>OX345693.1:7500-10007500 GCA_947044815.1 Apomyelois bistriatella
TAACCTAACCTAACCTAACCTAACCTAACCTAACCTAACCTAACCTAACCTAACCTAACCTAACCTAACCTAACCTAACCTAACCTAACCTAACCTAACCTAACCTAACCTAACCTAACCTAACCTAACCTAACCTAACCTAACCTAACCTAACCTAACCTAACCTAACCTAACCTAACCTAACCTAACCTAACCATGATGGAACATATCCATAAAAAGCTAGAGGAAAGGAAAATCATCACGGTTATATCTTTAGACATAGAGGGAGCCTTCGACTCTGCCTGGTGGCCAGCAATAAGAGTGAGACTAGCGGAGGAAGGTTGTCCGATACAGTTGAGAAGGGTCATGGATAGTTATCTGGAGGATCGAAGGGTTCGGGTTAGATATGCGGGAGAAGAGTACAGTATGGACACTGACAGAGGATGTGTACAGGGTTCCATAAGTGGCCCCCTATTATGGAATCTCTTGTTGGACCCGCTGCTTAGACATCTGGAACTGGAGAACATCTATTGTCACGCATTCGCTGACGATGTTGTTCTATTGTTCGATGGTGACACGGCTCAGGAAATCGAATTACGGGCTGGCGCAGTTCTCGACCATATTCAGAAGTGGGGAAATAACAACAAATTAAAGTTCGCGCCTCAAAAGACTAAGGCGATGGTAATAACGAACAAGATGAAATTCAAAAATCCGCGACTGAATATGGGCGGGACAAATATTGAAATGGTCAATGAAATAAAAATATTGGGTGTCACCATCGACAAAAAATTGACATTTAACGCGCACGTCGCGAATGTGTGCCGGAAAGCAATAGGCATCCACAAGCAGCTGACGAGAGCGGCCAAAGCAAGTTGGGGATTGCACCCGGAGGTAATTAAGATAATATACACAGCTTGCGTTGAGCCGATAATCTTGTATGCTGCGAGCGTCTGGGCACCAGCAGCCGAAAAAATAGAGGTCAAAAAACAACTGGCGGTAGTACAGCGCGGCATAGCCCAAAAAGTATGCAAGGCGTACCGTACTGTGTCACTCAACTCGGCCTTGATCTTGTCGGGAATACTTCCATTGGATCTCCGTGTTCGAGAAGCGGCATCGCTCTATGAGGCCAAAAGAGGAATACCCCGGCTTGAGATGGCCGATCGAGAAATAGAGCGAATGGCGTCGGTGATGGAAAATCCGCACC
This sequence comes from Apomyelois bistriatella, assembly GCA_947044815.1. Lineage (NCBI taxonomy): Eukaryota > Metazoa > Arthropoda > Insecta > Lepidoptera > Pyralidae > Apomyelois > Apomyelois bistriatella. The sequence goes on from OX345693.1 coordinate 8,684, forward strand.
CCGCAGACCGCCAGGACATTCAAATAATAGAGCTGGAAAATCAAGAGAAACTGGATGCTCACAACAATTATGATGTAAAAATATATACGGATGGCAGTAAGAGTGAGGATAAGGTAGGCGCAGCGGTTTCTGTCTGGAAAAACGGGTATGAAATAAAAACGTACAAACTTTCTCTTCCAAGCTATTGTACCGTGTATCAGGCGGAGTTAATGGCATTGTGCAAAGCAACGGAAATAGCAATAAAGTTTAAGGAAAAATCATTTGGGGTTTTCAGCGACTCTATGTCGGCCCTCTTAACCGTAAGAAACTACGACCGCCTTCATCCCTTAGCGGTTAAAGCCAGGAGCAACTTAAGATCATCGCTCCTCCAGGGTAAAGTAGTAACACTGCACTGGGTAAAGGCTCACGCTGGTTTAGAGGGCAACGAGAGAGCCGACGAGCTGGCAAAGGAGGCCGCTGAAAACTCCAAAAGAAAGCCGGACTATGATCAGTATCCGATTTCACTCGTCAAGCGTAACCTTAGATTGGCAACGATTGACGAGTGGAATCGTAGATATATAGATGGAGAAACTGCTTTCGGTACCAAACTGTTTTTCCCGAATGTAATGTCAGCGCACAAAATAGTACGAAAATTTGAGCCGAATTTTATTATAACCCAACTAATGACTGGCCATGGGGGGTTCGCAGAGTACCTACACAGGTTCAAATGTAAAACGAACCCCTCATGTGTCTGTGACCCAACGGAAAAAGAGACAGTGTTGCATATTCTTCTTGATTGTCCTATACATAGTACAGAAAGATTTAACCTGGAACAAAAATTAAACTTAAGTCTAAAAAAGGAAAAAATTTGTGAAATAATGGCAAGTGACAACAGGGATGAATTTCTAAGCTATTGCACGGCCATAGTTAAGGTTGTAAATAAAAGAAATAAATAAATAAAAACATGTATATATTAATTAAAAAAAAAAAAAAAAAAAAAAAAAAAAAAAAAAAAAAAAAAAAAAAAATCATTATTTTGATATCTGTAAAAATTAGTATATAATAATAATATTTCATATATATATACTTATATATCTTTATTTTCTTGTATAAATTCCATATATATTGAATGAAACTGTACATTGTATATAATAAATGTTGTATATTCCATAAATACGATAAGAAATTATATTTGTAAAGAATATCATAAAGACGGAAAATAAATAACTAAGACGATGCTCGTTTGAAGTGCAGTGAATAAAAGTTAAGAATAACAAACAAATAAAAGTTAAATAAAGTCTCCGATTAAATTTGGAGGAAAGAAACAGAGAATATTAAAAAAAAAAAAAAAAAAAAAAAAAAAAAAAAAAACCTAACCTAACCTAACCTAACCTAACCTAACCTAACCTTTTTTTTTTTTTTTTTTTTTTTTTTGTTTTTTTTTTTGATTTCGCAGGGGAATGCTTTTACGCACAGAGTGTGGGACTCCTGGGCCGCTAGTCGGCCCAGACTACCCACTAAACCCCTGCGGGTGCCATCGGCCGCTTTGCATGGAGGCGCCTCGGATCTAACTAGCACAAGACGCCTCAGCGACTGGCCGGTCTCTCTATCAGAAACCGGACTCTCCACTTTCAGAGGCCCTCCGACACCTGGAGGACCTCTGCCACCGGGTGGGACCAAACTCCAGTCCCACCGTTTATGGGGGCGCTTCCAGGCGCGCTAGGTAGCGCCTGCGTCGCACCCCCGCTCTCCTTCTCCGGATCGGGTCCGCGAGGGGGTCGTCCTCGCGGTCCCTTTCCTCGGCCTCCCTCTGCGACATAACGGTCTCGCAGAAGGAGGCCATTGCCGTCCAAGCTCTGTCGCTCTCGAGCATCGCGTTGACGACACTCGGGAGCGACAGGTAACCTAACCTAACCTAACCTAACCTAACCTAACCTAACCTAACCTAACCTAACCTAACCTAACCTAACCTAACCTAACCTAACCTAACCTAACCTAACCTAACCTAACCTAACCTAACCTAACCTAACCTAACCTAACCTAACCTAACCTAACCTAACCTAACCTAACCTAACCTAACCTAACCTAACCTAACCTAACCTAACCTAACCTAACCTAACCTAACCTAACCTAACCTAACCTAACCTAACCTAACCTAACCTAACCTAACCTAACCATCTTTAAGTATCGACAATTTTCTAAATAATTCCCTCAGTAAAAGTGCCCTAATTTGTTGTTGCCCACTCCCCTTTACTGTTCCCATCCGATTCCCGTTGCTTTATCCCGTTTTTGCACCGATTTTTCATATAAATCACTTTAATAATTCATTTCGGCTCTACCTACTATATAAAAAATTTCATAAAAACTTTTTAATACTTACCAGTCCTCTTTATTCACTCTGATATTGTCGGCTCCGGTTGTTTGAGTAATTCAGCATCGTTTCCCGCACCGGCGGCCTTCTTTTCTGTAAAAACTTTAAAATTTTCGTTAAATTTACTCTAAAAATACACCTTTTTCTTCGTTAAAAATCGAGTTCTTGTCTGATCTTCCTCTTCTTTGCTTTTTCGGACTCCTCTCGACCGCCCGCATCCGCCGACACCAAATTCGCGCGGATCGGACGAATAGAATTTGAAAAATCGTCAAATTTCATTTTTTCATACTTAAAAATCCACCTAAGGAGTGACATACCACACTTTGCATCGACAATTTTCTAAATAATTCCCTCAGTAAAAGTGCCCTAATTTGTTGTTGCCCACTCCCCTTTACTGTTCCCATCCGATTCCCGTTGCTTTATCCCGTTTTTGCACCGATTTTTCATATAAATCACTTTAATAATTCATTTCGGCTCTACCTACTATATAAAAAATTTCATAAAAACTTTTTAATACTTACCAGTCCTCTTTATTCACTCTGATATTGTCGGCTCCGGTTGTTTGAGTAATTCAGCATCGTTTCCCGCACCGGCGGCCTTCTTTTCTGTAAAAACTTTAAAATTTTCGTTAAATTTACTCTAAAAATACACCTTTTTCTTCGTTAAAAATCGAGTTCTTGTCTGATCTTCCTCTTCTTTGCTTTTTCGGACTCCTCTCGACCGCCCGCATCCGCCGACACCAAATTCGCGCGGATCGGACGAATAGAATTTGAAAAATCGTCAAATTTCATTTTTTCATACTTAAAAATCCACCTAAGGAGTGACATACCACACTTTGCATCGACAATTTTCTAAATAATTCCCTCAGTAAAAGTGCCCTAATTTGTTGTTGCCCACTCCCCTTTACTGTTCCCATCCGATTCCCGTTGCTTTATCCCGTTTTTGCACCGATTTTTCATATAAATCACTTTAATAATTCATTTCGGCTCTACCTACTATATAAAAAATTTCATAAAAACTTTTTAATACTTACCAGTCCTCTTTATTCACTCTGATATTGTCGGCTCCGGTTGTTTGAGTAATTCAGCATCGTTTCCCGCACCGGCGGCCTTCTTTTCTGTAAAAACTTTAAAATTTTCGTTAAATTTACTCTAAAAATACACCTTTTTCTTCGTTAAAAATCGAGTTCTTGTCTGATCTTCCTCTTCTTTGCTTTTTCGGACTCCTCTCGACCGCCCGCATCCGCCGACACCAAATTCGCGCGGATCGGACGAATAGAATTTGAAAAATCGTCAAATTTCATTTTTTCATACTTAAAAATCCACCTAAGGAGTGACATACCACACTTTGCATCGACAATTTTCTAAATAATTCCCTCAGTAAAAGTGCCCTAATTTGTTGTTGCCCACTCCCCTTTACTGTTCCCATCCGATTCCCGTTGCTTTATCCCGTTTTTGCACCGATTTTTCATATAAATCACTTTAATAATTCATTTCGGCTCTACCTACTATATAAAAAATTTCATAAAAACTTTTTAATACTTACCAGTCCTCTTTATTCACTCTGATATTGTCGGCTCCGGTTGTTTGAGTAATTCAGCATCGTTTCCCGCACCGGCGGCCTTCTTTTCTGTAAAAACTTTAAAATTTTCGTTAAATTTACTCTAAAAATACACCTTTTTCTTCGTTAAAAATCGAGTTCTTGTCTGATCTTCCTCTTCTTTGCTTTTTCGGACTCCTCTCGACCGCCCGCATCCGCCGACACCAAATTCGCGCGGATCGGACGAATAGAATTTGAAAAATCGTCAAATTTCATTTTTTCATACTTAAAAATCCACCTAAGGAGTGACATACCACACTTTGCATCGACAATTTTCTAAATAATTCCCTCAGTAAAAGTGCCCTAATTTGTTGTTGCCCACTCCCCTTTACTGTTCCCATCCGATTCCCGTTGCTTTATCCCGTTTTTGCACCGATTTTTCATATAAATCACTTTAATAATTCATTTCGGCTCTACCTACTATATAAAAAATTTCATAAAAACTTTTTAATACTTACCAGTCCTCTTTATTCACTCTGATATTGTCGGCTCCGGTTGTTTGAGTAATTCAGCATCGTTTCCCGCACCGGCGGCCTTCTTTTCTGTAAAAACTTTAAAATTTTCGTTAAATTTACTCTAAAAATACACCTTTTTCTTCGTTAAAAATCGAGTTCTTGTCTGATCTTCCTCTTCTTTGCTTTTTCGGACTCCTCTCGACCGCCCGCATCCGCCGACACCAAATTCGCGCGGATCGGACGAATAGAATTTGAAAAATCGTCAAATTTCATTTTTTCATACTTAAAAATCCACCTAAGGAGTGACATACCACACTTTGCATCGACAATTTTCTAAATAATTCCCTCAGTAAAAGTGCCCTAATTTGTTGTTGCCCACTCCCCTTTACTGTTCCCATCCGATTCCCGTTGCTTTATCCCGTTTTTGCACCGATTTTTCATATAAATCACTTTAATAATTCATTTCGGCTCTACCTACTATATAAAAAATTTCATAAAAACTTTTTAATACTTACCAGTCCTCTTTATTCACTCTGATATTGTCGGCTCCGGTTGTTTGAGTAATTCAGCATCGTTTCCCGCACCGGCGGCCTTCTTTTCTGTAAAAACTTTAAAATTTTCGTTAAATTTACTCTAAAAATACACCTTTTTCTTCGTTAAAAATCGAGTTCTTGTCTGATCTTCCTCTTCTTTGCTTTTTCGGACTCCTCTCGACCGCCCGCATCCGCCGACACCAAATTCGCGCGGATCGGACGAATAGAATTTGAAAAATCGTCAAATTTCATTTTTTCATACTTAAAAATCCACCTAAGGAGTGACATACCACACTTTGCATCGACAATTTTCTAAATAATTCCCTCAGTAAAAGTGCCCTAATTTGTTGTTGCCCACTCCCCTTTACTGTTCCCATCCGATTCCCGTTGCTTTATCCCGTTTTTGCACCGATTTTTCATATAAATCACTTTAATAATTCATTTCGGCTCTACCTACTATATAAAAAATTTCATAAAAACTTTTTAATACTTACCAGTCCTCTTTATTCACTCTGATATTGTCGGCTCCGGTTGTTTGAGTAATTCAGCATCGTTTCCCGCACCGGCGGCCTTCTTTTCTGTAAAAACTTTAAAATTTTCGTTAAATTTACTCTAAAAATACACCTTTTTCTTCGTTAAAAATCGAGTTCTTGTCTGATCTTCCTCTTCTTTGCTTTTTCGGACTCCTCTCGACCGCCCGCATCCGCCGACACCAAATTCGCGCGGATCGGACGAATAGAATTTGAAAAAATCGCCCTCCCACCCACCCTCAGTTCAATTGGGTATATCGACTTTTTAGCCGACTTTTAAAGAGAGGTTTTGAAGTTATTTTATTCTCGTTCTTATTTGTCTAAATAATGGGTCTTACGCGGTCGCCTACTCGAAAGAGACCTCAAACGCGTCCTGCCCCTCCCTCGGTTCCCCCTTCACTCCCCTCCACAAGCACCCAAGCCAGTTCTGACTCTTTTGTGAGTCGTCCGACCGCCCCTGCGCCGATCACTTTGGCTGAGGCGGTTATCGATTGCGTCAGAGCTAGGCACGAGCATGAGCTCACCATCCCCTCGCAATCTGCAGCCTTATCACAAGCCACCCAACCACCTTCCATCATCCCAAGGGTCTATGACGTCGGAAACCCCCAGGATTTGTTCTTTTCTCCTTCACCGGCGGATACAACGTACACTGTTGGCGTGTCGCCGATGGACGCGGACGTACCCGGGAATGGGGTCGGCGTTGAGACGTCCAACTTGATCCCCGTCGATATATCATTCGACTCATCTGCCGGTATGGCCGAGTTGGTGTACAGCCAATCTCCGGTGCAACCACGAATTGAGTCCACCACCCCTTTAGCTCCCATTATTCCGGGCTTGAGCGGCCGTCAACCTATGGTTGTGCTCACTCCCCTTCCTCTTCCCACTCCCATTATTCCCTTCACTTCAGCTCCGGCTCCCACTCCCACCCCCACTGTCACTTCTGCTCTTACCTCCGCCCCCACCTTCACTTCTGCTTCCACCTTCGCCCCAAGCCAACAATCTCCTGCACCAACCTTGACACCGACCCCGACTTCGCTGTCTACCCCAATCGCGCCTCAGATCTCCAAGTACACGGATGATGAGCCGAGCGCATACCAGGTGGCGTTTGCAAGAATAGTGGCGTCGGCAAATGAGATCTTGGGCAAGATAACGGAGGGCAAGAGTGTCACTAGCGCCAATAAAAAGCGTATCCAGGAGTTGGCCAGAGGCATCGTAACATCTGTAGAGATGGCTCGAGAGCAACCTCCTCCAAAACTGCCTGCAGCGGTCTCTGATGCTTTACTGTCGACAATCCGAGAAGGAATACGCGAAGAGTTTAAGGCGCAACATTCTGCCTCTGCGCTGGCGCCCTCGTTTCCTCAACCGGCTCCCCTAAGAAAATCCTTTGCAGCTGCCGCATCGGCACCTCCCCCTAAGCGCTTGCCATCACGCACCTTGCCTGCGATCATCATTAAGAGCAAGGAGACCGGCGACCAACAGCCGGCCGTCTATGATGCGTGGCGCAAGAACATATCGTTCAAGGACACCACTTATGCGCCCACCAAAGTTCGCTCTCTGCGCCAAAACACGGTAAGGGTTGAGTTCGACACTATCGCGCAGAGGGACGAAACTTTGCAAAAAGTTAAGAAAGTACCGGGATTAGCGGCTGAGGAGGCCAGGCTTCGGCGTCCGCTAATCATTCTAAAGGGCATCAGCAAGGAGGTATCGAGAGAGGATCTGGTTGATGTAGTTAGCTGCCAAAATCAAATCCAGAAAGAGGATATTCGGCTCTGCTTCCTGCTGAATAACCGGAATGAGCGCCTATACAATGCTGTCCTGGAAGTGGCCCCGACGGTCCGGCGTGCTCTGGTTGAAGGAGAGCGCGCCAATGTAGAGCACCAGAGGGTGCACGTAGCGGACTTCAGTCGATTCCTGCAGTGCTATAAGTGCTTGCAGTTTGGCCACACCAACAGCAAATGCACTGCGGAATTTTATCCGTGCAGCCACTGTGGCTCTACCGCACACCACGTAACCTCCTGCCCCGTACGCAAAGATGCAAGCAAACTTTGCTGCTATAATTGTAAGTCCAGTAACAGCGCAGACACCAAACACTCAGCTCTTGATAAGAACTCCTGCCCGAAAATCATCCGTGCCATAAAATCCCTTGAACAAAATACCGACTATGGTTGTTGACTCATTTAAAATTATCCAATGTAATCTGCAACGCTGTTACGTTACGCAAAGAGAATTTTTCTCATTTTTTCATAGAGGAAATCTCGACATCGCTCTTGTCACTGAGCCGTATGTTGACGGTGGGGAAGTGAAGCCTCCGCCGGGAATTAATGTGTTCCAGTTCTCCAAGGGATCCAGAGTCAAGGCATGCATCATAACGAAACCCTCGGTGGCGGCTATTGGTATGACCCAGTTATCTAGCGGAAACCTAGCCGTCATCCGTATGAAACTGGGACTGAGGAACTTAGACATTGCTTCCTTTTACATCGAGCCTGTCAATGACAAGTACTTGACTCTGGGCAAACTGGACCACTTCCTTCGGAGCGCCGGATCCTCTCTGCGATTGGTCGGCGGAGATGCCAATGGCAGCCACCAGGAGTGGGGAGAGGCATCAGCGAATGACCGAGGAGAGGAGTTCGCGGCAGTCATGGCGTCCCACGATATGACAGTTTGCAACGTCGGCAACGAGCCTACCTTTGAAGCCATTAGGCACGGCAAGCCCTGCTCGTCCATCGTGGACGTCACATACGCATCCCATAACCTGGTGGACTCAGTGCAAAACTGGCGAGTTGACTACTCGGCGTGCCCTTCCTCGGATCATAACGCGATGGCGTACACGCTATCTCCACCACATAGGCCCGAGAGAGTTAAGAGTACCTCCACCTTCAAGTACTCAACGTACAGGGCGAACTGGCCGGAGTTCCGAAATGAAATGAGCGCAGCCTTGGCACACACCGTGGATCACACGGATTTTGCGACTCTCTCTGAGGAGGGTTTAAACAGCGTGGTCGAAGAGGTGACTGCAACCATCCGGAGGGTCTGTGGCAGGGTACTGCACCGAAGAACCAACCCCAGTTACTTCAATCCCTGGTGGTCTGATGACTTGGAAAGGCAGAAAAAAGACTGCATCAGGCTCCATCATCGCCTCCACGACTTGAGAAAGTCTAACCGACCTATGGGAGAGGCCGTTCAATCTTACAAAGAAGCCAAGCAGGCTTATGCCAAGGCCATTTCAGATCACTCGAAGGATCATTTCCGGCAATTCTGCGAAGCGCAAGGCAAGGAGGACGTTTGGGCTGTCGTCAATCGACTTATAAAGGACGCCCCAATGCGCAGACCTCCGCAAACCCTCGCAAGCAACAGCACTTACACAGATTCCGGCGACAGTACAGCTACAATGCTGCTAAACCATTTTTATCCCGATGACACGCCTGACTCGACTCAACAGCAGCGGGAACTGCGAAGTGCCATGAGCAATGTGCCTGACACAGAGGACGACATCCCCTTCACGACTGAGGAAATTAGGGAATGCCTGAACCACATCAGCCCCAAGAAGGCCCCAGGAGCGGATAACCTAACATCCGATATCTGCAGGGAGGCCTTCGAGGCATGTCCAGGCTTCTTCACTGCACTCTACAACAGGTGTCTGGAAGTGGGGTGTTTCCCGGATCTGTGGAAACAGGCCATAGTAAAGGCAATCCCGAAACCCGGCAAACCCGCAGACAGGATAGAGGCCCTTAGACCGATAGGACTGATCGCAGTTTTCGGGAAGATTCTCGAAAAACTTATAATTAAAAGGCTCGAGTACAAGGCGGAAAGTGAGGGAACCCTAAGCAGGAGGCAATTTGGCTTCAGGTCCCAAACTTCGACGACGGACGCACTAGAGGAGGCTCTGGGGGTCATCAGAAGCGCCAAAAGCGAGAAGCAGCAGGTTGTGGCGGTATCCCTGGATATAAAAGCGGCATTCGATAATGCATGGTGGCCCGCGCTGTTTAATCGCCTGCGCCATATTCGGTGCCCCAAGAATATCTACAGGCTGATTCAAAACTATTTCGCAGATAGAAGGGTCACCTTGAATTATGCGAATGGGGTATCGTCTAAGAAAATGACCAAGGGGTGTGTCCAGGGGTCTGCCTGTGGCCCCGTGTTTTGGAATCTAATCCTGGACGAACTCCTCACCATGCCACTGCCCGAAAATGCGCACATCCAGGCGTTTGCCGATGATGTGCTGCTGATAGTCCACGGGCGGACACGGGAGGATGTAGAATCCACAGCCAACGCCCTATTGCACGAGATACACACGTGGGGTGAACGCGTCAAGCTACAATTTGGTCCCGAAAAAACGCAATGCATATCGTTCACTTCTAAAACGCAGCAAACGGACATATTTATGACTAACACCAAGATTACCGTTACTAACCAAATAAAACTTCTAGGAGTCATCATAGACAACAAATTAAATTTCATTCAGCATGCAAAATATGCTATACAAAAAGCAACAAAAATCTTCAAAAACTTATGCAAATTCGTGAGACCAACTTGGGGCGTTCACCCGGAAATTGTGGAGTGCATCTACAGGCAGGTCATTACGCCGATAATTACCTATGCCGCGGGAATTTGGGGCTCTGCAACTAAGTTTTACTCGGTTCGCCGAGCTCTCCGGTCCTTTCAAAGGATGTTCGCGATAAGGGCAATCAGAGGGTTCCACACCATATCTGCAGTAGCGGCGGAAGCGCTTGCGCAGTTCCCGCCACTACATCTGGTGATAGACGAGGTGTGTAAAATCCACCAGATAAAAAAGTCGGGTACTTTGGAGGAACTCCCTGAAGACATATTGCTCTATCGTAGAACTAAAATACGAGAACTTCTCCACCCGGCGAAAAGGGTCAACATGGCGTTTAAAGAGGCTAACAGCCAGGAGGAGGTGGACGCCCTGTTCGACCCTGACAACCCCAACATTTTCACGGATGGCAGCAAGCAGGAGAACGGCGACACCGGCGCCGCATTTGTGGTGATGCACAGAGGGCGAGCCACAGCGGTTCGCAAATTCAAATTGTGCCGCACCGCGTCGGTGTTCATGAGCGAGTTGTACGCCATCGCGCGAGCTCTGGAATGGCTTCTAAATAGAGGTCATCCCAGGGCCATCATCTTTTCCGACTCGAAGTCGGCCTTGCTCGCCATCCAAGACAGAAGCAACACGGACCCCCTTGTGAATGCAATCCACAAGAACATACACCAACTTGACACCCAGAACTCCGTTATTGAGTTCGTATGGACCAAGGCCCATGTTGGTATCGTGGGGAATGAGATGGCGGACTTGACCGCCAAGCAGGCGGCTGCAAAGAAGACAGCCGCTGAGCTAAATGTCTTTCTGCTATCTTATGCCAAGCGAGCCCTAAAAGCACGAACGATGGAGCTATGGCAACAGGAATACGAATCCACCACACAAGGAGCTGTAACCAGGAACTTCTTCCCAAAGATATCCGACATCGCCAAGTTTCGCGAAAACTTCAAATCGTCCTTCCATCTGACACAGTTCCTTACAGGCCACGCATACACCAAAGCCTACCTGCATCGGTTCAAGATTGTTACGGAGGACACTTGTCCGTGCGACAATAAATCGGTGCAGGACTTCCGTCACTTGATCTTTGACTGCCCTATTTTCCGTAATTATAGTGACCCATATTTAAATTACTGCGCACTCAGACAAATCAATCCTCTAAAACTAACAGAAATTATTAAATACCAAGAGCTTACTGAAAAACTAGATAAACTTCTTTTGACAATAGTATCCAAATTAAAGGTAATAAATGGCACCTAATTCAGTAATTTAAACTAAAAACCCCGTTCATTCCCTAACTAAAGATACTTACATACCTGTATCAAATAGCAGGTGTGTAAGATTATCTCTCGAGCTGTACGACCATCTGTACAGCTAAAACAGTTGCGCGCACATCAGCGCAACAATAAAAAAAAAAAAAAAACCATCTTTAAGTTCATATAGTATCTGCCAACTTGCCCTATTAACCTTTTGCGTATTTAATTACACTCTAAAAGTAGAAATTCAATCGGTTCAGCACAATATTTCAATAGTTATATCTAAAATCTTTAATATTTCATTGTAGAGTCAGTAAATTACATATAAAAATTTTCAAATAAATTATTTCACTTACCTTGCGCTGTTTTCTCGTCCTAATCCGGTGTGTTCCATCTGCCTGCATCGTTCGTGACCGTTTAGCGTGGTTCCGCACCTTGTCTTCGTCTCCGAAAAAATCTTCTCCTGTTAAAATTATTAAAAATATCACATTTTTGTTCATAAAAACTTTTCTACTCGCCACATCTACTTCATTTTCACTTTCTATAGTGCAGCTCGACCGCCCGCGTCCATTGACACCGAAATCGCGACGATCGGCTGACAAATTTCTGAAAAATTTGCCCTCCCACCCACCCTTATTTCAATTGGGTATATCGACTTTTTAGCCGACTTTTAAAGGGAGGTTTGGAATTTATTTTATTTTCGTTCTGATTTGTCTTAAAAATGGGTCTGACGCGCTCGCCTACTCGAAAGAGATCTCAAAGGCCTTCTGCCCCTCCCTCGGTTCCACATTTACCCCCATCTACAAGCAATCAAGCTAGTTCTAACTTTGAAAGTCGTCCGACCGCCCCTGCGCCGATCACTTTGGCTGAGGCGGTTATCGATTGCGTCAGAGCTAGGCACAAGCACGAGTTCACAACCCCCTCGCAATCTGCAGCCTTATCTCAAGGGACTCAATCACCTTCCATCATCCCAAGGGTCTATGACGTCGGAAACCCCCAGGATTTGTTCGTCACTCCTTCCCCGGCGGATACAACGTTTACTGTTGGTTCGTCGCTGATGGACGCGGACGTACCCGGGAATGGGGTAGACGTGGAGACGTCCAACTTAATCCCCGTCGACATCTCATTCAATTCATCTGCCGGTATGGCCGAGCTGGTGTACAGCCAGTCTCCGGTGCAATCACAAATGGAATCCACCACCCCATTAGCTCCCACTATTCCGGGCTTGAGTGGCCGCCAACCTATGGTTGTGCTCACTCCCCTTCCTCTTCCCACTCCTATTATTCCCTGCACTCCAGCTCCGGCTCCCACTCCCACCCAACCACCTGAGCCTAACACCACTGACTCGCAAGAATCGAATGCGCCGCCTCCTCCTAAGACAAGGGCTAAGGCAACTGCTTTTGTTGAGCTCCCGGCCCACTCCGAGGATGTATGCGATTTGGACTCATATGCAGCGGTCATCACAAAGCTCACTTACGCCATAAACAAGGCAGTTAACGAGGGCAAAAGCGTGACCGCTACCAATAAAAGGTTCATTGCTGCGGCCGCGCAGGAGATTCAGCGGTCGACTCAGGCCCTTGTGAAAATCGGTGCTGCTGCTGTTGTGCCCCGTCCATCTACCAATGCGACTCCGGAAACTGAAACTATAATTTCCGCAATTAAGGAGACCATTCGTGAGGAGATCAAAGGCTTGGCTCCAGCCTCCTTGCCCGCACCACCGCCTCTTGTTAGGTCTTTTGCCGCGGCTGCTGCGTCTCCTCCGCCGAAGCGACCACCTGCTCGCACACTACCTTCCATCATTGTGAAGGCGAAGGAGACCGGTGATAAGCAGCAGCCGGTGGTCTATGACGAATGGCGGAAAAACATTTCGTTCCGCAACTCTAACTTTGCCCCCTCTAAAGTGAGATCCCTTAGGCAGAACATGCTCAAAGTCGAATTCGACACTAGTGAGCAGCGGGATGAAACTCTCAAGAGGGTTAACAATATTCCTGGCATAGTCGCAGAGGAATCCAGACTCAGGCGACCTCTCATAATTTTAAAAGGCATAAGCAAGGAAGTGCAAAAAGAGGACTTGATCGACATCGTCAGCCACCAGAACCAAGTGCCAGAGGACGATATACGCTTGTGCTTCCTATTGAAAAACCGGAATGACCGTTTCTTTAACGCCGTACTTGAAGTGGCTCCAGCGGTGAGACGCAAATTGGTGGAAGGTGAAAGAGTTAATGTGGAGCACCAGCGGGTTCATGTCACCGACTTCAGTCGCTTTGTACAGTGCTACAAGTGCCTGCAATTCGGTCACACTAACAATAAGTGCACCGCTGACTACTATCCATGTGGTCACTGCGGCTCCTCTGCACATCATGTCACAAATTGCCCCGTTAAGACCGACTCCTCCAAGAAGTGCTGCTTCAACTGCAAAAATTCAAACAGTGTTGACACAAACCATACTGCTTTCGACAAAAATTCCTGTCCCAAAATTATTAAAGCCATCAAAGCCCTAGAAGACAGCACTGATTATGGATACTAAATCATTAAAAATTATACAATGCAACCTACAACACTGTTTTGTATCGCAGCAGGAGTTCTTTACGTATTTTCATAACAACAAATACGATATAGCGTTGATTTCTGAACCCTATGTAGGTGCGTCACTGGAAGTTAAACCACCGGCGGGAATCAACGTCTATCAATTTTCCAAAGGTTCACGGGTCAAAGCGTGTATTGCCACCACTACAGCGGTGGCCGCCCTTGGTATCACTCAGTTTTCTACCGCAAATCTGGCTGTTATTCGTCTCAAACTAGGACTAAAGTACTTGGACATAGCCTCGTTCTATATAGAGCCAAACGTCGATAATTGTGACACCATTAGCAAGCTGGACTGGTTTTTGAGGTCATCTGATTCTTCGTTGCGCTTGGTTGGCGGAGACGCGAATGGCAGTCATCAGGAGTGGGGGGAAGCATCGGCGGACTCTCGAGGCAACGATTTCGTGGCTATCATGGCGTCCAACGACCTTATGGTCTGCAATATGGGTAAGGAGCCGACTTTTGAGGCCATTAGACATGGCGTTCCATGCTCTTCGATAGTAGATGTCACCTACACTTCCCAGAGTCTCGTGGATGACGTACACAATTGGCGAGTTAATAACGAGGCTTGCCCTACCTCCGATCATAATGCTATCGATTACCAGCTTACGACACACCGACGTCCTGAAAGAGTCAAAAGTAATACGACCTTCAAATACTCTACATATAGAGCAGACTGGCGCGAATTTCATGAAAGTTTAGATGAGAGAATGGGGCCGTTGGTCGAACAGACTGACTTTAACACTCTGGTTGATAACGGATTAGATCGAGTGGTTGATCGGCTCACCAATATAGTGCAAGACACCTGCAATAGGGTATTCCACCACAAGTCAGGGCCCAAGTTTTTCAACCCATGGTGGTCGGATGCCCTTGAAAGTCAAAAGAAGGAGTGTATAAGACTGCACCATCGGCTCCATGATCTGAAAAAATCAAAAAAACCTCTCGATGAGACCATAAAGGCGTACAGACAAGCCAAAAAAGAATATGCGCAAACTCTTTCGAAGACCTCAACCGAGCACTTTCGTCAATTCTGTAATGCACAGGGCAAAGAGGATGTGTGGGCGGTTACCAATCGTATTATAAAGGAGTCACCGGCAAGGCGACCTCCACAAACTCTGAAATGTAATGATGCATATACTGTCAGTGGCTCCAACACAGCCTCAGCCCTTCTTCACCACTTCTACCCCGATGATACTCCGGACAGGCTCGATTGTCAACACGAGTTGCGCAGCAGGATGAACGAATTGCCGAATACAGAGGATGACCTGCCCTTCTCGGTTGGGGAAATTAGAGAATGTCTGGCTCATATCAGCCATAAAAAAGCCCCTGGCGCAGACCATCTGACTGCAGACATTTGCCGGGCGGTGTTCGAGACTCAACCGAACTTCATGACAGCACTTTATAATAGATGCCTTAAAATTGGTCATTTTCCAAAGTCATGGAAAAAAGCGGTCGTTAGGATCCTCCCAAAGCCTAACAAAACTGATAAAGATTCACTTGGTTCGTATAGACCGATCGGACTCATCCCGGTGTTCGCAAAGGTTCTTGAAAAACTAATAATCAAAAGAATCACATACAAGGCAGAACAAGAAAATACTCTTAGCAAGGAACAATACGGCTTCAGAGAGCAAAAGTCGACAACAGATGCTTTAGAAAGGGCCCTAGATATTGTCAGAACCGCTAAAGCGGAGGGTCGTCAAGTCATTGCAATATCCCTCGATATAAAGGCTGCGTTTGACAATGCATGGTGGCCGGCACTGTTTGAGCGTCTCCGACACATTAATTGCCCGAAGAACATGTTTCGACTCATCCAGAGTTACATTACTGACAGAATCGTCTCTCTGGACTACGCCAACTGCACGGCATCAAAGATGATGTCCAAAGGATGCGTACAGGGTTCGGCTTGTGGTCCGGTATTCTGGAATGTGATTCTGGATGAGTTGCTCGCATTGCCTTTGCCAGGGGGAGCGCATATACAGGCCTTCGCGGACGACGTGCTAGTGATTGTGGAGGGTAAAACGCAGGCCGAGGTGGAGGTTATCGCGGAGGCTTGTCTGAGAGACATAAATTCCTGGGGTGAACGGGTGAAGCTCCAGTTTGGACCGGACAAAACGCAAGCTATATCTTTCACGGCAAAAACCAAACGCGCAAGCATAAAAATTAATAATACAGATATAATAATGTTTGATCAGATCAAAATACTAGGAGTTATAATAGACAATAAATTAAATTTTATCCAACATGCCAATTATATAATTAAAAAAGCCACCAAAATTTTCAAAAACCTGTGCAAATTTGTCCGGCCCACTTGGGGCGTTCATCCCGCGAATGTAGAGTGTATCTATAGACAGGTTATTATCCCGATTATAACTTACGCGGCAGGTATTTGGGGTTCCGCAACCAGATTCTACTCGGTGCGGCGTGCCCTGCGATCTTTTCAAAGAGGTTTCGCCATAAGAGCCATTCGCGGGTTCCATACGATTTCAGCAGTCGCAGCGGAGGCGCTGGCGCAATTTCCACCACTCCATCTTGTGGTAAACGAGGCGCAACAACTGCATATCATTAAAAAGACAGGAACAGTTGAGGATCTTCCTGGTGATATCGAGCTATACAAGAGAATAAAAGTAAGAGAGCTCCTACATCCAGCTAAACGCATTAGCATCGAGTACAAGGAAGTCTCCACTCAGGATGAGACCACTGCTCTTATAGACCCCGATGCTCCCAATATATTCACAGATGGCAGCAAGACAGCGGAAGGGGAAACTGGGGCTTCGTTTGTGGTTATAATGCAAGGTCATCCAGCAATACGGAAGTTTAAGTTGTGTCGAACAGCATCGGTCTTTATTTGCGAACTTTTCGCCATCTATCAATCGCTAATTTGGCTTAATAAATACAACTATCCTTCTGCGACTATCTTTTCGGACTCTCTTTCTTCCCTCAAAGCCCTTCAGGATCGCAGTAACACAGACCCCCTGGTGTGGCGGATCCATTGCCTCCTCAGCCAATTGTATAGCGCCAACACAACAGTTAACTTCGTTTGGACTAAAGCGCACGTGGGGATAGTAGGGAATGAAATAGCAGATATTGCCGCCAAGGAGGCAGCTGCCAAGAAGACAGCAGCGGCAATAAATGTTTTCCCTCTATCCCACGCCAAACGATTTTTAAAAAAGCGTCTACTTGAAGCCTGGCAGGAGGACTACGAGTCCGCCCCTCAGGGAGCTGCTACTAAAACATATTTTAAAAACATCTCTGACATAGCTGACTTCCGGAGTGTAATACAGCCCTCCTTCGCTATCACCCAAATACTAACTGGACATGGGTACCACAAACATTATCTTCACAGATTCAAAATAACCATCAATGACTACTGTCCCTGTGATGATCAGTCATCACAAACTATTGACCACATTTTAAAAGACTGCCCAATATTTTATCGAACGAGAGAAGACTATCTAATGGCTTGTGACAAAGCGAAAGTAGAGCCTTTCAATTTGTTGAACTCCATCAAGCATGTTTCCACATCCGCAACATTGGTTGCGCATGTGGACAACATTGTATATAGATTAAAAACAGTAAACGGCACATAATCAACAGCACAAATAAATAATTAACAAATGTAACAGCACCTGTATCAAATGGCAGGTGTACAAACATATAGAGAACCCAAATAAGAATATAACCTGTTCCCAAATACCATGAAAATTTTATCTAAATATACGATATTAAATTTAAAAAAAAAAAAAACCTAACCTAACCTAACCTAACCTAACCTAACCTAACCTAACCTAACCTAACCTAACCTAACCTAACCTAACCTAACCTAACCTAACCTAACCTAACCTAACCTAACCTAACCTAACCTAACCTAACCTAACCTAACCTAACCTAACCTAACCTAACCTAACCTAACCTAACCTAACCAACCTAACCTAACCTAACCCAAGTTCATATAGTATCTGCCAACTTGCCCTATTAACCTTTTGCGTATTTAATTACACTCTAAAAGTAGAAATTCAATCGGTTCAGCACAATATTTCAATAGTTATATCTAAAATCTTTATTATTTCATTGTAGAGTCAGTAAATTATATATAAAAATTTTCAAATAAAATATTTCACTTACCTTGCTCTGTTTTCTCGTCCTAATCCGGTGTGTTCCATCTGCCTGCATCGTTCGTGACCGTTTAGCGTGGTTCCGCACCTTGTCTTCGTCTCCGAAAAAATCTTCTCCTGTTAAAATTATTAAAAATATCACATTTTTGCTTATTAAAATTTTTATAATCGTCACATCTGCTTTATTTTCACTTTGTATAGTGCAGCTCGACCGCCCGCGTCCATCGACACCGAAATCGCGACGATCGGCTGACAAATTTCTGAAAAATTTGAAATTTTTGAATTTTCATACTAAAAAATCCACCTTAGCTATCCGATACCACTACAGGACAACATCTTTAAGTTCATATAGTATCTGCCAACTTGCCCTATTAACCTTTTGCGTATTTAATTACACCCTAAAAGTAGAAATTCAATCGGTTCAGCACAATATTTCAATAGTTATATCTAAAATCTTTAATATTTCATTGTAGAGTCAGTAAATGACATATAAAAATTTTCAAATAAAATATTTCACTTACCTTGCTCTGTTTTCTCGTCCTAATCCGGTGTGTTCCATCTGCCTGCATCGTTCGTGACCGTTTAGCGTGGTTCCGCACCTTGTCTTCGTCTCCGAAAAAAATCTTCTCCTGTTAAAATTATTAAAAATATCACATTTTTGCTTATTAAAATTTTTATAATCGTCACATCTGCTTTATTTTCACTTTGTATAGTGCAGCTCGACCGCCCGCGTCCATCGACACCGAAATCGCGACGATCGGCTGACAAATTTCTGAAAAATTTGCCCTCCCACCCACCCTCAGTTCATTGGGTATATCAACTTTTTCGCCCACTTTTGAACAAAATTTTTAAAATTTTTAGATATTGCGCTGAATTTGATTAAAAATGGTGCTAGCAAGATCGCCTCCTCGTACGAGGTCGCGTACCCCTCTCCAGCGCCCTTCATCTCCCCCAGCACCGAGGCAATCCACATCCAGCCCCCCTGAAACTCGGCCGACGGCTGCAAGCTTGGTGGATTTTCCTGAGGCGGTCGTCGAGGTCGTTAGGTGGACGCCCCCTCAACCCCCTTTACCCCCTCCAGTTTTAACCCAGTCTGGCACTAGTGCGGCTGGTAATCAGTCAGCCGCCACAGCTCTAACCATTACCACTGAGGCTGTCATCGAATGTCCTAGGCAGACGCCTCCTCCAGTTCTTCTATCCCCGCCATTACCGATTCAAACTGAATCCAACACCATAGTAAACCAACAGACCGTCGCAGCCCCAATTACTTTTGCGGAGGCGATTATAGAGAGCGTCAGAGCTAGGCATGAAAACAATATGATACAACTCAATGACCTGACACCTAGTATCTATAGTTTAGAGACAGCCTTGTCGGGATCTCCCATACCGCCAAACACTACCGCAACAACTAGCGCAGCCAACAAGGCAATAGCGGAACTGGTGCCTGTCGATATCTCATTTGATTCTTCACTGGGAATGGCAGCCCTTGTGTACAGCGACTCAAATTACGAGCTTCATCAAGAATCAATAGAGCTCAACCAGGGGCCCGTTGAGAAGCACAATTCAACGATTCTGGCACGCGTTCAAGAAGCGATTGGCCTTCTGGGTGCGTCCAAGAGCGTGACCAAGAGACAGAGGCATGAGGTCACCCAGATTTTGCTTGACATTGGTGCTAAAACAGAGGCGTTCACCGGCACAATTAAAACTTGCTGCACGTGTATTCCGGCACCCAAAGTTTCTCAGGGATCACAAACGGACCGAGCGCGCGCCTCCAATTACGATGCCCCAAACGCCCCCCCAGTCGGCTCATCCTTGACGGACGAAGCGGTAGATCTCATTCGGGGTACTATTAGAGAAGAGATCAGCAAACTGAGACCAAGCAATTATGCTGCAGCAGTCGCTTCCAGCCAACGCCCCTCCTCCTCTCCTCTAGTAGCCACCTTTGCCCCTCTAGCTGACTCAAATAAGCGCATCTCCCCTCCTCCCACAAAGCCAGCTATGATCATTGCACCAAAAAACAACGCACAGACATCCAGACAGCAGACAATAGAAGCTCTCAGGGAGGGAGTCAACTTCAGGGCGGCAAAATACGCGCCGGCCAGTATTAAGGCCATCTCGAAAAACAAGTTCCGCGTGGAATTTGACAGCGACAAGGATAGGGACGACGCTATTCGGCGCCTCGCGGATTCTGACAAAATTGAGGCTGAGCCGGCGCGTAAATTGCAACCGATGCTTATTTTGAAAGGAATCCCGAAGGAGATTCCCTCGAACGAGCTGCACGAAGTCATCGCTACACAGAACCGAGAGCTCACCCCCCTCATCGAGGGTCCCCTTGACCTACGTCTGCGCTTTTTACGTGACAACAGAAACCCGCAACTGTACAATGCGGTTTTCATGGCCAGCCCTAAAGTTTGGAGGGCAGCCACTAACATGGGCAGAGTTTGTGTTGACCACTTGAGAATCCATATAAGCGACTTCTCCCCGTTCATGCAGTGTTTCAATTGTCTACAGTTTGGGCACACCAAAGCCAGATGCCCGGCCAAAGAGCCTGCCCCGTGTGCCTACTGCGCGACGGAGGGACATACTGCTAGGGACTGTCCTATAGCGGAGAAGAAGGGGGCACCCAGGTGCGCGAACTGCGTCTCACACAACAGGAGGTTCAATGCGAAAAACAACGCCATGCACCAAGCAACTTCATTAGAGTGCCCCAGACTGAGAGCCATGAGGGATAGAATCCTGGACCGTGTTGACTATGGATAGAGACACAATCAATGTATTACAGTGCAATTTAGATAAATCCAAACATAGTCAACACGAGTTTTTGCTATCCTTCATGGCTAGCAGTTGCCAGGTTGCTCTCATTTCTGAACCATATATCGGCTTGAGCAATGAAGTTAAATCCATTCAAGGCATCAACATCTTCCAATTTTCGAACGGTAACGACGTCAAAGCGTGTATCATGGCCAAACCGCAGTGCGGTCCCATGATAGGGCTGGCACAATATTCTACACCGAACCTTTGCGTCGTCCGCCTTCGTGTGGGACATAGGCATGTGCATCTGGTGTCGGCATATGTGGAGCCGGTCAATGACAGAGATGAAACATTAGACAAATTGGACACCTTCTGTCGGGCTGTACGGGGTGACAAGGTTATCGGAGGGGATTTTAATGGTTGGCATCCTAGCTGGGGCAGTCGTACTTCTAACGCCAGGGGCAATGATGTCTGGGAATGGGTCAACGCCAATGATCTGCAAATCTGCAACATTGGAAATACCCCTACTTTCGAAACTGTTACCCATGGCAGAGACAGATCCTCGATTATCGACCTCACCATTGCTTCCGGGGATTTCTTTGATCACATCCTTTGGTGGAGGGTAGACTTGAAAATCTGCCCCTCTTCGCAACACAACGCCATAGCATTCACAATTCGAAATCGACCTTCAGGCTCCAACCAATCGTCTCCTTCTTCAACCTCCACTTTTGAATTCAAATCCGAAAAAGCAAACTGGGCGGATTTCAAGAATGCTCTCCACGGGTTGATAACTGCATCTGACATTCTAGACAGGGATGTCTCAGCAATGAACGGCAGCGAATTGGAAAACATCATCGATGACCTCACTAGGGTTATTCAATCCGCTTGCAGGAAGTCAATGCCCATCTCTGGAGGAGGTCCAAAAGCAAAAGCTCCATGGTGGACTGATGAACTTGAAAAACGCAAGAGAGAGGTAATAGCGTTACACCGCAAGGTCGCTCATGCAAGGCGTCGTGGACTACCTATGGAAGCACTACTTTCTCAAAAACGAGCTATTAAAGCACAATATGCAGAAGAAATCAAGAGTCAGTCCACCAAAAATTTCAGAGAGTTTTGCGAATTGCAGACTAAAGAAAATGTCTGGTCTCTCACAAACCGTCTTCTCAAAGACACCACCCCTCGACGGCCTCCCACCTCTCTTAAGACCAGCAGTGGCTACACCACCTGTGGCAAGGAGACTGCCACAGCTATATTGGAATATTTCTTCCCTGGCGACACACCCGACACAGAACGCAGGCACCGCGAACTCAGAGCTTCTGCACATTTGCTCCCTTCCACAGCAAATGATCCCCCTTTCACTGCTGAGGAGGTGCTGGACATTTTAAGAGATATGAATCCCAAAAGAGCGCCAGGTTTAGATCATCTCACATCAGACATATGTCTTGCAGCAGCCAAATGTTATCCTGAATTAATAACCTGTATAATGAACAGATGTCTTCAGCTTCAGCACTTCCCTAGGCAGTGGAAGGAGGCGTACATTAAGGTCATTCCGAAGCCCGGTAAGGTGGATTCTAGCGCGCTTGATTCTCTCCGACCAATAGGTTTGATATGTGTCTTCGGCAAGCTCTTGGAGAAACTTTTCACCAGAAGGATAACTTATTGGGCGGGAAAAAAGGGTAAGCTGCATCAACGGCAGTTTGGCTTTAAGGAGCATACAAATACCGTCGCGGCTATAAACACCGCTTTGGAGCTGGTAAAGTTGGGCAAGTTGCGCAAACAACAAGTGGCGGCTTTCTCTCTGGACATCAAATCCGCCTTCAATAATGCCTGGTGGCCGGCTCTTTTCAATCGGCTTCGGGAGACGGGCTGCCCTCGAAATATTTTCGGTCTTGTCCAGAGTTATCTTGAGGGGAGAAAGGTCGTACTCGATCATGCTGGAGAAAGAGTCACCAGGAGTATGGAAAAGGGCTGTATCCAGGGATCCACCTGTGGCCCCACTATGTGGAACATCATACTAGATGAGCTTCTTGAGGCCACACTGCCGGAAGGATGTCACCTCCAGGCATATGCTGACGATGTATTCCTCGTAGTAACAGCGCCCACACCCGACCGCTTGCAACTGGCCGCAAATACAGCATTAAATATTATTTCTGAGTGGGGGCGAAGTGTCAAGCTGCAATTTGGTCCGCAAAAGACGCAAGCCATTGCATTCACTCCGAAAGCCAAGTCGGCCATAATAACCATGAACGGCACCACAATAAATTTTTCCCCGGAAGTTAAATTATTAGGAATCCACATTGATCAAAAACTTACATTTAGGAGTCACGTTAGACAGACCCTGACAAAAGCGACCAAAATCTTTAAAAAATTGTCAACATACACCAGAGCCACTTGGGGCGCGCATCCAGAGAATGTTAAAACAATATATAAACATGTCGTGGAACCCATCGTCACTTACGGTGCTGGCGTCTGGGGACACGCAGCTAGGCTAAAAGTAGTGAAGAAGGAAATGTTATCTGCGCAAAGGGGATTTGCTCTGAGAGCTATAAGGGCCTTCAGAACAGTCTCCACCAATGCAGCCCTAGCACTCGCACAATTTACACCTCTCGACCTGAAGGTGTTAGAAGTAAGTCAGATCGAAAGGGCCCGCTTGACTGGCACATTTGAGTCACTTCCTGATGTTACACTCGAGAAACCCATACCTTCTCACGAACTGCTGCACCCAGCCCGACGTATCACCCTGGAACCTCCACAAATAAATGAAGTGAACACACTTGCTAATCAACAAAACACACACACGGTCAGCAACATACCCAAAAATTACCCACATTCGTACACACAGATATACACCGACGGTAGCAAACACGAAGACGGTTCCGTCGGGGCCGCTTTTGTTTGTTACCAAAACAACAGACCGGACCCTATACACATCAAAAAACTCAAACTACACCGAGGCTGCTCAGTCTTCCAGGCGGAGCTGTTCGCCATTCTCGAAGCTTGTCGCTGGGCCCTATGCCGAAGACTTGCGGATGTGACCATACTATCGGACTCGATGTCTTCGATCAAAGCTCTGGAGGACCGCAGTAACTCTCACCCTCTGGTGAGTGAAATCTTCCAGGTTGTGGCGAGGCATCGAGAGATAGGTCGCATCCACTTGACTTGGGTAAAGGGGCATACCGGCATCGACGGCAACGAAGTGGCGGACCGCGCTGCCAAGGCAGCAGCCCTACTACACAAATCCAATGATTACGATGCCATACCGACATCGTACATCAAACACCTCATACGCACACACACTCACAACTCTTGGCAGCACAGGTACACAAGCGAACCACAAGGCTCACATACACGCACACTCCTACCAACTTTAAAGCATATACATACACTCTTCACAAAAACACCCGTAACATTTACACTCACACAATCACTCACAGGCCATGGGTTCCACAGGAGTTACTTGCACAGATTTCATATCATTGATACAGACTCATGTCCCTGCGATGGCACATCCAAGCAAGATCCCGAGCATATAATGAAACACTGTCCTAGATTTGGCGCAAGAAGATCCGAACACGAACTCTGCTGTAGCATGTTAAATATCGCCGACCCATACAGGCTGACAGAACTGATGACTAAGGAGTCTGCCTTGTTATCATGGGTCGAATTTAGCCACTACGTATTCTCACACATCAGAGAGTTTAATGACAGGGCGGCGAATACTTCAAATCAGTAGTATTAAAAAAAAAAAAAAAAAAAAAAAAAAAAAAAATATATATATATATATATATATAATAATATATAAATATATGTGAATATAAAATATTATATATAAAAAATTGAACTTCGCGACTTTTCATACCTGTAGCGACTTCATAAGAGATCCAGCTGGACATAAATGCATCAAATAGCAACAAAACCAGCTGGATCTAAAACCTTTAAATATAAAACATAAACAGCGATTCAAATAGAATAGAAAAAAAAAAAAAAAAAAAAAAACCTAACCTAACCTAACCTAACCTAACCTAACCTAACCTAACCTAACCTAACCTAACCTAACCTAACCTAACCTAACCTAACCTAACCTAACCTAACCTAACCTAACCTAACCTAACCTAACCTAACCTAACCTAACCTAACCTAACCTAACCTAACCTAACCTAACCTAACCTTTTTTTTTTTTTTTTTTTTTTTTTTTTTTTTTTTTTTTTTTTGATTTCGCAGGGGAATGCTTTTACGCACGGAGTGTGGGACTCCTGGGCCGCTAGTCGGCCCAGACTACCCACTAAACCCCTGCGGGTGCCATCGGCCGCTTTGCATGGAGGCGCCTTGGATCTAACTAGCACAAGACGCCTCAGCGACTGGCCGGTCTCTCATCAGAGACCGGACTCACCACTCTCAGAGGCCCTCCGACACCTGGAGGACCTCTGCCGCCGGGTGGGACCGTATTCCAGTCCCACTCTTATGGGGGCGCTTCCAGGCGCGCTAGGTAGCGCCTGCGTCGCACCCCCGCTCTCCGCCTCCGGATCGGGTCCGCGAGGGGGTCGTCCTCGCGGTCCCTTTCCTCGGCCTCCCTCTGCGACATAACGGTCTCGCAGAAGGAGGCCATTGCCGTCCAAGCTCTGTCGCTCTCGAGCATCGCGTTGACGACACTCGGGAGCGACAGGTCCGTCCCGTCAAGCGCGGCGGCCAGCTCCTGGCGCTGCCGGATCCACCTAGGACACCGCTCCAGGACGTGTTGAGCGGTGTCCTGAGCCTCGCCACAATCGTGGCATCGTGGCTCGGCCTCTCTCTTGGCCACGCGGTGCAGGTACTCACCGAAGCAACCGTGCCCGGTAAGCACCTGCGTCATGCGGAAGGTGAGAGGTTTGCGTCGCCGCAACATCCACCTCTCCAGGACCGGGCGCAGGGCCTCCGCTGTGCGTACACCGTACGCTGCCTGCGCCAGGTCCGCCTCCCACCTCCGCACGAGTTCCGCTTGCCCTCGCAGGCGCACCCGCCGGACAACCTCCACCGGGGGGCGCTCGCCGATTTCCCTCCTTCTAGCCACAAAGTGGTACACTTCGGCGAGCACCTCCGCCACCAATTCCCACGGCGGGTCGCCCGCGAGGGCCGTGGCCGCAGAGAAGGCCACTGTACGGTACCCCCGTATCACCCTCACCGCGATCACCTTCTGCGCCTGCCTAAGAAGGCGTTTGTTCGTCGCGGTGAGGGCGTCCACCCAGATGGGGGCGCCGTACATAGCCATGCTCCGGCAGACGCCAGAGTAAAGCCGCCTCACTGCTTCGCTCGGCCCACCCAGATTGGGGAGGAGTCGGCCGAGCGAAGCAGCCGTTCTGATGATCTTCGGCCCCAGTAACCTAACCTAACCTAACCTAACCTAACCTAACCTAACCTAACCTAACCTAACCTAACCTAACCTAACCTAACCCATTGGATTTTCGAAAATTCTACATCTATATACGAGTGTCGCATATCATTAGACTCGGAAAATTAGCACCAATTTAAAGGAGCGTGTCTGAGAGAGTTTCCTTTCCGCGCCCCATACAAATTTTTTCAAAAAACATACAAATTTTGACTTTTTGATTTTTCCAAATTTTCCACGAACACCGGCTGTTCATATTTTGATTTTTCCCTGTAGAACTCATTAATCCGCGTAGAAAGAGCCGCTTCTCGGCCTTCTGCATCAATATTGGAACTTTGTATAGCATTTTCAAAATTTCAAAAAACACATTTTCTTAGAAAATTTAAAATTTTTGTATTAAACATTTTTTGATTTTTACATATCTATATCCGTCTTGCTGAGACGAGTCCGTAGACACCTCATTTGTGCGGATCGGCTGCATAGAAATCGAAAAATTTCCAAAATTGTCCAAAATTTGCATACCGAGGTTACTTGGTAAGTCAATTTCCCATACTACGACTATTGGATTTTCGAAAATTCTACATCTATATACGAGTGTCGCATATCATTAGACTCGGAAAATTAGCACCAATTTAAAGGAGCGTGTCTGAGAGAGTTTCCTTTCCGCGCCCCATACAAATTTTTTCAAAAAACATACAAATTTTGACTTTTTGATTTTTCCAAATTTTCCACGAACACCGGCTGTTCATATTTTGATTTTTCCCTGTAGAACTCATTAATCCGCGTAGAAAGAGCCGCTTCTCGGCCTTCTGCATCAATATTGGAACTTTGTATAGCATTTTCAAAATTTCAAAAAACCCATTGGATTTTCGAAAATTCTACATCTATATACGAGTGTCGCATATCATTGGACTCGGAAAATTAGCACCAATTTAAAGGAGCGTGTCTGAGAGAATTTTCTTTTAGCGCCCCATACAAATTTTTTCGAAAAACATACAAATTTTGACTTTTTGATTTTTCCAAATTTTCCACGAACACAGGTTGTTCATATTTTGATCTAACATTGTAGAACTCATTAATCCGCGTAGAAAGAGCCGCTTCTCGGTCTTCTGCATCAATTTTGGAACTTTGTATAGCATTTTGAAAATTTCAAAAAACACATTTTCTTAGAAAATTTAAAATTTTTGTACTAAACATTTTTTGATTTTTACATATCCATATCCGTCTTGCTGAGACGAGTCCGTAGACACCTCATTTGTGCGGATCGGCTGCATAGAAATCGAAAAATTTCCAAAATTGTCCAAAATTTGCATACCGAGGTTACTTGGTAAGTCAATTTCCCATACTACGACTATTGGATTTTCGAAAATTCTACATCTATATACGAGTGTCGCATATCATTGGACTCGGAAAATTAGCACCAATTTAAAGGAGCGTGTCTGAGAGAATTTTCTTTTAGCGCCCCATACAAATTTTTTCGAAAAACATACAAATTTTGACTTTTTGATTTTTCCAAATTTTCCACGAACACAGGTTGTTCATATTTTGATCTAACATTGTAGAACTCATTAATCCGCGTAGAAAGAGCCGCTTCTCGGTCTTCTGCATCAATTTTGGAACTTTGTATAGCATTTTGAAAATTTCAAAAAACACATTTTCTTAGAAAATTTAAAATTTTTGTACTAAACATTTTTTGATTTTTACATATCCATATCCGTCTTGCTGAGACGAGTCCGTAGACACCTCATTTGTGCGGATCGGCTGCATAGAAATCGAAAAATTTCCAAAATTGTCCAAAATTTGCATACCGAGGTTACTTGGTAAGTCAATTTCCCATACTACGACTATTGGATTTTCGAAAATTCTACATCTATATACGAGTGTCGCATATCATTGGACTCGGAAAATTAGCACCAATTTAAAGGAGCGTGTCTGAGAGAATTTTCTTTTAGCGCCCCATACAAATTTTTTCGAAAAACATACAAATTTTGACTTTTTGATTTTTCCAAATTTTCCACGAACACAGGTTGTTCATATTTTGATCTAACATTGTAGAACTCATTAATCCGCGTAGAAAGAGCCGCTTCTCGGTCTTCTGCATCAATTTTGGAACTTTGTATAGCATTTTGAAAATTTCAAAAAACACATTTTCTTAGAAAATTTAAAATTTTTGTACTAAACATTTTTTGATTTTTACATATCCATATCCGTCTTGCTGAGACGAGTCCGTAGACACCTCATTTGTGCGGATCGGTCGCATAGAAATCAAAAAATTCGCCCGCCGGCTCACCCTTTTATAGTCGGGTATATCAACTTTCCCGCCTTTCACCAAATAAGCTAATCGGTTAGTATCACAGAGAAATTTTAACGGAACTGGTGTAGGACTGTTTTTACCGAGCGTTTACTGTTGGTTTGGTCGTTATATTCACCTACTGAAGTCGACGTTGGCAGGTAGACCTGAAAAAGAAAATCACACATTAAATTATACAATTTTTTGACAAATAAAGGGTAAAAGCCCTGTATACGATACCGTTTTCACGGTTAACTTTGTTTTGACGGGACAAATCGATAGATAGGCTAGGGAAATAGGAAAGTGCGGACCGTTCGCTCAAATAAATTAACATAATTATTTTAAATAATTTTACTTTTATATACTGTATTTTATAGACGACTCTGCTACAGCAGAACCACACTTTAAAACTTTATATTGTTTGTCTTTTATTTTATTAACTTTTATTATAAACTAGTTCTGTATTCTATAATACCTTTATAGATACAGAACATACAATCTTTTTCCAATTGTTATTGACCTTGTATTTTATACAGCTATTTTATACAGTTGACGCATACCTCCAATAAGAATGCCTACTATGCGGAGCCCACCCAAATCGTCTCCCGCCAAGAAGGACAACCCTCCGACTAGCTCGGCTGGAGTAGGTCGACTTAGTGGCGAATGGCCGCCCCAATCCAAATCGACCCCTCCCGTTGAGGTGCGAGCCATCGCAAAGACGAAGCAGGCAGGCCCTGCCAAAATTAAAACAGGACTCCCTTCGGCGCAGGCTAATAAAACTTTCACGACGACGAAAATAGCGTCACCGACAAAGCCTAGTTCGTCGCCCCTAAAGGTCCAAATTTTTACTAGCCTGTATGCGGAGGCTACAGTTGTCTACACTAGGGCAAAGGCTGAATTGGGAGAAGCCCGAAACCTAAAAACCACCATAAAGACTGCCGTGGAGGAGGGGCTGGCCCGACTATATGCCATAGTCCAAGAATCGGAAGCCAAAAGAAAGGGGTCTCAAGGTGAGGTAGGTCTGCCTCACCAGGAAAAAGATAGGGTCGGCTTAGTGCCCGATTCAGCCCTGGAACCAAATCCTGTTGCTCTGCGCCTGGACGAACAGCTAAAGCTCCTCCATGAGCAGAGCAGGAGGATGGGGGAGCTGCAAGGGGCGCTGAATGAGCAGAAGGAGCTACTGGAGAGGGTGACGACGGGAGCGGTCTCTTATGCGGACGCAGCGGCCAATCGAAACCCCACCACCAGGCCCCCACGAAACACTTTGCATTCGGTAATAGTGGCGTCGAACGATGAAACCGAATCGGGGGAGGAGGTGCTGCAGAAGGTCAGGATGGCAGTGGACGCAAAAGAGGGATGGGTGAAAGTGGAGAGAATAAGGAAGGCAAAAGACCGGAAAATTATCATGGGCTTCAAAACTAAGGAAGAGAGGGAAAAAGCCAAAAGTAGACTGCAGCGGGATGGAGTAGAACTCACGGTTGAGGACGTCAAGAATAAAGACCCGCTTCTGATTCTTTATAGTGTCACCAAAAACAATACGGACGATGACATACTGAAGGCTATGAAGAATCAGAATAGCGGGATCTTCGAGGGCCTCAGTGAGGAGGAAAACCGATTGGAGGTGCGCTATCGGAAGACGGCGAGGAACCCCTTGACCTCCCATGTGGTCTTGCGTGTCTCGCCGGAAATTTGGAGGAGGGCCATACAGAGGGGGGCTGTACACATCGACATCCAGCGAGTGAAAGTAGAGGACCAATCTCCATTGGTCCAATGCTCACGGTGTCTGGGGTACGGGCACGGGAGACGCCATTGCACCGAAAGCCTGGATGTGTGCAGCCACTGTGCTGGTCCCCATCTGCGAGCGGAATGTGCGGACTTCAGGGCGGGCTTACCACCTAGGTGCAAAAACTGCACAACAGCTAAATTGCACCAGGTGGAGCACAATGCCTTTAGTCGGGACTGCCCTGAGAGGTGCAAGTGGGATGAACTTGCGAGGTCCACGGTAGCGTATTGCTAAGGGCACCCAAGTGGAAAAAGTGGCATTTAAGTTCCTGCAAGCAAATCTACAAAAGAAAAATCTTGCTACCCAGGAACTCCTTCTGGAAGCGCAGAGTCGTGGGGCTGCGGTGGCCCTAATACAGGAACCGTATGTTGGCGGAGGAAAGCACATGAAGACACGGAAAGGAGTCAGACTGTACCAGAATGCTAGTCCTGGAGAAGGGTCGGTTAAGGCGGTTATTGCGGTCTTTAATGATGACTGGGACGTAACACAATACCCGAAACTCACCACCAATAATATCGTCGTGGTGAAGATCCAGACTAGCACTTGGGGAATAACCTTGGTCTCGCTGTACTTCCAGGGCGAGCTCCCGGTCCAGCCGTACCTGGACCATCTGAAGAAGATTGAAGATGTGACAGGCTCAAAAATGTGGCTGATCGGAGGCGACGTAAACGCCAAAAGTTCCTGGTGGGGCAGCCCGATTATCGACCACAAGGGAGAAGAGGTAGCAGGCGCTCTCGAGGAAATGGGTCTCAACGTCCTCAACCGAGGGGAAATCCCGACTTTCGACACAATAAGGGGTGGTGAGCGTTTTAAGAGCCACGTTGACATAACGGCCTGCTCAGTTGATATCCTGGACTTGGTGAGTGACTGGAGGATCGATGAAGGTCTGACGGGATCGGACCACAACGGAATAGAGTTCAAAATCCAACTGCACAGAAGCAAGGGGGTCAAGATCCACAGAACTACCAGGGTGTATAATACCAGAAAAGCCAATTGGGCCCAATTCAAAGAGAAATTGGGCCACTTACTTAGCGAAAATAATATAAGTAGGGAGAAAATTGAAAGTATTAACACCAAGGAAGAGATCGATGTGGCGGTTGACTCTCTTGCTACTGTCATCCAAGAAGCATGCACCCAAACCATGCCGCGGAAAACAAACAAAGAAACTCTTACCGTGCCGTGGTGGTCCGATGAGCTCGCCAGACTGAAGAAACTCGTAGTCACGAAGAGGAGGAGAATCCGCTGTGCAGCTCCCATCCGGAAGTCGAAGGTCGTGGCGGAGTACCTGAAACAAAAAGAGGAGTATGAGACGCTGGCAGCCAAATCCCAGATAGAGAGCTGGAAGGACTTTTGCTGCAAACAGGACAGGGAAAGTGTTTGGGAGGGGATATATAGGGTGATAGGACGGACAGCAAGCAGGGCGGAGGATTTACCAATGGAGAAGGATGGCATGACGTTGGACGAAAAGGCCTCTGTCAAGTATTTGGCAGAGACCTTTTACCCGGAGGATGAGATGGAAAATGACGGGGAGCACCACCACAAAACCAGAGAAACAGCCGAATCAGTAAATGCTGGCGATCAAGGTGGTACTTCTGACCCACCATTCACCATGGTGGAGCTGAATTCCGCAATCGGCTCATTTAACCCCAAGAAGGCTCCTGGGTCGGATGGCTTGACGGCTGACATATGTGGCCACGCAATTGAGAGCGATCCCGAGCTCTTCCTCGCACTGTTTAACAAGTGCCTGGAGAAGGAATACTTCCCCAGAGCCTGGAAGGAGGCCACAGTTATCCTGCTAAGGAAACCCGGCAAGGACTGTTACACCGTGCCTAAGTCGTTGAGACCTATAGGGTTACTCTCTATACTGGGGAAAACCTACGAGAGGATGACGATGGCTCGTCTCAGATTCTATCTGCTACCAAAAATGAGTACCCACCAGTACGGGTTCATGCCACAGCGCAGCACCGAGGACTCCCTCTATAGCCTAATGCAATATGTTCATGCTGGACTAAAAGACCAGAAGATAATAGTCGTAGTATCATTGGATATAGAGGGAGCCTTCGACAGCGCCTGGTGGCCGGCAATTAGAGTTCGACTGGCTGAGGAGAACTGCCCAATAAATCTGAGGCGAGTCATCGACAGCTATCTCAGTGACAGGAGAGTTAGAGTTAGGTATGGCGGGGAAGAGCTCGTGAAACGTACAAATAAGGGTTGTGTACAAGGGTCGATTGGCGGGCCCTTATTATGGAATGTCTTACTGAACCCTCTTTTGGTCAGCCTTGAGAACTCCGGAGTTCATTGTCAGGCTTTCGCCGACGACGTCGTGCTGGCTTTCGTCGGTGAGACTGGACACGAAATCCAGGGACGTGCCAATGCCGTGCTCGGGCGTGTTCAGGAGTGGGGTGTCGAAAACAAACTTAAATTTGCACCACATAAAACTTGTGCCATGACAATCACTCGTAAGCTGAAATTCGACGCCCCGCGCCTGAGTATGGGAGGGGTTGCAATTGGCATGTCCAAGGAAATCAAAGTGTTGGGAGTCACCATCGACGAAAAGCTGACGTTCAATTCCCATGTGGCGAATGTCTGCAGGAAGGCTATCGGGGTTTTCAAGCAGCTGTCCAGGGCGGCGAGGGCCAGCTGGGGTCTTCACCCCGATGTTATTAGGACCATATATGTCGCAACAGTGGAACCCGTGATTCTGTACGCCGCCAGCGTGTGGGCCCCTGCAGCGGAAAAGATAGGCGTTAAGAGGCAGTTCGGGGTTGTGCAACGCGGTATAGCCCAGAAAATATGCAAGGCATATCGAACAGTCTCCCACGACGCGGCTCTGGTGTTGGCGGGAATTCTCCCCCTCGACCTTCGTGTCAAAGAGGCAGCTTTGCTCTACAGGGCCAAAAAAGGATTCCAGTTGCCAGAAATGTGTGACAGGGAGGTCGAGGTGATGTCCCCGGCTGCTCAGGCGCCGCACCCGGCAAATCAAATCGCCATTGAAGTGGTGAGCCTGGTGAACCAGGAGCAGGTAGATGCCCACAAAAACCTGGATATACGGATCTTCACCGATGGCAGCAAAATTGGAGGAAAAGTCGGTGCCGCATTATCAATGTGGCGCGGTGAAGACGAAATCCGTAATATCAAGCTGGGCCTACCAAACTACTGCACGGTTTACCAGGCGGAGCTACTCGCGGTATGCGCCGCCACGAGGGAGATAAAGAAGCAGAAAAATGCCGCGACGTTTGGGATTCTCAGCGACTCTATGTCTGCACTCCTGAGCATCAAGAACCTCAGTTGCCCCCATCCCCTAGCGGTAGAAACCAGAAATAATCTGAGAGACATCTCACTCCAGAATAAAGAGACCAAACTCTTCTGGATTAAAGCGCACGCAGGCTTGGAAGGCAACGAGAGAGCTGATGCCCTGGCAAGAGAGGCCGCTGAGAAGTCCAAACGGAAGCCAATATACGAAGGATGCCCTGTATCATTCGTCAAGCGGAGTATCCGAACGGCAACACTTGACGAATGGAACAGGAGATATGTCGGCGGTGACACAGCCTCTATAACAAAACTGTTTTTCCCCAGCGCGGTGGAGGCGTACAGCATCATTAAAAAATTTGAACCAAATATGGTCAGAACCCAAGCTCTAACGGGTCACGGAGGGTTCTCCGAATATCTGAACCGCTTCAGATGCAAGGACAACCCCTCGTGCCCCTGTGACCCATCGGAGATAGAAAACGTGGTGCATGTGCTGTGCGCTTGTCCAATCTTTGGCACAACTAGACTGGAATTTGAACAGAAAGTGGGACTAAAAGTAACAGCAGAAAATTTCAGTAAAATTATGATGAGTAAAGAAAGAGATCAGTTTCTGCAATACTGCGAATATATTGTGAAGAGGGTGATAAAAAATAATAAAACAAGTAAATAAATTATGCTTGCATAATATTATATAATATTAGAGTTAAGCATAAAATTTGATGTAAACAAATAAAAATAGATATAAGTAGTATCAAGGAAGGTATTCAAAAAGTAGCTACAAGTTGCGTGAAAATAAAGAAAGAACGGCAGTAGATATTTATATAATATATATGTAAAAATAAGAGATAGCAAACTTGTAAGCATATGGGAGTCTTACCCATTAAAGACTGAATGAGGATAGATGAAAGAAAGATGAAGTAGTGGAATGGAAGTACGAGGAGTATGAAATGTGAGAATTGGTATGAAAGAAGAAAGATAAATAAAAACTCCGGTAACCGCACTGGAGGTATAAGAGAAAAAAAAAAAAAAAAAAAAAAAAAAAAAAAAAAAACCTAACCTAACCTAACCTAACCTAACCTAACCTTTTTTTTTTTTTTTTTTTTTTTGATTTCGCAGGGGAATGCTTTTACGCACGGAGTGTGGGACTCCTGGGCCGCTAGTCGGCCCAGACTACCCACTAAACCCCTGCGGGTGCCATCGGCCGCTTTGCATGGAGGCGCCTCGGATCTAACTAGCACAAGACGCCTCAGCGACTGGCCGGTCTCTCATCAGAGACCGGGCTCACCACTCTCAGAGGCCCTCCGACACCTGGAGGACCTCTGCCACCGGGTGGGACTATTTACTAGTCCCACTTTTATGGGGGCGCTTCCAGGCGCGCTAGGTAGCGCCTGCGTCGCACCCCCGCTCTCCGTCTACGGATCGGGTCCGCGAGGGGGTCGTCCTCGCGGTCCCTTTCCTCGGCCTCCCTCTGCGACATAACGGTCTCGCAGAAGGAGGCCATTGCCGTCCTAGGACACCGCTCCAGGACATGTTGAGCGGTGTCCTGAGCCCCGCCACAATCGTGGCATTTGGGCTCGGCCTCCCTCTGGGCCACGCGGTGCAGGTACTCACCGAAGCAGCCGTGCCCGGTGAGCACCTGCGTCATGCGGAAGGTGAGAGGTTTGCGACGCCTCAACATCCACCTCTCCAGGACCGGGCGCAGGGCCTCCGCTGTGCGTACACCGTACGCTGCCTGCGCCAGGTCCGCCTCCCACCTCCGCACGAGTTCCGCTTGCCCTCGCAGGCGCACCCGCCGGACAACCTCCACCGTGGGGCGCTCGCCGATTTCCCTCCTTCTAGCCACAAAGTGGTACACTTCGGCGAGCACCTCCGCCACCAATTCCCACGGCGGGTCGCACGCGAGGGCCGTGGCCGCAGAGAAGGCCACTGTACGGTACCCCCGTATCACCCTCACCGCGATCACCTTCTGCGCCTGCCTAAGAAGGCGTTTGTTCGTCGCGGTGAGGGCGTCCACCCAGATGGGGGCACCGTACATAGCCATGCTCCGGCAGACGCCAGAGTAAAGCCGCCTCACTGCTTCGCTCGGCCCACCCAGATTGGGGAGGAGTCGGCCGAGCGAAGCAGCCGTTCTGATGATCTTCGGCCCCAGTTCCCGAAAGTGGGGGCCGAAAGACCATCGTCCGTCGAGGATGAGGCCCAGATACTTCATCTGGGTGCTCACCCTCAACTCCACCTGACCCACCCGGAGGCGCGCTCCTGGGGGGGGACCCCGCGTACGGGCCCCGCGGAAAAGGA
Organism: Apomyelois bistriatella; assembly: GCA_947044815.1. NCBI lineage: Eukaryota > Metazoa > Arthropoda > Insecta > Lepidoptera > Pyralidae > Apomyelois > Apomyelois bistriatella. The sequence continues at coordinate 44,384 of OX345693.1, forward strand.
GGACAACCTAACCTAACCTAACCTAACCTAACCTAACCTAACCTAACCTTTTTTTTTTTTTTTTTTGATTTCGCAGGGGAATGCTTTTACGCACGGAGTGTGGGACTCCTGGGCCGCTACTCGGCCCAGACTACCCACTAAACCCCTGCGGGTGCCGTCGGCCGCTTTGCATGGAGGCGCCTCGGATCTAACTAGCACAAGACGCCTCAGCGACTGGCCGGTCTCTCATCAGAGACCGGGCTCACCACTCTCAGAGGCCCTCCGACACCTGGAGGACCTCTGCCACCGGGTGGGACTATTTACTAGTCCCACTCTTATGGGGGCGCTTCCAGGCGCGCTAGGTAGCGCCTGCGACGCACCCCCCCTCTCCGCCTCCGGATCGGGTCCGCGAGGGGGTCATCCTCGCGGTCCCTTTCCTCGGCCTCCCTCTGCGACATAACGGTCTCGCAGAAGGAGGCCATTGCCATCCAAGCTCTGTCGCTCTCGAGCATCGCGTAGACGACACTCGGGAGCGACAGGTCCACCCCGCCTAACGCGGCGGCCAACTCTTGGCGCTGCCGGATCCACCTAGGACACCGCTCCAGGACGTGTTGAGCGGTGTCCCGAGCCCCGCCACAATCGTGGCATTTGGGCTCGGCCTCCCTCTGGGCCACGCGGTGCAGGTACTCACCGAAGCAACCGTGCCCGGTGAGCACCTGCGTCATGCGGAAGGTGAGAGGTTTGCGACGCCTCAACATCCATCTCTCCAGGACCGGGCGCAGGGCCTCCGCTGTGCGTACACCGTACGCTGCCTGCGCCAGGTCCGCCTCCCACCTCCGCACGAGTTCCGCTTGCCCTCGCAGGCGCACCCGCCGTACAACCTCCACCGGGGGGCGCTCGCCGATTTCCCTCCTTCTAGCCACAAAGTGGTACACTTCGGCGAGCACCTCCGCCACCAATTCCCACGGCGGGTCGCCCGCGAGGGCCGTGGCCGCAGAGAAGGCCACTGTACGGTACCCCCGAATCACCCTCACCGCGATCACCTTCTGCGCCTGCCTAAGAAGGCGTTTGTTCGTCGCGGTGAGGGCGTCCACCCAGATGGGGGCACCGTACATAGCCATGCTCCGGCAGACGCCAGAGTAGAGCCGCCTTACTGCTTCGCTCGGCCCACCCAGGTTGGGGAGGAGTCGGCCGAGCGAAGCAGCCGTCCTGATGATCTTCGGCCCCAGTTCTCGAAAGTGGGGGCCGAAAGACCATCGTCCGTCGAGGATGAGGCCCAGATACTTCATCTGGGTGCTCACCCTCAACTCCTCCTGACCCACCCGGAGGCGCGCTCCTGGGGGGGGACCCCGCGTACGGGCCCCGCGGAAAAGGAGGACTTCGGTCTTGTCCAAACGGACCCGAAGCCCAAGCCTTTCTATGCGGTCGACCAATAGGGCAAGGCCCGTTTCGGCCAACCGCGCCGCCTCACCAAAATTCGCACCCCGGGACGTGAAGAGAGTGTCATCCGCATAGCAGATGACACCCGTCCCAGGGGGAAGCCGGCACCGCAGGACCCAGTCGTAAGCGATGTCCCACAGGATAGGGCCGAGTATCGACCCCTGCGGGACACCGCACCCGACACTCCGCCGAACCATTTGTCCCCCCCTGTCCTCGAACAGGACGATGCGCTCCTCCAGGTACGCCCCCAACAGCCTCCGCAGATACAGGGGCACTCTGAAATACTCGAGTGCCTCCCGTATTACACTGTGCGGAATGCTGTTGAAGGCGTTGGCGATGTCGAGGGACGTCGCCAGGGTCACTTCTCCTTCCCGATCCGCCTCCTCCGTCACCGATCGTAGGCGCCTAAGGGCATCGATGGTGGACCTCTCGGCCCGGAACCCATACTGCGCGTCAGAGAGACGCAGTCCCGGGCCATCCTCCACGTGCCGAACGAGCCGCGAAGCCACGACACTCTCCAGGGCCTTCGCAGCCTCGCTCAGCAGGACCAGAGGTCGCACCGCCGAGGCCGAGTCCAGGGGCCGGCTGCCCTTCGGAATAAGGCAGAGCCGACCTTCCTTCCAGAGTTTCGGGAACCGCCCCTCCCGTAAACAGCGGTTGAGCAGCTCCCGAAACCTCTCTCCGAGATGCACGAGAATCAGCGCAAGCATCTTCCCGTGCACCCCGTCTGGACCCGGTGCCCTTTTCTTCGTCCGGAGGCGGTCGAGGACCACCTCCATTTCGACGTCGGTGACGGAAGGCGGATCAGCCTCCACCTCACCTGCCTCCACTCCGTCAGGCGGCTGTCGGGCCATTCTTGGCGGGGAAAACCCCCGCGGATTGCCGGGGAATAGCTCCCCAACAATCTCCTCCAGCAGAGCTGGCTGAAGGGTCTCCGTCAATGGGGCCGCCAGTGGACGCAGCTTGTCTCGCGCCCACTTGTACGGGCGACCCCACGGGTCTCTTTCTATGCCCTCCACCAGCTCCTCGAAGGCTTCCTCCTTGGCCCGACTGATGGCCAGCTGCAGCTCGATACGTTTCGCAACATACACCGCATACAGCTGGTCATCCCTCTCCTCGTCGCGGGGGCTGCGTCGTCGACTCCGGCAGTACGCTCTTCGGGCCCCGTTGCAGGCGGTTCGAAGAGCGGCAATCTCCGTCGACCACCAGTACACCGCCCGTCTAGGGGGGGGGCGACTGACGCTAGGCATGGCCGCCCTGCACACTGCAGTGCAGGTGTCGCTGAAGCGGCCAGCCGCTTCGTCTACCTCCATTCCCACGAGAGACGGGAGGCTCCAGCGGCCGACGATAGCCGCCTCTTCCGCCAGCTCCAAGTCGAGCCGCGTGAGCGCCCAGCGCGGAAATCGACTGCGCACCCGCGACGATGTTGCCGCCTGACCTTCGGGGGTGGCAGACACCTCGAACCGTATATACAGGTGGTCCGAGAGTGTCTCCACCCCCACTTCCACCCTCCAGTCCGTGACTGTGCGCGCGACAGCGGGGGTGGCAAACGTCAAGTCCACCACCGAACCCCCCGTCCGCCGCACGCACGTCTGGGCTGTCCCCCTATTTAGAAGAGACAGCCCCGCGGCTAGCGCCCATTCTTCCACTTTCTGCCCCTTGGGCTCAGTGGCCGGATTCCCCCACGCCGTGGATTTGGCGTTGAAGTCACCGGCCACGAGCACCTTTAGGGGCGCTAGCCGCCTTACCTCCGACCCCAGAGCGTCCAAAAACTGCTCCAGGGCCGGCAAATCTCGATTCGGGGAGAAGTAGACACCAACTATAGCGTACTCTCCCCGAACCGCCACCACAAAGCCGTTCCCTCTCCTCCGGAGCGTGAGGGGAGGGGCAGCGCCAGACTTGGCCACGATGGCCACGGAGCCATCAAGATCCCCAGCCCAGTGGGGTAGGGAGGGAACCGCGTACGGCTCCGACACCACCGCGACGTCAATGTCCCACTGCGCCATGGATTGCAGGAGGAGATCCTGCGACCTGGCGCAGTGGTTGAGGTTGGCCTGGAGGAAGGCGACCCCCATCACTCCTCCATTTGGCCGGCTGGCGCCGCCATTTGTGTGCCCCCTCGCGGAGGAGGGGACGGCCCTTTTCCGCGGACTGACGGGGGGTTGCAGGACTTACCCCCCATCACGTGGTCCGCCGGCTGACCAGCGTCGCGGCATACAGCGCAGCGGGGCGCCGCCGCACAGGTAGCGGACAAGTGTCCTGCTTCCCCGCACCTGTAGCAGAGCCGGCTGCGGTCGGTCTGCGATGGGCACAGCACCGCAGTGTGCCCCTTCCCCATGCACTTGTAACAGTGCATGGGACGCGCCGCCAAGTGCTGGAGCCGCACGGAGCCCCAACCAACCCTGAGGCTGCCCGTCTCGATCAGCTTCTTGGCTGTCGTGATCGGGCACCGCATGAGGGCGGAGCGAGAGCCCCGCCAGTCTGGGCGGATTTCGCCCACCCAGACCTGGTCCTCCGTGCAACCTCCAGCCCCGGCGACCGCAGCTTTAATCCGCGACGCTGTAGCCGCATCATTTAGGCCCGTCACGCGGAAGTCTGCGGTTTTGACGGGCCTGGTTACCTCCGCGACGCCGGACAGCGCCACCCTCAGGGCCGAGGCAAGGGCGTCAGCCTTATCTGAACTGGAGGAGCCGGGGATTTCAATCAGCCTCGCTCCGGTCGCACTCGGGCGAATCCGAAGCGAGCCAATGCCCAGCTCCTCCAAGTTCACGTCCTGCTCGGCCTTTAAAAGGGCAGAGGCATATGAGGCCCCGTTTTGCACTGCCTCCGGCTGTAACTTAAGAATTACAGCCGAGGAGCTCGGGACCGTCAGTTTCCTTGCCTTCGGTGGCGCCGTCTTGGGCGGCGCCTTGCGTGCGGTTGCAGGGGCCGCCGTGGGTCCCTCCGTGGGTGTCGACGTGGGTGCCGTTGTGGGTTTGGGCTGGGACTTTTTCCCCACACCCTTCCCCTTCCCTCGCACTTCCACCCAGGGGAGCTCCGGGGATGCGTCGGCCGTTGAGGTCGAAGGTCCGAAGGGCCCCCACTCCGTCTCTTTCCCAGCCGCCCCTTTGCGTCCCTGCTTCTTGGAGGCCGGACGTGCTGGGGCCAGGACCTCCATTTCCTCCACTGCCGCTGGCTGCGCCGGCTGCGGCACCGGGCTAAAGCCGGAGGCCTCCTCAATAGCCGCCCTCGCAGACCTCGCTACCTCGGAATTGTCACCCGCCAGCGGTGGGCGGGTGACCCTGCGAGGCAGGCGAGACTCCATGTCTGCCAGGCGGACACTAACCATCCTTTCCATGGAGGCCTCCAGTCTCTGCACCAGTTCCTCCTCTCCACAAGCCACTTGCCTCTCCGCAGTCCGCGCGGCCTGGCCGACCTCGCGACGGGCCTCCTCGAACCCCCGGCGGAGCGCAGCGACCTCTGCCTTCATGTTGGCCACCTCTCTTTGGAGGCGGCCATTGTCGGCTTTGAGGCGCCGAACCTCATCCGACTCACTGCGCGCCACCAGGGTATCCACGATGTCCCTGATGTCCGAGGAGGCCCGCAAAATCTTTGAGCTATAGCCCCCCTTGAGGGCAGTGCTCTTCCGGACGAGGCTGGTAATTACTCCGAGCCTCTCCACCGCGGTGTCCATGAGGCCTTCGGCTCCCATGGAACCGAAGTCCCGCACCTCAATGGGGGCCATCTCCAGCCCCTCATCCCCGCTCGGGGGTCCTCCCTTTCTGAAGGCCCGAGCCTCCAAAGTGGCCGAAAAGGAGGCCTCGGCATCCTCGCTTCTTCGTGCCTCAGCCCGGGCCCTCGTGGCACTTGATGCACCCCGAGCCTTCCCCTTTTTTGATGCCGCCAGTTTCGGCTGCGGCGCACCAACCTCGGTGTCGGAGCCGCTCACCACCTCCGAGTACAGGCGCTTGGAGCCGAGCACCGACTCTGAGAGCGAGGTGACCGAGCCCACGCTTCCCAACAGGCTTCCTAGCCTTCGCTGGCCTACCGCCGAGCCGTCGGTCAGCTCTTCCACCTCCGAGTCCTCCCTACTTCTCTCGTGCTCGGATCTGGACCTTCCGCTTCCACCACCCGAGCCTTTCCCTCCCCCATCAGAGTTTTTCCCCCCCCGTTTCTTTCTTCCCTTAGGTTGGCCCTGAGAAGGGCCTTTTTTAACGAATCGCCCGGAGGCGTCTCGCAATGGCTGCGATTCAGGCATAGTTAGCAGTTGTTGCTCCTGCTGCACAGAACTTATTAGCCGTCGGCCTGCCACTCCGTTACGGTGGACAGGACGCGACGTAACCTAACCTAACCTAACCTAACCTAACCTTTTTTTTTTTTTTTGTTAACGGAGGGGAAATGCATTTACGCACAAAGCAGTTTGAGGCCGAACATCAGCGACTTCTCCCCCTTCTTACAGTGCTTCAAGTGTCTGCAGTTCGGGCACACGAAGGCCAGATGCCCGGTGAATGAGCCTGCCCCGTGTGCATACTGCGCATTAGATGGACACACGGCTAAAGACTGCCCCACAGCAGAGAAAAAGGGTGCGCCCAAATGTGTAAACTGCATTTCACACAACAGGAGATTTAAAACCAATAATAGCGTCATGCACCAGGCGACCTCATCAGAATGCCCCCGACTGAGAGCCATGAGGGATAGGATCCTGGACCGCGTTGACTATGGATAGACACACTATCAACATAGTACAGTGTAATTTAGACAAATCTAGGCATAGTCAACACGAGTTCTTGCTGTCCTTCATGGCTAGCAGGAACCAAATTGCTCTTGTTTCCGAGCCATACATCGGCTTGGGCAATGAGGTTAAGTCGATTCAGGGCATCAATATCTTTCAGTTTTCGAATGGCAATGAGGTCAAAGCTTGCATCATGGCCAAGTCGCAGTGTGGCCCCATTCTAGGCTTGGCACAATACTCCACGCCAAACCTTAGCGTTGTCCGCTTGCGGGTTGGACACAAAAATATCTTTCTGGCCTCGGTCTACGTGGAGCCGGCTAACGATGCTAACGAAACCATTCAGCATTTGGAGGCATTCTGTAGAGCCCAAAATGGCGATAAAATAATTGGAGGCGACTTTAACGGCTGGCACCCCAGCTGGGGCAGTCGCAAAGCAAACACCCGCGGCAAAGATATCTTCGACTTAGCTAACGCCAATGACCTCCATATATGCAATGTTGGAACCACTCCTACATTTGAGACGGTTACTCACGGCAGGGACAGATCGTCTATAATTGATCTGACAATGGTATCCGGGACCATGTGGGATCATATACACTCGTGGAGGGTGGACCTGAGTATCTGTCCCTCGTCTCAACACAACGCCATCACCTTCTCGTACAAACCTGGCCACGGCAGTCATGCTCAGTCCACCTCAACCAGCTCCTCCACTTTCATATTCAAATCGTCAAAGGCCAATTGGGCGGACTTTAAGGATACCCTTCATGAAAGGATGATCCAATCAGATATATTGGACAGGGACATACCAAATATGAGCAGCGATGAGCTCGACATTGTCGTTGAAGACGTGACTAAACTTATTCAGTCGGCATGCAGAGATACCATGCCCGTCAGCAGCGGAAGGGCAAAGCTCAAGCCACCGTGGTGGACTGAAGAACTCGAACAGCGCAAGCGGGAGGTGGTCGCTATGCACCGCCGAGTTGCTAAGGCAAGGCGACGCTGGTTGCCTCTCGATTCGTTGATTGCGGAGAAACAGGCACTCAAAACTCTATACGCCCAAGAGATAAAAACTCAGTCCACCACTAACTTTAGAGAATTTTGCGAGCTACAGACCAAGGAGAATGTTTGGTCTCTAACTAACCGCTTGCTCAAGGATATTTCACCTCGAAGACCTCCAATCACAATCAAAACCGCAAATGGGTACACGGCCAGTGGAGAGGATACCGCATCGAGTCTACTGCAGCATTTCTTCCCTGATGACCAGCAAGACACAGAACTCAGGCACCATGAATTGAGGACCTCGGCCAACCTTTCGCCATCAACGGAGCCCGACCCTCCTTTTACTGTTGAAGAGGTGCTGGAGCTACTGCAGTACATGAACCCCAAACGGGCGCCCGGTCTCGACAACCTTACTTCAGACATATGCCTCCAGTTCACTAAATTATATCCGCAGTTAATTACTAATATTATGAATAGATGTTTGGAGCTTCAGTACTTTCCAAGGCAGTGGAAGGAGGCCTACATCAAAGTCATCCCAAAGCCGGGCAAGGCTGACTACAGCTCGTTGGACTCCCACCGTCCGATTGGCTTGTTGCCAGTATTCGGCAAATTGTTGGAAAAACTTTTTATCAGGAGAGTTACTTACTGGGCAGGCCGAAATGGTAAGTTACATCCGATGCAGTTCGGCTTCAAGGAACACACCAACACCGTAGCAGCCATTAACACCGCCCTGGAAGCAGTCAAAGAAGCAAAGCTGCGCAAACAACTTGCAGTCGCCATATCCTTGGACATCAAGTCTGCATTTAATAACGCCTGGTGGCCTGCGATACTAAACCGGCTTCGAAAAATTGGCTGTCCGAGCAATGTTTTTGGGCTCATACAAAACTATTTTATGGACAGAAAAGTCACCCTCGACCACGCAGGCGCAAGGGTTACCAGAACGATGTCCAAGGGCTGTATACAGGGTTCCACTTGCGGCCCAATATTATGGAACATCATCCTGGATGAACTCCTCGAATCCGAACTGCCTGCTGGATGTCACCTGCAGGCATTTGCAGACGACGTCCTCCTCGTCGTCACAGCACCAACAGCGGGCGAGTTGGAAGCAACCGCAAACAGCGCTCTTGAAGCCATTGTAGCCTGGGGACGAAATGTTAAACTCACTTTCGGACCGCAGAAGACTCAGGCCATGGCATTTACGCAAAAGGCAAAGGCGGCAAAAATAACAATGTCTGGGTTACAAATAAAATATTCCCCTGAAATAAAATTCCTCGGGGTAATCATTGATGAAAAGCTGACATTCAGAAGCCACGTTAGACAGGTCTTATCGCGCGCTAACAACATTTTTAAAAAATTGTCAATTTTCACTAGAGCTACCTGGGGAGCCCACCCAGAAAACATCCAAACAATTTACAGACAGGTTGTCGAGCCTATCATCACATACGCGGCTGGTATCTGGGGTCACGTGGCCGGACGAAAGGTAGTGCGCAAGGAGATGTTGTCGACCCAGCGGGGATTCGCCCTGAGGGTTATCAGAGCCTTCAGGACGGTCTCCACCAACGCCGCACTGGCACTCTCCCAGCTTACCCCACTAGACCTAAAGGTGTTGGAGGTGAACCGGATTGAGCGGGTCCGCTTGTCCGGCACTTTTGACTATCTGCCGGATGTGGAACTAGAAAGACCAGTACCATCACACGCTTTGCTCCACCCCGCCCACCGTGTCACTTCTGAGCCTCAGCAGATCAACGCGCCACAGAGCCCGTCACAAGACGAACACACTGGACCACACGGACAAACTAATATCCTGCCTGAAAGCAACTGTACCTCCATTTACACAGATGGCAGCAAGCGCGAGGACGGCTCAGTCGGAGCAGCCTTCGTCTGCTACCACCCCAACCGCGCAGAGCCCATTTACACCAAGAAATTGAAACTCCACAAGTGCTGTACAGTCTTCCAGGCGGAGCTGTTTGCAATCCTCGGAGCATGCCGATGGGCTCAGGGCCGGGGTCTGGCGGATGTCGCCATCTACACTGACTCAATGTCTTCGATTGCAGCCATAGACAATCGAAGCAACTCCCACCCACTGGTGAGCAAAATCCACGAGACTATGGCACGACATCGGGAGATTGGTGGCATCCGCTTGGCCTGGGTCAGGGGTCACAGCGGCCTCGCGGGCAACGAGGCTGCGGACAGGGCCGCCAAGGCTGCAGCCTCTTTACACAAAAGTAACGACTACGATAGCGCACCCATGGCATACATAAAACACACTACGCGCACAAACACTTACAATACATGGCAAAGACGTTACACAAGCCAGCCACAAGGCTCACACACACGAACACTCTTACCAACATTAAAACATATACACACGCTCTTTACAAAAACACCTATCTCATTCGCACTCACCCAAACACTCACAGGCCATGGGTTTCACAGAAGCTATTTACACAGATTTCACATCACGAACACTGACACCTGTCCCTGCGATGACACTACGAAACAAGACCCTGACCATATAATAAAACAGTGTCCCATATTTGGCGCCCGTAGGGCTACACATGAACTGCTCTGTAACATGATAAATATTAAGCCGTACAGCCTTACTGAGTTGCTGACAAAAGAATCTGCATTACTGTCGTGGATAGACTTGGTACAACACATCTTTTCTAAAATAAGAGAGATCAATGACAGGGCAGCTGGTCTTGCGAGTAGCAATTGACTGTTGGTCGATTGATACTCGAAAGAGCAGGGAAAAAAGAAAAAAAAAAAAAAAAAAAAAAAAAAAAAAAAAAAAAAAAAAAACTATATTATGTTAAAGGTAAAATATACATAAAGTATGTATATATATATAAAAATAGTATGTGTATATATATATAAAGCTATCTATTATAATTACTATAATTTATATGATATTTAACAATTTACACTATGCGATTTTACTATTAAAGCGATTTGAGAAGAAATCCAGCTGGACATAAATGCATCAAATAGCAACCAAACCAGCTGGATTTCAAAACCATACTTAGCAAAAACTCAAAGCGATCCAAACAATTAAAAAAAAAAAAAAAAAAACCTAACCTAACCTAACCTAACCTAACCTAACCTAACCTAACCTAACCTAACCTAACCTAACCTAACCTAACCTAACCTAACCTAACCTAACCTAACCTTTTTTTTTTTTTTTTTTTTTTTTTTTTTTTTTTTTTTTTTTTTTTTTTTTTTTGATTTCGCAGGGGAATGCTTTTACGCACGGAGTGTGGGACTCCTGGGCCGTTAGTCGGCCCAGACTACCCACTAAACCCCTGCGGGTGCCATCGGCCGCTTTGCATGGAGGCGCCTCGGATCTAACTAGCACAAGACGCCTCAGCGACTGGCCGGTCTCTCATCAGAGACCGGACTCTCGAATTGGCTTACACTACTTCAAATAAAACTTTCAATAAAAATTATAATTTTTATAAAAATAATAACTACCCACAAAGTTTTTATAAAAATTATAACACCAAACCATCACCTATTAACGAAGTCGAGTTGGAACAACAAGTTTGTGCTATTGAAAATGCTTCGATTCGTAACAATTCTAAACAATATTGTCCGAGATGTCGTACGGATTCGCATTCTTTAGGTACTTGTCGGCAACCTCGTTATCTCATCTGTTTTAAATGTGGTTCTAAGGGCTTTAAGTCCACTAATTGTCCTAAATGTAATAAAATAAATAATAGTCAACGTCAAAAAAACTAGTAAAGGCCGATCAAGGGAAATCTATGATTAATAAAACTAAAACAAATAAAACTGAGTGGCATAATTGGCTACATTATGTTGCCAATTTTTTTAATACAAAAAAAACTCTCCTCGATCGGCAGTACAAACAATTATACTCCTTATATTCCTGTCACATTGAACGGTAAAAATACTATTGGTTTGCTCGATTCTGGTTCTTGTTTAACCATTCTGGGTAATAATTCCCATGATCTCTTCTTAAAGGGTTTAAAACTCGATACTTTGAAACCTTTAGAATTTATCACTGCTGGCGGCGATAAATATTCGTCGCTCGGCTCGGTGCTTCTTCCTTTTGTATTCCAGAATAAATCTATTTCTCTGGTTACTCATATTGTACCAGGAATAAAAAATTCTTTGATCCTGGGTATGGACTTCTGGAAGGGTTTCGGTTTGTTTCCGGACCACATAGTGACGGTTTCGCCACCGAGTAAACTTGGTACTAGTGTCGCGGAATCACAATCCGGCGCCGCTAGTAAATTGGTTTCTTTTGATAGTCTGACAGAGGATCAGAGGGCTGTCGCTAACAATATTATTTCTCAATTTACCGATATTTCCTATCAGAAAAGGGGTCTTGGTCGTACTTCGCTCATTACTCATTCGATCGATACGGGTGACAGTCCTCCAATTCGTCAGCGTTACTATAGGATGTCCCCCGAAAAACAGCGTATTTTGATAGAACATGTCGATGAAATGCTTAAGGAGGATGTAATTGAGCCTTCGGAAAGTCCTTGGTCTAATCCCATAATACTTACTCCTAAAAAAAATGGCGAATTGCGTTTTTGTTTGGACAGTCGCAAATTAAATTCAGTAACAAAAAAAGATGCCTATAAATTGCCATATATTTCTGAGATTTTGGATAATTTAAGGGATGCTAAATACCTATCTAGCTTGGACATTTCAAAATGTTTTTGGCAGACTTTAATAAAAAAAGAGGACCGTTGCAAGACTGCTTTTTATGTTCCTTCTCGTGGTACATTCCAGTTCAAGTCTATGCCCTTTGGTTTAACAAATGCACCTGCGACTCAGCAGCGTTTAGCTGATATTTTATTTTACGGTCCAGAGTTCGAAAATAAAGTTTTTTGCTTCGTTGATGACATAATTTGCATTTCTAATTCATTTAGCAACCATATTTCACTTTTAACAAAAATATTAAATAAATTAAAGCAGGCAAACTTAACTATTAATCTGGATAAATGTAACTTCTTTAGAAATAAACTTAAGTACTTGGGCTATATAGTGGATTCAGACGGTCTTCACGCCGATCCCGATAAGGTTAATTCAATCACTAATTACCCTGTACCGACTAACAAAAAAGAGGTTCGTCGTTTTCTTGGCGCGGCGTCATGGTATAGAAGGTTTATACCTAACTTTAGTTCCTTAGCGGCGCCCCTTAATAAACTAACTTCTAACAGCAAAAAGTCGCCAGCGTTTTCTTGGTCTCAGGAGGCGGATTTGGCCTTTACTAAATTAAAGAGCTGTTTAGCTTCCTCTTCGGTGTTGTCTTGTCCAGATTACACCCAACCTTTTGAAATACACGCTGATAGCAGTGACTTTGGTATAGGGGCAGTTCTTTGCCAGATATTAAATGGGGAGGAAAGAGTCATAGCCTTCTACAGTAAATCCCTATCGGATCAAGAACGTAACTATAGTGCTACTGAGCGCGAGGCGCTTGCCGTTCTATCTGCTATCGAACACTGGCGTTGTTACGTAGAAAATGGGCTAAAATTCGTGGTGTATACGGATCACGCCGCGCTTAAGTGGTTCCTCACTCTTAATAATCCTACTGGCCGACTGGCCAGATGGGGTGTTCGTCTATCTGCTTATAACTTCGAAATAAGGCATCGTCGGGGTTCTGATAACTTAGTCCCAGATTTTCTTTCCCGTAATCCTAATATTATGTCCACAACATTTAACGTAAACTCTAATATAACAGCTATTTCCACTAACGATCCTTGGTACTTGAATATTTTTAATGGCTGTACAAAATCTCCCACTTCTTATATAGACTATCAAATAATAAATAACAAACTATATCGTTTCAAAAAAAGTCTTAATCCTTTAACTAGAGAGTTTCAATGGAAAGAAGTTGTTCCGGCCGAGCAAAGATCACATGTAATAAAACAAAACCATTCCTTGCCCACTGCTGGTCACCTCGGTATATTTAAAACCTTTAAGCGTCTATCTCTTACCTATTATTGGCCAGGCATGTACTCGGATGTTGTTAGCGCGGTTAATTCGTGTGATGAATGTATCGCTCATAAACATCAAAATCACTCAACTCTGGGTCTTATGGGTGGACCTAAGTCTTGTTCTAAACCATTTCAGGTCATAAGTATCGATTTGATAGGTCCATTACCTCCTACTAGAAAACAAAATAATTTTATTTTTGTGGTCTGTTGTTGTTTTTCTAAGTATTGTTTGCTATTCCCTATAAAACGAGCCACAGCCGAAGTAATAACAAAAATCCTCGAAGAAAATGTTTTCTTAGTACATGGCATTCCTTCAACTGTCATACTAGATAACGGTAAGCAATTTATTAGTACACAATTTAAAAACTTAATATCCAAATATAAAATTCCCAATTTACACTACACTCCATTTTATACGCCCCATGTTAACACCGTAGAACGATATAATAAAACTATAACTACAGCTATTTCCACATTTATTGATAAAGACCACAGGGTGTGGGACACAATAATACCTCAAATACAATTTGCAATGAATTGTGCCGTTAACGAAGTAACCGGTTTCACACCATCATTTCTTGTTTACGGTCGTGAACTGATAACGTGCGGTTCTCGATATGTTATGTCAGATCAGAACATGGTACATGAGCCTATAGATTGTTATGCTGAATCGCTTGGTCATTTATCTAATATCTTCGAGAAAGTACAGGCGGCTCTTTTGTCTGCTCATCAACGTAATTGTCAGTCGTATAATCTTCGCCGTAAGCCGGCAGAATTCAATGTTGGTGATGTTGTTTGGAGGCGAACATTCTACCTAAGTGATAAGGATAAATATTTCTCAAAAAAATTAGCACCTAAATTTATTAAATGTAAAATCGTAGCAAAAAAATCTCCCTTAGTATATAAACTTTCAGATATGTCGGGTAAGCCGCTGGGCGAATGGCATATCAAAGACATTAAACTAATCAACTATAAACAATAATTATAACTAAAAATAATTCAATCTTTTTAAATAGTTACAAAAACCTCGTACGTTCAGCCGTACATTATAGTTTGTATGAATTGTTGTGCTGTTGACTGTACTCGAGTCTAGTTCCTGCGTTCGATTAATATTGTAGTAGTATCACCTGTTTGTGTTGCGATCATGTTATGTAACTAGGTACTTAACATTCCTTTGTTCTCTGCTAGACTGCTCGCGCACCGGTGGCGCTGTCTGCGCTTATTTTGTTTTATGTATTAATACATCAATCCTTATTAATACCAATTTTTTTTTTTTTTTTGCAAGTTACTTTAACCTGTTCGGCTCGATTCTGTTCGCTGGCTAGTACCGTATCCTCCTGTTAGTTAGCCACCTACATGCACTTATTAGTATATATACTATACTGGAACTTCTCCAATTTCAGGGTTCCGGCCAGCCGTCTACCAGCTGCCCACCAGCGCCGGCCAGCCGTCTACCAGCTGCCTGCCAGCGCCGGCCAGCTGTCTGCTCCAGCACCATCTACTGACGGCGAGCAGTCGAATTTCCCGGCTAAGGGAAATTCTGGTCTAACGGGGGGGGTGTGTGACGTCGCGCATTCTCCTACGGCGGTCCTTCCTCGCTGCCCCGCACCGCATCACCCCCGACGGCCATATATAAGGCTGCGCGCGTCCACTAGAAGACCTCTTTCGGCTGATCTCACCATCTCAAGTTAAGTGGCTGGCTATTTCATAGCGGCTGCCTGACTGGATTTCGTGCCTACTTTGATCTCACGACCCCTATAATCTCTCATTAACGGTTATCTTTAAGAGTCTAACCTTTTGTAAAGTACAAATAATAAATATTGTGCGATTCGCTGAAACCTGGATTTATCTTCTCTCCTCACACATACCTTAAGTAATTAGTAAATTCTACCTACGTTATATCTGCATAGCAGATTACAATCGTCCGGGGGAGAAGGTCCCCGCGGATGGCCCAGTCATACCCGATGTTCCACAACAGGGGTCCTAACACTGACCCCTGTGGGACACCGGAGGTCATCGCCCTTTCCGCTCTTGCTCCATCCATTTTTTCGTAGAGCACTATCCTTTCGGTCAGGTAGTGCCCCACGATTGCCCTTAGGTAGAGAGGCACTCCATGATAGCGGAGTGCCTCCTCTATGACTTCATAGGGGAGGGAGCCGAACGCGTTGGCTATGTCAAGAGACACCGCCACGGCTCCACTCCCCTCATCCGTTGCCTCCTCCGAGAATGCCCTCAGGTCTTTCAGGGCGTCAATGGTGGACCGCCCAGTTCTGAAGCCGTACTGGCGGCCCGACACATTGGGCCCCGTTTCCTCCAGATGCTGGATGATCCGACGTGCAATGATGCGTTCGAGCATCTTTCCGGTTTCATCCAGCATCAGCAGGGGCCTCCAGCCCGAGGGGGAGTCCTCGGGTCGGCTCTCCTTCCTTAAGAGGCAGAGCCTGCCCTCTTTCCATGGCTTCGGGAACCGTCCTGTCGACAGACAATCGTCGAACAGGTCTTTCAGGCGGCTCCCGAGGTGTTTTAATGCCACCGGCAGGACGATACCGGGGACGCCATCCGGGCCAGGTGCCTTTTTGCAGGCCCTCAGGCGATCTACTCCCGGGTTGAACTCCTCGTCCGTGACCGGGGGCACATTTGCCATGGAAGACTCCCGCTCAGGGGGGGACATTCTCGGAGGTTCAAATTCCGTGGCCATCGGAAATAGGCCTTCGACGATCCTGTTAAGAAGGTCCGGCTCAATAGAGGCTGTGGGGGGGGGCGAATCGCATTTTATTGCGTACTACCCTGTATGGCCTCCCCCACGGGTCCCTATCCAGCGTTGCTAAGAAGGCTGTTTGAGCCTCCTCCTTAGCCTTGGCAATCGCTGCCGACAGGGCGCCCTTAGCCTCCCGGAGGGCGTGGTAGTATCCAGCCTCCTCCGCTCCTCCAGGGTTGTTGTTTCGCCGCCGTCTGCATCGGGTGTAATCCCGACGGGCCCTATTGCTGGCTAGTCGGAGCGCCGCAATTTCCTCCGACCACCAATAGACCCGTCTCTTGGCAGACGGCGGGCCGGACCTTCTCATGGATGCGTCGCACACCTCCGTGAGCGACGCTCGAAAGCCTATTGCTCTCTCTTCCACGCCAAGGGAACGGCTTGGCGTGGGCATCCTCCAGTTGTGTACCATAGCAGCCTCGTCAGCCAGGTCCCTGTCGAGGCTTGCTAGGTTCCATCTTGGGAATTTGCGACTGCGTCCCCCCAGGGGGAGCCGGGACTGGGGCGTTTTGGAGACCGTCATCCGGATATAGAGATGATCGGAGAGGGTCTCCACGTCCTCCAGGACTCGCCACTCCGCAACTCGTGCGGCAATGGCAGGGGTCGCAAATGTGACATCCACAATGGACCCCCCGTTTTGCCGCACACAAGTGTCGGCGTTGCCCCGGTTTAGGACCGTTAGCCCCAGTGCCACCACCCACTCCAGGAGGGTCTCCCCCCTTGGGTCAGTGCTGGGAGACCCCCACGCCGTGCTCTTGGCGTTTAGGTCTCCCATCACCATCACAGGGGCTGGTGCCGCGCTCCGGACCACCCTGCCCACTCTCTCGAGGAAGTCCTCAAAGGCGCGTCGCGGCCTGTTGGGGGAGAAATATACCCCAATGAGGGCGATATCGCCCCATTTAGCCGCGACGTACCCCGGCCCGCTCTCGATTCTCGAGAGAGGAGGGTGGCCTCCCAGTTGTGGAACCATGATGGCTACCAGCCCCTCGCTGTCTCCTACCCAGTTTGGGAGAGGGGGGACGCAGTAGGGCTCCGCGATGACCGCAGCTGCAATGCCCCACTCCGCCACGTGCTGGACTACCAGGTCCTGGGCACGGGCGCAAACGTTGGTATTGCACTGCAGCACCTCTGGATGGCGTGTGGGTCGCCTATCCATCAGTGTTCCATCGCGGGGCCCTCCGAGATCACCGGCCTTGAGGCCCGGTGCGGCAGTTTGCCCCTGGTGCGCGGGGGGTTGCATGATCTGCCCCCCATAATGTGTTTAGCCGGCAGTTTGGCCTCGTGGCACACAGCGCACCAGGGTTCGCCAGCCTCGCAGTTTGAAGCGGAGTGTCCAGGCTTACTGCAGCGGTGGCAGTGCTCCGTTCGGTCCACCGGGGAGGGGCAGAGGGCTCTGGTGTGGCCAATGCCCATGCATTTGAAGCACCGCATGGGCAGTGCCTCGAGCCCTCTTACAGTCGCTGAGGACCAGCCAACACTTAGGCGGCCAGCATCTATCATCGCATTGGCTGCCAGCACTGGGCAAGTGATTATTACTGCCCCAGTCTGGTCTGGGGCCATGCGTATTGCCCCGACTTTGACCTGCCCCGGTGGGCATTTGCCTGCTTTGGCCACCGCCTCCTGAAGCTTCTCCGGTGTCACTCCCTCATTGAGGCCGGAGATCCTTATTTGGGCCGTCTTATACGGCCTGGACACCTCCGCTTCGTTTCCTATCATCTCCCTTAATTTGTTGGCCAGGGAGTCTGCCATCGCCCCGCTCTCGGCCCCAGGGACTTCAATTATTCTGGCCCCGGTGGCCGTGCTTCTCACTCCCACGTGGCTTATCCCCACTGTGGCCAGGTCCAGTTCTGTCGTAACTTTAGTCATGACAGACTTGTAGTCGGTGCTGGTACCTGGCCTCAGGGTTACAATGACCGCCGCTGTCTTGGGTGGGGTGAACCTGACAGGCTTTGGGGCCTGTGTTTGAGGAGCCTCTACTTGGGCCGTGGTCGACGAGGATGTCGTCCCTGGTTGGGGAGGGGAAGATTTCTTCCCCTTTCCCTTCCCTTTACGCGCCACCGTCGCCCACGTTCCATCGCCTTCCTCTAAGGGCGTCTCTTTGGGCGCCCCGTTGTCCTCAGCCACTGGTGCCTCTGGTGCCTGTCCTGCCTTGGCCTTGGAGATCTTGGCGGGTCTCTGCGCTGGCCCAGGCCTTGCAGGAGGCATGAGCGTAGAGCCCGTACTGATTCCGGAGGGCCCAGCTTTCGGCTCCTCCATTGCTTTCCCAACCTGTTTTTGGGTTTGTGCCTCTGCCTCTCTTCTTTTGTCCGTTGCGAGAGGGGGACGCAAGATCGGCTCCGGCGCTAGTAGACCCCTCTTTTCGGCTTCTTTGAGCCGATCCGTCACCATCCCCCCGAGGGACAGAAATAGATCCCTGGAGAGGGACTCCTTGAAGTCAGATAGGAGTGACTTCACTTCCTCTATGGATCCTATCGAAGCCTTGCCAGTGGTTTCCCTCTCCGAGAAAGCCGTTCTCAGGGCCTTGGTTTCATTCCTGAGGAGGGCCAACTCCTCCCGCATCCGTCTGTTGTCAGCCCTCAAAATACGGACAACCTCTGCCTCATCAGACTGCGCCTGTATTTTTTCCGCCGCATCCAAAATGTTGTGGCAGGCCGACTTCATGTCTCTCCAGACCGTCCCCTTAAGGTTGCCGGACTTCCCGGCCTCCTCCATAACTTTATTTGTGGACGACCGAACGATCTGGAGATACTCCTCAATGGCCGTAGGTGCCGGTTTCGCCTGCGAGCTGACCGCCCCACGCCGGTAACTCTCGGTTACCATGTCCGCCCTCGCTTCGAAGTCGGAAAAGTCCGCCGAGAGCTCCCGCATGCGCTCCTTCGCCTCCTTGTTGCCATACATGCGGCGCACCACATGACGGCCGCGGGCTGAGGAATTGACCTTAGTCACCCGCTCCCCGTCAATGGGATCCTCATCCGCCTTCCGCTTGCTGATAGCCTTCTCGGGCAGGACTATCTCCGGCAAGGACTCCACATCAGAGTCGGAGAAAACCGAACCGTATTCGGACTCCCGACGGCTTTCTCCGGTTTCCCTCTCCGAAAACCTGGGGTCAGTCTCTTCCCCGGGGGTGGGAGACCTACTCCTGGCTCCACCCGAGCCTTTCCCTCCCCCATCCGAATTTTCCCCCCCTTTTTTTTTTCTCCCCTTAGGTTGGCCCTGAGAAGGGCCTTTTTTAGCAAACCGCCCGGAGGCGTCTCGCAATGGCTGCGACTCGGACATAGTAAGCACTTGTTGCTCCAACTGCACAGAACTTATTAGCCGTCGGCCTGCCACTCCGTTACGGTGGTCAGGACGCGACGTTACCAGGGGACGCGACGTGGACGCTAGTTCTGTGGGGTGTCCCCCAAACCTAACCTAACCTAACCTAACCTAACCTTTTTTTTTTTTTTTTTTTTTTTTTTTTTTTTTTTTTTTTTTTTTTTTTTTTTTCTTTTTTTTTTTTTTAACGGAGGGGAAATGCATTTACGCACAGAGTGTGGGACTCCTGCGCTGCTAGTCAGCCCAGTAACCTAACCCTCGTGAGCTCAGATCACAAAGGGATAGTGTTTAAAATTAAATTTAAGAAAGCCAAGGGAAAGAAAATAGAAAGAACTACAAGAAAATATAATACAAAAAAGGTAAATTGGGGGGTTTTTGATAGAAAATATAGAGAACTAAAGGAGAGGGATAATGTTAAATTGGAAAAATTGAAGGAAATAAACAATGCGAGGGACCTTGAAGATTTCGTTGACAAAATCAACATCATAATCACCGAAATAATGCTGTGCCATTATAAATTAGTATAATAGGTTTTCTAGCATTAAGTAATAGCAATAAGAAATAAAGAAGGAATTAACCCCTGTATATAATCATATAAGATAGAAATAAATATTTAGTTGTAAAGTTATTACCCTGTATCCCAAATAAGAATTAAATAAAGGAAAGTATAGTAGTAGTATAGGGAAGATAGACGGGAGTCCCACCCGTGGAAAGGAATAAGTGCGAGATAGAATGAATGCGTAGTATGCAGAATGAAAGTGCGAGAGGCAAGATAGTGAGAACTGGAATGCATGTGTAATAGTAGACCAGGACACCAATGTAATTGTGGTGGTAATAGCATTTAAAAAAAAAAAAAACCTAACCTAACCTAACCTAACCTAAATGATATATAAAAATATATGAATATAAAATATTATATATAAATTGAACTTCGTGACTTCTATACCTGTAGCGACTTCATAAGAGATCCAGCTGGACATAAATGCATCAAATAGCAACAAAACCAGCTGGATCTAAAACCTTTAAATATAAAACATAAACAGCGATTCAAATAGAATAGGAAAAATAAAAGAAAGAAAAAAAAAAAAAAAAACAAAAACCTTACCTAACCTAACCGTGCGGATCTGTCGCATAGAACTCGAAAAATTTCCAAAATTGTCCGAAATTTGCATACCGAGGTTACTTGGTAAGTCAATTTCCATACTACAGATATTGGATTCTCGAAAATTTTACATCTATATACGAGTGTCGCACATCATTGGACTCGGAAATATAGCGCCAATTTAAAGGAGTGTGTCTGAGAGAATTTTCTTTCCGCGCCCCATACAATTTTTTTCGAAAAACATACAAATTTTGACTTTTTGATTTTTCCAAATTTTCCACGAACACAGGCTGTTCATATTTTGATCTAACATTGTAGAACTAACTAATCCGCGTAGAAAGAGCCGCTTCTCGGTCTTCTGCATCAATTTTGGAACTTTGTATAGCGTTTTCAAATTCCCAAAAAACACATTTTCTTAGAAAATTTAAAATTTTTGTACCAAACATTTTTTGATTTTTAAATATCTATATCCGTCTCGCTGAGACGAGTCCGTAGACACCTCGTTTGTGCGGATCGGCCGCATAGAATTCGAAAAATTCGACCGCCCGCCCACCCTTTTATTATCGGGAATATCGACTTTGGTGCATATCACCAAATAAAGCGGCAAAATTTTTTTCGAATATCTGACAAAAATTGACGTTTATATTTGGCGTGAGATCGTTTTTATTAATTGTTGACGGCGAGTATTTGGTTCCCATACTCACCTTTTTATATAGTAGCTGTACCCTTTACATACAGTACTTTTTGACTCTGAAATATATTTTCGTTTATATACAACTTTTACAATCTTATATTTTAACCGTGATTTTCAGCTTATCCATTCCCTGTCACTATCGCTCCCCTACAATTGAATTGTTTAACTATTTATTCCATTTTATTATTTATTATTTAAAGATACTTGAATTAAAAATTTATTATTCTAAATTAAATTAAATAATTACCAAAATGTATCGTACGCCGAATCCTAAAAGAACACTTGCTTTCTCCCCTGAACTGCCCGATGAACCTGTAATTAATAAAACCGTGACAAAAAACAAATCTAGATTAAATAAGAAAACGACAAAAACTAACGATGACGTATTTGGGAAACCAGAAGAAACAAAGATGCATACCCTGATGGATTCAGGCAATTTAGCGGTGGTGAGTCCAGAAGGAGAAACAAATACAGCAAAAGCCTATAGATTGTTTCAGGAGGGGAAGTCCCAACTGGAGAAATCGGGCAATATTAAAACTTCGATTAAGGAGAATGTTTTAAAAATACTTAGTACTATGTTCGAAATGGTTTTGAAAGCAGAAGAAAAATCTAGTAAAGAAAAAGAAAACGATTCGGACAGTCCGCTGAAAAACGTAAACACAGGTGTTCTGAAGGAGATTCGGGTAAATAGGAAAATTTTAGAAGAAAATAAGCAACATATATTAGACCTTACGATAAAATTTCAAGAAAAAACCGAAAAAGGATTAATGACTTACGCGGATGCTGTCGCTGGTCCCCTAAGGGGTGGGCATAGAGAGGGTACGGCCATGCATTCAGTAGTCATCACCTCCACAGACAAAAATGATACGGGGGAGGAGGTGTTAGAGAAGATACGGAAGGCAGTAAACGCTACCGAAGATGGGGGGAGAGTTGACCTCGTAAGGGAAGCTAAGGACCAGAAGGTGATAGTCGGGTGTAAGAGGAAAGAAGACTTGATAAAGATAAAAGATAGATTAAAGAAAGAAGAAAGTATATTAAAAGTAGAAGAGATAAGAAACAAAGTATTTGCCGCGTATTGCCTGAAAGCAACTGTACCTCCATTTACACAGATGGCAGCAAGCGCGAGGACGGCTCAGTCGGAGCAGCCTTCGTCTGCTACCACCCCAACCGCGCAGAGCCCATTTACACCAAGAAATTGAAACTCCACAAGTGCTGTACAGTCTTCCAGGCGGAGCTGTTTGCAATCCTCGGAGCATGCCGATGCATGGCAAAGACGTTACACATGCCAGCCACAAGGCTCACACACACGAACACTCTTACCAACATTAAAACATATACACACGCTCTTTACAAAAACACCTATCTCATTCGCACTCACCCAAACACTCACAGGCCATGGTTTTCACAGAAGCTATTTACACAGATTTCACATCACGAACACTGACACCTGTCCCTGCGATGACACTACGAAACAAGACCCTGACCATATAATAAAACATTGTCCCATATTTGGCGCCCGTAGGGCTACACATGAACTACTCTGTAACATGATAAATATTAACCCGTACAGCCTTACTGAGTTGCTGACAAAAGAATCTGCATTACTGTCGTGGATAGACTTGGTACAACACATCTTTTCTAAAATAAGAGAGATCAATGACAGGGCAGCTGGTCTTGCGAGTAGCAATTGACTGTTGGTCGATTGATACTCGAAAGAACAGGGAAAAAAAAAAAAAAAAAAACTATATTATGTTAAAGGTAAAATAGTATGTGTATATATATATAAAGCTATCTATTATAATTACTATAATTTATATGATATTTGACAATTTACACTATGCGATTTTACTATTAAAGCGATTTGAGAAGAAATCCAGCTGGACATAAATGCATCAAATAGCAACCAAACCAGCTGGATTTCAAAACCATACTTAGCAAAAACTCAAAGCAATCCAAACAATTTATAAAAAAAAAACCTAACCTAACCTAACCTAACCTAACCTATCCTTTTTTTTTTTTTTTTTGTTAACGGAGGGGAAATGCATTTACGCACAGAGTGTGGGACTCCCAGTGCCCGGACTACCCACTAAAACCCCTCCGGCGTTTCCGCGCATGGCCGTTGAGGGCGTCATGGGGTCGCGTTAGCATTCTACCACGACGCCTTCCAGCCTGGCCTTTCGGCCCCAACCAATGCGCTGGGCAAGAGCCCAGCGCTCCCTTACGATGGCCTCCCTCTGTGAAATAAATATTCCACAGAAGGAGGCCCCCACCTCGGGGTGGGGCATCCGCTCACCGGCCATTCTCAGAAGGCTTAATTTAGAGCGTCTAGTGCAAAATTTTCATGTAAACAAAATAATATTATGTGCTGTTTTTTTTGTAAAGTAGCTAACAACTATTTCTATGTGTTGCACTTTAAAAAATATCTGTATATTGCATAGTATAACAGATTAATTTTTTCAAAACACTGTTCTTAAATTACCACGACGCGTTCACGCGCTCTCCCAGTTTGGAAACTTGTCCAATACTAATTCAGAGAAAGAGTTTTAGTTATTTTAGATGGTTTTTTATATTAAGGAATATATATTTTACAACATATGAAAAATACAACAAGTTACTAGTTCTTTCTTTTTCAAAATTATCAAATGAAGACGTGTCCGACCTTGGACAATAATTGCCAAAACCACTTGCAATCGAGGTCGCACATCCCTAAATAAGAATCTCTGGCATATCACTATAGCACAGGTCCCGAGCCGTCTGTGTTGTCGAGGTACTCGTCGAGTGTGGTTGTGCGCTGTGTCGAGTAATCGTCAATTAGACACCTAAGTATCTAATTGCCAAGACTTTGGTTTTCGATTTTTCTAATTCATGTAGCCTTGATTAAAAACTTATGAGTTATTGTTAACTTATTCTTGTTTATTGAAAATAAAGCAGATTTCTGGGCTCTATGGATTATGATGTGTCTTTATGAGAATTCTTTCTATTAAGTAGGTTTTTTTTTGGAAAATTATGTTTCTCTCTAAGAGCCAAGACGCTAATTGCCACAACTTTTCTAATTGCCATCGCTGCTGTTGTTAAAAAATAAGTATATAACAGCTGTTATTTAAGATGATACATCGGTGAACACTAGCGCCACCGTCAATTAAAAACCAAAACAGCTGTTATTTCCGTTAGATTCAAGCAAACTCAAACAATAATAAACTGATTATAATGTTCAATTGTTGCGTTTTATATGATAGTTTCTTAACAAAATTAATATATAATATGTAAATATCTTCTTAAAATACATAAGCGGTCATTATTCAATATACTTATATGGAAAAATTCAAGTTTCTAATTACCGGGACGAGGTTAAATTATAATTTCTAATTGTCACAACCATCAAATATTTTAGATACCGATAACTTGGATACTACATAAGCTAAATAAATGCCAATACGATTAAATTCACAATTGATTCATATTCATTCTCTCTACAGTCATATTTCATGAAAAAGTTCAAGAAATTAAAAGGGTTGTGGTAATTAGACTAAGAATGCCAAAATTGAGAATGGCCGTCACCATCTACTAAAAGATGGGGGGAGTGCCCCACAGTTTGCAGGACATTAGCCGACAGTCAATAAGACCCCGAATATCAGGGAGTTATTAATTGCCGCCCAGGGTGCACCGTCCCAAATCACTTGTCAACTCGCTCTCTCACCGGATCCGTTTGGATCAAGCGAGAACGCACAGTTTTCAAGTGACTGGGCACTCGAGGAGGTTTCCTGCACTTAGCACCCCAACCTAACCTAACCTAACCTAACCTTTTTATTTTTTGTTAACGGAGGGGAAATGCATTTACGCACAGAGTGTGGGACTCCTGAGCTGCTAGTCAGCCCAGACTACCCACTAAAACCCCTCCGGCGTTTCCGCACTTGGCCGTTGAGGGCGCCATGGGGTCGCGTTAGCATTCTACCACGACGCCCTCCAGCCTGGCCTTTCGGCCCCAACCAATGCGCTGGGCAAGAGCCCAGCGCTCCCTAACGATGGCCTCCCTCTGTGAAATAAATATTCCACAGAAGGAGGCCCCCACCTCGGGGTGGGGCATCCGCTCACTATCTACTAAAAGATGGGGGGAGTGCCCCACAGTTTGCAGGACATTGGCCGACAGTCAATAAGACCCCGAATATCAGGGAGTTATTAACTGCCGCCCAGGGTGCACCGTCCCAAATCACTTGTCAACCCGCTCTCTCACCGGATCCGTTTGGATCAAGCGAGAACGCAAAGCTTTCAAGTGACTGGGCACTCGAGGAGGTTTCCTGCACTTAGCACCCCAACCTAACATAACCTAACGAACCCTGAACCCTGAACCCTGAACCCTGAACCCTGAATTTTGTTATAAAATTTGCAAAACCATAGCGTGTTTTATCTTTTCTTACAACGCCATCTAGTGGCAGGTTAAACGGAAGTTAATATTCTATCGCTACTTATTATAAACTTATGACAAGCAGCTGTTTTCTCCCGTTTATTTAGATATTTATGATTATATTAGTCCCAAATTTTGATTGTAGCTTTTTAAATCATATTCTCTAATTTTGAGTACCGTATCCTTAAGGAATTTAATTTTATCCGTGTTATGTTAACATGATAAATCTATAACACTATGCTAAAATCTATTTTTATTGAATAGTGGTTTATTTTTATCTAACGACCCGCCTTAGCTTCGCATGGGCATAAAAATAATCCACTTGAATCAATCTATTAAAAAAAATGCATCAAAACTCGTTGTGTAGTTTTAAAGATTTAAGCATACAAAAGAAAAGAGGGCAGATAAAGCGGTTTTGTTTTATACTATGTAGTGATGATGTGGGGAATGCACTAACAATGCCCCATATTAAATATCTTAAATAATTACAAATATAGGATACAACAACAAACATCTGAGTACGTTAGTGTATATTCTAATCTATTGTTCATGATTGCCGTGCCCTGCATGCCCAGCTGCACGCTCGCGGACCTATACGAAGCCACTGACAACGCCTTTTCAGTGTCGGAGGTAAATATAAAAGGTACACTGTTATGAATTTTACGCAATAGGGTTTTACGCGGGTTTACTTTAACGACCTCCGTGGCGTAATGGTAATATGCCTGACCGCTACTCAGGAGGTTCCGGGTTCGATCCCCGATCAGGTCAAGATAAAAAAAAAAAACCGGTCAAGTGCGAGTTGAACTCGCGTGGAGAGGGTTCCGTACAATGCCCATGTTAGTAAATAAAAAATAAATAAAATCCATTTATTTCTGGCTACAATGGCCCATAGTGCACATACAATTAAATTAAATTAAATTAAATTAAATTAAATTAAATTAAATTAAATTAAATTAAATTAAATGAGTCGGCCGGAAATAACACATCAAAATCTATACATATAATAAGACACTAAAAATCGAGTGTCTGTACATTTAATATTTTTCAAAAAAACTGATTGAGTGCGATTAAAAAAGAGTAACAGAAACCAAAAAGACAGTTTTTGGAATTTTTGTCTGTCTGTATGTCTGTCTGGTACGTTATAACTTCGAAAATACTCAACCGATTTAAACGCGGTTTTTACAGTTGGATTACATATAATTAGGAGCGTTGTCAAAACTTTGTTTCGTCAAAATCGGTAAAGGGAAAAAGAAGTTATGGTCGATTGAAAATTTACTTCAAACACTGCTTTAAAACTTTTAATGCGTTAATTTGCGTACCTATAGACAAAACCCATTTGAAATTTCGGCAGTAATAAGCAAAGCATGTTGACCTATCGGTAGAGGTCGCGGATAATTTTTTTAAGTAGAGGGTTCGAATCCTGCTAGACATCACTTCTTTTGTTTTTACCCTTTTTTTGTTTTGTATTAATTTTTTAGAAGTCTATTTTTTTTTAAATTTTAGTAAAGAAATGTTTCTAGAAAGTAGCTGGATCGAATCCTGCCACAAACAATAATTTTCTGTTTTCGTTTTTTATTTGTTTTTTAGAATTATTTTCTTACTTAGAGAAAGCTCTTAGCGTTAATTCCGTTAATATAAAAGTATTTTGTACTTATCTATCTATACATATAATAAGACAGTAAAAATCGAGTGTCTGTACATTAAATATTTTTCTAAAAAACCTCTACGGGGCAATTAAAGAAGAGTAATAAAAACAAAAAAAAAAACAGTTTTTGCAATTTTTGTCTGTCTGTCTTTCTGTCTGTGTGGTGCGTTATAATTTCAAAACTACTCAACAGATTTGAACGCTGTTTTCACAGGTAAATTACATATAATTAGGAGCGTTGTAAAATCTTTGTTTCATCAAAATCGGTTAAGGGAAATAGAAGTTATGGTCATTTAAAGTTTACTACAAGCACTGCTTCAAAACTTTTAAACAGTTGAAGGCGATTTACATAAACGTATTTAATTTAGATAAAGCTAGAATTTCTACTTATATCAATAAAGACAAAAACACACTGCAGTCTCTATTAAATTTTAATAAAATAACACATTGAATGTTTGTGGGCGTATGATTTAGTTACATAAAATATCAATAGATGGCGCTGACTTTATTGTAATAGCAGATTGAAATTTTTCCTTACGGCAGCAATTAATTTTAATTATTTAAAAAAAAAATTGGTTGTTGATTTAGTACTATTGGTTGGTTTGTTTATCGGTCGTTTGTTGTGTTGTATTGTAAGCTATTTGAATTGATTGGATGGTTTGGTTTGGCTTTGGTTTAAAAAATAATCAAATCAGTGTTTGACGGAACATACGGTCGTGTCGTAAGGACTAATTTATCTGACTTATCACTATTTATTGAGATTTTCTCCACTTTTCACGCCCACTAAAACTTTGGGAATGGATTTTAGGTCCTAATGACTCTGTAATAGGCTGCGTCTACTCTTTTAGAGACAAAGATTGACAGTATGAATGTTAAGGGCTCCTTCTTCTGAAGGTCCGTTGTCCGTAAGCCGCGTAGTCGCGGCGCTCACTCATTTTGTAGACATCATATTTGGGAAAATAACACTACAAAATCTACTTCAGCGATTTTCACTATATAAATACTTTATCTAAAGGCTGGTATAAAAAGCAGGACAATAAGTTTATTATTTTAGGCATAGTATTGAAAATAAACTTCCAAAGGAGGCAACTTAGATTTTTCTATCGAGCGAATTTTGTCTGATATTGTTACTGTTACTGTAAGCGAATTTCACTCTGCTAGATCTATTATTTTATATTTATATCTTTGTGTGTGTATATTTATTTACGTATATATACTGCGCCTTCGCCTTTTGATTTGTCTTGGTTTTGTTTTCCATCCACCCTAAGGTTGACTGGAAGAGATTGCATTAGCGATAAGTCCGCCTTTGTACCTTACCTAGTTTTTAACAAAATTATGTATACATTTGTTTGGTGCAATAAAGAGTTTTTCTATTCTATTCTATTCTAGATCCTCAACTAAAAACATATATTTTTTTCAGAATTTTACGACTATTTAATACTGATTCCTATTGATTTTAAAAACGGTATTTGAGAAAGAAGTGGCCCTAATATTTAATGATATCGTATCAATGTAATGGCTTTATAAAATTGGCACGGGAAAAGGATACAATAGAATTAACTATAGGTCTGGATAGTTGTAGTTTCCACAGGTTACGCTAAAAGCGATCTACACGCGGGCGGAGCCGCGGGCAACAGCTAGTAAATAAATAAGTGTTAGTTTTTAACCGACTTCAAAAAAATGAGGAGGTTCTTAATTCATATCTATTTTTTTCTTCTTTTGTTTGTTACCACATTACTTTCGCCTAGGTGAACCGATTTGGATGTTATTTTTTTTATTTGAAAGCTGGTGCTTCCCGTTTGGTCCCATAGCAATTTGGTCCAGTCCTGACAATGGCATCCATGAAAAACCTGAATAAGTCTGAAATTTTCATTAAGTATGTGCTTAACAAATGGACAATTAATAGCTGAATATCACGCCAATTGATTATTTTGTTGGAAAGGGTATACTTTCTAGATGATTCCATAGTCATCAGATCAGGATTTGATGATGGAATCATGGAGTTATCGAGGGAACTCTTCAAGCTTTATTGCGATTTGGGTATTTTTTTATATAATTATTCCATGTCAATAAGGTGACACGACGCTGTTGACGTTTACCCGACTTTCCAAAATGAACGTGTTTACAACTTTTTAGTTGTAAGGTATTGCGTATTCAAAACTAAAAAGTGAAAAATTATTATTTTTGCCACAAAAACGAAACCGACTTCAATTCCTCAACTAAAAAGGATGAAACAATAAATACATTGTTGTTTAAATATGCTTCATATCAAACATTTAAATAAATTTGAAGTTGGTGACAATTTTACGAATTCGACGATTAGCTGCTGGATCGTTAATTAGCATATTTTATTAAAAGAATCGGCAGTAATCGGCACCGACTTCAGATTTATTTAAATGTTTGATATGAAGCATGTTGAAAAAACAATGTATTTATTATTTCATCCTTTTAAGTTGATGAATTGAGGGATCGTTTTTTTGGCAAAAATAATTATTAAATTCAATTGTGGTATTTCAACTACTACTATCGCCATCTAGTGGTGTTTTAGTGAACTAAAACGTTTTATATTGAATTTACCACTTAATTGTCAATTGACAGAGTTCTTGTAGGTTTTACTGTGTGGCGTGATGTACCTATTTTTATTTTCTTGTACATATTATTGATTTTAATTTTTTGTGTAAATATTTTAATTTTATTAGTTCGTAAGTACGGACTAACAAACCGTTTTTTATGTATATATTATGTCTATCGTTTTGGTTGTCATCTTATGACAGATTTCAATAGTTTGCTGGAGGGCGCAGACTCGTCGCTTTGCCATGGCAACTGCGCCCCCAGCGGCTGTTATTGAAAACGACTTCTCTTCTGTATGATTTTCGGTTAGCATGTTAAAATTTTCGTTGCCGTTTTCTATTTATTATTTTCTGTTAATTAAGTATAATTTCTTTCTTGTGCTCATCCTACCCTTCTGATTTCTTATTCTTGGACTGTTATTTGTTAAGTTTCTTTGTGCTGTGAATAAACTTTCCTACACTATTTCTACTTTTCAATCCTATCTCCCTACCTAGTCCACATTAATTGGTGACCTTCTTTTACACTGAAGATGAGCGTGGATAAGGAAGATTTTCAAATGGCAATGGAGACGTTCCGTGTTGGTATCAAGGTGCCTCCATTTTACCCTGAAAAACCGGCGTTGTGGTTCGCGCAGCTAGAAGCTCAATTTCAGCTGGCCAACATTTCCGTAGACGCGACCAAATATTACTACGCGATCGAACATTTGGAACCGCAATACGCAGCAGAGGTAGAGGACATAATCACCACACCACCAGCTTCTGACAGGTATGACAAGTTTAAGACCGAGCTTATTAAGCGTCTATCAGCTTCGAGAGACAAAAAAGTAAAACAGCTTCTCGTACGCGAAGAGCTAGGCGACAGAAAGCCGTCGCAATTTCTCCGTCACCTTCAGAATCTGGCTGGACCTGGCATACCGGAAGAATTTTTGCGAACTATATGGACGAGCCGACTGCCATCAGGTACGCAAACGATTATAGCGTCGCAACTTAAGGCCTCCTTAGAGGAACTAGCTGAGCTGGCAGATCGTATACACGATGTAGTTTCACCTAACATACACGTGGCCTCAACTTCAGCTACCTCAAGAGCTCCGCCGAGTAGGCCCGAAGACATGCAGATCGCGGAATTAACCAGACAGATGGCTGCTCTGACGAATAAAATCGACCAGATTTCGAAAGATGGAAACCGTCGATCAGCCAATCGAGATCGAAGCCGTTCCCGTTCTAGGACAAGATCCCAGTCAATCTATAGAAAATATCCAAATTGCAGGTATCATGCTAAATACGGTGACAAGGCGAATTGGTGTATTAAACCGTGTAACTATGATTCTTCGGCGTCTTCGGGAAACGTAGTGAGCAATCGGTAATGGCGGCCGACGATTGCGTAAATACAGGTCGCTTATTTGTCACTGACAAGCGGACAAAACTACAGTTTTTGGTGGACACCGGGAGTGATCTATGCGTTTTTCCCAGGATTCATTTTAAAGGGCGTCGGACTAAAACCGATTATGAATTGTGTGCAGCAAACGGTACTCCAATTGCAACATACGGCAATGTTAATTTAGTATTGAACATTGGTTTGCGCCGTGACTTTGCTTGGCAATTTATCGTAGCGGATGTGACAAAGGCAATAATAGGTGTAGATTTTTTATCCTTTTATAATTTAATGGTTGATTGCAGGAACCAAAGCCTTGTAGATAATCATACTAGCCTTACCACCGCGGCTTTGCTTGCACCACCGTCGGATATCATCTCTTCGGTAAAGTGTGTGATTGGTGAGTCGGACTTTCATGATATACTAAGAGAATACCCTGACATTACGCGTCCACATGGCACACACCACACACCTACACATAATACTGTACACTTTATACGTACTACGCCCGGCCCGCCTGTTTCTTGTTCACCTCGTAGGCTGGCCCCTGACAAACTAAAAATTGCCAAGGAAGAGTTTGCAGCTATGCTTCAGAGTGGTATAGCCAGACCTTCCAAATCCTCTTGGGCCTCTCCACTACATCTTGTCCCTAAAAAAGATAATGGTTGGCGTCCCTGTGGCGATTATAGGATGCTGAACGCCCGGACCATTCCTGACAAATATCCGATCCGGAATATTCAGGACTTTCCCATAACCTATCAGGCTGTAAGATCTTTAGTAAAATTGATTTAATGAAGGCCTACCACCAAATTCCAGTAAATGCAGACGATATTCACAAAACTGCCATTACAACACCGTTTGGTCTTTTCAAATTTCCGTATATGACGTTTGGACTTTGTAATGCCGCTCAAACTTTTCAACGTTTTGTTGATGAGATGCTACGAGACCTTGATTTTTGTTATGCTTATTTAGATGACTTTCTGGTATTCTCAAAGGACGAAGAAGAGCACAGAAGTCACCTCCGTACGCTATTCACCAGGTTGCAAGAATATGGTATGGTTATCAATACTTCTAAGTGTGTTTTTGGTACCTCAGAGGTAGTTTTCCTAGGTTACCTAATTTCTGCCGAAGGAACAAAGCCTCTTCCTGCTAAAGTAGATGCCATACAGAACTTTCCAGCACCGAAAACCGTACGTGAGCTCCGTAGATTTCTGGGAATGCTTAATTTCTATAGGCGTTTCATTCCCCAAGCAGCTCAACATCAAACCCCTTTGAACGAGTTGCTACAAGGTTCCGTTAAAGGATCACATCCCGTCTGTTTTACATCTAAGGAGATGGAAGCGTTCGATAAATGTAAAGAAGGCCTATGTCAAGCAACTTTATTAGCACACCCTGACTGCAATGCTAAACTTGCTGTCGTAACTGATGCTTCTGACACTGCTTTAGGTGCTGTATTACAGCAGTTCAAAGAAGAAGAAGGATGGCAACCTCTTGCTTTCTTTTCTAAAAAGTTATCTCCCGCGCAGCAGAAGTACTCTCCTTACGACCGCGAGCTTCTAGCGATTTATGAAGCTATCAAATATTTTCGTCATATGGTAGAAGCAAGAAATTTCATTGTCTACACTGACCATAAACCTTTATGTTTTGCATTCCATTCTCGTAAAGAGAACTGTTCACCTCGTCAGTTTCGACATTTAGATTTCATCTCACAATTTACGACCGATATCAGGCACATTTCTGGTAAGGACAACGTCGTGGCTGATACCCTTTCCAGGATAGAAGAGATTGTTCTACCCGTCGATTTTAATTCATTAGCAGATGCTCAAGATTCTGATCCGGAACTACAATAACTCCTTGAAAATACCACGTCGTTGTGCTTGAAAAGGATGCAACTACCAGGTGTCAGTTCAAAGTTTTACTGTGAGGAGCAAGATGGTTGCGTAAGACCATATGTCCCAAAAACATTACGTCGACAAGTATTTGATAGCCTTCATTCTCTTAGTCATCCAGGTGCGAATACTTCTGTCAAATTAGTTTCGGAAAGATTTGTTTGGCCCGGTATTAAGAAAGACTGTCGTGAGTGGTCTAAGACCTGTCTAGCTTGTCAGCGTTCAAAGGTCACACGACATGTCTCTTCACCATTAGGATCATTCAAAATTCCAAATTCTAGATTCACTAATATTCATATTGATTTAATAGGTCCCTTACCTATTTCACAAGGTTTTAGGTATTGCCTCACCGCAATCGATAGGTTCACGCGATGGCCTGAGGTTATATCGTTACAGATAGGGGTAAGCAGTTTAAGTCAGCACTGTTTAACCAATTATCTAAGCTTATAGGATTTCAGCATAGACGGACTACTGCGTACCATCCAGCCTGTAATGGTATTGTGGAAAGATTCCATCGGCAGCTGAAAGCATGTCACTCTGGTCCTAATTGGATAGATATACTTCCCTTCGTTCTATTAGGTATCAGAAGTTCTTTCAAGGAAGATTTATCATCTTCTTCAGCTGAGCTCACTTATGGCGAACCGCTAAGGCTCCCAGGTGAATTCTTTAATTTTAAAGAAGAAGTTGTCACTGATGTGACAGAATATTTAGCACGACTCAGGTCATTTGTGAGTAAGATTAAGCCTTTACCTGCTTCTCGTCATGGCAAGCATTCTATCTTCGTCTTCAAGGATCTGTCTACTGCTACACACGTTTTTCTACGTGACGAAAAATTTCGTGGGTCTCTTACACCTGTTTATTCTGGACCACACGAAGTATTAGAGAGAGGTGACAAAATATTTAAAATTATTTTAAGAGGTAATCCTGTCACAGTATCGATTGACCGCATCAAGCCGGCCTACATACTGCTTGACACACACACCTCACACAACATTCCCTCACTCTAGCAATAAAACTAATATTAACACGAAATCTGGTACAAACACACAGACACCGGTTACATCTACTGATCACAGTACGCTCACTGAACGAGGAGATGATGTTCGACGGACACGTTCAGGCCGTATTGTGCATTTTCCTAACAGATTGTAAATATTTAATCTATTATCGCCCTTGTCGGTCTCTGGAGGGGGGTGATGTGGCGTGATGTACCTATTTTTATTTTCTTGTACATATTATTGATTTTAATTTTTTGTGTATATATTTTAATTTTATTAGTTCGTAAGTACGGACTAACAAACCGTTTTTTATGTATATATTATGTCTATCGTTTTGGTTGTCATCTTATGACAGATTTCAATAGTTTGCTGGAGGGCGCAGACTCGTCGCTTTGCCATGGCAACTGCGCCCCCAGCGGCTGTTATTGAAAACGACTTCTCTTCTGTATGATTTTCGGTTAGCATGTTAAAATTTTCGTTGCCGTTTTCTATTTATTATTTTCTGTTAATTAAGTATAATTTCTTTCTTGTGCTCATCCTACCCTTCTGATTTCTTATTCTTGGACTGTTATTTGTTAAGTTTCTTTGTGCTGTGAATAAACTTTCCTACACTATTTCTACTTTTCAATCCTATCTCCCTACCTTGTCCACAACTGTAATCTACAGGCAATGAACTAAATTTGGTATTTTTATTCAAAATTTTAGGCCCAGTAGTTTTGGAGATCAGGGTTGGTCCAAAAATGGTCAGGAACATCTATCTATGCATCTGAGCAAGGACTAATCATAGAACATTTTAACTATTGTTTGCGGCTCCATCTAGTGACCAGTAATGTAATTTTCTTTTTGCATGTGTTCTTTGGTGCTCGTGCAATAAAAGGTTTATATACATAAATATTGTCGTGTAGTAGTAGTATGTCGTGTTAGTTACACTATTTATAACTCAAGAATGATTGGACTGTTTGGCAAAAAATTGGTGGAACCAGGGGCCCGATTCTGCTAATTAACATTCTACAAATATTGTGGCGATTTTATGGCAATCGTGTATTTTGTGACATTTGGTATTCTCGTAGTTGTATAGAGCAGTGCCTCTCTATCGCCATTATATTGAACCTAAATTGGTATTCTGCTCTACAATTAAGTGTTTAGGGATTCTCGATTGTCACTTTATCGGCATTCAGTTCGTTATTTGACGTTTATTTGACATTTGTGCCGATTGTTTTCTAATTGTGTTTTGAATATTTTGAAGATATTTTGCAACGACACCTTTAGATTAGATATTTTATTATTTTAAGATATTTTAATCCTAAAAATAAAGGATATGACTTAATTGTAACTGTGATGTACTGCAATGAGCTAATGAATAAATGGAGCTTGCCATGATTTATAGAATTAGCCTTCAACGATATAACTGTACATAGAAATCACTGTTCACCTTCATGGGTATAGAGAATTGTTTTTAGGCCGCTGTTTTTTCTCACCGACGGCTCCGTTCGCCGAAAGATGGTTAGAAATAAAAAATGCTTCACCGATACTACTATCTGCAGATAAGGCGATTCGCTGAAAGCTTCACTGGGCGACTTCATATTTTTTCGACAGAAAGCATCGCACAAAGCACTATAAATACCCTATCATTAACAGAAAGTTACAAAAGTTACGGTACCTAACATTTAAAAAATAAATATAGTATATATATATACGATTATAATTGTAATTACTCTCATATGGTCAGGCGATAACTAGCTATTGTATTGTTAATAAATAATGCAAAAACACAATATTGTTAGCAAATCGGAAATGACTAACATTTTTACACTTTATTTTGCGATTATATTGTCCATCGTTCCAAGTGGAACGACCCGTGTTAATTTTTTTTAATGTATATTATTATTTTGAAGGTAGATGAAAATTATTTCTGCCCGTGTCAAAACAGTACAAATTTTACTCGCATTTGTTTGCTCTTATGTGTCTACATTTTGCTTGTCGATTTATTTTGTAAAATTGTTTAAAAAATGAGTGCCTGTAATTTGGTAAAATCAAAGAGGGGTGCCAATGTTCTTCTAGTAGAGGGATATTCTTATCATCTCAATAAAAAACTTAATAATAAATACTACTGGAGATGTACGCGAAGTACTACTAAAGGTTGTGGTGCTACAGTTACAACATTATGTGTCACTAGGCAACATTCAATTATTAGTCAAAAAAGTGCCATGGACATCTACCAGAACCAGAAACTAAGCTACAAATGAATTTCAGAGCAAAGGTAAAAGATATGGCAATAAATTCTATGGATTCTCCATCCCAAATCGTCAATCGCTGTTTGCAAGATGTTCCCAGTACAAGTGGTGCTATTTTACCTAATAAGGCAGCTTTAAGATTTATAGTTTAACGAGTGAGAAACAAAGACCAACCAAAGATCCCCAAAACAATTGATGAATTTACGGTACCAGATAATCTTTGCACAATAGTCGAACAGCAGTTTTTGATCGGCCATTACACAAGCCTGGGTGAAAGTGTAGTTGTATTTTGTACTAAAGGGAATTTTAAACGTCTGTTTAGTGCACAATGTTGGGTAATGGATGGAACAATTACAACGTGCCCAGTTCCATACACACAAATTTATTCAATTCATGTATTAGTCGGTACGGAGAACGGATCAAATAAATTTGTACCCGTAGTGTTTGCGTTGTTATCGCACAAGTCTCAAAAGTGCTATTTCATTCTATTTGTGTTAGAGCCCGGTAACGTCACGTGACAGATATCTCCACACTACGGGTAGACCCCTCTTGGCAGTGGTGGTGGCGGGGTGAGTATGAGTGTGACGCTCTCTTCTCCTTGGGTTCGCCGAGCGGTGCAGACGTGTATTGTGCTCTAG
Organism: Apomyelois bistriatella; assembly: GCA_947044815.1. NCBI lineage: Eukaryota > Metazoa > Arthropoda > Insecta > Lepidoptera > Pyralidae > Apomyelois > Apomyelois bistriatella. The sequence continues at coordinate 81,093 of OX345693.1, forward strand.
TGATTTAACATGGCCTTTATTAGTATTTGATATTGATATGATATTGCTGTTGATAATTTTAATATGTGTTCAAATGTAACTGTGGATTAACATAGGTAGGCACGGACGAGGGATTGGTACGCTTCAGGCTGGATCCCAGTGATAGGAGCGGGGTTGGTGCTCCTATCTTTACCGTGATTAGTGCTAAAGCTTAGACACGAGTGGGTAATTCGGTCCTGGCTGATATTTGAAATATTGAAGAGGTAGGCAATCACTAATTTTGAAACAAATTTATCTCCTACGAACGTACTGACGGATTTCGAAGTAGCAGTCATAAATGCCGTAAAACAACAATTTCCTCATTGTGCACATAGACTGTGTTTGTTCCACCTGACACAAAGCATATGGCGACATATACAGGCTAAAGGCCTGGCGAAACAATATGGTAATGATTTTTTGTTTGAGCACAAAATCAGACATTTATTTGCTTTGGCATTTCTTGAGCCTAATGAAATACCGGAAGCCTTTGAACTTATAAAAACCAGAGTTTTGCCAGCTGAAGCTTCAGGATTAGCAGAATGGTTTAACCAATACTACGTGACTGGGAAACATTCGAGAACATCTTCCAATGATACGAAAATAATTTTGAAGAGAACTCCACCTTTATTCCCACCAAGGATGTGGTCAGTGGCTGATCGTAATTACTCGATACCGAAGACGCAAAACGCATTAGAATCATGGCATGAACGTTGGGCCACTCTTCTAAACCGTAAAAAATGGAATATATTTCAGTCGATTATGGAGTTTCATAAAGAGCAGAAACACACTGAGTGCGGAATTGAGCGAATCAATGCATCTGAGCCGATGCAAAAGCGACGGCGCTCTTCCCAAATTGAGAACGAAGAAAGATTGCAAAAGCATTTGGCCCAAAAAAGTGAAAAGAAGAAAAATTAATTAAAACTCATGAAAATAGGTATATCAATTCATTGATTTTTAATATTTTTTTCTTAACTTAAAAATTCTGTTTTTTTTTTTGTTCATGTTTGATTCCCTTGTAAATATTCTGATAAATAATAAATAAATTGGAATTGTTACAATCATTTTGGGAAATATTGTTTATTTATACTTGATTTTTATAAAAATAATAATAGCTTTTTTTTAAAGTTCGGAATTTACTATTTCGTAATTTAATATTTTTTCTGTAAAAGTTTTTTTCGTTCATATTTGATTCACTTGTAGTAATGGTCAGAAGTTGTAATAAATATTCTGATAAATAATAAATAAATAGGAATTGTTTTAATCATTTTGGAAAATATTGTTTATTTGTACTTGATTTTTATAAAAAATAGTTTTTTTTTTTTCAATTTGGATTTTACTATTTCCTATTAATACATCAATAATTATCATTACATTTGTTCGTTTTATTTATGTTTCTTTGTATATTTTTGCGGCTATTGGTCCAAAGTGGAATATGACAACGGCTTTCCTCTGAATATCTCTACGATAAATATTGAATAATTTGTACATATAATAACTTCAGATGAGAGTATGTACTTTCTTGTTTCATACTTTTTAAAGCGTGGTTTTAGTTTTTACCAAATTTTTTATTTTCCATTTTCAAAATCATGATACCCTACAGCTGTTTATGGAGACGACCATATAATGATAGTAATTACAACTATAATCGTATATATATATACTATATTTATTTTTTAAATGTTAGGTACCGTAACTTTTGTAACTTTCTGTTAATGGAAGGGTATTTATAGTGCTTTGTGCGATGCTTTCTATCGAAAAAATATGAGGTCGCCCAGTGGAGCTTTCAGCGAATCGCCTTATCTGCAGATAGTAGTATCGGTGAAGCATTTTTTATTTCTAACCATCTTTCGGCGAACGGAGCCGTCGGTGAGAAGAGGCAGCGGCCTAAAAAAATTTCTCTATACCCATGAACGGTGAACAGTGATTTCTATGTACAGTTATATCGTTGAAGGCTAATTCTATAAATCATGGCAAGCTCCCCCAGAAGGACATAGGGTGCCTTTCATCCCGGGTAAAAGCCCTATTCCTGAGGGAAGTTCACCGGGGCGAAGCCGCGGACAAAAGTTAATTCTTTAAAAAAAGGCTTATTTTACATCTGTTAAATTTTAATTTATTGAAGTATATTTACCGACCTAGTTGAAAGAAAATATTGTTTTGCAGAAATCACAAACAAACACCAACGAAGCCTGGGTTGGGATGCTAAAATTAAATAAAAACCACATGCTTAAATATTTTATATCTTTATTAGTCGTGTCAAACTTACACAACGTAAATAAATTATTATTTTAGTAAAAAAACAATATGACTAATTAATAATATTTTGATTGTCAGGGCGCAAATGAAACTACTCAGACGGATTTCTATGGAAACATTCAAGTAAGCCAGTCAAATAGTTTCATTTGAGAAAATAATATAATTTTGCTAACAATCTTCACTTTACAGACGACATTGTAAAAATACCGATACGGTACAAACGAAGACACGAGGCTAGAGAATTCGGGAACTGGACGCTACGTGCGTCATGCCGCGGCGGTCGGAACGCTATCTCCCGCGTTCAGACCGCCGCGGCTGAATCGCCGAGCGCGGAAGAGACGAGCTATCACAAGAGGCCGGCGGCCGGCGCGTCACGTCACTACAAATAATTATTTTATACATATAAAAATAGATTGCTTAATATTAATTTAATCTAGAGGAGAATGTTTCCCATTTTTAATAATATAAATGCACAGTTTAAAGTTTTATGATATGAACCTATATATCAGAGCACCATCATAGTTAAACTACACTTTGTTCTTATCGAACTGTTACGCTTCATACCAGATTTATTTACACCATCCTTACTTGGTCGATATTCACTACATATTTACAAAGGTACAGAGCGACTAACCGCGCGACACAAAATGTGATTTGTTATGAAATGTAATGAATTTTAAATTGATTTTTAGTATATTTCACTTAGATATTGACATATGTTTTTATTTCAATATCTATCTATATAGGTACATTTTTAAATAGATAATGGTTTAAATAAAAGGTAAAGCAAACATTTATTAAGTTGAGACACCGAAATAATAATGAGTTAGTTGGTCGGCGCGGCCGTCGCGGTGTCGAAACAAGAAGTAGGTTCGGCCCACGCTCGCCACAGTGCGCGTGCGCGGGGCGCTCTATGTACACAATCTTAAGGCTAGTCAGTCTGTGCGCTACGCGGCGGGCGCGGGCGCGGGGTGCCGGCGTCACACGTCGGTATGCGTGACAGTGTGTGAATGCGTGTGCGTGTGTGCGCGTGGCGGCGCGGGCGGCGGCTCGTCCTCAGCTTCCGACTCCTCGATCTCGCACAGGTTGGCCGATAGATCGCTGCACGAGCCCGCCGACCCGCCCAGCAGGGAGTTGCGCTCCTCTGTATCAAAAATAAATATCAATTAAATTATCGCCAGGAAAGACCACTTCTTTTCTTCTCTTGGATTTCATAAAAAAGGCAGAGGAATGATTTTTAGTTTCCCATTTAGCCCTTGCTGACTAGTGCTGGATTCCACCAACAACAACATAACCAAAGACACTAGACATCTAGCGAGTGGCAAATAGTCTGTGGGTCAACTATACGCAGGGGACATACAGTGACCTTCGTGTACAATATAATAACGCGTTCCGGGTGTTGATGGGGCTGCCGCGTTTCTGCAGTGCTTCTGCCATGTTCGCGGAGGCCCACGTAGGAGGTTTTGCAGCCATTATGCGCAAGCGTTGCGCTACACACCTCAGGCACATGCGCGACAGCCCCAACACTATCCTTCGCGCCTTGGCCAACCGGTGGGACTCACCGATGCTAGCTCGATGGATACGGCTGCACGCAGTTACGTAGACATCTGGCTGGTACCGATGGGTCCTATATAGTGTCTGTCTATATAATATGTATGTTCGTTAGTGTGTAACTAACATTAGTTTTAAGGCCAATTGTTACTAACCCCTATGGATCATGATATCTGAATTAAATGATTATTATTATTATTAAATACAAGGTGTAAGATAGTTAGTTGTGAGTGAGAACGGACCGAGCATGGTGATGAGGCTGGCGGCGTCGGGCTCGCGCACGGCGCGCGCTCGGAATTGTTCGGAATCGGACGCGGCGCGCGGCAGGTACTCATCCGGGTGCAGCAGGTACGACGACGCTGGAAAAGTTATTAAAATTATTTAACGTCCCCATCCCATGGGAAATGCATTTAAAAGCATTACGTGATTGATTTTCAGTTTTGATTGTGACAAAAACAAGGATGAACTGTGCTGATACCAGGACGATAAAAGAATTATTATATCCTTACATAAAGACTGCCACATGATACAAAATGTCGAATCATGAAGTTATCATAAAACCATGGTGGATCTCACGTTTCAACTATTAAATATCTCGACTCATTTCGGAAACATTAGACGATAAACGTAACTAAACTTACCATCCGGGAAATGTGGAGAGTCCGTGTCGGTATCGGTGAGTACCCGGCGCTGCGCGAGCGGCGAGCGGGGCAAGCGGGGCGTGCGTGGCGAGCGCGGCGTGCGGGGCGAGCGGGGCGGGGAGGACGAGTCGGGGCGCTCGGAGCCCGGCACCTCGCTGATGCCGGGCAGCGCGCCGCCGCCGCCGCACCAGTCCGAGCAGTCCCAGTGGTAGCCGCCCACCAGGTGCGGCTCCGCGCCCGCGCCCACCACGCCCATCAGCTGCGGACGGCGCGGGACCGGCAGGCGCCCGCCACTGCCTTTCAGATCTGAAACGACAACATTACAAGATAAGTATTTAAGGATTAAAACACAATTAGCTAAGCTATTCTTAAGTGGGAAACCACATGCCTAAATAGGAAATCTTATTTACATAACTATTCATAAACTTGACAAAAACAAACCATTATAAATTTGATTGTCGACGAAAGTCTGTAAGTGCATTTGCTCGGACCATGGCTTGCGGTCCGCGGTATCGATGTTGAGGTTGCGGCGGTAGTCTGGCGGGATGCCTTCCAGCTCGTCGCCGGCCGAGCCGTAGCTGCGCAGCGTGTCCACGTTATTGAGCGGCGGCGAGTCCGCACACGACGCGGGCCGCTCGCGCCGCACCGCCTCCAGGTTGGACAGCTTGGAGCGCGCCGGCGACAGCTTCTCCAGTGCGCGGCTGTTCAGCTCCACGGAAGGACGGCGCGACGTAGCGCGGCGGCGGAGTGCCAGCGGCAGAACTACTGCCAGGAGCAGCAACAGCAGCGCCGCGCCCGCCAGCACGACCAGCGGCCAACGCGTCTCCAGCGCCCAGCGCCACGCGTCACGCAGTGCTCGGGCACCCTCGCCCGCGGCGCCGCCGGCCACCACCGCGTCGGAATACAGCGGATTTCCACAATTCATACCTATAGATATAAAACAGTTATAAACATAAGTGTACCTTAAACATAAATAAAAAATATTAATGAGCATTCACGCACCTGTCTTGTCGGGTGGACAAAGGCAACGGAAAGAGCCAGGCTCATTGAGACAAGTGGCACCGTTGAGGCACGGCTCGCCGGCGCATTCATCCACATCGAACTGGCAGCGCGGCCCGTAGTAGCCGCGGCAACGACACGACGGGCCCCAGTCGCCCTCCTCGCAGGCGCCTCCGTGCGCGCAAACGCCGGGCGCGCACCAGCGGCCGCGCTCGCAGCGCTCGCCCGCCAGCCCGGCCGCACACACGCAGCGGAAGCCATCCCCGGCCGCCGAGCACACCCCACCGTGCAGGCAGGGCGCAGACGCGCACGGGTCGGAGTCTACTTCGCAGCGGGGCCCGAGGAAACGCGCGTGACAGGTGCAAGTGTAGCCTTCGCCGGCATCCGCCTCGTTGGTCGCGTCGAGCGTTTCCTCTAGTAATGGCAGCGGCGGTGTCTCGCGGCACGTGCCGCCATTAAGGCACGGGTAAGACGCGCACGGTGTGGGCGGCGGCAGCGGCGGACACGAACCCAGCACTCGTACGCGCACTCGTCGAGCAAGTGTGGCACGACCATCACGAGATGTGGCACCTTCGTCCAATGGTAGTTCGCCATTCGTTCCACCTAGCCGGATGTCCGACATACATCCATGGAAGCCATAAGTGACCTGCAAATTAAGGTAAGTATTTATTTCTTGGAGAATGTAAAATAGATTTCGACACAAATAAAAAAAACTGATTATTGTTAATGAAATGAATCAAACATTGATTAGCTGATAAATTGAAAAAGTAAGTGTACCTGTTCTGGAGCGCTAGCATGCGCGTGTCGGGCGAGCGCGGCGCCGAGCAGTAATCGGTCGGCGGCATCCAGCACGGCGGCGGGCGGCGGCGTTCGAGCGGCGGCGCTGCGCCGGTCCACCGTCAGCCGCATGGCGCCGCCGCGCCGCTCCAGCCGCGCCTCGTGCCACGCGCCGTCCGCCACCGGCACGCTGGCGCGCACCAGCGCCGGGCCCGAGCCCAGCTCCAGCCGGAACTGCAGGTAGCCCTCCGCCACCTCCAGTGCGGCGTAGTCCACGCGGCCCGCCGCCCACAGCAGCGTACCGCGCTCGCGCCGTGTGCGGAACCGCAGCGACAGTGACAGCTCGTCGTCCAGCAGCCGCTCGCCCGCCACCACGCCGCGCTCAAGCCGGTACAGAAGGTAGCCCTCGCCGCCAAAATGCGCCACCGCGGGCTGCGCGCGGCACTCGCCCGCCTCGCAGCAGCGCTCGCCAACACATTCCAACGCGCGGTCACAGCGGTCGCCTCCGAAGCCGGGCTGGCACGCGCATTCGCCGCGCAGGCGGTGTGTCGGCGCGACTAATGAGAACACGTCGGTGGCGATCGGTCTCGTAGTGGACTGGAGTCGTACGCGTTCGCCGCATGCGCCGCGCACGCACCCGCCACACGAAGCCCGCAGTAATTCTTCCACGACGAGTCTGGCGCGCTCCTCTAGGCGTTCCAAGTGTGCGTGCAGACGACGTCGCAGCGCATCAGCAGGTAAGAAACCAGCGGGAGGCGCGCGCACTGCGAATGCCACGTCCAGGTCACGCGCCACTTGTCTCTTGCGGCGCTCGCTTGCCACATCGCCTCCGGAAGGCTGTACGCTCACAATGATGACATCACTGGGTTCGCGGTCAGTAGCCTCGGCAATAGCACGTACGAAGCCCTTACGATGACTTAGTATAAAATCGCGATCTGTCACTTCGCGAAACCGAACAACTATAGCTTGCGCGAGCATTTCATCAGAGATTAATATCACAGTCACTCGAACTATAGCAAATCCATAGAATTTGCCATCTCCAACGGTGATGTTTAATCTGTATTCGCCGACGTCAAGACGAGGCGCCGCTCTTAGAGTGCCGTCGGAACTTTCGATTGTAAAGAGGTCTGTTGGCGGGTAAGGTGCACCGCCCAAAGGTGAGATGCTGTATACAAGAGTGTCATATGCATCGCGGTCTGAAGCGATCACGCGACCAATCACACCGCCGGGAAACTCATCAAGATAAGAATTCACGATGATTTCGAGAGGGGTAACTACTGGTGGATACTGGGACTCTTCGATCACTTTTATGTAAACCCAAGCATCTGAGAATAGTGGTGGAGCTCCATTGTCGAAAACGCGTACTTGCAGCGTGTATCGGTCTTTGATACGATGATTGAACCGCGTTGCAGATCGTAAAAATCCATCTGGCTCTAGACGGAAGGCGCCCATTTCATTTCCAGATTGGAAGTCGAAGGTGTACGGAGCTGCATTTGGTGAAGCGTCAGCATCCGTAACGACGAATTTAAGTATAGTGTGTCCAAGTGGTCGGTCCTCTTGTACGACCGCGGTGTAGTTGTTCTGCGCAAACAGAGGTGGGTTGTCGTTAGCGTCAGTTAATTCCACACGGAGCAAGCATGTAGTCTCCAGTGCGGGCAGACCACGATCTCGCGCGCGTAATTCTAGGTTGTACAGCGGCACGGTTTCGCGGTCTAACGGGGCTGCCACGGATACGTAGCCAGTGTCGGCGTCAACAGAAAACCGGCCGTCGGGATCACCACGTGCTATCGAATACGTTACACGACCGTTCACACCAGAATCTGCATCATCCGCTATAACCTGCAAAACTTTGGTTCCTACGGGAGCATCTTCACGCACACGAGATTCATATGATGCCTGCGAGAAAACTGGTACATTGTCATTGCTGTCGGTGATGGTTACGTTGATGCTGGCGAGATCACTAAGCGGAGGACTGCCGCCATCCACAGCTTGCACGGTGAGCAGGTACTCACGGCGGCGTTCGTAATCAAGCGGGCGAGCGATGGTAAGCGCGCCGTTCGCTCGGTCCACGGCGAAGTCGTCGCGGTCATCGCCGCCCACGAGGGAGTAATAAACGTCCGCATTAACTCCAGTATCCTGTGAGGTGGCACGTACGCGCAACACCTCGCTGCCGGGCGAGGCAAGCTCAGCCACGGTAGCGCGGTACTGGTGGAACTCGAACTCGGGCGGGTTATCGTTGACGTCAGCTACAGTGAGGCGCACAGTGGCACTGGCGGAGCGCGGTGGCCGGCCTGCGTCACTCGCGACCACCAAGAGGCGATGTTCGGCCTGCGTCTCTCGGTCGAGCGGTGCTCGCAGCGTAATGATACCGCTGTCCGCCGCGATGTGGAAGCCGGGAGTCTCGTCGCCGAAGGCGTAGCGTACAAGACGATTCGCGCCAAGGTCAGTGTCAGTGGCGTGCACCTTTGCCACGAGCGAACCGACGTCGGCGTCCTCGGGCAGCGTGACGCTGTAGGTGTCGCTGGAGAAACGCGGCGCGTTGTCGTTGACGTCGTCGAGCACCACCTGTAGCTCTGAGCTGCATTCCCACTCCGTTCGCTCGCGATCCTGCGCGTGGGCGACTAGTTTGTACAACGCGGTCGACTCGCGGTCTAGAGATGTGGCCACGGTTACTTCGCCAGTTTCCTGGAAATAGTGACAAAAGTGGTAAGTACAAGTAACTTAAATAAATAAAAAATATACAATAAACCATAATATACTCTATCAATTTAACTCTATCACAAAAGTTGTGTGGTTTAGCATTAGACCATACATAAATGTTCAAATATTTTTTGTACTGTAAACATCTATATCGTAGAGAACGATTTACCTTGTTCATAGCAAAATGATGCGAATTTTCGCCGGTCAGGTAGAATCGAAGCTGCGGCTCGGCGGGCTCGTCGGCGTCCGCCGTCGCGAGCGTCATGACGTGCGTGCCGTTGGCAGCGTCTTCTAGGAGACGCGTCACGTAGCGGTACCGCGGGCAGTACGGTGGATTGTCTAATATATTAAAATGTGCTTAATAATAATTATTTTTTATTTTATTTACATTTCATTTTATTTACATTTCATTTGAATAATGTGATGACAACTTATAAATAAATAATAATTGAAGAAGCAAGCAAACAGGGAACACCCCTGTCTCCTTGCTTCTTCAATTATTATTCTATTTTTCTGATGGTTGACTGAACTGACTGCAGAGAATACATTTAAGTTAAGTCCTGGAATTGTAAAATATTTTTTAACTTATAGAACAATATTTTTTTTATAAATCCATATCCATACTATCCATACTAATATTATAAATGCGAAAGTCTGTCTGTCTGTCTGTCTGTCTGTCACCTCTTCACGGCTAAACTGCTGGACCGATTGTGATGAAATTTGGTAGGGAAGTAGTTAACGACCTGAGGTCAAACATAGGCTACTTTTGGGCGCGATATAACCGAGTCCCACGCGGGGCGAAGCCGCGGGGAACAGCTAGTAAGTAAATAAATAAAAATTCTAACCGTTAACATCAAGAACTTGCACATGCACGCGGGTGGTAGCGGTGAATTTGCCGTCAGTGGCGGCCACGGTGAGCAGGTAGGCGGGCTCGGCTTCGCGGTCCAGCGCGCGCGCCACGTGCAGCTCGCCGGACGCGCGCACGGCGAAGCGCGCGCGCGCGTCGCCGTCCGACACGAAGAACGACAGCGGCGCGCCCGCCGCGTCCGCGTCGCGCACCGCCAGCCGCGCCACCACCGTGCCGCCCGCCGCGTCCTCGCGCACCTGATTGTCACATTATCATCTCTCAGTTTGGAAAAATGGAATAGGTAGTTGTCGCTAGAGCTAGAGGTAGGCTTTTGTAAAGGCCGTTTGGTTGGATACCTATTTATGTTGCCAAATAACAGTGCCTGCAATGTTGTATTTCGGTTTGAACATTGTATTTCAAGCTTACTTAGCGGGCTTGGGTAGCAATCGACGATGATGAAATAGAATTGCTTGGCCAAAAATCGCAACTACTGAATACTCCACGATTCTTTGAGAGGTTTTGTTAAGTAGCCCGTTGGCACGCAGTATACAGATACAAAAGAATATCAATTTTTATCAATCGAAACATAAAATTTTGATTTCCAAAGTTATTGAAGTAGGGAAAATAATAAGGAAAAACCCTAAAAGTTATGGGTGAGTTACCTCAGCATGGTACTCGTCCTGCGTGAACTGCGGCGGGCAATCGTTGTAGTCGACGAGTCTGACGACGAGTGTGCCGCGCGCCACCCGCCGCGGCTCGCCCGCGTCGCTCGCCAGCAGCGCCAGGCGGTGCTCGGCGCGCGCCTCGCGGTCCAGCGCGCGCGTGGTGCTCACCCAGCCCGTGTACGGGTCCACGCTGAACGCGTCCGCGCCCTCGCCCTCCGCCGCCAGGGAGAACCGCACTTCGCCGTTGGAGCCCGCGTCCGGATCGTCCGCCATCACTAGAAAATTTGTTTTTTATTTCATCTTTAGAAAGTAGGTTTGCACACGGCTCCGCTCACGTAGAACTCGGTTTTATGGCACCATAGCTTATGTCCTTATAATCTACTAGCTGTTCCCCGCGGCTTCGCCCCGCGTGGGACTCGGTTATATCGCGCCCAAAAGTAGCCTATGTTTGACCTCAGGTCGTTAACTACATCCCTACCAAATTTCATCACAATCGGTCCAGCAGTTTAGCCGTGAAGAGGTGACAGACAGACAGACAGACAGACAGACAGACAGACTTTCGCATTTATAATATTAGTATGGATTCCCATACAAAATTAAAATCTGTCAGAGTAGTAACAGACAAAATTACCTACTTCCGCAATGTTTTTAATATTATGATGGGTTAGAAACTTATAAATGTATATAAGTAAGTACTAACACTGGACGACAGATGTATGCGCCGGAGCATTTTCCGCAAGATGAACGACGTAAGGTTGCGAGTGGAAGGTTGGTGCGTGCTCATTCACGTCTAGCACGTGCAGCTTTGTCTGCACCATCGTCGCAGGCGCCGGGCTACCCAAGCCCTCTGCTATTATTCCTGCATAATAATAAATAGAATGACAAGGTTAATTCGAAAATAATGTTATATGTATCTCTTTATATATGGTTTTTATGAATGATTCTATATTATTATTTAATACATATACTTAAAAATAAAATTATTATAAATAGCTTTAAAGAAAATGAAAAAATCACCCGAAGCATGAATGCTAACCTTTTACCGCGAGACGATATGCAGTTGTCATTCCACCAGCGCGAGGAATCAACGAGGAATATTGGTCGGAAATATCTGACGCTCGTGAAAAAGACTCGAAAATGTCAGTTGGATATAACAGGCATTCGCGGTTAAAGGGTATAAATATGGCTAGTAGTGAAGTACATACATGGAGTTATTTTGTGTATAAAATCTCGCTGGATAGTAAAAACATACCAATAATATGTTCTTGTGCAGTTTCACGATCGAGTTGTCCAGTGAGTAAGAGCCTGCCCATAGAGTCAATAGCGAAGAGTTCTCTCGGCCAGAGACCAGGTGCGAGCCGGAAGCGCGGCGTGTCGCCGTCGTCCGGCGCGTCCGGCGGGCGGAGCTCGGCCAGCAGCGTGCCGGGCGGCTTGTCCTCCGGCAAGAACACGTCGGGCGGCGGCGCGTGCAAGCGTGGCGCGAGCTCGCCGGCGCGCAGCACAAACACCGACACCGGCGCCTCGCCCGCCAGCCCGCCGCCGTCGCGCGCTCGCACCCACACTTGCAATGCGCGCGACGCTGCATACAAACATTATATTTTGATGCAAAACATCTAGTTACTCTATCAAAGAAAGGAAAATCCTTTGTCCAGTTGACCTAACGAGCTAAGCGTCTGAAAGTATCGTCTATTTTGATCGGCCGACGCACGTCCGCTCCAGTACAAGTCCCCATTTTTATGCAGATAAGTTTCCCTCGCCGACTACGGTTTATATTTTTTTATTGTGTTGTAAACATTAAGGAGACAACTTACTAGAGTAAGGCGAAACTAATCTCGTCCTGTATTTTTTTATTTTCGCGTTCTGTGTCGGACATTATGTAATTTTGTTTTTTTTTTTTGAATAAATTGTTATCAATTTTTTTAATTTTTTCCAACACAGTTATTTTTTTTTATTATAAATGGGTATGGGATAATGGTATGGGATAACCCGTAGCAAGTGAGAGGCTCCATTTCATGTGCGGCAAATTTTGCTTCTGTCCGGATATCTGTATGTCTGTCTGTATGTTTGTTTCGGGCTGGAGGTCGCATTTCTGAACAGATTCCTAATGACACTTTGCACACGTGTTCCTTGATTTTTTTGCAATTTTTTGTCGAGAGCTTTTCTTGATTGGAGAGAAAATGGGGGAAAAGTTTGGTATATTTTTATATTGCTTATGTCACTGGCTGCAAGATGGCTTGTTCGGGCACCATCGGCTCATCCCGGCTGCAAAGAGTATGTAATCACTCACTATGTTTAAGAGACGGGACTTCCATATAACGAAAATTAACGAAGTTAGTCACATTTCTTTTTTATTTTTTTATTTATTTGGCTAACTAAAACATTTCTAAAAAGACATTGGTGCTACCAACTATGCAATACTAATGTCAAAAGTGTAGGTACCTACTACGCCAGAAACTAGTCCTTTAAGGCCTTTCTTGAATTTATTAATCTACTTCAGTCCTACTTTAGTCAACTCAAGCCAAAAAGTCAAGTCCGTGGTCTAGTCAAGTCAAGTAAGTAAGTCTAGTCAAAGTCAGGTGGCTAAGTGAAGTGATGGAAAAACTTCACCTAGCTATTAGGTACTTGGAGATTTTGGTGACAAAGATAAAAGTCACGTAATCGACACTGTATCACTTCCCAACACTGTTCACGAACAGTTTGCAAATAATAATGTACCAATATTATGCACAAATACTCAAAAAACCTAAGTTTTGGAAATTAAATACAGCGCGGATAAAGTGACAGTTCTTTCCCTCAAAAAACTGACAAATTGTCGAAGCGTAAAGAAATAGAAAGTATGATGAGGAAGAGAGACGACAGCATCCGCCCGCCATAATACGCCATGTTTGTAGCCATTTTTAACCGCCGACGCAAAAAGAGGGGTGTTATAAGTTTGACGTGTCTGTCTGTCTGTCTGTCTCTGGCATCGTAGCTCCCACGGATGAAGCGATTTCAATTTAGTTTTTTTTTTTTTTTTTTTGTATTAGTGACTTATAGGCGAGTGTTCTTAGACATGGATTGATCGAGTGGGGTCTCAAATGAAAGCACGTCACGTGCACATTAAAAAAATGAATTTCGATTGAGGGTATAAGTGGGGAAAATACCTAAAATCTGCAAATAATAAATAAAGAGAAATCAATATATTTATCTAATATGTATCATACAAACTTACCAAATGCAGAAGCATCCCGTGCAAAGGAAAGCGCACCAGTATGAGGATCCACGGCAAAGAGGCCGCTGGCATCAGAACGAACCTCTCCCTCATACACGGAATAGGTAAGCTTGGCGTGGTCACCCGCGTCCGCGTCCTGCGCCGTGAGCGTGAGCAGCGGCACGCCGGGCGCGCGGTCGGCGGACGCGGCGGCGCGGTACTCGCGGTGCGGGAACACCGGCGCGTTGTCGTTCACGTCCAGCACGCGCACGCGCACCGTCGTGTGTCGCACCAACCCACCGCCGTCGCTCGCCATTACTGGCACCTGCATTGCGACACATTCAATTAGTGATCTATGTTTGCTTCTATAAAATCTTTACGTGATTTTTTATTAAACAGTTTACCTCCCACTCAGCGCGCGCTTCGCGGTCGAGCGGCACGCGCGTGGTGAGCGCACCACTACTAGGATCTATTGCAAACGTTTCTCGAAGCAAGGCTGATGGGATTGAATAAGTTACTGAGCCGTATTCACCGGGATCTTCATCATAAGCTTTTACCTGAAAATAAAATGATTTTTAATCGTCATACGCGTCTTCAGTTTTTAACACAGGTTTCTACAAGAGTAAATAAAAAATATTATACCGTAGTAAGAAGCACTGGCGGCGGTTGGTTTTCTAGCACACGAGCCTCGTGCACCAGATGCGGAAAGTGTGGAGGATCACGGTTGGCGGGCGCCAGCGCCAGTTTGACGCGCGCGAACGCGGCGTGCGCCCCGTCCGACACCGACACGTTGAGCGAGCGTGGCGCCGCGCCGTCCGCCGCCCACGCGCGCGTGTTGGCCAGCGATAGCACGCCAGTGCGCGGGTGTATGGCAAACGCGTGCACGTTCGTTCCCGCGAGCGCATATCGAAGTCGCATAGCATCGCGTGCGTCCGGATCCCAGGCAGCAACGCGTGCTACTGCTGTGCCACGCACTGCTTCTCCTGACACTAGTGCTGACACAATGTTGCGCTCCATTTGAGGCGGACTGTCGTTCACATCTTCCACTAAAATAATTATTTTACCATATTAAAATGAATCCATAATTCAAAAGAATTACTAAAACGTGAAAATAAAATTACTTACGGGTAATAAAAACATGCGCAGTAGTAAGGAGCGGTGGCCGGCCGCTGTCGGTGGCGGTCACTATCAGATGATAGTCTTGCTTCTGTTCGCGATCAAGAATCCCTGCCACTCGCACTGCTCCGCTTTGGGGTTCAATAGTGAATGCTGGTTCTGCTTCTCCTGATACGTTCGTCATCGAGTATGTTACTTCTCCATTTGCATCTGAAATCGAAAAATGTTAATAAGTATACTCGCTTCTGCCTCCTTGTTTAAATTGGTGATTGGCGTGAATCATCTGATTGTCTGATAAATAGAGATGATTCCATACTTCGGAAGGCACGTTAAGCCGTTAGTCCCTGCCAACTAGTAGTCGTTAAAGGAAACAAGTCAGAGGCCGAGATATTGTTTTGAAAAACTCTGACACCAGGGTTTGTATGGTCGATTGCCCATGACACCTACACGAAATGATGACGAGTACACTCGCTTTTCATAAATAAAAATAAAATGTAAAATAACGGACCAGTATCATTGTCGCTAGCGGTGAACGTGATGACGAGTTCGGAGATGGCGGCGGCTTCGGAAACTGAGGCGCGATAAACATCTTGTGCGAACGCGGGCGCGCAGTCGTTGACGTCGAGCACGATCAGGGTGACGGCGAGGTCCGCGAAGGCGCCGCTCACGCCGTCCGTGGCGCGCACCGTCAGCGCGTGCTCACGGCTCGTCTCGTAGTCCAGTGGCGAGCGGGCCACCAATACGCCTGATATATGATAAATACATTGAACATAACCACAGACATTATATACACACCGAAAAATACATGGTACTACTAGATTTGTATTTGTATGATCTTGTAAACTTTGGTCGAAGTGGGATTAAATTGATGGTTTTCTTGTAATAACAAAATAACTTTACCAAATAACATGACTTAAAAAAAATATTATATAAAACTTCGTACTAATTACTTAATATAAAATGTAATAAAGTACTTTCTTTACTCCAGTTTATTTTTAATTAGGGTAGTCGAATAAGTACTTCTTTTTCTTTGTAGCAAGCGTTTAGCGTAAATGATATTTTACGAACAACATGCCAATATAACAGCAGTCCCATGTTACCCTTTATTAAAATTATTTCTACTGAAATGAATACCACGATTTGTACAAGTGTGTGCAAAAATAAGTTATTTACAACATTTAAAGCAGTGCATTTAGTGATAAGCTTGGTGAGTGATAAGTGGTATACTTA
The DNA here is from genome assembly GCA_947044815.1 of Apomyelois bistriatella. Lineage (NCBI taxonomy): Eukaryota > Metazoa > Arthropoda > Insecta > Lepidoptera > Pyralidae > Apomyelois > Apomyelois bistriatella. The sequence goes on from OX345693.1 coordinate 97,080, forward strand.
TAGCCTGTGAGTACAACGTATAATTTTTCTTTCATTATAAACTTATGATGCATCACGAGTTACTAGTAACGATAAAAAAAAGGTTTTTGTATGATTTTACGCGTTCATATATTTTTATATCCAAGAACAGAAAAAAGGTAATTTTGCTGAATTATCTAGGAAATTCATGAAAATGCAACTATGAACCAATGAAATAAAGCCAACATCAAAAAAATTTAATAAAGTACAGGCGCGGTGTGGGAAAATGACTTGTCGTGCAAAATGGACTTGAACGTGCGGTCGCGGCGGCGAACGGGGCGGTATGCTCGGTACTCACATGGACTATTGCCTCTTTCGGGTGCTGCGGGACAAAACCAATATGTTAGTAAGGGACTAATTGTGTTATATAAAACCACCCACGATCAATCTATCTACTGCACTCTTTCAAAAACCTCGCCGGCTATATAACCTAGCTCATTAATGCATTTTTTGCTATCATTAAGAAATTATACCGCAGCATCGAAGCCGGCAAGCCGATCTCGGCCGCATATATAGTAAGGCAACTCTAGGCGTACATACCTGCATCGAAATGAATCTCGAAGAGCGCATTAGCCACATCGTCTTCCGCTGTCAGAGTATAGATGAGTTGTCTGCCGAGCGGAGAGCGAGCACGCAGCGGCGGGCCGAGCGGCGCGCCGGGCGGCGTGTCCTCGCGGGCGCGCAGGGTGACGTGCGCCCTCTCCCACGCCGGCGCCGCCCCGCCGCCCCACACGCGCACCGCCATGCTCGCCTCCGCGCCGCACGCCGGGATGCCGCCGTCGAATGCCGCGATCACTAGCTGGTACAGCTGGTTGTGCGCGTCCACCGTCTGCTTCAGCGAGATCTGCCCCGAGCGCCGGTCTACGCGGAACAACTCGCCGTGCCCGCGCTTCATCTCGTACCGGACCTCCCCGTTATCGTTGGCGTCCGCGTCTATAGCGTGTACACGCAGCACGTTAGTCCCGGGCGGAGCACCGGCGGGCACGGCGGCCACGTAGGGCCGCTCCATGAACACTGGGCAGTTGTCGTTAACATCGGACACGGTAATGTGAAGACGTGCGCGCGCCACGCGGCGACCTGCACGAGCTTGCAGCAGAAGTAAGTAAGAATCGCGCTCCTCGCGATCTAAAGTCAGACCTGTGCTACGAACTGCCCCCGAGCTGACGCCCACCTAAAAAAACAAAATATAATAAAGTAGATATTCACATTCACATTACTAAAAGGAATGCTCTTAGCATTTACTTGACTTTAAAAAAACTAACCTCGAAACCTTCAACGGGGTTCAGTATACTAAACTCGATGTGTTCGTTCAATGCAGCTCCCAGCACGTTGAGAACCGCTATGGTGGTAGGTTTGGTGGAATTTTCAATCACTGATCCGTAATAGTCCGATTTCTGGAAGGCGAGTCCGGAGTTGTCTAGATCACGCACGCGCACGTCGACGCGCGCGGTGCCGGAGTACTGTCCGTCGGAGGCGCGCACTTTGAGCCGCAGCGCGCTTCCGGCCGCTAGCTCCGCTGCACCGACACGCGAAACTCGCAACGCACCGTCTTCTGCTAAAGAAAACGCGCCATTTTCATCTCCCTCTATGACATCGTATTTGAGTGCACCACCAGGCGGCATGTCAAGATCTTTCGCTGACACTTTGACTACGAAGACTCCTTCAGACGTCGGCAGAAGTACGTTCGCTTCATATGACGCGCTCTCAAATACAGGCGGGCAGTCGTTTACGTCTGTCACTTCAACGATCACCTTCGCCACGCTATCCGATGGGAGGCGAGGGGTCCCCATATCGATAACCTGAAAGTTACAACGTAATGAATATCGTGTGATATTATCTTTCCATCCTCGTAGCAAATTTAGTACCACACATACGAGTTATCTAACGTCGAGTTAGGTTTGAAGATTATTCACTTGTAAACATGTTAATAAATTTTTAATCAATCTAACGATACCTTACAAGGGATGTACTGTATGAAATTGAATAGCAAATAAACTCACCCTGACTGTAAACTCATGTTTAGGCACAGTTTCATAATCGAGTTTGGCCCGTACGTGCAGCGCGCCAGTGGTGGGGTCGACGCGGAACAGCGCGGCGGCGGCGGGCTCGAGAATCTCGAAGGCGCGCTGGCGGTGCGCGGCCGAGTCGGCGTCCTCGGCCGCCAGCACCAGCGGCTCGCCGGCCGACTCCGCCGCCGACACCAGCGCGCCCGGCGACGCCGCTTCCGACACGCGCCCGCGGTACGAGCTGTGCAGTAGGCGCGGCGGGTACTCGTTGCGGTCTAGCACGTGCACTGATACGTGCGCACGAGCAGACCCTCCACCCTTTAGTGAAATATGAGGAGCTTCCTAATTCATTATCATAATCTAAGTACAAAAATAAAAAAATATACGGATCGACTTGAGAACTTCCTCCGTTTCTTTTTGTCGGTAGAAATTGAAGTTCGACGAAGATTGTCTTTATGACTACTATTTAAAGAATTTTTTACTATATTTTTTGTTAAAGCTCATTCAAAAAAGGTGTTCAAAATAAAGGATTCGCACCATATTGACGGCAGTGACGGTGAGGTTGTAGAAGTTCTGCTGCTCGTAGTCGAGTGGCGCGGCGGTGGTGAGCGTGCCGGCGGCCGGGTTCAGCCGGAACAAGCCCTCGCCACCCTCCAGGGAGAACCACACTGAAGTAGCACTGCGGACTTCCACAGTCGTCAGCACGGTACCTTTCATTTCATTTTCGTATACTTCGCATATTATATCGCTGTTAACGAATCTAAAATGAAAAAAGAAAATATTAAAATCATGATTTGATGTATATGTATAAATAAATTAATAAAGAAGCAAGACTCAAAATATGACACAGTTTTATGTAGGTATTTAGCTTGAAACGCCTGACTTTAGTCTAGACCATTAACAAAATCGATATAAAACTGTTAGTTTTTTTTTTTGAACGGAGTAACATTTGATGTATTTCAAGGATCTCAAGGTCAATTAATCCTATAATGTTTTAACTGATTAAACAAAAGAATGTAATTCATGTGCAATATCAAACCTAGGCGGGAGGTCGTCTGGCTCGACGACAAGCACGTGCAGTGGCAGCGTGGAGGCGCGCGCGGCGGGCGGCGGGTTGGCGGCGCGCACCGACAGCGTGTACTCGCGCGGGCCCAGCGCCGGCAGCGGCCGCGCCAGCCGCACCGAGCCCAGTGCCGGGTCGATGGTGAATGCGCCGCCTGCATCTCCTGCATCGACAAATCCTTTTTGAATGAGCTTATATTACAGGTATGGAAGTCGGTTACATATAGCGGTACAGTCAACCATACGTCTCGTTATCCTAAAATTAAGCTGAGCTCGACATCCTCATAGCGACCGGATATGTTCAAATCAAATAAATTTATTTTTGCACCATTTGAATAGCTCAAGCTAAATAAAAAAACAGATTGTTTTTATGCTGTCTCTTAATGACACGGCTTACTCTATACAATCCTTCCCACGAAATATAATAGATATTTTTGATAAATCTTTGGTTTCAAACATAAGGGCGTTTCATATTATATTAAAAATTTCTGCCTTTCAACAAAAAATATGGAATTAATCAGATAGATAGTAGTAAAATCTTTCTGTAAGTCGCACCTCCAGCCAAAGAATAAACGACTTTAGCCTTGTCCCCCGCATCGCGGTCGGCAGCCTGCAGCGCGGCGACGAGCGCGCCGGCGGGCGCGTCCCGCGACACGCGCGCCTCGGCCAGCCGCCGGCCCCACTCGGGCGCGTGCTCGTCGTCGTCGCGCACCAGCACCGTGACGCGCGCAAACGCGCGGGATGCACGCGGCGCTTGGTCGCGCACCCACACCGTTAGCTCGTGGATCGCGGCACTTTCCCTAAATTAACAAGTTACAATTACAAGTACGTCCTTTCGTATTTGGACTTTAAAGTTTAAGAAATTTTTAATATACTCATTAGACCCAGAATGTATGTTGTTACTGACTAACATACCTGTCCAGCGGCTTAGCGAGCTCCAGCACGCCGCTGAGCTCGTGCAGCCGGAACAGTCTGGCGGAGGCGGGCGCGCGCGCCGCCAGCACGCCGTACAGCAGGCGGCCGGCGCCACGCGCGCCGAGCGCCGCCAGCGCCGAGCCCGCCGCGCGCGCCTCCGACGTCTCCACCAGGAACTCCGGGGACGAAAACGACACGCCGCCTTCGTTGGCGTCGTTTATCACCGTTATGTTTACCTGGAAGCGACATATCATTTTATTCGGTTGTTACTTTAAAACATCAACAGAATGTCAAAAAGGTTTGTATGCAAACTATTGGTGACAGGTATGCCGGGGCTAACAGTAGTAGGTGTGGGTATACCGGTAGTTATTTGCATGAAAGTAACGCAAAGTAACTTCGTAACTAAAACACCTCACATAAACACAGTAATAAAACAAAGTAATACAACAAGACAAAAAAAAATGTTTTGAGTGAACACTGACCGATGTGTAAACGGTGTAGAGTCCATCGCTGACAGACACGTTAAGCTTGTAACTCGACTGGCGCTCCCAAAGTAGTCGACGTACCAACACGAGGCTGCCATCTTCGCGTCCAATGTGAAACTCTTGTCGTTCGTCGCCATCTGTAATCAAAACTTTTTTTAATACTGACATTTGGATTACGTATCTATATTGAGATGTGATCATTAAGGCAAAACACAAAATACAAATTTATATTATCTATACAACAAATTCAATCAGAAAGGCTACTTACCGACTATATCGTAGTAGAGCTGATCGTTATCAGGATCGGCAGCTTGCACGACCGCGAGCAAGAAGCCGGGTGCATCGAGCTCGGCCACCTGCAGCGGCGGCAGCGGCGACACGCGCGGCGCGCCCCCGCTGGCCGGCGCTGCCACGCCGCGCACCGTCGCGCGCGCCTTCTGGCAGCGTGGACGTGGACCGCCGTCGCATGCTCGGACCTGAACAAAATTTGAAAAATCCTTGGTTACTAACTAGTATAAAAGTAGACTAAGTTACTTTTAAAAATATTGTAGCTTGATGGCAAAATTTCCATCAAGAGTTCCATCAAGGAAGGGTTATACTTTTTTGAAGGTTCATTGATATGGTAGATAAAATGGCAAAAACCGTTTATACCCTGTTTTTACCCGACTACGGCGAAGCCAAAAGGTAATGCATTGGCAGTGTATGTATGTATGTAAGTAAGTATGTAAGTATGTATGTAAGTATGTATGTTCCCGTACCGTAGCGCCTAAACTACTGGACCGATTTAAATGAATGAGGTGTCAAAAGATTCGTAAAAATAGCTCGGGTAACATAGGCTATATAAATTGTTTCAAAATTTTAACTGACGGAATTCAAACCTCAGATTCTAACCTAAAAAAAATTAAACAGATTTGTATCACTTTTTAGTATGAAAAGAAAGGTCTTAGCGAGCACATTACAAATATGTATATAACTCATATTGTTTAAAATGTACTCGTATTGTTGTGTATTCTCATATTGTTTAAGTTAAAATATTTTTTATAAAATGCATTCGTAAAGTGGTACATTTCACGCTGTCCAGTCATTTTCGTTCGGGAAACGGAAAAGTAATAAATAAAAATTAAGTTAAAAAAAATATAACCCGACTACGTGGTGTCTAAAAAAGATGAAACAAGGACATAATTGAAATATAAATCTAGAAATGTATTATAATCAGTTTAATTTTTATTAGTTTTAGTACAACCTAGCTTGGTTACTAAAAATGCTTGGTTACTAATGCGTATCAGACGCTTGAACGACGAATATTGATGATGACAAACCGTTTCGAAAAAATTAATTGTATATTGACACTAGCTGTTCCCCACGGTTTCACTCGCCATTAGTGTGTGTGTACTTACTATAACCTTCCTTAAGAATTAGGCTTTCCTATACAAAAAGAATTTTGCAAATCCGATTAGCAGTTTTCAAGTAATAAGCGTTCAAAAAAACAAACTCTTCAGCTTTATTATATTAGTATAGATAAACTTACAGTAAGATCGTAGATATCTCCAGCAGCGAGTGGCAGCGTCGGCGAAGCGTATATGCGTCCTGAGCGCGCGTGCACGCGCAGCAGCCCGCGCGCCGCGCCGCGTGCGCGTCCGCTGTACCGCACCGTGCCGTTGTCGCCCGCGTCCGCGTCCAGGGCCACCACCTGACACGTCAATACAATATCGTAAGTATTCAACGGCCTTAGCCAAGTGCCAATGTCGAACGCTAAGAAACGATCTTGGTTTATGCTTCGATAAATCGTTGTTGCAGATTTGTCATCAGCTGTATATATTTCTTTAAAGACCTTTTATTTGCTGATCTGATTGGTAGAGCAGAATCAGAATACGGGGCAGTCCAAACAGCATCCTATCGACTCTGTCTGACCGGTATACGTCTCCTCTGTGGACTTCTCTTACGATGAGAGTGATTATGAAAAGGCACACCACACCTCTCTAATCACATTTTAAATTAATTTTATTTTTTGTTCTTTTCTTTTATTATATAAAGTGTATACTAATATAGACTAAGTTTTTACTAACAAAACTATTTCAATTGGGGTTGGCTTTCCTTATTTTTTTTGCGCCTTCCATTCACTTTATTAGACTGTTTCAAAGGTTACCCTACTAATATTGAAGGGTAATAATATTTTCATCGTTAAGCAGAATTATGAATATGCTCTATTTATATAAAGAAACAAAAAACAACAACTGACCGTGGCAAGATGTCGGGCTCGTGGCTCCGGCTCGTCGTCAAGCGCGTCCCAGGCGAGGCGGCCGTCGTCCTCGTCCTCGGCCGCCTCCCACTCTACGCTGTCGTCGCGCGAAGCTGCGTCTCCCTGCACACGCACACGCACACCGTCACACACACACACACACTACTACAACACGCTCACTTAGTTTACAAACAAACGTCAAAACTTACATGATATAGTTACAACCTCTTTCATTCCATTGTAGTTTTGAAGCCAGATTGCTTAAAACAGCTGCGATGCAAAATTTTATGACGATGACATATCAAAAGTGGAGCAAGATCGATACGTTTTTTAGGTCCATGATGGACGATGGTCACTGGCACTGGTAGTCTAGGTGCAATCTATCCAAACTTACTACCTATTATCGTTTTGTCATTTTTTTACAATGTTAGAAGCAACATAACACAAAAATTTTTAAAACAACCTATTACTCATGCGCACTGCAAGTTTTAAACACATACCTGTGGTAAGTTGTGTTCCTGTGGCGAGGGCACATCTTTGACAGGTACGCGCACTTCGTACGAGCGCTGCGTGAACGTGGGCTCGTGGTCGTTGACATCTGTCAGTGTCACGTGCACGCGGACGGTGGTGGAAAGTTCGCCATCTGAACATTGCACTTCTAACGCATGCGATGCCATTGCTTCTCTGTCCAGTGTCCGTCCTGTTGTTACTATTTCACCTACAAAAAAAGAAACAAAATTGACAAATTGGAATTAAAAAAAATGGATAGCAGGTTAGAGGTAACTCACCTCCAAACTGGGCAATAGTAAGAAACGATGCAATATACCACCGAATATGGCATCTTCTTCGATTATTTATTCTCAAAGGGCACCTTATATGGTCATCACACATAGTTAACCTTAGTCAGGTGTGGACAACATAAAAAATCGTTTGTGTGAGTTGCCACAATGCATCGCGTATCTTAAAATTACTAAAACTAATCCTAGTTAAATAGGTTAATGTTTTACCTGTCATCTCATCAATGGAAAACAATCCATCAGGATTACCAGCCACGATGGAATAGGTGACGTTGGTGGTCAGCGGCGAGGCATCGGCGTCGTCGGCACGCACCGTAGCAACGTGCGTGCCGCCCGCGCAGTTTTCAGGGATGGCTGCCGCGTACGAGGCTTGTTCGGGCCACGGTACCATATCATTCACGTCCTCTACGTCGATGTACACCTAAAATAAAGTAAAGACATCATGAATCGTATTTGGTTAATTAATAGTCACTTGCATATCTCACAGAATTCGATAGCTATATAGGTTTGAAAATAAATAAATTTTAAATAAATAAGAATAGCATGCTTATGTACCTGTACACAGGAGTGCCTGGGCACCAAGCCGTGGTCTTGCGCGCACACTGTCAACCAATAGTGCGGCGTCGTCTCGCGATCCAGTGGCGTCAGTGTACGGATCACACCTGCGAATGTATTAACAAAATATTCGTTTGAAAGATTGGCTGGAAATCCGCCTTTGTACTAATTTTTATTTTCGATCCTGTACAATCCAATGATGTTTTGGAGCAATAAAGTGTTCATTCATTCGTTTGGTTTTTCAAAATCTCTCGAGTTAAGAACTGTTCAAAAGTCATAAGTCAGTTCAGTACACTCTGTGGTTCAGTAGTGGTTATATACTCTTTGAGTCAGTTGTAATAGCAATGTCAATGGACTTTGTATACTTTGGTGTCTCAGATGATTACGTTTGAACAATCGGTAGATATTACCAAAATAAATATTTATTATCAAGACTATAAAATATCTTCATAGTTTAGAGCTAGAACTCATAGTAGGGGTTTAGAGTGAAACCTTTGAACAGTATTTATTTACATGACATGCAAATAAATAATTTATGATTTATGACGTCACATAATACTTCTAGGAAAATGTTATCCAAAAAGAGACAAACATTATAAAACAAACATACGTTTTTGCAACTAAAAAATTGATTGATTAAATTAGTAATGAAGTTAGATAAATAAATACCCGCATCGTCAATGGAGAAGTGAGCCATGCCAGATCCGCCAACGATGTAGTAAGCTAGCCGGGAGTCGCGGCCGGGCGGGTCGGCGTCAGTCGCAGCGGCTATCGTCACTTTGGTCCCTCGCACCGCGTCCTCGCGCACGCTGCATGCCAACACGGCGTGGTCGGCGAACGCGGGGCTGTGCGCGTTCTCGTCCACGTCCACAACTTCCACAATTACCGTAGCCTCGGCCCATAGCGCGGGCTGTCCGCCGTCCGTCGCGCGTACAGTTACACCGTATACCTAGATAAATATTATTATCAATGTGAGCTTGTAAAAAAAGGAAATTGAATTAAGCTCATTTCCATCGTCATGCATGAAATGAACAACAAACTTTGCTGTCATCATCATCACTTCATCCAGTTTCAGTGAAAATCATCATGATATCTATTCAAAACTCTCTTGTTTATGCTTGGCAGATCTGTCACCTTTAGGCGCGATTGGTCCAATTCGCTATTGGTCCAATTCACCTATTCGCGATTGGTCCAATTCGCAGTTGGTCCATTTCGCGGTTGGTCCAATTCGCGGTCGGTCCAATTCGCGGTTGGTCCAATTCGCGATTGGTCCAATTCGCGGTTGGTCCAATTCACGATTGGTCCAATATAGATAGATAGATATACTTTTTATAATATTCTCTTTATACGGACTCTAATCACTCAGGCTGATGATAATGCCTGACTGGTCGAACTAGTGTGCACATTAATAAACGGTACTTATCTATAAAATTAAATGAGCAACATTATAATTTTATTTGTTCAAAAAGGGCTCTAACTATTTCTTTGAAATTTTAAACACAAGATCTTAAATAGTCAAAAAGATAATCTAGCTAGATTCCATGTCTGGCATATTTTCAGGCAAGATGATTTTCTGCACAAAACGGGGGAAGCCCGGTCACCCAGATACTTGACTATAATACCAGAGAAGCATTACCTGCCGCTCTTCGAAGTCAAGTCGTTTGGCGGTGCGCAGAGTTCCGGACATGGAGTCAACGGTGAAGGCGAGATCTTCAGGTGGCTGATCAGGCAGCGAGTACGTTACGGTGCCGCCCGCGCCGAGGTCAGCATCGAAAGCTTCCAAAACTGCAACCAGCGTACCGACGGGCACATCTTCACGAATACGCGCACCATACGCCCCGAGTCCAAATCGTGGCGCATTATCATTGACGTCATCAACAGCGACGCGCACTCGCGCCTCTGCAGTCAAACCACCACCATCTGTTGCACGAATTGTTAGCTCGTAAAGTGCGCGCCTTTCACGATCCAATGCTGCACACACTCTCACTACACCGGTTTCAGAGTCAACACAAAACTCGTTCTCTTCATCTCCTGTTCCCATTAGAGAATATGTTATCCGAGCGAAATCACCACTATCTCGATCGGTAGCGTTTGCACGAAATATTGCTGTTCCATTTATTGCATTTTCTGTAACGCGAAAACTGGCAAGAGTTTTTTCAAAGCGGGGTGGGTTGTCGTTTACGTCAAGAACAGTAATAGGAAGAAGACGTGACGCCGAACGTCGCGGTGTACCAAGGTCATATACTGTCACGTTTAAGTAGTATTCACTTTCTCGTTCACGATCTAAGTAACCAATTACTTGCAAGTCTCCAGTGTCAGGGTCTATACGAAATGCGGAATCAGAATCTCCACCAGAAATACCATAAGTAAGTAGTCCGTTGTAACCGAGATCACGGTCGCGTGCTCGTAGCCTGACTAGCGATGTGCCGAGTGCTACGGATTCGTTAACTTTCACTTCGACAGGAAAATCTATAAATTCTGGGGCGTGTAGATTTTCAACGTATCTTGAAAGAGCGAGAGGAAATTCATCAGAAAAATCAATAGGTGCGTTGCTACGTTCTGCTGCGGCTAGTAGCTCTGTAAGACGTCGTGCTACCCCAGTGTCACGACATTCCAGTGATGGGGTGTCGCTTAAACTTCCTCCGCCAACCAAATGTAATGTTAAAGAAGTTGGATCTGCAAAGTGCGTAGCATCCGTCGCAGTCACGTTCAGGACTCGAGTTTCTGCGCGAACATCAGCTAAATCACAGGTGAGACTCACTACACCAGTACCAGAATCAAGTCCAAAACAGTTGTCTTCATTTCCACCTACAATTCTGTACGAAACTACATCTCCTGCATCAAAGTCTATGGCTGAAAGTGTCACGATTTCAGAACCAATAGCCAAGCGCCTTGACAGATAGCCAACGCACTCTACGCGCTCGAATTGTGGGCGGTTATCATTGACATCTTTAAGGTGAACAGTTAGTTTCATTTCCGCTTGGCGTCTGTAAGGTAAGCCCCAGTCACTGGCTCGGATACGAAGAACATACTCGCGGCGCATGCTTTCATAGTCCAGGAGTCGTGTAGTTCGCACTGCTCCTGAGAAATGGTCGACGTCAAAAGGCACCGGTTGTAAGTTAGCGATGCTGTAAGAAATATATGCATTTTCACCCGAGTCAGCATCGCGAGCAACCACACGTGCTACTACCGCTCCACTTGCACCATTTTCTGAGATGGTAACATCCAAGTCATCTTGTTCAAAGATAGGGTCGTTGTCGTTGGAATCTAAGACAGTAATTTTTACTTTCGCTGATGATTGTTTCCGTGTACCTGCGTTTCCCTGATCTATTGCAGAAACTGTTAGCGTATAAAGAGATTTTTCTTCAGCATCTAATGACACAACGGTATATAGAACTCCAGTATCCGGATTTACCATGAATTCTCCTCCTTCATTACCACCTACTATTTCAATGTATACTTTTGCGTTACTTCCTTCATCACGATCACTGACCTTTAATCTAATCACAGGCGTATTTGGGGGTGCGGTTTCAGGTAAACTTGCTTCATATACTTCACGACTAAAAACTGGTGCATTATCATTAGCATCAATCAGAGCGACTGGTAATGTGAGGTAAGAAGATCTAGGGGGTTGACCAGCGTCAGTCGCACGTAGCGTCAGATTGTAACCACGAGGAGCAGTTTCTCTATCTAGGAGTGCATGTACTACGACATCAAATTCTCCACTTTGTGTAGAAGGACGGACTCGAAAATGTCCATCCGGATCGCCATCAACGATTTCTAGACTGGCAATGCGACCATGTTCGCCGCTATCACGGTCGGTGACCTCAATTATAGCATATATTTCAGCAGTGGAGTTTTCAATGAGTTCTGGTAGTCTTCGAACGTGGAGCTCCGGAGCATGGAGATTAACTTCTGCAACTCGAACGATAAGTGTAGCACGCGCAGCTGGTGCATCTTCACCCTTAGTCAGTAATGACGCGCGATCTCGAGCGAGCACTGTTACTTCGTGCCTTTTCTTTTCACTGGCACTCAACGGTCTTGTTATGGTCACGATGCCACTGGTCGGGTGAACGGAAAACTGATCTGTGAGTTCTGCTATACTATAATAAATTTCACCATTGAGTCCGAGATCAGCATCCTCTGCAGTAACTCTTGTTATACTGGAATGTACTGGAGTGTCTTCTGGCACGAGAACATCGTAATCGGTAGGGTAAAATAGTGGACTCAGGTCGTTCTCATCGGATACTGTGACGGCAATTTCAGTGTCAGCTTCTAGCTGACGTCCTGAAGGTAAAATTACCGTCGCTCGCACTTCTAGTCGGTAAGTATCACGACGTTCTCGATTGAGGACATCAGCGTGTCCGGCTCGGGTCCTTATTGAAAGGAAACAGAAGTCTCCGACAAGACGCTCTTCTGCCTTAAAAAATTTGTCTTTGTCGCCGTGTCGTATTCTGAATCGACATCTTGCGTCATTAGCTGGCAGATGAACTCCTAGCGGTGCATCGGCTGGCGGCTGAGTGGCATAGGTGCGTGGCGGGCTGTTCTCAGCGATGGTGACGTTGTATAGACGGTAAGCGAAACTCAGCTGGTCGGCGGCCTGCAGATGGGGCGGCCCGGGGCCAGCACGCGCGCACCACGCCACCGCCGCCAGCACCAGCCAAGCTCCCGTGCCCAGCATACTTCCGTTTTCGCTCTGTGAAATAAAAAATGTTATAGATAAATATTTAGAGAAATAATTCAAGATTGTGGAAAGCAAGAAATAACTCTGTCACTCGCTGGTTAACTGTAAGAGAACCCTTTCTGGGATAAGTCCTCCATTGTAGTTTTGTTTTATTATCTATATGCTTTTGTATTCACTTTTGTTTTAGTACAATAAAGTTATAACAAACAAACACACATTGTATATTATGTTTCTTCACTACATAGTATAAAACAAAATCGCTTTCTCTGTCCCTATGTCCCTTTGTATGCTTAAATCTTTAAAACTATGCAACGAATTTTGATATGGTTTTTTAATAGATTGAGTGATTCAAGAGAAATGTTTTTATGCCCCTAGCGACCCGCCCCAGTTTCGCATGGGCATATATATAAATATATTTGTACAAAAAAAACTACATCACAAACAAACATGCATAAGTACAGTTACAGCTGGAACTTATATGTCAGTGTGGTATCTTTCAGTAAACCAACTTGTCTTAGACAAACAGACGGATGACCGAACAGCAAACGCTTAGTACTTTATGGTTCTATTTTTAGCCTATATGTACGGAATAATCAAAACTGTCAAGGTACCTCATGCAGCAGCAGCCGTCAGCAGGGACGTGGTGCGGCGCGGCAGCGGCGCGGCGGCGGTGCGGCGCTCACTGCATGCCGGGCGAGGGCAAGCGCTGACCCTGGAACAAGAGATGAGATTTATTTATAATCTAATTGTCTAATGTAAATGTAAACAGTTATAGTTTCATTCATTCATTCATAATTATACAATTGGCGGACATCTTATCTATATCTTCTATCTTCATATATATTTAATTATATATAATATAAAATCATTGCTGTTCGTTAGTCTGGCTGGGCCGATTTGACTAATTTTGGTCTTAAAATATTTATGAAAGTTCAGGGAAGGTTAAAACGGTGAGAAAGGTGCGTCCGAGTCAGCTAGTAATGTTATAAATATACCAGAAATCAGGCAACATTGGAGTAATACGTTTGTTTACTTATTTTTGTACAATTTAGTAGGTGAACATCCCACCTGGATATAATAAAATCCATTATTACACAAATCGATAATATTGTAGGTGTGTGGACCCGTGCTTTGTACCAGTTGACAATTATTCTTAAATCTCGTGTGGTCGTGCTAGAAAGATCCTTCGCCAAAATTTGTTTTTTTTTTTTAACAATCTATGTCCGTTTTAAGAAGGATCACATAATCACATGTCTTATTTACTTTAACTTCTGTCCGACTGGTGGCGAATTACACAAACACTTTATTTATTTTATTATTGTTATTAAAATAACGCTGCAGGCTCTAAAGCCATAAGGATTGAAGCCTTGAATAATGTTATTCTTGATTATTTATTGCCATTAATACTTCGCTTTTTTTAGACTGATGACATGGGTTACGATCCGAAGCAAAAATTATCCCATGTCGTAAACTACTTGATCAATTTTGTTCAAACCAATTTTCGTTTGAAGTTTTTATTGATTTCTATATACCCAACAATACTAAACAAGGCATTTTAAAAAAAAAATATCCCTGATATATGTATGAAGTGCTAGCCTTAATCATTTTATTTTTTAAAATTATACTGCGCAACTTATGTGGCGGTTCATTAAAACACCTACCAAATTTTCACCTTATAGCACACATAGTCTGCGAATAAAATGACTGTGAGATACGGACAGACGAACATGACAAATCTTTAAGGGATCCGATTTTGCTATTTAGCTACGAAACCCTAAAATGGAAGATTTACAAGGTACAGTCAAGTCTCAATAGAAAAGTATTGTGTAATCGTAATGGAAATTCTTTTGTGTGTTTTTCCCCTAAGCTATTTTTAACAACAACAGGTTTGTCTGTTATAAACTTTGTCATAAATACCAAATATACCTACACATTTATATGCCTTAGTACAGATCATACTGAATTTGTAGCTGAACTAGCCATAAAAATAAATTAAAAATTAAATTAAAAAATTCAAAGCAATGTAAAAATATAAAAAGTTGTACGTATAAAGTGACCCGATCGCAAATAGTGAATAAGGTATGGAATAAATTGACAAAGAACAAGGCAATTTTTAGTTTTAATAATTATTAAAGGGATTATTTCTGTGTGACACTTTGGTGGGACTGTAAAATTTGTAAATATAGTTCCATAATCATTATTTTAGTTATATTTATGTTAGTGCAAAAAAGTGTTTCTTTATTCATTCATCTGACAGCGCGACTAAGTTTTCTGTGTATATTGAAAAATTTTAATGCCAGAGAATTGCTGTTTGAATATAATAAAGATATGAATCTGTATCTGTTTATAGCATCAGCGAGTACCGTTGGCCGGCAGCAGGCAGCTGGCCGACGACGAGCCACAAACCGGCTTCAAAGGAGCAACTCGCGATCGACGCACGGCCTCAGCTAATTTGCACTCGAGCAGTGATTGAAATCATTCTCATTTCATACATACAAATCTTTTATATGCGAATCATGATATTAATATGATTCTCGTGAATAGGTAGTTATTTACCAAATTTTAAGATATTCAACGTTACATTTTGTTTCACCTGTAAGGAATCACTTACTTTAGGCTGCTTCCTGGTGGTTGTTAAAAAATCCGTTAGAGGTCGAAAAGTTTTTTCGAAAAAGTCTTGACACCAGAATATCCAGGGTCAATAGACCTTTATCTTACACGATATGAATGTATAACTATCTTTAAATTATACCTTTTTAAAATATGTCAAATTTGAATCTAAATTGTTGTAACGTCATTTAAATCTTGTTTATCGAGTAAATAAGAAATCTTACCATGCTTGTTCTTTATGCGTTTGTTTTAGAAAATAAGACATTATTAAACTCATTATTTTACTTTACTTATTAATATATAACTAGCGACTCACCCCGGCTTCGCATGGGCATAAAAGCCTTTCTCTTGAATCACTCTATTTAAAAAAAAAACCGCAACAAAATCCGTTGCGTAGTTTTAAAGATTTAAGCATATACACATAGTGATATAAGGACAAAGAAAACGATTTTGTTTTATACTATGTAGTGAAGTCACTATCAGAAGAATTTTTTAGATTCATGAGCAAAAGATTTTTGATTTCATTTCTTCCCGTATGGGATATTATTGTTCCTTAATCCATATCCATACTAATATTATAAATGCGAAAGTCTGTCTGTCTGTCTGTCTTTCTGTCTGTCTGTCTGTCACCTCTTCACGGCTAAACTGCTGGACCGATTCTAATGAAATTCGGTAGGGATATAGTTAACGACCTGAGGTCAAACATAGGCTACTTTTGGGCGCGATATAACCGAGTCCCACGCGGGCGGAGCCGCGGGCAACAGCTAGTATTTTATATTATGAAGATGACAAGTTAGTCATTGGGAAAAGTTCTATGTTGGTACTAAAATGTAAAATGTGGGTTACGAGAAAATTGTGATTATGATTACGTGTGTTTTTTTTCCGTTTACATGTAAAATAAAACATTAACTCTCAATTCGGGATTGCCAAAAAGGCAACCAAGTAATAACAAAGATGACCTATAAAGATGTTTAAATAAGGTAGATAGTTCCCAATCTTATATTTTACATCATGGAGAAAAAAAAATATGTTGCGTTTCAGCGGATCACAATAGTAGAGCAATTAGGACACAGCCGGGAAAACGTTAAAATGAAAACAATAGTAGAACTGTGGTAAAGAAGTAAAGCATCCATGATTACACGCGGCAGCGTCGAGACTGCGGCTTATCTTTCCTTATCTATCGAGGACGGCTTCGAGGCGGTCATCGACGTCGCGGTCGCACCGCGCGGTGCCATTGAGAGCCACAGTCATGTGCACTTCAACGAAGAAAGACAGAAGCTTTAGGTAAATTGTTAATAAAGTTATCTTTATTTCTAATTATCAATGTAACCAATGTTTCCTTTATTAAGAACACGTTCGTTCATAGAGTAACTATTTAGTAACTAGGTATTTCTTTTAGTATCCCATCCTCATCAGCTGTTTACAACCCACTGCTGGGCATTAGTCTCCATCTGTCTACGCCATGCATTCCTACTCTGAGCCACCGCAATCCAGTTGTTGCCAGCAACCTTCCTAATATCATCGACCCATCTAGCCGCTGGACGTCCAGTACTTCGCTTTCCGTATCTAGGGTACCACTATGTTACAGCCTTACCACCACCTACCATCATTCCTTATCGTTATTATCCCATATGTTTTATTAATTAATGTTTATCTCTACACAGTAGGGCTTTCTTTTGTTTCAAGAAATCACGTTTTTACACTAGGTATAGAATTATTTTTATTATCTACCTCTATAGTAGATAGCTACGCCATATTTTGTATTTGAAGTTGTTTTGCTTTTTTTTTGTTTTTTGTATCAAGTATTGAATCTCTCTTAGCTTAGTTTTCGTTTTCGCGGTTGCATCTTCAGCGGTGGCTGAGACAACAATAAAGATATTTGTAGGTATTTGTTTATCGGTTAGAAACTCAGGATCATGCATGAACTTTTAAATAATCAGCAATTATATAAATGCGAAAGTGAGTTTGTATATTTGTTTGTTACTTCTTCACGCCCTGTTACAGAACCAATCTTAATGAAATTTTGCATACACATGGCTAGGAGTATTGAAAAGGACATAGGGTACCTTTCATCCCAGCACTGTTCCCGAGGGAAAATCACGCGGGCGGAGCCGCAGGCGAAAGCAAGTAGAGACTAAATAAACATAATCTATGGATTTTAAATAATACATTATACCTACCTATCACGGATAAGTTTTTAGTAAGCGATTTGTATAAAATATAGACTCTTTGGCTAATTGTTTTATTTCAATAATGAAAAATACAAAAAAGAAATTGGGTTGCATTGTTTTGTCTTTGTTTGAAGATAGTTTGTTTCACAACTAAATTTGAGCATTATATTCCATTCGGATTTCCGGTTAAGTAATTATGAAATGTAGCCATCGACGCTTGCAAGACTATGAAAATTATGAAATAATAAAGCGCATATCTGGTATTCCGCCAAGTTGGCACGCGCCGCGCTTCCATAAAGATCGCCTTGTTACTCAGTAAATAGAAGATAACAAATTGGAGCACTGTGCTATTGATGCTAGTCAACAAAAAGAACAGACATCACGACAGACGTATCCAAGCATAACAAGATTTTATTGGCTCGACATAGAGTATGTTTTGAAGTGGTTCCACTTCAGGTGGTGCTCGGTGGCCCGCATTCCGGCACGGTCGGGCGCTCAGCGTCGTGACGTCACTGGCGGTGACTCACGAGGGCGCCGCGCACTGTTTCGTTCTGCGCCCGCGATCACACACCGGCGTTGTCTTGTCTCCCGATAAGCGAACTATCGCGTGGGCCGACCCATTGTTTACGACACACCATTCACACTTTCTGCCGGCCACGTGTGTTAATGTTTATGCCATCACCTGTTGCTACTCTAATTAGTTGTTTTATCATTACTCAATAGGATAGATTTCTGATGGTTTATGAGCATATCGTGATGGAGGACTGTGATCGTGATGTCTATTAGGCTGTAGGTCGTCAATAAAGCGGTGATGTCAGCGTCGCCATGCGCCGAGGTCGTCGGCACGGCCGGGCGGCCCGGCGCGGCCGCGATAGAGGGGCGTCGAGCACTCATGTTCACCGTGGTAATCAAACCACTTAACAGCCAGCCAGGACAAGCGATACGTCTAAGTATATTATGGCAAATATAGCACAATCAAATTATCTACTATAGAATGATAAGTTACAATATAAGAGTATAGGGAACTATACCTACAATGTATAGATGATTAAATACCCAGTTTAAGAACTTTCATAATAAGATCAATATAAAATTTTGTAATTTTATAAGATATATTTTTTTTAAAGACATATTTATATAGGGACAAATTACACAGATTGAGTTAGCCCTAAAGTAAGTTCGAGTATTGTGTTATGGGATACTAACTCAATGATACTATATTTTTTCAAATACATATTAGATAAACATCAAACATGGTTGTATATAAGTTCAAGACCGGTAAAAATTGGTAAGTCTGCCAACGCAAAAGAAGCCTAGTACGAGTAGTAGTACCTATACAATCTACATTTGATCGCTTGGTAACTTTCGAAAAACAGCGGTTGATAAATATCTCAAGCATGCAATGTGTGGCAACAGCAACAAACACCAGCAGGGCAGGGCAGGGCAGTGCAATACGAGTAAACAACAGCTTGATGGATGGCTGCATGGCGGGCCCGCGGGGGGCGAGGGGGGGCGGGGAGGCAGGGGCTCACGGGCACGGCAGCTGCGCGCACGCATACATGTAAATCGAAATACGGGCTGCCAGTACCGAACATACACTTACACCGCCTTATTGGTAAGTTTTTTGTGATCGTACTGATGTTTTGGTTTCGATCATCTTAAGCAAGTTGAATACAGGTTCATTCGAAAATTCATTGATAAATTATATAAAAAGCTTTTAAAAATAAGAAACTGTAAAAATAGATAATAATGTCCTATATCTAGGAATGAAATTCATAAAAATGTTTAATAATAGAGATAACAGGTGGAAATGTATTTAAATGTGTCGTCTATGAACTAAGAATATGGCTATGGTCTAAGAAATTTTCACTGTAAAATTCTGATGATATCGTTTTTTTATTTCTTTCATATGCGGTGTTTTAGTGCTGCCTGAATGCATATTTATTGATTTAATGACCTTCATCTATTTATAGCAGCCAATACCATCGGTTCTACGCGCCTCCTCAAGCACTGAGAAACTAATAATAATGATAACGACAACCACTTTTAGTGACAACCACGCCCTGGGTTGTTAAATATAGTTAGCTATAATAGTGAACCTTATATGTTTGCATATTCCTGTCCTTTTAATGAGAATTTCAATTTTTTTTCCGTACACAATTCTCGTTTTTTTCTTTAGTTCTTCGAACTCCGAAACTCTTCAGAAATCAAAGTTGGATGACTCATTTTTTCGTTCAAGTTATTTGAATGTGCTCAATGGTTTGGCAATGCACTTGCAATGCTTCCGTTTATGGGCATAAGATGGCTGATTATTACCAGCTTGTTTGCAGGCTTTGTTGTATGAACAAAAGAAATACGTTTCGTCTCCTCAGCGTGGAGAGTTTCTTGGAACTTAAAACTATTTTTTATAGCCATTGAGAGCGTCCTGTTGTATCCAGTGGCATTTCGACAAGAGTCTCCTGTTTATTCAGATTCTAGCGAGGCATTGATGAATTGGTCAGCCTCAATCGACAACTGTTATTCATTCGAAAGAGGTTTTGTGTTTTATTGATGGATAAGCATATTTAAATTTTTGGAATTTCACTTTTGTGTACATTGAATCCAATGCCTAAAAAGCCTAGGTTTCCTTGTATTGGTTACCTTATGGACATCTTATACTTACTTTAGTTTTCAACCAATCTTTATTGTTTGCCTTACTTTAAATTTATCCCACTTTTTGTCAGGTCCATACAATATCAAACAATACAGCGTGAAAAATGTCTCTCATTTTGTCGAGTATTCAGGCAATCTTATCAGCTAAAATTTTTTAACAAAATTTACGAGTACGAAAATGTCGTTACTTGAAATAAAACAAAACAGAAACAAGTTTATGATGGGTTACGACTATTTTGAATCAAGACAATATGAAAGACAAATGTATTAATTTACTTGAATAGCAAACAATTTAATACTAGACATAATGTAACTAGTAATATTGAAGATAGTCTCATATGCTGTAAATCTGATAACACAATATTGTCTTAAACAAAGGTTGTGTTGAAACTATGAGTTATAACTAAACACGAAGGCGAGGTAGACGACCGTCGGTCTCGTTTGTTTATTATTACCGCACACAAGCAAAAGCGGGTCGAGGGAGGGGCGCTGCCGACAAATTCCTGGTCTGAGGAACCGCTACCTGGAGTCAGCACTGCCAGTTATTATAAGAAAGTTCTTCGCGGAAGTATTTTTCGGGATCATGTCCGCCCTTAGTACAGAACAGGATAAGACATGTCGCCTCTAAAGTATCACCAGTCAGATCGATGATTCTTGTTTTTTTATAACTCTTTTTGTTTTCAAGTCAGCATTTTTCTTTCTGTACAGATAACTAAAATCGATGGAAATGAATGAATTTGCAATAGACAATTGGCAATAATCATTATTTCCGATTTAGTATCCAAATAAATCAATGCTTAAGATACGAGTAAATATAAATATAAATACGAGTATATAGGGACAAATCACACAGATTGAGTTAGCCCCAAAGTAAGTTCGAGACTTGTGTTATGGGATACAAACTCAACGATACTATATTTTATAACAAATACATATATAGATAAACATCCAAGACCCAGGTCAATCAGAAAAAGATAATTTTTCATCTTGACCTGACCGGGGATCGAACCCGGGTCCTCCTGAGTAGCGGTCAGGCATGTTAACCATTACGCCACGGAGGTCGTCAAAGATGGCTTAACAATGTAGTTCTTTTAGCCCGGCAGTAGATTGAATGGACTAACTGGTGGCGGAAGCACGCAAAGTAATTTGGTAAATACATACTTGTCTTTTAGTCTCGTAAGAGATTGATGAAAAAATGTTTACCACGATAGCCAGATTGTCCTCTGTTAGATTTGCGAACTTGCAAGACTTTCAATGCCCAAATGAACTAACTAGGCTGACCAAAAGTAAAGTAGTTTTGTCATAAGGTGTAAGTACATGTTATGCAACAGTTGTTTCAATTTTACATGAACTAATGGCCCAGTTTAGCAGTTCCCTGTAATCTGAAGATTGATTCCGATGTAATTTCGGTTCTCATAGCCACATCAAATTAGACAAGTCAAAATCCAAGAAGCTAAACACCTATTGGATTAAGGAATATCAAAACGCGTGATAACTCACTCAGGTTATCATGCTTTTTAAACTCTTTCGGCATCAAACACTAATGAAAAGTCAGTGCTTTATAACGTATTGGTACATACTGTTGTGAGTTTGTACCTACATTGTTGAGTTTCTGCGGGTTATTGCAGACTTCTAAAACTAGTGTTTCTGTGAACAGTAGACCTCGCGAACCTCATCCGTTAACCCGGTTTTCGTTTTTTTTATTACTCTATATAGAGTATATATAGGTATTTTATATATATATATATTTTATTTTTATTTTATTTTATATTCTCAAAAGGATTTTTTCTATATTTTTTTATTTTGCCATATTATCCTATTCTGGTCAGACGGTCATAATATACAGTCATATAAAAACAATAAAATAAAAATAAAAATAAAAATAAAAATAAAAATAAAAATAAAAATAAAAATAAAAAAAATAAAAATAAAAATAAAAATAAAAATAAAAATAAAAATAAAAATAAAAATAAAAATAAAAATAAAAATAAAAATAAAAATAAAAATAAAAATAAAAATAAAAATAAAAATAAAAATAAAAATAAAAATAAAAGACCGAAAACGAATTCAAAGCGCAAAGTTGTAAAAGAACAAGTACCATGCGGCCAGTGGTATAAGCAATATAACAAATAGCAAACTTCCCCCATTTTTGCCCCCATTTTCCTTCCAATCAAAAAACGCTCTCGACAAAAAATTGCAAATAAATCAAGGAACACGTGTGTCAAGTTTCATTAAGATCCGTTCGTAAACAACGTCACAGAAAACTTTCCCCCTTTTTTCCCCCCATTTCCCTCCAATCAAAAAAAACTCTCGACAAAAAATTGCAAATAAATCAAGGAACACGTATACCAAGTTTCATTAAGATCCGTTCAGAAATGCGACCTCTAGCCCGGAACAAACAGACAGACAGACAGACAGACAGACAGACAGACATCCGGACAAAAGCAAAATTTGCCAGTCTCGAAATGGAGACTCTCGCTCGCTTCGCTCGCTCGGTCAATTATAAGTAAGAAATGCCACTTCCTCATGTAAATTTTTATTTGATTAGTCTGTAAACATATTTCGAGAATAAAATATGCTTTACTAATTCATTAAAGGAACAACTTTAAAACAATAGTATAAAGCTCTATGCCATATTGTGATAAATTTTCTTTTTAAAGTTTTCAAAATGTTTAAGTAGTTAGGTTTTTTATGCCAATAATTTTTAACGGAAATTTCTCTACAAATGTTTGCAGTTAAATTTTATATAGGCACCTAGTTTTATTTTCATCATCGTTATAAATATAAGAGTAGGCTCTTGTAGGTAGAGTTCGTTCAATTCTTGTTTTTCGTTAGTGAGATTTATTTTTGTAATATAATACGATTTTTTCTATTCATACAAACAATTATTAATACTTTGTTTGTTTGTTTTAGATATATAATTATGACACAATCTAACTGAAACTTTTCTTTTTATCAATGCTACAATGGTTTTATCATCTCACAAAACCATCGTGTCTAATCGTATCGTATTTATATTTTAAATTTTATTAATAACTATGCTTTTATTTTCGATTTATTTATTTTTTTCTTTTTATGGTAGTCAATTGTCTTTATCACGACTATATACATGTAGAAAATTGCGCCATTCTATTTTAAGACATTACAATTTTTGATTGATATGGGATTGATTACCTACTTTTATTTAATAGCAAGAAGGCTGTCTTTTGGGCCATGGTTATTCGACCTACTGTTTTATATTATTCAAATTCTAAATAATAATTGATTTCAATCATTTTGGCTTTCTATATAGCTTGAGAACTTTCCGATTCTAACGGAACTTCAATGATAGTAATAACTGTAGGTAGAATATCAATTGGGATGTGCTAACGTGCAATGTCTTGGCTTGGATGAGTTTAATTGAATAGCAGTTCTTACCAATTTTATTCATTAATTTTGTTTTTTCCTAAATGTTTTAGTGCATAAGTAATCTTTTGTCTAAATCAGCCACGTGAGGTTTTTGACTGTTTGTTTTTTTTAGGTAAAATATCACAAGCTACATTAAATGGCATAAAAAAAAAAACGAAAAAATACTTACGTTTTCTTAAGTAAGTATATTATAATCTGAAACACGCAAGGAAGCTATTAAATTTCGATAATCATAATTTCGTTGGCACAGATATAATGATTTTTTTTTAATGATTTATTTCTTTCTTTTATTTTCTATATTTGAATTGAAAACAAGAATGATGCCAGTTTATTTTATATCCTTAGAATCTGAAGTTTAGGACAGAGTCTTGTTAAAACATGTTCGGTCGAGAGCTTGGGTATCGTGGCGGTCGGTTTGCAACCGATTACTTCGCTAACCCAGTTTAGTAAGTGATGAATAGCCCATGAATTAGTAAGTGAAGCCTTACAGTGATATACACAGCAAGTATTTTATTTTCACAGAAGGTAGTCAAGCAGTGTTTTACAGTAAATCAAGAAATAAAAAAAATATAATAAATGATTATTTAAGGTATTTTGATAGGTTCACTAACTACGGTTCAGGGTTCATATTCTTAATTAGGTAATCAGTATTCCATTCATATGTATACCATATGATATAATTCAACTAAACGTAAACGATTTCAGATCTTGTCTGTGATCTTGTGTTTAAGTATCTTTCCAAATAGATCAACGGACTCTTCTAATATATTCCAACTTTTAATTTTATGAATTCAACCAGAAATAAACAAAATAAATTGCTATTAATTCATTTAATTGGAATATTAAAAGTTAATTATTTGCCAATTTTACTTTCCTTCGGCTTGTAATAGAAATTATAGACTACGTGAAGTTTGAATTGGTTTGATGGAAAATGTTTCTTGCAGTATGTATTAAGGCATTCATCAATATGTGTTTTGGTTGGGTTAGTTGTTAGTCATTTGTAAGTGAAGCTTTTCACGCATTTCACATATAACATGCAATTCTCTTAGTTTTTGTTAATAACAACTTTACCGTAAACTAAGCACTCTTGCAACATTCACTTCTTAGTACTTAGCTCACCTGTCGAAAATTTATCCAATATATAGTTCACGAAGGTAGGAACGTGTAGGCGAGCCTACAGTGATCGTGGAGATTCGTTTAGAAAGCACGAATTGAAAGGGTACAGGCACAGCACTCGGAACCGGCCTCGCGCACGAGGTGAACCGGCTTCGACAATGCACTTTATTTGTTTATATACATAAACTTGTATATATATCACTGTACAAATACCACACACATCCAATATCGGTAATAATTCACAAATCACAACTCCTATGGGCACACGCGATCCCTAGGTTTCGTATTTAAGTTGCGGTGTGCGGGGAGGGAAGCATACCGCGTGTAACACGTTTGATGCAGTTCGCTGCCGTCGGCTGACTGGCTCTTTGCAGTAGGCAGACCGGTCGACAGGGCGAGGGGGTGATGCGCGGGCCGGGGGCGCGGGCGGCAGGGGTCTCTCCGCAGCTTGCCCTATAAACTTGCTTTCTGCTGGCTCTCATATCGCGAGTAGGCTGCGCGGCTTCGTGCAGTTTTGTGAAAGGCAAAATATTCGCATTTGTTTCGCCGTGCTCGTGAATGTGCTTCGCTGCAACGTGTCTGCATCGATACATATCTCTACAACAGCCTGAATCACAATCGCGACTTCCATCCAAAGCTTTCACAATGTAGGATACTACGGCAATCTGGACTTTGAAATAAATAAGAAATATAAATCTTTATCTACCTGTATTTTAGCAACCCCAGCAATTTGTTTTGTTTCCTTACACGAAAGATATATCCACTAGTCGAGAAAATGATTTAATTGCACGAAAAACAGCCAGCTCAAATTCTGTCATAATTATTTGAGGATCTAAATAAGTAGGTAATGTCTTCTATGACTTCGCAAGCAGATATCGCAAGCTTGTTTCTAGATACTATTTCTTAAGTTTTACATCTCTTGCATTAGGCTTATCGAATTGTGTTTTTTTTTTCTGGTAAAAATAATTATTGACTAAGAGATGTATTTCATATTAACTTGTCTAATATTAACAGTACCAGTAGGTCACAAAACAATAAAAGGTGTAAGGATAAAGTGTACGAGTATATTAAGGCCACCGTACCTATGTCTGGGGTTACGAAACAATCTATCGGTCAGTCGGATGCAGACAGTGGTGGGCGGTCAGTTGGTTGTAGAAAGCTTAAAGCTTTGGAGTGCAGCGCGTGGGACGGCGCGGCGAGTGTCGAAATCAGCAGACTTGGCGGCGCAGGCGCAGCCTTGGTGCTTGCTAGAGCAGCCCAGTGGCTACCCACACCCACGCAGTTGCTGGTTTACTGGACAATCATAATATTAGTCTAACTTAGTTACCGTTACAATTTCACAGATGGTAAAACAGAAGGCGGTGTAAAGTATATTGTCATTTTATATCTTCTATTCTTCAAATCTTTAAAATGTGTCATAAGTACCGATTGATAATATGAAAAGATATTTACGTTTACATATAGATTAAAAAAATCTAATTATATTCGTTCTTTGCATGTTAGTGGACCCTAAATTCAGAGGCAATCATAATCTGTGAAGCAATACAACAAATATAAAAATGCTATAATTAAATAGAGATTTGTACTTAGGTTAGGTTCGTAAGTTATGTAGGTACCTACTACGAATAGTTTTCTAATGGTTTTTTATTTCTTTTTTTAGGAAAATAGCTGACAAAATTGGCAAAATTGCATGTCTTTTTGTCTTAGATACCTAGTAAATATTAAACGTATAATTCGATTCACCGAAACATTAAATTAATAATATTATGCTTATATCTATTGATGTAGATATTTTAGGAAAAACTTACGACCGTCTTATTACGAAGGAAAATTTTCTTTTATGATACTCTGGAGATGTATAAAATTGATGATCTACTCCCCTTCAAGAATTTGTGTTTTATTGGCGGGGAAGATTCCGAAGATTGACCGCCCGCGCCCCTCGCGGCGGCGGCCCGCAGGCAGCCGGTGTAATACGCCCCGGCGACGCTGTGGCGTGCCCACGTAGGGGGCAATCGAAATATAATGCACTTGGTGTTGAAAGTCACATGCCACAAGAGATATTAGTGGTGAGGCGAGTATTAATAAAGCGTTACTTAGCATAGTATTATACCTTGTGTTCAATTCAGTACCGACTGAATATGATATGATAGCCAATTTAACTGTAAAGCCTGATGTACACGAGTAGAGTAAAATTAGAGTAGCGCGGTGTAGTAATAACTGGCTGTAGAGTAGGTACTAAAATTTGGTACAATACAGCAGCTAGCGTCGCGGGCAAGCTACTCTACCACTTTCCTTCTCACATCCCGGCATCCACTCTACCGTACACTACCGCCTTGTCGACCCATGTAAATGGTTAATAGAGTTCATGGCTATCTCTAAAATCAGTGGCGTTTCATTCAATAATATCTCTAGTACACTACGTTAGCGGTCTAGAAAACAATGATTACTCTAGTGTTACCATGAGTATGGCAAGTACTTGTCATAATTCGCCAATGTTGACTCTAAAATGCAGGAGTTGAAGTTATCGGCTTGAATTTTAAATTATCGCAAACACGATAATTTTCCTACAGGTTGTTAAATAAACATGGCGCCGTATATTATCTGATGTGTTTCCGAATTTACGATTAGATTAATGAAATTTTAATTTGGCGCAGCCGCGTATGGGTGGCAGTGTGCAGTAGATACAATTTTAAGTGGAGTGTACACAATACACATGGTATGTTAAGGCGCCGGACGACTTATCTATAAATTATCTTACGATACCAACACACTTACATACATAAAATAAATACGGATGTTGATTGCATGTATGTGTATGTGTAATGATTAATCGACAGGAAAAGTAGGTGAATTGATATGGACAAATGTTTGTTTTTCTTAATGTAAATATGATAACACATAAATACACTTTACATCGCACCCAAATTGTTAGCTGTCCGTAGTTTAGTTCCATAACTAGGCCAAAATCCGAACTTGCCGTAGCGTGTTTGTGTTTGCAAGTATATACCTATACTACTTACAGTTTAATTAAATAAGGTTAAGACATATTTTTGTACTTGCTATGTCTTGTGTAGGAAAATAGTCCTGCGGTTCCCCTGACGAAAAGTGGTCAGCGCAGCCAATGAAAGCCTAAAACACACGCACGCGTTCTTGTATGCAAAAGTTACACATGTTTATTTGAATGAATTCTTTTAATATCTTTATACTAGGCTTCTTTGTTTTATTAATTACGTGTATTGTAACGTTATAGCATTTAATTTTCACAGAAATTGTCAAAAATAATCTAGTGACACATTCGTAACGAGTATTGGAATGCCGTAAGGTACATTTGTGCGAGCGTTGATTGAGTAAAGTGATTCACGAGTGAGGTCATCAGTATTCAGGCATCAGATTAATTTGCCGTCGCACGAGCCGCATCTATTTGAATTATAATAGAGTGTATCAGGCACACCACACCGCCGCCGTCGGACCACGGTACAATCGTTCAATCAATTTGGAGTTCCACTCTGTTGCATAGCGATAGATGAATGGGCTATTCGATTATAACCAGAGCTTGTGTGAAATAATAACTAGCGCAGAGTTCATTGTATGTATCCAGTCTAGATCTTGAATATAAAGTCGGTTTATTATTGTCATTAGTAAAATAAGTGTGATAGTAGATAAAAATCTGATTAAACGTGACTTAAATTCGCGCAGTAATGGTACCATCAGCCTCTTCAGATCTTTGCGCGCTTGGTTGCAAGATTATTTTTATTAGTTGTTAAGTCAAATAAATGTAACTAGGTGTATTTGACTTTTGGCACTTTACCTAAGGTTCCATAGGTAGATTACACCTAAAGATGATGGATGGACCTTTCTCTGTGGACCAATGTACCTATAATTTAAGCACAGAAGCAAAAGTAAAAACTAATACCACAACTGCACCACTCTGTCAATATTATCTTTCGAATCTAACCAATTTTCCAAACAAACTTCCTTGAAATTGAAATTTTTAAAAAGCTTTCACATGTGTCCAAATGTGGCGCAAATTCAATACGAGCATTAATACAACTGTCACATCGCATGAAAATCTCGTAAATTTAAAACAGATTTGTTCCCGAGATTGTCTGCGGACACGTGTTTAACTTTATTAGTCGTCATAACTCGCGCGGTCGATGCACCGCTTCGACGGCACTAAAACGAAAACGAACAGGCGGAGTGCTCTAAGTCGCGACACGAGGGACGCTGCAGCACTGTATTATGATGATGCATCATACAAGTTGGTCCGAAACGGAACTGCGCCTCAGCGGGATGCGTGGCGCCGACGACGACGCCGCGAGTAGGGTTGACATAACAATAGTACTTCTGAAGCAACTCTACCTTTACGTGTTGGCCGTGATCTAGGTCCTTGACAAAATATCTTCATCAATAAGAGGTCTGGTACTCTTGGAACAAAATTGCAATTTATTCCAAAGATTTTTAGGTGATCCAGATTCTCGTAACTTCATTCATTAATTGACGGTACACAATTGGCAGCCCTACCGGCGAGTGCACCAGGGTGCGGGACGCGGGAGGCCCGCGAGCGTATATTTGGATTGCAGTCGCACGACACGACGCGGCTGAAAATAACAAGTGTCGCGCCGCCGCCTGCGCCGCCCGCGCAGCCGACGATGTCGAAGGAGTTAACATTTACAAGACTTTCGACATCACTGCCCCAGAATAAGACACCAATTAACATTTTTCTGTAAAATTAGTTGGTAGGAAAGTGAAAATAGCGCTCTACACAATAAACTCAGAGCCCTACTTTGTCTTTACAGTAATGTGAAACTGGATGATATATTTATCTTCTGCTTTTCCATGTTATTATGGTTACGTAGTTTTCCTGCTAAATGGTATAAAAAAAAATAATAAATAAAATAAAAATAAAATTGATCTAAAGTAACGGAATGAAAATTTTGAGTAACTTGCGGCGTGATTCATTTATACACAGACAGTTTAGAAGTTCAGTTTAATCTTTTCACTATTACAATATATTTATTTGCCAACAGATGTAAAAAAATCAAATATTTAATTCCAAGAGGTTGAAAACTGGCTTCATCGCACAAGAAAAATATCTCAAGTTCATACCACAACTAAACATTACACGACCCTCCTGACGGTCCCCCGTCTTTGCAGCCCCACAAGTGTTCGGGCCGGCTCTTTTTCAGGCGTCGGCTTCGATTTGACATCAAATATAAATACCCTGCCGCTGAAGAAGATACGACTTGACACCTGACGTCTAAATGAAGGAATTTTAATGAGCGCAGCGTCTACAGTATTACAAAGTTTTCCGACGTCCGTCTGATGAGATAAATCATATTGAGGATGTACTGATGAATTCGTTAGCAGAATTTGTCTTTTATGTGAATGTATTAATTAAATAAATTCAGCACTAGCTTCATACTCGTCCGTATGTGCATATGCTATAATAATGTTTCTCAGAGATAATGTTGCATTATGATGGTGAAAGAGTTATTGAAATTAGTTCAGTATTGAGTTTATTTATTACAAACATAGAAAGAGTGAAGTGTGATTAGCAACACCTAAATAAATCTAGAGATAGGTTGAGCTAGCTCCAAAGAATGTTTGAAGTTTGTATGTACTTTTAATATAAAAATCTTTTTCACGGTATCATATTTCATAAATTATATTAGTTTGGTAAGTTTCCTAAGTTTTCTTTATACACCATCACTTTCTTATTTCAGGTGTGTAAGTCATACCCATGTTTATGAAACGCGACGCGAGCAGCGCGCGTTGGGCACGTACCGCGGCTTGCTCATCGCTGATGTAGGATATTTGAAAACATGCGGAATCGTATTCGGGTGATATTCATATTACGGCGCACATTTGGAATTTTAATAAAAATATATCAAGCACTAAATAAAACTTACTATACATATTGTACAAGTTATTGCCCACGGATCCCCACACTAAAACACTTTCGTCAATGTATAGCACAAAAAGTAACCACATATCTGCGGTCCAGCGCAGCTTTAACAAAATATAAATAAAGAATAAACGATATTTGACTGAGATGTTCAGTCGATCTTAACTAAGATGTCTTGAAAAAGAAAGTAATACTCGTAAGGAAGTAGAGCCGTAACTGGCGAGCGTCTAACAAGAGTACAAGACTGATGAGCATAGAAGAAGCGAAAGAGGTTTATAATGGGATCGTTATAAGTATAAACTCAAAGCCTAATCTGCCCAATACTGCGGAAAATAGGCGTCGTAAAATGTATTAATTTATGGAAATCTTATTAAAGCTTTGTAAGACAACTTCACATATTTTTCCTTCTATTTCTGATAGGTAATAAATGAGATGTATATATATATATATGATCTTTTTAATCTTCTCTATTAAAAGAATATAGCTTATAATAGAATGAGCCTAAGTTAAGCAGAAATATTTGAATAATATCTATTTATTTCTATTTCCAGACATATTTAGGGTAAATTACGCAGAAAACCTTTTTTAGCAATGTATGAGTTCGTATACTGGGTGTTATTGTGTACACACACACCTATGATACAACAGCCCGAGTGGTAGTGTAAGGGTCGCGGCGATAGCGATCTGCGGTTACCTCGACCACACTACAGCGATAGCATCGCGGCAAGGGCTGCCTGAGCTAACAGAAAAGTTTTGATAAATGAACCGAGAACCGATCTCTATTGGAAAGTTCTTGAATTAACCAGAGCTATTAATATCCATACTAATATTATAAATGCGAAAGTCTGTCTGTCTGTCTGTCTGTCACCTCTTCACGGCTAAACTGCTGGACCGATTGTGATGAAATTTGGTAGGGATGTAGTTAACGACCTGAGGTCAAACATAGGCTACTTTTGGGCGCGATATAACCGAGTCCCACGCGGGGCGAAGCCGCGGGGAACAGCTAGTAGGAAATAAATGCTAAAATTTTACTCAGAAATGAACATTCGACAGTCAAATTCCGTTTTTTGTACGGCAGCGAAACATGGACTTTAACACAGAAGGAAAGGAAGAAATTGGAAGCGTTTGAAATGTGGTGCTGGAGAAGAATGGAGAAAATCAGTTGGAAAGATAAAATAACCAATGAAGTTTTAAAACGTATAGGAGAGAAAAGAGCTTTAATAAAGGAAATTGAGAACAGAAGAGCGAAAATGTGGGGACATTTAATACAATACGAAGACTTCATGAAAAACATTATGGAAGGCCAGATAGAGGGAAGACGGGGAAGAGGTAGAACAAGGAGTTATATAGAACAAATAAAAGAAAAAGTGGGAGTCGTGTCTTATTAGATGATAAAAAGGCTAGCGGAAGATAGAAACTCCACCGACAAGAGCACAGCTTCACGATATATTCTGACTGTAAGCCAAAATTGATTAACCTACCTAAAACATAAATTAATTGAAATTGTTGGTAAGGTAAACTAAGTTGATATCTCAGTTGTAAAACTTACTGGATATATTTTCAACTGGACATATTCAACTTTTCAAGGGTAACCTACGCGATTGATAAAATGTATTGATCAGCATTAATATTATTTAGGTAACCCTATCGCATTGCGAACTCAATTTTGTACAGTGGGCTACATAGAGAAGTATACCAAAGTTGTAAGCATGAGGGTAAAGGCGGTTGACTTATCTCTAGGGCCCGCTGTACTTGTACATGATGTACAACGATACACTTACGGCACCACATAACATGCTTTCTCGGAAAATGTCGAAACACTGAGAAAGTGCTATCTGCTTAGCAATAAACCAACCGGAGTGGCAACCGATAGGCGACCCCCTGTCATATGACCGCCGGTCATACTGCTTGTACTTGTGTATTTTATGATTGTGTTAAATATTTTCCTCAAATGTGTGCTTAGCGAAGTGTTCTAAAAATGCATTTGTGTTCTAATAATGCATGAGTGTTTCGCGTAGTGTATATTTTCTTTCTTAGTATTATTTATTGAGCATTTTTTCTCACATTCACATCACATCAGAATGTGGCACATTTTAACGTAGAAATAAATTCGCGTACCATCTCCGGTTAGTTTAATACTAAGGTTACGTGCAGTTATAAACTGTAACGATGTTAATCTCCCGACATTTTGCTGCGTAATTTCACAACTTAATTTTCGGTGATTATGTATTGGTAACATGACAACATCACACCTTGATGGTCGTAAAACGAAATTGGCGTTCTTGTCGGCTGTGAATTGGTAATTACTGGCTGGGAAGGATTATAAATTACTCGCTGTTGCCCGCGGCTCCGCCCGCTTGGGTCTCGGTTATATCGCGTCCAAAATAGCCTAACCATTCACACTTCGATCACACTCACACAAACCAAACATATTGTCAAGCGTCTCACACGACGAGCTAAAGTTCGAACTACTACGGTTAACGCATGTTTACATTTAAGAGAGCACAGATTAAAAAAAAAAACTACCGTCGGATATAAAAAAATATCAAAACTATCAGTGTTAGTAAAACTTAACTCACCTAGCATATAAATTAAAGTTAGGTATATTTAAATGGAACACTAAGTACATACCTAGGTAATCAATTTTTCATTTCAATTATTTCTTTAAACCTAAACCTATGTTTGATGCCTTGTTCTTAACTATACCAAATTTCATCAAATCTGTCCAGTGGTTAAGCCGTAAAAGCGAAAAAGATAGACAGACAGATATAGACTCGCATTTGTAATATTAGTATGGAGGTATGTATGTAAGTGGATATACGTATAGTAACTTGAGTAAATAATAAATAGAGGTAAATTGATAAATTAGTCAGACAATTGCAATTGGAAACTTTATTTGAAATACGTTTCTGAGTCTCATCCGATATTGAAATTTTGACATCAAATGATTGATAATTGCGTTTCGATGATTGATTGATTGATTTCGATGATTATGAAAGTTATTGATAGAAATTTTGATTGAACAGAAGTTTAATTAAAATTTCTACTTTCTATGAACAATTCAATTATTTTTTTATAGACTATATTCCTATTTTTTCTGATCACACCATATTTTGAGAACTATTATAGTATATACTGTAAACTCTGAGACTCAATGTACTTACCGAATGAAAATAAAATTAGGAAAATCGCGCAGAAAGGAAGAAATCAGAGTATCCTTTTTCGTTTTTATTTCTTACAGACTTATTTCACTTAAAGGCTGATATTATTAAAAAGCCTGCTCGGTATAAAAGTGAATGTTATTCAATAAGTTATTATTCATCAATATTCTTCTAAGTAAATATAGTGTCAGATAGTATTCAAAGAGTAGTAGGTATATGCTCTGAGTTTAGTTAGAATTCAACAAGTTCCCTAGGGAATGCGGACCGCACATATATTCAGTGCCGTTCCGACGCCGCCTCGTTGAATCCAAATACAAACACAAAGGTCAGATGTGAACCGGCTCAAATCCTGGAGGATCCTGCTAAGCTGACCCGACGAGAAGGTTAAGTGAATTATTTGTAATGCCCTCTACGACTTGTAGAACTAACAATGAATCTCAGTAACTGACATGTAGAGTCGTTTTGTGTGACTTCTAGTGTACAGAATGAATTTTTTTGAACTTACTTAACAACTACAATTAGTACTATAAGATCTTTTGTCACAATATTTTTTTATTTTGGTGAACGTGAAGATGGCTGACCCTCGTTGTACTTTATTAGACTGAAAAGAATAATACAGGAATATAACAACCTACGTTAATCAATTTACTTAAGATTACTACTCACTAGAAGATTTTATATATTTTTTTTAAATCATTATTCGGTAACAAACTTTTAAGCATCATGCTTAATACATGATAAAAAAGTTTTCAAATGAGCTCTCTTGACGTGCAAACTTTAAAGTTAGTTTTACTAAATATGCTATTCCATATAATTCGTAGGACGGGAAAATGTGTCATATATGGTCATATTGATGTTTTATAACAGCAAACTGGCAAGACCACGAAAGTGTGTGTACAGGAAACACAACGAAATCAAATATTTAAAAACATTGAAATAATGTATTATGCCCTGAGTGGTAGGTGGGTCGTCGTGTCTTGCGAAGTTGATCCGGGTCTCCGGTCGCCGGCCGCGAGCCGCAACCACTAATAATTCAGAGGCTGCTTCAAGGACGCTGAGGATCAATGGCGCCGGCCCGGGCTGCACTGGCCTCCGATCGGTCTATTGATGCATATGCTGATTTCCAGAACTCGTTATAAACGAAAATGTGAAGAATTGGAAAACTGCAAATATATTTTTATTTGGAATCTCTAGAAAAAAAAATCCTATTTCTTTTAACCTTATTGGTAGGTAGTTCAATGAATTAGTTAGGGTTTAGAAAAAAAAATATGATTTTTCAAAAAACTATATATCTAAGACATATAGTTTTTTGAAAAATCATATTTTTTTTGAACAGATAGTAGAGCAAACGTAAAGGCTTACGATTATACAATCCTATGCAACTGAGAGTACCTATTTCTTCACTTAAAATCACTTCCATGACGATGCTTTTCAAAATTCAAACTCATACATACATATAATTACGTCTTTATCCCATACGGGGTAGACAGAGCCTAGGGTCATAAGACTTAAGACCACGTTTAGCATGACGGTACTTATTTAAAACAGGAAATCAATAGGTCTTGCTAGCCGCATCGCTTTTTTCATGACCATTACACGACAAACTCATACAGCATATTATAATGCCTGGCTTGGAACTTCTTGCACTATAGAGGATATATATGGTGTATCACCAGGCAATAAAAGTGCCCAAATCTGGGGCAAATTTAATATAGCGTAGTAGTCGTTTTGACTCTACCAAAAAGTTTAAAAACAACTGCCAAGCTGTAAGTTTAATCAACGTGGGTCATATTACAATATTTGGTGCTGCTTTTTCTTAGGTCTGTGGAGTTTGGCATAAAATGAAACTTATTATTTTGGCTAATGGAACGGCCATCGATCGGACAACAGGTGGGCGCGAGGGGCCCAAGGGACGCTCACGAATAATGACATTACTTATGTCGCCTCACTTTATGAAGACTAATTTGTTTTAAATCAACTGTATCATAATTGAAATGGACTCACCGTTGAATGAAAAAAAAACAACACCAACTTTGAATTTTTATTATTATTAATCTTGGAAAAATTACATTTAATTTTACAAATTTCGGTGCTCATTTCAATTCGTAAACTAACTTATTCAGTTTTTCAAAACGACGTTTTGTATTATAAATTAAATATACAATTTCAAGTACTTATTTTATTAATGTTGTTACTTGTCACTCTGTGCTTACAATTAATGTTTATGACGCCCCTGGTGTCAATGATCTTCCATCTTTCTCTATTAGCCATTAGCAGCAATTCATCTTAATTATTAACAAGGGCCCTTGGGTTTTTAACACCATTCCACAGCGTGCGAGCCTGGCCACAATCGCCGTCAGATCCTGTAGAGCCGAGGCCTCATTCACACCGACTGTGTGCGGAACGAGCTGTCAATTGGAGCAATTGCGTTTATTGGCATCACGCCGTCATATTGGGCTCACTAGATCGTTGCAATTTAGAAACTATTCAACCAATATCAGACTATTAACTTATTGGTCATGGAAAGAGTTCCATCATTCCCGATGCCCCTCATTTGATATGCCACCACTGGTGGCCAACGGGAATGTTTTTATAATTTGTGTCGTGAGTTGACGGCAAAGGGTCGCCACAGTTGATACAAATAGTGTGGTAGATACAAGTTAAATGGAAAAAAAGCTGAAAGAAATGGAAAGATATGCCATCTGCTTTAAGTCAGCTGTTAACATAATTGAAATGAAGTTAAATAAAAAAATAAAAAATTATTAGACAATAGATCTAGTTGGATATAATAGACCCAGTTGGAGATAATTTGATTCGCGTTTGTTCATTTCAGTTATTTTTAGAGAACTAGGCACCAATAAATCAAGTCTGTATGAAATTGAATTAAATAAATAAATAGTCATTAGTATATAGTAGGATGTTGTTTCTATCAATAACGATTTAAACGCCTCTCTCATTTACTACTTATAGCCTCATCGTGGCGACTGCGTTATCTTCAGACGACGATAAATAATAGCGATATCTATTGCAGGCGCATTATACGCGAATTAATTACTCGTATGCTATTATATAACGTCATCAGTGTTAATGGCCAGTACTTGTAAACTTAATGAGTGCTCGACTCTATATGAATGTTTGAATGTGCGAGGTGCGTGCGTTCTTGACTTACAATTGCTTTGTTGTCCATTGACACAAAGTTATTTGATTCAGTGTCCGAAATGGGATATGGTTGGTTCATGATGATTTAGCAGAAATAGTTGGTGTTAAAATTGGTGATGCATGCTCGTGAGATCGAATTACACTTCTAAAATAAAATAACTAAAAAAAAAATAAAAGAGCAAATAAAATAACTAAAAACTTAAGACATATAATTGTTTTTGCCAAAAAAACGAAACCGACTCCAATTCCAGAACTAAAAAGGATGAAATAATCAATAAATTGTTGTTTAAATATGCTTCATATCAAAATTTTAATAAATCTGAAGTCGGTGCCGATTCTTTTAATAAAATATGCTAATTAACGAGCCAGTAGCTAGTCGAAGAATTCGTAAAATTGGCACCAACTTCAAATTTATTAAAATGTTTGATATGAAGCATATTTAAACAACAATGTATTGATTATTTCATCCTTTTTAGTTCAGGAATTGGATTCGGTTTCGTTTTTTTGGCAAAAACAATTATTTTTTACTTTTTAGTTTTGAGTACGCAATACCTTATAATTAAAAAGTTGTAAACACTTTGCACTTTGGAAAGTCGGGTAAACGTCATCAGCGTCGTCTCACCTTATTGACATGGAATATATCAAAAACGACCCAAAACGCAATAAAACTTGAAGAGTTCCCTCGATAACTCCATGATTCCATTATCAGATTCTGATCTGATGTCTATGGAACCATCTCGAAAGTATACCCTTTCTAGCAAAAAAAGAATTTTACAAATCGATTCAGTGGTCTTCGAGTAATCGAGCAAGATATATTACAATCAAAAAGTTGTAAATACGCTGCTTTTTTGAAAGTGGGTTAAATTTTTCAGCATCGTCTCACCTTCGTCTCACTTTAATACTTGAAATATATCAAAAAATACCCATGACCAATACAAAACTTGAAAAGTTCCCTCGATTTCTCCATGATTCCATCATCAGATCCTGACCTGCTGAATATGGAACCAATTGGAAAGTAAACCCTCTGGAACTAAAAAAAAATTTCTCAAATCGGTCCAGCCGTCTTCGAGTAATCAGGTAACATACATAAAAAATATATATATATATATCGACGAATTGAGAACCTCCTCCTTTTTTTTGGAGTCGGTTAAAAATTAGGTTACTGCAACCAGGCAGTGAAGAAAAATTTAATATACTTAGGTGTAATTAAACTTTTTGTACTTTCTAAAAAACAAAAGGTAAACATCACAGATAGGGTTGCCACCCGTACTTTATTATAAAGTATTTTACGTTATTTCAGATAATTGTACTCTACACTTTATGAGAACAATAAAGTCCACAAAAATACTTTATTTCGCATGATTTGATTTTATGAGATTTTGAAAAGTTTAGTTGATGAATTTGTTAAATGAAATTTATAGATTGGTGATTTAGTGCTGAATCGATGTCGCCACTCGCCGCGTCAGCATTCACAGAAAGAGTTTTTCTGTGATAAATAGCAAATGGTGAGACGAAAGAAACAAAGCGTCTCTGAATTTGATAAAAAATGAATTACTTATTTATTTTAATTTAAATATAGCATGTAAAGATGCGGTGCAATTGTTTAGTAAAGATGCTAATTTGATAAAAATTGCAAAAAGAAATAAAAAATATGTTTTCAAACATAATAATAAAGAAAATAAATTATACTTTATTTTGATAGTATGTACTTTTTTTTCTTACCTATAATAACCAATGTACTTTAACTGCAAAAAAAAAAAGGTGGCAACCCTAATCACAGAACAGAAAAATTATTTAATATTTTAAATTCTTTGGTAAACATTAATCAACAGAAGTGGATAAGAAGGACCACGAGGGTAGGTGAAGAAAATTAAAGTGGTTTACTCCAAGTATAAAGTTACAATCTTATTATACTAGTTTAGTATAATCATTTTTTCTTATGTTCTCTTTGTTCTGATAAGAAAGTAAGGCATCAACAAATCCAGTCGATTGTTTGACAACCCTAATTGTAGGACAATGTATTAATATGTCACCCGATTTGCGAGTACAGTGCGAGACCGGAATAATTTGTGCTAAGCACCGGCAACCGGCAGTCGGCAGGCAACAGGCATGTCTGCGAATAACACTACATTCAGATCACAAATATGAATGCAATGTCTTCTTAGGAATTCACATATACTGCTGCATTTTACAAAATGGTTATAGAAACTACTAATTTCATTTTAATGAAATTTATATGCAAATTTTGAAATTAATTTAACACTAATATGACGCTTATAAAAAGGCCGATTCGAGGTTCAGAAGACAAGAATGCCTTCTTAGAATTCAGAACCTCGAAAAAGAAACTGTTATCAAGTTACTAAAAGTAAGACGACAGAAAATAAAGAAGTTGAAGATAGTCGTTTGATGCGGTTAAAACTTCGTTCGATGTAACCTCCTGATATTAATAGAGTCGACTATACTTATTTACTGTATAAGGCAAGAAGTAACAAGTATATCATCCGGGGCAGATCGCTAGGTGGGTGTTGGGACAAACAACTCGATAAGACGGGATTACGCCAGATTAGTGTCACAAATTACAAATATCTCGACCCAGAAACTTTATTTCAAAAGGGACTTAGTGAGTCAGGCGATAAACTTCGGGTTTGAGTTGAATTATTCGGGAGATGAGGACCGTAAAAGATTTGATTGGTTCAATATAAAACATGATATTGGGTTGATAAATGTAAACCAAAATATTTTTTCCGACATTCATCGATACTTTAGTGTTATATTCTGGTTGTTTATTTTATAAAAATAATGCAATAAGATGATCTTCAGTTGAACTAGGCCTCTTGTACCTATGGACCATAGGCCTAGGCCTAGGCCTGGTTCAACCTCATAGGCTATGGAAGCTTGCATAGATACAGATATAGGTGCGTTGAAGATATTTATATTTGTGTTGCTAGAAGAAAGTAGAGGTCTGCTACCAGAAACTTTGTATTTTTAGTAACAAATTGTTTCCAAAATGTACCCACATTAGGTGGCGAGCCTGCGGCTGGTCGCATTGTTCGGCTACTGCTATAAGATCAATCAACATGCATCTCTAGGAGATGGTCTATATTTAAAGTTTGCACGAGCCAGTGGTGTGGGTATAATTTTGAATTTACTTCGCCTACATCTGGTCAGTCTATGAAAACGCTTCAACTCCACGAACTAAAGGATTCAAAGGGATAATAAAACTTCCTACAGCAAAATAAGGTGAGACAACAATCTGGAAAGTAATCAAGGACTGGAGTCAGGAGTCGGCGTTAGTGCGGATTGATAGCGTAATCTGCCGGCTCGACATCCACACCGCGCCTTCCGCAGGAAACGGCAGATTGTGCTCACAACGAGATATTCCACGAATAGTGAGAAATGGGAGAAAATCATTTTAGTGGCGTTGAGATATAAAATAAACACTTGAGTAGTAAGGTTGTCTTTTTTTTTCATAAATAATGTACTAGACTAACAAGGAATTTTCATCTAAATGTTTCCACAAAGTTAAATAAATAATAAATAAATATATAGGGACAAATCACACAGATTGAGTTAGCCCCAAAGTAAGTTCGAGACTTGTGTTATGGGATACTAACTCAACGATACTATATTTTTATAACAAATACATATATAGATAAACATCCAAGACCCAGGCCAATCGGAAAAAGATCATTTTTCATCTTGACCTGACCGGGGATCGAACCCGGGACCTTCTGAGTAGCGGTCAGGCATGCTAACCATTACGCCACTGAGGTCGTCAAAAAAATAGAGAGGCCGGCCAAGTATTAGGTAAATTTATTATAGTGCAATCTTAAGCCAGTTTGTCTGGACAAGAAGTAGAAACAGAAACATG
Organism: Apomyelois bistriatella; assembly: GCA_947044815.1. Classification (NCBI taxonomy): domain Eukaryota; kingdom Metazoa; phylum Arthropoda; class Insecta; order Lepidoptera; family Pyralidae; genus Apomyelois; species Apomyelois bistriatella. Next base: position 137,894 of record OX345693.1, read on the forward strand.
ATTTATATTTTACATGGATTTAACTTTCTTTGAAAAACAATAAAAAATCTTTCCTGCTGACCTACATTGCTGTAAGACTTTTAAGACTAGTAGACTTAGTCCATTAAAAGTTACCCCACACTCCACACAGTGATAATAGACAGAGAGTTTGGAATAGATAATAATAGATTAATAGTTATTATATTGATAGAAATTGTAAATGGTCCGAGACTACTTTCAAAGTATTATATTTTAACCGTATTGTTCTACGTCCTCACTATAGATAGGAAGATATCAAGTTTATCGTGACTTGGTCACGTACTTGCGATACAGATTTACCAGTGTCGTGTATGAACCGAGTTTGCGATTGCTTACAAACTTGGAAGTATGGATGGGTGAATGTAAAGCGACAACTTGTTATGATTCCGAACATGCTGATACCGCGATTTATTGCGCCCGAATATGGGTTAACAAAAATATGTGTTGAATAATAACATACTGCAGTGGTGTTATGACATTAAGTACAGAGGACCACATGGAAATGTATATCATCTTAGGTGTAAGATAAATAGTAGAGTAGTATAATGTTTACTGTGGCCCTCTGTACAAGACTCACGTAACCAAAATATGGAAATGTCGGTTCTGTGAAGTCATCGATGGCATTTCGATTCCCAACGAGCCATCTAAGGTAATTTCACACAACACTCCTGTATTTTATTGATGAGCCATGCCGAACATTAGGTATTGTCATACACATGTATGAGCTTAAATATTTTAAGATCCATAATATGGATTATGTGTGGATGTAAAATGGTATAGTATTATTGTAAAATTAAGTATATTACCGAATTTGCATGCGAAACTTAATGGCATTTGTGCTTGTTCCTTTTTGCTCAAGAAAGCTTTAAACAAAAACCGCACATTAATACAGCTGAGTGGTATTGTATATAAAAATACTGGAACAACTTCTGCTGGCATATTCGACAGGCTGGATGTAAATAAAAATAAAAATGTTAGCGCAAAACAAACAGCCGCGTTCGGCTTTTCTAAGTCAATATTGGCAACTGTTTTATTTAAATCACTCGGGAAAGCAACGTGCGTTTAATCGAACTCTGTCAGCCTCGTGTGACGGGCCGACGTGAACATGACATGATTGGTAGGCGCGCCGCGGTAGATCGGGTGGCTCGGGCGGCGCGAGCGCTCGCGGAAGCGGCAGATTGGCCGCGACGCGACGCGATGATTTCCTCCGGGGCGCGCCTGCCTTTGCTATCACACAGAACACTGAGAATTAGAACTAAAGCTTTGTATTTACGATTTGGATGTCTATAAAAATAATGGCAAATCTTATAAATATCAAGCAGTCTAAATAAAAGAGGAAAATAATGAGAATGCGCTTTATTTGAGCCCGGTTTCCGAAGCTATAGTTTGAGAGGCTACCGAAATAACGCTTAGATGAATATTGTTAAGTATCTCATAAAGTTAATAAAAAAGGGGTTTTATTGTATGTTATATGTATAAAATCCCATCTAATTTTCAGCTTAAACAGCGACTGTGCAAAGAGAGTTAAATTGTAATAGAGTGGTTTAATAACATAATTTTCTTTTATCAATATTTCTGAAGAAAAAGTCTGTTTTGAGATAAATATACGACAATTAGTAGTTTCTTCTACATAAAAAATGCGCAATCTAAATGCAATAATGATATCCTGAGATAAAGCCTCCTGAAACTATGGTAAGAATGGTTATCTATTTCGCTATTGTGCTACGCTTGTACTCTGTACTTTCAATGTTCCACGTATACGTATAACCAACGGTTAGCATGCGACATTGTTACCAGTCGGTGTAGTAATACTGATTTACACGTGCTGTATCGCGATAGACCACATAAAGAATAGCACAAAGGAGTGACTAACCCGAACACGTAATGTAGATAAGAAATCGAAACAAAAATAAAGTGGTCAGCATATTACCACTTATTTCCTATGTATCAAGAATATATAGGTAAACATATTTCTTTTGTGCTTGTAGCTAGTAGACTGTAATTGGATATAGGGTTGTTGGCCATCTTGGTTAAATTATAGCAGGTATGGTCTGTTCATTATAGATTTTAAAGGAAAACTAAGTTGATTATTAATGCAACAGTAGCCAGGAACGCATCACGCAAGATATCTGCTACCTGGAATTTAATGCAGTTTTTACCGATGTATTGCTAAAAGTCACAGGAATATAAAATATTGATTCAACGCTCAAACGTAATATTTTATGAAAGTTATACTGGTCTTAATCTAATGCAGATTTATTTCTATGAGATTCTGTTCCTTTCGAACTTCTGGAAACTTATTTTGCGCCAGAGAACGGACACGTTTGTCACATTATTAAGTCAAAAGAAATAAATCTAGAAAAAGACATAGATACTAATAATCACACCAACCAAGCAAATTGTTTGGGTTACTTAAGGTAGACAGTTGTTTTTTTCTTTTTTAAGTAATTTTTTTTCTTGTTTCTATATATCTAGTCAATTTAATTTTATCAAGTGTGCATGTAAAATAGTCCAGTTTTAGAGCGATTAATGTAACTTTCCTGTAACGTCCCGTACAAGAGAATTCAAAATACTTACTGAATCCCGAGAAACACTTCCAGCATACAAGTCGCTGGCGTGTTGCCGGTTGCGTAATGAATACAGCACCAGCGAGTTGTGAGGGTCATGGGGTCAAGTGTGAGTGACGGATGCGGACCAGGAATTGTGTCGACGATTCATGTATTTTAGGGTATCGTCCAATGTATGAGCCAATATCAAAAAGGAAGGCAGACTGCCTAAGATTTAATAAAGCAATTTAATCTAATCTCTTCTTTGGTCCAGTAGTTTAGATTCTATTCTATTGTTGATTTTCAAATCAAGCTCTGTCACCAAACTGTCCACTGTATTGGTAACATCAGCGGACTAAAACTAATTTCAGATACTTTCTCACTACTATAGGACAATTCAAACAATGCCAGTGGTAATCTTACTTACAAACGCTACTAAAACACATGGCTTGTTTATTTGGGTAAAGTAGATAGGCCTTGGACAAATTGATTTAGACAGTATGCTAAGACATCTTTCCACCAACCTTCTGTATTCAGATCACCACAATTTACAAGCTCCCAAAGTTTTCCTACGCTTCACCATCCTAGCTGCTAATGTTTATTTTGGTTTGCCTTTATATGTCTGACTTTGAAACCATTGACCGAGCCCATATACTTAAGGTGATCATTACACCGGCTGTAAGCGGCAACGCGTCAACTCACAGGAATGTCGAGGCAAAGCCTGCGTCCCATGCCGCGCCAATAAACCCAATGAGAGCAATTAGCGCCGCCCGCAAGGACCTCGCAATGTCACTGCATTGTCACCTCTACCCTTTCCTTTAAAACGTTCAATTTGCTCTGTATGGACACTTCACACGCTGACTCCGCTCTTTGCTGCTCCTTGTTAAGACAAAATTATCTCTATTTTATTAAAGGAAGGGTTATTTTTAGCTAGCCGGTAGCGCGTGTGGCGACAGACGACGCAGCAGGTCGTTGCTGATATGGAGTGATCACGCAACATAAATACTTAATTACAGCGCTGCACGAGCTGTGTTGTTTCTAATTACATACTAGAATAGTCCACCGGCTGGACATACGGCCTGAGAACTAAATTACCTATAGGACGAGGTACATTGTACGAACTAGATTGGAATATAGCGTGCTAAATTTAATATCTGATGTCAATTTTTAGTGTTGTTTTATTTTTGAGTAGATGATTTTTAAATTTAAATTTATATGATAAGCAAAATCTGTTTATAAGCATAAATTAAATTCTTAAATTAATAATTTGGCTTCTTTTGTTTAGTTTGTTAAAAAACTTTAGTTAATAACATTAATATTGAATAGAATAAGGTAATTAACAAAAGTACTACAGTCACCAGGAACGTGACATTAAAACCAAATGGCTGTATAACCTGAGATATCCTCTTTAGCTTACGTAACTAAGGGGAGTGTATAGTAAGAGGGTGGGTATCGTTAATGCTGCTTCATTTGGCAGCCACGGGCATTGTGGCGGCGCGCGATGGGCGGTGGCTGCCAAATGCTCCTCTTAGCGGATGTTCGGATAACGCGCCACGGAGCGACAGCCGCGGCGAATGCCGGCTATACACGCGGAACGGCCTGCTTCTGTAGCTCGTGTGCGTTTTCAATGAGTGTACACTTAATTCGCTGAGTAAAGTTTTTATTATGTTAGTTTTACCCGTCTTTAAAATATAACTGGTCTAGTGTGAATTTTAGATTTAGTTGAGAGAGAAGGTATCGTTTTACTAATTTTATCTTTTACGTACATTGAATAAAGTAATTGGATCAATTTTAGTTGTCTTTTTTTCTTTATCAATCTCAAATAATAAGATATAAAACCAAAACAAATATAAATAATGGTCTTTCCCACATAAGTAATTTTCGATTAATATGCCTAACGGGTAGAGATCTTTTTTTTTACATTTTACAAATTTATTTCACTTTCAAACCTGTGTTTAAAAATTTTAAAACCCGTGTTCTAATTTTCTTTAAATTTTAGTCCCAGTGACAATTGATAAAATGGGGTTATGGTTATTTTATTATTCTCATTTTGAAAGTAATAAATATGCCTGAGCATCGAGTTGTATTTCGGAGAAGTCTTACATTAACAGTCATAAAAAAACAGATAAATACTTTACCTCCAATAATACCCATCGAAAACATTTGCGTGGAGCTATGTTGGCATACCCAAGCCTCTGCAGTTACAACCTTACTAAGCAAGTGCAGTTTTATTACTGTTTCAGAAAGGCTTCCAAGTAAACTACTGGATTATATCGGTAGGAAACGATTCCATTATTTTAAATTTATGATCAGTAGGAAGGTTGTATTCTTTGATTATTGTATTAAGGTAACAGTTACATTAAGTACCAAGACTCTATTTAGATAAATAGAAAATAATGACACTTTTAGATATAAAAGTTGATACAGATCGTGAAAAGTAGAGGAAAGCGGGTCATGGGTTTTGATCAACCATCTCAGGATGCAATCGCGGAAAAGCGCTGAGAAAAGAGATATTTAACAGTTAAATAACACTTCAATTCACACTAACTAAGATCTAGGCGTTTACTGCGTGTCACAAGTTTGTGAGTAAAATCTAACAAAACAAAAAAAAGTTATCATTTCGTGTAGGTGTCATGGTCAGTCGACCATGCATACCCTGGTGTCAGAGTTCTCTGGACCCGCCTCTCGGCCTCTGCCGTGGTTCCGTTTAAGGACTACCAGATGACAGTCGGGACCATCGGTTTTACGTGTCTTCCGAAGCACGGAGTTATCTTTGATCTATTGATTTACGCCTGCATTTTTTAAACCAAACTGAAAATGAACCGAACTAAACAAAGTATGTTTCCTGGATATACAGGGATTCCAGGAGTCGAACCCATGACCATCAAATCTACAGGCAACGGAGTCTTAAACTCATCATAAAGCTCTTTTGTGCACTGTAGACGATGAATCTTATCCTTCTGTATCAGTTTAGTTAAATCAGATCAGTCTCTAAAATTGTTAGTATATACAGTAAAAAATACACAATATTGGCTTCAAAGAACATAGTCATAATAAATTATATTATCCACACAAGTAATTGTGGTCTGTATTGTTGTACACAGTGCTGGTTCGGGGAAAGCGTTTTCACCGCGGACCGTAATCACGTCCACATATTACTGGAGCCCTCACGTCGTACTAAATGCTGTGAATTGTAGCAACTGTCTCCGTGGGCTGTTCTGAATGGACACAGATTTGTGATTTGTCGTCTTTAATTTTTTAGGTTCCGTGGCTAGGAGCGTGAGCTTACTGGAAAACACGCCTCGGATGAAGAAGAACCAAGGATACTTATATAGCAGAACAAAATTCGTAAAACATATTTCAATTTATGTTTTTCCATGGTAGCTACAGTAGCAAATACAAGAAAATAATATAGGAACAAATAAAAAGGTAAAATCAAAGAGGAGTTCCCATAAAATATCCGCTCGGTGCACAAAGATGACTAGCGCTTGACCAGGTTTATTTTAGGACTTCTTCACTTTTCTAGAACAAACAAGCTATCACAAAAATTAAGTGTCTATTCCGGGGAACAACATTGTAAATAAAAACAAAACCAATACATTACACAAAACATTCCAATTATGAAAAGTTATTCCAACTCTATAAAATAAAATGTAAATATTTCAGGCGTGAAAACTGCAAACATGTAAAGAGAAATAAATATGGATGCATTAGTGAAGCGCATTGTTGTATGATATTGATGCATCAGCCCAGTGAAGTCTGATAAAAACACAGCACATCAAAACAAGCTTAGCTTGGTCGCGTGCCAGCACTGCCGGGGCCGCCCGGCTTCACTCGGATGTACTGTAATCCGTACAACCGGACGCCGCGCCGGCCGGCTACCGGTCGCCGGTCGCCGGTTACCATCCGGCAGCCGTGCGTGTAAAACACATACATGGCCGTGTGGTAAAATCATATTTTGAATTATCCAGCTAGCAATCCCGGACTCCGCTGCCGAATTTTAGATAGCCGTTCTTAATTGAATTAAAATGACAATGGGGACAATGACGTGATTCGATTTAAAGTGGTGTATTTAATCAGCTACAACCAATGTAGCAAATGATTTGGAAATAGTAGATTGTTATACAAGGGTGGATAGGAATAATTACCGTGAGAGCTATTTAGACTTATACTATGTATGTAATTCAAAATTTTAAATATTATACTTTCAAATTTTTAAAGAAATTTTTTAGTAGTAGATTTTCTTTCAAAATCACAGGCAAAATTAAGTTCAATTTTTAAATTATATTACATAAGTTAAAATCTTCCTATCCAATTTTTATGTAAATTTATATGATTTTTCATAGTTCACAGACAGAGCATTTGAATTTACTACTTTTATTGAAAGCCTAGTTAACTCACAAAGCAATTAAAATAAAAATCGTGATTGGTTCAATTTTCAAACAAATATTGTGGACAAGCGAAATGAACTCATTCACCGCAGTCTGAATTAAAATCATGGAAAGCGTGCTCTGAATGCGTCGACGTCGGGGTTCAGCAGTGCGCCACATTTTTTATATTCACGCAATTATTCCCTCCTCCCCCCTCTCTTTTACACTCGTTGATGACTCCTTGTTTAGAAGAAAGTTAATGCTCACTTAAGAGCTTGATTTCCCTTCGAATTGAGAGCGTACTATTAAATGTTACTACGGTTTGTTTCATCCGCATCATTTCACTTATATAGAGATATAGCGACAAAGGAACAATTTTACCAAGTTAGGTGATGACCACTATATGAATTCAGAATAATAACTGATTTAAGGATACTGCTAAACCCAAATAAAAACCACTGGAATCTGATAGTGTTAAGTTTTTAGAGCTAACGGCCGTCCTTCAATAGAGATTCTTGAAAAGGGAGACTGACGGCGGCAGGATCTGTTTCATAGTAAATAGCATAATATCATTATAAATAAATATGACGTAAAATGGTAGCCTTATTGCTCACGCAATCTCACTAGCAGCCAATAGCAACGACTTCAAAGAACACGACAAAAGAAATCGCATACAATCAAAACTGAAAATGAAGCTGCGGGCGGCCACTAGTTAAATATAATGAACGGTGAGACAAGTGATCGGGCACCGAACAACCGCAAGCTTCTCAATTTAATATCGCTAAATTTCACACTCTATCTTGGAAATATTTCAGTTAAGTGTTTGAATAAGCGCATATCGTCGAGATTCCACTTTGACAGAGCTCGCTCTATTTAATATCGCCGAGCTCTCGTCTCTCGAGGACTTATGAAAGGCGCCGAAGTTGGTCATTTGATATTTTCTTAAGTGGACGTTTTATGGCATATAGAAAAGCTACGTTTCCTCAAGGTTTCGGCGTAGTGTTACGAGATAACAAAAGCGTATTGATATCATTGTCAGGGATAGGCGAAGGTATTGTAGATATAACTTCGTACTTTTGTTTCCATGGCTCTGTTTTACTACGTCATTATTATAATCTATACTGTGGTTTTACCACAGAATACCTAATTAGTACTAACGAATGGTATGGTGTAACCAACAAAAGAAAATATTTTGCACATCGTCAATTACCTTCTATGCGATCTCCACTTAAATCGCTCAGCTCTACTTCTGTGAGATTGCGCCTCCTATACGCTATCTTCTATCTATACAAAACCCATTAATACAAATATTAATTCGCGAAGCCATCACCTCGGATAATGAAGTTTTTCTCAGGCACGCACGCTCCCCTTCCCTCGCCCCTTGTCCCGTGTGTCTCCACGCTTCATCCTAATCGCCTTGTCTGACGTCTTCATGAATTTCAATGGGTTTGGAATGACGCGACACTTTCACCCTTTATAAGGTTTTGTCAATCAAGCAGTATACTTCGTTGCAAATCGATAGCTACTTTAATTCAAGCCTGGTTTGCCTACCAAGTACAAAATTTAAAAATGACTTTTAAATCGACTTAGGAACGTTCAGGATAATTTATGGAAAGCACAAAGTTACTACTACTCCCTATATTTTAAGGTTATTTAAAAACTAGAACTATTTTTGTGACTTTAACGAATAAAGTGAGAAAACATTAAAATATCAATCTTGCTTTAGATCTTTAACTTTAGGGACTGGTGACTGCACACTTTGCGAAATACTTTTCACATGAGCTGCGTGACGTGTAAATTTATGCGTTCTTTATTTTTTTTAAGTTTGGTACATTAGTTCTGCTGATTTTTTAGGACGTTAACTGAGATCTCTATAGTCACCGAAGACCGGTATTTAGTGCTTTAATAAAAATAGACTTTGATCTCTCAACTATCTAATCATCTAGTAAGATTGGTGCTTCGCGTGTGTCGCGGTCGTTGACTAGTCTACAGTTCGTCAGAATAGGATTGGTAATTATTCAATTTGTAGAATGGGGTTTATTATTGCGATGTTAAGAAGTTAAATATTGAACAGAAAGAAAAATTAACCGAATTTTTAATTGTCTTGCGAAAAAAAGATGCTGAAGAATCGAAACATCTCTTGACTGATAGAAAAAGTATTTGATTTTAAATCCGCTCTTCACATCATTGTCAAGAAGTTAGATAAAAAAAAATAACTGTAGATTTATTGAGAAAGTGTAGAGACCAGGGTAGAGCAAATATTGGTTTTGTGTCATTCGTCGCTTGTGCGTAGAACAATTAACAAATCAACTTAGTGCCTTCGGGTGCCTGTAGCCATGTAGAGGTGAAACACGTATCGCTAGTAATGTGTGCGCAAACGAATGGTGGCGGACATGCTAGGACTAACAGTAGTGAGTGGGCGCCGACCGGCAGTAGTTTGCATGAACTAATTGGTAGCAAAATCACGCAAAGTAATTTAGGAAGTACTTGTAACTTTGACTTCCGCAAAGTAACGCCTAAATCTATTAAATATTGGTCTCTTACAGCAGTAGCAACAATAAATTAGTTACTAAGAAAATAAATTTTTATTCTTCGTTGGTAGCTGTAAGCTACAAATTACCTTAGAAAAAGAAAAAAAATAATGTCTCATGAGAATGAAATTCGATACACCAATAATCCCATTTCTGATTGAAGTAAATCCAGACCCCCGGCCAATTTATCGATTTATATTAAAAACAGAAGGAATTTCCGAAATTGAGCCAACCCTGTAATTTGCAAAGTGCTGCGTAGTTATAGGGGTGCCACATTTGAAAATCAGATTAGTGTTGACTACAAATTTAACATCGTTCTGGCATATAATAATATTTTCTGCCATTTGTTCGGTAATACATAGCTTTATTTATTTTGTATTTATTGTCTTTGCATGTTTGTGTATAATAACATATTTCGTGATTGTTTTCTGTACTGTGGTTTGCACCAAACTAATGATAACAAATATGACCTAGTACTAAATAAGATACAAATATATTTATTTTTATTATAATTTGGTAAAATTAAACATTCGTAAAAAGCCCGCCTTGGTACCCATTTACTTACCTTATTAACTATTCATCTATATTCTAAAATAAACAATAAATATTGCTGACCGCTAGTAGAGGTTATTAAATGTAGGTTTCAAATCTAATGTTGTTTCTCGCAAAAGGAAGAAAAGTACTATACAACTACTTTTCTTCCTTTTGCGAGAAACAACATTAGATTTGAAACGACCAAATCGCATTTTGAATATTTAATATTTTTGATATATTAAAGCATTTTAAGGACGTTGACGAGAGAAACTAAACTGGGTCATGATTAACAAAAAGTGAAAACCCTAAGCAAAGTCATTGAGATTACATTTCTATGCATTACAAACATCGTGATAAATTCCCTGTAAGTAATGACTGAGGGTTGCTCCCTCCGCTGAGCTCCTCACACGCTCGCTCGCATTGTATTTACGTATTATTTCCATCGACGGACGCACATTACGCACAACCCCCTAATAACAATTTTTGATTAGATTTTTGGAACACAATGCCGGAGCAATGGGGCTTCCGAAATTACGACATTGTACAGTAATATCGGGAAAACACGCTGAATTGGACTAAATTGTAAGGCAACTCAGAATGATATTAAATCTGGTAGAAATTATAGTTAGTAGTTTTGATGTGAAGCCATATTATTTAGAAGTAGTAGTCTTAATATGTAACCGAAATCATTCTAGCTGACAAATTAATTATGATTATGGGACCTCAGCTGCGCTTCAACCTTGCAAAAGAACTCGGCCGTAAATTGCTTCATTTCCAGCCTCGACAGTAATTTACTATTGCTATAAAAGAGAGTAGAGCATAATGCTAAACGTTTCTCGATCTATAACTCTTACTAGCATCGCCAAGAAGTATATATAGCACACAAATTCCTGAGTTCGTTAAAACATCATGCTCATGATTATGAGACAGCTCTGCGACCGAGTATAGATGCAACCATCTACTTTATTTACCTTTACAGTAAATTGTACTTCCAATCATTTTCTTTTTCTAATTTTGGGACGAATTAAAAACAAAATATGTTTTAAAACAATAGCTTTTAACAAAGACTTGAAGAGTTCATATAAGACTGTGGCTTGTAAGTGAAGTGTATATTCTTATTGGAGTAAGAGCAATGGTGTTATGCTCAACAGCCACAAAATGAAGATAAATATTACGCCTGGGGAATTGCCTCTTCCGTGATGTCGGAGGCTGTGCTATATACCTCTCCGATGTACAAAAATCTTGGTAAGCATAGATTATTTCCTTACGTATGAATTTCAATTTTAAGTGATATTCTATTCGCTAGTTAGTATATTCAGGTTGGACTACCATAATCTAAATTGGAAATACGTCTTTCAGCCTGATCTATTCTCAGCCTATCATTTTGTGAATACCTCAAAACAAAACGCTTCATAAAAATATAACTAATGCAAATTTCACGCGTAATAGTGTCTTAAACTGGAACGAAACGTATTTTAATATGAACATAAAGTCTGGCAGAAACATGGGGCGGCAGGAATCGTGCTGGGCGCCAATCGAGCGGACGAGGGCGATATACATTCATGAGCAGCCATAATGCTTTGAGCCAGAGTGGCTCTCGGCACGGAAAGTTCGGGTACTACGGCTTGATATCTTTAACCAAATCTGGAAGGTGGAAAGTTCATTTATTCCAAATGACAATTTGATAACTAGATTTTTCTATTTCTTCCTATATATTTGTATCCACGCAGTTATTATAAAATAAATCCCTAATAAAATTGTTTTTATGAATTGGTTCGTTTAAAAGTTTTATTTTAGACTACATATTTAGATGTTGTAGGTAAATACGTTTCCGTTGACTATATATAAGTATTTTATATATTACCTTATGGAGCGTTATTCCCTGTTACTTATTATGGTGTTTACGGAAAAAAGCCTATAATCTGTAATGCCACCATAAAAGTAAACCGGTTTATATACCGTCTTTAGCTATGTTTTCGTTTGTCAGAAATAGAATGACACGAGTGTATTATCCCAATTAATTTTATAAATGCAAAAGTTTTGTAAAGTATATTGGTTTGTTTATTTTGTTTCAAGCTTTATCTACTAAACCAATCTATTTGAAATTTCACATTATTATAATATTTAAGAGTATTGAAAAGGACATAGAATATCTTTTACCCCAAAATAAAGGACCTACTGTCCCCGTGGGATATTAAATATATTTTAGGGATAACAAACCTTTGAAGTTATTTTTGGAGGTTTTTTTGTTCTGTGTTGTCATTTGGCAAGTGATTCTTATTTTGTTTTTTTTTTCTTCTTTACCGTTGTAAGCTTTACCATAAGTTAAATGTTGTTATACCTATTCAAAAAAAAAAAAACTTTTTTTTTTGTTTTTGCCAACAATCACTATTATTTATTTATCTAAAACTTTGAGCTTTGAGCTATGACATGTAAACTAGCATTTTCTGTCAGTCGGCTTTTGGAAAAAATAAATAGAAAGTGGGTAGGTGTCTAAATACATTTAATACGTAACGTAATCGGAATTTTAAATAAGGAGTTAATTGATTAAGATCTTTATGTTGTAAAAGTCTTAGTATTTCAGGCTACTGTGACAACTTACCATTAGGCTGGCCATATGCCTGTTTGGCTACTTCTTTATGTTTATCTTTATAAAATCTGTATAAAACAAAGTCGCTTTCCGCTGTCTTTCCCTATGTATGCTTAAATCTTCGAAACTACGCAACGGATTTTGATGCGTTTTTTCAATATAGAGTGATTCAAGAAGAAGGTTTTTATGTAAGCAAGACCCATAATATTCCACCCATGCGAAGCTGGGATTGCTAGTAATTGTATAAAAAAGAATATAATATTTTCAGGTCTATATTTAGAAGCAGTCTTTAGTGCTTCTCACACAGATAATTGTAAAGAGAATAAAAGATTAAGAAACTTAAACATTGTGAGTAAATGCAGTGGTGTCTCTCTCATTCATTACGGCTTTTCGACATATTTCTTAACTGGTTGATTATGGGAATATTCAAATATATCTAGATTTAGTTTAGCTCAGAAACCGGAACACAGCACTTAGCCGGCCGCCAAGTGCTCGTTGCGCACCGTTTTATTATGACAGCGAGGAAACTCTACATACAGAAGTTAATAACCATATTGGAGTTTGAGGCCTCACGGAAACCACATGAATCATTTTCGTTTTGGAAATATTCTAGTCCATTTTTGCAATCTCCACTGTGTTCCATCTTATTTTTGTTTTCTATAAAAGTCTAAAAGGGACAATCAAGAAATTAATGATCACAGATTTCTAATAAAAAAGAGACATAAAAATTACTCCACCAGCAATAATAATGTCTTGAATTAGTTTAGTAAGAGACATTATCGTGTTCGCTTAATAAAAATATTTTGTCTTTTATGTTATATTGCTACCTATTTAAATAGTTAAAAGAATATCAAGTTAATTTATATTTTAATGAGTACTTGTCAGGCTGTATGGTAAATGTAGAGTGGTTATAAGTTCCTTGATCCCAATCGGGGTTCTCCGCTGGTAAGCGAGAGGAAATCGGGAATGTACGAGTTTTATGGGTCAGTGTGCCAGCGCGACAGCCTCCAAAGGCCGCACATCGCAGCGACGAGTGAACAAGCTATATCTTTGCGGAGCCTGTAACAATAGACAACTTTATGGTTGCAAAGTTGCGCTTTAAAAAAAGGGTGATAATTTTCGAACTCTAACTTTCTACTGTCGAATGTTTTATATACCATTTTTGGTGGTAGTGACCACTTACCATCAGGTCTGCTATTGTATGGGTCGATCACAAATTGTATAAAACTAATTTACGTGTTTTTGGATTTTAAGACATTAATTAATCAAAAAGTTTTCATAAGTTAGGTACTACCTCTTGATCTATCCTTATATCAATATGCAATATAATATTCTTTATTATATTGCATATACAAAATAATAAATATTAGAGAAACACCACTAACAATTTCAGGCACAAAAGCGAACTGATCGCTAAAGTATTATCTTCTAGTAAGTAAATGGAAAAAAATATAGTTCGAAAGGCCTTTGACGGCAAATACCATTATACTACAATTTCAAATATTTTTTCAAGTATACAAGTGCTTACTTAATGTTTCGAGAATTATATTATAAAGGATTGAATTTTTTAACACAATGAATATGAGAAATACATTTTTTCTCGCACGTACGCTAAAGCTATACGGAAAAAGCTCTCCGTCATGGTTTCCCGAGAGACTCCACATGGGTACTATGGAATTGCTACGCACATTTATTTTGCTGACACATAATTCTTTCATTTGTATTTTTGTACAAACGTGCCAGTACTAATGCTTATTTGGTGTCGAAAACAAATTAAAATTGTTTAGTTTAAAATCAAAATCTCAATCATCATCTACAGCGTTAACGATTTTATATATACTAGATAGAAAATGAATTCTTGAATTGTGGTAGACATACATTTCCAACACATATTTTATTTCTGATAAACACATCAAATCTCAAACCGAACTTGAACTACTAGTTTGCTACTGTGAAATTCTTTGATAAAATTGGAAAGAAAAGACATATTTTTAGAATAGAAGCGATTTGTAATTTGGACTAAGTGCCCTATAGTGCTTTTTTTGTTATCGGTTAGAAGCCGAGAGAATCTGTATATATTTTATACTAAGGCTTATTGGCTTGATACGGGTTTATAGAACAATATTTATATGTACTGATAAACAAATTGTATTTTATTTCGTGTGCTTAACTGCCTACAAATTGACCCCGACACGCAAAACGCTAATTAAATCTGATTCGCAGGAATCGCAAACAGTGGTTCCTCCCTCCTGTTTAATCTGACACACTGTCAGCTCGCTGATTGTTACAATTTGTAAACATTACGTTTAATTTTACTGTTTTGTTTTTATACTCGCTTTTGCCCGCGACTTCGTCCGCGTGGCGTGTTATAAAAGAGAGATCTTTGTGTGTGTGGGAGAAAGGTAAAAAATGCTTAATTTTATTATTTTTAAATGAGGTTATAGTATAAGTAGCTCAGTTGAATAATAAATTGTTATTAATTTAAAGATTATTAGTTTATGATAATTTGGTTTGATATAAATTCAGGAAAATACGATCAGTGGAGGCTAACCCTAAAGTACCTATAGGCTTTCGTCTGGAATTCAGAGGTGAGAATGTGGTTGTCAGTCGGTATGAAAGTAAAAGTTTGACCACATAAAAACTAAAAACCGGCCAAGTGCGAGTCGGACTCGCGCACGAAGAGTTCCGTACAAAATTAACAAAAAATCATCGTAAAGACTTATAACCTACAATTATTTAAACAAAATTTAGAAATTACAAAAGAAAATTATAATGATTTCTTATGTTTTCGCGATTAAATTAAACTATTTTATACGGTTTTCTATCGCGTTTATTGCTTACTTAAACGCAATAAACGCGATAGAAAACCGTATAAAATAGTTTAATTTAATGTGTAACAATCGCGAAAACATAAGAAATCATTATAATTTTCGGCGGACGGTTCACGGCCCTTGAATAAACTTATGTTTATTCAAGGGCCGTGAACCGTCCGCCTGAAAAATTTAACAGTAATTTACAACAGAAAACTACCTACTAAAGATTTAAACCGTCCAAGAATAGTAAAAAGTTCGTCCGCAAAATTCAATATTTGACACGACCATCAACGACGTCTGCCCTCACGCTTTCATTATATTATAAAGTACTCTGTGCCTCAAGCGTCTGTCGCGTTCCGGTTTCTCCACTTGCTTCGTGGGTTCTCACTCTGGTATCTAATAGTTATTTTGAAAATATATTTCATGTACAGAATTGACCTCTCTACAGATTTATTATAAGTATAGATTTAAGCTACGTAGGAAAACAGGCCTATGGCGTAAGCGCACCTAACTATGAAGCGACCAGCTGGATAATTCAACCGGGAACAAGCTGAGATAAAGGGTTTACTTCTCTATAACCAATCTGGTGAAAGATGGTTACCGTAGCGTTTAAACGTCTGCAACATCAAAAGAATTATGTCTGCATTACCGACCCTGAAGAAGTATTATTGCTAATTATTATAACAATAGATTATTAAAAGGCATAGGCAATGCTTCTGAGATGCAAGATTGTTATCAAAATTCAATACTTTCAACCAACTATTTGTAGCAGCAATATAATCTTAACAAGTTTAATTAAGTAAATTAATGGTTTAAACGTATTTTTTTTTCATTTTAAATGTTTGTAAGCTATTGTCTAAACCTTACCTAAAACTGACCTTCCTAATTTTTGTTCATAGGAGTTGAACAAGCTCTAACTAGGATTTGTATACAAGAGTCGAGCTTCGTAGAATGCAAACATTTACGTGGGCAGCGCCGCCGCCGCCGCACGGGCAGCGGCGCTAACTTTATTACCCACTTACCAAAAACATTCTCCAGCCGCACTAGTTCCTAACTCGTTGGGAATTCACACTGAAATATAAATACGAAAGTTGAAACAACTTTTTATTGAATCTAAGGTTACCCTGGCAAAATCTTTGTGTATACTTCCCAGCAAAACAAACTTAGTCCACAGACTTTTATACATATTCTTCAACCCCATGAACTGTAGAACAACGTTTGCCAGGACAAATGGTACAGTAATAATAGTTTCAACGGCTTAGATAGTCGTTAAAGAAAATATATTCGAGGCCAAGATTAGATTTTGAAAAACTGGCAATAGGGTGTATGTACAGTCATGGTTAATTAACGTTGTAATTCTGACAATAGTATGAATGAAAGGTTTATTCTTATATGCTAAATCTATCGCTAGTGCAATGCAATGAGTATTGCTCACAGAAATGAGAATTTCTGATGACCACAGTGTAGAACATCAAAAACTACATCACCTATGGTTTAACAATGGTACGTTATCAAAAATTCTACATAACTATAAAAAAAAGACTAGAAAAGATTCTAAGTCCAGCAGCGGACTCTTGAGAATGTAAATAAAAATAACCTCGAATTCTTGTCCTTTGAAGTGAAGATCTTTTCGCCGAATGTCTACGCGTAAATAAATTCGTATGTTGTATTAGAACGCTCAGTTGGAGCGTAGAATTAATTTGAATAAGGTTGGTTTAAAACCGACGGGCATCACCGACATTCTTGTTTAAATATTTACTGGATGCTTGGTGCTTTAGATTAGTAGTTCAATCACTCGTCTGAATAAACATCGAATTAAATGATCTCTTTTTTTTTTAAATAAAGTTTTAATTTGATATTATTTTTATTATAAACAATTTTCACTATTTAAAATTTAAATAAGAGGCTGAAAACAAAAGGTAGTCTCTATTTGAACATCATTTTTTACATTAAAAAATGGTATATCTGGCCGTGCTGCACGAATCCTACTTTATCCTTCTAACCAAAAATTTTAACCATTCCATCATCATTCAAGCTCATGGTGGCGTTCTTTCATCATTATCATCATAATTTATGCAGCAGGCTGTCCACTGCTGGACATAGGCCTCCTCCAAGGATTTTCAAAATTACCAGTTGAAAGCGGTCTGCATTCAGCGCCTGCCTGCGACCTTCCACAGGTCGTTCGACCATCTATGTGTGTTTGACGTTCTTTAGTTACCTATTCACAATTTTATGTCGCTTACATGATTCTCTTATTTAACGGTGTCTCAAATATGTGTTAAGGTCTATTTTTTAACTTACAATGAAAAACTGTATATATAGACTTCAAGTTCAGACCTCAGCTATGAAATGGAATCCCTTTAGTTATTATATTTACAGTGGAATGTAGTAAAAGCACTGTACAAATTGCGACCAGCTACGAACTGTGACCGCCACTCGGGTATTTGTGCCGGTACAAAGTGTTTATCAAGTTTTCTTCAGCGCACGTAGACTTCATATATAAATAGACTGCTAAATTAAGTAGACTACCACAAAATGATATCAAATTCACAAAACTACGAATATGAGGTAATTAATAATTCTGTAGCCATATCTTTTGCTATGCATAAAGCAACGTGGACTTATATAGAAAGACCGTGTTGGTCTTGGCAACACGCTGAAATGGGTCAGTTCTCATAATGATATTTTTGAAATTTAAATACGTTGTATTGTAAATAAAATACAAATGTCTATAAAAATACTAATTATAAAATTAAGGGGTAAAAACAAATCATCTATGAAAAGTATAAATAATTAAATTTTAGATATTCTGAGAATTCGCCATTACAAAAACTAGCATCAACGAGAACTAATCCAACAATTAAGTTGCTATTTTTCAAATTTAGCGGAATGCGATTAACTAGAACTCCTTTAAAATCTTCATCTTCGGTCCATGTTTGAGAAGTCATCGCCGCGTCGAGTCTTCCCGCGTCGCCGCACCACCGCGCCGGTCGCTGAAGAACGCAATATCTGCACAAAGAGACGACAGAGTTAGCAAGTCGAGTGATCCTCAGAAATGTATTAACTCGAGACGCTCCTCTACTGAAATATTTACAGCAGCGCTCCCCGAGCTCGCAAAATAACGGCTAATCCACTAACTTGGAAAGGGTGGAACTTAATCTAAAGTTTGTAAACAAGACTTGTCTTAGTGTCAATACGACGTGCATCATGCGCAACCGAATGGATATTGCTAGTATTCTTAACACCGTTAAAGAAACAAACTTTTTAAACGCAATGTTGGGGAATTAAGCTGGATAAGTATAAAACATTAGTTGTAACCCGTATTTAATGCTTGCCTGTCTCCCGCAGGGGTAGGCTAATTAATGCTGTAGTGACTAAATCAAGATAATTCACGAACATTATGTTGTGAGTATGACTAGCTTTTGGAAACAGTTTTACTCACACAAGGTTTCATGTTATCCCTCGTAATCTTGAATAAAAAAAATTTTTATTTTGTACTCTCAATAGTAAGAGCGTTTCTGTTTTAGGAATTATTATTAGCGAGTAATACCCACAGCTTCGCCTGAGTACTTAGTACTGCTGTAGTACCTATATTCATGTGAAATATATCTTAGATGTGAAATAACTTGTTGAATAGTGGTTTTTAAGTTTAATTTCCAAAAACAATGTTCCGCGCTATCTTATTAAATTAGAATAGAGGTAAATTTATGCAAAACTAAGTGATTTTGTTAATAACATGCCTAACGTCACGCCACAAGATGCGAGGTACAAATTTTCTCAAATGTACATTTAATTATGACACTCTCTTCAGAGTTCGCATATAACGTGAGACGTCAAATTAATTATTTAACTCTAAGTTGGTAATGAGAGAATTAGGGTAAACTTACCGGCTGCTGAACAGTTTTGTAGCGTGTTGGGTAAATGGGACGAGTTTGATGGCGCGGTAAAGTCTGCGATGAACCACACGCTACACTCACACCTGTTTAAGGAGCATCACAAACTTGTTTACTATTCTGAAACATTTCACTGTAAGTTATTACCGTTAGTTTGTTAGTTTTAGTACAAATAATTATATTATAGCCTACGTTTGCTTTGTATAAAAATAGCATTGCCTTGAGAAATTAAATTTTATAAGTAGGTTCAAAAGATTTAACTAAATTCTATATTGTATTATAGTGTATTAACATTATAATATCTACTGCTTTTCAATGTCAGTATAATATTAGCAAAAGAATGGTATGGAAAGGTAATTAAAACTTTAAAATTCCAATGCATTTTCTTCTTCATCGGCCCCTCATCGCTGAAAATCACACCACATGCGTGCGTCCAAGTAATGCGATCACACATGCCAGTTTAATTCATTCAATTCATATAAATACGAAATTCTTTATTGCACCATATTCATTGAAGTTATTATCACTATTTGTCACCACTTTAGAAGAAGTTTTCGGATATACCATCCCAAAACTTCTTCTGAAATACACGAATAATATCATCAACTTTAGTCGCTGCAATTTTCTTATAAGTAAGTAAGAGTTCTCCAAATGTGCTGCGAAAAAAGAAAAGAAAAGAATAAGTCTTTGAAAAAAATTAGTTTCGAATTCTGTTATTACCTTTTACGAGATTTTCTGGCAATAAATAGGTAAATCACAATTCATTCTTCACTCAACGTTTGTGGTCATTGCCAGATGTACATCACAAACAATGTAATCTGTTAAGTACCAGAAAGAGACGCGAGTGAAACACCCACGCAACAGTTCAAGCATTTACAAAGCCTTACAAATTGGGTAATGCTATTGAGTACTATAATGTGGAATATTAGAGTAATATGAGACAAAAAAAGTAAAATTATTGATCCGAAAGAGAGTAATTCTGTTTGACGAATTTGAATAGGTATCGGTGAGTAATTTCAAATTACGTTTTTTGGTAACGTTTTCAAATTTGTAAAAAGTTTTTGTTAAGTTGAGTAAATAATTAGACTAAGATGATATCAGATCATCTAAATCTAATTGTTTACTCAATACTAAGAATAGAAGGAAATGCAAATCATAAAGTAAGATCTAACGGGTTACAAAACATAACTGAATAAAACATCCTGTTAACATTACACAGAACAGTATCCATAACAAATGCATTAGCACTTGTAGAACACTAGTGTATTCAGAGCTCGAAGCGATGCGGAAAGGGGTGCGGGTGAGGCGTGAGGGGGCAGGGTCAAGGTCTCGAGCGAGTATTTTCGGAGCTTCTTGCGCCAAGCACCCTACTATAAAGAAGTCTGAAGAGCCTCAAAGACAAACAATGTAAGGGTTTCTGAGCCAATTAGTAAAAATGAAACTTTTCATATTACCTCGTTATTCTAATAGACTACAATTTCATTAAGCTATACCGCGAGACCGTTCGCGATTAACTTTTATGTTTATATCATCACTATATTTCTAATATTAAATAGTAAATCTTTCTAGATCACTAGGTATATCAAACTAAATTTTAAGAGAGAGTCTGTAGATTTTTTAAAAAATAATGTTTTAATTATATAGAGTAACTAGCTGTTCCCCGCGGCTTCGCCCCGCGTGGGACTCGGTTATATCGCGCCCAAAAGTAGCCTATGTTTGACCTCAGGTCGTTAATTACATTCCTACCAAATTTCATCACAATCGGTCCAGCAGTTTAGCCGTGAAGAGGTGACAAACAGACAGACAGACAGACTTTCGCATTTATAATATTAGTATGGATTAGGTAAATATATTAGTCGATTCCGGCACCCCCGTACTATTTCCTTATAATACATTACATCAGATTATTTTAAGACACTCATTAAGCGATATCTGTTTGCAGTGATTTACTATACGTTATAGATTTGGAAATAAGTAAATAGCAAATGATAATGTCACTACTTAGTATAGTAACAACTGAGGTAACAACGAACAATTGATATCATAACACACCCTTATTACTTTACATCACTAAAGGTAGACAAAAATTTTACACATTTGATATCTACATATCTATTCTTACTCTCTTGATGTAATCAACTTGTTGTACTTAACTATAAAATTAATTAATCTAAGGTCAAAAGGAAGAGTTCTTAACAAGAAGCTTAGACAAAACAAAAAAAACATTAGAAATTTGATAAACAAGGGGCAAAAAGTGGAAACTTTTCTAGAATGTTCTAAATACACAATACACAACTAGGATGCGAGATCTATATCAAATCTGTCTATGACATTCCCTCTGAGTAAGCTTTTAGTGACATCCATTATCTCAATAGTGACAATACTAACATTGTGCTCGTAGCTACTGAAGGTCTAAAGGTTTCGTCTCCATCTGCTGTCATCCGGGCTTGTTTACATTACTTAAATTAATTCTGCGGCCTTGAGCGCCTTTGTTAAAATAAATTGAGTGGAAAATAGACTGCACAGTCACTATTGATCTTGTTAACTCGATTACGTACTTTAAAGAAAACCATTCAGGCTGTCTTGGGGTAGATTGAACGCGACGTAGAAAAGAAAATCAAGGATGTTCTTAAGTTTAGATTTAAACTTACATTTCTGTGTCCTTTTAAAAGGATAACTTAGAGACAACTTAGGTTTAAAGAATTTATTTCTCAAAAGAATATACAATATTCACTTACCGAGAAACTATATCTAGTATGTACATTACATTTTTCCGACGATTATAACACTAATAATTTACTTATTATGACAAACATATATTAAAATCACTTGCCACAGAAAAATTAATATTTCTGTGGGTATGCAGCACAGTATGCAGAAACAAAACCAAACAAAAATTTCGAGAGTCCAGAAGAACAACCTGTGAATACTTAGAACTTATTTTATAGTTCTTGTAATTCTTTTCTTATTAACTTAAATATGCTTAATGCCTACTTGGTGGTAAGCGGTAATCAGCCTATCAATACCTGCAATACATGGTTCAATAGATAAGTGAGATGGAAAAAAAATCAGTAAATTTTACTGTCTGTCTTCAAGCTTTAATATTTGGAAAGGGGATGAAGTTAAAAAGTAGTTTCTCTACAAATACTTGTGATTAAACTTTGATGAGTGATAGGAAATACAGCCTGCTGGTGATATTTATTTATAAAATCATAAGCAAATTATTTTAATATCGTTTGTATTTATTCGTTTTTATTTGTTGATCAACACGAAAGCTCTACTTAGATTAGTTCTAGATGAATACCTGTTTTCGAGAATTTTCAGCATTGGTTACACTATGTTTGAAGCCTAGTTGTATCTTAAATCACTTAAAAAAATATATTATCTTGTATGTTGTTTACGATATTAAAATATTATGAACCCAAGAAGAGCGTTTTAAGTTCCAGAACACGTATTTTTCCTTCCTCCATTTAAAGACAGGATAAGTAATGAGTTTCACCAAAAGATATACTCGACATAATGAGGTGTATAAGGATTAAGCGACACTGTTTAGGTATTATGAATAATGAATATGAATAGTGAAAATGATGGATGAACTGCGTAAATAAATGATAGAACTAGTTGGAGCGAAACAAATGAGCCTGAATAGGATATCGATATGCAGTACTTATCAATTTAGTAGCCCGAGGCTCCACTCGTTTGGTACCTACCTTATTATTTCATCTAAATTGGTTTGACTTGACGATTTAAGCGTGATGAGATAAAGCTTCTTTAATATTAATAGAAGAAAAGGCATTTTAATTTTATAATGTTTTCTACCTATGCTGAAAAAGACATTATTGAGGTAACACAAATTAACGTAACAAAATTTTTATTTTTTAAAATGTTTGAGCTAAGTATTTCTAAAAAATCTGCAATTTACTATTATTAATCAAAATAATCGTCAATCATGGAAATACCTCGCGACTATAAATTGCCTCGTAAGTCTAAGTTTGGTGAGTTAGGAAGCTCTGCGTCGATTTCCTCATCGGCCAATAAGGCGCAATTATGTGATAGTTTGTAAAGCGAGCGCCGGCGGTAATGCCTGCAATAGAGTTGGGAAAGATGTTTTATCGATAGTAGGACTTATCGGCGACAAATATTTACGAAAGCTTCGACTGGATGAAAATTCTATATTAAAAAAAATATATCTCCTTAAAAGCATCGCACACATATCACCACTGTATTGAATCATCATCATTATCATCAGGTTTCCTTCTTCAACAGTCATATATTTCGTACAATTTTAGAAATGCCAAACCTCACACAATTCATTTATATTTTATTTTGTCTTCTTCTATTTATATCGACACTAACTTGCATAATTTCATATAACATGCCATTATCCTAATTATTTTTTTTTATGACGGGTGCTGCTTTTATTTTGTAAGTATCGATATATTTTTGTATAAGTGCGACAATATCTAAAAGTGTATATTCGATAGACTATTGCCATCGCTACAACACTAAGCTGCTGTATTAATCCTGAGATAATAGCTGTGATAGTTCATAACGCCGGCAAGTCATTATTCGAGCTATATTTTTTTAATTGGCAATTCTGGTTAAACTGAGAGGAAAATAAAGTAAAAAACTTGACATTCAGCAGGTTGTTAAGTGTTTAGAAATAATATAAAAAGCTATGCGTATAAAATGTGAATTCTAAAAGCAGCTTGAGATATATGTTTAAAAGATTAACAGTACTTTAACACACTTTGTGATATAAGATTTGTTTTAATGCATTGTACAGTTTTACCGCACATAATCGCCCGATCATCATTATTGCACGAATGCATTTTGTAAGAAGCAATCAGTTCACGATTCACCTTCGCACATCATCGCCGAGTATCGCGTTCGTGTATTCACTAGCATCTAAGTATTTTTGAATACATTTGCTTTTACCTCAGCAGCATCTTTTATTTATCTTATCAGCATCAGCTACTCAAGGTGTTAACGTACATGCATTTTCTCAAATTTTTGAACGACCTGCTTAGAAGGAATTTTAAATTGCGAAAAATAGAGAAAATAAGGCACTAGTGTTGTACCTGCATATTTATAGTTTTAATGATTTTACAAATATTAATTAACTTTTTTATTTCAGTTTTTATGATAACATTATTATTATACCATAATTTAGGATAACTGTTGCCTACTAAAATCCATAATGAATCGTACATAAAATAGGTCACATTATGGTTTTTAATTTAGTGAGTCGTATGTTTGTCAATTAACTCAATAAGCTTTCTTTGAAAACAAAATCTAATCGGAAAGTAGAGAGCTGTTTGATGCTTCATCATTACATAGTAAAAACAAAGTCGCTTTCTTTTTGTCTGTCTCTAGATATGCTAGATCTTTGAAACTACGCAAAGGTATTTGATGCAGTTTTTTTTATATATAGATAGAGTGATTTTTATTATAAATAAACACCTTTGCGAAGCCGGGGCGGAACGCTAGTATTGTATAAAATGTGACATTCAAGTTTGTACCTGTTTAACACCTGGCTTGCTCACTTACCAGTACAATCTATACCAGTAAGTAGTATGGTGTGAGTGAATATTTTTCCTGTAAATTACGAGTAAACATGAATCATTCGCATTCAGCTTTCCGCTCGCTCTCATTCACAGAACGCGATAAGAGTGTCGATAAGCCGAGCAAATCTTACATCGGCTACAAGGTTAGTCAGTATGAGGGTTGAGGATAAAGAAACTATATTGATGCTTATTTGGTTTTTCTGCAAAGAAAAGCGAGTTTTTATAATAGAAATATTATAACTATGGACAAATCACCCAGATTGAGCCAACCTCAAGGTAAGAATTTGAAACGTGTATTATAAGATTCTAGGTAATTTATTATTATAATAAAAAACATAATATAGATAAATACCCATGATCCAAGACATACATTGCCTTAAATGACTTTAATATTAATTTAGCGTGCATAAAATCTTGTTGCCAGTCCTCTGGGTATGTCACTTCATCATCTTCATTAACGTCATCATCATCATTTCTGCCGTAGGATGTCCACAAAGGCTCCCCTAAGGATTTTTAGTGAGAACGGTTGGAAGCGGCTCGATCCAACGTCTGCCTGCGACCTTCTTCCATTTTACCATCTGTAGGGTGGGTGTCCGATGCTGCGCTTGCCGGTGCGTAGCCGCCATTCGACAACCTTTCTGCGCCATCGGCCATCGATTCATCTTGCTTTGTACCCTATCTATCTAATCCTGTCATCAACCTTCGTTTTTCTACGGATCTCCTCATTTCTGATTCGGTCTCGTAGGGAAACACCGAACATAGCCGTTGCAAATTTTGGTTTAAACTAATTTATAAGATTAGTCTATTTATATAGTATACTGTAAATAAATTAAACAGCAATTCATACAATTTTGCGCTAAGCATTACACCTTAGAATTTAGTTTTAAAATGTATTCTTAGAACAGACGCGGCCGAGACTAAGAGAATCTTCACGGTCTGAGGAGGTTCAATTAGAGCGTCTTATTTGCACCTGAGGGCTCAGAGGGGTGGAAGAAGGAAGGAGAGGGGGTGAGAACCATAGGTACTTGACCTCCAGCGGTTATAGCAAGACCAGCTGATATTAATACTGGACTGCGGTTGCAACAGATGTGAACTATTTTTTGACATCAGGAATGAAATTGTTTAAGTAAATTATTTTTCTAGTCGAAGTTATTTAGTTTGTTAACATTTGTATCCGTTATTTAAAAAAAAAAATTAACAATAGGTTAAGGATACTTACATAAAAATAGTGTTGTAAACTGAATTAATATTTTAGAGGGTAGAACGTATTTAAGATAGTTAATAAGACACTGGCTTTTTATTTATTAAGCACAACTATTACAGAGAATACCAACGAGAGCGGCGATCGAACACTTTGAAACTTATTTAATTCATTGCTTTGATTAATGGATTGTAGATTTTAGACGGATCATTTACACAATGCCTTTTAGATCTTTTTTTATCTTTTTCACTAACTATGCTATGAAAAAAATTGCTTTGAAATAATAATCAAACTTTATTGATACCTTGTTTTCAAAATTTCGATTATGAAATGACAAAATCTCAATTATATTACTCAAAGCTTTAACAAATTTATAGTCGTACCTACATCTGATCCATGAAAATATGCTGCAGATTATTCGGAGTAGTAAAATTTTGAAAACGAATGTATTAAGATGTGGTCCAGTTAAGAAAATGGCCAAATTAGGAAGCTGACGAGTTAGGAAAATCATAAAGAATTTAAATAGGGACGAGATAACCTCTCATTTTAGTTTGTTTACTTAAATCTATAATTAATCTCGTATACTAATATAAGACAGAAAATAAGAGTTTTTCTGAAGTTATAGAACATTTAAATTTCAATTCTAAATTGAAAAGTCACATATTTAACTACGTCCAAAGGAAAATGTTCTGAATAGAATGAAGCTCAGAAATGCAAAGGATTTATCGAAATACGGTGACAAACTGAAATTCACACCAAAACTTTGTAGTTTTGGTAGAAAGTGAATAAGTTAGCTTCCGTATTTGTCGTTTGGTAGAAATGCGAAAGTGTCTGTTGAAAATTTATATGAATATTATTTGGAGCGCTAACGCTGGCTAGGGAGTTGCTAACTTTGGTTTCTTGTTATTGCTACTTTAAAAATTTTATGCCGCAATCAAATGATGGCGCTGAGCCGACATGCTGATTCAAACTTTTTTGAACTTAATACCGGTTTAATCTTAGAGCAATCTCTTACTTTTAGATGGTTTAAAATCAGGAAATATTTTAAAATTGTAAACCAAAACAAAATACAAATCAACTAGCTTGTTGAATAAAAAATGTTGTATCCTATTGTTTGAAAATTGCTTCTCCTGGGCAAAAACTAATTTGTTTGCTGAATATCAAAAAACAAGAGCTTACTAATGTAGTTAACATTAGTAACCACTCTAACACTAGACATAGAGTGACGATCAAAGACACATTTAATCATGGGGTTGAGGTGCTGAGGTCACATCACACGGGCTTTGACATGCAAATGATATCAATTCAGCTAATAAACGTGAGTCTATATGTGCTAGTGCTGGTAAGACTAAAATAAAGAAAATTATATCATCATTTCTTGTAGCGTTTATTTCACTCAGCCTATGACTGACTATCAGCGTATCAACAACGGCTTAATGTTCCTTCCGAAGCACGGAAACTCTATGCAGAAAATCAGGCGATTAAAGCCTGCAATGACCTAACCAAACTGGTACGACTAAACAGACATACCACGGAGGTAGTTTTAACGGTGAAAACACTTATTTCAGTTAAGTTCTTCAAGCGCCAGATGTCGAAAGCCGAAATTAACTTGGTTTATGTGATGTACCACGATTAAATAAAACGTGTCGTTACTAAAGATATTCGTTTGTCGCGACGCGGCGACGCTTTGAAGATCGCCGCTGATAAGCCGGCTACTGATACATATGCTTGGCGGACAACGGCTGTCTATTGTGAACAGTATCTAGGTCGACACGTGTTCATATTCCCATTTAAACTATATTCATATGACATAGATACTAGTACTCAAACGTGACTTTCGCTGAATGATATCCGGCTTAGGAATTAATCATTGTTTTTTTTTGCGTGGAAGTCATATAAACCATTAAGGGTAAACAGAGGTCTAAGTACTCTTGTGCATTGTAAAAACCTTTCATTTTTATCCAAAATATTTTGAAAGCACCAAAAATTGTTTTTTTTAGTGTGTAATTCTGTATGCAAATATCTCACGACGACAAAAGAACATAGATATTATTATACATCTAAAAGATCTAATCTATATCTGTACCAAATTTCAAACGTTTTAATTTAAGATGTAAAGACAAAATATGTTTATTTTTTTATAAGCAAAACAAAGTTAGTAATAATAATCGAATAACGAAATTGCAGCCCACGCAGCCGCTTTCTAAATCGATGATATTTATTGAAGCTTCTTACTACTTTAACTTTACTTTTCAATTAACCGTCGCTTTTCATTGGTTCAGAAGAGAATTGATTACGCTGTAAGATACTCCTACAGAAAGGGTTCTGGGATAAGTCAGCCATTATATTTTTTTTTCTTTGTATGATTTTGTATTCACTTTTGTTTTAGTACAATAAAGTTGTAACAAATAGACAAACATGTTTTATCTAGCATGCACTCGAGTATATGTAAACGAGTGTTTTATGTTCATAGTTCACCACGAGTTGAGTTAACCGTAACAATTAACTGTGGCTAATTTAATCCGCAAGCCGAAAAGAATTTTAGTTTGCTCCGGTAATCACCATTCCAAAATATCTGATAAAGTGTTCAATGCAAATGAATTCACAAGCGAAAGAAATTCAAAAAAGTATTGATTATTAATAGTGAATTTTCAAAAGCAAGCTTCGGAATCGGAACAATAACGAGGGGACAATGATAGGTCTCGCTTCACGTCGGAGCAGAACCGAGTAGAGTGGACGGTTTGTAGAGCCCAGTCCGACAAATACAGGATTGCGCTGTTTGCAAACTGCTTCTGTGCATATGGTTGACGTGTTGTTTACTAATAAAACGCCAGCTTGGTAATCTAAGTTGAATTAATCTTTACTACTTTTAGGAATAATTCAACATCAAGGTCCTGTAATACACACTGAGTCACTTGTGGTTGCCACCTGGTTAATTATCATGTTATGATAATACTTTAGGAGGCATGTAAACTTGACTCTATTACATAGAGTTATACATCAGGCAGACAACCGAGCTTTTAGTAATGTTACTTCTACATAGTATAAAAATACCTTGTTTTAGCGGACCACTGGCTATAATGTCAACATGAAATCAAGAAGTTTATCAACGAGATGATATTTTGTAAAATCACAAACTCACAAACAATAACTCCTTACCTGCTCGCTTAAACGAAGCTACATCAAGAAGACTGATTTGATTTTGAAGTACTTGATTGTACCGACGAACTTTGCCCAGAAACACCGTCTGTGTTCCGCGACCTTTATAAAGCAACTTGTCCGCCCCTTTCTCGAATGACCCAAACTCCACAACTCATAAACAAGGCAAGTTCGGCCATTAGTGCCGACACCGGTACAGTCAGCTCTGATAACTTTACGAGAAGCATTAGCATTGTGATACATGTCATGTTACCTGTTACCTCATAAAGGAACTTGTAAAGTTACTTATTAAGAAATAACTTTAGTAGGATATGAATAGACTGTTTGTGTGGTTTTTGGATTGAATCTACTCCATTACGTTTGCACCATGCGGGACAAAACAAAGGCCTGTTTTTATATCTTTTATCATTAGACGACAGCATTCACAAGCAATTCTGAAGCGAGAGGCAGTTTCAAAAATTCATATGTATTTTATACGCAGGGTCAATGGACCTTATTTCCACCACACAAGAAATGTTTACGTTCAAATGGTTGGCTTATTAAACTTTGTTTATACAACGGATCATGTATTTGAAATCAACGCATTCATTAAGCAGAAGATCAAAGAAAAAAAATATTTTTTAATCTTCCTTGGCCAACACCACATCGATATCAGATTTTCCGATGTAATAAATTAAATGATGAAAAATAATGTATTTTAATTCCCTTTCATTCACGGCTAATTTTATTCCCGCCGGCTTTAAGCGATAGGGATCGAACAGAAATTGGGTTAAAAAAGTAAAATCAACACGGAAATATTTTATCGCATCTCGGCGATGGAGGTCGATAAGCCGCTTTTATTTCGGCGGGCGCAGATTCAATTACAGGGAAATGGGCGATGCTATCGGGTAGTGGTGGAGGTTATTTCTGATCGCGGGCCTCGCGTGAACATCAATCAGCCGTCGATGGTGGAAGCCACAACTTGCTTCGAAGCTACGGTGAAATACTACTGATGTCGAATAGGCTGGTTGGTATTGTTTGTATTGCTACAGGTAATTTCATAACTAATTATGAAAAAAGTATCGGCTTTCATATTATTATTCAAAATTATTTTTTATACCATTAAGTAGGCAAACAGGCATACGGCCCACCTGATGGAAAGCGGTAACCGCAGCCTATGAGACACCTGCAAAACCAGGAGCATTGCGGGTGCGTTGCCAACCCTGGAGGAATCTTTTTAGGCCCTTCTTGAAGTGGGAGTTTTCTGTGTAGTCACTTGGGAAAACCATGGCAGGGAGTTTTTTATATATTCAGGTATCTTAGGCCTAATTGTACTAAGAATTGAATACTCGATGCGTTAATTCTAGTTACTGTATCACTCTCACTGCAATTATGAAATTCGAAAATTTTAAATATGCTTTCCAATGAACGTGGTTAATTATTAATAATAATTAGCTTAAAGCGACCGAACGATTGCTATGCACAGTAAATGGTCTACATATCTTTCAATATTTTTTTTCATAGTGATATATATGGTATGATTGGGATTAGTTTATGTTATAATGTATTCATTAGATTATTGAAATTTTATAAAACTACAGGTACGGTACTCCCTACAGCACGAAACGTTCCATTTCATTTCAATGCAATGAATACTAAAGCTACTTCAATTACGTTCTAGATTCGGTTTAAAGAAACGAATACTGCGGTTCTTTTTCTAAGCATTATATCGGGTTAGGAAAAATAGCGATGTCGAATAACCAACGCGACGTTTGGGGCCGACATCGGATAGACATCTCATCATTGGCTCCGATAATAACAAATATTCTCAGTTCTATGGATTTTTGTGATATGAATATTATATTTTTGTTCTAATTTTAGAAGAAATACGGTATTAAATGTTACTCAACTGATTGGATAGCTTGATAGTTGATCTGTAAAAGGAGACGATCCAATATAATATATTTCTTAACTATAAAAATCTAGCAAATTTTTAATAAATCAATGAAAAATTTGGTGGATTTTCTGAGACGTATTTATAACCAAAAACATTTTAAAAAAGCGTAACATAATTTATTTTTCTATCATTAGGAAAACTGGGTATTACAAATATTCTTCTTCAACAAAATAACAAATCCGTCTTTCGTTTCATTGTATATTCTTGATATAAAACCAAGAGTGGGCTTCGGTAATCCTGAGCGCACAGGAGTCGAAACAAGGGCGGACCCGGGTAATCCGCTTAGCGACGACAAATGACCGGAACTCAAACATGAAAATATTTTTTGAAACTTAGTTTCTTATAGACGGGAAAAAGTGTCTTACCGTTAATCTTGTTAAACTACAAAAGGTTGATTGTACTTTACTTTATTTGTAGGAGAATTATAAGTGTTTCACAATATACCTCGTAATTTGCCAAAAAATGGCATGCAGCTAATGAGGTTGGATTATGGGATGACTTATTTCTTTTTATACCTTTCTACAGTAATTCTCATCTGGATGTACTATATGTCATTACTTATTATTCATATGCATTTTATCATAGAACTAGGAATCGCGCGCGGCTCTAACGAGGCAAATTCTTTAATCTATGCCTTTTATCTATATAACTTCACTAGCTGTAGCCCGCCTTCGTGCGCGGGCTTTTTCCCGTTATTTCGGGAATCCCCCTTTTCTTTTATACAAAGTTAGTCATGAAAATAATCAACACAAAAAAAGAATATACAATTTTTTAATTCGTTCAAAATTGCTATATATAGGTGTTTGCATGCAAACATGCCTTGAGTTCATTTAAATGACGATAACTTTTTTAAGATGAACTATGTTTTTCCGAGTTAAAACAAAACAGTTGGTGAAAGTTTTAAGCAAACCGGTTCAGTACTTTCGGAGATAAGCATGATCATACATACATACAGACAGACAGATAAAAAATTCAGAAATAATTTTTTTGCTCACTATTATTATTATTATTTAAGTTCCGCTATCAATTTTAGTCAAAATTACTAAATGTACAGACACACACAGTCTGTTCCCCAGTCTGTTGTCACTAAATCGTTTTTGATTGCACTTGGTTGTAACGCTTGCTAATATGGTAAACTCACAACGGCTTTATCACTATACCTACAATTACTACTATTTACAGCTTCGAACAACTGAAAAATAAAAAAATAAATAAAAATAAACACGATAATAAAATGTTTAACTTTAAAAAATAAAGCTAAACTACTTCAATTACCCTAGCGAAGTGTTATTTACTTGTGTCCATAACAATGAGTACTTGATCCCTTTCAGCTTATATGGCTGACCCTCACATAAACCAGTCCCAAAGTGTCAAACAATATGACGTAGGAACACATGAGCACTTTGAAACTATGCGCCACACGCTACCTCGTAATTATTGTGGTTATTAGAACTAGTTACTTTATATTGCCGCCGTAGTCTATCAATTTCCAATCAGATATTGATATTAGGTCACCAACAATAATACCTGATTGTGAATTGATTGCTTTGAAATATGAAATAAACTTATGTTGATTAAATTTATGAGTTATAGAATACATAGAATTAGATGATTACATGATATCAGTTCATTTCAATTATATTTTAGTCACACGCTTATTCAATTCATTTTTGTCACTTAAAGAAATTGTCACTTTAAAAGTAAAACATGTGATCAAAAATGTAAAAAAACAGACATTCTTTTATTATTATTTTAAAATTGAAAGTATTTTTTTTTAATAAATGGACGTTACTTTACTCAATCAGGCCAAAACAAATAAAGGCCAAATAAAATAAGTCATAGAGATAAATCATGATCCGAAATAGGACCTACTCATAAGGACCTAAGTAACTTTGACTATTAATGAGTATCATTTGAAACAAAGGATATCGGATCAACAGTTTGTAGCTATTATGTAAATCCGTAGAGCCACAAGCACGTATTTAAAAAGTATTAAGCGAAACTTTGTACTTATTACTTGTTTATGAAAATTGATAGTATAGTGATTGTAATCTGTAAAATCGATAAGTTTTGCAAATAACGGATTGTATCTTAAGCGAATTAGAACTATAAAAACACAAGACTAAGTAAACACTGTTTGCGGAGGGAGTTATGGCCATAAAGTTTTGCTTCTAAACACCAGCTCGTGAGATAAAGTGTTAAGTAAGTGGAAGACATAACTAAGTAAGGCTGTGGCCGCAACACAACTGATCCATTAGAACTTAGAGGCGTTATTCCCTACCGCTTATCATTGAAGCGTTAGTCCAGTCACACCATTAGCTGTATGGATTCGAGGCTTGTGTCTTATAAAATGCGATGTCTTCCTTTTGTACTCCAACTTAAGACTTGTGATTATTATTTTCTTGAGCGGTCGCTTGACTGGCGTCTCCTGCCCTTTTGATGTTATTGGTAGATGGGCACCAGTCGGGCAAAGGTAAGTAAAAATTGCCTGTTACGTCGCCTACGAGAATAGGTAAAACCTATAATATTTCACCCGTTTGAAGCCGGGGCGGGTCGATAGTTAAAAATAAATTATAGTCTAAAATTTAATTTTCAAAAGCTTTATATTTGAGATTTAAGAAAATTTTGAAAGCTTCCTTAAACGTAATAACGTAATGTTAAATTGCATACAGCTCTGAAAAGTTTTGGGTCTCGATTAGATTTGATTTTCACCAGATACAGAGTAGTTAGAGTAGAACCAAACCTTTACTATTATGTAGCTTGCATAAGTTAATTCCATTAATGACAAGAAAAGGTTAAGTCACCACATAGATTTAAAAAAAATGCCTGCAGAGACCGCGTGGGATTTCCTTATTCTATACGTTTCCTGTAAAGGTTTCTATACGAAGATATTTTATAAAAGTAGTATTATCAAAAAAAATCCATTTTAGAATTTGTCATAACTTGCTTATATAGGTATTTCTAAAAGTTCATAGTTTGAAGTACTGAAGTTGCCCAAGTTACAAAGAAATGAGAGTTCAAATATTAGCATTCACGGAGAGTCTTTATTTAAGCTTCCGCTTCGTTTCTCAACTTTACAAAGTTTCTTGTTGCTTCGGATTGTTCTATTTTAAAACGTTTTAATAATGAATGTAGTCACGTTGGAGAATAGCTGAATACCGAAATTTGAGTGGAAATTTGCTGAATATAGGCAATAGTCCGGTCAAATTAGACATTTGACCCACGACAAATTCAGGGGAAGCTGAAAATTCTTACAATTGTTTAAATCATAATTATAAACATTGTCTTAAAAGTCCCAATCGATCCCATGTAAGGAAAAAAATTTAGCGGGGTAAAAAGGTCCAAAAAATGGGTTTTTCGCGATTTTCTTGAAAACGGTAAGTTTTATCGCAAATTTACCTTAGACATAATTTGTAGATCAGGAAATTTCCTATAAAAAAGGTATTAATAATTTTTTCTTAAAAGCCACCGCTTCTGAGATATAACGATGCAAAAAATTGCAACTTATAAGCGCGCGCCCATATACTTGCGCTAAGTACACTACCTCAGAGGTGGCGTGGAAACGTGTGCGTTTATGACGCTTGCAATTTTTTGCATCGTTATATCTCAGAAGCGGTGGCTTTTAAGAAAGAAATTATTAATACCTTTTTTATAGGAAATTTCCTGATCTACAAATTATGTCTGAGGTAATTTTGCGATAAAACTCACCGTTTTCAAGAAAATCGCGAAAAACCCATTTTTTGGACCTTTTTACCCCGGTAAAATTTTTTCCTTACATGGGATCGATTGGGACTTTTAAGACAATGTTTATAATTATGATTTAAACAATTGTAAGAATTTTCAGCTTCCCCTGAATTTGTCTTGGGTTTACTAATTTTTTGGTCTAATTTGACCGGACTACAAATAGAATTTACAATCGTTATATTCGTTTCTATACAATCATTGGTAGTCGTTGAACGCTACGATCGAAGTTTAATTTAAATTAAAAAAAAAAATACTAGTTTTCGCAGCCCGTGCTAAGAGGATGGGTATTTTTTAGTAGCTGTATGTGTCCCACAGCTGGGACCTCCCATCTTTTCTTCCATGCGTCCTTGTCCTGTGCCGCTTCTTTCCAATCCTTTTCGAAGACCCTTAAGTTATCTGTCCATCTTTTTCTTGATTACTACCCGGATCCCAGCAAATGGGTATAGAAAGAAAGAAAGGCCAAGAAGAAACGGGTACCTATTAATGTTTCAAAATTATAACTTTCATGTATTTTTGATAAAATGTTGATTAAAGTATATTTAAATAAATAAAAATAAGCTGTTGCCTATATAATAAAATAAGTTCTGTGTTACAATTTTTTACAACTTTACAGTAGTGAAAATTTCGGTAGAAAGAATGTAAATTTAAAGTTAAAAACAGGAAAAGTTAGTGTTAGAAATTATAAAAAAATATATTATTTTATGAAATTGATTTACAGAACGTAAGTATGGGTAAACCTAAAATTCTATTCGAATTTAAAAAAACACATTAACAATGAAGCCTTTAAAACTACCTAAACCAGCCACAGATACTGCTATATAATAGGATCGCTGTGGTCTGGACACAGCTATTTGTTACATTAGGTCAGTGAATCGACAAGTCGCGTCAAACCTTCGTCACATCGTCCTCTGCCGGATGGCCACAAAATAAATTTGAGAATAGTCAACCTTTGTGCAAAGGCCGTCTGCATGACAAACAGTGCTTGTTTGTTGTCTTCATTGACGGAGCGGGGCAGTCATTTAATTAATTAAATATAAGGTACTGTCGAGAAAGATTCTTGGCCCGAAGGT
Source organism: Apomyelois bistriatella (assembly GCA_947044815.1). Taxonomy (NCBI): domain Eukaryota; kingdom Metazoa; phylum Arthropoda; class Insecta; order Lepidoptera; family Pyralidae; genus Apomyelois; species Apomyelois bistriatella. Next base: position 173,866 of record OX345693.1, read on the forward strand.
GAGGCAACACTGGTGTTATAAGTGTCTAAAGGTTTTGAAAGATTGGCAACATTAACATATTGAAAAAATATAGCTTTAATTTTTTGTATTGAATTGATCTTAATTTTCAGCCTCCTCTTACCGTGGATGTCATTAAAATCGACTGGTATACACAGAGGTCTCAAAAACATTCCCAAAAATAATTTAACTTCAGTGGTCATCATCTTTTGCCCTTAGATCATTCACTCTTCTTAGATAGCCTTTATATTCGACATTTACATATTTGGTAATAAAGTTTAACAAATAAATAAATAATCATTATAGTCAAGTAATATGCCGAATATTCTTGAAGAACTTACAGCACTGATTTTAGCCGTCCCATGTGTGCAATGTCTATTATTGTTATTAAAGTTTTAAATAGGTACAGTAAGCCATATAGAAAAGTATACCATTTTAGCCCTAAACTTACACCTAAGATGGTACCCGTTTATGTGTGGCCCGTAGGCAAAGAAGTGGGAAGGCATTTCGTTTACGAGTACTGAGTAGCATAACTGGATGATGAATGATGGTATGAGCAGTAACTAGTGTTTATCACAAAGATACAATTCCAATAAAATTTTGGTGTATTCCTAGAATGTAGGACAGATTCGTTACTAGCCAGTTGAAAACTTTCCCCTAACGCCCGCGCCATACAATCATCGCGCCCACCCCACTTAAACTGTCGGAGTTAATTATCAATTTCACTTTAACCTAGTAATTGCTTTCATAGTAAAACAGGGAAGGACTTTGACCTGTTTTAAAGTTTAAACCCAGCTCATATTATTGGCTTGATTATGTCTTAATTATAATATAACGAGTTCTTTATTTTTTTTTGTTTTTTTTTTTCCAGTGCAGTATGTTGCCGCCGCCGTGCCACCCTTATTGCTATATTATGTACGTTGTGTAGTGGTTTTCGAAGGTAACCAGGTTAGCAAATTACCTACTCCTTATTTTAACCATCTTAGAATATTGAGTGAGGCAAGCGTTATTGCTCGATTCATAGGCACAGAAACTAAAACAAACCTGTTATACTGTAAAAGTTCAATATAATTCCAGTTTTCTTATCATATAATGTACCTCCTACGAATTGACCTCAAGCTTATCTCAATAATTTGGTCATCATGCTTTTTATTGTCTCTATAATTCTACATGTTGGATCTGTGTCCGCCATGCAAACCTTGAAAAACCAACCAATCCAAGGTTTCGTAATATTTACATAGACAATCTAATAACATACATAAAGATAGTCTCAAAATTTGGTGAAACCGCTGGAGAAAGTTAGAGAGGTGCCTTCTCGTCGCATGAAGTGTTTGTGGCACCCCGGGGAGCCACCAAAGCCGCCAGTCCCGTGGCCCCGCTGAAAAATAATACGCAGATCGAATAGATTATTTTCCCCGTATATTTTCCGTCTCTAACAAGCCCTTGAAAGCTTTTCTTTTGATGTCAGCTGTCTTTCACATAACTATTTGGTAAATGTTAATAGATGTAGACAAATATAGTATATTGTTTAGCTTTGATGTCATTGTCATAAGGAAGTTTGTATGTATGTAAAAATATATTTATTGTATTGTACGGAAAGAACATTGATTATATATTATAGGATACAACAAAAGGCGGAATGTAATTTTTACCTGGCAAATATAAATTAAATTACCTTATACCTGCTTTCGACAACGGGGAAAAATGAGAACAAAAACTATGCTGTTTATTTTATGATACAAGTAATTTTAAACACAGATACAGTGTTCGAATATATTTTGTTGATTTTATTAATGGATAAAATATAAATAACATAATATTAATTGACCGAGCGAGCGAAGCGAGCGAGAGTCTCCATTTCGAGACTGGCAAATTTTGCTTTTGTCCGGATGTCTGTCTGTCTGTCTGTTTGTTCCGGGCTAGAGGTCGCATTTCTTAACGGATCCTAATGAAACTTGGCACACGTGTTCCTTGATTTATTTGCAATTTTTTGTCGAGAGATTTTTTTGATTGGAGGGAAAATGGGGGGAAAAGGGGGGAAAGTTTTCTGTGACATTGTTGACGAACGGATCCTTATGAAACTTAGCACACGTGTTCCTTGATTTTTTGTCGAGAGCTTTTTTATTCTTATAAAAATAAAAAAATTTTTTTTTTTTTTGGTAGTAACAATAGGAAAAATCCCTCTCTTGAGAATAGATGAGGAAAAATAATTAACAGAATGGGAAATACCTATACTTTCTATAGAGTTATGAAAAAAAGGGAATGGAGGTTAACGGAGGAGGTTCGCGAGGTCTACTGTTCACAGAACCACTAGTTAATTTATATTAAGTTCATACATTACATTTTTCTGCGTGTATAATGTTAGTGTTGTAGACCAGAGAGTCTTCTGATGAATCAGTATTTGGCGTATTTGGTGAGTAATCAAAATACCGCAACACTTTTAGAAATTAGCTGCCTAACATCATTGCCATCGAAGTTTGTCGCACGACTGGCAGTACTGGAGGCTTAGCCAAAGTCACAATCGCAAAACGTTAACGAAGTACGACAAAAACAAAATGTATGGGATTGACATAAGATTGACCAAGTGACTAACCGCAGCTTATGTCAATCCCATACATTTTGTTCTTGTCGACATTCGTTAGCGTTTTGAAATTATTACTTGGCTACGGGCGCAGTTGGTCTTTCTTATACGTACGATACTATTCCAGTAGTAAAACTATGGGCGCAGTATGTAGGTAGTGAAAATAATTGGAGCAATGAACCATTGCACAATAACATACAATTCCAATATTTATTTACATTGAAACTAACCGTAGGGAAACAAACGAAGCGAGTTCAATGCGCACGTAAAACAGAGAAAGGCAGGGTTTGAAAGCTGAGCGGGGAACACACCACGCGCCGTATTTACACAGATTTATTTTTACTTGTCCGTTTGTCTGTTGCCGCAGGGCTGTCGGCGAATAAACATGCAGCATTCAACATTTCAGCTCATTTCAGACAGCTATTGAAAATTCAGACATTCTCCCGAAAACGGACGTCCCTATTCTATTGTAAACATGGTACAAGCGTTGTTTGAATAAAACCGCTTAAAGTTTTATATAATAATTTGTTTTTGTAATATTATTGCGTAGTACCACTAATAATCCATACTTCAATATTTTATCTGGGTGAAATAGTTTGTAGTATTTTGGAATAATCAAACGCCCACAATTTATAACAAAAGATATGTGCCTATTTTCGATATTTGATAAATTATATTTGGAAAATATTATACTTTGCTACAGGTAAGGAGTCGTACAGGACCCAGAGTGTAGTAGTGCCATGGTCTCTAGTAGTAGTTCATAGCAAAAACAATACATCAAAAGAATCTATTACAAAGGTATTTACATTTTTGATGGATATAAATTATTGAATTATCAAAATTAATAAAACTAATAAAAATCAACTACAAAACCTCAAATGAAAACAACTTAGCCTGGTAAGGAAAATTGCTTACAGGTTGTAAAATGTAGTAGCAAAATCATCGTTGTTTAAAAGACTTATATATTGTCAGAGCAAGCCCTAGCGAAGTCAAATTTATTTAGTTTGAACCGCGCTATCTGCACAGTGTCAGGCAAAGTTCTCTGGTGCTCGGCAACCACCTCTACTATATTCACATTCATGGTCATTACACAGTAATACTGAATATAACATGTCAAATATTACGACCGCTTTTCTGTTAAGGAAGTCGGGTGTATTCTTTACTAGCAAAAGTATATGAATGGCGGAAACTCTCACATTTGGGTCATATGCATCGACATCAAAGATACATGTAGAGGTAAAGTTGATGGAAAGAGGAAATTGAAAGAAGGATAAAGTCTTGGTTGCGGAACATCCGAGAGTGGACCGGGATGCGCAGCGGAGCTATTACCAAGAACTAAAGAAAAGGAGGACTTTAACAGACTAATCGCTTACCTTCACTAGTTGGAGAGGCAACCTTAGAAGAAGAAGAAGAAAAGTATATAAATATTATTATAAATAAATAAATTTACTATGTAGTTACAAAGTAAAACAGTCAGTCGTTGTCTTATGGTTTTCGTTCGTTAGATGACTCAACAATTTTCAAGCAATATTGTTTTGCTGTGAAGATTTTGAACTGACATGAATGAATAATATTCTTCGTAAATCGTTTGAGCTTGGCTGTACCAAATCAAATAAACTAAGCGAATGCAGCGATATTTTATTTTCTGTAATAAAATATGGAATAGCATCAAAATGTATTAAAATTGGCATATGACAACGCTCAGCAGTGAATAAATGTTGAAAAATGAGTTGATATATGAAACATGACCGATATTGACTGTTCCACTCCAACGAAAATCGTAAATCTCTTAAATTAGTTTTTGTGACTTAGTAATAAAGATAGCTTTATAATGTCTATGGCGTGGTTTTAAAATCACGTTTTAAGCTAAGATATTTTGATCTTTTAGCTGTAATAACTTTCTAGGATTCCTTATAATTGTAGATTTAAATGTGACCAATGATTCAAAGCTAGAGTACATTGGCTATCAATGTGCACTTGACTTAGGATGGAATTGGATCATGGTCACTGGTCAATCACTGAATATCATGAATGAAATTTTGTAGTTATAACAGAGTACAATAGCTGGTCTTGTTATAAGTAAATATGTCGCGGTTGCCCAGTAACTTGTTATTATGGTAGGTTGGTACACTTTGTCAGCTAGAAGCAGCACGTCTTGAAACCTGCGATATTATAGAGTTTTGAAGGGTTCTCTTTTAGAGATCTAGAAGAATCTTAAACAAAAACTGCTCCTGAAAGGATGCCAGCTCATAAAACCCGCGAGTCTATAACAAATTGGCGGTATTTTCGCACATAAATCATAAAGTTTGCGGGTCGCATGTATGTCAATGTCGCAGTATGGAAATATGCTTCAGTGGAAAGTTTGCCAATAACTGAGCTGAGAGCGTCCGCGGGGTTGGAGGAAATATCAACTTTTTTATAAGCAAACAAAACTCATATTAAATTGATATTTAATTTTTTCATTAAAAATGTTTATATAATTGTGGTATACAGCCAGCAGGCTGTGATAAGTACATGACTCTCTTGTGATTGCCCCAATGTAATTAACTATGATTGTTTATGTGATTTGCTGATTTTTGTGACTATAACCACAGAATAATCAATACCATTCAATTGTTCAATAAATTTAAACTTCCTGTTCAATTAATTTAAACTTCCATCCGACCAGTCAAGCTAAATAATATTTACAGTATTACTCCTCTACAAATCTTTTTTCATCTATTTGCCCAGCTTGGTTGGGGCCTGCGTGGCGTTTGATATTGCCCACTCATCATAGTATTTAATGATATCTACCCCTTCGTGTTAGAGCAGGGCTGATATAGCAAATAATTTTTGTTTTTAATTACTAAAAAATATGGACTTTTTTAAACGGTTTTATTTAGCTCACCCCGTTTGTTTTATTATTTATTCTTGTGTCAAATTTAGTAATTCAAATTTCACCCTCTTCCTGTCAACCGATTAATCTGAAATTTTGTATACACTTTGGATTTTGGTGACAATACAATTATGTTTATTCATTATCATTATAAATTCAAGATGGCCGCCGCTACAAAATGGCAGATAACGTAGGTTTTCTCAATCCCATCAATATGGGTATCAAATGAAAGGGCTCAACAAGCAAAATACAATATACTATAAAAATTGAAATCCAAGATGGCGGCCGATACAAAATGGCGGATAACGTAGGTTTTATCAATCCCATCAATATGGGCATCAAATGAAAGTGCTTAACCAGTAGAATACAATGTACTATATAAAATTAAAATCCAAGATGGCGGCCTCTACAAAATGGCGGATAACTTAGGTTTTATCAATCCCATCAAAATGGGTTTCAAATGAAAGGTCTCAACAAGTAGAATACAATTTAGTATGCAAAACTGAAATCTAAGATGGCCGCCGCTACCAAATGGCTAATAACAATTTTTTATTAATCCCACCAATATGGGTATCAAATAAAAGGGCTTGATAAGAAGAATACAGTGCACTATACAACCTAACGGGCAATAAATAAACTAACGGGCAAGAAATCTTGCAATAATGAAGCACTAAATGAATTAAACAGAATACGAAATATAAACTAAAAACTAGAAAATAAAAATAGGTAAAAAAACTTTTTAAGTTAAACGGTTTTATATTAAACATACATTGCAATGTTTAAGATAAATGCACTAAAAACCAAAAAATAATAAAATAGATACAGTCGTGGGAATTATAAACATATGCATAGACTAGACTAAAATAAAACCGTGGGGCACGTCAATTGTCTACAAATTATCGACTTAATGTGCGATAGAAGAATCGTTTAATTCGTCGTTAGGCAGTTGGCCCGCAGACGGTGAGGAAATTACTTACTATTTTCTTGCTCATGGAAATTCCAATAGTTATACACTCCATGTAAATAAAAGAGATGTTTCAACTAGTTTATCGTTGGACATTCACACTGCTGGCTGGCCAGGAATCGTTTCATTGCTCGTAGTTTGTGTCGACAAAACATATGATAAAAGTACTACTCGCTCACCACTATGAAACCCTAAAACTCGCTTATAATCGAGCTTGCTAGCTTGTTTCCACATTCTAGCCCTACTTATCACACGTCCATCGTTGTCGGTTGAACAACTGCCTAATTATAGTGTAACATTACAAAACAAACATTTTAATCAACGATTGTAGACAATTGACGTACCTCACGGTTTTTTTTAGTCTAGTCTATGCATATGTTTATAATTCCCACGACTGTATCTATTTTATTATTTTTTGGTTTTTAGTACATTTATCTTAAACATTGCAATGTATGTTTAACATAAAACCGTTTAACTTAAAAAGTTTTTTTACCTATTTTTTTATAAAACTAAAATGTCTGAAATAAATAAATTGAATTGAATTAAAAAGCCTTATCAGATAAAGTAATTGCTAATGATAGAGAAGAATAGATGGAACTCCACCGACAAGGGTCTAGTATATATAATAAATAATTAATAAATTATAGGGACAACCCACACAGATTGAGTTAGCCCCAAAGCAAATTCAACACTTGTGTTATGGGATAATAACTCAACGATACTATATCTTATTACAAATACATATATAGATAGACAACCAAGACCTAGGCCAATAAGATCATTTGCCGTCTTGACCTGACCGGGGATCGAATCCGGGACCTATAAGTAAGGGGCAGTATCTATGATTATGTGACAAGAAGATCCAATGACCGTAACTAGTTCGTAATGTTGGGAGGCCCGTACGCATTCCGGTCACGATGCGGGCCGGAAGCCCGCCGGCCGGTAATGACGATGGACATGGCGAGACAAGTTTACGGTGAGTATAGGACCTTATCTAATGCGCGGGGTATGTAACTATTCTAGTTATTGAATTATAAGAATAGAATACTCTCTTTCTTCGTGTCGTAAGATTAGCTGAAGGGAAAAACAGAGGTACCTATCAATTTATTATGAATTTTTATCCGACTGATTTGATGCATTTTACCAACAAAAGCATTCTCCAGAAAAAATGATTTTCTGTAGGTTATGGCCAGTCATAAAATATAAACAAATCTTGTCTAAAGTTATCTTATGGACGGAGAGAAAATTAATCCGCCGTTTATCCATATAATTATTATTAAGTATATCAGTGCCTCTTTCATACTACAGAAGTAAATAAAGTAACAAAAGTTACTTAACCATTTCTTTTATCACGATTATCTCGGTTACATCCAAAACTGTATTGATTTGGAATTATGTGTATATTCATTGTCATATAGATTATGTGACATCCATAGGCTGACTATTATCTATCAGGTGGCTGATACGCTCACTTGATACGAGTACTTAGTAAACAAACGAAAAATTAAAATCAAAAACATGAACGCTTTTAAAAAGATACAAAAAGCAAGTCGGTGTTTATTCAGACCCGGAGCAGCTTCAACGGAAAATCTCGGAATATGACGCGGTCGGAGTCGACTGCAGGTGTCGACACTACATATATTTGCACTCCCACGAATATTTACATGTCGACATGTGCCACGCATTCTGCTACTTGTATTCAAATGGTGCTGGTTATATTTTTGCTCAACATTTCTGGTTTTATTTCAGAAATTATTATATACACGGGAATGGTATGACGATGACAAATATTATGATATTCCTACGGAAGCAAAACCGGCAAAAGATAAATAGAATAGAATAGACATTTATTAAGACATTCATCACACATACATATAAATAATGATGAAAACATGGATTTGTCTATTTAATCGTCGATTGCTCTTGGATTTCGTGTAATAAAGTTAAAACGCAGAGTAATCCGCGACCCAATTAGCGAGCGCCCTCACGCTCACTCCCGAAATCGAATTTATTTCGTGGTACGGGATTGTTGAATGGATTTATACAACACAAGTCCAGCCATACAGGCGTTTATATTATTACAAAGAAGTAGATTTTCATTTATTTCAATCATTGGTAGAGATTAGAAGATTCCAGGTTCGAATCCTCGTAGAGTCGCCATGTAGAGATAAGGCGACTGAATTTTATGACAATTGGCGTTAGATTACTTTATTTATAAGAATTAGGTACGCATTATAGCTACTCTTAATGGTAAGCATGCCTGACCGCTACTCAGAAGGTCCCGGGTTCGATCCCCGGTCAGGTCAAGATGAAAAATGATCTTTTTCCGATTGGCCTGGGTCTTGGATGTTTATCTATATATGTATTTGTTATAAAAATATAGTATCGTTGAGTTAGTATCCCATAACACAAGTCTCGAACTTACTTTGGGGCTAACTCAATCTGTGTGATTTGTCCCTATATATTTATTTATTTTATTTTATTTACTCTTATACGTAAGACCTACTACCATACTGCGTACTTCGAGTGATATACGATAAGTATATTACTATATGATAATCAAAGTCTTAATATATCAGGGTACTACTGTAGCAAAGGAAAAAATACTTTGGAAATCCTTCTTGTATATTTGTTTATCAATCATGCGAAATCAGGTGGGCAAAATTATAATCAGAATGATATTTTTGGAAGTTTCAGTTCCAAAAGCAGTAAAAACAACTTTATAAAATTTTTATTAACCCAAAATTATGAGCAGCGAGTACGTTCGTTATAAGTAATGTATGGAATTTTTTTGGCCCGAAATGTAATAATGCTGTAGTCGCGATTCAGGTCACTCGGCAAATTGTCTGCACGGCTGCACTCGCTGTAGACTGTAGAAAATGCATCGAATGCACAGCACGGATCATCTTATTACTGTCCTATTTTACAGAAATCGCTACAAAGTTTTTAACTCTAATAGTCAATTTACAATATTTTATACGTATTTCAAACAATGATATCTAGGTAAAGGTACGGAAAAAAATAACACCTTCCTGAAACTTCTACCTATAGACAGATACACCTGCAATAGTGATCCTTAGGAACAGATTTGCAAAAAAGTCTGACGTATACTTCGTATATTATATAAAAAATATAATAATTTATGTTTAGCTCATCGTCACCAAATGCTGAACAGGAACATTTAGTAATGCACGACGATCCACTTGACCTTGTGCTTTCCATATTTGTTCATCAATTCCTTTCGTTCATCGCTTCATCTGCTAAAAGGTTTACCAACACATCTACTTCCGGTTCTGTGTCTCCACTTAAGTACCAACTTTCTCAAAAAAAATTACTGTGTACAATATCGACGAAAGTACGGTAAGCATTGTATAATTATATTCAAGTTGGCATTTAAATAATAAAGCCGGATGCTTATTAAGAGCTCGATTAATAACAGCTTTCAAAAGTCAGAATAAGTATCGTTTATTTGCAGAATAAATATGCATACAGATGTCCGTTGATGTACTTTACGACAAGGACAAAACTCCTGATGGCGAGCGTATGTCGCGCATCAACTGTCGCGCATCAGTCAAATGGCGACAGTCGCACCTGGCACGAAACAGACGTACTATGTGCTAACTGGCGTGCAAACTTTAAAAATTATCATAAATCAACGTCTACTCGATCCTCCCTCGTGACTAATGGCTTCAGGAAACATCGTAATAAGTTTTCTAGAATACTAATGCATCATTTTGATGAAAAAGCGATTAAACGGCCATTTTTATTATCCACTGCATAATCATCTCGGACGTAAACGAATTGAAACTCCAAACAATGTTATGCAAACACTGATGAGAATAAAGTGGAACCACCGTCCCATAAAAAGTTACACCGCGGAATCTCCAGTTTCTTTTTAAAACACTCGTATATTTGGTGTAAACTAGGCAAACCTTAGAATGTTTTAGCGCCGTACATAAAAATGAAATAAAAGGGGCGAACAATTTGCCTTCCCTTTTATAGCGCTGAATGCGGGAGAGGTGGGGCGAGGGCTGCGATAACAAGTGTTGCGTAACAACAAGCAATTAAGCTATTTGAATTCAAGAATAAGCAAAAAATCCCAATTTGTTTGGGAAAATATTGCGATTCAAATCCGCCCTAGGTCAGGCAAGGGTGGGATTTTTAGGGACTTGGTTTATAAGAGGTTTTTTATGTTACTTATGCAACAAGCTAGCTAAGGCAACGGTGGATACTTAACCCTTGATTTGCGTTAAGGGTTGATTATCTTATTCTATGTAACCCTTATATATTGTTATTATGAATAAATTGATTTGGATACCACTTTAACCTTGAACTTATAACACCTACACTTTTCTATCAGGCCAACCGTACACTGTGGGTAGTCTCAATTTGTTATAAGCGAATCTCTTAAATGCACTCTTTTTAGTAACTAAGACATAACAGCTTCATCTTATTTATAAAACAAAAGTTATTTAAAAAGAGGTAACAAGATGCGGCTGCATTGGTGCATTATAATGTTGATATGGCTAGTACAGCCGCGGAGACAAGCCATTTGGCGATGCTCGATCGCATTCGGACTGCTTTGGACAGCCGCGTTTGATGGCATGGAGAATGAGCATGCGAGGTTCAATTCCAGCTTTTAATTACTGGAATTCAAAAAGACTTTATTTGATTTAGTTGGTAAACTGAATAGATTTATTTTACAAAGTAAAATGAGGAAACAAGTAATAAGTTAAAGTATCTTAACATACAAAGCTGTGCCAAGCGGTTGTAGTTCAATGCCCCGGTCTAATATCATTGACTTATAATATCATTTTAGCTTTTATCTTCCATTATTTCAATTTCCATCATAAAAAAATGAAAGTATTTTAAGTGCTGAACATTGTGAGTTGACATCATTTTTAGAAATTATGTTATGCTTTTTTAATGTTAAATATTCGTAATAGCATGTATGATTACGAATATAGTAAAGATAGTAGTAGTGTTTGTCCATATGGCGAGCTAATCACGCCGCACTGCGCCGCCGACTCCCGCGATCTAATTGACCAATCACGCGAAACTCGCAAGCCGGCTGAGGTATTTTCAAACTGTTCTAGTATCTTTATTTACTTTTAGTAACTTCTCATAATATAATAGGTATTTGGAAAATCAACCGAAAATCCCAACACGGCCCAAACTGAAACCTTCTTGTGGTAGTTAGCCTGTTTGTTATATTAAAATAACCGCTTTTTAATTAATGCATATGGAAATTTGCCTGGCACATATACTAAAATATATTTATTTACAATTATTGTCTTTCTGTCTGCCTGTTTGTTACGGCTAATTTGACGAAACTGAACTGATTTTGATGGGACTAGCAGACTTTCACTGGTAGAGAGCTTATGTAATAAGGCGTAACTAGGCTACCTTAATTTAAGATTTTTTCATAAACTGCGAACTGATCAATAACTTTTTTGTTAAACTCCACGCAGACGAAGCATGGGAAAAGCTAGTTCAGTAATAGATCACATGCTATCCACACTTGCCTCGAGGACATTTAAGTGCCACAACTCATGGCAATGGGTTTAATGGAAACCGTCACGATAGAACGGCGCGCCGTGGCGTCGCGCGATTTTAATAACTTCCCATGAAGCGATTGCGTTCAAGTATTTGACAATATAATCTATTATAAAAAGTCATGTGACCTGCTGACGTTATTGATTGATTTTATATTGATAACGCCAATGGCGCAGTGGTAACAGAACAATATTTCTCCTGAGCAGCGGACTATAAATGACCAAATCAACAAACAGTCTCATCTTACCCGATCTTCCTTAATATCGAATGTATTAGGCCAACACAATTATCAAATATGACTACCATCTAGCGATTAAAAAGTATGGATATGGACAGTATTCTCGGTGCATTTTGGTGAACGCGCCTGGTGAGCTGCATGAATGAGGCCTTATGTCACATTAAATATCATTGATGTAGCAATGTTATAGGATAATATGGCTATTTAAGATATTTTGAGCTAATCGACATGATAAGAAGAAATTAACAATTACCTACGACTAGGAGTCAACGACCGATAACAGTAATTATCCTAATAGTTGGCTCCGCGTCGCTTCGTCGCCGGTATATTGATGTGTTTGTAGTTCATATCTGATAGTGTTTGTAGTGATATGACGAGCAAATACCAATAATACGGCTATCTAGCTTCCGATTGCTTTGACCACACCTGTGGGCTATTCAAATTATTGGTTTGTCAATAGAAAATTTACTTCGAATCTTGTTTTGACGGACTCTGAGTTCCAATGGTCACCATTCGAGGCTGTCACATTGGAGGTCTTAGATTCAAGCTATGGTGAGGTCAAAAGTAAAATGATCTTAGCCAGATTTAGTCTCGAACTTTGATAGCTCAATTTGTGTGATTTTTCCAAATAAATTTATATTGTAGATAAAGTTTTTTATATGACATATGATCAGAAGAACGTAAATGCTTATTGTACCTAATTCTGAAGGCAGAAGAAGTCCATTTGAAGATGCTATTCTAATTTCAACGTTCTGTTATGAACTTTATGATTGACCTTTTGCAAAAATACTCGAAAAGTTTCACTGCCTCTGTCGCCTTTTAAATCGGAATAACATGCAAAAGTTAAGCGACAGAAATAGGCCTTAGTATCATACCCATCAGTATTTTCAGTCTAGACCAAAATAAGGTAACCGCGCTGCACAACGCCATATTAAGTTATCAATATTCATTTTATCTGAAACAATCTTTTTATTTGTATAGATTAATATCATGACACGAATAAACATGCGAATTCCCGGTAAATTAATAACGAATAAATAATTAAACAAAACTCATTATTACTTGATGCTACACAAATACTTCGCGGAATCCAGAAATGGAACTAATAAAGCACTCTGCGGTTGACTTTGCAAACTACACCGACTCAGGTAATGAGGACTAGGAGTTTCTCTTTATTCTAGAATTTTTAAATCTCTTTGAGCTCGCCTCGAGTCGCGAGCCGTTAATTATTGTTTCGTGGTTCTACTTGCTACTTTATGTTACCTGGTTTTTGCTTTGAAGAACATAAAAAGTCTTTTCAAATTTAAAACGATTTCGTCGTTGAATACAGGTCAGTAAAGATCTTATTAATTGATAGTATACTATGGGCCTTTGCGCTTTGAGGTATACCCTCTTTTTCTGTTTTTGGATAAATCTGTATTTGTGCTATTTATATGATGACTAGCGATCCGCCCTGGCTTCGCTCAGCTATAAAAACCTTCCTCTTGAATCAGTCTTTCTATTAAAAAAACCGCATCAAAATCCGTTGCGTAGTTTTAAAGATCTAAGCATTCATAGGGACAGACAGCGGGAAGACAACTTGCTTTATACTAAGTAAAGATAAAAATGTTATAATAAGGTGGTTAAGTATACCTGAAATTTTGGGTGGGGTGTAAAAAAATCAAGCTTTAAGATGATTACTGAAACTAGAAACATCATCGATACCGTTCTTCCGGTAAGAGATAAAACTACTTATTTTTATTTAAAAATTACCTTATCACCGTCTTATCGAAAGTGACTACCACAACCTATAAATATCTGGAAAACAAAGACAAAAAACAGACCATATAGTTAAGAGCTTACAGTTAGTAAGAAATAGTAAAAACATGTGTTCTAAACAATGTAACAACCTTTTTTATCATCGATTAAAAACTAATTGTCGTTTATGAAAAATGACAGATTAAGAACGGAATGGCAGATGTCTCAGAGAGAAATAATTTCTATGAGGATAGAATTTTCATAATATCTAACTACTTAATTCACTAATAATTTTTCTTTGCTTGGTTATATTTTATAAATTTCCCCAATAATATATTGGGTAAGTATTGCAAAGAGAATATATTTGTTTTTGATAATTCCACATAAAGGCTCCTATTTTTAAAACTATTATCTTGTAAAGATTTTCAACTATAATTTTGTATATAGCTTTTTGGTTGCATTGTCTGTATTTTCCATTGTAAAACCATATCACTGATGTCTATTTGATGTTATCGAAGCTCTTTTACCTCCGATACTATATCGTCTGCAAGGGCTCGTTTCGCATTTTTATGGCGTTGTTGTGTTGTGTTGTGATGTATATGGACTAAACAAACATATTTACAGGGACCACCGACTCCGGTACCGGAATATCAATTCTACCATCGAGTTATCCTCAACTGGTGTGGCAATTGGACCCGAAGCGTTGCCTTTTGGACCCAAATTGCAGAGGAGAGTGGGGTTTTGTATGGGAGACCTCCTTATATTACTTAGTTGCGATTATTTAGTTAATAACCCGCGACCCGAAATTCTTTTCTTTTAAAATAAATCAGTTTGTACTTGTATGTTTTTTTTAACTCAATAAATAGTAAAACAGTCACAACAAACTAGCAATGCGTACAACCTAACAAAACAAATTTATGACATTCATTCATAAAATATGCAGCGCAGCGCGATGGCTTTCAGTATTAAAATTTAAACACATTTGAATTACTACCGTCGGCGTAATATTCACCCTTTTAAAACTATTAAGAGTGAAATGCATCCGAGCCGCCGCCATTTGTCAGCGGCCGGCGACGGCGCGAAAGAGGGAAATTAGTGACGCGACGTGCGGAGTACGGAGACAGACATTATATAAGTACTAGCTTTAGTCCGCGGCTTCGTCTGCATTAATTTCCCTTAGGGAGCAGTGCTTTTTTCCTGGGATGAAACTCTATGTCCTTCTCAATTTCTCCTAGCTATGTGTATGCGAAATTTCAAGAAGATTGATTTAGAGGATAGGTATAGGAAGAGGTAACAAAGAATAAAATATATATATCAATATAACTCACTTTCGCATTTATAATATTAGTTGGGATATAATATATGAGATTTTTATACGTTACACACAATTAAAATGTCCTGGTGTCGTTTTTCACGAACAAAAGCATTCAGTTCATAAAATTAATGCCAATCTCATTTTATATTTTAGGTTTAAGTACCACCGACCACTGATGGACAGAGAACCAGAAGAAGGTTGCGGGCAAGCACTTATGCAGGCCATTCCAACCGATCATTATTGAGACATTGGGAGACTTTTGACCTGCAGTATGTATAGTGATGATAATGAGACCAAAAGGACATTGCGTTTGAGTGTATCCCGTACTCTGAAGCTAAGATGATAATATTGATAGGTAGATAAGACAAAATGAAAGCCCTTAGATTTCATTGAACCGGATCACAATTAAACAGCAATTCAGTCAGATGACAGAGCAACACAGCCCGAGTGAGTGACACGTGATAATATAGGTGTGCGGTAACTGAAGGCTAACTACGGGCCTGCGAACAAACGGTCAATGACAGAGATCGAACGCGTGGCTTTTAGAGACAATAGTCCTTCAATCTGTGATACGATTCGACTATTTGGATAGACAGACATAGATTTAAGTGCTATTAATATGATAATACCCTTTGAAAGATAGTTTTCTTAATCAGACTAATATTATAAAAGCGAAAGTCTGTGGGTGTGTGAGGATGTATGTTTGTTACTCTGGGACAGGGAAACGGCTAAACCGATTTGGCTGAAATTTGGAATGGAGATTGCTTAGACCCTGGAACAACACATTTCACAACACTGGTTTTATTTCATCCCGGATTCCCGCGGAAGCGGTGCCCCGAGCAACAGCTAGTAAATGATAATCGATACTTACATAGAAATAGTGCCACCCGTTAATATAATTCGTGTTGGCATTATTTAAAATGTAGATTCAAAAGTAGACCACTTTCAATAGATTTAATAATCCTTGTATTGACCATAAGTACCTACATTTAGGTGGTCTTTTGAGGTCAAGCAAAAAACTTTTTGCCACTGACATGAAACAAAAACCATAGGCCTCAATAACATTTATCGTTATAACGGCATACACGTGAACAAAGAGTGTGGTCTATTTATAAGAAGAAAACCTTACGTGAGGCTCAGTGGGCAAGCAGCCAACTCCAACCGCATTTTAAAACCTTAATTTCAAGAATATTTAACACCAAAACATTACTGTGCAAAATTGCATGCTATCCTCTAATTTCACACATAATTACGTAACATTAGAAATTCAATTTTCCGCAGTAGCACCTTTTTCAATTAGAATAGTAGATAGCGCCCGTATCCGCCTGCGCGGCGACTTCCGCCCGCTGCTGAGCTTCCATTATCAACTTTTCTAATGAAGTGTTGCAACAAAGCTCCAATACAGTGTCGCTGAAGCTTAAATCATCAAAACATTTCGCTTACAAATGTTAAGCTCTTGCATTTAGTCTTCAAAATTATAACAGAAATAATTTTGATCAAGCGCGAGTTTGCACACCAAGGTTTCCCCATTAATATAGCTTGGGATGTTATGGCGGGATTCGTGAAAAAAATCGTTTGTTGAATGAGCATGGGAATGGTTTGTTGATAGTTGAGTATTTGTTGTGATAGCTGCAATTAAATATGTAATCTGTGAAAGTCTAGTCTCAAGCTGTATTTTTGAACTAATTAGCAAACAAACAGACGAATGAACGGATAGCAGAGGATTAATAGTAGTGTCTAGTTAATACATTTAGGAACGTGGACCTTAAATAGTGTCACTTTTATCATCAAGATTATTTATTTATTTAAAAGGAAGACCAACAGCAGATATATACACAATGTTAATTTAAATAATGTTATGATGACTTCGTTATTGTTGTTATGTTTTTTTATTTTGCCATCTACTTCTATAGACATTATTTAATTGCAAAGTCTTACGGCTTCTTTATTACTTTCTGAACAAAAGCATTATCAGCTTTCTCAGATTCACTGCTAGGCCTCCTTTTGTCTACACCAAACTTCCAAAATTAAAACCTCCGTTTTTTTTAATTCTGGGCCACCGCGATTCAGTTGTTGCCAGAAACTCTCTTAATAATCCGTCTATCTGGCCGCCTTGCGCCGTGTCGGTTGTCTTCGCTTTCTATATCTTAGGTACAACTCCATTACAGCCTTACTTCGCTTTCCATCGTTCCTTATAGTAAGGGGTCCGACCCAGTTACAAAACATACATTGCTGAAAATTACATCAGAAGATACCTTTTCTGAATTCTATATATTTTGTATTTTAAAGCTCGTACTGTATTCATCTGTGATAACAAACGATTGTCGGGTTAAGCTCCGCTTAGAGAGCTCGCCATTGTATTTATTTCATTGTTATCTTTTTCAGGAAACATTCAGTATATAATTCCTACAGGAGGGCGGAAATCCCTGAGGTTGACTATAAAGGTATGGAAATAGGTTACGGGTGAATAGAATTTGAGAATTTTTTTGTTTATGGTTCTACAACCAACATCATCAGATTACTTAGTTTAATAGTAACTTCAAAATTGTGGCAATACAAAACAATGTACAAAATCGGCAATTTTTAACTCAAAAACTAAGTTGTTAACTTAGTTTTTGAGTTAAAAATTGCCGATTTGACTACGATGAAAATGTTTCCTAATAACAAGGCGAGATACACAAGAAAAAAAATTATTGTCTGAACTCTCTTAACTCCTAATGATGCGTGTTTACCTATATAAGAGAGGTACATAGTCTTAAGACTAGCTGTCATTAAATTTTGACGGCAGATTATTCTTCCTGTTTTCCCTTTATTAGCTAAATCATCTTATGTGTGGCGTCGTTAACCTAATTGTTTAGTTTTTGGGATCTTCAAAATGATTGGAAATATTTCAATAAAACATATTAAAGCGCGGTACAACTTATGAGTATCCCCTTTTTACCAATCCTATCTAGGTCAATATAGGAGAGCCTGATATACTCAAAAACTTATTATGAGAGTTCTTAACTGCATATCTTACTAAATAAATAAGTTATATACTCCTCACAAAATAACTTTAAGTGAGGCCTGAAATAAATAAACAAAAAGTCAATAAACCAACATCACCCAACATTTCGTCCTGTGACAAGACTGACGGGCCTAAGTTGACAAGCTAAGACAAGCGAAGTAAACCGTGATACATTTCCTAGGCCCTGGCAAGTTGTAGATCGTGTGACAGGGCTTGAACCGCCCTTTGCCTGTTTTCGACGATAACACGCGAGGAAATGTATCTGGGGGCTTCGAGCGGATGAGACATCTCCTGCGCTGTGACGTACTTGCCAGGGAATGTATGTATTTTCTTTATGTTTCCTTACATTTGATATACGTTGTGTAGATGCTCTGATAAGATATCTTTAGTATTAGGATGTTGATGCAGGATTTTTAGGTTAGCGCTTGGTATTTTACTTTATCTTAAGAGCTTACCGTTTTTTAATTTATGCCTCCCAACTATATTAGATACTAACTTTTCGCGTGGTTTTACTCGCCCGTGGTCGCTATCATTATGTAGAAATATATTTTTAAATCAGACCAGAAGTACTTTAAAACGATCTTAATACCTACAACAACGTCACAAATCACTAAACACGTAACACTGCAACTGCAAACTCCGCCAAAACTGTTCACAGGCACCGAGTCCGGCTTTGTATCGCTACCGGCACCGTCGTTTGCGGTCCCGGACCCGATGCGGACGAAATATCTCAATAAATCGCACTTGCAAAGCATAGACTTAAAATAACTACAGAGGAATCGCGCCACCATCAACTAAAAATCATTATTCATTGAAAACACAAGTTATCAAAAATCCGTGTTATGTTAGATTCTGGATCTGGATTAATTTTAAACATATTAAATTATTAAATTATAGTTCCATATAGTTACAAATTGCAAAACTGCTAAAAGTGGCCGTTTTAATTAAACAATATTGCAATTTGTAACATTAGGGTTTTTTGATTGAATAATTTAATATGTTTAAAATTAACTTCAGATCCAGAACCATAATTACAGAAGACGGATTTTTGATAACTTGTGTTTTCAGTGAATAATGATTTTTAGTTGATGGTGGCGCTAGTGTTCACCAAGGTATCGTCTTAAAGCTCAATATAGCTGCATGTCGTATGTGTTTTGGGGTGATGCGTAATTGCGATTGGCGCTAGCGTAACTAGTTGGTTTATTTATGAAAGAAACTCGTATAATGCGACAAACGAAACGTCCATTTTGCAGGCTCCACTTATGTTTTGTGTGAGTCTAGCGACGCGTCCCGGCTTCGCATGGACATACAAAACTTCCTCTCAAAACACTATCAATTAAAAAAACCGCATCAAAATATGTTGCGTAGTTTTAAAGATTTAAGCATACATAGGGATATAGGGACAGAGAAAGCGACTTTGTTTTATACTATGTAGTGATAGTGATTACGTCTGGAGTTTTTATAAGTCTGTGTTGTAAAGTTACAAGAGTAAACATTCCGTGTAGAGCTCTTTGGAAAATCTTTTCAACGGCCCCGTTCAATGGCGGTCGTGCAGCCACTCGCTTATTTCCGGTGTATGAATAAATGGCACAGTTTTGCTAATACTTTCGCGAACGCTACTACACTAACTTTTGCAGGCGACTTAAATCGTAAATAAAGTTGCGCACATATTTTCTAAAGTTACAAATCGATTCTATTTAAATTCTTAGGTTTGCGTACACAATTCTAGAAACGGGATTTATTTTAAAAGGCATCTATTTGTCTGTGTATCCATCCAATTGTGAAACTATTTCAGTTTGACGAACCAAAAAAAAGTATTTATTTTAGTATATTTGTATGTATTATATATATGAAGTTGTATATTTTTAGGTTCATATTTATATACATTTAATATATTTTTGTTCTCTTATCTGACTTACCCCAAAAAGATTATCTTCTCTGCACCACTGGTTGGTTGACTGGTAGAAAAAGTATGACTTTAAGTCCGCAATTCAAATTTGTATGTAATGAAATTAAGTAAATAAGTAAGTATAATTAAATTGGTTTTAACCAATTTGGCATGTATATTAATTATTTTTTAGATCGAAGTCGAGCTTTAGTTTTATTTTTATTTTTATTTTAATACCTATAAAATAAGAATAGGGTTGTGGTCTCTTTACAGTATTATCTCCGTGTTCACCCACCATACTTTCCAGCGTGAGTTGTAGCACTTGTGGCGGTCTGGCTGCGATTGTAAAAGTTACCTGTTTACAACATAGTTGCTGGTTTGTAGCTGAATTGTAGCTGCGAGGATTTCGTAATGGCGTTACGAACGGCCTGTGTACAAAACTCGAGTGACGTAGTTTTGTGCAGACTAAATCTGTAATTGTAGTGTTAAGGTTTTATTATATACTAACAGTCTACCCCGGCTTTGCCCGTGGTACATACGAACTATGTTCCTTAGGGTGAATGTAGCTTTCCAATGGTGAAAGTATTTTTGAAATCGGCACAGTAGTTTTTGAGTTTATTTAATACAAAAATACAAATCTTTCCTCTATATAATATTAGTTGGTAAGAAAAGATAGAAAAAGCAGTTTTGGAGAGAGCCATTTATTCAGTGACAGATGCAACCGGGAAAAACGCTCGGACGAAGAAGTGTAACAAGGCAATGTTTTCATCAACGACACACCATTTAGTAGCATAGCTACAATTGTCTCTTTAGCATACCATGTACGTTAAACAATCTGATCGTTCAAACACAGCGTACAAGCTCTCATATTGTAACTCGACTTGTTCGTTAAATCGGCTGCACCATTTGTCAACCCGCCAACGCGAGTGGAGCGGGGTGGAAGGGCCCGTGCTCGCGCGCATCAATAAATCAGTAGCCGGAACTGTTGAGGATGCGATCCATTCAGCGGTAAGTAGGCCTGGTTACTTGCATTGATAATGGCTTAAGTTACATGTAGCAATTAAGAACGTAGAGATTACTTATACTTGGTAGAGCAAAGACGTGTATTATGCATATGCAATGTATTAATGTGTGCAATCTGTACACAAATTATTTGAATAAAAATAAATTATATCTCCCATCATATCGGCTAAGTAGAGTTAATGACTCATTTTTGGGTAATTGTATACACTATTACAATAAGCTTCCAGAGTCGGTCCTTAGTTTGCCTGACCGAAAATTCAAAGCACATGTTAAGAATTTACTTTGTAAAAAAGCCTATTATAGCGCTCATGATTTTCTCAATGACAAGGATGTGTAACTTAAGCTTGGTGCGGAGTCCTCCAAACTATAGCTAAAAATTGATCATATGTACATTCAGTACATTTTTTTTTTATTATATCATGACATCTTTTATTACTTGACATTTTTTATTAAACTATTTCAATAATGCTCAATATTTAATAATTTAATAATAAAGTTATTGTAATTATAAAAATATTCAAATGTAAAATTTTGTGAATTGACATTTTTGAAAAAAATGCTGCTGTGGAGTTTGTGGCGCCACTTCTTCACCACTTGCGCTTTGGAAGTGGTGGTAAACTTAAAATAAGTAACAATTGACGTCAATAAATGAAGAATATCCTATATTGAAAATAAACAATTTGAATTTGAATTTTGAAAATTTGACGTTTTGTTTCATTTTTTAATGTGTAAGTGTCATCATTACAGTCAGATGACAGTATAAGTTTTGTATGTAGGTATGCAGAACTGTACTTGTGTGTATTTCCCCCCCGCAAAAAACCCCAGATTAATTGGAATAGTAAATTATTGCTAAGGCTACTCCCTTCCGGTATGGAAGTTGTGTGGCTCGAAGGAACAGATCTATATGGTCAATTTCTTTCTGACTTATCTAACTAAAAGTGTGTAGGCCAACATTTTTGTCAGGTACATAAGAAAACATCTTAATTAGCTCTATACATGCATATAACTGTACTAACATTGTGTTAAAGTCATAAATTCATGAAAAAAGTAAATTTACATGGACATTATTGCTTTAAGTCACACTTGATTTCTACATATTTTCCATAAACCCTCGGACAGTTATCAGGAAATTTAATGTCTCAATTTATCTCTCTGTCATTATTCACTACGCGAAGGTCCAATAATTGCTGTAAGCTCTAAATGCCATAAGTTTTCGATACCGAGCCAATTCTAGCAGCTCTGAATTTACATCAAAGTGTTTTGAATATTTTACTTAGTATACCCCTTCCCATCAGTTGGATCGTATTTATGTTTATCAATTGATCTCCGCTAATATAATAATCCCGCTCAATATGGGAGTCTAAAATATTTTCTTGAGACGTAAATGTAAAAGTAGAAAAACCTTTCAATTTAATTTTTATACAAATAACTTGCAATTGCAAACACTCTTGTTACTTTGTTGGGTTACTAAACAAACTTATAGAAATATGTTATAATGTAGATATTTATGCATCTAAAAAAAATTACGCTGTTCTTACCGTTTTCATTCTACAACACATAAACAACAAATCGCCAATGAAAACCAAAACGTGTCTCTATCTATGTTCAATCAATCGTTCAAAACAGATGAATCGAAGTTAGATGACTATGAGAGAATGACTAACATTTTCTCAGTTATCTCCAAACAAACGATCTGATTAAAGTTTACCTCCAACTTGATCGTTCTTCAGACGTTTGGTTGTTCCAAGATCGATGACTTAAATGCTGGAATTGACCCGCTTGAACAAAGAGCATTGAACCACTGGAGTGGCCACTTACAGGCGACCCACTCTGCCAAAAGTATAATACCGCCGGTCATACTGCTTATACTAGTGTGCGTGTATTCTTTTTGTTTGTGTTTGATATTTGGTCAAATGTGTACTGTACAGCGACGTGTTTGAATAATACATTACTAGTATTCAAACCATTTTGCCTAATTTCAAACTTATTGCATAATAAATTGTACTTACTAGAAATCCTTTTTTGCAACTCCACTAAAATCGAACAATACTTCGGCCCGATTCGTTTTAACCAAAGTTCGATAGTAGAAAATGTTTTTATATGTAGATTCGGTAGCACTCCTTAACTGCAGTGTCCGTGGCCAGCGACCCGAGCCGCGTGATCGATGCACCCAACTCGCCCCACTTACCTGGGCCACGCTCGGATCGCCCGGTCCCGGTTTACCTTAACCCGTTGGCGAAGCGGATGATGGATCGAACGCTGCGGTGATACCGTAAAACGCATGCTAAAACTTTTGCTATCAACGCTACATTTTAATAAAATACACTTTTATAAATTGTCAAGATTTACTTTTTTTGTTAAGGTTCTAACAACTGCCTTGCAGTAGAATAGTAGTTTTTTAACTTTTTTTCTAAGATACTTTGTTTATGATACCTTTTTATATATGGTGAATTTATCTCAAGTACAAAAAAATAAAGTAACTTTTTCAGAGAAAAGGAGAAAATCACTGTACTCTAGTGTGCAAGAAAGTGTTTGATAAATAAACCAAATTGTAATAGTAAAAAATAAATACGACTAAAAACTTTATAACACTGCATTTGGACCAGTTTTAAATTTTGATAATTTTAACTATAGGTTCGATATGGTGTACGATGCGTAGTAAAATATACCACACTTAATTCAATAACGTTTGGTCTACTATAATTAACTAAATCCGATATTCGATTAGACAGCGCGTATCATTATTATCCCTTGACGTGAGTCCGCTTTGCCGCACAGCACCAGCTCGCCCAATTTTCCAGTATTCACATAGATTCACCAAAATGCCCGATTTCGCCTCGGCTCTAACCAAACGTTTGAATTTCACTTGCATATTATTGATCTATGATGATCGAGCGAACAAGCCGCCTTCATTTTAAATGGAAATACACTTTCTGCTCAAGTTTTCACTACAAGCTCCAATCGTGAACGCGATTCAGTTCATTTTCATGAAATGTCTGACCAGATGGGAAATGGACGCTTTTATATGCTGCATTTTTATGCAGTTCTATTCAGATGGCATTTTGAGTTCATTATTTATGAAAAAGGTGTGATACATTTTTGTGTAATATACTAATCTTTAGTGTTTTTGATGATTTTTCGTTCAATCATTTTCAAGACAATACTTGGCCCTTCTGTTGGTTTTGTGATTTTCCGGTTGCCCTTACAGAATTATATAAAAATCAATAGGTATGTATCTTAGTCCTCATTCGATATCTATAAGAAAGGTACGAGGACCGAGGACTACGGTACATAGTATTTGATATTTTTTGAAATGTTACTTATTTAATTTGTTTGTGCCGACAAAACTTTTGTACAGGATCATGCCAAAACTAAACCCTTTTAACTCAGAACAGAAGCGCCTGAAGTGTGAAAAGTTTACGAGAAAGGGTTAGTTATATCCTTTAGTTAGAAGGAAAAACAATGAAGACGGCAGCGTTTTTAAAAACAATTCACATTAGACTGTAGCTGGCTGCAAAATAATATCACCGTTCGCGGTATAGAGACTAACAAATTTAAACAATAAACAAATAAGAAATTATGAACATGTAAACTCACCAATTATTTCTACGTTAGAAAGAACCCAAAATCTATTTTTAACAACATAAGTTTCTATCGAAAATATTCAATTACAGAAACACCGGGCGGGCAAGCCCCAACTCCGGTCCCTTGGGAGAGTCGGGAGCAGGGTCCCTCATGCGGGCTCCGTGTTATCCTAACGCAGCCAATTCCTTCACTCGTATACGCATGAATGCCTAACGATGTCTTTGACGGGAAGGGAGGGGGTAGATTGAATTACTTTGCGCGTCTTTGCAAATATGTTACCGGTAAAGACCCGGACCAGGACGTTTGTCAGGTAAATAAACTTGATAGGGAGAAACAATAAGAATTGGAAAAATCTGTAAAGGTTCGTTTTGATGTAGCAAATTTTTCGACTTTTAATTCAAATCACTGCCATATCGTACTCTTCTTCTTTTGAGTCTTAATGTCTATATGGACTCTATATTGACTTAGGCCAGTACTTGGCCTCCTCCACCGCCCGGTCGTTTGCCTCGTTAAAATTTATAACCAACTTTTATTATAATGTGACCTATATAACCTTGATAAGACATGCCTTAGTGGTCTAGTGGTCTAGCGGCGTAGACGTTTGCTTTATGATCTGGAGGGTCGTGAGTTTGAATCCCACGGGAAGCATAATTTGCATAATTTGTACAAGCTGCCCGCGCAAAGTCGTCCTTGTTTTTCTTAAGCCATTCTTCTGGCATTTATAAGTTTGGCTTTATATGGAGGCCTTACCCCATAGCACGAACCTAATGTTTCGACACCAAAAACTATGACTGCGTATTGTGAGCCAAGACCACTAAATTGACACGAATCTAAAGATTATAATGAAAAAATCATGGATGTTTTTCATAATTCCATTCAATTGGCTTGATATCGGCTCATCACTATCACTACCACTATCATCACTACATAGTATAAAACAAAGTCGCTTTCTCTGTCCCAATGTCCCTTTGTATGTATCTCTTAAACTACGCAACGGATTTTGATGCAGTTTTTTAATAGCTTGAGTGATTCAAGAGGAAGGTTTTCATGCCCGTTTATCGTTATAAGTCGTTTTATCTTTTGTTTTATTTTGAAGCATACTTATTTGTTCAAACTATATTATGTCTAAATCCCTACTCGCCTATTGAACCTACGCATTGTTATTATTCGGTCATTGTTGAGGTCCACTTGACCGCATTCCGCGGTTAATGAGGCTGTAATGGTATAATGTGCGGTATAATTGAAGCCGGCATTAATATTATCCGCTCGCATTATCAACATCCGACTTCCTTCATTAGTGTCTGACTGACGATGGCTTAATTTCAAGAAAACGCTTTGAAATTGTATAGCTGTGTTGTGTTTTGATGTATGTGTGATATTAATTGGTCTGTGTGTTATAAAAATGATAACACGTGCGTTTGTTTATGCCTCTTTGATAATATTAAGTATTTTTTCCGAAAATAAATATACGAGCTATTGCTGTTTGGGAGAAAATTAAGAATGCTGCCGAATTTTTTAATTTGGTTGCAAGATTTCTAGGTTAAAGTATAATCTAGTTATAAAAGGTAAACAAACCAAATAAATGGTTTCATGATTAACACATACATAGTTTTGTATATGATAATTAATAAAAACCAATACTTTAAAAACTAAAGGAAACAATTGTATTGATATCATGAATATATTATTATTGATATGTTTTAGATAAAGTACTTTTTCATTTTTCTTCAGTTATTTTCCACAACTACATATCTCTTATGTATAGAGTTCAAAATCTAACGAAATATGTGACCCAAAATAGCCGGATAACAAATGAGTATCGGCGAGGGTACCGACCGCTTGACGTGAAATATGAACTGAATTGACACTCTGGCATAAAATAACTAACGCACAAACACTTAACAAGGTAGTTTGTATATACAATAGTAAAGTTCAATGTATTTAAAGCATAAAAAAATTTGAAAAATAAAATTGTCCGAAATATACGTATAATAAAATGGGAAAAATATTTTGTCTGTAAATTTAGTAATTTTGACTGAAATGGATAGAGGGACATTTAAATGAATAATAGAAGCAAAAATTTTTTGTCTGTCTGATTGCTTATCACTGAAAGAACTGAACCGATTTGCTTAAACCTTTGTTTTAACTCGGAAGAACATCTAAAGTTTTTTCATCAAAATCGTTTCATTAAAAAAAGTTATCGTCATTTGAATGAGCTAAAGGCATGTTTCATTTCGAACGAATGCACCAAATTGGATAATTCTTTTTTTTTGTGTTGGTTATTGTCATGACAAACTTTGTATATAAAAAAGGGGATTCCCGGTAAATTCCCGTGGGAACTTTGGGAGCAACAAAAAACCGAATGAAGTCCAATCGCACGAAGTCGCGGGCTACAGCTAGTCCTAAATATAGGTCCTACATTAAAGGAAGCACGTTAAACCTTTGGGTGCTTAGTACTTTGGGGCTAAATCTATGTGTACTGTATGAAGCGTCACATCTGTGTACCAATAATGTGTGACAGTGGACAATAACACGCGCCCCGGCTCACCCCCATTACTTCGAGTACGGTCGCGGGTAAAAATATGTATTGTGATACGGCTTCATGTTTCTTGACCTTATCCTTCCATTCCATGAATATTTGAATAAATTATTCTCAAAAAAATGTGTTTTATGTTTGTTTTTGTTTTTTTTTTTAAGTAGATTGGCAATGATAGATGATAGACGCTGTGAGGATATTAAATTATATAAGGTGAACCCAAATCAACTGCAAATATTTTAAGGGTGGATTCAGACCACTATACCGAACAACTTTTCCAAATAAACTTATATCAAATTATGAAATTATTTTTTTCACTCTCCATACTTAACCAGTTCAGCTGATTCTCAATTTGTATGGGAGACCAAAAATTTTTTTTCTTATTTCGATATAAGTTAATTTGGAAAAGTTGTTTAGTTTACTGTAGTTAAAATAACAAATAATAAATATATCGAATTTCATGATTCAAATTGACAAGAAGTTTGATTCCCATCTGAAATTCGAAGTTTCGAAAATTGTTACTAATTTGACAGAAAGACAACAAAGTCATCGTCATCATTTTGAGTAGGTGTCACGGTCAATGCACCATGCACACCCTGGTGTCAGAGTTCTTAAGACAACAAAGTGAGTTATAAGAGCTGTGCTCTTGTCGGTGGAGTCTCTTCCAGGTGTCTCTATCTTCCGCTAGTCTTTCCTTTTGTTGTACCGAACCCTGAAATGGGACAAAATCAGTAATTTACTTAAATGATTTAATGTTTATGAAAAATAAATTGTTTATTTCTGAATAAGCTTTCACTGACTGCCGCCGCGCCGCTGGGAAGTTTCAGCAAACATTGTTTCTCCAAAAAGCTCGGAAACGAAATAAGAAATAAAACCGGCAGAATTTATGCGAAATTGAGCTTCGTGTAGCACTTAATTTATGGAAAATTATCGCAGCGACGAGATGAAGGGTAAGGGAACGAGGGTGACGGAGGAGATGGGATGGGGAAGGAAAAACAGATATAAATGGACCACTGTTATATGTTTACTGAAGGTGAATTCTAAAAAAAGGTACACAATTTTGTAAAGATCATAAGCTCTACTTACTCGTTTTGATGTTTAGATCTATAACTTTGCCCATTAGACACACATTTATATGTATTTTAAGTCCTTTTTTCAAAATGAAATGTTTCTTTTGTGCGATTAAGTTGTTAAACAAGCATAAGGTCTAAGTAAGATTGGCGAAACATACACTACGAATCCATACTATCTATATATATAAAAATGAAACCCGTTTTCCGTTGTCACGACATAGCATGAAAACGGCTTGACCGATTTGGCTGATTTTTTTTTTGTAGTTTTATAATACTCTGTACAAGGTTTTTACGGAAAAAAAATTAAGAAAGGCGGTACGAAGTTCGCCGGGTCAGCTAGTTATAATATAAAAGTGAAAGTAGACATTGCTAAGACCCTGGAACAACCCATAGGCTATATTTTATGCCGGAATTTCTACGTGAGCCAAGTTCCGGGCAACCATTAGTAAATACATAAGTACGAAATAATAAAACTGCTCAAACAATTTTGAAGAACTCACAATGACCTATAATATGATTTATATAAATTATTAAGCACAAATTCTTTTATATAAATCAACAACCACTTTTCAAGACCAAAATATCACTGGTAAACATATTGAGATTACCTTCTACTATTATATAGATTGAAGTTTTGTATTGTAACATTATTCTAAAATAAAAACAGTTATTGGACGGACTTGTGAAAACCCGATGTATGCGATAGGTCGCGGCCAAACTGCGCGCGGGTAGCGTGCGGCTGCGGTCTGACCGCGGGCGGGCTCAGTGAAGACACCTCATTTCCGCGTATCGGGCTTGCGTGAGCTAAATACAATGAAGAGAAGTTGTTAAGAAAAGTAGGTTCTATTCTTAGGTTGAGAGGGAATCACTTAGGTAGTATAGGTAGAAAAATGTTTTGTTCTTACATTTACATACTTATAAAGTGATAATTACATAAACTTATACAGATACATGGAGAATATTTTTTACGATTAGATTTGCAAACAAGCATACGGGGCCCACGTAAGAGTACTTTTTTATATTTTTCATATTTTTCTATTTTATCCAAAAACCATGATCTTATCATCGACAGTGACTCTATACAATGCAGAGAAGCTAAATCGTGTAACATCTCAATATCAAATTCGATGCGATATATTATTACAATATCCCATTACTTCCTGACATTAGCTATTATTATGCATATCAATTAATTTACATGTAATAGTCGTATTCATAGTCATGCCAATATCGTCGTAGCACGCGTGCTACGACAAGCTACGCCGAGAGGGCAAAGTTAATTGAAGATGTAAAGAGGCGTAGCGGTATGAATAATTCAGCGTAGCCGGCGTAGCGGCTGGCGCGGCGCCATGTCGAGCAGGGCTACCAACTTTGTAATAACAGTGGTACGGTCAGATTCAAAAGTCAAAACAAGTTAATACAATTTTGGAGCGTACTGCATTGACTTAAGGACAATTGGTTGAGCTACTTTTGATGTTGACTGTACAATGCAGTAGTTATGAAACACTGATGCCAATAGTAATGGGCTGCAAGATATTGTTAAACTTGTACCTAGGATTAATGTATAGCACTACTTACACACTGAAACCTTTGGTTATTCGTCAGTTGTATAATTAGTACTTATCTTTATCGTATTAAAAAATAACTGAAGAGTAGTAGATGTTTTTCTTTTCTAAAATTTTATTTTGTACACTTATGCTTTTGTGTGTATATCTCTAATGGCTTGACTTAGTTAATATTTGACTTTGACTGTAACGAGACGAAGGAAATAAAATAAATAAAAAAAATTGTCATAATAATCAAAATAAAAAAAAAGTAAACTGAAAAGGAAAGTAAGTGACTAAAGAAAACTGTTATTTGAGTAGTGTCAACCCTGCCCCCGCCCGGTAGTCCCCGGGACACAGATTGAGTCTCGATAATCCCGCGGAGCGTCCGAACAATAAATGAAGACGCCTCAGTCAGAGGTGATAAGGCCTTTGAAATACATTTTCCTGTTCTTTTCACCAGTCAGTTCGATTTCCAACGCAACGAACTAAAAGTTAACTCCATTAGTGAATTGAAAGAAGTAGAAAAAAAATAGGTGTCTTTTAATTTTTTTTTTTTTCAATAGTTCAGCAATGTTAGAGGATGACCATTAAGCCATATAGAAAAGTATATTATCATAAGGGTGAGGTGGTATGCTTTCTGGGCGTGGAACTTGGATTGGTCGTCATTCAGTTTTAGTTCTTGTTATTTACGTTACGTCAACCCTCCTTAAGAATTATGTTGTTGGTGGAATCCGCTACCAGTCTTATATATACATATATTTTTTTATTGATAACAAAATAATAGGTCTGCTGGAAGACCTAGCACCTGTTTGTTTGTATTTAGTGTATATAAAAAAAATGTATAAATAAAATAGAAAAAATAGAAAATATCCAACTATTAATAAAACCGGTTCAGTACGCACGCCAGAGTACCAGCAGGTTCTTTTACGTTAATTATTTGAGTATTTCAAATTTTCGATCATACATTGACCAAGATATACCGGAAAACCTACACGTTTCCGAAGAATAGCTAAAAATCTGTTTCGAACAAATGACAATTTTAATGAGAATCTTGAATGATGTATGTATATAAAAAATCTCCTTAATTCATTTTACTTCCATATGATTAAGTGTACGTAAACGGTTTAAATTTATGTAGTTTGGTTGTTAAAAGCAGGCATGTATTCAGAGCCTAATAATTTAATTTTGCTAAGTAGGGACCTAAATTGTAGTTTATTATCTGCTTTGCACTGCAGCTGCGCCGCGGGGCCTATCAATCAGGTGAATGCTAATCCGCGAACATTGCAGCTAATTGTACTAATTGCACTAACATGCATTTCTGAGTCCGTACTACTACTTATATGTCGATAGACAATTTATTGAAACTAGGAAATATATACATATTTTTTTATTATTTTATATAAAAAATACCAAACTGTATCAAAACACTAACGTACTTTTATTACACACTTTTAGATGTCTGTTAAAATACCAAAACGTTCTCCTAACTTTTTTTAAAAACTGAATTTAAATCGGTTAAGTTAAACGCAAGTTATCACGGACTTACATACCTAACAACATACAGGTTAAACCTACCTAGTTCTATTAGACTGAAGACAATAAAAATACGCTTCCTGTGAGATTTGAACTAAACCTTAAGGTGATACCTCGGTGAACACTAGCGCCACCGTCATTTAAAAATCATCACTCACTGAAAACACAAGTTATTAAAAATCCCTCTGCTGTAATTATGGTTCTAGATCTGAAGTTAATTTTAATCATATTCAATTATTAAATTATAGTTCCATATAGTTACAAATTGCAAAACCGCTAAAAGTGGCCGTTTTAAGCAATAATGCAATTTGTAACTATAGGGAATTATAATTTAATTATTTAATAAGTTTAAAATTAACCTCAGATCCAAAACCTTAATTACAGCAGAGGGATTTTTGATAACTTGTGTTTTCAGCGAGTAATGATTTTTAAATGACGGTGGCGCTAGTGTTCACCGAGGTATCACCTTAAGGCAAAAAATGAAAACAGTCGATCAAGTCAATATTTATTATATTTTTGAGAGTGTAATGAAAAATAATTAGTATATTTATTTAGGTAGTTATAGCGTATGTAAGGGCCGTAGCCAATGGAAATCTCTAGTCTCTGCCTACCCCTACGGGAGACAGGCGTGATGGTATTTAAGTTACAAATAGCCAGGGTGCTAATACAAAAGTAGGTAGGTACAACCAGCGTCCCCTCGAATGGAGCTCATCTCGAGAGAGGTATCAGTCACAGTGTGGGCTAACGACCGTCTTATCGCGGGACTTCGCAACTAAATAATTGGATTACTGCCAGATTGTGCCGCAATAATACCCGGCTGTGGGTAAAGCCTGTCTTCCACCGAGTTGACATAATTTGAATAGCTTACTTATGCTGCGCGTAATTTGTTGCATAGATTTCAATATTACATCGGACGCCAATTTTTATTCGCCCGTTTTTTCATAACGCACAACATTACAGCTTAACTTTAGATCACTGTCTAAATGTGACAAAGCTAGCTAGCTAGCTTCCAAATTTGCAAGAGAAATTAGGCATATCTATGTCCTTTTATATCTATTTAAAAAAATATACATACCTGATGTGCCTTCTCAATTCATACGGACATATTTTATGACCCGCCGTTTATACGACTGAAACTTTAACTTAAAACGAATGCCCTGGCTGTTAAACTTCGTAGAAATATGACTTAGAAAGTGAGAATAAACTAATGTTTATGAGATTTATCTGGTTTGATCGAGAGCCTCGACGAAAGTCAAAGAGACAGGAAAAATATAGAAATATAATAGCAAGTCAAAGAAACCTTGTAAAGAATGAAATGGGTTCGTGCGTCAAATCAGTATATTTCTAGTATATAGATCTAGGAATTATGTAGATGGCTAGTCGGCCGCCCTAGATATCGCTAGGACAATGTGGTGCAGACTGATCTGTGAGTTGGGAGCTGCACCTCGCTAGCACCACGCAGAACAAAACAATCTCGTCCGCTTATTTTAGAGACCAAGATCCAATTCAGGCCGGCGTTGTAAGCCAGTGAGTAGGCTTATCTACAACTGCTTCGAACAAATCAGTTTCATACAAAATTGTTTCGCCCAGTGGACGCCCAGCTTCATCGGCCCCCATACGTGGTGAGTATTTCGCTTTGTCAGCTGCAGTTTCAATGTAATTATGAACAATCTGTGGCGCTCTTTAAGTGGACAGTGTTTAAATTATTAAACATAATAATATGCATATGTAATTTTAATAATATTAACCTAGGTGTTACTTCAAAGATGAGATATTGAAGGAAATACGAACCCTCGGAAAAGGATGGCTGTTACAAGACTACAATGCCTGCAATGTCCTAACCAAAGTGGGAACGACTAAAAGCATGCTTTCTTTGATAATTAAATTCACAATTCATGCCTTAACACGAACAACAGAGGCATTGTAGAGGCCTGCAGTTTATTAAAAAAATCATTAATAGTCTGATGTTTAAGAAAATTTCATTGAAAGAGAGTAAACGGCAAGAAGGTAGAGTAGTCAGACATAATAACTATTCTGCATGTTGCTTGATAAATTCCAAGAACCCAACAACAATAATATTCCCGTATGATTATCACATAAATCAGGGAATCCCACTAGGACAGTACAAATGCACGCTCGTAAATCAGACAAACCCATTAATTAGAGCTAACACAACGTCCTAGCTACAAATACAGGGTGTTCGAGCGATGGGATGACTGATCCACAAGAAAAGGAGCAAAAACAGAGCCGGCTGCTAATCGCCTTTTTTCCCCGACACTGTTTGCTGATGCGTTTTATGCTGGAAATGTGGGAATGCGTAATTAGGATACAAGTACAACATGAATAATGTGTAAAACATTGTAGTTATTAGCAGCTTCAATTGCATAATAAATTGAAATTGAGAAAGACAGTTTCCAGTGTAGATAACATCTTGTATTACATAGATTATTATTCATAGCATGATAGAGACCGCTATTTCGTGATTCTAATGTATTGGTAAGTTTTTTTGACGTCCTTAAAATTGTAAAATATAGTATTGTTAATTATTTTTTTTAAGAAGTTGTTTAAATTTATGTATCTGTGAATTCCGATTTTTAAGGCCAAGGTTGTTCTATTGCTAAGAGTGACATACATTTATTATTTTGTAAATAATAATAATATAAGTTCACAATTTAATTTTAAAATTGTTAATTACGCTTTATATATGTACTGTTTCATTTTAAAATTGGAACCGACGAACAAGCATGAAATTTAATACAAATCCGATGAAAGCAAACAGGGTCTATTACAAATTTCCAATCATCAAATGATTTTTTTTGAAAATTCATGTAAATAGTCAAAGTACTACATCATTTTACAAAGATCAAAAGAAAATATAACAATGAATAATATTAATGAGCCAAAAATCGCTGCCGGCCTTAAAACCCTGATTATCCTTTTTACGTTGTATTTGTTTGGTCCTTTTAATGGGACCATTGCTAATGACCCGAGTTCGACGCCATTAGAATTAAAACCCAATTTGTGCCAATGGGTCTCGTATTAAATTGTTTGAATTTAGCATGTCTGCTGAGCCATTAATTTGCTCAAAACGTTTTTTTGTTTAGATTACGATTGTATTTGAAATCACGCGCAGGCCTTTCGTTTAATTGTTCCGTATACAAAGTGAAATAGGGGACTTTATTATAAAGTTTTCACTCGATTGTTTGTTAGGGGGCTGTCATCTCATAAACCTTTTTTATAGATGTATCGTACAATCTTATCTTATCTTATCTTCTTATGGGGTCCCAAATTATAGGAAGCACGTCGAACCTTTGGGTCCTTTTGTACTTACCCCATTCCTTACTCACCCATACCAGGATTTCCGAAGAAGGACTGCATGAGCTTCAGAACATCACCTGGTGCGAAGTGCCTATAGTCCTCCAGGTCAGGATACGCTGCTCCAAAGAGGTCCATTCGCTTGTTGGCCAGTGAGTCACAGCAGCACAGAATATGGCTCATGGACTCCTCTGCTGTTGCACATGCCCTGCATTCGGGGCTTTCGACAAGTTTTAGTTTCAAAAGGTGGCTGCGGTTTTCAAAATGCCCGGTCACCGCTCCTATTATCATTCTTGTCTGTGCTCTGCTGAACTTGCAGATACTTTTGCGCCACCATGTGCTATCGGCACCAATCGTCGCTTTCGAGTGTGCGAGTCCACTCATCGTGTTCCATTCTGCCTTGTGTCTCGTTTCGACATTTGCTTTAATTGCCGTAATTGCTGTTCCATATGCCAGCCCTACAAAGGGCTCAGGTCCTATTAGTGGATTACCAGACCCTTCCCTTGCCAATTCGTCAGCTTTCTCGTTTCCCCTAACCCCAACGTGACCCGGCACCCAGACCAGTCTCAGCTTGTTGTGTCTACCCAGTTTATTGAGGGAATTCACACAGTCCAAGACCAGTCCGGAACCGATTCTGTCGGAGCCGAGGGCAGCGAGTGCCGACTGGCTATCAGTGAGAATGTAGATAGTTTGGTTTTTAAGGCCTTTATCTAAATTCAGTTTGGCACATACAGTTATCGCATACGTTTCTGATTGGAAAACAGTAGACAACTGTCCCATGCTCTGATACATTTGTCTGTCCTTGGAAAAGATGCCTGCTCCCGTTCCATGGATAGTTTTTGATCCATCTGTGTACCAGATCAGGCAATCCTTTTCTGCGGGTCGGAATTCTCCCTTCCATTCTTCCCTTGTAGGGACATATATCTTATAATTCTTTCCGAAGTTATACGTGGGTAGTATTTTGTCGCTTCCCATGTTTAACATCCTGTCGAGTTCTTGCGTGGTCTCCATTTGCAAATGCTTTGTCCTTGGTGCGTTCCTGTTCCACAATTCAGCTGTAGACAGCCGATAGAGTGCTTTACAGGCTTCGCCTTCTATGTGTATATGTAACGGAGGCAGTCCTAGGATAATCTCCATGGATGCTGTTGGTGTAGTGGGAAATGCACCAGAGATCGCACAGCAGGCCATCCTCTGTAGTTTCCTGAGGGCATTTATACATGTCACCTGTTGGACTTTCGGCCACCATACTAGTGCTCCATAGGTCATAATAGGTCTCACCATTATTTCGTACAGCCATCGTACAATGAACGGTTTAAGACCCCAAGTTTTGCCATATGTGTTCCTACACATGCCAAATACTCTTGTTGCCTTTGTTATACTATTGTTAACATGTGTGTTCCAAGTGAGTTCTCTGTCCAGCGTGACACCTAGATACTTCACCTCCTTGGCCAATTTAATCTCCGTACCGTTTAACCTGAGGTTGTTTAATCCCGTCAGTTTCCGGAGCCTTGTAAAAGGTATAATAACAGTTTTGTTCGGGTTAATGTTCAGATGATTCTCCGAGCACCACTTTTGCACATTCCCCAAGACTTTGTTCATTATATCTTTTACCGTGTTCGGAACTTTGCCATTGATAAGGATGGCAATGTCATCTGCATACCCAACCGCAATTACTGGTCCTTTATTGAGGCAGGCTATTAGAGAATCTACGACCAGACTCCACATTGTCGGAGATAGTACTCCTCCTTGCGGGCATCCCTTCGTCGTCATCACCGACAGCTTATCTCCCATGAGCTCAGTTGTAGCTATTCTACTTTTGAGCATATTATTCATCCATCTACAGAGCGTTTCCGGAATACCGTGCTCTATTGCCGCTCTACAGATAGACTCAAACGTAGTCTGGTCAAATGCCCCCTCTATATTAAGGAAGGCACCTAGAGATAGTTCTTTACTTTCGAGCGCCTTTTCCGCCTGGTTCACTACATAGTGTAGAGCTGTCTCTGTCGATTTACCAGGCTGATAAGCGCATTGCATCCTGTGAAGCGGATTCCTCTTAAGTGGACCATCCCTTATGTATCTGTCCACCATTTTCTCCAGTACTTTCAGTAGAAAGGATTGCAGACTTATAGCCCTATATGATTTAGGCTCATCATACGTTGCTTTTCCTGGTTTTGGAATAAACGTCACATTGACCAACCTCCACGCTTTTGGAATATATCCAAATGCTATGCAAGCTTTTAGTAGTCTACATAAGTGCGGGCTAAGTATAGATATCCCTTGTTGCAAAAATATCGGATAGATGCCATCTGGTCCTGGGGCTTTGTACGGCTGCAGAGTGCCCACCGCCCATTTCAGTTTCCTGTCATCTACCACATACTTTGCCACCTCCCAGTCTCTCTTAGAGGTTTTTATCTCCCAAGGTTCTAGGCTATTTAGATCCTGCTGATCAATTGTTGTCTCTATGCAACCTGGAAAGTGAGTTTTATACATCACTCTCAATGTTTCTTTGCCAGATTCTGTTTGCATACCTTGTTCGTCTTTAACGCTCGACAGTGGGTTTGCCTTAGTGATAGCTATTGATTTAGCTAATCGCATTCCTTCAGGCAGGGTTTTTATAGAGTCACATTGGTGTCTCCAAGCAGCCCTCTTTACCTTTTTAACCATATTGCCATACTCGGTTAGGGCCTTATGATAGTCCTTAAAATCCTTTTTGGCCTTAGCTTCATTGAAGAGCCTTCTTGTTTCCTGTCGCATTTTTGCTACCTCTGGCGTCCACCAAGGTTCTTTTTGGCTCCTAGGTTTACGCTCTGGGCAGCTGTCCATCCAGGCAGTTTTTATGCCATTGACGATTCGCTCTGCTTCCAGTTCAAGGTCAATTATAGAGTTGAGCCTTGATCGCGGAGCGCCTAATTCTATTTTTAGCATTTCTCTGTACGATACCCAGTCAGTATGCCTTGGGTTCCTTTTGCGAACATTTTGTGATTTTAACTCGTCACCTTTATACCTGAAGCATATGTAGTTATGGTCGGACAGTGTGGTTTCATCCGACACATGCCAGTCCTCAATTTTACTAGTTGCCTTCCTACAGGCCAAAGTAACGTCAATGACCTCTCTTCTCGCAGAGTTGAAGAAGGTGGGTTTGTTACCTTTATTTAGAATAAGAAGAGGTGAACTTACCAAGTAGTCAGCTAACTTCTCTCCTCGGTCATTGTTGTTAGTGCTGCCCCACATGATGTGGTGGGCGTTAGCGTCACAACCTATGACAAGGCCCAGTTTTCTATCCTC
Organism: Apomyelois bistriatella; assembly: GCA_947044815.1. Taxonomy (NCBI): domain Eukaryota; kingdom Metazoa; phylum Arthropoda; class Insecta; order Lepidoptera; family Pyralidae; genus Apomyelois; species Apomyelois bistriatella. Next base: position 211,921 of record OX345693.1, read on the forward strand.
GGCATGTTTCACAAGTGTGTCCATCTCCGGTGTAACTGGGTCCTTTTTCTCGTATGGCAGGTAGGCTGCAGCCATGACTACCGCCTGCCCTGCCCCATGTTGGACCTTGACTGCTGTCAGGTCCCTGTAACATAAGGAATTAAGGAGCATGGCGTCTATACCATCTCTGATAAAGACACATGTCCTCGCATCATTAGTAGTACAGTGAGTGAAAATTCGACTGTTAAGACTACCAAAGCCACTTACTTGGCCTTTGTACAGATAAGGTTCCTGTATAAGAGCTATATCGTACTTATTCAGCCGTAGCTCCCTAGCAAGAATAGCTACGGCTGCCTTGCAGTGATGTAGGTTAATTTGTACACACCTTAATACCGCCATTGGAAGGCCTTAGTTTTGCCGGCGTACCGCCGACGGTCCACTGTCAGCGTCCGAGGACGCCTCCGTCTCCATCGCGCCGCAGGAGTCTCGGGGCGACGATGCCTCCGTCAGTGCGCCGAAGTCCATCGGCCCATCCGACGTGGCGGGTGACAGCACCAGCTGTTCGGCAGCATCCACCAGTGGCGAAAGGGACGCCGGTGGTCTATCCGGTGGCCTGGTGATTACCAGGCTTGGCCGCGGTGACGGTGCGCGCGGCCGCGTAAGCTTGCCCAGCCCCCGTCGTCGTAGGTCCAGCGGTCGCTGAGGGTTGGCTAGCTCCCTACTCGTGGACGCAACCGCCAGCCGGTCCTGAGCTCTCAACGGCGGCCTTTCGGCCGGCCGAGGGCTCCCAGTCCCGCCTACTGGCTGCTGCTCCCGCGGCAGCGGCTGTGGCAGCGCATCCCGCTCCTTTTCCCCCTGCCCACCATGACCCTGCCGCGTTGAGGTCCCGGCCCCGCAAGCAGCAGGTGCAGTCGACTCCTCAAGAACCTTGAAGAGATCGATGCAAAAACCGCTGCGCAGCCTGAACCCCACGGACTTGATATAGTCGGCAGAGCACTGGTCCATGAGCACGATGCGCCTCACATTCCCCCCCTCAGCAACTGTGTCTACTACCTTCCATTCGCCCGTTTTCAGGGTCGGATGGTATCGTTGCAGGATTTTGAGGAGCCTTGCGATGTCACGAATGACGTGGTTCCTCGTCTTCCAGGCCATCTTGACGGGTTTATCGTACAATAATACATTATCATATCTTTATCCAATATGTGGTTGACAGAGCCTAATGTTATAGGACATTAGTCCACGTTTAGCATTATGATAGTTGAAACAAGAAATCAATAGAAAATACTATGAAAGTTTGTCTATTTTTTGGGTTCTAAAAATTAAGATCTGTGCTCTTGTCGGTGGAGTCTCTTCCAGGTATCTCTACCCTTCGCTAGACTTCACTTGCGGGTAAAATAAAGTTAAAAATTACAGTTGCAAAGGGGATAAGTGACCTATTTTCCATAATTGCCTACAAAGGCACGCGTGGACGGCCCCCCTCGCTCAACAAACGCCTATACAAGTTTCATGCTACAAAGAACAGGCACGCGATAAAACGCTCCATGGGACAATACTAGCTCAATGGAACATTGTTCTAGTAAACAGCGTAATAAAAGTGAATCAAGTCGTGCGGAAAAGTGCATCTTTGATTCCGAGTAAGATAATAAAAAGTTGAGACAGATCGCGGTGATTTTGATTTCAACGTAGGTATTTGTATTCTACCATTCCTTTAGAGTTTTCCTCCTTTTGTTCCGTTGATAATGCAAAAGTCGTATAAAGAATAAATAATAAACAATTTTTTTTAACTATTCGCGATTTATTCCCATTCCACGAACTAAGATATTTAATGAGGGTTGGTTGACGCAGGATTGGCAGTCGTTGCAGGCAAGGGGTATTCCCCTATCTGTACGACCAAATTAAATTAAAAATTAAGAGGTATGTGTCCCTTACGTAAGTATATGATTATAAGAAGATGTCAAGAGAATAGAAAGATTAATAAATTCTTTTTTTAAATTCTGCTGTTCAGTGTCTTTCCTCATTACAAACGATGCTGCATGAGATCAACTCTTTTGTTTTCTCGATGGTAGGCCTGTGGTTAACATGACGATAAATTTAAAAACATATCTTATTTAAATATATATAAAAATTTTAAAACATATCTATCTGTTGCCGGGGGAATAACATATAGCCTATGTGTTATTCCAGGGTCTAAGCAATCTCCATTCCTTATTCAGCCTTATTAACAAATATCCACACAAACACACAAACTTTTTATGATGTTAAGTAGGATTTTAGTTTTAAACTCATAACACTCGTGTCTCTAGAGAGTATGAATCAATCACATACAGCGAAGAGGAATGGATAGGAGGAAGTTAGATGACACAAGTTTAATCGATCGCTGCCGATCACTAGGTCCGCAATCGAGTATTATTCGAATGTATAAGTACCAACTTTATTTGAACTAAATTTGGATTTAGTCGACAATACTACAACTTTGTTTTCAGTTTTTAGGAGCTCGATAGCCTAGCGAGGCGCGCGTGTCTGTCGATAACGTAAGCATACTTTGTTTAGTTGTTTTCAGTTGGGTTAGGACGATGCAGGCTTGAAACACCTGATTGTCTGATAACACAGAAGATTCCGTGCTTCGGAAGGCACGTCAAGCCGTGGTCCGGGCTACCGTCTGGTCATCGTTAATATAACCACGTTGGAGGCCGTGAGGCTGTTCCGAAAAACTCCGACACCACGGTGTTCATGGTAGGTTGACCGTGACACCTACACAAAATGATGATAAGGTTATAACTAGGATATTATAATTTACCTGCACTTATTATATCCAATGTGGTTTTTGAAACAAATTAAATAATATATATTATTTAATTACGTATTTAAGATCATCATCATCAGCATTTCGAGAAGGCGCCATGGTGAATAGACAATGCACACTCCGGTGTCAAAGTTTAAGATAAGATATTTATTTATTTATTTATTTATTTTCAAATTCATTTACACAGAAAACATATTCATGTACACAGAAAAATATACAAAAGAAAAATACATATATAATATATATTACCTTAATTATGGCCTTAATTCTTTATTTTATCTAAACTTTTTGTGTTGTCTGAAATTAATAAAAATTTAAAATAACTTCTAACCCCTAAGTTAATAACTCGTAGTATTCTCCGATTGTGTATGTGTAAACCATAAATAAATATGATATGTGCGATTGACTGAATACGTACCTCGGAGCCCTGCTGCCCATTGTAGATGCACAATGGAGCGTTTTGACGTGGGCATAAAGACCCACAATTACCGCGCGTTTCTTTCTGATCGCTCTCCGCATATCGCCCTGTATGGGTCTAAGCAGACGAGCTACGTTCCAGTCTAATTATTATGATCTCATCTTGTTTTTCAACCGAAAGTGAGTTCCAGTTCTCAGCTTGTACTTTATAGCCCAGAGTACCCTTTAATTATAGCTCTAGATTTTATCACATATAATTATTGGTATCATTTTTCAAATTTCGAAGATGTCTTGCTTAGTAAAAGTATGGTTGTTCGCATTGAAGCTCAAGGTTGCTATTAGAGTAGACTTTACATACAGCGATATCTTAAAGAAATCAGAAATTATGACATCCGTAGATCAACGGCAATAAAAAGCCCAAAAGATTTTCCTAACACAATTGACAGACAAACCTCTTTACAAACTCCAGTGTTGCCTTTTCAGATGCTTTGTTTTAACATTGTAGCCCGTCTGCTCCGTTGCCCTGAATGCGCAATCATAAAATATGTTTCCGTAAAATATACTAATTGACGAGACTCATGACTGCTGAATTTTTCATGCAAAACGATCCTTTTAAACATGTTCAACGTGATTCAAAGATGAAAGATTAATATATGTGAATAATTTCAGCGAATTTTATCGTTTTGAAAATGTGCGCCAACATTTTCCTATGAATATATGAATATCCTTAGACACGGTGAATCAGATTTTGAAATGTTCGTTCATTAATTTTCCTAACGTTTTTCCGGTCAATCCCAATATGTATAGATTTAGAACCAGCCGTTGCATGAATTTTAATGTTTTCTTCAATAAGGTTCTCACGACATGAAATAAGACTTACATCATTTCTACGAATGATAACCGTTCTGACGGTACGTCTATTTGTGTCTATTTGTGTGAAACCATGCTAATGTTGATGGAATATGCAAGGTACCAGTAAAGTAAAACCTTTTGTACCACAAGGAAATTTAGATCTTGTAACGACTTTTACAAGAAGATAGGAAGAGATCTATTCTTAAGCCTTACATCACATGACTGTTTAATCTGTTTATATCCATACATTTAATATTGTAAATGCGGACGTCAGTCAGTCTTGACTAACATAGAATGCATTAAGTCCACCTCTTGTATTTTATTAACCGTAATAAAATAATTAAAAATAAACACTATAAGTTCCCGAAGGTGGCAGAGTAAAATCGAACAGAATAATTTATCAATATCCAATTTCTCACACGTTTTGGTGTTCCTCTAGCTAAAAGCCTTCATGTATTGGTTCGCCGTTGATCTTTTAATATCCGGGTGCATGGGCTGGCTCACAATACAAATATATAGTGTACAGATGTGCATCAAGAGCGATGAGTTTGCTCGGCTGTCATAAAAGAAACAATCTTTGTTCTGGTTAGGTTTATTGGATGGTCCATTGTTTTTAGGGTGCTTAGATAAATAAACACTCATTTACTAACTTAAAGTTCGCCCACATCAAGATAATACCCAATTATCGTAAACTTCAAAGGCGGCGGGTAATCTGCTGTTTGTGAAAAATGTAACAATTATTAAATTAAACATTTTGGTATAAATTTACCAGTTGGTCCTATACATGTCTGGCCAGTATCTGATGAATGAATCATGGATATATCGATTGAACTCCTCAAATTTATTTTTTTTGCGATTTGGATGTTTTTCATATAAATGAATATTAAATAAATAATAATGATATGAAATAATAAGACACTTATAAGACGATGCTGGAACATTTCTTTATTCTAGACTTTCAAAAATATAACATACTAGCTGTTCCCCGCGGCTTCGCTCCGCGTGGGACTCAGTTATATCGCGCCCAAAAGTAGCCTATGTTTGACCTCAGGTCGTAAACTACATCCCTACCAAATTTCATCACAATCGGTCCAGCAGTTTAGCCGTGAAGAGGTGACAGACAGACAGACAGACAGACAGACTTTCGCATTTATAATATTAAGTATGGATTTAACGTATTTTGTTGTGGATTATAAAACCTTAGTCTACTATTCTCTCTTTCTGGACTCTCGTAAATTTGTGGTTCAGAGTGACGCGGCCGAGGCCAACGCCCAATCGCTTCGGGCGAATTGCTTAGCGGGATGAATTATTTATTCCTGCAATGTACGATGGCAATCGGCGATATATGCAGTGCTGTGAGCTGTATGTAGCGGAGCTGCACAATTTACGGTAGGCTAGTACAGAATCGATATATAACAAAGTTGAAATTTATATGTGAGCACACTTCAATGGGGAATTTATTAAAATGCAAGTTTTGCCATAAATACCTGGCATGGTTTTTGTTTATTCAGGTATTTCCAGTTTTGGGATCCAGGGGCTGAAATAGTAAACTTTATAATCATAAAAAACGTTTTTTTGAACTCCACTGAATGAGATATCAAACAAAAACTAATCTGAGATTGAAATTAATAAAAAAAAAGGCTAAAATGCTACTTTACTCCATCCGAAGATCATTCAACCCGACATATACCTGAATTAAACCAACTTTAATTTCTAGCTTGTAAATTAAAATATCCGTTCTAAAATACCCAGCTACATAGAAATAGGAAATCGGGACTCGGTCTCTACCCAGGCAATTTTTTTTAATCTATGCCCAGCAAACTGTATTGTAATGTGGCAGCTTAGCTCAAGAACCCTCAAGGTGGCGCCTTTGTGCCGCTAATTGAATAACCCTGTATCGCCCTCGAGCCACCGACATGCGATGTCGATATAGGGTTATTATCGACAGTTTTACACGTATCCACCTTTAATGGGAAGTAAGGAAACTGCTTTATATCAACCGTCTGAGACAGTTCGATTACGAAAAATGTCTTTTTGAGGTTAAAACCTAATTCTATAATATTGCAGTCCACTAATCATTTTTTTTTCTAGTAGACGCGTTATTTTCACTTGTCTGTCAAACCACTGCCGATGCTGCATATGTAGACCCTACGTAATTTTTCAGTTATAATAAGATGCGGCTAAACCATGGTTTCTTCTGAATTATACATACTTTTTATTTGTTACAAAATGATGGCTACAAGATGTTCAACGAGGTCTATTTATTTCTAAGATTGTATAACACTCATATTATTTCTGAACCTGAGGACGATAACTAACATATATCATACTAGCAGTTGCTGGCTCCGCTTCCGTGGCAATTCCGGGATAAATTCCTATGTGTTGGTCCAGATTCTAAGCAATCTCCATTCCAAATTTCAGCCAAATCAGTTGAGCCGTTCCTGTGAATGAGTAACAACCATACACACACAAACTTTCGCCTTTTTAATATCAGTGTGATGTAAGAAAAAAAAATGGAAATTGGTTCTTAGTCAGTATAACATCCACAGATGTACCAAACATTAAGTTAATGTTTCCATTTGCAACTCCAAGTAATCAACTACAATTAACAATATGAGTTTATTATCCATATTTGGTCTCTTGCTAAACTTTCCTCTCGACTTAAGCTGCCCGGATCAAACCCGTAATCGCGCGGTGCAAACAATTGACTAAACCACCGGATTACGAATATTGAGTCACACAAATACTGTTAGTATTAAAGTTTAACTGAGTGAGTGATACACAGGATATTTAAAATTTACTTTAGTTTATTGAAATTAATAAATACCTTATTTCAACATTTAAAAATACATCATTGGATCGTAAGAATTGAAAATGGCATAAAACATGGTATGTTTCGGAGGTAGTGTTTCCCGAGGTGACGGGGAAAAAAACTTTAAAGTTTATTTTTTTAAATTGGCAAGAACAGAAAGACTGTCAGTCGGCCGTCCTAGATATCGCTAGAGTGATGTTGTACAGGCTGACTTCCGTGAGAAGATGGCGAGCGATGGCTGTAAACTGGCGAGAAATCGCGCAGAATAGAAAACTGTGGCGCTCTTTCGTTTCGGAGACCAAAATCCACTTCGGGTCGCTGAGCCAGCGGAGTAAGTAAGTATTTATGGTTTATGGTTTAAGATATTTATTTCTCATAAAGAATACAATTCACTTACAATGAGAAATACATGAAATTCTTATTAAAAATATACACATATTATTATATATAATATTATATATTAGAGTGTTGTAACTGCTTTCCACGGTAAACGGCTGTAAGCTTAACAACGTAACATTACCTATGATAAGAAAATAATTACATAGGTTAATCTGTGATATACTATTAATTTAACGTACGAAAATATTAAATTTTGAGTAACATTTTAATGGTTCAACCATTAGATAGACACTGCTCTTTCTATTACTTTAATAACAGGCTTCTTTACGCCAAGGCACAAAGGAATGCTTTCTCAACGACAAATCTGTATAACTTTGCAAAAAGAATTACTAAAGATAAATAACTTATTTATTAACATATCTATATGATGACCTATTATTGGCTTTTTGTTATACAATCTGTAACCGATGTAAATTTATTTGCTGTTGTTCATCCAAATGTATAAAACAAAAAAATGAATAAATAAACTTGTAATTAAGGAAAAACAGTATATAAATAATTTACTATCGCCGACTAAACCCACACCGCCCACTTAGTACAAGTAGAGGGAAGCCCTTCGCTGCCTTCAAATAGCTGTTTTTTCAAGACTATTTTCAGTATGTAGCAACTTAGTATTCATCACATGCCGAGTTTGTGAGGTCACAAGCTATATTTGTTTCAAACAAGGTCGATTCAGTGTGTTATGAGATGTCAAAGTTTGACTGTTTGCTTTGTAACTGTAGACTACTTATTTATTTGAATAAAACATAGTGTAGCCGGTTTTGCTTAAGATTTAGTTGGAATATAATAAAAGTATATTTTTAAAAGCTCGCTCTTCAGTAAATCCGGTCAAGTGTGAGTTGGGTTTGCTTAAACAGTTCCGTATCCTGGTGTTTTTGTATAACAAGTTAAATAATTGCAGGGCTTTAATTTTAAAATGTATATTATTTTTGTTAATATAACAAATAAGACATCGAATAGAAATACTTTTAAAATAAATATTTATACTAAACTTATTAGAGTTTATGAGATAACAGTTCACTGATAGAGAGACAGACTAATGGAAGGACTAACAATGAATGGCACTTGCTGCAAGCTTTTTTTTGTTTTCTTTTTTTATAAATTGACAGTGTACTGTGAATTGTATAAGTATTTAATATATACAGAATATGTATTACACGGCAGAAAAGGTATAAAAAAGTAAGTAACAAATGTAATCCATCCTTCCCCGTCCTTTGACCTTTGACCCTTCGCGGCCGATTGAAGCCGTACGAAAGCCGGAACCGCACCGGCGGCGCCGTATCGTGTAGTCTTCGTGCCTTAAGTATCGATTGCGGCTCGAATCCACGTATAATGAATGCACTAAGTGCTAAGTCATCTATATAAATAAATCAAATTTAAGTGTCTTTATAATGTCAAAATAAGAGCTTTTTACTAAATGCATAAAATGTTACAGTCAATACGATACATATAACAAAGAGCCACGTCTATTTTGGTGCTCTCTAAAACGACTGGACCGAAGTCGCGGGTAACAGCTAGTCCTAACTAAGTGTAAGTAACCGAGTTAGTTTGAATAGTTTTTGTACCTCTTTGTGCTTTGTGTCTTATGAACCAATTTTCTTGAAATTGCATAGTGCGCATAGTTAGGTCTTGAAATATTTGTGGAAGTTTAAGGAAGGTTTAAAAGGTGAGAAAAGTGCGTTCTGGCGGCACGAAGTTTGCTGGGTCTGCTGGCATACACATAAATTTACAAGCGATTGACAATTCCTGTGCGCTTATAATATTGTCATAATGGTAAGCAGTATGTTGGGGTGGCGTAACCGCTTCCTTGAAATCAGATACCGGGACCGAAGTATAGTTTGAATATAAGCCATGCGACCGGAAACATAGAAACCATATTGTAAAATAAGTCTCAATTTTCTAAACACTTTTTGTGGCTTCCTCAATAACACTCAAATATAACCTTACCCCGATAGCTCAACGATCTAAAGTGGATCTTGGCCTCCGACACAAAAATTCTCCACTATAACCTATTCCGCGTCACATCTACGGCTCTTTGGAGGGTTTCCAGGTCTGCTACTGGAAAAATTAAAAATAACAAAAAATATAACTGCCGGATTTCAATGTGATATCGTTAATACTCGAACAGAATGCAAATAAATTTGTCAATCGTTGACGTTTCAAGTGCAGTCTCAGTCTAGTCACATTAGGCCCTGACGTCATCGCAGCTTTTTTATACTATTGTAAAACATTCACGCGGCCCACTTGACGAAAAGCCGTTACCACAACGTGGACGCCTGTAACATCGAAATTATTAAAGGCACATTGCCGACCCTGAAGGAATCTTTTCACGCCTTTCTTGAAGACCCCAACATTGTCACTTGGGATAATCATGGCAGCGTTCATTCCAAAATCACAGTGTACACTAGAGAAAATTTATCTTTAAGCGTACGTGATAGGGTTTAAATTATAAGAGTAAAAACCAGTCACATCAGGACGGTCAGATAGTGGTCACTTGTACAGAAAGTCACGCAAACCTACAATTTATCTGAAATCACCAGGGAATATTAGAGGAAAGTGATTCTGTCCCCGATGAGGAAGTCGGTTTCAGTGAAAAGCCATTTGTACTAATTGCACACTCTCCCGCCTCCTGCAATCTTAATCAACAGATTTGGGGCCACAGTTACGTTTTAAGTAACAAGACTTGGATGAACAACCCTGATAGATAATACACAATTTGAAGAAATTTCAAGATAACATGGGTAAATTCTGTTGACTTTAATATTAATAAAAAAATAAATAAAAAGCAGTGGCACTCCGAGAATGCCGACAACAGTGAAAACTAGAACTAATACAATTTTTGTGAGGTGTTGGTGACGGTACCGTGTGTTCAATGGTTTTTTTTCCATCTCAAAAATGCAAATTTCAATGTCAGCGCGCCTAATGAATATTTCATTTCTATAAATAATGCATAAGTATAATACGAAGTGAAGTCACTATCCGCGTTTGTACTCGTAGGTTTAAATTTCTTCAAAATTAATTTTCAAACAATTTTCACCATCATTAAGAAACTTTTTGTGGAAGGTTTAACACGAGTATTATTAAAACCGTTGTGAAGCCGAGGAGCATAGCTAGTAAGTAGTAGTATTGTTTTCACATCTCATTAAGAAGTAGGAGGAAAAGTATTTTAGATCGTGAATAAAACTGAATCAATGAAAGCAACGCAGCTGAAGAATTTAAAATGTCTTGAACCAACCGTGCTCCGATCGAAGTCTGACTCGGCCATTCAGTGCCGGCCCATGAGTAGATATACGAAATAGAGATAATGGTGCAGAGATTCCCTCACTCATACAAGCGTGAGGTACACCTTTTTTTTTGGAACGATTACATACTATACACCTTTTTGACCGAGCGAGCGAAGCGAGCGAGAGTCTCCATTTCGAGACTGGCAAATTTTGCTTTTGTCCGGATGTCTGTCTGTCTGTCTGTCTGTCTGTCTGTCTGTCTGTCTGTCTGTCTGTCTGTCTGTTTGTTCCGGGCTAGAGGTCGCATTTCTGAACGGATCTTAATGAAACTTGGTACACGTGTTCCTTGATTTATTTGCAATTTTTTGTCGAAAGTTTTTTTTGATTGGAGGGAAAAGGGGGGAAAAAAGGGGGAAAGTTTTCTGTGACGTTGTTTACGAACGGATCTTAATGAAACTTGACACACGTGTTCCTTGATTTATTTGCAATTTTTTGTCGAGAGCGTTTTTTGATTGGAAGGAAAATGGGGGCAAAAATGGGGGAAGTTTGCTATTTGTTATATTGCTTATACCACTGGCCGCATGTACTTGTTCTTTTACAACTTTGCGCTTTGAATTCGTTTTCGGTCATTTTTTTTTTAATTTTTTTTTTTTATTTTTTTTTTATAATTTTTTTTTTTATTATTTTTTTATTTTTTTTATTTTTTATTTTTTTTTTTTTTTTTTTACTTATTTATTTTTTTAATTTTTTTTTTTTAATTTTTTTAATTTTTTTTTTTTATTTTTTTTTTATTTTTTTTTATTTTTTATTTTTTTTTTGTTTTTATATGATTGTATATTATGACCAGAATAGGATAATATGGCAATATAAAAAAATATTGAAAAAATCCTTTTGAGAATATACGAGGGAAAAAATTAACAGAATAAGAAATACTCTATATAGAGTAATAAAAAAAACGAAAAGGGGGTTAACGGATGAGGTTCGCGAGGTCTACTGTTCACAGAACCACTAGTACCTATATACTACCACAGAGTACTACTTAAGACATTTATGTTATTCATTGACCGAGCGAGCGAAGCGAGCGAGAGTCTCCATTTCGAGACTGGCAAATTTTGCTTTTGTCCGGATGTCTGTCTGTCTGTCTGTCTGTCTGTCTGTCTGTCTGTCTGTTTGTTCCGGGCTAGAGGTCGCATTTCTGAACGGATCTTAATGAAACTTGGTACACGTGTTCCTTGATTTATTTGCAATTTTTTGTCGAGTTTTTTTTGATTGGAGGGAAAGGGGGGGAAAAAAGGGGGAAAGTTTTCTGTGACGTTGTTTACGAACGGATCTTAATGAAACTTGACACACGTGTTCCTTGATTTATTTGCAATTTTTTGTCGAGAGCGTTTTTTGATTGGAAGGAAAATGGGGGCAAAAGGGGGAAGTTTGCTATTTGTTATATTGCTTATACCACTGGCCGCATGGTACTTGCTTGTTCTTTTACAACTTTGCGCTTTGAATTCGTTTTCGGTAATTTATTTTTATTTTTATTTTAATTTTAATTTTATTTTTATTTTTATTTTTATTTTTATTTTTATTTTTATTTTTATTTTTATTTTTATTTTTATTTTTATTTTTATTTTTATTTTTATTTTTATTTTTATTTTTATTTTTATTTTTATTTTTATTTTTATTTTTATTTTTATTTTTATTTTTATTTTTATTTTTATTTTTATTTTTATTTTTATTTTTATTTTTATTTTTATTTTTATTTTTATTTTTATTTTTATTTTTATTTTTATTTTTATTTTTATTTTTATTTTTATTTTTATTTTTATTTTTATTTTTATTTTTATTTTTATTTTTATTTTTATTTTTATTTTTATTTTTATTTTTATTTTTATTTTTATTTTTATTTTTATTTTTATTTTTATTTTTATTTTTATTTTTATTTTTATTTTTATTTTTATTTTTATTTTTATTTTTATTTTTATTTTTATTTTTATTTTTATTTTTATTTTTTATGACTGTATATTATGACCGTCTGACCAGAATAGGATAATACGGCAAAATAAAAAAATATAGAAAAAATATTTTTTTATTTTGCCATATTATCCTATTAATAATGGTGGTAATGCCGCCAGCCTCTTGGGTACCTTACCCGGTGATGGCAGCGATTTGGGTTCTATTTTTTATTTAAATTAGTTTTTATTTATTTTTATATTAGAATATTTTTTTATAGAAAAAATCCTTTTGAGAATATACGAGGGAAAAAATTAACAGAATAAGAAATACCTATATATACTCTATATAGAGTAATAAAAAAACGAAAAGGGGGTTAACGGATGAGGTTCGCGAGGTCTACTGTTCATAGAACCACTAGTTATAATTAATATGATTGATTGAATGCTTTCTTTGATAGAAACAGTTACCATTTAGATAAAGGTGAAACTAAATTAAAATCATTAATCGCCTTTTTCAATATCCACTGGCAGAAAGTAAAAAATGAAGAATGACCATTCCTAAAATGGAGAATAAACGAGTCCAAAAAAATATATTTCATATATACTCATGTGGCGTCGCCCCGACCTCGTCTCGACTCCATTCAAACCTGCCCTGAGTGCGCTTTTCATTAATATCTATTTGAGGCGGGAAATCAACTAGAAAATTTAGTTCGGGACTTCTGGAGGTGATTAATCGACTTTTTTACTCGAATAGTCGGATTCGAGACGAGTTCTGAATTGAAATTGTAGGTTCAAATTACAAGTTACTATGTCCTTTTATACGAATCTATCATAATGGTTTGAGAAGCATTTTTGGAACAAAAAGAAAAAAATAGATAAAGACTACCAAAATAATACCTGTTATTATTGAAAATACGAAATATATAATTAAGGGATATTGAAGGCGCGTAAATTAACTACTAAACAGGACATTTAATTTACAACAAATTAATGGTCGCGGACATGCTGCGACTAGTTAATATAAACTAACTGGTGACGGAAGCACGCAAAGTAATTTGGTAAATACTTGTAACATTGACTTCCGCAAAGAAACGCCTGAATCTATTAAATATATAAACTACTCTAAAAAAAATACTACTCTTCAGCGATAAACCTCAATGCTTCGCTTCTGGAAGAACTAATGAAAATGAAACGCACCAATTAGCACTCGCATTGTCCGCGCCGTGGGACTTATGCGGCAATTAAGTGGGGAGTGTCAGGCGGTCGCTTTTTATCACTCAATTATACGGTGGAAAAGGAGTGTGAAGGCGTCGAAGCGAGTAATTCGCTGTTACGAAGACAGATTCTTTTATATATTTCTTATCATTCCTGTTGTTGATTTTTGATTTTGAAATTGGAAGGTGACTTGATCGAGGTGGTTCTTAAGTTTGATTTGTGGAAATACTTTTAGCCGTTCGACGCTGATTGTGCGCAAGAGACAAATCAATTGACTTCGCTTTCGCATTCAAATTCGGGCGTTTCCAAACCCGTGAATAGATGCTAGATGATGATTAACACCACATGAAGAGTTCTCTGTCCCAAATCTCAGGGGATTTTTGTAAATTTTCAATTTAAACATGTACTTTGAGTTTCACAACGACTATTAGAAAGAAATAGATGTTGACACACAATGCTAAACCCTAATAAGGAAATAGCGAGAGCAATGACGATAAATATAGGTTAATTACAGTTAACATTAATAACCGTATTCTGAGAACGCAAACAAACTTCCGCTCATTAAACATACGTGCTTTACAATTTGAATAATTGTTATCATAACAATAATATTCCAATATATTTATTAATTAGAAGTACCTTCTATTATGATTATTTTCTAAAGGATCCTTTGAGAAAACCAGAGAGTAGGCGTATACTAGACTTGTAGATGGCAGAGTATATTTATTCAAAGCTAAATTTATCAACTGTGATTAGAGTTCACTTACATATTAAGCATTCTCATACATCAAATGACAATCGACCCTGTACACTAGATTCAGAGTTTGAACTAACAAGCGGTGCTGTTGATAGCTCACTTTCTGTCGTGTCCTAGTTGAACTACCTCTTAGACGATATAGGAACTGCGAAAAACCGGGCAGTGCACATAGCCCAGTACTGTACAAAGCCAGTTTATGACTGGAGAAGAAGAAGAGCCATATAAATACAAGCTTTGTTATCCCTAATTGTAGTATTTGTATAGACCCTTTGGCTGCCACTGACAGCAGCCGTCTGATAAAAAGAAATAATGCCCTCATCGATATCTATACGCTAGTAATCAATAGAACCTAATTGAATACACTTGCACAGATTAAAACTTTATATTAGGGGAATTCTAAGTAAAAGTCTGAACTCATTCAATTTTAAAGCAAAGTTCAATAATATGTAGGAATTTTAAAGTGTTAGATATATGAAATAGGAAATAAAGGTACTTATTTCTATTGTATATTCTTGTCAAAAAGCCGCAGTGGAACAATACAAGCACAGTTTATTGCAAAAACAAAGGTAAACATTTAAATAATTAATGTACTAAAAATGTTACGCGTAATCATGGCTAGTATAATTTTAATATCGAAAATAGCTAAATTTAGTTAATTTAACTCCAAACCACTCAACTAATTACAGTGAAATTTTAAACGGAACAAAGGGTAAAACGTAATCATTATTTTCGTCATTTAAGATAGAATCAAGCGCGAAGTTGCCAGCAATAGCTAGTCAAAAAATAAAAATGTTACTAGAAGGAAGCTGTGGCGCGCGTTGTTATGGAACTGACAGGTTTGCTCACAGCTCCAAGTCCGCAGTCTTTCCTTTGTGAAATCTTTATTTTAAAAACGAGTTTACTAAGATGCAATAACTGCTTTAGTCCGAAGAGCTCGTAGTTGTCTTATAAATGTTCGTATAAATGCTTGCAGCTGGCGCTAGAAATTACGGGACTTTGACAGTGGACAGTGGGAACTGTTTTCATCTACACTTGGGGACATTGTAATGATTTTATGATATGTATCTTGAATTGTCTAATTTATCGACTGAAATAAAATAAAAGTAGTTATATATATTATATAGGATATTGTCACGCTCAAAATTTTGATTGTCAAAAATATTTAGTTGATTTCTCAGCTCACTCTTCATAGTATTGTTGCGGTTACATTCTAAGATTTAGCTTTACATACCTCAAAAATGTCTGCTTTGTTATTTTCCCTTAATCAGATAGTAAGTCGGACTTGCGCACTGAAGGTTCCGTATCATCACACAATATTGCAAGATTCACCAGGTTATCTTAACGTAGTGTACCAAAATGTTTTAAATGTTATAAAAAAAATAAAATCTTAACGTAGTCTACAAAAGGAACAAAACCAGCAAAATAAATGAAGGTGAACAACAAACTCAATGCGACCCTCCATTTACAATGCTTGAACTAACTCACGCAATGGAATCATTCAATCCGAAAAGGGCCCCGGGAAAAGACGGATTCACTGCAGATATCTGTGCGAGGTTTATTAAGAGTGACCCGGAGCTGTTCCTGGAACTAATGAATAAGTGTCTGACCTACGGATGTTTTCCGGACCTTTGGAAGGAGGCCGCTGTGGTAATCCTAAAAAAGCCAGGAAAGGACACGTATACGACGCCTAAATCCTACCGGCCTATTGGCCTGCTACCGATCCTTGGTAAAATCTACGAGAAGATGCTAGTTGCCCGCTTGAAATACCACCTCCTACCAAACATGAGCCAACATCAGTACGGCTTTATGCCGCAGAAAAGTACCGAAGACTCCCTCTATGCCCTAATGAAACATATAAAAAGCAAATTATCAGAAAAGAAGATAATAACAATGGTGTCATTGGACCTAGAGGGAGCCTTTGACAATGCTTGGTGGCCGGCAATAAAGTTAAGACTGGAAGAGGAATACTGCCCAGCAAACATCAGGAAGGTCATAACCGACTACCTGAACAACAGGAAGGTAACCGTAAAATACGGAGGAGAAGAGGCAACGACGGGAACTAGCAAAGGATGTGTCCAGGGATCGATAGCAGGTCCAATACTATGGAACCTGCTATTAGACCCGCTGCTTAAAACACTGGACGGACGAGGGGTCTTCTGCCAGGCGTTCGCCGATGATGTGGTTCTGGTCTTCGATGGCGATACTGCACTTGAAATAGAGGGGAAAGCTCGTGCTGCTCTCGGCCGTGTTGAGGAGTGGGGTAATCAAAATAAGTTGAACTTCGCCGTTAACAAAACGAACGCTATGGTCATTACCAACAAGTTAAAATTTGACAACCCACGCCTCAGCATGGGCGGAATCAGCATTGAAATTAAAGACGAGATCAAATTGTTGGGTGTAATCTTTGATAAGAAGCTCACTTTTAAAAAACACGTGGGCAGCGTGTGCAGGAAGGCTATCAATATTTTTAAACAACTTTCTAAGGCGGCAAAAATTAGTTGGGGTTTAAACCCCGATATCGTGAGGATTATCTACAATGCCACCGTGGAACCGGTTATCCTATATGCAGCTAGCGTATGGGCACATGCGGCGGAAAGAATAGGTGTAAGAAAACAGCTCGATGCGGTGCAGAGAGGCTTCGCACAAAAAATATGCGGGGCGTATCGCACGGTCTCTCTGAACTCAGCACTCGTCCTAACCGGGCTGCTCCCACTTGATCTACGTATACGGGAATCTGCGCGCCTGTATGAGATCAAGAGGGGGGCACCATTGCCGGGGCTGGGGGATAGAGAGATCGAGCGAAGGGCCCCTGCAATTGGCTCTCTTCATCCTGCCGAGCGCGCGGGCCTGGAGTTTCTCAGCTTGATAGACCAGCAACAACTAGAAGAAAACAGTAACTACGATGTAAGAATTTATACGGACGGCAGCAAGATTGACGGTAAGGTGGGAGCCGCCCTGTCCATATGGAACAGAGTGGAAGAAACCAGAGCCGTCAAGCTTAGTCTGCCGTCGTATTGTACCGTCTATCAGGCTGAGCTCCTGGCTATATGCGAGGCGACGAGGAGAGTCAAAAAACTTACTGCCACCACTTTTGGAATCTACAGCGACTCCGCATCCGCCCTTCAGACTGTAGCGAACGTTACTTCTCTACACCCGCTTGCAGTACAAACTAGGGAGAATATTAAGCACATTCTCCAACAAAATAAGGAAATAAAATTATTTTGGATTAAAGCACATGCGGGTTTGGAGGGGAACGAGCGCGCCGATGAACTGGCGAAAGAGGCTGCTGTAGGTTCCAAAAGAAAGGCAGATTACGATCTGTGCCCGGTCTCATTCATGAAGCGGACGCTCCGAAGCGAGTCGCTTCGTGAATGGGACGAGAGGTACACGAGTGGAGAAACCGCCGGTACCACCAAACTGTTCTTTCCGTCTGCATCATCAGCATACAACGCCATACGGAAAATCAATCCAACAGGATTGATTACACAAGTCTTCACTGGACACGGTGGCATTGCGGCTTATCTCCACCGCTTTAAGTGTAGGGATAGTCCTTCCTGCACCTGCGACTCCCAAGTCGACCAAACAGTAGAGCACTTAATTACAGAATGCCCAGTATTTGACAAAATGAGATATGAAATAGAAATAGAAATAGATGAAAAAATTAATATTAGAAACCTACCTAATTTAGTAACAAGCAAAAATGTCGAATGCTTTTTAAAGTTTTGTATAAAAGTATTTAGAGTAACCAATAAAAACAATGGAAAGAAAAATATATGATGATACGATATTGTCTAATATCGTAGGGCATCATATAGGCAAATAAGGAAATAGAATTAAGTTGTAATAGAATAAGTATGCAAAATAAATAAATAGTGAATAAGAATAGATATTAGGAAACCAAGATGTAACTCAACTTATAATAAACAAAATGTACTGTGTTTAATTACCCCTGAACTAGAAATAAACTGGAAATAAAGATTATATAGTTAGAATAGTAAAGTAGACGGGAATCCCACCCGGAAAACAGCATAAAAGATGATGTATGAAAGGACAACGTATGAAGCGCGATAGTACGAGCAGAAAACAAGCGAGAACTGGTATGGACAAGAATCGATTAGCATAGACTCTGGCTCAGTCGGAGGTAGTAGAATATATAAAAAAAAAAAAAAAAAAAAAAAAACATATTAGGATACATGTCATTTGATCCAGAAAAGTATGCGATTCTCTTAGGTTTGGTCAAAATGTCTTAAAATCAATGGCGTTTTATAAAGAAGAGAAAGCGCCTTTTGTGTATGATGAAGCGTGGATAACACCGCGTGATTCAGCTAGTATAATATAAAATTACATTATTAACATGTCAACGTCAATGAAAATGCTTTTAGCAAAAATTTAACAGTAATGAGATTTTTATCATAAAAGAAAAATCTGTCTTTGAATAAGTAATCAAAGGTACTCATGTAACGGCGAATATGGTTTAAAAAATATAACTGGTTTCAGACAGTTTATTTAGTAATAGAGTTAGCGTACATTTTTTTTTGTTACATATAGTCTAAGATCTCTGAGGCCCCAGACATTACTTTTTGGACATAAGGACAGGCTTAAGGACAAAACCCAGGTATCTTGTGGTATTTGTCGATTTCAGACACTGGGTGTGGTCAATATCTTAGAGTCAGACACTGGGTGTGGTCAACATCTCGGTGTCAGACACTGGGTATGTTCTATATCTCGATGTCAGACACTAGGTGTGGTCAACGTCTTGATATCAGACCCTAGGTGCGGTTCACATCTCTGAGTCAGAGTGTGGTCTACGTCTCGATGTCAGACATTGGGTGTGGTCAACATCTCGAATTCAGACACCGGGCGTGTTCTGAATCTCTATGTCAGACACTGGGTGTGGTCTGCATCTCGATGTCAAACACTGGGTGTGGTCAACATCTCAATTTTAGATACTGGGTGTGGTCTACGTCCCGATGTCAGACACTGGGTGTAGTCATCATCTCGGAGTCAGACACTGGGTGTGGTCAACATCTCGTAGTCAGACACTGGGTGTGGTCAACATCTCGTATTCAGACACTGGGTGTGGTCAACATCTCGATGTCAGACACTGGGTGTGGTCGTCATCTTGGAGTCAGTCACTGGGTGTGGTCTATATCTCGATTTCAGACACTGGGTGTGGTCAAAATCTCGATTTCAGACACTGGGTGTGGTCAAAATCTCGATTTCAGACACTGGGTGTGGTCTTCATCATAGCGCCATACATTGGGTGTGATCTACATCTCGATGTCAAACACTGGGTGTGGTCTACATCTCGTATTCAGACACTGGGTGTGGTCAACATCTCGAATTCAGACACCGGGAGTGGTCTGAATCTCGATGTCACAGACTGGGTGTGGTCTACATCTCGATGTCAAACACTGGGTGTGGTCAACATCTCGGAATCAGACACTAAGCGTTGTCTAAATCTCAATGTTAGATACTGGGTGTGGTCTACGTCTCGATGTCAGACACTGAGTGACGTAAACATCTCGAAGTCAGACACTAGGTGTGGTCTACATCTCAATTTCAGACACTGGGTGTGGTCAACATTTTGGAGTCAGACACTGGGTGTGGTCAACATCTCGGAGTCAGACACTGGGTGTGGTTTACATCTCAATGTTAGATATTGGGTGTGGTCTACGTCTCGATGTCAGACACTGGGTGAGGGTAAACATCTCAAAGTCAGACACCGGGCGTGTTCAGAATCTCTATGTCAGACACTGGGTGTGATCTACATCTCGATGTCAAATACTGGGTGTGGTCAACATCTCAATTTTAGATACTGGGTGTGGTCTACGTCCCGATGTCAGACACTGGGTGTAGTCAACATCTCGGAGTCAGACACTGGGTGTGGTCAACATCTCGTAGTCAGACACTGGGTGTAGTCAACATCTCGTATTCAGACACTGGGTGTGGTCAACATCTCGATGTCAGACACTGGGTGTGGTCGTCATCTTGGAGACAGTCACTGGGTGTGGTCTATATCTCGATTTCAGACACTGGGTGTGGTCAAAAACTCGTATTCAGACACTGGGTGTGGTCAACATCTCGAATTCAGACACCGGGCGTGGTCTGAATCTCGATGTCACAGACTGGGTGTGGTCTACATCTCGATGTCAAACACTGGGTGTGGTCAACATCTCGGAATCAGACACTAAGCGTGGTCTAAATCTTAATGTTAGATACTGGGTGTGGTCTACGTCTCGATGTCAGACACTGAGTGAGGTAAACATCTCGAAGTCAGACACTAGGTGTGGTCTACATCTCAATTTCAGACACTGGGTGTGGTCAACATTTTGGAGTCAGACACTGGGTGTGGTCAACATCTCGGAGTCAGACACTGGGTGTGGTTTACATCTCAATGTTAGATATTGGGTGTGGTCTACGTCTCGATGACAGACACTGGGTGAGGTAAACATTTCGAAGTCAGACACTAGGTGTGGTCTGCATCTCGGAGTCAGACACTGGGTGTGGTCAACATTTTGGAGTCAGACACTGGGTGTGGTCAACATCTCGGAGTCAGACACTGGGTGTGGTTTACATCTCAATGTTAGATATTGGGTGTGGTCTACGTCTCGATGTCAGACACTGGGTGAGGGTAAACATCTCGAAGTCAGACACCGGGCGTGTTCTGAATCTCTATGTCAGACACTGGGTGTGGTCTGCATCTCGATGTCAAACACTGGGTGTGGTCAACATCTCAATTTTAGATACTGGGTGTGGTCTACGTCCCGATGTCAGACACTGGGTGTAGTCATCATCTCGGAGTCAGACACTGGGTGTGGTCAACATCTCGTAGTCAGACACTGGGTGTGGTCAACATCTCGTATTCAGACACTGGGTGTGGTCAACATCTCGATGTCAGACACTGGGTGTGGTCGTCATCTTGGAGTCAGTCACTGGGTGTGGTCTATATCTCGATTTCAGACACTGGGTGTGGTCAAAATCTCGATTTCAGACACTGGGTGTGGTCAAAATCTCGATTTCAGACACTGGGTGTGGTCTTCATCATAGCGCCATACATTGGGTGTGATCTACATCTCGATGTCAAACACTGGGTGTGGTCTACATCTCGTATTCAGACA
Source organism: Apomyelois bistriatella (assembly GCA_947044815.1). Taxonomy (NCBI): domain Eukaryota; kingdom Metazoa; phylum Arthropoda; class Insecta; order Lepidoptera; family Pyralidae; genus Apomyelois; species Apomyelois bistriatella. The sequence continues at coordinate 233,446 of OX345693.1, forward strand.
CTGGGTGTGGTCAACATCTCGAATTCAGACACCGGGAGTGGTCTGAATCTCGATGTCACAGACTGGGTGTGGTCTACATCTCGATGTCAAACACTGGGTGTGGTCAACATCTCGGAATCAGACACTAAGCGTTGTCTAAATCTCAATGTTAGATACTGGGTGTGGTCTACGTCTCGATGTCAGACACTGAGTGACGTAAACATCTCGAAGTCAGACACTAGGTGTGGTCTACATCTCAATTTCAGACACTGGGTGTGGTCAACATTTTGGAGTCAGACACTGGGTGTGGTCAACATCTCGGAGTCAGACACTGGGTGTGGTTTACATCTCAATGTTAGATATTGGGTGTGGTCTACGTCTCGATGTCAGACACTGGGTGAGGGTAAACATCTCAAAGTCAGACACCGGGCGTGTTCAGAATCTCTATGTCAGACACTGGGTGTGATCTACATCTCGATGTCAAATACTGGGTGTGGTCAACATCTCAATTTTAGATACTGGGTGTGGTCTACGTCCCGATGTCAGACACTGGGTGTAGTCAACATCTCGGAGTCAGACACTGGGTGTGGTCAACATCTCGTAGTCAGACACTGGGTGTAGTCAACATCTCGTATTCAGACACTGGGTGTGGTCAACATCTCGATGTCAGACACTGGGTGTGGTCGTCATCTTGGAGACAGTCACTGGGTGTGGTCTATATCTCGATTTCAGACACTGGGTGTGGTCAAAAACTCGTATTCAGACACTGGGTGTGGTCAACATCTCGAATTCAGACACCGGGCGTGGTCTGAATCTCGATGTCACAGACTGGGTGTGGTCTACATCTCGATGTCAAACACTGGGTGTGGTCAACATCTCGGAATCAGACACTAAGCGTGGTCTAAATCTTAATGTTAGATACTGGGTGTGGTCTACGTCTCGATGTCAGACACTGAGTGAGGTAAACATCTCGAAGTCAGACACTAGGTGTGGTCTACATCTCAATTTCAGACACTGGGTGTGGTCAACATTTTGGAGTCAGACACTGGGTGTGGTCAACATCTCGGAGTCAGACACTGGGTGTGGTTTACATCTCAATGTTAGATATTGGGTGTGGTCTACGTCTCGATGACAGACACTGGGTGAGGTAAACATTTCGAAGTCAGACACTAGGTGTGGTCTGCATCTCGGAGTCAGACACTGGGTGTGGTCAACATTTTGGAGTCAGACACTGGGTGTGGTCAACATCTCGGAGTCAGACACTGGGTGTGGTTTACATCTCAATGTTAGATATTGGGTGTGGTCTACGTCTCGATGTCAGACACTGGGTGAGGGTAAACATCTCGAAGTCAGACACCGGGCGTGTTCTGAATCTCTATGTCAGACACTGGGTGTGGTCTACATCTCGATGTCAAATACTGGGTGTGGTCAACATCTCAATTTTAGATACTGGGTGTGGTCTACGTCCCGATGTCAGACACTGGGTATAGTCAACATCTCGGAGTCAGACACTGCGTGTGGTCAACATCTCGTAGTCAGACACTGGGTGTAGTCAACATCTCGTATTCAGACACTGGGTGTGGTCAACATCTCGATGTCAGACACTGGGTGTGGTCGTCATCTTGGAGACAGTCACTGGGTGTGGTCTATATCTCGATTTCAGACACTGGGTGTGGTCAAAATCTCGATTTGGTCTTCATCATGGCGCCATACATTGGGTGTGATCTACATCTCGATGTCAAACACTGGGTGTGGTCTACATCTCGTATTCAGACACTGGGTGTGGTCACCATCTCGCATTCAGACACCGGGCGTGGTCTGAATCTCGATGTCACAGACTGGGTGTGGTCTACATCTCGATGTTAAACACTGGGTGTGGTCAACATCTCGGAATCAGACACTAAGCGTGGTCTAAATCTCAATGTTAGATACTGGGTGTGGTCTACGTCTCGATGTCAGACACTGAGTGAGGTAAACATCTCGAAGTCAGACACTAGGTGTGGTCTACATCTCAATTTCAGACACTGGGTGTGGTCAACATTTTGGAGTCAGACACTGGGTGTGGTCAACATCTCGGAGTCAGACACTGGGTGTGGTTTACATCTCAATGTTAGATATTGGGTGTGGTCTACGTCTCGATGACAGACACTGGGTGAGGTAAACATTTCGAAGTCAGACACTAGGTGTGGTCTGCATCTCGGAGTCAGACACTGGGTGTGGTCTATATCTCGATGTCAGACACTGAGTGTGGTCTATATCTCGATTTCAGACACTGGGTGTGGTAAACATCTCGAATTCAGACACCGCGGCAGCGGCCGACGAGTGCCAAAAGTGACTTTAGAGCGTTTCTTACATTAATGTTGATTCATAATAATGATGATTCGCTAATAGATAGCGGAATAATTTACCCAACAGACTAAATCGTAATGTTTGAAAAGTGAAGTACTTTTTATGAAGTAACAATTTGTTAAATGACATTTGAACAAATACTTCATTTGGCGAAATGACGAAAAGTCAATTGACATTTTAATATTTAGCACATTTAACAAGTGTAGTGATTACTAATGGATAATTAGCTAAGTAAGTTTATGTAAGATGATACTTGTCAAATGTCACGTTTGCCAAATTACATTTGGTGAAACGTTGTTTGTCGAATGGTCATATGTCAATCATTTTTTGATCAAACATGCGTAATCCATATAATTGGTTGCAAATGGAATCGTACCAAAAACAACGTTGCCAGTTTTTTTACCCAGTACTCAGAGTTAGATAGATTTTCAATTTGTACAAAATAAGCTGGAGTTTTTGCGACAAGATAACGACAAATTCTAATTGGGCACATCTGCGGCCTGATTTAATCGGATTGTCTGAGCGTCGGGGCGGAGCACGTACGAACTATTGTTTGTAGTTATAAGGGACGATGTGAATGAGTCCAAGTTTTGGTCGGCCAGTCCAGGACGTGCGTGGCATACGCACGATAACTGAGTTAGTGGCTTGTTTGCTTGCCTGATGTTTTGGGGTCAGCCACGGGTGAAAATATTGTTTATTTAAATCATTCGTAAATTTGGCATCAAAATTTACGAATGATTTAAAGTATGTTAAGTAAAATGTGAAAGAAGATATCGGTAGAATCATAGAAAAAGTTTAATAAGATGCAGTCGCAAGGATTTTGAAAAAACTGAAAATGATTTTACATAAAGTTAGATGAGGACAGGATTATGTTAGTAAATATTATAATAGTTACTTAACTGCGATGGCTTAGAGACCTTAAGTGGATCTTGGCCTCCGACACCAGAGATCTCCACCATTCCTTGCATCAGCGCCAACTCTTATCATATATATTTTATCAAGAAGCCTTAAATATCCCACTGCTGGGCAAAGAACTCTCCTTTTGCCTTTCACGCGACTTCGTCACTCGCCGCTTATTGCCATCAACTCTCGAATGTGTTCAGGTCATTCCGCCATCTCTTGCGTGGTCTGTCCCTCGGTCTACGGCCTTCTGGAAGCCAGAATATAATAATTAAATAAGATACTTTCTTTTTTATGAGTTATTTATAAAAAAAGTACTCATTGCTTGTTTAAAAGGACCAAAAATAGTTTACTAAGTAATTTAATAATGTAATGATTAGAACAGTATTTTTTTAATATTTCACGTACATGTTTGTACCAAAAAATACACAAATTGTATTAAAAAATACAACATTACTTAAAATCCCTCGTAGCTAAAATAAACAAAATAAAAACAATATTCGCCGCTTAAGATGAATATATCGCTTTAATAAACCGTCATCTCAAATATTTTTCCTAACCATTTTGTTTTTGATTTCAACATAAAAGCGTTCGGCTCCCAGACTAGCTGTATATTTGTTATAGTCCATGATCTTGTGATAACTTTGTGTCCGCTTGTTTAGCGCTCAATCTCTGTCATTTCTTTTGGCTCGCCTCCAAATCTCGTTGTTTGATGACAAAGCGGCTGGTCATTTATATTTTATGCCCTTTTCCAATGTCGCCTTCAATTGCCTATTCAATGTGACCTTTGTTCAGTATTGTTGAGTTTTTGAAGTTAGAAATATTTATTTTGTACATTCAATTCAGAAACCATAGAACTATTATTAGGTAAACCATCTTAGTTTAATTATTTTTATATTTGTTAGTAAAAAATACGTTTTTAATTTAAAAAAAACTATAAATCCGTCAACCTTAATGACAAACACAAAATTTGAATATATAAATGTGGATATTATAAATTACCACAGAGGAAATTCCTTATGCTCAAAATTGCTTTATCGTAGTAATTATACTAAATGTGTTTATTAATACTATACTATATTATACTCGTATTAATATTAATACCAGTGGTATTCTTGCAATTTCAGGAGTTTCGTAAGCTCGTTGTCAATATAATAGAATCCTTTTCACGTTCTTTTAATTTAACCCCTTGTACTAAGGTCTCGGTTTCGTATATATATTTTTTGTTGCTGCATATCTACAATATGGCTATCAAACTTTATCTTTAAATAGTACAGAAATCTTAAAACAATTTTCACAATCATACTTCATGTTTGAAATCACTTATCCTCGTCATTAGATTACGTCATAACAGCCCTTATATTCCAGAACATTTCATGGAGTTACGCTTAAATTCCTTTTAAACGCTCGTCCTATAAGATTCCAAAAGTTATGTTAATTCAGTATTTGGCGCCCCCGGGACTTCCCATATAATTGGAGCCCGCATATTTGCATACGCGCGAGTGTCTATTATCTTGGCGTTTACTCGCAACTCGGAAACAAACGACAGAGAACGGAAAGCAAATTGAATACTAACTCGACGTTCTAAATTTGCAGATAAAATTATCCTATCTCAAGTTTAAAGTACATGCTGAAAAAATCATAAGATATTTAATTATATTTCGGTTAATTTTATAAAATAATCTAAGACAAAAATAATCTAGGACGCTTGTTGCCAATACTTTTCAATATTGTTAAAATGAGTGTATATATGTACAACATTATTATAAATATTGATTGGTCTGGTTTCCATATAAATAGGATGAAGAAGGTCAGACATCAGTCTTTTTTTTTAAATTACAACCTATGCTGTTATATCTAGGACAGTGATTAGAGCGTACCCTGGGTCCTGAAGTATAAACTGAGGATAGAAAGGAAGGTCGCAAAATACATTAAAAGAGATAGCTAGAGAAGGAAATGTACGCGCCAGCCGAAGGGACAAAAACGAGTAGAAGAGCTACCATGTATAGACCCAATTAGATCTGAACAAAATCTTACGTGCCTTACACAAAAATAGACAAAACCTTTCTAAGGTAACCGTTTTAGCGTAATACTATCGTATTGATCATATCCTGAAGGCTACTCAGGCCGCTGGATTATTGGGGACCTTTTCAATAGTTGACTTAATTAGTCACAATGCTTGAGAAGCATAGAATCTAGAATTAAACTGAAAAGATCGGAGAAAAATAAACTTGCTCACTAATTTTAAACAAGAATGAAAAAGACTTTACGAATAAGAGCCTAGCTCTTCAATTTATAATGATATATTATTTAAATTAGGTATAGTTTTCATTAATAAATAACACAATACAAGACATAGACAGTCAACTTGAAAATAACATGGTATAACTTTAAAATGCCTTTCATAAACCGAGCGAAAGTTGCTTCAATAACTTTAGAAATATCAAATTTTAATGAGGTAACTTTACCTTTGTAAGAAGACGTGTGTAAATAAAAAATAAATTGTTTCACTCAGTGTCGAAACAGAACTCTCATACTGCGCAGCGATCCAAAACCAGCGACGTAAAATCCATTACAATCGATACACTTCGATGAATGTTCGAATAGAATTCAATGTTGTAGTCATTTCATTTCAACATATCGTATATCTATGGGCACATTCATGCAATAACAACATGCAGAGTTTTACACCCTTTGGGATATTTTTCTATATAAACAGGAAAAAATTTAGAATACGCAGTATAGTTTCAGTATAAAGTAGATCACAATACCATTTAAAATTTTTTATTCGTAAAATAAAAATAAGCCAATAATAGCGGAATAAAAAATAAACTTTCAGACTAATGTAAAGTCATCATCGAAAAATAAACATGGCTTGTTCAATCTTCGAGTGTCCCACCTCGGGGAAAGCAAACAACGGATGAAAACAATTGCCGTTGCCACCCATCAGCTGCAAAAACCCCGTTGTTTTCCGACTCGGTTCTTGCACAGTGGTTCTTGCGCTCAGAAAAAAACATTGGGTAATAATAGACTGCTATATTGCAAAAAATAACTAATTATAAATTAATATATCACTACATAGTATAAAATTAAGTCCATATGTCCCATTGAATGCTTAAATCTTAAATCTACGGAACGGATTTTGATTCAGTTATTTTAAAAGATAGAGTGATTCATGAGGAATGTTTTTATGCCCATGCGAAGCCGGGGTGGGTCTCTAGTCAATACATATAATAAGACACTAAAATCCGAGTGTCTGTACATTTGATATTTTTCAAAAAAACTGATAGATTGCGATTAAAAAAGAGTAACAGAAACCAAAAAGACAGTTTTTGGAATTTTTGTCTGTCTGTATGTATGTATGTATGTATGTATGTATGTCTGTCTGGTACGTTATAACTTCGGAAATACTCAACGGATTTAAACGCGGTTTTCACAGTTGGATTACATATAATTAGGAGCGTTGTCAAAACTTTGTTTCGTCAAAATCGGTTAAGGGAAAAAGAAGTTATGGTCGATTGAAAATTTACTTCAAACACTGCAAGTTGCGTACCTATAGACAAAACCCATTTGAAATTTCGGCAGTAACAAGCAAAGCATGTTGGCCTATCGGTAGAGGTCGCGGATCATTTCTTTAAGTAGTGGGTTCGAATCCTGCTAGACATTACTTCTTTTGTTTTTACCCTTTTTTTGTATTGTATTAATTTTTTAGAAGTCTATTTTTTTTAATATTTTAGTAAAGAAATGTTTCTAGAAAGTAGCTGGATCGAATCCTGCCATAAACAATAATTTTCTGTTTTCGTTTTTTATTTGTTTTCTAGAATTATTTTCTTACTTAGAGAAAGCTCTTAGCGTTAACTTTTATATTAACTCCGTTAATATAAAAGTATTTTGTACTTATCTATCTATACATATAATCCCCTCCAGTCGTTTGCTCACTACTGAGCGTCGTGATGTGCCCGACCTATCTTCTTTGCGATCTCTTTCCATTTATGGCGATCTTTTGCCCTGTGGATTGCGTTGGAGATCTGGATGTTTAGCTGCTGCTTAATTTGGTCAGACCATCTTATCGGGCTACGTCCTCTGGATCTCCTTCCGTCCATTCTGCCAGTGACCAAAAGCTTTTCCAGGTTGTCGTCTGGTTTTCGGGCTATGTGACCAAAATACTGTATCACTCTTTGAAGACAAGTACTTAATAGCCTTTTTTTCACCTTAAGTTCTTCCAGGATAGATACGTTAGTCCTACGAGCAGATACATATAATAAGACAGTAAAAATTGAGTGTCTGTACATTAAATATTTTTCTAAAAAACCTCTACGGGGCAATTAAAGAAGAGTAATAAAAACCAAAAAAAACAATTTTTGTTTTCACAGGTGAATTACATATAATTAGGAGCGTTGTAAAATCTTTGTTTCATCAAAATCGGTTAAGGGAAATAGAAGTTATGGTCATTTAAAGTTTACTACAAGCACTGCTTCAAAACTTTTAAACAGTTGAATGCCATTTACATAAACGTATTTAATTTAGATAAAGCTAAAATTTCTACTTATATAAATAAAGACAGAAACACACTGCAGTCTCTATTAAATTTTAATAAAATAACACATTGAATGTTTGTGGGCGTATGATTTAGTTACATAAAATACCAATAGATGGCGCTGACTTTATTTTAATAGCAGATTGAAATTTTTCCTTATTTAAAAAAAATTTGGTTGTTGATTTAGTACTATTGGTTGGTTTGTTTATCGGTCGTTTGTTGTGTTGTATTGTAAGCTATTTGAATTGATTGGTTGGTTTGGGTTGGCTTTGGTTTAAAAAATAATCAAATCAGTGTTTCACGGAACATACGGTCGTGTCGTAAGGACGAATTTATCTGACTTATCACTATTTATTGAGATTTTCTCCACTTTACACGCCCACTAAAACTTTGGGAGTGGATTTTAGGTCCTAATGACTCTGTAATAGGCTGCGTCTACTCTTTTAGAGACAAAGATTGATAGATGAATGTTAAGAGCTCCTTCTTCTGAAGGTCCGTTGTCCGTAAGCCGCGTAGTCGCGGCGCTCACTCATTTTGTAGGCACTTAGACATCATATTTGGGAAAATAACACTACAAAATCTACTTCAGCGATTTTCACTATATAAATACTTTATCTAAAGGCTATAACATAAAAGCAGGACAATAAGTTCATTATTTTAGGCATAGTATTGAAAATAAACTTCCAAAGGAGGCAACTTTGATTTTTCTATCGAGCGAATTTTGTCTGATATTGTTACTGGTACTGTAAGCGAATTTCACTCTGCTAGATCCTCAACTAAAAACATATATTTTTTTCAGAATTTTACGACTGTTTAATACTGATTCCTATTGATTTTAAAAACGGTATTTGAGAAAGAAGTGGCCCTAATATTTAACGATATCGTAGCAATGTAATGGCTTTATAAAATTGGCACGGGAAAAGGATACAATAGAATTAACTATAGGTCTGGATAGTTGTAGTTTCCACAGATTTCGCGAAAAGTGACCTACACGCGGGCGGAGCCGCGGGCAACAGCTAGTTATAAATAAAACCTACCTCAAAGTATGGTTGATTCCATCAAAGCTATAATTTTATCTGATGTCATGCATGTAGTTTTAGAAATAATGTCGAAACTTATAACTATATTTCAACTAAAAATTTATTTAAATATATATGCCATCCTTGGGTTCACAGTCTACTAATGTCTTTTGCGGAGTATATACAAGGACAACAAAAAAAATCAATTTTGGGTATTAATGCCGATTTATGCCTTCACAATATGTAAAAATAATTGTATAAATCCAAATATGAGTTCTCCTGATACTTCTTTTTACGTTTTATACAAGTTAAAGCCTTATATTATGTAAAATACTACAGCACATTCAACGCCATTTTGAATGAAAAAAATATTATTCAGTCAAATGCATGTGCTAAGCATAGTGTTGTTGCTCTTACGTTTCTTTCGTCAAGTATCGATAAACGAAGTTAGGAGGCGAGTTTGGAGTAAAATTCGGGATTAATTATAATATATAAATTATTCATTACTTCTTGTTATAACTTATCAACAGCTCTTTTACGCTTTTAAAAGCACATCAATGATTTTTGCTCTATCTATAGATGGCAGTTATTAAGCGACGATGAAAAATCGCTCCAGTTTGGTATATATATTTATGGTTTCCCATCAGGTGTGCCGTACGCCTGTTTGCCTACTTAATAGTATAAAAAAGCTAGAAAATCCAAAGTAGCTAGCTTGAAGCGCAGGAAAATACTAAGAAAACAGAAAACTGCCTTGAAAACATTATGCTGCAGGATGACGCATAAAACGTTACATGATTTTTTGTAATCATAATTACTGTGAACCGAAATTGTTATTAAATTGGTTAGAAGGCTTTGTCCCATGAAAATTGATTTCTGCCCACTGTGCGGTGTCCGGGCGCCTGCCAGCCTTAATTGTTTACCGATAGATGATTTATAGCCCGGCTGATTGCGCCGCGGACCCACAGCCTTCCAGCCTTCTGCAGGCTTCTCTCCAAACACAATTAGTGCGCATCATTCAAATTTTCCATTAATAGATGGGATAAATAATGGGATTCCAATATAAAAAAAAAATTTTGGTTCTGTACTTGCGGCCTCTGAGAATACTTTCCCAACATTAAATTTTCTGCTTTGTTCTTCTTAACGAGCGTGTTAGTTGAGTCTTTGGCATGGGCTTTCTTGCCCAGGGGTCTTAAATTTGGAGGTATTGGTCATTACAATAGAACGACTACCATCTGACCTCCGTTACCGTCAAATTTATCTAAAGCGGTTTAGCGAAACAAACATTAAGTGGTATTTATCAAAGAGTTACACGTTAATTATAAAAGTAGAGAAGTAGGAATAATGATGATTCAATAAAATGTAGGTACTTATTATATGAGAAACGAATATTAGGATACTGAATATACTTTCATTAAATAAATTATATTTAATCTCATTGTACCTTTTTCTGTTTGAAACAACATACCTATGATAATATGGTTAAAAATTCTTAAGCATAAAGTCGGGTGGACTTTTTGCTTTTCTGTTGTACCATTATAGCTATGTAAAGTTTGAAATAAATAAACACAGCCCAGATAACATTTATCTTATTCACACAAACCTCTATTTCCAACCTCGTGCTTTGGCACTCACAAATATTTTTAAATTCATACCTTTTTTCCCACGGACGTACGTTCAAGTCGAGTATGTTACTACTGTGGAACTCAACGCACTAATTTCGTTGCAAATGTACTGTAACTTTTACACTTTATACTTTTCCATGTGGCCCACTACATAATTGTACACTTGTACAGTTGTGTAATTGTGTCTAACGCTGACATTCAATGAAACAACAATAACAGTTGTTATATGTTATCTATCAAACTAACATTAGCGACAAGCTAATAGACATCATGAAGTGCGAAAGCGGTTGTGACCGGAGAAGCAGTTTATTAAAATGGAAAAGAAAAAAAAAAACGTCAACGTAGTTAAGTGTGGAGGACTAACCCGAGTGTTTTTAAAAAAAGACAAAGGAGTCTGTTCAAGACGAGAATTTATTGAAGACTGAATTAAAACAGTTACAAAAATGATCTTAATAATAAATCTAAGAACTAATTCTTATCTCTACGAATGCGCGACGCCAGGCTCAGACATAACATCCAGTTTGCTGTGTCAGCGAGGCTCACCCACGTAGCCCTGCGCTCTCAACACATTGTGATAGAGCTAGGAATGCCTGGAGCTGACATAACTCCTCCCCCCATAGCTTCGAAATTATCAGAGGGATTATTAATTTGATCGCTCTGATTATTTCGATACAAACAGTTAAATTTCATACACTCGTTTCGTCAAATCACTGGTATCCAAATTAATGGGTTCTCGTTGGAATTGTAGCTCGGTGGCGGCAACTTCTGGGAGGTTGATTATCGGTAGTTTTGTAGACTCTACTCTACTTGTGAAAAAATGATGAGATTTCAGTGTGGTTTCACCTATTTCGACATCACAGCGATCGTCGAGAGTGAGAAGGTAAGTACCTTTTATATTATCTTTAGTTATCTCACCGTTACAGATTTTGGTAAGTATGTTTTCAGCTTTACTATAGAGAATCCATCTCTGTTTCTCTACTGGCTCTATTTTAACATCATTAAGTTCCACTGATATAGGATTACAAGAGCTTATATTTTTAGAAAATTTCATCAGCGCTTGTATACAGCTATCTACTATGGGTAGCCGAGACTTATCTTCGTAGCACAGGTACGTTGCCTCGTGAAGCTCGAAGCATGGCCGGGAGAGCGAGACCATTATGGAACCTTTTACTATGAGGTAAGGATATTTAGGAATTATAATTTTCGTTTGGTTATAGGAATCGGTAATGGGTATAGGAATAACTTTATAATATATATAAATTTCGTCTTTAATTAAAGGTATGTTTAAAATAAACGTTATTTGATTTCCTTTAGAATAGGCTTTTAACTCTATACATTGTTCAATATTAACTAAATTATCAAAGCTTACTGGGTAAACGAGTTTGTTATATTTTTCTATCTCTAGTAACAATTTCATTAATTCATCCGAGTTCACAAGGGACTGATGCAATGTTCTTAACTTACTGAACGCTATACAGGTTTCGATCTCATTTAAATGGCTATACAATAATTGGAAATTGTGTAGAAATAGGTTATATACAATAATAAAATTATGTATTATGTTACCGTCTATTGTTTTATTTATGATTTTCCTTATTTCCCACAATTCTTTATCTATTTGAATAAAATTACTATTTGTGGAATTTGTTATTTTTACCAGACTCTGAGACATTTCAGTTACTAGAGTCATTCTTTTCATTTGTGTGTCCTGACGTGTCTGTAGAGAACTAATCATCTTTTCGTACCTGATAGCATCGTCATGGTCTAGGTTACCAGTAATAAGTTTTATAATAGATCCGAGAGGATTTAGGATTCCACGTTTTATTCTAATTGATGGGGCTAGTTGTCTTAATTTGTTAGTAGTAGAGTTCATAACATAATCTGTTTGGAGCTTTACATTCAATAATTGGAAATTTGGGGTTTTCTTACGAAAGTATTCTTTTACATGTTGATTTAAATTCCTATATCTATTTATATTTAACTCTAATTCCTCTTGTATAATACTTAAATTTAAAACCTTAACAATAGTCCACTTATCATAACTTATGCTAGCTTGACCTTGTTTCATCAGCATCACTCCAGGATTTTTATCGATCCTTTGAAGTTGAAGGCTGTGGATCCTCACGATCAGCGCCATGAATGCGAGGAGGTACCTGTGAAGGTCGTTTAATGTCCTTAATAGGTACTGTCGTGTCACGATTTTTAATAGTAGCAGGACAAGTATTTCTGTTGATTTCGCCAGAGGCTTGCGCCTTTTGGAAGCGCGGTTTATCCTTGCTTCGTCTTGTATTTACGCCTTTTACATATATAGTATCCCCTTCTTGTATATCAAAAGAGGTTTCTCCGCCACGTTTTTGTATAACCTTTGCTTTATCTTTTATTAATTTATCTGTTAGGTATTTGTATAGGTATTTTGTACGCTTCATATGGTCGCTTATCAATTGTTGTGTAAATTGTTTGTTAAAGTCTACTTCAAACGTACTATTAGAATCGGTATGTCCGAAGACAACTTCGAATGGCGTAAGGCCAGTTGTAGAGTGAATTGATTGATTATAAGACATAACTGCGTATGTCATTACACTAGCTGCGTCTGTTATTTTATGTTCATATTTTGCAATACGATAGATCTCTATGATAGTTGAATGAAAACGTTCTATTAGGCCCATAGAATTCGGGTTATGCGGGGTGCCTATATGTAAATCTATTTTGTAAAACTGCAGTGTCTCTTTTAATAAATTATTATTGAATTCTGTCCCGGGGTCGGCACTTATTCGGTTAGGTACGCCGTAAAATGAGAAATATTTTATCAATGCACGAACAACTTCAGGTGTAGAGCGATTAGATATTTCAAAAGCTTGGCCTAATTTACTGAAAGCATCTATGATAGTAAGAAAGTATTTGCCTTCTATAGAGAATAAATCCATGAAAATTTCACTAAACGGTTTAGTCTGTGTTTGAGTAAGTTGCAGCTGGGGTTTTAAAGGTTTACGGTCATATTTTTGTGTTTTACATGTCTCACAGGAATTTATTATTGCGGAAACTGTTAGATCCATATTTTGCCAGTAATAATTACGCTTTAATTTCATTATGGTTTCTCTAATGCCGCGGTGGCTCGTTTTACCGCAGTGATATTTAAGTGTAACGGCACGCTGTTCATCTTCGTCTTCTATATATATTACTCTTTTATTGCATTCATAACATTTAACTGTGTCTTTTTTAAATAGTTTGATAACAGCATCAGTGAATTGAGTGCGGTGTCTTTGATCCTCAAAATAAAAGAAATATTTAATTTTAGGTTTTATATATTCTAGGAGAAATTTCTTTACTAAATCTGGATTATCTACAGGTAAGTGTATTTCAAATACCTTTTGTTTATCTCGTGATAGATCTTTTACTAATGTTTGATTTCTGTTCCAGGTAAAGACTAGAATTTGGTTTGGCTTTGTATCTATGGCTTCATCTAAAATTGGAATACCACTGGTATCGATATCTTCAGCAGAGTGAATAGTTTCAGGTATCGAGGGTGCAGTGATTGTACTCGACGAGGGAGAACGAGCTGTGCAAGTCATTGGGACATCTTCAGGTAAGGGTGTATCAGACGTTTCCGAAGCCGAAGTATCCAATACTATTACCGAACTGTTAGATCTTTCAGTGTCATCGAGATTAACCTGCATGGAGGAGTCGTCATTTTTATTGGTAAGTACGTTTAATTTTATTCGTGATAATGCGTCTGCGTTACTATTTTGTTTTCCGTTTTTGTATATAATGTCAAAGTCAAATTCTGAAAGGCGTAATTTCCATCTAGTCAATTTACTTCCTGGTTCTTTAAGTGAGTTGAGCCAAGCCAATGGACGGTGGTCCGTGTATATTATAAATTTTCGGCCATAAAGATAGGGGCGAAAATGCTTTACTGCCCATACTATAGCTAGCAGTTCCTTTTCGGTAGTACTGTAGCGCGTTTCCGCGTCGTTTAGAGTACGACTCGCGTATGCAATCGGCTTGTCACTTCCAACGGAACCTTGTGAAAGGACGGCACCCAGAGCGTAATTAGACGCGTCCGTAGTCAAGATAAAAGGCTTGGAAAAATCGGGAAACTGGAGTATTGGGGCATTAACAAGTAGCTCTTTACATTTTTGAAAAGCTGCAATATAACCAGGGGTTATTTCGACTTTATTTTTCTTTTTTAGGCATGATGTCAGGGGTTGTGTAATCTTTGAAAAGTCTTTTATAAATTTTCGATAGTAGCCAACTAAACCTAAGAAACTTTTAATTTCAGTTTGTGTGCGAGGGAGTGGGAAATCAAGAACTGCTCTAATTTTGTCGTCATTTGGTTCTAGGCCGTGTTTAGTGATTTTGTGTCCAAGGTAAAGCACTTCTTTACGTAGAAACTCACACTTGTCTAAAGTAACTTTAAAATTCGTCTGTCTAAGTCGGTCAAAGATTTTTCTCAGTTTTTCTATGTGTTCTTGTAAACTATTTGCGTAAATGATTATGTCATCGAGATATACTAAACAATGGATCCCTTGTAATCCTCTTAACACATTGTCCATTGCCCGTTGAAAAGTTGCAGGGGCTGTCTTTAGTCCGAACGGCATGCGTTTAAATTCATAATGTCCTGATGGGGTCGTAAAGGCAGTTTTTGGCCTGTCACCCTTTTCAACTTCAATTTGGTGGTACCCACTAGCAAGGTCAAGGGTACTAAAATACGTTGACTTTCCCAATTTGTCAAAAAGGTCGTTAATATTGGGTAAAGGGTATTTGTCATCTGTTGTCAGTTCGTTTAAACGTCTATAGTCAATCACCATCCTGAATTTCTGTTCCCCTGAGGCATCCATCTTTTTTGGAACTAGATGCACTGGAGCACTCCATGGTGAGAACGATTCTTGTATTACGTTGTCCTTTAAAAGTTTTTCCGTCTGTTTCTGTATTTCAGCATTTTGTGAGGGTGGAAGTCTGTATGGTCGTATAAAGATCGGGTCTTCATTTTTTGTTCTTATCTGATGTTTTACCTGGTTACTAAATGAAAGCGGTAATTTATCGCAATAAAATATGTCTCTATATTCAAAGCACAGTTTTTCTATCGCTTCGCGTTCTTCAGTGTTGGTGTGATCTAGACGTAACTTTGATAAGTTTTCTTTTAGTAATTCGTCGATCTCATAATTATTCAAATTGTCAGTCGTTAAGTTGTTTACGCGTATATTGTCATCAAGTCTTGTTGTCATCAGTGGTTCTGCAAATGTAAAGGTTACCCTATTTTGGGAAGCATTTTGAATAACAGTTGTAGCAAACGAATCTATGCACCTGACTATAGCAGCAGGCATTCTCACATTATCTCCGAAATCTTTAAACTCAATAATTGCATCACCGTTATCTAGGTCAGTCGGCACTTTGACGCGTGTTTCTGTACGGGGTTCTAATGTGATTTCGCAAGTGGGGCTGTATATTATAGGTATTTCGGTATTTTGTGTCCGTAGTATTTGATTTTTCATATCAATTGTTGCATTTAATATTTTAAGTAGATCCGAACCGATTAAACCGTCGTATCGCCTATCGACGTCGTATATATAAAATTTATGCTTACACGTGCTTTTAAAAGATTTTAACAGAGGTATATAAATTACTTCATTATGTGAGCTACGTGCATGAGTACTTATAACCTCAAATGGTTCGTTATATTTATATGCCTGAAAATATCTATCAGCTATAGCGGGGCTAATGAAACTTCTTGTGCTTCCTGTATCTACCATTAAATTAGCGTCAATTTCGGGTATATAAATATGCGGTAATCTATTTATACTATTGCAATTTAAATAAATCATTTCGGGTGGTTGCTCGTCGAGGCTAGTATAGAAAAATTTGGGGTCTCTTCCTGAACTTCTGATTCATATTGCGCGCATTCTGCATTATCAATATAAAAATTATAATTTTCGGTCTGTCCGTTTTCGTCAGTATAGTAATTATCATAATTAGGCTGGTACTCTTGGTCTTGGGGTTCACTATTACTGCTAGAATAAAATAAGTTACTACTCTCAGTCTCGGGTACGTGTGTAATCATGTTTTGTTTCACAGGGCGGCTAGTACGCATAGAGACGTCAGTATCCTGGAAATTAGGTGGATTCCGTTGCATTTGGCTTTGAGGTGGTATACCAAACTTAAATTGCTGATTTGGTGTATTATAGTATGGTCGGGATTGTGCATTATTAAATTGGGGTCTAAAGCCTTGTTGATTGGGTATACCGAACTTAAAACCTTGTTGATTGGGTATGCCGAACTTAAAACCTTGTTGATTCGGAACGCCGAATCTTACATTTTGCTGATGAGGAATACCGAACTTAAAGTTACCTTGAGGCTGTGAAAAATTAGGCCTAAAATATCCTTGGTTTGGTGTACCGAATTTAAATGCATTAGAGCCAGCGTTAATATTATTTTGTGACTGATATGGCATATTTGGTTTATTATAGCTTTGATTTACTTGAGGAGAGAAATTATTCGAAAAATTAGGTTTAAATCCAAAGGAAAGTCCTTTAGGCATTTCATTATTATTTCCAAAATTTGACGAAAAAGAATGCTGAGTAGGCTTTGAGTTAAGTCTATTTTTATTTTTTGCGTTGTACTGGTATTGGAAATTAACCTCTTCCATGACCACGCTAAGTGCACTTTCTAAAGTTAAACAGTCTTTAAGTCTCACAATCCGTATTAAATCTTCCGATAAATTGTATAAAAACACATTAAGACACATATTATTATAAATTGTAATTTTGGCAGCTTTTGAGCTTTCATCACATAATAAGTTGACCTTAGAACAGAGGGCGCTACGCGTTTGCTGTATTCTGTTACAAAACTGTAGGTAACTTTCACCTGGTTTAATTCTTAAATTTTCTAATTCAATCGCCACGCATTCCTCAGACCTAGGGTCACCAAAATGTTGTACAAAGATAGTTTTTAATTGATCCCAAGTTGTAATATCTTCACGTTCACTAAGTAAGACGGCTGCTCTACCACAAACTCTACTAGTTAGGCAATGAAATACATATGCCTCCTGTACAGGGTTATTTGGCCCATTAAAATTTCTTATAATGTACTCACATTTTTTTATAAATAAATTGAGTATATTCTGGTCACCATCAAACTTAGGTATTATATTTAAAAAATCTTTTGGTATCATTTGAACGGTATTTTCGCCGGTTGGTGCCATTTTGATTATTCAATTTATTTAATTAAATTATTCACAATTAAAAACACGTTTACTTTGTAAAAACTTAATATTATATTATTTATTAAAATTAATTATACTTAATTTGGCCAATTGTGTGCCGAAATAAAATAACTTTCAACGATTGTTGTTTAAAAGTTACTAAATATAACCTAACTTTGCCTTTTTTTGAAGAAATCAAATAACTTTCAACGATTTAAGTTTTAAAGTTACGAAATAAAGACCACAAGAAAATCCACGGGAAATAGCTGGGAAAAGACAGGAAAGTAAAAATGTCCACTTACAGTCCGCTCGATCCCATGCCTTCCAGTATAGCTGCTCTTGTAGACCGGAAAACTTTCGGTGTCCGCCGTTAACAAATTTATTTGGTTCGGTTGTATCCGAATCCGCGATACCGACTAGTAGCACTTCACCAAATTTCGGGTGCTTAGACGCTCAGGTCGGCAGCAGGATATATCGGATCCTACCGGCTGCGCCAGTTAAGTGTGGAGGACTAACCCGAGTGTTTTTAAAAAAAGACAAAGGAGTCTGTTCAAGACGAGAATTTATTGAAGACTGAATTAAAACAGTTACAAAAATGATCTTAATAATAAATCTAAGAACTAATTCTTATCTCTACGAATGCGCGACGCCAGGCTCAGACATAACATCCAGTTTGCTGTGTCAGCGAGGCTCACCCACGTAGCCCTGCGCTCTCAACACATTGTGATAGAGCTAGGAATGCCTGGAGCTGACATAACTACGTCAAGGTTTGTTTGTTTACAATTTTGAAATTTGAAAAATATTAAATAAAATATGTTTTTGCCTTTAAAAATGTAATGAGCAGCCCCGTTCGGATCTCCTGTCCACACTGTCCTGGATCTTCAAAAGTATATGTTTATCCTAGAGGCCTTAGTGTGCATATTGGCCACGTTCACAAAAATGTCAACTCACAGAATCCATCACAAAGCTCAAGCAGCGTTACTCCTCTTATCTCTAGCCCGGACGCCACTGGTCATGATGCATTACCTCTTACTCCTCGCCTGGATACTTTATTTTTACTCAAAGACAATGTTCAAGTATTAAAACACATCCCAAAGGGTGCGAGAAGCGCCGCTGCCGGAAAATTATGTTCCACGATAGAAAAGTGTTTGCTTACGAATACTGAAGATGACTGGTTTGCACTTTTATCTTTCTCTTATATGGCCCTTAGAGTCCCCGATAGCTCTAAACGGAAATCATTAACGACAAAGGTTAAAGAAAATATTGATCACCTCACTTTTCCGTTTTTAGAACAAAGTACAAGAAAACCATATTGTATTTACCGCAACATTCAAAATAAAGTATATGATGGTGATCTAAGAGGAGCTGTCCGTCTTCTTCTTTCGGATTCTTCAATTGCCCCTTCAAACGATGAAACATTATCTGCTTTACGGGAAAAACACCCACAATCTTCCAGAACTTTATGTCTTCCTCCAGAACCAAATGTATCAAGCCCCTTCATTACAGTTACGACGCAAGATGTAGCAAACGCCCTAGGTTCGTTCTACAATGGCTCAGCTTCTGGCGTCGATGGCTTACGCCCTCAACATATAAAAGAGCTCACGTCTCACTCTGCTGGCAGTAACGGACCCCGGTTACTAGAATCTATAACCAAACTTTGTAACTTTTTACTGCAAGGCTTACTCAATCGACAGGTATGCCCTTACCTATACGGAGCGACACTGTGCGCACTTAACAAAAAAGACGGAGGGATAAGACCAATCGCCGTGGGTTGTACTCTTCGCCGATTAACTGCCAAACTATGCTGTCGCCACGTAAAAGACTTGATGGCTACCTACCTTCGACCGAGACAAATGGGCTTTGGTACTGCTCTAGGATGTGAGGCCGCAATACATGCCACACGTTTCTTTGCAACCTCTTACACTAATTCTGTTATACTTAAAATAGACATTAAGAATGCTTTTAATAGTGTTGAAAGAGACATAGTCCTAAAAGAAGTTCAAGAACAAGTACCATCGATATTTCCATTTCTTTACCAATGTTATTCAAGTGCAAGTTTTTTATCGTACAACAGGAACTCCATTTCATCACAAGTAGGAGCCCAACAGGGTGATCCTTTAGGCCCACTTATATTTTGCCTAGCTATACAGAAAATAATATCTACCTTAGAATCACCACTCAATGTTTGGTATCTTGACGATGGAACTATTGGAGGAAATCCACAATCAGTTTTGAGAGATATACAAAAACTCATACCAGCATTAAAGAGAATTGGCTTAGAAATTAACCCGGGAAAGTGCGAATTCTTTTCTCAAAATGACGACGATATATTTTTTAAAGATTTTCAGACTTTGTTGCCAGGCTTAAGATATATAAACAAGACATCACTGTCCTTACTAGGAGCACCCATATTTCTAGAAGGAATGAGTTCCATCATAGAAAAGAAAAGGATGTCACTTGCTAAAGCCCGAGAGCATTTATTAAATTTATCATCTCACGTCTCGCTCACTTTACTACGTAACTGCTTCACAATGCCAAGAATGACTTACGTTTTAAGAACATGCCCAACATGGCTGCAGTCACAACACATTCTAAGGTTGGATGAATCAATGAAAGAAACATTAGAAAGTATAATAAATATCAATATCAATGAAGCTCAGTGGTGCCAGGCTTCGCTGCCTATCCGCCATGGTGGTTTAGGGATACGTCGATCGCAAGATGTGGGACTTCCGGCCTTCTTGGCCTCGACTTTCGGGACGAAAGATATTGTCACTCAAATTCTAAATACCAATGGTGATAATGTCTGCGTTCCTTTTGTTGCGGAGGCTTTGGACGCCTGGGCGTCTTGCACTGCAAACGGTGCTATACCCGACAACCCCCATTTACAGAGAGAATGGGACGATATTTTATGTAGGCAAGCTTTCAGCTCATTGTTGAGTGATGTTTCGGGAACAGATGTGGCTCGCCTAAAGGCTGCTAGCAAGCCGGAATCTGGGGCTTGGCTACAGGCTTTGCCTTCACCTCACTTCGGGACACTTTTAAATAGTGATTCTCTCCGGATCGCAGTGGCCCTGAGGCTTGGGTGCAAGGTATGCGAGCCACATCGCTGCATCTGCGGCAAAATGGTGGAAGAAAAAGGTCTCCACGGCTTAAGTTGCCAAAGAAGTGCAGGTCGTTTCTCGAGGCATCACACTTTAAATGAAATTATTCACAGGGCTATGTCCTCCCTGAACATTCCTTGTCTTTTGGAGCCCCCAGGGTTATGCCGCACTGACGGAAAGCGGCCGGACGGATTGACATTGGTTCCATGGCAAAAAGGTCGTTGTTTAATCTGGGACGCAACTTGCGTATGCACATTCGCTGCATCCCATTTAACTGATTCGATTAAATCAGCAGGTTCAGCTGCTGAAAAAGCGGCAAAATCGAAACACGACAAATATATTGCCTTGGAACCAATGTACGACTTCGTACCTTTCGCGGTAGAAACGGCTGGCCCTTGGGGTTTGGAAGGTAGAGAATTGTTCCGGGAGTTTAGACGCCGACTTATAGATAGGGGCTGTGATCCTCGCTCCGGTCAGTATATGGTTCAACAGGTCTCCATAGCTATACAGCGCGGAAATGCTGCAAGCATTATGGGGACCTTTGAGCCGGCTACTTTCCGGAGAGTGGATCATTTATAGTTTAGTTTATATTTTAGTTTTAGTTTATATTTTAGTTTTAGTTTATATTTTAGTTTTAGTTTATATTTTAGTTTTAGTTTAATTTACACTTACTTTGAAATGAATGTAATTTATTTCGTTTTAACTAAAAAAAAAAAAAAAATGGAAAAGTCTCTTGTTCTCGTTCTTTTAATTCTTCTGCAATTTCAGTTGGTTACTTGTAGACCCGAGGGTCGTGAGTTTGATTCCCACGGGAAGCATACATTAGCATTTGTTATTTTCAGTTTGGTCAGGACATTGCAGGCGTAAATCACCTGACTGTCAGATGATAAAGATGATTCCCTGCTTCCTGCTGTTCTGCACGTTAAGCTGTTGGTCCCGGCTGCCATCTGATATCCGTTAAAGGAACCACGTCAAAGGGCGAAAGGCGGTTCAAATTTGAAAATTCAAGGAATTATTTGAAAATTCCTTGAATAGTCTATCATATTATATTATCAATGGCTGAGTGCGTTATGAATTCCGTTAGTATTGGCTCGAGCTTGAAATTCACACGAATGTCCCATGTTTTTATTAGCACGTGCCGCCTATTCCGGTCAGCAATTCGGACAGGCGCTCAAAAACTAATACGACAAACATTTCATCGCTTTGTAACTCTAAAACATAACATATTCAGTGTTATTTTAATACCTAGTACTTTTTTCTCTTATAATCTTTTTTTTATTCGAGTGTATTTCTTCGTTATATTATCGCTTCAGAGCCCAGTGTACGCTTTTGATCATATTGTTACATAAGAGTGACTCGGCAGTCGTACGTCCGACATCCGTAGTCATTTTTACTGGAAAATCGGACCAATAGGATCATGACCGAGTATATATGGCTATCTAGCTATGACAGCTCTTTTTGAATCACGGAGCAGCTCTAACCATAATTGCAAGTATTGCAACCGGACCAAGTGAGACAACGTTCCTCGTCGCTTGCCACGCAATATCGTTACGAACACGCCCAGCTAGAGGCTTTTAAATTTTTAGCACAGTGACAGTGAAGATCGCATTAGACAGTTGTAGAGGTTAAATTGTCATTAAGCTTCATGGTAGTTAAAAACGGATCTGACTAAACCGGGGTAATAAGTACCACAGCCTAACAGTAAGTCGGCCTTAAATGCTGCATTCTTATAAAAGAACCCTTGTTTGAATGTTCTCTTTTTATGTTAACAACCCTTTCTACTGCATATGTATTTCTGTGTACATACATTTAGTAAATAAATAAAAAAACATTATTAAAAAATAAAAACAATAGTGAAAACTGTTCGTATAAATATTTAATTGAGTTCGTACCTTTTGTATTTTAGACCCTTATACTTTCCTTTCTACATACCTTGTAACTGATCACTGCAAGAAAGGTATCGAGTGTCCTATTTCTCAAGATCCCGAGGGAGCCATACTTCAAGAGAATATCAGTTGACAGCTAGTTGCATAGACGATCTGACTTATAATCGCGTGAACAAAGGAAAGTAGTATTTATATTGTGGTGAATAAAGTGCAAAGTAGAGTTTGTTGTAAATGAAATGATCACCGGGCAGTCGCCGAAGCCAATAAATTGATAAAAAGATTGAATTTAGAACTATGTGAGAGTAATGTCGCGTTATACTTCGCTGCATGGATGGAAAATAGTATTATTGTTATTTTACTTTATGATCATTTTTCTCTTTGCTTTGCAAGTATTCCATATTTAAATGTTGAATTAACTTATGATATTACAATCTTATTATACAACTAGTCCGCTTTTGTGGAATTGATAAATTTTATTAATATAAGTTTTGTTAAGTAAAAACCTAAGTAATCTATATGTATAAAACAAAGACGGGTTTGTTACAACACATAACTCGAGATCTGCTGAACCAATTTTCATGGTTGTTGATTCGTTGGATTTATCTCCGCCCCGAATAGCAGAATACATTTTAAAAACATTGGAAAAAGATGAAAAAAATAAAAATAAAAGAAAACATTTTCCCATACACAATGTCCGTGGGCTGTAACTAGGGTGTAAGGTAGGTGTAGGGTAGGTGTAAGATAGGGTAGGTGTACGGTAGGTGTAGGGTACGGTAGGTGTACGGTAGGTGTGCGGCAGGTGTAGGGTAGGTGTTGGGTAGGGTAGAGGTAGAAAAAAAGGCAGGACAACGTCTGCCGGGTCAGCTAGTTATTTTATCGCCCGTTAGTGAGATGGCTGTCAAAATCAACCCAGCCGTTATTTTGTCGTGCATTTGTTATTGGTAAATAAAATAAAAAAATCTTTTATTATATTTTTGAATCAAATATCGATAGAAACAGGAAATAAAACGCGTCTGTAGAGAAGATTTCTTATAATGCTTACAGGTTTATTGCAATGTGCACTCAACTTAATGTTCTTTCAGTCCTTGCAGGTGTGTCTCGGCAATTGTCGTACTTTGGCCGCACTCTCTAGTTGTCGTCACTCCTTGAATTAACCGGCAAATATAGAAAATGCTAGGGATAAAATAAATGAGTACATTTGATTTCTAAGTAGCTAAATTGTTGAAGCATTTTTTGCAAAATAAAATGCTATACTTTCCGACTTGATGCATCTGTGAAGTGTTAATTTTATAGTATTAATACTTTTGGAAAAGGACCTGTTAAGTAATATCTTTTGAATTCAATATGAATAATTTCAGTCTCAGTCTGTCATGAAAAAGGATGTTTTTTCTATAACATCTTTAATAATGCATGCTTGCTCATGCACCTGTTTTCAGACTGACACACTGACTGACAGATAGCATTTAGTAGGTAGACAGAAATACGACCAACCTGATGGTAAGCGGTCACCGTAGCCAATAAACGACTGAATCTTAAAACATTAATAAAAATTTTCCTATGGATTATAAAACAACTTAATGTTTAATACTTGGAACTCTACATGTCGTTATCACTACAAAGTATAAAACAAAGTCGCTTCCCGTTGTCTGTCCCTATGTATGCTTAGATCTTTGAAACTACGCAACGGATTTTATGCGGTTTTTTAATAGATAGAGTGATTTAAGAGGAAGGTTTATATGTATAATACATGTATTATATAGCATTGCCCCCGTGCGAAGCCAGAGCGGGTCGCTAGTAATAATATACAAACTTCTTCAGTGTTAAAATAATTCACATGATATCATAGATTTAAAAAAAAAATTGCGAGACACCGCGCGCGTTTCGAACTTTTTTGCATGATATTCAATCACACATTTGTCATTGATCGACAAACAATTGATAATCGTGTCTGCGATTGCGGCATTCAACCTGTTAATTTATCGAAATTGGTCTTCAAATTATTTAATTTACAAAGGTATAGACTCCATTTTGTTCGCTCAGCCCTTGCGAATGTGGTCCTTACCTCCCCTGGCTGTATATTTTCGGTCAACGGTAAATGAGTTAAGAGGGTCCCTCTTTCACCCGTAGGCACTTTCGCCAAATTGAAATTATTTTAGTGAGTCTTGGATTGCCTTAAAATAATTATCCCGAGCATAATTTATACGATTACGATTCCGTCGACAACTTTGAGTGAAATCGAAAATTTGTTATTAAAACGATTTAAAAAAGGTTCTCGTGAATTTGAAGAAATATATTAATGTAAAAGATTCGAATACGAATGAATGTCGAAATATTCGTAATTAGTAATTAATGTACATGTTTGTGAGATATTTTCGCCATTAATGGCGTATTCATCGACACTTGCTCGACGAAATTTGAACATCAATTTTCTGGTGCGAAATAAATAAGAAAATATTTACTGGAAAATATTTTGTTACAATGAATTGATGAGTGAATTCGCGGAAATAAAATTAAGAATTTCCATGTAAAGAATTAATAAATATTTTGCGTCTGTGTTCAAAAGGAAGATATAAGATGATATTCCTATTATGATGATTTTCTATTGATGACAATTTTAAATATTTTGGAGCTAATAACCTTGAGACTGAAATTATTTATTGCTGAAAATAAATGGCGTATTCCATATGTAAGTTTAAGAAACAATCTTTGAATTAAATCATCACCATCGTCATATTAGCCACAAGATATAGGCCTCCCTTATAAAATACTAGCTTTTACCCGCGGCTTCGTTTGCGTGAAATTCCATCGGGAACACAGCTATTTTGCGGGATAAAAGGTATCCTATGTCCTTTTCAATACTTCTAACTATGTGTATGCAAAATTTCAGGAAGATTGGTTTACTACATAGAGCGTGAAAGTGTAACAAACAAACGAACTCACTGGCATTTATATTATTAGTTAGGGTATAATAGTAAATACCAATTGCTTGTATTGAAAACCAAGTTATGCAATATTAATTGTTGTCTTTTGGTTGTGAAGAAAATTATTACTATTATGTCCAATAAATCAACAACAATGTAAAGTCAATAGCTATAAATCAAACCAAGAGGAAAATGTTATCGCGAGTGATCCCTCCCCTATTTATTCAATTAACTAAGCAGATAGGCATACGGCCCACCTGGTGACAGTGGTTCCTTTTGTTTTATTTATCGTTCAAGCATTCTCTTGATAACATTCTCAGTTTTGGTTTAGAGCGATAGAAGTATCATTTTATAACTTCTCTAACTTTGATGATTACCATGTTTACTATTGAAGTATTTTTTTGTGAGCCAAATTTCTAAAGACATTTAACAACATCGAAATAAATAGCTACACTGACTGCATTTTGATTTTCACTATATAAATATCATAACTCAAAGAACATTCTCTCAGTCTCAAGGTAAGTCTCAAGCGTAGAAATTTACTTGAGAGCCGAAG
Source organism: Apomyelois bistriatella (assembly GCA_947044815.1). Classification (NCBI taxonomy): domain Eukaryota; kingdom Metazoa; phylum Arthropoda; class Insecta; order Lepidoptera; family Pyralidae; genus Apomyelois; species Apomyelois bistriatella. The sequence continues at coordinate 259,511 of OX345693.1, forward strand.
GTAAGCAAAAATCCATAAATCCGATAAGGTAAAGAACGTTTTAAAGAAGTACGCTCCCCTATGTATGCACATATTGTACATAAATACAAAAACTTGCTCAAATGGTACAAAATTGTGTACAGATCACATTGTTGTAAAAAATACGAGTAATAACATCCTGAATACTGGACAGATTTCGGTCAGTGGCGAGATTGACAAGAGGCATAAATTTGCTGGCGGGATACACGGCACTTGCTTGTCAACGTGGCTTTGCATGTTTATTGCCAATTTAATTATTTACAATGCCCACATATACTATTATACAAAGAATTTGGAAATCGCGCGCGGTCTTTACCCAGTCATTTTTTAATCTATGTTATTATACAACTGTCTGTAACAAAATATATCATGACGCCTTTCGTCACCGACTGCAAAAGTTGATTATTCTCAGAACAACGGAATTTTTAACGAAAAATGTCAATTAATAAAATTTGAGGTAATATGAACGAAATCACATCAGCAATGATAAAACAAATGAATGATTGATGATGCGTTAACTATGCTCGAAAATGCTCGAAATATTTACTGGAATGGAAGCATTTAAAAATGACGTAAATTGCAAGTATACTCGAGTGGTCGCGCAAGGTTGACAGCCGAATATGGATATGGATAGTTATTAAAATTGTATACTTTAGGATTAATACGGTCCTTATTTCACTGAAGTGAATTTCTCGAATGATGTACTTTTGTAGGATTGGTGCAATAAAGTGTTCAATCATTCATTAAATTTTGTTTTTAACCGACTTCAAAAAAAAAGGAGGAGGTTCTCAATTCGTCTTTTTTTTTATGTAAGTTACCGGATTACTCAAAGACGCCTGGACCGAATTGAATTTTTTTTTAGTTCGAGAGGGTATACTTTCCAATTGGTCCCATATTCAGCAGGTCAGGATCTGATGATGGGATCATGGAGAAATCGAGGGAACTCTTCAAGTTTTGTATTGGGCATGGGTATTTTTTGATATATTCCATGTAAGTAAGGTGAGACGTAGGTGAGACAATGATGGAAAATTTAACCCACTTTCAAAAATGCGAGGTATTTACAACTTTTTGATTGCAATATATCTTGCTCGATTACTCGAAGGCCACTGAATCGATTTGTAAAACTCTTTTTTTGTTAGAAAGGGTATACTTTCTAGATGGTTCCATAGTCATCAGATCAGGATCTGATGATGGAATCATGGAGTTATCGAGGGAACTCTTCAAGTTTTATTGCGATTTGGGTAGTTTTTGATATATTCCATGTCAATAAGGTGAGGCGACGCTGATGACGTTTGGCCGACTTTCCAAAATGCAAAGTGTTTACAACTTTTTAGTTGTAAGGCATTGCGTATTCAAAACTAAAAAGTATAAAATAATTGTTTTTGCCTAAAAAACGAAACCGACTTCAATTCCTCAACTAAAAAGGATGAAATAATTAATACATTGTTGTTTAAATATGCTTCATATCAAACATTTTAATAAATTTGAAGTTGGTGCCAATTTTAAGAATTCGTTGACTAGCTGCTGGCTCGTAAATTAGCATATTTTATTAAAAGAACCGACACCGACTTCAGATTTATTAAAATGTTTGATATGAAGCATATTTAAACAACAATGTATTATATCAACCTTTTTAGTTGAGGAATTGAAGTCGGTTTCGTTTTTTAGGCAAAAACAATTATAGTCTAAACTGACTCTCGGTTTACATTTGCACAAGTTTAGTAACAATAGTTACATTTCAGTTTAGTGTTTAGTTTCGTCGTTGGACTTGCAGTATGAGATGTAGCGAGACAAAGACGTCGAGCGCAATTACCTGCCAGCCATCGTGCCAGCACGTAGAATATTATTTATGTTTTGTTATCTGTTTGTTAATGTTATATTTGTGGTCGGATACAATTATTCTATCTTCTACCTACTTATATATATATATATCAAATGCTGTTTGTAAGTCTGGCTAAAACTCGAGAATGGTTGCGCCGATTTGGGTGATTTCTTGAAATATTTGTGGAAGTTTAGGGAAAGTTTAAACAGTGAAGAAATTGCGTTCAGGTGGTAAGGAGTTCAACGGGTCAGTTAGTATTTATTTCAACTATATGGTATTACACGGGTAAGTCACGAAGTTTTATACTCATTATGTTATTTAAACTAAAATTTTTATTGTCGTACGAGTCAATTATTTTTAAAGTTAAGTAATATATTTTTGTCTGACTACTTTTACCTTAAACAGCAATAAAACAAATATACAAAGATTGCCGCAGACAATTAATAAAATATAATTATAATAATAATAATAAGCTTCATTTATTCCAAAATAAAATGTTACATAGTATGTACATCTAAACATTAATGTATTTTTTTTTTTTTTGGATCCCTAATGGGTAAAAGCCTCCTCTTCCATCCTTTTTAATGTTCCCTATTTTGAGCAGTGTTTATCCAGTTAATCCCTGCAATCTTTTTAATGTCATCTATCCAACGTTGTTTTGGTCTTCCTTTTGGTCTTTTGCTTACTGGGCCTGCCCATTTTGTAGATTCCAGTGTCCATCTTTTATCTTGTGATCTCGCAACATGGCCTGCCCATTTCCATTTAAGACGTAAAGCTTGTTGTAGGGCGTCGCTTATATCAGTTCTCTTTCTTAATTCTTCATTTCTAATTCTTTGTCTTCTTTTAAGCCTTAGGATACTTCTTTCCATGGCGCGTTGACAGATTGCTAATTTATTTTTAATCTTTTTGGTGTAGGTCCAAGTTTGGCTTCCGTATGTCAAGCATGGCAAAATACAGGTGTCCATTATTATTTTCTTCAGTTTAAGATGGTAGTTACCTTTTAGTACTTCTTTCTGGGCCCAAAATTTTTTCCAAGCTATGCTAATCTTTCTGTCTACTTCTTCTTCGTTGCTTTTTTTATTAAATGACATTCTTTTGCCAAGGTAGATGTATTCATTTACATATTCTATAGGATTGCCTGCCACCTGTATTTCTTTTCTGATGTGGTTTGTCATTATTTTAGTTTTGCTAGAGTTCATGTGTAGACCTACCTTTTTGCTTTCCGTATCCAGAGATTTCAGCATTAATTCTAGCTCAGTTGCAGATTTTGCCAAGAGCACAATATCATCAGCAAATCTGAGATGATTTAGGTAGTGGTCTCCTATCAAAATGCCTTTTGCTTTCCATTTGATTTCTTTAAATATTTGTTCTAACACAGCAATGAACAATTTTGGTGACAATGGGTCACCTTGTCTGACCCCTCTCTCTATTGGTATATATTCTCCTTTGCTTTCTAGTCGTACTCTGCTTTGACTTTGGAGGTAAATGTTTTTTATGATGTTTATATAAGTTTTGTTTATTTCGCATGAATCTAGTGCCTTCCAAATAGAGTTGTGTGAGATGCTGTCGAAAGCTTTTGAATAGTCAATGAATCCTATATAGAGAGGTTGTTTGAATTCTTTGTGTTTTTCAATAACTTGCTCCAGAGTGTGTATGTGGTCTGTGGTGGAAAAACCCGAGCGGAATCCTGCTTGTTCAACTGGTTGGTTCATGTCTATTTTTTCTGTTATCCGGTTTAGTATTATGGATGCAAAAAGTTTGTATACACAAGACATTAAACTTATTGGTCTGTAGTTTCCAATGTCAGAGGGATTTCCTTTCTTATATAGTAGTATTATATCAGAGTTACACCATTGTTTAGGAACTTTCCCAGTTTTTAGGACTTTGTTGAATATTTGTTCTAGGTATGGTATTAGAATTGGTTGTTTTATGAAATTCAAAATCCCAATCTTCAGTTTTATCAAATTTGTTTTCTTTATACTGGTTGTGACTTATCATTTCACTCGAAATTTTAACCACTTAAGTAATTACTCCAATAATAATGGTGTAAAAAAACGGTGGTACTATTAAAATCTGTAAGTAGATTTGTTCCCTGATCTACGATCTGTTGAGAGAAAACGAGGAAACTTTGCGAACACTTCATCAAACTTTCAGACAACTATCAGAAAGTTCGCTATTTGATGTAGATAGGGCATTTAATTGTTGTGTACTTATAAACACTAAGAAAAACAAACTAGTGTATCATAGCAGCAAACAAAAAACTATCAAATAAAAAGCTTCATTTATGCATGAATGTTTAGTCTTTCAGAGAATTCATGTTGATAGGCTTTTAGTAAAGCTTTTAATTTACTCTAAAGTAAACACGTGAAAAAGGAAAAAAATAGACTATTTATTTTTTTATTGTTTGTAGATGCAACGGTCACCATTAAATTTGCTCTCAGCGTCGCCTTTACATCAATTACTATCACCATCACTTAAAACACATGCTATCGTTATAAACATTCGTGTCCTGCTAAGACATTGAGCTTCTCATAAACAGAATAGATTAAACCTTAATTAAATGGAACATCAGCATACAATCATACACTAAACCACAGTTTAACTATTTGCTATTCCATTCGTTTCGTAGATAACATGTTAACTTAATTTCCCAACAGTTCACAAAATAAGACGGCGTAGCTGCTACGAGTCTACGAGCGGTTTTGCGGCTCGCCGTAGCACTCCGTAGCGGCGTAGACCGCGTAGCACGTAGCACTTCCCCGTAGCGCTATTAGGTTCAGCTGCTATGAGCTTATCTACTGTACAATTGTCTACGTGAATCTTGGTTCATTCCTAGTTTCCTTTTTTTCTTTTTCTTTTCCTAACGCTGTTTTATGAAGAGTTATGATATATTTTTTATCTCTTTGTTGTAAGTTTTGTACAATATGAGTAGTGAGCACTTAAAGGATAGTCTCATTGTCAGTCTCTTTAAAAAAAATTGTTTGAACTAAAGTACGCTAACCTAAAACCATGATTCTGAACATAATATATTACTGTTTTTATTTCTTTTTCTGCCCGATCACAGACTGATCTTTATCCGTTTTTCTCAAATTTCCAGATAATGATGGTGTAAAAAAATCATATCTTGGAGTTTCGTGACATATAAAAAAGGTATGCAATTTTTCTTATTGTAATGGTTTGAATTTGTCACACTTTTTTTCCTATGCGTTTTGGGACGTTTAAGTTTTGCTAAGCAGAACATGAAAAGTTAAGAATTAAAAGCAAGAAAGCCGATCTTGGCTGGAATGCCCCCAAAAAAAGGGGGGAGAGAGAGAGAGAGGGTTGGTTATATATAAGTATACAAAACTCTTAGCAGAGGAATTTGAATAGACCCATAATTTTTAATGCTTTGACGACCGCATCCTAAGTGAGTATTAACCCTGACGGCAGCGGTTCAACTGTGATTTTATCAATAAATCTAATAACATACTATTTATTAGCGCGAACTGTACCGCAGTGCATTACCGTTGCTTGCAGCCTTCCTGCGCTTTAAAGCTAACGTCACTATAATGGGCTTAATGACGTCATTACCAAACTAATTCATACATTAGCAGTCATAATATTAGAATTAATTAAACAATAACAAGATACAAAGGAGCTCACGAAACGGCAAATATCTAGACTATCTTATTGTTCTCTCTTCTCTTATAGATAGATAGATAGATAGATGTAGATATATTATTTATTGTACCATTAAAATATAAATTAATACTTGTTAATATAAATACAAACAATGTGTACAAAGGCGGACTTATCGCTAATGCCTTAGGATGGATAGGAACAACGTGGAAAAAATGGAGTAGGCGGTACAGTAACAAATATGAAATAAATAATTAACTATGAATGAAATAAACATACACAAATACATAAACATACCTACATATACATATATATATATATATATATATATATATATATATATATATATAAATAAATATTTATTTAAAAATTACGAGTATAATATAGAAATACTTCATCATATATAAAAATCAATTGCTGTTCGTTGGTCTCGCTAAAACTCGAGAATGATTGGACCGATTTGGTTAATTTTGGTTTTGAAATATTTTTTGAAGTTTGGGGTAGGTATAAACCGTGAGAAAAGTGCATTCAGAAGGTACGGAGTTCACCGGGTCAATTAGTTTTAAATAAAAATACCTACTTCTTATAAAATTGAATAGATTATTTATTGTATTTGACTACTGTCTTGTTTGTTTGACTTCAGCCTTAATCACCTTTTGTGTTGTTATTTCAAGCCACAGGCTGTCCACTACTGGACATAAACCTTCCTCAAGAACAACGGGATGAAAGCGGCCTGTGTTTTGTGAGTTTATGAGTCAATTTGCATGCATTATCTAGAATATTAAACAAACCTCTTTAGATATTAGGTATTTTGTTTGTTTTTTGTGTTAATATTACACTTTTACGAAGATAATATGATTTTGGCTACATTTGACCTTTATCGTTTGAACAACAAAGACTCGCTACTTCAATCAGCGTTCATTACCAACTAGATAGACTTGTTTGATGATTTCCACTCAAGTATAAATTGCCTATTAACATTTAGCTTTAAATATAAATTCACTAGAAACCTGAGTACCTACTGGTGGTTTAGTGATCTTGAATTAATGAATGGTCCAACCGTAATAATAGTAATTTGTGGCTATATTTTTAGTGTATACAAGCGACCCGCCACGGCTTCGCATGGGTGGAATATTATGGATGTTGCTTACATAAAAACCTTTCTCTTGAACCACTCTATCTATTAAATTAAAAAAAGCATCAAAATCCATTGCGTAGTTTCGAAGATTTAAGGGACAGACAGCGGAAAGCAACTTTTTTATACTATGTAAAGATAACACATAATGTCCAAAGTAAATTTCACAACAAAACATGAAGATATCCCAAACCAAAAAACATAAAAACCCACGTTCATATTTTTCGCTAACGTGGCTGGTGGTCAACTTAGCAAATAATTATAATATCATAAATTTTAGTAGGCAAATAACCTATTGACGCTTGCCATCGTTTGATTGTCATCGTCATCAAGCTAGCTCTAGAGCGACACGCCTTTGTGTTCGCGACAAATTGCTCAGCGTTGGATGCTGATACTGACTGATGTGCTTATTATATTCTAACTAGCTTTTGCCCGCGGCCCAAGTGGAAATCATTTATATCGCGTCCAAAATCAACATGTATTACTCTTGGTCCTAAACTATATCTATACCAAATATCATCAAAATCGTGAAAACTTTACAGACAGATATGTATGAAACATGTTTTTTTAGAAAAATATATTTCATATTTATCTTTCATTCCTTTTAACGAATGTAACAATGTGTCTTCGATAAGATTTTAAGCATGGTTTGTAATTGTAATAAATAAACTCAAACATCTTGTTTTACGACACTCCTTTGTCGTCTGAAACACGCTGGACGTGATAATATAACGTCTATAACAGAATAGCAATGAATAACACAATAAATGGAGATGACATGTGACGGTAATGTTTGTTGGCGACGTGGACGCATGATGTGATGTGGTGGTAATGACCACTTTGGTTTTAACGGCCGTCACTAACTGTGCTTGTGTTGGATAGGTCAAGTTTTAAACCTGTCAAGTTCACGCATCAAGGATTATGTATTCAAAAAAGCGATTTTTATACCCTACATGCTCCTACATGTTAGGTACTGTGAAATGTGAATTTACGAAACGTAGTGTAAGTAATAATCTTATCTTTTCGTCGAATCTTTGGATACTTTTGTAGTTACTCAATCCCTTAAGCACTTATATTGGGATTGCTGAAGAAGGACTGCATGAGCTTTGGAACATCACCTGATGCGAAGTGCCTATAGTCCTTAGGTTCAGGGTACGCTGCTCCAAAGTGATCCATTCGCTTGCTGGCCAGTGAGCCACAGCAGCCAGATACTCTGGATCTCTTATATATTTTCTGGGTTAGGGTGTTGTCTGTGACCACTTTCCATCAGACAGCCCATTTTAATTTTATTCTAAATAGAACTGACTTATTTAATTAGTAATTTATTTGTATTTCAATAAAAATCTATCATCTTGTATACTAACTAAAGAAAATATCGGTTGGTATTCCATGAACACAACTAAGTTTTTATTAGTTTCTAAAAGTTTTGTGCACGTAGTCCACAAACCAAATGACATTAAAACTTTATATTACAACATTTTTTGATCAAAAATATTTTTTCTCGTTTCAGTTTTTATTGAAAATAGTACAAGCCTCAGTCACGTAAAAAATAAATTAAACCAAAACATTTTGCTACAACGCGCCAGTGTCACAAAGGGAAATAGATTTCGCGAGTTTCATTTAGAAAAGTTTTCCTTTTTTCTCTTAGGCCACTTTGAAAAATTAATTTTTCGCCTTAGATTTATATATACTCGTAAATAAAGTAGATTGTAATGAAATTTGGTATGATTTTATAAAAAATATATAACATTTCGTGTAATACATTTTAGTAAACGACAGCATTATCCAGGAAAGTTGTATCAATCTTAAAATTATAGTATGTATAGTCATCAGATGATATCCAGTCTTAAAATTGAGTCTAATCAGTCCTAAGCAAATATTTACTGAGAGAAAAAATATAATGTTGTATTATATAGCGCATCCGATTACTTTTAATATTATGTATTGTATGTTAATATATACGTTCCTTCGTGTTTATACAGTGCACCGACGTACGTTTTGTTTTGAACCGGTTAGACAATGCTCTTAGTATTAAGTCCAAATATTGTGCGATACATTTTATTTAGTGCAATAAATGTTTAAATAAGTAAATATTTATGTTATCACAAATCAACACAAACTATTAACTATACGCAAAAGTAAATAGCAAACCCCTACGCTTATCTATTTCTCTTCCAATATCCAAAATCTTTGTTTATTCGCAAAAGAAGCATTACAAATGCAAACATATTTCTGATCTTTGCAAATCTCTTCAAAAAGGGCATAAGGCGGATTACACAAGTACAGCAGTAATTGTGACCAAGCCCTTGCTCCTCCGATGATAATTCCGCTGCTTTGTGGAAATCCCCTTATTTTTTGTGTTGTCGCCGCTTCCTCTTTGTGTGGAATACGTTTTATGTGAGTTTCATTTTGTCCCGTTTCATTGTTCCCAGCCGATGTCTTATTGGTGGTAAAGTTTCATAACACGGTACGTTTTATCTCAAAGTATGAAGGGACAAAGAACAGTGAAACGGATTAAAAAATATACAAAAATATTTTCTCTCTTTCATCCTTCAAGCTACGCTTTGTAAACATGGTTCTAGATATGATGGCACTGGTTATAACAATAGAACCACTGCTGTCTGGGATTATAATCAGAATATTTTAGTGGAAAAACTGTCTGATTTTTAAATTTTGTTCTTTTGTCACTTTTAACACAGCCAAGCGACTGCTATTTAGCCCAAAACAGCCGGAAGTACAAGTCTTATTTTTAATATTCTCAATGCCCAGCGATTGACCACGATCCCACCTGATGTTAAACTTCTCCTGAACTAATGATGTAAGTAGAAAAGATGTTGTAATGAAGAAAAATCAGGGAGCGACCGTTTAATCTCCTAATCAAGATAGAAAATGCACTAGCCAATCCAAGTTAAGCTACGCTTTACGGGTTTATAGCTCCTTTAGTTTCTTCCCTTAGTCGTCTTACCTTAACGCTTTTCCGGTTGCTTCGGAGCCAAGAGTCTGCTAAGTTTCCTCCTAGTAGATCAAAATCACGAAGAGTACCGATAAAACTCACGAATCCGACCCTCTTTCAATAGCGATACTTGTGGCAAAGAGTTCAGATTTCTCTGCAGCCCACTGTACACGAAGAGACTGATAAAATTAAATAGCTGTATTTATTTAGGTCAGTTTTCTAGCAAACCAAAAATAATGAGGCAATCCATGCTTGATTAATACAGGCTGAGGAGATTTTGCTGGTAGTTTTTGCGTCCGGGTGAAATTTATAAGGTTAATATGTAATTGTACTAATATTTTTGTTGTCTGTTTCTTGCTTGTCTTTTTAAGTGAAAAAGTAAATTAATAATAGTTTCTGATTATTAGTACAATACGCAGAGGAATTTCCTCTAACGTACGCTGGTACTGTGGAATCAACTCCCTGCCACGGTTTTTCCAAAGGACTACAACATGGGGTTTTTCAAAATAGGCGTGAAAATATTTCTTAATGGGCGGCAACGAGCACGTGACACCCCTGGTGTTTCAAGCGTCCATAGGCTACGGTAACCGTTTCCCATCAGGTGGGTCGTATGCCTGTATAGTGGTATATAATAAAAAGTAGAAACAAGTTAAAATTAAGTAAACATGGGTACAATTTCGGACTGGCTCCAAATACGAGGTGAAGTGTTGAGCTCTGTTGCCGCACACGGTCGTTCGAGAGCCGACGAGAGTGCTCCATCCACCGCAGGCGCTGGAATTGTATGCTTACTGAAATTGAAGTTATTGAAGCATTACAGTGTTACTGTGTAATATCACATGAGAATAGAATTGAAAAACTCTTTATTGCACCAAACAAATGTATACATATTTTTTTAAACGGTACAATGGCGGACTTATTGCTAATGCAATCTCCTACAGACAACCTAAAATAACTTAACCAAAGTAGTAGCAGGAGTAGACCAAATTTTCACGTTATAAAATTTTAAGATTCTTTTTGGTCGTGGGCATATTAAAAAGATTAGTAATGTAAATAGAATTAAATTCGCATATTTACTATCACTAGTGGTTCTGTGACCTCCGTTTCCTATTTTCCTCCTTTCCTTTTTGCATAACTCTATAGATAGGTATTTTTCATTCTGTAAACTTTTTTTCCTCGTCTATTCTCAAAAGAAGGATTTTTCTATAGAATTTGCCAGTCTCGAAATGGAGACTCTCGCTCGCTTCGCTAGCTCGGTCAACAAAATGAATGAATGAATGAATGGACAATCGAAGATGAAAATTAATACAAAGGCGGGACTTATCGCTAATGCAATTTCTTTCAGCCAACCTTAGGGTTCTTATTCATTGGTAGTATGTAATTCAATTTATCGTTCGCAGTAATGGTTGAACTTGATTTGAACTACTATTACTATAATATAACGTATTATGTTGACAGAGATTGCAGAGTAACAGTAGATATTGCAACCTCCGTCAATCTAGAAGCGGTGACCCTCTTCAGACCCGTTTCAATTTACTCAGCGTGACCTTAGTTATTGACCCTAGGATTTATATTATTGTAAGATTTTAGTAAAGACTAGAAAAGTGAATTAAGGATCAAGCGATATTTTAATTTTTTTGAAAATAACACCTTCATAAGTAATATTTTTTTTATATGTTTTTCCAAATGGTGGTGGCCATTTGGTAAACGTAGCTTGACTAACAATTGCTACCTATCATAACATCTTTGTAGGCAAGCAGGCGATCATACAAATATTGTCGATAACTTTAAATGGTCTAATTTATCTCATGGACCCCTCCATGAGATAAATTAGGACCTTCTCTCCTAGAGTTTGCTAAATACGCCGTTTTTAATACCCATTTTTTATTACGTTCGACATTATTTAAATTACCGGCCAATTGCTTAACTTAAAAATAAATAAACTAATAAACTTTACCTAAAAATCATATTATTGGTGAAAACTTCTACCTTTGGGGAAAAGGTACCGTAAAGGTAGGTAAGAAAGGTGGGCTGTGATTATTTCTTAGTCAACTTTTAGGATATCCACGGGCAAAAAGAGTGTTAAAAATATCTTACTAAGGAAAACACTCACTCACTATAAAAACAAATTGCTTGGTGATTTAACCAAGCGATAAATATTAGATGATAGATTAACTAAACATACCCTTCCGATAGTATCACCGTGTGTAGGTACTATATGTACTTGTGTATATGTATAATGCATGTTTTGTGTACGAGTCTCGAGGCTGTTTAAAAATTAACAAGCGAAAGGGCAGCTCATGGCCGACGTCGCCCTAAGAAAGTCTTTTAAAAGAATAAAATTGATACATAGATGCTTGCATCATTTTAAATAAGTCACAATGGCGGGACAATTGACAGTAAAATATATATATACATATTGAAATAATGAACTGTTGTGTGATATTTCTCATTTCCTTATCTTCCTATGGAAATAGTAAACAGCGACTTAGGACTTGGGAAGTGCGGATTATTTCTTAAGTCTAAAATTACCTTTTAACTAAAAAACTATTATTTAACATGTATTACATTCTAGAGTTTTATCATCTTTATTTTTAATAAGACCGGTAAATCCAAAGATAAATGCATTAAACAAACAGACAAACTCGAAGTACCACTATTGTACCTCTAGTAATAAATAGTTAAGATAAATCAAAGACTTACAATGTGAGTCTGTCTGTAGAAAAGTAATAAAAAACTAATGACTGGCGTTAGCAAGGAATGGTTCAACAAGTTTTACCGCTTGTGTATTCGAAAGTTATATGAGTCATGATAATTTCATACATTTCTTCTTCTAAGCGTGAGTAATGGGCCGTTATTATTTATTCACCAAAGTTATTTGTGGTCACAGAGGCTTAGTCATTTTTCTTGTCAAAGTTACTAATAACACAAGTAATTTTTAATTTATACTAGCGTTGCTACGGATAAAGTGAAATAATAAAAAAAATTAAGAACCGCTCGACCGATTTTGTGCAAACTTCATATACCATCTCCTAAGTCCGAAAAAAGCCTAAACATTTGGTTTGGAAAGGTGAGCCCGTTCTTGAGGTATAAAATTGCAATGAAAAGTGGCATTGATTTTTATATATATTGATCATATGCTTTAATTATCTAATAAAATGTATTGTTTTATCAAGAACCATTAGAGCTTACTAAAATAAATACATTTTATCTGTTTGTTCGAAGTAATCCAAAAATCCTGAATAAAAATATTGCAGCATACATACGAATGTAGTTAAGATTAAAATGGAAATCGTTAACAGTTAAAACGTTTATTTTATAATTTAAAGTGGTTTTCGTGGAACAACTCTCTTTATTCAAGGGAATAGAGACACATTTAAGTCGATGTCATATCAAATTATCTGTCACTGTCTGAAAAGCGCCATCACAAGACTTTAAGCTGCTGAGCAGCCGAGCAGTTGCCACTTAGAAATAATGTCTTTCATTATTTAAAACTAATTTGACTAGCATTCATATTGAATTGACTTAATTAATACTTTATCGAAACCTGAGCGTTAAACCAACTACACACTATCACAGACGGCTCCCTTTTTACTTGTGTGCTTGTATATTTTGCTTGTGTTGGATAGTTTTGTCAAGTGTGTGCGTAGCGACGTGATCGAATAATGCATTAGTGTTAATACTTATTGTGTGTGTTTCCTCACCACGAGAATATGGCAGAATTTTTACGTAGAAATAAGCTCGCGTGCCGTCTCCAGTTGGTTTAACTCTATTTTTATATTTACTATGAATAAGGTGATTTTCATAAGCTTATAATAACTGAAATACCAGTACAGTATTTAATTGTCAATTATAATTTTTGGAAACAAAATTAAACTAATTGTCCAATGTCTGGCAAAGAAACAGACTAAGAAAATATTTACTTCCAAGTGTAATTGCTAAAGTTCTGTTGTTCGAAACCTCAGCCTCAGTTGAGTGTTTACTGCTAGTCTCAACTCGTCACGTTCCTCATTCCCTATAATACAGTAATACAACGACTCTTACAAGTCTTACAACAATAAAAACTAAAAATGATCATTTAAAGCTCTCCTTGGGAATGTTATTCCTATGTATACGCAATAGTTAATAGAAATTTCAGCGTTTATTTCACCTACTTAGACTTCTATTACATCCACGAGAAAATATAGGCTGGAATATTCAAAATCAGGAAGTCACATGATTCTTGTTAGTAAAACATCAGCAATTTATGTTTTTAGTAGTAGCTTCGTTCCAATTTCAATACTGGCTTTGAATCGTGAAATTAAACAGGCTAACTATTTACTCACATGAAAGTAGTTACAGAAATTTACATGATTTTTTTAAAAGCAACAATGTCAAAATTGCATAGAAAACAGCTAATTATAAAGAAAGTCTAAATCGCGCTTGCAAAGATTCTACGGATTGGGGCATATAACAACCTTCGACAAAACATCGTTGGAACCGCGGTTCCCCTGGCATAACACCCTAGCTTGGCGGGAAGATCTTCCCTTTGTAGCGGTTGAGCATATCCCTATTGTTCCCGATACTTTCTCCTCTTCAAAATGATGAAATGGGAACGTGTCGAATTGGGAATGCTGGCCCTGGCGCGGGCAGTGTTTGCAGACACCTGCTTTATCGCTCATAATTAGTACACTGCGAATCGCAAATTTGCTCGGTTACTGTAAATACGAGGCGATCGAAGCGAGGGTGGGAAGGCAAATGCGGGCTGGCAAATAGTGACGTATTAGACTGAATCATTTACTGCTTGTGTCGTGTTAATTGATTAGTGGTTTCGCTACAAGATTCAATTCATTTTAGTCACATTTATCGATTGCATCAATTTACACATCATTATAACAATCAACTTCAAGTAGTCGACTGATGGACATACGCCTCCTATATCGATTTCCTATGGGACCGATTCAGTTTAGTTTTTAAATAATTTATTAAAAAATCGTTCCAGACTTACGTAGTTTTACTGGGTTGTCAAAATAATATGTATGTTGTTTCATCTTTCTTTAAGTGCAATATTGTTTTAAAATTAAACAAAAAACTTGAAAAGAAATCGGCTTCATCATCAACGCCATGATGTTTTAATTTTATCTTCATGGGAATATTTTTAGATTTGGCAAACCTACTAGAGAGACTAAAGTTTACAACTCTGGTCCTTAGTCATCTTATACAGCCTACACGAAAAATGAATCAATTCTAAACACTTTCGCTGACAGCAACGCCTCTCGACGTAGATGACAATTGACTGTTATTGTTATCACGTATACTGTCCGCGAAAAACAACCAAAACAAAAGGCAAAGAGACTAATCAAAACACCGACAGATCTAGGAAACCTGGCCTCCTGGACTATAAATAATTCCATTCGCCTAGGGGGCAAATACGGGCGCACAAACAATGTTTGATCAGTGGAGTGACACCCCGACGCCCGCCCAGCGCTCGAGTGCCGGGGAATGGACGTCCAGATACTGGAAAAGGGATATCTATTCTATATGTACGAATACGTATTTTAGAATGAAGTCTGGATTCATGGCTTCAAATAAAGTAAAGATAAATAAAAACTAAGTTAAAAAACTATAACCCGACCACGTGGTGTCTAAAAAGGATGAAACAAGGAAATAATTGAGATAGATATCCAGAAATGCATAGGCACAAAATGGTCATTGTAAAGTCGTGGTCGCACCCATTATAAATGAATGATAGGAACACCTTTAAACAAACATTGTTGACACATACACTATACAGTGGGTGCGACCGGCTTTACAATGACCATTTTGTACCTATGCGTTTCTGGATATCTATCTCAATTATTTCCTTGTTTCATCCTTTTTAGACACCACGTAGTCGGGTTATAGTTTTTTAACTTAATTTTTATTTAATACTTTTCAGTTTCCCGAACGGAAATGACTGTACCGCGTGAAAAATACCTACCACTTTACGAATGCATTTTAAACATTTCTACCTGTATTTTAACTTAAACAAAATGAATTATATACATATTTGTAATGTGCTCGCCAAGACCTTTCTTTTGATACCAAACACGTGATGCCTATCTCAGTTTAATTTTTTTTGAGGTTAGAATCTGAGGTTTAAATTCCGTTGGTTGAAATTTTGATACAATTTATATAGCCTATGTTACCCGCGCTATTTTTACAAATTTTTTGACACCTCATTCATTAAAATCAGTCCAGTAATTTAGACGCTACGATGGAATATACATACATATATAAAGAAAACTAATATTATTAGTACCGGAGGTTTAGAAATTCTTCCAGATCTGGTTACAAAAGCATAGGCGTTTTTGATCCTCTTGTTTCTGTTCAGCATGGATGAAAAATGCAGGTTTTAATCGATCTATGGACACATTTACAATCCTTGTTGGCAATTGAATCTTAAAATATTTGTCGCATTTCTCAATAACTTGGTATGGAGATGACGCTCTAGAGCGTGACCTTGATCGATTTTGAGCATAATATGATCCTCTGGAAAAATTAGGACGCGATCGATCCATTTTCAAAGCTGCCACTTCTCTAGTTAAATTTTCAATCATATCAATAACATCATTGCTCTTATTGCAAGGTGATTGCGATGTGGAAGGTGTATTTTGACATGAACAAACAGTGTTTATCTCTTTCATATGCTCGTTCATCTTATCGGCCATTGCAGCTAAAGAATCAAGCTTTGAGTCTTCGCTTACGGCTAGTACCGCTTGCGTCGCAGACTTCAAATGACCAATCCATAACATACGCAATGTATCATCAGGAATTTTGTTACGTGCTAAATCTCTCATGCGACGAAGCAATTGTGATGGTTTTTTATCTCCCAGGTCCATTTCATTTAGTAGCTTATTTAATTGATTATTTTCTGACTCCTCGTAAACAGATAGTAATCTTTTCTTAAGTTTCTCATATCGGCATTTTTCAGGCGGGGACATTATAATATCACTCACCTGCTCAACGTCTAGTTGAGAGACAACTAGACTACATATATTTGGCATCATCGGACAGTTTTTGACTTGCAATAATGGTTTCGAATTGTGCAAACCATAGTCTGGGTTTGTTACGCCAGAACGATGGTATCCGAGATTTAATTGTTATGGCTTCTAAGTCTTCTAATATTGACATTTTTAGCAATAACTGCGTGTATACTTAACGCGGCGGTCACCACTATAAAGAAAACTAATATTATTAAACTAAATAATTGTATTGAGAAAATTTTTTGACAGTAATGTTATTTTATATCACCATGACAACCTTCAATAATAAAGTAAAAAGTAGGTCACTACACATACATACATACTTACATACATACATACATATATACATACTTACATACATACATACATACATACATACATACATAGACTGCCAAAATCATTACCCTTCCTTTTGGCTTCGCCGTAGTCGGGTAAAAAAAAGTTTTTTGTAGTAATCGTGAATCCCTTTGGCACTGGTCAGGATAATGAGACAAACTTACTCAACTATTGTATTGTCATTGGGCTTGATAATGAGAAAAATGAAATCGATAAAAAGCGCGTTCGGAGATTGGGTTACCTACTGATACTGAAGCGTAAGCTGAAGATGTCACCGGGAAACACGCTGTTTGTATATTTGTTTGTTTGTTACCTCTTCACGCCCTATCTAGTGAACCAATCTTTCTGAAATTTCGCATACACATAGCTAGGAGTCTTGACAAGGACAAAAGGTACCTTTCATCCCGGAAAAATGCACTGTTCTCGAACGGAATTCATGCGGGCGAAGCCGCGGGAATATCTACAGGAACCTTAAGGCGAACCAGTCAGATGCAAAGGAAATAATTATATAGGCACAAATCACACAGATTTAATTAGTTCGAGACTTTTGTTATGAGATAACTACACATAATTAACATCCAAGACCTAGGCCAATCAG
The DNA here is from genome assembly GCA_947044815.1 of Apomyelois bistriatella. NCBI lineage: Eukaryota > Metazoa > Arthropoda > Insecta > Lepidoptera > Pyralidae > Apomyelois > Apomyelois bistriatella. The sequence goes on from OX345693.1 coordinate 276,992, forward strand.
AAAAAGATCATTTTTCATCTTGACCTGTCCGGGGATCTAACCCGGGACCTCCTGAGTAGCGGTCAGGCGCATGTTAACCATTACGCCACATAAGTCACATCAAATCCATGCTAAGAATATTACAAAATTTCTTCAAAAACACTCCCTTTATTTATAAATTCCATACCTCGCCGTAAACATAAAACTTTATTAAGCTTCGTAATTTCGATATAAAGTAATATAATTGTTATTTCTCGTCGTTAAAGAAACCACAGAGGTCGAGAGACGGTTCCGAAGAACTCTGACACCAGGATGTGCATAGTCGATTGGCCGGGACACCTACACGAAATGAATGAATTGTTATTTCGCAATAAATAATATTAAGTAGTTGAATAATAGTGACGCTACAAGTAAATACTAGGTACAACTAAACACTAAATAAACTGCATGGCTATTGGGAATAATCTGGGATCTGTTTTATTTTGTACCCGAGCTCCTCGACTTATATTCTCCCTGTTTTTTCTTAACAAGTTGTCCCTAAGGTAATTTAAAAACTTGAATTTTCGCTCACATTTCCGATCCAAACGAAGACATTTTTTGTCCTTTTTGCAGGATAACTGTTGGAATTTAACTTGTTTGTTTTATTTGAAAATATTTTAACCTACAGATCTTCAATTCTTAAATACAGTAGTCTAGTTATTCAATTGATATTATAAATGTAAACAATTAACACTTTATTGTATATCTACTTTCATACTATTTATACTTTTGAAAATCTGTCTGTCTGTTGATTTTTACGAATAAACCGCTGGACGAATTTTTATAAAATTTGAAATGAATATAGAAACATACTAGAGTTCAAACATAGCTACTTTTTGGCACGATATAACAGTCTCCCACGCAGGCGGAGCCGCTTACATCAGCTAGTGTGTAAAAAACATTAAAAGAATGTATTTTGCAGTATTGGCAACCTACTTTTCATCAGATGAACCGTAGTCCTATTTTTCTCTTACCAAATTATATACAGAAATTCTCTATTTAAAACTATCAACTAAACGATAACGTCATAGACAGGGAGCAGTTTCCATGACGTATAATTTGCTAGTTACGACACGGCCTACAAGTATTTGCCCTTTAATTTAATAGCCCTTTCAGGATCTGGGTTGTTAGAGTTCGCAATCGATAGGCTGGCCCAGTTTAATTGTACTTGCTAAGGTATTCACAAGTTAAGGCTCGATCCACTAACAAGTTGGGAAGGGTTAATGAATCGTGCGACACCTACCTGATATGCCTTATAGAGGCGTATTCACACAAATGCTTTAATTGATTTCGTGTAAAGGGTCACTTGGGATTAGTTTAAAAGGAATCTCGAGGAAACCTTTCTTGGCGGGTGTCTCCTTACTGTTAAATATTTATAAAATAATATGGGCCCGACTAGCAACATCCTGGGTTCTAGAAGACCATAGACCGAGGGGCACACCACGCAAGAGATGACGGAGTGGCCTGTGGAATTCGAGAGTTGATAGCAACAAGCGACGAGTGACCGAGCCTCTTGGAAGACAAACAATGAAGTCTTTGCCCAGTAGTGGGACAATTAAGGCTATAAAAAAAATTACGTATTTATTTGTTTTTATAAGAGATATATACATTTTATTGGTATGATGATTTCGTGTTTGTCCGGGCTACTTAACTTGTTGTCATTTAAAGAATGACATCAGGGACCAAGAGGAAGATTCGAAGAACTCTCATACCATGCAGGCTGTGCATCATCAATTGTCACACATAATTTACTATAATTGGCATAGACTTTAAATGCTAAAATTGGCTTAAGCAGCGACCATAAACCACAGATACTCTTTAAATATTAGTTGTTAAATCAAGATAGTAAACAAGCCTTAATCCGAAATCCCTGCTACAGTGAAGGGCCCATACGTGACTGGCACAAATCGCGCCATGCCCTGCCGTCGTATTGACTTTAATTAGCCTGAGTGAGGGCACACGGGGCTCACCGCCATGCTAATTGTATAGCTACCTATTAATGATTGATAGTTGCCTGAATAGTGTGTTAAAATATAATATTTAGGAACAATTTAGCGTCCTTTGTTTGGAATATTTACAAGGTACACACAGCAAATTTGGTAATAAACAATAACGAAATCAAGAATGTAAAATTTAATATCTTTATTACTGATCGAAGCATGTATATCAAAGTTTTCAGTTAACTTTACAAATGTTTACATTGCTTTAATAAATATATGAACAAAGAAAGGTAAATTTATATAGATACTCGTAGGTATAATTTTTACTTCATTTTATTTATTATCGATTGTGTTGTCTGTCCGAAACCTAATCAGAAGTTAAAAACTTTTTAACTTTCAGTCATGAGATATTGTTGAATGCAATCACTAACCTATATTCGATCAGGGTCGAAAATTATACATGATTTGTGTGAAGGAAACGAGGGAGGTATAAAAGGATCGTAGTAACAAATAATATTTAGTTTCTGTGTACCTACTGCGGGAAGTAGGCTTGATGGTCGTTTATGAACAGGACATAGGGAGCTTGATACCTCAGTGGTGATTAATATAAGTTGACTAAGTGTCATCATTATCATTTCAGCCCCAGGCTATCCACTACTGGACATAGGCCTCCCTCAAGGATTTCCAGCTCAACCGGTTGGAAGCGGCCTGCATCCAGCGCCTGCCTGCGACCTTCTTCTTCCGAGTAAGTAAGGAAACAAACAATGACTTCACTAACCTTATTCAGTGTTCGTGTCACACTCTTGTCAAAATAGAATACGAGTTTAATAAATTAGATCCTTAATTCAAGATACTCGTTTAACGTTCCACATTCACATTTAGCTAACACGCGTTGAGGATGACATAAAGTAGGTACAGATGTATGTGCACTTGTAGATCTGTTTAGCTTTCATATTTCTTAATTTTGTGGGTTATCTTGCGTATATAAGTACTCTGCGGCTTTGTCGGCTAAAAAATAGACTATCACTCTCCGGTTCTCAATCTCAAAAAAACGCGTCAAACACGGAAAACAGTCCTTAGAATAGGCTTACATCAGGCGGGTGACTGTCTGATATCACCCATAATAATGCCAAATCTTGTTTATACAAATTTAACTTAGACTTAGCAGCATGTTGTTGTAAAAATCGACCGAAGGAATCTTGGAATGGGGGAATCATATAATATCGATGTGGTTAGCAACCCATCACTACTGATTTCCTGTTTCAACTACCATCATGCTAAACGTAGTCTACGATCTTATGAACTTAGGCCCTATCTACCCTGTATAGAATGCAGACGTATTTATATATGTACTAGCTGTTGCCCGCGGCTCCGCCCGCGTGGGACTCGGTTATATCGCGCCCAAAAGTAGCCTATGTTTGACCCCAGGTCGTTAACTACATCCCTACCAAATTTCATCACAATCGGTCCAGCAGTTTAGCCGTGAAGAGGTGACAGACAGACTTTCGCATTTATAATATTAGTATGGAAAAGTATGGATGTACGTGTACGGTCACTTTTCATTTATTTTTGTTTTGCGAACTATGACTGCAATTATAAACGTGACCGTACCTTAGCTGAAAATGGGTACATTCGGATGATGAAGTGTGTATTCTCTTGATACTTTATTTGATGTCTTCACGCACAACCCTCACAACCTCGTTTCGCATAATGAACACCATTTGCCGGTAATTGTCGTTCGTCACCGAAACAATCTTGAATTAACCTCCACAGTACAGTACTTCATAGTTGTCAGTGATACACATTATTACTCCAAAACTCGGCTGTTCAACTCAGTTGCTTGCTTGAAATTGTAATTAACACATATGCATTTAATCACATGTTAAAGCCAGACTTTGAACTTGCCTACAAATTAGATTACAAATGAACGTAAAAGTTTCTACTAAGCAGAACTCAAAAACATGAGGAACAACTAAAAACTATAAGCGTATTTGCCAGCTTTATCTAACTCGGTTAACATTTTATTAACTCGCTAATTAAGCGTACTTATTATTAAACCAAACTTAATTTAACACAGATATTCTAAATGTCATTGTTTCAAACCACGATTCAAGGCAAAATGCTTGAGCTCGTGAAAATTCCTTGCTCTTTAATTCCAACTATAGAAATATAATATACAGTTGATTAACGTTTATTATTTACCATCAAAGATGTCTTAGTTTTTTTGACATTAACTATCGTGAAAGTATAATAAATAATTGTAAGTATTTGTTACTTAAGTTTTTTGGTATAACTCATAAGTAAATAAACAGCGTAAAATAACTTTCGAAAAAATAAACAAATTTATCGCGTCGAATACTCACAAATTGTCGCATTGTTTCTTCGCGACAAAACTTCGAATCACCGATACCGGACAAATTTAAATGGGGACGCGACGATGGCGGATGGGGGTCGTTTCATTACAGGAATTTATCGAGGGTGCCGGGAGCCGCCAGGTATTTCTTTATTTAACGACCGTTTATCAACGCTGGTGGACGTGATCAAAGAACCCCCGGATGCTCTATACTGATGCAGAGGAGAGACGTGTGCGAAGACTCAACGGCCTGTTAATGAATTAGAAAACTTTTTACTTATATTTTGTAATGGAAAAATGTAAGAATAAATTAAGTGTATTTTGACGTTGATTGATAATTATCATGTAACAATATTCCACACATATCATCTCAGAGTTTTTTTCCATCATAAGTCGTATGGTTTCAGAACCAGTCGCAATGATCTTATTTTGTAAAACATGGTGTAAATGTAATAATAGCGTACAATATTAAGCGCCTTCACATCAATAACTTGGGCGTTGTTATAATTATATGCAGCAAGTGAGTTTAAATATTAATTATGAACAAATCAATGTATATAACTGTTGATCTGTATGTTAAATTTTAGAAGAGGCGAAGTAGTCAATTTTTATGTAGAATAGCAACACGACCCAACGAACTTACACGCCCGTTTATAATAAGTACATGATTTGGCCTTAATTGCTCCGTCGACGTGGTGGAACTCGACATACTGAGAACAACCCTAAAATAGGGATCATAGAATAAGGAAATCACGCGCGTCTTCTTTTTAAAAATCTATGTATTTTTTTATGTATTCAATGACCAAGATTGAGCACGATCCCACCTGATGGTAAGTGCAGATGTGGTCTAAGATAGAGCTCGCTGGTTCATTAATAGCATATTCACTCTGGTCTTAAAAAGACCCGGATTATTAGTGTAATAAAGAAATAAAATCATTTATTTTGGATTGTTAGGTCCAAAGATGCTTTTAAAATCTGAATTTTTTTAGCATCAAATGTATTGTAAGCTGCAGGTCCTTACATTTAATCTCCTCTGTTAAACCGCACCACGCGATGCCATTCCTCCCAGGGCGAGGTAAGGGCTATTTTCCCCATTGTTACACCATTGAGGTTTTTTAATTTTCCTGCTTCATAATAAACGGCTTCAAATAATACAGTATATTTTATCATTTTTCTTTTATCTTCCTGAATCTTATTTTCTAGTTATTTATTGGTTAACCTGTTTCATTTTTCTCTAAGCAGAGGTAGATGCCAGTACAAAGGTGACTTAGGTTATAACCTTATCATTCTTAACTGCCACCAAACAGCGGTGGCTTGTTTTTTTTGTATCGGTTTGTAGGGTGATAGAGGCAGTAAAAGTTAGTGGATACTGTGGCAAAACATAATTAGGCCACGATTTAGGAGCGCCAGTAAGATACTCAAGCTATCGTACGGTAAACGTGTGCCCATTTTTCTTCGGGCCGTGAGCTTGACTGCTAACGTTAGCTCACACACGGTTTTTCGCCCTGAGAATCTACGGAAAACCCGTGTGTGGACAAGAGGCCTTATTGTATAATATTAAAAAAATCTGCAACAGAATCACAGCAACCAAACTCCCTTTATTTATAAGTAAACAGTTTTGTAAACGCTTTGAATTGTCATCACAGGTAGTGTTGTGAAAAAAGTCTTAAGACGCAAGTTAACATTAACTACTCGAAATGCAAACAAAAATTATTTCACCATCTTTGTGTTCCAAATGGAAAAAATTCAAAAATTTAGCTTTTCTCCTTTCAAATCATTTGTAAAATCAGTTAGAAGACATTTCGCTGGAATTCGAACGGCGAAAACAATCGAATCAGAGCGTGTTGTCCCCTATCCCAAACACACCGTTCAGTATATACTTGTGTAAATGTTAAAATGTATTTTGCGCCCAAAAAAGAGAAATTTGTGACATAAGTGATGCTCAAGTATAGGTTTTGACAGAAGGCATAATTATCAAAGACAAACTCAATTTTGAGTCAATGAAAAAAATAAGTCTCGGACTCAAGCAATGGAGCCTCGGGACGACACTACACTGCCCGCAGCCAATGGTCCTGTCGGTGACGGCTGTCGGATGAAAAACATCCGTTTCGTAGAAACAATAAACTTAATCAATTTGTATTATCAACGAAATTCTTGTCCCTTTTATTTTAAAATTTATATCATTGTTTAACAAATTAATGTTTTACTGTTATTGAATTCAAATTTCAAATCAAGTCTCTTTTGCTTTAGTTGTCGATAAGACCGACTTTTGTGTGCTCTAGTTTAGTATTTAAATAGTGATATTTTAGGTAAAATGTTGCCAAGACGAGGCCATATTCGCATTGTCAGAAAGTTATCAATTTCATATAGAGCTAAGCTTCTAACTCTACAAATCTACAAGACTTCTCTGCTTTTTCACATGCCCTACATATGGGGCTTTCGACAAGTTATCATTTCGTCGTGTAGGTGTCTCTATCTGTCTCTAAACTAACTCAAATACTGGAAACAGATGTCCCTACTATTAGTGTTTCCTTTGATCAATATTCTGTGCTATTCTTTGTAAATATTATTCAACGAGAAAGAGCTGGAATTAGCGAAAGCAGTTAAAATAATTATTAAGCTAAGTTCGGCAGTTAAAATTGCCAGTCGGTCGTTAAGCCAGTTAAGTGGCTACCTTCATCTAAAATGTTAATTACATTGACATCACTACAGAATTTAAATCATCTACTTGTGCAGTTAATATTAATGTGTCGCGGTGTGAAATATAATAATACTTATATAAAGAGCACCTATAGTTGGTGGCTAATGTGAGGGGTATGATAGTCATTTTAAATTGAATCGTTATAATGGTATAACATGCACAGGGTGGTAACTACCGTTTCTTAAAACCTTTCAAGATCCAGTGAGTAAAGGAGATGTCGTCTTACATCATGTATTGCGCTATCACGCTTACTCACTGGATCTTGCATGGTATTTAGAGATGGTACTAAGGAACCAGATAGGAAGTTAAGAAGTTGCTAGTTTGATACTGGGTCTATTTCATAGATAAAAAAAAAATTAAAGAGATCGCATGCGATTCCTAATTCCATGGTCTTTTCACTTATATTACCCCATACAATGCTACAGCCACTTTCATTTGTTATCGGTGGTGTATTATGTTCTCACAAAAAAGACGGCATAATGGTTAACATGCCTATCCGCTACTCAAAAGGTCCCGGGTTCGATCCATGGTCAGGTCGAGATGAAAAATATGATTTTCTGATTGGCCTGGGTCTTGGATATTTATTTATAAATGTATTTGTTGTAAATTATAGTACCGTTGAGTTAGTTTTCTAACACAAGTCTCAAACTTACTTTAGGGATAGCTTAATCTGTGTGGTTTTCCCGTATATATTTATTTATTTATATATGACTTTATCATCATTATTCAATTATGTATATCAATTCACTATAAAACATACTTAATGAAGACATTTTTCATAACCATCCAAAATTGTTCAAAATTTAAATATTTAAATTTAATGTTTTAAAGAACCATTCCAAGGGTTCTGTTTACCAGTTAATATAACATTTGCAGCGCACGAATGAATCTTCAAAAATTTTATCGACCGACATCGATGGTCGCTGTAATAGCCCATTACGGGAATTTTCGATGTTCCCGTTAATTGCGCCAGTAATAACCCTGAAGCTTGTTCCGTACTTCCACATTCTGTTCAGGCCGCGACTTTGAGCTCTGACTTATGATGGAGACGAGTTTGAAACTCTACTAAATTAAGGTATACTAGAATTATATAAAAGCATCAGGTAATTCATTCACTAGTGTAAATAAATAAATATATAGAGATAAATAAGATAGATTGATTTAGCCCCAAAGTAAGTTCGAGACTTGTGGCATGGGATACTAACTCAATGATACTATATTTTATAACAAGATAAAGGTCCAAGACCCAGGTAAACACAAAGTCTCAAAAATACAAGAACTAGGAAATTTTAATTTGTTAGGTAGTTTAGAGAATAATTAGTTTCGGAAATTCTAATTAATAAATTAGAATTTCCGATATTTTAACAAAAACTAGAGCGAAGCTCAATAAAACATTGATAATGATTGTTGAAATTTAGGGCGTTGTAAGTTAGGGCGCGTCTTTCTATTGAGTCCAAAGCTTTTAATTAAAAATCTGATACTCCTGCCCAAAATAAAATAGTCTGTGCTGGCAACTTATCTCTAGACTATGCTAAGTTTTAATTTCAATAAATACAGTATCAAAACTATCAAAATCACTTTATCCGTTAAGAATTTATGAAGGACCTACAAACGATCATTTTTTAACATCTCTGCAATTGAGTCGCCAAGAGTATTAATCAATCAAGGTGATATAGTCAACCAAGCCACCTGTAGAATGTCTGTAAAACCTTATAAACAGAAATGAACGATTGTCAACATTAAGATTGAATGATAGTGAACAAAAAGAAGGTAGGCAAAGATTTGGGTCATAAAGGCGATATGTCTCTGGGCAACGGGGCCAATAAAACTGTTGGCGATTTGGACATAATCTGTGGGGCAATAACTGTCTCCTGATCGTGTATCACCTAACCCGGCGGGATCTTTTTGCCATATTATCGTATTTATTCTTGTACGCAGAAATGAACAGGCCGGTACATCTAAATCTTAGCTGTCCCGACATAATAATAGATTACTCTATCTTTTCTCATAGGTGTTATAAATAATGAGTAAAGGAATAATAAATCAACATACATGCACTTCTGTCTAGTGGTGGTTTCCATTACATTTCATTACATTTTTTGTATTTGTATCAACATGTATAATTTGTATGTTAATGGCAATAATGATTATATATATATCTCTATCTATTCACCAACAAAAGCAATCTCAGGTGGGTTCACGTAAGACTGGCCGGAATAAATATAATGAGTTGAATGTTTCAATGTCATGAATAGGGAAAATATAACACCGCGTTAAAGACTATATATTTTTTTAAGTTTCTAACTTTACTTTATGTTTTAAGTAAATCATACATATACAATAAGCGCACTTAATAACGTGGAGGTAGAAATTTGTAGAGCAAAAGAAGTTTCACACTTTGAACGCCCAGCAGCCCACCGGTGACCGGCAAATAATTGAAAAACTATTGTGTCTTCGATTGCGGCGATTCAGATTATATAATTTAGATTATTTTTGAACTCAAATTGTTAAAAACAATTTAAGTTTACTACATCCATACTAATATTATAAATGCGAAAGTCTGTCTGTCTGTCTGTCTGTCACCTCTTCACGGCTAAACTGCTGGACCAATTGTGATGAAATTTGGTAGGGATGTACCTCTAGTTAACGACCTGAGGTCAAACATAGGCTACTTTTGGGCGCGATATAACCGAGTTCCACGCGGGGCGGAGCCGCGGGGAACAGCTGGTTACTATATATGAGTGAATTAATCTTTCTCTCCATAGACTATGGTTTGGTTTTGTTCAACACTTAACTTAGCTCAGTTTTATAACCTCCATTACGTGATCAATATCCAATGGCAGCATATAATAGCGTGTCGTGGCACGACGTGGCACAAAGCGACCGGTCATCTGCAGAGTGTAAGCCACAGCGCCACGTCAGCAAATATTTGCGCGGCAACTACCGCAGGCGAGCTCCACTGGTGTAAGTCATAGGCGGCAGCGAGCGCATTATTTTATTTATTCATTGAATTCCTTACAACTTTCATTTCAGACAAAAACCCAATACCATAGATGCTACGCAATTAACTTTAAAGTCAAACACAATATTAGAAATATAGAAAAAAAATTCAGCAGAACCGATGCGAAGTTTTTATTTTCGACTTTCACAAATGTAAAACCCTCTTGCCAAATAAAAGTCACGATTTTGATGACGTACTATAGAAAGTATTATATGAGTGGTGAATCGTAAACTTTGCTAGCGCATTTGAGTGCCCTTAATATTCTGGGCATGATATATTTGAAAATAATCAGATTTAACCATTATCTGTCTATTTTGTTTGAGATCCCGTGTGATATACTAATAAATCAACTTTAAACTAAAACTTTTAAGTGTAAATTTGGTTAACATAAATTTTTCCTTACACTATTTTCAAGATAAGATGAATAATTGATATCTTGAAATTAGTATCAAAACCCGCTTCCGCTTCTATCTTACTCCACCGCTGGTACTAGACCGAAACGGCGCTCTATAACCCCATGTCCTCTCAGGAGTCATTTGAAGCTTTTTGTGGACACTATGTCCATTTTCCGCGCCCCACATTCTTCAATAGCGATTTCAGAAAAAGATCTTTAGTGATTGGCAGAGAATGTGACACTTATAATCATAGACTATTAAGAAATAGACCGGCTATAAGTTTTTAGGGTTAATTATTCATTGAGTAAAACGAAATAAATAATGAATCCTAAAAACAACTATAACCAAAGGTTACAATACTTTACGCTCCAGACACCTAGTTAGTATAACCACAGAATAGATCATCATCATTTTGTATCAGTGATAGGGTCTATTGACCATGCACAGTGATACAATTTTTTGAAGCCACCTCTCGGCCTCTGGCGTTATCCTTTAACGACTACCAAATGGCAGCCGAAAACAACAGCGTAACGTGCCTAATTGAAAACCACTTAACAGATTAAGCTTTCTGTAGGAATTGAATAAAAGAAATCTGGTAAGTAAACCCCGTAACCACTAGAACTCGGAAACAATTTTAAATAAACAATTTTTTTAGAATCTTATTCCCGCTAATGTTATTTTAAGTCTACGTTACATTGGTAGAGGAAGTGACGCTTTTAATAGTTATTTTACGAGCGCGGAGTTTGCTTTTGATGATGGGAAGCACATTGTGAACGTTTTTGTAACGTGATCGATGTTTTCCTTAAACGAGAATCTAATGTTAGTTTTATTTCAGCTGATGTTTTACGAGCTGAACAATTGGTTGTTAGAAATAAAAAAAATATTTGGAAACTAGACTTACCAAAAAATATGATTGGGGCGGACATGTTTTTTATTCCTCTTGATGGTTTAAAGATAAAAAATATATAAATAAAGTAGGAAGTTTTTAATAAATTTTGTAGGGATATTATTTTATACTCGTCTTATGATAACAAAAAGTACCTACAATGTTTCAGCAACTATTATGCGCATTTCTTGAAAAAGTTCGGTTACAAGCCTAGCTGTTTACTTTAAAGGTAATTACGTAAATAAATGATTATTTATTTTAAGAAATTGAAGCCAAGCCCATTTAAGATAATGTAACTCAACCCTCCCAACTAAATCCACACTGAACATAATTAAATAGACTGCAGCCGGCAGCAAAACCAATTAAATCCTTAAGCAGTCGTTAATATGCAAATGCTGGAGAAACACGGGCTAATGCTGCACCTCAGCTCGTTGCCGATATAGAGGAACATAATGGTCTCACAGCTGCATTTGGATCAAATTGAATACAATGGTAAACGAATGTGTAAAAAACTACATCATCTAATTAAGTATCTTTATCTTATTTAACAAACTTAATAACAAATTTCGTAATCATTGTTTTTATCCGGCCTCAAAATATGTCGTAAAAGAAAAGAGTAAGAGAAAAAACAAAAGTCTTTCATTTCCTTGTAGGTACCTCTTTTCGTTTAGTGGCGGATTCCACTTAAATATAAGATAAGTAAATTTCTTCTTTAATACAACATTATATAACTCTTTTCTAATTTCAAAGTACAGTTTTTACCAATTAAAAGGATATATTGCATGTCTATACATTCATGTCTATCTATGATATCAGTGTAGTTCTCTTTAAGAAAAAAAAAATAGAAAAATTAGAATCATAGCAAGCATCATTCACAAAGAACACCAATTCCTGCAATATTTTGCCAAACGAACAGAAAATTATTTCTCTAGTTCCAATGTAAACTTTTAATTGGCGGGGCCACGTCCATAAACAAAGCAAAGTTTCAATTCCGTTGTTTTTGAACATAAACCAACGCTTGAGCTAGCAAAGCGACGCTATTACCAAACTTCCCTTGACATCTATATGACAACTTCTTGGTATAATATTAACTGACAACTTTAGTTCGCAAACTAAATTACCATCAGATTTGATTTTTAAAATTATCGAGTTTGAAAACAGAACTGAATTTTAAACAAAAAGTAAGGCGGTTACTTTAATATCAGTGTCTATTTGCGGTCTCTTTTTTTCATAGTCAAGTTTACTGCTCCATGGTACGTCTACTACAAATCCTCAACGATGCAGAAAAAATTGCATTGGTTGCTTACCATAACATACTATTACGGGTTCTTTGAGGTGATTGACAGCCCGATCGTATGTATACTACATATCCTTTAAGTTCAACACGCGAATAACAATCATAGTGTGACCCTACTTCGCTAGTGGAATATATCATGAGCATCTCCCTTACCGTCTTGAATGCTACAAAATACACTAAGCATAGACCTGTATCGCAGGTAACTCAAAAAAATAGGTACTACGATTACATAATCGCTACTGCTAGATAACAGCTGAATGAAATCTCTTCAGATAGCTATTAAGAAACTGGATACCAAGGATCACTGGATCGGTTGACCTAGAAACAACGTTTCAATTTTGTATAACATGTTTGTTAACGAGCTGTACCTCATTAACTCTCATTTTATTGCTTTTTTAAGATCCATTATTTTTTATTAACACAAAGTTTAATGAGTATTGTAAGATAAGGGATAAGATTTTTGAGGGTTTTTATTTTAATTTTTACCGATATTCGCATATGACGAAAGAAGTGCAAAATAAAAAGATCAATTTTGTAGTAAAGTAGCTCTATAGTTTCCAGCTTATTTATAGACTACTCCATTTCTTTCCTTTTTTTTTGTAGGTTGTAGTGAAAGAAAATTAAGGGTGTATCTCCGATAGGCAGATTCTGGAAACAATATGAATCCAATTGAAAAAAAGACGCTTTGAATATTTGAGTATATTTTTACCCTATATTTATGGAATGGACCTGGAAGCTCTCCAAAAAGCTGACTGGTAAGAGGTAGTACTGAGCAAAGTGCGGTGGAGAGCTCTGGTGTCGGAGGCTAGGATCATATTTGAAACACTGAGTCTGTAGTAAGAGAATATTTTTTAAGGAAATTTAACTATTGAACTGACTTCAAAAAACGGAGGGAGTTTCTCAATTCGCCCGTATAAACTTTTTAAAATATGTTTATATTAGAGACCGGTAGGTAAATAACCTAGAAAGTAAATAGTCGTATATCGTCTTAAACCCACCATAAGAAACTACTGTATACAAGGATGCGTTGAAATAACCAAGTTTTAATTTACGCGGAGCCAAGGAGCCGAGCTATTTATTTCCGCTAAGGCTAAGTCACATGCCCTTACAGGGTTGTCACTTTAAAAAAACATATTAATAGTTACCTAGTTATTAATAGTAATAGTTTGAGTCGTGCGTGGAGCGTGAGTATGCATGCTCCATACATTAAACGTTTGTAACGTTTTGTTTTTTTCCACCAAAATTGTATTAATTTTTTAATAAGTTAGTTTACACTGAGTAATGTTTTTAGTTAAGTTTTGTAAATATGTCACGTATATTGCCTTTTAGTGGTGAGCGTATCAGGCAGAAATCAGATTAAAACTTAGCCACAATTCTTCAGCTAAAAATATTTTAAATATCTAAAATATTTTGAATTATTTAATTTAAGTAAGTACATTCTATTTTTTTTTAGTATAGCTGCTTTGTTGTTTTACGAAACTAGCTGATTTTTTGAACTGTACTAATTAAAGCAACTGTTACGCTATAATTATGTTATTACCATATATATATTTTAACAATTACTTCATTACAATACCATAATCTTAATTGGCTTTTTGTCATGTGTTTGTGTTGCCATTTTCTCGTGTAATAGCTGTAAGTCTTCCTGAGACTGTATAAATAAATATTAATTCCTTTTTTGGCAACCCTAAACATAGCTGCTAAGCCCCAACTAGCGCTGTTTGCAGACGATATGTCACAACAGCCCTTTCCCGCTTTTTGCCACCATGAATCCTGGTTATAAACTGGGGTTCGTGTAAGTTGCTAGTGTATCATGGTTTAAAATTAAAATAACTACGAGTAGCTGTCTTTCCACATTAGTGCTGCTGCACGAATAAAGTTAGCTTGCGTTGGGCTTTATTTTATATCCTTTTCCTGCTATTTAATGGTGGATTCCACCATCTATGGGGATTAAGTGACAAATTGACATGTATGTATATGTCTCATAAGCCTGTGTAAATTGCCGTAGCTTATAGCACGCATTGGGAAACTGTAAGTGCTACCAGTGCCCTTATTAAATGAATAAATAAATAAATTAATCGAGATTTATTCTTGTCGCTTTTGGCAAATTTAACTCATCACCAGTCGCGTCCCATAGACATATATGGCTTTTAAGCTCAGGGTCTGCTTACATTCCTAAGATATGAACCAGACTTAAGAGATCGTGATCTAGGGTGTATTAATGGCCTACATCGTCAAAGGTTTCTGGATGCTTAGAGCATCTAACATAACTTGACTACCTCTCATTAAGCTTTTGCCGGTCGTTTTTTTAACTAATTATTTCGAAGATCAGAGTCCGTTGTAGCCTGGCTACTGATAACAATGCTACTATAACGGCATAACATGCTTCCGATTCCGTCCGCACTAGTGCCGACCAATCCAAAATAGGCCGCGGTCGCTATCGCCACTCGCTTAATACTCATAGTTATGAACACAAATGCTCTAGCCAAGCTATCAACCTGTTCATCGTGTTAAAATATATCGGATTCTTTTAGCACATAACCCTATATAATGTTCTTTATCACGAAGTAACTCGACTGACTTATTCAAATGCTGTACAGCCAATGAATGCCGGGCTATTTGAAACGTGTTCAGTTTTATAGCGCTTTGAATCTCTATTGAGAGTGAAAACTGTTTTACATTTGAGCGGATTATTGAAAATTCTATTTATATTCACGAACAAGAAATCACGTATGAGTTTATTAAATTTCATACTTTAAATGCAGTATTTAAAAAAAACTTTTTTAACATTCCGTTTTTAAATCTTAGAATTGATACCAAAACTAAGGGGATACCTTTATCGTTTTCTTCGTCGCCAACTCCGAAGCAGGTCTTACAACTTTTCGATGCTCCGTCGATACCAAGGACTGTCGTCTGAACCATTTTCATGCGGTCGATGTGTTGACAGGTTTTACTCATTGTGACATTACTGGTTAATGTGACGAAATATCCTGGGACGAGTTGGCAGAGCACAAACGTTTATCATGTCGTATCTTAAATATGGGTCCTAAATTAAAGGAAGCACGTCGAACCTTTGGGTCCTTTTGTACTTACCCCATCCCTTACTCACCAACACTGGGATTTCTGAAGAAGGACTGAATGAGCTTCAGAACATCACCTGGTGCGAAGTGCCTATAGTCCTCCAGGTCAGGGTACGCTGCTCCAAAGAGGTCCATTCGCTTGCTGGCCCGTGAGTCACAGCAACACAAAATGTGGCTCATGGACTCCTCTGCTTTTGCACATGTCCTACATTCGGGGCTTTCGACAAGTTTCAGTTTAAAGAGGTGACTGCGTTTTTCAAAATGTCCGGTCAGAGCTCCTATTATTGTTCTTGTCTGTGTTCTGTTATACCTACAGACCTTCCTATGCCACCAGGTGCTGTTGGCACCAATCGTCGCCTTCGAGTATGCGAGTCCACTCAGTGTATTCCATTCCGTGTTTTGTCTCCTCTTGACATTTTCTTTGACAGCTGTAATTGCCGTTCCATATGCCAGTCCTACGAAGGGCTCAGGTCCTATTAAAGGATTACTGGATCCTTCCCTTGTCAGTTTATCGGCTTTCTCGTTCCCCTCAACCCCAACGTGACCGGCCACCCAAACCAGTCTCAGCCTGTTGCGTCTTCCCAATTTATTAAGGGAATTCACACAGTCCAAGACTAGTTCAGAACCAATCCTGTCTGAGTTGAGAGCAGCAAGAGCCGACTGGCTATCGGTAAGAATGTAGATAGATTGGTTTTTTAGGCCTTTCTCTAGATTCAATTTCGCACATACAGTAATCGCATACGTTTCTGATTGAAAAACGGTGGATAACCGTCCCATGCTCTGATACAGTTGCCTGTCCTTGGAAAAGATGCCTGATCCTGTTCCATGGTTGGTTTTTAACCCGTCCGTGTACCAAGTAAGGCAGTCTTTCTCTAAAGGTCTAAATTCTCCCTTCCATTCTTTCCTTGATGGGACATGTGTTTTGTAGTTTCTTTTGAAGTTATACACGGGTAGTATCTTGTCGCTTCCCATGTTTAACATCCTGTCGAGTTCTTGTGTGAGCTCCATTTGCAAATGCCTTGTCCTTGGTGCGTTCCTGTTCCACACGCCAGCTGTAGACAGCCGGTAGAGTGCTGAGCACAAACGTTAGCGCCTGTATATCCTTGTGTCACGTGTCATATTCATTAACAAAGACCAAAGATTAAAAATCTTAATGAAAATAGGCTCGAGGCAATCATCGATACCTAATGTACTCTTATGAGCCTAACAATTCCTGTAAACAAATTGCCAATGCTCAGTGGCCTCCATCGGTTACTTAAATTTGTCCACACATATTCTGTAAAAAATAATACAGTCTCCACATTGACTGAGTAAATTATTATTTTATTTACGATAACACAAATGCCAAAAAAATACTAGACAAGATCTGTATTTCATATTATTTCTGTCCATATATTCCATAACATGTATGTTAGCGGATCGCTTATTATGTCACATTTCATAACCGTAACACGGCTTTGTGTGGGCGGGACTCTTTGCGTTATTTTTGGTCACGCAATTAGTACGCGGGGTAATTACAAATTATCTAGGAAACAGAAATATACTTAAAGGAAATCGCGGTCATAATTGTGTTCCGAACTAATAGAGTTTAAGTTAAGTAGACAGAGGGACGAACAGGGAGAAAGGGGCTTAATTACAAAACTATGGTAAAATTACATATTAGTATGTAAATGGCGTACACAGCCGTGCAGTTGTGCAAAGAGAGTCAGAGTTCTGAGTTCAGCGATATATAAAATGTACACGATGAAGTTATAATAAAATTATATATAATAGGAAACTAAATAATTTTATTATACCATTCTAAGACTACACGACTACAAATAAAATACTTTTTATTGCACCACAAAATAATAAAATTACATAAAACAGCTTTACTTAAAACAATGATGCACGAAGACGGACTTATCGCTAAAGCAATCTCTTGCAGTTTAACTTAGGGTGGTTGGAAAATTTATCAGTAAAAGACTACCCAGCCTGTAAAATATTTTATTAACAATAACAAACAGACAAACAAAAGAAGGATATCCAAATGCAAAGGGGCCTGAAAACCCAAAAAAAAAAACCGGCACGAGGAGGCATTAAACCAAATATCTTGGAGAGATCTGGTGCTGGAGGTCAAGAACCCTTTTAGATGACTGAGCAATCGCAGTAAGGAAACAGCAAAAACAATATCGAATCAACAACAAATAGAGCAATATCCGTTCGCCTCATTAATTTGCTCTGTAATGGAGGCCGCGCGGGACATATCGCATGTTGTATTGAATGTAAATTATGTTACAACGACAGCCGCACGCAGGGGCTTTTTAATTAAAACATTTGTTAATTTGTTACCAGATCTAGAAGATGACAAGAAATATTGTAGTTTGTGAAATGAGGAGTTATATGTGAAAAAGGTTAGAGATTTATTGTAGCCTGTCCGGCAGATGGGGAAAACTAACATTTCTGTCCAGGAATGTCTTCCTTTAGGGTTGGCAATGCGTTCGTGATACTCCTAATGTTACTGGTGTTCATAGGCTTTGATTCGGTTTACCTTACAAAATGTGGCTAACATTTTGTAAGGTAAACCGAAGGCCTGTTTACTTTCACCGTATATATAACCTGTTACTTCAAACTCAAAATCAGGAGTGTGAGCTGAGAGTCTGCTGTCACTCAATTACTGGGTAGCGCTATGGCTAAGCTGTAGCTCTTTTATATCACTTTAGCACATGGTTGCCAAAATAACCTTTTCCATATCCTCCATACCCCATAGTTTTAAGATTAACTTTAGATGTTTAATTTTTTTCTCATATAATTGTATAACATTTGTAATTACTTGTATATTATGTGTTACAGAGAGCATATTATGTTCTATCTCTACTATCGATCTAAACCTAACATGAGCCAGAAGAAGTAAAATATCAATGTTGAAATTTAAAGTAATTTAATAATCTTTATCAATATTCCTCGATCATATTCCAAGCTAAAGTTGTTTTTAATAATATACCCTGCCCTCTGTCCACGTCCGAATGTTTCAGTTCTGCTCTCGATGCGTCATTTATATGCGAAAACAGTCCTAACCCGCGCTCCGCGGCGACCATTAGCTAGATTTATCAGCGATACATGCTGCTAAACGACCACTTTGGGAGTTCACGGCACGCGACTCAAAAACAAAGAGCTATGGTATATTTCTAAAATGGACTGTGTAAATTTTTTAGGTACTACTTACTTAGAAAAAATCTCTAGCAGTGATGACTGGCTTGAATACCTAGGAAGAATGCGTCAGGATCGTTGCATCAAACAGCCTATTGGGTAAGATATCAGGAAGACAGCTGCTCCAGAGTCTGGAGTCCAGGCATCGCTAGAGCGATGCTGTGCAGGCTCACCTGCTTGAGATTAGCGCTCTAAACGTGGGACTTGTAAAAACTTTTTTTTAATTTATTTTAGAATACTTAATTTACTATTATTTAACAAATAATTTAAAACGGCAAACTTGTTAGAGATGTTACTTCAGTGAAATTGATAGATGGAATGAGTTAATGAGATAGAAAACAGCCGAATGTTCGAAGCACGAAATAATTTTGAATTTTAATGTAATGGATAGTATGTAAAAATGAAGTATTGAGGTAGGCGAAATGGGGAATGAATAATGATGCTTGCGCGTCGTTAAAAACGAAGAGGTATATTGCTCACTTGATGGAAAGCGGTTACTGTAGCCCATAAACGACTGCAATAATTGTAGCTGTTTATTTGCATTAGGTCTTAGTTTGTAATGATATAATGCTTGATAGGGTAAATAAATAAATCCAAAATAAAAAAAATACGCCAGAATGATATAAATCAGTACAATTTTCCTGTGTCATTAATCACAGTAAATCACGGTAGCAAAACGAATGGACTTAATTTAATTACTTGCTTTGTTTGGCGGTCAGCAAATACATTAACATATTTATTTCAATTACTTGACTAGGATTATTACAGGTTAGCAATACAATAAAGCCTCAGGCTTTAGCCACTGTTAAGTATACGTAATGAGAATTTTTAACTGGTATTGTCGATTTAAACAGTCCGACGATCTTTTAGACTGATGATGATCATCTAGAAAGAATGGGAGAGGATAGTTGCGTCAAAGCAGCCTATCTGGGAAAGACAGCAGGAAGACGGCTACTCGGCCGCCCCAGATATTGCTGGAGCGATGCTGTGCAGGCTGGCCTGCGTGAGATGGGCGCTGTAAACTGGCACACCATTGCACAGAATAGAAAACTGTGGCGATCTCTCGTTTCGGAGGCCAAGATCCACTTCGGGTCGCTGAGCCAGCGGAGTGAGTAAGTCTAATGATCTGTATTGATCAACATCATCGGACTAATAACTCTAAAATGACTCATAAGTCCGATTGTAGGACTAAATTTTCGAATAATTCAGGTTCAATACGTAAAAAATTTGCTGTTGTTTAAAAATTCAATTATGTATGGCAACTTTTGTCAACAAATTAATTCAATAGAAATATGACTTATAAAATAAAATTTTTACTTTTTGTTGATACTTCAGCTTACACTTGGAGACGAACATAACTAAATATGCCCATACTAAGAGGAAAAGTAAATCGGGCATTTGTGCGAGCAACAACCACAGTACAAAAGTATACAATAAACCACCTATTGTATTTGCGTATCACATCAATAAACTTGACGATCTCTCGTAACGAAACTCTTTAAAGCCTCCGAAAATAAATTGAAAAACTCAGTCACTTTCACGACTCAATTTACAAGCAAAATAAGCACCGCCATTACATATCGCTCGAACCGCAGGTAACACGCTCGTGTTTGCCTTGAAAGCTGATAGGGTGCGAACCGTGCGAACCGTACGAAAAGAGTTCAGGCGAGAGCAGACGAGAGGCACTTCATAAATCAGTGTCGCGTAATAAACGTCACGATAAATGTATATTTGTCGCGCGTCAGACCGAATAGGGGAAGGTACGCCGCAGAGTAGGTTGTATAGAGAGACCAAGTCAATTGTCTTTACTTGAAAGTTAGAGAAAGATTATATATCATGAAATAATGAAAATTATATATTGTTTTAAATTTTAAATATTTTGTTTACATGATGCATACAAAAGCTTTTTTTTTTCAATTATGTCAACAAAAATTATCAAACCCGGACAAAGTACCACTAGAGTTGACGAGGTGAATTTTATAAATGAAACTTATTTATAAAATTTACCTCGTCAAAAATGAAGGTTTGCATAAGCAATTTTTCATTATACCATTGACCTGTGCTACCAAAAATTACGTTTGAATGAGACAAGTCAATGATATTATGATGCAATAAAACTAATATTATACTATTATGTAGGCAAACAGGCCACCTGGTATAAAAAAATCATAATAGTCCATTAATTTCAAGTTAGCTCAGTAGAACTTTTCATTGCAGTTTTTTTTGTTTCATGCTTCTTCATCTTCTTTTGTACCAGTTCATTATTGAAGGATAGCTGTCAGCTCATCCTTCAAGTTTGAATAATTAACTGTTTAATTCCAGACTACTTACTGAAGTCATAACCTTTTTTCACTACTGTTGTAGAAGAATTTCTTGACTCTACTCTCTATTATTTATCTACTGTGTGACACGATATGTACAGGGTAAGTTTCGGAAATTAGGGAAAAATGGACGAAAGTTGCTTGATTGATGATGGGATAGGAAAGTAATATGGATGACGCTTGTATTACTAAACTTTCTCTTGGGAAGTGAGCGTTATTGAAGAAAATACTTAATCACAGATAAAACGAGCGAAAGATTTTTTTTTACAGGTACTTAATCTGTCAGGTAAGTTTACATTGGGACAGAACAATAGTCAAATCAAGCCATTTTATTTTTCTTAAGTAAAGACGCTAGATAGTATAATATTGCAATATATATCTCTTTGAATTTTATGAAATGTATGCCATAGTTTATTTGAGAACAATATGATGAGGGAATCGCCGAATGGGGAAATCATGACATAGGCGATGCGGCTGGCAACCCATCACTATTGATTTCCTGTTTCAACTACTATTATGCTAAACGTGGCCTAAGGTCTTATGACCCTAGGCTCTGTCTACCCCGCATGGGATAAAGACGTGATTATATGTATGTATGATAGCTAGCGTCAATCCTTCTGATCCCTTAGAAAAGGAGTTCTAAAGAAAATTCGTCGTCCACCATTCATGCGTATGACATTCATAATGTTATTTTGTAAAAGTACCTACATTATGTTCATAAATAAATGTTAAATAAATCGGTTATTCTAAATGGTTTACCCCAATAATATTATTGAAGTTTAAGCCAATACAAATACGACATTGGTTCGATATTGCCATAATTGTTGACGAAATTCGAGGGAATTTTCTAGGAATCATCTATAAAACAAAGTCTTCAAAATTCTATCAATAATAATATTACTCAAAAAACAATATCCTTTTCGTATCGTATTACATAGTGGATAGGTTATGTAGGACTCTATTATTTCGGTTCGCAAAAAGGTATTTCTCCCTTCGCGTCATATAATTTATAAAGTATTTATTGTTTTCTGTTTCCGAGTCTGGCCATTTATATTTGTAATATCAAAGAATTTTAGTGACTTATAGATTTCTGAGTGTGTTGTGTAGTTGGTGGTATATAGTGCGAGACAAAAGTCTTATCAGTCGAGCTACTGACTCTTCTTTGTCCACTCCTTAACCCAGTTCATCTGGGGTACTCCTCGTGCATTTGCGCCAGAGATTTCTACTCCGGGTTGTCTTTACGTCTCGCTTTTCCTTGTGTACCTCTTTCTTCATGCTACTGACTAGAAGAGGTTAATATTATTTTTAATAAAAAGTATAAAATTATTGTTATGTAAGAACTGTTGCAAGTGGAAATTTCTAGTCTCTACTCCTGTGAAAGACAGACATGGTGAAGTACGTGTGTAAAAATAATAGTTTGAGAGAAAAATGCTAGTCTTGTTCAGTATAGCTTTATATGTATATATGTGTGTATAGTATATATATATATATACCTCTATATATATATCTTTGTTAAAATTAAGACAAATCCGATCTCCATATTTTTCGTATAGTGAATATGTTCCTTAAAGGTGCTCATTGAGAAGCAAAAAAAACAGGACAAGTGGGCACAAAAATCCTAAAAAAAAGTTCACGAGTCTGAGCTGAGTAACAAAACCACAAGTTTGTACAAAAAGAGTCCAGATTTTCGCTAGTTCCACTATTATCACGTACTTGGTATCCGTATTGAAAAAGTAGATGTTATATTTTGTCAGCAAGTAAATTCATACCTTACAGAGCACTGATAAAAGTGAAATTTGTTTGAAAGTGAAAGATTGTAATATTTTTTCATCATTCTTCTTTAAGAAACAGGTAATTGTGTAGTTGTTGTGTAATATTTTTATGAAAATTCATTTTGCTTTCGTATGTCTTGTAACTCATGTCAAGAATCAATCTAAATGTATCAATCCAAATATATTAGATTGATATTATTTTGATGACAAAATTGTTTATTTATTGTGAAAATATTTCTATATTAGTTGCACCTGATATCGGCGAATGATTGATGAGTATAGAGTTATACAAAAAGCGAGGGATGTCTGTAAGGGTCGTTTTTCTACGTAAAATTTAAGGGTTGTGCTCATGCCGGTGGAGTCGGCTCCAAATGAATCTATTCATATGCATGTAAAAAGTACTTATAATTTATGTAACTTAAAAAATGATTTCATCATATGAGCTAGCGCTTACTACTAGACTAGATGGAAAGCACGTTAAGCCATTGCTCCCGGCTGCCGACTTGGGTGGTCATTACATAAATCACGGCAAAGGCAGTTTCGAAATACTTAACACAGGGTGTAGAGCATCAAATTATCTTATAATATTCAATCATTCATATAATCATGTTTTTATTCTATACATGGTAGACAGAGCCTAGGGTCAGAAGATCTTAGGCTACGCATAATGGTAGTTAAAATAGGAAATCAATAGTGATGGGTTGCTAGCCGCATCGCCTATGTCATGATTCCTTCATTCGTCGATTCCCTTATCTAATCTCATTTATCTTGTAACCCATACGATTTAGAATAAATCTTTGTTAAAACAGAAAAAACTTATGAAAATAGATAATTAACTTTATGTGCTAGTAGTTTAGTAAATGCTGTGATTTTCAATACAATTACAGTTCTTATCAGGCGATCAGACCTGCAATAAAACACTTACAAACCGCAGTTGGATTACTAACATTACCGATATCGTGTAGTGTTAGCACATGAGCAGATAACAGGATAGAGAAAGCTTCATATTAACATTTTTTTTTATGTAGTATCAATGACCTGCAATTGATTACGATCCCACCTTATGGTAAGTGCAGATGTGGTCTAAGATAGAGCTCGCTAGTTCATTAATAGCCTATTCACTATAGCTTTAAAAAGACCCGAGTTATGTATCCGGAAATATGTCCGCCGGTAAAAAATTTCACTCCTTCACCGCACGCATTATAAACGAAGAGGTAAAGCGGCTTGTGCGAGCTGTTGGTATTTTGAATACATATGGATGTAGTATTACCATGCCTGGTTGCTCGGTGACGAAACTGAGTCGGTGGAATAAACTCATACAATTCTTGGGCATACTCTCCAAAGACACATTTACACCTTGTAATATCTTTTATTTTTATTATTAATATTAGGCCTCTCAGTTGGACCTTAGTGGATGCGTGACTCAGATGGTGAGTGCCACGGTGTAGTATCTCGGCAGGCTCAGCCAGTCGGTGAACATGAGACTAGACAATTTAGAATGACTGACCGAATGAGATCCCAGGGCATGGATCGCAGAAACAGGCCACCCTCGGAGGTGAAGGAACTGTCAAAATTTATAAAATGAAAGGGCGCCAGACAGTCTTCACTCAAGCTGGATGTATTGCTTAAATGAAACAAAGAAATTTATATTAACAACAATATTATTTATTGATAATAAGGTAACATAAGTCAACACGGGTCCCGACCATGTTGGACAGTACTATATCTAGCAATAGGTAATCCTAAAGTAAAGTACTAACTAAATAGTCTTATAATCTAGACACAAAACATCAGATTGTTCATATATATATCTATATAACATTGAATAACAGTAGTGGGTTTATAAGCCCAACCTCAGGTTTATACAAACAGGCAAGTTAGATGATGGATTCGGTGGCCCATCAACACTTGAGTAAAAAAAGGCAAGTTATATCATGGGTTCACTAGCCCAATTACACTTGAACAAATAACATAAAATTTTACCGCAGTCCTAGTAAGAGGGATGCAGGATCAAAGTATACAAGACAAAGAAGTGTTCATATCCGTTGAAATAGGTACATCCTAAATACCCTGGATAAGAAACTCTGGATAAAAACCCTGGATAAGAACTCTGTATAAGAACCTTGTATAAGAACCCTTTTCCTAAATACACTGGATAAGGACCCGTTTATGAGCGGGTCCATCTAAAGAAATGAAATGCAGGTGTGCACGTGGTCACATGTGGTGTGTGTTGTATGTGTCTCTAA
The DNA here is from genome assembly GCA_947044815.1 of Apomyelois bistriatella. Taxonomy (NCBI): domain Eukaryota; kingdom Metazoa; phylum Arthropoda; class Insecta; order Lepidoptera; family Pyralidae; genus Apomyelois; species Apomyelois bistriatella. The sequence goes on from OX345693.1 coordinate 302,191, forward strand.
TACATTCTCTGGTGGTTGGGTGTCATGAGAAGAGGTTGACTACTTCACATCGTCCAAAGCATGTTCAGGTATGGCTTCTGAACTATTAGCCAAAACAAGGGTGCATGCGCCTACGCGCCGCGGTCGGAAATATCAATCAAGTTCCAAAATTGTAGGTTATGGCCACAGTGCAAGGACGTGACATAGACTTATACCATAAACAAACTGTCTGAAGATCAAAGCACAAAAATGCACCTATTCAAATGAAACGCAGTCTTATCAATCCATACTAAACAAGATGAGATGGATTAAATCCTAATCGAAAAATACATTAAAATCCTTAGACAATTAAAATATCTACGAAAGCCAAATTCGATAACTGGCTAAATACCCTGAGCAAACACCGTATAATTAATCGATGACTGCGAACTGTCAACGTCAAAACCGGCGTTTTGCTTGATGTGTCAGATTCACTATGTAACTAAACAAAAGCAAAGGTTAATTTAATTAACTTATGTTTTCAAACAATTATCAATCTAATATGTAAAATAAGTTAAAGGTACCATGACAAATGCATGATGCGCTGCAACATAGCAGCATATACAATGTGGATACTGAACAAGGTAACAACGAAGTGTGTATCAAAAGCCTACTTGATGTACTTTACATTATTTTAAATAGGACCATTCCGGGTGAAAAGCAAATGTGTCTATATTATGTTAGGTGAGAACAATCTAATACCTCAACAATTACCAAAATAGTCAGGTGAAAGGTTGTACAAAAGAACAGGATATGCAAAGCAATAAGGATGTAACCCTTAAAGTGTTACAACCTTTATATAAATAAATAATAAATATATAGATACAAATCACATAGATTGAGTTATCCCCAGAGTAAGTTAGAGAATTGTGTTGTAAGATGTGTGTTGCATTTAATATATTGTTTTAGGTAGATCTCTGATGCGAGTGTCGTCTGTCACACCTGTTTCTGCATATTGAGTTTGCAGTAGTCTACCTAGGTCTGTGGACGATTTAGTTAACTTCAGATTGGTCAGGATAGCATGTCATGAAGAAGATTTTTTGCAATGTTAGCTTAATGTCATACTTGTTAGAATGCCTTTTAAGTTCTGTTACGTAAAAAAGCAGCTTGTTTATTAACTTAATGCATGCATATATAGAGCGATTCGTCGTGCAAAAGGGACAATAATGTGATTTTCCGAATATATTGTTACACCGAAGTACCTACTTATTAGTCCATGAATTCCAATCTGAATTGATCCAATCTCTGACTCAGTTTCAGAACATAATTATGAACCTTTGCCTTTGTTCCGTGTCTACTCATGTAGAGTCAGTTTTGCGGCGTCAATGGGAACGTCGCTTATAGCCCTCACGCCAACCGCCCATCAACCACTTCCCAGAACAAATTATATTATATTCGAGGTTATTGTAATGTACCTTAACATAGTTATGATAGTGATAGTTTTGTCGAGAATTGAAGAAAGTAACAATTGAAAAATAAAAAAGAGAAAATGTCTTTAAGCGCATTTTGTATACATAATGTGTTTCGAATTTTGAATTTGGGAAAATTTGTTAACACCAAAATCAAAGTTGTTTTTATTAAAAGATGCTGTGTTATACATTGAATTTCGAAATTCCCTACAATTTTTTTTATAAGTACAATATTCAGCAAATAAACTATTTCAAATTATACAAAAACAATTTTTCAATACTTTAAATAAAATTGTATGCCGTTTCATCGTAATTCAAAATGCATGAGATTTTTCGAAATACGCATGCGGTAATCGAAATATTTCGTTACTCGAGACGGAATTTTTGGGTCATTCCAGAGTCATCAGTCGTGTGCCAGCCAGGCGAATAAACAGCCAGGTTTGACTTCAAAAACTGTTGTTTTTCGTTGCAAAAACAACCCTTTGTTGGCGAAATAAAGCCACAAATTGTTTGTACAATGTTTATGTGCACAAGGAACTTTTGTGAAATGTGCCCGAGGCATCGCTAGCTTTGCGGGGCTCGCTAAAAGAGCCCACACGAAATATTTAAAATGTTCTCTGTTTACAATGTAACAGATATTTGAATAAATACAAACAAAAATTGGTTTGCTGTATACTGTAAATAACACCATTAACAAAAATTAATCGACTTGATGATGATATATTTGTATAAAATAAAAATAGTTTCGTAAAAAAAAAAGTTCGCGTCGGTTTCCACTTACTATCTTAATGTTTTCTTTATTGCATAGTCAGCTGGTAACTTTGGAGTCCAAGGTCTGTCAGGTTATAAAGAAATGCAATGGACGTAGCCGATTTTTTTTCGAGGACGTATTTTACGATATCGCACTTTAGTCCGAAAAAATTTTGCCCGCTGTCGATAAAACAGCCAGACAACACATAGTTCTTAGTAGTTGATAATCTAGTCGATACACTTTAACTGGTTGGTTTATCATTTAACTATATAAAAGACTTTTCTTTTGCAGTACACAAACAACAAAGCAAAACTCACGAATGAACTTAATTTATAAGTTAATTTCCCTGTGTATTACAATGCCGAATTTCAAAATAAACTTATTCGAGGTAAATAAACTGGCTAACAAACTTACTTAAAGTTGAAGGTGAAATTAAGCTCGAGTTCGGAAAAACAATTTTGTTTGTACTTGATGTTAACGTAGTATTCAGACACCTAATTGTTATTTGATAAAAACACATTAACTTTATCTACAAGCTGTTGCCCGCAGCTACACCTGCGTAGGACTTGGTTATATCTCGTCCAAAAGTAGCTTAGTTTGACCTAGGTAATATACTAAGTGTCATCAAAATCGGTCCAAAGGTTTAGCCGTGAAATCGTAATAGACAGATAGACTTTTGCATTTATAATATTAGTATGTATTTTCAGCAAGTCGCGCAGCAGAGGTAAACAAAGTTAAAATAAAAGTAGTCTGCTTGGGTATGGGTATATGTGGGTATATACCTCACTCTCTCCTCCTATTTTTGCCGCCAAACCGTTGTGCTCGCATTCTAGTATTCGAGAGGCCGCAGGATCTGACCAGTTTTCTGATTATTTTAAAGAAAACTGGTACAATGGTGAAATATCCTAAGCCACAAGTTGGACTCGTTACACTTACAAGGTATTATGAGCGTAAATAGGCTACGGTAACCGCTTGCCTATAATAATAACAGTAAGATAATTTAACAAATGAATCATGTGAATTAATACTTTTGAAAGTTCTTAAGAACCTATTCTGATGGTAATCTTAGTATTTGGTATCCTACTCCTACGTATTTTTTTAATTATTTGGCATTTCCACTAAACCATTAGTGGTGTTTCGCGAAATTGGTATTTCACGGATGTGGTGGTATGAATATTTGGAATTTAAGGTAAATATCATTTTCCGATTTTGATATTAAACGTCGAAATACTTCGATTTCAAAACCAGATTATACAAGGACATCTCGGACAAAATGTTTATTTCGTTTGAAACTAGACGTTATATCCAGTCTTACAAGTTCTTATAAACTTTAATCTAGTTCTGCAGTTTTCAATCAGGGCCGGATTGGATCCCAAGCCGTATCACAGATCTGTGGTGTGTGCCTGACATGCTATTTACGGCACATTAGGAGCGAATAACGTGGCGTTGTGTGGAGGATCTAAGACGAATATTACTAGGCTCTTTGAACTAAAGAACTCGTGACTATGTGACTGCATTTTTTCATCTGTTTTACTGGAAATTCGACCCCTAAGTGTCCTTTGGCTACAGTCTAGCTTATATTATTATTAGTTCTTTAGGTCGCTGCGCCATATTGGTTATTTTTTAGAGAAAGAGTTTAAGCTAAATATTCTTTAATAACATGTCAACTTTAACTGCTTCTGTTTTGGTTCCTAAAAGCCATCTTTAGGCGCATAAGCGCCAAAGTGCCGGCTAGGAGTAGAAGCAGTCGCCATGGCCGAAACCGGTTGAAAATCATCACCATAAATTTTTTTATCAAGCCTGTAATATCAAAAGGTGTAATGTTATTTGATTTATTTGCAATGACACTTAATCATTGGGTTTCAGTTTCTTTAATAACTGTTAATTTTAACTTTTAAATTAACAGATTATTTTATTGTTTCTTCACGTAAATTGCCAACTAATTATGTATTAAACTTAATGGAATACATATTTTTAAAGATACAAAATATATTTTTTACATCTTTATGATCATACCTTTCAAGTTACCATTCTTTTCTTTAACAATTTACTGAGAAATATCAAATTCTAGGTTTAGACCCATATAGAAGTATAAAATCGCGCGGTATTTTTTTTTTTTAATCTATGTTTAGATCGCACAGATATTTCTAGAACGATTGCTTCCGATCCGATACAAAGAACGGCCGTGACATCTGTCAGACGCACGCTCCTTCGGGATACCTAGTTTTATTGCCAGGGATGGGACAGTAACTATACTATGTACAATGTACACTGCTTTGTGCACGTTCAAAAAAAAAAAAAATTGCTTTTGTTTAGATTTAAACATCTTTGTTCAGATATCCGCCTGTTATCGTTAAATCAGAGGTATTGATGGTTATTTTATCCCTATAGTTGTCTGCGCAAACCATAGGCTGCCTCTGTGGTCAAGTGGTTAAGGCGTTTACCTATAGACCCGGGGATCGTGGGTTCGATTCCCATGGGAAGCATACAATATTTAGTTGTTTCCAGTTTGGTCATTGCTGGCTTGAATTACCTGACCGTCTGATAATAAAGATGATTCCATGCTTCGCTACGCACATTAAGCTGTTGGTCGCGGCTGCCATCTGGTTGTCGTTAAAGGAACCACTTCAGAGGCTGGGAGACGGTTCCGAAGAACTTTGATACCATGGTGTTTATGTTCAGCATCGTACATGACTTTACTATTTACTTTAAAACTCGTTTTTAGCATGTATTCCTACTAAAAAACTCACCTTCTATGACCTATATCTAGCCATAGCGTTATCTCGCTACTTTTTATCAAAAAACACTGTATGATTATTTCAATCGCAGAATCAATTGTATGGTTTCGAAGACAATAAACTCATGGCGTCAAGCATAATTAAGAAGGCAAGTAAGCAAACGATGGATATCAATAGGTCGTGATCGGAACAACAATCAAAGGGAATCGGGTCGGTCCCGGCGCGCCAAATCAAGTGATCTGCTGACAAAGTGAAGTCCCAGCGGTGGGCTCCAATGAAGCAGTAAGTGGATTGGGAACTGCATTTCAGACTAACTATAAATAGCTTTATAATCACTATGTACAAGCTAAGATCAAATCAAATTTATAAGCGACTAGCTGTTCCTCGTGATTTCACGCGCGGGATGTGTATGTACGGTCGAGGGCAGGTGAACCTGACCTGATTAATCACTATGGTTAGTACGGTAGAAGGGTTAATTTTATCTAACCCTACTGTACTATAGCTTTTTAACTTTCACCAAGAAGCATGATATCATTATGCAGAACTTTTTTTAATCCGACCAGTATTTCCAAAGTTATTAACGTTCAAATAAAAATAAAATAGTAAAGTTCTATAATTGGTAAAAAAAAAATATTTGATCTGGGTTGATAAACATTTTTTCTCAGAAGTTTTTAATAATGTACACAGGTTTATATATTGCATAAACGATTTCTGAAAAAGAAAAAAAACTCATTTCATATTCAGTTCTGCATCGAGAGTCACCCACGGATGAAGTGTAGCGATGTGGACTCTGAATTAAAATTCATATTTATCTGCTCCCGTCAAAGCGAGGGTTTACTCAAAAAATCGCTATGAACTGATTCGTGACCCAAATTGCAATTATTTTAATTACTTTTCAGTAGAGTTTATGATTGGAAATTGGAGAGGATTGAATAGGCGCGAATTTGTCTATGTTTAATGTGAACTTTATACCTTTAGAGTACAATAAAAACACTAATCATATAAAAACCGGTCAAGTGCGAGTTGAACTTGCGTGGAGAGGGTTCCGTACAATGCCAATGTTAGTTTTTGTATTTAATTGTGGTATTTAAACTACATACTACTATCGCCATCTAGTGGTGTTTTAGTGAACTATTTTCGGTAAGTGATCGTTTTATATTGAATTTACCATTTAATTGATATTTGACAGAATTCTTGTAGTCTACAGGTGAACTTTATTTAGTATTTTTTTCGAAATTTTTGAATATTTACTTTGAACATCTGTGTTCGGGTCACAAGATAACGCCATCCTACCAAATTTCATCTGCTTTGGTCCAGTAGGTTCGGAGAAAATTGCTGTGACAGATGGACGGACGGACAGACAGACGCACGAGTGGTCCTATAAGGGTCCTGTTTTTACAATTTTGTACGGAACTTTAAAAACACTAATAGAAGGGAAAATAGATGCAAGGAGAGAGAAAGGGAGACAGGTAATAACTCCGTCGACAAGAACAATACGGGTATAGATAGAGTTATATATAATAATCCATAATATAAAAAAAAAGAATGATAGCTTTTAATAACAATAAGGTTCTAAAACAAATACAGAATATTTTTCTTGAATGTCGTATGGACTATTGCTTTGGGGAAGGGCAAGTGAAATAAATACTATCTTTATTTTGCAAAAGCGGGCAATTCGTGCCATTTATGGTTTAAGACCAAGGGAGTCGCTTAGGGAGTTGTTTAAGGATATTAATGTTTTAACTCTCGCTTCTCAATATATATTTGAGGTTATTATGTATACCAGGAGAAATATTTCTTCTTTTAAAAAAATTTGCGATGTTACGGATAGACCCTTACGGAATAAAAATAAATTATATCTCCCATCATATCGGCTAAGTAGAGTTAATGACTCATTTTTGGGTAACTGTATACACTATTACAATAAGCTTCCAGAGTCGGTCCTTAGTTTGCCTGACCGAAAATTCAAAGCACATGTTAAGAATTTACTTTGTAAAAAAGCCTAAAGCCTCTTCCATGCTGGTCTGGGAGAAAAAGAAAAACATAGAATGTACCAGCTGCTTCTCTTCCCGCGCAAGCCGTAAAAGTCGTCTGTGGGAATCGCCGAATGGGGAAATCATGACATAGGCGATGCGGCTAGCAACCCATCACTATTGATTTCCTGTTTCAACTACCATTATGCTAAGCGTGGCCTAAAGTCTTATGGCCTTAGGCTCTGTCTACCCCGTATGGGATAAAGACGTGATTATATGTATGTATGTATGTAAAAAAGCCTATTATAGCGCTCATGATTTTCTCAATGACAAGGATGTGTAACTTAAGCTTGGTGCGGAGTCCTCCAAACTATAGCTAAAAATTGATCATATGTACATTCAGTACATTATTTTTTTTTATTTTTATTATATCATGACATCTTTTATTACTTGACATTTTTATTAAACTATTTCAATAATCCTCAATATTTATTTAATAATAAACTTATGGTAATTATAAAAATATTCAAATGTAAACTCGTCTGATTTGACTCAAATTTTGTGAATTGACGTTTTTGAAGAAAATGCTGCTGTGGAGTTTGTGGCGCCACTTCTTCTCCACTTGCGCTTTGGAAGTGGTGGTAAACTTAAAATAAGTAACAATTGACGTCAATAAGTGATAAGAATATCCTATATTGAAAATAAACAATTTGAATTTGAATTACTTTTATTTTCTCTGTAAATGTTACATGAAGTAAACTGCGTTAGCTCAGCGTCCTAAAAAGGATCTTGGCCTCCGATACTAGAGCTATCTACCGCTCCCTGCTATAACGTAGGTAGAATTTACTAATTACTTAAGGTATGTGTGAGGAGAGAAGATAAATCCAGGTTTCAGCGAATCGCACAATATTTATTATTTGTACTTTACAACAGGTTAGACTCTTAAGGATAACCGTTAATGAGAGATTATAGGGGTCGTGAGATCAAAGTAGGCACGAGATCCAGTCAGGCATCCGCTATGAAATAGCCAGCCACTTAACTTGAGATGGTGAGATCAGCCGAAAGAGGCCTTCTAGTGGACGCGCGCAGCCTTATATATGGCCCTCTGGGTGATGCGGTGCGGGGCAGCGAGGAAGGACCGCCGTAGGAGAATGCGCGACGTCAGCGCCTCGTCTTGCCAGTCGGCTTTTCGGTGGGCTTTTAGGTCCTTTCCAACTTCATCACTCTAGCAAATAAACAACCGACTGATTGCGTGACTCCTACGCACGCAAAGATGGAATAATTAACATTTCTGTAAGTCATAGATTAATAAGTCAAAAAATAACAATTTTTTCTGTTTTACAGCAAACATGTGAGTCAAGACATCATATATATTAGCCTGCTTATATTAAACTTAAGCACTTTAACAGTACGCAACCCTGTCAAATATAATATGCCCATGTACAAGTAATGTGTATGAAACCGCCAATTAGTTTCAAAGTGAATTGTGTATAAACAAAAACTCTTAAGCTTTACTATATTAACCAAAAATATGCAATTTTATCAGGACAAATTCGACTGAATAAGCTAATACTCGTCACTTCCGCGTCGGCCTCCAAATTATTCAGAGCGAAAACGCGACCAACAAAAACGTGAAATAATAAGTTTTTCTAAATTGAACTCATTTACCGCCAAAACGGTGAATGTTTACACCGAGTGGTCGGTTTACGAGGAGCTTAGAAGCGTGAATGTAACCATAATACAAACCGCAATATTGCTTAAAACAGCCACTTTTAGCAGTATTGCAATTTATAACTATATGGAACTATAATTTTATATGTTTAAAATTAACTTCAGATCCAGAACCTTCATTACATAACACGGATTTTTGATAACTGGTGTTTTTAGTGAATAATGATTTTTAAATGACGGTGGCGCTATTGTTCACCGAGGTATTTATTATCTTAAACAATTTTGCATAGTACCGATTTTTTATTTAATATTTATGTTCATAAAATTCGTTTATAATGTGGACTGTAGTTTTATTTTGTGACAGAATGACGATTGTTCAAAATATGACTTTACATTAAGTAGACAAAAATAACACACTGCCTTAAACATTTCAGCCCGCGATCTTATTCAAAATGGCAGCTCTATCACGTATCTAGTAGTATAGGTAAGTTAACACATTCACAAAAGTTACAAAATAGTTTATGCCTATGTTGTATATTCCATTTGGTTACTAATTTCTCGGGAGGTTTTACTATACTGTTTGCGATATGAGACGAGTCTGCAATTACGGAACGTGCTGACCTAGATGAGCCCCGGTGACGCACCGAGATATTTTCACTGTTTGTGTTTGGTTTTTTAATTGATGACGTTTTTTTAAGCCCCCCTTTGTTACCATTCTTTTGATACTCTGTATTAGTCGGTAAGGTTGTCAAAATAAGTTGTCGAGGTTTTCTTAATTTACAAGTTTAATTTTTAATATTTGGTAATAATCTCTTAGAGTATTTTCTCTCTCTCATCTTAACGCTTTACCGGTTGCTTCCTCAGCTGATTGTTTCGAGCTCAGCGTCGCCTTCCTTTTGTAGTAGAGTATTCTCTAAACTAAATAGACTTTTTATCACCAGAATATTTTGGCACAGGCAATTAGGTATACTGCGTGCACTGTTAAAAAAAAACTTGAATGAACACCTTAAAGATTGCAGCGTTGATTAGAAATTTAAGATTTTTTTTTTAAATTGAACTTCAGTCCGAATGCAATATAGCGGTAAATACGACCAAATAAATACTTTATATCAAATGTATTTTGAGCAGAAGCAATACGTCTAAAACTATCAATACAAAGCCTGAACATCCCCGACTGCCTTATAAAATATTCGAGCCTCGGCTCTCGGCACTCGCCTCTCGTCTCGTATATTTTGACAGGCACACATCACTATGATGAAAGAATAATGTTGGCGCGTCTGTCCCGAACAAATATTTGACAGAACACAGTGGCTTTCGCAAGTATATTTCACCGCTTTGCTCAAAGTTTGTTAAAATGACGACTAGTGATAGACCAAACGATAAACATTAGTTTTTAACCATTTCAGAAACCAAGATAGAAATCTTTCGTGGTTTGTGATAGTAACAACGGTAGAAAACGGTTAAGAACTAGTTTTTCAGTATTTTGGCCCTTCACTAAAATGCTACGCATAATGTCTGTTTCTATAAAACTTTTGTTTGGTTTCCTTGTAGAAAGGATTAGCATACCATGTTCAATGATGGGCTTTGAAGCGATGAAATGCTGAGGATGTGACTAGGAGATCAGATGAAGAAGTAAATCATTCATCAAGGCTTAAGTATACTCTTTATTACACCAAATATGAAAATAAACTACATAAAAAACAACTTTACTCTACTATTACCCCGCACAAAGGCGGACTTATCGAATCACGAATACTAGAAATTTATCTCTACTTAGATTCGTGGAGACATCGATTGGAAATATAGTGAATATTAAATTACAATTTTTATATTAGTCCAAGACACTGCCCATTGAATGCTTAATCATCCTATTTAAAATCCCTCATCTTTACACACTCATTTAAATGCCATTGTCAAAGTCGTTTTATTCCAAACAATTATATCGCTGGGACAGACAATAGGAAGAAATTTATGAATAAATCAATGCTTTTAATAAAACAGCACAAAACCCACCAGTCCTTATTTAAAGCAAACTAAACTCTTTTGTCATTTGATAAAGTCCAATTTCTAGTGGTTAATAAAGGTTGTGATGGAGGTTTAAATCTCTGTCAATGAATTGTCCGGTTATTAACGCAAAGGGTTAATTGAGAACCTCTGCTTTGACCTAAAGCCTGAGGGGAAGCATTTAAATGTACAAACGGAGCGCAATAAATAAAGTGTGCCTTTATTGTACGCAGCAAGTTATGGTTTGGAGTGAACGTGGTGTAGATTCAAACAGGAATTAAGGGAAAATGATTTAAAGGCCTACAACATGGGGTTTTTCAAGAAGGGCGTGAAAAGATTTCTTTATGGTCGGCAACGCGCACGTGACACCCCTGGTGTTTCAGGCGTCCATAGGCCGCGGTAACAGCTTCCCATCTGGTGGGCCGTAAGCCTGTTTGCCTATTAATTGGTATAAAATTTTTTTCGTATTTCATAATCATTAATAATGATATCATGTACATCACATAATTAAATTCTCTCACGATTTTGCTTTAAACGCCCTTCTGTGGTTTTTCCTAGAGACTTCAACATTAGGGAGCCCTTTAGAAGGGCGATCGACAACGCGTCGTGACACTCCTAGTATTCCTGTGTTCAGGCTTCCGTAGGCTACGGTAACCACTTTCCATCAGGGTGAGTCATTGGCCTATTTGCCTACTGATTTAAAAATTCACCCACAGATTACCTGCGAACATGTAATCCCATATTCCTTGTTGTATTTTATAGGCGGTTCGAGGCTTATCATAATCTCTGCATCGGTCGGATCTAGGATTCCTATTATAGCTTCAAAACACAAAGTGTTTTCTTGGAAATGCTGTTGTTGGTTTAACCTGCCTGTGGTACATAAAAGGCTTTTATTTATTAAAATACATCATGGCCAATCTGGACCAGATTCGTAAAGCCCGGTTTTACTAAAACACTTTTTGGCTCTTTCTTTCACGGTATATATTCAATAATTGAGAAAAAGGACGAAAACATGTTTCATTAGAACTCTAAACTCGGTTTAACTAACGTTTGTTAATTTTTACGAATAAGGGGGTTAGTAGATGGTGTTATGGTGAAAATGAAAGATTACTTTAATAGTTTGGGATTTATTACGAGAGCAAACTATTTTAGCTTTAACAACGTCGAGTACAAGCAAAGAAGGGCACAGACAAGTAAGAAGGTTACTTGTCACATTCAACTGTCATTTTGACTTTATTTGTTTTTTATTAACGTTTACAAATTCCAACACTAGCCCTTAAACTAATAATAAACAAATAACATTAGTTTCACAACATTATTCAACTCACAGTATGTCTTATCCAAAAGATATCAGAAACTTAACATTGCTTAACTTTAAGTAAATACATACAAAAACAAATACTTTACTTTTATATGTTATATCTTATTTTAATTCAAGTATAGAATTCATGTAATCTACACAAAAAACAAAATCATGATTATGAACTTGTTACTTTCAAAACTAACATGATAATTTATTTAAACAATTACATTAAGATACATAATACAGTTGAAGTAGAAAAATAATGCAAATTTTTAAACAAATGTAACACTATTTTGCTATGAACATTATATTTGAAATACACTTAAAATACTTTTCTCTATTAAGTGGTTTTGTAAGACAATCAGCTAACATTTCATCTGTACACATATACAAAATGTTTATAATATTTTTATTAACAACTTCACGGATAAAGTGGTGTCTTACATCAATATGCTTGGTTCTTGCATGAAACATAGTATTTGCACACAGTTTTTGAGCAGACTGATTATCGTTATACAAATTAACAGTTATAGGTATATTTATACATTCAGTAAGAAAATTATGTAAGAAAATAGCTTCCTTACAAGCATCGGATAGCGCCATGTACTCAGCTTCAGTACTCGATAAGGCGACAGTCCTCTGTTTCCTACTTTCCCATGATATGACTGACTTTCCTAATTTAAATAAGTAGCCGGTATAGGACTTACGATCTCCTTCATCTGCAGCCCAGTCAGCATCTGTGAAGCCATTGACCTCAAGTCCACCTTTCTGGTATACTAGACAATAATGAGAAGTACCTTTAAGATATCGTAGCACCCTCTTAGCTGCTTTCCAATGGACTTCCGTATAGCATTCATTAAACTGACTTAAAAAGGTTGTAGCATGCATTATATCCGGCCTGGTACATACTGCAATGTACAGAAGACAGCCAATCAGGTTTCTGTAATCAAAATGAGTGGTTTTTGCCTCACCTCTAGGTAATTTTAATCCAGCTTCCATTGGCGTAGCCGCAGGTTTACAATCTGTCATGTTAAATTGATTTATTACCTTTTGAATATAATTTGTTTGATCTAAAGTGATTTTATTATTACTTTTTGTAATTCTCATACCTAAAACATGATTTGCAGGTCCCAAATCTTTCATTTCAAACTCATTCATAAGTTTTTTCTTTAATTCTTGTTGTTCTTTAATAGACTGCGAAGAAAATAAAATTATATCGTCTACATAAAGGGCAATTATGGTCATTTTCCCCACTTGACCTTTATAGTAGACACATGGTTCTGATGACATTCTCTTAAATTGTAATTTATTTAGCAAAATTTTATTTATTTTATCATACCAAGACTTTGCAGCTTGTTTCAGTCCATAGACAGCTTTATTTAGTCTATAAACTTTCTTCTCCTCACCCTTAGCAACAAAACCTTCTGGTTGTTCCATCAATATATTTTCATGCAGTTCACCATTCAAGAATGCAGTTTTTACGTCTAGGTGATTTATATCCATGTTGTATTCTGCTGCTAATGCAAGTAAAAGACGAATTGTAGAGTATCTTACCACTGGTGAAAAGGTTTCATGGTAATCTGTACCATATTTTTGAGTATACCCTTTCGCTACAAGTCTAGCTTTATATTTCAAAACTGTACCATCAAGTCCAATTTTCTTTTTAAATACCCACTTACATTTCACAGGCTTTTGTCCAACAGGCAATTCAATAAGAGTCCAGCACTTATTAGTAATAAATGATTGATACTCATCTTTCATAGCTTGCAGCCACTCCTCGGCTTCCGCTCCAGACAAAGCTTCCTGTACAGTTTCAGGTTCTCCTTCGTCTCTGCATATTGCCCCGAAAGCTATGTGAGATTGTAAGTAATTAAACTCTGTCAAATCTGAGTTTTCAGAGCTGGCATCTGTTGTATTTGGAATATATGTTTCATCCGATGGGTTATCAGAATAATATGATGAGTTGCTAGTTTCATGTTCACTTAAATCGAAAATAGTTTGCCTTCGGAATCTTTGGTCATCAGTAACTTGAGTCAAGGTATCATCACTATCACATTCAGGTTGAACCTGTGATTCAGATTCCATAACACTACTCATTTGATGTGTTATGTACTCAGTATCATCATGTGACCTATTCCTATTCCAAAAACTATTTTCCATGAAAGTGACATGTCTAGCTTTAACACAAGATTTTGGGTTTTCAGGGTCAATTAGTCTATACCCTTTACTGTTGTCACAATATCCAACAAAAATATATGGCTTTGATCTGGGGTCCAATTTCTTTATATTTTCCATATGAGCATATGTAATACATCCAAATACACGTAAATGACTTAAATTTACCTTTTTGTTTGTCCATTTTTCCTCTGGAGTCACACCCATTACAGCCTTCGTTGGAGACCTGTTTTTTAAATAAACAGCTGTATTTACTGCTTCTGCCCAAAAACGATTGTCAAGGCCAGATTCTTGCAGCATACTCCGCGCTTTGTCCATTATAGTGCGGTTGGCTCGCTCCGACACTCCGTTCTGCGCACTGCAGTGTGGAATTGTAGTCTGGTGTCTAATTCCATGATTCTTGAGAAAGTCCTGAAATTTTCCATTAGTATATTCAGTACCATTATCACTTCTGAGCACTTTAATTTTTTTATTTGTCTCATTTTCTACTAGACTTTTGAATTCTTTAAATCGTTCCAATGTTTCGTCTTTAGATTTTAAAAAATAAACAAAAGTTTTCCTAGTAAAATCATCAGTGAAGGTTAAAAAATATTTGATACCACTAAATGAATTTTCCTGCATTGGTCCACATAGGTCTGTATGTATTAAACCTAAAATCTCATTAGACCTACTCTCTGAGTTTTGTGGGTAAGGTAATTTTGTTTGTTTTCCCTTTACACATGCTACACAAGGACTAAAACTTTCATTATCAAAAGAAATACCAAAAGCCATACCTTTATTTAGTAAATTCATGCTCCTTGCATTGAGGTGTCCTAGCCGCCGATGCCATGTCCCCTGCGATGCTCTGCCAGTACCAGTACCTTGCATAGACTGCTTACTGCTGTCAGTATCACCACCCCTAGAATCCATGACACTATCCGATGCTATAGCACAAGACAACTTTACAGTATCTAACTTGTATACACCGTTAATACATGTTGCTGTGGCTACTACCTCATTACCGTCTATAATTTTACAACATTTATTATCAAAAGTAACCTGAAAACCTTTCTTTGTCATTTCACTTACTGATAATAAATTACATAATAGTCCTGGAACATAATAAACATTACTAATATTCTTTACTTGATCCTTCAACATTACTTGCACGCTTCCATTTCCTGCAGTTGTCAATTTTTCACCATTTGCAATGTTTACATTCAGCGGTTTTGATGTTACATAGTCACATAACATGTCTTTGCTTCTGCACATGTGATTTGTAGCTCCTGAATCGATGTACCATTCGTTTTCAACATTCACCGCCAATGCTGTCAGCAATGCTTTATCCCTTATTACAGTGTTGTCCTTATAATGTTCGTGTTTCATATTCTTCTTGTGGATGTTATCATTACTCGGGCAATTTTTCTTTAAGTGACCGACTTTCTTACACTTATAACATTTGAAAGTTTTCTTTACTGATAAAGCAGTGACGGTTTCCATTTTGTCATCACGCCGTTGAAATTCTTGCATTAATTTGGATTTCACAGTCTCACTTGACAGTGTGGTGTTAGAATTCTCCAATGCCATTATTAATGGGTCATAATCTGTTGTTAACCCATTCAACATCAAGACTGCTACGAATTCATCCTCCAATGGCGAACCAATGTCTTGTAACTGCTGTGCATATTCAACTATTTTTGTTATGTATGATTCCATACTGCTGTTCTCACTTAGTTTTATGGAGAACAATGCTCTCAATAGTCCCAGTCTCCGACTCAACCCCTTGACTTCAAAAGCACCTTGAAGGTTTCTCCACGCTTCGAACGCGTTTTTAACATTTCTTACATGAGTAAACGCTGATGTGTGTACTGAAAGACATATCTTGGCAAGTGCCTTTTGATTCCTCTTTTCATCTTTGCTTCCTTCAGCTGATTGTACACACTCCCAAAGATCTTCATGTATTAAGAGCATCTTCATTGTAAATTTCCAATTATTATAATCGTTTATTCCTTTTAATTTTTCTATAGGAATTGAAGATTGTAGCGTGGTGGCCATGGCGGATTGAGGTTATATAAAGATTGATCAATTTCACCAAGTATTTGATATAAAATATTTAATACTTTCTTTAATTTTGAGAGTTTAAAGCCCATAACCAGATGGTGTTATGGTGAAAATGAAAGATTACTTTAATAGTTTGGGATTTATTACGAGAGCAAACTATTTTAGCTTTAACAACGTCGAGTACAAGCAAAGAAGGGCACAGACAAGTAAGAAGGTTACTTGTCACATTCAACTGTCATTTTGACTTTATTTGTTTTTTATTAACGTTTACAAATTCCAACATTAGTCATACAAAATCAAAGCCGAGGGTAAAAAAAATATTATAGAAAAATACATAATACATTTATGCAGTTGCCGTATTAATTAATGTTAACTACTAAACATAACGTTATTAAATCATTGTCAACATTCCAGATGAGAGCTGCTGGACATAAGCAACCTGCAAGGATTTCCAGAATGACGAATAATGGGCTACAGCTGCGGCACTCAGCACTTGCCTGCGATCTTCGTCAGATCGTCGGTGGGTGACCGAAGCTGCGCTTGTCGGTGCGTGGTCACCATTCAAGAACATTTCCACTTAATCTGTTCTTCGCTCTATGTACCCCGCACTCTGCTTTTTCAACAAACTAATCCGCTGGGTTATGTCGAAAACCACAGTCGACAACCATTGTTTTCTACGGATCTTTTTATTTCTGATTCGGTCTCCTAGGGAAGCGCTGAGCATAGCGGGCTCCCTATAGCACTTTAGGCGACGACGTTATAAAATGATACACTACCTTTAAAATTTATCATGCATGCAGTTCCCTGTATAATATTTCACCGTCAGTTCTCTTGAACTTTAACCTAAAAACGTCTATTCTAGACAACGTGTTTGTAGTATACAGACACGGTCTAAAACATTGACTTATATCAACATAGATATGTTATATCTTTAAGGTGATACCTCGGTGAACACTAGCGCCACCGTCAATTAAAAATCATTACCCACTGAAAACACAAGTTATCAAAAATCCCTTTGCTGTAATTAAGGTTCTGGATCTGAAGTTAATTTTAATCATATTCAATTATTATGTTATAATACCATATAGTTACAAATTGCAAAACTGCTAAAAGTGGCCGTTTTAAGCAATAATGCAATTTGTAACTGTAGGGAATTATAATTTAATCATGTAATGTGTTTAAAATTAACTTCAGATCCAGAACCATAATTACAGCAGAGGATTTTTTGATAACTCGTGTTTTCAGTGAGTAATGATTTTTAAATGACGGTGGCGCTAGTGTTCACCGAGGTATCACCTTAAACGTATTTTTTTGGTTGGATTATTATGGTTTGCACTCAAATAGAGAAAACGGGACCTTATTTAACTAAATCTTTACAACTTTTTCAATCAAACAATCAATCCAATTAAAAAATGAAAGGTTTTAATTAACGAGAACTGACACTACCTTTCGGCATGCAAATTGGTACACTGATCTCCTCCCTTTCTTTCCTATACCTTATTTACAAGTTTAGTTACAAAGTCATAACCAACGTTACTTAAGTTTTATGTATCAGGGGAAAAAAGTTTAACAATCAGATATAACACTATATTTAGATATCCCACCTAGAATTTAAAAGAGATGAAAATAACGAGGAATTCTTGGTGCAGTTTCAGTAAGTTCTCCTTTTGTTGAAAACGAACACATAGATAAATGTCTTACTAGATCTTGCATCTAGTAAGACGTTTATCTATGTGCTACTCTGGTTATCGATCAGTACACAGCTCGTTTTATGCAACACAACACTTTATGTCGATTGAGAGATACAGGGTAGAGTCGACAATGTGTATACCAGTTGGCGGGTATTCTGCAAAGTTGCATCAGAAATAGGTAATTTTTACGTCAACAAAGTCACATGAAAGGAAGATATTCTTCTTAACAGTATTTTGAATCGTATGATTTGTTGGTTGATTCAAATTTTGGTAATGAGAATTTTTGGGCATTTTTATGGGACAAGAACAAGACGGAAGCCGGAAATAACGGCATTAAAACATTGAAATATATTATGGACAATCAAGTGATTGAATTTAATCCAAACATATTTTGACTTTGTTGTAACACCTTCAGCGGAAGTTGCTCCAGATATTCGCCTACAATAGGCTTTCAATCAAGTACGTTGAATTGATCAATTGAATATACCTCGACAAAAATATCTTATCCTAGCGACATAAGAATAACATAAAAAACACATCAACTTAAAACTCTTCAACAACTTCTACCACCAGGTTCTATTTTATACTTGTATCCTTGTTACCTGCTTCCAGTTGTCTGGAAAAGATCTCTTCATGGGATAAGTCCGCCTTTGCATTTATCTTGTAAATGTATTTACAAGATAAATGTAATTTTTATGCAATATAGTTATTACAAACAAACAAACTTTACTGTGTTTATTATCAAGTATTTTTTTATACATATGTCGGCATACGATAATCGTGTTTGTACCACATTGCCTAACTACTCTGAGTGATGGATGACAACATTGCCCCTCGTTTCATGCGGCACTTCACGTCAACGTGATAAAGATTGGAGGTCGCTTCTTTTACGAACAACTTCCAGAATCGCAGCTGAGAGATTGACGTATATATTGTTACAGGGTTAGATCCGTGTTTTGAAATTTTTATATAATGTTTCGTTTCTTTGTTTTCTTGTTGCCAGTTTGCTTATGACATTGAAGGCTTGAATTATCTGATTTTCTGTCTAATGATGAAAATGATTTCGTCGTCTGAAAGTCACGTTAAGCCATTGTTATCCAGCCCAGCTGCCCATCTGTATTCGTACCGAGAGGCGATTTTGATAATCTCTGAAAACAGCTCGTGCTAGGTTTTCAGGTTTGTTTTGTTCACAGAAGTTTTGTCTCTCTAGGCATGTCTGTATTTATTTATAGAAAACGTTCCATGTAAGTTCATAACGTAAATTCAAAGGCCTCTTAAAATCCGCAGCGTATCAAAAGTTTTAGGTCCCATAATAACAGCTTATCGTAATGGTGGTCATAATGTCCCATTATTGGAGCCCTATCTCCAAGTCTACTGGCTAGTGATGCCTCTCATGATTTTGACCTTCATTTCCCAACAATTTTCTTATAGATCCTATGGACAGATTATTTTTTGTCACCAAAATTGATCTTTCATGAACACTAGCAATATCTTCTAATATATAGCCGCAATCGCAGACACAATAGTTTTTGAATATTTGTCGGTCACCGGTGGGCCGATGGGCGTACAGAGTTAAATTTATTATAATGTGAGTAACGATAAATAGGAATATATAATAATGCTTAGTATTGTGTTTTTGTATGATATATCAAATAAGTAACATTTTTTCTTTCTTACTTTCTATTATTACAATTTATTATTTAATGATTACTATTATTACAATAAAATTAACAGCAATCGCGTTCACGATTTCAGTATAGCGACCAGACTAAAAAACATACCATTAAATTAAATTGAAATATGTTAAAGACCCTACAAACTACAAAGCGCAGAATAAAAAGCAAATAGGGGAAACCGCAAAAGCCAGCTTAGGATACAAATAGGACCTTAGATTAAGCTATAATAAGCCGAAATAAAAAAGATGTTCCAGCGAGCCTTTGAGTAATAAATCAGGAAATAGAGGACACATTTTATTAGTTTCACCGTATCTGAAGTAGAATTGAAAATGTTCTCTCGAGACCCGGCACCCAATTAAACTCATCACAAAGTGTAACGATGTGGCCGAGTGGCAGTGACAAAACTACACTATTTATATCGTGGCCCGATATAAATACTATTGTATTTTTATTTGGAACATAATATACAGAAGCTATTAATTCTTAAAAAAATATGTATATGATTTTACCCCAAATTTTTAGTGTACGACAAAGTGTAGGAATTTATATTAATTTTTGTAATATTAATTTAATTGACATTATTTAATATCGCATTATTCTTATTATTGATTATTTAATTTTCATTTATTGTAATGTGTACTAATTTGTATGCCGAAAGGTAGTGTATGACAGTTCTCTTTAAGAAAAATTCTTATAACATGCTTTGTACTTATATACGCAAATAAAGAATTTGATTGGTTGAATCTTTAGTCAAGTCGGCATTTATAAACTGCTCATCACGGTATAGTTAATGGTTGCTATACTCTAAAACACACTGACAAATATTTTCTTAAATTTTATATTCTGCTCTCTGTGCACTCTAC
Organism: Apomyelois bistriatella; assembly: GCA_947044815.1. NCBI lineage: Eukaryota > Metazoa > Arthropoda > Insecta > Lepidoptera > Pyralidae > Apomyelois > Apomyelois bistriatella. Next base: position 322,503 of record OX345693.1, read on the forward strand.
CTGAGTAATTTTTTTTTTATATTCACGTAGTCCAACGACTGAACACGATCCCACCTGATGTTAAATGAGATGTGATCTAAGATGGAGCTCGCAAGTAAGTACATTAATAACCTATTTACTCTAAGCCTTGAAAAGACTTAAATGGAATTACGTCTGTTGGTACCATGCAATATGATTGGTAGGCAAAGAATTTCAATTTTAAAGACATAGGTATAGATCCATACTGACTTTGTCTCAGCGCTTCACACGAAAATTATTCCGCAAAGCTAGTAGTTGGTATCTTGCATATTTGATCTGCATTAAAATAACAACGAAAAATCTCAAACCTGAATTTTTGGGCCAAGATATAAATAATAGTAATGTTCATTCAGACTGATCACCTGCGGAATTGTTTGTAGCAAACTTTTAGGTGCTTCGTAGATTCGGCCGAGGTGGATTCCCTGTCTGTTTTATTTAGCTTTTAGATTCATGACAATTTTCTACAAAGGATTTCATTACCTTAACTTTTACCGATAAATGTGCTGTAGAAAGGTAGAACTTGAACTCCGTAGATTCGAAATCTAGTGTGTTGTGTATATAAAACCTGTGATGATAAAGTTTAGTTTGTAGAAGTATTTTCTTAGTGTTTCTCTGTAAGACCGTATCAGAGTACGCCATTCCTAATTATATGTATGCGACCAATAGTTTGGAGTATGATAAGCCATTATAGGAAATAAAGAAAAAACTAAATATTTTTTTCAACTTTGTAACATATAAGTAATACACTTACCTGTATCATTTCTAATATGAAACACGCTAAATACAAGTTACAGAACAGAACCCCAAACCGCACAAGTTACATGGAAACTGCTTGAAATACAACAGTTGAAAAATACTTGACAAGTTTCGCAATAAGACCACAGCCTCGTACGGAGCAGGCCGCGTTATTGATAAAGTTTCTAAGATGTCTTCAACTGGCATATTTGTTCGACTCAAGTGAACATCCGCGTGGTATTTCTAAATTATATCAACTCCTTTTACTATGACACGCAATATTGTTACAATTTTTTGAGTTAAACGTGATTCATTGCATTTTTATTTGCTGATGTTTGTCTGATATGTATTCAAATAGGGAAATGGATTGTCATTATAAATTACAATATCGCTTACAGCTCATAAAGTTAATCATTGGAATCAAAAATGAACAAACGATTATTGACAAAAATATTAAAATCTATAATACCTAAAGGCAAAAGAATCATTATTTTAGTCCTTCGTTATTATATAACCCTATTTTATACCGTATTTTCATATACGAGTAAAAACGCTTTACGTGATTTCAATCCACAAGAGTCCATACGTCTCATCTTTATCTCCGTAACGTCCTGTGCCATAAAAATCGAACGTAACAATATCCTTTATGTGCTTCTTGATAAATTACTTTCTGATAACGCTATGGGTGCGGTGCGGGATACCTAGCGGTGTTTTGTATGGCACCTCTTTTTTAAATCATATTAAGTGATTGTTGTACATGTACACTCGTTGGTAAAAACACATGGTAATATATGACAATCTCTTTTCATAATTTATAAAAGCTTGACTTTTGTTCAGTACTAATCGTCATAGCGTGTGGATTACACGGTCAATCGACCATGCACACCCTAATGTCAGAGTTCTTCGGAACCGCCTCTCAGTCTCTGACGTGGTTCCTTCAACGACTACCAGATGACAGTTGAGACCAACAGCTTAACGTGTCTTTCAAGCACAGAATCATCTTTATTATCAAACAATCAGGTGATTCACGCCTACAATGTTCTAACCAAACCAGAAACAACTAAACAAAGTATGCTTCCCGTGGGAATCGAAACCACAACCCCCTGGTCTACAGGCAAACGTCTTAACCACGGAAATAGTACCAATCATTGGGCTTCCTTTTTATGTATGCCAAAAAAAAAAACATTCGGGTAGTTAAAACGACATTCTGCTCTTTGGGTTTTTATCATCATCATGGGGATTCATATGATGATAAAGATCAGTTTGGAGGTCAGCAAACAGATACCTTGGGCGTTGGCGAATTCTTAAAACAAAGTGATGAAACTATATTTTTTTTTCAAATCGGTTTATTAGGGCAAATTAACCGCGCGGAGGTGTGTATTAGAAGAGATATTCATGTCGATAGGTGATTTAAAAGTATTCATTTTCAATAGGACATAGGTACTTAATTATACCATAGACAAAATTCTTACATGAGGTATAAACATCTATTGAAAAACAAACTTAAGGTAAACTCGAGCTAATTGGCATGTTCTTGAAGCCTATACTTCATAAGCGTAGTAAATTTTACTTGAAGTCTTATTTGTATAAGTTCTAACATGAAGTAGGATTAAGTAGATGTATGTATGTATGTATGTATGTATGTATTGTATTTATGTGTATTATTAATTTTGAAAAAGACAAAAGGAGAATGGAAATACGCGAAGAGAGATTCATGTCGATAGATGATTTAAAAGTATTCATTTTCAATAGGACATAGGTATTTAATTATACCATAGATAAAATTCTTACATGAGGTATAAACATCTATTGAAAAACAAACTTAAGGTAAACTCGAGCTAATTGGCATGTTCTTGAAGCCTATACTTCATAAGCGTAGTAAATTTTACTTGAAGTCTTATTTGTATAAGTTCTAACATGAAGTAGGATTAAGTAGATGTATGTATGTATTGTATTTATGTGTATTATTAATTTTGAAAAAGACAAAAGGAGAATGGAAATACGCTTCTGGAAATCTTGTTTTAATTAATAATGTAACAATTACTTAAAATACACTACCGATATTCTTATAGCAATATCTTCGTTTCTACAGTCTGGAAACTATTTTTAAGTACTATTTGAAAAACCTTTATTTCAATGTTTTGTTCAAACCAACTAAATAAAAATAGATACGGGGATTGGGAATCGAGTGCGGTGCAAAAACGACTTTATCCCAACGTAGAAAGGCTTTAAGAAAGATCCAAATTTTATGTTTGATCTGTCGCCCATTGCCGACCCTTTTTATGCTGAACTTACAAGGACCAAAAGGTCATTTTTATTTATCCAACTTTAAATCTAAATAGACTGCGACAAAGGTAAACTCTGCAGTTGGTGATATTTTTTCTTTGTAAATATTTGATACAATCACAAGGTAAGGTAAATGTTAGTATCGCCATGTTTTTTCTATCGTTCATTTTCCATAGTTTACTCTTGGGCCCAAATTGTTTGATTCAAAAGTCTATTTTACTAATAAAAATATTATGGAATTCAGTTAGTGCAATTATTCACTGAGATACGTATCATATAAGTTATGTGATGAGATGGAGCTGAAACGTTACTACAATTTTTCAAATTATTGATCGAATGATTATAATTTCTTTGAATTTTTGTCACTATATCATTGTCGCGGTAAAGATCTATTGATTTCTCCTTACTTCTTTAAATTGATTTTTGTAAAGTTTTGTTTTTTCCCCCTGTTCCACATATCCTTACTCGTGTATATCCCTATACACAAAGTGTATATGCCTGCAAATTTTGGACATTGGTCGTCAGCTCAGTAAAACACGACTGAAACCAACTTATGTACCTTTGTACCTTGCCTAGTTTTAAAAAAAATGTATACATTTGTTTGGTGCAATAAAGAGTTTTTATATTATATTCTATGTCTACATGTATGATAGCCGCGGTGAGCTGTACTTCGCTAGCTGCTGTAGAATTTTCTCAAATAAGCTTGGTTTCGCTAGCCATATAAGCGCCTTTCGGCGCAGAAATGAAATTTTGTCTTGAGGTCGTCGTCTTTAGAACTCGATGAGGAGGACATCATCATTATCATATCACTATACTGGTAGGGAACAAAGGATTTTTGTTTTTCACATTAGCAGTGAATATTTCTCCACTTATATACAGATCTTTCAAGAAATTGGTATCATCACATCGAAATGATTCTATTCTAGAGTATACGAACTATTTTGCCAGTGTTCTTGCTACCATGCTTCACGGGCAAGAGCTCGAAGTTTTCGAGTTTTAGTATGTTTTTGTCTTTTTTGTCTTTTTTTTATAAACTGTAAATATTAGTCTAAGTTTTAGTTTAATTGTTAATGTTTATTAATTTAATGAAATAACCACAAATACTATTTTGTAGATGATTTCATTTAAATTAATTAAGCTATCTACAGGATTAATTCGTTGTCTGAGTGTTTTGTATTGAAAGTATATACTTCCAATCCCGATAAACACTTCCGGATTAGTCCATTCAACGTTGCTTTAACAGCCGGCCGTTCCCGGAAGTGCGGACCCTTCCGTAGCTTATAATGTAAAGAAAGCTTATCTTCAGAAGGCTGTGCCGCCGTCGCGCGCTAATCGGATCGATGTCGGACGGGACACGAATATCGACGAGCGACGTGACCTGACTCGCAGAGCCGAAAGATTTAGAAATTGTAATACTTTTTTACAGGACGTAAGACGTTGACCATACCAGTTGCATTTCGTTAACGAATATACATAAGACATTTATGAAAATCAGCATTTTGTAACGTAAAATTTACAAAGGCGTAAACAGCAAAAAATTTAGGTCTAGGGCATTATTTATATCACGGCTAAGATAGCGCTCCATACCTCTACACACATCTGTCATCTCCGCCAAGCTTTAGAGATGCCCACCGTGCTAGCTAACCTACATGGCCATATTATTACAGTGCCGGCTTAACAACAATTGATTATTACACAAATTAACGTTATTTACATTAAAAACTATGCTATCGCTACGTCTGCCATCTAAAGACTAAAAACTATGGTATCGCATAGGACCCCCTTTACTCACTGCTACGCTTTAAAGACTTTTCTAGTAATACCCCCACATATCACGACCAATATTTTTGCCGGTAAATTTTAACCGTCATTACAATTTTTTTAATGATCGGTCTCCTTACTGTACCAATTTTAATTAGTAAGGCTTTCATTGGTAGAATTCACGCGGGCGGAGCTACAGGAAATAGCAAGTATTATCTGAATTAAACTTTAATACCTTCTTATGGTATCATGAACCTATTTTTTCCTTCAAATATGAGGATATAAGAAGGAAAAAGAAATAAGATCGAGTTTGGGCTTCCGGGGCTCCAGTGCCCTAAAGCTGCGACTTGGGTCCCGGCTGGAAAAACGCTGGGAAGATTATGATTATCGTCATAATGTTTTAAAATACCTTGAGATATCTAACAGGTCTCCCGTAGAGATAGGCAGAGACTAGTTATTTCCATTAGCTACGATCATATTTTATCAATTTCATGAAATTCAAACTATAAACTAGTGAAATGTGATCACGTCTCCAACTCTCCTGATTTATTAGAAATCTTTTAATAATATTCTGACATGGGTATCCCACTCCTGATAACGAGGTGTCGGTGAGCTAATCGGACTCTGTCGCGCGGGGGCTGAATATTGAACTATGATTACGGCGCACGTGATCCTACTGTAAATAAGCTTATGCAGTCACTGCATTTGAAATGTTTTCAGATGAAAATAGTGATATTAAATTATTTATATACTTTTTTATAAATGAACTAGAAAGCTATACTACACTAGCTATACCCACTGAACACCTTTAGAGAGAAATTATTTAAGTGGAAGGTACGTGTAAAGGAGATTACCAGTCATCAAAACTATAAAAGCGCCATTTTATTCAGGTTGTTTACATATTATTGTATACGTATACGTGAGTTTTTTTATGTATATTAATCATATATATAATAAATGTTTGATATGAAGCATATTTAAACAACAATGTATTGATTATTTCATCCTTCTTAGTTCAGGAATTGGAGTCGGTTTCGTTTTTTTGGCAAAAACAATTATTGCCCACTATAGAGCATTAGGCCTCACTTAATACCTACATCATCATTTTCAACGCAGGTTGTCCACAGCTGGACATAGGCCTACCACAAGGATTTCCAGAATGCCGGTTGAAAGCGGCCTGTATCTAGGGCTTGCTTGCTTCTTTAGGTTATATGACCATCTGGTCGGTGGATGTCCAACGCTGTCACCTTTCTGCCCTATCGTCAGTATAGTAGTATATTTATGCATACTTAAATAGTATTGATCATATGTGTCTTATGTGTAATCTTATCTTTCTTAGTCCTATAGTAATAGTCTAACTGGGGATGAATTTCACCAGAGACAACATTCCCAGGGATAGTCGACGTCAGCTGGCTGGAATTCTAAAAATAATGCCGATTTTCAAAACGTTTCGTCTTGGAAAAATACTGAAACAATGAATTTACCTGGGTTTCGAAGCTGGTTTGGGATGAAACCGGGTTTTTTATAATGATAAAATATTTTTATAATGTAGTCGTTTTTAACAGATAAAACCAGAAGCAAAAGCTACTCTTGTAATAATATTAGGAATGCATTTATTTTAAAACTAAACAGACATAATGAAAGGCTAAACCCTGGTTTTGTTCGCGTCGCGCCGCGATGGCAGATTCTCTCGATTTCAATTTAGATATGTTGCCGTCTCATTTGCCGGGATTCTGTTGCTTTGTTGTTGTATCTGATATTATAGTTGTCTTTATGGGGTCGAAGAGAGTATAGTTATATTTTATTATACTTAAAACAAAAAGAGTAAATTATATACAACAAATTAAGGAAAAAGTAGGAGTCGCGTCGTATCAGGATGTGAAAAGGCTAGCGGAAGATAGAAGCACTTGGAAGAGACTCTACCGACAAGAGCACAGCTCTTAAACTTTTGACACCTTGATAGATACTTACTTTTAATGTTGTTGGACAGGGTGATATGCGTGGATCGCGAGTTACCTACGTTTTTTACTTTTTACTAGCATACGCCTAAGTAGTAACCTTACCTGTAGCAAAGTGACAATTTCAAAACGCTAACGAATGTCGTCAAGAATAAAATGTATGGGATTGACATAAGCTGCGGTAAGTCACGTGGTCAATCTTATGTCAATCCCATACATTTTGTTTTTGTCATATCTCGTTTTGGGATTGTGACTTTGGCTAAGCCCCCAGGTGTAGTTAAATATGACCAAACAATCCTTTTTGTCGGTACTAGCCAACATTAAATAATTATTTAAAAAAAATTATAACCTTACAAACAAATACAAATGTCAATGAGAAAATAATCTATTTTGAGTATATCCAAATAAAACGACTGCCAATCCCTATTTGCAATACATTAAAATTTACTAGATGCTGTCAAAACAATCACTCAACATTATTCAGTATTACGGAGGCGTCTAAATTTCCTGAAATAACATTGAAATACATTAAAGTTGTAACACTCGTCCCTCGGGAGCCCATTTCGTATGTAAGTGTATCGGCTGTTTATTTTACGAGAGTCGTAAAGTGCGCATAAATGAATATGCGTGATGGATGGGGAGTAATGTGCCTTATTATGTGGTCTCTGATCGATTGCTGTTAGGTACAAAAATTTATGAGCACAGGCGACACTTTACTTTATGACGATATTATATTTTTTTGAAAATAAATTGGAAGAAAAACAACAGGAAAGTGGACCCAGGGCTCCGAAACAATCAGCTGAGGAAGCAACTGAGAAAGCGCTAAGCTGAGTTAGAATTCCTAATTTTAAAAAAATAAGTCTCATATAAGAAGCCTGAAATTAGAAACTCTGCTGCGAAAAGAAGCAGTAATTTTTATACCTAGTATTTTTTCATGATTGTCCTAATTCGTCTAAAGGGATATATGATATATCGATGTGAATAGTCACTGTAGATACCCTCTGCTTTCGATAGATATTTCAAAACTGAGCCAAGTAAGTTATCTATTTATGACTTTTCCTTTCATATTTTTCATAAAATATTTAGACGGGATTACTTTCTTTGACGATATAAATTAATATAATAAGATAAAAATTTGTACACCAAAAGGTCAGCTGAATTTTGAAATCCACACTTTGAATCCGAAAAAATTTTTTTTTAAGTTTCATAAAACATATTTTGGTATAAATTAGGCAAATAAACCCATAATGGATAACGTAGGGCGTATTATACCTACACTTCCAAGATTTATGATTTCTTATTTATTTTTTTAGTTTGTAGTTTTATATACTACTAGCTGTTCCCCGCGGCTTCGCCCCGCGTGGGACTCGGTTTTATCGCGCCAAAAGTAGCCTATGTTTGACCTTAGGTCGTTAACTACATCCCTACCAAATTTCATCACAATCGGTCCAGCAGTTTAGCCGTGAAGAGGTGACAGACAGACAGACAGACAGACTTTCGCATTTATAATATTAGTATGGATATTTTAAAATCGAACCAATTTTTAGCTGCCAGCAACGTTATATTTATGAAGCGCCCACAGAAACAGCACAGAGCGCTGCAATCACGTTTGTTCTCGGCAAGCACAAACTTCCACCTTCAACAAATCCCTGATGTTTGAATTTTGATCCAACAAACGCACACTACTTGATCAAGTTGCATGTACTGCATACAGGCGCAATTTGTGCGTAGAGAAACTAACAATATAGAGTCTTAGTTTGACATACCCTGCAAGGTGTGCTGGGTATGATTTTAATAATTTATATGTAGTAAGGTCTTTTAGTTTATAATTTAGTTTATAGTAAAGTTTTTTGTGTGCTTGAAATTAAATAAAATTGGCAATTACATATTTGAAAATACTTTATTAATGTAAGTACCTATTAAATAATGTGCCATTGTTGTAAGCGTGCCTAAATAAAATAAATATAAAAAATATATAGTGTAGCTTTGAGTCATTACTTTTACAGTGAGTTTATAGTCAAAAAAAAGATCAGATTTATCAATCTGCTGGTAGAGATCTGGCTTAGGTAACAAAAAAAAAATGCTGGTTTGACGTCGGGGCTCAGGTTATAATCATTTTCTAGTATACTCATTGGAAAACGGGTGAAGTAGTGTAGTAAAACTAGGCTATATATATAATAGCGAAAAACACTCACTCACTCATCACGAAATCTCCAAAACTGCTGAGCCGATGAAGATGAAATTTGGCAGGAAGGTAGTTTGTGACTAAGAGACGTCCGCTAAGAAAGGACTTTTGGGAATTTTATCCCTAAAGGGGTGAAAAAGGGGTTGCCAGTTTGTATGAAACTTCTTCATTTTTGTAGTGAGATACATGAAATTATTAATTTACATTTGAAGTTGATAAAAAATAATAATGCACCAATCAGATTTTGAAAATTACATCCCTAAAGGGGTGAAATAGGGGTTGCCATTTTGTATGAAACTTTGTCATTATTGAAGTGAGACACATGAAATTTTTAATTTGAATTTGTAATTGGTAAAAAATAATAATGCATCAATCTGATTTTGAAAATTACATCCCTATAGGGGTGAAATAGGGGTTGCCAGGTTGTATGAAACTTTGTCATTTTTGAAGTGAGATACATGGAATTAAAATTGAAAATGTCTTTTGGTATAATATTTTGCATTGTATTGTATTGAATGTACACAACATATTGTAATAGGATACAATACATAAAAGAAGATAGAGTGCAAAGGTTTTATTTATTTGTTAATATTATAAGTTCAGTAATGTGTCAATAGATGGCGCCACCATACATTTTAAAAGTCGATATGGTTTGTCGTTCGCATTTAATCATGATGTGTAGTAATTGAGAATTTGAGATTTCAAAATAATAAAAATAATTTTTTTATTGCTTTTCTAACGATTTGATTGTGTGTTTAGACGATTTGGTACCTGACCTGCTTAATCAATACATATAATAAGACACTAAAATGCGAGTGTCTGTACATTTAATATTTTTCAAAAAAACTGATTGAGTGCGATTAAAAAAGAGTAACAGAAACCAAAATGACAGTTTTTTGGAATTTTTGTCTGTCTGTATGTATGTATGTCTGTCTGGTACGTTATAACTTTGAAAACACTCAACGGATTTAAACGCGGTTTTTACAGTTGGATTACATATAATTAGGAGCGTTGTCAAAACTTTGTTTCGTCAAAATCGGTTAAGGGAAAAAGAAGTTATGGTCGATTGAGAATTTACTTCAAACACTGCTTTAAAACTTTTAATGCGTTAATTTGCGTACCTATAGACAAAACCCATTTGAAATTTCGGCAATCGGTAGAGGTAGCGGATCATTTTTTTAAGTAGAGGGTTCGAATCCTGCTAGACATCACTTCTTTTGTTTTTACCATTTTATTGTTTTTTATAAATTTTCTAGAATTCTATTTTTTTTAATATTTTAGTAATGAAATGTTTCTAGAAAGTAGCTGGATCGAATCCTGCCACAAACAATAATTTTCTGTTTTCGTTTTTTATTTGTTTTCTAGAATTATTTTCTTACTTAGAGAAAGCTCTTAGCGTTAATTCCGTTAATATAAAAGTATTTTGTACTTATCTATCTATACATATAATAAGACAGTAAAAATCGAGTGTCTGTACATTAAATATTTTTCTAAAAAACTTCTACGGGGCAACTAAAGAAGAGTAATAAAAACCAAAAAAAACACAATTTTTGCAATTTTTGTCTGTCTGTCTTTCTGTTTGTGTGGTGCGTTATAATTTCAAAACTACTCAACAGATTTGAACGCTGTTTTCACAGGTAAGTTACATATAATTAGGAGCGTTGTAAAATCTTTGTTTCATCAAAATCGGTTAAGGGAAATAGAAGTTATGGTCATTTAAAGTTTACTACAAGCACTGCTTCAAAACTTTTTAACAGTTGAATGCGATTTACATAAACGTATTTTATTTAGATAAAGCTAGAATTTCTACTTATATCAATAAAGACAAAAACACACTGCAGTTTCTATTAAATTTTAATAAAATAACACATTGAATGTTTGTAAGCGTATGAAATATCAATAGAGGGCGCTGACTTTATTTTAATAGCAGATTGAAATTTTTCCTTACGGCAGCAATTAATTCTAATTATTTAAAAAAAAATTTGTTTGTTGATTTAGTACAATTGGTTGGTTTGTTTATCGATCGTTTGTTGTGTTGTATTGTAAGCTATTTGAATTGATAGGTTGGTTTGGTTTGGCTTTGGTTTAAAAAATAATCAAATCAGTGTTTGACGGAACATACGGTCGTGTCGTAAGGACTAATTTATCTGACTTATCACTATTTATTGAGATTCTCTCTACTTTTCACGCCCACTAAAACTTTGGGAGTGGATTTTAGGTCCTAATGACTCTGTAACAGGCTGCGTCTACTCTTTTAGAGACAAAGATTGATAGTATGAATGTTAAGGGCTCCTTCTTCTGAAGGTACGTTGTTCGTAAGCCGCGTAGTCGCGGCGCTCACTCATTTTGTAGGCATTTAGACATCATATTTGGGAAAATAACACTACAACATCTACTTCAGCGATTTTCACTATTTAAATACTTTATCTAAAGGCTAAAAAGCAGGACAATAAGTTTATTATTTTAGGCATAGTATTGAAAATAAACTTCCAAAGGAGGCAACTTTGATTTTTCTATCGAGCGAATTTTGTCTGATATTGTTACTGTTACTGTAAGCGAATTTCACTCTGCTAGATCCTCAACTAAAAACATTTAATTTTTTTCAGAATTTTACGACTGTTAATACTGATTCCCATTGATTTTAAAAACGGTATTTGAGAAAGAAGTGGCCCTAATATTTAATGATATCGTAGCAATGTAATGGCTTTATAAAATTGGCACGGGAAAAGGATACAATAGAATTAACTATAGGTCTGGATAGTTGTAATTTCCACAGGTTACGCGAAAAAAAAGCGACCTACACGCAGGCGGAGCTGCGGGCAACAGCTAGTATATTATTAAATAGAAAAAAAATAGAAAAAGGTTTAATAGAACTTCTGAAAAATGTTTGTGATAGACGGACAACAATTATGTGATTTGTTTGATTATAATCGAAGAATTCTACTTAAAGGTTTTAAGGGTCTCGTAAAATGTTTATTTATGTGGTAGGAATATAAAAAAAAAATATATTGCAATATAACTAACTTTTTGTCTCAAAATTTGGAATACAAGTATCAATTATTATTGTCTACGACTATTAAAAATGCAAGAACCATGTTTTATATCCAACTAAATAAAAGGTTACGAGTTTAACGAAATAACACTCTTTAGAATAAAGTAAAGGTAAATATAATTATCATATATATCTACCTATAAATCTTCATAGCGTAGGGTAGTTATATAGCGCGTAGTCTAGCATAATATACTATGTCACCTATCAGCACTGTGACATAGTTTCCCGACCTCGACGCGAACGCCGAAGGTCATCTTTTGTTCAGCAGTCCGGACTCCGGAGGCACTCAAACCCACTTGCAGATAAGGAGGCTTGATTTCAATCTCTCATATCGGATGTATTGATTTCTCTTTTATTTGCCTTGGAGCGAAACAGGAACAGTTTTGTTTATCAAGGTTTCTTTTCAATTGACGGATTTATAATACAATTTTCGGCAGTATTTTTTATGAAATTTTGCATACACTATAGCACATCACTTTGATTCTTCTTGTTGTTCAATGAGCTTTCTTGTCAGTTATAAAAGTTATAAATTAATTCAAATAAATTCAAATATTCTTTATTGTTGAACATAGGTAAAACAGGTCTTCATATTTTTTACATTGATTAGTAACATCATCTCCTGACCCAATAGGACTACAATAGTATAATTAAAGTACATTGTCATGCAATAAAATAGTCTAACCTTAATCCATACTAATATTATAAATGCGAAAGTCTGTCTGTCTGTCTGTCTGTCACCTCTTCACGGCTAAACGGATGGACCGATTGGGATGAAATTTGGTAGGGATGTAGTTAACGATCTGAGGTCAAACATAGGCTACTTTTGGGCGCGATATAACCGAGTCCCACGCGGGCGGAGCCGCCTTAATTATTTTCATACCAAATTTCATCAAAATTCGTTTAGCGCTTTAGTAGTGAAAGCGTAACAGACACACAAACTTTTACATTTCTATATATAAAAGAAAGTCGCGTTAGTTACACTAATATAACTCAAGAACGGCTGAACTGATTTGGCTGAAAATTGGTGGGAGGTAGCATAGAACCAGGAGAAGGACATAGGGTACCTTTCGTCTCAGGAAAAGCACTGTTCCCGAGGAAAGTTCACTGGGGCGAAGCCGCGGGCAATAGCTTGTTTATTATATAAGTATGGATAAGCCTGTTAGTCTCGACAGATATTCGACACCTCAATCGAAAATACACATGTCACGTAACTGATTTGCATTACGGCTTCTGCATGAAATACAGTGAAAAACGAGTGTTGCCAGCTCTAGGATTACGGGAATCGGGCGCCAAGTGCGGGACAAACGAGTGTTGCCAGCTCTAGGATTACGGGAATCGGGCGCCAAGTGCGGGACAAACGAGTGTTGCCAGCTCTAGGATTACGGGAATCGGGCGCCAAGTGCGGGGCAAACGAGTGTTGCCAGCTCTAGGATTACGGGAATCGGGCGCCAAGTGCGGGATTTAACGGACGAGAGCGGGTTACAGCGAAATCACTGAGCGAATGAGGATGAGGTAAGTGTGGCTTGTATGAGTGTGGTTAGTTTGTATATAATGGTGTAATGACTGTTAAATTAATGGCAATAATATTGTATTGCCAACAATAATTTTCTTTTTCCTTTACCTTTTCCTGTGTGGGTCGGCACCGTATCTAAGTTCCTTCCATCTATAATTGGGATATGATATAAAAATCTCTTAGAAAAATCTGTAAGATAAGATAAATTTATTTGCGTTAAACATGTGTGGGTTACAATTAACAAAGTATTTAGATGTATTTGCAATTTGTTGTTACATTTAAATTGTACGACATGTTTTTACCAATTGTAAAGCGTTTAGTTTGTAAAAGTAATACTAATAGCCTTTGTCTAAAAGCAGTGTCAATAGAATTTTTTAGTGTACATAATATCGGTCAGTTCCATAAATCAGTAGTTCAAAAAAATTAAAAGTAATAAAATGTATGTAACACAGTCGCAACAGTAAAGAATTAGAAAATCGCGCGCGGTTTTCCTGGTAGAGCCAGGCAATTTTTTTTTTAAATTAAATGCGCACAATAAATTCATGAAGATTTTAAAAGAGATGGTTATTCCAATTCCTCATTCTCAACTTCTTAACTAATATTTTAAATGGGAAAGTGTGTTGGTTTTTTTTTTAAATAATAATTTTTATGAGTGATTCGTTTGTTTGTTATGCTTATACCCTTTGTATTATTTTAAGATAAGATTCTATTGTTGTTCTAAACAAAAGGAATCTTAAGTGTTAATTATACTTATACCCTATTTACTTAACTAATCTTCCTGAAATTTCGCAAACACATAGTTATAAGCATTGAGATGGACACAGGGAAATAGGCACGGGCAATAGCCAGCAATAGCTAGTCAAAAATAAAAATAAAATCTCTTAAATAAACTGATAATAGACAAAACGTAACCTACAAATATGGTATAAGGAATAAATGGAAAAATACGTCCGATAATAAATACGTACATAACGATTTCACTGAAAAGCCATCAAAACGGGTTCTTTTGTTGACCCTATCACAATTTAAGAACACAATAGCTTGAAATCCGTGAACACTCGATAATTAGGATCAGTCCGCACATATTCAGGTTATCACGAGTAAGATCTAAATGGATCCTAATTCCGAGGTAATCCCCAGTTTTCCGGGATTACAGCTTTGTAAGCGTACAGATAACAAGTACAGTGAATTGAATAGTGTTAGAAAGGTCTTTTATATGAGCACCGAAAGATTTCTTCAGGTTTGAAAACGTGCAATTGATATTTCTCATGTTGCAAGCTTTTATTGGCTACAGTAACTCTTTGTTATTTATTTTTATATTTTTTTTTAAATTGCGCTCTTTCTAATTTTTTTTGTCTAAATTACATATACAGAAATTATTTGTTTTAATTCTAATTTAGACAGGGTCATTTTTGACTGATATACCTGTACAAACGAGTAACAAAACTAACATATGAGTAGTACAAAAATCATATAATTTTGGTGCTATTATATCACTCACAAACTCGTACGAAACTTAAGCTTACGCACTATACCTCTACCACAAGCTTTTTACAAACTACTGTCGCTTTCATTTGTAGTAAGGATTGTAGGAAGATCAAAGGCACTTGATGAACTTTCTTTGCGACTTGGTTGTATTTTCAGCTTAATCTTTTAAAACTCAGGGTTTATTTTTTTGCGTCTCATTCTTTACCTCATTTTCGGTATTCTTTTTACTTGTACGCCATAGCGTTTACAGTTTATGAATCTGATGCAATCATGTTAAAAAGAATTTAGTCAGTAGTACAAAACTCTCCCTTTGTTTCAATCATTATCCACAAAATTGCCACAATTCCTAATTAGTCGAATATAAATTTCGGTGCGATACACATCAGCAATGAATTTGGCAATTTGGAACTAGTACTGATAGTGGTGATCAAACAGCGATGTTTATCGCCAGATAGCGCGGAACTAAGCTGATTTATACTTTGATGTGGATGTGTTTTCTGTTGTCAACAAAGTGGGAACTGTTGGCAATTCATTAATGAACATTGTTTAGTTGCATTAAATTAAACGGTATATCGAGAACATTTGGTTTGATTTTAGTTTTTCGATGTGGAAACTACATTTGGGTAAATTAAACTATGTATGCTATTAAAGGTAGTTTGTAATTTTAGTTTTATTTGAAACAGATTAAGCAGAAAACAAAAGTCGTTTCGTATCAACAAACAAAGGAACTGGCAAAGGATAAACAAAAATGAAAGGAACTCCACCGACAAGAGCCTAGCCCTTAAATTTATGATGATGATGATATAATTTTAGAAACAATAAAAGTCTTAGGCGAAGACGTAGTTATTGATAGATTTCGGCAGATCAATTTGCTGAATTAGAGTTTGCTATAGATACCGCAATTGGTACAAAACGGTTAAGAAGCAGATACGATGTTAATATTTTCCGATTTAAGAATAGACCTCTTCATATTGAATTGTGTTTAACGTAAAAGTCGATGAAGAGAGAAAAAACGACAGATCACTTAACCACCATAACCCACCTCGAAGATAACAAATAATAATACTCAAGACATATGGTTAAAAAAGTAATGAGTCTGAAATGATATCATGTAGATACATGTAAACGGGAAACCACTAATATAAAACTCATATTATCTCCATTCCAAGCCATCTGGCCAAGAGTTAAATATCACAGAAGCCTAGCGTATACGTGGATGAAGATGAATATCTTCCAAACGGATAATCACGGCTTCACGGCCAACCTGGCGTCGCGCCAAGCTTTCACGTGTGTTGCAGTAGCCGGGAAAAAGATAGCCCCGAATCATGAAATATTAGCGCTCCTGAATAGAAAAATCAAGCTATATGATTTATTTATGAGTTACTAGCGACTCGCCCCAGCTTCGCATGGGCATACAAACCTTCCTCTTGAATCACTCTATCTGTTAAAAAAACCGCATCAAAATCCGTTGCGTAGTTTTAAAGATTCAAGCATACATAGGGACAGAGAAAGCGACTTTGTTTTATACTATGTAGTGACTAGCGACCCGCCCATCCTTGGTCGGGCTTAAGTTATGGATATTATAATCTTATCAAAAGAAATAGCAGAATAATGTTGTAAACCGCATGAAAACCTTTTATATGTGAGACGGATAATCCTACCATCCACTTTTTTTTTGATCTGAATAAGAGAGAACGAATAATAGTGTATTCTCTAACTCTTCACATATTTATCAAAAAGTAATAGGCAGAAAAAATGCAATAATGTATGTAATAATAAAATTTTTGTTAAATTTTAACCTACAAAAAATACTATGCAGTCGGTAATAGTAATTGTTGGACACTTATTTTAGGTACCAACCAGTTCTTTTATTGTCTAAAGTACGTATGCTCATTTAAAAAAATTGAAAAAATCGTCTACTTTGTCTCGTTCTTTTAAAAGCTCTTGGCAAGGCCTCGTCTACGCCTTGCAATAACTCGGTTGTAAATTTTCTGGCTTTGACAGTAATGTACTATTATTAAATTAAAAAAATGCCAATACATTTTTTTTTAAATATTATTATGTTATTATTTTTATCCGATATACCAGCATAAAGACAAACACACACCACTTAATTTCTTTTTTGACATGAAAATAATAAAGCTGTCAAAAATACAAACAAAAAAAACACTAATAAAAAATACGTGTATTTTAATAACAGATAGCTTTGTTATTGATGTTAGAAATTCGTAAAAAAATAACCTTGTAAAAATACAACGTAATAACATTTATAACTTCAAAGACACGTATGTTGGATCAGGCCCCGGTATTGGTTTTCAATTTAATTAAAAATTAATAATATTTTTCTCGCAAAAGCCAGAACATTTTAATATTTTTTGTAAAAGGAAAGTAAACAGTATTCTGCAGTGTAAATATTATTATTATTTTTCGTTTTTTTTTGCCATTTAAGTTAGTAATTGTTTTTAAGGGTTTCGTACCTTAAATGGTAAAAACGTAACCCTTATAAGATCATTTTGTTGTCCGTGTGTATTTCAAACTTTTATTTCTAAGAACGCATAAAACTCTAAAATCGAAATCCAGTACTATTAGGTATTCAGTGCTGAGGCCTAAAATCTCTTTTGGGTGTAAAATAGTCGTTAAATTATTATATCAACCCGATCAAAAGATATATCTAAGCGTATTTTAAAATTTTCATAAATTGTTAAACTAGAATCATGAAATTATTCTTGAAGAACGGCTCGTCGACAGCTTTCAATCATTTTGATCATAAACTCTCTAAATATGAACTAAGGTACTATCATGTCATATCAAATGTATGTACAGTACAAGTATATCTATGACATCAGGTCAATCTATTAAATACATAGATTTAAAACAATTGCCTGTAGAAAGACCGCGCGAGATTCCTAATTCGAAAACATTACGATTGATGAAAACTTCTCTATTGTACACTATTAATCGCCTTCCTGCTTTTCTCAAAAATAATATAAGTGTAAATATATCCCCTCCTATCTATGGTCTACAACAGAATTCGACATACCTACTGCTGAGCGCTGACAACGACACTGATTCCTCTAAAAATGATTGATGTCTTCACATGTTCAAGAAAAATATTTGATTTGTTTCGTTTGCAAGCGATGAGAAGCGTGAGAAACCCAACACGACATAATCATGCATGATTTTTTTTTTTTTTACTTTTTTGTAATGTTTCGGCGCAAAAAATGGATGTTTGGTTTACGGTAATGAGTTTAATATTTTTTTATATATTTATATGGGATATGAAAATTACGGAATCTAGGAGTATAGGATGACCAAAAAAGAGATAGATGGATGGATTGTGTGAGGGTGGATATGACCAAGAGGAGTTTGACGCGGGAAATCGCTGGAAATTGATCTTACTTACTTACATACTGTGCCGACCACAAATAGGAAACTGGGACATGGTAAAGGAAAAGAAGGTTTATGTTGGAAATCTAAATACATTTTATTTTATAAAAACTTTATTTCAATTTTGTGTGTGTAAAGTTAATTTAAATAAAATAAATATTTATTGTTTAATTTTGATTGTGTCGATAGATAGTTAAACGTGATGTTTTACAAACACATACTTGACTTTTAAAGGCAGAGCCTTTAAAAGTCAAGTATGTGTTTGTACTATATGGACTACTGTACTACTACTATACTGTCTATACTAGTACTATATTGTCTATACGGACAATGGATCTGCAGCCGCATAACGATGTTTACGAGTAACATGAATTAATAACGGAACAGAAAAAACAATTTATACCACTCATTTCTTATACAGATATATTTTTTTATTTCTTTCGCCAAACAGTGCTTGTGTTGAAGGGTATAGGATGATGAAAGAGGTATTAAAATTACTGTAATTTCACTACATGCTTGATTGCTAACGCAAACGTATAAAATAAAATCATTGCAACGATCGATTCACGTACACATCCACGAGTTCTCGTGATAAAAATCGTTATCTACTGTATTGTATGTTAGTGAGTAGCGCACAATGCCTTTATATTTGTGTGTGTATTTATCTTAGCATATTTATATGAACTAAATTACTCCCATATTCAAGCACTCTTATTGACTCAAAGGTTGCTTTTAGCGTTATGTCCGCCTATTGTGCTTTACAGTTTGTATTTAATAAAAACTTACTCTCTGCTCCAATACCTACTCATGTGACCATTGGGTCAACATTCCGCACTTATTGCGGGGCGGGTCAGTATCTCGGAAGCATTCCCCGTGCGCCAGATGTTTGCTCTGCTCATTTTATAACAACTATTTGAAGTGTTTATTCAAAAGATAAAAATACTAACTTCAAACTAGAAAAATAAATGAAACTGAAAGAAATATTTATTTTAAAGAATGACAAGCTGCCGCAGCGTCCTCGCTCGCTACCTCTAAAATAAATGTCTATGCTTCAACGAAGTTAAATCAAACGTCATGGCAGTATACTCGCTTTATTTGATTGGTGGTTGCGGTGGCCGCTTTCCATCATTGAACCTGTATAGATAGTTTCTACATTTGAAATTGTGTATTTTATTTCATTCTTTTGAATAATGAACCGTAGAAAGCGGTTATCGCAGTGTTAGAGCTTCATTAGGTTTTTGAATGCATAGTTCATAAGTTCGCCGTAAGGCGTTAGTTTCTATGTAATTCTTTGACACATGTATGTGTTACTTGTATGTTAATAGATGGCATTGGGAGTTAATGCTAGTTTATTAGTATGCGCTATGGTTTGGTTAATTTTGTCACGTATATACAAGTAGCTCCCAATGTTCGTCGCTACTCAACCAGCCCATAGGGGGACGTGCGAATTGTACATGGTCCTTACGGAGCCGGATATTTTTGGCGCTAGCAGCGCACTGGGAAAAGCGAACCTATGGGCAGTGGATCGCTATTCAAGGTGCACTTCATGGGTTACTGGTGCAAGAGGTGGACCAGTCAGGACCTGAAGGCGGCGGAGACGAGGAGGATCGTCCCCGGCGAAGCAGAGGTGGACCCAGGGCAGAGGCGAGACACAGGAGACTCGGAGGCAAGGTGACCACTGCAGATGCAGAAGTGCTCTTGCTCAGAGGAGTAGTGAGTGAAATATTGAGTGAGTGAATGAATTAAACTGTGAGTACTTTCAAATTATTATTTGTCAAGCAAAATTGAACTTTAAATTCAAGAAAATTTGAACTTTCTTTTCGTGATAGAAATTAGGACTTAGAATAGTTTTCCCAACTCTGTAGAGACGGGGAACCTATGTCCGATTTTACCTAGAATTTTAACGGTAAAACACTTAGAAAAATTTTGAGATGGTGATCTTGGACTTGTAAAATTTTCAACTTTTGGAACTTTTGTTGGTGAACTGAACATATACTGGACTTGTGGATATTCAATTAGTTTATAGTAAACAATTATTGTCTTTGTTAATAATATTACTAAAACTAACTTTTTGATTTATTCAAAATGGAGAATTTATATGGTGCACAAGACGATATTCAACTGAGAATTGACAAATCGTTTAAAAATTATAAAAAATCTCCTAAAAAACGAATTAGAGAAACATATGTTGAAACTAGATTAGAAAATGTGGAACAACTTTGGCTGGAATTTGTTACTAATCATAAAAAGATACTTAATCTTAAGGACTATAGAGAAAGTACTTATTTTAAGGATGAAATATATGATAATACAGAGGAAATTTATATTAATTATAAGTCGGAATTAAAATTTGTTCTTTCTGAATTTCATTTGTCAAAGAAATGTAATCAACCTACCATTAGTAACAATGAGTGTACTAAAATGTCGCAGGTTCATTTGCCTAAAATTACAATTCCCAAATTTTCGGGAAATTATTTGGATTGGCCTAGTTTCAAAGATCTATTTACTTCACTTATTCATAAAAATCAGTCTATAGACAAGGTACAGAAACTTCATTACCTTAAAGGTTGCTTGTCCGGTGAAGCCGAACAACTTGTTAAACATATCCCGGTATCTGATTTAAATTATGATAGATGTTGGAATCAGCTAGAGTCGAGATACGATAATAAGAGATATTTATCGCACTGTATTATCAGAAGATTGTTAAGCCAAAGGAACCTTACTTTAGAAACTGCTAGTGGATTGAAAAATTTATTGGATACTACAGTTGAGTGTTTGGAGGCCCTAGCTAATTTAAACATACCAGTACATACATGGGATATTATAATTGTTTATTTGATGACTTTGAAACTAGACAATGAATCTAAGAGGCAGTGGGAATTAAGTGTAGCAAATAATAATGGGACAGAGGAATTACCTACATTTATCAATTTAAAGAATTCATTGGAAATCGATATCGAGCTTTAGAATTTATCGAAAACAAAAATACCAATGTAATTAAATCTCAAGGCAACTTATCTAAACCTAATGTTTTTCATGCGATAGCTAATGATAGTTGTTTGTTTTGTAATGAAAACCACCGTATTATCAATTGTAAGAAATTTGGTAAGGAGGGTTCGGATAGTCGTCGTGAATTTGTTAAAGTAAAGAAGTTATGTTTTAAATGCTTGGGTGCGAGTCACACAGCTAGATTTTGTAAAAGTAAAAATAATTGTCGTATTTGTAGAAGTTCACATCACTCTCTATTACATCCTCAGGTCGTGGATGCATGCAAATCAGGTATCAAGTTAAATGATGTTCATAAAATGGACGTCAGGCCGACTGCAGAGATCACAGTTGCCAAAGATTCAGTTACTTCAGTTAGAGAGTCCTCTGTTGTTTCTTGTTTTTCTGCAGATCGTTCTTTCAAAGAAGTTTTATTACCGACAGCCTTGGTAGGGATTCAAACACACAAGGGTAGGCAAACGGTTAGATCTATTCTTGACCAAGGTTCGCAAGCGTCTTTTATCACAGAGGCGACGGTTCAGGTTTTGGGATTAAAAAAGATCCCAATCAAAGGTTTTGTTTCCGGTATTGGCGGAAATTCACAACTATGTGCTAAGGCAATGGTTGACTTTAAAATTCACTCTATCTTTGATAGGAATGTTGTTATTGCGGTTAAGGCGTATGTTTTGAATTCAATAACGAGCCTTTTGCCATCAAAGATAGTGTCCCTTGAATGGGAGGAACTAAAATATTTGCAGCTAGCTGACCCTCAATTTAGTACACCCAATAAAGTAAACGTTCTATTGGGAGCCGAAGTATTTGGCATGGTTATTCGTGAAGGAATAAGAAGGGGTCCTAGTGGTAACCTTGTTGCATAGGCGACGTCTTTAGGATGGATCGTATCTGGTGCTGTAAAAGAAACACATGCAATTTCAAGTAACATCGTAGTCATGCATGTGTGTGTTAATGATGATATTTCGTTGAAAAAATCTTGTAAGATTGAATCTGGCGTAGGATTGAAGCTAGCTAGTAGTCAATCGGTGAAGAAACAGAAGTGTAAGCAAATATGTGCAGAAATTACTCATAGAGATTGTGAGGCTGGATATATTATAAAATTTCCATTACGGAATTCCGAAGATAATCCGTCCACGCTACCTTCTGGTTCCAAGGAGATTATTAAAAGAAAACTTCTGATGTTGGAGACAAGATTATCAAGAATTAAAGATCTGAAAGAAGAAGAACTGGGTCATAAGGACTTGGTCTCAGAATCAGATAAAAATAAAGTAAACTCAGTGTACTTACCACAACGCGCCGTGTTGGATATAACGAAAGCCAGAGTATTCGATGCTTCCTGCAAGAGACAAAACGGTATGTCTTTAAATGAATCATTCATGATAGAACTTACCTTGCAACCGAAACCGCGGCATCTCAAACTTAAATGGAAAACTTACCCAATCACGATGTGCGCTAACAATGTAAATTTGTATAGGCAGATCAATGTCGATGAAGAACACGTAGACACGCCAAAGGTACCTGTAACTAAAAAGGAATGGTATAAACATCGGAAAGTTGTTGGAGTTAAATAACATTTACTTACCTCAAACGGTTCAGGCATCAGTCGAATGTGGTCGTGAAATCGCATGGCTTCAAAGATGCTTCTGTTGTAATATGCTGCTGCAGTATACATTAGTATCATAGACGCAGAGGCACGTTGCCGTAATATCGTAACAATTGAATGAGGGATATATTTGTAAATGTATCAGGTGTATAAAGAAAGTACGCAAAATTCACTCCATATTAATTGATGGGACTTTCTGTAGTCATCGTGACGCCAAGTAGGTCTTTTGATTCATATATTGTCAACTCGTGAACGTACACATGCTTATAAAGTTAAAATATATTTGTTTGTATATTCGTTTACCAAGGCTGCCAATATATAGGTTATTAGTGACCTCACTATTAACGGTTTTTGGTAAGCATAAATAAAAAAAATATTATTCTAGAAGTCCTTGTCATATTATGGGTAGAATGACAATGGAACTATATTTTGTTATTTTTTGGGAACTAAAGCGAATGTTGTAAGAGGACATTTCTCCGGTCGTGACAGAGTTTTTTGGCAACTGTCCTCTTGTCAACTACATAGTTGAAGTTTATTGTTTTTGGTTATTATAAGAACATTTTGTTTGTTGTACCAGTGTGGTAGTTTTAATACAGTCCATTACTCTTGTTTATTTTGAGCTATTATTTGTTGTTTTTGCACCTACCTCCAAGGACAAATCTGGTTACTCCCTTTATGGTGGGCGGATTTAATGAAGAACAAATCTGTGTTTGTCCTTGGTGGGCGGTATGTTAGAGCTTCATTAGGTTTTTGAATGCATAGTTCATAAGTTCGCCGTAAGGCGTTAGTTTCTATGTAATTCTTTGACACATGTATGTGTTACTTGTATGTTAATAGATGGCATTGGGAGTTAATGCTAGTTTATTAGTATGCGCTATGGTTTGGTTAATTTTGTCACGTATATACAAGTAGCTCCCAATGTTCGTCGCTACTCAACCAGCCCATAGGGGGACGTGCGAATTGTACTTCTATGAGCGCCTACATAATACTAGAAGTATGACGAGCGCATTTCAGACCCAAAACAACTTTCCACGCCCTTTCGCTAAACTCTCCTTCTTCAAGAACTTAAATATTATAAAATATCTACCTCAACAGAGGCTCTGGTCCATAATATCAGTGACTTGAGAAAATCCCTGCAATATATTGTCAACAAGGCCATAACCGAGATAATGGTTAAGATACACGGGACACTTTATTTGAAGTGTTCCGGCGGCACGACACGTGTGTCCGGGAGAGACGCCGGACGTCCGACACGGTTTACGGCAAAAGAACCGGGTTATTTATTTTATAAGATAGTATAGGCGTTGCTGTCTTTCTTTTGTTAGAGTTGAGGGTAAGTTATATTTTTTGTCGTATTAAAATGATTAAACAGAAACTATTTTTAGCCTTAGCTATTTATATGTCCGTCGACGATATCTCATGAACCACAAATTAATTAACATCAAAAAAATTTATATATTAAATCTTACATTTGGTTTTAAAATCTTAAATTTAAATCAAATGACAGTCTCGTAAAATAAATGAACCTAATTCAATTTTCATTTCCAATCTTCGATTTTCAAAACTTTACAATGGCGTAGACAGTGGGTCTCATAGAAAAGAGTATCATCAAAGGGTAAATAAATAGGTATACGTTACTGTATGTCCTACTATACCTCATCTTAGCTAATAAGTTACTAATTCTTGTTTCTATGATATTTTAACTCTTGGAGATCTCTTTTTAAAACATAATATGTGCCTCTCGAAAATTGGTGCCTCTGATAAAATCATGATGCCACATACACATTCAATCTTACAATACAAAACAAGCGCTTGACATAAAATAAACTTACAAATTACAGCAAAACCTAGATCAAAAACTAGTTCTTTACATTGAAATCACGCTTTACTCAGTTTCGAACAATTCAGTTCAATTTTGGCATACTCATATTTGCTGCGCAGCTTTTTAGATTGAAATCCGATTACGAGACCACATACCGCAAGCATATGAAGTGTTTTTTTATAACTAACATTGGAATATTTTGCTTTTAGTTACATTTCAGATGCTGTTAGTAAAATACAGATTTTTTTGTGCATATCGTGTGAGCTACAAACTCAATAGACCCTGCACTTATGTCAGTATTTTCGAAACCATTTTTATGTCTCTATCGTAAAGTTTTTGACGGCCAGCAGCTTCCGAAGCACGATATCATTTATTTATGCATAATAAATAAATAATAAGAACGTTTATTTGTTGTTGTTTCGCATGTTCTTTGAGTTCGATTGCTGGATCGTCGTTATATTCATTTATTTATCGTAAGGTAACTAAATAAATTAAATAAAGGAAATTGAGAACAGAAGAGGGAAAATGTGGGGACATCTAATACGGCACGACGACTTTACGAAAAACATTATGGAAGGTAAGATAGAGGGAAGACAGGGAAGAGGTAGACCAAGAAGGACTTATCAGGTGAAAAGGCTAGCGAAAGATAGAAATACCTGGAAGAAACTCCAACGACTTAATTTTTGATAGATACTTAAGGTAACCAACAGTAAGCAGTGGCAGTTATAGGAGACTTTTTGTCATACAAGCCACAGGTGACAATTAATGTATTTATTAATTTATTTACCTATTTAAATGTTCAGAAATGAAATGCTTCTTTTTGACGGGATAAAAAAAGAGTACGTGTTACCGAGACTAGCCGCTTGAATTTCTCATTTTTTTCGCTGCTGTCCTTAGGTACTTACATGCTCCACTGGTTCAGTGGCCCGAAGTGTATACCTCCAAAACGAGAAGGCGCCAGAGTTTTCTATTCTGCTCGTACATTATTCATCTTTTAAGTACGGTTTATTTTGTTGTAACATGTGGAAACAGGAAGAAACTCATTAAATAGGTAGTATCGGTCTCTTGCGTAATATCTAATGTGATGATGGAATATTTTTCCGTTTTCCCTTGAACTCCCCCGAGCTCAAAGGACGCGGGTAATGCGATAACAGGCCCGGATTCAGATCTTGGAAACGTGTTTATCGCAAGTCTGATTGCTCCAAATTACCTTCGGTAAGGAAAACAAAGCGATTCCAGAAATGCTGCGTATTAGGAAATTTCATGTTCATTGAACATAGATCGATAAACTATTATTTCGTTGTTTACGAATAAGTTAAGTGTATATTTCTGATTAACTTTATATCCAGGGCAGGCTTTGCAAAATACCCTGGTGATACAGGAATTAATTCCTTTAAAATGAGTGCAGACCAAGAATAGGCAGTACATACCTTCGCTTACTAAGTAGTTAATAAACTCCCAAGTAAAATTAGACTGACAGTCCATCCAGTAGAAAGGGATACAGATTTGTAGGATTTTCAATTTATTTTCATCTCTTTTTGGCAGTTTTTTTCAATGTTAGTATCGTAAAGGAGGGTATAGCAAACATCAGTCAAAAAATATTTAAAATATTATGCTAGTCTCGGTTCACACATGAAAAAAAAAAATGAGATCGAATTTTAAAGAAAACTGAACTTTTCTTTAGAACAGCAGATGCAACCAGAAAAGAGTTGAAATCTCTACAGGCGATTTTGGTTAAACTTTGGCATACATTTTTAAAGTTTTGATATAGGTACCGCACAGACAAGCGATCAAATAATAAAATATAAAAGAAGAAAGTTAAATAATACTAGCTTTCGCCCGCGGCTTCACCCAGGTGAGGTTCCCTCAAGAACAGTGCATTTTCTCAGGATGAAAGGTACTCTATGTTCTTCTCAACACTCATAACTCCGTGTATGCGAAATTTCAGGAAGATTGGTTCAGTAGATAGGACGTGAAGGGGTAAGAAACAAATATACAAACTCACTTTCGCATTTAAAGTATTAGTTAGGATTATTTTCCATGCACAACGTGGTACAGTTTTGATGGGAGTTCAGATTTAACCGGCTTTATCGTTAAGTAGGTACATTAAGCAATGTCGGAATTGGCTTGAATTTCCGGGATTAAGCAGGATTAGTATAAATTGAAATTTGCGAACCTGAGCTCCTTGTTACCCACTCGAATACCACGTGAAAACTCCAATTCAAATTAAGGCGACAGTCCACTGCTATACACAAATAAATAGATATAATATTTAGGTAAGCACGCATCTTTATTTTTGTTAGAATACCACAAAACTTTTTCAAAATTCTAAGGAAAAAAAATAGTTTTCAGTTCAAAAAGGATGAATGAAAAAACACTTTATTGCACCAATAACATAAATACATCATTGGATTTTACAGGATCGAAGATAAAAATTAGTACAAAGGCGGACTATCTGTGATGCAATTTCTTTCAGCCAACATTAAGGTAGAGAAAAACAAAAAACATTGGCAAGAAGCATTAACACTTTTGATAAGAGTTATGTTTCTCGATTTTAAAAAAATTAACTACTTTTGTTGTGTCATTCATTTTAGCGAAATAAAAAGATTAGACCAAGAAATAAATCTTAGTATTAGGGATCGAAACAACGAATGCAGTACAGTTGTTCTTCTAATTAAAAGCGAATGCAGTAGAGTCGAATAATTATTTTTCGTTTTCGAATGATTTTTATGCGACATAACCGGTTACTCGAACGAAAATCATCCGACATTCCTGTTCTGCATATTATACACTTCAAACATATTATATTAAATATCATAGCCTCATTCTTGGGGAAGGTTATAGGCAGTACATATAGACCATGGGCGAGTGAAGCCGCGGGGAACAGGTATTAGTTTCTATACTCTGTACAGCAATGGATTTGTAGCTTAACTCATTCAGGATTGCGCTAATGGCAAAAAAGGCTCCAACGAGAGTATACAGACGTTTCTCCATCTAATCCTATTACATCTTCAAAATGAGATTTCCCTTATAAAACGGCCCCGAGGAATAAAACAGCTTTGCCTTGTGTTTGATTGAATTCAGAAAAGAAAACCCAGCATTTTGTTAGCATTTATTTGATAAAAATACAACTTGAAAAGCATTCAAATCCATTTAAATTTACTTTTTAGTTAATACACCTATGGGAAAATGGGACTGTATAAATCTTAGAGCATCAAACCAAACGGAGACGCCACACGCACTTATTTCTTCGTTAAAAAGTCTGCCACATTCTACGCGTGGGGTGAGTAATAAACACAATAAGTATCTATATTATATTATGAATGACCAAAAAACGATAAGACGCCAGCTAGACATTAAAAATATCTTCATGCAAAAAATCACTATTTAATGTATACTATTTTCTCTACAAGGTAAATTTGGAGATAAGAATATAAATAGCCTTAAACTCCAACAATTGTATCTCCACATGAGATAACATACAACCACAAAACACTCACGAGAAAACGAGAAATCAGGAGCCGTCATGAATATACTGACCATTTAGAAAGTTGAGACCTTTTCAGAAAATACTAATATGGCACTCTGAATTTCCTCTACTGGTCAAAAATAAACACATTCAGATGCGTTTTGCTTTTTTAAACGACTTCTAAAAAAGGAGGAGGTTCTCAATTCGTCGGTTTTTTTTTAAGTATGTTACCGGATTACTCGAAACTATTTTTGTGAAAGGGTATACTTTCCAATTATATTTTTCTTTCATATCTATGGTTTTGAAGGTCTGGGGCAGAAAATTGCTAGAATTACGAGGGCGGGAGGTGTCGATAAAACGTTAATTGCATCTTTTGTAGCGCGCTCGTAAAAATTTGTGGCCGTTGCCGAGTTATAGGCAGCCGTTCTTGTGATGCTTCACGTCTCATATTTCTATTTTTATAGCGAATTGTCTTCCATGCTAAGTTGGAAAGAGTTACAATACCGTCTATCATGCTATAAAGTTATTATTATTCACTTACCATCAGGTGGGTTAGTGGTTAATCGCTGGTCAGAAAAATAGTTTTATGATAGATAGACCTTGTAAGCTGAATTAGTCAAGAAGTACACTCTCTTGAACTAATTATCATTTCAGCCCCAGGTTGTGCACTGCTGGACATAGTCTTCCCCCAAGGATTTCCAGAATAATCAGTTGAAACCGGCCTGTATCCATCGTTGTCGCATCCTGCGACCTTCGTCAGGCATCTGACTTCTGGCCGATGGGTGTCCGATGCCGCACTTGCCGAGGCGTGGTTGCCATTCGAGACCCGTTGTTGTGTGGTAGTTGCATGTAAGGATAGCTATAAGCATATATAATGTCTGTAACCGATTCATAAAAGAGTCTAACACCAATCGTCGTATAACTCAGTCGCCTCATCACTACATGGCGACCCTGCCAGTCAGCGCAGCTTTGCGTCAGTGTGGCCGTACACCGCGCATATAATTTAGAAATAAAAATGTCTGCTTCATCAGCCATCGGTTACCCTGCTCCTTGCCACCTCAAAGAGCTTATCTGCTGGTCTATGTCGGCAACCATCTTCTTCAAAAGTAATTCTCACTTGCATCGTTAGCTTAAAGAACACACCTATTGTTCCGCCTGTTTAGATTTATTTTGAAATATCTGTCACTTCACTTTTTATATCGCCATAACTCCGTATGGTGTATACAGATGATTCTTTCTGTATTTATTAAATTCAATTTTTAATTATACCTGGGTGTACTATTTCTAGTTTATTTTTATCATGGTTTTAGATTTGGCGGAATTGGTTTCTGCAATAGAACGACAGCTGTCACACCTCCGTAACCCTTTTTTTTACAGAGAAACCAAACCAACAGAATCATGATCGTGTATGTTGGAGGCTATATTGTATTTTATTTTCTTCTGGAGTACAAAACATAAAACGTTCATTTCCACTTAGTTCTTACTCGCATTTCGTTCGCAAGATAAAATGGCGAATGATGGATCAAAGGGATTTCATTAGAAATACTAACTAAAATTTTCTTGGCATATTCCAAAGTACAATGTTAAACGTTAAAAGTGCAGCCTTTTGAGGAGTCAATCAAAGAAAGTTTCTCAGAAACCGTAAAAGATGAAAAGAGCTTTGTAAATGTTACTTTTTCAAAGGAGTTATTGGATCTACTTATCATTTGATTGATATACTTCAGCGATTGATTATCACTAACTCCTTATAACTCAAGTTATTGACAAAAATAAAGACAAATAAAAATATATAAGTAATATATTAAAAAAAAATAGTTTGGCTATTTGGTAATTCTATAATATAAATGTTTTTCAATAATGTAATTAACTTCAAACTAGATATTTGAGATTGTTTGTTTTACAAATAAAATAAAATAAATAAAGACCGTTTGACAATTTCATTATTTTGATAACAAAATTTAATTAGCTTTTAAATATAAATTAAGGAATAATCCTTAATTTATATTCAAAATCTAATTCAATACTTATAACTAAATAAATATTAATAAAGGAACTAAATACCATAGCTAAAACATAATAAAATATAGAAATAAAAAAGCAAAGATAAAAAAAAATACTACATAAATTATACAGAATTAATAATTTAAAACTTTTTTGCTTTTCGTCGATTAGTTTTGAAAATTAGACAAATTATTAAAGTTCTTATCTTAAAATAATAAAAAAGACCTTGTACGCTTATACGTTTTTATAAAAATAACCTCTAATAACTACATTCGTAAAAAATACTGTGGAAAAGAAAATAAAAATGCTCTTATGAAAATAAACTAATTATATTTGTAATAAAATTTCTCCCTAGTAATGGAAACAGATAGGTAATAACAACAAACATGAAACACGAACAGTACTTAAAAATGTTTATTTAACTTTAATAAAATTTTGGGGGAAGCTGTGGTAAGGCTGGTACTTAAACTTGAATAGAGGAATTCTAACAAGTTACCAAAATAAACATCAAGTAATGTAGGTATTATCATCAGCGTTTTAAAGATAGCGTCCATTGTATGAATCATTTTCCAGTTGCCCTAGAGTTTAAAGAAATGGAGAAAAGACTGCTGGAAAGTTATTATGTGTGTGTTGAGCCGATATATAATTTAGAAGATTCTTTTCCAAAACCGCACCCGAAAATCATAATCGTGGTCAATGCATAAATTGATTAAGTATTATTTTCGCAAAAAATCTTGTAAACCATCCTGCTGCCCAACACGGGAGAGCGTTCAATAGAATAAGAATGTAATAACATGCCTTAAAGAAGAACATATGGCTATTAAAATATTTATAAATATGTGTATAATTAGTAATTATATTTATAAATAAATAAATAGAGTTAAATAGTTTATAGAGTTATGGATTTTTGTAGGTAATTATAAATTACCCACAAAAATCCATAACTCTACATACAACCATGTTAGGAATCTTCAATATATATAAAAATCAATACCACTTTTCTACGTAATTTTATAACTCAAGAACGGGCTGATCTTTTCAAACCAATTGTTTAGGCTTTGTTTGGACTATTTAATAGATGGTTTATGTGAAGTTTGCACAAAATCAGTCGAGCGGTTCTTCATTTATTAATTTTTTAAAATTTACCCGTGCGATGCCGAGGGCAAAGCACTAGCTTTAGAATTTTATACTTAAATCACTACATCTAAGTTTAAAATTCTTAAGCTGCACGCAAGTTGACGCAACCACGTTTTATCTTGAGTGTGTGGCGGCGCTAGTGTGCTACATGATCGGCGTCGAGTGGGGTAGTGTTTATAGTGAAGTGATTATGTGGTGCTCCGCTAGAGCGTTTAGTTTACTCTGTGGCTCGGGCCTTCCGTTGTGAGACCACACAATATGATTCTAAATATGTATCTTATTTTAATATATACACTTGATAGCTGACGGTTTAACTTGATCGTGTATGTATGTGATAATCTTTTCCTAAAATCGGGCTTCTATATTATGCAGAAATTTTTTTTGAAATTCCTATGTCCTCTTTAAAATATTAGTATATAGTTTTTTATACTACTGAGTAGGCAATCAACCCAACTGCCTACCTGATATAAATAGTTAGTTTATGGGTGCCTGCAACATCAGAAGTATCACAAATGCATTGCCGACCCTATAGTTATAAATAGAGCAGTTATAGTCGATTCTTATAAATATTATATGTATATAAGCGATATTCCTATACCCAATACACTACATTTTTAAATATCTTAGACTCGAACTTTGCCAGTTTTTTTTTGCCCTTCGTTGCCTTAGGTCTCAGAAGAAACCCTAATAAATTAAAAAGCTCGGTCTCAAAGGGTATAGACAGATCACAGATAGCCACAGGCGAGACTGCAGACCCATACCATTGTAGGGAAGTCAAAAGTGCTAAAATCCTGATATAAGGGTGACTATGTGAGCTGAATTAAATGTTATGAACATAATATCGTATTCTATCATATATAGTTCTATTGGTTCGCCTACTATACTTATTTATTAACTCCCGACCAAAACTAGGGTTGTACTATACTTTTATTGTATTTTTACTGGTATAATAAAAATGTTTATATTATTCATTATTTTTTTACTTTTATGGAGGATAGTTTGAGAAAGACGGAGCAGTTCGCTAGTTCATAATTATATATAGTATGGAAGTATGCCTATGGATACTTTGGTAAAAAAGTTTAAGTGATGATCAAGATAATACAATGGCCATTAATAAAGTTAATTTAAAGATCATGTACAAAGATACCCGTAGTTTTGGATCAAATAGCAACAACAGGGTCATCAAGAAGTGGTCTGATGGCTCCTCGGGGCGTCGTTACGAACTGCCCTTAATTTGTACTCGCAGTCAGCGGGGAGTCTAAAGGAGTACTTGTACCTCATACATTAATTAACATATTATCTAAAACAGCAATAAAATAGTACATTGTTAGCTGTTATTTTAACATTAAATATTGTTTCGTGAATTCGTTCATAATGAGTTTTGACCACAGATTACAGAATTTAATGTCAATTTTTTTATGATTTTAACTGTATATCATCCAAAGAATTTAGAACTTATTTCTGTGATATTATTAAAATATAATATGAATAGCTATTTCCCGCGACTCCGCCCGCGTGGGACTTGGTTACTTTGCGCCCAACAGCAGCCTATGTTTCACCCCTGGTACTTATCTATATCCATACCAAATTTAATCAAAATCGGTCTAGCTAGCGATTTCACGGCTAAACCCTGTACCGATTTTGCGAAACAGAGCCACGGCCAACATCGTCCTAAAACCTAAAAATAAAGATGTTGTTTTCTGTTACAATTATAAAGAACCAAATATTTTTCTACTAGCTTTCGCCCGCAGCTTTGCTAGCGTGAATTTCCATCGGAAACAGTTTTCCCCGTGATGAAAGGTATTCTATGTCCTTCTAAATACTTAGAAATATTGTATATATGTGTATGCGAAATTTCAGGAAGATATTAGTTCTGTATATAGGGCGTGTAAGCGTAACAAACAAAGAGCTTACTTTCGCATCACTATTACACCATAGTATAAAACAAAGTCGCTTTCTCTGTCCCTATGTCCCTATGTATGCTTAAATCTTTAAAACTACGCAACGGCTTTTGATACGGACTTTTAATAGATAGAGTGATTCAAGAGGAAGGTTTTTATGCCCATGCGATTCTGGGTTGGGTCACTAGTTTGTAATATTAGTTAAAAAGTTGGGATTCAATAGTATCAGAGATAACAAACAATAATGCATCGTCCATATAACCACGAGTAATGTTAAAACTCTTTAACCTTTCGTCATAACAGAATTGTCCGTTCTAATAGTCCCGCGGTCGCAGTAACATCCTGTCGTATAATTGTCACTAGCCAACACATTCCTGGCTTATTGTTATTGCGGGTAGAAGTCAGTTCGCCACTCGTGCGTTGACAAATTCTAGAAAGGTCAGTAGCAATATTTGTTATTTTGCAAGCACCTAGTATGTACGAACCTCGTGTTAGTTCAGAAAAAGGAAAGAAAGAGCAAGAGATTCATGCAGAAGTTCTTTCTCCCTCTGAAATCTATGTATATAAAAATGAAACCCGTTTTCCGTTGTCACGACATAGCATGAAAACGGCTTGACCGATTTGGCTGATTTTTCTTTTTGTAGTTTTCTAATACTCTGTACAAGGTTCTTACGGAAAAAAATATTAAGAAAATCAAATTTACGCTAAGGCTAACTAGAAAAGTATATAAATATATATTTTTCTAGTTACTTTTACTTCATTAACTTGGCAACAAAAATAAACAATATAGACGTCAGTACAAGAACAAAACCTCCAATCAATTAGATTCTTTAATTAAAGAATTCATCCCTTCAATCCTTTGAGCTATCTCGAGCTAGTATCAAACAAAAATCTAATCTCTTGACTCCGCAAATGCGGCGTGATTACGCTCAGTGCTCAAGACTGAGTAATTGCATAGTCTTAGCTCTCAACATAGTCTGAGACGCTGGCTTTGTCCGCCTTACAATGACGCTCTTAATCCGCTGAGAGTCATTCGCTAATGAAAACCAGCGTTTTGTTCCGACGTCATCTGCAACGTCTTGCTTCTGCATTGTCCTCAGGCGGTGGGTCGTGTTTTTTGGTGGTTGACTCTTGGACTATTAAAATTTAAGCGTTATCTCTGGCGACTTTAAATCATATGCTTTATTCTTCTCAAATATATAATGACAGTCTACTATTTTAAAAATGTTTCCTTGCCGTACTACTTCATTGAATTAAGTTATTAAATGTGTGGTATAATTTTTGTAGCAATTTTTTAAAATTCATACTCACTATTTGTTTGTTGTTCTAAAAATCCTATAAAATTAATTATTAAATAGGTATCATTATGAGTTATTAAATTAAATCAAATATGCCTTTAATATGAGACTAAATAGAGACGTTAGTTTACGTTTATCAAAAATCACACACACATTTTTTTAGCTTGATAAAACCAATATAATTTTTTCATATTTTTTTTAAATATCTTGTGAGTAATTTCTAAGCTCATCGTCAAACTATCTATCTCCTCATGAATAAAACCACCTTCTAAAAACCTGAAATAGTTAAGCCGTGTAACGCAAATGAATTCCCTTTGCCCCACAATAGTCCTAACCCTTAAAACAAACATTACTGAGTACATTAATTCCAACAAATGGTACCGCGGATAGGACTCATTAATCTAATAGTCAGTATTAGAAGCCACAGGCGAGGGCCCAAATTGCTTGGAGTCCAACTTATCGACGGCAGTTAGGCAGGTGCCGACTGGGACCTCTAAATAACCTTTACACTACTCGGTAACAATTACAAGTACATATGCTGAATTAATTATCTCTACCATTTGCTTATATTTTCTGTTTCTTTACATAAACTTAATCTAGGGATAAGAGTATAAAACAAAGAATTAAGATTCTATATCGTAAGATATTATAGCGTCTCCGATTAGCTAGCTGTCGAAAGCGAAAAAGTTAAGTAGGTACATAATCCAATTTACAATATTATGCTTATTTAATTTTTATTTATTTATTTAATTATTGTATACTCAAATAGTAATATAGGAAACTTAAAATTAGGAAATTCAGTAGAAGGTAAGTTTTTTCTTATTTTAAAAGTCAAAATCTTATATTTTTTTTAAAAATGAAATCTCTTATGATAATTAATTAAATAAAAAAGCTAAACACTCCACTGCACTGTTAATAACTCATAATAAAGATAAATTGTATGATGTAATATACTACACTTTTGTTCAAATTCATATAGACACAGAAAAGACAATATATCTACATACGGCCGAAATCATAACATTTTATTGAGTGTTTTGATAAATAGAACTAAATATACGGGTCACAATGTAGCCTTGCTCAAACGTAGACCTTTCTCATAGTAATAATCGAATCTACTATCTGTTAATTTGGAATGAACTCCAAAAGAGTTTAAAATATTCTGTTTCACAGAAAGGGCGTGAATCAAGCGTGAAAAGAATTTTTGAGAATCGGCAATGTCCACCCGGATCTCTTGGTTGCAAGCTTACATAGGCTGCGGTAACCATTTGCCATTTGATAAACTAAATGCCTGTTCGCCATCTAAATTGAAAAAAAAAATTAAACAGAAACAATTTAAACATTATTTTCTTTTGTCTTAAATTAGAATTTCTCCCACAAAATAGATGCAAAACAGTACACTTCCAAAATTAGCTTTCAATCTTAATAAAGAGTAAGCAAGCCGACCATAAGAACAACAATGATTCCCCATTTACTGGCCCACTCGCTGTCAATCACAATAAGTTGGTAACAATATTTATTATTCTAGGAAAAGCCCCAATTTTGGGAAAACAATGATGGAAGATGTCAGCGCCCGGTAACATCACATAACAGGTATCCCCACTACAAGTAAACCCCTCATGGCAGTGGGAGTGTCGGGGCCAGCATCAGTGTTACGCTCTTCTCCTTGGATCCGCCAAGCGGTGCAGACGTGTATTATGCTCTAGTGATTTAACATGGCCTATATTAGTATTATAATTGCTGTTGATAATAATAATAATACCTATATGTTCATAGTGTAACTTTGATAACATAGGTAGGCACGGACAAGGGATTGGTATGCGTCAGGCTGGAACCCAGTGATAGGAGCGGGGTTGGTGCTCCTATTTCCACTGTGATCAGTCCCAAAAGCTTAGACACAAACGTCACCGTCTAAACTGATAGTTCCTTAATCAAAACAATATGAAACTTGATTAGGTAGGTACCAATAATTATTTAAATGTTGTATACTGATAAACTTATTTTTGGATTGTTTAGTTTATTATGAATTCAGGGATGAAAACCGTTATTCTTAGACAATTTATAGCATAGATTAAGAAAATATTTGCCTCCGCCCGATTTAGACCCAAAAGTTTAAGATTTTAACTTAGTAAATATATCGACTAAAGAGAATTATATAGATACCTGGTTAAAACCATTATTTTTGAGTAAATAACGATCGACGGAAACCGTAATGATGAATGTAAAAATTAATATTTTATTATTTTAGTTCTTTGAATTTCAATAGACTGAGGAGTTACTTTGCGGAAGTCAAAGTTACAAGTACTAAGTAAAGTGAATAGTAGTGCCGACCGGTAGTATAGTTTGCAGGAAGCACGCAAAGTAATTTGGTAAGTACTTGTTAAGTTTGTATATAATGTTTACTATTACGCCACAGTGTTTCAGAAATCCTTGTGAAAATCTGTGACCGATTGTAGTATATTTTTAAGCCGCATACCAAACACATGAAATGTATCTTAACCTTGACCATGCGTGTAAATATAGCTCTATTCAATCTATGATATATCTATTATATTATATCTGACAAAGAAGCAAAATTATGTTAGAAAATCTGCAAGTAGGTGGACATTAACTCAAAGTTCCATCAAGATAGCCATCTTTTCATGGAGCTCCGGTCTAATTGTGGGCCGTCGGCCACAATAGCTGTCGATAACCAGTCATTAGCCCTCCATTCAGACCAATATCCTTCGTAGTTTCTTTCGTAGCTATGGAACTTGGTAATAGACTAATTGTATTTGTTTTTGGTCACTATTTTATCTTATAATTAGTGGACCCGGCGAACTTCGTAACGCCTTATAGTTATTTTTATTTATATAAAACCCTGTATTATATACCTAAAACCTTCCCTGGGAATCACTTTATCAATTAGTAAAAATCGCATGAAAATCCGTATGTTAGTATTTAAGTTTTGCTCTCACAGACAGACATACAACGTGAGTGTAACTTCATTTTATACTATATATAGATAATCCTTTTCGTGTCCCTTGATTTCACTTGCACATTCTATTAAAAAATATTTTGTTTTCAATCCGGCTAGAAATTCTAAAAATTAAGACCTTCATCAAACCATACAAGTTAAAGTAGAATTTGTTTGTTTATATTCAACTAGCCCGCGTGGGACTCGGTTATATCGCGACCAAAAGTAGCCTATGTTTGACCTCAGGTCGTTAACTACATCGCTACCAAATTTCATCACAATCGGTCCAGCAGTTTAGCCGTGACAGACAGACAGACAGACAGACAGAAAGACTTTCGCATTTATAATATTAGTATGGATGTATAAAATAAAAAATATATAAATAGGTAAAATAAAACATAGGAATACAGGATTGCCCTCGGTTTCACCGTGTACAGTGAGTGTACAGTATGCTTGATTTCATCAAAATGTCTTACCTTTTCATTGGTAATATTATCACATGAAATAAATCTCGGATTGATTAGGACGTAAAAGTGACAGCTTCATATGTAAAAGTCAAGTAACTACAGTCCCATTACTTTAAGAATACCTATATACATTTATGCCGCAACACGTACACAAGGTATTATTAGCTTTGGTGCGATCCAATATATGTAACTCACTTTATCAATCTAAAATTGATGAAACAGCCCGCAATTCAGAGAATGGTTCGTATTCTGTTCCATTGTTCTGGGTTGATACGAAATAGACAGAACAGACGATTTTAGATAATTTAATTATTTTTCATTCACGCCACGAAAGCGACTTTCACGGCTAAACCGCGGGATTGATTTGATTGGAATTTAGTATGGATATAGTCAAGGATCGGGGATCAAACATAGGTTACTTTTTGACGCGATATTTATTTTTAAGTATCAGGCAAGCGCAGCAGGCAAAAGCTAGTTTAAAATAATTTCTGAAAAAGTAATTACATATTACTAACTTTCCATAAGAAGCATTAGCATATCAAATAAAAAGATGGTATCCCGAATTGCACGATTTTTTCAGATACAGAAATACTGAAGGGCGCTTTGCTAAATATTTGTACACATCAGACAGGCCGCCATTACAAATATTTGGAGAAAAATATTAAAACAAATAGGATCTACGAAATGTAATATCTCATAGCAAATAATTATGGTTACAATAATATATCTATTTAAAATCCAATGTTTAATATATGGATAGGTACCATAAAATATTATTATTTGCTATTGTCAGTCTAGGTATAATTTTTGTATTGAATTAAGTACAAATTCCAAAAATATGGCGACTGCAACTGGTAAATATACCAGAAAACAAGCACAAAAATTTTAATCCATCAGTTTTAAAAAGTAGACCTAAAACAATGTTTTAGCGTCACAATCATAGGTTAAAAAAAAAAAATTGCGTCACTTAAAAGAGACAGCGCGATTCGAACTTCTTTGGTTACAATTCATGTATCTATCTGTAATCTACTTATAAACAAAGTATTTTTATTGATATTTTGATATTATTAATCAGAAATGAT
Source organism: Apomyelois bistriatella (assembly GCA_947044815.1). Lineage (NCBI taxonomy): Eukaryota > Metazoa > Arthropoda > Insecta > Lepidoptera > Pyralidae > Apomyelois > Apomyelois bistriatella. The sequence continues at coordinate 361,622 of OX345693.1, forward strand.
TTTACTTCTTCAAAAAGCATAACAAAATATATATTGTCACGTAGATTAGATAGATAGAAATGTTGGCCCATATTTTCACGAAATACCACAAACGGAAATCCATTACTATCATATTTGAGTCGTCAATTTCTTGGATGCAAACCTTTATGCTACAACTTTTGATTGACATATTATACAAATTGTTATAGGTTCGGGGCGGTCGCATGCCGTGACTAACAGGCAATTTCAATGATTGAGATTGGACAAAAAAGCTATTATATAGGAACATCAAAACAATTATTTTAACATGCATATTCAATCTGACCTTGTATTGGTTTTTGGAATTTATATCTAGAGAACTCTATGTAATAATCCTAAGAATAAAAAAAAACAGATTTTTTTAATTTGAGAGAGTGGATGCGTCGTTATTGTACAGATGCCGTAAGACATCTTCTGACAGCAATCTGGATGACATAAACATGCAAAAATGCAATTGTTTGCTATTTAATATTTAGGAATATTATATACATTAATATATCAAGACACATTTTATGTGCAAACAAGTCTCGATAGCAAAGCAGTCGTATCAACACGGGGTATGCCATACGTCTCCAAATATTTGAGTATTTGCTCATTTTGTTTACGTGCAGGATTTCCCGACTGCCAGTATTAATTCGAAAATCAAAACTAAATATGCCTTCAAAGATATAACCCGATTATGTAAAGAGGAATGATAAGAGAGCCAAATGTTATACGCAGACGCTACTTTTAATTTTGGAAGCGTAACATACCTACGCCTAAACGTTATTTAAGTAATTCCAGGATTAGCTTGTTTGAACAAATTTTTAACCAAATTACGTTTTTTATAAATAGTACTTCCATATTTACGGTAGGTGGTTGAAGTCTCAAACAAATTGATTTTGAAAAAAGGTAAGAATTTGTCCTTTTATTTAAAAATAAAAATACTTACTACTATTGGCGAAAATATTTCCTTGTTGTCAGAACAACTATTAAAACAAAACTTTTTTTATAGAGACCACCATAGTAAGTGGCTGAAACAAATAATGTAGATTTTTAAAAAAGGTCAGAATTTATTCTTTATTTCAGAAAAAAAATCAAAAACTAGGTATTATTGGCAACACTAGGCAAGAGTGGCGAATAATATTTGAAAGTAACTGATAAAAGAGAAACAAACAAAGAATTTGTAAATAAAGCACAATGGTATCTATTCAAATAATACAATTACTCGAACACTCTAAAATGGAATAGAATTAGAATTTCTTTCTTTTCCTGTCATAGCCGAGGCGTCTACCTGATAAATTTCATTAGTAAACTAACCCACTGTTATCGCGTCAAATTCCAATTTACCGCTGACTTCTCCAATTACGGGGAAACGAATTAGTATTATTTCAATGTCTCAAGCTATTAACCAAAGAATGTCGAATCGCGCGTGGTCTCTCTACCAGGCAAATTTATTTTAAAGATCTGTCAAGTTGTTTGAGTAACACGACGCTTCCGGAACGCTGCTAGAAGGTTAAGATGGAAAAAAAATCTGTCAAAATACCTTTATATCAAAAATCTTTGAATTTTTAGCGGTTTTAAAGAAAAAGATTAATAAAGTTTGTTTTTGAGAATAATTAGAAATATTGTGATATGAAATTGTTTATTACAGACTGTACAAGAATACAAAACAAGTCCATATTTAGTTAATAGAATGTATAATATATTTAAATAATATTTGTAGAATGTATAATTTGAAATAAAATAACAGTAAAAATAAAATAATCATTCTAAAAAATAGTTTACTTCCCATTTCAAGGAATGTACCTATGTTAACATAAATATAATACATAATTAGAAAATATAATTGATTTGGACTATGAAATTGCAATATATTTTCATACTATGTAGGTATCAAATCAAATCAAAATCATTTATTTCGCATAAATGCAATACACTTGACTGTTTCCAGCATGCAAAATTTAAAAACAAGTAATGTTACCTCTTTGACAGTTTTGAAAACTATATATTTTTTTGTATTTCATAACCTGTCTTAATTTGTTTTTTAAATTATTTGCAAATCTTCATACAACTTCCAGTTCGGCAAAGGGTAAAACTTCAGATTAACACTAGTATTTGTATCACTACATCACTAAAACTACAAAGTATAAAACAAAGTCGCTTTCTCTATCTCTATGTCCCTTTGTATGCTTAAATATTTAAAACTACGCAACGGATTTCGATACAATTTTTTTTAATAGATAGTCTGATTCAAGAGGAAGGTTATGCCCATGCGAAGCTAGTATTTTATAAATCCCATTATAACTTTTTTAAATATATTTTACAAGCTCTAACCTCACACCACAGATTCTAAAACAGAATGGTGTCTCAGACAAAGGGCCATAAATTTCTAAGACAAGCTCTGCAAGAGGCTGTATGTAGAACCAAGCTTTAATTAAGCCAACTCGGTATGTCACCTCTGAATGTTTGCATTACTGTATGAGCATGTTGGTTATCGCTGCGATGTGAGAATCATGCTAGAGGATGCTCCTCTTAATTTCTTGGAAGTCAAAGAATTTTATGTACTCAATGACTAATGATTAAACACCATCCCAATAGATAATACCAAGCTCCCTGGTTCATTATAAGCCTTTTCAACATTAAAAAGATCTAGGTTAAATTACTACATAGTATAAAACAAAGTCGCTTTCTCTGTCCCTATATCCCTTTGTATGCTTAAATCTTTAAACGCAACGGATTTTAATGCGGTTTTTTTTTCAATAGATAGAGTGATTCAAGAGAAAAGTTTTTATACCCATGCGAAGCCGGGGAGGATCGCTACTAATATATATGTCGCAGGAAATTTGTACGATTTGTCCGTTTATTAGCTCGGCATTTTATAAACATATAGCGTTATACAAATTGCCGAAGGTAAATTGTAAATTGTCGTAAGCGCTAGAATGAAGGAGATGAAGACTTATTAAAAAGTTAAAGCTAATATGCCTATAATAAGTTTAAATTAATTTCTGGATGACATTCTTTTGACATCTCGGCTTTATAATATTTCATACCAATTAAAACTTGTTAAACTTAGGCTCGACTTTGAAACCCTTATATAATTACGCATCGCGCTACGTGTTTCGGGAACAAAGCCGTAAATTTAAAACTCAAATTGTGTCGTTTAATTTTTATCTTTATTTTGGTTTGAACAATGTTTAAATAAGTAATTATTTTGTATCATACTAAATTCAAATTATTTATTTTCAATATAGGATATTCTTATCACTTATTGACGTCAATTTTTACTTATTTTAAGTTTACCACCACTTCCAAAGCGCAAGTGGAGAAGAAGTGGCGCCACAAATTCTGTTGTTTTCAATTCGCTTGCATAATCATTGACTTAAGTACGGACCTGCTGATTATGACTTGTCGTTGGTGGAGTTATTGCTCCTAACATAATGTATTTTATTTAAAGTCGACTTATTTCATTTACTTATTCATTCATGCATTCCACTGAATGATGAATTTATTTTAAAATATTTTTTATTGTACTATAAATACGAAAAACTAATACAATTAAGAGCATTCCCTACAAGTCAACCATTTGGAGAAATAGAAAATCTGTGCTTCGCAAAAAGTTACAAGGGAAAATACTTAAAAATAAACAAATTTTTCAAATTGTGAGGATACTTCCTCCTTCGTTTCAAGCTCTACTAATTTATTGTGGTTTAAAACAAACTTGATAATCTTCCATATATCCCGCAGTCTTGGCAATGAGCAGGTAAAGTGAAAAGTTTGGCGTGATATGGCAAACTTCTAAGGTTCCCGTTCTACTACATGCATGCGCTTAGCTAGAAATGGGACTAAGGGGAACTAAATACAATACAATTATTGCACCATACAAAAGATAACATATTTTCAATAAAATAAATATTTGTAAAGCTTTGAAGAAACATATGTTGGAATGCACGTAAAGCCATTTGTTTCCACTAATTTTATTAAACGGTGGTCCTTATGCAAAGTCAGACAGTCTTGAGGCAGCTTCAAATTCAGATAATTGATTTAACAGAAATAAATATAAGATTTGCTTAATTATAATAAAACTGAGAATGAAATCTAAGACCACAATTTAAATAATACAATTTTCCATCTTAAGGAGGTGTTTATCTATATCATCCCCGTGAATTAATTTATCTAGTGACAGTTGCCCTAGCATGGTGATCTTTTGTGTAAAAGACTAACTGAATTTTAACGATTTTCTTACATATCCTCGCTTTGCTTAGCTTTAATGGAACATCAGCCTAATGTTCATGTTGCACTCACCTACGCTTACAATACACGTTCCTTACTCATTGCGCAGTTATAAACTCTAACGAAGTCAGGCCAAGCTTCATATTATTACGCTTACATCGCCTTCTGCTTACTATTTACTAGAATTTCCATAATTTTGGTAGGACTTATGTTTTTAAGACAAAAAGCAATAATTACATACAACTTTAATGATTTATGTATGTTAATATCGTAAGTAGCGACTTAATAAGAAAAATATCTTCATTTACTATTAAAAAATACTTAATATTTTTTACGACTTACTTTAGTTCCCTGCACCACCTTAGTTAGTTTTGTAAATCTCGTGGTGGATGCGACTAAAAAATCATTTTCCACAAGGATTGACGACGGATAAGTGGGCCGATTATAAAAAAATAAATAAAATTTAAACTCAAGTTGTATCTATTAAAGGGGAAAATAATAAAATAGCACAGTGGACTGCAATTTCATAGTTCTATAGTTCAAAACACTTTTAGGTTTGACGCTCTAAGAATTTGAATAAAACAAGGACTTACATTTTTTTTTCTCGTTACGTCATGACAAATATACAGTTAATCTAGGCATTTTTCTGGAAGCTACATCACATCTTCAAATGAACATACAATACACTAGGGAAGACGAATAACATTCCTCACGCTATTGTGAGCGAAATAATTGTTTGCTCCAGCCCTACGGTCAGCATATGACGAAGAAAATACCTGAATTCCTTATCCTAAACTACATACAATTCCCAACTTTATTTTGTCAGCATTTCAGTTGATATTTCTTTGATTCTGCATTTTCGCGGGGACGCCGAGGGAGACCCGTGTAATGACGGTAGAATGATTCCATTTATCTTTTGTGTTTTATTATTTTTGCAGGCGTCCTGCTTGAATGTGGCACCTGTGTGCTCGTTATTGGGGCCTCGTTGTTTCGATGCTGATGCGACTAAAATTAGGCAAAGATTCTGCGTTTGATAAACAAATTTTCTTTTATTCAAAACTAGACTTCTCACAAGTTTTGTATAAGTCTCATGGTGACGTGAAGTAGTGGAAAAAAAATTGTGGTAAATCAATCAATCATAATTAATTTGTATTTATTTATTTTTTACGTTTCTTGGCTTACTGTTACTAGAAAAACTAAGTAAACGACAGACTTTTTTAATCTTTAATATTTAACTGAGAGAGATATTTTATTATTCTTAACGCTAAAAGTACATTATGATTTATTTTAAAACATCTATCTGAATATTTGAGTTGATCAGACGAATCTTCTAACGATAATCCATCAATATCCATTCAGCCTTCTGAAATCAATGTAATAATGAAATAAACAAACACATACTATACAAGCAAAAAAGCATCTCTTCCTTATCAATCGGGAAAAGAAAATTGTTCCTTTTTATTTTTGAAACTAAAAATAAGGAAGAATTATGTTAAAAATTATAAAAAAAGAATTTAAAAATGTTGTGTATTCCCAAGTACTCTTTTCTAAAGAAATAATTACCAAAGATTTCACAACCGGAGCGGCCGAAAAGCTACGTTAACTGAGCACTTTCAAGCTCGACCTAATGAAACAGGCAATTATTTTTATTTAAAGAAAAATCTCTTTTTTTTGTTCTATTTAAGAAATACGTGACATCGTCCCTAGTCCTATTTCTAGGACTGTTTACTAATTTCTTTTTGTTTATTTTCGTAACATTATCATTTTATTTTGTTAATAACTTTAAATACATATAAGAAACAAGCTGTCGCCTATATTGCACCAGAAAGTAACCTTTGTTTGGTCTTTAACTATATCCATATCAAACTTCATCAAAATTGATCTAGTGGTTTAACTGTGAAAGCGTAACAGACGATGTATAGTGGCTATGTTATAATGGAAGTTTGAACTAGGCTTCAGAGCTTCAAAACAAAAAATTCCGGACAAAGAAAAATTTTAATTCAGTATTTATTTTAATTTTGATTCAGTATAAAATTTTAAACTTCCAGAAACAATATCTCTACTAAGAAAAAATATATATCTAAAATTGTATTTTAATATCATTTTCCAGTGACTCGTAAAACAAAGAGAGCCTAAATTGGGGTTTTAATTCTATTTTGAGGGTGGAATGTATTTTTCCAGGCGACATAATCTCGCTAATCTATACAGTGGAATCCAAATTAATTCGGTATAATTATTCATATGCACGGCCGGGCTTTTTCGAGATTTTTCAGTTCTAATTAATTTATATAGCGTAATACAAAAGGCGGTTTTTGAATTGACCATTTGCACAACATCACAACATTTTATTTTTAATATTTTTTTATGAAAATATATTTTTAGACTTAGGAATGGTGTCGGAAGATGCCGGGAGAGCCGTGCTAGATGAGATTTCTCTGACAGCAGCCTGTGTGACTGCGGCGCGGTGCAGTCGATGGCTCACCTTCTGTCGTGCCCTAGCTGCCCTGTCTCCTGCACAAAGGGGAACTTGAACGAGGCAAACGACCGGGCGGTGGAGGTGGCCAAGTACTGGGCAAAGTCAATATAGAGTCCAATATAGCCATTATGACTCGAAAAGAAGCAGATTGACCGGCCGTCATGACGTCAACCCTACCAGGAAATATTTTGTTAGTGGGATCTTTTACAAGTCAAACAGAGGTATAAGAAAATGAAAGTATACTCTGATTTTTCTCTAAGTATCTTTGATTTCATGAGAAGAGAGGGTGGGGTCAAGACCAACCTTAAACTTAAAAGTATGGACTTAAGACAAGTCTTAAAACAAGACTTGTCTTAAGTCCATACTTTTAAGCTATTAAACATTTTCTAGTGTCTTCTTTTATAAGTAGTGTAAGTTGCTAAGTTCATTTGATAGTTTTTAGGGATTCTCATTTATTAAACAAAAATGATTAACCATAAACGTCACAATATCCGGAAAGGCGAAGGAAGGAAAGGAAATGATCTTTCACAAACTAAATGCAGCAGCAGACGCATCGGTTTTTTTTTTAACTAAAATCCATGAATATCCCCTTTTATTGCGAATTTGAGACACTCCATCCCACACGTAGAAGTTTCCCCATAAATAAATTAGTTACAATGATACCGACGGACGGAACGTAGTAACAGCTTGTGGCGACATTCGAGTCATATCGCGGCAAAGTATTAGATATTTTACTATAACTTATATAAATTAATTTGAACGAAATGCTTTGTTATATTAACAATGAAATCACAAGTTGTATTTTCGACACGAGTAAATGTAAAAATAGAAACATAATTAGAGAAAAAGAAAACGATTTTTTTTTTCAAATCGAATTAGTGATAATATAATTAGAGGTAGGTATATTTCTTAGTCAATTTGACCAGCGATTAATCTTGTGTCGTAGAAAAGTGGGCTCCTTCTCGACATTGCTAAGGGCGCAACCAGAAGAACGCTGAGATGAGAGATTAAGGTTTTTAATTTAAATTATCATTGGTTTTTATTAAAATACATTTTTCTTTGTGGAAACGAGAAATGTATTTACTATAATAGCTTGTAATAATCTGTGCTAGCAACCAGCCACGTTATTACATTTACAAATGAAAAATGTTGTTTTGCAAAATGCATAATATTTTATTAACCTCAGATGAATTTAATCTGTGGAACTTTACTTGGAACTGCATTTTTTGTACTTATTGGTATCAAAACATTAATTGAAATAAGTTATTTTCTTTGTAAAAGAATGTAAAGAATTACAAGCTCTACCTATTTTGTCAACCGACTTCGGCTGATATTTTTCTAATTGTCAAAGTTCAAGTTGGCTCCAGTAATCAAATGGTTTTTGTTTATTGGGAAAAAAGTTATTTAGGTATTGTGTATAAGAATAAACCACCACCTCTTATACATCTTTTCAGCTTTTGTCCACCAAATAGTTTAGGCCTCTTTCAGACTCCGCCATTACTCCCTGTCCTGGACTTTTGATGTCATCTTTTCCAACATAACAATCCATTAATGTCAGTCATGTAAAAATAACCATTGGCCAAACATGCGACAAATTATTTTTTCAAAAATTTCCTACACTTAATTTCGTATAGAAGCGAATTATGCGTACCCTGTTTTGTATGCGAATACATTTTTCAGAATGAAAAAGTAAAACAAAGTGAAGTTATGCGCGGAATTCTGAAAAGGGCGAAAATAACCGATTGGTTCGTACGAGCGGTACATAGACGTATATTAAATAGATGATAGTTAAATGGTAACATTACAATGTGACTTAATTTAATGTATTAGTAAGTATTTCTTGAAGATTTTGTGCATGCCAACAAATAAATTAAATTAATAAGTATTGTAAAGACACTTCAGACTCAAGAGCTCTTGCAAATAATCTGTTATTGAAAATTGAATGAAAGTTACGAATTTTTATTATTACATACCAATTTCACTTTTCTTCTTCTGGTCAGATTAGTTTTGACCATTATATTATATTAATGTTGTGGCGAGTATGGCAAAAACCCCCCAATGCGAGAAATTCTTGGGGGAGGCCTACGTCCAGCAGTGAACGGCCTGCGGCTGAAATGATGATGATGAATGGTGTGACCAATAATTGGCAAACTTCACTACACTGTCGTTGGCTGCATCGAAATCCTCAACTTTTGTGTAAAAGTTGTGGAATTTTCATTGTATTTTTTTTTATGCTAAAAAAACCAAGACCCAGGTTGGTTAGGAAAAGGCTATTTTCTGCAACTTGTGGGAAATTTATACCTTCTTAATTGAAAATCTCACTTTGCTACCTCTATTTTATTTGTCATCTATAAATAACAAGGCGACATGGCGGCTGATCTTACTCGCATCTTAATTCTGTAATGCACAGTCGTTTGCATTCGCGTACGTATGGAAAATTGAGTAAAAGATAACAGGAAATACGTGCTTGCCAATGTGTTGTCAATATGTCTAATGGAGTATTGTAGACATAAAAAGAGTCAAAAAGGTTTTTATAGTAGATTTGGTAGCATATATTTTTTATTATTTATAATCAGCATGTTATACAGTTACATGTACACATTAATGTGTATATGTTTTTTTTTTGTACTTATGTTTGCAACATTCTTAACATCAACAAATTATTGACTGGTAGAAAAAAAAATCTCTTGTTCAAAGTCCGCCCTTTACGTATTTTGTAATGAAATAAATAAAAACGTAAAGAGCAAAAATAAAGCATCAAATTCACTAAGTAGGTGTAAATTATTTTTTTTTTTACTAAAATAAAACGCAGTAGTTAAAACTAAAAGAGAAAAGCGCTGAATTGAATTTTCATTTTCCTTAATACGTACATACTTAAGTAAGAAACGGATAACTAAAAACGCTCTCAAAGTGAATACTTTTGCAAACAGCCCGCCAAGTTCCGGAGAAATATCTTCACAACTACGGGCCAACATAAGCAGAACTTAAACTTGTAACTTTATCTGCCGGCCCACTCGTAAAAATTAAGACTGGGAAAGCTTTATAGAGCTTAAGGAAATTTACCTAAATAAGTTTTAGTTTTATACTAGCTATATCCAGCGGCTTTGATTTAGTGAGAGCACGCAAAAAAAAATTGCCATCAAAGTTAACTTGACACCTGAAAATGCATGTTAACTGTAGAACCTAAAAAACCTAACATAAAAAAATATATGATATACGCATAATAATATGAAACAAGGTCGTGGTAATTAATTTATGTTAAATTAAATATTCATCATATTAGCCGCAGACTACTGGACATAGGCCTACCCCAAGGATTTCAAAATTACCAGTTAGATAGAAACGGCCTGCATTCTTTGGCTGCCTGTGATCTCTTCAGGTCATCTGACCATCTGGTCGGTGGATGTCTGATGCTGCGCTTGCCGGTGCGTGGTCGCCATTCGAGAGCCTTTATATTCCATCGGCCATCGGTTCGTCGCGCTATGTGCCCCACCCACTGTTACTTTAGAACAAAACATTAATTAATTCTAATTAATAATTAGGTCTAACTTGAGCAAATGAACACATATTGTTTGGTCTATGCTGACTCGGGAGATGAATACAAATTTAATAACTAAAAATAAGCCCGAGGTACACTTTTTTAAAAAGGTCATCTGCGTGGGTTTAATTCTTCCTGTATTTTTGACTGCTTATTTCTGTTTACATTTAATAATTTACTAGTTACATGACACAATTTATATTACATTTTATTAATAAAACCTTAAAACTATATACTTAAAAATAATAATAATAAAAAAAGCTCCTTGTCAGTGTCAGATCTAAAATTTTGTAATTATTTTATTAATATTTATTTTACAACAGCAGTTACACTTTAATACAAAAATAAGTGAATACAATATAATATAATTACATACAATATAATATTGGTAAACAAACAACTTATGGGAAGAAAAATATACAAATCTGAAACAAAACTCAAAAATGACAGCTAACGCGAAAATAGAAAAATACAATGATTACAAGATCTGCACGAGGAAGACGAATCGCACGCCCACCACCGCCGCCCGTCTCGTCAAGCTCCACGTCGTCGGAGGAGCAGTATGCCACACCTCCGACCTCCGCAGTGTCGAGCGACGAGGACGAGCCGCTGCCGCCCCCGTCGCCGCCGAGACCTGTGCGACGTAGAGGGCGGCCCCCACGACCGGCCGGCTTGGGACCTACGGGGCACCCTGCCCCACGACAGGCCCCCGCTGCCGGTGGTGTAGTGCGACGTATGACGTGGACTAATTCTATGAATGAGAACGTCATGCGCGCCTACTTCGGGGCGACTGAGGGGGGAACTAATCTCAGTGCGTACCGTGTTCGAATGCTTTCTGTATTTCAGATGCTCGAACCGACTGTCACCGTATCGGCACAACGTCTCTCGGATCAGGTGCGGGCCATCCAGCGTTGTCGAATGTTGGACACGCCTACACTTGAGCGGCTACGTCGGGAAGCGCAACCTGTTCCTACTATCATTGACGCAAGACAGACCCGACCTGTTCCCGCTGCGAGGGCGAATTTACAAGATTCGTCACCGTTACGGGCAGGTGGCGTACCTGTGCAAAATGATCGTGAGAATATTAGCGTGAGTACAACTCAGAATTATGAGCAATTGAGGAGCACATTGGAAAGTGTGATTAGTGAGTATCGTTCAGTCCCTATAACACAAAAACCACGTCTACCTCGTTTGCCTATGCACAAACGAAACATTTTGCTTATGGGAGCCCTAGATAACTTGCTGGATCCTTATTTAGAATCCAGCCAAGACCTGGCTGATACGCACTCAATTCTTTATTGTGCGGCCATTGCCGCCTGTCGTGTAGCCCGAGTAAAATTTCCAGAATCTGATCGGATCCCTCGGCGGGCGGGTGATGTACCAGAATGGCAATTGAGAATTGAGAGTCGTATTACTAGAGCTAGGACTCTCATAGGTAAACTTTACTGCTTTAGGTCAGGCAATAACCGCCCAAGGGTAATGCGCTTTGTGCACCAAGCGTTTTCTGGGACCAATGTTCGTCCCCAGGACTATATACATTGGGTCACGGAGCGCATTGACTTACTTAAGCAGAAGATTTGTGCATGGGCGAACAGGATTCGACGTTTCCGGGAGCGGGCTGAGAGATTTCACCTAAATCGCATTTTCGAATGTGATCAAAGGAAGGTATACCGAAACTGGGAGAAGTCCACTAATAGAGTGGTTAATGGACAGCTTCCAAGTGATGAAGCCATGTCTAGTTTTTGGCGAAATATTTGGTCGGTGCCTGTTAACCACACCGAGGGATCTTGGATGAGTGCGATTGAGGGAGCGTGTGACTCGATTGAAGCCATGGAGGCTATAAACATAGACACTCAAGATATCAGTTGTGCAATCCGTTCAGCACATAACTGGAAAACTCCAGGCCCGGATGGATTGCACAACTTTTGGCTTAAATGGTTTCGTCGGTCACATGCTGTCTTGTCAGCGCAATTTCAAAATGCCCTCGTGGGTGGATATCTTCCAGCATTCATGACAACTGGTATTACCTTTCAGCTCTTTAAGGGTGGTAGTACCACGGAAGCTAAAAACTTTCGACCCATAACATGCTTACCAACATTATACAAGCTCCTTACATCCATTCTTACATCAAAAATTACTCAGCACATAGATGCGCAAAATATTCTGGCAACTGTACAGAATGGGTGTAGGGCTGGGTCCCGTGGTACAAAAGAGCTTCTCCTCATTGACAGGACCATATGCCAACAGGTCCGTCGAAACAGGAAAAATCTTTCCGTTGCCTGGATTGACTACAAAAAGGCCTATGATTCGGTGCCTCATTCATGGCTGAGACGGGTACTGGAGTTGTACAAAATAGACTCAACTCTACGTTCCTTTCTCAGCACTTGTATGGGACAGTGGACCACGGTCCTTTGTAAACCAGGTGGCGGGATTTCTCCTGGTTCGATGAACCCAATACGGATACAACGTGGTATTTTCCAGGGTGACAGTCTGAGTCCTTTGTGGTTTTGTCTGGCTCTGAATCCGCTTAGCACTTTGTTAAAGGATTCAGGGCTAGGTATACGTCTTCGGAGAGGGGGTGAGATCATTTCTCATCTGTTATACATGGATGACCTCAAGTTGTTTGCACCAAAAAAACCAGATCTTGTGAAGTTGCTGAAAGTAACTGAAACTTTTAGCAACGCCATTTGTATGGAGTTTGGTGTTGACAAATGTGCGGTCATGCATGTGGAACGGGGTAGAGTTGTAAACTCTGACAGATTGCAACTCTCCGAGAATATGATTCTCAATTCCCTTTCCGAGGCAGAAACATACAAATACCTTGGTATGTCAGAGTCTCTCGGTATATCTGATAGAGACATAAAACAATCAGTGACGGAACGTTTCTTTGGCCGGCTGAAAAAAGTACTGAAAAGTCTTTTATCGGGTGGCAATAAGGTTCGTGCTTTCAACGGTTGGGTTATGCCTTTACTTATATACACCTTTGGCATATTAAGGTGGACTCAGACTGAACTAGACGCCCTGGACGTAAAGGTCAGAAAAATGCTTACGACGTATCGCATGTATCATCCACGATCATCGGTGATGAGATTGTACATCCCACGGAAGTGTGGAGGGCGTGGCTTTCTTAATGCCAAAAACCTACACAACCGAGAGGTGTGCAATCTCAGGAAATATTTCCAACAACGTGAAAGTGGATTACATTGCGACGTCGTAGCAGTTGACAATGGCCTGACACCACTATCCATGGCGAACAGGAACTGGCGCATACCACAGGTGTTTACTACCCAGAGTCGCATGGACGTATGGAAGAGTAAAGAGCTGCACGGGCGGTTCTACAAGGCCCTTCATGGACCTGATGTAGATCTGCTCGCGTCGGTGGCCTGGCTACGTTTTGGTGATCTCTTTGGAGAAACCGAAGGTTTTGTCTGTGCAATTATGGACGAAGTTATCAAGACGAATAACTATCGGAAATATATCCTGAAGGACGGTACGGTCGACATATGTCACGCATGCCACCGTCCCGGAGAGTCACTCAGGCATATAGTTTCCGGTTGTTCTCATCTTGCTAACGGCGAGTACTTGCATAGGCATAATCAAGTAGCTAGGATTATACACCAGCAACTTGCTCTTAAATACGGCCTTGTGAACTCTGAGGTACCGTACTATAAGTACGCACCAGCGCCGGTTCTTGAGAATGGTCATGTCACGCTCTACTGGGACCGGTCTATTATCACAGACAGGACTATAATAGCCAATAGACCTGATATTGTGATTATAGACCGGGAGACACGCCGTGCAATTCTAGTTGATGTTACCATTCCGCATGACGAGAACCTCGTAAAGGCCGAGAAAGATAAACTTTCCAAGTACTTAGACTTGGCCCACGAGGTTACCGTCATGTGGCATGTTGACTCAACGGTAATTGTTCCAATTGTCGTGAGCACGAACGGACTTATAGCGAAGAGTCTCGACCGTCACCTAGAGAGACTCTCGCTTGGCAGTTGGGTCAAGACACAAATACAGAAGGCAGTACTTCTGGATACGGCCCGCATTGTGAGAAGATTCCTCACTCTGGAGCCCTGACCACCGGCAGCTTGGGTCTTCACTCCGCTGCCGATGGGTGCCCCTTTTTTTATATTTTTAAATGTTTTTCTTTTTTATATATAATTAATATTTAAAAATGTAAAAAAATGAGACAAAGATGAATAAAGGATATAATAATAAAAATTACAAATAAATTATTAAATTGTGCAGTCCCGTTAAAAGCTCCACTTGCCGTAATGTACCAAGAAGGCTGGCAGCATTGCCATATTGAATGGCAATGCTAATCCTTTGAGAAAGGTAAATAAATATTAAATGTTTATTTCTGTTTACAGAACAAATTAAGTGAGACTTACAAAGAAAGAAAAATACCAACTACCAACCACAGTGTTGCAGAGATTTTAACTCTGCTTTCACGGGTCTACTGAAATATATTACCTATGTAGTTATTGTGTTTTACATTGTAGAATTTTTGTGTACATTGAAAAAGAATAGCTCAGATATTTAAATTAACAAAGGACAAAGATAACAAGAATACATACATAAAATGGGACAAATATCTGAATATAATAATAAAATAAATTAATAAAATGAGATATTATTAGATTTGTCATAAATACGTGGTCCGTTCCAATGACATAAATAAGGTAATGGGTCTAGTGGGATAGAAAGGATATTTCTGTTTTTTCATCACGATTTCTATAAAAAATAAATTCAAGGCAACTCGAAGGTTCTTTCAGATATTTTTGCTTATTTAAGTAGGTATTTTTTTCTTGTCAATGTAAACAAGATACAAACATATTTACCGACTTAAATAAAAAGGTGAGTCTTGCCGTGGAAATTTTTTTCATGATGAAAAGAAGCAAAGAGAAAACATAGAAAATAAAAGCTGCTTTGCATCTTATGTTGATCGCGAAATTTGATATATTTATTTATTTACTTGTATAGCGCAATACATAAACGTCAGGCGTGCAAAAAAAGGAAAAAGAGAAACATGAATCATAATTCCTCATTCAGGTCCAATTTGATATAGGGAAGAATTTTCATAAGTATTTTATAAAACTATGCATTTTGGATATTACAATAAAAGTTTCCATTTTTTTATTTGTAGTTGTCTTTGAAGATTTAATAAACACTATAGATTAAAAGCAACAATGCCAGATTTTAAATAAACTGGTTTAAGACAACAATAAATAAAAGATAAGCTTAACATTCATATCAAAGATAAGCTTTGAAATTCTAATTGAAGAGGTATCGCGTAAAATTACAATGGCACTACCATTCAACTCTCATTCTCAACTACATCGCTACAGCATAAATCAAGTTAATGGTCTATCGACTGATCGGGACCCCTTAAGAGATTGCCCAGATACTTGACTAATGAAAAACAATTGTATTTTATCTCCGACTACAAATTAAAGCCATTTGTCGTGGAAAGTATATAGGTATATAGAAAGAAAACATTAACTGCCATGTTTCTATGGTTAAGGAGGTTAAACTGTGCTTGCTCTATTGTAAACATCAGTAATATCAAGTCTAGGACCAAATTAAACGATCGCTTGCTTTATATAAATTCTATGTCTCTAACGCAGTTTTTGAAGACAAAAATATAGACAAAAAATACTTAAATCCTATACTATTAAACGAGCAATATTTGTATGTATGTATATATATTTATATATATATATTTGTCTCGCGTTTTCGAAAACCGCTCTAACGATTTCTTTGAAATTTTAAACATAGGTTCTTATAAAGTCAAAAAATAAATCTAAACAGGTTCCATGCCTGGGAAAAATCATTTTTCCCATATTTTCCAGCAAAAAGATTTTCCGCATGAAATTGTAGTAATAGTACAATAATTTTGGCACCAGCGGGTCTGCTTCGATAGCCCAGTGGTTAAGACATCTGCTTTGTACTCTGGTGGTTCCGGGTTCAAATCCTAACTAAAGAAAGCTTTGTTTTTCTTTTTTGTTTTTGTTTTTGTTTTGGAGTATAAAAGTATTAAATCAGTATAAATCGCGCATATATTATTTAAAATGGCTTGAAAGAATTATTAATTCGGTTATAAAGGTAGCCTAATGTTTGACCCCGGGTCTTCAACTAAATCCATACCAAATTTCATCAAAATCCGTCCAGCCGTTTGGCCATGAAAGAGCAACAGACAGACAGACAGAAAGACAGACAGACAGACTTTCGCATTTATAATATTAGTATGGATGGAAGTATGGATGGATACCATAACTAACGAGCGGAGCTCGGTCGCCCAGGTACTTGTATTTAAATGACTTAATCATATGATTTATTTTAAAAAACTCAGCGTTTTAATCCCGCAAAGGGCCTGTTAAATAAAAAGCAGTTATTTGGTCGTAAGAAAATTAAATTAAATATATCATAATTAGTTAACCCACAGTAAAGGTTTCCGCAAGATAATTATGACCCTATTATAATGAAATTAACGCCCCATAAATTGTATACTTACGAATGAAAATAAACATCTTAACAGAGCGAAGCCGGATTTAATTAAAATTGGTGCTTACATAGCGAGTAATATTTGGTTACGAGTAAAGATATCTAGACAAATAGATTACACACGGAAGAAATAAAAAAAAATATGTATTTGTAGAAAAACAGTCAAATGGACTACCTGATGGAAAGCGGTTACCATACGTAGCCTATAGAAGTTAATAATACCAGGGGTAACCCGTGCGCATTGCCGACCATTAAGAAGCCTTTTTACGTTTTTTTTCTTTTCACCCTTTCTTTCGAACACCATTTAGTCCTTTGGGAAAATTATGACATACTAATAATTGTTATATATCTACTTTGGCAGAATGAATACCACCACTCTCAGTCAAGGCAAGTCTGATTGTCCTAGGTCATGGATTTGTAAGTATGCATGTTATCATTGTAACATAGTATTAATTAGTTAATTAATTAAGTGTAGTATTTTTAATTTAAAAAAATACCTTAAGCTTATTCTTAGCGATTTATTCTTACATAAATTTGAATAAAATAAATTTATAAAACGTAGACCACATGGTAACCATATATGTATTCGTTTATTTAACAGGCTCACAGGCTAGCTAGTGAGGTAGTTTTGGGCTTATAAATATCAGCAAACACACCACGTTTACTCTCGTGTTCTATTACATTGTTAGTCTGTGGCAAGGAGACGCTACATGAAGTCACCGAAGCCGTCAAAGCTGCTCTTTGATTAGTGTTCACTTCATATAACGTTAATAAGACGGAAGACAGAATTATTGTCTAATTTATTCAGGTTGCTTTTCATCACACACGTGGGGAAATTTAATCTGCAAAAGACGAGGGTTATATTAACATGTTATTTAAAATTCAGATTAACTTTGCTTTTTACGAAAGGTAATTGAAAGTTGAAAACGAAAAACGTTTATATGTGTTTTGATTACTTTTGTTATATTTGTTGATATCGCCTTTCTTTCCAATATAACCTGTAGTAATACTATCAATTATGATCACCCTTTACTCCAGAATAAAGTTTAGAAACGAAAAATTAAAATGCTAGTGTTTTTACCGATTTTTTCTATTATATTCTAGACAAGTGAAGTGACATGCTAGACCCATAAAATAATTTTTTGGGGAACCGCAGCGACGAAGGTGTCTAGTTAATATTTACAACCTGTAGTTACAACCTATGCTTCTCTCTAAAGATTGCATTGAAACTTTGCAAGCGCGATTTAGCTTCCCATACATAATCGCTCGGCTTGAATGCAATTCTAGAATTATGGCTTTAGCGCCATTTGTTGGGCATGCTAGTAGAGTATATAGTGCGATATTATTGCCACACTATAAATAATGATATATTTAATAAAGATAGTATAGTATTTTAGCTGCTATTCAGGTGATTTAGTGTTACTCTATTTTAGCGCAATATGTTGCTCATAAGTGTAACAGTGCCAAAGTATTTAGCACTTTAACCAACAAGAAACAAAAGCTATGATGTATTGCTAACAGACAAATAGTTGAAGACATTGATCAATGCCAATGCTGGAAACTAGTGGACAAACTTCAGAGCGCACTTTTATTTGCTTTGAAATCGACGCTAGAAAATTCAGGAAATTACCGATTCAAACGTTGTAAACGTGGAACTTGAGGAGGCAAAGTGCCAAAATGTTGCCGCTTTAAAAATCGAACCTTTTAAAGAATTCGTACCATATTCTAGTACTACCTACGCTTGAATATAAACATCTTTGACATTGGGAATGCTTTTTTCTGGTGGAAACCTAAAAATTGTGAAATGATGAAATTTCTTTTTATGATTGACTGGTAGAGTTAAACTTACTTGTGATACGAGGTTTTTAATAATTAAATAAACCAATTAGAAAGAAATACATCATCTACCTGTCTTATAAAGTATCATAGAAAAAATAAATCCTTAAGCTGAACTGATTTATTATTCTTGCAACCGACAGGAAACATCCAAAAGAGCCTAAAATATTGCGTACAATGCGCGTCTAGAGAAATTTTTCATCTAGCAAAGAAAGAAAGAAAATACCTAATTTATTTGTGTGAAACGTATAAGATCTTAACAATGCCTGATGTAGTCAGCCTGCAAGCAAGCGTACAAATATTTTTATCTAAATTTTTCTAAATTAAGTACCTAGATCATTCGTTATTAAAACGCTGAAATTTTAAATAATCCACTCTGTCATTGATTTAATAAGAAACGAATATACTTAAACTCACTTCAGTTTCATATCACTAGCGTAGATTCTAAATAAAACATAATAATAGTATAAAAGCTAGTTTGTATGGATGTTTGTTACTCTTTCACAGGAAAATGGCTGAACCGATTTGGCTGAAATTTTGAATGTAAGATTGCATAGACCCTGTAATAACACACAGGCTAATATCCGGGAATACTCACGGGAGCGAAACCCCGGGCAATAGCTGGTTTTTGTATTAAAATATTCCTTGAAAGGAGGACACTGTTGTGACTCATATGATAAGTCGATATTTGGCAGTAGACGCGCAAACTCGAGATATAAATCATCAAACACAATGTAATTTCCAAAGCGCTGTGCTCTGACACATTTGTGTCCCAATTGAATTGTTTCCACCCCAGCTCAATACAATTACAACTTGTACCCAACCTATATATAACTTTGAACTCATTTGCATACTTAATAGGTGTTAAATCAAAAGAAAATTAGCCCTCTGGATTCGTGGATTTTTCTGGATCTTGACATTAGTCTTTTTTCGACTTTAGTGTTACAAGTCCAATTAACCCTGCAGACTGTATTCTACTACTGAGGAGCTTGATAGCCTAGCGCGATGCGCGTGTTCGTAACGATAGTGCGCGTCAACGATGGCGACGGTGAGTGCGCGGCCATGTTTGAATTGGTCGCCATTAGTGGCATTTCTATCTTGAGCTCCTCCGTGCTTCGGAAGACACGTTAAGCCATTGGTCCCGGCTGTTATTGGTAGATGACAGTCGTTAGGCTATGTCAGATGCCTTTAGTTAGCCTGAAAAATCTGACAGTGTTGGCCACTAACACCCAGATCATGTTCCTGTGGGTCTGGTTTCCCTGTGAAAATGGTAACGGTCAGACGGCAGTCGCTTCATTGTAAAACCAGTTCCGCCAAATCAGGACCATGATAAATAGCGTACACTGGGCTCTTAGCGTAAGCTGAAGATGCAACCGGGAAACACGCTCGTACGAAGAAGAGTGACAGGAATTTAAGTGATGACGTGGCATAGTGTCAAAGCTGTAAATTAAAAAGCAATGACAAGCGTGACGACGCCAGCACGTCGCTAATCCTTCTTTATGAAAAAGTGCCGAGCATTCTGAACCAAATTATATTCGAGAAGGAATGCGAGTAATAAAATTAAAATTACGTCGACATTGTTGAATCTAGGTCTTGGACAATATATTTTCAACATTAATAAAAGTTCACTGAATAAATTAAAATCATAGTATTCAAATTTTTCACATAAAAAAATATAGCTTTATTGACAAATTTGTCCCATCTTTTCCATAATATATTTTTAAATGATTTCTAGTTCCTCAGTCTTATTGTTTTAAAGGCGAGGTTCCAATCCAATGCAATTACTTATTCTCACCCCGTCATTAAATATCGCTAGAAGATTTTTCATAATATTTTATTACAGGCAGCAGATCTGACATTAACTGTTCTTTAAAATGCTGTTGCTAATGGGAAATAATGCTTAGAGAAAAATTATAAGGAAATTTACTTATAATAAAATGTAATATGTAAAATGACTACCCCGTAGTCCAGTGGAATTAAACTTTTAGCTGTCTATCAAAATAATTTCGTACTACAACTAAATCCAGGGCATATTAAATAATACTAATCTCTAATATATACTAATCTCTAAATTTTAATGTAAGTTACAACAGAAAACTCCTGAAGAAGACCTAGAAAGCGATGGAAATCCTGAAGAAGACCTGAGGAGACGAGAATCCATCTCTGGCTGATATAGCAAAATTGGAGATTGAGGTCAAGAAGAAGTCGAAGTACACGAAGAATAAGAAGAGTTGTAGCGTCTAGAGTAGGAAAACAAAGGAATAACCCAGAAAGTAAGTTATTATAACAATAATAATTGATGTAATATGACCGTATATTGTTTCTTATCTCGGTTTCCTTGTAAATTATAACTGCAATCAAATAAAACAAACGATTGTTATCATAACTCATTATTACAGTTAATAAACTTCGCGATAACGTTGAATGGATCACGTGTGGAGGAACCTAATGTTCTGCTTTAGTGTGTAAGTTATGTAATGTAAATGTGGTACATTGTGGGGTTATAAAGGGGTTTTAATTAGGTTTGACTTGACTATTAGAGAATGCCTTATTTGTTTTTAGTCCACTTATTGTATTTCCGCAATGCAGTTGTATGCATGCAATAAATTAATAAGTAATTATTATTTTTTTTTGTGCTAAGTCCCGCTGCTTCTCTCCTTCAGGAATAATGGCCTCATCTTTGTCGTACTTGCGGGTTTTGAAGATGTTATGCAGATTTTCTATTCATACCAACCCTTTCCTTGCTTATTTTGAGTATTAAATCTTCGTTCTTCTTTATTTCTTTTCCTTCATGGCCTTTTATAATATTCATCTGGAGACCCGGGTCGTAGATATTGTGTTTAGATGTTTTTAGTTTAATAAGGACACATTCTAGTCTTGAATCACCTGATTGTCAGATAAAACGATTTTTTTTAGAAGATATTTTAAGCTTTTAAGTCCCACCTGCCAACCGGTGGTCTTGAAATAACTTCATCGGAGGCTGAAAAGTAGTATCAAAAAACTTTGTCACTAGGGTATGCAGTTGCATGGCCAGTTGGAACCTCCAATATTCCTACAAGATATTATCAAATTAATATTTCTTAAATATCAAACGGATATTACTTAAAACATAAAAATTAATACTCCAAAGTATGTAGCTACACAGTTAACGAAGGCTGTTAATTTAACTCTGTTCGGTTCACCGCTAACAAATGGACATAATTAATGAATTCAACAGACATCATTTATTAAGTAAACCATTTTGTTCGGTTTTTCATTTCGACTTTTCTGGAATAAATATGCAGATTTTATTGCTATACTTTAGCTGTCTGTGGCTTCATCCGAATGAATCATTATTTTGTATGGTTTACAAGGTCAACTAACCATGCACATCCTAGTTCAGGGTTCATATCGGCCTCTGACGTTGTTTCTTAAACGACTTCCAGATAATACACCAACAAGTACCAACAGAATAACGTAGCTTCCAAAGCACAGAATAATCTTTATTATCAGAATGTCCTAACCTGGTCCTAATCAAACTAGAAACAACTAAACAAAGTATGTTCTCCATGGGAGTTGAACTCACGACCTCCGAATTTTTAGCCCTAGTCACTGGACCACAGAGGCTGTTGAATGAAAATAAATTGATAGATATGATGAGAAGTATTGACAGATGACACACCTACTTTACTGAGAATGTAAAATTTGTTTTATATGGGTTATATAGTAACCTAAAATAAATTTACTTTTATTTATTTATTTATTTATGATCTTATTCGCCTGTTTTTTTTTTCAAGTTACGGTGTTTAACAGCAGTTGCTCCATTCTAGTACCAATGTAATTATTTTTGACTTAAATAACAAATACACTACTATGATATCTCGTTGAGTATCAGCGAATGTGTTAACCTGAATACTACTGCAATGTAATAGACTTTAAATACTTAAATAATGTTCAATGCTGAATTTCCACTCAAGCGGACACAAAGGCATTAGTCAACACAGACAATGCAAGCTGTATAATTAATGCAGTAGTAAATTGTATCCAGAAATATGATACAATGTGGTGTGACCTAATTCAAACGTCGTACTTAATTGCTGAGCTGGACGTTCGAGACTTCGCCTAAATTTATAGAAGGGTCAAACGCCACTAGATGCACGGAAGAACTCAAGAAGAACAAGCAACATTTTTATTTAAATATTTATTTTTCACATTTACAATGTCATTACAGTTAGTACCAATGCGAAAGAGTAAGCATAAAGATTAAAAGTAATTATATCTTAGAGCAATATCTCAGAGCAATATTTGCGAATTTCAAAGAACGTGAGTAATCTTAAAAATTAACCCACTTAGCCTGATCATTACTTACAATCAAATATTGTAAACAAGTTCATGCATGCATATGACGTCGAATTCCTATTCTAGGAAAATCATATTGGTTGCAATGGAAAAATATTGTTTTTGTCAGTACAGATTGAGAGCTTTTCATACAGCTATACGGAGTTATTAGAGCTGAATCAACAGCTCTTAGTGGAAGTTAAATTTGAATCTAAAACTGGAACTGTGTTGAAAGCTTCGTGTACTTTCTGTTTGTGTTCTTTTTATTATTTCCATATGGTTTTTTTATCAAACCATTACTAAATTTGAGAGATAAGGTAAAAGCTAGGTAAGTAAGTTAGACTTTAAGGTATTTATTAATATGGGCCAATAATGTAAATTTTTTTGCCTAAAATAAATGAATAAATAAAAAAAAAAAATCAATTTTCATAGATGTTTTTTTAAATCATATACATTTAATTGTTTATTCAAAACCTAATCTTGCTTCGTCAAAACTGAAAAATATCAGCAACATACTTCATCAAATATTTCACAAAATTGTATCACTACAAGCCGCGTCAATACAAAAGAAACCACAACTTTTTTCTGTTATTCTAATTATTAAAAAGTCAAATACTTTATTTCTTTCATATAAAACTTATTAATACTTAATTTTATCTTGACTAGGTTTATTAATAAAAAGATAGGAAATGTTATATTCAAATAATATGAATATCCATTCGAAGACATTTCTTGAACACTTTCTTGAAATTAGATTGTGGGTGCAGCGTGAAATAGCTCGGCAAACAGCTTCGTAAGCTGTATAGGTGCCAGCATTGACTGCCGACGTGGCAGAAATTTCAGGTAGCCTTCTAAACTAAAATAAAATTTCTTCTGCAGAACCTACGAAAAATTTTCTAACTTATAATCTCTTAATTAAAGCTATCCTAACTAATATTATAAATGCGAAAGTGAGTTTTTTTGTTCTTTACGCTTTCACGCCCTATCATGCTTCTATTTCTCTACTCTCTCTTTTGGGTTGCGAGTTGAGGAGGTAGTTGCTAAATGGTAATAACTACTGTCGTCTACGATCATAATTAAAACGTACATGAGCTCTTAATTGTAAGCTTAAAAATAAACTGAGAAAGACGCTCGGATGAAAAAAGGTAAGCGTGTAAAAATAGAAAACCTTGAGATTTAAAAAATGCGAGTGAAACCGCGAAAAATAGCTAAATATTCATTAAGTTGTCCTATTTATCAGGACCTAATTCAATAAGGGTGGCTTCGTACAGTCTGTTAATTATATCAGATTTCTTTGTTAATTAGGACCCCATTCTTTACTTAAGATTTATTTTTACTCCATTCAAATCACTTGGTTCACAGAAGTTTTCATTTCTGTCGTTTGCAACTTTTATTGAGGGTCTTTTTACTATTGAACCTTAGGGGGCT
The DNA here is from genome assembly GCA_947044815.1 of Apomyelois bistriatella. NCBI lineage: Eukaryota > Metazoa > Arthropoda > Insecta > Lepidoptera > Pyralidae > Apomyelois > Apomyelois bistriatella. The sequence goes on from OX345693.1 coordinate 385,960, forward strand.
CGTTTTTGAGTAACTTATAGATATTTTTATTCAGTGTCTGCAAAACCTATTACCTACTTACAAAGCTAACCAAATCCATTTCATTTTTTTAATTCATTTCATTTATGAAGATGCGAAAAATGAAAATATGCATAAACATCATCACCATTTCAGCCGTAGGCTGTCCACTGCTGGACATAGGCCTCCAACCAGGATTTCCAAAATATTAAACCTACAATAAGTATAATGTAGTTAAACTAAATAACATAGAATTTGGAAATAGCACGCGGTCTGTCTACGCCAGGCATTTTTCAAAAATCTAAGCATTTAGTGTCCCTCAGTAATCGTTTAAAAATAAAAAAGTTTTTGTCATTGATAGCACAATTCAATTATCAATTTCTTGACATAATAGAAAAAAACTATTCATTTGCGTCGGTAATCTTAATGATAGTATAGAACCATATTGTAACACATTTTTAATCTTATTGAGAAAAATGTTTTCTTTAAACCAAATAATTAGGAAATCGCGCGCAAGGCAATTTTTGAAACTATTTTCTTTAAAGCATATTCATGAGAGAATAAAGTAAGTTTTGAATATACTTCAGGACTTCTGTGGTACTTACAGGATATTAGAAAGCATTTATATTAAATCTTCAGAGCGTGTCCGATGAATCAGAACGTGCGAGATGCCGATCCAGCGAGATCTCCTAGCTTTTAGTGATTGTTTTGACCGTCCAATATAATATCGAAAATGATACTAATCCTAATGAAATGAGAGGGTTGCTGTGTCTAGCTATGACTTTTAGAAAAAAAACAATCAATAAGGCAACCTGTAAAATCCGACAGTTTTAGCCTGAAAAAAGAGTAATGGAGGTCAGACGGCAGTCGCTCCGTTGTAATATCTAATATCACCAAATCAGTAACATGGTTAAAAAGCGTATGCTGGGCTCTGAACCGTAAGCTAAAGATGCAACACACTTAAAACCTACGTGTTTCCTAGTTAAATATTCAGTTTGGATTGAAAATTAATTTTATTTAAGGAAACGACTTAGAAGCAATGTAACGACAGAATCACGATATAGTGGCAATGTGTTAGCAAAAGACTAGTCGGTAGCGCGCTTGAACTTAAATGGGCTACGGTGACCACTCGCCCATCTTTTGCGAGCGATTTCCTTGACTTTCGATATTTTCGTTTTGAGTGTTTATTTGCTGATGAACTAAACCGGTTTCACACAATGTCAAAATTGTGTTACTAGTGGATTTCACCATGTACTTAGTGACTTCTATTTTGAGGGGAAATATTTATATGTAATTTACTTATTTAGAACGATACTTCTTTCTTCCTTGACATAGGTAGTTCCATCATGTTAGATCTCTAGTTAATTCCTACGAAACTACAGAGTAATCATGATCTAAGTGCATGCCAAGTTTACTCAATCACGCTGCGGTTAGACATGCTCTAATTACAGCTTCACAGAGGAAGCCGCTCCGTCAATATTGACGTCAATCATTCGATACTGTGATGTGAGCTAATCTGTGGTAGGTTTTCCTAGCGTTGCCTTAAGCTTTGAAACCACGAAAAAGCGTGTTTATATCCTTGAGGTTGTATGAAAATATAACGGAATAAAGATTGTTGTAGATCTCGTCGGGCTGATTCTGAATATGTCATTAACTCATTTTAGACCAAAATGTCAGTTAAGGTGGTTATGGTTATAAGAGCAGCTAATCTGTGGTAGGTTTTCCTAGCGTTGACTTTAGCTTTAAAACCACGAAAAAGCGTGTTTATATCCTTGAGGTTGTATGAAAACATCGGTAGGTTCGATGGCTAAGAAAAGTGAAGTAAGAAAAGGTATTTTTTTTTTTATTTTATACAATTACAAGACAAGGGAAAAATTCTTTATTGCATAAAAGGTGATTGTTGTCAAAAAAATAGGTAGGTAACACGGTGCAGTCGAGTATATAGTACGTAGAAAAGTTAAGTATTTCCTAAAATTCAGTACACAATTAATATTTTTATTGAAAATAACATAATATTATGTTGATAATATTGTTATTAATTTATAGCTCCTTATTGATAAAACTATTTTTTACTTAAAAAGCAGTATTTTAAGTGTTTCTACACACTTCTAGATGCTTTATTTACCTTTTGCTAATAAACAATTTCGACATATCGAATAAGATCTCATTTTATAATATTTTGTATAAAAACAATGGCAAAAAATAAACATATGGCCGCATGATGTAAAAAAAGGAACCCATTGGCACTCCGGGAGTGTCGACAGAAATGAAAACTTAAACAATTATGTATGTATTTTATGAGTTATCGGTTACGGTGTCTCTAGTTTAATTAGTTTTTCCATCTTAATGTCATAAATGTAAAGAAGTTGGAAAAACCTTTTGGCTAAATCACAAGAATAATAAGCATTATTTTCATTTATCCATTGTCACCGAAGACACCTCACCTCAAAAGCAAAACTTTCCGTTTGTAATTCACGGGGCATCTGTAATCAAAGTCAGCGACAAGAACTCCCGGAAACTTCTTCGTATTCTTCTCCAATAAAATCGAAACTTATTTGCCAATAAAATCGTATGAAAGTGTCGCGAACTTGGGAGTGGAATGAATAAATTATTTACAACGTAGAAGTTTGAATTGTTTGTTGTTGTAATGGAAGTTGTTTATTGAGATATATTCGATATGATATATTTACTTAAAACTCCTGATTTGAGCAATTAATTACCATCGTATGTCAATTCAAGATTATTTCTCTATTATATTCATAGAACTAAGAATCGCGCGCGGCTCTAACAAATTCTTTAATCTATGATCATATTATAAAAAAAATATATATCAAATTTAATTTCAACAGCATTTATCTCTTAATTGAACCAATATAGCAGATATTTTCCGTTTGTGGTATTAAACGTCAAAATGGTATAAGATATTATTTTATATCAAACAATTTAATTATTAAATATTATTTATTATTAATTGATTAAAAAATAATAACATTAATTAAAACTAACTTATATATAAAATATTCTAATATAAAAATAAATAAAAACTAATTTAAATATAAAAAAATATTTATTAAATTGTTGTTTAGTTCAGGTTCAGTCCTCGTTCATATTGCGTACAAAATTATCACATAAAAATAGTTTTTTCATTGCATTTAGACTTTGCCAGCTAATTTAATGGTGATAGGTATTAATCTTAAATTATTGGAAACAAAATATAGACAAATATTTACATAATTAAAAATCCTAAACTAAAAAATAAAATGCGACACATATTAAAAAAGGCTAACAAAAATTCGAGTCCCGGCAAATCATTACCCCGAGGTAGGGTGCCCAGAAGGCTGACAGCATTACCACGTTGGATGGCAATGCTGATTTTTTGGGCGAGGTAAAGGCCAGCAACCACGTGATTTAGCGCGGCTCGTGTCAATCCCATACATTTTGGTCTTGTCGACATTCGTTTAAGTTTTAAATTTGGGACTTTGGCTAAGACCACGGGTCGCTGGGCCAGCGGAGTAAGTAATATGATGCTAGGCTATTGTTCTATCACCAAGATGTCTATTTGCCTCAGTAAACACTAATGTCATCCCGTATATTTTCTTCCATATTTCCCTAAATAACTTCGGTCCATCATATCATTCATCACATCATAAGAACAACAACTTATTGCAAGTTATTTATGACTGATCGTAATTGTTCTCATTTCCACAGTATCATTAGGGAGGATTTCCATTAGTTTTCAGTACCTGTGTATATTTATGCATTTATGAGTAAGATCACACGTAATATCACATATGATTTTTTTTGTTATTATCATTTCTCATAACGTTTGAGCTTGAAATCTAGCACTGGTGTTTATTTTCAGAGTGATACAATTAAAGTCAGGTTGGTGGATAGTTCAAACACAAAGTTGGGGAGCGACAAAAAAAAAACAATAGTGGTACTCAACTGGCAGATGTCGAGCAAGAGAGCTGTCATCAACTAAGGTTGGGTATGTTATAGGGTGCATGCGCGGGGGACGGGGTCGTAGCGTCACATTCTTAGAGAGAAAATAATAACACGTTTTCTAACCGGTCGTTCATAAAATCTTATTTAAAACGTAATTTAGAAACTATGTTATTCTATCGAAAGAGAAAGATACCAATTCACAAAAAAAAACTAACATTCAATAAAATAATTATCTTACAAACTGTGATAATACTGACCCTGGTGTGGTTTACGGCTTAAAAAAAGACTATTTTGAAACAGGACAAAAAGAGAAAACTGGTGGTGAATATAATAAACGAAATTCCCAAGGAGAGTCAGATGATTTAGGGAAACGGCGCATCATAAATGAAAATTACAATCCAGTAATGATTTAAAAAAAATCAGGTGAGTACAGACCATTACAACTCTGTCCACGAATCCACAATAAATCACATATTATCTGAACAAGCTCTAAGATTGATTCGAAATAAATGTCTGAAAGGTATATATGGGACAACGAGAAGGACGTTGATAAATGATTATCTCATTGTCTAGCTGGAGAGGAATAAGACTCATAAAGGGCCGTGGAAAGAAACATATGATTTATTTTGTACGTAACTATAAAGGGACATAAATGCTTATATTCTCTCCAGGGTTGAGAAATAAGAACCAAGTAAGTACATGGATTTGGCAAAAATCTTCCTAAATATAACATACCATGTATTCCAGAATGCCTTGAATATGTGTATCATTTGTCAAATTTTAAGAACTCTCTATTATACCATAGATAAAAAAATATCTTGGGTTGAGAGGCCACGACTTCGTTAGTCTATGCTATCTACATAAATGGAACATACTTTTTTGTAACTTTTCAAATTTTTTATATAACTATAAATTAATATGACAAAGGAAGAGTTTAATAAATTAAAATAAAAAAGATAAATATAAAATATTATATTTTTTGAGAATCACTACATAGTATAAAACATAGTCGCTTTCGCTGTCACTATGTCCCTTTGCATGCTTAAATCTTTAAAACTACACAACGGATTTTGATGCGGTTTTTTTTAATATATAGAGTGATTCAAGATGAAAGTTTTTATGCCTATGCGAAGCCGGGGCGGGTCGCTAGTAAAACAAATAAAAAAAAATAAAAAATTAATAATTAATTGTTTTTTTTCCTTAAAAGAAGGTACATAACATCCAGCGCTGGTCTTCCGTCAGGACCTCTCTTGGGTTGCTAGCCGCATCGCCTATGTTAAGATTCCCTCATTCGCCGATTCCCTCAGTAGACTTGCACGGGAAGAGAAACAGCTGGTACATTCCATGATTTTCTTTTTCTCCCAGACCAGCATGGAAGTATTGTATAATACATATTATATTATCACGGATACTGTTCTTAAACAAGCATAGTGCTGAATATTCAGATCCTTGTACAATGTTAGTGTGTAAATTTGTTCGAAACTCGCAAATAAGCCAAATGATGTAAGCGCACGGATAGCAACGGCTAAACTCTGAAACTTCATATTACTTGAAACAGACTGCAATATGCAATAGGTATTTCTAGCTCATTAAGCAGTAAACTTTTAATTGAGACTATGCTATATTTTTTAAAAGTTTTTAATTAATATTCTATGACATTAAAAAAAAAACTATAATAGAACTTTAACTAAGCAACAAACTACGATAATTGTATTATAAATCTAACAAAAACTAGCAACCCTGCTGCATGTTTCTAGGAAAGGAATTACAAAATAAGGGCTTTTAAAAAGGTGTGAAAAAATATCTTCAGGGTTGGCAACGCATCTCCGTTTTCTATATCAACCATCATCGTCATGATTGTATAGATAATCAAGGAAATTTAAATGATAGATCGTCAACCAAATCGTTTTGTTATTATTTGACATTACATATTTATTCCAAAGATAAGTGATATAAATCTGTCTACATAAATATGGACAAATATTGGTAAATTCATCTCCAGTAAAGGTTTACTTGTTTGTGATATCTTTATTTCAACAAAGAAAATACGAGTACAAAAATATAAGGTTGCCAATTTAAATCTTGTTTTATTTTTTACCACATATTATTTCGACTCACTTTACGGTCCATATCTTGCTATTCCATAAACAAAATTTCTTTCTTCGTATAATTTGTTTTTTGAAGTCTGATTTGAACGACGTATGCAGTTAACTCCTGTAGATAGGGTGAGAGGTAACCTTAAGATGTGGTTAAATTGGCTGACGCATTACTTCTTGGGATGAAAAAACCCACTTCATCTTCTTAGCGAGTCGACTGGCTAATTTATATTTGTGAGGACTAGAACTCCGCCAATGATACAACGTTGTCAGTGGCTTCGTAAAGATCCCAGGAGAGTACAGGTAGCTGGGCGAGACAGAAGATGTTCCACACCTGCAGGTATCCTCTGAGCTGTATTTCTATCTGTACATGTTGTTCTTGCTTAGGCCGACCTGGGTCTGGAGTATGTTTAAAGACTTCCATGTAGGCCATAGCAGATCATGTCTATGGAAGGGTCTTGGACAGCGGTAGGAGAGACGCCGACGGGTTTCTTTCCAGATAGTTGTCCTAGACTGAGAGGCTTCGCCAGTCAAAGGTTGAGCGTCTTTGACAAAAAGCCTACATCTATTTATACTTTTTTTAAATAACTAAACAATGTTCAAATAACATAACTAAATGTACTAAACGTGCCTGTTATCCACTATAGAAAAGATAGGCAATCCGTCAATTAATCAAGTTACCAATGTTTCCTCGCACCTCATACATCAAAATCCATCAAATATAAAGGCGGCTTTCATATGCAATATCTCTAACACCAGTCAGGACTTAGTCTAAAGTATTATGATATCACTATATATACTACATCAGGGTGGCTACTACCATCTCTTAAAACCATACAAGATCCATTGAGTAAGGAAGAGGTCGCCTTACATCATGTATTGCGCTGTCCCGCTTACTCACTGGATTTTGCATGGTTTTTAGAGATGATAGTAAGTCACCAGTATTCTTTATACTTATTATGTGTATTAAAAGCAAATTATAATGGTGAGTATTTTAGTCATCAAGACTTTCTACCTCCGTGGTCAAGATGTTCAGGCAATTGCCTGTTAGCCTCGGCGACGTGAGTTTGATCCACTCGGGAAACATACTTTATTTAGTTATTTCCGGTTTGTTGAGGTCATTGCAGGCTTGAAGGCATTTTACATAATAGCTCATTATGCTACTATTAGAGACAGCATCAGATTTAACTTTTAATACAGTTTGTTACCTATAACTATATTATAGCACTAAGTAGTTTTTAGGGTTCCGTACAAAAATGTAAAAACGGAACCCTTATAGGAACACTCGTGCGTCTGTCTGTCCGTCAGTCCGTCTGTCACAGCCAATTTTCTCCGAACCTACTGGACTAAAACAGAAGAAATTTGGTAGTATGGCGTGATCCTGTGACCCAAACACAGATGTGCAAAGTAAATATTTTTTTTATAAAATAAGTACCATTTTCGAGGGACAAATTAGGAATTTAAAAAATAAGTTTAGCGAACCTTACCGTGTAATATATCAAAAGATAGGGCTCGTTATGAGGATTTCAAATATATTTTTGTTATTATTGTAACATAAATAGTCTTGATTTAATTCATGAAAGAAGACAAAAATTGACCATTCCCCCCCTGATCTCCGAAACTATTGGGGAAAAATTAAAAAAAAAATACTTAATATAGTTCATTACCTGTAGATTACAGGATAACCTATAAGAACTCTGTCAATTGACAATTAAGTGGTAAATTCAATATAAAACGATTTAGTTCACTAAAACACCACTAGATGGCGATAGTAGTAGTTAGTTGAAATACCACAATTGAATTTAAAAACTGACATTGGCATTTTACGGAACCTTCTCCACGCGAGTTCAACTCGCACTTGACCGGTTTTTTTTTCAAATTAGACTAGTGTTTTTAGAAACATGAAGCTCAAAATAATTAATTTTATATTTAACCCGAGTCTTACCAAGCAACATTTATCATCGGACAGTCTCTCAAACAAAGCCACCAGTTAATATAAGCCGGCTAAACTAACTGACATCTATATTATACACGCTGGACTGAATAAGTGTTAGGTATGTGTGTGGGTATGAACTTCCATGCTGGTCTAGAAAAACATATAGTTTATCTCAGATGCTTCCATAAAAGTCGAGCGAGGGAATTGTGAAATGGGGGAATCATGAGTTGGCGACACGGCTAAGAACCCATCACTATTGATTTCATGTTTCAACTTAGAGACAGTACCAAAAAAATGCAATAATAATAATTAACTTGATTAAAGTTAAAAAAATAAATATATGTATAGGGAAAAATCACACAGATTGAGTTAGCCCCAAAGTAAGTTCGAGACTTGAGGTTTACTCTCTTGTGATACTAACTCAACGATACTATATTTTATAAGAAATATATATAAAGATAAACATTCAAGACCCAGGTCAATCAGAAAAAGATCATTTTTCATCTTGGCCCGACGGGGGCTCGAACCCGATACCTCCTGAGTAGCGGTCAGGCATGTTAATCATTTCGCCACGAAGATCGTCTATAATGAAATATATCGGAAACAATAAAATTAAATCCCTTCTTATCATGGCATTGCTTTTCATTGATATCTAAAATTTAAAGGATTTGACTTAGAGTGCTGATTTCTTATTTCAATTTGGGTTACCGGAATTAAATCTGTGAAATAGTTGATTTGCCTTCGTCAATGTCACTGTCAAATTTTACTATATTAAATTTATGCAATCTATTTCATTTTTCAACAAGAGGTTACGTAAGCACGTAATTAATTTTGATAAGAAAAAAAAACTCTGCGTCAATTTTAGGTCTCCATCATCCAGTAATTAAATAACTTTAGAAATCATTGGGACGCTGAGACTGCGGGCTGCCACAAAAGGCTCATCAGGCCTCGTCACTGTCCTAATGTCCATAATGAGGGACAAACAAATTGAAGTCTTTATAGCCTTTGTAAATGGCTTGGATTTAAAATGGAATATACATAGATTAGTATTCTCATTTCAAAGATTCATTTGCCTAGCCATGTCTATAAGCCTTGCCAGTTCATAGTTTAGATAGAAAAATAAAGTTTCAACATGATTAACTTCACTTAACTAAGAGCAAAATTACCAGACTTTTCTTTTTTCGTTCCAGTTTTCGCTAAACTATTGAAATGCCGGAAGCAATTTAATATCGCACAAAACTTAATTGAAGGGTAATCGAAGAGTACCAAAGATACTGCCTGCACTTAACTAGCTCTCGTAGGAAAATTTAACGTAAGATAATAATAAACTTTAAGAAATCCTTATATTGGATGTTCATATACCAGTTTATACTGAAGAGACAATCGGGAAACACGCTCGGACGAAGGTTTATAAAATTCATATTTTTGTCTATTGTTAATTTTGCGCAGCCTAAATATCTACTATTACTTTCATCATGTGTGTGTATTGGTCCATTCATAACTCCATCCGTCCATCCATTAAAATCATTTTTGTACATAGACAATTATGTGCTTCACAAATAGAAAAGTTACATCATCGTTCATCAAAAATACCTACTTTCTGTGGTTTGGAATCTTTTTGGATGAAATTGGGCCCCTGATTATGTTTGTGAATCGTGTGTTGAATTAATATTGGAAAAAGTGACAAAAGAAAATCGAAACACCTCAATACTTTTCATTAATTTTACGGTTCTTATCTAATGATTGCTCGCTGGTATATTTGATGGTCTCCACATTTGATATTCACATAATTCTTTGTATAAAAATAACAAAAAATGCCTAGTAATTGTCTATTTAGTTACATTATTAAATTAACAAATGAATGTAAAGCTGATGTTTTTTAAAAGATTTTTTTACACCGTGTCAAAGATTATTTCAAAGAGATAAATATACCAATGAGAATTTTTCTAGATTCTTCTCTGGAATCATAATAAAATGCAATTAATTACATTTAATAGGTTTGGTTGTTGTATTATTTCCTCGCAACAGTAGACCTGTCATATATAAATTCGAAATTGTGTAAATCACGTACTAAAATTTCAATTCCAGTCATCCAAATTTAGTGGCTTTGCTATTGTTTATATGATTGTTTTGCTGTATTATTAATGGTACCTAATAGGACCACTGCTAAATTGGAAATCTGAGTTCAAAGTCCAACTGAGCAGTGTCTGAATTATGTGGTATCAATGAATATTGCCTTGTATTACAATGATAACATGGTCCAATATAAATTAAGATGTAAAGAAATTTTCAGCAATATCCCTTTGTGCCTCATTGTTGTAAAAAAGCTGTTTTATGTAACTTTATTATTTTATGGTGCTATAATGAGTATTTGTATTGTAACCCAGAATAGACAAACCTGGTGTCGTATTATATTTGATGTACTGGAAAAGGAGGAGAAAGTCTTAATACAAAGTTTCATATCTGTTAAGGATATTGTAACTGTAAGTTAGATGCCTAGACCGGTCGATAAACGCTGCTATTCAAAATGATGACTTATTATTAATTGCTTTTGATATAAAATAATTTGGAGTAATTAAAAGTCACCCCTTTCCACCAATACTTGTTGTTGATTTTCCCAGTTATTCTCATGGAAATGTCGTTTCGTCTTATATAAATTAAAATATACATTGTATACTAATAAATATAAGACAAATTTTGTCCTGATGTAGTAAAATGACGTTATAAAATCAAAGTTACATGACCCGCTCAAATATTCAGTTTCACTATAGGATTACCAATTGAGCCAGGGCGTGCTATTGTTTATTTAATTATTTCACCCCCTGAATGGTAATAGGATCAGTGTAAAATCTAGAGCTCGTTTTATTGGTGTAATAGTGGGAATTAGAAGTTCGGTGTTTGTAAGCATCGTGGACTTAGGGATGTCTTCAATAGTTTTGGTTTAATTAATACAATTGCTTACTAGTTTACCAAATTGATTTACAAAAACTTCATTTTGTTCATAGGTAAAATATATTTATTTAGTCACTCTATCGGCGAACTGAATGATAGAAACAATCTCTACTAATTAAACATTAGGGGTAGCATTTGTCATGTGCATTTTGTACTTCAAACATTTTAATGCTATTTTCCATAAATTTAATAATAAATTGTTTAAATAAATAAATATTATTTATTTTGTTATTTAAATATATATATATATGATCTATAATATCAATCCACCTAAAATTTAATCTAAAATAAACTTTTAAGCCATACCTCAGCCATTAATGTTGAAGCTAACACAATATGGTAATATCAAATACCAATAGTATAATATCAAAAAGGTTATTATTTTGATATAAACACAAATCTCATTTCAAAGGTTAAAGGTTTACAAACCTCCTAATTTCATTTCAAATATCAAATGAAAGAAAAAAAGATTTTACCTAAAATTTGTAACCATTTAAAAGATTTTATCGAACTAGGTCGAGTTAATTTGAAGGAACGATGCAATCTAGCTGCAAGGTATGATCAGGCAGTATTTAGTCTGCAGTATCTAGATTCAGTATTACACGAACGCTTGCCCCTGCCACAGATTTGCAAAACGTTCACAAACAAAGATTAAAAATTAGGAACAAAGATGAGTCGTTTTCAAAGTCTCATTTTAGACCATCTATCAATCAGCTACTAGAGAACATAATATAAAAACTATAATTTTTCGCGACAGCTAAATGTCACTTGTGTACTTAGGCGTTAATATGTAAAATATTTTTAGCTGAATAATATCATGATCTAAGATTTTAACGTTTACATAAATAAATACACCAAGTTTAAATCATATTATGCCAAAATTCGAAAACTTGCTTAAACTCAGCTTAATATATCGGCACAATAGCAATAAAACGAAACCATTTTATTGTTAGTTTTTATAAATTAACGTTGCAGGAGGCTATACTTTCAATCAGGTTGTTTGTTCCAAGATTGTTTGCCTGTTCACAATAGTTTATTGAAGAATCTACAATCTTAATAATAATGTTTGTCACCGAATCCACTAACATATTTTATGAGAAGGATCACAAAAAATATAATTGTAGAAATAAAATGATACAAAAAAGAAAAAGTTAAGTGGTTGATAGATTAAACAACTATGACGAATCTGTAGATAAAACCTCATAGGCAGGCTCACGAAACGCTCACAAATTACTGGCTCCTGTATTCATTAACTAGCTGTTAGCAATTCAGTAAATGGACTTGGAATACCTACATAATAAAACGTTGGATGTAAAGTGCATTTTGCGCACTCATTATAATATTGCAGTATAGAATTTGCATAATTTCAATGTTGTTTCAACCGATTTTCTGTTTTCGTGATAGGATAATTTAAATAGATAATAATTTTGGTCATTTAATACAGGATGTCGATGTTTATTCAAAAACACTCCCCATTATTACGAACGTTTTGCCGGCAGAAATTCAGAACATCATATTTTTAGCTCTGAAAAATTCATTTCCTCTTTGAAAAGTGTCACTGATTTCAAATTAATTTTGAGTCAAGATCAATTGCTATCAAATAATTAAATCAATCCTTCATGACCTTTATTGTCAGTTCTTGCAAAGTTTTGTGAATAGTCAGTAAAACTTGGAAAATCTTAAACTTCCCAAAGAACAGGTAAGAACAAACGCTACAGAAGAATTCCAAACTTGTAACGAGGAATTTCATCGCCGACGAATAATGACCTCATAGTTGATAGACGATTTATTAAACAAATACACGCATTGAAAATAGGTAGGTAACCAATAGGTACCTACAGGTAAAAAAAAATACATTTTCAAGTCTTCAGTTTATAATTGACTTTATTCTTTAAAATGTAAATTTTACTGAAAATTGGCTAACGATCTAGTAAAGGCCAGAAACAACCATTTCACGAAAATCGATGTAAATGTCTATAGAGATATTTATATTCCCATAATATATAGCAGCCTAGTTTCCACTACATAGTATAAAACAAAGTAGCTGTATCTGTCCCATTGTATGCTTAAATCTTTAAAACTACGCAATGGATTTTGATGCGGTATTTTAATAGATATAGTGATTCAAGAGGATGATTTTTATGCCCATGTGAAGCCTGGGCGGGTCACTAGTATTTTTCAAAAAAAATGTTTGGGAAGTAGCAGAGTGTCACACACTTATGCCTGGTGTATATAAAATCAACCATTATCAATATTAATGTTTATTTCATCTTATAGATACATTTTATTAGGAAGGAAGTAGTATAATTGCCGAAGCCGCGGAAACAATAAATTATATATCAGTCTATTTCTATAAAATATCTTTGTCTCAAAGGTTCAGCCGATCGCGCAATAAGTAGCAACTTTGACAGCCCTACTTGATACTGGCAGGTTTTGTTCGAGAAGTTTTAATTAAACATTAACGAGTAAGTTTTAGTACAAGTCAGCGTTTATTACCGCACAAGACGAATATCGTTCGATGATCCCAAGGATCAGTGCAAAAGTTTCTGCGGTCGTGGTAATGAGAGGGTTATGAGTTATTCATAATTGATGCCAACCCTGATGCTGATGATTTTTTAATTTATTCCCATGTTGCCTCCAAGACAGGGGCTGTGGTTACTTGAAAGGTTTTTGGATTATTTAATCAAGTTTGAGTGTTTAATTAAGACCAAGTATAGTATAACTGAAAGTCTATCTACAAAATGTATTTTATTGTTGTTTAGTGGCAACATTAGAAACATTTACCTATTTTTATCTAAATTTAACGACATAGCAACGTTGGCCTGTATTTGTAAAACTAATTGTCACTTTCTACATTATAATAACATTATTTGGTATTGTCACACATGCTTATTAAAAATGAATAAGCAAATATATATATATATAAAAAAACAATACTATAATATTTTATTTGGACTCCAAGATGCGCGTACAAATTACTTGTGTTTAATTCGAGAACTAAACCGGATTTACAAAACCAAATTTAAAAAAAAGTATTAATTTTTGATCATGTAAGTACTATACTGGTTAAATTTGCATGGCCTAATCGACCAAATTCAAATTCAAATTGTTTATTCTCAATATAGGACATTCTTATCACTTATTGACGTCAATCATTATTTAAATTAGGTTTACCACCACTTCCAAAGCACATGTGGAGAAGAAGCGGCGCCACAAACTCCACTGCAGCATTTTCTCCAGAACGTCAATTTACAAAATTTGAGTCAAAACAGACGAATTTACATTTGCGTGAATATTTTTATAATCATCATCACATTTAAAAAACCAAACCAGCTAGTCGTATGGAACTTGAACATTATAAAATAGAACACATTTTTTGTTTGTCCATTTTCTGTCTATTTCTAAACGAAAGTGGATTGATTTTGAGGTCCACATTAAGGGGTTTAGTGAATTAGCATCAGTCATTCAAGAGATTTAGTCTAGACATTAAGAGATTACGTGACGACCTTGCCCTTAATATAAACGGTCTTCTAGAACCTTCGACGGCCTTGTATTGAAATGTAGGTTGTGTTAGCTTACATAATTTGAATAGAAATGTTAATGATAGATGTTATTTATTTATATCACAGATTTACTCTACGATTTATCACAATGAGACAGATGAAAGGACAGTGTAGTCGGGTGTGTGATAGCGATATAATTTGCTTTTTAGGGTTCTGTATTTTTGTATGTAAAAAACAAAAGAAAAGTATTAAAAAGGCAAGACCCGTATATACATCATACTTGAAACTTTAAAATTTATTGACTTTTTTTACATTTATACCCCAAAACGTTAAGAAATCCATACATATACATTGGTTTGTGATTAAGCTACAGGCTATAGCGAAGAGGACAGCAAATTCCACATTGCATCTCGTACAAATTCGTGGTTTCTGAAAACAGTTTTTTCACACTGAGGATAGTGACAATGCAATATAGCAATGCAACGATTCTATTGACTATGCGATTTATTTTTAAATAATGAAGCTATTTCCCAGCATTAAGAAGAATTTAAATATTTAATTAACTTATATTTACACTAAAACTTGCTAAACTATTCACCGCAATCACTCCTCAAAATCTTTATTGGTATTCAGAACTGAGAATACATATCGCCCGAAGATCTCAGTGTAATCTCTTAACGACACTTCGCCGTCCCTTTGTCTCCAATTGAATAGCCGATACCATCGGATGTTATTGATGTTTGCAAGTTTCAATGCCGAGAATGTTACCTGAAATGGAAATTTCTTATTTCACATGTATCTTTTGATTTGCCCCTTACATTACTTACTTCTGCTTTTGAGTCAAAATGGCTTAAATAATATGTTTCGAACACGATGCTACCACCAGTACATGGCCATTTTTAGTGCTCTGTCGTTAACCTTTTCCAAATTCTGTAGGTGTGCAGGAGACTGGGCAATTGGGGCTTATCAAGAGGTGGGTCATAGACTGAACGTATATTTGTCAATAGATCTTTTATGATCTGACAGTAATGACTCATAAATTCCTTGTGGTCAAACCAGTTTGACTAATAAGTTTGACTAAGAAGAAGGAACGCATTTTCTTTCATCTTAGATATTTCCCGGTTTTATCTTCAAATGGTTGCTTCGGAGCCTAGGGTCTACTACTCTGCTTCTTCTCCTCCTCTTCACCTGGATTTCGACATGCATGGTTATTAGATTTAGCCATACCATGGGAGATCTTCCCTGCGCTCGCCGTCATTAAACGCGCTCTAAGTATCTATAAAAACATGAACGTTTCGCTAGGATATCGAACTCAACATTGTCTAATATGCCTAATGATCAGTGTCATTAGTCAAATCATACCTGCAATGCAGAAAATTCGGCAAAAATATTATTTAGTTTTATGAATAAAAATAAATTGAATGGCAACACAATTAATTGTATTGTAGGTGTAATCTGAAATTGAGATTATTCCAGGGGACTCAAAGAGAATATGCCACCTTTTCAGCTTCGAAGATTGAATGGAAACCATTACGGCGGCTCACTTATGGGCAATGTCTATTTTCCCAAGCTCGATTGAGGTATCGGGCCACGGCAATCTGTTAATTAAATATGGACGACTTGGGCGGTTAAAGTGTGATTTAGATTATATTATGACAGATATCGTGAAGATGTTTGATGGCTCAATGTTTATAAAAGGTCTATCAAGAAAATATTTCATCCGTCTTTTATATAACGCCAGATATTGTTTATTTCATTTGTTCTCAAACAATTTAACTTAAAATTTAATAATTAAAATATTGTATTTTAAATTTACCTACCTGCTCAACGAAATTTCTTGCCTTTATCCTTTATATATATATCATTTCAACAATAAACGAAATTTTAAATACATTTTATCTATAAACATAAAAATAGAAAACTGTGACGCACTCTCGTTTTGGAGACAAAGATCCCACTTCGGATCGCTAAGCCAGAGCGGGGTAAAGTATTAAATATCAATTCAAAAAGCAGAACTAAAAAATATATTTATTTTTAATAAATTCTTGTAAATCCCCGGCCTTTCTCTCCATACCACAAACAAGATCTTCAATCGCCCTATCTGCGACGACATCCATGGATAAAGCTGAATATATTCGGCTGTGAACGAGACCCTTTCAGTATCGAGTAACTTTCCAGTACACGGATTTGTAAATAAGAGCCACTGGAAGTGAACTGGTAGAAAAAAACCAAGGACTTAAGTCAACCGTTTATAATTGTGTAAGAAAGTTAATTATATACTTATAAAACATGTTTTAACAATGTTGTTTTGCCAAGAAATTTTTGACAATTAAAAAAAAAGTAATTTAAATTGTTGTTGGAGTTTTTTTATTTATTAATTATTCAAATGATGCTAGTGTCGCCTAATGCTGATTTATGTGAATAAATAAAGACCCAGTCAGTTTGTGTCCAACTCATGATGTTGATACACGAAGAGTTCTTTATTTGTTGTTAAATAAATAAAAATATCATTAGAACAAAAAACAACATGGAGCAGTCTGCAGTCTGTCAAATCAAATGTAAATAAATTACCACATCTTGTAGCGCCTAATTCTTTGTACTAGGTTATTTTAAGTTCGATACATAAATCCCTTTTAAGGCCGGACTTAGCAGTTTCCCATCGGCTGTTTTCCTTTATGTTTTCATTTGGGCGGCCGCGCGCGCAAACTTTGCTCGTATTTTTTATCGGCCTAGTTTTGGGCCACACTAAAATTATTTTCAGATAATGGCGGTCATGTTGGTGGATCGCCTTTGGAGTTTTATTAAAAGCAATTTTCTGCCTGGATCTCCGCTTTCCGTGGGAATTTTGAGATAAAACTTTCGTTTCGAGAAAGTGGCACTGCCATCTTCTTGGTAAGAAAGAAAGGAATTAATCCTAACCAATCGTAACTATTTTAATTATTATTATAAATGCGAAAGTGAGTTTGTTTGTTACACTTTCACGACCTATCTACTGCACCAATCTTCCTGAAATTTCGCATGCACATTAGAAATATTGAAAAGGACATATAATACCTTTCATCCCGGAAAAAAACACTGTTCCCGTCGGATAAAAGCTAGTGTACAATTTGCTTTCCCTAAAAATCAACTTTATGTTTTTTAAATACCGGCCTAGTGCGAGTTGACAGATGGTTCCGATATAAATGCAAAACCGGAAGATAATCAAGTTTGTTGTAAGGGGCCCATTATTACTCTATATAACAATATTCTGTTTTTAGTATATGTTCTTAGAGCGGCAACATAAATATATCATCTGTAAAAATTTCAATCGTCTAGCTTATCACGCATTGTGATAGTACCTAATAGGGTTTCGTTTTACCCTTTGGGTATCTAAAAATAATTTTGAAATGGTCTGATCTGAAATATTTTTAACACTAAACATGATTTAAACGATTCCAAAAAAGAACTATCTCTAATTCTTTTTTACTTATCGAGTGTTATAACCCATATTGGTGTCAAAATTAAGTGCAAATTTTCAATAAAAATGGATTATACCTCAAATTACTTATTTGTTGACCATTACTCCCTTTCAAGCGTGGAAATATGACATATTGGAAGTTAATATCTATGATTACCGTGATTAATCCGCGGCGACCCGACCGATAGGGTATCGGTCCATATTTTACTAGGGCTTCAACTGGAGATAGATAATCCCTATCTATATTATGTAAAATTAAAAAAAAAAATATTATTATATACACTAACATATACAATAACTTAAAAAAAATAAAAACTAATATTATGTTATTTTGATATCTCACAACACATGAGTTATTTGAAAGTACAAGATAATCGGAAGTAATTTATTTCAATTAAGAACTTATATAAATTTTTCATTAAATATGGGAAAATTTAAAAATAATAGTATAAACGAGGGATTAAAATAAGCACGAACGGAAGACAGATTTTGTTCCTGGCTGGGTCTCAGTGATACTTGCGGGATGGAGTACATTAATGTGTTAAATGACGAAGAAGGCTAAAAAACTTAAACTATTTCGTGTAGGTGTCACTGTCAATCAACCATACATACCCTGGTAACAGACTTCTTTCAAGACCGCCCCTCGGCCTCTGACGTGGTTCCCTTAAAGTCTACCAAATAACAGCTGGGACCAACGGCTTAACGTGCCGTCCGAAGCACGGAATCATATTTATTTCCAGACAATCAAGTGATTCAAGCCTGAAATGTCCTAACCAAATTGGAAACAACTAAACAAAGTATACTTCCCATGGGAATCGAACCCACAAACCACAGAGGCAACAAATGATACTCACTGGTTAGTCCACAGGTGTAACGGTGAATGCAAATATAAATCCATATAACTTTGAAACATGTCTATATTTATTACATTATTAAAACTATTACTATAACAAGCCATAATGTTAAAGCAAAAAGTCGTAATAAAGAACTAAATGTACAGTAGGAATTTCAAACCAGCTTTAGCAGTCCGTTACTGCCGTATTACGGAGTTCGTGTAAGCCGGGCTTTGTGTTAATTAAATATTATAGTCTCCGCTGACTAGCCCGGCTATAACTACATGTCGTTATAGTTTTAACTACAGTCTTTATGGGCACTACCTTAAGCCGGCATTAGTAATTGAATTTAAAAAAATCCAAGTGTTTTGTAGAAGGTTTTATTTTACTTAGAATGAGCGTGTCGATTCTGATATACTAAGTTTGTGAAGTCTCCGCTACTGCTGAAGAATTATTCGTCGCTTTACATACTTAAGTTCTTGTGTGTAGAGATGGCTGGGACCCATATAGGACCAACAGATGAACAACAAACAGATGTACCATGGTCTGAGAAGAGACACAAAACTGAAAATCAACTTTCAAGCTATATCTATTTTAGCTATGCATGTCAACTTTGCTTTGTCCGACTTTGAAAAGTGAACAGAGTAGATTTATGCCCGAGAAAGAGAGTCTCGATTGGAGGAAAAAGTTGTAGAAGGTGGCGTGTGGGTTTCCACTAAACCAACTTCTAACAAGATCGGCATTCAGTCGCACACGATGTGTAGTTAAGTATAGCAGTAGGAAGCAGGCGAAGCGGTAGTAGGTAGAAAGCGGAGAAGGTATAGAGAGGAACTTGATAGCAAAAGAGGATAGTATATACAGATAGATATATTACAATTTTACAACACAGTTTACAATATAAGAATATCGACACCAGAGACGCGTGTCATGTGGTAGAGAACCGACGAATGAAGAAGGCCGCGATCCGTCGATGTTTTTCATTGCGCGCGCAGCCGTTGCCAAACGATAGGTTGAGGTTTGTTATAAGTGGCGAGTGTCTCGCTACACCACTCCCCCAACCAGACCGTAACTACGGTCGATAGTAATTCGGAAACCTTACTCGTCTGCCGCTCCGGGTTGTTTTAACCTCTTGTCCCTCTGTTTGAGATGTTGTCGTCGTCGTTGGTGGCATTGTTGTAGGACTATGGACATCTTTTGTCAAATAAGCTGGCTTCAGTCTGTCAATAGTGACGTTGGATGGTTTACCTCGGACATCTATCTTGAAAAATTTCTCCTGCCTCTCGAGGACTTTGAAAGGTCCGGCATAGGCTGGTTCGAGTGATGCCCTTACGTGATCTTGCCGAAGAAAGACATGGGATGCGGTATGAAGATCGCGTGGAATGTAAAATGGAGAAGTACCATGCCATGAAGCAGGTTTTGGAGAAAGCTTAGCCATATTCGTTCGAAGTCGGGTTACATACTGGGTGATATCTGCTGTCGTGTAGTCATCTTTGGGAGATAGAAATTGACCAGGTAACTGGAGTGGCTCACCATAGACGAGCTCAGCTGGACTGGCTTGTAGATCTTCTTTCCAGGTATTTCGGATCCCCAGTAGCACCAGTGGAAGCGATTCGGTCCACTGTGAAGAGTCATGGCACATTATGGCAGCCTTGAGCTGGCGATGGAGACGTTCTACCATGCCATTAGCAGCTGGATGGTACGCTGTAGTACGAAGATGTCGCGCGCCGATCATAGACGTGAGTGCATTGAAAAGGTGGCTCTCGAATTGACGACCACGGTCCGTAGTCACGCGAGCGGGACAGCCGAATCTAGCTATCCAGCCAGACACGAGGGCAGCTGCGCAGGTCTCTGCTGTGATGTCCTGTAGGGGGATAGCCTCAGGCCATCGAGTAAATCTATCGATGACAGTGAGGCAGTATCTGTAACCACAAGACAATGGTAAAGGTCCTACGAGGTCAATGTGAATATGAGAAAACCTCGCAGAAGGAGTAATGAAAGATGAGAGATGAGAATGAGTATGACGGGTGACTTTGTTTTTCTGGCAATTTAAACATTGCCTAGACCACTCTCTACAGTCCTTACGAATCCCTGGCCATACGAATCTTTGTGTAACCAGTCGTACTGTAGCTGTATTCCCTGGGTGATTCCAGTTATGCACCATATTGAAGACTTGCCTTCTTAAGTTCGGAGTGATGTATGGTCGAGGTGGCTGAACAGAAGTGTCGCAGAATATTGGTAAGTTAATGTGTGCTGTTCGTATCTTCCTTAGCTTCAGAGCGGTACCATGTTTAAGAAGACCTTGCAGCTCAGGATCAGCTTCCTGGGATCGTGCAAGTTCTTGGTAGTCGATGGCCACGGAGATCTCATCTAGGCGCGAGAGAGCATCAGCAACCACATTCTCGGGTCCAGGTATGTATCGAACGTCTGTTGTAAATTGAGCTATGTAGTCTAGATATCTGAACTGGCGAGGTGAACATTGGTCTCTATTCTTTGTGAAGGCAAAGGTGAGTGGTTTATGATCAGTTAGTATGGCAAATGTCCTCGCCTCGACCATGTGACGGAAGTACTTAATGGCCTCGTAAACAGCTAATAGCTCCCGGTCGTATGGGCTATACTTTTTCTGAGATGGGCTCAGTTTATGCGAATAAAAAGCCAAAGGTTGCCATTCCTTTCCTTTTCGCTGTTGTAAGACTGCACCGATACCCAAGTCTGATGCATCAGTCACGATGGCTAAATCTGCAGTTGGGTCTGGATGGGCAAGTAGCGTGGCATTTGACAATGAGGTCTTACAATCTTCAAATGCTTTAAGCATATCAGGTGTCATATTCACTGGATGTGAACCTTTAACTTTAGGGCCAGATAGTACTGCGTGCAGCGGTGCTTGAAGTTGAGCAGCGTTTCGTATGAAGCGACGGTAAAAGTTCAGCATGCCCAAGAATCTTCGAAGCTCTTTAACAGTTTTGGGAACAGTGTACTCCTGAAGCGCTTGGACTTTAGTAACGAGGGGTTTAGTACCGGCAGCTGAAACTGAGTATCCTAGAAAGGTTACCTCTTCTTTTCCAAGGAAACATTTTGATGTGTTGACCCATATGCCATATTGTTTGAGGCGTCCGAAGAGTATGCGAAGATGAGCTTTGTGTTGTTCCACGGAATTTGAGAAAATCAAGATATCGTCGATGTACCCATAGCAGAAATCAAGGCCCAGGAGCACTTCATCAAGGAACCTTTGAAAAGTTTGGGCAGCGTTTCTTAAGCCAAAAGTCATGAACGGAAATTCAAAGAGTCCGAACGGTGTAGTAATCGCTGTTTTGGGAATATCAGCAGGATTTACAGCTATTTGATGGTAGGCCTTAACTAAATCGATGGTGGAGAAGATGGAACATCCAGAAAGTTGATGTGAGAAGTCATGAATGTGTCGTATAGGGTAGCGATCAGGTATAGTGCGGGAATTCAGAGCTCGGTAGTCCCCACAAGGTCGCCATGAATTGTCCTTCTTTCTCACCATGTGCAAAGCCGAAGACCATGGACTCTCCGAACGGCGAGCAATGCCACTGGCAAGCATGAACTCAAACTCCTTCTTGGCAGTCTGAAGTCGAGCTGGATCTAGACGTCGTGGTTTACAAGATACTGGAGGTCCTGGCGTAGTCCTTATATAGTGTAGTGTGCTTTGCTTTGGCGGTGAATGCACACCAGCAGGCCTTGTAATCTCCGGAAACTCTCGAAGTATTTGATGGAATTCTGACTCACCATTAACAGATTTCACAGAGGCGATATCGTCAGTGGTTCCTGTTCTTTCTGAAATGGCGGCGACATGTAAAGTTGTAGTACCGTCAACCAGACGTTGATTCCTGCAATCAACTAGTAAGTTGTAGTGGCTAAGCAGATCAACACCAATGATGGGTTTTGACACGTCGGCTATTGTGAAGCTCCAAGAAAATATGCGTCTAAGTCCTAAATTGAGATGAAGCTGTATAGGCCCGTAAGTATGGATGATACTGCCGTTTGCCGCTATTAGATCATACTTGGAACGAGCGCAGGACGTCTTGACTGCTGATCGTGGGAAAACGCACAAGTCTGAGCCAGTATCCACAAGGAATTGCATTTTCGTGGCGCGGTCGGTGACAAAAAGACGGCCTGTAGATGGAGGGCAGTCGTTGGCCGCTACTTCCGACCGCCCTGGGCGTTTCCCGACTCAAATGTGCAGGGCTGCCTACACTTCTTCGCCTGAGCTCCAAAAGTATAGTGGTAGAAACAGTGCGGGTGGTCTGGCGGTGGCTGTGTGTAATTCGAGCGACTGCTTGAGCGGTTTCTCTGAAAACTAGGCTTGGAACGTGAGTGACTTCTGTTATTCCTGTCATTAGTAAGGGCTGCTACTTGCCTGGTTAGCTCATTGACCTGCCTTGTTAGCTCTTCCATAGGCGAAGATGGTGTGATGACAGTAGAAGTGCTAGCCATGGAGACCTGAGGTATAGCAGGAGCAATTTCGTACACTTTATCAGCCAATTCTCCCAGTTTATCTAAAGAAAGATCCATCTGTGAAGCAATAACAGTCTGTATATTCTGTGACAGTCGACTAGTCCATAAAGTGGCCAAAAAATCACTGGGTATTGAAGGACCCGCTAAACTCTCCAAGTGACGCAGGAATTGCGAGGGCTTTCGGTCGCCAAGCTCCTCGTGCATAAGTAATTGTTTCACGCGCTTTTCCTGTGAAGCGGACAGACGCCTTATAAGCTCGGTCTTCAATTTCAAATATTTGTCCTTTTCAGGAGGCCTAGTAATGATATCTTTCACTTCGATGGCGTATTGGTGATCAAGCTGTGCTACGAGATAATTGAATTTTGTATCATCAGTAGTAATTCGGGAAAGATCAAATTGACATTCTAATTGGGCAAACCATAAAGCCGGTTCTTCTGGCCAAAATGGTGGTACTTTTACACCAACTCTCAATACTTCATCAATTTTAATCACTTTTTCGGACTCGCACATTTTAAAAACAAAAGTCGCTCACCACTCGTGTAAGTAAGGCCACGGCCAACCTCTTTGTTGCTATTGGCAACGAAGTTTGTTTGACAGGAAAAATTTTTTATTCAAAATTATTTTTATTTTATGCTCACGATTTCCAGGTCACAAATCGGCGCAAAAGGTGCTTCTTGTTCGTAGTCGGTGGTCACCAGTGTAGAAGGTGGCGTGTGGGTTTCCACTAAACCAACTTCTAACAAGATCGGCATTCAGTCGCACACGATGTGTAGTTAAGTATAGCAGTAGGAAGCAGGCGAAGCGGTAGTAGGTAGAAAGCGGAGAAGGTATAGAGAGGAACTTGATAGCAAAAGAGGATAGTATATACAGATAGATATATTACAATTTTACAACACAGTTTACAATATAAGAATATCGACACCAGAGACGCGTGTCATGTGGTAGAGAACCGACGAATGAAGAAGGCCGCGATCCGTCGATGTTTTTCATTGCGCGCGCAGCCGTTGCCAAACGATAGGTTGAGGTTTGTTATAAGTGGCGAGTGTCTCGCTACAAAGTAAGGCTGTTTGATTTCTTTCTTTTGTACATTCCTATCTTTGTATACAGGTTTGATTTTAAAGACTGATAGAAAATCCAAGTTTCTTTTAAATATAAAGATATTTTAAAGAAACTTGGATCTGAAGCCTTTGTATGCAACAGGATACCATTTGGATAATGATCTTGCACTGCGAAATAACACCTCACAACTGAAAATCAGTGTATTTTCCCCTGGATAATACAAAAGCTGAGTTGTAGCCTTTTTGTATTGTTGCAGCACATGTATACGACGACGACTAAGTTTGTTTGTATTTTATTTAAATTTGTCCATTTTTTAATTTATTTTTTTAAATTTATGTCTTAATCAGATTTATTTGTGTGTGTTGTATTAGTACAAATGAGTGATTTATCTATCAAATACTATAAAACTTTATAAGGTAAAGCACAGGTTATACCTCATAATAAATGATAGTTAAAACACCTTCACATCATAATTTAGCAGATTATACTCCAAAGTTTTAAAACCTCATAACCATGTCAGTGACTGTAATTATAGAAAATAATAGTTTTAAGTACTTTAAATCCATTTTATGAGCCGCCTCCGGTGTTTTACTGAACATTAATAGTTGCATAAAACAGCGTACAAAGGACTAAGGTAAATAATTTACCGAAACATTAACTATCTGTCTGGCGAAGCGCTTAAGGACATAACTATCAAATTTTGTTATTGACACATATTTATTATCTTTCTCTCGCTCATTTTAGCGATTTCTGGGTTTGTCCATAGTTGGCTGGCAGTGTCCTCTTTCCTGATTTTTATTTCCACTTCACACAATCTTCGGTATACTTAATTGTGAGACCATGCCTGCATTCACCGAAACAACGAGACAACATTTTTGGTTTTATATTAGTAGGTACCGTTGTTTTTTTTTTGTTTTTTTTTATACGATTATATTGTCAGTTAAACACACATACAATGAAAAATGGGTTTCCTACCTACACTCGTGATACCTTTTGGTTTATCATATTTCGCAACAAAACCCAGTAATTACACTGTCTCTCATTGAATAAATAAATAAATATAACAAAGTTATATGAAAACTGTGGCGTTCTCTCGTTACGGAGGCCAAGTCCACTTCGGGTCGTCGAGCTAGCGGAGTAGGTAAGTTCAATGAAATATGACCTTCTTATTTCAAATTGGGACTAAAATTATGCATATCACGTGATAACGTCACCTTACTCTAATGACATTGCTTATTTGCCAAAGGTCTCGTCACAAATTTCCATACACGTGTATCATTCCAGTCACGCGGTAGGTTGCCACTTCAAAGAGGCTTCGAGATGATCGCGCTGTACCGACTCTCGAATATTAAGTGCTGACGACTCAATGCGTGTAATCTGCAGGTTTTTAGGTGCTTTTCTTATTTTTAAATAAAATATATTTTCTGCCCCTGTCGTCCAGTGGTTAAGGCGTCTGCTTGCAGACCCGGGAGTTTTAGTTTCGATTCCCTCAGAAAGTATACTCCGTTTAGTTGTTTCCAGTTTGATTAGGACATTGCAAGCTTGAATGACATGATTGTCTGACAATGAAAATGGTTCCGTGCTTTGGAAGCCGATGGTCCCAGCTGCCATCTTAAAGTCTTTATAGGAACCACGTTCGAGAATGAAAGGCGGTTCCGAAAAACTGACACCAGAGTGTGCATGGTCGGTTGATCTTGATACCTCTACGATATGAATGAATGAATATTTTCTTATACAATAAAACAGGTTGGTTTGATCTATACCAAATAGCTGAATGAATTGGCTCTTTTAAATATAACAGACAATAAAAAAACAATAAGGTATATATACAAAAGCTGTTCATTGGAAATTTTGCAAAAAACTAACTAATAGCTAACTAATTGAATTATTCGACTTCGAGTGATAAATTTCGCCAGCACTTTTAATTAAATTCAAGTATGAAAGAAGAACTATAAACTTTAAGCATAAAGTTCAGTTAAGTTGGACAAAATTTTTATCAAAAAAAATAAAAAATATATATTTTAAATTGTTAGTTAACGACTTTCAGATTGGCAATTATTTTTATTGAAGTGATCTGATTTCGAAATACGAAATGATGTTTAAATTGGTTTAACACTTAACAAAGTCATGCCAGTGAACTGTGAATGAATTTAATGACAAATTAAAGTGGTGAAACAGAATTAATAAAATTAACATCTGTTTTGGGCTGGCTCAGTCGAAAATGATCTCTTTCGCAAACTGTCATCAAGTCGTAAAATGTCTATTTCGCAAGAAGACACACCAGAGACAGGCTTTAATAACACCAACGCTGCCATACAATACAACACAATATATATTTAATACCCTATACAGAAAAATAACCCTCTCTCACTTTCTATCTCTCTCTTCCTCAGCTGATTGCTTCGGAGCTCAGGAGTGCTATTTTTGAGATGTGTGGCTCACCCAAAACCGATGAGTCGAATGATTATCGTTCGTTTTCGAATGATTTTCATGCGACATAACCGGTGACTCGAACGATAATCATTCGACTCATCGGTTTTGGGTGAGTCATACATCTCAAAAATAGCAATCCTGGCTTCGAAAGCAGGCAACAGCGATGTGAAGAGATAAGAAGTAGTTAATAAGCGATGTCACAACTCGAAGGTCCGTTAATTTTTCAACCGATATTTATTCAAAAAATAATCCGCGTTCTACAAAATCTTATTTATTTATTTAAACTTTAATGTACAAAATACAGTTGTATAGCACAATAGGCGAACTTAATGCTAAAAGCATATCTAACAGTCAATCTTTGTGTCAAGCAGAGATCGTAATGTGTGAAATCTTCAACCAAATTAGTACTAAAGATCTACTAATAATAGGAAACTGTGTTTTCCCAGTGTCAATACAGCTTACCACCACTGCAGCCACAGATAAGGTAATCCGAAGTAGGGTCCGCAAAGACATTCCAGTCCAGTCTGGTCAGCGTACAGTCTTCAAACAAAAGACCTTCGTAAACACTAATCGTTTATGAATATTGTTAGCATTCGTTAGTGGCGACGAGGCATGTTCCATGAATGTATGAATATTTAACCAAATGGAAATGTTATAATGGCTACCGTCACTTGTGCGTCTGCTGTCTGTAGTTTGAAAAACATATTGTTAAACGAATTAATTATTTATTTTATTTACGGTTCATCCTAACTCCCTTCCTAAATAACATTATAAATGCTAAAGTGAGTTTGTTTGTTGGTTTGTTTATTTGTTACGTTTTTACACTCTATCTACTAAAATAACCTATAATATAAATAATAGTTAGAAGTATTGAAAAAGACATAGGGTACCTTTCAGCCCGTGAAAAAATACTGTTCTCATGGTAATTCCAGGCAGGCAAAGCGGCGGGCGAAAACTAGTCTAAAAACTGGCACTTCAATCTTACAAACTGCGTACAATCAGTATTATTGATGGAATACATTCTTCACAAGTTACACGGCAAGAGAGTAGTAAGATCAATAAAAACGATTACAAGAAAAAGATATTATATACGGAATATACGTAGGTAGGCAAGGGGCGAGCGACATGCACGCTTTAGGCTGGGTACCAGCGATAGGAGCGGGGTTGGAGCTCCTATCTTTACCGTTAAATCAGTCCTGCTTATTCGACTATATAAAAATCATTCTTACATCTGTAATATTTATCAATACTCAAGCGTCTGTTTGTTATACTAAATGAAAAAAATAACTTTTTACCAGATTAAGATGACAGTACATATGATACAAAGGTAGCTATTATTATAAGGCGTTACTTTATTAAGTTAATCACAATAAAAGTTAGACATTTGAAATTAAAAAAAAAATCACGCTTTTATATTTGCGCGTTGTGACCCGGTGAGATACTGGGCGTCGATTCTGCTAACGTTAAGTCACAATCGTGTCAAAATAGTGTTTCAATGGTAGTGCTTTTTTACACACTAGTTACAAGAAATGTATCTTTTTTTTATATCACTGCTGATGGTCATACCACACACTATATCCATATCACATCATACTGTCATAACTCTTGTAAATAGTGTGTAAAAAGCACTACTATTGAAATACTATTTTGATACGATTTTGTCTTAAAGTTAGCAGAATCGACGCCCTGGTTGTTGCTTGTACAATCTATTTTTCCCCCGTTGGTTCCGAAATAATTTGAAAACAAATAGATTTATTTAATTTTCGCCGAAAATTTAACAAAATCTATAAGTTTATACCTATGATAGCTCGAGTTTCCTATCCAGAATAAACCGAAGTAGGCAGCTTCTAGCAAATAAAATTGCCAAAAATAATTAAAAGAAGTAAAACATTCGCCATTATCGGTCTTGTACAAGTCAAATAACACCACACAATACTCAAGTTTATTTCAACATTTCACGTCTGAATTTTCTTGTTTGCACTTCGCTTTTGAAATAACTTTTTGGCTGTATTAAAATTTATAATCATTCCGATATTAACGTGTATTTCAGTTTCGGTTATTTGCTACGTTTTAACTTTGTTTTTATTTTTAAGCTTTTGTGGGATTATGTCTTTTTAACATGTTTTTAATATATTCCAT
The DNA here is from genome assembly GCA_947044815.1 of Apomyelois bistriatella. NCBI lineage: Eukaryota > Metazoa > Arthropoda > Insecta > Lepidoptera > Pyralidae > Apomyelois > Apomyelois bistriatella. Next base: position 414,786 of record OX345693.1, read on the forward strand.
TTTATTAATTTACTAGCTTTCGCCCGTGTGTTATTCCCTCGGGAACAGTGCTTTTTCTCGAGATGAAAGGTACCTTAAGTCCTTCTCAATACTCCTAGCTATGTGTAAACGAAATTTCAGGAAGATTGGTTCAGTAGATAGGGCGTGAAGAGGTAACCAACAAACAAATATACAAACTCACTTTCGCATTTATAATATTAGTTGGATATTATAGGTATACCTTTTGTAGACTAGCCGCCTACATTCTAGCTGCCTACATTACGTAAACTTTTTTGATAGTTTTGGCTGCAATTCGATATCAGCTGAAAACGAATAAATAAATTTTTATCCATCCCTTAGTCAGTCATTAGTTAAAAATCTCACAGAATATAAAAAAGTCTCTTTTTGGACCAGAAGTCAATTTAGTATAATCTCGATGTAAAACTAATGGTTTGGCTTATCAAACGTAAGAAAAAAACTCTATTTTTTACATAGATCAACATAATTTAAGGATGGGATTCTATGACATTTCATACTGTCTGTAAACAAAACTGTATGATTATATTACCTGTAATTAAAGTCAAATGGAAATAAAATAAAGAATTCCTAATAGATGAACTTTTGTATCTATTTCCATTGTCCCATAGTTCACCTTCACATAAACCGTTTTATAAGCACTAACCCGCTCTTATATTTTACTGCGAATAAATTTTTATCGCCAGTATACAAATGCCAATAAAAAGTGAACAAAACTTGCGTTTAATATCACGTCGTTGACATATTGGGTACGGAATTCAGCTTTTTTATATCACGACATTTCGCTATATATTTTGATATCCATTCGGAGTTTTGGCTGCAGTATTTTGGTGCGTTACCAATAAATTATCAATTTTATGAAATGTTACTTGCGGTTGTTCTATATATTTTTCTCTTTTGTGAATTTGAACCAAATAATGGCGATTTTTTGCTCGAAGCAACGACGTGATTTGTTATTATTATTTAGACTGATTTTATTATTAACAAACGTACTTCATTAACATTATTCAGACTTAAATCGATACATTTTAGTATAATATTATAAATACATTTTAGTATAATATTATAAGTATCAAAGTATAATTGTAATTTGTGATATATGTACGAACAAGTTCTATTGGTTCTTCTATTTGATACGAGATGTTTGTTCTACAATCGTTGTAGTAAAAAAAGTACCTTTAATGAGTTATTTTATGAGTAAAAATAGAATTGTAGCCACGAAAACAGTTTGAATCGACAGTGGTAGAATCTTAACTCTTAAGTCTTTACTCCACTCTCCTCCTGTCTAGGATTGTGCTCTACATGAACCACATAATATGATAAGTTAAAAAATCTTATATTTGCTATATCTCAAGTTTGGACAGAGATAGGGTCAATCTGTGCTCAGCAATGGGATAATCTCTTTCTCTCTTATATTAGCGTTTACTTGATTGCTTCCTCAGCAATCTACTTCGGAGCCCACGGCCCGCTTTCCTGCTTTTTCTCCTCCACTTCGCCCGTTCTTTTAGTTGTGGTTATCACGCAATCATTTACTGCGATGTCGAGCTACTTTTGTCTTGTCTTTTATTCTTCGACCTGGCGGAGGTATGTCCATGCAATATGCCATATTACGAAAAAGAACTTACATATATTTTAATACTATATTCTAAAATACCGCATATAATTCCATAAAGTCGGAGATTCCCACAATACCTGTAAAACGGTTTACGTGTCGTAAATGCGTGTGTTGGGGTACTAAGCGAGTTATGGCTGCAGCAGGCTTTATTCCTGTGGTTTTATTATGCGCCAAAAGATTTATTACAAGCTAAATATTTCTGCTAAAATGTACTCACGTAGTTTAAGTTTTATAATAAAAACTAACCTAGTGAACCTGAAGGACTCCGTGGCGACCAGCCAGTGACACGATTAGAAAAATGATAAAATGAATAGAGAATCAGAACCCTTGGTCGCCCTAATTCGACTTCTACTCTGGTGATTTGGCAACTCGTTGTGAATCTTGAGCTCATCAAACGAGAGCACCAGAGTACGCTAGTGTTCTATTCAGCGCGTAAATATCAAATCATTCTTTACTTTGTAATATTGTTAAACCATCTATATTTACAATATACAAAAGTTTGCTCAAACCAGTCTCATTCTCATGGCAACCAATCCGCCATTCAGTTCCGGGAACCCTGAATAAGTTTACTTGTTGAGACGACGCCCAACGCGCTAACTGTTCGTCGGCTTTTCTTGGGTTACATAATCGGATTATTTCTAACAATGGAAATTTTCACCTCAAGGTTTAGAGAACTTTCTCATATACACTCAATATTTTGACGTTTGTCCATCATTCGCGTTAAAAGAGAGCGACAGATTTAAAGGAATTTCGGCATGGACACAGAATACAATACATAAGAGTATTAGAATTGATAAAAACAGGTTGATTATTAGAAATTTTAGCATTAATTTCGCCTATTGTGCTATACAACTGTATTATATACATCATTATCATCAGCTGTTTAAAACCCACTGCTGGGCTATAAGCCTCTGTCTACGCCATGCATCCCTACTCCCACCGCAATCCAGTTGTTGCCAGCAACCTTCTTAATACCTTCGACCTATCTAGCCGCTGGACATCCAGTACAATTAAGTTTAAATAAATATATAAGTTAATAAAAATTGTCCTAAAAATTTCTATTTTGAAAATTGTCTTTTATTTTCTTTTACAAAATCTTCACAAATAATCTATCAAAGTGTTTCGAGCGGAAGATTTTTCGATTTTGTTCAAGTTTATCAGAAAAATGGGATGTACGGTACGGCGCCGCGTGGGAATCGCTCGGGAATACCCAGGATACAGTCAATGACTACACCTGAGACTGATGTACTCTTGAAGGAAAATTGCTTTTTGGAATTTGTCACAACACATTTATTTATACACAATGCTCTTGAACTCATTATCATTATTACAAAGTATTAGTTTGTGGCGTCGTCGCCGCTTCTTCTCTACTTGCGCTTTGGAAGTGGTGGTAAACTTAATATATCTAAGTAATAATTGACGTCAATAAATGATATGAATATTTTGGTGGATGTTAGTTAATACAAATACTTATAACATTGAAATGCCTCCTTTTTACAACAACCCTGATTTATCACCCTGTTACCATATGTCTCGGAGAAATATTAGCGATTTTTGTCCCTCTTATGTTTCCATCTTCTTTCTCTTTTCTGCGTTATTTAAGAACGTATAGCTGTCTCTCTCCCCGTTTACTGCTGACGAGTTATATCCTATAAATCTGGGAGGGTTTGCTTTCGAGGGAAGTATTGAACTAATTGAGAAAAAATGTGTAACATTTGGCGACGAGGTCGGCGAAAGCTCTGGGGTGTAAAGTACCTTATAAGGAAAATGTATGGTAGTAATGTAATGATTAGATCCTAACTAATATTATAAATGCGAAAGTGAGTTTGTTTGTTTCGAATTCACGCTCTATCTACTGCACCAATCTTCCTGAAATTTCGCATACACATAGATAGAAGTATTGAGAGGGACGTAGAGTATCTTTCATCTCGGGAAAAAGCTCTATTCCCGTGAGAAATTAACGCGCGAAGCCGCGGGCTAAAGCTAGTACTCTATATAATCATGTGTTCTTTGGCTGTATCATTAGTCAATAACATTAATAAATATAAAATAATTATAATTTAAGGATCGGATTGTTTTTTTCCTTAAGATTGAAAGACGTAGAGAAAAAGAAGTTTTGTATCTGGCTTAAAAAAGACCATTACATTCTCGTAGGATACTTGAGAATTAAAGAAAAAATCATCGAAGAAAAATTATAAAACAATAGGTATCTGATGTTTGATGTGAGACGACAATTCGGTGACTGATAGATGGAATGAAGAAAGTCCTTTTGTCCATTTGCCTCCGTATGTGACACCCGGATACAAAGCCGACCCCTGAAAGAGATATGCAAAAGATTAAAAATGTCTTTGTCTTATTAGACTTGCTATAAATTAATAATAAAAAAACGGTCACTACCAAATGCGACACAATTGTAACCATGTCAATATATAGGCCAAGCCGATTTGGCTCCCAGCCAAGCTAAATAATGCAAAACAATGAAATAATACCAATTTCTCTCACATCGAAACACACGTTTACCACGCAAATCGACAATAACGATTCATAGCTAAATAAAAATTACTCAATAATCATTTATTTTTACGCTATCCGCATAAAAGTGTTGATTGTAATATGTTCATGCAATTATCAGACGTGTTACAGGGTAGCAGAGTACAAAATCGTCTCGATATGAATCTTTAATGAGGCACTTCAGTTACAGCATAGAGCTCTCTTTATATCCAGTAATTCGCTTTTTGTTGACAACTTTGTATGATATCATGAGTTAAGCCACAGTAGAAATGTTACCAGTATGTTATTTTTAGTCAAAAATTCGAAAATAATATTTTGCAAACAGGCCTATAAGTTAATCAATCTTATAAAAATGGGAACCATATGAATGACACGAGAGCTTTGCCGACCCTTTAAAGCTATCATAATATAATAATTTCTTCATTTCATAGTATCTTAAAAGACAATCAGGGGTCCCAATTTTTTGTAATCTCTTTTATTGTTCTCAGTTTTTTCTAAGCTAATACAGCTAAGGTTATAGCTGGGAAAATGCTATTACAAAGAGGTTGCCAAGACAATCGAACCTTGATTCTTTAGTTTCTTATCCACCTTATACATTAAGCTATCGATCACGATCTCGACAGGCTACTGATAAGTTAAGCGTAGTGTTTGATGCTTGCGCTAACCTCATCTGGAAAAATATGTAACTGATATTACTTTTACTATGGCTTAACATAGTGCGGGGTTGTGGGCAATTAGGTTATATTTTATGCGGCGTACGATGAGCTCAGATGACGATTTAATGTCATACATGCATATCGTTTCGTTTTTTATAAGAAAAATGGTACTTTAAAAGTGACGATGTAAAGTAATTGCGTCATTTTAGTGTTAAATTACAATTTTAAACATAAACATGAACATTGGTGTAAGTCCCTGAATTATTCCTTTCAACAGTTATCCGCAGCTTCGCTCGTTCGATCAATTTTTCGTCACAAATAGTTATTTCTCTCGTAATGCCTTATTAAGAATTGAGAAATGCCTTATAAAGAGGTGCAAATTTCTTTTCTCGCTTTATTCCCATTAGTTTTTTTTTTGAACCAGTCTATATCGACTAGGATTCATGCACCAAGGGTTCTATATTAGCAAGAATTTTTGGTACCCGCGTTCTTTGCAAACATCTGCTGCCTGCTGCATAATGAACCAATTTGCCAAATTTTTGCATCATTAGACAAGTCGTTCTTGTTTTAGATTTTGTCTGTGATCCTATTTTAAACATAAGCATTACTTTACTCTTTTGCTTTTCCTTGAATTATAACAGGTCGTCATTAAGAACTACCTAGGACCATAAATACCTTTCTACCTTATAAATCTTAAAATAAACGCACAATGTTAGGCAACATTATCATTAGAGGATTACGCTAAGCCGTAATTGGGTTAGTCCACTAAACCCACTAATTCCCGATTCGATCACTCAATTATCAGACGATCATTACTTAGACCACAGTTCTGACCGCAGTAGCCAACAAACTTTTGACAAATAGATCTGACAAAACCACTCAGTTTATTAGAACTGTTTAGTAGTATCCATTGTTCGGTCGGTCTAGGTACCGCTGGTGTGATGAAGTTGCAAAGGACCTGAAAGCCTTCTAAAAAGCCAACTGGCAAAAAGAGGCGCTGAGTCTGAGCAGTGGAGAGCTCTGGAATTGGAGGTCAAGATCCTTTTTGGGTCGCTGAGCCATCGCAGCAATAAAGCAAGTGGTATCCAAATTAAGAATAGGAATAGGTTAATAAATTGTTTTGAATTTTTAATGTTATAGTACCTAAAATATAGGCTCCATAAAGTCATTAGTCTGAACCTATATGCACCCAGTGTTTCCTTCTTTCCACTGTAAATTACATGATGAAGTTGATCAAATAACAAGAACAAAAAATACCTTAATAAAAGATAAGGTACTAATCTGGCTCAATTCCCTTTTTAATTTATAAAAGAAATAAAATATTATTTTTTCTAAATAAGCAGCAAATTTTGCCGAAACATTGGCATTTATTGATATTAATGAGATTCTCCGCATCAGGATCAGGATATTAAAGGTGATCCGGAGGAGGCAGAGGGGAGAGGTCATTAAATCTGATCGCTTTTGTTCCACGGAGATTCATAAATCACAACAGGATCAAATGCTGCGAAAGGCCGCACGGAAAAACGCTAAAATTAAGGATTGGCGGAAACCAATTTCGACGGTGAGGAAGTATTGGAATAAATGGAATAGATAATTTGTATCGGAAGGTTTCAAATGGAAATTTCTCAAATTTGGCAAATTAATGCTTTGAGGACTAAAATAATTGTTTTGTAAGCGTGATTTCCGAAGAACATTCAGCAGATATCCATTTATTATATTTTATTTCTCTAATTGTTTATATGCGAAATATTATTACAGCAAGTAAGAAACTCTTGTCTTAATTTCCATACTATGAAATTTTCGATCTTTGTACGGTTTATCAGAAGATTAATAGACGAAGACAGATGAATACCAAAAGCTTTGTATTTGCGTTATTTTCTAAAAAAATTAAACAAACGCCTTAACAGTCAATAATATGCATAATATTATAATGTTACTAGCGACCCGCCCTGACTTCGCATGGGCATAAAAACCTTCTTCTTGAATCAACTCTATCTATTAAAAATAACCGCATCAAAATCCGTTGCGTAGTTTAATAGATTTAACCATACATAGGGATTAAGAGACAGAGAAAGCGACTTTGTTTTATACTATGTAGTGATTTCAAATTTACGTTCAATTAAGTAACATAATTGGATATCTATGAAATGCTACAAATACATTGAATAAACCTTTTAACAAATGATCTTAATATTAAACACATACCACATTTTAACTAATACACTAGCTTATCCTTATCATCTTATTATGTATTCAAAACAGCGTCCTCACTGAAATAAAACCACTTTCTCCGTGTAGTAATTGGGCCTAGCCGCAGACGTACGCAAATCATATGCCTCTCTTACTTACCACTGTACCTCTACCATCTTAAACTACTCTATAACATAAACAATAAGGTTGATAGTTGAATACCTTAGTTTAATCATAAGTTGGGTGGAGTTTATGAGAAGCACGGCTACATGTGTCTTGCAAGAATTGGCGTCATAAAGCTCAGAACGCACGCTTCATAATAAAACCAGTGCTCTCCGAATCAGAATGAAGACGGGTTATACACAGTTTCGCGTAATATAATTTTCTTTGCTACCTTGTTTTTACTAGACTGCTAAAATGAATGTTTTTCGAGTTACATACCTCTATATTTATTATTTTTCGTGACTTAATAAGTATTGTAAATGCGAAAGTTAAACTAAACCGCTGAACTGAATTTTATGAAATTTTGTTTAGATATAGTTAACAACCGGGGTTCAAACATAGGTTACTTGAGTGCGTTACAACCTAACCACGCGGGCGGAGCCACGGGCATCAGCTAGTCATCAATAAGTTAATACCTATTACGTTATATGATAAGTTTATTTCTCTATCAGGTCTGTTGCCTTAGTCCTTTACCAAATCTTACTATTATGTGTTCGGTGCAGTTTGTCAATAACTTCCACTTATCAATAACATCTGTATTTTGTTATACAAATAGCTGGACAATGGAAATTCGTCCATGAATGTAGGTTGTTGGATTACAAAGAATTTGGAATCTCTGTTGGATTAAGAAGGAAATAATTTTATCGTCAAGTGAGACAGCTGTCCGTAATTTAGTTTTAAATGTTATTCTTTTTCATTTTGCTCTAATTTTTAAAGAATATTTTTGTAATTAACTTAAATGTAAAGATAAACAGCTTTAATAAGTATTATACTTATACCGTAGTATAGTTAATTTTAAACATATTAAATTATTGATTCCTCGGCCATTCTCAGAAGGCTTAATTTAGAGCGTCCAGTGCAAAATTTTCATGTAAAAATAATAATATTATGTGCTGTTTTTTTTTGTAAAGTAGCTAACAACTATTTCTAAGTGTTGCACTTTAAAAAATATCTCTATATTGCATAGTATAACAGAATTATTTTTTCAAAACATTGTTCTTAAATTACCACGACGCGTCCACGCGCTCTCCCAGTTTGGAAACTTCTCTAATACTTATTCAGAGAAAGAGTTTTAGTTATTTTAGATGGTTTTTTATATTAAGGAATATATATTTAACAACATATCAAAAATACAACAAGTTACTAGTACTTTCTTAGTCAACATTATCAAATGAAGACGTGTCCGACCTTGGACAATAATTGCCAAAACCACTTGCAATCGAGGGCGCACATCCCTAAATAAGAATCTCTGGCACATTACTATAGCACAGGTCCCGAGCCGTCTGTGTTGTCGAGGTACTCGTCGAGTGTGGTTGTGCGCTGTGTCGAGTAATCGCCAATTAGATACCTAAGTATCCAATTGCCATGACTTTGGTTTTCAATTTTTCTAATTCATGTAGCCTTGATTAAAAACTTATGAGTTATTGTTAACTTATTCTTGTTTATTGAAAATAAAGCAGATTTCTGGGCTCTATGGATTATGATGTGTCTTTATGAGAATTCTGTTTATTAAGTAGCTTTTTTTTTGGAAAATCATGTTTCTCTCTAAGAGCCACGACGCTTATTGCCACAACTTTTCTAATTGCCATCGCTGCTGTTGTTTAAAAATAAGTATATAACAGCTGTTATTTAAGGTGATACCTCGGTGAACACTAGCGCCACCGTCAATTAAAAACCAAAACAGCTGTTATTTCCGTTAGATTTAAGCAAACTCAAACAATTATAAACTAATTATAATATTGAATTGTTGCGTTTTATATGATAGTTTCTTAACAAAATTATTATGTAATATGTAAATATCTTCTTTAAATACATAAGCGGTCATTATTCAATATACTTATATGGAAAAGTTCAAGTTTCTAATTACCGGGACGAGGTAAAATTATAATTTCTAATTGTCACAACCATCAAATATTTTAGATACCGATAACTTGGATACTACATAAGCTAAATAAATGCCAATGCGATTAAATTCACAATTGATTCATATTCATTCTCTCTACAGTCATATTTCATGAATAAGTTCAAAAAATTAAAAGGGTTGTGGTAATTAGACTAAGAATGCCAAAATTGAGAATGGCCGTCCTATAGTAACAAATTGCAATATTGCTTAAAACGGCCACTTTTAGCAGTTTTGCAATTTGTAACTATATGGAAGTATAATTTAATAATTGAATATGACTAAAATTTTCTTTAGATCCAGAACCTTAATTAAATTACAGGGATTTTTGATAACTTGTGATTTCCGTGAATAATGATTTTTAAATGACGGTAGCGCTAGTGTTCACCGAGGTATCGCCTTTAAGTAGGTGTACAGGCGGGGGTAGATAAGCCTGACACAGACATTATACGCAGAAATTAAGTATGGGGTAACATTTATATACCCTTGACTGTACATAATAAAACCATACAATAATAGACTGGACAGCCTCCATGTTAACCATTGCTGTGCCATAGGTGGGAGGATGGTGCAGGAATAGCTTATTTAATAAATAATTCGTTTACGTTGTACTAAACTTACACATAAGTTTTACTAACATAGTGAGTCATTGTTACTAAAATAAATAAATTCATTCATTACACTACAGGGACTTGAAAACGTATAAATAAACATAAAGTTTTCAGAAGCTCCAATACAAATAAATATTTCATTAGTTCTTAAACTAAAAGTTTAAAAAGCGCTCTGTATTCACGAGATGTGAATGGTGGAGCTTGGAAAAAGTGTCTCGCTGTAAATTGGAAAGTTTCTAGAATAAAACTGAAGGCTCTGCTGCTATTAAGGCGAATAGTCGTAGCTGACAAACCTTAGGTATAGTTATTTTATTCCTTCGGGTCTAAAAAGTCCTAAGATAAATTTAAATATTTATCTTGACAACAAAACTACTCAAAAAAACTTAAAATAAGGAAATTCAGTACAAGGGTGCTACTTATTGCTATAGAAATTTCTTCTAGCAGACCCGCGATAGGAACTTAAAAACAAAAAGGCAGTTAACGTGAACTTAAATCTACATGTAAATATACAACTTTTTCTATGGTAAATTAGTGCCTACACTTTAGGTTAGACATGTAGCACTATATTAAGCTAAATCACGCTTGCAAAGCTCCTACGAATGTGATTTGTCCATATAATTTATTTATATTTTACTAGCTGTTCCCCGCGGCTCCGCCCCGCGTGGGACTCGGTTATATCGCGCCCAAAAGTAACCTATATTTGACCTCAGGTCATTAACTACATCCCTACCAAATTTCATCACAATCGGTCCAGCCGTTTAGCCGTGACGAGGTGACAGACAATCAGACAGACAGACAGACAGACTTTCGCATTTATAATATTAGTATGGATATGGATTAATGATACAATATCTAACAAGGTATTGACGAAAGTTGTATATAATACGTATATGTTACTGGCAATAACTTAATATGCTTTTTGAAAATTTTAAACACGGAGGAGTTCAAGATAAAAATGCCACTAGTGGCGACCAATCCAAGCCAGAGCTTACCAAGCATGATCGTTACGAATACGCATACTCTACAAGGCTATAGATCCTCTATTACGGTCCTAGTTTATGATGATAAATCACTATTAAAGTGTTGAAGCAAAAGCTAGGTATACTAGCGTCTTAAAACTAAAAAAATACCCTTAAGTAAGTAAACCTGGTTTGCATAATTTATTTGTGTCAATATTGACAAGAAAAATTATGTCTCGTCTCTTTGAAATATTGTTGTGAAGAAAATACGTTTTTATGGAAAAACAAATATTGGTATTGCCTACTAATGTCTGACTTAAGCTATATTAAAAAAAAACTAGATTGAGTTAGTTTTTTAGCTTTTAGGTGGGTCCAATCAAGGCCTTAGCAGTATTTGGTTCAAAGCGATAGTTATACTCGAACATGGCTACTCTATTCCGTGCTTAGGAAGATAGGTTAAACCTTGGATCCAAACTGAAGCTGGTGGCCAAAGTCAGAGGTGGTTTTGAATAACTCTTGACAACAGGATATACAAGGTCGGATGCACTTGTAACCCCTACGATACGAACAAACCTCTATTTGATAAAGGAGCAAAATGTGTGTTTAGTTTTCACAAGTATAAAACAAAATTTCCCTACCTTTCCCGTGTTTCCCTTCGAAATTGACACAGAAATGTATAAAACAGCACCTCGGTGTTTCTCTTCGAGACCTAATGATAATTTTATTTATTTATTTAATGAGATGTAAGGAGATTCTTAGGAGAACAAAGGTTGCTGACATAGCCCAATGGATATCTCTTCAAAGTGGAAGTGAATAGGGCACATAGCGCGACGAACTTATGGCCGATGGGGCAGAAATTTACCCGAATGGCGATCACGCAACGGCAGCGACGGACACCTACTGACCAGATGGTCAGATGACCTGAAGAAAGTGTCAGGCAGGCGCTGGATACAGGCCGCTTTCAACCAGTCGTACTGGAAATACTTAGAGGAGGCCTATTTCCATCAGTGGACAGCCTTCAGCTGAAATAATGATAATGATGAAAAAACACCTACTATTAACTCTTTCAATATTCAAACTCAAAACGAGTACTTATTATTCGAGTGGAAAGTTGTCCTTCATAATTGCACATAATTCACATTCCCCCGGGAGCCCCTCGGAATACAATCGTCGGTGCCGAGGGAAACAGACAAAAGAAATCGTCGAGTTAAGAAAACTGGTGAACGGTTGTTGTTCGAGGACTAAGGGTTCCGTAATAAAAGCAACAATTTTGCCAGTTTTTTTTTCAAAACTTTCTTGTAGATCATGGTGGTGAAACGAGGTATCACGGCAATTACAATATGTAGAAAGATATGCAGTTTAAGAAATCTGGGTCAGGCTTAAATTGTTAATTAGGATTTTACGTGTGACATCAGTTCTCCATTGTTTAAGCCTTTGTACACATTGTTTTAATTACGTGGTCTAAGGTCTGATGGCTCTAGGCTCTGTCTACCCCGTATGGGATAAAGACGTGATTATATGTATGTATGTTTGTTTTAATTACATTACATTAACATAAAAATCATACATGTTGCTGTTAAACGGTGCAGTTATTAAAATAGAAGGAACTCCACCGACAAGAGCCTAGCTCTTAATTTTATGATGATGATGGTACAATTATTAATTTACATCAATCTATTTTCAACGCGGCTGTAGTTATGACTTTGCAACAATTTTAGAGAGGTTTTTCTTATCAAAATAGTGTAAGATGCTAGAAGCCCACTACTGTCTAAAGTTCGAACTCATAGACAAGGAGCATGGTTGATTTGAAGCCATCTGCATCTTCATCCAGCTTACCTCTTCTTCCGTTCTTTATCCGGTAAGTAGATTATTCATTCTTGTAGTCGCCATCCCAGAACCATATTTTCTCCTAGCTCTATTCATGTAGATTCATACATACATAATATAGTCATGTCTTTATCCCATACGGGGTAGGCAAAGCCTAGGGCCATAGGGCCTTAGACCAAGTTTAGCATGATGATAGTTGAAACAGAAAATCAATAGGGATGGGTTGCTAGCCGCATCGCCTATGTCATAATTCCCCCATTAGCCAATTCCGTCAGTCATTTACGGCTAGCGCGGAAAGAGAAGCAGCTGGTACATGTAAATTCATTCGTGTAAAATAACGTTACGGATCCCTAAAAATATACAGGCTCAGGAGTTATTGCTCGCACGGTGAGCCTTTGTAAATATTAACGTTAAATGAGATAGAAATACACTTTTTATTTCATTCTTTATGATTTATGGTAATTTAACAGATTCAATGAATTTAATATTATTTATGTCTTAATTCTTGCAACAGAGCGATTTGTAAAGAAATCAAATTTTTCTTTTAAAATTGATAAATAAACGTGGTAATCTGTGGTATATAGAAGAAGAAAAGCAGAAAAGTGGTTCACAAGCACCGAAGCACCAATGCCAGGATGCAGATGCATCTTATTGAGTTGAGTCTATGAAATAAAAATTAAATGAGACAAAATAAACTGGCAAAAGTGGATAAACAAAATATACAAGTATACTAAAATAGATAGACCTTTATTTACAAAAACATCATGTCCTTTGTCACAAGACCCACAGGTAGATAAATAACTTGTAATAGGTACTGGTAGAATTCTGTTCGTTATAACTATTTTAGTATACTTGTATATTTTGTTTATCCACTTTTGCCAGTTTATTTTGTCTCATTTAATTTTTATTTCATAGACTCAACTCAATAAGATGCATCTGCTTCCTGGAATTGGTGCTTCGGTGCTTGTGAACCACTTTTCTGCTATTCTTCTTTTATATACCACAGATTTTGGCATCTTTGGCTAACTACAGTGGCATCAAGCCATGCCTTTCCAGTAAATCAGTCATTCACATAAGACAAATAACACAAAAGGAATCCTTATCCCAATCTTAGATTCTATTGAATATTTTTTTTATTAATAGAATTCTTTAATAAAGCAAGCGTAGGTTAGGTTTTTTTAAATACAAAAGTAAGGTAAAGTGTGTACCTACAGAAATATCATTGCACATGGCTTGGAGCGCAATCGTGAAAATGTAGGTTATTAAAAAAATCTTTCAGACAACAATTTGTTCCTCATAAAAAAAAATATGTCAATAAATATTGAAAACACAATGTTTATCGAGCACTGTCGAAGATGATTTCATATTATCGAATTGCTTCAAACATTATTTGACTTTATCTTTAAACGAAATTCTAAAGCACTTTAATTTTGTTATTTTCCATTTCTTTCATTTAAAAAAATGCAAGAAGTAGGTATGGACTGAATCACTATCCATGAATAGTTCATCAAGCTAACACAATATACTCTTTCTGCAATTTTTACATTGATTGAATATTGTTTCTGACACAGTGTGATAGACTTTTATTATTTAGTTTCTCTTCAATAATATTTATGCTTTGAATTCTTTAATTTCCTATCAAATTTAAATACATAAGGGTACAGCCTTACAAAATTAGAGTTCTTTCTCATATAGATTACGCATTTTTTTCACCGATTTTAGTCGATTGTCTTAGAAGAAAAAGTTTTTAGACTCTATCTCTTAGTTGCCTCTTACAGATGGAGTGGAGTTTACTGAATCGTCGGTCACTGAGGCAATAAACCAGGTATCTTACGGTCATTATATTTATTATGATGTTCATTATGAAACAAATCAACCTGTATATTCAAGTGTAAATCACCAATGTTACTAAAATTATAATTATAAACACAAACAATTGCAATTTACTGAAACATAATTACAAAAGTTATCAAATATGGCATTGAAACAATCTGTGCATCATTATTTGCGAACCCGCCGACATTAATATCGGCGACTTTGATGTGTTAGTCTGTTTGTTTTGAAACTAGCTTCAACTTACCGACAGTCTATTAGTTTTCGGGTATTTGTTGTGTGATTGCTGGAATTAGGATCTGCCTCAAAGTTTCCTATTACAGACTCCTGCCTTTATGTGTCTTGATAATGTTGCCTAGAGTATGGCGAAATGACATCCTTTAAAATCATGGGTTCGAATCCTTTAAAAACATATCTATATATTAATTTTGAATGTTGTGTGTAGTTTATGTAGAAAGTAAAAGCAAATAATGTAAAAGAAACCATAACATACAATTATTTTTATTTTTTACTAACTGACCCGGCGAACTCCGTACCGCCCGTACGCACTTTTCTCACCGTTTAAACCTTCCCTGAACTTCCACAAATATTTCAAGACCAAAATAAGCTAAATCGGCCCAGCCATTCTCGAGTTTTAGCCATACTAACGAATAGCAATTGATTTTTATTTTATAGAGATAAACATTGTTACATAGTTACAAATACATACAAGTACATCAAAAATATTGATTTCAGTTTGCCAGGATATCTGTAAAAAAAATTGGCTTCTTTTACACAACTTCCTATCTCGTTCGTTACACTAGCTATACCGTCATGGGTTTTCCCAAAATACAAATATACTCTTCAAAAAAGTTCTTCAATCTGGTACTTTGAGAACCTACCTGCTAAGCCTTTCATAACTCTTTTCGTATTTTATATATTTTATAGCTATATATCAATGTGATTTATTTCTACTTAAAACCAACTTATTTGTCGAGCGACGAACAAAAAGACAATGAGTACCTACTTGAATTTCAATAATGAATAGAAATTAATATGTTTGAGCATTGGAACGTTAAATTACTTTTGAGATTACAATAAATCAAAGCTTAACAAAGAAGCAATTGGATCTTCAAGTTTGATTCGAAACAATCGTAACTCACCTGCGTTGGATGAATAAATTTGGCGGTGTCATAGACTTCAAATATTCAAATCACATTTATTTGCATGAAGAAATAATATTTACGTACGATCATATATTATGTTATATCTTTTATCACCTGCTATTTACTTTATATTATTGTTAAATCAAAATTAGGTGACGGCTCAAAAAGTGGAGGCTAAAAATTAGTGCTAGGTTTTTTTGGTCAACGTAAGGCTTTCTTAGAATTAAATTAAGTTTTGTATAATTCTTGCAAACTAGCAAGACATCACGCAGAATAAAAAAACTGTGGCGCTCTTTCATTTCAGATGCCAAGATTTGATCCACTTCAGGTCACTGAGCTAGTATGTAAGTTTTGTGTCATTATATGCTCCGCCGTCAGCCTCTTTATTATAGTCCAGTATATTTACAATGAAGTCTATTTAAACTATTCTAGACTAGTCTAGATCTCCCTCCACCTCCCATGGCTCTACCAACCTCTCGGTTATATGTGCCGAATCTCGGGAGAGTGCGCTGTACTTGCATTTCGCATCTCTTTCCAGTCGCACCTGCTTGATCTCCCTACAAGTTCTCTATAGTGTCGCCTATCTATGCATCTAGTCTAGATCTAGAGTAGTTTACCTAAACTGTTCTAGACTAGTCTAGAGCTTTCTTTAAGAAGTCTACGACCGATTTGTAACAAATTGTGACTCGCCACACACCTGGTTAGTTAGGCCGAATAAATTACCATTGGCCTACATAAATTGATTACGGAGAACCGCGGCGCGTAATTGGCACAAACTAATTGAAATTTATGAGACCCCGAATTTCTGACGGAGAATAAAAGAATATTTATGATCTTTCACCGTGCCTGCTAATGAGTAATTTTTATTAAATAATATCGGGAAATGGAAATTTCTTATTGTATTTAACGTTGCATTGTTGAGCTTTTTTGAATACTTTATTTCGTATGATTCTGGATTTAATACAGTTTTTTTTTCTTTTCTAGTGAAAAGTATACTTTATTGCACCAATTACATAAATAAATAAGTTGACATATTAATACAAAACTTGTCCCTATAATTAAAAATGGTCCCTGCGGCATTTTAAATTATAGCACTCCGACCGATAAACAGACGGAAGCTTATAATACGATTACGTTATTTTCAGAGAAAAACCTCTAATAGCACCATAAAAATTTAAAAGTTAACTTGTTATAGACAAAACAAAATATATAAGAAAAAAAAAGAAGTATCTGACAGGATTGTCCGCTAGCGCACCCTGATTATATTCCTATTGGTCTGATTTCACTGTCTGATCTTGGACCATGATTTAACGTACCCTGGGCTCTGAAACTTAAACTGCGAATGCTGCTGAAAACACGCTCAAATAACGTTGATATTAAATGGCTAAGATATGATTATTAAAGCTTAAATAACTTTAAATATAAATCAAAACGACAGAAACATTAATAGCGGCCTTTGCAACTGAAACAAGACGGGTTAAATTGCATAAATTAATTTAAATAAATGGAGCAGTACTGAATTCGCGAACTTGGTGAATATAGAAGAAGTTCTGAATTGCAAATTATTGTCCTATTAACTGACTTAACTGGCGATTCCTTTGGCAAATATTGCAGTTAAGTTATTACCGGAATTGCGATTTAACTTAGAGATAATCTCTATAGAAAGAGGAAACGCTCAAATGTTTAATTTTCTGCATTTATAAGAACATTTAGATAAAATGATCAATTTTTACATAAGTTTCAATCAAAAATTTAAGTGTGATGAGAATAAGTAACGTTAATGACTACTTATATTTAGATTACTTATTAAATACTTTTTGTGATAGATTTTTTTTCTTTAAATGATGACAATGCCTAAAGCCCTAATATAAGAAAAACAAAACCAAACGTACAGTTTCATTACTAGATTGAGAATTCAATTTAATATGTTTGAATTTAAGTGCTAGTTATATAGGAAACATAGACAAACAACTTTTTAGACAACAAGTGGAACTTTGTTGTCTCGTTTGATCAAAACGAGTCACTTGGGTCGAAAGGCAGGCAGGCAGGCATAAATTACAAACGTTTGTTAAATCCATTTTAACTGAAATATGTTTTGTTCAGTGTTCACAGTTCTTTCTCTTTTATCTTTTAAAGTTAAAAAACGAGACACAACACATTTTAGTTGAAATTGGGTTAATAAACGAAACTTTTATGGGAGGTAAGTAGGATTTACACACCATTGGTTGGCTGGAAGAAAATTCATTGCGATAAGCCTGCTCTTGTCACTGTTATTTAAGTGTAAGTATTATTTTTATTGTTTTCCTTTGTTAAATTGGTAGTGGTCTTTTGTAGTATAGGTGGTAAATAAATTGTATATCAATAAAACTATTATATCTGTCAATCAACAGGTTACATTATGATCTATGCAATTTGTTGTCTGTGGCAGGAAACAATCACACTCCGCTCAGTCTAAAACAGATGCATGCGCACAATTAGTTTGTTCCAAGGACGGCGCTTCGATGTTACGTAATTAAATTGCTGAACTTCGTGCTTCTCGGCCCGTTGGCGAGATGTCACTAGTTTCAATTTAAGTTTCGTGACATGTAGGGTTTTGTCTTATTATTTCTTATTTTACCAGAATAAGGTTTTTGCTTCCATGTGGGTCTGGAAGAAAAATAAAGAATGTATCAGCTGTTTCTCTTCTCAAGCAGGTCGTAAAAGTAGAGTGGGAGAATCGGCAAATGGAGGAATCATGATATAGGCGATGCGGTTAGCAACCCATCACTATTGATTTCCTGTTTCAAATACCATTATGCTAAACGTGGCCTAAGGTCTTATAACGCCTGGCTCTGTCTACCTCGTATAAGATAAATATTTAAATATTTTGTATGTTAAGTTTTTTTCTAAATTATCGTCTGCTTGGAGTACTTTAATCTAAGTTGTTGTAGAGGTCATCACAGTCAACATACATTTGTAAAAATAGATTAGATTTAATTTATTCTAGCCACCAAAGAGTAGTATGTAACTGTTTTTGTGGCCCAGTGGTTTCAATGTTTGCTTAAAGATTTGAAATTTGAGTATGTTAAAAACATGAAGGATTGAATTACATAATGATTGTCTGAAAATATTATAAATATGTCTGAAAAAATATGATTTGGTGCTTCGGAAAGCTCATCAAGTCATTGACCTCGGCTGCTGGTTGTCATAAAAGAAAACATAGCAAAGGCTGGTGGTTACAAAAAAATTCTAACACCAGAATTTAAAAACTCTAGGGAAAACCATGAAAGTTCATTTCACATTTTCAGCGTACGCGTCAGAAAATTCCTTTTGAAACAAACTATTTTTTTATATAGAATTTCAGCAGCTTATCTGTGCCGGAGATGTGTCACCAAACCACTGATATTAGTTCCCAACTATCGACCCCACGGTTTTGCTCGCACATCCGATACAATTTCATACAAACTTTGTTTACAACTAACTTTGTTGTTGAACTTTTTATTTCTATCCGGTTGGTTTTCTGAAAAGGCTTTTCGTGTTGTTTAGAAGCTGTCCAATTTTTTGTTTTATTTATTATTATACTAGCTGACTCGATAAACTCCGTATCTGAAGGCACTTATCTCACATTTTAAACCTTCTATTAACTTCCACATATATTTCAAGACCAAAATTAACCAAATCGGTCCAGCCATTCTCGAGTTAAAGCGAGATTAATGTACAGCTTGATTTTCATATATAATAAAGATATTTTTTTTTATTGGGAAGGTTATACGCTGTGGTTATAGTACACATACATATTAAGAGCGAATAAAACTGCAGGAATCAGCTCGTATGTAATAAAAAAGGCCCTTCGTACACAAAGTTATGTTAATCTTCGATATTAATGATAACATTAATATCGAAGATTATATATATAAATCCTAATTATTATTATCCTAAATTGAGCGGCTTTCGAAGCAGAGTTGCTCATAGCCACATTTGTACCGCGTAAGTAAAACATGGTACCTACACACATAAAAATATAATTTATAAAAGTTGCAGTTATAAAATGACATTTCATTGACGGTGTTCTAACTTGTCAGCATAGCACATATTGCAGCCATCAGCGAGCGCCTAACATAGCAAACCAGCGAAGCTCACATCATAGAGTATAATAGTCGCCGTGGCCGAAATTGGCCTGGAAAGCATCATCACACATAAAAGTATCACGATGCTGATAAAGATGAGTCCTTAACACCTCGTCTGATGCCATTCGCGCTGTCAACTACTAACCTCAAATTTTCACTAACGCACAATTTAAAAGTAGATTGAAGGAAATACCTGAAACACTAACACATTTACTTTACACAACATTCATTTACACTTTATATTATGCGTTGGACAGGGCAATAAACCCTTAGAACCCTAGTAAAACAGAGGCCCATACATTACACAACAACACGGCCATGCTGACAAATCACCGAAACTTTGCTCTCACTGAAGTTGGAAGCCGGAAAAACTACGACACGACTTAAGCTGAGGACATACTAGTGCAAAATTTATTGTTGTTAATTGATTCCGGTGTTGCTTAAGTCTATTTTTATTGTTATTTTATGCCACGAACGACATTTGGTACGAAATGAATGTAAGTTGCAGGTGAACAAATGCTTTGAAAAATAATAATACCGCATTCCACTTTTAGATTCCTTAGTAGGTCCGGATTTAGCACAGAGAAATTACATAGAAGAAATGAATTAACTCAATAAGTACTAGTTTTTGTTATAGTAGTCTACTATTAGTTCCAGTTACTTGCCACCGCAGTGTCGCATTAATCAGTACAAAACATTCTTCATTGTCATTCACGCGTGTTTACTTGTGACTTGTTCGTAAATTAATAAATAATTGTGTGCGGTTTTCAGGGAAAATAATAAAAATGTTATCTTTACTTTTACAACTAAGTTTATGAATGCACCAAATTGGATAAACCTTTTTTGTGTTGGTTATTTTCAAGGTGGTCAATGGTAGTCCAAACGAAAGAAAACGGGGATTTAAAAAATGGGAGCTATGCGAACAGCTAGATAGAAAATAAGTACCAATAAATTACAACTAGAACATTGTCAGTGAGTACTATCCCTTACATCAAGTAGAGAAGCTGGGTGTAATAAAGCAGTAAGTTTGTTTTGTTGCTAAAGTCATTTGGAAATGAGAGTTTTTGCATATCCCGGGTGAGAGGACTTAACGTGGTAATTGCTTATCCCTTTCATTTGCAGTAGTTATATGAAATATTAAATTAACTTTTATTATTGCAGCTTTCAAAGTAAAATAGCAAATTATCGGTATATAAGGCTTTTTTTTGAAGATCTATTTTCGATGTCACTGGTAACCTGTATACACACTAGTTAGTCATACAATTAACAAAGGTTTTGTAAGGCCATTTAACTAAATTATACTGTGGCTCTTTATATTTTATTGATATTTTATCGTTAAAAACGAGACAAAACATTTAAGTTAAAATAAGCTTGTTAATTTTTATGAATAGGGTTAGCTCTTCAAAGTAAAGAACAAAGTTGTAATTAAAGCAACCTAACTTGCAATTTTGAATATACCCTAAAAATAAGGTTTATTTTCATGTGCGTATTCAAAAACGAATCAAAATCTATAATAGCTAGTTCAAAATTCACTTTAGGCCTGAGTAGCCCCAGAGCATTAAACCAACAGGAGACACCAAGCGCACTTATTTCTACGTAAAAAAACTACCTCATTCTGCGCGCGGAGTGAGGTAAGGACAACACACACAATAATTACCACTAATGCATTATTCAATCACGTCGCTACGCACACACTTGATAATATTATTTGATTTTTTTTAAGCCTACTTATGTGTCCTACTGCTGGGCAAAGGTCTCTCCCCTCCTTCTCCACTCATCCCTATTCATGGAAACCTCTGACCACTTGCCCAAAAAGTTGTCGAGATTGTCACGCCTTCATCATATCAGTCACAAAACGTCCACTGCTGGTCATAGGCCTCCCTCATAGATTTCCAATGGGACCGATCTGATGCGGCCCGCATCCATCATCTTCCTGCGACAACCTTTCTGCCCCGACGGCCATCAGTTCTGGCGCTATGTGCCCTGCCCATTGCCACTTCAACGAGCTAATCCGACGCCTTGGTCTGCCTCTATGTTGTCGGCCGTCCGGTATCCAAAAAGTGGTCATTGCTGCCCTTTCTGGCCGCATACGATAAACATATCCTGCCCACTCCCTGACAATAATAGTAGGCAATATTATTTGATACAAGCAATCTATATATATAAAAGCGAAAAACACTCACTCACTCATCACGAAATCTCCAAAACTGCTGAGCCGATGAAGATAAAATTTGGCAGGAAGGTAGATTGTGACTAAGAGACGTCCGCTAAGAAAGGACTTTTGGGAATTTTATCCCTAAAAGAGTGAAATAGGGGTTGCCATTTTGTATGAAACTTTGTCATTATTGAAGTAAGACATATGGAATTTTTAATTTGAATTTGTAATTGGTAAAAAATAATAATGCATCAATCCGATTTCGAAAATTACATCCCTATAGGGGCGAAATAGGGGTTGCCAGTTTGTATGAAACTTTTCATGTCATTTTTGAAGTGAGATACATGGAATTAAAATTGAAAATGTCTTTTGGTATAATATTTTGTATTATATTGAATTGTATTGTATGTACACAACTAAATTATAAAAGACAGAGTGCAAAGGTTTTATTTATTTGTTAATGTTATGAGTTCAGTAATGTGTCAATAGATGGCGCCACCATACATTTTAAAAGTCGATATGGTTTGTCGTTCGCATTTAATCATCATGTGTAGTTTGAGATTTCTAATAAATAAAACATTTTTTTTTTGCTTTTCTAACGATTTCATTGTGTGTTAAGACGATTTGGTACCTCGTCAAACAACAACTGAACTGACTTGCCGATTTGATTATTTTTTAAACCAAAGCCAAACCAACCAATCAATTCAAATAGCCTAGCTTACAATACAACACGACCGATAAACAAACCAACCAATAGAACTAAACCAACAACCAAAAATTTTTTAATGTCATCAATGACAAACTATTAGATTTGATTTGATTGGGGTTGCGATATCGTTTATCCGGAAACAAATTTGCAAATGAATTTATTCGTTCCTTTTCAAAATTAAAATAAAAGTAAGAAAATAATTCTAGAAAACAAATAAAAAACGGATACAGAAAATTATTGTTTGTGGCAGGATTCGATCCAGCAACTTCCAGCTATTTCTTGAAACATTTCTTTACTAAATTATTAAAAGCAAAATAAATTGAATTCTAAAAAACTAATACAAAACGAAAAAAAGTAAGTAAAAAAAAGTCATGTTTAGCAGAATTAGAACCCTCTACTCAAAAAAATAATCCGCGACCTCTACCGATAGGCTAACATGCGTTGTTAGTAATTGGCGAAATTTCAAATGGAATTTCTCTATAGATACGCAAATTCACCCCTTTTTTGGATGTAAGGGTTGGAATTGTGAACAACCCTTTCTTATGTGGGCAGTATATAGTATAATAATGAAGACACTAACCGAATTTCACGTTTATGGCTTTTATAGTTTCGGTTTTGTGATGATAAATTAGATAACCTCCCTCTTTTTACCCCTTTAGAGGTTGAATTTGAAAAAACGCTGAAACACGCCATTAGTTATTTTTGTTGAGAAGCATTCTTGCCAAGTTTCAAGTACATCAGTGAAGATTTTAATTTTTTTTCATACAAACTTTGCCCTCAATTTTAACCCTTTTAGCGGTCTAAAATTGAAAAATCCTTTCTTATCTGAGCATTACGTATTAACATAAAACTTCGGTCCAAATTTCAAGTTTATAGCTTTTATGGTTTAGGCTGGGCGTTGATTTATCAATTGCCTTTGTTCTTATATATAGAAGAAATTATATTAATCTACTAACTAATTAGAAAATAATACAAATATACTTAAAGACCTACAATTTATTTGAGAAACCTTAAAATATATTTAAGATTTGCAACTAACATATGGAAAATAACACAAAGATTCACCTATTTTCAAACTACTATTCGAACTCCGGAATCCGGAATCCGGAAAAATACTTTTCAAACTTAAATTAAACGAATCAATGAGTAGCCCAAAACGCAGACAATAAACTATAACACCATACTAATATTATAAATGCGAAAGTCTGTCTGTCTGTCACCTCTTCACGGCTAAACTGCTGGACCGATTATGATGAAATTTGGTAGCGATGTATTTAACGACCTGAGGTCAAACATAGGCTACTTTTGGGCGCGATATAACTGAGTCGCGGAGCGAAGCCGCGGGGAACAGCTAGTACAATATAATTCCGCAATCACACTCCGTACTCCAATCAATTCCAATTTAATTTTATTTTATTATTTTATATTTAACAGGTACCAAATCGTCTTAACACACAATGAAATCGTTAGAAAAGCAAAAAAAATGTTTTATTTATTTGAAATCTCAAACTACACATGATGATTAAATGCGAACGACAAACCATATCGACTTTTAAAATGTATGGTGGCGCCATCTATTGACACATTACTGAACTCATAACATTAACAAATAAATAAAACCTTTGCACTCTGTCTTTTATAATTTAGTTGTGTACATACAATACAATTCAATATAATACAAAATATTATACCAAAAGACATTTTCAATTTTAATTCCATGTATCTCACTTCAAAAATGACAAAGTTTCATACAAACTGGCAACCCCTATTTCGCCTCTATAGGGATGTAATTTTCGAAATCGGATTGATGCATTATTATTTTTTACCAATTACAAATTCAAATTAAAAATTCCATATGTCTTACTTCAATAATGACAAAGTTTCATACAAAATGGCAACCCCTATTTCACCCTTTTAGGGATGTAATTTTCAAAATCTGATTGGTGCTTTATTATTTCTTACCAACCTCAAATGTAAATTAATAATTTCATGTATCTCACTTCAAAAATGACGAAGTTTCATACAAACTGGCAACCTCTTTTTCACCCCTTTAGGGATAAAATTTCCAAAAGTCCTTTCTTAGCGGACGTCTCTTAGTCACAATCTACCTTCCTGCCAAATTTTATCTTCATCGGCTCAGCAGTTTTGGAGATTTCATGATGAGTGAGTGAGTGTTTTTCGCTTTTATATATATAGATAGCAAACTTCCCCCTTTGCCCCCATTTTCCTTCCAATCAAAAAACGCTCTCGACAAAAAATTGCAAATAAATCAAGGAACACGTGTACCAAGTTTCATTAAGATCCGTTCAGAAATGCGACCTCTAGCCCGGAACAAACAGACAGACAGACAGACAGACATCCGGACAAAAGCAAAATTTGCCAGTCTCGAAATGGAGACTCTCGCTCGCTTCGCTCGCTCGGTCAATAAATACGAAAGTCTGTCTGTCTGTCACCTCTTCACGGCTAAACTGCTGGACCGATTGTGGTGAAATTTGGTAGGGATGTAGTTAACGACCTGAGGTCTAACATAGGCTACTTTTGGGCGTGACATAACCGAGTCCCACGCAGGGCGAAGCCGCGGGGAACAGCTAGTATATTATAATTTATAAATTATATATCTATACATATAATAAGACACTAAAATGCGAGTGTCTGTACATTTAATATTTTTCAAAAAAACTGATAGAGTGCGATTAAAAAAGAGTAACAGAAACCAAAAAAACAGTTTTTGGAATTTTTGTCTGTCTGTATGTATGTATGTATGTATGTCTGTCTGGTACGTTATAACTTCGAAAATACTCAACGGATTTGAACGCGGTTTTCACAGTTGGATTACATATAATTAGGAGCGTTGTCAAATCTTTGTTTCGTCAAAATCGGTTAAGGGAAAAAGAAGTTATGGTCGATTGAAAATTTACTTCAAACATTGCTTCAAAACTTTTAATGCGTTTACTTACGTTTAATTTAATTTAGATAAGGCTAGGATTTCTACTTTATATTATCCATATCAATAAAGACGAAAACACGCACTGCACCTATTAATTTTAATAAAATAACACATTGAATTTGATCGTAAATTTAGTTACATAAAATCTCAATAGATGGCGCTTACTTTACAATTCGCTATGGTTACGTTTTCGCATTATGGTATAGCAGATTGAAATTAACGCCAGCAAATTAAAAAAATTGATGGTCTTTGTCTTAGTGGTTCTTTTGGTTTGATTCTTTGGTGTTGTCCATTGATTGGTTTGGTAAATGGACGGTTCGGTTCGCTATCTATTGTTAGTTGTCTTGCTTGCATTAAAAATTGAATTTGTTGTTTGACGGAACATACGATCGTGTCGTATCGTATACAAGGTGGACACAAATCAACTGCAAATATTTTAAGGGCAGATACAGACCACTATACTGAACAACTTTTCCAAATAAACTTATATTGAAATACGAAATTTTATTTTTCACTCTCCATACTATACTAGATCAGCTGATTCTCAATTTGTATGGGAGGTCAAAAAATTTTTTTCGTATTTCGACATAAGTTTATTTGGGAAAGTTTAGTGGTCTGAATCTGCCCTTAAAATATTTGCAGTTGATTTAAATTCACCTTATATAAAGAATTTTAATTATTTTAAATATAATGCCTAGGAGGAAACGATCTAATCTGTTGCATCATTCCAGAATAGCTAAAACCAGAAGGTTAGCTAGATCTCAAGAATCGAATGCGGATAGACAGATGCGACTCGATGAAGATAGGCAACGCCATGCATTGTCTCGGTCTTTAGAAACTTCTTCTGACAGAGAGTCTCGGTTGTCCGCTGACCGCGAGCGTTATGCTTCATCTCGGGCTTCGGAAACGTTTACCGAAACTCAAGGTTTTGGCGGAATGAAGTGATTTACACGTCATAACAGTGTTGTGCATCAGGATGATGCTACCACCTACCCTATCGAGTTTTTGAGTTCATTGGCTGCATGTGGTCTTCCTGCTCATAACATTACCCTTAAAGTCGGCGTTCCCATTATGCTCCTAAGAAATCTTTCTCCGCCTAAACTATGCAACGGGACCCGACTCAAAGTAACGGTTTTGCAGCGCAACTTAATACAGGCCGAAATTTTTACAGGGTGTGGTTCAGGCGAAACGGTGTACATACCTCGAATACCACTCATCCCCAACAATTACCCCTTTCAATTTAAACGCACCCAGTTTCCAGTTGCTGTATGCTTTGCCATGACGATAAATAAGTCGCAGGGACAAACCCTAAAAGCAGCTGGCATCGACCTAATAACAAGATGTTTCTCGCATGGACAACTGTATGTGGCTTGCTCGCGGGTCAGTAGCGCCGAAAATCTATTTTTATTAGCCTCTGAGGGAAGAACTGCTAATGTTGTCTACAAAGAGATTCTTTGAACTTAACTCTGAAACATGATATTTGTTTATATTTGAATAATGTCCTGGCTATTTCGATTGCGTCATTTCATTTCAATGTAACACAGGTTACGCGAAAAGCGACCTACACGCGGGCGGAGCCGCGGGTAACAGCTAGTAAAAATATATGCGCACAAGTACAATCAGTCTTGGCAAAGTTTGCCTGTCCGTAGTCACTCCGGTTGGTTTAATGCTGTAACCTCGATGGTACCTTTTTCATACATAAAGAGAATTTATGATTTTAATATCGCCGGTCGCCACCGCGATTTAGTCTGATTACCAGATCCTTGCCATGATATTGAAAACGGCCAAATGATACTTTAATATACAACATTAAATGTGGTTTATATGAATTTGTGGCCATTTTGCTTTTTCCATTTCGATTGTAATGACATTTTACGACATAATAGATTCAAAGTTAAATTATAATGAAGTTGACAATAAGTCATGACTAGCGTGTCTAATTTGCAAAGTAAATGGGTTTTGTGTGAGTTTTTGAAATAGTTTTAATTTGTTAATAAACTGCTTTAATGGATAGGGTATTTGCATACAGGCTTAAGAAAAGCCTACTAGGGAGGGGACAGCTGGTTAAGATCGTTATTTTTGGGAAAATACCGGTTAAGCGGAACCGTTAAACTATGGGTTGCTGTAAAATTGTATGGAAAGAAAAATGTTTTAGTTTTAATGATTTTAACCTGGTTTCCGTACCCTGCTCAACTTTCCGTATTCTTTTAAAAAGCTGCCGATCTATATCCAACTACTTTTCATAATAAATCAAGATGTTTATGCATTTGACTGTACGTGCTGGTTGTGCGTGCCTCAACCATTTTGCGTCATTACCACATAGATTAATTTTGTAGCTATTTCAAAATTCGAATTGAGTTTTAAAATATTACTTCACATCGTTAACTTAAAATAATTATTGCTTGAAGTATAACAGGGCAAGCATTTTAATATATTCGTTAGTAGGCCCATAAATCAAGTAGAAAACCACTATAAATTAGAATGCAAGCCGTTTTAGCTGCACGCCAAACAATAAAGCTAATGGAATAGAAGCAATAGGAGTGGAAATGTTTTAGATTTTTGTTTTAACAGGATTTTATTTTTAGAACATAAAATGTCTAGTCATGTGTAGGTGTCATGGTCAATCGACTATGTACACCCTGGTGTCAGAGTTCTTCGGAACCGCCTCTTGGGCTCTGGCGTGGTCCTTTAACGACTACCAGATGGCATCGAGACCAACAGCTTACCGTGCTGTCCGAAGCACGGAATCATCTTTATTGTCAGACAATCAGGTGAATCAAGCTTGTAATGTCCTAACCATAATGGTGACAACTAAACAAAGTGTGTGAAGTTTGCCCATGGGAATCAAACCCTCGACTCAAGGGTCTTTAGGCAAACGCCTTATCCACTGTACCACGAAGGCAGTTGGAATATCTTGTAAAAATAAGGATATTTAGTATGTTTCTTAAACGTTCTCCTTAATCAGAATATATTTTCTCAATTTATACTAATACTATCTTTCGCATGAATTTACTGCGGAAACAGCGCTCTTTTCCGGGATGAAAGGAACCCTATGTCCTTCTTAATACTCTTAGCTATGTATATGCAAAATTTCAAGAAAATTTTTTCAGTAGTGGGCGTGTAGAGCAAACAAACAAAATATACAAACTCACTTTAAAATTTATAATATTAGTTGGGATGGGATTCTGTACTAACGCTTTAAAGCCTAGGGTATTAAATGTGGCCCTTAAAATAGCGGCACTATCTGTTTTTCATAAATAAATAAATATATAGGGACGAATCACAAAGATAAAAATAGCCCCAAAGGAGATTTGTGTTATGGGGTAGTAACTCAAGGATACTATTATTTTATAACAAAAAAATGTAAAGATAAACATCAAAACTCAGTCAAATCAGAAAAAGATCATTTTCATCTTGACCTGACCGGGTATCGAACCCGGGACCTCCTGAGTAGCGGTCAGGCATGTTAACACCACAAAGATCGTCGGCTAGTAACCATTTTTATAAAGGAAATGTATTTCATAGCATGACCTTGCTTTGCTCTATGTTTATGGTTGTCAATATTGGTATGATTTTATTAAATGTGATAAATAGGGTTATACTTAGGACTAAATGTAACGATACGTTTATGTAAGAATATTAATATAGTATTGTTGTATTTTTTTTTAATCCGATGTTTAAAATGATTCAATCATTTTATTCTATTGACGTAAACACAGACTGGGCTACAATAGCTAATGCTGCTTAATCAGGACTCTAGCCCGGTTTACCAAAGCGACACTTAATTAATATTTCGCTATTCACAGCGCAAATACTACGGATTTAAACGGAAGCTCGCAAATAGATTATTTGCTTTTCATTAAAAAGTGTTAATAATTAAGTGACATTTAGTTTTGAATTCAATTTTGGTATTGGATTAGCAAAACATGAAATTATATTTGCATTGTCAGAATTAGCATAATAGTGTTTTAATGTTTTATCCCAGGTATCGCTGGAGTGATGCTGTGCAGGCTGACCTGCGTGAGATGGGCGCTGTAAACTGGCGAGCCATCGCGCAGATTAGAAAACTGTGGCGCTCTCTCGTTTCGGAGGCCAAGATCCACTTCGGGTCGCTGAGGTAGCAAAGTAAGTATATTTTAAACTTTTTTAAAATATAGAGTCAGCAAACAGAAACATGATGTCCTCCGTACTATGGAAGGTAAGTTAGGAATTTGGTACCGGCTGTTATCACTAGATGGCAGTCGTTAGACTGAGTCAGTTGCCTAAAGGAAGCCAAAAAAGGACTGGCTATTTAAACTTCTAGTTAATTTGCATAGAGCAATGCAATTTCACTAGGAAATAACATGGTTGTTTTATTAAATTCATCGCCCAAAGACAATTTTCTTTTTAAAAGATCTCTTTCTACGCTAAGATCTTATAAAATATCAAAACAGGATTATACGTGGAGACCAACAAAGGCCTTTTTCTAAAGTAAATAAACAGCTATTTCCGAGCCCTCACACCCGCCTTTTTGTTCCTATTCATGAGAATACGTCCTTTTTTAAAAGTGCCAATTTTCTTGACAAATTCGCTGAGTACTGATTTTAATCTGAAAAGATTAGCCATTTTGAGGCGAAATGTAACTGAGGGAATCGGCAAATGGAGATATCATGACATAGGCGGCAAGCAATATAACCACTATTTCTATTAAACTTATTAAACTGTCTTTATGGGTCTCGATAGTAAAGTGCTAAAGGCACTTTCTGAACTACGATCTATCAATAGATCTTCTACAAATAAAGCTTAAAGTTTCTATAACAACTAGGCTTAGGCTTGCTTGCATGATTTCCATCGAGAACAGTGCTTTTTTTGGGATGAAAGGTACTCTATGTCCTTCTCGATACTCCTAGTGTATGCGAAATTTCAGGAAGTGGTTCAGTAGATAGGGCGTAAAGAGGTGACAAACAAACAAATATACAAACTCACTTTCGCATTTATAATATTAGTTGGGATTCTATTATTTTATGTTAAGATAGGTTTATATATAAATAATGTATTTTATAAACTATATAAAATTAAGCGGCAAAATTTGGGCCTCTCAAGCAAGCAGTGTTCCCCCGCTGATACTTCTCATTTTAGATCTCGCGACACACCCGAATAATCTACAACGATATAATATTCCCTGCGATTACTGCTAATGAGACAATTCAGATGCCAAAGCCAAATCCCGTGTATTACGGAGACGAGTGACGAGCGAGGCTTAATTGCAGATTCAGGTAAAACATATGGTATTTCATGACAATTTAGACGAATTTAGAGGCTTTAGGTGTTCATTGTGTGTTTGTAAAAATAAAGGCTTAATCAGGAAATAGCATTAGCAGTAGAATCATCAGGCAATTGTTGATCAAATATTGTGAATATAGTGTTAATCACCAAATTTTATCAAAAAAAATTAATAATTAAATATCATGGAATGAAAAGTGAAACTTATAAAATAGAAAATAAATAAGGATTATTTTTTTTAGTTTATAATTTATATAAATCCATATGTAGAGATTTTAGAGCAAGAGCTAAGGTTCATTAGGTATCAATATAGATTTTAAAATCTTATTAAAATAGTATCTTGTTTGATTTATATTTCAACACCGCCATATCAATCTCTACCTTTGAGATACAAGGTGTGTACTCTGTTTTCTACGTATGCTCATAGAAAAAGAAAATCACGCGCGGCTTGACGCAAGGTAATTTTAAATTTATGCGTATGCTTTATCAATGGTGTAAATGGCCAATGATATTTTCTATGCAATGGGTGTAAATGAGGCAACGACAAAAGTAAGATAGTCGTCACTGATAACAATGACGTAGTAAAGTATCTTGTTGTTGTAATTACGCCCCATTATCTTCTTGATCAATATAGCGTGTTTTGTTGCATCAAAGACTTCCCTCCACCTCTCATGGCTCTACCAACCTCTCGGTTATACGAGCCGAATCTCGGGAGAGTGCGCTGTACTAGCATTTTGCATCTCTTTCCAGTCGCACCTGATTGATCTTCCTACAAGTTCTCTATAGTGTCGCCCATCTGTGCAATCATTGCATTTTAATAACTCTCTCCCATCTTTAGGGGGCTTACGTTCACACGTACGCCTCGCTTGCCTTCTCGGCCAGAGGCCAGCTTCTGTCTATCTGCATCAAAGACCGTGAGTATAATTTCGGAATTGTAGGATCATTTTCTCAATTTACGGTAATGTTTATGACATAAGATTCAACCTATTTTTTAATCGAGCGGCTGCCTGTTGTTTGTTTGTAATATTCCAGAGGAACCTTCTTCTGGAATATTACTATCGGGAGAATTCTCTATTTTGGGTTTACCAGTCACCTTGACAATCTCAGGCAGGATCGCATATTACAAGACCAGATACTATAATACGATCTAACTTAGTGCCTGATTTTTAGCAAAAAAAAGATTCCCGTAAAGTAAAGTAAAGTAAAGTAAAGTAAAGTAAAGTAAAGTGTAAAGTGCTTGAAACGTTAGGTATAAATAAGTTAGCAATAAACGCGATAGAAAACCGTATAAAATAGTTTAATTTAATGTGTAACAATCGCGAAAACATAAGAAATCATTAAGATTCCCGTACTTTTGATAGTTCCCTGGCCTGATGATCATCAAATAAACCACACTATAGACCTGAGTTTATTTAGAAACCCGAAATACCAAACTGTAGAATGTCAATTCGATTGAATTGGCAGCGGAGTCGATAAGCAAACAAGCATTTGGAATACATTTCGTTCAACATTCCAAAATTGAATTATTCTCGAATGATTTCCGTGAAAATCGTTTCCGTTACGTATCGTGATGTTTGCAACGATATCCTGCCAGTGTCTGCGGCACGTACAGGCAAGCAGTCACGGAACTCACGGACGATCAAACGGTTCCGGCATGCACGATGAATTTAACAGGTAAAAACTTAAATCTCACAGTATTTAAGTACTTATTTATAATATATCTTTATATAACCAGATTTAGAAGGAATTTTGATTCAAAAAACATACTAATATACTGATTTTAATAAAATTGCATAGAACCATATTGATAGTACACGTCTTTACAGAAAAAAATGAAAATCTCTAGAAATACGGTACGGTATAGTATATTCGGTTAATAATTTTGAAATTGGTCGATAAGTGGTGCTCAATATCCCAATGTAGTGTGTTTTCTGTATTTTGTTATCGAGGATTATCTATATATAATTTTAATGAGTTGTTTTAATTTTTTTCTTAAATGTTGTTTGGTGCCGTCTTTAAACAACTGTTAACATTATTAGTATAAGAATAAGTATGATTTTAATAAAAATCAGTTCATATTCGGAATTTAAACTCACCACATAGGTAAAGTTCAGTCCAGTAAACAAGGAACATTGTAAAATTCCAATTATAAAAACAAAATAAATATTTCACACAATTACAAAACAATTCAATCGAATCAATTAAAATCGTTCAGAATTAAATTCTATAGAGCCACGAATAAATACAACACAAAACAAAATCAATATCGTAACAAAGTCCCAATTTCGAACTCTTGTGTTTTCGAACAAATGATTGGAAACTTTTCCGTGAGGTTTTCTGGCTCAAGAATTAGACAACTTCATATTGTTTCGTCATGAAGTTTATTAAGGGACAGACAGAGGTCTAATACTTTGATGGTTTCTTTTGAACATTGATTAAAAAATACCTGGCGGTGCGATTTCCTGATTCCATACTTTTAGACAGTCTGGTTTCAAGTAAAGTTTTTTATATTCAAATGATAGTTTCATATGACAAATCTCATTGAGAACCCACCATGTCAAAGGCCATATGGTTGGTGTAGTTTGTGTAAAGTTTATTGTAGGGTTTATTTTATTTTAATCTCTTTTCGTTTACCTACTTGTTTTTAATACTTTGAATTTCTTTTAATCAATAAATACTTACTTAATTTATTAGACATGTTATATAGACATATTATTTGTAAGTTAGTTTATTTTGTTTTGTATACTTTTTCTTTTAAATATTGTACCCACTTAATTAATTGTTTGTGTATATCACTCTTACAACGTAAGTTGGTTAGATAAGACCTCTATATTGTACCATAGATAAAACACATAAAAATGTAGGTACCTATTTAAAATAATGACTGAAAAACAAAATAAGAATAAATCACACAAGGGATGTACCATAAGCGGTCTACGCTAGTGCATTTTATATGCATTTTTCTATGTGCAAAAATAAAATAATTTAAATCTTTTACACGAAAAATTTACTTATATCCAAGATAACAGAGACAGCAGAATTAAACATAAATTTGTGCAGTAAGATTACTTCAATTGAAAATAGGTAAGTATATAGAGTTGAAGAACTGCAGCCGAACTTGCAATAAAGCCACTTAGATTCGCTACTTATGCCAATATAGGCTAGTTAAGTTTAACATACTCTTAATGCTGCCAAAACTCAGACCTGATCGACGAATAATATAATGTAGTGCAGGAAAGTACGAAGCCGGGTCTATACTTTGCTGAAGTAAGTGCATTTACATAATAGCAGCAATTTGGGAAGTAGGCCGCCGGAGGCGCTTTATCGCGAACTACGATTTTTCTACCTAATGTCGTAATATGGCGTACATTACGCAAATGTGTGCCGCGTTGTTATGGTTTAAAACGGGAAGGATAACTTGACAAGGTTTTTGAAATTATTTAAGACTACAATATAATCACGTCTTTATCCCTTACGGAATAAACAGAGCCTAGGTTCAAGAACTTAGGCCCCGTTTAGCATGATGATATTTTAAACAGGAAATTAAATCCATACTTATATTATAAATGCGAAAGTCTGTCTGTCTGTCTGTCACCTCTTCACGGCTAAACTGCTGGACTTTATAAACTATGTTTTAATAATTATATACTTTTTGACAAGAAGATCTTTAATATTTAAATAGAGACTGTGTTCTGCCAAAAGGCATACAAAATTCATATCATTGTTTTGAATCTGAAACTTTTTTAACGCCTAAAATAACATGATTTGATAACAAGTCGATATTTAACATTTAAAAGCAGTATAAGTATAATTTCATTTATTTATCTATATATTACATAAGCAAAACGAAACCAAAATAATAACATACTTCAAAGTAAGTTACTCGTAAATGCTAAGTACATTTCTTATTCATTACTAAAGTTATCGAATGGAATATTAAACCAAGTTATTTACAAAACTGATTTTGACTTCATTGCTATTTATAAATACAATGGGTTTGCTTTTGTTGTCAAAACGTAATTAGAATTTAAAACTTGCTAACTTTCAGAGGCGCTCTGTTTGTTTTTCAATCACAAAGAGATGGTATTTATTATTAATACTTTGTTGTTAGTACTATTAATGATTATTTATTCACTTACAATCTACCTTTACAGAACAAGTCTATTGCAATAGAGAAGCCTATATTGTATATTTTGTAACAAATTATCCTTAATGATGCACGTGTGAGTTCACTTAACGTGCAACAAAACGTAAAGTTTTTGAGTAACCAAGACTTTGGATTATTTTAGCTATGGAATTAAATTCTAGAATGCAAATAAATTCTACTTAGAAAGATAGATATTATGCTCTTTATTGTACCATTATCATACAAATTATACATGTGGAATACAAATACAAACAATGTGTACAAAGGCGGACTTATCGCTGACGCAATTTCTTCCAGCCAACCTTAGGGTGGATAGGAACAACGTGGTAGCTATTAGCATGTCCGAATATTTACTAGATTCATCTATTAATTCATTCAGTCAATTCCGTGATGAGTTTTGTGTAGTCGACTGAGAATTCGTGTATTGGCCGCGTTGTGAAGTACGACATAAGTATTTATGTTTGTATATATTGTTAATTTGGTAATATCGATAGTAGGTTATCAGAGACGTTCCCCGCGCAATTTTTTTTTCATTAATATTCTTCTTGTCGAGTCGACATGGCTTTACTCTTATATTATTTTTGACCAGTATGTTGCTACTCTGTCGTTAGCCGCTCCCAGATCTTCAGCTGTACAGGAGTCAGGGCAGTTAGGACATATCATAATATGATCCATAGACTACACAGCCCCACAATCATAATGAGTATTGAATTTGAGAAACTCATTCATTTTCCTAATCTCTCTTTCCTTTATCATATAACTATGATATTTACCATAATTTACAGTAAAATAACTAACTAATATTACTAAACTACTCAACTCAACCTCAAAATATAAAATGAGTAGAGGTTTTCATTGGCACATTAAAATGTTTGCTACAGTCCATAACATTAATGTCATTACTATGTAAAGTGCAAATAGCCGGTTGCAGGTAATAAATTGAAGAAAATATAGATCTCTAAAATCTAAAATCCTTAATGGATTGACAGAACTGTAATGTAAT
The DNA here is from genome assembly GCA_947044815.1 of Apomyelois bistriatella. NCBI lineage: Eukaryota > Metazoa > Arthropoda > Insecta > Lepidoptera > Pyralidae > Apomyelois > Apomyelois bistriatella. Next base: position 450,599 of record OX345693.1, read on the forward strand.
GCCTATAGTAAAAGTCTTTTGTTAGCAAAAATACTCTCAAGCGGCTAATCTATTATTAACGGAACTAAAATACCTTGCATTACAAATCTTAAATAAAAACTACGAGTACTTGGACGGAATAACAAAGAAGAGATAGAAACAAATAAAAAATCGTCTAGAAAGAACAGTTATTCTGTTCTAGACAATGGCATAAAAAATAAAATGATAAAACGCGCTGGCCGCGTGAAGATCACGAACTGCAGGATTATTCTGCAAGCTAATTTTAATTTTAAAGCACCTTAAATTTTACGAAATAACGACTGTCTTAATTTTCAGAAGCTTGAAAGTAAAGAAAGGTACGTTACATCGTTGGTTCTGGCTTATATTTACTATGGAAATGAAAAAAATGAAAAAACTCTATTGGGAACATCAACGACAAAATTAACCAAAAACAACGTTAAACGATGACACCTACAGTTGTTAAAAAAATGTTTCGCGTATGTCAGATCCCACCTCCAAAACTACAATTTGCCCCTATACAACAATAACAATAATATAAACCAAGTGCTATTGGAAAGGACGATGAAAAATGTAACAGTCACTAACTTCATCGGACTATTGATCATACATACATACATATAATCACGTCTTTATTCCGGGGTATACAGAGCCTAGGGCCATAAGACCTTAGGCCACGTTTAGCATAATGGTAGTTGAAACAGGAAATCAATAGCAATGGGTTGCTAGCCGCATTGCCTATGTCATGATTCCGATTCGCCGATTCCCTCAGTCGACTTTTGCGGCATACTATTGATAATGTACAAAAAATAAGTAATTAAAGCGCATTAGCGCATTATTCATATTTCTTGATAATCTTACTTAGTTTAGAACAACATACCACTGACCCACCGACCTGTCTGATAGCCAACTCGTACATCAAACCCAAACCCAGTAGAGGTGTTAAAATAAATGTGGCACGTCTTTAACTGCCATTAGTACTATTACTAATTCTGTGCTGACATTGTGATATTTTGCCGACCGATCATGAAATAATACAGTTGTGGTCAGATAAACTGTGAATTCCCAGTCCCTATTATAATTACGGTAGGGGAGGTCACTATTAACTTCCCCCGACTGTACTTACTACTTATATAACTAGTGGTTCTGTGAACAGTAGACCTCGCGAACCACCTCCGTTAACCCCCTTTTCCTTTTTTTCTTAACTCTATAGATAGGTATTCCCCATTCTGTCCATAGTTTTTACATATTATCCTATTCTGGTCAGAAGGTCATAAATATAATAAATAAAAATAAATATAAGTATAAAAATAAAATAAAAAATAAAAATAAGTTGTAAAAGAATCATTTGCGACCAGTTATATAAGCAATATAACAATATAGCAAACTTCCCCCACTTTTGCCCCCATTTTCCCTCCAATCAAAAAAATCTCTCGACCAAAAATTGCAAATAAATCAAGGAACACGTGTGCCAAGTTTCATTAGGATCCGTTCGTAAACAACGTCACAGTAAACTTTCCCCCTTTTTTCCCCCATTTTCCCTCCAATCAAAAAAATCTCTTGACAAAAAATTGCAAATAAATCAAGGAACACGTGTGCCAAGTTTCATTAAGATCCGTTCAGAAATGCGACTAGCCCGGAGCAAACAGACAGACAGACAGACAAACATCCGGACAAAAGCAAAATTTGCAAGTCTCGAAATGGAGACTCTCGCTCGCTTCGCTCGCTCGGTCAATTAAGAGCCAATATTAGGAGTTTTAGCAGTTTTACGAACTCCAAAAATCAGTGTATCTTCATCACTATCACTACATCACTATATAGTAAAAAACAAAGTCGCTTTCTCTGTCCTTATATCCTTATGTATGCTTAAATCTTTAAAACAACGCAACGGATTTTGATGTGGTTTTTTTTAATAGATAGAGTGATTCAAGAGGAAGGTTTTTGTGCCCATGCGAAGCCGGAGCGGGTCGCTAGTAGAATTATAATATCGCGCGTTATAAGTATGTATCTATTTGACGCCAGGATATATTTCTTGTAAATTTGTAACTATTATGTAATCGACAAATTATTACTGCCATCTCGTTGTCGCTAAAGGTACCAGAGACGGTTCCGAAGAAATTTGTCACCAGGGAGTGCAATTGTTCGTGGTCGATTGATCGTGTTACCTACACGAAATGGTGATGATGACTTTTATGAGAAAGATAAATTACTTACAAGAAGGTTGTATGTATAGGTCTTGTCAGAATAATCCCCTAAAGCTGAGTCAAAGGATTGTCGGCCCAAAGGCTATGACTGTGAAATCAAATCACAGTGCAGTCTTGGTTACGTTAGCAAGATTTTGTTTCAAATCAATACTATATTAAACACAAGTTATAATTTTAAATCTGAGGGCAAGTAAAGCCCTAGATGATGAAAAATCCATTTATATGGTCTAAGGTTTAGTTAAGTATTTTGTTTTTTTCCGAAGTCTCTTGTTATTTTTTTTTTTCATGGGTACCCCGTACGATTTTCTATTATTGTCCCTAAGGTTTGACTGGCAGAGAATGCCTTATGGCATTAAGTTCTCTTAATGTATTTTTTGAAAGTGCAATAAAGTTTAAATAAACAACCGAATAATGGCCTGGGTTCATAGTACACTAGTACATACTATAAATGGGGGACAAACATAATTTATTTTCTACTAGCTTTTGCTCGCAGCTTCGCCCGCGTGAATTTCCCTCGGAAACAGTCCTTTTATCCGGGATAAAAAGTGTCTTATGTCCTTCTCAATACATCTAACTATGTGTATGCGAAGTTTCAGGTTTGGTTTAGTATATAGGACGTGAAAGCGTAACAAACAAGCAAACAAATAAACAAACTCACTTTCGCATTTATAATATTAGTTGGGATCGGATACAGTCAAGTCGTATATAACATAAACTCATATTAAAACTATCTGTAGCCTACAACACAGCGCTTTAGAATCCGTATTTCCATGTGGAATTATGCAAACACATTAAATAAGCTGGTTTCACAAAGAAATGTACAAAACCTGGTATTTCGCTAGCAGCGCATTATTTTACATACAACAAACTACGTACATTATGCTAAAATGGTGGATTTTTAAATTCATTTCCCAAACGGTTGCGAATCTAGGTAAGCACGAGACTTTGTTTTAGATGTCTTGTAGAAGTTAAGTTTGACTAAAAATTATTTTTGTTTGGTTTTGGTCTGGTTTTAGGGATAATATTACGCCTGACTCTATAATAATTAATCGTTTTCAATACGAGCTTGTATGACAAGAGTGATGAGTGTGGAGGAAGCGAGAGAGGTATGTAAAAATTGTACCCAATGGAAATCTCTAATCTCTGCCTATCCCAAAGAATTTCGAATCGCGCGTCAAGGCATTTATTTTTAAATCTATGGCCTATCCCTTCGCACGATAGGCGTGATAATATGTATACATGTATGTATCAATCGTTCTTCTACTGTTTATAACAGTTCTAAAAGATATGAATGAGTATGTTGTATGTACAATACATTTAGCAGAATTCGGGCTCTATAAAAAATTAGAACGAACCAGGAAAACGTCATTTATGAATTTGCCACTTTAATTTTATATCTCACCCACTTGTCTTTGTAATAACTTTATTTTCTCGAAGCACATAGATTTCCTGGAAATGATTGCAGTGCGACAAGCAACTAGGGCTTATGTTTTGTTTTCTGCATAAATTAAAAAAAAATGCTTCGGTAGAGACCGCGCGCGATTTTCAATTTCATGGTTGACTATAACTTCAGTCTTCAAATAAAAACATAGAGGCAAAATATAAAGAACTGTATTAACAAAAATTTTACTAAAATCTTCAGGGTCAATCAAAAAAAGCAGGAAATGCAATAATGTCACAGACTTCTTTTATTAATTAAGAGAACAACTTTTGTTTTTAATATATTTCTTTTTTTCAAGACTTAATATATGCGGCCAGTGTTTTTAAATTAAGGTGATACCTCGGTGAACACTAGCGCCACTGTCATTTAAAAATCATTACTCATTGAAAACATAAGTTATCAAAAATCCCTCTGCTGTAATTAAGGTTCTGGATCTGAAGTTAATTTTAAACATATTAAATTATTTAATTATAATTTCCTATAGTTACAAATTGCATTATTGCTTAAAACGGCCACTTTTAGCAGTTTTGCAATTTGTAACTATATGGAACTATAATTTAATAATTGAATATGATTAAAATTAACTTCAGATCCAGAACCTTAATTACAGCAGAGGGATTTTTAATAACTTGTTTTCAGTGAGTAATGATTTTTAAATGACGGTGGCACTAGTGTTCACCGAGTTATCACCTTAAGAACCCTTTCTAAATATTAGTCCTGTTCAATGGTTTTCTGCAATATATTGTTCCATAGAATAAACTATACTAAAAAGGTAATTTACGAGAGAGGGGAAAAATACGCTACTGATTTTGTCAATAAACGTAAAACGGAACATATTAAAAAAAAAAACTCATAAATTTTAATGCAGTTTCCAAAATATTGCATTATGTTTTTACCGTTTTTAATCAATTTATACTCGACAATGAGCCGAGTAAACTCATTATTCATTTTGGCGTACTCAACGTATACTGGCGTAAAACAAATTTCCCGCCAACTAGACTTGAGCGAGATACGGAACAGGCAAAATAAAAAAATGTAATTCGTCCAAAATAAAAATAATTCTTGTGAAAACCACAGACTTTTAAAACTACAGACAAACGGATTGTCGTCGAATTTACAAAGCCCGAAAATGTTCATCGCGTAAACGCGGTGATGCTTATTGGTGATTAGTGTCAGTTACACTTCTGTGTGAATGAAAGCCGTATAATATACGGCAGGCAACGAATAATAAATTTAACTTCACTCGGTTGTATGTGATACTAGGTCTGGAGTTCTTAAGTCTGTGTTGAAAACATACAATTTACGTACGCTGTGAGGGTAGTGGGAAATACTCAGGTACGAATAACTGAAATGTGAAGTTTAAAATGAGAACGAATGCTGTTATGAGCAACGGTATTTTGTAATATTTTCGTATTACGAATTAAAGTTTCCCAAAAGTAAATCAGAGTTGTTGAAAATAAAATAGAGTTACTTCATACGATTTATAGAATAAATAACATCTTTGCATTATGCGATTACTTTATTTGCATTATCTAAGACTAATATTTTACAAAATAATTAATTTGATTTATAGTACATACATACATATCATCACGCCTGTCTCCCGTAGGGGTAGGCAGAGACTAGAGATTTCCATTGGCTACGATCCTTACATACCTCTCTCGCCTTCTCCACACTCATCACTCTCTTCATACACGCTCGCCGATTTCGGGTACTCCTAATGTCTCCTTTTTCAAAAGACCTGCGATTTGGTCGCAGTATGTTTTACGAGGCCGACCCTGACCGCCGCTTTATAGTATCCTACTTAAAACATACTTGAGCATATCAGTGATATTTATTCCAATTATATGTTTAGAAAAATTAGTTAGTTTTGTCTGAAAGAATATTCGTACTTCCGAAGGTAGGCAATGCTGTACTCACATTTGATAAATAGGTTTTACTGGAACAAGAATTTAATCAACTGAGAATAAATAATTAAAGCTACTACTAAACTCCTTTATATTTATTCAGTATTAAAAATAATCTTTGAATTAAAAATAAACCTGCGAAGCTCTTCAAACATGTGTATTCAAACGTTATTTCCATATTATCCTTTTTCTTGTTATTCTGCCAGTTTCAGCGGTTGCTACCAACAAATATGGCGCAGACAGACTTTGTAACAAACAATACACGCGAACGAACAATGAACAACAAGCGCTACTGTGCTCGGGCAGGATACGTAAGCGCGCGTTAACTAGCGTGCTGTGAGTGGTCCAAGTCATAAGCTGTTGGCACGGCTTAAATAATAAACTAATACAGATATTCAATCCTAATTAAAGGAAATGCGTCAACTTTTAAGTGTACCTTAAAGACATTTTAGTCGAGGGTAATAAGGGATAAAACCGGGGTTAGTTTTATTACCTATCGTACTTACTTTAATGACTGGGGGATAGGTTTGTCTTATTCTGAAAATATACAAAACCACACTAACTTCGTCTATAGATTTGTAATTTAAGGACAAGTTTAAAAAATATTTTTATATAAAGCCTGTACTCTTAGGTACACATAGAGATGCGTGAGCCGTCCTTAAGTGATATTATCTAGCCTGTGACACAGAGTTAAAGATGTTGCGCTATCTGCATAGAGTAATGCGGAAACTCTGCCACTTTAATATTTATTACATAGCCGAATATCTGCAGTAGAGACTAAATAAATTGTTGAATAAATAATATCATCATCGTTCATTTCAGTCACAGTCTGTCCATTTTTTTTGCTAGATATGCCTCCCCTAAGGATTTACAAAACGACCAGTTAGACGCGGTTTGTATCCAGTGCCTGCCTGCGACCTTCTTTAGGTCATCTGACCATCTAGTCGCCGGGACACTGCGCTTGCCGGTGCGTGGTCGTCATTCACGAACCTTTCTACCCTTTAATAAAATAGAGATACCTAATCAATTCAAACTATTGCATATTATGAATGTCGCTTGTATCGTGTCACATGTACCATACACAAAAGCACAGGAACAGAAGCGGGCTTGACTGTCTCGCGGCGTTTCCGTCGCACGAACATACACGCAGACAAACAGGACGCTCCATTGGTTATTGAATGCCGATCGGGACTAACTTTTACGGGAGTTGCGTGAAATGAAACGGTGTGCGAGGCGGAATAATAGTGAACGCTCTACAATACAATGTACTGTTACGTGGGCTGATACTGTCTTCTTTTTGTTACCCGACTACGGCGAAGCCAAAAGGAAGGGTAATGATTTTGGCAGTCTATGTATGTATGTATGTTAAAATTTATAAAATAGGTCAACAAATGTATATAAATATGTGATGTGATACACGAACAAATTAGACAGACATTACAATGACAGACAAACATACTATAACAGGACAGGCAGACATACTGATAGGGTTATAATTATAATAGGTTTATAAGTGTTACTTTTAGTTTTAAGAATTTCTTGGCACGTTTATACTTTTATAATTACATTACAATTGTTACGGTAATAGAAGAGCGGTGTCTCCTGGCACAGGCATTATTATGCTTAAAAGGAGATACCAATAAACTGTAGAATTTGTAAAATGTACTCTTGAAAATAAATAAATTTATTATTATTATCTTATTTTTATTCTCCTCCAATGAGGGTTAAATTAACAACTAACGCGGGCCGTGACCAAGCGATAGAAGCAAGGAAATATATACTATATGGAGAAATTAGATGAAATAGTAGATGAGGTTAAGAACTTTCGGGTGATTCGACATGTATTGAGTATGGTTGCTTTTTGTAACAGATGGAAATTGTACTGTGGCATACGTAATATTTTCAGATTTTGGACGAGACATTTTGGTATAACACCTGTTGATGATAACACTATTGGAACTATATGTACTGTATTCGCCCTCCATTGAGTTTTTAATTCAATGGACAGATCTTGATATTTTGCTAGTTTTTCTGAGGTTACTTTTTGTATATTGTGTGAATTTGGGATAGCTATATCAATGAGGTATACTGTGTCTGTTTCTTTGTCGTGAACTGTTATATCCGGTCTATTAAAATGTACTGTTTTATCTGTGAGGATTGTCCTGTCCCAATATATTTTATGAACTCTAGTACCGTTTCTGGTTTGTATTTATAATATGGAACCATTTCTTTAATAAAATTATATCGAAAAGCAAGGTTTTGATGAATTACTGCGGCAACCTGGTCGTGACGATGTTTGTAGTCTGTTTGAGCTAGCGATGAAAAGGCTCCTGTGATGTGTTGTATGGTTTCAGATGTATTATTGCAGTGTCTACACAGGTCAGTGGGTTGATTTATGTCCTTAATTATGTATTTGATGTAGTTTCTAGTAGCAATTACTTCATCTTGTATAGCAAGCATGAAGCCTTCTGTTTCAGGAAACAGTTCACCTCTCTTGAGCCACTCGTTCGACTTTTCTTTGTCGACGTGGGGTTGGCACAGAAAAGATCGGTGTCTCCCATGTAAGGTTTTGGCTGTCCATGCTGCTATTTTTTCATTATGATCTGATAGTTGTTCATTAGGCTGCTTTTGAAAATCGTATAAATTAAGTGGTGTCAGTTTATTGTCAATATTTGTAATGTGTTTGTGTAGAGGTGAGTGATCAGCTTTGTTATGGAAGTATTGTCGGAGTGTGTGAATCTGTTTATTGTGTAAATTTTGTATGTCTATTAATCCACGCCCTCCTTCACTGCGTGGTAATATTAACCGTTGTATACATGACTTCGGATGGTGTTTTCTATACTTTGTGAGATGGGTGTTTATTGTGCGTTGCAACTTTTTTAGATCTGTTTGTGACCATTGAATTATACCGAATGAATAAGTGAGAATGGGAATTGCATATGTATTTATAGCTTTAATTGTATTTTTAGAGTTCAAATGAGTTTTTAGTATAGCACTCAGACGTTGTTTAAATTTGTTGGTCAGTTCAGCTTTTGTTTCTTTTTGATTTATTTGTCTTGATTGTTTAAAACCGAGATATTTATATGTGCTTTCTTCTTCTATTGGTTCAATCGGTTCACCAGTTTGAAGCAAGTAATTGTTGTTTTGTATTTTTCCTTTTACTATCGATAAGAGTTTGCATTTATCTACACCGAATCGCATATTAATATCTTGTGAGAACTCTTGGGTTATATCAGCTAGGCGGAATAATTGAACTTTATTATTAGCAATTAATTTAATATCATCCATATAGAGTAGATGTGATAAGATGTAATGTGAATCTTGATTATTAATTTTAAAGCCTATTTTGCTATTATTGAGTAAAGTTGACAATGGGTTGAGGGCTAAGCAGAACCACAGAGGACTGAGCGCATCCCCTTGGAAAATTCCGCGTTGAATTCGAATTGGTTCAGTAGTCTTTGTTTCGCTAGTTTGATTAATAGATAAAACTGTTTCCCACTTTTGCATAGCGGTTTCTAGAAAATTTACAAGGGTAGGGTGTATTTTGTATAACTGGAGAACATATTTTAACCAACTATGTGGCACGGAATCAAAGGCCTTCTGATAATCAATAAACATTGTAAAGATATTGGATCTATTTTTAGCTGCTCTATTCATAACAACGGCATCTATAGTAAGCTGTTCCTTACACCCTTGGCTGTTTTTCTTACATCCTTTTTGTTGTTCTGCCATGATGTTATTTTCTAATAAGTGTTTGTATATAATTTCGCTTAAACAGGCTGTGAGTATTTTATATATAGTTTGGAGACAAGTGATAGGTCTATATTTAGCAGGATTTTTGGTGTCACTTTTGTCTTTTGGGAGCATATATGTTACACCCTGGGTGATATAAGCTGGCATTGTATGGGGCATGGTAATGAATGTGTTAAGATGATTGTGAATGTATGGGTGAGTGCATGTAAACTTTTTGTACCAGTAGTTATGAATATTGTCTGTTCCAGGGGATTTCCAGTTATGTGTGCGATGTATTACTTTAAGGAATGTTTCTACTGATATATGTTCGAAGTCAATGGACTTCGAACAATATAATGATAGGAATAGTGGAGTTTTCATTAATTTGGTGGATCCATTCAGCATTACTATTATGGTTAATAGGATTTTCCCAAATATCAGCCCAAAACTGTCTTAATGTTTCCGGTGTAGGTGTGTCTGTTTGTTGATTTTGTGTCTGTGGTGATGATAAGTTCCGATAAAAAGATTTTTCATTATTCTTAAATAGTTTGTTTTGATTTTTTCGATTTGTACAGGTTGTATATCTTCTTAGCCTATTGGATGCTATATTCAACTTTTGTTTCAAAGTATCCAAAAAATGTTCAAGCTGTGTATTTGTGTTCTCGTGTTGAGAATGTACAGAATATTTTGATTTTATTGCCTTTACTGTCTGTACTATCTGTTGTCGTCTGTTTCCACTTATATATTGGATTAATCTACCAATGTCTGACCTAAAACTTTGTATTTTCTTCTCTAGTCTTTTCTGCCATGATGGTTTTGTATTTTCTGATCTAAATATTCTATTATTATGTATTTTTGTCCCGTTGCAGGTTGCTGCAGTGTATGCTGCTATATATATGATGGTTTGTAGTGATATAAAATCAAGATCAGTATTCAAGTATTCAGGGAGAATATGTTTATTGATATATCTGACTATCAAGGCAAACTTTTTAGATGTTTTTTGTCTAGGGATAAATGGTCTCGAGGTAGGATCTGTGTCTTTGTACTCATCCATGACTTCTTTAAACCTATCATTTATAACTTCTTGAAATGCAGGGTGTAAAGTATTAATAGAACTATTTGGAGCTTCTGTGTGTTCAGTGTTTGGTTGATTAGAATATGTTGTATCATTTTCAATTATAGAGAAGTTGATATCATCTGTATTTTGTGATTGATCAATATTTGTGTAGGGTGAATCTGATGTGCTTATATTAGTATTATTTATTTGATTGCAATTGTTTTGTAGTTGGATCTTTTCTTCAGTTTCCTTCTTTATTTGTAGTATTCGGTATTCAGGGATCATTCTATTGTTTATTATTACTCTTTGCTGATCTGACACCCTCTGTTCTGATATGTGTGCCAAATGTGGGTGTTCTTCTATAAATTTTGTGTGTAGCTTCTTTCTATATGCAGTCATATTTGTTTCTATTTGTGTAACTTCGTAATATATTCTGAGTATTGACTCATTTATTTGGTCGGACCATCTCATGCGAGTACCAGACATATTTATTTCGGTAGCCAAAACTGGCTGTTGGCTCAATAGAAGAGTTACCTCGTTTCTAATGTCATCAAATGTACTTTGGGTAAGATAATGATTATTTATGATAGCTCTGCGTTGATCTCCAATTCTTTGCTTTGATGCATTCATTTCCGGGAATTGTTCTGTAAATTTGTGATGAAGGCTCTCTAGGTAACCACGGGTGTTACGTTCTAAGTTTGTTAAAATTAAGTAGTTGCGCCAGATAAACTTATTCATATCTTCAGTCCATGTTTTTCGCGCGCGATTTTTATCAGAAGTGGGTACAGGGTTAGCGGCGGATGCCTCCTGCACAACATCTACTGATAACGAGGAAACAGATGAAGAACGTAAAATGTCGTTTTGGAATGATAATGGCGATGAGCGGGGTGATGTAAAAAGACTATTGGATGATGATGATAAGTGAGAGGTGATGTCGGCTGTTGTCGATTGTTCGAGGGGAGCCCGCCTGTTCAGCCCCCCGTCGCCGATGGTTCGCATGCTGTAGCACTCAGCACCGGCTCCAAGTGCGCCCCGGCGACCCCCGGGAAGCGACCGTAAATTATATCTACTATTCTTACGTTCCATTACACTTCAAGAGGTTTGGGACCGTTGGTTGGAAAGGGTAGTGTCAGGTTGTTAGCGACAGGATTGAAAGTAACAATTCTTACTTTATTGGTCTAGATGTTATTGACAATAGTGTTGTGCAGTACCATGCTTTCCGTAAGCCCCCCCACCACGACAAGGTGGCCCCTTGGGGGGGTTATTATTATTATTATTATTTATGTATGTTCCACCGTAGCGCCTAAACTACTGGACCGATTTTAATGAATGAGGTGTCAAATGATTCGTTAAAATAGCGCGGGTAACATAGGCTATAATAATTGTGTAAAATTTTTAACTGACGGAATTTAAACCTTAAATTCTAACCTCAAATTTTTTTTAACTGAGATTGACATCACGTGTTTGGTATCAAGGTCTTGACGAGCACATTAAAAATATGTATATAATTCATATTTTTCAAGTTAAAATATAGGTAGAAATGTTTAACATGCATGTAAAGTGGTATAATTCACGCGGTCCAGTCCTTTCCGCTTGGGAAACGGAAAAGTATTAAATAAAAATTAAGTTAAAAAACTATAACCCGACTACGTGGTGTCTAAAAAGGATGAAACAAGGAAATTATTATATATACCCACTGTATAGCGTATACCGACAATGTTCGTTTAAAGGTGTTCCTACCATCCATTTATACTTAATGGGACCACGCGACCACGGCTTTACGATGACCATTTGGTACCTATACATTTCTGGATTTATATTTTAATAATTTCCTTGTTTCATCCTTTTTAGACACCACGTGTCTAGTGTCGGGTTATAGTTTTTTAACTTATTTTTTTTTAGGATACCATTGATGTTGTTTTCGTGCTTCATTTTCATAAAATATGAAATACGCGTACTACCTGTGGATCTATGTATTCTGGCTAAAATATTTGTGTAATAAGTGTTTTTAAAAAATGTATCCTCTCCAATTTAGTTTCATCTGAATCACAATCCCGTCACTGTGTATCATTTATCAATCTTTTCCTAGTTTTTCTTGAATCCGATGATTTAAGTAATCAGTCAGACCGACATTATATTTATCAATCTGTTATTCTGTCTTAAATGACTGAACGACAAAACCTATTTTGATTGTCTCCTGTGCCAAAATATGTCGAATCGTTAAGAAGGTCTAAGGCTACTTGTACTTAATATCTCTTATCTTTAATATGGGTCCTAAATTAAAGGAAGCACGTCGAACCTTTGGGTCCTTTTGTACTTACCCCATTCCTTACTCACCCACACTGGGATTTCTGAAGAAGGACTGCATGAGCTTCAGAACATCACCTGGTGCGAAGTGCCTATAGTCCTCCAGGTCAGGGTACGCTGCTCCAAAGAGGTCCATGCGCTTGCTGGCCAGTGAGTCACAGCAACACAAAATGTGGCTCATGGACTCCTCTGCTTTTGCACATGCCCTACATTCGGGGCTTTCGACAAGTTTCAGTTTAAAGAGGTTTTCAAAATGTCCGGTTAGAGCTCCTATTATTGTTCTTGTCTGTGTTCTGTTATACCTACAGACCTTCCTATGCCACCAGGTGCCATTGGCACCAATCGTCGCCTTCGAGTGTGCGAGTACTTTATATAATATGACTAATTTCCACAGGAGCAGAGCCACGGAAGTTAGCTAGTTAAATAAAAAGTTAACAAGTAAGTTAATGCGAACATAATAAGCATAGAGAAAGGAAACAGAGAAGCCTGTCTAAGGGCCGCTCGTTTCCCTAACGACTGCTAAGTCGGCATTGTCACAGTCGAAATCCTCCGTCATAATTTATCTGGAAATTAGAATTCCTCGTGTCACACCGACTGTTTAGTTATGCTTTTAAAACACTTTTTTTTCATTTTGTAACGCACATCTAAGTACTTGATACACAAAAAATATCATATTATCTGACGAATTGTTTTTTTTTTTTATTTATCTGACAATAATTTGACGAAACTATGAACTGTACTATTTTGACTAAAGCCAAAATCAAAACTGTATTATTATTATCGATTTTTAGTTTGCAAATGATGAGTACCGCTTATACAGCATTGGTAGTCCCACCAAGTAGTGGGACTACGAACCCTTATGTTTAGGGTAAGTAGGGGCACGAGTAATAGTGGGACAAAATCGGTTAGACTAGGAGTTAAAAATCTTTATTATAAGTTCTAGTGAGAAGGAAAAGTGACATCTAATGGAACGGGTAACTCATAGACATGACAGAAACAGGAGAGTATCATTCTCATCAGATAGTCTCATAAGATTAGTCGATTCTAAAGTTATCTTCACGGTCATCTTGAATTACTCCTATCTTGTCACTGGGAAAAACCAGGGCACATTGCAATACCAGAAATATTAAATCATCAACAAAAAATTAAATCAAGTAGGGGGAATCACAACACAAATCTCATTAAATACCTATTAATGGACCGAGAATTAGATTTTTTTACTGATCGACTCGGTGTAATTAAACAAGCGCTTAATCAATCTTAAGAACTGTAATCTTCGACATTCTAGGTATACTAGAAATAAACTAAACGAGAGAATAAAGATCCCCCTGGGATTTGTCTACATTTGACACGAAGTAGGCTTGATTTATCGACTCCCGATGGAAAAGAACTAAACTTGGATATTTATTTCTGTGGAGATATGTTGATCTGATTTTTACCAGACAAGGCAGAAGATTTATTTATTTAACTTTATTACACGTTGTTAAGGGTCATGTTTTTTGAGGGTCTTTATCACCATGTGCAAGCGGAAGATGCTTGTTGTGAAAATAAAGATGCTTACTACACTGGATGAATTAAGAGGATTGTGAAAAGATTGCGTGCTAATTTCACGCATTTGGTTATAAAGCGGACAAATTGCTGGACTGTCACCTACAACACCGATGCCATTCGCCTGAAAAGAGCGGACGCAAAAACTTCTGGCTTGGCGTTGCAATGAAGTTTCCTGCTTGTCTAACAACCAATGACGCGAAAACCGGAAAAAGTGGAGAAAAACTGGACTCCAAAGATCGTTCGTGAAAACTTTGAAATGTTTGAGAGACACTGATGGAATAACAACAACAAGATAATTTTAAAACCTTGTTTTAACACTTATATAATCATATAAATTGTTATGAGGTTATAAGTTGATAGTTAAAATTTTCAAGGTAAAAATATTTTCTTCTTTTTATTAGTGTTTAAAAGAAGTTTAATTGCATTTAATCTATATAACACAAAAAGATCATCGTCACGAAGAAGAGAATTGATGGAATATACAGATTTGACATTTGTATGACAGCGTTTTACAATAATGTGATACATTCTATCTAAGCTTAACCAGCGAGAGATTGAGAATCCCTTCGGTTTTTATGTATATTTAAATCTAAATCGTGTCGGTCGGGACCATTATTTTCGGCCAATCACGGCGGCACTTCACGCGATCGTTTTGTTTGTGATAACGTCCAAATAGAATTAACGAGGCCCTCGCTTCGAGGAGCGAAAATGAACAATCTACGCTATTAGCAAATTTTATTTTCGCACATTTTATTAGATTCCTTTTGTCGTTCGCTTTTTATTTACTATGTTTTCTGTTTCGCTTGTCTGGAATATTTGTAGACGTTTTGAGAATATGTTTATTCAGTCCTGTAATCCTTTTACTTTTGGCTTGTTTGTCTTTCGTTTCTCCACTCACCTTTAGTACTTATATCATAGATTTATTATATACTTACGTACTAATTACTTATTCTGTGTTTCAACTAAAATCTGTACATAAGGTTTTAACGTAATTTGTTAGTTGATTATTATTATTTTTTTGCATAACTAGACATCACACTGACTTTTTGGTTATTTCATAACAGGTCTATTTTGATTTGAGAAGAGGCAAAAGTTTTGGCCCAAAAATATTTAAAAAGTTGGAGAGGAGACATTATTAGGTGTATCCATACTAATATTATAAATGCGAAAGTCTGTCTGTCTGTCTTTCTGTCTGTCTGTCTGTCTGTCTGTCTGTCTGTCTTTATGTCACCTCTTCACGGCTAAACTGCTGGACCGATTCTGATGAAATTCGGTAGGGATATAGTTAACGACCTGAGGTCAAACATAGGCTACTTTTGGGCGCGATATAACCGAGTCCCACGCGGGCGGAGCCGCGGGCAACAGCTAGTTTATTATAATTGAAATCCATGTCGGTAACGATGACGAGTCGTTTTTATTGATACATTTTTATCAAAATGTCGTTATGACGAAGATTAATAATAAAAAAACATGTTTTTAGTAAAGAGAGATGCAAAAGTATTAATTTGTTTTTATGTCTTTGCTTAGAAATGCGTAGAGATAACTCAGTTGAATTGAAAATAAAAATAAGTACACTATAGTTTATTGTTCTACAAGTAAAACATATTTGTAAATAATTGAGTTTTATACAAATAATATCTAAACTATTTTTTATAAGGCCTAATGATTAAAGCATTCTCTACAAGTCAAAATAAAGAGATCACAGAAAATTCGTGCGGCGCAAAAAAAGTTATAAAAGTATTTGAAAAATATTTCTAACCAGTTATTAGGGAAAAACATAATCAATCTGTTGATTTTAGATGATTGCCGCATAGTAACGTACAAATATCGACATCGAGACGTGTTTTCAATCTAGAAGAAAATAGAAAAGCCTATAAAATCATACCAACATGTGGATTGCAACGCGAACCGAACCGTACTAGGGCAATATCGGCCGGACTAATGACGCGATCACCGGAAACGGCCCGTTTTATCGCCGGAGCGGCATCGCTTCACGGCCTTTTTTGTTAGCAATCCGGAATACGTATCTGAAATATGCCCGTGTAAATATGCAATTGCTTGTGAAAACAAGAAAGAAACAGGTATTTTGGAATCTATATTTTTGCAAAATCTTCCGTTGTTCACGTTACGGCTCAACGAAACAATTTTCAGAATTAATAAAATAAAATCCTTTTTAATTTCCCTTAGACATTTAAATGCTTTATCTAGATTAGGAAATGGTTCCATTTGGTCTGCAAAACCACACCGTGGTTAAGTTTAAATTAAAAATATCGTGTAACTTATTCATTCGAAACGTAATATTTTGCAATTTTCGTTTCAAAAATTCAGGGAGATGATATAACGCTACCACCACACTTGGCTATTTGCGTATTTGCCAAAATATTTGACGAATAGGCAAAGGTAGGAAATTAACGCAAAAGTTTTGGAAAATATACCGTCCACACTTGGTCAAATAGGCAAATATTTGTATACATATAGCCAAGTGTGGTGGTAGCATAATACTTAGTACATAATAAAATAGAATCGAATTAACATTCATGAAATTTACCGATTCATATGACCGTTGCCACACAATTCACAAGGCACTTACTGTTTAAATTTTAATATGACACTGAATGCACTTTAATTGCTTAATTTTATGCAGTTATTTACGCCTCGTTGGGGAAATTGGAATTAATGAAAATAAAGTACGCTTATTAATTGCTTATTGACAAATATTTCATGAAAACGTTCTTTGTAAAATTTTCCAGTTATATTGAAATTACACATTTAATTATTATTATAAATTAATAAACCACAGAAACAAATAGCATGGTAATATCCCACTATCACCGGTAAGTAAGAAGAAAAGACAAAGAAATTTTACTTTTGAGTAGGCAAACACTTGAACTCAGATCTTAGACCCAGAGGTTCTATACGAGCATGCGGCCTCCTGATAAAAGATGTTCAATGTCTACAGACGTTTTCAAAGCCAGAAGAATCAAGAGCTGACCACCGACCATGAAACCATTTGACTTTTTTAAAAGTCCTCATGATTCGTTGTGAATACCATATGTGTTAATTCAGGACGTGTTAGCAAAATTTTCTTTTAAATCATTATTAAGTATATGATACTTTGGAGTATAAGATAGTATGAAAACACTGTAATATTTTTACTTATATAACATTTAAGTAATTATTCAACAATATTTACTTAAATATATTCTACTAAACTAATTTATATTCATCAAAACGTCGAAAGCTTTACAGTGCACCGTCGAATTTGATTTCGTCATTACGCGTGCAATCTCCGGGTCGGCACCTGACTTCTAATTAAGTTCTCATTAGAATTGCATTTAGCTGATGAAGCTGTTGAGAACAGCTCGCAAATTAGCTGTCGCTGTGGAACTGAGCTTTAAATCTATATGTGAAAATTAATTTCAGGCATTGGCAGTTTTGTATTGTATTTGGGATGTAACCTTCGCTGCGCAACTATACTCGTACCTATCTAGCATTGCACGTAGGTCGACCGACTATCTCGATTCTCTCCTCTTGCAATGGCTACTTGTATCGCTATCGCCACATTTCGCTTCGCCTAACCCACAAAACGGAGCGAAATGTGGTGATAGCAATACAAGTAGCCATTACCAGAGACTTCCAGGTGTCTTTTTGATTGTGTGTCATATACATAGGCTTCCCTCAAGGATTTCCAAAATGACCGGTTGGAAGCGGCCTGCTTTTTCAGATCTGACCATCTTGTCGGTGGGTTTCGAGAACCTTTCTGCCTTATCGGCTATCGGTTTGCTTACACGTGATTGATTATATTATAAAACTGTCTTGGTTTGTATTTTTATTTGGATAAAAATAGGTGAAATGACGTGAAGATTCAATGGTTACATTAATAACTTCTTCTCTTAATGCTAAAGCACTGAAATAAGTCACGCCTTGCAAAGGTCGCAATAAATCCATCCATTCCAGAGCTCTCCGCTGCGAACATTATTTTTGTCCCGGAAGCCCCAAACTGGTGCGAGGCACGCAACCCTCACGTGTATGAGATTCAGTTACGCACATATTAGTATGTATATTTGTTTGTTGTACCTAGAAACAAAAAGCGGCCTTTTTTGCTATTCGGATTTGTAGGTCATTTGTGACCACAGCATGGGGGTCTTCAAGAAGGGCGTAACACTCGGCTCTAACGTCTCAATTAGTTTTACTACATGACCCCAGCAAACGTGTATGGTTTTGCTTATGTTCGGAGTTTGGTATTTCTCAATCTCTCACATCTTAAGTATCTTTTTCTATTTACAGATATATCGAGTCTCCAAAGAATAAGATTTAGAAACACAGAGAAGCGATTTAATATAACAAAGTTGATTCTCAATTTTTCACTTGTATTTAGAAAGTCAAAACTCCAGAAATTTGGTTAAGGTTTCTTAAGAAGCGAACTTTGAAAATGTACGGACAAAACATTGCCCATACAAAATTCTTACGGGAGCAAAGCCGTAAATGTTGTAAATAACAGTTATTAATCTTGATCTTTAAAACTACTTTTAAGCAACCGAAAACAAAACCATAGAACAGTTGGTAAAACCTAACCACAAATTTAAACAAAACAACACATTTAAACCCAACTAACCCTCAGTACATTTACTACGCGCTAAGAATTCGCCACTTAATTCGCCCTAAGTGCGGGTTTTTCCCAAAGGCCGCCTTCACACCTGCGTGCACAGAATTTAGTAATACTTACAAGAAGTGGCATAGCGCACGAAAAACGTGTCACTAGTTTGGCTTGCAAGCCAACGTTTCATATAGAAAAAATGGGCGGGGAATTTGATTGCGTCATTTATTGCCACTGTTATTGGTCGATAATGTTAGGTGGCTTTGTTGTAAACTAAGTAATACATTTCTAATAAGGTGTGGTGTGGTTTACATGGGTTTACATGTATTAATTGAAGATAAAAAGAGAGAATATGTTGCCACACTGATCTTAAAACTAAATCCGCGTCAAAACATTTCTATTCGGATAATTTCTCTGTTCTGTGCCTGCGTGCCTCGTCACGGGTCGAGGATCACGAGATAGTGGGCTTCCCGACTCATTTAAAACTTCTGTAGCTTTAATCTTAATTGTTGTTTTTCCTTTTAATTTTTGTTATGCTAGTGAATTGTGAACAATTGTTCGTAGGTTTGGAGAAAAATGTCTCTTTTCTTGTCTGAGTTGGTGACCACCAGATCTTTAGTTTGATGAAACTAAAGCAGCAGGGACCAATTACTTAACGTCATATATAGTAGAAAACCATTTGCTCTACAAAAATCTAAGAAAAATCGTATTTTATTCATACATTTAGTATTTGTCAGGAGCAAACTAAATTCATTTCTGTCTACGATGACAAGCTGGATTTTAGTTTTTTCCTAGTAGAAACCACCACTCATAAGATTTTTTTTATTATCAGAAAGAATGAGTTGCCTTTTTGTTGCTTTGTACAGAACAAAAAGAAATGTATGCTTGTGTAAAATTATTTTAAACAGTAATTTATATCCAAAAATTTGGAAATCACTTGATATTTATGCCAACCTAATTAAATACTAATACGTTTGGCTCGCTCCATTTCGTCTAATGAAGCGGGTGATTAGGCATTGCCAATCCGATTGCACAAATTGGATTCAAGCTGCATACTTAGCTATGACTTTGTGTATATAAACATAATTTTACCTGGTTCATTGCAGGTTTTGGTTTGGTTTTCGGTGAAAAAGCATAAGTTGACTGTTTTTTTAGTAATGATTACAGCGTTAAGTTTGTCTATGGCGTTTAGATGCATATAATTCTCTGGTTATTACCTTATCTTTCAAAGTTGCATAAATTTTGGACCTTAACTAGCTAAAAGAAGACATAAGTTAGTCTTTAGAAATTAATACTTAAATTTTAATCTTTATTAATCTTATAGGGAAAAAATGGTCATTCAGTATCTATTGATAAATTAAAAATATATATATTATACTAGCTGGCGCGGAGTTTGCCGGTTACTGCTTTTTCAAAAAATCACAATCAAAAAAGTTCAATCGAACGAATCGATCGATCGAAATTTTAAGATTGTAAATTGGCTTGAATTCATCGAAAAAAAATTGAGAAAATCGGTGAAGTGAAACCGACGAAAAGGGCCCCTGGTGGTACACGTCGAAGTGGGCAGGCAGCCAGCTAGTTGTACGGCTGACGGTAAACTACGGCGCAGGTGGCCTGATATTTCATAAGACCAGAAGACTGTAAAACCAAGGCATCTGTGCTTATAAAGTGTACCGAAATTTCAGCCATAGTTTATAATGTTTGTTCGTAATGACTATATTGTACCAAAATAAAAGTAAATACAATTCAAACAGGAGTACAATGTCACAAAATAGTATAAAACAAAGTCGCTTTCTCTGTCCCTATGTCCTTTTGTATGCTTAAAATTTTAAAACTACGCAACGGATGTTGATGCCGTTTTTTTAATAGATAGAGTGATTCAAAAGGAAAGGTTTTTATGCCCAAGCGAAGCCGGGGCGGGTCGCTAGTTAGTTATATATATGTTTATAATATTGCTCAAAGATATCTTTCTGATCTTAGCGCTCTCCACTGTCTAAATTCGTTCCGAGCGTATCTGCTTTTCTAAATATAAAGACTGAATATGATTCCGTGCTTCGGAAGGCACGTTAAGCTGTTGGTCCCGGCTGCCGGTAGTCGTTAAAGAAACCACGTCGGAGGCCGAGAGCCGGTTACGAAGAACTATGACACCAGGTGTGCATGATCGATTAACCGTGACACCTACATGAAATGATGATGATAATGGGGGAAATATTCAAAAATATTTTAATTATCTAAAGGATCTCGTCAGAAATTCTTGTTTGTTCTATTCGCTTGTGTCTTTTACTTTTAAATTTCCGACGTATCGATGGTTTGTTAAGTACCTATATTGATTAATTCATTTGTCATTTTCAATATGTCTGCTGTTGTATTGTTTGCCTCTTAGAGATAGTTCAATGAACTGTATCCAATTAATTGGTTTGACGTTACAATGAATATTTATATGATAGTTTGATCAGTGAGCTGTCACATTTTAATAAGATTGAAACAATAAAATATAGACATATAGGTAGAATTATAATATGTTAACCCAAACCAAAACCAAACCTAAATGAGAATGATTTATCTTCAACTAGCTGTTGCTCGGAAATCTACTCCCGAGGGAATTCTGGAATAAAATAAAGCCTATGTGTTGGTCCAGAGTCTAAGCAATTTCCATTACAAATTTCAGCAAAGTCGGTTCAGCCGTTTTCCTGTAAAAGACTAACAAACGTTTTTTGACCGAGCGAGCGAAGCGAGCGAGAGTCTCCATTTCGAGACTGGCAAATTTTTCTTTTGTCCGGATGTCTGTCTGTCTGTCCGGGTTAGAGGTCGCATTTCTGAAAGGATCCTAATGAAACTTGGCACACGTGTTCCTTGATTTATTAGCAATTTTTTGTCGAGAGCTTTTTTTGATTGGGGGGAAAATGGGGTAAAAAAAGGGGGAAGTTTTCTATGACGTTGTTTACGAACGGATCCTAATGAAATTTGGCACACGTGTTCCTTGGTTTTTTGAAATTTTATGTCGTGTTTTTTTTTGATTGGGGGAAAATGGGGGCAAAAATGGGGGAAATTTGCTATATTGTTATATTCACTGGCCGCAAGATGGTTCTTTTTAATATGCGCTATGGTTTCGTTTTCAGTCATAGATGTATGATGTATATATATATATATATTTTTTCTAATTTTATATTTATTTCTATTTTATATATTTATTTGAACCGTCTGACCAGAATAGGTAGTCACTATGGAAAAAATCCTTCTTTTGAGAATAGACGAAAAAAAAATTACAGAATGGGAAATACCTATCTAGAGTTATAAAAAAAAAGGAAAAGGGGGTTAACGTAGGTGTTTCGCGAGGTCTACTGTTCACATAACCACTAGTAATATTATAGTAGGATTGGTTAAACAGATCCCAATAATTCATAGCTAAGAATTATCTCGATATTACCAGCTTTCAAGCAAAAATTGCGCTTCAAATCGGCCTAAAACCTTTCTAAACCCGTTACACCGCTTAGTAAATCGAATAGTCGTAAACTAAACTGCGAAGGTTGTATTTTTTGTCGATAGGGCATCGAGTCATTCGTCGTGGAAAGAGTTACTGAGGTTATCACTGAACATATGGGGGGCGTATGTCGATTTATGACTGGTCACTTTACTGTCAAACACTGCTGTAATAAAACTATATTCTAACGCGTAGAAATAAGGACTGTTTTGGAAGTTATATGGAGAAAAAGTTCGGTACAGGAAAGTCGTATCTGTTCAATTTGTGCCTGGATAACCGTAAATTTGGCGATGCGATCATTATGGAAGTTGATGCTAAATGGCAGTTTGATGTTAATAATTTTCTAGTTTAATGATGTAAGTAGTTGACATTTGAGTTTTTCTAAATTGCATCTTCAGCTACTAATCGCAGTGAAAGTTTAATTATGGTTCTAGATTTGATAGTACTGATTATCACAATGGAGCGACTGCAGTCTGACCTACGTAGGGAAATTAGAAAAATAATAATTAGTGGCCAATTACACTTCCAGATTTTTCGGCCTTAAGGCTCTTATACAGCGTATCGAAATCATCTAGTGATAACAGCTGAGACTAACGGCTTAACACGCCTTCCGAAACACGGAGGAGTTCAGGATAGAAATGCCACTAATGGCAACCAATGTCGCGCTCATCGTCACTTGACATGCACTATCGTTACGAACATACTACTCGGTGATTCGATTTTTGATATACGAGTATACTGCAGAGAAGGCTGCAGTGGAGTTTGTGGCGCCTCTTTTTCTCCACTTGCGCTTTGGAAGTGGTGGTAAACTTAATAATATAAGTAATGATTGACGTCAATAAGTGATAAGAAAAAAATTAAAGATTAAAGGAGACAACAGGAGACCCTCGCGCGGGCAGCTTTCTCGCTCAGCGGATAGCCATCGCTATTCAGCGCGGGAATGCTGCCTGCGTGATGGGAACCCTGCCAAGGGGGCCCAATTTAGGTAATTTTTAGTTTATAAGTTTTATTTTGTTTTAGATTTAGTTTAGTTTATTAAGTTAGATTATTTTTGTTTAAGTTTTCTTTTTATTGTATTTATTGTAAATTTTAGTGATAAGAATGTCCTATATTGAGAATAAACAATTTGAATTTAAAGAACCAATTTTTTTTCTTTGTAGATTAAAATATAGACAAGAGCTGTCGCGATTTAATGTTAATTTTAGGGATGATAGTTGTTCTTAGAATTTAACAAACATTTCCAGTCACAACGGATAATGTAGTGCATAGCCTCAGCAAACATGAAACGGGTCAATACATACAGTATTCAATATCAACAGGTTGCTCCATGCATTTGATTCCGAGCTCCAATTAATATTGGAGTAGCTCGTCGAGTATTAAACAAATGAGCTTTTTCTCCATTCGACAATGCGATTTGAATATTAGATTTATTGAATTTGAACTCTGTTATAAAAGATTTGTGGCGATTTCCGATTGTTAACTCTGCTGCTTTGCAATCAATGCTTTTTGGTATGTGTAGAATACACAAACAATGACGTATATTTGTATTATAACTAACTTGCTGTACCCGGTGTTACACGCGGTTAATTATATACAGCAGCGCCATCACTATCACTACATAGTATAAAACATAGTCGCTTTCTCTGTCCCTATGTCCCTTTGTATGCTTAAATCTTTAAAACTACGCAACGGATTTTGATGCGGTTTTTTTAAAAGATATAGTGATTTAAAAGGAAGGTTTTTATGCCCATGCGAAGCTGAGGCGGGTCGCTAGTTTACTTTATAAACGGTATATACTATATCAAAAATTTTGACCAAACCTACTTTACGGGAAACGTACTTTTCGGGATAAAAAGTAATCTGTGAGTTAATCCTAGGTATCACCTACCTCCTTGTGCTACTAACAAATTTCTTAACAACTAGCCCAGCCGTGATCGTAAAGAAGTATCAAACATACTAACAATCTTTCGCCTTTATAATATTAGCGGAATTGGACTTCAATTATTCCCATTCTGTATCAATCACAAACGGATCAGAGGTTATGTTAATATGAACATGATAGAGACCACTAGACCGCAAACAGCTGATTCCATGTTCAACCTCTACACACAGCTACAATGTCTGATATACAGATTACTCTAAATGGATGTGTGGAGCTCGATAGTGAAAGTAGAGTAGCGGTCTCAAAGGATATTGAGAAATGTTGCTTGTAGATTGGCTCCCATTCCCCATTTCCATATTTTTAATTTTTAACAGTACATATTTATTTTTGTATATTTTTTTATACAGTAAGCACACCTTTTTTTTAAATAATGCATTCGGCGTTTATAGCTCTCATAGGAGCCCAGGATTTTAATTTTGCCCATTAAGAGGTAGCTAAAACATTTGCAAGATTTTGTGTTATAACGGCAGTTATAGCCACACAAACCACTTTTTTATCTTAAATAAATGTATAGCATTAGTAATAATTTCTTCTATTTATATGTAAATAGACGCACATCATAGCTCTTCCTAAACTTGAGATCCCTCCTTACTTAAAAGTGTTCATGACTAGAAAACGTCACAGAGAAAACTGGTGTCACTGCGTTTCTACTCTGTGTGAGGAACACACGCGTGAAGCAATCTCTCTCATACGTCTAGGGCCCATCAAGCCTTTTTCATTGGAAAATAATAAAATAATAATAATAGTTTTCTTTGCCGCCTGTATGACTACAACCCTTCGGTTCGGAGCCAAATGAAAGACCGGGTTGTGGAGGTGGCCAAGTACTGATCAAAATCAAAATATAACTAGAGATCAGGGTTCATTGCTTGGGAAAAAAAGAAGGGCCGTTGTATGAAGCTTTTACCCTGTCCCGTTATTTACTCGTGTATAATTGATAATTGTGCAAACTGTAAACCAGACGTCTTTGAGCCACATGTTTGGTCGGGGCATATTGGAGTTTGGAGCTAGCGATAGTGTACATTAGGATAATCCACCCTTTGAGATGCTGTGGGTAGCCATTAAAATGTTAGTCTATTTATACAGACTTTATTTACATGAGCATTCGTGTTAGTTCGGTTTGGTTTACTGCTGCTATTAAGTATTATATTAGCTATGCTCGCGGTCGCGAATTTCTTCTTCTTTCGTTCGATAGAAGCTGAGATTAAACAAAAATTCGTCATCGCGCTCTATGAAAGAAAGAGACCTCGACTTTAAAGCACAGCGGCCGTAGCCAAGTGACAATTTTAAAACGCTAACGAATGTCGACAAGAACAAAATGTATGGGATTGACATAAGCTGCGGTAAATCGCGTGGTCAATCTTATGTCAATCCCATACATTTTGTTCTTGTCGTACGTCTTTAACGTTTTGCGATTGTGACTAAATAGCTTATGTTTTTCTGTAAAAATTGTACCTTTTAATTATATGGAATATTTTTAGGGTTCCGTACAAAAATGTAAAAACGGTACCCTTATAGGATCACTCGTGCGTCTGTCTGTCCGTCCGTCCGTCTGTCACAGCCAATTTTCTCCGAACCTCCTGGACTAAAACAAATGAAATTTGGTAAGATGGCGTGATCCTGTGACCCAAACACAGATGTGCAAAGTAAATAATTTTTTTTATAAAATACGTACCATTTTCGGGAGACAAATTAGAAATTTAAAAAATAAAGTTCAGCAAACCTTACCGTGTTATACATCAAAAGAAAGGGCTCGTTTTGAGGATTTTAAATATATTTTTGTTATTATTGTAACATACTAGTCTTGATTTAATTCATGAAAGAAGACAAAAATTGACCATTCTCCCCCCCTTGATCTCCGAAACTACTGGGCCTAAAATTTTGAAAAAATACATAATGTAGTTCATTGCCTGTAGATTACAGGAAAACCTACAATAACTCTGTCAATTGACAATTAAGTGGTAAATTCAATATAACACGTTTTAGTTCACTAAAACACCACTAGATGGCGATAGTAGTAGTTAGTGAAAATTCCACAATTGAATTTAAAAACTGACATTGGCATTGTAAGGAACCCTTTCCACGCGAGTTCAACTCGCACTTGACCGGTTTTTTTCAAATACGTGCTGTGTTTCTGTAGTTTACTTGCACAAATATAAAAGTCGCGCTCTGTTTATCATAAAACTATTAGATTAGTGCTGGTTTATTTTGCGATTTCTTCATTTTTTTATTGATATCAATGAATCGATGATTTTATGACATTAAACGTGGTATAATGTTATATTTTGTCAAGCCAGAAAACAATTCATTTGAACTGCTATGTCAGAGGCTTATTTTACATTATTTATTTATATTAATTGTTTATTTATTAAAACTTTATTGTTCCATAAGTACAAAATACTTACGCAATTGGCAAACTTAATGCTAAAAGCATTCTCTACCAGACAACCAATTGTTCAATTTTGATCTTTATTCTTAAAAATTATGAATATTAATCAAATCACAAGAGTTAATCCAGTTCAATTCACTACACTAGTAGTAAACCACGTTGTCCATGATCAAATTAATTGCATGATTTCACTCGCCCAGAGCAGTCGTTCGGAAATTAAGAGAAACATTGTTCAACCGATTTGAATAAATATTGGCTGATAACTTGTTCGAAATTCACTTTATTTTTTATCGAAACTATCTCTTCTAAACTCTTTTGCATATAAACTTTTACTCCAAGAATCAAACAATACATCATTATCATCATCATCAGCTGTATACAACCCACTGCTGGGCATAAGCCTCCCTCTGTCTACGCCATGCATCTCTACTCTGAGCCACCGCCAGTTGTTGCCAGCAACCTTCCTAATACCATCGATCTATCTAGCCGCTGAACGTCCAGTACTTCGCTTTCCGTGTCTAGTCTACGATACCACTCCATTAAAGCCTTACTCAATAATACATATGCATTTAAAAATCTAACATGCATAAGTAAATTTAATCGAGAGCGGATATTGCAGTT
The DNA here is from genome assembly GCA_947044815.1 of Apomyelois bistriatella. Classification (NCBI taxonomy): domain Eukaryota; kingdom Metazoa; phylum Arthropoda; class Insecta; order Lepidoptera; family Pyralidae; genus Apomyelois; species Apomyelois bistriatella. The sequence continues at coordinate 477,822 of OX345693.1, forward strand.
TAACATAGAGCATCAAACCAACCGGAGTGGCAACCGATAAGAAACCCTCTCTGCCAAATGAATATGACCAACGGTCATACTGCTTGTATTTATGCGCGTGTATTTTTTGCTTGTGTTGGATAATTCTGTTAAGTGTGTGCGTAGCGACGTAATCAAATAATGCAGTAATGTTAATACTTATTGCGTGACGCGCGCTAAATGCGTAATTTTTTACGTACAAATACGCGCTTGACGTTTCCGGTTGGTTTGGTTGCTCGAAAATCTAAGTAAATTAATAAAATCTATTTTTTTTCCTAGCGGTATGTGTCCACTGCTGGGCAAAATCCTCTTCTCTTTTCTGCCATTAGTCCCTGTCATGTGCCGCTTCTTTCCATTCCTTTTCAGCCCCCATATCTCCGGATGCATGCGGCACACGTGACCCGCTCAATTCCTGATTGATGATTTTTCCCTACATCTGATGTTTGAGTAATAGAACGCAGTGTGGTGTTTCTTACTCTATCTGACAGTTATAATAAAATCTATTTGAATCAAAATTTTAATTTATCACCAAAGGAAAACTGCAAAATTAATATTAATTGAAACTATCGTCTGAATGTCCTGACTGAAGTACAAACAAACTTTATCTAGTCCTCAGCAATGCGGAGTCATCAAAATAGACTACTTTGCAAAATTAAAACTGAATGGACGGACCGACTCTTGGAATTGTATTTGTAAGTAGCTCTTAGACTAAGATTCTATAAAAGTAAGTGTTCAGCTGTATTGTGGTATTATTTGTTGCAAGTTTTTTATTTTTATTTTATTTTAGATGAGAACAAAAAAACACAATTTCAACTGATTCTTTCTTTATTATCTTTATAGACCTGCTGTTCCCCGCGATTTCACTCGTATCACTTAAGACAGGTAAGGAGTACCTGTTATACAAAGCATATTTAAGTACAGTCTTACAGAATTGAAATGCTCAGCGTGTCAAATAATAAAATCCGTACAATACCAGAATCTGTCCTACACAGAAGTAGCGGCCGCCGTGCCGGGGCTGTGGAGCATCAGGAAGCACATAGTCCCGGCAAAAAGCGGTAGGCGAATTGACACCGTGTGGTTTTTGGTGGGTCCAAGTCCCACATAACCACCCAGCTTCCCGTTCTTGGCTGGGTGGTAGGCGAAGGCTTTTGCCACACGAAAAAAAAAAAGAAAAAAAAAGGACATTGCAGGCTTGAATCACCTGATTGTCTGACAATAAAGATGATTCCGTGCTTCGGAAGGCACGTTAGGCCGTCTATCCCGGCTGCCATCTGGTAGTCGTTAAAAGACCCACGTCAGAGGCCGAGAAGTGGTTTCGAAGAAATTTGACACCTAAGTGTGCATGGTCGATAGACCGTAACCTATACACGTAATGAATGAATGAAAAATTACGCTCTTTTTGCCGTAGTCGGGTGAAATAGACAATTATCAAGATAAAACCACACAACACCGTTCTACATTGTACACAATACTTAACATACAATATTTTACAGTAGCAAACGTATTGAATGGCTTCATCCAACCTCACAGCAGTTACTGACAACTCAATACACCTCCGGCTTCATTTTCCATAGCTATTGTGACGCAGCTGAGCACGGAACACCTGGGAATCGCATTTAGACGTCCAATGTACCTGTTACTGTGAGAGAAAACTGATTTATAAGGAGGTTCTCAGTTTGGCATTTAGACGTATTGATTTTGATTTCGATAGCCTAGCGCTGTATGATGCGTCAAGGAATAGCGAAGCTACCCTGAATTTGGATTGGTAGCCGTCAGTAGTATTTCAATCTAAAAAAAAAGAATATGTGTGGAACTATGTTTTCAAATGCATGTCTTTTGTATGTACACGTTTTAGGGTTACAAAATGACTCAGAACCATAGATTTTAAAAAAAATTGCGCCTGACTCTTAGCTCTATGCTCAGAACTATTTTTTTATATTCTGTATTGTGTTATTTTTGATTGTTATCTGTTGTGCTTGTGCGTTAAATAAATAAATAAATCTCGAGCTCCACGAAGACGACATTTTTACCCAGAACAAAGTATGCAAGAATACTATAGTCTTAGTTGGTCTTATAATTTGTCAGAGTCGGCTCGATAAGAAGAAGAAAAAGATTAGGTTGGGATACGTGTGGTTTAAAATAAAATTCTGTGCAGACAGGCTGTCAAATCCCGACAAAATGTTCATATAATGACATCAGTCTCATACATCATCGTTAAGCTAATGGTATGTAAGCTATCCTCATATTTTGTTCACCAAGGGCTCTCTAGTTTATACAGGAAGGTCCAACCTTAAACTATATGTTTGAATTTATGAATAAAATTCAATGTTATCAGTTTAGAAGTGACCTGAAAGAAATCACCTCTGAATTTTTTAGATCAAAGATATCTAGCAATTTTTATATAAACACTGACCTCTCAGTCACTAAATCGCTCTATCTCTCATCTTAGCGCTTTTCCGGTTGCTTTCTCAACTGACTATTTCGGACTAACGTTTACTTTAGTTTTAACTAAAGTAAATTCTGAATTATACCCCTATTTTGTTTAAACTTGACAATTATTTAGTATTGATGTAAATTTAATTTATTGTGCAAGAATCAATATAAAACCTATCTGCCATATTGAAAATCATATTATTTCTGATAAAATTAGAGCATTAGTAACCTTTAACCGCAAAATGCGGTTACAGCCGGCTTTCGGAATTTTGAATCAAATAATTTAGTGACTGACGTTGTTCGATTGTATGAGGGATCTAAATACACGGATTTATGCATTAATCGAGATTCATTTGCAATGCATTGCGGGTTGAGGCCCATGAACTGAATCACCCAAAATTATAGAAAAGCCCTGGGTAGGTACGCTTTTAACATGGTCCTAATTTTGCGGTTATTAGGCCAACACTGTCAGATTGTTTAGGCTACCTCTTTAGCAGCCGTTAGTTTAGCCTCTAGTAACGGCTGTTATCTATCGTTAACAGGCGAGACCAATGTTTTAACGTGCATTTGGAAACACGGAGGATCTAAAGAAAAAAATACCACTAACGGTGACCAATCCAATCATGGCAGCGCACTCGCCGTCGCTTGAAGCGCACTATCATTACGAACATCTAGTGCTATTGAGCTCGGTGTATTGTTTATAATCAGGTAATATTAGTAAGAACCTCCCTCCACCTCCCATGGCTCTACCAACCTCTCGGTTATACGAGCCGAATCTCGGGAGAGTGCGCTGTACTTGCATTTCGCATCTCTTTCCAGTCGCACCTGCTTGATCTCCCTAGAAGTTCTCTATAGTATTGGTAAGGGCCTGTGGGATGTCGATGACCGATGCCAGTGCTCTGTTCACCCATCCTACAGAGGCCCTTCAAAAACTTTTTCGGTCGCATATCTCAGCCCCTAAATACATACCAAAATGAAAAAGGTCAGATTGTTTTGCGAGTTTTTATTTTCGTTATTGGACTTACCATTCATCAATGTTGAAAAAAGTAATCAAAGTAAAAGATTTTGTAGGAAAGTTGTAACAAATTCATTGAAAGGGTCCTCAAAAATACCGATACATTTATCAACACAGCGATCGGTCCCTTCTTAAAATAATAAAAATAAAACATTTGAATAAAGAACGCAAAACTCTTTGAGGGAAACGTTACAACAATTCGCCATAATATTTTCAACTTCGTAATATTTTCAAACAAAGAACGTTTGTCAAATATTTGAGAATTGTAGGGAATTCGAAATTCGAAAGAATATTTTTAAAGGAAGATTTCACGGCGAAGTCGGAAGGTCAAATCAGCGTCTGCAGGCGGCAGGGCGTCGAAGTGCGAAAACTGAGGGTTTGAAATAAATGTTCAATATTTTTACTTTAGATTGAAGCTTTAAAGGAACTGATTGACGATATTTTCTTTTCTTCTTCGAATAATCATTGATAAAAATTAAAAATGAAAATATAATAATTATTTCTTTTAAATATTTCTATACGTATAAACCTAAAGAAGCGAATAAAATTGTGTCGAAAATTTATCTATACTTTTATTATTACTTACATACACATTACTTCAAGCCAAAATCCACTTTAGATAGATAGGAACAAGTACTTAGAAAAAATATCAAATATGCATTTTTTTCTAGATATTTAGGTCCCACTGGTGGGCAAAAACCTCCCTTTTTATTTCCATTCCTCTTGATTCCATTATGTTACCCTCCATCCGGAATTTCAGATGCATCCTGGAATTCAGATGGGCGAAGAAAGAGAGGAAGACCTAGAAAGAGATGAACGTTTAAGGGATTTTTATAAGGACTGGAGGGTAACATCAAATATGCATATAAAACAAAAATTATAAAGGTTGGCCGAATTCTCAAACGAAATCACTTAGCACTTAAACTTAACCCTTAGAAGTAGAGGCGAAGTGTAACTACCGATTACGAAATATGCATATAAAACAAAAATTATAAAGGTTGGCCGAATTCTCAAACGAAATCACTTAGCACTTAAACTTAACCCTTAGAAGTAGAGGCGAAGTGTAACTACCGATTACGAGCACTTTTCCAGCACTTGCGAGGCTCCACTTAAGCTAAACCATACTTGAAAACTTGCTCACTTCACCAAATTCACGGCTTGCAGGCGAAGTTACTGCTAACTTTATAAGTTAGTGTTGTTTGTATTTTTTAACAATAAAGCAAGTCTTATAAATATATTTGGTAACTTTGTGGCGTAATGGTCATCATGCTAGTTTGTTACTTCTGATGTTCTAAGTTAAAATCATAGGGGGGTTAATATGAACTATATAACTGCCTCCGGGGTTCAGTGGTTACGGGAAGCATGCTTTGTATAGATGTTTCCAGTTTGGTTAGGATATTGCAGGTTTTAATCACTTGACTATCTGATAATAAGATTATTCCGTGCTTCCGTTAAAGGAACATCTCAGAGGCCGAGAGGCGGCTAGTATATTATAAATTTATGCGAAAATCTGTCTGTCTATCGTTCGTCGCTCTACCTGTTATACTTTCATGGCTAAACCCCTGAACAGATTTTGATGAAATTTAGAATGCCTATGGGAAAGGGACAGAGGCCAAATATTGGCTACCGTTGGGCGCGATATAATAATAATAATATTTTTTTTTATTTCAGATATAAGTCATCCATATTTTGTTATTTGTAGTAACACACTTTTTTGGAGTTAGTATTTAATGTTTTTTTTTTAAATATTGCTCATTGAGTTAAGCTGTCGACTCCTGTGCTACAGATATTGATAGCTAGTAACAGAAGCATGAAGCTTTAGTAGCCAACCGAATCCCGATATAATATAATATAGATATTTTCAGTCTGGCTTTCGTCCTGGTCACAGCACTGCTACTGCACTGCTCAAAGTCACTGAAGATATTCGTTTAGGAATGGAGAGTACGATGGTCACCATACTTGTTTTAATTGATTTCTCGAACGCTTTCAATATGGTTGATCACGATATTCTTCTTGCTATTCTTCAACATCTGCGATTTTCTCCCTGTGTAGTAAATTGGTTTTCTGATTACCTCCGTGGCCGCCAACAAGCAGTTCGCATGGACCGTGAATTGTCAGACTGGAATACCCTCTCTACCGGTGTACCGCAAGGTGGCATTCTCTCACCTTTACTTTTCTCTATTTTTATAAACCTTCTTTCTTCTCTCATTGGCTGTTCTTACCATTTCTATGCTGACGATCTACAAGTTTACACACAGTCTTCAGTTGAGGATATTGATCTGGCAATCGCCAGGATGAACTCAGCGCTGTTAGCTGTCTCATCGTGGTCCGCTGACTTTGGAATCAGTGTCAACCCCACCAAATGTCAGGCAATAATTATCGGTAGTAGTAGACAAATTAATCAGCTTGATCTTAGTTCTATTTCATCAATCACCTATAATGGCAACGTTATCCCTTTCCATAATTCTGTAAAAAATCTTGGCCTTTATATTGATTCCACTCTCAGTTGGACCGCTCATGTCACTGAAATCAGTCGCTCTATAAATATTACTCTCCAGCAACTGAATCGGCTCAGAAACTTCTTACCCATCAAGACTAAGATTCTATTAATCCAAACGTTAGTTTTCCCTATTCTGGACTATGCTGATGTATGTTATCCGGACCTTAATCAAGATCTCCTCAATAAGCTAGACCGTCTCATTAATAATTGTATTCGCTTCATCTTTTGTCTCCGTAAATATGACCACATATCGTCTTATCGTTCCGAGCTTAGATGGCTGCAAATTCGTCAACGTAGACAACTTAGGCTTCTGTGTACACTTTTTTCGATTATTACGAATCCTCAGTCACCTGAATACTTAAAATGTAAGTTCAAATTTCTTGCAGACTCTCACGACCGACAGCTTCGTTCTTCTAACTCTCATTTGCTGTTTATTCCGTTATTTCGCAGTAGTTTTATGGCAAATTCCTACACATTACAATCCATCCGACTCTGGAATGCTTTGCCTGCCGATATATTTAAAGAAATTTCTTCTAAATTTACCTTTAAAAAAAGAGTTCATGCTCACTTCTGCGTGTGAAAGTTCTTTGTGAAAGTTTTCGTAAAAGTATTTATGTAGGCTTATATAATGTACTATATTTATATACTCGTATGTATGTGCATAGATGTATGTATATATATATATATATATATATTTTTAATATATGTAGATATATAAGTAAGGGTATAAGTATGTATATTTATGTATTGTGTATGTATGTTACGTAGTTTAATATGATATGCATTAAAATACCCATCGTGGTAAATTTGTATATTTTTAAGTACCTATTTTCCCTTTTAACTTTTTTGCGCCGCACAGTTTTTCTGTTTCTCCCAATGGTTGACTGGTAGAGAATGCTTTTAGCATTAAGTCCGCCAATTGTATAAGTATTTTGTACTTATGGAACAATAAAGTTTTAATAAATAAATAAATAAATATAACCGAATCCCGCGTGGGCGGAGCCGCAGGCAACAGCTAGTTACAAATAAATCTATAAAAAAGATACTTATACTTGTTTTCGTATCAAATAATATACGACAGAAGGAAATAAAACGTAGCTCAAATATAACAGACTGGGCAATCGAAAGCTTATAAAAATATATTTGGTGCACCAAATCCCATAAGCTCAGGTGCGTATCCCGGATCACAGCTGACAGCGACCCGCTTCCGATGTGACGTCACGGGATCTCTATTGTAGTCCTGTAATTTTTTATTTTATGCATGATTTTTTTGTAGTATTTTTTTTATTTAATTTGCAATTTTTGTTTGTGCCGGATGTCCAGCGGCTATATGGTTCGATGATATTAGGAAGGTTGCTGGCATCAACTGGATTGCGGCGGCTCAGAATAGGAAAGGTTAGCATAGACAAAGGAAGGGTTATGCCCAGCAGTGGTTTTAGACAGCTGATGATGAAGAACGCAAAAATTGTAGTAAAAACTTATTCAGTTTAAGAAAAGGCGAATAATTTTAAATGAAACTACTTGCCTTCATTATTACTTAATTCGCGCAGTCTTAATGAAAATAAAGTTTCAATCCAAAACTTTAATACGCCGAGAGAAATTCTTTCGCCCAGATAGAACTTTAGCTGTAACAGAGAAGCTAAGAATAAATCAAGTTTTAAAATTTTGTATAAATTTAATTTGTTGAGTATTAGCTCTTGTATTTGTGATTTTTTTTTAACTTTTTGCATAGTGGAAAAGAGGCTTGTTACAATAGATAAAAAAAGTTGCCTGATATTTTTCTGATTGGCCTGGATCTTGCATATGTGGCGACACTAGCGCCACAACAATATCTACAAAGACGCACCACAGATGGCGTTAAAAGCAACAATCTCAGAATTGCATACAAGATGGCAAAATTACTATGAAAGTCTAAATCGCGCTATCAAAGTTTCTACGGATTGGAGCATATATACAACCTCCGACAAAACATCGTCGGAGCCGCGGTTCCCCAGGCATAACACCCTAGCCTGGCGGGAAGATCTTCCCTTTGTGGCGGTCGAGCATAACACTATCGCTCCCGTCACTCTCTCCAAACTGGTGACCCCGACGTGATCGAAAACCAACCTTCTCCGACGTGATTGGAAGCAGCCTTCTCCATCAACATTCTCCGATCCATCATCTCGCTACCTCTCAAGCCTCAGCAGCCAGCAGTCTTACAGCAAATCAACAATGGGGTATCTCCAGGCACAACGCAGCCGACGTACCGAGCTTCCTGGTCCTGCAACCACCCTCACTTCAAAGACTTCAGCGACCGGCACATCCACCGCAGCCCACGCCTGGTATTCATCGGCCGGCCACCGCACCAGCGTGGCAGTTCTGCAGGACATCTACCGGCGCCAACAAGTCATCGCTCACTACAGTCTCGACTCACCGCAGACTACAAGCAAGCAGCAACAACGTACCCGACTCACTGGGACGTCAAGTCAAGCAACTGGCACTTGCAAGCTAACATCATACGCACAGACTGCACATGAAGATTTATCAGACCTTCGGTCTTGGAAGGGAGTCCTGTGGCGACACTAGCGCCACAACAATATCTACAAAGACGCACCACAGATGGCGTTAAAAGCAACAATCTCAGAATTGCATACAAGATGGCAAAATTACTATGAAAGTCTAAATCGCGCTATCAAAGTTTCTACGGATTGGAGCATATATACAACCTCCGACAAAACATCGTCGGAGCCGCGGTTCCCCAGGCATAACACCCTAGCCTGGCGGGAAGATCTTCCCTTTGTGGCGGTTGTGACGTCGCGCATTCTCCTACGGCGGTCCTTCCTCGCTGCCCCGCACCGCATCACCCCCGAGGGCCATATATAAGGCTGCGCGCGTCCAGTGGAAGACCTCTTTCGGCTGAACTCACCATCTCAAGTTAAGTGGCTGGCTATTTCATAGCGGCTGCCTGACTGGATTTCGTGCCTACTTTGATCTCACGACCCCTATAATCTCTCATTAACGGTTATCTTTAAGAGTCTAACCTTTTGTAAAGTACAAATAATAAATATTGTGCGATTCGCTGAAACCTGGATTTATCTTCTCTCCTCACACATACCTTAAGTAATTAGTAAATTCTACCTACGTTATACTGGCGCCCATCAAAAAAAAGGCTAGGCACGAGGTCTGGTGAGTGTAAGCCCTAATTTACCGTGTATTTTCTGTGTTTTTTTTCCCAGTTCAAAAGGTGCGTAAGTGTTTTTTTTACTTAGTGGAAGTGCCTTCCGTAATTAAATTATCCTGAGCACGCGCATGTACGGGCTCGCCACGCGTCTCGGGTGTGGTCTATGTGCATTTTATGCTGTGGCTATAATATTTTTTTTTTTTGCTATACCTACCTACTGTAATAGGCTTTCGGCTGCTATTGTTATCTTACTAAAGCTATTCTAAATTAATTTCTTACTGCGCCTTTTGAACGGTATTCTTAACTTTGTATTTTTTTTTCTCGTGTGGGTGATTACTCTTGCGCCGTTTGGTTGGTTATAATGCCGTATACTATTAAATTTTCCTTATTAAATAAAGCTGAACTTGAGTATGAAATCCAAATACGTAACGGCAATATTTCTAAAACCACAACGGTAGAGGAATTACGTAAACAGATTTTAAAACTTTCGTCCGATTCTCCTTCTGAGGATATCCTAACGTCCGTCTTTTCTCCCGATGAGGATATAGCCGCGGTTAGTAACTCCCTGCTCCGTGTTTCCAATAACGTCAAAGTATTACAGTCTAAATTTGAGAAAAATCTATTTTCTAGAACTAATTCTATTCTTAACCATGTTTTTTATAGGCTATCTCGTATTGATGTTGCTTCATTAGTCGATAAAAACCCACTTAACCTAGTATGGAACGAATTTCACGCAAATCATAAAACCCTATCACTATTGTCTCAACCGGTGTCTTCGCGCGGGGTCGAGCCACAGAACATTCCCGAACCTTCTTCCGAGTCATTTCTTTGCGATCGTAAATTGTTTGCGGAATTAAATAAATTTAAATTTAATGGTAAAACTTGTGTGCGTTCATTCATTCAGAGAGTAAATGAATTTATGTCGAGTAGGAATATACCTGAAACTAAAATACTTTCTTTTGCTTTTGAAATATTTTCACATGATGCGTTGCATTGGTACCGTGCGATTAAAGATAGTGTTGGATCTTGGTTCGATCTTTGTCGTTTACTTAAACGTGATTTTAGTCCGCATAATTATGACTATAAACTCACATCGGAAATAAGGCTTCGTACACAGGGGGAAAAGGAGAACATAACCTTATACATCGCTAAAATGCAAGGATTATTTTCTCTTTTAGACGTACCTATGAACGAGTCTTCCAAACTAGAAATTCTATTAAATAACATTCGGCCTTGCTATACAAATGCTCTTCTAACAGCTGATGTTGTGGATATTTCTTCCTTGGTTAGCGTCTGTAGGGACTTTGAAAAATATGACAGTCGTAGCCGAGAATTTTCTGAACCACCCAAGGTTACTTCCAATACTTTGGCTCCCGAATTGGCTTACACTACTTCAAATAAAACTTTCAATAAAAATTATAATTTTTATAAAAATAATAACTACCCACAAAATTTTTATAAAAATTATAACACCAAACCATCACCTACTAACGAAGTCGAATTGGAACAACAAGTTTGTGCTATTGAAAATGCTTCGATTCGTAACAATTCTAAACAATATTGTCCGAGATGTCGTACGGATTCGCATTCTTTAGGTACTTGTCGGCAACCTCGTTATCTAATCTGTTTTAAATGTGGTTCTAAGGGCTTTAAGTCCACTAATTGTCCTAAATGTAATAAAATAAATAATAGTCAACTTCAAAAAAACTAGTAAAGGCCGATCAAGGGAAATCTATGATTAATAAAACTAAAACAAATAAAACTGAGTGGCATAATTGGCTACATTATGTTGCCAATTTTTTTAATACAAAAAAACTCTCCTCGATCGGCAGTACAAACAATTATACTCCTTATATTCCTGTCACATTGAACGGTAAAAATACTATTGGTTTGCTCGATTCTGGTTCTTGCTTAACCATTCTGGGTAATAATTCCCATGATCTCTTCTTAAAAGGTTTAAAACTCGATACTTCGAGACCTTTAGAATTTATCACTGCTGGCGGCGATAAATATTCGTCGCTCGGCTCAGTGCTTCTTCCTTTTGTATTCCAGAATAAATCTATTTCTCTGGTTACTCATATTGTACCAGGAATAAAAAATTCTTTGATCCTGGGTATGGACTTCTGGAAGGGTTTCGGTTTGTTTCCGGACCACATAGTGACGGTTTCGCCACCGAGTAAACTTGGTACTAGTGTCGCGGAATCACAATCCGGCGCCGCTAGTAAATTGGTTTCTTTTGATAGTCTGACAGAGGATCAGAGTGCTGTCGCTAACAATATTATTTCTCAATTTACCGATATTTCCTATCAGAAAAGGGGTCTTGGTCGTACTTCGCTCATTACTCATTCGATCGATACGGGTGACAGTCCTCCAATTCGTCAGCGTTACTATAGGATGTCCCCCGAAAAACAGCGTATTTTGATAGAACATGTCGATGAAATGCTTAAGGAAGATGTAATTGAGCCTTCGGAAAGTCCTTGGTCTAATCCCATAATACTTACTCCTAAAAAAAATGGCGAATTGCGTTTTTGTTTGGACAGACGCAAATTAAATTCAGTAACAAAAAAAGATGCCTATAAATTGCCATATATTTCTGAGATTTTGGATAATTTAAGGGATGCTAAATACCTATCTAGCTTGGACATTTCAAAATGTTTTTGGCAGACTTTAATAAAAAAAGAGGACCGTTGCAAGACTGCTTTTTATGTTCCTTCTCGTGGTACATTCCAGTTCAAGTCTATGCCTTTTGGTTTAACAAATGCACCTGCGACTCAGCAGCGTTTAGCTGATATTTTATTTTACGGTCCAGAGTTCGAAAATAAAGTTTTTTGCTTCGTAGATGACATAATTTGCATTTCTAATTCATTTAGCAACCATATTTCACTTTTAACAAAAATATTAAATAAATTAAAGCAGGCAAACTTAACTATTAATCTTGATAAATGTAACTTCTTTAGAAATAAACTTAAGTACTTGGGCTATATAGTGGATTCAGACGGTCTTCACGCCGATCCCGATAAGGTTAATTCAATCACGAATTACCCTGTACCGACTAACAAAAAAGAGGTTCGTCGTTTTCTTGGCGCGGCGTCATGGTATAGAAGGTTTATACCTAACTTTAGTTCCTTAGCGGCGCCCCTTAATAAACTAACTTCTAACAGCAAAAAGTCGCCAGCGTTTTCTTGGTCTCAGGAGGCGGATTTGGCCTTTACTAAATTAAAGAGCTGTTTAGCTTCCTCTTCGGTGTTGTCTTGTCCAGATTACACCCAACCTTTTGAAATACACGCTGATAGCAGTGACTTTGGTATAGGGGCAGTTCTTTGCCAGATATTAAATGGGGAGGAAAGAGTCATAGCCTTCTACAGTAAATCCCTATCGGATCAAGAACGTAACTATAGTGCTACTGAGCGCGAGGCGCTTGCCGTTCTATCTGCTATCGAACACTGGCGTTGTTACGTAGAAAATGGGCTAAAATTCGTGGTGTATACGGATCACGCCGCGCTTAAGTGGTTCCTCACTCTTAATAATCCTACTGGCCGACTGGCCAGATGGGGTGTTCGTCTGTCTGCTTATAACTTCGAAATAAGGCATCGTCGGGGTTCTGATAACTTAGTCCCAGATTTTCTTTCCCGTAATCCTAATATTATGTCCACAACATTTAACATAAACTCTAATATAACAGCTATTTCCACTAACGATCCTTGGTACTTGAATATTTTTAATGGCTGTACAAAATCTCCTACTTCTTATATAGACTATCAAATAATAAATAACAAACTATATCGTTTCAAAAAAAGTCTTAATCCTTTAACTAGAGAGTTTCAATGGAAAGAAGTTGTTCCGGCCGAGCAAAGATCACATGTAATAAAACAAAACCATTCTTTGCCCACTGCTGGTCACCTCGGTATATTCAAAACCTTTAAGCGTCTATCTCTTACCTATTATTGGCCAGGCATGTACTCGGATGTTGTTAGCGCGGTTAATTCGTGTGATGAATGTATCGCTCATAAACATCAAAATCACTCAACTCGGGGTCTTATGGGTGGACCTAAGTCTTGTTCTAAACCATTTCAGGTCATAAGTATCGATTTGATAGGTCCATTACCTCCTACTAGAAAACAAAATAATTTTATTTTTGTGGTCTGTTGTTGTTTTTCTAAGTATTGTTTGCTATTCCCTATAAAACGAGCCACAGCCGAAGTAATAACAAAAATCCTCGAAGAAAATGTTTTCTTAGTACATGGCATTCCTTCAACTGTCATACTAGATAACGGTAAGCAATTTATTAGTACACAATTTAAAAACTTAATATCCAAATATAAAATTCCCAATTTACACTACACTCCATTTTATACGCCCCATGTTAACACCGTAGAACGATATAATAAAACTATAACTACAGCTATTTCCACATTTATTGATAAAGACCACAGGGTGTGGGACACAATAATACCTCAAATACAATTTGCAATGAATTGTGCCGTTAACGAAGTAACCGGTTTCACACCATCATTTCTTGTTTACGGTCGTGAACTGATAACGTGCGGTTCTCGATATGTTATGTCAGATCAGAACATGGTACATGAGCCTATAGATTGTTATGCTGAATCGCTTGGTCATTTATCTAATATCTTCGAGAAAGTACAGGCGGCTCTTTTGTCTGCTCATCAACGTAATTGTCAGTCGTATAATCTTCGCCGTAAGCCGGCAGAATTTAATGTTGGTGATGTTGTTTGGAGGCGAACATTCTATCTAAGTGATAAGGATAAATATTTCTCAAAAAAATTAGCACCTAAATATATTAAATGTAAAATCGTAGCAAAAAAATCTCCCTTAGTATATAAACTTTCAGATATGTCGGGTAAGCCGCTGGGCGAATGGCATATCAAAGACATTAAACTAATCAACTATAAACAATAATTATAACTAAAAATAATTCAATCTTCTTAAATAGTTACAAAAACCTCGTACGTTCAGCCGTACATTATAGTTTGTATGAATTGTTGTGCTGTTGACTGTACTCGAGTCTAGTTCCTGCGTTCGATTAATATTGTAGTAGTATCACCTGTTTGTGTTGCGATCATGTTATGTAACTAGGTACTTAACATTCCTTTGTTCTCTGCTAGACTGCTCGCGCACCGGTGGCGCTGTCTGCGCTTATTTTGTTTTATGTAGTTATGCATTAATACATCAATCCTTATTAATACCAATTTTTTTTGCAAATTACTTTAACCTGTTCGGCTCGATTCTGTTCGCTGGCTAGTACCGTATCCTCCTGTTAGTTAGCCACCTACATGCACTTATTAGTATATATACTATACTGGAACTTCTCCAATTTCAGGGTTCCGGGCAGCCGTCTACCAGCTGTCCACCAGCGCCGGCCAGCCGTCTACCAGCTGCCCACCAGCGCCGGCCAGCCGTCTACCAGCTGCCTGCCAGCGCCGGCCAGCTGTCTGCTCCAGCACCATCTACTGACGGCGAGCAGTCGAATTTCCCGGCTAAGGGAAATTCTGGTCTAACGGGGGGGGTGTGTGACGTCGCGCATTCTCCTACGGCGGTCCTTCCTCGCTGCCCCGCACCGCATCACCCCCGAGGGCCATATATAAGGCTGCGCGCGTCCAGTGGAAGACCTCTTTCGGCTGAACTCACCATCTCAAGTTAAGTGGCTGGCTATTTCATAGCGGCTGCCTGACTGGATTTCGTGCCTACTTTGATCTCACGACCCCTATAATCTCTCATTAACGGTTATCTTTAAGAGTCTAACCTTTTGTAAAGTACAAATAATAAATATTGTGCGATTCGCTGAAACCTGGATTTATCTTCTCTCCTCACACATACCTTAAGTAATTAGTAAATTCTACCTACGTTATACGGTCGAGCATAACACTATCGCTCCCGTCACTCTCTCCAAACATATTTATCTTTTTACTCGCATGTACCTATTTGTTATAAAATACTAGCTGTTCCCCGCGGCTTCGCCCCGCGTGGGACTCGGTTATATCGCGCCCAAAAGTAGCCTATGTTTGACCTCAGGTCGTTAACTACATCCCTACTAAATTTCATCACAATCGGTCCAGCAGTTTAGCCGTGAAGAGGTGACAGACAGACAGACAGACAGACATACAGACTTTCGCATTTATAATATTAGTATGGATATGGATGGTATCGTTGAGTTAGTATCCCATAACACAAGTCTCGAACATATTTTGGGGCTAATTCAATCTGTGTGATTTGTCCCTATATATTAATTTATAAAAAAACTTTATATTCCTCCTTTACTATTGTTTGACAACAGCACAGTGATTTTTGTAAACGAAATATCAGATAGAGGATTATTACAGAATAAAGATTGTTTCTGATATCATAAAACTGAAATTATAGACAATAAATTAAATTCATATTAATTTTCAATTTTCCATTTATATAGGTAATACAAAATCCTCGATTCCCCAAACACCGACAAATTATCAACGATTCGGGAATAATATAATACGAAATCGATAGCAATTAATTAAATACAACGTTGCGACTGAATTGCGTAGATATATTTAATAATGATTTACTGTTCTTACTGCCATATCGAATAGAATGGTTATTTAATTACTTTATCTACTTACTAGCTGTTGCCCGCGGCTCCGCCCGCGTGCGCCTCGGTTATATTGCGCCCGAAAGTAGGCTATGTTTGACTCCTAGTGCATAACTAAATCCATACCAAATTTCATCACAATCGGTCCAGCATTTCAGCCGTGAAGAGGTGACAGACAGACTTTCGCATTTATAATATTAGTATGGATGGAAGTATGATCTATGATATGGAAATCTAGAATTTTAGTATTTTCTCCATCATCTAAGCATGTATTTTTGTTTACTTCTATTTTTCCAATTAGCTACCGGAACGTGTTCTCGTCGTTTGATTCGTAGGTACGATGTTTACGAACTCAATCGCTAGCCTATCGAGCTTTGAGTCTAGAGTTGTATGTACTTACCAACTTTATATATTATTACTTTGCGTGCTTCCGCCACAAGTTAGTTCATGTAAACTACTGCTAGCCAGTGCCCACCTACTGCTGTTAGTCCCAGCATGCCCGCCACCATTAGTTTGCACACCCTTGCGACATTATTTATTGAGCTTACTGGTGGCAAAAGCACGCAAATTAATTTACTAAGTACTTGTAACTTGTACTTTCGCAAAGTAATACCTGAATCTATTAAATATCTAGAGTTAGTCTATCGGATGAATTCTATAAGTAATTAGCTTCGCCCGCGTGGAACTCCCACGGGAACAGTGATTGTCTCGGGATGAAAGGTATTCTATGTCCTTCTCAATACTTCTGTCTATGTGTACGCGAAATTACAGGAAGATTGGTGCAGTAGATAGGGACTGAAAGCGTAACAAACACTTTCGCATTTTATAATATTAATTAGGATACAAAGGTTTGTTGTGAAATCACAATAATTACGCAAACTACTTCTAAACTTAGTATTTCAGTTTCCAGCTCTTACCCGAATTTATTCATTTACGTGTATTTCTCAGCTTTGCGTAGTCAGGAGTCAGGACGTTCAGCTTCTCTGATAAGCTTCTTGTTTCTGCGATGACTTCGAGTTTGTTTGGGAACTGTATGCATAATGAGAATGGCTTCTTTGATAAATTTTGCTATCATTGCCAGTTTTATTTTAACATACTCACAGACATATAAATATACTAAAAGTTAAACTTACATACTTACTCTTAAAATATTTTTTTTAATTTTTTGATTATTACTTGATTGCTTAATGTTTATTTAAATATTGTATACATTTATAATTTAATATGGACTAATTGTCTAAAATAAAGATTTATTATTTTATTTATGTGTCGAGAACGTCTGTGGAGATACGACTTGGTTCGAAACAAAACAAAATACTTGAAATTAATAATTAGAAACTAAATTTTAGTTCATCTTAGTACAATTATGCTACTTATTTTCTCCATAGAAATATCTTCCAGCGACAGAAACTTATCTACGTATATTTTCAATGTGTATTGTTTATTTGATATCCGTTTTAAATTAAGTCAAAAATTAAAAAGTTGTGTATAAAAGCTCTAAAGAATAGGTAACCGTAGTAATAGTAGGTTCGGTTAGCTGGTTATGGGTTTGTGGGGCAAAATCTAAACTTTCAGTAAGTATTTTAGTTTCAATACACTTAAACTTAATTTGAAAGGTTTCGTGTCAAGATATTTCAAGCACGAAATCTTTAATTTTATTACATTTTAGCGCAGCTTAACTTTCGAAGCACTATTGAAACTGGAAAATAGTTAGGTGCCTGAACTACAGAATGTATAATAGCCCGAACGGTTGTTCCCTGAATTACCTTTATGTGGCGTCTTATAAAGCCGTTTGTTTCTATTAGATCTGACGAAATTGCCAAGACGAATCGTTTTTGCACGATTGAAAAATATTCTATACACTGATTTTGAGTAAATTCAAAAAACGAAGCTTCTAGTGATGACTTCCAATCCATTGTTATAAAGTTAACTCTTGTTGGATAACAGCGTCTAAGAACTAAGTGTTAGTTTCGTTAGGTTTTTGAACGCATAGTTCATAAGTTCGCCGTAAGGCGTTAGATTCTATGTAACTTTTTGACACATGTATTACTTGAATGTCAATAGATGGCATTGGGAGTTAATGCTAGTTTATTAGTATGCGCTATGGTTTGGTTAATTTTGCACCCATATACAAGTAGCTCCCAATATTCGTCGCTACTCAACTAGCCCATAGGGGGACATGTAAATTGTACACTAAAGATGCTGGAGATTGTGCGTTGTAAAGAAAATGTAGCAAACTTTTAAGTAAGAAAACGCCACGATGAGAAAGAGAATTGGGAAAATTCGCCTGTCTTCGCATAGAAGTTGCCTAAAAAGACCCTTTCAGTTCGTGGCTTCGTGTCACCGAGTGGCTGTGATTGACTAAGGGCGCAATTTACCGGAAAATGTTGAAACGACTAAAAGGACCGTTTTGGCGCGGTCCGTTTCACATTGAGACTATTGTGAGACTAACTCTTTGAGGGCTGGAGTATCTTCGTTCAAAAGTTCACTGATATCGCTTTGGTTTTATGATTCGATTCGACATTTTGTTTACTTTTAAAATGGATCCTGAACTTTATTCACTTTCCATCTATTTATCTACTCGAAAATTTACTACCACACTAATAAAATAAATGCAAAAGTCTGTATGTTTCTTTTAGGCACGATATAACCGTAACCAACGAGTACCAGGGCAACATTTAGTACTTACAATAGTCACAAAAAACCATTGAAGATCATTTTCACAATACCAAATTCTTACCTACTTTTAAAGAGTTAGAAAAAACATACATACATAAATATCATCACGCCTGTCTTCCGTATAGGCAGAGCTTTTCGTCTGGGCTTCTACCGTTAGATGATAGTCGTTAAGCTATCTCAAAGACTTTATTGGCTACTAATACACTCGATATGAAAAACACTTAAAAAATATTAAAAAGAAACCTCGTGATTTAACTGAATAAATAATGGTCTCAACGCAATGGAGCGTGTTAAAAGAAAATTGCTGGCCGCCATCTTATCACCCCGCCACTCAATTTTGTTAGGTCGTCATTTACTCCCGCCAAATTGGATGTCGTTTGACGGACAGTGGCTTGTCGCTTGAATCTTAATATTTGTTTTGTTTTTAGTTAAAAGGCTAGACGGGAAATTCTAAAAAAAAATCCTACTGATTCGAAATTTAAATCTTAACTAGTCCAATGAATAGAATTAGCATTGTAAAACCCACAAACATCGTTTGTTATTTAATATAGCGTTGTTATTGTTTTTCTATATTTTTACAATTGACGTTGAAGAAAGAAGAAGTACAAAAAAGGTTAAATTACAATACTCCACATTTACAACATAACATTTGAACAAAATAAGCATTTCTTTAATTCAAATGCACTACCAGCAACTCTTCATTAATTAAAATCAAGTAGAAAAGTAAGCTCTTTTTGGAATCTAGTTAGTGCTACTGTAGCCGCTTTGTGAATCTTTTAAAGCAGGAAAGCGCTTTAAAGCACAAAGATGTTAGCCTTTGTCAGCGGTCTTACTTGTGCAAATAATAAATGCTTAAATATTTGTGTATTCTTAAAAGCATGTTGTGAAATTTTTATTGTAGAGTCATGGATTCATGAATTCATTTAACCACATGAATGCGGAAAATTCAATAAAATTTTGAGTATATTTGTGAAAACTGAAGGTATATTTTGTAATAATATTTTACTTAAACATTTGAAAGTTCTCTATGATGAAAATTAAACAAGGTTTACAGTCCACTACAAAAACAAATATACTAGTAGAAGAAAATTTTTGTACCTAATTAATTTTAATGTACTATCCTTTTTCCTGAAAATAAACAAACAATCCGATTGTTAAAAAAATCGCATCTATTCACCTGAAAATAAACTCAGAATAAAATAAAATTAAATTAAAATAATAAAAAATCAGACGAGTTTTATTATGCGACAAATAAATTCGAAACATATCGGCTATTTGAGTGTTTACTATTCATTCTATCATAAAACGTAGATCAAGTGCATTCCCATTCGCCTCTCAAATTTGCTCCCAGAAGCTCTAAATGTAAATAATTAAATTATTTTGAATTTGAAATTGATCTTACGGTTGGTTGGTGCAAAATCTAAATTTTCATGGAAAGGGGAAATCTAAAAGTGTATTAGAATTTGTATTATATGTGTTTTCCTTTGAATCTTTATTGCGCCGCACAATTTTTTTATTTCTCCATTGCTATGAGCATTGGACTTTTCTGTCTTACATTTATTACTTATATACCATAACGAATGTTATAAATAAACAATATGAGGATTACCTGCAGACGTGGTATCTCTTCCCAGACCATTCGACTATGGCAAAAATCTGTTGTCTTTCCCTGCGTGTCCACCTACTTCCATATCCAGAGATCTGTACCAAAATAGCTAACAACTAAATAAATGCTTCGAATTTCTAAAATAAAGAAATAAATAAAGAAACAACGGATTATCAGTAGTGGAGTTTTGGTCCTTACAAATATATTTCTTAGTAGCGAGAGTCGACTCGCTGAGAAGAAAAATATAGAAAGAATACAATCAGTGAAATGAAGGAGCGTCACGATCTTACGCACGCCGCTGTCAAATGGCTGATGAATTTGAATTTAGACATCTGATCTACGCAGGACGAATGTCATATGGATAGATTAAAAAAATGCCTGGCATGCGCGCGATTTCCTAATTCTATCATAGGCAATGATGATAAAAGATTTGGAGCAGAGGAGAATAACCCACTTGGGTGTTGCACGTTTAACATTGATTTCCGTTCCGCCCCTCGGCGTGAAAAGTCGTAAAATACGCAACTTGGCGTGGCTTTATGACTCGTTTACAGCCAACAAGAACAATAAACATTACGAAACCGACGACCAAAACCTTCTTCAGGGCCCAGGGGTTATTAGTAATTTGAATCTAGAGAAAGGCCTAAAAAACCAATCTATCTACATTCTTACCGATAGCCAGTCGGCTCTTGCTGCTCTCAGCTCAGACAGGATTGATTCTGGACTAGTCTTGGACTGTGTGAATTCCCTTAATAAATTGGGAAGACACAACAGGCTGAGACTGGTTTGGGTGCCCGGTCACGTTGGGGTTGAGGGGAACGAGAAAGCCGATAAACTGGCAAGGGAAGGATCCAGTAATCTTTTAATAGGACCTGAGCCCTTCGAAGGGCTGGCATATGGAACGGCAATTACAGCTGTCAAAGAAAATGTCAAGAGGAGACAAAAGGCGGAATGGAATACACTGAGTGGACTCGCACACTCGAAGGCGACGATTGGTGCCAATGGCACCTGGTGGCATAGGAAGGTCTGTAGGTATAACAGAACACAGACAAGAACAATAATAGGAGCTCTGACCGGATATTTTGAAAACCGCAGTCACCTCTTTAAACTGAAACTTGTCGAAAGCCCCGAATGTAGGGCATGTGCAAAAGCAGAGGAGTCCATGAGCCACATTTTGTGTTGCTGTGACTCACTGGCCAGCAAGCGAATGGACCTCTTTGGAGCAGCGTACCCTGACCTGGAGGACTATAGGCACTTCGCACCAGGTGATGTTCTGAAGCTCATGCAGTCCTTCTTCAGAAATCCCTGTGTGGGTGAGTAAGGGATGGGGTAAGTACAAAAGGACCCAAAGGTTCGACGTGCTTCTTTTAATTTAGGACCCATATTTAAGATAAGATAAGATATTAGTAATTTTTTCTGTTAATTTCAACTATTCGTATAGGTGTAGTAATAGTTGTTATCATAATAGTTCAACATTAATGATAAGTAAATTGTGATGATTTAAGAAGTTTTTAAACAAAAACAATTACAGACATTTTTTCTAGTAGGTACATAACCTACCTAAATTAGATAAATGTCTCTAATTGTTTTTAGTATTATTTTTCATAGTGATCTACCCCGGCTTCGCATGGGCATAAAAACCTTCCTCTTGAATCACCCTATCTATTAAAAAAACCGCAACAAAATCCGATGAGTAGTTTTAAAGATTAAAGAATACAAAGGAATATAGGGATAGAGAAAGAAATTTTGTTTTATACTATGTAGTGAGTGATTCCTTAGAATAGAATTATGAACGTCGCTTGAGTAAAAATAGAAAACAACAGAAATTACTAAAAGAAATGTTTGCTAGATTAATTGAAGTGTGTTTTTGTTGAAATATTAACAGGGTAAATAAACATTACCTATATGTGTGCGTAGTGTAAAAAAAAATACATAAAAAATAGAATAAACCTTTATTACTTTTTACACGACTGACCAAAAAGAAGCCATATGTTTTCGAGACTCATTTATGTAAGTTTGTATATGATCATTTGTTTGTATGTGGGATTCGTAATGAGAAGCTTTTGTCTAGACGCTGTGCAGTAGACTTCCGTGTATAAATAAGATTTTGCTTACAAAAAGCACAACAAACATCAAGATATTATTAAAAACTTTGCTACATACTTTTATGAAATACGCATATTGTTAGAATATACAACAAATGTTCCAAACGCGAGATTAATACCTCGAACTGAAAGTATTCCCTCGGGAACAGACAACAGGCCTTGTATGTTGAATAAATTATTCAGAACCTGCGCTGTTTCGTTATTTTAGTATTCCGATTGTATTGTATATTTTGTTTTTATTGTTTCGATACACGTCAGTTTACTGCACGCGTGAGCAGTGACATATTACAAAACAAGGCTACAAACTTCAGTTAGCAAAAAAATTATTTCAACCTCGGTTCCAAAACTATTTTTTATTTTTTTATTCGATTTCTTTGGCCCTTAAGGTCGATCTATTACGCTTGTGACATCTTAATTAATCTTAAGTGACTACTATTCCCCTAATTCTTACTTACTCCGCTGGCTCAGCGACCCGAAGTGGATCTTGGCTTCCGAAACAAGAGAGCACCACAGTTTTCTATTCTGAGCGATGGTGTGCCAATTTACAGCGCCCATCTCACGCAGGTCTTCCTGCACAGTATTGCTCCAGCGACGTCGGGGGGGCCGACAGGCAGTCTTCTTGATATCTTTCCCAGATAGGCTGCTTTGACGTAACGATCCGCTCCTATTATTTCCAGATGTATATAAAACTGTAACATACATACAATATAATCACGTCTTTATCCCACATGGAGAAGACAGAGCCTAGAGACATAAGACCTTAGGCCACGTTTAGCATAATGGTAGTGGAAACAGGAAATCCATAGTGATGGGTTGCTAGCCGCATCGCCTATGCTATGATTTCCCCATTCGGTAAACTGTAACATGAATCACAAAATATACGTATTCTCGAAACTCAGTAAATTAGCTTAGACACCTTACATTCAGAAAAAGATATAAATCTAGCTAATCTTCGCAGATTGTAAGAGGGACTTTTTTATCGTGGATAAGAAGGGACTGAATGTTAAACAGCTAACATTTCACAGTGAAAAACAGCATTTTAAATGGGATTAGTTTTACTTTTAAAATTAACGTGTTTTAAATCCGAAGGATTTACTTCTATTAGACTTAATTGCTATTAGGAAGATTTTAGCATTGGCATAATTCTTGACATTCCTGTTCGCTAATCAGCAGGTCCCGGGTTCGCTTTCCGGTCGTGATTATAATCTTTTTCTGATTCGTATACAATAATTATTCCGAAACTTACTTTGAGGTTGACTCAATCTGTGTAATTTGTCCCCCTTTTATTATTTATTCATTTTATATTTTTAGACTAAGCATTGATTTTAATTAAAAGGGCTAAATCTATCTACCTTCAATCATTACAACCTGTCAAAAAACTTTTTATGTTCTATCAACGAATTGAATAGCTTTTTATCGAACCCAATTTTAAGGTTGAAGATTATTCAAACTCAAGTTATGTTCACGTTTTAAAACACTTTGAATAAGTCTACTGGAATAATACATTATCAAGCGAACTTATTTTCTGTTTAACAAAAAAAAAAATAAACGAGTTCAAAAACTTTTAGATTTTTTCACTGTACTTGTTTATTGTTAAGATTTGGCTTTATTTGACAAATCATTTTGGATATTATTATATGAAATAATGCAATATTTATTATGATTCATGGTAGCACTCTAACAAATTTTCTTTCCGAGTTTATCTATAATGATCATGGTATCAGAACTTTGCTAATGATCATGCCAAGTTTATTCCATTATTTCTTTAAAACTCAATATAATTTTGACTATGCGCTCGTGAGCCAAGGGACGACTGCAAAACCAGGAGTATTGCACAGTCGTCCATAGGCTATGATAATCACTTTCCATCAGGTGGTTTGATGCCTGATTGCCTACTCAGTAGTAGGTTTATAAAAAAGAAAGTAACAAATACAAAATCAAAGAGACTATACCAAAAAATGAGCACGTCCATCAAAAATACTTACAATGAAAATCTTCAGTTTGGGAGTGCCATTACAGTATATTGATCGTGTCCTAAGGACTTCGTTAGGCATTGATCATGTTTAAGTTCCTTGGAGAATTTTCGCACAGACTGTTTTCAACAATCTACTTCAGAATTTATCTTTGAAATAACAATTTTGATATTTCCATCGATAAAATCAGCCAGTCCAATCTCTTTTCTATCTTGAAAGCAGCAGAGAACATGTTTGAGTGCGCACAAAACTGCATTGTTCATAGTGTTTTTGATTGGATTGCTTCTGCTTATGGACTTAATTTTGTTCTTTTATGTACTGTTATTATTTGAAAGTTTGGTTCGTGTTAGATCTAAGATTCATTATTATTTATTTGTGTTGTATGATCGTTGCGTCAAATCAGCATATCTAGATCTACATCAGATGGATGCAGTCTTAAAAGATTAATTGTCATGAAAAAAGATTTTTAGTGCTTACATTTTAAACTTTTATACCAATATAAGCTTTTGCCCGCGGCTTCGCCCCCGTGAAATTCCCTCGGGAACAGTGATTTTTCTCGGGTTGATAGATACCCTATGTCCTTTTCAATACTCCTAGCTATGTGTATACGAAATTTCAGGAAGATTGGTTCAGTGGATAAGGCGTGAAGAGGTAACAAACAAACATATATACAAACTCACTCTCGCATTTATAATATTAGTTGGAATTACCAATGAATCAGTCAATAATTTATCTGCTAATGTGGCTGTTCATGATTGAACCTGGCATAATTAAAACGTATTTAATTCTGGCAACGGCCGCAAACTAATTTCATTATCTGTATTACCACGCCGTCGAAAATGCAATTCCGTTTACAGAACTTCAGTTTAAATTAAGCATTTTTATATTACGTTTGCTGTGCAGTCATGCTTTGACTACGTATTTTTGCACTTAAAAATTAGAGATTTCAAATAGATACTCAATCTTTTTGTAAATCTATTAAAACACTTATAAACATACATACATATAGTCACGTCTTTATCCCATACGGGGTAGACAGAGCCTAGGGCCATAAGACCTTAGATCACGTTTAGCAAGATTACAGTTGAAAAAGGAAATCAATAGTGATGGGTTGCTAGCCGCATCGCCTATGTTATGCCCCATTCGCCGATTCCCTCAGTCGACTTTTACGGCTTGCACGGGAAGAGAAGCAGCTGGTACATTCTATGTTTTTCTTTTTCTCCCATACTAGCATGGAAGGTACTTATAAACTAATATTTGAAAATGATTTTTGTTGGTGGGATCCATTACCTTTTGGAGATAAAGATAATGTTTGTATCTGTTGATCCAGACATGTAGGTTTAGACTTCAAAGATTAAAAATTCGTAAACAGCAACCTCTAACATATTAAATTGAGTTATTTACTGTATTTACTCGAAAGTAATTGAACTTGAGTCTACCATTCACGGACCACTAAGTATAATTATATTTCCTGACCGATACCGATGCTATCGGAGCTTCGAAAGCTTTCAGTAAGTTTCAAACTATTAGTATTTCCTTCGGTTCCTTCCTTCCGTTTTATTTCATTCAGTTCGTGTTGCTGGAGTGCGATTGAACTTGAAAAACTAACGGCTTTTGAATTAAATAACGTTATTTCGTCGCAACGCGCAGTAGCTTATAATACGACCAAATTTTACAAATTATTTGCAAGGATATACATAAAACAAAAGGTAAAAAGGCTTTATAGAGTAATCCTTATAAGAGCTCTTAAAATAATAATGGTGGTAGATCACCAATGAGATGGACAGACCAGATCAAGGCCGCAACTAAGAGCTCAGATGGATACTAAGATAGGTATACACTGAATTGTACCAATTAACAAAAAAAAAAAAAAACAATACAAAGAATGCACTTAAATAATTCGCCCGCGTGAACTTCCCCTCGGGAACGTTTTCTCTAAATAAAAGGTACCCTATGTCCATCTTCTGGTTCTAAGCTACCTACCTACCAATTTTCAGCCAAATCAGTTCAGCCATTCTTGTGTTATAAATAGTGTAACTAACACGACTTCCTTTCAGAAAATAAAATCTATTAGACTGGACTAGAACTAGACTGAATGTATAACCTTTTTGTACAATAAAAGTGTGATCTGTAAGGTAGACTTTTGTACGAAGCTTGTTATTACTTTATTTTACAAAAAACAAAAGGAAATACAATTACATAGAGTAAAGAAAAAGAATTATACTCCCATCTCTCAGAAAAAAAGATGCTTCATAATAAAGAAACATGTAAACATTTCTACCGAGTCGTGTTCTCAAAATACTTTTTAATACAAAAATTGATATTTTATCGGAAAATGTGTTCCATAGACAAAAGCGTCTGAAATCGCCTGTAATCGAGCTGAATGGATTAGAATCGCCAGGTGGCGTGAGTCAGCTGTTTTTTGGGCTCGCGCCAAATGGGACGGCTTCGGGGCTAATTCGTCCCGTTTTGGTCGCCATATTGTGACTCTATGGGTATTAACAATGCAGTATATCATTTATTATAAGCGATTGTTATAACCACAATATTGGCAACACCGAGTGTGAAATAAAACCTCGTCAATTTTACACCTACATTTCTGTCATGTTTTGTTAGTCATGAACGATAGAAATATGATTATTATGTGTTTTAACAAGAAAAGAGGCTTTTCGTAGGCTTCATCACAGATATAATTATATTGTTTCGCTTCTTATTTGAAGGTTCCGCTTATTTGTTGGAAAACCCAATGGGAGTTGGCGTAGAAATGAAGTAAAGATATCATATTAGCGTCTTTGCGTACGAAACTTCAATTCTGTAAAAACAAAGTTGGTAGTTAAAACTCTAACTTTACTCAAGTTTCATTAGAGTATAATAAGAGCGAGTGTTAGCTCTAATAGTTAGCTCTGTGGGACTTCTACAGTTTCCTCTTAGAATTAATTAAATTATCTTTGTTAATTTTACAGTTTTTATAAAAAGGACGCTTGGGTTTTTTTTCTATGATGATTTCAAAAATTCAAATTTACATATTGGTACAATTTATTCGTTTATTATTTGACTTAGCTTTATTATTATACTAGGTGTTCCACTTGGTTTTACTTATAATCTATCTCAATAATCACTATCATTTTATATTTTTTTTTCTTTTGGGGATAAGTAAAAAGACTCGAAGGTTCGACGTGTTTCCTATTAGGACTCTATAAGAAGATAAGATATGATCATTTTATGATTTTTACCGTTGTTACTCGTGTATATTGCAGAACTGTGATTGCAGACAGATGTCGGTAAAAATATTGTTATGAATAATCCTACCTTCCCAACTAATATTATAAATGCGAAAGTAAGTTTGTATATTTGTTTGTTTGTTTTCACGCTTTATCTACTAAACCAATCTGCTTGAAACTTCGCATACACATAGTTAGAAGTACTGACAAGGACATAGAGTATCTTTCATCCTGGGAAAAAGCACTATTTCCGAAATTCATGTAGGCGAAAGCTAGTAGAATATAAGCCATATGGTATTTGGTCTACAACTCGTAACAGCAGTTTATATTGATCACTGACTGATGGTAGATTTTACTAAGCACAGCACTCCAAGGTAAGTTAAGGCTGCTTTGATTAGAGAATAAATAATCAAAGGCAGCTAGTTATAAAAATAATGCCAAATCTTACTACCGCAAGTACGCGTACTTTCGACGCCAAAGCAATTAGAAAACTAAAACAAATATTTCATGCGGTCGATAGTAAGTAATCCGTCATAAGATCCCGCTTGAAATGGACCCGCGGGAACGTTCAACGGAATACAATATTTTTAAAATTTTCTTCCGCAGGATCCTGCGGGTCCATTATAAGCGGGATCGAGTAACAGGTTACTAAAACGTTGCTAATGAATTACTACTTTTCACAAAACTAAATGTATAAAAAGAATATTCTTTGCAAAGTCGTCAAAAAAATATACATTTCCATGATGTTGACTTAGCAGAAAAACCGTATCGGATTGGTGTCTGCCACTTGACCGAATCTATTTAGTTCCCTTAAGTGGGGTCCGCGAAATCACTCCCTTTTCGGCAGATTTATATGGGTCGATATACCTGTTTGATTTCTATGAGAGGGTCTCGAACTGCGATTCATAATTTACGAATTTCAACTAAAAACAATAAATAAAACTGAGGAAGTTTTAGTTTTGATGCATTATTTTGACAAAGGTTGATTGTTGTATAATACTTTTAGCATTAAGTGCGCCTTTTGTATTTTTGCAATTTTTTTTAAATTTATTTATTTGTCTTGGGCAAAAACATGTTATTAACAATAGGCCTATATAATATACATTATTCTAAAAATACATATTTATTTAAACGCTTAAAAACAATGCAAAATTATTTCGTAAGTACGTAATACGCAATAAAGTTTAAATAAAAATAAATAAATAAATATTTTCAGGATTGACTGAGGTGGAGATTCTGTCGCTTCATTACGATAAATAGAACCTCCAAACCAGTACTATGATTCAATGCGTACGTTGGGCTTTAAAGCGTTAGTTGAAGATGCAATGATAAAAATACTTTCGAAAGAAAAGTACACAACTTTAATTTGATTTATTGTTTGCTTTCTGTTCCACTTTTTGCTATTATGTAGGCAATGTCTCGCTTAAGCGATATCTATTGCCTATTGTTTTGGTGTCACCATAGCGCATGGGCAAATGTGCATGAACCGATCTCAATCACCATCATTTCGTGGAGGTGATACAGTCAATCGACTATACACATCCTGGTGTCAGAATCGAAACCGATCTCAGTGAAATTGTATTAAATTTTTTCTCTATTTCGTTATCCTCTCATGTTAGTAAACTGGGACGTCCAGAGATTTGTAACAACGGAATTGTAGACAAAGGCTCAGCTTAGGGAACGCCAGGGAGGCATGTGTAAGTCAGTTTTAGTCATAGCTGCAGTTTGCGTTGCTGCATTTTCTTTTTAAACCCGTTTATTCTGAGTTCAGAATAAGTCCTTAAGATGCGAGCCTACGGTAAGTTTAGCGGGGACTCGCATCATAAGAAACAATTTGTTACTTTCTCAAAATTAAATTTAAGCCATTTAGTAGAAAATACGTGAAAACAGACAGAAAACAGCAAAGTAGCACAGCAGTCAATTATTATTATTATTATTTTTAGTGTGAATAAATAATAAAACTTTTTATTGTAAAATAACATAAAAACCACATTGGATTAAGGAAATAAGCAATATTGTACAAACAACAGAACTATTTTATCTATAGATTCCCTCATTCATTTGAAGTACCTAAAAGAATCTTATTTTACCTAATAATACAATTCAATTTATTAGGTTAACACATGTTTCATTACAGTAGAATTGCAAGATCTGTCGAGACCTAAAAAATCAGCAAATTTTCTGCAAATAAAAGAATTTCCTGGGCCTTTTGAAAGGTCGACCCGATGATAAATGTTCCAACAGCTGGTCTGGTGCGTTTTACACATTATTTAATTAATAAACGGTCGAATACTGTTAAGCCTTCAACTTGAAATATTGTTTTGAGAACAATTTGATATGGTGTTTGCTATATATATTGAATTTAAAGAGTCATTAAGATTGAATTGGGTTTGTTCTCTTTTTGGAATCCATACTATGACAGCACATAGTTATTTTGCATGAAAAACAATTAAAAATACATGAAAAGGGAATTGGCGAAAAGGGAAATCATGACATAGGCGACGCGGCTAGCAACCCATCACTATTGATTTCCTGTTTCAACTATCATCATGCTAAACGTGGTTTAAGGTCTTATGGCCCTGGGCTCTGTCTACTCCGTATAGGATAAAGACGTGATTATATGCATGTACGAGTATGTGTGTAAAAACATGTAGTTTTTATCTGAAGTTAATTTAGTTAAACTTTGAAAATTAAATGAAAAAACTGGCCAAGTGCAAGTTGAAATCGTGTAGAGAGAGTTTTGAGTTTTGAGGGTACAAGGCCGAAGTTAGTGAACTATTTTCCGTATTTATATATAGTTTTAACACTTTTTTTCCTGTTATCTACAAACAATGAAATAAATATTGTTTTTTTTTTCTAAATTTTAGGCTCAGTAGTTTCGGAAATAATGGGGAAATGGTCAATTTTATTTATTTATTATACAATAGGGAAATATAATTATTTTAGCATTCTTTGCCAGTCAACCTTTGGAAATTACAATTTTCGTTTATTACATGAATTAAATTAAAATTATTTATTTAACAAAATATATTTAAGTTAAAAACAACACGATTTGAGGCATTATTTTCTTTTATAATGTAGTCATTCATATGCCATGTTTAAATAAATATAATTGAATTTCAATTGAGAGCATTTGGGTTCCAATTCAATTAATTGAAAAGGTTTTAGGTTCGCTGCGATGATGGCGCATTAGCATATTATTCGGCAAAATTTTAGTTCAAACATGTAATTTGATTAAATTTTCATGTTCAAAATTGGCTGAAGTAAATATATTTTGTATATGTACTAATGTAGATAGTTAAATCTTTAGTTAAATAAGTTAGTTTACTACATCCTACTAATATTATAAGCGCGAAATTTTGTATGGATGTTTGTTACTCTTCGACAGGAAATGGGCCGAACCGATTTGGCTGAAATTTGGAATGGAGATTGCTTAGACCCTGGAACAACATTAGGCTATATTTTATCCTGGAATTTTTACGGGATTTTTATACAAATATTAGTTGTTGCCCGGGGTTCCGGAAATCAACTAGAATTTGTATAAAAAATTCATTAAAGCTTTTTTTTAATACTACTGTTATGTAGGCAATAAAGCTTCTAAAATGTTATTGAACAAACACCTTTGAGTCTTTTCAAGGCTTTCAAGAGGGAGTGATATTTATATATCAGTGATCTCTATTTTAGACCACATCTGCATTTGAAGGGTGGGATCAATCGCTGGACATTATGGATATATATATTACTAGCGACCCGCCCCGGCTTCCCATGGGCATAAAAACCTTTCTTTTGAATCACACTATCTAATAAAAAAAACCGCATCAAAATCCGTTGCGTAGTTTTAAAGATTTAAGCATACATAGGGATATAGGTACAGAAAAAGCGACTTTGATTTATACTATGTAGTGAAGTATAGGTACCGACTTTCCTTCTCCAATAATTAGGCTATGAAAGGTAATTCTTATTTTTATTTTTTATTTCAAAGGCATAAGCGTCCAAACCATAGAATTACGAAATTGCGAACGTACATCAGCCATTTCTTCAATCTATGATTAGCATAGATTAATTTGATATATAAATCAGAATCGACACATGTTTTTGCAAGCTGTCCCAAGGAATACCTACAATCACATTATACATTCAAATGTTCTGTGAGGTTTGTACGTTAGAATCAAGCAAATTGGATTTCTATGTGGAACTTTTCTCCTCTAGTTTCATCGAGTTTTCTTTGTCCGCCTCTTAAAATCCGCCAGAGTGCGCGCATTCCGGAAACTTATCCTGATCCGGAAAGTTTACAGTAACTATGTAAAGCCCTTTTTCTACTGAATTTATCTGATTTAAGATGCTTTATTTACCAACACGTTTCAATAACATTTGTACAAAACAACATCTTATACAAAAATTAAAATAATAATCCCAATTTTTGTATCTTAGCTAATGCAATGAATTTGTCATTCAAGTGTTAAATCATAAATGTATATTTCATAATATTATTTCCTATATGCCTAATATTCTACATTTTTTCGTGGATTTGAAAAATCTTTGCGTTACACAACTTTTTTAATACATTCTTACCTAATACATATAACCTATAATCTATTTCGCATGGGCGAGAAAAACCGTATATCCCAACTAATATTATAAATGCGAAAGTGAGTTTGTATATTTGTTTGTTTGTTTGAAGAAAAGGCGTGAAGAGGCCTTTTCTACTGAATTAATCTTCCTAAAATGTCGCATACACATAACTAGGAGTATTGAGAAGGATGAAAGAAAAGTTTTTTCATCCCGGGAAAATACACTGTTCCCGAGGAAAAAAGGGGCGATGCCGCGGGCGAAAGCTAGTTCTATATATAATTCAAATAAACCTGTTATATATCAATGCAGTGCAATAACTAAGCGAACTCAATTAACCGCTACATCAGCAAGAAGTTCAAGTAACAAGTCGGTTCGTAGTTTGTAAGGAAATGCGTCTCAAACTTAACAGCGGCGAGTTGACCACAAATTGTGTTTGTTGATAAGAGGAAGCGTTTGAATATATTTATTTTTATTTCAGTTGTAATTTCATTTATTTTTATTGGTATTCATTTTATTTTATTTCATGACAATGATTTAAAGTGCGGACATAAAGTTAAAGGATAAAGGCTTTTTTTTGTTAGTTAACCAAGAGATAGCGCAGAGAAAATAATAATTTTGAAGGTGTGCATTTACATTCTTGATTTTAACTCTTTATATATGTATACTAGCGACCCGCACCAGCTTCGCATGGGCATAAAAACCTTCCTCTTGAATCACTCTATCTATTAAAAAAACTAAATCAAAATCCGTTGCGTAGTTTTAAAGATTTAAGCATACAAAGGGACATAGGGACACAGAAAGTGACTTTGTTTTATACTATGTAGTGATAAGTATGTATACTATATGTAAATGTATGTATTTTCTCGTTTTATTTTAATTTATTTTTGCTCTTGTATCGGAGGCCAGGATCCATCTTTGGGTCGTCGAGCCATCGCATTAAGTAAGTATGTATTTTCTATGACACAATCAATTAGCGAGCCATCGCACAGGATACAATTTTGAACTTTCTTGTTAGGCCCCAAGATCCACTTTGCGTCGCTGAGAAAGCGGAGTAAGTAGAATATGTTGTTATTCATGAAAACGCATCAAGTGAAGGAGCCCCGCTATTTTCCTAACAAACATTGCACCCGAGCAACGAGCGTTTCAGTTAAGTAGAGTTGTTGCCAACTAAATGCGGTCGCGGGCTTTGTAAATAAAGCAGTCATGTCTATATCATAATAAACTTTGCTAAAGGTAAGTGATGTTATGTAAACGTGGTAGAACCTAGCTTTGTTTGTCTTTGATCTATCTTCTTCTTCGTTAGAGCCAGTTTGCCGGTTGCACCTTCAGCTTACGCTTCAGAGCCCAGGGTACGCTATTTACCATAGTCCTGATTTGGTGGAACTGGTTATTACAATGAAGCGACTGCGTCTGACCTCCGTAACCCTTTTTTTATACAGGGAAACCAGACCAACAGGAACATGATCCGGTGTGTTAGTGGCCAACACTGTCAGATTTTTCAGGCTGCCAAAAGGCATCTGACATAGCCTAACGACTGCCATCTACCATTCCCTCTCCTAGCTTCTATTATTGTTTTTATTAGTTGGTCTTGACGTAAGATGTCTTTGATGGCATCATGTAAATGACTACCGGGAAAGTATTTATTTTATTTATTTCATTATTTAACTTAATTACACAATAGCTTAAGGCTTTATATGAGTATTCTCACTTTAATAAAAAACCGATGTGAACTATCAGTCAGCAAGGCATTTGCGTGCGTAAGCTGAAAATGCAACCAGTGCCCCTAGTATGAGTTTTTCTTAACGCAGACGCTAGCGACTGCGTTAGCGATTTAGTATGGCAAACCTGTACAGCGCCTCTGGCGGATAGTAAGGCAACTAAGAAATTCCATACAAAATCCTAACGCATTCGCTAGCGTCTGCGTTAAGAAAAACTCATACTAGGGGCACAGGAGACACCCTCGGACGAAGAGTAACTTCGTGAATTGTATTATGGAATATCAATTCAATAAAGAAACGAATACTTAGCAAAATATGACTAATGTCTGAACACATAATTACGACACTTCCTTGAACCTAAAAAGTATCATCGGCTAAACACCAACTTAGGTATAGATTAGACACGAAAGGGTTCAATATTTGCATGACAACATCAAAGCAATAATAGAGGTATATTCACAAAATGGAAGCAACAATATAAAAGGGACGTATGCGTAAAACTATTCCTTCCCTGTCCAAGTCTCAATCGAGCATACGTCGCAGTCGAAATAAAATGAATTCTCGATTACACCGTAATACGAGAACGCAGACCGGCAAGACAAGATGGTACAGTAGCTTGCTTCACATAAACACGTTTAAAATTACTATGGACTCGCGTTGCGTAGGAAAAAATTGTGTTCTCTTTTGTGCTAATAGATGGTGCTATAATGATTGAATCACTTCATTTTAAAAATAGTGGTTATAAGTTTTAGTAATTAAACAACGTTTTTTTTAAGCACAACCCTATTGATATCGGACATCCTATCACTAGCTGATTAGTCATTTAGTTTTAATAAATTATCGAATTTTGACAGACAAAATATATCAAGGAAAGAATAGTTAAAATTTACACTATCAGTAAGAACACTTCAATTTGGCACGTTTCCATTGTTTGGAATTAACCATCTGTGCTCGGATAATATGTAATTTATGGAATTACACATACATTTGGTTTTCTCAATTACAAAACTCGATTTCAATGTATTCGACTTTCAAATTCTTAAAAACAATGAGAGTAAATAAAAGAGCTAAGAAATATGAAAAAATAACTGCTAACGTAATGGTATTAAGTATAATAAATGTATGTATGTTTATTATATTATAATATTCTAGTACATGCCTGTTACCCTTTTCTTCTTGTTTCCTCTCTTGGGTCTGCTGGAAGAGATTTCTTTAGAAATAAGCAGCATCCTTGTTCTTTATTCTGTTATTTTCTTTTGTATATTTTTCTGTGTACATGAATTTGAAATAAAATAAAATAAATAAATAAGAAAACATAAAATTCAAAACTTCATGAGCTCCCATACTACACCAAGCCTTATTTCCAGCCAAATCGTTGTCTCGGGGCCAAATAACCATATATTTGAAGGGTGCGATCGTTCCAATATTCTCTTATTTCCTGAATAGTGCGATCCGAAACCCACAAGCTTTAGACAAGTGTTTCAATAACATAAAGCGATTTTAGAAGCCTAGAGTTCAAATTGAATACTAATAATACATAAGTGAATGATACAAAAAAAATTGTTTGTCGATAAATATGTGAGTAAAACAAATGTAACAAAATAAATAATTATAATTAAACTTACTTAAAACTTAACGCTAATAAACTTAATTTAGTTTTTTGAAATGTATCACTACATAGTATAAAACAAAGTCGCTTTTTCTGTCCCTATGTCCCTTTGTATGCTTAAATCTTTAAAACTACGCAACGGATTTTAATGCGGTTTTTTTCAATAGATAGAGAGGAAGGTTTTTATGCCGATGCAAAGCCGGGGCGGGTCGCTAGTACTTAATAGAAAAAAAATTCTTAACGCAGGATATGTTTGGAAGTGTTGGAACACTAAAGGATACCTTGTGACTTGAGAACTACAGATCAACAGCTTTAAATGGACAAAATTTTTACATGGCCGGAAAAATCCTAACTTTCCTATCCTATAACTACCCTAACTAATATTATAAATGCGAAAGTGAGTTTATTTGTTACGCTTTCACACCCTATCTAGATAGAAGTATTGAGAAGGACATAGGACTTTCATCCCGG
The DNA here is from genome assembly GCA_947044815.1 of Apomyelois bistriatella. NCBI lineage: Eukaryota > Metazoa > Arthropoda > Insecta > Lepidoptera > Pyralidae > Apomyelois > Apomyelois bistriatella. The sequence goes on from OX345693.1 coordinate 513,485, forward strand.
GAAAAAGCTTTGTTCCTGTGGGAAATTTACCTGAGCGAAGCCGCGAGCGAGAGCTAGTAATAAAATAAAGGTAAAACGAGTATGCAAAGTAAAAACCTTAACATTTGAAAAAATTATCAAATACTTTGAAAGATACAACAATAATACAAAGTGATTCTGAAATTGTCCATTAGATGATATAGCAATTCTACTTAATCTGAATTTTATGCCACTTTTATTGTAAAGGAGTTATTGCTCTTACAATGTTATGGATTGCTCGAAGTCGTAAAAATGACAATAATTGTAACGGGTTATTGCTTCGTAAATATTAAAATATTATGGCAGCAGGTTGCGTGGTTGCTAAGCGGAAAATTTGACATGGACTAAACTGAGACCAGGGCGTTCTTCCAGTTGGGACTAAGAATGTTGGGTAGGTGCCGGCCGGCAGTGTAACTGGTGGGCGCCAGTGGCCGGCAATAGTAATGGGTGGGCTATGGCCGGCAGTAGTTTGCAAGAATTAAAATAGTGGCTTAAGCAAACACTTGAAAAAGCACATGGAACCTAGCAATTTTTTTGCTAGGTAGGTAATAATACTTTAAGTGAGAATAAGATTTAAAAGGAAATAAAAGAAAAAAAGTCTTCTTTTTCAGCATTTTTCTACTAAGTGATTGGTGTAGGCCTCCTTACACTCCGCCATCGTTTTCTGTCCTGGGCTATGAGGATCCAGTTGATACCCGAAATCATCTTCATCAAAATATTTTTTAATGAGGATAGATAGATATATTCTTTATTCATTAACATTTATAAATTTTGATACAAATTCAAACAATGTGTACATAAGGGATAATTGCTGTATGAGTATTTATAAATGGATAAAATAATTTAAAAGCTCTCGTCTCCAAACAAATGCAAGCAGATTTTGGTGTTCATTTTCTAATGTGTGAGTTTTGTGTTCTATAAATTTCGTCTAAAACAAACACTTAAATACATCCCTTACCCTGGTGGTCTTCATGTCAGCACAAACAAACCCTTACCTTAATTTGCTAACATGAAAACTAAGCTAAATTTAACAAGATAATTAACATTTGCTTTGGGTTGACTAAAACCGTCGCAGTTTTTTGTCTTGATAATCAAAACAATTTTAAAGTGGGGTCCATAAGTAAAGAATTTTATTTAAGCTGCTTAAAATATCGTGGTTTGACTACCGTCGCTATACAAAAAGGCAATGACCAAATTTCAAATAATAAAAACGTGATACGAATACTTTATTATGCTCAAGACGTCATTCTCTATTTTTCATTTGAATAAACCTTAGTTAAAGCAAAAGTTGGCAAACAACGTGATACACCTGAAGATAAATAAACAGTTGGGCCGACAGAGAAACAATTCTCATTTTAAAACTCGTTAAAGTTACAGCTACTCAATTTTAGTTAGAAATTGCCTCCTGAGATCCGTTTGTTGTTAAACAAATAAGACCTGATAGTACAATTATAGCAGTACTAGCTTTTGCCAGCGTCTTCGCCCACTTGCTATTCTCTCGGGAACAGAGAATTTTTTCCCGGGATGAAAGATATCCTATATCCCTAATACTTCTAACTATGTGTATGCGAAATTTCAGGAAGATTAGTTGTTAGCATTGGGTTGCGATTAGAACGCATTTTTTACCTATTGAACTCTTGTGAAACTTTCTTTACTCAAATAGTATCCGTCATTCCATCCCCTTAGTCCCATTTCGTAGCCAGATTTCGCCCACTGTTCATTAAATTTGTACTTATTCAATTCAACAGTGAAAGTAAAAATCATCAATTAATACCTTTGAGATTAATACATGTCATTATTCGACTTGTACTACGTAAATTGTAATACAATATCGGCATTTTTTATAAGGAGGGAAATATCTATCGATTAACAAATTCTGGCTATTTATCATAAGCCTAACTTATGTTGGGAGTAAGTGAAAGAAGATTTTTTTTTACATATTTTGTTACATATTTCTAGGTGCAAACCGCCAACGCGCTGGACCGACCCTCTTCTTGCAGCATTGAAATGCAACACCCAAGAGGCCATACAACGTATACCTTATATCGGGCTCAGAATACATATTAATGGAAGATACTAACTTTCAATTTGGATTATGATGGTCACGACCCTCAGCTATGAGGAACACGACTTGAAAGAACATTCAACGGTCATCGTAGTAAGTATATCTTCAAATCATGCAACATCTTTTGTTTTTTGAGCCACAAAAAGTAGCAAGAAGTGGTAAATTTGTGGAATAACAAAATCATTAATCATTTCGAGTAGGTGACACATTCGATCGACCATGCACACCCTAGTGTCAGAGTTATCGGGACCGCCTCTCAGCCTCTGACGTGTTTCCTTTATCGACTACCAGAAGGTTGCCAGGCCAAATGGCTTAACGTGCTTTCCGAAGCACGGAATCAAGTAAAAACTAAATCTAGACGTAAACAAGAAGAATGATTCTTGCAAACAGTTTAAAATATAACGTTTGCTGATACGATCCGATACCAACCACGCAAAACATAATGAATTAGCACAGGGCCTTGTTTGTCTAGGTTGGGATATTTTAATTATGCTAAATTCACATTTGAGCCTGCCCACGCATAAATTGGGCCCACAAGTGTTATCCCTTTAAAATGTTTCACGGCCTAATTGAAACATTGATTAAGTACATATACGCAGAGGCATCCGACTTAGATTAATAGCTGTCACTAGCTGTAGTAGCTAGGAATAAATTTTTAAAAAAGCACAACTCCAAATGCCACGTCTCATTCACATCAAACTGAGTTTTAATTGACTAGTAGTTGCACAATTCAAGTATTTTCTCGAACTCAGATGATAAATTGAAAGCTTGTCCAATATCTCCATGATAAGCATGTCGTGCTTAAACCGTCTGCGAATGCAGAGCAGTTTGGATTCAAAATTATATTCAAACGCACAGTGGGCTACAGAGAAATCACCCCCATGCTACAAGTATCGCTATTGAAAGAGGGTCAGATTTATCTGCAGGCCACTGTACATTTCGGACGCACTGAGGAGAACAGTCTTTTTGTGCACGATTTAATTTTTGATTTTCAATTAAATAAAGTATTTTTATTTTTCTGGTTGCATCTTCAGCTTATGCTTTAGAGCCCAGGGTACGCTATTAATCATGTTCCTGATTTGGTGGAACTATTTAATTACAAAAACTTCAAAATTTGTTTCTTATCAAATAAATATCAAAAATTAAAAATAATGAGAACACCAACTGAAATTGGATAATGCTAGACAAAAAGAAAAAGAGAGCCAAATTAAACAAACAGCATTTCCGCATAATTTAATGAATAAATGCATAAATTACGCCACCTACACTAATAAGAATTTTACCATTCTCATAAATAATGTAGGACTGATAAAATTTCGACGGGGATTTGCCGTGAAAATACATAGCGCACTTTTTGGGGAAATCCGGAAATGGCAATTAGTTTTGACAGCTGCGAGACTGGGCGCACCCTGGGGATCTTCTGATCTGAGTTAGAGAAAATAGATGATGCCAGGATATCTCAGAAACTGTATTTAAATCCAAGAAAGTGTATTTGCTTGAGCTCCCAAATAATTATTTCGTGTCTTTGGTATCTGGAAATTCCTTTGTTGACGATGTTGAGCAAAAAACGAAATAAGTAACATATACAAAAATATATTTTGAAGAATGTAATTTTTTCATTAATCATAATGATGGGGTTCGTTTTTCAAGAATACTGGCACGGAATGCCAATAGCCACAAAATAAATTAAGAACTATTATTGTGCGGCTATTGCTTTTGCATAAAGATTTCATTAATCAATTAAATTAGACTAACAAACAAGAGTATTTCTCGATTGTCCATGGTTTCATAAGACTTTAACATTAGGTCCTTTAAAAGTATAGTAACTTGACATGAAACTATTCATCTAAAGATCCATTTGACCACTACGTATCAAAAAATGCGGGACCAAATATTTTATAGCTTCCATTTTCCAAGCTTTTTAATCGAAAAGCCTATTTTCAGGTCAGCAATTTGAAGTAAATTAAACTTTACAATGGACTGCCTCTGTCAGGGTTATTCAAGTCGAGACCATTAATTACTTTTGCTGAGAGGAGTATTAAAATAATGAATATCCATATTTTTATAGCAGTAAATAACAGGCAACTGGTAGAAAAGGCCTTCGATAGGAGCTGGTAAGTCGGTCGTCGAAATCCTTGGAGGCCTACGTCCAGCAGTGGACGGCCTGCGGCTGAAATGATGATAATGATGATGCGTATTCGTAAAGATAGCGCAAGTCAAGCGGCGAGGCCGGCATAACTTGGATTGGTCCCCAATAATGGCATTTCATTCTTGAGTATATCAGAAACTGTGCTTCGGACGGCACGTTTACCCATTCACTCCCGAAATACTACAACGTTAGATATTTAACTGTTTACAAAATATAATTGCCAGTAACACTTAAGTAGATTGAAATTGATAATATGATATGAAAGATAAATAAATTTAATAATTAATTAATCAATTACTAACATAGTTTTAAGAACATTGTTATTGACATTGCGGTTTTGGCATTCAAAGTGTTGATCCCCGTTGTTTTTGCTAATGCCTTTAGCCCAAGTACCTACTGCTAAATCAGGACCATGTTTAAAAACATTCTTCTGGGCTCTAAAACATAACCTAAAATTACAACTAAGAAACATATTCGGACCAAAAACGGTAGAAAAAGCCATCGATTTTACAAAAATGAGTCGATAAACCATCAATAAGAAATGTTTCTTTGTTCCGTAATGACAGAATTATCCCAATTAATTGTCTAAATGTTTCAATCTTAAATCTGTATTTAAGCAACATCTGGCTACAAAATAACTGGGAAACACACTTAGCAACTTCCAAATTCAGTTTGAGACAAATGGCAAGCGTTGTGAGTGCCACGATCCGTGGATTAATTCAATTGCTATAGGAGGCCGCTTCTCGCATTAATTACCGAAAGTTTTGTTTGTCTGCCTGCCTTTGTCTCCTGAATGCGAATGTTATCCCACAGGATCTAATTGGCCTAACAGAAATACGTTTAGAGTCTTGCAAAAGCAATTTCCCTCCAAAATTAGTTTGCGTTTGAGCGAAATTTGTATTAAAGTGTCTTGTTCTTTTTAATTTAGTACGTTTTGAGGATTCCATGTCTAATTGAGTTTTTAATTTTAATTGGATTTGTTTATTGGGCGTTGTTGTAGCAAAAATAGCAAACTTATAAAATTGGTTGTGATAACAACAATATTAAAAATAGTTTGTTCGAAAAAAATGTATAGAATACACTTAATCCCAACGTAACCATATATCCCATACACATAAAATATAAATTACCCTAACAAAAAACAAACTTAACCTTCAAACCAATAAACTTATACTAGCTTGGTAGAGATACAATGACACGTCGACATTACTCTTAAAAGCCTACAATATAATCTATACTAATATTATAAATGCGAAAGTATGTCTGTTACGCTTTCACGGCTAAATCTCTGGACCGATTTTATAAAAATAAGCTATGGATATAGTAAAGGCGTATATAGTATAGTTATACGATACGATGATTTGATGAAGAACATCATTGAAGGAAAGATAGAAGGAAGAATGGGTTCAGGCAGACCAAGGCATAGTTATATGATACAAATAAAAGAGAAAACAAACGTCGTGTCGTATCAAAAAATTAATGGATTAGCAAAGGATAGACAAAAATGGAAGGAACTCCACCGACAAGAGCCTAGCTCTTAAATGTATGATGATGATATGTAAGAACCAGGGATCACACACAGGCTACTTGTGGCGCGATATACCACGCGGCCAAAGCCGCTGGCAGCAGCTATTCACTACATAGTGTAAAACAAAGTCGCTTTCTCTGTCCCTATGTCCCTTTGTATGCTTAAATCTTTAAAACTACGCAACGGATTTTGATGGGGTTTTTTTAATAGATACAGTGATTCAAGAGGAAGGTTTTTATGTGAAGCCGGGGCGGGTCGCTAGTTATAAATAAAATACTAGAATTTTCAATCGATTGCCTTTTAAAACCGGCGTATTTTCAAACTCTCAACTCAGTCGAACTAATTCCATTACGAAACTCTTTCAGTCGCCCCAAATTGGCATGATCCTGTTATTGTAAGGATTAAAACGATTTATCAAAAGAATCTCTTCCCTTTGCCAAGCCGGCCGGAATGATACTAAAATTGCCAGAACAGATGTTTCAAGACTAATTGTCTTAGAATTGTTGTTTTTACTTTTCGTTCGTCTATTATTTGGTGTTCAGAAGAATTGAGTTGCAGATGCTGGTAAATTGTATTTAGATCTGTTCTTTTGCATTTATTTTTTAGGGTTTCGTACCCAATCCCAACTAATATTATAAATGCGAAAGTGAGTTTCTATATTTGTTTGTTTGTTACCTCCTCACGCCTTATTTACTGAACCAATCTTCCTGAAATTTCGCATACACATAGCTAGGAGTATTGAGAAGGACATTTCATTCCGGGAAAAAGCACTGTTCCTTAGGGGAAATTCATGCGGGCGAAGCCGCGGGCAAAGCTGGTTTATAAATTACAAAAAAATATTATATTTCAAACTTATAAATCCATCGAAGAAAGTAATTCTACTTTTGTTACATAACTTTCGTTTTCGATTTATATCTCTGACGGCAGCATTATCGAAACTCCGGCCAGTTTCTTACCTACATTAAACCAGATTAGGTAATAAACAGCACAAGTACGTATACACATCACAGTTACTGAGTCATCAAAACTTGAAACATACTCCGCTCGTTAGAGAATGTCGTTAGGAACTGTGATTTACGCTGCGATCAATCAAGTACGTACGCGTTTCAGTCACCGTTCCATTCGTCCGAGCCGAGGACCGTACGCGATACTCAGTGATTAATGAATATGGAACAGCTTATTCGAGTTCAAATGTTACGAGTATGTGTTGGGGAATCAGTTCAATTGCTTTGCGTATTTAAAATTGGAATCATTCTACATTGGGATCTGCATAGAGTATGTTTTGAGGAATCAGTTCAATTGCTTTGCGTATTTAAACGGCCGCGATTTCATTTAATAAGATCCGTATTTTTGTTGTTTCGGTAAATGATCCTAATCAACTCGAAGTTGATAATACCAATTTATGCTTCAGTGAGAACTGGTCTAATCATATAAAAATAAATAACTTTGACCTTCCTCATTCTCCAAGATCCTAGAGTATGTAATCTATGTATATTATACTAAAGTAAAAAAAGAAATCTATAATATGCTAAAGCTGGAGCGTCAGTAAATATTAAACGACTCGCAGTAAGACAAGATTTTTTTTTATTGTGAACACAGCTGTTCGTGTATCTAATACTTCAATTAAAAATCCATATAAACTTAAATGGTAAACCAACTTTTTCGCCGGCAATACTTTCCAATTTCTCACAAACGCGAACAATTAATTCCTGAGACGCAATACTTTTTCCACTTTTTAATTGTTTCCTAAACAAACTGTCACATAATTTTCCGGCTGTCCGACTTCCCGGACGATTAGCAGAAGGAACTCTTAAAAGATCGAAACAAAGGAATCCCTGGCATACTTCAACTTGTGAATTCTTTATTCGGTTTGAAACAACTCCCGGCTGCGAGGAATTCAGTGGGATTAACAATGTCGTTCCTAGTTCTACTTTGGATACGGTAGTAATGTAAAACATTTTTTTTTGGTATAACTATACTATATCTTTTTGAGTATAGTATGAGTTTTAAAAGATTTTATTGCCGGGGGGAAGCATGGTTATTCATAGACTTTTATTTTGTGACTGTACATAAGGAAATCAAATATGCCAGTGAAAGAAAATTCCGCTGAGCGTACGAAGCGACCAAGGCTGCAACACAACCTGTAAGTATATAAGCTTTCTGCAGTCTAGTCTTTTTATCAATAAATACATATGAAAATTATATAACAGTTCCGTTTATTCATGTACATAACCGTAAAATCTATATAAAATATATGAAAGAAGGTCGTATTAGTTACAACACTTATAACTCAAGATCTATCTGAGCCAAATCTCTGAAGTTTTGTAAACACAAAATTAGAAGTATTGTGAAGGTCGGATACCTTTTATCCAGGGATAAAGCACTATTCCCGATGGAAGTCCACGCGGGCGAATCAATATATAAAATAATAAATAATTAAAACCGAAGCGACAAAAACCCAATTAATATCACCTTCCCACCAATGACATGTTTCATTTGTCTACGCCACAACCAGTTACACGTTTTCAATTAGTCTTCATTACCGATTATTGATATAGACCCAAGTTCGGGAATCGCATTAAATAATTACTTTTCATTGTATTGATTTCTGGTGAGAAAACTATTTTTATTTTATTAAATCGATAGCACGGAATACATATTAATTCAAAAGTTGGAACCACAGAATTTAGAAATATTAATAAGAAGTGGCGTAGCGCACGAAAAGCGTGTCACTGGTTTGGCTTGTCAGCCAACGTTCCACACAGATAAAATGGGCGGGGAATTTGATTGCATCATTTATTGCCACTGTTATTAGTCGAAAATATTAGGTGGCTTTGTTGTAAACAACGTAATACATTTCTAATAAGATGTGGTGTGGTTTACATGTATGAATTGAAGGTAAAAAGAGAGAATACACTAGCCACACTGATCATGGAACTAAATCCGCGTCAAAACATTTCTATTCGGAGGATTTCTCTCTTCTGTGGTTGGAACTTTAATGGCTGACTGCGAGTGTAATGAGAACTACCGAATTCAGCAAATATTCTGCTCCAATACAATATTCATGAAGCGATTTAAATCGAAACTCCAACGTGATACTAGAATTCATTGTAATTTAAGTATCAAGTGTTAAACCCACTGTTTTAGTGTTTCACTGTAATGTAGGAAATGTATTGATATTCGGTAATTATGGAAACTTCTTACAGCACATGTGTGGAAAACAGTTGGTAGGTAAGTTATATAATCAGTTATAATAATCATTATTGTTGGCGACCACCTATACAACCTTCTTAGCTTTACATAGTTCTTTTTTTACTTACCTTTATGTCATTCCTTTTTTTTTTTAATATATTGTCTTAAAACAGCAACCAAGAAGTGTCGTTTTCTTACAATCATAATCATGTGAGTTACAGTCGATTGACGTAAATTGATCATGGTTAACAAAAAAATGACCTTACATAACCTGGTGTCGACTCCGACCGAAGACCACTGGGCCACAGACGCAGCATTTGAAAGTCATGAAACTCGATGGTCTGGCTTTTTTTATTAATTAGAAAAGTAATATTAAGGGCCTGTGGATTTTTTAATATTTCAACACAGACTATGTAAACATTTGGCTTTTACTCTAAAATAAACTCTAAATATGGAGTTAAGATAGCACAATAAAGTGCTCGAAGTCTCTATTACGTCTCTATTAACATATTCCAGGCTAATCCGGGTCCCGCATTCCTGGTTATCCGGTTCATCGAGAATGTAATCAATAGCCTATCTATTATTAAAATTTTATCGATGGTTTGATCGTTTTATAATGAATTTTATATAACGAGGCAGGCGATAAGACTACCATTTTGTTTTTATTTGTCCTAGCATACTTTTTGTAAATTCTATCCTATTATTAAATAAGCAATATTTGTATATATAAATTAATATGTGTGTACTGGGAGAAAAAGAAAAACATAGAATGTACCAGCTGCTTCTCTTCCCGCGCATGCCGTAAAAGTCGTCTGAGGGAATCGCCGATTGGGGAAATCATGACATAGGCGATGCGGCTAGCAACCCGTCTCTATTGATTTCCTATTTCAACTACCATTATGCTAATATACGTGGCCTAAGATCGTATGCCCCTAGGCTCTGTCTACCCCGCATGGGATAAAGACGTGATTATATGTATGTATGTATGTACTCGCGTTTTCGAAATCAGGTCTAAAGTTTTTTTTGAAATTTTAAACATTAGTTCTTACATAAGACAATCTAGCTAGGTTCTCTCGGGTTCTAGGTATGTCTGGGAAAATGTATTTTACCCATATTGATTAAATATGTGTACACGCAAAAAAAATTGTATAAAACGAGCGAAGCTCGGTCGCCCAGGTACTTTGGATTATTAGATAATTTTGATATAATATATTTAATTTTTAGTAATCACATTATAACTTTTCTGTTCAACACCTACTTTATTGACTAAAGGCAACCACAAAAAAAAATCAAATTATGAAATCAACATATTACCGTCATTGTTTTGTTTTACATACAATAACATTATTTTGCCGATGCTGAATATGAATTTATGGTAATTAAACGTAGGGAAACCACTTGTGATGCATAATTATCCAAATATTTATTTAAAATACAAAATCATGATAAATCAAATATTCAACTACAGTGCATAGAAATTAAGGTCTAGATTCATTGCTTATTATATTAGGTTCGCCCTCTCATCATATAGTTATATCGATATCTGTAAAACTTTGTACTCGCTAGATAGCAGTGATAAGGCTGTGTAAGATATCATTAGGGAGTCCAATAATGCCTTAAAATCTGACAGTGTTGGATATTAACACACCCGGATTCTCTTGTTCTAGTTTCTGTCTAAAAATGATTATGGAGATAAGATGGTAGTCGCTACATTGAAATAACCAGTGCCGCCTTTAATAGGACCATCCTAAAAAGCTCTGGTTTTTAAAACGATGCTAAATATTTAACTAGAAAACCGATTTGGTTGTTGTTTCAAGGACTTCATATATAAGTATTAGGAGGTAAAGTTTTTACAAAAATTAAATCTTAGCAAGCCTCAACTCTAAAGTTAAATTCGGGAAGCAACCGGACAATACTATGGTTAGAGAGTGAGATAGACATAAAAAGGCCTAAAACTTTAAATTTTCCGCGTATAATTATATTATTTTATTAAATTAATTCCAGCTCGGTGTAATGGAATGGTACCTTTTATAAATTCGAAACGCGGGTCATAAATTAAGATTTAACAAATCAAGCTATAAAAATTACGATCCATAATAATTTTACACTCCATTTCAATTTAATTGAATCCTCGTTTAATTCTCAACAAAGCCATTGACTTGAAAATTCGTTTTTTACGCACCAATAAATATATCTGATGGAAGAAAATTATAGTTCAATTTTGGTATGGTTTTGACAATGGAACGAAGTAAGTACTTATTATATTTTTGGGATTCAGATAGCAAAAGCGTAACGAGCCTCTTTTACAAAATTATGGTCGTTTTTCGTCTGGCTGCTGCACAAACCGCAAAATATTGTAAGGATGGATGATGATGTATGAGGTTGATAATAAGAAAGCTCAAGGTCGCCCAAAGAGCCATGGAGAGAGCTATGCTCGGTGTTTCCCTACGAGACCGAATCAGAAATGAGGAGATCCGTAAGAGAACAAAGGTTGCTGATTTAGCCCAGCGGTTTAGCTCTTTGAAGTGGCAGTGGGCAGGGCACATAGCGCTACGAACCGATGGCCAACGGGGCAGAAAGGTTCTCGAATGGCGACCACGCACCGGTAAGCGCAGCATCGGACACCCACTGACCAGATGGTTAGATGACCTAAGGAAGGTCGCAGGCAGGCGCTAGATGCAGGCCGCTTCCAACCGGTCATTTTGGAGGCCTATGTCCAGCAGTGGCCAGCCTGCGGCTGAAATGATGATGATGAATGAGGATGGATGGAGAATATTATGTTCAAACTAGTCAAGGAGGCAGAAAGCCGAGAGGTATTTTAAAAACCTTTGACACCAAAATGTGTCAGGTCGATTAACCTTTTAACACACACAAAACTACAAGGTAAATAAATTTCCTAGCTTGACTGTAAATTATTTTTAAATTAAACCCTTTGTTAAAAAAGCGGTCTCGCTCTTGGCCGGTTTCAATACAATCTGGATTTAAAATGACGTGCATGTTGAAACCAAGTTTAATACAAGGCAGACAAAACTTGATGCTAGTTAGGAATTCTCCAGTTTTCACTTCCGCGGATGGAGAGTGCTTCCGAAGAATCTGAATAAATCCATCTGTTCTGATTTAAGAGCTTTGTCAGACGAAATGAAAAACTTTTTAAATTTATTATTTCATTTCTCGGCTAGAGAGATTTTGAAAGACACTGAAAGATAGCTTACATTATTAGGCTTAACTTAGGTGAGATATATGTAAAAAAAAGATAGATATATTACATGCGTTGTTTGTGAAATGCCAAGTAATATAATCATATTTTTGTACACTATTTTTGTAAAAATAATGTGCTATTTGGACGCCTAATATATTATACAAAAGATACTATCTTTCAGATGGACATACTTTTTATTTTAAGATTAACATACAAACCATACCACTTGATCACACAACCATTGTTGATACAATTTCAAATATAACAAATCTGTACATCTTGAACTGATATAAAAAGCTGAAGAGTTTATTTGATTAAACACATAGAACTCTAGATTTTTTTAAATCCAACCAGAATGATTTGAAAAATTCTTTCTCCATATAATTTTACCCTGATTCTTTAGGAAGGTTATAAGGCTGCAGTATACACTTCACGGATAAAACCGCAGTAAATAGTAATTATTTTGCGTTAAGTTTTTCGCGGTTAGTGTGCCAAGGATCTTAATACCGTGAATGGAAGATAACGTCTGCGAGGTCTCTAAAATATTGTGATTTTATTCGGAGCGGCTTCTTATCGTCAAGGATGGTTGGAACAATGCTACTAACTCTGCTTTAAAATGGTCTACCTTGTCGCAGTGCTGGTAATCATGTGGATACGTTACGAGTACATTTAAAGACTAAGTAACTCTACCAGCCAATGTTTTTTTAAATTTATTTATATACAACTATCTTTTGTCCGCGGCTTCGCCTGCATGAATTTCCCTCGAGAACAGTGCTTTTTCTCGGGATGAAAGGTATCCAATGTCCTTCTCAATATTTTTATCTATGCGTATGCGAAATTTCAGGAAGATTGGTGCAGTATATCTACTGCACCAATCTTCCTGCGGGCGTGAACAAACTCACTTTCTCATTGATAATATTACTTAGGATTTATTTTTCCCCAAAAAGTAAAATCTATGTTAGATGAAGATGTCTACATATTATTTCAATACGTATGATAGCTCAAAAGTTGAACGGTTTATGTTGTTATTAAATAATGAAAATCTTAAAAAAAACTTTGTTCATGCACTTCAATTCCTTATAGTAACTCATTAAAGTTCGCAAGATCAGAAACCTTCGCAATTATTAAGGAAAATGAGGGAAGCAGGAAACGAAAAAATCAATGACAATATACCTTAATCTATTGCAGAACTTACATCCCTAATACTTCCTGTAAGCAAAACGCGTATATTCAAGGCTGCAATACTTCCCTTGACACAGCGTACGAAGCTTGTTACTGTGTAAAATCTAAACGAATACTTCGCAGATCAATAGACAGACCCGAGCCAAATGGGAAAAATTAAGATCTGGCATAAATATTAAATAGGCTTGGAAGTGAAGCTACATTCGACCTCAAAATTGGCTTTATTGAGTCGAAATACGTAAAGGAAATATGCGATGGGTGATGCAAAGACTAGTTGTACACTTCAAGCTATAAGATTTTCGACTAATTGCGGTACTATTCAGTCTATGACCGACCTATTGTTGTGACCCATATGACTAAGAAAGTATGCTCTGACGAGTTACTTAAATAAGAATGTTAATCATCGCGATGTATGGAAATCCGGAAGTTTGCTATGAAGAAATACTAATTTAGAAAATTATGCATGGCTGAGAACTTAGTCTTTTGTCACTTGTTGAAAACGTTCCAAGCTTAGTGGATCAAAGTTACATTGACACTCGAGGTAAAGTACTATGATGGATGGACGAAGGTTCAAACTTAGATGTAATTGTAAAGAAAGAGTGAGTTCTAAAAAGGATAATGCAAAAGATGCAATGAAAGAATCGAAAAAAAAACTAGAAAAGAAAAAAGAGGGAAACTCAATTTAAAATATTTTTCAAAACTTCAAGTTGTTTATTGCGAAGAACGTAAGAAAAATAGGAATAATAAATACACTTCACCAATGAATAATGAAACTGGAGAAAGTTCAAAACAATTGATGTAACAGAAGATGTAAGAACAGCAAGTGCAGCTCGAGATTTCAACATCAACAAAGTTCCTTTTTATTCCTCCGCTAATTGCGTCCAGGAACAAATTGCGTTTCTATGAACCTTACGAAAGTAGTCTTCAAAGAGTAATGTTTAACAGATCTGTGAAATTACAAATTCATCTTAACTACTTTTTGAGCTATGTACACTGCTAGCTGCCTCTTCTACAGATCTTTTGGCTTCTTACATAATTATTTTCTTTAACAAATAACAAATGGCAGCCGAAACTAATGCTTAGCCTATACAACTTGGATAATATAGGAAAATATAAAAACTTTAATCCACATTCATACTTTCATACTAATACTAGCTGTTGCCCGCGGCTCCGCCCGTGTGGGACACGGTTATATTGCGCCCAAAAGTAGCCTATATTTGACCCCTGGGCCTTAACTATATCCTTATAAATTTTATCAAAATCCGTCCAGCGTTTTACTAAGAAATCGTAACAGACAGTCAGATAGACAGACACAGTTTTTCGCATTTATAATATTAGTAGGGAAGTATGGATTATAAAAGCGAAGCTGTCTGCCGTTTCTATTTTTGATTTTTATAAAATTTAATAAGGGTATAAATAAAAATCGGGGGTCAAACATAGGTTACTTTTTGGCGCAATATAACCGAGTACTACTCGTTTGTGGGGAGAACCGTGTGCTACTAAATAAGAAATATTTTTTTGTTTTTTAAATAAAATTATATTTTTGTCACACGAACACAAAAACACAAACAAATATGTTAGACACTGTCAACATCCATTTTGTTTACATCCTTGTTCCCTCGCGAGACTATTTCCTGCAGCACTAGCGGCAATTACCTCCTCAGCTTGAGCTGTGAATCGTAATCTATTCTCACCTGCCGCGGCAACTTTTAACACTATTTCCTATTCACATAGCTGCTTTTCCTTTATAAATATAAATTAAATAATATTCTTAAGAGAAAGTGTGTAAGATACAAAAAGCTACTTATATACCGATTATAAATATTATTTTATTAATTTAACTTCTTATATAAATAAAAATGGTTTAATGTATCATGCAAATAAATGATTTTGATTCTAGCGGACTTAAAGCCGTAGGCTTTTTCTACCAGTCAACCAGAACAAGAGTGTAGAGAAGAACATATTTTTGGGGTAAGATGAGAAAAAATTTAAAATACTTATATAAATACTAGCTATTCCCCGCGGCTTCGCCCCGCGTGGGACTTGATTATATCGCGCCCAAAAGTAGCTTATGTTTAACCTCAGGTCGTTAACTACATCCCTACCAAATTTCATCACTATCGGTCCAGCAGGTTAGCCGTGAAGAGGTGACAGACAAACAGACAGACAGACTTTCGCATTTATAATATAAGTATGGAAGTATGGATAGTATGGATATATCTACAAAAATACATATAATATATACAAATATACATAAATACCGTTATCTCTATATATACAAATCTATTGCTGTTTGTTAGTGTTGCTACAATTCGAGAATGGCTGGACCGATTTTGAATTGACGTTTTTGAAGAAAATGCTGCTGTGGAGTTTGTGGCGCCACTTCTTCTCCACTTGCGCTTTGGAAGTGGTGTTAAACTTAAAATAAGTAACAATTGACGTCAATAAGTGATAAGAATATCCTATATTGAAAATAAACAATTTGAATTTGAATTTGAATTTTTTTGAATTTTCGATTTGGTTTATTTTAGTCTTAAAATATTTGTGGAAGTTCAGGGAAGGGTTAAAACAGTGAGAAAAGTGCGCTCTGGCGGTACGGAGTTCGCCGGGTTAGCTAGTATTTGAATATATATATAATACGCAGTCTAATGCCTCTTAAGAAAGGCTAAACTATGTATACATGCGCGTGAAATCGCGGGAGCTAAGTATTCTATATAGAGTATATCCTAACTATCCGAACTAATATTAAAAATGCGAAAGGAAGTTTGCTTGTTTGTGGTTTTGTTTGTTACGCTTGCATGCCCTTTCTACTGCACCTGTCTTCCTAAAATTTTGCATACACAAAGATAGAAGTATTGAGAAGAACATAGGATGCCTTTCAGCTCAGGAAATAGCAATGTTCCCGAGGAGAATTCATGAGGGCGAAAGCTAGTTCTATATATATAGTAAACTAGCTGTTCCCCGCGGCCCCGCCCCGCGTGGGACTCGGTTATATCGCACCCAAAAGTAGCCTATGTTTGACCTCAGGTCGTCAACTACATCCCTACCAAATTTCATCACAATCGGTCCAACAGTTTAGCCGTGAAGAGGTGACAGACAGACAGACTTTCGCATTTATAATATTAGTATGGAAGTATGGATTGATGCATAAGTAATCTAAATCTCGCAGTTTTTACGCAGCGGGCTTATTAATGTCCTATGTTCAAGAACATGTGTGTCTTATTTTATATTGTACTCATTTAATTTAATAGAAATAAACTCTGTTTATAGCTATAACTAGCTATCAGTGGATCACAAATTGAACTAGTCGGTTGATGCAGTTACGCCGCCAATTATTTTAAAATCGCCAAAGCGGCGCGGTCTACGCTGATAGAATAACCTAAAAGCGAGGTCAGGTTTATTTGAAAGTAACCTTTCAGGTAATATACTAGTTGGTTTAATATTTTCGATGAAATTTTCGACTTGATATGCTGCGTCAAATTATTTAAGGCTATGTCTAAATTAAATTATAAAATAATAACAATAATTAAAACTAACTTATATAAAAAAAATATTCCAATATAAAAATAAATAAAAACTAATTTAAATAAAAAATAGAATCCAAATCGCTGCCATCACCGGGTAAGGTACCCAAGAGGCTGGCGGCATTACCACGTTGTATGGCTAAACTTAGCCTTTGACCGTAATGCTCACCAGCCCTTGGATCTCCCGAGACATCGATAAGGCGTGCGGAGATTTCTTTAAATATTGTTTTTCCCACTAATATTATTGTATATTATGCATCCAACCGGTCTAACCGGTAATCCTTAGGGAGGCTTATAATAAATAAAATAAAATAAAAATCTTTTATTTCAGACCGTAGTCCATATTTGTTAGTTTATGTCCACCGCTGGACATAGGCCTCCGTCAGTGGTGTGAAGTGGAGATGGTGATGGTGAATATTGTATTTTAAACTTTACTATCGCATTAGGTTTCCTGTAATGAAACAATAATTCCAGGATGACTAAATTAAAAATATTTTTTTTATCCGTCAAGCTGTTTATTAGTAACCATACTTCTTGCTTCGTAATCCTTTTTTTTTCTAATTATTTATAAAAATTACCTATCCCAGACCAATTTATAAGATATGTTGTTACAAAACCTTCCAGACTTGTCAACAACCAGCTTCGTTCCTCTTTAGACTAAATTCGCTCACCTGTGGCTACTTATAAAGAACTTCAAAAACATATTCTAACTTAATATTTTATGGATCAAGTTCGGTTTATTAAAATTTGGGACCCGTACATAAAAGTGCCATTTTATGTAGGGCCTGGAACTCTCCAACAAATTTACATTTATATTGCTGATGTAAGTACGTATTTCTTACTTAGAGTATTAAACCGACTGGAGCGGCCCCTGTCAGGTGACCACCTTTGCCAAAAGTAAAGACTGCTAGTCATACTTATTTGTGTGTATTTTAGCTTGTGTTGAATAATTATGTCAAGTGTGTACGTAGCGACGTGATTGAATAATGCATTAGTGTGTGATTTATTTATTTATTTTTTCAATTTAAGAAAGACTTATAGCTATTACACGAGAAAATCTCAACTCAAATACATGACAAAAAGCCAATTAAAAGTCTTATGTGATACTTATGATATGATATGAAAACATGATAATGATAAGTATAGACATGGCAAGGACACCACACCTAAGCAAACGTAAACTCGGTAAATAAATCGGCCAAGTGCGAAAGCACTCGTAGTCTCCGAAAAAAATTACTGTGACATACGGATATGACGAATCTATAAGTTCCGTTGTTGCCATTTAGCTACGCAACCCTAAAAATGGCCGCAGTAATTTCTCACCTCTCACAGAATGTACTAGACTTTTTTACGTAGAAATAAACCTAGTGCGCTTGACATCTCCGGTTGGTTAAATGCTCTAAGATTTCTTACGTCTAAGCTGGAGCGACAGGCTCCTGATATGAAATAAGTTTGAGAGCCCCGTAGTTTGTACAAGAATGTGAAGTAATAAGTGCTTGACTTTTGAAAATCTTAAATAGACAAAACGTTTGTTTGTCAAGATTTCGATTGTGTATGTTAAGCGCAGCCTGGCTTGGATTATTGGTCTCTACTGGCATTATTATCTTAAGCTCCTCCGGCAGGTACGTTAAAGGATTGGTCCTGGATAGGCAGCTGGCAGCGCTAGATAGCAGTCATTTCACTATGTTAGTCGTCTAATCAATCTTCAGTGTTTTTTATGTTCTGATATTTTTACTAGATAGCCTGCTTTGACGCAATGATCCTCTCCTATTCTTCCAGATGACCAATCAAGCGCAGCGGTACGAGTGCGAGTGAGATGGACGCTGTAAAAATATAAAGGCTTCTTTTATCTGTGTTCAACAATAAAGAATATTTGAAACTAAACTGGCGAGCCATCGCGTAGAATAGAAAACTGTGGCGCTCTCTCGTTTTGGAGGCCAAGATCCACTTCGGGTCTCTGAGCCAGAGGAGTAAGTAAATAAGTTTTCCATGTCCATTAAAACATCTGCACCATATTGCTGGTTTGCCTGTAAAGGGTTAACGGAGATCAGACGGCAATAGTTTTAATGTTAAAATAAGTTCCGCCATATATAACCATAATGAAAGCAAGCTATAAGCTCTGAAGTGCAAGCTTGATAATTGGGAAACATGCTTGGATAATTCTAACATGTTTATAAAGAAAAGAAAAAATAATTAAAAAGAACAGCATACATTGTGTTACCTGTTTTTCGGCTTAATAATAAACCGGTACTGTATTTCCACTCCGGCCAACTGGTTGTGTAGAATGGAACTCAATAAAGGATTATACTGCAACACAGTCTTCTAACAGAACAGACAAACAGATAAGGAAGGCTTTGTAATAGGGGTCTCGTTTTACACATCATGTACAGAACCCTAAAAATTACCCTTAAATCGTGACTTTCCATGACTTTCGCACTCACAACTGCTATAATAAATTTCTGTTAGATGATATGCATATCGGAGGCAATACATAACACGCGACAAAAAGGGTTGACTTGGGGTTGACTCCAGCCGGGTCACTTACCAACGAATGTGCCAAATAAATCGCCATGTCACCTGACCCGACAATTTATCACAATAAGGCATTGATAGGGGTTTATTGTATTTTTTTCGGGTGTGTATGAGTTTTATGTTTTCTAAAGACTTTTGTTGTGATATTTTACGAATGTATGGTACTGGCAAATAAGTTGTTATGTATGAGCGGGATAAACTGTTAAGATTCCTTACATCCTTTTAATTTGGTCCTGCTCACATAGGGATCAACTTCAAATTCATCTAAATAAATTTCTTCATGCGTCTTCTTCGTAGCATACCTACGAGGTGTAGAGTTATGCTACGAGCGTTTGTAATGCTACGAGTTGGCGTAGCGTTGTTTACGTAGCGACTAAAAAAAATTTGGTTCTTTTGTAGTTTTTGAATTATAGAACACTAGCTGTTCCCCGCGGCTTCGCCCCGCGTGGGACTCGGTTATATCGCGCCAAAAATAGCCTATGTTTGACCTCAGGTCGTTAACTACATCCCTACCAAATTTCATCACAATCGGTCCAGCAGTTTAGCCGTGAAGAGGTGACAGACAGACAGACAGACAGACAGACTTTCGCATTTATAATATTAGTATGGATTACTGTCGAAGCCTGAAATAGATAAGAGATTAACGATCGAGTAGACCTTATATTGGTAAAAGGACGAGACAAAGCAGAGTTCTTATGTATTTATCTAAACCTTTAAGTTAATCATACTTGGAGGACTAAAAGTATTCTATATAGTTCAATATAAAAGTATCAAAAAAATACAGAAAATTAGTGCGATGAAAAAATATAATTGAGAACGAGATTTGACAAAATTAAAAAATGTTTGCTTTACAGTGTAATTTTGACCAGTTTTTTTTTCATTCAAGTTACTAAACAATAATTCTTATATTAATATAATATTTGCTAATAAATGAAAGAGAACTTGAAAAATATTCCTTATAACTTTGATCAGTTATACCACCGCTAATTTGTAATATTTTAAGAACATACAATATATAAAAATAAAACCAATTTTTCCTAAAGCCATATTGGCCTCTCAAATCCCACGAAATAGGACATAGAGGTCAATTTCCGGACGAAATCGCACGTCTTTTATGACGAGGTCGTGTAATAATCAGACGAGTCCCTCGTAATGCCATCATTCCAGAAAAATTAGGATAGATCACTCGTAAAGCTATACTATGTGACCAGATGGTCAGATGACCTAAGGGGGTCGCAAGCAAGCGCTGAATGCAGGATGCTTCCAACTAGTAGTTCTGGAAATCCTTGGAGGACGCCTTATGCCCCAGCAGACGGCCTGAAATGATGGTAACGATGATGTGAGCGTAAAGCGTCTTCCGTATTTTGAGATGTGGTATTCGAATTGAGTATAAATAAACCACCCTCTTTCTTTTCTAAGAGATTACCTGCAAACAGGGGTCTAAAAACGCCACATTAAGCAATTCATCGAATCGATTCATATTACGAATTCCTTAGCGATTCTGATGCAATTCCTCTATTTTTTGTAAAATGGCCAACTTAACTTTGCAATTCATCTTCAAAAAAGTTGAAAGAAATAGGAATTGCTAAAGAATTGCTTAGGAATTCGTGATATGAATTCGATTTGATGAATTGCTCAAAGTGGCGGTTTAAGACCCACAGACATGCAAATATTTAGAATTTGTTGAAAAACTAACAGTTTCTCAAGCAATACGGGCCAGACTATAATGCCCAATTATTATTCTCAACTTAAATATCTTATGGAGGGAAAATTTTATGAGATTCGTTTTAGCCATACGCTTTTCATACCATTGAGAGATGGCTCGTATAATGATGATGAGTATATATAAGTGTGAACAAGCTGTTGAAAATAGAGGAAGTTGTAAGTCTCAAGCTAAGATAGCGTAGCATGCAATGTAGCCGATACTTTATCGTATCGTAATTTCAGAAAGCTTAGTTTTATGTCCCAGTAAAGGTTTTACTGTGAAGGTGCTAGACTTGATGTAGAGACAGATTTTAATGCCTACTGTTACAAATATTTCAATGTTTAAAATAGCCAATCTTGATAATGGAAGGTTGTTTTTAAACAATGAAATTTCTAAAGAAATTGCACATTCAGTACCTGAACCACTTGGAGAGAAAAGATACACATAATTACTGTAACGTGAGAGAAATTTCAGGTTTAGTATGCATATGTACTGGAAATTCCTCATGTTTTGGTGGGTTAATGAATATGTACTTATATAATACTATATAAGTACATATTCATATGGTTCAGCTTAAGTTGTTACGAGAACCTTTACTTTAGGCATCGGTGCTGTGTATAATGTCGATAATATATAAAATATAAAACCCTTTTCAGTCTTACTACAAAAATATGTCTAACTTTAAAACTAGGTTTATACTATTATCCACCCAAATCAAGTTAATATTGACAGGTAAGATAGTGTGATTTACTAGATATCAACTTGATTTGGACGGATAATGGTCTAAACCTAGTTTTAACGTTAGACATGTTTTTGTAGTAAGACGAAAAAGGTTTAAAACTACGGAACATCAAACTTGGATTGTATAGTCTAGTCATACATATAACACTAGCACACATCCCTGCGGTAACTACTGGCACTGAGTCCCATATTTGTCGTGCACTTAGTATTACTAGTATATTATTATCGTTAGTATTAATAAATCTTCCAGCTGGATCATTAATCAAGCCTGCAAACCTTAGATAGACATGAAAAAGCTAAACTTAAAAAGTTTTCAACTTCGGAACATCAATCCTGAATTGTATAGTCATACAATATCCTAACATATAACACTGGCCCCAGCACACATCCCTGCGGTAACCACCTACATTGTGTCCCGTGTTTGTCATGCACTTCACGGAGACACTCAGCGTGTTGCAGTATTTACAGACAGATCAGACTAGATTATACTGTGCCTACGTATTGTTACCTACTATATTTCAAGTGTGCATCTTTAGATCTTTTAGTTATCTCTTTTCTGGAGTTGTTGATTTTTTTTTTGTATATTGCTCTCTGGACTTGAAAGAATTTGTTATTTTTTTTATATTTTACTCCGTTTTCTACAGGGTGTAACATGTAAGTGTAGTCATATTCAAGGAGGTATAAGTGTAATCGATGTAGATCTTGTGTGCAATGTCATAAGACACAATAAGTAAATTTAATAAAAAATGAAAATTTAATTAAATATATTTTTTTTTGTGACGTCATAATCAAAACAATCGTGTCCCATCACTAGTGGGGTCATGAACTCTACTAATCAAACCTACTTACGTGATGTTGAGATATTGTTAGCTCTGCCTGTTCATGCGCGCCTGGTATCAAGGAGCGAAAAACACAATGGCGGCGCGGTATCTTTGGCGGCGACATCGTAGCCACCATTATCACTTGCCGCACATAACACATTGAATTTTCTTTTTACACCCAGTTTAAATTTAACTTCACACACCACACACATTATTAATAAAATTACTTATTATTGTAGTGCACTACCGCAACGTAGGTATTCAAATAAACACGTGAACATAACCAAAATGCTCAAGAACGGCTTCTTCAAAGTCCGGGTCGATGGTGCTTGCGCGTTCATGGGAAGTGGAGCCACGGTATGATCCAGTTTCACGCAATCGAAGCACCATCCTACGGAAGCACTCCAAAGATGGGAGCTGCCTTTGCTCAGCTTCTGGACGTCCTTTGATAAACCTCTCACGATACAATTCACGAGCTCCACGAAGACTACCATCGGCAGCCCCCACTCAAAGAATCATTTCGTAGTATTCGGCGTGACTTAAAAATGACATTTTCAAAAAAATGAAAGTGTCACGCGCGCGGTTAAAATAAAAAGTATCTTTACACCACGTTCAGATGCAAGCAACTGATCGGCAGCCCGACCAGTATTGCCAACTCTAGTTGTCAAAAAGTCGTTAGCGCACGCTTGAAAAGTCGCTAGATGTCGCTAGCTACGGACAAAGATCCAAAGTCGCTAGAAGTCGCTAAATTATCCCAGTACACCGAGTGCTAGGAAAGAAAATTGAGCGCAATTCTTTCACGTACCTCTAATTCTATATTGTTTTACGTACGGTAGAATGGGCACAGTTTTTTGGTCTGTGGGAATAAAAGAAAACAATTTGATTTACTTACACAGAATATATTTGTAATCCGTATAAAACAAATAAAAATTATAAAAAAACAATTTTAACAAACGAAAAGTTAAAAAACGAAAACGAAACGAAAAGTTAACTAAAAATTATATATAACATAAAATATTATTTATTGCCACCAAATGAAAAAATAATTATTTCACAAATAAAAACTCAAAAACGTAATACTAAAAATGATGAAAAAGTTTCTTCATTCTTCATCAGAACTACTGCTGATAATCTGAAAATCTGAAATTGGTAATATATCCGTTCTGGAACTGGAATTAATACCTGAAGTAGATGGCTGGGGCTGCACTGTACGTTTGGTAAATGAATATGACTTATTGGTCCCAATATTCTTTAGCACATCAATTGGTATTTCGTAATCACAGCAGCTTTTATTGGTTCTTCTTAAAGAGTATTTAATCATTAAAATAGAGTTTAATGTCTTTAGACTCATTCGATTTCAAAGCTTCGATTTTGTAATGTTCATCGCACTAAAAATCCTTTCAATTTCAGCATTCGAATGAGGTAACGATAATACAATTAATGCCAGATCACACAATTCTTTGAATGGTTTTTTGTCAGCAGCATCTTTATATTGATTGACTTCAGCCCAAAACTCTAGCGTGCTATTAATGTTTTGCCATTTAACAAAATTTATATTGCTCCACTGTAAATCAATTTTTTCCAATTTTTGTACGTCGTCAACCCCTAACTCTTTTGCCAAATCTATAATGTTATCGTTTTGATTCTTTGTTCGCAAAACTTCGCTGACGGATAATTTATTCATTTTGATCAATATTTCAATATTTGGAGGAAGCCTACTTTGCAATTTCCTTATCAACTTGACTGTAAAGTCAACGCACCTTTGTTTAACTATATTTGTGACATCTTCATTCAAATTAAGTTTTCGAGCACTAGTTTCAAAAGCATATCCAAGCGTAGTGTAGGGGTTTAGGTGATTTTCTTGAACTGTCGTAGTTAGTACATTTATATTTGTGTGAGAGTAAATGACTCTGTTACAAATTGATCGCAATAAAAAAGTCAGGGTCTCGAGCAATTTTGTGGGATCAGCATTTTCACTTTCAAATACTTTTAAAGCTGTTTGAACTTCTCCCAATATGCTTTGAATATATGTCATATATAGCAAATTACTACCATCTTCAAACATAGCATGCAGAAGTTCTGCTGTGTAACAATTTTCTTTGACCTTGCATAACGAAAAATGTAACTTTAATTCATCCCATTGTTGTAAAAAGCGACTAACTGCTGGGAATATTGATAGCCATCGTGTAGTACACATTTTAAGAATTTTCAAAGGCTGTGATCCACAATTGATGGTCTCATATATTTGTCGGTATTCATCCTGTCGTTTGGGAGATAGAGAAAACCAATTATAAGTCTCCCTTATTATGTACTCAATATTACGTGGCAAAGTTTTTTCAGAAGCATGACTTACTGCTAGTTGCAATGAATGGCATACACATCGTACGAGTACTAGATTAGGTAATCCATGTTCTGCTTTCAAAATTTGATGCAAGCCATTATTCACACCAGTCATTACTGAGGCATTGTCTGTACCTATACCGACTAAATTTTTTAATTTTAAATTATTATCGTTCAATGTGTTTATGATTGCTTCAGCAAGCCCTTTTGCGTCAGCTTTTGTAATAGGTGATAATGCCAGAAATGTTGAAAGAACTTTATTTTGTGAATTACTGAAATATCTTATTGCTATTCCAAGTATTTCAGGACGCTGATGTCAGTTGACTCATCTAGAATGAGGCTATATTTTTGGTCGCCGATATCCAACATCAGCGATTCTTTGAAGTGTGGTCCCAGTACTTCATTAATTATTTCAGAACATTTAGTTCTATGTATATGTATATCGTGGCCGTATTTAGAATCGGAAAATAGTTTTTTACACATCTCTCCCAAATGCTCTACTGTCACCATGGAACAGTGTTCGGCAATAAATAGTGCCATGGCTGCTTCTGCTCTACTTGAGGGCTTTATTTTATCAACTGGCAGGAACGGTGGCAAGGGCTTCTGTTTCGTTATTATTTCCGCTTTTGATTTATGTTTTTTAGACATTGAGTGTTTTTTTAAATCACTGATTTTAGCAAAAAATTCAGCTTGACACCAGCGACACATACCTTTTAAATCTGTTCCTTGAACCGGTGCCAACCATCCTTTGAAGTCTGGATTGTCTTCCCACTCTTTTCGATACTTCTGTGAGTAACTTTTTTTCTTTATAGGTATTTCCATTGTCCAACCAACGTAATCAGTCACTTACAATCTATTTTACGTAACTTTGGGTTTAGTACGTACGTACCTACGTAACGTACAGCAAATAAGTAATCGCTAATATTTTACAATTAGACAGCACAATATACTCCATCAACGAATGAAATGAATTCTTAAATATACTATACCTTTAAAAGATCACGCCGGGATTCCCCTGTACACAAGTACAGCATTGGGGGAATCCCGGCTAAGCATAAGATTTTATGGCAGCGTTCAGAAATTAGTTAATATTACTCTGACTCTTCTCACTTGTCAGAATGATATCCGATTTCGGAACGCAGTATCTTGCAGTACTTTATGAAGATAGTTAAAGTTAAAATATTATTTTTTTATTTAAATTTAAACTGTTAGAAGTCATTAGAATAGTCGCTAGTTTTTTTTTGTCGCTAGACACATAATTTAAGCCGCTGTAGAAAGCGACATGTCGCTAGATCTAGCGACAAAGTCGCTAAATTGGCAACACTGGGCCCGACTGATTGAAGGATCATGTACATACAAGATCGATTAACCTGCTTGCTATTGGCCGATCTTTACATAAGGAACTATCCCTACCCCATATTTTGGCAGAAAACAATTTAGAGTTCCTTATTAAAACTAACTAAAAAGCTTCCGTGTTTACTATCTAACGCCTATGTTATCCTAGTCAACATTAAAAAATTTTAGTGAAAAAATCACTCCGTCTACTAAATGAACCGGTTTTATTCGCATGATTTTAGTAATTTCAAATTATCTTATTACCAATTTGATCGGTCAAGCGAACATTATCACTGAAATTACTCATTATTAATAAACAGAACCCTTAGATCATTATTTCCAAAAAACAGTAATGGCCGAATGAGAAGTGGGCGTTACTTTAATTAGGATTCAACATGTAAGGGTTTTCTTACGAATTTGTACTTACTCTTTACTTTTATGCTATCCTAGTACTAGTAAGATGACCGCGTGGTATATCCAGCTCAAAAATACTTTCTCAGAGGGTTTTTTCACGAATAGTTTTTTTTCCTTTCCAATTACGTACTTTAGGAATAGACCACTTTCTCTCTTCACGTGAATGTCGTACAAAGGAGAAACAGATATCTGAATTCCCATGTTTTTCTTCCTGGCTGTTGGCAAAATCTCTCGCCGCCGCCGGCTGGTGGCATTTTCTACCAACAGCAGCGTTCGCAAAGAAGGTTAACGGCAGGCAGGCGGCCGGTCATACAAACAATTTAAAATCTTATTTTATGACTTCAGTCGATGTACCTCGTATTAACGGATCTCGCACTTATTTCTAAAGCTATGCTGCAGAATGCGACCGGTAAACGCGGAGGACATTATTTTTATGATCGGCCGCCATCTTGACGTCAAATCTCTTAATGTCGTTTTATTAGAAAGCTTTGCGAATTTTCTTATTACCCATAATACCCAAAATAACCATGCAATTTTAATAACGCAGTCCATTATTCATAGACAGAACCCTCATAATTATTTTAATAATTATTTGCAAAGAAAGAGATAGCAAATGTGTATGTGAAGTGGGTGTGGCTTTAATTAGGGTTCAATATGATTTTTTGACGTGACAACGTCTTAAATTAGGTTGCGGCTGGGAGTCACTTATGAAAAAGTGTAACGCTCGGTAACGTTACGATGAGTCACCGAACGAGAGAGAGGCCCGCCGAATGCCTTGCGTCTCTCTCCCACTCAACTATGATCGGTCTGCATATCAATAAATATTCTACCGAGAAAAAGACGTTGTCACGTAAAATCTTCGCCCGTAAAACCGACTTTACAGGCAACCATTTTTTCTTAAAAATTATGTACTTGCTCTCTAACACTTATGCTATCCTAATACTATTGATACGTTCTTGCAAGCGCGTGGTATATCCAGCTTAGGAATAGACCACTCCCTCGAACTTTCTCCCTCGAGAATGACGTAAAAGTCTGTTATAGGACCACGAAGCAAGTATGGGACAGGGATTTGAATTCCCTTGCAATGCTCTTGCATCTTTTGCCTAATTTGTACAGAACCAATAATCAAAATAAAATTAAACAGAAAGAGAAAGAAATATCTTCTTTTCTTACAACACATAAGTAAATAGGCGTAGCCTTGGCACATAAATAAATTTAGGGTTCTTTAATTTTTATTGCTAATGTACCAGGTGTCACAGGGGCATATCATATTACATGTGCGCATACAATACTTCCGCGGTGCTTTTATGGTGTTTTTTTTAAGTAAGACAATGTTTATGACAAATTTCATTAATTTCGTGTAGGTGTCATAGTCAATCGACCATGCACACCCTGGTGTCAGAGTTGTTTTCTTCGGAACCACCTCTCGGCCTCTGACGTGGTTCCTTTAACGAATACCAGATGGCAGCCGGGACCAACGGCTTAACGTGCACGCACGGCACGAAATCATCTTTATTGTCAAACAAATCAGGTGATAATCAGACGATTCAAGCCTGATATGTCCTCACCAAACTGGAAACAACTAAACAAAGTATGCTTCCCGTGGGAATCGAACCCTCGACCCACGGGTCTACAGGCAAAACGCCTTAACCATTGGACTACGGAGGCAGTGATATGATATGACAAAAGTGAAAGATGGTGATGGAAACAAAGTACTGTACACCTCTGTTCTGTTTGTCTGTACCGTGTAGGCGACAGCGGTCGAACCTTCCTACGGCTCCGAAATAGGTAAGTGATGTACGCAACTGGGAAAAAAACTACAACGTCAACTAGCCAGTTCATCAATTTCTGTTTGTTTCATTTTTTTTTGTGTCAAGTTTATCTCTCTTCTAAGCGATTTTCCGGTTGTATTCTCCGATCGTCGTCCCAAGGTCGATTTTCTTGCTTTCTACTCTACTTCACTCGGTCTGATTGTAAGACCATTTATTTGTACACATTTACCAAGTAGTTTTTGCGTTTACCCTTTGCCGGGCCGCTGCTGGGGAGGCGGCATAATAACCAGACACTTGTTCAAGCCACTGATTGGTAATAAAATCCCTTAGTTTACTTTTTGGCTTTTGTCTTAGCAAAGAAGACATATCAAATTTATTAAAAAAATAAATCATACAGAACCTTAATTTTTTTGCTTAATTTATTTTGCATTAGATCTCTTACCAGGAGAAAATGTGTGCTCGACAGGAGGTGGTTAAGGCTAAGTTAAGGTAAGCTAAGGTTAGGTAAAAAAGGTCATTCACATTGTCAGCTGATACAGACAGTGATGTCTGTTGACACTTATCGATATCGATAATACGTTTAAATTACGATAGAGTAAAACTCCCTCGATTATTAACTTTTCCATTTAATACCAATTGGAATACATTGCTTATGACCGACTCTATCGGCCCTGAAAATATGACTACACTTACATGTTACACCCTGTATATACAATTTATGATTATAGTTTTATATTTATCATTTAACAGTTTACTTTATTTATATAAAGGTAGCAGGTTATCTTGATGTTTTAATGTTGAATTGTATAAATTGTAATTATAAATAGGAATATTTCTTACAAAGATTTAATTTTCATTTTTGGATCAATCGCTGATTCACACAATTCATTTCTACAATCCAAAAATCTTAAGGCTGAAACTTTACAATACCCAGTTGACAGAACGAACAAGAGTTATTTGATTGGCGAGCTTTGAGCTTTTATAGTTTATGCCCACTGTCGAAAGTTCACCGTGTAAGTTTCAAGAGACGGGAATTTATAGTTGAAACTTCGGTATATGTATGGCTTTCAAAGATAATTTCTGATGATTTTTATTGATTTATTTGATTATAACAACTGTGCAAAATACAAATTATTATGCGAAAGTCTGTCTGTTACGCGTATAACGTAAGGATCCGATCAGAAATGATTTTTCAAAATTCCTTTCACAAGGGGGTGAAAAGGGGGGGGAGTTTGATGAGACATAATTATTTATTAGTCCAGTCTTCTTCAAATTTTGTATAAATCTTTTAACCCAATCCCAAAAAAAATATGATAAATGCAAAAATGAGTTTGTTTGCTTGTTTGTTACGCTTTCACGCCCTCCCAATCTTTTTGAAATTTTGCATAGTAAGAACTATAGAGAAGGACATAGGGTTCTTTATCCCGGGAAAAGCACTACTCCCGAGGGAAATGGCGGGCGAAGCCTCGAGGAAACGCTAGTAGTTATATAAAAAACCCAATAGGGAGGTACCAAAAGGTTGCCAGAAAACAAAACACCACTTTCACCAATCTTCCTTCCTCAAACTACAACACAGTGCACCTCGTAACTCGTGCTTATCAGCCACTAAACATCAGGAATTAGCCTGAGAAATGCCGGTAATTTACCGGTTTAGACTGCAGTTACGGCGCCAGTTAGAATAACTTGAGAGCTATTATACTATTTAGAGTTAGTGAATATAGGTAGCAAACGTACCTGCAAAAAAGGGAAATCTAGTTAAAACCAATTACTACGGAACCCTACAAAGCAGCTTCGTTTTTCGGTTTATACGTTTTTACAGCGACCGATGGCATTATGGTTCGACTCAATCGGTATATACCCAAAAATGAGAACCATTATTATACCAGTATTTAGGACTACATTCGACCGCTGTATATTTAGGTTTAAGATTGTTAATTTTGGCTCTTTAACATACCGGTTTTTATCCACGCGTAACTATCATTAGTGTACACAAAAAATATATTTTACCTAACTACTTCGGCTATTTGAGCAATAACCAAAGTTTGACAAGATACTTATGAAGTTAACTTGATTTAACAAAAGTGATTTCCAAAAAAAAGACAAAAGATTTGATTACATACTGCAAAGAGTTATGTAGTCACTTTTTTGTGCTATATATTGACTAAAGTTTGGTTGTGTATAAGTAAGTATTTTTACAGTGTAAAATTCAAAAAATTATGAAAAAAATTGATTGTGTTTACTTACAAACGATGAAAAGATTTTAGTTTTCTAATTCACTGCATTTTTTCAAAACTTTAGTTTCACCTACTTTTAGGTATTATTTGGTTTCACGCTTTCAACTTTCTTAAATCTTTAACTACCAGACGGTACCCGGGTACAACATAAAAATATTTTTTTCTAATGTGTCTGGATTCTCGGTAGTCCAAGGATTAAAATGACTAGTGTTGGAGACGTCACCCTATATTGACCTCTAGTTAGTTACGTTATGTAGACTTATAATTAAGATGTGAGTCGCGTTTATTAATTTCCCTCGCATATAAGCAAATAAGCTTTGAAATCGTCGCGGCTCTGCGTAATTTCCGTGTAATATCCGTGACGTATCCGCGGCGTATCCGTGCCGCATCCGATATCCGCTCGGTACCGATTGCCAGGGAAAATAGCGGAATTCGATTATGCTCCGTTTTTCTTTGTTTACTTGAAAGGTTGTAACGATTTAGAGGTTAAGGGGTTC
The DNA here is from genome assembly GCA_947044815.1 of Apomyelois bistriatella. Classification (NCBI taxonomy): domain Eukaryota; kingdom Metazoa; phylum Arthropoda; class Insecta; order Lepidoptera; family Pyralidae; genus Apomyelois; species Apomyelois bistriatella. Next base: position 544,733 of record OX345693.1, read on the forward strand.
AGGGCTTCTTCTGAAGGTCCTTTGTCCGTAAGACGCGTAGTCGCGGCGCTCACTTATTTTGTAGGTAAGTATTTAGACATCATATTTGGAAAAATAACACTACAACTTCTACTTCAGCGATTATCACTATATAAATACTTTTTTTCTATCGAGCGAATTTCACTCTGCTAGATCCTTGACTAAAAACATATAATTTTTTCAGAATTTTACGACTACAAATTTAATACTGATTCCTATTGATTTAAAAAACGGTGTTTGAGAAAGAAGGGGCCCTTAAACCTGATTTCCTGGGGGCTTAGCCAAAGGGGATTGACATAAGCCGCGCTAAATCTAGTGGTCAATCGTATATTCTAGGATGAATTCGCAAAAATGGCACCGAGCCTAGCCTTGCCAGATCGTAAACGAAGAAGTAGACCAAAGTCATACTACTCATAGTATATATTTATATAAGTTATTTATCATAGACCTTGACACTTTTTTCGTGCTATCACGTCTAATCACATTAGGGAAGTAAAGGGAACCTTCTTTACATGTCAAATTACCCTTTTTTTGTGGGCAAGTTGGTATTGTGAGTGATGTTGTAAATTATCCAGAAGAAATAGGATAGCTATATAGGCCTAGTGATGTGCCGTTGCCGGGAATATTGGAAACTTTCCCGAGAACTTTGTTAATGTTGCCCGGAATTGCCAAATGACTACGGCAACTTTGGGAAAGTTTCCAAAGTACTTGGTAATATTGGGAATATTTCCGTAAATTTCCATAGGGAATATTCCCGTAAACTGTAAATTGCCAGAGAGCAAATCACTAGCTATAGCCAGTGTGTTATTCTGTTAATTTCTTAATTTGCTAATAGGTATATTTTACGATTTCCATAAAAGCATAAAAACGGGATCCCTATTCTAAATAACCAACCAATCGCAATATTAACTAACAATATCTGATAATAAACAATTTTTGTTTTGCCCGGCTGTCTATTTGTCAGGAGGCTGTATCTTGTTCATTGAACAATCTTGATGACTAAGTCTACATGAACAACACAATAAGGCCCATTGAAGACAACCCATACATCACGCAGGCGATCGACAAATGTTTACCCTTAGATGCCGAAGACCCTACTTAGACCTCGAATAATTAACGAGGGAAAGGCCGTAGTACAGTCGGTTGCATAGAAATCTGAGCCCCATGCCACAAGTATCACTATTGAAAGGGGGTCATATTTCTCTGCAGCTCACTGTACAAACTTTGAGGTCTTGCAAGAGGTTCTGTCTGTATAGCAGGTATGCTGATAATTCTCATATGGGAGCTAGTTAAGGTTGTGTTAATTGATTACAATTTTATATTTGATGTGTGTGATAGTAAGTAATTAAATAAATGTGTTATTAAGTATGAATAATGTCATATATAGGCTTATGCTCAGCAGTGGGTTTCAGAAAGCTGATTATGATGATATATATGGTATTGTGTATGATGTGAATTGTGTCTTAGTTATCCACGGTCCGTTTGGATTGGTCGCCATTAGTGGCATTTCTATCTTGAGCTCCACCGTGCTTCGAAAGGCATGTTAAGCCGTTGATCCCGGTTGGCGGTTGATGGCAGTCGTTAGGCTACGTCAGATGCCTTTAGGCAGCCTGAAAAATCTGACAGTGTTGGCCAAATCAGGAAATATTATATTATTTACCCTGGGCTCTGAAGCGTAAGCTGAAGATGTAATCGGGAAACACGCTCGGACGAAGGAGAAGTGTCTTAGTTATCCACGTCTACAAGCTCATTGAGTACACTTTAGACTATATGTCTCTTCTCTCTCCATAGAGTAAAGACGGCTTTTCTCATAAAATTGAATTCAAACTCTTGTAACATATTGAAATAGCTGTCTAATAAAAATAAAACAAAAAAATAGTTTTCTATTATACCGCCTTAGAGTATTAAACCAACCGGAGTGGCAACTGGCAGGTGTCATACTACTTGTACTTGTGTTCGTGAATTTTTTGCTTGTAATGCATAATTTTGTTAGGTAGGTGAGTAGCAACGTGATGGAATAATAATAAATAAAATTATTTATTACGGACTGCTAGATCATCATCATCATATCAGCCGTAAAACGTCCACTGCTGGATATAGGCCTCCCTCATAGAATTCCAATCCAGCGTCTTCCTGCGACCTTAATAAGGTCGTTGAGCCATCTAGTAGTGGATGTCCACAGTACGTGGTTGCCATTCCAGAACCTTTCTGCCCCAACGGCCATCAGTTCTGAGCGCTATGTGCTCCGCCCATTGCCACTTCAACGAGCTAATCCGTTGCGTCAGTTACCCTGGTTCTTCTACGAATCTCCTCATTTCTAATATGATCTCGTCAGTCTCTCTCAGAGAAACATCGAGCATAGCCCTCTCCATAGCGTGCTGAGCAACCTTGAGCTTTCTTATAAGGCCCATAGTAAGAGACCACGTTTCAGAGCCATATGTCATCGATGGTAACACACATTGATCAAAGACTTTGCGTAGCTTCCCACACGCTGCCCATCCGAGTTCGATTCGTCGAAGCACCTCGATTGCTAGATCAATATAATGCATTCGTGTATTTACCTGCTTTATGTGTGTGTTACCTACCACGCGCAGAAAGTGGCAGCCTTTTCACGTAGAAATAAGTGCGCTTGCGTCTCCGGTTGATTTAATGCTCTAAGATTATCTCGAAAATTCCAATAAATTTTTACTTACATTTAATATAAAAGAAATTTTCTGAATAGACTATTGACGTCCCAAATAGTGTCGTCTATATCGTCATTCGAGAGCACATACCGAGGGGTTGTATTGTATATTTCTTTTATAGCCGATAGAATACCCAATCGACCTTACCGACTGCCTATTAATTTTTATGATGTTCTCTTGAGCAAAACTCAAGTAAAATGTTACAAGATTTGGTGGCTTCGAAAATAGGTGCTTTTAAATACATTTTTTTTTCGATTAAGAGAGGTTAGGTATCTAAGGTTACTGTTATCCGTGTTTCGAAAAACACGCATAATCCATACTTCCATACTAATATTATAAATGCGAAAGTCTGTCTGTCGGTCTGTCTGTCTGTCTGTCTGTCTGTCTGTCACCTCTTCACGGCTAAACTGCTGGACCGATTGTGATGAAATTTGGTAGGGATGTAGTTAACCACCTGAGGTCAAACATAGGCTACTTTTGGGCGCGATATAACCGAGTCCCACGCGGGGCGAAGCCGCGGGGAACAGCTAGTTTTCATATATTTTCGTGATTTATAACGGTGAAAGTGATTTTTGTGAGTATTTTAAAGTACAACAATGATAGCTAATAAATATAAATATCACGGTTTGGCCTTGGGCACAGAGTATATAACAATACAATGTAGTACCTCGAGTTAATTAATTTGTACCATAATAAATTAACACTATAAAAGCACAATGAACAACTGACCTAGGGAGTTCCATTACAATTTTTGTGGTTATCAAATAATGCACAGCAAAGGCAGAGCGGTTTCAAAAATTATCTGGTCAATATAATAACATATTTACCTAACGCCATAGTTTTTTAGGGTTACTTATTATGGTGATACCTCGGTGAACACTAGCGCCACCGTCATTTAAAAATCATTACTCACTAAAAATCACAAGTTATCAAAAATTCCCGTTGCTGTAATTAAGGTTCTGGATCTGAAGTTAATTTTAAACATATTAAATTATAATTCCCTATAGTTACAAATTGCATTATTGCTTAAAACGGCCACTTTTAGCAGTTTTGTAATTTGTAACTATATGGAACTATAATTTAATAATTGAATGTGATTAAATTAACTTCAGATCCAGAACCATAATTACAGCAGAGGGATTTTTGATAACTTGTGTTTGCAGTGAGTAATGATTTTTAAATGACGGTGGCGCTAGTGTTCACCGAGGTATCACCTTAACCTTGACCATTTTTTTAGACGAGAAGACACGTCTTTTTATGAAAAATCCAAATACTTAATGGGTTACTCAATGTTGGAACACAATACTAACAAATCTTTACAAATAAGCTTACCAACAGCTTATTATCCCCTCAGAGCTAGTTCTCCCTCGGGACTGATAAGATCCGCGTTACATATGTGTTTGTTTATCCTGTTTACGCAACAAATTGAATTTAGGAATGAGCGTAGAAAGGCGGGTCTAGAGTACAGAAGGCCACAAATAAGTTTACCACCAAAACCTTAAACTTGCATCTATGGTGGTATTCTTGTTCTATGTGGCCCATTGTACAGTCAACGCACTTAAATTCATTGCAAATTAGCCAGTATTACTACAGTATTTAGGTCTTCAAAGTTGATGATTATTACTTGACCGTAAGGTTTGATGGGGATAACAGAAAACAGTGTTACTTTGAGATAACTACATACTTGGACATAAAATAATAAAATAAAATGGAACGGATTTAACTTTAAGGCGGCAATTATATAGATGACATACCTAAAGTGCATTAACTTCCCTTAAAACAGTGCTTTTTCCCGGGATGAAAGGCCTATGTCCTTCTCCTGATTCTAAGCTACCTCCCCACCAATTTTTAGCCAAATCAGTTCAGCTGTTCTTCAATTTTAATTGTGTAACAAACACGACTTTCTTATATAAATATATGTATATATATTTTTCTGAAGTATTTATAATAAGCAGTACATAGTTAATTGTATAATAAATATTTTAGTAAGGTCGGTAAATTGCTAGACGATTCGCACACAGAGTTCCGTACCAGATTTGACTCAAATTTATTTTATTTAGCGGCCGTCTTAATTTTCAACAGTTATTGTATTCATTTCTATAAAAGAAATGAAAATATAATCTGTAAATCTCTACCTATTACTGTTCTTAAAGTAACTATAAGACCACTAACGTGCAGATGGACATAAGTACTTATATTATTAGTGTACCATTATGATTATATCTTTTCACTTTGTATATATAACCTCGAAAATTACACCTTACCATTTTTTTCATATTTCAAAACTCTAGTAAATGACACACGCAAAAATTTGGGCCTCTAGCTCAACGCGTCGTGTGGTTAATTGTCGAGGGTCCAGGGTCGAGTCTCGCCGCTGATTTATGTCCTTCCCTTTCCTCGGCTTGCTCGACAAAGTTTCCTTTGCACCTTTCAAATATATGGGTTAATTTCATTTGCATGAAAAAGTTATGAAATTTTTGTTGGGTAAGATGGGAAAATAATATTTTTTTTAGGAATCGTGGTCAGTCAGAATAATTTTTACCTGAGACTGGAAAGAAGGTCTCAGCAACTCATTAGTACAGTTGCTGAGACCTTTCCAGTCTCAGGTAGGTACTTACGTTCATAGAATTTGGAATCGCGCGAGGCAATTTTTATTTTTAATCTATGGCTACGTTAGTTGTTGAACTTCAAGTGCTTTTTATTATCTACTAGCGACCCGCCCTGGCTTCGCATGGGCATAAAACCCTTCTTCTTGAATCACTCTATCTATTAAAAAAAAACAGCTTCAAAAAATCACAAAAATCCGTTGCGAAATATTTAAGCATACAAAGGGACATAGAGACAGAGAAAGCGATTTTGTTGTATACTATGCAGTGATGCTAGTGATGATTTTTTGACATCACCAAAGACAAAGTGGAGTCGCAAAACAGAAGGGATATATAGATGTATATTTTTTTGCTTCTACAACGTTCATAATTATAAAATGGGTAGTTAGGTACCTATCTCAGTTTAATAACTCCAGATTGTAAATTTCATGTGTTTCGTGAATGACCTTTCTTTTTTTGGGTAAGTAATGTAGATTCCTGGGTAGATAACAATTTTAGGTATTTTTTCTCTCTTTTACTTTCCGCCAATGATAATTTTACATCCATCTTTTGCGAAAGTTTAAGTAAAAATTTCAGCATTTATGTCAGCTATATATCTCTGGCCTTTGAATAAATTGTCTTTCGCGCAGAAAAATCAAGTGCGTGCAAAAAGGGTGGGCCATGTTTCATCTTTTTTTATTTATTCCACGCACAAAATGACTGATAGATTTATAGCGATCGCGGACAATTCCAAGCTCATGGATTTATTGGGATCCGGTCGAAAAGAATTCCGTATTCCGCGGTATAAATATTTAATGGATGACGTCGTGTTAGAACCGAGATATGTGTACTCCATATATTATGCCAAACACTGGTTACGCAGAAGTCCGCCTTCAATTTTGTATCCATAGCACCCCTGGAAGATATCTACATCTATATTTGTTATATATTCCAAACTGATAGAAATTAGAAGTTTTGTAAAATCTGTAAGAACAGTAGGCAGAGACCGCCATCAATAAGAGCGGTGCGCATGATCTAATCGGTCTGGTTTCCCTGTAAAAAGTGTGACGGAGATGAAATGGCAGTCTTTCCATGAAAAAATCAGTGCCAGAGAAGCGTAAGCAGACGAAGGTAAGGAAACACGTTCGGATAATTTAAAAAGCAATGATGAGAACCTAAGCAATTATTGAGAACATTTTCTATCTAGCTATAATTACGAACTTCATAACCACTTCATTAAAAGCGACGAGGTGATTTCAGCACTAACAACAGAGATTATGACAAAGCAGCGTCCTTAATATCTACCTCAATTGCTTGCATAAACAACTTTGAAGGCTTATTCCTTTTGGCACTTTTAAGATGATTACGTCATGTAGGCCTGTTTGCTTCCTTACTTCAAAAACTGTAGAGGATTGATGAAAAGAGACAAAAAATTTATACAAAGAGGAGTCGATTTAGAGATTCAATAACTAAAAGAAACATACTGTGTCGCAGACTTCATATAAAATGAGAAAATATCAGAATAATCCGAAATCATCGAACATGTATGATGAGAATGTTATGTGCAAAAAAAGTCCTATTTAGTAGCAGCATACAAAATCAAATTAAGCAGCAGCTCAATATCCCGACCTCCATTGCAAAAAATAAGTGGTGATACCTCAATAAACACTAGCGCCACCATCGTTTCAAAATTATTATTCTGAATAATGATTTTTAAATGATAGTGGCGATAGTGTTCTCCGAGGTATCGTCTTAAGTCGGACACATCACAACGCTACCGACTGAAGGAGGGAACTATTTAAGCGGCTTAAATCGAGCCCCTGAGGGCAAATCAGAAGATTTAAGAGGAACTCTCCAATAATACCTACGACGGGTTTTTTACGACATTATAAAACATTTTGCAGGCAATATCACGTGTTCTGCGATGAGGGAGGACGTAAAAGGTAAGGTAAACGCCCAGTCAAATTGACTTTTATCGGGCGTAAATGGACGGAAATCGGGCGCTCATTAGTATTTCCCAATTTTTGCCCGGACAAAAACCCATCTCTAGTTTTAAAGCCTTTCTTATTTTTTACTTTTATTATTCAATTTAAAATCCTAGGGATCCTATACTCTTTAGTAAAGTTAGTTTCTCCATTATAAAGGCCAAGTGTAGCTAAGTTTAGTAATTATTTTGTTCACGTTTATCATAGATTTAGGAAATGGCTGCTTGGTGGCTTTCTCTCTCTTATTTTAGCGTTTTCCCGGTTGCTTCCTAGGCTCTGCAGGGTCTGCTAAATCATGCAAAAAGGTCTTTTTCATACCTATTTGTCGACGTCATAATAATCCACCTGAGCGGCCGTAGGTAAGTATTTATTTATTTATTTATTTATTAGTATCATACCAGCCTACCTAAGAACCAATATTATTATCTAGGTAGGTAAGCATAGCTCTACAGGTTGGCTAACAATATGCATATGAAATTAGTCTGGCGTATCTCTGACTAATTGCTATATTCGCATTAGCTCATTAATTAATCCTGGGAGAATATGCTGTTAAGACATTGTTAGCAAATGCCTAATGACAGGTCCCGATACGTAAAATCGACTATTATTATAATACACTAGGTACTTACCTACAAGTACAATGAATTTACAATGATGCATTTTTCATTAACAAATAGGTAGGTACCTTCTCATCTTTAAAAATCATAGAACACGCCTTCTTTCTGAGACTAGACTACTAGGCCATGTCATAGATGAAATCTTAAAAAAAAACCACAAGATTTGAAATCACCGTGGTGCGTTCGACATAGATTAAAAAAAATTGCCTGATAGAGAAACCGCGCGCGATTTCAAATTATTTGCCTTTTGATTTTAATCTTAGATTCCCATCGAAGTGACGCAACAACTGTTGTACCAGTTTCCTGAAATGACTGCTGACTATCCTTTCTTCAGGGGTTTGATAAATAAACAAAACAACCTCAAAACGCCAGGGCTGTCAGCTGCGACATTTAATTATAAGGCGCGGTACAGCAGAGTATTGTCGTTAGGACAATACGTACTGGAATCACGTTTCTTTGAAAGAGGCTCAAGATAGCATAGACGCCGATTGAATGGCCATTGTGGATGGCGCGTGCAGAATGGCTGAAACAATTGTGATTGTTATGTGCAGTGGGAGTAAATTCAATAAAGAATAAATAGAAGCTCTACAATTCAATTTGATCTATAGTGCTCAAACTTTTTAAACCGGCTACGGATATCTTCGCCATAGTCGAATATAACACTTTCTTTTCTTTGGGTCTATAGGTAGTTGCTTCGTGGGTAGGTCACCCGTAAATCTCCTTATTACTTTCATGCTGTACGCAAAGAAAATATGTACGTAGTACTATTACTAATTCTGTGCCTGTGGTGTAGGTGTATTAAATTAAACTTGAATTACCATCATAGCATAATAATATCGATATCGAAAATCATTCGGCTGGCTAAATTCAAATATAGTTTTTTCTTTTTTTTTTTTTTTAATAAAAAATATTTTGTCTAATTTAATTAGATTCGTTCCGTGATTTTTTACGTCAAATGTCTTAGTACCATATCCGTGTGACTAAAATGTCGACGTCGACACGGGTTAATTAGGGTATCTACATCGTTTTGCAAAATACTAAGTACTTATTTTGCGAAAAATCCACAGACCCATGCAATTTTCCAGTAGTTCGGAGTATAAACCCAATGTTCAATGCTCAAAGGAGCCTTAATGCATTTGGCCACTGACTGCACTTTTCATAGCGGCGAGAGATCAAATAAGCTGAAAGTTCTCGCTCGTCGAATTCACACTAAAAGTAAAATCATTTGTGAATATTTTTGAAGGTAATATTTATATTTATAGTACTTAGTCGGTTTTTTAACGGACAGCTTTAGCGATAAGTCTGCTTTTGTGTATCACTTTTTTGAGTAAAGCTGTTCCTGTAATATTTATTTCTGATGCAATAGCAATTAAGAGTAACTTTTTGTATTTTTCGCACAGTCTACTTCTACAGCAAATTATGATAGTGAGCTGGCACCATTGTATATCACATAATTTTTCACCCCAAATTTGTCCGTGAAACGAAAACCGCGTAGATTGCTTTACAGAGACGTCGCTGCGGCTGGCTTGCAATTCGTCAGCCTCTTATTTGGCCTCTCCCTGCTTTTATAATATTCAAAAGAGATGAAACAACAATGACTCAAAGAAAGAAAGAAACGCCGCTACCACGATATTCTGAAACGTGTTAGCAATATTAAATAAAAATAAATGTAAAATTTCGGCTGATAATGAAGTATCTAATTGAACTAATAACTGCCTCCGTGGGCAAGTGGTTAAGGCATTTGCTTGTAGACCCGTGGTCGTGAGTTCGATTCCCATGGGAAGCATACTTTGTTTAGTTTAGGACATTGCAGGATTGAATCACCTGATTGTCTGGTAATAAAGATGATTTCGTGCTTCGGAAGGCACGTTAAGCCGTTGGACCCGGATGCTGTCTAGTAGTTGTTAAAGGAACCACATCAAAGGCCAAGAGGTGGTTCCGATGAAGTCTGACACCAGGGTATGCATGGTCGATTGACCGTATCACCTATGTGCAGCAGTGGACAGCCTGTGGCTGAAATGATGATGATGATGAAATAGATACAACCACAAATGGATAAACATAAATGTTACTCTTCACTGGTTAATTTTACAAGTAAAATGAAGTATTTACACAAAACTTCAAGCAAAAGCAATATTCCACAAAGAGCTCATCTCGAAAGACATCCACTTTAGAGTATGAGCTATTTCCAGGGCCGGACTAACTTGAGGAACTTGTGGTGGCGTGTGTCCTCTCCCCACCTCAAGTTAGTTATCTCGGAGGTCTCCCGGTATTTATTTATGTGTGTTTGTTACATATTTGTTTGTAGGTACAAACAAATTTGGTGGGTACCAATGAACATTTGTACGTGTAACAAGAAAAAAACTCCTTAGCACCTGCACTCGTATCCAAGTGACAATTTGAAAACGCTAACGAATGTCGACAAGATCAAAATGTATGGGATTGACATAAGCTGCGGTAAATCACGTGGTCTATCTATTGTCAATCCCATACATTTTGTTCTTGTCGTATGTCGTTAACGTTTTCCGATTGTGACTTTGGCTAACTGGCCTATTTTTCCAGTAGCTAAAATATTGTACTGACTAACTTTTTGACTAACTTCCTATTTTTTTTTAATAAACGTCCTACTATCTCCAGTGACTTACACGCCACTACTGCTACGATTAAGAATAATAAGAAAGTATAATGAATAAATGCCAAAGTGAAAAATATATAATTTTTACACAATTAATAAAATTTATTTTGAGCTACAAACTACCAATGTCTCAGGACTCCATTGACCGTCAAAGAAACCGGGGTTTCGTAACTGATGTTCTTCAATGAATGGTTTTTTTGGCCTAAAACTAATTTACTTTGAGACTCGATCCCAAATACGTCTCTGTCTTCCCCCACCTACTTCATTTACATTTTCTCTTCCTCAAATATTAAATAGTCGAGTCTTAGTCGAGTTGTTTTGCCTTTTATGTACACAGCACTCTTGAGCGTTTTAATTTTAATACCTTTGTTTCGGCAAGTTTCTAGCTTGCCAATTCGAAACACTGTATTAGTACAGTATACAGTACAGTTTACAGTCGAGAGCAGATAAACTTGATCCCCCTTTAAATACAATGATAGAAATTATAGAAGCTATCGGTATTATTTCTGCTTCTCTAATCTGTAGTGTAAACTTACAACACCCATCTTAGGATATGAATACCAACCTAACCTACTTTTACTAGTTCCTAAGTTCGCCTCCGTAGTAAACTAGACTGTTTAAGATTCCAGCAAATTGTCTGGATACCAGGAATATTGGAGCGCTATCCAATATTGCTACTAAACAATTTGATATTTCGAAGCTGTAACGTAACTTAACCGACTGTTAACCAAAAAAAACCTCCGCAGTCCAGTGGTTAAGGCATTAGCCTGTATATCCGGGTCTTGGGTTCAATTCACACGGGAAGCATACTTTATTTACTTGTTTCCAGTTGGTTAGGCCATTGCAGGTTTGAATCACCTGATTGTCTGACAATAAACATGATTTCGTGCTTCGGAAGTGGTCCTGGCTGCCATCTGGTAATAGTTAAAGGAACCACGTCAGAGGCCGAGAGGCGGTTCCGAAGAACTCTGACATCAGGTGTGCATGGTCATTGACCGTATCATCTACACGAAATAATTAACCAAAAAAAGAATTTAGCAGTCTCTTTCATTCCAGTTCTATCATCTATTCCTCTCGCACTTTCACGCTTCATCCTTGCCTTTCATGCTTCATATCTTTTGTATTTTTTACAGGTGGGATGCCCGTCTACTTTTTCTAATCTAGCTATTCTACTTCTTCTTCTTGTTTTATTTCAGTTTTTATTGGGTTTTAGGGACATAATAACACATTTTTCTTTATTTTTCCAATTTTACAAACTTACGTGTCTATCTTACATATGTATCTTATTATATATTAGTGTTCTTTTGTTATACAAAAATTTTTATTTATAAATCTATACTATACTATTGATATTTATATTTCTTATATTCTATACTATTACATTTGATTTGTTTTCTAACTTCAGGTTGTTTTACAGCTGTATACTGTTTTACATATTTTCCTTATTCTATATTTTACATCTAATTATTTTCATACAATTTTGTTACTACATAACATACTGACCTACAATATACTTATTATATTATGGCAGCATGTTTTTCTTTCCGTTTCTTTTATTTACAATTTTAGTTATATTTATACAAAATCTAAGAAATCTATCAATTTGGATCAATTCCGGTAGTTTACTTTTTACAATTTTAGTTCCGATTTCTAATTCTATGTCTGCTCTTTCTCGGCCAAAAACCGGACAATCTATTAGAAGGTGCAGCACCGTTTCCTCCTTTTCCGGATCGCAGGTACATGAGGGGTTCTCGCGACACTTGAATCTATGCAAGTATTCCGCGAACCCCCCATGCCCAGTTAGTATTTGCGTAACTTGGCTTGTCGGTTTGATCTTTCTGATGGTTTTATAGGCCACCGATGCCTTCGGGAAAAATAATTTCGTCGTGCCCGCGGTTGTGCCCTCTTCGTATCTCAGATCCCATTCGCGAAGCGAGCTCTGACGCAGAACTCGCTTCGCGCACGAGACCGGACACAAATCATACTTTGCCTTGGTTTTGGAATTCACAGCCGCCTCCTTTGCCAGCTCATCTGCCCTTTCGTTACCCTCCAACCCTGCATGCGCTTTAATCCAGTACAGCTTTATTGTTTTGTTCTGGTGGGATAAAACCTTTATATTATCCCGAGTTTGTACAGCTAAAGGGTGGAGGGAACCCGGGTTTGTGATGGTCATCAAAGCTGACATGGAGTCACTGTAAATTCCAAAATCATTGGCTTTATGCGTTTTGATTTTCCCCGTGTCTTCCCGTATCGCCAAGAGCTCAGCCTGGTAAACCGAGCAATAAGACGGCAAGCAAAACTTAGACTTTCCGGTTTCCGCCCCGCCCTCCCATATGGAGAGCGCGGCGCCCACCTTCCCATCGATTTTGCTGCCGTCCGTGTAGATTTGAACAGAATGATCTCTGGTCTCATCCACCTGTTGCTGGTTTACCAGGCTGGAGAAATCAAGGTCAATACGTTCTGCCGGGTGGGGGGCCTCAATCGCTGGGGCCAATCGCTCGATCCCCCTGTCGCCCAGACCCGGTATCGGCGCCCCCTTCTTGATCCCGTATAGTGAAGCTACTTCACGCACACGTAGATCAAGGGGGAGCAATCCCGATAACACGAGGGCTGAGTTCAGGGAGACCGTGCGGTAGGCTCTGCAGATTTTCTGGGCAAATCCGCGTTGCACGGCGTTCAGCTGCTTCCTTACCCCTACTCTGTTTGTCACTGGTGCCCAAACGCTAGCGCCATATAATATAATGGGCTCTATTGTCGCATTATAAATGGTTCTTATTATTTCAGGGTTTAGGCCCCAGCTGGTTTTTGCCGCCTTTGCTAGTAGTTTATAGACACCTATAGCTTTCCTGCATACATTACTTATATGATTTTTAAAAGTAAGTTTTGCATCTATGGTGACCCCTAGAAGTTTTATATCTTTCACCATTTCAATGTTGCTCCCGCTCATGCTCAGACGCGGGACGTCAAACTTTAATTTGTTGGTGATTACCATTGCTTTAGTTTTGTGTGCGGCAAATTTTAATTTATTATCAATTCCCCACGCCTGGACAAGGTCAAGAGCCACTCTAGCTTGTTTCTCTATATCTACGGCGAGGTCCCCGTCAAAAATTAAGATCACGTCATCAGCGAACGCTTGTGATCGTATCCCTTTGCTCTCCAGCTTTTTTAAGAGGGGGTCCAACAGCAAATTCCAAAGTATTGGACCCGCAATTGAGCCCTGGATACATCCTTTGGTTGGTTCGACTGATGCCTCCTGGCCGCCGTATCTTATATACACCTTTCGATCTTGAAGATAGCTGTCGAGAACCTTCCTGATCCCTACCGGACCATTCTCCTCTGCGAGTCTGAGCACCACCGCCGGCCACCAGGCGTTATCAAAGGCCCCCTCTATGTCCAGTGATACCATTGTGACAATTTTCTTCTCTGCCAGCTTCGTTCTTACGTGGTTCATCAGGACATAGAGGGAGTCTTCAGTACTCCTTTGCGGCATGAAGCCGTACTGGTGCTTGCTCATTCTCGGGAGGAGATGATGTTTCAGCCGTGCGACCACCATTTTTTCAAAGATTTTTCCTAATATTGGCAGTAAGCCAATGGGTCTGTATGCCTTTGGGGTCGTGTAGGTATCCTTCGCGGGTTTCCTTAAGATTACAACTACGGCCTCTTTCCATTGTGTAGGAAAATGGCTGCACCTCAGACACACGTTCATGAGTGCCAGGAAGAGATCTAAATCACGACCTATTGCCCTCATGCATATGTCTGAGGTGAAACCATCCGCCCCGGGAGCCTTTTTAGGGTTAAAAGAATTTGTCGCCGTCTTTAATTCTGCTGTTGTGAATGGTCGTTCGCATGTACTTGGATGTTCGCTCGCATTAACAATTTTTGCTTTCGTTCTAGCATTTCGGTGTGTTATATTGTCTTCACTTTCCGAATCTTCTTGGTAGAACGTCTTAGCCAGCAGCTCAGCAGACTCTTTCATTGTAAGGTATTTCCCGTCTTTTTCCAGTGGCACGTCTTCCTTTCTCTTCGACGTTTTCATTAGGACCCTATAAATTCCGTCCCAGACCGTTTCTTTGTCTTGTTTCCCGCAGAATTCTCGCCAACTCTCAAGCTTTACTTCCTTAACCCTATCTTGATACTCTTTTTTTCTTTTTCAGGTATTCGTCGACAACGGCTGCTCTCCGGATGGGTGCTGCATTCCTGATCCTGTTCTTCGAGGTCAAGACTCTGGACTTCATCGCTGCCAGCTCTTCGGACCACCACGGTGAGGTAAGTACTTCTCTGTGTTTCTTTTTCGGCATTGTATATTTGCATGCTTCTGTAATTACAGCTGTTATTTTCCCTACCATTTCGTCTATTTTATGTTTGTTATTAATTTTGTTTATTTCTTCTGTTGTTATATTTTCTTCTAATTTTAATTGGTCTATTTTTTCATCGAAAAGTTGCCAGTTTGCTTTTTTGGTATTATAAAGTCTTGTTGTTCGTTGGATTTCTATTCCTTTTGATTTTTGTAGTTTAATTCCAAATGTTATCCCGTTGTGGTCCGAATTGACAAGTTCCTCCTCAATCCTCCAGTCCTCGATCTGCCCAAGCAAACCCATCGTGCACGCCGTTATGTCGACGAAACTTGCAAACCTTTTACCATTCCTTATCGTGTCAAAGGTAGGTAGACTTCCAGTATTTAAAATATCCAGGCCCATCTCGTTGAGAGCACTCGCCATCTCTATGCCTCTACTATCTATGACAGGACTGCCCCACCATGAGCTCTTTGCATTGGCGTCTCCGCCTACTATTGCGTGTGCTGGTTTTAGTTGGTCAATGATCTTTTTAAGTTGGGCTATATAGGGTAGTATAGGTTCACACCCAGTGTCTGACATAGAGAGGTAGAACACACCCAGTGTCTGCCTCTGAAAAGTTGACCACATCCCGTGTCTGACTCCGAAAAGTTGACCATACCCAGTGTCTGACATCGAGATGTAGACCACCCCCAGTGTCTGACTCCGGATGTAGACCACACCCAGTTTCTGTCATAGAAAAGTTGACCACACCCACTGCCTGACATCGAGATGAAGACCACACCCAGTGTCTGTCTCCGAAAAGTTGACCACACCCAGTATCTGACTCCGAGATGTAGACCACATCCAGTGTCTGAAGTCGAGTTGTAGACCACACCCAGTGTCTGACATAGAGAGGTAGACCACACCCAGTGTCTGCCTCTGAAAAGTTGACCACACCCAGTTTCTGACTCCGTGATGTAGACCACACCCAGTGTCTGACATCGTGATGTAGACCACACCCAGTGTCTGACTCCGTGATGTAGACCACACCCAGTGTCTGCCTCTGAAAAGTTGACCACACCCAGTGTCTGACTCCGAGATGTAGACCACATCCAGTGTCTGACTCCGAAAAGTTGACCACACCCAGTGTCTGACATCGAGATGTAGACCACCCCCAGTGTCTGACTCCGTGATGTAGCCCACACCCAGTTTCTGTCTTAGAAAAGTTGACCACACCCACTGCCTGACATCGAGATGAAGACCACACCCAGTATCTGACTCCGAGATGTTGACCACATCCAGTGTCTGAAGTCGAGATGTAGACCACACCCAGTGTCTGACATAGAGAGGTAGACCACACCCAGTGTCTGCCTCTAAAAAGTTGACCACACCCAGTTTCTGACTCCGTGATGTAGACCACACCCAGTGTCTGACATCGAGATGTAGACCATACCCACTGTCTGACTCCGTGATGTAGACCACACCCAGTGTCTGTCTCCAAAAAGTTGACCACACCCCGTGTCTGACATCGAGATGTAGACCACCCCCAGTGTCTGACTCCGTGATGTTGACCACACCCAGTTTCTGTCTTAGAAAAGTTGACCACACCCAGTGTTTGACATCGAGATGTAGACCACACCCAGTGTCTGACTCCGAGATATTGACCACACCCAGTGTCTGAAGTCGAGATGTAGACCACACCCAGTGTCTGACATAGAGAGGTAGACCACACCCAGTGTCTGCCTCTGAAAAGTTGACCACACCCAGTGTCTGACTCCGAGATGTAGACCACATCCAATGTCTGACTCCGAAAAGTTGACCACACCCAGTGTCTGACATCGAGATGTAGACCACCCCCAGTGTCTAACTCCGTGATGTAGACCACACCCAGTTTCTGTCTTAGAAAAGTTGACCACACCCAGTGTCTGCCTCCGTGATGTAGACCACACCCAGTGTCTGTCTCCGAAAAGTTGACCACACCCAGTGCCTGACATCGAGATAAAGACCACACCTAGTGTCTGACTCCGAAAAGTTGACCACACCCAGTGTCTGTCTTCGAAAAGTTGACCACACCCAGTTTCTGTCTTAGAAAAGTTGACCACACCCAGTGTTTGACATCGAGATGTAGACCACACCCAGTGTCTGACATCGAGATGTAGGCCACCCCCAGTGTCTAACTCCGTGATGTAGACCACACCCAGTTTCTGTCTTAGAAAAGTTGACTACACCCAGTGTCTGACTCCGAAAATGTGACCACACCCAGTGTCGGACATCGAGATGTAGACCACACCCAGTGTCTGTCTTCGAAAAGTTGACCACACCCAGTACCTGACATCGAGATGTAGACCACACCCAGTGTCTGACATCGAGATGATGACCACACCCAGTGTCTGACTCCGTGTTGTAGACCACACCCAGTGTCTGTCTCCGAAAAGTTGACCACACCCAGTGCCTGACATCGAGATGTAGACCACACCCAGTGTCTGACATTGAGACGTAGATAGCGAAACAAACAAACTCACTTTCGCATTTATAAACTTAGTATGATATGTATGAAATTTTCTGTGGAATAAGTTATTTTTCCAGTAATATAGACCAAGACAAAGAGAAGACAAGAACTTATCTCTAAGTTTTTTTTAGAATTTTTTAGGTTCAGTAACTTCGGAGCTGAGGGTTCTAATCGTAATTTTCTACATCTTTCTTAAATAATTTCAAAAATAGAGTTGATTTTCTGATAAAATAATGACTATTGTTCTCATAAACACAATCCACAAAGAATCATGGCGAAACTCTATACATCGTTTGTACGAATAAAAAATTGAAATACACAACATAAAATAAATCGCAGAAGTAAGAATACTTAACTAGTAACATGTTTACCACCACAAAATATTTTTAAACCCCGGGGCTTTTTAGATATTAATTTTTTTTAAAGTCGACCTTTGGCTTCGTTTTCATTCGCCGTTTTTGTCGCAACTGAAATATTATGTCATCCTGACAGTTGTTAGCATTGTCAAAACGATATTGACAGTTCATTATGGTAGGTTAGATTCATAGATTAAGTAGTTGTACCTGTGATTAAGCAATTAATTTTTATTTGGTGAAAAGGTTAGATATCGAAATAGAGAAGCCCATGAATAAGAAAAGGACCAAAGATATATTTTTGTCTCTGTCAACGTGGCAATTTTTTCTTTGTTTGGCTAACTCGACGCCAAACAAAATCCTACACCAAACTAACAGTGAAATATTTTTTTTTGTATTAAGAAAAATATTCATTTTACGTAGTAAAATTTATTTTGTTACGAGAGATGTCGCCTTACACCATGTATTGCGCTCTCTCGCTTACTCACTGGATCTTGCATGGTTTTAAGAGACGGTATATAGTAACCCCCCTGGTGGCTTACTACCATCTTTAATAACCATGCAAGAACGATTGAGTAAGGGAGATGTCGCTTTACATCATGTATTGCGCTGTCTCGCTTACTCGCGCAATACATGATGTAAGGTGACATCTCCCTGTCATTGACATTGCGCTGTCTCGTTTACTCACTGGACTTGCATGGTTTTAAGAGGTGGAAGTAGGCCACCAGGTACTAAATCGATGAATCTAACCTACCATAATGAACTGTGAATATCACTTTGACAATGCTAACAACTGTCAGGGTGACATAATGTTTCATTTGCGTTAAAAATGGCGAATGAAAACGAAACTAAAGATCGACTTTTATAAAATGGAATATTTAAATAACCCCGGGGTTTAAAATTTTTTTGTAGTGGTAAACATGTTACTATTGGAGTATTCTTACTAATGCGATTTATTTTAAGTTCTCCATATTTAATTTTTTTATTCGTAAAAATTCGGCCATTATTCTTTTTTTTTAAACTACTTTATCCTTAAGGTATGGGGTAAAGTTACTGTGTAAATAAACTTTACCTAGTACCTAATAATATGTATAAGTTTACCTAGGTATATTTACAATTTTTGTATTTTTACTAGATGATTCGGTTTGCACATGTGCGCCAAATTTTAAGCTCCAGGTTCAGTCAGTAGGTTCATATAAAATTGGCTTGAACAGGCGAAACAGACAGACACCACGTCCTAAAATGATTCTGTTTGTAATTTTTATATACGGAACCCTAAAAACATTTGTATAATATCTATAATGAACGAATACAATCATAGTTTCATACCTAAGCTCGTGACTGCAAGAGTTGCTTGAACATCTAATTAGGAGTTGACCTGTAAGCTACAACCTGATCTGACACAAACTGATAAACCATTTTTATGATGATTTTAGCAATCATATCTCGTTGAGATGGTTTATTATCCATTCCAAGGCAATATATTTAAACTTTTGCTCATAAGCCACGTGAAAAGCATTCTAATATAAGAATTTTTGTTTCCGCCCAGCGAACGGACGTTTATCCTTTCCGCCCTAGTTTTTGACCACTGGGCAAAAATGTCGACCCATCTCTATTTAAAACCTATCATCCGGGGCCGTATAACACATTACAAAAACAACTTAATTTAGTTGACATTGAGTTTGATGGACGGCTTTCTTTTGGCTTTAAAGGACTTCGAATCCAGGGCCGTAAAACAATTATAAAAAAAACGGCTTTCTTATCTTTGACGTTTCGAATTTCAATCGAACTAAAGTGGTTTTTGGAGGGAAAGTAAACTGTTGCTATGTCCGCGCTGTATTTAATTGCCAAAACTTAGGTTTTTTCGAGTGTTTGTTCATAATATTGGTGGATTATTATTCCCAAAGTGTTCGTCAACAAGCGTGAGTGTTGGGAAGTGATACAGTGTCGATTACGTGACTTTTTATCTTTGTCACCAAAATCTCCATGATATAGCTAAGTGAAATTTTTCCACCGCTTCACTTAGCCATCTGACTCAGACTAGACTTACTTACTTGACTGGACTTGACTATTGACTTGAATATTGACTCGACTGACTTAAGTAGGACTGAAGAAGATTAATAAATTCAAGAAAGGCCTTAAAGGACTAGATTCCATGGCCGTATAAACTATTCAAAAAAAAAAAAATTGAACTAAAGTTTGTTTGTTTATATTTCTGTTCGGTTTGTCATGAATAAGTACATATTGTTAGTAAGATATGATTAAAGATTTTATGAATTACTAAAAAATACATTGTGCTAAATTGTAGAAAATGACCGAAAACAAGCAATACCGATGTGTAAATTGTGGTAAACCCCACGGCGCTCTCTACAAGACATACGGACCTTCAGTTCTAAAACTAACTAAATGTGTGAGTTCTAACCTGTATCAAACTTTCTAGTAAGATTTCCCGGATCTTTAGATTATATAGATCTTAATAATATTTGCTTTATCTGGAAATTTGGCGGTTGTTCATAAAATAACCTCAATTTCGGTAATGATTTCTTATGTTTTCGCGATTGTTACACATTAAATTAAACTATTTTATACGGTTTTCTATCGCGTTTATTGCTTACTTATTTATACCTAACGTTTCAAGGACTTTAAAGAGCTCATGGTCGCAGGCAGACTGAGTTGACATACCAGCTTGGGACCCAGTTATCAATTTAATAAAATCTCAAACTCATCGGAAGACTACAAGTGTTTTTGATACTGTCAGCCAATACTGTGTGAATCGAAATAGTTTTCAATGATTTATGAGCTATGGTTTTGTATTCTTGTGACATCAGAAACAAATGACACAGACGAATGTCAACTCAGTCTGCCTGCGACCATGAGCTCTGTAAAGTCCTTGAAACGTTAGGTATAAATAAGTAAGCAATAAACGCGATAGAAAACCGTATAAAATAGTTTAATTTAATTCTCAATTTCGGTTTTATTTTTAACCATTATCATTTAACCAATTTGTGCATCGTCTTCATAGGTGTCACCACCCATTTCTGTAACCACATTAGGTACATAGTTTGAGGCATCCACCTCCCATCACAGACTACGGAGGAGATACTATTACTAGTATCCTCTAAGATCAGCCGTTAATTTAACAGGAAGAAGTTATGATGTCAAATTCAAATCCCTTCAAATAATGAATATTAGTTTTTTTTTTTTCAGGATAAATGTAAAGGAATAGTGGACAAGTACATAGAGTATGACCCGGTGATTGTTATGATCGATATTGTCTTGATCTCCAAAGAAGCACAGTGGCATGTTTTATATAATACAGAATTTAAGGTTAGTATGTGTTCAATGTTGTTGGGACAATGAGGCGAAAAATGGAAAATGTCAAGAAAGCCTACTTTAGAATGAAACTGAGAAAATGCTTTGATGAAAGAGAGAGATAGTTGTCTTTCAGTCAGATGTACAAAAATTTGCCTAACCTTGTATTTTCTACCTTAAAAACAAACCATCCTGAAGATGTGGTAAAAGTGACTATTAGACAGTTTAGACCTCTGAACCTGCATCTCTTGTCTATGTGAAGGATTAAATTACACCAAAAACAGTAAGTATTACTAATGATTTCGCCACAACATGAATGTAATATAAGATATTGCTCTAAGATGTAATTACTGTTACTCTTTATGCTTACTCTGTCGCATCGGTACTAACTGTAATGACATTGTAAATGTGGTAAATAAATAAATAATAATCAAGAAAAATTTATGATGGTTGGCATAATGACCGGAACAACATCTAGGGACAAACTAATAACCCACAAGACCAAACCGCTCCTTACAGCTTTGAAAAAACATTAAAAAGGCCATACACCAAGCCCAGCACAGATCTGATGGAATAAACTAATAGCCAATTGGGATAATATAGTGAGTGGTGATATGGATTATCCTCATCTATAAAGAGAACATCACAGGACAGCCTGGGGCTGAAATAATGATAATGATGATTAGGAAAACAACATTGAATTAGCAGACATTGTAGTAATTTTTTTCTTTAATATTATTTTCAGTCCTATTGGAAGCTGTTCATCATTCTGGTGATGGTGGAGACGTACGGGCTGTGGAGGCGAGACAGCCTATTCAATATTACCATAGACTCTTTCTGTGACATGCAGAATGGACCAGACAACAACACTTTATTGTTAGTAGGCTTTTATTTTTATACTAATTTAATACTTCACCTACTGGAAGATACAAAAGAAACTTTAACATTATGTGGTCGCTGGTGGCCGCTTGTGGGTCGAGGGAATAAAGCCCAAGAGTTTGTTTATTTGAATGTTATAACTTCTACTGGTTCGATTCAAAAATTTCTTCTTGCACATGATAGCCCAATTCCTGGAGGAGGCATTGCATACACTTCACAGGCGAGTGAAACCACAGGGAACAGCTAGTGTCACATATAAAGCAATTTTTCACACTGATTTGAGCTACTGCTCTTATTACTGTAGCCACTTTTACGTCCGAGTGTGTTCCCTAAACTATCTTTAGATAGTTTAGGGAACACACTCGGACTCGGTAGATCCCAGGGAACTATACTGTAAGTCTGTTACACACATATATCTAGAACTAGCGGCCCTAGAAGAACCACTTGACCATTTTTGTGCAAACTTCACATAAACCATGTGCTAAATAGTCCGAAAGATTGCAAAAACAACTTGTACCAGAATAGCTCAGGATAGATCAAAGTGGAAAGACTTGAAGGAGGCCTATGTTGGTAGACAATCTATGGTTAAGAAGGCTTAGTGTAAATATATAATAAATACTAGCTGTTCCCCGCGGCTTCGCCCCGCGTGGGACTCGGTTATATCGCGCCCAAAAGTAGCCTATGTTTGACCTCAGGTCATTAACTACATCCCTACCAAATTTCATTACAATCGGTCCAGCAGTTTAGCCGTGAATAGGTGACAGACAGACAGACAGACTTTCGCATTTATAATATTAGTATGGATGGATGTAAACAGAACTTTTGTAACCTAGAAATATAGGCTATCTTTAAATAGTCCGAACAAAGCCTAACCATTTGCTTTAAATAGGTGAGCCCGTTCTTGAGTTATAATAAATATATAATATTAAAACAAAAAGTTGCATTGATTTTTATATATATTGATTAGTATTGTTCTTAAATATTTTGTATTCGCATGTGCTATGCTATCAAAAAAACTGTTGTATTTATCTAAATATTTAATTATCATTCTTAGGAAAATTAAGTATGACATTTGGTACAGTGTGATACTTCTATAGAGCTTACTACTATTTTATGCTATCATGATAACCAGGGGGACAGGTTACATCTGTACTTGACTGTAACTTCACTACGTATTATAAAACAAAGTCGCTTTCTCTGTCCCTATGTCTCTTTGTATACTTAAATCTTTAAAACTATGTAACGGATTTTGATGCGGTTTTTTTAATAGATAGAGTGATTCAAGAGAGTTTTTATGCCCATGCGAAGCTGGGGCGGGTAGCTGGCTTGCAATAAATTAAGAAGAAAGTATTTCTATCTTTCCAGTAATTCTGTCGTGCCAGAAGTATTCAAGAACAAGTGCTGGGCGTGGGAACAACAGAAAAAGAGCAATAACAATGACCTGTTCATAATGGAGAAGGATTTCTATGTGCAGTTCATATCTACATTTAGTGGTGAGTTCAAGTGCTGACGCGCTGTCACACCATTTTACATCTAGACATGGCACCTTGTCAAGCCAAGTTCCAGCTCTTATAAACAAAGAAACCTTATAAGAAAATAAGATGCGTATGTCTTATCTATATTGTATACTAGCTGTAGCCCGCGACTTCGTGGGCGTGGGCTTCGTTATCGTGGAAATTTCGAGAATTGCCCGTGAAATTCCCATCGGATTTTTTTTTTTGCTTTCTTTTATTCTTTTTAAATGTCCCTATTATTACGTTTTGATTATAAAATTTAACTCACAATTTTTTAAACGAATAAACCGAAGATATTAGTAGTTAAATATATAGTTATTAATTTCTAACAGGTGCTCACTCAATGCACTTATATTAAATCGTTTAATTGAACAAGGAATATAAAAGAGTACTACTAGTTCCATTATTTTGAATTATAGTAGTACTAGTGAGAAAAAAAAATCAAATTGATTCTATCATAGAACTGTTCAACAGAACAAGTGAGAATTAAGGCAGATTATACTTTTAATTTAATTAATTATTATATTGTGCACTTTTTCAACTTTCAGGAATAGTTATGTTTATGCTGACACTCCATGGGCTAATGAGGCTGACGAGATCCGTGACATCACGCTATGAAGGTACATAAATCATTATCATTTATTAAAGTAAAAAAAATCTATGAATGTTGTCACTTATTTGGCAGTACTGGTTCTTATTACAATGGAGAGACTGCCGTTTGGGACTGACCTATGGACCTTTTCGAGTTTCATTTGCTCAAATGTCTGTTTTTGTGTTGACAATTATTAGAATCTTCACTACATAGTATAAAACAAAGTCGCTTTCTCTGTCCCTATATCCCTATGTATGCTTAAATCTTAAAACTACGCAACGGATTTTGATGCGGTTTTTTTAAAAGAGTGATTCAAGAGAAAGGTCTTTATGCCCATGCGAACCCGGGGCGGGTCGCTAGTAAGTCAATAATTTCTAATTATTTTCAGTGTCATTCCTTCGAGTAATAAAGGGTTTCTCACTGGCCAACATGAGTATCCTGTTCACGTTGCCGATGCTGGTGTGGGGCAACACGGACACTTCACAGGAAACCAAGACTGTGCACTACTTGCTTGTGTTTGGGTATAGCTTCATGGTCTTCTTCAATGTATTCACTGGTAAATATATACTCTTATATCTCTATCTCCATTTATCTTAAAGCTTTAAATGAGAGTGGCTGAATCGACAAGCGATATCTTTCAAAATTATAAAACCGCACATAGTACTTGCGCTTGTGCGCGTGTATTTTTTGCTTGTGTTGGATAATTTTTTTCAAGTGTGTGCGTAGCGATGCGATCGAATAATGTATTAGTGTAAAACTTTATTTCTTTATTTCCGACCGTATGTAAATATCCATACTTCCATACTAATATTATAAATGCGAAAGTCTGTCTGTCTGTCTGTCTGTCTGGTAGGTATGTAGTTAACGATCTGAGGTCAAACATAGACTACTTTTGGGCGCGATATAAATATAACCGAGTCCCACGCGGGGCGAAGCCGCGGGGAACAGCTAGTGTGTATAATTTTTTGAAATTTGTTTTGTTGAATGATGATGATTAATTAGGTCTAAGACCAAAATTCAAATTGTTTATTTTCAATATAGGATATTCTTATCACTTATTGACGTCAATTGTTACTTATTTTAAGTTTATAACCACTCCCAAAGCGCAAGTGGAGAAGAAGCGGCGCCACAAACTCCACTGTAGCATTTTCTCCAAAGACGTCAATTCACAAAATTTGAGCCATTTTTTATATTTCATTTTTGTTTATCCATACATCCAAACTATAAATGCGAAACTCTGTCTATTAAGCTTTTACGGCGAAACCGCTGGACTGATTATGATTAAATTTGGTATGGATATAGTTAAGGACTAGGCTATTTTTGGCCGCTATAGAACTTTAGTCCTACATTGGCGGGGCCGTGGGCAACAGTTACTATGATTTATGTTTTCTAAGTGCTCCCAAAAGTTGATTATGTTTGTACAATTTCAGTTGTATACGAGCGTTCGGTCGTTGCCACATTGGTATCGTTGGCGGCGAGCACGCTGCTCAAATATCTCACCAGTTTCCACGTCACGCCCGCACTGAGAAAGTACATATTATAAAACATCCTCACGAAACGATGAGGAAAACTGGTGACATCAAAAAATCTAAAACGGGTAAAAAAATAACCAGGAGTGATATGATTGTCATCGAAAACAAAGAACTTGGAATCGCGCGCGGTCTCAATTTTTTTTTTAATCAATGAAACGTCTCACCTATTTGACGTATGTCATACATACATTTGAAAAATTCTTTCTTACTTCTTGTTACGTACTTTCGTCCATTTTAACAAAATCAAACATTCCAGGAAAGTGAGATGTCAAATAAACTAAGTGTTGCCATATAATTGTAAGTATATTTAATTATATTTTTGTTACAAGTTTTGGTAGTTTAATTTCGAACTGCACTGATTACCAAACTTTTTATTTTAGGGTGTGTTAGTGGCCAACATTGCTGTTAAATGTATTTATGGCTCAACTTAATTTCAAGACTGGATGCTTTGTAAGATCAAGTGGTCCCTTGAGAGATTGCCTGATACTTTTAGTTATTCTAGCAAATAGGTGGCGCTACGAAGTTTAAAAATATTAAATTTATTTAAGATCCCTATTTTAGGCGAAAAATTTGAATTATTAAAACACGTTTTTTTATCGTATCGTCATCCTACAACAAACTATTTTAATGGCAGTGTCTCAAGTTATCGATAGATGGCGTTAATATGTCTTACCATGAGGACTATTAGTACACTAAAAATCGTAATCTGTGATAAGATGCACTTTTCGTGCAGTTAAAGTGTTTGTATGAGTAAGATATCTATAGTAGAAAAGAGAAACAAATATCAAAACATATCACTTTATTCGCTTGAACATTCAAGTACAATAATAATTACCGTAAATACAATTGGAAATATTTTTATAATTCAATAATAAAAGTTTACAAATAATACTTACATCAAAATAAAATAATTCATAGTTATGCTTTGCGTTACAAAGAACTGAAATTAAATTTCAACTATTATCTTAGAATTAATATTGTTCAAACCTATTTTAGCTCTGTCTCCTTTTGATGTCCTTTTGATGAAATATTGAAAAGAGATGAACATATACAAGGTGACTTTAAAATCTAGGCAAAAAAAATCTTGTGTTACCATTATTATTGCGATTCCAAAACGAGTGAGTAAGCGAGATGATCCTTTACATCATGTATTGCACCATCCCACTTACTCGCTGTTTCTGGCCGGCTTTCCATCATGGCAACCGCCCAGTTTTTAAAACTAAACTACTGCCTAAAGAAATTTAAACTAAAATCCACTAAAACTTCAGTGGTAAAATCCGACAAATAATACAAAAGACTATCAGTTTTATTTTAATAGTATTTTACTTAATTTTTTACAAAACTAAATTTAATTCAAGTAACTAATAAACTAATTTTCATGTTCAAAAGTCACCTAGGGGTCTTCCTATCATCTCTAAAAACCACTAAAATCCATGAAATAATTTGAATAACGGCGATGTCGCCTTACATCTTATATTGGGCCGATTATGAGACAGCTCGCTTTCTCGTTTCGGGCCTGCTAAAATACTTAGTTGATGTACCCCCCTGGTTCTTACCATCTCTAAAAACTATGCAAGGACGAATGTGTAAGCGAGACAGCGCTATACATGACGTAAGGCGACATCTCCCTTACTCAATCTTGTTTGATTTGAAAAGATGGTGGTAAGCCACCTGTGCGTATTGTGACATAACTAAAATAGGTTTAGCATTATGCATTGAACAAAACTGTTATTAAAATCGCAAATGTAGATATTGCCAGAAATGATGGCAAATGAAGTTAAGACCATGTCGCGTCCAATTTAACTTACCATTTATTAATACTGCCAATAAAAGATGTTACAAGCTGCCAAAACGCGCCAGACTTAGCTTCAAAAGCCATTTATAACAGTTGTTATTTGTACCAAAAACATGTATTTGTAATAGGCTGGCACATTTTCAAGCATTTCTTAGCTTCAGGGGTGTCAGGGTATATCCCCACTACCAGATGATTCCCTCTTGGCGAGCGTTCAGTCGGGTAAGTATCATTGTGTAACACTTTTCTCTTTGGCATCCAAGCACTGCGGACGTGTATTGTGTTGTGGTTACATAATATGCTAATTAATTATATGATTGCGTTTCAAATACACGGATCAATGACTTTAAAAAATTAGTTCCCGCTAGATAAAAACTTAAGGTCCACCAGTATTTTGCCTTTATGGTTAACATCGTATTAGGTAATCCGCAGGTATTCTTATTTTTATTAACGCAAAATACCCAAAATTTAATTGTTAGTATTTTTCGTTAATGGTATTAAACGTCGAAATGGATGGTTCTATTCGAATTGTAAGTTTTGACGAGTCTGATAGAAACGCTCTGTTGTTTTCTCATTGGAAAGCGGCTACATGAACACTTCTTATATACTAGGCAGAACTTCTGGACAGAAACAGTCACCCCTGTTTGGCTAATGAGAACATAACTTAATCCCATTTAGAAGCGACGGTACCCAACTGATCTCTTAGCATTATCTACATAGCACAGGTTAAATATGTCTCCCCTCCCCCTTATTCTTAAAAACAACAAACTTAAGCTGATTTTAACTAAATTATGTTGTCGAGCATTCACGTAAAATATCAGTAAGATAAAAAGAGGCAATTTTTTATTTAAGATGTGCATATGTTTGTTATTTTTTATGTAAAAGGCGGACAGTGTGCGGCATTAAATAACGCAAAATATACAAATATGTTTTCAACACAATTTGGGTAAATAATAGTTCAGTCTTTGGCTTAATTGAGCATAAGCAAATAATCACAAATATTTTATTTATATATATAGAGAACCAACTTAATAGTTTGCATGAGTCTGACTTTCCACCAAACACTGTTTATATTGTTGTTTCATTTTATGTACAGTGGACCACAGAAATGTATCTATACCACTCTAGTCTTACATTTACACCTAAAGTGGTGTACTTTCTGTGTGGCCACTGTACATTTATGGGCAATTATCAGGAATCTAGATTTTTATCATTTCATACATAGATTTGCACAAAATTGTAACATGTCCAAACTCCAATTACTATCTGATATAAGTCAGCTTTAGTGTAAAGACAGCTTACGCTGAAGTCACAGCAATATACTTGAACAGCTCTCAAAATTTTGTAGCGTTTGAGTATTCGGGCATTGGAACCTATTCTGCATCTTCAGCTATTTAACTGCGCGTCAATATTTTCACTAAATGTCATTTACGCTTATAAATACCCAAATATTGTTTGAGACACGACAGCCAAAATCAAGCATACGATAATATTCCCAAAAACTCGTCAAGCAATGTTCTCGATTCCGAAGTATCACGATTGCATTGTTTTCAGCTCACTTTAAAAAATACTGACACTAGGGTGTGCAAGGTCAGCTGACAAATCATATGAATGGATAAATTGCCTTCAGATGCAGTTTAGGCCCTTAATATCTTGTAGGCACATTACAATATACATTTGAATACATAATATACATTAAAACCTATTCTATAATTATAGTTGTGTACCTTATCACTAGTAAACTGTAAACACATTATTTTGATCCATTGAGTCGATATCAAGATAGAGAAAAAAAAACACAAAAAAAAGATTATTATCAAAAAAACAGAGTTTTTGGAGGGAAAGTAAACTGTCGCTATGTCCGCGCTGTATTTATTTTCCAAAACTTAGGTTTTTTCGAGTATTTGTGCTTAATATTGGTGGATTATTATTCGCAAAGTGTTCGGGAACAAGCGTGAGTGTTGGGAAGTGGTACAGTGTCGATTACGTGACCTTTTATCTTTGTCACCAAAATCTCCATGTTATAGCTAAGTGAAATTCCACCGCTTCACTTAGCCATCTGACTCTGACTAGACTTACTTACTTGACTTGACTAGACTACTGACTTTACTTTTTGACTTGACTGACTTAAGTAGGACTGAAGAAGATTAATAAATTCAAGAAAGGCCTTAAAGAACTAGTTTCCATGGCCGTAAAAGTATTCTAAAAAAAAAAAAAAAAATCAAAAAAACATCATTAAAATATTGGCAAGGATTATTTTCAATCATAAAACATTTTTTTGTAAAAATAACAACATCCGAAAATGGTGACTCGAATTTTTAGAGTTGATCAAGTATAGCTTGTACACATTGAAAATTATTTTTAATATTACTTATTCGTAAAGCTTTATTAAAATTTGTCAATCTTGTTTTTTTATTTCAAATTGTTTTTTTCATATTTAACGTAACAAAACAATTTTAAATATTTTAATTGAATATATCCATTAGAGAGAAAAGGAAAAAACATATTTTACGTGGGCTTAACAAATATTTGTATATTTTTTATGAATAAGTTGGTAAACATTTAACAGATTGCATGTAGTAAGACGTTTATTTTAATTAATGAGGTCAGCACTGAACTTCATAAACCGCTATGATTTTATGAACAAAATAAATTTCAAATTAATTTTCAAAACAATTTATATCTAATATCATTAACTATCTGTTTAAAGTAATAAACAAAGATATATTCATTAACTTGATGAGACAAAAAACATTGAAGTCGTTATCGCCTTTCCCTTAGGTATACAGTTCCAAGCCATTACACCCAAACAAGAATGTTTTACAAAAAATGTTTTACAATCAGTTCGTTATTTAACATATCAATGAGCAGAAACTAGTCAGTTGGTCAAACGAATCTATTGTTTAAGATAGATATCACTATCACTTAACACTGAGTGCATTAAGGAAGTTAAACGATTAGCTGCATACCACAGACTAGAAAACTCCAAAAGGCAGACAGTGTGACACGTTATAATTCAAACTATCTACCTTATGCTCTATACAACAAAATGTTTTGATAAACATTTGAACTGCTGAACTGATTTGGGTGAAATTTGGTATCGAAATAATTTGACTCCCGAGGAAGAACATTGCTATACTTTTTGGTGAGATATAAGCTAATACCGAGCATAGACGCCAACGAGATCGAACATTTGAATAAGTTTAAAGATCTAGAGAGATTAGAGAAAATTGGTCTTATTTAGTAATATTTTGAAACTTTATTCAGGTGCCAGAAAAATTATTATTGTATTTCGTCAAAATTAGCTATACTGGGCTAAACACAAATCAATAATCAATTACCATTCGCTTGTACATTATAGGTTTTACATTAAAACCAGTTTGAACAGATTTTTTGCCCACAAAATCAAAATTATTGGCCAGAAATTTCGTGATCGGAATACATTACATAATTACCATACATCATGATAAGAAAGAAAAAACTGTTTGTTTTCCTTGTTAGAAACAGTGTTTCATAATACTTAGACAAGGAAAATAACTTCTTAGAAATAATTTGTTATATTTACCTATTATAAACTATACAGAGACCTGTGTTGGGTTGTCTGCTTAGGTATCTCATCTATAGCATCAAACCAACCGGAGTGGCCACCGACAGGCGACCCTCGGCCAAATATATATGAACGCCGGTCCTACTGCCTGTACTTGTGTGAGTGTATTTTATGCTTGTGTTGGATAATTTTGTCAAGTGTGTGCGTACCGACGTTATGCATTAGTGTTAATACTTAAGGCGATACCTCAAATGTTATGTACCTAGTAAATGGGCGGCGCTAGACCCCAGGCGCGGGGTGTCAGTCCCCGGCGCCCCGCCGCCCCTCTGTCTGTTTACGCGCGATTCCACGCACAGCGATTTATAATATTCTGCAACATTTACAATTGCCACGTGATCTCGTTCCGGAGGTTAGAATGCATGGAGTTTGCATGCCATTATTTTCTCTTCTTACGTTATTATAATTTCAGATATTTTTATATTTGAATATGTAATGGGAAATATTAGTAATTTAAAAGACAAAATATTTTTTTAAACTTTATATTAACTTAAAAAAAAGTGTGAAATCACAATAGAACAAAAAAGCAGAGGGTTCCTTCCGCACAATGACAATGTCAGTTTTTATATTCAATTGTCGTATGTTAATGTGAATTTTTAATCTACTATTTCTTTCAACTGTCTCTTTGTCCTTTTAACTACTACTATCGCTATCTACATACATATAATCACGTCTTTATCCCATGCGGGGTAGACAGAGCCTAGGGTCATAAGACCTAAGGCCACGTTTAGCATAATGGTAGTTGAAACGGGAAATCAATAGTGATGGGTTGCTAGCCGCATCGCCTATGTCACATTTTACCATGTTTATAGCAGCAATAAAATTCATTCATTCATTCATTCATTCATTCATGATTTCCCCATTCGGCGATTCCCTCAGACGACTTTTACGGCTTGCGCGGGAAGAAAAGCAGCTGGTACATTCTATGTTTTTCTTTTTCTCTCAGACCAGCATGGAAGTATCTATCGCTATCTAGTGGTGTTTTAATGAACTATTTTCCGTAAGTAAAATAAAGTAAAGTCCACGTGCGCCTCAGCTATATCGCGCCCGAAAGTAGGTTATGTTTGACTCCTAGTGCATAACTATATCCATACCAAATTTCATCACAATCGGTCCAGCAGTTTAGCCGTGAAAAGGTGACAGACAGACAGACAGATTTTCGCATTTATAATATTAGTATGGATTTACCACTTAATCGTTCATTGATAGAATTCTTGTAGGTTTTCCTGTAAATGATTTTTTTATATTTTTTTCAAAATTTTTGGCTCAGTAGTTTTGTAAATGAGGCGGGATGATCAATTTTCGTCTTCTTACATTAATAAATAAATTAATTGGAGGATAAGACGTCGTCCTTATTACATTCCTTCTTTAGGGTTAGGGAATACTTCGAGCGTTCGGACTCGAGTTGATTTATAGTATAGGATAAGTAACTCTTGTGTTGTAATTAGTTTATAATTTCATATGTGTATCTTTGCGATGTACCCTCTTTAATGCCCATGTAATCTTTTTCCTTTTTTATACAGGTGACTGGAAGAGAATAAGTTAGGAATAAGTCCGCCTTTTTTGTGTTCTATGTTGTATCATAAATATTCTTTCTGTACAATAAAGTTTTTACATACATATATACATACGTAATTAAATCAAAATCATTTATGTTACAATAATAACGAAAATATACTTGAGATCCTCATAACGAGCCCTTTTATCACCACTACATAGTATAAAAGAAAGTAGCTTTCTCTTTCCTTATATCCCTATGTATGCTTAAATCTTTAAAACTACGCAACGGATTTTGATGCGGTTTTTTTTAATGGATAGAGTGATTTAAGAGGAAGGTTTTTATGCCTATGCAACGTCGGGGCGGGTCGCTAGTTTGATATATAACATGGTAAGGGTTGCAAAACTTTTTTTTATTCTTAATTTGTCACCCGAAAATGGTAATTTAAAAAAATATTTATTTACTTTGCACATCTGTATTTGGGCCACAGGATTACGCCATCCTACCAAATTCCATCTGTTTTAGTCCAGTACGTTCGGAGAAAATTGGCTGTGACAGACGGACGGACGGACAGACAAACGCACGAGTGATCCTATAAAGGTTCCGTACAAAAATTCAAAAAAGAAACCCTTATAGGATCACTCGTGCGTCTGTCTGTCCGACCGTCCGTCTGTCACAGTCAATTTCCTCCGAACCTATTGTACCAAAACAGATGAAATTCGGTAGGATGGCGTAATCCTGTGACCCAAACACAGATGTGCAAAGTAAATATTTTTTTAAAAAGGTTCATTTTCGGTGGACAACTGAGGAGTTTTGCAAACCTTACCGTGTTATATATCATATGAAAGGGCTCGTTATGAGGATTTCAAATATATTTTTGTTATTATTGTAACATAAAAAGTTTTGATTTTATTCATAAAAAAAGACGAAAATTGACCATTACCCCTCTCGTAGTACAGTGTCGAATAAGTGACTTTAATCCTTGTTACTAAAATTTCTGAGATACTTAATGCTATAAGAAACCTTTCACCGATTCACTTGACTAGATATGACTAATCAAATCAAATCAAATCATTTTATTTGCGTAAATGTGGTTACAAAGGTTGTTATAATAAATTTGGTACAAACACATTAGCCTAATTAAGGCATGCAAATTAATCATTGTAAACATATTTAATTATGTCTTGTCATTTTCTAACTATGTATCTTATTTAAATATTTTGATCTTGTCGTTCCAGAAATACACTAAAAAAAGAGCATTCCAATAAAACTTGATACTGCCAAAACAAAAATAATCTTTAGGTTTGATTATGATCCATTTTGTAAATTCATTGAATCTGCTTAGAATCCAGAACATTTCTTTGACATAATATTTAAAATATAAAAAAAATATTCCACACTGAAATAATTAAATTAGGACTTTTTTTGTTTCTTGAAAAAGTTGTTGATATCGACAATACGGTGCCCAGTAACATCAGCATTTGGTTCCACCTGAAACAATCCCATACGTATATAATCGAATATGTCTTCAGATTTTTAATGTAAGATCGTTAAACATATTTCATTAAAGACCAGAAGATCAAACATAATAACATGTCGTGGGCAATAGCTAGTACAATCATATTAGGTACTAACCGTTTTACATTTCGTGATGCTGGCGGTATAATATTTTGTCCATTCAAAACAAAAGTTTGTAAATCCGACTCCATATTTGTTACACCTCCCTGTTCTGGCAGTCGCAACAGCAGCGGCGGCGGCAGCGTGGACACAAAGACCTCAAATTGTTGTTGGTCCTGAAAACAATAGGTATTTTGATATTAGCCATTTTATATTTATCTTATATGTAAATTGTTACTTCCACACTTACCTATACCAACCTATCAAATTGTTTGTATAAAAATGGCGAATTCGTTTTAAAGCCAAAGTACTTAGATACCTAGGTATCCAATTTGATATAAATATTAAATAAATATATAGGTACCTATGTATAGAATGATCGATCAGTACTAGTTTTCCATAACAAATAAAATTTATTTTACGGAGGCACTTGGTAGACTAAATAAGACTAATTATGATAGGATAGATGGGTAGGTACTTACCATCTGTTTACTCTCATTAGCTAGGCTTTCTCCTTGTAATCGGGTACTCTTTTAGTTTTTTTGCTCAATTACCTATGATAATACGAATATAAAAAAAAATCACAGTTACGTAACAAAACCATAGCTAATATTACACTATTTTACATAACAAATACTATTTACAGTCAAGAAAAACACTAAAATAAAAACTAGGTTGGGATATAAATTTTAACAATAAATTTGAATATATGTTATAAAATGCCATAAAAACTCGCGAGATTTGATTTTTAATAAAAAATGCGCGCGTCTTTTGCTCGGCAAATGCAGACGCAGACTGGCCGGGAGGGCGCGCAAGGGATAGCGCTTGGCGGTAAAGCCCATGAACGATGAGACAGGTATAGTCTCGAGGCGCTCAAACAAATAGGGCGTAAGCGCCAAATTTGTTTTTATTAATTTATAAAAAAACAGACCAGTTCATTACATTTTTCTATACCTCTTATGATGAATCACTAACGACCTATATTTTAGTTTAAAAATCATTTTTTTAAACTGAATCGTCGATCTATAATTTAGAAATATCGGTAAGCGAATACTATTTTTCAAAAAATATTTCTATCGAGAAAATTTTATCAAAACGTGTTTCCCGTCTTATACATAAGGAGATAAAATACTCAAAAATCATATACTAAGATTTGAAACCCATAGTAAAAGAACTTTGCGAGATAAATGATGTTAAAGACCACCTTGTTTAGCAGTGGTATCGTCTTAATGTGCGTGTTTCCTCAGCCCGCGCGCAGAATGTGGCAGACTTTTTCACGTAGAAATAAGTGCCATTCCGGTTGGTTCAATACTCAAAGGGTACCTCGCTCTCATCTACTTTTGCCGCCAAACAGTCTCTGCCACAGAGAAATTACATAAATGTACATACTCTACACACATAAGTATCCTCCGTGGCCTCTACCCACAACATTCTAGACAGCGGCAGCGCGCTAGTGACACCCTATCACGAGCGTGAATAGACTACAGTCATTGCTGACCGTACGCCAACATAATCGTATAAAAACAAATACTAGATTCTTATAGACAGTTATAAATTACATGGAAAAAAGCCTTTGTCCAGGATCTATGTATATAACAAACTTTATCAAAATTGGTTTAGTATTTCAAAAGTGTACACGAATGTTGAATGGTACATGGTGAAATTATGTCATGGGTATACCATAAAACATTGACAAGCTCTAGCCTGCGGCTCCGCCCTTGTGGAACTATGTTATACCGCGTCCAAAAGAAGCCTATTTTTGACCATTAACTAGGCATATCAATACCAAATTTCATCAAAATCATTGTAGCAGTTTGGCCATGGTCATGACAGAGAAACATATATACAGACTTTCACATGAATAATAATGTTAGTATGGATAGATTGTAACATTAATTTCAGAACTAGTCATGAAGTTTCATTACATAGTATGAATTCAACTCTGTCCATGTGACTGTATCTGGTACCTTCTGAATCAACCAATAGATGTAGCTTTTACCATCATTCAGAGAAGTACCTAGTTAAAGTTAATAATTATGTATTTTTAAAACCCTTTTCTTTACTGCAATCTGTGTGACATTTAACAATTTAAAATGTTCTTCAGTTTCTATTATATTAATTAGGACCATAACCATTAATACATTGTTAAGACTCGTACCGCCATCTACACCGCCAGCGAGGAACTACCGGTTGACACGACGTTGGCGCGCTTTGCATTTCGTTCGATGTTCACTTCACTTGCAATCCGAATTTTGAACGCCTAACCCGCTACACTTAACTTGTAAATTTTATTATTGAAAAATAAACGTTTCCGTCAATTTAAATAAAATCAAGTTATTGAAGAGCTCCCGTCTCCCGCTAAAGTCAAAGTCGCAACATATCCTTCAGAGCCGGATCATCAAGAACAGCGACCAGGAATCGAATCCTTCGCCGTTGACCAGAAACGAGGAGAGAGCTTGGATTTGAAAATTAACGGAAACCAGAAGCTGGAACATCAATAGCGGTTAACATCGGGACAGTCGTATCCTTTTTAATCACATATCCAACACTTTGATTTGCGTTAATACCGTGTTTAATTTGTTCTGGTGATCTAGGTGTTTCGTTTAGCGGTTTCGAGTGGTATTTCAAACTGTAAGTACTCTTGCTTCCCTATCAATTCCCGAAATGTGTGAAAATGAGCATAAACTGGGTTCTGAGGCGACTGGCACACGTTCCAGATCGAAATCACCTCGCCCAAATGGTTCAAATTCAAATTCCGATAACCGTCTTTTTGAATTACGTAAACGTCGCGGAGTCTTCAAGGGTCGTCTTACTCATTTTGATAAATATATTTCAAATTTTAGCTCATCTGAACTCAATTCTCAGGATTTAATCGAATTAAAAATGAGATTTGAGTCGATTTCGGACATGTTTAAGAATTTTAGTATTTGCCAGAGTGAGATTGAAGATTTGATAAACGAAGATGACCTAGATGCTAACTTAGAATACAGAGAGAATTTTGAGTGCATTTATTATAAACTTGTTGCTGCTGCAAAGTGTATAATTTCGCAAAACGAACCAGACAATAATTTTAATTCTCTACCCTCAGATTGTTCTGTGAAGGTAAAACTGCCTCAAATTAAATTGCCTACCTTTGACGGTTCATACGATAAGTGGCTTGAGTTTAGGAACTCCTATTTAACCATGATTCATACTCGTAATGATTTAGATCCAATTCATAAGTTCCATTACCTAAGATCATCTCTTAGTGACACGGCATTGCGGGTAATCAGTGCGTTAGAATTTACAGCGCCTAACTATGTCCACGCGTGGGATTTACTTGAGGAGAGGTTCCATAATAATCGTTTGTTGGTGCAGAATCACATTAAATCGTTGTTTACTACGCCGTCGCTTAGTAAAGAATGCCCGACACAGATTAGAAGTCTTATAGATGCGACCCTTCGTAATTTGCGTTCGTTGCAATCTTTAGAGGAGCCTACCGAATCTTGGGATACCCTAATTATCTATTTAGTTGCATCCAAACTCGATCAAGCCACAGAACGTGAATGGGAATCTCGTAAAGGGTTACTTTTATCCGATTCGAGAAAGGGTTCAGGAAGGTTGACGTTAGACGATTTGATCACTTTTCTTAGAAATCGAGCTGACATGTTAGATATGATAAAATCAAATAGTTCTAAGAGTCTTTCGTCGCCAACCTATCCTAAACCTCGAAGCGAAATAAAACACTCCGTCGATCATAAGAAGCATGTCGAGTCTACATTTAATTATACATCTGTGGCGTCCGCTAAGAAGAGCACATCGGGTAAAGATAACGCGTACCGTAAGCAAGGTCGAACTTGCATTCTATGCGCCGGTGAGCATGTTCTTTATACGTGTGCAAAATTTCTTAATTTGTCCGTCCAAGAACGATGGAATTTCGTAAAAAATAAGAAAATTTGTCATAATTGCATTCGTGAGTCCCATTCTACAAACGAATGTTCGTTTGGGCCATGTAAATTATGTAATGATAAACATAATACGTTGCTACACATTGATAACGCTGCATCTTGTCATTCGTCTGCGTGTACGACGCAGAATGCATCGCTACAGCGGCAGTTATCAGGTATTACGTCACGCGCGCAGTCAGCTGATGCACCTGACTCGATAGGTGGTAAGTTAGATGAATGTCGTAATGCGATGATGTCCAATTCGTTACAACAGGTTTTATTGTCAACCGCGCTAGTCGAGATAGCCGATTTAGATAATAAATATCATACGTTTCGCGCCATTCTTGATAATGGTAGTCAAAATTGTTTAGTGACAAAACGATTATGTAATATTTTAAACGTACCAGTAATACAGTCCACAATCCGTGTATGTGGTGTAGGACAAAGCGTTTCCCAGTCCACCCACGCATGTAATATTCATATGCGATCGAAAACATATGATTATGAAACCGATATGAGATGTCTAGTACTAACTAGCATAACTTCGAAGTTACCTTCCATAAATATTGATGTTAAGTCTCTTGGTATACCTAGTTATATACAATTGGCTGACCCAACATTTCATGTCACGTCAGAAATAGATTTGTTGATAGGCGCGGATGTATTTTGGGATCTTTTAAATGATAACAAAATGCGACTTTCGTCCGGTCCTTACCTACACGATTCGAAGTTAGGGTGGATTGTGTCCGGTCCTATTACCAAATCGTATAATATGGAAAACGTTAATTGTAATATTATGCAAATTGAGTCGCAGTTGCGTAAGTTTTGGGAGTTAGAAGAAATACCCAACCCTCCTAAAGTTATGTCTAAAGATGACAATGTATGCGAAACATTGTTTAAGGAAACTACTGTCCGTGATGAAACAGGTAGATTCTCCGTAAGAATGCCCTTGAAAGAATCAGCTGATTCTTTGGGGGAGTCATACAGCAACGCTAGGAAACGTTTTTTATCGTTAGAACGGAGACTCGACCGTACGCCACAGTACAAACAAATGTATTGTGACTTTCTTCGTGAGTATGAAGACTTAGGACATATGAGTTTAGTGCCAGGGGGTATAGAAAGCGTAGATAAACCATACTATGTTTTGCCACATCATGGTGTTTATCGTGAGAGTAGTACGACAACTCGTCTTCGCGTTGTTTTTGCGGCAAACATACCTACGACCTCAAATAAGTCACTAAATGACATACAATACGTTGGTCCAACTCTTCAGAGCGATATATTTTCTATTTTACTCCGTTTTAGACAGTATCAACACGTTGCTTGTGCCGACATAGAAAAAATGTACAGACAGATACTCATTCAACAGGACCAACGAAACCTTCAACTTATATTATGGAGATCTGATAAAGACAAACCAATACAAGTGTATCGTTTAAATACCGTTACGTATGGTACCACGTCTGCGCCGTACCTGAGTATACGTTGTTTAAAACAGTTGGCACAGGAATGTAGTGATGACGTCATTGCACAAGTTATTGACGAAGACTTTTATGTCGATGATCTGATTACTGGACATGACGACCGACAGACTTTATTGGAGATTTGTGACAAAACATCCAGGGTTCTGAAAAGTGCTTGTTTACCTTTACGTAAGTGGATATTCAATTCCGCAACATCAGCTAACATAAAAGACTTGGCTATAGGTGAAAGCAGCAACTCAAAAACCTTGGGTCTAGGCTGGTCTAATATAACCGACGAATTTAATTTTACTACCCAGATAGATATCCACAGTTCTGTAGTTACTAAACGTCTCATGTTATCAGTTATTTCTCAAATATACGATCCTCTAGGAATTTTATCTTGTGCAATTATAAAAGCAAAAATTATGCTTCAAAAATTGTGGCTTTGTAAACTAGACTGGGACGACGAGGTCTCGGCTGATATTGCGTCACAGTGGCAGGATTTCATTTCAAACCTAGGGCACTTGCACGATATTAGGGTACCGCGATGTGTAATGAAGGAACCTTCACGCTATAAACAACTTCATATTTTTACTGATGCGTCTATAGAAGCCTATGGTGCATGTGCGTATGTACGTACCTATAACGAAAACTCGCCTATTACAGTACGTTTGTTATGCGCAAAGGCTAAAGTAGCACCACTTCGATCCGTGAGTGTGCCCCGACTTGAGCTGTGTGGAGCTCTGGTTGGTGCACGACTGTACCAAAAAATTATAAATTCTTTACGTCTGCAATTTGATAAAGTTTATTTTTGGACAGACTCCACTATAGTTCAGGGATGGGTTCGTACATCTCCACACTTATTAAAAACTTTTGTGCAAAATAGGGTGTCGGAAATAAACACGCTCACAGGTGATAGTATATGGCGTCATGTTCCAGGTATACAGAACCCCGCTGATTTATTGTCGCGCGGCGCTAGTCTTGAGTCGCTAAAATACGACGACACGAGCTTGTGGCATAGCGGTCCTGCATTTTTACGTGAACCCGACTTTAACTGGCCTAGTAATAGCGACAATCATATTACTGTAGACCTACCGGAACTAAGATCGCAGGCAGTGTCTGCAGTAATTACACAAAATAGTAGTATCATTGATTTTGATAGGTATTCATCATTCC
The DNA here is from genome assembly GCA_947044815.1 of Apomyelois bistriatella. Taxonomy (NCBI): domain Eukaryota; kingdom Metazoa; phylum Arthropoda; class Insecta; order Lepidoptera; family Pyralidae; genus Apomyelois; species Apomyelois bistriatella. Next base: position 585,298 of record OX345693.1, read on the forward strand.
ATAGGCTACAACGCATAGGTGCATATTGTTTGCGATTTATACATAATGTGCGCCGGCCGGCGAGCGATCGCAAAACCGGTTTTTTAACTGCAGATGAGCTTAGACTGTCAGTACTCGCGTTAACTCGTATTGCACAACAGCAATCGTTCGGTGAAGAATATTATAACCTTAAAAATGATTTACCTATAAAGATTAAAAAGTGTAAAACGGTTAATAAAATTAATGGATTGAATATTTTTTTGGATCGTGATGGTATTATACGTATTGGTGGTCGGTTAGATAACTCGGAACGTTTTAGTTACGACAAAAAACATCCGATGTTGTTGTCAAGTAAACATAGATTTTCTGTGCTTTTGTTTACATACGAACACAAACGATTATTACACGGTGGACCTCAGCTTCTTGTTTCTACCATGCGTGAACGTTGGTGGGTGCTTGGAGCTCGGAACTTAGCCAGGCAAGTGGTTCACAACTGCGTCACTTGCGCTCGTTTTAAAGGTAACAATTACACATCGCTCATGGGTAATTTACCTAAAGAAAGGATCGAAAGTAATTTTCCGTTCATGGCTTGTGGGGTAGACTACGCTGGACCAATGCTCGTTCTGGACCGTAAAGGTAGGGGTGGTCGTGTCACTAAAGGCTATATTTGTCTGTTCGTATGTTTCACAACTAAAGCCTTGCATTTGGAGTTAGTAGGCAGTTTATCTACGCAAGACTACCTGTTAGCTTTTAAACGTTTTGTATCACGGCGCGGCAAACCGTCCGTTATATTTTCCGATAACGGAAAAAATTTTGTAGTCGCTGAAAAAGAGCTTTCAGCAATTATTAATAATAGTGCTCAAGATGTTTCTGATTATGGCAGCGAGAATTCCATACAAATAAAATTCATTCCCAAATATTCAGCACATTTTGGGGGTTTATGGGAAAGTGGGGTGCGTAGGTGTAAGTACCATTTGAGACGCGTTATGGGTAACGCTAGACTCACTCATGAGGAATTTGTCACGGTATTGACTCAAATAGAAGCCGTCCTCAACTCCCGTCCTCTTTCACCTTTATCCGCAGATCCCAACGACTGTCTCCCGCTCACACCGGCTCATTTTTTGATTGGTCGGCCGCTGACTGCTTCAGCCCCGGAAGACCTGACCTCGACTGCTGTCGTGCGCTTGGGGCGCTACGATCGGGTGGAACAGCTACGTCAGCACTTTTGGAAGCCTTCAAAGACGAGTCAAATGGCAGACCAATGGTGAAGATGTCAAGCTGGGCAGCCTTGTAATTATCAAAGATGATAACCTTCCACCGCTCAAATGGAAATTGGGACGTATTATCCGTTTGATACCAGGAGATGATGGAATAACGAGGGTCGTCGATATCATGACTGCAAAAGGGACTATACGAAGAGCCTGTACCAAAATCTGTCCCCTACCCGTACAAACAACAGCTGAAGAACCTGCTTCGTGTTGCAGCCCTTCAGTACATGCGTAATCTACAGTTGGAAGATATCACATTCTTCCAAGGTGGCCGGTATGTTAAGACTCGTACCGCCATCTACACCGCCAGCGAGGAACTACCGGTTGACACGACGTTGGCGCGCTTTGCATTTCGTTCGATGTTCACTTCACTTGCAATCCGAATTTTGAACGCCTAACCCGCTACACTTAACTTGTAAATTTTATTATTGAAAAATAAACGTTTCCGTCAATTTAAATAAAATCAAGTTATTGAAGAGCTCCCGTCTCCCGCTAAAGTCAAAGTCGCAACAACATCGTCATCATTATTTTTAAATAAAAGAAGTTTAAAATTCTCTTGTTATTTGTGACATATAAAACTATCAAGTATATTTGTGTATGCTGATTGTCATAATAATTCTCTTTGTATAAGATGAGATTAATTTAAAGCAATCTTTCCAGGGTCTTGCAATCACAATCCATTCAAACTAATATGTTATAACCTGCTGGTATTGTAATAGGTAGTCTTACTCTCACTAAAAAATTTACTGAAAAACTTTTTGATATAATATTAGTAACAAAGGAAGATGAGCTTACAGACACACAATAATGACTTGATCTTAGGCTTTACAGATATATATGTAACTAGCTTTCACCAGAATGAATTTCCCTCGGGAACAGTGCTTTTTTCCGGGATGAAAAGTACCCTATGTCTTTCTCAATACTTCTAGCTATGTGTATGTGAAATTTTAGGAAGATTGGTTCAATAGATGGGGCGTGAAGAGGTAACAAAACCAATATACAAACTCTTTCGCATTTATAATATTAGTTGGGATAGGTGTAGCTGCAATAAATAGCTTTTGGGAGTTACCAAAAGAATAAATTATTAAAAACAACATCTATAATAATCACTTGACTTGTACTTACATTATAATATACAACAATTAATGCTAACTACATGATTAATACAAAATACTCCATTTGTTCCCCTGTTTCGAGTTGTAACTAACAAAATTTATTAATCAACATTAAAATAATGAAAATATTTACATTTCAAAGTATAGCTACTTAAATATTGCAAATAAATAATTGAAAATTTACTTCACATTACACTAAAAATTAATTGTCAGTTTAAACCAGGGCTGCTGGGAACTGGTATTTTGAAGACCCAAAAATAACCTGGTAATTGAAAACACTGATTGATTTAAGAGTCCTAAATACCTGGTTAAGACCATTATTTTTGAGTATATACCAGTTAAGCAGAATTGTAATGCTATGGGTTGCTGTATAAATTTATAGACAGACAAATGTACTGGTTAATGATTCTAACTAGGTTTCCCAGCCCTGGTTTAAACAAGGCAATTTAAATACAACTGCAAAACGGGTTATCTGTTATCTACGACGGCATGTTCACGGACTCAGAGGCGGGTCATCTTGCCCAATCATCACGTCTTCGTACATAACATCATTATTTCTTCTCTGGTTTATCTTTTGACGGACATATTCAACTAGATTATACTTTCTTATGACTAAAACAAGGCCTCCTGCAAGTAGAACTAAAGTGAATAGAGTAACGAGCACTGCCGCTGTCGCATGGCTCGGTGGAGAGGCACTACCTGGCTCGCATTGGTCACCTACCATGGTGAACCCTTTCACACACACACAACTGTGTGTAACCTCACTGCATTCCTGATTATCCCCCGGACATGGCTCTATAGCGGTCACATTGCAGGACAGGATGTGGTCTGTTAAAAAGAATAAAGTTCTCGCATAACACCGCCAGAATAAATTGATTCAATTAAATAATTGTCGGCTACTTACCAGTGTAAGCGAAATGTAGGAGATTCAAGATTATCGCAGCGATATCGAAGGTTCTTAGACTCATGTCTGCAATATGCCTCGCTGTTGTATATTCACATCACAAATTATTGGCGGAAAATAATATGGTTTTTGTTTTTATGCGGACAATGATTCTTCAGTTCCACGAGTCGCAATCGAAAGCAAGCAAAGCAAAACAACCAACAATCAACCAACTGATCTGTCAAGTGTCAAATGTATTGTCAGTGTCAACGTCAACAGCTGATTTTTATTCATATTTTTTTACGGCCCTGGAAGTAAGTAAGGCCTTTCTTGAACTAGTCAAGGGACTGCAAACGCACGGCATAGCTTAAATTGATTTTTTTATTTTAATTGTAGGTATCACCATAATAATACGACAACCTTATATTATTAAGTTTGTTCAACTATACCTTACCTAGAGAAAAAGGTACATACCTTTTACATTAATCACAGAAAGATAAATTAAAAAGCCAATTTTAAAAAGTAAGTTTATTATCAACAAAACAATTGGCAATAAAATAAAATGTTATAATTCTATCAGTCTAGAAATTACAATAATAAACTAGAATTTTGGTCTAGGTACCCTAAAAGTTGAATTCATCATCTGATCCGTACGTGTATTTTTCTGGAAGTATGTAGTCCTTAGGGTCATGACCATGAGCCTCTACTCCGCCATTGCCATCTGGAGCGCCCTCCCTGAAAGAAAAAGTATAGTAAAGAAAACATGAAACTGAATCACGATGATATTTTTTTGGAGCTAAAAATAACAAGGACAAAATCACACATCTATCCATAAAGTTAGTTGGAGAATTGTGTTAAAGGATACCAACTCAACGATGCTATACGAGTATCCTACTATCCTACTTCTTACGAATATTACGTGAAAGTTTGTAAGAATGTCAAGTTTGAATGTTTGTTTAAAAATGATGTATGATGTTTTTTTGTCAATGTTTTAACGTCTTAAAGGCTGAATAGGTAATCCAGTGACGGTACGCAGATCAGACTGTAGTCGCTCCATTGTAATAATCAGTACTTATAACACCGCAAAGTCTTGGACTGATAAAAAAAGTATCCTGGGTTTTAAAGCCTAAGCTGAAGAAGCAACTAGGAAACACGTATAATTGATGTAAATACTTACTTCAAGTCTTCATGTTCTACTTCTGGTTTGTCATTGCTATTTTCGATTTCTTCAACATCGTCTGGCCTGCGTCGTTGCTCAGCTGTAAAAACAATCACATTAACTATTATTTATGTTTTTTCTTATCAAAGGCTCATGATGACATTGTATTTTATTCTAATCATGGTCATACTAATCAAAACAACAAAATTCTTAATCCTTATCTTAATTTTTGCTTCATTTTTTCATAATAATTATTTGTATTGATTTATGCAGATTTAGATTTATCTATATCTAATATGATATTAGATTAGATTAAATAAGCATAAAATATCTAATTTCTATAAGTTGGTTATGTAATGAAAAGCAATCAAAGCCAAAGTCTTATCTTTTAAATTTATTGCATTATCTACAAAGGCTAGGATCTAGAATTTCAAAAGATCCACTTGATTAATCGCCTGATAAATTTAAACGGTCTCCTAATAATCTGAGGACGCCTGAGGTCACCTTTCCTCTCATCACGATTGCTGTATGCACCATCCTGTTCCTTTCCTTCTAGACCATAGGAATCTTGCTTCTCGAATTCGTAGTTGTCTCCTGCTTTCTTGTGGAAAGAGTCAAAATGTTGATAGCCTTTTTTGCCGCCGCCAGACTTCTTTCGGGAATACCCGATCTCGCCATCGCCTTCGTTTTCATATGATTTGTGCCAGTCGTCAGGCTGTGAAGGTCAATATTAAAGATGAAGAAGGTATTTAGAGCTACCTGGATATTCTACAAGTTCTAACTTCAGTATTGACCTAATTATTCCATTGAAATGAGTGAGTAACATATAAACAATTCAGACTGTTTATGCTTTCCAAAGAAAATGGAAAAACTTCGCTCGTTCCTCAGCGATATCAAAATTCTGTGGTATGTGCTTTGATTATTTATGATAATCAAAGGGTCTGTAACCCCCTGCCCCATCCACCTTCAACTAGCGGTATTATGCTGAAGATGTTATCTCTATCAGAAAATGACATTCAAACAGCAGTTTAGTTAGTTACTCGGAACGTGTGGAATTCAAGAAGGAAGGCCTTTGCCCAGCAGTGGGGCACAAAGACTACAAAAAAGAAGGTTTTATAATAATATAAATATTTATAAAAGTAGGCAGATATGAGTCTCTCGGTGCGCGAACCAATTCACACAACCAGTTTTTCTTGAATTTTTTTTTTAATTCCAATTTAAATGTTGAAACCATGACAATGAGTCATGGTTTCAACATTTAAATTGTGAACATAATTATAATTATTTTCTCTTTTCAATGTCAGCCTGATGATTGGCAAGCATGACGAAGTTTACCAATAAATAGATAATAGTACTTACGAGTACAAAGTTAAACTTACAAATTAACTAGCTTTTGCCCGCGGCTTCGCCCGCATGGAATTCCCAGGATGAAAGGTACCCTATGTCCTTCTCCTGGTTCTAAGCTACCTCCTTACCAATTTTCAGCCAAATCAGTTGAGCCGTTCTTGAATTATAAGTGGAGTAACTAACACGACTTTCTTTTATATATATAGATTGGTAGGTATTGCAAAATATCAACCTTCTATGAAATGCTGTTGCTGGTTGAATCCCCCACTATATAGTCACACAAAATAAAAACTAAACAGTCGCTTTATTTCTTCTCTTTAGCCTTTTCAACCACATAGTATCTTTTTCATTGTGCCATTTTTGACGGTATTGGGCAATTTACATCCACTCCTAGCCGCGCTAATTAAATTGTAGAACATTAAAATTTACGTTTGCAAAAAAGGTCAGTAACAGTAATTCCAAAATATCTAGCGGGCACAGTGCTTCAAAGCAACCAGCTGAGGAAGCACCCGAGAAAGCTATAAGATGAGAAAGAGTAATTCCAAAATGTCTAGATACGCTTCTTTCACAATGGATTAACCTTGCAATTAATTAAATTAAGCAAACTTACCGCTGCCGCCCTCACTTCCCGTATATAAGAGCCAACGGACACGGTGTCATCTGCCACTTCCAAATCCTGAAGTGTTATCACCGGACTACTCATCACCAGATGCAGAGCGCCCAAAACTATGGGCAAAAACTTAGTAGCCATTTTGAAACCTAAATTCGCTGTCACAAGTTTAATTACGGAATATTTCGTGATGTCTGCTTTAGCAAAAACAGTGCTCGACTTGTCCGGTGCGACTCAACACAATTCCAGAGTTTCTTATTTATATAACTAAAGATTGCGATCAAGACGATCTTTCACAATGTCCGCCTCTTGGCTGACCCTTGGCAAACCTCTTCGTGTGGTTTTGTGAGAGTTGGAAGTCGATCACGCTTTTTGTTCCTGCTGTTTCAGATATAGTTACTTACCTAGTCTTATCGTATTTTATGTACTTAGCGACCCGCCCCAGTTTCGCATGGGCATACAAACCTTCCTCTTGAATCACTCTATGTATCTATTAAAAACAACCGCATCAAAAACCGTTGCGTAGTTTTTAAAATTTAAGTATAGACATAGAGACAGAGAAAGCAACTTTGTTTTATACTATGTAGTGATCCAATTAATAAAATTAAAAAGTCATTGTTGGTAGATGGGAATTTTTGAGATGTTGTACATATTGCATTTTTTTTTACTCTTAACTCTAAGAATGTGTATATAAGCATAAGAATACACACAATTACAGTAATATTCAAAGGTTAAAAACAGAATGTTTTTCTAGGGTTAATGAATATTTTGATTTTCAGTCTGTAAGAAAAATAAAACATCACTTTTTTTCGTTTTTTTAATTTCCAATAGCAGCCGTCACTAAGCCGTCACTTTATATTGTTGCAATATTGTTTGGTTTGTATTAATCACATATTAGCAGCTTTTGCTTCTTCATTATGGGCAGTATATACTGCGATGAAGTTTGTCATATCTTTTTCTTTTTTCATTTCTTGTGGAGTACCTTCATCGTTAGCTGTCTCTTTAGTTTCAGTTCTTTGGATATTATCTGTTGATTCTTTTAATGCATCAGTATAAGCATCGTAAATAAACTCCCATTCCTTCTTCAGTTCTAGTTGCTCCAATGATTGTGCTCTGAAATACGCATAGGTATAAATTGATTGGTCCCAGCATGCAATTAAATAGATTGTGAAAAAGTAGCATTCATATCGAACCCTTATCATTATTCTTGGTTCTTATTCCACCTGGGCGATTGAGGTTAAATTTTCTAACCATTCTCTTAAAAAATGTATGTACCTACCAAGTGTATTTATATATTTTTTATTTTTTCCACTAAGTTGACCAGGAAAAATATTTACTTACTTTAATATTACTACACGTGATCCAGCTATGTTCGCGTGGCAAATTTTTATTCTAATTTAGATTAATATTTTTGTGAATGATATTATTATGACACGGTTGTGAATGCAAAAAAAAGTAGGTAAATAAATAAATTGAGAAGAGAGGAAGATCTAAAATATATAGATGATTTGTGAGTTAGGGTGTTAGAAGAACTTAACCATGACAAAGAATAAAGACTCATGGAAGAAAAAAACTACTGGCTTACTTTACATATAGTAAAGAGTTGATATAGGGTAGTATTTATTCCAATAAGTTGGTAATAATAATAAAAAAAGCCTTTATTTGAGACATATTAACATTATACACATTTTATGACATTTATATTTGAATGAAATCGACATTGTCTGTATGCTTTCTGCAACTGCATCCACCTAGTTGGTACTGAGATGTAAATGATTTTGATGAGGTAATAAAAATTATACACGTACATTGTTGCGTCACAGGTGTCAAATCTCACGAGTTGGAAGCCCACATCTTTGCTACGCTGAATTGCATTCTTGGCAAGCACGTTGATGATTTCGATTCGTTTCGGTGCATCCAACGGAACTATTAAAGATATCTGAAAAAAATATATATATATGTTAAGCAACTTACACGATTCAAAAGATGTAAATTCAATACAATTCAATTTATTTATTTTAGGCATTTTGTTTTATAAAAAAGTCCATATTTAGCAAAGCAATTAGTAAAGCAATGCACATACTATGTAAACAAGATGTTGTCACTATACTTCTATTGGTTGAAAGTATAGCCTAGTTAAATGGTGAAGATAATATTATTTTATAGCAGTTAGATGTACATGTAAGTACCTACAACATCAGTTAAATTTAAAAAAAGTATCGACTAACCTGCAAAATTTTATGAACATGATATTTATCATGCAACGCAGGCGCGCGTAGACAGTGAGCAGTAAAATGCATCAGTCGTCTGGATCTGGTACATCGCACGCATCTGGCCCATCTCTCCAACATTGCTGCGTCCCATGGACAGACAGCCATCCCCAGAGCCAGGCCACGGACTGTTCCCCATCCACGTCGAGCTTCTTGCTGCTCGGCTAGCATGGAGTGCCCTGTGACAATTGGAAAATTGACCTATAGATGACAAAGCATGTAAGCAAGCTATTAGCTGCTGATTTTTTTTTCTAATACCACCACGATTTCTCGGTGTCTATACCTACTATGAGCCTGCTTTCATACTTGTTCTCGCTTTTGCTACCTCTCGTACTTACATCCTTCATACTTACTATTTCATTCATTCTGCTTACGGGTGAGACTCCCGTCTATTAGCTGCTGATTAGGATGCTGCCAGTGTTGTGAGAATGAAACCTCTTGGCGTCAGTTTCACATCAAAAAAAGAGAGAGAGGATAAGATAGCAAGCAAAAGATAACTTGACATGGTAATTCAAATGTGGCATATCCCTTGTAAAACAAAAGTTACATGAAATCTGGATAGGATCAAGAGTCAGAAAAATATATCTACACCATCTAACTTCTGCTTAACCCTTTGACCGCCAGCCTTTACAAATTATCGTGCCTCCATTAGAAAATAAAAATCAGTTGGTTGGAATGTACGAAATGAACAAGAAAATGTTTGTGGGATTTAATAAGAAGTTAGCGATTGAAGAGTGAATAACATCTACCTAGTCTCCTGGCAAGGTACTTACAAAGAAAACCGGACAGACCTTGAGCGAGTGCCCTGGCTACATAGTCGCACAGAATCAGGTGCGATCCGCTAGGTGGCGCTGCCAAGCCAGGCCAGGCTGTGCGCGCATGTTCTCGTACGAAGCGAAGAATGCGCGGTACATCAGATGCGCGGGCGCGACGCACCCGTACTCGCTCCTCACTCTCGGTGCCCTGCACCTGAAGGTCATCAACGTTTATCAGATTTAAATTCATCTATATAATATCTAGATCTCTCTAAGTCTGAGCAAGTCATGTAAGATTACCATATTCAAATGATACATTCTCATAAAGAAGTTTTGAGTTTTCAAAAAACAATTGCCCAGATTTAGAAGTTCTTGTTATATTTTTTTAATGGACATGATAACTTGTTTTTTGTTGTAAAATTAGGATAAAATAAAATCTACAAGATGTTATAAAGATTTGTACATTAAAAAAATAAAACTCTAATTCATTTTGTAACTGTTTTTATTTTCAATTGTAAAGATATTAACAGTTACGTATTCATGATGTAGTTTTACCGTGTTTTTATCGTCGCTGTAGACTGTTACTTGTGCTTGAACGTGATAATCGTAGTTTACTGTTTGACTCATCATGTATCAAGCAGTCTGCTTTATTATTTTGCTTTGAAGATCGTGGTGACTCTTTTGGTACTTGTACTATTAGGTACTCTTTAATCGGATTAGTCTGTCTATATTTACTGATCTGATTTTCGACTTTCAATTTCGAATCATTTTTCAAACACCCTTTTTGTTTGTTTTTAATTGATTTCGTGCTAAGAATTTTCACCTTCGAATCATAGTCAAATTTCTCTATCTCTTTTCCTGCCTTCACGATATTTGCTACGCTTTTTCCAAAAAGCATACTATTAATTTTTGTATCTTTTATTTTATCTCTCAACTCCACTCTTAATCCAGAAAGAATATTATTACGTCTAGTTAATGAAAAGTTGTATTGAGTGTCACAAAGAAGTCTTCCTGTATCTAATAACAACTTGACTACAGTAGGATCTTCCTTTTCTTTTGTTTTAAGGATAGTTATTGCTTCGCCTAAACTAGCTATAGCACTACCTATTTGTTTTTGTTTATCGTAAATGACTTTATCTCGTTTTGCAATAGTATTTGTAACAGCCATTTTAACCTCTGGATTCAATGATGGAGCATTTATAAATTTGCAGTTGACAGGTGGTAGATGGGCTTGTAGTAATTCTTTTCTCTGAATTACTGAAAGACCCGATGTTGCTATATATTGAAATCGAATAGCTATGTCATCATATATAGGTCTTCCATAAACTGTTGCATTAGATGGATTTGCATCAACCTTACCCTCGCCATCTTCATCTACTGTATTTGAGTCGCGATTGTCATGCTCATTACCTAAGGCTGCTTTCTTTATATGTTTTCGAGACGGATTTAAGGATTTAGAGATGTCCGTAGTTGAATCTTTGGTATCGTCCAAGTCAAAGCTGACTTTATTATCTGCAATTAGAAATAATTTTATGGCTCCTTATAAATTTGTGATGAAACAACTTATTTTCTTATCCACAATAACGCTTACTAAATGATTTAGGTTAGGGCATAATAAATTACCTTGACTTGATTTCCCAGTTGACAGTTTTCGCCCAAATTTATTCATTTTCTTCTTGAAGTAATTCATTATGTCTGACTATGAGCATATATATTTTTTAATTTTATTCAATTTGAATACATTATATCAAACTTTTACTACTACATTTTGAAAGACATAATTATCAATTGGTGAAATAAAAAACTGTAAGATAGAATAATCGACAGATAAATATGTACATTAGTTTAAAGGAAGTGATGTCATGAGTAAATGTTTACTATATTTTCTTTGACTGAAAAATAGCTTAAATTACTTCTGAAAATGTTATTTGGGAAAGTAGAATAAATGTATTCTTTTTAACGATTATGGAATTTTAACTCGTTTATCATTGGTCTCACATTGTATCTCACGGCCATTAATTTAGTTTTTACTATAATACTTGCAAATTAAAAATAATCATTTACATTTTGTACGTTCACTTGCTTGGAATCCGGATCGGCTTTTGGAGTATCAGAGTAGTTTCTTCTAAACTGATTGGAAATTGTGCATAGGACTGGTTTCCTTACTCTACCACTAGATAAACTTTTTAAAAAATTGGTCATTAAGGACATTATGGGCACCGAGGTTTTGGAATATTCAATTTATTTATTTACACATAAAATTTAGTTCTCCGAATCATGGTTATGGCTATGTAATAAATACTTTGTTAAATTTGTAAAAATCTAAATAATATAACAATGGTGACTTATTGACGCCTGCTATGACATTTGATTTGTTTGTTTCTTAATTGTCAAGTTTCATAGCATGCCTGTTTTTTGATAATTTTATTAACCATTGTTCGAAAGATAGGAAACTTCTTTTCATGTCCTATTAATCAATTCAGTAAAATTATGCTTTAGGTTACGTAGTATCAAATCGTTTTTTAACAATTTGGTTTGATTTCAATGTTCGGTTCGATTGGCCGAATTTGAAGCTGGCTGCTTTTTCCGCTGTGGTGGAGATCAGTCGCGGATGTAGTAAATATACCTACTTTGTTTCAATTATTATTATACATTCTACTTAAGTATGAAAACTATTTATTGTAATGCTCTAGAAGATGAACTTTAATCAAAGAAGGTGATATTATATTTTCAAACGTCTTAACAAAACTTTATGAAAAAACCGTGTGAAAAGCAGAACGGGTCAGCAGACAGTGCCATTTCCGACATACGTCTAAATAAATGACTTTATTCAAGTTCTAGCCACAAAAAACACAAAAAAAATGAAAAGCTAAATAAAATACATACAAATGAGCAGAAAAAGCCAAAAAAAATTTGTTCATTCAGGATGTAATAAATAATAAAGCAACAATGATTAAGGCGTTGTCAAGTGGTTTTCTTTCGAGAACTCTGCTGAGCCATGTTGGGATTAACACGCGACAGCCTATTCGTGGCAGAAGACCCTCGCCCTGTGACGTGTGTCTCTATCCAAAGGATAAGAGACCAGTAAGTAAATAAGATCACATTATATTACGTACATACAACAGACCACATAGAAAAGCGGACCTACCACGATGTGAATACGGTAAAGGAGTATACTTTTTTCGTCAATTACATTCAGAGGCGTCAATTACACCCATGGATGTAGGAAGACTAAACTCTTTGGAAAACCAGACAACTGCAAAAATAATAGCTATTACATCTTCTTGTGTCGATGGTCCTTTTCAAATTTTATCAACCCAGAAAGAAGTGACCTTAACCGCTTTGTCAGTCGCTAAATAATTTCTATATTATTTACTGCACCCAGTTTCTACAAAAGAGGAACTACAAATGGTATAGCTTAATGATAAGCGTTATCTACCATTAGTTAGGGGCTTCCCTGAGCACGACAACAGACGCGGTCATTATTGCACCCAAAGGCTCAGAGCCCGTGTTGAACAGATCGGCCTTACAATTTTTGTGTTTATGTTAACTTTCACGTGTGTGTGTTTTATTATAGTCGAGGGCTTAAATGTGTGGATCTATTTTGATTAATATATTACCTTTTACAATTTTAGTGTTTTGACATTAACAACGTGACGATCGACCGCGGCAACCAGTGCCACGCAAAGTTCATCAGGTCTTTCCTCTATAACCACTTCTGGCCAAGGGAACCCAGCGTTGTGGGGCTATGGATGGATCTAAACTCTCCATATTTGGATGTCCTCACTGACAAATATTCTCATTCAGGTTTGTTTTATTTTATTAAAATAATGGTCTCTGTTGTCCTTAGTTTTCATTTAAACGATTATTGTTTTTTTTTTGTAACTGCCAGCATGATAAGCCTAAGGCTTATAGCTCGGGGGCAAAATGTTTTCATTTTTAAAACATCGTTAGAATTATTTTTATTATGGTCTGCCTGTCTAATGTTAAGTCAACCCTTATAAAAGGAAGATTTGTAGATAAAAACCGTCACTAGTAAGTTACAGTTACAAAGAAACATAGCCTACTACTTTGGCTTTGCCCGCGTGAGATTCCGTCGGGAACAGTGCTTTTTCCCGGAATGAAAGGTACTCCTAGCTATGTGTATGCGAAATTTCGGGAATGTTGGTTCAGTAGATAGGGCGTGAAGAGATAGCAAACAAACAAGCAAATATAAAAACTCAGTTTCGCTTTTATAATATTAGTCGGGATATAATTAATCTCTTAGACGAATCACCACCATTAGGGGTTGGAAACCTTTTTAAAATATCTACCTACATTTTAATGGATTATTTACAGGAGATAGGTTCATAGCCTACGAGAAAATTCCAAGAACTGGTGAACGCAAGATGATAGGTGTTCTGGTCGCCAACAAGCTGTTCCCGTGGGCTATCGATGAGATTGAAGAGTGGGCTCATTTCACGGCATCGAGACCGGAACGACACCGCATGTACTTCATTGCCCATTGTATCAGAAGCCCAAAATTGTTCACCAAGTACAATCTGAACTATATTTACGATGTAAGTCTATTGGGTGCGTGAGGATATTATGAGAAGGTCCCAACAGAAGACCAGCACTGTATAGGTAGAACAACCAGCTCTGTATGCTGAGTTGGGTCCTACATACATACATATATATCACGCCTGTCTTCCGCAGTGCTAAGCAGAGACTAGAGATTCCCATTTGCTACGATCATTATAGACCGCCTACTTTCTGGGTTCTATTTTTTATAAAAAATTAAATAAGATCCACACAGTTTTATTTAAATTTCCTTTTGTCGTATATATCTTTTTATTTTACCTTTATCTATTACATCATCACAAAACATCTACATCTTAATCCTCTGGAATACTGGTTTTTTAATGAGGGTTTTGTCTAACTTAAGGCTTTTAATATTCAGTTCTGCTCACTATGTGAAGATGATCAGCTGATCAGTAATTGTCTCAGGTGGAGGTGCTGACAACGGCATCAGAAGTGACGGCTCAGGGCGTCGGCACTATGCTGCTGCAGGCTGCCATCCAACAGGCTGTGGAACTCCGCCATCCACTGGTCCAGGTTATTTCTGTCAGCCAGTATACGTGAGTATCCATTGTGATATCAAATTCAACTTACAAACTTTTTTCACCGTGAATTTCTAATTACTTAAGACATTTACTAAGACATTTATCCATTTCCTTATTATACATACTTCCATACTAATATTATAAATGCGAAAGTCTGTATGTCTAACTATCTTAACTGTCATTTCACGGCTAAACTGCTGGACCGAATATGATGAAATTTGGTATGGATATAATTGAAGACTGGAGTCGAGAGTTGGAGTAAAGTCGAGTTCAAGGGTCACCGCTACCGCTTATATAACCGAGTCGAGACTATATCGTTAGCAATGCTGCGTCAATATGGTGGAACTCGATTGAGTATTAATTGTTTTTATCTATCACAGATCCAGAATCTGCGAGAAGTGTGGCATGAAACGCGAATGGGAGATGAACTATACCGATTTCGTGGACGACTTCGGGCAGCGCGTGTTTTTTCCTCGCAGCCCTCACCACACAGTCGCCGTCTATGTCAAATACTTTGATCCTAAGATTGGAGCCATAGTGCCGTGCAAACCCCAAATGTCTTAGTTAGATTCAAGACCATTGGATTCATTGAAAACTTGAAAGGTTTGAGCCATAGTTTCTTGCAAGCCTTAAATGTCTTACAGAGTTTCTAGGTTAGAATGCTACATTAGGATTGGCTAAAATTTGCACTGTGGGTCAAATGTTATCGATTTATTTAATTTTTTAGAAATTTTATGATCATTATGGTTCTTAATTACTAATTCTGGTTTATATGGTTCTAATCTTTATTAAATTAGAGATCATCCGTAAGCCTGTTCGACTTTAATAAAATACTTACCTACTTATTTAGTCTATGCACGTATGTTTTTGACAAATCTTAAAAATTTATATCGAGTTTTGTAGGAACTAGATTTTTTATCAAAACAAATCCCAATAACAAATTTATTTTAATTAAAAAATGACTAAAATCTCTATAAAAATTTAGCTTATGTTAACAAATAAATATAAAATTAACAAGTACGAAATGTGAGAAAAGAAAAAAAAAACATAATCTGTTGCGGGAAATAATTAAAATTTGGTTGTATACACAATTAAATTTGTTGCAGTCACAGTATAAAAGTGACAGATAAAAAGTTTTGTATAAACTTAATGTAACTTGCTGATAATAAAAAAAGAAGTGATATTGAACCTTAGGAAATTGTGAACAGTTTGTAAAAGATAGGTAGATAAATTACATAAGTATATTGTTAACTACGTAAAACTTATATACAAAATCTTAAAATTAAAGGCTTATTTATTAATACAGTTGTGGTTATTTACAAAAACGTTAATATTTTGGTATTCTATTGATAGCCTCTTGTACAAAATATAGGTATTTTCATTTACAAAAAGGTTAAGGAAAAATTGAGTTGGTACAGAAATATCTAATTTAACAAACAAGTTTGACAAAGGTATAATAATTTTGATGGATAACAATATTGATACTGAATCTGTCTCATAAGGTGAAAATAATAGATTAGATCAAGAACAGACAACAAAAAGTGGAAAAAAAAAACATATTTGCTTACCCAATCGGCCGCTGACCGATTCGACCCGCTCACGCAATCAGTCAATAGGTTTTTTGCTGATTAATTTATTGCATTAGAACTGCAACGGTTTTTCGAAGTCGTAAAAAGTGACAATGATCGCCAGTTTGAAAATGCAGCTATTGGTTTTAAGGTTGAGAAAGAATTAAATGGCATCATAGTCTGAATTGAAAATACAAAAAGTGACAGTTAAGAAGGTAACAATCAAATGAATATGTAGGTATTTATTATTATTAATAATAAGCCCTTCAAATTAAACCATGGGCTTATCCGTAGTTACAGAGAGTATGTTTAAGTTAAATTGTACCTCCAACCTTTATCGAAGTGATGTTATAAAAATACCTTTAGGAAATGAGACTTTATTCGTAAATTGTGTTTTATCTTTGAGCGGTGCTAGCGCGTCAGCTACCTTTTTTTCTTAATAGTTATTTGGAATGTAATTAATTGAATAATAGGATTTTTTTAAGGTTAATGGTCTATTTAAATTGTGTACTTTCTATCGTCAAATAGACTTACAACTATCTTATTCTTCACTGTTTATTCTATGGCATATCAAATCATATCCTAACATCATCAAAAACATATTAAATTCTTAAAATTACCCCATTTACTTTTGACGGCTTTAGCAGTATTTTCAAACAAATATGAAAGGCGTGATGAAAGTTATATCAATTATAAAGTGGTTTATTTGAAAACAGCTGATATCATCAAATCAGTGGCAAAAAATTAAGGCCTTAATTTAATCCGCCAAAATTGAATTGAACTGACCCCGTTCTTGGTTCCTTAATAGTTAGTTCTTCTTCTCATAACCCCATTGAGAACCACCTTCGTTGCCTCCCTTCTTTCCATGTTGTGAATGATGGGCATTGTGCTCCTCGTGACCGTGACCTCCCTTGTAACCGGTATGGTCTTCGTCTAGGTGACCCTTGTTGCTGAAAGGAATTTTACGAAAAATATATTAGACCTTATAAATTACATTTTTCCGTAACCTGTGTTTTTTTATTGACAAAATTGAGATTAATAATAATAGACATCATCATCATCATCAGCTGCTTAGAACCCACTGCTGGGCATAAGCTTCCCCCTGTCTATGCCATGCATTCCTACTCTAAGCCACCGCATTCCAGTTGTTGCCAGCAACCTTTCTAATATCATCGACCCATCTAGCAATAGACATACAACAATAAACATGAAATTGTTAATATGTTGCAACGAAATTAGTCACTATTAAATTTGTAGCTTGTAGAGAGAAAATAAGAGATACCTTCGGAATCATCCAATGCATTAATAAACTTAATTCTAAAATTTCCTGTTCAACTTCCTAGCAACCCATCTTAGCAAACAAAAGAGGGTTTTTTTCTGTCGTTTGTTGAATTCATACAAATATCATTATAAAAGTAACTAAATTCAAATTCATTTATTACTTGTAAACATGTTGTACAGTAAGGTTTTACAAATCATACCTATACGTATATTTCAATCATTACAAACTGTCTACGTCAGCGTTTATTTATATCTCTACTAATAATATCTTCAAATGACGACACTAAATAGTATTGAGAGCCAAATTCTATATTTGTTCCACATTTACTGTATGTTGAAGTGTAAAAGTTAAAAAGCCTCTCACGTGATGTTTCTTTTAACCAAACACTAACAATATGACATATTTAGCATATTTTTAGGATTCCATATTTGGTGGTTCGTCGATAGTGTAATTTCTATCTTGAGCACCTCCGTGCTTCGAGTAACTGTTACTGATATATGGCAGTTGTTGGGCTATGTTATGCCTTTAGGCAGCTTGAAAACCTGACAGTGCTGGCCACTGACACTACAACACACCCGAATCATGTTCCTATTTGTCTGGTTTTCCTGTAAAAAGGGTTACGGAGGTCAGGCGGCAGTTGCTCCATTGTAATAACCAGTACCTCCAAAACAAGACCATGATTAAAAGCGTAGACTCTTAACCCCCCTCTGATGCATAAGTTGAAGATGCAACTAGGACAAATGTTTGGAAGACGATGATGATAGGTAGATAGTTCAATGGTAAACACTCATACTTTATCCGGTATTGGAACTACAATCAGTACAGGCGTCTTGATGATATTATTTACATTTGATGATTTTATTTGACTTAACGAAAATTCATTTGTTAGTAATTTGTGATTTGTATGCCGATCCTAGCTGGACGTGTTTATCTGTCTCTTTTTGCTTAACATCGACACTGCATGTAATTTATGTGTATGTTACTATAATATGTTCAACAAATAAAGCATCTTGAATCTTGAATCTACATAACATACATTACCGTCTATTTTACTTCATTATTTACCACCATTTCTAAAGGTTGCCTGGAAGAAATTGCTTTTAGCGATAAGACCGCCTTTTGCGTTTTATATTTAAGTTCTTGTTCACCTATTTTCTGTATTATATGTGCAATAAAGAGTACTGCAGTTCCATGCTGGTCTGGGAGAAAAACAAAAACATAGAATGTACCAGCTGCTTCTCTTCCCGCGCAAGCCGTAAAAGTCGTCTGAGGGAATCGCCGAATGGGGAAATTATGACATAGGCGATGCGGCTAGCAACCCATCACTATTGATTTCCTGTTTCAACTACCATTATGCTAAACGTGGCCTAAAGTCTTATGACCCTAGGCTCTGTCTACCCCCCATGGGATAAAGATGTGATTATATGTATGTATGTATTGTATTGTATTGTACCTGTAACCCTTCTTTCCTCTCTCTACGAAGTCATGACCGGCGTTGACGTGGTGGGCTTTTTTCTTGCCGCTCTCGTTGCTGGCGTGCTTGGCATTGAACTTGCCATACCGATGGTGCTCACCACTCTTGTGGAAGTCATCGTAGAACTTGTGCTCCTTGTGGAACTCATCCTTGTGGTATTTGTTGTGGTAGCCTGCAACAGTATAATACATATTATTCTACAAAATCACCATTTCTTGAAGGTGACATGTTCAATCATCAAAAACATTAATTATCCCCATTGGCTGTTTATTTATACGGAGCCGTCTGTGGGTTAATCCGTCTCACGCTTGGCCGATTTTGATAGATACTCCCTCTACGAGGAAACATCACTAAAAAAACCTAACAGCCTACATACACAATTATGTGCATTCCCACGTTATGTTCTGAGAACGAAGCATTTATATTTATTACCCTAAACCGTATGAAGTTATGAATGGCGAATTCATTACCTACTTTATAATGTGTATTGCCGCTATGTTATAGTAGTTAGAGCACAGTATAGAAAAATTATCAGAATTCTAAATTTTGTGGGTTTAGAGCATTTGTCTGAAGACTCAGTGGTCGTGGATTCAATTCCCACAAAAAACTAATTTTTTGAAGGTTTTTTTTAGGTCTTAATTATATAGCTGCTTACATTGCAAGCTTGAATCACCGGATTTAGTGCGACTGTGAGTGTCCTGGTGGTCATTAAAGAAAATACTACAGAGGCCGAGAGGCGGTTTTGACAAACTGATAAAAGTTCTACTATTATTTATATTCTGTGCCCGTTAGGCTATACCAATACTTTCAATCTATATAGGCTAACTCTGCTAGTAGGCTCCATTAATGCTTTGCTAAAACCTATATGAAACCACTTATTCATTATCACTACATATCACTATCACTACATAGTTACTATCACTATCACTACATAGTTACTATCACTATCACTACATAGTAAAAATCAAAGTCGCTTACTCTGTCCCTATGTCCCTTTGTATGCTTAAATCCTTAAAACTACGCAACGGATTTAGATGCGGTTTTTTAAAATAGATAGAATGATTCAAGAGGAAGGTTTTTGTACCCATGCAAAAGCCGGGACGGGTCGCTAGTAAACTTATATAGCACTATCTCTTGGTTGACTGGTAGAAAAAGCCTACAGCTTTATGTCCGCCTTTTACGTTATTGTTAGGAAGTTAAATAAATAATATTTTTTAAAGCTAGTTAAATCATAAACCCGCTCATTTGTTTGCCCATAAATTTTTACAGCGACCCATAGCATTAAGGTTCCCCTTAAGCAATACTTCCACAAAACTAACGATCAAGTATTTTGAACCCTGAAATTGACCGATATTTTATACCGTTATTTTTTGGCATTTAATAATACCGGTTTTTATCCCAGTTCTTACTCAAAACAGGGGCCTTCGTTTACTCGGTTAATTCAAATTTCACGGCACATTAGTTCCTATAGGAACTATTCTATAGAATATGTCGATTGCTGAACCCCACAACACGTACCTATAGACAGTTCTAGAATCAATGTTTGCGGTTGGAGAAAGCTATCAATCAAGATTACATAAGTATTATTTGCGTTCCGTTTGACCCTACCGTTTTTATAGCTATTATTATGCGGTAAACACCATGAAATTCAATAAGCGACTTCGAAACGCTTCCGATGTTGGTACCTAAGGTACTTACAGTCAATAATATAGATATACATTTATGGGATATATTTTAAAGCTAATAATTATTCAGAAATTAAAAATTACAAATGATTTTTTTATTTTACTAGGTAAAATTTTATTAAGAGACGATAGAATAAATAGAAACTATATGGCGTTAATTTCACCATTTTTAATACAATAGGTTTAAATATAAATAGACTGATGATATGGTATCAGGCTTAATAAAAGCATCCGTCTTTTCTCATGAGTGTTGTAAAGTTTGTGAATTGCAACAGAGGTTACAAACAGCATTCTCACAGAGGGTTAATGTCAGACAGGCGGACACTCATAAAATAATGTTACTTTTATTTAACTCATTTAGCAAAAACCATTAGAGACAGGATACAACAGGGAAAACGCTGGGATATGATGACGAGATAACATTACTTTAAAATTTAAAAATACCACGACACATTTTCTTTTTATTGGTGACGGTCGACTGATTTACCCCCCACATTATTTGCAGACATTAGGTATTTTCCACACTTACACCCCCAGAGCTTTGTAACAGCTCAACCGATTTTCATTTTGAACATTTTATTTTGTAATGCGCACGTTATGCGCTTTCATTTGAGACCTCACTCAAGTATATTTGCAGACATTCGGTTGTTCTTCCTCACTTTCACCCCCACAACTTCTAAATGGCTCAACCGATTTTCATCAAATATTATTAAAAACACTCGCCCGTAAGTCACCTTTAATACGAAAAAACTAAATTGAAATCGCTTCATCCGTTCGGGAGCTATGATGACAGAGACAGACAGACAGACAGACACATCAAACTTATAACACCCCTCTTTGCGTCGGGCGTTAAAAACAGCCAGGATCAAGGACCACTGAAGTACGTAGTCAACTAGCTGATCAAACAATCAGGTGATTTAAACAATGTCCTAAAGAAAACTGCAAAACATTCTTTGCACGACACATTAGGTTGATTGGTAGAGAAAGCCTTTAAGTACGCCGTTTACAATTGTGTAATAAAGTTAAATAAATAAATAAAATAAAAACTAAGAAAAACTTGTACAAAATACAGTACTTCCCGTGGTATTCGAACTCACAATTTCGGGTCATCAAGCTAACGTCTTAATCACTAGACTTAAGATGCAGTCATTAGCTTCTTACAAAGTTGCTTAACCAAATAGTTGCACTTGCAACACAATGGCACTGATAAAATCAAGTAAATATTTAAGTCTTTATTTATCTTTAGTTAATATTAAATTTGCTTCCAAGATTTGCAAGAGCATATTGCATTTATAATCTTTTCCTTGCAGATCGTAAAAGTCGATCAAGGAACAGCTAGACACTCCTAATGGCGATGGATAACAATCTTTCAACATTAATAGATTTTCTTTTGCTTTGTTTACACGGTAATAAACATTTGAATTTGAATATAAAGATAGCAGAGATACGATATAACCTCTGGATAGAACCGTCACTAGCTGTTACCGAAAGTTCCCTCGATTTCTTCATGATCCCATCATCAGATCCTGACCTGATGTATATGGGTCCGATTGTAAAGTATACCCTATCCTAACAAAAAATAGTACTAATTTCTAACCGGTCCAGTCATCTTCGAGTATTCGAGTAACATAATAAAAAAATAATTAAAATAATATGATTCCGACGAATTGAGAACCTCCTCCTTCATGAAACTAGGAAACACGCTCGGACGGAGAGCACTTTAAAAAATCAAACGCGGAATTATTGTATACTAGCTGTTCCCCGCGGCTTCGCCCCGCGTGGGACTCGGTTATATCGCGCCCAAAAGTAGCCTATGTTTGACCTCAGGTCGTTAAATACATCCCTACCAAATTTCATCACAATCGGTCCAGCAGTTTAGCCGTGAAGAGGTGACAGACAGACAGACAGACAGACAGACAGACAGACAGAAAGACAGACAGACAGACAGACTTTCGCATTTATAATATTAGTATGGATAGTATGGATGGTAAGATGAGCTCTCTTTCAGGCTTCCTTTAAGATAAAACATAACATAAAATGAAAATGCAGATTAATTAGGAAATACTGAATTAACTCACCCTTGGTCTTATGTCCCTTCTTATGCCCTTTCTTTTCTCCAAAGTGGGAGCCCCTTTGTCCATGCGCCTCTTCCTCGTGACTTCCCTTGTGACCAGCGTGGTCGTGATGCTTATGTTTCTTTCCGGCTGCCTCCTCATACTCCTTGCGGTGGAGCTCATCAGTTTTGTGGCCTTGAGCGCCTTTGTCTAGATGGTGGTCGGATTTGTAGCCTTTTGTGCTCTGAAAAATGCGGCAGATCAAATAAGAATATTTTGTTGGTTGACTTGTAGATAGATATACTCTTTCTTGTACCATTAACATACAAAATATACGTATTGATACAAATTCAAACAATGTGTACAAAGGTAGACTTATCGCTAATACTAAAAGTTTTATAAAGCCCTAGGCTTTAAACCAGCCATTTAGTATTGTGTAATATATAAAGATTATAAATAAAGACCAAATAAATATTTGTCTATAGCCTTAGATCATTTGAGAATAAATAATCATAATCTGTAGCATATGTATCTGTCATCATGGTTTCAGCGTTTTCCTGGTTACAACCTATATAGCCGCCGCGTGGCTTCGAAGCTAAAGGTTCCATAGAACATTTCTGTATCCTCTGCATTTTATGACCAGTTTTGACGCCAACATTTGGACAATTTTAATTTCAAACATTGCATTGACGACTGGAAGAAGTCATTTTCATATCTTCTGGATTTCAAGGTCCTGTCAAATGATCTGGTTCACCCTGACGGCAGAGGAGAGGAGGAGGTTTTATTTTACATGTGGTTTAATTTAATAACCTGATAGTCAAAATTTGATTTAAATCAAACGACGCGAAATACAAAATACATTTCTTTTCCAATAATACTTAACTTACCTACTACTATCTACTTACTTAATAAATTTATATTGGTAGATATTTCACATGTTCTCAACCGACAATTAAAAGTACAATTCAGTTGTATTTTTATATGTTTGTTACCGGTAACGTTCATTAGTAAGCACGTAATTCCAAAACAATTTTGAAAATTATTTCCTGTTAGGAAAAGAACTGTTTGTTGAGAATCAGTATACAAGTAAAGTTGTGGGTTTGTACTTAAATATAATACACAACTATAGGCCCCGTATAGATTTAACAAAAATTGTCACCTACCGCATTTTGCCAAACTAAAATCAAAATAATGGATCGTTAGATGTCGTCCAAGGAAAACAAATCTTGTTAAGGAACTAGTTATTATGAAAACCGACAGTATGATTTTGTGCGTCGGCAAACCAAAAAGGCAAACACACCTCAGTGTTCAAGTTGATACTGATAAATAAGTTCCAAAAAAAAAAATACTATAACATTTCATTGCATTACTGAACAATATTTGTTTAGGAGCAGTCGTTATGAGCCTAAATGCATTTTTTGCATGTTAGTCACTCTTTCATACGCAGGACAACCTACGACTAACCTCCAAAATATTGCAAATATCATAATACTGTCAAACACAGACATATATATAACTTAAAAATCAAAATGGGGAATGATGTGGTTAATCACCTTACAAAATTACGATTTCATGATTTCACAAAAAGCAACAACACATCTTACCTTGCCTCCTCGATCAGAATGATGACCGCCATGCCCACTATGACCACCACCATGCGCGAACCCATGATTATGTCCATGATGATGATGGGCCGCCGCCCCGTACTGGTCTCCAGCTAATTTCTTCGTCTGCGGAACAGGCGCAGATTGGAGTGGAACCGGTCCGTGAACAGGGGCTTCGGCAGCTAAAGGAGACACAGAAGCAAGCACTGGGGGTGCCACAAACTGGACATGATCATTCACAGGGTTAGGCGCAACATTGACAGGTACGTTAGAAGCAATTTTCCTGACTGGTGGTCCCAGAGGAACGTTAGAAGGGGCAACAAAGTTGACGGGTTGCGCCTCTGCTTGAGGCGGAGTTAAATACTGAACAGGTTTTGTAACGGGCACATTTGGAGCGACAAAATGAACAGGTTGTCTCACAGGCACAAAGGATTCTCCCACAGATTGACTCACTTCTGGATTAAGATACCGCGCTGGCGCTGGAGCACCGGGCGCAGCGTACACTCTATGATAATGATCCGCGCTCGCTGCAAGCATTTCTTCATAAGGCACTGAAGACGGGTACGCATCATCAGTAAACTCATGGACTTCATATTGATGAACTTGTCGAGGAACTCGCACATATTCTTCAGACCGCCGCGTCCTATAATGCTTCTCCGGCACAACTTCATCATAACATCTTCTTTTCACTCTAACGTGTTCCTCATACGGCTCTTCAACGTACGCTTCACGCCTCCTTCGTTCATGGGTTTCCACTTCCTCATTGTAGGTTTCCTCAGCTTCCTCTTCCACCCAAGGTTCCTCAGCTATTTCGGCAACCGCGATTGCCAAAAGCGAAAGCCAGATCACCGCTGGCCGCATCTCGTCGGGACTGTACTGTTCGCCTCGTTTTTTGTAACTTATAAACCTTTCACTAAAGGATCTTGCAATAGCGGGTACTCAAGTACCGACCGTCTGACAGTTTGCGACCTTTCTGTATCTGTGTCGTGTTTTATATCGTTCACTAAATCAACATGTCAGTGTTTGTTGAGATGGGACGAGCGCGCGAGTTCACCTGCTGCCGGGCACTGCGCCCGCGCAGGGCAACGAGCGCTCTAGAAAGCGTTCAAAACCGCCGTCGCAAATTATTTTCCCGCCGATTATTTTTGCTATTTTTCCGGACAGTGAAAACTTCGGCCGTGAATTATTGAATTTTTACTTTTACTAATCGTCTGCGGCCGTGAGATCCGGTTGTGCAATACCACGCAATCGATCCGCTTGTGAATACAACCGAATTAGTTTCCGAATCCTATTTTACTATAGATGAATGTAAGTTATTTACCCACTGTATCAACCAATTGGTTTCGGAACGCAGAACTGTTTATTATGACAGCTTTTGTGGCGCATTGTAACAAATTCTCGGGTTCGTTTCTTAAATAAGCGAAGCATTTTCGAAAAAAAAAAATTGAAATATCATCATCCTAGCGGTTTACCAGTTCCTTAGTTTGTTGTTTCGTCGCCTTGAGATTACAGATGAATGAATGAATGAATTTCTTTATTTCTTTATTTAAGTAACTGTAAGTAAAACTTATATTTAACTAACAAAGAAACAAATTATACAGAATTTTCCCACCATGATATGCACATACGATTATAAAATTCATAAAATATTAATATCCAAGAATTAAGTAATTGTATTGACCCCTTACTTACTTGTATTTAAGTACCCTTTGGCTTGCAAAATCCAGACACAATAGAAAAATTGATATGTGACCTTAATAAATTGTTGTATGAACTAATCTGATACATATGCATATATTAATCAAATAATCCTACTCCTCCAATTCCCAAATGGGTTAAAAATAAATAAAAATCCTTTCAAAGACGTCACGCCTTACCCTGGGATGTTTATTTTGCAAACAAAAGGACATCAACTGGTACATACAAACAGTATGAGACAGATAACTATACGTATGAAATGCATTGTTTCCAGAATCATAGTTTAACAACATATATGTCAACATATACGATGAACTGACGCACAAGATTAGCATATAGAATATATAATCTAGGAACAAACATTAAAACCGGTCAAGCGCGAGTTGCGTTTTCAATCCAACAGCTAGGAATTCGTATAAAATGTTTAGAAAGAAAGAAAATAAAAAAGTTTAAATGATATCCTACCATTATAAACGTGAAAGTTTGTATGGATGTTTGTATTATTCTCATAGTAAAACGACTGAACCGATTAGGCCGAAATACTGAAATACTTAGACCCTAGAACAATACATAGATTTTTTTTTTATCCCAGAATTCCCACGGGAGCGGAGCCCGGTAAGGGAGGTTCAGTTTTGCGCTTCCAAGGGTACTTAAGGTGAACGTCAACACGCTAAGAAGAAGAATAAGAGGGCTCCGATATGGTCGCAGAATGTTTTTCAGGGTCAACCCTGACCATTAATAATCGGTACTGTCAAATTCCGGTGGAAGAGATTAAGCCATACCCTGGGCTCTCAAGCATGAGCATGCAACTGGGAGACACGCTCGAATGATAATGGTGCAACACAAAAGAGTACTAAGCAGCAAAACGTAAGCTAGCAGATCATATCATCATTTCGAGTAGGCGTCACGGTCAATCGACCATGCACACCCTATTGTCAAAGTTCTTCGGAACCGCCTCTCGGCCTCTGACGTGGTTCATTTAACGACTACCAGATGGCAGCCGGGACTAACGGCTTAACGTGCCTTCTGAAGCACGGAATCATCTTTATTATCAGACATCAGGTGATTCAAGCTTGCAATGTCCTAACCAAACTGAAAACAACTAAACAAAGTATGCTTACCGTGGGAATCGAACCCTCGACCCCCGGGTCTACAGGCAAACGCCTTAACCACTGGACCACGGAGGCAGTTTGGAGAGCCAAGGCTGATGTCAAGGGATAATAAATTATAATCTCAATTTTGCACACTTTTCCCTCTGACCTCAAGACCAAGTCCCACTATGATAATGTCATCAAACATTCCGTAACCACTCTCCTTGACCAATATCACGATCGTGAGGCAACAGGTGGTCTAAACAGCTAAATAGATTCTTTTGTCGTTAAACTACGTAGTACTTGGGCGGTTATTCTGAATTGACTTGTCGATGTAGTGCCATTTATAAAATGTTCTAAGGCTTCATTTGTGTTGTACTAATTTAAAATCGCAAGTAAATACAAATGCAAAGGCAATGCACCTGCTATTAATTTTGCAATATACGTTATTTTAAACTTTTAATTGGTGGAGTCTTGTTATTAGCACAGTCCAACATTCTAATTGTATTCTATACTATATTAAGCTGTAAGACACCCGAAAAACAAATAAATAAATAAATAAAATAAATAAATAAATGTCATACTGAGTGTCGAGCAAAGAGTTGCACAGGTCTAATGTTTACAAGTAAATGATTGGATCTAATAAGTACATTAAATTAAAATATAATCTGTGTTCAGGATCCGCTGTACAAAAATTTATTAAACGGCTTTAGGTATACCTTGGAGTCCAAGGTATACCTAAAGCTAAGTAACTCCTCGGTATTACCTACTTTCCCTGACAAAATAAGACAAACTTATTTTTTTTTAAATTTCATAGTGCCTAGTCTTATATAAACCCAATATTTCTCATTTCCCAATAACAATGATTGCGGTAAGTATTTTTGAAATGAAATGAAATAAATTTATTTGCAGGCAAACACGGTAAGAATACATGTAAAGAGAGTACATTTCCCTTAATTAAGTTAAGTTTTTTGCTTTAGTACTTTATAATATAGTTTATTGTTTTTAGGGTTATTTTTAGGGTATTTTAGTAATATTAAGAATAGATACAACTAAAGCCTTGTATGTTGCGTTGTATGAATGTTTCTGTGAACTTAACAAAATAAACCAGAATACAGCTGCGATTTTTCCGCACGACCGCCCTCTAACCGATTTTCAATAATATCAATCCATCCATTGACTTTTATTATTAAGAATATTGGAGCCGGAGCCATGATTCTTTAAAGAAGTAATGCAAAGTGAAGACATTTCATCAGTTATTTAAACTATGGAATAATGTTATCGTGATTTTGCATAATTATTGAGTGTACCAAACAGTGTTACCTAAATGAATCAAACAACCAACAATTAGATAAGTAAAGTAATGAGCATAGTACCTAGATGATTGAAATTTAGAAGCCAAATAGTATGGGTGAACTCTTATTTTGATGAATAAGACAAATTTCTCTTATACTAAGACCAGAGTTCACCATCATTATGTTTAAGTTTTGAACAACCGTACATAAGTAAATATACATAAAACGGCCGTTTATTGTTATTACTAGTTGTTGCCCGCGTCTTCGCCAGCGTGGGACTCGGTTATACTGTATCCAAATGCCCAAAATGTAGCCTATTGACTTCTGGTACTTAACTATATCCTCACCAAGTTTTATTAAAATCGGTCCAGCAGTTAAGCCGTGAAAGCGATAAAGACAGACAGACAGACTTCGCATTTATAATATTGGTATAGAATTGATTTAACTGCCGTATAGGTTTAAACGGTTGTTTTATACATATATCAAAATTTTGGGGGAGACATGTTGATGCGTGATGATATATGTTGTATGTACAATATCAAAGGAATTAGACAAAAAAAAATTAAATAAGAAATATTTTTAATTCTTTTTACCTCATCTCGACACAGCGTTTCATTCGTAGAAATGTAATTTAGCATAATGTAATCAAGTAACAGGTCAACCTAAATCTAGTTAACTTTTTGTATCACAAACAAACGAAGTATGTAATTTGAATTTCGCAAGCCAGTTGGGTAAAACAGTTAAACAAATCTCATGTCAATTATCTTATCCTATTTTAACCGACTTAAAAAAATAGAAAGAGTTTCTCAATTCATCGGAATGTTTTATTTACAAATATTACAATCAAAAGAGCAGCAGCGTAACATACTAATCAATACCTAACTAGTGGTTCATAAAAATAGGTAAGAAGAAAATCTGTGAACGATATCTATACATATACAACCGAAAAGATAATAGTTCTAACGTAAGAATTTATAAAAGTTAAAGCGATACCACAGAATTAGAAATAGTACTAGCGATACGTTGCAAACCGATAATCATCATGACACTGTAGCACTTGTTTCGATGACCATAAATGGCCTTAGAGTATTAAAACAACCGAAGATGGCATGCGCACTTATTCTACGTGAAAAATTCTATGCACGGGGTGAGGTAACACAAAAAATAGGTACACAATAATGCATTATTGGAACATGTCGCTACGCACACACATGCCAAAAATATCCATCTTCATCATAAATTTAAGAGCTAGGCTCTTATCGGTGGCAAAAATATCCAACACAAGCAAAAAATACACAAGTACAAGCAGGATGACATATACATTTGACAGACGAGGTCGTCTGTCTGTGGCCACACCAATGCTATATGTAAACCGCATATACCACTTCATTTTGTTGACCCAGCGTAGGTTAATGTGATGCTATGAGAAATAGAATAAATTCAAGAGTATTTAATGCAAAATCTTTATTGTACTCAATAACATAGAAAAAGTATAGGATACAAACAAATGTTAACTTGAAGAATTCCTGAGCGCTTAGCAAAAGTCACAATTGCAAAACGTTGACGAGGTACTACAAGAACAAAATGTATGGGATTGACATAAGATTGACCACGTGATTTACCGCAACTTATGTCAATCCCATACATTTTGTTCTTGTCGACATTCGTTAGCGTTTTAAAATTGTCACTTTGGCTACGGTTGATGGGGGCTTAAACAAAGTCACAATGGCAAAACGTTAACCAATGTCGACAAAAACAAAATGTATGGAATTGACATACGTAAGACGCGCTAAATTACGTGGTCAATCGTATATCAACCCCATACATTTTGCTCTTGCCGAACTTCGTTAACGTTTTGTAATTATGACTTTGGCTAAGCCCCCAGTTCGCCGTTTTTTGGTTAGCACGAAAATATAGTTCTTTATCAAGAAACATTGAAAATTAGGTTCTTATTGGACTTCTTATGGAACGTATTGATGAAAACTCTAAATGTTTCATATGGTTCGTAATAAATAAATAAATCTTCGCATTTTCCAATTTTATCTGGCAGTCAGCTGTTTGAATAATAAGAGTGAGGCATCTATTTTACATACAAGCAATAATATTCTCAGATTTTAACTATGCCTTATGGCTTGAAATTATTTGCAATTTTTACATTTTTATTCATCTTTATAAATGAGAAAAACATACTTATCTTAATGCATATATTAATATATTACACAGTATTTACTATAGTAGCAATCTTACCTATTTTAATTTACAATTATATACAATCTTAGAATTTAGGTCGTACGATATCGTTATGTAATTACCGCATGCATTGTCATGTCAGATGACAATAATAGGATTAATTAGGTCAGATATTTCATTATTTGATTTGGGTTTTGTAATGTGTCAGTGTAATATCAATAAGCTAGATACTCTTTCTCTCATTTTAGCGTTTTTCCAGCTGTATCATCACCTTGTCGCCGATAATAAGAATTAAGGATATTAAATCTTAAATCTTCTAAAACAGTTAAAGAGATAGGAACAGTGGTTGACATTACGTTAGACACAGTAGGAAGTAGTTTGTTTCAAAATAATTCATTATCTAAATTAATTTACTTTTGAAATTGCAAATAAACCAATTTAGTAATGGTTTCTGTTACCAACAATGCATGCGGTCATATTGTGGCACAAATTCGTTATAGCAACTAACTAACTATACAATAAACAATTGAGTACTTTTTTGTTTGGTAAAAAACTGTAACACTTCACAATGTTGCTGTTTTCTTACTGGTTTGTTTGTTTATTTGTAATAATAGTACTAAGTAACAATAGGAGTAAAAAGAAAAGAATTAAAAATGAACCATATCGGAATTATCCCAGAAAGGGATCTCTTACAGTCAACCAGCGAGAGGTCGGCCTCCAAATTTTAGAGACATTAAAATATGTGTAGTTATTAACTCGTAAGCTCACTGGAATTAGACGTTACACGTTACACCAACGATCTTATGGCACAATCAACTGTCTATTTGAAAGTCATTAAAGAGCCCTATTTTAAACATATAACCTAAAAAAACAGCAACAATGCTAATTCAAAAATATTCTTTAGACAGCATCCTAACCTAGTAAGTCTTTATCAAATGGTCAGAAACAAACGGTGTAAATGCATCGGGTTCTTTGATTTTCTTTTTTTTATGTAATGGACAACTTTTCTGCTTATGTCCCGTGTCTGATTTATTATGCGTTGGTTTATATTGAGCAGAAATGGAGACACTTTTCTTCATATCTTTGCTTTGACAATGATTTTTAGCCTCATCACTAGTCATTATAGTGTCGATGTCTCGAGGGATATTGTTTGTGTCCAAAAGAGACTTATGTTCTGGATTGACGTGTTGTTTCTCGTTGGTATACGAGCTGGATGATACTTCTAGTTTGCTGTGGTGGAGACATGTTGATGTTGTCTGTAAAATAGTTAAAATTAGTTCATTTTTGATAATCATTAAAATACATACATAAATATATAGATAAATATCTAAGACCCAGGCCAATCAGAAAAAGAGTATTTTTCATCTTGACCTGACCGGTGATCGAACCCGGGACCTCTTGAGTAGCAGACAGGTAATAGTATGTTAACCATTACATCTTGGCGGTTGTCAAAATAGATGATATATGTAGGTAGACGTATGTAAGTAGAAGATTATGTTAAGGTACTTGTAAATTAATGTAGACCAATAAAAACCCAAGAAAATAAATCCATGGATTCGTCTGTGGTACCTAAAAACCTTTTTTAAGAAACATCAACTTGTTCCTTTTCATTTCCTCCCTTGGGTCTGTTGGAAGAGATTTCTTTAGAAACAATCTGCAATTTTGTACTAATGCTCTCAATTTTATGCTTTATCCACTATGTGTGTGTCTTGATATAGAAATTAACATGAATTTAAAAGTTATGGTTTTTTATGTATAGTGCTACGTAGGTAAATACAATACAAATATTGCTAAGGACAAGATTGCTTCTTTCTTACAGTTTATACTTTTCTTGAAAATTGAGATAGACTCCGAGCCTTTTCCTTTGTGCTCTCAATTGTATGCTTTATCCTCTATGTGTGTGTCTTTTACAATAATTAATATGAGTTTAAAAGTTATGCTTTTTTATGTATAGTGCTACATAGATAAATACAATACGAATATTTGAATCGCTAGCTCAAAATTGCTTCTTTCTTACCGTCCTTTACACTTATCTTGAAAATTGAGATACATTTGAGTCTTTGTGTAACAGGTTGGGGAAATATGGGATGTTAATAATGATGGTATATGAACCTGTGGTTGCGCGGCGTGCGGCCTGGCGTAGAGCGCGGCGCGGCCCGCCAGCTCCGTGCGCAGCCGCCACGCGCGCGCCGCACGCGCTCGCGCCGCCGCTCCGTGGCCGCCGCGACGAGCCGCATGCCATCTACAATTTATTTATTTATTATTATCTTTATTGTACAAAAACAGTTGTATAGCACAATAGGCGACCTTAATACTAAAAAAATTGCTCTTTTTTTGATGCCCTGACGACCGTTTTTTTTTTTTTTTGTTATGGCATAATCTTGTTAATTTTTGCCGGTATCAAGTTTTGTTTGAATGTTCTTTATTTAATCAAGTCACAGAGTCAAGTCAGTAGTCATGTCTAGTCAATTTAGTCATATGGTTAAACGAAGGGATTGAAGAATTAAATTACACTTAGCTTGGGAGGTTTTGGCGACAAGGATCAAATAAGTCAACTTATACGTATACGACATTGTACCACTTCCCAAAACTCACGCTTGTTCATGCAAACACTTAGCAAATATAAATCTACCATTATTATGCACAAATACTCGTAAAAACATAAATTTTGGAAAATAAATGTCGTGTAGTAAATTTACCTTTCCGCCAAAACTCCGACCGTTTATTTATGTGTCTATGTCGATGACAAAACAAAAAGTACTGTATATTTGAACATAGAGTTAAGAAAATTTGCTAATGAAAAATATATTTACCTAGTTAATAATTGCACTACTCGTGCCACCTGCCCGTTGGCTCTGTGTACTAAACACGTTGCCCGAGTGGACAGGATCTTGCCTCGCTCGTGGTTCTGCGTGGCTCCATTGAAAGATAGCTGCATGGCTATCGTGAAGTACTTTAGAGATAATGGTAGCAACCCTGAAAGGGAGATGCAAAATATGATGAAAAGAAAAGAAGCTAGAAATGTGTTGTTTATTTTCTTTCTCTCGAGTTTAAACGGAATTTCAGTTGCATCCTCAGTTATATTGCTGCTCTCTTTCTTCGCGTTGTCCAAAACTGCCTTACTGGTTTTTCTTTTTTTCTCCTCACCATTTATTTATTTATTTATTGAATGAATAAAGGCTTTCCAATGCGTGCTATAAGCTAAGGCAACCATTATCGTTGCGAGACAATAAAAGTATGCATGCATATGATATAAACAAAACTGACAATGCTAGGAGTTGTAATAGTAATTAAATACTCAAGATCTGTAAAAAAGACATTGGTTTATAAATACAAAAGTGTAACTCTTCAGTGTGTTAACCTATTGATTTATAAATTGGTCGTAAATTAGGTACAGAGTTAAATGAGACACCTTTGGGCATATACGACCTTTTCTGTTCTTCATCTCAATTAGGCAAATTCACAGGGATCAGAGTAGTAAAATGTAAATTTTAAAACTACTTACCTCTGTCTTTCAGCCAGTTCCCGTACAGCAAGTAATGCTCCCAATTACCAGGCTCTAGCTCCACTAGTTTGTCCAATATCACTCGTTTCTCTTCTTCTTCAGTCAAGTGTAGCATCTCCAAGTAAGCTTGGACGAACCTCGGCTCCAGCGTTATACAGCGCTCGAGCATTTTCACAGATTCGGTAATGCGGTTCTTTTTTCTGGAATTTGTAAAAGGTGTCTTATAAGTTTCCATTTAAGATTTTTATTTGAGAGTCACGGAAAACAGAATTTGTCAAAGTTATTTCCAGTCTAACAGGACATTTAAGTCTGTTCTTAATAAAGATGGGTTTGTGCTTTGGAAGGCATGATAAGCGATTGATTCATGTTGCCATCTGGTGGTCATCAAACAAACCACTTTAGACGTCTGAAAGCAGTTACTAAAAACTGATTATTTTGAAAGAAATCATCTACAAAATTTTTATATGTTAAGCGTTTGGTAGAAAAACGACTGAATAAGATATTATTTCATTTCATAAACTTCAACAATTATGTTCAGTTTGTCTAACACCTGTGATAAGGAAGGACTGGTATTTCTCCAACTCAGAAAAGTTGTCAATCATTGATTTTCTACAGTCAAATCAAAACTCGATAAATACGTAAGATGTCATTTTCCTAAAATAAATACTGAATATACCATCTACTCTTTTTCAACAATCACTTTATATTATTTAGGTTGTCTTGAAGACATGGCATTAGCGATAATACCGCCTATTGTTGTTATCTATGTTCGTAACTTTCTCATTGTATATTTCTACCTACTGTGGGTCTAAAAACGCCACTTTAGCAATTCATCGAATCGAATTCATATTACGAATTCCTTAACAATCCTTTAACAATTCCTATTTCTTTAAATTTTTTTGAAGAGGAATTACAAAGTTTATTTGGCTTGTTTACAAAAAATAGAGGAATTGCTACAGAATCGCTAAGGAATTCGTAATATTAATCGATTCGATGAATTGCTAAAAGTGGCGATTTTAGACCCCCTGGTGTAACAAAGAATTTTTGTTGTCTAACTTCTTACCTATATAACTTAGCAAGATTATAGTGAGCATTCACATGGTCCCGATTATACTTCAGCGCCTGCAGGAAGTGGTGCTCAGCGCGACTCCAGCCCGTCACTAATGTGCCCAAATTATTGTGGGCACTAGCGTAGCTCGGCCATAATCTAGAAATTTAAAAATAATAAGAATGAATAAATAAATATACACTTTATTGTATCAATAACATAAATACTCGTACATAATGATGTATTATTGAATGATGTATTTATAAATTCTGTAATCAATCTGTAATCCTGTACAATCGAATGAGATTGTACAGGGTCGAAAATAAAATTAGTATAAAGCCAGACTTATGACTAATGCAATATTTTCTAGCTAACCTTAGGGTACAGAGAAATGGAAAACATTGGAGCGCGAGCGATGCAGAAAACTAATTAATACATTGCCTAAATAATATAAGACTGTATACAATCAATATAATAATTTAAATAAAGATTAAAAATGTGACCACACGTTTTCTTCCCTTAAATAAAGTGTAAGGCGAATAAGGGGCTAACATAAGAAGCTACAAAAACAATATCATGAGCTGTTGGTAATTTTTTATCATGAATGAAATAAATGAAACCTATAATAATGTACCCAACCATTCTTTGAAAAAAACTTTTATTGATACACTACTTCATTTTTATTTTAAGATTTTTTTATTCCTTATCACTACATAGTATAAAACAAAGTCGCTTTCTCTGTCCTTATGTCTCTTTTTATGCTTAAATCTTTAAAAATACGCAACGGATTTAATGCGGTTTTTTAATAGATAGAGTGATTCAAGAGGAAGGTTTTTATGCCCATGCGAAGCTAGGGTGGGTCGCTGTAGATAAATTAAAAAATACTACTTTGTATATTTATAACCAACCATTGCTGATTGGAATCTGATTTCCAATTCAATATAAGACATTTACTGTAATAGTATCTACCTATTTATGATTGAACTAGTGAACAAAGATTTAGACATATATATTTATAATTTTATACATGTTTTAAATAATAACTTACTTCAATGCTTCCTTATAATGTTTGATAGCATTTTCTTGCTGTTCGATATCTTTGAGGAAATTGGCGAAATTATAGTGGAGTTTTGCGTTGTGTGGAAGAACCGCTAAGTCCGACCTGAAAATATAAAAGTTTTATTTGAGGTAGGGTCATCATTAAGCTTATCCGACCCTTAAAATATGTATTTAATTACGCTTGACATGCCTTCCGAAGCACGAAGCGGAGGAGGTCAAGATAGAAAAATCACTAGTTGCAACCAATTCATGTCAGGCAGCCAATGAATTTGGAATTCGCGCGTGGTTTATTGCCAGGCAAATTATTTTTTAATCTTTGCAGGCAGCGCTCGCAATACACTAAGTATAAAGATATCTATATGAACTGACCTGAGTAAAGTTTCCCTGGTCCTCCAATCGCGATTCCGCAGATGAGTCCTGGCCACACCTGACGCTACCAGAGTTGCTGCAGTCAGGATCAGCATCCACCGGGAATTCACCTTACACCATAGCAGCTGGATGCCATAGGCTGTTAGAATCACTGAGCCGACACTGAAATTAAAATAATGCGATTGGTGTTGGTATAGTGCAGTTTGCTTTTGGAGCCCCAATCCCAAAGGGTGAACTTAGCCCTATTGCCAAGTTAAGGCTGTCTTCGCCCTGAAGGACATTGGGAGTTCAAACACCAGGAATACATATTTTCGAATAGACTGTATATATTTTTTAAACGCAGCTTAGTCGGAGACCCATTCATCATTCATTAAAAGTGTTGCCTAATCTATCTCACCTACTTTATATAGATGAAATAAAGCACGTTTTAGCGGAACTCTATCATCCTATTAATCTAGAGGTAAGGGTCAGCCTTCCAATGGGATACTAAATCTTCTTAAAGACTACTTCATCTTCTTTTTCTTAGAAGAAGACCCAAATGCTAAGGTTAAAATAAACTACTCGTAGATCAACTTACCTAGGTATATAAAGGACTCTTTCGGCAACCACGAAACCAACCGTGACCAGTAGGTTGGAGGCTGGTAGGTACGGTATCACTAGTAACATCAGACCCACTACAACTGGCGTGTTTCGTTGGAGCTGGAAATGTTACGTTACAAAAATTAGATACTATTTATCATCGTAGCTCTTATCAATATTCTTATATAATGAATCCTGTATCATCTCCAAATTGTTTTCTGTTTCGTGGATACAAACCCATGGGAAATAAAATTTGTACCAGGTATTTCCAGTCTAAATTAGTACATTATCTACTGAATGTTAAGAAATATGATTAAATATTTCGAATTTTAAGGAAGGCTTTGAATCCATCTGTAATTTTTTAAAGATAGTTTAACAAGAAAGTAAAAGGCCCTTTTACACAAATATCCACATAATGAAAGAAGCGATCTGCATTAGCTTAAAAAACTATCGATCGAACTAACTAGGAAGAATCGTATTGGTACAGAATTGTTTCATAATGGTACAAGTTATGAGAACATTAAAATCTTACCTCCAAATCCACCAGACATCGATAAGACAGCGCTACCAAAGTCAAAATGGCGGCGCACGTGAGCAAGTTGCGAGGATCCCATGCGCCGGTGACGAGCGGTATGGAGCCCATTTGCCAGTCGTGGCTGAGCCACCACGGACACAGCAGTAGCCACCAGTTGAACGCCGCCAGGTGGCAGAAGGTCAACAGCCTGGAAATGTGTATGAGTTTAGTGGTAATCCATACTAATATTATAAATGCGAAAGTCTGTCTGTTTGTCTGCCTCTTCACGGCCAAACTGCTGGACCGATTGTGATGAAATTTGGTAGGGATGTAGTTAACGACCTGAGGTCAAACATAGGCTCCTTTTGGGGAACAGCTAGTATTTTTATAAGCTTTATCTAGAAGCTGGATTGTACGGTACGCGTGCCTTTGCAACATGTGACAACCTAGGACATTAATTTCATTGATTTGAGTTGGTTTAAAGTTTAAAGTGCCTCTAGAACGTACTTTAAGGTAAGTACTATTGAATGGAGAGTCAGGCGAATTAAGGCAGCTTAAAGAATCTCACAGTCTTGGTCACTACTATCATATTCAATAGGAAATTGAACTTCTACGTACAAAAAGTAGTTAGTTGGACCTTACAACAGTTCGTTCCCGCTTATATGGATAATTCTGCTTGGGGGAGGCATATGTCTAGCTGGGGACTGCTTGCGGCTGAAGTGATAATGATATGGATCGAATAATGGTCAGTGTTATTTACCATTGTTAACTACTGCTGCTGCTGCTAAAAATATCAGCAGACAGGAGCATATAAAATAACTCCCTTGGGTCATTACGGTAGGTAGATATAATTAGAAGGCAAGTTAACCTGCCCCTTACTATACAACACACGCGATTTAAGGTTTAATATTTTTTCTTGTAAATACTTTAGTACCTGACGATGAAGGAAGAATGGAATGCAGGCGGGTTATCCTGGGGCGAGAAAGCTGGCAGCGAGCCCTGGAGCAGCGCTAATCTGATGCTGACGAGCATAACCAGCGCCGCTGACACCCGCGCCACTCTTCCCCACACGGTGTCGCCTTTCCAGCGGCATTTTATGGCTGATGATAATCTGGAATACATGAATACTTAATTTTATCTTTTGTTGTGGCCCTTAATTGCGACTGCTTCCTTGAGACATTTTTTTTAAAACTCTTATATTGTTATATCGTGTTGATATTAAGGGATAATATGATATTAACCTAGATATTGGACTCCAACAGCGATACAGATCGAAGGCTATGTTGAACAACAACACAGTGAGGCCAGTCTCCTTTGCCAGCATACTGAGCGCCGCTAACAACACGCTGGCCCAAACGCGGTTACGTCCAGATAAACTGAAAAGAAAAATAGGCACATAGTGAATTTTAACAATAAACTAAAATCATACTCTGGCCTTGGTACTGAATAACATTTGCAATAGATTATTATACAATATTTATATATATAAAAGCAATTCGTGTTAATAACTCGAGATACACTAAACCAATCTCTCTGAAGGGTACCTACCCTTTTAACTATGTGTATGCTAGTTAGAAGACTAAATATTGTGAAGGACATAGGGTACCTTTTATCCCGGGAAAAAGCACTGTTCCCGAGGTAAGTTCACAGGAAAAAAGGTAGTGAAAATAGCCGTTTTACCCCAAGACTGGCGAATCATTGTGACGCTCTCTGCCCCGCCCAGGGCACTAAGAAAAGTACCTAAGTCAAGCCGATTTTGCTATTAAGCGCTGGATGCAAGCCGCTTTAAAACGATCATCTGAAGATCCTTAATATATGGACAGCTGCAAAGTACCTGCGGCCAAAATATAGAAAATATAAAAAAAAACCACTCATACTATTAAGTGATCGGCTAACGGGAGTACTATCGGCTGGGCTGGGGTAAGCCGTTTTGCTTAAATCACTAGACAGATATACAAATAAAAAAAAAAACAAAATGGTTTACAAATTATTTTAATGGTATCATTCAGCCACTCACCATCGAATTAGGAGTAATACTGTATCTGATTGGGAATACGGAAGATGTTAACTGATTGCATTATAGAACGGGACAAGGTATGAGTTCTTAAAAACATTATTTATTTTTACGTTGCTCTTTATTCATCAAAAACCTTATGAACAAAATTATTACTGAGAGAATCTAATCCAGCATCATAAAATTAGATCAGACAGAAAATTATGACTCGTTTCACGGTTATACGGATGAGATAAAAAGACATAAAATAGATGGAATTATCAAATAATCAAATGTAGCGCCATTAGGTCGGATTTGCAGACTTCTTTTGAGTATAGAGGAAAATATTCATATTCAAGTATTACTAAAACCATATACTACCTACTATGCCAGCGATTGGTCCAATTGTTTTGTCACGCTGAAAACGTGTTCAAAAACCTTAACACCAGGGTCTGCAAGGTCAAATTATCCTTATGACGTAATATAATAAAAAGATGTCACATTTTTTTTTCTTCGTTTTTAATGCATGTTATGTCAACAATCCACGTTAGATGAACGTGCGAAAACTTAGCTAATTCATTTCTTATGCGCAGATTTTGTTCTCTAATCAGTTATGCTCATGGGAAGTACAAAGCATGAGACACATCACCGATCTCTATCCTCTTTTTTCCATAGACAATCGACAAAGAAGTCCTAACCAATGGATTGACGGCCTTCATTTCCCCCTCTTATTTCGCTGCACCATTATAATAATTCATTTCAACTTTTAAAATGGAACACAACAAATATTTGGAGGCAGGAGTAGTTAAAGTGAGGTACCCAAGAGACGACCTTCACATAAAGGCCTACCTCAAATAATTTATATTTGATAACCAAACTACTTTCCACAAAGGCAAAGGGGCACAAAATATTCAAAGTCAGTTTCGTTATTTACTACTAAAACAACCTTTTACGTGAGACACGTGTAGGTAAATTTATATACCGTTTACTGATGTTGTTAGAATACACAGACTCATAAAAACTCCAGACGTAGTCCTATATACAACACGAATGAAGCCTGCTATATCCGTTTCGTTTTCATAAAATGCTTTCACTAACAAAAGTAGTAATAAGGGCGCCTAGCATTTACGCATCAACCTATAGGCGCCTATTTTCGAGCTCCACTGTTCTTCGACGATCCGTCTGTAGTTCTTTTAAGTCTGTGTTAGAATATTTGAAAGTTCATAAATACGTCACAAACCACATAAGCCATGTACCAACAATGCGGAAACTTTGGACTACCCTCTAACTACCTCGCTAACTATGCGGCCCGAACTTGTTCGTTGTGTTCGTATGATGTGTTTATTTTTGGTGAAACTTCACGTCCAACGCGACAATGAGGAAAGACTTCGGAGAGGTTAAAATTTCACAATCCATTTTGATGTACAGTGGGCTACAGATAACCTATTACACCTTACCTATACACTTACACCTAAGTTGGTATACTTATCTATGTGGCCTACTGTATATATAGGAATTACAATAGGGATCAATCACGCCCAAACACTCAAGTCACCATCTTTTAAAACCATGCAAGAACGATTGAGTAAGGGAGATGTCGCTTCACATCATGTATTGTGTTGTCTCGCTTACTCACGCGTTCTTGCATGGTTTTAAGAGATGGTAGTTCATGGTAGTGAGCCACCAGTAAGTCCACTGCTCAAAGGTTGCTGCTGCTTCAAGGATTTCCATAATAACCAGTTAGAAGAAGAGAGTTGAGAGAACCAGAGAGAACCAGTTAGAGAAAAGTTAGCCTGCATGCAACGCTTACTGACCTTCTTCAGGTTATTTGACCATCTGATAGGTGGGTGACCTACGCTGCGCTACGCTTGCTTACCTTAAGTTGTATATTTTTTTAAATGAAATAACCGAAAATTCACCAGGCCCAGAATGGATCCGACTGGAAAAAAACTAACTGCTAATATGGTTTATGGTGGTCACAACCCTTATATAGTTAATAATATAAGGAAAATGAAGTTTATTTTGTCTATCCAAAAAGAGTTTCCTAAATTTTGATTTCATTATACCAGTTTCCCTGTTGTCACAAAACATTAAGTAGCATTCCTGTCATATAAATAATGGCATATCCATACTAATATTATAAATACGAAAGCCTGTCTATCTGTTTGTCTGTCTGTTAGGCTGTCATGGCTATACCGATTTTGACGAAATTTGGTATTGGTATAGTGAAGGACCAGAGGTCAAATATAGGCTATCTCGCGATATAACCGAGTCCCGCGCGAGCGAAGCCGCTGGCAATAGTTAGTCCAATCCAATCCAACTAATACATGTGAAAGTGAGTTTATTTGTATGTTTATTCATTATACTAAACCAATTTTCATGAAATTTTGCATATAAATTGAGAAGGACATAGGGTTTCTTTCTTCTAGGAAAAAAGTATTGTGTGAAAAGGCGAAGCCGTGAGCAAACCTAGTATTTTATATAATTAGCCTCAGAGCATTACTATAACTGTTTGTTGAACAAATGTTGAAATCCCTTTTGAAATAGAAGAGGCTTCCTCACTGTATACTATCACACGCCACGGAAACGCGCATATACATAAATAACATGTCTATTATATTTAGGGAGAAATGCTATATAATAGAGGTCAGTGTAGAAAGGGCAAAGTTTGAAGGGTGCGTGCGAACTCTCGTGCGAAGTCTCCTTTAATTTAGGTATGTATTTAGTTTCCTCTGTCGCCCGACCGTTGTTTTTATTTGTTTTTCGTGTTACTCGTTTATCTTTTGTGTAGGTTGATAAATTGTTTTAGGCCTTATAACGGTTACAAAAACTAAACTGGAAATTGTGGAGTCTAATTATTTGTTTTTGTCTTTCCAGAACCTTAATTGGTGGTAAAGAAAAAAAAATCAGAAACTTTTACAGCTCGTGTTCACGTCAAATATTTTGCCTATATTCCCAAATGTGGTCTAAAATTTTATAAAATCAAAGATAATTTTATGGGAAAGGCCGTGACTGGAACTGAAAATAAAAGAATTATCTTAAGACTTAAGACCACTCGAAAAGGGAGACATTAGGAGTAACCGATATCGGCGAGCGTGTATGAAGAGACTAATAATGAAGGAAGCGAGGAAGGTCTGTAAGGATCGTAGCCAGGGCTCAGAAACCTGGTTAGAATAAAAATCTAGCTAATCTGCCCAAACATTTTTACAGCGACCGCTAGCAATACGGCTCAACCGGTATTTCCCCAAATATAACGGTCCAGGTATTTAGGACTCTAAAATTGAAAAAAAAAAACGTTATTTTTGGTCTTTAAAATACCGGCGCTGAGCCCTGATCGTAGGCAATAGAAATCTCTTGTCTCTGCCTACGCTTGCAGGAGACAGGGGTGATGGTATTTATGTATGTATGAAAGACTTACCCATGATATAAAAGTAGTGAGCAGAGAAAGAAAACGCATGCAAGCACGTCCGCCCGACCCACAACGCCTGCCACCTGAAACAAAGATGCACAGAATTGTGACATTGCTATTTGGACCTCATCATCGTCATCTTTTCTGTGATGTAAATGTTAATATATAAAATCCATACTATCCATATACTTTTATAAGCTAATCTCCTCATTGCTGTATATGTATACCTATTTTTGTAGCAAAATGGGTATTTCATTCAAAAGTATTTGGGCTTTGAAAATAGGAATACCTCATCTATACATTTAATAATCTATACATATAATAAAACATCTATATAGTATACTTGCTGTTCCCCGCGGCTTCGCCCCGCGTGAGACTTGGTTATATCGCGCCCAAAAGTAGCCTATGTTTGACCTCAGGTTGTTAACTACATCCCTACCGAATTTCATCACAATCGGTCCAGCAGTTTAGCCGTGAAGAGGTGACAGACAGATAGACAGACAGACAGACTTTCGCATTTATAATATTAGTATGGAAGTATGGATAGTATGGATTATAAAACAGTAACTGAAATGGATAGAGAGACATTAAAAATGAATAATTGAAAGTAAAAAATTTTTGTTAATGTTTTTCTCTATTTATTATGATCACGCTTATCTCCGAAAGTACTGAACCGATATGCTTCAAACTTTCACCAATTGTTTTGTTTTAACTCGGAAAATCATCAAAAGTTTATTTCCTCAAAATCGGTTCATTAAAAAAGTTATCGTCATTTAAAATAACTCAAGGCATTTTTGAATTCGAACGAACGCACCGAATTGGATAATTTTGTCGTGATACACTGCATTGGAGGAGGCTTACGTCCAGCAGTAGACTAA
Source organism: Apomyelois bistriatella (assembly GCA_947044815.1). Lineage (NCBI taxonomy): Eukaryota > Metazoa > Arthropoda > Insecta > Lepidoptera > Pyralidae > Apomyelois > Apomyelois bistriatella. The sequence continues at coordinate 629,081 of OX345693.1, forward strand.
ATAAGCTGCAGATGAAGAAGAAGAAAGATACACTGTATAAAAGAAAAGGGGCATTTTACCTAGTAGCATTGTACCGGGCAATTTCCGCGATTACTGGAACGAATAGCACGCGCACGAAGTCGCGGGTTACAGCTAGTCATGAATAAAATATCAAAGAACTCATTTGATTTCGTCGTTATATTCACGAACTAGTTAGATACGTCATCAAAACGTGTATAAGGAAAATAACGTGCAAATTAACATTGAAATCTGTCCCAAGCCATTTAAGCAATAGGTTTATATCAGCAATTAAGGGACTTAAACTGAATTAGGATTTCGCTTATTCGTTCCTAAAGAGATATTTGCCTTAAGTGCCCATTAGGAAGGTACTATGAGCATGGAAGGCTTTGGTGAAAGAGATAGCGTCAGAAAATAAGGTATAAATTTCGGGGATAAGGAAATGTGGATGCATTTGGTAGCTTATTCTTCGGAAAGGTGTTTTGAGCTGTATAAGTTAGCAGTTAAGATGTTTAATGAACAAATCTTTCTTCAATTTATGGGGTTCGCGGTAATTTTGGACTCGTTAGAACTAGTACCAACAATTTTTTATGTGATTTTTTTTGAGTTTCGCATTCGAAATTGGTGATTGTCGTCATAGACTAAATGTATTTTGTTTTTTATAATTTCAATAAAAATACAAATTGATAACATAATTTAAGTATTAACCTGGACTATTCTAAGTTCTTATAACTAATATTGGATTTAACAGTACCAAATATATCATATGTTAAAAAAACATGATAACTAAGTTTTAGATAGTATCAAATATTTATTTCGTCATCGTGTTGATGACTTTCAAATTTTTTGATTCAAGATACATTTTTTTTGAGAGTAATAATATTGTAAGTACTTTTCTTTAGCTACATATAATAAAATTTTAAATAAGTAAATTTACTGTAAAATTTACTGTTACCTAAACAGTTTGACAAATAAATAATCATTTGGAATAATATTTTGCTGAAGTTAATATTACATTAGACCTTAAAAACAGCTTTATTGTACAACTTCCACCAAGCAACACAAAGGAAACCTCTCCAGACCTTACCCGTTTTAATATTTAATTAATACACAATTAACCCTAATCAATGTAAATGGTTATTCCTTAAGTTAAAACGTTTTATTGTAATTGCCTCTTAGATATCCGCTATCATGTTGAGTGAGACTTGTTGAGTTAAGAAAAATTATAGTTACAAAAACTGTGAAATATATCTATGGAGCTGGAAAACGTACTTGGTTCCAGTCGACCAAAAACTAATAGAGCTATTAGTATCATACATTGTCATGGTGTCACTCCCTCCACCTCCCATGGCTCTACCAACCTATCGGTTATACGAGCCAAATCTCGGGAGAGTGCGCTGTACTTGCATTTCACATCTCTTTCCAGTCGCACCTGCTTGATCTCCCTACAAGTTCTCTAAAGTGTTGCCTATTTATGCAATCTGTCATGGTGTCAGTTGACATCGTCTAACATATGTTATTGCATTGGCACCGTGGTTCAAGTGGGACAATTCAAGAACTTACACTATTTACACAATTGTGCCAATCCTTTGGGGAGTCGACGCCTTTCCGGGAAAAGCCCATTTGGAAATCTTTTATTTTACTTAGATAATCAGCCTGAAATCCATATCCATATATATCCATACTTCCATACTTCCATACTAATATTATAAATGCGAAAGTCTGTCTGTCTGTCTTTCTGTCTGTCACCTCTTCACGGCTAAACTGCTGGACCGATTGTGATGAAATTTGGTAGGGATGTAGTTAAAGACCTGAGGTCAAACATAGGCTACTTTTTGGCGCGATATAACCGAGTCCCACGCGGGGCGTAGCCGCGGGGAACAGCTAGTATACTTATATACTAATATCATAAATGCGAAAGTCTGTCTGTCTGTCTGTCTGCCACCTCTTCACGTCTAAACTGCTGGACCGATTGCGATGAAATTTGGTAGGGATGTAGTTAACGACCTGAGGTCAAACATACTTTTGGGCGCCATATAACCGAGTTAACAGCTAGTTAAATTATAAAATAGCTGACTGTATATTGCGAATAGTAAGCAGCATTTGCAGCTATGGCAACAAAAACCAGTGTCACTCACACCGTATAGATACATCCATATCCATAGTTCCATACTATCCATCCATACTTCCATACTTAATATTATAAATGCGAAAGTCTGTCTGTCTGTCACCTCTTCACGGCTAAACTGCAGGACCGATTGTGATGAAATTTGGTATGGATATAGTTATGCACTAGGAGTCAAACATAGCCTACTTTCGGGCGCGATATAACCGAGGCGCACGCGGGCGGAGCCGCGGGCAACAGCTAGTTAAAAAATACAAGGCGACAAATCATCACCGTATAGCGTGAATTACCTATAACTCAATTGCAATTGATCCTGATAAATTTACCATATTTACCCTGGTATGTACTTGGATTGTTTTTTGAAAATATTGTCAAAAAATCTTCGAAAATGTCATACATTAAAAAAATGTGAAAAATAAATTATTTAAGAATGAAAAATCTTAACGACACTGAAGACAACTAAATACAGTATGTTTTTCGTTGAAATAGAACCCACAAGCTCCGAGTCTCCTGAATTACAGACAAGTTACTTTGGTTGGTGAAACCGACTTACGAATGTTTGAAAAGGATATTCATTCTATAAAAGTCACTATTGTGTCTAGTGTAGAACAAAACAGATTATGGTACAAAAGCGATAATGAAAACACAATAAGGTAATATCATCGAAAAACTGTTTTCCTTATTAATTACTGTTACAAAGACTCCGCCATTAATTAACAATGATTGTTCTAATTAATTTGGAGTGTGTATTATTTCTCCGACAGCTCTTCCAATAAGAATGGAATTAATTTCTAAAGATGGACTTCGCTGTATTGCTATCTCTTATCTTTTTGTTGATTGTATTTTTTCAGGATTGATTCCGTCATTTCTCAATGTTATAATGTACTGTTTACTTTACCCTCAATAATGAGATACTTGATATTTTTAAGATAAGTATATTGATTATCTAAGATGTCAAAGTTTGGTCTTCTGAAGTCCTTTGATATTCGAGACCTTTTTTTTACACAGATTGAGCATGCCCCAAAGTTACTTTGAGACTTGTGTTAAGGGATACCACCTCAGAGAGACTATATTTTAAAATGAATACTTATATTGATAAAAATCCAAGACCAAGGTTAATCTGAAAAAGATCATTTTCCATCTTGACTGTGGATTGAACCTGGAACCTCCACCGTGGCAGCCTAGCATCATGACCATTTTAGTCTACAGAAATCGTTATCAGAATCACGGGTGATAATTAAAAAGGTGTCATCCTACTATTAATATCCGTGCAAATTAATGACGAGTGTATCACTTTAATGACAGCTCCACGCAATGAATGGGATTATCTGGTGATAATAGATGACGCGGATATCAATTCATAGCTTTTCAATTTGTCAGGGATAAACTCGCACCCGTATACGTTTGAACATTATTGATTTACGAATCATTATTCCGGGTGTGTAAGTTACCAAATGAATGCATGTAGGTATAAAATTCTTAATGGTTTTCGAGTGTTTTAGACTTATTCAGCCCTATTTATTGATAATGTATGCCATATGTAATGTTTATTACATTAACTTTTCTACCTATGTTTGCGGTTCACTTGATGGAAAGCCGTTACTATTATTAATAGAGGACGGGAATACTTAATATTGACGAATCAAAGATATGACAAGCATGAAACAATTTAATTTTTAAAATAATTCTGCAAGTGTATATATCCAAACTAATATTATAAATGCGAAAGTCTGTCTGTCTGTCTGTCACCTCTTCACGGCTAAACTGCTGGACCGGTTGTGATGAAATTTGGTAGGGATGTAGTTAACGACCTGAGGTCAAACATAGGCTACTTTTGGGCGCGATATAACCGAGACCCACGCGGGGCGAAGCCGCGGGGAACAGCTAGTAGTATTATAGAGCAAGTGTGTTTATGTATTTATACTTTGGTACTATTTATTTTTGGTGCAACAAAGAGTATCTGTATGTAGTTTCTGTAGCTTATTTAATTAAATAAATTCGAATAAAGACGAATCTACTCCGATTCTGCCATTTGATTACGAAACCCTAATAAAAAGCAACCCAAAGTAATGTCAATCTCATGATGATATTGAAACCCTTCGTCTATTAAAATCTGCGAAGTTTGTCGCCAAACTCGCCGCAAAATGGAAATAAATACAATATTTCAGAGCAATATTTCACACAGTCAACGTATATCTTAATTTCATAACTTAGTAACGCTTGGGACGCATTGAATTTATATTCATTTGATAAAATTACCCTTGGAGGTCGTTTGCCTCTCGCTGATTTAAAACGAAATTGATTTTGGCCTGAATTACTTTATATCATTCACGCGTTGTGAATATAAATAACGTTGTGTTTGTAAGAAGAGCTATAATATAGGTTACATGATAATAATATGTTATGATTTCGGAATGTGTTTCAATATTTACATACATATATAATATATCTTCATTCCTGTATCCCAAAGGAGTAGGCAGAGATAAACTTCATATATATAGATAGGGTATAGGTATAGATATTATCATAGGTAGGTATAGATAGGATAGAAATTTCCACTTGCTACGATCCTTATACTTAGACCTCCCTCAGTTCCTCTACAGTCATCACTCTCGTCACACATTATTATTTATTATCTTGTTTTATTTTTATATAAAGCGTTTAGTACTTACTCAGACTCATGGAATAAAAAAATAAAACATGGAAGGAACTCCACCGACAAGAGCCTAGTTCTTATATTTATGAAGATGATAATGACTCGCTAGCAACTGCGTTTGAAATTCATGGAAGAGACGAACCAAAATATTATGTCGTAATTATTATTATTTTAATTTGTAAAAAAAAAATTGATACGCAAACGAAGAATTACTGTGTTCATTATTTAGGCATTGTACTGTACTATTTTGTTTACGTAAAATAATAGTGCTTAAATCTCTTAATACAGAGACGTCCTCTAAATAGCCGGTGGATATCCGGCTATTATCCAGGATTACGGAACTGTTATCGGATATATACCAATGACTTGTTAGATTGTTAATGTTGTGATCCCGGAGCTGAAGCGGATAGTAAAATAGTAATAGATAGACAAAGGAAAATAGAAAAGGAACCTCGGGATTCACAGCCAGATGACTCTTACCATGTAACCAGGAATACTGAGATGTACTTAGATGGGATAAAGCATTTACTGTGACATTTACAAACACAAAGTTTATAGAAACAAAAACAAAAAATAAATAGGTAGAAAAACAAGAAAACATTCCAAAAATCTGGCAAATAAGCGAATGAAAGGTACTATAAATACATTATATAATTTTCTCCAACGAACGTTGGTATTGTGGGATCAACGCCACGGTTTTCCCAAAGAACTACAACATGAGGATTTCATAAAGGGCGTGAAAAGATTTCTTAATAGTCGGCAACGCACACGTGGCATCCCTGGTTTTTCAAGCATCCATGGGCTACGGTAACCACATCCCATCAGGCAAACAGGCATACGGCCTGTTTGCCTACTAAATTGTATATAAAAAAATAGATACATCTGAGATTATAAAGTAAGTACCTACGTGAAGATTATATCAATATTATTAAACCTCATATTTTTTTGCCTGTATGTCATGTTTCGAAAGTCTGATTATTAAGTAGGAGATAGCTCGTGAAGAGATAATGATGCATAAATCCAAAGTAATGAAATCAGACACGTGATGACTCATAAATTCGTGCAATAAAAGTTAAATAAATTAAATTTATCACTCTAATTAATCTTTTCCACGTACATCTATTTAATCTCAATCTATCTCATGGTCTTGTAAAGAAATACTGAGGGTTTGAACGCAACCCGTCCGCAATTTAACTTGCTCCAACCGGAGATAGGGAACTCAATCTAAGTTTGTATTGCGGATTTTTATTACTAACCGACTTAAGAAATGACCGAACAGAGCGGAAAGTCTTGTAAAACTGTTTCTGAAGCCGCTCCGGGAGAAAGAACGTCTGATTTAGTTTGTACTGGAGATTTAATGTGATTTGTTGCTATATTGACGACAGCTTTTGTTTGGTTGATGGATTCTGGATTAAAACGATTCGTTTTGCTAATTATAAAAATTAAGTGTCATGGGGATTAGATTAGTTATGAACAAAATTCCAAATCTTATTTCAAAACCTTAAGACTATTATTAGGAGATTAACAAAATCGCTTAGCTATACCAATGATGATGATGACAGACGAATTATAGTCAATAAAAGAACATATTTAGCAAATATGTCCATGTATATCCAATAAGTAAGATGAGTATAAAAATCGTTATTAGGAAGACAGTATGATATGCTACTGTGATTAAGTGATAATTTGCGCTGGTTGTAGGCTTCGCTAACAAGCCAGCCGTACCAACTAAAATTTATATAACCAACAACGCAAAAAAATTGACAAGAACTTATTGGTTTTCAAACGAGCTAATTCTATACTAAGTAACACATAAAATAAAAAAGAAACCACTAAAGCAAGTTTACGAGTTGTATCGACATTTTATCGCAGTCCCTGAGCGCCAGGGGCATAAACTTTTGATGTCGCATTATGAAGTATAGCTGGTGACCTTAGAGCCTCTGGAGCAATCAAGATAATGTTTTAGGTAATATAGTGTTAATATTAGCCGGATTATTGAGCAGATCCAAAGCGTAGCAGTATGTGTTTATACCTAACTAGTCGTGCGAGTCAAGCGACGTCGAGCGCGACCTGCCTTTTATTGGTCACCACTGTATCTTTTTTTAGCTCCTCCATGCTTCAGTAAGTCCTTATTTTAGGTTGTTGGTCCGAGCTGCACTGATCTGTGTGCCGGCTGTTATGAGATGGCAGTCGTAAGTCCTCTCTTGTAAACGTATAAAGTGACTAAGTTAAAAATGTCTCAATAACCCGGAGAATAATTAATAACAGGAGCTTTCGTAAAATAGTCTGCCACGCGCGGGGTAATTTAACACATACAATAAGTATTAACACTGGATTATTCGACCACGTCGCTATGCACACGCTTGACAAAATCATCCAACACAAGCAAAAATAACACGCACACAAATACAAGTAGTATGCCCGGCAGTTTCATACTTATGGCAGAGGAAGTCGCCAATCAGTGACTACTACGGTTGATTTAATGTTTTAAATAAAAACCTTATAGCTCTCATCATCATCGTCATCATTCCGAGTAGGCGTCACGGTCAATCGACCATGAACACCGTCAGTTTTTCGGAACCGCCTCTTGGCCTCTGACGTGGCTTCTTTAACGACTACCCGATGGCAGCCAGCACCAACGGCTTAACGTGTCTTCCGAAGCACGGGATCATCTTTATTATCAGACAATCAGGTGATTCAAGCCTGCAATGCCCTAACCAAACTGGAAACAACTAAACAAAGTATGCTTCCCGTGAGAATCGAACCCACGACCCCCGGGTCTACAGACAAACGCCTTAACCACTGAACCACGTAGGTAGACGAAGGAATATAAGTGCCTTTTGGGCAGGTACTGAACCCTAAAATGACAAAATCTAAGCAGTAACTCTTCCTATACCGCTCTTTACTGCAAATTGTAGAACGTGGAAAATTTCCACTGTAATCAAATAAATGGTTGCCCACTTTTCGGCAGATTTGTACGCTAGTCACGACTCTGTTTGACTGCCTCCAACGAGCTCCTGAACAGACCTTGGAACTTCACTCATTTTAATATAGTACTTCTTAGAAAGAAAAGTAAGTACTCTGACGAAATAAATTCTGCGAGATTTCTGCTAGATAAAATTTTTACTTTGAGGAATTTTATTATTTGACTTAATATACTTCTTAGTGGTTTGGAACTTATTCAGTATGTCTTATTATTTGTAAGTCATAAAATGTGTATGGTTTTCTGCTTCTTTTTTTTTATATAATAATACTAGCTGTTCCCCGCGGCTCCGCCCCGCGTGGGACTCGGGTTATATCGCGCCCAAAAATAGCCTATGTTTGAACTCAGGTCGTTAACTACATCCCTACCAAATTTCATCACAATCGGTCCAGCAGTTTAGCCGTGAAGAGGTGACAGACAGACAGACAGACAGACAGACTTTCGCATTTATAATATTAGTATGGATTATATCCATATTATGGACTCTATATTGACTTAGCCCAGTACTTGACCACCTCCACCGTTTCACTCGTTTGTATTTTTTCTGATTAGTAATATACTATTCAAATTTTCTTCATCTTTTAAGTTTTTCAGTTGCAACCATATCATGTTATTTTAAAGCTCAGGGTCTGCTTTTCCAGTTTACAGAAGTTTATTTGAATTTGCAAGCATTTTGTGTTTGCTTCTTCTATTTTATTCCTCCACTTCTCCTTGTTTGAATTTTCCTCCCAATCTTTGAAATTTAAGGCAAAACGTTATTTTACGCAAAAAAACAAAGTCATTATTTTTAAGTTTTTATGTCTGATCAGATAAGTTTGGTAGTAGAAATGCCTGCAATTTTTTTTATTTATACATACTTTTATGCGTATTTTCAATAGCATTACCACCTGATGGGAATTGATTACCGCCGCAGCCTATATACTCTAGCAACACTCTAACCGTATAGGGATATCCACACGAACTAAATTGCTAACAGCAATTCCTAAAAAAATGGAAACAAGCCAAATAAAGATACCTATTCCAATAATCCGAAAGGATTGATCAAATTATTCTCAACTTCACAGCAAACGCGCGTGTTTACCATAATGCCAAACAAGATATTCAGCGACTGACTGACAGGCGAGCTCATTAATATAATTAGCGTCTGCCGGTCCAACTCGTGTTAACTTGTGTCAAGCGGCAGATTTGTGGAGTTCACCTAGGGCTGACAGTTTTAGTCATTTATTTTCTTAGTGCTTCTCAAGACCTACAAGGAAATTCTTCCTAAATTTGGAATCTCTAGACCCAGCGGTGTTTTACTCCATCTGGGAACGAATTTTCAAAATTCCTTAAATGGAACCTATGCCCTAAATTTAGTGACTTGACTTGAGATATGTCAGTCAGTCCGTCAGTTCCTTTTTTATACTTACTTATATAAATTTAGCTACCTTTAGAATTTGTAATATACTCCCTAGAATCTATATGTGTATTAAAGCTTCTAACTGGTCATTTTGGAAATCCTTGGGGAGGCATATCTCCAGCAGCGAACAGCCAGCGGCTGATATGATGATGGTGATTAAAATGCGTATACCTGCGTATACCTTCTCTGCTTGACCCAAAGGTTGACTGTTGACTTAAGATAGTGCTTTCAGCATTAAGTCTGCCTATTGTATTTTTGCAATAAAGTTAAATTAATAAAATTGACTTTACAGCAGTGGTACAAACTAAAGACGCTGTACGTCTAGCAACCCTAATTTCAACGCTAGCAAAACTGCTCTAAACAGAATTAGCAACTTTGCTTTGGCTCCAAACTGAGAGCTGCAATCCAGCAATTAACAAAAATAGAACCTGATTGTTTAGATCAAGGATTTGATATAGTTATATTTAGAAATCTATCTTGCTCTAAAATAAGATGAAAATAGAAATTGAAAAAGTATACTATCACAGGCAATATATATGTGCCTAATCCTGTAATTTTTATTTTGTGAATATGAAATAAAGATAATTTCTTACTGTTAATGGGTTGGACAAAATAAATGTGGAGGTGTGATAAAAATTATTTCATAGAAAAAATTGAATTAATTTTTATTAGTATATGTTGTTGAACATGAATTAAATAAATAAATAATTAAAAATAAATCACACTAGGATTGAAAATGAGAAATAACGAGAGGGCGCTAGAGGCTTCAATATCATATTTAAGTGCTATCCCGGTTACGCCCTAAGCTGTATAATAGTATTACATTGAGCGTAACATGCCCAATTCTTCTCCTCAATATTAAAAGACGAGTAAAGGGAAGACTAAAAAGAAGTAAAATAGAACAGTTAAAGGAAAAATAGGATGGATTTTTTTTCTTATATTCATAGCAATGTCACAGAATCAGTAATAGTACTACGCAATGTTCACCAATGGACCACAACCACGAATCACACCTGATATTAAAATGCAGATTTGTTCTAAGTTGGCACTAACTGGCACATTATACATGATAAAGATAAAATAAAAAATAATAGTACCTATTTCAAGTAAAATTTCAATTCCATAAAGAGTTTTAGAGCCGACAAAATAGCAAAAAAAAGTCATCCAAGTATAAAATGACGCCTTAAAACTCTTGAAACGAAACAAGTAATCCTGTTTTAAAATTCTCAACCGCTCTCATATTTTTTGTCAATAGACATTAACGTTTATACCTTGTGTAAATAAAAACCAAAGAGCCAGATGGCCCTTTGAATAATTGTCAAGGAGAAAATCTGTAAAAAATGATAAGCATTTGTTCGTTTGATGAATTTTCTGGCACTCAGGCGTGACACAACTTTGCTTTTACCTGTCCCACTCAGCTTTTCAAGCGAAAATAAATCCTTATCGATTCGTTTTGCGGTAGCTTTTTATTATTCTTTACTAAAAATAGAACGTGGACGGGTGCGAAGCAGTTTTAATTATAAAGGGTTTCGAACGCTCATGCTTAATTTTTTTTTGCATAAAATTTCTTAAAATTGCTTGTGGTATGAGTTTCAAAAGGCAACAATTTATTTTTCTTTTATTGTGGCCAGCCAGTCTTATGATTTGAACTTCGTCCTCATAACTGTTTTTGTATTTTTATTAAATTTCTATTTGGAAGTGGAATTATATTTTATATGCAAAAATATTAGCCTCCACTGCCCATCAGTCAATTTTTGTTAAGCCCTCTTTAAATCAAATGTAATGTCTCCTTACACATATAAATGTCTATTGGAGAGAAAGGGTTGAACATTATTTTAGTAACAATAGGTTTACCAAACGCTTCTTTAAAGTTTACATGGATAAGGTTTTCTAAACTTTTCTATAACAACACGCTCCTTATTTTATCTTCAAAGGAAAATTATTAAAAAGAAAAGCACTATAGATAGACCATCACGAAAAAACAAAAAAAAAGCCTTATTTTTAAAGAACGACACTTTTAAAATACATCTTAAGATTTTCTCCCTAGTGTCGAAAAATGGAAATTTCGCCGAAACGTCGAAGATAACGACGTAATATTTCTTTTGGGGCTTAGATTTACTGTGTGATAGCTGACTCAGCTCAATGCTAGTATTTAAATCTAGTAGTGTCTGACAAAATTAATAACCCTTCTTTTCATATAAAAACACGGATCCGTGGGCAAAATTGTTGCATTTCTTTGCGACCATTTTTTTTTAAATTAACCGTCAAAATACAACTATGTGAGCTGCTATTTGCGGCAGAAATATGTGACAGTGGGGGACTTATCAGACGAACTTTGTACAAAAGCCTACCTCTGCTAAACACAAGTAAGGCACGTCCCTTAAATACATTCATAAATACACGGAGCAAAACATTAACCATCTATTAAGAAAATACATATTTATATTATAAAATGGTAAAGTGTGTTGTGTTTGTTTATCCGTCTTTCACGTCGAAATGGATCGACGGATTTAAATGAAATTTAGCATGGGGATACTTTGATCCATGAAAATGGACATTAGCTACTTTTATTCGCGATAATTAATGACATCAGAGCTAGTAACATTAAATTTAACATTATGTTCTTCATGTTTCACTAGAAATAAAACTCGAGCAAGTTCAAAGAGCAATATCAAAGAAATACAAGTTGGAACAAACACTAGAAACAATAAAGGTGAGGTATTGAAGCCAGTCTTGGAACTTTTGCTATTAGGTGGCTGATTGCACTTGTTCCTCTTGGTTTAATTTTAAAAGTTAAGACCAAGTTAAAACCTGGGTAGTTAGCTACAGAAGAGTCCGTGTGATTAAAGCTCATGTTAGTAATAGAAGTAAAATAAATCGTTATTTTTGTTTTGCGACCACAGCTAACTTTTTTATTCTTAATGGCCAGTACTAATATCACTATCTATCCATACTCTTTTAATACACTAAAAAAAATTCGTTTGACAAGATACGAATGAAGTTAGCTTGATTTAACAAAAGTGATTTACAAAAAAGACAAGGTTTGGTCACATATTTCAAAGAGTTATGTAATCACGAAATCCGTCTAATAGCTTTTTTGTGCGAATTGCGATTGACGAAAGTTTGGTTGTATAAGTAAGTATTTTTTTCAGAAAAAAAGTAGTCATTGAAAAGTAGGATATGACCCGGATAATGCAAGCCCTTTTCGCTTCGGAAATCTCAAAACCCGAAAATAGAAAAGATCTAGAAATGAAATAGATAGTATATAACACAAATAGCGAGCAAAAGCGTCATGAAATAGCTCCACCAAATACGAAATAGTTTAAAATTTATAATTACGACGAGTAAACATAACTTATGTTTGTTAAATGTTACTGAAATACCGACCGAAAAACCGAACTTTCAACAGCGAAATGATATTAATTGCATACTTTTTGATAAATTTAATGAAAAATACATAAAACTGTTTGCACGCTGGAATCAGAGTTTACATTCATTAGTTTGGGCCGTGGTAATAATTTATTTTTAAAAGCAAACACCACCTCATTATGTTTCCAATGTGGAAAATTAATTATCGTATTGTTTCTTTACAAAATAATGTTTTAATAATGATTTATTTGCTTGTAATAAGAGTGTATATTTTATTGGTTTGTATTCCTTTATGATTGTGATTCATATATGTGTTTAAGGCTGATAATGTGTGCGCTGTATTTTAAAAAGGCGTTAAAAATGTGAGAAACGTATTTATTTATTGTTTAATAAAAGGCTTAGGTGAGAGGTAAAGTCTGAACGAGAATGGCCGCCGCAGGATGTCCGCCGGCTGCTGTCCCTAGTCGTTCCGCACCTTAAGCGATGCCCGGTGGTGTTGCCAGGCTGAGGCCGTAACGATGTGTATTAATAGTGAGTGTTGTATTTTTATTTCTTTACTTAACACTATTAATTAAACTTATATTTCTCTTCTTTGTAATTTTTGATGCCTTAAATTTTCTGACAATTATTATAAGACACAATGTGTGTTAGTCAAAGAAGTTCCAATCGCGCACGGTCTCTCTAACGCAATTTTTTTTTAATCTATGGTGTTAGTACATTAACTAAATTAACTGCCTTTGTGTCCGAAAAACCATGAACCTATAAACAACATTATAGTGTCTTTCAATAATTTTTTCACATGTAAATGAAATTTAAACGACTAGGTACTCAGCAACCAACAACCGCTTAGTAAAGTTGCCACCTCGCTTCCGTTGCGTCGCGCCGCCGCCTCGCTGCTGCTGTTTACAAACAAACTTAAACACTTACCCGCTACTTTCCAGTTTTGTACAGCATGAGGGCAAGAGGTTCAGAGAAAATAGAAACTAGATGAGTCTTATGTAGGTAACAATGTGGTATTGTCTTAGGTGACGGCGATATGTCTCTTGATTTGCAAGTTTGAACTGATTAAGCTTTCTCTCTCTCTCTCTCATCCTGCGGCCTGCTTGGGAGCCCATGGTTTCCTTTCCTGCTTATTCTTTCTCACTTCGCCCGGTCTTCGGCATCCTTAGTTGTGAGACTATTGGCACACATATCGTTTTCTGCGACGTCGAGCCAACACATTTGAACTTGATTAGATTGTGCTACCTGGGTGAAAATTGCTAATGGTAATACCTACCTACAAGTCTTCAATCGCCTTTCTTCATTGGTTAAAGACTCGAAGTTCGTCGTGTAGGGGTGAGACTCTTACTCTTACCCATAGAGCAAGGAATCGAGATAAAAGATAACATAACTACTCTTACCGTAATAGCTGTAGTTCACTTATGTTTTATCTGGGATAAATATCGTTTGTTTTTCGTAGTCCACCTGCCTTATCATTTAGGTGGATCACGAGAACTTATTTTTGCCCATAGCTCACCTGCGTGGACCAAGGGAAATTATTTTTGCCCCTAATTTACCTGGGTGGCCTATGGGAAATTATTTTTGCCCATAGTTTCCCTGGGCTCAATATGGCCCACTGTGCAACATTATCAGCCACAAAACGTCCACTGCTGGACATAGGCCTCCCTCATAGATTTCCAATAGGACCGATCTGAAGCGGCCCGGATCCAGCGTCTTCCTGCGACCTTAACATGGTCATTGGACCATCTAGTTGGTGGATGTCCCACGCTACGCTTGCCAGTACGTTGTCGCCATTCCAGGACCTTTCTGCCCCAACGGCCATCCGTTCTGCAAACTATGTGCCCCGCCCATTGCCACTGTGCGTATCGCTTTTATTTACTCTACATCCTTGTACACCATTGTAAATTATACCGTGCCGTAATGCTCGTCGTAAAGCACAATGAGAGTTTTGTTTTGACTAAGTAGGTGTTACGCGCCGTCAAATTTGCAAGGGGTGGGTTATGGTATTTAACGTGAGGTTAAAACAACCACAATTCACTTTTCCATTGTCAAGCGAAGTTGAATGACTTATTGTGTATTTTGCCTCGTCTTGGTAAATGTGTTTGATAAAACATAAATTATTTTGGTATATAAAATGATGCATTGTTTTCCTTAAGTACGTGTATTGTGGTAAGCGGATAGTATTTCAATGACTTTCGCTGTTTTAATGTAACTTAAGAATACCAGCAAAAAAGTTCTGCGAGGATTTCTTATAATCAAACTTACAGAAAAAAGTATTTTTTTTATTTTCTAGGTCGCTAGCGCTGGTAGCAGCCTTAAAGAAAGGGGTTTGTAATGCCGACTAGTCGACCTTCCATCTCAGTAATGAAGACATATGCGCCATTTTCTTCTCGTCATATTTTCTTGTTATCTTTCTTTGTATAAATTCAGCAACGACAAACATTCACTTGTCATCATTTGTTTTTAACAAAATAAAAACACTACTCAATCAATTATTTTCTAAACGATGAAATTCAAATTTAAACGATTAGCTATAGATTAAAAAAAAGTTTGACGTGGTGGAGAGACCGCGCGCGATTCGAAATTCTTTGTGTTTAGCATTAGTAATATACTTATGTCACCTATATGAACCTAACATGACAATGATTCTGTATGTTATCGATATATTTTTCTTTAGTAATTTTGTTTACACATAAAGTTTATGACAGAATTGAAATTATGATCCACTTTCTTAACCGAATGAAAATTGTTTATACTAATATTTATATGTCTAGAAAAGACAGACTAAAGTGATATTATTAATTGATCAATATTCTATTTGCATGATTGTATATCATTATTTCTTTCTACCAGTGACGTGCACAGACATTTTCCTTAGGGTAGGCAAAAACCTACCTAGACCAGAACTATTTCTAGTTTAATTTATACTTATAATTTAGGTATATTTGAGTTACAACTAAAACAGTAACGAACAAGAAGATAATAAAATTAATATATATTAATCATGTACCTACCTATTTAGGCTCATTTACGAGACGAGTTTTGGAAAAGCATAGCAAATATATTAATTCGAAAATAATATTAAATAATGTTCTTGTTAGCTTACCCTTCACTTCAACTAAATCCAATCAATCCCGGTTGATAACGTCCATTTATTATTATTGCCATTTTTCGTCAAAAGAATCATTACTTAGCGCGTCATTTTATAGTTTTTGTAAACAAACACTCGGTTTACAACAATCACATGAAAATTTTGACATTTTAAACTATAACTGAGTAAATTCGTTAAAAATAAAAGTTCTATTTTTTCACCTCATTGTAAACAATGCACATTGAAATTATCAATTAATTAAACCAAATTAAACATTCAAAACAAACAAATGCATGCAACATATTGTTGATTTCTATACGGAAATTAAAATATAACCCTACGGAATTGGGAATAGATTTTTTTAGAAACAAGATAACATCTTGTTTCTATAAAGTCTTCAAGTCTATGCGTTTTTAAATTTGCAGCATTACTCATTTAATATCCAATAAACACAGTTATCATGTTGCTGCAATCGATCGTAATCACTAATCAGATTTAAGTAACGCGTAATTCTAATTGGCCGTAACAAAAGTGAGAGCGAGACGAAATGTCATCTCATAGCATTTTGTTTCATCTATAGTGGAGGTCTAAAATTTACTCACACAGGCGTGATTTAGCGCATATGTGTCTGTTCATGTAAGTTTTTTACTTGCACTACTACACGAGCAAAAGCACATCCAGATATAGTGATTTATTTGTGAGAGTAGTAAACTTCAGACGATTTACTAAAAAGCTGGCCTGGCCTAGCGGCGCCTACGGGCCGGCGCGCCGGGTGTTCGCGCGAATTCATAGATGGCGTTGTTAAGATAATTCAATATCTTGTATGAAAAATATTTATTATTATATTTATTAATTATATAAAAAAATATTTATTATTTATTACAAAAGTACAGGGTAGGCAACGTCTAAACGTCTTTATGATATGCACGCCACTGCTTTCTACCAACCTAATACATACATATAAAATGTAGAATTTGATAGGATGTTACAAACGAAATTGAAAAACCAAAATTGCAATTCCCAACACGCATATAGCGTGCGTCTCGGAAAGCAATATTCGAATTTGATTAATCCCCATTGATTTCATGCTGACAAAGAGTTTTCCATCGAAACCTTTTCAAATAAAACTCGAAGTGAGAAGTAGCACCTCTTTTTATGGTTTCCTTTTGTGTGTTCAGGGCCGAATTTGTCAATAATATCTCAACTATAAAATCATAAATGCGAAAGTGAGTTTGTATATTTGTTTGTCTTCCTGAAATTTCGCATGCACATAGTTAGGAGTATTGAGATGGACATAGGTTACCTTTCATCACGGGAAAAAGCACTATTCCCGAGGGAAATTCATGCGGGCGAAGCCGCGGGCGAAAGACAGTAACCTATAATCTTTGATTTATAGCCTACAATCTATTTTCTGCAAAATAATGGCTTTAGGTTTCTTTTGACAGATTTTAAATGAACAAAGCCGACTTCAACTGTATCTGAAATTATTTATCTTACGAATAGTCGTACGATGGAACATAGGTATCAGATGATAGTCGAGACCAACGACATCAAGTATTGTAAGTGCTTATACCTTCTACTACCTTACAAGCATCCTCTCTGTCACTCGCTGGTTGACTGTAAAAGATCCTTTTATGGGATAAGTCCGCCATTGTACTATTGTTTTTTTTCTATGCGTAATCACTTTTGTTTAGTACAAAAGAGACAAACAAACAGTTCACAAATCAAAAAGGTGCTCCAGTACACACACACAGCCATAAAACGTGTTTGAATTTATCTGAATGTAGTTTTCGATTTTCCCGCTACCTGATTGGAGATTTGATTGACAGCTGAAAATCCTGGGTGAGTAGATGTTCAAATTGCATTAGCTACTCGACAGCTCTGTTGTAAATCAATTGTGTTACAGTCGAAATTTTCCAATTATTCCATTCAGACCAGTGCAAAGGTGATTGAAAATATGGTAAAAACTGAAGATTTTTATACAAATTTAATTTATAGTTTGAATTAATGAAACCTCGTATATACCATAATCGAATTTCTTTAGTTCATACTAAAATGTATAGATTTTTAATAAAATATTCATGAAATGGCTAAAATAATCATGATTTTTAACGTAGCTGCCAAATTGAAATAAGTTTACAACTATACATAAAAATAACTTTTTTTATCAAAGCTAAAAAGATATAAGATTTTTATTATATCATCGATATATCTACATATAATAAGCTGGTCAAATTTGAAAAAATATTTCTGCATATGATAGTCTGAATTTTGGGGAAGGTTTTTTAGGAGACTAGGCGGGTAAGTAAAACCGCAAGGAACAGGTAGTTTTTTAATGAAATGCTCCTTAAAGTAATACTTGACCGCACTTATTTTAAACATGGATTCCGTTAAAAAGCTGAGGGTCGGCCTTAGAGTATTGAACCAATCGGAGTGCCACACTGACAGAAGTAACCCCCTCTGTCAAAAGTATAAGACCACCGGTCATACTGTTTATATTTGTCTGCGTATATTTTTTTCTTGTGTTAGATAATTTTATCAATAGAATACAACACAAATACCCTTTATTGCACAACCAAACAATAAAATTACATAAAACAGCTTTACTTAAAACAATGAAGCGAAGTCAACCTTAGGGTAAATAAATAAATAAATAAATATATAGGGACAAATCACACAGATTGAGTTAGCCCCAAAGTAAGTTCGAGACTTGTGTTATGGGATACTAACTCAACGATACTATATTTTATAACAAATACATACCTATATAGATAAACATCCAAGACCGAGGTCCATCAGAAAAAGATCATTTTTCATCTTGACCTGACCGGGGATCGAACCCGGGTCCTCCTGAGTAGCGGTCAGGCATGTTAACCAGAGGTCGTCAAAGGAGGTGGGTCAAGTGTGTGCGTAGCGACATGTTAGAATAATGCACTAGTGTTATACTTATTGTATGTGTTTCCTCACCATGGGTGGCTACTACCATCTCTTAAAACCATGCAAGATCCAGTGAGTAAGGGAGATGTCGCCTTATATCATGTATTGCGCTGTCCCGACTCACTTGGTCTTGCATGGTTTTAAGAGATGGTAGTAACCCCCCTGAGCGCAGAATTTGGCAGACTTTTTCACGTAGAAATAAGTACGCGTGGCGTCTCCAGTTGTTTTAATGCTCTAAGGGGTCGGCTTTTGTGAAACTTTCAGCAACTTCTGTGGCCCGTAACTCTTGAAAACTTCACTTTGGGCATTTTCCATTCAATAGTATGCTCCTGAAATGTGTCACGGAAATGACGAGCTTTTGAGGCTTGATCTTGAAACTTTATTCAATTTTACCAGGGAAAGTCCTTAGGCACCTGCGTAGGTTCAGGAATAACTTTTTTACATGTTTTTAGGGTTCCGTATCCAAGGGATGAAATGAAATTCCTTATTCCCTATATAGGATATTCTTATCACTTATTGACGTCAATCATTACTATTGTATTAAGTTTACCACTACATCCAAACGAGAATGAAAACGGGACCCAATCACTAAGATTTTTGGTCTGTCTGACACCAGGCTATCACAAACCGTGATAGCTAGACAATTGAAATTTTCACAGATGATGCACTTCTGTTGCCACAGTAATAAATATATTTACGTGTGGCTCTAGCACAACAAACGTTTTTATATTTTTATTTGCCATTTTTTATACAATGTAAATAATGGAACTCTTCGTGCGCTGACTCGCACTTGGCTGGTTTTTCTTGCTAATAGATGGCGCTATGAGTTTAAAAATCAAGTAAATTAGGATTCCGCTTATTTTTGGCAAAAGAAGAGTATGAATTATAAAAACAAGATTTTTTTAAGGTATCGCCATCCTCGTGCATACTCATTTTATTATTTGAAACCACAGTGCTTTAAGGTGATACCTCGGTGAACACTAGCGCCACCGTCATTTAAAAATCATTACTCACTGAAAACCATAGAACTAGGAACGTCACACAATTTTTTTTTTAAATCTATGCTGAAAACACAAGTTATCAAAAATACCTCTGCTGTAATTATGGTTCCGGATCTGAAATTAATTTTAATCATATTCAATTATTAAATTATAATTCCCTATAGTTACTAATTGCATTATTGCTTAAAACGCTCACTTTTAGCAGTTTTGCAATTTGTAACTATAAGGAACTATAATTTAATAACTGAATATGATTAAAATGAACTTCAGATCCAGAACCATAATTACAGCAGAGGGATTTTTGATAACTTGTGTTTTCAGTGAGTATAGATTTTTAAATGACGGTG
This sequence comes from Apomyelois bistriatella, assembly GCA_947044815.1. Classification (NCBI taxonomy): domain Eukaryota; kingdom Metazoa; phylum Arthropoda; class Insecta; order Lepidoptera; family Pyralidae; genus Apomyelois; species Apomyelois bistriatella. The sequence goes on from OX345693.1 coordinate 648,986, forward strand.
GCGCTAGTGTTCACCGAGGTATCACCTTAAGGTGAACCTCGGTGAACCTTCCCGTCTTTGTAATTAGGGTTCTGGATCTAAACCTTAATTACATAAGATGGATTTTTGATAACTTGTGTTTTTAGTGATAAATTATTTTTAAATGATAATGGCGCTAGTGTTCACCGAGGTGATCGATATAATGGCGTTAATCTCAGTATGGGGAGGACTTAATTGGTACAATAAAATCGGCGCGTCTTTGTATGGCCGTTGAATATCTGTTCTAGCCACAAAACAGGGTAATAATATTATTCTAGCATAGTATTATGTAATCTGTGGTTCTTAATATGGCGTCACTGGTTTAAAATTACAATGGAGCAAAGAAATATGAAAAGAAAAAATGTCTGGATATAAATTAAATAATAATTAAGGAATGAGGGCATTTTTCCATGCTCAACTTATTGAAAATATAATTAAACTAGACCAAAATCGTCGGACTCATTTGTTTGTAATAGGTACCTATTCAAATTTATAAACACATTTACAAGCACAATGAAATTAAATTGGTTCTTAAAGAGCAATTATAATGTTAACATTAAATTAATAATTGAATGGTTTATTTCAAATAGGTACATGGTTCAGTTAATATTAAGAGATAAATAAAGTACCTCGTTTTATTTTAAACTAGCTGTGCCCGCGACTTCGTCCGCGTAGTATTTAACAAAAAGTATTGATCAGTTCGCAAAGTATACGATTTTTTTTTTCTAAAAAAAGTAGTCTAAGTTATGCCTTATTGATGATAATGATGTCTTCTTATTGCAGCTATCTGCCAGTGAAAGTCCCGTCAAAATCTAGATCCCATCTGTTAACTAAGGTGGTAACATATACCTTTCTGTGCGGCCTACTGTATCTTCCTCAAGTATCACGTGTATGATAAGATTTTTTTTAATCTATATATATAAAAATGAATTGCTGTTCGCTAAAACATGAGAATGGCTGGACCGATTTGGCTAATTTTGGTCTCGATATATTTTTGGAAGTTCAGGGAAGGTTTAAACGATGAGACAAGTGCATTCAGCGCTACGGAGTTCGCCGGGACAGCTAGTCCTTCAATATATTACTTCTACAGTTGAAGGCATTCAAACAAATAAACTCAGATTTAGAATATTTTGTTATCTATATGTATTAAGTTTATTCACAGTTCTGAAATAATATTCTGTCTGAAAATCACACGCGAGCAAAGCCACGAACAAAAGTATGATTGTTATTTGATTTAAGTTCGCAAAATATTGAATTTCAAAGTGTATTATTTTTGGGACATTACCTTTACATTTACACTGTTTTATTTAATCATTGAATCATAATGTGAAAGGGAGAGCAGCTGTTTTAGTTAGTCTGTTTATTATTCCAACGCTTTGTCGAACAAATAGGGTCTCGAGTTGCGTTAATTAAAATAAATAATGTTAATAGAATAATAAAAACACTAAAAATAACATTTATTAAAAAACTTCGCACGGTTAGTGCATTTAGACTTTTTATATAGAAAAACTCTCTGTCAATTCCGAACATAACAAACATAGATTTAAAAAAAAATCGTCTAGAGAGACCGCGCGCGATTCGAACTTCTTTGATAACAAATATACTAGTAGTTCGCCGCGAACTTAGACCGTGGGAGTATTCGTTGTATTAGTGTTTTATTTTATTTTTATTTATTAGTCACCTATAACTGCTTCCTAAGGCTAATTTTAAAATTTATATCATAATTTAATTTCCTACATATTGCCTAGATGGCGCTATTCAAGTCTAAACACGGTGAACTTATGTTGTTTAGTTTAGGAGTTCCTTTGGATACCTTCCGGCTCCATCATCAGACCCTGGGTATCATGTAGTACGTAAGATCTTACCAAGACAAATCAAATGAGCCAAAACACGGTAAACTTATGCTGTTGAGTTTAGTTAGTTTATCTATAACACTTTCAACTTTTTTGATTACTTAAATCAAATCAGTACTATCGTAGTATTATCCTCCATAATCTAAAATTTACCCTAGACTGATTTCTGAGATTTGTCACATGAAACGCTAATTTCCAAGAACAGGCGAGTCGCGGCTATTTTTTTTTTGTATAACTACATTTTGCTTGTAACTGCTCTCATTAAAATATCTAGAAATATTTCAGAATAACAAATTTGTTACGACCTCCAAAATTCTGAATATTCAATTTTGTTTATATTTAAAAATAATTATGATCCATGTGATATTTGTTTTAATAATTCGAGTATTTCTCCAGAAGGTTTGATCAGGCTGAATCAATACAATTTTATAGTGATACTGGATCCGACCGGAAATCTCATCAAATGAAAACCATGATATAGGAGACATGAGAGATTTAATAATGTAACTAATTTAATAACAGATACCATAGAACATTAATAAAACTGAAAGTTGACTCCCAGACTAAAGATGAATTAGTAGTCTACTAACTAGTTATTGCCCGCGGCTCCGCCTGCGTGTATCTCTGTTATATCGCACCCAAAAGTAGCCTTTATTTTACTCCTGGTCCTTATATATATATTCATACTAAATTTTATCAAAATCGGATCAGTGGTTTAGCCGTGAAAGCGAACAGACAAACAGAGAGACAGACTGACAGACTTTCGCGTTTATAATATTAGTATGGAAGTATGGATGTGTAGCGATGACGCACGCGATCAAGAGTATACGAAGTATCTCACTGTTTATCTTATTATTTGTGAGAAAACATTCCTTATTGAAAAGGAAACAGAATAGATGGAATCCTTGAACTTTGACTAACTCGTGTTCTGGAGGTCGTCGGAGGACACAATTAGCGCCCCTCTGAGTTTAAAGGAGACCATTAAATGGCTGAGACCATTCATTGTTCATAGTTTGAGAGTTGGCTTTGTACTGAGTACTGAGGCATTGTTTGTGGGACCGTCGGTTTTAGATATAAATCAAAATTAAACACGTTCTATCTGGGTCAATCGTTGTTGCTTTAAGTATGGACTGTAGGATAGCAATGGCATTCCATTGCTCAGAAAATTCAGCTGCGATTAGTAGATCGAGATCAGCAGCTGAATTTTCTTCATATTTATTCAAGAGTTAAGGATTAAGTATAGAACATATTTCTATGAATTATATGCGTCTTCCCAAAAAAAAAAAAAAAAATGCGTTGGTACATTTAAAACATGATGCTTTGCATCAGAAAGTACACAGCCGTTGATTTCGGCCTCTCTCGGCTGCTATCAGGAGGGTTATACCATCTCTTAAAACCATGCAAGTTCCAGTGAGTAAGGGAAATGTCGCCTTACATCATGTATTGCGCTATCTCGCTTACTCACTGGAACTTGCATGGTTTTTAGAGATAATAGTAGGCCACCTGGGGGCAGTTATAGTAATCATAACAGCAAGACGTCGAGATATAATTTCATAATTTTAAAAACTATGCATGATTTTAGTTTAAATAAGTTCAGGGATGTGGGGCAATTTTTGCATGCAATTTGTGTATAAAAATAGCGCACATGTCTATCTAGTACCATGAGATTTTAGAAACGCAGACGCTAGCGACTGCGTTACCAACTTTGTATGACAAACTTGTACACTGTACAGCGCCCTGGCAATAGTAAGGTAACTATGAAATTCCATACAAAATCCTAATGCAGTCGCTAGCGTCTACGTTTATGAAATTTCACAGTAAAGGCACAGATTCTAAAATGAATGATAGGTAGTCAATTTAAATAACTATGAATATTTAAAACCAGTTATTTCTTTCAGTGTATTTGTAGAATTTATTATTAAATTTGAATAAATACAAATGTATAAAGAAAATATTTTCAAATGCAATTTCTAAAGCAAATTTTATAAAATTCTTATTGTAACGTTCCGAGAATCGCGTTATAAAATTTAAATTCTTTTCGTGCAGTCTAAACATTACCTATTCAAGAATTCTTCCTATGCAGAGGGAAAAATGTACGTTCAAGTTAAATTCTTACATATAGCAGATTTCAGCAGCAAACTATAAAAATATATTTTGATGCCAATGCGATACAGGGATATATTTGTACTCTGACACCAGGGTGAACGTGATAGATTGACTTTATAACCCACACTGTTTGATATGATAAGATTTACTTACATTTTATGCTCTTTTTACGTTTGCAGTGTTAGTGTATGTATATAAGTAAAAAAAAAAATATGTGTAAATACCGCCACATTTAGAACTATGATTAAAGCGTACCCAGAAGTGCTATTATTGAAAGTATGACATACTCTATGAGTCAAATGGTTATAGTTCGAGTCACCGGTTATGTCGCATGAAAATCATTCGAAAATGAACAACACTTAGGTTCTATTTTTAAGTCAGTGACTGAAAATAAGCACTCTTAAAGTGTAACCCGAGAATGTTATTGACAAACACGCTTAGATGAAGAATATTATAATGGACTTCTAATCCTTTCTTCTTGATCAAGTATTTAACTTATATATTTTATCCTGATGAATGTTTATAAATAGCTCCATTGTCAACAGGAATCCGAGTCGAGATTAATTTGATTTGTAAGTTTGATCTTCGTTGATTGCGTTAATTGGAACGGAATGTTTGTACAAAACGTTTTCAGTTTATTTTTCGTTCTTAGACAAATATCGGACAAGTTATTTAGTTTCAAGTAATTTAGCTCAAGCTCAGTCTTAAGAAACAAAAAAATAAGTAGTCATGAACATTTTTTTGCCGCTCCGCCACATTTTTAGTTAATTCTTTCAGGTATACAAGTTAATTTTCTATTAAAATAAGTAGTACTTTGTAGTCATTGTAATTTACATTGTATCTTATGTTTGTATTTTTGTGTAAAATAAATATATAAATTGTTTCTTCGTCTTTTACTTTTTACTCGAACAAATATGGAGTAAGTGCAAGTAAGTGCAACTTACAATGCAATTACTTACACAAGTTAAAAGTTCACCATATACGGTATGGTTTACGGTATCTTTGTTACTGTAAAATACGAGTGCCTTAGATAGTAGATCAGCATCTAATACAGCGTGATTCTACAATGAATATTACAAAACCTTTTAACTAAACAGCCTCGAACAATCAATAGTCACTCACTGAAATGTTAAACTCTAATCAAACTCCTAAAGCTAAACAATACTCTTACCATGTAGAAATGAGAGCATACAATTATTTTAACAAACATAACCTCAACAAAAACATATTAAACTTGACATAATTTATTCTTATGTCACGATTCTCGTACAACGTCGTTTACAATCACGGCATACGCAATAAAACAAAAATACCGCACCGAAATAGGAATATATCACGCTGAAACAACAACTCGTGCGGTTTTCGCCCCCTTGCGCGTCAGTCAAGCGCGTCACATCGCTCAGAAATGGCAGAATGTGTTTAATTTGATATTTTATTTAAGACGCAACTCCATTACTGTGCTCGCTACGCCTATTTTGATATCAAGCTTGAATAAAAGAAGTTTCTTGAAAGATATTGAGTAAACATAAGAAAATATTCTTGCAGTTTTTCCCCTCTTTCGCGTCAGTCAAGCGCGTCACATCGCTCAGAAATGGCAGAATGTGTTTAATTTTATATTTTATTTAAGAGGCAACTCCATTACTGTGCACGCTAAGCCTATTTTGATATCAAGCTTGAATTAAATAAGTTTCTTAAAAGATATTGAGTAAACATAAGTAAATATTTAAAAAAAACACCGGGTTTTCCTTTTTCTAAATCTTGCAGTTTTTCCCCTCTTTCGCGTCAGTCAAGCGCTTCACATCGCTCAGAAATGGCAGACTGTGTTTAATTTGATATTTTATTTAAGGCACAACTCCATTACTATGCACGCTACGCCACATTTTGATATCAAGCTTGAATAAAAGGAGTTCTTAAAGTATATTGCGTAAACATAAAAAAAGAACACTGGGTTTATTTTTCCTAATTCTTGCAGTTTGTTTGAAATTTTATTTAAAACACAACTCCTTTACTGTGCACGCTACCCCTATTTTAATATCAAGCTTGAATAAAAGAAGTTTCTTAAAAGATGTTGCTTAGAGTAACATAAAGTAAAAGAGCACTGTTGAAATTAATATTATCATTAAACACATATATTAAAAAAGGAATTGCGTCAAAGACCACGCGCGATTCTAAATTCCTTAATTAAACCTTAATCAATCAAATTTAGGCTCAAATACAAGAGTTTCACATTAAGAAAAAGACTTAGGTTATATTATTTAAAAGTAAATTATTTTTTGGATTGTTGAACCGTGATTTTTCCCGGGATGAAAGGTACCCTATGTTCTAACCTCCCCACCAATTTTCAGCCAAATCAGTTCAATCGTCCTTGAGTTATAAATAGTGTAACTAACACGACTTTCTTTGAAGATTCAATTTTTATTAAAAGTAAAAAAGTATAAAAATTAACCTAAAACTAACTTTTCTTTTATATATATAGATACTAGCTGTTCCCCGCGGCTTCGCCCCGCGTGGGACTCGGTTATATCGCGCCCAAAAGTAGCCTATGTTTGACCTCAGGTCGTTAACTACATCCCTACCAAATTTCATTACAATCGGTCCAGCAGTTTGGCCGTGAAGAGGTGACAGACAGACAGACAGACAGACTTTCGCATTTATAATATTAGTATGGATATCTGAAAATCATAAAAGCACTTTCAATTAAGTACAATGTAAGTAAAGTTCTATCATAATTTTATGAAGTATTTTAGTACAAGATAGGGGTAAAATACAAATATAATTAAACACATTCAATGGAAACGTGCCTTATTACACACATTATCCCGTCAGCGGCGTATGCGACATTAACAATCACACAACTAACATATGGAAGTGTTCGAACATGTTTGAGTGACAGTGTGTAAAGGAATTTCTTAAAGACACGTGTTGCTCCACTGAAATGTTATAATTTTATTGATATACAATCTCTTTTTAGTGTTCCATTCACAAAATATAGAAACGGGACCCTTACTGTTGTCGATTCTTCTGTCTGTCTGTTAGTGGGCTATCTCAAGACCAATATAATCTGGGTATCCGAAGTTTTCATTTGATTTTATTGCCGCCATTTCTATTATATGAAATTCTCTCTACTAAATACTATATTTATAATTACTATATTATACTAATTTTTTTCTAAATTTGTTTATAGTATAGACAGATATATTATAGTTGCAGATTTATAGTCTCACGAACATTTTTGAAATAGAACAGGCGATTTACACAAGATAATAATAAGAATCATTATGATATGATTAAGATATGATCAATATTGTGAGTCATTTGAACTGTTTTTGAAAAATAGAAGATTATCAAGTAACATTTGTATTTACATGCAGAAAATATTAACTTTTCATAGTCAGCCAAAATAAATATACCTAAACATAATATGTAGTAATCTAAAAAGAAATTCTGAACATACAATCGGAGAATTCATTTTTCTAATCATATTCCCACATGCTCCGCATAGCTGGCAGTCACGCCGTGACATATTGCAAACCAAATTCAACGCCGTACAACTGAGTGGCGTGAAGAGTTGACGTGTATTAGGTTGTGAGCCCTATGTTAACTCTACAAATACCAACAGGGGGTCTACCACTTTGAGCAATTCATCAATCGAATTCATATTATGAATTTCTTGGCAATTCTGTAGCAATTCCTCTATTTTTTTAAAAAATTTTCAACTAAACTTGGCAATTCTTCTTCAGAAAAATTGAAAGAAATAGGAATTGCTAAGGAATTCGTAATATGAACTCGATTCGATGAATTGCTCAAGTGGCGTTATTAGACCCACTGGACCTATGCTTATTTTGTTTGAATATAAGGTGAATTTAAATTAACTGCAAATATTTTAAGGGCAGATTCAGACCACTAAACTGAAAAACTGTCTTAAATAAAATTATGTCGAAATACGAAAATTTTTTTTTGACCTCCCATACAAATTGAGAATCAGCTGATCTAGTTTAGTATGGAAAGTGAAAAATAAAATTTCATATAGAAAAGTGGTTCAGTATAGTGGTCTGTATCTGCCCTTAAAATATTTTCAGTTGATTTGTGTCCACCTTATATAGTTTGTTTGTTTGTATCTTATAACTTTATTGTACTAAAACAAAAGTGAATACAAAAGCATAGATAATAAAACTAAATTCCAATGGCGGACTTATCCCAGAAAGGGATCTCTTACTATATAGTATTTTACTTTTCAGGGCATTTTCTGATTGCATCGCTCCTTCTCTCTCGTTTCTTTTTTTATATCCTAGGTGCAATAAAGGGTTTTGTATTGTATTGTAACTTTAAAGCATAATAACCATAGAAAGAATACCCGTTAAAAGATTCCGCAAAAGTCGGCAATGCGCAAGTGATACTCTACTCTAGAGGTTCTACGATGATCAAGCGCCCATCTTCGTGATGCGTATGTTTGATTAATAGCTTATTTGTATAAAAAAAAACTTTGTTATAAATGTTGATACGGCACGACGACTTTTTGAAAAACACTTTATAAGATAGAGGGAAGACGGGAAAGAGGTAAACCAAGAAGGAGTTTTGTAGAACAAATAAAGAGAAAAGTGGGAGTTGCGTCATAGCAGGATGTGAAAAGGAAGAAAAAGTTGGAAGAGACTCGATCGATAAGAGAATACATATAAATTAAATAAATTTAAAAATAAATTAAATTATATAAATTTTACATAGGTGGATACTGGTTGACTGGAAGAGATCCCTACTTATCAGATATAAGTCCGCCTTTTGTCGTGTTCCATATTGAGTATTCAATGTTCTTTCTATACAATAAAGTTTTCACATACATACAAATAACAGCAAAAATATTCGTTCCTAAAATATGTTTATAAAAAATACAAAAGGCTTTCAGAAAGAAAAAAACACGACAATATTTCCAAAAGCAAATGAACCAACAAAAAGCCTATTTATTTTTGAAATGGCCAAAAATGGCGGCAATCCGGATTACAGCAATAAACGGGGACATTAGCCATACATTTAAATAGAATTTATTATCTCGTGACTCATGACTCAATTCGGTTGTAAGTAGGTATTATGTGCAAAAATCGTATATTTTTCGTGTGAAAATAAGCGGTTGAATCAAGCATTCTTATTTGGATTTGAACCCATTACTACTGGGTTGTACATCATAGACCTTTGATTACGAAAAGGGTAGTTGATGTATTTTCTTCGTATTCAAAGGCCTATTATACATAGGTACACTTATTTACACCTATGGTCAGATTACATAATTTATGTAACATAAAGTGTAATTTAGAGGAAATAAAAAAACATTTTACTTACTCACTTTAACGATAAAATAAGATGTGATGAGAAAATTTATTAAGATGGTTTATTTAGGTTGGTTTAATGCTAAGCACTTCACTACAATAAAGTATCAAACAAAGTCGCTTTCTCAGTCCCTATGTCCCTTTGTGTGCTTAAATCTTTAAAACTACGCTACGGATTTTGATGCGTTTTTTTTAATAGATAGAGTGATTCAAGAGGAAGGTTTTTATGGCCATGCGAAGCCGGGGTGGGTCGCTAGTAAACAATAAAGTGAACTTTAATTTTGAACTAACTTTAATCTGCTACGTTCAAAGTGAATGTAGAAACACTCCAATGCTACCACATACCCAGAAACAGAATAATGCATTGAAGAAAGTTTAGCAGTTAAGATAGACCGAAAATAGTATTTCGGAGAGTTCGAGCAACAAAAGTGAGTATCCAGTTCCGGCGGCGGCAGTTTGGCACGTGCGGAACTCGGAACTAAACTCTAGTTCCGCTCTGGAACTTCAGTACAGTTGGTACAGTCGTATGCAGTAAAGATAGATATTTAAATACAACGTTATTCCTTTTATGGAAAGGTACAACTATAGGCGTCATACTGAATGAATAATTCATCACCTCTATAAGCGATTCAAGAACGAGTGAGCAAGCGAGACTTACTTTTTTAAAGCGAAGTTGTAATTAAGTATAATTTAGGAAAATTTGTTTAAAATATTTAAATGAACAATGTAGGCCAATTCAAAAAGTAGCCTACGTTTGACCCTAGCCTTTGACTATATCCATGCCAAATTTCATTAAAATCAGCCCATCGGTTTAGCCAAAAAGCCTATCAGACAGATTTTCGCATTTATTAGGAATAATATGAATGTAATAAAAATAAATAAATTACTTAATAAATATAATAATATGATAAATAGTTATAGATATATTGGATATTAAATTTAAGTCATGTTTATTGCATATAATAAATAAAAAGGTAAGAAATCGCATGGCCCAAAATGTTAAAATATACCTATGGGAGGATGAATAGTGCTTTAACTATATGTATACAGTTTCAAAGTACATTCAGAGGTAGCATTTCTCGAAGCGGACAGATAGGAAAACATCTAAGTGCTGGGATTCAAACCCGTTATTTGCGGAGAGCTTTTAGCGCCGGAAATGCGGAAGGGAACTTGCGGAAGTACGGACGACGTGCTTGAGTAACGGCTTGAAATATACCTATTTGAATTGAAGGTGGTGCTGAAATAAATAGTGAGAAATAAGGACAAAAGTATATATAATAATATTTGTAATTATTATCCAAGCGTGTTGATGCATGAAGCTTCTTCTCTTCTCTTCTTTCTTTTCTTACTTCTCATTGCTGAGGATCGTGACCACGTATGTGTTTCCAGAGTGCGCGATCGGCAATACTACCAACCGCATTACATTATGCTGCCTCCAGCAGCTCTCCCCGCGCTGTCTACCTATCTCCCATGCATGAAGATTCAACGCTTTAATTTCTTATGCTTTTAGAAGCGTACGCTAAGGTTTGTCTTTAATAGGTAAACTAAAATTGATTTTAATATTATCTCTGTCTAAAGGGTTGCGAAGATGAGATGGCAAACGTTCTATTGTAATAATTAGAGCCGCTATGGCCCATGATAAAGCGTGTTTTGAAACGCAAACTGAGAAACACACCAGTTTGAACTAGGGAAAATAGGATTTTTAAGGCGCTGTGCATCAGGGGAATACCGTAAAACGTCTATTTTTTCGTCGCGCAGTTAGCTTTATTCTTCATTGAATACAAGCATGAAAAAAATATGAAATATAGTTCAAGGATCGAAATAAATGATTACATCAAAATATTAAAAAAAAAATAATTAAAACCTAGCTAAATAAAATAGCAAAAAAGCTATATCCAGAAAAGGTTTCGTCGCGAATTACTTGACATCTTCAGCGACAACTACCAATTTTTTTACGTCTATAAAAAGAATAACATAATGACCCAGATGGATACCTAAAAAAATTACAATATTTAGTCATAATTATTGAAATATTAAATTAAAACTGGAAAATTTCACCCGAAATGGCATTGAACGGAGACTAGTGACAGGCCAACCCAGTATTGCCACTTTCAACCTTATTTCATTAGGCGTACGTACTATAATCGCACTTCACTCCTCTTAAATACCTAAGGGTTGGGGATACAGCGCCTCAAGGAAGAATAAGAAGATTACAATAGAGCAACTGCTATGATACCTCCCTACCTATATTTATCGGGAACCCAGACCAATTTTATCTCATTTCGTGTAGGTGACATGGCCAATAGACCATGCACAGCACAACCTGGTATCAGAGTTCTTTGGAACCACCTCTCCTCACTGACGTAGTTTTCTTTAACGACTACCAGATGACAGCCGGTCCCAATGGCTTAACAAGTAAATAATACAAAATAAATAATAGAAGGTACATTTATTATATAGTAGCATAAATGAAATGAAAATCTTGTCCTAGTTTTTGTATTTTTTTCTTATTTAGATAATTTTATTTCTGTTTTATAAACACATCCTACATTCAGGTTATTTCATGAATATAGTGAGCCAGGTTGTGATTCACGTTATCAACAACCCCTGCGTTTGAAGTAATCCCTCGTCAATTTGCCCCTGTCAATATTTGTCCGAGTTTCATTCCTTGCTAGGAATTGCTATATTTTAAAGAGCTTACTGTGTTATATTTATTGCAATATTTTGTGTCATAAAATACACGTTCTTAAGCTATCATGTTAAATATAAAATATATCGATTTATTAGATTACATACTTTGTCACAATTATAAACAGTTATAAGCAATATGGGTCGTTAAAAAATAAATTTAATAATTAAAACTATTCTAAAAGTTCGCAATACGGCCTATAAAAATATAATATATATTTAATAACGCACTTATGCTTACTGTCAAATGGCGGAGTCTCATAACTATTAGAGATCAAAGATACAACCTCTTACAACTCATTAGGATGGGTAAGGGTGCTGGAAATTTAAGAGGAAAATTGGAAAGAAGGATTGGAATTTTGGAAGGAAAAATCTTGGATTTTGAGTTTATTCATTACAAACATATACACAAAAATACAAATCTTTCCTCTTTATAATATTTTAGAAGTGTAGATTTATTTATTTTTAAAAAATTGATCTATCAACTACAATAGATAAACTTGATAATATGAGTATTCTGCCAGTTAATTATAAAAAGATATTCAGATGACAAGGTTTTGATATTACATGTACTACAAAATATAATATAGGTACGTGTACAAATAGTTTGTATTAACAAAACATCTAAACTCCATTTGAATTTTCCCTTTTCAAACGTTGAAAGCTGCCCCACACTACGAGTGATAGAGGTTCGCGTGTGTATATCCTACATATTTCACTAATCCGAAATCATATTATTTCTCGACAGCTCCATATTCTACTTGACTATACTTATACAATAAACTAGCAACACGCCCCGGCTTTGCATGGGCCTAAAAACCTTCCTCTTGAATCACTCTATCTATTAAAAAAACCGCATCAAAATCCGTTGCGTAGTTTTAAAGATTTAAGCATACAATGGGACATAGGGACAGAGAAAGCGACTTTGTTTTATACTATGTAGTGATTCAACCGGTCGTTCTGGAATTTTTGATGGAGGTCTATGCCCAGCAGTGGAAAACCTGCGGCTGATATGATGATGGTATAATAAATGCGTGTTTCTACTCGTTTAAGAAAATATATTCACTAGGTTTTTTTCTAATTGTATTGAAATGAAATTATTTGTTTTCAATATAAGATATTATTTTTATTTATTGGAAATGTAACTTTGGATTATAAATAAGCAAAGCACAGCAAACAAATTAAAATAATACGTTGAATAAAAGATTTCTATAGAAATAAGCAGCACCCTTATACTAATGTTTATATTCAATGTTTTTCTTGTATATTTTTCTGTTTACATGTATTTGAAATAAATAAATAAATTATAAGTTTAATTTTTATTAATGTGATAATTTTATTTCAAAACTACATAAACTAATCCATATCCATACTAATATTATAAATGCGAAAGTCTGTCTGTCTGTCTGTCTGTCTGTCACCTCTTCACGGCTAAACTGCTGGACCGATTGCGATGAAATTTGGAAGGGGTGTAGTTAACGACCTGAGGTCAAACATAGGCTACTTTTGGGCGCGATATAACCGAGTCCCACGCGGGGCGAAGCCGCGGGGAACAGCTAGTATGTAAATAAAACCTAAATAATACAACGTAATTAAAAATAAACCTAATGAAAATAATAAAAAGAAGAAGAGATACCCACTCATTAGCGTCTCCGGTGCAAAGGTGCCCAAAACACTGGCGGCATTACCACGTTTTGTTAATTCATATTTATACTTTTCCAACCGCGTATTCTCGTAGTTAGATTCTAATTTGGAAGCTAACTTGTTTTTGATATTTCTTTGATTTATACAAAGCTTTGTCTGTGCTCCTACCCTTATATTATTTTAGATAAGAAAACTGTCATCCTATGGGACCCCTTTTGAGTTGCCCTTCAGAACACAAACTAACAGACAAAGGGACTACAAACAATGAACTCCGTAAATGGATTTCTTTCATGACAAAACTAATTGCCGCTCTTGGAAGGGCCGCTAATGTAATTTGATTCTTGAAATATCTCGGCTCTTTTGGGAAATAACTAATGCTTTCGGAAGTATTAAGGAGACAAACAAAAGATAAATTAGTAGGCATATAAGTATGGTAATTAATATATGGACATTACTAGCTGTTCCCCGCGGCTTCGCCCCATGTGGGACTCGGTTATATCGCACCCAAAAGTAGCCTATGTTTGACCTCAGGTCGTTAACTACATCTCTACCAAATTTCATTAGAATTGGTCTAGCAGTTTAGCCGTGAAGAGGTGACAGACAGACAGACAAACAGACCGACAGACAGACAGACTTTCGCATTTATAATATTAGTATGGATTATGATAGATTTGCCTCAGATTTTCACCTACCCGCGATGTGTGTATACTTCAACCTACCTCAAGCATCAGATTATCGTCATGGAGAAAGTTTTGTTAATACAAGACAATACAACATTCAAACACATAAAAGAACTCTGCAGCTTTATTAAACTAGAGTAGATCATACCTACTTGCCCTTGCTATTATCTTTTGTTTGTTAATAAATAAATAAATAAACTCAATTTGTGTGACTTGTGATATTATTAAAAAGTTAGCCGACAACTGCTATAACAGTTTTAATAATAAGAGAGTTTTTGGAGGGAAAGTAAACTGTCGCTATGTCCGCGCTGTATTTAGTTTCTATAACTTAGGTTTTTTCGAGTATTTGTGATTAATATTGGTGGATTATTATTTGCAAAGTGTTCGGGAACAAGCGTGAGTGTTGGGAAGTGGTACAGTATCGATTATGTGACTTTTACCTTTGTCACCAAAATCTCCAAGTTATAGCTAAGTGAAATTTTTCCACCGCTTCACTTAGCCATCCGACTGACTCATCACTTGACTAGACTACTGACTTGACTTGACTAAAGTAGGACTGAAAAAGATTAATATAATGAAGAGAGGCCTTAAAGGACTAGTTTCCATGGCCGTAAAAAGTATTTAAAAAAAATAATAATAATAAAACTTATTTTGTGTTTTCAAAAACGCCCCCAAACGTGTTAAGATGGTATGGTCAAATACCTAATACCCAATGTTGCTATGGCTTCATATAAAGAAGTATACCTAAGCTAAGAAATTAATTTGAAAACAAGGTTCACACACACACCACAAGAAGTGGCATAGCGCACGAAAAACGTGTCACTAGTTTGGCTTGCAAGCCAACGTTTCACACAAAAAGAATGTGATTGGCAATATTAGGTGGTTTTATTGTAAACTACGTAATACATTTCTAATAAGGTGTAGTGTGGTTTACATGGTACATGTATTAATTGAAGATAAAAAGAGAGAATACGCTGCCACACATCAGTGTGGAACTTATGGACCTGGAACTAAATCCGCGTCAAAACATTTATATTCCGAGAATTTCTCTGTTCTGTGACACACACTCCTGATCAAGAAGCTGGTATGGTATATTGGCAAACATCTATCATTTTGACAAAATCCAAACTGCAGAAGTTAGTAGAAAATATCAATATTCTCAATATTACTGTGGTTCCGGTTAGTCTCAGCGACACCAATAATTCCAATTATTTCCGCCTCAATACTGTAAATACAAAACCAATGCTCAATATCAAAGATCATTGTAACAATAACAGACTGCTAGATACTAGACTGAAAATTCAAATATGAGAGAAGGAATAATGGTGTGTATCAGCAAGTATTTTTATCTAAGTAGATTATTTTCTAATTCATCTAGGCTCGTTCTGGTGTGAAAACCATTGTTTCTTACACTTAGTTTTTTTTTTATATAGGTTAAGAAACTTTTGTAATGACATGTCATCTATTAAAAAAATACATTTAAATTCTTCTTAGTGAGTCAACTCTGGCTATTTATATTTGTGAGGACCAGAACTCCGCCACAGACAAGGCGTTGTCAGTGGCTTCGTATATGTCCCAGAGCGTGCAGGTGATTGGGCTGGGCAGGCGGGGCAGGGGGTAGATGTCCCATGGTCTGGGGAGAGACACCACATCTGCAGGTCTCCTCTAAGCTGTACCCCCATCTGTACATGTTGTCCTTGCTTAGGCCAACCTGGGTCCGGATTCTATCTGTTTCCGGAGACTCAATTTGAAATTTAATTTTATATTTTATATTTTAAATGACGTTTATTCAGTCTTTTATGACGCACGATTATTATCGAGCTACTGACGGTCTCTCTCATTAAACCGCTTTTCCAGTCGCATCCTCAGCTGCTTTCTTTAGAGCTTAGGGCATAATATTATATTGCCTATAAAGTTTGTCTATTTCGTTTATGTCCTTGTGCTTATTTGTTAGCTTCGCAGACTTCCGTCGTCTGTGCGGCTTCCGGTTGGCAGCTTTGCGGACCATACTATGATTTGCGATTAAGACAATTATTTGTTGGCAGTTGGCAAGCCTGCCCGTACTTCCGGAGTTAGATTTGCGATCGTAACTAGAAAGTATGATTGAATTAATGCCTTTGAAATAAAAGGACATTCGATTTATTGCTGAGATAGTTCATGCCAAAATATATTGGTGGTAGAAATTATAAGTTTTTTTTTTGTATTTTTTTTTTTTTGGTAGCTTGTTTGATGACCATATTTGTAATGCTTCAAGATTATCACTTGCGTGTGGATTGATCTTGAGGTTAATAATTGATTGTAGGTACTTTCTAAAGATGTTTCTTATAAACTACTTAAAATCGTTTTTTTTTTTAATAGTAAAAAATATTATACTCCTTAAAAAAATTGTGTACCTATCATAATCTGTTTGTTGTGAGTACTGATAATATTCTTCTTCTGCTTCGTCGTGTCGATGTCTGATTATTGTTATATTATATGGTGACGGACCAAAACTCCGCCAATCTAATTGCATTATCCGTGCTTTGCACAAGGTTTTCGAAGGTACACCTGTGAGGGCATGACGGACACTGCAACATACGCTCCATCATCTGCTGTGGATGTCCACGATAATACATAAGTTTTTTTTTTACTTTCTCTACTTTGTTTTCTAAATTATATATTAAAATATAAGGTTGACACAAATCAACTGCAAATATTTTTAGGGGAGTTTCAGACCACTATACTAAACAACTTTGGAGGTCAAATTTTTTTTTTTCATATTTCGACAAAAGTTTATTTGGGAAAGTTGTTCAGTTTAGTAGTCTGAATCTGTCCTTAAAATATTTGCGGTTGTTTTAAATTCACCTTATATGTACTAAGTTTTTTTTTAATGAAATGATTACAACAGATTGAAAGGATTTAAAACATAGTCGTTGTGATTTTATCAGCGTAATTTACTTTATACAATCAACCGGCACCCTTGTCAGGCCTAATGTTTGACGGCGTAACTAATTTAGTGGAACTCGTATGTCAGTGTGGTATCCTATGATAGAATTAGTTTGTACTACAAGATGGCTCCTAACTCGTGTTCAAAATAGTTTGAAGGACGTTGGGAATTATTTTAGAATTCAAAATAGTTTAAATGATGAAGGGATTTATTTATTTATTTCAAATTCATGTACAGGGAAAATTATACAAAAGAAAAGAAGATGGAATAAAGAACATTAGTACAAGTTTATTTTAGAATTCAAAATAGTTTGAAGGATGTTGGGAATCATTTTAGATATCATCCAAACGTTTTTACATTGTAATCAGACTGTAAATTGTTGAAATCCATTCTAAAATATAAAGTTTTTGCATGAGAACGCTACATCTTAAAAAAATAAAGTGGAAAGGCAAATTGGACGAATAGAGAAAAGGCAAAGAAGAAGATTATTAAAATATTGCCCTTGAAACTTTACAATTTCAGTAGATCATCTAAATAACTTTTTTATACCATTTAGTATGCAATCAGGTCATGGCCTCTAGGTTCTATAGACCACGTTAGCCCGTAGCCATAGAGCTCCACAAATTGACACCACCGATAGCCGACCCTCACTGCCAAATGTATATTTTGCTTGTGTTAGATATTTTTTTCGAACAATGCATGCTCTTTCGTAGACTTTTTCATCTAGAAATAAGTCGCGTCATCAGCAGTCATTAGCCATCTTTGGTTGGTTAAGTAAATAATTGTCTACGGACAAATTACACAGATTGAGCTAGCCCCAAAGTTAGGTCGACACTTGTGTTATGGGATAGTAACTCAACGATTTGTCCCGATATCCATACTAATCCATACTAATCCATACTAATATTATAAATGCGAAAGTCTGTCTGTCTGTCTGTCTGTCTGTCACCTCTTCACGGCTAAACTGCTGGACCGATTGTGATGAAATTTGGTAGGGATGTAGGTAACGACCTGAGGTCAAACATACTACTTTTGGGCGCGATATAACCGAGTCCCACGCGAGGCGAAGCCGCGGGGAACAGCTAGTATTATTATATACCTACAATAGTACTATTCCTCTACGGTGACCACACGCTTTCCCCGACTGCTTGATTGCCATAGTAAAAAAACGGATAACCATATAAAAATAACGTCCTATTCAAGTCTAAAATCCATGTGAAGCGGAAAAATACTCGAAAATAAGATAAATATCTCCGTTAAAAGAACATAATCCGAATCCCAGCTAGAAACCCCAATAGAACACGAGTTATGAAACGCTGACAAGCCGCTTCTAGCAAAACGTAGCCTGTTTGTCGTTTGTCAGAAAAATATCAATATTTGCGTTTCGCCACCAAGGCTTAGAGGAGGTACAATATTAAGTCCAAGTTATATTTCAAATCAAATGTATGTATTTATTAGCTGTCAAATTTTCTAAATATTTTAAAATTTCCGGGCGATCCTTAATTTTATGTTAATTAGAACCAATTTTAATGGAAACTTAAATAAAAGAAAATTAAATTCGTTGTAGTTTTCAAGTTAAGAACGTGACCAAGAGAAATAGGGATTCATTTTTTATTTATTACAGATACAGAATTGTTTAGGTTAGTAATCCCTGTTGCATCCAAAACTGTATTGTATTTAGTGATCAGGGTCTATATAAATTAGAAAATTTGTCATTATTTTGATAGCTAACCGTCTGCCTGACTGAACCATCTTAAAAATACTATTACTTTAAGAATCCGCTACGAAGGAATTCAGACCGACTGTTAGTTGTCATTTTCGATAATCAGCAAAAAAATTGTGGTGTATGCATTACTATACTACAAAATTAAGAAGAGCCTTAGGTAAAAAAAAAATATGGATCCCAAATCCTAATGGATGTCAATCTCAGTCTGAGATTCATTTAAATGTATCGCCTAAATTTTTCCCTTTCTGAGACATTACAAGATGGCCAATATTTTTTTGGACCGAACAAAGTACAACCCGAAATGCAATTTTCAAAGGAATTAAGTAGAGACTTTGTCTCTCTGTTATCATGTACTCTATACAACCATGGAAACCATACATTTGCTTTGTAAGCGCGGTTTTCCACTCTGTGTGTTACGCATTGTGTATTTTTTCGATATTGGGAAATCGGAATAAGATAAACTGTTTCGGGAATCTCGAAATAGGTTATAATATGCCGAACGAGATGTGTATAAAACTGTATGAAAAGAAGATAACAAACATTTAATTGTTATAGAAACCTCATTGTTAAGTCGTAGAATTTATAAAAGTACTAACATAGTTGGCGTTACTTATTATCTCTATACCCTAAGGTTGCTTTGTACCTTTTTACTAATTTTATTTTTGATCCTGCACAATCTAATGATGTATTTATGTACCTAATTGGTGCAATGAAGTGTTTATTCAATCATTCGTGAGTGTTTTTTATTGTTTGCTACGAATTACCTACGTGATAACCTAGAGATTGCCATATCACAAAAATATAGATGTTTTGCAATCATCACTTTGAAAACTGCTAAACCGATTTCTATATTTAACAAACTTTTCATTTATATAAAGGTTCTTAATTTCATTAAAATTGGACTACTTAACGGTTCGAAAGTCCAACATACAAACAAACAATACATATATACGTACAAATAATGTTTTTTTCTCTCAACTTGAATTGTAGCCCTTCGCTCGTTCGCTTAAATAGTACCGTTAGGTGTTATTAAATTAATGAATAATATTTAACAAAATAATAATCTTCAAGGACAATATTTCTTGTTTAATTTAAATTCGGCTGGTCCTCAATTTTCCGCCTATTTGTGAACAACGAGACGCTATCAGCCGTTATTTATTTGTTGCGGAAGCCAGCTAAACTCGTTAACGCGATTTACCTGCTCACAATAATTCACTGGATCATAACCACAGATGTAGAAAACTAGAAGTTATTAAAAAAAATTAACTAGAAAAATAGTTTGCAAACTTAAAAAAACATGAAATTTAGTCTTCAAATAAAATTGACGCGAATAATCGACAAAAAATATTATTATATATTAAATCACAAAGCTGCTGTGCTGTAAAGAACGGTGCAGAGCCAAAGGTCATAAAGACAAAATAAAAAATCAGAAAAGTTTAAAAAAAATCCAGAGCTGTGATCAGTCAAATATTCTTGGCGATCGTGTGACACTGTCAAAGCTGCTAAAGTAATACCATTAAGGTAAAATCCGGGTGCAAAATATATTATTTTAATTAAATGTTGAAAAAACAATAAAACTAACGAGTACTATGTACCCAAAGATCCCAAATAGTGGTATTGTAGTGCACGAGT
Source organism: Apomyelois bistriatella (assembly GCA_947044815.1). Classification (NCBI taxonomy): domain Eukaryota; kingdom Metazoa; phylum Arthropoda; class Insecta; order Lepidoptera; family Pyralidae; genus Apomyelois; species Apomyelois bistriatella. The sequence continues at coordinate 669,577 of OX345693.1, forward strand.
GGTATCATAAAATTTTCACGAAATTGGCCCTATAACTTTTTATATATAAATAATTTGTAAATTTGTTATTAAATTTTAAGAAAAAATAAGTAACAAAATATATTTTTAAAACAACAGTTTATTCAAAGGTTTTTACTTTCTTTTAATAGGGTCTTAAATAAAATATCATGTGGTGTACAAAACCCTCAGGGCGCGAGTACGACTCACACTTGGCCGATTTATTTTAATAAAAAAAGCAAATCACGACACATCTAGAATTCCATATAACGCTGTTAACGACTGGATCGTTACCGCAAATTAATGTTTAACTGCTAATGTTAAAAACTGTAATTAGAGATGTAGCTACCGCGAACTGCGCTATTTCGACGCATTCCCATTCCCGATTCCCACAGGAATGGGTAGTTTTGAACAGTTAATAAAACGACTGTTTTGGGAATCGTTTCATTGTATGTCGGGAAAGTTTTCGTGGTATTCGGGAGTTCGCAGGCTTTAAATATTTTTGTTGTAATACTCAGTACTTAGCTATTGCATGGAAATGTGAATTTAATACATCGCATTATAATTTTGTAAAATTGTGTTAAATAAGATACTTCTCTCTTTAATTTTAGACCATTGTTCTTGTCGGTGGAGTACCTAATCAAATCAAAATATATTTATTCGTAAATACATGTAAAACCAAGTGGATAAAATAGTGATAGGAACATAACAATGCATTACTGTCTTCAGCTATCCGTTCACTATTCATTACCAGCCAGCTATTTCCATCTCTATAGATAAGACATTTATACGATACGATATTATTTAATCTATACTATAATATTATAAAGCTGAAGAGTTTATTTGTTTGTTTGAACGCTTATAACTTGGGAACTACTGGTCGGATTAGAAAAATTCTTTCTGCATATGATAGCTTGTTTCTTGCGGAAGGTTATAGGCTATAGTACATACATACCAAGGGCAAGTGAAACCGCGGGGAACAGCTAGTAAAGAATAATATCCGTGTGATTTATAGACTTCACATAACTTATTTGGTTTGAAGAGTAAATTTGTCGTTGGACAGACAGACGATCTTAAAATACAAATTTTATATCTTTTTACCTCTGTCCAATGTATAGGTAACCACATCATACACTTTTTTATTGCTATAGCTTTTTTGTTCTAAAGCACTCATGTTAAAGATACAAAAGAATGCTAGAGCAAAAATTTCTAGGACTCTTTTCTCTTGAACCTTTCATTCATAATTTGAAAAAAAAAGAAACTAGTTCCAAAAAAGTGATTACGTAACAACATAGCCAATACCTATATGATAACCAAAACCCACAAAGTACTCAATACATCCCAGTCACTGCGCATAGTGAAGCCATTATACAAAGTACGACCTTGATTAACGCGCGACATTCATTCCGAATTCAAACAGAGCATAATTAAAATACCGTTGAGCAAACGAGCTTCTGATTGGCTGCGTATCTACTTACCATTGACAAATATGGAAATAGATGACAAAAAAAAAAATTGTAACGTTGCATTCGGAAGTGCGCGTTTTTCTATGGTACTAGTATTAATCAATGTAATGGACATAGGCACACATAAATATTTTGTATTACCTGTAAAACGTATTTATCTAAAACCTCCTTCCCTAAGAATTAGGGTAACTAACACAAAAAGTCTAATCCCACTGGTAGTTCTAAGAAACGAGTCATCAAACGTACATTTTTCAAAGAATGTTGCTACATTTAAGTTGTATGTACCACAGAAACCAGCGAAACTTTGTTCAAAGGACTTAAGGTCCTTACTATCAACTATATCTACTGCCAAAAGACAGTACCTATTTGCATTGTTTTTTTAGGTTACAATGTAAAATAACAAGTTTATAACACTTCAACAACAAGATACGCGTGTCATTGTTATGGTGACCTTGACTTCTTTTCAGCCAACTTCGTATAAAAAATGTACTTCCATGCTGGTCTGGGAGAAAAATAAAATCATAGAATGTACCAGCTGCTTCTCTTCCCGCGCAAGCCGTAAAAGTCTTCTGAGGGAATCGTCGAATGGGGAAATCATGACATAGGCGATGCGGCTAGCAACCCATCACTATTGATTTCCTGTTTCAACTACCATTATGCTAAACGTGGCCTAAGGTCTTATGGCTCTAGGCTCTGTCTACCCCGTATGGGATAAAGACGTGATTATATGTATGTATGTATGTACTTCAAAATCTCGCGTATAATGTATCTATTCGATAATTGATCTCTGTTTCAGTTAATTTAAAGGAGCCAATGAGAATCAACAGCATTTTATTGTGAAGCTTTTGCAACAGTAATAACTGTGTTTGTGTGTTAATTAATAATTTTGCAAATATGTTTACTGTGAGAGTCGACGACAAAGCATGTATTAACATGAGGATGGAATAAAGTTTCGTGAACAGATTTCGGTATTTGAATTTAGCTGTTTGTTGTAACTAATTAATCTCCAAAACAAATTATCTTTTATTTCTATAAACTACTAAATTCGAAAATTGAACAAGGTTAAAAGTTAAATTTTTAAAACTATTTCATAATTACATCCTTAGATTTGCTTCGACGGATAAAATGTATTTTTTAATTTTTTTGTCCATTAGTTAGATCCTTATGCTGGACTTTATCTCCTCGTCCGAGCGTGTTACCTAGTCGCATCTTCAGATTATGTCGCAGAGTTCAGGATACTCTTTTATTCATAGTCCTGATTTAGCGGTAATGTTTATTACAATAGAGCGTCTGACCTCCGTAACTCTTTTTCGGGACCTTATTAATTGTCATAATTTAAATGGCCAGCCTTTATTTTATGTGTTTAATCCACCATCTGTCAGAAAGTTACAACGAAACGATGACACCTTATAAGTCACCTTAACTCTATCTAGAAGAAGCTATTTTATCAAATTCGTGTTTTATGTAAGTTAGTTCGTAAAAACGAATAAAAATATCTAAAATATCAAACGGAGTACTATATTTTAAAACCGAAGCCAACCAGCAAATTTCGAAGAAATCCCATCAAAATTTACAGAAACACTTATTAAAATATCATAAGAGGCGACATATGCACGATCGGCCCGCGCAACTGCTAAATTATTCAGCTCAAAGCCATTTGGAGGCAAACTTTTGCTTACGAATTTCAAATATTTAAAGTAGACTCACGTCTTGAGAATTTAACGCCAAAATCAGGTCGCGCCCGGCATTCGGTGACGCCGACCGACTTGGAAGACATTAAAGTGTGTAAACTTTTACGTACACGTTGGAAACTGATGTGATACATTTTTAAACGAGTTTTAAGAAAAGCCAATTTTGTACTTGTCTGTACGAGTTTTGCGACTTTGAAACTTGTACTTGAGTTAAAACAGACTATTCTTTTTAATAATAGCTACCTTACTAACGTAAAGTTTAGTAAAAAGTAGCCTTGGTCTTGTTAGAAACGATGTAGAAATAAAATTTCTACGCTGAAATTCTTTAAGATACGTCCAACCGTTTTGAGGTGATGTATCTTCATCATTTATCTATCCATACAAACTTTTGTTAAAGCAACACATAGATGTACTTATCATATACCTTGCATTAAAATTTACACCAGAATCAGGATTGAAAGTGTGAATTTGAAATAAATTATGTCATCATAAGGCTAAAACAATTAAAAATCAATTTTTACGAAATGGTATAAGGATGGATTTATGAATGCTTGCTGTTGTATCCCTTACAAGATCTTTTAAATATGCGTATAAATTAGAATGAAAAGTAACCAAACTAGATAGATTTACTCGGCTAGATACTGTTTTTTAATTGTAGCGGTCCCCCGTCTTATTAGATAAAAAAACGAAAGAGATTCTTCTGTGATTTTTCTCGTCCATTTAAACACTAGTCAGCGAATCTATTATAATTTTCTATCCCAAAATTTCTACAAAATCTAAGTCGAGTGCAAAATCAAGTTGAAAATAAAAAATATAAAGAAACAAAGCAAGAAGTAACAATGTCTTCCAATACAAGCGTTGGTTCCCAAGTCACGCACTAGAGCTCTGTTCCCCCGGGACAAATCGGTACATGCACGTTACTTTGTCGCTGAAATCTGCAATGCACTTAGTCTAACTTCGGGCGACTTGTCTTTGATTCACTTTTTTACGACAATTCGGGAGTTTTTGGAGGGAAAGTAAACTGTCGCTATGTCGGCGCTGTATTTAATTTCCAAAACTTAGGTTTTTTCGACTATTTGTGCTTAATATTGGTGGATTATTATTCGCAAAGTGTTCGTGAACAAGCGTGAGTGTTGGGAAGTGATACAGTGTTGATTACGTGACTTTTATCTTTGTCACCAAAATCTCCCAAGTTATAGCTAAGTGAAATTTTTCCACCGCTTCACTTAGCCATCTAACTGACTAGAATTACTCACTTTACTAGATTAGACTACTGACTTGACTTTTTGACTTGACTTGACTAAAATAGGACTGAAGAAGTTTAATAAATTGAAGAAAGGCCTTAAAGGACTAGTTTCCATTGCCGTAAAAAGTATTTAAAAAAAAATTACGACAATTCAAAAGTATAGAATCATAGATTTAAAAAAAAATGCCTCGCGCGCACGATTCGAAACTTGTATAGAATGTATTTTTTCAAAAACAGAACATTTCAATCTGTGATATGTGTTTGGGTGTGTATACAGATGATATTATAATTGTTGGTACTATGTAGACTCGCTAGTGTTAGATCTTGTGGTTAAAAAGTGGTGTGATGTAAACATGGTTAAAATCAAACCTTATAAACAAAAAATAGACTATTTTTTTTCTGTGGATGTCGAAAATTCGATGAAGAGATTAATCTAAATTTCTTTGTACCTATCTATCTTGTTATAGTTTCCACTAACATTCTCAAGGAAAGTGCAGTTATAAAAAATAAGATTTTTTTATTATTTATTTATTTACTTATTTTTTTATTTTTTCCATAGGCTATTGAACAAAAAGACCGAAAAAAAACACACGATACCTTTCATATAGAAAAATGTACATTTTGGTGGGTAGAAGCCGCGGGTCTAAATCAGTAAGATTTTAAGTCCATCTGGTATTCTCATTTAAATAATTTAAGATAAACTTTACTAATATTACTAAAGATATGCATGATAGAATCAACGAATAAGTTTTCACAAAAAATCAAATTCCTTACAATATTCATAGCAGAGCTTTTAGTTCTCATAAAAAAGCTCTTTGCAATAATAAAAGCTGAGTCTAGAGATGACGAGTTAATTTGTAATTTGGATAAAACGGCAGAGCTTAATTAAGACGAATTTGCATAGAACTGGCGCAGCGTTGCACATTCGAGGACTTGCGTTTGCAAGAAAGTTAGAAATAGCATAACGAATAACTATTCAACTGTTTTAAAAACAGACTTGACAAAGACTTAAAAACTTTAAACCATAGTATTTGGAAATTGCATTTTTTAATCTATGCTTTTAACCCACAACACGTATCAGCCATAAACTGATAACGTATTAATTAAATAATAATAACTATGTACAGTTTTTTAGTGACTCTCTATCGATTTCAGTCAAAAATACTAAATGTACAGATAAAATATTTTTACTGTTTTATTATATGTAAAATAATGTTAATAATGATGAAAATAATAACTTCCAAAACACCCAGTTTCTCTTATCACATGACTTAGCCAACTAAATTATTGTTCTAATATTCTATTCATAACATACTATGGTAAGCAAATATCTCCAGTTGTAACTAGCACATCTTATTAATATGCTGCAAGAGTAAGTTATTGATGCAATCTCGCTTGTTGGCGGGAGATGCAGATTGCAATATCAAGGCGGTGCTAGAGTACACTAACTCATGAGGTTCGAAGCAGGTATTTTCAAGGATAGGAAGCATAAATCTATGAAAGATATTGGTTTAGGATACAGATACTTAGTAAAGCCAATAACTCAAAAATTCTTCAAAACTTGATGTAATTTAGTTAAAGTACTATTTACAAAATAATTGATATGAACGTAACGCCGTTCGATATAGAAGTGGTGTTCTTAATAAAAATGACACATCATGCACTCGCGCCTACGCGGATTATATAAGCAATGCAACTGTTTTACGAAGTCTAAGGCGTATATAGGCCTAAACAAATTGTGTGTGAGTCATGGCAAGCGAAACCTGACTTGGATTGATTGCCACTAGACATTTTCGCCTTGGCCTGGCTGCAATCGCTAAATGGCTGTATCATATGCCCTTAGACAGCCTGAAAAATCACTAAGTTGCATAGTTAAGTTATACTCACTCGGGTCTTAATTTTTTTTGGTTTGGTTTTCCTCTAAAAAGAATGACGGAGAGTCGGAGATATTTAAGACCATATTATAGCAGATAATTGTCATTGAAATTCAGCGTGGAAATGATGCTAGTGTTCTAGACATCTTTGTATCAGAAACGCTAATGAGTTTTTCTTTTCTTTTACTAAATTAATTTTATTTTTAACCATTTTTCCATCCACCAATTTCAATGTAAGTTGTTATATTTAAGATACGAAGTTAAATTAGTTTTATTTGTATTATTATTTAAGACATTTTCTTTTTGGGTACTGAAGTAAAGCTTAAAGAACATAACTCAGGAATTGGTGTACTCGAAAGATACTTGATGTTTCCGCTTTAAGACAACATCCTTTCTCTCTCTCTCTCTCTCAATCTGTAGTCTTTGTTTACCCCTCCAGGAGGCAGGTGTGGTGATATGTATTTGTATGTATGTAACTGCCTTCTTAAGGCAAATGCCTAAAATAAATATCTAAAATGATTCACACAATCGTAAAGTATCCTATGGAATTGCTTTCATCGTGTTTTGAGTGTAATCAAGAAAGCTCTAAGACGATAATTAATCATTGAACCGTTTAAAAGGTAAAAATTGTCACGACAGAATTTAAGCTCTTTTTCAAAAGCGAGCGCTTTCAATGCACAAACACCGTATCAAACCAACAATCAAAAGAACCAATTAAGTGATAAACACAAGAAATTAAGTAGCTATTCATAAACACGAATGCTTGTCCATTCAGTTATACAATTAAAAAAATCATGAAAATAAGAGAAAATATGTCGTATTTTTTTGACATCCGCAGGGCGCGAGAAGCCTTTTCATAAAATTAAATAAGTAGTACGATAATAAGTATAGTAGTATAGTATAAAATCAACATTATCATTGTCATTACATTACAATAGTATAAAACAAAGTTGCTTCCCACTGTCTGTCCCTATGTATTATGTATCCTTAGATCTTTGAAATTACGCAGCAGATTTTGATGTGGTTTTTTTAATAGCTAGAGTGATTCAAGAGGAAGGTTTTATAGCCATGCGCAGCCGGTGCGGGTCGCTAGTATGTTTATTAATTAAGAAAGAATCAACTTTACTTAAACAAGCGGGTAACAGCATCGGCGCCATTGTTGTACGCACCTACTCTGTAAAGTATTTTTAGCTGAAGCCTCGGTTTAGAACGCGTTCAATTTACATTTTAATTATCTGAATGTTTATTCTCTCTGTCTCTGACTTCGGAAGAATGAGACTATTTGGAATGTCCTAAATTAACTGTGTACTTTGAGGAAACTTAATAGTGTAGATTTATAAATGACGATTCTCGTGTTCTAAGGGATAGTCTAAAGAGAAGTGTTAAACTTTTTTAGTAGCCATTTAACATTATATTATTTTTCATCACAATGTTATTTTGTTTATTTATTATAAACTATCGACTCGCCCCGGCTTCGCATGGGTACATAATCCTCTTGAAATATTATAAATTATAAAATGAAAAAAAAAATACTATTCTGTTTGTCATTTAAAAAAAACCGCATTAAGTTTAATATAGTCCAATTAAAAGTTCATATTGTTTTTTTATAATTTGAATTGTTGATACCATATTGCTATTATAATAGTACACTAAAAGGAGTGGTATATTCTCAATCCGAAACCACATTAGCTCATAAAAAATCACTGTCCACAAAACTTCACCGTACTATGTCAGCTTGGTGAGTAATAAAACATTTTTATAGATTCCTTTAGAGCTCGCCGTAAAATATATATGAGAAGTCGAAGATTCAATCAGCGTGAGATCAGATTATTACAGACTTCGCGTTGGCCATCTGATAGTAATTTCAAGGGATAAGTTTGCTTTATTACCTCGTTTTTACCTGACTGTGGCAAAGACAAGAGAAAGGTTATGTTGTTTAGACTTGTATGTTGATATGAATGAATAAATTAATGATTGTATAAACTATTGCACCAATCACAAAAATACATAATTGGATTTATAGGAATGAATTTGTAAAACCTTTTGTAACCTGTGTATGACAAAAATGAATGATTATGATTAGGATCAAAAATAAAAATTAGTACAAAGGCGGACTTATCGCCAATGCAATTTCTTCTAACCAACAAAAAATCATTGGAGCTATACTTGATATGTTTGAGTATTAACCTCTTTGTTTCCTCGTAACTACTAAACTTGACTGATTGGTATTCATTAGGTATTACAGTCACATGGTAAAGCGAAATAATAATTATGATGCCAAAGCAGCCAGCATCCAGCGTCTAACTGACCATAAAAAGGTCGTCGGACCATCTGGTAGATTAATGGCCTACGTTGCATTTCCAAGCTTTTCCAATCATTTATTTACGTAAACTACATACATACATCTTCTAATTAAAAAGGTTCACAAATGTTGGCCTTAATGCCTTGTGGCATTCTCTACCAGTCAACCAAAAACATAAAATAATCAAAGTTGAAATAATGAATGAATGAATGAATGAATGAATTTATTTATTTTCAAGTAACTACGACTCACATTTTGTTAGTAGTGCTTATAAACTATGTTAGTAAAAACTATAGAAATAATTTACAAAGGCCAAATAATATAACATCTCATCACAGTTTATAAGGTATTTATGTTATTTTTCAACGAAACTTAAAAAAAATTTAATTAGATTTAAAAATGATAATAAGATGAAAAATTAATCAAAAACTTCACAGACTTGTACTGCACGGGTTTTCAAAAGTCTGTAATTATCCAAGACGTGGCGAGTGGAAATGTTCATACTTTAAACTTGATAAAAAAAATCTAGAGTTTTCTACAGAAAGCTTAACAAAACTTTGTATATTTTATATATTTTTTTTTTTTGTGGGATATTAGGGCAAAGAAGACAGAAATCAATCTTGTAACACTTAAATTGGTTTATTTCGTTTATATGCGTACATATTGTCAGCGGAGTCGTATCGTAATGTAATATGGCGTCTTATACTAAATCTATCCCTTTTCATACATCACCTCTCTCGATCACACATCCGTTCATAAACAAGCATGCATCGTCTCAATCGTTCTGAAATCTTCATTCCCACATAAAAATATGTATTTTTAATGCATTAAGTTTGTCTATAAAGCTCACTTACACTTTTATACTAAATATTCTATATTTTGTATTATTTAACAATTAAACAAAAAAAAGTACATTTAATTTATTATGGGTTACTGATAGAAAATAAAGAATTATTTTTATTTTTTAACAAGCCCGCGGCTGGCGGTATACTGAAGCTTGTAAGGGTTTGATACTGTGGCTACTGTGAAGCGAAAGCTGCAAGATTTACCTTAAAAAGTGTAACGAAGGTCAGATGCCAGTCACTCCAATAATGTAACCATTAGTGCCGCTATATCTAGGACTATGATTAAAGCGTACCCTGGGCTCTGAAGCTTATTCTTAAGGTCTTCTTCTGAAGGTCCGTTGTCCGTAAGCCTTAGTCGTGGCGTTCACTCACTTTGTAGGTATTTAGACATCATATTTGGAAAAATAAAACTACAACTTCAGCAATTTTCACTTTATAAATACTTTATCTAAAGACTGGTATAAAAATCAGGTCAATAGTTTACTATTTTAGTCATAGTATTGAAAAAAAACTTTAAAAGGAGGCAACTTTGATTCGAGCGAATTTCGTTTGATTGTGTTACTGTAAGCAAATTTCACTCTGCTAGATCCTCAACTATAAACATATAATTTTTCAAAATTTTATGACTTTTTTAATATTGATTCCTATTGATTTTAAAAAACGGTGTTTGAGAAATATCCCTTAAGGATAACTATGACAATGTAGTTTATGTATGTAAGTAGTTTATGTATGTAAGTAGTTTATGTAAGTTTATATTACTATTATATTAAACCCGAATTACGATCTCTGCTTGACCCAAAGGTTGACTGTTAGATAATGCTTTTAGCATTAAGTTCGCCTATTGTGCTATACAACTGTATTATGTACAATAAAGTTTAAATAAATAAATAAATAAATAATTACACATTTAATATAATACAAGAGAAAACACATCATAAGCAAGCACTCTACTTTTGCTACAGTCGGGACGAGGATTGAATAATTCACATCGCGTCGACCGCGGAATCGCGCAAGTGAAAATATAGCAACTTTTGATTTATTATATATATATATATTACTAGCTGTTCCCCGCGGCTTCGCCCCGCATGGGACTCGGTTATATCGCGCCCAATAGTAGCCTATGTTTGACCTCAGGTCGTTAACTACATCCCTACCAAATTTCATCACAATCGGTCCAGCAGTTTAGCCGTGAAGAGGTGACATACAGACAGACTTTCGCATTTATAATATTAGTATGGATATGGATTTTGCATTTTTTTTTATCTTTATTTACATTTTTTTAATATTTTATATAAATTCTATGTTCTATCAATAAAACTGCTAGTCAAGTACAATATTTAGGGTTCATATATCCAATATGACTATATATTATAAGATAAGTCAATGTCAAGCAATACAAAATGATATAAATAAAAATATAGAAATTCCAATAAATACAATAAAATATCACAAAATATTTACCTTTACCACAATAAGAAAGTCCATAGACGCAATCAAGAATTTTCTAAATCGGATGCCTCTGCCATGACGCTGCCGCTGCGCTATCAGGGCTCCGGTAGTGCAGACTTTGACTTGACAGTCACGTCAAATAATTGTTTACATTTCGCATACGTGTATTTATATTGTGATTTTAGTGGAGATTTGTTTATATGTTGTCTACCTATGATAATGGAGAAACCTCAGACGACTACTCGACCGCAGATGAACATCCATCCACACCTCGGATGCCTCAACAATATGCACGGTGTGGGGAGCAGGAAACTCTCACGGACTCGTTGCCTACACCACCACCACCACAATCACAGCGCAACAGACCATCGAACAAAACAGATAACAAGATATCCAGTCAAAATGATAATTTAACTTGTAAACTGTGTTCCGATGGTAGATATTTCAAAGGGCGTCGTGGCCTTAATATACATATTGGAAAATTTCATAAAACCACAAACAGTTCCCATTCATCAAACCTTACTTCTACATCCGTTAACAACGCCGCTCAGAACCCTAATTTACCTTTTGACAAATATCTTTGTCATTTAAATTCTAATGTACGCATTATCAAAAGAATCCCAAGAGGAGCTAGAGTGTCTTTGGCCAAATCGCTATCTGTTGCCTTACAAAACTGCATAGATAACCAAATTTCAAACCCACAATCATGGCAAAATTTGTTAACTTTCTCATATAACCATTTTCATGTTCCATCAAATAGTAAGAAATCTCTCACATCGTCACTCAAATTAAATTGTACATCTAATCAAGTTCAGGACCATTTTCTAATTAACCAAAATGCATCAAAACCATATAACCTTTTAAAATCAGTGGAAAATAAGGCAATGGATGGCGATTTACGAAATGCCGCTAAAATTCTTTTTTCAGAAGACACTCTTGCTCCAAATAATGCTGAGACATTGAGAAGCCTGCGTGAAAAACATCCCTCGGCCGCTTCAACCTTTACGCCACCAAGTCCTTCGTTTTCGGGCGATTTATTTACAATATTTACAAAAGATGATATTTTAGACGCTATTATGTCATTCCCCAATGGATCTGCCGGCGGCATCGATGGACTCACTCCTCAGCATCTCAAAGACCTGGTAAGGTGTGTCTGCCGGTGATGCCGGTAGGACATTGCTGAGTGACATTTCAAAATTTTGCAATTTTTTATTTACAGGAAATGTTTCAGAAGATTTCAAAAAACTTTTCTTTGGGGCACGCCTTTGCGCCTTCAATAAGAAAGATGAAGGCGTGCGTCCCATCGCCATCGGCTGTACTCTACGCAGGCTAGCATCCAAACTAGCCTGCAAAAAAATTTCATCAAAATTAAAAAAACATTTTCAACCAATACAATTAGGATTTGGTAGTCGTGGAGGCTCTGAAGCAGCAGTACATTCAGTTCGCACTTTTTTATCTAAAGACTGCGAGGCGGATGTACTGCTCAAAATTGATGTGAAGAATGCGTTCAACAGTATTGATAGATCCACCTTGTTGAACGAAGCTCACATACACACGTCTGAAATTTATAATTATATTTGGCATTCCTACAGTTCCCCCACTAAATTATTTTTTGATAACTCGGATATATCTTCAGAAGAAGGTGTTCAGCAGGGTGATCCTCTAGGTCCAGCACTTTTTAGCTTAGGAATACATCCCATCATTTCAAATTTAAATTCAAAATTAAATGTCTGGTACCTAGACGACGGAACTCTAGGAGGTAAAGCCGAAACGGTGAAAAATGATTTTATTAGAATAATTACGCAATTTCGAAATCTTAATTTAGATCTGAATATAGGAAAATGTGAGCTATACATTTCTAAAAAATTCAACACATTTGACAGGAACTCAATTATCAAATCTTTTCAAAACATTGCACCTTCAATAAATATTTTAGAAAATGATACGCTTCACCTCCTAGGGTCTCCGTTACTCGAGGAAAGCGTTAGGCCAGTTTTAGAATACAAATCTAAAATATTTTTAGAAAATATTACCAGATTGGGCCTTTTAAATTCTCATATAGCATACACCATTTTAAAATATTGCCTTTTTGTCCCAAAATTTACCTATATACTCAGAGCATGCCCAATTTAGATGCCCAAGTTAGATGCCACCCTCAAAATTGCCCTGGAAAAAATTCTAAATTTAAAACTCGAGTCAAATGCCTGGATTCAAGCCTGTTTGCCAATTAGATCTGGTGGCATCGGTATTAGGAAAATTACCAGTGTTGCCCTCCCAGCCTTTTTGTCGTCTGTACACAGTGTTTCCGAATTATGTTCAAAAATTTTAAAATCTACAACGGCTGAGATACACTGTGCAACAGACGCAGTTGAAGCCTGGAAGGCCCTCTGCCCCAGCGAGAAAATCCCCGAGGCACCAAACCGCCAAAGACTCTGGGATGATCCGCTGGTACAGAGAGAATATAGTCATTTGGTTCAAAATTTATCCAGTGATAATGACCGCGCAAGACTTCTCGCTGTCTCTGAACACGAGTCGGGCCAATGGCTACACGCCCTTCCTTCTATAAACCTCGGAACACTTTTCGACAATGGCAGCTTCCGAATCGCCATCGGACTAAGGCTGGGGCCTGCCATTGTCGAACGCCATAAATGTTCTTGCGGCACGGATGTCGACAGGCAAGGACTCCACGGGCTACACTGCCAACGTAGTGCAGGCAGGTTCTTCCGCCACGGCTCCATTAATGACATAATTAAAAGGGCACTTGCCACCGTCAATATACCCAGTACTCTAGAGCCACTGGGTATATTTCGTGACGATGGCAAGCGTCCAGATGGCCTAACTTTGGTCCCCTGGGAGCGGGGAAGGGCACTAGTATGGGACGCAACATGCGTCGATACTGTAGCCCCTTCCCGTCTAAGGGGGACAGTTTCAAAGGCAGGAGCCGCGGCGGAAGCTGCAGAAGACGCCAAGCGGCGCAAATATGAGTCTCTGACAAGTGAATATATGTTTGTTCCGCTTGGCGTTGAAACATTAGGCCCGTGGGGACCAAGTATGAAACATTTTTTCAAATGTTTGGCTCCCAAGCTTGTCGACGCCGCAGGTGACAAGAGAGCCGGCTCATTTCTCGCGCAGAGAATAGCAGTCGCTATTCAGCGCGGGAATGCAGCCGGAGTTCTTGGCACTATGCCGCAAGGACAATTATTAGATTTTTAATAGTTGTGTATTTTATTAGTTTTATTTTAGCTTTATTTTAGTTTTAATTTAGTTTTATTTAAGTTTTAATTTCATTTTAATATTTATGTAAATTTATTTAAAACACTAGAATGCTTACTTTAAATTAAAATATGACTTAAGAAGAAAAAGAAGTAAAGATCCAAAAATTGGTTCGGGAATTCCAGCCTTAAATCATCTAATTGTACGATATAAAAGTTAACTCCGTGCTTTAGAAGACATACTCGTATTTATTTCTTTAATTTATATCTTTCATTATACGTGGGTGCTTCTTATTTCAAAAGAATTTTCTTCCAACAGTCCCGCGTAACTTTTGTTAGTACCTTAATTGTCTTTTACGACATCCATGGAAAAAAGGAGTGGTCTATTCTTACATAAGTCAGATACTACGCAGTGTATGATTTATATCAATGATTTACTTATAAAAATTATATAAGAATTGAATACAGACTTCAAAAGTCTGTAAAGAATGAGTATAAAAAGATGCTACGAATAATGCTACGGCGTAGCACGCTTCGTAGCTCGGTCTACATGAGTGTCATGCGCGTAGATTGGCGTCATTTATCATGGTGGTATTTTTATTATTTGTGTATGCTAGAAATGCACTGCAAGGATTTTTATATCAAAACAATACTACCTTCTGTTTTATCAGTTTTATTATAAGTATCATTTTAATTACAAATCCTACTAATATTATAAACGCGGAAGTTTGTAAGGATGTTTGTTTCTCTTTCACAGGAAAACGGCTAAACCGATTTGGCTAAAATGGAATTAAGTTGGAATGGAGATAGCTAAGGCCCTGGAATAACACATAGGCTTTATTTTATCCCGGAATACCAACGGGAGCGGAGCCCCTGGCAACAGCTAGTACTTATCTTTGCAAATAAAAATCGATTGCTGTTCGTTAGTGTGGCTAAAACTCGAGAATGGCTGTGTAGATTTCGTCTAATTTCGGTCTTGAAGAATTTGTGAAAGTTCAGGGAAGGTTTGAAAGGTAAGAATAGCGCGTTCAGGCGGTACTCACAGGGTCAGCTAGTTGAAAACAAAGAATTTAAAAATCGCGCGCGGTCTTAATTTTTTTCAGTATCTATGGTTTAAAATAATAACTTGTGTCATAATTTGCTTTAAAACTTACTGCGGAGTTTTGGCGCCAAGCTAAAGTCGCTCAGTTATCGTCATTGTATTTATTTTCTAATATTTGTGTTTTTTCGAGTATTTGTGCATAATAAAGGTGGATTATTATTCGCCAAGTGTTTGTGAACAAGCGTGAGCGTTGGGAAGTGGTACAATGTCGTATAAGTGACTTTAATCATTGTCACCAAAATCTCCCAAGATAAAGCTAAGTGACACTTCCACCGCTTCACTTAGCCCTTGATTAACTTGACTAGACATGACTACTGACTTGACTCTGTGACCTTACAAAATGAAGAATATTAATATTAAACTTGATACTGGCAATAATAAGCTATAAGATTGCCATATTGTGGATTATAGCCATATCAAAAAAAAAACTTACTGCTTCAGTATGAATCGGGTGCACGGCAAATAGTAGCGCGGCGAGCGCTGCAAATGGGAGCTGCAGACGCGCTACCAGCGCGCCGGTTCGTGCGACTAGCGCGCAACATGTCGCGTGCAGCGCAACATTGCACGCGTGCCACCACCATGGCGAAAAACCAAATAATACGTAGTTCAATCTGAAAAGAAGAAAAAAAGCTATTGTGATAAAAAAAATCTACATTAACAATCATAACAGTCGCTTAAAAAGTCGAAAATAGTACATTACTGTCGAGGCCAGAAATGAAGCCATTTACGGCCGAGTTATATTGTATGGCTGAAGCGCAGCTGAGGCCTTGCCAAGTGCTTTTATAAGGACGAGGCGAAGCCAAGGCCTTTTAAAAATACGAGGACGTAAATTGCAATTTCTGCCGAGGCTTGTATAGTACTTTACTTTCTCTGAAATCCTCTTGAGCCGAAACAACATCGTATCAAATTTTAAAATGGCGTCAACAACAAGCCAGCACTCGTTGTGTTCTTTTTTTGAAACATTTTGAAATGTTCATACATATTTTTAAACGATAAAAGAATTAATGGTTAGTACCAACCTAACAAAAGTGTGCAGCAATTTCCATTAACGACCGCTAGAATAGGTTTTTTTGGTAGGCTGTCTAGAGTGAAACTAAAAAACCTAATGTATAAAAACGTGTACATTAAAAAAACCTCCTGTAGCGGCCAGCAATATTTTTTTTTTATTACATTGTTGTCTTGGGCCAGCAATGAGTCTATTGACGTATTGTTTTATTTTAAATAATGAAGCTATTTCCGAGTAAGTGGAAGTAAAGTTTCTTGCGGTAGACCAGCCTGCCTGTGAAAGAAGCTGCCAAGACCAGACTCGAATGCTGGAAGAAAAGGATCACCGACATTTGCAAATCTTCCACCAGCTGAGAAGCTCCCACCTGATGGTGATCTCCCCTGGACAGTCTCAAAGTCCTTAAAAAGACTACGGGATGGTGTTGGGACATCTCCAGGAGAGCAGGGTAAAGTGGGGATTTTCGACTAATAACCTTTGTGATTGCGGGGCTGTGCAGTCTATGCATCATATAATGATATATCCTAACAGCTCCGACTCCTATACAGTTGAGGATATGGGAGCGGCCAACGATAGAGCAATCAACGTAGCCACATAATGGTCAAAAATAATAAAATAATCAAGCCATTTTGACTTGGACAAGAAGAACAAAAAATTTGGAATTTTTGAATTGTTTAATCGGTGAAGAAGAATAAGATTGACATGTGCAATATAACACTGAAACAAACATACTATTTTACTTCAAAGAATTTCGAATCGCGCGCGGTCTACGCAATTTTTTTTTAAATCTATGATCTTATTTACTTTTATTTTTGTTAAGTTATTGATATAACATAAATAAAACAAAACCATTTAAACCTACATTCTATAAATGAATTTAAAATTTCATTCTTAAGTCTAAAACTTTTTAACAACACAAAATTCTTTTTTCAAAATCCAACGCGCATCATAAAGCAGTACACTTTAGGACCTGAATACGTATTCAGCACGACCTAAATACCGTTCTAACCGTTTGAGGATGTGAGACGTTTGGAACAAGCCCGCATTGTCTGCTCGCCTCAGAGAGATCATAAGAGGCGAATTAACATGACGAGCGATTACACTACAGAACAGGATAAAACTAGGGATCGGAATTTGAGATTTTTTATATACCTCTAGAATGAAGGAATGCATGAATAAACACTTTCTTGCTCCAATTACATAAATACATCTCCCTCCGAGCGTGTTTCCCGGTTACATCATCAGCTTACGCTTCAGAGCCCAGGGTACGCATTAATCATGGTTCTGAAACGCGCGATCAAACCCGAATAAACATACAAGCCACACCGAGTATAACACACTGACAAACGCTCAATCAATTCAATCAATACATATAATAAGACACTAAAATGCGAGTGTCTGTACATTTAATATATTTCAAAAAAACTGATTGAGTGCGATTAAAAAAGAGTAACAGAAACCAAAAAGACAGTTTTTGGAATTTTTGTCTGTCTGTATGTATGTATGTATGTCTGTCTGGTACGTTATAACTTCGAAAATACTCAACGGATTTAAACGCGGTTTTTACAGTTGGATTACATATAATTAGGAGCGTTGTCAAAACTTTGTTTCGTCAAAATCGGTTAAGGGAAAAAGAAGTTATGGTCGATTGAAAATTTACTTCAAACACTGCTTTAAAACTTATAGACAAAACCCATTTGAAATTTCGGCAGTAACAAGCAAAGCATGTTGGCCTATCGGTAGAGGTAGCGGATCATATTTTTAAGTAGAGGGTTCGAATCCTGCTAGACATCACTTCTTTTGTTTTTACCCTTTTTTTGTTTTGTATTAATTTTTTAGAAGTCTATTTTTTTTTTAATATTTTAGTAAAGAAATGTTTCTAGAAAGTAGCTGGAATTTTCTGTTTTCGTTTTTTATTTGTTTTCTAGAATTATTTTGTTACTTAGAGAAAGCTCTTAGCGTTAATTCCATTAATATAAAAGCATTTTGTACTTATCTATCTATACATATAATAAGACAGTAAAAATCGAGTGTCTGTACATTAAATATTTTTCTAAAAAACCTCTACGGGGCAATTAAAGAAGAGTAATAAAAACAAAATAAAAAAACAATATTTGCACTTTTTGTCTGTCTGTCTTTCTGTCTGTGTGGTGCGTTATAATTTCAAAACTACTCAACAGATTTGAACGCTGTTTTCACAGGTGAATTACATATAATTAGGAGCGTTGTAAAATCTTTGTTTCATCAAAATCGGTTAAGGGAAATAGAAGTTATGGCCATTTAAAGTTTACTACAAGCACTGCTTCAAAACTTTTAAACAGTTGAATGCGATTTACATAAACGTATTTAATTTAGATAAAGCTAGAATTTCTACTTATATCAATAAAGACAAAAACACACTGCAGTCTCTATTAAATTTTAATAAAATTAAACACATTGAATGTTTGTGGGCGTATGATTTAGTTACATAAAATATCAATAGATGGCGCTGACTTTATTTTAATAGCAGATTGAAATTTTTCCTTACGGCAGCAATTCATTCTAATTATTAAAAAAAAATTTGGCTGTTGATTTAGTACTATTGGTTGGTTTTTTTATCGGTCGTTTGTTGTGTTGTATTGTAAGCTATTTGAATTGATTGGTTGGTTTGGTTTGGCTTTGGTTTAAAAATAATCAAATCAGTGTTTGACGGAATAATACGGTCGTGTCGTAAGGACAAATTTATCTGACTTATCACTATTTATTGAGCTTTTCTCCAATTTTCACGCCCACTAAAACTTTGGGAGTGAATTTTAGGTCCTAATAACTCTGTAATAGGCTGCGTCTACTCTTTTAGAGACAAAGATTGATAGTATGAATGTTAAGGGCTCCTTCTTCTGAAGGTCCGTTGTCCGTAAGCCGCGTAGTCGCGGCGCTCACTCATTTTGTAGGCATTAAGACATCATATTTGGGAAAATAACACTACAAAATCTACTTCAGCTATTTTCACTATATAAATACTTTATCTAAAGGTTGGTATAAAAAGCAGGACAATAAGTTTATTATTTTAGGCATAGTATTGAAAATAAACTTCCAAAGGAGGCAACTTAGATTTTTCTATCGAGCGAATTTTGTCTGATATTGGTACTGTTACTGTAAGCGAATTTCACTCTGCTATATCCTCAACTAAAAACATATATTTTTTTCAGAATTTTACGACTGTTTAATACTGATTCCTATTGATTTTAAAAACGGTATTTGAGAAAGAAGTGGCCCTAATATTTAATGATATTGTAGCAATGTAATGGCTTTATAAAATTGGCACGGGAAAAGGATACAATAGAATTAACTATAGGTCTGGATAGTTGTAGTTTCCACAGGTTACGCGAAAAGCGACCTACACGCGGGCGGAGCCGCGGGCAACAGCTAGTATAACATAAGCGCCAAGTCCTAACCGCCTGAGGCCTCGCCAAGTTCGCAATCCTAACAAACATGTACTTGGCAACCTCTCCGCTATATATTTTGTAACTCAAACAAATGCCAACCAATGCAGCTAACTCACCAGACATAGCTTAAGAAGGAAATCTTGTTGAAGTGGATTACGTTAAGGTATTCATCATTAAGTTAAATCAAATTTGGGTAAGCACACATGTCAAAAAAGTTTCCATGTAAAAAGGGTTACGTAGTTTTGACGGTAGTCGCTCCTTTGTAATAATCAGTAACGTAAGTGTTAGCTAAAGATAAAACTGCGTAGAACGCTATGATTTTCAATCAGAATTTATTTATTTATTTTATTATATAAAGAAACAATAACACCTTTTCAGCTTAGATGCCAATGCGATGTTATGCGTATGCTAGCTTCTAACAAAAATATGTATAGCTTATACTAAGACACAATAATAAAAATTAAAAACTTAGATAATCGAAATAAAATAGAATCAATTCGTTTCTAAATATGTTTAACGATTTAACTCACGAGAAGATTCTGTATTTAATATTTTCTGTATAAACAAAACAATATCATTGATGATAATCATATAATATGTACATATTATGTATACATAGTATAATTTTTACAAAACTTTACACATTCAAGTCAATTTCACACACAACAATATACAACACAGAACTAAAAATTAAACAACGAATTGGAATAAGAATAAGATTGACATGTGGAAAATATACTATTTTATTTCAAAGAATTTCGAATCGCGCGCAATCTACGCAATTTTTTTTAAATCTATGATTTTTTTTGTTCAACTATCGATATAACATAAATAAAACAAAACCATACAACCATACAGTCAGTCGACTATATCGAAATGGTAAAAGATACATAACGCAAAATAGCTGCAAAATAGGATTTTATCAATTTGGGTATTTTTATTTTACACAAAAGCTAACAACGTCGCGATTCTAAAATGAGTCCTAAGTAATAAAAATGAAAACGTTTCAAAGACAAAGTAGAAATTGTTTTCTCGTAAAATAAAACACAATACAGACGTCAATAGGAATAAATGGAAGAAATGTTCACTTAGAAATCGCAAGAGCGGACTGCAAGTGGACAGGCAACAGACGGTGCACTTAAAATTATTCCCAGAAACACAAACAAATGTTAATTTCATTGTCGATATTCTTGTTAAACCAATAAAAAACTTTAGAGTAATTTGAAAAATGAACAACAGTGTATATTCCGTAGCTAAATATGAAAATCAGCTAAATACTTATCCTTAACCATCCATCTGTCTGGCTAATGAAACACTTAATTCAATCAATTTTTAATATATCGTAGTACACGACTCTAGAGCATATATATGTAGTTTAGTTTTAATCAATTTTAGTCATAGAATTAGAAATTAAATCTCGCGGTTTCTAATTCTATGGTAAGAGGAATATTACAGATAAAAGGTAAAGGATAGGATTAAAGGGTCTTTCGTCGTTTCGCACCACAAGCGATTCGAACCGCGGTGCGAATCGCTCAAGAGCCGTTTTTGAATGGGTTCTTTCGCACCGCAGTTGTTGGTGCGGTGCGAAAGGCCCAAAGTATTTTTTGGAATGGGTCGATTCGGACCACGGGGCGAAACGATCCAATACTCTTTGCGTAGGGCCGATTTGGACTCATACTAAAAATAAAAGTATTAGAATTACTTATTTGTACAGATAAGAAGAAAAATGAATAGTGATAAAAAAAACTTGCGAGATAGTATGTAATCATTATATTTATAAAAAAATATAAAATTTCAACATGATATAATCACAGATTAAATCACTAACAGTCATAAATCAACAAAAATATAAAACTTGTAAACTAAAACTAAACTTAAAACTTATGCGGCGGCGATATACATATACATAATTAAAAAAAGTATTTTAAGAATTATTTTGGTTGTCCTGTTATTTTGTGCCTGGTTGTATTACCTATATGAGATGTGTAATTAAAACACATTATATTTGTTAGAATTCACCAATTCAAAAAGAAAACTACTTACTTTATAATTCGAACCGTGGTGTGAAAAAACCCATTCAAAAAGAGCTATTCAGCGGTTCGCACCACGGTGCGAAAGAATCCATTCAAAAACGGCTCTTGAGCGATTCACGCCGCGGTTCAAATCGCTTGTGGTGCGAAACGGCAAAAGACCCGGATTAAAAGTTGAAATAAAAATGTCTTATCCAACTTTTACGATTAACTAGCAAAAAAAACCATTAAAAAATAAATTCACAAAGTTTTTTACAAGACTCTTTTAGAACATTTATAGTTACTAAGACTACACAAAAAATTGTATTGGAATTGTAATTTTTAGACGTCCAGCCGCGAGCACTATCGAATCTAAACGAGCATGCTATTTTCGTAGGAAATATTCTGTTCTTTCTATTTATTGGCAACCCTGCGCACGGTGACATGACAAAGTCAGGCAGAACATGTCAGACGTGCGGATTCTCATGTCAGTCACGCGTGGCAGTGATGGCATGCCAGAGCGGGACGGGTTTGTTGTGGCATACTTTGTAGGCTTTAGTCGATACTAGCGACCCGCCCAGGCTTCGCATGGGCATAAAATCCTTCCTCTTGAATCACTATCTATTAATTAAAACGCATCAAAATCCGTTGCGTGGATTTAAAGATTTAACCATACAAAGGGACATAGGGACAGAGAGAGCGACTTTATTTTATACTATGTAGTGATAATAATGTTATTATTTTGCGACTGTTTAGAGCACATCTCCCTTATTAATTGGTCTCTCACGCCTGAGAATCGTGATCCCTTTCGGCTGTCATTGAAAATCTCAGTTAATAACCATTGTAAAAGGAGGAACAATTTCAGCTCTACAAATGCCTATATTTGAAATGAGTGAAATATATTGATTGTAGTTATTTGTTTTCAGACTTACGGAAGCCGTGTGCTAAATTGCAACCTTTAAGAAAATATTTATCTGAATGTTATTAATAACATCCCCATAATTGGTGCAAATGAGACTATGGGATCTAAGTATCACTCAAATTCGGTCTGAGCTTCGGAGCTTAGTAAAATACGATATACTTCCATCCTACTTTTGAGCCCTTTATTAAGAATTTGTCTTCATTTTACAAGGCTTTAATTCAAATTCAAATTGTTTATTCTCAATATAGGACATTATTATCGCTTATTGACGTCAAACATTACATAAATCAAGTTTACCAACACTTACAAAGCACAAGTGGAGAAGAAGCGGCGCCACAAACTCCACTGAAACATTTTCTCCAGAACGTCAATTTACAAAATTTGAGTCAAAACAGACGAATTTACATTTGCGTGAATATTTTTATCATTAAAATAAATACATTGAATATTATTAAAATAGTTATAAAATGTCAAATAATAATAATAAGTCTCCTTGAAGTTATTTTATCAAGCTCGAGACATCTATTTTGCCCCCTTGTCTTTTCATCGAATAATAATAATCTATTCTACTAAAGAAAAAAATAATATACGCTTGGCTTGCACAGTTAATTAGTAAATAGGTACGAGTAGATTCTGACTACTTTCAAACAGATTTTATTTGTTGTCCTTGCATAAAGAACACCGGCCACCCGAGAACAATATGTATAGCGTGTCACGGTTGTCAGTGTCCCAGCACTATATAGCGTGACAGACATGTCAGACCGCGCCGCGGGCGCATCACTAGACACACAAAGACCAGAAACGACCGTAGACAATGCGACGTGTCTTTGTAGTGATCCTTTTTACTTTTGCACTTGCCAGTACTTTGTGAAGCAAACAATTATGAAAAATATATTCTATTGTTGTTACCACGAGGTATTACTTTAGCGCCTCAGTATTCATGTTTATTGTTTATTTTATATTTTTTAAACAATTGCGTTGGCAGTCCGTTCTTGTTCTGTCTTAATTTTAATTAAAGAAGGCAAATATTTGCGAAATAAAATCTTTTGAAATGCCTGCATTATTCTATTTTTTTTTATTTCACAAACGTACATTTTATATCAGACAACATTTTTAGCATATGTACAGTCATAAACAATTAGAGACATTAAAAGAAGTCATTTTATTTGTTTATGAGATCACAAAAACCGGACGGGAAATTTGCACTTATTATACGGACTTACAACTTTAATACTTAATTATATGTTTTATAAAACGTTCTTCATCATCATTTCAATCGCAAGCTGTCCACTGCTGGACATAGGCCTCCCCCAAGGATTTCTAAAACGACCGTTTGGAAGCGTCACAAAACGTTAATATTTCAAAATTCTGTGCTTACAACCTGTCGTCTAACCTTCGTAATTATTTTTACAGGGAAAGATGACAAGAATACAAAGATACCAAATATTACATTTTTGCGTCAGTTTTATCCGTGCCTATTTAAACTTATAATTTGTATCATTAGCACTTAGTTTTCCTCCGGAGATCCCGTACTTTTCAACCAAGTCCCTGTAGTAATAGGAACAAATGGACGACTTGTACATCGTACTCCACTTTTAATGCGTCGCGACACCAGGAAAGGCTTTTCCCAGATAAAATAAGTGCGATGGTTTTACCCTTTTTTTGTTTTGTTGTAAAAGTATTTATTTTTATTTAAGTCAAAGTAGGCCTGACGATCGTCATAGTCAGATGACCTGAAGAAGGTTGCAGGATGGCGCTGGATGCAGGCAGCTTACGACCGATCATTCTGGAAGTCTATTGTACAGCAGTGAACAGCTGAGATGCTGATGATGAGGCCCAACATCTGACAATAAATATAACAATCAATTTATAATTTCAAATAATGGACCTTAATTAATCAGACACATGTGGTATGGGATAAGAAAGGTTTTTTTTCAAAGATTAGAAGTATAGAATTAGTAGATTTGTCTCATCTCTACGCAATTCTTGATTCTAAGATTAAAAGAAATATCCAATTCAATAGAGTTAAAAAAATTAAACGAAATACACTACGAGAGATGAGAGACGAATATAATTGAAAAACTAAATAAATTAATGATAATTTTGAACGTAAAACATACAAAAAGGTCTAGTGAACATTCGCACAAAGAAAACCAGAATAAAATAACAAATGTTAAATATTATTATTCTCGACTTGTAAGTACATAGCTACGTTATGTACAATGAAGCTTATGTACGACATTTAGACATACATTCGTTACATTTAGCCGAAATATATCGCGCCCGGCCCGGAGTGAAGCATAACAAATTCTCATACGAAATACCAGTGGAATTCGCTAGAACAGAAATACGAATTGGGGCCATAAAATTTTATTTGTGTGCGAGGGGGTGTATTCTGGAGTTAGTTGTGTCCGTGGACATTTAGATAACCTGAAAACTACATTTATATAATTACTAGCAACCCGCCCGGCTTCGATTGAACATAAAAACCTTCCTCTTGAATTCTTGAATCACTTTATCTATTAAAAAAACCGCATCAAAATCCGTCACGTAGTTTTATAGATCTAAGCATACAGAGGGATATAGGGACAGAGAAAGCGACTTTGTTTTATACTATGTAGTGAAGTGATGTAGTGATTATGGTTGTATTAACAAAAAAATACATTTAGTTTGGTTTTATAGTTCTGTGATTATTGCATTCGTTCATAACCATCATGATTTAAAATTGGAAATTCCATTTAGGATCAGGAAGTTGTAATTCCATTTTATGGAATTTCCCAGAACGTTGAAGATTTTTGGTCTTATAGTCTTACAAAATGTTTTGCATCATTCGGACTTGGACATCACCAGTAGCTCTATCCTACCTAGGGGCTTAGCCAAAGACACAATCTCAAAACGTTAACGAATTATGACAAGAACAAAATGTATGGGATTGACATAAAATTGACCAAGTGATTTACCGCAGCTTATGTCAATCCTATCCATTTTGTTCCTGTCGACATTCGTTAACGTTTTGGAATTGTGTCTTTGGCTACGCCCCTCTACTCTCTCCCTTATTTAGCGTTGTTTCCAGTCGCATTATTACTTGTACTGTTTAGAGCCTGATGTCATCTATTTTCTACCTTTGGGTTATTGCATTTAGATCTATACTAATAAATATTTTATCTATCTTAAACCAGCTACAGAAAACCCAGGAACGTTTTCAGTCGAAATCAAAAACTCTCCCAATTTAAGTTATATTACATAACCTTGCTACTTCGAAGTTTTGTCTCATAAGAGTCACTGTTACGATAGCGAGAATAGTACTCAAGGGATACAGTACTGGATTCAGAGGGTAGGTACGAGACAATTTGGTTTCAAATTATTATTACTACAAGTTAAGGTTCTCAAACTTTTATACCTTCGAGAGGCACTCATTCATTCATATTGTGTGTACAAGGTTCATTTCCCTGCATACCTTGTTGACATTATTTTTTGAAACTGAGACACAGCTCTATAATCATCTCAATAATCTAAAAATGTTGCGAACCAAAGTAAATTGGTGATGGGTGGGGTAAGTGTGGTTTGGCCTTACGTAAAGACAGGAGCCAGTCACTCTATTGTAATAACCAGCACCGCCAAATCTGGGATAATGATAAAAACATACTTACATTAGAACTAGAAAACATGCTTGCAAGGTGATGCTTTGATACAGCGTTTGTACAGCTTATCGGAGGAAAGTTTAAAGTCATGTGTGTGTTAAAATCGGGTACTTATATGAAATATTTAATAAATATGTTTTGCCATGTTGAATGACGTGTGAAATGTTAGTTACATTACATAAATAACGTGTCAAATATTATTGAAAACTAAATATTATCTTACAATCATATAAAATATTACATCATGCGGATCTTATATTTTATTTGATTGTACAAATTTAAAAAGGTCATAATATTCATAAATTCTGATCAAGGTCAAAAAATCAGTATTTATATTAGTTAGAATACAACCAGAAAAACGCATTGACGAGACTGTTCCTTAAATCCTCCGGGATCCCCGAGCAAAAGCTATTTATGTATATCATTCCACTTAAATGTGCGAAGGCTGAGCGATAAAATGAATTATTTATACAAGTCTTTCACCCTCCGCGCTCCGCACCAAGCAAATTACATCGCTTTTAATTCCTTAAAAAAAGGAAATAGAACAATACACTCCCGTTTTTCTTCGTCCAATTTATATTCATTTTGTTTATAGCCAGTAATGAATTAGAGACAAAAGTTTACGTCGCCATACTGTTCGTCAAAATGAGCCGAGTAATTATTGTAATTGATGTTATTTAATCAATTTCTCCTCTGAGTAATTTGTTTGTGTCTATTTTGTTTTCCGTTTGCTTTGTGCTATCATTATCTCAGTTTTTCAGGGTGAATACTTAGCTTCGGAGCTTCGGTCTAATTCAAATTACATTTTTTTTTAATTCAATTTTTTTCAAATACTCGTCTGGTAAAACTCGATATCATAATTTCTCTTTAGAACCTGTTGAAAACGTCATTAACGGACAAGTTGTAGTGCGATGCGGTTTTATCCACTCTTAACGTGTCTACTTATCAACCTTCCCCAAGAATTATCCATACTATAATATTATAAATGTGAAAGTCTGTCTGTCACCTCTTCACGGCTAAACTGCTGGACCGATTGTGATGAAATTTGGTAGGGATGTAGTTAACGACCTGAGGTCAAACATAGGCTACTATTGGGCGCGATATAACCGAATCCCACGCGGGGCGAAGCCGCGGGGAACAGCTAGTTAGGCTATAAAGTTCAAAAATGTTTTTTTTAATCTGACGAGTAGTTCTTTAATTTGACGAGTAGTTCCAAAAAACATACAAACTCTTAAGCATTTTTTACCTGAGCGGTCGCTTGTCTGACATCAGTAGGCTTGCCAGCTATAGCATTTACTAGTAGTTGATGTGAGCTGATCATAAAACCAATGTCCAATCTTTATATATCTTGGTATTCAAGCAAAAAATAGGAAGTCGCGATTTAGCGAAACCTAACCCAACAAATTGTAACTAAAAACATTGAGATAACGATGATTATATAAAGTATGCAAATCAAATCAGAAGACAAAGCTAGTTAAAAACAGGTATCTCATAAAAAGATAAGCAACAAAATTGTAACTTCAGTATATTTTAAACTTCAAAGGAGTCAAATTTGAAATCTGCAAAGTTGACGTTAATCCTCTTAGCTGGCGAATCTGCCACCTCACCGTTGACTCGCTCTAATTGGGGGTTTTTTCATTTTGCTATGAAATCGAGAGAAAAATTTCCGTATAAGCTGAAAAACGTGAATTTTTTTTAGACTTACCTATTGAATAATTGCCATGCGAATTGAATTTATTCTAAAACTAGCTTTTTCCCGCGGCTTCGCCCGCGTGGACTTCCCGGAATGAAAGGTACCCTATGTCTTTTTCCTGGTTCTAAACTACCTCCCTGACAATTTTCAGCTAAATCGGTTCAGCCGTTCTTGAGTTATAAGTGGAGTAACTAACACGACTTTCTTTTATATATATAGATTGTTATCTTTCTAGTTTCATTAATTTTTGCTTGTATTTATTTATGTATTTGCATGTTGTAATTACGCAACTATTGCCACTCATTCTCATATAGATATATCGAGGTTACACGGGTCAGTTCATGCAGACCCTGGTGTCAAAGTTCCTCGGAACCGTATCTCGACTTTTTCTTTAAGGATTACCAGATGGCAGCCGACTCCGAGACCAACGGCTATTTGTATTTCGAAGCAGGGAATCATTTTTATTATTAGACATTCAGGTGATTTAAGGCTTTACATTCGTAAATAATAGTTAAATAAATAAAAATTTCATTCATTTTAATATATTTTTTTAATAACCTCACTTTTCTTCACCTAAAAATATTCTTAACTTATAAATAAAAACAGGAAAATACTGTGGTAACGACGATCAAAATGTAAGTACCTATACCTAAAAATAATTCGAAACTCATCATCTTTATAATAACAACAGTAAGTAGTTACCAACAAAGCAAATATAAACTTCAACAACTTTCAAACAATCAACTAACTTACAAGTTTAATTAATTTCTCAGGTATGTACTGGCGAATCCCTTCATTAGTGATCTATTCGGTTATGCAAACGTTACTACTGATTCTTTAAAACTATTTCTTGCCTTCGTTCTTCCATACAACTGTACAGTTTTTCTATAAAGTCGTGAAATAAAAGTTAGTAAAACCATGCTATGTGGTCCCAATTGCTTAAGAAAAAGATTTTTTTCTTGCTAATAGATGGCGCTACAAGGATTGAAAAAATAAAATTAGTTAAAATCCTAGTTTTTTTTTGTCGCAAAAAGAGTGTTAATTATTAAAAAAAGATTTCTTTAAAGTATTTTCATCCTACCGCAAACTAATTCAGTGCTTTATTTAATATGTTATCGAATTAAGAATCATAGTGTCTCAAGTGATCGATAGATGGCATTAATATGTCTGGTAGGTACACTAATCGACGCCTTTTTTTGTATGTTACGCCATCGCTGTCTAATTTTTAAGACTGCCTTAATTGCATCAGAGCTCAGAGGAGCTCAAGATAGAAAGGCCACAAGTGTGACCCATCCAAGTTAGGGCACGCTTTCCATCGTTAAAAATACCCATGTCTCAGCCGATAGAGCTGCTAAGCTCGTAGCTATACTCTATCTCTCATCTTAGCGCTCTTCGATTGCATCGTCAGCTAGTTGCTTCGTAGTCTCGGATTCGCTTTACCGCTTTTTCTTCGTCGTTTCGCCCGATATTCTGCATCTTTGATTGGGAATTTATGATATCATTTGCACGCATACTCCTAGTTTCCAGAATAGATATTACCTCATAATAAGGGTTTATGCTATTACATTTTCGGCCTTATGTGATTCACTTAAATGATAATATTGCTAACGTCGACTAATCGTCGAGGTATAATCGTCCTTTCTGAGAACGACTATTTGCGCATACACATTAATTTTCATGTGTTTGTTTACCTTTTGTGCTGTGATTATATTATTGTTTGGCAATCAATAGGTATGTTTTTGTGTATAACAATTTTTTTTTTTACTACTTCTTTACAAAGACTTTCTTTTCTTTTCTTACTTTCTTTTTTTTTACTTTCTTTTCTTCCCTGCTGGTCTGGGAGAAAAAGAAAAACATAGAATGTACCAGCTGCTTCTCTTCTCACGCATGCCGTAAAAGTCGTCTGAGGGAATCGCCGATTGGGGAAATCATGACATAGGCGATGCGGCTAGCAACCCATCACTATTGATTTCCTGTTTCAACTACCATTATGCTAAACGTGGCCTAAGATTTTATGACCCTAGGCTCTGTCTACCCCGCATAGGATAAAGACGTGATTATATGTACGTACGTATGTACTTCTTTACTGAGTAATAAAAAAATACGATATAAAGAATAATTTTTGCAGATTACTAATCTGCACGCTTGCTGTCGATGAGTGGGTATGAATAACTAATTTTACATGTAATGTGTATAACCTTTTTTAAATTACATATTTTTTTAAATAATTTTTAAATTTCGTAAATGGCAGACAAAGTTTGAAAATATTGTTTCAATCAGACACCTTTGAAAGTGGATGAGCACAACCGGCAAACGACAGAGACATGTGTAAGACACCACCCGGGAGGTCTTTGTCCAGCATTGGGACACTTGAGGCTACTAAATGACTCTACTTTTCTCTAATTTATAAGAATAAAAGAATAAATATATAGGAACAAATCACACAGATAGAGTTAGCCCTAAAGTAAGTTCGAGACTTGTGTTAAGGGATACTAACTAAACGATTCTATATTTTATAACAGAAGACTTGTTTTTTCTTGATTAGAAAGAATTAGCAAAATACAGGGTCTTTTGCCCAACGTTGGAATAGAGACAGCTGAAAAAAACTCTAATTATGTCGTAAAATCTTAACAAGCTCACTCTAGCGTTTAGATATTAGTATATTCTTGAGCGTAACTCCTCAAAACATAACCAAGATTAGACTTTGATAGTTTGAAAGCAGCGTTTTGTTCTTGGTTAAGTTTCTGTCAGGCTTCCCGCTCTATGATTGATGATACCGACCATCCACGAACTTCATCACTCACTATGAAGCCCGGAATATTGTCATAGTTTTACAATAACTGCTTCAAGAGATGTAATGCAGTGGCAATACATATCGTCCGACCGAAATATAAAAAAAAATACAAGAAAATTATTGCTTGCATAAAAAAAAAACACAATAGTACAAGGGACAGGAAACAGTTAATTCATATTAGCAAAACAAACACGGACTAATTTAATCAACGAGTTCCCCCGTGCTCATACCTTCTTATACTCATGAAAATTAATGTAGGTACCGGTGTCGGTTTACTAAATAACAGGCTTTTTCTTAGTGAAAAGGTTTTTATAATAGAAAATTCTTTCGATTTCGATTTTTTCACAATAAGATTTTAAAGACGAGATTTTTGAGACTTTATTTTTCGTTCTTAGACTATAAATCAGCTTATTTTTTTTTTCTTTTGAAATTTAAAACTTTATTTAAACACTATATTGAATTTACTTTCGACTATGGTGTTATTCGATTGTGAGGGTACTAATTTTGAAATCAACACAACACGCTCCTTTGATTTTCTTCGTCCGAGCATGTTTCCCAGTTATTTCTTCAGCTTATGCTTTAGAGCCCAGATCCTGAATTGGCAATACTAGTTATTACAATGGAACGATTGCCGTCTGACCTCCGTAACCCTTTTAGAGGGAAACCAGAATAAAAACATGATCCAGGTAAAATTCTACTCCTATTAATCGGGTAAAATTCTACTCCTATTAATCGGGTAAAACTAAAAGGTTATTCCTCGAATGATGAGGATATTCCTCGGAAGTGTTTTTTATGGAGTGTTTTGTCGAGTGTTTTTTTTTTCTATTGCGAACGCAAAAAAGTGCACTCCGAGGAATATAATGTGCGCCTCACCAAGTACGTCTCAATATTGCGCTTCGAGCTACCTCAAACTAACATAACGGAACATTAAGCACTTTTCCAACAAAATTTGTACACAAGCTAACATCTTGTCTTAAAACTTCGCAGAATAAAACGAACGGTATATGTTATAACCCGGTAGCTTCAATTTTTAATACCCTTTTCATAATCACGATGGAGAGGACCTAAATAATGATTAGGCCGGCTCCATTAATCCTTCCTGTTGAAATTTTCATGCTCTATTTAAGGGTTTAAATAGATTTGGCCCTTTTGTTATATAAGTGTGTGCTCGAAATATGTTCCCTCGGACCGCTGGTATTATTACGGTCGTACGAAGGCACAGGTACAGTCGGAGATAAAAAATCAACTTAGATAATAATATACATTATTTAATAGCTAGGTATATGTGTCCCATTGCTGCCTTCATGAGTGTCTTTGCTTCTATTAAAATACATAAATAATATAACATATGTTAGCTATCCGACCGAATTACCCATTCGTGTCTAAGCTTTGGCACTAATCACGGTAAAGATAGGAGCACCAACCCCGCTCCTATCACTGGGATCCAGCCTGAAGCGTACCAATCCCTCGTCCGTGCCTACCTATGTTAATCTACAGTTACATTTGAACACATATTAAAATGATCAACAGCAATATCATATCAATATCAAATACTAATAAAGGCCATGTTAAATCACTAGAGCACAATACACGTCTGCACCGCTCGGCGAACCCAAGGAGAAGAGAGTGTTACACTGATACTCACCCCGACACTACTACTGCCAAGAGGGGTTTACCTGTAGTGGGGCGATACCTGTCACGTGATGTTACCGGGCGCTAACACTCGGCCGTCCTGAAAAATCCGGTCGTCCCCGACCGTTGTGGTCTGGTGTATGGCTAAAAACAAACACAGAAAATAAATACTTTAATATCGGTGACCTTTATAACTAGGTCCACCAATCAACCTGTCATAAATGATCTCTTAATACGGTGTTAACAATATATTCCCAAGATGCGCTAGCTGCCACGAAGAGTTAAGCAAGTTATCCCATCGTCGGCCAACTTGCTTGTACAACATGGTACAGCCATCAGCACCTAAGGCCGCTGATGCTGTGTATCACCATGCACTCCCACAAACAACTGTACCTAGTTGTAGGTCATGGCCAACTATCACAACTTGTGAACTTTGCTGAACACACATACATTTTTAATCAAAGCATCTCGATAATGCATAGTATCTTGGGTTGTTTATCAGTGTTCCGAGACCATTATGACTTTTCCGTTTCAGTCACTTCTGGTTTTTAACTGATCGTACCCTCACCTATGCCAGAATCGAGAATGAAGTAAACAACTTTATTTTAAACATTTACAAATGGATTTTATCACAAATCGACATTTTTTACATCATTCTATTCAAATACTCGCAAAGTTACTTACGCTTGCTATTCCTTCGTAAGTCACTTTATATTCATTATTAGTTACTATTTCGTTAATGTTTGAACTCAAGCAAACACATAATAAAACCACATATTCAAGTAAATAAACATTAAACACCAAAGTATATTTACCAAAGCTATTACTAACTTTAGTACTCACAGATTATACAATTAAAAACCCTTATAATTCACATTATAATTGAATAAACCAAATACATCTATTAACCTTTTAAACTTTTTAATGTGTACTGACATCAAAGTCAACAACCAATACCCAACGGTTAACATTTTTTTTCAACATCATTTTTGAAATACCCACTAAGTAAATAATTTTCACAGATATTTTATTTTCACCCTTCTTGTTTTTTTTGGGATTCAAATCACATAAAACATGAAGAGACTTACCGCTTCTGCACCAATACTTACAGCCCGACACTACTACTGCCAAGAGGGGTTTACCTGTAGTGGGGAGATACCTGTCACGTGATGTTACCGGGCGCTAACACTCGGCCGTCCTGAAAAATCCGGTCGTCCCCGACCGTTGTGGTCTGGTGTATGGCTAAAAACAAACACAGGAAATAAATACTTTAATATCGGTGACCTTTATAACCAGGTCCACCAATCAACCTGTCATAAATGATCTCTTAATACGGTGTTAACAATATATTCCCAAGATGCGCTAGCTGCCACGAAGAGTTAAGCAAGTTATCCCATCGTCGGCCAACTTGCTTGTACAACATGGTACAGCCATCAGCACCTAAGGCCGCTGATGCTGTGTATCACCATGCACTCCCACAAACAACTGTACCCAGTTGTAGGTCATGGCCAACTATCACAACTTGTGAACTTTGCTGAACACACATACACCAGATATATTTAATCAAAGCATCAAACACAGTCAAGATACATTTCGACAAATAGATATTTAATAAAAACAAGTTATTTCCAACTGAAGTGTAATAATAACAAAATGCTTAATATCGTTATGCGTGTGAATGACAATATCCGGTTTCTTACTATTCGTCCATTTCCTCGCCATCTCGATAATGCATAGTATCTTGGGTTGTTTATCAGTGTTCCGAGACCATTATGACTTTTCCGTTTCAGTCACTTCTGGTTTTTAACTGATCGGAACCCTCACCTATGCTAAAATCGAGAATGAAGTAAACAACTTTATTTCAAACATTTACAAACGGTATTTTATCAGAAACCGTCATTTTTTTGTACATCATTTTATTCAAATACCTACAAAGTTACTTAAGCTTACTGTTCCTTCGTAGGTTAGCTCACTTCATTTTCATTACTAGTGATTCTTTCGCGTATTGTAACAATTTAACTTAAGCAATCACATAATTTAACCACATTTAATTAAATAAACAATAGATACCAAAGTAGATTTTTCAAAGTTATCACTCGTTTAAGAACTCACGGATAAGACAATGAAAAACACAAATAATTCACATAATCATTACATAAACCAAATATTATCATTAACCTTTTCAATGTATTGACATCGAATTCAATCACAAAAACCCCAAACGTAAAGATTCTTTTTTCATATCATTTTTAAAATACCCACAAAATAGATAATTTACACAGAGATATTTTTTTCACACTTTTTAGGATTGGTGTCACATAAAACATGAAGACTTACCGTTTCTGCACCAATACTTACAGCTGTGGTATATCATATCATAACATTACATTTACACTTTAACACTCACAAAAACTTTTTCGACTACTTTAGATTACAAATTTAATCTAACCGTTTTGTTAAATTTACTTACGCGTGTGTGTCAGAATGTTAACAATTTAGTATCACAAAACATGTACAATTTACTAGGCGTGGTAGAATATTAAGAAATATTCTTTCATCGTGCCACTTCTGATGTTAGCTATCCGACCGAATTACCCATTCGTGTCTAAGCTTTGGCACTAATCACGGTAAAGATAGGAGCACCAACCCCGCTCCTATCACTGGGATCCAGCCTGAAGCGTACCAATCCCTCGTCCGTGCCTACCTATGTTAATCTACAGTTACATTTGAACACATATTAAAATGATCAACAGCAATATCATATCAATATCAAATACTAATAAAGGCCATGTTAAATCACTAGAGCACAATACACGTCTGCACCGCTCGGCGAACCCAAGGAGAAGAGAGTGTTACACTGATACTCACCCCGACACTACTACTGCCAAGAGGGGTTTACCTGTAGTGGGGCGATACCTGTCACGTGATGTTACCGGGCGCTAACACATATATAATTTAAAAATATCATCACACCTTATTTGGGCAGAAACTAAAGATTTCTTCTTGTTTCAACCCTTCTAGAACTCCCTCGCTTCCTCTCTCGTTATGCACTTTCGCTGATTTCGGGTAGGTACTCTTAATATCGTAGGTATTAACATAAAACTAATTTTGAAAACTACCGGGAGTCAGGCGTGATAATATGTATGCATATGTGCCTTACTGCCAGTACTAAAATGATTTAGCATCCCATATACTATCATGACTAAAATTTATTTTTAGCTAGCTTAATCTGCAGAGAATTACGTGTGTGGCAGAATGCAGTTCCAAATTCAATGTCAATCTTCATGATTTGTCAAAAATTATAAAACAATATCCGGCATAGATTTAAAAAAAAATTGCCTCTATACCGTCCGCGATTTGAAATTATTTGTTATCCGGGTTTTTTTAATTGAATATTTGTTTTATTTGTAAGAATTTGTGCTGGCTATGAATTTAATATATCGAGTAAATATACCGCAGTTTTACTTTTATCATTGACTGTACTTAGACATGGTTTTATTTGGGCATGAATGGTCTAAATTTTGAGTATGATGGAGGCATTGTTGTTTGTTATGAAGTGTAATCCCTTGAAACTTTTCTCTGTTGTATTTAGCTTTTAAGGATGTGCTGAATATAAGAAGAACACGTCAACACTAACCAGCATAGATGAATGAATGAATGAAATGGGTTCATAAGGGTTCTTCTAAATGAGTCAGTTCTGGGGGCTTAGCCAACGTCACAATTTCACAATGTCGATAAGAATAACATGTATGTGATTGACATACGTTGCGCTAGAACACGTGATCAATTTTTCGACTATATATTTTATTCTTGTCAACATTCGTTAACGTTTCGAAATTATGACTTTGGCTAAGCCCACTGGTATATTATATTTAGGAGTAATATTCCACTACTGACAAAGCATTATTAGTGGCTTTGCACAGGACCTTGAGTGTACATGTGGCTGGCTATTGTCTTAAGAGTTAGTCTTCTTTTAATAATTTTGTTTATGTATTTATTATAATTAATTAAAATGATGTAAAGGGCAAACTTTAAGCCGAAGGCTTTTTCTACCAAAATCAGAATCGTTGAATATTTATTTGACAATTCAAATTTTTTTTTCTTCATAGATCATGCTTAGAACGTAAGTTTATAAAGAGGATAGAAAAAAGTATTCCGCAAACAATGAAGGTGTCTGCGGCGAGCAAACAATGGACCACTTGCTGTTGTACCCCAGCTGCCCTTTTTATGCACAAAGGGTGGCTTGGCAGTGGTCTATGTCTCACCCGTTTGTGTTGTATGGTACCGAGCTTCGTATAAGCCTTTAACACTAAATAAGGGTTGAGATTGGCATCTTCATTCCAGCGAATTTCATTTTATAATATCACTAGCGACCCGCCTCGGCTTCGTATGGGCATAAAAATCTTCCTCTTGAATCACTATATCTATTAAAAAAAAACCGCATCAACATCCGTTGCGTAGTTTTAAAGATTTAAGCATACAAAGGGACATAGGGACAGAGAAAGCGACTTTGTTTTATACAATGTAGTGATGTTT
Source organism: Apomyelois bistriatella (assembly GCA_947044815.1). NCBI lineage: Eukaryota > Metazoa > Arthropoda > Insecta > Lepidoptera > Pyralidae > Apomyelois > Apomyelois bistriatella. The sequence goes on from OX345693.1 coordinate 706,416, forward strand.
ATTTTTATAAAAGCAGTTACAGTTAATACACATTTATACTAAATTTCAAACGAAATTCAATAATTGAATGTCTGACCATCCATAAAGATCACAGAGGTCAGGTAAGGGTAATATTAATTGAATGTAGTCGGCAACTTGTTACTGAAAGCTTAAAATCATTCGTAATTCCATTAAATTTCAACTACTCGCAAATTTTGTAAGTTTCACGATTTATATCTTTTAGTAAATATTAATTTAATTTGTCACGGTAGGTAGAGTGATTTAGTTAAATCGTAAGCAAAGAAAATAACGACGCATTTTTTTTTGTTTTGTAATCTATGATTTACGTACTGTAATTTTATAAAACCTTCTTAGTTCAGACGCTTCAACTATGTTACAAAAGGGTCTCGGAATGACTTTCAATAACTTGACCAACTTTGTTTGTTGACCAATAGTTAAAGTTTCTGTCTGTAGATCCGGGGATTGATTCCCCCAAAAAGCATACTAATAATATCATTAATTATTATTTGAGAATCAATAATAAACAACGAATTATTATTTTTTCTTTAAATTTATCTTCTTCTATTGAATCACCAAGTGGAAAACGTTGGTAGAGACTAGTGCACCAGTTTGTTTAGTTGTTTCCAGTTTAGTTAGAACTTATGGTTAGGACATTGCAGACGTGAATCACCTGACTTTGATTATCTGATAATAAAGACAATTCCGTGGTTTGAAAGACACGAAAAGCCGTTAGTCTCGTGTGTTATCGAATAGAAATGCCAGTAATGACGACCAATCTGCTTGACGCGCGTTATCGTTAAGGACGCACGCTGGGCTATCGAGCATATCTAGCTATGAAATTATCATACCCGCTGAATACCGCTAATAGTATTAATAAATCTATGCTTAATACTGTAATTTTTTTACAATTAAGCTTATATTTAAGAGACTAGATTTATTTCCTTTAGACAGTTTGAAATCCTCAAAATATAGGCCGAAAAGCAATCAAAAGTTCCGAATATAATTCCAGTTTGACACTGAAATATTCTGCCCGTTGACAGTTTGATCGACGGCCGCCTGCCCAATTAACTGCGATGACGTAGTTTCTACTCAAAATATAATCATTACTTGCAATGTAATATTAAAGGAATTTCATAAGTATTCATAAAACATTTATAGCTTTAGACAATATTCTGGCCATGTTTTCTCCGGCTACTTTTTGAGTGTATTATTATTTTTAAACTTTGTTGCACTTTAAAAAAATGCAATAGCTAGGTGGACTTAATACCATAAGCATAGATTAAAGAATTTGCCAGAGCCGCGCGCGATGCCTAATTCTATGTATGACCATGTGGCATTCTCTGAACAAACAAAAAAACATCATAATAAATCATGTATTAGTAGCTAACTTGATGACATATTTTTAAATATGACACCTATTACCTTTTTAGTACTTCTATCTATAGATATGCAAAATTTCAAGAAGATTGGTTTAGGTAGATAACGCGTAAAGAGTTAACAAAGAAACATACAAACTTGCTTTTGTATTTCTAATAGGTATTGGGATTTTATAGCAGGAAAGTAGACCCTGCACTCTAGTCAGCTGAGGAAGCAACTGGAAAAGCGCTAAGATGAAAGAGAAAGTTAGGATTTGGATACTTAAGAAGATAATATGAACGACGAAGTGGTCTATCAAAGTTATTTATAAATCTTGGCAATATTGACTAGGGAATGAACTCCAAACTCGAATACACAGAATTTAGAAATATTAACAAGAAGTGGCATAGCGCACCAAAAACATGTCACTGGTTTGGCTTTCAAGCCAACGGACAAGTCAGACAGAAAAAATGGGCGGGGAATTTGATTGCGTCATTAATTGCCACTATTATTAGTCGATAAAATTAGGTGGCTTTGTTGTAAACTACGTAATACATTTATAATAAGGTGTGGTGTGGTTTACATGTATTAATTGTAGATAAGAAGAGCGAATACGCTGCCACATTGATCTTGACACTAAATCCGCGTCAAAACATTTCTATTTGGATAATTTCTCTGTTCTGTGCTCAAATACTTACTTGATCGTCGTTTTCACATCAAAGACACTCGTTTCCTATTAAACCATAGATTAAAAAAAAATTTGCGTCACTTAAAATAGATATAACATATGACATTAAATGTATGGGAACCGTGCGCGCCTTATGCGGGGGGTAAGGGCTGAGGTAAGGGAGGGTAGGAGGGGGGGTCCGTCACCAAATACACATATTATGGAATGGCATACACGTAAATATCGTGTATGAGTGGTAAGACAGTTTAGCTTGTCATGCTACTTCTATTAGAGCCGCGTTCCTAGTTCTATGTATTAAACCTTCGTAAGAACTGCTAAATAACGTACATACAGAATTCTATATGACCCGTGTGTGATGTTTCGAAAGAGGATATATATTTATTTCCTACTTTTACCAACTTGAGGCAATATTTGTAAACGCTTTCAGTATGAGAATTATTTATATGGCGTTAGGCAAATAACCGCAAAATAAATGTTGGTTTTGATATATTTATAACTTTAATGTTTGAAGATTGTATTATATTATTCTGATAATGTTTTGCAATTATTATTTTTTCAGCCGCAGGCAGGCCATTGCTGGATGTAGACCTCAAGGCATATAGGCTCAACGTTTGCCTGCGACTTTCTTCAGGGCGGTCGGTATCTAACGCTGAGAACCTATGTGCCGCACCAGCTATCGGATTTTTATACTATTCACGTGCATTCTACCATTTTAACAAACTAATCTGCTAGGCTATGAAGGTACCATTTGTTATCCTACTGTAATTTTCATTTTCGCTCCTGTACAATCCAATGATGTATTTATGTAATTGGTGCAATAAAGTGTTTATTCATTCATTCATTCCTACGGATTTCCTCATTTCTGATTCGGGCTTGTAGAGAAACACCAAGCAGGAAAGTTATAATAGCGACCTCGAAAAGATAATTATTTTAGCCGCAGGCTGTCCTTTGCTGGACATTGGTTTCCCGAAAATTCACAGAATGACCAAAAAAAATACTGCGACTAAATTGTTTAACGTCTTGAACAGAACAATGGAGACATGAACTAGTCTAAATAAATTTCACCTCGTATTGTTATAAAAAAACCTAGAAAGAAACCCTTTTCAAAATCTCGTAAAAAATGATATAGTTAATCACTAAATGAAATGTAAGATGTAGCAGTAAATAAATAAAAAACACTCCATATGTGGGAAACACGCTCCGTCACGTGATTGACGGGAAAAGGGGCGAAAGGGGCAAGTGGGGCGAAGCGGGAAAAACGAGGCCTTGCTGGCGCTTGATTAATACGTTTAATTAAAAGTGGAGATCGAATGTACGCTCTCGTACACAAAATAAAAATTGATGTTAATTTTTTTTAGTAATTGTGGGTCGTATATTTTCGTTGTTCGAGTCATAAGAAAAATTCAAGAATCAAATTCATTCCACTTTTATCACCTGGGTGCAAGAAATTACCTGTAAATCAAATTCCACATTTTTGTCAACCTATATTATTATTAAAGGAAAAATGATAAAATTTTAATCCTATTTTTCTTAAATTTATTCATCTACAAAGCATTTCAAATTGTAATTATTTATATTTTTTACTGTCTTAAAGTGCGTTATGTAAAATGTAAGCTATGAAACAGCAGATCTGTCTGACACAAGCATTTATTTGCTTACTAGGCAGTCCTCACAACATGTTTGTAAACACATCTTTGTGAATGAAATATATTTTTTATTTTATTTCTTTTTTGTGCTCAGAAATCACCTCGTGGCAAATCACCAAGATCAAAACCAAAAATATATTAATTATTCCACATATTTGTATTCTGAAATCACCTGGAAGATGAAATTCAATATTATGCTTTATTAGTAGAACTCAACATCATGCAAGCGCATTGTTGAATTTGCGTACTGAAAGACTGCCTATCGCTCGTTTGGAACTCGCTGTGTGTTATAGGCAGGTAAAAAATTGTCGCTGCGACTATTATTCGCTATATGTGATCGGACTTCCATGCTGGTCTGGGAGAAAAAGAAAAACATAGAATGTACCAGCTGCTTCTCTTCCCGTGCAAGCCGTAAAAGTCGACTGAGGGAATCGGCGAATGGGGGAATCATAACATAGGCGATGCGGCTAGCAATCCATCACTATTGATTTCCTGTTTCAACTGTCATCATGCTAAACGTGGTCTAAGGTCTTAAGGCCCTAGGCTCTGTCTACCCCGTATGGGATAAAGACGTGACTATATGTATGTATGTATGTATGTATGTAATCGGACCTTTAATGAATCGTTAATTAGAAACTCTTTTGAGTTGAGCAGTCGACATTGTCACTTGGCTAAACCCTCTGGGTATCATAATGGAGCGACAGCTTTCTTACCTCTGTCACCCTGTAACCAGTAAAACGCTTAAATGACGAAGAAGATATTTATAAAGTATCACAGCTTTTATCATACATAGCTCTAATACACTTGTTTGCGTCAAGTAATCCTGATAACCACTCTATTGACGTGAAGCACGCGTCATTTGTCACCCTCTCAAGTGTTATGTCAATTTTGATCCTGGGAAATGTGGGAATTGAGGGAATAAGATGCTGTTACGGGAGCATTCGCCCCATTAAACTTTGGCATGTATGGCTGTTACTAAATCTGAAGGCATTGTTAGTTGAGCTTTGGAGATTTCACGACGCGTTGGTTGTGTAACGACTTGCGAAGATCTACTTTTTAACCAATATTTTCGCTGTAGAATATTAAAATATAAGAGTATTTATTTAACCTTTTACTCTAGTATTTACTTAAAGAAAAAAAAGATCCGTTTTCAAAACCAACCAACTCAGCATTTAGCTGGCAATGTTTTTACCAATGTTCGACTGAAAAGAGTTGTAAAAGTTTGGTGTCAAAGTTGGTAAATTCAGATCCGATATTTTATTATGTCTTATAAAGCCAATGATCTTTCAGATTATCAAGTTATTCAGCTTACCTCTTAGTTATACGTCATTATACATAGATATAAAAAGAGGCATGAAACAGCGAGCAGCCTGTGGTGTAACTACACAAAAAAACGCATAAAGCGCCCTGCGAGTCCAGTCCATTAATTTATTAGAATGCTGTTGCGGCTACCTCGGTACTGTAGCGCATCCACAGTGTTTTCTGAAGCTCTTACTGACGACGTCTACGCCATCTGACGCAAACGAGCCGCCTCGCTGATAAGCAAGCTGTCGGGTAGCGGCAACAACATACTAAAGGTCTTGAGCTCACAATTTGATAGCTCGTCTATGTCATCTTGAAGCAAACTTCAGATGACATACCTACATTTTGATGATTTTTGTATTTTCATGTGTGGCACACACATTTACAATTACTAACATAGTTTTAAGTTAAATTGTTACTAACACATTGGATAATTGTTATCTGAATTAATAAATTGAAATAAACGTAAAATACAAACTTACGAAAAACGAAAGAAGAAACCTTATTCGTGCCAAAAACATACACTTTTGTAGAAATAAATAAATCCAAATTACATAATATAGTCCGCAGCATGATCAAAACTTACGACGACCAGCCAAAAGTGTATCGGGGGCTAAATAAATAAAGTGTAGCGCGCGAGCTTTGGAAGTTGGGCTCGCTCCAACTTATTTACGTGCGAGCGCAGCCATTCTGTGGCACCCCGACAGCCTTTGGGCCACGAAACTCACATCTGTTTTTGTTAAGAATAAAAAAGATAAGGTATTCCGTGTTATTCTTTTTAAGTGCGACATAGTTACTAGTGCTTATTTTGTTTTAGTTATTTACTACTTGTTACTTCGAAATAAGGTTTGAAGTCGCCATGACATTTTTATATCTCAAAAAAAAAAATTAACTGATTGGCAAGAGATGGCACTGAGCAGGGAACTGTGAAGAGCTCTGGTGTCGGAAACCAAATTCCTTTTTGAGTTGCTGAGCCATCGCAGTAAGTAAATAACTAACTAAATAAGGAGTTTATTTTTGTTATGAATAAATCGCAGTTTTGCAATAAAAATTATATAATTTCACAGTCCATATTAAATACAATAATTATGTCCAGGGGTTTTAATCGCAGTTTATGATTATGATAGGTCCTTGATTCGTTAGTTTAGTTCCTTAAATGTTTGAGCAATGAAACGCAATGAGTAAAAGAATCAAAATATTTTTTAATTGGCTATGTTGGTCCTACTACTGAGCCAAGGCCTTCCGCTCATTTTACACGAAATTTTAGCCATAGCGCTCACAAGCTGTTCATAGAAACTATTGAAAAGCGTTAAAGCTAGAGAAAACATCTTTTAATTTTCAAAATCCGCTGTTTTAATGGCCCCCGGGGTCTCTCGTTTCACCCCTAAGCAGGTGGCAAAGGTTCGATTCCCGGCGTGAAAGCCAGGCGCCTGCATTCATCCGCACACAAAAATTCCGATACCATCTGCATCGGAGAATACGAGTATTTGTAGTTTTTCATTCCGAATTTTATGAAAGATAAAATGTCGAAAACCGTTGTATTTTTTTAAATAAAAGATAACTATTTTTAATAAAGGAAACAGAGTTTTGACGTACGCTGGTTAAAAGTTTGTCGTTTTCGTGATATATTTTCGCATTTGTACAGTCGGCTGCAGATAAATCTGACCCCCTTTCTATTGAAAGGGGATAAAATAGCGATACTTGTGGCATGGGGGTCAGATTTCTCTGCAGCCCACTATACGTACTAATTTAGTTTCATTTTTCACAAAGTATGATACTATCACAACTACAAGTTTTTTACTGCTGTTACTTATATTTATGCTTATATATGGATACTAGCTATTCCCCGCGGTTTTACTCGCCTTGTGCACTCGCCCGCTGGTCTTTAAGGCTACTACCAGCGCAACTTTTTTGCTAGTATCCTTAAGTTATATTAGAGCCTCAAATGTCATTGTAATACATTGTCGCTGTAGTTTCCTTTGTAAAAAATACAAAAAACGGTCACTTTTGACACTTTTTGTAAAGGTTTCTAAAGCGGATAGTATTTCAATTACCAGTTAAGTAGTTATAAAATTATAAGCGTTCAAAAACCTTCACTTTTATTAATTATAATATGAATTGATTACGTGTCAACTTTGTACTACAAGCCACATATATTATTGCTATATAGTTACTGTCTCCAAGACTATTTCCTCTTTTTCCCCAAGATACCACAAATCACCAAAAATAGAATTTCTCAAAAATTTAAACATTAGGCAGGCAGCCGGACATAAAAATAAAATGCGAAACATTTAACACCTTAATATCTTTATAGAAAGGGGACAGAGGCTTCGTTTTAATGCAGACAGCTTCGAAGCCTTCAAGTACCAACGAGATAATGTATGAAATATGATAGATAATTTTGCAATCACGGATACAATACACCTTAGCCTGTTTGAAATAATGAAAGAACACATTTTCTACCTATTAGATACTTTAATACAGAGAACTTTATCATTACAGTTACGGTTTAATACCGCTTTTTACCCAAAATATCTGATTTAACCGCGTTTTTAGTTCCCTGAAATCGACCAAATTTCTATTTAAACCGTTATTTTTTGGCTTTAAGAATACCTACCTCTTTTCATTCTTCGTTGATGCTCATTATAAATTTTCACAATATACTCAACAGTCACAGTCACATTTTCTCGATTCGTGTACACGAATTGTAAAAAACGATCGATACTGACGTTATCGGTAGAAAATCAGACCCCACCTGTCAGCTGTCTGAAAATTCTATTTCCTTTGGGAAATCGCGAGTCACGCCCGCGACCCACACGCTGTCAATGTGCTTTATGTATTTGGTAAAAGGAAATTAAAAAATATATGAATTAGTTTTGCTTGCAATTCTCTCTTTGCAAGGTCATTATTGATATTGACGACCTCCGTGGCGTAATGGCTAACATGCCTGCTCGCTACTCTGGAGGTCCCGGGCTCGATCTCCGGTCAAGTCAAAATGAAAATGAGTATATCAAAAAGATTTTTCGTTCTTGTTCTGTGGGTTTCACGGTCAATTGACGCTGCTCCTGGTGTTAGAGATTACCGATACACTGACGGAGTTTTTAACGACCATCAGATATAAGCCAGGATGTAGGAGAAGAGGAAGACCAAAAAAGAAAAGGATGGATGGATTGTGTGAGGGAGGATATGACCAAGACCCCTCCTGGTCATATCATGTCATGTGGCGCGGGATATGGCTTGAAATAGATCTAAATGGAAGGAACATAATATATACTGTGCCGACCACACAAAGGAAAATGGGATAAGGTAAAGGAAAAGAAGAAGTAAGCCGGGATGAAAAGCTTAGCTTAGTTATAAATGAAGCCTCATCTTATGAACTGGATACTTCAAACAATATTATATTTAACATAACAAAAGCTAAGACTATCAGATTAAGTTAAGGCTTTATTCTTGATTTTGTTTGTTAAGTCCTGACTTATACATCGGCGATAAGCCTTATAAATTTAATTACGTTAGGAGCACTTACCTTGAAAGTTGGATTAGCTTTAGTGAATATAACCTGCCAGACTAAGTTACCGTCTAAATCTGTGAAGTTACCCTAACATACATATTATGACGCCTAGTTCCCGCTAGGGTAAGTAGAGACTAAAAGACTTGTAATTAGTACGATCCTTACAGCTTCACACTCATCACTGTCGTCATACACGCTCTCCTTTTTTGGATATCCCTAACTTTTCCCCTTTTAAGTGATCTGCAATTTGCTCGCAGTTTGTTTTTCGTGACCGACTCTGACTCTCTTGCAAACTCATTATTAGGTTTTAGATACTTGTATATTTTTTTATGTTTGTTTTATTGTTAGCGCATTCTCTAAGAGATTCAACCTTTGGAGAAAATTTAAAAATAAACAGTTTATACTTTATTCCTCTTTTACAAATGTTATCAAATCGAGCTTCCCAATTCTTTGAGTTCAACTTTGCTCTTACATCTTTTCATAATTTGTATGAATTCATTGTGATTATAAGTAAACTTCACTTTATTTGTACAATCCTTTGTTTATTCCTGTTGAGAGTTTCTGTATTTGGTAAATAAACAATTAACAATACTACTTCAAACATGCAAAAACTTTGCAAGGAAACATAACAAAATGTTATTTTTAAAACCTCTACCGGAACGCCGCGTTGTATTTTAAAAGGAAGATCCGTCCCTCCGACTCGTGTTTATAAACAAAAAGATGAAAAAAATGGAAGTGAAAAATTGTTCGCAGCAGGAACGGCGGGCCGATCATATTTTACGTGGAATAATTGCCGGAAATACAACGAACGCCATTTTATTTGCCACAAAAAATGTATTTTATCCACAACCTGTTTGATGTCATTTGTGCGGATTCGTTTGTTTTCGGAGTTTTAAAATATACAGGTTGATTATCTTCAAAGGGAAGCACTGTTCGAAATACAAAATGTACAGTGGACCGCATTAACAAGTATACAAGATAAACGTGTAACTTTTGTTACCACATTACGTGACAGGTATATAGGTATATTGAGTACGGGTTGATACGGCTGAACCACTCTTAGCAGTCGGGTATGTCAGGCATGGCTGATATCAATTTAACGGCCTCTTCTCCTTCGATTCAGCGAGCGGTGCAAACGTGTCCGTGTGCTCTTATGATTTAACGTTCTACATTTAGTATTTTTTCTCATATTCATATTGTTGTTGCTAATATAAATATGTGTTCATAGTGTAACTTAAGATAAACATAGGTATGTACGGACGAGGGGTTGGTACGCTTCAAGCTGGATCCCAGTGATAGGAGCGAGGTTGGAGCTATATTATTACCGTGGTTCCTACCAAAACCTTAAACTTTAACCATCTTTATTTTTATTTTTGATAAGATTAATTTATATAAAATAAAAATCAATTGCCGTTCGTTAATCTGGCGAAAACCCGAGAATGGCTGGACCGATTGGGTAAATTTTGGTTTTGAAATATTTGTATAAGTTCAGGGGAGGTTTAAACGATAAAAAAAATGCGTTCAGGTGGTACGGAGTTCGCCGGGGCAGCTAGTTTATTCATTTATATTATTAATTGAAACAAACTTAGGAAATTTTCCAGATTTGATGCCGCTATGTTCGGATATTTCTTTAGCCGAAAACTACACAGACAAATTAGTGTTTCAATAACACAAGATATGTATGTGTGAGTGATCGCGTGCCGGGCCTTATTACCTGCATTGCGATATCCGTTCCCATAATTTAAGTTGGCGTACAAATCTTTTGGCGGAGCACGCCAAACGCCGTTTATACTTCGAAGCGTGTTATTAAAACGATATTGAGATACAGTGGCCTACAGGAAAAAGTATACTAAAGTATATAATAAAGTAGAAAGTTGCATAGAAGTGGCAAATTTCTTAACAGAATTTAAACTTTTTTGAACTAGTCAGCCCTAAAAGAAGAAAAAAGAATAATGAAGTAAACATAAAAAAAAAACTATTAACAAGTAACCGCATTAATTAATTAGACCCCGTCGGATAATTTAGCATTCCGTCCGCTATTGCATTCGTGTAACATGGCCACTGTCCGGAAGCATCGTTGCTCAAAGGTTATTTGGCTCGGTAACGTTCATTGTCAGTAGCACCATTTTCAGTTCCATGATGGAACTAATGATATCTATGTCCAATCCCTAAACAATTGCACAATCTCAAAAATTTCCCTGGACGCCGGCCATCCATCACGGAGCTCTTTAATTTACACGAGCGTTTCCCGCCACTCATCCCGGGCTCGTTTATTACATCTCCGCGTTCCGACACCCATTGTCTTGGAGTCTTAGTGACCTACTTCCGCGCCTTTGTAGTTGTAGTTTGTGGGGCAATTTACACTTTTGGTGTTGAATTGATGATTGTCGTAGGTACTATTTTTGCGCTTATTTACACGTTGCTTTTTAACTTTAATTTTTGTTTAATTTTTTTTTTCTTTTGATGTATGCTAACGAAATGACAATGACTGAGTATCTCACGTTACTAACTTTTATTAACTAGTATTGATAAATTACTAATGAAGATCTAGACTACAATAAACAGCCCCCTCTCCCCCTTCTATTTTTCTTTTTGGGCTGTAACCCTAACTAATATTATAAATGCGAAAGTGAGTTAGTATGTTACGCCTTCACGCCCTATCTCCTGCACCAATCCTTCTGGAATTTCGCATACACATAGATAGATAAGTATTGAGAAGACGTAGGATACCTTTCATCCCGTTAAAAAGCACTGTTCCCGTGGAAAATTTACGCGGGCGAAGCCGCGGACGAAAGCTAGTTAAGAAAATTTGTATTATATTGATCCCAACGGAAATGAGATTCTTAACATCTAAGCTTTTAAATGAAACACTGTATTACTCAAAGGTTACCTTTGACGACCTCTATGGTGTAATGGTTAACATGCCTGCCCGCTACTCAGGTGGTCCCGGGCTCTATTATATTTTTTTGATTGAGCTGAGTCTTGGATGTTTAGCTATTATATGTATTTGTTATAAAATATAGTACTTAATCGTCGAGTTAGTATCCCATAACACAAGTCTCGAACTTACTTTGGGGCTAACTCAATCTGTGTGATTTGTCTCTTTATATTATTATTAACTAGCGACCCGCCCCTGCTTTGCATGGGCATAAAAACCTTCTTCTTGAATCACTCTATTTATTAAAAAACCGCATCAAAATCAGTTGCGTAGTTTTAAAGATAGCGTACAAAGGGACATAGGGACAGAGAAAGCGACTTTGTTTTATACTATGTAGTGATTTGAGACCGTGGTACTATCCCGATCGCAAAATCTCAACTCATAGAGTTACTCACTCCATACTCAGCTACGAAAAGATTTTGATATGATCCATTACGTTTCTTAATCTCTAGCTCTTATTCTTTCAGATTCCTTAGCTTTACAAATTAGGTAAATTTTTAAATCAAAATCTGACCTCTCGTTATCTATAAGAACTTGTGTTTAATATTTGTTGTCAAAGAAGAAAGGGGATGGAAGCAAAAGAAAAAGCGAGGCTTTGATGTTCAAATTTTAATGAACTGGCCTTATAAAGAAGATCTCAGTCAAGATATGGTGACTCAATATATGCATAAGATGATAGAAATGAGGAGATTAAATATCTGAATATTTATCAAGATTCAAGATTCTTCATTTTGATAGAGCTATACTACCGAGCTGAAGACAAGAAGGACTCCAACTAAAGAAAATCGCTTAAATTAGTTGGCACAGTTAGAAATTAATTTAGTGTCAGTTAGAAACATCAGCAATTTGATTGCGTCTAATCTCAATCCCTACTAATATTATAAATGCAAAAGTGAGTTTGTAAATTTGTTTTGCTCTTATCTACTGAACCAATCTTCCTATAATTTATGGTACCTTTCCTCCCGAGAAAAAGTACTGTTCCCGAGGGAAATTCATGCGGGAGAAGCTGTGGGCGAAAGCTTGTATTCATATAAATTCCTAATCAGCCATATCTCCTCATTAATCTCATCCTTAGACACAGGTATGACGTAATTGAGTCTGCTTGGAGAATACTTGTATTATGTAAATGACATCCTATTTTTTATTCGCCATTTTCCTTTGATAATCCTACCGTGAGAGATACGTGATTCATCATTGAATTTTTTCCGAACATCTTGTTAACTTCTACTTAATTCAACTTCATAACGTCTGAAAGTTATTTGAATGGCTTCCTCTTGCGAACTGATAAAATTCATTTTTTATAATCATTTTTATGGATATTCATTCTTAGAATATGTCAACTTTTTAATCATAAAAGCTCTACATCTATATAGAAAACTATAGCCATCAAGGCTTAAGGCCTGGAAGACATAATATAAAATTGATTGACATGAACTCATTTCATAAATTTTAATAAACCGTGCTATCATAGCGAAGAAGTAACAGCGACTATAGAAAAGGCTTTTATCTATACATTATAATAAGTAGATTAGTAGAGTATTAATATGTTTTTTATTTCATATAACACTTATGTCGGAGGACAGGATCTACTTTGAGTCGTTGAGAGGCATTGCAATAAGTAAGTAAATAATTATTGAAAGATTATAAAATTTGCGGACTTAATGCTAATAGAATTCTCTACCAGTCAACTATAACAATATTTTATTGGCTAAGGAGTATTACTTAATTGTAGCAAGTAAAAATCCATATCTTAGGCCACTTTCATAGAAAACAGGAATCTGAAATAAATTGAATGTTTCATTTTAAATTGACATCGCTACCCCTAATAAATTACCTAACGCCACCTTTAAAACGAAAACGTATCAGTCTGGTACAGACTACATTTTGAATGCAATGTCCACTAAACAAATGTACATCGCTTTAAATAAACGACTGGCCATTCAGCAAGAGATCTCCCAACGTTTACACAGATGGTCTTCTCCATCTCTCGACTGAAATGCCAAACTCATCTAGCAAATGACACAAACCTAAAAGAACTACAGACAGAATGTCGTCGAATTAATAATGAAGCTCGAAAATTCGTCGTTTTTTATCATTTCGTTTATGTGACACGGTCATTCGACCTCATCACATTTTGTGTCAAAATCTGTGTAAATAAAATTTATTTATTTATCTCACTTCATTCTTATTCTTATTTTTGTGCCATCGTCATCGAAGGTCGGCAACCATCAATGCGACCTGCACCTTTGAGACAGCCGGTCAGAATAGGGATCGCGTACAACTTCCTACAAACTAACTAACTTTTATTATACCTTTATACAACCTACTTAATAAAATAACCTTAAAAACTGTGTATTATTTTTGCGAAGAAAAAAAAATGAGTTCTACGGACAGCTTAACGTGCCGTGATGCTTAAGGTGATACCTCGGTGAACACTAGCGCCACCGTCATTTAAAAATCATTACTCACTGAAAACACAAGTTATTAAAAATCCCTCTGCTGTAATTATGGTTCTGGATCTGAAGTTAATTTTAATCATATTCAATTATTAAATTATAGTTCCATATAGTTACAAATTGCAAAACTGCTAAAAGTGGCCGTTTTAAGCAATAAAGCAATTTGTAACTATAGGGAATTATAATTTAATATGTTTAAAATTAACTTCAGATCCAGAACCTTAATTACAGCAGAGGGATTTTTGATAACTTGTGTTTTCAGTGAGTAATGATTTTTAAATGACGGTGGCGCTAGTGTTCACCGAGGTATCACCTTAATAGCGATTAGCGCCAGCGTCACTAGTTGTTTTATTTGTGTGAGTGAAAGCCGTATATTATGACAAATGAAACGGCAATAGCTAGCAGGTTAAACTCAGGTTGTATGTGAGACTACGTCTGAAGTTTTTGTAAGTCTGTGTTGCAAATGTAAAATGGTGGAATGTACCCACAAATGGAATGAAACGTAAGTTCTCGGAGTCTTTTTATCTTATCGCGTGGAAATTCATCTTTTGAGCTCAGCGCTACGTGTGTTAAATGGATGTAGTATTTTATGTTTGTAAATGTTTCTGTTTCTTAATGTGTATTTGGTTAAGTTCTTGCTGTCCATAGTAAGATTTCAAAAACTAAAATAACTGTGTCTTTCTTTTTGATTTTATGAGTACATAATAAAATAACTAGGAGGAAGAAATTTGGTAAGGAAAAGAGCTATTTTCAACACGAAATTATGTGCGGAAAATAAAAAGGAATCATAATAAATTGGTAGTCTATACCAATTTATAACTTGTAAAAAAGATTACTTAAGAGTATAAAAAAAATGTTTACATAATAATTTGTAACAATCGGCTTTAACAAACGTGATTACTTTTATTTGCCATACGTTACTTCTCATCGGTCTTCCTCTTCCCCACTTTCCCTCTATCCTTCCTTAAAAAAAGGGGTTGTAGAATAATTTTACAAAATTAGAACTAAAAATACTGAAGAAGCTGAAGTAACTACACAAACATATCCAATGTATCTTTACGCAACATAATACTTGAGCTCCGGGATCAAATGTGGTATTGATTTACAAGTAACTCAATTACTACTCAATAACGAGGCCTCAGAATGTTTACGAGAAATTTCCTAAGCTTGTTCGAGATTTTCGCTTTGAAAATTCCACTCCATTTTATTTTATGTACTTGGCTCTAATTAGTGATGGAGAAATTCTAAGAACATTTTCATATAGATAACTTTGCGTTTAGATTCTTGAGTATATTCTAAAAAGTAATTTAGGAGAATATAAAATTATGAAGATATTATTGTGTTGGGTGAAAAAAGCCGATATGTTGCTCCTAAAGATCCCAAAAATCTTAGGACTTAAGAATTGACATTTTTAGGTATCGACCTTAAAAAACACTTGCGCCAGCATCAGTTAAAATTCATTTATTACTGAAAACACAAGTTATCAAATTTCCGTCTTATGTCATTAAGGTTCCGGATCTGATATTAATTTTAAACATATTAAATTATAGTTCCATATAGGTAGTTACAATTGCAAAACTGTTAAAAGTGGCCGTTTTGCAAATTGTGACTATATTGAACTAATCCTCTAGGTATGTTTGAGCATCTATATGCATAGATCATTAAACTATACACCGATTCAGTGCACGCAGTTTATGCGCTAGTCACGGACATATAGCTTACCATATATACACAAGCCCTTCTGACAAGAGTCTTAGAAAATCTTAGAAATTACTTCTTCAACTCATAGTTTCAAATTTTGCATATCAAAAGAACTGTTTTAATTGACGATGTATAAAAGCGAAATTGGTATTAGAGAAATATTTTGAAACTGAATATACTTAATCGATAATTGAATTTACTTTGATATTTCATAATATTTCACACAAGGGTTTTTAAGGTACCTACGTATTACTGGTAAAGTTTTTATTTAAATATGACACGCAAAAATAATCTCTACATAAGCTAACTGTGCCCCGTGATTTTGCGTGCTATTTAAACCATAGACATGAAGGACCAAAGTGACAAAAGCGCGCGAAACGTGAATTAAAATTAGACTCAGTCGTGTATGTTACATATAATGGACCAAATTTATATAGTTTTTAGCCATTATCACGATAAAAGAAGAAGAAGCGCAAATCGAAAAGTAACTAGTAGTTTACGAGATTAGCGATAGTTTTAGCCTTGATGAAAGACATAATGTTAATATTATCGGATTACCACAGGAACATGCCCATGATCAAAGCAACGAGTATATGCTCTAAATATCAAACGAAAATATTCCATCACTTATATAACATACAGATCGAAAGCAAAAAGCGAAGTTTTATATCAAACACGACTCACATGAAAAAAAAAATAGATTTCAGCTACATTACCCAACGATCCCTCACAATCAGAATTATATCTGAGCCGTCAAAAGACTCCCAAATCTACATATCATACGTTCCATTTCCCTCTCATCCGCGCAAAAACTTTAATACAAATAACAAGGATATTTTATTACGAAAATCGGAATACAATAGACTGTAACACTTGCGCATTAAGTTCCAATTTAAGAGAACCTTCCTTTACATGCTGAAGGCTTTAGGTTGTCGAGGAATACGCCTTTTCTTCGCTTTGATATCTGACATGATAGTAAAGGAGATAGTGGGAACATTTAACACATGTTTGACTGTATTGGATCAATCGGTTTTGGACCACAATTTTGACTTATTCAAGAATGTCGTTCATTAATTGAATGAATTTGGTTATTAAACAAAGCTCTATACCACACTTGCTGTTTCTCGCGGCTTCGCCCGCGTGGGACTCGGTTATATCGCGCCTGCTAACTGCTGAAAAAGGGATTCTTCGATGTGTGGCAAATAACAAAATGAACTTGGAAATAATCACAGAACTAAATTCAATGTTTGAACTTTTCACAATACAATTAATTATATTCACTTAGTTACTTGTATTTTGGCTTGTTACATAAAATGAACTTGTAAAAAAAATAAACATGAACTCTTATTATTTAAAGCGCGCCAATTCTCATAAAAACTAAAGATCTCTTTTTTATAAATACATTTTTCTTTTATAAGTGGCCTGTCTTAGTGGCCAGTTGTAAGTATTAGCTTTTTAAATTCTCACTGCAGTAGAGATTGAACATTATATTTTATTATACACTAACAGACAGACAGACTTTCGCATTTACAATTTTTTATATTAGTAAGTAAGTATATGAAGTATGGAGTATGGATTTAGAACATGCAACTGATAATATCTGTCATAAAAATCACAATAACACCAAAGTAACTTGCTGACTATTTAAGAATATTGAGACCAAATTTAAATTTTAAATATTTAGAACAGCCAGCCGCGATTTCGTAATTTTTTGGATGTTACATTACAAATTCATATCTACATTATAATTTTAAATATTAAATTATTTTTAAGTATAATCGGTAAATAATAGTAAGAAGTAAGTACGATTTTATTTCGGGCAAAAATGTACATGCTATTTACAATTAAAGATGTTAATGTAAATGATCTAGAAGGGCAGTAACATTATGTCAGTTTATTCGTTGATTCAGCATTCGCATTTTAATGGCTGTTAATCGCTGTTTATGTGGCGATAACGGCTGTTATTCTGCTGTTGAAAAAACCCTCATTTGATTTTATTTTCCCGCTTTTTGCTGATTAAAGCGTTTAATGATGTTAAGCTGTTTCCACTTATCGTACATTTCGGGGAATTTTCGTTATTATTTTTAATTTTAAAACGCCAGTTTAAAGAGATTTTTTTTGTTTACTGTAAAAATAATAATTAGGATCTCAGACACAGAAAAAATTGTCTTAGGTGTGACCTAGTTATGTTCACAGGATAATTGATACAGCTTGCAGGCCTATTCTTGTGAAAAACTTTGGCCTATGTCCAGCGGTAGACTTTATGAGGTTAATATGATGATGTGTCATCTTAGGTATTATTGATAAATTAAAAAAAAAACTGTTGTAGATATTTTGCTGTAAATTAAGTAAAATTCGAGACTATTTGCTTTAAACCACATGATACAATGAGTAGTGTCATAGAATCACTACCAAAGAATGCCGAACTACGTACAAGTGAAAACTTTATATCTAGAGAACCACCCCGGCTTCGCATGGGCATAAAATGCTTTCTCTATCTATTTAAGCAAAAAACCGCTTCAAAATCCGTTTCGTAGTTTTAATAATTTAAGCATACAAAGGGACATAGGGACAAAAAAAGCGACTTTGTTTTATAGTATGTAGTGATACATTTTTTTTTAATGTAGTATGGAGGATCGTCTGTAAGAGAGGATTCCAGTATTAACATGCAGTCAACAAAACTATCATAGTGAGTACAGTTTAGAGCAGATAAATGACCCCGATCGATACGGCAGGTATGATGGGGTTTAGTTGATGGTAGAGGGGATGGGTTTAGTTTATTATACTCCTGACTGTACAAACACTACTAACTCCTCTGTGGTCCAGCGGTTAAGGCGTTCGCCTGTAGATCCGGGGGTCGTGGGTTCGATTCCCACGGTTAGCATACTTTATTAAATTGTTTCCAGTTTGGTTAGAACACTGCGGACTTAAATCACCTGATTGTCTGATAATAAAAATGATTTCGTGCTTCGGAAGGTATGTTAAGCCGTTGGTCCCGGCTGCCATCTGGTAGTCGTAAATGGAACCACGTCAGAGGCCGAAAGGTGGTTCCGAAGAACTCTGACACCAGGGTGTGCATGGTCGATTGACCGTTATACCTAGACGATGACAAAAAATAGATGGAATTTGAATTTAATTTTGTAATTGATGTTTTTATTCAGTAGAGAGAGGTATTATAATGTAATATCGGTATTCTGTCGAGAGACAACGAGATCCAATGATGGATGTCGGCACTCGATGTGGCCGTAATGACGGTGACTGGACGAAAATGACGGCCTCGCAATCCGATATCGTTTTAAGGAAATAAAGTCAAACATTTATCATTTCTAGTCATTGTTTTGACATTGTATAATAAATAAATACATAGGGACAAATCATACAGATTAAGTTAGCCCCAAAGTAAGTTCAAGACTTTTATTATATATATATATATATATATATATATATATATATATATATATATATATACTAACTCAACGATACTTTATTTTATAATAAAAACATATAAGACATAGACAGACATCCAAGTCCCAGGCCCATCGGAATAATAAAATTTTTGCATTTTGATCTGACCGGGTTTCGAACCCGGAACCTCTTGAATAGGCGCCACGCCACAGTAAATGTTTTTTTGGTATGATTAGGTTGGCAGACAAGCTTACGGCCCACAATTTACTGGAGATATTTTGAACTGTGATCTTGTTGGTAGGGCCAAGCTTATATTCAGGATATATTCCAGCAGCTATCATAACAATTTTTATTTCTAGTTATTAAAAAAAAAAACTTTTATTTCTTATACCTAGTAACTTTTACAAACATATATAAATTTATATTACTACAACTTATATCTACTTATTTATAGTTTTATACTAACATCATAATAGTATTATACTCTCAATTAATGTATTTAATTTATACATATTAGGTAGGTATTATAAAATCTAGAGAGTGTAGGTATGTATTTTGTAGTTAGTTATTTCCTAGTCACCGTAGCTCAACAATAAACCACGTTCCGACACTAACCTTCAACAAACTTTCTTTTTCTTACCTCACTCACTGCACTCAAGAGTAAAGGCAGCATTATTTCAACCCAAGTGTGTTTTTACGAGTTTACGACACTGAGTCCATGACCCAAATATATAAAAGTAATTTTAAAACAAAGTGCTCTCTCGGACTAACTAATGCAACCTTAACACAGCTTGCTTTTCAAATAATGCTTAACATAGAAAGAGCAAAGCTCAGAAAATAAAAACCAAAAGGCGATTAAGTAGTAAAAAAAAGCGTATTCTTCTTTATTTTGGAGATCTTAAATACCAGCAAGGTGTTATGTACTTTTTTCTTTTTGTTATACCTAATACTCAATTTGGTTTTGTCACGATTAGAGTTACGGTTTACGCTTGATCTATATAATATAAACTAACGCTCGTCGCTTCGCTTCTCCTGCCTTCACCAAATTTTCGGCTTGAAATGTTATTTTGAGGTATTTATTAAAAAAAAAAAAAAAATTCCGAAAATAAATACTACCGCTGAAAGAGTAGATTTGTTAATATGGGTCGAATATTTTGATGGTTGCCTATTTGAATCAGATGAGCTGTCTGTCAGCAACTCCGCAGTGAGTATCTTTCGGTCTACTCATAGAAAATCTAATAGATATTACTTTTAAAACCATTCAACCCATATTTAATTCCTCAATAGTGTGAAGAGTTGTTAATCTAAAAGTTTTCCAACCAGATGTTGGTTGGAAAACTTTTAGATTAACAACTCTTAGCTTAGCTTTTAGCTAACATTATACATTAAAAAAAACTCACCTGAATGATAATGTAGTCAACGGCCGGTAGGACTTATGACTTCCAGGGTCAGACATTGGCGTCCCCCAGAAGTCATTCTTGAACACTTGAACCACAGAGTTACCACCGTTCACATCCCTATTCGAAACTATCGCGGGAATGTCATCATGAACGAACTCACCGTTCAAACTATTCGCATAAGTTAAAGCACCAACACACGCAACTAAAGTATATATCACCAACTCATTATCACACACACTTTTCCACCACTTTGAATTTGGAACCTCTTCACGAACGGGTGGTAATGGCCGACGTCGCATGTTTATTACAGCGCCATCTAACTTTTGCTCATTTACCTAAATTCTCTAACTAATCTATATTCGAATTTCGAAAATAGATTTATAATAAAACGCGAGTTAGTGAACTTCATGCATAGTCAATCGAAAGAGTTTCGCAAAAGGCTTTATCGGTTGTTCTATCAAGCAAAAGTGGTCTGTTTGTAAGTCCGGGTATCCGGGCTGGGTGATGGATCACTGAGGCATAAATCAACATCGTGGGTCAACGCCAACCGCCTGATGTCATATTCATGAGTGGTCCGGGTAAACGATAGCCGGAGAGCCGGGTATAAAGTGCCACGACCTTTTCCTTTTGCGCGCTCCGGTTCCTAAACCGTTTAAGTGCACCACGATCTGTAACAAAGGATAAAATGTTTTAGCCTATGTGAATAGAGAATTTTTTAAATCTTCTTCATCAAGATTTCTCATAAATACGAATATTCAAATATTGATACCAAAAATTACAAAAAGTAAGGACGATTTACCTCAACTCGAAATTCATATGGAATCAAAAGAATTATAGTAATTAAATAATCTTGGATTACTAGATAAAAACATTAATCCTCATAGCTGATTACCGGGTAAGAGGATTAATCTTTCGATTGGATTTCAATTTGTAAGGTACCGTAGGCAATGTTTATCGGGTTAGTCTGATCGGCATTTCCGGACCGTTCCGGATATTTCAGGGCTGGCTTTAGGCTTTTAGGGCAGGGCTTTAATGAAGCCGAAATGAATAGTACCAATAATCAAATGTAACATTATACTCTCTCTAAAGTCGAGTGGGAAAGGTTGTAATAATAGAGAAGAGTCATCAATACTAGATAGGAGATAAGCATACATTTTAGACTGCAAAGACTGTCTGATAATAAATGTGATTCCGTGCTTCGGAAGGCACGTTAATCCGTTGGTCCCGGCTGCCATCTGGTAGTCGTTGAAGGAACCACATCAGAGGCCGACAGGCAGTTCCGAATAACTGATACCAGGGTGTGCATGAGTCGATTGATCGTATCACTAACACGAAATTTTGATGAGACTGGAAAGAGCCAAGAAAGTACAGCGCACTCTTCCGAGATTCGGCTCCTATTACCGAAGGTCGGTAGAGCCATTGGAGGTGAAAAGAGGGCCTGACTGTGATCCAGTGGTTAAAATTGCTTCAACGATCCAGTGATTAAGACGTTTGCCTGAAGATATGGGTGCGATTTTCATGGAAAAGCCTTAAAACATACTCTGTTAAGTTAGTTATTATCATCAGATAAGAAGGTGGTTCAAGCCTACCGATTTGGTTAATACTACAATGTCTTATTTAAACTGATAATTTCAAAGTATGCTTTTCGTGGGAACGAACCTACGACCTCCGGGGCTTTGAGCAAACGCCTTTGTACTGAACCACAGAGGCATTTCAAAAAATTGAGAAACGAGAAACACTTTGAATTATTTATAATTCAATTTAAGGACTACTGAATTAATATTTAATTTGCAGATTTATTTTATATGAATAGTTAATTATGTTATTCTACTTGTCTCTTAAAATATTTAACGTACTTCAATTGGTTTGACGACGGTTCTACGGGAGAGATTGGTAAATATAACATAATAATTATTTATATAGAAACTAGCAACCCGCTCCGGCTTCGCATGGGCATAAAAACCTTGCTTTTGAATCACTATATCTATTTAAAAAAATCACATCAAAATCCGTTGCGTAGTTTCGAAGATTTAAGCATACATAGGGGCAGCGGAAAGCTACTTTGTTTATACTACGTAAAGGAGATAAAGAAAAAGAAAAAATAAAGATACTATTCATAGCATATTTGTCAGATGCTTTTAGGCAACCTGAAAAATCTGACAGTGTTGGCCACTAATACACCCGGATAATGTTCCTTTTTCCCGGTAAAAAGTGTTCGGAAGTCAGACAGCAGACGACTCCATTTTAATAACCAGTACCGCCAAATTTAGGAATATGTATAAATTACCCTGGGCTCTGAAGCAAGCTAAAGATACAACTATATAGATATATACACTAGATCTTTATTAAAATAAATAAATAAAAAATGGTTAAAAATGCTCGGATGACGACGAGCTATGGGTTTTTTCAAAGCGTATAAATCATTCACCTATCCAGCAAGTAAGTTTAAGGTATTTATGTATGTATATTCTTGTAGGCGTATGTTTTAATATGTATTTATGTAAGTTTATCTTATTAAGCATATATCTACTTCAAGTAAGTTTATACACCCCGCACTACCGTCTATTCAATTTCATTATTCACCACCATTTCTAAAGGCAGCCTAATGCTATTTTTTTTTGCTATTTAAAATTCTATTTGCGATAAGGCCGCCTTTTGCGTTATATTTAAGTTTTTGTTAACCTATTTTCTGTATTCTACGTGCAATAAAGGGCTTTGTATTGTATTTGTATTGTAAATCATTCGAAACCGTTTTCTTTTTCTTCCAAAAAGCAGTCCCTAAAACTGCTTGCTAATTGCCACAAGCCTACAACCGTCACTCGGCCGGAGTAAGAGTAATAGCCTAAGGGCCGTCGTCAACGCTAGCTGATGGATAGTGCAAGCAAAAACAGAACAAAACTACATTTTTATTGTTTACCACTTACCTATATACTATTTTCCTAATATTGCTTGTTTATAAATGTGTATTCAGTTTCTAATACACATAAAAATAAAGTAGGTATTTTTAAATAATAAGTGAAAAATACTCTTTAAAATGAATTCAAAACATACCTACTTACGATGCTTACCTTGTGAAATAAAATTGGTGAGTTCAACTATTTTGCGTCAGTGGTTCAACTTTTGAGAGGATTGTACTTAGTTTAACTATTGAGAAAAAAAAGTTCCATTAGTTCAACGGTTAAACAGATTAATTGAACTAGTGGGAGCTAGGGTGAAATTTTGTACATGACATTCATTATTTTCGGCGTCTGACGTGGTTCTTTTAACGACTAGGCTACCATATAGCAGCCGGGTCTAACAGCTTAATGTGCTTTCCGAAGCACAGAAAATTAAATAATGGGTACACTTAAAATTAATAACTACTTAAATATAAAGTACACCGACTTATATATTTATATTTACAAAAAATAAAAATTTATAAGTTGTATGTTGGTCTTATTGATTTCTGATTTACACAAATTAAAATTAAAATTGTTTATTCTCAATATAGGATATTCTTAATCACTTATAGGCGTCAATCATTACTCATATTAAGTTAACTACCACTTCTAAAGCGCAAGTAGAGAAGCGGCACCATAAACAACCAAACACTTACTTCACCGAGGATGTTTTAAAAAGCGATGTAAGGAATAACCAATTTACCTGTATCTGACCGACTTGTAGCGTATTACATGAACAAAATCATTCTTAAGGAAGTTTGATGTATACCTAGCAGGAAGAAAGTCGATAAATACCTTATTTTTCGCATTTATAATATTAGTATAAGTATCCTTAAGAAACATTTTCCGTACTTTTGAATGCTAATGCTATTCCACTCCATTCACCTGTCCGAACGGACTGAATTAAAGGCTCAATAGATTAATGCCATTTTGGATTAGCGTCGGATAGTGAGTAGCTTACTTATTAAAATGAAGCAATGAATCGCATAGTAACTTCTCATCTATACATATAATAAAATAGTAAAAATATTTTGTCTGTAGCATAATAATACACACATCTCAAATTCACTTTGGGGCTTACTCAATCTGTGTGATTTGTTCCTGTATATTAATTTAACCATAAAGGAAAAATTTTGAGAAAGAGATACACAAGGAAAAGCTAGACGTAAAGACAACCCGAAGTAGAAATCTCTGGCGCAAATTCACGAGGAGACCCGACCCCGGATGAACTGTTGATTCTATAAACTAACAACAACTTGCTTCTCACGTCGCTATCACTCACACTTCGTATACGGTTTAAAATGACAAGTGTGAAGTGAGCTTCGAAGTGACGGTATAATAACCTTACAGAATGCCACATCTTACGTCATCTCATACAAAATCTCACGTCCAATCTAGTTCATTTCGCTGACACGCTCGCAAGGGTAGCGCCAGTATAGATTTGAATTATCAACCGAATTTTCAGAATGCCAATCAAGAAACTCACAGCGGATTCAGATTCGAAGTTTAAAATGAAAGCTTACAGAATTAAGCTTACAGAGGTAAGGAGTGGAATAAGAAAGAAATACTTATTTATTTAGTTAGCTTTTGGAGACTTCAAAGTATTTATTACTGTTTATCATTATATAACGTTATTGCCACTAGTTGAGCAGTCAATACCTAGTTATGACATTCGCAACACACCCGAGGACGTGTCATTAATCGTACTCGAATAAATTGGATTACTACTGTATGATTGATCGGTTACGTATTATGGGACTTTTGTATGTATTTACAACATTATTGTATCATATAACATTATAACCCTTCCTAATTTTATCTTTTTTTTATGTAAATAAATAAATATACAGGGACAAATCACACAGATTTAGCTAGTCCCAAAGTAAGTTCGAGACTTGTGTTATGGTATACTAACACAACGATACCCAGACCGATCCGAGACCCAGGCCAATCAGACCTACACAACGATACTATATTTTATAACAAAAACATTTAAAGTTATATATGTTTATACAAAAAAATATATAGTAATATATGTTTTGTTAAAAAATATAGTATCGTTGTGTAGTGATACATCCGAGACCCAGGCCAATCAGACCTACACAACGATACTATATTTTTTAACAAAACATATATTACTATATATGTTTTTGTTATAAAATATAGTATCGTTCAATCAGAAAAATATCATTTTTCATTTTGACCTGACCCGGGATCGAACCCGATCTTGAGTAGCGGATAGGCATGTTAACCATTACGCCACAGAGGTCGTCATATGCATGTGACTAATATAAGACAGTTTTCCATTTTGTTTTGTCTAAAGTCATCTCAAATTTTGTGTCTTAGGAATTCATCTTATAGATCGTTTCCTATCCGGTTTACTTATGTAATATTTTAATTTAAGCACTACTTAATATACCACTGATATTTAAATTAAAATAATATTTGTTTCCAGGAGAAAACCTCCAAACAAAATTTCATCTTCATCAGTTTACTGATAACAGAACTAAAATAAAAAAGTAAATTTTCATTAAAAATATAAGTAAACAGTAAAAAAACATGAAAAATACATTATTCAAAATTAAAGAAATATCATGAAAATTTACCTTCTCAGTATATCTAGTTCAATTGATCATAGAATATAACACAAAAAGTGGACATTATTTCGTTCGACACTTTATTTCAAATGATTGATTGCGATATGTACCTAAATACTAAAACGGACACAGAGATAATATAAATTTCCCCTGGATTTACCTATTAAGACTGTCTACTTCAATTCAGTAACACGAGGTGCGGACGCGCCATTAATATCGTCCGACAAATATTGGATTTGGTATGATTGATTGGGGCGTTTGTGGGCGAGTTCCGAACTAATAGATATCCTAAGGATTATACTGGTAACGAGTGTAATCAATCAAAATTCTGTACGAACTTTCTGATATGCGATTTGGAACTCATAGAAAACTAGCTAACGTTACACACAGTAGCGTGTAAGTTTACCATGATTAGAACACCCCTCTTTTTTCTATGATGGTGTTGTAAAAGGCGACTAATAGGATAACCATTCGCTAACTTTTACTTCTGTCCGATTTGTAGTGGATTCTACTAACAATATTATGGTAGTTACAACTCTTAACTATAAAGAAAACTACTAAGTAATATCAACTTGGAAAATTTTTCACTAAACTCCCAAAGCGACACCCCGAGCGGCAGCTAGTAAACGAAAACATGAAAAAGTAAATACATTACGTAACAAATGACAGGCACACCTTCACCTAACTCAGTGAAGGCACAAATTGTTTTTAAATATCGCTTATCAAGATAATGTGCAAAGTTAGGAAAAATTCCCGACGCGAGGACGGCGAAGTTTGGCCCCCGGGGGTTTCCCGTGAAATATGTCTCTTACATTACTTGCTAACTCTGCTTTACGCTGTGAGTGTAGTGGAATGGATTGCTAAGAGTGTCTTATCTTTAAGATGGGACTAGTCTTTGATCTTATAAATACTAGGTTTTGCACGCGAGAATAGTGTTTCTTGCCGCAATTAAAGGAACTCAATGTCCTTCTCAATACTTCATGTGTATGCGAAATTTAAGGAAGATTGATTAAGTAGATAGGGAGTGAAATCATAACAAACAAACTCACTTTCGCATTTGAAACATTTGTTGAAAAAAAACCCAAAATAAAAATATTAGAAGGAAATTACGTATTGCTAGATGACATAATAGTTAATATGAAGTTTCCTTCGCCACTCTAAAATTTTATTCATGGAATTATATTCCCGGATAACCTAAAAATGTGTTTTTGTTAACTTTAATAAATCTGTCAGTGTTGGCTGCCATCATACCCATGATAACTTTTTTTTATATAGCCTTAACTGTTCCACTGCTGGGCAAAGGCCTCCCCTCTTGTCTTCCATGCGTCTTGTGTTGTTGCCATCTAGTCTCGATTTGTCCAGGTCATCCCGCCATCTCTTGCGTGGTCTGCCCCTCGGTCTAGAGCCTTCTGGAAACCAGGATGTTGCTAGTTGGGCCCATCTATCTGGCGGCAAACATGTCCAGCCCATTCCCACTTTAGCTTGGCCGTCTTAATGCCCACATCGACTATCTGGGTTTTGAAGATGATCGATATCATAATTATAATCCTATTGGTATTGTTTCCTTGCAGATTATATACGACTATTTTGAGCTCTAAAGCCTAAGAGAATGGTAAACATGCTCACTTAAAGAAAATAAATGATGTTGTAGCGAGACACTCGCCACTCATAACAAACCTCAACCTATCGTTTGGCAACGGCTGCGCGCGCAATGAAAAACATCGACAGATCGCGGCGTTCTTCATTCGTCGGTTCTCTACCACATGACACGCGTCTCTGGTGTCGATATTCTTATATTGTAAACTGTGTTGTAAAATTGTAATATATCTATCTGTATATACTATCCTCTTTTGCTATCAAGTTCCTCTCTATACCTTCTCCGCTTTCTACCTACTACTGCTTCGCCTGCTTCCTACTGCTATACTTAACTACTCATCGTGTGCGACTGAATGCAGATCTTGTTAGAAGTTGGTTTAGTGGAAACCCACACGCCACCTTCTACAATGTCATACATAAAATTTTTAGTATATTCATAAATTGTAATCACGAATGTCGAAAAAGCAATATTATTATATTATATGTAAACATATCTTTAGAAGTCACATCACAAGTTAGTCAAATGAAAGGCGTGACGTTTATATACCGTTTATTATGAACGACGGGTCATATAAGTACTTTTTGTCATGTGAAAATAAATTGTTTTAATATAGAGAGAGCATGTCGGAAATGAAATTCTTTCAAGTATATAACATTAAACGTCAAAAGGTTAGACAGTTCACTTTATTATTCTTTCATCTTTCAACTTTCGAATGCGATTATGCGTCATCCAAAAGTACGAACATTCAGTCGTATTAAATCTGAATAAGTATTAAAGATATTCCAGATAAGCGGGCACTGGGTAAAAAAACTTGCCAACTATGAAATTGAAGTGACTACCGCTCGGGGTGGTACCTGGTTCAAAGGATTTCTATAGCTATCC
Source organism: Apomyelois bistriatella (assembly GCA_947044815.1). Lineage (NCBI taxonomy): Eukaryota > Metazoa > Arthropoda > Insecta > Lepidoptera > Pyralidae > Apomyelois > Apomyelois bistriatella. The sequence goes on from OX345693.1 coordinate 734,834, forward strand.
AAAGAGGCAATTCCGCTAGTATTATGGGAACCTTTGAGCCGGGTACAATCAGGGGCGGCATTTTTGAATGACTGTATTAATTATGTACTATTGTTTTTGAATTAAATAAATAAATTTAGTTTAATAGATAAAAAAAAAAAAAAATGAAATTGAAGAATTCAAGGAGACTTTTATAGGTTGTTCTGGTGTTGGCTAATGCGCCAAGCAGATCGTCTGAAACATATTTTATAGCGTATCGCTTTGATATACCAAATTCCTCAATTTTACATTATTCTTCTGTGTGGTTGTTTATTGTGGTATAATTTACTTACATCTTAGCTCTTTCTCAAGTTTTTTGCTGACTACTGAGCATCGACATGTGTCCAATCTTTCTTATTTACGATTTCTTTCCACTTATGAAGATCTCTTGCCCCGTGGATTATTGCGTTTATATGCGTTCTATTTTAACCTATTTTACGTAATCAATGTGCAATAAAGTGTAGTATTATATTGTATTTGGAGATCAAAGATGTTGAGTTGCTGCTATTGCTTTACACCTCTTCCTACCTACCACCTTAGCTCAGGCACGGGCAATTGATTTTCATCCTTTATTGTAGGTACATTTATTGTCATTTTTTTTCTTCGATTTATTTGTTCAAGTATTTTACGATATAGATAACCGTTTGATCAATTAAAATATTTCAAGTATTTTACTATCCAGTGAAATAAAAACGGTTTCTAAAATTATTCTGAAATTACATTAAAATTATATTCCTTATTCTGAAAAAGACTAATATGCAATAAAGATTAGCTCGAAAAAAAATTACGATTAAAACATTTTTTCAAGGTCAGCCTGAAACGATATAATATCTGAGGATGTAACAGAGAAAACACTATGATTAGATACAAGAATGAAACACGATCAGACCATTAATATAATAAGTAAAGATGTCAATACCTAATTAATAATTAGATCAATACTGTCAGTCCGCCTGATTCATCACGACACGCCGACACGCTATATCCGATACATATCGAATTAATGTTACTCGCTTCATGCTCATGTCGAGTGGATGTAGCACAGAATTTAGAAATATTAACAAGAAGTGGCATAGCGCACGAAAAACGTGTCACTAGTTTGGCTTGCAAGCCAACGTTTCACACAGAAAAAATGGACAGGGAATTTGATTGCGTCATTTATTGCCACTGTTATTGGTCGATAATATTAGGTGGCTTTATTAACCGACTTCAAAAAAAAGGAGGAGGTTCTCAATTCGTCGGGATGTTTTTTTTTGTGAACTACGTAATACATTTCTAATAAGGTGTGGTGTGGTTTACATGGGTTTACATGTATTAATTGAAGATAAGAAGAGAGAATACGCTGCACACTGATCCTGGAACTAAATCCGCGTCAAAACATTTCTATTCGGATAGTTTCTCTGTTCTGTGGGATGTAGTATGAAATGGAATACGTATGTTTTATTAATGGGATAGTTGTTTTGCTCTAGTTCATGTTTTTTATGATTAGGTTGGTATTCGAGCAATTGGTATCAAAGATATGTGCGGATCTGGGTAATATTTTGACAATTCTAGACTTGGATCTTTTACCACAGTAGTATATAATTTTACCAAGGATTTAAAAAAAATTGCGAGACCGTGTGTTAGCGCCCGGTAACATCACGTGACAGGTATCTCCCCACTACAGGTAAACCCCTCTTGGCAGTAGTAGTGTCGGGGTGGTGATATACGTGTAACGCTCTCTTCTCCTTGGGTTCGCCGAGCGGTGCAGACGTGTATTGTGCTCTAGTGATTTAACATGGCCTTTATTGGTATTTGATATTACGTTGCTGTTGATAATGTATTCAAATGTAACTGTAGATCAACATAGGTAGGCACGGACGAGGGATTAGTACGCTTCAAGCTGGATCCCAGTGATAGGAGCGGGGTTGGTGCTCCTATCTTTACCGTGATTAATGCCGAAGCTTAGACACGAATAGCTAATACGTGATGTCGTAATTCTATTAATTTCACTGCCTTAATTATCTTTGTTTGTTGCTCTGCTTTTTGGTGGAAATAAGGATGAGAATAAGGTACCCAATCAATTAACTTTTTTGATGTTTATTATTTACCTTTCGTTGTTACTTGTTAGCTTACCGACTATATTTGATATTTATGCTAACTAGTTACTTCATGGAAACTGTTGTTTCAGCCACCGATTGCTGTCAATCCCAGCATGCCCGTCACCATTAGTTTTCACACATATGCCTGCCACACTATATGACTATGTGTGCTTATTTTAATTAAGAACCTACAACTTAAGATAACATTTGTATTCGCCATCGATGTTTACTATAGATGTCAATGAACATTATATCCACGCTGTCTAATCCTGCACTTGATTGATCACAAATTGACTGCACATGACACTTGTCATTTCAGATACATGTCGGATTACTGTTTCTCACTTGAGCTAATATTATTTTACTAGTATTATTATAAGGCCCTGCGTCATTCGATATTTTTGTGAATATATACAGGTGATGCTCATATTCTATTGATTATATACCTAACTAGGTTTTGCCCGCGGCTTCGCACGCGTAAAATTCCCCCGGGAACAGTGGATTTTCCCGGGATGAAAGGTATTCTCCTTCTCAATACTCCTAGCTGTGTGTATGCAAAATTTCAAGAAGATTGGTTTAGTAGATACGACGTGAAGAGGTAACAAACAAACAAATATACAAACTGACTTTTGCATTTATAAATATCGGAAATTTTTAAAGTTGACATCGTTTTATTTATTACACGTAAATCTATAAGTAAATGTGTCATGTCCTGTGATGGCTTGACTCAAAATGGATCCTGGCTTCTGACACAAGTGATTTTCCGTCACGAAAGCGGCTCCATAGTTAAGCGATCCTAATCGCGAGAGCTTCTGGAAACGACAAATTGCGAACCCCTAGCATCACTACATAGTATAAAACAAAGTCGCTTTCTCTGCCCCTATGTCCCTTTGTATGCTTAAATCTTTATAACTTCGCAACGGATGTTGATGCGGTTTTTTTGAATAGATAGAATGATTCAAGAGAAAGGTTTTTATGCCCAAGCGAAGCCGGGGCGGGTCGCTAGTAAATAATAATACCAATATTATTCATTTTCATGATAATTATGAAATTTGTCGCGCGCACGCTGTGTCTAATATAGTCTTAGAAAAAAATCAATAAGTTGGTTAATAAACGATATTAAAAAAAGGAATCTACAAAAATAAGGAACAAAGACATATTGAATTAATTGTTTTATTTTCTGTAAGCATGGAAATAATATTATTATTATTGATAAATCTTATATTTACTGAATCAACAGCTATGTTTGTTTCCAATTAATTATTTTAGTGATCTATTGTTTCAGAACTCTATACACATGTATGAATAATTAATGAAACACAAACTGTTGCTGCCTTCAGTTTCTGAGAAGTGATTTAGCATACAATTTATATATGGGTATGTTGTTGTATGTTTGGTATTATTTTCAAGACCGGTAATATGTCTTACTTCAATACTCTTTGTCATGAACTTTGTAGGGGGAATCTACCACCAAACTATGAATAGAAAAAAAACAAACCTCATTGATATTTATTTCTTTATTAATAATTCTTAATTCTAATTAGTATTTCTTAATAAGTTATCAAGTAAAATTATTTAAGTATTTTTCAAGAGAAAAATACTTAAATAATTTTATTAAATATACATTAATGAATCACAGATAACATACATAACTCAGTAGATACTTAAGCGGTCACCAGTGACCGCTTAATTATCTACTGAGGCATTAATCCTGTAATATATGTTTTCTAAAAAAACTAATCTTATTCGTGTTAACATCTATTAAGAAGAAACTCGAGCTAACAGCGTGGTCGTAGCTGTGAGTTCGCTGTTTGTTCTCATTACCATTTCAAATCGGCCTCAACTTGGCAGAACGGCTCGTTTTGCTACTAGGAAATGTTGGTCAAATTGAGTTGGTTGACTGCGAATATTGTTTTGTAAGGAAGTTGTGCATTACTCTAAATAGCAGCTTGATAGCCAAGTGAATGCCGGTTAAGCAACCTAGAGTATGGTCGTGACTTAGGATTAATCATCAGAGCATGTTTTCAAGTTGCATCTTGAGCTTACGCTTCAGTCTGGGTACGCTTTTTATCATGGTCTTGGATTTGGCGGTCCGGAGACCTGAATGAAGGAGAATTTCTAAGTTGAAAAACCTATGGCAATGCAACAATAGGATTACGCGATCTCTATTCCAAGAAGATTTAAATAAAAATAAAATAAAATAAATTTGTTTCAGACACCATATTGGTCCATATACATTATACAATAACGATATTTTAAAATTAAAAACTTATAATAAATTTAATCACGCTTCCATGCTGGTCTGGGAGAAAAAGAAAAACATAGAATGTACCAGCTGCTTCTCTTCCCGCGCAAGCCGTAAAAGTCGACTGAGGGAATCGCCGAATGGGAAAATCATGACATAGGCGATGCGGCTAGCAACCCATCACTATTGATTTCCTGTTTCAACTATCATTATGCTAAACGTGGTCTAAGGTCTTATGGCCCTAGGCTCTGTCTACCCCGCATGGGATAAAGACGTGATTATATGTATCTTATGTATAATAAATTAAAGTTAAGATTTGGCTGTAATGATTATTACAATGAAGCGACTGTCGTTTGATTTTTGTGGCCCTTTATTACAGGGAAACCAGACCAAAAGAAAAATGATCCGGGTGTGTTAGTGGCCAACACTGTCAGATTATCAATGGTTTATTATGGTTTTCAATCTTATGAGATGTCCTTTTGTCCGCATGTGTGTCTGTCTGTCTGTTTGTTTCGGGCTGGAGGTGGCATTTCTGAACGAATTCTAATGAAACTTGGCACACGTTACGTGTTCCTTGATTTTTTTGGAATTTTTTGTCAAGAACTTTTTTTGATTGGAGGAAAACAGGAGTAAAATGGGGGAAGTTTTCTATATTGTTATACTGCTTATGTCACTGGCCACAACACGTTCTTTTACAAATTAATATGCTATATGGTTTCGTTTTCGGTTATAGAAGTTTTTTTATTTATATTAATTTTAATTTATTTTTTATTTCTATTTTTATTTAGAAATAGAGTTATAAAAAAAAGGGGAAAGGGGGTTAACGGAGTAGAGTCGCGAGGTCTACTGTTAACAGAACCACTAGTAATAAAACTTTTTATAATGTATGTTTCACATGATTTACGGCCCACTTTACACCCGGTTTCGGTGACACGAAAACTACGTATTTTACGACGCATTTTTCCCGTCCGACCCGGATTAAATGTGCGCGGACAATCCGAGTCCCTTTTCTGTACATCTCTATTATTACAAATTATTCACTCCCATATCCGCTGGCCCTCTGAATTTCGGGAATCAATTGAGTTTTAATTAATTCAGTAATGATGGAAAAAATTTCAATAAATACAATGGACATTTTGCGAGGGTGAATTAATTGTCAAGGATATTTTCTATACATATCTTCCTTTTATTCTTTTGTTGAGAAATAAAAATAAAATTGTTTGAACAACCAAAGAGAATAACTGTGACACCTAATGTATATTATATTTCTTCAAACCATTTAAAGTTCCCTTAAATAGTCATGTCTTTATCCTAATAATTTCGGCCGGTGGCTGTCCACTGCTGAACATTGGGCCTTTTCCAAAGATGTCGGAGTGATGTGAGTGGGCCACATAGGCCCACTGAACACCGTACAGGAGTAGGATTGTATTATTTTTCTATTAACAAGCTGAAGGCTTAGCCAAAGTAATATTGCTTCTCAGCGCAACGATATTTAAATTGGTCGGTAAGTATTTTATTAAATCAATGATTTATTTTTAACTTTATGAATATTGGGATGGGCACTTTGAAGTGGCAGTGGACAGGGCACATAGCGCGACGAACCGATGGCCGATGGGGCAGAAAGGTTCTCGAATGGCGACCACGCACCGGTAAGCGCAGCATCGGACACCCACCGACCAAATGGTCAGATGACCTAAAGGAAGGTCGCAGGCAGGCGTCGGATGCAGGCCACTTCCAATCGGTAATTTTGGAAATCCATGGCGCAGGCCTATGCCCAGCAGTGGACAGCTTGCGGCTGAAATGCTTAAAATATGGGGATACAGTAAAAAAAACACATGTGTAAACGCCAACGTCGTTTTGAGCATCACGTTTACATGTTTAATAATTTTTGCACTCTCTGTCAATAGTTATAAAGTTATTTCGGTCTTCTTATAAAATGTTGACAAATCCCACTATCACTTCGATAAGTAGCAGTGTAACTTTGTCTAAGTATTCAGTCTTCTATTTACGAAGATTCTTAATTCAAACAGAAAACATTTCAATGTCAATACATTCACTATTCAGTACGTGACGTATCAAATTAGTCCGGTTTGTTGCAATGTCCGGCATCGAATTCGATGAATGGATTGCTACGGGTAATGGTCTGGAATCCGATTTGGTATTCAATATCCGATTTAATATAAGATGCACTTAAGTTTGTTTTTCATTGATTAAATATGAACTACTTTGTTTAGTTGTTTCCAGTTTGGTGAGGACACTGCACGCTTGAATCACATGATTGCCAATAAGATGATTTCAGAAAGGTACGTTAAGAGGTGTCACCACTCTGGTGTCAGAGTTCTTCAGAACCGCCCCTCGGCCTCTGACGTAGTTCTTTTAACGACTACCAGATGGCCCCGCAGACCAACGGCTTAAAGTGCCTTCCGAAGCACGCCTTGGAAAACTGTGTTTCAAGTTCCTTTTAATAAAGAAATAAACCGTTTTCGATTCCGGTTATCAAAGTCCATTGCACAGATCCCAGAAAAGTAAGATTGAAAACTGCAATAGAAACAACATGCCCATAATAAAACCGAGCAAACAAGAAAGCCTTCCAAGAAATAGTTTTCATTCCAAGAATATTCATTGCAATATTTCAAAGGTTATTCATATCTGAATATATATTCTTTGTGCTACATTTCTAGGACAATCGACGACAAAAGGCGTTTCACAATCAGTGTTCTTTTTGTTGCCACTAGAGAGCGCTAGTGGTTTTAGTTTTTTTTATGTATTGGTAGTTTTTGTTGGTAATATAACGATCATTTCCAAAAGGATTTTATGTGCTTGTATTATATCTATGACATCTAAATAGCCTGTGAAACTGAAACGCTATATTATTATTGAAATCTTGATACTGAAGAATTTACACAAACAAACGAAAATTGTTCTCATGTATTTAGAGAAAATAGGCCTCTTATTAAAATGTATGTATACTTCTAAATTTTAGTTTCGGTTAACAAAAAAAAATATGATAAACATGACGCTTCACAAAACAATATCAATGAAATAATATTCTCTGCATTTAATATAAGGACAATGTCCATAGAGTTATGAAAACAAAACCGAACAACCACTTTTGTGGTCAACTATACAACAGGCGTGATTCGCGCCTTTGTCCGCGGCGGAGCGGACGCCGGAATGAACAAAAACTTGGTCACCAAGCGGTATAGTTTTACACGAGGCTAACACAAATATTCACACTGTGCTCAGTCTATCAGAAAGTCATACGAGAAATACAGTGGTCCAAGTTACAGAAAATGGGACGAATTCGTTTGATCAATTATCACTATCTTTACGGAAAAAATAGTATTTACAGCTGAGTTGTACATAAAAATAACTATTATTTAGAGCAATAAAGTTATACAGCATACCTACATTTTCTTTCTCTGACAATTTCATGATCTGTTGAGAAAGAGAATATACTAAGTAGTAAGAGAGTATACTAATTATATATGATATTGTATTCTTTACTCATCAAGTCACGGATATCTTGAAACAATATAGAATTAAATTTATTGAAATCAAAAGTAATATTAAATAATTATAAATCTAAAACTGTATTTAATAAAGGAAATGAAATAAATTACTGTTCGTATGATAATAACCATCATCATAAATTTAAGAGCTATGCTCTTGTCGGTGGAGTTCCTTCCATTTTTGTCTATCTTTAGCAAGTTCTTTTATTTATTATGATAATAATATTAAATCAGAAAATTAAAAATAATTATTTTTATCTCAAAATTGCGACGAAAATAACTAGCGATGTCATATTGTATTAAGTTAATGGAAAAGAAGTTTAAATCATGAATAAATCTACTGAAAAGATCTAACAAAAGCATTTGCTTATTCTTATGACTCGGGCCATCCACCCCTTCAGTAGCCAGCGCATTCGTCTGTAAACCGATATGAGACGAAGTTTGAATTGCAAAAGTACACTGTACGGCTTCGCATTTTATGCACTTCCGAGAACGGGATGTCAATGATAGGACTGAGAGTGTTCACTTTACTTTGCTTTATTTTGTATCGTTGTTTTATGAAACACCATAGAATTTGGAAATCGCGCAGGTAATTTCTTTTTTATTTATGTGAAACACGAAGTAATTCAAATAAGTTTAAAGCACACTATAACCTAATAAGCCTGTGTTTTGCGTAGTGAATATTTTCTTTCACTGAGTTGTCGTGCTATAATAAATAAAAAAAAAAACAGTGGCACTTCGAAATTGCCGAAATAAATGAAAAAATAAATAATATAAATAAACTAGCGACCTGCCCCGGCTTCGCATGGGCATAAAATCCTTCCTCTTGAATCACTAGATCTATTTAAAAAATCGCATCAAAATCCGTTGCGTAGTTTTAAGGATTTAAGCATATAAAGATACATAGGGACAGAGAAAGCGACTTTGTTTTATACTATGTAGTGATTACTTAATATATCAATTATTGCTATTAACAACATGAGATTGAGACACCTCTCCTCACGTCCTCCATTATAACAACACATGTATAGGAAATCAACCAAGTCTGTAAGTGTGTGCCATAATACCTATAATGGTGTGTATCTGTACGTGTGATTAGGTCTTGGTCCCGGGCGGCTTGCAACTCGATCAATTAGAGACAGAAATGTCCTTATCCCTCCCTTACACCCCCCATTATATCAGGCTATTGTGTTTTTGGTATATAGATGTACAGAATGGTGGCAGGATACGGTTATATTAAATATGTTGTTGATATGTAGCTTTTCTATTCTGTTATAATACTTATTGTCAAGAGGAAGTGTCTGTAAGTTTGTTTGTATGGAATATTCTTTGTATCTGTTAAACCGATTTCAAAAATTTCTTCTGCATATTACAGTCTAATTCTATGTAACGTATTCGTATAAAACCACGAGGTACAGTCTCTGAAATTAACATTGTAGTTGTTGCATATTAAGTCAGAAAAACATTTTAAAAATATGTCAATATATTTGATTGGCTTTTTGATGGACTCTGCCTACAATAGTACTTATTGACCTGATTTTTATACCAGCCTTTAGATAAGGTATATAGCGAAAATCGCTGAAGTAGATGTTGTAGTGTTATTGTCCCAAATATGATGTCTAATATGAATACCTACAAAATGAGTGAGCGCCGCGACTACGCGGCTTACGGACAACGGACCTTCAGAAGAACTTAACTGCATCGGTGAAAATGAAATCTTATAAATAGCATGAAAGAAACTTTGCTTTGTCAAGGCATACTTTAACTACAATAGAACAGCTACGACCGTAGAACCGTACTACCGTAGAGCGCCTACGAGCTTCTACGACGTAGTACGTCTACGAAACTAAACATTCGTAGATCATTCATTTATTTATTCATAGAACAATATTTACATTGTATTTGAATATATTTGAACTTATAAACTAAAACAAATAAAAATTTAATTATTATACAAAAATGTGTGGTATACGCATCAGGCATTTTTTACCGATGCTGACACCATTTAAAAGTCCCCAATTGAGTAACAACACTTCTCCAGTAGCAATATCCTCAACTTTCTTTTGAAAATGGAAACTTTTCTTACCAATTTAAGTTCATTGGGCAATTTATTAAACAATACAACGGTCTGGTGGATCATCTAAAAGCTCCAATCCGTAGAGCATCTACGAAAATTAAATCTTACAAATAGCATGAAAGAAACTTTGCTGTTGTTATGGTCGTTTTACGGCTATTGAGTCATAAAACGACCCTGAAAACCATAACACCAACTTAATTCTATTTTCGATTCATAAACGGATGCTTTTGTCCGGAATTCCCCAGGATTTATACCCCGTTAGCCCCGAGGGTAGTAATAGAGTTTGTATTATGTTCAGAGCTAACTCAGCTTGGACGCATGTTAAGATCAACTTAAAAAACTACCATTCCGAAAAAAAATTGTAGCTTTTTTTCTTAAAATAACATGCTTCGAGAAAATTTCAAAAAGTTATCAGCTTCGTCAATTTTTTTTACAAAACTTTATCAGCATAAACCTCGTCCAAAGAATCCGCAACAACCTATTTAACATAATTAGAAAAAGCGTATTGTTGATAGTGTAAGTACCGAGGAAATGTATCAAGAAAATCATAATTTAGAATTTGCTATGCAATGTTTTTTACAGTTACATATGCCACATATAATATATTGCGGAAAACTATGACATTTAGTTACTTAATTAAGAATATATACTTTAATTTATACTAACAGTAACAATAATAAATAAATAAACAGATAAAGCCTAAATATCTACTTAATAAAAATATTAAAAAGAGAGAAAAGGAAAAGAAGAAGAGATCATTCACTCATTAGCGTTAATTTAGAATTTAGAATTAGTTAAAATGATATTATAAAGATTTAAACAATTTTGGTTACCAGTTGCCATTTTTAAAGGAGGCGTGCTCTTTATGAGATAAACTCGTGGTATATTACTCTAATGCTATCGGATAACATTGGTTTAGTTGGATTTCCATTTTAAATAGCTAAGAAAAATATTTTATTTAATCAAAACAAGTATATTATTTCAAGATTATAAACAAACTAGCTTTCGCCAGCGACTTTTCCCGCGTGAATTTCAAAACTTAAGTGCTTTTTCCCTAGATGAAAAGTATGCTATGTCCTTCTCAATACATCTAATATATATGCGAAATTTCATCAAGATTAGTTTAGTAGATAGAGCGTTAAAGCGTAAATGTATGTTACGCTAAATATACAAACAAACTCACTTTTGCATTTATAATACTAGTTGGGATAATGATATTTCTCGTTATACCTAAATTTTACTAGTAATCACTTTTGACTTTTGATTTGACTGCCTCCGTGGTCCAGTTGTTAAGGCGTTTGCCTGTAGACCCAGGGGTCCAGGGTTCGATTCCCACGGGAAGCATACTTTGTTTAGTTGTTTCCAGTTTGGTTAGGACATTGCAGGCTTGAATCACCTGATTGTCTGACAAAAAAGATGATTCCGTGCTTCGGAAGGCACGTTAAGCTGTTGGTCCCGGCTGCCATCTGGTAGTCGTTAAAGGAGCCATGTCAGAGGCCGAGAGGCGGTTCCGAAACTTCCGAAGAACTCTGACACTAGGGTGTGCATGGTCGATTGACCATGACACGTACACGAAAATAAATGATGACTAGTAATCAAAACTGATCAAATTATATCGAATTAAAATAACGTATTTCTTTATAAAATAAAAATTGTACCCCTATTAATAACGAGGGTCGTAATTAAAAAGAAATTAATTTCGCTGTACAAAGATAGACAAAGATACAAGACGCGGTCGAAGTATTAATGAAATTTATTTCGCCCCACGGTAACAAAGTATAGAAAACACAAAATGAGCGAACCTTACGACGTACGTACGAAATGGGACTAAGGGGAAAAAAATACTAGTATTCTAGTATAAAAACACTGAGCAAACAAAGTTTTTTTTGTAAAGAAGTAATGAACCTGTTTTTGTACAAGTGGAAAAAAAGTATTTTTAGGATTTAACAAAAATGAAAATACCGTATCCCGTGCATCTGTCTGTTTGTCCGTCTATCGCACCTTTTCACCGAATCTTCTAAACCACGTGTACAAAGTTAGAAAATATTTTAAAAGGAGGCAAACTAAGAATAAAAGAAAAAGTTTTCCAAACCTAACCTTGTCATATATCAAATAAAAGAGGTCATTATTTTGATTCTTCACGAAAGAAGGCGAAAATTGACCATCCCCCCTTCCCCTGATCTCCAGAACTGCTAAGCTTTTTTCTAAAAAAAATAAGAAATATAGTTCATTTCTTGTAGATTACAAAAAAACTTAAAAGAATTCCATTGATTGAAAATAAAGTGGTAAACTCAATATGTGTAATATACCTACTTACGGAAAAAGGTCATTAGAACACTAGATAGCGCTAGTAGTAGTTTCACGTGTTACTTGAGGATTTAAAATGTAATATTTTGTATTAACGAAAAAGCATACAAAATTCAAATTGTTTATTTTCAATATAGTATATTCTTATCACTTATTGACGTCAATTGTTACTTATTATAAGTTTACCACCCTTCCAAAGCGCAAGTGCAGAAGAAGAGGTTTCACAAACATATTTGTATTTACTTTGACATCGTACGGAACCCTCTCCACGCGAGTTCAACTTGCACTTGGCCGGTTTTTTTCACTATTGCTCTTCTCTATATTCTATAATTTGCACTTTCATTGAAGTTGGAAATAACTTTTTTGCATGTATATGCGTATAATGGGAGTACTAAGGCTTTGAGAGATTATTATCATAATTTTCATCGTCATATCGTAAAATGTTATATTTTCTTTAGGCTTTAATTATCTTATGCTTTACAACTTGTAAGATTTTAATTAAATTTTTATAACGCTCCACAACGAACAAGATTTTTTATTTATAATCAGCGACGATAATTTTAATTAATTAAACGGTCATTCACATGTTTAGTACAAAGAAAAGATAAATCTAATTCTTTTAATTTACTTTTTATTCGATAATAATATAAAATCAACACCATCTTTTGAGAGCACGAGTCAATACCATTATATTCTATAATTTGAAAAAGGAGTACTACCTGATTGTTTTCGTTAAGTAGTTGCCTGTGTTTATAATAAATATAATAATAATAAAACTCTTTATTTCACCAAAAATTATTACAAGAAATACATTTGAGCTTTGATGTACAAAGGCGGCCTTATCGCTAAAGCAATTTCTTCCAGGCAACCGACAGGTAGAACTACATTAAAGGAGTCGGGTAGGTGCAGTTTTTAATTGTGAGATAGGAACAAGAAACAAATTTTGTCATAAGAACATATAATAAGTACATAAAAATATATCTATAAATTCAATACATTCATTAATACATGTATATAAATAAAATACATAAATAATAATAAATAAAATACATAAATACTTACTATTGTCAAAGAAACTTATACTTACGATTGTCAAAGAAAATATACACTTGCTAATGTTAAATGTTAAAGTATGCCACTTTTACCTACTGTAGAACAGAAACGAGTGTCGTAGTAGTGTTGGCCGTAGAGCCCCTACGAGCCTCTACGACGTAGTACGTCTACGAAACTGAACATTCGTAGATCATCTACAAGCTCCTATCCGTAGAGCATCTACGAGTCTCAACAATCGCATCGTATGATGATATTATTATTTACACATTATTATAAACTAGCTTGTTGCTCGCGGCTACGTCCGCCTGGTACTCAGTCACATCGCGCCAAAAAGTAGCCTTTGTTTGACCTACGGTCTTTACCTATATCCATACCAAATATATTCATAGAAATCGGTGTATCGCCGTTATAAAAATCAATAATTTAATTAAATCAAAACAAAATAAATAAATCTCAAATGGTTATAGTGAAATAAATACACTATTTACAATTTTTTCCAATGTCAGATCATTTTGGGTTATTTCTTTCAAGAAACTCTTCTAGAGTATAAAAACATTTAAAACATAACCACGACTTCAGTTCTTTTTAAAAAAAATTTTGCGAGGTTTATATTAAACTATCGACCCGCCCCGGCTTCGCATGGGCATAAAAACCTTCCACTTGAATCACTATATCCTTAAAAAAAAGGGCATCAAAATCCGTTGCGTAGTTTTAATGATTTAATTTACAAAGGGACATAGAGACAAAGAAAGCGACTTTGTTTTATACTGTGTAGTGATAACAGGTCGAATCACAAAATTTTGAAATTATAATAAAAAAATACATACATACATATAATTACGTCTTTATCCCATACGGGGTAGACAGAGCCTAGAGCCATAAGACCTTAGGCCACGTTTAGCATAATGGTAGTTGAAACAGGAAATCAATAGTGATGGGTTGCTAGCCGCATCGCCTATGTCATGATTTCCCCATTTGGCGATTCCCTCAGACGACTTTTACAGCTTGCGCGGGAAGAGAAGCAGCTGGTACATTCTATGTTTTTTCTTTTTCTCCCAGACCAGCATGAAAGATTAAAAAAATGCCTCGAGCTTTCAAAACAATATAAGATCAAACAGATTGAAGTTAATCTGCCAAGTCTCTAAGCTAGCTTCATGTCGTCCTAAACCAACAGAAGATCCGGGCCCTACAAACAAACATCAGATATATTATATTACCGAGCCTTATACTATATTCAACAAAGGGTATTTACTACGCTCACAACTCCCTTTTCAGTTATTAATATTATACTACTAGTTATTGCCCACGGCTCCGCCCGCGTGTTTCTTAGCTCCCAAAGTGTTTTTTACTTACTGAATGACTTACTATATACAATAGTAGCGACCCGCCCTAGCTTTGTACGTATATAAAAACCTTTCTCTTGAATCACTCTATCTATTAAAAAAAGTATCAAAATCCATTGCCTAGTTTCCATAGAACAAGGAACGCGGCTCTAATAGAAGTAGCATGACAAGCTAAACTGTCTTACCACTCATACACGATATTTACGTGTATGCCATCCTGGGGTTCACAGTCTACTAATGTCTATTGCGGAGTATATACAAGGACAACAAAAAAAAACAATTTTGGGTATAAATGCCGATTTATGCCTTCACAATATGTAAAAATAATTGTATAAATCCAAATATGAGTTCTCCTGATACTTCTTTTTACGTTTTATATAAGTAAAGCCTTATATTATGTAAAATACTACAGCACATTCAACGCCATTTTGAATGAAAAAAAATTTATTCAGTCAAATGCATGTGCTAAGCATAGTGTTGTTGCTCTTACGTTTCTTTCGTCAAGTATCGATAAACGAAGTTAGGAGGCGAGTTTGGAGTAAAATTCGGGATTAATTATAAACATAATTCTTGTAGGTAAATGTCAACGGGAAATGAATGAAGAAACCAGTTTCCGAAATTGCTAGTGTTACCATAAAATTCCGGAAGATGCCAATTATTCTTGTTTGTAACGTCTTACTAAAAATGTTTACATATTATATGACAATCTTCGGGATCGAAAAGAAAAGACGAAATGTCTGGTTTTCTTATTTCCCTGTGACATCTGATGAAGTAAAACTAGACGTGGGGTTTAACGTCAAACCCAGAGAGATGGTTAAGAAAAATCAGATAATTGGATTTTCAAGGTCCAATGGACTACAAAATCATAACAGTGGCATTCACGCTATTTTTAACCCAAAAAGAGGGGTATTATAAGTTTGACGTGTCTGTCTATGGTAATGGATAAAGCGATTTCAGTTTAGTTTTTTTTTTGTACTAACGGTGACTTATGTGCGAGTGTTTTTAGATATATGTTTGATGAAAATCGGTTGAGCCGTTTGTAACTTGTGGGGGTGAAAGGGGAAAAGAATAACCGCATGCTTGCAAATATATACTCGAGTGGGGTCTGAAATTAAAACGCATCACGTCCACAGTACAAAATAAAATGTTCAATGAAAATAGCTTAAGCTGTGAAAAAGCTCTAGGGGTATTAGTGGGGAAAATACCTAATGCCTGGAAAATATATGGGTGAGGGGAAGGGGGAGAAATAAGTCGAACTACAGACAAAATTGACATTTCATTAATTTTTTTATCAAAACAATGATGCCAAGCCTTATAGGGTCCAATGACCTCTGTGACGCAAGAGTGTGCAGGGTGAATTGAGCTTTTACCCACTTGATATGAATTAATAATCAAAAAGGGAAACGGACGCAATATAAAACATTACAGCAGCTATTAAACATTAGTTCTACAGTATATTAGGTCGATTGACTTTAGAAGGTACTAATACATTATGCAAGCAACTTGAAAACGTTAAATCAAGCATGACTAATAATGCGCCACGACGTCAAGCTGGCACGTCTTGGGTTTGCCCCTTCCACCATACCAAGCCCCGTGGGAGGTGGCATGGTCAAGACACCTGTTTCCACGAGACGTGATCGTACCACCACCGCAGGCCACTTTTTTGAAGCTTATCAATCTGCTATGTTATGGATATGAAGGCTGTCCCGAACGTGATGGGAGTTTCTAACGCGGTCTTTTCGCGATATTTCACACATCCAGCGCAGCGGACAGTTCTAATGATGGTTATATAGACGCCCTTGAGCCTGACCGGCATTCTGGAATCAAAAGTAAAACCAGTCATCTCAGGCCATTATGCTCATGATCCTGTTTGCTTCGACTTCTGGTTATTTTTTCATATTGTTTCATGGTATACTTATCGTATCGAGTCTGGCTAATGACCACCACCGCCAGATGCATTGTTTGTGACTTAATAGTTTAATAAATAGTATTCTTCATGTCAGACCATGCTAGCCCATACAGATATAAACAGTAAATTATGATTAAATTAAAAAAGTGTAATAAAATCAAATATTAATAAAAACCAATAAAAAATAACAATAATAATTCAACGTATTCTCGATATATCGATGCTACGCGAATCTGTTACTTCGCTAATTTTGCCTGCTGTCATGTCAAAATGGCAACAAATAGACGTAATAATTATACAAATGGAATGAGTTATTGCTTTTTAGAGTGACGATAAGCATTGAACATCGTGTCTCTGTCACTCTGAAAAATATATATATATGGCCATCGCGTGAAAACACATTATTATCTCACTAATGATAAAAACCTATTAATTATAATGAATTAGATGGTTTCGTGCGATTGGCAAGTCGTCCTGGTTATTTAGAAGATTAGAAGATGTTTTTAAGTTAGCTTATTACGCAACAAGCGACCCGCCCCGGCTTTGCATGAGCATAATTACCTTGCTCTTAAATCACTCTATCTATAAAAAAACCGCATCAAAATCCGTTGCGTAGTTTTAAAGATTTAAGCATACAAAGGGATATAGGGACAGAGAAAGCGAATTTGTTTTATACTATGTAGTGATAACTGAAGACAAGAGGTCCGCTTAAGAAGGGACTGAATAAATTAACCGGCTTGGTATTACATGGATCTCACAACTTTTGACGGTAGAACAACTAAGCGAGACATAAGTTTTGTTTTTGACGGTATCTCATTTCTTTTTGTAGATTACAGAAAACTACTTTACGACATACATATTGCCTCTTGATAACGCGGGCGAAGTAAAAGTATGCAGGTACACTGGTTCGTTCACTGCGAATGTAACTTTGTTATCCTATATATTTATATGGGATTACAAAGTTATTTATGCAGTTGGTGTATCTAGAAAACTGGACCGAAATTGCAAAATATTTTACTTTTCCTTTGGGTTATACACTAAACATTAATTACATTCTAAATTTGAAGCTTATGTATATGCTGCAGTGCTACTACCGCGCTCCAAGATTCTTGCTCTCACTGCAATAACGCAATTTTCTAATATAACTGCAAATCTATTAACAGATTTGATACTTAACATTAGGTCATAGCCTAGAGGACTTATGGATACCAGCTCATTAAGATTAGTTCAGTTTATCATATTCAGTGCTGTAATTTGAAAGAGCGAGTAAAATTAATTTTATAATGTTGCTCTAGTTTATGGAACTTAAGTAAACTGTGACTAATAGTGAAGACATATATCGGGCATTAATGCATACCAATTTTCCAGTCAGAATTTCAAAAGAGAATTTTATTGTAAGGACACTCATCTATAAGTAGGTACATATAAATTCGAGGATGAAATGTCTTCGTTTTCCTATCTATCTATTTAATTAGATCATGTATTCAAACCTAACAATTAATAATAGTACTTACTAGTAATATCATCACGCTAGTGACACTCCAGGTATCAGTACTGTTATCTATTCTGTGGTATCACGAGCGTAAATAGGCTAAAGTAACTGTGCGCTCATCTTTCCCGGCCTTATTTTATATTATATATATATTTATTTTTATATCTTCGCTCTAGCGTGTTTTTCCCGGTTGCATCTTCAGCTTACGTTTCAGAGCCCAGGGTACGCTATTAATCATGGTTCAATGGAGCGATTGACGTCTGACCTATGTATCCTATTTATTTATATATATTAGTAATTATAAATAAAAAAATAGTATGTACTTGGTAAATAACAGTCGTATTGAGAACGAGAAGGTATCTTTATCTCCAGACTCAAACATTACAAACGGCAATACCGTACGTATACTTCGAACTTTTTTACGAATGTGAACTTTTTTCTATTGCTCGAGAATATACATAGAAATTTAATTATTTCCTGCTCAGACTCTTCATCTTTTTGTGTAGGTGAGACGGTCAATCGACCATGTACACCCTGGTGTCAGAGTTCGTCGGAAGCCTCTTCCGGCCTTTAAAATGGTTCCTTTAACGACTACCAGATGGCAGCCGGGACCAACGGCTTAACGTGCATTCCGAAGCACAGAATCACAAGCATCAGACAGTCAGGTGAATCAGGCCTGCAATGTCCTAACCAAACTGGAAACAACTAAATAAGCTCTCACGACCCCTGGGTCTAATAGGCTCAGACTGCTTAGTTGGTCGGAGTGGAAATACAGTGCATTTGTACTAAGCCTTAATCCTGTATCATAAAGTCATTTTTGTTTGATTTTGCAATAAGAATAGTTTGTGAACTCATTCCATAATGTGTGTATTTGGTGACGGACCCCCCCTCCTACCCTCCTTTACCTCAGCCCTTACCCCCCGCAAACGGCGCGGCCGGTTCCCATACATTTAGTGTCATATGTTATATCTATTTTAAGTGACGCAATTTTTTTTTTTAAATCTATGCTAGTTTCGAAGATTTAAGCATACATAGGGACAGACAGCTGAAAGCGACTTTGTTTTATACTGTGTAAAGATAAAGATACACTATGACACTAATTCAAAAATGGCAGGTGTCTCGCTTCAAAAATTTGAGAAAATTCATACAAATGTTCAACCCCTATTTCACCCCATAGGTATGTCATTTTATTGTTTTCCACTAGCTACTACTTCAAAAATTACAAAGTTTCATACAAACTGGCAACTCCTATTTACCTAACCATCTGGTCGGTGGGTGTACACTCAAAGTAACATAAGCGTAAAGGCCGTGTGCTTGGCTGCCGCCTTAATATTATAAATAATGTAATATAAATCTATTATATATAGATAACTTCTTCTTCTCTTCTTGATGGTTTCGGGACGGGAGTTCAGAGGAGAGCCGACAAGGGTCGAGGAGGTTGAACCTAAGAATATATTTATAAAAGAAAGTCGTGTTAGTTACAACAGTTATAACTCAAGATCTACTGAACCAATCTCTCTAAAATTTTGCATACACATAAAAGTGTTTGTGGAGGACATAGGGTACCTTACATCCCGGGAAAAAGCATGGCCAAAACTAGACACAACCACTACATAGTATAAGACAAAGTCGATTTCTCTGTCCCTATATCCCTTTGTATGCTTAAATCTTTAAAACTACGCAAATGATTTTGATGCGGTTTTTTTTTAATAGATATTGATTCAAGAGGAAGGTTTTTATAGGACGGGTCACTAGTAATTTATATAATAAAAAAGTGTTTTCACTGTGGTTGAGTGACAAAACATCTAAACTACCATCTCTGGACGTGTTTCCGGACATTACAATCTGTATCTCTTCAGGATAAAGTGAATAGGCTCTTAATGAGCGAGCTTTCACAGTTTACGTGATTCCGATGTCATTATAGCAACCTATATAGCCGGGGGTCGTGGGTTCGATTCCAACGGGAAGCATACTTTGTTCCAGTTTGGTTAGGATATTGCAGGCTTGAATAATCTGACTGTCTGATAATAAAAATGATTCCGTGCATGTTAAGCCGTTGGTTGCCATGTTAAAGAGTTGGCTTTGAAGAACTCTGACAGCATGGTGAGCATGGTCGATTGCCTGTGATACTTTGTATGTACTTTTGGGCCTACAAATAAATAAGTTAAAAATAATGCGAACAACAATAGAAAATAAATTTCAATTGATTGGTGTTTAGAAATACGTTGAAGGCGTTAAAACTCAGATTTTTACAAAATGGCTTGTAATATATATTTAAATGTAATAGTAATAAAACTAGACTGGTTTCAATGGAAGCCTATTTTTAGAGAAGGCATAAAACCTACGCTATTGTGGTAACTAGATTATGTCAGATAATTGTTATCTTTTTATGAGACATAAATATTAATGTCTATTTTGGTGTAATGATATAAAAGATGATAGTTTAGTTCGAGTATCATATGTATCATATTGTATATAACCGTAGATTAATATAAAAAATTGCAGAGCGCACTCTATCCGGAATCCTTAGTATATATCATATACAATATGATACATATAATGATTTATGTATGCTTAATCTTATGGTTCCCGTTTAACTACCACTTCAGATCAAATAAACAGAGAAAAATAATAATCCATACTAATATTATAAAGGCGAAAGTCTGTCTGTCTGTTTATATGGCGAAACCGCTGGATCAATGTTGATGTAATTTGGCATGGATATAGTTAAAGCTAGGGGTAAGACTTAGGCTACTTTTGGGTGCGATAGTTAAGTTTGTCTTTTGTGTTATACAGTTGAAAATAAAGTCATATAGTGCAATAAGCAAATTTGATGCTAAAAACATTATCTTTTTCAGTCTAAACAGTCAACCTTTTTATACCTCTTCTGGCAAAATAAATGACTTTAATTATGATTCTGAATTGGTGGCGGTATTCCCCGTTTCCAAAATAAACTTCCTTAAAAAATAACAAACACGAAATCGGCTCTTACACGGCTGTCTATGAACACAGTACGTGCGCCACCGAATTCCAAAATGCAGGGAATCTTTAGCACTCTGCGACCGTCGCAAATTCTCGTGAAATACCGCGCGAACGAAATTTGGGTCACACCGCATAGTGATGTGTGCACGTGATTATTTTTACATTATCGATAAAATTTACGTTCTATATTTTGAACTAAAAGCTAAACTTTTGGTTGACTATAAGAGATCCCTTTCTGGGATAAGTCCGCCATTGTACTTTTATTATATTTCTAAGCTTTTGTATTTACTTTTGTTTAGTACAATAAAGTTATTAGAAACAAAAAAACAAACTTTTTTTATAATTTTGATTAGACATTTATAAAAGAGATTAATTAAATTTTAGAAAAAAAAAACTGAATTTTGTTTCTAGAGTTTGGATCTTCCTTTTTAATAAGGCTTGATACTTTTTTTCTAAGAAAAGTTATCGAATATTTTTTTTATAAACCTTTAAGGATCGAACTTTTTGAAAACAAGACACGTTTCTTAATTATTTTATTTATTCTTATCTTATTTATAATATTCTTATTAATATTTTAAAGATTCTACATAGGTAATTAGATGACATTGTTGCCTACTAAATGGTATAAAAAATATATACGTCCTACGTTTTCCTTCGAGCGAAATAAATCAATTTATTGGTGTTTACCCTCTAGTTCTTGCTACTTGCCTTCGAGACGAGGCAACAGGTCTCGGTATTGTTGTCGTATATGTAATTGAGATTAAATTTTATGATCTTGTACTAATAACCTACTATTTCGTAAAGGTGTTTCAATGGTTCATTTTACTTTGTACGCCTTTTTGTCTAAATTTTTATGCTTCATATAGACTTGGTTCCATGTTTGCGAACTTTTAGATACGGGTTTAACGGATAATTGACTACTGAGATTTTTCTTTCAATAAATTAAATATACTTAAAAGCAATTTCTGTCTGAGGTTTTTTTCCCGTGTGAATCGTCCCGTCAATCTTCGTAACATGAAGTATAAACAAACAATTATTTTCTTACACTAAATTCTCTTATCATAACGGGTTCCCCGGTCGCATCCTAAGTTGAGTGCTATGGTGTCAAGGGTCACCTTGCTTTTTTTTTAAAACATAATTTCAAACCCGAAAAATAGAACAATCTAAGGTAAATTATCGATATTCACAACAACACGAGTCCCGAGGGCCGATGCCAATTCTGTAATGATATTGATGTTTTGGTGCAACACTAATGGTGCTTAGTGTAGCGCCGACAATTTAGTTTGTCGTACACTAAACAAATGTGTTTCAAAATTGTACGACCTTACTTATAAAGTTAAAATAGTATTTTAGTATAAAATCATAACTTACATTACAGCATGTTAAGGAATTAACAAGGTTTATTTATTTAACTACGACTGGAAAACGGGTCGTGGGTTGTCCCAGACCTAGGAGGCCTCAAAAGAGCCGACTGGCAACTGGTAGCGCATAATAGGGGGGGGACTGGAGGAGAGCTCTTGTGTCGGAGGCCCTCCACTTTGGGTCATCGAGCCATCCCTGCATACCCTGAAGTCAGAATTCTTCGGAAACGCCTATCGGCCTCTGACATGGTTTTCTTTAAAGGAACAACGGCTTAGCTTGCCTTCCAAACCACGGAATCATCTTATTATCAGACAATTAGGTAATTCAAGCCTACAATGTCCTAGTCAAACTGACAACAACTTAACAAAGTGTACTTTCCGTGGTATTCGAACCGACGAACCCCCGGTCTACAGGCAAACGCCACCACCACTGGACCACGGTGGCAATTATAGTAAGCAACTAGTGGTGACGACCAATCCAAGTTAAAAACACGCCCTAATTTTTTTGAAAGAGAAATAAATACGTACAAGTTTTCGATATCTTATGATTATCGAGCTCCTCTAATCGCAAAAAAGTGATTCTATAAATAGATTCAACAACAAGATCACAAACAAGTTCCACGAATAATTCAGTCGCAATTTCCAGTAAAGTGCGCATTAAAGTCGATAGCCATTATTACAATATCACAGACGAACGTATTGAATCGCGTGGTACCTTAATAGGCCAATTTGGGCTTTTACAATGACGCATTGGCAATTCTTCTAGTAAAAACCCCCATTTTTATCCTTAAAAAGAGGGAAAGTACGTTCAATTTGAAGTCATGATATCGTATGTTGTTCTGTCTATATTTTAACTCTGTGATTCCAATTAAAAATAGACCCCTCTTGATACGTATTACTAGTTAACAATGTTGATTAAATTATGTGCCTATTATCTTATTTACCTATATAATTATAGTATGCCTACGGGTTCTCTATCGGGTATCCTAAATATTTTCACTATAATCTAAGGTGGAATAATTGTTTTTTCCATAATCGTCTTGTGTCCGAATGGTACTTGGCCCGATATAAATGTCACATAATATATAACATGCTCTAAAGTTAGATTCCCGAAACATAAAATGCTATAAATTTGTGCGTGATAAATATCACAATCAATAATATTTATAAAAGCTAATCTTTATTTCTATATTCATCACTTATCCAAATGAAAAGTAAGCCGAATTTCATGTTAAAAAAAATATTGTAGGCTAATGTGAAAAAACTAAATCTACTTATTATTATTTTGCACAAACTACTAGCTTTTGTTGACATCTGTCCGAACCTAATCTATCCTAACTTTTTTTGGCACAGTTCGAAGCTCCGCTCGCTTCGCTCGCTTCGCTCGCTCCGCTGTGGTATGATCGCAAGTAACCTAACGAACCTACCCAGTAAGATTTGTGATCCCTAGGTTTTTTCACTCCCCCCCCCCCCGTGCAGGGGGCGCCCCCCTGCACCCCCTGCTGCTGCCCCTGGGTTACTAATTTAAATTACATATATATACATAATAACAATAATAAAAAAATAAATATTTGTCGGCGAAGCGAAATTAGAAACAAAAGTTTTAGACGAATCGAAGGGCACCATAAGTAATGTTATGACAAATTAACATTCGAACTAACACGTTATACAATACAACAGATCTATATGACATGTGACTTTATACCATTACTAATTATAAGATGCTATTATTCTAGCACCCTATATTATGACACAAGAGTATTATGACTAATGATAATTATGTTACCAACTGATACGGTGAGTTGAATATTATTATAACTGAGGATTATAGCAAACTTGTTATTGATTTGGACATTCGGATAATAAGTCTTAGATTTGGAAGATTAGATCTTTAGATTCGGAAAACATAATTAGTATCTTATTTTTTTATTAATGTGAATCATCACTACATAGTATAAAACAAGGTCGCTTTCTCTGTTCCTATGTCCTTATGTGTGCTTAAATCTTTAAAACTTCGCAACGGATTTTGATGCAGTTTTTTTTAATAGATAGAGTGATTGAAGAGGAAGGTTTTTATGCCCATGCGAAGTTGGGGCAGGTCGCTAGTTACATTATACATACATACATATAATCACGTCTGCATCCCAAACGAGGTAGACAGAACCTAGAGCCATAAGACCTAGGCCACGCTTAGCATAATGGTAGTTGAAACAGGAAATCAATAGTGATGGGTTGCTAGCCGCATCGCCTATGTCATGATTTCCCCATTCGGCGATTCCCTCAAACGACTTTTACGGCTTGCGCGGGAAGAGAAGCAGCTGGTACATTCTATGTTTTTCTTCTTCTCCATGACCAGCATGGTCACATTATAAATGTACATTAACCGTTTTAATTATTATTATTATTTTATTCTAAATTGTTCGCTTACTTTTTGTATTTCTTTCTAACTTACGAACACTCACATTTGCATGGCTGGAAATAATTTGCATTAACGATAGGACTCTGCATTTATAGCTATTAATAATATGATTGTCAAGCAATTTTTTTATATAAAAAAATCAAATGTTTATTTACATTATTTTATAACTCAAAACCGCGGGAACGGTAGCAGTACAATAAAACTACCTTTTTAACAATTTTCTTTTACAAAATTAAATTACTCCCTCCACTAGCTTCCAGACGGCTAGTAGTCCCTACTCCCTATTTAATAATCGCAAGAAAGGCTCGATACAACTTCAGCTTATAAATTAAGCCTAAGCCATTGTATAGCGAACAATGGGTACTATGCTATTATACTAAGTAGAAAGTTCGGTTATGGCATATCCATTTTATCCTTTACTAGTGAATCGTTCCGGCTTTACACGTATTTCAAATGATAAACTTTCCGGAAGAACTACTCTAAATTATTATTAAAATTCAATTTTTCAAATCCGACCAATAGTTCTAAAGTTACAAGCGTTCAAAAAAAACTAACTCTTTATTATATTCTATAGTTTCTAGTTATAGAATTGCCATTGCGATTCGACGCGCCAATGCAGCCTGCGTATTGGGCACCTTTTCACCGGAAACCTTAAGAAGGTGGGTTCTAATATATTTATTTATTATTTGTTGACAATGGTCAATTGTAAAATATTATTTAAAAAAAATTAGTATAGATTATACCAAGTTCTATTTATGCATAATATCAAATCGACTATACATTGTCATCACATTACATAAAAACTCTCACACAACTAACACTAAACAAAAATAATATAAACCATAATTTAACACAGCGAAACATTTGATCAACGCTGCTGTGACGTATCTCCCCGGCCAATTTGTGGTTCCCGGGAAATAGTGGAATTTTCGGTAGCAGGCGCGTCCTGAGGGAGCGATGAGTACCCGAGGTAAACTATCATCCGTGCGAAAAACATGCAGCGCGGATATGGGTTCAGGTACTGTGAATATACGATAGGGATTCCACATTTTTGTTTACACTTGTATGTTTTGAAGAGACGCTTTAAAGGTATTGGCGAGAATTTTTTCAGTTCGATTTTCGAATTTTGTGTGCCAGTGGGAATATCGCCAATCGATATTTGAAAGAAAATAGTACAGTTAGCTTATCTGGATAAGTTCCTTGTTTTTATTTATTTTTTATGTTTTCATGATACCTCGGTGAACACTAGCGCCACCATCATTTAAAAATCATGATTCACTGAAAACACAAGTAATCAAAAATCCGTCTCATGTAAATAAGGTTCTGGATCTGAAGTTATTTTAAACATATTAAATTATAGTTGCCCATAGTCACAAATTGAAATATTGCTTAAAACGGCCACTTTTAACAGTTTTGCAATTTGTAACTATAGGGAACTATAATTTAATAATTAAATATGTTTAAAATTAACTTCAGATCCAGAACCTTAATTACAAAATAGGGATTTTTGTTAACTTGTGTTTTCAGGGAATAATTAATTGCAAATGACGGTGGCGCTAGTGTGCACCAAGATATCGTCGCTATATTGAAGGGTCTGGGTTTGATCTCCAATCAAAATTGTCTTGAACCTTGGGTCATCATAAAAATTTGATTATTATATTTTTATTATTTTTTACTTGTATGTTCTAATAAAAAATAAATTTTTTGAAAAAATATAGGTGTCGTTTAGTTAATATCCCAAAAAGAGGTTAAAAACTTTCTTCAGGTCTTGCTTAATCTATAATATTTTTCATATAAACATATTTAAAAAACTGTTTTACATGTTCTTAATGTACACTTCCCTCCACCTCCCATGGCTCTACCAACCTCTCGGTTATACGAGCCGAATCTCGGGAGAGTGCGCTGTACTAGCATTTCGCATCTCTTTCCAGTCGCACCTACTTGATCTCCCTACAAGTTCTCTATAGTGTCGCCTATCTATGCAATCATTGCATTTTAATAACTCTCCCCCATCCTTAGGGGGCTTACGTTCACAAGTACGCCTCGCTTGCCTTCTCGGCCAGAGGCCAGCTTCTGTCTTCTAGGTCTTTGAGTTAAGTTCTTAATGTACAGTGTAACAAACTCCGTACCCAATAAACAAACAATACTAAAGAGACGGCAAAATTGTTGAAAATAGTCCTAAGGTTCACCATATCCCTGTTTTTGGCAGCCGTACCATCACTCATCCCTCGGACCCCAGTTATTAGGGCCGGGGAAGAAAATATCCTGATACTGTATCGTGTATGTTGGTATAGGGGCTGCGGTTATGGGAATCTTTATGTACTTGTATATAAAGAGGGCGAATACTAGGTCGCTCTTTGATAAAAACTACACTTGTTTATTATTAAATAACATATTGCTCTATATTATGGTTATGTATCACAAAAGGCCAAAACGCAGTCTCTTCGTCCGTCTGTCTGTCAAACATTTTTTTCTCAGGAACAGCTGGAGCTATCGAGTAGAAATTCATAACTTAGGTTTACAGTATTTTTTAGCTGTATAATAAATGTTAATCTTACGTCAACGCGTTAAAAAGATTTTTAGGACAGTAAATATTTCAAATTTTCGATAATTTATCATTTTATAAAGGGAATAAAAATCTATGCGCCACTTTTTGTAAACCTAGAATCATGAAATTTTGTTAGAAACAAGGTTATTATTAGTAGCAAAAATAATATTTTTTTATAAAATAGAAAATAAAAATATTTATTTTATATTTAGTGTACATGAGTTAATTAAATAAATATTTTTCACGTACAAGTTAAGGTAAAGCCTATAAAGCATATAAAGTCTTAATCTTTAACTAGTTTGGTAAATCTATTAGTACTGTGCGGTTATACAGAACCCTCAGTTTGGTATTCCCATCAGGTTTTAACAATAAATCATATTATGACTTACAACCTCTCTTATCTAACCGATTTTCCAATTATATCCTCAGCTGGTTTCTTCAAAAGCTGGACCATTAAATAATAACCTCCATTTGGTAATTCAGGAATATATCTTTATCCATTAACCCATGAAACTGGGTAATTTCGCCCATCCAGCTCTTGATAATCCGGCTCAACTGTGGGCGGTTCTTTCCCCTTTTGGCATTCTAGCCATACCGTAATAAGTCATCAACGTCCAGTGAATTATGACTAGATTATTTCTCATATATCAAGATAATTGCATTATTCAATAATGGAAAATGGTACTTACACTGGTATAAATTGGATAATTATTCTTTGATATATGTAAAGCAATTTTTCGTGTTATTGAATGCACTTCACTATCACTACATAGTATAAAACAAAGTTGCTTTATTTGTCCGTATGTCCATTTGTATGCTTAAATCTTTAAAACTACGCAACGGATTTTAATGGGGTTTTTTAATAGATTTTTTGATAGATTTTTATGCCCATGCAAAGCCGGGGCGGGTCGCTAGATAGATAGATAGATAGGTAGATATACTCTTTATTGTACCATTATCATACAAATTATACATGTTGAATACAAATACAAACAATGTGTACAATACGCTAGTAATATAATAAAATGTAATTTTTCTAATGTTTTGCTAAACATCTAAATGGGTCGCAGATTCCATTGTTTTGAATCACTCAAAGTGCAACTACATATTGGTTGACTGGTATAAAAAGTAGGCTTTAAGTCCGCCATTCACATATTTTGTAATGAAGTTCAACATAAGTATTAAGTAAAAAAAATAGTTTAAAAATTAAAATTTGAACTATCAAATTTTCAATCACAAAATTCCCTAGGTTCTGAAACTGTTCTGTTATTCAATGATGGGCAGGTAGACCATTTTTAAAACTTTTCATTCTAATTTTGGCTTAATAAGACACACGAAAAGCACTTTCCCACTAATAAACATTAATGTAAGAACATTGTGAACTCTATTTACTGCGAATAAAACATGATTTGATTTGAAGCACAATTTTATCACAAAATAATTCATATACACATTCTAAAGAACAAGTCACAAGTCACTGTTAAACAGATCATTGTAAAATGGGTTCCGGAGTTTGCCTAACTCTTGGGTCGAGGGCTGGCGAAGTTTCTAAGCAATTCCATGAGTCCTCTAGCAAGGCTAAGAGGCTCCTTAGGCTGTGGCTATGGATGCATAAGCGAAGGCGGCGGGAAGGCTATAAGGTGGTTTTGGTACGAAAAAATGGAATAAAAATATTCTGTAAAATATTTAATTGACGCCAACTCAACAACACGCGCTTTGTTCTCTTTTTAAAAATTTTGAAATACATATTTTAAAGTAAAACTACAAAATAATTTGTAAACATATATTAACCTCCATTGACGGCCAGTATCTTTTTAAAATAACGTAGAATGTTTTTTTTTTCAAATAACTTTTATTAATATTTAGTTTTATATTTAATTTTTCTTTTAAATGCCAGTATATTTTTGTACATGAAAGTACTTC
Source organism: Apomyelois bistriatella (assembly GCA_947044815.1). NCBI lineage: Eukaryota > Metazoa > Arthropoda > Insecta > Lepidoptera > Pyralidae > Apomyelois > Apomyelois bistriatella. Next base: position 764,104 of record OX345693.1, read on the forward strand.
GTATATTTTTAGCCTAAATCATAATCCGCTTTCGCGTTTGACCCCACCCTTACAAAGGACTTTCCACTAGAAGTCCGGAATAATATTTTGAGATCGTTCGTCTCACAATCCATTGCTCTTGATAGTAATGGAAAATATTGGATTAGATTCGAGCTACGATCAAAATGTTTCATTGGGTTTAAAGGGAAAGCAATTTAATGGATTTCATGATTACAAACTTAAGTAAATATTTATTTTTCAAAGACTATCAGAGGGGAATGGTATTATTAGTTATTTCAATTTAAATTACTATCTTTTAAGCAGTGTTTCAAAACTAATTTATCTCTATTATGATTGAAATATTATTCTAGACTAAGTTTAATTTTGTAGGAGGGTCTTAAATAAATACTTTGGGAATTTTTATCGCAGGGTCACACTACAACACTGGTATCAGATTTTTTCATTTTCGTGAAGGCTCAAGAACTACAATAGAAGCAGAAAGAGAAGCTATTAGAAGCGATGAGCAATCAAAGTCTCGGCCACGTCCCAGGTTGCTTAACATGCGTGAATGTTACAGAGATATAACAAAATATTTCCGGTCTCTTTAAACGGAACAACACAGATGATTTTTATTTGATTTCCTCTCTGATCTTAGGCATTTTAATTTTAAGACTAGCTAATAAGTAACTTTCTTAAAATTACGTACCCAAACGGTAACCAATTAGGAATCCAATAAAAACTTAAAAAAATATTAATTAAGCAAAAATTTATAAATTAACGATTAATTATAAAGTTGTGATTAAAATATAATTACATAATCAGTGGTTAATTGACTTTTTCTGTGAAATATTGTGTAAGCTCAAATAAATTTTTCATACGATTATTGTTCAGTGAGCGTTAGGATTTAACTCGTGACTAACAGTTATTAACTGTCAATTAACAATGAATTAAGTACACAATCCCCAAACAGTTGCTTTGAAATTAACAAAGTCAAACAAAATAATTTCTCTTCATATCGTTTTCTGGTTGAAATTTAAGCTTTCTTTCCTACAAACCAGTTTTCCTCATAACAAGCTCTTCTCCGCGATATCTTAATCAGAAAGATTTTTTTAAATACAACCAGTAAGTAGTTTTAAAGGTTCAAATAAACTTTTAACATTATTACATTAGCATAGATTACATAATTTAACAGTCCGTTAATATTCAAATGTAAGACTTCGTTAGAAATCATCTGTATAAAAAAATCTAACTGCATAGGCGCTTAATCGTTATGAACGCGTGAACTACTCAACCGATTTTAATGAAATTTGTAATACTTTGAGTTTTGGAAAAGGACACAGGCTACTTTTGGCGCCATAGAGTATAACGCAGGCATGACCATGTATAACAGTTAATAATTATTAAGGCGTTATTATTTATCTAAGCGTTAATCCGCCAAGGATACGATTATAATCATGGTCCTAGATAACGCGGCCTTAGTTTTTTCCTAGCTTTATGTGTCCCACTGCTGGGCAAAAGCCTCCCCTCTTTTCTTTCATGCGTCCCTGTCCTGTGCCGTTTCTTTCCAATCCTTCTCGAAGTCATCTGACCATTTTTTTTTTGGCCAACATCTCCTTCTATACCCTGATAGTTATTATAATAGTTAATTATAACTTTATGCTCTGAGGCGTAAGCTGAAGATGTAACTAAAAAAAACCATTGTGAGTAAAAGTAAAGCGAATTCAACGAAAATTTTGTAATGAGATTTCCGTTTTTTTAACTACATTTTCGACCACATTTCTCGGTATAAATAATCTAAACCTTACGTCAAGGACCTATTTAATTTTAACCTTCATCGCCCTTATATTATCTGTATGTAATACCGGAACCAAATCTTTAGCAGGTAAAGTAATGGAAGCTAGAAAATAAACTGCGGATTGGTACCGTACTCGAGTACGGAGCTCTCTTGAAATAACAACGCGAGCGAACCTTATTGCCTTTGACAATAAGGGCCCTTTAGATATCAAGGCAAGGCGGGAAGAATGTTCATCTAGATTTATATCTATGAAACGGCTTTTTAAATTTATTATTTTGCAATAAAATAATAGGTTTTATAGAAGCTTAATTATATGTCTTTATTGCAAAAATACGATGTATCGCACAATAATTTGAACTTATATAAAACAACGCCAGCGAACTTTATTTATTTTGACAATAAGGAAACTTTAGATATATCTAGATGGGGTCAGGCGCTAAGAATGTTCATCTGGACTTTTATCTATGAAACTGTTTTTTAAATTTATGGTATTGCAAAAAAATAGTACATTATACTTAAAAGAAAGATCAGTTTATTCTAGAACCGGCAGGTGACGCACGCTTAAGATAAAGATAGAAAATGCCAGGACTCATAGCTCCGATATATATTAGGATAATAGCTTTTGCCCGCGGATTTTCCCGCGTGGGTCTCGGTTATATTGCGCCCAAAAGTAGCTTATGTTTGGCCCTTAGTCCTTAACTATATTCATACCAAATTTTATCAAATCGGTCCATGGGTTTAGCCGTGAAAGCGTAAGACAGATTGACAGACATTCGCATTTATAATATTAGTATGGATACGTACTGATGTAAAAACTGGAATTATTCTGAAATTTTCTGAGAGCAATCCTTAGAATGTTTCTTTGCGTCAAAGCCTTTGTCATAACAAACTGGAATTGCGTGTAATTTATTTGTCCACGGATGAACAGAGCTTATTTTATTGTTAAAATGTTAATATTAGTATTTAGACGAAATAGTTTTTCATTTGAATAAGTACTGCCACGGACACCTCCATAGGTTCTAAAGTTAATGTAATAAATTTTAATAAAGTAAGGGCAATATTTTATAGTTGTAATTTTATTATTGCTCCTGAAAATACGTTACATATAGAATTCCAATCTTAAGATCAACGCAAAGGCGAAACCATAAACGAACAGTTAATTAATAATTAAGCTCTATTTGAACAAATAATTACAATACGCAACATCAAACCAAACTGTGCTTTGAAAACAAGAGTTATAATCAAGAAAAGTCGCGTTTTGTGGCGAAGTCTATTTCCGAGCGGAATTCCAGGGAACTTTAAGCTCGAGCTTTCAGTTGAGCAGTAAATATTCATGTCAGAATTCAGTGCCGCTAATTCATCGAGTTCCGACCGCTTCCGAGTTTAACGATGAATTAACAATTAACAATGCTTTATTGAGCCTTTGTCAAAAATTTGTGTAAATATTTGTTGGTTGTCAGGACTTTATATCATCAATTATTATATGTATATATTAGCGACCTTCCCCGGCTTCGCATGATCAACCATCCTCTTGAATTACTCTATCAATTAAAAAACCGCTTCAAAATCCGTTGCGTAGTTTTAAAGATTTTAAGTATACAAAGGGATATAGGAACAGAGAAAGCGACTTTGTTTTATACTATGTGGTGATAGTGATAGTGTTTTCCGATTGCATTTAAAATAACAATACATGTTACACATGTTGCATTCAGAAGCATCCTGAGGGGATTTCTAGCTCGTTCATTGGAAATAACTTGAATAAATTGTATATTTCTCAAGGGATTCGAACTCACTATCTCAGGATCAAAAGAAAAGAGCCTACAAGAAACCACAGAGGCAGTTGTAAAAATAGGAAATAAAGCTTAACCTATTATGTCTTCAATGAAAGATATAAGTACCTAAATCTACACAAATCCTAGACTAGTCTTCGCCAGACTAACAAGAATCGATGAGACCAATCTATTTGCTGCCACAATATCGGGCTGGTCCGGTTTGTTACACAAAATAGACGATTCATTCTAGATGAGCGGTAATATTAGTTTTGTTGTGGACGTTCAATCGATGCCGGACTGGGGTAATAAAATTGGTGCTATTTATAAAGAAACTCAAGTAACTCGTTGTTTTAAAGGCGTCTTTGTCTATTTAAGTTTATGTGAAATATTGCACCGATAATGACGATACAAAAGAAATGAAGTTTACTTTTGCAATTAGCTTAGAGTCTTTCCGGTTGCAATGGATTATTTTCCAATAATGGTGAATGGTTAGATCGGCTGTTGGGCTTTGAAACTATGCGGTGCAGCAGCATGGTTTCAAAGCAAAACACAGAATGATGTTAATGAGTTCTTCTATTCTGCGGCATGAATATTTTAATAATTACTATTATTTTTCCTACTATTCTGCAAGTACTATATAAGCTATTGATATATAGGAGCCATATGATTTATTTATCTATATCGAGTGGTTAACATGTGAAATGGTAGTCGCCTTATGAAGCAAATAATCATCCATATTAATTACCAATTGCCGCAATCAAGCCTGCATTGTGTTAAGGCGCTGTGCATCAGGGGAATACTGTAAAACGTCTATTTTTTCGTCGCGCAGTTAGCTTTATTCTTCATTGAATACAAGCATGAAAAAAATATGATGTATAGTTCAAAGATCAAAATAAATGGATACATAAAAATATTAAAAAAATAATAATTAAAACCTAGCTAAATAAAATAGCAAAAAAGCTATATCCAGAAAAGGTTTCGTCGCGAATTACTTGATATCTTCAGCGACAACTACCATTTTTTTTACGTCTATAAAAAGAATAATATAATGACCCAGATGGATACCTAAAAAAATTACAAGATTTAGTCATAATTATTGAAATATTAAATTAAAACTGGAAAATTTCACCCGAAATGGCATTGAACGGAGACTAGTGACAGGCCAACCCAGTATCGCCACTTTCAACCTTATTTCATTTCGCGTACGTACTATAATCGCACTTCACTCCTCTTAAATACCTAAGGGTTGGGGATACAGCGCCTTAAGGCAGACTGGAAATAAATCAGACAAAGTATGCTATCCGCGGATTTCAAAGTCACGACCTCCGGATAGTAAAACAAAGCCCAAACCTCTAGACCATGGAGACAGTCAACGAGGCTCATTGGATGGAAAGCGTTTAACCAATCTAAGGACGACAAAACTGGGAGAGTGACGTGTATGGGTACGTGGAATGTTTCCATTAAGGTTTGTTTCCGGAATCAACCAAATCCTGCAACATTTTCGACGCCTCCATTTAGCTGTGTGTTCATCCGTGTCGGACAAGGGTCTCGTCCCGAAGCCACAAACTACATATGTGCAAATAAACGCTCTTCCGCTGGATTTATCCCATCTATAAAGTGAGGGCGTCGCCGCACGGAACCACAATGGTCGGAGATAAAACATACAAATTCGAGACTTAAATCTTTGGCGTTTGCATTGACCACCAGTCAATAGAGATACGATGTCGTCTTTCTATATTATTTTCTGATATAAATCTTTTCACTGTTTTCTATCTTGAATGCTAAAAAAACAAGTGGATTGTAGGAGGAAAATTAGGAAAGAGAAACCCGGGTTCCGAAGCAACCAGCTGCGGGCGCAAAGATGAAATGCTGTTGAGAGAAAGGGTTTTTTATCTTGAAAATTTCATTAAGGCAAATTACGGAAAAGCAGGGACTTTACAATTTGTATTTAAAACAAGAAAAGTTTTACAATTTAAATTAAATTAATTTTGATTCTACCAGCACCTGCATTTTCAAACTAGATATAAACCAGGCGTAGTTGCAAAAATTTATGTCATAAAATATGGTATACTCTCTATAGTAAGAGAATAATAAGCTTATCAATAGATAATCGAACGGGAAAGGCACCGAGTGTTTTGACAATCTTAATCTTATGATTACAGCCTTGAAATTTAGCTGCGAAATAAAATTGATATATAGTATAAAACGCCAATGTGTACATACGGACTTTTTTAAATATAATTTTAGTTTGTCAACAACCGCAGTCTATTTATAAAGTTATCGTCACCAAGAACTACAATGTTCTTAGATAATACGCTATAACCCATACAAATTCTCGTCTTAATTTCACCCTGCAGCCTCAGGAGAAGCAACATGTGTTTCTCAGATAAATTGAGGCGGGGTATAGAATTTTACAGTGACGGTAGAGGACAAAGTTGCGGGTTTATTACGTTTTAACTTCGCTGCGTCTTCTCTCTTGAGTACTATGTTACAGTGGATAAGAGACAATAAGAAATTTTGTGAAATGGAATAATAAGGTGTAAAAATTATGCACAGCAGATATTAGCACAGAGACGCTGTTAGTCTAGATGTTAATACACTTTGTAATTAGTTTACCATTTAACAGTTTTCACCATCTGGTGGTAAGTAAATTTATTTATTTAACTTCAGTACAAAATATGTAAATGGGTGACTTAAACCCGACTTAAAGGGGGTTCTTTACCAGTCAACCAACCATTCCGCTTTTCCAAAATAAAAAACAAAATAATACTTTTACTTAAGCCGCGGTAGTCCAAAGTGGTCTGAATCCGGCGCTTACCCTATTCTTCAGGTAATCTGACCATATAGTTAGTGGTAACTTATTGGGGTCGATTACCATATCAAAACCCGAGAGATAGTTCAGAAAATCTTTAGAAAAATCAAAATCAATTAAAGAATAAAGAATAAAAGTTTCTGCGGCATATTTGAAGAAAATATACGCGGCGAAATCTATTTGAGTGAATTTTCCGTAGTGCCGCGGAAGTCACTTAGCTCGCTGAGTATTGAGCGAATATGCCAAACATTGTTGGACTATCATTCAATCTTCTTGTGCTTTATTTTTACTTTTAACAGTAAAAGTAAATATAAATATCACTCCTCATCTGAGCGGTATTTCTGGGTAAATCTTCAGCTTACGCCTTATAACCTAGTAATTATTTATTTATTAAATCATATTTTTTACAGAAGTACAAATACAATTGACCCTATAAAAGTTATAGGGAAAGCAGACCAAGGTTCGATAAGTTACAAACTAAAATTCCACCCATAAAATTAATTGTGTAATTAATGAACTTCTAACGTATTACCTAAAGTCTAATTAGCAATGGGCCATATAAACTAGCAGGCCGAGCTTATAACCATAAAAGCAGTCTGAAATCTGCTTCGTTCGAGAGCTAAATTAGAAGCCCTAAATTGATTACGCCTCGTAAAACGGAAAATATTTGAATAGAGCGATCGCGTGCGAGTAATGACTTTCATTGAAAACATGGCCAAACTAAAATGTGTTTACAAAGATTTTTTGGTAAATAAGCATTTTCCTTTTTTATCCATACTAATAAACTGCAAAGTAAAATTTTATTAAGTAAATTGATCATTTCTTAAAACCCTTTAGATATTGTACGTAATAATTACATAAATCATTATGGAAAAAAAATCGTGCGCAAAATGAGCAGTTCAATTTTAAGAGCTAGGCTCGTGTTGGTGGAGTCTCTTCCATTTGATTCATGGCTATCATGACCGAGTTCCTTTATTTCTACACCCTTGGTCTACTTGGACCCTTTTTTCCCTTTACGAGTATCATTTCTTCAATGAATTTTATAAAAATCATCGTTTTGTAATTAGTTCACGTTCTGTCTTAACTATTTAAGTGCATCTTATCTCTTATTCCAATGAAAACTTCTCCGTTTACTATATGTTCAGTCCTGTTTATTTTTTATCTTGAATGACCATTTTGTGTTGATAATGACCAGGGGGTCTAAAAACGCCACTTTGAGCAAATCATCGAATCGAATTCATATTATTAATTCCTTAGCAATTCTGTAGCAAGTATTGAGAAAATATAACTAGTTTTGTTTATAATCATTTCGCTATTTTATTTTGTTTAAAACCTCATTTTAAATGTATTCTATTAAATAACATTACCATTTTGTATCTAGACATAATATTATACAATTGCAGCAAAAGGTAGAACAATAAACTGAAAGTGATTTTAAGCCATTTGCTCGACTACTTAAACTTCTTACATTCTTGCAGAGTAAAATAAATTTTAAGAAAATAAGGTCTCTCTATCAACCGTTAGATTCATGATAAAAAAAAGTCAACTAGCAATAAAATGCCGAGTCCAAATTTGAGACTGTCTAGTCATCTTTATCGTCTTTCAAGGGAAGTCAAGTAGCCTACTCATAAATTTCAAATATAGCCTAATTTACTTAAGTAATATTATGTATTCTGTGCCTATAATAATATAGAATTTTATTGTTAATTTATTTACTTATCAAGTGGATTAAAAACCCCTTTACAATCTTTTGTTAATATTTATTATTTAAAAATAGTATTTATAGAGGTTTGATTAAATATCGTCAAGAAAGAGGTGTCATCAGGGACCAATGGGTAATCTAACCGTTCTTATCAGACAATTCGGTGATTAATACCTACAATGTAGCCATACTGAAAACCAGCTACAAGAAGTATGGTTCCCGTGGCAATCTACCCCAAGAACCCACGACACGACAGTTTAATATAGTGTTTGTATGTGATAGAATCAATACAAGAGGCCGAGGCGACGCAGACAAATGGCTGGCTAATGAGGCAGTTAGAGCACATGAGATGATAACGGAAGAGAGTGAAAGATTTTTTGTAATCACGTTCAACGAGTTTTCATTTCAAAAATGCTGCTGCCCAAAATTATTACTATTCAAATTTGTTCGTTTTTTCCACATTACGGTCCGACGAACGTTAGGTCAATTAGTAACGATTAACCTTAAAAACTAGCCAGTTATTGTTGATGTTTTATTTTATTTTACTTATTGGACTGACTTATAGTCTTATATAGAAGAATGGGATTAAAATTGACTGTAGACTATATTGACCGTTACATGACCTCTTACGCGTGTCCTCATTATAGTTAATACGGTCTCTTATTATAGAGCCAGTAAATTCCACGAGCATTTTTTTTCTGTCAGAACAGAACTGACCCTTTAGTAGCCTTGTAAGATTTCTTTCTGTTCCGTTATCTATTCATGTGGTTCAAGGGAATTACGCTGACAAATAACACACGGATCCGAGGGGCACAGCGATCGCTGACATAAGTGGCCGTGAGATTATGCTGGGTTACAAACCCCATTTATACAAAAGTTTACCTTCTTTCCTATACAATTAGGTTTTTAATCAAGCTTCGGATTAACGTAAGCGCGGTCATCTTAGTCGGTAGAAATTCCACCTTAGCTCAAAAGACTCGTAGAATTCTACCTACGTTATAATGCCTGCCTTTGTTCCATTATCGCACGTCAAGCAGCCAAAGAGATGGGCGTGACTTGGATTGGTCGCCATTAACGTCAGTTATCATGAGTTTCTTCATGCTTCGCAAAGTACATAAAAGCCGATGGTATCGATTGATACCACTACATACTCGTACTAGCGACCCGCCTCGGCTTCGCATGGGCATAAAAACCTTCCTCTTGAATCACACTATCTATTAAAAAACGGCGTTAAAATTCGTTGCGTAGTTTTAAACATTTAAGCATACATTGGGATATAGGGACAGAGAAAGCGACTTTGTTTTATACAATGTAGTTATAGTTATAGTTATAGTGATGTAGTGATTTATAAAAATCCAACATTAAATCCATCATTTATTGATACAGACACTGTCAGTTCAGTTTCTAGGATTTAATCAAAGTTTACACAGGGAATCATTAATAATATTCCTTGTAAACTTATTTAATAAACCTGAAACCATCCAAGTTTCCCAAATAATTAATTATTAGGTGTCAAACGGTAAAGTGTTGGAATTTCATATGTTATCTCTGAAATATTTCACGCATTGAGCTACTATGCATACACTAGGTATACACCCCGCGGGGTTACCCGCGTTTTATCAACACATCAGCGCCATCTACTTTATAAAGCGCCATTGACTATCAGACTTTTTGACCAAACCTACGGGAATCGTGTACTTATTGGGATAAAATGTACTCTATGTAAATCCAAGGCATCAGCTACCTCCATACGAAATTTCATTAAATTTGGCCTAACTGTTAGAGCGTGAACAAGTGACAAACATACTAATAAACTTTCGCCTTTATAATATTAGTAAGTGGGAAGGGCTGGATGGGATACTAATATGGGATAGTAATTTGCATAAAAATACATCTAACTATTTGTAAATAGTTCAAAAACAATTTATAGACGAGAAATGTCTCATTGACCAAACAATTTTATGATGGATTCATCTTTTATCTAACACTCGCGACCCGCCCCAGCCTCGCATGGGCATAAAAACCTTCCTCTTGAATCACTATATCTATTAAAAAAACCGTATCAAAATCCGTTGCATAGTTTTAAAGATTTAATCATACAAAGAGACACAGGGACAGAGAAAGCGACTTTGTTTTATACTATGTAGTGAAGACACCTTTGATGGCTGTAGACTATTTCGTAATCGAATTACTCGCTCTATAATTCAAATCCGTTAGGTGACATGACGTTAATTGACATAATACAATCCCATGCGTACGTACCCTTATCCATATGAGTATACGTGTATATATACATATGTGTGTACGCACTCATCAAAGTATTTTTCCTGCTTCTTGCATAGCTATATTGACTATGAACAATGGTTCCGACCGATTACACCTACAAAATCTTGACTTAATCGAGGTGACGTATTACATTGTATTCTCTTCGAACACTGAACCGATTTTATATTTTTTTAAACTGCCTCCGTGGTGTAGTGGTTAAGGCGTTTGTCTGTAAACCCGGGGGTCGTTAGTTCGAATCCCACGGGAAGTATACTTCGTTTAGTTGTTTCCAGTTTGATAAGGACATTGCAGGCTTGAATCACCTGATTGTCTGTATAGATGAATGAATGAATGAATAAACACTTTATTGCACCAATTACAAAAATACATCATTGGATTGTAAGATGATTCCGTGCTTCGGAAGGCACGTTAAGCCGTTGGTCCCGGCTGCCATCTAGTAGTCATTAAAGGAACCACGTCAGAGGCCGAGATGGGGTTCCGAAGAAAACAACTCTGACACCAGGATGTGCATGGTCGATTGACCGTGACGCCTACTCGAAACGATGATGATAATTTTTGGTATCAACATTTAAAGGAAGAGTAGAGTTATGCTCGTACGTATTTCTGTTGTTTAAAATTCTGTTTACCCGACTGCGGCGAAGTCAAATGGAAGGATCCATACTTCCATACTAAAATTAAAATGCGAGTCTGTCTGTATATCTGTCTGTTAGTAACTTTTTACGGCTAAATCATTGGACCGATTTTGATGAAATATAGTAGGACCAGGGAGTCAAAAATAGGCAACTTTTGAGCGCGGTATAACCAAGCCTCACGCAGGTGGAGCTGCGGGCTACAGCAAGTTATTGTCAACATTAAAACTAAATAAATTTCATGTAAGTAAAACATAAGTGTCCCAAATAGGTTTCTCATAACGAAGGCAGAGTTTCAATTATTAGATAATCCCCGCGTGCTATAAGGTCGGACTGAGTTGAACCGTTAAATCTATTAATCCAAACTACGTTACCACAAAGTTGTAGGACGATGTGACTGGGGCTTGTGTCGAGCATGTAATTCCCGCACTAAACACTATTACTATTGGGTTAGAGCATAGTCCAAAGTCAACCTTTAGGTTAAGCATATAACGTGAGAGATGGACAGACAGACTTTTGCTTTAATAATATTAGTATTAATTTGTATAAAAGTATGGTTATGGATTAAATAAAAGACATGTTTACATACATAACTCGGTGCCCTAAAAGCTTAAACTATTAAATTACCGCAAACCTGGGTAATATTATAAGCAAGTTTGCAACCCTAGTACTTTTGAATGGGAAATCAAAACCAGTTTTAAAAATAGCCCTTTCATAATTTCTATCCTGTTACTAATTGTATAAAGAAGATCGCGCATTTGCAGTGGGCCATATATAAAAGTACTAGCTGTTGCCCGCGGCTCCGCCCGTGTGGTATATCGCGCCTAAAAGTTAAGTAAAAGCCTATGTTTGATCCATGGTCTTAAGCTATATATATACCAAATTTAATCAAAATTGGTCCAGCAGCTTAGTCGTGAAAGTGTAATACGTCTGGGACAAAATCTTATAAGGGGAGAGACGGAGTAATTTTTATATAGAAAGAGAGTTTAAAGAGTCTTAGGGGCTTTTTGGTGGAAGATTTGAAGACTTGGGGAAGCTTGTTGTAGATATGGTTTACATTTCTAAGTTAGAGGCGGTTTCGAAGGACTCTGACACCAGGGTGTGCATGGTCGATTGTCCATGATACCTACACGAAATGAATGAATTTCTAAGTGGCTTACTGTAAAGTAGGCAAAATCTAATTTTAATCAAGCTGCAATGTGAATTTAATCAGTTTGATTGCACTAAACGCAATCAAAGCTGAAGGCATAATAGCCTGTTACAGGATAATCCCGAAATTCCAGGAATCGTATGAACATTACAGAACCTTTGCACAGCCTCAATGGCGCCATTCACGTAGTGGTAAAAGCATTGGTATTTGCTATTAATTACTGAGATTAGGGAGAAACACGTGGTACCACCGGCATTAGAATATCCATTCTTTCTCTATCCGTAAGTAAAAGGCGTCCTAAAATTCAGGATACATATCTCAGATGAGCTGGAAAATATAATTTATCAAACTTCATTAAGTACAACAAAATAAAAATTCATTGATTCGTAATTGTTTCAGCAAGACGACTCGTCACAATACAAGAAAAAATGTTGACATATTAATATTTTTTTTTTTTTAAAGACTTCCATTTTCAAAAGAACCCAAGGAAACGGAAGTGAATCATACTACAATAAACAACAGAATTGAGAACCTCCTTCTTGATGGTTTAAAATAAGGTTGAAATTGAATAATGAATATTTCTTATCAACCTATACGAGGGAGTTCCAATGGAATTCAAGGACCTCACGACCGTGTTGACTTCAATGGACTGTAGAGTTTATTTTTTCTGATTGGCCAGAATACAGCTGTATTGTTGAGTTGGCCCATCTCAAAACACAAGTCTCGACCTTATATTGGGGCTAGCTCAATCTGTGTGATATGTCCCTACACATTTATTATTATTTATTAGTGATATTTTAGATTATAACTAAGCACAATGCCTTTTCTATTCTATTAGCAGTTTTCTATTCTGCTAAAAATAATAGAAAACTGTGGCGCTCTCGTTTATGATGCCAAAATCCACTTCGGGTCGCTGAGCCAGCGGAATAAGTAAGTATGTATAACTAATCACGGTGAACAAAAAAGCCATACGATAAAAAATCACTACATAGTATAAAACAAAGTCGCTTTCTCTGTCCCTATGCCCCTTTGTATGCTTAAAATCTTTAAAACTACGCAACTAATTTGGATGCGGTTTATTTAAGAAAATAAATTAAACTCGTTTTAATCTTTAGATGCCTTTACAATTACTCGAATTGTATAGTATCATTACAGTATATATGTATAGTGTAATTATATGTTACAACAAATAAACCAGCTAGGTGAAACTGAGAGCATTGCAAGTTAATATAAACATTCCGACACAAAATTTATTCCCCACATTTGGGCTACCCCACCTCTCTGACTCGGTTTCACGTCATACCATAACGATTCTCTGAGGGCACCTCTTATATTTTATTCAGGATCAGCCCTCGTTTGTACCCTAGTACAGATCTGCCATCAAATATGTAGGAAAACCAGTGTTGGGTGCGTTTACTGCGTAATAAACGGAATGTATGTCTAATAGGAAACTTTTATGGATTTAGGAATCGAAATGTGTTCATGTGTTTCGAAGTTACCTTCCGTTTCAAGCTCTTTGGTGTTTATTAACACAGTAGACCGCTAACCTGGTCGTTTTGAGTTTGATCCCCAGTGGGTAAATTGGTTGAGGTTACCCGTGACCAGAGGGCTGCCTTTTACCTCGCGCAAAAAATCAGCATTGCCATTCAACGTGGCAATGCTGTCAGCCTTCTGGGCACCCTACCTCGGGGTAATGATTTGCCGGGACTAGAGTTTTTGTGAGTTTTTTTTTTTTTCTTTTTTTTTAATCATGTAAATACTTTTTTAGTTTCTAGAGTAATTTAAAATTAATGTATATAGTGGGTAAATTAAAAAAATCTTTTTCGAGCTGTCGTGCAAACTTTTTTTTAGAGTTGTGTGTTGTGTTGTATTTATTATACTGCAATCGCAAGATCATTGTTCCATCTTAAGGTTTCATCTAACTTGGATGGTTTTTGGCTTGTTGATATATCGTCACCATCTCATAATCTGCCCACAATTATGACGTCACTTCTGCTTGTGATTTTTAACATATTTTTATTAACTGTTCTTACTTATTATTCCATTTAGCTCCGGGGAGGAAAGCATAATATTATCTTTGCAAATCAACCCTTTCAGCTTTTTTCTTTTTGTTTTTGTAGCAAAGTTTTTATACAATAATAAAGAGAAGTTATAAAGTTATATACAATAATTACTTAGTTTGCTCTTGTTGCTTATTAACATAATGAATATTAAATAAGGACGCCTACTAATTACATATAAGAAGGTACTGATCTTGTATAGATTAAAAAAATTGCCTGGCGTCAAAGAACCCGTGCGACTCGAAATTCTTTATGTTCTTGGTTGAGACACAGATTAAAAAATAAAGAGTTCCATATAGGTCGACAACGATCTCACAATAAGCAAATTTAAGTAGCATTGCTCACAAATAATTTAAATTTACTATAACCATAGATGATAAATGAAGTGTTAATTCTGTCAGTACATTATTTTCGCGAAAACATAACAACTCTCCCGGGAACATACAATTTTCGGCCATTTTGTGTTCCAAAAGGCCAAAACACAATAGGTCTTTGTTATTGGTATTTCACGGAATCACCATTTTTTTATGTCTTTATAACCATTTCATGTAAGTACTTTCTATAGGAGGAATAACATGTATAAACTGCAAAAAGTTTTCCTTTATTTATTTTTTATAATAATTCAGTGTAATAAAATAAAAATAAAAACTTATAGATCCACGAGAAACAAGGGTTATAAAGTAGATAAATAGATATGTATGCCATGTAATATTATGAGGGTACCGATTTTTTCAACAAGGGTTTGGATTTCAGGGTTATCGATTTTTCAACAAGGGTTTGGGTTTCAAATATAGTTTCTATCCGAGAATGAGTATTATTGGCCCAACTTTCAAGATATTATCCTCGGAGCTCCCTTTTTGAAAAAGTTCATTTATAAAAACATCCTTTTTCAAAATGATCTTGTTGAGTAAAAAAAAATCAGATAATGATATTTATACAGTCTTTAGCTATATTATTCTTGAGTGGCGGGGTCGCACTGTTATGTCTTTTTCAAAGGAAATCTTCGCGAGGAAAATTCGGTCAAGTGCGAATTGAACTCGCGTGGAGAGGGTTCCGTACAATGCCAATGTCAGTTTTTATATTCAATTGTGCTATGTCAACTAACTACTACTATCACTATCTAGTGGTATTTTTGTGAAATATTTTCCGTAAGTGAACGTTTTATATTGAACTAGTGACCCGCCCCGGCTTCACATGGGCATAAAAACCTTCCTATTGAATCACTATATCTATTTAAAAAACCGCATCAAAATCCATTGCGTAGTTTTAAAGATTTATGCATACAAAGGGACATAGAGACATAGTGATTTACCACTTTAATTGTCAATTGATAGAATTCTTGCAGGGTTTTCTGTAATCTATAGGCAATACTTGTAATTTTGACTTCCGCAAATTAGATGAAGACATAATTAAAGCTTATGAATTCAGTGATGTAATTAATTTAAAAAATAATGATACAAGGGAAAAGGCTCTTACATCAACAATGGCTCAACGTGAAATAGTGACGCCTCCTCCTTTGGGAAATCTTAGGGGCTCGGTACCGTGCGGCTTAATCAAAAGGAATCATAATACAAGACCGTTTCAAGTGAACGAAAAAAGAGCTTGAGGGGTTCCCATTACCAATAATGATATGCCGAAATAAATGGGAAAGATGAATGCTGTTGTTGCTCAGGATATTCTGTTCATGATTATTCTAAATTTGAAATTCGCTAATCTCTACTATATTATTACACTAGCGACCCGCCCCGGCTTCGCATGGGCATAAAAACCTTCCTCTTGAATCACCCTATCTATTAAAAAAAACGAATTAAAATCCGTTGCGTAGTTTTAAAGATTTAAGCATACAAAGGGACATAGGGACAGAGAAAGCGACTTTGTTTTATACTATGTAGTGATATTATTATAATAAAGCTGAAGAATTTATTTGTTGAAAACTGCTGGTCGGATTTGCAAAATTCTTTTTTTTTATATGAAAAACTCATTCTTGGAAAAAACTATAGTACATACACACTAATGGCGAGTCAAACCGCGGGGAACAACTAGTCTATATTATAAAAATCAATTGCTGTTCGTTAGTCTCGCTAAAACTCGAGAATGGCTGGGCCAATTTGGTTAATTTTGATCTTCAAAAGTGTTTTCAGGCGGTACGGAGTTCGCCGGGTAAGCTAGTATAATATAAATTGTTGTATAAATAACGAAATAACCCGAATGTATAGGTTTTATTTAGCTAAAATTAATCTGGATAATAAAGCAAGACAGATGTGACAATTTCAAATGACCACAAACAAGCCATAAACTATGACATTCTTCCCTCCTTAATTTAGTCTTGAACATAATCATTCAGGTGTGATGAATTCTGTACTGGTGCTGTCGGTAGTCAAGTAACCGTCCGCTCAGTCTGAGACTCTAACCAAGAATGTCCCTCGATCCCTTCTTGTTAGTACCATCTCCACTGCCTCCCCACCGCTATGCTTGTTGTGTCAAAGCGGGGAGTTGATCAACCAATGACAGACTCTCGTAAGATGGCGCCACGGTTGTTATTATTTAAGCCTATTATTACCATAATTGCGTAGTAAATCATAAAATATATAATATAAATAAGCATAACCATAAAAATCATGACATTCGGCCATCGGACAACGTGCAGACTCCGGCGCACGTTACAAAAATTGTACAATTGGATGATCAATACAAAATATACCTTATTCACCTTTTAAAACATATCTGAGTCTATTTACATAGTGTGACAAAGATATATAAGTATTATTAACATAAAACACAATAATATCAAAATTTAAATATTTACAATTATTTCCTCTAAACATTTTAAATAATAAGCCAAATCAAATGAACAAATCTTTTTTCAAGTATAAACTAAATCAAACACAATAAAATCATATCATGACATTCGGTTGTTTTTTGTTTGTTATTATTTAAATGTATATTCTATCTGAATCACCATGTCCAGATTCAATCAACACGCAGAACAGCTTTAGTGGATTACCCATACACCCTACAGATGAAGAATCTGAAGATCAGCCAATAGTAAAATGACCAAGTAAACCACCATTACTCTTATAAGGTGTACAGGAAGTCAATAAGCTGGCAGAACTACTTCGTTCATCTGGCAGTGCGGATAGTTTCACCCTAAGGATAATAAATAAAAATCAACTTCAAGTAATCAGTGCCGGTATAGAAACTTATAAAAAAAATATCTACTCGACATGGTTGGATTGGGTATAAATTCATCCAAGAAGATCAACGATGCTACAGAATCGTTATTTAAAAAAAAATCTACACAGCACCTTCCAAAGCAATTGAAGCAGAGATAGAAAAAACCGGAAACATCATTCAAGGATAAATTATCAATGTGAAATTTGGACTAGAAAGAAAACCAACGTCAACTTTTTTTTTGTAAATATTGCTCCAGGTCCTAGCAATAGTGCAGTTAAAAATAACGAAAATTCACCACCAAGCAGTAAAAATAAAAGGTCCTCAAACGAGGCATACAATTCCTTAGTGTCAAAGATGCCAACAACTTTGTCATTCAAAAAAAATAATCATAATACTCATTTATTTTTACCCGTCAATACAATAGATTAATAAAAATAATGATAATAATTAACATCAAGTCAAATAGCAGCAGTCAAATTCAAAATAAAAATTAAAAATGAGAAATAAATCAAAAATTCATACACTGACATCATTAATACTGAAATATTACTACATTAATGTACATCGTACCTTTTGTACAATAAAACTAATATCAGTCCATTAATTCCTCGTTACTATAGTAAACTTTGTCATTGTCAATTAATTAGTAATAAGTTTTAATTTTACTATATCAGTGTGTGAAATGTGCTCAAGGTCATCAAGCTTCAGAATGCAAAAAAAAAAGACAGTAGTACACCAGCACTATGCGCCCTTTTCCAAGGTGAGCATCCTGCAACTACTAGGAATGTAGTGTTTACAAGGAGATTCTAGCAAGTCGAAAGCCAAACCAATAAGGCTTGAATGCCCAACGAAAACTTCAAATGCATATATTATACAAAAATCTAACACTGATATCATCAGATGCTACTCAAATGAAACTAAACTTTTTACACATGATATTAAAAAAAAAAAACTTTCTATGCCAAAATCCTAAAAGGCAATACTGAAGTGTCATCTAAGTTAACCAATAAAATTGAAGAATAAAAAAAAACTGCTTAAAGCATCAACCTCAATAATTAGACATGCTCCTACAACATATGAGTGCACTTTATAAGCCTCTTCGCTCTACTTAATTGTCAGAAGAATAAAATGACTACTGATAAAGAATTAGAAGACATTAAGAATTACTACCTGGAACATAAATGGCTAGCTCCAAATAAATCTGAACTTGAAGTGCTTATTGCAACTCACAAACTAGATGTGACCTTAATCTCAAAAGCACACTGCATCAAGCAAAGTAACGTTCCATCAAGGACTACAACACTTATATCACACACCACCCTGATGAAATGAGCCATGTAAGTCCATAAACATTACCTGCTGCCAGAGTATAAACACTCCGAATCCTAGCAACCACCATAGCTATTAAAGGTAAGCTTGGAAGTCTTAATCTGTCTGCAGTTTAATGCCATCCAAGGCACAAGAGTAACTGTTCTACTTACAGTAAGTACGTTCTGACACTAGGAGGCAGACTTATTTCAAGTGGAGATTGGGGTGCCAAACATTCTGGGGATTAAGGTTGACCTCAACCAAAGGTACACTGCTCAAACTGTGTCTTGGCAATAACAATCTTAATGTAATCACGACTTGTGAACCAACATACTGGCGATATGTTAAAATTATCTGAATATTTTTTTTTTGCAAAAGGGCCAGAAGTACACTATCTGAAAGCAGAAACTTGCTATGATAGCGGCTTTGATCATAGCCCTATACTGTTGACAATTAGTTCCACTATTATCTGCTATAATGAAATATAGTACAGAGACGGTGATTGTTTAAATGATCAAAATTTGATTGATTGCTGTGAAAGACGTCCAGAACAAAACAATTGGACACCAGCTAGAATACCTTACTGCGATACCATCCACCAACTATTCACTGTGGAAAACTACTAAAGGTCCATTTAAACCACAGGCATGAAGTTTCCATTTAAAACTAATACTGGGTGGACACATACTGGAAAAGAGAAAGCTGATATATTTGCAAGACATTTAGCTGACGTGTTTGCACCAAATGAAGGCTATGAAGACGTGGAAACTGAAATAGATAGAAGAGCTGAACCAAGTCTTCCAACTATCTGTTCCACTTAACCCAGTGATAGTACAAAAAGTTAAACAGGTCATCTCTAATTTCCAAAGACATAAGTCACTTGGTTTTGACTTGATCATCAAAGAAGTTCTAGAAGAGTTAATCAAATCAAATCTCTTTATTTGCATGAATGTATGTACAAAATGATGGTGTAAAAATATGAATGTGCGAATACATTTTACCTTAGTAAGGCGTGCAAATATATCATGTCTAAAAATACTCAATTATAAAGATACACCATTTAAAAAAATGACAAATTTAAAAAGATATAGTCAACATGGTATTTTATCATAATTTCCAACTTGCAATGATTCCAATAAAAGTATAATAATCTGAGTAGTCATAATGTGTTAGTAAAATAAATGTTTATCTATTAGCAGTGTTCGTAACTTTTCTTTAAATGCTCTGTATCTTAACTCTTACATACTGTCAGGTAATTTGTTAAATAATTTCGGTTCCAAAACATATATTGTCCTACTTTACGACGCAAGATTAGATTCATATACAATCCAATGATGTATTCATTAATTGATGCAACAAAGTGTTTATTCATTCATTCATTCATGTTGAGGAAGTATTTGTACCATAATTCTTGTTGGTTTTGGTCGTCTATTAACAATTTGCTTAAAACTATTTATATTTTGCCTCACATACAATCATGCCTCAAAAATGAACAGTGAGGGTAAAGTCAAAGTTCAATTTTCTAAAATCTGATACACAAATCTCTTTGTTGTCTCTAAACATGGCTCGGATACATTTTTTTGTACCCTAAATGTGCAGCAGATTGTGTATCGTTGCAGCATTTCCCCAAAAAAGTATACCATATCTCAATTTAGAGGCAACACAATAATAGTCAGCAAGAAAGGCCATAGTCTATCTCACTACTCTATTCAACAGAATATTGAGAGTCCAATTCATTCTATGCCTGTGAAAAGTATCAGTTATAACAATGCTCTACGAGGCAGGCAAACCACGTCATTCTGCAATCTCTTACAGTTAATTCGTTTCTTACCAATCTTGTCTAAAATCTTCCGAAAGATTTCTAATTAGAATTTTGCGTATCCTCTCGGAACCTGATGCAATACCAAAACACCAATTGGGCTTTAGTAAATATCACTCTACAATATAACAGGTTCACAGAGTATGCGATACTATTAGAAAATCTACTAAGCAGCTTTCTTGGACAATTAGCGGGCATTTTACAAAGTGTGGCACAAGAACTACTTTACAAAATCAGGAAAGTGTATCCTCACAGTAACTTTTTGCTAGTGGATGCATAGCCGAAATACATTATTCCAGGTTCAAATAGATGAAGAGACATCAGACTTCTATGAAAGTAAAGCGATGTTTCTAAGGGATTAGCCTTAGGTCCCAAATTGTTCACGATCTATATATCTGATCTCCCTGAAGCCGATAATATCACCAACCACCGTTACTAAATTTGCCGATGTTACGGCTATATTAGCAGGTAACAAAAATCCAGGTTTGGCGTCAACTATTGGCATCACAAGATTGCCTTGATAAGATTGATGAAAAGCTCCACAAATGGCGATCATAGCAAGTGACTCAAAATTGTACCCATATTATCTTTGCTTAAAAAAAGAGAAACTGCCCACCATCAAACTAAGGGACATGAGCTTACCACAGAATGACTCCGTCAAGTATCTCGGAATGCATTTGGATCGCAAACTAACATGGAAGAAGCACATCAAAACAAAAAAAGATGACATCTATCTCCAGTATCGAGGACTGGCTGATGGCACGCAACTCTGTTCTATTTATAGATAACAAGCTCCTCATATACAAAACAATCTTGAAACTCATTTGAACATACTGCCTCCAATTGTGGGGCAGTGCTTGTAATACAAACATAACCATCATGGTTCCTCACCAATGCTAAAATCCACGACACACTGCAGATCAACACTTAGGAAACTACAGAAATCGATTCTTGAACCACCCAAATGAGCTGGCACTTAATCTTATAAATTATGATATGATATTCAAGGACTCGCTTCAAGATTCTAAGAGAAGGCTACTTCTACTGAGCCTTTACAAGGGACACATATTTTTATCTTATTGCTCATCGTCAAGGCTCATAGTCCAGAGAACTGATTGTAGATAAAACCAGAAAAAAAAAAATGTATGCATAAGAAAATACATTAGCTCTTTTCACTAATTTCATAAATATAATTAATTAGATGGACTTCATCTGTACATAACAAGACCATAACTTTTAACATGCAGCTTTTTACCCATAACTTTTAACATGCAGCTCGTCAGAACTTTAAGTATGTACGATTCCATCTATATATAAAATAAAGCACGCTCTTGCTAATAGCAAACTCAAAAGATGCACATTAACATCTAACATGATCTAGCGCACGCTCGCGCTAATAACGAACTTAAAGGATGCTAACTTTCATCTAATATAATCTAACGCACGCTCACGTTAGTACAGAACTCAAAAGATGCACTCTCACATCCAACATAATCTAACGCACGCTCACGTTAGTACAGAACTCAAAAGATGCACTCTCACATCCAACATAATCTAACGCACGCTCACGTTAGTACAGAACTCAAAAGATGCACTCTCACATCCAACATAATCTAACGCACGCTCACGTTATTACAGAACTCAAAAGATGCACTCTCACATCCAACATAATCTAACGCACGCTCACGTTAGTACAGAACTCAAAAGATGCACTCTCACATCCAACATAATCTAACGCACGCTCACGTTAGTACAGAACTCAAAAGATGCACTCTCACATCCAACATAATCTAACGCACGCTCACGTTATTACAGAACTCAAAAGATGCACTCTCACATCCAACATAATCTAACGCACGCTCACGTTAGTACAGAACTCAAAAGATGCACTCTCACATCCAACATAATCTAACGCACGCTCACGTTAGTACAGAACTCAAAAGATGCACTCTCACATCCAACATAATCTAACGCACGCTCACGTTATTACAGAACTCAAAAGATGCACTCTCACATCCAACATAATCAAACGCACGCTCACGTTGTTACAGAACTCAAAAAGATGCACTCTCACATCCAACATAATCAAACGCACGAAGTCATGGGCTACAGCTAGTTATCAATTTTACCAATAATATTATAAACCACTAACAATCTTAAATCAACCATATTAACCGCTCACTACTTTATTCGGTCGGACATGAAAAATCCTTTTGTTCATGATAGCATGATTACTGGGGAAAGCCATCATCATCATTATCATCGATACGATCTATAAGCATCATATCTGGCCTTACAAAACTTTAAATTTTCATAAAAGTAACGCCTCTTGTACAACAAATAATAAAAACAATAAAAAAATAAAGGCTAAGCAAATTAATATTTTAACCACAATGTATTAGCAAGAATGAAATGAAAGCAGAAAAACAAGCATAATAAAATGAGTGTGTGTTCTGTGGGCCCGGCCAGAAGCAGGCCTGGCTGGCTGGCTGGCCACGCAACCTTAGTCACAATTCATGTGATGTATGTATGATGTGAGTATTTCATTATTTCACACAAAAGCGACACTTTAACAATGTCTACTTAAAAAGTACGATAAGTTTAAATTCGACAATTATAAAAACCTTTACTTTTTTTTTAAATTATTTTTACTGTATTAATAATTAAATTAAATTTATTAAATTAAACTTTACACTACATAAATGTAAAATTAGAATAATTATTCCACCAAAATAACGAAACCACTCTTTAATAAAAAGGGCTTACCGCAACCACACGACTGGGCAATTCGAACAAATTTTTTTTTTTCTTGTGATAAACATACGTTAACTAATACATGATTAAAACACTATCATCAATAAATTTGCACTTTACTAATCTTTAAGCTAACCAATCTCACTATTATCAGTCCAGAAGAATAGAAACAAGGTTCCACCATTAAGGCTTCAAAACAAGTAAATGTAGGTAGGACGTACTAACAAAACTGAGGGTAGCAATCATTAACAACAAATCTAATCATGAAGCAAAGCAAAAATATAACTTGTCAGCCTGTACTGATTGGAATAAAAACATTAACGCGACACACATATTATTATAACTTAGTAAAAATAAAAAAAGTCTGAATTTTAACTTCTATCTGTAAAGCTTGTAAGCAAAAACTCATTATATTTATTTAAAACATTAAAGTACTTACAATTTCTATCTTTTTTCCACTTCTGCGGGCGAGATAAGAGCACTTCTGAAATGTGATGAATTCTGTACTGGTGCTGTCGGTAGTCAAGTAACCGTCCGCTCAGTCTGAGACTCTAACCAAGAATGTCCCTCGATCCCTTCTTGTTAGTACCATCTCCACTGCCTCCCCACCGCTATGCTTGTTGTGTCAAAGCGGGGAGTTGATCAACCAATGACAGACTCTCGTAAGATGGCGCCACGGTTGTTATTATTTAAGCCTATTATTACCATAATTGCGTAGTAAATCATAAAATATATAATATAAATAAGCATAACCATAAAAATCATGACACAGGTAAGTAGGTGGTCTCTTAGACCGAGTTGAGCGGCGTGGTTCTTCAGCTACAGGAGAAGAAGAAGGTGTACTAGAAGGTGTACTGTACTGATCTAAATTAGGAGTACCCATTGTTGGTTCAATATGTTCCATATCACCTCCATGACCTTCGTTGTTCTCATCTTCAGATGATGATATATTTGGCGTAACAAATCGATAGTCGGGAAGTATAGTATCACCTCTTGGAGCGAGATGGCGATTTGAAACCGTTAATTCTCTGCCATTGGATAGTCTGACTGAACTGTAATGTGGATTTGGCTCTAATAGGTCAACTTCTTCTACCAACGGATCATATTTGCTATTTCTAACAAATTTCTTTAAGAGAACCTTTCCAGGTTGTAACCACGTCGGCATGGATTGTCCCCAAGACGATCGCCGTGGATGATTAAACATTCTTTCATGCGGGGTCGTATTAGTTGATGTGCATAGAAGCGATCTTATGCAATGAAGTGCCTGTGTGATAACGGTCTCCCACTTATCTATAGGTAGGTTTTTATCTTTTAGTGCAAGACGTATAGTTTGCCAAAGGGTTCCATTCAGGCGCTCCACCTGTCCATTTCCTTGAGGATTATATGGAGATGACCGACTTGTTGATATTCCTTTAGTATGTAGAAAATCTTTGACTCCAGCAGACATGAACGACGCTCCTTGGTCTGTATGAATAGTTGCTGGCATTCCAAAAACTGAAAAGACATCAGTAAGATGTTTAGTTATTGTCTCAGTACTCATATCAGAGCATGCGTAAGCAAAAGGAAATCTCGAGTACTCGTCGATAATTGTCAATATGTACTTGTTGTTGGTAGACGTTGGTAGGGGTCCTTTGAAATCCAAAGATAATCTTTCTAATGGCATGGTGGCTTTAATTAATGTCCCAGTATTTTTATTGAATCTTGGTTTTATTTCTGCACAAGTTGGACAAGAGGCTACAGTTTTCTTGACATCATCACTTGTAAAAGGAAGATTTTTGGATCTTATCCAATGAGTTAGTCGTGATATTCCAGGATGACAAAGAGATCGATGTAGTTCCATAAGACGATTGTCTGTTGTTGCTCCGCATACCTGTCTTGACAAAGCATCTGCTACAGTATTGAGATGACCGGGTCGATATTTGATGTCGAATTTATAATTTGATAATTCTATTCTCCATCTTTGAATTTTGTCATTTTTTATTTTACTGGCATGGCCTTTGAACATATATGCCACCGATTTCTGATCAGTTATCAAATAAAATGAACGTCCAAGAAGATAGTGTCTCCATTTCTTGAGACATTCTATAATAGCATACGCTTCTTTCTCTATAATTGG
Source organism: Apomyelois bistriatella (assembly GCA_947044815.1). Taxonomy (NCBI): domain Eukaryota; kingdom Metazoa; phylum Arthropoda; class Insecta; order Lepidoptera; family Pyralidae; genus Apomyelois; species Apomyelois bistriatella. The sequence goes on from OX345693.1 coordinate 789,460, forward strand.
ATATTTTCTTTCACTTTCGTTTAAAGATTTTGAAAAGAATGCTACTGGTCTACCATTTTGAGTCAAAGAAGCAGCAATAGAATAATTTGAGGCATCTGTTTCTACAGTAAACGGTTCTTTGGGATCAACCGCTGATAAAGATGATTTGGAAATAATTCCTTTTAATTCTTCAAAAACAGCCGCTTGATTTGCATTGAGTGGGTATGTCTCTACTTGTGTCAATGGGTGTAGTTTCAAAGAGAAGTCTAGTACCCATTTAGAGTAATGTGAAAATAATCCTATTGCACGTCTTAAAGATGCTGAATCATGAGGAAGTGGTAAATCACGTAATGGTCGTAATCGTTCGGGGTCTGGTTTTATAATTCCCTTGTGAATATTGTACCCAAGAATATTCAAATCTGTTATTGAAAATTCACTTTTATCCTTATTTATTGTAAGACGAAATTTATCTGAAATCTTCACGAATTTCGTAAGTTTTTCATCATGGTCTTTTTGATCAATTCCACATACGGTGATATCGTCTAAATATGGATATATTCCATCAATATGTGATTTACGAATAATAGAATCAATCGCTCGTTGAAAACAGGCAACTCAAAAACTCTTAAACTATGACATAAGATACAATTGGCGGTCTTAATACTGAAAGCATTCTCTACCAGAACAACTATTGGAAGAAAAAGAAAGTGATGATTCGTTGCCATAAAAATAATTTCATGACTTCATCAATTATAACAATTTATTTTATGGGATACTAGCTGTTGCCCGCTGTTCCGCCCGCGTGGGGCTCGGTTATATCGCGTCCAAAAGTAGCCTATGTTTCCCCTAGTCCTTTTCTACATATATCCATAACAAATTCGTCCAGCGGTTTAGTCGTGAAAACGTAAGAGACAGACAGATAGACAGACTTTCGCATTTATAATATTAACAGGGATCCTCCGATTGTAAAGTTTAACAGGGCAACCTGTACTTTAATAATCTGAGGTTTTGTCTTAAGATGAAAAATTTCGAAGCGCATTACATTACTAGACTTTCTACCGCTTCAAATCAATATCATTTTCAATTGAAAGTTTGCCATCTAGCATTATATAAATCGTCGAACTATCTGAAAGATAAAATTCCAGGGTGATAAGTAGTCAAAATTACAGAACCATTCTACCAAAAAGGTATATTGTTAATTTAATTAATAGTATATTATTAATTTAATTAAGTATAATAGTATTAAATAAATCGTCGATCTATCTGAAAGATAAAATTCCAGGGTGATAAGTAGTCAAAATTACAGAACCATTCTACCAAAAAGGTATATGGAAGTAAAAACACTCAAAATGGCGCTCCACTTCCAGATCAATTTTCTTATTTCAATCAAATTGAGACAAGAATATAATACTGAAATGACAAAGGTCTAATACCCAATTATCTTTTGCTATATACAAAAAAGCAATTTGTCGTTTTTTACAAAATATAATAATTATCTACCATAACACAATAAAGTAAAAACATTATAGGTAATTGGATACTACCTGACAAGGTAAAGAAGCGATTTCAAGATACCAACTTTCATCTTTGGCCGATTGTACTAAAAAAAATAAAAACACAAAGATTGTTCACATATCAATGTACATTTATTTGTACACTCATTTGTATACAATACAAATGAGTTAATGAAATCGGCAGCTATTTTGCTCAACGTATAAGTCTCGTAATACAGCGGGAAAATGCTGCCAGTATTCTGGGTACATTGCCACCCTGTGGCGCGTTGGAATACTATTTTTATTTATAACTAGCTTTCGCTCTAGGCTTCGCCTGCGTGAATTTCTCACGGAAACATTGCTTTTCCCCAGGATGAAAAGTATCTTATGTCCTTCTCAATACTTCTATCTATGTGTTTGCGAAATTTCAGGAAAAGTGGCGTGAAAGTGTAACAAAAAAACAAATTCACTTTCGCATTTAAAATATTAGTTAGGATTGACAGAGATTGCCCTGGATGTAGACAAAAGAGGGAAATCTCCGCCTACCAATAGAACACTACAAAAAATAGGTTTTTAAAGAAAACGTAACAAGATACAGCGTGTTCTTTCTCAACAAAGAACGAACGCCTTAACCCCTATCGACCCTCAAACCATCTAATCGGATTGTCACCGGGACAGGGTCCCGCATTAAATGTTTAAGTACTTGAGAATTATTTAACGGTCCAGTCGTTTAGTGTAATGACAGGTTGTTTTGTTTGACGGCTACTTGCTTCGAAACTTTGAATTACAGACTTTGAATGTTGAATTGCTGTTATTTTAAAATGAGTGTTGTTGTGTTTACGGATTCAGATGAATGGTTATGATACTAGTTTTATTTATTTATTTGCTGTTTCCCGCGGTTTCACTCGCCCTTGGTGTGTATGTACTATAGCTTATAACCTTCCCCAAGAAACACGCTATCATTTGCAGAAAGAATTTTTCAAATCCGACCCGTAGTTCTCAAGTTATAAGCGTTCAAACAAACAAACTCTTCAGCTTTATAACATTAGTATAGATTTAAACTTTACTCTTTAAAAAATAATAGGTGGACTTAATGCCATAAGGCATTCTCTGCCAGTCAAATTTTTGGACCAAACAGAAAATCGTATAGGGTAGTGTAGTATAGATCTCCAACGCAATCCACGGGGCGCAAGATCACCATAAATGGAAAGAGATCGTAAAGAAGATAGGTCGGGCACATCACGACGCTCAATACATACATACATATAATCACGTCTTTATCCCATACGGGGTAGACAGAGCCTAGAGCCATAAGACCTTAGGCCACCTTTAGCATAATGGTAGTTGAAACAGGAAATCAATAGTGATGGGTTGCTAGCCGCATCGCCTATGTCATGATTTCCCCATTCGGCGATTCCCTCAGACGACTTTTACGGCTTGCGCGGGAAGAGAAGCAGCTGGTACATTCTATGTTTTTATTTTTCTCCCAGACCAGCATGGAAGACGCTCAATAGTGAGCAAATAACTGGAGGAGGAGGACTGTAGTGTCACAAAATACCTAATAGTACTAGTTCAGTGAAATGAAGTGGCCTTGTAGACCCAGGGTCGTGGGTTCGATGCCCACGGAAAGCATACTTTGTTTAGTTGTTTTCGATTTTTTAGTTTAATTATACTATGAGAAAGGATGCCTGTAAGAAATTAATTATGCGATCATTATTATTGCAGCGTGTTTCTCAGTTGCATTTCCTATCCCATCCTGCACGTTAACGTTGTCTGAATTCATCAATATTAATAATAATAAAGTGACCACAGAAACAGAGACATTATCCGAATAGAAATGTTTTGACGCGGATTTAGTTCCAGGATCAGTGTGGCTATCGTATTTTCTCTTCTCACTTTCAGTTCACCACACCACACCTTATGTTTAATTTATTTATTATTATGTATATTTCTTTGTCGAATTTTGTAAAGTGGACAAAGAAATATACATAATAATAAATTAATTAACATGACCCTACATTCGAGCAGTCGGTTAAATAAAAAAAATAAGAATGTCATGAACAATCCGGCCACCACTAATTGCACCACGGAATGGACGCACTCACTTCCGTTTTAATTTCACACCAATTACACGCTAGGGGTCGCTATGGTTGACGCGTGATTCCTCGTGGTTCGCACAATGTCATTTTAATAGTTTATTTTCTATTATTAAGTTTTGATATTTTAGGGTTTACGAATCTAAAAATAACAAAACATAACCTATACAAAATCACTTGTATCAATATTCCTAGCACAGCCGATTTTCCCCAAATGCACTGGATCAATAAATTCTTTTGAGGAGGAAATGATAAATTAATAAAATAAAAAATAACTTTAATCTGTACCGTGTTTTAAATGAAAGGGCTTGTTGTAAAGACTCAATAATTTTTTTCCAAATTATACTAAGCTAGCGACCCGCCCCGGCTTTTCACGGTTGCAATATGAATCTCTTGAATCACTCCAATCTAAAAACACATATCAAAATTCGTTTAGTATTTTCGAAGATTTAAGCATACATAAGGACAGACAGCAGAAAGCGACTTTGTTATATATTATGTAAAGATAGATTTATTAATACGTAGCCATTCTCAAAAATTTAAAGCGTTGGAAATGTAGTGGAGCGAGAATAGAGTGAAAAAACTATGGAGTTAAAGAAATCTATATAAATCTATAAAAATGAAACCCGTTTTCCGTTGTCACGACATCGCATGAAAACGGCTTGACCGATTTGACTGATTTTTTTTTTTGTAGTTTTGTAATACCCTGTACAAGGTTCTTACGGAAAAAATATTAAGAAAGGCGGTACGAAGTTCGCCGGGTCCGCTAGTTTAATATAACTATCGGTTAGTTAAGGCTCTATAAACACACATATACCAGGTTTCTATAATACTTTTTTTATATTATATTACTTACTTTAGTAAATAAGAGTAATTTAGACCAAAATATGTTTTCCTCCATATATTCAAAAACACGTACACAAATTGTTATAATTTCTCGTAATTCCAAACGTACACACTCGCAAGCTTTAATTATGGCAAAAAAGCAACTAATACAGTTAATTTTGTTCTTAATGAGACGTATTTCCTTACAAATAGCAAATAATTGAGTCATACGAGTGCCGGCCCGGTAAAACGATTACCGTATCGTGTGGCCCTGAAAATATCAGCTTTCCGAAACTGTTATAGTTTCGGTTTCACCACTTGACTCTACATACTATTGTTTTACATTTGAAGCTCTCTGCGGCATTCCGTTTTTGAAATAATTGATATGGAATTCAGGCACAACAAATTGTTAACGACTACTTTCTGAAATTTAAATTATACTGGCTTTAGCCCGCAGCTTCGCCCGCGTGAACTTTCCTCATGAACAGTGCTTTTTCCCGGAATGAAAGGAACCCTATGTCCTTCTACTAGTTCTAAGCTACCTTCCCACCAATTTTCATCTAAATCAGTTTAGCCGTTCTTGAGTTATAAATTGTGTAACTAACAACTTTCTTTTATATCTATAGATAGACGAGGCAATATTTAATTAAGATTACGGCGGGTAACACTAGTGAAAACACGAGGCAAAAAAATTACATTAGTATGAGGTGATAAAGGAGAAAAACTTACTACTTACTTAGTTACTTACGAAACTTGTAAAATAGATTTTTGCTGAAATGATAGATTTAAAGTATTATAAATATTAGATAATTTATAGTATTATAATAATATTATAATACTCCGGACCCAGGTTGGCCTAAGCAAGGACAACATGTACATATGGGGGTACAGCTTAGAGGAGACCTGCAGATGTAGTCTCTCCCCAGACCATGGCACATCTTCTATCGAGCCCTGCGTGCCCAGCCACCTGCACGCTCGGGGACCTATACGAAGCCACTGACAACGCCTTGTCAGTGGCGGAGTTCTGGTCCTCACAAATATAAATTTGCCAGAGTCGACTCGCTAAGAAGAAGAAGTATTATAATCAATTTGTGGCAGTTTTATTATAATATAGTATTGGTAATTATGGTAGATTCCATCATGTTAGTTTTGGTATCGGTAATGTGGGTATCTTTAAAAAACATGGTAACAAAATATTTTTGGAGCTATCGATACTTTTGTTCCTAGGTAACGAAATTTTTACGGTAATTTTGTTGAAAATTAACGTTACCCGAGTTAACGATACCTTGTCAAGTAACAACCTGTGTTTGTGGAGGTAACGATACAGATTTTTAACGTTGAAACAAGCCCTGGTTTTATTACACATCATATCGTGTGCCTTTTTAATTAACCATGCATTCTTACAAATCGTGGTCCTCATAGCTGAGGGTCGTAATCACCATTACCCAATTTGGCATCGAATTACTTCAAATCAAAGCTAGTATGTGCCTGATGTATGGTCTCTTGGTTGTGGTAGAATTTAGTGGCATAGGCACACTATTTTATTAGTTAAACACAGTACCATTAATTCAGATTTGGTCTAAGACACTTATTTAATTTCTAAAAGACTTGTTATAAATTTTGGCAAGCACAATGTAACTGATAAGAGATATAAAATGTTCTTTAATATTGTATATGTAATAATAGAGCCTACGATTAAGTATAAGTACCTATTTAATTTTACTTTAATAATGAAATTGTGGAAAATTGATTGTTATTATTATGTGATCATCTACCCAAATTAAAATATTTAAATTTAATACTTTTGAATAATCTCATTAAATTATCAATGGCGTTTAGTTTCATTTACCTACTTTGTAATCCGTAACTGTTTTGTTATATTTTGTTTTCAGGTTTATTTTATGCGAATTTGACAATAAATCTTCGAAATAACTTTAACCATAACACGACACAAGTGAAACAAAATAAGCCTTTATATCACAAAATACAATTTCCGTTCAAAAAAAAAAAACAATCCAAAACAAATTACAACTAAAATAAAAGTACTCTAAATAAAAATCGCTTACCAAAACCGCCCAAATCTTCATAAAAAGTCCACACACGTATCACAGAATCACTGTCAAAATACGAATTTCGAATTCCGAACTACGTCAGCTAGCCAGGACCAGCTACTGAATCAGAAGACGGTCGAGTAGTCACTGCAGGTTGAGTCCTATCTCTCCCGCATCGTGTTTACGCATGCGTGGCGGGACCACAGAATGGGCAATAGGAACAGTCAGCTGTTACCCGACACCTAAGGTTAGTATGTCAGAGGGACTTTTTTCAAAGGTGCGAGACAGTGACCGCGCAAATTGGATTTTCTCTGCAAAGGTTAAGAAAATGATAGTTTGAACGGGGCTTTGTCTACCTTTGTTGATAAGGGTTAAGATTTGTGAAAAATAAATAAAAACTTTTTTTATCCGGAGTCGTTATCGTGAAATGTCTGATTTGATATGATCTTTTACAGGAACCATTTTTTCATGAAAATCTAATGCGGTATGATTGCTGTTGACGTTTTTGAAAATGTCACAAAAATGGATAGGTAGTCTAAAAGATTTTCATAATATTCTCGCACTTGATGATAATGATTGTGTTCTAAACCACGCTTATAGCTAATACGATGACAACTGTCATAAGTGAGAACGCTAGGACCGATCAATTTAAGAACGCACAAATACTAAGTCTGTTTTAATATTAAAATATTAATGTGCAGAGTAGAATAACCATTTTTGGTACACATAACTGTTCACAATCGATAGTCCAATTCTATAAGAAGGTTACCTTAGAATATACTAGCGACTCGCCCCGGTTTCGCACGGGTGCAATTTAATGGGTTATAATTATACTTATAAAAACCTTTATCTTGTTACATTATTTAAAAAAAAGCATCAAAATCCTTTGCGCAATTTCAAAGATCTAAGCATACATAGGGACAGACAGCGGGAAGCGACTTTGTTTTATACTATGTAGTGATAATGATAACAATATGTTCTTTAGTTTATAGATTTACTAGCAAACTAGATAATTAAGTTCTCTTTTTGTAATACTAACATACTATGGATTAAAGTTATGTTTTATTATTATAAGGACTCAAACATGCGCCTAGTACGAGTACATCCCTGCCAGCAATGGGCCTTTGCAGTGTAAAATAATGTTATCACAGAGCACCTCCGCTCGAGCCCGGCTTATCCTAAATCCCGTGATTGAATACACCTCCGTAATTATTGCTAAGCAGGTCTCAGAGGCCTCGTAAAGCGGAACGGGTTTACGGCTCTACTGAGAGTTTTTTCTTGCGTTATATCCATACTAATATTATAAATGCGAAAGTCTGTCTGTCTGTCTGTCTGTCTGTCTGTCTGTCTGTCACCTCTTCACGGCTAAACTGCTGGACCGATTGTGATGAAATTTGGTAGGGATGTAGTTAACGACCTGAGGTCAAACATAGGCTACGTTTGGACGCGATATAACCGAGTCCCACGCGGGCGGAGCCGCGGGCAACAGCTAGTTTCTAATATAACGGTATAGATTTTTTTATTTTTGTTACTAGCTTTCGACCTCACTTTCGCCCGCGTGATTTTCCCACGGGTACAGTGCTCTTTCCCGGAATGAAACGTATCCTATGTCCTTCTCAATATTTCTATATAAGTGTATGCGAAATTTCAAGAAGATTGGTGATAAATAGGGCGTGAAAGCATAACAAAAAAACTTACTTTCACATTTATATTAGTAATGATTTTAAGAAAATAGCAGTATGGTTAAATAACGTGTTTTCCTAATTTTACTTGTACTTCTACGGGAAGCAAGTGTGCTTCGTGTGTAATACTAAGTGTAGTGCTGTTCGGGTCGGACTCGGACATTATTGTTTAACTAGCTGGTCTTCGCGGTTTTTCTCGCCAGTGGTGTGTGTGTATAAGTACTATAAGCCTATAACCTTCCTTAAGAAAAAGGCTATCATATTCATAAAGAGTTCTATATTTAAATAGACTCTATATTTGAACTTGTAACCCAAAAGATATGAATGATACTTATATACTTATTTTATTTTTAGTTCTACATTTTGATTAAATTTAAATAATGTAAGAGATGGTGTTATGGTGAAAATGAAAGATTACTTTAATAGTTTGGGATTTATTACGAGAGCAAACTATTTTAGCTTTAACAACGTCGAGTACAAGCAAAGAAGGGCACAGACAAGTAAGAAGGTTACTTGTCACATTCAACTGTCATTTTGACTTTATTTGTTTTTTATTAACGTTTACAAATTCCAACACTAGCCCTTAAACTAATAATAAACAAATAACATTAGTTTCACAACATTATTCAACTCACAGTATGTCTTATCCAAAAGATATCAGAAACTTAACATTGCTTAACTTTAAGTAAATACATACAAAAACAAATACTTTACTTTTATATGTTATATCTTATTTTAATTCAAGTATAGAATTCATGTAATCTACACAAAAAAACAAAATCATGATTATGAACTTGTTACTTTCAAAACTAACATGATAATTTATTTAAACAATTACATTAAGATACATAATACAGTTGAAGTAGAAAAATAATGCAAATTTTTAAACAAATGTAACACTATTTTACTATGAACATTATATTTGAAATACACTTAAAATACTTTTCTCTATTAAGTGATTTTGTAAGACAATCAGCTAACATTTCATCTGTACACATATACAAAATGTTTATAATATTTTTATTAACAACTTCACGGATAAAGTGGTGTCTTACATCAATATGCTTGGTTCTTGCATGAAACATAGTATTTGCACACAGTTTTTGAGCAGACTGATTATCGTTATACAAATTAACAGTTATAGGTATATTAATACATTCAGTAAGAAAATTATGTAAGAAAATAGCTTCCTTACAAGCATCGGATAGCGCCATGTACTCAGCTTCAGTACTCGATAAGGCGACAGTCCTCTGTTTCCTACTTTCCCATGATATGACAGACTTTCCTAATTTAAATAAGTAACCGGTATAGGACTTACGATCTCCTTCATCTGCAGCCCAGTCAGCATCTGTGAAGCCATTGACCTCAAGTCCACCTTTCTCGTATACTAGACAATAATGAGAAGTACCTTTAAGATATCGTAGCACCCTCTTAGCTGCTTTCCAATGGACTTCCGTATAGCTTTCATTAAACTGACTTAAAAAGGTTGTAGCATGCATTATATCCGGCCTGGTACATACTGCAATGTACAGAAGACAGCCAATCAGGTTTCTGTAATCAAAATGAGTGGTTTTTGCCTCACCTCTAGGTAATTTTAATCCAGCTTCCATGGGCGTAGCCGCAGGTTTACAATCTGTCATGTTAAATTGATTTATTACCTTTTGAATATAATTTGTTTGATCTAAAGTGATTTTATTATTACTTTTTGTAATTCTCATACCTAAAACATGATTTGCAGGTCCCAAATCTTTCATTTCAAACTCATTCATAAGTTTTTTCTTTAATTCTTGTTGTTCTTTAATAGACTGCGAAGAAAATAAAATTATATCGTCTACATAAAGGGCAATTATGGTCATTTTCCCCACTTGACCTTTATAGTAGACACATGGTTCTGATGACATTCTCTTAAATTGTAATTTATTTAGCAAAATTTTATTTATTTTATCATACCAAGACTTTGCAGCTTGTTTCAGTCCATAGACAGCTTTATTTAGTCTATAAACTTTCTTCTCCTCACCCTTAGCAACAAAACCTTCTGGTTGTTCCATCAATATATTTTCATGCAGTTCACCATTCAAGAATGCAGTTTTTACGTCTAGGTGATTTATATCCATGTTGTATTCTGCTGCTAATGCAAGTAAAAGACGAATTGTAGAGTATCTTACCACTGGTGAAAAGGTTTCATGGTAATCTGTACCATATTTTTGAGTATACCCTTTCGCTACAAGTCTAGCTTTATATTTCAAAACTGTACCATCAAGTCCAATTTTCTTTTTAAATACCCACTTACATTTCACAGGCTTTTGTCCAATAGGCAATTCAATAAGAGTCCAGCACTTATTAGTAATAAATGATTGATACTCATCTTTCATAGCTTGCAGCCACTCCTCGGCTTCCGCTCCAGACAAAGCTTCCTGTACAGTTTCAGGTTCTCCTTCGTCTCTGCATATTGCCCCGAAAGCTATGTGAGATTGTAAGTAATTAAACTCTGTCAAATCTGAGTTTTCAGAGCTGGCATCTGTTGTATTTGGAATATATGTTTCATCCGATGGGTTATCAGAATAATATGATGAGTTGCTAGTTTCATGTTCACTTAAATCGAAAATAGTTTGCCTTCGGAATCTTTGGTCATCAGTAACTTGAGTCAAGGTATCATCACTATCACATTCAGGTTGAACCTGTGATTCAGATTCCATAACACTACTCATTTGATGTGTTATGTACTCAGTATCATCATGTGACCTATTCCTATTCCAAAAACTATTTTCCATGAAAGTGACATGTCTAGCTTTAACACAAGATTTTGGGTTTTCAGGGTCAATTAGTCTATACCCTTTACTGTTGTCACAATATCCAACAAAAATATATGGCTTTGATCTGGGGTCCAATTTCTTTATATTTTCCATATGAGCATATGTAATACATCCAAATACATGTAAATGACTTAAATTTACCTTTTTGTTTGTCCATTTTTCCTCTGGAGTCACACCCATTACAGCCTTCGTTGGAGACCTGTTTTTTAAATAAACAGCTGTATTTACTGCTTCTGCCCAAAAACGATTGTCAAGGCCAGATTCTTGCAGCATACTCCGCGCTTTGTCCATTATAGTGCGGTTGGCTCGCTCCGACACTCCGTTCTGCGCACTGCAGTGTGGAATTGTAGTCTGGTGTCTAATTCCATGATTCTTGAGAAAGTCCTGAAATTTTCCATTAGTATATTCAGTACCATTATCACTTCTGAGCACTTTAATTTTTTTATTTGTCTCATTTTCTACTAGACTTTTGAATTCTTTAAATCGTTCCAATGTTTCGTCTTTCGATTTTAAAAAATAAACAAAAGTTTTCCTAGTAAAATCATCAGTGAAGGTTAAAAAATATTTGATACCACTAAATGAATTTTCCTGCATTGGTCCACATAGGTCTGTATGTATTAAACCTAAAATCTCATTAGACCTACTCTCTGAGTTTTGTGGGTAAGGTAATTTTGTTTGTTTTCCCTTTACACATGCTACACAAGGACTAAAACTTTCATTATCAAAAGAAATACCAAAAGCCATACCTTTATTTAGTAAATTCATGCTCCTTGCATTGAGGTGTCCTAGCCGCCGATGCCATGTCCCCTGCGATGCTCTGCCAGTACCAGTACCTTGCATAGACTGCTTACTGCTGTCAGTATCACCACCCCTAGAATCCATGACACTATCCGATGCTATAGCACAAGACAACTTTACAGTATCTAACTTGTATACACCGTTAACACATGTTGCTGTGGCTACTACCTCATTACCGTCTATAATTTTACAACATTTATTATCAAAAGTAACCTGAAAACCTTTCTTTGTCATTTCACTTACTGATAATAAATTACATAATAGTCCTGGAACATAATAAACATTACTAATTTTCTTCACTTGATCCTTCAACATTACTTGCACGCTTCCATTTCCTGCAGTTGTTAATTTTTCACCATTTGCAATGTTTACATTCAGCGGTTTTGATGTTACATAGTCACATAACATGTCTTTGCTTCTGCACATGTGATTTGTAGCTCCTGAATCGATGTACCATTCGTTTTCAACATTCACCGCCAATGCTGTCAGCAATGCTTTATCCCTTATTACAGTGTTGTCCTTATAATGTTCGTGTTTCATATTCTTCTTGTGGATGTTATCATTACTCGGGCAATTTTTCTTTAAGTGACCGACTTTCTTACACTTATAACATTTGAAAGTTTTCTTTACTGATAAAGCAGTGACGGTTTCCATTTTGTCATCACGCCGTTGAAATTCTTGCATTAATTTGGATTTCACAGTCTCACTTGACAGTGTGGTGTTAGAATTCTCCAATGCCATTATTAATGGGTCATAATCTGTTGTTAACCCATTCAACATCAAGACTGCTACGAATTCATCCTCCAATGGCGAACCAATGTCTTGTAACTGCTGTGCATATTCAACTATTTTTGTTATGTATGATTCCATACTGCTGTTCTCACTTAGTTTTATGGAGAACAATGCTCTCAATAGTCCCAGTCTCCGACTCAACCCCTTGTCTTCAAAAGCACCTTGAAGGTTTCTCCACGCTTCAAACGCGTTTTTAACATTTCTTACATGAGTAAACGCTGATGTGTGTACTGAAAGACATATCTTGGCAAGTGCCTTTTGATTCCTCTTTTCATCTTTGCTTCCTTCAGCTGATTGTACACACTCCCAAAGATCTTCATGTATTAAGAGCATCTTCATTGTAAATTTCCAATTATTATAATCGTTTATTCCTTTTAATTTTTCTATAGGAATTGAAGATTGTAGCGTGGTGGCCATGGCGGATTGAGGTTATATAAAGATTGATCAATTTCACCAAGTATTTGATATAAAATATTTAATACTTTCTTTAATTTTGAGAGTTTAAAGCCCATAACCAGATGGTGTTATGGTGAAAATGAAAGATTACTTTAATAGTTTGGGATTTATTACGAGAGCAAACTATTTTAGCTTTAACAACGTCGAGTACAAGCAAAGAAGGGCACAGACAAGTAAGAAGGTTACTTGTCACATTCAACTGTCATTTTGACTTTATTTGTTTTTTATTAACGTTTACAAATTCCAACAGTAAGGCATTAATTTCAAATGATACTTAGATATTATAGTCATCGAAATGCTAAAGTTTAGTTAAATCGATGTTAGTGAAATTACCCCATTTCACTCAATTGCCTGTTATTCCACTCGGCTAACATTAGGTAATCGGTTTAGCACTCTTATTTTAGTAATCATAAAAGCTTGCAAGTTTAGGAAAAGATGTACTTTCACTTCAAAACAAAATCAGCACTCGACGATTATTCAATCCAAATTTCACAGAAAATGCATATAAACCTATACCAAAACAAAATTCATCATTTGGGCTCTGAAATTGCTCACTTTATTGTATTGTGAATATTAGATTGCTCATTGGAATATTCGAAATAGTTATTAATCCGAAATAGCTGAATCATTTCGTTTTATGTTGCATTAACTCAATTTGAATTTAATAATCTATCTGAATGTTTTTGATACATTCATTGGTAGATAATTGATTCAGATAATTATTTATTATCGTGGAAGCCAGGAACATAAATCCTGGACTCTGAAGCAATCAGCAATCATCAGGAAAGAGAAATGATGAAATAGATACTTAAGTATTTTGACCGTGACGACTAATTAAATGGATTAACAAATTGAACAATATGAATGAATGAATGAATGAATGAATAAACACTTTATTGCACCAATTACAAAAATACATCATTGGATTGTACAGGATCAAAGATAAAAATAAGTACAAAGGCGGACTTATCGCTAATGCAATTTCTTCCAGCCAACCTTAGGGTAGAGAGAAACAAGAAACATTGGAGCGCGAGCGATGCAGAATGCTAATTAATAAAATAAAGACTAATTAAAGATCTACTACAATTAAAGACAATCACATTAAGGTGATACCTCGGTGAACACTAGCGCCACCGTCATTTAAAAACCATTACTCACTGAAAACACAAGTAATCAAAAATCCCTCTGCTGTAATTATTCTTCTGGATCTGAAGTTAATTTTAATCATATTCAATTATTAAATTATAGTTCCATATAGTTACAAATTGCAAAACTGCTAAAAGTGGCCGTTTAAAGCAATAATGCAATTTGTAACTATAGGGAATTAAAATTTAATAATTTAATATGTTCAAAATTGACTTCAGATCCAGAACCTTAATTACATAATACGGATATTTGATAACTTGTGTTATCAGTGAGTAATGATTTTTAAATGACGGTGGCGCTAGTGTTCACTGAGGTATCACCTTAATAAACCTACTTAAATAAATGTATAAAATATACATACATACCACCTGTAAATAAATAAATACTAATAATAATAAAGAAGATGTAAATCTCAACAACCAATATCGTCACAAATAAGAGTTTTGTATTGTAATGTTTAAGAATATCAACAGTCAACACTTATACTACATTGCAAACTTATTTTATTATGGATCTTGATCTTTGGGGCTATGTCCAGCAGTGGAAGCCTGTGGCTGAAATGATGATGATGAAACTTTCTCTTGGTGGCGGGCATGCTGCAACTAACATTATTAGATGAATGCCGGCCGGGAGTTGTTTCCATGCTGGATTTTGGCGATAGCCGAAAAGCAAGTACATGTATATATTGGCTACCAAATGGCAATAAGCCTAAAAAACCGATTTTTATTAGGTTTTTTTTGTTAATTCTTTACTCTAATGAATGACTTATTGAAATCTCTTGTGTTTTGGTACTATGGTACTGTCACTCAAGGTAGGCAGCGAGCAGCTATTTGTATTTCTTTATATCATACCATGTCTTTTAGAAATGACATGGTTAAATTTTAGTATGGACGACTGCCTAAGTACAATTTTAAATGTATATAATTTGCGCATAGTGATATATAATGTTGACTAAATGTAAAATTTACATATTGTGTCAAAAAGTTAAAATAAACTGTTTAACAACAAGTATTTTTTAAATGAAAAAATATAAATACGCAATAAAAAATGTCAATATTTTATAATTATTGGATAATGACAAATCTACATACAACATATATTAGGGGGTGGGCAGTCGCTTAGCCAACACTTTTAATTACGTATTCCATATGCTCGTAAATTTCTACAATATGTTGTTTTGGATGTAAAGCCCATCGAATACACATTAAGGAGGGCTTAGTTGAAGAAAGAGACTGAGAGGCAGGAATTTAGAAAATGGCTACAAGATTTACGTAGCGTCAATAAGCCCCTAAGCGATTCGAAGCAGGTCAACATTATTTTCTTTATATTTGTAAGAAAACATTTCCGTCCCCAAATCCAGAGAAAGCCTCAAATCCCTTGTTAATATTTTTAAATTGTTTCCCAGGAATTGTAATCACACTCACGTAGTACCTCCCAAATTACACAAAGCAATATCCCGCGCAGGATAAATAATAACGATAAAGTGTCCGGCACAGAGAGAGCGACGCCACAACATAGAATACTAATTAACAGAAACATGAAAAATTTTAGTATACCTACATATAAGTATTTTTAAAATTTTGAGCAAAAACGAGCTCTATCTTAGTTTCATTGTCAATTGCACTTTACATCAGGTAGAATTTGGATTATAGATGCAAAGTCGGTGTTACCTGCAATTTTAACCAAGCTGTCAAAAATTCTTTTTTCGTTCTTAGCAGTATTAATTAACCTCATTTTATATTTAATTACTTTATGTTGCATTTAGATTGTATAAATTATATTTAAAGCGAAAAATATAGTAATTTAACGTTAATTTAAATTATTTTCGTTACTAGTTTTTAAATATCTAACCGTTACATGCCGCTAGTGGCATCTTAGCGGTAAATTACCTTGAGCATTTTTATAAAGCTAATAAATGTCTTTTATAAGTAGTCATTGTGATTTGCAAATCTCATTGATTGCACTTAACTCATCTTTAATCAATGTCCGACAAAACTGTCAGATAAAAACATAACATAGGTATACAATGGTGAACCAGTGGATCGTTAATAATGCATACCAAATGTTTTAACTAAGGTTATATTATAAGGTTGCAGAAAATCTGATCATATACTGCTCTAGACCTTAGAGTGCAAAGATCCGTATTAATTCAGGCATAGAACGCTTTATGCTTGTTGCTTAACAAATACCGCTGATGGTACCAACTCCTTCTACATATATCAATGTAGTGTGACTAGTTCACTGCACTGCACTTCGCCTTCTGTTGACTTCGATATACTATGGCTTCGAGCTAGGGCGTCGCTAATGAAAACCCCGCTAACGATGTTACGAGACGTTAAACCGGGCTAGTTGACACTGCGCTTAATGAAAAATTTCATAACGTGTGCACAGGCTGGCCAAACAAAAAATAAAATTTGTCCTAAGCTTGCTCACGGGAAAAATTTGTCCCTCTGCAAATACAGCGAAACACGACGGCAATGATTGCCGAAATTAAAAAAAAAAATAATCTTGTTCCATTTATGAGTGAACAGTTTTTCAATTCCAAGTATTTTGTTCAAAACTTCCACATGAAATGTATGTATAATGTGGCTACATTTTTTAACGTGCAATTGTAATTAATTAATTGGGAAAATAAATTTGACCTCTAACCATATAATAATTTTAATGATCTAACTGGCCAATCTTTATCTAAATCTCCACGGATAGAAATCAGTGTCACGTTTAAAAATTTAACAGATTATAGGATACTATCACCATCCAGTGAGTTTTAAACCTATTTGAATACTCAGAAATGTCAAAAAAATAATTGTACCTACCTCATGGTGGCACTTCATATTGCCATTTGCTTGTGTTCTCGTATTTACGAATATTTTCGACGAATAAACAAATAGTGATACTACCATAAACACATGGAGCTAAACACTAATTAATCAAACACGGTAAGCCACATTTGGTATTTGCCGAATAGGCAAAAATTCTGGCAAACAAGTCCAATTGTCCACACATGGAGGTTATTTGCCAAATAGGACAGGTGAATACAAATAGCAATGTGTGGTGCCAACATTAGAATATTAACTTAAAGGATTGTACAATATACCCTCTCTGTCAATCTCATAAAAGAGCACAAATCACAAAATCCTATCAGCTTTATGCAAATCTAATCAGTTTACCTTTGACGAATACGAAAAAATCATGTTCTTGGAGTAATACCTACTGACTCCCTTGAGTATCCCGCATCCCAATCCCTTAACCTTATTAAGCTGATCATCCGATAAAACTTCTTAGGAATATTGGCTTGAGGAATTTTTAATTTGCCTTGTAATATATGCATACCCAGGCCATCTGATCGGCATATCTTTATAGAAATCCGCTTTTTATTATGGTTCCGGAGGTAAATGTAACAAACTATTCATAAATTTTAATCGAACTATATCTGCTCCTTATTCTTTCTTATATAAATAAAAATTAATTGCTGTTCATAACTCTCGCTAAAACTCGAGAATGGCTGGACCACGGAGGGTATGATTTGATAAATTTTGGTCTTGAAATAATTCCCTGAACTTCCAGGGAAGGTTTAAACGGTCAGAAAAGTGCGTTCAGGTGGTACGGAGTTCGCCGTGTCAGCTAGTCTTAAATAAATTTATCTAATTGTGCGGTATAAGTACATAAATAAAGTAGTTTGTTCCTCTAGGACTTATTTTCGTCTTTATAGACCCGGTGCAGTTAACGTCTATGACGGGCGTTTTTTTACGTATGTAGGTTTTAGCTTTTTAATTTTTATTTTTTAAGTTTTTGAGTTCCAATACAGAAAAAAAGTCGTCGAAAAAATTACAATTAACTAAAGGTAAATTATATTTCACTATTAAATTTACAATGATGATGCTGAATGCAATGGGGAAGTTTATTCCATTCTTGACTAATAAGCGAGTTCCTTTTTTTTATTTTGAGCCTAAAAGGCTATGATTTTAAATATAATTCGATCAGTACATGGTCACTTTCATAGCTCTGTCGTTAGTATTCTCAAAATCTTCAACTGTGCAGAATTGTCCTGTAATTGGATCACATCAAGAGGTGGGTAAAAAAGCACTGAAATCAGTGGTAAAACCCCACCCGATTCTGTTCTCTTGGCATCTCCTAACACCAGCCCGGAGTCGATTTATAGCGGTTCCTTTATTTCTTGAAACGAGGCGATGTTGGTTTTAGTTATTTTGTACTATATCTTGGTCTACTTAAACCCTTTTTATGTGCCTTTTATAATTCCTTCAATGAATTTAATTTCCGGTTGAATCCTTAGCCGGTCGCCGTGGAGCCCAGGGTTCGCTTTCCTGCTTTTACTTCTCAACTTCGCACGGTCATCGACATCCGGAACATGAAACCAATTTTCCAATGATTTTTCACGTTACATCACCTTATAATCAAACTACAATGCGGACCAGGAAAATTCTTTGATAAACGAGAACCATGCGTTAATTTAAAGCTTGACTCTTGACCAGTTCATAAAGCCTTGTTCAGAATAATCGGGGCTTAGACCGGGAGCCGGGACCAATTTGGCGGGTATTGCACTCAGTGAGCTTGAAACTTGATTTTTATTATCAAAATTCACTTTGAGCGTTCGTTGCCTGCTCATCTGTGATATGCTAAAATGGGATCAAATATTTTGTTTGATACACAAACTAGTTTTTAAAAGCATTGCTTTGTAAATTTTCTAAAAAAAAACATGTTTAATAAAGAGTCAACGAATTCAAATCGTACCTAAAGGGCGTTAAAAGATTCCTTAAGGGTCGGTAATGCGCACGTGACACTCCTAGTGTTGCAGGCGTCCATGGGTTACGGTGACCGCTTACCATCAGGTGGGCCGTATGCCTGTTTGCCTACTTAATAGTATATAAAAAAAATATAGGTACCATGTTGAATAACACCTTTTCCTAAACTTTTAAGTTATTTTTCTATTTTATTTTTAGCCTACTTTGAACTGTGGGACACATTGAAAGTTATTTTTTATTAAAAAATAATTTTTGATCGTTGTACTGTTTTTTAAAAAAAAAGACTAATTTAATTATTTAATATTAATTTTAGAAGAATAGGAAATATCTATCACTAACGGACGAAATCACGATACTCGCTTTGTATCTTTTTTTTTAAGTCACAGATGAAAATTCAAAGAAATGTAATCCTAAAGCTGCCGAACCGAAACACATTAGAGTTTCGGAACTGACTGCGGGTTAATCGCACCCATAAATCATTTTACTCGGGCTTCCCCAAAATGTAAATTAGGGCAATCCCCTAATCTAATAACAGCGCCTTCAAACACTTTCTTAAACATAAATAAAAATACAAAGAACGCTATCACAAAGAGGTATTTAATTGAGTTTTTGATTAATAAAGGTATCAGGGTTGCAGGGTTGAAGGGGGCGGCGGGAAATTCAAAAAGTTTCCGCCCAATCGAGTGCGCCCCCTAATTGTGTTTACGACTGCCCGCAACTTTTTCTATCAAAAGTTACGCCACTCTACGTTATAAAAGTATTTAATTCGCCGCTTAAAATGACATCGCACCCAATTTTGTTTCATTTTTTTTAATTTCTCGCTGGTAATATGGTGTGTGAGGGGATTTGCTGGAATTTTTTGGTTAAAGTTTAAAAGTTTGTCGTTATGGGACGTTTCGGACTTGCTTTGTAAATTTTAAATGAGAAAGAGTTAGTAGTCGAGTTAATTTCAATGGTTTTACTAACAAGTCAGTTCTTCTACGCTTATATCAGTGTCCTTTGTGTGGTGCCTCAAAGTTATAATAAAGCTATTTTACAGACCAAAAGGTAAAAATATGCTAACCTGTTGTATTGTAAAAAACATTATTACAATTATCGACTCGATTACTTATCAATTACAATTATAGAATCGTTTTAACTAAAATAAAAAAAGTATTTGTAAGTTTTATATCTTCTTTTCAACTTTGATGTTATTCAATAATATTTAGGTTAAAATATAACCAGCCACTTACTTAGAGAGGTATAGTTACCAATAGAAGCCCCTTACTAAGCGTCCTGTTCCACAACCGATTTCCAACTGGCTACGAAACTTGGTTTTCCGAAAAGAGTATCTTCTTGTTCGGTATATGCTCCAATTTTCCACCTTCCTTGTTGTTGGTATGATGTAGTTCCAAGATATCTAGGTATATTACCCTAAAATTTAAATTGTGAGGCGCAACGTTCACGCGGCCACGTTTCGGCTGCCGCTTCGCAAAGCTCCCTTTTCAGTGTAGTTCTTTATTTTCCTTGAATACTACTTATTTATTAACTCCGTTTTGGGTCACCATGAATAAAATTAGAAAGTGAAATTTTAGTATTTAATCTGTCAATTATAAAAAAGAATAAAAAGCTATATACAAAAGAGGATAAAACCAATCAACCTTTGTCGTATGTCGACACTATGTTACTCCGATTTCAAAAAACATTTTAGCTTTGACAAAACCTGATTCTTGGGAAATGTTAATACTCGTTGGCCATAGTAAGACCACAGATTAAAGAATAAGTACTAAGTATAATTATCACACACACTACGGGGGAATGAACAAACACTTTGAATAGCTAAAAATTAATGCAGCATGAGTTTAGAACAAATTATAGAATAGTGGCAGTTTAAGTAATGAATTGACCGCGGTTATCGTTTTGTCTAATATACTGTCTGATGTATTTAGTTCCTTACCACAAATAGCAATTTCGTTCGACTAAGTCAATGATTGCTCGTTACCTTCAACAAACTTTGACTTTATTTTAGTTCCTTCAAGTTTCTTTAAGCTCCGACAAGCCCAATATATTAATAATACTGAAACGAATTATTAATACTATGAAAAGTTTTCCTGCAAGCGCATTACCTCTTTTGTTTAACTGTGGCTTATTTTATAAGTTATGTTTGAGCTTTTACGCTCGCGCTATTTCTGTTTAGAGGGTGCAGTTTTATTTTCTTTAATGCTTTGCATAGGAACCGTTCAAATGTCGTCAAAATCGACGAAATGGTCAGATGACCTGAAGAAGGTAGCAGGCAGGCGATGGATGCAGACCGCTTCCAGCCGGCCGTTCTTCAAGTCATTGAGCGATGCCTGCCTATGCCCACTCGTAACATCAATTAAGCCGCAGACTGGCCACTAGTCTGCGGCTTAATTGATGTTACGAGTAGATCGTCAAAATAAGCTTAGCGGTTTCGAAAATATTGGAAAAAATCTTTCAAAACTTTTGATATAATGTAACACAATTCTAAACATTTTTCGAAGACCAAGGCAAGGCAAAAGTATTTTGGGATCAATTTAATTTAATAAGACCATTCAGGTAAGTCCTCGAAGAAATTCAATTGCACTCGTATACGTAGGTACGCAGGTCGTGTTGATCGTAAATGGGGCAGCGGTCGACGTGGGTCCATAAAAACTGCCTAAACGCTTGGCCACGAAATCTGGAATAGAGGATAGAGAGATAAAAATATTATACATTCATTTGTAACACACATATTTATTTATTTAAGTTTTATTGTTCAACTAGCGACCCGTCCCGGCTTCGCATGGGCATAAAAACCTTCTTCTTGAATCACTCTATCTATTAAAAGGCAAAGAAGTTCGAATCGCGCTGAAGCAAAAATTTTTTTTTTAATCTATGCTTAAGCAAAGAAGTTCGAATCGCGCTCTCTCTGTGACGCTATTTTTTTTTTTAATCTATGGGCTTAAGTAAGTCCGGATCCGCTTAACCCGTTGCCTCGCACTATCTAGATACAATAGACTTTTGCTATGTAACAATTTTGTACGCGAAACGATGAACGACAGATTCAATAAATTCTGAATTCTCGTAGTACGTAGCTTAGTTATTTCATCGCCTTCCGCTTGGTCAAATTTCGTGGCCACACCAGTCGAAGATGCGATCAATATTGGCGGTAAATGCTACTGAAGTTTTATTTTGGGTTCAAGGTGAGGTGTGAGGTTAGTTTTCACACTGAGAACTGACGAAATATAAATTTAGTTTGTATATGTGTAAACGTAAAATCTTTTTACACTTGCAAAACTTGTAACTAAGCACAGTCTTTGTCGGCCCACAAGAAATGGGCGCACGGGTACCGCAGCTTATTTATTCTTGTGATACCTTGAGAGTATCGCTAGCACGCTGCACACTCGTTGCTTAAATTGCTTTGCTACACCCAATAATTCCACTACCCCTCTCACCCTTCAAACTGGAAGACAACAATCTAAGCACTGCTGTTTGGCGCCAAAAAGGTGAGAGTGAGGTACCCAAAAGAAATACCTGAAGAAGGTCGCAGGCAGGCGCTGGATGCAGGCCGCTTCAATCGGTCCTTTCGGAAATTCTTGGGGGAGGCCTATGTCCTGAAATGATGATGATGAGGTACCCAAACAGACAACCGTTCTACAGAGCACTCTGATTCTTTTTTTCTTTACAAAGTCCAGCGATTGACGACGATCCCACCTGGTGTTAAATGCAGATGCGACCTAAGATGGAGCTCGCTGGCACATTAATAGCCTATTCACTCTAGCCTTGAAAAGACCCAAATTGTATGTGTCCGATAATACGTCTGCTGACAGGGAGTTCTACTATTTAACCGTACGAATTATAAACGAGGATGCAAAACTCCTTGTCAAAAGCCAGGAGATAAATTAAAATATATTGCAACAAAGTCCGTAATATACCTATACATCAAGCATCCTCTTAATAAGATATGCAGGCTGCGTGCAGGCTTCGAGGGCACTCTACACCAGACACCGAGCACCGCGCAGGCCATGTCGTTATAATGGGTATATACTCTATCATACATAGGTATTATACTGTAGACTATCGTTGCTTATGTTTTATTTACCCCTTACGTTTTAGGCAATAATGCAATTTGTAACTATAGGGAATTATAATTTAATATGTTTAAAATTAACTTCAGATCCAGAACCTTAATTACAGCAGAGGAATTTTTGATAACTTGTGTTTTCAGTGAGTAATGATATTTAAGTGACGGTGGCGCTAGTGTTCACCGAGGTTTCATTACGCTGCGGTCATCTAGTATCTTCTTCGTCTAAGCTTGTTTTCTTATAGTATCTTCAGCTTACGATTCAGGACCTAGGAAACGCTTTTAATAAAGGTGCTGATTTTGGCAGTACTGCTAATTGCAATAGAGTGACCTGATCTCCGTAACCTGTTTACAGGGAAACCAGACCAATAGCACTTTTATTAATTCTAGAAACATGATCCGGGTGTATTTAGTGGCCAATACTGTCAGGTCGTCTAGTATCTAATAGTAACTTATTAAAATATACTACACTACAACTCTATACAAACATCTGGAGCTACAGTCTGATTTAGAAAATTCTTTTGCATTTCATACCTTATAACCTTAAAAGGTTTAAAGATAAATACTGACTACGCGCGGTAAATAAAATTGAGCACAGCTTGTTATTTCATGAATAATATATTAAAATCTGGTGTTGCTTAATCACAATCCTAAGAAATCTGTTCAGAAAGCATTAGCCAAATTCGATTGGAGCACTTCTTACAAACAATGCCCCTCAACATCCATTACCAACTCCTTGTCTAAGCTAACACGGACAGACGGACGAGCACTCTTGCAGATTTGCATCAGCTATTTATATGTAAATCCGCTTTGGGACCGGATTCGCTGGTTGGGAGATAGTCTATAAACTTAAAGTTGAAATCAGAGATGATTTAGAGTTTTAGTGGAATTTCTATTGAAGTTAACTTCAGTTTAAATAGGAAATGCGGGTAGCTCCTTGAAACTGAGCTAAATACTGACTGGAAGTGTTAAAATCTATACTAATTTAATAAAGCTAAAGAGTTGGTTTGTTTGGACGCGTTTACCTTTGGAACTACTGGTCCGATTTAAAATATCATTTCTGTATATGATAGCCTGGTTCTTAGAAAAGGATATAGGCATACACACAACTGGCGAAAGAAACCGCGAGGAACAGCTAGTATAGAAATAACCGACAAATTGATGCTGGGCGTAAATCTTTGAATAAGGTGCATGGTCAATCGACCCTGTAACCCACACGGTATGATGAAGATGATGAGTACATATATTAAATGGAACTTCATAGAAAAAAATGCAGTGTCATAAACCACCAGGTTAAACCAGGTATTGGAAACCTGGTTTAAATCATCAACCTGCTCATATTTCTGACCATATATTTTTACAGCGACCCATAGCATTAACGGTTCTACTCAAACGGTATTTCCCGAAAAAGGACCTTAAAATCGACCGGTATGTTCTACCGACTTTCAATAAAGGAGAAGGTTCTCAATTCAGCCATATTTTATTATAATAATAGGTTTATTTTATTATATATATTTTAAGTTTGTATTAATTTCTTGTTCGACAGGACATAGATACAATTTATAAGTATTTGGTTTAAATAGTATTGGTTGTAAGAGCAGTTGACCCTGGATTGTCGTGTCAGAGTAGACAATCAACCCTGTATACCTTGGTATCATTATTTCAAATATGGAGCACTGCCACTGTTATCGTTTACTTGAAGTCTATTGGAGTACTAGGTCAGTTGACCCTGCAAACTATTACAGGTGTCAGAGTTTTTCTAATTTGACGAAGTTCAAGTTGGCCCTAAAAAAAACAAATGGAAGTCGGTTTTTGTTTATTGGGAAAACAGTTTTAATCCACAAGGTAAAAGACCGTTATTTTGTGGTCTTAAAATACCGGTATCTTCCCTGATTATAACGCTAAGTACATGATGACTTTTGTGATCAATACGCAACGGACTTTTGAGTTTTTGGAGGGAAAGTAAACTGTCGCTATCTCCGCGCTGTATTTAATTTCCAAAACTTAGGTTTTATCGAGTGTTTGTGCATAATATTGGTGGATTATTATTCGCAAAGTGTTCGTGAACAAGCGTGAGTGTTGGGAAGTGATACAGTGGCGATTACGTGACTTTTTATCTTTGTCACCAAAATCTACATGATATAGCTAAGTGAAATTTTTCCACCGCTTCACTTAGCCATCTGACTCAGATGTGGCGACCGATCGCACGCTACGACTCGCCTTCAATCAAATCCATCCTCTTTACTTCATATCACAAACCATTGACATTTCATTAGAAGAATAAATTAATCATCGACGTTTGACTAACAAAAATATCTGTCAGCACATTACATTATATGGAGTCATTTAATCTGGAAATCTTGTAAATATTCATTGTAAATATCTTCTACATTAATAAATTAATAGCAGAAACAACCGTTTCATCATTCGCTATATTGGTGACCCACGAAAAATATGGATACGCACAACCGAATTTATGGAACATCACAATCCGAGTCGCAATCTTTCAAGGTAGGAATACCAACACATATTTCCGAAGAACAACTATCACGCTCTACTGATCCACGCATGTTAATTATGGAAGAAATGGCAAAACAAATTAGTGAACTGCGTAGACATGTAGAAAGGCTAAAGACAAATGCCGACCGACCTCGCCGACCACAATGCAGAGGATACAATTCAAGATCACGTTCACGCTCTCGGTCTGACATAGGAATATGCTACTACCACAGAAAATTTGGCGCTGATGCTCGGAAATGCACGATTCCATGCAAATTCAAGCCCAACTCGGAAAACTCCACCGGCAGCCATTAGCGGCGGCGAAGGTCTGCCAAGTAGAAAATGGCCGCCTATTTGTAGTTGACAGAAAAACAAGGCAAGAATTCTTGATTGACACCGGATCGGACTTATGCGTCTTCCCGAAGTCTGCCACCAAGGGAGTGAGACCTAGCACAACGTACCAACTGTATGCTGCCAACAACACCAGAATCATGACGTACGGTTTTCTTGATTTGAGCCTAGATTTAGGACTACGCAGGGACTTCCGATGGCGATTCATAGTTGCTGATGTTTCTAAGCCCATAATTGGCGTCGACTTTTTAACTCATTATAACCTTCTAGTTGACTGCCGACGCCACCGACTGCTAGATGGTCTCACCACGCTCTACATTGAAGTACCATGCAAACACGATCTCGCACAAGAAACTATAGCTGTCAAAACTGTCAGTGGCAATACCATTTACCTCAATCTGCTAAAAAAGTACCCCAGCTTAACCACTCCAGCAGGTACGATTACAGAACCTAAACATAACACCAAGCATCATATACGTACGACTCCAGGACCTCCGGTAGCTGCCCGTCCTCGCAGATTGGCCCCCGATCGCCTGACTATAGCCAAAAAAGAATTCGATGCTATGTTGCAAAATGGAACAGCACGCCGCTCTGAAAGCTCTTGGTCTTCGCCACTCCATCTCGCTCGTAAAAAAGATGATGGCTGGCGACCATGCGGTGATTACCGAGCTTTGAATGCAAGAACTATACCAGACCGCTACCCAATTAGGCACATCAATGACTTCACATATCAACTGACAGGTGCCAAAATATTCTCCAAAATTGACATGATAAAAGCGTATAACCAAATTCCTGTTGAACCTGCTGATATTCCAAAAACTGCCATCACAACACCTTTCGGACTATATGAATTTCCATACATGACTTTTGGTCTCAGAAACGCAGCACAGACATTCCAAAGATTTATCGATGAAGTCTTACAAGGCCTAGATTTCGCTTATGGATATCTTGATGACACCTTGATATTTAGTAAATCAGAAGATGAACACCTACGCCATCTTGAAATAATATTTGAGCGATTCAAACAGTATGGCTTACTAATTAATGTAAATAAATGTGTTTTTGGCGTAAACGAAATTCAATTCCTTGGCTACTCTGTTTCCGCAAATGGTATTAAACCCTTACCTGAAAAAGTAGACGCCATTCAAACATATCCTGTACCATCCACAGCAAAACAACTAAGACGATTTCTTGGCATGTTTAATTACTACCGCAGATTCGTGCCAAAGGCTGCTAAGATTCAGGCACCGCTGGACAAGGCACTTGCGGGTAATATTAAAGGAGCTTCACCTATCCATATGACAGAGGATATGTTAGCTGCTTTTAATGAATGCAAAAACTGTTTATCTCAAACTGCACTTCTAGCCCACCCTGATCTCGAAAAGGAGCTGGCATTATTTACTGATGCGTCAGACGATGCAATAGGCGCAGTATTACAACAGAAAATTGACAACAATTGGAAACCTTTAGGATTTTTTTCAAGAAAACTTTCATCTCCACAAAAAAAGTATAGCCCATATGATCGTGAATTACTAGCAATATACGAAGGCATTCGTTATTTCAAATACATGTTAGAAGCAAGAAATTTCACGGTATATACAGATCATAAGCCGATTACATTCGCATTCACCACTAAAAGAAACAACTGTTCGCCTAGACAATTTCGATATCTTGATTTCATTTCTCAATTCACCACTGACATTAGATTCATATCAGGCTCTGACAACGTTGTAGCTGACGCTCTATCACGTATTGAAGAAGTTTCAGAAATAGTTAACTTTTCAGACCTTGCAAGAGATCAGGAACAAGATCCTGAACTGCAAGACCAGCTACAAGAAAACTCACATTCACTTAATCTAAAGAAACTTCCTGAAAACAATTTATACTGTGATGTATCCATTCCCAATCATCCACGACCTTACATAACCCCTTCCTTTCGCAAGCAAATTTTCAAGAAGATGCACGGTTTGAGCCACCCTGGTACAAAAGCAACTGCAAGACTCATCGCCGAAAGATTTATTTGGCCTGGGTTACGCAAAGACTGCACTCTTTGGGCACAACAATGCACAGATTGCCAGCGTAACAAAGTCTCCCGTCATCTCTCTTCCCCATTTCAACACTTTCCTGTTCCGTCAGAACGTTTCAATCATATTCATCTAGATTTAATTGGTCCTTTACCTTATTCAAATGGCTTCAAATATTGTCTTACTGTAATAGACCGCTTTACACGCTGGCCAGATGCTTACCCATTGGCTGATATTACCGCAGAATCCTGTGCCAGCGCCTTTCTTTCTGGTTGGATTTCACGCCATGGTTGTCCTTCTATTATCACGACAGATAGAGGACAGCAGTTCCAGTCCAATCTTTTCAAATCTATTGCCAAGCTAATTGGTGCAGAACATCGACCAACAACATCTTATCATCCTCAATGCAACGGACTAGTCGAAAGAATTCACCGACAATTAAAAGCTGCCATCATGTGCCATAATAACCCTCAGTGGACAGAAAGTCTTCCTTTGGTACTATTGGGCATGAGAGCTGCTTGGAAAGAAGACATCAAAGCTTCAGCTGCTGAATTGGTATACGGTGAACCACTCAAACTTCCTGGTCAATTTATCGCGCCCTCATCAAACCATCATCTCGATCCTGCTGACTACATATCACGCCTCAGAGAACACATGGCTGGATTGTCTCCTACACCAACTTCGAACCATAGCAAAAAAACATTTTACATGCCTAAAGATATACAGAAAGCAGACTATGTTTTTGTACGCCGTGGTCCAGAAAGAAGAGCATTAGAATCACCATATACTGGCCCATACAAAGTGTTGGAAAGAGGCAACAAAACATTTAAAGTATACATGCAGAACAAAGAAGCGATCATTACTATTGATCGGTTAAAGCCAGCTTATATTGCCCTGGAAGACGAGGACATCCGCGCAAATAAGAGTCACGAAGAGCCCATCAGTAATACTGAGGATGTACCAAAAACCACTAAAAGTGGACGAGTGGTCAGATTTCCCGCACATCTAGAAAAATACTATCAACCGTGATCCGGTCTCAGCGGGGGAGTACTGTGGCGACCGATCGCACGCTACGACTCGCCTTCAATCAAATCCATCCTCTTTACTTCATATCACAAACCATTGACATTTCATTAGAAGAATAAATTAATCATCGACGTTTGACTAACAAAAATATCTGTCAGCACATTACATTATATGGAGTCATTTAATCTGGAAATCTTGTAAATATTCATTGTAAATATCTTCTACATTAATAAATTAATAGCAGAAACAACCGTTTCATCATTCGCTATACAGACTAGACTTACTTACTTGACTGGACTTGACTATTGACTTGAATTTTTGACTCGACTGACTTAAGTAGGACTGAAGAAGATTAATAAATTTAAGAAAGGCCTTAAAGGACTAGATTCCATGGCCGTATAAACTATTCAAAATAAACGCAACGGACTTTGTACACAAAAGCCCTTGAAACTTTACATACATGTACATACAATTACGTGGCACACTCAAGACTTTCTCGCACAGTTCCTAACAAGCCACACTTGCCTTACCGCAGTCTGAGGAGTTGAGGACTGAGGACCCTCACGTCACAAATCGTCGCCCTTAGCAGTAACGAGCCTCAAAGGAGGCTTAACGGCTTAAACACTAGCATTTTATATGCATGTATGTGTTTATATCTCGTATTGTAGATCAATTTTCAATCCATTTATTGCATTTCATATTGTACAATAACAGTTCTAACTATAGTCTTTTTAAGAAGGTCCAATTGAACGGTGTCGTGGCCACAGATATGTCGGCACTCCGTTATCCTTTTTACAGGGAAACTAGACTATTCTATTTTAATGAAAATTTGAATAGAGATAGTTTTAAAATACACTATAAAATTAGTTTAAAATCGTGTATATTGTAGCCTTGATTTAATTAATAATCTAAATTAATACATGATTTTCTAGAACCTCTTAAACTAGGTACCGCGTAAGCCCCTTTGACGGTAGACTCCAGCAGAATGTGGTGTTAACAATTAATTACAATGTAATCTCATGTAATTGGAGATCATGTGAGACACGCCGGCGCTGGCAGAGTTGAGGGATTACAGCTGTTTTGTTATTAAAATTGCGTTCCAGATTATATTATGAAAATAGCTTTGTCTCGAGCGATGAATGGAAAATTCCTGTGTGTCTAACCAATTTCAAAAGGTTATAAGGGTGATTACTGACTTAGCTTAATATCAGATACGCGTGAATAGCATCACTATTTTTAACCGACTTCAAAAAGAAGGAGGTTCTCAATTTGTTGGAATGTTTTATTATTAATCCGTAGGTATCACATTGATTTCAAGCTTTTTCAAGCGTCTAAGCTACGATGACTAGGTACAGTGAGCTACAATAAAAATATATCCCATCTTCTTCTTCGCCCAAGCGTGTTTCCTAGTTTCATCTTCAGAGCCCAGGACACGCTTCATGATCTTATTTGGCGATACTGGTAATTACAAAGATTGACAGCTTTCTTTTACCCGTAAGCCTTTTTATAGAGAACAAGACTAATAAAAAAAATATCAATATACACGGCGACGCTTACAGTATAGCTTACAAAATGTAAAAGGTCTGCAAAATTATGAATACCAATCTCTTGCATTGGCAACGCCATTTCATCTGTCACTGAACGTCTCTGCGCTTGATTGTCAATAAGAGGCCCGCACTGAGTGCATTTAGGTGTAGTCCACACTCATTGTCTCTCACTCGCCGATAACATTGAGTGACAGCCGTTTGTTCATCTCTTATTGTGAATGAGTTTGATTTGAAATGCGCTATTGGAATGTTTGTTAATTGTGGTGCCTTTAAATGGGTAAATGGGTCGAGTATTCCATTTGAAAATTGATTTTTTGATTGTCGGTTGCCTAGTACATATGGATACTATAGTCTTGTAATCGGTTTTATAAATGTACATACATATTTTCTTTCTCTGAGCGTGTTTCCCGGTTGCATCTTCAGCTTACATACTGGTTATTATAATGGAGCGACTGCAGTCTGTATATGAACTCCGTAACCCTTTTATACCAGGAAACCAGACCAACAGAAACATGACCCAAGTATGTTAGTAGCCAACACTTACAGATTTTTCAGGCTATCTAAAGGCATCTGAAAGCCTAACGTCTACCATCTACCGATAGCAGCCAACCGCTTAACGTGCCTTCCGAAGCACGGAGGAGCTCAGATAAAAATGCCACTAATGGCGAACAATGTAAACATGGCCATGTTTACATTGCGCACTCGCCGTCACCGTCGCTTGACGCTCACTATCGTTACGAACACGCCGCGCTAGGCTATCGAACTCCTCTCTCAGTGTACATATGAATATTATAGTCTAGTAATCGCTTTTATAAATATACATACATATCATATAAATAACAAAACACAAGTTGACAACCGAGCGACGGGACAGTGGAGCGTGTTAACAAGTGTTAAATTGATTTACAACGGTTGATTGCTGCACGCGATTGTCGCGTTAAGCCGTGGCATTGACAACTTAGAGAATAGACTAATCATCTATGTGGATGGTGGTACTACGTTAGTACCTACTATATAGTTAAATTTATTTCAGACCAATAGGGTTATAGTAGGAAAGGGACTCATATCTATGCTAGTAAAAAATATTTATTTAATCTTTATTGCATAAAATACAATTAATCAACAGGCAACCAAATCACACCTGTTATGCTGCTTAATATCATGCTTAATAAAAATGCTAATTGAGACCAACATTTGTGATTTAATTGCCATTTTACAACAACCAAACGCAAAATAACAAAAAACATTTTTTTTTTTTACTTTTTTAAATAATGCTAGCTCTCTTCAATTGCGGTTTCCTCCAGCTAACACAGAATATGTAAGCTTTGAGTAAAAAAGGAATATAAACTAAGCAAATTAAGAACTGTTCAAAGGCAAAGCTGGACCAAACAACAAACGTAGTGCATGTTTATACGGTTGCTTTTCTAATGTCCCTATTAATTAGCAGAACTAGCGGTTGACCAAGACACGCGATTCCTGCGTTTTCATTGACTATTTTATTAATAGACAAAACATCACAAACAACAACAAAAAAATTAAATTACGACTATTCGGATGAATTGTGCGGAAATATAATTTCTACATGTATTGTCATTGGAATTTGATTCTCGATTATTTTAAACAAGTAAATGATCAATAAAAAATAACGTATAGTTCTTAAATAGGTTGCGAACCCAAAAGGATGGGTGCAGGGACAAACAAGTTGTTGGTCACGGCATACAAGGCACAAAAAAACAGTATGGCTTCTCTTCTCGTCGTGCATGCTCATGGTGCCCAGCCCATGCACCCTAAGTTACTTATAAGCGGCGGCGTCTGATAGAGCCGTTGGTTTTTTCTGTTCTGACCAAGTTTGATTCCATCGACACGTAAAGAAGAAGACCTTAGTCTCAAATTTAATCAAAATATAAATAACAAACACGTGCTAACGATCATAACATAACATCTGGTAGTTATCAAAGGAACCACGTCAGAGGCCAAGAAGCTTTTCGTATGCATGCATGGTCAATTAACCTTGTTGACAATATGATAACGATTACTAAAAGTAAGATGTAAACATGCTTGATCTACATAAATAAGTGGTCTTCGACTCAGCGTGCCGTCATGGCGCGTGTCTTCGCGTGCCCGCACCTGTGAACAAAACGTGACGATAAAATCTCCGGATACAATCAACTAGCTCCCTCCTAGACCAGGGTTACCAGGTTTGTAGTTAAGTTAGACGTGCTTTATGTGTTTTTTAGGGTTCCGTACCATCCATTCTCCATCGGAGAATCTGTCCAGGGTGGCTACTACCTTCTCTTAAAACCATGTAAGATCCAGTGAATAAGGGAGATGTCGCCTAACATCATGTATTGCGCTGTCCCGCATACTCACTGGATCTTGCATGGTTTTAAAAGATGGTGGTAACCCCCCAGTTGCGAATTTGTCCACTTGCTTTGGAGCGCATTATGCAGTTCAAATTAACAGTGATCAATCAAGTCAGTCAATTGTCATTTACGACATCCACGGGAGTAATCTATTCTTAAGCACACGGCCAAATAGACGGCAAATGTTAAGCATATAAAAGCGGATGGTAGAGGCAGAAAACGAAATTAGGGCGCGATCATCTGGGCATAAAGAGGCGCAAATACAGGTCATCACGTAAAAAGATACAGCTCCGACCGGAATTAACGGATCCGGTAATCAGCCGGATGCTGGATAAAGGACAATATAATAAAAAGCCGGTCGAAGCCGTGCGGTTGCAAAATAATGAATGTATGGAATGATCATTCGATATCCATACTTCCATACTTCCATACTAATATTATAAATGCGAAAGTCTGTCTGTCTGTCTGTCTGTCTGTCTGTCACCTCTTCACGGCTAAACTGCTGGACCGATTGTGATGAAATTTGGTAGGGATGTAGTTAACGATCTGAGGTCACACATAGGCTACTTTTGGGCGCGATATAACCGAGTCCCACGCGGGGCGAAGCCGCGGGGAACAGCTAGTTTGGATATAAAGACGAGGTAATGTGACAACCTCTGTGATACTCAAATACGTTTTCCTGTAGACAATGTTTGACAGATTAGTGTAATTTTTTAACAGTAAGTAAACGGTTTTTGTACTGTAATTTATCAACCATTCAATAAAAAAATACATGAATACAACACGGTCGCATTAACTCGAGACCTCTTTGTGAATTTGATATACCTTAGCCCTGTGACAATACGTGTCAAAATCATTTTAGCGAAGTCCCGAGATATCTTGCCGGAGTTATAATATTTGTTTTTTTGTTATTCTGATAATCCAGTTACGACGACCGAAGTGGATCTTGGCCTCCGAAACGAGAGAGCGCCACAGTTTTATATTCTGAATAACATATGAAAATCGTTAATATATTCACATACCATGGATTTTAAAATCAAGACTGCGATTCAAAACGAAGCTCCAGGGTATAATTTCGAATATAAAATTGGTATAGTTATAGGTTCCTTTCCGTGATCTCTTTAATTTCAAGCGCCACGAGCATTAATATTATACTGCTTATAAAACTGTTGTAAAATTTCTGAGGATCTCTGTTTTATTATTTACTATTTTCTCCTTTTGTTTAAATAAACGTTTGACGGCTTTTTAGAGAAGGCTGAACGAAACAGAAACAATTACTCGGGAACTGGAATAATTAGTTGGAATTAAAGAAGTTATTAATATAAGAAATGTCAAAGTTTTAGATCGTTAAAATGTATTTGTCGCAGTAAGATAGATAAAGCCGTGATATAGTCATATTCCTAGTGATATAATTATATACCGTAACATAGATATATGAAAGAGATTTATAACTATCTTACTAGGAATATAATTATTATACGGTTGCAATCTAGTAATATGTTTATCTGACTAAACTAATCTAGTCAGATGGTTATAAATCTGCCAGAGAATCAAAGAAAACAACACTAATTATTTTGATTTTTATTTTTATTACAAAATTAAGGTTGCAATTAGTCACAATACTGTTTCTGCTGGACAAAGACCCCCCCAAGGATTTCCAAAATGACCAGTTGGAAGCTGCCTGGATCCAGCGCCTGCCTGCGACCCTCCTAAGGTCATCTGACCATCTGGTCGGTGGGTGTCCGATGCTGCACTTACCGGTGTGTGGTCGCCATTCGAGAACCTTTCTGCCCCATCGGCCATCGGTTCGTTGCGCTATGTGCCCCGCCCACTGCCACTTCAAAAAGCTAATCCGCTAGGCTATGTCGGCAACCCTTGTTCTCCTACGGATCTCCTCATTTCTGATTCGGTCTCCTAGGGAACACCGAGCATAGCCCTCTCCATGGCTCTTTGGGCGACCTTGAGCTTAACTTATGAGGCCTATAGTAAGGGACCACAAACTCATGTCGTCACTGGTAACAAACACTGGTGGAAGACTTAGTTTTAAAGCACTAAACGTTAAGTTACTAAACTTAATCCAGTAATATAACCATATCACTAAACTAGAACCGTATTATAATTATGTTCCTAGTAAGATAGTCATGAATTGCTTTCGTATAACTATGTTACGGCATATAATCATATACCTAGGGTTATAACTATATTACGGCTTTATCTATCATACTGCGACATATTCACCCATCTTGCCGCACGCGCGGCTGCGCGTGCGGCAAGATCTATATACCTGCGCATGGTACGGTATTTGTTACTGTAAGTTTTAGTTAAGTAACGTGGATTTAAAATTAATTAACTGAAAATACCTCCAGTATCAAGGACAACGGTTTTACCATATAAACATAATGTGATATATACAATAATATAATATTCATATCTTTGTTAATTACGTGATAGACAGAGACTAAATTTGTTAAGATTCTTACCTACCACTAGCATTTATGGACTCGTAGATGATAAAAGTTACCTTAAGCAGTGTTTAACCCTTCGTTTTACAAAAATAATTAAAAAAACAATTTTTTAATGTTCAATAATCTATATATATATATATATAAAGTCGTGTTAGTTACACAATTTATAACTCAAGAACGGCTGAACGGATTTAGCTGAAATTTGGAATGGAGATTGCTTAGAAACTGGAACAACACATAGGCTATATTTTATGCCGGAATTCCCACAAAAGCGGAGCCCAGGGCAACAGCTAGTGACAAATTAGTTAAGCTACCACCCCAACATATAGTTTATAAAAGTTATACAAGCGACTGTTGAGATGTATTTCCGTTGCAGCATGTTATGTTAACAAGAACATCTTCCTAGTTACGTTAGCCCGCCGGCGAGCTTTCAAAGCTGCACGAGCTTCAGCAAAACTTATAATTACTGACCGCAGATGCTATATGATAAGATTTAACTTCTTCTTAGCGAATCGACTAACAGCCTCTGTGGTCTAGTGGTTAAGGTGTTACTTAAAACTTAATTGGTTAATTGTTTCCAGTTTGGTTAGAACTTTCAGATAATTTCGTACTTCGGAAGGCTACGGTGTGGTAGTCGTTAAAGAAGCCATGTAACGCCCAAGCTGAAGGCACGAGCTTCAACAAAACTTATAATTACTGACTGCAGATGCAATATTATATCAAAAGATTTAACTTTTTCTTAGTGAGTCGACTAACTAACAGTCTCTGTTGTCCAGTGGTTACTGTGTTTGCTTGTTGCTTAATTGTTTCCAGTTTGGTTAGGAAATTGCAGATGATTTCGTTTTTCGGAAAGCTGCAGTCTGGTATCTAGTCGTTAAAAGAGCCATGTCAGAGTCCGAAAGACGGTTCCGAAAATCTCTGAAGGGTGTGCATGGTTGTTTGACCGTTTCACCTACACGAAATGTTGATGACTGCAGGCAACAGTTAGTAAGGTAATATATGCAAACACAGCAGTGAAAAAATCTATCAATTCCCTGACAAAGTTCCCAACTAAATGAAAATCAATTCCCGTCGTAACGAGATTCCACTTTTGTATGTACATGAGCACGCATGCAGATTAGTTAGACTCAACTCAAAGAAAACTTCAACTCGTTGGAACTTGCCGACAGATTTTAATGAACTAGATGCGGGCTCTTGGATGCAGTTTAAAATTACTTTAGATAATGTAAATAGCCGGAGTTTGGAGCGCTATTTCCTAA
The DNA here is from genome assembly GCA_947044815.1 of Apomyelois bistriatella. Lineage (NCBI taxonomy): Eukaryota > Metazoa > Arthropoda > Insecta > Lepidoptera > Pyralidae > Apomyelois > Apomyelois bistriatella. Next base: position 825,951 of record OX345693.1, read on the forward strand.
TTTCACCAGTTTCATAGTTTGCGCGTTTTAAGGACAAAGCCCCATAGGATCGCTTGGTTTTTCATCTGTCATTTTTTTTTGTCATGGGAGGCTAAGAATTGAAATTAATCCGTTGATCGCCAACTATTTAAATTAGTTGTCGTTTACTTATATTAAGAAAAAATTAAAATGTACTATCTCTGGTCGAAAATATTCAACGTTGACATTGTTCTGTGCAATAAATGCAACCAAACACTTTTATGTGTGTCACCGCCGAACCTATGACGAAATAGTAGTGCACATTATACCGTCGGCACGACCGGGTGCATTCCTAACATTTTACTAACATTTTAACTTTCTTTCAACCTAACAAACATTATATTTCTATCTGTATTTTGAACTATTTTGTAACTATTTTTGTGTGTGCATATGTCGTGTATAAACTATACTGTGAAATGTACAATAAACTAAATTTAACTTAATTTCCCTACCACCGCAACCCTAGCACCCCCAACAGACATAATATTTTATTTCTCGCAGGAGCGAAATGCGGTCTGGAGTCAGGAGAGAGCCGTTACACTACTTTAAAGGATTTTACATTAGGAGTACTAGAAATCAGCGAGCGTGTATGACGAAAGTGCGTAAGGATCGTAATGGAATCTCTAGTCTCTACCTACCCCTAAGGGAGACAGGCGTGATGGTATGTATGTTAACGTAATGAGCACGAAAAGGTTTGCCGAAAAATCCGACTTTGGCGGTTAAAGGGTTAATATCTGCAATACCTTTCAGCAGAGAAAAGGTTTAAATTGTAACCCTAAATCAAACCAGAACTGGCTGTGATGATTTCGTATCAAATTCAGAGGCCCTTACTTCTACGGGAAAAAGTCTTCTATATCTCTTACGCGCGGGGAGAGGTTACACGTAACACACTAGTCACACACACATCACTACGCACACTATTGACAAAATTATCCAACACAAGCATAAAATACACGCACACAAGCACAAGCAGTTTGATTGGCGGTCTTATACTTTTGGCAGAAAGGGTCATCTGTCAGTGACCACTCTGTTTGGTTTAATGCTCTACGGTATTAAATAACTGGCAAATTCTAGAATTTAAAATAGATTCTATCATCTAGAATTTAAAGTAGATTCTGAAACTTCGAATGAAATCTCGAATCCAGATAGATAAGTTGGTTGTGCGTTTGTCCGGCATTCGGCACTTATTGGATCCTCGGCTCCGAGCCTCCGATATTACGGCCATTACAGCACCATTTTGGTACTAAGCCACGAATCCATTGTTGCGTAAAATTAATCATGTATAATTTTTTTAGTGTATTAACAGTTGTACGGTGTACCAACAAACGTTACTACTAAACCAACGAACCTTAAGCTAGTGAGACTTCGAGATTCAAGACCGGTGGGACATTATTGATGCCACAGCCAGTCGAAAATCTTTCTATGACATGTGGCTGATTAATAATCAAAGAAAGATACAATATTTTATTTGCCATAACTTTGTAGGTTTAATAAGGCAGTAGATATCAACAATACAAGCAAAAATCAAGCTACGAGCATGTTACGACACAATAAGGTTTTTCAGAAAAAGAGAACACATTCAATTCGACACAGTAACAACCGCTGTTACATCATGTCTATCCCGGTCAGAATCATTTATGAACTGTCTTCAAAGTATTGTATTGCTCCCTAGGATCGAAATGAACATTTCATATTTCATCTACAGTTACATATTTCGTCCGCTACAATGGATGAGCACCTTAACGTGCGTAATAACTTGTGCCGCAATCAGTGCGATTCGAGCCAGCCCTAATGATGATTTACTCCGCCGAGTTATTTTGATAAATCCCCTAATAACCGTTATTATTAATGAGCATGTTATTATTTTATTTGCCGATATTGTGTTCGTGCTCTGCCAGTTTTTCTTGCAAAGTTATTTGATTCTCTAAGGATAGGAGCAACATTTAATTTAATCTCAAAGGGGAAAATCCGGAGAATAGGAGTATCAATTCCATGCTGCAATGTATACATTATACAGGGTGGTAGGGTAAATACCGATATTATTCATAGAGTGGTTAAATTATATTAATAAAAAAAATTCTGATCAAATAAAAATTTAAAAATCGAATTAGTTTAATAATGACGTAATTTAATAGTAATTTCAAAGAACGACTTTCACCAAATAAGAGTAAATTTTACTCGAGAGTATATGAACAGTTACCCCTAGGAAAACATATTTTTACGTTTCACCATAGACTTGATCCAAGAACCACCATAAACGATTATGCTGGAGTAAATCTCTACTCCGCCAATTTTCAACGAACTGCGAGCTTATACTAAGGATAAGTTCAATATGGCGTCCAAGTGTCATTGTTTCAACAGCTGATTCTCTGGCACGCTGACATAAAAATAATATTAGGTATAATATTTATATATTATACCCATAGATTTAAAAAAAAATTGTCTTCTTTGAATCGAACTTCTTTGATTTTACTTTGTAAGAATATCTCGTTTTGACACTTTTGACATAGGATAACCCTATCGAATATAATAATACGAAATACACTTTATTTATTAGAGGAGAAACGAGCAATTGCATTTGAGCGACTTATACAGTCATTCATTTCAATCATTCAGATTCACTCCCTGTCACAGAGTAACTATCCGAGAGTAAATTTAATCTGGTGTAAAGTGGTGGAACGTGGACGAAGTTATCCAACAGTTAAATGGAAGAATAAATAAATTCCGTGGATAGCTATTCTCAAGTTAAGTCATGTTTGGTAAAATCGACCCTTACAGGGACTACAGAATTTTTATTTATTTTTAGTTATTTATAAGTAGGTAAGGTTTTATTATCAAATCATTATTGTATTATATAGTTCTTATGTTTAATAATAAAATTAACATGTTTTATTCCCACAAAGATCGTTAAAATACATTCACCCTACTATTCCAACACGCGCACCAAACATGGTAATCGATCTTGCAAACTACTCTATAAGCAAGCAAATTGACTCAATTTTGTTGCTTAGGACGACATTTTAAACCAAATATTTTAAAGACCGAACTACTTTGCCAGTCTGGCTCTTGTTGGAGGAGTTCCTTCCATTCTTGTTTATTATTAAATTCTTGACGATATTTACTTTCTCTTTATTTGCTTCGTGCCTTGGTCTACGTGGATGACTGGATCATTAATGCATCTTTATTTTACAATTTCCACTTTTAATAACAAAATAGTTTTATGCGATACAATTCCTCTTAGATTCACATGTATAACTATAAATACACAATTTACACTTAAAAATGGTAGAAAAGTATATCCTTTAAAAAAATATCGACTTTTCAAAAATTGTCAGGTGGATCAAAACAATGAAGGAACTTACATACTGTGCCAACCCCAAATAAGAAAGTGGGATAGGTAAAGGAAAAAAAGAAGAATGCCCAGCATTGAATTATAGCTATTGTACAATAGTCTTTTTCATTGTAGTGTTACTGCACAAAACAGTAAATAAAGAACCATAAACGCAAATTGATTGAGGTTACCCGTGACCAGAGGGCTGGCTTTTACCTCGCGCAAAGAATCAGCATTGCCATTCAACGTGGCAATGCTGTCAGCCTTCTGGGCACCCTACCTCGGGGTAATGATTTGCTGGGATTGGAGTTTTTGTAAGTATATTTTTTAGATTTATTTTTATTTTTTTTAAACTATGTAAATACTTTTTTAGTTTCTAAAGTAATTAAAAATTATTGTAAGTAGTCAAAATAAGCAAATTAACCATAAACTAAAAATATTTTTGGAAGTAAGTCAAAGAGAATAGACAAAAACACTGTCTATCAAATACGGATTCTGTAGGATAACAGCAAAGCACGTACAGGTGTCACGTCAAGCATTAGACAGGCCTCAGCCCACGATTCTCTTGCATTATTTACGACTATCCACTGTATATGTTTCGCACGTGATAGTAGTGTGCTATATCGAAAAATACTAGGTTTTTCTATTCAGGTTACATTTTGTTCGTCGCTTATACTATTACTAGCGACCCGCCCCAGCTTCGCATGGGCATAAAAACCTTCATCTTGAAACACTATCTATTAAAAAAAAACGCATCAAAATCCGTTGCGTAGTTTTAAAGATTTAAGCATACCTAACTTACGGACAGAGAAAGCTGATAGTGACTAGACTTTTGTTTGTCGTTTGCTTTTGTTCGTCGCTTATACTATTTAATAGATTAGTTAGAAATACTTACTAAATAACTCTGCGTGCTTTCGTCACCAATTAATGAAAACTACTCTCACCGGCGCTCACCCAGTACTGTTAGTCCTACTAGTACCACCCAGCATGCCCGCCACCATTTTCCCACACATGCCTTGCGACCCGTGTTTCAAAAGGCATTTTCAGGCACCAAGGCACAACTTAACTTAGTACCTTGGTGCCTGTGAATGCGTCACTTATACTTTGATCAATAAAATTAACGGCATGGAATCATCTTTTAACAAGTCTTTGTTTGAATGCTATAGTACAAAAAATTCCATTGAAAGGTTTCCTCATCCTTTACATGTCCAAATCGATATTGATTAGTATTCTAGTGTGTGACTATTAAGTATTATATTTGATTGTAGTATGCTGTCAATTGGCGAACATGTGTACAGTCGGGGGAGATAAAAGCAACGTAGCGTACTTATCAAAGTGACCTGGCAAGGTTTATCGGCCCCGACTATACATACCTTGTTTATCCACTTGTAAAGAAATATATAAAATTCTATTTTATTCACCGTGTTTATGGCCGTCTTTGATCATTAAGTTTGGACAAACGATTTTCTAACAAAATCACGCAATTTACTTTCATTCCATTGAGATCCAATGACATGGAAGACCACATTTGTGAGATTAAGTGACCGTTAGTCTGTCTGGTGATTCTAAGATATGAATTTAATGATCTGTGTGGACGTGTGGACATTTTATTTCTCGTAGTGCGTTTAGTACTATTTAAGCAATGACTAAGGCATGTTATGTGATTTGATCATCATTCACACTCATATATAGAGTCCCTTAGAGTATTAAACTAACCAGAGACGGCACTCGCATGATCGAAGGGGTTAGAGTTCAGTAGATAGGGCGTGAAGAGGTAACAAACAAACAACAAAATATACAAACTCACTTTCGCATTTATAATATTAGTTAGGATAGTCGGGATTGTAAACGGCGGCAGTCAACCAAAAGAGTGATGTAGAGAAAGGTAAGGTTATTTTCAATATTATTGCCCATAGTAATTCAAACTTTTTACTTAGATGCCGAATTTCTTCACACATTACAACAAAAAATTGTTCTTCCGCCAATCATCATTCGATATTGAAGATAACAAACGTTTCTTTGTAGAAATCAAAGTCGCATGCCTTAAGAGAGCAATTCTCACACACAAGACAAAACACAAAAGACTGGAAGGCGTTAAATAAACGACCGGAAACCGCTTTCACAAAGGATGTAGGTATGATTTCAAATCAAACGCGACGATACACTGAGTTTTGAAATAATAGACAAAAATAGACGAATATTTTTTATCCGACATGACGAAGCCGAAGGGTCATATCCGCAACATGAATAGCAACCGTTGGGCTCTAGCTTAGAGGTTCTAGTTGCCATTAAGTGGCACCTGGAGAGTGGCTGGCGAGAGTGATTATAGAGATAGATACCACGGATGCGCTGGAGTGACGACCTGGGGGTAGGCCCCCAGGTCGTAGGCTACCATCTCTTAAAACCATAGATAAAAAAAATGCCTGGCCACAAATACTGCGAAAACGATTGAGTAAGGGAGATGTTGCCTTACATCATGTATTGCGCTGTCCCGCTTACTCACTCGTTCTTGCATGGTTTTAAGTTTCGAAAGCAAATGGCTGGAGGCAACAGAAAAAAAAGGCGATTTGGAAGGAGAATTTTATTTGGAATTGCTGGAGCTTAAAATATGCAGATTAAAATTAAGTATGTTCCTCTTACCCCACCTGACATTATTTATAAAAAAATATTTAGTCTTTCTGTGATACTTACTTCACACATCATTTGCATGTGTGATGAATGTCTTAATAAATTTCTATTCTACATCCAGCGTAACATCTTCATCTCCGTGTCTTGTAACTCTTGCTTATTATGCCCCTCAAAGAGATACCACGCTCGTAAGGCACTTTTTAACGCGTATATGTATGTAAACACAGTTGAATAATACTCAATCTGCAGTTATCTTACTCGAAGAGTCAGCCAATGGAAGGTATTTTCCTGGAACGGCCCACGAACAGTAGTTACAGAGAAAATAAAATTTTATGTTTTCAAACGTGAAGACACAATACAAATTCAATCCCGCCAGAGACTACGGCCGATGAAATATTTTACAACATTCTGGAATTGAAAAAATGCTGTGATACAATCTCTATTTTTCTTGTAGGTATAACCACGGAAAATATTATAATTTACACGGATATTAATATAATTTTTTCCAAGTTCGTTTGAAGGAACTACAGGCGATTACAGAACCAAATTCAGATATTGAGAGAACATAAATGATCATAAGTGGAAAGCAAAGATCATGATAAGTGATTCAAGTAAAAGACTTCTATGTATATATGACCTATAATATTGCACCTGAGCGAAGCCGCTACGGCTCGCTAGTAATAAATAAAGAAATGGCTAGGCGAACGATAGAAGCACCTGGAAGAGACTCAACCGAAAAGCGCACAGCTCATAAATTTTAGATAGATAGACTTAATAAATAAAGCAGATAACTAGGAAGACTATCTTGATCTCGTAAAGAATGATGGCGGAATTTGTACGAATAAAAAAATTTAATATAGAGAACTTAAAATAAATCGCATTAGTAAGAATACTTCACTAGTAACATGTTTACCACCTCAAAAAAAATTTTAACCCCGGGGTTATTTTAATATTCCATTTTATAAAAGTCGACCTTTAGTTTCGTTTTCATTCGCCATTTTTAACGCAACTGAAACAATATGTCACCTTGACAGTTGTTAGCATTGTCAAAGCGATATTGACAGTTCATTATGGTAGGTTAGATTCATCGATTTAGTACCTGGGGGGTATACCATCTCTTAAAACCATGCAAGATCCAGTGAGTGAATGAGATGTCGCCTTACATGATGTATTGCGCTGTCCCGCTTTCTCACTGGAGCTTGCTTGTTTTTAAGAGATGGTAAGTAAGCCACCGGGGGGGTGGGGGGTGGTTACCATCAACTTTTTAAGTAGCAGGCTCACTATCAAATGGTTTACTACCATCTCTTAAAACCATACAAGAACGAGTGAGTAGGCGAGACAGAGTGACACAGTAAGACGTCATCTCCTTTCATCATGTATTACGCTTTAAGAGATGGTGCCTACTACCATCTCCAATAACCATGCAAGAACGACTGAGTAAGGGAGATGTCGCCTTACATCATGTATACAGTGAGACAGCCCAATACATGATGTAAGGCGACATCTCGCTTACTCACTGGATCTTGCATGGATTTAAGAGATGGTGGTAGGCACCCTAGAATGTGTTCCTGAGCCACACAATTTATGTAACAAATGCCCTTATTTTTTGTATATCTTTCGTACAAATTCTACTACTTAAAATGAATATTTTTCTGAATACAAAAAATAAATAATTTCACTGTTAATTTGGTGTAAGATTTTGTTTGGCGTCGAATTGGCCAAACAAAGAAAAAATTGCCACGTTAACAGAGACAAAAATATAAAAAATATCGTTGGTCCTTTTCTTACTCATGGACTTCCCTATTTCGCCATCTCATTTTTTGACCAAGTAAAAATTAATTGCTTAATCACAGGTACAACTACTTAATCTATGAACCTAACCTACCATAATGAACTATCAATACCGTTTTGACAATGCTAACAACTGTCAGGATGACATAATGTTTCAGTTGCGACAATAATGGCGAATGAAAACGAAGCTAAAGGTCGACTTTAAAAAAATTAAATATTAAAAAAACCCCGGGGTTTAAAAATTTTTTGTGGTGGTAAACATGTTACTAGTTATGTATTCTTACTAATTCGATTTATTTTATGTTATCTGTATTTCAATTTTTTATTCGTACAAACGATGTATGGAGTTTCGCCATGACTCTTTATACCCAACAATGGGCCCATTGACATCATTAACACGCCTAATCAAGTGTTTCATTACATAAAGACATTTAGAAAGAGCACGTACCGTTTTATTGGTAATCCAACCTGTCGATCGTAAACGTTTATGGCCTTTTGCGATGCCGTCCGACCTTTATAACGACGTACGCGTAGTTGATGGCAATTTGAGTATTATTTCTGATATTTTACATACAAACTACATAATTTTCCCACAGTAGTAGGCGAAGACTGATTGACTCATTAAATGGTCACTGTAGAATTTATGATAAATAGCAGTGTCATGTCACGTTTAAGGGTGAGAGAGACAGTGAAATTACTGAGTGGAAAGATTCTAGTATCCCTAGTATGAGATTTTATAAACGCAGACGTTATCGACTGCGTTAGCAATTTTGCATGACAAACCTGTACAGCGTGACTGCAGAATAGTAAGGCAACTAATAAATACAAAATCCTAACGCAGTCGCTAGCGTCTGCGTTTATAAGAACTCATACTAGGGATACAGGCGAAGAGTAGCTAATCATATCCGCAAGGTACCACGAAGGTAGGCTACGGTAACCGCACGTCCATCTTCCGCAGGCTTATGTAGAAAAATACACCAGAAATCAAAACCAGGGCTCGGTTCATGACAGGAAACAACTTTTCCCAGAGAATAGACACTCAAATCCTCAAGATGGGAGAGATTGGGTTACAGAAGGTTCGATTCTGTAACCCAATCTCTTAAATCTTAGCGCTTTTAGATTGCGTCCTTAGCTGGTTGCTTTGCTTTGGGTGGACGATACCAATCGCCACCTAGCCCCCAAACTGGATGTATGTGGCACAGGAGAAACAAAAATTGGAGTTTATGAAAGATACCTCCACGTCCTAAAAAGGATATCATAGAGGCTGCTATGAGAATATTTGGAGGTAATACCAAACTTCTAAAAATATTTTTCTTCTTCTCTTCTTCATCGGTCCCTCACTGTTGATGAGTGTGACCACATATTCCAAGTCATGCGATCACCAGTGCTATGGACCGCTTTGTAAATGCTGCCCAAAGCTACTCTTTTCACAGTGACAAAAAAAAAAATTCAAGGAAAGTTGAAATCATTATTTTTTCCGCGTATTTATTTTTGCGCTTTAAAACTCTCGGCTATTTGAGCCTTTGACTAAAATAACAAGTAGTATGAACACACCCATAGCGGAACAAAAGGAGTGAAGTGTGACAAAGCCACTTACGGCACAGCTAGTTAGCGTTCGGGGTCGAGAGCTGACCTGCAGGCTGTAAACTGACACGTGATATTAGAAGCACCTCGGCTGATATTGCACTTCATTGTAGATGGTAAAAGCACAGATTACAAAATAATATACTAATACAGATATTCATACCAATAACAAACTAAATTATTTTTTATAATCCCTGTAACCTATTTCTATTTCTCATTTTCTGATCGCTTTTAGAGTTTATAGCCCTCTGGGGTGCTATTGTTAAAACTGCCACCGTGGTCTAGGGGTTAAGGCGTTTGCCTGTAGACTCGGGGTCGTGGGTTGGATTCCCACGGGAAGCATACTTTGTCTAGTTGTTTCCAGTTTTGTTAGGATATTACAGGCTTTAATCACCTGATTGTCTGTTAATAAAGATTATTCCGTGCTTCACAGACACACAACAGAAATGAAAGCTCGTGTCAATATTAAAATCCAATAACTCCCTTTTCAAAGGACTCTTTATAAAGCCATAGCATAGCCTTAGGTTTATTTAATATAGGTATAACCAAAGAGCATGCTTTGCTTATTCTATAGTTTTGAAATCAGTAAAAAATGTACAAAACAAAACTTTGAATATTTCACTGACTTTTTTAGTCAGTTGTGTAATACTTAGTTTTTCTTAAAGCAAAAAATACAAATCCCGGTAGTCGTAAAAAATGAAGATGTCCGCGTTCATTACAGTTTCCGGTGATTATCGAGGGGCGTCGAGGGGTTTGAGGAAGGGAGGGGGAAATGGTGCCCTCCGATAAGGATTATTCCTAACTCGCCATATTCCTAATTGTCCACGACTGTGTGTGGACAACTAAAGGTAAGATATGTTTTTGTTATAATTGTTTTGACGGTTTCTGATGACTCAAATTATTTATTCATATTACAAATATATAAGTACTTTTAAATTTAAATAAATTATACAGTTAGCAAGCTGAACAAATATTTGAAGAAATATGTATAATTATGACAAATAAATATGTAAGGACAAATCATATATGAATGTGAACTGTTATATTAGCTGGTAGGTTATTTGTTTTTAGAAAATTAATTTTAAGTTAACGATGTGTTAGAAAATACTTGTTTTTAAGTTAACATGATTTTCTTGTGTCTTTTCCCTGTCTCTTAAACTTGTAGGTGTTATAGGTACACCTATGCTAGTTTGGAATAAAAGTCTTTCGAATTAAATAGTAAAAATTATTTCCATATGAAACACTAACTTACACTTTTGATACTTAATAACTTTGATGCATCAGTGAAGTAATAAACTTTTAATTATCTTAAACCAGAATGGAAAACGTAACTTACATACATTAAAAATTAAAAAAAAAGTCCCGGCCAAGCATTGCGTAGCCGAAAGCCTGGCCATTATTCTATTCATTCGTTCACCATTGCCTTCACTGGGGATTAAACTCAAAATTTTTAAAACTTGAGGACTAACGTGTTAACCATTACGCCACGTAAGTGACAAAATTTGGTGAAAGTCCTGTATAATAAGGAGTTGGGAATGTCACGAATGCAGAACCCACGAAGTCTCCTATAATACTCAAAGGAAGCTGCGAAATGGAGTTGTCTTGTTAGGAAAAAATGTTAAAAGTTCGTTGGAATTTGGCTAATTTAGATGAGACGCTCCGGTCCGGCTGCGGGATTTATTGTTTTTGAAATAATAATCATTTTACAACAGAACGAAATTTATGTAACAATTTTCTTAAATATATGAATTACCAACGTACCTAATGTAGCTAGTGAAACAATTAAGGGAATTTGCAGGAATACTAAAAATAAAAGCTTCCGAGATAAAAAATCCAAAACCACTACTTATATTAATATGACTGCCGTGAAATTTGTTAATCTGACGACATTATTTTATTTAACATTCTTCGTCTTCTTTACATTCACCGTTGTGGACAATAGTCAAGGGATCTAGACATTGCTCTTCACGTTTTTTATTTTCAGAATCAAGGAGACATTCATTGGCATACGTGTTACCATCGCTTGCGCATACCGGGTCATGGAGCTTCTTGCAGCCATTTGCTATACATTCTCCTTCATGAAGCACAAATATTGAGGGCAGGCCCAAACGCTTTCTTTTTTTATTTTCGCATCCAAGTTGACACTTGTTGCCATAAGTCTTCCCGTCGCTACCACATACAGGATCATACAGCGTTATACAAATACAAGATTCGCACTCACCTTCATAAAGTATTGTTAAAGGAGGAAGGCCCTGTCTCTCCCGTTTCTTATTCTCACACTTAAAAAGGCATTCATTGTCATACGTATGCTCGTCACTTCCACATACTGGGCTATGGAGAAATGAACAAAGGCAAGTCTCGCATTTACCATTATAAAGAACTGTAAGCGGTGGTAAACCTTTCTTAACCCGTTTGATATTTTCGCAGTCTAGAAGGCATTGATTATGATATGTTTTGTTGTCACTTGCACATATTGGTTTCATGACTTTTGGACAAGTGCAAATTTTACATGCACCTTTATAATCTACACTAATAGGAGGAAGACCTTGTTTCTTCCGTTTCTTGTTCTCGCAAGCTAGTTCACATTCATTGCCGTACGTTTTACCGTCACTTCCACATACGGGATCTGCTATAGCTGGACAGAAACAGGACTCGCACTCTCCTTTATTTACTACTGTAATGGGAGGCAGGCCTTTTCTTTTACGTAACTTATTCTCACAATCAAATTCACATAAGTTTCCATACGTTCTCCCGTCACTGCCACAAACCGGATCTCTTATTGCTTGACATAAGCAAATTTCACATACTCCTTCATAGAGAATGGTAATGGGTGGAAGACCCAATTTCTCCCGTTTTTTATTTTCACAAGCTAACTCACACTCGTTTCCATATGTTTTCCCATCACTTCCACAAACCGGATCTTCTACGGCAGGACAAGGACAAGAGACGCATTCACCTTTATACAGAATCAAGAGAAGAGGCAAGCCTTGTTTTACTCGTCTAATATTTTCACAGTCCAATAGGCATTTGTTGTCATATGTTTGATTGTCACTAGCACAAACTGGGTCAAAAATTTTTGAACAAACGCAGTTCTCACATTCGCCTTTATAAATAACAGTAATCGGCGGAAGACCCTGTCTTGCACGTAATTTATTCTCACAATCTAATGCACAAGCATTCCCATACGTTCTCCCATCACTACCGCAAACTGGATCTATATTTGCTGGACATAAGCATATTTCGCATTCTCCTTCATAAATAATTGTAATTGGCGGAAGACCCAATTTCTCCCGTTTCTTATTTTCACAAATTAGCTCACACTCATTTCCATATGTCACTCCATCACTTCCACAAACAGGATCAACTACAGCTGGACAAGGACAAGATATGCATTCACCTGTGTAAAGTACTGTGATTGGAGGAAGTCCCTGCCTTTTACGTTTTTTATTCTCACAACCTAATTCACATTCATTATTATACGTCTTCTCGTCACTTCCACAAATGGGATCTACGACAGCTGGACAAACGCAAGAATCGCATTCACCTTTGTGCCGTATTAACAGAAGAGGCAAGCCTTGCTTTACTCGTCTTATGTTTTCGCAGTCCAAAAAGCATTTGTTGTTATATGTGTTCCCATCACTTGCACAAACTGGATCATAAATTGCTGTACAAGTACAAGTATCACATTCACCTTTGTGACTTACTGTTATAAGAGGCAGGCCTTGTTTTTCCCGCTTCTTATTTTCACATGCTAATTCACATCCATTCCCATAAGTTTTTCCGTCACTTCCACAAACTGGATCCCCAATAGCAGTGCAAAAACAAGACTCGCATTCACCTCTATAAAGTACTGTGATTGGAGGAAGTCCTTGCCTTTTACGTTTTTTATTCTCACAACCTAATTCACATTCATTATTATACGTCTTCTCGTCACTTCCACAAATGGGATCTACGACAGCTGGACAAATGCAAGAATCGCATGCACCTTTGTGCTGTATTAAGAGAAGAGGCAAGCCTTGCTTTACCCGTCTAATATTTTCACAGTCCAAAAGGCATTTGTTGTTGTATGTGTTCCCATCACTTGCACAAACTGGGTCATAAATTGCTGTGCATGTACAAGTATTACATTCACCTTTGTGACTTACTGTTATAAGAGGCAGGCCTTGTTTTTTCCGCTTCTTATTTTCACATGCTAATTCACATCCATTCCCATAAGTTTTTCCGTCACTTCCACAAACTGGATCCCAAATAGCAGTGCAAAAACAAGACTCGCATTCACCTCTATAAAGTACTGTGATTGGAGGAAGTCCCTGCCTTTTACGTTTTTTATTCTCACAACCTAATTCACATTCATTATTATACGTCTTCTCGTCACTTCCACAAATGGGATCTACGTCAGCTGGACAAATGCAAGAATCGCATGCACCTTTGTGCCTTATTAAGAGAAGAGGCAAGCCTTGCTTTACTCGTCTAATGTTTTCGCAGTCCAAAAGGCATTTGTTGTTGTATGTGTTCCCATCACTTGCACAAACTGGGTCATAAATTGCTGTGCATGTACAAGTATTACATTCACCTTTGTGACTTACTGTTATAAGAGGCAGGCCTTGTTTTTTCCGCTTCTTATTTTCACATGCTAATTCACATCCATTCCCATAAGTTTTTCCGTCACTTCCACAAACTGGATCCCAAATAGCTGTGCAAAAACAAGACTCGCATTCACCTTTATAAAGTACTGTGATTGGAGGAAGACCTTCTGCCTCACGTTTCTTGTTCTCACATTGCAATAGACATTCGTTGTTATAAGTGTTATTGTCGCTGCCGCATACCGGATCTATAACAGTTGGACATATGCATGTTACGCATTTGCCTTTGTAGAGAATCAAAATAAGAGGCAAGCCCTGTTTTACTCGTCTGATGTTTTCACAATCTAAAAGACATTTATTATCATATGTGCGATGATCGCTTCCACAAACTGGTTCATATAATGTCGGACACGAACATTCTACACAATGTCCTTTATACACAATGTGTAATGGTGGAAGACCTTCCTTTTCTAGAATTTCATTTTCACGGTCAAGAAGGCATTGGTTGCCGTAAGTTTTATTGTCACTGGCACATAAGGTATCGTTTTGGCGAGGACAGCCATGAGACAAACATTTCCCTTCGTGCAATATAGTAATTGTAGGGAATCCTAAACGCTTCAGCTTTTTATTTTTGCATTCAAGACGACATTTATTTTTATAAGTCTTTCGATCGCTTCCACATACCGGATCCAAAACTGTTGGGCAATCGCAAACGATATCTTTTTTGCCATCAGCATTTACATCTGAAGAAGATGACGCAGCAGCTGATGAAGTACCTGAAGATGATTCAGCAGATGAGGAAGAGATTGAAGAAGATGATGCCGCTGATGAAGAAGAGAATGAAGAAGATGATGAAACGCCTGAAGTTAATCCAGCAGTTGATGAAGAGCTTGAAGAAGATGCCGCTGACGCAGCAGATGATAAGGGCGGGAAAAGAGGCGAAAGTTCAGCAGATGATGTTGATGCGGCAGTTGAAGAAGACTTAGTTGCAGCAGTTGTTGGTGACAAATGTGTCGTACTCATTACTTTTGGTTGTATCAAACCAATGAGTATAATTATAAACCCTGAAAAGAAAATATTTATTTAAGAATGCTATGAGATATTAACTTAGTAACTAATATACGCAAATTAAGATTAGAATTTTTCAGAAAGCCCGTTTGGAAACAGTTGTTTGTAAATTTATAGGATATTTTCAGGACCATTTTTTCCTGATTTCAGCCCAGTCCATATAAAATTATTACCAAATTTTTTTTTGCAGTTTATGTCCCACTGCTGGCCAAAATCGTCCCCACTAACCTTCCATGTACCCTAGTCATGGCATGACATAAAAACGTTCTACAACAAATTTTAGTAAAAATATAATAGCCTTTGCAGTTTATAAATTTTAAGGTATAAACAAATTTAAAGCAGGTGGTTAAAAGAAGTCTTGATCTCATGCTTCAAGGTATTATTTGATCAGCTGATAATTTTATCGTTCAAAATAAAAATAAGTGTATTAAAGAAACCAACTTTTTATTTTAACAAACTTAATTTTTGGATTGTATTATTTAGTATATAAAAGTCCCGAACCTATAAATCCTAGAACCTTGGTAAACTGAGATGGATAATATTCTTTTTGAACAACTTATTTTATTAAACTTGGCATATCAATTCAGTAATTTTTGGAATAGAGAGATAACATGTTTCTAAAACTAAAACACCCCAGCACAACTAATTATAAAACATATTTTTCTTCCTCTTGCTAGGAAATAGCTTCATTATGTGATGGAAATTGCTGGACCTTGGAATTAGAAAATCGCGCGCGGTCTCTACCAGGCAGTTTTTTTTTTAATCAATGTGCTGGACAGGTCACTTTTGTTAGGTTGGTACCAACCATTAGGTTCTTTTATTGTTTCAAATATGTATACGAATACCAAAAATTTAAAAAAAGAACAAAACGAGCGCTGAGTTGGCACTAATGTAAAATTTGACACGATTTTATTTCCTGTCTAGAGGAAGAAAGGCACTGTACACGCCTCGGCCAAAATTCCAATTAACGTCCTCGTATTTTCAAAAAGCCTCGCGTCCGCCTTGTCTTTTTAAGTGCACTTGGCAAGGCAATTGCAATATTACTATTATACAATGTACTGTCGGCTGCAGAGAAATCTGACCCCCATGCCACAAGTATCGCTATTGAAAGGGGGTCAGATTTCTCTGCAGCCCACTGTACTATTATAATGGGGTTATATTCTTATAAGGTTTATTATTTTGAGAATATCTTTGTTTTTGAACTGTTTAACTTATAAATTAAAAAATTCTTACCTATTGCCTCCCTCATTTTTAAATATATCTCTTATAGCTCTCACATATAACCATATACTGATTAGCTTCAGAATAAATACCGCTTTTATATATACTGAATAGATGTTTATTTACTTTGTATTATGGAGTTCAAATAACGTCTGGCTTTTACATTAAAATGCTAATATTTTTTATTATCAATACCTAGGTTTTTGTTTTTATTTGCATAATAAATTACTTGATATTTTTTTTCATGTTTTCTAATTGTCAATTATAATTTATTCAAAGCTTATTTTGTGATAGTTTAACAATTTTAAGTAGGAAATTTAATATTTTACTAGGTAATCAAAAATAAGCTTTAAGTTTAGTTCAAAAAGGTATAAATTAAATTTAAAAGGTATAAATTAATTTCGTGTAGGGTTACCTACACGAAATGATTGATTGGAATCTTGGAAACTACATATGGTCACGAACCTCAGCAGTGAGTGACCGATGAAGAAGAAGTATACCTAATCAACAAAAGGATATCGATACCTCAATTGCGTCATATTGATCACTGATGGTGTTTTCATCAACAATGCTGTAAATCATTCATATTTGAACAGATGTTTAAGTTTCGTTTTGAGTAGGTATATGTTTGCATTTTCCTTACATATTTATTACTACCTATTTTCAAAAATCATTTTACTAATCTGCTTTAGACTTTTGCGCGTGGACCCTTAGGGTTTTTTTTTTTGTAAAATTCTATTGTAGAAAGATTTACAAGTCCACTGCGTGCTCCTGCCATCGAAAAAATATATTTTGGCTCTTTCTTTCACGGTAAATTTCGATAAGATAGAAATAGCCAAAACATATTTCAGTTCAAATGGGCTCAACGAACGTTTGTTCATTTTATAAATAAGGGGTAAGTCTTAACCATAGAGTTCTATAATCGTGGATATTTTTTATCTATGGTCCTTACAAATTTAGTTTGCTAAAATCGACTCGCCAAGAAGATTAGGATTAGAATTAAGAAAATCAATCTAATCCCCCAAATTATCATCAGCACATTTTTTCAAAACATAAATACCTGCATAATTATTACCATTCTCTAAGAAGTTTCTTTTGATGAGCAGACTGCCTTCAAGTCTAGAGGAATCCAATTAGTGTTCTTAATGGATTCATGACGTCTAGAAAAATAATTGAATTTACAAGCAAAGTATTACATAAAATGGAAAAGAATCATAAAATGAAAAGTTTTGTAATTGTTTGTGTATTCTTGTAAATATTGAGTTTTTAGATATTGCATAGCTTTTATCAAATCAAATCAAATCAAATCATTTTATTTGCTTTAAAACATGGTAGTACAAGATGTTACAGTAGATAAGTATGTGCTGTTACATGTTTTGCTTCCAAAATAGCATGCAAATATATTCTTTCTTGTAGATTTTAATTAAGATCACAGATTTTAAGCGCGGCTACCAAATCAAGAAATTCCGTGACGATAATAAAACACCCCTCACAACGTCTACCATATAGCTCGACCAAGCGTTCGTACTTATTGCATAAGTTGATAAAAAATGCTATGCAATTATAGCTTTACGGCGGCAGTCCCTTAGTGTAGCACGTTTTTTTTTTATTTTTAGATAGACTGTTAAACCTATGACTAAACAGAGAGCAAGGCCAATTTTAAAATGCTCAATGTTGTTAGTAAAGAACTGCGCAACTGTTGGTGGAACAGAAACGACGAGAGAAGTGGAAAAGAGTAAGTTAGGAGAGAGGACCCAAGATATGCCCTCGCTAGAAGAATGATGATTTGGTTCAATAGTTAATAGAGAATGCCACATGGTATTATGTCCACCATTTGTTTCTAAAAATATTAAATAATTAAGTGATTATGAAATTTATTGGAATTGATACAGTAAACTAAAGATTTTGTTTACTCATTTATTGAATAACATTCACTTTTTAAAAAATAGATTTCTATTTAATTTTAGATAACCACAGCTTTTCATACAAAAATATAACTGCAACGTTCCCAATCGGCTCCAAACTTCAATATCAATTTCACAGCTTCCAAAATAGGGTGTCACGATTGCCTTTAGAAGGAAGATTAAATGGGCGTAATTCAACAGGTATGAAGGTAAGCAATGGATTTAGTTCGCATTGGGAGTTGCGAGATGGATGTGGGGATGATTTGATAAAACTCTAGCTGGGTCTGCCATCTTTATTCAATCTTGGGCACCTTTCAATTCGAGCGCGGGTGCGTGACGGGACTCTGAATTTCGCGAGCGGTGAGACTGTGATCTTAGTGATTAAGCGGAGGAGTGTAAATAAATCAATTATTTAATTATTCATTTATACTTCCATTAGTAGTGTGTCTTCAATTTAATTATCATAATCAGATCTTTTAGGTTGCAAGATGAATTAACCACGCACACCAGCCGGAGTTTGTTTGTAGTAACTCCATTGCTCAATATAAACAAAAATACATTACACAAGATAAATGCAATGCTGGATAGAATTAAAAGAGAGAGTGTTAGAGTGCAGAGGTTTATGAACAGCTTCTCGGCCTCTGTAAGAAACCACCCTTTAACGACCACTATATGGCCGCCGAAACTAAAACGGCTTTACATGCATTCCTTTGCAATTCTTTAGCAATTCTTATTTCTTTCAATTTTTTTGTAGAGTAATTGCAATGTTTGGTTGGCCATTTTACAAAAAATAGAATTGCTAAGGAATTCATAATATGAATTCCTTAGCAGTGTTTTTATACCCCCGTTTCTACTGTTGACAATTTTTTACGACTAGATTAGTGTTAAGTTTATAGTACGGGACAAGTGAAACAACTAGCAGTTGAAATCGTACTGGTTTATTGGCCATCTGGTGAGAATCATAAAAATGCGGTCACATGACTATAACTAAATAATAATAGTTAGGTCCGAGAAATAATCTCATTGGATTTCGCGTTCTTGCCGTCACTATGTACAATACCTTTGCCATTCTGGGGGCCACTACGTTTGTAAATAAAAATAGCGAAGGATTCTTTCCGAAATGGGACTTAGTTTCGGTGTAATTGGACTTAGTTTTATGAGCGTATTTGCTGAAACTCATAAATGTTCTGACAATTACTGATGGCTTTACTATATCCCCAATCTACTTTGTTATTGGCAAAATCTTGTTATATTTTTTTATATCCTTCATTAAATTCAAACCAATGTACACTAAAATTATATGCGGATTTTCAGGAATCATATGTTTTACACAGATTCTTCTTCTTTTTTTCGAGTTATAATGGCTATATTGACTTTGCCCAGTACTTGGCCACCTCCACCGGTCGTTTGTTTGTTTTATACAGCTGAAATGATTTTATCATTGAGCACTGTAATTATTATCGTCAGAGAACAAATTGACTGAAGTCTTGTTCTCTCATTCTAAGTTTTTCTGGCATTGCATCTTCAGAAATCACTTGATATTATTTTTTTATGCTATATCGACATTATATGATCTGTAAAAAATTAAGTCTGAAACAAATAGTGTCCTTGAGATAGAGCCCCCTTTGACAAATTTCAATGTACGGTGAAAGGTACCTAAGAATAGGGTATTTTACAAGTTATATATGGAACTAAAAATTTAGCCTACTAAAAAGGCGGCCGATGTGCCAAGCACGAGTTGCAATGATGCTGCTTTGTTTATCCAGTAAATAGTTAACAAGTTAGAGGCGCTTCGACATTATTTACTTTGTTTGAGCCCTTGTTTACTTCCTAAGTTGCAGTTAGGGTTACCAGGATTTAAAAAGTGCAGGAAATTCTAAAAAGTCACGTTAATACATTGAGCTGTCATATGTGCCTTTAGGTAGCCTGAAAAATTTAACAGTGTTGGTAACTAACTCAACCCAATCATGATCCTATCGTGTGTCCTTACGTACTTCGGTAAGTTTAGTCCTGCGGGGTTACTACCGTCTCTTAAAACCATGCAAGATCCAGTGAGTAAACGAGACGGCGCAATCCATGATGTAAGGCGACATCTCCCTCACTCAATCGTTCTTACATGGTTTTAAGAGATGGTAGTAAGCCACCTGGTCAGCCGATAGATAGCAATCGTTAGGCTCTACGAGTATTAAATGCTTTGGAACAGTCTGAAAGGTCTAGGAGAGTTGTCTTTGACAATGTTCTGTTTATGTTTGTGTATAGTTTATTCCAAAGCACGGAGGATTCGTAGTTGCTCAAAATAGAAATTTGCCTAGCAGCGACCTATCCAAATCAAGTTACGCTCACCGCTGCTTGACCCGATCCGCACAACCACGCATGCACGCTAGGCTGTCAAGCTCCTACAAGGTCTATTCAGTATGTCTGCCCAAGTTTTATAAATGAAGAAAATGAAATAGACGTGTGGCAACCCCAGTTGTAGAGTTTCAACAGCTTATAGTTGGAAAATTGATGTCAACATCAAAACTGTAGTGTAGTTTACTGACAGCGTTCATGTATGGGGGCTTATACCAGCTCAAAGAACTTGTGCATTGTGGAATTCTAGTTCAGTTGATAGTGTTCGTATTAAAGATTTAGATATTTAGATGGCGAGTGTGGACTTAGCCCCTTCAGGGGGGTTACTACCGTCTCTTATAGCCATGCATGTTCCAATGAGTTAGCGAGACAGCGCGATACAAGATGTAATGCGACATCCCCCTTACTCACTGGATCATGCATGGTTTTAAGAGATGGTGGTAGGTATACAGAGGGTACGTTTGCCGTTGTCTCGGCTGTTATGACTTTCGCTATTGAGCTCTTCGATTCAAAATTTTTGGTTACTCTCACCTTGATTAGAATTATTATTTTTATGTCTAAGATAAATGACTAAATATGATTAGCCCAGTATATCAGGATGCAGCAGAGGTGGGTCAACCAGTAAGCCATATTAGTTAAGAATATCGTCTCATTGCAATGCCTTTTAGATATAATAACAATGTCTAAAACAATTGCCTCAAACGCAGTACAAAGAGCAGGGTCGCTTTGTGCGAAAAGAAAATTAGGTTTATATTTGGCTGTAAAGGCTTCGTGTGAAGTAAATTAATTAAGAAGATGTCGGGGTGAGGGGCGAGGGGGGAGACTCATTAGGTTCGTACAAAAAGGCAAGGATTTCAGATAAGAAATATAAGTAAACCCAACCCTTTGTAGACCCGCTATCTCGAGTTACATCTAGTTGAAGGTCTGGTCAGATTTTTCATCTGTGTATTACAGCCTGCGTAGTCTACTGCACCTCACAATCCAAAGGTCCATGGTTCGGATCCAATCCTCATCATGTCGTGTGGGTTACAAAGTCAATTGACCCTGCACACCTTGGTGTCAGAGTACTTCGAAACGGTGATTTCTTCAACGACCCCCAGATTGCAGCCGGGACCAACGGCTTAACGTGCCTTACGCGTATTCGAATCTCATGGAAAGCATACTTTGTGTAATTTATTTCCAGTCTGTTCTAAAACATTGTAGACAATTAGTGATTCAATATCACCTGATAGTCCAATAAGATCGACCCAAGACGAACGACCCCAAACGGAGTTCGGGGAATCAATACATACCAGATCATAACTACAAAAACATAGTGGAAGGCTTTCTCAATATCCTGAAATAAGAAATGAAGAATCGTATCCTCCTGTACTTTTCGTTTGTGCCAGGTACATAATCATGAACATCATTTCATTCGCGAACAATAGACTAATAACTAGACATAGACCCCTCCAAAGACAACTAGAATGACCGTTGGAAGCGGCCTTCATACAGGGTTTGTCGGCAACCTTCTTCAGGTCATCATAATAATATCATCTGGTTGCTGGTTTTACGTAGGTATATATGCCTATATGTACCTATTTTACCTGCATAATATGTAATTTATATTCGCAGATCTATATCTCTAGCAATATCCTTGTTGACTTCAATTAAAACTAATATTACGCTACTAAGCCGTCACAAAATAGAGAAAGTAGAGATATCATACCTCAACATTAAATTACACTAGACTCTGTGGCTTTAGGATCAGCGTCAGTTGACGAATAACTCACCCTATCTTACCATTGGTGTCGTAAAAACGATTCAGGGAATAACAGAGGTCTGAATTCATTTTTATTTATGTTCAACGGACAAAAGCGAAACTGATGTTGTTGAATCATATCCAGGACTTTATAAAAGGTTTATTTTCACGTGACAATCCTAGTGATGCAGACTTCTGTAGGTAACGGTAACCACTAGTCCTGTAAATCAGAATGATTTATGTGTCTACTAAACTATAAAAATCAATAGGTTAGTTGAATTTTTTTTTAAAACCTAATTGTCGCTAAATGCTACAGAGTCGCATGAAAATCATGCGATTCCACAGTCTTGTCGAATGAAAATCATTCAAATTACCGACTTTTAACGAATGACTGAAGTCAAAAAAAGGTCTGTTTACGGCAATGGTTGCGTCACGTCATGGCGGATGATGGCCGGCCTGCGTTTTGACAGTTCCGAATTTTAAGTAAATTTGAAATTGAAATTATAATGCTATCTTACATTTTTCTTAACAGAGATCGATACATTTCGGTTTGTTGGGTCAAATATTGTAAGTTATTGTTGATTGTACAAAAAGGCTATATCCCTATTTGTTCGTTGTTTTGTAATCTTGTTTCAACAAGAAACTAGAACTAAATTAAACCAAAACATGATGTGTTACCTTACCGTGGTGATTAGTTTACTATCAGAAATCAATTCAGGAATTTCAATTACCACTGCCACATATTTATTAATCTTCATTACATAACATGTAGAAGCTGTATGAAAGCATACAAACAATAACAAAAAATGACTCCACAGAAAAATAAGATTTGGTGCATACAAACTTAAACTTAAGGATTTCATTATCCTTTCATCGGATTATCCAGCTGTAGCCTTCTTTTAGGGACTAAGCTTCAGTTTTGATAAGTCCGTCTCTCTGTTACAAAGAATTTCGAATACTTAGCGCGCGGTCTCAAGGCAATTTTTTTTAATCTATTCTCTGTTATGTTTTTCATTTGCCGCATAAACTAATATTAAAAAAAAATATTAGTAAAGTTTTTCAGAGCTCATGAATGGTCCTAGTTATGCGATTCTGGGGGCTTAGCCAATGTCACAATCGCAAAACGTTAACGAGGTACGATAATAACAAAATGTATGGGATTGACTTAAGATTGACCACGTGATTTACCGCAGCTTAGGTCAATCCCATACATTTTGTCCTTGTCGACATTCGTTAGCGTTTCGAAATTGTCACTTGGCTACAGGTGCTGGTTATAACAATAAAACGATTACCATCCAACTTCCGTTACGTTTTTTTACAAGAAAACTAGATCATATCAAATAAACAATTTTTCTTTCTTTCTTTCTTTCTTTCTTTATCAATAGGATCATGATCCAGGTGTGTTAGAGGTCAACACTGTCAAATTTTTCGAGTACCTAAAGTAAAGGCACAGTATAACCAATCCAAGGGAAGGGAAAGATTGGTTATACTGTGCTAAAGGTATCTGACGCGGCCTTATGACTGCGTTTACTTGCGATAAAAGTCGAGCCATATCTTACACTTTTTTCCTTTTTTGACAATAGGATGAGCTAAGAATACTGTTTAGGATGTATAAATAATGTAAAAATGGACAAGTAAGAAGTATAATGAAAACTCATAGGATGAATACGTAACAACCCCTTCCGAAGCACGGAAAGCTCAAAACATAATTATCACATGTGGCAACCAATTCAAATTGGGCTAAACACGATGTCGCTTTACACACATGATCGTTACATACATGTACGCACGCAGGCTACGAGCTCCTCAGTTCACTTGACACCCTTTCTTTTCGTTTTCGGGTAATAAAATGGCCGGGACCAACACGGCTGTGTTTAATAACATACAATACATTGCTTATTATATAGTAGCTGTAGCCCGCTTCGTTTCCGTTATCGTGGGAATTCGGAAATTGCTCCCGAAATTCCTGCGGTATACCCCCTTTTATAAAAAGTTTGTCATGACAATAAACAACACAAAAAAAATATCCAATTTGGTGCATTCGTTCGAAACCAAACATGCCTTGAGTTCATTCAAATGACGATAACTTTAATGAACCGATTTTGATGAAACAAACTTTAGATGTTCTTCCGAGTTAAAACAAAACAATTGGTGAAAGTTTTAAGTATCGGTTCAGTACTTTCGGAGATAAGCGTGATCATACATACAGACATACAGCTATAAATTAAAAAAAAAATGCTTTGTATTATTCATTTTAAATTTCCCTCTAATCCATTTTAGTCAAAATTACTAAATGTACAGACAAAACATTTTTACTGTTTTATTATATGTATACATATAGATTAGTCTATCTATAGAATGTCATTATGCCGATTGAACAGCCTAATAGTTAAACCAAGTTAATTATAGACTCATTCAAATATATTTCGATTGTTGTACAGAATTCCGGTATCCCATTAGCCGATAAATAATAATGACAACTAGAAATTAATTATACTAGTTGGAAATTAATTTAAATGAAAAATAAAATGGTGGATTAAAAACGAAAAACTAACGAAAAACCCTCAAGTAGCATAAAGTCTTCGTCCAAGCGTGTTTCCCGGTTACATCTTCAGCTTACGCTTTAGAGGCCAAGGTACGCTATTAATGATGGTCTTGATTTGGCGGAACTGGTTATTGCAATGGAGTTACTGCCGTCTGACCTCCGTAATCCTTTTTACAGGGAAACCAGACCAATAGGACATGACCCGGGTGTGTTAGTGACCAAGACTGTCAGATTTTTCAGGCTGCCTAAAGGCATCTGACATAGCCTAACGACTGCCATCTACCGATAACAGCCGGGACCAACGGCTTAACGCGCCTTCCGAAACACGAAGGAGCTCAAGATAGAAATGCCACTAATGGCGACCAATCCAAACATAGCCGCGCACTTGCCGTCGCCGTCGCTTGACGCGCATTATCGTTACGAACAACTTCTCAAGTAGCATAAAGTATACGCTATTAAATAAAAATAAGTATGAAAACAAAATTGAAAAAAAAAAAAGTTTTTTTTTTTATTTATTTATATATTCATGTTATGTTACTACTTCTCAGGCGGGTCGTGAATGTCAAGCGACAGCGAACGTCTTTGGTCGCCAACTAGTAGCATTTCTAAGCTCCTTCGTGTTTTAGAAGGCACTTTAAACCTCAAATAGTTATAGCTAGATATCAGTCGTTAGGCTTTGTTAGACGTATTTTAGGTAGCCTGAAAAAACCTGACAAAGTTTGCCACAAACATACCTGGATGAACCTCCTGTCTGGTTTCCTATATAAAGAAATACGGAGGTTCAAACGCAGTCGATCTATTGTTTAACACTTTCGCTGACAGTAACGCTGTCCGCGAAAATGTTGACAAGCAGTACCGTCTAGAACAAAGAATTTTTTTTAAACTATGATCTAGAAAAAATTTAAAAGACACACTTTATTAAATCATACTTTAACCTTTTTAAAAAGCAGCGATTGACAGCTTCTTCGAATTTGTTTCTTTTCGTTCCTATCAAAGTTTCACCATCATCAGCTATCTACAACCCACTGCTGGGCATAAGCCTCTGTCTACGCCATGCATCCCTACTCTGAGCCGCCGCAATCCAGTTGTTGCCAGCAACCTTGCTAATATCGTCGACCCATCTAGCCGCTATCAAAGTTTATTGCAAAACATATATTTAAAAAAATGCCTGGGTAGAGTAGAGAGACCGCGCGCGATTTCCAAATTCTATGTTGAAAAGAATAATCACTACGTTTTAGTTTATTGATTTTATGTTGAAATAAGTATATCAAAGATTTGACACTTTCGTTTTTATACGTCCACTGCCTCAAACCCTGAAAGTCATGATGAGCAGCCTTCGCAGCTACACTTAACACATCGACGGACGTTTTTAAAAATACAATAGAAGTTTAATTGTTATAACTATAGCAGTCGTGTGTCCGCTAACGTGTTAAAAAGACGAAGGAAGAAACTTTGAGCTTAAAACAAACATCTATAAGACACATACTTGTTCAAAAGACATGCCGTGTGAGTTTACCGCCAAACGACACAGTTATAGAACGCTCATTACATATCTAGGACACTAACGCCCCCATAAAAATTGTATATCTAGCTCTACTTCACAGGAATGGGGTGGTTCCTGAAATTTTCGATTGCAACTGGCGACCGCCCAAGTTTCGAAGTCTGGCTTCCAAACTATACTTACGTGTGATGGACAATATGGCTTTCTCATAAAAAGTTTTATATTTGAGTTCCAATTGTATGGATTCGGTATTCAGGGTCCGCTTGGGTGTCTTATTTGAGGTATGTCTTTAAGTAAGTATCCAATAAGGTAGTTAAGCCATTAGTGTTAGCTAACACAGACAACATTGTTTAAAATAAAGATTTACTAGCTGTTGCCCGCGGCTCCGCCTAATAAAAGATCTCGGTTATATCGCGCCTAAAAGTAGCCTATGTTTGACCTCCGGTTTTTAACAATATCCATGCTAAATTTCATCAAAATCGGTCTAGTGGTTTAGCCGTGAAAGCGTAACAGACAGACAAATTTCTTACGCGACTTTCCACGTCTACAGCACACATCCATCGCAGCATTTTCATCTTCATGACATGCCCAGTCAAGCCGAGTTCAACTGTGATATTTACCAAAATATTCTACACTGAAAAAATAATTTCTTTTTCATAGCGAAAAATCTGCTAAAGGATTATCCGGCTTATAACCGAAACACATTGTGCTCTCACATATTTTTAAGTATTTATTCAAAATGGCCGCCAAATTGCAAAATCTGCCGAATGTCGAATAGGCTGTTCACTAATATTATATGAAGACCGGAAAAAAATTCAGGTTGTAATTTTAAAAAACTAAAACTCTACTACGCCAATACGAATTCTGAAAAATAAATAAATAAGCAGTAAAGTTTTTAAAGTTTTTTTTCTTTATGCCACTATCACCCACGTATATTGCTTTTTTTTCAGTTCGTCACTAATTCTATCAAGAACTTCTTTTTCAACCGGGCGTGTTTCCTAGTTGCATTTTCAGTTTACACTTTAAAGACTAGTGTGTGCTTTAAAGCATCTAAAAGTAAGTCTGGGGGCTTTTTAAAAGGCAATTCGAAGTTTACTCTACACAAATATTACATACCAACCCTTGTTGCTGACTGTACCGTGTAAATAAATAATCATGAGACGGCAAATCACTACCAGTATCATAGCTTCTTTGGTACAGTCCGGTACCATTTGGTACTATTGTGGTAAGTTAATATCTCTATACTTATTTTAATTAGATTTATTTCATATTCAGAATTATACAGGTCCTTATAGAAAAATTTATGGAGCTCAAATTCAAATTGTTTATTTTCAATATAGGATATTCTTATCACTTATTGACGTCAATTGTTACTTATTTTAACTTTACCACCACTTCCAAAGCGCAAGTGGAGAAGAAGCGGCGCCACAAACTCCACTGCAGCATTTTCTTCAAAAACGTTAAATTTAACAAAGTCTCAGCAACAGTCACTCCATTGTAAAAACCAGCACCGCCAAATCAGGTCTATGATTTTAAAAAGCTTACCCTTGGTACTGCAGCGTAGGCTGCAGATGCGTCTAGGAAAGGTTGAAGAAAAACAATCATCGATTAATAATTTTTGTCATTAGGAATGGATTTGGCATAGTATTCTCATGCAGAAGAAACCGCGGGGAACAGTGTACCAATTTAAAATGGAGAAATTTCAACAATTTAGCTCCGTGATCCGTGACAGCCGAATCTGAAACTTGTTAATGAATAAAGTTGATGATCAGATAGGTGCCGGCGACCCGGGTGGAGCCGGGACATCGGCGCTGAATTCCAGATCTTTAATTAAAATACTGCCGTAGTCGAATCACTTCAAAATTTCAACTATTTTCGTTGTTTAATGAATTATGATTCGCATTCCTGTATGATTTCCGACTTATTTTATATTAGCTTTCGCCCGCGGCTCGCCCGCGTGAGTTTCAGGGAACAGTGCTTTTTCCCGGGATGAAAGATATCTTATGTCCTTCTCAATTCTCTATCTATGTGTATGTGAAATTTAAGGAAGATTAGTGCAGTAGATAGGGCGTGAAAGTGTAACAAACAAACAAACTCACTTTCGCATTTATTATATTAGTTAGGATTAGGATGCATATTAACACGCCTTTTGCTTAATTTTAAACTAAAACTTTTAAACTAAAACTTTAAAATAAACTACTTACTTGAAGTAAGTAAAACTTACTTCCTATTGCGTCAGTCACCTTTACAAAATAGTATGTTTAGGTGTTTCCAGTTTGGTTAGGACATTGCAGGCGTGAATCGCCTGATTGTCTGATAATAAAGATGATTCGGTGCTTCTGACGGCACGTTAAGCCGTTTTGCCCCGGCTGGCATTTGATAGTTGTTAAACAAACCATGTCAAAGGCCAACACCAGGGTGTGTACACGAAATGATAGTGATAAAATTTACAAGTGTAAAAAAACCACGTCGTCGCACAGTAGAAAAAAGAGAAATAATTACCAGAGGTAGACCTTTGTTTAAGTCTGCTAATTGGATGTAGCCTCACCTTCACTCGCCTATTTCTGCTACAAACAGCAGTGCTTTTGCATTTTGTATCTCGGTTTAAAGAGTACTACGGCTACGCACAGTCGGCTGCAGAGAAATCTGACGCCCATGCCACAAGTATCACTATTAAAAAGGGTCACATTTCTCAGCAGTTCACAGTACGTACGGTGGTCAAATGTCTTAGGCCACGGTACGTAGGTATTCAATGCCATCTTTGGCAGTAACTCTCGACGTATCATGAGCGTAAATAAAAATAGTAAGCGGTGAACGCACACCCATCTTTCGCGGGCCGTATGCTTTGCTTGTATTCCAACCTTCGAGCAACGCGGCCTCCGTACCGGACGGAGTAGCCATACGCTGCGTTTCCGTCTGTCAAATTATATATATATATATAATCCCAATCGGCGTATGTATTAGTGTGTGTAATCTGTACACGAATTATTTGCTGTTTTGTTTCAATTTCTTAATTTGCATATGTTTTGTATGGAAGTTTGAGCAGAGCAGAACTGTACTTGTTTATATTTCCCCCGGTATGTATAAGGCTTATCCCTTATGGAAGCCGTTTATAATAATAAAAAAAGAAATACAGATGTGAGATAAGTAATATCTTTTATAATTTAAAAATAATCAAACACCTAAAAAAATTTTACATTTTTATTTTCCTTTCCCCGTTTAACGACTTTATTCTTAAAAGTCACCCGTTTATTCCTTTTATTTTCTTGTTTCTTCGTTTCTATGTATTTCTTTTGTTTCTCTTTCCTTTCTATAAAAGATTTACATGCGTACTTCATCAGCTGAATTATTTCGAAAATGCTTAAAAGGCTGCACCCAAAAAATACATTGAATATTCCACCCAATTGCGCTGAAAAAAAACTACAATATTTAAATTTTTACTGGAATAAATCTTTTTATTTCTGTACAGCCAAATATCAAAATGCTTTTTGTTTGAGAAACTACTTTCTAATAAAATTGCAGTAAAATATTTTAATATTTCCAAGACTTGTCTGGTAATCGCTCAACTTTTATGGTATTGTTTGTATGGTTGTAGGATATGCTATGCATTGTAGGTTTCATTATTATATGTTTTTATTAAATTTCACTAAAGTAGCGACCTATATTTAAATAAGTGCAGCATGTGTAGGTATGTAATAAATATAAATAAATTATTAAGAAAGTTTTCGACATACAAAGTGTTTACAAACGGAACAAACTCTAAGGTGGTTATATAAAAAAAACTTACCAATCAAATCTTCGAATGAGTAATACGCCCTTCGGGATTTAGTTTTTACGTGTCGTTTTCCGACAAACACTCTAGCAATACTGATTTTTGAGAAGTCCAAACCATCACTGTAGGCCAAATAAAAGAAAAAAAAAACTTAAAGAAAATTCTGAAATCTAGCACTTACGACATAGCTATAGTTATAGTATATAGTTCGTCATTTATTGCATGACTTGATTTATAGAATACTAGCAGTCCACCCCGGCTTTGTCTGTGGTACATACAGCCTATTTCACTCGGGGTGAATGTAGCTTTCCAATAGTGAAAGAATTTTTCAGAAGAAGTTTATTCCTTACAAATATACACACAAAAATACCAAATATACAAATCTTTCCTCCTAAGCTTTCTCTTTATTATAATATAAGTTTATTATGCCATTTAATTTTATTGGCGAATATATATTTTTTTCATTTCTTTTGTCTAGTATTGAAGGATAAATATTCACTCTTAGCTGACTGTGCCTAACTTTTCTGTCAAAGTACTTACTAAAATGGGTCTATGCAAGAAGTATGATGCATCAACCGAAATGACGTGATTTCTGCAAAGTCAGTGTCTATATCGCAGGTATTTACACACGGACAAGCCTCCCTGTTGAATGTTGCTGTGAAATATTATAATTAATAAAAAAATATTACCCGGTTAGCTAAAAAATGGCCTAAAACGGACGAAATAAGAAAATTAATTCAGAAAGAAATTCAGAAATGCTTAGCTAATAAAATGGTCACGGTAGAACCGTGGTAGATTGCATCTATCTTTTCCTTCTTATTATCACTATCACTACATAGTATAAAACAAAGTCACTTTCTCTGTCCCTGTCCCTATGTATGCTTAAATCTTTAAAACATTTTTATTTATTTTTTTAGGATTTTGATGCGGTTTTTTTAATAGATGGAATTATTCAAGAGGAAGGTTTTTATGCCCATACGAAGCCGCGTCGGGCTTGCTAGTATAAGTATAAAAATCAATTGCTGATCTTTAGTCTCGCTAAAACTCGAGAATCACTGGGCCGATTTGACTAATTTGGTCTTGAAATATTTGTAGAAGTTTAAGGAAGGTTTAAAAGTTGAGAAAATTTCGCAGGACCGTACCGCCTGTTCAGTTCGCCGGGTCAGCTAGTTTAACATAATTTGTATCACCCAACGGAAGTCATTTAATAAACTTACATAACACATGCTTAGCACAGGGCAAGAAGCTTGCGCGACACAAGGCCACTTCAGGCGGCACGGGATGGGTCCACATCGCACATTGGCAGCGCTGCAGCAAATTGTATATCTCACATTC
Source organism: Apomyelois bistriatella (assembly GCA_947044815.1). Taxonomy (NCBI): domain Eukaryota; kingdom Metazoa; phylum Arthropoda; class Insecta; order Lepidoptera; family Pyralidae; genus Apomyelois; species Apomyelois bistriatella. The sequence continues at coordinate 857,322 of OX345693.1, forward strand.
CAGCTGACAGTATTTCCTGCGTGAAAATTTGTCTTTTAGTCAGCATTGTCTGCGAGATCCATCAAAACCATGCCACAGTCGCCTATATGACTGAAAGTTTATATAGATTACAGACAATATATTTTACTTAATCTTCGGCAATACATCGTTGAAGCCGCGGTTCCTTGGGTGTCATTGCTGCTTTTTCAAACTTTCAAAAGGCTATGTATAAATAAGTTTTGAACAAAAATTTATTTTTGATAATCTTAGCAGGGAGATATTGGTGCAATAAATGCATGACAAAAATGAAATATCCATGCAGTTTTGATGAAATATTCAGCACCTTTGAGTAGTTTCCTTCTTGGGAGCCGATTTTAAAATTTGCAATCTGGTCCTGATGATCAGGTCATGTTCATTGTAATGTTATAACAATGCATGCAAAGCCACAAGAAAAATTAGACCAAGTTCCACTTCGGGTTCCTGAGCCAACGGAGTAAGTAATTGGTAAGCGGAAAGTGGATCCAAATTAAATTGCAAGATTTGATTACGGAAAAATCAAAACAGGCGAAACTAAAAAGCTTGTAGATATAAAGTCTAAAATCGATACTCATGATGTACGGGAAAGAAGGTCAGCTGCTCGCTGTACAGCCGACATCCTCGCAGTTTAGTGTTCAGGTAAAAAGCATCTTGTGCTATGTTGGAACCTTCGACGTAATGGGCGAACCACATCTCGGTCCCAGGAGATAACACAGTCCCGTTTACCATCGACTCTACGTAAGCTTGACCGCCGTCAATGGCCATCTGTTGGGTACAAAAGAGAAGATATTCATAAACTAGCTTTCGCCCGCGGCATCGGTCGCGTGAAATTCCTTCGGTGCTTTTCCCCGGGATGAATCGCGGGGAAAACACTTCTCAATTCTTCTATGTGTATGCGAAATTTCAAGATGGTTGATTTGGTAGACAGGGTGTAAAAGCGTAACAAACAAATAAACGAATAAACCAATAAACAAACTCACTTTCGCATTTATATTAGTTGGGAAACTGGGAAAGTTGGGAATAAAATAACAATATATTTATGTATTAACTCCAACAGCACAATTTAATACAAAAACATTTAGTAGTTAGGAGTACTTGCATAAACCTGAAAGATAGAGACTGAAGACTTATGTAGACTAGGCCTACATTGCAGTCCACCACCACCGCCATTCGCCTCAATATATGGTATCCGGAAAAAGAAACCAGCTGTCACATACTATGTTATTTTTTTCGCTTCTAGATCTAAAAAGAAGCATATAACATAGTATAGCAAAGGGTAGTTAAATCTGTTCAGTTCAGGCAAACGAAATGAGAAAAACTTGCCTACACGCATTGGCTAGCGTGGAGATTTAAACCATATATACGTCTCTAATTGTTTAATACTCAACAATGTGCTAAAAGAAGGGTAAAAATGTATGGGAAAATAAACCAACTGATGAGTCATTCTGCGTGGACCAGACATCTATATCCAGGTCTCATAGCCATCTTGTGATGGAAAATGCAACTGGTAAGACTTTACCGAAGGATACCACCTGCTTTGTCTAAACGTATCAACTCATATACCCTTCGACCCTATACAGATAACCCCTACTTACCAAGGTCTGATGAAGAGTAACTTACCCATGTATACGTCAGGTCCACGCTTACCAATGGTGCACTCTGGTTTATAGCCAGTATGAGCCCGGACTGGAAGCCCACTAAAGATGTGTAATACTTTATTTTTGGTCTCACTTTGTGAATGCCGTACCTCATCATGTCACTGAAAAGCACCAACAGTGATCTCATTCAAGAAACGACTGGTCAAATGGATACATAGACAAAGTAATATTGGTGCCAAGTTGAACTATGAAATGTGATTATGTATAAGGTATTCTGTGGTATAACTTCTAGAACTATTACATATCTTTAATATAGACTCATCAACTGCATATGGAAAAATACCGAAAACAGTTTTAAATGACTACCTGGTGAAAAACATCATAATTACTGTCATATGACTGTGCTGCCTTCTGCTTATACTTTTTTTTACAACGCGATGAGCTCACCTTATTACACAACTAGCTGTTGCCCGCGGCTCCGCCCGCGTGTAGTTCGCTTTTCGCTTAAGGCGCTGTGCATCAGGGGAATACCGTAAAACGTCTATTTTTTCGTCGCGCAGTCAGCTTTATTCTTCATTGAATACAAGCATGAAAAAAATATGATGTATAGTTCAAAGATCAAAATAAATGGATACATAAAAATATTAAAAAAATAATAATTAAAACCTAGCTAAATAAAATAGCAAAAAAGCTATATCCAGAAAAGGTTTCGTCGCGAATTACTTGATATCTTCAGCGACAACTACCAATTTTTTTACGTCTATAAAATAAATAATATAATGACCCAGATGGATACCTAAAAAAATTACAAGATTTAGTCATAATTATTGAAATATTAAATTAAAACTGGAAAATTTCACCCGAAATGGCATTGAACGGAGACTAGTGACAGGCCAACCCAGTATCGCCACTTTCAACCTTATTTCATTTCGCGTACGTACTATAATCGCACTTCACTCCTCTTAAATACCTAAGGGTTGGGGATACAGCGCCTTAACCTGTGGAAACTACAACTATCCAGACCTATAGTTAAATCTATAAGTAGTATCCTATTCCCGTGCCAATTTTATAAAGCCATTACATTGACTTGCTGGTTTGATTATTTTTTAAACCAAAGCCAAACCAACCAACTAATCAATTCAAATAGCTTACAATACAATACAACAAACGACCGATAAACAAACCAACCAATAGAACTGTAGTGTATTGCAAGTAAAATATACTCCAAGAACTAAATAAACAACCAAAATTTTTTTGAAATAATTAGAATTAATTGCTGGAAAAATTTCAATCTGCTATAATACCATATGAAAAAAAAATAATTAAATTAACTTCAGCGCCATCTATTGATATTTTATGTAACTAAATTATACGCCCACACACATTCAATGTGTTAATTTTTTAAAATTTAATAGAGACTGCAGTGTGTTTTTGTCTTCATTAATATCGATAAAACAAAGTAGAAATTGTAGCTTTATCTATATTAAATAAGTTTATGTAAACCGGATTCAACTCTGTAAAAGTTTTGAAACAGTGCTAGAAGTAAACTTCAATTGACCATAACTTCTTTTTCCCTTAACCGATTTTGACGAAACAAAGTTTTGACAAAACTGTTGAACGTATATGTAATCCACCTGTGAAAACCGCGTTCGAATCTGTTGAGTAGTTTTGAAGTTATAACGTACCAGACATACAGAAAGACAGACAGACAAAAATTCCAAAAATTGTTTTTTTTGGTTTCTGTTACACGTCTTTCTTTAATCGCCCCGTATCAGTTTTTTAGAAAAATATTTCATGTACAGACATTCAATTTTTACTGTCCTATTATATGTAAAGATAGATAGATAAGTACAAAATCCATATCCATACTAATACTATAAATGCAAAAGTCTGTCTGTCTGTAACCTCTTCACGGCTAAACTGCTGGACCGATTGTGATGAAATTTGGTAGGGATGTAGTTAACGACCTGAGGTCAAACATAAACTTTTGGGCGCGATATAACCGATTCCCACGCGGGGCGGAGCCGCGGGGAACAGCTAGTACTTATATATTAACGGACTTAACGCTAAGAGCGTTCTCTACCAGTCAACCATTTGATTAATCTTCTTTTTCAATGTCGTCAATGACAAACTATTAGATATGATTTGTAAGGGGTTGCGATATCGTTTATCCTGAAATAAATTTGCAAATGAATTTATTTGTTTCTTTTCAAAATTATAAAAAAAAAGTAAGAAAATAATTTTAGAAAACAAATAAAACACGAAATCATAAAATTATTGTTTGTGACAGGATTCGATCCAGGTACTTTCTTGAAACATTTCTTTACTAAAGTATTAAAAAATTCTTAAAAATTAATACAAAACGAAAAAAAAAAGTAAATAAAAAAAAGTAAGTAAAAAAAAGCAAGTAAAAGAAAGTAAGTAAAAAAAAAGTCATGTATAGCAGGATTCGAACCCTCGACTTAAAAATATGATCTACGACCTCTACCGATAGGCCAACATACGTTGCTAGAGATTGGCGAAATTTCAAATGGGATTTGTCTATAGGTACGCAAATTCGCGCCATCTATTGAGATTTTATGTTACTAAATTTACGATCAAATTCAATGTGTTATTTTATTAAAATTAATAGGTGCAGTGCGTGTTTTCGTCTTTATTGATATGGATAATAAAAAGTAGAAATCCTAGCCTTATCTAAATTAAATTAAACGTAAGTAAATGCATTAAAAGTTTTGAAGCAGTGTTTGAAGTAAATTTTCAATCGACCATAACTTCTTTTTCCCTTAACCGATTTTGACGAAACAAAGTTTTGACAACGCTCCTAATCATATGTAATCCAACTGTGAAAACTGCGTTTAAATCCGTTGAGTATTTTCGAAGTTATAACGTACCAGACAGACATACATACATACATACATACATACATACAGACAGACAAAAATTCCAACTCTTTTTTTGGTTTCTGTTACTCCTTTTTAATCGCACTTAATCAGTTTTTTTGAAAAATATTAAATGTACAGACACTCGCATTTTAGTGTCTTATTATATTATATGTATTGATTATTTAAGTGCATTATTTTTAGTGTTTTATAAAGTGTATCTATAATTAATAAGTGTATATAGGTGTCTATCATTTTCTCAGTTGATTTCAAAAGATTTTACACTATTACCCTAAAAAAACGTACCTTCGTAAAGATCGTCCGTTGAAAATACAGCAAAATCCGTATTGAGATAGCTCCATTTTAAACAATTCTGTGCAATTTTTCACCTGTCCAAATAGCCGGCATCTATAATTTTTCAATCCTTTGGTTAGCAAGAAAGCTTCGTATAAAAAGGCGTAACAAATTAATAAAGACTAGCAATGCAGCTTTTAAAAAGAAAATAAAGAATAACAAATTGATCAATTAGGAAAAACAAGGTAAATACAATTTACCGTGGGCAAACCGTGGTAGAAATAAAAACAAAAATTAAAGCAGGTACCAGTATTCCGTGAAACGCAGATGAACCAACTAACATAGATCAGGATAAGCAAATCAGGATCTCACTAGTTCCATAAGCAAAAAGTACCATGGAACTAGTGTTTTCTTTCTCTCACTAGTTCCATTGAACTATGCAGACATTGGAACTAGTAAGTAAAAAATTAATAGTTTCATGAAACTGTTTGCCGATGGAACTAATGAGAATGATCTGCAAACCATTATTGGTCAGAAAAGCGCACGTCACACCTCTAGTGTTGCAGGCGTCCATAGGCTTCAGTGATCGCTTCCTATCAGGTGAGCTGTATGTCTGTTTGACCACTAAATGGTACTTATAAAAAACGAACACTCATAGTTTAAAATTGATGCTTGAGCTAGCAGGATGATAGGAATGTAAGGTTTAAAGAGGCATTTTAATTATAGAACCCTTTTTCTCCTACCTCAGTAAAGTCTCTTCGCAAGAAGCAGTCAACTTCTTTGCCGCTATGTAAACATTTATCTTATTAAAGTCTAGTAGGCTCTGGATCCTGCTCAACTCCCGCACTGTGTAACTCACGTCTGGCGAGTAGAACGCGCCCAGTTGTTGTATGATGCTTTTTATGTAGCTCATGTTCAAGTTAACGGGGTAATTGCTGGAAATAAAGGCTTGATAATGACAAGTATACGTTTTGTCACAGCTGACTCTGGGGTAGAGCGAGAGGAGTTACGCTTTAGGCGCCAGGTGGCAAAGGGGCAAAGCATATTTTGAATTGTGATAACGACAACATCCATACATCATAAGGAATTCCAGGAAAAAGAGGCCGTTCGTAAGAACTCTGACACCAAGGGGTTCTCAATCGATAAATAAAATGATGAAAAGGAATTAACTACTATCCTACTACTTACAGCTGCGACAGAAACTCGTCTTTCTTGTAATCAGGGTAGCTGATGGGCGGGCATACTTGGGCAGACGGGAATTCCATATAGGTACGGGTTTTCTCAGTTCTCACTATGTGTGTTGGTTGGCTTAGGAATCGCATTACTATGTTTATCACCATGCTGGTCGAAACAAGCAGTAGCAGCAACAGTGATATCGTCCATGCCCACCTGGAAATTAGTATGCCTAAGATATTGTCAACATTTGTGATGTATAACGAATTTTACCCTTCAGGTCCGAAACGTTGAATTCGCAAAATGTTGAATATACACATTATTTATACATGTATGATGTGTAAGTATTGTATTGTACATCTACCTTCTACTAAGTACTACATTATAATAAGCATCCTCTCTGTCACTCGTTGGTTGGCTGTAAGCAAAGAAGTTCGAATCGCGTTATAAGTGACGCAATTTTTTTTTTAATCAGTGGCTGTAAGAGATCCCTTTTTGGGATAAGTCCGCCGTTGTACTTTTGTTTTATTATCTATGCTTTTATGTTCACTTTTGTTTTAGTACAATAAAGTTATAATAAGCAAACAAACAAACAATTATGTCTGAAATCCCCACCGATGAAACCATTTCAGTGGGGTAACTCAGTCCCTCGGCTATCACTTCATATCGGTAAATTTACTAAAATTCTTTAAAATTATTTTCATATAAGGTGCCGAAAATTGACCCGGGATATATCAAAATTGATAAATTGAGATTCTTGTTATCAGAGACCAAGACTCACTTTGAATTGCTGCGTCATCTTTGTTTAGCAAAAAGTACGCTTTTATGTATAATTTTGACTTCCGCAAACGCCTACATCTATTAAGGTGATACCTCGGTGAACACTAGCGCCACCGTCATTTAAAAATCATTACTCACTGAAAACACAAGTTATCAAAAATCCCTCTGCTGTAATTATGGTTCTGGATAAGAAGTTATTTTTAATCATATTCAATTATCAAATTATAATTCCATATAGTTACAAATTGCAAAACTGGCAAAAGTGGCCGTTTTAAGCAATAATGCAATTTGTAACTATAGAAAATTATAATTTAATAATTTAATATGTTTAAAATTTAGTTAGTTAGTAGTACTGGCGCTCTGATTGTCAGGATGCCAAGTTCTGTGTTCCACGTTCCATAATGTATGGCGACCGCTTGAGTGTGTTTATAATTCTAAGACACATGAGGTGTCTTAGAATTATAAACACACGCAAGCGGTCGCCATACATTATGGACTAATGTATGAACATTACAGAGAACGTTGAACGCATACCTCGGACCTCATACTGCCAGCGTATTCGGCACCTAAATATGACTTACCTGCATTTTTCGTCGTTCAATTTGTTCAACCCATGAAACTGAGCCTGTTTCAGCAACTTTTTTACATTCGTTGAACTGTCTTTACATATTTTAGAAGGCGTACATTTAGTTGGCTTGGCCATGACGAAACTTATTTGAAATTAATTAAAAAAAAAAAAGTTTGCAATAATTTTTTTTTTTTTAAATAAACCGAAGGCAAAAAGTATTTCACAAAAATGCTGTTGAAATTACACTTAATGCCTTATTAGGAAAGCGACAGCCATGAGTAGCATGGGTAGCTAAGGGTATGGCAAGCCTGAAAAGTGTTGGCTGGACGATCAGTAAACGATACGCGTGCTAATGGTCTCACAATTAGAGATACCGAAGACCAAAGAAGTTCGAATCACGCGCGGTTTGAAGTGACGCATTTTTTTTTATCTATGCCGAAGACCAAGCGAAGTCAATGCGGAGATAGTACATATTTGATAAAAGTATCCAGATTTAAAAACCACTCTCTACCCGATGATAAAGTCGAAAAAACATTTAATATCACTTAAATCACAATAACTTTCAATCGGCATAAACTGAATATTACAAAAATCTGGAAGCCAGTAGTCTTCAACGTTTGGCTCCGATCTGCTGTTGAATCAATCACTGACAGTGATGTTATCGCGCACGATTTAGTGAAAACGTGTTATGATTTATGGTGAGATCGGGAGATAAACATTTGTTAGTGTTAAATCGAGTTAAATAAAAATAGTATACTTATTACTTTGAAGGATCGTATAATATCCGTGAATATGGACGATTGTAAAAATGTTCAAACGACTGTAAACAAACAAGCAATTTACTTTCTATATGACAATGATGTCTCAGTATTTGGCAATATCATTTAAAAGTTATTATTTTCCTAAATAATCCTTTTCTTTCTTCAAATTCTAATTTATATTCTTCATTTAGTCAAAATAAGACTGAGTTCACAATATTTAAAAAAAATGTGTTGGTATGATGGTCTGCCAATATATCATGGAAATAATGAGGCGTTGTGTTATCCTTAAAAGTATCTCCTCTTAGGATCAAGGGTCTATACACTCCGGTTATTGAGAGGCTTGCACGGGTATATTGATTACCTATAAGTAAGTATTATTAATTACTAGCTTTCGCCCGCGGCTTCGCCCGCGTAAATTTCCCACGGGAACTGTACTTTTCCCGGGATGAAAGGTATTCTATTTCCTTTTCAATACTTCTGTCTATGTGTATGCGAAATTTTAGGAAGATTGGTGCAGTAGGTAGTGCGTGAAAGCATAACAAAACTAACATACTTTTGCATTTATAATATTAGTTAGGAAGTTAGGATAGTTAGGATGTAAAAAAGGGTTTTGTATAGTATCTATTATTGTATTGTATGCGAACCCTTGACTTCGAAACCGTACGACTATAGATACAACCGGGAAAACGATGAAATCATAATGATATTGTACCCAATTTCTCCTTCCTGAATCTTCCTATCTGGTAACCCTATACATGTACAGTAGCAGATCAAAGTGACCCCCGTTCGAACTTCCAATAGTGACTGAGGGTCAGATTTATCTCCCCCCGACTGTACATGACCCAATTGTGTACATTTGAACTGAATAAAACAACACTATTTATAACTTGATCATTATATTATGCATCTATTTTTAATTCAAAATAAAAATAAAGCCTCCAATTCAGCTGCCTTAATATGTCAAAAGACACAAGCGCTCAATGTGGAGCAACTGCCTAGAACAGGAATTATAAACAATTTTTTGATTGCCGAAATAGAAACTTAATTTCTGAAATACATAGGGACGTATTTTTTAAAGTTTATTTGGCCTATTATGGTTGAATTTCATTACATTTGTTTTTTTTTTTACTAACCTATATTGCCCCACTGTATGTTAAACTACAAAAAAAAACACTGTACGGTAAATGTCTCCCCGTCTCTTTCCAAACCTCTCTCTGTTCCGCCACATCCAGCCACTTGCTCTCGTTTGGATAGTCATATTACATTCGTTTAATTGATTTTTTTTATAGATGACTAATGCAAAATATTATTATGTATATTGTATGGAATCGTATTTCATTTGATACCATGATATCTCAAAACATTCCTAAAAATTTTATAATCTTCAGTCATTCCTTCTTTTTCTTCATCCGAGAGTATATCCCAATTATATTTTCAGCTTAGGCTTCAGAGCCCAGATTGCAATTTTATTTATAAATATTCCTAATTTGTTTTTTTTTTGCTGATATATTACACAGATTGAGTTCGAGACCTTGTGTTATGGGATACTAACTTAACGATACTATAACAAATACATATATAGATAAACATCCAAGACCCAAGCTAATTAGAAAAAGATCATTTTACATCTTGACCTGACCACGGGGATCGAACCCGGGACCTCCTCCAGGCATGGTAACCACACGAAGCAAATACACTTGCTTCGGGGGTAACCATTACGCCACAGAGGTCGTGATCATAAATAATAATATAACATACCAATTTTACAGGAAAACCTGACCACAGGATCATGATAAGATAATCCTTCTGCTAATCACAACTGGTATCATGCCAAATGTTGGCGACCCCTGCAACAGTAACGCGAAGTGCAGCAATAGAATGGAATATTTAAGCTTCGGGATGGTTTCAGACGGATATTTATTTGCACTGGCTAAATTAAACCTGCGCTACTAAATTATACGATGAATTTTAAATACAAAGATAGGTACATCATATCATTTATTAATGAAAGAAGAAAATATGCCTCTAAACGTCGATTAAATTTGTAGATGCTCGATCCCATACAATATCAAACGTTAAATCCGGCAACATGTCTTATGAATATTTATTTAAAGTAAACTCAAAAACATACATATAATCACGTCTTTATCCCATACGGAGCAGACAGAGCCCAAGATCATAAGACCTTAGGCCACGTTTAGCATCACATCAAGTTACTAGCCGGTCCAATGGTAAAGATGGTCCGGCGGCGGGGCCACATCGCTTAGGCTTGCACGGTACTTTTCTTCCTCTGAAATCCCTTGAGACGAAACAACATCGTATCAAATTTTACAATGAACAACAACAAGCCAGCTTTCACGTTGTTATTCTTTCTTTCAAATGTTTAAAATGTTCATAATTTTTAAACAATAAAAAAACTAATGGTTAGTACCAGTTTATTGATGTATTGTTTTTTTATAATTTAATATAATTAATTATATATAATTAATATAATTAATAATAATTTAATTATAAATCAACATGTTAATTTTGTATGCCTGCTGGCGCACACAGAGAATTGTTCAGAATTTGTAAAACCTTTTGTAACCTGTGTATGACAAAAATAAATGATTATGATAAATGATTATGATTTTTTAATAATAAAGCTGTTTCCGAACAAGAGGAAGAAAATAATTTTCCTTTCTTCTAAGACAAATAATTTTAAACGACTCTCCGTATTTTAAAGTTCAAGTTCCCACATATTCCATTATTATAATATTCAACGTAGAAGACATTTAACATCTTTATGTTAATACCCGCCCCCGTATGCCGCGGTATGTTGTATGCATCAGAATGCAATTTTTATGCATAAGCCGTTCCGAGGGCAGATATGTAAGAACATAGATAGTTAAAAAAATAGAGAGCGAAAATGTGGTTACCCTAACAGTACCTAATGTCTATTTGTTATACTTACTACTATTATATTAACTACTCTTCTAAGCGAATCGACTCTCGAAAATTATATTTGTCACAATTTTAAAACAATACGCAAAATCAGTGAATCGAATGATTTATCGTTCGTTTTCGAATGATTTTCACGTGACATAACCGGTTGCTAAAGATGCAACCGGGAAACACGCTCGGACGAAGATAACAGGTGACTCGAACGAAAATCATTCGACTTACCGGTTTTGCGTTTGGCACACATATCAAAAATAGCACATCAGAACTCCGTAACTGCTGGAAAACACTAATTCACTACATCTAGACACGCGGCAGCGTGTCAAGCCAAGTTCAAGCAAAGGAACTGGCTAGCCAGCGCCAAGTGTAATATTACACGAACCACTTGGTGCCACTTTTGACCCTTCTATAACTCGAAACCTCTTTAATGTAAACACATAAAACTACGTGTGTTTAATAAGATCCATCAGGACATGTAAAAGCCCAAATTTCATGAAGCTAGCTCAAACGGTTATAATAAAGATATGAAGGTCAAAAAGTTGTAAATTTTAGCACTGACTGACTGACTTATAGTACCTAAACCTAACCTACTTCCAGATGACCTAGAAGGATGAAATTTGGAATCCAGCTCGGAAATTGTGTGTAAGCGTAGGAAAAAATCAAAAAATAAAAAAAAGTCAAAAAATAAGTGGTGTCCCCATACAAAAAACTTGTAATACCTACGCGCTAAACAACCGGCCAACAACGGTGTGTCGTCAGCGGCGCGCGGCAGCACACCAGCCAATCAGCGTCACGCTCTGACTTATGGTACAAAATTATAAGCGGTAGCGATTTACTTAAAATTTAGCGGGTCGGTTGGTTTATACCAGCATAGTAGTTATCTTATCGTCCACGGCTCACTAAATTAACAAAGATCAGTGCCCAAGGTTCGTTTCTCTGATTTCTTTTGAAAATAAGAAATAATATTTTAAGGTATAAATTTGTTAGTTCGAACTCTTTGTACCCTAAAAGAAACTCCAATGTGTATGTATACCAAGGTCAAGGCAATAGCGAAGTCTTATTGGTACCGATATATGTATGTATTGACTAGTCTAAGAATGCTGCTTGAACTCGCTCGCGCCTTGCACTTGTGCGCGGCTCACAGCGCTATACGACTTAAAATGCGAACGAACCAAAGTATGCTCTTAGCGGCGCTCATTCGCGCCAGCGTCCTCGTTATGCCCGGTTGTTTAGCGGAAACCCACCTATTAGATTGCGTTTAATGCTGCGTCGTTCGACTAAATTTATTTGAGTTATAGCTGGAATAGTCCAGATATAAATTATTCCTTTTTAGTATTGTACTTTAACGGCATTTGTGAGTTATTTAATATTACGTAAATCGTTTCTTTCAAAACCTCATTTGTTTGTAGCTCTTTTAGGTTAATTTGTCACGCAAAAAAAAACATTAAATAGGAATACTTGCCTAGTTTTCTTTACAAAAAGTAATGATATCCCACCAAAAACATAAATGTAAAAAACGAGAGCCAAGTTCAATACAAAAATTATGCTTGGCGGTGAGCTTCGCCGCAAAAAGAATGGCGATCTAAATGAGTGCCAAGTTCTATGCAAAATCGAAATATGTTTTTATAGGAACAAAATAACATTATGAACAAGTATTAAACTCTATTTCTTTGCTTTTAGATACCTATAACAATTGCTGTTATTTAAAAATGTGAGATCTTGAAGTAGGTCAGATTTGACTTGGCCAGTTTTCATTACATAAGTCATTTTATAAAGTTATTCAACATTTTAATTGTGTTAAAAACTGGCCAAGTCAAATCTGACCTACTTCAAGATCTCACATTTTAAATAACAGCAAAGTGTTATAGGTATCTAATAAAGCAAAGAAATAGAGTTTAATACTTGTTCATAATGTTATTTTGTTCCTATAAAAACATATTTCGATTTTGCATAGAACTTGGCACTCATTTAGATCGCCATTCTTTTTGCGGCGAAGCTCACCGCCAAGCATAATTTTTGTATTGAACTTGGCTCTCGTTTTTTACATTTATGTTTTTGGTGGGATAGTATAAAACAAAGTCGCTTTCTCTGTCCCTATGTCCCTTTGTATGCTTAAATCTTTAAAACTACGCAACGGATTTTGATGCGGTTTTTTTAATAGATAAAGTGATTCAAGGGGAAGGTTTTTATGCCCATGCGAAACCGGGGCGGTCGCTAGTGCTGTATATACTCTTTTTGTTGTGTGCATGAATTTGGTTGTCAATAAATAGTTACGTTGTCTATTTCATCAATATTTGATGTCTTCTTTTGAGGCTCTTCTCGACACGGCTGTCTCAGCATCCTTTATCAGTCCCTGGATATAAAAATGTATACGTATAGTTCATATCATGAGCAAGGAAATTAAAAATATGTTATATCTGATGGAAAATACACCACACTTCAAAACTGATAACTTTGTAGAATAAATATTCTATTTTCTTTGAAAATTTATAATGTACTATTTTATAACGCAAAGAGAAAGTAATGTTAATGCCTGATAATTAAAATTTATTTACTTATTTAATTTCTTTTCAATGAAATGTGGTTGAAGTAGCTTGCTTCTTTATAATTTCTTTTATTACTTCCAACACAAGTATTACTTTTACAAACTTTTTATCAAATAAAGATTGGAACAAAAGGTAAGCAAGAGTCATTTGACTTATATTAAGTCTTATATAGGTACCAGCTTTCGCCCGCGGCTTCGCCCGCGTGAATTTCCCACGGGAACAGTACTTTTTTCAGGAGTTAAAGGTATCCTGTTCTCAATACTTCTATCTATGTTTATGCGAAATTTCAGGAAGATTGATGCAGTAGATAGGGTGTGAAAGCGTTACAAACAAAAAAACTCACTTTTGCATTTATAATATTAGTTAAGTTCGAGTAAGAAGTTAAGAAGATTAAGATTAACATATCTAAAGTAGAAGGCATTCATACTGAAAAGGTGGTACTCCTAATTTCTCCCTTTCTCAAGAGGCTGCAATTTCGTCGCAGTAGCTTTGAAACTATATAAACTTGCATTAATAGTGCACTGTTCTGTTTATATGCTACTGCTTGTATTCCCGCCACCCTATCGCATCGTGGCCAACACGTGTTGGCCACATAAATTGCCACAAGCCGCTTATTGGCCATTATTGGGGATACTGTAAAATGATATCGCTGTATTTGAGAATGTTATGAACATTTACATGGGCTTACTTGCGCTAGTATACTAATATCTTTAGAATACTAGCTTTTGACTGCGGCTTTAGGCGTGATTTTCTCTCGGGAACCGTTCTTTTTCCCGGGATAGAATGTCCTTCTCAGTAGTTCTAACGATGTATATGAGAAATTTTTAAAGAGATTGGTACAGTTAGATAAAGCTTGAAGAAGTAACAAACAACCAACATTTACTTTCGTAGGTACTGTAGGTATTGTAGTTAGAATAAGTTGTGCTTAGGAATGATTAGGATAAGTATGTTATGGCTACTTTGTGGAAAAAAAATCCTTAAATGAAAATCGCATACCAACTACCGAATTCTGTTATTTCATGAATTTAATTATTGATTCAACAACGCAAAATTTTGCTTGTACTTTGAAGTGATAAACGGGAAATCTCTGAGCTTTGTTAAATACGATCTGGCTTGGAAAAAACCGTTCCGGGATTAGCCTGACCTTGAAACCGTCTCTGTAATTCTCAGTATTATTTAAAAATGTCAGTGTTACTTCATAATTTTTAAAACATAAGTAGTAATACCGGGATTTAACCAATCTTCTTTTGTGGCCCGTGACCTAAATCCCTGATTCCGGAACCTCGGAATTCCCAGGGGATTGTGCCTGACGAGCTGGCGACCTTCCAAACCCTTGAATTGTTAATTAGGACCGTTTAAACAGTGTTGCTCGCTTAAACTTGCTCTTTCAAACATGACAAATGTGAAAAGCTATTTTTATTGTTATTACTAGCCGTTTCACGCGGTTTCAACCGCATGTGATGATACTATATGTGATGACTATAGCCTGTAACCTTCTCTACGAATCAGGCTATCTCATGCAGAAATAATTTTTCAAATCCTACCAGTATATCTAAAGTAAAGAGCGAGGAATATTCATAACGCATGGATAAACGCAACAAAAAACTAAAAACGTTTCCATGCCATGTAATTCAAAGAAACAGTCTCTTCGGCTTTATTTAGGTACGGCGCGAGTGGACGGCTTTCAAGCCACGATACGTAAACGAGCGGCATCCATGGCGCGCCGGACGCGGGCCAGGGCGTCGATTCTGCTAACGTTAAGACAAAATCGTATCAAAATAGTGTTTCAATAGTAGTGCTTTTTACACACTATTTACAAGAGTTATGACAGTATGATGTCATGTGAATTTAGTGTGTGGTGTGATCATCAAAAGTGATATAAAAAAATATACATTTCTTGTAACTAGTGTGTAAAAAAGCATTACCATTGAAACACTATTTTGACACGATTGTGATTTAACCCAGGGCGTCGATTCTGCTAACGTTATGTCAAAATCGTATCAAAATAGTGTTTCAATAGTAGTGATTTTTACACACTATTTACAAGAGTTATGACAGTATGATGTGATGTGAATGTAGTGTGTGGTGTGACCATCAGCAGTGATATAAAAAAAATATACATTTCTTGTAACTAGTGTGTAAAAAAGCACTACAATTGAAACACTATTTTGACACGATTTTGACTTAACGTTAGCAGAATCGACGCCCAGGGCGGCAACAGCCTCCTGACAGTGGTAGCGGATCGCAGGGACGGACCATACATGATAAATTGGATCAAAGTGCCCGTCCCTGTGGTCCGCCAGGAGCGTGGATACCTATTAAGAAATTTTAAAAATCTATATTTTACTAAAATAAGATAGGACAAATTACTAACAAATATGGACTTTTTTATAAAACTAAAATGTCTAAAATAAATAAATTGAATTGAATTGATTTTATTCTTCTATCCTGATAAAGGCTAAAAACTAAATACAGCTTGAGCACGACAGCAGTTGGTCCATAGTTTACACCGCGCCACAGACACAGTTATCACTGCTGGATAGGCCCCACTTCTTCCTATTCTCCATGCATCTACCTACGCCCGAACATAGTCTGATAAGAGATTTCTACAGTTCTTTGTTAGTTTTTATACATCTGTGGGGAAAAATAACTAGTTATTTTTTCGGTTGCAAGTTGAACACATAAAAAGTACAGCCTTCAAACTTTTCTATTCCGTCGGATATTATAAATTCATTACCTCGCAAAAAGAGTGCACTGCGGTGCCTCCGCCAAGTTATAATTAGGTCGCCACAGGAATACTAATAAGCGTTAGTGAGTAGGAAGTTTTCTCGCTAAGTAATTCACGGCCCATTGTCGCTTCCCGCGGCTCGAAGCTTGAGGAAGAATAGGGCTGTCAACAACTTCTAGATTTATTTACAAAAGGTAACGAACGAATATTTAAATGTTAAACGTTAAATCTTGCAACTAGTTATTGAATATTGTATAAACAGCATTAAGGTATTATTTGGCATGATTAAGGATTTAAATTGATAGCTGAAAATTGCTGAAAAGTATATAAATTAAAGAAATTTGGGTCTCTAATTAGTATACTTAATTTCATCAAGGGTAGAGTGTTATTTTCCCAATATTTATCTATGTTTAAGTACACCACGCGTTGTATAAGTATTTATAGTTTTTTTTTTTAATTTAATGGTAAACAAAATATGTTACTACGCGATGCGAAAGCTGAGGCCGATGAAAGTTTTTATCTCTGTGAAGTAGTAACTTATTTACAAATTTACAAGATAATATACACAAGCGTATTGAATTTCCTATTGCCAAAAAAAAAAACAATTTCTAAGCAGTGGGGCAACAATATTAACATATTTATGCTTTTCAATGTTCTTTTTTGTAAAATAACTCGACGAACAACCCTATGGAGTAGTAACAACGGTTTTTGGATTCAAATCTACTTTGTCTTGCCGAGATATTGTGAAGCACGGTTGGCGTCTCTGAATTTCTGAATTAGGAGCATGTTCTAGAAACAAACTATATTAATTGCATCGTACAGTCGGGAGACAAATGTATTTTATGTAACTTGACAATTTGTCTTTAGGTATAAGTATAACTTGCTACTTCTTACTTTGTAGATTTATTTGCATTCCGAAATCACTATCAAAAATGTTCAATACGCGTTTTGTATTCAAAAACAATAGAATTCGTTTAAATAAGTATTTGATGCATTAATTACTCTTACAAATTTCCAATTAAATCATAAATGTTTGAGAAAACGAAGCGCCAATTCTAACCGCGCCCTTCTCATTCAGAAATCACTTCAGATAAAACGAAAACTTGTTCAAACGAAACAAATTTAATTACAGATTGGCCTGGGACAAAACAGAGAGTCCTTCAATACGCCACCTGAAGCAAACTCGTTAATACAATCCAAAAGCGGATTTTCTAAGTTTTAAAATGTCCGAAACAAGACCCCGGGCTCTGAAAACTTTGCACCCTTTTCGAATAAAACTTTGCATGTTACAACACTTTTTCACAGATAATAACAGAATTTGAGACGAACAAATTTTTTTAATCATTTTACCTTAACTTTACAAGAGAAAAAAATGTACTCAAAAAGTGTTAACGCCTGTTGAAATGTAAAAGCAACAAGTTCCAGAACTGCATTTTGCTAATGCCGCAAACTGCCGCGGAGTTAATCCTGATTATTGCGTAACTTTATTACTGCATGCACTCCATAAACTTCAGCGTTATTTCACGCTCATTTGATTTTATGCAGAGAGTAACTGTTTACTACAACCACGCAGTTGAAATGACGCAGAATGTTTATCTAAAAATTACGATACAAACCTTTTATGCGGGTAATCACACCGCCTAACTGGGAAGATTTGGATTAACGAGCGACTCCCTAAAACACAGAAGAAAATGTTGTAGCAAGTATCAAGGAAAAAATTAAAAGATCTCATGAATCTGATTATTTGAAAGAAAATGAGACGAATTCATAATATCATAAATATAATATAATCATAAGAGCTAAAAGAGAGGAATAGCTTCGAAAATGCTATGCTTGATCATCGTGACAATTATTTCACTAAATTTTGCCGGTGGAGAGTCTATAGAAGTATTTCATCCGAAATCAAACATGGAGATTGATTATTCGTTCTTAGCCGGCCAGGCTGAGAAGAATAAGCATGATATTTTAGGTTTTTTGAACAAGACGAGTGTACGTCATCAATACAAAGTCATGTACCAGTGTCTGCTTGATAGGATTCTTAATGGTAAGCATCATGCCATGTTTCCGGTTGTGTTAAGGTTCAGGATAGACGTCAGCTAGATCATCAATATAAATAATGCCAACCTTTATAGTGTATGTCTTACGAGTGAATTACTCAGGGAAGGAAATTCATAATATTGTGGCTTAGGATGCAAATGACGTTACGTTGAGATATCTAGTATTTGATGGGGGAAACCACGACTAATTGGACACAGATAAGCAGAAATTAATTCCCAATTCAGTCATTCTTAACATAATTAAAAGTGATTCAATTGTCATTCTATAGCGTCGAAATTTCGATAACAGTCAATATTTAAAATGTCTCATTTTACAGGGGCTGATCCTGAAGATGCTATGAATACTCGCCGAGGTAGGTACGATGGTTAATAGTAATTTTCTGCGAAATAGAATTCTAAGGATACATTAATATCTCCAAAATTGAAATTTCCCTACGTTTGATGACTACAATTAGAAGAAAAAATCGATTTAATGATCATTTATAGCCGGTGTTATGCTCACTGCATGTGACTCCGACAGATATTTCGAAAATATGCGATGCTGGCCAAGATATGTTTCTTTTCATTTTGTTCAAAGAAAACACGATCACTGAAACCCGCCTACTACTAGGCCACCACACCTCCATCGCATCCATCCAGCCGAGTGACGACATCCTATGTATGGTGGCTCCATATTTACAAGGCTATCAACTTAATTAGTTAAATTTATAGGACGGTATCATAGGATAACACGTAACCACTCTCTTAATTTTAAAAATAATACAATCACTGAGACCCGCCGCATCGTGACCACAACACATCCATATCGATCCTCTAAATGTAGATTCATATCCACCATAAACTGATCATTGGGTTAATTTTATATATCCGAACATTACATCTTTCTCCATTATATAGATAACAAAATCACTGAGACCCGTCGCATCGTGCTGGGCCACAACACCTCCATAGCGTCGATTCCCTGGCAGGTCTCGCTCCGGGAGAAGACCTATCCCATCTGCGGGGGCTCCGTCGTCAGTGACATCTGGCTGCTCACTGCTGCTCATTGTTTGCTCAGGTAAATGATTTCGATAATTTATGGTTCCGTATTATTCTCACATCCTCTCCACGTGCCCCAGCCATCGCAGCCTCACCGCCTTGTTTTCACCTATAATATTAGGTTCGTGGAAAGGAAAAGAGAACATCGGGCGGTCAACAAAGAGTAGACAGGATGTCCAAATAGAAAGCGACCAGTCGGTCGTCCTAGGTACCGCTGGAGTGATGAAGTTAGAAAGGACCTAAAAGCCCTCCAAAAAGCCGACTAGCAAGAGAAGGCGCTGAGCAGGGAACGGTGGGAAGCTCTAGTGTCGGAGGCCAAGATCCTTTTTGGGTCTCTGAGCCATCGTGCAACAGTAGTATTAGTAGATATTATTCTAGAGGCTAGGTATTTACCTTCCACATTTTCATCAGAAGTTATATTAATTCCATAAAAAGCATACTCCAGTTCAGTACGAGAGTTTCTAGACAATTCTATCTATCGTAAGACATAAGTACTTTGAATACATTCGAGCCCGGATGTATGAGACAACTTATTTTACGGGCTGCCCTTTGTGAATTGCTTCCACAAATTTCAATCCGTCCTCTATGGGCGAATTGTATTTTTTCGATGCAAAGTAGCAATCGCTCGGGGCTTGCTCAGTTTCTGTTAGGGCTGCACTGATATCTATTTTCGTTGCTGGACTTGCCAATTCGATTGACAGCACTAGGTAAAGTCAACAAAGGTGTTTTGAGTTCTAACATACTGGTTTAAAATTTGGTATGGTATACTAACTCTGTGGTTGACTGTTCATTTTTTCGCTAATTTCTAAACCTTTTAGTTTTCGTTCATTCATATCGTAAGATTTACAAGGTCAATATACGTTGTACACTGTTGTATGAACAGAGTTCTTGGAAACCGTCCAGCTCTATCTCTCTCTGTCATCTTAGTCATTGCTTTCTAGGCTGACTGCTTCGGAGCCCAGGATCCGCTAGCTTGGAAACCGTCTAACTCTCTGATGTGGTTTAACGACCCCGGTTTACGTGCCTTCTAAATAACAAATTAGGTGTCATGATACATATCACAATCACAACACCACCAGAGGAAGTAATAAATTTGTAATCATTTAATTTTTACATAGGTCGCATAATTACAAAACTTTTGTAATTCGAACAACTTTATAATTGGACAACCTGTTGCGCTTCTTAATTCAAGATTTTCGATGTTATTCGAATTACGATAATTATTCGATATTAAATCAGCAATTTTAGATTTGACAGTGCTGTCTAGCGTCTCACATAAATACAAGTCAATGATAAGCAGTACAGACAGCCCAGTCCAGGGTTTACGATTGGCCCGAGAAATTTATAGTCGCCCACTTCCAGAACGATGTGTTGGCGACAAAATGTAGGGCTCGTGTCCCGGCCCAATATCCTGCGTATTAGAGGAGACATCTATTTCGCGTCTGTCGTTGTTTTCGACCCCGTTAAGTAGACAGGCAGAGTATACAAGCAGAAGGAGTAGAAACGAATGAGCGAAGTTTTTTTTGTCCGTGAGTAGAATTATAAATATAAATATATATGGGTCAAATCACTCAGATTAAGTTAAATAATAATTTTTATAAACAAAGCCTAGGATACTTGAATAGGATAAAATCTAACAAATCATAGGTTTTTCTAAAGGCTACGACATATACTACAACACGTGACACTCCTGGTGTTGTAGGCTTTCTTGGGCTACGGTGACCACTTACCATCAGTCGGGCCGTATGTCTAAACAAGTGTATAAAAATATCATCTTTCAAAAAGTGTGTGAGTAGTTTAGTATAGCGGACGAGACCATCTCGGTGTTGATCTTGCCATCAAATGATTTTTAATGCTATATTGTTTAAGGGTAGTATTTAAACGCAAATCAATAAAAACAATTTTTGTATGCAAAAATAACCTAAATACATATCAAAATTACTGATTGCACAGCAAAATTTGTTTTGCTTCTGTCACCAAGTCTGACACTCGCTCGCTTCGCTCGCTCGCTCACTGTTAAGGTCACTGAGTCGTCTTTTGACCGTAGTTGCTTCTTTCACCAAGTTTTTAATTTAATTTAAAGTAAAATAATTTATTTGATATACAGAAATTGATGGGTGATTATTTGTTTGATGTGCAATTAATAATATCCCATTGTTTAATAATTAAATATATTCAATTACTGCAATTCGCGTCCAATCTTTACATTCAGCACGCTTTGTATTTTAAACCGATTTCAAAAAAGGATGCGAATCTCAATTGATTGGAATATTCTATTTTTTAAATTTTATTTTATACTAGCTGACCCGGCGAACTTCGTACCGCATTCGCTTTCTTAATATTTTTTTCCGTAAGAACCTTGTACAGAGTATTAGAAAACTACAAATAAAAATCAGCCAAATCGGTCCAGCCGTTTTCATGCTATGTCGTGACAACGGAAAACGGGTTTCATTTTTATATATATATACATATAGGTAGATATATAGATATATGTTACCAGATAACTCGAAGACGCCTGGACCGATTTTAAAAATTATTTTGCTCTTCATGATTAGTTAAAGAGCCGATACTATTAAATAATCTTATCTTACTTAAAATAAGCTTATTTCCCCTCCATACTGCGTAAAGCTATATTTACACAATCGAATAAAATCTTCGCTTCGCGGGGGATTGCTAGTGACTTGTTTATTTTGGGAGATTTCTTTTATAAGGCTTTACTCGTTTTATGCCTATGTTCTAGGCTTTGTTATAAGAGAGAAGTTATTCGTACTAATGTTTCTTAAACTTAAACAATAACGTTAAGAAAGAGCTCAAAACTTGTCAATCAATGTAAGTATTTAGTCTAGAAACGTTACTTAAAAGAATAAATACACGTGTGTTTACTAATTATAAATATTAATAATATTGTTAATATTATTCTTACAAATTAACAAACTTTTGCTAAGCCCACCTTAACTAAAATATATTATGGCCTTTTCTATCTTATCGATATTTAGCAAGATAAAAACATTTCAGTTAAAATTATTAAAAAAATATATTATATTTATAGGTAACTATAGATATAGGAAAAAATAAGATCTGCTTGTGCTACTAAATGTTTTATAAATTTTATTATCATCCCTAATATTAAAACTCCAGAGTAACAAGAAAGTTTCTTTGTAAAATGTTCAAGGAAATATACACTACTTAAGTACTTCTTATAACTTTTTAATGAAACAATCTCTCCCAAATCTCTACTAAGCTGGGACAAGGTCGAAAGATTTTGATTTAAGTTAAACATATTTAGATTATATCGGGGAAAATCGATTGTGTCCGTTCGTTTCGATTTTTGATAAAACTTAGAAATATGAAATCGCGCACTTTTTTTATGCTGTACCTACCTGCCAGTTACTTTTAATGTTTAGTAAATTCAACAAATATTCTGACAGAGCTCGACCCAATGACCTGAGCGTGCGCCTGGGCTCCTCGTGGAAGACGCACGGTGGGGAGATGTACGACGTGAAGGAATGCTACGTCCACCCTCGCTACATCAGCAAATCCAAGATTAATGACGTCGGCCTGGTGCGACTCTACTCGCCTCTACGGTTCTCCAGCAAGGTCTTTTGCTAAATATTTGACGCGTGTTCTTTATCTCCTGACCTTTCCCAGTTTATCTGCGGGTACACTCTTGGATCTGGGCCCTGAAACGTGGTCTCTCACTATGGGCCACAGAAAGCGCCAGTGAGAGGATATGGAGAGGGCTATTTTTAGTGTTTCGCTACGTAATCTACATTAGGAATGAGATGAGTAGAAGAACCAGGGTAACTGGCATAGTACACCGGATTAGCTCATTTAAGTGGCAATAGGCGGGAATCATAGTGTGCAGAATTGAAGGCCGTTGGGGCAGAAAGGTTCCGGAACGGCGACCATGCACTGGCAAACGAAGCGTGGGACAACCACCTACTAGATGTTCCGACGACCTTACTTATCTCTACATCTCTAAACCTATGAACAGCAGTGGACGTCTCGTGACTGATATGATGATACTCTCTGACCTTTCCAGAACGATTACTATTCCGCCTTATTAAATCTTCATCCGCGCGTCTTTTAGTTACACCATCAGCTTAGGCTTCAAAGTCAGGGTACTCTTTTAGTTATAGTTAGTTGATATGATAGCTCTGGTTATTACGATAGGGAGACTGCCGTATGACTGTATGTACTTGGGATCTGTACTTGACGTGTCCGGCGACATCGACTGCGACGTCAAAGCCCGAATAGCAGCAGCATGGTCAAAGTGGCGTGAGGTGGCTGGTGTCACTTGTGACTCCAGAATGCCGGTTAAGCTAAAGGGACAGGTCTACAAATCAATGATAAGGCCTGTCCTTTTGTACGGTAGTGAGACGTGGCACAAGCAAGAGCTGCATGTCACGGAAATGAAGGTGCTGCGTTGGATGTGTGGAGTGTCACGGAAAGACCGCATAAAAAACTCCCACATTCGGGGCAGCCTTCATGTTCGTGACATAGCTGATAAGCTTCAAGAGAATCGGCTACGATGGTACGGCCACGTTTTACGAAAACCAGCTAGCTACGTTGGGAACAAGTGTCTAGCCATGCCGCCTCCACCAGGGCCAGGTAGAAGGGGCAAGCCTAAGAAATGCTGGCTCGACGTCGCAGTAAACGATATGCGCGCAAATGGTCTCACAACTAGGGATGCCGAAGACCGGGCGAAGTGGAGGAGAAAAAGCAGGAAAGCGGACCCTGGGCTCCGAAGCAATCAGCTAAGGAAGCAACCGGGAAGGCGCTAAGATGAGAGAGAGAGACTGCCGTATGACTACAAATACATTGTTTAAACCACCCACATGACTCTAAACGATCTATCTGGCGATCATTCCCGTTGTCCCGCACTTCAATTGCCACTCGCCTTTAAATATCTTGGAGAACCTTTTAGAGCTTCACCAAAATAAGCCTAACGTTTCATTCATTTCATATCTT
This sequence comes from Apomyelois bistriatella, assembly GCA_947044815.1. NCBI lineage: Eukaryota > Metazoa > Arthropoda > Insecta > Lepidoptera > Pyralidae > Apomyelois > Apomyelois bistriatella. Next base: position 881,670 of record OX345693.1, read on the forward strand.
TCTACTAATATTATAAAAAGGAAATATTTGTATTTTGTGTGTATATTTGTAATGAATAAACTCAATAACTACTGTGCCGATTTCAAAAATTCTTTCGTTATTCAATAAATAAATAACTATATAAGGACAAGTCACACAGATCAAGTTAGCCCCAAAGTAAGTTCAAGACTTGTGTTATGGGATACTAACTCAACGATACTATATTTTATAACAAATACATATATAGATAAACATCCAAGACCCAGGGCAATCAGAAAAAGATCATTTTTCATCTTGACCTGACCGGGGATCGAACCCGGGACCTCCTGAGTAGCGGTCAGGCATGTTAACCATTATTGGGAAGCTACATTCACCCTGAGTGTCATAGACTATGTATGTACCAAGTGGACTGCAATACTTTGATTATAAATAATCAAAGATTATATAATATGATGCTTTTTTGGGTTTTTAATTTATCTTTATTTTCTGAAAGAAGCATGCTTGACACTTAACTCTCTTCAACAACAAGCAAACCGAAACTAACATTTTGTTTTTTATTTAAGATTCTACCAATCAATCTGGTGGCGAGAGAAGCTAGACTGCTGTCCAACGAGGTGGCTATTGTGTCCGGATGGGGAAAGCTACAGGTACGTTTTGTTTGACATTCCTAGTATATGGTTATGAGATTCGCTGCAGATACATATTTCATGAATCATCAAAAATTTGCCTGGTAGAGACAGCGCGCGATTTTCTTTGAAATATTTCTTGTTTATTTGTGCATGAAACATTAAGTTAGTATAACCTAATTAAGAAAATAAATGCCATAACTTAATTGTATCCCTCTGTGGGATTGACGCTTGTAGCAAATACTATTTAATGTTCTACATAACGATCAGCCGGCTTAAAAAAATTGAACTAGTTGTGCTACAAACACTCATTAAGAACCAAACCTCAATCAGAAATGGAAGAGTTTGTGGTTATATCTCTGTGATTAATAAACAAGAACACTTATAATGAAAATGTCATCAATATACCTCACCATACATACGAGAGTTTCTTTGATTATTGAGAACTAGCTTTCGCCCACGGCTTCGCCTACGTGAATTTCCCACAGGAACAGTGCTTTTTCCCGGAATGAAAAGTATCTTATGTCCTTCTCAATACTTCTATCTATGTGTATGCAAAATTTCGAAAGATTGGGGTAGTAGATAGCAAACAAACAAACTCACTGTCGCATTTATAATATTAGTTAGGAAGTTAGGATAAATAATCAAAGTTGAGCTTTTAACACGTTGGCGAACACACAACTGCTATAGCAGTTACAACAATAAAACTTCTATTGTGTTTTCAAAAACGTCCGCGATGTGTTAAGCAAACAATGCCCACGAACGACGAAAATTAATTTTGTTCAATAAAAAAAAATTAGTTGCTTACCCGATAATTATACTTACAGGAGGCCGGAGCCAGCGCCAACTTTCTCCAATCCACCACAATCAGAACAATCGCCATGAAGCATTGTCTGAGGTCGGGTCTTGACAGGAAAGCCATCAACCCTCCGTCTATGTTCTGTGCTGGCTCCTTCAAGCAACCTTCGCCAGATGCTTGCCAGGTACAGCTTTTTCTGACTTTAACTCTCAATGCATGTTCAGTTTTCTTTTTACTTCGAGAACTATGGAAAAGGAGGCGAAAGATCGACCTAGTAGTGCTCGGAGTAGAAAATGACAGTTATGTTAAAATTGGCCAAGTTCAGGTCGAACTCGTGCCCTGTGGGTTCCGTACACAATAACTACTAAAAGACAACAGATTATTTTAATATTTTTTTTGTTATTTAATTTGCAATTTTTTTTTCTTCTTAAACTTTAACAAGAAAGAAAAAAATCAACAATTTTTAATAATATATCCTACATAGGTACTGTACAATATTGCTTCTTACCAAATTTCATTATTCTGGTTCAACGGGATATATACCCCATATGTTTAGATTCCCATCTGAAATCGCTTTACAAAAATGTGTAACTTTTAAGGTCATCTTTTGATCGCGTTGACGTATTATTCTGATTATTTTACAGCCAAAGCCAAAAGAGACCTTAGATATGAGTATAAGTTAAGAATTTTAACTAAATGTATTAATAATATCCTCAGAAAAAAAATTTAAAATCAGACAGACATCAAAGTGATCTTATTAGTGATTATTCCGTTTTTGCCTTTTGTGGTACGAAAACCTAAATATAAATATATTTCTACTTAATTATTCTTGTTTCAGGGTGACAGTGGAGGGCCTCTTGTAAAAGACGGAGTGCTCATAGGAGTGGTGTCCTGGGGATTGGGTTGTGCGCGAGGGAACTTCCCAGGGGTTTACACTAGACTCTCACAACCAATGATCTGGGATTGGGTGCAGGGTCATCTCTCCAGGAAAGCAGATAATTCTACTGACAGTATACTGCCAACAAACTTATAAAGTAGCTATCGAATAATTCCTCATTGACTCCTCTACTAAAGGTTCGGAGTCCGGGTTATTGACTTCTATCTGGTTTTTTCTTCTATTTCAAGAATTTTAAATATTTGGCAGTTTGGTGAGATCTTTCACTAGATGCTTATAATCATTCTGTGTAGGTGTCACGGTCAATCGACCATGAACACCCATCAGAGTTTTTCAAAACCGTCTCGGCCTCGTAAGTGGTTCATGCACTGGATGCTGAAAATGTTAGATTTATATAAATAAAAGAACTTAAAGTTTTTAATTTTGTTTTAAGAAACTCCGAATTCCGAAGATTATAGGTTCGGATGTAATTGAAAAAGCACCACGTGTGTGAAACAGATTTTTTGTAAAATATTACCCCCTTATTTAGCTCCTATTTTATCTAGAAAGTGTTTTGTCTCGTTTTTTATCGTAAATATCGATAACAGTTTAGTTAAAATAACAAGTTTATTCAATTTTATGAATAAGGGGGCTAGTCTTTAGTATCATTTTATAATTTTTAATCCAAACAAAGTTACACTATACAGAATTATAATCTTAGTAGTATTTATATTTATTTAGTGCTAAGAATTGTTGAGATAGTTAATTTGAATAAGTCTAATTAATAATTAAATATTAATGTAACGAAATAAAAGTGGTTTTAAATAAAAATATTTTTATTGCGAATAAAAGGAATTTGCTTTGCACTTTTGTGGTTTACCTATTTTTTTTTTTCTACTTGACTGTACCCCAGAGTAAAAATAATATATTGTAACTCTACTTCAATCAGAAGACATATAAGCCACAAATATATAAGGTGGATACAAATCAACTGCAAATATTTTCAGGATAGATTCAGACGTCTATACTGAACAAATTTTTCCAAATAAACTTATATCGAAATACGAAAAAAAAAAAATTTGATCTCCCTTACAAATTGAGAATCATCTGATCTGGTTTAGTATGGAGAATGAAAAAAAAATGTATTTTGATGTTTCTTTGAAAAAGTTGTTCAGTATAGTGGTCTGAATCTGCCCCTAAATATTTTCATTTGATTTGTGTCCACCTTATATAACAACATTCAAGAACATATTTTATAAAGTATCCTTGATAATAATAACAATACTAAACAATAACAATAAACATTAGACTAAAAAAAAACTATCAAATACAATGTCACACAATACAATGTAAAAATAATTTTGCAATATCACCTGGGTGACATGGTCGATTGACCGTGACACCTACACGAAATGAATGAATGCATCTGGGTGACCTAGCTGTGCTTGATTGTTTTAGTTTTACCAGATCTTAGATTACTTTTTGTCCTCTAAATAGCGCCAATTTGGGCCCCTTATAAACCCTTCATCGAAATCTTTAGAACCATTTTCGATATCATAATCACATCAAAAAGTTGGACAATTTGGACATAGGCCTCCAACAGATAAGCACCTTGACCGACTTGAAGAGGTCTGTATCTAGCTTCTGCCTGCGATCTTAGAAAACCGAGCTACAATTTCCAATAGATATTCGCCAATTCAAAACTTTGTTTTTCCCCATCGGTCATCAATTTATTTACTTGCCTTGGGCCCTGCCCTATAGGGGACACTGTGGACAGTTGCAGTCTACTTCATCAAACTTATTTCTCGATTTTAAACAAAGCCACTGACATCGTCTTATAAGTGGCAGAGTTCGAGTCCTCACAAATATAAGTTGTCAGAGTCGACTTGCTAAGAAGCAAATTTATTCACTGGACTACCGAATATGTCAGTGCCTTAAGTTCTTATAGGGATATCATTCATCCTTGATACGATCTCTTTGAAAAACGAGCATAGCTCTCTCAATATTACGTTGAATAACATTTGATTTTCTTATGAGACCCGTAGTGCAGATTACATAATTTATAAAAAAAAAATTGTACTTACAGTGGGCCACAGATAACAGTATACCTTAGGTGAAATTTTTATGTTAAACTGGTATTTTTTAGTGGCTGACTGTACTGGTTATTTGATAAGTGCGTTACCACTGAGTTTTGCGTTACATACAAATTCCTGTAATTTTGTCATGTCTTATAACGTGACGGTTAGGAACTCACTCTCGTACTCTACTTCGACAGCGAAAACATTTTAATTTGATATTTACTCTGTGATTTTGCATAGATATTGAAAGAAGCTATTTAATTTTACCAACATTATTAAGAAACTAATTTCAATGTGCAAAATCTGTGATGTTTATAAAAATTTTAATAATAGAGTCAGTATAATTATTATTTATATTCGCTATACCAGTAAACTTATAACAAACTATGTACAATTTATATTCGAGCTATACTATTAATACTTAATTTTGTAAACTATATCTACTAACTTAAAATGTGTAGCAAATAAGTAGTCACAAAATGACTAGCATTTCAGGCATTAAAAGCCCACTGTTGGACATAGGTTTCTGTACTGGTCATAGCATGGATTATACAATAAGAAAAAAAGAGGTAAAGGCTTGCTTTTTGCTGAAGGTATGTCATACATCTCAAAAATAACATTGGAGGTCTTTTAAAATTCTTGTTTCTTACCAATTAATAACACCACAAAAATCTATGTCTGGTTGTTGGCTTTTCAGAAAAATAGTAAAGTACGTAGATAGCTTTCAAAATATTTTGCTAATTATTATTAATAAACAATGATTTAAATACCTTAAAATTATATATGTTTTAGTAAGCTCTTAGATTCCCTACTTATGTATTTAACTAAGGTGTTTGAGGCTAGCATTCCACTTGTTAGGTACCTTACAGACTTCTACTATTTATAAAACTTACTGTCTGTCGTGTTTGCTATATCCCATGAACCGTGATAGACTATCAACAAACAAAGTATAGTATAGAATTCCCTACAAACGACACAGATATATGTATAGTTAGATTGCTCTTATCAATTTCATACGCGATAGTGTTTATTTTTAATTGTTTTGTGGTCTTTTGTTGCTCTACCATATGACTCCGATGGGACAAAACTTAAGACGATACCTTGGCAAACACTGGCGCCACCATCAGTTAAAAATCATTATTCACTGAAAACACAAGTAATCAAAAATCCGTCTTCTGAAATTATGGTTCTGGAATTGAAGTTAGTTTTAAACATATAAAATTATAGTTCCCTATAGTTACAAATTGCAATATTGCTTAAAACAACGCCACTTTTAGCAGTTTTTGATAACTTGTGTTTTCAGGGAATAATGAATTTAAAATGATGGTGGCGCTAGTGTTCACTGAGGTATCATCTTAAAAGCAAGGGTTATTGCAGGAAGAGTCCGAGATGTTTTTAGTTAGTAACATGACCAGACCAAAATAATTAAAATAATGAAACAACAGCGATGTCTAATTTTTCTTCGAAAAAAACTTATACTTGTCAATAATTATTCTGTGGAACACTAACCAGTTATGTGCATACTTAGTTTATGTACATTTAACTTACTTATATCTATAGGAAAACAATTTTAACCTAATACATTAAAATAATTATAACAATAAAATTTACAACAGATATTATTAACTATTAATTCTTATTATAAAAAAGATTAATACAATTTCTACAAATATAACTGAAAACAAAAACATTCTTATAAAATTACCTAGTATAGTTTCACAAAACATTAGGCCAATATCAGGCCTTAAATACATCTTTATTTTTTTATTACCTAAATACCATTTTAAATCTACATATCTTTTTATACGTATCTTAATAAATATTTACAGTATGAGGTTGTACCTATAGTGCGTGAATAAATTAACTGCCCAAACTGATGACAGCCATTTTAAATGAAACGTGATTATTTTATGATAATTTAAATAAGACAATGCGAATATACGCTATGGTGCGCATTTTGTAGCCCTGGTATTATAGTAAGGAGCCAATCGCTCTCACAAGAATTACTTTTTTTATTTTACCTCCCCCTATAACATATTGAAATTTAAGCGATTGACAATGGTTGGGAAAGGCCATACGAATAAATAAATAAGTAAGGAGAAAAGCATTTAATTATCTCCGCGCGAGTAATATAAAAAATCCTTGCTTTGTGTTAATTTATCAACACAACGAATATGAAATTACCATGATAAACATAGTCTGACATTATATATTTGAATTTCAATAACCAAGTCTTTAATTTGAATAATTGAGTATCTACGCGAGTACTACAAAATATTATGTTATATTACTACAAAATTTAAATGGTATTGAGATTTAAGATTAACGTTCCGTAAATAAACGGGTACTTACATAACGATATCCAATAAAATAATTATACTGTAAATGGTTGATCTATAGTAAAACTGAAAAATAAACCACATGAATAAAATTAACATAAAATTTAAACCGTATCTAAAGTTTCTTAGACAATAACAAATTATCGGCATAGGTACCTAAATTAAATTTACTCTAAATATTATGATCATTTCGCTAACACATGTATAAGCCGTAATAATGTTTTTGTTATTTTTATATACGTTAACATACACATTAAACAACCCAAGTTATGGCCACGACTTGTATTGGTCACCGTTACTAGTGGCATTTTATTATAAGCTTCTATATGCTTCACAGGTCCTACTGCTTTCTCTAGATGACATTCGTTAAGCATAATAATTCAACAGCACAAAACCTACTATATGTTGGCCACACACGAATGTAATAAAGAAAAAGCAATTACCTAATAAGAAATTAATAAAAATTAAAGCTGCAAAAATAACGTCGATACAATTAAATAATCGTGGAAGCGCTATTTTTGAAATCTGTGACTCACTCTAATCCGGTGAATGATTGTCGTGCAATATAAAATAATTCTCATTCGATAAAACAAACGAGTTGCAAATCATTCGACACGCGAATTTTTGTGTCAATGACATATTACAAAAATAGAACTCCTTCCTGATACTAATAGTAAGTTCTCTGTAGTCTACGCGCAAAAATCACCATTGTAAATAAAAACAGCATCATACGGATTTCACCACATTAATTGCACTACATATTAATAAAATTATTTACACGTCCAGACGTCATATCAGTCTCACAGTCAACAAGGTAAAAGTCAGGCCGGCAAGACAAGTCGCGCGGCCTTGCGAGGCCTATGTCTTGCTTTTACTCTGTGGAGGCCGCTTTAGAAGATGAAGTGGATCTTTTCTATAACGAGCGAAGAGTTCTCTTTTGAAGGTCTCGAAATTTTTCCTGTTCTTCCCGTTTTGCTTTTCCCGCCATAGAGGGCGCGACTTACGAGCTTGTAGACCCCAGTGGATGGTGAATATTGGAGTGAGGACTTTGAACTGGTATCCGATGAGGAACATCTCGTATACCTGGAAGGGAGACATGGTGTTTTAATCTAAGGTTTCCACAGCACTTTATGACACGTTTTTCTTTTTTCGTTTTTTTTTTGTTATCAGTTTTCATGCAATTTTTATTAAACAAAAAAGATTCATGAATTATTTATTTCTTTCTTTCTTTATTACACATAAGGCAAATGGCGGACTTAAAGTACAAGTCTACCAATGAGTGGTGCAGAGAAGAACATTTATTTATGTGTTTTAAATACGTTTCTGTAATATCTATTTTATCCATTTCATTAATTAAGAATTATTCTCTTTGTATGTAAGTAAAAATGAATCGCTTAATATGTTGTGCAAAATTTTAGTGTGGCCAAACTGATTTATCTATTTTATTTTTCTATTACTTGAAATATGAGGAACGTTCAAGGAGATAATTGTTTTTGCCAAAAAAACCAAACCGACTTCAATTCCCCTAGTAAAAAGGATGAAATAATTAATAGATTGTTGTTTAAATATGCTTCATATCAAAAACGACCCAAATCGCAATAAAACTTGAAGAGTTCCCTCGATAACTCCATGATTCCATCATAAGATCCTGATCTGATGACTATGGAACCATCTCGAAAGTATACCCTTTCTAACAATAACATTCTTCTCAATAAATAAATAAAAAAATAATCGATTGGCGTGATATTGAGCTATTAATTGTCCATTTGTTGAGCACATACTTAATGAAAATTTCAGACTTATTCAGGTTTTTCATGGATGCCATTGTCAGAACTGGACCAAATTGCTATGGGACCAAACGGGAAGCACCAGCTTTCAAATAATAAAAAAAAACATCCAAATCGGTTCACCCAGGCGAAAGTTCTGTGGTAACAAACATAAAAAAAAATACAGACGAATTGATAACCTCCTCCTTTTTTTGAAGTCGGTTAAAAAACAAAGTAAGCCTCGGGAAAAAGTTAGTAATAAATAAAAACAAACAGCACATTTCAAATATTTTATTTGTCGGCTTGATGCTGGCTGAATAAGAGTGGAATGCATCCATTCCACTCTGACACAACTCCGAACGCTTATGTCAAATTGACATAACGTTGACAAGTTGACAGTAGGTTTTCCGCGGGAGCCGGAGGACGCTGGTCTGTCTTGGAAGTCGGCGTTGTGTTATTAAAAACATTAATAAGAGTGATATAACGTGTTCGGTGGAGTGTCTATTAGTTTGATTTGTGATTGAGACTTTATCTGATTCATATTACACATATTCTCTCATCAGTTACTTATAGTTTTCCTCGCCCTGCATACCTCCCACAGGCAACATATAAAAGATGGAATCGCTCGAGCCTTCATCAGAAGTGGGATGCGAAGGGCAAAACGCAGAGGAAAACAATTCTGACAAGATGCCGGCTCCTACACCAAATCTATTACAACATATGGAGTCCTTGTTAGCCCGTTTATTGATGCAACAGCCGGCTGGCGTGCCTACTCATCTGATTAAATTTGATCCTGAAGACCCGGAGGCAGACATAGAAGGATGGTGTAATGTAACAGAGTTGATCGTAAATAGTAAGAAATTAGATGGAGCCGATTTGTTGTTGGCAGTGACTCACGCATTAAAAGGCCGCGCTGCCACTTGCTTAACTAAATTGCAAAGCCATCAGTTATCATGGCCTAAAATAAAAGAGCAATTGATTGCTAAGTTTGCAAAGCCGATGTTACCACAAGATTATTTTGACGAGATATTAAGATTTCAAATAAGCAATAAAGAAACTGCTGCTGAAGCAGCAATTCGCCTATGGAACCTAATTGAACGCATTCCTAATACTGAATTAAATGAAGAAATCATAACTGGATTCACAGCATCAGTACTATGTCATAAGGACATAACTATAAGGAGAGAATTGCACTCACATGGAGTATCATCTAGGGCGCAACTACTTAGAATCTTGAATAATATTTCACTGAAACGCAAGCAGGAAGGCACAGACAACAGTGAGTCGGAAGTTAAGAGAGTTCGCTCAAATGAACGTTTCACTGGAACATGTCATCAGTGTGGCACACCCGGACATAAAGCTGTTGATTGCCGCAAGAAAAGAGATAAAACATCCAGCAAGCCTTCATCTGATAATACCATAGACAAGAGTCGCCTGGTTAAATGCTACACATGTGGAAAGCCTGGGCACATATCATCTGCATGTCCAGAACGGAAGGCAAATGGTGGAGGAGCGGTGGTTAAAGAAGTTCATCTTTGTGAATGCAAATTTATCAAGAATAACCTAACTACAGCATCGGGTGAGAAAGTTTCATTTCTTTTTGATAGTGGGTCTGTCTGCTCTTTAGTTATTACTAGTATTGCCGATAAGTTCCTGGGTACCACACATAATGAAATAGTATATCTTTCAGGCATAGGTAATGAACAAATATGTTGCACATCACAAGTTGTAAGTCTAGTTGAAATACAGGGTATATCATTGCCATTATTATTCCATATAGTACCTGATAACATTTTATCTGTACCTGTCATCATAGGTAGAGATTTATTGCAACACAATGTTAGTGTACAAATAAACAATGATAATATCACATTTTCTTTACATAGAGAAGTAAATTTAACCTTAAAACAACCTTTATTTGATCATAATAATGTAGATACTGACTTAAAAGGTAAAGATAGAGAAGAATTAATTAGGATTCTACAAAAATATTATGACTTTTTCATTGATGGTATACCAACGCGTCGGGTAACAACTGGTGTATTGAGGATAGACCCAATCGACCCAAATAAGATAGTACAAAGAAGGCCTTATAGATTATCGCCCAGTGAAAAAGAAATAGTCAGGAATAAGATAAAGGATCTTTTAAATGCTGGGGTTATTCGAGAAAGCTCATCTCCCTTTGCTAGCCCCATTCTACTAGTTAAAAAAAAAGATGGTTCAGAAAGAATGTGTGTAGACTATAGGGAACTTAACGCTAACACTCGATCTGAACATTTTCCCTTACCAAGAATAGAGGAACAAATAGATTATTTGAACGGTGCACATTATTTCTGTTCGCTTGATATGGCTTCTGGCTATCATCAAATTTTAGTAGATTCCGGTAGTGACAGTATTTCAAGGACTGCGTTTGTGACCCCCGAGGGGCAGTATGAATACCTGGCCATGCCATTTGGTTTGAAAAATGCTGCTTCTGTTTATCAACGTTGCATAAATAGCGCTCTAGGTCCTCTCAAAGACAAGGTAGCATTAGCGTACATGGACGATGTACTTTGCTACTCAGAGACGATCTCTCAAGGGCTAGAGCGCCTTGACTTAACCCTTGAGGCACTGTCAAAGGCAGGATTTTCACTAAATATAAAAAAATGTCGTTTTATGAAACATAAAATAAGTTTTCTGGGATATGTAATAAAGGCGGGTGAAATTACCCCAAATCCTGTTAAAATAGATGCTTTAGTCAAAGCTCCCATCCCTAAGACAGCATCTCATGTAAGGCAGTTTTTAGGACTAGCATCCTACTTCAGGAGATTCATTCCAAACTATACTTTTCTAGTTGGTCCACTATACCCACTTACCAAACTAAAGGGTCCTATAAAATGGACAAATGTGCATAGCAACATTCACAAAAAAATCATAGATATACTTACATCTGAGCCCGTTCTCACAATTTATGATCAGACCTTACCAATCGAACTCCACACAGATGCTAGTTCTGAGGGGTATGGAGCAATTCTCATACAAAAAAAAAATAATGTTCCACATGTGGTATCCTACTTTAGCCGCCGTACAACTGATCCTGAATCACGTTACCATTCCTATGAACTAGAAACTTTGGCAGTTGTTCGTGCAGTAGAAAATTTCCGCCATTATCTTTATGGCCAGCATTTCACAGTTTTCACTGACTGCAATTCACTGAAAGCGTCGAAATCTAAAATTGATCTTACACCGCGTGTTCATCGCTGGTGGGCATTTTTGCAAGCCTATGATTTTGACATAGTGCACAAAAAAGGAAGTAACATGGAGCATGCTGATTTCTTATCACGCAATCCTCTTCAGGAAGAGGTACCCAGTGTGCCTAGTAAAGTTGATGAGCTACAAACACACAGAATTAAAGATGTACAGTTTGTTGAATTACATCAAGGATGGCTCCAAGTAGAACAAAGTCGGGACAGTGAAATTCAGGATCTTATCAATAAGCATAATAATAATGAACTGCCTGAAACTATTGCTCACACTTATGATGTTAGAAAGGGTATACTTTATAGAAAGATAGAACGAAACAAGAGAACATTCTGGCTTCCAATAGTACCAAGATCATTAATATGGACTCTCATTAACCATATACATACAGAAATTAAACACTTAGGACCAGAAAAAACATTAGATAAAATATATGAACAATATTGGTTTCCACAAATGGCTAAGCAAGTGCGCATATTCGTAGACTCATGTATTGTTTGTAAAGCATCTAAAGGCAGCTCAGGTGCCCAACAAGTTCGTCTTCATCCTATTCCCAAGTTCTCTACACCGTGGCATACCATACACATAGATTTTTCAGGTAAATTAAGTGGAAAGAGTGATAGGAAAGAATACTGCTCTGTTATTATTGATTCCTTTACAAAATATACTCTCCTTGAATATACAACGTCTTTAGATGCAGCTAGCGCCATTAGAGCATTAAAGAAAGCAGTTTCTTTGTTTGGTGCACCTAAACGTATAATAGCCGATCAAGGCAGATGTTACATAAGTATAGATTTCAAACAGTTTTGCAATAGCAATGGTATAGAGCTCCATCTAATTGCTACTGGATCTAGTAGAGCAAATGGACAAGTGGAGAGGGTGATGCGTACTTTAAAAAGCTTACTAACAATAATTGAAAATGACCCAACTAAAATTTGGCGAGAGGAACTACCAGAGGTACAACTTGCCCTAAATAGTACGCGATCAAGAGTAACCAAATTCTCTGCAACCGAATTGATGTTTGGCATATGCGCACAGTCTTTGGGTACAAATAATATTTCACCACATTCAGACTCAGAGCCAAGAATTGATTTAGCAGAAATTAGGCGGGAAGCTTCAGAAAATATTGAAAAAGCAGCTTTATCAGACATACAACGCTTTAATCGCGGCAGAGCTATAGTTAAACCATTTGCTGTAGGTGACTTTGTGTTTATAAAATGTAGTGAACGTAATCAAGCTAAACTAAATAGAAAGTTTAAAGGTCCCTATGTAATTTCCCGCTTATTAGAAAATGACAGGTACGAATTGAGAAATTTAAAGGGGTCAAATCGAGTTTACAAGTATGCACATGATAGTTTACGTGCGGTACCCAGGGGACATGACGGCATAGTAGAAACTGCTGCCATCTTAATGGATGACTCAGAGGAGATAGTGATGGCAACCCACGATCAAGAGAGGGAGGGGGACTTATCTAATGACGGAAGCGATACAGATTCAATTGCTAGCTCTAACACTTTAACTGCTGGCTCCGAAACCCTCTCTGCCTCTGAACGTGATGAGCCATCTGAAGGTAATATTTTAGTATTCCCTCATTTTTTTACCTGCAAAGCGTATAACAACTAGAGTCCTGGATCAGGCTGATCGATAGGACGCTATGAGGTTATCCGGTCTAATCTATTAAATAGAGATTAATATGATTAGTCGAAAGGATGCTTGTGTAGTTGTCCGGTTCAGTCCAATATTAGAACATTAGAGTTGCATTGTTAGAAAGATCTGATCGAAGGGACGCTGCAAAGTTGTCCGGTCTGATCTATTATAGGAATAATATGATCAGTCGAAAGGACGCTTGTGTAGTTGTCCGGTTCAGTTGAATAGTAGTAGTAGAAATGTTCTATGTGTTAAGATAATAAAGAGTTATTAGAAAGTTGGGGATTTTTGTTCTTGTATGTTTTGATGTCAGGATTGGACGAGCATTATATACACAGATGTTTCTTTTTCTCCTTTACAGAGTAACATAGATAGCAAGAACTTCAGATGCAACACGCACGAGGCCGTGCGATTATCAGGACGGCCGTGTCGGCTTGATGCTGGCTGAATAAGAGTGGAATGCATCCATTCCACTCTGACACAACTCCGAACGCTTATGTCAAATTGACATAACGTTGACAAGTTGACAGTAGGTTTTCCGCGGGAGCCGGAGGACGCTGGTCTGTCTTGGAAGTCGGCGTTGTGTTATTAAAAACATTAATAAGAGTGATATAACGTGTTCGGTGGAGTGTCTATTAGTTTGATTTGTGATTGAGACTTTATCTGATTCATATTACACATATTCTCTCATCAGTTACTTATAGTTTTCCTCGCCCTGCATACCTCCCACAGGCAACATATAAAAGATGGAATCGCTCGAGCCTTCATATTTAAAAATACAAAAATAAATAGAAACAACGATGGGCTCGATTGAGCGAACATTAAAATTATTGATCACAGATTTCAGTGAACTTGACCCTATGAGACTTGACCATGACACGTTTTTTTTTTTGCTGCTGTAAAATTATCAGAAGTAACAAAGTGAAATTTATAGATGACTAGCTGTTCCCCGCGGCTCCGCCCCGCGTGGGACTCGGTTATATCGCGCCCAAAAGTAGCCTATGTTTGACCTCAGGTCGTTAACTACATCCCTACCAAATTTCATCACAATCGGTCCAGCAGTTTAGCCGTGAAGAGGTGACAGACAGACAGACAGACTTTTGCATTTATAATATTAGTATGGAAGTATGGATTTATCTAATATGTAAAAATCTCGGTCTCATTTTGGATCCCCAAGGTGTTCGGATCAATTGACCTTGTAACCCACATTATTTATGAGTGACGTAATGTTGAAATAACTACAATAACTATGTACATTTACGAAAATCAGACTCCTGTATTCTGTGCGATCCAGTCCCTCAAGGAAGCAATATTCGTAAACACAGTAGGAGAAAGAGGCAGAGCACATCCCCTGGCAAAGGAGACCACTCCAAAAGCGGTCCCTCTGAACACCGCTGGACCTCCAGAATCACCCTGCAAACAAAAGAAAAATTGATTTTAATTTTTGGCTAAGCAAATTATAAGCCAATAAGCTGTGAGCTCCATCTAAGACCACAGCTTAACTTTTGTGTAAAAAAATTCTAAATTTGAAGTTGAAAAACAGAAACAAGAAGTCGTTTTCAAAATATGTGGCTCACTTCAAAGGGGTGAGGCGAATGAAAATTATTTGACACTGATTTTGCATGACTCAAAGTTTTCAGAAGTAGAGCCCCAGAAGATATTTTAACGTATATATTTCGATAAATAACGTATTAATTTTTAAGTCAACAAACGCAAGCAAACATGCAACGCCTTCCTGCAACCTTTATAAGTTCGTCCAAACATGATTTTTTTGTAACTAGATTAGACCTATAATTTAGGACCCCAAACATATGTTAACTATATAACCAATGACTGGTTATTATGAGCTTTGGCAGGCAAATAAAATATCCGCTGCTTTCACTAAATGGCTGTCGTTTTCCTTTTTGTTCCTCGTTCGTTCTTATTAATGCGAATGGAACGCAAAGCTACAAGCTTGGCTACAATTTAAATTATAAAAATCTTCACTAATAAACCTTAAATCAGCTAATATTACAAAAGAGATTGATTCTGGAACCAATAAAGCTGTCAAAGTGTCTCCCGCGTCCCGGCCAACCCCCACGCAACATCCCTTATGTTTCCCAAATTAGATAAATCTGTTTGACGTTTATTAACGCGGGACTTTTTTCAGTTTTGTGTTAATTATTTCTTGAATAGATAGACCTTGTTTGGAATCTAATTAATACAATATGGGCTTTTTATCTTTATATAAGTACTAGCTTTACTATAAGTACTAACTTAGCGAAAACAGTGCTTTTTCCCAGGATGACAGGTACCCTATGTCCTTCTCAATACTTCTAGCAAAGTATGCGAAACTTCAGGAAGATCGGTTCAGAAGATAGGGCGTGAAATCGTAACAAACAAACTCACTTTCGCATTTATAATATTAGTAAGATTGGATTTGTTGAGATATTATTTTCTTTCTCTTTCTCATCATATCGATTTCGTGGTTACTTCTCAAGCCAGGAGCCGCTAAAATTCAATATCTTATTTTTTTTTCTTCAATACAGTACTCAAGACAAGACGTCAGGCCTGACTGATGTCGGTTCTCCGTGAGAATGTTGTTATTGATGAAATCCACTACCTATTGTAAAGAAATACAAGAATATCAAAGGTTTTATTTAATTCCCAGTTGCTCTTTACTTCATTCAAATTGATAATAGTGACAGAGAGGTTGTGTAACTCTCAAGCCATAAACCACATCACCCATGTGCATAATTTCTTAATACTACGCAGAATAACATTTCCCCTTAACACCACCAGTTGTACTATGGATAAAGTTAACTCATCATGGTACAAAGAATTGAACATAGCAGTTGGACCACGGGTCGGAAGAGGAAATCACCATCTATACTTTATACCTGACAGGACGATACTCCTCCTATAAGGAAGTGTCCTCCACAGAACATGTTACTGGTGAGGGCGTCGCCATACGACAGACGACAGAGCCAGTGCGGTACCACGGGTACCTGGGCTTCCATCATGATACGGGGGATCCGACGGCCTCCGGGCTGAAATGGAAAGTGGATAAGTCTAGAAAGGTCCGACATTAACACGTTGGCGGACTACGTCTATAGACGTTATTACAATTAAACTTCTATTGTGTTTTCAAAACCGTCCGCCAACGTGTTTATTATTGAAAGATACTTACAATATTTATATCTATACTAAATAAGTATTCAACTTTATGGTTGAAACACTAGGATCTTTGGTGGAGTTTTTAGTAGTTTTCGATATCAATCTACGATAATAGTTGCTCCAATCTGAGGACAACTGTTTTCTTTCAAATTACTTGGTTGTAATAACTTTATTGTACAAAATAAACAAAAGTACATAATGTTAGATAGATGCAACGACGGTAATTGAGTATCAACATGTTAAAGACCGATTTTTTCGTAATAGGTATCTATAAAAATAAAGAAAAATACGCAAGTTGTATTATTTTGTATCATATAAAGTTGTATGATATAAAGGCAATCATTAGGTTTTTATAATTACCAAATGGCATTTGAAAAAACCTTTCGATGGATATATAACAAGCAGAAAAAGAAAAATATCTGATCTAGCCCACAACTTACAAAGTAGGTAGGTTAAATAAAGGCTAATAAAATAATACGAACCGCAGTCAATCCCCACCCAGTGACAGTAAGCCTTACAAGCGGCACAGCATCACCCCTCGCCGGCAACCTTATAGCTCTTATATTGTTGTTAAACGTCAAAGGACGAGTCAATCTAAGGACAGCTATATCGTTGTCAAACTGAGGGTTTCCGTACTGTGGATGGACTGTCACATTGGCTACGCGGACTATCCGTCCTCCGGAGTCACGTCGGGTACTGCCGACTCGAAGGCGTATCGCAGTAGGGGCTACGCTGTTAAAACATAGTAAAAATTAGTTGAATAATTGTGAGAGTCACTTTTGTCTAAAGAATGTGGAATGCAACGAACGAACGTTGAAGAGAAAAATAAAGATTTGAATTCCTGCTACGACTATGAATGGTGGATCACACCAACAACAGCATTCCAAAGAAGAGGTTGACAGACGATAAAATAACTGAGATACTTTTTTTGAAATTTGTTACTCAAATCCAGTTTCGAATGAATTCCATTCAGCATAATCGATGTCGAATGAAAATCAAAAGACTCATCGATTTTGAGTGAGTCACTGATTTCAAAAAAAGCACTTCTAGCTGGCGAATGATCATAAAAATCATGACGAATCTTACGCACGGAGGAGGTTATACTTGACAATAAAATCATATTTTTAAGAAATAAGCTTTCTACTTCCACCTACCTAATAATTTAATAATGAGAAAACAAATGAAGAAAAAGGAGGTTCTTACTTAATTCAAGCCATTTGGAACTTTTATGACCGTGAGATTATCCTAAGACTTACAATAATAAATAATTTTCTCCCGAACCTATCAAAAATATTCAAATACGAACCGACAAGGTCAGTGGCTCCCAAACTGGAAGAGACCCAAGTTCCATGTTTACGAAATGAACGGTAATGAATCTAATTATAACAAACAACAATAACACCTTACGTAATTATTTTGTTTTGCAAATATTGTAAAAGTTGGAATTTTGTAATTTTAACATCATTATTACGATGCCAAGGGACCGTCCGAATAAATAAGTCATCTTGTGTTCCATAGTAGAATTTAATTTAAACGAAGTTTTAAAGTTCTGGTTTGGTTGAAGTTTTTTTAAACGAAGAAATGAGTAAGCTTAGGTATTCCATAACCAGACAATTTATAACGAGACCATGAGATTCATGTGTACCCGAGACACATTGAATAGGATTATTAATCACTTAATGGCTATTTGGACCCTATATTGACTTTGATCAGTACTCGACCACCTCCATCTAATGGAACATATGAGGCCACAGAATAAATATACTTAGTACTACTTATACTTAGATTTCATATCACACTGACGATCCCCAATTCTTCCGTCCATCTTTTTAACATTACCCAAACGTAAGCTTTATTTAATTTGGCTTTTTTGCGCGGCCTACGGTCTTGGCTACTAGGAAAATAAAAAAGAGGTTTTATTGCAGCTGGGCTGGTCACAGAATTTTATTTGTACTCCAGTCGTAAAGTTTAGTGTTCTAAGTAAAACTCTAAGCAACAGAAAGATGGGACTGCTTTGCGCAATGAAGTTAAATATTTAAAGGCTGCGAGCGCGCGTACAAGGAAATTCAATTTCGGGGACTACTTCTGCAGGAATATCACAAAAAGGGGACTACTTTTTAGATATTTTTGTGAGAGAATATTAATGTATGTCAGTTATTATTTAAACCGAGCAATAAAATATGTATTTATAAACTATCATCGAAGATCAAAATATTGAAAACTCTTTGATATATTTTCAACATTGATTTATTTTCAACGTGCACATTTGCAAGTATTATTATATTTATAAATCTGCTAAGTTTCTTCCATCAATAAATAAAAGTAATCATCGTTTGTCTTCAAAATTTTATTTGCTACCTCTTTTTATAACGCTAGCCATAGATTATAAAAATATACTGAGTGACACCATGATTTCTTTATGATATAGCGTAGCCCATTTCCAACAAATTAAAACAAACTTTCTACTAAATGTCATCTTAATTGTAATTTTAGGAATAGTGCTTGGGGCCCTAACTTAAAATTAGTCAGCTGTAATATTTGAATAAAAATTAAAAGAAAAATCACTTACTTCTGAACACAATGCGCGGCCGTCACCACATAATCTGGGCTGATGATGAATCCTCCACAAAAGGAATTCCCATTCAGCACCATAGACACCTGGTACGGATGCCTTGCCACTGAACTGGGCCGGCCTCCTATGATCTGCCCACTCAGTTCAGGGCATACTGCTTCTAGTTCTATGTCTTGGAGTTCTTGTTGTTCTTCCTCATTTGGCTGAGCTTCATCAGAGCATGGATTGTCACACGCATTCTCCACTGCATCTTGTAGATCTAAAATCAAATGTGTGTGTTGCAGTGTAGAGTCGATTATAATTTAAGAGTTCGTTATCTACGAGTATCTATATAGATAATTATAAGTATGTAATATTAAAGTGAAGGGTCACTCATGAATTTATTCATATAGTTAAAACGAAATATCAAAAACAACCTCCAACGATGTAATTTTGCAGATAAGTAATTTATTATTTTGAGATTGCACTGCTTTACATAACCATAAGACCTCCTCAGAGATTTTCAGATTAATAATTTGGAATAGACTGCAGCTTCCTGTCAATCAAAAAAGCTTACCCAAGCAAATCAGTTACTATTACTATATAAGATATCACAATTAATTAAAACCTTACTAGTTTGAGTAACACTGAACGTCCCATGTAGTAGTGATGTGTACTATTAATTATTTCTCCACAAATCAAGGGCTAATAATATAATCGATGAAATTTAAATTAAGAACTGTACTCACCGGCAGCGGCCACAAAACACAGAAGGACAAAAAACTGCGTCCACCTGGACATCGCAGACATTCAGACTAGCAGGCACCTTTCAGGCAAATAGCGAAAACACGCCGCTGTCCTGATTCATCGATTACCGATTACGAAATTCGTCCGAAATCGATTTTCTCACGGTCCGGTGTCACGGTCGCGACCTTTAGGCTTTTTAATATGATTTTTCTGAAAAAATGGCCTGTGTGGTATAAAATATTGTGCCGTCCGCATTTTTTAATTATTAATTAGTAGGGCGAGTAGAGTTAAATCCAGATAAATAAACATAAACCAATGAAAATTCTATCTATCTCATCAATTCAAGGTTCTTTTGATTTTTGTTGCATAGTTTTTCAGTTCCACACACGCTGGGAGTTGTGAAATCAGATAACTTTTGGACAATACGAGTCTCGTCTTGACTCTATCTATGTCTTTTTCTGAGATAATCTAATAAGTAAAAAAAATTCAATCTCGCTGCAATTTCGTACACTGGAAATAACACAAAGGGTTTTTATCCTAAACATTACATGGGAGCGATGCCCCGTTAGTATAAATATTACACTAACTTAGCGGAACCCCGGCTCCAAATCAATTATGCCGTATGGTATAGTATAACATGAATGTAAACCATGCATTCGAAATACGTCGGACTTTACACCCAATTTACTTATTATCACAAACATTTTACAATAGTTCCTTAAAATACACTGACAGCCAATTATTTAGATATAGGTAACATAAAACACGAAAAGAAATTTAAGATAAAATGTTAAGATGTTAAATTATTAATCAATGCTGCACAAATGAACAATTACAGAGCCAGTCTTTCAGATTGACCTTGTAGTGTTTAAAAACTGCTTTTCTCAACAGTTAGCGTTATCTACCGATAAAGAAAGTTAAATTCAATTCTTAAATTATTGCAAATATTTCGATTCATTATGAAATTGGTCACGGTGAAGAAATGTCTAGTGCAAACCTGTAAACGAGTTAAAAATATTGTGAAAACGCTAAGAAAATTTATTTTACATCGGAAATAAAAACTACTTAAATTGAGATACAAGGTAGGTATATAGCACAAATCGCAATCATACCAGTGTATTTTCTAGTTATATCTTCGTCTTACGCTTCATAGCACAGAGTAAAAGGGCTTTGTCTTAATTATGGTCCTATATTTGGTGGTACTGGTTATTACAATGGAGCGACCGCCGTCTGACCTCCGTAACCCCTTTTACAGGGAAACCAGACCAATAGAGACATGATCCGGGTGTGTTAGTGGCCAACACTCGCAGATTTTTCAGGCTTCCTAAAGGCATCTAACACAGTGATTTTTTTGTAATTTGTCTACTTTTGTGTTATAGACAAAATATGTTTACTAAATTTGAACCTAATCGGTCCAGATATACCATGTTTTTTTGTGAATAAAGATATACTTACTTACTTACTTACCAGAGGTAGGAAGATTCGGAGAAAATCGGCTGTGACAGACAGAATAGTTAGGCATCCATGTTGATCCTTTAAGGGTTCTTTATCCTGTTTTGTTCAAGATTCAAGATGTTTTTTTTTTTTTTTGTTTATTATTTGTATTTGTTATTTTAATGTACCGGACCCTTAAAGATGCACCATCTTGATCTGACCAAGTATTGACCTCGGGGCCTCTGGTGTGACCGCCT
Source organism: Apomyelois bistriatella (assembly GCA_947044815.1). NCBI lineage: Eukaryota > Metazoa > Arthropoda > Insecta > Lepidoptera > Pyralidae > Apomyelois > Apomyelois bistriatella. Next base: position 903,163 of record OX345693.1, read on the forward strand.
GGCTTAATGACCACTAGACTACAGGGAGCGTTATATTAGCTACAATAAAATCCTGCATACGTATTGAGTAACCTTAAAATTTCACAGACAAGTAAATCAGGAACACTCCAACTGTTACAACCAGAACTGGAGTCATTACCGTGTTGATGTGTCGTAAATTCGGGAGTCGGGAATGTTACATCACTGATTGGCGTCATCATGCTAATTATATGTGTTGTAAATTGTAATGTTTGTTGCTTATGGCTCTTTGACTATTAAAATTTTTGTACAATTAGCCCGTCGACCTGCAGAATCCAGACGCAGTTGAAAAACTATTATTATGTGGCATATTCGTGCGCAAACCAAGTGAAAATTTTAAGTAGGTAAAGAGGCCCATGCCCCACCTGATAGGAAGCGGTTACCGTAGCGTATGAAACGTTTGTAACACTAGGAGAGTTGCAAGCGCGTTGTCGACCCTAAAGGAATCTTTGTAAGCTCTTCTTGAATAATATATATATATATATATATATATAAGCCGCGGGGAACAGCTAGTATATATATATACTAGCTTGTCCCGCGTGGGACTCGGTTATATCGCGCCCAAAAGTAGCCTATGTTTGACCTCAGGTCGTTAACTACATCCCTACCAAATTTCATAACAATCGGTCCAGCAGTTTAGCCGTGAAGAGATGACAGACAGATAGACAGACACACAGACAGACAGACTTTCGCATTTTTAATATTAGTAAGGATATATATATATAGGAACAAATCACACAAATTAAGCTAGCCCCAAAGTAAGTTCGAGACTTGTGTTATGAGATACACTCAACGATACTATTTTTAAAAAAATGGGTACAAATAAGCATATAAATAAGCAACCAAGATCTAGCCCAATAAAAAAAAATCATTTTTCATCTTGACCTGACCGGGGTATTTGTTTCGTTTTCAATCCTCAAATGCAATTGAATTGTTACAACATTATTGTCCACTTTATGAAATTGTTTCAGCGCCTTGTTTATGATTTCACAAGATCTTAATTGATTTTCTAAACTCAATTTACAAAGGACCTCGTTATTTATAGTATTCTCAAAATGATACCCATTCAAGGTTTCGTCCTTTTATACTGTTTCTTTTCCCGTTCAGGCCCTATAAGTCGACTGAGGGAACCGTGGAATGGGGGATCATGACATAGGCGATGCGGCTAGAAACCCATCACAAATGTTTCCTGTTTCAATTATTGGAGGTTGTATTATTATATGCTGGCCATATAATCTATTACTCTACTGTCATATTTAAAATGTACCTAGTTACGGTTTGTTGATATTCTTATAACTGATATTGTCACCTGAAGCTTGTGAAATAAATAATATTCACCACGATAAAGTCTAGCGTTTATCTATCATAATAAGCTGTAAGCACACTGCAGTCTCCGTTATTGTATATATTCCATCATCAATTACCATCATGCTAAACGTGGCCTAAGGTCTAAGGCGCTAGACCTCTCTACCCCGGGTGGTAGGTATAAAGAGGTGATTATTTCTCAAGTAATTGCTCAAGTATCAGGGTCCTATTCCCTTTCCTCTAAAGGTTAAACTGAGGATGTAACTGGGAAACACAGTCGGATGAAGAAGAATTTAGGTTTTTCGTCTGCATGACTGTAGCTTTTTATATTGAACTTAATTTGCTCCATTACATCTCTTAGTTGACTGGTAGAAAAAAAACCACTGCTTAAACGCAAATAAAAAAAAAATTCATGCATAGATAAAAAACATTGCTCGTAGAGACCGCGCGCGATTACCTAATTCTATGGTTTTATAAATAAAAATGACAATATTTGTTACCTACAAATATAATTGGTACTAATTAATAGAAAATTATAAATTGGTTTGTCTATCAAAATCAATGTTAATAATCTGTGGATAATTGGTAGTCGGATCTTCGACCTCCGGAGCACCAGACCATGACAGACTTGAGATGCAATAAAAAGGTCCAAGTTTTGGTCATAACCTTCAGCTCTTTAATACTTCAATGGCATTATATAACATATTTAATACAAATCCATAAACATACATCTTTACAACTATTTTCTGCATCCTTACAGACCTCCCTTGCTTCCACCACACTCATCATTCTCTTTATACACTGAAAAAAATATTTTATATAAATAATACGGCTATTTGAGAAGTAACCAAAGTTTGACAAGATACTAATGAAGTTAACTTGATTTAAGAAAAGTAATTTACAAAAAACAGACAAAAAGTTTGGTCACATACTGCAAAGAGTTATGTGGTCACTTTTTTGTGCTATAGATTGACGAAACTTTGGTTGTGTATAAGTAAGTATTTTTTTCAGTTTATGTATGATTTATGTTCGACGATTTTTGACATTCGTATGTCCCAAGAGGATTGCAATTCAAGAATTATAATAAAATTTCTGATTAGTTTCTACCATAGACCTGAGGTAATTTTGAGAACTACTTTTTTGTCAGCCGCGGTTTTTAACTACCGACCAAATTTCACATCCATTTCAGACAGGTATAACAATTGTCGGCACGCCTAAAGAAATTTTCACTTCAAAGTTACGGTAACTAGTTTTTTTTCCATCTCAGTAATTATCAATATGTTATAGTTTTCATTTCAAAAATGTACAATATCACAATCTTGGAGTGATCATAATTTTTTTTATTCTTTGAAATATAAGTAAGTGTAACAGTTTCTATAAAACTAAGTGGATAATACATCGACTTAGTAACTAAAAAACAAAACCCTAGTGTCCTATAAACCGCATTCCCCACGGATCGCGTTACCGTTACCGCGCGACAAAAATATTCGCTCGTATTTTCATAGTTATTTTTAGGTCGCATCCCGCGGTGATTTTATTTTTTACAATCGAACTATTGAGCGTAGAATTGAATGGAGTTTATGAATGTCAATATCAGGCTCAAATAATGTTATATTTATTCATGTGTTATAAGCAAACAACGGTCCTGGAACTGGGGAGCTAAGTTTAGGCGCTGCCACTTATGAAATAATTATCCTAATAATAAATAATTGTTTTTGCCAAAAAAACCAAACCGACTTCATTTCCTCAACTAAAAAGGATGAAATAATTAATACGTTGTTGTTTAAATATACTTCATATCAAACATTTTAAATAAATCTGAAGTCGGTGCCGATTATTTTAATTAAATATGCTAATTAACGAGCCAGCAGCTATTCAACGAATTTGTAAAATTGGCACCAACTTCAAATTTATTAAAATGTTTGATATGAAGTATATTTAAACAACAATGTATTAATTATTTCATCCTTTTTAGTTGAGGAAATGAAGTCGGTTTGGTTTTTTTGGCAAAAACAATTATTTTTTACTTTTTAGTTTTGAGTACGCAACACCTTATAACTAAAAAGTTGTAAACACTGCATTTTGGAAAGTCGGGTAAACGTCATCAGCGTCGTCTCACCTTATTGACATGGAATATATCAAAAACGACCCAAATCGCAATAAAACTTGAAAAGTTCCCTCGATAACTCCATGATTCCATCATCAGATCCTGATCTGATGACTATGGAACTATCTAAAAGTATACCCTATGTATAATCGTGAGTTAAAGTAATGTGTACCAAAACTCTAAAGTCAACCAAATGTCAACTTATTTATTGTTTTATAGATGGCGTTGTTAGATATTACATCACGCTATGGTTATTGTTATGGCATTCGACATAATAACATGTAGATTTTAATAAATGTCTTCGTCTTGGAAACGGTGTTTTGTTCATGGTCCTTCGAGCCGGATAACTACCAGGAGGATTGATCACTAATATGATGTGGACAGATAAGTAACATAAGCATAGAGTTTATGAAGCGGACAAACTGTGAGTAATTTGACATTATTATCGTAGACAAGAATGAGCATTAAGTATCAAGCTAAATTTAGCTTTAAGAACTAGACCTAGAAAACTTAGAAGAAACTTATTAATGCTCAGACTTGTAAAATATTCAGCAAAATTGGGTTGAGACGGGGAATCCACGCCCGATTTTACCTAAGTTTCAAAAGTTTAAACACTTAGAAAATTTGAAAAAAAAACGGGACTTAGAAAAATCACTTCAATTTAAAACTTAGAAAAAATTGCAAAATTGGACTTGGAAAATTTATGACAAAATTTTGAAACTTATTGTCTAACATGGAGTCCTTAATAAGATTACAAGAAGATATACTAAAGAATATAAACAAAGGTTATACTAACTTTAAAAAATCCCCTAAAGAAAGGTTAACAGAGAGTTATATAGAAACGAGATTGGAAAGTTTGGAAAAACAGTGGTCTACTTTTAATGATACACATCAACAACTAATTTCTGAATTTTCGAGCAAGGAATTTGAGGCATCTGAATATCATTCACAGGAAATTTACGACAAACTAGAAGATTTATATATTGATTACAAATCCGAAATGAAAGAGAAGCTTATCAAGTTTAAGATACAACCAGAAAAACTAGCAGCTGTTACTTATAGTTTAGAATCGCGTAACAATAACGAGCAGATTAACATCAAATTACCGAAAATTGAGATACCAAGTTTCTCAGGAAACTATTCGGAATGGATTACCTTTCGAGATTTGTTTCTGTCACTTATCCATACCAACAAAACATTGCAAAATGTGCAGAAACTACATTACTTGAAGAGTTATCTTACCGGAGAAGCTGAACAACTACTACGTCATCTGCCGATTACGAGTGACAACTATTCGGCTTGCTGGGATCTTTTAGAAAATAGATTTAACAACAAAAAATATTTAACCACGAGTATTCTTAAGCGATTTTATAGTCAAAGAAATATTGTTAACGAATCTTCCACAGCTATCAAAGAACTATTTGATACTTCTAAGGAATGTTTAAATTCTTTGATTAATATTGGGGTCAAAACTGAAAATTGGGATATCATGATAATTTATATTCTATGTTTGAAATTAGATACCGAATCGCGCAAAAAATGGGAAGATAAAATTTGTGGCTCAGTCAATGAATTACCGAGTTTAGAACAATTTTTCGAATTTTTAGAACATAGGAATATTTAGATCTCTAGGAAGGAATATAGGAATATTTAGGATAGAATTTTTAGATCTCTTGAATTTTTAGATAATGAAACTGCAAAAAGTTTACAATCTCATCACGTTCTAACAAAAGTTAACTCTGGTAAATCTTCTACTTGTTCCTATTGTTCTGAATGTACTCATAAAATAGGTAATTGTAAAAAGTTTTCAAAGAAAGATATCAATACTCGTCGCAAGTTTGTCCAAGATTCTGGTTTTTGTTTTAACTGCTTAGGACCAAATCATTCTGTCATATCGTGTCGTTTACCCACATCATGTAAGATCTGTAACAAAAAACACCATTCTCTACTACATGCAAACAATGTTAACACTTCAACTGATACAAAGGAAACAAACAATCAGTCAGTTGATGATACCAAAGTTGCTGAAACAACATCAACCACTTCAAAAGACGAGATCGAAGTAGAAACTTTTAACACTTGTTTTTCTAACATAAAAAGTCATGTATTATTACCAACAGCTTTAGTCAATGCAGAAACTGAAACAGGATCTTTTATGACACTTAGGTCTTTGCTAGACCAAGGATCACAGGCTTCTTTTATTACGGAGGCAGCAGTCCTATTACTTGGACTTAAGAAGATACCAAACAAAAGTGTCATATCAGGTATAGGTGGTGATTCAAATGGATCACTTAATTGTAAACACGTAGTTTTCCTTAAACTGCAATCTATCAAAGACCCTAATTTCATCATTACCATCAAAGCTCATGTACTTAACCAACTTACCTCTTTTCTACCTGAAAATAAATTTACCTTGTTGTCAAACTTACCTAAATTAAAATTAGCTGATTCTGATTTCAACAAACCAAATAAAATAGATATGTTGCTTGGAGCGGAAGTCTTTTGTCAGATTATAACTGAAGGTCTTATTAGAGAACCACAAGGAACACTGATAGCCCAGAATACGAAACTTGGGTGGATCATATCTGGTAAAGTTTTTGATGGTAGGAAAATACTTAAGCCTAACAGTCAGTCTACTGTCCATTCCATGCACACCAAATTTGTACAATATAACAGTAAAAAGTTGTGGCAGTTGAAATCTAAAGGCTATCCTGTAACAAAAAGGGAGATAACGTCAGAAGTAAAAAGTTGCAAAGATTCCAATAAAAAAGCAACCACACGCGAATTTTATGATCGTTATGTAGTCAATTCATCCTTTAGGCACATCAGTCCAAAATTTAAACATTTCAATTCATTTGCATCATCGACACAATCACCTTATTATTTAAGAACTCGATCAAATGACAACACGAAACATACCTAAAAGAAATTTATGCAAACCTCATTATGTCATACCTTTAGGGATGTATTAAGCAATGCAGCAACCTATGTACATGTTCATAAAAAGCAGGCTTTGTTTGGCTAAGTAACAAATTAGTTCATGTAAACTAATTATTCATTAAATCATAACATTTCTATGATCTTATAACTTGGGGCTCTTGGACAACATTAAAAGAGTCGTAAACATGAAAAAATATAGTTCAGTTATCCAGTTACGAAACCATGTGCTACCTATAAGTAACTGGTAACTTGTTATTTACTTAGAAGTTATTTTATTTTTGTTATCTATTGAGTAGAATCTATAGAGAGTATTTGTTTTGTAAGGTTAACATAATTGTTGGAATAGTAACTAAATAATAACAACTATATTAATTTATCAGAAACTTTACCATGTAACTGTAACAAGTGTATTTTTTAACTATTGTATCATTCTTTTTGATCTTAACTTGAATGTAAATTTATTATTGAAACAATTAGCTATACAGTCCACTTCTCTTCAAATGAGCTCATGATGGGCGGAATTCATGGACATTCTGTCCATGATGGGCGGTATGTATAATCGTGAGTTAAAGTAATGTGTACCAAAACTCTAAAGTCAACCAAATGTCAACTTATTTATTGTTTTATAGATGGCGTTGTTAGATATTACATCACGCTATGGTTATTGTTATGGCATTCGACATAATAACATGTAGATTTTAATAAATGTCTTCGTCTTGGAAACGGTGTTTTGTTCACCCTTTCTAACAAAAACATAATTTTACCAATCGATTCAGTGGTCTTCGAGTAATCGAGCAAGATATATTACAATCAAAAAGTTGTAAATACATTGCATTTTTAAAAGTGGGTTAAATTTTCCAGCATCGTTTCACCTTCGCCTCACTTTAATAACTTGGAATATATCAAAAAATACCCATGCCCAATACAAAACATGAAGAGTTCCCTCGATTCCTCCATGATCCCATCATCAGATCCTGACCTGCTGAACATGGGACCAATTGGAAAATAAATCCTTTCGAACAAAAAAAAAATTTTTCAAATCGGTTTAGCCGTCTTCGAGTAATCCGGTAACATACATAAAAAAAAAACATAAATCATTCCGACGAATTGATAACCTCCTCCTTTTTTTAGAAGTCGGTTAAAAAGAGGAGTAATCATATTGTAATCAGTTAACACATCTGCATTTGCATTAAAAATGTGTTATTAGCCATTTATTTGCATACAAATTTTTTTTTAATGATTTTAAATAAATTTAACAGATAATATCCGACTGCGGTCTGATCCCCGTAACTTCTTTTTCAGACCTATAGAGACATGACTTTGGTTTAACACACCCGATCTTAACACTGTCAGATATTTAAGGCTGCTTTAAGACATCTATCTGATACAGCCTAACGACTGGCATCTAGCTATTAACAGCCGAGTAACACGGAGAAGCTCAAGAAAAAATGCCAACGGCGACCAATCCAAGCTAGGCCGCCCTTGCCTTTGTCGCTTAATACGCGCTATCGTTATTAACACAAATGCACCGCAAAGCTATCGAGCTAATCAAATGTGGTTTCTATACAATCTCCGTAAATAAAATACACCTTTTTAATAATTCAAACTAACTTGCCTTTTTAATAATTCAAAATAAACACAAAAGAAGAGACACTAAAAATGTTTTTTCCATTTGGTTCTAAGCTCTTAGATTCGGTCTGTCAGAGCACATGAACGAAATTGTTTATAAGAATCAGCAATCGGCTCCTATTATATTGGATTATTAAATTTACTTTGATGTCTTTGTCAAAAGCTGGTCAGACGAAAATATTGTTTAGTTACAAGTTTGAAGTAAATATTTTGATCTTATATATTCCTTATCCTTTTTTTCAATTTAAAAGGCTATGCGTTTTGGCAATCACTAACGGGCGGCGTTGTAATTATGAGTCATAAGTTTCTAATTGGAGCGTTTGTGCCAACAAACTGAACTAAATCGGCTAATTGTTTTGGACCGACATCGTAATCCAATCCATGTTGATAAAATTAATTAAAAGTATGATGTGCAAATATAACTACACATATTTTGGGGTTATGACTATCAATAACATCTATCATCTCATAACTATACGTCCACTAGTGGACTTCCACACAGCTCTACACACCCTATCGATCTAATCGGATAAGGCCTACTTCCAGCATTTGGCACGGACCCTGGACTCCAAAGCAGTCAGCTGAGGGAGCCACCAGGAAAGCGCTAAGATGAGAGAGAGAATAACCACCCGCACCCGCAGGGGTAGATACTAGATACTAAACATTTCCGCTTGCTACAACCCTTACAGACCTCCCTTACTTCTTCCACACCCATCACACTCGTCACACAGGCTCGCCGGTCTATCTATAATTAAGCATTAATCTCTTGTGCCAGCTAGACTTTATAAATAAGCAACAACATTGTACTAATTGTTCTATATAATCTTGCTGTCATAACATAAATAAATAGTAAGATGTTTTTAGAGAAATTTCCATTGTAACACTACTTTTTATTCTAACGTTCAACAAAATCAAAAATAACAGAAATTAGAACACCAAAATTGCACCTGAAGAAATTCAATGTAGGACAGATTACAAACAAGTAGTTTACAATATGCTCTTAATTTTCTCCCACGTATGCTGTTGTTGTGGAATCAACTCCCTGCCACGATTTTCCCAAAGGACTACAACATGGGGTTTTCAAAAAAGGCTTGAAAAGATAGACCTATTTGCCTACTAAATGCTACAAAAAAACACTTGCCGCTGAAGCAATGTCTGCCTGACAAAACAAGTACAAACTTACAGATAAACAAAAAAAAAAAGAATATTGAAAATAATATTTATTTTTCTAACTGTATCGTCGTAACAATGCCAGCAATAATTCGAGACGTAAACGTGTAGAGTCTGGTTCCAATCACTGATAGATTTCAGCTGTGGTCTGCCAAAACCTGTCTCTTGGCCACGCTCCATAACGCCACGTAACATACAAATAGTTAAACATTGATAATGACAATTTATGTTACTTTTTGAAACGAAATACCAAACTGTGTGGTTACGTCATAGATTATATGGAAAACTAAGTAATTCTGTTTAAGAATGACTAGCAACCCGCCCCGGCTCCGCGCGGGCATAAAAACCTTCCTTTTGAATCACTGTTTATTAAAAAAACCGCTTCAAAATCAGTTGCGTAGTTTTAAAGATTTAAGCATACAAAGGGACATAGGGACAGAAAAAGCGACTTTGTTTTATACTATGTAGTGGTAAAACGAGGAAAGTTCATTTTTGAAAAATCTAAGAAAAATTATACAATAACACATAATTATTTACACACCATTTTTTCAACAAATGATAGAACTAGCGTTCTAATAGTGATAGTTAATAAATAAATAAATATATATATGGACAAATCACACAGATTGAGTTAGCCCCAAAGTAAGTTCGCGACTTGGTTTATGGGATACTAACAACGATACTATATTTTATAACAAATACATATCTATATAGATAAACATTCAAAACCCAGATCAATCAGAAAAATATCATTTTTCATCTTGACCTAACCGGGGATCGAACCCGGGACCTCCTGAGTAGCGGTCAGGCATGTTAACCATTACGCCACGGAGGTCGTCACCCAGTTACCCAGTGTCACTGCACTGATCCATATCTATCTATCTCGTACCTTCAGAAAACTTTACTTTTCTGATCTTTTATTATCATGTATCTACTTGTGAGGACCTGTAGTGGCTCATCTGTTTTATATCACAGTTAATTGACTATTGTAATATTATTGTAGCTGTTGGTCTTTTTATAAATAAATAAATAGCCATAATAATTCTATTAATGTATGTAAAATGGAATACCGAATCGCAAAGGTTCGTATGGTTTTATCGTAATCAATAATTTAATCAGAGGAATTCAAACTGCAGATATTTTGTTTAAATGTTTTGATATTCAAGATACACGTTGCTCCAATTCAGAGACAAATACAGCTTGGCAGTGTATGCATAATTTTTAATTTCCTTTCCGATATAAATAGCTCTCGCACGCCGAAAACCGGAAGCGCGCGTCAGGCGCCAATATTTTTCACACGTCAGGGTTCCGTACTAACTAGGTACTATTAATCTCATTGTTTGACATAAATGAGTCTATGAATTTATAACAGTCATTAATACTTGAAGTTAGTTAGTTAAGATACGAGTTAGTTGTCACTTGATTTGATTTCAAAGCTAAAAAAAAATATTTGATTAAAAAAAAATCTTTTTTTATTATTATTTAAATCATCATCAATTCGTGTAAGTGACACGGTGAGTGTACCATGCACACCCTGGTATCGAAGTTCTTCGGAATCGCATTTTGACCTCTGACGTGGTACCTTTAACGACTACCAGATGGCAGCCGGGACCAACGGCTTAACGTGCCTTTCGAAGCATGAAATCATCTTATTATCAGACAAGTTGAATCAAGCTGCAGGCTCACGTTCTAACCAAACTGGAAACAAAGTATGCTATCCTGTGGGAATTAAACCCACGCCTTAACCACTGGACCACGGAGGCAGTTATTATTTAAAGAAACCGAAGACGACGAAAACGAAGACTTTCCATAGCTATATAGACCTTTCGGTTACACAAACCGAATCTCGGAAGAATGCGCTGATGCTGAAGGCTCTTTCCAGTCACATCTGCTTGATTTCCCTGCAAGTTCTCTATGTGTTTTCTGTACTTGCAATAATAATGCTTTAAAAATAGCTTTTTTCCATTCCTTTATTGAGAGTAGTGTAATTATGTACCAACGGCACCATTGCTGAACAAATGTAACTCGCACTTGACCATTTTCTTAATTAACGGTCGCCTCAGCCACCGACGGAATTAAAGTCATAAATCGATGGTATTACGCATCGCATGGACAATAAATTTTCAGTCCATAAACTAGCCAGTCCTGTAACTTTGAAATATTGTTTTCAGTCAGTTTTCATTGATGCCCATGATCTTTGAATCCATCATTAGGCATATCACTTTATATATTCACAGAAGAAAAAAGAAAGTGGCATAATTATATATTCACTAAGGATCCCTACGGCCTTCTGGAACCCAGAATGTTGCTATCGAGCCTATCTATCTGGCGGCATGCGGCAAACATGTCCAGCCCATTCCCACTTTAGCTTGGCCGTCTTAGACCGAGGTGCAGACCACGCAAGAGATGGCGGGATGACCTGGACAATTTCGAGACTGGATGGTAACAAGCGGCGAGTCACCAAGACGCGTTGAAGACAAGAGAGAAGACCTTTGCCCAGCAGTGGGACAATTAAGGCTATTAATTTAAAAAAAATGATCCCAGGTTTCGAACCATCCTGCGAAGCTTTAGCACTAGCTCTATAGAGTTAAGAGTCAGCGTATGAATTAGAGTCAATTTATATAATAGAGTTATTAATGTTTTAATGTAACTAATAAAAGAAAAGCAGAAGATAGAGTCTCGAAAAGAAGAAGCGAGCCACAGTTGTGGCAGGAAATAAGAGTACTTATTAACACGTATTAGGCCAATGTGACGCAATTTCAATTAAGATTTGCTTATAATTTATCAGTATTATCTTGACCACATTACGTCGCTATACATCAACGTGTTATTATTTCCGAGTTGCACCCCAATCCATAGTTTGTAAACTCAAGCGGATCTTTAAACGCAATGCCTTAATTTTTCTATAAGATTTTAGAATATCAGCATTTTTATGAAGACTATTTTAACATCAAGGCAAAGCTAGTAGGTCCATGAATATTCAAAACGTTAATTTCATCTTCTAAATATCTCATTTTAGATATAAATACGATTGTTTTGACGATCTGTAAGATAATTATGTGCATTTTTTGTGCAAGTTTATTTGTTTCTGATGCACAACAAGCCAGTTAATCTAGGTTGGAAACTTCCACAGTACGGACACATTTGAAATCGTGCCAAAGTCAATAGAGACGCGTATTTTCAGTCTGTTGTTAGTTGACACTACTCTCTAACGATTGAAATTTCATAAAAATCTGCGCAGGGACTTGTTGAGATGAAGAAGTTTTCATTAACCCTTAGACTACCAAAAATACAGACACAATATACTTAAATCTATTGTTATGGAGTCAATTTTGTATGTTACCCGAGCAAAAGTATGAAGAACTTTATATCATACATACATATATACAAACCTTTAAAATCACGTTTTTATCCCATAGGGGGTAGACAGAGCCTAGGGCTGTAAGACCTTAGGCCACGTTCAGCATGATGATAGTTGAAACAGGAAATCAATAGTGATGGGTTGCTAGCCGCATTGCCTATGTCATGCAGGCTCCCCAAATCGCTAATTCCCTCAGTCGACTTTTACGGCTTGCGCGGGAAAAGAAGCAGCTGGTACATTCCATATTTTTCTTTTTCTTCCAGACCAGCATGGAAGGAACTTTATATCAAGTGGGTTGTATACCTGTTTGCGTACTAAATAATAAAAAAAAAACTCAGGGCTCTAAAGTTTCAAACGAATGAAACACGCTGACGCTCTCTCGTTTCGAGGGCTCTTCTTGTTCATTAGTGAGGTAAGGTAAAACAATTAAATTCGGGAAATGTGTAAACATAATTAAATATCAACTCGCCTGTCTCCCGTAGGGGTAGGCAGAGACTAGAGATTTCCAGTAGCTACGATCTTTACATACCTCCCCCGCTTCCTCCACACTCATCACTCTCGTCATACACGCTCGCCGATTTCGAATACTCCTAATGTTTCCCTTTTTCAAAAGGTCTGCGATTTGGTCGCAGTATATGTTTCGAGGCCGACATGACCGACTTCCAGCCAACTCTGCTTTGTATATAGGTACCTTTCGCCAGTCTCTTTCCATCCGTCCTCTCTACATGCCCAAACCATCTCAACATCCATTTTCGATCTTCGTCAGTCACTACATCCTCATTCACATTTGTTCGGGACTAGCTTTAGCCCGCGGCTTCGCCCCGGTGAACTTTCCTCAGGAACAGTGTTTTTTCGGGATTAAAGGTACCCTATTTCCTTCTCCTGGTTCTAAGCTACCTCCCCACCAATTTTCAGCCAAATCAGTTCAGCCGTTCTTGAATTATAAATAGTGTAACTAACACGACTTTCTTTCATATACATACTAGCTTTTGCCCGCGGCTTCGCCCGCGTGAATTTCCCTCGGGATCTTTTTCCCGGGATAAAAAGTATCCTATGTCCTTCTCCTGGCTCTAAACTACCTCCCTGACAATTTTCAGCTAAATCGGTTCAGCCGTTCTTTAGTTATAAGTGGAGTAACTAACACGACTTTCTTTTATATATATAGATATAAGATATAAGATATATTAACACTACTTTGGTACACAAATATCAATATTGTATTTACAAATTTATTTGTTGTACAAATATACGTCCTACAATAGGACATTGTGTCGATAATGTAGGCAATTACAATTTAACGGACATTCTTGATGACACGCCAAGCGTGGGTGGTTCACGTTACGACCAACATCATGTGAACGCCTTCATTCAAAACGATTGTAATAATAACCATCTTAATTTTTTATACAAAAAAAAGAATATTTATTATAAAAAAAAAAAAGCCATAAATCTGAATGAAGTGCTTTGAAAACGAGCAATATTTGTATATACAAGATAATACAAGTAAATTTATTTGGAGCCATTTTCGTGTTTCCGAAAATGGCACTAACGTTTTCTTTGAAATTTTAAACATAAGTTTTAAGTAGTCAAAAAGGTAATCTATTTAGCTAGAATGCATATCTGGGAAAATTCATTTTATCCATATTTTCACGCAAAAAGGTTTTCTGCATAAAACGAGCGATTTCTATAATATGTGTCATAGTCAACTTCCCAACAGCTGTTCTCGCTATTTTTATCTTCAAAATAACACGAAATCGTCTGCGGAATGAGCCCGTGTTATGTGAACTGCTATCTGATGCCTGGTGATTTAACTTGATGACAGCACTTTTCACTGTTCATCTGTTCATTATACAACTAGGCCTGACCTGCGACATCATCCGCATAATATATTTATTTTGAGATCCATTTCTAAAAGGTACTAATGAAAAAATTGTAAAGACTTTTAGTAACTAAAAATAGAACTAAGAATTTAATTATTTGAAATAAAGGCAGATTCATAAAAAACCTAGAAAACAAGGTATCAAAAAGAAAAATGTCGATAAAATTATAAAGTGCGAATGAAAAAAAAAACTAATGAACTAATGTGCCTCTGTCAGTTTATAGGTTTTTAGGGGTACGTCCATTTTCCTTTATAATTTGAGTAAAAGCGTCAAGAACCTCTAATTTGCAATTGTTTTTATTTATTTTTTGAATGATTTTATTGCACCAACTACACAAAATACATCATTGGATTGAACAGGATCATTTGATAGATTATGAGAAAGACTATCAAAATCTTACCTAACCTTCGTCGTTTTTTTTTTTGACAAACAGATTGCGCTATCCCCAATACATATAAATAACCAAGATCTGGTACAATTTGTAAATGCCATTTTGTCAACTTGTCCTAACTGACAATCAAACCCAAAATATCTAAATTAGAGATTAGCATAGATTTAAAAAAAAGCCTCGCGTCAAAGCGCGATTCCTAGTTCTATGGAGATTAGCTTGAGCACAGAAACAGGTGTGAAAGGATCAGCGTACAGAGATTAAAGATTCTCTCTTATTTTGTAAAGAATATAAAGATACAAAAGCTATTACAAAATCTTTGGGTTAAAGAGCAACTTGTCCATGACACCACCAGTCCCATGGCTCCATGGAATGAGGTCGGCGCCCGCCATAGCTCCCGCTTGGAAGACTGCCAGGGTCGGAGGTAGGATGCGTATTGTTCAGAACATTCATAACATGCACTTGCTTTGTATCAGTTTACAAATTGACGCCAGGTTTTTTTTAAATCTATGGTTTACAACAAAGAAGTTCGAATCGCGCGCGGTCTTTTAAGTGACGAAATTTTTTTTTAATCTATGGTTTACAATGTTATTGCTACTTATTAAATAAAGCTGAAGAGTTGGTTTGTATGAACGCCTACAGACTACATCTACCAGCTCGTTGAACAATTTATAAAGGGAGGTATTAGGAGTACAGTACCTAACGAGGAGAGTCCTCTCATCTAAATGTAATGAAACTACTTAGATTTGTAAGGACCATAATGAAAGTTTTGTAAATACGTAACCTTGCAGAAATTCGGGATGAAGGTATGGACTAAGATTGAGTATATCCGAATCAAAATAAGAATAAAGGCAGCCCTCCATATTTAATTTGATTGCTTATGTACAGTCAAATGAGTAAAAAATAGGTCATTTTACGATAGAAAACACGACAACGTCAATAATAGATATTTTTAAGGTGATATGAAATCAGAACTGTTTATACGCAGAATAAAGCATAAATTCATACAATCTATAGTATACCTAGTTCAACAGCTAAGCACTGACCTGCGAATTTCTAGTAAAGCCGTACCCCAGGAACCTCTCATCATGAGCGGGTACAGTGTCCGGCGCCACGTAGAACGGCTCGTACAGCAGCTCAAAGTTAGTCACGTCGTGGCTGATGTGCGTGTCTGAACTCTCATTGCCACCACTCTGTTCCCATCTGGTAGAATATACTCTCTATTACTGTTTCGTTCTATTACACAAATATACTCAAAAATTAAGAAATGGAATATCTCTATGCCAGGTATCTTTCTATACAATGAATACGTCGATGGGTTATTAGCTTGTATTAAATTAGCTGTATATTACTACCACTCCCTCTTTTCGCATCGTTATAGTAAAACTTGACTGTAGTCTATTTAAATTTTCTTTAAGATATCCTAATGGTGGCTGATACTAACCAAATTTGTGTAATTACATACACAGTGACCCTAAGAGATGAAACAGGTCTTGCAACTGAAGGCAGATACGATCATAAAAACAAAACGAGTGAGCTATAAATGCTGTCCACTGAATACAAAGTTGACAAAATTTGCAACTACAACCCATACTCTAAAAATTCTGTGATGATCGCAGAATTAATAACCTCTACTTGGTTAGTTACGTCTAAGACAGAACCAATTTTTTGAATAGATACTCACCTAGAAAAATTGGAGGCGTACTGATTGTATATGAAAACTTTCCTGTGGAAAGGAATGGCCAATTTGTTCCGTGATAGCCTCAGCAGCTCCGTTTTGTTCACAGGAAAGTTCGCCACCCTTTTGTCCAGCTCATAAGTCGGGACGACGTACGCGCACAACCGACATTTTGGAGTTGTTTTCAAGAACTTATCCAAAGATTCAGCCATTCCTCTTGAAGGTACTATGTCAACATCTACGAGAAAAACATATGGCGTCTGGCAACTGGTCCTTGCCAGATTCCTCAAGTGGTTTTGTGGGTAGGGATTCCTCAATCTCCATACTACAGTTTCTGTTCTTCTATCTAATGGAGGTAACGGCGGTGAATCACAGTCTCTAGCCCAAACAGGCATCTTGCCATGAAATGCAGGCTTGTCAGCTGGTGTGGCTACGTGTAAAGCTATCCGACTGGCTACATCTGGTTTACATCTAATAATCCAGGTTGTGAATGCTCTAAGAAGCTTCAGTTCATCTCCTGCCACGAATACTGCAACGGATATCGGACCAGTCCAGTGTGCAGCTATCTTCAGCAGCTCATGCAGTCTGTCTATAGAGGTTTGCGTGGCTAAGCTGACGAGATAGTTTGCTGAAGTGTCAGCGTAAGTATCGCCCACAGCTGCGTAATCGAACATTCTGTAGGACCTTGATTTGTCCCATCTGCCGAGTCGCAGATTGAGTTTAGCGATGGGGTCGTCGTCTATTGCGGTGATGGATGCTGTTTCCATGCAAGGCTCACAGCTGGGCGGGTCCTGTGCCGGCTGGGTGCTGACTGCTGGGCAGGAGGCCGGTCGTAACATCCATACATTTGCTGCGGCGTTGTACACGACCAGGGCGATTGCTACGATGGTCACCACACTCCACTGGCATCGCCAACGCCACTGTTGGTATAAAATAAATATCTATATTAATACGAGCATCTTACACAGTTTTTCACCTCGTTTTCATGCGAATAAATAACACAGAATAGGTAATAGTTTAGTGCAGATTCAGAAAGGTCTAGTCAGTCTAAGGCAGCTTGGTATTGCATTACAAATGAAAGGATTAGTCCATCCCAGTGGAACAGTCCAGTGGAATTACCCAAATCCCCTTTCTGCCATATGGCCTATCAAAGACACTTACAATTTTATTTTTACGGAGCTTCGCCATGGGGTGCAGACTGGAGCCCATCGCGGACTCGCGGTGTATCACCTCAGGTCGCGGAACATTGTGGAGTTTGGGGCGAACTTCATGAATCTGGTGACAAATTGACAATGAATGACCGTATCAATTGCATTAACTGCCGCTATATATGGGACCGTGATTAATCTTTCAACACCTACTGCCTCTTAAACTATCCACTGACATTTTAACTGACAAAAAGCTCTGTTCACGAGGAAAATTCATAAAAGCTAATATTTTTATATTATAAATATATTTTAAACAGTACATAGTTGAGTTGCCATTTTCTTGTGTAATAGCTGTAAGTCTTCCTAAAACTGTATAAATAAATAAATAGCCACGTCCACCGCTCTTTCGTTAGCCTCCTCCAAATCCTCAGCCGTAAATCAGAAGGCAGGGCAATTGGGGCATATCAAGAAGTGAGCCATAGACTGAACAGCACCTAAACTAAGACCCCTTTTTACCTAGATATGATTATATCTATAACAGCCTCCGTGGTCCAGTGGTTAAGGCATTTGCCTGCAGACCCAGGGGTCGGGGGTTCGATTCCCACGGGAAGCATATTTTGTTGTTTCCAGTTTGGTTAGGACATTGCAGACTTAAATCATCTGATTGTCTGATAATAAAGATGTTCTTGTGCTTCGGAAATCACGTTAATCCTTTGGTCCCAGCTGTCATCTGGTAGTCGTTAAAGGAACCACGTCAGAGGCCGAGAGGCGGTTCCGAAGAACTCTGACACCAGGGTGTGCATGGTCGATTGACCGTGTCACCTACACGAAATGATGATGAAATATAATTATGAAACTCACCATCACCATATTCCTCGATAATAAATAAAAGCTAGTAGGTTTCTGAAAGCTCAGTTCAATACTAATATTTAAAGCTTTAACAGTCCAGTAATTTTCTATGATGGATCATAATTCGATCATTACAGTTGTAAAATTGGACCATATCGTCATAGTATACGGTCGTGTTTACATTGGGTGAACTTGCTCGATGATCGATTGGTATCTAGGCACAGAATTAGTAATAGTACTACGTAATCTAGGTATGTTTTTGTTTTAACATATAATGTTGTACCTATTCTGTGATTATTTAATTAAGAGAATTCGCCGAATGAATACCCATAACAAATATTTATTGTGCTACCTTTCGCGATGATGACGACATGATGTAAGGCGACATCTCCCTTACTCACTGGATCTTGCATAGTTTTAAGAGATGGTGGTAAGCCACCTGTACTAAATTTTGTTTCCAGCTATCATAAATTACTAATTTTTGATTTCATAAAGCACAAAAACTAAAAATCTATTAGTCTTGTGTGAATTCAGCCTTACATTATTGGAATATTTGTGTTTACTTTTGTTCTCAAATAAATGTACAAATTACTTTATGGACTGGTTTGTTTTTAATGTTACCTTAATCGTTTTTCATATTGTGATTTGTTACCTGGGTATAAATATTCATGTACATCTATAAGTATAATCCTTTACTATTAAACGAGGAATATATGTAGGTATCCTATCTTCTTCATTTTACCCATATTTTCACGAAAAAAGATTATCTGTATAAAACGAGCGAAGCTCGCCGAGATAAGTAGGTACTAGGTAATGATTTCTTATGTTTTCGCGATTGTTACACATTAAATTAAACTATTTTATACGGTTTTCTATCGCGTTTATTGCTTACTTATTTATACCTAACGTTTCAAGCACTTTACAGAGCTCATGGTCGCAGGCAGACTGAGTTGACACAGACGAATGTCAACTCAGTCTGCCTGCGACCATGAGCTCTGTAAAGTGCTTGAAACGTTAGGTATAAATAAGTAAGCAATAAACGCGATAGAAAACCGTATAAAATAGTTTAATTTAATGTTTAAGGTACTAGGTATTTTATAATTTAGCAATTGTCGACCTTTACACAACCTCTTCTTTCCGTATGTATACCTAAATCAGTATATCGAACCCGGGAACTCCTTATTCGAGTAGCGGGCAGACATGTTAAATATTACGCCACGGAGGTCTATCACGCCTAGTACCTAGGTATTAAGTTGGCTTTTGGCTGTATGCTACCACCACACTTTGGCTATTCGCGTATTTGCCAAAATATTTGACAAATAGGCAAAGTAGGGAAATAACGCAAAATTTTTGGCAATACCATCCACACTTGGATAAATTGGCAAATATTCGTTGTTTGATGGTAACATTACCTTTATGACTTAAAAACACCCAACTTTTTTATATAATGTACTTAATGTAGGTAAGTAAATCTATCGCGTGACGATTGCTATCTCTAAGGTCACGTGACCAATTATAAGTAATCTAAACACCGGTGTATTATACCCCCAATCGATTGTTATTTTATTTTTATGAACAAATCTTCGTCATTAAATAAATAAGTATGTACATATATTAATACCTTTAGCACAGAATATATAAATAGTACCCTACCGACTAATAACTATGAGTTAGGTAAGTAGGTACATCGACATGGTATTGCACAAACAACTTTAATTTTTTAACTAATAAAAAAATACATTGGCAATGTGGTTACTAGTATTTACTCACCAAAAAACTGATTAGAAATGAGCATTGCAGAACAGGAATCACGTCATATCACCAAATAGATAATAAATATATGCAACATTAGGAACAATAATATTAGCTTAGATGATTCTCAACGTTATTAAATATTCATTTTAGGTTAAAACATTGTAGCAGTACAACCGAGAAACAAATATATTAATACTGTTAAATTATTACTCACGATAAATTCTGGTTTATTCACTAATTAATTTTACCAGTTATTGTATGTATTTGTTGTTTTTATTTTATTATCAAAAACATCGCACTATCGGGTGTTGTATGGTTTAGTAGAAGAGCGCATGCCCGGTTTTTAGTCATGCGCAAATCCTTTGAGGGGTAAACACACGGTAAATATTTATCTGTAATTTATCCTAAGAATAGACCACTCTCATTGTGTGGATGACGTAACGTAAGCTGTTTGCTTTTTTAGGACTACCCACATATATTTTTATTTTATTTTTTTGTATTTGAACTGACTCAAACAGTATTCACACACCAGTCTAAAGCAAAAACTCGTACTGATACGAAAATATTTTCCTTGAAATTTTTCAATTTTATAACGTTTTTATAACTGTAAACCCGATAACTAGATTACATCGTAAAATGCTAATAAAGTGGGTAATGTACGATTAATTCGATTCTGATGTTTCATTTTCATTCTAGCGCTTTCCCGGTTGCTTTGCTTCGAAGCCCATAATTCACGTTCCTACTTTTTCTATTCCACTTCGCTCGGTCTTCGGAATCCACGATGGTCAGGCTATTAGCTAACTGCGCTGCAATGTCAAACCAGTTGGCACTTATTGGGTTTACCCCTTGTACTAGGCCCCGGACTGACTATACTTGAAGGACCAAATGTACCTAACCTAAAGGTTTCCGTAAGACTAACCTAAGTAGAAGGTCGTATGCGTTTGCGTTTCCCCTGAAGCTTGCATGTTTGTAATGTCAGGTACATAAAGGCTGAACGCAGGAGTTACTTACGCGGTCTTAACCACGACATCACACATCCAACGCAGCATCACTACATAGTATAAAACAAAGTCGCTTTCTCTGTCCCTATGTCCCTTGTATCTTTAAAACTACGCAACGGTTTTTTTAAATAGAGTGGTTCAAGAGGAAGGTTTTATGCCCATGGGGAGCCGGGGTGGGTCGCTAGTTAACTATATTGTTGACAAAAAAAGTATAAATAAATAAGACCTTTGTCCCTTTGTCGCCTTTTAAAATTGTCACTGAAAGACCGCTAGGCGTAAGATTTACATCACACTAACTGCTGTTAATAAAGTAGCTGTTACGCAACTGGGAAAGCGCTGAGATGAAAGAGAGAGAGTTAAGTAACTATACCTGATCATAGGTCGATCATGGCTTTCCTATTAAAATGTTGGCATAACTAGGTAGCCTTCATCACAGAAAAAAAGATAAATACACTTTTCACATCCATATCCATCCATACTTATACTAATATTATAAATGCGAAAGTCTGTCTGTCTGTCTGTCTGTCTGTAACCTCTTCACGGCTAAACTGCTGGACCGATTGTGATGAAATTTGGTAGGGATGTAGTTAACGACCAGAGGTCAAACATAGGCTACTTTTGGGCGCGATATAATCGAGTCCCACGCGGAGCGAAGCCGCGGGGAACAGCTAGTGTTTACATAAATACTTAATTGTACCAGTCAACTTTTACGATACAAAATACCTACTAGTAAGTGTTGATACAGTTGTCGACTATTTATGATTTTCTTCATCTTCATCTCTTCTTTGTCCGAGCGTATTTCCCTGTTGCATCTTCAGCTTACGCTTCAAAGCCAAGGGTACTTTTTTGTCGGTCCTGATTTGGCGGTAGTAGTTATTGAAACCAGACCAACAGGAACATGATCCAGGTGTGGTCGGCCAACACTGTCAGATATTTCAGGCTGCCTAAAAGCATCTGAAATAGCCTAACGAGTGCCATCTATCGATAGCAGCCGGGACCAACGGCTTAACGTGCCTCCTGAAGCACGGAGGAACTCAAGATATAAAATGCCACTAATGACGACCATTCCAAACATTGCCGCGCACTCGCTGTCGCTTGACGCGCGCCATCCTTACAAACACGCGCGCCGCGCTTGGCTATCGAGCTCCTCATTTTTTTTATCATCATCATTTCAGTCGCAGGCTATCTACGGCTGGACATAGGCCTCCCCCAAGGATTTCCAGGCCAGCGCCTGCCTGCGACCTTCTTCATGCCATCTGAAGATTGATGATTTTCTTAGTTGTTACTTGTTACCAAAAATTTTAATTAAAATAGTTCTACCGTTTCACTCCTCTACCTTACTTAATTTTTACTACCTACCTACTTGAGTGCTTCTTATCTTGACTTGTTGACTAAATTAGAAAGTGAAAAAAAAAAGATTAAATGAACTTGTTTCCAAGGCCGAAAAACACACACAAAAAAGACTGTATGTCAAAGTCAAAGTGAATTGCTAGATGCATGACAGTGACAACTTGTTCTTAACTTGTCAATTGTCATGCTTGCCGTATGCATGTATTGTATGATAGATAACGTTTTGATAACAAACAAAAACAAAAGCACGTTTTTGTGTGAATCATGTGAATATTTTTATTTGCGAATATTATAAGTTAAGTATAACGATATATAACATAAACCAAAGTGAAACAGTTTAGGTGAATAAAGTGTTAAAAATTATAAAAAAAATGTTTACAATACCCAAATGGGCGGATGATGTTCCCAAGACTAGTATTCAGTTCGGTAAAACGACTAAAGTAAGTACGAGTATTATTTGAGTTCTAGTCAACTTAAATAAAAGTAAAACTTCATAAAACCCTTTAAGTTTTATGAAGTCATTCTGTTTTATGTTTTTAATATTCTTAACCTTAGCGTACTTGAAGAGATTTTCAGTCAAATTATAACCTAAGTAGGTGAAGCTGTTCCCTTCGGCTCCGCACTTATTCCACTATATTGCACCCACAAGAAGCCTTTGTCCTTCACGAGTCTCAACCTATTACTATATACCAAATGTATTAATAAAATAATGTAAAATAATTTATGTCCTAAATCGGTCAAGTGGAATATGCATAAAAAGGTAACAGACTTTAGCATTTATAATATTAAAATATTGTATAGATGATAGAAGCTTTGGGATGGGATTGAGATAGTATTAAGAAATAAGCAACTAGAAATAAACTAGCCCTTACATCATTTTCATGAATAAAACATACCTATTATTAATATTTTTTTTTAGAATAAAAAGAATGAAGGTGTCTTCCAACCTGCCAATACTCCAGGTAATAATTCAAAATTGAACAAAACAGCTGCTCCTCTTGCGGCCAATGGAGATAGAAAATCAAAGAGGAAGAAAAAGAACCGAACCCCTAGGCCTGCTGTATCCAATACAAATTCAGATAACACTGATTACAAACCAGGACAATTTGTATTAAATCCAAATAAAAGAAAACTTGATAATTCTAGCAAAGATGATCCAATGGCCAATCGAAATAAAAAGAAGAAAATATCAAATGGTGATGCAAATACAAGTGGATCTAAAGTTGTCAACGTAAATAAAGGGAGTGTAAAAACAGAAAAGAAAGAAGTAAGTGAAATGGGAATCAAAATTAATTCTAAAAAGGAAAAGATAAAGAAGATGTTAGCTGAAAGCAACAGAAGTTCTGTTGACAGTGGCAGTAACAGTAACAAATTGAGGCAGAGAATGCTGGAAAAATTAAAAGGTAATTTAGTACCTTATTTTGTTTGTTTGTAATGACTTTTAATATTTATGGAGTTACAGTTAAAAATAATTGCAATTGAGTATATCCACTAAGGGTTATATGATTTCAAATATCAGTACGGCTTTCTTCTGTATAATTTTGGCTTTCTTATTCTATTCTTATAGTTATATTCACCTCAATTTATGATAGTGGATATAATCAAGAATAATTCCTTTCACATGAATTTATTTTTACAAACAATAATAACTCACATTCATTGTATTACCAACATTTATGCAAATAAAAAATTAAAACAGACTTAATGATTTCTTATGTTTTCGCGATTGTTACACATTAAATTAAACTATTTTATACGGTTTTCTATCGCGTTTATTGCTTACTTATTTATACCTAACGTTTCAAGCACTTTACAGAGCTCATGGTCGCAGGCAGACTGAGTTGACATTAAAACAATTAATTAAAACAGACTTATTTTTCAGCTGCCCAATTTAGGTACTTAAACGAGAAGCTGTACACATCATCCGGTTCGGAAGCCAAGGAGCTGTTCCAAAGTGACCCGGATGCCTTCCAGACATACCACCAGGGCTATCAGCTACAGCTTAAGAAATGGCCAGTCAATCCACTGGATTTGATTGTAAAGAGGATTATAAAAATGTATGTATTATGGTTTCCGTTTGCGCGACCTCTAAACTTCAACTCGAAGATGGCACCCCATAATGATGTATTATCTTCAGAACTTTTTCACTGACTTGTACAGGACATTTCAATTCAATCCTTGTGAGCCAGACTTTTTTTGTTATTTTTTATTCCCTCTCAGCTTCAAAAGTTTAAATGTATGTTTTTGGTCTTAAATATGCAACATTAGCAAAACAGACCAATTGAAGTTAAATAAATTCATTAAACATAACATATAATCTTCAACGAAAAAAAAATAGAATCTAATCTTACAAACTTTGTTGATTATACATATTTCTAAACTTATAATGTGAATGTGTTAATCTTAAATTAATGATAGTTTAATGAATTCAGGCCCAAAACACACACAATAGCAGACTTAGGCTGTGGGGAAGCAGCCTTAGCCAAAAGAGTTCCTCACACCGTCCGTTCATTTGACCTGGTAGCCACGGCACCAGGCGTTGAAGTCTGTGACATGGCCCACACTCCGCTGCTCAGCGAATCTGTCGATGCTGCGGTCTACTGCTTGGCACTGATGGGCACTGACTTAGCGCAGTACTTGGTTGAGGCGAACAGGATTTTGAAGCCTGGGTAAGTCATATTTTTATATTACAGTGTGTCAAAGTCAAAGATTCTTTATTGTATGTGATGCATGTGCTCCAGAATAAGGTATACCAGTGGTATACTTACCACTTTATTAAACTAACACCTAAGGTGGTTTACTGTACTGTGACTCCTACTTTACATAAATAATTTAATGTGAATTCTGAGAAGGTAACAGCTATTTATACTAATAAGATAAAGCTGAAGAGTTTCTTTGTTTGAATACCTTTAACTCTGGAACTAATGGTCGAATATGAATGTTTATTTTTTTGGAATTAAACATACCTTTCTCTGCATCACTCATTTGGTTGACTGGTAGATAAAGCCTCAGGCTATAAGTCCGCCGTTTACAATTGTGTAATAAAGTTAAATAAATAAATACATTAAAAGCCGATTTTTTGGAAAAGCTTATAGGCTGCCGTGAACCCTCTGGGCTACTGTAATATGAGCCATCTTTGCCTCTACTCTATTTCCGTTAGTATAGGAGGAAATAAAGACAGATGAGAGATCCTAATTTACTTGTCCTGTCAAATTGGTGGCGGATTCTACCAACAAAGGCTTTCCCAAGAAGTTGTCTGGCAGATCATAAGGTTTTATTAAGATGTAGCTTCCAGTCATTAATGCAATGCAATCTGCCTATTTTATGACAACACCATCTCCCATGGCTTTGCCAACTTTTATGAGCTGAATCTTGGGAGATTGCTCTGTACTTGCTTGGCCCTTTCCAGTCGCACGTTCATGATCTCCCTACAAGTTCTCGTATGTTTTATTTTTTTCTTGACAGCGGAACCCTCTTAATAGCAGAAGTAGAAAGTCGCTTTGATAAAGTGGATACGTTCACCGACGCGGTCCAGCGTTTGGGCTTTAAGCTGAAGAAATTGGACAACAGTCATCAGGTGTTCTTCTTCATGGAGTTTGTGAAGGTGACGCATGCGCCGGCGAAGAAGTCCAAACTACCCGCGATCACGCTCAAACCTTGTTTGTATAAGAGACGGTGAATAAATTGTATTTACTTGAATTTTGATTGATTTTATGACTATACATACATACATATAGTCACGTCTTTATCCCATACGGTGTAGACAGAACCTAGGGCCATAAGACCATAGACCACGTTTAGCATGATGACAGTTGAAATAGGAAATCAATAGTGATGGGTTGCTAGCTGCATCGCCTATGTTATGATTCCCCCATTCGCTGACTCCCTCAGTCGATTATGAATATATGAACTTATTTTTAGTCTTTGGTCGGGGATTACTGTGGAGGTCTAAGCATGCTTTCTTATGACTGCATTATTTTAATTATATTATACAAGCAGTTCTCCCCGGCTTCGCCCGTGGTACATACATAGCCTATGTCACTCAAGGTGAATGTAGCTTGCGAATCGTAAAAGCATTTTTGAAATCGGTACAGTTGTTTTTGAGTTTATTCATTAAAAACATACACATAAAAATACAAATCTTTCGTCTTTATAATATAGGTATTGATACCTCATTATTATTTTTGGTAGCTTATAATATATCATGACTTCAGTGAACAATCAAATATTTATCTTTGGAATAACAAAAATATATTAATGTTTCATATTCACAAATTCATTCAAATCACAATTATTTATTATGCTTATAAATTCACTAGTTTACTATCAATCACTTAATTCTCTATTTTGAGATCTTCCATCACATCCTCGGCCTCGGCGCGAAGATTTTCAACTTTTTCTATTAACATCATCTGAAAAAAAATGCAATAAATAAATAGACGTAGTACAATAATGTCAAAATCTAAATTTTGAAAATAATTTTTCTATCATAAAATACTTGAACGGCAAAAATTGGCGCCTTTTCATATAAAATGATACACTAAGCATGTTGCCATTACTGAATCATTTAAATGTGGACTTTATGTCGCAGTGGCAAAGTTTAAAATAACTACTTTAGCAGCACTTATGGAGTGATTAACTGCCGTCTTGGATACATGAGAGATAGAGGAAGACAGATCATCAGTATTCACTTTAAATTGGACTCTACTTAGTAATAGTAAGGTTCAAAAACAAGACATTGATTTTAGAATACTTTAATAGACATATATTGCAGTAATAAAATTTAAAATCGACTAGCAGCACAAATAAGATATAAAATAATTAGCCACACTCCTGAATAAATAGGAGATTAGAAAGTATACTTTCAATTGCGACTTTATATCGCACTAAAAATTCGAGAACAATACAAGGATATTATTTAAGTCTTAATGCTACAATAATAAGATACAAAATGGATACTTACTCTAGCAGCACTGATGAGGTGACTTGCCGATGTTCTGGATAAATGAGAGACGGAGGTAACTAAGTCGTCAGCGTTTGCTTTAGCAAGGTCTTCTATGCGTTTGTATCCCGCACGCATCAATTGTAATGCACGAGCCTGTAAAAATAATATTTGTAATATTTGGTAATCGGACCAAGAAGGATAAAAGTTGGGTAACCGGATCAACGGGATTTTTAGGGGACTCATGGTTCAATCGATCAGACGAGATATACTTTCAAAATATCATCCGATTAGTAGGCGACAAGAAAGAAACCTCTTTTTCCGATCAATCGAACCAGTAGATTGGACTGCTACCAATGAAATACAAAATATTGTTCAATTGTTGTTTTTCTCCGTTTGATGTACGAAAATCATAATCAGCAATTCAATAAACGCTTGAGTTTATTGCTAGACTTGATCGATATTGTATTACATCATAAAAGTAACAAGAGTCCGACTCTTGTTTGAGACTAGGTAACAGAAATAAAAATAAGTGAAGGCAAAAATTAGAGAGAGACAGTAGAGGAGCTACCTTCTGAACAGCAGGCAGCTCCATCAGCTGGCGCAGCTCGGGCGCGGCGCAGTGCTGCAGGCGCGGCGCTAGTTCCTGCAGCAGCGGCTGAATGTAGAGAGACAGTAGAGGAGCTACCTTCTGAACAGCAGGCAGCTCCATCAGCTGGCGCAGCTCGGGCGCGGCGCAGTGCTGCAGGCGCGGCGCTAGTTCCTGCAGCAGCGGCTGAATGTAGAGAGACAGTAGAGGAGCTACCTTCTGAACAGCAGGCAGCTCCATCAGCTGGCGCAGCTCGGGCGCGGCGCAGTGCTGCAGGCGCGGCGCTAGTTCCTGCAGCAGCGGCTGAATGTAGAGAGACAGTAGAGGAGCTACCTTCTGAACAGCAGGCAGCTCCATCAGCTGGCGCAGCTCGGGCGCGGCGCAGTGCTGCAGGCGCGGCGCTAGTTCCTGCAGCAGCGGCTGAATGTAGAGAGACAGTAGAGGAGCTACCTTCTGAACAGCAGGCAGCTCCATCAGCTGGCGCAGCTCGGGCGCGGCGCAGTGCTGCAGGCGCGGCGCTAGTTCCTGCAGCAGCGGCTGAATGTAGAGAGACAGTAAAGGAGCTACCTTCTGAACAGCAGGCAGCTCCATCAGCTGGCGCAGCTCGGGCGCGGCGCAGTGCTGCAGGCGCGGCGCTAGTTCCTGCAGCAGCGGCTGAATGTAGAGAGACAGTAAAGGAGCTACCTTCTGAACAGCAGGCAGCTCCATCAGCTGGCGCAGCTCGGGCGCGGCGCAGTGCTGCAGGCGCGGCGCTAGTTCCTGCAGCAGCGGCTGAATGTAGAGAGACAGTAAAGGAGCTACCTTCTGAACAGCAGGCAGCTCCATCAGCTGGCGCAGCTCGGGCGCGGCGCAGTGCTGCAGGCGCGGCGCTAGTTCCTGCAGCAGCGGCTGAATGTAGAGAGACAGTAAAGGAGCTACCTTCTGAACAGCAGGCAGCTCCATCAGCTGGCGCAGCTCGGGCGCGGCGCAGTGCTGCAGGCGCGGCGCTAGTTCCTGCAGCAGCGGCTGAATGTAGAGAGACAGTAGAGGAGCTACCTTCTGAACAGCAGGCAGCTCCATCAGCTAGCGCAGCTCGGGCGCGGCGCAGTGCTGCAGGCGCGGCGCTAGTTCCTGCAGCAGCGGCTGAATGTAGAGAGACAGTAGAGGAGCTACCTTCTGAACAGCAGGCAGCTCCATCAGCTGGCGCAGCTCGGGCGCGGCGCAGTGCTGCAGGCGCGGCGCTAGTTCCTGCAGCAGCG
The DNA here is from genome assembly GCA_947044815.1 of Apomyelois bistriatella. Taxonomy (NCBI): domain Eukaryota; kingdom Metazoa; phylum Arthropoda; class Insecta; order Lepidoptera; family Pyralidae; genus Apomyelois; species Apomyelois bistriatella. The sequence continues at coordinate 932,511 of OX345693.1, forward strand.
GCTGAATGTAGAGAGACAGTAGAGGAGCTACCTTCTGAACAGCAGGCAGCTCCATCAGCTGGCGCAGCTCGGGCGCGGCGCAGTGCTGCAGGCGCGGCGCTAGTTCCTGCAGCAGCGGCTGAATGTAGAGAGACAGTAGAGGAGCTACCTTCTGAACAGCAGGCAGCTCCATCAGCTGGCGCAGCTCGGGCGCGGCGCAGTGCTGCAGGCGCGGCGCTAGTTCCTGCAGCAGCGGCTGAATGTAGAGAGACAGTAGAGGAGCTACCTTCTGAACAGCAGGCAGCTCCATCAGCTGGCGCAGCTCGGGCGCGGCGCAGTGCTGCAGGCGCGGCGCTAGTTCCTGCAGCAGCGGCTGAATGTAGAGAGACAGTAGAGGAGCTACCTTCTGAACAGCAGGCAGCTCCATCAGCTGGCGCAGCTCGGGCGCGGCGCAGTGCTGCAGGCGCGGCGCTAGTTCCTGCAGCAGCGCGCTGAAGGCCCACAGCGCGGGCCGCGCGGCCGCCAGTCGCGCTGCGCTGGACGCGAACGCCGCCGCGCTGCACATTATCGATTGCACTGTGCCGCGCGGGATACTGTACCTGACATGTAAATATCTCTTATGGACAAAGTAGAAATAAAACAAACTGAAATAGGTACCATTTAAGATACCAGCAGCACCGCATCAAGTGTCTACAGAAGAATCACTCCGTGATAGCAAGTACTTGCACTAATTTTAAATTTACTAACAGCACCATTAATACATATGTACGATTTAATTCGTCACAATTTAAAATAAAATGCACCTTAAGTCCACGCAACAAGAAATCACTCTTTAGACCGCGAGCACATAATATATAAGCCGTGATTCACATTGAAATATTACAGCCCTTACAGGCCTGGTGGTAGTCTATACTAGGGGATATTCATAAGACCCAAAAATAACGGCCTTTGACCTTTTAAATGGAAATGCAAGTTCGATTTTGGAGAAGTAAATACCTTGTTAAGACCGTTATTTATTTAACAGACTTAAAAAACGGAGGCTTCTCAACTCGACCGTATATTTTTTTATGTGTGTTCGAAGATAATTTCGTCGTTTATGAACTGATTTTGATGATTTTTATTTTGTTTGAAAAGAAGATATCCGAAGGGTGGTATCATGATAAGAAAACCAGGATCTGATGATGAAATCTCAGACAAATCGAGGGGAACTTTTGAAAATTGTAATGCCGTCTAGTAATGTTTACTTTTTCATCAAGTACGTGTATTTTAAAGTACTACAAGTTGATGAAGTTCTGGTGATGGAGCCGAAAGACAGTCGAGAAAACTCCTCAACGATTTACAGCAGTTACCTTGGGTTTGGCTTGCTTAATTTGTATTGATGAGTACTTTACACCCATACGACTTCGTTGACTAGCTATGCGTCGTTCAGCATATTGAATACTTGGCATCGACTTCAAATTTATAAAATATTTGATTGATTTCAAATGACACATTTACACATTAATAAACCAAAACTTATTTATTATTTCTTCCTTTTGTATTTTTTATAACGTTTGCATTATTTGGAGTAGGGACTTTTTTTTTAAATAAACGATTATAATATATTATCGTAAACTAGTTTTCGCCCGCGGCTTCGTCCGCATGAATTTCCCTCGGAAACAGTGCTTTTTCCGGAGATGAAAGGTAACCTATGTCCTTCTCAATACTCCAAGCTATGTGTATGCGAAATTTCAGGAAGATTAGTTCAGTAGATAGGGCGTGAAGAGGTAACAAATAAACACGGTAATCTTTAAAAAAAGCATGCAAATTTAAAAATAAAGTATAATTGTAAAATCATACTTATCCGCGACGACATGGAAAGGCATCTGCTTCCAAAGGTCACGCAGCATCAGCGCCAGATAGAACCGGCACAGCACAGACTCTGGCACATTCTATGAGGAAAAAGTACCATTGATTTTCTTTAAAACACCTTTATTTATAACTTATATATTCTTTAAAATAATTTAAACCACCTGTCATTCATCATCATTTTCATATAGGGGACACCGTCAACCGACTATGCACACCCTGGTGTCAGACTTATTTGGAACCGCCTCTCGGCCTCTCACGTGGTTCCTTTAACGACTACCAGATGGCAGCCGGGACAAACGACTTAACGTGCCTTTCGAAGCACGAAATCATCTTTATTATCAGACAATCATTTCATTTAAGCCTGCAATGTCCTAACCAAACTGGAAAAAACTAAACAAAGTATGCTTCCCGTGGGAATCTAACCCTCGACCCCCGGGTCTACAGGCCTTAAACCTTAACCACTGGAACACAGAGCCAACTGAATTTTATACTTACGGTAATAGGTTTGCCGGTCATCATCCGTATCGCATTCATTTCAGTGATACCTAAAATCTTGGCTGTATGCAATCCTTCTTCGTCCAAGTTGCAGTACTGAAAGCCGACATTTTAACTTACAGTTACCACACACAATAGGTTTGATTTTGTACCAAATAATTAGCTATTCCAAAAAAAATATTTACATTTTTGAAAATGAAGATCATTGGGATTTTTGCAACTATCTCAAAAAAATACGTGCTTAATAAATCTGATTACAATAAACTGTTAAATAAACCTATTCCTCTAAATGGTTTTCGAATTAGACATCTTTGTTAAAAAAAATTGGACTAGCCAATAGCATCCTTCTAGAAGGTTTGGATTTGGAAAATCAGTTAAGATGAGAGACTCGTTATTATCATGAATGTAAATCATTACAATTTTAAGACTTTTTTTTTCAAACGGTGTCTCTAAAATGATCTTTTTCATCGAAAAGACACATAAAAATAACTTTTTTTTTTGGACTAGCTAATTATCGAAAATTAACGAAGAAAAAGAGAACCTACCAACGAATAGTAATGCCTGTAGTCAGGTTTGATGCCGGCTGCGTCGTGTGGCGTCACCAAGTACAGGAGATGCAGGCTGCCCAACAGCACCAAGCTTTTGGAAGCAGTTTCCAGGTCGAGGAGTAGCTGCTTCGCGGTCCCCAACTCCAAACCACCTAGTATGGACGTCGAAACTTGTTTATCATCCCTTCTATTCGAAATGTTCAACTTTGCTGCCCCAAAAGTGCGACCAAAGTAAGTATTTTCCGATAGGGTTTTTTAGCGGGCAATAATGAGTTTCAAATTTGGAACAATGTGTCAAATATAAACATTAATTTTTAGTTATTTCTTATAAATATTATTCATTTTCAGTTATGTATTTCATTTAAATTTAGTTCTGTACGTGTTTTGTTTTTTCTCATAGAGCGAGATGAAAAGTAGAGTGTATCATTCGGGCGCAAACATATTTTTGGCTCGGGCGATGTACTTTGAATCCCTCTCTCCGTTCAGGATTCTATTAAAGAATCTAGAATCCTTCAGGGCCGGGACACATAAACACGTTACGGCGTCGTGTCGTACCACGATGCGGCGTCGTTTCACGATGCGACGTCGCGTCGTGGGAATCTACGACGAGCATCGTAAAAAACTACGTCGCGACATCGTAAAGTGCCACGATACACGGCACGACGTCGCGTCGTAGAAACTCACGATGCGTTCCTGTCAGTTGTTATTCAAAATTCAAAGATGACGGACGCTAACGCTATTGAGGTCGATCATTTAATAACGCTAGTCGAGCAGCGTCCCGTACTATGGGACAAAACATCAGAAGAATATAAGAATAAAAATATAAAAACAACAGCATGGACAGAGGTGTGCGAAAATTTATTTCCTGGTTTTCAAGAATTAAATAATCAAGAAAAAACTAAATTTGGTAAGTAATATCCTATATTTTATTTAGTTGCCAACTTAGAGCTCCCACGTCACTGTTAAAGTAATCACAAAATTTATTTCTTGTGTCGGTAGCTCTTGTTCTACCCTCCTGCGTTGACTGTTGTAGTTCAATAAACGAATCATCAATTATCATGTCTTCTAATGTTTGAGCTCCTTCACGGTTTAGAATGAAATTATGTAAAACACAGCTTGCTTTTATAATATTTGTGCAAAAATTTAAAGAAACATTTAATGGTCGATGAAATACCCTCCACTTGTTAGCCAGCATACCGAACGCACATTCTACATATCTTCTTGCTCGACTCAAACGGTAATTAAAAACTCTTTGTTGTATCGTCAAATGTTTTCCTGGGTATGGGCGCATTATATTATTTGTCAATGGTAAGCCTTCGTCTGCAACAAAAACAAAAGGACAAGGTGTTTGGGAGCCTGGTAAAGGCTTTGGCGTTGGTAAAGGAAGTTGTCCTTTTAACAGTAATTCATTCAATTTTGAATTATTGTAAACGGTTGAGTCACATTCCTTGCCATATGCTCCAATATCAACATATATAAATCTGTATTTAGAATCTACCAAAGCCAACAACAATACAGAATGATAATTTTTGTAGTTATAAAAAAGGGATCCGCCATGTTTGGGACTCCAAATACGAATATGTTTCCCGTCAAGTGCGCCTATGCAATTAGGAAAGTTGCTGCTGTTGTCAAAGTTTTCAGCAATTTTTGTTAGTCGCTCAGTAGTTATTTTCGGTATATTTTCGATCAAAAGATGCTTCCATATAGCGCCACAGACTATTTTTACAGTTTTAGCAATAGTAGACTTTCCACGATAGTAGTTTAAATGCATGTCTTGAAAGGTGTTTCCTGAAGCCAAAAACCTGAAATAAAATAGGAAAATAAATAAATGAAATAATTAAAAGTGTATGTGTGTGTGCGTTTGTGGGTGCGTACGCGCGTGTATGTATGTATGTGTGCGTGTGTATACGCCAGTATCACATCACAAAACCGACTACCAAACAGTCCGACAACTGATAATGTTCCTAACGTGACATCGTAAATACTATTGTTTCAGGTAATGCTGTGGTAAAGAAATGGACTGGTATTAAAGATAACTATACCAAGTACGTAAAAAAACTTAAAGAAATAAAGAAATCTGGAGCAGGCGCTAAAAAACTTAAGGAATATCATTTATATAAACAGCTCCTTTTTTTAAATAGAAATGATCAAAATGAAACCGATAGTAGCATAATGGCTGAAGAAACAAACTATCAGAACACACAAAAGGAGAGTCCAAAAAGAAAATTTAAAAGTCCGTCACGTGCCTTTCCAGCACGAAAAAAGAGAATTATCGATACATTTGAAGAAGAGATTATGTCAAAATTAGAAGAGCCCGAAAACAGACATTTATCTTTTTTTAAAGCGATATTGCCATCTTTGAATAAACTAAGTGATCATCAAACATTAATTTTTCAAAGTCGGGTCTTACAAGTTTTAACGGATCTACACGAATCATCACATCAATATTATCTACAGAGCAACTATCCATCTTCGTACCAGGGTAACTATGAAACACAAAGACCCCAAAGTTCATGGCAAAGTTACCAAACAACCGGTAGTTCGTCACAGTCTACCCAAGAAGCAACACCACCACCAGCTGCCACGCATGGCCGAAGCGAGGAGAGCGAATTTGATGATCATTCGAGTACATCACGTGAACCAGCGTCACCCCTATCACTTTACGACTTTTCTTAAAAAAGTAATCTAAAGGTGTAATGTTTATTTAAAAAAAAAGTTAATAATTCTATATTTTATTGTTTCCTTTATAAAAAATGATTAATTAATAATAATTTATGGGGACCAATACGGCGACTCCTTCAAAGCTCGTAGTGATAATCGGTATAACGAAACCAAAGGGTAAATTTAAAATGAAGCTTATTCTGTTAGCAACTTAATTTTTCAAAAATTGTTGTTACTAGTGTCGTTGATTTGTGAAATTAAAAAAATGTTACGAAAAAGTTGTTTCTTTTACCTTACAGTTAATCCCAGCATCTCGAGAGGTTCAAGAGGTGGTCTGCCTCTGCCATATTTTCCTGCTATATGTGGCGTTATCCGATCAAGTAACTCTTCGAAACTTGATACACTCATTCTAAAGAAACTAAAAAACTTGTTGTGATCTATTTTCAAGGCATTGTACTTCTTTATGAAGTGGCTCCCGTTATTCATGATTAAAAGAAATGGGTGGATCCAGTATCTTCTGAGTTTCTGTCTTTTCTTTATCCGTCTTCTTAACAACAGTAGAAGCAGGACACGTCTAGTGCGGTCCATTTCTCGAAATTAACTGCGACAATTCACCATGCATCGTATCGACGGCGTCGTGCCGTGTATCGTGCCACGTTACGATGTCGCGACGTAGTTTTTTACGATGCTCGTCGTAGATTCCCACGACGCGACGTCGCATCGTGAAACGACGCCGCATCGTGGTACGACACGACGCCGTAACGTGTTTATGTGTCCCGGCCCACTCCGCTCTGGATTCAAAAATCGCCCTCGCCGTAAAAATATTATTTTGCTCCCTTGTGATACAATCTACTATATCATCATCGGTCTCCTCAACAAACTTAGGGCTGGTGTCGGAAGATGCCGGGAGAGCACCTACTATTTTAATATATTTTATATAACATCTTTAAACCTATGTTGGACGAAATAAATGAATTATGAATTATGAGCCGTGCTAGATGGGGAAGCTCTGACAGCAGCCTGTGTGACTGCGGCGCGGTGCAGTCGATGGTTCACCTTTTGTCGTGCCCTAGCTGTAGGTCGACCGCCTATCTCGATTCTCTCCTCTCGTAATGGCTACTTGTATCGCTATCGCCACATTTTTCTCCGCCTAACATACAAAACGCTTTAAAAATATTTTTTTTGTTAGTGACATCGCATTCGACAATATAAACAAAAAAAAAATATTTTTTATTAGATAGGCGGTCGACCTACTGCTCTGTCTTCTGCGCAATGGAGGACTTGAACGAAGCAAACGACCGGGCTGTGGAGGTGGCCAAGTACTGGGCAAAGTCAATATAGAGTCCCATAAAGCTATTATGACTTGAAAAGTAGAAGATTGGTCTCCTGTGCTGCAGATGAGCTCGAAAGCTTAGCGCGACGCGCGTTTTCGTAACGATAGTGCGCGTCAAGCGACGGCGAGTGCGCGGCCATGTTTGGATTGGTCGCCATTAGTGGCATTTTTATCTTAAGCTCCTCCGTGCTTTGGAAGGCACGTTTAGTCCCGGCTGTTATCGGTAGATGGCAGTCGTTAGGCTATGTCAGTGTTGGCCACTAACACACCCTGTGGGTCTAGTTTTCCTGTTAAAAAGGTTAAGACGATACCACTGCTAAACAAGGTGGTATTTAACATCATTTATCTCGCAAAGTTCTTTTACTATGGGTTTCAAATCTTAGTACATGATTTTTAAGTATTTTATCTCCTTATGTATAAGATGAAAACACGTTTTGATAAAATTTTCTCGATAGAAATATTTTTTGAAAAATAGTATTCGCTTACCGATATTTCTAAATTATAGATCGACGATTCAGTTTTAAAAAATGGATTTTAAACTAAAATATAGGTCGTTAGTAATTCATCATAAGAGGTATAGGAAAATGTAATGAACTGGTCTGTTTTTTTTATAAATTAATAAAAACAAATTTGGCGCTTACGCCCTATTTGTTTGAGCGCCTCGAGACTATACCTGTCTCATCGTTCACGGGCTTTACCGCCAAGCGCTATCCCTTGCGCGCTCTCCCGGCCAGTCTGCGTCTGCATTTGCCGAGCAAAAGACGCGCGCATTTTTATTAAAAATCAAATTTCGCGAGTTTTTATGGCATTTTATAATATATATTCAAATTTATTGTTGAAATTTATATCCCAACCTAGTTTTTATTTTAGTGTTTTTCTTGACTGTAAATAGTATTTGTTATGTAAAATAGTGTAATATTAGCTATGGTTTTGTTACGTAACTGTGTTTTTTTTTATATTCGTATTATCATAGGTAATTGAGCAAAACATATAAAAGAGTACCCGATTACAAGGAGAAAGCCTAGCTAATGAGAGTTAACAGATGGTAAGTACCTACCCATCTATCCTATCATATTAAGTCTTATTTAGTCTACCAAGTGCCTCCGTAAAATAAATTTTATTTGTTATGGAAAACTAGTACTGATCGATCATTCTATACATAGGTACCTATATATTTATTTAATATTTATATCAAATTGGATACCTAGGTATCTAAGTACTTTGGCTTTGAAACGAATTCACCATTTTTATTAAACGGTTTTATTTAGCTCACCCCGTTTGTTTTATTTATTCTTGGGTCAAATTTAGTAATTCAAATTTCACCCTCTTCCTGTCAACCGATTAATCTGAAATTTTGTATACACTTTGGATTTTGGTGACAATACAATTATGTTTATTCATTATCATTATAAATTCAAGATGGCCGCCGCTACAAAATGGCGGATAATTTATGTTTATTAATCCCATCAATATGGGTATCAAATGAAAGGGCTCAACAAGCAGAATAAAATATACTATAAAAAATTGAAATCCAAGATGGCGGCCGCTACAAAATGGCGGATAACGTAGGTTTTATCAATCCCATCAATATGGGTATCAAATGAAAGTGCTCAACCAGTAGAATACAATGTACTATATAAAATTAAAATCCAAGATGGCGGCCTCTACAAAATGGCGGATAACTTAGTTTTTATCAATCCCATCAACATGGGTATCAATGAAAGGTCTCAACAAGTAGAATACAATTTAGTATGCAAAATTGAAATCTAAGATGGCCGCCGCTACCAAATGGCTGATAACAATTTTTTATCAATCCCACCAATAAACAGAATGCGAAATAAAAACTAAACACTAGAAAATAAAAATAGGTAAAAAAACTTTTTAAGTTAAACGGTTTTATGTTAAACATACATTGCAATGTTTAAGATAAATGTACTAAAAACCAAAAAATAATAAAATAGATAACAGTCGTGGAAATTATAAACATATGCATAGACTAGACTAAAATAAAACCGTGGGGCACGTCAATTGTCTACAATCGTTGATTAAAATGTTTGTTTTGTAATGTTACACTATAATTACTATATAATTCGCCATTTTTATACAAACAATTTGATCGGTTGATATAGGTAAGTGTGGAAGTAACAATTTACATATAAGATAAATATAAAATGGCTAATATCAAAATACCTATTGTTTTCAGGACCAACAACAATTTGAGGTCTTTGTGTCCACGCTGCCGCCGGCGCCGCCGCTGCTGTTGCGACTGCCAGAACAGGGAGGTGTAACAAATATGGAGTCGGATTTACAAACTTTTGTTTTGAATGGACAAAATATTATACCGCCAGCATCACGAAATGTAAAACGGTTAGTACCTAATATGATTGTACTAGCTATTGCCCACGACATGTTATTATGTTTGATCTTCTGGTCTTTAATGAAATATGTTTAACGATCTTACATTAAAAATCTGAAGACATATTCGATTATATACGTATGGGATTGTTTCAGGTGGAACCAAATGCTGATGTTACTGGGCACCGTATTGTCGATATCAACAACTTTTTCAAGAAACAAAAAAAGTCCTAATTTAATTATTTCAGTGTGGATTTATGAAATAATATTGGAAGACGTGATTATATGTATGTATGTATATAGATAGCGATAGTAGTAGTTAAAAGGACAAAAAGACAGTTGAAAGAAATAGTAGATTAAAAATTCACATTAACATACGACAATTGAATATAAAAACTGACATTGTCATTGTGCGGAACCCTCTGCTTTTTTGTTCTATTGTGATTTCACACTTTTTTTAAGTTAAAATAAAGTTTAAAAAATATTTTGTCTTTTAAATTACTAATATTTTCCATTACATATTCAAATATAAAAATATCTGAAATTATAATAACGTAAGAAGAGAAAATAATGGCATGCAAACTCCATGCATTCTAACTTCCGGAACGAGATCACGTGGCAATCGTAAATGTTGCAGAATATTATAAATCGCTGTGCGTGCAATCGCGCGTAAACAGACAGAGGGGCGGCGGGGACGCCGGGGACTGACACCCCGCGCCTGGGATCTAGCGCCGCCCATTTACTAGGTACATAACATTTGAGGTATCGCCTTAAAGGAGGTCAGACGGCAGTGGCTCTATTGTAATAAGCAGTACCGCCAAATCAGGAGCATGATTAAAAGCGTACCCTGGGCTCGTGAAGCGTAAGTTAAAGATGCAACCAAAAATAAATAAATAAATATATAGGGGCAAATCACAAGCGTGTTTCATGGTGTCTACCATGAAACACGCTCGAAGAATTATTTATTTTTTTAATAAATATAAAAAGCTTTCACTACAAAATAAGCATATTAAAACAATTCTTTTTTATTTTTGTATAATTTTCTGTGTACATAAATTAGAAAATAAAAATAAAATAAAAAATTGTATATTTTTATGAATACTTTCACTATTAAGCATATTAAAACGATTCTATGTTATTTTTGTATATTCTTCTGGGCACATGAATATGAAAAAAAAAATATATAAAAAAAAATGTGTATTTTTTATGAATACTCACCCTTTATAGCAGCCCTCCCTAACTCACTGACAGTCAATACAGAGTCGTCGTACACGACACACGTGTCGCAGTCAGTCCGCGACTCGCTGTGGCCGCTAGATGTCGCTACTTCTAACGCTCCGGATTGAAGCAAAGAACGGAGTGAGTCGTCGCATATTTCTTTTATATTCGCTTCTGGACTGCGAAAAATGATTTTAATTTATTTTGACGACATTCATGGCGTAATGATCAACATGCCACTAATGGCTAAATAGGCTTGTCCAAAATATTATTTTTCAATCTTTGTTAAACCTTATTTAAAGCAAATAAATTATTTTGAATTTTAATTACTCAGGAGGACCCGAGTTAGATCCTTGGTTAGATCAATATGATTTTTTTTTATTTTTTATTATTGAACTGGATCTGAGATGTTCATATTATAATAGGTTTGTTTGTTTGTAATATCTTTGTTGCTTTAAATAAAATACATAGTAAATACAATCCCATCAAAAACATTTTCATGTAAAAATTTTGCCAAGACGAGTCTACCTTGCTTACTCTGTGAAAAGTGTTTCTGATCTCGTATAAAGACTACACGCTCTAAATCTACAAGCTCTACACTACATCTTAATCAAAATCTATGAAAAGTAGTCAGATCTCATTTAGAGCCAAGAATCTTGATCTATGCGCCCTTATTTTACTAAGGTTAACTTCACATACCTTAAATTTTTAACCGACTTCAAAAAAAAGAAAGAGGTTATCAATTCGTCGGAATGTTTTTTTTTTTAGTCAAAACGTGTCGCTTGGTCTTTTTATTTCACACACGATGAACGATTGCCTATGAAATCTTCTTAACGGTAGGAAACAAATGCTCGAAAAACACATTTTGTAAAATAAATACATCGCGGACAACATGACATTTGTCTTGCCCGCCAAAACTCCGTAATAACACTCACTCTTGCGCTAAGAACGTGCAAGCCAGCAGTTCCTTGACCCTGGCCCTGGTGTCAGCCAGCCCGAGCCCCACGGCACTCAGCATCAGCCCCGAGGCACAACCACACAGCGCACTCCTCGCCGGCGCCAGTCCGCCAGATAACACTTCCCGGAAAGATGGCCAGTCTCGCTCGTCGCAGATTATTATACTTTCACCTGTATATGTGAATTTTTTTTTTTTTAATATCTTTTACGGCCATGGAATCTAGTCCTTTAAGGCCTTTCTTGAATTTATTAATCTTCTTCAGTCCTACTTAAGTCAGTCGAGTCAAAAATTCAAGTCAATAGTCAAGTCCAGTCAAGTAAGTCTAGTCTGAGTTAGATGGCTAAGTGAAGCGGTGGAAAAATTTCACTTAGCTATATCATGGAGATTTTGGTAACAAAGATAAAAAGTCACGTAATCGACACTGTATCACTTCCCAACACTCACGCTTGTTCACGAACACTTTGCGAATAATAATCCACCAATATTATGCACAAACACTCGAAAAAACCTAAGTTTTGGAAATTAAATACAGCGCGGACATAGCGACAGTTTACTTTCCCTCCAAAAACTCCTATGTGAAATTACAATCCATACCACAGATTATAGACTAACCGCCGTATTAAGAAACGTTTGATAAGCCCATTTAAGCTAAAATATGTTTTAGCTCTTTCTCTTTTACCTGAAACTTCATGTGAAAGAACGAGACGAAACACATTTTAACTGAAATAGGATTAACAAAGGTTTCGTAATGCGGGGGTAATAGTATACAAATAATCAACCGCCATAAAAAGAAGTACTATTAGAGTCCGCAACATACTGAGACATATTAACACCATCTATTGATCACCTAAGGCGATGTCTTTCTAAATTCGATACCTTATTAAATAAAGCATTAAATCAGTTGGTGGTAGGATAACGCTACTTTAAAAATCGTATTTTAATAATTCACATACTCTTTTCTGGCCAATTTAACGCTTTATTTATTCAGTTATAGAAAAACTCGGCAACAATCACAGACCACGGTGGTGTTTTAATACTATTTGATATATATACTAATTTGGCACACATGAAGAAAAGCTTGGTGACAAATAGTGAGCTAAAATTGATGACTTAATAATAATATTGATGATTATCACAGAACAATAATTTATCTAATGTATCTGGATTCTGCAAACCAATAGGTTCTTGACTTCGTGCCCTAGTTTATTATACCATAATTCAAACTTAAAATATTGTTATATCTATACTAATACTACAAAGAGAACAGATTGTTTGTTTGTTTGTTTGTAATATCTTTATTGCTTAAAATACATAGTAAAAGGAACATTATTAAAATAAGAAGAATGATTTGTATTATGTGTTTTTATAAGTTCAAAAACTATTGTGCCAATTTCAAATTTCTTTCACCATTCGAAAGCTAAATAAATAATAAATAAATATATAAGGACAAGTCACACAGATCAAGTTAGCCCCAAAGTAAGTTCAAGACTTGTGTTATGGGATACTAACTCAACGATACTATATTTTATAACAAATACATAAATAGATAAACATCCAAGACCCAGGGCAATCAGAAAAAGATCATTTTTCATCTTGACCTGACCGGGGATCGAACCCGGGACCTCCTGAGTAGCGGTCAGGCATGTTAACCATTACGCCACGGAGGTCGTCAAAAGCTAAATTCACCCTTGGTGACATAGGTTATGTACGCACCACGGGCTAGTTTATATATATTTATTTATTACTAGCTGTTCCCCGCGGCTTCGCCCCGCGTGGGACTCGGTTATATCGCGCCCAAAAGTAGCCTATGTTTGATCTCAGGTCGTTAACTACATCCCTACCAAATTTCATCACAATCGGTCCAGCAGTTTAGCCGTGAAGTGGTGACAGACAGACAGACTTTCGCATTTATAATATTACTAGCAGTACCTCGCGGCTTCGCCCCGCGTGGGTTTCAGTTATATCGCGCCCAAAAGTAGCCTATGTTTGACCTCAGGTCGTTAACTACATCCGTAGCCGTGAAGAAGTGACAGACAGACAGACTTTCGCATTTGTAATATCAGTACGGATTTACCGGCGTCGGTGACCCCCGCGCGGCCGGCGCGGCCCGCCATCTGCCGGTAGCCGGCCAGCGACAGCCGGCCGCGGCCCACGCGCGGCGACCGCACTATAACACGCCGCGCGGGTAAATTCACGCCAGCTGCGAGCGTCGATGTGCAACACAGTACCGATATCACGCCCGACCTGTTGGTTTACCAGGTTTTCTTCGTTATTCCCCTTAGAAAATTTTACAAAAAACTTGCATAGATATAGTCACGTCTTTATCCCGTACGGGGTAGACGGGGCCTAGGGCCAAAAGAGCCCTTAGACCACGTTTAGCGTGATGACAATTGAGACAGGAAATCAATAGTGATGGGTTGTTAGCCGCATCGCCTATGTTAAGATTCCCCCGTTCGCCGATTCCCTCAGTCGACTTTTACGGCTCACACGGGAAGAGAAGCAGCTGGTACTTTCTATGTTTTTCTTTTTCTCCCAATCCAGCAAAACTTGAATAAAGATTGAAATTATATTCACACAAACTGTGTCATATTGCAGCAAAACAAAATCTTATGCAACACTTCTTTTCCAATTCTTTCAAAGAATGGAACAAATTGCTTTAAAGTATTATATCTACATCGTCAGTAAACAGTTTCAAAAATCTATACTTATAATAAATCTGTAGAGAGGTCAATTCTGTACATGAAATATATTTTCAAAATAACTATCAGGGGGTGATTAGTACGTAGATCGATACTGATGCCAAAAATGCAATCAGTAAAATTTTTGTCTGTCTGTCTGTCTGTCTGTATGTTCCTTATAGAAACAAAAACTACTCGACGGATTTTAACGAAACTTGGTACAATTATTCTTCATACTCCTGGGCAGGTTATAGTATAGTATACTTTTCATCACGCTACAATCAATAGGAGCAGAGTAGTGAAGGGAAATGCTAGGAAAACGGGAGAAATTACTCCATTTTTTAAGCTTCCGTCGCGTGTGCAGTCTTAATCGTTAAAGTTACATAGAAATCATGTATGACGGAAATGCAACAGGATATTGCAAAATTCCCACGGGAACGGGAGTAAGCGCGAAAAACCTTTTGTATGAAAAAGTCTACACCGCGTAAGATAGATGATTGAAATTTGACATGCAGGTACCCTAATAAACGTAAAGCTTACTTGCAACGCGATATTGCAAAATTCCCACGGGAACGGGAGTTATTGGGAAAAAAAATGTATATAAAAATCACGTAAGAAGTTTTCAACATCAACCTAGCATGCATGCCTTAGTAAATATAAAGTTTAGTTATGGCTGTATTTTGAAAATTAAGTTAGCGGAAAAAAAATGTTGTATGAAAAAATCTAAACCGGATAAGTTAGATGCTTGAAATATGATATGCATATACCTTAGTGTATGCAAAGTTTAAAGTTCCCCTGGGAACGGGAAGCGAGTTAGAGGCTTGAAACTTATAGCTCGCGGTAGTGGCAACTAAGGAACGTCGCGGCCGCGGCGGCGGTTGTGGGGCGTTGACAGCGGTGAGGCGCGTTGGGGCAGATACCCGAGTGAGCAACCGGAACACGACAGACGCGTGAGGGCAGACGTCGTTGATGGTCGTGTCAAATATTGAATTTTGCGGGCGAACTTTTCACTATTCTTGGACGGTTTAAATCTTTAGTAGGTAGTTTTCTGTTGTAGATTACTGTTAAATTTTCCAGGCGTACGTTTCACGGCCCTTGAATTACCTTATAATTTTCTTTGTAATTTCTAAATTTTGTTTAAATAATTGTAGGTTATATAAGTCTTTACGATGATTTTTTGTTAATTTTGTACGGAACTCTTCGTGCGCGAGTCCGACTCGCACTTGGCCGGTTTTTGGTTTTCATGTGGTCAAACTTTTACTTTCATACCGACTGACATCCACATTCTCACCTCTGAATTCCAGACGAAAGCCTATAGGTACTTAAGGGTTAGCCTCCACTGATCGTATTTTCCTAAATTTATATCAAACCAAATTATCATAAACTAATAATCTTAAAAACTTTTAAACAATTCATTGAACTGAGCTACTTATACTTTAACCTTATTTAAAAATAATAAAATTAAGCATTTTTAACCTTTCTCCCACACACACAAAGATCTCTCTTTTATAACACACCACGCGGACGAAGTCGCAGGCAAAAGCTAGTAGATTAAATAAATTGGGTAAACACAAAAACACACACTACGCATCACTTCCCTCCACCTCCCATGGCTCTACCAACCTCTCGGTTATACGAGCCGAATCTCGGGAGAGTGCGCTGTACTAGCATTTCGCATCTCTTTCCAGTCGCACCCGCTCGATCTCCCTACAAGTTCTCTATAGTGTCGCCTATCTATGCAATCATTGCATTTTAATAACTCTCCCCCATCCTTAGGGGGCTTACGTTCACAAGTACGCCTCGCTTGCCTTCTCGGCCAGAGGCCAGCTTCTGTCTTCTAGGTTACAGTTTCAGTTTTTCTCTTCGTCTTCTTTGTCTGCTTGTGACAGTATTCTTGATGTGCTCCTACTTTTCAAGTTATGCCCCTCTCGACGCCGCTTCGAATTTTATGCCACCGATGCGACACACTACGCATCAGCTTAAAAAGCTGCTACTCGTAGTTTGTTCAAATTATATATAATAATAATAATAAACGATTTAGTTTCTCTTAAATAAACAACGTGCTTGACAAATGTAAATAGAGATATACAATTTTATATATTTCTATAGATAAATGATAGATTTTGTGAAATCTTGGTGCAATAAGTTTTGCATTGTATTGTATAAAGTTATGAAGAAGAGGAGGTCAAGGGGCGACCCTTGAGGTACACCCTTAGTACAAATTTAAATTCATCATTCAGGGATTCTAATTTTCGATCAAATGTACATTTGAAAATGCCTTATTGTTTAAAAAAATATGATAGGATTTTAATTAAGAGTAGGTCATGAGCAAGTTCTTTAATAAAGTATGATCAACCATGAAAAATGCTTTGGAAAAATCAGCACTCCTTTGCCATCGATTGATCGAATCAAAGGCTCTATGATAATGATGAGACAAAACTTCGAACAAAAATATAAGTAAATACTATTTAAAAAAGAGAGACAATATTGTGAGATGTCTAATTTTTTTTACGCAATCGTTCATAAGCCCCGCGTAATATGGGCAACATGTCTATTTACGCTCGTGATTCCTTAAAAGTGACACTAGATTATTTATCTAAGAAAATACAAAACAAATCCTAATCCTAACTAAAATTATAAATGCGATAGTTAGTTTGTTTGTTTGTTTGTTACGCTTTCACGCACTATCCACTGCACCGATCTTCCTGAAATTTCACATTCACATAGATAGAAGTATTGAGAAGGATAAAGGATACCTTTCATCCCGGGAAAAAGCTATTGCCGTAGGAAATTGACGCGGTCGAAAGCTAATTATCTATGTTTTACCTGAAAGCGTTCTCAAGTAACGCTCTTTCATCAGCGCCAAGTCCAGCGTGGTGGTGCGCCACGCCGAACCTCACAGTGCGACATAAGGCAGCGGCCGAGCCTTCAGCTCGCAGCGCCCTCTCTAAGGCCAGCCTTTCTGAGGTACGGTGGGATGACATTTCTCTAAAACATATAATATTCTCCTATCACGTCTTAGCGACAGCCAGCGACCGGGTTATATTGTTTTGAAGGCATAAGCGTAAATATCCGTATCTTTTTCGCATATTAAATGGTTTGAAGATACTAGACGTTTGGAATTTGCGTTAAATATTTTTTTAGTTATTGGATTAACTTAATAGTTATAATGGATTAACTTATATTGTAGATGTGATATATTCTGTGGTACTGACAACTATCATTGTTGTCTCTTTGGTTAAAAGAATAAACTAGTCTGTCGCTCAAGCCCGTGTTTTACTGACGCCTGTCACATTGGCGACGAGAAATTTTACCCATATATTTTATTATACTTAATAAATAACACGTGCGAAGTTGTGTTGTGAAGTGTATTTGTTAGTCATGTCGATCGGAAAAATAGAACCTTTTAATTTAGCATCCAAACAGTGGCCGGCATATATTCGGCCTGGCGAATCTCTCACTGAATACTTACAGGCGTTAAAACACCTCGCTTCTACATGTAATTTCGGCAAGTGTGGCTCGTGTTCTTCACTCGAAGAGAATCTGAGAGATCAGTTCGTATCAGGTCTAGCGAATGATGCGATGCGGTCGAGAATCTTTGCCGAAAAGAAAATTTTGTACAAAGAAGCGGTTGAATTGGCGTTGGCTCTCGAGGCGGCGGAGAAACACGCCGTAGTGAGCGGTTCAACGGCGATGACGGTGACAGACTCAGCAGGGGCGGCGGTCGGCACGGCGAGTGAGAGTTTGCACTACGCGCGCGGCGGGCGAACGGGCTCGCGTGGGCGGCCGGCACGCACGCCCGTTGGCGGCGGCGGCGGCGGCGCGCCGTCCGCTCGGCCCTGTTGGCGCTGCGGTAGGGAGCATGGGGCTGATAAGTGTAGATTCAAGCAATATAATTGTGATGAGTGCGGGCAAAAAGGGCATCTAAAAGTGATGTGTAAGAGCGTACGTAGTAGTGGAAGCCGACATAATTTCGTTAGTGACGACTCGGATGACGCCGATGACGGTATGTTCAACATTGCTGCGGCGGTTGGAGGTAACAAACCTTATTTTCTTAAACTTTCGATCGATGAAAATATTATTGAATGTGAAGTGGATACTGGTAGTCGGATCTCGGCGATAAATAAGGAAATGTTTTTGCGTATGTTTTCTCACAAAAAGATTATTCCCGATAATATAATTTTACGTGGTTATTCTGGATCACGCATTGACTCTATGGGTTTCATTGAGGTAGACGTTAGGTTAAATGATGTGCAAGCTAATACTTTGCGCCTGTATGTTATTAAAGGAGGTGCGAGGCCATTAATGGGACGCGATTGGTTGCGCGCTTTGAAAATTACACAGATTAACCTCAATGAAATTACAGTTGACGAATGCGTGATTCAATTAAACAAAGAATTTCCTGAAGTTTTCAGCGACAAACTCGGCACTTGTAAACAACCTATTCGACTACAGCTGTCAGATAATGAACCCGTATATGTGCGGGCGAGACCGGTACCTTTGGCTTTGCGAGCACGGGTTGAACAGGAACTGGCTCGTTTAGAGAGAGACGGAACTATCTATCGTGTAGAATATTCAGATTATGGTACACCAATAGTCCCAGTAGTGAAGGCCAATGGTGACATTCGTATTTGTGGGGACTATAAAGTTACTATTAATCCGAAACTTAAAAGGGATCACTATCCGTTGCCGCGGATTGAGGAGATGTTTGCTAACCTCAGTGGAGGTGAGCAATTCACAAAAATTGATTTGAAACATGCGTACGAACAATGCATTTTATCTGAGGACTCACAGCCCTATACCGCTATTACGACTCACGTAGGGACGTTTGTTTACAAGCGAACCCCATATGGTTTATCATGTATACCAGAAAAGTTCCAAAAAATTATGGAGGAGACTATACGAGGTGTACCAGGATGCGTGGTCTTTTTAGATGACATTTGCGTTACGGGACCTAATAGAATTGAGCATATTAAAAATCTGAGAGCTGTACTTGAGAGGTTGCGAGATATGGGGTTTACAATTAAGCAAAGCAAATGTCGTTACTTACAGGATAGTGTTAAATACCTAGGCTTTATAATTAACAAAGAAGGCTTGCGTCCTGATTCTGCCAAATTGGAGGCCATTTCCAACGCTCCCCAGCCAGTAAATGTGTCACAACTTAAAAGTTTTTTGGGTCTGCTCAATTATTATGGGAGATTTATTCCGAGACTTAGCACAATCCTTCAACCTTTACACCAGTTATTAAGAAAAGATGTCAGTTGGAAATGGGACTCTGAGTGCAACAAGGCTTTTACTGAAGCGAAGCGATCACTTTTGAGCGAGCGTGTTTTAGCACACTATGAGGAAGGGCGCGAGCTGGTGCTATCGGTAGACAGCAGTGCGTATGGGCTGGGCGCGGTGTTAGCCCATCGTTATAGTGATGGAAGTGAGCGGCCAGTCAGCTGTGTGTCGCACACGCTGAACGTGAGCGAGCGTAACTACAGTCAACTGGATAAAGAAGCGCTAGCTATTTTATTTGGAGTGACTAAACACCACCAGTACTTATTTGCTAGACGGTTTACTTTGCGCACTGACCACCAGCCGCTAACGTATATTTTTGGAGCTAAGGGAGGAATCCCTCAAACGGCAGCCAGTCGGTTACAGAGATGGGCCGCACGATTGGCGGCATACGATTTTTCAATAGAATATGTGCGGTCGGCGGACAATGGTCCGGCTGATGCTCTATCACGTTTACCACTAGCTAGAGTTGGTCGCTCCGCTGAAGCTGATACTGTTGAATATTTAAGTTTAGTTGAAGATGTATTGCCTATTTGTTATAAAGATATTGCAAAAGAGACTGAGGGTGACAGTTTATTATGTAAAATTAAAGGTTATGTTATGTTTGGTTGGCCGTCGAGCACGAGTTGCGATGAAGAAAAACCATATTTTGCGAGAAAATTAGATTTAGCGATTGATCAAGGGTGCCTTCTTTACAAATATAGGATTGTAGTCCCTAAGACTTTGCAGTAACGGATTCTAAATGAAGTACACGAAGGTCATCTGGGTAGTAATAAAATGAAAAGTTTAGCTCGAAATTATATATATTGGGCAAGCTTAGATAATGATATTGAGGAGCTAAGCAGGTCGTGCGCGGCGTGCAACAGTGTGCGTGACGCGCCGCCACGGGCGCCTTTGCATCCCTGGGAGTTCCCGCTGCACCCGTGGCGGCGAGTGCATGCGGACTTCGCAGATTGCGGGGGTATGCGCTATCTCATTTTAGTAGATGCTCACTCAAAGTGGATAGAGGCTTTACCAATGCGTTCTACGAATGCCGAGTCCACTATTAAAGTTTTGAGAAGTATTTTTGCACGTTTCGGTTTACCTTCGCAGCTAGTGACCGACAACGGGCCACCATTTTTGTCTAGTGAGTTTAAGAGTTTTTGTGAAAAAAATTGTATAAGACACTCAACTTCGGCTCCTTATAGACCCCAAGGAAATGGCGCTGCTGAAAACGCGGTTAAAACGGTTAAAAAAGCCATTAAAAGAGCTATTTACGACAGGGAAGAGGTAAATGTTGCACTTAGCAAATTTCTTTTACAATATCGTAATAGCGAACATTCGACGACGGGAGTTTCTCCAGCGGTAGCATTACAAGGGCGCAGGCTGCGCAGCCGCCTTGATGCGCTACGGCCCGATGTAGCGTTTGTGGTTAGTGATAAACAGGAACGACGTATTGCACGCGAACCAGGTACGGATAGGGAGTTTGAAGTTGGCGACGCGGTATTAGCTCGTGAGTACACGGCAAGGGGTAACAAGTGGGCTCCTGCTAAGATCATTAAAAAAACTGGACCGGTATCGTATACTGTCGATGTGGGAAACGGAACTCAATGGCGTAGGCATGCTGATCAAATTATTGCTTCTAACCGTCCCACAAAAACCCGATTCTCATTATCGCGAACGAAAGGTCAAACACCCGTAGTTAAAGATGGGAGTCAGGAGTTGATGCTTGGTGAGCCCGGGGTCGATAAGAGTGCTGATGGGGAGTCGTTTGAGGACGCGTCCAGCGGTGACGACGTTGGTAATGATGGGAACGATTCTGACACACATCATCAAGCGGGAGAAGTCGATCAGCCTGAACAGCCGTCTATATCATCAACTCCAGTCTTTCCACCGACACCGGTGGGCGCGTCCGCACGAGCTTTGCGTGCACATTATCGTGCTAAGCGAGCTGTGCAGAAGTAGACGTACCAAATGTAGTTTTTAATTATTTGAGGTAATTAAGTTGATTTTTAGATATATAAGTTGTGAGCTAGTGGGAAGAAGTGTGATATATTCTGTGGTACTGACAACTATCATTGTTGTCTCTTTGGTTAAAAGAATAAACTAGTCTGTCGCTCAAGCCCGTGTTTTACTGACGCCTGTCACATTAGAAAGCTATTTTTTACAAACTATAGTTATTAGTTTGGTCCCGCGCTTGTTTGAAACGAAGCGAAATTGTATTTTATTTATATACTTTAATGTACACAGTAGAACACAAGATTTTTCATAGAGAAGTCAGATTTCAATTTAATTTATTAAATTAACCGTACCTTCAAAAAATATGTAAATACGACATGTTTAAGGCACCAACATATTTTTTGAAATAAAGCTAAATATCTCAGTTTCTATAACCTTAAACAAAACACTGTCTGTGAAAGAGACAACAATATATTTACCTCCTTTGGAGCTTGCACAGCAACGAAGCAACATTTTCGCAGTTTCGCTTCGTAGGGCAGAACACGAGGCACGAGGCCTGAGGCACCACCTCCGACACCAGCCCGCCGAGCCAGTCAGGGTCCAAGGCTGTCGCGGCCGGCATGTACTGAACCACAAAAATCACCGTCATGATCAGATGGCTATTTAAATATAATATAGGTATTACAAGTATTGAGCAAATTAAATATATATTTGGAGAGAGGCGGGAGCACACAAAGAAAACGCCGATTTGTCGAGTACTAATAATGTAATGCCCATACTGAATCATATTAACGCCATCTATCGATCACTTGAGACACTGCTATTATAAATTCGATAACTTAAGGTGATACCTCGGTGAACACTAGCGCCACCGTCATTTAAAAATCATTACTGAAAACACAAGTTATCAAAAATCCCTCTGCTGTTATTAAGGTTCTGGATCTGAAGTTAATTTTAAACATATTAAATTATGAAATTATAATTCCCTATAGTTACAAATTGCATTATTGCTTAAAACGGCCACTTTTAGCAGTTTTGCAATTTGTAACTATATGGAACTATAATTTAATAATTGAATATGATTAAAATTATATAACTTCAGATCCAGAACCATAATTACAGCAGAGGGATTTTTAATAACTTGTGTTTTCAGTAATGATTTTTAAATGACGGTGGCGCTAGTGTTCACCGAGGTATCACCTTAATAGGTAAATAACTAAATCAGCTTGTTATAGGATGTAAAAAATCCATTTTATTGGTTCACTTTCATTTCGCCATAAATAAGCGGGATCATTACTAAACTGGACGGAATTAATGCTTAGGGCGCCATCTATTGATCATAAAAAATAACTAATTCTTTTTCTTATGCAATGTAAAATAGTAACATACATCATAAGCCAGCTGCCTGTCAGGAACCAGCTCCAAGCCGTCCCCCCACTGCAGCTTGTACAGCATGTCCCCCAGCTTCACGTACTCCGTCAGCTCCACCGGCCTGAACTGTCGTTGGAACACGTCAGCACGGAGAAATTTGGCCACGTCAGGCAGGTTGCCGATTGTGGCGCTCATGCCCACGATTTGAATGCCTTCTGATAAAAAAAGATACATTCACCGGGTACCGTACCTCAAAAAATGGAACCCTAAAAAAACCCTTAAAGGATCACTTTGTTGTCTGTCTATGAAGTTCATTTTTAAGGAGAGGATTACGATGGCAAGTTAAAATTTATAACATACACTCAGGTCAGGTCTTTTTCAGCTGTAAAATAGTCAAATGATTCCGTAATCATTTGACTATTGACTATTCTATATTTGACGAAAAAATTGACTCATTACGGTCATGTCTTATGATTATGTGTCCGTACACATAATCATAAGACATGACCGTAATGAGTCAATTTTTTCGGATAGAAATAACTCAAACGGACTGATCCTTTAAGTAAATTGGGTTGAAAAAACATAAAAACTTACTGTTAGCAAAAATAACTGTAGTCAGTAATGTTTCTAAAGTCCCGCCGCGTCCAGGCTCTCCAATTAGGTGCAGTTCGTCTACCTAAAAACATTTACTTTTATATTAACATACTATAGGGTTCAGCCTTCTAACAGACAGATAGACAGACACCAAAGACCCGATAGTAAACATAACAGGGTCCCATTGGCACTCTTGGTGCCGAAACCCTTATTATAATAAGGAAATAGCTAGAATCCATGTCAGTGATACCCTGTTTTGGAAAGAGGCGAGAGCAATACGGATATACTTGACTGCTCCAAAGGGTAGATCTTGCTGCTGCGGCCGCGTGCGATTGGAGAATCGCGCGACAGACGATGTCTTGTTGGAGGTTGTACCGTTGTATATATATAGCTTCAATCTGTAGAAACTTTGCAAGCGCGATTTAGCTTTCAATATCGCTGTCTTGTATGCTTTCCATCAGATAGCAACATGCATATTTGCCTACTCAATCTTATAAAAACAAACAAACAAAGACAATATAAACCCTAATATTACCACAATAAGGCCAATTTCGTGCAAGCGATCCAACTCAATAAGACTCCTTATCAAGGCCAGCCCTTTTTCAATAGTGGCTATATAGATGCTGTTCTTTTTTCTTCTCTTCTTGGGCGGGATGTGACCCTTTCCGCCGGCATACTCCTCAACTAAAAAGTCTAGTTTTACTGCAAAAGGAGATAATGCCCATATCTGAAAGGTGATAAAAAAAATATTGTTTAATATTTAAAAATTAGTCTTCTTCAAAGACAAACATAATGGCTCTTAGCTTAGATACACGCGCCCACTTTTCCTACCCTTCACAGCTTAATGAGCTGCTCACTTCACAGCCAACATGCGCTAGAGTCATTATCATTTAGACGTCTCTGTCATTCACATACACTACATCATAAGTTTTCTACACATAATACATGTTTACTTTGTAATTTTCATAATTTGTTAGGCATAAACAAAAACAAAACCATATACAGAACTATTTAAAGATTTTTATGGTGGAAATATGATATTTATTTATATAGTAGAAAAATAGAATTTCTGCCAATATATTCTTAAAATCTCACCTTTTCCTGGACAATGGCAACAAAAGGAAGTATAAACAATGCATTTTTCTTTCTGTTCAACACCTCAATTAGCATCAATACCTCCGCAACAAGGGTTTTGCCGCCACTGGTGGGCAGCGCATAGATTAAATTTTGTCTATTCTTGATTGCATCTAAATTCAAGCATTCTTCCTGCCAGTCTGTCAAAATACAATCGAAAAGTGGTAAACCTTGTTTCCCTTAACCCATGTCATGTCCTGAAGATGGACCTGATCTGATCTTTAAGGATAGAGAATCAAAATTGCACTTGTAAAACTCCAGGTATTGTGGGCATCCACAGGATACTGGTAGGACAATTGTGAACTATGTATTTAAAAAAAAAATTAAATGAACTATCCCGTCCACAGGGCCCATAACAGGTTAAATACTGCTGTACAGCACGCAAAAACTTTAAAATGCAATAAAAAAATGAGAATTTCTAATATCAATATGGCATGGCCAGCAATAAAGCTGCATTTTGTGATGTGGCTGAGTGGCTGCTATAATGAGATCAAAAGTAGTAAGGCATGTGCCTTCAAGCACCTAAACTGTCCTTCGAAAATCTGACACCAGTGGCACCTTTAGGCGAGATTGGTCCAATTCACCTTTTCGCGATTGGTCCAATTCGCGGTTGGTCCGTGTCAGTGTCAGGTAATAGGTTTGATGTGATCATGTAGAATAATAGACAATGTAATAATTATCTGTAGAATTACTCTATATACAGAAATAAAATGTCTATGGTACAGAAACTGTCATGTCTACTTGCCGCTAATGTGTTGTTTGTGTGGAACTATAATACAAGTTATTTCTTTGAATAAGCTGATTTTCATTAATATTCCAAAAAACATCATTCTACTGGAACTCAGAAACTTCATATGCAATTCAAGTTCTATTTCTCATTTTACTGCGTTCCTTGTATACCCCTCTGCGGATTGCTAAGGAGCTTGCTCTGAACCCACTTAAGACTACATAATTACAATGTAAGACAAAATAATAAAATAATACTTACCATAAAATTTTTCAATATTCCTATATGTTTTAAATAAACTTTTAGTTATTAGCGGTAAGCCATAGAAAGTATCACCGTCACATAATTTCTGATCTGTCTTTTTATTAATATTTACTATGTTTGATTTGGATTTCTTCTCCTCAGCTAAGATTCCACTTTCCTTGATGTCCAATAAAAATGAGTCTTTTGTCTCAAACAAAAAACTTTTGTCAACTTTATTGTCCATATCACAAATTGATTTATTAACCAAGTCGAATGATTCCTCGACATCTTTAAGACAATTTTCACAATTGGATGATACCAGATTCTGACTAGACTTTAATTCTATATCGGAACAAAACATATCATCTGATAAATCATCCTCGGTTATTGTATCACTTACTCCATTATTCCTCTTACGAAAACTACTCAAAGCCAGTGATTCCCAATTCTCGATATCTTTCATGATCGAGCTCTCCAACACACCAGGAGAGCATGGTATGCTATTACTTGCAGATTCACTCAAGTATTCTACCTGGTTGCAGGGTAGAGGTGGAGACTCGCACCTTCCCGAGGAACTGATAACAGTTGATGATATCTGCCTGTGGACTGGGCTGTGATTTACGATGTCTTTGGAGCACAATACCCTACTTGTACTCAGTCGTCTCCTTTTCGGTGTGGAAGTATTATCAACAGGACAGCTATTTAACGAATTCATTTCTTGGTTTCACATCTAAATTATGATCAAGTTCTCGTAATATTCACTTCTAAATTTAATTTCTACAATTAAAATGAAATAATGTTATGGAGGATATTTTTATTTACAAAACAAACCAAGTTTTACATTAAAATTTCACGTTTGTTTGTTTACTTTTTCTTGCTTCGGCCACCCGGAACCGGAAACAATTGATTAGTGACATTGACATGACAAGTGACAACTGTTGACAATATTTTTTTTCGGGTAAGCAAATAAGTACGTAACCTACATCCAACAGAATTTAACCATACTGCACCGAAAGAAGGGTTATGTATTTTAAGTGTATGTTATAATATCAGTCAGATTACTTCAAAACTTTATCTGTGTTCTCGGTAACAAAGCATTAAGAAATCAACTGTTAGCATTAAAAATCTCGCCTTCAGACTTAATTGGTTCTTATTTATATACTTACTTATATATATTAATATTATAAATATACATTTAAGTAGGTATATATTATATTTATATAAGTACTCACCTATATCAGTATTTTGATTTTCATACTCATACAGTCTCAAAACTAAGGTCTTCGCCCGATGTGTGTTACCTGTGATGACATGGGTTCGAAACGTGGTCGCTTACTAATGGGCCTCATAAGAAAGCTCAAGGTCGCCCAAAGAGCCATGGAGAGAGCTATGCTCGATATTTCCCTACGAGACCGAATCAGATATGAAGAGATCAGTAGGAGAACAAAAGTTGCCGATATAGCTCAGCGGATTATTTTTTGAAGTAGCAGTGGGCAGGGCACAACCGGGCGGAAACGCGGAGAAGCTTGAGATGGAGGCAAAGCTGTCACAAATGTTATATCTTGCAATACGCAACAACAACAACAGATTTTTTTTTTATTGCGCCAAGAAATAAAAAACAATTACAGAGAGAGAGACACAGCCTACTTATATTATAAACGCGAAAGTTAGTATCATCATCATCATTTCAGCCGCGTGCTGTCCACTGCTGAACATAGGCCTCCACCAAGGATTTCCAAAATGACCGGTTGGAAGCGGCCTGCATCCAGCGCCTAAGTTAGTGTGGATGTTTGTTACTCTGATTGCTTGGAACCTGGAACAACACATAGGCTATTATTTATCCCGGAATTCCCACGGGAGCGGAGCCCTGGCCAACAGCTAGTAATATTATATCAAGAATTTTCATTATTACGATATTGAGCAAGGTCAGAGTGGTGATAAAAATGTAAGTCTAACAGAGAGGTAGTTAGAACTTTGTACAAAGGTCGTTCTGTTTCCTCACTCAACCTCACCTATTTTTGCCGTAACAGCTGTGAGATTGCTTAGACCCTGGAACAACACATAGGCTATATTTTATGCCGGAATTCCCAAGGTAGCGGAGCCCCGTGTAACAGCTAGTAATTACATACACTAATTTAGAGGCATACAAACTTTTGTGGGCCGTATGCATGAGTGCCAACGTTATATTATAAAAAAACTAAGTAGTTATAATTATGAATGTAAACTTTATTACAAAACTAGCTGACCCAGCGAACTCCGTACCGCCTGAATGCATTTGCTCACCGTTTAAACCTCCCCTGAACTTCTACAAATATATTTCAAGTTTAAAATTAACCAAATCGGTTCAGCCATTCTTACAGGAATATATTTTTTTATAGAGAAGATATGTAGCTCTCTAGCCGTAGAGAAAGCTGAAAGCAATTTTTGTGCTAACTAATTTGCACACATGTGATTAAATTTGTTCTAAACCTTTCCAAATTTCGATAAAGCTTAGACGTAGACGTAGGCCCTCGCCATACTGTATGGCGAGGGCCTATACGTCTACGTCCTATCTATGGCCCATACAGAAACTTATTTTCTGTAACCGCAGCACTTGACAAACAGCTGTTTCTTTCAGCTGTTGCTGCTAGCCATCGACATAATTTAATTATTTTTCGGATAGTAAGTAGTCCTTTCATTTGTATGTCACTTAAATTCCTAGTGCTAAAAGACTAGAGTAGGTATTTTCATGTGAAAGGCGACCAAAAGACTAATACCCACCGCTTCCAATTGGTCAACCTTAAGGAAGGCCTACGCCGAGCAGTGGACTACCTGTAGTTAAAATGTTGATGATGAGACTTAGGTCAACCATAGTCCTTCTGGCAGGTAAAAACAAATCCTAAGCTCCAAAGCAAAGCTGATATGCAACTAAGAAGAGAAAGAGTCCTTGGCTTATAACGAAGTTGTCCGGAACTGTCCCTATCTCTGGCCAGTTGGTCGTTGCACTGCATGACGTGCCGGGTGCAGGCTTCCCTCGAAACCGGAGCTGGCTCGGAACCGTCGGCTCAAAAATGACTTGGGCTATATTTAGGCGGCGGCGCGGGGCGGGGCAGCGCGCGAGCGAGCCGCTCGTCCCCGCCGCGACCAGAGCCGCCTCGGTCGCCGCGGACTCCACATTCCAACGTCGCTGTGCTGCCGGTCTTGCAAACCAGTGCGAGTGACTGACTGACCGTCTTCTACCCGTGCGACGTAAGTGCCAGTGCCCAGTGATAGTGTGGTGATCAAAGTTGGGAGATGTGAAGTCTATAAATAAGCGCGCGCGCATAGCGCCTAAAACGGTTGGTGCGCGGAAATAGCAGCGCCTTGTATAGCGGCCGGATTGCGTTACAGCCAGGAAACGGAGCTACGCTGATTTTCGTGAAACTTTGCACGCACACACATTCAAGCACACGAAATACTTTTTTTTTGTTGAAATCGTTATAACAAACTATTTAGGTACTGTAAATGCTGAAAAAATACACGAAATCCTAATTTTCATTATCTTTTGAATGTGAAATATGTGGTAAAATATCAAAACAACAGAATAATGTTAATATTGTAATGTATCATCTACATAAATAACGAAAAGCATCATGATACACGTTTTTTTTTTCTAAGATTCCGATAGTCAAAATTGACTTCTCTGGGGAAAAAAATCCAATATTTACAAAGATTAGAATCAAACATAAAAACTACACAAAAATTAATTTTAAGTGTTCAGTAGTGTTATTGTAAAATAGGTTCTTTTTTTTTTTGAAAAAGTGGAAAAAGAAATCCAAAAATTTTCTCTCGCAAGTTCAAACTCGTCAAAAACAATTAGGTTATCTATTTTTTCATTAATTTTAACCTTACGAGAGTAATATTTTAACTCTATAATCCTAAAACAATTTAAAATAATATATATAAAGAGTCAATATTTCTGATACATTTGTTAGAATATATCTCGATTCAATTCAATACATGATCATGAAAAAGTTGTAGGAAAACGCTGGAAGCGGACTGGTTTCAATCGTCCAATGTGGAAATCTGTGGGCAGAGAATGTCACAGATAAATCTTCAGCAGAGGCCCATAGAGGCACCAGTGAGCGTCTTGAGGCTAAAATAATTTAAAAAAATGTAAAACTTTAACAACGAGCTACTAATTAATGTATTTATAATTACACATAAAAAAAAAATCAAAAGAAATGACAAGGACATAAAATATTAAAAAACAACCAAATTGTAAGCTAGTTCTAAAAAAATCAAGGCCCGCGTAATCCGAATCCTGGGCCGCATTCAGTTCTATGTGAAATCCAATTTTACACTTTCTTTGAACGGTTGCCAGCACTGCCCGTAGCTCTGTAGGTGTGCTAAATGGCACGAAAGATAAACCCGCCAAAAATAACCGCGCTTCATAAACAATAAGCACGTTTTCCTTGTCCACGTAACGCCTACGCGCATTTTTTCGTCGACTTGGCATCTTGTCAAAATGCAATAGAACTTAAAATTCACAAATAATTTTAACACATCATTATTTTATGAACTAGTAGATTTATTAGTTATCAGGTCGATTATCTGCGTAACTATGCTATCGAATTTATGATATGATATGCTTTCAAAAAAAAATTTTCTTCATTCTTCAGACATCAAAAATCGTAAATATGAAGCTATTGATGCATGTTACAGTTATTTACAATCACAAATTAGAAAAACGGTAAATAAAATTTAATAGGTATACTTGCATAGCATTTAGATAAAACGTAAATGGTTTTGATATATTGCCAATAAGTATAGAAACAATTCTGATTGATTTCCAAAACAACACTGTTGATTGATATAATGTTTTGTTTTAGCCAAGCCATAACGTTATAAACTTCTGTAGATCAATCAATGATTTAAAATGCCGTGCCAAATGCAAAGGAAGTTAGTTCCTAGCTTGAGCATATACAGATACAACTAAATATTCTTCTGCGTATCATTCTCGTGAATCTGAAAGATTTCAATTGAACACTTGACATAAAATTCACGTCTAAACAAAATTTTGCTTTTCAGATTAAATAAACCATCAACATGTCTGACGAAGAAGAATACTCGTAAGTATATAACATCATGAATATTTACACAAATAAATAGAAAAACACACAACACAATTATATTACTAAACACAAACATTTATTAAACCTATTCTTGTGATTTAACAGTAGACCCAAAACAATCCCAGTTGTTTTACATTTGTGTGACCTCCAGAAATTATCATGTATGTTCCCTATGTCGTGTTTAAGCACCCTTTTGCTCCACAGTGGCTCCGAGGAGGAGGAAGTTGAAGAAGAAGTCCCGGAGACGTAAGTACTACCTACTCTACAGTCGTAACTTCCATCTATATATCTTCTGAAATTTAGTTCTCTTTAGATTCTGTTTGAGTTTTACCACTTCAGCTTATCTGGGCCTGGTTTCTCTGCCTTGGCGAATCTACCATTTCAATTAGAGTAAACGAGAATCTGAGTCGATACAGGTTTTAGTTGCCGTCTGATAGTGTGGACGATTTGAGGCATGGCCGCAAGTTTTGATCCCCAATCTCTTGGAGCTCCCATATCTTGGGCTTATTGCACGCCATCACCAACCCCTTTCTCTCTTTTGTTGCAGGAAGTAAGTGGCGTGCCCTTTTGGTTGATCCGGCACTCACACTAGCTTAGCTCTTTTAGGCTAAGTTTGGTCGCGACCCTAATGCTTTTAATGCTGAATCGTCGCTTTTCTTGCTTTCAGAGTGACATAACACTAGGAGCTGCTGCCGCAAACGCCTCACTAACACCACATTTCGATGTAACGTTGAGTAGAGAGATCAGTTTATGATGGGTACTGATTTTCTATTCTGTCATCGCATTAGCATCTTGTAATTGATTTGTACCGTGTGTGGTTTCGTCGCCATTAACTAATGAAGCTTTCTGTATTGAGATATCTTTATTTAATTAAGATGATATCAAATGTTAATGGTGAATGTTTTTATTTTCCGCCGCTGTCATCGATTGGAACATGAAGACCTGCCCCTAAACAAGAGTAAGTAATAAATCTCTTTAAATATTGGGTATCGCTTTGCTTTTGGCCGTCGGAATCAGTATTGTAGTTACACATTGGAATGATTGATTGGCATATATTAACATACATATCACTTGGATCTAATTGATATTAGGCAAATTACTCATAAAATTGTATGAAAATTCTACACCAGTTCGTAATGAAAACGGCTTATAAAGCAGTGTGGAGTCATGCGCAGATTAATCATCTCACCGCTTCTTTTGTTTTATTTGAATGCCCCTCGTGAGGTTTATTATCACAATTTGTTGAAACAAAAAAAAACTTTAAGACAGGTAGTAAACGAAGGGGCATTATGCTATTGATGTTGAACTTTGCGAAAGATGTAGAGGCTGATTGTTGTTTTCTGTTTTTAGGAGTAGACCATCGATCGCGTAAGTTGCACCGCTATTCGTGGTGTCACTAACTTTAATCCTATCATTAACTTGAAAAGGCACAGGCGCGCGTTTTTAAGTTCGAATATCGAATTTATGAGATTATGTCTAACGAGCAAGTTCATGCCAGTTCTAAGATAAAAAATCTGAACAGTTGACCGATTTATACAAGAAACAGCTCAAAGTAGGAGATCTATTTGTGTCGGTCGGCAAGCGATCTATTTTCGACGTAACAGCGCCGCGCCCGCGCCTCACGAACCAAGATGTCGGTCAGCAAGAGTACTTGTCTTCGCGACCTATTCCTAAATATGCATGAGAGGAATAACGCATGATTACCTACGACAATCTATGGACGTCAGGTTTGGAGTAAAATTTGCGAATAAAACTACAAAGTTAAGCTAGCTCTAACATGCTAGATGACTATAATAAGAAAACAATGAACAGTAAACATGCAAACATGAATAAATTTTGTTTGTAATTAGAGTCGTGCACAAACCCGCAGTCCATAGGTAGCTAATTACTATCAATTGTTATATGTATTGTATATGTACTCCATATCCATGGTAAATGTTATACCACTAGAAACCCCCAACAACAACAAATCATATCAAAGATGAAACATACACACGCTTAAGATAATAAATAATGCCACAACATAATTCAATAATAAGAATATTACAGTTAATAATAATAGTCCGTCAGTTATATGTGAAGCAAATTCAAATAATCAAGTAACATGATAAAGTGTTAACGTTAACTGGTGTCGTATGTTTACAAATACAAACAAAAGCTAAAATCTTAACTATATGTACAGTACTGAACATAATCCCTGCTAAAACGCTAAATATGAAGCGTTTTAGCAGAAAAGCCTTAACGATCAACAACAAAAATACTCAGTCATAGTAACATTGTAGTGAATGTATGTTAACCGTTACAATAACGGTTTTTAACAATAACATATTTTGAGACGTGGAATACATTTTAATCACAATTTTATGTTTGCAGGGGTGAGGGAGATCCAGAATTCATCAAGGTAAATAAGAATTTAAAATACTCTCCAATGTAAATAAAAAGGCTGACCTTTATAGCTAGTCATTTCATAGGCAATGTATTTACCAATGGCCTGATAATCATAATGAATGGTTATAATAGCAAACTTTAACGTTTTGACGGGAAGAATAAAGATACAAAAAAAGAATATCTTAATTCAGGAATGTGAATAAATGGAGTGATAAAATTGTCACAAATAAAGATGGATCTATGTAAGAATTAACAGCAACTAAAGTTAACATTGTATTACAGCGTCAAGACCAGAAGCGGTCTGATTTGGACGAACAGTTGAAGGAATACATCAACGAATGGCGCAAACAGCGGGCCAAGGAAGAGGAGGAGCTCAAACGCCTCAAGGAGAAGCAGGCTAAGCGCAAGGTATAGCTATGTAGACGATATACCTATACAAACATTTGTCTTTTTTAAACTATTCAAAGAACTCCGGTCCATGAGGCAGCTTAAATTTCCAAAGAGAAAAATATATACGCAAAAATTTTCTAAATATACAGTGACAAAATAAACTTCTTCGTTTAATTTTTTTATAGATTTTTTTTTAGTGATGTTAACATAGTGTGTCATTTACAGGTATCTCGCGCCGAAGAAGAGAAGCGCCTCGCCCAAAAGAAGAAAGAAGAAGAAGAAAGGAGAGTTCGCGAAATTGAAGAGAAGAAACAGCGCGACATTGAGGAGAAGAGGCAGCGGCTCGAGGAGGCCGAGAAGAAGCGCCAGGCTATGCTCCAGGCAATGAAAGAGTCCAGCAAGACCGGACCCAACTTCACCATCCAAAAGAAGAGCGATAACGTTAGTAAAACAATTTTTAAATTAAGTAAATAAAATTCGTAGCAGATCTTAGTTAAGAACCTAAGCTAAGCATACGGCCGTATTGCTAAATTATGATCAAACAGCGAATATAACAAAAACCCTCCAAAAAAGTGTAGTGTTTAATAGCGTTATGATAATAATATGATTGAGGACGATTGTATTTTTTCTTACAGTTCGGCCTTTCCAACGCTCAACTGGAACGCAACAAGACCAAGGAACAGCTAGAAGAGGAGAAGAAGATTTCCCTTTCCATCCGCATCAAGCCCCTCAACATCGACAACCTGTCCACAGAGAAGCTAAGGATAAAGGCGCAAGAGCTGTGGGACTGCATCGTCAAACTCGAGACCGAGAAATACGATCTTGAGGAGAGACAAAAGAGGCAGGACTACGACGTGAGTAATTTTTCTTATGAAATTTGTGCTGTATATTATAAATTTTTGTTGATTTTCCATTATACAAAATATGACATATTTCGATACTTAATCTATGCAGCGATTTCTTATTTCCTTATTGTAATTTTAAATTAAATTTCTCATATTCAAAGTAATAAAACAGATTTCATTTATCGGACACAAAAAATAAAACTATCACTTGTAAAATCAAGCAACAACAGTAGTCATTAATCAATCTTACAAATGGTACTACAGATTATGACTCTAATTTTTATGCTTGACTAATTGAAAGTTTACAATAAGCAAAATTTTCTTTGTCAACAGTTAAAAGAGCTCAAAGAAAGACAAAAGCAGCAGCTGAGACACAAGGCCCTGAAGAAGGGTCTCGACCCAGAGGCACTCACAGGAAAGCACCCGGTAATATTAATATAATTTTCAATAAGAAAATATAATTTTTAAAACTATCACGAAGCGTAGATTAGCCACCAAAGTCAAACCACCTAGTAGTTATGTATAGACATTACCTACGGAAAGAAACAAAGGATGCAGTTTTTCTTCAAGCAATTGAGTTGTTATTCCATTATTTTGAAATTTTACTTTGGGTCTGTGTTTTGCAACAAACTATTAAGTTATAGATAGGGAGTCACACATATCGCTTTCTGATGGTCCCTAACTATTACTCATTGAAAATATGAAATCCAATAAAGTTGCCAGTAAAGTTAAAAAAAAACCATTGGTGATGAAGACACTATGTTGGATATGCTTGTCTTACCTATGAACCTAACAAAGACATTAAGAGTAGAAGAGTAGATAGTTGCTATGTAATGGCTAGAAGCTTTTTTATTTCCTTTAAAAGAAAGACTTTAGAGTATATATTTAATCAAAGCACAACCAACATTATTGCTAGTTAACTACGAAGAAAAATCTTAGATGTTTAAAATATTATTTTTACGTTTCAGCCCAAAATCCAAGTAGCCTCAAAATACGAGCGGCGTGTGGACACACGGTCATACGACGACAAAAAGAAGTTGTTCGAGGGTGTAAGTATACCTCCACCATCTAATAAACGTACGCAGGGTTAAATGTCAACTTTATTTCATAGAAATAAAGCTGGAATTGCTGACGATAATAAAATGAGTACATCCTAGATTTCAAAGTAATGCATACTATTTTGAAATTTATTTGAAAGATAAAAGTTTGTTGATATTACAAAAGCAAAATGAAATAAATCTTACATTCCATTAGCCTATCAGCTTTAAATCGTATGCACCTGCGCATATAGTTAACGTAGTTAAGTAATATCCTACTAAAATAATTAAGTACTATGAGCATTTGGAATATTTCAAACAAACAGTCGAAAGAGTCAAAGACATCTATTTTCGTTCGTGGTTATTTCATCGGGTGATGACGTTGATATAACCACAGCAGCTGAAACGGGGCCGGATAAATTTAGACTCAAACAGTAAGAGGCAAGGGCTCATGATTTAAAGATTGTAAACTGAGGAAACTGAAGAATTTGATATTTACTCTTTAATTTTGAGTTTTTAGTTTGATAATTGTATAAACATGCTTGCGAGTTAGTTATTAATATGATCGAATTAAATGGTAACAAAAACACAAACAAAACTAGATATAGCCCTGACATACTTGAAAATGATTTGGATGTTTAAAGATTTATCACAAGCTTAACGTTTCTACTAGATAAAAATTCTTTGAATTATTAAATTTTATCGAAACTCCTTGTTAGTAGAGAATTTTTAGAAGTTCAATAAGAATGGGAGCAGATAAAAGTGCCCCCCCTACCGTACTTGCCATAGTAAGGTCAATTTATCTGTCCCCAAATGTACCTATAGATATAAATATCGCCGTTCAAATACAGGGCTACGATACTACGTTGGCTGAGATGATGGATAAGATTTGGAATGACAAAATGACGGAGTTCATGAATCGTACCAAAAGTAAGAGATCGGTGGTGACCCTCCACGCATGTCGTTACGGCATGTATGAATGTTCCCGAAGGACCATATTTACCTTTTGTCATTAAGGATTACGAATACATGTTATCCATCTTTAGGGTCATCGTGGGAAGCGAAGAGATTGTTATCTAAGAACACTGAATAATAAACTTTGTTGGTAATACAATAAAATGCAAAATTGATAAAATACCAAGGGGTTAAACGCGTCTTTCTGAAGCAGTGGGAGAGTATTCACGCAAACTCTTATTTCAATGGTAACAAGATTAATTTTTCAGTGTACTTAGATATTTTGTTCGTTTCTCTTGGTTCCAAGTTTTGAGAATGTGTTTGTATATGTTATATCTAAAACTCTGTCTGAATGTTTGGTTTCGTTTCCGCATTCAATTCACAAGAATAATTAATTCATAAAATATTATTCATTACATATAAAAATTGGAATGAGCACACAACTTTGTAAATTGTTTACGGTAACGGAAATTCCTGTAATGTTACCGAATTTCTGCTTACCATCTGGTAAATTACGTCATGCGATGAAATGTGACTAACTGACGTACAAAAATAAATGGAAACGATGCCAACATACCTCTTTTGAAACATTACATCAGCTGCCTTTGTTTTTAAGCATAAAAATGCCGTGAAACAAATAATGTCTCACTCACGTTAATTTTTTTACATACCTTTGTGTAAATATTGCAATAAGCAATAACAAGATTTTATTATCATACAATTTGTTAAAGTAAATAAATATAAAATCACTATAAGACAATAAGTAAATAGCTGGTGTAGTTTAAACCTTACTGTACTGACTTTAAAGACCAAGATTTAGTTAACAAGGACAGACGTGTTGGAAGGTTTTGATGATACAAGGCAGCTGATGTACAAATTTGAAAATAAATTCTACGTTATCGTTTTAAAGTCCACATTCCCATGTTAACAATTACCGAGACGTCGCACGCTCCGAGCTAGACCTTGTTATGATTTCCTTTTGTACCTTTATTCACCCTAGTGTTTGTTACCCTTCCCTTAGGACCTAGAAAAATTGAACAAGGACTTCCTTGAGAAGGTCTGGCACGAGAGGGCAGAGCAGTTCGGAGGCAGGCAAAAGAGTAAGTAATATAAAACCAGTTGGCCACTAACACACCCGGATCATGTTTCTATTGGTCTAGTTTCCCTGTAAAAAGGGTTACGGAGGTCAGACAGCAGTCGCTCCATTGTAATAATAAGTCCACTTAATCTAGGAGCACCCTGGCTCTAAATCGTAAGCTTAGAAGATGCAACTAGGATACTAAAGAGCATTTAAAAACTACCGCTTTGGATGGTACCTGATTCAAAGAATATCCATTGCAACTTCTTTACTGGACTACAGAGGAGATAAAAAAGTGGGTTGACTGGTAGAAAAAGCCCATGGCCAAGTTAGTCCGCCATTGAAATATTTTGTAACACAGTTTAATGTATCATTAATAACTTATTGAAAAGAGTGACAATTGTCTTTTAATTATTTTATGAATTATGAAATTTATGATGCTAATGTAATAATAAAATAATAAAAAAGATGGCTAAAGTTATGAGATCAGAATAAAATCCATCTATAACTGAGCTCATTTATTTTTAACATGTTTACTGCGGCCATTTTGGAATGCGCCGAGACCGAGTGATGGTCGGATACGTTTCGTTTGATATTCTAATTTAGAACTGGCTAGTTAACTAAGCCTACAAAATATGGATTTTTTATATTAATTTTTCTTTTATATTTCAAACAGTTCAGTGTTGAAGAAAAACTATATTTCGATGACAGAGTGATGTGGAAATGAGTAGTTAGGAGAACAGACCCTGAAGACTTTGCTAGAAGGATAATGATGACTATGAATTAGTGTTGCGTTTGACTGACGACCCGAAGATCATGGGTTCCCACGGGAAGCATACTTTATTTTTCCGGTTTTGTCAGAGCAAGCTTGAATCACCTGATTGTCTGATAAAATGAACCCGTATTTGTAACTGGCTGTTGCCCGCAGTATCACACGCGTGGGACTATTATGTCGCGCCTAAAAGTAACCTATGTTTAACCTTGGTCATTAACTATTTCTATACCAAATTTCATCAATTATGGTCACGTTTTAGCGGTAAAATCGTAACAGACAGGCAGGATATGTCTTGTCTAATATGCATTACATAGGCTTATGCATTTATATTAGTATGGATGTCGATGTAATTGTGTGACTGTTATTACAGCGAGACTGCCTAAATGGTTCGGCGAGAGGCCCGGCAAGAAGAAGGGAGATCTGGAATCACCTGAAGGCGAGGAAGACGTCAAGGCCGACCATGAAGACGAGCCCCTGTACGAACCCGAGCCTGAGGAGGAAGAAGAGGAGGTCGTAGAGGAGGAGGAGGAGGAAGAAGAAGAAGAGGAGGAGGAGGAAGAGGAGGAAGAAGAAGAGGAGGAATAAGTGAGTATAAGCTAATATTTTTTTCGAAAGTCGTCACGTTGAACGCAATCGTAGACTTATTTGTTTTAATTTGTTTCTGCGTCTTAGTAGATATTTGTATTGGCGCTATATCACTACATAGTATAAAACAAAGTCGCTTTCTCCGTCCCTATGTCTGCTTAAATCTTTAAAACTACGAAACGGATTTTGATGCGATTTTTTTAATAGATAGAGCGATTCAAGAGGAAGGTTTTTATGCCCATGCGAAGCCGGGGCGAGTCGATAGTACATTTATTTTTGTTGTTTCAGACACAACCGGTGAGTCAGTTGGACACGAAGCGCGGCCGCGGCCGGTCGTGGAGCGCGTTGTAACCAATCCATTAACTTATTGCTATTATAAATTATTTTTATTATTTATACTGTTGATCATTCGCACGTCGCCAACACCTCATGACGTCACAATAAACTAATTTATTTCATAAGGCTGATATGTTTGTTATTTATCCCCCCCCCCCCCTCATTTATCCATCATCATAAACATACAAATTATGTTTTACTCTTTCCTCTCTTACCAATAATTAACGTGAAAGAAGGAGACAAAACATATTTCACAAAATAGGCGTAACGAACATTTATCGTTAATTTTTATAAATATATCTATCTATACTTATAATAATAATGATTCAAGTACTCCACTGTATTGCAAGACATACGAAGATATAGGTAATTAATTAATATTGATTGTTTTATTATATAGTTTTATTAAGTAGTCTGGTTTCTCAGTCAAGTGTTACGTATCCTAGCCTCTAAAACGTAAGCTGAAGATGCAACTAGGAGCACGCTTAGATGAAGAATATATACGACCACGACTCGATATGACTAGAATGCCGGTACAACTAAATCACAATTAGACCAAATTTTAATTAAACTTATTCGCGATTGGACTATTTCGTTATTTATAAACAACCTTCTGTACTGATGTACTAATATTATAAAGAGGAAAGAAAGATTGTTTGTTTGTTTGGATCGAATAAGCTTCGAAACTTCACCGTCGGAAAAAGATACTATCCCCAAGTGACAGGCTATTGTGTGTATCACAGGCAAAGCTGGGGTGGACTGCTAGTTACATATAAAATGGCGGACTAAAAGCAGTTGTCGGCAAATCTACAGATGTCGTAACAAGTTACGGGGTAATAATATAAATACATATATTGTCAATGACACATTTTATTGGCTATCAATTTAAGAACTAAGTACTTAATTAAATAACTAAATAAAAACAATACTTTATGATAATATTTTTTCAATATATTCAATATAATAATATAAGAATTCAAAATATACCTAAGTAGTAATAAAGATAACGCCACATTATAAACTCAAGACAATACTAATCAGTAAACAGTATAGTTTTTTAACGAGTGCGCATGCGCAGGCCGCAGTCTCACTTAAGAACTCAAATTACACTGACTTTAAGAAATCCATCCAGATTTTTTATTTTTATATTTTGAAAAAGGAATTAACTAGCGCTGTATTTGGCTCCATTAAAACATGTTAGATGTGTCTTTAGAAGTAAGATGTCTTTAGAAGTGTAAAAAAAGCACTATACATACAAACCTCGACCGAAATAGCAATTATGGTCCTTGTCGTAAATTACTTTATTTTAGGACTAAACAGTTATGTAGATACTATTTAATGAAAAGGAATCATTTTAATTTAGAAGAAATACAAGCACAGAACCAGAATTTCTAAATTATATTATTCATTGATTAGTCTAAGAGCAAATTCATTCTTCAACTACTTTCCTTCGTAAATATAAGGTGGCGGGGGTTACCGTGCTCGGCGTTTACGCGGGCGTGGGAACAGGATTCTGCGCGGGTTTCTTAACGGGCGTCTTCTGCATCAGGTTGATCTTATCTCCGAGACTGAGAGCCATCCCCTGGAAATATTGGAATATTATAAAATGATTTCTTACTACAGCATTATTTAGGTCAAAGGTGGTTTATTTAGTGAAGTGTGGAGGCTAAGATATTAAATAGATAATGAAAATATTATCCGCAAATTATTTGGAAGTGCCAATGTGTGTGCCAGTGGGATGGAAGTTTAATCCACGCAGAATGAATGCCATACGCTGTGATGATACTTGATGACTCGAAATGTCTGACTCTTAAATTATTTTTGACCAATATGTGGCTACATTGATGTTTCTATTGTTGGCCGCTCACAGATCCTCAACTGTACAGGGCGTCGATTCTGCTAACTTTAATCACAATCGTGTCAAAATAGTGTTTCAATTGTAGTAGTTTTTTACACACTAGTTACAAGAAATGATTATTTTTTATTATATTACTGCTGATGATATTATATTACTGCTGTTTGAAGTCAACCTTTTTTAATGACTAAAGCTATGACCAACATTGGCCGCCAACATTTGTCATAACTTGCTCTTGACTCGTATCCTGACGTGTCCCACGACCGCCGCTTTGGGTTTGTGCAGCGCGGTCTCTCCACGGCCAACATTGGCGGCCAACATTTGTCATACCTGGCTCTTGGCTCGTATCCGGACGTGCCCCGCGACCGGCGCGTTGGGGTTGTGCAGCGCGGTCTCTCCACGGCCAACATTGGCGGCCAACATTTGTCATACCTGGCTCTTGGCTCGTATCCGGACGTGCCCCGCGACCGGCGCGTTGGGGTTGTGCAGCGCGGTCTCTCCACGGCCAACATTGGCGGCCAACATTTGTCATACCTGGCTCTTGGCTCGTATCCGGACGTGCCCCGCGACCGGCGCGTTGGGGTTGTGCAGCGCGGTCTCTCCACGGCCAACATTGGCGGCCAACATTTGTCATACCTGGCTCTTGGCTCGTATCCGGACGTGCCCCGCGACCGGCGCGTTGGGGTTGTGCAGCGCGGTCTCTCCACGGCCAACATTGGCGGCCAACATTTGTCATACCTGGCTCTTGGCTCGTATCCGGACGTGCCCCGCGACCGGCGCGTTGGGGTTGTGCAGCGCGGTCTCTCCACGGCCAACATTGGCGGCCAACATTTGTCATACCTGGCTCTTGGCTCGTATCCGGACGTGCCCCGCGACCGGCGCGTTGGGTTTGTGCAGCGCGGTCTCGATGCTGAGGTTGGCCAACGCGTCCTCGCCAAATATCGAACGCGCGTACAGATTGGCCGCCATGAACCCGCATTGGCCGGATAGTGCCTGCAAATAACAAATAATAATAATCATTTGAACAAGGTCAATTGACCCTACATTTCATTGTTATCACCAAAATTTCCAAGATGATTGCTCAGTGCAGTTTTTACCAATGTACTTAGCAATTATGTTTTTTAGGGTCCCGTACCCAAAGGGTAAAAACGGGACCCTATTACTAAGCTGTCCGCTGTCCATCCGTCTGTCCATCTATCACCAGGCTGTATTTCATAAACAGTGACAGACAGTTGAAATTTTTACAGATGGTGTATTTCTTATGCCGCTATAAACAAAAACTATAACATCCATACTAATATTATAAATGCGAAAGTCTGTCTGTCACCTCTTCACGGCTAAACTGCCGGACTGATTGTGATGAAATTTGGTATGGAGGTAGTTAAAGACCTGAGGTCAAACATAGGCTACTTTTGGGCGCGATATAAACAAGTCCTACGCGGGGCGAAGCCGCGGGGAACAGCTAGCTTAAATATATAACAACAAACATCTACATTTATCAAACTTATTTTTTTGCCGTTTTGTATAAATAATGGT
This sequence comes from Apomyelois bistriatella, assembly GCA_947044815.1. Classification (NCBI taxonomy): domain Eukaryota; kingdom Metazoa; phylum Arthropoda; class Insecta; order Lepidoptera; family Pyralidae; genus Apomyelois; species Apomyelois bistriatella. Next base: position 974,746 of record OX345693.1, read on the forward strand.
ACGGAACACTTCATTCGCGAGTCCTACTCGCATTTGCCCAATCTAATTTCGAATCGACAGCTGACTTCACGTTTTTGACTTAATTAGTTTTTGCTTAAAGTAGGGTTAAAGATTGAAAAATTAAAAATGGCCTTAAAAACTAGTATCCATGGCCGCAAAACATTTAACAAAAAATCGGTTGTCTGTAAAGTCGTTTTACTGACGATAGTTGAACGTGACATCGTCATAAGAAATTCGCTTGCACTTCAAGCCTTAAATGGAACGCCTCAGAGTAACGCCGCATTGCGTCATGTTTTTTCGTGCGGGCAGCCGGCTCCATCGAATTATAAGACGTTGTCACGTCAAAAAAGAGGCAAAAAATTGTAGATGTGCTATGGTCTTTACCTTATCAGGCGTTAGGCATTTCATATTGGTAGAAGCCAACAGATGATCCAAGTACTCTCGCAGGTCCGTGATATTTGTGTTCACCGCGACCTGAAAAAACACGGCGAAATTAATGTCTATATCAGCATAGGGTGGGGCTATTGCCCAGCAGTGGGACATAAACAGCTAAAAAAAATTGTATTCTAGCGTTTTTTTAATCCCTCGCCTACCGAGAATCTGGAGACAATAGAAAAGCTATTGTTTGTATGTCTTATATTTAATGGATTCTAGCATTTTTCTACTTTAAGCGCTAAACTATACTATTCTCATAACTAATCAGCTTAAAGGTTAAAGCGAGCTCGGGTAAAACATCTAAACTAACATCCATTAAATTATCGCATTTTTAATAATAATAAATAATAAAATCACCAAGATTTTTTTAAAACGTAAGGTAATTAATTGATAGTTAGTAGAATTAGTAAGAATTGTAGAAATATCAGGAATACTAGAACAAGTATGAATAGTATAATAAGTAGAAATGGTAACAATATGCGAAATGGTATAAATAGTAGAAATGGTAGAAACAGTAAATTCAAAATTCAAATTCAAATTGTTTATTTTCAATATAGGATATTCTTATCACTTATTGAAGTCAATTGTTACTTATTTAAAGTTTACCACCACTTCCAAAGCGCAAGTGGAGAAGAAGTGGCGCCACAAACTCCACTGCAGCATTTTCTTCAAAAACGTCAATTCACAAAATTTGAGTCAAATCAGACGAGTTTACATTTGAATATTTTTATAATTACAGTAAGTTTATTATTAAATATTGAGGATTATTGAAATAGTTTTAGTAGAAATGGTAAAATTAGTAGAAATGGTAGAAATAGTATAAATGGTAGAAACAGTAGAATATAATAACAACCTTGTTCTCCCACTCGAACTCGGCCCACATCTGCCGGAAGTCGGCGTCGCTGCAGGCGGCGGGCTGGATGTAGTCCACGATGTCGATGTGGATGTCGTTGAGGACCACCACGCCGCGGTCCATTGAAGCACCGCTCACTTCGTACACTGCACGACGAATTACACTTTGAGATAGCCCCCCCATTTATTCATTTCGTGTAGGTGTCAATGGACCATGCGCACCCTGGTGTCAGAGTTCTTCGGAACCGTCTCTCGGCCTCTGACGTGTTTCCTTTAACGACTACCAGATGGCAGCCGGAACCAACGGCTTAACGTGCCTTCCGAAGCACGGAATCATCTTTTTTGTCAGAAGATCAAGTGATTCAAGCCTGCAATGTCCTAACCAAACTGGAAACAACTAAACAAAGTATGCTTCCCGTGGGAATCGAACCCTCGACCCCCAAGTCTACAGACAAACGCCTTAACCACTGGACCACGGAGGCAGTGAGCCCCTACACACCTAAGACGAGAAATCGGCTTCGGCCGGTCAGAAACTTTATTTCGACGTAATAAGCTCGTTTTTTCATCGGTCAATGTCGCCGCCCAATGCCCGAGCCCATGCGAATGGATTAGCGACACCCTTATTTCATTGACATAAGTTTTTATTCCGCGTTGATAAATGTAGAAACTCCTTAAGAGGAAAATTGAGAAATTATTAAGTATTTGGAGATAATATCGCCGTCTCACGTTCACCTCTATCTATTCCAAAGAGTGCAATAGAGACAACTACAACTGTTATATGTATAGATTTATAGATAACTAGCTGACCCGGCGAACTTCGTACCGCCTTTCTTAATATTTTTTCCGTAAGAACCTTGTACAGAGTAGTTTTCTAAACTACAAAAAATATATCAGCCAAATCGGTCAGGCCGCTTTCATGCTATGTCGTGACAATGGATAACGGGTTTCATTTTTATATATATTTAGATTTGCTACATAAGCATTTTGCTTTTTAGGCGTGGCGATCATGGTAAAAAGAGAGTACAACTTACCTATGTTCCCGAATATAACAGCATTCTCAGTAGAGGCGACCTTCACATGAGCTCTAATATCGGCGTGGTCTCGAGGAGCTAGAACAACTGACGCTGGACGTTCTACTAGACGAAGGTCGCCTAATGTGGCCAGCTCCACTGTGCAGTTCTGAAGGGTGTCGTCTGACAATGGAAAATAAATCTTATCACGTTTACATAAGGCTTGGTATTCAATGTAAAAAAGCGAAGATCGCCTAATGTAGCTATAGTTACACTGAGCAACTCAGAAGAGTATCTGACAATGGAAAATAAAATTTATTACGTATCCATAAGACTTGGTATTCAATGTAAGTTTTTGTGCTAGAACTACTGACGCAAGAGTTTTCACCAGACGAAGGTCCCCTAATGTGGCCAGCTCCACTGTGCAGTTCTGAAGGGTGTCGTCTGACAATGGAAAATAAATCTTATCACGTTTACTTAAGGCTTGGTATTCAATGTAACATATAGTAAAACCCGGGATCTAAACATAGGCTACTTTTTGACGCTGTTCATGCAAACTACTGACAGACGGTGCCCACACACGCCCGCCACCATTAGTTTGGCACGCACATTCCTTGCGACACGTGTTTCACCTTTACGCGAGGCATCCTCAGGCACATATGAAGAGGTAGGAGTGTAGAGGAATGTGTGTGCAAATTAATGGTGTCGGGCATGCTGGGACTAACAGAAGCGGAACTAGTAGTAGTTAGTTAGTATGAACTAACTGGTGGCGGAAGCACGCGAAACAATTTGGTAAGACCAACAATTTATACCATAGGTACAAATAAAAATAAAAACAATTAATAAAATATGCTGTCTCTGAATGTACCTGGTTCAGAGGTTCCCAATATACTGGCAGCATTGCTGAGGAGCTGAGGGAATCGCCGATTGGGGAAATCATGACATAGGCGATGCGGCTAGCAACCCATCACTATTGATTTCCTGTTTCAACTACCATTATGCTAAACGTGGCCTAAGATCTTATGACCCTAGGCTCTGTCTACCCCGCATGGGATAAAGCATGATTATATGTATGTATGTATGGCAGCATTGCCTTTTTGTATAGCGATGGATATCCTTTGAACCAAATACCATCCTGAGCAGTAGTCAAGACCACGAATGGTAACTTGTAACTTTGACTTCCGAAAATAAATTATTCGATTTATATAATTCATGTGCACTCAAATATAGGAAACTTAAAATTAGGAAAACTAGTACAAGGGTACATATTTCTAAAGAAATTTCTTCCAGCAGACCCGCGATAGGTTTATTAACGCCTGAATTTATTAAACAACTAGCTGTTCCCCGCGGCTTCGCCCCGCGTGGGACTCGGTTATATCGCGCCCAAAAGTAGCCTATGTTTGACCTCAGGTCGTTAACTACATCCCTACCAAATTTCATCACAATCGGTCCAGCAGTCTAGCCATGAAGAGGTGACAGACAGACAGACAGACTTTAGCATTTATAATATTAGAAGGATATGGAAGTATGGATGTCGAAATACGAAAAAAATTTTTGACCTCCCATACAAATTAAGAATTAGCTGATCTAGTTTAGTATGGAGTGAAAAATAAAATTTCGTATTTCGATATAAGTTTATTTGGAAAAGTTGTTCAGTATAGTAGTATAAATAAATATATAGGGACAAATCACACAGATTGAGTTAATCCCAAAGTAAGATACTAACTCAACGATACTATATTTTATAACAAATACATATATAGATAAACATCCAAGACCCAGGCCAATCGGGAAAAGATCATTTTTCATCTTGACCTGACCGGGGATCGAACCCGGGACCTCCTGAGCAGCGGTCAGGCATGTTAACCATTACGCCACGGAGGTCGTCAAGTATGTATCTGCCATTAAAATATTTGCAGTTGATTTGTGTCCACACTGTCCACGTTATACAACTAGTAATCCACAATATTAACTCACCGGTCTGGTTCACGATGAGCACGTCCAGCACGATGTCGTACTGGTTGACGGACACAATGGCCTCGGCGTACACGGGGTCCGAGAACCCGGTCAGCTGGGACACCTTGGACAGCTTGCCGCGGTCCTCGCCGCTTGAGGTGGTGCGACCTGGATACGATATTATCACTATCACTATCACTACATAGTATAAAACAATGTCGCTTACCTATAATTTAATTAAATTTAATAATAAACTTGTGGTAATTATAAAAATATTCAAATGTAAACTCGTCTGATTTGACTCAAATTTTGTGAATTGACACTATCACTATCACTACATAGTATAAAACAATGTCGCTTACCTATAATTTAATTAAATTTAATAATAAACTTATGGTAATTATAAAAATATTCAAATGTAAACTCGTCTGATTTGACTCAAATTTTGTGAATTGACACTATCACTATCACTACATAGTATAAAACAATGTCGCTTACCTATAATTTAATTTAATTTAATAATAAACTTGTGGTAATTATAAAAATATTCAAATGTAAACTCGTCTGATTTTACTCAAATTTTGTGAATTGACACTATCACTATCACTACATAGTATAAAACAATGTCGCTTACCTATAATTTAATTTAATTTAATAATAAACTTGTGGTAATTATAAAAATATTCAAATGTAAACTCGTCTGATTTTACTCAAATTTTGTGAATTGACACTATCACTATCACTACATAGTATAAAACAATGTCGCTTACCTATAATTTAATCTATATATATAAAAATCAATTGCTGTTCGTTAGTCTCGCTAAAACTTGAGAATGGCTGGGCCGATTTGGCTAATTTTGGTCTTGAAATATTTGTGGAAGTTCAGGGAAGGTTTAAACGGTGAGTAAAGTGCAGGTTCAGGCGGTACGGAGTTCGCCGGGACAGCTAGTTTAATTTAATAATAAACTTATGGTAATTATAAAAATATTCAAATGTAAACTCGTCTGATTTGACACAAATTTTGTGAATTGACGTTTTTGAAGAAAACGCTGCTGTGGAGTTTGTGGCGCCGCTTCTTCTCCACTTGCGCTTTGGAAGTGGTGGTAAACTTAAAATAAGTAACAATTGACGTCAATAAGTGATAAGAATATCCTATATTGGAAATAAACAATTTGAATTTGAATTTACCGCTGTCTCTCCGTATGTATGCTTACATCTTCGAAACGACGCAATGGATTTTAATGCGGTTTGTTTTCAATAGATCGAGTGATTCAAGAGGAAGGTTTTTATGCTCATGCGAAGCCAGGGCGGGTCGCGCGATGAGATCCCTCTCATTTAGATTCAACCTCATAAAATTTAGCATCACCTATTAGCAAAAAGCAGAACTATTTTTTTTTTAAACGTGACAAGATGATTCCCACATAACATAGTTTCAAAAGCCAATATATAGTATGTCTCACCCTGCAGAGCCTTGGACAGCGATAGTTCGAACATGTCGTGGTGAGCGGTCACCGCGCCCACGCCGGCCAAAGCAGCGAACTGTATGCCCGTCTCTACCGACACCGTGCGCTCTTTCTTCTTTGGCTCCTCCTGCAATGCACAATAATATTATCCATACTAATATTATAAATGCGAAAGTCTGTCTGTCACCTCTTCACGGCTAAACTGCTGGGCCGATTGTGATGAAATTTGGTAGGGATGTAGTTATCGCCCTAAGGTCAAACATAGGATACTTTTGGGCGCGATATAACCGAGTCCCACGCGGGGCGAAGCCGCGGGGAACAGCTAGTACTCTATAATAATTTTTGCAGATGTATAAAAATGTACCGGACAAGTACATTGCATTCGCAGCAAATTAATTCTGGCGACATTCACGTAAACTTGTTGAGTCGCCCCTGTGTATGGACGTATGTAGAGGTTTGTGGTGTAAAACTTAATACACTTTAAAAGTTTATAATTCTCGGCTTATGGCTCCAGGCTCTGTCTACCCCGTATGGGATAAAGACGTGATTATATGTATGTAAGAGAAAGCCGATAAACTGGCAAGGGAAGGATCCAGTAATCCTTTAATAGGACCTGAGCCCTTCGTAGGGCTGGCATATGGAACGGCAATTACAGCTGTCAAAGAAAATGTCGAGAGGAGACAAAAGGCCGAATGGAATACACTGAGTGGACTCGCACACTCGAAGGCGACGATTGGTGCCAATGGCACCTGGTGGCATAGGAAGGTCTGTAGGTATAACAGAACACAGACAAGAACAATAATAGGAGCTCTGACCGGACATTTTGAAAACCGCAGTCACCTCTTTAAACTGAAACTTGTCGAAAGCCCCGAATGTAGGGCATGTGCAAAAGCAGAGGAGTCCATGAGCCACATTTTGTGTTGCTGTGACTCACTGGCCAGCAAGCGAATGGACCTCTTTGGAGCAGCGTACCCTGACCTGGAGGACTATAGGCACTTCGCACCAGGTGATGTTCTGAAGCTCATGCAGTCCTTCTTCAGAAATCCCTGTGTGGGTGAGTAAGGGATGGGGTAAGTACAAAAGGACCCAAAGGTTCGACGTGCTTCCTTTAATTTAGGACCCATATTTAAGATAAGATAAGATATGTATGTATGTAATTCTCGTATTTAATGTTCGACACTATTTGTTAGATACAAAATGGTGAGGACACGATTCGTCCGCGGTACAAGGGCTACTGAGCGCAGTGGCCAGTGAATGATATTTTGCACGGTTATAATTATGAATACACCACTGTAACGTGACGTTACAAACTAATCAAATTGCACTCAGTCCGAAATTGGCATACACTCATATCAATAATATCCATATAAAAGTCAACAATCATCAACCTAAATAAGTTAAAACCATCAACATCACCAACAACACTTTATTTCACCAAGAAATATAATGCGATACATACATATAATCACGTCTTTATCCCATACGGGGTAGACAGAGTCTAGAGCCATAAGACCTTAGGCCACGTTTAGCATAATGGTAGTTGAAACAGGAAATCAATAGTGATGGGTTGCTAGCCGCATCGCCTATGTCATGATTTCCCCATTCGGCGGTTCCCTTAGACGACTTTTATGGCTTGCGCGGGAAGAGAAGCAGCCGGTAAATTCTATGTTTTTCTTTTTCTCCCAGACCGGCATGGAAGCAATGACACGAGAATACGAGATGCAATGACAGCCGTGACGTGCAATGGCGGATCGGTTTAATCACTAAAGCAATAAAATGTGACGTCGCGCATTCTCCTACGGCGGTCCTTCCTCGCTGCCCCGCACCGCATCACCCCGAGGGCCATATATAAGGCTGCGCGCGTCCACTGGAAGACCTCTTTCGGCTGATCTCACCATCTCAAGTTAAGTGGCTGGCTATTTCATAGCGGCTGCCTAACTGGATCTCGTGCCTACTTTGATCTCACGACCCCTATAATCTCTCATTAACGGTTATCCTTAAGAGTCTAACCTGTTGTAAAGTACAAATAATAAATATTGGGCGATTCGCTGAAACCTGGATTTATCTTCTCTCCTCACACATACCTTGAGTAATTAGTAAATTCTACCTACGTTATAAAAAAAAAATCGTACCTTATGAGCATCAGGCAACAACTGCGGCGCGGCGGCCTCCGGCAGCGCCAGCAGAGCCGCCAGGGCTCCGCGGGACGACCGCAGCAGCGCCTGCTGGACGACGCCCGGGCGCTTGGAAGCAGCCGAGATACAGATAGCGGCGTGCTCCGAGTCGTCGGCTGTCAGACCCGTTTGCGAGCCCGAATTGTTGGCTACGACAATGTATACACATCGTGAATATAGTATTTATTTTATTTCCAACAAGTTTTTTAGATAGAGACAGCATATATATATATAGTTAAAGGCACAGATTAAAGAATGCTATAATAGCACAGATATTCAACCGCCATACAATGAAGCGCGCCTATTTTTAGTGTACCAATGTAGTCTCCCCATACTGAGACTTACTAACACCATCTATTGGTCACTTGGGAAACTGAGATTCTAACTCCGATAACTTAATAAATAAAGCACTAAACCTGTTTGTAATAGGATGATGAAACTTGAAAAAAATTATGTTTTAATAATTCACACACTTTTTTGCCAAAAACAAGCGGGATCTTAACTAAATTCGGTTTTTTCAATTCTTGTAGTTGGCAATAAAAGGAACTAAATCTTTTTATTAGGCAATGGGACCACATGTTAAAGGCTTCAATAACGGCTGATGTATGACGGGCGAACGCTTGGTAGCGGCCGAGATACAGATAGCAGCGTAATTATGGTTAATTCGATAAATTATATTATTTTAAATAGTTTTTTTTTAAAGTGTCATAAATATCTACCTACTTATTATTACTGCGAAAGTTTAAATAAATTTATTTTATCTTAGGAAAATGGCTGAACCAATTTGGCTGAAATTCGAAATGGAGATTGCTTAGACCCTGTAACAACACATAGGCTATATTTTATTGCGGAATTTCCACGGTAGCCGAGCCCGGGCAACAGCTAGTTTACACATATATTGGCTACAAACCTTGGTCGATCTTGTAGGAAGCGAGCAAAGCCGCGGCGAGGTGCATGGCTCGCGTGGCGTGTTTGTGCTCGGGCAGCTTCAACGCCAACTTCGCCAACGCCGAGCAAGCGCACGCCGCCGTGAAACTCTCGCCTTCGCGGAGAGCCTGCCACAGAGCGGGGCCAGTGTTCTTTGTTGTGTTGTTGGCGCTGAAACGAACAAGAAAAAAAATGGTTGCCTGTAAAGTCGGTTTTACGGGCGAAGATTTTACGTGACAACTCATAGTTGAGTGGGAGAGAGACGCAAGGCATTCGGCGGGCCTCTCTCTCGTTCGGTGACTCATCGTAACGTTACCGAGCGTTACACTTTTTCATAAGTGACTCCCAGCCGCAACCTAATTTAAGACGTTGTCACGTCAATAAAATCACATAACAGTACATACAAAACTTATAGTTCTGCCGTCAATAAGAAAAATACAGAAATACATTTTACATACATATAATCACGTCTTTATTCCATGCGGGGTAGACAGAGCCTAGGGCCATAAGACCTTAGGCCACGTTTAGCATAATGGTAGTTGAAACAGGAAATCAATAGTGATGGGTTGCTAGCCGCATCGCCTATGTCATGATTTCCCCATTCGGCGGTTCCCTCAGACGACTTTTACGGCTTGCGCGGGAAGAGAAGCAGCTGGTACATTCTATGTTTTTCTTTTTCTCCCAGACCAGCATGGAAGATTTATTTATTTACTATATTTTACTATATAAGGGCATACTGTGGCGTAACCACAACAATAGCACACCACTGTCGAGGCTGAAAATGATGGAATTTACGGCCGAGTAATAGCGAAAGGTCGAAGCGAAGCTGAAGTCTTCCGATGTGCAGGAGAAGCAGAGGCCTCTTAAAAATACGAGGACGCAAATCGAAATTTCTACCGAAGCTTGTATAGTACCTTTGTTCTCTTCTCTTCAGACGAAACAACATCAGGGCGTCGATTCTGCTAACGTTAAGACAAAATCGTGTCAAAATTCAATAGTAGTGCTTTTTACACACTATTTACAAGAGTTATGACAGTATGATGTGATGTGAATGTAGTGTGTGGTGTGATCATCAGCAGTAATATAAAAAAAATATAAATTTCTTGTATCTAGTGTGTAAAAAAGCACTACTATTGAAACACTATTATGATACGATTTTGACTTAAAGTTAGCAGAATCGACGCCCTGGTCTAATTTTACAATGGTGTCAACAACAATCACGCCCCGTCTTTGTTCTTTTTTCAAATTATTAAAATGGGCCTTAAAATTTAAACAATAAAAGAAACTATCCTTTTTTCCTTAGAAACACAGTGTCGCCAAGTTGCGGAGAAGTGGGGGGATGATCAGTAGTGGATATGTCATTTAGCGTAGAGTAGAGAAGTTAATAAATTATAGTTTAAAAACCTAAAAATACACGTTTTAAAAATTAATTGAACTAAAAATTAAAAAATAAAACTGTAGTAATCAATTGAAAAATTCATATTATTGTACAAAAGCCGTGGGTTGCTTGTTATAATAACTACAGATATAATAAAACATTGATAAAATATTTCCAAAAATCAAAATTAAGCTTTAACGCTTTCTGTACAATAATATTTTTTAATTGATTACTACAGTTTTATTTTTTAATTTTTAGTTCAATTAATTTTAAAAGCGTGTTTTTTTTAGTTTTTTAAACTATAAATTATTTTTACTTTTTTAGTTTGGTTTATTAGATTTGAATCCTTTTTAATCGACTGTAAGTCCAAAGGAGTGTTTATATGGAGTAATATGTTGTGCTGAGTCGAGTGCCTCAAGCAGAGTCCGAAACTGTACGCATGCGCAGTTCACGCGTTCAAGAAATTTATTAATCCTGACGATCCAAATCAGGATAATGAAATTTTTTTATCGAATTATTGCATTGTCATCGGTCCTTGAGACGTGTGTAAAGTTTCAAGTTGATCAGACTTTTAGAAACCGGTGAAAATTAAGCTCAAAGATTCTGTTACATACATACAACCCGAGCTTCCCTCCACCTCCCATGGCTCTACCAACCTCTCGGTTATACGAGCCGAATCTCGGGAGAGTGCGCTGTACTAGCATTTCGCATCTCTTTCCAGTCGCACCTGCTTGATCTCCCTACAAGTTCTCTATAGTGTCGCCTATTTATGCAATCATTGCATTTTAATAACTCTCCCCCATCCTTAGGGGGCTTACGTTCACAAGTACGCCTCGCTTGCCTTCTCGGCCAGAGGCCAGCTTCTGTCTTCTAGGTTTTGAGTTTGTCACAGTTTCAGTTTTTCTCTTCGTCTTCTTTGTCTGCTTGTGGCAGTATTCTTGATGTGCTCCTACTTTTCAAGTTATGCCCCTCTCGAGGCCGCTTCGAATTTTATGCCACCGATGCGAGAATTCTTTTAGCCGCTTAAAGTTCGCCTCAGATCCCACGAGATCGCAATAGTAGACCGGGCCCACCCCGAGCGGAACAACATTATTTAATAGTTCCCTACGCGCCTCCTCATAAATCGGGCATTCCCAAAGTACGTGATGGACGTCCTCAGTGACCGCTTCCTCGCAGAAGCAGGCTGAGGTGTCCGAAAGCTTCATGCGATGAAGCCTACCCCTGAAGCAGCCGTGTCCGGACAAGATCTGAGAGGTCTCATAGTCCGGTTCGACCCAAGTTGCCTTGAGCCGACCCGCCACGTCCGGGAAAAATCGATATGTTTCCCTACCATCGGTCGACGCGTCCCAACGCGATTGCCATGTGGCCAGTGCGGTCTCCGCAATGCTACGTTTCGCGCGCTGTAGCTCCTCCCGGGTAACCGCGGATTCGCGTGCTTCCCCTAACCTACCAGCACGGCCCACCTCGATGTCGGCCGGCAGAACACCAGCCAATACTGGTAGAGCGGCAGTACTTGTCGAACGATACGCCTTGGTCAGAAGGATCAAGGCGGGTCTCTGGGTGCGCAGGAGCGCGCTCCGCACAACGTGCAGTGACGCACGATGGAACCAGCTCGCCGCAGCATACGTTACCGTGGCGATGTAAGTGCCTTTGTACAGGACCCGGAGTGCCCTGTACCGAATACCCCATGAGGTTGCCGATACCCGTGACATCTTGCCGAAGCAATTTGCCGCGCGCATCCCTATCGACAACGCATGCTGCGCGAACGAGAGACTCGAGTCGACCACCACTCCCAAGACCGTAGCCGACGTGACGTTCTTGATAGAAGCTCCACCGAACCTGATGACAGGTGGCCGCTGGAATTTCCCCTTGATTGTCATAGTGGCGGACTTACTCGACGAGAACTCCAGTCGGTTCCTCTCGCCCCATTGGCCAACGAGCTTCAAAGTAGCAGAGGCAGAGGTCTCTATGCTCGCTCGGGATTGAGCTTCGATCAAGATGGTCACGTCGTCGGCATACGCCACAAACTTAACCCCCGCCGGAAGCGGGAGCCGAAGCAAGTCGTCCATGAGCAGGCTCCATAACATGGGCCCCAGCACCGATCCCTGCGGGCAACCCATTGTTGCTGTCTTCCACAAGGCCCTTCCTCCAACGAACATGCCGATACGGCGTCCAGTGAAGTAGTCCACCAGCATCTTATAGATGTTTGGTGGGCACCCTCCCCTTTTTGCCTTCAGCAGGATCATCGGCCACCAGGCGTTGTCAAAGGCACCAGAGATGTCTAAGAAGATCACTTGAACGTACTTAGGCGAGCTATCCCGAGCCGCGCCAAAGATGGAATTCAGCGCGGTTACCGTCGACCGACCTCGCGTGAAGCCATGCTGACATTCTGAAAGACCTCTGGTCATCTGCGGAGCGCATTTTATCAAGATACGTTCTAAAACCTTACCTAGAATCGGCAACAGCGCGATGGGGCGGTACGCTTTCGGGTCGGTAAGCCGCTTGCCGTTGCCCTTGGGCAAGACAATTAGCCTACCGTCCTTCCATACGTTCGGAAAGCAGCCCTCCTTGACACATCGCCTATACATTTCCGAGAACTCTACGGACGCGGCTTTCCAGACATGCTGGATAATACGAGCGCTGATCCCATCGATCCCCGGAGCAGTGCTGGGAAGTTTTCTAACTATGTCCCCTATGTCTTCATCCGATGGCGAAGGCGCATCTTCTCCTGACGGTATGAACGAAGCCACACGACGCACCTGTCTGTGGTACGCGGAGTCCTTAGACACGTCGTCATCCGGGTTCAGCGCACACATGAGACCGTGCATGGCCCCGTCCACATCCTCAGCATAACCTTGTGCGTATTCCGTACCATTAATAACATTACTGGGCGGTCTGTGCCGCCCGCTCGCGACCCGGTACGCTTGTCCCCAGGGGTCCAAGTCACCGGAGTCAGCGATCTTCCTGAAATGCAAAAGCTGCGCCTCCTCCATGGCCGCCCTATACCTACTCCTATGCGCATGGAACTCGTCTCGTGCAGTTTCCTCTCTATGCCCCCCCACCCTACGGAGGGACTGCCAACGTTTCCGTAATTTATTGTTCTTCGCGCGCAGACCGCTTAGCGTCGGAGTCCACCATTCATACCCCTTGCCTGTCTTTCTCGATTTAACCACGCCTAACGTCTCTCTCGCTGCGCGTAGTATCAAATTAGTAAATTGCTCGCAGACCTCTCCCGCTGGGCAATTCCATTTTATATCTCCTACACGTCCATGTATGACACGCTCGAAGCGCTCCCAGCACACACCACGATCCCGTAGTCTTATGGGCTCTTCTAGAGGCTCGTCGTTTGAAGCGACCTCGCTTGCCACGACAAATGTAATTAGTCGGTGATCACTCTCAATTAACCCCACCCTCACCTTCCATTCTGCCACCGGAATACCTCTGGTAGTAAGCGTAAGATCTATATTTGACGCTCCGTTCGATGTCTGAAATGTGTGCGGTTCTCCCTCCACATTGGCCACTTCTAGACCTCTCGCCAGGATAAACGCCTCCACAGACTCCTTGCGGTGCGTGACGTCTGGCCCGCGTCCTGTGTATTGTCTCTCGTTGGAGAACCACATTGGTGAGTGGGCGTTAGAATCCACACCTATGATGACATTTTTCCCTTTAAGGGCGTCCAAAACTTTACCCAGATGTTCAAGATGCACATCCACATCGTCGCTGTACTGGAAATACGCGGACACCACGTACACGCCCCCACCGCCAACCTGCAAGTGACACACAGTACAGTGTGTCCCCGACAGGTGGCGGAGGAAGGCGCAAGGGATGTCCGCGCGCCGAATGTAGATACACGCCTTGGCACCCGTGCCGCCGCACTGGAGGAACCTACTCGCTTCTTCTTCCCGAAGTCGGGAGTAATGCTCTTGAATTAGTATTACATCTAAATCCAGTTCTTCGGCTACCTGTGGAATCTCGGTCGTGGCAAGCATACCCCCGCCCAGGTTCACCTGGCCTAGCTTGAGTTTTGTAGGTTTCATATTTGGGCCGTAATCCATTAATAGGATGAAGTGTCCTCCTTCATCCTGTTCTCCGCATGAATGCGGGCTGGGCAATCTCTAGAGCCAGTCTCATGACTGTGCAGCTCGCCTCTGCCAAATCGCTTGCAAGTAGCGCACACGGTGTTCTTTTCGTTGCACCCTTTGCTATCATGGCCTACAATCCCGCACTTAGCACACACCTTATCGCCTTTGCAGCGTTTCTCTGGGTGGCCGTATTGTTGGCACCTATGGCACCTTATCGCCGTTGTGAAGTCATCGATTGGGCACACATCCCAGCCTATGGCTAGTTTGCCCATCACCTTCAGCGTAGAGCGCAGGGCCGGGGAGCATGCAAGGACGAACGTCGTCATCCTACCTCCGAGTTTGCTCTTCTTGAAGGCCAGGCGGCAGTTGTCCTTCAACTTTTGAAGGGTCCAAGTGGAGTCGTTCCTAAAGTTTTGGTCATGAACCATCGGCAGCAACTCGTCGAGTGTCAGATCCTTCCCGTCAACATTCCTGATGCACAGGAGCGGGGTCCGATGTTGAAGCTCATTGGCCTTAAGGGTAGCCGGGAGTGCGGTCCTCAATTTGGCCATGTCCTCTTTTGTTCTCGTTTGCACGAGAACGCCCGCGTTGCCGACCCTGCGCACTTTGTCCACATGTATCTGCAGCTGGGCGGGGGTGACGGAGCTTTTCAGAATCTTCTTTGTCTCCTCTGCGCTCTTGATATCCGCGTCTGTAGGGTATATAGCAATAATAGGTCCTGCCGGTTTCTTCTTCGCCTTCTCGGCGTAGGAAGTCCCGTCACCGCTTGCTGACGCTGCAGTGATGGCCGCGGCAGCCCTGTCCGCCGCCGCCTGCTCCTCTGCGCGAGCCTTGGCTGCCTCCGCTTCGATTCTGGCCGCCTCAGCTTGGGCGGCCCTTTGTTTCTCGCGCTCTCGCGCTTCATCAATTGCCTTCTTCTCCGTTTGGGCCACCTTGATGTCCTTCTTGCCCTCTTCAGCTACGAGCGCCAGGTGGGCAACGATTTCCAGAATGGTGCTTACATGGCCGTTTATATTACTCTGGTCCGACTTCTTCAACTTACTCGTGGGGCCACTCGCGATGGAGGCCACCCCCTTCGCCTCCTTATGGGCCCTAGATAGAAGTTGACGCGCAGTTAGAGCGTGCAGGTCGTCTGTTCCTTCTTCGGACATTGGGTCTGCTTCGCTATCGGACGAGAAGGGTGTACCAAATTCCGACACTGGTGGTTCCGGGGGCATCAATGAGCTCGTTGGAGTCGGTACTCTTTTCGACAACTTCGCAGAGCCGACTTCTTCTGGGGACGCCAACGCGCGCTTAGCCGCCGATGCCCTCTTCCTAGCGGCGGTTGTCGAGGGGGCCTTCGTTCCCTTGGCTGGCGGGGAATCTTCTTGAAGCTCAGGAGATAATCTTCTGAGGACGTTCGTCACCGTCTCCACGACCACTGCGGCCATCAGGCTTTTCGACGTGTTATCCTCTAGAATGGATAGTCGCCTTCCTGGTGGGGTCCTCAGTAAGGAGTCCCTAGGCTTAAAGGGGTCGCGGGTCGGGGTCCTGATGCGGGATGGACCCCCGTCGTCGTCTGAGCCGTCCGACATACTTATAATATTCCTAAATATAATGGATAAATCTAGTGTCAGTTTACTGTATACCGAGAACTTAACCTAAACTACCATCACCACTTATAGCTAAAGAGTTCAAAATAAGCTTAAATGTCCTCGCCTCCAGTGCCGTAAAATTTTGACGAGCAAAGAGGTGCTAATGTCAACTTCAATTTCAACTGTCAATAACAGCTGACAGCAAAATTTCGACGAGCAAGAAGATGCTAATGTCAACTTCAATTTAAACTGTCAATAACAGCTGACAGCAAATGTCACAAAACTGTTTTCGGTTAAATTCGGTTAGCAAGATGTAAACAAAGAATAATCACTACCTACTTTTAGATGTAAAATTATCGAAAAGCACTTAAAAATTGGCAAAATTTTGAGAAAAATTATAAACAATTAGTGAAATGTATAAAAAAAGGGGAAAAGTCGATGAAAAGTGGGAAAACTTAGCTGCAGGTCCTTGTCCTGATTGCCGCAATGGTCCACACTTAGACACTAAAAATACCGAAAATAAGCGTTAATTCGCACAATTCACCGTGTCACTATCACTATAAGTGTATATAGCACAGCACTTAAAAAGAAAATGAAGAAAAACCGAGGAAAACTATTTTTAAAGAATTAAAAATCGCGGAGCTCAACGAAACGTGACCATACGGCACGAGGTCGGGCGAGCGAGTGCTTTTTACACACTATTTACAAGAGTTATGACAGTATGATGTGATGTGAATGTAGTGTGTGGTGTGATCATCAGCAGTAATATAAAAAAAATATAAATTTCTTGTATCTAGTGTGTAAAAAAGCACTACTATTGAAACACTATTATGATACGATTTTGACTTAAAGTTAGCAGAATCGACGCCCTGGTCTAATTTTACAATGGTGTCAACAACAATCACGCCCCGTCTTTGTTCTTTTTTCAAATTATTAAAATGGGCCTTAAAATTTAAACAATAAAAGAAACTATCCTTTTTTCCTTAGAAACACAGTGTCGCCAAGTTGCGGAGAAGTGGGGGGATGATCAGTAGTGGATATGTCATTTAGCGTAGAGTAGAGAAGTTAATAAATTATAGTTTAAAAACCTAAAAATACACGTTTTAAAAATTAATTGAACTAAAAATTAAAAAATAAAACTGTAGTAATCAATTGAAAAATTCATATTATTGTACAAAAGCCGTGGGTTGCTTGTTATAATAACTACAGATATAATAAAACATTGATAAAATATTTCCAAAAATCAAAATTAAGCTTTAACGCTTTCTGTACAATAATATTTTTTAATTGATTACTACAGTTTTATTTTTTAATTTTTAGTTCAATTAATTTTAAAAGCGTGTTTTTTTTAGTTTTTTAAACTATAAATTATTTTTACTTTTTTAGTTTGGTTTATTAGATTTGAATCCTTTTTAATCGACTGTAAGTCCAAAGGAGTGTTTATATGGAGTAATATGTTGTGCTGAGTCGAGTGCCTCAAGCAGAGTCCGAAACTGTACGCATGCGCAGTTCACGCGTTCAAGAAATTTATTAATCCTGACGATCCAAATCAGGATAATGAAATTTTTTTATCGAATTATTGCATTGTCATCGGTCCTTGAGACGTGTGTAAAGTTTCAAGTTGATCAGACTTTTAGAAACCGGTGAAAATTAAGCTCAAAGATTCTGTTACATACATACAACCCGAGCTAATAAAAGCGTGTTAAAAAGTAATGTTTTGTGTTTTACTTACAAACCGTTAAGTCGACTGAGGGAATCACGACATAGGCGATGTGGCTAGCAACCCATCACTATTGATTTGTTGTTTCAACTACCATCATGCTAAACGCGATCTAAGGTCTTGGGCCTAGGCTCTGTACATCCCGTGTGGGATAAAGACGTGATTATATGTATGTTAACTTACGTGGGCAAGTTGAATGCGGACTGCGTGGCGTATGTGCCGTCGCTGGTGACGAGTTGTCGCGGCGCTGAAGATTCCTCCTTTTTGGAGGCCTCTTGTTGTTCCTAAATTAAATTAAATTATCGTTTATTTCGGTACTATAACCATATAATTTGTTAGTAAATCTTATGCCATCATAAACAAAACTTGTAAAAAATCCAAGTCTCGCTTTGTTATTCTACGGTTAAAAGTTGTGAGATCCATGTAATAGCAAGTCGGTTAATTTGTTCAGTCCCTAAAAAGAAAAAAGAAAGAAATAAAAATAAGTATCAAGTTATGCAATAAGTTCGCCCGAGCTACATGGTAAGCGGGCGGAGTACATAGTGGGGGGGGGGTGTCAGGTTTTTTCGTTACATAATTTCTTGATTCGCTCGCCGCGCTCAAAGCCCGCGATAAAAGCTATGCAATAGCTTAAAAAAAAAAACATTCCGACGAATTGAGAACCTCCTCCAGAAATCTGTTGAAAATAAAATAAATAATTCCTCACCCTCTCAGCATCGTTTCCTGGAATACTGGGGATGACGTCGGCCAGCACATCCAGAGCGGCGGCGGCCCGCGCCGGCGTGTCGGCGAACTCGGCCAGCAGCCACAACGCCGACCGGGCCACTTTGCCGACACGAATGCCCGACACTGATTCTAGAAGTTTCTGCGAAACAATATATATATATATCTCAATCTTCGCGTTGGTCATATGGTCTACTAGCGACCCGCCCCGGCTTTGCATGGGCATAAAAACCTTCCTCCTGAATCACTCTATTTAAAAAAAAATACATCAAAATCCGTTGCGTAGTTTTAAAGATTTAAGCATACAAAGGGACATAGGGACAGAGTAAGCGACTTTGTTTTATACTATGTATTAATTAATAGCCCAATCTAGTGTATAAGTTTTTTTTATATATCACTACTGATGATCACACCACACACTACATTCACATCACATCATACTGTCATAACTCTTGTAAATAGTGTGTAAAAAGCACTACTATTGAAACACTATTTTGATACAATTTTGTCTTAACGTTAGCAGAATCGACGCCCTGTTGTACTATCCGTATGTTGTCATCATTTCATGGGTGATGACACGGTCAATCGACTAATCGACCTGGTGTCAGGGTTCTTCAGAACCGCTTCTCGGCTCCTGACGTGGTTCCTTTAACGACTACCAGATATTTCCAATGATTTGCAATATTTAAAACCTCATACTGCGAAACGCTGGACTATTGGGACATGACAAGAGGCGAGTTATTGCAAAAACCGGTCAAGTGCGAGTTGAACTCGCATGGAGAGGGTTCCGTACAATGCCAATATTAGTTTTTATATTCAATTGTGGTATTTAACTACTACTATCGCTATCTAGTGGTGTTTTAGTGAACTATTTTCCGTAAGTGAACGTTTTATATTGAATTTACCACTAAATTGTCAATTGATAATATTTTTATAGGTTTTCCTGTAATCTACAGGCAACAAACGATATTTTTTTTTTTTTCAAAATTTTACGCCCAGTAGTTTAGGAAATAGAGTCATACCTGGTAGATATGGTCCCGGAGGTCTGTGAAGGCGTGTAAAGCCGATCGAAGGAACAGCATGACGTCATGTGCGGCTGGTTCGCTGCCATCACCAAGCAGTTCTAATAAAGCAGGCGCAACGCTGCCCGCTACTTCTGGGAACTGGAAACAAAACTTATTGTCATCTATTGAATATTAGCAGTCCACCCGACGTCGCCTGCGGTACATACATGGGCTATTTCACTCGGGGATAATGTGGCTTTTCAACAGTGAAAAAATTTTGAAAATCGGTCCAGCAGTTTCGAAGCCTATTCGATACAAACAAACAATCAAATCTTTCCCTTTTATAATTTACTAGTTTTTGCCCGCGGCTTCGCCCGCGTGTACTTCCCTCGGGAACAGTGCTTTTTCCCAGGATGAAAGGTACCCTATGTCCTTCTCCTGGCTCTAAACTACCTCCCTGACAATTTTCAGCTAAATCGGTTCAGCCGTTCTTGAGTTATAAGTGGAGTAACTAACACGACTTTCTTTTATATATATAAGATTAGTATAGTTATTATATATATATTTCGCTTTCACGCCCTATCTACTGAACTGATTTTCCTAAAATTTCGCATACACTGAGTTAGAAATATTGAGAAGGACATATGGTACCTTTTATCCTGGAAAAAGCATCGTTCACGAGGGAATCTCACGCGGACGAAGCCGCGGGCGAAAGCTAGTCCATACTAATATTATTAATGCTAAAGTCTGTCTGTCTGTCACCTCTTCACGGCTAAACTGCTGGACCGATTGTGATGAAATTTGGGTAGGGATGTAGCTAACGACCCGAGATCAAACACAGGCTACTTTTGGGCGCGATATAACCGAGTCCCACGCGTGGCGGAGCCGCGGGGAACAGCTAGTGATATATCTTTAAGCTTACCTTCAAAGCCGCTCTATGCATGGCCCGTACTAACAGTTGTCGATATTTGGCCGCGTCGTCGTGTTCAGCATTGGAGGCTCGCGCCGCTTCCTTGCGAAGCACTGAAACCAGTTCTTCAGCGTGACGGGAACTGACTAGATCCAGGGCTGAGGGGGAAATAGAATAAATAAATAAATAAATAAATAAATAAATAAATAAATATATAGGGACAAATCACACAGATTGAGTTAGCCCCAAAGTAAGTTCGAGACTTGTGTTATGGGATACTAACTCAACGATACTATATTTTATAACAAATACATATATAGATAAACATCCAAGACCCAGGTTAATCAGAAAAAGATCATTTTTCATCTTGACCTGACCGGGGATCGAACCCGGGACCTCCTGAGTAGCGGTCAGGCATGTTAACCATTACGCCACGGAGGTCGTCAATAAATGTGGAATAGTTATCATTCTAGACATCATTCATAGGTATCATTACATTCATTTCAGTTAATCACATTGGAAGACAGCAGACTAGATTTTCACTTATTGAGTATGGTTATATATGATTTATGGCGTCAAAAACAAATTAAAGATGCTAGTACTAAAAACAAAATAATACAATGATGTATATTGTCGCATCGGCAATTTTAGATGGCGCGTAATAGCGCTTACTCTCGACTGTAATTGAATGAAAACATCAATGAAATAATGCACTTATTGCTACATTATAAGATTTAAAAACCAATAATAGGACTCGCGCTATCTTGCCCTCAACGCTGCAGCATGGCGCATACAAATCAACATTACCAGATGGACTTTTTCACTAGACGCGCTATGATTAAAAGAAATAATTTCGCGACATATGAACATTTGATTTCTGCGCAGGAACATAATTCAATTATTTAAGATGATACCTCGGTGAACACTAGCGCCACCATCATATAAAAATCATTATTCACTGAAAACACAAGTTATCAAAATTCCGTGTTATGTAATTAAGGTTCTGGATGTGAAGTTAATTTTAATCATATTAAAATATTAAATTATCCATACTAATATTATAAATGCGAAAGTCTGTTTGTCTGTCTGTCACCTCTTCACGGCTAAACTGCTGGACCGATTGTGATGAAATTTGGTAGGGATGTAGTTAATGACCTGAGGTCAAACATAGGCTACTTTTGGGCGCGATATAACCGAGTCCCACGCGGGGCGAAGCCGCGGGGAACAGCTAGTAATTTAATATGTTTAAAATTAAAATCAGATCCAGAACCATAATAACATAACACGGATTTTTGACAACTTGTGTTTTCAGTAATGATTTTCAAATGACGGTGGCGCTAATGTTCACCGAGATAGATATATAGATGTACCATTATCATACAAATTATACATGTTGAATACAAACACAAACAACGTGTACAAAGGCGAACTTATCGCTAATGCAATTTCTTCCAGCCAACCTTAGGGTGGACAGGTATCACCCCAAGGCAGTCTGTCTGTCTCACCGAGCTGCAGCGAGTGCCGCCGCACGTCCAGGTCGGAGGCGGCCAGCACGCGCAGCACGTCCATGGCGAGCGCGGCCAGCGCGCGCGCGCCCGCCGCGCCGCCCTCCGCGTGCAGCGCGCGCAGCCGCCCCACCACTATCAGCTTCACGTTGTTGTCGCTCTCCTTCACGATCAGGTCGATGTAGCACGCCGCTGCCGCCTGTTGTCGACGCATCGTCGGTTATTTCTTTCTCATCGCAAGAGGGAGAAAAGTACTATACATTTATATTTATAAAATTTTAATGATACCGGAAGTTCGCCGCCGACTTGGACCTAATGGTTATTATTTGCGTTGTATTAACCTTTTTAATTTCTCTATTTTTATTTTTAAATCATCTAAAACCGCTTGCTTAACACTTTCGCTGACAATAACGCATCTAAACATAGATAACAATTAACTGTTATTGTTATCTTGTTTACTGTCCGCAAAAGTAATAAGATGATTTTGACTAACACTATTCAGTTCCTTAAGTTTCACTTAGATGGTACTATTTGTCAATTTTTACCAGCTGTTGCATGTCAGAAACTACTAATGTTTGATACCAATTTTAGGGTTCCGTACCTCAAAAGGAAAAAACGGAACCCTTATAGGATCACTCGCGTGTCTGTCCGCCTGTCTGTCCGTCCGTCTGTCACAGCCGATTACTCTGAAACCACTGGCTGAACTAATTGAGATGAAATTTGGTACACATATTTAAGTTAAAGACGAAAAGGTGCATGTGTAACGTAAATAAATAAATTATGAATTTGGGGGTCACTTTTGGAGGGTAAATCACAACATTAAAAAAAAAAATTCGCTAACCATATCGTGTGACATATCAAATGAAAGAGCTCGTTATGAGGATCTCAAATATATTTTTGTTATTATTGTAATATAAATAGTTTTCATTTTATTCGGGAAAGCAGACCATTCTCCCCCTCCCCCTGATCTCCGAAACTACTAAGCCTAGAATTTTGTAGCAGTAGTATAGTAGCAGTAGTATAGTAGTAGTAGTATAGTAGTAGTGACGTCAGCGGCTGACCTTGATGGCGGCGGGCGCGCTGGACAGCGTGACGAGCGTGCCTGCCGCCTCGTAGCGCACGGCCGCGCTGCCCGAGTTCAGCAAGCCGTACACCGTGCGGATGAACCGCGAGCGCTCGGACGGGTTCGCGTGACACACCTGGCACGACACAATTTATATACGTGTACATACACATACACAAAGTGAGCAGATGATCTTAGAAAACAGGGTTGAGGATGTTGGTGAAAAGAACAAAAGAGAGCAGATGATCTTAGAAAACAGGGTTGAGGATGTTGGTGAAAAAACCCGAACAAGACAAGTCACATGATGCGTGATGAGAGATAGAAGTGGTCTGTATCAGTGACTAACTGAACTCCACGTTTCGAGGTTAAGAGAAAAAGAGGCCAGCAAAGGAAGTGATGATTGAACGACCTAAGACATGCTACAGAACCTTTGTGGGCAAATTAGAGATCACGAAACATGGAAAAATCTGGAGGAGGCCTGACACAATGAGAAGCTGGTATCAGCAAATAGGGCTTTGAAATTGAAACATACATCCATACTAATATTATAAATGCGAAAGTCTGTCTGTCTGTCTGTCACCTCTTCACGGCTAAACTGCTGCACCGGTTGTGATGAAATTTGGTAGGGATGTAGTTAACGACCTGAGGTCAAACATAGGCTACTTTTGGGCGCGATATAACCGAGTCCCACGCGGGCGGAGCCGCGGGAAACAGCTAGTATACCTATATCTATAAAAAATAATATACCTATATCTATAAAAAATAAATAGTATTAAATGATAAAAATACGGATGATATGAGAGCTTTAAGAAGTATGTGTGGTTTATGCTTGAGCGATTAAATAAGAAATAGTGAGATTAGAAAAAAATGTGGTTTGAATGAGGATGTAGTGACGAAGGCCGATAAGAGGATGTTGAGATGGTTTGGACATGTAGAGAGGATGGATGAAAAAAGACTGATGAAAGGTATATACAAAGCAGAGTTGAATGGGAGAGACGGTAAGGGTCAGCCTCAAAAAACATACTGCTACCAAATCGCAGACCTTTTGAAAAAGGGAGGCATTAGGAGTAAGTTCATTTGACCTTCATTTTACCCTTATTTTCACACAAAAAGATTTTCTTCATAAAATAGTAGTTACAGTACAATAAGCGAACAAAGCTCGGTCGCCCAGGTACTTATTATTTTTTTACACTAAGCTTTCTTAACCATAGATTGTCCACCGACATAGGCCTCCTCCAAGTCTTTCCACTTTGATCTATCCTGTGCTTTTTTGATCCAAGCTGTTTCTGCAATTTTTCTTTATTCTTTATTTCACCTTAATGCATACATTAGATAGGAAAAAATACATGGACCCTTGTGGGGTGTTGCAAAGTCTTCTTAATATCATCTTCCCATCTGTAAATTGGCCTTCCTCGTTTTCGTTTTACTCCTCTCGAGTACCAATAAGTCTTTCATACATAACATATCAGATCAATGAAAAATTAAATCAAGAATACTCTTACCTTATAGATCAGTTCCACTATAACAAGCTGGAGTATATCTCCAAAACCATGCACTGCATCAAGCCTGGCTGCCAGATAAGACAGCGCCCTCTCTTGGTCAGCGTGGAGCAGCATGAGGAAAGCGTTCCTTTTGCATGACATGTCCTGTTCACCTTCCAAGAACGTGGCTACCAACTCCGGTGCATCAGGAATTAGGAATTCGAAGTTGCTGGGGACAATATCACTTGTTAAGAGTAGGAATATTACAATGTTTAACACCCAACGCAAAAACGACGGTGTGTTAACTTGACGTGTCTGTCTATATGTGTGTGTCTGTCTGTGGTATAGTAACGCCCGAATGGATGAACCGATTTTGATTTTGTTTGTGAAAGGTGAATTAGTCGAGAATGTTGTTAACTGTGTTTGATGGAAATTGGTCCAAGATGGTCGTCGCCACAAAATTACGAAGAATCGATTCACAAAATAGACTAGAAAATGATTCTACAAAAATCGTCCGCATAGTGTCCGCCACTCCCCGCCTCTTGACGAAAAATTTTGGTTCAAAAACAATTTTTCTGATTTGGAAAGAAGTACTCAAATTCATAACATTTGTACAATACAAATAACCACACCAACATTCACTACAACTTTAAACGTAGCGAAATTCTGATAAAAAAAAACACATTAATTATGAAATATCTAGTTTTCGTTCTTTACACTAGTACATTATAATTGTGTCAAAGATTTGTTTTCTTTGCTACATTACACCTAAAGACTACAATTTTTAAAAATCAACAGAAAGGGTACTTACCGAAAAATGGTAAAAATAGCCAACACAGCATTCCTCCTGACATAGGAGTGTCTATGGTCTAGACAGGCCCTGATAGCTGGCATCAGAGGCTCAAGTAGTTCAGGCTCCTTCAGTTTGCACAGAAAGCGGAGTGTCGAGCCTCGGATAAACTCATTGGGGTGCTGCAAGTCCTAAGAGATCAAAGAAAATGGCATTAAGTCCAGCAGTTGTACACCTAAGGAAATCTCAGCAATGAGGTTTTAATGTTACTGTAAAGTATTTATTTTCAGGGGGACATGTTGGTGGGATCAGGAGTAAAATAAATTACCCGTAGACCCACTGGCAAACAATAGACTCACTGGCGAACATTAGACTCACTGGCGAACAATAGACTCACTGGCAAACAATGTTTAGAACGGTAGGACAACGGGTAAAAGGCTATTTCTTATATTTTTTGTACAATAAAGTATAATAAAAAAAACCACTTAATATAAGAGAATATTTAGAAAAGGCCGTTGAAAATATGGAAGTTTTTTTGTTGAAATTCCAGATCATCAATTTGGATCCCAAATGCACCATGGAACAATAGGACAACTTGTTATTATTGACAGTATAAACAAAATGCTGGAAGATAAACATATACCAGACTAGCTGTTTCCCGCGGCGCCACCCGCATGTACTTGGACATATCACGCCAAAAAGTAGCCTATGTTTGATACTTACTACCAAATTTCATCAAAATCAGTCCAGCAGTTTAGCCATGAAAGTGAAACAGATAGGCAGACTTTTGTATTTATAATATTGGTAATTTTTCCACATAACGTTGGTTATGTTTTTTCTCATCTTTACAAAAAGCAGATATAAAAAGCCAACAAATTTTTGTCTAATGTTATTAAGATTGTTACTTCCTTTATTTTTAGATGATGTTTTTTAGACACCTACCTTTCTGTAAGCATCACAGACAAGAATCATTTCCTGCATCAGTTTCCCATCAGCCGTAGTCTTGGGAACAATCTCCCAGAAAATAAGCAACAGCTTTTTGATGGTATGATCCTGCAGGGGCAGCACAAAACGAATGATGATCATCAGTAGACCGGGGATCTTCTCCCCAGAGAGGATAATGCTGATTGTCTTTTTCAACGCTTCTATCTTCTTTTTCGTGTCACCTTTCTCTGTGAATTGTATTTTTGGCAGTAGATTGTAACCTATGCTACTTAAATTAGTTATTCTGCATGAATGATAGACAAAAAATTATATTTGTTTGCATTATAGGCTTTTTAGCTCGACTGTGCCAGAAGGAGGGTTATGTTATTCGAGAATAATTAAATTAGAACATATTCTCGAAAAACACATATGTTTAATGGTTAGGCACGCTCTGCAGCCTGAATGGCTCAATGGATTTTAGATTGAAAGGGTTTGTTCCACTCACATTCTTTAATGTTCCCTACTATTCTTATTTCCTTAATTGGATTGATGGAACTTTTTATTTGTATAATGTTTCAGATTGGTTAGCATATGAATATGTCTAATAACAATAGTTTTTTTTATTGTCTGGATTCTGCAAGTCAACAGTTTAATAGCTAAACATACATAAGCTAAGTACATTAAGGTTTTATGTCTCACTCACCAAGATCATGTTTAAGTTGCATCTCATTGTAGGGCTCTGCATCAGTCGGGAAGTTGATGAGAGTGTAGCACGGCTGTTCCACGCTCGCCATGCTGAAACAAATCACCGCAAACCAACAAACATTATTCTAACAGGAAGATTCTAACCTCAACTTTTAGTAATATCTAATTAATTCATGGTAATATACATAGAAAGGAATATTGGAAAACTCTTTTACATGTGTATTTTTCACTGAATGTGATATGCAAGAGATTATAGTTTTTAATAACATACGTTAAATTCATCAATGTCCGGTGGTGTAAACATGAAATTTCAGTGACTAACAACCAACCTGTATAATAAACTTCGGCTTTGATTTACTGAAATGCAGTGCACAGTTAATATATGTGTGCAATATTTAGCACATTTACACAATTTCAAACACAATATTTGATACAATTAGAAAACACTATCATTGATACGTGTCCACATCCACAACAAAAACGTCAATTTCAACAAAGTACTGTCAAAAAATGCCAAAGTGACTTTTGTAGTGTTGTGCAAGCAGTGAGTTTGGTGATTTGGTTTTATATTTTTAACCGACTTCAAAAAAAGAGGAGGTTATCAATTCGTCGGAATGTTTTTTTTTTTGTATGTATGTTACCGGATTACTCAAAGACGGCTGGACCGATTTGAAAATTTTTTTTTTGTTCGAGAGGGTTTATTTTCCAATTGGTCCCATGATCAGCAGGTCAGGATCTGATGATGGGATCATGGAGAAATCGAGGGAACTCTTCAAGTTTTGTATTGGGCATGGGTATTTTTTGATATATTCAAAGTTATTAAAGTGAGACGAAGGTGAGACGATGCTGGAAAATTTAACCCACTTTCAAAAATGCAACGTAGTTACAACTTTTTGATTGTAATATATCTTGCTCGATTACTCGAAGACCACTGAATCGATTGGTAAAATTATTTTTTTGTTAGAAAGGGTATACTTTCGATATAGTTCCATAGTAATCAGATCAGGATCTGATGATGGAATCATGGAGTTATCGAGGGAACTCGTTGAATAGCTGCTGGCTCGTTAATTAGCATATTTTATTAAAATAATCGGCACCGACTTCAATTTATTAAAATGTTTAATATGAAGCATATTTAAACAACAATGTATTAATTATTTCATCCTTTTTAGTTGAGGAAATGAAGTCGGTTTGGTTTTTTTGGCAAAAACAATTATCAAAATGTAAAACCATCACCGCAGGGTAGTGATTAGATACTCTTTGACCGCAGGTGACAAGTTTTCTCGCGTAGGGAATAGATGTCGCCATTTAGTCCGAGAATGTAGCTTAGCACTATGCCGTAAGAACAATATTTAGATCTATAGTATAGTTTTTATTTTAGTTTTTATTTCAGGTGGCTTACCATCATTTCTTAAAACCATGCAAGATCCAGTGAGTAAACGAGACAGCGCAATACATGATAAGGCGACATCTCTCTTACTGGATCTTGCATGGTTATAAGAGACGGTAGTAGTAACCCCCCAGTAGTCAATAGATAAAATTTAATTTTGAGTTATGTAATCGATATAAATAAACCACTAGCGCGCGACTTTTTATGCGTGACATGACATCTGCGACGTGACCATGACCAGTGAGAGTGTTTTGGAGGGAAAGTAAACTGTCGCTATGTCCGCGCTGTATTTAATGTTCAAAACTTAGGTTTTTTCGAGTATTTGTGCTTAATATTGGTGGATTATTATTCGCAAAGTGTTCGGGAACAAGCGTGAGTGTTGGGAAGTGGTACAGTGTCGATTACGTGACTTTTTATCTTTGTCACTAAAATCTCCATGTTATAGCTAAGTGAAATTTTTCCACCGCTTCACTTAGCCATCTGACTTTGACTCACTTGACTAGACTAGACTACTGACTTGACTTATTGACTTGACTTGACTAAAATAGGACTGAAGAAGATTAATAAAATTAAGAAAGGCCTTAAAGGACTAGTTTCCATGGCCGTAAAAAGAATTAAAAAAAAACATGACCAGTGACATGACTTGACATTTCACCGATTGATTTTCAGCTGTGTAGGGTTTGTTTTAATTTGTTCTTTAATTTTAGTGCGAAGGAAAGAGGAAAAAAATATTTTTGAGAAAAGTTTCAACCGTTCCTATTTAAAATAATCTACAATGGATATCCTGATAACGCTCTTCTACTTGCTATTTTCGTTGTGTGTTGTTTACCCGCCCACGGAATTCGTGGCTGCCGGTTTCACCATCGCGCAGCTGTTCGAAAACTTCTTAGGGTCAGAAAATTTTAACTTCATCGGATACCACATGAAGAGGATTACGATAACTGCTTTGATTCACTCGATGTTGCCTCTCGGATATGTTTTTTCTTTGTGGTGCGGTGGTGAAAGAGGGCCATGGATGTTGTCCGCCGCTGCTGGAACTGCGATCATACCGCTGTTGATGTGTTATGAGTTGTTGTGTTGGTGGGAGTACGACCGGAGGAAGCACCCGGCCGTGAAGCCCTTGCTGTGCTACACTCAGCCTGGACAGGACTGGAGGATTACTGCTGCCAATATTAATGTTGAATTTAGAAGGTAGGTCAATGGTTTTTACACATGACGTTTGCTGGTACAAGTATTTATTATTCTATCAACTAGCCAAATAAGACAAAAGAATATCTGTTTAAATTATTAGATAAGTACCCTTTTTATCTTCTCTGTCAGCAGGCTAAAGTGTGAACTATGAATGCCAGACTCAATTAATTTTGAAAAGTAAAATAAACTCAGGAAAGACTCATATAAATGTCTTGAAATTCACAATTTAAAAACAGTTGTTAATCCCACAGTGTTGATAAGGTGTCCATTGCACTGACAGCAACCAGCAAATTTGTGGCGACGGAGAACTGGCTCATCAAGGTGTCGCAGTACAGCATGAACATTGTTAAGCAGAGCGACTGTGCTTTGGTGGCCACAGCTGTATGTATATTTGAATGTTGTGTGTTAATAGCTGTTGTCGCTATACTTTCACAACACTTGATTAAATCAAACTTTAAAAGGGTTGTATAGTTTTATTGGAGCAGTATTATGTACGGGGTTGAATTTTGGGCCCTTTTGTTCTTTATTACAATACAGGGAGGTTACTATCGTCTCTTAAAACCGTGCAAGATGTAGTGAGTAAGGGAGATGTCGCCTTACATCATGTATTGCGCTGTCTCGCTTAGTCACTGGATCTTGCATGGTTTTAAGAGATGGTGGTAGCAACCCAGTACTCTTTATTGCACCAAACATAATAATGTTTACCATCTTATTGTTACCAAACATAATCAATACATATAATATATAATATTAATATACATATAATAAGACACTAAAATGCGAGTGTCTGTACATTTAATATTTTTCAAAAAAACTGATTGAGTGCGATTAAAAAGGAGTAACAGAAACCAAAAAAAGAGTTTTTGGAATTTTTGTCTGTCTGTATGTATGTATGTATGTATGTATGTCTGTCTGGTACGTTATAACTTCGAAAATACTCAACGGATTTAAACGCGGTTTTCACAGTTGGATTACATATGATTAGGAGCGTTGTCAAAACTTTGTTTCGTCAAAATCGGTTAAGGGAAAAAGAAGTTATGGTCGATTGAAAATTTACTTCAAACACTGCTTCAAAACTTTTAATGCGTTTACTTACGTTTAATTTAATTTAGATAGGCTAGGATTTCTACTTTTTATTATCCATATCAATAAAGACGAAAACACGCACTGCACCTATTAATTTTAATAAAATAACACATTGAATTTGATCGTAAATTTAGTAACATAAAATCTCAATAGATGGCGCGAATTTGCGTACCTATAGACAAATCCCATTTGAAATTTCGCCAATCTCTAGCAACATTAGTTGGCCTATCGGTAGAGGTCGTAGATCATATTTTTAAGTCGAGGGTTCGAATCCTGCTATACATGACTTTTTTTTTACTTACTTTCTTTTACTTGCTTTTTTTTACTTACTTTTTTTTATTTACTTTTTTTTTTCGTTTTGTATTAATTTTTAAGAATTTTTTAATACTTTAGTAAAGAAATGTTTCAAGAAAGTACCTGGATCGAATCCTGTCACAAACAATAATTTTATGATTTCGTGTTTTATTTGTTTTCTAGAATTATTTTCTTACTTTTTTTTTATAATTTTGAAAAGAAACAAATAAATTCATTTGCAAATTTATTTCAGGATAAACGATATCGCAACCCCTTACAAATCATATCTAATAGTTTGTCATTGACGACATTGAAAAAGAAGATTAATCAAATGGTTGACTGGTAGAGAACGCTCTTAGCGTTAAGTCCGTTAATATATAAGTACTAGCTGTTCCTCGCGGCTCCGCCCCGCGTGGGAATCGGTTATATCGCGCCCAAAAGTTTATGTTTGACCTCAGGTCGTTAACTACATCCCTACCAAATTTCATCACAATCGGTCCAGCAGTTTAGCCGTGAAGAGGTTACAGACAGACAGACTTTCGCATTTATAGTATTAGTATGGATATGGATTTTGTACTTATCTATCTATCTTTACATATAATAGGACAGTAAAAATTGAATGTCTGTACATTAAATATTTTTCTAAAAAACTGATACGGGGCGATTAAAGAAAGACGTGTAACAGAAACAAAAAAAAACAATTTTTGGAATTTTTGTCTGTCTGTCTTTCTGTATGTCTGGTACGTTATAACTTCAAAACTACTCAACAGATTCGAACGCGGTTTTCACAGGTGGATTACATATACGTTCAACAGTTTTGTCAAAACTTTGTTTCGTCAAAATCGGTTAAGGGAAAAAGAAGTTATGGTCAATTGAAGTTTACTTCTAGCACTGTTTCAAAACTTTTACAGAGTTGAATCCGGTTTACATAAACGTATTTAATATAGATAAAGCTACAATTTCTACTTTGTTTTATCGATATCAATGAAGACAAAAACACACTGCAGTCTCTATTAAATTTTAAAAAATTAACACATTGAATGTGTGTGGGCGTATAATTTAGTTACATAAAATAACAATAGATGGCGCTGAAGTTTATTTAATTATTTTTTTCTCATATGGTATTATAGCAGATTGAAATTTTTCCAGCAATTAATTCTAATTATTTCAAAAAAATTTTGGTTGTTTATTTAGTTCTATTGGTAGGTTTGTTTATCGGTCGTTTGTTGTATTGTATTGTAAGCTATTTGAATTGATTAGTTGGTTGGTTTGGCTTTGGTTTAAAAAATAATCAAACCAGCAAGTCAGTTCAGTTGTTGTTCGACGGAACATACGGTCGTGTCGTAAGGTCTAATTTAACTAACATAACACTATTTATTGAGTTAGGTTCTAATGACCCTGTAATAGGCTGCGTCTACTCTTTTAGAGACAAATATGTGATAGTATGAATGTTAATATTTTCAGTTTGATATCGTAGCAATGTAATGGCTTTATAAAATTGGCACGGGAATAGGATACTACTTATAGATTTAACTATAGGTCTGGATAGTTGTAGTTTCCACAGGTTAAGCGAAAAGCGAACTACACGCGGGCGGAGCCGCGGGCAACAGCTAGTTTTATATAAGATACAAAGTCGGGAGGGCATTACAAAATCTTTGTGTTGTATTTTCTTTTTTTTTTTTTTTTTTAAAACGACTATAAGGTCTTGTTTCCCTGATCAAATAGAATGGTTAAATAAATAAAGGATAATTTTAAACTGTTCACCAAAATTCTTACAAGTACTTATTAAATTTTTCCAATGATAGCAATATAGAAAGCAGATAATGCTAATGCTTATACTAGACTATATTTTTTTTAATTCACAGACTGACAGCCACAACCTAACACCGACAGGCGAAGATGAAATCCAGTACGTTAACATTGAGGTGATCCCATCTAGAGATGATATAAAACGGTTCACTTTCCGAATCTCGACCACAGCTCTAAGGGACCTCCAGCCGCGACTGGTGAATTCGGTGCGAGTTCCCGAACATATCTCCCTGTTGCCGACCCTGATTGAACGGTTTGTGAACGTGTTCAAGCAGCATGTGGAACAGAATCCTGTTTATTATGTTGATCAGGTAACTGACGAATCATTTTTTTTGTCTTGACTTATATAGCTACACTTTTTTTAACTAGCTATTATAGGTGCCACTACTGGACAAATGCCTCCCCATTTTGTTGTTAAGTGGAAAATAAATCTTCTTCTCAGCCATACAATCTTGGCAGAGTGGTCGTGATTATAGATTGGGTTTCACCATGACCGCGGCTCTTACAATTCTTCTCCACACATCTCTATCTGCGGCTTTCTTGGAGCATATGGAGAATAAATATAGTTTAAAAAACTTGTTTTAATGAGCAATCGAACTAAAAAGTGTATGGGGTGTTAGTGCCATATTTTTCATTTATCAAGCACCTCACACGCTGTATAGGCATAGTATATTTATTTTTACGTTTTTCAGTTCGATTGCTCCATTAAATCGTGAACTATATTTATTATTACTTTTTCCTAGGTGACTAGTTTTATTTACTAACATTCGTGAATAAAACGAGCCATTTGATTAATTTATTTGTCATTCTTAGTGTACAAAAAGATGTTTAAATTGTTGTCATGTTCTTCATACACGTTTTTGGGTCACAATCTGGCACGTGATTTTTGCCATGTATTTTCTTGTTCATATTTATGATTGATTGATTGTAATCTGCTGTAACCTTAATTATCATTACCTGTAGGAGTTGGAGCTGTGTATCGGCTGCATGCAGTACCCGGCCGACGTGAAGCTGTCCCGGCGCTGCCTGCCGCCGCCCGCGCACGCGCAGGCCGGCCCGCCGCAGTGCCAGCAGTGCAACTGCAGGTCGGAATACAATGTTTATTTGCATAAACGTAGGTTTTTCGAGTTTTTGGAGGAAACTGACACTTTCTCCACGCTGTATTTATCTAAAAGTAAGTATGTTTTTCGAGAATTTGTACATTATATTGGGTTATTATTCGCAGTGTTCGTGAACAAGCGTGAGTGTTGGGATGGTATAGTGTGGATTACGTGACTTTTATCTTTGTCGCCAAAATCTCCAAGTTATGGCTAAGTGAAATTTTTCCACCGCTTCACTTAGCCATCTGACTCTGACCAAACTTACTTACCTGACTAGACTAGACTACTGACTTGACTGACTAAAGTAAAGTAAGACTGAAGAAGATTAATAAATTCAAGAAAGGCCTTAAGGACTAACTTCCATGGCCGTAAAAGTATTTAAAAAAAAAAAGTGCTTTACTATTTTCTATAAATAAATAAATCGTCATCAGAGTGCTGTGGTGCTGCGCCTGCATGGCTCGCTGGTGGGCCACGCGGGCCAGCGGCGACCCATCCCAGTGGCTGGCCGGGCGCTGCACCTGCCCCGTGTGCCGCGCCGTCTTCTGTCTGCTTGACGTCAGCCCTGTCTCCGTCTCCACTGACATATAAACTGGTCGTTTGAATAACTTCGCTTACTGAAATGGATATCGATTAAGATAAGAACTTTTATAGATCAGATTACTTTTTTAATGACTTGGCCTAATTAAACGGATATCGAGTATAGTTTAGAGAAAATTGATGGACAGCTGTGTTCAGCATTGGACTTGAATATAATGACTAATATTAACACTTATTATGAAAACACACTTGGCGTGTAAAACTGCGATGCAGACACGTGTGACGTGTTTTCGCCTAATGAATTCTAAATATAGATGTTTATTGTTGTGTAAATTTTATAATGACATAACCAGGTTTCGGTGAACGGCACTTAATGTGTGAGCGTGTGTGGCGCCAGGATTTTCAAATAAAAAAAAAACTTTTATATATATAACCTGCCGATGTCTATTGACGAGGGCTCAGCCATAATAATATGTTGATATTTTTATTTTTAGGTAAGTAATAAATAGTTAGGCTGTGTTAATGTAGTAACATTCGTGTCTATAAGTAGCTAGGTTAGGAAGAAGGGTAAAGTGAATCTTGAAAATGTATGATTGTAGTGCAAATTGCACGATTAAATTTTCCATTTATATTTTACTAGTTGTTCCCCGCGGCTCCGCCCCGCGTGGGACTCGGTTATATCGCGCTCAAAAGTAGCCTATGTTTGACCTCGGGTCGTTAACTACATCCCTACCAAATTTCATCACACTCGGTCCAGCAGTTTAGCCGTGAAGAGTGACAGACAGACAGACAGACTTTCGCATTTGTGGCGACACTAGCGCCAAAACAATATCTACAAAGACGCACCACAGATGGCGTTAAAAGCAACAATCTTAGAATTGCATACAAGATGGCAAATTACTATGAAAGTCTAAATCGCGCTTGCAAAGTTTCTACGGATTGGAGCATAAATACAACCTCCGACAAGACATCGTTGGAGCCGCGGTTCCCCAGGCATAACACCCTAGCCTGGCGGAAAGATCTTCCCTTTGTGGCGGTCGAGCATATAAACACTATCGCTCCCGACACACTCTCCAAACATTTATAATATTAGTATGGATACTTAAATGAATTTATTCTAGACTCTTTCTGTCTTCTTTACTATTTTTCTATTGATATAAAAAAGTTGAAATAGCTATAAGTACGCTAGTACAGTCAAGCAAGTCTACACCCTCCTAACTAATAGGTGTATCGAGCTCGGCTACTACTTTAGAACTAACAAAACAAATGTGGCGCATCACATTATAAGCATAATACAATATGATCAATGTAAATGATAAAGTACCAGTATCAACTTTATTTGATAAAGCACCTTAAATCATTTTGACCCAAGAGTCATGAAATAATCTATCTGTTTCATGCCTTACTAGCTGACCCGGCGAACTCCGTTCCGCCTAAACGCAATTTTCTCACCGTTTAAACCTTCCCTGAACCTATTATATTATAAAATATTTCAAGACAAAAATTAACCAAATCGGAGTCATCCTCGAGTTTCAGCAAGACTAACGAACAGCAATTGATTTTACTTCCTCTTGCTCGGAAATAGCTTCATTATTTAAAAAAAAAACAATACTTCAATAGACTCATTGCTGGCTTACAACAATGTAATAAAAAAAAATCATTGCTAATGGAGGATTTTTAATGTACACGTTTTCATACATTAAGTAGTTTAGTTTCACTCTAGACAGCCTACCAAAAAAAACCTATTCTAGAGGTCGTTTATGGAAATTGCTGGACACTTTTGTTAGGTTGGTACTAAGCATTAACATTGGGTGCTTTTTAACAATATTCTATTTTTAAATGTATATTTTGACTGCTATCATAGCTTTAAAAAAAAATCGTAAATCTTTGATTGCTATGAATATTGCTGAATGGGTAATGTTTTTGACTGGCCTATATATTCATGGATTAATGTAGTTATTAAGTATGATGTAATATCTATCCGGCTCCAACTGGTAGTCGCTAAAGGAACCATGTCAGAGGCCGAAAGGCGGTTTCGAAGAACTCTGACACCAAGGTGTGTATGGTCGATTGACCGTGACACCTACACGAAATGATGATGATGAGTAAGTCAGAATTGATAGACATTTTTTTTTTTTACCAAAACTGAACTGTTGACAACAATGCCTCTTTTAGTACCCGAATCAAAAATGTCTAATCATTCTCTATTAACAGTTTTAAGATCAGATAATCCTAAAACTCCATTTCTCTGGTCCTTTCCTGTATAAATGAAGAATTTCCACAAATAGCCTGTACTAGATTCACATTGTTCCTAGGTTTTCACACCAACTTTCGCCGCTTTAGTAGCGATTTTTTTTGCGAAGTTCAATCGCCCGTGCCATTTGAGAAGCGATTCATCTATTGCAATATCGCGCGATGGAAGATAAAGCTCACTAAGCTTACTGTTGAGTAAACTTAATAACGGACGGACTTTCGCAACTTTGCGTCGTCAACACAGTCTGTCGGCACTTCATTGTCTGTGAAGTGTAATAGCCTTTTCAACAACACAAACCTATTATAAGTCATCAACTGCTTGAAAAAAGCAACGGTAAGATTATCGCCAGTAATCTTTTTCCACCGTTAAAGGCATAAGCCCCTGAAAGATTAAAACGGCAATAAATACGGCTATTTCTTCTTTACTAGTTTCTTTAGCACGCTGAAAGCGGCTGTGTTGTTAAATAGGGCGTAGAATATCATTAATATGCCGATTCGTTTATGAGACGAGCATCTCAAATACTTAGTATAAAAAAAAATTCAGGAATATGTCAATGGGCCTAGCATCTTCTGGGATAGAAAATATAGGGCCAGACCGGCCGCTATATTCTTCGCGTTGTACCTGAAACGCATCGGCATTATAGGTCCAGTCAAAAGTTAAATTGTCAGGTGGTATCAAGTCACGAATCACTTTTTTCAGCCTCATTGTCCTGTCGTATAAACCAGTCTTGTAAGGCACTGTCAATGTCGGCGGGCAAGTGAGCAGGTGCCTCATTAACAAAATCATGCTCCTCCTGTTGAAGCTCAGGATCCATCTCAAATTCCATAGTGCATACGTCTATTTTTTAAAGTGATTAAAATAGCATGAAATATGTTTAAAATAAAAACAATCAAAACCGAAGTAAAAACCACAATGTAAATAAAAAAACAGACACCTACTTTTAAAAGTGCTAAAAATGTAACTAAATAAAAATGCTTAGAGGAATTGGTAACTATGTTTCTTAAGTTTTGACTAGGAACTGTTTCGTCCCTTTCTCTCAATTATATTGGGACGAAACAAAACACATTTTAGTTAAAACGGGCTGGTCATTTTTTTATTTTAATGAATAAGGTGGTAGGCATTATTTGTACTCATTTTCACAGATATTTGTTTGTGATTCTGGCTTTAAGTTTGTATCCATCGGACCCACGATAAAGGCTTAGAACCGTATGTGGGCTGTTGAGTATTGTCCATTTTATTATGCAAATATGTAGATATCATTAAATTCATAGTTATGAAAAATGCATTTATACAATTACAATAATTCCTGAAATGTAGTTTAATTAAGCATGACTTTTTTGGTTTGGTAATTATTATAATTAATACTTTTTATAACAATAAAATTATTTATAATTTGATTGTAATTTTCAAGTAATGTCAAAAAATATTTTTTAATATAATAAATTTTCATTGAACTTTAGTAATGAATATACTACTTGATAGGTGAATATTTTTTATCTAATATCTGATCTAAATATTTCGCCATTTGTAAAAATTTGGTACCAAGGTAGGTTATTTCTGAATTGGAAATAAAACTATCAAACGCCTCTAAAAAGTCAAATTATTGAGTAAGCCTTTGTTGTTTAATATTTTCATGACTTGTGAAAGTCTGTCTTCGTTACAACGGTGTTTTAAAATAACAAAAAAAAAAATGTATTTTAGAAAAAAATGCATTTCACAAAAATGGCTTAATATGCTTATACATTTTAAATCTTTAAATTTCGTTTGACTTTTAATTGGTTATTTTACCAGTTGTAATAAAATTGTCTTTATTTATTTTATTCACAAAATTAGCAAACGCTTGCGAAATCTATTAAAAAAAATTGGTTGCCTGTAAAGTCGGTGTACGGGCGAAAGTTTTACGTGACAACGACTTTGAGTCTGTCTCTCTCGCTCTTAGGGGACGCGTGCCTCTCACTCGCTCTCATTGTGAGCGCATAACGTGAGCGGAGCGTAACGCAGTTTCTTGAAGTGTCACCCGGCAAACCAATTTATAAGACGTTGTCACGTCAATATATTTTATTAATTCAATTTGGAGTATTAATTATACCAACATAAAGCAAGCGTTTATTACTTTTATGAATGAGATGATTGTTAAATATCTGTATGACTAGCCAAATATAATGTAATTTAGATTTAAGTAAGTAGGTGTTTATATAAATAAATGGACAAAGGATTTGTTGTTAAAATTGTTTATTTTTTAATGGTACAGTTTTTGTAAAATGTTATTGAAATAGATGTGTCACTTTGATAAATATCGACATGTATTTATAGTAATAACTAGCTGTTCCCTGCGGTTTCACGCCTATAACCTTCACCAAGAATCAGGCTTTTATATAAGGTGGACACAAATCAACTGCAAATATTTTAAGGGCAGATACAGACCACCATACTGAACCACTTTTCCAAGTAAACTTATATCGAAATACGAAAAAAAATTTGCAGTTGATTTGTGTCCACCTTATATATAAAAATAATTTTGCAAATCCGACCAGTTTTCAAGTTATAAGCATTGAAACAAACAAGCAAACCATTCAGCTTTTTTATATTAGATAAAGATTACGTTCTGCATAGCAACAAATATAAAACATACCTCTAGTCTATCTAGATGACATTGCTAATCCAAATTGATCAGGTGGGCACAATGCAGACAGAATCGATATCTGATAATGGAGCACCAATAAGCGCTGACACGACATCACCAAACGAATCGACCTTATGACCGGTACACACTAATGGCGTGCCAACAATTTCTTTAGTATATATCTAATGAAAATCTGGATTTAATTCCACTTTCGTCATAGGATTAATGGAACGAAAGTCTCATTATCATTTAAGACGAGACCTTGGTGAACACTAGCGTCACCATCAACTAAAAATTATTCAAAACTCCGTCTTCTGTTATGAAGGTTCTGGATCTGAAGTTAATTTTTAAACATATTAAATTTAGTTCCCTATAGTTACAAATTGCAAAACTGTTAAAAGTGGCCGTTTTAAGCGATATTGCAATTTGTGACTAAAGGGAACTATAATTTAACAATTTAATATGTTTGAATTTAATTTCAGATCCAGAACCTTAATTACGTAACACATATTTTTTTAAACTCTTTGTTAAACTGAAAACGGATAATTCTCACTAGTTCCATTGGTAAATAGTTTTATGGAACTATTGAGAATTATTTTTCTCACTGGTGCCATTGTCTACATAGTTCAATGAAACTATGTAGAGAATGGACAGTAGCCGATGGAACTAGTGAGAACTATCCCTTCTAGCCAAACTTAGGATATAGCCATTCCATAATGGGGCTTAAGTGGTACCTATTAGAGGCGTTTTCGATAAATCCTGCTATCCACTCGATAAACAATCAAGTAATATATATAAAGCAACAAGATTGAATTAGCTGTAAAAAGTAAAAAAAAAAAAAAATGTCCGTGATCCGTTGTCAACACCCGCCTTTTTATTGCAAGTGTCGATTTTCCCTGGCAACCGGCATAGAGACTAACCAACAATTAATCAAGTTGCTTTGACCTTTAACCGTTTAACTGAGGTTTTGACTAGCTTCTACTAAACCACTAACATAAAATACCTCGTTAGCTTCACTCCTGTTGAAACTATATATTTTTTCGTACTTACCAGCAAACTATAAAGCGGTTAAGTACATATTATGATAATAGGAATTTGTAGGTCTAGATGTTATATGTATACCGTACCTGATGGATAAAGACGTAAATTTGCTACTTTCCGGGTGCTTAAGGCAAATTTTATTTTAAAATGCTACAGTTTCTTTTAACTATGTATTAGATATCTATATCGTTAATCACAATCTATGCTTGTAAACAAGCGATCAATAGTATTTAAACGGTAATTAAAAACATTTTAGTGATTAGCAACCATATACTTAAATAGTAAATTAGAGCAATTAATGAATAATTCAATCGAGTATTCCTAAAAAATGCGGGTAAATAAAAGTCTTAAAATAGTTAATACTGTTCCAAAATACCATAGATCATTTTTGAATTTGGAAGATGAAGATCTCACCGATCATTGGTGTAGTGACTGATTTCCTTAGTCGAACGACCCTCCATGGATTCAAGTACTTGTCTTCCCGGTTTTGTTTCGACCGGTAAATGAGTGATTCATTATATTTTTGACGTTAACACTTTCAATGCTAAAAACGCACCTCGCGTGATTTTGAAATCGATCCGGCTATAGGTCTCCCTAACATTTCATACTTTGCCTAGACGCCCCAGGTAGGCTATATAATGCCTAGGTATTGTATAGAATAGGTACCTACCTTAATTATACAGATTACCGGCAACCAAAGATTTTGAATTTCCACTAACGTTTAGCCGGTAACGTACACGCTTCAAAATTAATATAGAGGTTACCAATTCAAACATGGAAGACATGACTAAAGCATGATCTAACACATTTCAGATATTGTATTCATTCACATAATGGTGGGAATAATGAACGTAACTAATTTCCAACATCAGAGACATTATACTTACATGGTGAATCTTTGGACGATCTTTGTACAAATGTCTACATTGGTAACTAGTGTTTCACACTAGGTACTAGTCTTTACTTCTGTGGCTTTGTAGCTTGATGTGGGCAATGGTATGCTGCGCCAGCGCATGTAGTGCTGGCGTACTGTGCGCGGTCCTCTGGGCTCGCTTCATGCAGCAACCAGCAATAGTGGCCCTGAAGGACATGAAGGACTTGTCCAGCGCAACCAGTAGCATGCCGCATGTCTACGTCTGCCCATCTGCCAACTTCATTGCAAACCAAATTGTTACACAATTGTAAGTTTTTTGAGAATCTCAATTTTGTGCTTTACGTGTTTGAGTATTCAGACCAATTTCGCCTGAGGGCTTCGTGGTATCTATGATGATAAAAGTAAGTGTGTTCAGTTATTTATCGAGACTTTAGCTGCTTCTTCAAGTACCTAGTGAATCTAATCACGAACAGCCAGATTTTGACGCTTGACCATCCCTTCTGCTTACTTCGTAGTAGTTCTAGAAGAAGCCATTCAACTCTCTGTAAGTTTATTCTTAAGTTATATACTTAACTGCCTATTTATGTTTATAGGTACCTAGTAGGTACTTAGTAGATACTATTTAAAGCACTGCACTCTTGTCCAGCACATAAAAACGTCCTGAAGCCTCCAGATGTTCACGAATATAAAGTAGTGAGCCGCCATCCTTTATTTGTCTTACTTAATATTTGTGTGTTCAGATTCTTGATTAATGTCAATGCTTTCCGAATGTGTTATTTTATTTAATGGGTGATATAAATTAACCACCATCTATATGGCGTCATAGCAAGCAAGCGGGCAACGAAAGCTGGCTTACTTCCGCGCTGGAGAATGTGATCCGCAAGAAAATAGTGGAAGAAGATCATTTGAAGCTTCTTGACAAACACCTGGATGAGCTGGGGATGGTTCTGCCGGACGTGAGTATTGTGTTACTGAAAGTCTGTTTGTTTGTAATATTATACATTGTATAGTTAAGAAAGAGAACATACAATGGCGGACTTATGTAGGGATCTCTTCCAGTCAACCAGAGGACCCAGCTAGAGTTATGTTAAGGTAAATGATAAACGATGTGACGATGGGTCCGTTATATAGTTATTCAAAGGCAATATGATATGTGTACTTACTCGTATCTATTATGTAGACTTAGATCATTTTAAAAAAATAATCTAAGTATGTAGATACATACTTATCATCATCATCATCATCAATTTAAGAGCTAGGCTCTTGTCGGTGGAGTTCCATCTGTCTTTCATTAGCAAGTTCCTTTATTTCTTGATAGGACACGTTTGTTTTCTCCCTTATCTGCTTCATATAGTTATGCCTTGGTCTACTTAGCTAGACCCCTCTTTTCGCGCTCAAAATAGGTAGGCCTATGAGAAATGAACATGGTGGATCACACTAGACGTGTGGAAACCGCACTCTCGTCGTTATTATTTTGCAACACACGCGAGGCGTGATTTCAGCAGTAAAAGTGTTATGGCATTAGGTTCAACAAATTAGGTAATCTGTATTCCATTCCACTAGGCATTGCTGCAGTACTCCCCGAATTGCCATGACATGATTATCTCCTGCCGATGGCAGAGCATCCTGGTGCCGTGTCGGAAGCTGTTCCGGAAACAGTTCACCGATTGGGGACTCTGCTGTGTTATGGATCCGATTAGGTAAGTGTTTTCACAGTTTTTCAGCAACTGTTGAACTGCGTTTTTGGAACGGAAAGCACGTCAAGCTGTTGGTCCCGGCTGCCATCTGGTGGTCGTTAAAGGAACCACGTCAGAAGCCGATAGGCGGTTCCGAAGAACACTGGCACCAGGGTGTGGTCGATTGACCGTGACACCTATACAAAATGATGACGATCTAACTTACGAGTTTTTCGAAACCGCCTCTCTGACTTGGAAATAGCAGGCGGAAAAAGACAACTACGTGTGTAAGAAATACTGACACCAGGGTTCGCCGGAAAGACTTAGGAAAACGGTGAAATCGGAATCCTAACTACTGCTGACTGTCCATGCAATGTTAACCACGCAAAAACAATTGAACAAGGGAGATTGCGCCGTCTTGCTTAGACTCGTTTTTGGCTGGTTTTTAGAGATGATGGTAATCAGCCGTGGGGTGGGGACCCCACCCTTTTGACCCAATAATTATTTTAGATTACAGAACAAAACCACAAAGCGGTTATACGACCACCTGGAAACAACCAGGCGATTGGACATAGCAATGACGTGCAACAACTCCAGTATACCGTATTACGGATGTGAGGTAAATAACACAATGGTATGTATCGCTATTTCCTCTTCTTCTTTCTTGTTCTTTGACTTGGATGTACCGGTGATGTCTAGATCGCAGAACTGGGAGCTTACTACCACTCTTAAAACCTTGCAAGAACGAGTGAGTAGCGAGACAGCGCAATACATGATGTATGGCGACATCTCCCTTACTCACTCGTTCTTGCATGGTTTTAAAAGATGGTAGTAAGCAAAAAATTGTATAGACAATTTTTTTTCTTTTTCTAGCTCAATACTGGCTGGATTTTCTTCAGTGATTAAGCAGCAATGTGTTTTGGATGTTTTTCACTGGCATTTAGTTTTATGAAATAGAACTTCTTTCTAACTAGTTCCATTGTCCACCGTCTAAGCGTTATCCTGGTTCCATCACAAACTATTCTAATATCTGTTATTAGTTCTGCAGTAGATTTCATATTCTTGTTGTTTTTTGAGTGTATGAAGTTGAATCTGCGAATTCTTCTCTTAAACTTGAACGCTATGCCTTGTTCTTCTATCTTATACTCTAATATAATTAACCCAAAGAAAAACATCAACACAATATAAACAAGTCCAATTTTCTTACTAGTAGTTGGGTTGCAAATACCCCTTTAGATAGCTTGAAAAATCTGATACCAATGTTTCTATATTTTCCACTCGATAATAAAAGAAAGGAATAAGAATAATTAAGCATACACTTATACCAGCGTTTCTCACCATGTAAGGTACTCAAATGACCCTGAACCGACCTAAATTTATTGGGCAAAACTTAGACCACCTAAGGTAGTAAGTAGGTAGGCTAAATCCTAAATAAGTATAAAAGATCATCTTCATTTCTGAAGTCCACTGTTGAACATTGGCTTCCCGCATATTGGAGCTGATTGATCTAGGTATATTATGTGGCTCAAATCCAGAATCTACTTGATATCTGGATATTTTTACATACTCTTATTCGTTTAACTCTTCGACTGATGAAAACACTCCTCACGTGTTTTGCCTAGTTCCCACACGCCTGACGTGTTTCCGCATAGTGATTTCCCATACATTTTCGACATCCGTTATTAATAACGCTGGGCTATCTTGTTGGTCCTATGCCGAAAAATAGGTTAGTATAATCCAAGACTTTAACACCATTATGTAGGTACTCAAAGCTACACTACAAAGCTACACACCTACTAACACAAACCTCATGTTTCTCGGCCCAGACTACTTACTGTTTTCAGCTTTTACCAATATACACCGGCGACGA
The DNA here is from genome assembly GCA_947044815.1 of Apomyelois bistriatella. Lineage (NCBI taxonomy): Eukaryota > Metazoa > Arthropoda > Insecta > Lepidoptera > Pyralidae > Apomyelois > Apomyelois bistriatella. The sequence continues at coordinate 1,019,167 of OX345693.1, forward strand.
AGACATAATGCCACAAATGCTGCATCGAGGCTTGAGCTACTGGCTTCAGGTGACCTTCACCACGACCTTGGATGACGACGGCAGCCTGCTTGAGGTCAACGGCGGTTGTGTGCCCGACGTCGGTTATTCAAGGCCCGCGTGCAGAGTAAGGAAAACGGAATTCGTTTCGATGAATTGCTCAAAGTGGCGTTTTTAGGCCCCCTGTATCAAGTTCCTTCATAAACCTACGTAATCAAAGAGTTTCCCCATTCCAGGCCAAATGCTTAGAAGGAGTGTGCGGCTGCTCAGACCCACTGCAGAATGAGGTCTTCGATGTGGAAGACCAGCTGCCGCGGTGTCGGGTGTCACAGCTCAACTGCTTACGGTCTACTAAAGTGTATGGTATCCCACCAAAAACATAAATGTAAAAAACGAGAGCCAAGTTCAATACAAAAATTATGCTTGGCGGTGAGCTACGCCGCAAAAAGAATGGCGATCTAAATGAGTGCCAAGTTCTATGCAAAATCGAAATATGTTTTTATAGGAACAAAATAACATTATGAACAAGTATTAAACTCTATTTCTTTGCTTTATTAGATACCTATAACAATTGCTGTTATTTAAAAATGTGAGATCTTGAAGTAGGTCAGATTTGACTTGGCCAGTTTTTAACACAATTAAAATGTTGAATAACTTTATAAAATGACTTATGTAATGAAAACTGGCCAAGTCAAATCTGACCTACTTCAAGATCTCACATTTTTAAATAACAGCAATTGTTATAGGTATCTAATAAAGCAAAGAAATAGAGTTTAATACTTGTTCATAATGTTATTTTGTTCCTATAAAAACATATTTCGATTTTGCATAGAACTTGGCACTCATTTAGATCGCCATTCTTTTTGCGGCGTAGCTCACCGCCAAGCATAATTTTTGTATTGAACTTGGCTCTCGTTTTTTACATTTATGTTTTTGGTGGGATATCATTACTTTTTGTAAAGAAAACTAGGCAAGTATTCCTATTTAATGTTTTTTTTTGCGTGACAAATTAACCTAAAAGAGCTACAAACAAATGAGGTTTTGAAAGAAACGTTTTACGTAATATTAAATAAACTCACAAATGCCGTTAAAGTACAATACTAAAAAGGAATAATTTATATCTGGACTATTCCAGCTATAACTCAAATAAATTTAGTCGAACGACGCAGCATTAAACGCAATCTAATAGGTGGGTTTCCGCTAAACAACCGGGCATAACGAGGACGCTGGCGCGAATGAGCGCCGCTAAGAGCATACTTTGGTTCGTTCGCATTTTAAGTCGTATAGCGCTGTGAGCCGCGCACAAGTGCAAGGCGCGAGCGAGTTCAAGCAGCATTCTTAGACTAGTTAATACATACATATATCGGTACCAATAAGACTTCGCTATTGCCTTGACCTTGGTATACATACACATTGGAGTTTCTTTTAGGGTACAAAGAGTTCGAACTAACAAATTTATACCTTAAAATATTATATCTTATTTTCAAAAGAAATCAGAGAAACGAACCTTGGGCACTGATCTTTGTTAATTTAGTGAGCCGTGGACTATAAGATAACTACTATGCAGGTATAAACCAACCGACCCGCTAAATTTTAAGTAAATCGCTACCGCTTATAATTTTGTACCATAAGTCAGAGCGTGACGCTGATTGGCTGGTGTGCTGCCGCGCGCCGCTGACGACACACCGTTGTTGGCCGGTTGTTTAGCGCGTAGGTATTACAAGTTTTTTGTATGGGGACACCACTTATTTTTTTACTTTGTTTTATTTTTTGATTTTTTCCTATGCTTACACACAATTTCCTAGCTGGATTCCAAATTTCATCCTTCTAGGTCATCTGGAAGTAGGTTAGGTTTAGGTACTATAAGTCAGTCAGTCAGTGCTAAAATTTACAACTTTTTGACCTTCATATCTTTATAACCGTTTGAGCTAGCTTCATGAAATTTGGGCTTCTACATTTCCTGATGGATCTTATTAAACACACGTAGTTTTATGTGTTTACATTAAAGAGGTTTCGAGTTATAGAAGGGTCAAAAGTGGCACCAAGTGGTTCGTGTAATATTACACTCGGCGCTGGCTAGCCAGTTCCTTTGCTTGAACTTGGCTTGACACGCTGCCGCGTGTCTAGAACTATTGTGAATAATGGTGTCTCGCCTCCTTTATTTTTGGGTCTTGAGATAACCTATTTACATTCTTGGAGGATTACCTACCATCCTCGGATCATGTTTTGCGGCACCGCGTTTAGAGAAAACGTTACGTAACGGTAAACGTTACCGTTAGGTTACGGTACGTTTTAGGCATCGTTAACTCGGGTAACGTTAATTTTCACTCAAATTAACGTTAACATAAACGTTACTTACTAACAAAAGTATTGTTACTTTAGCCCGTTTTTATCCGGCAAAATGCTGGTCCGACTACAGTAACGTGTGCGTACGCTCTAACCCCTCTAAAATTCTAACACTTTAAAGTCGATTCCCAATATTATTGATGTGGCCAACTCACTGGAATTGGACCATGACAGGATTTCATTTGAAAGAAGCAACAAAATACTGTTAATGTCCGACAGAAGACAGATTGCAGTAAAAATAATAATAACATGATTTCCAGCAAATTCATCGTGCACGTGTCTGCCGCCATGCACACAGTTCAACACGGAGACTGCAGTCGAAAGCAATACTCTGGACTTCGTCAAATATACCTTTGATCCGCTTTAGTAAGTTTTTTTATTACATTAGCACTCCAGAATACAGCTCGCGCGAAAGATGAGCGTGTGGTCACCTTACGCTGAGGGTTTGGAACCGATATCAAAAGTACTGGTTCTACACCGGTACTTAAAGGTTCTTTTCATTTCGGTACCTGGGTATGGGTACCAGTACCTAATTTCGGTACCGGGCGGGCATGGAGCCACGTTGCCACTCCGTATGTGACGTCACCGTGCACTATTCGTCGCTCAGACATACTTGCATGATCTTAACTAATATTATAAATGCGAAACTAAGTTTGTTTGTTTGTTGTATGTGAGAAAGACATAGGATACTGCAGTGGCCTAACCAAACTGGAAAAAAAAACTAAACAAAGTATGCTACCTGTAGAAACCTACGACCCCCGGATCTACAGGCAAACACATTAACCACTGGACCACGAAGGCAGTTTTGTAGTCAAAGGATATTAAGATGTGAGATGAAAAATTTGGTGCTAATTCAGTCTGTGTGATTTTTTTATTTATATTTTTATTACTTGCTTTAGTGAAGGTCTCAACTCGTCGGTATCCAACGTGGTGTACATAAGAGTTCGGCTGCGACCTTCCAAGATATTCTTCCTCTTGCCCACTGAAACCTGGCTCACGTTGCTCTGTAAGGATATTTTGTCATTATTTAATGATTTTCATGATAGATTGAAGTGATGATTATGATCTCTACTTTATCTATTAGATACTAGCGAACCGCCCCGGCTTCGTAAAACATAAAAACCCTACTCTTGAATCACTCTATTTATTTAAAAAAAAACACATCAAAATCTGTTGCGTAGTTTTAAAGATTTAAGCATACATAGGGACAGAGAATGCTACTTTGTTTAATACTATGTAGTGATAGTGAAGTGATGTAGTGATAGTGAAGTGATGTAGTGATAGTGATAGTAATGATGCGGTTTATGTATGTCGGAACAGTAGCCCTTGTTATGAGATTTTATAAACGTGGACGCTAGCGACTGCGTTAGTGATTTTGTATGACATTCTGTGGTAAGCTGTGGTATGACAAACCTGTGTAGCGCCCCTGGCGCATAGTTAGGTAAAGATTCCATTCCAATCTTACCGGGATCGGAAACCTGGTTAAAATGATTCATCATCATATATTTAAGAGCTAAGCTCTTGTCGGTGGAGTTCCTTCCATTTTTGTCTATCCTTTATTTCTTGATACGACACATGGTTAAAATGATTACCTAGTGTTACCAGTTAACCAGCTTATTTGCTGCACATGTAGGTATACATTTTTACCCCTACGGCTCCGTACGTAAGGTTTTAAGTAAGTATTACCCAACTATAAGATTATCTGTCAAGTATAAGAATTAGGTAGATATCAGACAGAAGGCTTCGCCAAAATTACATCGCTTCTTAGCGAAACGATATCGAAATGTGATCTTTATGAATATGGGCACACAGTGCAAAATTAAAGCCATCGTCGTCAGCATCTTGTATTTACGTTTTTTATTTTCATGCAGCCTCTCTCGGCGGAGTATTCAACATGTTTCTGGGCGTGGGCCTGTTCAGCGCGTTGGAATTTTTGTTTTTCCTCGTCATCAAGCTGCCATTGGCCATGAGGAGGTCTGTGGAGATAAATGTTCCTGATGCTCACTATCATTGAATTAAATGAACTTTATTACAGTTAAGCATTTTATTTTTTACCAAATTGCTAAAGTCGTGTTAGTAGTTAAGTATAGGTACTACACATAAATAACTCAAGATCTACAGAACCAATCTCTCTGAAATTTTGTTACTTACACATATATAGTAGTACTGTGAAGGACATACTTAAGGTAGAATGGATCTTGCTTTAAGAGACGGTAGTAACCCTCTTGAAGAAGATTAGTAAATTCAAAAAAGGCCTTAAAGAACTTGTTAACATGGCCGTAAAAAAAATGTAAAAAAACCGGCGTGAGCTGATTGATTGACATCTATCCCTGTCAATTTGACAGTGACAGAGACAGACGTGACAGTTCACGAGTGCAGTGAACGTTGAATGATTGGCACACGTGTGTTTATTTATTTAATATTTTAGTAATTTACTAATGTATAAACTTTAATTACATTTAAACCTGAGCTAAAACGATCAAAGAAATAATAAATAATGTCTTCGTGGAAAAAAGCCGCGAAGGCTAACCAAAAAACTCACAAAGAGCGTCACCAGCCGGAGGCCCGAAAATATTTGGGTTTATTGGAAAAGAAGAAAGACTACAAGAAGCGGGCAGATGATTACCATGAAAAAGGGGAGACCCTGAAGCTGTTGCGCAAACGGACGCTTGACAGGAACCCCGATGAGTTCTACTTTCATATGGTCAACTCCAGGGTTAAAGATGGGGTAAGATGTTTCAATATATTATATACTAGCGACCCGCCCCGGCTTCGCATAAAAACCTTCCTTTTGAATCACTATCTATTAAATAAAACCGCATCAAAATCCGTTGTGTAGTTTTAAAGATTTAAGCTTACAAAGGGACATAGGGACAGAGAAAGCGACTTTGTTTTATACTATGTATGTAGTGATAGTGATGTAGTGATAAAGGTAGAACTTCACTGATTTTTTTTTTCTTTCACCTGCATGCTCGGGGAACTGTATAAAGCCATTGACAAGTCTTGTGAGTGGTGGAGTTTTATATTTAAAACAAGTTAAACACAAAACTGGCTAAGAAGAGAAGTAGAATTTACCAGCCTGACACTACTTTATATGATAAATATTTTTTATGAGAAAATTGTCTTAAATTCGAAAGTACAATAAAGCAAATATATGAAGTCAGAAAAGGGTTGATGAGCTCCTGCCAAACTTCATAAAATTATTGCTTAATCTTTATAAAAATCCTAAATACCTAAATAGACAATTATTTACAAACCTTTCTGTAACATTAGGTGCACCATGAGATCACGAAAGAGGAAGAAGACACTCCCGAGCAGCTGAAGCTGATGCACACTCAGGACATCAAGTACGTCAACATGAAACGCACGATTGAGAGCCGTCGCATTAACAGGCTACAGGTATGTCATTCATACATTCATTCATACATTCATTCATACATTGAAGCGCTTAGTTATAGGCTCTTAGGAGTTCCTTCTATGAATACAGGTTAGCTAAATATGATAACTTATTTATACCTGCTGTTCCCAGTGCCATAGTACAGCCATATTTTGATGACATCCGTGGCATAATGGTTAACATGTCTGTCTGCCACTCAGGAGGTCCCAGGTTCAATTCCCGGTCAAGTCAACATGAAAAATGTTCTTTTTCTGATTGGCCTGGGTCTTAGATGTTTATCTATATCTATATTTGTTATAAAATATAGCATCATTGAGTTGGTTGGTTGGTTGAGTTTATAACACAAGTCCCGTACTTACTTTGGGGCTAACTATATATATATTTTTTTATTATGGAATCTTGTTTCCTCTGAAATAATATGTTTTGTTGAATGGTGAAAGAATTTTCAAAAAGTATGCAATAGTAGTTGCTCTACACACAGACAAAATTTGCATTCTCTCTTTATCATATTAGTTGAAATAGTCTAGATAAGTTTGAAAATGAAAATGCTGCTATCCCATTGTCTATTTAAAAAATTTCTTGTTTATTTATTAAACACCAATAATATTAATAGCTGTTTTGTTTTCTTCCATGCTGGTCTGGGAGAATAAGAAAAACATAGAACCAGCTGCTTCTCTTGTCGCGCAAGCCGTGAAAGTCGACTGAGAGAATCGGCGAATGGGGGAACCCATTCGCCGATTCATTCCATTCATGACATAGGCGATGCGGCTAGCAACCCATCACTTTTCCAGTTTCAACTACCATCATACTAAACGTGGCCTATGGCCTTATGGCCCTATCTGTATATGGCTCTGTCTACCCCGTATGGGATAAAGACGCGATTATATGTATGTATGTTATAGGCAATAACAAGCAGAAAAGCAAGCAACATAGCTGGAGATTCTGATCAAAGAAAATACCAATATGAGAGATTTCAAACATAATACCATAATACTACTGTTTCGCTGCTGCCACTACCTACTCCTGCAGCCTGGACCTCCTCTCACGGAGGCGTTGGCAGTGCTCGATAAAAGGATTCAACTGGTGGTTGAGCGCTCTCTTTTGCTCGACATCTTTATTCCCCAACTTTGTGCTTGAACTATCCACGACCCTTAATTGTATCACTCGAAACAAATACCAGTTTCTAATTGGCATCTTTTATTTATCTCGTTTTACTGTATAACACTAATGTTGTACTACCATTTCTTTTTCAGTCACAGCTCCATATGACAGACGTGGCTGACTCAACGCCCAACACACACATTTTCTTTGTGGACGAGGGGGAGGAGAAGAACTTTGACCTGGCTAAAAGGCTCGACACACACCCCAAGTTACTCGGCAGGAAGTCCAACAGACCAAGGCTCTCAGACTTAAGCAAACTACAACTGCCAGAAATTGATAAAACGGTGAGATTGTATATCTTTACCCATGTCTTATTCGCTGATATGTTAAAAGTACATTAAGTTCATAATCATACAGTTGTGGGATTGATTCTTACGAGAAGCATACTTTGTTTTGTTGTTTCTAGTTTGGTTAGGTTGGACATTGCAGGTTTAAATCATCTGATTTGCCAATTGTAATGATAATACTGTGCTTAGGAAGGCGTATTAAGCCTTTAAAAGTCTGGTCAGAAATGTAATATCTAAAATTTAAGAGCTGTGCTATTGTCGGTGGAGTCTCTTCCAGGTGTCTCTTTCTTCCGCTAGCCTTTCACGCCCTGACCTCAACACAATATTGATGAATGACTGACATAAAATTAAATTTTCCTGTTTTAACTAAGAAAAAGTTAATTTATTAAACTTTGCATATTCTTTTTGCATCATCACTATTTTAGCGGTACGCCTAATAATCTTTGTATCCCCTCTTAGTATCATTCAAAGCCTAAAACAGACCAACATAGACAATTATATTAATTTGAAATTGTTAGTTGTCTTTGTATTATTTTTGTCTATGTCTTCGTTTGTTCAATTCGAAATTAAAATAAAATCTTCAATACCCACGAATAGTTTCTTTGCCAGGCGTTTTGAATCTGACACCAGGGCTTCCAAGATCTAATGACCCAGTCTTTTGCATTTACAGTAATCATTATACGAGTGCGCATTTTTGTTACAGTCGATAGCAGAAATGAAGAAGAAGAAAAATAGGATATACAAAGAAATGGCAAAGAGAATCGACAGAGAGAAGGAGTTGACTGTGATACAGCAGAAGCTGGAGATGAAGCGCCATCTACAGGACGCCAAGGTGCTCAAACCGAAACGGATCAAAAAGGGATCTAAAAATTCTGCGCCGGTGTATGAGTTCCCATACGTAAGAAAGAAATAAAATTTATAATTAGCCAATCCTTTTTTTTTTCTGAATTTTCAATATGCCTATAATTATCGTGCCAGCATTATATATGAACATAGGCACAATTGACTAAGAATTTTTCTCTTTCTTGATCATATTATTTATTACCTATTGAGATATTTGTCACATTTCATGTATGTTTGTTTGATAATTTTGTCCTTTGTTGATTTTTACGTGTGATGAATGTCTTAATAAATGTCTATCCTATTCTATCATAGATGGCGCTACAACATAAGTATGAAATCACTTCAATTTAGTAATTATCGCGCTTAATTATTTTATTTTGTATCTATGTCCAGCTTATTTTTGACAAAATTAGTGTGAATTGAACACGATTTTTTTAAGGTGGTCATCCAAACACTATATGGTCATCCTTATACAATTTCTCAAGGAATTGATAGATGGCGTTAGTGTGGTTTTAAAAGAATAGAGCAGTAGTACACGAGAAGTTTTTTTTTTGTATGGGATTTAACATCTGTGTAGTATTAATATTCTGTAATCAGTGGTATGAGTAAAAAGCATATTTTAAACTAGGTCACAGGGTTTTAGGTCCTTTGCGAGGGTCGGGTACTAGCGCCGATGAAGAAAATGAGACACAAGAATTTTCATACGATTTTTAATATGTAGGTAATAAATAGATTTGTCATTTCATTAAAAATAAAGAGATGCACCGATATATCTATAAATCTGAGCAAAGTTTTATACTAAATTGCTATTAAAGTACATCGAAATCACAAAGTCTTAAGTTAGTCTTAATCTAAATTCCTATAAGGTCAGAGTCTCTTAATCTCATTGCTATAAAACGTTCAATATGTTTTAACAAGTTTTAGAATAATTTAGTAACCCCCTTTTTTCAAAATGAAATTTACGTTTAACTAAAATGTGTTTGGTTTTTCTTTCACAGTAAATTTCGATAATGGCGAAAGGGACAAATATATTCTAGTAAAATGGGCTTAACAAACGTTTAGTATTTTTTTATAATATGGCCTTTTTCTTAACCAGTCTCAATCGCTATACTAATTCAATAAGCAATTTAGGGAAAATGGGAAAATTTAAAAAAATCGGCAACTATTAATTAGAATTATATGTAAAAAATGTTTTTTTGTCTACATCAAGCGAAACTCACGTGCCATTTTCAATTGAATTTATTAAGGCACGTCCAGCGTACCTTTGGGTTACCACAAATGAGTCTACAAAATGGCTATGGCTTTTATGTCTATAAATTATATAGATTACGGTTTAGTTTTGCAAAGCAACATTCAGTCGTGAGTTTTGTATCCTACTTTGCATCATAGTTTTAAGCTACGAAAGAAGTATTGCATAGCACAATTTATTTGATGACCTCTATGGCCTAATGGTTATCATGCCAGGCTGCCGGAGGTTCCGGGTTCAATCCCCGGTCAGATCAAGATGTAAAATGATCTTTTTCAGATTGCTCGGAGTCTTGGATGTTATTCTTTATTTGTAAATTACATATACAAAATATAGTATCGTTGAGTTGGTATCCCATAACACAAGCCTCGAACTTATTTTGGGGCCGGCTCAATTTGTGTGAAGTGTCCGTATATATTTATTTTATTTATATCTACAATTAAGAGACTCTAACACCAGTATTCACTGGAGAGATGTTCCAGAGATCCATCCATCTATATTTCAAATGCTAACCTACAATCTCCAAATAATTACAGTCTTAACATTTTGTTTCTTTCATCTAATTCACAAGTATATTTGTTCCTTCTATTGCGTAAATTTCTTATGTATTAATTATTAAATCTATGAAAAATAACATCATTTTCATCTTGTTCACCCAGGAAATACAATTAGGTGAAAAAAGTGAAATAATTATTAGGAATATTATATGATTACCCCAAATACTAAAAACATTTTATATAATGAATACATCAAAAACCTCGTATTGATAATAATGTACAATTTACTAAATAAAATGCTTTAGTATTTGATAATTTAATTAAAGAAACTATCCATATTGACGACATAAACAAGTGCATCGCTATGAAATACACCTTTTGTACAACTATTCATTAAGGCGGTAACTTTATGGTAACCTAGTTGTAATGTCTTTGGTTCTCTTATATCTAACATCACATTTAGGCCCCAACACACAGTAACTTTGACTGAAAAAATCTAGATTTCACAATGAAACTAAACTAGTTTCCATACAACTGGAATAGTTTGTTCCTATAACGTTGCTGCTTTGGGGTAGGATTTCTTTATCACCACAACACACATTTGTGTTCTGGGTTCATTGGAGATCCTTTAGGACATTTCCAGGCGTCCGCGAACTCTTTCGAGTTGCTCAAGGTTCCGATCACTCGAATTTTGTTTGGACTGTGCACTCCTTCCACCAATTTTGATTTGAGCGCACCGACTGTCGTGTTGCCGCACCAAATCTGTGAATTGGGTTTATTTGTTAGGATTAGTTTTTCATCTTTTAACTTTTTCACAGTCTTCCCTTTGTTTAAGACTCTTTTCGGACAAAACTAAATAGTTACCTGCTGAATGGTAACGCCATTGCGTACTTATCCAACTAATACTATACATGCGAAAGTGAGTTTATTTGTTTGTTTGTTACGTTTTCACGTCCTATTTACTGAACCAATCTTTCTGAAATTTTGCATACACATATAAGCATTGAGAAGGACATAAGGTAACTTTCATCCCGGGGAAAAGCAGTGCCCGAGGGAAATTCGCGCGGGCGAAGCTGCGGGCGAAAGCTAGTACTGTTAAGCTGAGGATGTAACAAAAAAACATGCTGGGATAAATTAAGACAAAGAAATTTTATACTTTACCTGGGCAAATCCCAAGAAGAACAGTTGTTCCGGCTTGAGATCCGGCAGTCCCGGCAGAGACACCCTGGCGGCAACGGGCTGTCGTTTCGAGTACAGCGAGTACGCGTTGAGCGCGGCTCTCAGACCGCCGTTGTCGGCTATATTCTCGCCTTGGGTGTTGAAACCGTGGACCTGAAAACGTGGCTTCTGTATTAAGTATTGTTTGCGTATGGTCACGGAATATAAAATAGTAGTGGTGCAGTAAAATAAGAGGACTAATTAAAGGCCGTTAATACTTTACTACTAGTTTGACTAAATGTTAGTACTTAGTAGTAAACGCCAAAGTTTGTTTGGAAGTTTGTTATTCTTTCTTACGGGTGATTTGGCTGAAATTTGGAATGGAGATTGCGTAGACCCTGGAACAACACATAGGCTATATTTTATACCACAATGCAATATATTCGGACCTTTTACATTTGTTAGATAGCAAATCTTTATAAGTTAACCCTTTAGCTGACAGTAACGCCTCTCGACGTAGATAACAATTAACTTGTTATCTCGTTTACTGTCGGCAAAAGTCTAAAACAAGTATATACTGACCGTGTAGTTGGGCAGCTGCGGCATGTGGTAGTGGCTGTACTGGTCGATGATGCACTGCACCTTGCCGTGGTAGTGCTCCAGCGTGGCGGCCGACCACCACTGCTTCAGGTTGCCGTCCGAGTCGTAGCGGCGACCTGCGCATTAGAGATCGTGACCAACCATAGTGGACATTACATACATACATACATACGTATAATATACTAGCTGTTCCCCGCGGCTTCGCCCCGCGTGGGGCTCGGTTATATCGCGCCCAAAAGTAGCCTATGTTTGACCTGAGGTCGTTAACTACATCCCTACCAAATTTCATCACAATCTGTCCAGCAGTTTAGCCGTGAAGAGGTGACAGACAGACAGACAGACAGACAGACAGACAGACAGACAGACAGACAGACAGAAAGACAGACTTTCGCATTTATAATATTAGTAATGGAATATGGATATGGAAGTATGGATAGTATGGAAGTATGGATAAGTACTCTGTACCGCCTGAATGCACTTTTATCACTCTGAACTTCCAATATGTCAATACAAAAAATAGCAAAATTAGCCCAGCCATTCTCGATTTTTAACCTATCTTGTGTTCTTATTTAAAGTATCTTGTTTAAAGTATCTTGTGTACTACAGAAGTCTCTCCGCAAAATCATTCAAATAAAAAAACGACATCAAGCCACAAGTTACGGTCTTATACAGTTCACACAGCGCTAAGCACCTAGGATTTATACTTATTTGCATCTCTTTCTATCTCGCCCTGTTCTTTTTTATCACTACCTTAGGGTTGTCTACTTCTTGTTATGCAACCTAAGAATAGACTACTCTTCCTTTCCGTGGATATCGTAAAAAGCGATAAAGGGACAAACTAGTTATAGTTAACGTTAGATTGGCGGCCGCTCGGTTGTTTTTTGTTCCAAGATAATTATCATCTTACAACAAACATCTACATATCGGAGTCAGGCACTGGGTGTGGTCTACATCTCGATGTCAGACACTGGGCGTGGTCAACATCTCGATGTCAAACACTGGGTGTGGTCAACATCTCGGAGGCAGACACTGGGTGTGGTCTACATCTCGATGTCAAATACTGAGTGTGGTCAACTTCTAAGAGTCAGACACTGGGTGTGGTCTACATCTCGATGTCAGACACTGGGTGTGGTCAACATCTCGGAGTCAGACACTGGGTGTGGTCAACATCTCGATGTCAAACACTGGGTGTGGTCAACATCTCGGAGTCAGACACTGGGTGTGGTCAGCATCTGGGAGTCAGACACTGGGTGTGGTCTACATCTCGATGTCAGACACTGGGTGTGGTCAACATCTCGGAGTTAGACACTGGGTGTGGTCAAGATCTCGGAGTCAGACACTGGGTATGGTCAGCATCTCGGAGTCAGACACTGGGTGTGGTCTCCATCTCGATATCGGACACTGGTTGTGGTCAACATCTCGATATCAGACACTGGGTGTGGTCAACATCTCGATGTCAGACGGTAGGTGTGGTCTACATCTCAATGTCAGACACTGGGTGTGGTCAAACTCGATATCAGACTCTGGGTGTGGTCAACATCTCGGAGTCAGACACTGGGTGTGGTCAACATCTCGGAGTCAGACACTTGGTGTGGTCTTCATCTCGGAGTCAGACACTGGGTGTGGTCTCCATCTCGATATCAGACACTGAGTGTGGTCAACATCTCAGAGTCACACACTGGGTGTAGTCAACATCTCGGAGTCAGAAACTGGGTGTGGTCAATATCTTGGTGTCAGACACTGGGTGTGGTCAACATCTCGGAGTCAGACACTGGGTGTGGTCAATATCTTGGTGTCAGACACTGGGTGTGGTCAACATCTCGGAGTCAGACACTGGGTGTGGTCAATATCTCGGAGTCAGACACTGGGTGTGGTCTTCATCTCGGAGTCAGACACTGGGTGTGGTCTCCATCTTGATATCAGACACTGAGTGTGGTCATCATCTCGGAGTCAGACACTGGGTGTGGTCAACATCTCGGAGTCTGAAACTGGGTGTGGTCAACATCTCGGAGTCGGACACTGGGTGTTGTCAACATCTCCGAGTCAGACACTGGGTGTGGTCAATATCTTGGAGTCAGACACTGGGTGTGGTCAACATCTCTGAGTCAGACACTGGGTGTGGTCAACATCTCGGAGTCAGACACTTGGTGTGGTCAACATCTCGGAGTCTGAAACTGGGTGTGGTCAACATCTCGGAGTCGGACACTGGGTGTTGTCAACATCTCCGAGTCAGACACTGGGTGTGGTCAATATCTTGGAGTCAGACACTGGGTGTGGTCAACATCTCTGAGTCAGACACTGGGTGTGGTCAACATCTCGGAGTCAGACACTTGGTGTGGTCAGCATATTCGAGTCAGAATCTCGGAGTCAGACACTGGGTGTGGTCTATATCTTGATGTCAGACACTGGGTGTGGTCAACATCTCAGAATCAGACACTGGGTGTGGTCAACATCTCGGAGTCAGAAACTGGGTGTGGTCAACATCTCTGAGTCACACTGGGTGTGGTCTACATCTCGGAGTCAGACACTGGGTGTGGTCAACATCTCGGAGTCAGACACTGGGTGTGGTCTTCATCTCGGAGTCAGACACTGGGTGTGGTCTCCATCTCGATATCAGACACTGAGTGTGGTCAACACCTCGATGTTAACGGTAGGTGTGGTCTACATCTCAATGTCAGGCACTAGGTGTGGTCAACATCTCAGAGTCAGACACTGGGTGTGGTCAACACCTCGGAGTCAGAAACTGGGTGTGGTCAACATCTCGGAGTCAGACACTGGGTGTGGTCAATATCTTGGAGTCAGACACTGGGTGTGGTCAATATCTCGGAGTCAGACACTGGGTCTGGTCTACATCTCGGAGTCAGACACTGGGTGTGGTCAACATCTCGGAGTCAGACACTGGGTGTGGTCTTCATCTCGGAGTCAGACACTGGGTGTGGTCTCCATCTCGATATCAGACACTGAGTGTGGTCAACATCTCGATGTCAGACAGTAGGTGTGGTCTACATCTCAATGTCAGGCACTGGGTGTGGTCAACATCTCCGAGTCAGACACTGGGTGTGGTCAATATCTTGGATTCAGACACCGGGTGTGGTCAACATCTCGGAGTCAGACACTGGGTGTGGTCAACATCTCGGAGTCATACACTTGGTGTGGTCAGCATATCCGAGTCAGAATCTCGGAGTCAGACACTGAGTGTGGTCTATATCTTGATGTCAGACACTGGGTGTGGTCAACATCTCAGAGTCAGACATTGGGTGTTGTCAACATCTGGGAGTCAGACACTGGGTGTGGTCAATATCTTGGAGTCAGACACTGGGTGTGGTCAACATCTCGGAGTCAGACACTGGGTGTGGTCAACATCTCGGAGTCACTGGGTGTGGTCTACATCTCAATGTCAGATACTGGGTGTGGTCAACATCTGGGAGTCAGACACTGGGTTTGTTCAACATCTGAGAGTCAGACACTGGGTGTGGTCAACATCTGGGAGTCAGACACTGGTTGTGGTCAACATCTCGGAGTCAGACACTCGCCCAGGGGACGGGCAGTACAGAAGATCCCACGCATACACCGTCTGCACAACCACGTCCACTCTGTCAAGAGTGACCGACTAAGAAGAAGATTCATCGCACTTTGATTAATTAGCAACTTTTCAAATTTTAATTATGTTTCTGCCCGTCATTACTTCCATAAGGAGATTTTCAAGTAAATCTGACAACAAAATGAATACACATTTCAGCCTATTCCGGTGTGATTAAAACAAATACTAAAGAGAATTTAAACTTACCTTGATCATCAAAGCCATGAGTAACTTCGTGGCCCATTATGGCACCGATTGAACCGTAATTGATGGCCCTGAAAATAAGAGTACGAATATATTTAACATTACATACTAACGAACAAATATTTAATAGTTTTGATTATTTGATAAGATTATAACATACTCAATTCCGTTTCCATAAAATGGCGGTTGAAGTATTCCAGCAGGAAACGCTGAAACAAAGAAAGATTGTTAAGTTTTGTTTACGAATAGTTACCTTGTAACATCATCATATCGTGTAATAATATTTAATACAAACATATTTTAATGATATAAATATTCACGCAAATATAAATTCGTCTGTTCTGGCTCAAATTTTGTAAATTGACG
Source organism: Apomyelois bistriatella (assembly GCA_947044815.1). NCBI lineage: Eukaryota > Metazoa > Arthropoda > Insecta > Lepidoptera > Pyralidae > Apomyelois > Apomyelois bistriatella. The sequence goes on from OX345693.1 coordinate 1,034,870, forward strand.
TTCTGGAGAAAATGCTGCAGTGGAGTTTGTGGCGCCGCTTCTTCTCCACTTGCGCTTTGGAAGTGGTGGTAAACTCAATTTAAGTAATGATTGACGTCAATAAGTGATACGAATGTCCTATATTGAAAATAAACAAATTGATTTCGAATTTGTGGGCTACAGAGATTGACCTAGCAGACCCTGGTGTCAGAGTTCTTCGAAACCCCCTATCGGCTTCTGAAGTACTATTACTCAGTGCACGAAGTATATATATTACAAACACTTACTCAAGTATTGCCTTTAACATGTTTTGTGTCTCAGAACCCACTAATTTTACATCTAGGTAGTTTTGTCTATCTCACCTTTTAAAATGAAAATAGTAAGATATGTTTGGTGGCAGAATGAAAGTAAAAAGAGAAATTGATATCTTCATAGACATTCGTAAGATTTGTTACTATATCTACCTCTACTACTGTTGGTTTGGTACTTACTGACTGAATTGAGGGTAGCTGAGTAAAAAGCGTTTACAGTCGTTGCTGTCGCGACCCATCTGAAAAAAATAAAAAAATGTCTTTCAGTTTTTTTGATAGATTATTAGGACATAATATAAACGTATAAAAACTGATAAACGGGAAGAGTAAAAAGTGAATTTTAGGGAAATAATACCTGGATATGACCGTTAGTTTTAGGCTGATAAGGTCGGCTCTATAGAATTAATGGGCAGAAAATTGAGCCGATTTATTATTTCATCAGGTTTCTGATGCCTACCAACTTCTCTTTTTAATTATTCAATAAAATTTTGAAAAGCTGTTATATCTTTACCCACCTGTTCCTATCAGGTTTTTCTCTGAGGGCTTCGAGCGACTTCTTCACAGCAGCCCACGTCAGCTTCAGGTAGGTCTCGAATAAATTCCCTTCCACGATTTCGGCCTGTAACAAACATTGTAAAAGTTCAGTTTTTATTCATCTATTTTGTGGTTTCTGTTCAGCGTTCAGAATCATTTTCCGGATGTTTTTTTCATTATAGCAAGAGTTGTATTTTGTGCGTCAATTCTGATCGACTTTTCTGACCTTTTTTTCTTCACTTAGCTTTAGTGGAAAAGCTTTTCACGTTTGTAGCTGGTTGAAGGGGTTCCGCAAGCTGCAAGTGAAGATGAGCTAAGCGTGTTTGTATTGCTATTAGTTAGTTGCGGATGGCGCGCAGCTTGGCGGCGTGCTCGAGCCATCACACTCACGTGTTTGTAATGTTTGTCGAGCTCGCTGGCGGCCAGCAGCCAGCCGGGGAAGCCCACGAAGTTGCGGATGGCGCGCAGCTTGGCGGCGTGCTCGAGCCATCACACTCACGTGTTTGTAATGTTTGTCGAGCTCGCTGGCGGCCAGCAGCCAGCCGGGGAAGCCCACGAAGTTGCGGATGGCGCGCAGCTTGGCGGCGTGCTCGAGCCATCACACTCACGTGTTTGTAATGTTTGTCGAGCTCGCTGGCGGCCAGCAGCCAGCCGGGGAAGCCCACGAAGTTGCGGATGGCGCGCAGCTTGGCGGCGTGCTCGAGCCATCACACTCACGTGTTTGTAATGTTTGTCGAGCTCGCTGGCGGCCAGCAGCCAGCCGGGGAAGCCCACGAAGTTGCGGATGGCGCGCAGCTTGGCGAGCGTGCGCTGGCGCGTGCTGCCGTCCATCCACTCCAGCCGCTGCACGGCGTCCGCGAACGCCGACCGCACGTCCTCCACCATCTCTATTGCCTGGGGATCGATTGGGTTGTAAAAGATATCTAAATTATCCAAGTGATGACTTTTTTAATACCTACCAGATACTTGTAGATTTGGTTCTACCCCATTCGATTGACAAAAGTAGCCAGACGTAAATAACAATTAAACTGCTATTATTGTGTCCTTACGTGTCTGACAAAGGGTTAGTTCATACGTTGATTTCCGTATTCATTTTAAAACATTTCACATCCTCATAATCTTTCACAGATCAGGCAAGATCTAGAGTCAAGATATAGATAGATTTTCTTATAGACGGAAAGCTGCCACCATATCCCAATCTCTCTTGGTCTATCGCTACATTAAGATCACATTAACTTCGGACAGGGGTCGGCAGATATCATGAGCTGAGATATATCATGAGAAATAAAAATTTTCTGATGGTGACGGGTATCGCTTAGAGAGGACCTAAATCATGTCCGGCTTTTGCCGCATCCTGTTCTGTAAATCACTTGAGGTAAATCGAAAGGCCATTGAAGTGACCTCGAACATGCTGCTTTTTAGAACTCGAAGATGAAATCTTTGAAATAAAACGCAACGTCACTAACCTTTTTCCTCGAGTCCTGATCGAAATGCCTCCTCACATACAAATAGCTGAGCGCCACCCCGAAGTTGGCGTTGACGTTAGCAGTGCAGCTCTTCCAGCGCGGCGTGCGCTGCTGCAGCCCGAACACTGCCTTCGAGAACTCGAACCCGAGGTCGCGGAACGAGGAGAGAGTCATCGGGGCCACCGTGGAGAATACGCTCCACCACAGGAAGCGCTCTGGAAATTCACAAAATCGGAAATCATGTTTTACTATGTCGATCGATCGAGTAGGACTGTCCTGGTGGCCGATTCTAAGTAAAGGGATAGGGCACGGAAGAAGATGAATAAGTGGCTCGATAGTTTGTCGCGGTTCAACGGGGACCCCAGTTTGAATTTCTGAGACTAATTCTAGAAGGCAAAATTCCTGGCAAAAGATCTCCTGGCCGTCCTCGACGAAAATGGTTTGATGATATAAAAGATTGGACCGGACTTAGATACAACCAACTGAAAATAGCGGCCAATAGCCGGAGGTTTCCGTTTGCTGACCTCCAAACTTCAATTCGAAAATGGCACCACATGATGATGATCATAGTTTATCGGGGCATGCGCGTTCATAATGATAGCGACGGTGATAGCATAGCTCCCGAACGGATGCTTATGTGCTTAGACATATTTGATGAAGTGGGGAAGAATAACCAAATATCTGAAAATATACTCGAGTGGGGTCTCAAATGAGCTTTCATCAGCATCAGCATTCAGCATAACGCGCACACTACAAAATAATATGTTCAATGAAAATCGGTTGAGCTGTGATAAAATCTCTGGGGGATAAGTGGGGAAAATACCTAATATGTGCAAATATATTTGGGTGAGAAATCAACCCACACCACTGAAATAAAAAGTGTAGAGGAAATATTAATTTTTAAATTTGATTTTTTAGGCGAAAACGATTCGACTAATAAGGACATAAAAATAAAAATGCTGTCCTATTCGTCAAGCCATGAACTTCGCACGATTCGCATACATAAGACTTACCTTCGCATATTAATCTGGAGGGCATAGGTACATACTAAAGTAATAAAACTTAAAATTACGCTTACATTAACATATTATGTTTATTGTGAATATAAACCATAGAGCCATTAGTTAAGATACAAGTAAGTACTGGTAGCTATAAACATGTGCTATTAACGACATTATAATTACGCAACTCTGCTTAGCAACATAGAAAGTTGCGAGTTAATTGTCTGCAATGATTATGTTTAGCTGTTTCTGGTATAAATGTAATTCATTGCCGAAGAAATTCCATACATTTTGTTTTTACCCGCAAAGGTGAAATCAAAGATTAGGGTTATGTTTTTGACCTAAGTTTGTTTGTATAAGTGACTATTTCTATATTCCTTCGTAACTAAAAAGCTTAACACTTTGTTGCACGACTGTTACTAGGTATCCTTTTATGCAAGCCTTGGAAAGACCAAGGTGTCCGGAAATATGTCAGCAGGTAAGGAATTCCTCTCCTTCCCCGTACGCATTCAAAACAAAGAGGCAAAGCGGCGTGGGCGAGCTTTGGGATTTTATTACATACTAGCTTTTGCCCGCGGCTTCGCCCGCGTGTACTTCCCTCGGGAACAGTGCTTTTTCCCGGGATGAAAGGTACCCTTTGTCCTTCTCCTGGCTCTAAACTACCTCCCTGACAATTTTCAGCTAAATCGGTTCAGCCGTTCTTGAGTTATAAGTGGAGTAACTAACACGACTTTCTTTTATATATATACTAGCTGTTGCCCGTGGCTCCACCCGCGTGTAGGTCGCTTTTCGCGTAACCTGTGCAAACTACAACTATCCAGACCTATAGTTAATTCTATTGTATCCTTTTCCCGTGCCAATTTTATAAAGCCATTACATTGCTACGATATCATTTAATATTAGGGCCACTTCTTTCTCAAATACCGTTTTTAAAATCAATAGGAATCAGTATTAAACAGTCGTAAAATTCTGAAAAAAATATATGTTTTTAGTTGAGGATCTAGCAGAGTGTAATTCGCTTACAGTAACAGTAACAATATCAGACAAAATGAAAAATCTAAGTTGCCTCCTTTGGAAGTTTATTTTCAATACTATGCCTAAAATAATAAACTTATTGTCCTGCTTTTTATACCAGCCTTTAGATAAAGTATTTATATAGTGAAAGTCGCTGAAGTAGATTTTGTAGTGTTATTTTCCCAAATATGATGTCTAAATGCCTACAAAATGAGTGAGCGCCGCGACTACGCGGCTTACGGACAACGGACCTTCAGAAGAAGGAGCCCTTAACATTCAAACTATCAATCTTTGTCTTTAAAAGAGTAGACGCAGCCTATTACAGAGTCATTAGGACCTAAAATCCACTCCCAAAGTTTCAGTGGGCGTGAAAAGTGGAGAAAATCTCAATAAATAGTGATAAGTCAGATAAATTAGTCTTTACGACACGACCGTATGTTCCGTCAAACACTGATTTGATTATTTTTTAAACCAAAACCAAACCAAACCAACCAATCAATTCAAATAGCTTACAATACAACACAACAAACGACCGATAAACAAACCAACCAATAGTACTAAATCAACAGCCAAATTTTTTTTTAAATAATTAAAATTAATTGCTGCCGTAAGGAAAAATTTCAATCTGCTATTAAAATAAAGTCAGCGCCATCTATTGATATTTTATGTAACTAAATCATACGCCCACAAACATTCAATGTGTTATTTATTAAAATTTAATAGAGACTGCAGTGTGTATTTATTGATATAAGTAGAAATTCTAGCTTTATCTAAATTAAATACGTTTATGTAAATCGCATTCAACTGTTTAAAAGTTTTGAAGCAGTGCTTGTAGTAAACTTTAAATGACCATACCTTCTATTTCCCTTAACCGATTTTGATGAAACAAAGATTTTACAACGCTCCTAATTATATGTAATTCACCTGTGAAAACAGCGTTCAAATCTGTTGAGTAGTTTTAAAATTATAACGCACCACACAGACAGAAAGACAGACAGACAAAAATTGCAAAAATTGTTTTTTTTTTGTTTTTATTACTCTTCTTTAATTGCCCCGTAGAGGTTTTTTAAAAAAATATTTAATGTACAGAAACTCTATTTTTACTGTCTTATTATATGTATAGATAGATAAGTACAAAATACTTTTATATTAACGGAATTAACGCTAAGAGCTTTCTCTAAGTAAGAAAATAATACTAGAAAACAAATAAAAAACGAAAACAGAAAATTATTGTTTGTGGCAGAATTCGATCCAGCTACTTTCTAGAAACATTTCTTTACTAAAATATAAAAAAAAATAGACTTCAAAAAAATAATACAAAACAAAAAAAGGGTAAAAACAAAAGAAGTGATGTCTAGCAGGATTCGAACCCTCTACTTAAAAAAATTATCCGCGACCTCTACCGATAGGCCAACATGCTTTGCTTGTTACTGCCGAAATTTCAAATGGGTTTTGTCTATAGGTACGCAAATTAACGCATTTAAAGTTTTAAAGCAGTGTTTGAAGTAAATTTTCAATCGACCATAACTTCTTTTTCCCTTAACCGATTTTGACGAAACAAAGTTTTGACAACGCTCCTAATTATATGTAATCCAACTGTAAAAACCGCGTTTAAATCCGTTGAGTAATTTCGAAGTTATAACGTACCAGACAGACATACATACATACAGACAGACATACATACATACAGACAGACAGACAAATTCCAAAAACTGTCTTTTTGGTTTCTGTTACTCTTTTTTAATCGCACTCAATCAGTTTTTTTGAAAAATATTAAATGTTCAGACACTCGATTTTTAGTGTCTTATTATATGTATAGATAAATAAAACCTTTGCACTCTATTTTCTATTATGTATTGTATCCTTTTACAGTATGTTGTGTACATACAATACAATTCAATACAAAATATTATACCAAAAGACATTTTCAATTTTAATTCCATGTTTCTCACTTCAAAAATGACAAAGTTTCATACAAACTGGCAACCCCTATTTCACCCCTATCGGGATGTAATTTTCAAAATCAGATTGATGCATTATTATTTTTTACCAATTACAAATTCAAATTAAAAATTTCATGTGTCTCACTTCAGTAATGACAAAGTATCATACAAAATGGCAACCCCTTTTTCACCCCTTTAGGGATAAAATTCCCAAAAGTCCTTTCTTAGCGGACGTTTCTTAGTCACAATCTACCTTCCTGCCAAATTTCATCTTCATCGGCTCAGCAGTTTTGGAGATTTCGTGATGAGTGAGTGAGTGTTTTTCGCTTTTATATATATAGATTATTGACGAGTATTACCATGTCTGGTGAATTGATGAATAAATTGTCATTTTACCAATTACATAAATACATCATTGGATTGTACAACATAACAATTAGTACAAAGGCGGACTTATCGCTAATGCAATTTCCCGCTCCCGTGGGAATTCCTAGATAAAATATAGCCTATCAGTTTTTCCAGTGTTTAAGAAATCTCCATTCCGAATTTCAGCCAAATCGGTTCAGCCGTTTTTCTGTCAAAGAGTAACAAACATCCATACAATCTTTCGCGTTAATAATATTAGTGGAATGTTAGAGGTACATGAAGAGTATATTCCTATCTATCCTGGCCACCTTCAGCGCCTTCGTTCGAAACCTCTTTTACGAGGCTAGGGCACGACAGAAGGTGAGCAATCAACTGCAACATTTTATTAACACTGAACGCCACAATCGCAGACACGATAGTTTTTCAATTGTTTGTCTGTCACCGGTGGGCTGCTGGGTAAAAGTGTTAAATAACTGAACTGACCCACGAGCACAGGCTTGGAGCTGCTGAGCAGCGCGGCCAGCTTGTGCAGGTACGGCAGGTCCATCACGATCACGCGGTCCTGCTGCTGCTCCAGGGTCACGCTCGTGTTGCTGAACACCAGCTCCAGGTACTTCTGCCAGTCGTGCTGGTAACAAATGTATTCATCAATAAATTATATTTGCGGAATCAAGGGAAAAAGTAACTGGGTTTAGGGATCGTTTAAATTTATTCCTATTAGTTGCCGTTGCCACTGAAAGGTCATCACTTCATACGACACGATCATGTCGTATGAAGAATTTGCTAATGATAAACGAAAAAATGGACAGGAGCTTCCAAGCAAGACCCTAACTCTTAAATTTTTGATGATGACGGTAGCAAAATCACCTAGGACCACCATCTTGAAGTTTTATGTCGTCAATTATTCGAAATGCGAGGACCAATCTTTTAGGGAATTCGTTACCTCTTTCCACTCCGCCGGTCCACCGCTGGACCCTTGGATGAGCTGCTGAACGCTGACTTCGTGGAACAAGTGCGTCCCACTTCGACGGACCTCCACAGGAGTCATAATCTGGAACAAGAGGTGGGATGTCATAAAATGCTAAAGCATCATCTTCTCTTAGCTAATTTGTGCCTACACTTGGACATATGCATCTTCCATGGCTCTCCATTTGGCTGTTTATTCTCTCATCGTCATCTTTTCAGACGCAAAAGGGTAAATAAACCTTCGACCTTCATATTATAACTAAATACAATTTAAATTTAAAAAGTTAATTTAATTTTTAAAACGGTCAGAAATTCTGCTTTTGACTATGTCGTCATCTCAAAGAAAAAAGAGTCAAAATGGCGATGTTATTTGAATATGACTATTTCTTCTAACAACCATGGAAATTATCGTCAGCAAACATTCTTCGAATGTGTCGTCCCTACCTCTAACCTCGTGTTTTACCAACCTTGGCCAAACTCTTGCTGAACTCGACAATATTGTCAGCAAACTCCTCCGCGTCAGTATTCGGGTCGGCGACGCTGATCATCTGCTTGATGTAGCGATGGTATTGCTCTATTTCGTGGGAGAACTGCTCGGGGCGGAGAAGGTAGCGCTCGCTGAATCCAGGGGAAACTTGCTCAATCTGAAAAATCATGTACCTGCGTTTAAAGATATTGTGTAAGAATATGTCTTGCGTGAGGAAAATAAAGAAATATTAGGGCTAGTTGATAGGCGGCATCGAAAAAAGCTCTTACGCCAGAGTGTGGAAGTAATGTCAACTGACTTTGTAGTCAAAAAAGAGTCACAGAAGGCAGTTTGAAAAATTGTGATAGAGTTGGCTACAAAACTGTGGGAAATGACGAATTGATTTGGAAAACCAGAGAAATAAAACCATTCACTTCGGAATTATCTTTAATCTTTTAGCTGGAAAATAGCACAAGTTTGTGTTCAAAAGTTAAATTACTCCGCTAGCTAAAATAATGGAAGTAATAAGTACTGGTAATAGTGATTAACCGTCTTAATTCATCCTTTATCATTTTTTAAATCTGTATCAATAGAAGAAAAAGAAGTAGCGTTGCGTAGAACGTTTACTTTCTAAGAATTTAATCTAAGGGAAGTGAAATATAAGGTTTTAAATCACAGATATGATACAATACGGATAACGATGTCTGTAAACGAATAAAACAATTAGATTGTGGGTGAAACTGCTGATTGCGATCGACTTAGAAACGAGATCGGAGACATAATGAAACAAGAACTCACAAAGAAATTGTTACAAGGACGGCTTTTTCCACTCAAACTAGAAAAACGCTAATGAATGCAGCGATAGCATTTACAACGGCTGTTGTATTTTCAGTGTCTGCTTAATTATAGACTACGAACTACAAACAAGATGGTAATGTTATTTCCTTCCCTTTATGTGGATGTTTAAGTACTTTTACGTTTTTGTTTGTTTGTTAAAATGCATAGTTAATACAATATTTATTAAAATAGAAAGACAATGGCGGACTTATCTCAGCAAGGGATCTCTTACAGTCCAACCGGTTTTTAATGCTAATTGCAACTCAAACTTTAACAAATTTTAACACTGCCAAGTCAATTGGGGCGTTTGGATCGATAATAGAGAATGGAATAGGTCACCCAGAGCCTGAGCTCCAGTGGATGAAAAGAGAAGGGAGTATAAATACTACCGATAAAAAACTCTTTGGACATAGCATATTTCACTTTATTTGGGGAAATACTAATTATCTGAAATAAAATGTATGTCTCATTTTGGGGTTATTTTATTAACAGGTTAGATCCAGTAAAACAGCTTAGGGTTCACTCGAAACGAGGTCACCTTGTACACTTGGCATAGATGTAAAAAGGCAACAGTGGGCATAATAGGATCCAAGTACTATCCAGACGAAAACAGAACGAAGGACTGCAATGAGAAAATTTAGGATATTAGGGAAGCATGTTTACCACAGCCCTGTTCCTGCTGGTGTTCCTGACATCCTCGGCGACTTGCACGCTGATCAGCACGTTGAGCCCCAGCATGCGCCTGCCGAGCCCGGCTGAGAACTCCCACGAGAAGTTGGCGCTGACTTCGGTCGGCGGGCGCGGAGGAAGATTGAGCTTGGCAAGGATCCTCTCTATGGGTTTGATGCCATCTTTTTCCAGCTTGTCTGAAAGTATCAGAAAATTTGTGTGTATTTTTATAGTGTTGAAACTAGGGATGGAAACTAATATACTTACTTAAGACTTGGAAATAGAGGTTTTTAGGGAACTTGATACCTATTAAACTTTCTGAACCGCACAAATTTTATGTTTCTCCTTTAGGTTGACTCTTAGAGAATTAAACGAAAGGTTGACTGGTGGAGAATGTTTTTAGCTTTAAGTCCGCCAGTCGGATAGGTATTATTATTTTAAGTATATTGTGGAATAATTCAGTTTTTAGTAAATAAATAAATTATGCCTGGTTTCCAATATAAGGTTTCAAATAAAAGGGCTTGAGTTAAAGCAATGAATAATTTCATTTATACTGGTAAAATAATTTTCAAAAGTATACACACTACACAACAAGCTTCTTCAAAAATTCAGAATAACAAAAAAATATATTAATAATAAAAGAAATATATAATGATAATGATTAAAATAAATTAATAATAGTTTTTGAACCAGGTACCATCCGGAGCGGTGGTCATATCCACTACACATCAATCACCGAGAGATTGGTGAGATAACCAACTAAGTGCTTGGCCTTTGAACACCACGGTCCAGATGTTTCTACAAATGTTTATACATACTTGGTTTTTCATCGAGACCTAGCCAATGGAGAAAAAGAGCATAGAACTGCCAATGCCTCAAAAAAAAAAACCTACTCACCAACATCCACACAAGTCCTATAAAGCGCCTTTGCCTTCTGCACGCTGGTAGGCAGTTCCTCTTCATCTTCAGCCTCTAGCAGCTCCTTCAGGTCCGAAACCAGTTGCTCCCTCAACCTCGCCAACTGGTCCCAGGAAGTCGCCCAGTCTGGTACTGGATTCTTCTTAATCCAGCCTCCACACGCGTATTCGTAGAAGTCGGAGCAAGGATCCACCTCTTTGTTTAGAGCTTGGAGTATTCTTGATGCTGGGGAATAATTAAGACAGTTTTTAATTCAAACTAGTACGTAGATACTTATATCATATTACTAGCGACCCGCCCCGGCTTTGCATGGGCAAAAACCTTCCTCTTGAATCACTCTATCTATTAAAAAAACCGCATCAAAATCCGATGCGTAGTTTTAAAGATTTAAGCATACATAGGGACATAGATAAGAGACATAGGGACAGAGAAAGCGACTTTGTTTTATACTATGTAGTGATTAGATAAATTCACAACTTCTCTCTCTCTTTCCGTAAGTATCGTAAAAGGTGACTTTGGGTATAATATATATAGATCTCAATTTATTTAGTTCCTCTTTCCGCCTGGAGGCGAATTTCACTGACAACACTACAACAGGATCCTCAAGGTGGGTTGACGTCAATAGGTCGGCCAGTTATCCATACTAATATTATAAATGCGAAGGCTGTCTTTCGGTCTGTCTGTCTGTCACCTCTTCACGGCTAAACTGCTGGACCGATTGTGATGAAATTTGGTAGGGATGTAGTTAACGACCTGAGGTCAAACATAGGCTACTTTTGGGCGCGATATAACAGAGTCCCACACGGGGCGAAGCCGCGGGGAACAGCTAGTAAAAAATAAACCCTAAAATTATTTGATGTCTTAAAAAACCTCATGGAGAGAAAATAATAAAACAGACGCTATGTTCCAAAGTCATACTATTTAGGACGCAACCGGGGAAACGCTACGATGATGATGATCTATTTGTTGTCGTTATGATACGCTATAGAAATGTAAATATACCAATTATTCATTATTATAAAACCACGAGCTCCCCATAATTGTCCTCCATTATTAATTCATGGTATCTAATGGCGCAGATCTAGATCAGAAAATGCGCAAATCCTCGGGAAATGGCGCATTTGTACTCCACGTGGAAAAATGGAATGGCAATTAATATGTTAGTGTCAACAAAATATAACGCAAATCGAAAGAAAATAAGGGCTTTGAAAAGACTGTTAGATAATGCTTTTAGCATTAAGTCCGTCTAATTGTGCTTTACATGTGTACGAGTATTTTGTACAATTTAGTTTAAATAAAAACCCGGTTTGTAAACAGACAAACTAATGTTAAAGACTTTAATATTATAAATGCAAAATCCTGTCTGTCTGTCTGTGACTTTATCATAGCTAAACCGCAGAACCAATTTTGATAAAATTTGGTATGGATATAGTCCCGTACCAGTCAAACATAGGCTGCTTTTGGGCGCGATATGATATGACCGAGTCAAGGGGTCGCCGGCAACAGCCGGCAATATGTAAGTATGTGAATTACTTAGTGAATTAGGTATTACAATAAACGTAAGTAATATTACGTAACATACACCCTCATTGCAATCATTTGACACATATTTATTAATTACCATATTTATACAACATTGTATATTTTTATTACAATTTACATAATGGATTTCCTTTTAAGTCATTGATGATACATTACTATGATAATATATCTAGTGTTTATCTTATTTATATAATTGTTATTACGCATCTATCGCCTATTTACATAGCTTGAAAAAAAATACATGAGATTAAGATCAAATTGCGTAAATTGTTGTCATCTATTTGTGCAGGAAAATGTTTTATTGCTTATTTATATTCAAAATAAATAACGCACATATGGAAGTACTGACGTAATATAAGATCTTCTTTATCAGAGCGTATTTCCTGGTTGCATCTTCAGCTTACGCTTCAGAGCCGGCACGCTTTTTAATCATTTGGCGGTGGTAAATGTAAGATCGTAACGTATCTATCATAAAAATAGGTAATCGCGCACGGTCTCTAGCATTTTTTTTAATCTATCATGGATTTAATATATTCTTATATGCTTCGTGCGCATGGGCTTCGCTCCCGTTCCTGTGGGAATTTCGGGATTCGTTCCCAAAAGATCTATCGCTATATAAATATAAACTAGCTGTTGCTCGCTCTGGCTCCGCTCGCATCGGATCGCAATGGTCTCGGTTATATCTCGTCTAAAATTAGCCTATGCTTGGCTAATTTTAGACGAGAAGCTTTATCTAAAATTACCCCTGGTTCTTAACTACTTATATCAATACAAAATTTCATTTTATATTTTTAATTTATCAAAATCAGTCAAGCGGGTAAGCCATAAGAGCGTAACAGACAGAAATACAGACTTTCGCAATTATAACATAAGTATGGATATGGTTCACGAACATGTATATATTCATATAAGAATATATAAATATTCGTGAAATATTCTTTAGATATCGCGAGAAGGGAGGAAAGCCATGTAACGCAGATTATTAAATATGAAAAAATACGGGATCTAGGAGTAGAGGAAGACCAAAAAAGAGATGGATGGATAGTGTGAGGGAGAAAATGGCTGGAAATAGATCTAAATGGAAGGAACTTACATACTGTGCCGACCCCACATAGGCAAGTGGGATAAGGTAAAGGAAAAGGAAGAAGATTCTAGGTAGGTATAGATATTTTAACGAAATTTACAAGGAAGGAAAATATCTAAGTTAGGTACTATTTAAGAGCCACGAAGATCTTCCTCTAACTCCAAGGTTGTAGGTATACCAGATAATGGACTGTCTTTTAAACTATTATACCAAAATGGTTTTTAAACTTTTTATGTTGACGATATGGTGTTAATTACTATATACAATGCTGCGAAAGATCGTCATCATCTCAAGTGTTTTTTCGTTCATATCTCAAGGTTTCGAACTCTGTACCTCTAGTATGAGATTTCATAAAGACGCTAGGGACTACGTTAGAATTTTGTATGGAATTTCTTAGTTACCTTAATATCCCTATTTAAACTGGAAACATCTTTTGCAAAGTACTCGTATGCCCTTAAATTTGAACTCACGACCTCCGGATCGAGAGCACGGCACAGATAAAGTTTAAATGCAAAATTAAGTACTGGTGGCTTACTATCATCTCTAAAAACCATGGAAGAATCAGTGAGTAAGCGAAACAGAGCAATACATGATGTAAGGCGACATTTCCCTTACTCACTGGATTTAGTTTTAAGAGACGGCAGTAACCCCCCAGAAGAGGTACAAAAAGGCTACCTACCAGTGCCGACGCATTCCTCCGAGACGCAAGGCTTGAGGGTCTTGTACTCTGTGAGCACTAGAACTGTGGTGTATACGGCCAGAGCGATGAGGGACAGCCCTAGGGCTCCAATCAGCACTGTTGAACATCGTACTGCCCGTTCTCTGTAACAATAAGAAGACAAAAATTAAACCCGGTTGACCTGATGGTACTTTTTTACTTAAATTTATAAATCGAATAAGTACAATTAATAAAAATCACGCCCAATTTTTAAAATTCTTTTAGTTCTTTTAAATATACGCACTAGCCACAGTGGTGCCAAATTAAAAAAAAGAAATAGAAATAAAAGTCCGTTTTTGAAATTTTAAAGTCTGCGCGTAGAATTTAATTATACTACTATTTCTACAAAAAGTTCAGTATTTTTTTTTTTATGAAATCGCTATAAATTTTTCCTTTACAATATTTATTTTTATGCCACAATCAAAATCGGTGAGTGAAATGATTATCGTTCGAGTCATCGGTTATATCGAATAATAGGGAGAGGTCGGACGGACGGACAAACCGAAACTATTAGAGTTCCTTTTCTTCTAGACTACGAAACCCTAAAAAATCATTCAAAAACACACGCTGATTATTCAACTCGCGTATTGAGTATGTCATAAATTTTGGCTTCATGACAAACGAAAACCTACTCAAATACATTAACTCTAGGTGCAATTATAACCTTTGAACTTCGTCCAAGTCCTGTTACAGCAAGATTTTATAAGTGTCGTAACCGCGATGCCGGGCAGGGCACTTTCGCGAGCGCCTGATGACATTTACTTCTGAATGACAAACGTGTTTTAAACCTTAGGTATTTATTTATTTACGTATGAACCTCAATATTCATGAAAACAACGTTTGTCAAGCCCATTTCAACAAAAATGTGAGTTGTCACTTTCGCCGTTACGTGAAAGATCGAGACGTGAGCTTAACAAAAGTTTTTTTTTAATAATATACGGGATTAAGGGGTTACCTTAAACTTTTTTTTTATTGTTCCCTTACTAGAGGGACAATAGGGAACAATAGAACCCATTACATTACGCGGCCACCAGATGCCACTTGGGTACTGAGGCATTGCAAGCATTCTCTACCAGTATATAAATAAAAAAATATGTCCTTTTTAGGGTTCCGTACCTAAATCCACCTGTCCATCTGTTTTTCAGTGGTCTCAAGAAAATGTAGACATTATCTCACCTAGTAGATTTTTTGATTAATATGTATAATTAAACGTAACATTTCGTGGGCATCTCATAATATATTCGAAAACAGTAATTTTAGACCTTATTGCCTATATTTGTTTGTTTAATTGTATTGTTTGTTTAATTTAGTAAACAAAATTTAGTACTTAAAATTATACAATATTTAGATAGGTATATTATTAATCTATTTATGATTAAAATTTGTATGTATATTTAATTATTGACGTTTTTTTTTTTGAGATAATTATGCAGGGGAGGTTTGAGGCGCTACTTCTTTTTCACTCTTAAATATAAGTAAGAAATGACGTCAATAGGTGATATGTAACAATATCATAATATGTATTGAAAATAAATAATTTAATTTCATTGACTGCACCAGTCTAGATAAAACTTAATATAATAGGAAAGCGCATTTCCGCGGAACAATGCTCAATCAGCCTCGAGGCACGGAAGATCTGCCTCTTCCTCGATAGACAGTTTATAACCATAGACACGGTAATGATAGAGTTCCTAGAATTATGGCCAATAAATCAATGATTTCATGGGAATTTGATGGAGTACGCGGCGATGCAAATTATTTGGTTACATTTGTGAATAATAATAGTGTCTCTACTTGTGCTCTCTATAATAAGATTAACTCTGTGGTTTGGATATTGTATGAAAATCCTAAGATACTTAACGATTTATGATAAACACATTCATAAGAAATATAGATTTATGAACTGATTTTAGGGTTCCGTACCACAAAAGGCAAAAATGGAACCCTTGTAAGATCACTTTGTTGTCTGTCTGTCAAACTTTATCTGAAGAATGCATGAACGTATCAAGTTGAAATTATACGTATCATAACATACACTGAGGCCTAAAGTCTCATTCAGCTGTAAAATAATTAAAATTTTACGTCATAAATATATGACCGGAAATTTTGCAGTTAACAAACAAATTGAAGGAAAGCACAATATTAAAATAACCAGTGAAGTAGTTTAGTATTGTGTGGTGGTAAAGAACCCTCAGGGCATGAGCCCGACTCGCACTTGACCGATTTATTTTATTTTATTAATCTTTATTGTACAAAACATAAATAACTTTTACATGCATACTTAAAGCATTCTCCCAGTTAATCAATAGGATTTGTGAGTACTGTGCTCCTACCAAGATATTAAACAAAGGCAATAACGACTTCATTAGGACTTTGTGTGGAGTTACTTAGTTACTATTCGTCAGGGGCGCTTTACAGGTTTGGCATGCAAAATTGCTAACGCAGTCGCCAGTATCACGTCAGAGGCCGAGAGGCGGTTCCGAAGAAATCTGACACTAGGGTGTGCATGGTCGATTGACCATGACGCCTACTCGAAATGATGATGATGATGAGTTTGAAATATAAAATTATTTAAGTACCTGTTATTCCTATTGCATAAGATATTTTAGCAAAAATAAATTGGGAAATCCAAACACGTTATTTCCAAAAAGTGCATGTTGCAAGCTATTCTAAAAAAATAATGAAACAAAACCGCAGTAAATACCTTTGACATCAAAAATGTTGATCGTATCTATCTTAAGAACGTGTATACAAGTATATGAGGATAAATCTGTTTCCCCAAATTCACTAAAACCCAGCTGAGGTAGCCATCGGGAAAGCGCTAGATGAAAGAGACATATTACTTATACATATACATATATCCATGCTTCCATACTTCCATATCCATACTTATATTGTAAATGCGAAAGTCTGTCACCTCTTCACGGCTAAACTGCTGGACCGATTGTGATGAAATTTGGTATGGATATAGTTATGCACAATACACAGGAGTCAAACATAGCCTACTTTCGGGCGCGATATAACTGAGGCGCACGCGGGCGGAGCCGCGGTTAACAGCTAGTAGTATATATATATTAAGAATGATAGAGACCGCGATTTGGTCATTTTATGTACCTACAAACGTGTGTTTGGCGCCACAGAATAAAAAAAAATATTTCATGTTTCGCGCCCACTATTGAAATGCTTTATTGTCCAAAACATGACATTATGTATGGGAATGACATGTCAGTTCTTTGAAAAATAAAACATGTTACTAAAGCTTTAGCTTGTTCATGTTTCTTGCAAACAAGTGAGTCACATAGAGTCTTTAAGACTTTGGGACTTCTTTGAAATTTATTTGGGACTTTCCTCATAAAATGAAATAAACAGTGATTAAATTCAACCCTGTCGTTCATCCGAGCGAACACGCTCGAGGTGTGATACTTCCTGGCCGAGCCACTAAGCAGTACTCAGACGCTATTACACAAAATAAGAGACTAAGTAACCCTACTTAGTCTCTTTATCTTAAACACCCGTTCAATTAATATTATGAAACATACTTATTGCATGTTTACTTACCTACGCTTTAGAGCTTTAGATCATAAATGATTTAAGTTTACAGCTAAGTAAGTAGTAGACGGGAAAGCTAAGTTTTGACTCATAGTTTGTAAATTGACGTTTTTGGAGAGAATGCTGAATTTGTGGCGCCACTTCTTTTCCACTTGCGCTTTGGAAGTGTCGAATGACGTCAATATCCTATATTAAGAATTAAAAAAAAAAACATTTTATTTCAGAGCCCAGGATACGCTTTCATCACGCTAGATTTTAAGGTACTGATTTATAATGGAGCGACTGCCGTCTGACCCTGTAACCCTTTACTGTTACCCGGGAAAACAGACCAATAATGTAAACAAATATGAGCTTCATAGGTACCAGGATTAAAAAGACTATCTCATGACTTGAGACACAATAGTAGAAAGTATTCGTTGTTATTTCTACGATACGATATGAAATTTCTCTGACGAACTATAATACAATTTACTGCGTAGACTCGCGAGTCTGTTGTTTATTTAGTACATTGTAAGGATCGTAGGCAGATAGGGCTCAATGAAACACGTTCCAGGCTTGCAGCTTGCTTATGTAATTGGAGAAATTCAAAGCAAACATTACTATCTATATTGCTGGTTACTTTACTGCCAGTAATAAATTAAAATGAAATATTTTTTGGTGTTAATGCATACGTGTAGTTTTGATAGTGATATCGTGGTTATACATTGAGAAAAGGCTAAAGTTTACCACAACAAAAGCTAATTCAGGCGTAGCAGCAATAATAAAGGAAAGGTCCCTAACAAAAAATATGATATTTTCAACATGAACCGGAAAATCGCGTTTTTAAGAATGTTTGGTTTCTCTTCAGCATGCAAAATATATGAATGTAATTTAACTAAAGCGAAAGTACCATAAATTCACCAAAAAACAAGTTAAATACCATGAAGGTTAGGGCAGTAGCACATTGAACGATTTCCCGGTTTTATGTCCATGCAGCCATAGAGTAGATTGTATTATAGCGCCCAAGCTAGAAGTCTAGGTATGTCGTTTAACTTAGTCGCCTCATCTCTACAGTGTACACCTTATATAGCATGACAATACGATGAATAAACCATATTATTGCAGCTATCGCGTAGTTATTTAGTTTCGGTTTCGCCATACAATTAGATGAAAAAAAAACATAAATGAAAAAACTAGATTTTTTCTTAGTCTGTGATTAGTAAAGAAATTTAATCTATACTTATATTAAACCTGCCTATCAAATTTACACGCGATACGTTAATACATCTTAAAAAAGTTTGTTTCTACTAAATGAGAAAATATATATTTTCTCATAATTTAGTAGAGACAAACTTCTTACATTTTTTGTATCTTTTAAAAATGGCAAGTTATCTTAACTTACGTTCTTATTTTAAGATACCTACATTGACTGGTTATAAGTAAGTATTAATATTCAGCTGTTGACCCTCTATACTAAAAAATCATCAACTAAATAATTTATCAATCTACTAACTCGTCTCCCATTGAAACTATCATATCGTAATTCTCTGTCTGTTACTTATGGTACTTTGACATCATTATAGGTACGTATGCTGTCCACGGAGATATAGCTTGGTCTCTGTAGTATAATGTAGCCATTCTGTAATGCAAGTGTATTCAAAGCTCACAGTCACAATACAACATTTGCATAACAGCAAACGTGACGAATGCTTTGTTCATACATTGACGACGCTTTCTACTGATCTAGCTCGCTAAAATAACGGTGACTGAGGTTGGAAGTGCTAAGATAGTTGGTCCAATTGAGGAAGGTTCTTTTGAGCAGTTTGTGGTGTCAACCGTGTAAACCCAATAATATTAAAAATTTGTATTTGCTAGCTATTGCCTGCAGCTTTGTCCGCGTAGATGTCAAAAAGAAGCTTACGTCCATCCTAATGGTTCAAGATATTTCTATGCCAAATTTCAATCATATTTGTCTCTGTTTTCGATTGAAACACGTACTTATATGTGAACTAGCTGTTCCCCGCGGCTCCGCCCGCGTGGGACTCGGTTATATCGCGCCCAAAAATAGCCTATGTTTGACCTCAGGTCGTTAACTACATCCCTACCAAATTTCATCCCAATCGGTCCATCCGTTTAGCCGTGAAGAGGTGACAGACAGACAGACAGACAGACAGACAGACAGACAGACTTTCGCATTTATAATATTAGTATGGATATGGATATACTCGTACGCGTGTATATATTCTGGTAGTCGTTAAAGGAGCACGTCAGAGACCGAGGACGGTTCAAAAGAAATTTGACACCAGGGTGAGCATGGACGATTGACCGTGTCACTTACACGAAATGATAATGATGATGATAAATATTATTATCTGTGTAAATCTAATTATGTTTAGTTTATATAGCTGTAGCTGTTTTAATGTTGGTCCTACTATAAGTTGCTCCGCACCAGAATTTTCTGTTTTCCCTAATGGTTGACTGGGTCAGAATGCTATAAGCAGCCAATCGGAAAAGTATTTTGTTACTTATGATACAAAAAAATATATGGTAAAAAATAATAATAAATAAAATTCAACGATACTCATTCATTCATTCATTTCGTGTAGGTTGTCACGGTTAATCGACCATGCACACCCTGGTGTCAGAGTTCTTCGGAATCGGCTCTCGGCCTCTGACGTGGTTCCTTTAACGACTACCAGATGGCAGCCGGGACCAACGGCTTAACGTGCCTTCTGAAGCACGGAATCATATCTTTATTATCAGACAACATTCAGGTGATTCAAGCCTGCAATGTCCTAACCAAACTGGAAACAACTAAACAAAGTATGCTTCCCGTGGGAATCGAACTTTCGACCCCCAGGGTCTACAGGCAAACGCCTTAACCACTGGACCACGGAGGCAGCAACGATACTAACAAAACATACTACCTAATACCTATAGCTGTATATAAAAAAAAGTTTTGTTTATTCCCGTTCACTCCCTTTAATTCCTCAGCCATGATTTTTCGTCTTCCAAAAATTTAATATAGGTATATATAATAACCCTTTAATTCATCACTTGCTAATTAAAACAAACACAAGAGCGACCGTCTTTCTTTACATTTTGACAAGGGTCTGAGTGCTTTCAGATATTTTGGACATACTAAACAGAATGTAACCAAAAACAAAGGCCCTTTCGATGATATTTCGTTCTTATCATCTTGCGATGAGACTTGATTATCATCGTTATGCCAAGGTTTTTTTGTATCATTTTAATCTAAATATTTAATGATACTTATTTTATTAAGCTCTTCGTTTGGTTTCATTTTCTTACTATTGTACAAGTTGTAAATACCTAAAGGTGTTTTTTTTTTACTTAAGATATATCTTATCTTATTTGTACAAGATTCTACATAAAATATCTTATAATTAGCTTTCGCCCGCGGCTCCGCCCGCGTGAATTTCCCTCGGGAACAGGGCTTTTTCCCGGGATGAAAGGTACCCTATGTCCTTTTGAATACTCCTAGCTATGTTTATACGAAATTTCAGTGGTCAAGTGGTTAAGGTGATTGGCTGTAGACTCGGGGGTCGTGGGTTCGAATCTCACGGCAACATACTTTGGTTTGGCTAGGTATACATACATACATACATATACAGGTCATTGCAGGCTTGAATCATGTATCTGATAATTAAAATGATTCCGTGCTTCGGAAGTTGGTACCGGCTGCCATCAGGTAAGTAGTCGTTAAAAGAACCACGTTAGAGGCTGAGAGGTGGTTCCGAAGAACTCTTACACCAGGGTGTGCATGGTCATTTGACCGTGTCTCCTACATAAAATGATGATGATGATGATTAATTAACATCCCTATTAATTTTTTAATCAATAAAGAAAAAACTGACTGACTGACTATTTATTTGAATATTTGTTTGAACATTTCGTCAGATTTGAATAATTACGTTTGCGTTTGATAGCCCTATATACGAGGACGACTAAAGGCTCTAAAAATTTTATACACATCATGGGCAGGTGAAACCGCGGAGCACAGCTTGTGCATTTATAAGATTTAATTTATTAGTTCAAATCACTGGCTAACAAACTGTGGGAATTGAATTAAGTAAATTTAATTAACGCAAACTCTGCTGGTCTGGGAGAAAAAGAAAAACATAGAATGTACCAGCTGCTTCTCTTCCCGTGCAAGCCGTATAAGTCGTCTGAGGGAATCGCCGAATGAGGAAATCATGACATAGGCGATGCGGCTAGCAACCCATCACTATTGATTTCCTGTTTCAACTACCATTATGCTAAACGTGGCCTAAGGTCTTATGGCTTTAGGCTCTGTCTACCTCGTATGGGATAAAGACGTGATTATATGTATGTATGTATAAAAACGTGTTATAAAGTTTAATTGTGATAGGAATTCAAGAAGCTACCTAATAAATGTACTTACCAAGTAAGTTTTGTATCATACTTGCACGACGCTTATTTATGTTGTCTATACATATATTAAAATAGTAAAAATGTTTTGTCTGTATATTTAGTAATTTTGACTGAAATGGAAGGAGGGACATTAGAAAAGAATAATAGTAAGAAAAAAAAATTTTTTGAATTTTTTGTCTGTCTGTATGTATGATCACGCTTATCTCCGAAAGTACTGAACCGATTTACTTAAAGCTTTCACCAATTATTTTGTTGTAACTCGGAAGAACATCTAAAGTTTGTTTCATCAAAATCGGTTCATTAAAAACAAAGTTATCGTCATTCAAATGAACTCAAGGCATGTTTGATTTCTAACGGTTGCACCAAATTGAATAATTCTTTTTTTGTGTTGGTTATTGTCATGACAAATTTTTATACAAATAAAAGAAAGAGGATATTCCCGCGGGAATTTTAGGGAGCAATTTCTGAAATTCCTACGATAATGGGAACGAAGCCCACGCGCACGAAGTCGCATGCTACAGCTAGTAATGAATAAATCTTTTATGTCTATCTTTATTCATAACACTTTCAATAAAACGGACGCTTTATGTCATAGTTTAAAGAAATTTGTTAGAGCCGCGCGCGATTCCTATGCTTTTTGTTTTATTTTGAACACGAACCAAATTTAGTGGGTACAGTACCTACATAAAATTTTACTAATAAAAAAATGAAGTTAGAACAGAAAAAAAATTCGACATTCTAAATCCAGTGGGATTTACTTTTTTTTTTGCTAACTGTATGACTGCACTTACTTACACTATAGGATTATATTTACCTAAAAAGTGATATAGTTAAAATTTAGATTAAAAGAACCGAAAATAAATGATAATTTAATAATTTGAAATTAGAATTAAATTTCTGATTAGTATAGGTTAGTTCACATGTGCCCCGCGCAATTTTCAGGTTCATTGTCAAGTGGCCGCGGTCACCGACTCACTCACGCTGCGCAATTAAATCGGAGCACGTCCGCCGGCTTTCCGCGAGTGGCGCGTGCGACCGGCGAGAGAGATTACGGTTTTGTATGGTCTGATTTATATTTTTATATTATACAGGTGACTTTTTAGGCAAACCGATTTTTATAGTATGAGGAGTGATAAGTCACAAGGGATCTAATAAAAAAAAAATTGTTGCCTGAAATAAATGAATATAAAAATGAAGTGTGTATTTTTGAGGTGATTGCGGTGCCGCGAGATCAATAGTTTTTATCCCATCTGAAAAATTATAAATAATAAAAACGCCTAATGATGTTTACACCTTTGATTATAATAATCATCACGTAAGTACATAAATCATCTTTATTATATAATCAAAAGTTAATACTTCAAAAATGTTGATGAATGAACCTGCTACCTGGCAGACAGTCATATATAAAAATAATAAAATGAATAGACAGTTAATTGTAATATTTTATTCCATGAATTTGACACATTATTGGGGTCTCGTCACCTCTTGTATCTCTTTGGATATATTTGTCCGGCATTTACATATATTTTGGTGCAATGTGTGCAACTGGCACATTCTTCTACATAATCATTTATTTTTTCTCAGAATCAAAGACAAAATAACAAACAATTAGCGATTCATATAATCTGCGCACGTCTGAACTTAACTCAGATAAATGGCACGTGCAGTGAGATATACCTACTTACATTCCATATTTATGGGACATTATTTTGGTGTCATGATTGTATATCAATGTGTGTCTGGAATTTTATATGAACTTGTAGGGCTGGATGAATCATAATCGTTATCGCGGTCATTGACAGTTAAAAATTTTTAAAGAAAGATTGTGCGTGGTTCCGCATAGTTGCACAATTTATCTGTTTGGTGAGTTACATTCACCGTTGTCTTCTTCTTTTATAATGCGTGCAGCGAAAACAATTAATAAGACATTATTAAATTTAAAATTAGCGGACTTACCTATTTCTGATTTTCAGACATATCGACTTGTTATTTTCTAGGCTAGAGTGAAGGCAATTAATGATCTAAGGTTGGCTTAAATATATTGCAATTTTAGTGATGCCCGTTATCCATTATTTCGATTTATATCAGTTTAATAAAACCGTTATATACCCCTTTTGATGGTAGAATAAATATTCTACTAATCTAAGTTTATTTCCGCTACCCGCCTTAGTTTGTGCCACACGTACGCAAATAGAAGTGCTCTAGCGCCGATGTAATCGCACCCTAATAGGGATGTCGCTTTCCCTCTAATTGCTGATCACGGTGGCCGCCCCATCGCTTTCATTTTTATTGCACTACGTTTTTATTGTTCAGACATATCTGAACTTATCCTGAAGAAAGAAAAAATCCAAACGAATTCTATTATTTCATGATCGCACTAAGTAACTCCCTCCACCTCCCATGGCTCTACAAATTTCGAGAGCCGAATTTCGAGAGAGTGCGCCGTACTGCTCTGGGCTCTTTCCAGTCGCACCTGTTTGGTCTCCCAACAAGTTCTCTATGTGTCTTCTATCTTTGAAAATTAAATCATTAACTCTCCCTCTTCCCTATAGAGACTCACGCTGCAGATCTCACTAAGTTGACGGGTTACTTTTACCAAAGAATACCCAATGTCGCTTTTACTTTAACTTGTTTTGACCTCTTTTTTGTGTACCTCTGTACTTGTGTTATAGGTACTACTATTAAAGAGGTAGACTTGTATAAAGGTCGCCCGCTTGGGTACTTCACTATCTCCTATTGCTGTGCTTCCAATGTCGTGTTCCGGTTTGAAGGAGAGGCAGTAGAATTACTGGGTACCGTGGCAAAACATCGAAGACCACGAGATGGCAGCACGTTACTTAGTTGCCTAGTCTAAAGGAATAGACTTTTTTTTACATTTTACGCTAATGAAGCCGGAACCTACATTACAAGAGACCTTACAATCATATTGTTTTCTCTCAGTGTACCATTCACCAACACATATTTATAGCTAGATAATGAAGATTTAATATAAAGGTTTACGACCGCCTCAATACTTTAATAAGCTGAAATACAAAAGATAAATGAGCGCCTTCATTTCATGGAAGTAATAAATTTGAAAACACGAAACCACAAAATTTACATAACACGGAAGTTTCGACTCGTCCTTATGAAGGCATGAATGAATAAATCAATACTTTATTACTATTCGCGGCTTTCTTTGTACTCATAGCGGTAATTCCAATGGTTATTGTATGGAAACGAATTTATGATTCGTTGACACATCATGTGAATTTGTGATGGTAATTGCTGGCTGTGGTATTGAGGGTTATTCCAGATATGACTGGTTACAAGGCCAAAACTTTTCACAAAGAATAGGTTTTCTCTAATACTAAAATTACGCGCTACGGAAGAAATTTAAGCTATTGGTGGAGACATGTGTTATTATTCCTTTAATCTCTGACGGCACCCATGCCAAGGATAGAGAGGGATTAAAACCTAAAATCGGAAATAACCTAAAGGGGAAAGATTTCCGTGTCGTTCGAACTAAAAATACAAAACAGGTATTCTTATTTTAAGAATCAAAAATAACGGTTTTGAACCTGGTTAATGGAAATAGAGATCGATTTCAGGGAACTACAAACTCGGAAAGACCATTTTTTTGGGTAATTACTGGTTAACCTAATCCGTAATTTACAAGGTTGATGAAAAGATCGATGGTCAATAAAGGAGATGATTTATTATTTTAATCAGGTGTTCAATACCTGGTTCGAACCCAAGTCTTTTGGGGTATTTAGAAAAACTCCTCAACCACCGAAAGAGGCAGTTTAGATGAAAATTCGTTTTGATCAATATCATTACATAATAAAAAACAAAGTAGCTTCCCGCTGTCTGTCCCTATTATATGCTTAGATCTTTGAAATTAAGCAACGGATTTTGATGCGTTTTTTTTAATAAATAGAGTTTCATGAGGTATATTTTATGTGTAACCCATATTGCCCGTGAGAAGCCGGAGCGGGTCACTAGTTTAAAACTAAACGTTAGATTAAATCATATACCGATACTCAATTACGTAACGTCATAAGTATAAAGAACAATGGCTTAAAGAAAATCGGAACTATGCGTATCCTATTGTCGATAAACAAAGGTAAGTTCTTTTGTTCCGAAAGACTGATGTACTGCGGCATCAGGAAATGACAATAAGATGAGCTGGAGACACCTGGTGCCAACAGTGGGGAAGTCATCTGCATATATAACTTTTTCTAGTCATGAATATTGATGGGCCGGATATGGTGGCGTATTATGATACATCAAATAATAAGTATGATGCCGACTGTTTGAATGACGGTTATGTTTTGTTTATCAAGTGTGTGTTTGTATTAACAAAAAAAAACTATTTTTTTAACTAATTATTTATTAAGACGATACCTCGGTGAACACTAGCGCCACCGTCATTTAAAAATCATTATTCCCTGGAAACGCAAGTTATCAAAAATCCGTGTTATGTATTTAAGGTTCTGGATCTAAAGTTATTTTTTAAAGAAGTGTTAGATTTTTAGGTGATGGTGGCGCTAGTGTTCATCAATGTCTCGTCTTAAGTGCAGTGCGCCAAAGTTCCTTAGTAAAGACATAAACGCGTTAGGTCGCATGAGTCAAAAAAAACCAAATGGATGGAGAAAAAGATATGAATTATATTGCATTATTCAATAAGTGAATGTAAGATAGTTAAGTTGGTTTCGTTGTGGGCTTGTAATGAAGCAATATCAGAGAAAACGACTTGGATTTTTTAGAAATTAAGCATTGTAACCTAATTAAAAGAATTATCTAATTAAATTGCTTGATATTAATTGATACAAATTTATATTGTTTTACATTTTATTATTGTGTTTGAATATAGTTTTAAATTTTTATTCTCCGAGAAATCTAATATAATAGAAAGTTATAAAAATGAAAAAAAAAAAAACATTTCTGAAATGAAATAAAATGCCATAAAATTTGGAATCGCGCGCGGCTCTATGGCAATTTTTTTTATCTATGTAAAATGCAAAGACAATAATTCATCCTCGAAATAGGATTTTCTTATCACCACTAATCGGCCAAAAATACCTTTATATTGTATTGTAAACATCTCATGTCTTCAAAATTGCAATGTAAGTAAATGTGACTAAGCTTTAAAATGTGACAGTTGATAAAATCAACAGATATCACACAATATTGTTTAGCTGTGAGGAAAAGTTTCAAATAAAAATACAATCGTTATTGTGGCATTGACCCCGACCCAGGAGTTTGTTTTTGCGTATTACCGAACTTTTGATTTCATTATATAAGTAGCTATTCCCCGCGGCTTTGTCCGCGTAATAATGTCCATGTGCCTATATGCCAGAATAATATTAGTCTCCTCTTTGATTACATGTCTACCTATATGGAAGAAACAATTTTTATTTTTGTTTATTCATTTAATTTTTGTACTCTCAAATACAATAATAAGGAACTTAAAATTAGGAAACTTTTTACATGGTGCTACTTATTTCTATGGAAATTAATCTATCAACACTGAATTATTAAATAATTTTTCAAAAAGATGCAGTGTAACAGTTAGGAATGTATATACAAAATATTTTTTCTGTGATACAAACTCACAAAATTAAATCTTTCGAGTATGTTAGTGGCCAAAACTGCTGTAAGGTTTTCTTATAGGCTGCATCATGCCATTTTCCGTCACAGCATTCAAGCCGACTTTACTGCTTTTTAAAAACATATTTTACGGCCGTGGAAACTAGTCCTTTTAGGCCTTGATTTTACATTTCACATTAAAAAAAAAATTGGTTGCCTGTAAAGTCGGTATACGGGCGAAAGTTTTACGTGACAACGACTTTGAGTCTGTCTCTCTCGCTCTTAGGGGACGCGTGCCTCTCACTCGCTCTCATTGTGAGCGCATCGTAACGTTACCGAGCGTTACACTTTTTCATAAGTGACTCCCAGCCGCAACCTAATTTAAGACGTTGTCACGTCAAAATCACTGTGAATAAACTTCATTAGATTAGAGTTCATAATAAGACCACAACCGTTTCAAGTGATTAGATAATCTATTATTAATAGTACACTAAAATGTTAGTTAGTAACATGTTACATATAACGTTACTCAACGTTGTACTATACGTTTTTAATAATTAGTCACGAGATATGTATTCCTATATGCGTAAAAATTCCATCGCGTGTTGAAACGAAACGTAGGCACAAAATAAATATATTGTATAATTGGAACTTATAACAAAACGTTACAAGTCTCGTTCGTTAGAGGGCTGGCCTAAGCAATGCCATTCAACGTGGCAATGCTGCCAGTCTTCTGGGCACGTTACCTCGGGGCAAAGATCTGCATGGGTTTATTTTTTTCTTAATATGTATATAGTTATGTTTAGTTTAGTTCTATTTTATTGTTTGTTACCTAGTTGTTAACTTTAAAAAAATATAAACAAAAAAAAAGATATGTATAAATGAAACATTAGAAGATATAAAGTACCACCATTCACCCGCATGAATTTCGGGAACAGTGCTTTTCCTCGGCATGAAAGGTACCCTATGTCCTTTTCAGTACTCCTAACTATGTGTATGCGAGGTTTCAAGCAGATTGGTTCAGTAGATAAAGCGTAAAGAGGTAACAAACAAACAAACAAATCAACAAATATACAAATTCACTTTCACATTTATAATATTAGTGGGGATTGGGATTATTTGATAATATTTATGTAACCTTTATAAAAAGGAATACATCTGGTCTACCTTGAAAAAAAAAATCAAATAAAATTCAAAATTATTCACAGCAGCTCAAACATCAATCGCTTCAAGGCCAGGTTTCGAAAGAGTTGCGATGGCTGTCTGTCTCCGAAACTGCATACAAAATTACATTGTTATCTTTTTTTTACCACATTTTCCAGTTCAGAGCGGAGTGCTTGTCACAATTGTCTTCATGGTTCTTAGTCTGAGAATTGAATTAATCTTGTTTCGTCAATTCTTATGGTCTTTTTTACTGACTCAAGTTTTGTCTATGCAAAATTTAGAAGTTGCGCATTCCTCGGTTAATTTTAATGAAAGACCCTTCCAATTTAAGCCCATCTATCTTTAAACAAATACTTTTTTTAGATGCGCGCCGACGATTCCCACTCTTTTCTTTATTTGGTCCAGAAAACTCTTTCTTGGTCTTTCTCTTCTCCTTATTCTTTTTAATCTTCTATTTATAAATTCAGTCAGGCTTTGTGCTTATTGGATTAGGAAAATAAGGATCGTAGCCAATGGAAATCTCTAGTCTCTGCCTACCCCTTCGGGAGACAGGCGTGATGATATGTATGTATGTATGTTAAAGAAGGAAAGATTTTATTTTACTTCTGGTGTCTTTTCGAGGACTACCAATAAAAGCATTCCCGAGGAAAGTTGACGGCAGACCGACGACGTCGGCCGGTCATAAATAATGCCAAGACAAATTAGATGCTTGGGATCACAATCGTTAAAACTGATACATACGTAGGTAATTTTTTTATTGTTTTTAGTT
Organism: Apomyelois bistriatella; assembly: GCA_947044815.1. Taxonomy (NCBI): domain Eukaryota; kingdom Metazoa; phylum Arthropoda; class Insecta; order Lepidoptera; family Pyralidae; genus Apomyelois; species Apomyelois bistriatella. Next base: position 1,064,135 of record OX345693.1, read on the forward strand.
TTAGGATTTATTTTTAAATAAATGATTTATTTTTATTATATAATAATATAATGCATTGAATATTTTTTAATAAATTATACAGATATTTTGTTATTACCAGGAATCAAACGGGATCTTGAGGTCTAAACAAAAGTTTGTTTGTTTGTTTTTAATATCTTTATTGCTTTAAAATACATAGTAAATAGAATATTATTAAAATCAGAAGACAATTTCAGAAGAAGATTTGCTATCTTCCTTCTACGGATTATATTGAGTTAGAAATGATGATGAAGTCAGCAATAAACATAAGGTCAATGACTACATTTTATAAAATTAGTCGGCAAAGGCTTGCATCTTAATTAGCAATTGTATGAATGTCTGTTTTTTGCGTACGGTACTCATTTACATGAGGTAGGCTGTCATTGTCACTGACAATTTGTCAGTATTATAAGGAAGTGATGATATAGTGTATTATTTAGATAAGATCCTTTCTAAAAATAATATAGTAACTTTAAAATGTAATGTTGACGCACGTATATTTGCAGACAAAATTATACGCACCATTTTTATATAATTTTGTCCCCATTTTTAAATCGTTATTTGTTTTTTTTATTACCTCTTTGGCGCGCGTACCTACATATATAAGGAGGACACAAATTAACTGAAAGTATTTTAAGGGCAGATTCAGACAAACTAGAAGATAAAAAAAACAAATCTAAAAAAATGAAGACAAAGTTAATTTAGTCTTTAAGTCCAGAGTTTTATCGATAAGTTAAAAATTGCCACCTTATGAAAACGTACCTACTTAAATTGAAAATCTTTTGGCCACCATAAATTATCTTAGTACTTTACCGTCATAATTTTTCGAAGGAATCCAAAACCAGTACCCCTACTATGAGATTTTATAAACTCAGATGCTAGCGACTCCGTTAACGATTTTGTATGACAAACCTATACAGCGCCCCTGGCGGATAGTCAGGCAACTAAGAAATTCCATACAAAATCCTAACGCAGTCGCTAGCATCTGCGTTTAGAAGAACTTATACTAAACACAGAAAACTTAGTACTCTAGTTCCATCCCGAAATCTGTTGTACTATTTACTACATTCCCAATCTCAGACGGCCGGTCAAAAAAAGGAAAAACGCTTCGATGATGATAATTGAAATTTACTCCATAAGTGTCATTAATAAGTGTATCAATTTCCGAGCTTATGTAACTTTAAGACTTAGACACATGGTTGCGTTATGTTGAGCCCGCTCTCAGCACGCATGCGCATGTAGATGACATTTCACAATCGTAGTAAGTGCAGTGACGGCGAGCAAGTGAGACAATAAGCGGGTTTTTTTGCACTGATTGCTTTATTTTTGGTTCCGTACCTCAAATGGCAAAAATGGAACCCTTGAAAGATCACTGTTGTCCGTCTGTCTGTCTGTTTGCGTCTGTCTATCTGCTTGTAAATACGAATAAACGTTACGTATTCAACCCCCCGACGATAAATAGAAGTAAATTAAAAAATAAAAATCTTTTATTTTCAAACAGCTCAATGTCCCATTAAGATAGCTTAGTTACCTCGATCAAGTCAGCTTTCAAACAAAAATAAAACTGGTCAAAATAGTCACCGTTTAGCTATGATAAAATAGGCATACACATACATCAAACGGGTTAGGGTACAACTCGCCCGAATTTAAATGGCGAAAACATTTTAATTCGGACGAGTTGTCCCCTAACCCCCTTAAAACTTATACTTAACACCCCTTTTTCGCCCGAAGTTATGAAGAGCAGACATTATCATCTAATTTTTGTTTTGTTAGTCAAAAGATATGAACTCATTTAACTTAACTGCGCCCGTGGTCCAGTGGTTAAGGCGTTTGCCTGTAGACCCGGGGGTCGTGAGTTCAATTCCCACGGGAAGCATACTACTTGGTTTACTTGGTTTTAATTTGGTTATGGCATTGCAGGCTTGCTTCACCTGATTGCCTGATAATAAACATGATTTATCTTAAGACATAATAAGATACCTCGGTGAACACTAGCGCCACTGTCATTTAAAAATCATTATTCACTGAACACACAAGTTATTAAAAATCCGTGTTATATAACAAAGTTTCTGGATCTGAAGTTAATTTTAAATATATTAAATTATTAAAGTATAGTTCCTTATAGTTACAAATTGCAAAACTGTTAAAAGTGGCCGTTTTAAGCAATATTGCAATTAACAACTATAGGCTTTGCAATTTAATATGATTAAAATTAACTTCAGATCCAGAATACTAATTACATAACACGGATTTTTGATAACTTGTGTTTTCAGTGAATAATGATTTTTAAATGAGGGTGGCGCTAGTGTTCACCGAGGTAGCGTCTTAATAGTAGTTCGAAAGCTTCGTTAATTATTTTGAAATTGGTCAAACTGCTATTAGTCAAATTGAACCTCAATTCACTCCATGCAATATACGAAATATGCAATCTGTTATATAATGTCGGAACGATGCATTGTGCTTATATTACAGTTTGCAATCATCTTAACTCGACCCGTTCTAAAGCCCGATAAATACAATTGCAATCATCGTCGAGTACCTAGATGACACGGACGATTGACCATGCACAACCTGGTATGGACACCAGTCTGACATGGTTCCTTTAATGACTACCTTTTAATTGCACAATTTCCAAGAAGCTGAAAAAATAAAGTTAAATTTTCAGCTGTTAACTTTTTAATGATATCAAATATTGTGCAAAACTCAAACGACATCACCGGAAAAAATAGTTCTGACACCATATTCCATAAGATTTAGCATGTTTTGAACGATGAAAAAATATGTTTTGTTAGATTCATTTTATTTAAAGTGTGTTTGATCTATTTTTTTGTTCATACATGAAATTAATGAGGACTTTTCACAATTTCATGATATCCCAAATTATCATGTTTTTTTTTTTCGTTTCTAGGAATATTATTGATTGTACTGTTTTTTTTCCAACTAAAACTAATTTCACTTACAACAGTTTTTCCAGAAGAGGTGGCTAAATTATATAACTGACGAGAAAGAGCTAAAGTTATGCCTTATGTTAGTATAAAGTAAGTAGACTTTGAATCTATGGTAATACGCATTAAGCGTATTTGACGAAGGACCAAAAAATATTCTAAAATTAGATTGTTTTTTATTTTTAAAGCGTGGTGACGTTTCCAATGCGCATATTGCATACCTGTCCAAAAATATTCGTGGAATGTTCCATTTTGTACCCAAAATTTAAGTGATTAACGCATAATTAAACTTGTCAAGGACATAAGGACAATAAACATCATTATTGGTAAAAATAAAATTTCTGTCCGTTTGTCTTAGTTATAATCCTTGAGAACGACTTGACAGACAATACAACCCTACTAAAATAACGCTCATAAAGTAGACTTTTTCCTTTGTTTGTAGTTGTAGGTATTGACCGCCTAGAATTAGTAGAGTTCTTACGCTACTAGTTACAATAAATAAAAGCACTTACAAAAATTGAGAGTACAATTTCCCATAAAATATTATTTATATTATTTACTGTATATATGGGGGACAGCGCGTACGCAGTCCCCACTTCCAAAAATAACGCGTCCGAGTTATCCACATTAGGGATAATCGCAGAGGTCAACCCATCCGCAGTGCAATGGACAGGTCTCGCCCTGGGGGAACCGCCTTCATGATCACGGTATCCCCTACGCCAGGTAAGTATGCTTAGTTGAGCTTCCCTAGCAAACGTCATTCATTACGTAAACACAACCATGGCGAGTTTCGGATTTGCAATATAATTGTATAACGCCATCTATGTTTCACACTTGAAACTAAATGTAGAGATCTTTTGTGTGGTCGCGGTCGGACCGGATACAATGGAAAGAATGGCACAATACAGAATAATACAAAATACAAAATGGGGATTTTATTTTCGGATTCGAATTTTGACACTGGCTGATTTATCCCAGTAAAGAATCTTACAATCGAAACCGGCAACTAGTAAAATATATGTAATCTGTGATTGGACTTACAATTTGTCTTCTAACTTGCTGTCCGGAAGTTTGCCGGAGTGGTGGCTTTCTGCATCGATGTCCTTTACCTGAAGATGAGATACATAAATAAATAAAGGAAAACTGATAAATATTCATTGAATGAATAAATTGATAAACGATTGGTAATGTATTACACTCCAGGGAAAATAAAAATGACCCCTACCGTACCTGCCATAGTGGGGGTAAGGTTTATCAGCTCTCGACTTCAAGCAACACGGATTCCGTGCCGAAAAGGAGGTACCTAGCGAAATTTATTTTTCTATTATTTTATTATATATATTCTGTGCTAATTCTTTGTAGAGTTCGGGCAAAGAAAATATTGTACTACGCGGTTAGGGCGTGTAGGGTAATAAGTTTAGCTCTACATGAGATCCAATAACTTTTTCAAATCAAGAAAACCCAAGAACGGTCTTAACCAGGTAAAAAAAATTGCTATCAATAAGACCTCCTCCTCCTCTACCTCGATAAGACCATTATTTTTGGGTACATATCGATTGAACGGTACCGATCACTGTAAAAATGTATTGATATATTTATTTTGGATTATACCTAGGATTTTCGATCCTTAATATGGTCCCGTTTTACCAAAATTTTTATTGACAGAAATTATATCCAAACGCTAAGTATTTATAGAAATTGCATTAGCGATATGTCCGCTTTGTACACATTGTTTGAATTTGTATCGACATGTATAATTTGTATGTTAATGGAACAATAAAGAGTATATCTATCTATATAATAATCATCAGCGATCAGTTTTCTCCTGCTTGTCAGCTAGTTAACAAAGTAGCAGTGTCGAGCGAGGCCTATTATTATGGTTGGCGGAAGAAACGCCGGTAATCCTCCGGAAGACGGCAGCGTGGTGACATAACATTACTGATAATAACTGCGGCGACAATGTAATAGGCACATCGTTTTACATTTACACTACACAATTAGCTTGTTAGAACTTAAAAGTACTACTTTGTATGTGTGTGTCAAGCGACGGCGAACGCCGCCTAACGTGGATTAGGTTGCCAGTACCCTAGTATGAGATTTTATAAACGCAGACGCTAGCGACTGCGTTAGGATATTGTATGGAATTTCTTAGTTGCCTTACTAGCGGCCAGGGGGCTGTACATGTTTATCAAACAAATCGCTTTTTGACGACCTCCGTGGCGTAATGGTTAACATGCCTGACCGCTAGTCAGGAGGTCCCGGGTTCGATCCCCGGTCAAGATGAAAAATAATAATTTTCTGATTGACCTGGGTCTTAGATGTTTATCTATTTATTATAAAATAAAGTATTTGTTATAATTTAGTATCGTTGAGTTAGTATCCCATAACACAAGTCTCGAACTTACTTTGGGGCTAACTCAATCTGTGTGTTTGTCCCTATATTAGGGTTCCGTACAAAATTGTAAAAACGGAAGTAAATTACAGGAAAACCTACAAGAACTCTGTCAATTGACAATTAAGTGGTAAAAATTCAATACAAAACGTTCACGGAAAGTGAGTTCAACTCGCACTTGGCCGGTTTTTATTTATATATTTATTATTAGTAGCTAACGTTTGCGTTTATAAAATCTCATACTAGGGGTAGGTAATCTTCACCAGTAGTGGCAACGCAACGCAAGGCATGTATTTACCTTGAGCACCTAACTACGTGCTTCGGAATACACGCTCTGTTGCTCCTGGCTGTTGCCGCTCTGTTGCTGATGGCAGTCATATGCCTGTGTCAGATGTCTTTAGGCGGACTGAAAAATCTTACAGTGTTGGCCACTAACACACCCGGATCATGGTCTGGTTTCCTTGATAACGGAGGTCTGACCTCCGTAGTTAATCTATACTAATATTATAAAGCTGAAGAGTTTGTTTGTTTGAACGCTTATAACTTGGGAACTACTGGTCGGATTTGTAAAATTCTTTCTGTATATGATAGCTTGATTCGTGAGGAAGGTTGTAGGCTATAGTTCCTACATACACACCAAGGGCGAGTGAAACCGCGGGGAATTTTGTTATAGAATAGACTATCACTTAATCCTTGAACCGTATGCGTTTTAATACTTGATAACGATTATTTCTGCACAAGGGACATAATACACAAATTAGACAAGTCTGTGAGCTGCAGCGTTTACCTCAGCATCCTTGACCACGATTGAAGAGCGGCAGTTCACGCGAGATGCGATCACGGCTCGGCTAAATGCTGTTGTTAAATATAGGGTTGTCACTTTTCATGTACAATACAATTCAAATTGTTTATTTTCAATATAGGACATTCTTATCACTTATTGACGTCAATCATTACTTAAATTAAGTTTACCACCACTTCCGAAGCGCAAGTGGAGAAGAAGCGGCGCCACAAACTCCACTGCAGCATTTTCTCCAGAACGTCAATTTATATTTGAGTCAGAACAGACGAATTTACATTTGCGTGAATATTTTTATCATTGAAATATGTTTGTATTAAAGATTATTAAGATCAATAATTCTTTGTTGCACCATTCATCATCATTATTTCGTGTAGATGTCACGGTCAATCGACAATGCATATTCTGGTTCAGTTCTTCGGAACCGCTTCTCGGCCTCTGACATGTTTCCTTTTTAACGACTACCAGATATGTAATTCTCACGGGAATAATACTTTGTTTTTTTTTACAGTTTGGTTAGGATATTACAAGCGTGAGTCGCCTAATTGTCTGATAATTTAGATGATTCCGTTCTTTGGAAGGCACGTTAAGTCGTTGGTCTCCACTGTCACCTAGTGGTATCAAAAGAATAACGTCAGACACGACAGAAATCGAAAAACTGCTTTATGACCCACACTATAGAATGAAGAATTTAGAAGATATGAATGAAAGAATAGTTAGTCCCAAACTATCTATATTTTTTTGGTGTAGTGTTAATAAAACTGGACAATTGAATTAGTGAGAACGTATGGATGTTAGCACTTTCCTGCATGGGAATGTTTGACAGAAATAGGTCCCATAATTCTGCCGCCGACGCGACAGCAGGGCTCACATTGTTTAACCCATTCAATGTTGAGAAACTATAACAATAGATATTTACCCGACTACGCCAGAAGGAGGGTTATGTTTTTCGAAAGTTATTGGTAGAACGTTTGGCACGCTTTGCAGCCTGAACGGCTTGATGGATTTTAGCTTGAGAGGTGTCGTTAGATTCGTATTGACTGATAGAATGATACTGGGTGTATAAAAATGGCGGAATTTTGGGACCATTATCAAATATTTAGCATTCAAATTTTAGATAGTAACTTTAAATGCAGTCATGTATTTTGTTTTTAATAATTCCATAGATTTTAAAAAAATTGCCTGGCGTCAAACGCACGCGATTCCAAATTATTTGAATACCTAATTCACTTGTTACATGCCGGCTTATAATATGTTCTAAATTTTCATGTTTACATTTTGTTTCATTGTAACAAAATTAAATGTGATTTGCATCAGCCCTAGGTCAGCGTTCGCTCATATTGTCCACATTACGTGATCTATCTGCATTGTTTCGGCACAATGACAACAGCTGATATCATGATTACCATTTAGAAATATATAGCAGAGTTATAGAAATATATAGGTAGCAGAGTTGGCTGAAACAATATAGTTGCTTATATATGTACATTTTGTGTATCTGTCAGTATTGCATTGACATCATAGATTAAAAAATAAAATTGGAGAGCGCGATTCGAAATTCTTTGATTGACATGGATTTCAGATAAATTACGTCAACAGTACTTACTCCCTAGGTAGGTCTCAATAAATTGCAAATTCAATATGCATGTGATGCACTCTCAAACGAAAAGACTAGGAAAATCTCTCTTCATCTCATAAAATTGTGTAGGTGACTGACGCCATACAATTTTTTACAGTTTATTTTAGTACTTACATCATAGACTCAATTTTATGTGGCAATTAAATTTATTTAGTTAGTACAAGTTTAAACTATTGTACCCTAAGCACAGAATTAGTAATAGTACTACCCTAAGTATAAGATTTTATATAGGCACGCAGATGCTAGCGACTGCGTTAGCGATTTTGTATGAAAAATCTGTACAGTGCGAATAATATAGTAACTAAGAAATACAATACAAAATCCTAACACAATCGCTAGCGTCTGCGTTTATAAAATCTAATACAAGGGGTACTGAATACACAGTAAAATTCTAAATATGGAAAGCAAGAAAACACCAAAAGCCGACCACTGCTGTCGTAAGAAGGCACTAAAATTAAATAAACAATCGATATAATATGAACCTACTTTCAAATTGCGACACGATGTAACGACTGCAAGTAGTTTTACAACACAATAATTAGATTGTAGGAATAGCACTTATCTGTGATAATTATGAAACGTTTTATTTTTGAAGAAAAACTTATAATATTCGTTGTTAGTGGACGCCTGCAGCTCTGCTCGTATTAAGCTTCGTTTCTAAAACTAGTGGCAAACTTCGTATCACCTTAGAATTAATTAGTATTTATATAAAACTTTATACGTATTGTGAATATGCCTATAACCTTCCCTGGGTATCACTCTATCTATTAGTGAAAACCGCATGAAAATCCATTAGTGTTTAAATTTTGCGCGCACAGACAAAGACACAGTGCGACTTCATTTTATATTATGTATGATCAGACCCCTCTGAAGATTCAAATTTCTGTACCAGAAAATCAGTCATTCTGGAAATCCTTGGGGGAAGCATATGTCCAGCAGTGGACAGCCTGCGGCTGAAATTATAATGATGATATATTGGCCCTCCCTGAAATCTGAGCTCACACTTTCATAACTACATTTTGTATCGAAATGAAAATATGTCAAACTGTAGCTTCAAACAATGAGTTTATCTATGCAAATCCAAATCGCATTGTCATTTTATGAAAGGCAGTAAACTCAACGAACCAGACTATTTATTATCTGAAGCAGACATCTGAGCAACGAAACACTGCATACACAGATTACACAGGTACAATATAGTGGTTGACTAAAACAAACCTATTTCAAGGTTGATGGAAGTTGGCAGGTTGAAAATTCCCTTTATTCGGTTTAGCCATAGATTAAAAAAAAGATTGATTCCTAGTTCTATGGGTGTAGCACAGTCCCAAGCGTGGTACAGGTGATTGAAGGCCCAAGCAGGCCCAAGCATGGCTGTATAGAGGACCACAGAGAAAAGTATACCAGTTTACACTCACATCTAAGATGGTATACATTTCTACGGGGCATACTGTTCCTCTGAAAGTAATACTTCCATGGGCCCAGGTTATTTAATTATTACAGTTTTAATTAAAGTTTAAGAAATTCATTACCCTAGCTATAAGTTGAAACAAATATTCCTTTGCATCGTATAATTTGTTTTGCAAGGTTTTTAAATTGGGCTTTCTTGGATTCGACAGGTCGCACATCTGTCTCCATCCTCGCACTTTGGAATATTGTGGCTTTCCAACGGTAAAACAATTTTTCAAGTCGATCCAGTGTTTTCGATGCCTTTTAGATGAAACAAACAATCGAATATTTCTCTTTACAATATTAGTATAGGTAGCTGTTATTTATCTCTTTATTTATCAATATTTCAAAAACTGGCCTACATTGCCACGCGAAACAGCCAGTCCTTTCAAAATATATGTAGGTTTGTTTGGGCTCTTGATTTACCACACATTGCAAAATTTTCACTTTCGAATAAGAAATTGCATTCGATATTGCCTAAGTTCCTTTATTTTAATCATTTACCATGCATTTATACAACCAACTTAATTTTTTTTTACTGTGAATTATGAAAGACTTTTCTACATATTATCATGATCATAGTTACCTATTTAGCGTTTTTCCTGTTGCATCACATCTCACATCATAATTATACTTAGTTCAGTTGGGAGCCCGGGTTCTGCTAAATCGAGATTTCGTAGGAATTAGGATGAATATGTTTAAAAAGTAAGAGAGGTTTGACAGTTTCTGTTTTTTTTAATTAATTAGGTCCATTGGCCCATCAGCTTTTTTATCTTATGTCGAAAAAGCTGATAGACGTATCTCGTGACCAGAAGGCTTGAACCTACCTGGCACAGAGGTTTAGTATCGCCATACAACTCGGCAATGCTGCCAGCTTTCTGGGTACTCTACCGCGGTGTGACACTTTGGCGGGACTGTACAATTTGTAAATATAGTACCTTATTTATTTAATCATTATTTTACCATCAAAAGTTATATACTAAAGAATCTTTATTTAGATGTGGGTTTATCACACGTTTTTTAATAAACACGCATTAAAATTAAATATTTATTAAATATATACAAAACAACTACTATCTATTATATACACACTTAATATTAAAATATAAATAAATATGTACAATAAAAACGTACTTACAAAAACAACAATTATTTTATTATTTTTTTTTAGTTTTTTAATTAATTTAATCATATAAATATAATATTAAGTAATTAATATATTTATTTACGAATATATTCAAATTAAAAAATCTTTTTTTTAATGCTTTTTTTAATAAACTTTATGACCTACCGTCTACATCTATAGTCTGATAAACTGACAAACTGGATTCCTGCCCTTGAAGTCCTACGTCGCGTGTCTCACGTGTCGGCACATCTTTGTCAGTGTTTACTTGGCTCTCACGTGGAAGTAGATAACTGGTCTATTTCTAATGGCTAATAAGCATCCTTATCTTATCCTAATGGTTTGTACTTGTGTCCTGTGTAGTGATGTGCCGTTGCTGGAAATATTGGAAACTTTCCCAGGAACTTTGGAAATATTGCCGGAAATATTCCGGGAATTGCCAAATGACTACGGCAACTTTGGGAACGTTTCCAAATTCCTTGGTAACATTGGGAATATTTCCGTAAATTTCCATAGAGAATATTCCCGTAAACTTTAAATTGCCAGCCGGCACATCACTAGTCCTGTGCCACTGCACCTGGATACAAATATTTATAGCTAAAGAATTTGTTTGCTACTATGACTATGTAAACTTATAGATGCTATAGGATTAGAATATTTTTGAATTCTTTACCCAATCAACAAAATCATAAGACAATCAGTTTTGAATATGGACCCACGCAAAAAAAAACCACCACATCCACTCTTTAAAAGTTATCAGATTTCTTGTAGAGCCAAGCTTAGCTAGCATAAGTAATTCCGTAACGTCCATAAAATACATGATTTTAAAAATCTTACGTGTGATTGGAGAAAAGGCAGGGAGTCGAGCTAAATCTCACGATATCTCATGAATGAGGGTCAAAAAACGCCAAAAATACATACATATCATCACGCCTGTCTTCCGTAGGGGTAGGCAGAGGCTAGAGATTTCCATTGGCTACGATCCTTACGTACGCCACAAATACCTCAAGTAATTATTGGACGCCACCAATTCTACACGCCCTGCCCTGACTCTACAAGGTCTTACTTGAGAAACTCTACATCTTAGTCAAAATATTATGTGCTAATTACTATCATATCATCATCATTACGTGTAGGTGACATGGTCAATCGACCATGCACACCCTGGTGGGAGCAACGCAATTCAAGCCTGAATTGTCCTAACCAAACTGGAAACAACTAAACAAAGTATGCTTCCCTTGGGAATCGAACCCTCGACCGGGTTTAGAGGCAAACGCCTACTACTTGACCACGGAGGCAGTTTACCATCATATAACAATCATAGACATTGACACTCACTAAACCTACGTGTATAGAGGCATTATAGTACGTGTTCACTTTCCCCCCAAAGATGAAGTCTTGCCAAACTGAGAATCCACAGTGCGTTGTGAAATGCATCCGGCAGTTCCTTTTGAGGCTTTCTTTATGCCCCAAATGGTCTATTGACGATGGAATAATGGTAATTGAATAGACAAAGAATGATAAATCACTCCGGTTTGGACAGTTAGGTATTCTAAGAATAACGGACGTTACGGTACTTCGGTTTGTCTCGAATCTTGATTAGATTTTCTGGAATTGTAGCTGCGAATACAAGCGAAATGATTATAAAGACTTAGGAGCTCGATAGCCTAGCAGGCTTTGTTACGATAGCGCACGTCAAGTGAAGGCGAGTGCGCGGCTATGTTTGATTGGTGGCCGTTAGTGGTATTCTATTTTAATCTCCTCAGTGCTTCGGAAAGCACGTTAAACAGTTGGCCCAGGCTGTTATCGATAGATGGCAGTCGTTAGGCAATGCCAGATGCCTATATGCAGCCTGAAAACCTAACAGTGATGGCCACTAACACATCATGTTCTTATTAGTCTGGTTTCCCTGTGTACCAGTTCCACTTTAATAACCAGTACCTCTAGTATGGTATTTTATAATTGCTAAGCTATTTTGTGACAAACCTGTACAGCGCCCCTGGCGGATAGTAAGGTAACAAATAAATTCTATACAAAATCCTAACGCAGTCGCTAGCGTCTGCGTTTATAAAATATCATACTAGGCGAGTCTGGGAAGGATCGTAAACCTGGTCATATTCTTCTGCCTATATATTTTTGGCATTACGGTTCAACTCAACTGGTATTTCCACAAAAATAACGGTCTTAACACTATTACATCTTCACGGATTATAAATTTAATTTTTCATCAATAACTGCGTAACAACGTTTATGTTGAACTTGATTTCTTTTGGAAACCGTTTTGTGGTTGCTGGTTTCACCGAGAGAGTTGGAAACATTGAAATATTTCCCGCCGAAAATGATAAGAATTGCGTCACAAGATGGCGCAACTTGGAGGTCGCGCCTGATAGACCGAAAAGTGCGAAAACTGATAATGGTAAAATTTGTTTCTTTAACTTTAATAATTAAAAACTTCTTGTAGTATCTGCTAATAAAGCTGTAGAGTTTGTTTGTTTGAATGCTTATAACTTTGAAACTACTAGTGTTATTTTTGAAATGTATGACTCACTAAAAAACCGGTGAGTCGTACGATTATCGTTCGTTTTCAAAATATACTCGTATTGATTCCGCTCACAGATTTTGCGTAGATAGGTATGTCATATACATCTTCAGCTCTAGGAATTATAATGAGTACTTATAGAAGACTAACTGTTGCCCGCGGCTTAGTGCGTGTGGGCTTCGCACCCGTTTCCCGCGGAAATTTAAGAAATCCCCGTTTTATTTACAAAGTTTGTCAGGAAAATAACCAACACAAAAAAATTATTAAGTAAGTATCAAATTTGGTGCGTTCGTATATACATATACGAGTATTTGCAGGTAAACTAACAAATAACAGCAAAAAAAATTTTTTTTTGTTTCTGTTATTTTTAGGTTTACTTATCCATTTTAGATAGGCAAACTAAATGTACAGACAAAATATTTTTACTGTTTTGACATATGTATATGTATATATAATACCTAAACTTTTTGCCGGAATGCATGTTATGACGTGGTATTATGCATCTGCATTTCAGTGAGTACGGAAGTCAACGGATTAATTATCGCGTAATTGAGAGTTTAACTGTTAATTTGTTTAAATAATTACTAACATTATATATACTTAACGCGTCGTTAGCTGAGCTACCGTAGTATCTGCGTTATTGTTTTGGACAGCATTCTAGATAAAAACATATATATTTTTGAGAAATTAAGTAGTCAGAGTACCTCGGAATCGGCTCTCTCTCAGATGGCAGCCGGGACCAACGGCTTAACATGTATTCTGAAAGCACCCCAATTAATAAGGACATACGAATTGGTACCCAGCCGTCTGCTTAACTATAATTTTTCTTGAAAATGATGTTGTTGGTGGTATCCACCACCAGTGCCTTCTATTCTTTAGCCAGGGTCTATAGGTATCCAAATCCATACTAATATTATAAATGCGAAAGTCTGTCTGTCTGTCTGTCTGTCACCTCTTCACGGCTAAACTGCTGGACCAATTGTGATGAAATTTGGTATGGATGTAGTTAACGACCTGAGCTCAAACATAGGCTACTTTTGGGCGCGATATAACCGAGTCCCACGCGGGGCGAAGCCGCGGGGAACAGCTAGTAATATTATAAATGCGAAAGTTAGTGGAAACTGAAAATTGCTTTGACTTTTATTCTTTTTTTTTTTTTGAATTTTTGTCTTATTTATTACAATAACACTATATTAAAATAAACCTAAAGATAACAAACCGAAACTATAATTAAAACTAATACTAAAATTAAAAAAGTAAAACATACCTAACTAAAACTTAAAAATATTTCGGCACTACCTGATGCTAAGAAGTGTCGAAATATTTAAGTTAGTTAGTTTGTTTATTTGTAACGCTTTCACGCCCTATCTACTGCACCAATCTTCCTGAAATTTCGCATACACATAGATAAAAGTATTGAGAAGGACATAGGGCCTACCTATACCTTTCATTCCGGGAAAAAGCACAGTACCCGAGGGAAATTCACGCGGGCGAAAGGTAGTATATATATAACTAGCGACCCGCCCCGGCATAAAAACCTTCCTCTTGAATCACTATCTATTTAAAAAAAAAACTGCATCAAAATCCGTTGGTAATTTTAAAGATTTAAGCATACAAAGGGACATAGGGACACAGAAAGCGACTTTGTTTTATACTATGTAGTGATGGTCCTACAACAAACGTTGAACTAACAATGACCTGGTTTCATATTTGATGGAAAAATATTTCGGAAACATTTCGTAAGACATTCGTTGATATATAATGTGGGGGTCAATTAAAAATAACTCGAAGATTTGATATTGGCCTAGTTAGATAGGTGGCTATTTTAGATAAGCGTGTGGACCAAGAGGGACCAGATTCAATCATTAGATTATGATAAAATTTTGGCTGTGTGCTCTGTGTTTTCCTTAGTCGTCTTTTACGATATCCATAATCCACATTACAATTGTTGTAGACCATAAAAAAGCGTAAAATTGAATATCTATCTTGTCACGATTAATATCAGCAGCTACAACTAATGATATAGGTATATACAACGCAAAAAGCACGCTATAAGACGCAAACAATAAAAGCTGAAGATAAGGGAGTAGACGGGAATTGCCAAAGCCTTTTCCCTTGGCAAAAGATCGGAAGATGTTTGACGAGCTAACGGCCAACCTCTAGCATTGTAGAGGTACTCCACGAAGAAGATGGGGTTTGAATCCAAGACCTTTGGATCGTAACAAAAACACACTTGACCAGCGGAGTGTAAGTCATACGTTGGTAGAGTAGAGACCAATGCACCGAGTCGGTTAAAATTGTATGCCCCTTTAAAATCAAGGTATCTTTAAAATAATACGACATGTAAGTAAATACACATTTCAGCCATGAATTGAAATATTTATTCCATTCTCATCTGCATAGGCACGAATTCGTGCAACATTCGTCAATCTTGGCATTTGAAAAACAACAATACTACGGAACTTTGGTTTAAGTTTAACGAAGTAACCTAACCTTTCAGTAAGTGTAATAATATTTATGACTTATCTTGCCCACCTGTGGCTAAGGTTTTAGACACAGAGGAAGGAATTTTCTAACTTCGAAACTTAGAATTCGAGAAAAAAATCCGTATATCTTTGCCCTCTGTGGTTTCATAGCCAGATAAAAACGGCTTAAATTATGTCCGTATGTATCTAGCGCGAGTTCGTGTCAAAGAACAGATTAAAATTAAAAAGAAAAAACAATTGTTTTTGCCAAAAAAAAAGAATTTTTACGAATTTGTTGACTAGCTGCTCGCTTGTTAATCAGCATATTTTATCTGACTTCAGATTTATTCAAATGTTTGATATGAAGCATATTTAAACAACAATGTATTCATTATTTCATCCTTTTTAGCTGAGTAATTGGAGTCGGTTTCGTTTTTTTGGCAAAAACAATTACTTTTCTCTTTTTAGTTTAGAATACGCAATATACTTATTACAACTAAAAGTTGTAAACACGTTGAAGAATGCATGTTGAAGAACATCTGTTTGTTTCATCAAAATCGGTTCATTAAAAAGAAGTAATCGTCATTTGAATGAATTCAAGGCATGTTTGATTTCTTTCGAACGAATGCATCAAATTAAAGAGTTCTTTTTTTGTGTTGGTTATTGTCATGACAAACTTTGTATAAATTTCCACTATAATGGGAACGAAGCCCACGCGCACGAAGTCGCGGGCTACAGCTAGTGATTAAAATGTGTGTTTTTTAATTAAATACCTGTTTAAAGCCATAGTAAGTGATACGAATATCCTTGTAAAAAAACTGATAATTTTTAAATTGTTATAAAAAAATCTTATCTGGACTCTCTGGACTATGCTGACTCCTGCTATTTAGACCTCACTGAGGAGCAACTAAATAAACTTGAGCGTCTTCAAAACTTCTGTATCAGATTTATATTCGGTTTACGTAAATATGATCACGTTTCCTCTTTTCGCTCTCAACTCAAGTGGCTCCCCATTAGATATCGTCGTAATTTACATATTCTCTCGCTTTTATATACAATCCTATTTATTCCTTTTTCTCTTGGTTACCTCAGAGAACGTTTCAGGTTTTTCGGTGAGGTTAATAGTCGTGAGTTGCGTAGTACTGTCTCCCTCCGTCTCGTTACCCCTGCACATGTTACCCAGTTCTATTCCAATTCCTTTACCGTTCAGGCTGTTCGTTTGTGGAATGCACTGCCTGTTGAAATTTGTAAGGCTCAGACAATATCATCCTTTAAAAATCAGGTAAAAAATCATTATCTCTCATTAGTGGAAGCTGGTCACTGATAGTAGTATTTTCATTCACTAGGTTCTATATTATACTGGTAAATTTTTATATAAATCTTTATGTATATGTATGTATGTATGTGTATGTATGTATATGTATGTATATGCATTTATGTATGTATAAGTATGTATATGTATTTGTGTATGATTATTCGTGTATGTTTTTTTTTTTTCATTCATAGTTTATTATATTATTTATTTCATACTTGTTTTGGTACCGCCTACCGCATTTTTTCCACGTTGTTCCTATCCACCCTAAGGTTGGCTGGAAGAAATTGCATCAGCGATAAGTCCGCCTTTGTACACATTGTTTGTATTTGTATTCAACATGTATAATTTGTATGATAATGGTACAATAAAGAGTATATCTATCTATCTATCTTATTCTAGAGGTACCATAAGTACCCTACCACGAGATTTCATGAACGCAGACGCTGCGTTAGGATTTGTATGGATTTTTTTAGTAGCCTTACAGCAGTCGTTAGCGTCTTAAGTTTATAAAATCTCATTCTAGGGGGCAAAGAATTTGGAATCGAATGCAAATTTCTTCTTTAATCTATGGGTACTAGTATTACAAAATTTATAATAGTACTCTAGTGTCGTGCGTGACGTGACTGGGAGGAGTCACATAGTGCAGCTAATGCCTATATCCGTGTCAAAGGCTGTGCATCCGTTTCGCAAGGACGCATTACTTTTACCCAAGAACATTACAGACAAACTAATTAGTTTTATACGATTGGCAGTTAAGCATACGTCCAGCAGTGAGATCGGTGCGCGGCACGTACGCGGTCGCCATGCCCTATTGACCTTCTACACAGCTGATGGTTTGACCTCTGTGGCGTAATGGTTAACATGCCAGTCCACTACTCAGAAGGTCCTGGGTTCGATCCCCAGTCAATTCAAGATAAAAAGTAATATTTTCTGATGGGATTTCTGGGTCTTGGATTATATGTATGTGCTATGAAATTTAGTATTGTTGAGTTAGTATCCCATAACACAAGTCTCGAAGTCATAGGTCTGACTATGCCAAAAATTAGGCAGTCTGAATTTCTGACATGTTGGCAACACTTACCATAAGACTTAAGTCCACCCACTTTTGCTATCATTTGAGCTTAGTCATTAGCCATTGCCCTTTGGGTTCGGAACCCTTAGCCGAAATCCCTTTTTTCATCAATCATTAAGGAATTAGGTTTATTTACATATTTTGTGATTCATAACTATCCTAACGAGAAAACAATCTCGAATTCTAAATAATCGAAGTGGGACATCGCAAACAGAAAGATCGGTCGATTACACTTCACATACAAACGGAATAATAACATAACAGTACCAGGTATTATTACAAAATGTCACCGATGATGTCAACGACCCGTGTCTCATTTTAGGGTGATGACTTGGATACTGATTGGCTAGGTCTGAGTCTGGTACAGCATTGGCCGATCTGTTTCTGCCGGTGTCGACGGCATTATATTTATTTGTAGATATATATACCAAATGCACTAATATTGTAATTTAATTTAAACTCAGAAATAAGTCACTTGTAGCAAGCCATTTTAATAAAAATAAATTAAGTTTTGTCAGCCAAAGACTAAGTATAAAGTCTTCTTGGTAGTTGATGAAGATAGAGCACGAGAAATGTAGATGTTGACTGGTTGGTTATACCTTATATCTAGGTTATAGGTTAACAGTCCTTGGCTTGGACAATCGCTTTGTGACAAAAATGACAATATGTTATGTACACATTATAGAGTATTTTGATTTTTCTTTTTATTAGATAGTAAATTTACTGTTTTATTGTATGTAATTAAATTAGTATATTTATTTACAAGATAATTACAAAGACAATAACTTAAAAAAATAAAACTAAGGACTTAAATAATACTAAATAAAAATAAAAGAAAAACAAAAATACTTACCAAAAATCATAGAACAGGTCCATGTGGCAATGTAATTATATAGTTTACAATATGAAGAATCATAAGAAATAAGTTTTTTCATAACTACATCACTTTGTATCATAAATCACAGACCAATTGCTTACAGAACATGGGGCCCTACTAATGAGAACAATGGTATTAAGATTAACGGAAGGTTAACAAGGTAGGTATTGATAACCATTGACAAAAGACGAACGGTGTAGGTTGATATAAGATAACTTTTTGTACAAAATAAGTAGGTCGGCTAGTTGAGACCAGTGCCCCTAGTATGAGTTTTTCTTAACGCAGACGCTAGCGACTGCGTTAGGATTTTGTATGGAATTTCTTAGTTGCCTTACTATTTGCCAGAGGCGCTGTGGAGGTTTGCCATACTAAATCGCTAACGCAGTCGCTAGCGTCTGCGTTAAGGTGATACCTCGGTGAACACTAGCGCATTATTGCTAAAAACGGCCACTTTTAGCAGTTTTGCAATTTGTAACTATATGGAACTATAATTTAACAATTGAATATGATTAAAATTAACTTCAGATCCAGAACCTTAATTACAGCAGAGGGATTTTTGATAACTTGTGTTTTCAGTGAGTAATGATTTTTAAATGACGGTGGCGCTAGTGTTCACCGAAGTATCACCTTAAGAAAAACTCATACTAGGGGCACAGTAAATCCTTACAGTCACATTTATTATTGTATGTAGATATGAGTGATGATCTGGGATGTTAACCGGTATAAATAACGGTCTTGGATTGATACCGATCGAAAGGAACTATAAAGGTCAGTAAGAGAGGTTGACCAGAATGCGTTGGAGTGATGTTTTGAGTAAGTTCGAGAGCAAATGGTTGGAGGCGGCTTTGCCCAGCAATGGGACAACATAGGTTAATAAAAAAATATATGTGGAATATACTTATTCGTATGTATTACGCGCGCGAGATTTCGATTTTGTTTAATAAAACAATTTACTTCATGAATGTAACGTAATTTGATAACCGTTTATCAATACCGACAGATATTTTGAATATATTGGCAAAACAAAAAAAGGTAGCAATGTAAAAGCAATGAGCATGTGGCACTACAGGAGTCTTAGTCGAAGTCACAATCGCAAAACGTTAACGAATTATGACAAGAACAAAATGTATAGGATTGACATAAGATTGACCACGTGATTTACCGCAGCTTATGTCAATCCCATACATTTCGTTCTTGTCGAGATTCGTCAACATTTTGAAATTGTGACTTTGGTTAAGCCCTGCTGTAGGGGTACGGTAACCACTTACCGATAGGCCACATGCCTGTTTGCCTACTAAATTGTTTAAAAAAATACTTCGAATCTCGGCTTTTATTAGTATAGCGTAGTCTAGAAGCATTACGCCAGTAAAATAGTTATTTTCGGTAAGCAACAAGTTCATGATAATTTGACCCAACCCACAACTAACCAATTTTTTTTTCTGTTAGTGTTTTTGGATTTTTCTTTGTAAGTGTGTAGATATGTTTTTCTTTTTCTTCGTGTGTTCTACTTCTGAATTATTCTTATGTTATCTTACATCCTGTTTAGTAAATTACTACAATAAAAAGTACTAATTAGTTGTAAGCATTTTTTTATGACATTCATATCGATCTCATGTCTTTTATTAAATTCGGTCTTGATCGTTACTGAACTTGCAATAACTGTAGCTATCAAAAAAGCTTTTTAACGTTATACCGTTATCAAGCTATTAATTCTCGTCCGATACGATACCCTGTATGCTTTTCGCCGAAATTCCTCCTTCGTATGCATTTAGCACCATATCTTTTGAATGCTGGAATTTGTCGAATTTAAATAACAAATTGCTTTGCTTTTTTGTTACTTTCTTTCAAGGAAAAGGTTCAGTTCAGTGACCGGAACAGGAATTTTAACTACTCCGTTGAACTTTATTTACTCGAAATTTCTGTATTTGAGATTTTTATACTATTGTGTCTTATGTTTTATCTCATGGACAATAAACGAATGGGAGTTGGAACCGATGTACCTAAGAGGGAGTAAAAAAGATATGATTTTTAGGTACTTATCGAAACTTAGACCTTGTTTGTAGGTTGTTTCTACTCTTATTTATTTATTTATATAAATAAATGTTTCATAAGTACAAGAGAAGGTATTTTGCGTTTATGGTTAACATCGTATTTGGTAATTTCTTTTTTTTTATTTTTATTAACGCGAAATACCCAAAATTTCATTCTTGGTATTTTTCGTATGTGGTGTATATAACCTAATGCTGATAGCATTCTCTACCAGTCAACCAATGGGAGAAACAGAAAATATATTTTCTAATTCCTGAGAACTACGGTTATAAGCTTTTTTTTAATATCCATCATAGTTCTCAAAATATTTGCATTTTATCAAAGAATTTGGAATCACGCGCGGTCTCTCCGAGGCATTTTTTTTAATTTACGCATTTTACCGATTTCATTCTAAACTAGCGACCCGCCCCAGCTTCGCATGGGCATCAAAACATTCCTCTTGAATCATCCTATCAATTAAAAAAAACCGCATCAAAATCCGTTGTTTGTTTTAAAGATTTAAGCATACATAGGGATATAGGGACAAAGAAAGCGACTTTGTTTTATACTATGTAGTGATAGTGACAAAACAATGCGTATATTTTCTAATTTTTGAAAAATAAAACGTTAGCGCTAGTTCACACCAAGCGGTCACCATAGCAGTTTCTTATGGTGAACGTTAGATGCACAATCCTCTCAAGTATAGCGCCATTGCTCTCGCCTCCTCAATAGTTATATTTAGCATAGTTTTGGTTGATTATGCGATATTTAGTTTCCTCATCTCCTGGTCGGGTGAGTTTCATAAGCATCCTTCACGCTCCACAGACACCTTCTGTCGTCCGGAACGCTACAACTCTTGGGCATTGTCATAAATTTAAGTACATAGTTATGAAGTTGGTAAAAGATGAGATAATATTTTGAGCGATTGTATATCTTCTTCTTCATCTTAGCGCCTTCCCGGTAAATTTTCACAAATATTTTATGGATACGGGTAACAGTTTTTATGGATATATAACAGTGTTGGACTTTAATATATATTATCTGTCATATTTTTAAAAAGGTTTTTGCTATATGCATCTCGCTCAGGCTGCCATTTCCTAAGTCTATAGTTTTGACTAAATAGTTCAATCAGATTTTTACAAGCAAAACTGCAGTAAAGCCATATGTTAAAATTCAACCATCAATATTATTAACTTCGCGCAAATGAGTCATTGTTTCAAAAATTATATTTTGCCATTTATAAATATTACCCGCGTAACAATGGGCTCATGTTATTAAACCAAATACTTTTGTATATTGTTCTGCCGCCATATGAGAATCTTTGAATTTAATGTTATATAATTCTTAGTCCGTGCGTGTTTCCTGGTTGCATCTGCAGCTTACGCTTCAGGTCATGGTTCATGGTTCATGGTCTTGATTTGGTGGTACTGATTATTACAATGAAGCGACTGCCGTTTGCCTCCGTAACACATTTTACAGGGAAGTCAGACCATTTCCCTCCACCTACCATGGCTCTACCAACCTCTCGGTTATACGAGCCGAATCTCGAGAGAGTGCGCTGTACTAGCATTTCGCATCTCTTTCCAGTCGCACCTGCTCGATCTCCCTACAAGTTCTCTATAGTGTCGCCTATCTATGCAATCATTGCATTTTAATAACTCTCCCCCATCTTTAGGGGGCTTACATTCACACGGACGCCTTGCTTGCCTTCTCGGCCAGAGGCCAGCTTCTGTCTTCTAGGTCTTTGAGATTGTCTTAGTTTCAGTTTTTCTCTCAGGGAAGTCAGACCATGAACCGGACGTTTATTAGCCAGCATTGCAGTTCAGGCTGCCTAAAGGCATGACACACTGACATAGCCTAACGACTGCCATCTATCGATTACAACAGAGACCGTCGCTTGACGTATGCTATCGCCATCAACACACACGCCTCGCTAAGCTATCGAGCTTCTCATGTGTTTTCTATAATCGTATACTCGTATGTATTTTGGTTGAAAATAGGAAAAATTGCCTTAAAGCATAAACGATCCGGATGTACAGAAAAACATAGCATTTTACCTTAATACATACACTTTAGTTCAGTATACTACTCGTATTCTATAGCCCACTGTACATGCTTAAGCCGTTGTCTTTAGAATTTCCAACTTCCTTGAGAATATCTGAGCATAATATCTCGAAAACTTTTGAACTGTGAATCTACCAAGGCTAAGCGTTAATTCTCTCCGCCATGGGTGCTTAGGCACAGGTTTTTACGTTTGTTCATCTAATTTTATTGCAATAAAATAATATAAACTGGCTTTGTGGTCCAGAGATTAAGTCGTCGTCATAGGTTCGAATCCAATTGGAAGCCTTTTGGAAGCATACTTTGTTGTTTCCAGGCTGTCGATTCTATAATCTCACGTCGCTATGACTCACCTTCGCTTTAATGGCAAAGTGAGAAGTGAGCTTCGAAGGGACGGGGAAATTACCTTTCTGAATGTCATAATATCTTAAAGTCATTTCATACAAAATATTACGTCCCATCTAGCTCGTCTCACTGACACGCTCGCAATGGTAGCGCTGGTATAGATTCGAATTTTCAACCGAGTTTTTAGAAGGCCAATCAAGAAACTCACAGCGGATTCAGATTCGAAGTCTAAAATTAAATCTTTCAAAATCACTCGGGATTGAAAGAAAATTCCAGGCTTCACCTGATTTTCTGATAATAAAGACGATGCCGTGCTTCGGAAGGCTGTCATCAGGTTGTCGTTAAAGAAACCACTTAGCGTATAGTTTCTAAAACTATGACGCTCAGATGATGACGATTTACTGGCAATAAATATTTTTTGTTTATAAATGATTAATATTTGGAGGTAGATATTAGAAATCTTACTTATTCGATGGAAATAGGTTCAAACCAAGAAGGGAGGTAGAATTTGTATGGAATGCGACATCACATGTAGGAGTATCATACAAAAGACATCAACGATACCAAAAAAATTTAAAAATTGAGGCAGTTACGATCCCTTACTATATTATTTAGAAAACTCATTTCAAAAATTTTAATTTTATATATCGTAATAATTTACACTGCTCAAAAAGTATTAAGGCTTTTTCAAAGCATATTAAAAAAAAATAAAAAACAAAATACTCCATTTAGCTTGTCTTGGATGACATGATTGTTTTAGTTTTTTTGACTTTACATCCAAACCACTAACTCAACTTTGAAAAAAAAATCTATAAGACCAAAGAAAAAATTTTAGAAAACAAAATATCGATATAGTAAGGCAGTTACGAAATTCCATACAAAATCCTCACGCAGTCGCTGGCGTCTGTGTTTATAAAATCTCATACTGGTCTTATGTACAATAACAATAATTTAAAGGTAACAATGTCATTAGACCCCGCGCACCAAGGTGTTAGAATTTTTTAAACAAACTCGGTCTCTGACCCGACCATCAGGCGGCGGTCTTAACCATCGACTTCCTATGTACGGAACCGATTCTTTTCTGTTATCTATTATCAGAAAATTAGGTGATTAAGGCTTGCAGTGCCCTATCCAAACTGGAAACAACAAATTATTCTTGCAGTGGGAATCGAACCTATGACCTATGGGGTCTTCAGGCAAACGCGTTAACCACTGAACCACAGAGGCAGTAAGGTAGTCCACCATATTTATTTAAACACATGTCAGTGATAAACAAATTAACATAATTAATTCTATCAATTCATTGTTTACCTACTTACGTCTACCGTGAGATTTTTTTTTTGTTTATCGTTGCTCCAGCTCCGGTGCATACGAACGTCATCCTTTGATTTTTAAATTAAGTATGTTTGTCTATGTTCCTTCGTAAATAAAAACGACATAAACTACTGTGATTAATTGATTTGTTTTTATTGCGTATAGAATTAGTGTTGTAATAAAATTATAAATAACGAAATTGTGGACTTTTGGCGCCAGAAAGTGCATATTGAAATATATATTTTTTAATTTTAAATCTATGAAGTGTGTATTATCAAAATAAAGGATTCTATAAGGCTATTACAGAATAATATCACTCGCATAACTATATAAAACTTATACGTCTTTCATTAATTAATTTCGTGTAGGTGTCACAGTCAATTGACCATGCACACCCTGGTGTCAGAGTTCTTCGGAACCGCGTCTCGGCCCCTGTCGACTATACGTTTTGGGGTCTGCAGTCGTACAACCAGCCAAGATGTTTTATTTTTCATAGTACCTATACCTCTAGATATATTATATTGTTATGTATTGAATTTCTTAGCAAGTAAATAACTTGTCTATGGCATGATGCACTTACAAGTCAAGTCGTGTGACTGAAGTCTAGTACCTAATAACTAAACCTACGTCTTTGATAAAGTTTACTTAGAAATATTATATTTAGAAAGGTCATACAATAAGATTAGGTTTTACTTACAAATATATTTTTTACAACGTGTGTTTACAAATCAACGAACTTGTCATTGTAAAAAAAATTCAGACTCATAATTTACTGCAGTTTTTTTATACCTATTTAGGCAAAAGTATTGAGTTAGTGTACTTTTAGGCAAATGTAAGTTATGAAAATGACGTATTGTATAAAGTGAATTCTGCCTATTTATTTTAATGGGTTAGGAATAAGGCATTTTTATTAAAAGGTAAGTTCCAACATAATATGTATCAGTTTTTGAATACCAAAGGCTTAAAAAACTACATCAATGAGAAATAATAAAAAAATAAAGAACTGCTCGACCGATTTTGTGCAAACTTCACATAAACTATCTACTAAATAGTCCGAACAAACCCTAAACATTTGTTTCGGATAGGTGAGCCCGTTCTTAAAATATAAAATTACATCGAAAAGTGGCATTGATTTTTATTTGATGATGATTGATAAATTAAAGTAACCGGTAAGTAAGTAAAATAAATTGAGCTTTTTTAATTTTAGATATCTCTTATTATATTTATATAATAATAAAAGTCGTTTTTTTTTTTTTTTTGACGGACCTACAATATTAGCTTCGATGAGCTTTAATATTTACAGCGGGACGGTTTGAGGCGAGGGTTTGACGCCACTCAGCCTTTGTTAGTTACACTATTTATAACTCAATAGCATTAGTGAGGAGGTAGCTTAGAACTAGGACATAGTATAAGTACCGTTTCCGAGGGAAGTACACCGGGGCGAAGCCGCGGACAAAAGCTAGTTTGTGATGTAATTTGCAAGGTCAATCGATCCCATTTGCCCTAGTGTCAGTTTTTTGAAGGCCTCACGGTAGCTTAATGGTTTATGATGTTCGACTTATTTTGGGATTAATTCATATCGTGTGAGTTGCAATCTCATAGTAGAATAGAATAGAATAGAAAAACTCATTATTGCACCAAACAAATGTATACATTTTTTTTTAAGGTGATACCTCAGTGAACACTAGCGCCACCGTCATTTAAAAATCATTACTCACTGAAAACACAAGTTATCAAAAATCCCTCTGCTGTAATTATGGTCCTGGATCTGAAGTTAATTTTAATCATATTCAATTATTAAATTATAATTCCATATAGTTACAAATTGCAAAACTGCTAAAAGTGGCCGTTTTAAGCAATAATGCAATTTGTAACTATAGGGAATTATAATTTAATAATTTAATATGTTTAAAATTAACTTCAGATCCAGAATCTTAATTACAGCAGAGGGATTTTGGATAACTTGTGTTTTCAGTGAGTAATGATTTTTAAATGATGGTGGCGCTAGTGTTCACAGAGGTATCACCTTAAACTAGGTGGACTTGCTAATGCAATCTTCTTCCAGTCAACCTTAGGGTGGATGGAAAACAAAACATAAACAAATCAAAAGGCGGTGGCGCACTGATGATCAGTAGACCCTGCACACTGATGTGTCAGTGGTCAATCAACCCTGTAGGCCTTGGTATCATTGATTCAAAAATGGGCACTGCTAATATTATCGTTTATTTGTAGTCCATTGGATTACCATAAGTTAAATTGACCCTGCACACCTAGCTGTCCAAGTAGTTGTAGTCTGACGTATAAGACTGCTGATGTCGATTTTTGTTTTTTGGAAAAAGATTATAATGCTTAAAATTTAGTTAAATATTAACCTATTTTGAGGGTATCTAAAAATAAGTTTTTATATAAATCGGCAAAAGTTGCAAGTTCTTAACAATCTTCTTTTTTTATAAAATAAATCAAATCAAATCATTTTATTTGCTTTAAAACATAATTTTAATAATTTACACATTTAGTATAAAATAATTTATTATATTAAAATAATATGCATTCCATACTTATTTAAAATTGTCAAATGTTAGGGTCCAAATATAAAAATATTTACGACTTTATATCTTCAAATCTTACCTTGTACTTCATCTTGTGTGTAAAATTGAATCCCAATTTAAAACACCAGCACTTAAAAAAAATATATATATTTTTAATTATTTATAAAAAAAAAAACTTCGCATTGAACAGTTTTCGAACGCGTTTAAACTTCGAACGAGTTTTGGCGCGCAACCGGACGTAGCCGCGCTTGCGTACGGTGCTTCAGCGCGACAATGGCCGCTCTTCCATCGACGCGGTAGTTTTGCTTCCCTCCCAACTGCGGTGCAACGACCACGATCTTTGCTAAACACCTAAACTAAACCACAGGCTAAACAGCTGCACTACACGAAGGTGAAGGTAAAAGGTGACGCGACAGATACTTAGGCCGAAATCATTGCAACGTCTATGCGTTTCACTCGAATGTTGAAAGTGCAAATGTTTGCAAAATTTATGTTGTTTTTTTTTTCATTGCATTTGGATACGGAGTAATTAATTAGAGCAACGACGACGCAAATCTTGTTATGACAAATGTTGTTTCTACCTTTTACGAAATCTATCAAATCAAATTGTTTTAAATAAGTTCCAACTTATACAATTATTTTAAAGATATTTTAAAAAATAACAAATTTTAATAAATATTGTATGTAATTATTTTGAAGCAATAAAGAATAAAAACAAACCCATGAAAATAAACATGATCGTAATTAAAGACTTTCAAAAAAAAAAGAAAAGAAGTTTACAAGTGGGTAAAAAATGGTGCGTCACGATAGTAACTAGGTACTATACTAAGTACAAGTAGTACAACTAAGTAAAAGCAAATAAAAATATTACAGTCGAATTGATCCATCATCCATCATCATTCATCCCTTGTTCGGATTTCATTTCAACAAATGGACTGCGTACGAAATGAAAACGTACATACTTATCTATCACATAGAAAAAAGTTACCGGAATTAGTTGGATGAGGAAAGCACAAGACCGAGAGGAATGGCGTGCATTAATAGATGCCTACACTCAGCATTGGGTGACAATGGGCTGAAGAGAAGAAAACATAATGAAAAGCGTACATACCTATCTATCAACCTAGAATAGTCCAACCTCGCTCTTATTGTCGATGTCTCAATTTACTTATTTGTACCTTTGTCTAGCAGATGGTGGAATACACCAACGAATGCATTTTCTAAGATGTTAGGCATAGGGCCGGTCATAAAAATCATACTGAATTTTAAATATTAAGTAGAACGACAGACAGAATGGTAGATACTTACACTAGCAGTTACCGTTTAGGTACCGTATTGATCATAGGTAGGGTAGGTACCTAGTTTTCGCAGTATCGTGACATCGCACTATGAAGGCTTCGTAGTGAGGTTGGCGATGTATCAATTTATGAAGTGTTTTGCATACACATAAGGAACCCGCTTGATACGCTTGCGACTGCGTCAACGATTTTGTTTGACAAACCTGTACAGCGCCCCTGGAGGATAGTAAGGAACTAAGAAATTCCATACAAAGTCTGCGTTTATGAAATCTCATAGAGGTAGGTACAGTATATTCAACCGCCATACGACAAGCGCCGATTCCTAATATAATAATTTCCTCTTTGGCCGATTTATAGTGTACCAATGTAACAATTAGTCCTCCGGGAGGAAGACTAATGGTATTGGGGACATATTAAGACATATCAACGCCATCTATCGATCACTTGAGAAACTGTGATTCTAAATCCGTTATTTTAAAGCACTTAATCAGTTTGTGATAGGATGACGTAAGTACTTTAAAAAAATATGTTTATTAATAATTAAAAATATCATGTATTATCTGAATGATCTTCAACTTCTTCATTTGGTCAAGTCACAGGGCAAGTCAAGTCAGTAGTCTGTGAAGCGGTGGAAGAATTTCACTTATCATTACTTGGAGATTTTGATGACAAGGATTAAAGTCACATAAACGACATTGTACCACTTCCCATGCTTGTTCACGAACACTTAGCGAATAATAATCCATCATTATTATGCACAAATACTCGAAAAAACACACAGAAAATGGACACAGCCCAAAATTGTGACTTCTATCTTCCCGCCAAATATTTTTTTTTTTTCTTTCAATCCTTGTCACCATTTTTTTTAGGCAATGGGAGCACAAATCCTGCGTCCCTACGGAGCCCACGTCATGAAAATCATACTATGTCAATGTCATTAATGTCAAAAAATCATGTCATAACAATTGTCATTTGTCAAACAATCAAATGTCAAATAAATAATATCTTGCGCTTGGCGTCGTCATGTGGCTTTTTCTTTTCTTGCGTTTTGTATTTGTGAAGTAAACGTATTTATATAATCAAATACGATATTACGCGTTAGAAAACTTAATAAAAGCGAAATGTCTCGCGACCCTCGTGATCCTCGTAATAAATACATGTCGAATCGAGACCGGGAACGCGACCGCGACCATAGGGACCGCCCTCCTATTTGGGGCCGCTCGGATTACCACCGCGGCCGTCCGCCGCCTAGAAAGAGAACAAGAAGCCGGAGTCCACCTACCCGGGAGTTAGAAAAGCGTAGAAGCCGATCACCTAGAAAAAATGACAAGGACCTTGACGAAAACATTTTGAGTGAAATATCCAAGTTACCGGAGCCCAGTGAGCTGTGGGACGGCCAGAATCAATTTGGGGAGGGTTTTGGCGCACCCCCGGCTCCAGGAGCATTCCCACCAGAGGTTTGTTTACGTGAAATTTTTTAAGTCAATCTAACCTATAAATTTTCCATTGTATTGTATAGTATAGCATTCTATAATCTGTGATTGTATTAAGGTTGTTTCTGTGCTGTTTGGTAGTGACTTGTTTTTAATGGAAAAACCTCAATTTATGAGAATGACCAACTTTTTGTTTTGATATTTATGTCTGAATCTGTACATATCTTACATATACAATATAAAATTTCGTATTGTATATTGATCACTCAGCTACAAGGGGAGCATTAATATTGAATCCTTGAGTCCCATATTTCAAGTTTAATGTTTCCAATTGGTTCGCGCAAGAATATGTCATTTTACAATTGTAACTTTGGTGAAGCATGGCTCTGGACTGTTCGTCTATGATTTTTCAATACAATGGGTTAAACTAATGTTTTGAGGATTTTTTAATCTAATTGATGTTTAAAATTGGTTAAGTACAAATAGTGTTTCTATTGTGTATAGATTCTGTGAGCCAACAGGTTAATATGCATAATATCATCATCACTACATAGTATAAAACAAAATCGCTTTCTCTGTCCCTATGTCCCTTTGTATGCTTAAATCTTTTGAACTATGCAGTGGATTTTGATGCAGTTTTTTTTAATAGATTGAGTGATTCAAGAGGAAGGTTTTTATGCCCATGCGAAGCCAGGGAGGGTCGCTAGTTAATTTATAAATAAGTGCACAATTCAGGCAGGCACATATCAACAGCCAATTGGATAATCTATTTAATAAATAAACACTTTAATGTTTATTTTAGAGGTAATTTATAAAATTATTTTTTTTACACACCTTTAAAAATTACATATCTAGGACTAAAAACAAATAAATATTTCCTTAGGGAGTGCAACCCAATCCGTTCAATACCAACTATCAGCCCTCATATCCTGGGATCTACGATGACTTCCCACCATTAGCTTCGATGCCTCAACCGACACATCCAGTAGACATGGCATCTTGGAATCAGATGTCTTTGCCGCCTCCCCCGGCACCAGTCTTCGTTCCTAATGTTGAAGACCAAATTAAGAAAGAAGGTATGTTTAGTAATTCATATAGATTTCTGTAAGTATTAGTTGTAATGTGATGGTATTAAAATTGTATGATAAATGTCAAAACATACTACATTCTTATTATTTCCAGACTAAAATTTAATACCTTATTGTCTTGGTTGCCAAAAAATAGGTAAGAAAATGCTGACATATAATTCTAACAACTACCAATGAATTAGTGATATTTATTCATGTTGTAGTTATGTTCCACCCTATCTAATCTTAAAGTCTGTCTGGATGGTAGAAAATCAGTTCTGATTGTCAGATTTTTACTTAGTGACAGATAGCATTCTATAATCTGTGGTGACAGTAAGGAAATGGATTATGGCCCACAGTTCATGCTGCTGAAAAAACTGCTAGATTAAATTTGTGCTGATAGGGTCAAATGCAGTACATAATTAAATTTCAGGGTAGGTTGATTCAGGTGATAGAGCTGAACAATGTTCCAAATTTATCAATTTTGACCAAACACCCCATTTTTTTTGGTCCTGGGATGCTTTTTCCTTGTGTGTGTTAGAATGCCAGAAGCATTGAACTAGTCAAAAATATTCTTATAGCCGGCGGACATTCAGTAAAAAAAGATTTTTGAAATCTACTCAACTCTAAACTACAATGCCAGTGTTTTCTTTTTTTTTTTAAATAAAAAAATAATAATGAATCATTATGTTAGTAATATTTCGTGTTTTTCTTTATTTACTACTCTTTTTTATCACATTATATATACATGTTTAATAAAAATATATATTTTGTATACATAATGACTAGATCTTGCAACCAATTAAATGCTTTTATGAGCTTCAAATTACTTGATTACACCCTGCTTTGTGCCTGTATAGCAATAACATGAGTTTTTTTAATTTTTTAATTTGGTTACATTGACAGGCAAAAGATTTTTATCAGACTTCTTATTATAAGTATGTCATTTTGGGATAATACTATGGAATTATATACTATGAAATATCTACGCTTTTTGGAGCAAAATTTGTGACAAAATGTCTGTTTATGTACCTTCTACAAATGAAGAGCAAGAGAGAAACTTTTGTACAGAACTCATTACTAAAGAGTTCTATCATTAAGCTCTAATGTAACTATCAAATTGTAATAATTATAAGTATGGTATTTTCTTACATAATCTTAACACAATTATTTAATATGTTTTCCACATTTTTAATGCATTTTAATTTCAGGTACCTTGATAAGTTAAACTTATTTACATTCTTCTTTAGTCATAGAGAAGAAATCCGGCATTTATTATTTTTGAAAAATAAAAAATCGCCTTGTTTTACAAGCATAGACAATTTTGAACATAGCCTGGAAGCTGCGCATATAGTATTTGCTTGTGGTATGAGTGTAAAATCACAACACCGATTGATATATAGCATATTGCATGATTAATTTCCAAATGTAATATTACACACACTGTATATCACAAAATAACTATAGTTAACGCGATGATTTCTCCTCACAGCTGCCATAGAGTCAGAAATGCGCCACCAGAAGGCTGCTTTGTCCAAACAGCGCGAAGATTACATTAAGAAGGCTGGAATTTTGAAGAAGGAATTAGACACGCTGAAAGACCAGCGTAATGAGCTGCGTGGGGACGCTAAGAGATCCCCCAGCCCCGATACAAAGAGGTTTCTCAAGGAAAATACCAAGTTACAGGTTTGCCATCAGTTCACAATGAATTGTTATTTTTTCTATGACATGATGATATTATTAATTTTAATTTAAAACGAAAATCGCAGCTTCTGCCGCGTCAAATTCTTAGTTGTCTGTTTTACTAGCTATGTTACTTAAGCGCTTGCATTTACAACTAAGAGCTTGGCTCCGAAAACGGCGATCATTGGACTGTAAGTTGTTTAAAAAATATAACTTTTTCCGCTGATCATCGTTTTCGTAAATGAGATGGTGATGTTTGAATGACTTGTTGTTTAGTTGGAGATCCAAAACAAGTTGAAGACGATCAACAATGTAGTGGACATGCTGAACGGGATCATTGGTGAAGAGGCGCACGCTCATGAAGCCCATGATTCAGATGACTCGGACCACGGTTCCAAACGGAAGTCCAGGTACTTACAATTGCTTTATTCTGAAATGTTATTAGTCAACTCGAAGATTTAAAAACTTATATTTCAAATTACTTTCATGCCAGTGTCACATTATTAAAAAAAATGTATTCCATTGAAAGAACTTTTAAATTTAAATTAAATCTTTGGGTTTTCTATTTTTATTATATCATTTAAAATTATATAGAATAGGTGAGTATGTAAATATTGTTTGTTACGTAACAATTTTATTCAAAAACAGGAATGCACGAGTGGCTTAGTGCAGACCCTTTCGAGAGCTTTGCTTACCTAATACCACAGTGAATATATACCAACCAATGATTTGACGTCATCGGCCAGTGCTAAGAAGACACCATCGACTTATCATGGAACAGGTTATAAATGCTAAATATTTTTAAGTCCTTTGTAAGCTTTTGTTATTAATTGCTGTGTCCAATGCCTATTATTGTATTAAAAATACACAATTTATAATAATTGGTCATATATTTTAATTTTAAGTTTCATAGTAAGTGGAAATCTAGTCTCTGCCTACTGTGGAAGACAGGCTGTCATGATATAATGTTTAGATTATTAATATTTGTAAACCCATGTTCAGTTTTGTATGTTACTTTTGTTGACAAAAATGTAGTGTTATGTATTTTTATCATGTACAGTCGAGGCAGATTAACCTGACCCTCCAGTCATATTAGCTGGTTCGGTTACCCACTAGGGGTTAGATATATCGGCCCGACTGTACTTATCTAAAATAGTATGTAATATATTATGGTTGTTTGATTAAATATTTTTTATCCAGCCGTATTTTATTTTTCCTGTTTTGAATTTGTCAATATGCATTTTTAAAACCACAAAACACTTTTGATTGATTTAGATAGTGTTCTTGAAAAAATAAAATGTTTATACAAGTGTTCGGAGTAATCGGCTATCTTCGGGAGTCATCGGCAAATTTCGTGTGTCTTTTCGGCGTTCATTTTTCGGCCTAGTAGTTTTTGAGACTTAACTATCCGACCAACACTGCTCGATGAAGAGGCGTCAGGTGTAAATAGCTGTCCTTAATCCCTTGCGACCGGGAGGTACCCGGGTACCGCAAAAAAATTGCAAATAAATAAATACCCAACTTTTCGCAAACCGATCTAAAGTAATTTCATTTCATAAGGTCTTTTACTTTTGACTACTTAAGCTTATATAACGTGTTAAATCTTAAATTATCGGCTCGTTAGTTAGTAAACATTTTTAGAACCGCAATATAAGGTTATAAACAAAACTTTCGCTTGAGCCTACTGTTGCCAGGGTGTGCGGGATCCAAAAACGGGTTTGATACTCAAATTCCAACGATTTAAAGTGTTTGATTCAATATTTTGTCATCAGATTCTGTTTTCGACAAGTGTACGGTACTTAAATATTTTCGTTAGGTTTTGAATTTGGAAGGAGCGGCCATACTGGCCACTGGCTATAGACAATGACTGAGCATTAAAAAATGTATCTAACCAGTACTATATCTATTACTAACATAAATATCTTTATTTTTTTTAAATATGATAGCATTAATGAAGCATGTCCGTCTGTTTGCAGGTCGCCATCGAACCCCAAGTTCAACTATGTTTACTATGATCCCGAGATGCATTGGTGTCGCGTCTGCAACGAATTCCCGCCAACTGCTAAGGATTACCTGAATCATCTACATTCGCCTGCGCATCACAAGTAAGTTTTTTTTTTTAATTGTGACCATCCAAGACCCAGGCCAATCAGAAAAATACCGTTTTTCATCTTGACCTGACCGGGGATCGAACCCGGGACCTCTTGAGTTAAAGACCCTATTGATTTCCTGTTTCAACTACCATTATGTTAAACGTGGCCTAAGGTCTTATGGCTCTAGGTTCTGTCAACCCCGTATGGGATAAAAACGTGATTATATGTACGTATGTATTAAAAGCGTACCCTAGGCTCAGAACAATAACCTGAAGATACATTAGGATGATGATAAATGAATGTATATCAGGATGGCAGCTGCCCACATGGAAGCGCCTTGGCACAGCGTGACGGGCGTCAACGAGGGATTCCCCAGTCTGCCCAGCGCGCCCACTAAAAGAACGCCCATTAGAGGTAAGGAATTTCAATGTCGCTTTATGTTATCCTGCTAATATTTTAACCCGAAAATTTGTATGGATGTTTGTTACACTTTCACAGGAAAACGGCTGAACCGATTCGGCTGAAATTTGGAATGGAGATTGCTTAGACCCTGGAACAACACATAGTCTTTATTTTATCCCGAAATTCCCAAAGGAGCAGTGCCCCGGGCAACAACTAGTTCGAAAATAAGTAGCACATACACAGAAGCACAAAAGAACATATATTTTCATCTATACTTACAAATAACATTATAAAAAAGAATTATTCAAATCCGACCAGTTGTTGCTAAAATCTTTTGTATGGAGAATTCTTTCCTCTTCTTGGATTTTTGTTGCCTTTTCATTGTAAATCTTCCTTTAATCTCCGTTTAGACCAAGGCGACAACGACACAATACTTTTCGTACAAAAACTAGGCGTGAAATTTTACGTATATGGCGCATACGTAAATGATCGACATGTGGGAGACGCTTAGCGAATGTCTACAACTTTGACTAGATGGCGCTGTCGCTAGACAGTTACAAAGTTATAAGCGTTCCAATAAATCTTCAGCCTTATTATAATAATTATAGATTTCTTATAACGACTTTCTCATGACGATGCAATACAATTGCTATCTATAATAAAGAAAAGTCTGCTATTTTTGTCCTATATTTTTTGTGCTTTTGATGATAAACAAAAAAAAAACATGTTTTCTATTCCACTTTAGGTCTTCAATTCTTTGTGCCGTCGACCGCGTGGTACTGCAAGTTGTGCGACCAGTTCATTGGAGATCTCCACTGCGCCTCCGCGCATCTCAAGTCTATTGTCCATTCCAAAAATTACCAGGTAACCAATACGAATACCGCTAATAAATGATGGACCATCTCCTGTCGTGCCGCAGCTGTCCTTTTCAATTTACGGTCATGAGCATTTCATACGATGTATATATAACCATCGGTTCTTAAGTCAATGTATATAAGGTCTAAATTCGAATAGCTCAGCTGTGATTTAGCATCCTATACTGGGCCAAATGTATAGTTTTTGGCCATTGACACTATAGAAAAAGACAGTAAAACACAAATACCTTTGATAATTGGACAAATTCTTCATAAACATCCATATAATTGTGTCCCGCTTAATACATTATGACTACTCAGATTATTATATTTTTATTGGACTCATTGCAACTTGGCAATTATGATGAAATGACATGTTGTCTTTATTATTTTGACTTTTATTATCTTTTTAAATTTGACGTTATGTTTTAAATTGTGTATTGTTATAATTGAGTCTTTATAGACATGATAGATGTGCACGCCTTACTTAGGTAAAATGTATTCGCACATTCATATTGTGATACCATCATTTTGTATATACATTCATGCAAATAAAGAGATTTGATTTGCCTCCGTGACCAAATCAGATGTTATGAAAACATGTGTTTGGGATTAGGGTAGGTACGATTTCACCAAACATCACCTACATATGTGTAACTTATTTGAAATTATTCCAGAACTTCGTAGAACAAAATCCCCACTGGGAGACCGACTGGGTGTCAGACAGGCAGAAGGCATTCGAGAAATCACGAGCGAACAAGAAAGAAACGGAGAAACCACAACAGTACACCGCTCACACCATCACGTTCAACAAAGATGGCTTCCACACGAAGTCTAAAGACGTCCCTTCTGAGGAGGAGGAGAAAAAGAAGAAAAAAGAAAAGAAAAAGAAGGCCAGGAAGAAGGCCAGTAGTAGCAGTTCGTCTAGTGATTCTAGTAGCTCGGATAGTGATACTAAGAAGAAAAAGGTGAAAGGTAAAGGTGAATTGTCTCCTTTCTTATTGGCTAAATTATTAATTTATATGTTGGTTACTTAGTCAATTCACCCTGTATGTATATCTATCCTACTAATATTATTTACGCGAAAGTTTGTAAGAATGTATGGAAGTTTGTTACTCTTTTACAGGATAAGGGCTGAATCGATTGGTTGAAATTTGGAATGGAGTTTGCTTGGACCATGAATCAACACATCCAAACTTCCATACTAATATTATAAATGCGAAAGTCTGTCTGTCTGTTTGTCTGTGTGTCTGTCACCTCTTCACGGCTAAACTGCTGGAGCGATTGTGATGAAATTTGGTAGGGATGTAGTTAACGACCTGAGGTCAAACATAGCCAATTTTGGGCGCGATATAACCGATTCCCACGCGGGGCGAAGCCGCGGGGAACAGCTAGTCTACTATATAAAAATAAGTCGGGTTTTCCTTCCTGACGCTATAACTCCAGAACGCACGAACCGATTTCCACGGTTTTGCATTCGTTGGAAAGGTCTCGGGCTCCGTGAGGTTTATAGCAATTCAACAGAAAAGCGGGAAAATCATTTTTCACATACAGCGCCATCTCTGATACATAGCATGTACTACAAAAACGAAGCCATCTGGTGGCGGAACGTAGTTTGCCGAGTTTGCTAGTAGGCTATATCTTATCCCGGGCTCCACTCCCACGGGAGTGGAGCCCGGGCAACAGCTAGTACTAATATTATAAATTCGAGTCGGTTGAAAGCTTTCACGGCTAAACCGCTGAACCAATTTTGATGAAATTTGGTACGAATATAAATAAGGGCTACTCTTGGGTGAGATATAACCGACTCTCACGCGTCTGGATCCGCGGGCAACAGCTAGTCCTTTACACACTAAGCTTTCGTTCAGCTGTCCAACCCATCCACTCAATTTATTCAGATGTTTTTTTTTTATTGTAGCCAAGAAGCCTAAGGCAAAGGGGGAACTGAAAGAGAAGGCGCTATCGGAGTTCATGTCGGCCATACAGATGGAGATACTGAACGAAAACGACCGGAAACTGCTCAACAATATCAAGAACAGGTCAGTTTTTTATTTTATTTTATTTATTAAAACTTTATTGTTTAAGTAAAAATGCAATACAATAAATTTTGTTTTGTTGTTATACAATTTATATTTAAAGAGAGCATATCAATAGAAGAGGGAACTTAGACAAGGTTCGTCTTAGACTTTTTTAAATGCCGTTTTTATACTTAGGTATTAATACATCTCTGCAATTTTCCATTTTGACAATATCATGTTACAGTAATTTTCATACCTATTATTTTGACGTGACAACGTCTTAAATTAGGTTGCGGCTGGGAGTCACTTATGAAAAAGTGTAACGCTCGGTAACGTTACGATGAGTCACCGAACGAGAGAGAGGCCCGCCGAATGCCTTGCGTCTCTCTCCCACTCAACTATGAGTTGTCACGTAAAATCTTCGCCCGTAAAACCGACTTTACAGGCAACCATTTTTTTTTTCCTGATTGTCCTTAGTGGCCTAATGGGGACAAATGCGGTACAGACCGATTAAACCTGTAATAATCTTGACCAAATCAAGGTTTCGTATTTCCCTGCTTCTCCGGAAAACTAATATGGGACCTAAACTTAAAGAAAGAATACTTCGTCAAGTTTTTTTAAATCTTTTTTTCATGTGAGTGTTACTCGTTTGATCACAGCGGTAAAAACTGGATATTTTTTTTTTAAGAAATAGTAACGTCAAATTTTCTTGTAAAAAAAATATTTGTAGAAATATATCAGAAACGTATATCGCTATTTTTTTTTTTTGATTGTCTACTAATGGTATTATAAATTATTCATTGTTCTAGAATGAAAAGTGATAAGGAAAAGAAAGAGGAAAAACGGGAGCGATCTGCCTCCGTGTCTACGAGGAAAATTCGGTGAGCTTTTTTATTATTTTATTTATGTTTATTATTTTTGTGCATTCAATTTGTATAAAGCTTTTGGTAGGCGTATGTCCCACGATATACGATTGCGATACGTGTTTGATATTTGCAATATATAAAAAATATTATTGACAGATTTTTTTTTTGTCTACATGGTATGAATCGAAAAACTTTATTTTTTTATTTATTCATTTACATCTAATTTTTATCTTTTACTTTACCTGAAAAGTGAGCCCCCAGTTAATTGAATTTTGTAATTTTATAAATTTTATAATATAATTTTAGGCAAGATCTTTTTAATTTGTTAAGTTCTTCAAGTTAAATCTATACATACACATTACACATGTACAAATTTTGATTCCTAATATTATTAATATTCCTATTATTATTGATAGACAGACATATAAGAGATACTATGTACAAAATACATATAAAAAGACATATAAAAAATACTTTTTTTTTGGCTTGAAGATCACCCAGCACCCGCCGCTCTCGTTCGCCTCGCCGCGACACTCGCTCGCCGCGCGACCGAGACCGCGACGCTCGTAACAGCCGAGACAGGGACTCCCGCCGGAGCCGAGAACGGGAAAGCCGAGCCAGGGACGACCCGCGGAGGAGAGACAGAACCCCGCCGCGCGATGAGAAAAAACCTGAGGTTAAAAAGATGCCTTTTATAGGTGAGTGCATTATTTGTGTCGCCAACTTCATAAATGATTTACGCCTGAATACGCAAACGATATACTTTAAAAAAATATTTGTATAGACTTGACTACACGGTGAAAGAACTTAATGTTATATTAATAATGCCCCTATATTCAAACGCTACTCAATTTTGTGAGCTGTTCAAGTCATCATGCTGTCACTGTCATATCGTTGACGTTCAGCGCGCCAGCATGATACTTGAGCAGCTATCAAAATTGAGTAGCGTTGAGTATTCGGGCATTAACAGTTGTATATTTCGTGTTTGTAATTTGTCCTTCATTGTATATTTTTGTTATTGGTGCAATTGAGAATTTGTATATTGTAAATTGATGTAAAATTGACAAAAATAAAGCGCATAAACATAGTCATGCGAAGTCGTCATTAAGCCATGCAAATACTATAAAAATAGACCCAGAGGATAACAAGTATTTTAATGTTGTATTGTAATGCACATAGCTAGCGTTTTATACCCTAACTAGCGACCCGCCCCGGCTTCGCACGGGTGCAATACTATATAATACATGTATGTATTATACATATAAACCATCTTCTTGAATCACTCTATCCATTAAAAAAACCGCATCTAAATCCGTTGCGTAGTTTCAAAGATCCCAACATACATAGGGACAGACAGCGGGAAGTGACTTTGTTTTATACTATGTAGTGATTATATCCGTACCGTACCGTAACAGATAATCATTTCGCAAACCATGAGATCCATGCATTTATGTTAACCATCTTATGTATCATTTTATTTATTTATTTATTTCATGTACACTTAAATTTAAACAAAGACACTTAAAATTTGGAAATTTAGTACAAGGGTGCTTTCAGATACAAGGCTTATTTCTATAGAAATTTCTTCCAGTAGACCCGCGATACTTTTATCTATTTTTTTTTTTGAATAGTTTTTACGGCCATGGAATCTAATCCTTTAAGGCCTTTCTTGAATTTATTAATCTTCTTCAGTACTACTTAAGTCAGTCGAGTCAAAAATTCAAGTCAATAGTCAAGTCCAGTCAAGTAAGTAAGTCTAGTCTGAGTCAGATGGCTAAGTGAAGCGGTGGATAAACTTCACTTAGCTATATCATGGAGATTTTGGTGACAAAGATAAAAAGTCACGTAATCGACACTGTATCACTTCCCAACACTCACGCTTGTTCACGAACACTTTGCGAATAATCCACCAATATTATGCACAAATACTCGAAAAAATCTAAGTTTTGGAAATTAAATACAGCGCGGACATAGCGACAGTTCACTTTCCCTCCAAAAACTCCTACTTTTATCTAACGCCTAAATAACAATAATATTATTTTTTCTTTTTTTTTCTTTTCTATTCTATTTTTATAGGGACATATGAAACAGATTGAGTTAGCCCCATAGTAAGTTCTAGACTTGTGTTATGGGATATTAACTTTGTGTGTATAAAGATAAAGAATATGAATATGTAATAATGGACCCGAAGTCACCATATTCATTTATCTTTGAAACATAACTAATCGCTAAAACTGAACCCTATTCTGTATTTAAGTTTGTGTCATAAAGCATATTTTAATTACAATTAGGTACATTTATTACAAACATGACAAATATAGCAAAATATCATACGAAAAGAAAATACTAATTTTTTTACACAGGTAAAATGCCAGTCTATAAAAATTTGGTGAAGAATACCAAAACAGAAGATCAGAAAAAAGATGATCAGAAAAAGAAGGACGAAGAAGAAGCTACCAAGAAGAGGAGGGAGGAGATGGACGCGGAGATACAGAAAAAGGTAAATTATCTTATTATCCACACTGTATTAAATCCCAATACTTCTGCTAATTTTTTTGCTGTCATTTAATGAATAATAGTCCATGAAAACTATAATATATTTTGGAAATAAATACAACATAGACATTGTTTAATATTCAGGGTACTTACAGATTTCCTTGAAAACAATTATAGGCAAAATATTGGAAAGCATACTGTCTCCCTCACTGAAGCAAGGTATAACGATGCTCAGTTTGGTTTGGTTTTCTAGTCTAGCGGTCGTTAATGGAAATTGCTGGACACTTTTGTTATGTTGGTACCAATCATTAGGTTCATTTTAGTTTAAAAATATATAGGCGCATTTCAAAAACTTGACTTGTTGTTGGCGCCATTGTAAAATTTGACACGATGTTGTTTCATCTCAAGAGGAAGAGGAAGAAAAGTACTTGTACAAGCCTCGGCCGAAATTGTAATTTACGTATATACCTCGTATAGCACTTGGCGAGGCTTCAGCTGCGCTTTGGCCTTGCAATATAACTCGGCCATAAGTTGCTTTATTTCCTGCCTCGACAGTAATGTACTATTTCTTTCTTTTGTTCGAAAATAGCTTCATTAAAAAAAAATACCTCAATAGACTCCTTGCTGGCCTATACTAACAGTTACCAACAGTTATATATTGTATTAAATATGTGTGCGTATTTCAAAAATTTAAAAATAGAAGTAAGCGAGCGCTGTCTTGTTAAAAGCGCTAATGTAAAATTTGTCACTACGATTTTTCCTCATTAAGAGAAAGAAAAGTACTGTACAAGCCACGCCCGAATTTGCAATTTTCGTCATCGGCTTCTCTTCTTCTTTTTAATAGCACTTGCAATATAACTCTGCCGTAAATTGCTTTATTTTCGGCCTCGACAATAATGTTCTATTACTTCCTCTTGCTCGGAAATAGCTTCGCATTATTTAAAAATAATAATACGTCAATAGACTCATAGCTGGCCTAAGACAACAATGTAATAAAAAAAATATCATTGGCCTGTAATGGAGGTTTTATAATGTACAAGTTTTCATACACTAGGTTTTTTAGTTTCAATCTGAACAGCCTACCAAAAAAAACCTATTCTAGCGCTAGTTAATGGAAATTGCTGGGCACTTTTCTTAGGTTAGTCTAACCATTAGTTCTTTAATCGTTTCAAAAAGTCTAAAAAAAAGAACACAGCGAACGCTGGCTTGCTGACGCCTTTTTAAAATTTGATACGATGTTGATTCGTCTCAAGAGGATTTCAGAGGAAGTAAAGTACAATAATTGCCTCGACGGAAATTGCAATTTACGTCCTCGTATTATTAAAAGGCCTCAGTTTCGCCTCGTCCTTTTAAAAGCACTTGACAAGGCCTCAGCTGCGCTTCGATCTTGCATATATTGCAAGGCCAGAAATAAAGCCATTCACGGCCGAGTTATATACTCGGCCGTGAATGCCTTTATTTCTGGCCTCGACAGTAATGTACTATTGTTTCGTTTTTTCTTTTTAAATAGCGATAAGAGAGAAAAGGATTTAACCCTCTAGTATTCTTTATTTTCCAATTAAGCTGGCAGAGTTTAAAGAGAAGATAGCCAAAGCCAAACGAAGTTTGGTAATATTATTTCCCAATTTAAGTGGCAGAATTTTAAAGAGAAGATAACCAATGTCCAACGACCTCTGGTAATCTGGTATTTCCCAATCCAGGTGGCCGAATTCAAAGAGAACATAGCCAAAGCCCAACGACCTTTGGTAATCCTGGTATTTCCCAATCCAGGTGGCAGAGTTTAAAGAGTAGATAGCCAAAGTCCAACGACTTTTGGTAATCTGGTATTTACCAATCCAGGTGGCAGAATTTAAAGAGAACATAACTAAAGCCAAACGAACTTTGGTAATCTGGTATTTTCTAATACAGGTGGCCGAATTCAAAAAGAACATAGCCAAAGCCCAATGACTTGGTAATCTGGTATTTCCCAATCCAGGTGGCAGAATTCAAAGAGAACATAGCCAAAGTCCAACGACCTTTGGTAATCTGGTATTTCCCAATCCAGGTGGCCGAATTCAAAGAGAACATAGCCAAAGTCCAACGACCCTTGGTAATCTGGTATTTCCCAACCCAGCTTGCCGAATTCAAAGAGAACATAGCCAAAGTCCAACGACCTTTGGTAATCTGGTATTTCCCAATCCAGGTGGCCGAATTCAAAGAGAACATAGCCAAAGTCCAACGACCCTTGGTAATCTGGTATTTCCCAACCCAGCTTGCCGAATTCAAAGAGAACATAGCCAAAGTCCAACGACCTTTGGTAATCTGGTATTTCCCAATCCAGGTGGCCGAATTCAAAGAGAACATAACCAAAGTCCAACGACCCTTGGTAATCTGGTATTTCCCAACCCAGCTTGCCGAATTCAAAGAGAACATAGCCAAAGTCCAACGACCTTTGGTAACCTGGTGTTTCCCAATTCAGGTGGCAGAGTTTAAAGAGAAGATAGCCAAAGCCCAGCGCGAGCGCGAGCGGCAGCAGCTGGAGATGCCACCGCCCGCGCTGGCGCTGCCCACCGCGCTGGGCGCCGCGCCGCCCGCCAGCCTGCCCGCGCCCGTGCTGCCCGCGCCTGTGTGAGTACAATACAATACAATACAATACAATACAATAGACATTTATTAGGACATTCATCACACATACAAATTTAGGATTAGGGAATACTTCGAGCGTTCGGACTCGAGTTGATTTATATAGTATAGGATAAGTAACTTTTGTGTATTTGTGATTGGACCGGACTTCGATACAATTCGACACAAAAAGCGGCCCATAGCCGGGAGGGTTTCCGTTTGCTGACCTCCAAACTTCAATTCGAAGATGGCACCCCATGATGATGAGGAACTTTTGTGTTGTAATTAGTTTATAATTTTATATGTGTACTCTTTGCGATGTACCCTCTTTAATGCCCATGTACTCTTTTTTCCTTTATTATACAGATTGACTGGAAAAGATCCCTGTTAGGGATAAGTCCGCCTTTTGTTGTGTTCTATGTTGTATCATCAATGTTCTTTCTGTACAATAAAGTTAATACATACATACATACAAATCAACAAAGGACACAAAATTAACAAACAAACATACATAAAATGTGACAAATATCTCAATAGGTGGCGGCTCAATATCCCAGACATGCAAGCATGTCTAGCACTGATTTTCAGCCGTCACTCTTTGAGTAATCACGGACACATCACCGACAACCGATGGGCGATGACAACAAGACGAACCGGAACGAGTGTGCAAGCGAGACGGCGCAACACATGATACAAGGCGACCTCTCCCTCACTCAATCGCTTTTATACTGTACTAGTGTAGTAGTGGCAGCGACAGCGTGACACGCTGCCACCACGCTTGGCAGCGCCGTGCCGCCCGCCAGCCTGATCTTAAAATCATTTTATTTTTGCCTTTTGAAGTACGAAACCCTAAAAATCTTTAAAATCATCATAAGCAGAAGCTGGAGGCGTGACGGAGATGAAGGCGTACATTGTTGGTAAAATAAACTAAAC
Source organism: Apomyelois bistriatella (assembly GCA_947044815.1). Taxonomy (NCBI): domain Eukaryota; kingdom Metazoa; phylum Arthropoda; class Insecta; order Lepidoptera; family Pyralidae; genus Apomyelois; species Apomyelois bistriatella. The sequence goes on from OX345693.1 coordinate 1,108,806, forward strand.
GTCAATGTCATATCATATTGCGTGCTCATCTGTCAAACTGACTTATGTCATGGTTAACTCTCTCTTGCCTTTTGCCTTGAATGGCCGCCGGTTGAATTTTTGTTTTACGGAAATAAAATCTCTGTTAATCTAACTGATATCTCTGATTTAGCCCATAACCCATCATACATTGTATATCGTTTAAGTTTATATGAAATACTACACACGCGATCCGTAGCCGTGGCGTGTTGTCCTTGTATCTGACACATACAAACAACTGAAATAGATCTAAGGATAACAGACGAGACAAACGAATTGACATGTCCTCCTGAGCACGAAGCAACTCTACATCGAAACGTCACTAGTGGTGGATGTATTATAAATTTCTTTTTGATTGTTTTAGATGTCCCACTGCTGGGCTTTTGCCTTTCACTCGTCTATTGTTTGCCGTTAGTTGTCATTATAATTATATCACTTCTCAAAACGCCTACTCAACGAAATAAATTCTCAAAGATCTGATTGTGTCGCCACAAAATTCCAATTGTTTCCGAATCCGGAATGAAATGACTTTTTTCATTCCAGAGCTACACCACAGCCGAGCTTACCCAAAGACCTTCAGGAAGCCCTCGACATCATATTCCCGAGCGACGTCAAACCAGACCTCAATCAAGTCAGCCAGGACATTCTAGCTGCCATGCCCAATATAGCACCAGGTTTCCCACTAGGCATGCCCCCATTCCCATCACTACCACTGATGCAACCGCAAATACCTGGTATGTTCGGTTTCGATTTAAATCCACCTCCACTATTCTCACCGAGACCGCAGTTGTACGACACGCATGTCCCATTAGTGCCCAATCCGAAGCCCCGACCTCAAAAACATAACAATAGGAATAAAAATCACGAACAGAAGAATCAAGCGCAGAAGAATGCGCAAGCGCAGAAGACTGCGGCGCAAACGAAAGCGTCGGAGAAGATTGCGAATGCGGACGCTAAGAAGAAGGAAGAGATGGACGATTTGGCGATGCTGGGAATAGACGCATCGGACGTCGGCGCGGGGATTTAATGTGGATGAATTAAGACTATGTATGTATGGATTGTTGAATGTAAAATGTTTGTATACCATGTGTAAAGAAAAGAGAAGCAGGAAAGCAGTCTGGCCTCCGAAGTAACAAGCTAAAAGCAAACGCTAAAAGTGACTATGTGATAACAAAAAAAAAAAAAATGTGCGGCACTCGGGGACTAACGCGGTAAAGCTATTGCATAGCATTTTTTATCAACTTATGCAGTAAGTACGAACGCTCGGCCGAGCTACATGGTAATTGGAGTACATGGTGTTAGATTTTATTTTCGTTACGGAATTTCTTGATTCGCTCGCCGCGCTCAATGCCCGTGATAAAAACTATGCAATAGCTTAAAACTTTTATTTGGATAGATCATATTAGAGAGGTAACTACTGGAATTTTGACAACCCCAATTTCGATCACTACACCACGGGAAGGGATAAAGTCTATTATAAAACCGGTTGGACTTCACACGACTTATATATTGAGTAAACCAACCACCTATGTGGATGGTTGGGGCAATGTATGAGTGTTAAATTTCTTTCAAAGTCAATTGTATTTTTATTGAGATATTTTTTTTAATGGCAGAGGATGTTTATAGGATTAAGTTACCTACCTATTGCTGTTTATGTCATTTTAAGTAATAAATAAAGAAACTGTGTTGAATGAAGAAATAAGTAACCCGCTAGTATAGACATAAATGAAATAACTCCATTAAAAGAAACTAGCTCTTAAATTATGATAATTTAAGTTTAGTTTTCAAAAGCAATAAAATTCTAGGAAAATAAAATTTTGCGAAAGTGGCCTTCTGTACATTATACGTCCAGACGTTCTCATGCTCTATTCTTATTTTACTTTCTTTCTTGGTACATTTGATTTTATGTTCCTGTGTGGTTACCACGACATCCTCTAACAATTCATAAATAATAGAGTAAGCGAGATGTCGCCTTACATCGTGTATTGGGCCATCTCACTTACTCTATTGTTTTTAAAATTGTTATGAGATGTCTCGTGGTAACCTTTTGGAAGTATCGTAATTCCTAATTGTAATTTTACGTTTATTGACTTTCTGTGTGTATAAATTGAATAGAAATCTCGGAAATTGAAAAATAAAGTAAATAATGTTGTATTACATATTATAACTAACAAACTTACACAGGGTGACTTTTTAAACACCGGTCAAATTTTTTTCAATACTACTATTCACTACTTATAAAAAAAGTAAGTAAAAAAGGAAAAAAAAAATCAAATCAATGGACATGTGTTTGTATGCGGATGTCGTAAGAATTTAAAAAGTAATCCAGTTTCATTACAATATTGTTGGTGTTTAAAATGTTTAAAAAGTCACCCAGTACAAGTATGCCCGATGATCAATAGTGGGCAAAAATAGGTCTTTTATGATTATACGTAGTTAGATACTGGACTTTAAAAAAAAATTGTATAGACTTGACTACACGGTGACAGAAGTTAATGTTAAATTAATAATGCCCCAATACTCAGACGCTACTCAATTTTGAGAGCTGTTCAAGTATCGTGCTGTCACTGTCATATCGCTGACGTTCAGCGCGACAGCATGATACTTGAGCAGCTCTCAAAATTGATTAGCGTTTGAGTATTCGGGCGTAAGTGTTGTATTGTAGTTCATGCCACAACGGACAATGACTCATATATAGGTTCTCACTAAAACATTGCGCATACGTATACATTTTGATACGAACTAGAGAGAAAAACATACATATAATCACGTCTGTCTCCTGCAGGGGTAGGCAGAGACTAGATATTAGGGAGGTTTGTAAGGATCGTAGCCAATGGAAATCCCTTACCCCCGTATTAAGAAACGTTTGTTAAGCCTATTTTATTTAAAATGTGTTTCGTCTCGTTCTTTCACATGAAGTGTCAGGTAAGAGAGAAAGAGCCAAAACATATTTTAGTTACAATGGGCTTATCGAACGTGTCTTAATACGGCGGTTAGTCTCTGCCTACAGAGAAAAAAACGTTGTTTTCTTAATCCTTTGGTTTTCGAGGACTATGGTCCGATATAGCGGTACTGGTTATTGTAATGGAGGGACTAGTGATGTTCCGCTGATTATTTATAGTTAACGGAAAATTTTCCCTTGTATGTTTTTTTTTATATATATACCATTTAGTAGGCAAACAGGTTAAACTTTTTGGGAATATTTCGTAAAAATGTTTGGGAACTGCACACACCACTGCCGTCTAACCTCTATAAATCCTTATAGTTTTTTTTTTACCAATTGGATCATTATCCCTTGTGTGTTAGTGGCCAATTCTAACAATTTTTCAGACTGCCTATAGGCATCTGACACAGTCTATCGACTTTGTGCTTTTCGAAGCACGGGGAAATCAAAATGACACTAGTAGCAACCAATCCGAGTCAAATATTTCGAAGCATTGTCCGTAACTTCGCTTGAATTGTAAACAGACTACAACATAATTCGAAATCGATACTATCATAAGTGTTGGGATAGAATCATTTCTTTACGGTGTAAGGGAAATCCTATGAAATTACTTGATTAAGTTTAAAACCTAGTTATAGTAATATTAAAACTAGTTGACTGCATGGTTATACAACAATGCATTTCGCCAAAACTCGCGCTGAGTTGATTATGTCTATTTTTTCTAAATGATAATAAATATCGTAACTTTATCTAATTATGTCTTTTTTTTTTCTTTAACATAGAAGCAAAAAGGACTTATGATTTTTTCCCTTGTAAATAAGTCTAATATCTACCTAGACATCGAAAATGTTCATAAAAATTTTAAATCCTCTTCTTATATTCATAAAACCTAACGGAACTCTCCTCCAAACTATAGCTAAAAATTGATCATATGTACATTTAGTACATATGATCAATACATATATATATGATCATTATATATATAATATATGATCATACGACCTCCGTGGCGTAATGGTTAACATGCCTGACCGCTACTCAGGAGGTCCCGGGTTCGATCCCCGGTTAGGTCAAGATGAAAAATGATCTTTTACTGATTGGCCTGGGTCTTGGATGTTTATCTATATATGTATTTGTTATAAATTATAGTATCGTTGAATTAGTATCCCATAACACAAGTCTCGAACTTACTTTGGGGCTAAGTCAATCTGTGTGATTTGTCCCTATTTATTTATTTATTTATTTATTTACATTATTATTATTTTTTTTTTATTATATGATGACATCTTTTATTACTTGACATTTTTATTAAACTATTTCAATAATCCTCAATATTTATTTAATAATAAACTTATGGTAATTATAAAAATATTCAAATGTAAACTCGTCTGATTTGACTCAAATTTTGTGAATTGACGTTTTTGAAGGCTGCTGTGGAGTTTGTGGCGCCACTTCTTCTCCACTTGCGCTTTGGAAGTGGTGGTAAACTTAAAATAAGTAACAATTGACGTCAATAAGTGATAAGAATATCCTATATTGAAAACAAACAATTTGAATTTGAATTTTGAATTTAACGAACGTTAGAATAATACTAAATTAAAACTAAAATCTTATATTAGGCTACCTTAGACTTATATAATAAAGCTGAAGTAAACACTTATAACTTCAGAACTGGTCACACAAGTTAAACTCTTGATGATGATTCCGTGATGATAAATCACTCTTTTGGCAGAATCTGTTCCCACCCCTCGTAAATCTAATATCATCATCATTTAAGTCGAAGGCTGTCCACTGCTGGACATGGCTTTCCCAAAGATTACCAGAACGATCGGTCGAAAGCGGCCTGCATCAAGCGTCTGCCTGCGACCCTCTTTAGGTCATCTGACCATCTGGTCAGACGACCTAAAGAGGGATGCCGGTGCGTGGTCGCCATTCGAAATTTTAAGTACCTATACATATATTGTACTACTTATACCTAGCCAAAGGCTACCTATATAGAAAGACTAGCTGTTCCCCGCGTGGGACTCGGTTATATCGCGCCCAAAAGTAGCCTATGTTTGACCTCAAGTCGTTAACTACATCCCTACCAAATTTTATCACAATCGGTCCAGCAGTTTAGCCGTGAAGAGGTGACAGACAGACAGACAGACTTTCGCATTTATAATATTAGTATGGATTTTCTCAAATGTGGCCAGGTGGCTTACCACTATCTTTTAAAGCCATGCAAAATATCCAGTGAGTAAGCGAGACAGCGCAATACATGATGTAAGGCGACGTCTCGCTTACTCACCGGATCTTACATAGTTTTAAGAGACGGTAGTAGCCCCACAGTAGTTCTAAAGTTATAAGTGTTCAAGTTCCAACAAACTGGTCAGCTTTTTTAGTACTTACCTCTGTGATACTTACATAGTAGGTACTTATAACACTAATCGCTATTAGCGCTATACTTGTTCCAAACATAATTTAATCGAATGAATAAACTAGGTGTTTATTATGCTCTGATAAACTTAAGTTACTTGATAAACTGTATCAGTGGTTAAGAATAATCTGGTTATACTCGGTTTATTTGGTAAGTACCTATTTAATTCAATGTTTACAATAAATTTCGTTATTAAACTCAAGCACGTGTCTACGCAAAATGTCCAATGGGTAATATTCGAACACTATACAAAGCTTCAAATTTTTTTTTTTTTTTCGTTTGGTCCTCTGGCTGAGAATGTCTTATGCCATTTAGTCCCAAAATTAAAATAAATACCAAAGCACTTAGGTACATTAATTCAACTATTTTTTTTATCAGGCGTTACCGTCACAATTAAATAACGTAAACTCTTCTTCGGGCAGTCAGGCAATACAAGGCTCTTATCAAAAAGTGCTCACTTTATGGCATATTACTAAATAGTACATAGTATAAAAAAAAGTCGCTTTCTCTGTCCCTATGTCACTTTGTATGCTTAAATCTTTAAAACTACGCAACGGATTTTGATGCGGTTTTTTTTAATAGATAGAGTGATTCAAGAGGAAGGTTTTTTGCCCATGCGAAACCGGGGCAGGTCGCTAGTACAAAAATAAATCAGCAGATAGACAGACGAGTAAATATTGAAAACTTGTTGGCTGATGAAATGCCTCCGCATTTTACATGACGCTTTTTACCGTGTTGTAGCGAAGGTTATCGTATCTGTATGTATCACGTACTATGTATCTACCTAATATACTATATCTAATACCTATTATAGATATCGCATCTATTGAATTTAATCTACTAAGAGAAGATGCCAACGTCCAAGTGGCAGGACAGTTACTATCATATAGTATCTCTATTTGGTTTATGGTTAATTATGTTTTTAAATTTTCCTGGATGATTATTTCGACCTTAACAGCGACCTTCGAGTTGAATATAATAACGCGTTCCGAGTGCTGATGGGGCTGCCGCGCTACTGCAGTGCATCCGCCATGTTTGCGGAGGCTCACATAGACAGTTTTGCTGCAATCATGCGCAAACGCTGCGCCTCCCACTTAAGGCGTTTTCGCGACAGCTCCAAAACCATTCTGAGTGCGTTAGCAGACCGGTGGGACTCGCCAATGCTAGCCAGGTGGATACGGCTGCATGCAAATCAAATAGATACCTATCTTGCTTGTTTGATTGCATGTAGTCTTCTCTAAAACAAAAAAAAAAATTACTAACACTAGTTTATAATTATTATTTAATTTGTCTATGTCTTATCATTGGACTTTTGAGAGCATTACCTTTACGCTTGAATATCCACTATTATATGGATCCAACACTTAAAAACTTAAATAATAATAAATGCCCTTTGGAGAAGTAGATGATAATTGTTGTTATGTTGGTTGATAGTACCAGAATACTTACTTCATTAAGATTATTTTTTAAGTTTGTTTTCCTTAGAATATAGTCTGTTCGTAAGTTTCTTCATTAAAAAAATGGCAGAAGAATATTTTACTTATATTTTTTTAGTAAAATAGCCTTTATTTGCACGACACATGATGTTATTCTGTGTCGTCTATAGTTTGATCTATAGTTCTATAATTTGAATAACAAACTCGTATCATATGTACAGTGAACCGCACTCAATCCCACTCACCCCGAAGTCTTTATGCGTCGGCAATAGGAGCTAACTTAGAATGACTTGCGTTTGTTGATGTGCTGTCGATTGTACATCGTGTTAATTATTACGTGTATCAACAAACATTTCGCGGGTTTTTATCTCGAGTTATATTGATGTAGGCTCGTAGAACCTATCAGTCGGCTCTGTATATTCGACATAAGTCGACTTACATAATAATAAAAAGCGTGGTGAATCAAAGCCAAGTTCACGTTGATAAACGTATAGACTGAAGTAACGTGGTCGGTTGTGCCGTAAATTTTTCAATTCGTAAATTAAAGGTAAAATAATTTTTTTTTTTATATTATAGTTACGGGAAAGACCAAAGTTATCCTTTGCAAACATATTTGGGCTACTGCTGTTATTTTAGTTGAATATTTTTTGTCAAAACTTTTCCGCATGTTTGTATTGAAGATCATTTTAGTTTATGACGATGATTACGATAGTTGGTAATTATTTGAAAAGGAAATCTACCTAAGTTTTGTTTTGACGTGACAACGTCTTAAATTAGGTTGCGGCTGGGAGTCACTTATGAAAAAGTGTAACGCTCGGTAACGTTACGATGCGCTCACAATGAGAGCGAGTGAGAGGCACGCGTCCCCTAAGAGCGAGAGAGACAGACTCAAAGTCGTTGTCACGTAAAACTTTCGCCCGTATACCGACTTTACAGGCAACCAATTTTTTTGGTTGGTAGCCCATAGTGAATCATTCTCTATATTATCCCGGAATAAGTATGATACCAGACTTCGAAAAATAGAATACCACGTTCCCTTGAGTTTACAAATACGAATACACGCCACTACGAAAAACTTTATCGACACTAAGTAGATACGAATAACGAAGTCATGCGATTTCGAATAACAGAACCTCAAATTCACTAATAATAAGACTGATTTTCCCTTATTATATTTCTATGATAATGGGTGGTATATTCTCCATTCAGTCAATCCAACTAATATTATAAAATGTGAAAGTGACTTTGTTAATTATTTTTTTGTTTTTTTACGCTTTCACGCCCTGTCTACTGAACCAATTTGCATAAGTAAGTACACATAGTGAAAAGTATTCAGAAGGACATAAGGTACCTTTCATCCCAGAAAAAGCGCTGTTCCCGAATCGCACGCAGGCGAAGCCGCGAGCAAAAGCTAGCTAGTTTCCCAATAAAATGAGCGGTAATGTGAGAATGATTTTAAACCAAAACTAAAGAATTCCCAATTTCAGTAGACATGTCCGCTGACAAAGTTTTCCACTCACGGTCCGAGGGTATACCCTCCGAGGGAGTTAAGGACCAGTACGCTGATGGCAAGGCTGCTAGAGCCTGGAACAAGTTCATAGGAGACAGCAACCAGAGGACCCAGAACTATAAGGATTTCTTGATTGGTATTCTGAAGAAGAAAGGCTGCAAAAGGGTGCTGGATATTGCTTGTGGAACTGGGTAAGTCTCCAGTAGGTTAACTATCACTATATTAACGTTATCCTATACTTATTTTATTGCGTTTTGCGTACCTAGCTTCAAAATTAAAGTTTGAATGCAAATTTATTTTTATTCATTTATTGACCAAACTAACTTCAATAGGTACCTACTAATTAGCACTCTACTTTAGAACAGTAAGGTAAAGGCACCTATTATGAACACGGTCTAATTATGGACAGTTTTTAATAAAACCTCCAAAATTGGGAAACTCTTAAATGTTTTTTTCCAAATGACTGCACTAATAAATTTTTCAATCATTCCAGACATTGTATAAACCATTTTTGACAGCAATCAGCCTTTAAGTTTTCAGCCCTAACAGTGTTTCACTCACGCAGTGTTTCTTCGTGTCGAAAATCCGAACTTCTTATAAGAATCTTAATGCGAGTAGGTATATTTACTGTCTTTTTTTTCGACAGTTGTAAGGTTTTTGTTAAAAATCTTATTATTTATTGAATCATTGATAGCAAAAAATTATTTATGCAACTTGACTAAAAATATCATATAAATTTTACCCTTTAAATTTATCAATGTTTATAATTGGAATTTTTTTCATCTTGTGCCAAAATGTCTATAAAGTGATTTTTCGTTATGTTACATTGACATCATATACTACAATACAATCATTTAACATTACCTTTTGTAATAAAATCTGCAGCAAATTAAAACTTTGTCAGTTTAAGAACATTCTGTTCATAATTAGGTGTTCAAAACTGGTTCACTATTTTAAACGACAAATTTTCTAATGTAAAAGTATATTGCTGTTAATATCATTCTCCCAAACTGTATAGACCTATCATTATATACTATTTGGGCTTAAACAAGTACAACTTGGCTGATTATTAAAGAACCATTGAACATTTATTACCCAGCTAAAATGTCCATAACTAGCTGTTCATATTTGGATAATGTCCATAGTTGGGGGTTCATAACTAGATTTTGCTTGTCCATAAATGGAGTCTCACTTAGGGTATTTTTATAAAATTATATTTAATTGCAGCTAGTATTTATCTTATTTTAAACATTGAATAATCATTAATTAAAAGACTCTTTATTTATCTTCAAACCCCTGGGAACGTGTATTGTAAAATTTACAAATTACAAATGAAAAACGCAATTTTTTTTCTTATACTGTCCATAATTGGTGCATTTACCATACCTATCGACAACAGATAAAATGACACAATATTACGAAATCAGATTTCCTGCTTGAACAAGATGACTGGCAATAGATTCGATATCTGTGTGTCCGAGCGTTTTAACCTCTTGATAACATGACCTTAGCCTTAGACAATTTTTACGTGAGATTTCGTCGGATTCCGATCTGACTAGGGAGGGTATCTTTATGTAATAGTGCACCTATGATAATGTAAGCAGGGCTCATAAACCTGGTTAGAATAAAAAACGAGATAGTTATTCTGACCGCTAGTATTACGGTTCCGCTCAACGGGTATTTCCCCAAATATAATGGTCTTAATCAGGTGGCTTACCACCATCTCTTAAAACCATGCAAGATCCAGTGAGTACGGGAGATATCGCTTTACATCATATATTGCGCTGTCTTACTCACTGGATCTTGCATGGTTTTAAGAGACGGTAGTAACCCCCCAGGTGGTATTTAGGACCCTAAAATCGGCCGCTATATAAGGTGGACACAAATCAACAGCAAATATTTTAAGGGCAGATACAGACCACTATACTGAACAACTTTTCCAAATAAACATATCTAAATACGAAATTTTATTTTTCACTTTCCATACTAAACTAGGTAGATCTGCTGATTCTCAATTTATTTGGGAAAGTTGTTCAGTTTAGTGGTCTGAATCTGCCCTTAAAATATTTGCAGTTGATTAAAATTCACCTTATATATTTATTTACCTACATAGGTTGAAGATCGTTTTGGGTCTTTAATATAGGTACCGATTCCAAGCCCTGAATGTTATAGGGATGGGCTTTTTTAAATTTTCAATTAATTTAGAACGCGATACTTTCAGAATAGACTCCATGATGCTCGTTGAAGAAGGCTTCAGTATGGTGTCGGTGGACGCGTCAGACAAGATGTTGAAACATGCTCTCAAAGCCCGGTGGGAGAAGAGAAAGGATCCTAAATATGATGAGTGGAGTATGTATCCTATAGTAGTCAACATTTTTTAATAGGTACTACTTACCTAGATACTGTTATAACACATAACAATTAAACGTATAGTCTTTTCACAACACTTGATATTTATATCGTAATCTCATCCTTGTCACAGAATAGGTACCTACCTGATTGTTCCTTGTTTTGAAATGCACATATGGCGTTAGTCCCGGCTGATTCACAAGATTGCATTCATTGGCAGCCAGAAATATCTGTAATAATGAGACTAGTTATTGGTCGAGTGACGTTCTAGTTTCCCTGTTAGATGATAGGATTAAACGGTGGCCAGATAATGATCGCTCCTATATAGCTAATAAGCCAGGAGGCTAGCATGGAAAAACCGCTCGGATAACGAAGACTGAAGTCTCAATTTGAGAAATTATTTGAATAGGTACTGGACTCACTACGACACAATGAAGTTGTGTTTCCCACCCACGAGATGTGATTCGAACCTCCGGGTCACTAATAAACAATTTATCTCCATCGACAGTAATCGAAGAAGCCAACTGGGAGACACTACCCCAGGACATCAATTCCTTCCTGCCCGGTGTCACCTTCGACGCTGTCATTTGCTTAGGGAACTCTTTCGCCCATCTTCTAGACGAGTATGAAGACCAGCGAACCCAGAAAATGTGCTTGAAAAACTTCGCCAAGTGCCTCAAACCTGGAGGTCTGCTGTTCATTGACCATAGGAATTATGATGCGATGATCAACAGTGGAGCGACGCCAGGACACTCTATTTATTACAATGTGAGATCATTAAAATTTTACTTACCTATCTCTATCTCCGTTATTCAGGGTCTTCGCGATACGACATTTCTATCATTGCATCCACTCCTAACACCCTCGCTTCCACCTCTCTTCACCCAATCCTCACTTTACTGAGGACTTCGTCTTTTCTTGTTTCCATTCAAATTAATGTTTGGGGTTTCATTAATGTGTGAGCGGATACTGCTATTGGCAATCTGGCTACGAGAGCCATTAACACTCTTTAATCTGTTTCTTTTGGACTGGTTTCTCTATTGGTTGAAAATGATTACGGAGGTCATTATCTACGACAACGACAAAAGCGTACCTTGGGTTATAAGCCGAGGATGCAATGGTTTAAATTAAGAAGAAGAAAACTAAGATGTAAGCAACTATACATTCATCATCATCATTTCGAGTAGTCGTCACGGTCAATCGACCGTGCACACCCTGGTGTCAGAGTTCTTCGGAACCGCCTCTCGGCCTCTGACATGGTTCCTTTAACGACTACCAGATGGCAGGCGGCAGCAACAATACATTGACAAATATAAGATTATATTAGCTTCGTACATAATTTGTTGTGAAAAATAATATGATTGCAAACGGACTTGATATTTCGCGACGAGTTTATAAACTTGTGTCGTTAAGTGAAGATAAGTAATGTTATTGAAATAAAGCGCTGTGAAATAACATCTTATTTTCATCTCCGCTTATCAGGAATGACGCGGCTGTTGATAATATCCAATCTTGTTTTTGTGATATTGTCTCGTAACACAACCTATTGAGTTCGGGATCACCAATGATGAAAACTATAAGTAACTATAACGGATTGCATAGATAGGCGACACTATAGAGAACTTGTAGGGAGATCAAGCAGGTGCGAGTGGAAAGAGATGCGAAATGCTAGTACAGCGTGTGGCGACACTAGCGCCACAACAATATCTACAAAGACGCCACAAGCGCACTCTCCCGAGATTCGGCTCGTATAACCGAGAGGTTGGTAGAGCCATGGGAGGTGGAGAGAAGTACCTATAACGGAAAAAACTCCGGGGTATGGAAGCAACACGAACGAAACGAAGAAAAAAAAACTTAGCCTTGTACTCATTTAACAACAATACAGTTTTTCAAACTGTACCTTACTGAGGTATAATACTAACTTAATTAGGTACATCAAATAAAAGAGCTTGTTTTAAGCATTTACTATTTACTTAGTTTTATCAAATATATTACCTTAGTATATCTACTTATTTCATGAAATGTTTTAAAACAAAGTTATTATAAGATTTGGCCACGATTATCATCTTCATCATTGCGTGTAGGTGTCAATCGACCATTCACACCCTGGTACACTGGCCACGATGTGTATATTTAATATGAAGAAATATGAAGGCCCCATATTACTACCCTTGGGTACTCTGACATTTACTACAAATCAACTACCTAGTGGTCTAGTTTAATTTGATAAAATACAAACGGCCAGTAAAATAGCTACGAAACCATTTATTTGAGATAGGTACATCATATGTCAAAGCTTTTATCTTAGCAAAATTGGGAAGGAGACAGTGTCAATCAAAAGGCTTGGATTGTTTTGGTGTAGGTACTTAGTCATCATAAACAAGTAATGTATTCAATTCTAATAGTACAATAGTGTTTTTACTTTTAATACCTACTTATAAAAATAATTGTAGGTAACTAACTATTTACATTTTCCAGTGCAAATATCCAGTAGACATCAAAACGTCAGTGTTAGTTGTCCGTGGGAAACCTGAACTAGTAACCTTGGACTATTGCTTAGATGGCGCTTTAGGTGATGGAGAAAAGAGGTAAAACTGCTAAAATATCTCTTCGATGGCTTTTTTGCCTTAGTTGAAATCTCCCTTGTACTGTTTGGAACTTAGAATAGACTCATCATCAACCTGACTGACTTGACCTGACACCTAATACAGCCTTATTCCATTTAGTGATAACACCGGCCGGGGACCAACGACTTAACGAATCACGAAGGAACTTAATCATGATAAAAATGCTAGTGGAGACTATAATCCAAGTCAGGCCATGCTTGCCGTCGTCGCTTAAATAGGCTTATTGAGCTCCTCTATTTCTGAATAGGCTTGTGTGCTAGTGTTTTCCTTTTTATTATTATTTAATACAGGCATTTTATAAAGAACCGTATGGTCTACCTGATAGAAATTAATATCGTAGTCTGAATACATGCATTAGAAGATCTTATGGTTTTGCACTGGTGGCGATGGAATGGAATAAAATTTAAATGCTCTGTAAATGGAATCCTTCATGTTCGTCAATAGCAAAGAATCCGGAATCGCGCGCGGCAAATTCTTTAATCTATGGTCAATAGCCATCTGCTGTCTTAGTCACAAATTAGAAAGAACATCTCGTTATATATTTTATATCGTCTTCTTTATTTTTTCCAGTGACTTCCGTCTCTGCTACTACCCACACAAGTTGGACAAGTTCACAGAGATGCTGAAGGAAGCCTTCGACCACCGCGGCAAGCACCAACTCTACGCTGACTTCAAACCCATAGATCAGGTGCCCGTGCCTGGCTTCTACATCCATGTGATGGAGAAAGGAAAAGACTGAATGTTAAAATAAAGTGTTACTTATTTTTTTACCTTGGTTTCATTAATTATCTGAATATTTATTTAAGTAATTCTTCTTCTTCTCGAAACCCATGACTATATACCCTACTTATAAGTATTGACTTTGACCATTAGCTAGAGTAAGAAGACGGCAAACGTCTTCTTGTAAGAGATGCGAGGTCGGCCTGACCAGATCTACACGCTCAGACACGCCACGCCACTTGCAAGAACCAGAGCAAAGAGTAGATATTATCTACGTGGCAAGAAATAATATATCTATTCTGTGCCACTAGTGGCATTTTTATATTGACCTCTGTACTTTGGAAGGCATGATGGTTTTCAAAAGCTCATAATTATATCTTTTGGTGTAATATTTATAAAAATGTTGGCAGACTGACGCTAAACTAAAGCCTAAAGGGGTAGAGTATATGGTAAAGTCAACTAGCTTATAGTTTTAGTAGAGCAGGTAACTAAGTATAAATTTTTATTTTGTTAGTATGAATGTCGTCGGCAAATATTATTCATCTTTCAACTGTTTCAGTAGACCACCATAATCCAAATTGGCAGAGTACCTTCCAGTTCTGGGCCCATTGTATGGCCTCTTGGGTGTTTTAAAGCCGCAAGGAGAGGGTCGGTCCAGCGCAAATAGTATAATTCATACCAAACATGGAAAATACTAAGTACTTACCTACAATGTCCATTTAGACGAACTTTTTTTAATTGAGAAAACCTTTTTCAAAGTTAGTTAAAAGAAGAAATTGTAAAAAATCTGCTCACGCATGACGCAACGCATTATATTTAAAAAAAAACATAAAAAATGAAAATCAGGTTTCCAGCTAACCAAGTCGATACTGAATTACTGACTTGAATAAAACGGAACGTAGTCAACGCATATCGCATTTTCTTGGTGACGTCACAATGACGTCATAAGCATTTGACATTTGACATTTCAATGAAGATTTGCCTTTTGTTTTTGTACATTTTGAAAATGTAAAATAATTCATAAAATGTTTTAAAACAGTAAACAAATAAGCAACAATGATTTTTTATCTTAATTTAGATTTTTAGTGTTTGTTTTGTTTCACTTGAAACATCTTGTTTCGTGTTAGTAAGTTCGCTATATTTTAACAATTTTTGGTGAATATTGGTGATGATGAAGCCTGGAAAGAGTGTAGATGTGAGGGAGGAGATAGCGGAAGTACACACCGCGGCTCGGTCGCCGTCTCCAAAGCACAAAACGAGAGTTCGGTCGAGATCTAGATCCGGATCTCGAAAACTCTCAAACGGTCACACAGACGGCCTGGACGCGATCGAGATGGCTCCAGCAGCCGAAGAAAACGGCACAGATAAGCCTAAAACCCGGGACAGTTGGATAAAATCCGAACACGAGTCTTTGGACATAGAACTTCCAATTCATGACCAAATTAAACAAGGTATTTTAGGTTTTGTTGAGAAAGAAATTAAGAAAAGTGACAAGAATCCATCGTTTGTGTTTTACTCACATGATCCTAATGGTTTAGACGAAAAGTTTATGAAGACATTGTCAAGGCCTTCTAGCGGACACAAAGAGAAGCGGAGTCCATCATACAGAAAGAAGAAAAGGCATTCATCAAGGCACCGGGACAGGGATCTGCATGATTTCGAGATTCCTGGATCAAGTCTTAGTGCTCTTGAAAAGGTAAAATTTATCAATTCAACACAAGAAAATATGTACCTAGGTACTGAAAACATATAAATTCAAAAGAAGTTATTATATCTGGAATCTGTCACCATTAGAATGCATATAAAGTAGAGTTGGTGTCTAGTTCAGACCTGTGTGTATGTATGTTCTTTCGTACATTACAATTTTGATAAATCGATAGCCAAATTATGCATCTCTAAAATTTTTATCTCATTATGGGACTTAAGTAGGTATTATAGATAGTTTTTGAATGTCAGTTATTACATATTAAATTATTTATTTACAGGTAGATGATTACTTAAAAGAATATAATAAAGATGAGGTTGTAACACTGAGTGGAGAGTTGGAAATAGAAGCAAATGACGTTGAAAACAATAACGGAACAAGCAAGGAACTCCGGCAGAAGCCGAGAAAGACCCGGAGGAAAACCAGGGAGGAGCGGCAGGAATCCAATGTGAATGGCAACGATGTTAGTCCAAAGGTGTTTAAAACTGGTACCAAGAGCAAGTCCGGGAGTAAACCTGGTTAGTTGTACAAACATTTATTATTTTATATTTTTTTTTTTCTTTATTATGCTCGACACCTTTTATTATTTGAAATTTTTATTTATCAAACAATAAACTTGTTTTATTAAAAAAAAAAATACTTCACGCAAATGTTAATTCCTCTGTTTTGACCACAAAACAAGTTTTGACTCTAATTTTGATTTAAAGTTCAAGATTCTAGTTTCTTTATTTGTTGGAACAAACAAATTAAAGTAACATACACATAAATTACATGTAGTGTTGATGATAAGCATAAACATGTTTGGCCAGGATCGGCATACAAATCACAAAATACAAATAAATAAATTTTCGCTGAGTTAAAGCAACCGCTTAATATATCTTCACACCAATATCTGTAGAAAACCATTTGAAATCTTATGTCAATGATTGTAGTACAGTGAGCTGCAGAGAAATATGATCCCCTTTCAATAGTGATACTTGTGATATGGGGGTCAGATTTCTCTGCAGCCGATCTTAGTTGATGATTGATAAGGAGATTAAAAGTTGATTTCGTAAGCGCATTGCCTGAAATTCAGGAAATACTAGGTATATTATTATGCTATAATACTATATCAATAAGGATAATATTTCAACAACATATTGTATATATATAATAAATAATTTTTAGCTCGCCCAACGGATTTAACAACAATGCTACAAAGTCTAGAATCGAACGTGCCATACCATGACCAATACATAGACAACCCATTCTCGTCCCCATCACCTGTGACATCACCAAACGATGAACGACTGGGTCCATTTGGGACACGTAGACCGGAGAAAATATACCTACAAGGAGGCGGGACTTTCAGGGCTGTTTCGAGGGATAGGATTCTGGAATCTCAGCAGTCTAGAGAGGGAGAAAAATATTTGAGGTAAAATATAAGCTTGTAATTTCTATTTTATCTTTATAATAAAGATTAATTGCTGTTCATTTGTTTGGCTAAAACTCGAGAATGGCTAATGTTGGTCTTGAAATGTTTGTGGAAGTTCACGGAAAGATCCACCGATCACCAAAGTAAGTAAAGTGCGTACGGAGTTCGCCGGGTCATCTAGTTAGCTTATATTATCAGACATAGATATATACTTGTATGGAATATTGGGCAGTCACATTCACGCGTGCTTAATGATTACCTGAGATATTTTCGCGCCATTCAAATATAAACTTAATCTCACAAGTATTTTTCTACTTATGTGCTCTTTATTTATTTTTAAAATAGATAAATACTTATCCTATTTTCTATGGATCCGTCAAAAATCCATGCAAAATGTGTTAATTTGTTAATTTATTGACTTAAATCTCTGTATTCACAAGACAACAGGGGAGGCCTTTAGACATACTATTACTAATTCTGTGGCTAAGATTTAGAATAGGTAAAATTTATATAATTTCAATTAAATAGTTGAATTTAATATTATTAATTTAATAATTAAATTTAAAAAAATTAAATGTTTCTTCCAGGCTAGGCGAGCTAACCCCGCTAGACATAGCGCTGTGTGCCCAGAAGGCTTGGAGCAGTCTATCAGCAGCGTGTCCCGGGTTGCTGGGTGGTCTGTCCCTACTACACCTACTGCTCATCAGCTGCTCAGACAACTTGGATGCTAACCATCTGTCGTTCCATTCTGTGATCACAATGCCCTATGTAGCGACGTATTATTTCTTCTGCGTTTTGTGTCTACTATCTGTTTTGGACAGGTGAGTATAGACTATATTGCTTACTAGCGACCCGCCCCGGCTTCGCATGGGCATAAAAACCTTCCTCTTGAACCACTCTATCTATTTAAAAAAAAAACGCATCAAAATCCGTTGCGTAGTTTTAAAAAGATTTAAGCATACAAAAGGACATAGGGACAGAGGAAGTGACTTTATTTTATACTATGTAGTGATAGTGATGTAGTAAAGTTAACATTCAAAACATTGAAATGGTTTGCCTTGCAATCTGAAGGCCTTATTACATTGCAGGTTTGAATCAATTGTACATTACTGTTGAAATAAAGCAATTAACGTCTGAGTAACATTGGAGGCTGAAGCGGTGCTAAGGTTTTGCCATTTGATTTTAAATGGCAGTTCTTCAAATTAGTTTTTTAATAACGACTTATATGAACTGGCCAAAGTGAACCTAAAAACCCTAATGTAAGATATGAGTACATTAAAAAAAATATGTTCTATCGGCCGGCGATCTATATTTCTCTAATCACTTTGTTGGCCTAGGCCCATCTGACGTTTCATAGCTTGTACTTTTTTTCTCTTTTTTACTAATTGATAATAACTTTTTTTCAGACTAGACGTAACGACCATAGACCTGACCCGTGGTCTTCAACCTTACTTCCAACCCATTGTGCTAGTGATCCTATATACAGCTTGTTTACTAGTGTGCACAGCTGCTAGAATGTATGATGAGATGATGGTGTACCAATACGCGCCAATGGTGGCCAATCTCACCGCCAACGTTACGAACGTAAGTATATAATAATTCATTCTATTACTAATCCTATACACAGCTTGTTTATTCGTGTACACAGCTGGTAGAATGTATGATGAGATGATGGTGTACCAATACGCGCCAATGGTGGCCAATCTCACCACCAATGATAAATATATAAGCATAAGTAATACTCTTCAAATATGTATGATGAGGTCTGATGCTGCGGAGGGTAAAAATCACTAACTAGTTACAAATATGGGTCAAAGACAAAAAGAAAAAAAAAACCTTAATATTTTGCGATTGTGTATTTTCTTAATCAAAACAAACAAATAACATCGCATTGGTTTAAAAAGCAGAAAAAAAAAACAATGTCAAATTCAATTCAAAATTATTTCCTCAATTTCCAGCCAGTCACAATCCCAGCTTTCTACCACACCTGGACACATTTTTCAATATGGCGGGCGGTGCTTTCTATCCTCGGTCTGGTCTACTTCATAATATCCAATCCTCAAGACCAGGTCTACGCTAATTTGAGCAAGCTATTGCAATTCAAACACTCGTTGCAGAGTATTGGATGATCTATCTTCCATTGTCTATGGATTGGTAGTTTTTATTTTTAGTGTTGCCATTATAGTAATATTGTGTTTTTTTTTATTCTTTCTTCCATGAAATAAAGACACACTCATATTAACATCAACAATTGCACCAAGAAATATAAATCATGAAAACCGTGATGTACAATGACGGCCTTTCATGTACCTACACTTCTAAAACACAAATGAAACGAAACAGCAGGTAAATAAATAAACAAGCATTTCCTTTGTTATTGTAAATTTATTATATTTTTTCCATAATTGATCTCATTTTACTTAGTACCTATATAATATTATGTATGAATTGTGAAATAATTTATTTTGCATTGAATAAATAAATAAATTAACCAATATTTAAAACGTTGGTTATTTAAAAGTTTATAACAAAAGATTTTCTTCTATTTTCTCTCAAACAATTCACACTTCGGATTCCGCATCGAAGACGTTATATATAAATTTACCCTTAAAATAAAAATTTAGCTTTAACCCGTCAAATGTCCTAGTCCCATACCCGTGACTAAGGCGAATGCCCGAGTAATGCCCCAGTTGCACATCGTGTGAATAGAGCAGTATGATTTTTGTCGTTTATTATAGTGTGTTTTAACTCGATTGGCCCGGTCAAAAAATGTCACGAGTAATGTATAACCCTCCCTCTTTAACATCGTATTTTTTAAACCAATCAAAACGAAAAATTTGTTTATGAAAAAAATTAAATACGGCGTCAAGAAAATAATCCGCCATGACACATGCTTGTGCCGTGTTGTTATGACAGTGGAATGTATTGACAAATATGTCTAAATCTTTGAAAATATAAAGTGTTTGATATATGTGTTATATGTCAAATTAAAGCTGAGTAATTAAGCATTGTGGTGAACTAATTCATTGTATCCGAAATCAAATGTGTGTTTATTAAATTAAGTTTATGTAATTAAAACGTAATCGGTGACTGAATGGTGAATGGCAGAAAAAAAAAATGACAACATTTCAGGATTATCATATGATTATCTATATAATTAGGTATGTAATAATAATAAATTTTATATCAAGTTATAGAGCATTTAATCAGTGTTCCACCAATATTTATTTGATAAATTATAATTATACGGTTTAGGTACAAATTAGATTTTTCTGGTAAAGGTCAGGGAAAACTCCAATGTATGGGGACATTTCTAAGAAAGAGGCCCAAGGGCAGGTCGACATGTGACGGGTTAATAGTTCACTCATGTTTATATAATCATTTATGTATGACAAACATTCCATTTTTGCAATAAGTTAAAGCACGACATATCTCTTGAATTATAACTTATTTTCTAGTCATAGTTATAATAAAATTTAATATAAGGCTTTCACGGCAGCTATGTAAATATTTTATACTAAGGTTCTATCTAAGAATACGTGTATTAAAATAAATATAAAATGTGTTGTTAAACTACGCTTCGTATATTTCCGATTTCGGACTATTAGAATAATTATTGGCTTCGAATTTTCTTACCATATTATTCATAATAACAGTGTTACCAAAACAGTACTACTTTGTAACAAAATACAGCCGGGGGCAAATAAATCTGGCCCCAAAGTCACTATAGCAGGTGCGATAGGGGTCAATTTTATCTGCTCTGACTGTACTGACTGAAAAGTAATTCAAACTTGTCAAATAACCCCAAAATTTTAACGCTTTCAATAACCAAAGTAATTTACTTAGTCTTATTCAAAGAAATGTACAGAGAATGATTGAATACTCAATAGAACACAACAAAAGGTGGACTTAATGGTTTTAGCCCCCTGAATATACTTATATAAGGTGGACACAATTCAACTGCAAATATTTAAAGTGCAGATTCCGACCACTATACAATTTTTCGAAATAAATTTATATCGAAATACGATTTTTTTTACACTTTTCTCACTAATCTAGATCAGATGATTTTCAATTTGTCAAAAATATTTTTTCGTATTTCGATATGTTTATTTATTCAGTACAGTGATTTGAACCAGCCCTTGAAATATTTGCAATTAATTTGTGTCCACCTTAAATATAAGGGAGAAATTACATGGCCATTAAAGAGGGTAGATTTTGTATCAGTAAATAGCAAAGTAACTGAAGTCTATAATTATATGGTACACTTTGATTATGTAATTAAAGTTTAAACAACCCTATTGTGGACACTAACGCCTCTCGACGTAAATATAAAACTGCTATTGTGTCTCGCTTAGTGTCCGCCAATGGGTTATTTGGTGTTTTTATGACTAAGTGGGTAAGTTATCAAACTCATATCTTGATATTGTCTTAAGTTTCTGATGTCTGACGACTAGATAAAAAATAAAATAATTGTAAAATATGTTGTGAATTAATTTTACTATCGTTATTTATTTTATTTCAAAGCACAATTAAAATAAATATTTGATTAAATATAATCTACTTTATTCATACAAAAAAAACAAACGTGTATGTAAAATATATTTTGTCACGTTTATTCACTTTTAATAAAAAATAAGAATAGAGAGAGCCACACCATGCTTTAATTGTGCTTAATAATGGGCCGCACAAATATTTGTATTTTTTTAATAAATCAAGTCTACATACTTATTGCGGAATTAGCTTGAGCCGGTCAGAAAGATAGATAGATAGATAGATAATAACTTTATTTGTATAACTGAGGCACAAAACAAAACATTCACATAAAGAAACACTGGCAAAAACATAATTGTACCGCAGTGACACAAAAAGGTAATAACTCAGTGTTAAGATTGCTCAGACAGAGAGCAAAACACTGATTTTCAGTCATCACCGTCAAATGAAGAGGAAACGCGAGCCGAATCAGAGAAGTGATAAAATAATGAATGATGTATATTTTTAAATTTGGTAGAAATATGAATATGAAAGAATATGAAAGAGTGATGACTACAATTTCAAAACCGCAACAGTCCGATACCTAAGCGACCAATTTTTGTTTGTCCAAAAATAATTTTTTCAGATGATTTTTAAAACTAGATTTTGATGTCCTTTATGTCAACGTAATAAGGTCGCTTCTCCGTCAGTGTGTTGCGTCATGTTGTCCGAGCCGAGTAGATGCGAATGACAATAGCGATATACTTATTACGTTTTTCTTAAATAAAAAAGAAGAGTTTCCGAAGAGCTCTGACACCAGGTTGTGTATGGTCGATTGACCGTGACACCTACACGAAATGAATGAATTACGTTTTTTTGATCGATCGAAGCCGATACCTCGTCGATATGTGTGCAGTCTCCCTAAGATGGACTAGTATAGTAATATCATTTATGTCATCTGTAATACTAGAGTATTAAATCAAACGGGGTGGACACTGACAGGCCGACCCTCCTTGCCAAGAGTATAAGATCGCCGGTCATACTGCTTATTGCTGCATACACTTGTGTGCGTGAATTTTTGCTTGTGTTTGATAATTTGTCATCAAGTGTGTGCGTGGCGACGTGTTTGAATATGTGTGCATTAGTGTTATAATATTTATTGTGTTTTTGTGTGTGTCACCTCACTCCGCGCGCAGAATGTGGTAGTTTTCACTTAGAAATTGTCGTGTCCGATTGGTTCAATGCTCTAAGGTAATACAAGTCTGTTAAAAAACTATTTGCTCTCTATACGCTTTGGTAAACCAAATAAACTAAAACCAATTTTATTTCAATGAGCAAAAAGTTGTTTGTTAAAGTAACTTCCCCTTTAGGGACGTCCATTAATTAAGTGAGGCGATTTTGGTTGATCTCGAATCATTAATTAAGATTTGATTCGATTTCGATCCCCTGTTGCGCTGTCCAAAATTTAAGTAACATTTTTAGGATATAAACAAACATTAATAACATAGTTACTAATAAATATTAAATTGCGATTAAGTATATAATAAAAAGCCTTCTTTAGTCAGGTCTCAAAGTCTTTGTACTATTCCAAAAATAAGGGGTATAATATAAAAGTTACAAGACATTTACTAAGACCCCTGTCATATGGTTGGGTGAGATACGGCTTAATTTATTCATTAGGCGTCACCTTTACGTAAGATTGGGGGAGGGGTGATTCGGTGTGACCCCTTACATTAAAACCTTATGTAATTAATGGACGTCTCAGTTGAGTAAAGCCAAAAATATTTGATCTCAATATGTACAATGTACAATCAACAAAATCCAAGCCTTTAGATACACTTTTTGAAAAAAATCGCTAGCTATTTAAAACGCATGTAGTTGGTTAATACATGGTTAATTATACATAATATTTTAATTTATATTAATAGCGACTCAACATGTCTACAATACTCCAACAATAATAAATAAAAGTATGTAGATTTATGTATTATATTATGTATATTTCGCAGGCCGCCTTCGGCATTTTATAAACATAAAGCGTTAAACAAATTGCCGAAGGCAAATTGTAAAATTTCGTCAATTTATAAAATGTTTTATAACATTGGTAGCGCCGTTTATAATTTTCCGCGGCTATACTTAGAATACAAACTACCCTTACACACTGTAGACAAATTTCAACCTTAAGGGGTAAAGGCTTGCTTTTGTTGAAGGTACTTACATGATATTCTAGTCTCAATTGCCAAAATACCAATATGATATCGAGATAAACCTATTTTTGAGAATAATCTACCTGCAACAATGTAATTTGTGATTTTTTATTTATTTTTTGTTTATTTGTTTATATTATTATAGTTGTAATGACAGCATCTGATATGCTTTAGTTATCATCATCATTATGTTTGGCATACACCCTGCGTGGATCAAATCTCCATGTCAAAGTTCTTTAAGCAGTTTGCGGCAGCAGGTATGAATTGGTGAAAACCTGTCATTACACCGGAATGGCGGGAAATTCCATTCCATTGCTTTGGTATCGATTACGAGAAATACAATAAATATAATAATAATTAACGATAAGTTCTTGTTATTTTCTGTAAGTTCATAATGTGATCTTTGCCCGATCATTAATACTATAATAATTTGTACTGGTTACTAATTTGCCCAGCCCCTCAATTCTGCTATTTTTTAACCGAAACGGATCGGCTGCGGTTCGCCTTCGTTACAGTTGCGTATGTAAAAGCAAACGGTATTCCAGTAACTTTACGTTGGCAGCTGAAACACAAACGGTTGGTTATAGAGCCGGTTATAGTGTGGCAACTCAAAAAAATTTTCGTTGCGCGTAAATTGCTTCTTTTGTAATACATTTGCTTTTGCTGATCCGGTAACGGAACGTTACGTTTCCTATTATACAAAAGTACTCTGAGGTTACGTGTCCTTTACCAGAATACGACAACCAAACCCTTTCGGCTGCGTAACAAATTCGTTACGGCTTCGTTTGACAAATTGTTAGTAGAATACCAAATGTTGTTTCCAATGTATTTCAGATCCATTTCGGCTTAAAATAAAATAGCAGAATTGGGGTGCAGACTTTTATACAATTTGCCAAATTAGGCAAATTAACATCTCTACGTGTGACATTTAAGGATGTCAGTTTATTGTCTTAAAGGTTAAATTATTTTAATTTCTTATTGTCAAAATGCTTAAGGCCTACTTAATGGAAAGTGGTTACCTTGGCATATGAACGCCTGCATCACAATAAGTGTCACTATATGAAGGATATTATAAATTTATGAGTTCTATTAAAATCGCCTACGCAGATTTTAATAGAACTCATTCAATTTATTCAATTATTCAGTTTATCCGGCGTTACACGGTATTCCTCCGTGTACATACATAATATGAAAATATCACACATACTAGCTGTCCTGGCGAACTCCGTACTGCCTGAACGCACTGTTCTAACTGTTTAAACTTTCCCTGAACTTCCACAAATAATAAAAGATCAAAATTAGCCAAATCGGCCCAGCCATTCACGAGTTTTAGTCATACATATGAACAGCAATAAATTTTTATTATAAGATTTATATAGAAAGTACTTCGGGACTTCGGGTCGTTTTAATTGTTTTAGGGGGAGCTTCTATGTAAAGATAGGCTTCAAAACATATATCTACACTTTAAGATATATTTCATGTTGTAATCCAAGTTAGGAGCTCTTGTGGAACATTTTTGTTACTCATTGGATGAATTTAAATGTATTAGTTTAAGTACCTAGTAGTGACTTCTTTTATAATATGTATTCGAACACAATATTTTTTGTTAACGAATAAATAAATAAAAAAAAAACAAAAATAAATATATGTCATACGTAGAGATGGGCTGTCATTTGAAGTGTCTGAAGTACAGATTTAAATTATTGTCCTTATATTGTATATATAAAATCATAATTTTTAAGGGACCATTCCTTAAATATCACCTATTAATATCATTACATGCCTTTTAAAAATAAAATGTCAAACTATGTTACTTGTATCGGCTTAACTATTGATATGTGTATTGGTATGTATAAGGTGGACACAAATCAACTACAAATATTTAAGGGCAGATTTAGACCACTATACTGGGGGGTTACTACCGTCTCTTAAAACCGTGCAAGATCCATTGAGTAAGCGGGATAGCGCGCTACGTGATGTAAGCCGACATCTCCATTACTCACACTGGATCTTGCAAGAGATAGTGGTAAGCCACATGAGCAACTTTTCAAAGCAAACATCCTTAATACGATTTTTTTTTCACTTTTTATTATAGATCAGATGATTCTCAAATTGTATTTTAGAGGTGGAAAATATTTTTTCTATTTTCGTATAAGTTTATTGGGAAAAGTTGTTCAGATGGCTTACTACCATACCTACTACGATTGAGTAAGCGAGACACCGCAGTACATGATGTAAGGCGACATCTCCCTTACTTAATCGTTCTTGCATCGTTTTAGAGATGGTAGTAAGCATAGATTATACTGATCTCAACCTGCCCTTAAAATATTTGCAGTCATTTTGTGTCCACCTTAATAATATATATTATAACGAAACAATTTTAAGGGCAAACGCAAGGTCTCTTAAATGGTAGATGAAGTACAGTGGGCCACATGAAAACAATTTTTCTTACCCGTTTATTAGGTACTTATTATTAGAATAATTATTCCACTATATACCACGTGGTCACATTGCTAGTTGGCGCTACATTGAAAAAGTTGAATTTAGTCAAAATCCCCGTGTTTGTGGCAAAATAGATTATGAAGAAAAAAAATCATGTTATAATAAAACTTGATTTTTATAAAGTATGGTAGGATCACGATAATTTACACACGAATTTGGTGCTTTATTTAAAACTAACGACCCCCGCCCCAGCTTCGCATGGGCATAAAAACCTTCCTCTTGAATCATTATCTATTTAAAAAAACACATCAAAATCCGTTGTTTTAAAGATTTAAGCATACATAGGGATAGAGAAAGCGACTTTGTTTTATACTATGTAGTGATAGTAAAGTATTTGCCCTTAAAATAGTTTTTTGATGATGATAAATAAATCCATACTTCCATACTAATATTATAAATGCGAAAGTCTGTCTGTCTGTCTGTCTGTCTGTCTGTCTGTCTGTCTGTCTGTCTGTCTGTCTGTCTGTCTGTCACCTCTTCACGGTTAAACTGCTGGACCGATTGTGATGAAATTTGGTAGGGATGTAGTTAACGATCTGAGGTCAAACATAGGCTTCTTTTGGGCGCGATATAACCGAGTCCCACGCGGGGCGAAGCCGCGGGAAACAGCTAGTAACAAAATAAATGTTCTTATAAAAAGTGTTTATTGGGAAAGTCTTATTACCATTATTTCAACTCTGTATTCATAATCTGTACTGATAAATACTACATTCCATTGGTCATCATAGTATGTTATAAAGAATTTATCAAAATTTGTTAAGCGTTCACGAATAGTTTATAATTTGTTGATCTGAATTTGTTTTTTATTAAAAAGCCGCTGACAGGCTTATGGCCTGGTTTTTTAGCGTTACATTATCTTTTAATTACCTCATTGAATATATACAAAATTGGATCAATGGTAATTAGATTTTACTTATTTAATTTTAAGGTGAACATTGAGTGAATATTGCTTAACCAGTACCCCTAGTATGAGATTTTATAAACGCAAACGCTAGCGACTGCGTTAGCGATTTAGTATGGCAAACCTGAACAGCGCCTCTGGCGGATAGTAAGGCAACTAAGAAATTCCATACAAAATCCTAACGCAGTCGCTAGCGTCTGCGTTAAGAAAAACTAATACTAGGGGCACAGCGCTCCTGGCGGATAGTAAGGCAACTGAGAAATTTTAAACAAAATCCTGAAGCAGTCGCTAGCGTCTGCGTTTATAAAATGTTATGCTAGAGGTCCAGTCGTTGTTTATCATAAACATTGTAATTGTAAATAATTAATTGGTTGATATATTCTAAAAAATAAAAGTCACATGTGATATTTTATCATGTTTTATTTTAATGTATGTAAATGTTTATTTATTTTACAATTAGCTTAGCATTATTTACAATAACCCGCTTAAGACGATACGTGTTTTCAGTGAATAATGATTTTTAAATGATGGCGGCGCTAGTGTTCACCGAGGCACATTGTGGCGGCAGTTGTACAATTCAACTGACAGCTTTGTATTATCTGACTGTCATCCATAGATTTAGATAGATGGAAGGACAGTATAGCCGGGCGTGATATAGGTAGCGACTAGTGATATATACGAGATTTGATTTCTTGTTATTAAAACTCAAAACACTGCACTGGACCATTATTAGTATGTATTCAACAAATAGAAATGAGTAAACACATCTGTAAATTAAACTTAAGTCCAAGTGTTTCATATAAAGATTGGGGTACAGGCGGGATAAGGACAGCGAACCCCACATTGCATCGTTCGCACTATTGGATTCTGTATAAAACTTTTTCACACTGAGAATTGTGACGTAAATGGTTCTTCCTTCTATTTTGTTCTCTTTTTACTCACTACCGCCGTCTAGTGATAAATTTCTGCAAAATCCTTATAAATACTCGTAGCACAGACTCCTAGGCTACGATAGCTTGGCTTTCTCAATTATTTCACCTATTGCCGAATAACATCCAGATATTAGCACTATAAAGTAGAATATTAGCAATAAAACATTCTTCCATAACACGTAGTTCCATTTCCCAAGCCCACGGTCCCACTTGTGGACAGTCTGTACCACTGCTGGGATAAGAAGGCCGAGTGTGGAGAAAAATATAGCGCCTACTAGGCCAATTAGGAGGCCTAGATCTGGTACCGCCACAGCCAATACAACTGAAATACAAAACAAAAATATATAATTTTGTAGGTTTACAGTCAGTACCCTTAGTATGAGATCTTATAAACGCAGACGCTAGCGACTGAGTTAGCGATTTTGCATGATAAACCTGTACAGCGCCCCTGGCGGATAGTAAGGCAACTAAGAAATTCCATACAAAATTATAACACATTCATATTTAGTTTGTGCTAGCGTCTGCGTTTATGAAATCTCATACTAGGGGTACTGACGATATTTCGAGAATTGGCGTTTACCTCTTATAACCGTTAGAGATTTTCATGATCTGATGTAGCAAATTATATAGAGCGCACTGGATTATAGGTCTTATAGAAAGTTGAGAAAGGATTTCGAGCAAATCATGTTTGATCAAACGGCATTCGATTTGAAATACCCGTTAAAGGGGACTCTGGGAATAATCGGCTTACTTGAAGGGACTCAGATTTCTATGCAGGCTTAATCATTATTAGGACTAGCGTGAGTTAGGCTTGCGGACTAAGGGTTCTGTCGGTACATACCTTTCCAGTAACTTCTTATCAGAGCTTAGATACTGAGCACGGAAAAATATTGATCGTGTCTCGAGCGTATTATTTTTCCTACCTATTTATAGGTTTAAAGACATTTATTTCTCTAAAGAATATACATTCACTTACAGAGAAAAATATAGAAAAAACTTACAGAAAAGCCTTTGAGCGCAAGATTGATCGACACACAAATTTGAACACAACACTTCATTACTTTTTTTTTTTTTTTTTTTCTTTTCTCACGTTACACAATTATGTTAATTTCTAGGAAAAGAAAACACATTCAAAATCCATTAACAAACAAAATACATACAAAAATGTGAACAATAAAAAGTGCAATCTGGTGGGTAGTTGTAGCAATACAAAAAAATAAAAATAAAAAATATGGAAATCACAGGAAGGAACAATATCTATTCTTACAAACCATTTTGACAGTTTAATATATTTATTTAGTACCTCTACATTCTAGCCAACAAAGCCTTAACAGTAAATCGATTTTCTTCTAATACATTTGAATAGAATCAATGTGGGCACTATATTTACGAGCGGAAATACGGTGAGTATGACACACCGTGCTATCTCTGTGACTACGCTATTTTATGCATTGCAGAAGAATGTTTACTAAGGCCGGGAATACAGTGAGTTAAGGTGATACCTCGGTGAACACTAGCGCCACCGTCATTTAAAAATCATTACTCACTGAAAACACAAGTTATCAAAAATCCCTCTGCTGTGATTAAGGTTCTGAATCTGAAGTTAATTTTAAACATACTAAATTATTACATTATAATTCTCTATAGTTACAAATTGAATTATTGCTTAAAACGGCCACTTTTAGCAGTTTTGCAATTTGTAACTATATGGAACTATAATTTAATAATTGAATATGATTAAAATTAACTTCAGATCCAGAACCATAATTACAGCAGAGGGATTTTTGATAACTTGTGTTTTTAGTGAGTAATGATTTTTAAATGATGGTGGCGCTAGTGTTCACCGAGGTATCACCTTAAGCTGAGCGGGAAGCGGGAGTGACTTGTATTGTTTATTATAGTTTATATTATATTTCACTATTGGTTCTGTATGAAATATTTATTTTTACAGAGTATTAGTATTTTTAAGTGATTAAATATTTAATGTATAATGTTTACTAAAGTTGATAATTTAGATTTTTTGATGACCGATTTAAATTTGATGTTTTTTTTTTTTTTTATTCTTACCTTAACCATGTATTTGTTTTTACTTACATTTTATTATTTTATTTAAAATATTATTATATAAATATTTGTCTGTATTAGTTAGTCATTTTTAATAATCTGTTCTTTTAGTTTCCGTTTAAACAAAGATAGCGAATTTAATTCCTTTATTTTTTTTGGCAATTGATTATACAGCTTTACTCCTTCATACAGGATATTCTTTTTACCATAATTAGTTCTAGGTGATCTTAAGTTGATATTGTTGGCTTGCCGAGTTACCATCTTCATGGTTTTCCTTTTTGATGTAAATATTATTTGTGACTTTATTTCTTTAGTCAAGATTATTCTTATTAAAATGCATGTATTATACTTATACAGCTGATAAATATTCATAATTTTAGTGTCATTATAAATTTTTTTAGTGGGTGTTAGGTGATGATATCCAAATAATCGTTTAATTAATTTATTTTGGGCTATTTGAATAATGTTTAGGTTAGTTTTGGCTGCTGATCCCCATATCTCTATTAAATAGTTTAAGTGTGACTTTACTAGAGAATTATAGATTATGTATTTTACTCTCTTTGGTAGACAACGCGATGTTCCACGGAGCAGACCTGTTAATGATGTTATCTTTCTTTTTATATTCTGTATATGTGGACCCCATGTTAATTGTTTGTCTAGAATTAAACCCAAATATTTTCTTGATTTACTTTTTTTATGACTTCGCCATTGACAGTTAAATTACGATACTTACCAATTTTTTTATTTATAGCTGAGAAAAGTAATAGTCCGGTCAAATTAGACCAAAAAATTAGTAAACTCACGACAAATTCAGGGGAAGCTGAAAATTCTTACAATTGTTTAAATCATAATTATAAACATTGTCTTAAAAGTCCCAATCGATCCCATGTAAGGAAAAAATTTAGCGGGGTAAAAAGGTCCAAAAAATGGGTTTTTCGCGATTTTCTTGAAAACGGTGAGTTTTATCGCAAAATTACCTCAGACATAATTTGTAGATCAGAAAATTTCCTATAAAAAAGGTATTCATAATTTTTTTCTTAAAAGCCACCGCTTCTGAGATATAACGATGCAAAAAATTGCAAGCGTCATAAACGCACACGTTTCCACGCCACCTCTGAGGTAGTGTACTTAGCGCAAGTATATGGGCGCGCGCTTACAAGTTGCAATTTTTTGCATCGTTATATCTCAGAAGCGGTGGCTTTTAAGAAAAAAATTATTAATACCTTTTTTATAGGAAATTTCCTGATCTACAAATTATGTCTGAGGTAAATTTGCGATAAAACTTACCGTTTTCAAGAAAATCGCGAAAAACCCATTTTTTGGACCTTTTTACCCCGCTAAATTTTTTTCCTTACATGGGATCGATTGGGACTTTTAAGACAATGTTTATAATTATGATTTAAACAATTGTAAGAATTTTCAGCTTCCCCTGAATTTGTCGTGGGTCAAATGTCTAATTTGACCGGACTATAAGTAATTTGTCTTTGAAGTATTTAAGGTTAACAAGTTTGACTGGAGCCAGGTATGTAGAACATCCAAATCCTGTTGGGCTTGATCAGTAATTATTTTAATAGAGTTGCCACTATAGAATAAGGCCGTATCATCGGCATAGAGTGAAACCTCTCCTTTCAAGCCAATTTTACCAACATCATTAATGTATATTAAAAATAATAATGGTCCAAGTATTGAGCCCTGGGGCACGCCACAAGTTATTAATTCTGGTTTACTTTCGTGATTTTCAATTTTAACAATTTGATGTCTATTCGTAAGGTAAGATTTAAACATATTATAAGCTGTTCCTCTTATTCCAATTCTGTAAAGCTTTTGCATTAGAATTTCATGGCTAACAGTATCGAAAGCTTTTTTTAAATCGATGAAGATGCCAAGAACAATCATTTTTTTGTCTATATCAACTTTAATTTTTGTTACGAGGTCTGTTACTGCTGTAAGAGTACTAGATTTGGGTCGAAAACCATACTGTTTTTCATATAAAAAGTTTATACTATCAAGAAACTCAACAAGCCGATTGTGTAAAATTTTTTCGAAAATTTTTGACAGAACGGATAAAACCGATATTGGACGGTAATTTCCTGGGTCTAACCTACTACCCGACTTGAATATAGGACTCACTTTTGCAACCTTTAAAGATTCTGGGAATTTGCCTTCGCTGATGCATCTGTTGATGCAGTTAGTTAGTTCGTCAATAATGTGAACACTAATACTTTTAATTATTTTTGTACTTAGTCCGTCAATTCCACAGCTCGTGTTTGCATCGAGGTTATTGATAATTTTAAGAACTTCATCAGTGGTAGCAGGTCTTATTTGATCGAAAGTGAATTTAATATTTTCATTTGTTTCCGTTGTTGAAGAAGATTGGTAACTACTTCCAGCCCTAGGAATTTTGTTGGCAAGTTCCGCGCCTATATGAGAGAAAAATGAATTAAAGTATTCGCAAATATCTTTAAGCTCTGTGATTTCACCTAATGGAGACTTTAATTTATTGGGGATATAATTTTGTTTAGTTTTGTCACAGGCTAAGGAATTTATAAGTTGCCACATCTTTCGCGGATCATTTTGACAATCATCAAAGGCTTTATTGTAATATTTACATTTAGTATTTTGTATTTCGCTTCGCACTGTGTTCTTTTGTTCCAGGAATTCCTCTTCAAGTTCTTTATTTTCAGGGTTCATTTTCAAATAATGTAGTAAAGTGTTTCTCTTGTTTATTAGTGCAATCAGGTTTTTGTTTATCCAGTCCTTTTTGGGAGGGTTAAGAATTTTAGTTTTCGTTATTTTACTTTGAGATACAGCTTGAAAGAGTTTAGATTCAAATAATGCAAAATCACTTTCCTTGTTGTCATTCTTGGAATCTTTAATAGTTTGATATAGCTTAGTATGATTAATTGCTTCATACTGTTGTTTCTTAGGTTTACTTCTTTTTACCTCAAAGTATATTTGTTTGTGATCAGACATAGCACTTTCAACTATAGCTAATTGGAACTTTTCAGTTATTAGGGATGTACTAACATGGTCCAAAATTTTTGCAGTTTTATTTGTTACACGCGTACAGTATTCTTTTTGTACCTTATTCAATACTTCAAATCCATTTTCTTTTAAAATCATCTTGTAGTCTTTTACGAATTTCTCCTTACTTAGAAGATTTAAATTAAAATCTCCAAGAACCACCGCCCTTTTTCTTGTTGTAAGTTGGTTGGAATAAGTTTCTAGAAAATTTTGAACGTTTGATGAAGGTGGCCTATAAATAGCTCCGATGTCAAGACCAAGCTTTCCCAAGTGGATCCAAAGAAAATGATTTCCGTCCTCGTATTTGTCCTCTAAAAACTCATGTTTAAGATCTTCATGTACAAAAATTGATACTCCACCACCTTTGCATTCTGTTCTATAGTTATGATAATGTTTGTAGTTAGGTATATGTGTTTTAATGGCATCGGTCTCATTCTTTATCCATGTTTCAACTATAACGATGACATGTATAGTGGTCTTAAAGTTTTCAACAATACATCTCAACTCATCCAATTTACCAGCCTTCATTACGCTACATGCATTTGCATAAAAGAAACTAACAGATTTCGTTGTGGTTATTATATCGTTATAGCTGTTAGCTAGCTGGTATATTATTTTAGGGTCTTTTTTTGACCTGTTGCATAGTTTTTTGTATCTTGTTTGACTATTTTCGGTGTCCCTCTTATATATTTAATTATAAGGTCTTCTTCTCCTTGTTCTTCTCTCTTTTTCAGTTCTTTGGCGAGGTTCTTAAGATGATTCTGTTGTTGTGGTGTCTGGTCTGGATAAATACGAACACCATCCTTCTTAAGATTAGCCTTGCAACGTAATAATTTTCTGGATATATCCTGGCTAGGAAAGCAAATTTTCAGGGGTCGATCTTTTCCAGTGACATATTTACCCAGCCTAAATATTCTTTCGGCTTTAGGACAGCCTGGATATATCATTTTTAGGATTTTTTCTGTCTCAGATTGATCAGACAGTTTTCTTTCTTCAGTGTTTTCTGTTTGACATTCAGGCACTCCGGTTATGATAATATTTTTATGCCGCTCAGTGCGATCCTGAATTTCAGTCATAATACTTTCAAGATTAGAGCTGGTTAAAGTTTCTGTCTTCACCACGTTTGTAACTGATTTTAGTATTTTGACTTCATTTTGGAGTGAAGCAATATCCTCTTTGTTTGCCTTCACAGTTTCACCAAGAAAAGAGATCTGAGACTTAAGTTGTTTATTTTCTTCTATAAGCTGTGCTGTTGATATTTTTACTTCAGTTAGGTTGTCATTTATACTAGAAATATTTTCGTATATTTTATTATAGTTTTCATTTTGAGCTTTGCTTGATTCTTTCAAGAGATCTTTGATTTCATTTTTTAATTCGTTAAATTGGCATGCAAACTCATTCTCTGGTGTTTTCCTCTTACGTGAAGTGATATGCTCAAAGTTTGGTTCAAATCCCTCAAGTTTTGACAGGTCCGTTTCGGAGCAGCTGGAATCGCCAGCATTTAATTTGTTTATCTTGGATTTGGTCTTAGTATTAGGTGACCTCACGATGTTCATGTTTAAATTTGATGATCACGAAAACTTTTTTTTTTTATAATAACGATTTAGCTTAGAGAGTAGTAATGTAAACGCACCTTAATTTCAAGCAACCGCCATATGACTTCTTAGTTGTGATATTGTAGTTGCACTTTTAACACGGTAAACTCGACCTTGGATTCACAATAATTGTGTCCAATATTAACTGCGGGAAGATATAAATTATTTAAAATATTTGTGTACACGACCACTCGTTACGCTCGCCGGCGATGAATTCAATTTATTATGTGCAATGGTGGGTAGGTACTAAAACATAATAGGTAAAAGTAAGATTTCAAAGTAAGAGGGCTATTATTTTTGTATGAAAAAAAAAAACTGTTGTATAATTTTTTTTTTGAGAAATGGTTTTGTGTTTAGCATATACATGGAAATTTTAATTTGTTACTGGTTCATGAGATACAGTTCACTAAAAGGCGGATGGACGGTCAGTGAAGTGGTGGAATCAGTGTCCTTTTAATTTTATTTAACTACTAGCTGTTCCCCGCGGCTCCACCCCGCGTGGGACTCGGTTATATCGCGCCCAAAAGTAGCCTATGTTTGACCTCAGGTCATTAACTACATCCCTACCAAATTTCATCACAATCGGTCCAGCAGTTTAGCCGTGAAGAGGTGACAGACAGACAGACAGACTTTCGCATTTATAATATTAGTATGGATAACAGTAGATATACATATAGCACAATATAGATACGTGGACAAAATGCTGGGTCTAACAGTCAACATCGAGGTTTATTACATTCTTCTTAGTAAAATCCCAACTAATATTATAAATGCGAAAGTTAGTTTGTAAATTTTTGTTTGTTACATCTTCACGCCCTATCTACTGAACCAGTCTTCTTGAAATTTCGCATACATACGAGTAAAGCTATTGTAGGAGTATTATCCATCTGCTAATGGATTGAGCAGTAGCTGCCTTATGTGGCGCCCTATATGTTAAAATCAAATTATTTGTTATTGCAGGTCGAATATTTTGAGTAACATACATATAATCAACTATTATTGTAGCTGGGCAGATCGCTTTATTCTCATGAAAGTAATTGAAGCATAAAACCGGTTGATCGCGACCGTTAGCCGATGTTTTGATGATGTCAGTTATACCTACTACTACTCCTGAAGGGCGGATACGAATGTTATCTAACTTTATCAATGAAAATGTTTGCACTCGATGCGCTGTACACAGAGCTAACAAGACTACTAACTTTTTTGTTATTTTTTCTAAAGGTAACTCCCTATTGGGAGTCCACTTTTCAATTAGGTTCAAAACAATTTGGGGATCCCACGTAACAGAATATTTTGGCAAAGCAGGTCTTAACTTATAGGCTCCTTTTAGCAGCCGCTTTATTAGGTCATCATTCGTCAAATCGCTACCTATAAGTAAAGATAGGGCTGAGCGATGACTATTTAAGGTGCCATAAGCAGCACCTTTGTTGAATTGTTCTGTAAGAAATGTCATTATGGATGAGTTTTTACAACGGTAGGGATTTATATTGTGAGAAAGGCAAAAATGCCACCATAATTTAAACGTTCCGTTGTATTGAAGTAGGGTGTTCTTGGAAAGCGACGCAATCACTAAATCTAACGTTTGTGTTGGGGCTCCCCTTGCCACAAACGCCGTCCTGAGAGCACTGCTGCACCCAGGGTAACCATTGGATGGGGAGTCCTGGAAGAAGACGAGACCGATTTTGCATTATGAATATAAATAATTTCAGAAACGAGAATACTTTTTAATAATGGGAACCAGGGCTGTGATGGCCAATTAGGAAAAATTAAAATACCCTCAGCTTTGTCACTTATTATTTTCTGCAAACATTTTAAAATCATCGTAAAAGGTGGAAATGCGTAAAAAAACATTGAATGCCAATCTAAAGTAAACGCGTCTACTGCCCAAGCATCTGGGTCGGGTTTCCAAGAAACATATGTTTTACATTTTGCATTAGTGCGGGAAGCGAAAAGATCAATAATTGGGTTACCAAAGGTGTTCACTACTTTTCTGTATTCCATTTTAGATAATTGTAAGTCAATATCCGGATTATTTCTACGCGATTCTTGGTCAGCTTCAACATTATCTTTAGTATTAATATATGACGCATATATCCAAATATTTCGCTCCTCGCACCACTGCCATATTTTTCTTGTTAGATTATTTAAATGAGGGAATTGGATGCCTCCTCCACGATTGATATAACTAATAGCTGTTGTGTTATCAACCCTTAGTAATATATTGCAATTAGAAAAGTCGCGAGCAAAATACTTTAATCCGAGAAAAACAGCAAGTAACTCTAAATAATTTATATGAAAATTGCATTCTTCATCCTTCCAAGACCCATTAGCGCGGTTTTCGTTGCAATATGCACCCCAGCCAGACCTTGAGGCATCTGTAAAAATTTCTACAGAAAAATTTGGGGCTTCGAAGGAGTTTGATGTTGTAAGAATAGTGTTCCTCCACCATTTTAGGTCTGGTAAAATATCTTTTCCAGGTTTGAATTTAGACTCGTATCTTTGATCTACCTTGAGAGCAAGAAATTTTTGTCTCTCAATCTTCTTAGTGTGCACCCAACCGTATTTAACAGCTGGACACGCAGATGTTAGAACCCCAATTAAATGTGCAAACTGTCTAATAGAACATATGGGTTGATTAGAAAATTTGTTGACTAATTGTAATATATTGTTACGCTTTTCTGGAGGTAAAGATATTGTCATATCCGTAGAATTGTACATAAAGCCCAAATATTTACAACATTGCTGTGGCCTAAGGCGGCTTTTTTCAAAATTAACGACAAATCCTAAACAATCAAGTAAACGCAGAGTTTCTTTGACATTTTCTAAACATTCTTCGAAGTTATTACCAATGCATAAAATGTCGTCTAAGTAAATTACTGATTGAAAACCACGAGCTCTTAAATAGCCTATAACTACCTTCATTATTTTTGTAAAAGTTCTAGGGGCCGAGGACAAGCCATATGGCATCGCTCTAAATTCGTACGTTAATGTATGACCCTTTTCGTTTTCAAACTGAAATCTCAAGAACTTTCTATGAGAAGCAGCCACTGGAACAAGTAAATAAGACTCTTTAAGATCGATGGTTGCCATAAAGCCATTTTTTGGTATTAATTTTGAAGCCGTTCTATAATCTTCCATCTTGAAATGTGAATTACAAATAAATTTATTTAACTGTTTTAAGTTTAGGATAAATCTAAACGAACCATCTGATTTTGGTGCTAAAAAAATATTTGATATAAACTGATTCTTTTGGGGTTCACATGTGTTTACAGCCCCTAATTCTATTAGTCTAGAAATAGCTATTGAAACTTGACTTTTCACACTGGCTGAAAAATTGTTAGGAGGTGTATAAATTTGCGTTACTTTTTGATTAAAAGGTATTCGGTAGCCATTACGAATCCAATCTAAAATAACTGGATTTTTGGTAATAGATAACCAACAACTATAAAAATGTTGCAATCTTCCGGCATGTACCTGAGCTATTTGCGGGACGATGTTCGGGCACGCTTGCTGTTGGAAGTCGACGTCGAGCTCGTTGTGCGCGTTGCCCGAGGCGGCGATGCTGGACGGACACGGCGATAATGACCTCTGTAGGCAGCTGTGCGCCCCCCCCTGTTCGACTGCTGGGTCCGGGGAGGGCCAGACCAGTTTCCCTGAAAACGGGACGTTGCGGACGTCGTTGGAGCGTTTGAAGAGGATGGCTTTGGATTAACAGGCTTTTTGATCTGAAGGCCATGTCTCTCAATAGTCTTGGAAGCTTTGATCTTATCCGATAAAGCATTCCCGAAAAGGCTTTCATCCCTTTCTTGATCTTGGATCACCGTAAGAAAAGCCTTATCCAGTCCGGGGGTGATAAGCTTCTTTCGCAATTGAGTTTCAGTATGATGTAGGTCAGTGAGTATGCGGCACCCATCTGACAAAATTTTCATAGCTTGCACTCTATCATCACCGGTCAGTAATATCGACATGGCCCTGTTAATGGCAGTTATGCCAAGGCCAAGCTGGTCTTGCTTTGTTTGAAGCTTCTTGTCACGACCCCTGACTATTTCGGCTACAGCAGCTGATATTTCCGGGTTTAAGACAGGTGCTCTTAATAGCCGGCAATTATCGGGAAAAGTGTGCTCTTTTAAAAGTTTTTCCTTAGCTTCCGTTTGTAAGCCTTTTTTCAAAATTGGAAGCCAGCGTTGAGCCAAGTTCTTATTTATATCCGGGCCGTAAACCGGTGCATCTTCGGCTGCATCTCCTAGGGCTTGCAATAACTCTGGGTCGACTTGTAGCTCATTGATGTCGCTTTCATCTTGCAACGGAGGCAAACCATCGCCGGTTGGCACGTGACAAGGGGACGGTAGGTGCGCAGGCGGTGCTGTCGGTAGCGGTAGCGGAAAAATCGGAGATTGTGAAACCTGTAGCGATGCATTGTTTTCTACTTCCCCTTGTGGCTCGTGATCTGACAAAGAATAATATCATATTAATGCTTAATAAGCGTTAATATGTTAAATACCCTCGTGTTGACCCGCAGTCAAC
Organism: Apomyelois bistriatella; assembly: GCA_947044815.1. Lineage (NCBI taxonomy): Eukaryota > Metazoa > Arthropoda > Insecta > Lepidoptera > Pyralidae > Apomyelois > Apomyelois bistriatella. The sequence goes on from OX345693.1 coordinate 1,148,170, forward strand.
CTCCAGGTTATATGATGTCATGCTAAACCCTCGTGACAACCCGCAGTTGACCTCCAGGATAGCTTAAAGACATTTTTCGTTCGGGAGATGACGAGAAAGTATTAACTTGCATAGTTACATCAGTATTTAATATATAAGCAATATTTTTTCCACTTACCGAAATCTTCCTCCGAATCAGACGAGTAAAAAATCACACGGCGCCTTTTATCACTTTTACGTTTCAACTTTTTAATTTTTTCACTATAATATTCTATTTTTTCAGCAGCACTGCGCTTAGGCATTTTTTCTCCTTACTTTTATCTTATTTAAATAAATTAAACAAAATTATTTGGAAAACGTTCGTAGGAAAGGTGTGCTTGTTGCCACGCACGCAAAAATGACGATTCGCAGCGACGATTGCCGTTACGTGGCGGATGTGGAGATCAATTGATTTACTTTTATTTTTTAAACTAAACGTGCGAAGTGTTGCCAGTAGGTAAAAAGGACTACATGTGTATATTATATCTGAAGAATGAAGCGACGAAATATAATATGTAGTGATAGTGATTTATACAGGGTGGCAGGGTAAACACCGTTATCCTTGACACTAGAGGTTCAGAATCATGAGTAGACTTTAAAATAAGAATAAAATATTTACATTATTTTTAAATTAAAAGTAAATTAATTTAAAATTTACATTCACGAAAATTTAATCACTAACACCGTACCAATATTAACATGTATGCATAAGTACATAGAACTTGCCGCACACGCAGCTGCGCGTCTTTGAATAGTAGGGTGAATACATTTTAACAATCTTTGTGGGAATAAAATATCTTAATTGTATTATTAAACTAATTAGATTTTTTTTTATTTGATCAGATATTTTTATTATGTAAGTACTTAGTTATCTATTCACTATTTTAATGATACCGGTGTCTACTCTGCCACCCTGGTATGTCTGTGGTACTACCAACCTGTTAAGATGACGGTGATGGTCCTCAGACACACCTGGCCAAGGTTGTGGTATCTCTTGCTTATCCTGATTTTTATCCGCGTCCAAATAATCTCCATTGGCGCGTACATTTGCAGACAGTACGTGAAGAACACCGCCACAGCGATTAATACTTTCGCTGCCATAGCCAAACTAAAACAGGAGTGGAAGTAGGTATAAATTATTTTATTTAAGTAATAATTTTTTATGTATATTCTAACAGAAATTGAGCTCTGAAAGTGGTCAGTTTAGTGATGAATATTTTATTTTAGATTTTTTTTTAATAAACAAAAATTTATAACGTGTGACTTATTTGAAGGAAAGGTAATGTATTGTTCTCAACTTTTTTTTTTAAAGTGAATAAATTTTTACTAATTTTTAAAGTTATTAAAGAAATACGACAAAAAACTACGCTTCCCCTTCATTTATTAAAACTTAATTGCACTTTAAAAAATACAATAAGTAGGAGGACTTTATGCCAAAGGCCATTCTCTGCCAGTCAAACCTCAGTTTAGGCATATAATCCACTAACAAATACTTATTATAATGAAAGTCTCTCTGTCTGTTACATATTCACAGTAAAACCTCTGGACCGATTTTAATGAAATTTTGTATGGATATAATTTTAGACCGGGGGTCAAACATAGGCTACTTTTTGGCGCGATAATAGTGAGTCCCACGCGGGTGTGGCCCCGGACAACAGCTTGTATATAATAGTATTTACGTAGCCTAAGACCAAACAGAAAATCAACAGGCTGGGTGCCATGAAAAACTGACATAAGAGTAGGAGAAAATTTTTTTTTTAGCACAATCCATTTCCGGGCATATTTTTGTTGTTAGGCTTTTCATATATTATCCTCATATTATTCGTAGGACCACTAACGAGAGGCTTATTTACATAGGCCCTATGAAATTGTTTATGGAGTAAACGATAAAACATTGGCTTTTGAATCAAATTGCCTATAAAATTTTATTCGCTGGAGCTCTGAATAAACAAAGTAAAATATCGGTGTGCGACGTGGGACGGTTAGAATAAGACCACTAGTACCTTTAGAGCATTAAACGAACTAGAGACGTCACGCGCACTGATTTTTTTTAAAAAGTCTGCCACATTATTGGCGCGGGTTGATGACACACATCTTTATCTTTAAATAGTTAGTCTCTTTCCGCTGTCTATTCCTATGTACCTATGCTTAAATCTTCGAAACTACGCAACGGATTTTGATGCGGTTTTTATAGATAGATTGATAGACTTTTTAGCACTAGTAGTTCATCATCATCATCATTTTGTGTAAGTGACATGGTTAATCGACCATGCACACCTTGTTGTCACAGTTCTTAGATTCCTCTCGTTTTCTGACGTGGTTACTTTAACGACTACCTACCATGGCAGACGGGACCAAAGGCAGACAATCAATTTCAGTAGTAGTATTTACAAATATTATAAAGAGAAAAGATTCGATTGTTTGTTTGCTTCGAAACTCCAAGATCGATTTGAAAAATTCTTTAAATTTAAATTTGATTTAATTTTTATCATCCCCGATTGACATGGGCTATGTTTTATATCACGGGCAAAGCCAGGCGCACTGCTAGTGTAGGTATAATAAAAGAAGACGAGTGAAATGACGAAAAACAACAAGTTACTTATAAAATGCCCATTCCATAGCAACAAAGATACATTTATATTACCTAACATGAAATTGCTGCCATAACGGCTGAATATAACGTTTATTGCAAAGCCGTCAATGTCTATACTCGTATTATAGTAGGTAAAAGTATATATTTTATTAGCTGTGGGATAATTAAGCAAGAAGTTTATTTGGGTCGATAGAGTAAATAATATTTCTTGGCTACCAAACTGTGCGTTATTGATTACTTTTGTAATCTAATAATTGGCTAGTCCAATTTTTTACTAAGATGTCTAATTCGAAAACTATTTTAAGGAATAGGCTTAGGAAACAGTTTGCGGTAATCAGATTTTTTAATAGGCAAATATTTTTTGAGATAGTTGCAAAAATCGCAATGACCTTAATTTTCAGAAATTTATATAAGGTTAACGTGTGACGTTAGCGGCTTGCTCAATTTTTTTCTGCAATTTGGCGTTTAATATTTATATTTGGGTTTATATACTCTTTGTTTGGCACTACTGCGAGCAGAAGTCATCCAAATTGTCATAATTTGTTATTGTCATATTTTTATTCTAGTAAACATAACCTGACTTTAATGTTTCAATACGAAGTGACTACTGTATGTATCTTTAAAATTAAATAAAAAAATAAATACAATTTTAATAATTTTTTTTCGTTCAAATTGCATCTCTAAAATGGTATGTTTAATCGAAATAACACATAAAAAACACTATCATATTTTTTTGGACTAGCCAGGGCGGGGCACAAAGCGCGATGGGGCAGAAAGTATACCCAACATGTTTGGCCATTAGTATGGCATACAAATAATAAAAATAAATATATGTAGGTTGTTTAAAATACGTCCATGTCAATCTTAAAGGCAAATAAATATTGAAATGAAAAAAAAAAAAAAGTTGAATAATTAACTAAGCTAGCTCGTCTTTCGAAAACTGAATATTTAAATAATTATACTTACTCAAATAAAATAAAAAATATGTAAAGAAGAGAAAAGGATATCCATATTATCCATCGCGAATACGGCAATGCGGCATTTAGAAGCTTTGAACAAAATCAATTTTAAATTGATAGAATCAGTGGCAGCATTATTGATTAATATATTAATATATTTTTATATTTGATCGGGAAAACGCTGAGATTTCGACTAATGGTTTTGACAATGCCTGCTTGCCCATAAATAATATACTAATGACTCGTGTGCGTGTCTACACTTATAGCACAGAAAAAATAGTACTAAGGTAAGTATATGTGGTAACACAAATACACTAACTAATTTATAGCCAAATGCTATGCTCGGATATTATATTTTCTTAATACAGAAACTAATTAGGTATGTTTGGGAGCTAATAACCCTAAGCCTAGCATATGCTATGGCCCATCTATGCCTAGGTAACATATGTCTATGAATGGCCTATGCACACAAAACTTTTGGAACATCTCTTGATCAAGCAGACGAAGCCGTGGGCAACAGCCAGTTTAAATATAATTATAACGACATAAAAAAAAGTTGTTTAAGTCCACATACGACGAACATGCTTCATAATACATAAATTTACAGCATCAGATGGTGATAGTGAATGAATGAATAAACACTTTATTGCACCAATTACATAAATACATCATTGGATTGTACAGGAACGAAGATGAAAATTAGTACAAAGGCGGACTTATCGACAGCCAATCTTAAGGAAGAGAGAAACAAGAAAACATAGGAGCGCGAGCGATGCAGAAAGCCAATTAGTAAATATTCCTAATTAAAATCCTACATACATACCTACATACATATAATCACGTCTTTATCCCATGGGTTATGATTTAGAGTACACTGTCCGGTAGTTTACCCAATTAATTGCTTTTGTGCGTAGTAGTGCAGTTTAACTGCTAGTATAGCATTCTAAAATCTGTGGTTTAACCCAACTCTAACCAGCCAGACATTTGGGTAGGGCCCATACGGCCTGCTTTTTTTATTTTTGTAAAAAACCCTTATATTAAATAATTTTTTTAAAATTATAATGACACAAACAACTACCTCAGTATTTATAAAATTATAGTAAGTAATTAAATTTAAGCCCTGATCAAACTACTCTTCAGTACCCTTTAATTTTATAACTTTATTTATCAGTGTTTTCTTTTTTTTTTTGTTAGTATTATTTCTATGATATATAAATTTAGTAAATAAATAACAAAATAAAACCACATAGCAGCTACATGACACAGTCTTATTTGGTCAATACAACACACAAACTACACAACACACACAAAACTAAAAAGCCTGACAGCATAGTTTAAAAAAAAATCCTGGCGTCAAAAAGTGCGCGATTTCCAAATTCTTCACCTGACAGCATGAACGATAACCGTGTGGAATGGAAACGCGTTATTCTCTATTACCGTAATAAATCAAAGAGTAATTGATTAATATCAAAAATAAATCTATAGAAATAAATAAAATTGGAGTGTCTATTTGTAATATGTATTTAAATAACGCTACGCTAACGGTACATATACCGAACAACATAACATTTTTTACAATTCTTGTCTGTTTGTTCGGGTAATCTCTGGAACGGCTGGACTGATTTTAAAGGGATTTTCACTGGCCGGGATAACACAGATGGCTTATGTAATAACGAGTAACTTAGACTACTTCAATTTTACTAAATTTTAGATAACTGCGAACTGAACAATACTTTTTCTTAAATTAATAATAATAATAAAAAATATTTATTGCACCAAGATTAAAATATACAAAGATTTTGAAAACATAACGTAATTTTATGTACAAAGGCGGCCTTAACACAAAATCAATTTCTTAAATTCGCTAGTACGGCTAGTAAACAAAATAAATCTTACCTTTCCGTCTGAGGTAAATTCAGGGTCACGCTCCCCAGCACCTGGTCGCCATATCTGAGGTAACCAAAAACCCCGGTGACGCCGTACAGTATCGCCACGGACATCATGGTCACGTTGAGAACTCCTGCGCAGCTGAGGAAGTGTTCCGGCTTCTCCATCTCATTCTCCACTGGCATGACCACGTTGATCCCTTCCATGGCAAACACCGCTGTGCTGGGGAGAAAGTTTCTTACTATAGGGCTAAGGAGCATTAAACCAACCGAATACGCCAAGCGCATTATTTCTACATGAAAAAGTCTGCAAAAATGCTATCATACAAGTACAAGCAGTATGACCACAAGTTTAGTCAGCCGTCAGCTGTCAGCCTCCACTCCAGATCGTTTAATGCTCTAAGCTATTAGAGGTGTAAATGTTACTTTTTTTTAGTATTTTCTCCAATAACAATGTGCCAAAGTATTGGCCTTGTAATTTATAAATTATCTAAAAGTGGCTAAATTAGCAGTTGGCATATAGTTAACATTATATTATAAGGCGCATCTTATGCTGACAAAATAAATGAATTGACGAAATAAATTAATTGATAAAATAAATGAGTTTTTGAAATTAACGCAGATAAAGAAGTACGTAAAAAATAACATGAAAATTTTGTTTGCATTTGTTTTAACGAAATTATATCACCCTCTGTGTGAAATTCTCGAAGTTTCCCTATAATTTCGTTAGTCATTTGACGCATATTTGCTGTCTTGTATGTTATCAAAAACTTGGAGAATTTGACCTGACCCGAGTTTGGAATTTTGTACGATGTAAACCAAGCTGAAATTCTTCAATGAATGTTTAATCATATTTGATTTAAATTATAAAATTAGAATTCTATGTACCTACTTACTTGAACGACACCTATTATTTTGTGTAAATAACTAAGTAGTTTGATGGTAATCGTTGTAAGACTAGGCATGTGATCATAAAAATACGTTTGTTAGTAGATATTGAAATAATTTTATAATTTTTTTTACTTAGAAGATGGTGCTGGATATCGTGTTTGCCTATAAATGGGATAGTGCACTTACCTGATAAGTATGTAATGGTAAAGTCAAGGTGATTCAAATCATAGTCAGGGTTAATGTTTAACATCGGATGAAAAAGAAACTACGTAGAAATTATCAGAAAGATCTTATCTTAGTTGCGACATTACCAAAGTACGAATCACCGAAGTACGACACTCAAAATTGCGAATAACTTAAGAGCGACCATTCCACCTCATGGTTTCTTTAGTATTTACAATTTAATGTGACATACTTTGGTAGTGTCCTTAGAGCATTAAACTAAGTAACCGGAGTGGCAACTGACAGGCGACCCACTCTGCCAAAAGTATAAGACTGCTTATTTGTGTGCGTGTATTTTTTGCTTGTGTTTGATAATTTTGTCACGTGTGTGTAGCGACGTGTTCGAATAATGCGTTAGTGTTAATATTAATAAAAATAAGTGCTAGAAATAAGTGCGCGTGGCGTCTTCGGTTGGTTTAATACTCTAAGGCAGTATCTCAACGTAGTAATAAGATCTATCAAAAATCTTACCTCAAAAACAGTGGCCAATTTCTGACATCGTTCACCAACACCACCGAAGAGTTAGTAGAGAAGTCTTGAAACGTGTAGTAGTAGGTAATGAATAGAGTAACTACTAGACAGAGGTTGGCGAACACTGAGAAAGGTACTAGGAACTTGAGGTATCTGATTTGGGTAATCAGGATCAGAGGTAGGAGGAGCATTGCGCAGTACACCTGGACGGGGAACTTGTGGTCTGGTGCGAAGTGGTCCACGATCTGCAATACGAAAATCATTTGGAAGTTCATCTCCTTGGTACGCAGTTCCTATTGATGAAAATTAAAAAGCGTGATCACTACATAGTATAAAACAAAGTCGCTTTCTCTGTCCCTATAATGTCCCTTTGTATTAAAACTACGCAACGGATTTTGATGCGAATTTTTTAATAGATAGTGATTCAAGAGGAAGGTTTTTATGCCCGTGCGAAGCCGGGGCAGGTCGCTAGTATTGCATAAGTTGACCCCGAGTGCCGCAAGTTTTTTTTATAATTATGATTGCTAAATAACGCAAAGAGATCGATCAGTACAGCTGTTAAATTGTAGTTTAAAGTGTTTTAAGTAGTTTTTTTTTGTGTTATTGTCCGATTGGTAACTAAATTCTACGTATAAATAGTATTTCCACGAAGCATTAACATCAGCCATGCGTCCGGATTTAATATAATGTCAAATAATGCTTTTTCTTTTTGTTTCGAGTTCTTGCCCACTCTGACGGTATGGTATTATTACATCTTTTTGTCATTCGCCTTATATTTGGTCTTTATACCAACCATATATGGCATAGAATGTAACCGGTAAACCCTGGGATTTATTATTAAAAGCAATGCTGTAATTTAGGTGAATACAAGTAATATTTGCATTAGAAATTATCATAAACGTGCATTAGTGTCACAAAGGCACTACCTCCTTTGATCGACGTTTCACATACGTCATTATGGTCACAGCATTCAATTAAATTTAGGCAAAATTTGAACTATTTGCTAGTAAAAACCCGATTGTATTACCAAATTGAATATTTACTTCATCAGCCCAGACATTAGGCACATGTGCATTGTGCGTCTCTGAAGCTTTTAATGTGAAATACCCACGAAATTCCGGCGATCCACATTACTGACCAATTTTCTTTTACGAGGTAATTTTATTGAAGAAGCCTTGGACAAAACCTTCAATAACGTTTAATGGCTGAGGTGTAATATTTGAAATGAACTGAGATACACCTCTAAAATAAACATTGTATGAATTTTTATTGCTTTCAATGTGGTTAGGTATATAAAATTTGTTACGAGAGTTAAATATGTGGAGTTTTTAAAGAGATGACTTGTTAAATACTTACAATATTTTGTAATTTTATCTATTTTTTTTCTTCACAAAGAGGAGGAGCAATCCTGCACACCCTAGTGTCAGAATTTTATTGAAACCGCTTCTCGTCCGCTGATGTAGAAAAGTTAAGGTCAGGGACTAACGTGACTTTGAAAGGATTCTCTCAAACTACACCTTAGGCGTTTCAGGCCTACCTAACTGAAAACAACTCTCATTAGGCAAATGCCTTACAACTGGATTACATTGTAGGCAGTATAGCTACATTAATGTTTTGAGATTATTACTTGTGTTACGACTTATAAAATCTAAACGCTGTCTGATAAAATTGAGTTGCTATTGAGGCTCTTAAGTGGCTGACGTTTATTACAAGGTAAGTAATTAATGTATTTAAGTATGTATTTTGTGTGGACGTGATATTCTACTTTCAATATATTTACAATAGATTTTTAATTAAGGCAAGAGAAGACTTAAAAGATACTCAATAGAGTACAACTAATATATTAGATTATGTTTAATTTTAAGTATAAAATACATGATTGTGGCATTATGTATTATAAAGTTACTAGCGACCCACCCCGGATTCGCATTGGTATAAAAGCCTTCCTCTTGAATCACTCAACCTATTAAAAAAAAAACCGCATCAAAATCCGTTGCGTAGTTTTAGATATTTAAGCATAAAAAGGGACATAGGGACAGAGACAGCGACTTTGTTTTATACTACGAGTATGTAGTGATTAGTAAGTGGTACCTATGTCTTATAATATAAAAAAATGACTTACATCTTTCAAGGACGAGGCGATGAAAATAACGTAGACACTGGTACCTCCAATGCACATACCAGCCATAGCGCAGTCCACGAAACGTCTGAAAATTAAATAGTTCATCATATCTCTCTCTATTCAGTTTTAAACTAATTTTTGAGTTATATTTTAAGTAAGACCTCTACCAGTAAAACCAACATTCAACATTTATTTGTCAAGATCTAAATTATAAAATATTTCGGTCCCAGACAAATACAAGAAAATCAGCATTTTTTGTTTTCTTTTTCTGTGGATGACGTACTTTTTTTCTGTGCACACTCCTGGTTTTGAAGGCGTCCTTGGGTTTCGGTGACCACTTACTATCAATAACTGTTTGTCTACTAAATTGTATAAAAAAGATCAAATAGACGTCTCCATTGATTGATTGAAACAAATACAATTTATTGCAACACAAAATAATAAAATTACATAAAACAGCTTACTTATAACTTCGAGTCAACCTTATTTAATATTATTTATTTATTTATGTAACAGTTTATACCATGAAAAGCTTTCCTAAGGTTAACGTTGAGCAGTAGCACAGAATTTATAGTGGTACTAACATAGCAGCAGTATATTGAAGTTGTTACCTCACATGTAAGGAAAAAGGTCTCATTCTTGTTGGGCCACATTTGAACACATTCTCACAGGTCTCTGTGTAGCTGAGGAAAGGGGCGCGAACTTCTCTGCAGATGTCTCGTGAGGTGGATACCTGATAACATTAACACATGACTTATTCATTCATTCATTCATTAGGTGTCATGGTTAATCGACCATGCACTCCCTGGTGTTGTCAGAGTTAGAACCGCCTCTCGGTCACTGACGTGGTTCGTTTAACGACTAACAGATGGCAGCCGGGACCAACGGCTTGACGTGCCTTCATAAGCACGGACTTATCTTTATTGTCAGACAATCAGGTGATTCAAGCCTGCAATGTCCTAACCAAACTGGAAACAACTAAACAAAGTATTGCTTCCCGTGGGAATTGAACCCCCGACCTCGCCGTGTCTACAGGGAGCAGGAGGCAGTTATATTGTAGTTGTTAGTTTATAAAATACCTTTTTGTACTTACTAATAGGCATTTGATAAAGAAGCTAATGTTTATTCGTGTAATGAAACTATCAAATATTATAGAAATCATTTATGAAAAAAAAAAAAATTATCTATCTTCTCAGTTGTATTTATTTATTATTAGCTATTGCCCGCGTGGGTCCCTTAGTCCCATTTCGTAGCCAGATTTCGTAGCTGGCTTCGAAATGGTCTCGGTAACAATAGCGCCCAAAAGAGCCTATGCTTAACCCCTTTAAATTTCATCAAAATCGGTCCAGCGGTTTAGACGTGAAAGCGTAAACGAGAAAGAGAGAGAGATAAACTAAGTTCTACCACGAGATTGAAAGGAAATTTCTTACCAAGACATGTACACTATGAGTAGCGATGAAGGCAACCAGAACAGTTCCAATACATCCAGGTATAATCCCAGTGTGTTTGAACGCTGCAGGCATAGCCAGGGTGCCTGTTCCCAACGAGGATTTCAGCATGTGGAAAAAAGATCCGAGGGTGCTGTAAACAGTGTAAAATGAAATAAAATTTATAATTCGTACGGCTAAACAGTGGAACTTCCTGCCAGCAGACGTATTCCCGGACACATACAATTTGGGTCTTTTCAAGGCAAGAGTGTATAGGCTATTAATGTGCCAGCGAGCTCCATCTTAGACCGCATCTGCATTTAACATCAGGTGGGATCGTGGTCGATTGCTGGACATTGTGAAGAAGAAAAAAAAACATTATGGTACTAGTGTGCTAAGTTGAGTCACTGAGTGAGCTGGGGTCTCTCCAACATTAAAATTTACTGTCGTAGCCCAGCTGATCGTTCTCATGTATATTTAGTGGGTCACAACATTATACTTTTCTGTGTCCTACTGTACAAGGGATGTTTTGGCTGTGGCCTGGAGTGGCCTCGAGTTGTCTAGAGTGGCCTCGAGTGGCCTCGAGTGGCCTCTTACTCAGCCGACGATGTTGGTTATAACCTGTATCAATACTTACTATTTTTACTAATATCTATTATAGATTACTAATATTATAAAGCTGAAGAGTTTGTTCATTTGAGTGCTTATAACTATACATCCACTGGTCAGATTCGAAAAAATATTTCTCGATATGAAAGCCTCATTCTTAGGGAAGGTTATAGGCTAATAGCACATATGACATACAAGTCCTTAACGAGTGAAATCGCGGATAACAGCTAGTTTATATTATAGTTTTTAACCACTAACACGATAGGAGAAGCTCAAGTTACGTTAGAGGCTGTGGCAGTTTAAAACAATACTTATTATATGGAAAAAAGGGAAGATGTTTCCCAGCAGTGGGACACTTAAATAGCTAGTAAAAAGTTAGGTTCTGCAAATTTAAATTTCCTTGGAACGCTATTTGTTAAACTTTATTACACAATTGTAAACGGCAGACTTAAAACCTGAGGCTTTATCTACCAGTCAATCAAATTATTGATGCAGAGAAAGGTAAGGGGTAGTGCAAAATTTTGAATTAATTATGTTAATGGGGCATACATAATAAACCACCGAATAATATGTATTTGGGATCTATATCAACACTTATATAAATAATACACAATAATATCAAATATGATAATAGACAATACATCCATACTTCCATACTTCCATACTAATATTATAAATGCGAAAGTCTGTCTGTCTGTCTGTCACCTCTTCACGGCTAAACTGCTGGACCGATTGTGACAAAATTTGGTAGGGATGTAGTTAATGACCTGAGGTCAAACATAGGCTACTTTTGGGCGCGATATAACCGAGTCCCACGCGGGCGGAGCCGCGGGGAACAGCTAGTATTGTATATGTAGTAACATATACAATTATGAATTATCTGTCAGACTTTGAAGAAAATTTGCGCGCACTTTATTCTGAAAAGCCATGCGAGTTTGAGCCTTACGGATCTTAACTGGTAGAGAATTACAGAGCTTGAATGGTAAATTAATTTTTATAAAACCCACTCCGTGAAATCGGCGTACGAAGTCGGAGATTATTAGATGAACGATGATCTCTGTCATGGGACAAAGAACCCTATCTGCTTCTACTTCACATAAAAACCTTTTATTACAAATTTTTGGCCCAATTAATCCCAATTATTTTTTCCATCTATCCCAAATGTTCGCCCTAATTTGACGTGGCAACACTACTTGGATACTAATATATATTTACTATCCAAATAATAATGAAGAGAGATATTATAAAGATACGACAATAATTGTTTCGACTGTCGTCAGTACGGACGGCCTATAGCAAAGAGTCTCAACCACAGAACAGAAAAATTATCCGGATAGAAATGTTTTGACGCGGATTTAGTTCCAGGGTAAGTGTAGCAGCGTATTCTCTCTTCTTATCTTCAATTAATACATATAAACTCATGTAAACCACACCACACCTTATTATAAATGTATTACGTAGTTTACAACAAAGCCATCTAACATTATCGACCAATAACAGTGGCAATAAATGACGCAATCAAATTCCCCGCCCATTTTTTCTGTGTGAAACGTTGGCTTGCAAGCCTAACTATTGACACGTTTTTCGTGCGCTATGCCACTTCTTGTTAATATTTCTAAATTCTGCGGTCTCAACCGTCAATGTAGACATTATTCCACAGCAGTTGTCAGATATAAAAAAAACAAACTGTGATTTTATGAACTGGATAATAGTGGAAGTATCCATAAGGTCGTCCTAGATTTTTAAAAAAATGTTAAAACCGCGCGCGATTTCCTAATTCTATGGGAGTGTACATAGATAAGATAGTCACCTTTTTTCAGGACTTTGACTTTTGCACAAAATCAGTTAGTACCTGACCTTTACCACCGTCATATACCAGTACGGAACCAACGGCTAACCGTACCTTCAAAAATACGGAATCATCTTTCCAATCTGATATTCTGGTAAATCAAGCCTGCGATTCTATTTGACTGCCTATTGGGTCAAGAAATAGATGTCTTTTAGTATTGTGTGGAACCCTCAGCGCTCTCTCTGCTACTAGCACTCAACTGATTTTTTATATATTTAATACCTATAGACATAGATTTAAAAAAATATTGCCTCGCCCGCGCGATTCCTATTTCTATGCCTATAGTGGTAGAATTATTAATGAAGAGATACAAACATACAACTTACGATGTAGAGTGTGGTATATTCCGGTGTTCGAACGGATTGTAGTCTTCGTTCTCATGAGGTTCCTTGTTCAGAGTAATGGTGGATTGCGTCTGCGATGGAGTGACTCTCACATCATCAATGCTGTGTAAATAAGATTTAATCTACATCATTAAATACATTAATTTCATGTAGGTGTCACGGTCAATCGACCATGTACACCCCGGTGTCAGAGTTCTTCGGAACCGCCTCTCGGCCTCTGACGTGGTTCCTTTAACGACTAGCAGATGGCAGCCGGGTCCAAACTTAACGTGCCTTCCGTAGCATGGAATCATTTTTATTATCAGACAATGTGATTCACGCGAATGTTATGTCCTAACCGAACTGTAAAAAATTAAACAAAGTATTCTTCCCGTGGGAATCGAACCCACGACCCCGGGTCTACAGGCACTAGACCACAAAGGCAGTTAATCATCAAATTGTCATCGTCATGACAAATGTTAACAGATCATTTTCAATGCCTGTTTTTTTTTACTTTTTCTTACAGGGTTAATTGACCCTGCAAACACTGGTCTTAGAGTTCTTCCTTACTCCTCGGTCTCTGAAATAGTTTCTATAAGACGTCACATCACATCTCTCCTCGTGTGTTGATGTCTACATAGATTACGCAAATCCTTCTAAGTACCTAGCCTTAATTAAAAAAAATTAGATTTAATCGCTTTAAGCAAATCATTGCATGTGGTAGGTAGGTAATATTTATTTATATAAACCAGATGGATTTTTTCATTTATAATATCAGTAAGTAGGTAAGTAAATAATGAAATATTTGATATAAAACTCTTTATTTGAATTTGAATATAATATACTTTTTTATAATAGCAAAAAATAATAATCAAAATAGCGGAAAATGCGTATTCCGGTTGTGCGCTAAGATGGACTACTTAATTAGGTACCTACTGTGGTACCTACAATCAACTTACGAACTACATTTCTTTCCGTATATGTCGTAAAAAGCGACAAAAAGGTCAGTGAACGTCTAGATCACTTTTATCTGCTTTTGGACTGGTGGTAAATTTAATACTTAAGTTAGGTTTATTTAAGGAACTCCTTAATACGTTTTCTCTTCCACAATCTGGCTGAGAATCCTAGATATGGTACCTCGATGTTAGATTTATCCACGCAGGACGAATGCCGTACACAATAATGATACGGAACCCTAAGAAGGTTTTTGTCAGACCTACAACTCTGGTCTTGTATCTCTCTGGTACGGAACTCTAATAACATGTCTTTTGCAGACTGGATAATTAAAAACTTGAAGAGTGACATTTTTACGTTCAGTGCCAATAACAACCGGTTATCATTATTGGCACTTGGTTTGACTCAAAGGAAAAGAGGGGTTCTATAAGTTTAACACGTTTATTTTTAAATTTAAAAGGTACCCGGAACTTCATACTTTATTTATTTATTTTTATTTTATTAAGAAAACGAACCGTCACTAAACTAAATAAGTCTTATATATTACTAGCTGTTCCCCGCGGCTCCGCCCCGCGTGGGACTCGGTTATATCGCGCCCAAAAGCCTATATTTGACCTCGGGTCGTTAACTACATCCCTATCAAATTTCATCACAATCGGTCCAGCAGTTTAGCCGTGAAGAGGTGACAGACAGACAGACAGACAGACTTTCGCATTTATAATATTAGTATGGAGTATGGATATGGATATATTTGTATTTTAAGATTACTATTATTCGACTAAATAGTCGTATAATAGTAAACTTAAAATACAAATATAGTAATAATTTTATTATAAGCATACATTTACCATACTCTGTTTTCTAATTTCATATACCTATACAAACCATAACGCCTGTTTCCTATTAATAGGGGTAAGAAGCTAGACTGATCCCCTCCGTGGCGTAATGGTTAACATGCCTGCCCTGCCCGCTACTCAGGAGGTCCCGGTCAAGTCAAGATGAATAATGAACTGCCTGGGTCATGGGTATGTTTATCTATATATGTATTTGTTATAAAATATAGTATCGTTAGTATCCCATAACACAAGTCCCGAACTTACTTTGGGGCTGGCTCAATCTGTGTGATTTGTCCCTATTGTATTTATATTTATTTTATTTATACTGATTACCTCTTGCTACGACCCTTACAGATCACCCTGGCTTACTCCACACTCATCAACCTTCATACACGCTCACCGACTTCGGGTACTCCTTATTCTCTCTTGTCAAGAGGTTTGGGATTAAGACGTCTCTCTCTCATATTAGCGCTTTCCCAGTTGATCGCTTTGGAGCCCAGTGTCTGCTTTCCTGCTCTTTCTCCTACACTTCACCCGGTCTTCGGCATCCTTAGTTGTGAGACCATTAGCACGCATATCGTTTACTGCTACGTCAAGCCAGCACTTTTAGGCTTGCCCGTTCTACCCCTTACCCCGGCTCTGGCGGAGGCAGCATGGCTAGACACTTGTTCCTAACGTAACTTGTCGGTTTTGGAGCAGATTCTTCTAAAGCTTGTCCGTTATATCACCAATATGAAGGTTACCTCGATTGTAGGAGATATTTTTGGACATATAGTATGTTTTACGAGGTCAATCATGACCGACAGATACATTTTGTAAGTTCATAAGTCTCTTTTCATCCATCCTCTCTACATGTCCACTTTCACTTTTATGACATTTTAAAATTAAAAATTATTTCATTGTTATACCTTGTACTGTTCAGCTCCATTATCAAAACAAAAGCAATTTCCAACCGTGCAATTATGGAATTAGCGTACACTTTCCAATGACACTCATTTTCTTCGTAATATTGCGCACTATTTATTGACAAATGAAACAAACACGAGTGAGTACGTCTTGAAGTGCAATGAGACTGGTTTTCTTACGAGATTAGGGTGACCAAGTATTCTATATAGGTTAGAGTTTAAACTGTTTAACCTCTTACCGCGGAAGAAACAATATAACTTATAACGTTATGCGACCATGAGATACCGTTTGGGTACTAAGGCAATAAATTTTACTAAGTCTTATTATAAACAAAGTAAGTCTTGCCCTCCGATATCAAGAATCTCCATTTTGATCTGTCCAGCGCCATCTCTTGCCAATTGTCGGCGGCCCCTCTTCTCCTCGTCAAACCAGCGATATCTGTCACGGCCATCCCACATATATTATACTCTTTTTACTGCTAGATCCTCCTCCATTCCTCCAGGTGGCAGACGTAATTCTGTGTAATTGTGAGTAGAGTGTGAAGAAAGGGAAGGAAGAGAAGAAAAAGCGGGAAAGCGGACCCTGAGTTTTTAATCTTTCTCGGTTGCTTCCACATCTGATAGATTACTATCAGATAAGGAAGCAAACGGGAAAGCCCTAAGACGAGAGAGAGAGAGCAGTTGTAAATCTCTGTAACGTGTGTAGAGCTCAAAAAAAATGTGAGAGTGTTGGTTACTAACACACCCCGATCATGTTTCTAATGATGTGGTTTCCCTTTAAAAAGGGTTATGTAGATCAGTTGGCAGTCGCTTTATAATTTACTTTGAAACCCACGCAATACAACGAATCGATGTTATCTAAGTATATATCATTTCAAAACAGATAAGTATTTTTATATTTTACATTAATTTTCTTTCTAATAAGGTACCAAGAAGAGTTTTCGTGGAATAGGTAGGACGTAACGTAAATAGACATCCTAAAAAAAGATGACAAACCAAAAAAGTGCTTCCTATTTAAAGATTTTTCTTCGAAAGTTTTAAGAAAATAATTGAAATATTAACTGAGTTTAAGGAAAAAATTAATAAAATGTAAGAATAGCTCTAATCAATATCAGACTGTAGTCTAGTCAAATTAAATCACTTTTATTTGCAGTATATAGGGTTTACAGTGTTCTTATAATATTTTTGGGTTAGTGCTTATGTCCTTTTTAGCCAAAATTACTTAGCATGCAAAATTTTATAAATGTTTCCTGTCTATGCATAGATTATTTATTAAAAACAGATATTCTGCAATACTGGCGATAAATGTCTGAGTCCTATATATAAGCAAGCAGTATTCATAGGTCTGGTTGTCGTACATTTGTCCTAAAAATATTTCGTCAGCTTATTTGAACTTCATACATTAATAGTTAATTCATCACATGCAATCACTACATAGTACATAGTATAAAACAAAGTCGCTTTCTGTCTTTATGTCGGTTTTTTTAATAGAGTGATTCAAGAGGCAGGTTTTTGACCCGCTCAAGCAAAGCCGGGGCGGGTCGCTAGTAAAAAATATGACAGTGAATATGTAAATTCATCAAACGTAGATAGGTAGTGTTGCAGCTTGCAGTGAATTCGCTATATTTATGATGTACAGTGGGCTGCAGAGAAATCTGACCCCTATGCCACAAGTATCGCTATTGAAAGGGGGTCAGATTTCTCAGCAGCCCACTGTACTTCCTGTTATAAAGATACTTATTTCCATTATTATAAGGCGACTATGGGAATAGTAGAGTTCTCAATTTACAAATAAGTACCTCTAAAGGATTGCTGAAGGATTTCTCCAATTACATTCCTAAAGAGAGTTCATCCGCATGCGGCTGTCGCGTCGGGCGCCGAAGCCTGAATGCTTGCGACGCAACCGGGGAAAACCTAGGATATAATTATCCTAGCGTTTCCCCAGTTTGTTGTTACCAGGTATACCTGCTTCAGGTTACTGTCGACACGATTATATAATAAAGATAAGAAAAAAAGATTTTAATTGTTTAAACGACTTTAAAATGTTATCTTTTATTAGTGTTACAAGTAGGGTTACCAACTTTAATTAGAAGAAATAGAGTATTCCTGATCTCAAAGAAGGTAGTACGGACTACTCTTTTTTTGAAATAGGAATTTTATTAAACTTTTTGAGGTTTTTGTTTTCTCGAGTCCGACAGGGCACAGAATATTTATGAGTGTAAATAATCAGAAGCTCATTTTTAATAAATTTCAATGAAGCTCTGTGCCCCTAGTATGAGTTTTTCTTAACGCAGACGCTAGCGACTGCGTTAGGATTTTGTATGGAATTTCTTAGTTGCCTTACTATCCGCCAGAGGCGCTGTACAGGTTTGCCATACTAAATCGCTAACGCAGTCGCTAGCGTCTGCGTCAAGAAAAACTCATACTAGGGGCACTGTACTTTTTTTCCTGAAGCTTCACATTCTTGGCTGCAAAGATTTCCCCATTTACCTAAAAAATAACAAAACATAAATCAACAATACATTAATTTAATAATTTTAAAATGATGTTGTATTAAATTAGTCTTATGTGGTCACCCTCGCACACCGAGACAAACGGAACTTTTAATCCCCTGTCAATTCGAATATGAATCTTATTTAAAGAATTTTAAGATTCATATTAGATTTAATGATAATGATAAGGATAGATACGAGGGAATCGTTTGCTAGATCAAGACTAACCTGAATGAAAGACATTTCTATGAATACATACATTGATATAATAAATAATGAATGTTACGGAAAACATCAAAAGTCTTGCCAAGTTACGAGGAAACTGTTTGATCCCTCTGCAATAAGCAACCCAGTCTTGCTAAATCAAATATTAGACGAAGGAGAGACTACCTATATTTTCTCCATACGATTTACGATACGATATTACCCTGTTTTTCCACTGGGTTATGTCTAGAGCCAGAGTAATCGTTTTTATTTTAATAGACCTCGATTTCATTTAAATATGTACCCTACGTTTGATATTTAGAATCCTTACTTAATATTATAAATGCGAAAGTGAGTTTGTTAGTTACGCTTTCACGCTTTGTCTACTGCACCAATCTTCCTGAAATGTCGCATACACTAATATAGAAGTATTAAGAAGGACATAGGATACCTTTCATGTCGAGAAAAACACTGTTCCCGTGGGAAAATCACGCGGGCGAACCTAATAAACAAAATAAATATGACCTTCCAAAAAGCTAAAAAAAAAACCTTGTTTTTACTGCTGTTGACGGACGACTCTCACACATATTAAAAAGGTAAAAAAAAGAAAAATCAAAAATTATAAAAAAAATTATGTACTAATCAAAAATTATAAACATATTACAGACTATAGCCCTTGGCCGTTAGAGAACCAGAGTGTCTGAATTCTTACTTGTACTCCTACGGAATTGGTTCTACCTTTATGAAGCTTTTTTTTGTGAGGTTATGTTATGGTACATGTGAGTACCATCAACAGTACCATACAGTAGGTTGTATTTCTTTATTTAAAGTTTATTGCACAAATCAGATGTTAAATGTACAAATGGTGGACTTAATGCCAAGGGCTTTATTTAATGTATGTTGACTTGTACTATTACAAAAAGTTTTCTTTCTCATTGAGCAACAGTAGTATGAGATTCTTCTGCCAAATAAACATTTACATCGAATCTAGACAAGTATGTAAACATCGAATCTAAAATTATTATTTCAAATTCCGAAATGAAATAAACAGTGTGATCTGCATTCTGCAAGCCATCCAAAACGCTTTCAAAAGTTAAGGCAACTAACTTAACTTTGGCAGCATCCAAAACGCTTTCCAAAAGTTAAGTTTAGTTTATGTTTACTAGGTATATTAATACTCATTCGTCCTATATCATACCATACTTTGATACTTACTTACTGCTCCAGTGTAGACAGTCCATTATATTCCCTTTTACTATCGGAGGTGCCATCTGCAAGTTTCACAAGGCCGACAAAAGTAACCAAATGGATTCACTCATTTGATGGCCTTCCCTTCACCCTCTAATTTCGTTTTGTATGGTGATACGCAAATAACAAATTATTACTTATTATACTTAGTGTAAGTATTTTATTTTTTCCATTGCTATACCTTTGCTTAATTATATAAAGTGGACTCAAATCAACTGCAAATATTTTAAGGGCAGATTCAGACCACTAAACTGAACAACTTTTCCAAACAAACTAATATCGAGATATGAAAAAAAAAATTTGACTTCCCATACAATTTAGGAATCAGCTGGAGTTTTTGGAGGGAAAGTAAACTGTCGCTATGTCCGCGCTGTATTTAATTTCCAAAACTTAGGTTTTTACGAGTGTTTGTGCATAATATTGGTGGTTTATTATTCGCAAAGTGTTCGTGAACAAGCGTGAGTGTTGGGAAGTGATACAGTGTCGATTACGTGACTTTTTATCTTTGTCACCAAAATCTCCATGATATAGCTAAGTGAAATTTTTCCACCGCTTCACTTAGCCATCTGACTCAGACTAGACTTGACTGGACTTGACTATTGACTTGAATTTTTGACTCGACTGACTTAAGTAGGACTGAAGAAGATTAATAAATTCAAGAAAGGCCTTAAAGGACTAGATTCCATGGCCGTAAAAACTATTAAAAAAAAAAAAGGAATCAGCTGATCTGGTTAAGTATGGAGAGCGAAAAAATAATAATTTCATATTTTGACATAAGTTTATTTGAAAAAGTTGTTCAGTATAGTGATCTGAATCTACCCTTAAAATATTTGCAATTGATTTGAACTTATATGTATAGTTACCACATAATGAAAATAACTGTAAGAAATAAATAACATTAAAACCTTGGGTTGACATATATTTTTTTTGTGACCATTATAATCACAGGTTTTCTTTGAACCTACCCCGAGCAACGGGGTCACATAAGTAGAGGATAACGAAGTTGATTTGTCATTTTTTTTGATGTAAATCTACTTCGAGGAATCAAATGAATAAATTTAAAAAATAAAAACGTTTGAATATTTTATTGGCGACCTGGGCGTAACGATTACATGCCTGGAGGTCCCGAGTTCGATCACCGGTCAGGTCAAGATGAAAATATTATCTTTTTCTGATTGGCCTGAGTCTTTGATGTTTATATATTCGATATACATATGTATTTGTTATAAAATATAGTATCGTTGAGTTAGTATCCCATAACGTAGGTTTCGAACTTACTTCGGGGCTAACTCAATATTTGTGATAACTATATATTTCTTTTATATAGTTTTGTACATAAACATATGAAGCAAAGGCGGGCTTAATGCTATAAGCAATCTCTTACAACTAACCTTTGGGTAAATAACAAACGTGATTTAACCCATTATAGTTACAACTAGCTTTCGCCCGCGACTTGGCCCGCATGAATTTCTCTCGGGAACAGTGCTGTTTTCTGGAATGAAAGCTACCCTATGTCCTTTTCAGTACTCCTAGCTATGTGTATGAGAAATTTCAGGAAGATTGGTTCAGTAGATAGAGCGTGAAGAGGAAACAATCAAACAATTATTTTAATATTAAGTTGGAATATGAAGCCAGATTTATAAACGCCTAATATAAGAGTTATTAGCAGAACATTTAAAGTGTAATAAGTCCTTTGCTGTCTGTCCCCATATATGCTTAGATCTATGAAACTACACAACAAATTTTCATACATTTTTTTTAATAGATGGAATGATACAGGAGGATAGTTTATATGTGTAATAGATGCATTCTAAAGGATTGCAACCGTGCAAAGCAGGGGCATGTGGGTAGTATTGTAATAAGTTAATTTTTGCAAATGATCTCGGGAGGATTTTTAAATAAACGAAAAATTAATTTCAAACATTTATTTAAAAATTAATACATTTAGATAATCATATTTTTAGTTTTTAGTTTAATTAAGATCTTAATACTAACAACACGGTTGATTTGTATAACAAGATAGCAAACAGGGTTTAAATATATCTATTCAAAAGTGAACGGTAGGATTTATGGAAGTACATTTATTGGGTCATAGATTTTATAATTATTATAGTACAATATACAATATTTTATTTGGTTTTGAGTTCTTTTAATACAGGTAACCAGGGATAGCGCTAAGATGTCATAGTTCCACTTGCATAGTCTCACTCTAACAATATAGATCCAGTTCAAATATTTTTTAACCTATCGCTTCTGCTTGCCAATAAAATAAGTATTCCAATATTTCGGCAACTTAAATTTCTGAGATTCAGACTTATGTGACATTTTGACAAAATTTTGAAGTTGGCTCGCCAGTCTTGTTCTAATCTAATATACTTAGGGCTACGCATAAAAAAGAAACGTCGATGACATAGTTAAATAAGAATAATCGAAATCATCATTCATCAAAAGTTGTAATTTTTTTTCGGACAAGTCATTCAAAATCGGTTTTTTGAATGTTTAGTCGTGCGAAAACTTGGCTTTGCAAATCAATCGATTGATCGAGAGATAAAAAAAATAATTAATTAATTATAGAAAACAAATGAAGATCATTCAACATTCAGATTACAGAAATAGCTCTAGAATTGGGTATGCTAAGTAAAAAAAAATGTTTTTTATTTAATATTTTTAACTGAAAAGTTAGACTATTTTAGGAAACTAATTTGATTCTTTTCGCTTAAAATATTATTATTAATTTTATATGAATTTTTAGTTTTATAGTTTATGACGTCATTAACCAAGACGATGTTACCATTATATAGTATAATGCCACAGTGTGGTCACAGAAAAAATGAACGTGCCTTCCTTTTTTTGCAATATTTTTTCGGCCCTGGAAACAAGTCCGTTAAGACCTTTCTTGAATTATTAATCTTCTTCAGGGGGGTTACTACCGTCTCTTAAAACCATGATGTAAGGCGATATCTCTCTTACTCACTTGATCTTGCATGGTTTTAAGAGACGGTAGTAACCCCCCTGAAGAAGATTAATAATTCAAGAAAGGTCCTAATGGACTTGTTTCCAGGTATATATTGATGGTAATATAATATATTGATTTGATAATAAATTGAATTCATCGCAATATCTGATTCATATTTTAATAAGTACATAGTTGAGCAATAAAATACAATATATTATTTTAAATACGTAGACGTGTATATCCGTCAAATTCATTATGTCCATTGATGATAAGAATCCATTATGTCCAATGTAAAGTGGAATAGCAAGTGGAATAGAATAGTGGCGCCACTTCTTCTCCACTTGCGCTTTGGAAGTGGTGGTAAACTTAAAATAAGTAACAATTGACATCAATAAGTGGTAGAATATCCTATATTGAAAATAAACAATTTGAATTTTTGAATTTTGAATTTGAATAGCGAATACTTATTCCATAGTTTACATAATTCAGTGGTTCATATTTAATAAATACATTTATTATCAATACATTGACTTATTTATTGATAAAGAACATTCTTATTTCTATGAACAATCTATTTATACTTATGAATAGGTGCTTTGGTCAACACTGATTTTCTATATGTTTTTACGATTTATTTTAATGTTAGTACCGAGTTTCTCGGATGCTATTATTTATATTGATACAATTATAAAAACATCAATGATTGATATAATTTTCATATTTGAAAGATCATCTCATCATTTTAATCTAGATATTTCTTTAGTTTTAAAAGATCAGCAGATGTCTTAGCATATCAATTTTACACGTATCGCACATCGAATAATATATTTCATTCAATAAAAAACTTCGATATAAAATAATATATGCATGTGATATTATTTTTATCAAGAAAAATGGAAGGAACCGAAAGCACCAGAAATTTTAATCGTTCAACTTGCTTTTGATCAAGTTTAATTTGACCCCAATTTTCTAATAAATGGCAACAGATTCGTAAATGAGGCCAGTCCAATACTTAGTCAATTCTCAAAAGTGCCAATCGTCTCATAATCAAATCAGTTAGACCAATGGGGCCGACCACAGATAAAGTCCACCTCGTCATTGACACGAGGAAGCCGATATACATCTCCCCATAGATAAAAAAAAAAATTTGCATCACTTAAAAGTGACCGCGCGCGATTCGTACTTCTTTGCATCTCCCTCATCTCAGCTTTTTCCCGGATATACAACGGATGACTCCGGAATTCTAGGTCAACTTATCTGATCGTGTTTAGTTAATAAATATATAATAGACCAATTCGTAATTGAGTCTGATTCAGAATCGTTAATTCAAAGTTAAGTAGAGTTCAAGTTAATATTAAATAGCAAAAACCTAGAGGGAGGAATAGGAAAAACATTCTTTAGAAATTTAAAGTTCATGTTTTTTGATGAATCGGCCATTTCGAGAACTTTAAAACTTGGCAAAATTGGCAATTTTACAACTAGGTATTCGAAGAATGTATATACCAATTTGAGAATAAGCCTTTTTTGGCAAAGTCAACGCGATTGGGTCATTACTTATCTGATTTTATTTCTCATCACAGAAAAAGTAATTATATGACACCAGTACAAAATGTAATAGATTTTAGCATTCGGATAATAATTTTTGAATGGGTGACGCTGACTATATATCCTCGGTTGAGATTTTATGCGGATTAATTGTCATTTCTAAGTGAGCTTGGAAAAAATCTTCGTCTTAAAAGTATTTTTATAATATTAAAATAAATATGAATGAAATGAATAGTAGTTAGTAACCTACTAGTACCTAAATGTACTTGGTTTTATGATGTTGTGTCTCTAACAAACAATAATGAGTAAGGAGTTTAAATAGAACAAGCAAAGAAAAAATAATGAGTAGGATGAGACATCATAGGATAATAGATAACAACCCATGAAGTTACGTAAAATATGGTGAAATTTCGAAGCCAGCTCCGTTATGGTACTAATTTATTCCTGTCTCGAAGCCAGCTTCGAAATGGGAACTTTATTTTCCATTTCGAAGCCAGCTACGAAATCTAGCTACGAAATTAGACTAAGGGAAATTTACGTGAAAAGTTGCTATCATGTTGAGAACCAAGGGCGCAAAATAATTATTCTTTAGTATTGTATTCTGTAATCTAATCTGTGATAATACATTAAGTCTCGGTTCAAGTTGAGCTCTGACTGAGTCAACCGGGATATCTAAATCTGGGATATTAACTATTATTATGAGTTATATTAGAATGTGGGTGTCTATTATTGTGTTGAATAAGCTATAGAGTTCTATTAAGTGTCTATTGTTTCGTATAAGGGCTTATTTTCTAAACTTTGATTATTATATTTAAAAAAAAAACATTATGAAGACACGAAGACCTTACACACTCTTCAGCTCTGTAGAAAACAAAGGTTTGTTTCTACAGAGCTTACTACTTCTATAAAGCTCTACAAACCATACTTGCTTTGTAGAGCTTTATAATCTCGCGCTGAATCTTTCTGAAAGGATAACTCTTGCTTATAAATGTATCGCCACGTATTGTTAAGAGGCTTAACTACTTCGAGAGTCGTATTTTGATATATTTACCAATATTTTAACACATTTATAACATGTTTGATGTAAATAAAATTAATTTCACTTTGCCACCCCTCAAAATTGATTGGCGCGAAAATAAGAAAAGACAATGAATATATTTATGAATGACAGAATCTAAATTCAAATGTAATATTATGTTATTTTCAATTGTAACAGTCTATGGCCAGACTAAATATATACGTACGAAAATATGGAACGAGAATAAACAATTCATCTTACCATAGATAATCGCCAGGGACGGACACATACAGAGAGTACCTAAATAAACATTTAAACCGATTTATAATTGTATTATTTCCGTCCATCTTGTTATAAATACCAAAATAAATGCTCGATTGTACATCTAAAATTCTCAATATATTTCCTTTTATTATTATATTACAAAGATATTTGAGTGAGTTGTACAATATGTACATACGTAAATATGAGATTCTGTATCAGACACGTTCCTATTCGAATCAAATGAACGAATAACTGCCTCTGTGGAAGAGTGGTTAAAGTTACCTGTAGACTGTCATGGGTTCGATTCCAATATACTTTGTTCACTTGTTTCCAGTTTGGTAAGGACATTGCGGGTTTGATTCACCTGGTTGTCAGATAATAAAGAATTCCGTGCTTCGGAAGGTCGTGCTTTCATTTAATGTTAAAGCAAAGACTAACCCAAACCCTTTTTTTCACAATTTTAGGCGCGGCTTCTTCGCAGATCAAGATAGACGTGATCTTTTTATTTATAGATGTGATTATAGATATTGTCGTCCAACTCGATTTTTTTTTGTACAGCTAGAAAAATAACTCAACAATAAGTACTTATTAAATATACTTATCACACTAAACAAACTTTTAACAATGTAAGTAACAACTACGCTAGCTTAAGCATGTCTGCTGTTGAATACAACAAAGAATATTTTATAACTTTACAATTGTGTAGAAATTTTATATTTATACTTCTCGTGAACCATAGTTAACTTTGTTAGTTTAAGAACCTTGGTCTTATCTGTTAAATGCAATTATTTTATTCCGACATTATATTTTTTGATGACTGCACGATTGAGGGTTTCGTTTTTCGAATATATACATTACATTTAATACTATTTGTATGTGAAATATATATACCTATGTGATTACTTCTATATCGCCCTCTATAGCTTTAACGGCTGGACTTCAAAGGAACGGTCATTCTATGCGCCAAGTAGCAAAGCTAAATGCGAAAAATAATTTTCAGCGCATTTTAAAACGCCAGATTAATTTGTATTTTAAAAATAAATTTGGCAATTATTACTTATTTTCAAGTAAAAACGAATGTGAAGTGGAAGCGTCGACCAAAGATTCCTGAAAAATAATCTACCTCTACCCTGATCAAAGTTATGGCCGAGGCATAAAAATGGTTTTCACTTTTTATTTACGAACCTGCCGTATTGTCCACTGTAATATTCCCTACCTACACCTACAACCACAGGTATCAAAGCTCGTTAATTTCCGCATTCTCACTATTTCACTCATAAAGTGGCTGTGAGGATGCTGTTCCTCTTGACAGCCCCGACCTGGCCCACGTGATGCGGTACAGGAACTGGCTTCCTTCTTCTCCTGTTTCGATGACCTGAGAATAGAATAATATCCACTTACAAAACTGATGTACAGCGGGCCACAGGGAAAGTATACCTACCACTTCGCCCGATCACATCTAAAGTGGAATACTTTATTTGTCGTCCACTGTACAAGACACATAGTCAACAAAAAGAATCAGTTCCTAAATTAAAGTTATATAGACTTACTTAAATGCCGAAAACTGGGCGAAGTGGAGTAGAAAAAGTAGGAAAGCAGAACCTGAGCTTCGTGGCAACCAGGCTGAGAATGCGACCAGGAAAACGCTAGGATGAAAGAGTTCCACCATAAGATGAAAGATTGTTCAGAAATGAGCCAAGCGAAGTAATTGGTAATGATTATTTCAAACGTCTTAATGGCATTTCTATATTGAGCTGCCAAGCACCAAGGAAAGAGTAATGTTTTTAAAAATTAAAAGTTTCCTGTAAATAGATTAACAGAGGTCAGACGAAACGGAAATAGCTCTAGGTATACATATACTAGGTATCTATATATAAAACTAGTGCCGCTAAGTCTAGTACAATGATTAAAGCGTACCCTGGGGTAAACTGCAGATGAACTCACTTGAAAGATGACGATATAACTAGGATACGTACCTACTCCGATGAAGAAATAAAAAAAGGTTATACTATAGCACAGAATACTTAATAGTACTCTATAGTCAATAAATAAATATAAACAATCACCTACTTGTAAAGCTGAAAGTTTAACACATCTAGAACTATTTAACTATATTAATATTATGTAATGTAAGTGTTTGAAATAAAACATAGCTTGTGATGAGTAAAATACAGATTTTACTAATTTATTAAAATGAGGAATCAAACAATGTCTGAACCGCTCCGAACAAGGTTCAAGAAGAAGGAAAGAGTGTTACCACTATTAAATCTTAGTTACTACAAATACAATGTTGCCATTTGTAGAAATAAAAAAGTAAACAAAAGTAACAAATCTATATGTTCTAGTACATACTGAACAGTATGTATTTTTGTTATATTAAAAACAAACTATTTCGTATTTAAAAACTGCCGTTATAATTATTTTCAGTATGTAGAGCGCCACATCGAGCGGGCGGGACACATCTAGTTTTTTAATCGAAATGCCGAACCCTGAAATTGGAAATATCTGTCTACATTGCCTGAAGTGTGGAAAACATCCTATGCAAATTTTTCGAGCAAATACACACTAAAAATAAATCGACCAGATGTCGTGTATTTGCAGCGTTATTTTTCAAGGAAAATATGAATCTTTGTATTCGAAAGGAAGCTGATATCGTAGTTTATTCATATGTATTTTGGGAATAAATTGTAGTATTTTTTATTTACATCGAAATCTAGCTACGAAATGGGTCAAACTTTAGAAATCGCTATTTATTCGTCGGTCTGACAGGAGGCAGTATATTATGAATGTTAAGAATGAAGTACTTATGTACAAAACAACGAAAGCATAAAAGTATACAAATAAATATATATATACATATATATATATACACACGTGTATAGGCTAAGAGGAAATTGTGTAATATAAGATACCTACTATGTCAAAATATTGTACATGCAGTGCTTCACTCAATTTGCGTTTTCAAAGCCATATTAAACTTTTTCCGAGTTATTTTCCTATTTTTATTTTGGCTCTCTATTAAATATTTCCCTAGCTATTTCTGGTTTGGGTCATAATTCATCGATTATTAAAAAAAAACTCTTTTAAAAACTTTGAAAAGAGAGTTGATCAAATGTTTGAGAATCGTGCGGATTTTGGTATAAATAGTACCCCAAATGATTCTATACTGAATACGTGTGTCACCGGTCGATTGTAGTCGCATTTCGCTGCCTAAAGCGCTGTTTGAGCCGCTGCTAAACACAATCGTCTCCCTCTAGCACATCCAAATTAGATAAATCAAATAACCCAAAAAAAAATTATAAAATTACTCACTCAGGTCACACAACCTTTCAAGAATAATAATCTAAACATGTCTTACTTGTGTGACAGGCCGAGCAACCGCAATTGCCATCAGCGTCGGGTGCATGCCGCTTTCCAGAGCGTTACTTGAGCCGCTGCTAAACACAATCCTCTACCTCTAGCACTTCCAAATCTTGATAAAACTAATAGTCTATAATAATCTTTTATTCACTTGTGTAACCGGATAAGCAATGGCGAGAGCTACTCAGAGCGCTGCTTGGGTCGCTGCTGAATGGAAATATCTCCTTCTGGCACGTGTAAATCTAGATAAATAAAATAATCTAGAAAAATCTAAAAATGACTCAATTGTGTGACCTTCCAAAAATAATAATATAAAAATGTCTTACTTGTGTGACCGGCCGAGCAACCGCAATTGCCGGCAGCGCCGGGTGCACGCCGCTTCCCAGAGCGCTGCTTGAGCCGCTGCTAAACACAATCCTCCCCTTCTAGCACCTCCAAATCTAGACACATCAAAAACCATAAAAACCATTTTTAATCTGATGTTACGCGATTCAGCGCAATCTCTGCGATGTGGCGCAAGCATAGATTAAAAAAAATGCGTCGTAGAGAGACCGCGTGCGATTGAAATTCTTTGGGCGCGGGCTTAGCCAAGGTACTGACATAAGATTGACCTCGTGATTTACCGCAGCTTATGTCAATCCCATACATTTTGTTCTTGTCGACATTCGCCAACGTTTTGAAATTGTGACCTTAGCTACGCCCCTACGGATGAAAGCCGATATTTTTAGGCTCGAAAATAACGGTCTGCATGAAAATAACCTGATAAATGAAAATAGCGGTCTATTTTAGGAAATTAAGCACCGGTTGGTAAGAATCGTAATCGTAGAGAAACCGATAAAATGTATGGACAGAAAAATAAATATATAATAATAGTAATCGGTTATAATGTATTAAATCGATTCTGATCCCTGCAAAGCAGAAAACTCGTGTCGGATTTGAGAATAAAGAATTTTGAATCGTTGAGCGATCGCAGTGTATTAAATTAGGGCAATTGAGCCTGTACGTCCTGGTATCAGGCGGTGTGGTTTTTTATGGTAGTGTGTTATAGTTAGTAGATATTTGTATTTTCCGATATGACCCTTTTAAACAGCCACATAAAGGTCAAAAAGGAAGTTATCGAAGTCGTTACATTATGCGCCGAGACGGTAACAAGGAACAGGGAGATTTGATTGGGTAAATATGTCGCAGGAAAACTGGGAAAATAGAGATTCCGGCTTAATTTGATGAACTCATGCAAGATAATTAAGCTCACGCAAGACTGCCTCTTTAGTCCTCGGAGGTCGTGGGCTAGACTCCTATGGGAAGTATACTTTCAGTAGTTTTATTGTTCAAAGTTTGGGGAAGACATTCAGGTTTGAATAGCTTGATAGTCTGACAATAAAAAGGATTTCGTTGTTTGGATGGGTCTAGCTGCTATCGTCGTTATAGGAACCATGTCAGAGGCTTAAAAGCGGGTTTTAAGATTACTGACACCAGGCTGTGTATGGTCATTGACAATGTCTTTCTTCTTTTAAGTCCGGAATATCGACCACGTACTGGCAAGCGTAGAGTGGAACTACCTCCTTCTAGATGGTTCGAGGAACTTATTAAGGTCGTTAATTTGGAAATCTACAAGAGGCCTATGTCCAGTGGTGGACGTCTTGTGGCTGATATGATGACGATGATTACCATATAATATATAACTATATTTTTTTCTTTATCCTGTCGCCTGCCCTGTTACATCATCAGCCGGTTGCTTCAGAGCCCAGGGTTGGCTTTCCTACTTTATCGATAGATTAGCGACCAAAACCTTCCTCTTGAATCACTCTATATATTAAAAAAACCGCATCAAAATCAGTTGCTTAGTTTTAAAGATTTAAGCATACATAGGGACAGAGAAAGCGACTTTGTTTTATACTATGTAGTGATGGCTTTAATATGTCAAAGTATGGGAAAATCTATGTGTACAGTGGGCTGCAGAAAAATCTGACCCCCTTTCAATAGCGATACTTGTGGCATGGGGGTCAGATTGCTCTGCAGCCCACTGTAAATTAAAAAAGAGGCGCGTTTCTATGTTTGGCGGTTGAATATTTGTACTAGTATATAGTATTCTGTTATCTGTGGTACAGAAAACTTTCTCTAGTATGGAACTCGCAAATAAAGTTCGTATTATTTTATACAAAAGGCGATTTATCAAAAGGACTTATGAAATTATGAAAGAAACGGTAAGTATACGGAAATAAGACGAATATCGGGCGAATGGCGTTCTATATTAACATGAATTAACCTTATTTACACAGTAGAAACAAGTTACACATGAATGAGGTAACTCTACTTACACGAGATGGAAATATTTGTATGAAAAGATTTATTTACGTAATTACCTAGTTAATTAATGGTTACATTGATAACAGTAGTTTGAAAAGAGTTTTATCAAGTAAGTACATTAATTTGGATTCATCAGAAGGTTTTAGAAGCTAATTTATGTCCTTGGGTGCACATAATACTAATATTATAAATGCGAAAGTGAGTTTGTATATTTGTTTGTTTGTTTGTTACCTCTTCACGCCCTAGCTACTGAACCAATCTTCCTGAAATTTCTTGAATATTATAATTCTTGTGAACTAGCTTTCGCATGAATTTCCTGAAACAGTGCTATTTTCCGGGATGAATAAATGAAGAATGAATAAACACATCATTGGACTGTATAAGATCGAAGATGTAATTAGTAAAAAGGCGGACTTATTGCTAATCGGATGAAAGGTTTATGCCCTTCTTAATATGTACTTCTAGCTATGTGTATGCGAAATTTCAGGAAGATTGGTTGGTTTATTCTTCGTTCGTCCTGAAATTTTGTCCCACATTTCAAAAAATGATTCGTTTGTCCCAGTCACTTTTATATTCCCGGTTTGTCCCAGTTCACAAGAAGGTACTTTAAAGGTACAGCTAACAAAAAAGTATTTTGAACGAATAACAAACAAAAACCTATATTATTTAGAAAGAAAATTACTTATAAAAAACAACGGGTCGAACAAGGAATGCAAAGTGGGACCAACTAGGAATAAAATAATAAAAATTGTACATCGGGACGAAGGAAGCATAATGTTTGGGACTAACTAAGAAATTTATTAGTGGGACAAAACTCAGTGGGACAAACGAAGAATGAATCGATTGGTTCAGTAGATAGAGCGTGAAGAGGTAACAAACAACCAAACAAATATACACTCACTTTCGCATTTATAATATTAGTTGGGATTGGGATGGGATACTTGTATTTAAATTTTATTCTAAGAAAGGGGAAAGGGAAACCTATTTTATATGCGGGTTATGATAAAAACGATAGGTACTCGTATGTTGGGTTAGGTTTGGAAAAGGTAGTAATATTAGGTATTCTGTGGAAGGTGAGGTGTGTGTAACATTCGGAACAATTTTAATATGTTTTTAAGTGGTACCCAACCTAAACCGTGACTGGGTTAGAATTTGGGGTCAGGTTCGGAATAAAATCTAGTAAGTAAATGAAATAAGCGGTCGTGAATGGTAGATTTGTACGGACAAAATGGATAGCGTTACGATAGATTATCGATAGTGGACTATCGAGGGGCAACACTACAATAGTTGTTTGATTAATGATATCGTAAATCATGCTGAGAATTGACAAGTTGACACCATAAATAATTACAGCGAAAGGCTAGGAAGAAAATGATCTAAAATATTTAAATAATTGATACGTCGTCAACTTCGTCGAAGAGATTCAGCGGATAAAAAGAAAAATTTGTTTTTTACACGACTGTTAAATATTGTTATTGTTTTTTTTTTTTGGCTGCTCGTTCAAGTTAAGTGAGTCAAATTGTTCATCTGCCTGTCTTTGAAGAATGATTTTTTTCAAAGACCAATTCTCTTTCTTTCGTGTTTAACATAATTAAACATAGGTACTTATACTTACTTTAACGCGATCAAAAGATGACCGTTAACGTGAGATTAAATTAAAGGAAAGGCCATATAATAAACTGAAAATCCTTCAGTATTGTAGTACAGAACCATCAGTCACGCTTTTGTTCGATATTTTTCTAGGAAAAACATCTAAAGTTTGTTTCATCAAAATCGGTTCATTAAAGTTATCGTCATTTGAATGAACTCAAGGCATGTTTGATTTCGAACGAATGCACCAATTTGGATATTTTTTTTGTGTTTGTTTATTGTCATGACAAACCTTCATATGAAAGAAAAGGGGGATTCCCGGGCAATTCCCGGGAGAAATTAGAGACTTATTCCCGAAATTCCCACGATATCGGGAACGAAGCCCACGTGCACAAATTCGCAGGCTACAGCTAGTAAACAAATAAATTTAAATAATAGGGGCAAATCACACAGATTGATTTAGCCCCAAAGTTAGTTCGAGACTTGTGATACGGGTTGGGATACTAACTCAACGATACTATAATTTTACATATACCTATATATAGTATACTAGCGACCTACCCCGGCTTCGCATGGGCATAAAAACCTTCTTCTTGAATCACTATCTATTTAAAAAAAACCGCATCAAAATCCGTTGCGTAGTTTTAAAGATTTAAGCATACAAATAGACATAGGGACAGAGAAAGCAACTTTTTTATACTATGTAGTGATAGTGATAGTGAAGCTTTGATCTAAAAGTATAGCACCTTTGTCCTGCTTGAATAATAAGTAAGTATGAGTGGCCCATTCTGTTACTGTAGCGATTTATCTAACCCTTTTAATTCGAGGACGGGTTGAATGTAGATTAACCCCAGAAAATGCAGATTAATCCCAATTCGCTTCTCGTCTATTTTTGACTTGATATTAACTATAAAGCATTCATAAAAGTAACGTTAGCTTAAAAGGTTATTTATTAAAAGTGGTGAAACGCGGGCCAACAGATTTAAAGGAATTATTTGGTATTTATTATAGGGTTTAGTGGTGAAACGCGGGCCAACAGATTTAAAGGAATTATTTTCTTGTATAGCTTACATTATATTTACCGCTTTATCTCTATTTTAGAAGATTATTCAGAAAGATTATGTATTAGGTATGCTGAATATTATTTTTAACCAGCTGTCGCCCGGGGCTTCGCTCCTTAGAGCAACACGGCTTCAGTACCGGAAGGGAAATTATTAAATTCCCTTAGTCCTATTTCGTAACTGGCTTCGAAATGGGGAATAAAATTCCCATTTCGAAGCTGGCTTCGAAACGGGAATAAATTAAAATTATAGTTCTATATAGTTACAAATTGCAAAACTTGTAAAAGTGGCCGTTTTAAACAATATTGCAATTTGTAACTATAGGGAACAATAATTTAACAAGTATAAAATTTACTTCAGTACCAGAACCATAATTACAGAGATGGATTTTTGATAACTTGTGTTTTCAGTGAATAATTATTTTTAACAGACGATGGCGCTAGTGCTCACCAATGCATCGTCTTAAAACAACTACCGCATCGACTACCGTACAATGTGCTCGTAATGTGGAAAACCGGCAGAGATGGAGAGACATCGCTCTGCCAAAAATTCCAGACTTATAAGAATTCCTTTCCTCCCTTGTATAAAAACCTATTATAGGTTGTTATACAAGGGAGGAAAGGAATAATTCCCGTGCGAGGCATTTAGGAATTATTCGTTTTACCCGTGTTAAACACTCTACTTTTCATTTCGAATATAAGGAAAGCAAAAACTGAAGATTTTCTAAAATAAATAATAGTAAAAAACATGAGTATTGCCTTCTTAAATGAAATTGTGTTGGTAATTCAATTCAGTTTTAAATTTTGAATATGGAACATACCGTGCGCGTCAGGAGGGTCTAAATACCTTGCAATTATTATTCTACTTTCTTTTTATTCTCTTTAATTTTATTCCTCGGGAGTTATTATTTTACTCCCTTGTATAACAATCTATTATTCTTATAAGTCGTCGCGTTTGAACGGAAAACCGGGATAAGATGCTGATGTGACTTACCAGTGCGTCCAGTCTGACTGCCCCTTATTATGCAGGCTGTCACTTCTTGGCTGGAAGGGGGCGGGGTCGCTTGTTTGTCCAACTTATTCAACTTCTCCGGGAAACAGCCCCTAAGAAAAAAAACATTATATTTTTACTACAAACATTCATAATTACGTCTCTCTCTCATATTAGCGCTTTTCCGATTGCTTCGTCAGCTTTCTGCTTCGGAGCCCAAGATCCGATTTCCTGCTTTTTCTTTTCCATTTCGCCCGGTCTTCGGCATCCTTAGTTTTGAGACCATTAGACATCGAACCAACACTTTTTAGGTTTGCAAAAGTGAGTTTGTTTATAACCCCTTCACGCTTTATCTACTAGACCAATCTTTCTGTTTCATTTTCATTCATCATTCCTGAACTATAGTTCTAACTATGTGTATGTAAAATAAGAAGAACCCCACCTTTCATTTTTCATCCCGGGTAATATCACTGTTCTCGAGGAAAAATTTTACGAATGTGTGAAGGTGCAAAAAATAGTCATAAAAAAAATTGCATGCCGAAACGTAGTAAATGACACTTCTCTTTAAAAATCACCCATATACGCAAATAAAGAGTTCTATTGAGATGTTTGTCACATATAATATATGTTTGTTTGACAATTTTGTCCTTTGTCCTTTGTTGATATGTATGTGTGATAAATGTCTTATTAAATGTCTATTCTATTCTATTGATTGATTGTATAATAAAAGCATCAACTCACCTAAAGAGTCTGCACGATTTGAATAGCGTAATGAACGCCTGTCGAAACTTCTTGTTCATAAAGCAGTAAGTGATAGGGTTGCAGCAGGATGCGCAATACGCAAGCAGTTGAAGGCAGACTACTCCTTTAGACCCTATGTACTGGTATAATTCCTCTGGGTAGAAGAGATAGATCTATGAACAAAGAATGTTGCTGTATTTCTTTGTTATCTCCTTGTTGAACATTGTGCTCAATAAATGACAAATTGCAATAAAAGCCGGAGGTAACAGCTAGGTTGTATTAAAAATCCGTGTAGTCTTGATTGAGTTAGACTGTCTTGATTGAGTAGATCTATTTGTCTGTTGCCCTTTCACGGCTTAACCACTCTACTGATTTTGACGAAATTTTGTATGGATATAGTTAAGGACCATGGGTCAAATAAAGGCTTATTTGGGCGCGATATAACCAACATTCTTGTGGGTAAAGCAGCGGCTGACAACTAGTTCATACACAAAAGACACAGCAGATTTAAAAATACCAAAACCGATTACTACTTATTATACTTATGACTAAAACTTCACAGATAAGTCAAAATCGGTCTGTACAAGAGTCCTATATTATTGTTATATTGGGCCCTTACTGAAATAATCGGCTGAATTGCAATAGTTTGATTGAATTCTGTTCGTGCATTGCACAATCCACGTAATTGAATCCCGTTTAATGCAGTTGTATCACAGAATTACATAATGGTACATATACCGACATTTTTTTCTTATATATAGATAACTAGCTGTTCCCCGCGGCTTCGCCCCGCGTGGGACTCGGTTATATCGCGCCCAAAAGTAGCCTATGTTTGACCTCAGGTCGTTAACTACATCCCTACCAAATTTCATCACAATCGGTCCAGCAGTTTAGCCGTGAAGAGGTGACAGACAGACAGACAGACTTTCGCATTTATAATATTAGTATGGATGTATACAAACAAACATACTAACCGTATTAATGACATGCAGTGGTGTCCAGCAGACGAAAAACTCTAGAATGATGACGAAAAGCATCCTGATTACCTGCAGGAAATATGAACCAATTATAAAATCTTCTTCTTCGTCCGAGCGTGTTTCCCGGTTGCCAGGGTACGCTATTAATCATGGTCCTGATTTGGCGCAACTGGTTATTAGAAAGGAGCTGCCGTCTGACCGTAACCCTTTTATACAAGTAAACCAGACCAAAAGAAACATTATCCAGGTGTGTTAGTGGCCAACGCTGTCAGATTTTTCAGGCTGTCTTAGAGCATTTGACATAGCCTAATAAATTACAAAACATCACAGTAAATATTGTTTAGATGAAGACAATTTCGATTTCATGCTATCACGTAGGTACTATTAGTTGTTCTGTGCTATCACTTTACAAATTTTTTTTTTGAATAGTTTTTACGGCCATGGAATCTAGTCCTTTAAGGCCTTTCTTGAAGTTATTAATCTTTTTCAGTCCTACTTAAGTCAGTCGAGTCAATATTCAAGTCAATAGTCAAGTCCAGTCAAGTAAGTAAATCTAGTCTGAGTCAGATGGCTAAGTGAAGCAGTGGAAAAATTTCACTTAGCTATATCATGGAGATTTTGGTGACAAAGATAAAAAGTCACGTAATCGACACTGTATCACTTCCCAACACTCACGCTTGTTCACGAACACTTTGCGAATAATAAATCCACCAATATTATGCACAATCATTTGAAAAAACCTAAGTTTTGGCAATTAAATACAGCGCGGACATAGCAACAGTTTACTTTCCCTCCAAAAACCTCCTATCACTTTACACTGTCCACAACGATGATATTTTTTTTTTATCCTTTTAGTACTTTATCTGTCCCATTCTTGGGCAAAGGCATCCCACTCATCTCTAGTCAGCCTCTCCACTAGGTAATTGAAAAAGCTGTTGACGGCGGAACTGATTTTGACGGGGTTTTTTCTGATATACCTAAATGTGCTTACTATGTGCTTACCTACTAAACGTTTAATAAGCTCATTTTAACTAAAATATAGTTTGGCTCTTTCCATCCTATCGATATTGTGGAAAATAGCAGCAGCAATTTCACACGGGTGAAGTCACTGGTAACAGCTAGTCTTATAACATAAAAAAAAGAACTCAACACCAAATGGGATATGGAGTACTCACCTTTCGTTTCGCCTCAATGCTTTTATCAATATGTGTAGACCTGACAACGTGTCTGAATTCTAGGTCAGACGTGTGCATGCACAAAGACTGAGCTCTCTTGAGGTCTTCAGTCGACGCTTTAGTTTCCTGTGAACAAACATTAATTTGTGCTATCTCTAATGCTACCACCACATTTGGCTATTCGCATACAAATATTTGCCTAGAACTAGGAATCGCGCACGACGCAATTTTTTTTAAATCTATGAATATTTGCCTATTTGACCATGTGTGGACGGTATATTTGCCAAAACTTTTGCGTTATTTGCCTACTTTGCCCATTCGTCAAATATTATGGTGAATATAAATATAATATAATAGATATAAATATACTATAACTCTCGGCTTTTCGCGTCTTTGCCATAATATTTGACGAATAGGTAAATATACCATCCACACATGGTCAAATAAGCAAATATTCGTTACAAATAGCCAAATGAGGTGGTAGCACAAAGCCAGAATTTGACGCACGACATGTTCTACAATATTATTGGAATAGTACAATGAAAATAAATCGGCCAGTGCAAGTCGGACTCACGCCCTGAGGGTTCCGTACCACCAAACAATATTAAAAGTATGTCCAAATCAATAATCATATGTAAATATGTTGT
This sequence comes from Apomyelois bistriatella, assembly GCA_947044815.1. Lineage (NCBI taxonomy): Eukaryota > Metazoa > Arthropoda > Insecta > Lepidoptera > Pyralidae > Apomyelois > Apomyelois bistriatella. The sequence goes on from OX345693.1 coordinate 1,186,810, forward strand.
AAACTACTTGATCGATTTGCTTCAAACTAACTTTCGTTCGAAGTTTTCTTGAATTCTATTATTCTTTTTATAAATGTTAATTGTGTTTTCTCATTTTGGCGCAAATAGGTTGTCGAATGTTTTGTGATAATAAAATGGAAAAAAAAAAAAATATTCATTTCAATATCACAAAACATTTGACAACCTATTGGCGCGAAAATGAGAACACAATGAACATTCATAAAAAGAATAGAAGATACTAAATTAAAATGTAATATTTTGTTTATTTTTGATTTTACAGTATTTTATGGCCAAAATCAGAACATTTTGCCAGAAGGGTCGCCTGTCGGTGGCCACTCCTTGGTTTAATGCTCTTATAAATTGTCACTCGAGTTCACAATTGAAAATGTTACGAATTATTTTAGCACAGGTTCATTTACTAACTGAAAATAATGAAATTACATTCTGACATGGCGTAGAGTTTGCAAATAAGTCGCGCACTAAGTACTAAGTACTTCAAACTTTATCTAATTCTCTTAACTTCCGTAGAAATGAACTGAACTAGGTATGTAATTAAATTTAAAGCAGTAACAATGAAATGCTTTTAATTAATGCAAATAAGAACTCCTTGTTGCTTAATTATTTTAAAAACACATAGGTAATTTCAATCTCACCAAAATGTCTTAACAAATAATAAAAATAAAAACAACCAATTGCAAAGTAAAATACAAAAAATATATCTTTTCTACTGTTCATTAAATTAAATAAAAAAAAATATGAATTCACGATTGAATCTCAGAAAAAACCTATTGGATGAAATTTTGTTAGTGTATATACTTAACAAATAAGAGATCCGGGAAAAATATACACGAGGTCCAGCTGTAGGCCCCCATTCCGCGACACCTCCGGCCGTCATGAACCCGTTTTAATTTTTTTCTTATCCTATCATATATACTATTAAACGAGCAATAAATTTATTTGTACTCGCGTTTTCAAAAACGGCTCTAACTATTTCTTTGAAGTTAAGACATAAGTTCTAATATAGTCAAAAAGATAATCTAGCTACTAGGTTCCATGTCTGGGAAAATTCATTTTCACGCAAATAGATTTTCTGCATAAAACGAGCGAAGCTCGGTCGCCCAGGTAACGATTTGAACTACGTTATGTGATGCAACTTGTTGGACATGGGTTAAGTTACCTTACTCCTGGTACAACCAGTTGTAAAAGTGGTTGGATCACGTGTTCAAAAGTATCTAGTTACACAGAGAAGGACAGAACTGGACTTATAAGTATATGTATGAGTATAGCCTTTCTTGTGGCTAAGATTAAGCTGTGTTGATAATGATTGTTTAATTATTTATAGTGTATTATTGTTGTATTGTATTGTAATGTATTTTTTTATATTGGTACAATTCTCCCATATTGAGTTAGCCCCAAAGTAAGTTCAAAACTTTTATAATGGGATACTAACTCAACGATACTATATTTTATAACAAACACATATATAGATAAATATCAAGGGATCGAATACAGGGCCTCCTAAGTAACAGGTGGCATGTAAACTACACTTCGGTACAGAGGAGGTCAAACCACACATTGTATTAATAATAATTAATAAATAACTTACTCACCTTTTTAATATTCCAATTTTTGCAGCAAATATCTGAAGAACTGCTTTGTAGGATCGGTGTCGAAGTCAGGTCATTGTTCTTCATGCTACCTTGTCTTGTTACTGTTAGACAAGCACAAATAATTAATCTATACATCACTATATACTTAGTATAAAACAGTACAGTTTTAGTGTACAGTGGGCTGCAGAGAAATCTGACCCCCATGCCACAAGTATCGCTATTGGAAGGGGGTCAGATTTCTCTGCAGCCGACTGTACTAATACATTTTCCCCATACTTTGACATATTAAGGCCATCACTACATAGCATAAAACAAAGTCGCTTACTATGTCTCTATGTCCCTTTGTATGCTTAAATCTTTAAAACTACGCAACGGATTTTGATGCGGTTTTTTTAATAGATAGAGTGATTCAAGAGGTAGGTGTCTTTATGCCCATGCGAAGCCCGGGCCGTTCGCTAGTAAATAATAAAATAGTAAAAATATTTTGTCTGTACATTTAGAAATTTTCACCGAAATGGATAGAGGGACATTTAAAATGAATAATACAAAGATTTTTTTTATTTGTCTGTCTGTATGTATGATCACGCTTATCTTCGAAAGTACTGAAACGAATTGCTTAATACTTTCACCAAATATTTTAGTATTAACTCGTAAGAACATCCTAAGATTGTTTCATCAAAATCGGTTAGTTAAAAAAAAGTTATCCTACTCACGGCATGTTTGATTTCGAACGAATGCATTAAGTTGGATAGGTAATTTTTATTTTTGTGTCTGTTATTGTCATTACAAACTTTGTATTAAAGAAAAGGGGAATTCCCGAGCAAATCCCACAACAACGGGAACGAAGCCCAGGCGCGCGAAGTCGCGGGATACAGCTAGTAATAAATATTAAAACAAATAAAGGAATTTTCTTACAATCGATAAACATTTTAGTTTGTAAGTAAACCAAAGTAAGTTTGGTGCCTGAAGAAGCCTTGTGTAGAGATGAAACGATAGTGGTTAAACTTTTGATGCCTTTCAAGTTAAAACTAACAGAAGGGGGTGCTGGCCTGCAGTAGATTGCATGAACATGGCAAAGGAAATACATAAACTTAGTTGGTAGTGTCGGTACAAAGTGCACGGAACTTTGACCTTAGCAAAACTTCTTAGGACCTCTACGAAATATTATACTTGGGTTTAAATCAAATCTGTTCTGTATCGAAAACAGAAAATGTCACTCTATTTTTTGCCTCAGCCTCATGATTTGAGTGCTCTGTTAATAATTTTCATACATACATATAATCACGTCTTTATCCCATGCGGGGTAGACAGAGCCTAGGGCCATAAGACCTTAGGCCACGTTTAGCATAATGGTAGTTGAAACAGGAAATCAATAGTGATGGGTTGCTAGCCGCATCGCCTATGTCATGATTTCCCCATTCGGCGGTTCCCTCAGACGACTTTTACGGCTTGCGCGGGAAGAAAAGCAGCTGGTACATTCTATGTTTTTATTTTTCTCCCAGATCAGCATGGAATAATTTTCTTATCCCTACTAATACTATAAATGCGAAAGTGGGTTGGTTTTTTTGTTTGTTTGTTACCTCCTCACGTCCTATCTACAATCTTCCTAAAATTTTGCATACACATAGTTAGAAGTATTGAGAAAGACATAGGGAATATACCTTTCATCCCGGGAATAAGCACTGTCCTCGAGGGAAATTCACGCGGGCGAAAGCTAATCCATACTAATATTATAAATGCGAAAGTCTGTCTGTCTGTCTGTCACCTCTTCACGGCTAAACTGCTGAAGTCAAACATTAGGCTACTTTTGGGTGTGATATAACCGAGTCCCATGCGGGCGGAGCCGCGGGCAACAGCTAGTAGTTCTATATGTGAATAAATAAATCCTGTTCTTCGAAACCGATTGGGGCCGAAGGAACCGGGAAAATCTTTGAAATTATGATAATAAGTTACTTACAATGTCTCTGCCAGTTGAAGCTGTGTTTTATTTCATGTCTCATTCCTCGCCATAGTTTGGTGACAATAAGACAGTATGCAAAACACATGATAGAGAACGGCACCAGTAGGAGAGCCACGTCCAGCCCAAGGTTGAATGTCCTTTCCAGTTCTAAGCTGGACCAAACTTCTCTGCATTTGTAGGCTGAAAGGAATTTGACATATTACTATATGTGTCCCATCACTACATAGTCACTATCACTACATAGTATAAAACAAAGTCGCTCTCTCTGTCCCTATGTCCCTTTGTTTGCTTAAATCTTTAAAACTACGCAACGGATTTTGATGCGGTTTTTTATAATAGATAGAGTGATTTAAGAGGAAGGTTTTTATGCTCATGCGAAGCCGGGGCGGGTCGCTAGTCCCACTAATAAAAGCGAATCTTTGTGAATTTGTTACTTCTGAACGCTCAAATGGCTGGGCCAATTTTTATGAAATTTGGTATGGAGATAGCTCATACTTTGGATAAACTCATCGAGTACTTTTATCCCATAAAGTATGAGATTCCCGAAGGTTTGGTCCAAAAGTCCCCTTCGTCCACTTTGGTAACTAAATTTACCTAACCAGTTACAAGAAGTTTTTCTTTCTCTGATAGTCAAAGAAGATGGCGCTGCTGTGTATGATAAACAACGAAAATACCTGCGAGTTGCAGCTAGTATACCTCTTCTAATATTAAGACAAAGACCTCCTGGCACAGCGAACTGAAGTGGATTCTAATTTCGATAGACATACTGACCAACGACGGTTGTGGGTTCCTTCCGCAATTAGCCACTATAGTACTATCATAGACTTTCATTAATTAAGAAAAAATATATTCTTATTCTTGCTAATAGGTTGGTAGCTAATATGCACTACATGAATTGAATGACGTCAATTTGGTTCTCCCGCTTATTTTTGGCAAAAAATAAATCACATTTATGTTAGGATTACACAATGACATAAATAAACTTACCGTTCCCTCTCATTGGTTGAAGTTTGGACACGAGTAGAATGGGCCAATTGAGTATTATAGATAATACCCATACTATAGTAATCATCTTGTATGCATGACATTGTGTCTGCCATTTCCTCGACTTTAGTGGTCTACAAATGGCGAAGTAACGTTCTAGAGATAACGCTACTAGTGTCCACACATCGACTGATACGGAGAGTGCTGAAATTAGGAACACTGTCAAGCTGAGTTTGTTTCATGCTCCCACCACACTTGGCTATTTGTATACGAATATTTGCCTATTTGACCATGTGGACAGTATATATGCCAAAACTTTTGCGTTATTTGCCTACTTTGCCTATTCGTCAAATATTTTGGCAAATACGCGAATAACCAAGTGTGGTGGTAGCACTACATACATATCATCACACCCGTCGCCCGCAAGATAAGAAGAGACTAAAGATTTCCATTGGGTTTGATTTACTGTTAAAAATCTAGATACTTGTCACTATATCATTAATTCTGTTAACGTTGATTCCGATAAAAACTAACGTTACTTGCAAAGAAAATTATCTTTACCTTTTGTCGATATTTGAATAATGATTATAAAAATTTGATTATTTGTAACGTTCTGGCACTTGAGTAACAAAATAAAAGATTTATATCTTGAAGGAACAAGTGATTTTTTTAAACCGCTTAAAACGAGTACACCGTTCTAAGTGGTTTAAATAAACCACACGAGGTTTTCAGCGTCAAGTAAAGGAAAGAACTAAAACTAAAGAATGACAGATAATAAAATCTATGACCAAATATGTTGTCATCATACAGAAATTTCTGGTTGACTTACTAATTGACTAGTCTAGTTGACTTACTGGTTTTCAACAGAAAAATATTTTCAACAGAAAATTATAAATCAAGTGTTGGTTGACTGGTAGAAAAAGTCTGAGGCTTTAAATGCCGTTAAGCGTAATGTAACTGTAACCTTAACGTACGTTAACGTTATAGAGACACACCACTAGGGCTACCGGGCTCTTCATAGAATTAGGAATCGCGCGCGGATCTAATTTTTTTTAATCTATGGGGCTCTTTAATATTCGTCTTATTTATTTATTAAAACGTTATTGTTCCATAAGTACAAAATACTTATACAATTGGCGGGCTTAATGGTAAAAGCGTTTTTTACCAGTCCAACCATTATTGGGAGAAACATAAACCACTTACCTTGTAAGAAGGGTATTAACTTGCATAGCAGCGCACCAAAGAGAAAACGCCTATATATTTGGCCCACGAGCGTAAAAGGCAGACAAAATACTCCAAGTAGTAAATCTGATATCGCCTGTAAAGGAAAACAGAATTATTATTTTATTATTTACTAGCTGTTCCCCGCGGCTCCGCCCCGCGGATGACTCGGTTATATCGCGCCTAAAAGTAGCCTTTGTTTGACCTCAGGTCGTTAACTACATCCCTACCAAATTTCGTCACAATCGGTCCAGCAGTTTAGCCGTGAAGAGGTGACAGACAGACAGACAGACAGACTTTCGCATTTATAATATTAGTATGGAAGTATGGATATGGATATGGATATTATCACTTTGTGACAATTAGATGACTGTTAATTCAAAGGTAAACGGCGATACCCTAAAAAATGAGGGAATATAAAAACCGTCAAATCATCAGTATGTATTAAATTAGTGGCAAAATAAAAAGAACTGTATTTTCCTAAATTTTACAAAAAATTTCACAGGCAATCAAAAGAGCGGGAAATGCAATAATGTCATTGAGTTTCCTTTTTTTTAAAGAGAACAACTTTTGTTTTTAACATATTTTTTCTTTTCCAAGAATTGTATGCGGCCAGTGTTTTTAAATTTCTACATATTTAGTCCTGTTCAAGGATCGTCAAGGGTCAGGTCGTGACGGTTATATCCTCACCCGGATCGAGTCTAAGCGTGAAGCTAGGAAACTAAGACAAGCAGTACGCTACATAATATACTTTAAGACAAGGCTACTATGTAACCGCATATAATATTTTTCGTGTATGAATGTCATAAAAAATCGTCAAAGATAAAATAATTTAATAACAAGCTTATGACGTAACAATTTTCTTATTCTTCTTTCTTCGTCCGAGCGTCTTTTCCGGCTGCATCTTCAGCTTCCGCTTCAGAGCCAGATTACAATGGAGCGACTGCCGTTTGACCTCCGTTACCATTTTACAGGCAAACCAGACTTCCGAGCACCTCAAAACTTTAATCTTATTATTTGTTGTTTAAAAAGTACTCACCAAATTCAACAGGTACACATTTGTGACTGTCCTCATGCGCCTGTTACTAGCTAGTGTTGCGATCACCATACAATTTCCCGATATCGATAGCATGAATATTAATATGTATGGCGGTAGGATAAACCTCCACTCGTACGCGTTGGCGGCGACTGTCGCGTTGCGTATCGCCACAACTGGAAACACAGTTGTCAAAGAGTCTCTTAGTCGTAGGAGGGAACTGTTGTATGTTGTGAGGTCCGACTCGTCCATGGTGACCCTGAAAGTTAATTCGAAAGTTAAATTTTGGTAATTTTCAATACAACATGTTATATACTTACTAATAGATTTTCCCTAGTTGAGATAATTTTGGGATTCAGAAGTACTTAAGCTTTCTTTGTATTTTTCCCAAAAACTTCCCCCGAGTTTTTAAGACTATTCAAAAATCTAAATCGATTAGTATAGTCATACACCCAATATGCGCAAAAAATGTGTACGTATAAAAAATAACATTGATAAATTACCGAACAGATATTAAGTATCTCGAAAAATATAGATTAGAAAGGGAACTGCTGCTTCCCTATTTTTCCAAAGAATGGGGAGTTTCTTATTACCGTCTCTTAAAACCATGCAAGAACGATTGAGTAAGTGAGACAGCGCAATACATAATGTAAGTCGACATCTCCCTTACTCAATCGTTTTTATGTGGTTTTAAGAGATGGTAGTAAGCCAGGTTGGCCACGGTTACTGTCGCTGTTGCTATGTCATATTATGCTTTCAGGCCAGGATTATTAAACTAAAAACCAGAAGGCATGCACACCTTTTTTTTAAATTAATGATTGATTGATCGATAAAACATCACTAAAACACTACTATAATATTGTCCAGATACGCTAGACGCCTTATTTTGTACCTATCACGTCATATTAAAAATCAAGTCTAAAATCCTATCCTCTAATATCCATCCATGCAATCCAACTAACTAGCGACCCGCCCCGGCTTCGCATGGGCATAAAAACCTTCCTCTTGAATCACTCTTATCTATTTAAAAAACCGCATCAAAATCCGTTGCGTAGTTTTAAAGACTTAAGCATACAAAGGGACATAGGGACAGAGAAAGCGACTTTGCTTTATACAATGTAGTGATGCGATAGTAAGTTTGTTTATTTGTTTGTTACGCTTTCACGCCCTATCTACTGAACCAATCGGGTCTCAGTACACAACCTAGAGATCTTTAGTTAGTTTAGTTCATAGTAAGAAGTATTGAGAAGGACATCGGATATCTTTTATCCCGGGAAAAGCACTGTTTACGAAGGAAATTCACGCGGGCGAAAGCTAGTACATATTATTAAATAAATAAATAAATATATAGGGACAAATCACACAGATTGAGTTAGCCCCAAAGTAAGTTCGAGACTTGTGTTATGGGATACTAACTCAACGATACTATAATTTATAACAAATACATATAATAGATAAACATCCAAGACCCAGGTAGATCAGAAAAAGATCATTTTTCATCTTGACCTGACCGGGGATCGAACCCAGGACCTCCTGAGCAGCGGTCAGGCATGTGAACCATTACGCCACGGAGGTTGTCACGTGAAAGTTTGTATGGATGTTTGTTACTCTTTCACAGGAAAACAACTGAAGCGATTTGGCTGAAATTTGGAATGGAGATTACTTAGATCCTGGAACAACACATAGGCTATATTTTATCTCGGAATTCTCACGGGAGCGGAGCCCCGGGCAACAGCTACTTATTCATATACGTACAAGGGTCTTTATATATCATCATTATTACGAAGTGTTTTGCTTTCTGCGATTACTATAAAATGGAGAATAATTCGAAATTAATGGCCCTAAATTGGTATTCTAGTAGATTTATGAGATTGCTTTGGTTATTTATTTTTACGTATATGATTTTTTAGTCATTTTACGTCGAAAGTTTTAATAGCATGTAAATACGTTGGTGTTATTATTTTACCCTAACTGCGGCAAAGCCAAAAAAAGAGGTTATGTACCTATATAGGTAATAGCTAAATCTGTTTGTAGGTATGTCTATTCTTGTAACTGGTAGTGTTTGTTTAAAAATTAGATTCTTAATTATAAAAAACTGATAATATTTTAAATGTAGTATGTGTTAGCGCCCGGTAACATCACGTGACAGATATCTCCCCACTACAGGTAAACCCCTCTTGGCAGTAGTAGTGTCGGGGTGAGTATGAGTGTAACGCTCTCTCTTCTCCTTGGGTTCGCCGAGCGGTGCAGACGTGTATTGTGCTCTAGTGATTTAACATGGCCTTTATTAGAATTTGATATGATATTGCTGTTGATAATTTTAATGTGTTCAAATGTAACTGTAGATTAACATAGTTAGGCACGGACGAGTGATTGGTACGCTTCAGGCTGGATCCCAGTGATAGGAGCGGGGTTGGTGCTCCTATCTTTACCGTGATTAGTGCCAATGCTTAGACACGAATGGATAATTCGGTCCTAGCTAATATATGCTCATTGCTAACCCATTATTCAATTTATCTTTGGTATATAACCAATTATATTTTCCAAATTATAATTATGGTATTGATCTATAGCATGGTACTGATTACTGTCTACCTTGGTATAATTTAATATTTAGGTAATTATTATGTTAACTTGACTTCCTTGATATAGGCTTGTCTAATCAGGAAGTCATAATGAAATCCTAGTTGTAAGTTATGTAATCTTGTAGGATATGTTGTGGAGAAAATAAAATTTTAATTTTTTTTTGTCTGTCTGTCTGTATGTACGATAACACTTTTTTCCGTAAGTACTAAACCTACTTAATTTAACTTAGCAAAACATTAAGTTTGTCTCATTTAAATTATAATAACATTTTATAAATTGCATTAAAAAAAAGTTAATTTTGAACGAACTCAAGGCATGGTGTTGACTGCAAAATATAGCAATTTTGAACGAATGCACCAAATTGTATATACTTTTTTTGTGTTAGCATCATGCCGAACGAAACAAAACGCATTAAAAAAAAAATCTCACGGAAATTACGGGAATTAATCCCATAACTCCTACAAGAGCGGGAGCAAAGCCCGCTCGCCCTAAGTCGCGGGATATTGTACAACAAAGCTGAAGAGTTTTTTTATTTGAACCCCTTTTAACTTTAGAACAACTGAAGTGCTATTTTTGAGATGTATGACTCACCCAAAACCGAACGAGTGAGTCGAACGATTATCGATCGAGTCGGCACAGTATGTAAGTTCCTTCCATTTAGATCTATTTCTAAAATGGTAATATAAAAATATTTCCACAGAAATTAGAATTTCAATATTGTTTTGTGAGAAGGGCTTGTTGAACTCTATTTATTTAGGATATTGAGAGCATTGAACCAACTGACAGACGTCTACCTCTGCCAAAGTATAAGACCGCCTACTTGAGATTCTGTGCATGTATTTTTTTCTTTATAAACAACTTCCAAAAAAAGAGGAATAGGTTCTCATATCAGTAGATTTCATTTTTTTATGTTTGTTACGTTATATCTCCGTCATTTCTATACCGATATTGAAAATTATTTATTTGTTCAAAAGGACATACTTTCAATTTGTAAAGTAAAGGTGTTATTGTTTCATTATTAAGGCGATACCTCAAATGTTATGTACCTAGTAAATGGGCGGCGCTAGACCCCAGGCGCGGGGTGTCAGTCCCCGGCGCCCCCGCCGCCCCTCTGACTGTTTACGCGCGATTCCACGCACAGCGATTTATAATATTCTGCAACATTTACAATTGCCACGTGATCTCGTTCCGGAGGTTAGAATGCATGGAGTTTGCATGCCATTATTTTCTCTTCTTACGTTATGTATTATAATTTCAGATATTTTTATATTTGAATATGTAATGGGAAATATTAGTAATTTAAAAGACAAAATATTTTTTTAAACTTTATTTTAACTTAAAAAAAAGTGTGAAATCACAACAGAACAAAAAAGCAGAGGGTTCCGCACAATGACAATGTCAGTTTTTATATTCAATTGTCGTATGTTAATGTGAATTTTTAATCTACTATTTCTTTCAACTGTCTCTTTGTCCTTTTAACTACTACTATCGCTATCTACATACATATAATCACGTCTTTATCCCATGCGGGGTAGACAGAGCCTAGGGTCATAAGACCTAAGGCCACGTTTAGCATAATGGTAGTTGAAACGGGAAATCAATAGTGATGGGTTGCTAGCCGCATCGCCTATGTCATGATTTCCCCATTCGGCGATTCCCTCAGACGACTTTTACGGCTTGCGCGGGAAGAAAAGCAGCTGGTACATTCTATGTTTTTCTTTTTCTCCCAGACCAGCATGGAAGTATCTATCGCTATCTAGTGGTGTTTTAATGAAATATTTTCCGTAAGTAAAATAAAGTAAAGTCCACGTGCGCCTCAGCTATATCGCGCCCGAAAGTAGGTTATGTTTGACTCCTAGTGCATAACTATATCCATACCAAATTTCATCACAATCGGTCCAGCAGTTTAGCCGTGAAAAGGTGACAGACAGACAGACAGATTTTCGCATTTATAATATTAGTATGGATTTACCACTTAATCGTTAATTGATAGAATTCTTGTAGGTTTTCCTGTAAATGATTTTTTTATATTTTTTTCAAAATTTTTGGCTCAGTAGTTTTGTAAATCGGCGGGATGATCAATTTTCGTCTTCTTACATTAATAAATAAATTAATTGGAGGATAAGACGTCGTCCTTATTACATTCCTTCTTTAAGGTTAGGGAATACTTCGAGCGTTCGGACTCGAGTTGATTTATAGTATAGGATAAGTAACTCTTGTGTTGTAATTAGTTTATAATTTCATATGTGTATCTTTGCGATGTACCCTCTTTAATGCCCATGTACTCTTTTTCCTTTTTTATACAGGTGACTGGAAGAGATCCCTGTTAGGGATAAGTCCGCCTTTTTTGTGTTCTATGTTGTATCATAAATATTCTTTCTGTACAATAAAGTTTTTACATACATATATACATACGTAATTAAATCAAAATCATTTATGTTACAATAATAACGAAAATATATTTGAGATCCTCATAACGAGCCCTTTTATCACCACTACATAGTATAAAAGAAAGTAGCTTTCTCTTTCCTTATATCCCTATGTATGCTTAAATCTTTAAAACTACGCAACGGATTTTGATGCGGTTTTTTTTAATGGATAGAGTGATTTAAGAGGAAGGTTTTTATGCCTATGCAACGTCGGGGCGGGTCGCTAGTTTGATATATAACATGGTAAGGGTTGCAAAACTTTTTTTTATTCTTAATTTGTCACCCGAAAATGGTAATTTAAAAAAATATTTATTTACTTTGCACATCTGTATTTGGGCCACAGGATTACGCCATCCTACCAAATTCCATCTGTTTTAGTCCAGTACGTTCGGAGAAAATTGGCTGTGACAGACGGACGGACGGACAGACAAACGCACGAGTGATCCTATAAAGGTTCCGTACAAAAATTAAAAAAAGAAACCCTTATAGGATCACTCGTGCGTCTGTCTGTCCGACCGTCCGTCTGTCACAGTCAATTTCCTCCGAACCTATTGTACCAAAACAGATGAAATTCGGTAGGATGGCGTAATCCTGTGACCCAAACACAGATGTGCAAAGTAAATATTTTTTTAAAAAGGTTTATTTTCGGTGGACAACTGAGGAGTTTTGCAAACCTTACCGTGTTATATATCATATGAAAGTGCTTGTTAAGAGGATTTCAAATATATTTTTGTTATTATTGTAACATAAAAAGTTTTGATTTTATTCATGAAAAAAGACGAAAATTGACCATTACCCCTCTCGTAGTACAGTGTCGAATAAGTGACTTTAATCCTTGTTACTAAAATTTCTGAGATACTTAATGCTATAAGAAACCTTTCACCGATTCACTTGACTAGATATGACTAATCAAATCAAATCAAATCAAATCAAATCATTTTATTTGCGTAAATGTGGTTACAAAGGTTGTTATAATAAATTTGGAACAAACACATTAGCCTAATTAAGGCATGCAAATTAATCATTGTAAACATTTTAAATTATGTCTTGTCATTTTCTAACTATCTTATTTAAATATCTTGATCTTGTCGTTCCAGAAATACACTAAAAAAAGAGCATTCCAATAAAACTTGATACTGCCAAAACAAAAATAATCTTTAGGTTTGATTATGATCCATTTTGTAAATTCATTGAATCTGCTTAGAATCCAGAACATTTCTTTGACATAATATTTAAAATATAAAAAAAATATTCCACACTGAAATAATTAAATTAGGACTTTTTTGTTTCTTGAAAAAGTTGTTGATATCGACAATACGGTGCCCAGTAACATCAGCATTTGGTTCCACCTGAAACAATCCCATACGTATATAATCGAATATGTCTTCAGATTTTTAATGTAAGATCGTTAAACATATTTCATTAAAGACCAGAAGATCAAACATAATAACATGTCGTGGGCAATAGCTAGTACAATCATATTAGGTACTAACCGTTTTACATTTCGTGATGCTGGCGGTATAATATTTTGTCCATTCAAAACAAAAGTTTGTAAATCCGACTCCATATTTGTTACACCTCCCTGTTCTGGCAGTCGCAACAGCAGCGGCGGCGGCAGCGTGGACACAAAGACCTCAAATTGTTGTTGGTCCTGAAAACAATAGGTATTTTGATATTAGCCATTTTATATTTATCTTATATGTAAATTGTTACTTCCACACTTACCTATACCAACCTAACAAATTGTTTGTATAAAAATGGCGAATTCGTTTCAAAGCCAAAGTACTTAGATACCTAGGTATCCAATTTGATATAAATATTAAATAAATATATAGGTACCTATGTATAGAATGATCGATCAGTACTAGTTTTCCATAACAAATAAAATTTATTTTACGGAGGCACTTGGTAGACTAAATAAGACTAATTATGATAGGATAGATGGGTAGGTACTTACCATCTGTTTACTCTCATTAGCTAGGCTTTCTCCTTGTAATCGGGTACTCTTTTAGTTTTTTTGCTCAATTACCTATGATAATACGAATATAAAAAAAATCACAGTTACGTAACAAAACCATAGCTAATATTACACTATTTTACATAACAAATACTATTTACAGTCAAGAAAAACACTAAAATAAAAACTAGGTTGGGATATAAATTTTAACAATAAATTTAAATATATATTATAAAATGCCATAAAAACTCGCGAGATTTGATTTTTAATAAAAAATGCGCGCGTCTTTTGCTCGGCAAATGCAGACGCAGACTGGCCGGGAGAGCGCGCAAGGGATAGCGCTTGGCGGTAAAGCCCGTGAACGATGAGACAGGTATAGTCTCGAGGCGCTCAAACAAATAGGGCGTAAGCGCCAAATTTGTTTTTATTAATTTATAAAAAAACAGACCAGTTCATTACATTTTATTATACCTCTTATGATGAATCACTAACGACCTATATTTTAGTTTAAAAATCATTTTTTTAAACTGAATCGTCGATCTATAATTTAGAAATATCGGTAAGCGAATACTATTTTTCAAAAAATATTTCTATCGAGAAAATTTTATCAAAACGTGTTTCCCATCTTATACATAAGGAGATAAAATACTCAAAAATCATATACTAAGATTTGAAACCCATAGTAAAAGAACTTTGCGAGATAAATGATGTTAAAGACCACCTTGTTTAGCAGTGGTATCGTCTTAAAATAAATAAAAAATAAATAAAATCAATTCAGTCCCTTTGAATCTTTATCAATATCAGTGTATTATTTTGGTTTTAAAATCAACATAACTGAAATATGTAAATCAACTAGGTATGTAAAATGAAATGAGTATTTTTGAGTTTTCGTTTAAATACAAGTTAGCAAATTGAATGTTAGCAAATTTCACTCACTTGATGATGAAGTAATTAAGAAAGGTCAATCGACCTTGTGTGTCCCGGTGTTAATGTTTTAAAACCTCACCACCGCTGCAAAGATATTATATATTTTATGTACGATTTCCTTTGGGATTATTTCAATTCTCTTTTTTTTTTTGCAAGCGCAGTTGACCCTGCGCATTATGGTGTCAGAGTGGTCAATCGACCCTGTATGCCTTGTTATCATTATTTCAAATATGGAGCACTGCCATTGTTATCGTTTATTTGTAGACTATTGAAGTACTAGGTCAATTGAACCTGCACACCTAGGTGTCTGAGTTTTTTTTTCAAATTTGACGAAGTTCAAGTTGCCCAGTAAACAAACGGAAGTCGGGTTTTGTTTCTTGGGGAAAAAAGGTCATGTTGGATAATTTTGTCAAGTGTGTGCGTAGTGAGTAGCGAGTGATCCAATTATTAGTGTGTCTGTTACCTCACCCACGTTTTCACGTAGAAATAAAAGGTGCGCGTGCCGTAAGGCTCCGCGAACGATATCAATTGGCTTATTTAATTTAATAGTACCTGGGCGACCGAGCTTAGCTCGTTTTACGCAGAAAATCTTTTTGCGTAAAAATGAATTTTCCCAGACATGGAACCTAGCTAGATTATCTTTTTGACTATGTAAGAACTTACGTTAAAAATTGCAAGGAAATCGTTAGGGCCGTTTACGAAAACGCGAGTAAAAATGCGATGAAGTTATCCCCATACCTACGAGCGTGTTTTCCAGTTGCATTCTCATTTTCTAGAGCCTAGAGTACGCTTTAATCATGGTCCTGGATATGATGGCATTGCCACTGTCGTCTGATCTGTGTAACCTTTTTTTTTACAAGTAAATCAGATGAAAGTGTCGGGAGCGTAAATTTTAAAGAGCTGCGGTGACTTTGCGCTTATCTCTCGCGGGTAGTTTGTTTCACTACCATCGTACTTATCTATCTATCTACAACTGCCTCCGTGGTCCAGTGGTTAAGGCGTTTGCCTGTAGACCCGGGGCTCGTGGGTTTGATGCCCACAAGAAGCATACTTTGTTTAGTTGTTTCCAGTTTGGTTAGGACATTGCAGGCTTGAATCACCTGAGCGTCTGATGTTAAAGATGATTCCGTACTTCGGAAGGCACGTTAAGCCGTTAGTCCCGGCTGCCAACTAGTAGTTGTTAATGGAACCATGCCAGAGGCCGAGAGGAGGTTTCGAAGAACTCTGACACCAGGCTGTGTATTGTCGATTGACCGTGACACCTACACGAAAATGATGATGATGATCAATCTATACATATATAATAAAATAATATATAAAAATAAATTGTTGTTCGTTAATCTCGCTTAAACTCGAAATTGGCTAATTTTGGTCTTGAAATATTTGTAGAAGTTCAGGGAAGGTTTAAAAATTGAGAAAAGTGCATTCAGGCGGTACGGAATAGGGTATGAGTGAAAATTTTTGAAACCCTTGAATTTTTTCTGTCGGTAGGAATAAGGTTCCTTGATGCCAGAAATAAATCTCAGATTTTTAGATTCAGCCAATTATTTTAAATAAAATATTATATTTTAATGACGAATTAATGGCGTCGCTACGGCCTTTGCGGTCTATTTCTTTGCTTCGTTCGGTAAAAAAAACAAATGTCATTATCATGTTGGTTTTGGTAGTAATGAATGTCATTGTCATGTTGGTTTTGGTTGTCATAAGTGTCATTCATGTTGGTTTTGGTTGTCACAAGTGACATTTATGACAACCAAAACCAACATGACAATGACATTTGTTTTTTTTACCGAACGAAGCAAAGAAATAGACCGCAAGGTTACATAGTTACACCGCCGCCGCCAATAAAGTGAGTACCTATATATGAGACTAAATATATTTTTAGTTTTACAGTAAGTATCAATTAAAAAAAAATTACACTCCTTTATAGAATACTTTTAACACTTGTAAGGACAAATTTCATTTTGATAATAACTATTAACAAAATCGACCCACTTGTTTTAGACGTTTTAGACACAAACACGCAGACACGTCAAAACCAGACACATCAAATTTACATGGAATATTTTGGAAACACTAATTATTTTGTTGATTGGATAAAAATTTAGCGGCTAAACGCAATTTAAAGGGATGTCAGTTCTGTCACAATTCTTATGCAACACATTCAATGAATAAATTTACTATTTTCATTTTGCACCATAGACATTTTTCAACTAAATGGATTTTTTTCATCAAGAATGAAGTGGTTTCTAAGACCTCTGATACCAGGGTGTGCTGGGTCCTTGCAACCCATACGATATGACGATATTGAATTAGTGTGTCTGTTCCACAGAGAAATTATATAGTTGAAAACTCTTTATATTCTCTGTGGTCTACTCTATCCATATCGAGGGCTTTCTGTCACGTTTACCTGAGTAGAGACAGCAACTAGGAAACACGCTTAAATGAAAATAATTATCAAATGTGTAAGAGTAATAAATATCATTACAAATAAGGATTCTATATAACCTTTATTCAATTGGAATTTCATCCCTTAAAACAACCAATTATGAAAACTCATCTTCGCTCGCTATCTGTCTGTCAGAGGGCTGAATCTCATGCATCGTAATTAGGCAAACATTTCACACGAATTTTCAGTTCGTGTATTTTATTGCCGGTATACAAATGTAGCCCGGATCTTTGTTTACTATACTATGGGGTCTTAACGGTTTATGATAGGCCAATCCATTTAGATAGATAGCAATCAACTCTCATCATTTCTTTTTTTTTTGTTTGTGCTATAAATTACTGTGGACTTATATATTTCAGCTCCACGAAAGGTCTTTCTTTGTACTGCCAGGAAAGGGCCCTAAGTTTTTTCGGACACATCATGCGATCAACTAGGCATTGTCTGGAAAAACTCATAATAATGGGCAGGACAGATGGAAAACGTGCCAGAGGAAAGCCTCCAGCGAGATGGGTGGACAGCGTGAGGAGAGCCGCTGGAGGCAGCGTATATAATGCTGTCCGTAGTGCTGCTTATCGCGCACTCTGGAAACACACATGTGGTCACGATCCTCAGCATTGAGGGACTGATGAAGAAGATAAATGACTGTAGTATTGATTGACATAAAACTGTGTGATTAATCTACCTTTTGACGGAACCCTAAAAATAAACAAATAAAATAATAACAAGGAATACGAGATTCCGGCCGGTTTGAATACGGAATAACGTTTAATCATTTCAATTTAAAAAACCATAAAGGGCTTGTTTTTAAGTATATCATAAATAAATACAGGCATTTTGAACAACCTTCGTCAGAATATGTAAATTTTATGCTTGCTTAACTTATAGCAGTAACAGAGTACCTACTTTATAAGCCCTGCCCGTCGATTCTATAAATTTCAAACAACAATTCCCTTCTCCCGTCGCTATCACTCACACTTCGCATAAGATTCAAAATGACAAGAAATGAGCTTCGAAGTGACGAGGATATACAGAATGCCATTATCTTACGTCATCTCATACAAAATCTCACGTCCAATCTAGTTCGTCTCACTGATACGCTCGCAAGGGTAGCGCTAGTATAGATTCGAATTATCAACCGAATTTTCAGAATATCAATCAAGAAACTCACAGCGGATTCAGATTCGAAGTTTAAAATGAAAACTTACAGAATCAAGGCCCTGCAAAAAGCTAAATACTTATATTAAAGACTTCAATATTTAATGAGCTAACAATTTTTTGAACGCTGCTTTCAACTTAACCCAAAGCGACTTCTTTTATGTTTTATTAGCTGTTGCCCGCGGCTGCGCCCGCGTGGTACTTGGCTTAATCGCGCAGCAAAAGTAGCCTTTGTTTGACCTATTTGTCCTACCAAATTTCATCAAAATCGGTCTAGCGGTTGAGCCGTGAAAGCGTAACAGACAGACTTTCGCGCATTTATAATATTTAGTATGGAAGTATGGGTTCTATCCTATTTTTTCCAAATTATTTTTGTAAAAAGTTCTCCTTTCATGTTATCATCATATTTCCCTACTAATATTATAAATGCAAACGTCTGTCTGTCTGTTTGTCTGTTGCGCTTTCACGGATAAACCGCTGGAGCTACTTCGATAAAATTTCAGCTTTAAGTCCAGCTTACTTAAACTTTTATAAATATATTTAAATTAGCAGTACTTAAGTACCACTTTATATTACTTTAGATAACCAAGTACCACGCGGGCGAAGCTACGGGCAACAGCTAGTGGAGAAAAATTAAGTATACTTACGTTTAAAAAAATATATAAGTCCAATGCTTCAAATCACAACTCATATCCTTGCACTAACATATTTACACTGACGTACACTTAACATCATACTAAAATGTTTTATTTTTTTAACTAACATTATAAACGTTATACCAAATATTTATTTAATTTATATATTTTATTTAATAAAACTTTTAATTACTAATTATATCTTATATTTTAATTTTTAAATTATTTAAAACTAATTCACACGAGTACAGTATTTTACACATTTTACACACATATTTAAGTATAGAATAGTTTTAACTAATTTTATGTAGAAACAAAATATTTCACAAACACTAGATATATTTTTGAAACTGTTTTTAAGATTATTAAATGCTAAACATAGAATATTTGGTATCCTAGTAAAGTTTTGTAATATTAAAATATTTTACACTTAAAGACTTTGCCACTTAACACTTAACTACACTTATTTATTTATTTTTACTTTTTTTTTGTATTTTTGTAGGAGTATAAATATTCGCGATCACTTTGGAAACATACAGAAATACGGCCTCCCGATCAGGCAAGGGTGCAAAAGACGACTGAATATATCAGTCTGGTTTGGGACTCATTCGCGCATGTCCCAAATTTATAAGTTAAGACCCTTGTTTACCGGTTTGTGGAAATAGGTATGTACGTGTTTCGGGAATTGCAGGAATCGAGACCGATATTTTTTTGTTCCGATAGTAACGATACATATTTATATGTATATATATATATTATAACTAGCTGTTACCCGCGGCTCCGCGTGTAGGTCGCTTTTCGCCTAACCTGTGTTACATTGAAATGAAATGACGCAATCGAAGTAGCCAGGACATTATTCAAATATAAACAAATATCATATTTCAGAGTTAAGTTCAAAGAATCTCTTTGAACTTACTCTTTCTTTAATAAATAAATAAAAATAGATTTTCGGCGCTACTGACCCGCGAGCAAGCCACATACAGTTGTCCATGCGAGAAACATCTTGTTGACTTGTTCTTAGGTCGATGCCAGCTGCTTTTAGGGTTTGTCCCTGCGACTTATTTTTCGTCATGGCAAAGCATACAGCAACTGGAAACTGGGTGCGTTTAAGTTGAAAGGGGTAATTGTTGGAGATGAGTGGTATTCGAGGTATGTACACCGTTTCGCCTGAACCACACCCTGTGAGAATTTCGGCCTGTATTAAGTTGCGCTGCAAAACCGTTACTTTGAGTCGGGTCCCGTTGCATAGTTTAGGCGGAGAAAGATTTCTTAGGAGCATAATGGGAACGCCGACTTTAAGGGTAATGTTATGAGCAGGAAGACCACTTGCAGCCAATGAACTGAAAAACTTGATAGGGTAGGTGGTAGCATCATCCTGATGCACAACACTGTAATATGACGTGTAAATCACTTCATCCCCGACAATTTCCGCCAAAACCTTGAGTTTCGGTAAATGTGTCCGAAGCCCGAGATGGCGCATGACGCTCGCGGTCAACGGACAACCGAGACTCTCTGTCAGAAGAAGTTTCTAAAGACCCGAGACAATGCATGACGTTGCCTATCTTCATCGAGTCGCATCTGTCTATCCGCATTCGATTCTTGAGATCTAGCTAACCTTCTGCTTTTAGCTATTCTGAATGATGCGACAGATTAGATCGTTTCCTCCTAGGCATTATTTAAAATAATTAAAACTCTTTATATAAGGTGAATTTAAATCAACTGCAAATATTTTAAGGGCAGATTCAGACCACTCAACTGAACAACTTTCCTAAATAAACTTATGTCGAAATACGAATAAATTTTTTTGACCTCCCATACAAATTGAGAATCAACTGATCTAGTTTAGTATGGAGAGTGAAAAATATAATTTCGTATTTCGATATAAGTTTATTTGGAAAAGTTGTTCAGTATAGTGGTTTGTATCTGCCCTTAAAATATTTGCAGTTGATTTGTGTCCACCTTATATACGACACGATCGTATGTTCCGTCAAACAACAAATTCAATTTTCAATTCAAGCAAGACAACTAACAATAGCGAACCGAACCGTTCATTTACCAAACCAAACAATAGACGCTCCTAATTATATGTAATCCAACTGTGAAAACCGCGTTTAAATCGGTTGAGTATTTTCGAAGTTATAACGTACCAGACAGACATACATACAGACAGACAAAAATTCCAAAAACTGTATTTTTGGTTTCTGTTACTCTTTTTTAATCGCATTCTATCATTGCCGTTTGAATTGTATCATTAAAAATTTGAATTGTATCATTTGAAAAATATTAAATGTACAGACACTCGCATTTTAGTGTCTTATTATATGTATCTTTATTGATATGGATAATATAAAGTAGAAATCCTAGCGTTATCTAAATTAAATTAAACGTAGTAAACGCATTAAGTTTTGAAGCAGTGGTTGAAGTAAATTTTCAATCGACCATAACTTCTTTTTCCCTTAACCGATTTTGACGAAACAAAGTTTTGACAACGCTCCTAATTATATGTAATCCAACTGTGAAAACCGCGTTTAAATCGGTTGAGTATTTTCGAAGTTATAACGTACCAGACAGACATACATACAGACAGACAAAAATTCCAAAAACTGTATTTTTGGTTTCTGTTTCTCTTTTTTAATCGCACTCAATCAGTTTTTTTGAAAAATATTAAATGTACAGACACTCGCATTTTAGTGTCTTATTATATGTATTGATTATAATAATACTTGTTATTTAAAAGTACATGCCAACTGCCTATTTGTTTTTAATCTCCTTTCGCGGGTCTACTGGAAGAAATTTCTATAGAAATAAGTAGCACCCTTGTACTTAATTTCCTAATTTTAAGTGTCCTTTGTTTGTATTTGAATGTACATAAGTTATAAAAATAAATTAATAAAACGGTTTTTAGCTAGTAAATGGAAATGGAAGTCGCTAAAGATCATTAATTGAGGCTTGATAGCCTAACAGAAGGTGCGTGCTCTCAAGCGTCAAGCGACGACGAGCGCGGCCTAGATTGCATTGGTCGCCATTTGTATCTTGTGGTAGTCGTTAGGCTATGATAAATGTCTTAAGGCAGCCTGAAAACAGACAGTTTTGGCCACTAACACACCCTTATCATGTTCATTTTGTTCTGGTTTCCATAAATAATGAAATTTTCACTTCGATACAAAAAGTTACGGTAAAGCTAATTAAATAAGTCGAAACGACGGGCAAAGTTTAACCTCGAAACCTTATCATAATTTCGTATACGTATACTCGATAAATCGACCACACGCCCTTAACCTTAGATTAACCGTGACACCTACACAAATAATGACTTTTAAAAAAATGGTAAAGCGGGCCCTGGGCTCCAAGGCAAAAGGCTTAGGATGCAACAGGGAAAACGCTAGGATGAAAAAGAAAACTAAATTTCAGGAATTTTAATATAAACTTACAAGGCAATATTCAAAGTTGTGTATATTGTTCCTGTAAGTTTATTGTACGACGGTAGGATAAATAGATAATAAAGTACATCACTGAGATTATTGAATTCTGTTATAAAGTACAGCCAACAATATTGACCTTAATAGTTGATAGAGAATTATCTTAGCTTTAAGTTTATTATTTTTATTTATTATTATCACTATCTATTTTATTGCGTAAATACATGTATGTTTATGTATGTATACATATAAATAAGTATATGTATGTAGGTTTATATAAGGTGGACACAAATCAACTGCAAATATTTTAAGGGTAGATTCAGACCGCTATTCTGAATATTTTTTCCAAATAAATTTACATCAAAATACGAAAAAAATTTTTTGATCTCCCATACCAATTGTCCCAATTGAGAATCATTTGACCTACTTTAGTATGGGGAGGGAAAAATAAAATTTCGTATTTGGATATAAGTTTATTTGGAAAAGTTGTTCAGTATAGTGGTCTGAATCTACCCTTAAAATATTTGCAGTTGATTTGTGTTCACCTTACATGTAGTAGCTGAGCGACCGAGCTTCGCTTCGCTCGTTTTATTCAGAAAATCCCTTTGCGTGCAAAAATGGATAAAATGAATTTTCCCAAATATGGAAACTAGCTAGATTATCTTTTTGAATATGAAAGAACTTATGTTTTAATTTCCGAAGAAATCGTTACAAGTTTTCGAAAACGCGAGTACAATCAAATGTATATATTGCTCGTTAAATAATAAAGGGTAAATTGCGATTCGACTTATTTATTATAGGGGTGTAATTTACATATACAATTTAACCATGTAAGAATCGTTTTAATATGTTTATTTCTGAAACAAAAGTGTTCAATATGAGCCAACAACTATGTTTTCCATACAATCCTGTACAATATAATATATTACAATGAAATAACATTTCTATAGAAATGGTATTACATTTCTATGTAACTTTGTTCTATAGACACGTGCTTGAATAACAATTAGATTATTGTAATTTGTATTTGTAGCTAATGCATACGAGTATTATTGATTCTTTCTTATACTTAACTAAATATTTGTGGTTTCCCAACTATTATTTTAAACGCGAAAGTAATTTTTTTTACTTGTTTGTCACACTTACTTACTACTTTCATTTGTTTGATACACTTACCTACTTAGTTTCACGAATTGCTTTGTTTTAACTCAGCAAAACATTTAAAGTTTGTTTAATCAAAATCGGTCCAGCTTGCCTGCAAATATCGTCTTATTTTTCTTTACCTTACTCCACTTTCCTATGTGGGATCGGCACAGTATGTAAGTTCCTTCCATTTTGATCTATTTCCAGCCGTTTCCCGCATCACACTCCTCCTGTGCCCCTAGTATGATGGCAAACCTGTACAACGCCTCTGGCGGATTCCATACAAAATCCTAACGCAGTCGCTAGCGTCTGCGTTAAGAAAAACTCATACTAAGGGCACTGGTCATATCTTGCCTGCAAATATATAGTATAGCTGTTTTACACGCATGCCCCAAATCGGAAAGGTCTTTATTTGTGTTAGTTATAGTCATGACAAACTTTATATAACAAAAAACAGTAATTTCCTTAATTTCCGGGAACTGGAGCGAAGCTCACGCACACGAAGTCGCAGGCAACAGCTAGTGGACATTATTTCTGGAGAAAAGGCATGATGACGTGTATGTAGATTTACTTACCTACTTGTCTTATAAAGTATTCAGCTTAGGCTATCGTGGCAGAAAGAATTAGCCAAAATGCAAATAGCCCCCTGGGGCTTAGCCAAAGTCACAATCGCAAAACGTTAACGAGGTACGACAAGAACAAAATGTATGGGATCGATATAAGATTGACCACGTGGTTTACCGCAGCTTATGTCAATCCTGTACATTTTGTACCTACTTGGCGACAATCGTTAGGGTTTTAAAATTGTCACTTGGCTACGGAGGCAGGTTAGCGAGACGTTTAATGCTACATTCTCTTCATTATGTACAGTGGCCCACAAAATAGTATATCACCGAACTTTTGCACTTACACCGGTAGTGGTAACTTTTCTATATGGTCCACTGTATTTACGCAATTTGACTATGAGTACAAAAGGCCAACCAACTGTCCGCTGGAGCGACGACATCGCCAAGATTGAAGGCCCTATGTGGAGAAGAGTCGCACAAGACCGTAGAGAGTGGCGTGCATTGGAGGAGGCTTAGGCCCTGAACACACTGGCGGTCAAAGTACTGAGTTCTGCGTTCCGCGTTCTCTGTAATATATGCGGTGTCTTAGAATCATTCACATACATAGGCGCTCAAATCGCCGCTGTCTCCAAACATTATAAGAATGCGGAATACAGAACTCTAAACTCTGACCGCCAGTGTGTTCATGGCCTTACGTCCTGCAGTGGATGAAATAGGCTACAAAAGAAGAGTACAAAAAGAGATGCCTATGCTCATGGCCAGAAAAATGTTGATAGATATGGCAATTGCAGCATTATAGTTATGGGATTCCCATACTATATTGTAACACTATTGACACCTTACCCTATTATGCTAAATATAAAAAGGTCCTTCCATTTTCAATTTGAATAATAAGCCAGCATAATCATTATCTCATAAACTGTAATTAAGTTAGCACAGCTTTAAAACCTAATCTATCTAATAATTAGATCTAGTTAAAGATCAAGAAATAATAAAAAGATATGAAATTGATTTAAAGTAAATTTCCTAAAAAGATGATATTAAGTGTGAATAAAAATAAGTCGTATTTTTGTCTTTATGACATAAAGCAATAGTTTTCTGCAAACTAAAATGCATGAACACAAAGATTTTTGAAGAACTGTGTTTTTTATTGAACAATTTCTAGAATTCAATTAAATATTCATGAATATTGTAATTGCATTCTGATGAATAGTATTGGTAGCCTGTTTTCACTTGTCATGAAATGCCCGCATTTAATAGCCTGACTATTGTTATTTAAGCCTTTATGTACCGATGTCATTATTGTTAAACATTTATATGATGTAGTCTGAAACATAAATGCGCAGCTATATAAGAACAAATTTGAGCGGATGTTAGTTATTGTAGTACACTTATCCTCATCACACAGGCGCAGTTATCTCGTAATTATGGTGCAGACTCGCAAATGTCTCATTTTTGCATTACTGTTTTATGTTTGCAAGTCTGAAGTAGACGATGAATATTATCCGAGATATCATTTAGCTCCACCATCTGGATGGATGAACGATCCCAATGGATTCTGCTTTTTCAAAGGTGAATATCATCTATTCTATCAATACAATCCAGAAAGCAGCCAAGAACCAGGAATAGCACATTGGGGACATGCTAAAAGCAAGGACTTGTTCAGTTGGGAACATCTACCCATAGCCATGTATCCAGATCAATGGTACGACAAAACAGGAGTTTTCTCAGGTAGTGCTATTGTTGAGAATGATACAATGTATTTGTTGTACACTGGAAATGTAAACCATCCTAATGAAGATCCAGACCATGAACAACATCAAGCTCTAGCTTATAGTACTGATGGCGTAACTGTAACTAAATATGAAGGGAATCCTGTTATTAACGCTCCAGAACATCAACCGAATATTCGTGATCCCAAGGTTTGGAAACATGGTGACACGTACTACATGGTCCTTGGCAATTCCTTTGAAAACGGTACTCTAGGGCGTGCATTACTTTATGCTTCAAAAGATCTTAAATCTTGGGAACAAGTTTCTGTACTTGACCAAACAGATGGACCGCTCGGCTTCATGTGGGAGTGTCCGGACTTTTTCGAACTCGATGGAAAATTCATTCTTCTCTTTTCCCCACAAGGGGTAAAACCTGAAGGTAATAAATATAGAAATTTATATCAAACTGGTTACATAGTTGGGAACTTTGACTACGACACACTCAAGTTTACACCTATAACCGAGTTCGTAGAACTGGACCACGGACATGATTTCTACGCAACACAAACTATCTTAGACTCTTTCAACAGAAGGTTGCTTGTTGCATGGTTTGATATGTGGGAAGAAGATTATCCAGAGAGAGACGATGGCTGGACTGGCCAAATGACTATAATCAGAGAACTGTCTCTGTCTAAAGACAATCGCATTATTCAAAAACCTGTAGCCGAGGTAGTAAATTCACGCGGGAAATTATTGTACTCGGCTAGGAAGACGAGAGGAAGTAAACCTGTAGAGTTAAATGACAAAACGGGCGAAATTAGAGTTAAAGCAAAAGCGTCAAGTGATCTTAACTTACTTATTGAATCAATGAATCAGTCGTCTACAGTCAAAATTAGCTACGACCATCAACAAGGATTAATCACACTTGATCGAGGAGGAAATGATGGGGTCAGGCAGACGGAGTGGAAACCTAAAGGGAAATTGCGTATGAAAATATTTGTTGACGCCAGTTCGATAGAAGTATTCTGTGGGAATGGAGAAGTTACATTCTCGAGTAGATTTTTCCCCCAAGGCAAAATAGCTATTCGTCTAGATGATAATACTGAAGCTGAAGAAATTACCGTTGCTGCAATGAAACGAACCGTGCACCTGTCTCATAAATAATGAAGTCCGTTTAAAAAATAACATCTGAAATATGTTTAATCAGAGTATTTCCAATTAATTACATATTTAATTACCTTAACTGCTACTTGTAAACAATATTAATTAAGTCAATTATAATTTATTTACTCGTTATGCAGAGTGCAAACATACTATTATATTGTGTGAATTTTCTGTATCAATTAAATTCATAGGCGTGAGTGGGTTTTTAATTTTATCATACAACGTTCATATCTAGCTATGATATCTAGTTGTATCTTCAGCTTACGCTTCGAAGTCAAGGGCCCTAGATTTGGCGGTACTAATTATTATAATGGAATGACTGCCACTAGTGCCACTTGATCTCCGTAACACTTTTACAGGGAAACTAGTAGTATTATTTAATTTAAATAAAATACTAAGTATTGCTTTATTTAAACGACCTTATGATTTTTTATTGTTATCATAACAAATTATTGTA
This sequence comes from Apomyelois bistriatella, assembly GCA_947044815.1. Classification (NCBI taxonomy): domain Eukaryota; kingdom Metazoa; phylum Arthropoda; class Insecta; order Lepidoptera; family Pyralidae; genus Apomyelois; species Apomyelois bistriatella. Next base: position 1,214,220 of record OX345693.1, read on the forward strand.
AGTATATAGACATTATAAGTATAATACAATAGGTAGATAGGTAAATGCATAACATGTATGCAAGAATTAAATGATTATTACATCACCATATTACAACGTGAGAAACAATAATTAACAATATTATTATTTCGAACTGGTTAAAGATATTACAAATAAGCTCTTTTAAGCAAAAATTGAAGTTACTCAGAACACATAGATGAAAAAAAATTGCCAGAGACCGTGCGAGATTTCCAAATTATTTTGCTGAACGCCTTTTAATTTTTTATTTTATTTTGATACTACTTACACTCGACAGCTTAAAAGAAAGAAAAATATGCATATTTTAGCGCCAAATATTTGTCACTTTGAATATCAATTTTCATAATCGTTTTTTTTGACATTTAATAAGTAATATTTAAAAATAATATTAATTATTTAAATCCGCTACAGACGGGTGATAATTAATAATTCACATATAAAACCTGCTTATAGTTAGTTAAAATATTAAAGTGTTGCAATATGTAACAAAATAAATAAATAAAAAATTCTAACCTTAAATAACGTTATTTCAGTCAAGTAAAAGCATATAGCTATAAATTGGGAAAACCTACAACCTTTCATCATTTCAGCCGCAGGCTGTCCACTGCTGGACATATGCCTCCCCCAAGGATTTCCAAAACGACCGCTTGGAAGCGGCCTGCATCCAGCGCCTGCCTGCGACCTTTTTTAAGTCATCTGACCATCTGATCGGTGGATGTCCGACGCTGCGCTTGCCAATGCGTGGTCGCCATTCGAGAACCTTTCTGCCCCATCGGCCATCGGTTCGTCGCGCTATGTGCCCTGCACACTGCCACTTCAAAGAGCTAATCCGCTAGGCTATGTCGGCAACCTTTGTTCTCCTACGGATCTCCTTATTTCTTATGCGGTCTCGAAGGAAAACACCGAGCATAGCCCTCTCCATAGCTAACAAACCTTACATAATTTAATTTATTTATTAATATGAAAGTGTAATTGTCGTCGAACTCATCATGATATTATCACTATTTTTTTGTTCAATATTATCATTACAAAGTATAAAACAAAGTCGCTTCCCGCTGTCTTCTATCACAGAATTTAGAAATATTAACAAGAAGTGGCATAGCGCATGAGAAACGTGTCACTAGTTTGGCTTGCAAGCCAACGTTTCACACAAGAAAAAATGGGCAGGGAAATTGATTGTGTCATTTATTGCCACAGTTATTGGTCGATAATATTAGGTGGCTTTATTGTAAACTACTTAATACATTTCTAATAAGGTGTGGTGTGGTTTACATGGATTTACGTGTATTTATTGAAGATAAAAAGAGAGAATGCACTACCACACTGATACTGGTACTAAATCCGCGTCAAAACATTTATATTCGGATAATTTCTCTGTTCTGTGGTCCCTATATATATATGTAGATCTTTAAAACAACGTAACGGATTTTGATGCGGTTTTTTTAATAAATAGTGATTCAATAGGAAGATTTTTATGTATATAACCCCTAATATTGCTCCCGTGCGAAGTCGGGGCGGGTCGCTAGTTATTCATGATTTATGTTCAAATACTTAAATAACTAAAAACCATATAAGTATGTACTCAGACCGGGATACAGAACAACTTAGTATCTCAGTGCGAGTTTATTCAGTATTAAGTACTAACTTACCACTTATTTTATTTATAAACTAGCTGTCCCCGCGGTTTTAATCGCCCTTGGTGTGTATGTTCTATAGTTTATGTCCTTCCCCAAGACACATGCATATAGTATATATTTATATACAGAAATAATTTTTATTATCGAACACCAATTATTATGACAAAAAGTAAAATTTAATAATCTCCCTTCTATAATCCTATTTAATCAACTTCGAAATATACCCTTAGTCCCATAATATACACCTTAACATGTCATATTTAAAGTCATGGTTACGTTACCATGTTTTCAATATCATTGAAGTAAAACGGTAAGTACCAAACGATAGGACATATTGAGGGTAGGCATATCGTCATCAAGTATTAAAGAGCTGATGATCTTCAAACGGTTGAACAGATTTTCATAAAACACTCGCTAAGATTTAGTAAAAGATAAAAGATCTAAACGTAAAAGTACTATTTAGTATTCTAACGAAAAACGGTTCATGTGTTTGGGAGCTACGATACCACAGACAAATATAAAAATACACAGACAGATACGTTAAACTTATAACACCCCTTTCTTTTTGCGTCGGGGGTTAAAAAATATACAATTCATAATTTTCATAAATTAAAATTATAACAATGCATGAGTAAATCTAAATTATATACAATTGGGGGCACAGTAGTGCCCCCGCCAAGTCCAGCAAAAAAAGCAGCACGGCCGTACCATACTTTTCTCGAAGCAACACAGGTCATTTTAGACCTATAATTTTTTTTATTTTTTATTATAGAGGTGTCTTATAAAGTAGCTTATAATATGTAAAACTCTTATCCAGTATCACGAGATTAAATAAATGCAGAGGCTAGCGACTGCGTTAGCGATTTTGTATGGAAAAAAAATGCACAGACAACGCCCCTGGCGGATAGTAAGACAACTAATAAAATACATACAAAATCCTAACGCAATCGCTAGCAGTAACGCAGTTAATGAACTCTCGTGGTAGACGCCCAGCAATCAATATCGTGGCAGAAACGATGATGACGAAAGAACGTCTTATTTACATTTTAGAGCACAAGTCGTCAAAAAAAACTTTTCGTTCCATAAAATCTCAACGCTTGATAGCAAGCATTTCAAGGCTGTCAATACAATTAGTCTTAATATTCTCACTTTTATAAGTTTTTCCTCAAACACATTTGAAATTTGTTTCAGTGCCAATTATCTCATAATCAACACTAAATTTGACATAAACATTATGATTACCACCTAAAAATTGTCAGTAAATGTTTCATTTGAACTTAAATCTTCACTTCCATGACTCCCGAACATTTCTTCAGACATTTTTAAAGCAGAAACATAAGTGCCTGATACGAGAGCGAAAACACCCATGAATCCGAATAAAAGATTCTTGAAGAGAATATAGTTGAATTTCCCAAGGTCTCTATCCCAGTTGTAGACAGTGTGGACGACTGAAGGGACTACAAGGCCAAGAGTGGAGAAGAAGATGGCTCCGACGAAGCTGATGACCAGTTCCAAGTTCGGTAAAGCTGCAGCTACGGCAACTGTGGAGAAATATGGCATTTTTATAATATATATTCATGTACATAATATATATAATCACGTCTTTATCCCATACGGGTAGGTAGAGCCTAGGGCCATAACTTTAGGCCACGCTTAGCATGATGGTAGTTAAAATAAAAAATCAATAGTAATGGGTTGCTAGCCGTATCTCCTATATCATGTTTCCCCCATTCGCCGATTCTCTCAATCGACTTATACGACCTGCGCGGAAAGAGAAGCAGCTGATACATTCTATGTTTTTATTTTCTTTAAAACCAGATTGAAATAAACTAATGGAATTTGGTAATTCAATTCTAATTAATAAATAAATAATTTTTGGTAATTAAAATTCTAGCACTCTATCGGCGTATAATGTCTAGATTCACTTCAGTGGCTTACCACCATCTCTAAAAACCATTCAAGAACGATTGACTAAGGAAGATGTCGCCTTATCATGTATGGCGCTGTCTCGCTTACTCATGGATCTTGCATGGTTTTAAAAGATGGAAGAAGCCAACATGGGAAGTAAGTCAAAGTTAGAATTTCAAAACGATAACGAAGTTCGATAAGAAAAAAATATTCATCACATATTATACAAAAATCAACATTTACTATTAAATACAATATAATTATTACATACTCTACTTTAAAGTAACACAAATAAATACCAAACTTAAAATCTAAAAAATAATAGTTAAAAATTAACCTAACTTAAATTTTATGCTAAAAAAAATGCTATGCTATGCTTTGTGCTAGAAAAAAAATGTATGTGATCAAAATATGATTGGCCACGTGATTCTTCGCTATCGTTTTAAGATCGCCTAAGCTCCCGGGTCACTAAGCATTTGGGTCGTTAATAACTTTAGTTATGTTTCGAAACAGCCTCGAGGTGGACTATGATAAGAAATTAATGTAAGGTGTTGGCATAAAGTTTTGTATCCTTTATTCTTCCTAGTCAAATATTTACCTTAGTGCTATATTTTATTTAAATTAATTTAGAGTATTTTTATTATTTATTTTTATATTAGAATATTTTATATAATAAGTTAGTATTATTTTAGCTAGTTTTATCTTAATTGTTTATTTTTTAAATTAACCTTACTGCTTAATCTAAATTAGTTCGACATGGAAATGCTTTGTTAAACCTAGATTTAATTGCACACTGCTAATTAGCTTAAGCTCTAAACACGTGTTCCAAGAAAGCTAGAGTCACGAGGCATATATTGACGACCTCCGTGGCGTAATGGTTAACATGCCTTCCCGCTACTCAGGCGGTCCCGGGTTCGATCCTCGATCAGGTCAAGATGAAAAATGATATTTTTCTTATTGGCTTTGGTCTTGGATTTTTATCTATATATGTATTTGTTTTAACATATAGTATCGTTGAGTTAGTATTCCATAACACAAGTCTCGAACTTACTTTGGGGCAACTCAATCTGTGTGATTTGTCCCTATATATATTCAGGGTGTGCTGGGTGAATAGACCCACACGATATGATAATGATGATCGAGCTCTCACCTGTGAAAGTAACTAGGAAAGTCCTAATGGTAATCTGGATAATATTTTCATAGCTATTAGACGTTCTCTTCTGGAGAAGCCGAGTGATCATTTCCATAGGTACGTAGAATTGGAGTGCGTATGAAAATAGTATAACCAACGCCATCAATAATTTTGCGGTTTGTGCTAATCTGAAAGAAAAAGAAAATAGTATTAGACCATAGTCTGAAAACATCAGGGAATTATATCAGGAAGAATATCAAATAAGCATCTTGAATCTTGAATAGGGCCTGTCGTCGACTGCTTCGGTACCCCTAGCATGAGATTTTGTAAATGCAGACGCTAGCGACTGCGTTAGGATTTTGTATGAGATTTCTTCATATTGCCTTACTATTCACCAGGGGCCCTGCTGTACAGGTTTGTCATACAAAATCGCTAACGCAGTCGCTAGCGTCTGCATTTACAAAATCTCATGCTAGGGGTACTGAAAGAAAGTTCAGTACAATAAAACCAATTGCCAACTTATACTTTGTCATATTTAAATTTGCCAACTAAGTGTAACATTTTGGTCTTAGAACTAGTGTACTTAGTAGCTACCTTTTACAGGTATTGCAAATTATGATGAATTTTGGTTAATAGAGAGTATACTAACTAAACTATACTTACATTGCATCTTGTGGAAGGTTCAAAGTGATACTTCCTTTGACGTCATCGCCAAACTGAAGATATCCGAAGAACCCAACGAACACATACAGTGCCACCACAATGAACATAGAGGTGTTGAGTACTCCTGGGCAGCCGAGGAATTTCTGAGGGTGGGCCATTTCGTTCTCAACTGGCATTACAACACCAATCCCTTCGATGGCGAAGACCACCGTGCTAAAATCAGAGTTGTTACGAAAAAAACATATTGTTTTAATCAGTGTGTTTAAAACACGTTTAAAACTCATAGAAATAAAACATTGATTTTTTCATTCTGTTTTTAAACAATGATTTAAACAATGTTTTAAACATGTTTTCAACAAAGTATTTATTGACAAATGAAACAAGTTCATGTTTAGAAAATAAACGTTATATTATTATTTTATAATTATCTTTTTACTATCATATACCTTTTATATATATGTATATATATATATTAATATTAATTATCAGACACATTAATATCTTTTTACTATCATATACATTTTTACTATATATATTATATAATTATCAGACACATTATTAATGATTTATTCTTCAACTAGCTGTTCCCCGCGGCTTCGCCCCGCGTGGGACTCGGTTATATCACGCCCAAAAGTAGCCTATGTTTGACCTCAGGTCGTTAACTACATCCCTACCAAATTTCATCACAATTGGTCCAGCAGTTTAGCCGTGAAGAGGTGACAGACAGACAGACAGACTTTCGCATTTATAATATTAGTATGGATATATTAATATTAATTATCAGACACATTATTAATGATTTATTCTATAAAGTAGGTTTCTTAATCTTGACTCTCCTGCAAATCTAAAATAATCATAATGTTTTGACATTTTCTTATTGAGAGACTTTTTTTTTTATAGTTTATACGGCCATGGAATCTAGTCCTTTCTTGAGTTTATTAATAAAATAAAATTCTTCAGTCCTACTTAAGTCAGTCGAGTCAAAAATTCAAGTCAATAGTCAAGTCCAGTCAAGTAAGTAAGTCTAGTCTGAGTCAGATGGCTAAGTGAAGCAGTGGAAAATTTTCACTTAGCTATATCATGGAGATTTTGGTGACAAAGATAAAAAGTCACGTAATCGACACTGTATCACTTCCCAACACTCACGCTTGTTCACGAACACTTTGCGAATAATAATCCACCAATATTCTGCACAAACACTCGAAAAACCTAAGTTTTGGAAATTAAATACAGCGCGGACATAGCGACAGTTTACTTTCCCTCCAAAAACTCCATTTGAGAGACTTAAAAACTGTTACCAATTTGGCAATTTTTTCAATGTCAATGCCAAAGAAATGCGCGCTTGCCAGTGTTGCCGTGAGGCATAGGAATAAAAGCCCATACAGCCAAGTAAAAATATGTGCCTGGGAATAAATCATGTTTTTTTCATGTTTTAAACATGAAAAAAACCGTCGTAACAAAACGTGAAAAAAACAATGAATTAAACATGAAACATTGATTAAAGCAAATAAAACAAATAAAACTTGTATTTTTTTTAATTTCTTGTTTTTTTGCAACTCTGGCTAAAATTAATAAACAGCTTGTACACATTTATTTATACATACATACATATAATCACGTCTTTATCCCATACAGGGTAGACAGAGCCTAGAGCCATAAGACCTTAGGCCACGTTTAGCATAATGGTAGTTAAAACAGGAAATCAATAGTGATGGGTTGCTAGCCGCATCGCCTATGTCATGATTTCCCCATTCCGCGATTCCCTCAGACGACTTTTACTGCTTGCGCGGGAAGAGAAGCAGCTGGTACATTCTATGCTTTTCTTTTTCTCCCAGACCAGCATGGAAGAAATATGAATTTATAATATGAATTTATACATCCGGTAAAAAGATGATTCCGTGCTTCGGAAGGCACGTTAAGTCCCGGCTGTCATCTCTGGTAGTCGTTAAAGGAACCACGTCATAGGCCGAGAGGCGGTTAGAACTCTGACACCACGGTGTGCATGGTTGATTGATATCATGATACCTACACGAAATGAATGAATGACCGATGTCCGATGTTCGAATGATGATGATCCGGTTGGTTAGAACTCATAACATATACGGTCTCAGATGTAAAATAATCAAAATGATATGTCAATGCTATGCATATATATACATACTACAGACTTTCGCATTTATAATATTAGTATGGATATATATATATATATAAATAAAAAATATAATAATAAAATAATAAAGTCTGTCTGTCTGTCTGTGTATATATATATATAAACTAGCTGTTCCCCGCGGCTCCACCCGCGTGGGACTCGGTTATATCGCGCCCAAAAGTAGCCATGTTTGACCTCAAGTCCTTAACTACATCCCTACTAAATTTCATCACAATCAGTCCAGCAGTTTAGCCGTGAAGAGGTGACAGACAGTGGATTATCCAATTTCAGATGGGATTCAAAGGCTATGGAGTACTTCCCATTGAACTAGAATCATGAAATTTGGCGAGAAGCAATATCATGCAGTACGTATTTAGGAATAAATTTACTGAAAAAGTTTAAGTAAATAAATAGAATTAATTTTTACAGACAAAATTAAAGGAAAGCAATAATCTTACAATAATCTGGTTAAGTCTATTGCATTTTGTGGTGATACGGTACCCTCAGGGCGTGAGTCCGACTCGCTCTTTGCCTATTTATTTTTAATTTAAGTACGTTGGAAGTCAAGCATACGGTTACCGAAGCCTATTGACGCTTATGACAGCCTGACAGTGTTACTAGCACGTTACCAACTCGTGGATGTTTCACAGTGCCCAGTAATTCCGCCAGAGCACTTCACTTCAATCTGAACACAACAATTCAAGCACTGCTGTTTGGCAGCTGTTTTCCTACGGATCTCTTTATCTGTAGATTGGTTTTGTCCAGGGGCCTAATTCTCACGCAATCGAAGTTTACCTCACCGATTTTCGATTTCACAATCGAAAACTTTCGATCGATCGATGCGTTACATTGAACTTTCTCAATTGTAATTTGTTTGAAAAGGCAGAAGCCATGATAAACCATTGAAAAAATTTTGAGAAAATCGGTGAAGTGAACTTCGATTGCGCGAGAATGGGGCCCCTTATTCGAAACATGAGCATACTCTGTCCGTATCTCATTGGACCCTTATTGGACCAAAATATAGAGTTCCTGAATTTTTAAATGAATACTCAAAAACTCTTTCTATTTCTTTTTTCATCTGATTTACTTTATACCAAGAACGAAACGGTAGTCTGAAAGGATTTTCAATTTAAGCTGGATTAGAAATTTAATTGAGTTCAAAGAAAGAAGATTTATCTAGTTATGATCGGCACAAATATTGTTTTGTACAAGCTGAGAGATTGCCAAGAAATTTATAGTCTCTAATTCTTCTGAAATATGTTTATCTAATAGATTCTCTGAACTAGGGAACGTAATACCATTCAGGAAATATAATTATCCTATTCATAATTTAAGGAAGAAAAAGAAATGTAACACTTTCAGATTTTGTTTTAAGAAAAAAGAAACCTTATTATCCCAACTTTCAAACAGTTTTAATATAATAATAGCTACAAAAATTGATTTAAAAATCAACAGATACAATTTAATTAATCATTGATTTAATTTTTTTTATATTACTCGCATTGGCCCAGCCAGTGATAAATAGAACCAGAGATAAATTACATCCTCCAAAATATCCTCCGTGTATAGACCTATGATTAAAGTGTACTATGTTTCAACTACCATTATGCTAAACGTGGCCTAAGGTCTTATGGCTTTAGGTTCTGTCTACCCCGTATGGGATAAAGACGTGACTATATGTATGTATGTTGATTTTCAAACTATACTTTCAAAAGGAATATGATTCGGGTGTGTTAGTGTCTAACACTTGGCTAAGACGTTTGGGCAAAGAAAAATTCGGCATTGCCAGAGATTACAATTTTTGAAAGGTAGTGTAAAAGATTGTGTGATGTGACAGAAAGCCATTTTGCGACATCATCACATCTCAGAAGTAATTTTATTTATTTACTCCTATTGCGCAATACATAAACGTCAGGCGTCCGAGAGGAAATAGAGAAAGATGAATTAGTAGTAATCTCGGGCAATGCCGAGTTTTTCATTGCCAGAATTGACGCTTAAGCTAACACGGTCAGACTTTCTAGCCTAAAAAAATGGCATCTGATGATGGAAACAAATATTAATTCATGCTTACCTGAAAAACAAGGGCCACTTGTTGATATCCACTACCATTTCTCTCTCACTTGGCGATGGCAGATCAATGAATACATAGTAGAAGGTTATTCCAAATACCAGCATAATCAATATATTGGCCAATAATGAGAAAGGAACTAAGTACTTCAGATTTCTGACTTGGCAAATTAGAACCAGTGGTATTAATGTTAGAGCACAGCATGTCTGAACGGAGATCTCATATTGAGGGTAGTAAGCAGCTAAGACCTGAAAATAAATATTTATTAGTTATCATTTCAATGTTATTTTCTACGTACTCTAGGTCGAAAGAACGTCCATACTCTATCGTGGTAAACAAATGCCCACTTCGCTATTTCCCGGTGGAATTACAAAAATTAACCAATTCATATCTGCCGCCACAAACTGATTGAAGAACTTTGGACATGGAGATTGGATCCACGCATGATGCATGCCATACACAATAATGACGACTTTCAATTAATTTATTTAAAACTTTATCACTGCTAGGAAAACTTCGGAAATAATTCCAAAATACGCTTGTTTCAAAAAAAATTAAGAGGCCATCCTCTCAATTTTAATTTTATGTCACATGAAGTCAGAAGGACATGTTACGTATAACACATATAACTTAAGATAAACTGAAAGAATATCTCTAAATTTTTGCATACACATAAAAGCATTGTGAAAGACTAGGGGTACCATTTATCCCGGGAAAACCACTGTTCCCGCGTGAAGCCGCGGGCTAAAGCTGGCTAGTAATAAAATCAATTAATTTGATGCCCAAATCCAATTAGTATCATAGTACATAAGCGACCGAGCTTCACTAGTTTTATTCAGAAATCTTTTTGCGTGAAAATATGGGTAAAATGAATTTTCTCGGACATGAAACCTAGATTGTCGTTTTGACTATGTAAAATTAAAATTTTAAAGAAATCGTTAAAGCAGTTTTAGAAAACACGAGTACTAATATAAATATATATATATATATATATATATATATATATATATATATATATATATATATATATATATATATATATATATATATATATATATATATATACAAATATTGCTCGTTTAATAATATAGGATATCAGCACGCCTCGATAAAGTCAAATGAGACTGAAAATGGAGAGCATTACCTCGAAATATTTGTTGATGTTGATATTTTCGAGTTGTTCAATTTCATTTCCGGCAAATATCATGGAATTTATGACAAAACAAATACATCAAAATAAATATACCCTTTGACCGCTAGTCGCTAACCCTTTGCCACATGCCTGGGAATTTCTTATGCATATTCAACATAAAAATAATAATGATCAAAAATGTAATATTATGATGGATAAAGCCATTCAAATAAACAGCGTTGTAATTAAAAGTGCTTTGATTGAATGCCCCAATATGACAATTTGACAAATAAATTAATGTTTAGCTATACGAATTTAATTTGAATGATATGACATAATGTTTGCGTAGGCATTTAAAATATGTTTTTGACACCGTAACAACTCGAAACGATATTAATTTCAATTTACTTAAGTATCGAATAAATAATTTTTAAATTAAATAATCATAATTCCTGGTACTAAACTAGTTTTGAATAAAGATTTTTTCTTCTCCTTATCAACCGGTTACGAACAAGCAGTTTCGATGGCGGCCGAAGGGCAAATAGTAGGGGATGGTAGCTTTAAAATATTTTCGGGAAAGAATGCCCATTCGTTCCCTTAAATATTTTAAAGTTGCATACAAATAGAGTGTGAACTTCAGGGGATTAACGGGTTCAGACTTTATTTTCTCCCATATAGCCTTGAAAAAAGAACTTAATAATAAAATACCATAGAGTATATAATAAAAAGTTGTTACCTCTTCCAATGATGAGCCGATGAAGACAATATAAACACAGAGCACGCTTATATATGTCAGAGTTGTAGAGTAATCAATTAGATTTCTGAAAGAAAGGCAAAGAAAAACATAACATTTTTAAAACCATACGAAAACAGGAAAAGCTAGCGACTATACTTAACAAATTAAAAATGGATTTCGCAATAACCAATTTTATATTCTTCTTCTTCGTCCAAGCCTGTTCTCAGGTTGCAACTTCAGCTTACGCTTCAGAGCCCAGGGTATGCTTTTGGTTCATGGTTTTGGTCCCGATTTTGCGGTACTGGTTATTACAATAAAGCGACAGCCGTCTGATCTATCTTTATCCTTTTTACAGGGAAATCAAACCAATAGGAAAATGATGTGGGCAATATTGGCCAATAAATAAATAAAAATAAAAAACTTGCGTAGCACGGAGGAGCTCAAGAATGAAATGCCATTAATGGCGACCAATCACAGTCATGCCACGCTCACTGTCGCTTGACGCGCACAATTGTTACGAACAGATAGAATAAGCTTTTATTGCGTAGACAAGAAAAGTATCTGAAAAAACTTACTTTACAAAGTATCCCCAAGGCTGCAGCTTTTTGGGACCGTGAGTAAAAGCTGCGCCGCAAGTTTCAGCAAAGCTCATGGAAGGTTTCTTGGCATCAACACAAACGTCTTGAGATGTCTTGACCTGAATTTAAAATGTTATTTGGTTTTCATAGTTATTTAAGACACATTTATAAAATAACTAGCGACCCGCTCCGGCTTCGCATGGGCATAAAAACCTTCCTCTTGAATCACTCTGTTTATTAAAACCGCATCAAAATCCGATGCGAAGTTTTAAAGATTTAAGCATACAAAGGGACATAGAGACAGATAAAGCGACTTTGTTTTATACCATGCAGTGATGTAGTGATTTATCTATATTTCTCTCGTTCACCATGGAACAAAGCAATAAACCAACCAAAGTGGCCACCAACCCCCTCTGCCAAATGTATATGACCAGTCATACTGTGCCCCTAGTATGAGTTTTTCTTAACGCAGACGCTAGCGACTGCGTTAGCGATTTAGTATGGCAAACCTGTACAGCGCCTCTGGCGGATAGTAAGGCAACTAAGAAATTGCATACAAAATCCTTACGCAGTCGCTAGCGTCAGCGTTCAGAAAAACTTATACTAGGGGCACTGTATTATTTATTATTACTTTATTTATTTTTAAATTCATGTACACAGAGAAATATATAAGAGAAAATAACATAGAATATAGAACATTAGTACAAGGGTGCTGCTTATTTCTAAAGAAATCTCTTCCAACAGACGAGAAGTGTATGTACCTGTGTGCTTGTATTTTTTGTTTGTGTTGGATATTTTCGTCAAGTGTGGGCGTAGCGACGTATTCGAATAATGCGTTAGTGTTAATACTTAATGTGCGTGTTTTCTCACCCCGCGCAGAGAATATGGCAGACTTTTTCAATAAATAAGTGCGCATAATATGCCGTCTCCAGTTGGTTTGATATGAATATAAAATATTGAATTGGACTGACAAATAAATGATTCAGATTTTTTTAAATACTTGCACTTTAAACGCAAGTCTGCGATCCGAAGTCTACATGACTCTATGGCACCTATCTAATGATAATAAAAACCTAATTACACCAAAAATAAAACATAATATTTTTACATACATATATAAATGTTCCACCTAAAATTGATTTCATGTAAATTGTTGCCGAGATCATCGCACTGTCAAAAAATTATCAAGTTTCTAACCCTACACAACTAACGCTAAAAACTTTATGCCTTAGCACATAATATGTTATAGTTCTAACGTAACTTTAGGCAATACATGTGGCTTGGCCACTTTTCTACATTCACATAGCGTGGTGAATATTTTATTCACTGTTTACTTTTCAGTTATAGGATAGGTACAAGGTACAATAGTTCTTGTAGTAACGCTGAGATTTGTTTTTAACTATGCCTAGAGATATAATAAAAATTATATAATTTGGAATTGCGTGCAGACGGATATCTTTTATAATCTATGAAAAAGAAATGAACTTCAATTTCCTTTATAACTGGCATACAAAATTGACAATTTAAATAAAGAATACTGATTTACAATGTAGGTAGTAGGTACTGTCTTCATAGATTAAAAAAACATAGCCCGCTCGCAAATCGTTTCGAAACATAAATTAGAATAACGAACACGCGCGCGATTTTTAACCGACTTCAAAAAAAGGAGGAGGTTCTCAATTCGTCGGTATGGTTTTTTTTATGTATATATATATTCCAAGTTATTAAAGTAAGAAGTAAAGTAAGGTGAGACGATTCTGGAAAATTTAATCCACTTTAAAAAATGCAACGTATTTACAACTTTTTGATTGTAATATATCTTGCTCGATTACTCGAAGACCACTATATCAATAAGTCAATAAGGTGAGACGACGCTGATAACGTTTACCCGACTTTTCAAAATGCAAAGTGTTTACAACTTTTTAGTTATAAGGTATTGCGTACTTAAAACTAAAAAGTAAAAAATAATCGGTTTTGCCTAAAAACGAAACCGACTCCAATTCCTGAGCTAGCGTTAATTAGCATCCATACTAATATTATAAATGCGAAAGTCTGTCTGTCTGTCTGTCTGTCTGTCTGTCTGTCTGTCTGTCTGTCTGTCTGTCACCTCTTCACGGCTAAACTGCTGGACCGATTGTAATGAAATTTGGTGGGGATGTAGTTAAAGACCTGAGGTCAAACATAGGCTACTTTTGGGCGCGATATAACCGAGTCCCACGCGGGCGGAGCCGCGGGGAACAGCTAGTATTTTATAAAAAGAATCGGCATAGGAATTGGAGTCGGTTTCGTTTTTAGGCAAAAAACAATTATTTTTAATCAAATGATTCTTATTCGTCAGATTCTTGTATTTTACTTATCATTTAAATGAAAACTTACCAGTAAATGAACTGTGTGCGTACAAATTACGCCCGCGACGACTGTCCCGATGGAACCCGCCAGAAGACCGCAATTTTTGAAGGCTGCCGGCATGGCCAATAATCCAGTGCCGAGACATGCTTTTAGAAGGTGTAGAATCGATCCGATTGTTCTGCAAGAAAATAGTTAAGCAATCATAAAGTTCTTTATCTTTCTTATTTTATTTTTTATTCATGTAAACTCAAATACAAACAGAGGGCATACTTTTTTGTTAGTTATGTATGTCCTCACTGCTAAACAAAAGCATCCCCACTCACCTTAAATATATCCCTAGGCATAGCGCTTACCCGCCAGTTTTTATTGAAAGCCTGTTCGTCTGTCTCTAGTTTTAAGTTCGCTTCGTGTTCCTATCAATAGGAACCCAAAACATGAGCCCATTTCTTCATGAATCTTAGTCATACAAAATCTCATGTGCTATCACTACATAGTATAAAACAAAGTCGCTTTCTCTGTCTCTATAACCATATGTATGCTTAAATCTTTAAAACTACGCAACGGATTTTGATGCGGTTTTTTAATAGATAGAATGATTCAAGAGGAAGGTTTTTATGCCCATGCGAAGCCGGGGCGGGACGCTGGTTAAGTATAATTTATTTTTTTCTAGTCTACCAAAGATGAGGAAGTAGGTGCTTACATATTTTATTTATCGTTTAGCAAAACAAAGTAGTTAAACACTGAGGTTTACATTAAAATGACAGTAAATTGCCATACTTAACTAGAAACGTGTGAACCACGTTATAAGTTTATCTATTCATGTCTTAGAGAAACGCGGCTTCCGGAGGCCGTGATGCTCGAGGTTTCATAATATTCATATCAGAATAGACATGATCATAAATTTTGTTTTAAAGATTGTTTGAAAAAATTCACATTAATAAATAAATAAATAAATATATAGGGACAAATCACACAGATTGAGTTAGCCCCAAAGTAAGTTCGAGACTTGTGTTATGGGATACTAACTCAACGATACTATATTTTATAACAAATACATATATAGATAAACATCCAAGACCCAGGTCAATCAGAAAAAGATCATTTTTTCATCTTGACCTGACCGGGGATCGAACCCGGGACCTCCTGAGTAGCGGTCAGGCATGTTAACCATTACGCCACGGAGATCGTCAATACATACATACACTTGTACACAGTATCTATACTTAATATTATAAATGTAATTGGCTGTTATGCTTTCACAGCTAAACCGCAAGACCGATTTTGATGAAACTTGGTATACTTAAGGGCCAGGGGTCAAACATAGGCTATTGGGCGCGATATAATCGAGTCCCACGCGGTCGGAGCCGCGGGAAACAGCTAGTCTCAAGTAAGGTTCATTATGTTATAGATAACAAATTATTTGGTGTAATTTACGTCAAAAACCTAATTTTGGTGTTTATTGCATTCTGTGGTCTTAATTAAAACCTATCTTAAGGCGCTGTATCCCCAACCCTTAGGTATTTAAGAGGAGTGAAGTGTGATTATAGTACGTACGTGTAATGAAATAAGGTTGAAAGTGGCGATACTGGGTTGGCCTGTCACTAGTCTCCGTTCAATGCCATTTCGGGTGAAATTTTCCAGTTTTAATTTAATATTTCAATAATTATGACTAAATATTGTAATTTTTTTAGGTATCCATCTGGGTCATTATGTTATTCTTTTTATAGACGTAAAAAAATTGGTAGTTGTCGCTGAAGATATCAAGTATTTCGCGACGAAACCTTTTCTGGATATAGCTTTTTTGCTATTTTATTTAGCTAGGTTTTAATTATATTTTTTTAAATATTTTGATGTAATCATTTATTTTGATCCTTGAACTATACATCATATTTTTTTCATGCTTGTATTCAATGAAGAATAAAGCTAACTGCGCGACGAAAAAATAGACGTTTTACGGTATTCCCCTGATGCACAGCGCCTTAAGTAAAACTGACACGATGTTATAAAGTGTATTTTATTATAGCGCTTTCCATAAATAAACTAAAATATATAAATAAAATTATTATCACCAGAGTGCTGCCAACTAGTGGCTCAATAAAATAAATGTAATTTTTCTTGAAGTTATCATCTTTAAACCACATTATTATCTTTTAATCACTATCACTATCAGTATATATATCACTACATAGTATAAAACAAAGTCACTTCCCGCTGTCTGCCCCTATGTATGCTTAAGTCTTTAAAACAAGAGTGATTTGATGCCTATGCGAAGCCGGGGCGGGTCACTAGTAGACCAAAAAAAAATTACTCACGAGTTTGGATGCTGAAGTGTGCGATGCTCAAATGGATTGTATGGCTTTTCAACAATCTTTGAGGCGATGCTGAGAGACGACTGGAAACCTGGATTACTCGTCAACTCAGCTCTGAAAATAAAATTTATTGATGATGTATTGATATTACCTTATCATCATATTAGAGAGGTTCCGAAGAAATCTGACACCAGGATGTGCATGGTGGATTGACTGTGACGCCTACTTGAAATGATGATGATAATTCTCACGATAACGGGAATTGCTCCTGAAATTTCCGCGGGAAATCTCCCTTTTATTTTATACAAAGTTTGACATGACAATAATTATATAACCAACTTTAAAAAAATAATACAATTTGGTGCATTTGTTCGAAATCAAACATGCTTATATTAAGACCAAAGAGATATGGATTCTGACAACATCCCAAGACGGATTCGAACCTTAAGTACAGTGGCTCACATAAAGTTATATCACTTGCACCTTACGTAGATATAAATACTTTGTAGCCCACTGTACTCGATAAAGTTTAATCTTAGATTAACTGTGTTACTTCAAGTTAATTAGTTCAGTTAGAATATTATCAGTGAAAGTTTTGCAATAATTGATTATCTTTATTTCATAATAATTATCAGTACGAAGATGTTTAACTACTGCCGATAATAGCGGCATGAAAGTGTGTCAATTAACTTATCTTTGAATTTATTACGTTAAATATTGTCTGATGCCCACGGCTTCGCTCGCCTTTTATTGTTTTATAATATACATATATAATACTTATTACCTAGTGTATCACCTATAATATAATACTATTCTAGTATATTACCTAGTTCAAAATCATAAACCAGTTCATTTATCTACAAATACATTGTTCCAACCGGTATTTCCCGAAAAAAAGGAAACCGGATCAATTAGATCATGATCCAGCTGTGTAAGTGGCCAATACTAACAGATCTTTTAGGATGCCTTATGGCATCTTGACACAGCCTAACTACTCGTACTGCTATCTTATAAAGCACAAAGGCGCTGAAGATAGAAATGCCACAACGTTGTCAGCACGCATGCCCCTATAGGCTTTCAAGCTCGTCAAAAATAATGCCTTAAGCCAGATTGAAAGTAACTTAGATTTTTTCATAGATCATCAGTATCCGAGCGTTTTTGCTAGTTGCGTCTTTAGCTTACGCTTAAGAACCTAGGGTCTGCCTTTTTAGAAATGATCCTAATTTGGCGGTACTGGTTATGACAATGGAACGACTGCAGTCTGATCTCCGTTTCCTTTTTACAGGGAAACCAGACCTATAGGAACATGATCTCTCTCGCAGAACCCAATTGTAATTTCCATTCATGTACATCAGGTATTGATCGAATTGACTGTAAGTACGCAGAACGTTATTGACCATTGACCAAGTCAGCCATCCATGAACAACAATAGAAATTACTACAATTAACTTAGTCACAGTTCAAGCCGTTTCAATAGTATGACTACATCGCATCTGATCTGATCAAGGATGTATGAAAGCCGTTGAAGGACAAGGTTGAGCTGGGAGAAATCAAGGTAAGGGAAATCATTTTCACTACCTATAGCATAACTGATTGACAAAACCACGAACTGATTAACATAACCTATTTGATAATATAGCCTAATATAATCATAATTGCCTCCGTGGTCAAGTGGTTAAGGCGTTTACTTGTAGACCTGGGGGTCGTGGTTTCGATTCCAATGCAAACTTTGTTTCGTTGTTTTCAGTTTGGTTAGGACATTGCAGGCTTGAATCACCAGACTGTCAGTAAATAAAGATGATTCCGTGTTTCAGAAAGCACGTTAAGCCGTTAGTCCGTGGTAACAAGATCATGATAATCTATATATATAAAAGAAAGTCGTGTTAGTTACACAATTTATAAATCAAGAATTGCTGAACGGATTTGGCTGAAATTTGAAATGGAGATTGCTAAGACCCAAGAACAACAAATTGGCTATATTTTATCCTGGATTTCGCACGGGAGCGGAGCCCCGGGCAACAGCTAGTGTTTCTATATAAAAACAGTATAGATAGATATTCACTTACGTCGAGTTGAAGTTGTCCTGTTCTGTTTTCTTATCCTTTGCCATATTTAATTATCTGAAAAGAAAAAAACTAAAATATATAAATAAACTAGATTTTTTCGTGAAATTCTTATTCTTTGTGGAAACTTTATTGCACTATAAAGTTAAAATATTATCTACACCCAAAATCATACATGCATGTGTTTACTTGTAAAAGGCATGTCAAAAGTTAATCTACCACATCGATATCAGATAAAATTGGTGCATATCTCCTCTTGATAGTACTCGATAAAATCTGAAGTGATTTGGTTATCTTTGAGTTTATCTTTTAGATCGCTACTTGTAAACCTTGACACATTTTTTCATACTTGAGTATTTTAAACAAATTAACTTCTCTCCGCATAGATTTGGAATTTAAAATACCGTTCAAAGATTGGCAATGAAAATAATAAATTTATGATTCTCCTCCCTGCTTATTGTATGCTTTTTAAGAACCAGGCCCGGTAAAAATCAGATCTGACTAGAAGTTCTCAAGTAGAACTACTTACTTCCTGTGATGGCTCGACGACCCAAAGCCTCCGACACATAAACTAAGTATAAATACTTACTTATTTACGTGTCGGTTAAGTTAGGTAGCTCAAATTATCATACATACACATATCCTCCATACACATATCGTTATATCGGCCAACAACTATCTCTCTAATTTGAAGATTTTCTTTGTTCCTTATACGTTTAAGTAATTAGACCTATACAAAGTACAGTATTTACTTCCCGAATTCACCACAAGTAGGAAAGTCCGAATTTTTTTATGGCATATATAGTATTTTTGTGTGGTAATTTATATGTAGAATATATATTTTTTCGGAATTTTGCGTGCGTAAATAGCTTCTTGTACAAATGTCTAATGCGCATGATATTTTGTTTTATGATAAAATTTGGGCCTGCAGTGTTCTTAGCTCCTACTAAAATTACCAACGGTCATTATTATAATTATTGTCACGCACAGCGATTTTAAAAATGCTAAAAACAAGCGGTTTATACTACTTATATACTTAATTACATAAGTATTCTTTACTTACACAAATATTATGTAATTTGCTTTGAAAAAAAGGAGTAGCTCTGTGTTCTAATATTTTCTTAGTGCTTCTGGAAAAGTGACTCTTAATCATTAGCATAGTTATCAATTAATACCGTTTATTAAATTTCGAATTCATCATTTACTTTTTAGGGTTTCGTACTTCAAAATGCAAACATGGAACCCTTGTAAGATCACTTTGTTGTACGTCTGTCTGCTGAAAAACTTTATTTTCTGAGTCAAAAAGTAAGTCGAAGTGACTAACATAATATGGGATCTGAAAATGCAAGAAGATGGGAAAAATATACAAAAAGTCATAAGTGATGAAGTATTGTATTACTACCTGCACACCGTGGTGTTACCTGCGGTTTATTATATACAACAGCGCTACCGACTTTATAAAGTGCCATATTTTGACCAAACCTACGGAAGACGCGTACATTAGTACGCGTCTTCCGTAGGTTAAAATATATATCGGGAATCGGGATAAAAAGTACTCTTTGTGTAAATCCAAGGTATCAGCTACTTTCATACCAAAATTTATAAAAATTGGCCTAGCAAATTTCTGCCTTTATAATATTAGTGGGATAGGCTACACCACAAAAAAGCACACCATGAAAAAATAGTAAGCAATAGATTTACACTTGTGTGAGCATGAGTAGAGCCTTATGAAAGAATATTACTTATGAGCAGTACCTCTAGTATGAGATTTTATAAACTTAGACGCTAGCAACTGTTAGCGATTTTGTATGACAAACCTGTATAGCGCCCTTCAAGAATAGTAAGGTTACTAAGAAATTCCATACGAAATTCTAACGCAGGCTATCGTCTGCGTTTAAATCTCATACTAGGGGTACAGTAGTAAAATAACGATAAGGAGCTTTAAACTTTTGACATAAATTATAATCTGATTATCAGATAATGAAAATTCTATCTTTCAAAATTACGCCCTATATTTCATTTACAAAAGCCGCTATAAACTTATGTACTTTTAGAATTGTTAATTTTATAGAATAAATGATATGTTATTATAGAAGCATTGAAATATCTCCTCTGAATACAAATTATGCTCTATATTTATTACCTAGCGCTTAATAATTTATACATTAGAGTCGAATACGGAAAGTCAGTAATTTGTCGTGCTCTGAATGGGACCCATTTCGTTGACATAATGTATTTATTCCTAAAATAGTTTGGCATATTTTTTTTTCTGCGTAATATTCCTTTATTATAATTGATTTTAGCACTATTTTTTTTTAGTTAGGTATGATTAAAACAACTACGCTAAATATGATATAATATTATCTGTAAATATCATTAGTATGAATTACCATTATGTGAACATATTTTTGGGTTTAATTTTTAATCCAAATGTATAGTGAACCGTTCTTAATCAATGTAGGTTGTTATAGAAAAGTTATGTATGCTCCGACTCCAAGGCAGGTTTACTTAAAATTATTCATAAACGAATAAAAAATAATCGAATCTGTTTTTTTATCTCTTAGAGAACGGAAAGATTAAAACGAAATTCTGAGATGTCCCCAAAATATGAAATTTCCCTAAGCTTATTTTGACTAACCCTACTGGGATTTAGTACCTACTTAATAATAATATGCTACTATGTCGAAATCTCAACTATATGTACTTATATAGGTACTAGAGATGTGGGCGTCATATTGAAAATGTGCCTAAAATATATGCGAAATGGGTAAATTATGTGAATAACCACTTTGGCATCGTGCTCTTATGAAGATATGACCAATTTAGCAAGACATTATTAAGTGCCCTTGTGACTAAATTGCACAGAGTTAGGTCCTCCAAAATTATGCAAATTAATCTCAGTTTGGCTGCTATAATAAAAATTACAGATTTTTGATTGTACATAATTTATTTAACCTAGTAGTTTGAAAATGAAGGTCATTGGGTTTTTTGTAACTATCTCAAGAAATCCGCGCTTAATAAAAAATCTTATTACCGCAAACTGTTTAATAAGCCTATTCCTCTAAATGGTTTTCGAATTAGACATTTCTGTAAAAAAATGTACTAGCCCATTCAGTCGAATTATAACTGTGAGCAAACAGAATATTTATTTTTTAGATTAAAATCTTACAAAACTATACAATACTTTATTGCTCCTTAAAGAACATGCGGATTCGCTAATAATGTTATACCGAACCCTTTATCAGACTTAAGAATAACTATTTAAAGTTGGGTTTATTTTTGAAGACCATTTAATACGTTAACTTTTGTCCCATTTTTAGGATTCTGTACCTCAATAAGGCAAAAACGGTGGTGTTGATATATCTGTTAATTTTTTTTTTAAGTAATGCAAGAACCTTTTAAAACCTTTCGGATACTTCCCGTTGAATTAAGAATCATGAAAATTGGTAAGAAACAATATCATAAGGCACCTATTTAAAAATCAATCTAAAAACTATATGTATTAATTTTTTGAAATAAAATAATAATAATTTTTACATAAAAATTAATAGGAAGCAAAATAAAAATACGTACATACGGAACCCTCGGGCGCGAGTTCGACTAGCACTTGAACAATTTTTTTTCTTTATCAAATTTCAATTACGTTTCTCATAAAACCATCGTATCATATAAAATGTCATGGCTTTATTAAAATTGTTGATGCTTGAATTTATTCGTTTCATAAACGTTAAATTTGTGTACTGAACACTCAAAATGTTTAAAAAAGGTCAAAGCCCTGAAGGTCACAGGAAGCAATTATGTACTTTGAGATGATTTATATCCTCAAATCCTTCTTTTAATTACGGGAATAAGCGCTTATTATTTAACTTTCCTATTGCTCACCTGTACCCCTAGTATGAGATTTTATAAACTCAGACACTAGCGACTACTTAAGGGTTTGTAATTTCTTAGTTGCCTTACTATGCGCCACGGGCGCTGTACAGGTTTGTTTAACAAACCGTTGAACCGATTTTGATGAAATTCGATATGGATATAGTTATGGACTGGGAGTCAAACATAAGCTACTTTTTGGCGCGATCTAATCGAGTATCACGCGGTCGGTGCCGCGGTCAACAGCTAATCTTAATAAATGTATAATTCTATTTTGTTCTAGTATATAAAATGCAGTGTTTACATAACCATTTTGACTAGACAAGCGAAGAAGTATCTACAAGCTTACGTATGTGCTTTGACCGTATTAGACTTATTACCCGACTACGGCGAAGAAAAAAAAAAAGAAAAAGATTAGAAAAAGATGCGGTGTAAATGAGGATGTAGTGACAAAGATAGAAAAAGGGATGTTGAAATGGTTTGGACATGTAGAGAGGATGGATGAAAGGAGACTGACGAAAAGTATATACAAAGCAGAGTTGGCTGGGAGCGGCGGTCAGGGTCGGCCTCGTAAAACATACTGCGACCAAATCGCAGCCCTTTTTAAAAAAGGGAGACATTAGGAGTACCCGAAATTGGCGAGCGTGTATGAAGAGAGTGATGAGTGTGGAGGAGGCGAGAGAGGTATGTAAGGATCGTAGCCAATGGAAATTTCTAGTCTCTGCCTACCCCTACGGGAGCCAGGCGTGATGATAAGTATGTATGTATGTACGGCGAAGCCAAAAGGAAGGGTAATGATTTTGGCGTGTTTACTTTACACACGATATACATATAATAAAATAGTAAAAATATTTTGTTTGTACATTTAGTAATTTTGACTGAAATGGATAGACGGACATTTTAAATGAATAACAGAAAGCAAAATTTTTTTTAAATATATTTTGTCGGTCTGTCCGCCTGTCTGTCTGTATGTATGATCACGCTTATCTCCGAATGTACTGAACCGATTTGCTTAAAACTTTCACCAATTGTTTTGTTTTAACTCGGAAGAACATCTAAAGTTTGTTTCATCAAAATTGGTTCATTAAAAAAGTTTTCGTCATTTGCTACAGCTAGTGGATACCTATAAGTTTGTCCACGATCCATATTATCCACACTTCACTATCACAATCACTACATAGTATAAAACAAAGTCGATTTCTCTGTCCCTATATCCCTTTGTATGCTTAAATCTTTAATACTACGCAACGGATTTCGATGCGGTTTTTATCAATAGATAGAGTGAGAGACAGGAAATTTTTTTATGCCCATGCGAAGCCGGGGCGGGTATATTATAAATGCAAAAGTATGTCTCTCTGATACGCTTTCAAAGCTACCTGCCTATGAATTGATGAAATTTGGTACGAATAAGACCGCCACCGTCAAATATAGGTTACTTTTGTCACAAAATAAGAAACTACCACGCGGGTGGAGCCGTGGGCAACGCAGAGTCTTAATTATAAATGCGAAAGTGAGTTTTGTTTATTTGTTACACTTTCAGCCCTATCTACGCCAATCATCATAAAAGTTTAACATGGATGATGAAGATGGAATCTAGTAAAATGTGATATACATATTTTATCTTGTTTTGATTAATGTAATTTTCGTTGGACTACATACTCTTTGATTTAACTATTTAACTTAAACAAAATAAAAAGAAAACCTAGTAGCATAACCTAAAAATTATCAACAATTTGAGGCAACGTTCCCAAAATGCTGGCCGCATTCCCTCACATACACAGAAAAATATACCTTCAATAAAAACATAGAATATAGACCTAATGTTCTAGGTGTGCTGCTTATTTCTAAAGAAAGTTAGTGATATACTTATCTAATTTTTTTATTGAAGTAATGTTTATTTGGAAACAAAGTATGAAGTTATAGATTACAATAAAATATAAAAATAATATATTAATAATACCTAATATTTAACCTAATATAAAAATGATCCCTGCGGCTTTGTACCTAAGACGCTGGCAGCGTTTCCTCGTTGAATAGCCAAATTAAATTGTTTCCTTTACAAATAGCAAATACTAGGTACGTAGTAGTGAAATAAAAAATGTAAACACTTGTATTATTAGAATGACTCTCAATCACGAACCAAACGTGACAATCACAATAGATATTACTGAATTTACATGTGAATACTTCTACCGGTGGCTTATTTACTGATAAGGTGTTAATAAAAACACAAAATATAAGAATGCCATTGAAAACACGTTAAACAATTTATATTCTGACATTTCAGCTGTGAAAATAATGCGTCAACTGTATTGGTAATGCAATGTGTGTATGCATTATTTATGAGACATTATTTGTATGGTTTGCTTCGTGTTTATCCAAAAAAAAAAAACAGGCAATGTCTCTTTGAGTGGACCAGAAGTCATGGTTAAATCGAAAGGTTTTATCTTTGATAACAATGGTAGAGTAATATTCGACAATACGATTCGTAGACATCTGAGCAGGTGGCTTACTATCATCTCAACCACGCAAGATCCAGTGAGTAAGCGAAATGTCGCCTTATATCATGTATTGCGCTGTCCCGCTTACTCACTGGAACTTGCATGGTTTTAAGAGACAGTAGTACCAGAAGGCCATCAGACGGCGGGGTCTACACATTTTTCTAATTAATTGTACTAGTGGGATAAATCAGTTTCATTTGTGCCATTAATGGTACTGTTCAATGGTACAGCGGGTCCGGCGGGGATGCATTGATCCCATTTGTCCAATTAATGGTACTAGTGGGATAAATATGTGTCATTTGTACCATTGATGGTACTGTTCAATGGTACAGGTGGTCCGGCGGAAATACATTTGTTCCATTTGTACAATTAATGGTACTACTGGGATAAATCAGTGTCATTTGTACCATTAATGGTACTGTCCAATGGTACAGGTGGTTCAGCGGGGCGTTACTGTGTTAGTGGGATTAATCAGTGTCATTTGTACCATTAATGGTACTGTTCAATGGTACTGGTGGTAATGGTAATGGTGGTCCTTAATTATGTTGAAGAGTCATTAATGCTAGTAGCAGATAAGTAAATACATTAGATAACTTGGAGGGAGATCAATAAGGTGCGACTGGAAAGAGCCAACCGACTGGCATAATCTAAAGTAGAGCCATGGGAGGTGGAGGGTTGATACACTTAAACAGAGGTTGCTAGCGACCTTGAAAATACGGAATAATTAATTTATCTTTTTGTAAGTGAGATTATCAGAAATTACCGCGCAACTTTTTTGCTAGTATCCTTAAGTTACATTAGAACCTCGAAAGTCATTGAAACACTATCTATATAATCATTTTATTTCTTTTCCTCTAAAAATCATTATTATTATAGTTCATTATTTTTCCTTTGGTCAATTCAGAAAAAAACTGATAGAAAAAAGTGGCCACTTTTGGCGATTATGAGTTTTTTCTAAATAAACCAAAATAAAAATGATGAACGTAATATGAAAAACACTATACGTTATTTACTAGTGACCTGCCTTCTTAGATTTATTCAGTTTGACCAGATTTTAGAGTAAAAGTAATAAAATGATTGGTGGCGCTAGTTGGTTTACGATACCCCCCTAACATTAGACAGGTTATAACGTTACTAAAAATGTGTTACAGTTTATGTGCGATAACAAATAAATGTCTTTTTTTAAAGCAACCAATATCCGTTTAAAATTTACTAGCAAACTCAAGAAGCTTCAAGATCAACATCAAAATCGTTAAGGTGTTACGACAAAGATACACAGACATGTCAAACTTATAACCATAACACCCCTAAATAAAAGTGTATTGGAATTGGAAATAAAATTAAAGTAGCAACCCGCCCCGGCTTCGCATGGACATAAAAACCTTCCTCTTGAATCACTATCTATTAGAAAAAACCGCATCGATATCCGTTGCGTAGTTTTAATGATTTAAGCAAACATAGGGACATAGAAAGCGACTTTGTTTTATACTATGTAGTGATGTTAGAGCGCACGGAACAATTAAAGGTATTCTTTTTAATTAATTTATCTTCTTTTAAAATTATTTAATTTCGGAAACGATTTTCCTTTCTTTTATCACATTGTTTTTTCCGGTTGCGCTCTAAGCTGTTATATTTTTAAAATGAAATTATAGATTCTTTGATATTTATTCCCATATTTTTTTTTTAATTTTTACACTTCAATCTTTTATTTTATTATGTATGTGTGTTTATTTTTACACTGCAATAATTTATTTTATTATGTTTATTTTAAGTATGCTTTTCAACGAGTCAACCAACAATCAGATGAATTTTTGAGGTAATTAAGAATGACACATAAAAATATAAACCTAAAATAGTTCATTAAATGTTAACTTTTTTATGTGTAAATATTCTGTTTTATTTGTATGTACAAATTGTAAGAAAAATAGCAATAAAATCCTATAATAGTGCAAAAAGTGTAAGTCAAACAAATTACGAACCTTTTTAAGTTATTAAAAAAAACACACACATTACTATATATTATATAGATATAGAAATTAATCAATGGTGTTTGCAAGACATTTGGAAACCAACTGACGAAGCGATATGCTCTCGACTTGATCAATTGCTTGTTGGGTTATGTTGTGACAAATTGTAAAATACTTTAACGAATCAAACCGAACTCTATTGTAAGTAAATAGACAATCATTTCGCTTGACAGTTTCATTATCTGCCAAGGCCGTTCAACAAGTAAGCGTGGTAGCCTGCAAAGAAATTAAAACTTTATTTAGCACAAAAATAAGTAATTTGATGGCAATATTAGTATGGATTCTTGTTAAGATTGTTTTGTTTTTAACTCCAACATAATAGGGTTTTTTCTACTGTACAATATTCAACATGGCGTGCAGTATTTATAATTTTATTTATAATTTTAGTAATTAAAGTTTAAGTTTTAATTTTATTAATATTAGTTATTTTAGTATGTAGTTTTTTTTTATATTAAAGATAATTATTTTGTTTACCTCGAAAATAAGAAATACATACAAAGACTGCCAAGATAATTACCCTTCCTTTTGGCTTCGCCTTAGTAAAAAGAATAACAGTGATATAAAGATGATTCCGTGCTTCGGAAGTAACGTTTAGCCGTTGTCATCTAGTAGCCGTTTAAGCAACCACATCAGAGACCGAACGGCGGTTCCAAAGAACTCTGACACCAGAGTGTACATGAACGATTGATCGTGACCTACACTAAATAATTTTGATGATGATTATTTTCTAAAAAGAGAATGCTTGTATAAAATTTTACTTTGGAATTCGTTTAAATATTGGCCTTTTTTTCGGCTCTAGATTGTCACTCCAGGACCATTTATTTCTAGGCTTGAGTCACTTTTGTCCGTATTTCCGTTAGCCTTGATCCTTCAATCTTCGCGAGTGCTCTTTCACATTTATCGTAGTATGTAAATGTGCAGATTACATCACACCTTTTTAAAAGATTTTATTTATTTATTTCATGCACCTATCCTATTTCAATTTGAATAGAAATTTCTTCCAGCAGAGCCGCGATTGTAACTTAAAAACAAAAAGGCAGTAGGTGTGTACGTTTTAATATTAATAATTTAATTAATAATATTTCAGTATTATTAAAATAAACTACATTATACATATTTATTTATTGAATAAAGGCACTGGTAGCACTTACAGTTTCCCAATGCGTGCTATAAGCTACGGCAATCAACACAGGTTTATGAGACATATACAATACATTATACATGAAAAAATAAAGGTTTTGAGTTTATCATAAAAAATGTCCACGTTTGGCGAAGATGAATACATCCATACATAAACAAATTAAAATTTTATATACCTACATCATAATATCTATTTATTTAATTTTTCTTCAATTTCGCCTGCTTTGCGTCAAAATATTTCAAAAATTAAATTAGATCCACTTCTCGGCATATCTTAATAAAATTCCATTTTAGTTTAATTATTGTCAACACAATTTTCAGAAAATGTTTGGATTCTGCCAAGAAATAAACGGCTGATTATTTTACAAAGTAATTCATGTTAATTTAATAAAATAGTAAACATTTTATTTCATTGTAAAAAAGACTGTAGAAAATACGTTTTGGGATAAAAATAATTTTATAAGTATTTTTTAAACATTCACTATGGAAAAAAGCTTCAAAACTTTATAGACATATCTTTTGTTATTATCTTACTAATAAAATAAAGCTGAAGAGTTTGTTTGTTTGTTTGTACGCTTATAACTTGAAAACTACTTTGTCGGATTTGCAAATTATTTTTGTATATGAAAGCCTGATTCTTGGGGAAGATTATAGGCTATACTACATACACACTAATGGCGAGTGAAACCGCGGGGAACAGCTAGTTATTTATATACGTACATTATCATTAAATAAACAAATATATAGGGACAACTCATACAGATTGAGTTAGGCCCAAAGTAAGATCGAGACTTGTGTTATGGGGTACTAACTCAACGATATAATATTTTATAACAAATATATATATAGACTAGCTGTTCCCCGCGGCTTCGCCCCGCGTGGGACTCGGTTATATCGCGCCCAAAAGTAGCCTATGTTTGACCTCAGGTCTTTAACTACATCCCTACCAAATTTCATCACAATCAGTCCAGCAGTTTAGCCGTGAAGAGGTGACAGACAGACAGACAGACAGACAGAAAGACAGACAGACAGACAGACTTTCGCATTTATAATATTAGTATGGAAGTATGGATAAACATCCAAGACCCAGATCAATCAGAAAATTATCATTTTTCATCTTGAACTGACTGGGGATCGAACCCGGGACCTCCTGAGTAGCGGTCAGGCATGTTAACCATTTACGCCACGGAGGTTGTCATTACGCGTATTTCCCGTAAGGATAGATAGAGACTAGAAATTTCCATTGGCTACGAACCTCACAGACCTCCCTCGCTTCCCCCACACTCATCACTCTCGTCATACACATTTGCCGATTTCGGGTACTCCTAATAACTATCTCCCTTTTGTTATGCGATTTGGTCACAGTAGGTTTTGGAGGCCGACCCTGACCGACTCTCCCAGCCAGCTCTACTTTGTATATACCTTTCGTCAGTCTCCCTTCATCCATTCTCTCTACATACTCAAACCATTTTAATTACCTTTTTTAATCCCGATCTTTCATTATATTTCAGTCATACCTTATTTTAACTTTCATAATATATAATATAAAATATATAATTGTCCGTATATATATATACTAGCTGTTCCCCGCGGCTTCGCCCCGCGTGGGACTCGGTTATATCGCGCTCAAAAGTAGCCTATGTTTGACCTCAGGTCGTTAACTACATCCCTACCAAATTTCATTACAATCGGTCCAGCAGTTTACCCGTGAAGAGGTGACAGACAGACAGACAGACAGACAGACAGACAGACAGACAGACAGACAGACAGACAGACAGACTTTCGCATTTATAATATTAGTATGGATATATAATAATAATAATAAGTCGGTATTAAAAATGACCTAGGAAGTGCCAGACGTTTTTTGTATACTATTCTACTTATAAAGAGATGCAATTATTATTATTTATATCACAATTATTTCGATATATGTCCTTAACTAATTCAAGATTAATAAAATATACTTGGTGGGCACTTGCAAATAATTACAAAATAAGTAAGTAAGTACTTAATGCCTTCCTACAAAACGCACATAATAGATTATAAGTACTAACTAGATATTAATACGCAACCAAATTGTAAGCAATTATTCATGACTAATCCTAATTGTCAGAGATTAGGGTACCTATTCATCTACAAAGCATTATTTATGAGCTAATCCACTAACGATCTTCATTAAACGCGGCAACGATGCTCAAATCATTATTTTCTACAGATTACCTAAACTTATTTTAGCCTCAGAAGGTACGTTAAGCCGTTGATCCCGGCTTTTATCGGAACTATCGCTAAATGGCAGACGATAGGCAAAGAAACAAATCTGATCACGCAATCAATAACCAACTAATATTATGAATGCAAAAGTGAGTTTGTGTATTTGTTTGTTTGTTACGTCTTCACGCCCTATTTACTGAACCAATCTTTCTGAAATTTCGCATTTACATAGCTAGGAGTATTGAGAAGGACTAAGGATACCCAGGAAAAAGCACTGTTCCTGAGGGAAAAAGGACATAGGGTACCTTTCATCACGGGTAAAAGCACTGTTTCCGAGAGAAATTCACGCGGGCGAAAGCTAGTTTATTTTATAAATAACAGTATTATAAGTTTCTCCAGACAATGCCTAGGTGATCGCATGATGTGACCGAAAAAACTTAGATTCCTTTCCTGGTAGTACAAAGAAAGACGCTTCATGATGCTGAGCTCCGCAAGAACAGTCATTTTTCTTCATAGCAGTCCATGGTATCCGTAGCAGTCTGCTCCAGCACCCATCTTGAAAGCATTAAAATTTTTCTTGTCACTACTGCAGTGCTTAATGGTCTAGGTTTCAGCACCATAACAAAGATTTAGAAGACCTATGCACGAACCAGTCGAACCTTTGTGTTGCATAGAACACGTCTGTTTTAATATACGAATATTCTTTGGGTGATCATCATAAATTTAAGAGCTACGGCTCTTGTCGGTGGAGTTCCTTTCATTTCTGCCTATTATTTGCAAGTTCTTTTATTTCTTGATACGACTCCTTTATCTATTTCATTCAGCTTTGCCACGGTCAACCTGGACCCTTCTTCCTTTTATCTTTCCTTCAATGATGTTTTTCACCAAATCATCAAGTCGTATCAAGTGTCCCAACATGGTACTCTTTGAGTACAGAACGATAAAATAGAAAAAAAAAATTGTTAGTATACAGATAGGAAAAAAAACACAACATTTGTTGATATAGATATGAAGATAGGGTACTTAGTAACAGTTTGTTTATGAAAACAATATGTCGAGATAAATAATCACTGAAGAAAATCTTGAACCATTTGATATTGACGAACACATGGATGATTGCATCAAACATTTCGTCATAATCATGGAAAGTGACAAGGATAAGATAAGTTATTAAAATTACAAGGATAAGATGTTATTATTTGGCAATTGTAAATAGGGGGTATATAACCTCAAAGGTTATAAGCCATTAGCAAATCATTCTACATTTTTAATGCAATGATCCATGGCAGAACCTCAAAAATTTCCTAATTGTCACCGTTACTCGAATGATTTTCTATATTCAGAGGATTCAATTTTTTTCGTATGAATTTCATTCGACTCATCGTGGCTCATAGTAGGGACGGATGGTGTAGACAGAGGGAAGCTTATGCCCAGCAGTGGGTTGTGGTCAGTTAGTGATGATGGTGCAATCGGCAACTCACCTGCGATTTTTATTTCTATTTCAGGAAATAGCGCAAAACGTTCTCTATTGCGCAGATTAGGTACCTTTACAAAGGAACAAACACTATCATTACGAACTACGAGTACCTAATATAGTTCGGTTTACCTTATAGTATAAAAATCGAATGCTAAATTTGTTTGTAAAAATAAATATATTATAATTAGGTCCTTACTTATTTCAAAGCCGTAGGTCGACCGCCGATCTCGATTTTCTCCTCTCGTAATGGCTACTTGTATGCTGAGCCACATTTTGAGAATCGAGAGAATCGAGATCGGCGGTCGACCTACCGGTCTCGGCAATATTAGATACGTACTTATTATCAATTTTTAAGGTAGCACTTAAAGCTAAAAATAAAAACCTTTTACAAACCTCATATAATATTGATCAAAGATAATTATGAAAACAGATTTGGACTTATTTTTTAGGGTTCCGTACAAAAATGTAAAAACGGAACCCTTATAGGATCACTCGTGCGTCTGTCTGTCCGTCCGTCCGTCTGTCACAGTCAATTTTCTCCGAACCTACTGGACCAAAACAGATGAAATTTGGTAGGATGGCGTGATCCTGTGACCCAAACACAGATGTGCAAAGTAAATAAATATTTTTATAAAATAAGTACCATTTTCGGATGACAAATTAGGAATTTAAAAAATAAAGTTTAGCAAACCTTACCGTGTTATATATCAAAAGAAAGAGCTCGTTATGAGGATTTTAAATATATTTTTGTTATTAGGTATTGTAACATAAATTTATATGAATAAAGTAATTCATGAATAAAAATTTTATTGAAAGATGAAAGAAGATGAAAATTGACCATTTCCTGAGACGCCTGATCTCCAAAACTACAGAGCCTAAAATTTTGAAAAAAATACAAAATATAGTTCATTGCCTGTAGACTACAGAAAAACCTACAAGAACTCTGTCAATTGACAATTAAGTGGTAAATTCAATGTAAAACGTTCACGGAAAAAAGTTCATTAAAACACCACTAGATGGCATGTAGTAGTAAGTTAAAATACCACAATTGAATTTAAAAACTGACATTGGCATTGTACGAAACCCTCTCCACGCGAGTTTTTAATTCATTACGAAATATCTATCTCTTAAACTGGCTTACCGCCTTCTAAATAGGATTAGCAATGAAATATAGGTACCTACTTGAGTTTTGTTGCTCTGACACTTATGCAGGAGTTGATGATGTGTTTTATTAATTAAAAAAAGCTTTATTTTGTAACATTATTATAAATGTGGTAACAATAATAAATACATGGTAATGAAGGATTTTAATTTTATTAAAATTTTATTTAAAAGTATAGTGTTAAACGATATTAAAGAGAAAAATCCATCTATGACAGAAGGAATGTTTTGGTTCTATGTTTTTGGGGCTTATAATATTTCATTGTTTTTTATAAATATATTTTTTATTTATACATAGGTACTTAATATGAATATCTTACTGCATGGTATAATGTTTGGCAAGTGCATATAAAAATAGCTTTTGTTGTGCTCTTTACTACATAATATAAAACAAAGTCGCTTTCTCTATCCCTATGTCCCTTTGTATGTTAAATCTTTAAAACTACGCAACGGATTTTGATGCGGGTTTTTTAAATAGATAGAGCGATTCATGAGGAAGGTTTTTATGCCCATTCGAAGCCGGGGCGGGTCGCTAGTTCTTTATATATAAACCACTTTTTATCCAATTTGGCAGCCTTAGATGCCAACGTAACTTTATTACATATTAGCCTCCTCCACAATCTACTTCCAAATAGCTCGATCTCTTTCCTTTTGTCTCTAAGATGTTTTCTTGCCCAGCTTCTTCAGGACCTCTTCCAGACAAACCTTCTACCTCTTTCTAGATCATCCATTCTCTCCAGGTAGCCCACCCATCTCAGCATCTGTGTTTGCGTAGTATTCATCATCATTATCATCATCTGGTGTAGCTGTTATGGACAATTGACCATGCACACCCTAGTGACAGAATTCTTCGGAACTGCTTCTCGGCCTCTGACGTGGCCAGGACCAACGGCTTAACGTGCCTTCCGAAGTACGGAATCATCAATAACAATTAGACAATCAGATTATTCAAGCCCGCGATGTCCTAACCAAACTGAAAAGAACTAAGCAAAGTATGCTTCCCATGGGAATCGAACCCACGACTTCCGGGTAGACAAGCAAATGCCTAAACCACTTTACCACGGACGCAGTTAAATTTGCGTAGTATTTAGTGAATAGTTTTTTTTTTCTTTTTTTCATTTATTAGTGTTAGTGATACAAAACTCATTGGTGTTAGCGCCCGGTAACATCACGTGACAGATATCTCCCCACTACAGGTAAACCCCTCTTGGCAGTAGTAGTGTCGGAGTGAGTATGAGTGTAACGCTCTCTTCTCCTTGGGTTCGCCGAGCGGTGCAGACGTGTATTGTGCTCTAGTGATTTAACATGGCCTTTATTAGTATTTGATATTGATATGATATTGCTGTTGATAATTTTAATATGTGTTCAAATGTAACTGTAGATTAACATAGTTAGGCACGGACGAGGGATTGGTACGCTTCAGGCTGGATCCCAGTGATAGGAGCGGGGTTGGTGCTCCTATCTTTACCGTGATTAGTGCCAAAGCTTAGACACGAATGGGTAATTCGGTCGGATAGCTAATATCAGAAGTGGTATGATGAAAGAATATTTCTTAATATTCTACCACGCCTAGTAAATTGTACATGTTTTGTGATACTTAATTATTAACATTCTGACACACACGCGTAAGTAAATTAAGCAAGACGGTTAGATTAAATGTAATCTAAAGTAGTGAAACAGTTTTAGTGAGTGTTAAAGTGTAAATGTAATGTTGTGATATGATATACCACAGCTGTAAGTATTGGTGCAGAAACGGTAAGTCTTTTCATGTTTTATGAGACTCCAATCCTAAAAAGTGTGAAAAAATATCTCTGTGAAAATTATTTATTTTGTGGGTATTTTAAAAATGATATGAAAAAAAGAATCTTTACGTTTGGGTATTTGTGATTGAATTCGATATCAATACATTGAAAAGGTTAATGATAATATTTGGTTTATTTAATGATTATGTGAATTATTTGTGTTTTTCATTGTCTTATCCGTGAGTTCTAAAACGAGTGATAACTTTGATAAATCTACTTTGGTATCTATTGTTTATTTACTTGAATATGTGGTTTAATTATGTGATTGCTTGAGTTCAAATATTAACGAAATAGTTACTAGTAATGAAAATAAAGTGAGCTGACTTACGAAGGAATAGCAAGCGTAAGTAACTTTGCGGGTATTTGAATAGAATGATGTAAAAAAATGTCGATTTGTGATAAAATCCGTTTGTTAATGTTTAAAATAAAGTTGTTTACTTCATTCTCGATTTTAGCATAGGTGAGGGTTCCGATCAGTTAAAAACCAGAAGTGACTGAAACGGAAAAGTCATAATGGTCTCGGAACACTGATATACAACCCAAGATACTATGCATTATCGAGATGGCGAGGTCATTATAGAAAAAGCATAAATGGTGATTTGTATTCAATCAATGTATTATTGTTTCATGGTTCGAGCTCGACGGTCGGGGACGACCGGATTTTTCAGGACGGCCGAGTGTTAGCGCCCGGTAACATCACGTGACAGATATCTCCCCACTACAGGTAAACCCCTCTTGGCAGTAGTAGTGTCGGGGTGAGTATGAGTGTAACGCTCTCTTCTCCTTGGGTTCGCCGAGCGGTGCAGACGTGTATTGTGCTCTAGTGATTTAACATGGCCTTTATTAGTATTTGATATTGATATGATATTGCTGTTGATAATTTTAATATGTGTTCAAATGTAACTGTAGATTAACATAGTTAGGCACGGACGAGGGATTGGTACGCTTCAGGCTGGATCCCAGTGATAGGAGCGGGGTTGGTGCTCCTATCTTTACCGTGATTAGTGCCAAAGCTTAGACACGAATGGGTAATTCGGTCCTAGCTAATATTGGTTATCTTTTTTCATTCCCTTTAGGGTATAAAGTTACTTCTAAACATATGTGTAAAATATATACGTACGTTGCAGTGTTTTTGTGAACATGAGGGAAAGCTTTATTGCCATTATAAACTGGTTTGGCCAAAGTTTTGTCGATTTGTCTAACTTTACCACTCCCTTAACTTTACCCACATATTAAGTAACATCCATTTTATAGCTGCGTATTAATCAATTGAGATATATACTCTCACTAGCTTTCGCCCGTGGCTTCGCCCGCGTATATTTACCACGGGAACAATGCTTTTTTCCGGGATGAAAGGTATATTATGTCCTTCTTAATACTTATATATATGTGTATGCGAAATTTATACATCTTAAATAGGTACCTTATTGATATTAAATACATCTTACAGAAAACACTCAAATAAGTAAGTACAGTATTAATAACCCAATTAAATAAAAATATCAAAATAAAAATACGTAAAAAATAAATCTTAATTCGAACCTTTTGGGCAGTTCTCATCACACAAGCAAAAATATATTCGTAAATATGACACACACATTCAAACAAGCGCTCATTTGATTATCATAAAGGCAAATTTATCCTTTTATTGCAGTTTTACGCCTTAAGGTTTCCTTTCTAAAGAACTTTCTCAATATAAAAAAAAATATTTTTGTGAGTTATGGCTTTCGCCCGCGGCTACGCCCGCATGAATTTCTTTCGGGAACATTGCTTGTACCCAGGATGAAAGGTACCCTGTGTCCTTCTCAATACTCCTAGCTATGTGAACGCGAAATTTCAGGAAGATTGGTTCAGTAGATACGTAAAGAGGTCAAACAAATATACAAACTCACTATCGCATTTACAATATTAGTTGGGATTAGCGTTACTTGCTGTGGGTATTCTATACTTCTCTAGAATAGGGCTTGTATGTTACTAAATTAACACAATTAATAGCGGTTATTAACGTTAATTCTATAATGTTAAAAGGGGTACTCACATTAAGGGTGGCGTTTAAATCGTGTGGCAATGAAATGTAATACTATGCCACTGTTATTGGCAGATAATATCAGGTGGCTTTGTTGTAAACTACGTAATACATAGCTGCTAAGGTGTGGTGTCGTTTACATGTATGATTGAAGGTAAGAAGAAAGAATACGCTGCCACACTGATCCTGGAACTAAATCCGCGTCAAAACATTTCTATTTGGATAATTGATCTGTTCTGTGACTGCACCAAACATATGTTAACATAATTTTGAATTAATAGTTTATGTACAAAGGTGTTCTTATCGCTAATGCAATCTTTCCAGTCTACCTTATGGTGGAAGAAGACCTACAAAAAAAAAAATCATATACGTAAATATTTAGTACATTTGACATGACACATAAAACGACGTAAACACTTCTACATACATTTGAAAACTTACTGCTTAGAATATAATAACACACTTTAACTTCTTGATAATAAGACCGGGGCATACAATAGCCCATGCATCATTCAAAAGCTCAATAGTAACTAGAAAGCTTAGCGGATGTCGTCACGTAAAGCTTTTAGAGTTGGCACTATAGACTATCGCAATATTTTAATATTGAAAGTTTAATATTTGAAATATATTATATATTTTATTAAGGAAACTTTATATATTTTTAACATTCAATAACTAATTATCTTCATATGGTTAAAGTTAATGATACTGCAGGTGGTCCAGTGGCTATAAGGTGTGATCTAATGACACCAGTTTTTAACGACCTCCGTGGCGTAATGGTTAAAATGCCTGACCGCTACTCAGGAGGTACCGGGTTCGATCCCCGGTCTGGTCAAGATGAAAAATGATCTTTTTCTGATTGACCTGGGTCTTGGATGAATATATATATATATAAATCTGTGTGATTTGTCCCTATATATATGTATGTATGAGTTGTGGATTTGATTCCCATGGAATATTAAACTATATAGATAGTATGTAAAACATTGATCCCAGTCATCATCATCATTTCGTGTAGGTGACACAGTCAAGCAACCATGTACATCCTGGTGAGTTCTTCGGAACCGCCTCTGGCCTCTCTGACGTAGTTCCTTTAACGACTACCAGATGGCAGCAGCTATCACCAACGGCTTAACTTGCCTTCCGAAGCACGAAATCATCTTTATTATCAGACAATCTGGTGACTCACGCCTGCAATATCCTAACCGAACTATATAGAAACAACTAAAAGTAGGCTTCCCGTGGGAATCGAACCCATAATCCCCGGGTACAGGCAAACGCCTTAACCACTAGATCACAGAGACAAATCCCATTGATCCCATTGATGAACCAGTGAAGAACAGTAACATCAAGGTATACAAGATCGATTGACCTTGTAACCCATTCAATGATTAGCAAGACCAGACAATAGATAACCGTTTATAAACGAGAATTTTGCCAAAAGCGTCTATGATTGTATAAACACCCGTTATATGACTTTTGAAAGCCAGTGCCGTTTGCCTTTCTCTGCCTACTCGTATTTTATTGACCTGATGACCAGACCCAGTCTGCAATCAAATGTAGACTTTGAATCATAGTGTTAGAAATTATAGTTCTTTGATGAGCAATCTCCTGACTAGAAGATAGACAAAATCACATCGCTCAATTGAGTCTGAGTGTCTGAACTATGAAGTTGTTTGTTTTTAGCCAAGCATTCATACACGAGGTCAATTTAGTGCTGAAAATATCTAGGTATCACTATCACTATCACTACATAGTATATAAAACAAAGTCGCTACCCGCTGTCTGTCCCTATGTCTTGTCTAATCTTTGAAACTACGCAACGGATTTTGATGCGGTTTTTTAATAGATTGAGTGATTCAAGAGGAAGGTTTATTTATATATGTATAATATTATGTATAATAAAGCATTGCACCCATGCGAAGCCGGGGCGAGTCGCTAGTTTATTATATTTAAATAATTAAGATTCAATTAGATTCTTATCGAGTATTAAAATGTCAATTTACTCTGTGTTGGTGCTAAAGGTTCTGAACTTTTGAAATACCGCCCCAATATAGATGGTACATTATTTTAAAGACCACAGAGTCGAAGTCCAGAACCAACCAGTTGGTGAATCTTCATACTCTGATTCCATTTTTTTAACACGCTTTTATTAGCCTCCCCTGTATGTTTGCTTGCTTGTTTGTAACCGACTTCTTTGAACTTAATTTTGAGCCACTTTGAACCGTCAGATTTAATTCAAACTTTGCAGAATTATCAAGGAACGATGACAATACAATAATTCGATAAGTGTATCTCTAAAAAGTGGAAAATAAATATAGTTAAGAAAAACTAAAAAAAAAACACGTTTTAATAAGCAATCGAACTAAAAAAAGAAAAATAAATTAAACCAAAAAGCGTGTGGGGTGCTTGTGCCATATTTTTCATTTTTCGAGCACCCCATACGCTTTTTGGTTTAATTTATTTTTCGTTTTTTAGTTCGATTGCTCATTAAAGCGTGTTTTTTTTAGTTTTTTTTTTTTTAACTATATATATTAGGAAAGTACTTGCCGTAACTTATGAAAGCCAGGAGTCTTACGACCGTATTATCCATCCTGAAGGAATTGTTTCACACCCTTATATTGTCTTTTTTCTCTAAATCTCTTAGTCCCCGATTGAGCGCGTCCTAAACCAAAACGGCGTATCAAATTCAAACTTTAAGTTTTGGAGCTAAGAGTCGATCTTTCCAAAGCTTGAAATAATATGGAATTCAATTTTTTCTTAGACAGGAAATTCAGTTTACAATAATTAATTCCCGCCCAGGTTTCGCGGAAATTTTACAAAGCCTGTAAAGAACAAACGGTCGAAAACCCGTTTCTACTAGTGGCTTATTTGCGGTGTATCACTGTTATTTTATTATTAGAGGTGTGTTTCGGTTTTACTCGCATATTATAATTAGTAAAATTTTACAGTTGGAGAAAGAAAATTGGCACAAATTAAAGCAGCGATGTACCAGTCTATAAACCTTTTTTTTTGTTACTTTAAAAAAAGGACCGGCTATTACTTGCCTACCTCTAAGACATCATGAAGGAAGGCTGGTTGTTATATGTTGCGTTATGGTCTGGGTAGGGTCTGTTTATGTGCCGGGACCAAGACTGTCAAGGAAGTTATATTTTTTTTAAATTTTTATTATAAAGTCAATGACCTTTTCTTTACTGACCTGCCATCAAATTTAAATATTTTTTGTGATCCTACAGGCGTTATCAAAAAAATCAAAGACTACAAAGGTGCAGATTAAAAAGCTAAAGTTCGCATCTGCTTTTTGAAATGTTTTTTTATAATTTCATTTTTGCCACAAGCTTTTTTTGTCTGCCGAGATAAAACACGTTACAAAGATAAAATATCTCTTTCGTTGAAATCCCATCCTAGGTGCATCATTAGGTCATGGTTGTCATAACAATGTATTATTATCAAAACTGAACCCACGTGTTAATTATCACCAGTACTGAAAAGAATCACACACATATTGGTGGTGTTATTCGTTGAGTTGCAAAAATATAAGTCATCAATACGAAGAAAAAAGCATCTGTGTAGAGAAAAAAAATTGTTTTTTTTTTTTTTCATTATACGGAAACCGGAAATTAAAACCTGTGCAACCGATAGCCTTCATAATCAATGGCATAATATGTGCACTGGTTTCATTAACATTATTACGTATTAATTTATTATTAAGATGTAATCTTAGCTTGTACTTTCTCTTTTCGTTTTGACTAAGTTACTAGTCGAAATAGAAATCATTTAAAGTTCCAATTAGTAGAAGTATCTACTAATTGGAACTTTAAATTAATTAAAATTAATTTGTATCGCCATACAACTCTGTAGTACAATGCTGCCAGCCTTCTGGGTACGATACCGCGGTGTGACACTTTGGCGGGACTGTCAAATTTGTAAATATAGTTCCTTATTTATTTAATCTTTATTTCAGTTATATTTAATTTGTTAGTTTTTTAATTGAATTTAATCTTATAAATATTATATTAAGCCAACTCTAATAATATACATACTAATATAAACAATATAAGTATTATTAATTAAAACGGACTTTGTTTTTTGTTCCGTAAGTATCTACTTATATAATGACTATTTACTACATACAATGAATATTCAATATACATACATTTGGATGTCTCTTACAAGTAAAGAGCTCGATAGATTAGCGTTGGTACTGGTCGTGCGTGTGAAGCTTGACCCGTCTTGAATTGGGGGCCACTTTAGTGGTATTTTTATTTTGAGCTCGTTTATATATATAATTACAAGCCTTCAAGCAACATGTCTTCCGTACCGAAAAGGAGTAGCCTCAGCGATATTTTACTATTCCAATAGATCTGGAGTGCTATTTTTTAGATGTACGACTCACCCATAACCGGCGAGTCGAACGATTATCGTTCGAGTCAACGGTTATGTCGCATGAAAATCATTCGAAAACGAACGATAATCATTCGACTCACCGATTTTGGGTGAGTCATACATTTCAAAAATAGCACTCCTGGCGTTTTTTGCGTGGTGAAATGTTCACACAAGCATAAAAAAATGCGTCATATATATACACGCACACAAGTAGGTATAGTTCAGCATCTGTCACTTGAATAATTATGACACTGACACATAAAACGAAACAAAACAGCAAATAATTTGTGTACAGATTACCATAGATTAAAAAAAAAATTGCGATGACAGATTACACACATTAATACATTGCTCGGCTCGGCTTATACTTTGACAGAGGGAAAGGCAGCGTTTGGCTCTATCTTCCTGTACGGAGGCTATATTGCTCTAAGTTACAAACGGCCATTTGAATTTTATTTTTCTGTAAATAAATAAAGATAAAAAAATTACCTACCTAACAATGGACTACTTATAGCCTAACTACCTACAATACTTTACATTCATATTTTTATTCTACGAACACTTTAATCTATAAGCTCAAAAATAAATTATGTAATAAAGAAAATGAGCCGAATATAAAGCATCAAATATAATCCCAGCAATAAATTACAATCTAGGCAGACTTGAACCAATAAATCTTATTTTTGACAGTTTTTTTCAAACCCTTGATATTTAAGTGACGGTAAAATGTAATTTTGTTTATCCATCAAAAATACTCTATTTTTAAATTTTAATACTTATCCATTAATGATCATTTTGTCGTTTGTCTGTCTGTTAAGAATATTATTCTCGGCAACGCATAAAGGTCATCAACTTCTAAGCGTGTTTCCTTGTTGTTAGATTACTTGGCGGTACTGGTTTTAAAATGGAACGGCTGCCGTCTGATTTGCTGGTGCGAGTGCTTTATTTCGTAAGATTGCAAAGTTCTATTTTCAAATAATAAATCGTGCATCTTTGAGTTAAAAAAAAAAAAAAAATCTTTAATTGTCTTATACATTACAATTTTAGAACTAAGGTTGGGCCTTTCTTTTAAGTTATATAAACCTGTGTTAGAAAGACCCGCTCTTAAATAATTAAATGTGTGTTACTTGCAGACAATAATGTAATTACAAATTTTAATTTATGTGAAAAATAGATACAGACATGCTTACAAAAATATAATGGCACAATTTTAAATATTTTGGGGTTGAATTTGTAGAGTCAAAAGAGATTCAACTTCTTCGTATGTTTGAGACTTTAGCCAGTTATTTATAAGTATTTTACAATTACGACTAGTTAGGTGGTATATATTTAACTCTCTATTTAATCGGTTAGATAAGTGTATATATTGTCTTTCGGCAAAAGCAGTTTTAACTACAATTACTGGGGCTACCATATGATTCCTACGCCTTAGCAAAAGTCGGGGGTCGAAAGTCAGCGATTTATGAACCTTAAGTACATACCGTGTTTAATATGAACAGTTTTCTGACGGTCAAAACGTCGCTCAGAGTGTACAGAGTCTCTGTTGGAAAACGATAGGGTTTGAAGTGAATAACCTTTAGCAGAGCTCTCTGTGCCCTTTCCAGGTCTAAGTATTTGTTTTTTTCTTTTTCTGCCCATACATTTTTACAGCGACCGCTAGCATTAAGGTTCCGCTCAACCGGTATTTCCCCAAAAATAACGGTCTTAACCAGGTATTTAGGACCCTAAAATCGATCGCCATACTTATTTACCAGGTAAAAGTCCGTTATTTTTGGGTCTTTGAAATACCGGCTCCGAACCCTTAAACATATTTTCCTTTGGCGTCTCTACCCCAAATCGAATTCCAATTTTGGAAACATAACTAATTTCTCTCACTTAACTACTTACTAATTAGTCATGGAGTCAAATATTTCTTGGTTGAAGTTGAAACGTATGGAACTCATCAGGATGTCAATATTTAGCGATGCGAGCTTCAAAGGTTGGCGGAAATGTATATTTGCTTGTTTCATCACTTGTGAAAACGAGAAGTGTTATGCGATGTTTGTTTTTGGATGTTTTGCTTAAAACTTACTTACGGAATTATAGACCCGAATAAGCAATAGATTTCAACAGCTAATTTATATATAAGTTTTTAAAAAAATTCATTATTTGCGCAAGATCCGAATAACCTATTTAGTGTTTGTTGATAAAAATAGGCGGTGCAGAAACTTATTGTAGGTATATCATTTATCTATACAGACATTTTTTTTATTTTTTTATTAAAGACAAAATATTTTCATTAGTCCCATTTTTTATGATAAAACAGTAAAAATATTTTGTCTGTAGATTTAGTAATTTTGACTGAAATGGATAGAGAGACGAAAAGAATAATAGAAAGAAAAAATGTTTTTGGAATTCTTTGTCTGTCTGTATGTATGATCACGCTTATCTCCGAAATTATTGAACTCATTTGCTTAAAACTTTCATAAATTTTTTTGTTTTAACTTGGTAGAAATAAAGTTTTTTTCATCAAAATAGAGTCATTAAAAAAAAGTTATCGTTATTTGAATAACTTAGGCATTTTCGCCTGCAAATATGTAGCAATTTCGAACGCATACTTTTTGTGTTGGTTGTTGTCATGACAAGCTTTGTGTATGAGAAAAGGGGGATTTTCGGGCAATTCTCACGATAACGGGAACGAAGCCCACGTGCATGAAGCCGCGGGCTACAGCTAGTTTACATATATAAAACAGCTAGTATCGCAATTAAGATCTCATCTTTTAAATAAATATAAGTCTTATTAAGTGCCATGTAAAGTTTAATTTGGTGATCTTATAAAAACGTACACTCGATGGTCGGAACCGCACCATTCTCTAACATAATTTCTCTCCGTATCTATCTGTTACATAACGATCACTTCCCGCGGAACTAGCAGATGTAATGACAGCCATTATTTTGCACACGATGCTAGAAAAGCATGCTATTTTAATACGTAATCGTTTGCTGACC
Organism: Apomyelois bistriatella; assembly: GCA_947044815.1. NCBI lineage: Eukaryota > Metazoa > Arthropoda > Insecta > Lepidoptera > Pyralidae > Apomyelois > Apomyelois bistriatella. The sequence continues at coordinate 1,258,551 of OX345693.1, forward strand.
TCAAGAGCCCATTTTTTTTTCGTTTAAGGCGCACTACACATTTATAAACGCGAAAGTTTGTAAGAATGTTTGTTACTCTTTTACAGGAAAACGGCTGAACCGATTTGGCTGAAATTTGGAATGAAGATTGCTTAGACCCTGGAAAAACACAAAGTCTTTATTTTATCCTAGTATAAAAGAATAGCTAGTTTTCGATATATCGTCAGATTCGTAAAGGGTAAAAATTTCTTCACCTACACATATCCCAAAAAAGGCGAATTCTTTAAAAGTCTAATTTTAAAACGGTCGATGGCTTACTGGCTTCGCCCACATTATCCAAGGGATTTATTCGACAGTTTATATTAATTCTCTTCTAGGATTAAAGGAAATTTTGGCAGTGTAATAATTATAATTTTGGAAAATGACAATTTTTGCAGTATTTTCGCACAAATCGTGACATTTGACGGCGTTGCAAAAAGTGAAAAATGAGAAAAATTAAGCGGCCTCCCATTTAGACTTGTAAGCTAAGGTCGAAATATTGTCAGTGCAAATATATGGAAATACCTAATCTACTAATATATTTATTTGCGTATGTATACTGCGCCATCGCCTTTTGATTTGTTTATGTTTTGTTTTCCATCCACCCTAAGGTTGACTGGAAGAGATTGCATTAGCGATAACTCCGCCTTTATACCTTACCTAGTTTAAAAAAATTGTATACATTTGTTTGGTGCAATAAAGAGTTTTTCTATCCTATTCTAATCGAGTTTCGGGTATAGAATACGCAATATATGATTAGATTTTGTTGTTTAAACAAAGCACATTATTAGTGAGATTGAACAGTTGGTCGTCCCAAGGATCGCTAGAATAAAGAAGTATTTGAAGACTTAGAAGCCCTCCAAAGAGTTAATTTAATTTATTGTTATTGTGACATGTCATGGCCAATCGACCAGCACACTTTGTATATCCTCAATGAGGTTACAATATAGACTCAATGAGCCCCTTCGTAAGACCCGTTAGGGGCCAATACCTTTAAACCCCGAAGGGCACCGATAACCTAGGCTGACCAGGCCTGGTTCAAATCGATAGGACTATGCAGTATGCATCTGTGCACTAAGACAACAATAGCTTTTTTCCACGCGAGCATATTGCGTCATTTAATACAGCTCTCATTCATTAACCACTGTCTTACTGTGTAGAAACGGACTCCCCTACCAGCACACCCTGATAGAAGAGTTCTTTGAAACCGCCTTTCGGCCTCTGACATGGTACTTTTATCAACTACTAGATGGTAGATAGGACCATAGGCCCGGAATCATCGTTATTATCAGACAATCGTGTGATTTACGCTGCCATGTCCTAAGCAAACTGGAAACAAATAAACAAAGTATGCTTTCCGTGGTAATCGAACCCATGACACCCTGGGTCCAATGGCTGATGCGTAAACAGCTTAACCACTTAACCACGGAGGCAGTCAGTCCTTTTAAAATCGTATATTTTTAAGTTACAGCAATGTTAAAGGATCAATCTAAAGCGCTTTAGTATGTAACTTATAAAGGCAATCCTTAGTTAGTTAGAAAGTTAGTGATTCCGAGAAATTGGTTCATAGTAGTAGCTTTGGTAATTACTCGTTTTCAGATTGAGACTGTCTCTCAGTAGAGTTAGCTATAATGAAATTAAATACCAACTTCACTCAAATCCTAAATATAACTTCCTAACCCTAATTAATATTACCTATAAATACAAAAGCGAGTTTGTTTGTTTGTTACGCTTTCACGCCCTATCTACTGCACCAATCTTCCTGAAATTTCGCATACACATAGATGGAAGTATTGAGAAGGACATAGGATACCATTCAACCCAGGAAAAAGCACTGTTTTTGTGGGAAATTCAGTAGCGAAGCACGTACCTGGCCGCTAGTCCCTACTATCCATCCATCCAACTATTAATATGAATGCGAAAGTGAGTTATATTTTAGTGTATATTTGATTGTTTGTTACCTCTTCAAGCCCTATCTACTAAACCAATCTTCCTGAATTGAATAGGAGTATTGAGAAGGACGCGGGCAAAAGCGGGCGAAAGCTAGTAATATTATAAATGCGAAATTGAGTCTGTATATTTGTTTTTTTTTGTTCGTTGGTTCGTTCATTCGTGTGTTTGTTAGTTACTTCTTAACGCTTTATCTACTGAACCAATCTGCTTGAAACTTTACATACACATAGTAAGGAGTACCTACTGAGGACAAAGGGTACCCTTCATCCCGGGAAAAAGTACCTACTGTTCCCGATATTCACGCAGGTTATGCCGCAGGATAAAGTAAACTATAAATTGTATTTTTTGTATTGATCTGTGAAGTTGAACCGAACACATTTAAATACACAATGTGACTGGCAAGCATCTTTGTTTTGTGTGTTCACGATTATTTAAAAGTACTAACGACCCGCCCCGGCTTCGCATGGGCATAAAAACCATCCTCTTGAATCACTCTATCTATTAAAAAAACCGCATCAAAATCCGTGGCGTAGTTTTAAAGATACAAAGGGATATAGGGACAGAGAAAGCGACTTTGTTTTATACTATGTAGTGATAGTAAAGTAGGACCGGCTTGATTGTTTATTTTATATTGGGTAAACTATTAATCTAATATCACAGGCATATTACAATTTCATTTTGTCGTACAAGACAAAAAATCTACAACGCACCATCAAAGATGCTCAATGAGGAAATCAAAACATTGATAGCACTATAGATCGCTAAAAAGTAAAAAGTCAGTAATATTATTTTTGTGCAACCTTATTAAAACCACTTTAAATGCACATAAATTACTTGATTCCTAAAGTTTGATATGTAGAACGATTTACTGGCACACTGTAGCACAACTATACAAGTTTTCAGCTGTAGGCTGACATCTTCTACAGAGAGTTGCCGCAGCTTTGCGCACGCGCAGTCGTAGACGGCGAACCGCGGCGCGTACACGAAATCTGCGCGGGCGATTGTGTTGTGACGTTCAGTGATCGTATAAGGATTTGTAGGTAAGCTTTCTATATTTTTTGAGGATTTATTATTCTGTCTTGGATATAATGTCATGAAATATTATATGTGTAAAACTAAGTAGGTATTTTATGTACTTAAAACTAACTTGCGCGGCACTAAATTTGTTTTATTTTTCCTAATAGTTAACTAGGAGAGCTTTTAGCATTGAGTCTGTCAATTGTAAAATATTTTTAAAAAATTATCTAATTAATTGTGGTGTACCATCATGTAAGGTCGATAAATAAAGAAATTTAAGTTTAAACCACGTCTCTGTTTCTGATTGATAAATCTATATATATAAAAATGAAACCCGTTTTCCGTTGTCACGACATAGCATGAAAACGGCTTGACCGATTTGGCTGATTTTTTTTGTAGTTTTCTAATACTCTGTACAAGGTTCTTACGGAAAAAAATATTAAGAAAATCAAATTTACGCTAAGGCGGTACGAAATTCGCTAGGTCAGCTAGTTTTAAATATTAATCGGATTTTTGAATACTTTTACTTCATATTTTGATTTTATCCTATACTAATATAATAATTTTGAACGCTTTTAGACTTGATCGTATTTGGTGAGTATTAATGTTACCGACCGAGTTCCACGAAAGCTAATTTATTATCGAATCAAATACCGTACACAACAAAATTACGAAATCGCGCGTCAGGCATTTGTTTAATCTTAACTGTATATGTACATTACGGGCAAGTGAAACCGCAGTAAACAGCTAGTTATGGCACAAAGCTCGTCTGATGATGGAGCCGGAAGGTGGTATAGTCACTAACCAAATTCCAAACTTTTTGGTCTCATTTCATTCATCTTGTCAAGTTATAGCGCGCGAGATCTCTCAGGCATTTTTTTTTAAATCTAATTGTCAAGTATTCTGATTTAATTGATGAACAATTTAATCATATCCTGACATTTAAAAGCTTACCCAAAACATGTACATTGGGGCACATTTGGTGGTATACTTTTTTCGTGGCTTACTGTACACTAGATTTTTATTTATGAACGAGCAATATTTGTACCTATATATTTATTTGTACTCGCGTTTTCGAAAACGGCTTTATCAAATTCTTTGAAATTTTAAATATAAGTTCTTACATAACCAAAAAGATAATCTAGCTAGGTTCCATGTCTGGGAAAATCCATTTACCCATATTTTCATGCAAAAAGATTTTCTGTTTAAAACAATCGAAGCTCGGTCGCCCAGGTATTAAAATATTGAAGATGTTATATACAAATTAAGATTAACATATCTTTCTCCGTTTTACAATGTACACTAGCCTATACTAATATTATTAATCCATCCATACTAATTATAAATGCCAAAGTCCACCTGTCACGCTTTCACGGATTAACTGTTTGACCGATTTTGATGAAATAATTAAATACCGGGGGTCAAACAAAGGCTACTTTATGACGCGATATAAAACCAGCTAATTTAAATATTTTTGATACAATTAAAACAATTGGTATAAATTAATTAAATATACACTCGTTATAATGTAAATTCGTATCAATTTTTCTATGTGACATGTACATCAATCCACAGACATCAATCAGTTGTCTAATTTAAAATTATTAAAAGATTCGTAATAATACTTAAAAGTCAATAAATCAAAGTTAAAATTGAACTTTAATACCATTTCATAAATTTAAGTGTTAGTAGGGAGGTTACGGAAAGGTAACTTTGTAATTTCCAAAGGCTGACTGGCAGAGAATGCTTATATTGCATTTTTAACCGACTTCAAAAAAGGAGGAGGTTCTCAATACGTCGGTATGTTTTTTTTATGTATGTTACCGGATTACTCGAAGACGGTTGGACCGAATAGAAAACTTTTTTTTTAGTTCGAGAGGATATACTTTCCAATTGATTCCATATTCAGCAGGTCAGGATCTGATGATGGGATCAAGGAGAAATCGAGGGAACTCTTCAAGTTTTGTATTGGGCATGGGTATTTTTTGATATATTCCATGTTAGTAAGGTGAGACATAGGTGAGACAATGCTGGAAAATTTTACCCACTTTCAAAAATGCGAGGTATTTACAACTTTTTGATTGCAATATATCTTGCTCGAAGGCCACCGAATCGATTTGTAAAATTCTTTTTTTGTTAGAAAGGGTATACTTTCTAGATGGTTCCATAGTCATCAGATCAGGATCTGATGATGGAATCATGGAGTTATCGAGGGAACTCTTCAGGTTTTATTGCGATTTGGGTCTTTTTGGTATATTCCATGTCAATAAAGTGAGACGTCGTTGATGACATTTACCCGACTTTCCAAAATGCAAAGTGTTTACAACTTTTTAGTTATAAGGTATTGCGTACTCAAAACTAAAAAGTAAAAAATAATTGTTTTTGCCAAAAAACCAAACCGACTTCATTTCCTCAACTAAAAAGGATAAAATAATTAATAAATTGTTGTTTAAATATGCTTCATATCAAACATTTTAATAAATTTGAAGTTGGTGCCAATTTCACGAATTCGTTGACTAGCTGCTGGCTCGTTAATTAGCATATTTTATTAAAAGAACCGGCACCGACTTCAGATTTATTGAAATGCTTGATATGAAGCATATTTAAACACAAATGTATTAATTATTGCATCCTTTTTAGTCGAGGCATTGAAGTCGGTTTCGTTTTTTAGGCATAAACAATTATTACCTGCTCTTGGCTCAATAAAGTTTTAAATAAACAAATAAGGCGAAACAACTGAGTGACGTTGTATCTTGTATCGTATAATACATACTTACGGGGTTTTATAAATTGGGTGAAATATGTAGGACTAGCTATCGCTCGCGGCTTCGCCCACGTGAATTTCCCACGGGAACAGTGCCTTTTCCCGGGATGAAAGGTACGAGTATCCTATGTCCTCTTCAATACTTCTGTCTATGTGTATGCGATATTTCAGGAAGTGATCAGTAGATAGGGTGTGGAAGTGTGACAAACAAACTCACTTTAGCATTTATAATATTAGTTAGGATAGTTAGGATTAAGATATAACTTTGATTTTTTTCTAATAATTCTAAGGCGAGGTACGAAGTTCGTCGGGACCGCTAGTAGCTTATAAACTTCCTCAAGTCACATGCAGAAATATTATTTTTTTAAAATCAAGGCTCTTATCTTCTTCTTCTTCATCGGTCCCTCAATGCTGAGGATCGTGACCACATTATGTGTTTCCAAAGTACGCGATCAGCAGTACTACGGACCGCATTATATATGCTCTCCGAGGAATGCTTTGATTTGTTTGATTTGAAGAAGAAAGACTTTCCTCTGGCGCGTTTTCCCTTTATTCTACCCAATTTTATGAGTTTTTTCAGACAATGCCTAAATTATCGCAGGTTTTTATATTACTCAAGTTTTTGTTATTTTAATGAAAAGAGTTCACACTTCATTCCATTTATGGGTGAAGTATATTTCACGGTACCTATTTTGTTATCTTTTGAAGGGAAAAATCTGAAAATTATGAACCTCGCTACATTTTCAGTGATTTATGGACGTACTTACAAAAATTACAATTTCTCGACATAAGTTACAATTTTTTTAAAACTAGCTTTTGCACGCGGCTTCCCCTGCGTGAACTTCACAGACTTTAAACTCTTGCCAATAGACATTCGAACGTAACGTATATATAAGTTTGCCGTGATCCCTTTCGATGCCGGCATCCCGCGGCATAATTTTGAAGCATAGTAATTGATGTCGTATTTCCATATCAATACGTTGGAATATCCGTTGTTAAAAATTTAAACCCCTTGCCATAAACAAATGGGAGTCGGTTTTTGTCTTTTTGGAAAAAAAATTGTCCGATGCATTCTGTTTTCAATAGTTCATATTGCATATTTCCCAGTTAATTTGATATTGTTTTTGTTTGTTATTGAAATGTCAATCTATTTGATGTGTTTATTTTGTTTGACGTGATGAGATTGAAATTGTTATTTGCTCTTTATCTGTCTGTACCTACCTTAAAAGTACCTACTGAACTAATTTTGATGTAGATTTGTTTATGAAAATCGCACACGAATATTATTTATGTTTATGTTAAAAAAACATCATTCAGCCGAGCCCCACGCGGACGAAGTCGCGTGCAACCTAGTTTATAATAATAATAATATCAGTTTATTTCAGACATTTAGTCCATTTGGTTAGTAAACAATAGTGCTTAACCTAGTGTTAGTAACACATTTCACAAAAATGAAATAATATTGCCATTCAATGTCGCTCAATCCCATTTGAGATTGAGCAGCAGTGATTGACATAAGTACAGTCTTACCTACTTGCAATCATGCTCAGGATGCTGTTGGCACTAGCACGCACTCTGCGCACCAGGGATGCGCATCTTTTACGCATCGTGGTATAAAAACAATCAACGCGGTTTTCTGCGAACATCCCTGATGCACTACAGTGTCTTGGTAGCCCCATCAACATCCTGAAAGCATTATTGTATTGAACTCGAAGGGCGCTGTACGTTTTTTTGCTAAACTGAGCCCACAGGCTGCAAGTATAAAATGAGGTGCAATATGCTCTAAAAAGAGTAACTTTAACTTAATGCATTTCAAATATTATACATACCGATCATTTTTTCTATTTTAAACCTCACATTTAATATTGGTTCCTAACGTTTATCGCAAATCAATAATAGACGAGAAATAATTGATCAGCCATTTTGTAGATTAGATGCAACATACAGACAGAGACGAATAAGATACAGAACAAAATAAAAATGGGCGCAATGCATAATAAATAATAATGGAATTCGCCATTTGTATTTCGTACAATAAAGGTTAAATAAGTACATAAGATATGTAATAAACATATTTAGTTTAATAATTACTTCACGAGATACAGATAATTTGTTACAAATTTACATCCGCAACAAGCTTCGTCAAAATCATCATCATTTCAACCACAGGCTGTCCACTGCTGGACGTAGGCCTCCCCCAAGGATTTCAAAAATGACCGGCTGGAAACGGCCTGCATCCAGCGCCTGCCTGCGACCTTCTTTAAGTCATCTGACCATCTGGTCGGTGGGTGTCCGATGCCGCGCTTGTCGGTGCGTGGTCGTCATTCGAGAACCTTTCTGCCCCATAGGCCATCGGTTCGTCGCGCTATGTGCCCTGCTCTCTGCCACTTTAAAGAGCTAATCCGCTGGGCTATGTAAGCAACCTTTGTTCTCCTAATCAAAATCAAAATATTCACACAAATTATCAGCAACGTCTTGATGAAGCATTCAAGATCAAATTAACGTAATAAACCATCTTGTATAGTATCTTATTCGGCTCAAAGATGCTTAATAAACTGGCGGCATTTCCGCGTTGTTTAGCCATAGAAATCTAATATCTTTGAGATGGATATGATAAATAAGTATAATAACATTTAACATAAATTTCAAGACAAAATTAAAATCATTTCAACGTTTTATATCACAAACGGAAAATGCCAACTCTACGTTAAATTCCAAATACAACTTAATAATCTATACAATATAATAAAATAGTAAAAATATTTTTTGTACATTTCGTTATTTTGACTGAAATGAATAGAGGAACATTTAAAAATTAAAAATAAATTTTCCATCTATTTTTTTCAAGAATAATTGAAAACAATTTTTATTTTTATTTTTTGTGTCTGTATGTACCTATGATCACGATTATCTCGGAAAATACTGAACCGATTTGCTTAAACCTCACCAGTTGCTTTGTTTTAACTCGGAAGAACATCTGAATTCCCGCAGAAATTTCGGGGGCCATTGCCAAAATTCCCACGATAACGGGAACGAAACCCACGCGCACGAAGTCGCAGGCTACATCTAGTATAATATAAAAGACATCAACCCAATCCATCAATATCAAATTTGAATGTTTTCGATAAGTTCTCATTTTTGCTATTGACCGTTGAGGAGTGCAGTCAGTTTCTGATGTCTTTAAGCGTTAATGTTAAGTTTTGTATATCTACTGTTGATCGTTGTTTGAATTTCTAAAATTTATTATTAAAGACGAAATTCTTGACAAGAGATCTGGAATATTAATCAATGATTTAAATAAATCTGGCCACCCTCGATGGAGGTTCGATGACATTAAGGATTGAACAATACTTAGATACAACAAACTTAAAATCCAAAGCCTTCAAGCTTTCCGTTTGCTGACCTCCAAATTTCAATTCGAAGAACCGTGATGAAGATGCAAATCGGTGACTTTTGAAGATACCCTGGACGGCGTTCCGCACTAATGACTCTATTCTTAAAGAGCTTTATGTACAAGATAGGCTATCGTTGATTGTGCAATTGCGAATACTTAATTTCTTTGAATACATCTCTCGAAAAATATACTGCGACCAAAACGCAGACCTTTTAAAAAAATGAGACATTAGGAGTACCCGAAATCGGTGAGCGTGTATGACGAGAGTGATGAGTGTGGAGAAAGCGAGAGAGGTCTGTAAGGATCGTAGCCAATGGAAATCTCTAGTCTCTGCCTACCCCTACGGGAGACAGGCGTGATGATATGTATGTACATCTCTAAAAACGAGGACTCGATGGAGAGACTTATTGTGGTGTAAGGCCGTGTGGAAGGCACAAAACCTCATGGTCCATCCTCAATCCGTTGGATCGACCTTATTAAAACAACTACCAGATCGACCACCGTACAATGTGCTCGTAATGCGGATAACCGGCAGAGATAGAGGGACATCGCAAGACGTGCTGCAGCCCTGAAAGTGAGCGGCGACGGAAAGCTGCAACTCTGTTCATCTACAGCCACGACCACTGCCAATAGTGAGAGCCTGACTAATAAGAAGAAGAACTAGCCTAGAAGAGTGCCCTAGTTAGGACACAAGCTTTATTGCAGTTCAGTAAAAACTAGACGTTTTGCTAAGTAATCTAAGTTTCTTTCGTCATTGGCGGTGACGAGTTTCACTGTGCTGTTGCCATGCCACTTTCCAGTGAATATCATATTTATATTTCAAAACAATAAATACTTTTTGTTGCAATAAGAAAAACCATTTAACATCATATGGAACTAGTGTTGACTAAATGAGGGAATCGGCGAATGTGGGAATCATGACATAGGCGATGCGGCTAGCAACTCATCACTATTGATTTCCTGTTTCAACTACCATCACGCTATCGTGGCCTAAGGTCTTATGGCCCTAGGCTCTTTCTACTCTAGATGGGATAAAGACATTGTATGTATGAAACTAAAGTTGGTCGATGATAAATTTGTAACTAATATTGACATTCGTCTTTATCTTTATCTCTACATAGTATAAAACAAAGTTGCTTTTCGCTGTCTGTCCTAATGTATGCTTAAATCTTTGAAACTACCCAACGGATTTTGATGCAGTTTTTTTAATAGTTAGAGTGATTCAAGAGGAAGGTTTTTGTGAAAGCAAAACCCATAATATTTCACCAATGCGAAGCCGGAGCGGGTCGTTAGTTCTAAATAAAATATAGGTTTCTTTAGCCCACAAGATACCTACAGGTATCTAGGTGATAAACTACCCGTGCAACTATACTGTTAGATACCTATAGATAATGATGTTCCTCTGGGCTTTATCCCTCAAACGATAAGCGAGCTTTAATTAAGCTCTCTGATACCAGTGGAAGTTATATTAAAATCTGGACTCATGAGGAAAATCGTTTACGAAATTCAAGTAGTTCAAAAATTTGTAAGTAAAATTGTTATTCATAATATTTCTCTATCTGAATATTATATTTAATTTGGCCTAACTTGATTTAACTTTGAAGAAAATTTGAAGTAAGTAGCTTCAGTAAATATGTATGTTTTAAGCTGGTATAACCTTATTCTATCTATAAATGTAATAATGCTAAAGAGTTCGTTTGTTTGAACGCTTATAACTTTAGAACTTCTACTTGGATTTGGAAACAAATTTCTGCACATGAAAGCCTTATTCTTGGGAATGTACAAATAAATACATAATAGGCGAGTGAAACCTCGGGGTACAGTAAGTCATTAATATGCGTCTCTACAATACTCTGCATCCAAACTTATGTTATAAATGTAAAAAAAACGTAGTGTGGCTTCATCGTCCGAGCGTGTTTCCTGGTTGCATCTACAGTTCACGCTTCAGAATCCAGGATACGCTTTTAGTCATAGTCCTGATTTGGCGATAATAGTTAATTACAAAAGAAAAATTGGTTTGTATATTACTATTACATATACCAATTTTGATAGAATTTGGCACAGAGATGGATCCAACGTAGGTTGAGCTTGGACCACAGATAATATATGAAAGTGTTAATAACTTTATTTAAATAAATCAATGAAAAATTATCTATTGTGTGTGTAAGTTTGACCACACCTCTAGGAAAAGAAAACTAAAATAATAATAGCTATCAATCTACAACGACATTCACAACTTGTATTATAAAATTTAGAAAGTTTTCGTTTAGCATAGTGACAATAAAAATGAACAATCAAATAACCTATTCACCTATGCAATCAATTAGACACGAAGAAAATTCTATAAAGTATATTCGGATATAAATCTGGGTTTTTATTATGAAGGCTTACTTAATACCTATAGTTAACAAGTTTTCATAGTCTATTAAACAAGTAAATTGTATATAAAAATTAGCGTATTCAAGCGTGAACAGATTGCTCATATAGATACTTAAGTAAAAATTCATACAAAACAACAAATCCTAACTTTCCGAGGCAAGCAAAGTGAAATTATAAATACAAAATCAGAGTCGTGTAAAAATAGACGTTCGAGACGCGGGGGCCGGGTGTTCTTGTTTTTGAGGATAAAAGATCCAACACGCGACTAGAATGCTTTCATATTGTATCTTTGGTAAAAGATAGAAGAAGATATAGCAAGACAGCGACGGAATACGGCTGTATTTCGGGTACTTTGATCAAATTGTTGATAGCTGTTATATTATTAATCGTTTTTTTAATATACATACATACATACATATATAGGGACAAATCACACAGATTGAGTGAGTTAGCCCCAAAGTAAGTTCGAGACTTGTGTTATGGGATACTAATTCAACGATACTATATTTTATAACAAATACGTATAAAGATAAACATCCGAGACCCAGGTCAATCAGAAAAAGATCATTTTTCATCTTGACCTGACCGGGGATCGAACCCGGGACCTCCTGAGTAGCGGTCAGGCATATTAACCATTACGCCACAGAGGTCGTCATATACACCCCTGGTGTTTCAGGCGTCCTTAGGCTACGGTAACCGCTTCCATCAGGTGGGCCGTATGTTTGCCTACTAAATTGTATTAAAAAAATATATACTATAACATGAAGGAAAGACTTTAGCTTCCAGGAAAACAGGTAAATTCTTGACGTTGATATTATTTATGAGCGCTTCAAGTGTCATATTTTCCATATAACTTTTATTATGACGACAAACCCCTATAAATGGGGTTGACGCAATATGTCATATTCCTTAGTGGCCTAAATTCTCCGTCATACCTATATCAAAAACTTCCTCTTCATATAATTTTGAATGACCGTATGGATTGAATTGACCTTATTGTAAAGTTTTAGGTTGGTTTTACCCCATCTTAGCCAGAGTCACAATTCCAAAACGTTGACGAATGTATGGGATTGACAAAAACAAAATGTATTATGGGATTGAAATAAGCTGCGGTAAATCACGTGGTCAATCTTATGTCAATCCCAGACATTTTGTTCTTGTCGTACTTCGTTGACGTTTTGAGATTTTTACTTTGAGTTAGCCTTATTAAAGAGGCTCCATTAACTGGATCGCTACTCTTTGATTTTAGATAAATATGAATCTTACCCAAGTTTTTTAGAAACAACAATATTTATACAAAAATATGTTAAGTAATGTACTTTGACAGCTAAACTCTATCAATTTGAATTTTACATAATTATGATATAATAGATACTTATATATCTTTCTCTTCCAAAATTGCGTAACGAATTTGGCCAAAAAAACTGGTCATAAAACTATCATAACAAAAAAATTGTTTGGTGAATGTGTTTCGTAATAGTATTACATAAAACTTGATCCAAAAGTTTTTGATACTAATGAGAATTCTGATACATACTCAATGCAATTACATTTTGCCTCTTAATATTTTTATACAATTAACTAAATCTATTCATCTGAACGGCCTCCGTGGTCCAGTGGTTAAGACGTTTGCCTGTAAACCCGGGGATAGAGGGTTCATTTCCCACGAGAAGCATACTTTGTTTAGTTGTTTCCAGTTTGGTTAGGACATTGCAGGCTTGAATCACCTGATTGTCTGACAAAAAAGATGACTTCGTGCTTCGGAAGGCACGTCAAGTCGTTGGTCCCGGCTGCCATAGTCGTTAAAGGAACCACGTCACAGGCCGAGAGGCGGTTCCGCAGAACTCTGACACCAGGGTGTCCATGGTCAATTGACCATGACACCTACACGAAATGAATGAATGAATGAATGAACTAAATCTTTTAAGCGTACACGTAATGCTACATTTTGTCGTGTGCAAAGCGACGTGGTCTCCTTCGTGAGCGATTTTCCCGGTTGTATCTTGAGCTTACGCATCAGAAACTCAGAGCCCAGTGTACACGCTTTTAATAATGGCCATGATTTGGTCGTACAGCACCCGTAGCCAAGTGACAATTTCAAAACGCTAACGAATGTCGACAAGAACAAAATGTATGGGATTGACATAAGCTGCGGTAAATCACGTGGTCAACCTTATGTCAATCCCATACATTTTGTTCTTGTCGTACCTCGTTAACGTTTTGCGATTGTGACTTTGGTTAAGCCCCCTGGTTATAACAATGGAGCGACTGCCGTCCGATCGTCGTAACCTTTTTATACAGAGAAACCAGACCAATAGGAACCTTCGAAACTACGCAACGGATTTTGATGTGTTTTTTTTTTTGATATATAGAGAGATTCAAGAGGAAGGTTTTTATGTAAGTAAAACCAAAACAAACAAAAAATATTGCACCCGCGCGAATCCGGGCTGGATCGCTAGTAACCAAATAAACCACAACAGCAATCTGCCATTTTACATCGGATTTCAACCGTAAACTATTGAAAACGTAACCACTTAGCAAACTTGTTTAAAAGCCAAAATTTGAGGTTAAAGCGTCGAGCCTCTTGAATATTAATAGAAACTTCTGTGGCACTATAAAAGCTCAGAGACATTAATTTAAACTTGAATATTGTTAATACATTAGCTATTCTTCTCACAGCTTTTATTAAAGAATCCTAACTAATATTGTAAATGCGAAAGTGAGTTTGTTTGTGTTTTTTTGTTACGCTTTCACGCTCTTTCTACTGCACCAATCTACCTGAAATTTTGCATACATATAGATAGAAGTATTGAAAAGGACTAAGAATACATTTTATCCCGGGAAAAAGCACTGTTCCTGTGGGGAATTCACGCGGGAAAGCTTGTAGGTAATAAATAATAAAAAAAATATTTCAAGCTAAATTTATTTTATCTTCTTCATTATATTCTATTTATAAAAATCAATTTCTGTTCGTAAATCTTACTAAAGCTCGAGAATTGCTGAGCGGATTTTTAATTTTGGTCTCGAAATATTTGTGAAATTTCAGGGAAGATAAAAAACGGTGAGAAAAGTGCGTTCAGGCGGTACGGAGTTCGCCGGGTCAGCTTGTTTTATTAATAATTTGAAACGTAGGCTTTAATCATCATTAACCAAAATTGATTACTTTTGAAATTAACAAGACTGCCGACATAGCTCAGCGGATTTGCTCTTTTATGTGGCAGTGGGCTGGGCACATAGCGTGATAAAAAGTACGCCCCGGTAAATGGAGCGTCGCGGCGGACATCCCTTAGTATGAGTAAGGATTTTGTATGGAATTTCTTAGTTGCCTTACTATCAACTAGAGGCGCTGTACAGGTTTGTCGTAGAATATCTCTAACGCAGTCGCTAGTGTCTGCGTTAAAAAACACATACTAACATAGACGCACAGATGATATGGTGGCCTACTACCATCTCTTAATATTATGCAGGATCCAGTAAGGGGAGTATCGCCTTACATCATGTATCGCGCTGTCTAGCTTGCTCACTGGATCTTGCATGGTTTTAAGAGACGTAGACGTAGTAACCCCCCTGAAGAAGGTCGTAGGCAGATACTGAACGCCCCTCCGGACCAACCGGCCATTCTTGAAATCCTTAGGAGGCCTATGTCCATTTACAGCCTGTAGCTGTAATGATGATGAAGATGATGGAAATTTAAGAGACATTAATATGGTTTATAGTTTAAGAAAATAATTTTTGTTTTCTTAATTTGTTAAATTATAAATGAGAAAGTCTATCTGTCTGTTTTTGATAAAATTTAGTATTGATATAGAACACAAGGGCTAAAAAATAGGCTACTTTTAGACAGGATAAAGTCCCGTGCGGGCGGAGCTGCGGTAACAGCTAGTTATTTTTTTAAAAATTTTATACCAAATAAACGAGCAGTAAGCAAGATGTCTTATTTAGCTATAATTAACAAATTATTAATTTTTTCATTAAATCAAATTATTAATTTCAAGATTGCTTTCCACTTTAAGTGATGCTTTGCATGGGACATGCCTGTCACAAATTGATTTTAATTACTTTTTTTATTACATACATAAACGCAATATAAAAATAATATAAAAATTTTAAGTATTATCTTTATCCATACTAACGTTGAATTGTTTGTTTTGTACGCTTATAACTTTAGAACAGTAGTTGGATTTGAAAAAATATTTTTGCATAGGTTAGCCTTAACCTTCGGGAAGGTAATAGGCACATTATAGGCGCGGAAAACAGCTAGTCATCTATATTTATTCAAATTCATAGAGTTCCAAGAATACAAGTTATATTTTAGTTTTTATGTACAACATAACGAAAATGCAGCGATATGAAATAGTTGAAAGTAAACTCTACAGAAATTGTGATTTTCGGAGATAAAGTAGAAGGTATTAATTTTCTATTCTAAACCTTATTACTGCATGCTTACATCGAAAATCGTGTATCATACCAATGCATTACCTATGCACTGAGTTCACCCGTGCATCTCTAAGATCTTTAGCCTTAAGTCCTCAGCTATAAACACATCTCAAAAGCGTACTCGAATCACTTTTCATTCCCCTTCTCTGACATGCATAACGCCTCGTACATTTTGTTTCGGAATTTCACTTTCTAAAGAATGACCATTCACACTAAAGTCTACTGAGTTTGTGGGTCATATATTTAACAATTTGTTATACTTGATACTCATGAGACCCAGTAAATGTAGAAGCAGCTAGTGGTTATTATTTAGAAATACCTTATTTTCATACCTTATTCATTGTCCTTGATAGATTAGACAGGAAAATATTATGGTAGATCACCAAGTAACCCGATTTTCAGAATTATTGCTTCTTTTTAATTAAGCTTTGTATAATGCATTGAAATAGTGGTCATCATCATCATCATCGTGGGTTACAAGGTCATGCATACCCTGGTGTCAGAGCACTTTGAAATCGCTTCTCGGACTCCGACGTGTTTCTTTTAACGACCACGATCTGGCAACAGAAAAACTGATGATTCGACAAGTCGTCACTAGTCGACGCTTTTTTTTTTAAATTTATCTTGAATTAAGATATATAAAAAGTCTTAATTGATTTAATCTTTGGATACAAATAAAAGTAAAACTTAAAGTAAAAAACTAAATATGCCTTTCCATTGAAAAGAAACAACTAAAATTTAGTAACGGGCAGTTAGGCAGCTGCTTCTCTTCCCGCGCATGCCGTAAAAGCCGTCTGAGGGAATCGCCGATTGGGGAAATCATGACATAGGCGATGCGGCTAGCAACCCATCACTATTGATTTCCTATTTCAACTACCATTATGCTAAACGTGGCCTAAGATCTTATGATCCTAGGCTCTGTCTACCCCGCATGGGATAAAGACGTGATTATATGTATGTATGTATGTAGGTATATGGACCCGCGTCCATATACTAACAGATTCCGAAATAACCACTTGGTCGAAAACCTGAGTTGACACGCTTATTCAAGTCTGGGATCGCAAAATGTTAATTGGAGCTAAACTTTTGCTCTCAGGGACTCAAAAATACCATAATAAGTGTAACACTTTCTTATGAAAGTAGCCCTTATGGGTTACCCATTAAACTCAGGGTGAATGTAGCTTTCGAATGCTGAAAGAATTTTTGAAATCGGCACAATATTTTTTGAGTTTATTCGTTACATACAAATCATTCCTCTTTATAATATTAGCAAGTATAGACATATAGATAGAAGTATATAATAGATACCTACATAGGTCTTCATTAAAAAACATAATTTCTTGTATTCCACTAGCTCTCATAGGTATGCAAATAATAGTGATAAAATATTTCAATTGATAAGTTTACATATTCTTAAAACTTCAATTATAATTAAGTCATATCATGATAATGATGTCGAAATAATTAAATAATATTAAAATGTCAGGATTCTAATTACGAAATGTTATGCATATTACTAATTAAAACTCTTCAACACTAAGTATTGTAAAATTTTGACATCAATTTGAATAATTGTTTCTTTAATAACTTATCTTTTAATTGTTTTGATTCCATGCGTATAATTGATTGTATTATAAGTAGGTACCTTAATTGCCATACAGTGTGTATTCCTATATGACAGTCAGATTTCGTTACAAAGGGGGGGGGGGGGGGGGTTACTATCATCTCTTAAAACCATGCAAGATCCAGTGAGTAAGCGAGACAGCGCGATACATGATGTAAGGCAACATCTCCCTTACTCACTGGATCTTGCATGGTTTTGAGAGATGATTGTAGGCCACTGGTGCAGAGCTCGATAGCCTAGCGCGACGTGCGTGTTCTCAACGATAGCGCACGTCAAGCGACGGCGAGTGTGTGCCAATGTTTGGATTGGTCGCCATTAATGGCATTTTTATCTTGGGCTCCTCCGTGCTTCGGAAGGCATGTTAAGTTGGTCCCAGCTGCTATCGGTAAATGGCAGTCATAAGGCTATGTCAGATGCCTTTAGGCAGCCTAAAAAAATCTGACAGTGTTGGCCACTACCACACCCAGATCATGTTCCTGTTGGTCTGGTTTTCCTGTATAAAAAAGTAGGGAGGTCAGACGGCAGTCGCTCCATTGTAATAACCAGTACCGCCAAATGAGCACCATGATTAATTATAGTGTACCCTGGTCTCTGGAGCGTAAGCTGAATTTGTAAAACCTTTTGTAACCTGTGTATGACAAAAATAAATGATTATGATTATGAAAATTCAACCGAGAAACACGCTCGGACGAAGACACAGTTTTCGTTTCACAGACACGAGTACCACCGGGCTTTCGATCTTCTTAGAAAGTGCTCTACCACTTATTTATAATATTTAGTATAGGGATAGCTAAATCTGCAAAATCATTGGAGAAATCTAAAAGCCTGTCATAGCAACTTCGCTTGACTTGACGTATTATAAACATCTTAAGATAAAATAAAAATATAGGCAATTTTGTTTACATATAAGTAATATTTTACTTCGTTCAAAACTATTTATAAACCTCAGATTATAAAGATATAGAATGCAGAAAACCAATGCAGTTCTTTTATTTTTTTACTAAGCATAAAAAATATTAATATTGTATTACTAAAACGCCTATAATCAAATTATTAGCCCAATTAGTATGTAATGTTCGCTTTAAGGGGCCTACATTATAGTGTTACAAATAGGTACAGTGAGTCACAGAGATTATTATAATTCCTAGTTTTTATCAGTTCATTCATACATATTGTGTGTAAAAAATATTTTGTATATTAATGAAATTAAAAATTAAGAGCGAATTGAATGTTACACACATTCAATGTTGAAATCAATTTGTTTGATTATCGAAGTTGAGCGTTCGTGTAAAGCCCTTTCTGCTAAAAGCCAAAAGAAGGAATGAATACCAAAACTTACGTTTGATATTATTCAGAGACCTCCTAAAAGTAATTTTGTACCAAATTAGAATTGATTTTAAACTGTAAAAAGTCCGAGCGTGTTTCCCGGTTGCATCTTTAGCTTACGCTTCAGAGCCTAAAGTACGCTATTAATCATGGTCCTCATTTAACGGAACTGGTTATTACAATGGAGCGACTGCCGTCTGACCTCCGAAACCATTTTACAGGGAAACCAGACCCACAGGAATATAACTCAGATGTGTTAGTGGCCAACGCACTGTCAGATTTTTCAGGGTGCCTAACAACTGCCATTTACCGATAACAGCTGGGACCAACGGCTTAACGTGCCTTCCGAAGCACGGAGGAGCTCAAGATAGAAAATGCTACTAATGGCGATCAATCCAAACATTGCCGCGCACTCGTCGTCGGTTTTTAAATCGTACAAAGCTGTGTCGAAATCGATTAATGTAGTGAATTAATTAATAAATATACACTTTATTGCACCAATTACATAAATACACCATCAAATTCTAGTGCTTAACTTACAAATAAATAAACCTAGAAAAAGATTGTAACCGCAACTGTACAGAAATGTATTTTAATCAACATCAGTCTGACCTCGATAAAATATAGATGATAGAAAAACAAATGGATCTGAAAGGATACTAATCGGATTAACCTCATGTTATAGAATATCTTTTTAGAGCTCCGTACACAAAGAGTGAAAACAAAATGGTCTGGTTCTTACTTATTTATTAATTTAATTTTGGGAAGACTTACGTACAGTACTAGTAGCTATTAGAAGAAAAAAAATGTATTAACAGAAATCTATACTTTATATAAATACTGGCGACCCGCCCCGGCTTCGCATAAGCATTAAAAACCTTCCTCTTAAATCACTCTAAAGATTTAAGCATACAAAGGGACATAATGACAGAGAAAGCGACTTTGTTTTATACTATGTAGTGATGATAAACTAATATCTTTGTTTCCTTGTTTCAGATAAACCAAACATAAAGAAATGGCGAATGTAATTGTGAATTCAACGCAAAGCGTATTAAAAGACACATATGAATACTATTTGTGGACTTTATCACTCTCAGGTATGTTTATATCTTTATCTTAGATACGATATTATAACTCGACAGAGATATATTCTCTTCATATCATCTATTTATACATACTATCTATCTACTTATAATAAAATAAAAGAAATATTTTGTCTATACCTTTAGTAATTTTGACTGAGATGAATAGGGACGTTTAAAAATAATAATAGAAACCAAAAAAAATTTTCTGTTTGTTTGTCTGTATTTATGATCACGCTTATATCCAAAAGTACAGAACCGATCTGCTTAAAACTTTCACCAATTGTTTTAACTCGGAAGAACATCTAAAGTTTGTTTTATCAAAATCGGTTCATTAAAATAAATTTATCGTCATTTGAATGAACTCAGGCACGGTTGATTTCGAACGAATGCACCAAATGGGATAATAATTTTTTTGTGTTGGTTATATTCATGACAAACTTTTTTTTAAAGAATTTCTGGGAAATTTGCGTCGGAATTTCGGGAGCAATTCCCGAAATCCCTACGATAACGAGAACGAAACCCACGCTCACGAAGTCGCGGGCTACAGCTAGTAGGTACTAAGATATAAGTCTTTACCTCGTATAAATGGGTCTCCATTTCCATCTAACCTGCGTTATCCTGTCAGGATAATGACACAAATTTATTCTATTGTAGTGTGTACTCCATAGAACTAGGAATCGCGGCGGCTCTAAATTTTTTTTTTAAATCTATGTCGTACTCGTATTATTCTTGACATATTGGCAAAATTTTAAACTAATCTGTATATACGAACATACAGATAAAACTTATAAAAGTGTGTTTAAAATGCATTTTTTATATACACAAAATTTGAATTTGAATTTTGAATTACATACATAAGATACAACAAAAACCACAATGAGTACAAAACTACTTAGTTGAATAGAAATATCTTCCAGTAGACCCTTGAGGATAGAGGTGATTAATGGCTATTTTTCTTGTTACAGACAGCCGAACAAAAGGATGGCCGCTTGTCGACTCACCACTACCCACAGTCGTGTATACACTGCTATACCTCTTCATAGTATGGATAGGACCGAAGCTAATGAAGAATCGAGAACCTTTCAAATTAACGTGGCTTCTAGTTCCGTATAACCTATCCATGGCTTTATTAAATGCGTATATAGCTTTGAGGTTGTTAACAGCAAGTTTTAGACTTCGTTATAGTTATATATGCGAACCTTGCAGGCAGAGGTATGATCCGGATGAACTGCAGGTGAGAATAAGTTTCATTTTTGGCGCCATCTTTTATTTTTTAACAGGGAATTTGTGTCACACATTTAATTTTCGTGCAGTTAACCGCTCCCAACGAGGGAACTTCTGAGAGTCTCTCGGGTTATGTTTTTATGATGTAGGTAGTTATCTATCAACTATTTGAATGATACCGTATGTATGAGTAGCACAACGGGCTAAACCGTACCGCATAAGTAGCACAAAGGGCAATGCTACGTGTTTTTCTCAAGAAAATAATCCGAAACAAAGCATAGCGGAAAGAGTTAGAGACCCCAAAAGCTACCTACAGTAGAGCATCATAAGTCATGACTAATGTAGCACGCAGACTAATGTCACTGTGAGACAGACACACACCGACACAAAAAAGAAATTACAATTTGGTCTAATTTGGAATAATACTCTAGACTACCTTTATTTATCGCCTTACACTCGTAAGGGACCTAGGTACTGGAAGAGATTTCAATTGAAATAAGTAGTGCCCTACTCGTTATTTTTGTCATTACTAGCTAGTGCCAGTGGCTCTGCCCGCGTGGGACTCAGTTATATAGCGCCTAAAAGTAGCCTATATTTGACCCTTGGTCCTCGATTAGGTATATCAATTCAAAAGCGGTCCAGCGGTTAAGCTGTGAAAGCGTAACAGACAGACTTTCGCACTTATAAAATTAACTAGCTTTTGCCCGTGGCTACCAACAGGAACAGTAATCCCGGGTTGAAAGGTACCCTTTGTCCTGTCGCAATACTCCTAGCTATGTGTATGCGAAATTTCAGGAACATTGGTCCAGTAGATAGGGCGTGAAGAGGTAACAAATAAACAAATAAATAAACAAACTTACTTTCGCATTTATGATATTAGTTGGGACATGTAAAATATTTTTTGGGATATGGATTCTTGTGTACATAAATAAACTCCTTTTCAGATAGCAGACGCCGTGTGGTGGTACTACTTCTCGAAGCTGCTAGAGTTCTGTGACACGTTCTTCTTCATTTTGAGGAAGAAGGAAGAACAGCTGACCTTCCTCCACGTGTACCACCACTCCACCATGTTTTCGTTCTGGTGGATCGGTATCAAATGGGTGCCGAGTGGGTCAAGTAAGTCTGGTTACTATTATCCATCCATCGTTGTAGGTTCTGGATACCCCTTTAAATTATTCAGGTTGGAATGTGAGAAATTGTCATCTAGCAGTGGATATTATGATAATAGTACTTGAGTTTCAAAATCCTTTATTGCACATAATAATAATAATGTTGCTTACTAGCCCAGTTTGTATTATCCATTCAAACTTAATGTCCTTAACCCGTATTTTCTTTTCATTTATTAAAAATAGTTCCTCCTCCTGCCGAGACCTGTTCGTTCATGGTTATATCTTCTCCAAAGGTCCTCTACGCGTTGAATCAATATCCCCGTGCAAGCCTCTCAAAAGTCCAGGGTGTATAGACCCGTGATCGTCAATGTTCAATCTTAGTAAAATTGACTTCCAGTCAAATAGGACATCGCAGGCTTGATTTATCAGAATGTCAGATTAGAAAGATGATTCCGTGTTTTGAAAAGCACGGTCAGCCGTTTGCCCCATACTGGTTTATGGTGGTCGTTCAGGTCAGGTACTGATTGATCCTGTGCTAAAGGTTAAAATCCTGAAATATAGGTGATTATTTAGTATATGTACGAACCTCACGGAGCTATTGCTACTCAGTCTTATCCAGTTCATAAAATCACAGTTTTCTTTTTATTTCTGACGACTGGAATAATGTCCACATTGACCGCTGCTGGAGGTTGGATGCGTTCGATTCCCATTCAGAGTGTAAGAAAATGGCAAATTGTCGTTGGTCTTGATTCTAGGTATATTATAATAGTATCGTTGAGTTAGCCCATTCGTAGACAGGACTATGCAAATTGAATTCAGTGTAAAGGAAGATACCTGACGATTTTCATTCTGAAGGGACTGCAGCAATACAAAGTTCAAATGTGTACATGTACAAAGCCTTGTGTACGAAGGGGCTTTGTAGCCCTTAACCCAAACTCAAACCCAATACTTACTTTGGGCACCTTTGGGCTTAAGTCAATAAGTGTTATTTTTCCTTAAACTTTTCTTTTATTGCAGCATTCCTACCGGCGATGGTGAATAGTGGAATCCACGTTCTTATGTACACCTATTACGGCCTGTCAGTCTTCGGACCTTCAGTCAACAAGTACTTGTGGTGGAAGAAGTACCTCACCATCATGCAATTGGTAACTATTTTTTTCTTATACAATTATTTTGACTTGTTAAGTCAATACCGCCTGCAAAAGTTGGTAACGTGGTCACCATAGCCTAAACGCTCGTGGATGATACCTTAACGATATCTCGAGCGTCGCCAACTTATAGTCTACTATTTTTGCTACAATAGTGTCCGGTTCTTCATCTATCGTGTTATAAGCTAAAAACTATGTAAATTTAGCCCAGTAGAAAGGGCAGCTGGGGCCAGTAATTTTACTGTTTCTCTCACCAGTAATTTTACTGTTTCTCTCACCAGTAATTTTACTGTTTCTCTCACTATTTCAACCGGAACACACGATACAAACACTACTGCTTGGCGTAAAAAATAGGTGAGATTAAAGTAGCTATCCAAACAGACAATCTTGGTAGAAAGGCTCATATATTACAGGATATAGGTCTACCGCTTGTATGTCCATCTTGTCCTAACATAAGAGTGCCGTAACATAAAATTAATAAAAACCAAATTAAAAAATTCTCCTTCCACATATAATTGCAGACATTTGGTATTTTCCCCACTGTGTATAAATTTTTCATCAAACATGTCTATCAACTCTTCAATGGTTCGGGAGCTATGATGCCACAGACAGACAAGTCAAACTTATAACACCCCTACTTTTTTATCGTGGGTTAAAAATACCATAGATATACAAGATTGATCTTTTCACATCTGGAAAGTGGTTACCGTATAATATTGATGCCTACAACAACAGACGTGACACGGCGCCACACTATTTTATATTTGGTAGTATTTTGGATTTACGAGTAATATCCTCTGTGAAGTGAACAAGGGTAGACAGGCGTGTAAACATAGCATTCAAAGGTTGCTTAATTAAAATAGAGAATGCTAAAATTTACAAGTTAACAGCAGCATTTTCGGGTTTGTAGCAAAATGAGAACTAATTATGCAACATAAACATATTTATATTATAAACAAAGTCGGGTTAGGTTACACCATTTACTCAGGAAGCTCAGAATAGAAATTTGCACAAGTTAGGGTTCATCAAGAATAACACATAGCCCCCTGTGAAAACAGTCATTATTTAAAAAAAAAATCTTTGCTAATATAATTTTTTTATGAAAGGTATAAAAGAAAAGAACCGTAATCCTTTTATTAATCATAGAAACAAGAAATCGTGCGCGGTCTTTAATTTTTTTTGAATCTATGATTACAATCATAACCTAAGAAGTTTAGTATTATATGATTGATTTTCTGTCGCCTGTCCGCTACTGTGTAGGTCCCGGGTTCGACCACCGGTCAGGTCAAGATGAAAATGGGGTTTCTGATTAGCCTAGGTCTTCGATGTCTATATATGTATTTGTTAAGAAATACAGTATCGTTGAGTAGTATCCCATAACACAAGTCTCGAACTTACTTTGGGGGTAGCTCAATCTTTGTGATTTGTCTGTGTATATTTATTTATTTAATTATTTTTTTCATTTTAGATCCAGTTCACCTGTGCCTTGGTCCTGGGTATCAACGGGATCCGCACCGGCTGCGAGTTCCCCCTATGGATGCATTACGTCCTCATCCTGTATATGATCTCTTTCATTGTGCTCTTTGGAAACTTCTACATGAAGGCTTACATTGCTAAGGTACTTATTTGTTCTTTTTTATTTATATTTAAGAAAGAGATGGTGGCATTATAAGTCTTAGAAAAAGATTGAAAAGAAGTAGCACAAGACAATGGGTGCTTGGAAGAAAAGAGGGGAGGTTTTTGTCCAGCAGTGGGCCCATACAGGACATATTCTGCGATCCATGTGGCAGCATACTGGGCTTCTCGAAACAGTCTAGGCCACAAATCGTCAGCGCGCTAAGTGACACTCAAGATATCAAAAGCGTAAATAGGACACTTCACTATCACTATCACTACATAGTATTTAAAACAAAGTCGCTTTCTCTGTCCCTATATTCCTTTGTATGCTTAAATCTTTAAAACTACGCAACGGATTTCGATGCGGTTTTTTTAATAGATAGAGTTATTCCAGAGGAAGGTTTTTATGCCCATGAAGAGCCGGGGCGGGTCGCTAGTAACTATTATTTCGCAGGTCCGCGGGTCATAAAGCTGACAAACAATGATTATCACACAAGGCTATGTTTAAATAAAAATTCATCCCTCAATTACATGTATTAAGTGCTACTATTAATAATTTTATTTTTTAAAGTCATACTGAACAATTTTGTAGCGGTTCACTGAATACACCTACCTTCCGAATTTCAACCTTATAATACGCATAGTCTCCGAAAAAATGACTGTAACATACAGACAGACGGACAGATGGACGTGAAGAGTCTATAAAGGTTCCATTTTGGCCATTTGGCTACGGAACCCTAAAAAAGCAAAAGTATCTTAGAAAAATAATTAAGTGAAGGTGAAATAGGATTCTAGAGGTGAGGTGTCTATTAATGGATCTCTAAGTTAGGACCATTTAACTGACTTGAATAAGCCAGTATGCTCATTAATTACAAACTTAGTTACTTCAATAACTTTCGCCTTATTTTGTGCCGAAAATAGCCAAAAGTGAAGCCTTGTAGTTTAGCTACATAATTAATTATGGAACTATGGTTTGGCTTCAGGTTAATTGATACGAAAACTTTTGTTTATTTGTTAATTATATATTGTACAGGGGGCCACATAGAAAAGTATACTCTCTTTTCTTACCTTAGCGCTATCCAGGTTGCCTTCTCGGCTGACAACTTTGGAGCCCACGGTCCGCTTTCCTGCTTTTTCTCTTACATTTCGACTAGTGTTTTAGTTATAGTCGACCTCCGTGGCGTAATGGTTAACAAGCCTGACCGCTACCCAGAGGGTCCCGGATTCGATCCCCGGTCAGGTCAAGATGAAAAATGATCTTTTTCTGATTGACCTGGGTCTTGGATGTTTATCTATATATGTATTTGTTATAAAATATAGTATCGTTGAGTTAGTATCCCATAACACAAGTCTCGAGCTTACTTTGGGGCTAGCTCAATCTGTGTGATTTGTCCCTATATATTTATATATATTTATATTTATATTTATTTATATAGTGTTTGGCATCTTTAGACTATTAGCAAGCACATCGTTCACTGTGACATCGAGCAAGCACTTTTTAGGCTTTTCTACCCGACCTTGGCGGAGGCAGCATGGCTAGTAGACACTTGATCCCAACGTAGCTTGTCGGTTTCCGTAAAACGTGGTCGTACCAAGCAATTCTCTTGAAACTTGTCCGCTATGTCACGAACATGAAGGCTGCTGCGAATATGGGATTTTTTTTATTAAAATGATAACACACTACCCGAGTGAGGGTATTTACTTTCATTGTTGCCCCCTGTACATACGTAGGTAAGCAATATTAATTAATTTTAATAAACGAGCAACTAGGAAGAATTATCGGCTTCAGCCAATCAGAAAAACCTGTATTAATTAAACATTCAATTTAAATTCTTTATTTAGATAACTTAGGATCCAATTTTGTTGGTACATACTCATTACTCACTTAATAATTACATGCAAATTATATACTTACACTATTAGAGTACTTATGTTCTAGGACTATCAAGGACCCTTGGGCGCTGTAAAGTAGAGGGGAGAAATTAGCTTAAGTTTTTTGTTTATTTTTACATAATTATAAGGACAATTATTAACAGTGTTAGTACGTATTCAACCACTAAAATTAAAAGTATTTATACTATAATACAAATGTTTTAAACTAAAGGAGCTATTATAAATGTCATATAAGTATATTTATAATTCACCATGTAACGCTACAGACAAGATCCTCCGCACCTAATGCCGCATTATATATGAGTACGGTCTAATGTCAACATATGTGTTTCACACCGTTTAAACCTTCCCAGGGGGGTTACTATCGTCTCCTAAAACCATGCAAGTTCCAGTGAGTAAGCGAGTAAGCGCGATACATGATGTAAGGCGACATCCTCCTTACTCACTGGATCTTGCATGGTTTTAAGAGATGGTGGTAAGCCACCTGATCGTCCATAAATATTTCAAGATCAAAAGCCAAATTTGTCGATCCATTTTTTAGATTTAGCGAGGTAAACGAACATCATCATCATCAGCAGTCTATAAGCCATTGCTGGGCATAAGCCTCCTGTCTACACCATGCATCCCTACTTTGTGCCATCGCAATCTAGTTGTTGCCAGCAACTTTCCTAATATCATCGACCCATCTAACAAACGAACAGTAATTAATTTCTACATAATCATCATTATCATATCAGCCACAAGACGTCCACTACTGGACATAGGCCTCCTTCATAGATTTCCATTCGGACCGATTTAAAGCGGCCCGCATCTATCTTACTATGGGCCTCATAAGAAAGCTCAAGGTCGCTCAACGCGTAATGGAAAGGGTGATTCTCTACGAGATCACATTAGATTTTTTTACATAATAATAGCTTTTAATTTGAAAGCTTACTGGTTCCCTTAGACTTTGATAAAAGCTTTTAGATGTAGCAACAATGAGACTGACCACGGATTAACAAGTTCATCCTTGAGACTGACCCGTCTCATTGTCTCAGGTCTTGACTTATGAAAAGACTGCATTTAGAGAAGGTTTAGGATAATCCCAGTCACGACCTAACTATTAGGGTGGGTTGCACCAAAGTACCAGTTATCGTAACAGTTAAAGTCAAATTTAACAGTAACATTACTGCTTACTATAACCGTTGAAGCGACATAGAATGCACCGTCGTATTTTGTAGTATAGTAAGTTGCCAAGGTTACAAGTATAATGACGTTCGTTGAGGTTATTTGACCCGTCTGACAGATAAACTGAAAATAACAATATCTTTAACCGGTCAAGTTTGGGCGGTTACGGTTAGCGTAAAAGTTATGACGTATTTTGACGATTGTCAAAATGGTGCAACCCATTTTTCACCTAACCGGTACTTTGACTACACAGTTATTGTTATAGTAAGTTGGAGCAACCCAGCCTTAGTCTACCAACACCCACCTTTAGAAATATTTTATTTAAAAGCTTTTGTCCTAAGCTTAGCTTCCAAATAAATTGCAGTATAAATATTTGCTAATATATATTTATCTAAAACTTATTTGATGGTCGTGTAAGTCAGTATTTTTTTAATCTTTTTTAGAGAACAAAAAGCGCTAACAAAATTGTACAGATTATTTGAAAAATAAAATTATTAAGGGTAGCTTCATATACGTAACTGAGGGATGATTATATTATAACATAGCCTTGTGTGTGTATCTTTGGATACGTTTTGTAAAAGATACGAAGGTTCTAAAACATTTTATTGATTATTCCAATATTTTTTTGTATTTTCTAAACGTCAAATTAAGAATTTTAGAAATATTTTATTTAAAAATATTGTATTTTTGACCTAAGCTTAGCCTCCAAATAAATTAATTTATAATTTATTTGATTATTCCAATATTTTCTTGTATTCTCTAAATGTCAAATTAAATGTCGCTAGGGCCCATGATTATTGATTAGGGTATTTACATTTAGTGTTGTGCGGTGGTACGGAACCCCCAGGGCCCGAGTCCGACTTGAACTTTACCGATTTATTTCATACGTTTTATATTTATGTTGGCAAACAATCACACTGTCCGCAAAAGTTGGAAGTGCGGTTACCGTAGCCTATTTACGCACCTGATATTTTATTATTATTATTTATATTTTAAGGGTGTCACTAGCACGCTGTATCGTGCCCTAGGTTGTTTTGCTAGAGTACCCTGTAATTTCAATGCCTCTCTCACTAATTTTAGCTTCCGGTTGCCCTAGAATGTTTTGCCAAAGTACCTGGGTACTTTTAATTTCAATGCCTCTCTCAGTGATTTTAGCTTCCGGTTGCGTTCTAAGCTGGTTGCTTTAGTTAGAGCCCTAGGTTCTCTTCCCTGCTTATGTTATTTCACTGCATCTTTCACCCTTCAAATCGGGACACAATAGCAAGATGTTTTTTGCCGGCATCATCATCATTCCGTAAAGGTGTCACGTGGTCAATCGATTATGTACGTACACCCTGGTGTTAGAGTTTTTCCGATCCGCCTCTCGGCCTCTGACGTGGTTTCTATAACGACTATAGATGGCAGCCGGGAACAACGGTTTAACGTGCCTTCTGAAACAGGAAATCAATTTTTTTTTTTAATCTTTTTTTTTGAGGCTTCAGCCACTTAAGTTAATAATATTTTTAGATAATCAGTTGATTTTTGTCGACAGAAATTGAAAGGAAAAAGATAAATAAAAATAGCCTTTTATTCTACAAAGTTGTATTTCTTTGTTTGTTTAGTAGAATGATGTGCATTAATAAAACTAATAGGATATGGAAATACTTATAAAAAACAGCCTCCCCTCTCCTCTTGTGAGATTTAGAAAGAAATATGATCACAATTGCTGTGTTAATCAACGGGACGTGTCTTGCGTTCCGTATTGCGCAATGAATCTGAGTGAAAGTCGTTATGCAAGGTGTGGCCAGTTCCGTTATACGTTCTTACTTTCATAAATTCGCTCAAGTGTCACAGACAACCGTACACTCGGCCACTCGGCCCCCTCGCTCATCAGTTTAGCCGTCAATGTTATGTAATCAGGTTTTGTCTAACTATAACAACAGAGTGACCGCCTGCGTGGTTACGTGGTCTGTAGACAGGGGTCATGGGTTCAATTCCCACGTGAAAACATATTTTTGCTAAAGGCTTATGTGCCATGTGTAGCACGGAATCTTATTTGTCAGACAATCAGGTGATTCACCGATGCAATTTCCTAACCAAAATGGAAACAACTAAACAAAGTATGCTTTTCTTATGAATCGAACCCACGACCCCCGGGTCTATAAAAAATAAATACACTGAGTATAAATGTGTGAAATGATTCAGTAATAGGTTAAAGTAATTTAATAAAAAATTATAATTGATATACTTAAGCTTGAAAAAAAAAAATATAAAAATAAATTATAAGCTTTGCAGATCGTTGCCCCGAGTTAACATGCCCAGAAGACTGGCAGCATGACTGTGTGAAATAGACATGTACTTAAAATTATTTTTTTTTTTTTTTGCAGGGCAGCAAATGTATGGAAGTGAGGTATGGCCAGTGCTTAGACGACGAGGAAACCATTGCAAAAAGAAAACTTAAAAACAATTAGTGTCGGTGTAGTTAATTTATTTATTAAACCATTAGCATCTAAGAAATGTATGTATGTTATAGAGCTCTCTAGTTTTAATACTAATTAAAATGTTATGTTTGGGAAAACGGTTTTATTTTAATTGATCATCATGTCATCATTTCTGCGAGGAGCTCGAAGGGTCAAGTGGTGGTAAACGCGGTATTACTTGGAATAGTCGTCATTAACTTTGAAAAAGGCGAAAAAATCCCCGTTTTTCTTTTCTACATTAAAAATTACTACGTTTTTTCTAAGAATTATTATAAGTTGAAAAAAAAATTACAAGTAAATTTCATGTTTTTAACTCAAAGGCAATCGATAAAACCTGACTAAAACGTAAAATATTTAATAAACGATAAAGTATTTAAGTTTCTTTTTAGAGCAAAAAAAGTAAGCAAAATTTAATTTTATAATAAATTTTCATATTTAGGTTTTTTCTGGAACATTTCATTGCAACAATCAAATAAAACGGTATAAATCGAAATATCGTTTATTTCACCGGAACCGAATATGACAATTTGGGTCTTCGAAATTTTCAAAGCTAGTCATCATTAGTTTCATCAAAACATTGAGCTCCTCCGTACTTCAGAAAGCACTTTGCCGTAAGCTACGCCAACGACTGAAATTGGCTCTGGCTGTTATCACTATATGGGGTCAGATACCTTTCTAACCTGAAAAACCTGACTCAGATATTGGTTACAAACATACGCCACAAATAACTAAGAAAGAAAGTTGACTCATTAATGATACATGCGCCAACGCTGCTTGAAAAGTGGAGCTAAAGCTAAATGATGTAAACATTACGTAATTGATAATGTTCCCACGCACATTCACTGTCAGTCACTCAGCTTCCTCGCCGACGACAAGCAGGGCTTGGTACCGGTATTTTAAAGACCCAAAAATAACGGGTTTTAACCATGTAAATAAATATAGCGGCCGATTTTAGAATCCTAAATACCTGGTTAAGACCGTTATTTTTGGGGAAATACCGGTTGAGCGGTACCGTAATGCTAGCGGTCGCTGTAAAAATGTATGGGCAGAAAAATGAGCTGGTTTTTTTATTTTAACCAGGTTTCAGAGCCCTGCATTGAAGTGGACGTCATAAGGCATAGGTGAACGTAATGTGTTGTCTATTTTTTAAAGATATTTTTAATTATGTCTTATCGGTACTTATTTGTATACAATACAGAGCATGAAAAAAAATAAGCTAAGACAATTCTATGCTTTGTAGGGAGCAATAGGGTTGGGGTGTATATTTTCTTTAGTTCGTGGTAATATATATTCTGTAGTTCGAGTTGGTGATACCTCGGTGAACACTAGCGCCACCGTCATTTAAAAATCATAACTCACTGAAATTACAAGTTATCAAAAATCCCTCTGCTGTAATTATAAAGTTCTGGATCTGAAGTTAATTTTAAACATATTAAATTATTAAATTGTAATTCCCTATAGTTACAAATTGCATTATTGCTTAAAACGGCCACTTTTAGCAGTTTTGCAATTTGTAACTATATGGAACTATAATTTAATATGATTAAAAAATGATTTTTAAATGACGGTGGCGCTAGTGTTCACCGAGGTATCACCTTAATTATATGTTCGGAAGTTGTACTATACTCATTGAGTTACTTTATAAATGAATTTTGTTTCCGCTTGATTCGCGCATGAATATTACACATAATAATAGCTTTTCTGTTCTGTCTGGATTCTGCGAGCCAATGGGCTGAGTCGTTTAATAATTAATTTTTTTCTTATTAATTTAGAAAATCACCAAATGTACTAAAATTACTGATATACTTATATACTAGGCTAACCAAAATATGAAGCTTTGAACTTAAATTTAGTAAAATTTGCAAAATAAATTACTTATTTGACCAATATTCAATCCCGTTACAAGACATTGGTTTTGAAAAGCGATTTTCAATCTTTTTGAAGCAGCTTATAAAAGATTATTTCAAAGAGATTATTTCAAAAGATATTTGGTTTAGCATCAAAGATCGAAGCAAGGAAGCCAGGGTTTAGAACCGATATTTCAAGGACCAAAACATAATTGTTTTTAACTTGTTAAATGAAAATAAAGGCCTTTTAAGAAGTACATAATATTAATAATAAATAATAAAAATCATGATTTTCCCATTCGGTGATTCCCTCAGTCGGCTTTTACGGCTTGCGTGGGAAGAAAAGCAGCTGGTACATTCTATGTTTTTCTTTTTCTCTCAGACCAGCATGGAAGAAGAATTAGGAACAAACATTAGAAAACTAGAATAGAATATGTATGTACATAACAATAAACAAGCAAAACAAAAGGAATAACGTGTATAAATTATTTTAATTAAATACTTATATAAATATAAACATTAAACTATTGTAATCAGTGGCAGCTCAGCAAAGAATTTCAAATCGCGCGCAGTCGCGACGCAATATTTTTTTTTAATCTATGCTGCTCAGTATGTGAGGATGTCTAGCACTGATTTTCAGCCGGCGCCGCTACCCAAATTAGTTACGTATTTATCCTATGCGAGTGGTTACAAAAAAAAGGGAGCTGAAGGTCCCTTTTTTTGCGTAACAACTCACCTTTGACGTCTCATCCTATTTCTTCACTCATTCCAAACTAGTATGTCAAACTCATATTATCACATTATTATAATATATTTTCTTTAGTCATCCCAAAATGCATTCTTTACTCAACCTGAAGCAAAATTACTAACAAAGTATGGATAGCAAAACAATGTTAAATATATTCTTTCCTTCCTTCCTTTATTATTAAAAACAGTATTAAATACGATTAAAAATAGTATAACCCCGCTTGTCGACCGGGCTGTACGGCACCCGTATTACTGATGTTAAAAATATTTTATTTAAATATACCTATTATTTTTATGAATTACAGATATTTATATTTCAAAATAACAAAGAAGCAAAAGTTAACCATATCAGATAATAGTACTGAATATGATAAAAAATATTTCTAAAAAAATAATATTTTGTTCAGACTGTACGGTCTGAACAAAATATTATTTTTTTAGAAATTAATATCTTTTTACGTAGTATGACAATAGGATGAGTTAAGAATACTGTTTAGGATGAAAAAAGAATGTAAAATGAAATTTTTGATGCGGAATGGGATAAGTAAGGAGTTAAAATACGATGGCGGTCAACCATATTTTTCGAAGAAGAAGAATAATTATTAGAAATCGGTTAAGGACATACAGACATATTCATTTTATTATCATTTAAGTCACAGGCAGTCCACTGCTGGACATAAACCCATTGAAGGTTTTACTGAATGATAGTTAAAAGCGGCTTGCATCCGACACTCAGCTGCCACTTTTTTTTAATGAAATATGAACATAACTAAATCCTAAATCTGTTGGCACTGAGCCCTGGCCATATAAGCTACTTTCTGTGCCCTCTGTACCACTTCAGGGCATCGCTTGCGCCGCACCAGCCTGCAATCTTGGAAGAAGCCTTCGTTCCTGGGGAATCCATTGCTACCATCACTGAATGTCACCAAACCTGGAAAGTTAGCATGTTTTTAGGGTTCCGTACCACAAAAGGCAAAAACGAAACCCATATAAGATCACTTTGTTGTCCGTCTGTCTGTCTGTCAAACTTTTTTTTGAGGAACGCATGTAGGTACCTATCAAGTTGGATATTATAACATATAAGGTCTCTTAAGGATGTAAAATAATAAAAATTATATGTCAACGCAATCAAATGATACCTATAATCATAAAAACATAGGATTTATTTTTTAAATTTGCGACTTTTACAGGGAATCAAATATATATAATATATTCGGTGTTCTTAAAAATGCTGATATCGTTTCGCTAAGAAGCAATGTACCTAACTTTTGCTAAGCCTTCTATTATGATGCGCTGCGCTCCCCAACGAAATTAAAATTTGTATCATGGGATATTAACACAATTAAGTATACTTTAACCCCCGTATTAAAAAACGTTTGTTAAGCCCATGTTAGCTAAAAATATGTTGCGTCTCTTTCTTTCACGTGAAGTGTCAGGTAAGAGAAAAAGAGACGAAACATATTTTAATTAAAATGTGCTTATCAAACGTTTCTTAAGAGACGGGGGTAGGTATGTATTTAATGTCAACACCTACCTAGTCCCCAAACCCTGCCCCCACGGAATTCACCCTCGAATTTCATGCCATCTGCGCGCCAGAACACTCCATGGCCATGAAACCAACCCTGCATGAATTCTCCTTCATACCTGTAAAGAGAATAAAACCGCATAAAAATAAAATACAAACTAGTAGCTTATAAATTGTGCAGGAATAATGGATTTAATATGTCAAGATTAGGACCGAAGCAAATACAGCTTAGCTCAGCTTAGTAGAGTTGTATCACAGATTACAGAATAGGTACTAGGTCTACTATGTCGATTGTTGTCAGCAAAATTTAAAAAGAACTTGCAAGGCGTCAAAACGCGCGTATTTTTAAATTCAGTTTTGTTAGCAAAATCTTAAATCCATTCTGTGACGTAATTTAAAGCCTTCATTAACAGTCGAATGAGACTCCTAAAATTTTAGTGTAAGTTAATAAACAGTAGCGTAAGTTTGCGCTAAAAAAATGAAAGGCGCTGTTAGTTCCTAGAAAATGAAGTCTTGAAAATTCATACATACAAGTCCTCGGAAACGTGGCTTTTGTAACATGTTGAATTTTATCTCACGATTCACATTTTTCTACGCTTGTTGGAAAATAACGTACCTTATCAGATTATAAGCATATGCCTATAAAAGAAAATACCTAAGTGTACCTAAGTATATATTTGAAAAAGATAAAAAATGAGAGGAAAATATTGTATATTTTTATCATAATACTTATAATAAAATCATATTTAACAAATTTTGAGGTCTAAAGTCCCTATAGGGGACAAGATTTCTGTATCCACCTACCATTAGCATTTATAGGTTAAGTTAGAGATTGAAGAAAAAACTTAGATACAGTAACAAACTTGTTACTGTATAATTATAACTATAATTATAATTATAATAATATGTTAATAACTATTAAGACATTTTCTAGCTTTTTTTGAAATAAATTAAACACTTACTTGGCACCATCCGGGAACGCCATGACTCCCAGCCCAGAGCACAGTCCTCCGATCATAGAGCCGTCGTATCGGGTGCCATCAGGGAACACCAGGTGCCCCATCCCATGTTTCTGGCCTTTAGAGTTCCATTCTCCAACGTAACGGGTCCCATCTTCGTATTTGTAGGCACCCGTTTTCACAACTCCAGGATCTACCACTGTAAATGGTTTAAATTTTACACGGTATTCTATTTTTGAAATCTGTATCTGAAAATTTATGATTCGAATGTTTTTTTTTTTTACTATTAAGTAGACAGACATACGGCCCACCTGATGGGAAGTGGTAACCGCAGCCTATGAGATGCTTGCAAAACTGAAGGAACTTTTTAAGCCCTTCTTGATGAACCCCATGTTGTAGTCACTTGGGAAGACCATGGGAGTTTAGTTCGTTTTAGAATGATTTGTATTCTAAAAAACCTAAATTATTTGACTCGTATAACAAGAAGTAAATAATTAAACTGAAATTGTAAGCAAATCACAATTGCAAATTCATTTCGTCACTCATAGATTTAAAAAATGTCTCGCGTCTAAACCGCGCGTATGATTTCCAAATTCTTCGACGTCATGTCTAGCTAGAACTAAGTCTTCATTTAGTATATAAAGTTATTTTATTTTGTAAATATTATCCAGTCGTCAAGAGAATAAACGGTGTAAGTGCACTTCACATCGTCTCTCATTTCCTGCCATAAAATGCATATATAACCTAAATAAAAAAAAATGTATTTAGAGTCTGTTATAAAGTTTCATGGTATTCGTAGAGCTATAATTTGTAAGAACTCGAACCAAGAAACCTTTAAAATATTAAACAGAAAGTAATATCCAACTCACCTTCAACCATTGCAACGCGCAGGCTGTCCAGTTTGTCACTGAAAAGGTTTCCGTCCAGTTCCGTTTTACTTAGCCCCTAATTGAATTACAATTGCCCTAGACGATGTGCAGAAATGCCGCGTTAGCACCCCTGCACTAGTGCTCCTAAATCTCAGATGCTATACGCGGACAGTAATGTAAAAATTAAATATAATAAGAAATAATTTGATAATAGGAAGAATACGAACAGTTACACAAAATAGACTAGATATTATTTATATTAATAAACACAGTAACACTACATACTTAATAGATATCACAATACCATCGGATTATAATATAGGAGCAAAAGAAATAGAAAATCTAAGTAAATATTACCTTCTCAAAACTAAAATAACTAAATTATGAAACACTGAAACAACAGTAGATACCCATAGTTATCAGAGTAACAGAGGAATAGTAGCCAAAAGCAAACGACGGTACTTTACAATATTGAGCTATGGAGATCTCAGGTTGTAGATTATTAGCTGGTTAACTTGGTTTGACGAGAACTAAAACTGCACGACTGGAACTAACTGCACTTTATTGGACTGGGTTGTTATGCTATATATACTGAACTTAGAGCTAATATTTGCACTTTGCCCTTCATAACTTGGACTATTTACATATACGCCTACTTGCACTTGAACTAATGATCTAAAACTCCCATCTCAAACTCTAACTAGTAACATTGTTGATTTTTTAACATATTTGAACTTGAACTCCTATCTAATACTTAAACTAGAATGATTATTTACATATTTACAAGATTAACATAAAACATTTGTACTAATTAAATGGATCTCATGACAAGGATAAACAAAAGACAATCTATTTAGAACATATGGCGGTAAAACATAACTTTTTTATTTCTTCTCACAAATCGATTCTCTGCAGCCAGTATACAATAAATGCAATCATTATTGGCATTGTGATACTACTTTTTTAAACAGGTACTGTGATATCTTATGCGTGGTACTATATATGTGGGACATAGACATTATCATACCACAAAAACAAGCAGCAATACACCATAACAATAGTTACAAAAGTGCTAGATGACACTATTTTTGTAAATGGTTAAGCTGAATCTTTCTCTTCCTGAAGGTTCAGGACGGGAATTCAGGGTAGAGCCTACAAAGGTCGAGGAGGTTAAACATAATATTATTAAATTCTTAATAATAATAAGATAATAATATAATTACTACATAGACGACGTATTTACATGCCGTCAATGCGCACGAACCATTACTGCAAAGCTAGGCTACGTAAGCCATCTCAAGGCGCACGAGCGCCAAAGTGCCAGCTAGGAGTTTAAGCAGTCGCCATCATCATCATCATTAAATTCTTATTTTATTTTTATTTGCATTAAAATCTCTTCTCCCATGCTGGTCTGGAAGAAAAAGAAAAACATAGAATGTACCAGCTGCTTCTCTTCCCGCGCAAGCCGTAAAAGTAGACTGAGGGAATCGCCGAATGGGGAAATCATGACATAGGCGATGCGGCTAGCAACCCATCACTATTGATTTCCTGTTTCAACTATCATTATGCTAAACGTGGCCTAAGGTCTTATGTCCCTAGGCTCTGTCTACCCCGCATGGGATAAAGACGTGATTATAATGTATGTATGTAAAATCTCTGTTGTGCTTGATGTTGTGCTGTAAATCTATTTTTTTACAGTGTAAGTTAATGAGACTAAATCATTTATCTATCTATCTATAAGAAGAATAGGTCAGGAGTGCTATTTTTGAGATGTATGACTCACCCAAAACCGGTGAGTCCAGTGATTATCGTTCGATTCACCGGTTATGTCGCATGAAAATCATTCGAAAACGAACGATTATCATTCGACTTACCGATTTTGCTATGTCATACATTTCAAAAATAGCACTCTAGGTGCTTTATGTGGCATTTCTCTGTGATTCATATAATTTGGTCATATTAAGGCATAAAACCAACCGACGAAATAAAACTTGGGATTTCACATCCCAAGAAACTTAATAAAAAAGTTCTATATATTTTACAAGTATTTTTGCTTGTAAAACTTGCTATGTTTGTATGTTCAGGTGGAATCTTGCAAGTTAAAATGTACCTACTTCCGCCAGAGTTGAAATTTGAAACATGACTAGTTCCCCTAGTATGAAATTTTATAAACACAGACGCTAGCATTAAGTTTTTTGTATGGAATTTGGAATTTCTTAGTTGCTTACTATCCGCCAGGGGCGCTGTACAGGTTTGTCATACAAAATCGCTAATGCAGTCGCTAGTCTGCGTTTATAAAATCTCTACTAGGGGTACAGGTTCGATGTTAATGCATTATTATGATAAGTGGGTCTAAAAACGCCACTTTGAGCAATTCATTGAATCGAATTCATATTACGAATTCCTTAGCAATTATTTAGCAATTCCTATTTCTTTAAATTTTTTTGAAGAGGAATTGCAAAGCAATTAATTGGCCATTTTTACAAAAAATAGAGGAATTGCTTCAGAATTGCTAAGAAATTCATAATATGAATTCGATTAATGAATTGCTCAAAGTGGCGTTTTTAGTCCCCAAGACCTCACGATGCACCTAAAATCGGCTCCCAATG
Organism: Apomyelois bistriatella; assembly: GCA_947044815.1. Lineage (NCBI taxonomy): Eukaryota > Metazoa > Arthropoda > Insecta > Lepidoptera > Pyralidae > Apomyelois > Apomyelois bistriatella. Next base: position 1,297,721 of record OX345693.1, read on the forward strand.
AGAGACCTCCTCCGCGGTTAACAACACAAATATGTGTTTTTTACACGTATTTTCAGTTCTGATAGCTATACATTGTTATGATAACCATGTCAATGTTGCACCAGAGATGGGCTTTCAACGAGGAAATCAACGGTTAACTTCACGGAAATTTAATTTTTGCCACAAATAAAATGCATCAACTTCATTTTTGCATGCCAGATAGGTCAAACATGTTCTAGTCCGGTCAAATTAGACCAAAAAATTAGTAAACCCACGACAAATTCAGGGGAAGCTGAAAATTCTTACAATTGTTTAAATCATAATTATAAACATTGTCTTAAAAGTCCCAATCGATCCCATCATTTGCATCGTTATATCTCAGAAGCGGTGGCTTTTAAGAAAAAAATTATTAATACCTTTTTTATAGGAAATTTCCTGATCTACAAATTATGTCTGAGGTAATTTTGCGAAAACTCACCGTTTTCAAGAAAATCGCGAAAAACCCATTTTTTGGACCTTTTTACCCCGCAAAATTTTTTTTCTTACATGGGATCGATTGGGACTTTTAAGACAATGTTTATAATTATGATTTAAACAATTGTAAGAATTTTCAGCTTCCCCTGAATTTGTCGTGGGTCAAATGTCTAATTTGACCGGACTTATGTTAATACTTATGTACAGTCGGCTGCAGAGAAATCTGACCCCCATACCACAAGTATCACAATTTAAAGGTCATATTTCTCTGCAGCTGACTGTACCATCCTTATTTTCACATGTTTATTAAAAATTAATGATTATTATTGATTGTCAATATCTCCCTGCAGATAATAAAAGCGCGCCAAGAATTAAAATTCTGTTTAAAACTTATTAATTTAAATTATAATAAATAAAATTATTTAAAAGTAATTAATGTGATACCACACTCGATATGTTTGGAAGGTACTAATAATTTGAGATTTATTAGTCCCGAAAATTCCGCCATTTTGAGATTTACAATTTTACTAAGTATATTCAAAATGGCGCAATAAAAACGAATCTAACGACGTGTCATTTATCAAAATTGGGATCCGCAAAAATTTCAAGTGTTGACTTGACTGGACTAGCAGTTTTGTCCTCAGTAAACAACATAGATTTAAAAAAAAAATTGCCGTAGAGAGAAAGCGCGCGATTTCCAAATTCTTTAGTAAACAATGTCGACCTTTTGTTTAGAAAATGTTTCATAATCCTGTATATATAGGTAATCTGTATAATCCTGGGCGAGTATATAATCTTACCTTTCTTCCTTGTCCTAAATTGATTCGTATCTGCTCAGATATTTATGCTCTTATTCATTTGTATAATATACTAGCTTTTGCCCGCGGCTTCGCTCGCGTGAATGTTTTTATTTGTTTATATTTTGTTTTTCCATCCATTCTAACGTTGACTGGAAAATATTGCATTAGCGATAAGTCCGCCTTTGTACCTAACCTTGTTTTAAATAAGGGTTCCGTTTTTTCATTTTCGTACGGGACCCACCAGATTCACCAGCTTCGCAGAGACTATGTTTTGTTCAGTTTAATTTAATTAAGTCTTCTGGGAACTGCAGAGCTAGCACTTACCCATTGCGAATTGGGAGTTTGGCCTTTGATTACAAACCATATCCTCTGCAAACTTCGTCAAATATTTCTGTTTGCGCCACAGAATTTAGAAATATTTACAACTAGCGGTCCCGGCGAACTTCGTACCGCCTTAGATAGAATTATAAGTAATATCCTACATATTTTTAACGATAATAACATCATTCAATTATTTTACCTTTCCGGAACCTCTCGACTAACAATTAAACTTTATGGTATGGTATTAAAGTTCAAATTGACTTTTAAGTATTATAACGAATCTTTTGTATGGGAATATAGAAAACTGTTGTTTTTAGACTTTTTAGGCAACTTTTTGAATTTTTCTCGCCGTAAAAACCATCCTCGTACTTCAAGGAACATTTAAAAAAAAAAATTAGCCAAATTGTTCTAGCCGTTGTTGAGTTATGCGCTTACCAACACATTTTGCGATTCATTTTTATATATATAGATGTGGCATAGCGCACGAAAAACGCGTCACTAGTTTGGCTCGCAAGCCAACGTTTCACACAGAAAAAATGGGCGGGGAATTTAAGAAATTTATAATGCCACTGTTATTGGCCGATAATATTAGGTGGCTTTGTTGTAAACTACATAATACATTTCTAATAAGGTGAGGTGTGTGGGCTTACGTGTATTAATTGAAGCTGAGAAGAGAGAATATGCTGCCATACTGATCCTGGGACTAAATCCGCGTGAAAACATTTCTATTTGGATGATTTCTCTGTTCTGTGGTTTGCGATGTCGCAAGGCTGGACATCAAATGAATCTATATCACACAAAATAAACGTATTGCCATTCAACGTGGAAATTCTGCCAGCCTTCTGGGCACGTTACCTCGGGGCACCAATTTGCCCGGGACACACATTTAAGATTTTTTTTTAAACAAAAACTACTTGTTCTATCCACCTGTAGTAAGTCAAATTACACGAACTTAACAAACAATTTGTTAATGTTTACATTGAATTTTTTTCTTCATTCTTTAAAATTTTAATTTTAAATTCCTCTGACACCCACCGACTAGATGGTCAAATGACATGAAGAAGGTCGCAGGCAGGCGCTGGATGAAGGCTTCCAACCGGTCATTTTGGAAATCCTTGGGGGAGGCTTATGTCTAGCAGTGGATACTTGGAAAGCCTGCGGCTGAAATGAAGATGATGATGGCACGGAAATTTATAAAAATGCTCGTCTGTCTGTCAGTACACAATTGAGTTGAGTAGGTAACTTAGAAAAAAACATAGATTAATAGAAAATATCCCTTAGCGCGGTTTCATATGCTTTATACAAAAAAAAAGAACATTGTACGTCATTAATCCGGGTTTTTAGGCTAATGTTAAGTGTACTCATATCTTGAGTAAATATGTCAACTACTTGACACAAGCCAACAACAAGACAAATCAGGGTCTCCTAAGTATAAGTTAAGTCCTCGAAATAAATTGGAGCGCGTTTCCCTGATTAATGTTTTCTCTGCCGCAATCAAACTTGTTCATGAATCTTATTTTCTCCAGTGTCGAGTTTTCTTGTAAGTATTTTAATTTATTGATCTTCTTCACAGGGCTCGAAAACCTGGATAAAATAAAAAAACAGCTCGTTTTTTTGTCCATACATTTTTACAGCGACCGCTAGCATTACGGATCCGCTCAACCGGTATTTCCCCAAAAATAACGGTCTCAACCAGGTATTTATAGGACCCTAAAATCGACCGCTATATTTATTTACCAGGTTAAGGACTTTAAAATACCGGTTTCGAGCCCTGCTTCTTCTTTTATAGTCAAGTCTAGTAAGTCAAGTTAGTCTAGTCATGGGCTTAGTGAAGCGGTGGAAATTTTTCACTTTTAGGTTACAAAGATTATCCACTTAGCGGAGAATAATCCATGCCCTGGCCAAGGGTAAGCTTTAATCAAGGTCCTAGATCTAGCGGTACTGACAACAATGAAAGCTTACCGTCTCGAGAGTTTAAATTTACTTAAAAAATGAGTAAAATTTAATGTCTGATTGAAGGCTAAACAGACCAAGCCCAGGTCAGAGAAAACAGGAAAAATTTAAGATTAATGAGCTCTTAAGTAAATTACGTTTTGATGACATGGTTGACGGTGTGGAATACAGATTTTTAACGCGATTAACTGCCATATTTTTTAAAAATAAATATTTGAAGGATTCCAAAATACCTGCCAGTGTCAAATCGCTTTTTATTTTTTTTATTTTTTTTTGCTATTTTTAAAAAACGGCAGTCACTCTATTTTAAAAATCGATACCGTGAAATCTGAGACTATGGTCAAAAACATCGTATCCTAAGCTGTATATGCAACTAGGACTTTACAATTCAGATGCTCCGATGAAGATCGTGTGTCATTTTCAATTAAAAAAGAACTCACTGTCACAGAATTATAAGGTAACCACCCAAACCATGATAGTTTGTGTAGTGACTACCCTGTGGTCCAGTGGTTAAGGCGTTTGCTTGTAGACCTGGCAGTCATGGGCTCAGTTCACATGGGATGCATATTTTGTTTAGTTTGGTTAGAACATAACAGGCTAATCCCCGTCGTACCGAATCACCTGTTTGTCCAATGCTAAAGATGATTCCTGCTTCGGCAGGCACGCTAAGCCGTTATGGTCCAGGCTGCCATCGCTGGTAGACGTTAAAGGAACCACGTCAGAAGCCGAGAGGTGGTTGCAAAGAACTCTAACATCAGGGTGTACATGGTCGAATGACCGTGACTACACGAAATGATGATGAGTATAGACTGACAATTTCACTAGTTACTTTCTACCGCGAGCGATAAGGAACTTTAACCGTGCGTGATAACGTCTATTATTTCTCGTAATTGTTAGTTAATAGTAATAACCTACCAACGACATATCCTTATTGTGGCGGCGCTAAAGTAATTGTCCCGTGTTGTCCGTCCGTAGTGGCATAGAATAGTGTATTTGCAGATGTGATATTAGGCACAAAACCTATTTGAAAAAACATACAAAAAACTTGACCAGCTTTAATATGCGAGAGTTCTACTGCGGCCATCTAGCGATAATAACCGGGACCAACGCTTAAACTAGACTTCAGCACGGAAGAGCTAAATATAAAGTGGTATCTTCGATAATCAAAGAATGGTGATAATTATTTGAATCAAGATTTTTATATAACTGAAAAAGTAAATACTTTAATAAGTAGGTAATCTAATACTCTAATCAATATTATTGTGGACTTATTGATAACTTAGTCAGATAGCGAGCAGTAACTGTATCCTTTTGGCACAAGACAGTGATAAATGGCGGAAACTAAATAAGAAAAAATCATAGATAGGTAGGTATATAATTAATTATATTTTCTTTTCTATCCCCAATCGATGCTAAAAGCCATGTAATAAGCAAAAATTTTAAGTATATTTTATTTATTGAAGTTTGAAGTTTATTCTTTTTCTTTCAAGTCGTGTTCCTCAAGTGAGGGTCGTGACCACCATAATCTAAGCTGGCAGCTCATTAGGCGCATTGAAAAGTTTTGAGATGTGAAAAAGTCAGTCATGTAACCGACACCTCAAAAATACAGGCGTTATTTCTTCACTTTTGCCGGCACTCCCGGAATTGCATTTTGAAGTCTGCTTTTTTAATAAAAATTTTATTGCACTGATTATATAAAGTGTACAGATGGTAAATTAAATGCCATACAGTATACTCTAATCTTAATAATCCAGTAACATAGTACTCTCAATATTTTTGTCCTATCTGCCGCAGAATTTAGTCTTTGATCACGGTCACACAGGTACCGACTGCCTTTTGAGTACCAACTGACGGCAATCTAGTGCTTCCCGTCCATCGCGATCTGCAGCCAACAAATGAACGAACGAATGAAGTTCACGGACGTGCATTGTAGATCGTTTTGTGAACAATCATTATTGTTCTTGTAATCGTACACAAATCTTTTCATTAAAGATAACCCGTTGTACAGTACAGGCCATTGTCTTTGATCACCACACTATTTTGATTGTGGAACTTACGTCCGAATACTCAAACGCTACTCAATTTTAAGAACTGCTCGAGTATCATGCGTCACGTCAACGATATGATAGTGTAAGCATGATACTCGAGTAGCTTTTGAAATCGAGTAGCGTTCGAGTATTCGAGCATTAGATCATTAGAGCATTACACAAAACAGGGTGTCTAAAAACGCCACTTTGAGCAATTCATCGAATCGAATCATATTACGAATTTCTTAGCAATCCTGTAGCAATTCCTCTGTTTTTTGTAAAATGGCCAACTAAACTTTGCAATTCCTTTTTAAAAAAATTGAAATCAATAGGAATTGATAAAGAATTGCTAAGGAATTCGTAATATGAATTCGATTCGCAGAATAGCTAAAGTGGCGTTTTTAGACCCACAGGAGATGGCAGGTTTTTTTACGTAAACTTAGAGAATTAAAAACCACAGATTGTAGCAAATATGTTTGTTTAGTATGTATATATTTTTTTGGTATTTGGCTCCACGTGTAGACGGTTGTATCGCCTATTTGCCTATATATCAAAAACAAAAATGCATGGAGCTACCATAAAAGCTTATATCTAAAGCTGTAACTGATGTGACTGAATAGTTTTCATGGAATTCCCGTAAATCGTACACGAAACGCAGCTTTAGCGGTTATCGAGCCAGTTATATGTAATTTGGTTTTTGACCTTTGTGTCAGCGTCACATTGCCTTAAAACGCTAGAGTTGATATATTGACTTTAGTCACTTCGTTACACTCACTGAACTTCTAATATAAGGTGGACATAAATCAACTGCAAATATTTTAAGGGCAGATACAGACCGCTATACTGAACAACTTTTCCAAATAAACTTATATCGAAATACGACATTTTATTTTTTACTCACCATACAAAACTAGATTAGATGATTCTCGTTTTGTATGGGAAATGAAAAAAAAATCGTATTTCGATATAAGTTTATTTGGGAAAGTTGTTCAGTTTAGTGGTCTGAATCTGCCCTTAAAATATTTGCAGTTGATTTAAGTACACCTTATATATAGCAATATTTTTTCATTCATATCGTCTATTGTTTTAAAAAAATATTCAGTCGAATTGGAAACTTCCGTATTTTTTTTAAGTCGGTTGAAAAAAAATATCAACTTTCATGAAATTGTTTATTTTTGTACCTTTCACAGGATAAATATCTAGTCCTATATAATTTATGAATAAACAATGCTTTTTTTGCATTAGAAGTAATAAAAAAGTTTTATAAATTCCACGGACGTAGTCGCGGGTAATATCTACTTAGTATCAAATATATATCCTTCGCAAAGTTCATACCTTTTTACCTTAATAGATTTGTACGTTAAATTGTTAGTTAGATTGTTTCCTTTGTTATAAAATACTTCAATGGTATTTCAGTGGCCTTGTAGAATCGATCGGGCCACAATATCATGAACACGACAGGGTTTGTTTGAATTTAGAGTAGTTTAGCTTTAACTTAATTAATATCTATGTTTCATCACTACTTAGTATAAAACAAAGTAGCTTCCCGCTGTCTGTCCCTATGTATGCTTAGATCTTTGAAACTACGCAACGGATTTTGATGCGGTTTTTTAAATAGATAGAGTGGTTCCAGAGGAAGGATTTAATAGCAGTGCATAGCCGGCCGAGTCACTTGTTGACAATAAATGTTAAGTTTTTAGATTTATTCCTGAATAGGTGCTATATGGTACGCTTCTTACCAAATTTCGTGAACATTCAACGCGAAGTACCTCATAGGTTTTGGTTTCCATCTGAAATTATTTAATATTATTTTAAACCATAGATCTAAAAAAAAAATGCGTCGAGAACGGTTCGAACTTCTTTGTTCTAAACGCAAAATTATCGAAAGTTGCAACAATGACGTTCATATCTTTTGATCGAGTAAACTTATTACTTTAATTTTTTTACAGACAAATGAGTCCGTAAGCCTGAGTATACGTTTTTAATTTCAACCTGATGTGTTCATGTTCAGAAAATAAAGTTTGACAGACAGACAACCAAGTGATCTTTGAAGTTTTACGTTTCTGCTTATTGAGTTACGGAACTCTAAAAAGAAACAAAAATACATTGAAAATGTTGTGATTAAATTTTCCAAAAACATTTTCATTCATTATCATTTTATTAAAATTCAAATATGTGAGTGAAACAGCTGTCAGCGGCAATAACAGCCTTAAAATAACACACGATAATTGGAATTAGCTTTCAAGAATGATGGGGGGAAACTTTGATATTGGAAACTTGTAAATTTATATTCTTTTTTGAAATAATACTAATAATACAACCAGCCAGTGTTTCATTAAAAAAAATATACTTACCTCAAAGAATTTGGAATCGCGCGCGGTCTCAAGCCGAATTTTATTTTTTAATCTACTTACTTATTTGTTGGCAATATTTTCTTAACACCTATTAACTTAGGTCATACAAACCTAATTGCAATCTTGCTACAGATAATATTTTTGTCTTAAATCATTCATTGGATCATCAAAATAAAGTATTTTACTCTGTCACTTAGTAGCCAATTTAAGATATCCAAGGCAGAAACACAAATTACTCTTGAAGTGTCTATTCTTTGAGGCACTCGACTAAAGTGATGTGTCGTGAAAATACAACTTAATTCCCGGAATAATACACAAAACCGTAATGGTGGTAAAGTATGAATTAATGAGTTAGAAGTGTTTTGGCGAGATAGTAAAATAGTTAAAATATTAAAAAAAAAAATCCTTATATATATGAGTCATTTCCTGGACCGATTTAGAAAATTCGTTTTAATAAGTTTGATAAGAAATACTTTCGATTTATTCCTATTGAATGTTTATCAAAATCGGTGTTTTACTTTGGGTTTCAAATCAAAATAAATGGAATAATTAAATCGGATACTTATCCTCTTACCAAAAGTTGAAGACATTAGATTTTGAATAAAACTAGATTCTAAAATCTTGAAATTCACGATGTTAAAATTATGCTGTTTGTTTTTTTTACAATAAATAAGTTTTAATGAATGTCACGATGAGTTTATATTATGAGATAATTTTTGTAATGTAAATTCAACGACAATAGTATGACCTGACATGGTTAGAGAGCAAGATGCTGGATAAAAACAAACATTAATTGAACCATTTTCTTTACAAATTATTGTGATGGTATTACTGAGCCACCCACCATCGAGCTAGGAATAAACCTGTGTTTCGAATATGGCGGAACAAAGACAGGTTTGGAAGGAGATGGGGGAGATCATTGCCCAGCAGTAGGAAAATAAAGGTTAAATAAAAAATAAATAAATACAAATTAATTCAAATTCAAAATCATTTATTACTAGTAAACATGTTGTACAGTAAGGTTTTACAAATCACTATTAGAAACAAACATGCCTAACCGTTACGGCATACAAGTATAAGTTCTTATGATAATAGAAGTCGTGTCACGTTGCTTCACAGCATAAACCCATGTTGTTCCACTGAATTACACGTAATGTATATTTTCTTTGACTCGGTAGAGATTATAATAGACAGAGCTAATACTGCATCAATTTAGTGAGTGGGTGCCTGCCGGCTCAGTACTTAGCTTACTTGGCTCGGTCACTATATGGTATTGGACACACAAAGTAATTTACAAAGTACGTACACATGACTTTGAGTTCAAAGTTACAACGGAATCTACTGTCTATCAACTACATTATACCACTGTACGCAGTAGCTTTAGTATTTTTTCATCCCTTCTATTCGAAATGTTCAACTTTGCTGCCCCAAAAGTGCGACCAAAAAGTCTTTTCCGATAGCGTTTTTTGTAGCGGGCAATAATGAGTTTCAAATTTGGAACAAAACAATACGGTCAAACAAGCCGAGTGCACATTTTATGAAAAATTAAACACTGGCTGGTAAGAATAAACGCAATCATCGGTAGAGCGAGATGAAAAGTAGAGTGTATCATTCGGGCGCAAACATATTTTTGGCTCGGGCGATGTACTTTGAATCCCTCTCTCCGCTCTGGATTCAAAAATCGCCCTCGCCGTAAAAATATTATTTTGCTCCCTTGTGATACAATCAACTATGGAGAGTGTGACGGGAGCGATAGGGATATGCTCGACCGCCGCAAAGGGAAGATCTTCCCGCAAGGCTTGGGTGTTGTGCCTGGGGAACCTCGCGACAGACGATGTCTTGTTGGAGGTTGTATATAAATGCTCCAATCCGTAGAAACTTTGCAAGCGCGATTTAAACTTTCATAGTAATCTGTTTTTGTTACAAATTTTAATTTGCTAGATTTGAACGCCATCTCATCATCATGACGACCTCCGTGGCGTAACGGTTAACATGCCTGACCGCTACTCAAGAGGTCCCGGGTTCGATCCCAGGTCAGGTCAAGATGAAAAATGGTATTTTTCTGATTGGCCTGGGTCTTCCATGGATGTTTATCTATACATGTATTTGTTATTAAATATAATATCGTTGATTTAGTATCCCATAACACAAGTCTCGAACTTACTTCGGGCTAGACATTGTGTATGTGAGTCCTGCACAGTGGGCCACACAAAAGTATACCACTTTTCCCTTATTTTTACACCTTAGTTGGTATACATTTCTATGTGTCCCACAGTACAGCGTACATACATGGCATATTACCACTTGATTTGTTCTTCCTTTACTTCCAGGATTTTCAAGGTCACCCGCTGGTCAATGCTAGCATTTCCCGGTTTCGTCACGTAATCGGCGCGGCGTCATAGCGAGTGCCGCAGTCGAATGTCATATTACTAACCAACGTTAGTTAAACCAGGTGTTGCCAACTTTAGGCTAATAAATATACACAACTTCTTCATTCTACGGAAATCAAACTGATAAAGTTACAAATTCGCGGCCGCTCCACAGACAGCTAATTTCAAAATCTGAAATCGAAATGAAGCGTCTTTTTGTTGTCTGACAATTGAAAGCTTTTATCAAATATTCGTTCGTTTTTCCTAAAATGAAATTTTTTTTTTCTACTCAATTTTTTTAAAAACTCCATGTTGGTAGCTTTCAAATTTATTCATTTCAATGAAAATGGTAAAAAACCCCTTAGGCTGTGCGCAAATAGGAGAAATTTCTGGGGCCCGAACCTATTCATTACTTGGCTTATAACTAAAAATCACTCTAATCATCTCTATCGTAAATATACAAAGGAAACCGTGCGCGGTCGCCAGGCAATTTATTTTATCTTTTATCGTAAACTAGCGACCCGCCCCGGCTTCGCATGGGCATAAAAACCTTCCTTTTGAATCACTCTATCTATTAAAAAAAACCGCGTCAAAATCCGTTGCGTAGTTTTAAAGATTTAAGCATACATAGATATAGGGACAGAAAAAGCGCCTTTGTTTTATACTATGCAGTGAAAGCGATAAAAGTGATAGTGATATGTAGTGATGTGCTACGGAAATTGCTATTGTCAGTGTTTCCCTACGAAACAGAAATAAACAAGTAGGAGAACAAATGTTGCTGACATAACCCAGCGGATTAACTCTTTGAAGTGGCAGTGGACGTGGGCGGGGCACAAAGCGAGACGAACCGATGTTGCAGAATTTAATAAGTTTTATTTAAATTAAACTTCAATTACTATTATTTATTTTTTTAAATCTCTAGTTTCTAAACTATAGATAACCCTTGAATAAGTAAAAAGTAGTTAGTACTTGTTACTATGGCAACAGTTCGTATTCACAACAATAAAATAAACAAAGGAAAGTTAATTTACATCTGTTTTATTTACAACTCATCAGCAAACAACTATCAAATTACTTCATATCGTTAAATAAATAAAGTCTTTAATCCCAAAAGTTGGTGACCGCTGACTTCAACCGAGCAGTGGGTGTCTACCATCGTGCTAGCACGCAACCTATGCTACGACTTTCCAGTCAAAACCACCGCGGGGCCTGGCCCAACCGCGTCCACCAGTGTGACAGTGTAGTGGAGTGACCATTTTGGATTTTTTTTTGGAATATGGTATCATTTTGATGGTTGGTATTTATTTTTTTGTAACATCCTTCTTAAGACAGATTATTGGATATTGATATCATTTTATTAAAAAAACGAGCTTATCGTCATATCGCGTGGGTTAGATGGTTGGTTGGCCATGCACACCCTGATGTCAGACCTCATTGAAATCCCCTCTCAGTTTCTGACGTGGTTTCTTTAACGACCACCAGATAACGTACCTTTCGAAACACGGAATCATCTTTATTATCATTCTATCAGGTAATTCTAGACTGAAATATTCTAATCAAACTGAAAATAAGACTTACTGTCCAATCTGTCCATTAGCGCTTTTACCTCTTTTTGTATAGCTTCTACATTGTCAACGTCTAAGCGCTATCCCGATCGCATCCCAAGCCTTGAAGTCCAGAGTCTGCTCTAAAGCGATGACTGTTGATGATTATCGTTTTCCCCTCATGCTGGCAGTCAGCCTGATGTTTGCCTTAGGAATGCCGAAAACCTTTTGTCAAGTGAAACTCTTAATCTCAATGTGAAATATCCCAGGCCACAAGTTGGTTGAAAGCTTACTTACTTAAGGTGTCATTAGCTTGGATAGGCTACTAAAAAAAACCTAATTATGACAAAAACATAAAGCCATGTGAGCCTTACCTTACGCAGGTATATAAATAAGTTAAGAATCAACACTACATAGTATAAAACAAAGTTGCTTCCCGCTGTCTATCCCTATGTATGCTTAGATCTTTGAAACTACGCAACGGATTTAGATGCGGTTTTTTTTATAGTTAGAGTGATTCAAGAGGAAGGTTTATATGTTTAATACATGCATTACATAGCATTGCACCCGTGCGAAGCCGGGACGGGTCGCTAGTCATTAATAAAAGGCTCTTGTTGGTGTTGAGTTCTTTTCAATTCTGATAATAATTTGCAAGTTCCTTTATTTATTGATCCGATACGACGTTTGTTTTCTCCTTTATCTGTTTCATAAAGCAATGCCTCGGTCTACTTGGACCCCTGTTTCCTTAGTCTTTCCTTCAATTATGTTTTTCATCAAATCATCGTGTATCAAGTGTCCCAACATGTTTTCTTGTCTGTACTCAATCACTTTTAAAATGCTTCTTTTTCTCGTACTCTATTTAAACTGCTTCGTTTGATATGTTTCCAGTAAGTCCAGTAGTTTTTTTTCTAATCTACGCCAACACCAAATTTCGAATGTTTCTATCTTGTTATTTCTTTTTAAAGAAAATAAAATAAATAAGAAAAAAAAACTTCTAAAAGTGCGAGCGAAGTCGCAAGCGGCAATTAGAACTTTTACAAATAAGGCGGTGTCGTAAACTCCTCCCTAGAGGGCGCCGGACGTGCTAACATGTCAACCATAAATGTATACCCTACATAGCTGTTAGACATGCACACTAGTATACAAAATACTATACTATACCTTTAAAAAAATGAGATAATAATGTACATCGTTTAGAGCAATTTAATAATTTAGTAGTCAAGGCAAGACTGTTTTGAATACCAGAGAATCATTTCTTTTGTTGTTAGACAACAGTTCTACTTTCGCTAAGTTTGTAGAGAATTAAAAATAATATTATTTGGTAGATTTTTATGCCTTATTATCACAATTAATTCAAAATTTTGCATTACCCCCTACCTTTCTCTGCATCACTCATTTGGTTGACTGGTAGATAAAGAGGCTTTAAGTCCGCCGTTTACAATTGTGTAATAAAGTTAAATTACATTAGATAGATAGATTGTCGTCGCGAAATCAAAAAAGACGCTTGTCTTCTACGTACAATACCAAATAAAATATATTTCACGTTAAAGTGAAAATCGCTTGATAAAATCGCCCCCGGAAGTATAGCCAATGTTCATAATATCCGGACGAAAGCACATGTAAATTGCGGTGTTCTGCCAAAAGTAATATATTATGACGCACGCAAGCAAGCTTTAAAGGGCGGTTACTTCTCGTATTAGCTACAAAACGAATAGGTAGTTCCAAAAGCGGTTTTTTTATAGTTTCCTCCATAAAAAAAATTTCTAAATTCGCGCGATTCTAAATTCTTTGCTCAAACATTATCATTCTTGTATTGATGAAGGGTAAACTAGATTTTGGATTAAGTACAGTGTGCCATAAATAAAATTAATATTACCATTGTACCAACGGCATAACGTGCCTTCTGAAATATGGAGCTCAAGATAGAAATGCTACTAATGGTGACCAATCCCAGCTAGGCCGCTCACTCGATATCGCTTGACACGCGTTATCGTTCTGTCTATCTAAAAATTTTAAGAGATGTGCTCTTGTCGGTGGAGTCTCTTCCCGGTGTCTCCATTTTCCGTTAGCCTTCTCTGTTTGCTAACAGGAGTTATGACCAAGGTAGACCAAGAAGGATGTTGGTCTACCTCTATCCCGTCTTCCCTCTATCATTACGAACGCCAGTATACATGAAACAAATAAAACGTCAGGTTGAATCAAGAAATAAAGAAACTGACTTATGTTTTATGGAAGGTACTTCACCGACAAGAGTTAAGATGAATCCAATCATCATTATCATCATCATTTCAGCCGCAGGCTGCCCACTGATGGACATATAAAATGTTGAAGTTGGTTACGCTGGCCGTCGATTGACACGCACTTTCATCAAAGAAAATAAACATTACCGGTCTTTGCCCGCGGTTTTGCCCGCGTGGGCCTCGGCCAAAAGTAGTCTATGTTTGACCATAAGTCTTTAACTATTTCCATACCAAATTTCATCAAAATCGGTTGAGCGCTTTCCCCGTGAAAGCGTAACAGATACAGATATACCGACGGACCGACTTTGGTATTTATAATATTGTATGTAAGTATGGATATGGAGTATCATTACGAAGACGCATTCCGCGATACGACCTTATTAAAGTCACAGAAAGGAGCTAGATACGCCGCTTTAAAACGGTCCGATTAGAAATTAGAGGAAGGCATATGTCCAACAGTGGACGTCTTATTGCTGATATGACTATGATATGATGCCGCGCTAGGCTTATTGAGCTCCTCTTGCGATTCCATAATTTACCTCGTTTATTAGCAAATGACATTCTGACGTCATGACTGCGCGTGATCATGAAAACTGGCTAATTCTGTGAAGTAGCTGGAATTATGTTGACATTATCCAGAAACACCTTGTTTTTTGGAATCTATTATGCTCAAGGCCATAGTTCAATTAAAGCATGTTGTTTAGAAAAGCCTATATCTAGCTTCTTCGATTATTTATTCTTCTAGCTCTCTCTCAATATCATTCAAGCGGTTTTCCGGTATCTTCTTAAGGGGCAGCGCTGTCTTATTGTCTCGAAGTAAAATAGTAATACAATTTAAGTATAATTTAAACTTATCGATAAAATAATACACATTATTTATATGGTGTGGGTTACAAGACCAATAGACCAACCTTTTTGTCAAAGTTTTCGAAACCGCTTCTAGGCTTTAGACGTGGTTATATTTACGCAAAAAAATAACAGCCGGATCCAACGGTTGCTCAAAAACATCAATCAAAATAAATGATTTATATTTTTGCGTACTACATAACTAGATACATTACATTTTTGTTTACTTATAATTTGTATTTTTAAAGGATACGCGATATTCATAACAAAGTGCCAGTAGTAGTAAAAAGTAAACAAAAGCTTGTAAAAATAAATAATATCGGTTCAAAAATAGAAGAAACAACAGAAATCCATTTTTAAATTATTCAAAAATAAATGAATTTTATATTAATAAAATTCATAAAATTTTGAAATGATAAATTATTATCATTTCAAAAAGGTTTATTACCTCTGACTCAGAGTCCTGTTTCAATCGAAGCACGGGCGCATAAGATTACAGTAAGTGACACTCCTCTGGGGAATTTTTCATATAAGGGTGATTTCTACGAGCAGCGTTTCGACCGCTCTCTAAATAATTCCTGTTATTTTATATTAATTTCTTCAAAAATAAAAAATACAGAATAGACTTAAGGTGTCATTTTTAGCCTCCCAAGAAATTTCCCTTAGTCCCATTTCGTAGCCAAATAAGGTTTAAAAAATTTCATGCAAAACTTTTCACTTTATCTTCTGTGCAAATATCGTGTACGAATGCCTTGTAAGCCTAAGAAAATTGTTACTTTTATAAATGGCATATGGCTTGGCAACTTATTTGTAAGAAAGTTATTACTCAAAAAAAAACATTTATCACATAAGAACGTATTGCACTATTACAAAGTAAATAATAAAGATATTTAATAATAATATAGAATTAGATTTATCGTATGTAGCTGACTTCGTGTCCAAAGTATCCAAAGTAGCTATATTTCGTGTGGTTCAAGGTCGAACAGGTCATTACTTGGAATTTTCATAAAACAACCCCTAATAAAAGAAAATCGATGAAATTGAGTTACTTTAAGGTTAAATTATACTTTAATGTTTGACTTGTGTTATTTATTTATTTTATAGAATAGAATAGAATAGTATATATTTATTTGCATTGAATAGACTGGAAACAATTTAGATGAATTTTCCCAGACATGGAACCTAGCTAGAATATCTTTTTGACTATGTAAGAACTTATGTTTAAAATGTCCAAGAAATCGTTAGTAACGTTTTCGAAAACGCTAGTACAAATAAATATATATATACAAATATCGCTCGTTTAATAGTATGAAATAGGATTACAGAAAAGCCTTTAGAGTTCCTTCGATAAACAGAATCCTCTCAACGATAGTACAACTCGCTTTGAATGCATTTTATTTCCGCTTGAGTATCCATCCATACTTCCATACTAATATTATAAATGCGAAAGTCTGTCTGTCTGTCTGTCACCTCTTCACGGCTAAACTGCTGGATCGATTGTGATGAAATTTGGTAGGGATGTAACTAACGACCTGAGGTCAAACATAGGCTACTTTTGGGCGCGATATAACCGAGTCCCACGCGGGGCGAAGCCGCAGGGAACAGCTAGTTTTCTCATAAAATGATCGGATAGGTAAAATTACAATTATGAAACCACTTGTGCTATGGCGAACCGATAAATTTATAAATAATATCGATTTCATTGCAATCGATACCTCAAGAAACAATGACCGATGACCTACTGACCGTTTGTACCGTTTAGATAAAATAATAGTTTTAAATTTCAATAATATTTATTTTTCAAAAATACAACACTCCCGTTTAATTGCTTTTATAGATAAGGACCAATTTAAAAACAAATGAAATGTACCGATTAAAAAAATATTATTAAATTAAAAACCACATTACGAAGTTTTAAAATGTTGATGCCAATATATAGAAAAACAATATAGATTTTAGATAGGTATATATTTTTCTGATTGTTATGTATAATTCAAGTACTGGCTGCAAAGACACACTGATTTGTGTGTGTGAAAAAAAATGCTTTCCCGCCTTTGCTGTGAATTTTTCTCAACATTGATTTTCTTTTGTTTTTCCTATGAAGGCCACGTTTTAAAAAAAATATAATAAATATAAATTCCATTTAAAATATTATCACGAGGACATAACTTTATTTGTATTTAGTTCAACGAGTTCAGTGTATTACCCAGTGTATTACCTAGTACAGTTTCAACCACAGAGCAATCATATCAAACAACGGGATTTTTAAATAGATGACTTTATTATTGTATAATATATTTTTTTAGACATATTTTTAGCCTGACTATTTTTTATAATTAGAGGTAGTACCGCCTGGCGCCAGGATAGTAGGAGTCGCATAGCTGGGAGCCTGGAAGTGCCAATTTTGTGGTCTCTTGGTATATGTGATTGAAGTAAGTACTTATTAAAAAAATATTAAGCTATAAGCTAAAATTACTACAACTTACTACAATAAGAATTCTTAGCTTAGCTAGTCAACTTTAGAAAAAATCAAATAAGCAGTAGAAGGATTTTGATACTTACCCCCGTATTAAGAAACGTTTGTTAAGCCCATTTAGCTAAAATATGCTTTGGCTCTTTCTCTCTTACCTGACACTTCATGTGAAAGAACGAGACGAAACATATTTTAACTAAAATAGGCTTAGCAAGCTATTCTTAATACGGGGGTTAAATATTATCCACCAGCTGTCCTTCATTTGACCCCCGGTCTTTATCTATATCCATACCAAATTTTATTAAAATCAGTCCAGCGGTTTAACCCTAAAAGCGTAACAGTCAATTATATAAATATTAATATATTAGACTAGCTGTTCCCCGCGGTTTCACTCGCCATAAGTGTGTATGTACTATAGCATATAACTTACTCAAGAATCAGGCTTTCATATACAAAAAGAATTTTGCAAATCTGACCCGTAGTTTTCAAGTTATAAGCGTTCAAACAAACATACAAACTCTTCAGTTTTATAATTTTGGTACAGATTAGGTTTTTTTTTTGAGTACCTACATTGATGCAAGTAAACCCCACATCGATATAACTTATTACCACCCAACCCTCAAAATATTAGGGGCCTATTAAATGGGTAATCACTTTAGCTTTCGGAATGACGAAGCGCTGCGTCCATTATCCCTACCTGAAAATCTAAAGTCATTAGATGCTGAACTTATAGATAACCGGAAAATCCGTACTAAGTTAGTACCTGTACGTACGTACACCAAAATAATGGTGGTAAATAAAAATGGAGATCAATTTTAGCGAAGTTTAGCTGTATAAAATACGGTCGGTATAGAATTGGGCTACTTTTTATCCCACAAATTGACTGCCTCCTTGGTCGTGAGTTCTATTCTTACGAAAAGCCTTTTGTTTAGTTGTTTCCAGTTTGGTTAGGACATCGCAGGCTTGAATCATCTGATTATCTGTGATTCCGTGCTTCGGAAGGAGCGTCAAGCCGTTAGTCCCGGCTGCCATCTGGTAGTCGTTTAAGCAACCACGTCAGAGTCCGAGAGGCAGTTCCGAAAAACCTGACATCAGATTGTGCATTATCGATTAACCGTGTCACTTATACGAAATAATGATCCTACACATTACATGATAGCGAGGCTTAGGGCGAAAGTCAGTATTAGTATAGATAAAGGATATAATAAGACAAATCAGTGTATGCGTTTTATTACAGACAATCCTGGGACGTTGGAATGAGCCCCAAGGGCGTGTGGAGTCCACCGGCAGGCCCTGAAAATGATGCCTTGTACCTGGCCAACCACGCTTTTCTTTTTAATATGGTAAGTGGTATTATGGTATCGAATTGTGACCACACACCGGCATGCGCAGCGTTGGACATCCAGCGACCAGGTGTCACAGACACACACAATGCCGCAAGCAATTCACTGCTGGACATAGACCTCCCCTATGGATTTCCGGAATCTCCGGTTGGTAGCGGCGTGCATCCAGCCCTTATGTTCGACCTTCTTCAGGTCATTTGGATAGCCAACGCTGCTTGCCAGTGCGTAGTCGCCATTCTCAAAAATCTTTTTGCTCCATTGGCTATTGGTTCTCCACGATATGTGACCTGGTTACTTCCATTTTAAAAAGCTAATTCGCTAGGCTATGTCGAAAACTCTTCGTTCTCTTCCGGATTTCCTTATTTCTGATTTGGTCTCGTATATAGGGACCTAACATAATCCTCTTAATAGCTCTTTAGGCTACCTTATGAGGCCCATAGCCAGTAGATTAGGACCACATTCCGAAACAAACTATGGAGATCTATGGGAGCAGTCTATGTGCAGAATATGTATATGTTTTCCTTTACTTTATCCCACTCTCTTATTGTGGGTCAGCACAGTATGGTAGTTCTTTTCACTTAGATCATTTCCTGCGTCACATTTTTCCTGGTCATATTTTCTGTCGCATTACCAATCCTTTTTTGGTGTTCCTCTACTCCTGTCAATGAAACCACACTACGCGCTTAAAACAGACTATGTCACATTCACATCACACCGGATAGTGATGTGGTCAGCGGAAGACAGGACGCATTACGAGTATTATGAGTGATGTTCCTAGCGGTTGATCGGTGAGATCCTTTAGGAGACAATTTTGACTGTATTTCCGATGGTATGTTTCCTTTATAACCCACTAGAAATAAAGGTTTGTTTGTCTGCAAGTTTTGTTTATCTCCGTAACTCTATATAGAGCAAGAAAACTATTTGTTAATTGGTCTTGTATTAAACGCAAAACTATACATGTCTTTACATCACTACATAGTATAAAACAAAGTCGCTTTCCCTGTCCCTATGTCCCTTTGTATGCTTAAATCTTTAAAACTACGCAACGGATTTTGATGCGGTTTTTTTAATAGATAGAGTTATTCAAGAGCAAGGTTTTTATGCCCATGCAAAGCCGGGGCGGGTCGCTAGTATAATAAAATAGTAAAAATATTTTGTCTGTACATTTAGTAATTTTGACTGAAATGGATAGTGACAATTAAAATGAATAATAGAAAGCAAAATACATTTTTTGAATTTTTTGTCTGTCTTTCTGTCAGTCCGTCTGTATGTATGATCACGCTTATCTTCGAAAGTATTTAATTGATTTGCTTAAAACTTTCACTAATTGTTTTGTTTTAACTCGGAAGAACATCTAGTTTTTTTCATCATAATCGGTTCATTAAAAAAAGTTATCGTCATTTGAATGAACTCAAGGCATGTTTCATTTTGAACGAAAGCACCAAATTGGATAATTCTTTTTTTTTGTGTTGGTTATTGTCATGACAAACTTTGTTTAAAAGAAAAGGGGATTCCCGGGCAATTCCCGCTGGAATTTCGGGAGCGATTCATCGCGGGCTACAGCTAGTATTTAATATTTTTAATAGTAAAATCTTAGTAGGTACAGAGGGCTGCAGATAAATCTGACCCCCATGCCACAAGTATCGCTATTGAAAGGGGGTCAGATTTCTCTGCAGCCCACTGTACTTCATATTATTTTTATATGAAGTACTAAGAATTTCTATTACATGCTTTTACAATGTTTATTTTGCCTGGCCCAAACCTTTCGGTGGCTTTTCTTAATTTGTAATATAATCTTGTTTTGAATACCTGTTTTTTATATATCAAGACAAGCTATTGCCCGCGGCTCCACTCGCGTAATACTTAGTTATATCATGCCATAAATTTGACCATAATTTGAATTGACTATATTTGACCCCCGATCGATTATCTATGTCCATATTTTTCATCAAACTCAGTTCAGCGGCTTATGCGTGAAAGTGAAACACACAGGCAGACTTTGCATTTATAATATTAGTATGCAAATTATGAATTTCCATTTCAGTACCATTACATTACTTTATAAGATTAACGTAAGTAATGTTAAATAAATAAACCCTAGAAGGTTCTAAGTCTGTCCTTGTAAGATAAGCAATGTCTAGGCGGTGGCGTGCGCTGTAGGCTCTATTTCCGTTATCAGTGAAGGTTGTAGTTAAGATAAGACCTAGGTTGACCCTGCCACTGATACACTAGTGGCCAAGGAACACCCTAGTTGGTTATAAATCTATCGTTTTTTTTCTGTTCATTACAAACTAACATTTACCTGGGGTTTTATTAATGTATAATGTACGACAAGCTGTTCCGAAGAACTCTGACACCAGGGTGTGTATGGTCGATTGACCATGCCTACACGAAATGAATGAATGTATAATAATACTATTTATTTATTTAAACTTTATTGGGCTTTGAAAAATACACAGGTGGACCTAATGCCATAAAGAATACTCTAACAGTCAAAACTTAAGACCAAACATAAATAGTAATGGGTAGTGAAAAAAAATTAAATGATGATGAAAAAAAAAACGCCAAACTGCGGGGAATGTTACTTGTATACATGCCATAACCACAACTCTATGTAAAACCATATTTTGCTATTGACAAAAGCCAGTATTAATTAAAAATAAAACACTGGTCGCATACTAAAAAGAAAAAAAACATGATAAATAACGCGTCCCAAGTGAGGGTAGGTGATTATTCACTGTCAAGCTAGCAGGGGCTAGGTCAATGCCATGGCACAGATTAACATATAATATTTAGCTGGACAAAAAAAAAAGAAATCACCTACCTGTATTGCGGATTAATACAAGGTGACAGGGTTCCTTGATACTGCAGGTTAAGTATCATAAGTAGACTCCAAAGTAAGTATCTATAAATGAATAACAACATTATTTTAATAATTAAATTTTCTGTGTTAGCGATTTTGTATGACAAACCTGTACAGCGGCCTTGGCGGATAGTAAGGTAACTAAGAAATTCTAACACAGTCGCTAGCGTCTGCGTTTATAAAATCTTATACTACTAAAGTAAAATAGCGCCTTGAATTGTAGAATATCAAGATTCTTTCACAGCTGTTTTTGCTGAAAATTCAAACCGGCACAGTATAAAACAATGTAAATCGATTCGAATCGTTATAACTTTCTAACTTTTCTATTCAGTTAATTTATTGTCGTCCAGACAGAAAGGGTTGACAGCGTTGTCGCATGCTGTGCTGAATCATGAAACAAAATACAGCAATTTATTATCACCGGTTAATGACCTCTGTAAGTCCTGAAGGCTATCTACTTAAAATTTAAAAGCTGTGCTCATATCGGTAAAGTTATTTTCAATCTTCTCTTTGTTATATACAACTAGCAGTTAACCCCGGCTTTGCTCGTGGTACATACATAGCCTATGTTACACAAAGTAAATGTAGCTTTCCAATGGAGCAAAATTTTTGAAATCAGCACAATAGTTTTACAAACATACAAAAATAGAAAAATACAAGTCTTTTCTCTTTATAGTGTTAGTATAGAAGTACTTATAGATTACCTTTACAGTCAACATACGATAGGCGATAATGATAGGCGTGCGGTCACCGTAGCCGGTTTACGCTCTTCCTACCTTAAGAGTGTCAGTAGCGCGCTGCTTACTCGTATCCTAATATATTTCGGCACAATAACCTCACCTTTCGGTATCTATTTTAACCCCCGGCGCAAAAAGAGAGGGGTATTATAAGTTTAAAGTGTGTCTGTGTATTTGTCTGTTGTATCGTAGCTCCCAAACTGATAAAGCAATTTACGTTTCGTTTTTTTAGTGTCATTGATAGTTTTATCCAAAGCGCTCTTAGCTATATTTCATGAAAATCTGTTCAGCCTTCTTCAGCTCTATAATAGTTGATGACGGGGCTACCTTCCATATTTCCTATCGATTTAAAATTTGTTACCTACCGTATTACTTTAATGATATTGAAAGAACATAGTAAGGTAACCATGACTTTGAATCAAGATGGAAAGGAGATCATGTAGAGGGGTTTTAAAAAAATAAATTTTACTTACATAAAATACAACTCCGATTTTTAATTTATTTGTTATACATAGCTCCTCTTCTCGTTAGTTACGGGGAAAATGGTGCTATTTGATGCAAATAAATTACCTAACACAAACTATTGTTACATAGGTGCATTATCGCCATTACCTTGGGTAAAGGCCAAAACATGCAACCTTGTCATTCTAACTCCGGCATCAAATTGATGGACTCATGGTTGTATGCATTTATCTGAATCATTACGTGTATGTTCGAAAAAATAATGGAAGGGGTAATCAAAGGGTTAAATATAGGTCTAACCCTACTGATTGTGTCACCATTTTAGAGGAATTCCTCTTTTATATCATGTTTATTAAAAGCTATTATAGTTTCGTAAACCGTGTTCAACAAATAAAAATTAAGTTAAAAAATTATAACCCGACTACGTTTAAAAGGTGTCTAAAAAGGATGAAACAAGGAATTATTTGAGATAGAAATCCAGAAATGCATAGTTACAAAAATGGTCATGGTAAAGCCGTGGTCTTACATACATAGTACATACATACATAAACTGCCAAAATCATTACCCTTCCTTTTGGCTTCGCCGTAGTCGGGTAATAATAAGTGGTTTAACTATATGCTTGAATATTTTGTACAAGCTGTTTCCCGGGGTTTTACACGCCCTTGGTAGCTTTTCCAAGAACCAGGCTAAATTAAGCATAAATATTTTTGAAATCCGACTAAATCGTTCTAAAGTTATAAGCGTTGAATCAAACAATTTTATTTACATTAAAATTAAATTTATTAACTTAAGGTTATGTTAACGGATCTAGAAACCTTTATACGAGACCCAAAGGAACCACGTTTCAGAACCGTAAATCATCATTAATTAAAGACTTTATTCTTAAGGCTCTGCGGTATGTTATACGAGAAGACATAGTATAAACAAACAAAAAGTACAGCACCCGTAGCCAAGTGACAATTTCGAAACGCTAACGAATGTCGACAAGAACAATATGTATGGGATTGACATAAGCTGCGGTAAATCACGTGGTCAATCTTGTGTCAATCCCATAGATTTTGTTCTTGCCGTACGCGTTAACGTTTTGCGATTTTGACTTTGACTAAGCCCCCAGCTTACCGAACGCTGCCCATCCGAGTCGTTTATACCTAATTAGCAAATTATCTCTTTTTCTAACTAACAAGTAACTAAATGTATCCTCACATTGTTCAAGCACGATAGAATTAAAAAACGCTTGTCGAACGACGGTCTATGTACAGAAGAATTCGCCGACAATGTACAAATACTTTTACAAAACTTAAAACGAACGTTTTGCCGACATGCCTGTATCTAAATATAGCGACATAGCGTGCTAAACCCAATCGATGATGTCGCCTTGGCCCCACGGACTAATTCCCACGGCATATTCATATTTACAATACTAAAGGGTAATAAAACAACAATTTTGTTACGCGCATTCGTATATCTCTTCGATAAAAGCTTGTTACTCGTACGTCAATAATCGTCAACAATAGGGTGTTGCTCAAGTAAGAAATCTACCCATGCATTTGTTCGATAGGTACATAACGTACCAGCTGTTGCCCGTTGCTCCACCCGTCTGTTATATCGCGCCCAAAAGTAGCCCATGGTTCGTGGTCCTTAACTATATCCATGTTAAATTTCATCAAAATCGGTCCAGCGATTGTTCATATAAATGCGAAAGTCTGTCTATACAGCGAATAGACAGACTTTCGCATTTATAATATTACTATGAAAGTATGGATATAGAAGTATGGATTATAGTATTCTTTAAAGACTGTGGGGTGTGATGACGAGCGCTCAAAATGTATTGAAAATTAACGTGGCGGATTGTCCAAAGGTGTCATCATCATCAGCTGTCTACAACCCACTGCTGGACATAAGCTTTCCTCTGTCTATGCCATCCGTCCCTACTCTGAGCCACTGCAATCCAGTTGTTGCCAGCAAGTTTCCTAATATCATCGACCCATCTAGCTACCGGATGTCCGATACTTCGCTTTCTGTTTCCAAGGTACCAATTCGTTACAGCCTTACTAAACCTTCCATTTTTTCTTCTAGCCAGGCCCAGTTCCTTTTAAAACTGTTCCTTCGGTCTCACTAGCGCCACTTCAAATAAAAAAATTCTCTCTCTGGAAGTAAGCTTATCAGAAATCCTCGCTAGCATCCTTAACTTATATTAGAGACCGATATATGCTTTAGTTTCATTTGCTTGGTAAAAATTGCTAAAAATGGCCACGTTTTGTAAGGGTTTCTAAAGCGGATAGTATTTCAAAGACTTCCGAGATTCTAATGTAAGTTAAGCAAAAAATTGGTGCGAGGATTTCTGATAAGCTTACTTACAGAAAGAAAGTGAAGTTAGAAAAGTGAAGTGGCGCTAGTCAGGCCGAAGGAGGAGCCTTAAGCAACTCTAGAGGGTTGCAACTCAAGGTAGGGTTATTCTCTAGACCCTCTTCCTCGTGAAATTTCGAATTCGTCGCCGCCGAGTTGCAAACTCGCTGCTAAGTGGCTGGAGACCATATAGATGGAAAGAGTTCAAGTACGCATAAAGCGCGTTTTTAGTATTGAATGTATTAATCTGTTCTACGGGTACAGTCGAGGGCAGATAAACCTAATCCCGCAACCGTAATTTCCATATTGATCGTGGGGTCATGTTTATCTGCACCCGACTGTACAAAACGCAGAAAGACGCTGAATTAGGGCTTTATCTTTCAGATTGGAAATTTATGAGGGGGTTTTATGTCCAATAGACTTGTTGAGATTGAAAAATGATGTAAATACGGGTGAGAAGAAAGTCTGAAATAAAACTACCAACAAGAATTCCTAAGGCAGATTAACGTAACTACGGATTAGAAATCTATTAAACCAACTAACTAGCATTCCTAAGAAGGGTTGTCGTAATCGAAACGCAGGCCTATATAATAATCGAACGAAAAATTTATACACTGGGCTCAAAAAATGTAAACAAAAGTTATGATTTTATCCTTTCTCATTAAGTACTTTTTGGGCTCTATGAAAAAATTGGATAAAAAGGGCAAATAATAGGTACAGTAGGTACTTCGTTAAAG
Source organism: Apomyelois bistriatella (assembly GCA_947044815.1). NCBI lineage: Eukaryota > Metazoa > Arthropoda > Insecta > Lepidoptera > Pyralidae > Apomyelois > Apomyelois bistriatella. Next base: position 1,323,590 of record OX345693.1, read on the forward strand.
TTGCATCCCAAAAAAAATGTAACGTTTGGAAATTTTGATATACCCACGGCTACAGCATATATAATTAGTTTATGAATACCGTGTCAAAAGAAATGAAACTCATCGCTATAAAAATGAATACAATTTTTCGCCCCCTCGCCTACCTTCGATAAATGGAGGCAATTTTTACACACGACGAACACATTACCTTTACTTTACTTTCTTAGAGTGTTAAACCAACCGGATACGCCACGCACACATATTTTTTCGTGAAAAAGTTTGCTAATTCTGAATTTCAGAATATATAAAAAATACCCTATTCGCAATAAAACTTGAAGATTTCCCTCGATAACTTCATCATCAGATATTGATCTGATGACTATGGGACCATCTAAAAAGTATATCCTTTCGAACAAAAAAATAATTTAACAAGTCGGTCTAGAGGTCTTCGAGTAATCGAGCAAGATACATTACAATTAAAAAGTTGTAAATACATGTAAAGTGGGTTAAAAGTTTCAGTATCATTTCACCTACGTCTTACCTTATTAACATAGATTATATAAAAAAATACCCATACCCCAATACAAAACTTGAAGAGTTCCCTCGATTTCTCCATGATCCCATCATCAGATCCTGACCTTATGAATATGAAACCAATTGAAAAGTATTAGTTAAGTATACCCTCTTAAACAGTATCCGGTAACATACATAAAAAAAACTAAGAACCTCCTGTTTTTTGAAGTCGGTTAAAAAACAAGAGGTCTAGTGAGATGAGCCTTTAGGATTCAGCGCATGTTGTCAGCCACTCAAGTTGTCAGATACGCAAATCGCCAAAAAAGGGAAGACGACATGCGCATCTGATAACTTGAGTATACCTGGCGACGTGCGCCGAATTCAACTCTCGTTGGGAGGGTTCCTTACATGAAGTTATTATGGGTAAATTCCCTACTGGACTTACATTCATACATATAATCACGTCTTTATCCTATACGGGGTTGACAGGGCCCAGGGCCATAAGACCTTGGACCACGTTTAGCATGATGGTAGTTGAAACAGGAAATCAAGAGTGATGGGTTGCTAGCCGCATTGCCTTTATCATGATTCCCCCAAATGCGGTTTCCCTCAGTCGACTTTTACGGCTTGCGCGGGGCTTGCCTTCTGGACTTACTAATTAATATAATATTACGATCACAGAATTTATAAGTATGGTATTGGGCAGTAATAGCGACTGTAGTTCGCAAGGCTTATGGTAGACGCCACATAACGTAAATATATTTTTTATTTATTAATTTTAATAAAGAAACAATAACACCCTTACAGCTTACATGCCAATGCGATGTTATGCGTATGCTAGCTGTAACAAAAATATGTGTATCTTAAACTAAGAAACAACAATCCATACTAATATCCATACTTCCATACTAATATTATAAATGCGAAAGTCTGTCTATCTGTCTGTCTGTCTGTCACCTCTTCACGGCTAAACTGCTGGACCGATTGTGATGAAATTTGGTAGGGATGTAGTTAACGACCTGAGGTCAAACATAGGCTACTTTTGGGCGCGATATAACCGAGTGCCACGCGGGGCGGAGCCGCGGGGAACAGCTAGTAAAAAATAAATACTTAAGTAATCGAAATATAATAAAATATTTGGATATATTCAGATAATTTCTCTACTCTGTTATAGACGTACTCACAGGACATTACCTACCATGAGATTTTGTAAACGCATTCACTACGCTACGCCTGAATAAAGATTTTGGACTACTGACATAATGAGATTATGCCAAAATACGTTTTCATGTTATATATTGCTTCAAAAATAATAAATAATGGCAGTTATGCACCGCCATGCGCGATTTTAATTCAAAAAGTTAAACTTTCAGTTTTAGTTGAACTGAATGTGGATTAGTAGCACGCCACCCTGTTCTAAATTTAAATAGCCATGCTGGGTTAATAAAAAAATCTATGACGTCAATGCTTGAATGCTAGGTTACTTATATTTCCTATTTTATTATGACTCATATTTTATCAGCAAAAGGGTTTGAATTTGTATAGTATTCTATTAATGTCATTTCTATTAAGTATATTCATATGACTACTGGTTGGGGTTTCCACTCTAATTCCCGTGGGAATCATGGAAAATTCGTTCTTAATTGATGTATCTGTGCTATACATTATATATTTTGTGCAATAAATCATACTTCATACTAATATTATAAATGCGAAAGTGAGTATGTTTGTTATACTTTAACGCTCGATCTACTGAACCAATCTTCCTGATATACATACACATAGTTAGAAGAATTGAGAAGGACATAGGGTACCTTTCATCCCGGAAAAAAAACACTGTTCCCGAGGGAATTCACGCGGTCGAATCCGCGGACGAAAGCGAAAAAACAAAGTCGCTTTCTCTGTCCCTATGTCCCTTTGTATGCTTAAATCTTTAAAACTACGCAACGGATTTTGACGCGTTTTTTTTTAAGATAAAGTTATTCAAAAGGAATATTTTTATGCCCATGCGAGGCCGGGGCGGGTCGCTAGTTATATATAAATAAAGAAATAAGAACAGTTATTTTGCTTTTTTTTAAATACCTGTTTTAATCCATTTATGCTGCCTAAAGTTATCTAAAAAAGCCTAATTTCAATCTCAGGAAGTGAAAGACGAAAGATTGAATATACGCGGTTATTTTTGGAAGTTGATATCAATTATCCGATCAGCTGTAATATCCGACCAGCGGCATATTGCTGCCGCCATATATGGAAAGCAAACAAACGTTAGAGCGAGCGTAAATTATGTATGAAATATTATTTTTAACTTTTAAGTAAAAATTAAACACAGCCCTATACCGGAAGCAAATCGGACGGGAGAAGCTATCTGCTGCGTAAGCTGCATTTACCTCTGTCAAAGTATAAGCGCTAAAAAAAATTGGCGTCACTTAAAAGACCGCGCGCGATTCGAACTTTGTCAATCGGTCTATAAAATGTATTAGTGTGTGTAATCTGTACACAAATTATTTGCTGTTTTATTTAATTTTTTAATGTGTACCTAAGTGTCATCATTGCAGTCAGGTAGCAGTCAGGTGAATAAGTTTTGTATGTAGGTATGCAGAACTGTACTGGATATGTATGTTCTCCGCACAATAAAACATTCCGACGAATTGAGAACCTGCTCCTTTTTTTGAAGTCGGTTAAAAATCGCCAGATCTATTGGAATAGTAATATCGCTAAGGCTACTGCCTTCCTGTAAGAAAGCCGTGTTGCTCAAAGTTATACGTATATCATAAAAAAACCTTTTTATAATTAAGTCTCGAGCCTTGTACTATTCCAAAAATAATAGTATATCACTACATAGTATAAAACAAAGTCGCATTCTCTGTCCCTATATCCCTTTGTATGCTTAAATCTTCAAAACTACGCAGCGGATTTGATGTGTTTTTTTTAATAGATAGAGTGATTCAAGAGGAAGGTTTTTATGCCCATGCAAAGCCGGGGCGGGTTGCTAGTATATTATTTAGTTATATAATTTATTATATATTTAATTATTTGTTACAGGTTGTGCAATGACGTCGTATCAAAACGAAATCACACGTTAAAACCCAGGGTGGTCCTGCCCGAAAATTATGTCAAAGGTAATTTATATCGTGCGATATTTTAAAACTTATTGTAATTACATAGTAATAATAACAAATCTTTATATTAAAAATCAATTGCTGTTCCGTAGTCTGGATAAAACTCGGGAATGGCTGTACCGATTTGATTAATTTCGGTCTTGAAAATATTTGTGGAAGTTCAGGGAAGGTTTAAACGGTGAGTAAAGTGAAGGTTCAGGCGGTACGGAGTTCGCCGGGACAGCTAGTCTTTATATTAAAAATCAATTTCTGTTCCGTAGTCTGGATAAAACTCGGGGATGCCGATTTGATTAATTTCGGTCTTGAAAATATTTGTGGAAGTTCAGGGAAGGTCTGAACGGTGAGAAAAGTGCGTTCAGGTGGTACGTAGTTCTCCGGGTCAACTAGTAAACATTGAATATATGATTCCGTGCTTCGGAAGGCACGTTAGGCCATTGGGCCCGGCTGTCATTTGGTTGTCGTTAAAGGATCTCACTGGCCGAAAGCCAGTTCTGAAAAGCTCTGACACCGAGGTGTACATGATCGATTGGCTCTTCCACCTACTCGAAATGATTATGACAGTAATACAGGTATGGTGAGCTCAGTGCATTTGGAATGGGATTTTGCGAATTATAAGCTTGAAGCACAGAACAGAGAAATTAACCGAATAGAAATGTTTTGACGCGGATTTAGTTTCAGGATAAGTGTGGCAGCGTATTCTCTCTTTTTATCTTCAATTTATACATGTTAACCCATGTAAACCACACCACACCTTGTTAGAAATATTTTACGTAGTTTACAACAAAGCCACCTAATATTAATCGACAAATAACAGTGGCGATTAATATTAGGTGGAAGCGAACAATAAATGACGCAATCAAATACCCCGCCCATTTTATCTGTGTGAAATGTTGGCTTGCAAGCCAAACTAGTGACACGTTTTTCGTGCGCTATGCCACTTCTTGTTAATATTTCTAAATTCTGTGGATTGAAGTAAGGATTGTGTACTAAATTTCAAAACTGCCCTTCGCTCGCTTCATAAAGTTAAGTGCCTTTGGGCATTGAAAAATCTGACACCAATTTTGTCACTTACACACACAATAAAACAAAATAAATGACTACCTTTCTCCGATATCTCTTTGAAATTATATCTTGAAAGGCACAGAAACCTCTTGGGTCTATTGGATGAGATTTATTTAGAAATAGTCAGCAGCACCCTTTACAAATGTCATCTTTTATATGTTTTATTCTAGACTAGCGACCCGCCCCGGCTTCGCATGGGCATAAAAACTTTCCTCTTGAATCACTCTATCTATTAAAAAAACGGCATCAAAATCCGTTGCGTAGTTTTAAAGATTTAAGCATACATAGAGTCGTAGGTACAGAAAGCGACTTAGTTTAATACTATGTAGTGATATTAATACTATTTAACAAAATAAATAATTTGTTTAGAAATTAAGAAATGCATATATATATTTTTAATGACAATAGTATAAAATAATACATATACTTTAAAATGTGTATAATCCTGACGAGGTTTGAGCGCACATCTTTATTTTTCACTCACAATAAATGATGATATCAAAAGTGTTTACTTACATCGAAATAGAACAGATAGAACCACTGATAGTGTGGTCATTGGTACAAAAATGATCAGCCGTGGTCATATTACACCTACTATATACCTACTACAATTATGTGGGTGCCAGGAACATATCCTTTAAAAAGATATAGTTGGTATTAGAGGTGATGATTGACGTCAATAAGTGAAAAGAATGTCCTATATTGAAAATAAACAATTTGAATTTGAATTTAGAGGGAGCGACCACGACTCTACCATGAACATTTTCGCTACCGTTACTTAGATCTCATAGACATTCGTTCATTGTTTGTGAAATAAAACGGCCAAGCCACATGTTTTGTTTAAAATGTAGAGTATGTAAAGTTAGGCTTGATAAAATAAGTGCGCATAGATCAAGAATCTTGGCTCTACATGAGATCTGACCACTTTTTCATAGATTTTGATTAAGGTGTTGTGTAGAGCTTGTAGGTTTAGAGCGTGGTCTTTAGAACTTGGCTTAATACGAGATTTGATAACTTTTTCACAGGCAGCTACGTAGATTCGTCTTGACAACATATTAACATGAAAATGTTTTTGGTGGGACTATTAGCTTCATTTTGTTTTCACCATTGCATATACTAGGCAATCAGGTATATGGCCCACCTAATGGAAAGTGGTTACCGTAGCCCATGTACGTCTGCAAGACCAGCATCCGTAGCCAAGTGATAATTTCAAAACGCTAACGAATGTCCACAAGACCGAAATGTATGGGATTGACACAAGCTGCGGTAAATCACGTGGTCTATCTTTTGTCAATCATATAAATTTTGTTCTTGTTGTACCTATTCAACGTTTTTATGATTTTGGCTAAGCCCCCAGGAGTGACAGGAGCGCGTTGTCGACCCTGAGTAGTTACTCAAAACCATGGAATAGTGAGGGAAGATAAACAAATATATAAAGAAGATATAGATAAAGAAAAATTTTTGCTTTTTCTTTCAGAAGTTCGACCGCCAGCCCGAAAAGGTCAGCCGGTGGTTGTGGAATTCAGCATTTATGTGGTCGATGTGAACTCTATCAACGTTGAAGACATGGATTTTAGGTAACTAACTAACTAAGATGGCGCGACAGCGCGATGCAAAGTCTTGAGTATTGGCCTATTTATATTATTTATATATTTATTTATATTAAGGATCACCATTTCGATCTGTCCTGCGCCATCTCTTGCCACTTGTCGGCGTAAAGCTCATGCATGTTCCTCAGGACCAGGTACTTAAATATTTTTTTTATACTATCTGTTGTCTGCGGCTCTGTCCGTGTGGTACTAGGTTATATCGCGCCAAAAAGTAGCCTATATTTTATATCCAGTCTTCAACCAATTTTAACAAAAACGATCCAGCGGCTTATCCGAGTAAAGACAACTTTTTTTTTTTTTTTAATTTCACGTTTGTTCACGATTATTATGCACAAATACTAGACAAAACATAAATTTTGGAAAATAAATACCTTCCCGCCAAAACTCCTGGACATTTTGCTTATTGTTTTTCACCAGAGACTAAAGAAAATTCCCCGGCGTCAAACCGCGCGCGGTTCGTAAACTCTATGTTTTTCACAGTATAACCTTGCCTTGTTAAGTTAAAATATTCACTTACTTTGGAAAAACTTTATATAAATGTTGAATATTCAAGTAGAACAAGAAAATAAGAAAACATCAACTTTATTTCAAGTCTGCTTGTATTTTTCATAACATTTTTTTTATTATGAATTATTACAAAATGTATTTAAAATTAACTTCACATAATATTATGAATTATATTCATATCCTTATTTCATTTATGAACAATCTCGGTAATAGTATGGCGTTTTTTTTAGTTTTTATTAGCTTTATTTTATTAGCAAGGAATTATTACATTCGCGAGCAAATTTTTTTGTACTCTGCCCAGTAAACACAAAACACCATTATAACAAACTTATGATAGCAAGAGTTCATATACAAAGCATTATAACTAAATCGTATATCAGCTGTATTTCTTTTGTACGACTCTTTTAAGTCAAATTTGGGCCCCCCCTTTAGACAGCGTTGAGCTTTATAAAGGCTTTTTATTAGCATTACGATTATTGTATTACATCATTAATAAAGTCTGTTATGAGCATATGAATAAACAAATGACATTTTTTTCGACTTAAATACAAGTACATAAGCTTTTAAAATGACAATCCGTTTATATAATTTCAATACAAAGCTAACTGTTTTATTTTCTTTGTAAAAAAGAAAATATTATTGATTTTAAAAATAGATTGATCAGTAAATAAGTCTACTGTTGATCGTACAACGTTATTGGTTGGCTATATAAGAAGGACCGCCTTTGTATTTCTGACTGTTTTGTTTGAGTAAAATGAGTTGCGCGCATCAGTTTGTGGGGTGAAATATAAAAGTAATTGGCAAAGAATACACGCGCCCTCGCTAATATACCTTTATTAGTATATTTTTTTTAGAAAACAACCTAGTTTTAAATTAATATCATGAAAAATTAGTCTTTAGCAATAGTTTTAGCAAATAAAGTTACTTTTATATGTATCCGTACACAGTACAAATGATCTCATTCGCTTTCTAGTCAGATCTTAGTGACTTTTATTCGTTTTGTAAGATAAGAAACAAAAAGCAAATGGCTACAAATTAAATTAAAGCTTTAGGCATTTGATGATAACATAATAGTGCTGTTAATTTTAATATGGCCCATCACAAAAATTAGAGCTCGTATTGTACTGTACAAGGCACTTATTTATTGTATTCAGCCATATTACAATATGGAATATTGATTATTTTTCTCTCTTTTTGTTTACTCCAATTATAAAATTAGTATACTATTTTTTTTAGTTTTCTTTTGAATCCACCTGTTGTTTTAGGTTCTTTCCAATCCTTTTTATCCATTGCTATTATGTGAAAACAAATTACGATGCTATTATTACTTATAGTTCTAACAATACTTTTAATTCGATCAAAATACAGCTATTGACTGTAGTGATGAATAGATCAGAAAAAAAAACGGAGCTAAAGCATTATTTGTTATAAAGTCAATTATATTATAGAACCAGCATTAAATTAACACAACCATAGACTATTAGAAAGCATTTATTCTTAAGAATTTCAAAATACGTTTAAAAGCAATTTATATAATTTATTAATGCTTATTTAAAGCGTATTATTTTTCAAATTACCAATATATGAGAATAGTCTTAGTATAAGTTTGAATTGGCGGAGTAGAGATTTACTCCAGCATAATCGTTTACTCTTGGATCAAGTCTATGGTGAAACGTAAAAATATGTTATCCTAGGGGTAACTGCTCGTATACTCTCGAGTTAAATTTACTCTTATTTGGTGAAATCGACCCTGAAGCTGTAATTTAGAATTATCCGACGTTTATTTAGGGTTTTTGACATTGTAACAATTTTTTGCCGACTATAATATAACAGTAAGCAACATTTGATAAAATAAATGCCTTTATAGAGTATTTATATTTGGATAGTGACGATAAAAAGAGTTAATATGACTTCAGGACATAATTCTGTGTCTATTTTGGTTAATATACAAGTTATGTGTTTACTGGGTGTGGTTAGCCTTATTAGCTAAAGTATCCACTAGGTGACATTTGAATCGCAACATATTGTACAATTAATATATAAATAAATAGGGACAAATTACTCAGGCTGAGTTAGCCCCAAAGTAAGTTCGAAACTTGTGTCTAACTCCACGATACTATATTTTATAACAAATACATATATAGATAAATATCCAAGACCCAGGTCAATCAGAAAAATATCATTTTTCATCTTTACCTGGCCGGGGATCGAACCCGGGACCTCCTGAGTAGCGGTCAGGCATGTTAACCATTAAGCCACGGAGATCGCCGTCTATATTGTTGCTAACTTATTACTAGCAGCATTTTATTATTTATCTTTGTCTTTCCACGCATGACCGGCCAGTCTAGTTCATTCATTTATTATTTTTATTTTTGGTCAGCAGTGTGCCATCAATACTCTCAGTTATACACTTTAAATACAATACTGACCAAATTTTTACATGTACTTAAAAAATGTATATTTTTCTTACCTACAACTAAGGAGAAACCAAATTTGGTTTCTGCAATATTGTTAATGTAAATGTGTTAATTTATCTTTTTGATTATTTTTAATCAGTATTTGAGATCCTATAAATATTTACAGTTTTGGTCAATTCAAGTTAATCATTTAGATGTGTTTATTTTCTTATTCTTTAGGGTATGACAAAACCACATACAGTCAGACACAAGAGTGTCATTCTGAATTTCGACAGTTAATTATTACGACAATCTCAATACTTCGACTACTCATTGCTTCGACAGAATAATTTTACATCCGTTATGCATAATTCTATTTGATATTTTACACTTATTTTTACTCACAAACCCGGAGGCCAAAGACATGAGTGGAGGCCTTTGCCCAGCAGTGGGAAAATTATGGCTATAAAAAAAATATTTATATACAATTTACAATAGATAAGGTATACAAAAAAAAAACATTCTTTTTTTTACTATTTTTCAGAGTGGACATGTTTATAAGACAAACATGGCGGGAGACTCGGCTACAGTTGCCCGAAGACATATTCGAAGAAGGGGACGACCACGTGACTTTACCGCCAGAGTTCTTCGACAACTTGTGGCATCCTGACCCGTACTTCTTGAACTCGAAGGTCACAGGTAAAAAAAAAAAACTATTAATTGCAAAAACTTTGAAAGGGAATTTAACGACAAGAGCACATCTCTAAAATTTTAGGTAAAGATCACAGACTAAATAAAAACACTATCAAAAGCCTGGGGGTTTAGTGATAATCCCGTTCCTGTGGGAAATTTGGGAAATGCGTTCTTAGCTAGGAAATGTCATTTCCTAACTACGTGCAGGGCTAGAAACCGGTATTTTGAAGACCCAAAAATACCAAGGGGGTCTAAAAACGCCACTTTGAGCAATTCATAGAATCGGATTCATATTATGAATTTCTTAGCATTTCTGTTGCAATTCCTCTATTTTTTGTAAAATGGCCAACTAAACTTTGCAAATCCTCTTCAAAAAAATTGAAAAAAATAGGTATTGCTAAAGAATTGCTAAGGAATTTGTTATATGAATTCGATTCGATGAATTGCTCAAAGTGGCGTTTTTAGACCCACTGGTCATTTAAAACACCGGTCTATTTTAAGGGTCCTTAATACGTAGACTATTATTTTTGGGTATATACCGGTTGAGTGGAACCGTAATGCTATGGGTCCACATTTATCCATATCCATACTATCCATATCCATATCCATACTAATATTATAAATGCGAAAGTCTGTCTGTCTGTCTGTCTGTCTGTCTGTCTGTCACCTCTTCACGGCTAAACGGCTGGACTGATTGTGATGAAATTTGGTAGGGATCTAGTTAATGACCTGAGGTCAAACATAGGCTACTTTTGGGCGCGATATAACCGAGTCCCACGCGGAGCGAAGCCGCGGGGAACAGCTAGTATGGGTATAAATATATGGACAGACAAATGAACTGGTTTATGATTCTAACCAGGTTTCCGAGCCCTGACTACGTGCTTGCCTTTTAGTTTTATAGATCAAAGATTCAAGATTCTTTATTTGTTGAACATATTATAGTAACATACACATAAATTACATGCAGTGTCGATGTGAACCAGCTGTTTTTAATTTCGTGTTTACACGAGTCAGTGACCTTTCACTAGTTATCAATCAATCAAATAGTAAAAATAAAAATGCTAATAGCTTTAAGTTTACATTTTGCAGTTCATGGCTCAATCAAGTTTTAAATTAATCATAAATATTGAGTAAATAAATAGTTGGTACTTATAAGCAAACGCCATATAGTATACATAGGATGTTCTGCCAAAGTCTCCATTATGCTGTTTGGTAGCAGAGAGAGGTAAAAGTAAGGTAAAATATAATACAGATAGGTACTCTTTATTGCACCACAAAATAATAAAATTACATAAAACAGCTTTACTTAAAACAATGAGGCACAAAGGCGACTTATCTTAAGACTTATCGCTAAAGCAATCACTTCCACCCTAAGGTTGACTACCTTAGGGTGGATGGAAAATTACCAAGCAGATGACCTTTGCACAAAGGTCAAATGGTGATGTGTAAATTAAGACCATGTATTTAATTTTAGGAGGAGCTTTACACTATCGTCATCCGACAACCGGTAGGAGTTTGGTCATTTGATCACTATATGAGGGCACAGGAACGTGAATACACGCTTGCACCCAAGGAGCTTATACACTTTGAACAAAATCACAATTAAAAACCGTACCTATTACTCACATGGTATGACATAAAGTGGTTTGCGACACGATTTTTTATTCATTTTTAGTCCACTCTTTTTGCGCCAGTGTCTGGTATAGGGTAGGTATATATAGGTCGGTTTTTATATAATAGGGTTCCGTAGAATAGAGGAAAAGCGTATTACCAAGCCTCCTATCTGTTGTTTATCAATTTTACAGATTACTTGAATTACATTAAATACAAGCAATTGAAATTTTCACTGTTTAGGCATGGCTTTTTATTGCTATTAACTACAAATATTAAAGAATTAATATCTGTTTCGATTTTATTATCATTCTGGTTGCAATCAAATAAAATATTTTTGAGTATGGATATCAATTATTACGTTTTAATATTAATTTTCCGGTCTGTAGTATCGATAGTAAATTACACAAGAGAGATAAATACAGAGACTAAGCTACAAGCCGATTATGAAGAGTTTGATTACGAATGGGCATGCTTCGATTATATTCTTTATCGATCTCCGTGGCGTAGCGGTTGACATGTCTGCCCGCTACTCAGGAGGTCCCGGGTTCGATTCACGGTCAGGTCAAGGTTAAATAAATAAATAAATATATAGGGACAAATCACACAGATTGAGTTAGCCCCAAAGTAAGTTCTAGACTTGTGTTATGGGATACTAACTCAACGATACTTTATTTTATAACAAACAACACATATATAGATAAACATCCAAGACCCAGGTCAATCAGAAAAAGATGATTTTTCATCTTGACCTGAACGGGGATCGAACTCGAGACCTCCTAAGTAGCGGTCAGGCATGTTAACCATTACGCCACGGAGGTCGTAAGTTGGTATCCCACAATACAAGACTCGTACTTACTTTGGGGCCAACTCAATCTGTGTGATTTGTCCCTATATATTAATTTATTATTATTTATTCAACAATCAAAGTGAGCATAGTGATTATTTTACACTTTTTAGTAAGAAGTCTTCACAAAAATTAAACCTACTGAACAAATTTCAAACTACCTCAGGACGACAAAGTTTCATATAAATGTACTAGAAAAACACGCTCCATACTTTAAAAACTCAGTTAGTCGGCCCGGCCTTATTTAAAACCATTCACAAATGTATGTCCACGAAAGAATAATTTAATTTCTAACAAACTTAGCTACTGTATTATTTTATGAATGACAAGGTAAAGTTTTATTACCAACCACCGGTGATGATATCGCTTGCAAATTATCCTTATTTGCGTCATTTCATTAGTGGCCCAACGATAAAGGCATTATAACAAACGAGGTTAAGCGAGAACAAAGGCTAAACCTACTCAACATTAGGTTTATTTTACTTTAATTTTATGGTTATTAATACTCAAAATTCATCGTTTAAGTTACTACCTATTACCGGTAGTCGTTATGCGTCTCGTGTTAAAGTTTTGGGGCTTGGACTTTGTCTAGTATTTTACTCCGTTATTACTTGTAATAAAAAAACTGCTTTATTGAAATTGAGAAACAAGTTAATACACGTATATTTGTTTGCTTTATTTGTTATTGGTACATTTATATCAATATTGTATAAACTCCTTGCACAATAATATGCCCGGCAAAAAATTCACTTTTTACACTCAATTTTGTACTTTAAGCCAAAAATTTATAACTTGGTCTAAAAGCCACTGATTTTGACCACAATCATTACTGATAATTTTTTGGCACTGGATTTATGTTTTATTATTAACACGTTTCAAAAAAATTAGATGCATGTGTGATAAAAATATTTCTAAAATCGGAGATCTTTCCGACCACAATCTACAATTGAGAGAGAAAAAAAAAATACAGAAACCAGTTTAGTAAAAGTAATCGCTTTAATTTATACGATCAGGTGGGATCATGGTCAATCGCTGGACATCACGAGTATAAAAAGGGTAAACATGTTGAAATATGCCACAGACCGTTCTTTACGACACCTCCCTTTTAAAGGTTTCGTTAATAAACAGTGAATAACAAGACTAAACTAATAAAAAAAATATGAAAGGGAAAATAAAAACGAAGCAAAGATTCACCAAGAAGGGATACATAGAATAAATAAAGAAGGCTGAATTCGTGTCATACGTATAGAGACGTTAAACAGAATTGAAAATTAAAAAGAAATGGAAATTACTTCACTGAAAAGAAGAACTTTGTTATATTTTAATAATTATATTGAGTTATTTTCGAACACATTTTCTTTTAAGCTATGGAGCTTCTCGTCCAAATAGCATTTTTAAAATACTTCTAAATATCTTGAAAAAAAAATAGATCAGTAGGATTATTATTGTGTTTGCAGAGATCGCCGAGTTGACGCACAAATTTTCTTCAGTGACATTGTACAGGAACCAGACGGTGCGGTACGCGGCTCGGATGCACGCAATCATCGCCTGTCAGATGGAGTTTCAACTCTACCCCATGGACATACAGTCCTGTCCGATCTACATCGAAAGCTGTGAGTTATATTTTTTATATTTGAAAGTAATCTTAAACATGCTAAAGCTAAAGAGTCTTTTGTTTGCAAAATTTGAGGAAAATTCCTGCGGCACAGGATAGCAGCACGTCTTGAGGATTTGCACTGACGATTTGGCTAAAATACCTCGTCGCTTTGTGAGCGCATCATGAAGACACCACCCACACACATAAAGTAAAGGCGAAATACCACAAATGTAAAATAAATAATCCCTTTAATTTTCAAATAAATATCTTCAATGGTCTGAACTGCTAAAAAGTTACATGGAGTAAGATAGATGGCTTACTATCATCTCTAAAAGTCATCCAAAAACGAGTGAGTAAACGAAACGGCGCAATACACGATGTAAAGCGATATCCCCCTTACTCAATTGTTCTTGCATGGTTTTAAGAGATGGATATTAAGGTGGATATAATAAAAAAAACAGCTCGTTTTTCTGCCCATACATTTTTACAGCGATCGATAGCATTAAGGTTCCGGTCAATTTTAAATTCGGTGTATATCAGTATACAAGGTGGACACAAATCAACTACAAATATTTTAAGGGCAGATACAGACCACTAAACTGAATAACTTTTCTAAATAAACTTATATCGAAATACGAAATTTTATTTTTCACTCTCCATACTAAACTAGATCAGCTGATTCTCAATTAGTATGGGAGGTCAAAAATTTTTTTTCGTATTTCGACATAAGTTTATTTAGAAAAGTTATTCAGTTTAGTGGTCTGAATCTGCTCTTAAAATATTTGCAGTTGATTTGAGTCCACCTTATATACGCCCAAAAATAATGGTTTTGAACAGGTTTTTAAGACCCTAGGGTCTTCTGACCAAGGTTTAAGACCGTTATTTTTGGGTCTTAGAAAATCCGGTTATTATATCTGGAGGATAAAGCCTTTAAGATGTACATATTATTATAGCTTTAGATTGATAGCTAACGTTTTTCTTTACCAATTTTTCTAGACGTTATCAGAAACTAAACGTAAACGTTTTGCAAATAAAATTGATAAGATTATTTCTACCCTCAGTCTCATACAGCAATCAAAAAGTGCGGTTCCGGTGGAGCGAAGCCGGAGTCACGATAAACCCTGAGCTGAAATTGCTGCAGTATCACATTGGAGAACCCTTGAGGCTCGAAGAAACCAATGGATATATGATCGACAAGGACGGTAATATGGACTATTATACTCTATACAAGATCTTAACGAATATAAAATTGGAGAATTCTCAACCGTATCATGACATAGGTTTCATTGTTATTTTATACTATCTGACGTATTCATTTAATTCATCTAATTAATTTAATTCATTTTAACATTATTGACATACTTACTTATTTTATTATCATTATTTTTATTTTTATTTCGATATTAATTAAATTGTAATGTATAGATTTTGATACCTATTCAAAGACTTCGCAGCACCCAGCCTGGGTTTATGTACATTCTTACCTAATTATGTAATTCCACCTTCTTCATATTATGTACATGTAAGCGAGAAATAAATAAATAAGATGTTTGTTCGTAGTTGTTTTGTCGACAAAGATATTTAGGCAAGCATGATACTTTGAGAGTGTCACTAGTGCGATTGGTGTTTGAAATAAACTTTCATCAATTAGACGCTTCATAGTAAATAAAAATTTCTCAGCTTCCAATTTTCCTTCCACAAAATTAGAAGCTTTCAAACATGCCAAAAATTTGCATGGAACCTTTAAGAGATACTCATCGCTATAATAACAGAGCGTTGCATTTTAAGCTAAAGTAATGAATAAAAGTACCTGGGCGAGCGAGCTTCGCTCGTTTGATGCAGGGAATCTTTCGGCGTGAAAATATATCTAAAATAAATTTTCCCAGACATAAGACCTAGCTAGAGTATCTTTTGACTATGTAAGAACTTATGTTTAAAATTTCAAAGAAATCGTTAGAGCCGTTTTCGAAAACATGAGTACAAATAAATTTGTTGCTCGTTTAATAGTATAGGATTATGCTTTTCAGGTAACTACTCCAGGCTAGTAGTATACTTCAGGTTTGAACGTCAGATTGGTCACCATCTGATCCAGACGTTTGCGCCTTCGTCCTTGGTCGTCATGCTATCTTGGTTTAGCTTTTGGCTTGACCTTGACGCTATCCCTGGTAGGGTCACTTTACTGGTCACCTGCATGTTAACGCTAGTGACCATGTTTACTGGACTTAGAGCTGACATTCCACCAGTTGCCTATGTGAAGGTAAGTTATATGTTATAATATGTCCATATACCATTACATAAAATAATTTTGAATTATACATCACAGCATTGAACTTTTAATAAGCTTATATGTTTTCATACATATTCATTCGATTAAACTTCCATTCGATTACAGTTGAAAATTAACAATTTCATTTTTTTTTTCATTTTCATTTTTTGTTAATCTTTTTCATTTTCGTTTTTTATATATATATATTAACTTTAAGTGTGTATTATAGATAGTTCTTATGATTGTATAATAATTGTAAATTTGTGTCCAACTTATATATTAAATTACAATTTCATTTATTTGGATGATATACTTGTGTCAAGAATTTTCATACGGCTTCAATTAACAACTAAAAAAAATATTTACAAAAAACTCAATCAATCAATCAATCATACGACCCGCGATAATGGTTATACGGTCACCATAGCCTATATACGCTTATAACACCTTGAAAGTGTCACAAACTAGCTGCCAACTCTTCTAAGTATATTTCCCCACGGTATCTACAAATTTTATTACCCCTCTCTTCCTTCAAGACGGAACACATCAATGAAAGCACTGCTATCTGATGGTAGAAATAGGTAAAAATATAATATGACCATGAGATGATACTGAGATAATATTGTCATAAATTTGAAGCAGTGGGAAGCGAGTAGCAGCTTCAGATTTTTAACTTAAAATCTTTCTACTCTAACAAGTCTAACAGCTCTTGTTACTGTTTTATTCATCGTAATCCTCAGCGGTTTCCTGGACTAAAGCCATATGCCTAGGAATGACTTATTTTTCCAACCATAAGATAAATCATGATATAAAAATAAGATTCAGGATTATTTTTATGACCAACCTCGTATTTTGGCAATGCTAATGTTGGCGGAATCTGTCATTAGTCAGGAATACATAACTGATTTTAAAATAATGTATTTGTTCCTCCTTATTCGACTTTTACGGCATCCGCAGGATGATATGAGTGGTTATTTCTAAGCCTATATATAATATGCCTACAACATTTTTTATCGTAACAGCACATGCAAAAAGAAAAACAACCCATTTGTTTTGATAAAAGTTCTGTACTAATGTTCTCATGTATTATTCAAAGGATTTGCTAGAATAAAAATACAATGCCTATACGCTTATAACTATCGTATAATTTTCAGGCACTGGATTTGTGGATGGCCGGCTGCATGATGTTTGTATTCGCAGCACTTGGGGAGTTCGTGGTGGTCAAGGTACTGGACAAACAGTACCAGACGAACAAAAGCAAGGCACAGGAGGCAATGCCCAGAATTATTCCTGTGGTGAGTCATTAATTCATTAGCATCTCTCCTTGCACTGCTATGAAAAGACCATCATCTTTTTCGGATATAGGTATTATGCGGTTTCCTAGGCAATGGCCTGGAAAAACTTATAATTTTGGGCAAACTTGAAAGAAAGCGCGCCAGAGTAAAGCCTCCAGCCAGATGGGTGGACAGAGGAAAAATAGCAGCTGGGTATAACATCTACAGAGCGGTCCATAGCACATATGTGGCACAATCCTCAGCATAAGGGATCGATGAAGAAGAAAAGTCATTAACCTGGTAAATGGAAATAGAGTAAGATTATAGAGAACTAAAAACCTGGTAAAGACCGTTATTATACTGGTAAATAGGAGTTGACCGAAACACTAATGATATATAGAGGAATATACGAAGAGAGGTATGTAAGGATCGTTTGTTGCGAATTGAAAACTCTAGTCCCTGCCTACCTCTAAGGGAGACAGGCGTGATAATATCCCTCCATCCAACTTCCACCTAATATTAAAAATACGAAATGGGTTTGTTTGTTTATTTATTTGTCTGTTTGTTATGCTTTTACGCCTTAGCTACTAAACCGATCCTTCTGAATTTTGCATACACTTAGAAGTATTGAGAACGACACAGGGAAAGCACGTTTCCCGAGGGAAATTCTCGCAAGCTAAGCCACATGCGAAAGCTTATGTAAATACATCTACATGGGCAGAAAAAATGATCTGGTTTATTAATTTAACCAAGTTTCCGATCCCTAAGGTATCGCAATTCCATTAAACCTGTACTAAGGAAACGTGCCTATTGTTTTGTTCGTAAGAATAACTAAAGTTTTGTAGGTAGTCACTGGACCGAAGTAGATTACGTTCATTGGCCTGGAAAATTGAGTTTATCTTATGAATTATTATACTCTAAGAATAAATACCATTTCTAACATTTTTTTTTTCTTAAAGGGGTTGTTAAACTCAGAAGCAGTCTTAAACTTTCTTCATTCATAATTCTGTCGTAGATTAAAAAATGCATTGTAAAATGTAAACCTAGTATATATTTTGTTTTATGATGTTTTTAACAGCCATCACTATAAAAATAAGTTGAAACACACATTTGGGAAAATTATACGTGTGTCTACCTCATGGAGGTAAAACAATAGGGCATAAGGTCTTTTCAATAGGGATTGGGTAAATTTGAACATAAATAAAAAAATACATTAAAATCTCAAAAGTAAAAATAATATCTGTTTTGGGAGCTTACTTTTTGGAATTTTGTGTAGTCATTTAAGATCAACTTGGTATTTAATTTTAATAGGAGCGTGAAGTAGAAGTTAAATTTTTCACCACTTTTAGATATAAACCTCTATATCGCCAGGGCATGCAGGGTCGATCGACTATGTAACCCACTGAATATGAATGAATAGGTAAAATTACGGTTAATTCAGGATGGAACATGATATTTTTCAGATTGACCTTTATTTTTCTCACTTAATTATGATAAAACTAGCTTCCGCACGCGTCTTCGCCCGCATAAATTTCCCTCAGTAACAGTGCTTTTTTCCCGGGATGAAAGGTACCCTATGTCCTTCGCAATATTCCTAACTATGTGTATGCGAAATTTCAGAACGATTGGTCCAGTAGATAGGGCCAAATAAAAGTAGGTAAATCATTTTCTATTTTTGTTTTATTTTAGCCTTATTTTAGTTTTAATTTTAGTAAAGGTCGTAGAAGCGGTCGTATTTTAAAACGCTATTCATATTTATTTATTAAAATAACAGCGACTGAACGGCGAGAAAGGTGCCTGTGGCACGGTGGCCGCGTGGGAAAGCAGTGGGGTTCGATGCCGGAAGGTGGACCTCACCTCGCCGACGTCGCCGCCCGCGGCCTCGCCCGCCGTGCACCCCGCGCCGGCCGCGCACGCCGCGCCGCACGCGGTCGGCGTCGAGAGACGTCAGAGCATTTTACAGGTATAACACCCGGCACATAATTTTAAAACCTTGTAACTGGCTTTTATAAATTGTGATTGTTTGAAATTTGTGACCTCTGTTGTTTATTGAAATGTATCGAATCAGGTGTTTTGTAACAAATTTTGTAAACTGTTAAATAAATAAATAAATAAAATAAAAAACAAACGGGACGTGCGGAGGAGGACAGCCCTATTTAATAACATTTTACAAAAATTGTTAAAATTCGTAAAAATCGGCTACTCCGCATTTAAGGTCATTTCAGTTTATTGCCAACTTGAACTGCCTCCGTGGTCCAGTGGTTAAGGCATTCGTCTGTAGACCCGGGGGTCGAGGGTTCGATTCCCACGGGAAGCATACTTTGTTTAGTTGTTTCCAGTTTGGTTAGGACATTGCAGGCTTGAATCACTTGATTGTCTGACAAAAAAGATGATTCCGTGCTTCGGAAGGCACGTTAAGCCGTTGGTCCCGGCTGCCATCTGGTAGTCGTTAAAGGAACCACGTCAGAGGCCGAGAGGCGGTTCCGAAGAACTCTGACACCAGGGTGTGCATGGTCGATTGACTATGACGCCTACACGAAATGAATGAATGAATTGCCAACTTATATGCCACGAACTATATAACCATGTAATTTTTTCTTTATTAAATTTCTTGTATTACACGTGGAAAATTTTATTTACATATAGGTTACAATAAAATATATATATATAGTTCATTGCCTGTAGATTACAGGAAAACCTAAAAGAATACTATCAATTGACAGTTTAGTGGTAAACTTAATTCAGTATAAAACGTTCAGTTACGCAAAATAACTCACTATAACACCACTAGATAGCGATAGTACTAGTTTAATAAACACCACAATTGAATATAAAAACTAATATTGGAATTTTACGGTACCCTCTCCACGCGAGTTCAACTCGCAATTGACTGGTTTTTTTTTTTTGAAGAAATTCAAATA
Source organism: Apomyelois bistriatella (assembly GCA_947044815.1). Taxonomy (NCBI): domain Eukaryota; kingdom Metazoa; phylum Arthropoda; class Insecta; order Lepidoptera; family Pyralidae; genus Apomyelois; species Apomyelois bistriatella. The sequence goes on from OX345693.1 coordinate 1,343,985, forward strand.
AATTTTTAATATAGTTTATTACATCTAAAGTTAGTAAAAGCCAAATTTCTCCTTGTGATGGGAAGCCCATCTCCAACAGCGGACAGCCAGCTGCTGATCAAAGTGATTGAAGATGATAGTTGTACTTCTTCTTCTTAGCGAGTCGACTCTGGCTTGCCATTGAGTCGTGTTGGAAGGATCGGCCAGTCTGCGTTACGACTTGCCGTCCACAGACTGTTACCCAGGGTGTCGATTCTGCTAACGTTAAATCACAATCGTGTCAAAATAGTGTTTCAATGGTAGTGCTTTTTTACACACTAGTTACAAGAAATGTTTATTTTTTTTATATCACTTCTGATGATCACACCACACAGTAAATTCACATCACATCATACTGTCATAACTCTTGTAAATAGTGTGTAAAAAGCACTACTATTGAAACACCATTTTGATACGATTTTGTCAACGTTATAGCAGAATCGATGCCCAGGACGCGCCGGACGCATTGCACTAAATACGTCACACGGGGAGGCTCCTTCCTTGCACCCCATAGTTGTACTAATCCTTTTGTTTTCAGGTGGCCTGGTTAGACGCCGATACTGGTCAAGAGCGAGTGCTATGGCGGGAGATAGACAAGCTATCGCGCGTGGTTTTCCCCGCATTGTTCCTCCTCTTCGTTACCATGTACTGGCCCGTGCTTCTCCTTAAGACAAAGACATCTTCATAACGTTTGAACATTGTAATAAGCCATCATTAGTGTAAATTTTATTGAAACGCTGATTATGAACTCTTTTCAACCGACTTCCAAAAAAGGAGATAAGGTTCTCAATTCGCCTGAATATTTTATTTATGTTTGTTACCTCATATCTCCGTTATTTATAGACCGATTTTGAAAGGTCTTTTTATGTTCAAAAGGACATGTACTTTTAATTTGGTCCAATTGAAATTTTATCAAAATTGGTGCAATATAGTTTGGTTTTAAAATCAACATAACTGATATACGTAAATCCACTAACTCAAATTATTTGAGCATTTTTGACCTTTCGTATAGTAGTTGCTTGCTTACACATAAGAAGGTCGTAAATTTTGCATAGGAGAGCATATTTATAATATTTTGTATGTATGTAAAAACTTTATTGTACAGAAAGAACATTGATGATACAACATAGAACACAACAAAAGGCAGACTTATCCCTAACAGGGATCTCTTCCAGTCAACCTGTATAATAAAGGAAAAAAATTGTTTAAATTTAGTTTGAAATTTCTTGCAAAAATAACAAAGGGTAAAACTTTAAGATTTTTTAATGTATATAAAGCATGCACAAATTAATTATCGATTAAGGTTATAATTAAGTAATAAGATTGTTCTAAAGTTCGTGAGAACTTGGCGTAAATAATGTTTTTTTTTCGCTAAACGAAGGTGCTGATAGAGTAGAAAAAAGTAAGATGATTTATTTATTTATTTCATGTTCACTGTAACACACATTAGCTACTTTACTTTATAAGTTACTAGCTTTTGCCCGCGGCTTCGCCGGCGTGATATTCCCTTTGCTTTTTCCCGGTATGAAAGATACTCTATTTCCTTCTCCTAGTTGTAAGCTACCTCCCCACCAATTTTCAGCCAAATCAATTCAGCCATTCTTGAGTTATAAATTGTGTAACTAACACGACTTTCTTTTATATATATATATATGATGATATAGACAGATTGGTACAATTGATCAAATTATGTATAAATAACTAAAACAAATAAAATTATGTATAAACTACAATTAAAGAACTGGCGACATTATTTAACTTTAGATACTCATTGTATCATATGGTTGTATTTTTGTGTACATAAATAAATTATTTCAAAGTAGTTAATATCGGTCGAATATATATGTGTATAATAACTCGATTTTGTTTTATCTTTTATAACAAATTAAAAAAAATATATTTTGTATTTATTAGACGCTACGTATCATCGGGTACACAAACTTATATATGTAAGGTGTACGTACAGCAACGAGCATTGATATGTTTACAAATGTATTCGATTTTAGACCTTATTACAATGACTTATAATCCGGTCATTTTACACAACGGTAGCGAATGTACAGCAAACGGACAGTCGGGGCAGACAAAACTGACCGGGCGGCTCTCTATGGTAAGTACGGTCATGTGGTCCCATTGCCTTATAAAAAGATTTAGTTCCTTTTATTGCCAATAGTTGGCGCTAAAAGAAATGAAAAAAATCGAATTTACTTAAGATCCCGCTTGTTTTTGGCTAAAAAAGAGTGTGAATTATTCAAACATGATTTTTTCAAGTATCGTCATCCTATCACAAACTGATTTAGTGCTTTATTTTTTTAAGTTATCGGAGTTAGAATCTCAGCTTTCCAAGTGATCGATAGATGGTGTTAGTAAGTCTCAGTATGGGGAGACTACATTAGTACACAAAAAATAGGCGCGCTTCTTTGTATGGCGGTTGAATATCTGTGCTAATAAAGCATTCTATAGTCTATGGTACGGTACGGTCACTTTTATATACCTATGACTGTACACATTTGGTATACAGTTGCTAGCATTGTTATGTAAAATCACCGGTGCTTAAGTCGTTATAATAAGGTCTAAAATCGAACACTGCTGTAAACATAATGGTCGTTGCTGTACACCCTTACATTGAAACATGTGGGTGTTTTTACCTGAAATAAAGATATTATTATATATTATATTATTTATTTTAGAGGTGAACATTAGCGCCACCATCATTTAAAACGCATTATTCACTGAAAACAGAAGTTACCAAAAATCCATGTCATGGTTAAGGTTCTGGATCTGAAGTTAATTTTAAACATATTAAATTATAGTTCCCTGTAGTTACAAATTGCAATATTGCTAGAAACCGCCACTTTTAGCAGTTTTGCAATTTGTAACTTTATAAATATATTAGTTGATGGTGGCGCTAGTGTCCACCAAGGTCTCGTCTTAAGATCATTCATGACAATTTATCAGCTTTAAGGCTTTGTACAAGGCTACAGAGAACGCGGTAAGGGTTGTCAAGATTTGGGCATCCAAGGGTTTTTAAGGTGAACGTCGACACGCTAAAAGCTTTAAAGCATTGTGATAGTCTAGATAATAAATAGTATATTAATTTTAGCTGAATTGTAAACTTGTTATATGATCATAATATATTTATTTATTATTATGTTCAAAACATACATGAGTCAAACTCTCGGTCTTACTACAAAAACATGTCTAACTTTAAAACTAGGTTTAGACCATTATCCGCCCAAATCAAGTGTTAATCTAGTAATATCACACTATCTCACCTGTCAATATCAACTTGATTTGGGTGGCTAAAGTTTGAAAGTTAGACATGTTTTTGTAGTAAGACGATTATTGTTCGTAGTTAAAATGATATTCCAAAGATTATAAATTTATATAAGTATTATAATATATAGCTAGGTACTTACTCCTATTACATTGATAAAATCAATATGAGTGATATAATGAATCATATTATGTCATTAATTGTTAAGTTGTCAATAAATCTATTGATTATGTAAGTAAGTATGTTCTATAATTTTCTGTGCCATAAGTATCTATTTAAAAAATCCTATTAACTATACAAAGAGTTACATGGTACTTGTTTATAATTGTGTATGGCAAGGGAGCAAAAAATATCGTATGTCACCTAAGTCATATACCAACCCTGTTTAATTTTTCTGATTTTCATGAGCAAAAAACATTACTTTATAATGATTTTGGAACTGGCTTTAGTAATTTTCTCGGTAGTTACCAGGTAAAAACCCAACTCTACCCTTGGGTAAAGCGAGAGGAGCGGTCACTTTAGGCGCTAGGTGACGAGAGGTATCAAATACTCAAATGCAAAAATCAAATTCAAAGTAAGTTAGTGTTGTCATAGATATTTGCATTGGAATGCAAGTAAAATTCTGTAATTTTGGGAATTGTAAAAAAAAAACACAAAAAAAAAAACGTCAAATGGAAGCGTCAACTAAAGGGTGCTGTAAGACATCTCGCTCTACCATAATCAAAGTTTAGGGGGGAAATATGTTTTTATTTATTTTTCTTTTATTGTTAACCATAATATTATATAAATATTACGTTGACTGTACAAAATTTAAAGAATAAGTACATGTATTTATTTATTTTTCTTTTATTGATAAACATAATATAACATAAAAATAACGTTAACTGTACAAAATATATAGAATGAGAATATGTTTTTATTTCTTTTTCTTTTATTGTTAACCATAATATAACATAAATATGAGGTTGACTGTACAACATTTATAGAAAAACTTATTTTTCTTCGTTCAGTGGCATCTTCATCGAAGGTCGACAACCGACCTTTGAGACAGACTCTCGGAATAGGGATCGCGTATTTCCATTGTACCAATGGCGTAGATTTACTCTTATTTTAGAAAAAAGTATACTATATTTATGCGACTCCTGCTTTTCTTGATTCTGTTGCAAATCACCATGCGATTCAACTCGGAAATGCAGCCAGCGACTTGGGCACTTTTGCACCCGAAACCAGAATTGGCGGGTGTTTAGTTTTATCTATTTTATTGTATTGTGTCTAATTTTATTCCTTTTTAAAACAACATTTTTTGTCAATCATAATGTATATTTAAAATTAAAAAAATAAATATAATGAACGAGTATATTATAATAAGAGTGACTCTATGCCATATAAGTAAATAATTTTCATGCAAAATCATTTGTACAAATTTCAATTTATTTAAGTGAAGCTCATCATCGACCATAATTTTATATTTATATGTTATTGCAATACGAGCCAAATTGGAATATATATTGAAGAAGATTGAATTTTATTTAATTTAGTTCATGCATTCAATATATATTCCTGTTTGGATATTAGTTTTGTTAGTAGTTATAAATAGATTTGTTAAAAAATAATAAAATTAAAATTTGTGATCTGATATATATTATTTTATTATTATTCAATTTGGACCAAAGGTAATGTGTTTTCATTCTGGCTTACTTTTTAAAAATTCCAATCATTTTAAAATTTTAATATTTTGAAACAATTATAAAACTAATACTTAAAAACAGAAATTGTTGTTTCGCAATGACATGAAGACAGAGCCGCGGGTAACAACTAGTACTTCATAAAATATTCAAACCGATAAATGTTCATTTTACGAGTTTATTTTACACATTTATTCCCGATATACGTAAAAGAATTTGTACGTGACCCGAGCTATAGGCACTCGTACGTGCTAAAAATCAAAAGTGATTTCAAACACAATTTTCTTATTTGTGAAAGATAAGTGGATATGTTACAGATAGCAAATAATAGATATGGCATCTACTAGAATTCTGTAAGTGAAAGGGTTGAGAATAGACCACTCCTTCTCTTACAATGAGAAACACTCTTTTTTGGCTCTATTAAAATATTACAGAAACACTTTTATTGAGGCAAAAAGACTATCACACTTCCCATATTTTTATTTTTTTTATTTAACTTCATGACAATGATTTACGTACATATATGTATATGTAGTATGCATTGTCTTTTGTCATATTATACCATGTATCACCGAAGGTTTAACATAGTAATACCGTTGTTTAACGGACCACAACAATCGTGATAATAATTTGTTTGAAATTTTTTTTTAACTTTTAAGAAGAAAATTTACTTGACAAAATAGTGTAAGTACATAAAACCTTACCTACTTATAAATAACTAAAAGTAACTAAAATATATATATATATATAAGTAGTGTAGTCCCTGCAAGTCGTTATATTGTGGTAATGTGCCCAAAAGGCTGGCAGCATTGCCATTATTTATTATTTATAAGTAGGATATTGATATAGTTCCTAAATAAAAATAATATATTATTTGATTCTAAAGCGGATAGTATTTCAATGACTTTCGAGGTTCTAATGTAACTTAAGGATACTAGCAAAAAAGTTGCGCGATTTCTGATAATCTCACTTACAGAAAGATAAATTATTTTTTCTATATTTTCTATATTGCTAGCGCTGGTAGCAGCGTTATTTCAAAATCTTGCACTATCCCTTCTTATTGTGTAATAGAAAATTCAAATTATTTAAGGCTATGTCTAAATTAAATTATAAAATAATAACAATAATTAAAACTAACAATATATAAAAAATATTCTAATATAAAAATAAATAATAATAAAAATATTTTTTTTTGTGTAATAAAGTTTAATAAATAAATAAATACTCTTCCCGAGTGTGTCGAGAGATTTATGTTTTTCGATCATGATAGCCTTTATATACTCTTTTCGAGAAGAATCGAGTTCATTCATATTTATGAACGCTTGCAGACGTGTTTACACGCTTCGGGAGTCGACAGGGCTGGTTATTTTTCAGGACAATAAATCGCATATCTTCGACACCTGCGAAACTGCTTTGTGTAAAATTACTATGGCTGTGTTTTTCCTATACAGGGGGTCTAAAAACGCCACTTTGAGCAATTCATCGAATCAATTCATATTACGAATTCCTTAGCAATTCTGTAGCAATTCCTCTATTTTTCGTAAAATGGCCAACTAAACCTTGCAATTCCTCTTCAAAAACATTGAAAGAAATAGGAATTGCTAAGGAATTCGTAATATGAATTCGATTCGATGAATTGCTCAAAGTGCCGTTTTTAGACCCACAGTAATTAGTATGTTTTCTTGTGTTCCTTTTTAAGGTGATACCTCGGTGAATACTAGCGCCACCGTCATTTAAAAATCATTACTCACTGAAAACACAAGTTATCAAAAATCCCTCTGCTGTAATTATGGTTCTGGATCTGAAGTTAATTTTAATCATATTAAATTATTAAATTATAGTTACATATAGTTACAAATTGCAAAACTGCTAAAAGCGGCCGTTTTAAGCAATAATGCAATTTGTAACTATAGGGAATTATAATTTAATAATTTAATATGTTTAAAATTAACTTCAGATTCAGAACCTTAATTACAGCAGAGGGATTTTTGATAACTTGTGTTTTCAGTGAGTAATGATTTTTAAATGACGGTGGCGCTAGTGTTCACCGAGGTATCACCTTGAGCATTAGTCGGCTTAACCGCTTAAAATTAACGCTTGGGCTTAATTTCAACGCTAAATATGTTTCTACTAACATCATGCTAAGCGTGGCCTAAGGTGTTATGGCCCTAGGTCTACCCCGTATAGGATAAAGACGTGATATGTATGTTTGTGTGTAAGTACTGACGAAGACACAGGCAACAACAAGTAAATAAAGGTGATTAACTGTTCCAGTGAAGAATCATGTGAAGGCCGCGCCGACGCAAACAATGGTCCTCACGTCATGCTCACTGCCCACGAGGTGTCGGAAACTGAGTTAAACCACGGATTAAAACAGATATAATATATATACCTAATGAAAATTTTTGTGTTGAAAATTTCAATAGAACAGAAAAAATACTATTCCACTAATCTATACTTAAATCTATATTATCACTACATAATATAAAACAAAGTCGCTTTCTCTGTCCCTAAGTCCCTATATGTATGCTTAAATCTTTAGATATAACTACGCAACGGATTTTGATCAGGTGGGCGAAGCCGCGGGCAAAAGCTAGTAATATTATAAGAACAAAAGTTGGTATATTTATTACTTCATCACTCTCAAACGGCTGGTCCAATTTTTATGAAATTTGGTATGAATGTAGCTAATACCTTTCGTACTACTTATAATTATATATTCTGTGACCTTGAAATAAAACATAGGGTAGATTTTATGCCGAGTAGTACGCGTTTCCCGTAAGTTTGGTCGAAAGGTCTAGCTAGACAATGGTGGTTAATAAAGTAGATGGCGCTGCTATTACAAACCCCGGGTAAGACCGCGGGGTTTAGCAAGTACAAAATATATTAAAATCGTTCAATAGTTACATTTCACAAAGCAGGGAAATTCTAGAGTAAAAAAAAGAAATTCAAATATTGAAAATTTAGACCCGAGCTCACTATCATATGTTTAAGTTTGAAGCAACCGTTTACCTAACCCGGCCATTTTATTCATATTTAAGTTGTTTAATGCTTGGGAAGTCGGATCTTAAACTTGCCGTCTACAAAACATTACTAACTTTAAAACTGGGTTTAGAAATGATCTAGGGTTTAGACCATTATCCGCCCAAATCAAGTTGACATCAGTAATATCGCACTATCTCATCTGTCAATATTAACCTGATTTGGGTGGATTATAGTTTAAACCTAGTTTTACGGTTAGTCATGTTTTTGTAGTAATACGGGTATGATTTAGATTAACCGGAAAGACTTATTTTTCAGTAATTTCTAATGGAGTTTCCCCGTGCCACATATTTGTACTAACAAATAGAAAATAATGAAAGTGAAATCATTGTGTAACCATTTATCACCTCTATTTAGTCATAGTTAGACCATAATACATTTACTTTCCAGGTTGTATTTTCGGGTCAGTCCGATCCGATACGACTGCCATCGATTATACATGGCAATTTATCGGTTTTCTGGAATGATAGTCGAGTTTTAGGGTTCTGTAACTCAAAAACGGAACCCTTATAGGATTAATTTGTGTGTTTGCTTATTGATCAGGGTCATTTTGGCCAAACAAAGTAATTAGAGACATTATACATTACTTGGTATTCTTCATTTATACTTTATACTTTTTTATATCAACACAAATTTCTCTGAAACGTCATCGAGTCCTAGTCTAGTCATGAATCTATTGAACAAACTGAAAAATGTGTTTAAAAATCTATCAATTTAGCATCTGCGAATGTGATATTAGATTTTATTAGATATTGGTACCTATCTACCAATATCTAATATACTTACTACCCATACTATACTGATATTATAAATGCGAAAGTCTGTATGTCTGTTACGCTTTAACGGTTAAACCTCTAGATCGATTTTCATGAAATTTTAAATGAATGTTGTGAAAGACCGGGGCTCAAACAGGCTACTTTTTGGTGCGATATAAACGAGATACACGCAGGCGGAGCCACATATACCTATATTTTTTTTTTATTGTTGACAATAAACTGTCAGCACGAGTGCTTAAATCCAGATGAGGAAAGGCCATGAGAACTATAAAACCCATCGACCGGCTCAGCCGGTTAGTAAGGCCCTTCAGGCTACAATTCAAAAGCTACTTGGAGATTATTTGACACCGAACAATTTTAAAAGGGTGACGAATCATCCTCGAATGAGATTTTTTGAGGATCAATTGTCACCTAAGTCGTACAGGCACCTGCCAAATTTTATTTACAGCGGGATTGTCATGAAACTCAACTACTTTGTATAAAACATACAAAGTGCCATCAGCTATCAAATTGTGTGTTTTTGTTACTTTTATATTTTTACTAGCTGTTCCCCGCGGCTTCGCCCCGCGTGGGACTCGGTTATATCGCGCCCAAAAGTAGCCTATGTTTGACCTCAGGTCGTTAACTACATCCCTACCAAATTTCATCACAATCGGTCCAGCAGTTTAGCCGTGAAGAGGTAGCAGACAGACAGACAGACAGACTTTCGCATTTATAATATTAGTATGGATTTATATTTAGTAGGCAAACAGGATTACGGCCCACCAGATGGGAAGTGGTTACCGTAGCCTATAGACGCCCGAAACACCAGGGGTGTTTACTTGTTTGTTTGTTTGTGATATCTTTATTGCTTTAAAGTACATACTTAGTTATTACAATATAATTAAAATCAGAAGACAATGGCGGAATTATCTCAGGAAGGGATCTCTTACAGTCAACCTAACTAAAAAACTAATAAAAATAAAAAGGATTGATCATCATAATAATATATTGTATGAGGTAAAAAAAATTCAAGTGAAAAAGTTCACAGGAAAAGTCCTTTGAACTCGCGACACTGTCACAGATACCTCAAAAATACACACATATTTTATTTACTTCTATTTGCAATACCGGAATGCTACAATTTTTTTCTGTGATAATTAACTGAATCAAAAAAAAAAAAGAATTTTCTCAATTCGAACGCATATTTTTTGTGTTTTCAACCATGTAGATAGATAGTTACGCACACAAAAGAAATTAGGACAATACGTGTAATCATAAAGTAATTTAATATTTTTTATTGATTTATTTATTCATTTTCTCAGGTGATAATTACATTAAAATATACAAACTATTTTTGAGATAATAAATAATCATTTGTTCATATTGACACTATGACTATTAGGTACTCTAAGGCTGTATTGCACCAAAGTTCCAGTTTAAAAGTCAAATTCAACAGTAACATTACTGCTAACTATAACCGTTGAAGCGACATAGGTTGCACCGTCGAATTTTGTAGCATAGTTAGTTACCAGGGTTACAAGTATAATGACGTCCGTGGAGGTTATTCGACCCGTCTGACAGGTAAGTTGACAATAACAATAGCTTTAACCGGTCAAGTTTGGGCGGTTACGGTTAGCGTAAAAGTTATGACGTATTTTGACGATTGTCAAAATGGTGCAACCCATTTTTCACCTAACCGGTACTTTGACTACACAGTTATTGTTATAGTAAGTTGGTGCAACCCAACCTTAATGAAGTAGCGACTGCGTTAACAACAACATTATCAACGAGGGAAAGTGGCTACCAGTACCAGTGAACACACGGACAGTGGACACGCATGGATGTCAGTGTGCCTTCAACTCTGTTGAGATTACATTATTATTAAATTGACAATGAAAAAAAAAACATGATCTAAAAGTCGTTAAAAAACAATCTAATGTAATGGAAACAGTATTAGGCGATAACTGCCTATAAATATGAGTTTTGATAACACGTGTATTACCTAAATAAATTTGTTAATTAACCAGGGTTAACATCTATACTAATCTATTTTTTATACTAATATAATAAAGCTGAAGAGTTTGTTTGTTTGAACGCTTATAACTTTAGAACTACTGATCAGATTAAAAAAACCCTTCTGCATTATTGAAGCCTGATTTTCTTGGAGGCTAAAAGCTAAAGTACATAAACACCAACAGCGAGTGAAACCGTGTCAAACAGTTAGTTTTAAAGAAAATGTTAAATAAATCACAAAGACCTTAGAAAAGTTGTCTTAGTACATACATATTGCATAAGGAAAATAAACTTCTTAGATTGATGTAGGTCATGGCTATAGATGATAGCCGTCCATTACCTAGGTGCTTACTCGTCTACATGAATAAACATATTGTAATAATGGCCTACTTAACGCAGTTCTAGGATCATTTACTTTACAAATACACATACATTACACACGCAACGAGCGAGTGAAACCACTGGGAATAGCTTATAGTGTTATCTACTACTACACTTCTAAGAGTCGTGTGAGGAGATGTCACCTTACACCTTTGTTGCGTTGTCTCGCTTTCTCACTCGTGCTGGCGTGATTTTTTGCAAACCACCTGCTAAAAGAGTTTATGGTAACCCTATTATACGCCTATCACAATGAGACCGAGCGAGCGAAGCGAGCGAAGGTCTTTAAATCGAGTTGCTAAGAGGTTATAGATGATTTTTATATAAAAAAATTAAAAAGCTAATACAACGCGAACAATAATCGCGACGTCTAAGTTCGCGGCGAACTACTAGTAATATTAATAAGCCCTTTCCAATATTATTATTTCATTGTTTGTTCGTGATGCCTCAAAAGGTGGCGGCTGCTGAAAATCTGTGCTGGGCAACCCATTAGATTTCCAGCGTAACACCTAATTGAGTCGAAATCACACAATGTATTTATCTTCCTCTTGACGGAAACCGCTTTATTATTTAAAAAAAAAACAATACGTCAATAGACTCATTGCTGGCCTACGACAACAATGTAATCAATTTATGTATTTATTTACACTTCATCCTGGGCCACGTGGAGAGCTTGGGAGAAGATCAGGGTGAAAAGAGCGTACATGGGATGGGAAGACCGACTAGAAAATGATGGGTCGTCCCAGGTATTGCTGGAACAAGTGTTATAAAGTTACAAAATTAATTAAGAACTTCGCGGCCATCTTGTCTTGGTTGTCGGACCCACGAAGGTTCTGTGGTTGGACCAGGTTGGACCATCTGGTAGTAGGTCAAAATCGGATATTCATATACCGCATTGCACTTCGCTGGTCCAAAAATTCGAGTCTATAAATCTCCCTTTGATGTAAAAAAGATCTTGAAATTCAACGCAAGTAAATCGAAACGTAGGGTTTTGTACAATTTATTGGGTTTCACAAAGGCGGCATGGAGAATTAAGTCACGTAGAAGTAACGATATGCCTTAGGGAACTAAGGACGTGACTTTTAATGTTTCACAGTTCAGATAATAAAAAGATAAACAAAAAGGGGGATTCCCACGCGCACGAAGTCGCGGGCTACAGCTAGTATTATATAAGAGTATATAATATTATTTTATACTTAATAGCTGATAAGAAATCGCACTAGTGAACTTTAGAGTAAAATACTTCCCTCCTTGATATTGGATGACCCGTTCAAGACTATGTTGGAATAATGTATCTCCCATTCATACAAACTTACATACATGAATTCTGAAAACATAACACTCCTTTTTGGTTAGTTGTGTAGTTTCAATAAAACATGCCTATAAAATATGGAGGTTCCGATACATTTTATTTATTCTAATGGACGTGAAAAGTACGTTTTTTTTTCTATTTTGTTAATTGATTTATTTGAGCGAACAAAACGCAGTCGTTCGATGTAGGCGATTATGAATGAAATTCTATGTAATAAGTTATTGTTTTTGCCAAAAAACGAAACCGACACCATTTAGTCAACTAAAAAGGATGAATTAAACTATTTTATACGGTTTTCTATCGCGTTTATTGCTTACTTATTTATACCTAACGTTTCAAGCACTTTACAGAGCTTATGGTCGCAGGCAGACTGAGTTGACATTCGTCTGTGTCATTTGTTTCTGATGTCACAAGAATACAAAACCACAGCTCATAAATCATTGAAAACTATTTCGATTCACACAGTATTGACTATGAGCTCTGTAAAGTGCTTGAAACGTTAGGTATAAATAAGTAAGCAATAAACGCGATAGAAAACCGTATAAAATAGTTTAATTTAATGTGTAACAATCGCGAAAATATAAGAAATCATTAAAAAGGATGACATAATTAATACATTGTTGTTTAAATATGCTTCATATCAATCATTTTATTAAATCTGAATCGGTGCCAATTATTTTAATAAAATATTTCCATTAACGAGCGAGCAGCTAGTCAACGAGTTCGTGAATTTGGCACCAACTTATTAATACCCCTTATGAGTTCTGTGCCCAAAGGGCTAGAAACAAAACCTACAGCTAAGCCTTTGCTTTCCATCTGACTGTCTATAATGCTAATATTTTGATTATTAATTAAATAAATTTTAATTCTTTTTTAGTGAGAGTACCCTCACATCATCAGGACACCTTCATGAAGGAGGACTTCTGGGCCCAGGGAGTTATATTCAGGAATTTCCGAGGCCGTCCTCGTCCACTCGTAGACGTGTAATTCTAAATTGTTTATTTTATTTATACTAGCTGTTACCCGCGGCTCCGCCCGCGTGTATGTCGCTTTTCGCGTGACCTGTGTTACATTGAAATGAAATGACGCAAACGAAGTAGCCAGGACATAATTCAAATATAAACAAATATCATGTTTCAGAGTATCCTGATGCACAACACTGTTATATGACGTGTAAATCACTTCATCCCCGACAATTTCCGCCAAAACCTTTGAGTTTCGGTAAACGTGTTCGAAGCCCGAGATGACACATGACGCTCGCGGTCAGCGGACAACCGAGACTCTCTGTCAGAAGAAGTTTCTAAAGACCGAGACAATGCATGGCGTTGCCTATCTTCATCGAGTCGCATCTGTCTATCCGCATTCGATTCTAACCTTCTGCTTTTAGCTATTCTGGAATGATGCGACAGATTAGATCGTTTCCTCCTAGGCATTATTTAAAATAATTAAAATTCTTTATAAACGACACGTTCATATGTTCCGTCAAACAGCAAATTCAATTTTCAATTCAAGCAAGACTTAACTAACAATAGCGAACCGAACCGTCAATTTACCAAACCGATCAATAGACAACTACCAAAGAACCAAACCAAAATAGCCACAAAGACAAAGACCATCAATTTTTTTAGTTTGCTAGGGTTAATTTCAATCTGCTATACCATAATGCGAAAACGTAACCATAGCGAGTTGTAAAGTCAGCGCCAATGTTTTATTTTATTAAAATTAATAAGTGCAGTGCGTGTTTTCGTCTTTATTGATATGGATAATATAAAGTAGAAATTCTAATCTTATCTAAATTAAATTAAACGTAAGTAAACGCATTAAAAGTTTTGAAGCAGTGTTTGAAGTAAATTTTTAATCGACCATAACTTCTTTTTCCCTTAACCGATTTTGACGAAACAAAGTTTTGACAACGCTCCTAATTATATGTAATCCAACTGTGAAAACCGCGTTCAAATCCGTTGAGTATTTTCGAAGTTATAACGTACCAGACAGACATACATACATACAGACAGACAAAAATTCCATAAACTTTCTTTTTGGTTTCTGTTACTCTTTTTTAATAGCACTCTATCAGTTTTTTTGAAAAATATTAAATGTAAAGACACTCGCATTTTAGTGTCTTATTATATGTATTGATGTATATTTAAGATATTTATTAATATGGGTCAATAATATGGAGATAACTTGAGACTCGAGAAAGAACATGGGCTAGTTTTCCGCGCAATGTAACTGAGTACCAAGCGGACGAAGACATGGGCTACCATTAGCGGGCTGCATATTTTAACACTATTGCTTAATAAAGATATGCCATTCAAAATGCCAGTTTCACTTCACCTCATAGCAAATTATTCGGATCTGGCACGTGGTTAAGTGTTGCGTACGCGCATGTGCGTTTTATTTCGCACAGCCAGTACCGCGCAATCCGTCAATACGGTAGTACGCGTCGGCGGTAATTTGATGTTTTGGCGGTAGACTGCGCAAGAGTGTGATTGGTAGTGATGTGCTTGTGATTTTATTGGATTGCTGATTGTGATTTGTAAGTTTTTTTATCTATCTATGTTTCTCTGTTTTTTAATATCAAAATTTATAAAGATGTAATACGGACGGATTGACCATATCTGGGAAAATAAAAAAATAAACTAACTCCTCAATCGAGAAAACAAAAAAATTAACTCCAAACGAGAAAAGTAATAATTTTATTGCTAACTTAACTATAACTTAATTGTACATTTTTTACGCTTGTTTTTCTTACTGAAAAAGTTTTTGGCAACGGAAAGTCTTCAATTTTATTATTATCTTACTTTTAAACAAACAAATGACCTCGTGTTTACTTCGCCAATCTGGAGGCTCTGAGTTCGGTTCCGGTTCAGGGGTAGATTCAACATTTTGTAAATGCTACTTTTTGAAACTTCTTTTTTTTTTCGCTTATATCTTTGGTTACATTTGTTCAAGAAATCCTGATTCCTGAGGAAGGTTATAGGCTATAGTACATACACACTAATGGCAAGTGAAACCGCGGGGAACAGCTAATAACTATATATATTTATTTGTATAAAGACGAAACCACAAGAATATCACAATTTGACTCGATCTCCGTAAATTAGGAACAGAAAGCTGTTACTGCAAAGCTTATTGCTTCATCTGTAATCAGTATATCATGTAACATTCATCTGTCATCATCATTTAAGCTTTATTCCGGTCGCATCAAAAGCCTCAATGCGGTGGCTGCAATAATGGCTTTAAAGCAGGGCTCGAAAACCTGGTTAGAAAAAAGAGCTCGTTTTTCTGCCCTAGTATTGTTTTGGGTCCCCAACTTTGTGCTTGAATTATCCACGGTATCACCCTGGAAATAAACACCAGTACCTACTAGATTTCTATTTAAAACTTTTATTTATCTCCGACTTTTACGTTTACTCGTAGCTATAAAGTGCTGTGTGTATGCTGATATGGATATTTTCTTCTTAACGATTATATGACCAGTTTAAATACTCTTAGTTGCTCACAATTGGATCACCTATTGAAATTTATTGTTTCTGTAGCCTCAGCCTTATTAAAAAAGGTGAAATACTCGACGCTCTAAGAAAAAAAAAAATAACTGTCCTCGGATCATTTAATTTTAATACTCTGTCACCAAATGTTTAATATTTATTATTATAATTTTAATTATTACTGATAATACATTCTAGTGACTTATATATTAACAATTGACGATAAAACTAAATAAATAATAAATTGTCAATCTTATTTAAAATCTACAAGATATAATATATTTGCATGCTATTTTAGAAGCAAAACATGTAACAGCACCTACTTATCTACTGTAACATCTTGCACTACCATGTTTTAAGGCAAATAAATGAATTGAATTGTGTTTTGTCTAATTCTTTTTCCTGAAATATTGAAAAGAGAGAAAGAGCCAAATCATAGTTTTGTTAAATTTTACTTTAGCGTTAGTTTGTTTTATTTATAATTTAAGTAAGAAGTAAGTAACAAATCAAATGGTTGATCAACCAAATTGCAGTGCAGTTGCTTGCAACACGTTTCGGTAACCGGATCCAAAATTGGAGCCGACTTAATGACTTCGCAATGTTTATCACAAATTGGTGTTCTGAGAAAGAACCGGATTTTTATTGTTGACAATTTTAACTGAATTAGTTACTATAAGAAGCGGCCGTTTTGAAATATTGTTAGTAAATACATGTGGTGCCATTGACTACCAAAATATTTTTCTTGCTAATAGGTTGCACCTTAAGAATTTATGTATTTTTTTATACCATTTAGTAGGCAAACAGGCTTACGGCCCATCTGATGGGAAGCGGTCACCGTAGCCTATGGACGCCTAAAACACCAGGGATGTCACTTGCGCGTTGCCGACCATTAGGAAACCTTTTCACGCCCTTTTTAAAAACCCAATGTTTTAATCCTTTGGGAAAACTGTGGCAGGGAGTTGATTCCACAGTACCAGCGTACGTTGGAGGAAATTCCTCTTAAAGCGTACTGTACGTGATGATTTTGAGTCTAACGTGTGCGGGTGAATTCCCTGTCGATGTATGTAAATTTATAATTAATGAACTCGCTTATTTTTGGCCAAAAGAAATGAATTATTAAACCATGATGCTTTCAGTATTGCCATCCTACCACTTACTTATTTAGTGCTTTATTGAATAAGTTATCAGATTTGTGTGTCTATGTCTCAAGTGATCGGTAATTATTGTATTTATATCAGAAATTAAAACCCATATTTTAAGACCCTAAAATAATAGTTTATAACCTGGTAAATAAAAATACCGGTCGATTTAAAGATTCTTATACCTGGTTACGACCGTAATTTTTTGGTATACCTGTTGAACGGAACCGTAATCGCGGTCGCGATGAAAATGTATGGACAGAAAAATCTGGTTATTTATTTTAACCAGATTTCCGGTACCTGGATTATTTAATTCTGTATGGGCAGGACTCTATAGTACACTACACTGTATATAAGGTGAATTTAAATCAACTGCAAATATTTTAAGGGCAGATTCAGACTACTAAACTGAACAACTTTCCTAAATAAACTTATATCGAAATACGAAAAAAAAATTTTGACCTCCCATACAAATTGAGAATCAGCTGATCTAGTTTAGTATGGAGAGTGAAAAATAAAATTACATATTTTGATATAAGTTTATTTGGAAAAGTTGTTCAGTATAGTGGTCTGTATCTGCCCTTAAAATATTTGCAGTTGATTTGTGTACAGCGCGGTTCTTTAATGGCAGTTATATTGTACTGTATAGTATTCTTTAGTCTGTGGTAAACAGAAAAAAAATACGCTTGCGGCACAAATCTAACAGGTTACGTATTTACACAAGGTAAAATGTTTGTTGTGATTCATGGAACCATGGAACTAGGAAGTCATGGGTATGAGTCATGCATGCCTCTATAATAGGTAGGTACATGAAAAACGGTACTGGAATTACTATTATGATAGCCTTATTTTTACAATATAAAGTTAATCTGCTCTTAAGAGCAACGTTTATATTAGGAAATATAAAAATAAGTCTTTGTTATTTTCAAAGAATTTGGAGGCAATTTTTTTAATCTATGGTTAAATTTGAAATATTTTGTTTTTAGTCTAGTTCGGACCAGGCAACCATTGGAGAGTACCATTGATGATACAATCTTGAGTCGGATTTAATAACTAGCAATACTGAATCAAAATAAAAGCTTTCGCCCGCGGCTTTGCCCGCGTAAAATTAAAAAAATGTGATAAATGAATAACCGCTCGTAAGATTTTGTACAAACTTCACGTAAACCATCTACTGAATAGTCCGAATCAGAACAAAGCCTAATTATTTGGTTTGATAAGATTAGCCCGTTCTTGAGTTATAAAATCTATATATATAAAAGAAAGTCGTGTTAGTTACTCCACTTATAACTCAAGAACGGCTGAACCGATTTAGCTGAAAATTGTCAGGGAGGTAGTTTAGAGCCAGGAGAAGGACATAGGGTACCTTTCATCCCGCTTAACTGTTCCCGAGGGAAGTTCACGCGGGCGAAGTCGCGGGTAAAAAGCTAGTTATAAATAAAAGTTTGGTATATTTGACTGTCTGTATTAAAATAAAATCCTTCAAAGAAACAGAAATATGGCTTTTTTTCAAAAAATATTTTGTAATAAAAATAGATTTTGTAATAACAAGGTTGTACCACTTTGCATAATCTTCAAAAGTTCAAACATAAATATCTGAGGATCAAGATCGAAAACAAACCTTACAGTGTAATTATTAAAGTTGTGAATTCTCCGTTGTTTCACTTTCGATGCAAACCATTCAAACTCTGAAATTACTTAATGTTTAACTTTGTCTTGCTTGCATTGACACAAATTTGGTAAGTGGGCGTGATTCACTGCGGAAAATAAAAGTGGTCAAGTGCGAGTTGAATCGTATTTGGTTGGTTACAATGGTTACATACCAGCTAGCGGACTGGGCTCCGAAGCAGTCAGCCGAGGAAGCAACCGGGAAGGCGCTAAGATGAGAGATATACCAGCTAGCGGACGGTTTCCAAGTAAAGCAATATATTATGAAAAACAACATGTTGTTTGTATTACGTCACATTTATTTTTTATCTTTATTAATTCTTTCTATCTTAAATTTAAATGATGAAAGGTACCCTATGTCCTTCTCAATACTCCTAGCTATGTGTATGCGAAATTTCAGGAAACAAATGTTTATTTGTTACCTCTTCACGCCCTATCCACTGAACTAATATATTTATACAAACTCACTTTCGCATTTAAATAAATAATAAATAAATAAATATATATATATATAGGGACAAATCACACAGATTGAGTTAGCCCCAAAGTAAGTTCGAGACTTGTGTTATGGGATACTAACTCAACGATACTATATTTTATAACAAATACATATATAGATAAACATCCAAGACCCAGGTTGATCAGAAAAATATCATTTTTCATCTTGACCTGACCGGGGATCGAACCCGGGACCTCCTGAGTAGCGGTCAGGCATGTTAACCATTACGCCACGGAGGTCGTAATTATTATATTAGTTGGGTTATGTACATTATTATGCTTCTGGGCTTCGCTCCCGTATAAATGTTTAGAATAAAAAGTAAAAGTACAGTAATAAAAGTATGCATCCGTTATAAGTACCACCTGAGCAAATCCTTGTGGTTTATCAAATATTAGCGACCCGCTCCGGCTTCGCATGGGCATATAACCTTGCTCTTGAATGACTATCTATTAAAAGAATCGCATCAAAATCCGTTGATAGGGATATAGGGACAGAGAAAGCAACTTTGTTTTATACTATGTAGTGATAGTGATTTCGGGTTAGTTACTTAAACAGGATTCGTTTTCCTATTGAGATTAAAATCTCGAAGATACATTTATTCATATTTTCATTTCTATAATTTTATTTACCTACCGTCTGACAGCCAGTGAATATAAACGTGAATTCCTTCGAAGCGACGTTTTCCCTTTTCAAGGTTTTCTGAATAGAGAATGGCGGAGCATTGTGGCCGGAGCTTAAAGGTTTTATTCACTTAACCGATTGAAAAATAAGTGTATTTTTAATATCTTAGCGTTTCTCAGTCATTCATTCAATGTTAAGGGATACACCCTTACCATTGAATGAATGAATGAATAAACCCTTTGTTACACCAATTACATAAATACATCATTGGATTTGATACTCGTTGGGTAAATCGTTTGTCATTTGCTCGAATAAGATGGTTCAATTTTATTTTTGTATTTTATTTATTTCAGGTATCAAAAAAAGGTTACACAAAATTAATTATGAAAGTGGGATTTTGAGTATGTCACAAAGTATTCAAAATTATTGGTTTATTTATTTCTTAAGTTATTTTCCAACTAGCTTTTGCCCGCGACTTCGTCCGCGTGGCGTGTTATAAAAGAGAGATCTTTGTGTGTGTGAAACAAAGGTTAAAAATGCTTAATTTTATTATTTTTAAATGAGGTTATAGTATAAGTAGCTCAGTTGAATATTTGTTATTAATTTAAAGATTATTAGTTTGTGATAATTTCGTTTGATATAAATTTAGGAAAATACAATCAGTGGAGGCTAACCCTAAAGTACCTATAGGCCAAAGAGTATATAATCACTACATAGGCTTTCGTCTGGAATTCAGAGTTGAGAATGTGGATGAAATTAAAAGTTTGACAACATTAAAACTAAAAACCGGCCAAGTGCGAGTCGGACTCGCGCACGAAGAGTTCAGAAAACTACCTACTAAAGATTTAAACGTCCAAGAATAGTGAAAAGTTCGCCCGCAAAATTCAATATTTGACACGACCATCAACGACTTCCATCACTCGGGTATCTGCCGCCCCCCCTCCCCCTCCGCGCCTCGACACCGCTGTCACCGCTCCTCAACCGCCGCCGCGGCCGCGACGTTCCTTGGTTGCCACTACCGCGAGCTATAAATTTCAAGCCTCTAACTCGCTTCCCGTTCCCAGGGGAATTTTTAATTTTGCATACACTAAGGTTATGCAGTTTAGATTTTTTCATACAACATTTTTTCCCGCTAACTTAATTTTTCAAAATACAGCCATAACTAAACTTTATATTTACTAAGGTATGCATGCATGCTAGATTGAAAACATCTATCTTACGTGATTTTTACATACAAAAGTTTTTTCCCAATAACTCCCGTTCCCGTGGGAATTTTGCAATATTGCGTTGCAAGTAAGCTTTACGTTTATTAGGGTACTTGCATGCCAAATTTCAATCATCTATCTTACGCGGTTTAGATTTTGTCATACAAAAGTTTTTACCGCTAACTCCCGTTCCCGTGGGAATTTTTCAATATCCTGTTGCATTTCCGTCATACATGATTTCTATGTAACTTTAACCATTAAGACCGCACACGCGACGGAAGCTTACAAAATGGAGTAACTTCTCCCGTTTTCCCAACATTTCCCTTCACTTCTCTGCTCCTATTGATTGTTGCGTGTTGAAAAGTATACTATAACCTGCCCAGGAGTATGAAGAATAATTGTACCAAGTTTCGTTAAAATCCGTCGAGTAGTTTTTGTTTCTATGAGGAACATACTGACAGACAGACAGACGGACAGACAAAAATTTTACTGATTGCATTTTTGGCATCAGTATCGATCACTAATCACGCCCTGATAGTTATTTTGAAAATTTATTTAATGTACAGAATTGACCTCTACAGATTTATTAGTATAGATATATTTAGGACTCCGTTCGTATATTTTCAACTAGATGCATTCCTCAGATAAAAAAAGTTTGTCAGACAACAGTGATCTTGTAAGGGTTCTGATATTGTCTTTTCAGGTACAGAACCCTATTTTTTTAAAATATTCCATAGTCGTGCTAGAAATAAAAAATAATAATTTATTCTAGCTATCATTTAAATGTAATAACACACTTCAACTATAAAAAATCAGAAAAAATATTGTTTTTCAACGTTGTCTAAATGTTCTACTATCACTTCTTTGAAAAGCTGTTTTAAAATCCACTCATTAGCATTACAGTGGCGTAATTAGCGTAGTGTGAGCCCGATGACGCATTTGCTTGTTACGCCTCAAGACCTCACACATATTATTATATTAAATACGAAATCTCAAAACCGCTGGACCTATGAAACTGAAAGCTAGGTAGTTTATAGTTATGATGAAATGTCAGCTAGAGAACTTTCTATTGGAAAGAAAGCAAAGCTAGATGTCTGCTTGTGTACTAACAAAGAAATTATATTTGCCTGCCCCTTTACAGTCTATGCCCTGTGCCATATTAGCACAGCCATAGTTACGGCGCTTATTGTTTACTACTGTTATACATATTAAGTCGTATTCATATTCTTTTTATCATCAACAGTTAGTGAACTCAGTAATTTTTAGTCTCGATGACTCATCGATGACTTGATGGCTAGGTCAATGACATTTTGGTTACGCATGATCTTTTGTAGTTTAGTTATTTGGATGATATTTTATGGTCTTACAAAGGGTAAAAGACCAAATCTTCAAAATAATATTTATTTACTACTGGCGACCCACCCCGGCTTCGCATGGACATAAAAACTTTCCTCTTGAATCACTATATATTAAAAAAACCGGATCAAAATCCGTAGTAGTAGTAGTTTTAAAGATTTAAGCATACATAGGGATATAGGGACAGAGAAAGCGACTTTGTTTTATATTATGTAGTGATTCAAGATTTTTTAAAAGTCTTATAATTACTTTTTCACTATAAAAGTAGCAATAAATTACTCATTTCGCCTTTATTCTAGTCAAACATCATCATCTGTAATCATGAAAACACCTCGTCAGTCAGGGTGAGGGGCGGTCTTGTACAATTCTGACGATAATAGATATATGATTGTAGCCTTACGGGTGAGTACAGAACCAGTTATCATTTAGATTTTCATAATAAATAACGCTATTTTATCTCGTCATCATTATCGTCAGATTACTTTTTTATTAATTTTACTCAACTATAGACCTGCCAAAGCCTCCTTTTTTTCATTTAACAAATATTACTTTTCATCCCAAAAGTATTTATATAATAGGCCGCAGGCAGAAATTGGTGAAATCTTTTATCAAAATGAGAATTCATATTTTTGTCTCGGACTAAGGCTTTTCTATTCACAAGACGAAGAATTCCAACTAATATTATAAATGCAAAAGTGAGTTTGTATATGTGTTTGTTTGTTTGTTTTTTTGGTTGTTACCTCTTCATCCCCTTATCTACTAAACTCTTCTTCCTGAAATTTCGCATACACCTAGCTAGGAGTATTAATTAGGATATAGGCATTCATTCAGGGAAAAAGCACTGTTCCCGAGGGAAATTAATACGGGCAAAGCCACGGGCGAAAGCTAGTGGATCATAACAATGACATTAGAACTTCCGACTTAATTAAGGATACCCGTATTAGTCTAGTCTATAGAATCTTCAAACATATTCCCACGTCTGTACAGAGAACAATAAACCTAATAAACAACCTCATGGTCCAGTGAGGCATAATAAATACACCTGACAAATTATACAGGGTGGTAGGGTAGACACCGTTAACCTTGATACTGGAGGTTAAGTAACATGAGTAGACTTCAAAATTATTATTCTAACTTCTAATAAACTAATATCATAAATGCAAAAGTGAGTTTGTTTGTTTTTTTCTGCACCAATCTTCCTGAAATTTTTCATACATATAGATAGAAGTATTGATAAGGACATAGGATACCTTTCATCCCGGGAAAAAGTACTGTTCCCATGGGAAATTCATGCAGTCGAAGC
Organism: Apomyelois bistriatella; assembly: GCA_947044815.1. Lineage (NCBI taxonomy): Eukaryota > Metazoa > Arthropoda > Insecta > Lepidoptera > Pyralidae > Apomyelois > Apomyelois bistriatella. The sequence continues at coordinate 1,367,750 of OX345693.1, forward strand.
CCCCGGGTGAAAGCTAGTAAAATAATATAAAATTATATAATTTTCTGGCGTAAAACGATTATGATCATTTGGTTCGTAGAATCCAGACACAAACCTAAACGGGTCCACTGGTTAAGGCGCTTGCCTGTAGACCAGGGAGTCAGGGTTCGATTCCCATCAGAAACATACTTTGTTTAGTTGTTTCCAATTTGGTCAGGACAGAATTTGTTGCATATTGTGATTGCTGAGTGTCTGATAATAAAGATGATTCCATGCTTCGGAAGGTACGTGTAGCCGTTGATTCCGGATGCCATCTGGTAGGCTTTAAAGAAATTACTTCAGAGCCTGACAGACGGTTCCGAAGAACTCTGATACGAGGGTGTGCATAGTCAATTGACCGTGACACCTACACAAAATGATGATGAGCTAATTAACTGTCTGTCATTCCTTCTAATCCTTAAAAGACGAACTTGTTGTGGAGGAAACCAATTAAGCAGCGGACATATTTTGTCGGCGATAATGATAAAGTGACCCTAAAAATATACTTTGACTTAGTCGAAAATAATTTTGTATAAGAATAATAAGTAAAGCATGTAGCGCTTTAGTACCCTCGTCAGGTATCAGCGAACAAAATTGTCATATAATAATAGTATTTCTATTGTTTCTAGATTCTAAAAGCAGAATGATCAAATCGCAATAAAAACGAAAATTCTTTTATTTTGTCCAACATAAATAAGGATCGCTGCGCGCCGACATTAGATATTAAATTATGAAAATATTACATTGAATGAAAATTGAAACCTATTTCTGGAAAACATTTGAGATCCTACGTAATTGACAAACTTTTGTATTATTTCTAAAATTCCGCATTAGTGACATTCAAGGTACCTAAAGATTATATAATATATAAACCCACAGGCAAATCGGTTGCTGATTGTTTTTTGTAAAATAATACTTACTCTGCTTACTTTCCATTTGCTTTTATTTATAGGATAAATTCTTAAAGTACGCGCTGAAAAATGAGTTAATTTAATCGAATTGTGACGGTATTTGTTTTCTAATATGTTAATCTAGTTAAATGAAAAACAATTAAATGACCGTCCGCTGTCGGTTGTGCAGCATTATTACAATAATTTGGGTTTACGCAACGCTTAAATTCGCCGTAGCCAAGTTTACTTTTCCTTTGCCCAGCGCTCTATTATGTGTCCCAAGCACGGAGGATATAGGTATCCTTTTTTCTATTCTTTGTTGCTTAATGACACCAAAACGGCTAAACGTATCTGAATGTGCGTTGCTTGCTGAAAGATTCTTCCGAGCGCCTTGAAAGATCACTTAGTCCCATTTTGTAGCTAGATTTCTTATGAAAGATTACTTTTATTCATAAGTTTTAGCCGCGCGGAGTTTTGCTTTCATGAACGTCAGTAGTACAAGTTTCTGGATGAAAGGTCTCCTATGTCCTTTTCCGTAACATTAACAATCTATGTTAAACATTTCGTTCCACTAAAATCCATTGCAAAGATCCATTTTAATGGATATTTGTGCACACTTCATTAAAGTGTTTACAACTTTTCACTTCATTATTAGTTGAGTTGGTATTGTTTAAATTATTCTTCTTTTTTTTAGTTTTTGTCATTCTTTTTTGTCGTTTTGAATAACAAAATCATCACTGTTTGGAGAGAGTGACGGGAGCGATAGTGTTATACTCGACCGCCACAAAGGGAAGATCTTCCCGCCAGGCTAGGGTGTTATGCCTAGCGAACCGCGGCTCCGACGATGTCTTGTCGGAGGTTGTATTTATGCTCCAATCCGTAGAAACTTTGCAAGCGCGATTTAGACTTTCATAGTAATTTGCCATCTTGTATGCAATTCTAAAATTGTTGCTTTTAACGCCATCTGTGGTGCGTCTTTGTAGATATTGTTGTGGCGCTGGTGTCGCCTCAGGACTCCCTTCCAAGACCGAAGGTCTGATAAATCTTCATGTGCAGTCTGTGCTTATGATGTTAGCTTGCAATTGCCAGTTGCTTGACTTGACGTCCCAGTGAGTGGGGTACGTTGTTGCTGCTTGCTCGTAGTCTGCGGTGAGTCGAGACTGTAGTGAGCGATGACTTGTTGGCGCCGGTAGATGTCCTGCAGAACTGCCACGCTGGTGCGGTTGGCCGGCCGATGAATACCAGACGTGGGCTGCGGTGGATGGCCGGTCGCTGAAGTCTTGAAGTGAGGGTGGTTTTAGGAACAGGAAGCTCGGTGCGTCGGCTGCGTTGGACCTGTAGATACCCCATTGTAGTTGGCTTGCTGTGAGACTGCTGGCTGCTGAAGCTTGAGAGGTAGCTAGATGATGGATCGGAGAACATTGATGGAGAAGGCTGCTTCCAATCACGTCGGGGTCAGTTTGGAGTATGTGACGGGAGCGATAGTGTTATGCTCTACCGCCACAAAGGAAAGATCTTCCCGCCAGGCTAGGGTGTTATGCCTGGGGAACCGCGGCTCCGACGATGTCTTGTCAGAGGTTGTATTTATGCTCCAATCCGTAGAAACTTTGCAAGCGCGATTTAGACTTTCATAGTAATTTGCCATCTTGTATGCAATTCTGAAATTGTTGCTTTTAACGCCATCTGTGGTGCGTCTTTGTAGATATTGTTGTGGCGCTGGTGTCGCCTCAACTGATTAAACGAACGAATCCGCAGTCAACAGTCTCTACAAGTGCATTTACTTGGTTCAATGCACAACAAAACATTGCAACACTCCAATAATAACTTGAAGGTCGACCTCAAGTTGGTATTTAACGCGGCCATTTGCATCCTACAACTACAGAAAATAATGTAGCTTGCCCACTGTTGAGCATTGGGCTTCAATATATGCCAAACTGGAATAGTTTTAAGGCGCTAGCGACCTTGAAAATACAGAAGAAATCATTTCTCTTCCTGTAATTGAGACTGTTATCGCTTTAGAAACCTTTACAAAAAGTGTCTAAGTGGCCGTTTTTAGTAATTTTTACAAAGGTAACTACAGCGGATAGTACTTCAATGACTTTCGAGGCTCTAATGTAACCCCTTAGTCATATAGCTAAGGATACAAGCAAAAAAGTTGCGCAAGGATTTCTGATAATCTCACTTACAGAAAGATAAATTATTTTTTCTTTATCTTCAAGGTCGCTAGCGCTGGTAGCAGTCTTAAAACCCTAAGCTGGTTATGGTGTTGCCGAGTTCTTTTTACCAGTTTTCCAAAACTGAACAATTTAATAGTGGAGAAACTATAAAATGGATAAAATTAGTTTATCAGGTGAGCACTCACCTTATAAACTATGTTTGGGGCAGAAGTGAGTACACTTTTCTATTATACATTCTGTAGTTTAATGTTACTCCTAATAAATCAAGTACACAGCTTAAAACGCTGGAATATATTTATTTTATTTATATAGTTATCCTATCCTTAAGATTTTGGAGATTGCACTAGGGATAAGGCCGCCTATTGTATATCTTGTCACAGACTGTAATCCATGTATGCAATTTTATTGTACAATTAAATGTTTTTATTTACTATATTGATTACAGCCACGCTCTTTTTTATTTGATTCTTTTTAAACGTAAAAACCTCTACATCAATGTCAAAAGAACTATATTTAAACTTTGTCGTTCTTTTACATCAATTAAATGACAAACATTTTTTTTTACAAGATCGAGACAATATTTTAAAACAATATGCCACGAACAATGTTGTTTACCTTGCCAGTCGAGCGCCAAGGCTGCGCGGGCGCATCTTATGCGATTTTCACAATCAATTGACTGTATTTGTCTAAGCAAGGCTAGTGACAATAACATAGCGAACGGAATCTTATTTTTAATTGTAAATGAGATGAATATTATATTTCTGCAAGTTATCTTTATCGTATTTTAAACGCTGTCCTATCGCATTTTAAATATGACTGATGGCTTCAACCCGATTATTTTGATGACGTTAACTCTTCTTTGTATTTTTGGTATAAATCGCCACCAGTCGGAAAGGTACACAAACGACTGTAACATTATAGCATAGATTAAAAAAAATTTGCCCGCGCACGATTCCAAATTCTACGCATTTAGGATGAAAATAAGAGAAAATCAACAACTGTCAAATTTTTATATTTGCTTCAGGCAAAGAATATATATACTACGCGAACAGGACTAACTTATTTTGTGTGATTTACCCGTTCATCCATACTTCCATACTAATATTATAAATGCGAAAGTCTGTCTGTCTGTCTGTCTGTCACCTCTTCACGGCTAAACTGCTGGACCGATTGTGATGAAATTTGGTAGGGATGTAGTTAACGACCCGAGGTCAAACATAGGCTACTTTTGGGCGCGATATAACCGAGTCCAACGCGGGGCGAAGCAGCGGGGAACAGCTAGTAACATATAATTAATATTATTTATCATAAAATGTTAATCAATAGCACTGAAGTAATCGATTATTATATTAATTCGTAAACGTACGCCACATAACTGATTGCAAAAGAAATACCAGGAGAATAAATATGTAGCAGTATTTATCTTGTAATTTGTTCACGAGCACAATAAATATGAGGTAGGTATTAGAAAGGAAATATCAATACATATAAGTAAGCAGAGTTTGGCGTAATTAATTACTTTTGTAAAGGTAACATTGCGTCAAAAGCGTTGCTTAGAAGAAAAAAGAAGAACAAGAAATCTTGAGAAAAAAAAAACAACCAAGTGAGAGTCAGATTCGCGCCTTGAGGGTTCAGTACCACTCAATACTAAAATACTTGCCAGGTTATTTGAAATTTATTCTTTGACTTTCCTCTTAATTTGTTTGTACAAATATAAATTTTATTCTTAGTTATTTTTTATTTAAATTTTACTTTGAATTTTAAGTTTTTAGTTTATCCTGAATAGGTGCTACATTATATAACTTCTTACCAAATTTCATGATTCTAGTTTTTAACGGTAAGTACCCCATAGCTTGATTCCCATCTGAAATCGCAAAATTATTGAAAATTTCAACATTTATGTCCATATCTTTTGAACGCATTAACGTATAATTTTAAATAATTTACAGCCAAATTGATACCTACATGCGTTTCTCAGAAAAAAAGGGAACATACAACAGGCCAGTAGCGTGGTGTGGCTAACTCCTCTTTGAATTAATATTCCAAATTGGCATAGGCCCAACGCCCAAAAGTGATGATAATTTTACTGAAAGCAGCGTGTGTTATCAAGCCCATAATATAATTGGAGTATAACATCTAGAGACACATGTCTTTGACATATTTAATAGATTCAGGTGTTACTTTGCGGAAGTCAAAATTACTTAGTTACGGAAGCACGCAAAGTAAGTTCTAGAGACATATCTATAATAGACAGACGGAAATTGAGACTTAGTAACGTCATCACAGGTCCCCAAAAAGGGTAGTTATACTAAACCACGAATAAACCGGTATAGTTAAATCTTCAATCATAATGAATGATGTCGACAATCATCGCAAAATCCGTTTCAAGTTTTTGCTCCGTCAAAGTTGACCGCGCAAAAAATCTAACAAGATTCTAATGAAGATGAATATATTTTGAACAGTTCTTGTAGAGGTGATTAAGTATTTGGCAAATTCAATAATGATGCAGCCTTTAGCTATTTTGTCTCGACAAAGATCAACTATTTTAACGTTATACCAGCTATTAGTTTAAACTTTAGCTAGTAAGAACTGGCCTCCGTTGGTTTCAATTTAGTTAGAACATTGCAGGCTTGAATCACCTGACTGTCTGATAATAAATATGATTCCGTGCTTCGAAAGGCAGCCGTTAAGCCGTTGGTCCCATTTCCCATCTGGTAGTCGTTAAAGAACGTCAGAGGCATAAAGGCGGTTCCGAAGAACTCTAAAACCATGGTGTCCATGATCAATTGACAGTGTATGAAATGATGGTGATAGTGCTAGTAGTAAAAACATGCTGGTGGCTAAGCCAGCGTGGCATTTCAAAATGTAGTCTACATTTTGGAGCAAGCTTGGGATAGAACCGTATTAATGTTTAAGTATATGACGATAATGGAATTACTGACATTGAATCTTTGCTCCATTACTAATGTTTATGGAGTTTTTAATTGTTACTCGTATCGTTTTTCTATAATTATGTAGACAGTATTATATGCGATAATAAATGTAGTTTTCCGTAACACTCTCATATATTCACTTTCTTTTTTCTTTTAAAAGCTACTTTTATAAGATTTTGATTACTGTCATCTGTAGAGAAACAATTGTTATAGCTATCTTATATCAGCAATTATCTTTTAAAATATACCTCCCATTCTCGTCCGAGCGTATTTCGGTTTATTCTTCGTTCGTCCTGAAATTTTGTCCCACATTTCAAAAAATGATTCGTTTGTCCCAGTCACTTTTATATTCCCGGTTTGTCCCAGTTCACAAGAAGGTACTTTAAAGGTACAGCTAACAAAGAAGTATTTTGAACGAATAACAAACAAAAACCTATATTATTTAGAAAGAAAATTACTTATAAAAAACAACGGGTCGAACAAGGAATGCAAAGTGGGACCAACTAGGAATAAAATAATAAAAATTGTACATCGGGACGAAGGAAGCATAATGTTTGGGACTAACTAAGAAATTTATTAGTGGGACAAAACTCAGTGGGACAAACGAAGAATGAATCCGTATTTCTTGCATTTTTAGTTTACGCTTCAGAGCCCGGGGTCCGCTATTAATCATGGTACTAATTTGACGGTACTGGCTTTTACAATGGAGTGACTGCCGTCTGACCTCCATAACCCTTATAAATACGTACAGGGAAACCAGACGAACAGGAACAATCCGGGTGTGAACTATCACACCAACACTGTCAGATTTTCAGGCTGCTCAAAGGCATCTGACATAATCTAACGACCAACTACCGATATTAGTAAAATATACATGTAAGTTTGGACTATCGTAGAAATAAAGGCATTTTCATAGCTATTGGTTCACGATTTGGTTCATTAAATTTTGTTATTATAATACCCATTGAACCCAGAAGAACAGGCTCATATTGTGGAACGTTTAACGTTGCCCATTCATTTATATTACACTACCCGACCAAATTGTGATACGCTTAAGTGGATTATTTGGACTTATAGATGATACATGCGAGGTACAAAAGGTCAAAACATGTTTTTGAACCAGGAAAATTTGCATAATTATTTTCAAACGATTGGTACATATACTTACTTATCACGTAGGTATTATTTCTTGATTGAAAATATGAATATTGTTAAAGGCGACTAAGGGATCCAAAGAAGTTCCGACTTCTGTCACCCGAGCAAAAATTAAATTATAAAAAAAAAAACATTTTGCCGAGTTGATTCCTCCTTTTTGGAAGTCGGTTGATAAAAATTTGAAAATAATATACTTACATTAAAGATATATTTGTATTTGTAAGTATATAACCTTGTCGTGTATTTGGGATGATTGGCCTTCCTTATTTCACCTCAAGTGTTAATGAAGGCCTTTCCTTATATACTATATTATTCCTTGACATACTGCACAATTTGCATAATAAATGCATCTTTTAAACCCACGCATTAAAAGAAAAGGTACAGTGCTATTGTACGATTAAATGACTGTCCATGTCCATCAACAAGATGAATACAGTGATTTTTCGTATTATCATCCAGTTGTTGTTTTTTTACGTATTGGCCACAATCTACCCTGGCCTATATGGAGATCACTGAACAGGCTTCGGTTAGGGGTCGGCAGTCAGGAGTTGCGAAGGAGGTGGGGGTTTTCTGATGACGACAAGTGTCGCTGCGGGAATACCCAAACCATGGCACACTTGCTTTTGTGCCCCGACTTTGCCGCATCCTGTTCAGCCGACGACTTAATTGAGGCAAATCCGAAGGCCATTGAGGTGGCCTCGCACCGGGCTTATCATATCTAATAGTTTTTCATTAATACGAAAAGAAGAAGAATATGTTTTGCTTTTTCTTTCGCGGTAAATTTCGGTAAGTGCGAAAGGGCCATAAGATATTATAGTTAAAATTGGCTTCAAAAACTTTTGTTCATTTTTATGAATAACGGGTATACGGTTGAGGATTTGGAGAAGGCTATCAGAGAGAAGAAGAAGAAAAATGATTTAAACTTAATTGTTTAATTTAATATTCATATTATATTCAGCTTTATGTTTCCTACCGTGACTTTGTGAGTCTTGGTTTTATAGTTATGCGTCAAGGTGGTTATGGGTATTAAAGGTTCTACTCAAAAGTATAAAAAAATATTTCCCAACAAAATTTTTATTATAAATGCGCAAGTGAGTTTGTTTGTTTATTTGTTGGTAACGTTTGTTAAAATATAGATAGTGTCTTTTCACTGTAACTTATTACACGCAAGTTAAGGTGGATGTTACTCAAACACTGGTGAGAGAACAAAGATATTTATTCCACTAGTTAACGTCCGTTCTTAAACAAGTATCAGAACAGTCTGTCCCCAGCCCGTGATTCCGGCCCCATAACAATTACTAAAAAAACCCCTTACATAAACAAACCTTATCCTAAATACGAAGCACTAAATATGAATCACACACAAAGGTCTCTTATTCACTTTTTAGCCGCACCGGTACGCGTTGTCATCAATTATATTTTAAGTAAACAAATAAGTTCAACGAAGCGTGACCGTGCGTGAGACTTCAGATACTGCTGTTGCTAACACGGCCATGCTGCATCGTGCCTGCCCTCAGGCACTCATTGCTGCGTAAACCTTTACGTTGTAGACCAACACCAAGTCTGAAAACATGTGAAATGCTACATTAGCATTTCTGATTCCTTCCAGTACTAAAATAGCTCGGCATATCGTGACCTCAATCATTTTTACTTTAATCGCCCATTTAAGCTTAGGCAGCTTCTACTTAATTAACATTTAAATAGACCAGCGATTCGCTACGAAGAAGAAGACAAGTAAACCCGTGATCCACATCAGCATGAGTTGCCAAATCAACAACAAACTCGTGGAATGTAATGTCACTAATACAATCAGAATGAATTTGTTACATTTCTCCAGTCCCTTTAGTCTTAGGCGACTTATGTAACCAAATGTCATTCTGTTAAATTTCCAAACTAATATGTCGCTATTGCAATCAAAATGATTTTGTTACATTTCTCCAGTCCCTTTAGTCTTAGGCGACTTATGTAACCAAATATCATTCTTTTATATTTTCAAACTAACATGTCGCTAATGCAATCAGAATGAATTTGTTACATTTCTTCAGTCCCTTTAGTCTTAGGCGACTTATGTAACCAAATATCATTCTGTCATATTTCCCAATTAACCTGAGTTTTCTCCAACCTTATGCAACCAGAATATATTCTGTTACCTATCCTTCGATCTCTTCAAGTTTAGGAGACTCGTGTAACCAGATTTATTTCTGTTACACATCTTCAGCCCATAAGGAAACTTATACAACCAGAGTATATTCTGTTACACTTCTTATTTCTATTTGCTTTTTACCATACAATCGGACTTCAGTTTCTATTATTACCTTTTACGAAGCCTTTAACTTTGGTACAATATAATTTACAGTACATATATTGCAGTCATTACCTTGCTAACATTGGCCATAAATTAATAATCAAGCTCCCAATCATCTATTTTAATCCATGGCTTCATATTTTCTGCAGCAGTAAGTCCATTATATACTCTAGCGCATCTATCACTACCTCGTAAATCCTTTATATTATATCGATCACGACCCAAAACTTTTGTAACTCTAAAAGGGCCTTTAAAACATGGTAATAATTTTCGACTTTTTCATCATTGGACTGGCATTGTATTTTTGCGAGTACTAAATCTCCTTCGCTATATTGCCGGGCTTTAGTTCTGGTTTTGTCAAAACGTTCTTTGCTGGACTCGGCACTGGCTTTTATATTTTCGTCAACCCATGTGCGCAACTTGGTCACGTCCGTAATATTATCATTTTCAGGCTCTGGTCCTAAATTGTCACTATCAGTGCGTAATCGATAGCCAAAGAATTTTTCACTAGGCACCGCTTTAATCGTTATATGATAAGTGCTATTAATACCTAGCTGTAATGCTTTAATACATTGATCCCAACAATCATCATCTACATCTGCCCCCATTGATTTCATTGCCTCTAGAATAGTTTTATTGAATCTTTCGGCTTGACCGTTTGAGCGAGGCATACCAGTAGCTTTATTGTGTAAACGTATGTTTCTATGATTACAATAGGTTTTGAATATTTGCGACGAAAAAGCGAAACCCGCATCTGTTATTATTCTTTTGGCATTACCAAATATTTTTAAAATAATTTCAAGCTCATGAATTACGTTGTTCGTATCTGTAGTAGGTACGGCAGATATAAAAACAAATTTGGTAAATGCGTCCACCACAACCAACAAATATTTGTTATTTTGTTTAGTGGTTACAAAAGGACCCAAATGATCCAGGTGCAAAGTATGAAACGGCTGAGCAAACTTTGGTAGCGGATATAGTTCACCTTCTTTAGAACCAGATTTGTTTTTATAGTATATGCAATTTATGCAATTTTTTATATATTTCTTTACAATATGCATTCGTGGGAACCAATAAAGAGCTGATATGCGTTCTGCTGTTTTATCTACAGAAAAATGTCCAACATCATCATGGTTGTACCGTATAATTTGCCACACACATTTCTTTGGTGCTACCCAACGACGACCCTGACTTGTAAGCCTGTATACTTTACTACCAAGGAGCTCATACTTTTTGAAAATATCTAAGTTTAAATGTGCTTCTCCCGTTTCTAAAACACTTCGTATCTGTGTTAAATAGGGATCTTGAACTTGTACTGAAAGAAGCCAATCAGCTTCCATAATTGACATTACAATTTCCGCTTTGGATTTATTCCCTGATTGCAAAGGATTGAGGCTTAAAGCATCTAGATGTTGCATTCGAGTTCCTTCCCGGTGAGTTAACTAACCTAACTCAACGAGCTATACGAGGAATTATTTCCTTTTTAGTAAGAGCATATCGAACCGCATTGCAATCGGTAACAATCCGGAATTGACCACCCAGTAAGTAGTGTCTAAATTTTTGTAAGGAAGCCACTATAGCTAACAATTCTAATTCAAAAGAATGAAACTTTTTTTCATCTTCAGTAGTTGGGCGGCTGTAGTAGTGAACAGGTTTTTTGCCCTCATCGGTAATTTGCATAAGAATAGCAGCTATTCCCTCCCTACTAGCATCCGTATATAGAATGCATTCTTTGTTAGGGTCAAAGATAATGAGAATATTGTCACTTATTAGTTTTAACTTTAAATTTTCAAACGCATCTTTTCCTTTGGCTCCCCAATTCCATGGAACATTTTTCTTTAGTAAATTCGTAAGAGGACTCAACAATAAAGCACATGTTTTAATAAATTTCCTAAAATAACTGATGAGTCCGGTGAACTGCCTAAGCTGATGAATATTTTTAGGTTCCGGAAACTTTGAACAGCCAGCATTTTATTTTCATTGGGTCTTATGCCATCACCATTTAATTTATATCCATGGAAATCAATCTCTGTTTTTAAAAAAATGACATTTCTTCAGGTTAAGAGTAAGACCATTTTCGCGAAAAATTTTAAGCACGGTTTCGAGCATTTCTAAGTTTTCTAAAATTGTCTCACTTATTTTTAAAATATCATCTAAATAAAGGATTATTTTATCAAATCTTAAATTACCAAAAACTTTATTCATCATTTGCTGAAAACAAGAAGGTGCATTCACCAAACCAAATGGAAGTCTGAGGAATTCGTAGTGACCATCTTCTGTTATGAACGCAGTCTTGTCTATTGATTTATCTGACATTTTAATTTGATAGTATCCGCTTTTTAAATCAAGGCTAGTAAAATATTTACTCCCCTGTAACCTATCTATCAAATCATCAATACGTGGCATAGGGTATTTATCTTTTATGGTTACTTTATTCAGTGCACGGTAATCGATGCATAGTCTTTTCTCTCCATTTTTATTATTTACTAGTACGGTTGGACTAGCATATGGAGATTTACTTTCGCGTATGATACCATTCTCTAATAAGTCATTGATCATTTCGCGAATCACCTGCCTATCTGAATTTGATGTTCTGTATGGTCTACACTGTATCATTAAGGTCTATTACCATTTCATGTCCATTTACTTTACCAAGCTCTTTTGTATTAGAAGCAATACATTCGTTATACTTTTGAAAAAGCTACATAATTGATGGTGGTGTGAGTTCGCATCTATAACGAAATCACCCACAGCATGACAAAATTCGTTAAAAGAGCTTGCGTAGTCAAAAGTAAGGCTATTTCCCACGCGAGAATATATAAGATCAGGTCTTTCAGTCACATTTCGGCCAACTAAAACGTCACATCCTGATAAATCATTTAAAACGTACAAGTCTACATCGAGAATCAACACAGAGTCTATCTTCAGATTAACTTGCACCTTGTGAGTCACTAACTTGAAACTATCCTTCGAAAATCCTTGTAAAGTTACTGGAGAATGTAAAGGAATTTTATGTAAACAATATTTTTCTACCAAAAGGTTTGAAATGAGAGAACAACTGCTTCCGGTGTCTATAAAACTTTCATTAATAAAATTATTAGTTTCTATGTTTTTATAAAATTTATCTTTCGTGTTTTATGATTGTACAAGTTTTGTTTCTTGCATATGTTGCGTATCAGAAATATTTGTTTTCCCAGTTACCTTTGTTTTACGGAAACATACAGATTCGGTGTGGCCTCTTTTTCCACAAAAATCGCATTTCACGCTGCACTGAAACCTCTTATGATTCCCACCACAATTGAAGCACTCAATTGGCTTACGTTGTTGGGCCTGTCCCGTATTCGCAGGCTTGACATTGTTCTGATTAGAGGCTGAATTCGACAAACTTGTTGATGGTTGTGAAGATGCGGTATTCAATCCTTTAGGTGTGTTGTTATCCAAATCACCTATGTTATTAGTCAATGTCGATTTTAATCCTTTGGATTTATAAATTTTGCTAAACAAAAATCTAGCCAAATCATCGCATGACTTGAGCTTACTTGCTTCTACTGACGCCGTAATTGTACTGTCACCGATATTACCTAATATTATTGAAATCACGTCACAATCAGATATGTTCAAGCCTAAACCATCAATCTTAGATTTTTGCTCAAAGAAAAAAATATATATTGATTGATTTTCCGTAGGTCTTTTATTCATTATTTCCTTAAGTAATTCAAACATATTTCTTTTTACACGAAAAGTGGAAGAAAGTTTTACTTTCCAATCGTGCCAAGACCAGGCGGTCCACAAATGCTCGTTACGTAACAAAGACTCGTACCATACTTTAGCAGAGCCCTGAAGTTTATTAAGAGCCTGATAACGAGTCATACTATCAGACCAAGAAAAAGTTAACGCATAGGACTCGATAACATTTAGCCATGCCGTTACATTATCAGTTAACGGATCAAACCCGGGAATCATGTTGTGTAACGTTATTGTATTCGTACTCACAGTTTCCGTGCCCTTAGTCTTAGCCTGCGATACCTTCCTGTTCCTGCGTTTACGTACGCTATCCTGCGTCGTCTGCCCATCGCGAGCATCGGCTCCGCTCGGCGAGCTACTGTTGCTGCTTGAAGATGATCTAGATCGCCTAGATCGTCTAGATCTTTTCTTCGTAGTCTTGTCCATGGTACGTGAGCACACGTCACTTCTGATGTTAAAATATAGATAGTGTCTTTTCACTGTAACTTATTACACGCAAGTTAAGGTGGATGTTACTCAAACACTGGTGAGAGAACAAAGATATTTATTCCACTAGTTAACGTCCGTTCTTAAACAAGTATCAGAACAGTCTGTCCCCAGCCCGTGATTCGGGCCCCATAACAATTACTAAAAAAACCCCTTACATAAACAAACCTTATCCTAAATACGAAGCACTAAATATGAATCACATGGAGCGATCCCGAATTCTTCTTGGAATTAACTAACAAATGTTTGGCCCACGGATGCTTCCCGGACCTATGGAAGGAGGCAGCAGTCGTTATCCTGAAAAAGCCAGGAAAGGATCTATACACGACCCCAAAATCGTACCGCCCTATTGGCCTGCTGTCGATCCTCGGAAAGATCTACGAAAAGATGCTGGTCGCCCGACTAAAACATCACCTTTTGCCGAAAATGAGCCATCGTCAATATGGTTTTATGCCACAAAAAAGCACCGAAGACTCCCTCTATGCCCTAATGGAACATATAAACAGCAAACTCCAACAAAAGAAAATTATAACAATGGTATCGTTGGACATAGAGGGAGCCTTCGACAATGCTTGGTGGCCGGCCATAAAACTTAGACTAGAAGAAGAAGGCTGCCCAGGAAACGTCAGAAAGGTGATGGATGACTATTTGAAAAACCGGAAGGTCACAGTCAAATATGGCGGCGAAGAGGCAACTGTCGGAACCAACAAGGGCTGCGTCCAGGGATCGATAGCAGGACCAATATTATGGAACCTTCTTCTTGACCCACTCCTAAAAACCCTAGAGAGGCAAAACGTTTTCTGCCAAGCATTTGCAGACGATGTAGTGCTGGTTTTCGACGGGAAGACAGCTTTGGACATTGAGGGACAGGCCCACGCTGCTCTCAAGCATGTTGAGGAGTGGGGATGTCGAAATAAATTGAAATTTGCGGTAAGCAAAACTAACGCTATGGTAATCACCAAAAAGCTAAAATATGACACCCCACGCCTCAACATGAATGGGATCGGCATCGCGATGAAGGAGGAGATAAAGCTGCTTGGAGTCACAATAGACAGGAAGTTGACCTTCAAAAAACACGTTTCTAACGTTTGTAGGAAGGCAATGAATATATATAAGCAGCTTTCCAAAGCCGCAAAAGCAAGCTGGGGATTAGGACCGGAAATTGTGAGGATAATCTACAATGCCGCTGTGGAACCGGTGGTGTTGTATGCGGCAAGTGTGTGGGCCCATGCGACGGAAAGAATAGGTATAAGAAAGCAGTTCGACGCGATGCAACGTGGCTTCGCTCAAAAAATCTGCGGGGCTTATCGCACGGTTTCTCTGAACTCAGCACTCGTCCTAACTGGGTTGCTCCCACTTGATCTACGAATACGTGAATCCGCACGATTGTATGAGATCAAAAAGGGGGCACCACTGCCGGGGCTGGGGGATAGAGAGATCGAGCGACGGGTCCCAGCGTTAGGTTATCTCCATCCAGCCGAACATGCGAGCCTGGATTTCCTCAGCCTGGAAAACCAACATGAGCTAGACGAAAATAGCAATTTTGAAATAAAGATCTACACAGACGGCAGCAAGATTGACGGCAGGGTGGGTGCCGCCCTATCCGTTTGGAATGGGGGGGTAGAGACCAAGGCCGTCAAACTTTGTCTGTCGTCATATTGTACCGTATACCAGGCGGAGCTTCTGGCGCTCTGTGAGGCGACGAGGAGAGCCAAAAAATACAATGCCAATACATTTGGAATCTACAGCGACTCTACAGCCGCCCTACAAACTGTAACGAATACAGCCTCCCTCCACCCGCTAGCAGTCGAAACCAGGGAGAATATAAAATATATTCTCCAACAAAACAAGTCAATAAAACTCTTTTGGGTAAAAGCACATGCGGGACTGGAGGGGAACGAGCGCGCAGACCAACTCGCGAAAGATGCCGCTGTAGGTTCCAAAAGGAAAGCTGACTACGACCTGTGCCCGGTCTCATACGTGAAGCGGACGCTCCGAAGCGAATCGCTTCACGAATGGGACCAAAGGTACAACAGCGGCGAGACCGCATCCGTAACAAAACTATTCTTTCCTACCGCATCAACGGCGTACAACTTGATACGCAAAATCAGCCCAACCGGCTTTATAACTCAAGTGTTTACGGGCCACGGTGGCATTGCCGCTTATCTTCACCGCTTTAAATGTAAAGACGACCCATCTTGCTTGTGCGACCCCCAAGTCGAGCAAACGGTTTGTCACCTATTGGCCGAGTGCCCAATGTTCGATCGACTCAGATATGAAACAGAGGGAAAACTAGATGTAAAAATTAGCATAAGTAACTTGCAAAAATTAGTGTCAAGTAAGAGCAGAGATTGTTTTCTCCAATATTGTATTAGAATCTTTAAGATAGTCAATAAGCAAAATGGAAACAAAAATGTGATGACATAATATTAAGTAAAATATTGTTAAACATCATATAGAATAAAATGTAAACAAAGGAGAAAATGTAACTGATAAATTAAAAGATAAAAATAAAGTGTTATAGATTTAAGCAAGAATATTATAGCTATAAGTACACGATTGTAGACCTAAATGATAATAAATAAAGTATACTGCTTGTGAATACCCCTACATAACAAGTAAAAAGAAAGAATAATATAATGTAGGAAAATTTAACTGTTAAAATAGAATATAAAAATATTGTTGTAGATTTAAGCAAAAATATTATAGTTATAAGTATAATTGTAAACCCAAGTACTAATAAAAGAAGTCTACTGTTTTAAATACCCCTACACATAATAAATAAAGAATAAAGAACAAAATCAAGTAGTTATGCGATAGGCGGGCATCCCACCCGTTAAATAGATCAAAAGATGATGAATGTAAGGAATTAGGATGAAGTATGAAAGTACGAGAGGTATGAAAGCGAGAACTGGTATGCATCAGGCTCAAGTTAGAACAGGCTCTGGCTCAGTCGGAGGTAGTAGTATAAAAAAAAAAAAAAAAAAAAAAAAAAAAAAAAAAAAAAAAAAAAAAAAAAAAAAAAAAAATATATATGAATCACACACAAAGGTCTCTTATTCACTTTTTAGCCGCACCGGTACGCGTTGTCATCAATTATATTTTAAGTAAACAAATAAGTTCAACGAAGCGTGACCGTGCGTGAGACTTCAGATACTGCTGTTGCTAACACGTTTTCATGTTCTTTCTACTTAATAAGTCTTTAAAATATTTTGCATACACATAGAAGTATTAAGAAGGACATAGAGAACCTTTGATCCCGGGAAAAAGCATTATTCCTAAAGGAAATACATGCGGGCGAGGCCGTGGACAATAGCTAGTTGTTCCATAAGTACAAAATACTTTTACAATAAGAGCATTCTCTACCAGTCAACTTTTGGGAGAAACATTTTATTTTCCTATACAGTTTTCTTACCAGACAAACCAAAGGAATCGCACGCGGGGCAAATTTTTCTTTTTTAATTTATAAGACAAACAGTTGAAGGTACATCTAGCAGACCCTGGGCTCTGAAGCAGTCAGCTGAAGAAGCCACTGGAAAAGCGCTAAGATGAGAAATATAGAGAGTCTATAAGCAGTACAAAGTTCGTCAGGTCAGCTAATTTAATCCCACCTACCGAGGAACGAAGCGCACAATTGCTGGGATAATGAAGTTGAAAACAAATTAAATTTCCTAATTACACAATTACCTTTTACATCCTGGAAAAGGCATTTCTAGCAACAATTTCAAATCACACTCGAATCTACTTTGACAATGTAATTAAGTTTTATTTCATTACAAAGTAAACAATCTCATTGGATGTCCCTCACAAGCGTCGATGATGATGTCACGTATCCTAAGGTTACCACCGACGAGGTTGTTATGAGTTCCGCATTTTATTGGCTCTTGTTATTGTGACTTCGCTTTTACACGTCTCTTTTGACTGTTATTCTATGTTATGCGTGTTATTCTATGCTAGCTTATGTTTGAAAGAGAATTAAGGAGAAAACGAAAGGAACTGACAAAAATAGTCTTAGTAACAGTAATTTAAAGCTGATTGAGTATAGTGTTAAACTTGTTTAAAGTATATGTATGTATATCCTAACAAAATTATACTTTATAATAATTTAATGAAATCCGATTACACAGGAAAATTGAAAAAGGCCATTTAGCAACTAACTCGAAACCGAAATGGTCGAACCCAAAACTTCCTTTAGTCCACCGAGGTGGTCAAATCCTATCTAAAATGCCATTTAAACTTTATGAAATAAACGTCTACGTTTATTCAAACGAAAAGCATTTATACAGGACTAGCTGTTCCCCGCGGCTTCGCCCCGCGTGGGACTCGGTTATATCGCGCCCAAAAGTAGCCTATGTTTGACCTCAGGTCGTTAGCTACATCCCTACCAAATTTCATCACAATCGGGCCAGCAGTTTAGCCGTGAAGAGGTGACAGACAGACAGACAGACAGACTTTCGAATTTATAATATTAGTATGGAAGTATGGATTAACAATACTTGAGAGCCAACAGACTTTGTTTTGTCGTTGCGTGCTTGTCTTTTGACAAGACTTTTGACAAGCATTATCCTCATTCCCATAAAACTATGTAAAAAAATATTACATTTTAGACCTTATTCTTACAGCGTCAAGGTATGATATGATAATTAAAAAACACGTGAATCAAAAAATAAATTTAATAAAGCCGCGTCTGTTACGCTATGTTTTTGAGCATCGAATACAATTAAGTAGGTATCTTCATAAGTGATAAAGGAGCATGACCAAAATGTTGCTTACTCGAGTTTTTATTAATTCTTAGTGTCTCAACTATGGGTACTAAATGTTTATGTACGGTTCAAACTATTTGTTGAAGTGAAAACTTATTTAAGCGCATCAAGCGAATGTCAACTCAGTCTGCCTGCGACCATGAGCTCTGTTAAGTGCTTGAAACGTTAGGTATAAATAAGTAAGCAATAAACACGATAGAAAACCGTATAAAATAGTTTAATTTAATGTGTAACAATCGCGAAAACATAAGAAATCATTAAAATTATGTATACATTTGTTTGGTGCAATAAAGAGTTTTTCTATTCTATTCTATCTCTACGTGATTTTGCGTCCTTTCTCCATTTGTTTCGTAGTTGTCTCTGCTGTCTATCTGATAAATCTTTTATTGTCTTAATTTCTCCTAGTGATTTTTTCCTATGGTAGTACTCTCTATCCTTCTTCCGCTTTTCTTCTAATGCTACTGGATCTTTCATCAATTTTTCTCTTGCTCTCCTCATACTTAACTTCTTCTGTTCGCGTCTTCTTTTCTTCTTCTCATCTTCAGTCAATTTATTTCTAGTTCTAGCCATTGTCTGTGGATAAAGAAAGAGGGAGCCTAAGCAAGGCACAAAGCACAAACGCAATCATGATATTGACATTTTCAGAAGGGAAAATCCATTGAACTCGCGGTATTGTATTGTAATCGACACCTCAAAAATACATACGCAATTGTTCAAAGCATCACTTTGCCACTTTTTTCAAAGAATTATAGACGGGGTGTTGTAGGGAACATTTTGGCCTCGCTCCTTTCTAACTTTATGAGCATGCTCGTCAAGCATACGGCCGTTGCTGTATGCAAGGATGGCTGTTTACGGCGCGGCGTAGCCTAGACGTTTTTTTATAGATAGAGTGATTCAAGAGGATGGTTTTTATGCCATGCGAAGCCGGGGCGGATCGCTAGTTTATTAAGCAATTAAAAATTTAATACCCTAATTGTCGTTTTTATAAAAATTTGTTGTGATAATGTCTTGTTCTACAGAATATTTTCCATGTCAACATTGTTAGATTTCTAGAAAGTATCTGACTTAGTTAACTACTGCCATAAACGGGAACCGACGGATTAACGTATCTAATAAAGTACGAAGGTTGTAAACATCACGGAACCCCAGTGGTCGCTTGCATTACATTTTAAAATCACATGTCATACAAATATGTTTGTGAGTATATGTTTGTTACTTCTTTACGGTCAAACGGCTGGGCAATTTTTTATGAAATTTCGTATGTAGGTAGCTGATACTTTGAATTAACACATTTTATACTTTTGTCATGAAAAGAATGCGATTTCTTTGGGTATGATTAAACAGTCAAATACCTAGTCAATATCTTTTCTTTATCTTTTACATAGTACGTATAAAGCAAAGTCGCTTCCCGTCCCTATGTATGCTTAGATCTTTGAAACTACGCAACGCATATAGATGTTTTTTTTTTAATAGATAGACTGATTCAAGAGTAAGATTTTTATAGCCGAGCAAAGCCGGGGGGAATCGCTAGTTGCTTTATAAAATAGATGGCGTTACTGTGTACGATATAATCGCGGGAAACAACGCGGGATCAAGTTGGTAATGCAATAAATATACTTAACAAAATATCATTAATCCAGCTCTTTATTTGGAACAAGTTTCAAATTTCATAATGTCAGATTGAGGCCAAGATCCACTTCGAGTCGCTGAGCCAGCGGAGTAAGAGATTGATCGAAAACTTTGTTAAAACTCTGAAATTCGCAGGAATATTCAATCAAACGTGAGTTATTAATTGACGAAGTTCAAATTTCGTTTTATACATTTTATTTACTGTTATATCTATTATATTGAGTAATAGATGTAGCCCGGTTATATACATACATTATATATATATATATACATTTATGCAACCCATCACTATTAATTCCTGTTTCAACTACCATTATGCTAAACGTGGCCTAAGGTCTTATGGCTCCAGGCTCTGTCTACCCCGTATGGGATAAAGACGAGATTATATGCATGTATGTAGATGTAGCCCGCGTGTTACATTTAGGTGGTGTAATGAAGAGCATAAAGCACTTTCTTTTTCCCCTTGCTATCATAATACGCAATTATTTAATTCAATTATAATGATTACATATTCTTATGCCATCAAAATGTAACACGTTTTTATTATTTTTATTTTAGAGTTAATTTATTTTAAGCTTTTTAGTTCATTTTTTTAACAAGTAATAAAAGCTTGTTTTTAAAAAAGTTTTTTTTACTTTAATTTTATTATTTTGTATGGTTTTCTTTATTTGTGCGTTTTTCCATCAAAATGGCCTACCTCCTTAATACCGCCAAAGACAAGTTTATAAATTTCGTGAGATAATTAACTGTAAGTACTTTCAAGGCGAGCTATTCGGAGGTTCAGACAAAAAGTTGAACAGGTATCAAAGGAGTGAAAAAACCAGTTTCATTATTAAAATTAAGGCTGTTGAAAAGATGCTCATAACCATAACTTGGCATGATTTATTTACTTAGTACCTGGGCGACTGAGCTTCGCTCGCTTATTGTACTGTAACTACCATTTTATGCAGAAAATCTTATTGAGTGAAAATATAGGTAAAATGAATTTTCCCAGACGTGGAACCTAGCTAACTTATCTTATTGCCTATGCAAGAACTTATGTTTAAAATTTCAAGTAAATCATTAGAACAGTTTTCGATATAACGCGAGTACAAATACATTTATTGCTCATTTAATAATATAGGATTAGCTGTGTTTATTTCGGCTGAGAAATTCTTCTTTCAAGTCGTGCTCCTCATAGCTGAGGGTCGTGGCCACCATAATCCAAACTGGCAGATAGTATCCTCCAGTCATATCTATTCTGGGCCCGGTGTATGACCTCATAGGTGTTGCATTTCAATGCTGCAAGCTAGAGGGTCGGTCCAGCGCGTTGGTGGTTTGCCCCTAGATCGTGATCACGCCATTAGTCGCCATACGGCCAACCATTATAAGAACTTCAAGGCTGACAAATTAACTCCCTCTTATTATCACTAGATGGCAGTGTTCTGTGTAAGATGCCTGATTGCTGACTGAAAAAACTAACAGCCTAATATCAATATCATCATCATCACATCATAATCTGCCACAATTGTTTTATTGGCTGACGACCTCCGTGACGTAATGGTTAACATGCCTGACCGCTACTCAGGAGATCCCGGATTCTATCCCCGATCAGGTTATGATGAAAAATGATCTTTTTTCTGATTGGCCTGGGTATTTGTTATAAAATATAGTATCGTTGAGTTAGTATCCCATAACACAAGTCTTGAACTTACTTTGGGGCTAACTTGATCTGTGTGACTTGTCCCTATATATTTATATATTTATTGATTTTTCAATTCCGACCTAGTTCTAAAGTTATAAGTTTTTTATTTCATTGTTACAGTAACGACGCCCACAATATGGGACGCGAAGAAAAAAAGGGCGGGACTATCGTCCTTGAAAATTTCAACTCCACGTAAGTTAATTGGAATTTGTATCTACTTAACTAATTTTTAACACTAACAATATTTCAAAATACGAGAGGCGCCCTTATGACCTAAGCAATCTCTTCTCTAAATTCAAATTGTTTATTTTCAATATGGGATATTCTTGTCACTTATTGACGTCAATTTTAACTTAGTGGAGAAGAAGCGGCGCCACAAACTCCACTGCAGCATTTTCTCCAAAAACGTTAATTCACAAAATGTGTGTCTCTCTCTCTTTCTCTCTCTCTTTCTCTCTCTCTCTCTCTCTCTCTCAAAATAAGTCAAATAAGCGCAGTGTTATAAGAGAACACAAAAGAAACTGAAATGTGCAAAAAAGTGTAAATAATTAAATAGAGTCTGGTCAATTTACATAAATATTCATAACTTATGTATCATATTTCAGGGCGAACCTTGCATCCAACCCCGGTTTCCAGTCGACCCTCACATTGGGGTCTAAGGAGATTATAAATGAAAAAGCATACAACCCCTTCGAGCACAGAAACGTTGAACATCCAAATTCGTAAGTTTTTATACATATACAAATAAATAGTTTCATTTAAGCTTTTAAATTAAGGTACTTGCGACGTAACTGCCTCAGCGGTCCAGTGATTAAAACGTTTGCCTGTCGTGGGTTTGATTCCCACTGGAATCTTTTGTTTAGTTATTTTTCTATTATCTGTGTTTGTGCCCAGTTTGGTTAGGACATTGCAGAATTGAACAACCTAAATAACAAAAACGATTCCGTACTTCAGTAGCCACGTTAATCCCCGAGAGACAGTTCCGTAGAACTCTGACACCACGGTGAGCATGGTGGATTGACCATGTCACCTACACAAAGTGATGATGATGAGCACGTCCATACCTTTGCTAGCCCATAGCTAAGGAAAAGATGTTAACCTTAAAAAAATATCAAGTTATGATTTTTTTTACTCATGACTTGAGTCTTCTTAAAAAAACAAAGAATTTGGAATCGCGCGCGCAGGCAAATTTCTTTTTTAAATTTATTTTAAAAAAGGAAGGACTTAAGTTTGGGCTCGAACTCGAATTAAAATCTTACTACTGTAAGACGTCGGGACTTGAATCTTTTACTATAAGAAGAAAGACAATAAGTATTTCTATTTTTTACTGATTTACAGGACCATCGGCTCCTTGGTGCACCTTCTAAAGTCTTCCCTTGGTTCCGGCATCCTGGCGATGCCGGCTGCATTCAAAAATGCTGGGTTAGCAGCTGGAGCTATTGGAACCATCGTTGTTGGATTTATATGTACTCATTGTGTTTATGTTCTGGTAAGTTCTTTGTTGTTCTTCCATGCTGGTTTGGGCGATAAAAAAAAACATAATGTTCCAGCTGCTATTCTTCCCGCGCACTGAGGAAATCGTGGAATGAGGGAATCCTATCACTGATTTCCTGTTTCAACTACCATCATGCTAAGCGGTGACTAAGGCTCTAGGCTCTGTCTACCCCGTATGGGATAAGACGTGATAATATGTATGTACTTATATAAGTTTTTGTTTTCTTCTATTTTCTTAATGGCCAGCTCAGGTGTCATATTCAAGATGCCTATAAGCATTTTTCAATAGTTTTAAATATAAACAAGTAATACCACAGATTACTAAATAGTTACTTTGGTAAGGGTTCCCTATTTCGTATCGAAGTTTTAATACTCGTATTTAACGGGAACTTACAAAAACGCCGACTGCTAGTAGAGCTTTTAAGTGTGCTCTTAGTAATAGTTTTTAATAGATTCAGCCGTTACTTTGGTGAAGTCAAAATAACAAATTACTGGGCGTGCTTCTGCCACCAGTTAGTTCATGCAAACAAATGCCGGCCGGTGGACACCCACCACAATAAAAAGTACGTAGTAATTATTATAGCTGTCCCGAATAGGTGCTATAATTTTTTAGACTCTTTAGACTTGAGGTTAGTGACCGCTACTGAGACAAT
Source organism: Apomyelois bistriatella (assembly GCA_947044815.1). NCBI lineage: Eukaryota > Metazoa > Arthropoda > Insecta > Lepidoptera > Pyralidae > Apomyelois > Apomyelois bistriatella. The sequence goes on from OX345693.1 coordinate 1,391,681, forward strand.
GTACGACCCACTACGTGATATTTAAATGGGGGGGGGGGGGGGGGGTCAGGTATATCATATGACGTTTCAATCCATTTCTTTTAATTCCATAATTGCCAAAACATAACACTATTTTTTATCTTAGTTTCATGTCTTAAATTAACAATTCGATCATTATAAAAGCTTTATTTCTTGATTCCTTCGCCAAACCCATTGCCGCCGGAGTCAACGACTGTTTCTCTACTTTTCGCATGGAATAATGTCATGGTCACACCGAATCCGGTTAGGTGTGAGTGTTGACCAATGTTGACACTGGATTTGAAGGTTGTTCTTTATGTACGTATCTGTATTTATGATCTCATCAAACCGCTCTTCCTGATCGAGGGCTATAGAATAGCTTTAACATGTAGAACGCGCATCTGAATTTCTCTTTTTTTATAATTTTGGCCGTTGCTTGGTGGCAACTTTAAAAGCAACATTGGTCATTTTGTTGTGAAAATTTGTTGCAATTTGCTCATCATCATCATTCACGGTCAATCTACCATGTTCACCCTTTAGTCAGAGTTCTTCGGAATCGCCTCTCGACCTCTGACGTGGTTCCTTTAACGACTACCAGATGGCAGCTGGGACCAACGGCTTAACGTGCCTTCCGAAGTACGTTGATGATAAGTAATCAATAATAACGCTCATTTCTTAAAATAAAAAAATAAATGTCAGCTCAAATAAGCAGATATGGACCAATTTTGGTTATTATAATTAAACTAAAAAGTGGGATTTATTAATAAAAAAAAACCCTTTGTCTTATGATCAATAAATACATTTTGAAAACCGAAACAGAACAATGTTCATACTATTGTTTTATAATTAGAACAACAACAAAAAAAAGATGAGATTGCGGTGCTTACGCAGACTTAATTTGTATAAAGCCACCAAACAAAATTCTCAGTACTAAATTACTGCGAGTTCCAAACCGTAATACGATTATCTATTTATAGCGCAAGCTCTACCAATGAATATTCTAACTCTATTTATTACCACAATGAAGAGTGATCACATATAAACCAGAAAGTTATTTCACCTACAGTTTACAGATGAATACATCATTGAACTATTGATTAGACTTCTAACCACAATGTTTGAATGACTTCTTCTTATACACTAAAGCATAGGAGCAAAGTCTAGTCTTATCACTACATAGTATAAAACAAAGTCGCTTTCTCTGTCCCTATGTCCCTTTGTATCCTCAAATCTTTAAAACTACGCACCGGATTTTGATGCGGTTTTTTTAATAGATAGAGTGATTCAAGATGATTTTTTTATGCCCATGCTAGTTTACTTCTAAATTAATTACAAAATATATTTCATACAAACAAGAACCTATATTATACCTACAATTTATAATTGATACAATTTAACTGATAATATTGTTATCAAAAAATAATTCCATGCTGGTCTGGAATGAACCAGCTGCGTCTCTTTCCGTGCAAGCCGTAAAAGTCGACTGAGGGAATCGGCGAATGGGAGAATCATAACATAGGCGATGCGGTTAGCAACCCATCACTATTGATTTCCTGTTTCAACTGTCATCATGCTAAACGTGGTCTAAGGTCTTATGGTCCTAGGCTCTGTCTACCCCGTATGGGATAAAGACGTGACTATATGTATATATTTATGTAAAAATTAAAATAATTTATTGAAAAAAATTGTTAAAAAGCATTTCATTATCATAATATTGACATTGGTAAGTACTTGATTAGCTGAGATGTATGCCTTTTTCCCGGTCATTAGTATTTTAAAAACACCAGGCCATTTTGTGTATATTTAATCAGCTATACACTGTATTATAATATCTGCAAAGAAATTTAACAAAAATATATTAATAAGTATTTTTGTTCATCAATCAAAGAGAAAACTCTGCAAGAGAGCCTTTTGTAAGAAATTAATTAATTGGCGTTTAAAAAACATATTCATTAACACTAATTGTTTGAAACGTCTGAAGTGTTCGAACTCGCTTCGTTAGCTTATAAAGTGAAACAAGAAACAAGTAATTTTGGAACTAGGCTTTCAGGAAATACTACTTATCAGGTTTCAAATTCTTCATTGTGCAAAGTACAATAGATGGACTGAATAAATTTGTTATGCTAGGCAATTAATACAATAAAGCTGAGGAGTGTGGTTGTGTGAACGCTTTTATCCCTAAAATTACTATGGATTTTTTTTAATTATATTTTTTTTTGAGATTTCTTAGATATACGAAATAAAAAAAATTAACAACATAGTACTTACCTATTAATAAACCCTAATACTATACCTATACTTAAAAATAACAATTATAATATAAAATATATATATATATTAACTTAACTTGTACAGTTGTTAAAGGCTCCACCCACTTGCAGTAATGTGCCATGTAGGCTGGCTGCATAAAAAAATAAAACAATTTTTTTTTCATCAGATTTGAAAAATTAATTTTGTTTTGGAAAAGGTTGTAAGATAAAGTATAAACAAAACACAGGTGGGTTAAACAGCAAAGCTCAGCTAGTTAAATATATTTAAGGACAAGTCACACAGATTAATAAAGATTAAATTTTAATTAATGCTAAAAATAGCGTGTATTTATTGGAAGGAATAAAGGTTTAAAAAACTACAAATAAGAGTAATGATCTTGTAATCCCAACTAATATTATAAATGCAAAAGTGAGTTTATATATTTGTTTGTTTGTAACCTCTTCACGCCCTATCTACTGAATCAATTTTCCTGAAATTTCGCATACAATCTAGGAGTTTTGATAAGGACATATGGTATCTTTCATCCCAGGAAAAAGCACTGTTCCCGAGGGAAATTCATGCGGGCGAAATCGCGGTCGAAAGCTAGTAATTTAATAACTATGTTTTTTACAGGTAAAAACCTCACAAGAAGTATGTGTGGATGCGAAAAAGCCTTCGATGGGCTTCGCGGAAACCTGCGGCGCAGCTTTCGAGTTTGGCCCAAAGAGACTAAGGCCTTGGGCAAATTTCGCCAGGTAATCCAAATCTATGGTGTCTATCGATTCGTCTCGTTAATGCCGATGACACTTATTTAAATATTCATTTCGTTCATTCATTCATTCATTTCGTGTAGGTGTCACGGTCAATCGACCATGCACACCCTTGTGTCAGAGTTCGTCGGAACCGCCTCTCGGCCTCTGACGTGGTTCCTTTAACGACTACCAGATGGCCGCCGGGACCAACGGCTTAACGTGCCTTCCGAAGCACGGAATCATCTTATTTGTCAGACAATTAAGTGATTCAAGCCTGCAATGTCCTAATTAAACTGGAAACAACTAACAACGTATGTAACGTAACAAACAAAGTATGCTTCCCGTGGGAATCGAACCCTCGACCCCCGGGTCTACAGGCAAACGCCTTAACCACTGGACCACGGATGCAATAGAAATTACGAAAATTGTGAAAACAACAACTCTACGAGTACCTAAAACGTTTCATTAATGAGAAACATCAATCATTTCTATTAAAAAGAGATTAAAATATTATAAACAAAGGCCTATAATATTTGTTGGTAAATTTCAATAGATATTTTTGGTCTGGTTAATGGAAACATGCCAATTACGCAATTTAAGCCGACGGTACCCTCGTATTTCATAATCTAGATGCTATTATCGTCCAATTGTAAGAACAACTTCCTCCACATTTTTTATGATGATTATCATTAATTTTAATAAGTAAAGTATACAGATTTATTTCCATTATTATTAAACAAGTTATTACCATTTAGTAATTGAAAGAAATTCTTGCCGATTTCATCTATGACGTGAAAGAAAACCGAAAAGAGGTGAAGCCATAAAAAATGATTTATTATCACATTAGGATCATTGTTTGCCTCTAGACCCGGGGGTATCGGGGTTCGATACTCACGCGAAACTTTCTTTAAGTTGTTCCGATTTCATGCTTCGGAAGGCATAGTAAGCCGCTGGTCCCGGCTGCCATCTGGTAGTCGTTAAAGGAACCACGTCAGAGTCCGAGAGGTGTGAGGGTGTGAATGGTCAATTGACCGGTCACCTAAACAAATGATAATGATTTGTTTTTGTTTCAGAACTTTCATAGACTACGCGTTAACGTGTACTTACCTAGCCGCTCTCTGTGTCTACGTGGTGTTTATATCGGAAAACTTTAAAGAGGTATTGCAAATTTTTGTATACTGATTACACTTTTATTATGTTAGTACAGTCAGCTGCAAAAGTCCATATATAGCTTAAGGACTAAAACGGCGTGATCGCAAACCACACACACATTGACATTAACTATAACAAATAAATATCAACCTTAATTCAAAGGGACAAGACTCAACATATTTCTTAAAAATAAAATGAGGTGTCGGTTTCGCTTCGCCTAACTATAAGTGCGATTATTTATTTCGTCAATTAATAACAGTTGCTGATGGTCTCGTGGTTGCTACCTCGTGCCTCGGTGAAAAACGTCCTCGGTTCAAATCGCGTCCGGCCCGCGAATCCTTTATTGTAAGGAAAGATGTTCAATTTGTTCATTTATATTTTTTTTTCTTTTGTTCATTTTTAAGTTTTGTTTCGTAAATAATAACCTTTGAAAACCTATTAAATGAATATGGAAAGGTAATAATGCTTATAGGTTTTCTATTCAAATTAAAACTAAAAGAATATTAAATCAAGTTTTTAATTTAACGTTTAACATTACAAAGCGTTGTTGACACGTATCATAGTAAAGTATATCTTACACCTATTTCTATCTTTTTACTATGGTTAATGATAGCTTAATGATTCGTTTTCCTAAAGAAAAGAAAATTGAAGCTAGTAAGGTGTGTCTATACTCAGCGGGAACACATGGTCTTTTGATATAGGTCTTTCCGTGATATACATCTATATAATTAGGGCTATCATTGGTGAAACAACTGAAATTAGTTCCGTATTACTTTCAGTTTTATCAATTTTTGAAAAAAATCCTCTAGCCAGCGGGCAACTTTTTTTCTATGAAAGTGATCAAGTTAAAATATGGTTATATAATTAGGGCTATGCTAACTTTATATATATATATGATAAAAAAAATATAGATTTCAATAATCAAAACTGAAATATTCCGTTACGAAAAAAAACTCTAGTCAGCGGGAAACTTAATACATACGCAACATACAGCATTAGAAAACAATCCTCAATTAGTGCTATTCCCATGTATATTTTGTATAATCTTGCTTTTTGGATACCGCTTTCAGAAGTGCAGGTTTACGTTTATATCTATTTTAACGTGTAAAAAACGAGTTTTAAAAAAACACGACTGCCATCCTAAAAAATATATAGCCTATGTCACTCGTGGGGACGCAAGGATTCTAATGATACCCCACTCATCCAAATCGGTTCAGCCGCTCAGAAGTTATGATGGAAAAAATAAACTAACCTACTTACGTACATACATACTTACATACATACATGATCTCTAAAACAATACGCTCCTTTGTTTGAGCAGTCGTGTAAAAATACTGAAACCATTTTAAGGGCTCACCCCGCGCCCATGCTACTGATCAACTTTCCCCAAGGAATACATTGAAATATGAAAAAAAAGTGTCCACCCGTAAAATCTGCCCAAGTAGCTAATCCGAGTTTCTATGGAGTAAATAAAAATCTTTTCATATCACGGTATATGGCAATGGGGAAAGTTTATCGGTATCAAGGACTGATTCCGCTCTTAAAATTTATAAACTTAAAAAAAACTCTTAAAACTCCAATTCAGAAGATTAGAATAGAATGGAATGGAATGTTTATTGACAAAAATGCGAAGTTTATATACAAAATATTTACCATGTAAATCGTCATCAACCAATAATAAAACTTGAATTATAATATTTTTAACCAATACATACATACATTCATACATACATACACAAATACATAAATACATACAGACTGCCAAAACATTACCCTACTTTTTGGCTTTGCCGTAGTCGGGTAAAAAGGGTAAAGCTAAATTTGATTCATCGGTAGGAGTGGATTTTTAGTTGGCTATTATACTGTTCAGCTTATATGGATGATCTCACGAAGTATATGTATCAGCAAGAAAACCACCTTAGGTATATATCTGCACTTCTGAAAGCGGTATCCAAAAAGCAAGATTATACAAAATATATACGGGAATAGCACTAATTGAGGATTGTTATCTAATGCTGTATGTTGCGTATGTATTAAGTTTCCCGCTGACTAGAGTTTTTTTTCGTGACGGAATATTTCAGTTTTGATGAATGAAATCTATATTTTTTTTATCATTTATATATAAAGTTAGCATAGCCCTAATAATATAACCATATTTTAACTTGATCACTTTCATAGAAAAAAAGTTGCCCGCTGGCTAGAGGATTTTTTTCAAAAATCGATAACTCTGAAAATAATACGGAACTAATTTCAGTTGTTTCACCAATGATAGCCCTAATTATATAGATGTATATCACGGAAAGACCTATATCAAAAGACCATGTGTTCCCGCTGAGTATAGACACACGCTAGTAAGTAACCATAATAAATATAGGCTATCACTATAAGGCGGCGGCGCTGAATTTGTTTTCGATGTGAAGGTAATTGGAAATATTTTAATTTAAAACTAATTATTCAAAAAAATATAACTTATAAAATATAACAATGGAAGTTATATTAAATACTGACAATATTTAATATAACTTCCATTGTTTTCAATAACATCAAGTAAGCGCCGCCGCATTGATCCAACTATGTTGGAAAAAAACATCTGTCCCTCTTAAATTTTCCCACACTTCCATGCAGTGGGCTTCCAGGGCCTCTGCAGTCCCTTCATTTTGCATGTCCCACCTCTGCACCATTAAGCCCCATAAGTTTTCAATTGGATTTAAATCTGGTGACTTTGCTGGCAAGGGAATGACGGCTATGTCGTTATGGTGTCTGAACCATTCGCGCACTACTTGAGCCCGATGCACAGGACAGTTATCATGCACGTATGATAAGTGTGTTAAGTCTGTAGCTGGATACACACACCGCACGGTTGGCAACATACAATCCCGCAGCAATTGCACATAATGGGCAGCCGTAGCCCGCCCTGCTATAGACACTAATTCACCAGGTCTAGCGGCACTCATCCACCCCCACATATTCACGGAAATGCGTCCAGACTCCATGTTTGCGACGATGTTTTGTTCACTATAACGATTTCTATCCCTGCGCCATAAGTGAAGTCTACCATGTTGGGACGACATAAACGACTTGTGCGTTTGTCTCATATTGTTGCACCATGTAGCTCCGCTGTGATGCACCTAATATGTTGCGGACGACCACTACGAGGTCGAGTGGCTACAACACCTTCTTCTTGGAAGCGAGTTATCCAGCGCTTCACTGTTATCCACTGAAACAAATCAACAAGTAGATATAAATACTTATAAATATCTTTAGGTATCAATTATTAAAACACACGCTATTTTTTCTGTAACCTTATCATAAATAAAAATAATACTTACAGTAAATCCAGTCTCATTAGCAATTTGAGAAATATTATAACCCATCTTAAGCATTTCGGTAATGCGTATCCTATCCTGCATATCAATATTAGCTTGCATAGTTGTAGAACGTAGTTAATCGACTTTATCACAAACAACAAAGCAAAGTTATATTCAATCGCAGTGTTCTTTCCTCACTTTTCATTTTTACCGTTCATGAGAAATGTTTAACTTGTCCTACCCTACAAAGAGCATTCTTAAGAAACATCAAAATAGTTTCCGAGTCGTATTTTTATCAATATGAAGTTTTGTTTGAGAATCTTTTAATAGTTTCTGTAAACAATAAAATAAAACTTAAAAAACACGAAATTAGTCAGTACCGCGGGCAAAGAAAATAAATAGAGCCGCGAGCGAGATTCGAACCATCGACATATTTGTTGTGAGTCCGAGTGCGTCCCGTGGTGCCACCGACCCACTTTGATTATCTTGCGAAATTGCAGATATGGTTAAATAAAACATCAATAATAGTTTACTTGGTTATTTGTAAATGTGTGAGTAAATATGAGCGCTTGATGCGATACTATTTGCTCACTCTATATGGACTTTTGCAGCTTACTGTACAATCGCATACAAAATCAAACACGAAATCTGGCGCATGTAAGGACATATCTATACAAACGGTATTCGATTTTATGATATACCTAACAGTTGAAAACGCCTTTGATTCGATATGATGCCAACATCTATTTTCTACCATTTTACCTCTCGCTATGGACAGGGGGTTCATTCGCGTACAGTGCGCTTTAAGAGGAATTTTCTCCCACGTACGCTGAAGATGTGGAATGCCATGGTTTTCTCTAGAGACTACAACATGGGGTCTCAAAAACGGTGAAAATATTCCTTAAGGATCGGCAATGCGCACGTGACACTCTCGGCGGCGTTGAAGGTGGGATATATATCCCCAGTGACGTGCACAGACATTTTTCTTAGGGTAGGCAAAAACCTACCTAGACCAGAACTATTTCTATTCTAATCTACACTTATAATTTAGGTATAGGTATTTGTGTGACAACTAAAACAGTAACGAGCAAGAAGATAAAATTAAAATATATTAATCATGTACTTACTTAGGCCCTGAAAATTTTCAAAAGACGATCGCCTTAACCTCCGCTCCTGTGGGAGTTTTGGAAAAGCATAGCAAACATATTAAATTTGAAAATAATATTAAATAATGTTGTTGTTAGCTTACCCTTCACTTCAACTAAATCCAATCAATCCCGGTTGATAACATCCATTCATTATTATTGCCATTTTTTCGTCAAATGAAAGATTACTCAGCGCGTCATTTTATAGTTTTTGTAAACAAACACTCGGTTTCACAACAAAAAACAATCACATGAAAATTTTAAACTACAACTGAGTAAATTTATTGACAATAAAAGTGCTATTTTTTCACCTCATTGTAAACAATGCACATTGCAATGATCAATTAATTAAACATTCAAAATAAACAAATGCATGCAAGCAAAATAAACATATTTTTGATTTCGATACGGAAATAAAAATATAACCCTACGGAATTGGGAATGTCATCTTGTTTCTATAAAGTCTTCATGTCTATGTGTTTTTAAATTTGCAGCATTACTCGTTTAATATCCAATAGACACAGTTATCATGTTGCTGCAATCGATCGTAATCACTAATCAGATTTAAGTATGTGTAACGCGTAATTCTAATTGGCCGTAACAAAAGTGAGAGCGAGATGAAATGTCATCTCATAGCATTTTGTTGCATCTATAGTGGAGATTTTAAATTTACTCACACAGGCGTGATTTAGCGCATATGTGTCTGTTCATGTAAGTTTTTTACTTGCACTACTACACGAGCAAAAGCACATCTATACATAGTGATTTCTTAGTGGGAGTAGTAAACTTCAGACGTTTTACTAAAAAGCTGGCCTGGCCTAGCAGCGCCTACGGGCCGACGCGCCGCGTGTTCGCGCGAATTCATAGATGGCGTTGTAAAGATAATTCAATATATTGTGTGAAAAAATATTTATTATTTAAATATTTTGATTATATATTTTTTTTATTATTTATTACAAAAGTACAGGGTAGGCAACGTCTAAACGTCTTTATGATATGCACGCCACTGTATATCCCACCTTCAACGCATATGCACATTTTTATCACGGGCATATGCCCGTTTACGAGTACCTAATAAATTGTAAAAAACATTCATTAACTCCCAGCCAACAATAAATGCTTGTGCCAAAAATGATTTTTTTTTGTTAAAAAATATTCTTACAATATAAAACTAACCGGAGACGCCACGCGCACCTATTTCTACATTCCCATACAAAAATCATTAACACTACGTATTATTCTAACACGCCGCTACGCACACACTCGACATAATTATCCAACACAAGCAAAACATACACGCACACAAGTATATGTATTATGACCGCCGCAGTCTTATACTTTTAGCAGAATGGTCGCCTGTCATTGTCCAATCCGTTTGGTTCAATACTCTAAACGTATTTTAATATATTTTCAGGTCTTAGATGTATACGTGCCAGACTACAAGCTCTCTGTTGAAACGTACTGTGCCTTAACCCTGGTGCCTCTCGTACTGATCTGCCAAATCCGGAACCTCAAGTGGCTGGTGCCTTTCTCCGCGGTCGCCAATATCTTCCTCGTCATATGCTTCGCTATCACTATGTACTATATCTTCGTAGACCTCCCAAACCCTTCTGACAAGGAAATGGTAGCTAGTGTTACGCAATGGCCTCTTTTTATAAGGTAAGAATTTGAAAATATTATGTTGGGTACATTTTTGATTTATTAATGTATAAATTAAATACCAACCAGGTAAATTATATACACCATATATCCTAAATTAGGTAATAACATAGTCTGATCCATGGTGTCAGATTTTTGAAACAGTTTTTCAGTCGCTGACATTGTTTGGTGACAGATGGCAACCAGGACCATCGGCAAAATATCAAGTAAAAACATTCAACAAATATCGGTGACAGTTAAAAAAAAAATTGAATGATTTGAGTAAATTAGTTATAGACGATAATGAAACCGAAAACATTTCTGCTACGCGTAACAAACTCCATTAAACAAAATTACGTAAATAAAACAAAACACGAACACAATCATTCACACGAAATTGGCTTTTACAATACAACAAATTGCTCAACGCAAATCATCGCAAAATGAACTTTATGAGACTTACAGTACAGTTACATTTGCGATAAAGGACTTCAGTGTAGTTATGCCTCTTTAAAATTAAAATGAAGGCTCAACTAATTCAACTCAAAACGGACTTTATTTTTTTCACAGCACCGTCATATTTGCAATGGAGGGCATCGGTGTAGTTATGCCTGTTGAAAATGAAATGGCGAAGCCACAACAGTTTTTGGGTTGCCCTGGAGTGCTGAACGTGGCCATGACTATTGTGATATCTCTTTATGGAATCGTGGGTTTCTTCGGCTTCATCAAGTATGGAGATGAAGTGAGGGGCAGCGTCACTTTGAACCTGCCGCAGCATGAAGTGTGAGTACAGAATATAGTTTATTTTTTTAATTAAACACTCCAAAGTCTATCGTCCAGAGTCTATCGTTATCATCATTTCGTAAAGGTGACCCGATAAATCGACCGTGCACACCTTGAGTCTATATACAAATTTGTACGTTTTACGGTTTTAAGCCACTGCGCCAAGTGTGTGTCTTTTACCTTACTATCTCCAAGGGACACTTGATGAATTTCCATAGTATCAACGGAATTAAAACCGACGGGCGCAGTTAGTTACCCTATAACGGAACACGTGTAAAGTCTCTGATAAAAAAAAAAACATTCGAAAATATTAAAATAAAATTATTGGAAAATAAATGATTCTTATTTCGAGTATTTCGACTACTCGATATAATGACTAATTGACGAGCCATTTGAGTAAATAAATAAACAGGGTAAATATCAAAAAATTGTTCTTCAGCCTGAGTGATTGTAATGTGAAAAAATTTATTGTTTTTTTGGATGTTTTCTTATATTCTACTAACTTTTTCCCGCGGCTTCGCCTGCGTGATCTTCGCTCGGGAATATTGGAGATAAATTTGCCGGAATAAAAGGCACCCTATGTCCTTCTCCTGGTTCTAAGCTACCTTCCCCACTAATTTTCAGCCAAATCAGTTCAGTGGAACTAACACGACTTTCTTTTATATATATATATATATATATATATATATATATATTATATTTCGCTAATATTATAATGGTGAAAGTTTGTTTCCTACTTCTTCACGCTCAAACGACTTGGCTAATGTCTATAAAATTTGGTATGGAGGTAGCTGATACCATAAATTAACACATAGGGTACTTTTTATCCCAAAAAGTACGCGTTGCCGTAGGTTTGGTCATAAAGGTTGATAGTCAATAGCGCTTTATAAAGTAGATGGCGCTGCTGTGTATGATAAACGGATAACACCGCAGGCTGCAGTGCAGCTAGAATAATTTTTGCAAAAAGTTAAGCTATATTACTGAATTTGTATTTAATTAAATATTTTGATATAGACTTCGATTATGAGCAAATCTTTCGTTTCACTTATTTGCTTACACAAGTAATCCATACTTTAATATTATAAATATGAAAGTCAGTTTGTCTGTAACGCTTTCAAGGCCAAACCGCTAGACCGATTATAATTAAATTTGGTATGGATATAGATAAGGACCAGGGATCAAAGATACGCTACTTTTGAGAGCGATATAACCGAGTCCTACGCGGGTGGAGCCGCAAGCAACAGCTAGTCTTATATATAAAAATCAATTGCTGTTCGTTAGTCTTGCTAAAACTTCAGAATGGCTGGATCGAATTGGTTAATTGTTTGGTCTAGAAATATTTTTGAATTTTCAGGGATGGTTTGAACGGTTAGAAAGTTGCATTCAGGCGGTACGGAGTTCGCCGTGTCAGATAGTAGTATATAATTTCGTTGAACTTTAACTTGTAACAATTAATTTTACCGTGACACAAAGTTACACGTGCTGTAACTATGTGCCATCCCAGGGAGTTCGGAAACTTTCTCTATGTTCCCGTAACGTTCCCGGAAATCCCTTTGGAGAATATTGATGAATATGTATTTTAATTATCTTCTGTTATATACTAACCTATTGATTCGGTAAAATTACGTGCTATAGAGACTACGCTAGAAGAAGATATACTTAATAGTTGAGAATTTCCAAACAGTCCAAAATTTCTGGAAATTTGGGTTTTGGCGTGTTTTATTTAATAAAGGCGAATGACAGAAATGCTTTCTAGACTTTTAATATGTTTTTATCCAATGGACACGGATGCCTTATTTATAGGTGTTGTTGGAAAAATATAACAGTAATTATTTCGTGTATAAGTATATAGCATGGACAACTGAACTTTCAATATATATGAAAAAGAAAAAAATCAACCTCACAAACAACTTCAAATTAAAGTCCTTTAAACATATGCGTTTAACTTTTTGTAAACAGATAAAGGATAAACTAAAACCAGGATGATTATTATTGTTGGTCATAGCACAGAAAACTTAATAATACTAACGTAGTAATAGTGAAAAAAATACGCGAAACTAATGCAAACTTTGTATGAGCGTCTGTTATTCACTTATATATCTACTAGCGACCATCCCAGGCTTCGCATGGGCATAAAAACCTTGCTCTTGAATCACTCTATCTATTAAAAAAAACGCATCAAAATCCGTTGCGTATTTTATAAAGATTTAAAGCATACATAAGGATACCTATAGGGACAGAGTAAGCGACTTTTTTTATATGTAGTTTATTGTATGTAGTGATTATATTTAATATTATAAAATAAAAAAACACTATTTCTAATCTCGACGATATCTCATATTTCATATACCTCCGGCGTAATGGTTAACATGCCTAACCACCACTCAAGAGGTACTGGGTACGATCCCCGATCAGGTCAAGATGAAAAATGATCTTTTTCTAAATGGTCTGGGTCTTGGATGTTTATCTTTATATGTATTTGTTATTACATATAGTATCGTTGAGTTAGTATCCTATGACAAGTCTCGAACTTACTTTGGGGGTAACGCAATCTATCTGATTTGTCCCTATATTTATTTATTTATCTCAGGCCCGCCCAAGCAGCCAAGATCCTGATGGCTCTAGCGATCTTGTTCACCTACAGCCTGCAGTTCTACGTGCCCATGGAGATGATCTGGAGACAGCTGCATCATAAGATCTCAGTGAGGTTCCACAACATCACGCAAATCTCTATCAGAACTGCTGCTGTTGTCGGCTCAGGTATCGTTTGTTACTCATTTGTTTAATTTAATTACTCATTTGTTATCCATCCATCCATAGCAGCCTTTATGATATCTTTTTTAGGACGTAGGTCTTCTGCATTAATCTCCATTTCTCTCTCTCCCACATTTGGGGCCTGCATAACGCTTGATATCTCCACCCAGCGTAATGCAGGATGGCCTCTACATATTTTTCTCTCTCTCAGCTGCTCATTAGTTGTTTAATTTAAGTTAAATAATCTACCAGGATATGGACGACCTTCGTGGCATAATGGGTATCGTACCTGACATATGATCCATGTACCTGCTTCTTCTCTTCTAAAAGTCGACTGAGGACGAAAGGGAGAAATCAAGACATCAGCGATGCGGCTAGGGACCCATCTCTATAGATTTCCTGTTATAAGAATCATCATGCTAAACGTGGTCTAAGATCTTATGGCCCTAGGCTCTGTCTACCGCATATGGGATAAAGACGTGATTATATGTATGTATGTATGTAATCAAAGGTTTTCAAAACTGAATGATTAATCTTTTTTCTTTTTTTTCCCAGTTGCTCTTGCTGCTGCCTTCCCCAACCTAGAGCTCTTCATTAGCCTGTGTGGTGCCATCTTCCTATCAAGCCTTGGTCTCCTTACTCCTGCCATCGTTGACACCGTCCACAACTGGGACAGGGGACTGGGCAGGTTTAACTGGATCTTATGGAAGAATATCTTCATTTCCATCATCGCTCTCATTGCTCTGTTTGCTGGTTCCTATGTTTCTATCCAGGAGATGATCCACAAATTTAATGCTCACCACGATTCTGAGTTAGCTGCTAATGTAACTGTTAGTATGAGTAATCAGACGTTTGTTTTATAGGTTGTGACTTAGGACATTACTAATTCTGTGACTTAGGCTAGATTCGCTTCAGATGGTTGTGCTGTATTTTTTACTTGGATGATGTACTTAATTAGGTGTTTGAAATTTTTCCATGTTGATTTAAGTGAAATGAAAGAATTAAAACCATGACTTGGCTTGTATAAATATGTTTTTTTTTTAACTTAATAAGGAAGTAATTTACAATGTCCTTTTAATAAAAGGGACTTTCAAATAAATATGTAATTCTAAGAAAAAAGAATCGGAAACGTAACGTAATATTTACAAGATATTCAATTGTTTTTTTTTTTATTGCTTTTACTAAGTAGCTAACAAATAAACATTCTTCATTTCCCTCGAATATCGTTGAAAAAAATAATATTATGTGATAAGAAATGAAACACAACAAAGTTGTCAACTTGCAACT
Organism: Apomyelois bistriatella; assembly: GCA_947044815.1. Taxonomy (NCBI): domain Eukaryota; kingdom Metazoa; phylum Arthropoda; class Insecta; order Lepidoptera; family Pyralidae; genus Apomyelois; species Apomyelois bistriatella. The sequence goes on from OX345693.1 coordinate 1,406,747, forward strand.
TGTTAATTAAGTGAGAAATAAAATACAATTTCAGTACAATGAAAATATTTAATGAAAAGCTTAAAGTCTTAGAGACTATAATATTATTTATTAAGTTTTTATAACAATAATAAAGTATGATATTATGACAAATAGGAAAGTAGTTTAGAGTTATTGTTGTGTTACTAATTTTACAATAATTTTTAGTGCCAGTTAGGATAAGAAATAATAATTATTGATACAAAACCGTCCCATTTGAATTTTAGGGTAAATATATATTATATAAGTAACTAAGAGATAAGAATAATATACATACATACATAAATAATATGCGGGTTCATATTGTTCATACTCATACAATACGTGTTTTTTATTGGATTTTAAAAATACGGAAATATAGAAACTTTTAACTGTATTTTTTTATTTTAATATAATATACAATTAAAATTCATTCATAATAATGAAACCACAGAAACCCTGCAGGTGGTTCAATACACTCGAAAACAATATATTAATTATTTGAAATAAATTAATCTTACATTGTTTGTACAACAGTGGAAATTTTAAAAATCAGATTTTATAATAAATATAATAATTAAGTTATATTAGTGTATAAAAAAATCTTTTTTAATGAAATTTGAATGAGTAAACGCTATACCTACTGGACTGTTTTCATAAAACACAGATTTCTTACAGGTTTGGTTGGTTTTGACTACTCTTCATGACAATAATAAAAAAGATATAGATTTTTTTGTCGGCTTTTCTTACACCAACTTTTACGTTAAAGCTTTGAAGCGCTTCTTTTTGTAACTCCGTCGCTTTTGATAAGAATTAGTGGTTTTTAAACTTCCGTCAATTTAATATGAGTTACGTTGAATTTAACTGGATAGAAATCTAATAAATATTTTGGTACTAACTTCTTGACTGTTTTTAACTGACTCTCGTTATTATTTTTAATTTAATTTTTATGTATTTTAAGTATATTTAAGTGCTTGTAGTTACCGAAGATATTAATGTCTTGTATGTTTTTGTGATCTGTGAAAATAATATCTTTAAACGCTTATATTATATATGAATTTTATAATGTTTTATGTATATTTGAATTTTTTTGATTGTGATCAACAATATTATTCAGACGATTATATTTTTGTTCAAACTTTAGAAATTTATTTGAATAATGAATAACAAATTAAAAACTAAAATCAGATAAATTTTTAAAATTTTTACACTACCATCATTCCAATTTTTTAAAATTTATTTATTTATAATATGGATTATAAAGTTAAAACTAGACTATAATTAAAACTAAATACTAAAATTAAAAAAGTAAAACGTACCTAATTAAAACTTAATAATATTTCGGCACTACCTGATGATAAGAAGCGTCGAAATATTCCTCCACATCGCTGTCCATCGACGGCAAAGTGCCCAGAAGGCTGGCAGCATTTTTGGTTAATGTTTTTAATCACTTCTTTTCGTTATTAATATATTTATTAATAATGTAAGTACATAACATACTGTTATAATATGATTAGTATTTAAAGTCCTGTTTCCACACATTTGTGACATGAAATTAGTGTAATTATTGAATTGTGCATACTTTGAATCTTATTGAGATGTCACAAAATACATATTGTCGAATAAATTGAAATGTGATACGTAATGTTTTAAGTTAAAATAATCTATATATGTAATAAAATAAAATTTTATAGACAATGTATTTTTTATTTAGATTGATATTATAAAACTGAAGAGTTTGTTTGTTTGAACGCTTATAAACACATAGCAACTGTTCAGATTTCATAAAAATATTTTTGCATCTTATAGCCTAGTTCTTGGAGAAGGCTATTCAGTAAAGAAGCCGTGAAAGTTATCCTAGAAAACCAATCGGTATAAATCTAAATGGATAAACAATAAAATTAAGTTGAGCCCAGCTGTTAGGATAAAATGACAATTAAAAACAGAAATAAAACACAACTTTCTTTACTTAATTACATTGTTGAAATAAACAGAGATACTGCTTGGGAAATGAGGCATTAATCCTTTCCTCGTTGAATTAGGAAATCGCGCGCGGTCTCTACAGACATTTTTTTTTTTAAATCTATGTTCGTTTGCATATAGTTGGCAAGGATAAGGTAGTATACTTGTGTGGCCCACCCAGAAGCGTAGCGTGCCTTGGAGGGGCCCCGTCCAAAATTTTACGCGGGAAAAAACTTTTTAGGACCTGTGGCCAAGGGGCCCCGTATAATTGATACGGCAGATACGGCGGTAGCTACGCCCCTGAGTCCACCCTATATTTGCAGTGTGGTAGGTGGTAGCAGAAAAGAAAGATGTTGATGGAACCACGGATTGGGAACCCATTTGACCCTAATATTCGTCCCCTAGGAAAAGGGGACTTAATAGATTCGACCCCATTGGAAAGAGAACAGCTAATATTCATTTTTTTTAAGGTATTTATATGAACTTTATTAATACCCTGAATTAGATGTACCTTTAGACAAAGTCAATTTCGCAATAATGTTGAATACAGTAGGAAGTAAATTTATAACACTATATGACAAAATGTGAACGAACTTATTTCGCCTTGTACCCGCAAAGTCCCTTTCATTTTCTCGGTATTGTACAAAGATTGGCCAATACTAGAGAGCTTGTTGCGTATCGGACATTTAATAGTACAATAAAGCAATCCGCTGCTTTGGTCGTAAACAAGCTTATAGTCCACCAGAAACTTAGATAAAATAATGAAATGTAATATAAGTTTACATACATGAAGTACTCGATTGGGCCTTTTGCTCCGTCGACTTGGTGGAACTCGACATACTGAGAACAACCCATCAACACACCTGTCTCCTACTAGGATAGGCAGACTAGATATTTTCATTGGCTACGAACTTTACAGACCTCTCTCGCTTCCTCCACACTCATCACTCTCGTCTTACACGCTTGCCGATTCCGGGTACGTTTTCATCTTCGTCCGAGCGCGTTTTCCCGGTTGCGTCTTCAGCTTACGTTTCAGAGCCCAGGGTACGCTATTAATCATGGTCCTGATTTGGCGGAACTGGTTATTACAATGGAGCGACTGCCGTCTGTCGAGCTCCTCAAAGCTCACCAATTCCAGGTAGGTACCTACTCATAATATCTCGCTTTTTCAAGAGGTTTGCTATTAAATCGCAGAATGTCTTTCGTGGCTGATTCTAATAAGTTAAACAATAATAAACACAAGGGTATTTGTTTATAATAAAGTCGAGAAAAGTAGTCAAAGTCACGGCTTTTAATACTAGAGCTTGAAAACCATTTTATTTTTACCTGACCACAGCGAAGACAAAAGAAGGGTTATGATTTTGACCGTGATGTTATAAATAACAAATAAATTTTTATTTCAGGCAAAATCCATATTCAGTGATAGTTAGTATGTTAGTAAGTAATTTATTATTTTATTTAATTCATTTTAATTAATTTAAATCTATGTCTATTATCTCTTCTTAATTTTAATGTTTTCCTGGTTGCATTCTGAGCTGATTGCTTCAGAACCCAGGGTCTAAAGGCACGGCTATGTCTGTTATTTATTTATACATAACTCTTAAACATACTGCTGACTAGCAAGAAGGGACAAGGAACACTAGATTAGTATATTATAAAGCCGACTGACTCTAACAACTTTACAAATTTCGAAATAAAAAATAAAAAAACTATCAGAAGCATTGCCTCTGGCAGTTTTAAAATAAAATCAATTCTTTCATGAATATGATCATGGTGGGTACCTTAGTACTATTATCTAACTTGTGGTATGGGTACAAAATTAAAAGTCTTGCTTAGACCATTACATAAACATGTCAAGTTGTTTTACTGCTCTACTTTTCGCAATTTAATGCACTTTTTTTTCTTTTCAAAGCACGAATCAGCGAATTCGTACTTTATATAATGTTTTTTTTTTTAATTTCACTTCTAAATAATCAACATTTGACTACATTTACGCTCTCATGAATTCGTCGGCTAGAAAAAATGTAACTTCAGTTTTTAACTAAATGTATCAAAGTAAGAACCTTTACACCGTGAATCTTCAAACTTTGAACTCAGGCCGTGATACAAATTGGCATAGGAAAGTTAACCTCTTAAAATTCTCTTAAGCCACGATTAGAGAAACAGTTTAGTGACTAATTTATGTATTTTTTTTTTATTATGCGGGAAAATACAGTTTCAATTCTTGCTACCATGCCTCAAGGGCAAGATTTTTAGTTTTTTTTCTGTTACTTTTTGTATTGTACTTTGTATATATTATTGTAACTGTTAGTAAATATTTAACTCTGTAAAATAATCTTTAATTAAATATCACATTTTTATTTACAAAATAAATTACGTGACAGACAAGTAAGGAAAGGTTAAGTATAAATATAGATTTCCTTGATAAACTCAGTCCCTTGAGCTTGACCATAAATGCACGGATACTTTTTTTTGTATGCATATATTTTAAATTTATTTTACCTGACATTTGCAAGTGAATGGGTTATTTTTATGACTAGATTATTGACTGTAAAATATAAATATTATGATCCTTTTGAATCACTCTATTTATTAAAAAAGCATCAAAATCTGTTGCGTAGTTTCTAAGACATACATACATACATATGATCATGTCTTTATCCCATACGGGGTAGACAGAGCCTAGAGCCATAAGACCTTAGGCCACGTTTAGCATAATGGTAGTTGAAACAGGTAATCAATAGTGATGGGTTGCTAGCCGCATCGCCTATGTCATGATTTCCCCATTCGGCGATTCCCTCAGACGACTTTTACGGCTTGCGCGGGAAGAGAAGCAGCTGGTACATTCTATGTTTTTCTTTTTCTCCCAGACCAGCATGGAAGAGTTTCTAAGATCTAAGCATATAGGGTAGATAGCAGAAAGCGACTTTGTTTTTTATACTATGCAATAAATAAATAAATAAATATACATATAGGAACAAATCACACAGATTGAGTTAGCCCTAAAGTGAATTCGAGACTGTGTTTTAGGATACTAATTCAACGATATTACATTTTATAACAAATACATAATAATATAGATAAACATCCAAGACCCAGGCCAATCAGAAAAATATCATTTTACATCTTGACCTGGCGGGGGATCGAACCCGGGACCTCCTGAGTGTGATGAAATTACTCACTGGATATTGTGAAATTAATAAGACAGTCGGATCTGTGTCACGCTAATCTACCACGCTCTCAGGTGAATGGTACAAAGTAATACAATAAACGACAAGTATCGACACTACTGTTTGTTTAGTGTGAACGACGCCCGCGTGTGTTAGTGGCAGATACTCGTAGTTTAGTACGATTCATATCTCAAACAAAAACAATTATACTAATCTAATTATATATTAGAAGTGTTGTGTGACAGGGATTTTATTTTTGCGGATAAGGTGCCGTGAGTGTTTTTCTTTTTATTTTATTTTTTTATTTATTTATTTTTATTTTTAACGTGTTTTAGATTCAAATTAAGCAGTTTATTTAAAAAAAGGTAACAAAATTTTAAAAAGTGGGATCGTAAAGTACGTAAAGGAATTCGAAGATATTTTTATTATTTAAATAATTTTATCGTACATAATGTTTTTTTTATATATTTTCTTATTGATCCTTTTTTGGCTATTTTTTGAATTCTTTAGAACGACCTGTAACTTATGCGAGTATAATACTTACCTAAGTATTTAATATTTTCAGGTTTGCACAGATTTTGTGTAAGGTTCTAACTTCTAAAACTACTTGCCAAATTTTAAAATTGCAACTCAATAATTGCAAGTCGGATTGCAAAAAATATTTTTAGCCGGTCTACGTATAGTCCAGTTAAGAAAACTTTGTTTATCGAAATCGGTTTAGTAGATTTTGAGATAGTTAAGTTAATTAGAGATCTTAGTGATAATCGCATCAGATACACTCATAAAGATAGACTTCAAATTACATTAGCTAAATAAGTACTTTGTATTGAAATACAAAGTACATTTTTAGTTTAAAAAACGTGTAATTTGATAAGATAAGCAATTTATTATTTTATTTTTCGTTTCCAAAAAAACTAAAATACAGTTTTTTTATACTTTGATAAATCAAGTCTTATTTAAGGGCTGATATTGATACCATGGAGGATATTCAAATGTTTTTGTGCTCTACATAATAAGAAATGTTTGGGTGCAACTGGGTAAACGCTAGGATGAAATTACTCTGAATTTTTCTTCTTGCGTACTTTTCACCTATTTCTCACACACAAAAAAAATGTCTCACTTTTTTTTTATTTCGATACCTGCCTAACATCAACCTTCCTTGGGGAGGTCGGTATAATTCATTATAGTACATTATGTCTGAATCAGCTATTGCTAAATGCACATTATACATGTACTAATTCTCAATAGGCTATTGTGACGTCACAAATCACAATACTCATTGAGATCAATGTTTATTTTCACTTTCTATATTCGTCGATGATTTCATATTTCTTTACCATAAAAAAAACTGAGTTCTTAAGTCATAGATAATTGACTTTAATATGAATTTAAGTTTAATGGGGCGGAAAGGTTCTCGGATGGTGACCACGCACCGGCAAGCGCAGCGTCGGACATCCACCGACCAGATGATCAGATGACCTAAAGAAGGTCGCAGGGAGACGCTGGATGCAGGCCGCTTCCAACCAGTCGTTCTGGAAATCCTTGGGGGAGGATGTCCAGCAGTGGACAGCCTGCGGCTGAAATGATGATGAGATAATTGACCAAAGATAGAAGTGCCTAGAGAGGTAGGAGCGATAGGGATATTCTTTGCCCTACAGGAATACAGAGTCCCGATTGAAAACAGTGTGACTTATTGATAAAAATGTCAGTTGAAATGTGTATCACTGTTACTCATTGAGAATTTCTACGTTTTCCCAATAAGCAGTGTTACTTATCTTAGTGAGACTCAACGGGACTTATATTTTTATTAACTTAAATTCCTATTTTCTTTTTAGTCATAGCTTGGAGGCCAATATGTCTGACATCTAGCACAGTGATCACGAGAGTGAGAGATATAACACCCGTTTTTTCCGAAGTGAACGAACTGAATAAAGAAATATAGTGGTTCGATTTCAAATTCAAATCAACGGTTTTATCAAAACAAAGATTGATTCTTATAAAAACAAAGATTGATTTTTGCAATTCAAATTATATAAAAAAACATGACCAGCCACGGTCTAAATGTGACCTCAATTGTAGAGGTATAAAAAGACAAGTAACTTTAGTCGTCGGTATATCAAAATCATAAAATAAAAAAACCAAGGTTTCTTTACAATTTTCCTGACTGGCTCAGTTTACATTATACTAATTGGTATGCAAAAGTCGAAGCCTTAAAACAAAAAAGGTCATGTCTTAATAAATTCTTAATAACGGCACGTCGTACGAAATTTAAGCTGAACAAGGAAATTACATTAGAAATTATATTTTCCGCATTACGTATAATGCGATTATTACCGACAATTTCACTGTATGGTTCCGTAGTCTGAAATCCAGTTCATTTAAGAAACCAGTAGTAAGATTCCCGATCCTTTTGAGAAAAAATTGAATTCGAGAGTCCACGAGATATAATTGTTGTTTATTGTTTTGTATTTTTAATTTTCTCATAAAATTTGAATAAAATCTGTAGATTTAGTACAACAAAAAAATATTTCTCGTAATTATTTCTTATATACTAGCTGACACGGCGAACTCCGTACCGACTGAACGCACTTTTTTAACCGTTTAAACCATCCTTGAACTTCAGCAAATAATTCTAGATCAAAATTAGCAAAATCAATCAAGTCGTTCTCGAGTTTAAGCGAGACTAACGAACATCCATTGATTTAAAAAAATGAAAATTCTACCTTCTACTACTACCTTATAAACATCCTCTGTCACTCGCTAGTTGACTATAAGAGATCCCTTTCTGGCATAAGTCCACCATTGTACTTTTGTTCTATTTCTATGCTTTTTTATTTACTTTTGTTTAGTACAATTAAGTTAGTAGAAGCAAACAAACAAAATGTGTCTATTTCTTGCGCGTGACATGCAATACACGGTCAATCGTTATCACCCAAAATGCTATAACATTCCAAACGTTATAGGCAATAATGTAATCGAAATACTCTTCTTACGACAAACCTTCCAAGACGTTCAATGGTTTGACATTTGAAACCATCCCCGATTGCCCCTATAAAAACCAGTTTGATTGGGTAACTTGTTCAGAGGGAGATAAGGGATTTTCTTGGGACCTCGTAAATTGAAGTAATGAAAATGGTGAAAGACGTACATGGTACGGCCACGTTTTACGGAAGCCGACTAGTTACGTTGGGAACAAGTGTCTAGTCATGCCGCCTCCACCAGGGCCGGGTAGAAGGGGCAAGCCTAAGAAGTGCTGGCTCGACGTCGCAGTAAACGCAGTAAGATATGAGCGCAAATGGTCTCACAACTAGAGATACAGAATACCGGGCGAAGTGGAGGAGAAAAAGCGGACCCTGGGCACCGAAGCAATCAGTTAAGGAAGCAACCGGGAAAGCGCTAAGATGAGAGTGAGAGAATGAAAATGATGAAAGAAAATCGATTCGTCATTGCAGTCAAGCACTATCAGTGCTGTGGTAGACTGAGCTGAAGTTATACAATTCACATCTGTAGCTCATAACTGTTGCTATTTATCTTTTCAAATAGTTTAAGTTAGATAGATAGATGATTTATTCTCGGCCATTTACACTTTGTACAAAAATAGCAAACAGCACAACATTAAGCACGATACAGATTTTAATGTGAAATACAAAAAAACTGAACTTGAAACTGACTACTGAAACCTTATAGCAATATAATATAAAAATAATTAATGGAAATGAGAAAGGGTAGATTTAGCTGATGATTCTGCCAAAACGAAGCGACACAAAAACGAATGAAGTTGGAGAAAACCCTTTCTTAGTTAAGTCTACGATTGTGTTATATTTGTAAACCACCCTTGGCGCTAAGTAAAACAATATTATTTTGGATGTGTTCATATTGATAAGGAAAAAGTTCATATAAAAAAACAGATACACCATCTGTGAAAGCCGGGTCGAATCGGTTATTTATAAATAATTGGTATATGACTATTTCGCTCCCCTATTCGAAATCTAATGCCGTTTGATCAAACATGATTTGCTCGAAAATTTTAACTCAACTGCCTATATTCTTATGCAAGAAATCCTATAAACATTCGACTATAATTTTAATTTCCACGTAAGAACAATCGTTACTAAACAATTCCATTCGGTTATAATTATAACGCCAGTACTAAAGTTAATGAAAAACAGTCATAAATGACGATTGCACTGCCGATGTTCACGAAACAGCCGCTTTACGATTTTATTAGCAAAAACTGCCACAAGAATGAATGAATGAATGAATAAATATTTTATTGCACCAATTTCCTAAAACATTAGATTATACAGGTGGCTCACCACTATCTCCTAAGTCCATGCAATAACGATTGAGTAAGGGAGATGTCGCCTTACATCAGGTAGCGCGCTATCCCGCTTACTCACTGGATCTGAGACGGTAGTAACCCCCCAGGATCGAAAATAAAATTAGTTATGCAATTTCTCCCAGTCACCCTTAGGGTAGAGAGAAACAGAAAACATTTAAGCGCGTTGCATCGCTCGCGCATTAATGTTTTGAAATATTTTTGAAAGAAAATTTGCTAATAGCAAATATAAACAAATATTTACCAGCTGATTTTCTTCGGCATAAACCTATCAAAGGAATAAGCCAAAAATTAATTCGCAATGGACTAATAATTTAACACTTAAGTTTCTTCTCTATAATTGTTATTTTAGCGTTATCCCAGTTGCCTCCAAAGCCATCATTGGCGGGAATGGCAGGATTCGCTAATGTCTCTGCCTTTTTTTCCAAAAACACATTATTTGAATACCCAGAAGGTCAACCCCATTTAAGAATACTGATTTTAAAAATTTCTCTCGATATTTAACGTCAAACAAAGCAAAATACATAAATGGGATTAAAAAAGGCAACAATAAGTACGTATAATATTCGATTCACATTACCGTAGTCGGACTCTACACCGCTGATAATGCTGTGCCTTTTCCGAGAATTCTGGAATTTCTGTAAGTGACCGTAAACATTTCTCGGACATATATCCGGAAATTCTAAACATTGGGAATATATGAGTTAACAACGATAAATTCCAGTAAACAGTAAATTTGAAGCGGTACATTACTAGAAATGTCAAGTTATAACCTACGCTTGAGTTAAATTTCCATGCCTATATTTAATATTCACAACATCTATCAATAAAGCATTAAAATGCAAGTGAAACGCATTGCTTGCGGCCTTCCTCTATCTGGTTCAAGGTTCGAACCCGGCAAGGCAACTGAGAGATCGTCATTATGTCTATAAACAATCTAATCTTTTTTTAAATTGATTTCCTTAAAGGAGGTTCTCATTCGGCTGTATTTTTGTCTATGTATGGCTTAAACATCAGTAATTTTAATTTAAATAATAGTTATGGTTTACCTTTAACATTGGTCATATATCATTTTTAGAATTTCAGTTAAACATTTATACTTAACATCTGAATTACGTAACCCGAAGATGAAATTGAAATTTGTGTAAGTATGAATTTCAATTTTCATTGTTTGTATTTCAGAGAATTTCTGTTAAATTAAATTTGATATGAATCTATAAAAGTAATAAAAAGTTTCATATTAAATTAACAACTCTATTTGGTATTATATTGTCTTTAGCTTTTAATGTATTAGCTTGTGTCGCAACTGACAACCCAACTCATAATACTCTGATATTTTCTGACAGCTTAGGTCGTAATATGGGTCGTATTTTTAATAATATTTTAGACAATTGTACTAGTTTTTGCTTTCCTAATGCATCCTACAACCAAATAATAGAAAAAATTAAACAAAAAAAATTTACCAGCAATACAACTATTGTATTACTTGTAGGTAACTGTAAGAAATTGCTTAAAAAAGATATTATCTCTAGTATTAATATCCTAAATAATTTAAATGTTTTCAAAGTAATTATATGTGCATTTCCGTATCTTAGTTGCCAGCCTCCAAACATAAATAAGAACATTAACTCATTTAATAACTTAATACATACTTTGACATGTAGTCATAATGAAAAATTAATTTATTTCGACACTAATAACTTTATTAGTGGATGTTCTATGACAAAACATAATTATTATCTTTCAAATTTTTATAGACATAAGCTTGCTACACTTGTAGCTTATACTATTAATTTTTGGACGAGTTTACATTGTAAACAAACATTTAATCATAGGACAACATCTGCTGAGTTGCCAAATACTTGTAATGGTGACTCAGGAGACGCAATAGCAGATTTAAACTGCAAACCCAGACAATGGGAAACCCTCAGGAATTAAAAATAGTACATCAAAACTTAGAAGGGCTTCCCGGCAAAGAACTTATAGTAGAATTATTTCTAGATACATTAAACGTAGATATTTTATGTTTAACAGAGCATTGGATTAAAGAGTGTGAGACAATGCTTAGTCTAAACAACTTTAATGTTGCAAGCTGTTTCAGGAGGAAGTCTGCAATTAGAGGAGGTTCCGCTATTTATATAAAAAATGGTCTACGCTATAAAGAGCGGTCAGACATAGCTAGACTTTCTGTTGAACGCTGTGCTGAGGTATCCTGCGCCGAGCTTGAGGAATTTATAATTTTATGTGTGTACAGTCCACCCAGTAGTAATTTCGGTGACTTCTTGGAAGTTGTTGATGATGTTCTTACAGTAGCATCAAAGAGTAAGAAAGGATTAATTATCTGTGGCGACTTTAATATTGATATATTAGTAAATTCTGCAACAAGCTCCCAATTTCTAAACCTATTTAGTAGCTATAATCTAGATAATGTATTTTTTGAACCAACCCGATTTACAGCCACTTCGGCTAAATGTATTGATAATTTTTTCAGTAGCCAAAAACCGCTAAGTAAAATTGTTTTCAGTAAATTACCCTCGGATCATTGTGGTCAATTGATAACTCTTAATAAAAATTCGCGTGTAACAGAAGACAGTTTTATGTGTAGACCCATCACAAAAGAAAAAAATACTCAATTTAAAAACTCAATAGAGAATAAACTAGGCTCAATGACTTATACAGATAACAATCCTGATAGTCACTATAATAAACTATTTAGTGTTATTTCTGACAGTTTCTCCAAAAATTTTAAACAAAAAAAGCTTAAGCGCAATAATATATTAAAATTTAGTGAATGGGCTTCTGTGGGTATTCATAAAAGTAGACAAAAACTGTTCGATTTGTATGCCCAAAAACAGTACACTTTTGATAGTTGTTTTGTTGATTATGTTAGAAACTACTCGAAGACTTTCAAAAATGTTTGCAGGATGGCTAAAGCTAATTTTATTAAAAAAAAAGATTAATGTTGCTCCTAACAAAATGAAAGAGACTTGGAGGGTCATAAATAAAGAAACTGGGAAATGTAAAGTAAGGGAAAATATTCAAGAAATCAAATTCGAAGATCAAAAAATTTCTTCCCCTAAAGAAATAGTAAATTCTTTTGAAAATTATTTTACAAACATTCCATTGCAAATAACTTCAAATATAAATTCTTGCCCACAAGCTGCTGAAACATTGCTTAAAGAGAATGTCACCCCTTGCAACTCCAAGTTTAATTTCTCTTACATACACCCCAGTGATATTGTTAAATCTTTTAAAGAGCTTAACTTAAAAAAGTCCGAGGATCACTGGGGTATGTCTGTTAGCGTGATTTATCACATTATCAATGTTGTAGCTTCAGATTTAGCTTTTATTTTTAATGAATGTATCGATCAAGGTATTTTTCCAAATTTAATGAAATACAGTAAACTAATCCCATTATTCAAAAAAGGAGATAAATTAGAACCTGGCAATTACAGACCTATTTCCATTTTGCCAGTATTGAGCAAGGTGTTTGAAAGGATTATGCTCAACCAAATGCTACTGCACTTTAAGACCTACAACCTCTTTCACAGTCAACAATTTGGTTTTACTGCCGGTAAATCAACAACCGATGCGGGAGTGGCACTCATCACTCATATATACAACGCGTGGGAAGAATCACAGGATGCTATTGGGGTCTTCTGTGATCTTTCTAAAGCATTTGATTGTGTTGATCATGAGACACTTTTGCTCAAGCTTTCTCATTATGGCTTTGATACTAAGTCAATTGAGTTACTAAGATCTTATTTAAGTGATAGATGTCAGACTGTTGATATAAATAGTGTCAAATCAGACGGATCAACAGTAAAAATTGGCGTGCCTCAAGGCTCAATTTTTGGACCATTCCTCTTTTTGATTTATGTCAATGACTTGCCTTACGCGGTTGAAAAGAACGCTAATATAGTCTTATTTGCAGACAATACATCTTTAATCTTTAAAATGAATCGCCGTAGTGTAAATACCAATCATGTGAATAATATTTTGTATACCATCTCTAATTGGTTCTCAACTAACAACTTAATGCTTAATGCTAATAAGACCCAATGCATAAAGTTCACACTACCAAACGTGAGGCAGGTTCAAGTTGATGTCACGTTGAATGGAGAGATTTTAGAACTTGTAGATAATACCACCTTTCTAGGAATCACAATTGATTCTAAATTGCAATGGGGTTCGCACATTACAAGCCTAGCTAAAAAACTTAGTTCTGCCGCTTATGCTGTCAGAAAAATCAGACAAATAGCAGATGTGGAAACTGCTAAACTAGTGTACTTTAGTTATTTTCATAGCTTAATGTCGTATGGACTATTGCTTTGGGGAAGGGCAAGTGAAATAAAGACTATCTTTATTTTGCAAAAGCGGGCAATTCGTGCCATTTATGGTTTAAGACCAAGGGAGTCGCTTAGGGAGTTGTTTAAGGATATTAATGTTTTAACTCTCGCTTCTCAATATATATTTGAGGTTATTATGTATACCAGGAGAAATATTTCTTCTTTTAAAAAAATTTGCGATGTTACGGATAGACCCTTACGGAATAAAAATAAATTATATCTCCCATCATATCGGCTAAGTAGAGTTAATGACTCATTTTTGGGTAACTGTATACACTATTACAATAAGCTTCCAGAGTCGGTCCTTAGTTTGCCTGACCGAAAATTCAAAGCACATGTTAAGAATTTACTTTGTAAAAAAGCCTATTATAGCGCTCATGATTTTCTCAATGACAAGGATGTGTAACTTAAGCTTGGTGCGGAGTCCTCCAAACTATAGCTAAAAATTGATCATATGTACATTCAGTACATTATTTTTTTTTATTTTTTTATTTTATCATGACATCTTTTATTACTTGACATTTTTATTAAACTATTTCAATAATCCTCAATATTTATTTAATAATAAACTTATGGTAATGTAAACAAATGTAAACTCGTCTGATTTGACTCAAATTTTGTGAATTGACGTTTTTGAAGAAAATGCTGCTGTGGAGTTTGTGGCGCCACTTCTTCTCCACTTGCGCTTTGGAAGTGGTGGTAAACTTAAAATAAGTAATAATTGACGTCGATAAGTGATAAGAATATCCTATATTGAAAATAAACAATTTGAATTTGAAATTTTTTTCAATTTGATCAAGCGGTTTCAGGCCTACGAAAATAACGTTAAAATATTCCGTCACATAATCTATGGATTGGTCGTGAAGCGAATAAAATCTTATTAAAAACACAACTCTACGAAAGCAGAATGTTAAGGCTATCATAATCCAACTAGCACCACCAACCATTTTTTTTCTTTTTTATTTTAAAATCATTAATTTTGGTAAATTAAGAAAAAACTGACCGAAAGAAGTGGCCACTTTTGGCGGTTATGAGTTTTTTTCTGAATTAGCCAAAGGAAAAATAACGAAAATTAATACCAAAAACACTAAACGTTATTTACTGGTGACCTGCCTTCTTAATTTTTTTCGATTTGACCTGATTTTAGAGTAAAAGAAATAAAATGATTGAAGGCACTAGTTGGCTTAATAAAGTTATAAGAAAAAAGACCGTTCATAATGTTGGAAATCCCGCTATTCAAACCTATCGAAGATGTCCGACGTGCAGTCTACTTAGCTGCAATGCAATCATATAAAAACTGGATTAGTAGTACCTTTTATAGTTACTTTGGCTATCTATTTATAAATGAGTCACTCGCACAATTCTTTCTGCGAGTTTTAGTGGGAGAGAACTTTCTATTGAAACCAATTGAGCATCGCGTTATTACCAACCAACTTACACAAACAATAGCAACAGTGTGGGTTTTGCTTATTGTTAGTCATATGTCACATCATTGACTGACAGCTATAAAATTGTGGGCTCGAGACTACTCTACATCATAAAATTACATCACATTAATTGCAAAATTCCATAAAATTGAAAATGTACATGTCAAAATTTGTAGAAGTAGATACTTAACCGATGCCGATACACCAAAAAATAAACCCGTTAGTAAATTCTTAATTTCTAAACATTTTTATAGAGTTTTGATTATTTTCTTCAGCATAAAAAGAACAATCAATTTTCAAACTAACGCACTGCATATTTATAAAACAAAAGTTATTGGACAAATGTATTATGTATACTCACTTCATTCTGTATTTGTATTAAGTTTATCTGATCTTAAACTTTAAAACAACGAATGCTGCTGTTAGACCAATCCCTAAATAGACAATCAAAGATTGCTAAGCAAACGTTTATTAACATCCAAGAAGCCTCTATGTAAAAAATAGGGTTGTGGAAAGCAAAGGAAGTTGTTCACGTGAGGGTCACGTGGAAAACAAGTTACGGAGTTTCCAGAGGTATCTCACTAGTATGTGGTTCGTGTATACATCGTGTGTATGTAGTCATGAACAACGTGGTTGTTTTTAGACCTTACTACATTAAGTACCGATTTGTATACCTAAAAATGCTTGCGATTGTATCCAAGTAAAAAGGATAACAACATCTATTCTTAATTTTATTTTTAACTAGCTTTTGCTCGCGACTTCACCTACTTAAAATTCCCGCGGGAACAGTGCTTTTTCCCGGGATTAAAGGTGTCCTATGTCCTTCTTTATACTTCGAACTATGTGTATGCGAAATATCAGGAAGTTGGTTTAGTAGATAGAGCGTGAAAGCGTAACAAACAAACTTAGTTTCGCATTTATAATAGTACTAGCTGTTCCCCGCGGCTCCACCCGCGTGGGACTCGGTTATATCGCGCCCAAAAGTAGCCTATGTTTGACCTCAGGTCGTTAACTACATCCCTACCAAATTTCATCACAATCGGTCCAGCAGTTTAGCCGTGAAGAGGTGACAGACAGACAGACAGACAGACAGACAGACTTTCGCATTTATAATATTAGTATGGACTAGCTTTCACCCGCGGCTTCACCCGCGTATATTTCCCTCGGGAGCAGTGCTTTTTTCCGGGATTAAAGGTATCCTATGTTCTTCTCAATACTGCTATGTGTATGCGAAATTTCAGGAAAATTGGTTCAGTAGATAGAGCGTTAAAGCGTAACAAATAAACACATTTTCATTTATAATATTATAGATTCTCATGATGTATCTTGGTTAATGGGTAGTTAACACTAACATTAGCTTTTTCAAGTTAATTGAAGGTAAGACGACTAATCGACTGCCATCTAGCAATAACAGATAGTACCAAATACATTTCTTTTGAAGCACGGAGGAGCTTATGGCAATAGCAATGAGCGGTGTTTAATCTAAGCCATGGCCACGCTGTGTTGCTTAACATGCACTAACATTACAAATGAATGAATGATCCAACTAAAATTATAAATGCGAAAGTGAGTTCGTATATTTGTTTGTTTGTTTGTCACCTCTTCACGCACTATCCGATGAACTAATCTTCCTGAAATTTCGCATACACATAGCTAGGAGTATTAGAAGGCCATAAGGTACCTTTCAACCCGGGAAAAAGCACTGTTCCCGAGGAAAATTCATGCGGGCGAAACAGCGGGCAAAAGCTAGTTAAATTATAATTATTGGTTTTTTTGGTCACAAAACACACATGGAGTTACACCAAGTGATCACAATTAAATTTAATGATTTTAAACAAGATTTAAAATGAGCCATCGCTGTAGTATTTTTAAGTAATTATCTTGTCATTCTTTATGTAGTTAACTAGATAATTACATTACAAATTGTAGCAATATAAAATAAAATTCTCTTTTCAATGACAAAGCCACTTGTTGAACAGAAGTTCAATGTTAACACAACAATTGAAAGCCAATTTATTGATATACCTTATTGACTGTAGATAGAACAAGACAATGTTACAATAACGTTTTTAAATTGTGTGGTGTGTGACGTCATTCAAATAAATATTACTGACGTTGACGTTATACATTTTATTTGTTAATATTATGACTAAATTGGCAATAAAGAATAGCTGTTGGTTATCACATTTGAGGTAACTTGAATGAAACATAAACACATGCTAACCTATTCGTTTTGTCATAAGTAGTTTTTTTATGACTGAAATAGGAGCTATTTTTAATCAGTGATTCTTCTTGTGTTCATAGGCTGCGGTAACCGCTTTCCATAAGATGTGTTGTACTTATGTTTTTTTATTCATTAGTAATAAAAAAATACATCTTTGCTGGAAAAGCCATACCTAAAACGTCCTAACACGTTTTTCTTGACATATTCCGGCACCCGTTCGGAGTTCATTGAGTAACTTTCAGGCCGTACATATGTTATAATCGTTATTTCGTGTATCATGCACACCCAGGTGTCAGAGTTCTTCAGAACCGCTTCTCGGCCTCTGTCGTGGTTTCTTTACCGAACGACTACCAGATGGCAGCCGGGACCAACGGCTTGGCGTTTCTTCCCAAGCACGGAATCGTGTTTATTGCCACACAATCAAGTGATTTAAGCCTGCATAGTATGCTTCCCGTGGGAATTGAACCCATGACTCCCGAGTCTACAAGCAGCCTTAACCACTGGACCATAGAGGGATGTTGTGAATGAGATTACAGCAACCAGATGTCTGCTAAAAAAAATACCTTAAATGGATTAAGGGTACAAAATGTCTCTACCTAAATTTTGTGTTAGCATTACATTGTCATACTTCCATTTCGTAGGTACAATAATTTTCTGTGGCGTTATTTTTCTGTGCTAATAAATAATAATGTTATTTGATAAGTCACGGCTAGCGCAAATAATGTCAGTACAGAATAACACCAGTTACGCTAGTACTATAACAGGACGCGTCATATAAAAAGAACGCTGGAGGAGAGCGGAGACAGTAAACTTGCGCAACACGGGAAGCCAACGAACCAATCGCGTGCGCCGGACGACCCCACGCCCGCACCGCGCTCACCGCATACATCGATAAATCGCCTGCTGCGCAGCTTAACCGCTAGCGTTCATATAACATGACGCGACCTGTTCTAATTATGTGACTCAGGATCAAAAGTGAAATATTGGTACAAAATTATTAAAATGTGGATATGGTTGACAAATACTAATGTATCAATCTAAAATTTAAGAGCTTTTTCTCCTGTCGGTCACACAAATATATACCTAAAAACATATTTAAAAAAAATACAAGTGTATATCAAAATTTACTAGAATTACAACGCATCAGTGAAATTAAAAAAATTTAAAAGTACCGCCCAACAAGGCCATGATTTATAGCGTATCCTGAGCTCTGAAGCCAAAGCAACCGGGAGACTAGCTCGAAGATTCAAAAATTCAAGCAACTGACACGAAAGATCCTTCTGTGCCCTACATATTCTATGCTATGCGCTCATTCATGGCACGTCACGTGTTTATACATAAGAAAACTATTTGATGAGTAGATAACTGATAACAGAGCATCAGTCGGAGCAGTGCGCACGTGTAGTGATTAATTGTTAAGTGATTACAAGCTGAAAACCTTCGGAGTGATGTAAAAAGTGGTGAGGAGCCATCTTGTTTTCAGAAACTGACTTTTATTTTACAGCAAATTTCTTTTTATAATAGAAGAGCTTTTTTTTATTTTTTATTATGGTTTACCAACATTTGTTTATATTGTCATTTAATTCAAAAGTTTTACTGAGAGCTATTTTCTAAATGAAAATGGTGAAAATGAAATAAAAAATGAAAATTTTCATTTTTCATATTTCATTAATAGCTTTATTTAAACAAATAAATTTATATTTACTTATTAGAAAATTAACCAATTTGCTTCGTTGGTAGATATTGCCCAACCATTTTCAGTATCAACCCAACGAGTTTCATGTCCTAAACACTAAATTTTCTATGGTTTATTGTGACCTTTTGAAGTAGTAAACAATTAAACCGCTGTTGTTTTGTCTACCAAAGTCATAGATTAATTGATAGTTACTCAAAATGTTGAAAAGACACTGTTTTTTTTTCAAGTGGCTGTTACGGTCTGTGTAAGTACATTTCCTTAGGCGTGCAACGGATCATTTTTACTACCTCGGCAAAGGTCAATGAAATGTAAATATTGAGACTATTTTCTATACCTATATTTTCCATATAATAAAACAGCAAAACATGTCTCTGTACAGAAAATATTTTATAATTTACACAAAAAAATATTATGGGCGATAGAGAAATAGTAATATAGCAAGAATTAAAAGAAAATGTCTATCTGTTTTTAAACGCTTATCTCCAGTAATACTGGATAAAACGGAGTCGAGTCTAACTCTTTTTGTTATATAGTCTTTAAACCTGGATGACGAAATAAAGTAATATTGAAAACTAGCTGTTGCCCGCGGCTCCGCCCGCGTGTAGGTCACTTTTCGCGAAACCTGTGGAAACTACAACTATCCAGACCTATAGTTAATTCTATTGTATCCTTTTCCCGTGCCAATTTTATAAGGGTAGTATTTAAACGGAAATCAATAAAAACATTTTTTGTATGCAAAAATAACCTAAATACATATCAAAATTACTGATTGCACAGCAAAATTTGTTTTGCTTCTGTCACCAAGTCTGACACTCGCTTGCTTCGCTCGCTCGCTCACTGTTAAGGTCACTGTATAACCATAACCTAACCTACCTTCTGTCACAAAGTCGTCTTTTGACCGTTAGTTGCTTCTGTCACCAAGTTTTTAATTTAATTAAAAGTAAAATAATTTATTTGATATACAGAAATTGATGGGTGATTATTTATTTGATGTGCAATTAATAATATCCCATTTTATAAAGCCATTACATTGCTACGATATCGTTAAATATTAGGGCCACTTCTTTCTCAAATACCGTTTTTAAAATCAATAGGAATCAGTATTGAACAGTCGTAAAATTCTGAAAAAAATATATGTTTTTAGTTGAGGATCTAGCAGAGTGAAATTCGCTTACAGTAACAGTAACAATATCAGACAAAATTCGCTCGATAGAAAAATCAAAGTTGCCTCCTTTGGAAGTTTATTTTCAATACTATGCCTAAAATAATGAACTTATTGTCCTGCTTTTATGTTATAGCCTTTAGATAAAGTATTTATATAGTGAAAATCGCTGAAGTAGATTTTGTAGTGTTATTTTCCCAAATATGATGTCTAAATGCCTACAAAATGAGTGAGCGCCGCGACTACGCGGCTTACGGACAACGGACCTTCAGAAGAAGGAGCTCTTAACATTCATACTATCAATCTTTGTCTCTAAAAGAGTAGACGCAGCCTAAAATCCACTCCCAAAGTTTTAGTGGGCGTGTAAAGTGGAGAAAATCTCAAAAAATAGTGATAAGTCAGATAAATTCGTCCTTACGACACGACCGTATGTTCCGTGAAACACTGATTTGATTATTTTTTAAACCAAAGCCAACCCAAACCAACCAATCAATTCAAATAGCTTACAATACAACACAACAAACGACCGATAAACAAACCAACCAATAGTACTAAATCAACAACCAAATTTTTTTTAAATAAGGAAAAATTTCAATCTGCTATTAAAATAAAGTCAGCGCCATCTATTGATATTTTAGGTAACTAAATCATACGCCCACAAACATTCAATGTGTTATTTTATTAAAATTTAATAGAGACTGCAGTGTGTTTTTGTCTTTATTGATATAAGTAGAAATTCTAGGTTTATCTAAATTAAATACGTTTATGTAAATCGCATTCAACTGTTTAAAAGTTTTGAAGCAGTGCTTGTAGTAAACTTTAAATGACCATAACTTCTATTTCCCTTAACCGATTTTGATGAAACAAAGATTTTACAACGCTCCTAATTATATGTAATTCACCTGTGAAAACAGCGTTCAAATCTGTTGAGTAGTTTTGAAATTATAACGCACCACACAGACAGAAAGACAGACAGACAAAAATTGTTTTTTTGGTTTTTATTACTCTTCTTTAATTGCCCCGTAGAGGTGTTTTAGAAAAATATTTAATGTACAGACACTCGATTTTTACTGTCTTATTATATGTATAGATAGATAAGTACAAAATACTTTTATATTAACGGAGTTAACGCTAAGAGCTTTCTCTAAGTAAGAAAATAATTCTAGAAAACAAATAAAAAACGAAAACAGAAAATTATTGTTTATGGCAGGATTCGATCCAGCTACTTTCTAGAAACATTTCTTTACTAAAATCTATATATATAAAAGAAAGTCGTCTTAGTTACTCCACTTACAACTCAAGAACGGCTGAACCGATTTAGCTGAAAATTGTCAGGGAGGTAGTTTAGAGCCAGGAGAAGGACATAGGGTACCTTTCATCCCGGGAAAAAGCACTGTTCCCGAGGGAAGTACACGCGGGCGAAGCCGCGGGCAAAAGCTAGTATTTAAAAAAATAGACTTCTAAAAAATTAATACAAAACAAAAAAAGGGTAAAAACAAAAGAAGTAATGTCTAGCAGGATTCGAACCCTCTACTTAAAGAAATGATCCGCGACCTCTACCGATAGGCCAACATGCTTTGCTTGTTACTGCCGAAATTTCAAATGGGTTTTGTCTATAGGTACGCAACTTGCAGTGTTTGAAGTAAATTTTCAATCGACCATAACTTCTTTTTCCCTTAACCGATTTTGACGAAACAAAGTTTTGACAACGCTCCTAATTATATGTAATCCAACTGTAAAAACCGCGTTTAAATCCGTTGAGTATTTTCGAAGTTATAACGTACCAGACAGACATACATACATACAGACAGACAAAAATTCCAAAAACTGTCTTTTTGGTTTCTGTTACTCTTTTTTAATCGCACTCAATCAGATTTTTTGAAAAATATTTAATGTACAGACACTCGCATTTTAGTGTCTTATTATATATATTGATAAAAATTATATATAATTTTGAAAAAAAAAACCTTTAAAATAATGAATTCGTAATTTCTTTAGTTTCGTGTGGTAGTACGGAACTCTCAGTGCGCGAGTCCGACTTGTATCATAGTATACTTATTCAACGATCTATATTTTATAACATATACTACGGTTTTTGTTTATTAAATAAAATAAAACATTTAAACCAAAAAAAAGAAACTTAGCTATAGACTTAACTAAAAACTACAAAAGTACTACGATATAGATAAACGTCTAAGACCCAGGCCAATCAGAAAAATATTATTTTTCATCTTAACCTGACCGGGGATCGAAAACGGGACTTCCTGAGTAGCGGGCAGGCATGTTAAGCATTACGCCATACATATCATCGTTTGTCTCAAACTCGGAAATCACTTAGACCCTGGAACAACACATAGGCTATATTTTATCGCAGTATTCCCACGGGAGCGAAGCGGGCAACAGATAGTATTAATAGATGTTGAGCATTTCAGTTAATAAATATTTTTTAATTAATTAAGGCCAATTTAGGAGAATTTTATCATCAAAATATGTTTATGATTTAGCAAATAAATCTTAGGAGATAATATTAGTATCTTTTATGATGGGATCATAAAGCGTGTAAAAACATGTAAGTTAATTACATTATAAACTAAAAGCAAAAAATACAACACCTTATTTATTTAATAACAATGTATTTCAACGGATGTCCCTACCCTATTTATTTTTGCAGTTTTTAGGACTTTAACTACCTAATATAAAATTAGTGTGAATCTAAAATGATCAAAGAGAACAACCAATTAAAACTTTTTCCGAACTTTTTTTCTGTCATCTTTTTCGAACATATTTAAAAATGGAAATGTTTATTTTAAATATTTTAGAACATGACAAAAGTAATTCTTTTCCTCCTTAGCGAGTAGATTCAAAAAATAAATAAAACAACCAAACGTACAATCTGCGCCACGAATGATGAGACCTGACGGATCAGTGCTTTAGCACTAGTCTTTTTCGTCCGACCGTGTTTCCCAGTTGCATCTTCAGCTTACACTTCAGAGCCCAGGGTACGCTATTAATCATGGTCCTGATTTGGCGGTACTGGTTATTACAATGGAGCGACTGCCGACTGACCTCCGTAACCCTTTTGTACAGGGAAATCATCATCATTGGGGAAATAATCACGTTCGGGCATGTTAGTGGCCAACACTGTCCGATTTTTCAGGCTGCCCTTCCCTCTAGTAGTGCTTTAGCACTAACTACTGTAATTACGTAATGTGTGGCTTTAGTTAGGTAGCTAAGTACGGATTTAAGCTAAATTTTAACTTCGTATCGTAATGTAATAAAACATAAATACTATTTTGTAATCCAAAACCAAAAATATTCCGTTTTGATTAAACTGAAATCCATTCAAACCCTAACGAGTCAGAGCGACGGCTTTCCAGCAAAAATCGTACTTTTTTGTATCGCAAGATTAATTTTGTCTAGAAATATTTCATTTTCACGGAAAACATACTATAGAGGAGCTCGTTAGCCGTTGATACCTTTCTGCGTATCATTAAATACAAGGAATGCTTGAATTGAATTCGTCGCCAACTGATCATCTCATCATTACCTGTATTTTGTGAGGGATTGTTATCGATTTGCCCAATGTTAGTTCGTCACATTTTTTACTCTTTTTTTTTTAATACCATTTAGTAGGCAAACAGGCTTACGGCCCACATGGGAAGCGGTTACCGCAGCCTATGGACGCCTGAAACACCATAGAGGTGTAACGTGCGCGTTGCCGACCATTAAGAAATCTTTTCACGCCCTTTTTAAAAAAATAATTTTGTTACGATACGAGAGAAGCCTTCGAAATACCTACAACTTCCTACATCATCACTACGAGTACATAGTATAAAACAAAGTCGCTTTCTCTATCCCTATTTCCCTTTGTATGTTTTAATCTTTAAAACTACGCAACGGATTTTGATGCGGTTTTATTTTAATAGATAGATTGATTCAAGAGGAAGGTTTCTATGCCCATGCAAAGCCAGGGCGGATCTCTAGTAGTATATAAAACAGATAGGCACACTTGGCCGGAATAAATTGGCGGCAAAGCCACAGACGATAAATTGCTATGTCCAATGTTTTCACGAAAATTCGATGGAATGCTACATTTTATTGAATCATACTATAATAAACATTGTCGGAATGCCTGGTACAATAATAATTTAATTAATTTCCTTTTGTGATATAATCGGTATGCGATACTCGTCTTGCTCTTGTCTACTTAAAATTTATTATAAAATTTTCGTAATACCAAAGCTCTTAACTGTATTTATAGACATATTTTATATTTCTTACAATTTAAAATTTAAATATTCTGTTTTGATTCCCATAGCACAGTCTAGACTAGTTTGAGAATTGCTTGTTAACACGTTAGCTATTTTATTATAAGTTATAACAATTAAACTTCTATTGTGTTTTCAAACCGTCCGCCAACGTGTTAAGTACTGTTTACATTTCTCTCAGAAAGAATGAGGGAAAAAGACACAGTTTACTGAGTGGATACACTCACAGTCATTTGTACAAGAAATGGTTCAATTAATATATTTTTATTTAATTCACACAAAAGTTGAACAAGATAATGGACGAGAAAGAAGATTATTTTCATCTCATAGCTCACATTGCTTTCTTGTGTGGGTATTAAGCCTGTTTGCGTATTTCATAGTATTAAAAGAAACTAAGGGATAAGAAAAATAAAACCTTTATTCCAATAAATATGGTACAAATTAGGATGTCAAGTAAAGCAATGTATACTTACTCCGCTAACTCAGTGACTAGGAAGTGGATCTTGGCCTCCGAAACGTGAGAGCGCTACAGTTTTCTATTCAGCGCGACGATACGCCAGTTTACAGCGCACATCTCACGCAAGTCGGCCTGCACAGCATCGCTCCAGCGATATCTGGAACGCCCGACTGGTCATCTTCCTCATATCTTTCCCAGATAGGCGCAACGATCCTCTCCCATTGCAATATGTAGAGACTAACATTTCTTTCTATCTCTTTCCGAAAGATAGCGGTTGTAAAGGAAACCTCACAGTATATGACGGGCGTGAGAAAATATATGTGTACGAAAGATCATCATGAGACACAGTTGAATAACAACAGTAATCGTTAGTTACGACATTTATTTTAAAACTATGTGCGAAAGTATTTAAATAATTGCATTGTATTGTAGTAGAAACAATGGCGAGAGTTAGCGAAAGCTGACAGTGTCCTAATAGTTTTGATGTGTTGAATTTCTTATATAACATAATATTATGTTGCATATTATGCACTTACGTACTTCAGAAGGCACGTTAAGTCGTTGGTTCCGGTTGCCATGTAGTAGTCAAAGGAAACAGGTCAGAGGCCGAGAGGCGGTTTAGAAGAACGATACCAGGGCATGCAAGGTCAATTAACCCTGTTACTTACACGATTTATTAGAACTTAGTTTTATTGTTACATCTAAAGTTTATGCTTCAGCACAGGGTATGCTTTAATCTTGATAATTGGTTTAGATATTGCAGCATTGTTATTTCAGTGAAGCGACTGCTTTCGGATCCCTTACCTTTTTTACAGGGCCTTTCTGTTTGCGGGTGCTACTGTTCATAAAACTAGGACGCGTCATATAAAAATAACGCTGGAGGAGAGCGGAGACAGTAAACTTGCGCTACACGGGAAGCCAACGAACCAATCGCGTGCGCCGGACGACCCCCGCCCGCACCGCGCTCGCTGCATACAGCGATAAATCGCTTACTGCGCAGCGTTCATCTTACATGACGCTGTACTAGCCTAATCCATTGTATTTTTGTTTCAGATACAAAACATCTATCTGTGGCGATGCTTATAGAACACCGGTGACTTCCACACAGCGACATACACGCCGTCATCACAATGGAGAAGGCCAGGCCCGCTGAGCCGCCCATCCGTGACATGGACACGTACAGTTCGAAGTAAGTTTTGTATAGCTACCCACATAAACTGTGACATCTTTAGGTTAGACTTATCTTGAGCTGACGTTATTTCACCGTTGATTCACAGAATTCAGACACAATCATCATCATCTTTTCATGTAGGTGTCAGAGTTCTTCGGAACTGCCTCCTCTCGGCTTCTGGCGTGGTATTCTTGAACGACTACCAGATGGCAGCCGAGACCAACAGCCTAACGTGCTTCAAAACACGGAATCTTCTTAACTAAGTATGCTTCCCGTGGGAATCGAACCCACGACCACGACTTAATAAAGTTTCCTTTTGTATGTGTCCCCTGTAAAAATGAGAACTGAGTTAGATGAGTATGTGGTAAAAATAAAATAAGCGATTAAAAAAGACTAAACTGACTTGAACACATGACCTTGATCTGTATACGGTTTATGGACAGACTCTACTAAGCAAAAAGCTTTTGGTAATTAAATATTATTATTTTTGGTTGAATAACCTCATTGATCAAGGAGCCAATTGGTAAACTTGCTTTGGCTTATAGTAAAAAAAAAACAAAGTTCTTTCAAGTTTGTGCCCAAGGCTAATAAAAATTAAGACCTTCAAAAGTTTTTATATTTCGGTCGTTGGAGGCAAAGCGCGAACCGCATCTTGTTTATTTGTATCTTAGAAATTTTAACATTTTTTTAAGCCATTTAGTTATCAAACAGGCATACGGCTCACCTGATAGAAAGCAGCCGGTTATTGTCTCCTGGTGTGTACTGTTAAGTAGATTTTTCAGGTTGCCTGAAGGCATCTGACACAGCCGAACGACTGCCATCTATCGATAACAGTCGTAACTTGAAGTGACCGTAACCTGAATTTAAAGTGCCTTCAGAACCTAGGAAGAGATCAATAAGATAAAATACCATAGTGACTACCAATCCAAGACAGGTTTTTCTCGCTGTAGCTTGACCGACTTATTTTTGCATTTTTCTATTGAATTTCATCAAATTTTTCATCAATCGTTTTGGAAGCAAGCGCAGTTGAACCTGCACACTGTGGTGTCAGAGTAGTAAATCGACCCTTTATGGCTTGGTGTCATTGTTTCAAATATGGGACACTGCCACTATTATCGTTTATTAGGGAAAAACATTATCATTTAAATATATATAGCACTAGTTTTTGTCCGCGTGTATTTTTCTCGGGAACAATGATTTTTCTTTCATAATACTGCTAACTATGTGTATGCGAAATTTCAAAAAGGTTGGTTTTGTTGAAACAGTAACTAACAAAGAAAGAAATAATCAAACAAATTGTATTCGCATTCATAATAATTATTAGTTAGGATTGGGATGTATTAGAATAAACAGTATACCAACTAATATTATAAATGCTTCCATGCTGGTCTGGGAGAAAAAGAAAAACATAGAATGTACCAGCTGCTTCTCTTCCCGCGCAAGCCGTAAAAGTCGTCTGAGAGAATCGCCGAATGGGGAAATCATGACATAGGCGATGCGGCTAGCAACCCATCACTATTGATTTCCTGTTTCAACTACCATTATGCTAAACGTGGCCTAAGGTCTTATGGCCCTAGGCTCTGTCTACCCCGCATGGGATAAAGACGTGATTATATGTATGTATGTATTATTAATGCGAAAGTGAGTTTGGATATTAGTTTGTTTATTTGTTACCTCTTTCGCATACACATAGCTAGGAGTATTAAAAAGGACTAGTCTTTCATCCCGGGAAAAAGCACTATTCCCAAGGCTAAAGCTTGTATATCTATAAAACACAGGATCTAGTTTGTATTAGTAATCCTTTGTTGAATAGTGATTTAATGAGACCCTATAAACATACCCGTTGGTTTCCGTGATCTACATGTACATTCACATACCTTAGCAAGGCCATTTTACGTATCGACTAGTATAATATAGCATTATCTACAGGCCGTGCTCTTATGGTTACTCTCAAAATAAACCCCACTAATATTATAAAGGCGAAAGTTTGTATTTTTGTTATATTTTCACGCTCAAAGGCTGCGCCAACTTTTATAAAATTTGGTAAGGAAGTAGCTGATACCTTGGATTTACACAAAGGATACTTTTATTCCGAAAGTACGCGACTCCCGTAAGTTTGGTTAAAATATGGCGCTTTATAAAGTAGATGGCGCTGCTGTGTATGATGGGGTGCAGCTACTAGCTAACCCAGCGAACTAAGTACCGCCAGAAATGGCACTTTTCTCGCCAGGCTATGCTCAGAGTTTCCCTTCGAGACCGAAATGAGGAAATCCGTAGGAGAACAAAGGTAGCCGGCATAGCCCAGCGGATTAGCTCTTTGAAGTGGCAGTGGGCAGGGCACATAGCGCGACGAACCGATGGCCGATGGGGCAGAAAGATTCTCAAATGGCGACCACGCACCGGCAAGCGCAGCGTCGGACATCCACCGACCAGATGGTCAGATGGTCTAAAGAAGGTCGCAGGCAGACGCTGGCTGCAGGCCGCTTCCAACCGGTCGTTCTGGAAATCCTTGGGGGAGGCCTACGTCCAGCAGTGGACAGCCTGCGGCTGAAATGACGATGATGATGATTAAATATCTTAAAAACGTACTTCACAAACATTTTAATTTAGGGCAGAGAGACTGCAACATGTTGAAGCAGTTTAGATAATAGGTACTTAGATCACTGCAGCCTTGAGGATTACTACAATAGATAGCATTGCATTTAATGAGCGCATTTGTTAGCTCTAGCCACAATATCTCATTATTTATGTAGGTATATAAGGCTTAGCCAAAGTGACAATCTCAAAACGTTGATGCATGTCGTCAAGAAAGAAAAGATATAAGATTGACCACGTGATTTACCGCAGCATTATGTCAATCCTATACATTTTTTTCTCTTTCGTTAGCGTTTTGAAATTGTGGCGTTGGCTAAGCCCCATCCATTCCTTTTGAAGCTGTACTTCGGAGCCCCTAGGTTTTTGTCAAATATAACAAACACAGCCGTTTTCAGTGTTTTTTAATACTACTTTTTTTCCATGCATTAGTAACAGTACCTTGGCAAACGAGCTTCGCTCGTTATATGCAGAAAATCTTTCTGTCTGAAAATATGGGTTAAATGAATTTTCCCAGAAATGGAACCTAGCTAAATTATTTTTTTGGCTATGTAAGAACTTATTTTTAAAATTTCAAAGAAATCATTAGAGCCGTCTTCTAAAACGCGAGTACAAATAAATTTATTTATAAATACAAATATTGCTCGTTTGATAGTATAGGATGTATCTATTTAATGTACATAAAAATATATTGAGAATAAATAAACATTAATAAATAAACTAAAACTAATTCCTATTTCAAAATTTAAAACTATTCAGTTATTGTTAACTTTTTAATAATTTATTATTAAAAGATGTGGAAAACAATGAACTAAATTCAAAATATTCTTACTCCTGTCCGATTTATTGGTAACTGATATTTTAATGGGGTCGTCACATCAATAGGAAGTCCGTCGAACCTTCGGGTCGTTTTGAACTTCAAAAACAAATCTATGACTCTAATGCCCGAAAACTCAAACGCTACTCAATTTTGAGAGTTAAGTAGCTCTCGTATTGTGCTGTCGCGCTGAACGACAGCGATATGACTGTGAGAGCATGATACTTAAACAGCTCTCAAAATTGAGTAGCGTTTGAGTATTCGGGCATAAGTACGGCTGACAGAGTCATAACAAAACACCTTTTGTTTTTGTCGGAAATCAAATATATCGATTCTAAATGAAGCTTTGCGGATGAAATTCTATTTTGACGGGCGCGTGCTGATTGATTTAGGACGCCATTTAAGGATTAAAGGTTGGAAACAATAAAGTTGTTATTTTATGACAAGTTTTTTTATTGGCATTGTAAAGACATTTTCTACACATTCCGGTCCAGAGGCATCCACCTCGATAGTAATAGGAATCGAATAAATAGTTTCATCGGATGATGAAATCACGTTTTTTATGAAGCTTAGGCAAAATCACAGGTATTCCAAAAAAAAAAAAATTAGAAAGAATGCTGCCCTAGTTTTAATATAAAAGTTATCATGCAAACCAGTTTAAAGGTAGTATCGACCCTTAAAAGGTAATGGATGACGTCAATAAAATAAGTTTTTGAATATGCTATAGAAAACATTTTATAAAATTTCAACAATTTGTGCAAGTAAATATGTGATTTTTAAGATAAGATAGTAGGAAAGTCACAGAAAATCTGCTAAATCATAAGACATTAAATGCCAAATTACTATAATTACAATTGTTGTATGTAAATATGAGATTTTATGACAAATAAGATAGTAGTTTACTCACAACGAAACTACTAAATCTAAAGATAGATTGTGTGCCAAATATACTCTACTTTTTTATTCTAACCGTGGAGTACACTATGATGTCAGATAATATTGTCTTTCGGCATAGATTAAAAAAAAATTTGCGTCACTTAAAATAGATATAACATATGACATTAAATGTATGGGAACCGTGCGCGCCTTATGCGGGGGGTAAGGGCTGAGGTAAGGGAGGGTAGGAGGGGGGGTCCGTCACCAAATACACATATTATGGAATGGCATACACGTAAATATCGTGTATGAGTGGTAAGACAGTTTAGCTTGTCATGCTACTTCTATTAGAGCCGCGTTCCTAGTTGTATGTCTTTCGGCCTATTATGTTTACGACCAGTAAGCCGTTGATCCCGGCTGCCATCATGTTTTGCATTTAAAGATGATTTCGTGCTTCAGAAGAATATTTGCCCTCTGAAGCACGAAATCATCTTTGTTATCAGACAAGCAAGAACAGCCAGATGTCATAACCAACCTGGAAAAAATCAACAAAGTAAGTTTCCCGTGCTTTACCATTGGTACTTAACCAGGGAGGTAGACCACTCTATATGTTTCTTATGTTAGTCAGACTGCTAAAATATTCCACTCATAACAGCATTCCCAAGATGACCGAACATAAAAAATAAGTTCAAAAGAAGAGAAAAATGGAACTAGTGGGACTGCCTCAGACATTATTTGAATGAAAGTTGCATCAAAAAATCACTTTAATTACATTAATACGTTAGCGGACATTTTTGAACACAGAATAGAATTTTTATTGTTATAACTGCTATAGCAATCCTGTGTCAACTAACGTGTTAATACATATCTATATGTATTTTCACACGATTCTTCATAGAAAATAAAATATTTGATAAAATTAAATTAAACAATATCATTCTTTTAGCCAACGGCTGTCCATTATTTGGCATAGGCCTCCCTTCCAAACAAAATAATCAATAGAATTAATCGAAATCTAGTTACAATTAATCGCTTAAAACATGAAAAACGCAACACTGCAAGACTGCAACACACTAATTTAATTTGGAAAAAATATTTTTAAGACAAGCAAACATAAAAAATAAACAGTTGGGCTGATAAACAGTGGGTATAAAAAGTTCCACTTAATCTGAAGATTAGCCATCATCACACATGTACGTAATAAAATAAATCTCAATGTATGTAGATAAATTACTGGTACTTGTTCGTTATCATTATTAGCCAGTCTCATATTCCAGTGAAATAAAACATTATGCATAATAAAATAAAAGTCACGTTTTACCTTCACAACAAATCAAGACAATATGTGCAGGGTCGATTTTTGAATACATCTTAAACTAACCGAATTTGTTCGAAAATTTAAATACACTAATTTTATTTTTTTCGAACAAAATTTTGTGAGGGGCTTTTTATCATTCTCTTTTTCAAAGAATTTGGAACCGCGCGCGGTCTCCGAAGCAAATTTTTCTTTTTTAATCTATTTCTTTTTCTATTAATATTGGTGTTGATTTCTTGAAACTAAAACTTGAAGTGTTGTGGGCCAATTTACCAAACGAAATTTTGTAGTCGCACTTAGGCACGTATACAAATAAAAAATTGTATCAAAGTATTATTACGCTAGCTATATGCTAGTTACGATACCATGTTCTAGGCAGCTTTAAAATTCTGGCACAGTGTTGGCCTCTAAGACTCACTTGATAATAAAAGAGTTTGTTTGCTTCTTTGTAATAACTTTATTGCACAAAATTAACAAAAATACAATATACACAAAATAAATGCAACGGCGGACTTATCCCATGAAGCGATCTCTTCCAGCCAACCGGAGTACAAATTTAAATAATACACTGAAAAAAATGAATGTCAACTAAGAACGATTTTCTCTTAGTTGACCTTTTTTTGATCAAGCTAAATACACATTAGATAATTTCAATAAAAGTTGTGCAATTGGTCCAACTTGGTTGTTTATGATTGAAATAGAAATCTGTGTAATGAATAATTCCATTAAGTTTGCACGTTGTTTCTACCTTAACAAACACTGAAATAAATATGACACGTGATTGATTCTAATAAGACAGTTCACATTCAAATTAACAAAGATAATATTTGATATTTCTACTAGATTTTGTTGATTTAAATACTTATAAATAGTTAATGCAGTTACGACAAACATTACAATTAATAACATTTTAACGCATAAAGCTACCATAAAAATTATAAAATTGTTCATGTTCAATTGTTGGTTCAATTATTTATTATAGTTTGTATAATCATTTAAATAATAGCATCAAATAAGAACTAAATATTCATCCCTAATATTTATAGATATTTCGTGCAAATATTTTACTCAGATAAATCAATAATGTCTTATTAAAAACGTATTCTCTCTTGTTCAATTCAAAAAAATATGTTGCTTGCTTGCTTTCACCCCGTGCACTCACCTCACCCCTCGCTACCTCCGGCGCCCGTTGGCTGGCCGCAGTCCGCACTCGAGATCGTGTCGTGTACGTTTGTTTTGTATGTGAAAAGTAAAGAAAAAATGGAAGAAGTTGCAGAATTGCTTCGGGCATGGGAATTGCCAGAGTTAATACCTGTGTTCACCGGTATGTATAGACTTTGACATGTATTTTATTTGTGAGTTTATTACTTTCACCGGACGGTCGTAGTGTTACAAGCATTGACTTATATATTTATTGACTAGCTGTTCCCCGCGGCTTCGCCCCGCGTGGGACTCGGTTATATCGCGCCCTAAAGTAGCCTATGTTTGACCTCAGGTCGTTAACTACATCCCTACCAAATTTCATCACAATCGGTCCAGCAGTTTAGCCGTGAAGAGGTGACAGACAGACAGACAGACTTTCGCATTTATAATATTACTATGGATTATTGATTACCAGCATGTGTTTGATTAGATACCTAAACCAATACCTATGTCGTCAGTTCGGTTATTTTGAACACGAACGGACCTCCTCGTTTCTGATTAGATCACACCAGGATATTCCCGCTCTCAATGAGCTTTGCACAGTCCGTCCAGTTTGCAATCAGAGCATGTGCCGTGTGGCTCTGAGCGTCTACCTACCTTCGTAGGTACCTACAATTGTACAATAACCAAAAATATTATTTCCAGAACAACAAATCAATATCCAGGCACTTTCGGCATTAAGTGATGCAGAGGTTAGAGAACTAATACCCAAAATAGGCCGCAGGACTTTATTCAGTAGATGCTGGAAGACCTGGTGAAATGCATAGGTAAGTCTAATGATTTGACCTGACCTTAAGAGGCCAGTTTAGAGCTGAAACTCCTATACAAATTTGCAGTATGAACACTAACATGCACTGACTAACTAACTGAATGATACTAATCTGAGTCTGAATGATTCTTGGTTTTGAAAAAGGGCGGTTTTGCGAGCTCTAGTTAGATGTCTTTGTATTTAATGATCTGTTAACTCAGTTACTTTATTTTCAGCACCCGACGAAGAAACGACGAACCTGGCTGCTATTATTTATTATATTCATTTATTTAATAATAAACTTATGGTAATTATAATAATATTCAAATGTGAACTCGTCTGATTTGACTCAAATTTTGTGAATTGACGTTTTTGAAGAAAATGCTGCTGTGGAGTTTGTGGCGCCACTTCTTCTCCACTTGCGCTTTGGAAGTGGTGGTAAACTTAAAATAAGTAACAATTGACGTCAATAAGTGATAAGAATATCCTATATTGAAAATAAACAATTTGAATTTTGAATATTTGTTCTACCAACTTTATACGTTGTGGGTTTTATGTGATTAACTGATCTCTTAATGATTAATAATTTTTTTCTTATATTTTATGCGTTTTATTTTATCTCTTTAACAACCCTGCTTTTTATAAATACTACGAATGGATATTTCAGAGTCTTAGGCTAGGGTCTATGTTGAATTACGTTTTTCTTTTTATTTGTTTATTTTTATTACTTCTCTTCTTACCTGTCTTGTTAAAACCGGATTAAATATTAATGTTAAATACCTACGAATAATTCGAGCCATTAGGGCCTCAGTTGACTTACGTTTCTTTTTATTTGCTTATTTTTAATCTTCCTTTGTAGGTACAAAGGAAGATAGAAAAAATTCCTTTAGATACAAAGGAAGATCGAAAATAATAAAAATAAGCAAATAAAAAAAAACGTATGTCAACTGAGGCCCTAATGGCTCGAATTATTCGTAGGTATTTAACATCAATATTATTCTTAGTACTTTCAAACAAGACAAAAGCAATAAATAATAGTTAAGCCAATAAAGACAGTATTTGAGTGAAATGAGTATCATAGTGGAGTGAAAAAAATACCTTAGTCAATGAAACAAGCATCTAAGTCGAGAGATACAAGTTTCTTTATTAAGTGTAACAAGTATTTGAGAAAAGCGAAATAAGTAACTTAGTGGTGACAAATAAGTATCTGGCAAAATGACATAATGTATCTTAGTAGAAGAAAATAAGTATTATTGTAGAGCGAAACAAGTATTATAGTAGAGCGAAACTAGTTAATTTGTCAAATGAAACAAATATCTTAGTTGAGGGGAACAAGTATCTTAGTAAAGCACAACAAGTATCATGATTAAATGAAACAGTGTCTTAGTTTAGACATTAAAGTTCGTTATTCGGTATAATAATAGTAAAGAATTATATGAAACAAAATATTAGTTAAATTAAGTGTAAAATAATAGTAGCGTTATACAACCCTCTTAGTTGAGAGACAAACAAGATCAGCTTGTTTGTTTTAACCTTTCACTTTGCAGGCTCATATGCGTTCATGATGCTTGATTAAAAAGGTCACAATCTTAGTTAAATCAACCATATTTTTTTTTTGAGTGTAGAGTAGTCTGTAGCAGTTTCTATTATCTCAACGGATGCCCAGTTTCATTACCTACTTTGAAGAGTTCAAGATACGGTTACTTATTATTTTTATCCCAACTCTACCAGACAGTGCTTATTGCATGTGGAAAACTGCAGCCAATGATGAATGATATAAAGGTATTATTCAAGGAAATTGTTGCCTCTGTTTGCCCCTAAATTGCATTTTACAACATCCACAGGATTTAATGGAGTTTTCCTTTCCTAAAGCCAAAAACCACGTCACGGTATACAGTAGACGTGGATTACACGTGAAAGTGTTCCCCGATAGAATTCATAAAAATTAAAATATCAGCGAAAACAGAAATCTACCTCCAAGAGATTAGGACCCGACTTTGCAATTCGGAGCGCGTGCGAAAATTGCATTAAATTTTTTCATTGAGTTTTTACCTATAATACTTAATCTGGTACTTTGAAAACGTGGTTTGAATGATTATATTGTTATAGATATTTATTAATTAATACGTCCATTTGATTCAAAGTATGTACGTCGAGAAAGTCTATTTCAAAGGTTTCAGCTCCTAAAACACTACCACCCGTTGACATACTTATGTGGGATTAATAGGTCAGAGGCCGAGAGGCGGTTCCGAAGAACTTTGACACCAGAGTGTTTATTGACTGTGTCACCTATGGAGTGATGATGATGATGATGTCTTCACCCAAAATATGCAGTACTATTCTTAGGGCACTTTCTTAAAAATGTAATATTGAAGGTACTTAGTTGTCGAATACACATTAGACACACTTTGCGTCTTTAGACTAATGTTAGGCATATTTACATCTTTATTAATAATTTTAGAGCATATTATTAAATACTTACATACATATCAGCATATTATTATAAGTATATTTAACGTATTATTAATAGTATTATTACTAATCTATATATTATTTATTTATTTATTTAAATCTATCTGTAATATCTGTGATATTGTCATCCCTGAGATTTGTCTATTGTGAATATTGTGATGTGAGTTTGTTAGTACATCTCAAGGAATTAATTTAGGTTGTATTTAGGGCGATGTGTATGTACCAAACTGATAATTCCTCTGCCAATGTGTCTATTAGTTTGAGGTTAGTAGAAATAATCAAAGCCCAAATTAGTCTCAAAGCAAATTTAGCCTCAAAATCTGCTGTTTGTACACGAAATAGGGCAACACTAGTCAATAAAGATGAAATTACAGATATTTTGGCAATTTGCAGAAACATTTCCTCATAAACGCACCCTGATTCAAACGATAACACGATTTGTAATAAACATTTTGATAATATCCGGGATAAAACAAATTTCGACGATCTCTCTGAACACAATTTAACTTCTGAAATAAGGTTATCATTTAATCGGGGTTTTCTGTATGGTTGTGAAGTACAAAGTAAATGATTTGAGACGTTATTTGAATGCAATCAATGCTTTGATTGAGGACTTGATTAAGGAGCTCAAAAGCTTTAGGACTTTACGGAATTATAGCGCCTGTCAAGCTATGGAGTTCTTGGCCATTATTTGGATTTATCACCACAATTTTTTTTTCCTTCTCCCATGTCTCGTAAGGCTCGTTAAACCTTTAATCCTGGTTGTTATTGCTAGATTACAGTTTTTTGGCTGTTTCTGATATCTTTAGGCAACCTAAAAATATCTGACTGTGTTTGTCACTAACATATTAATTCTATTATGTTTAGTTTCCCTATAAAAAGGGTTACGAAGGTCAGACTTTGCTCCATTACAACCAGTGCCTTATCTGCTAAGCTCTGAAGTGTAAGCTTAAGATCTGGAGAGAAACACGCTCAGATGAAGAAAATTATTATAGTATAAACATTACTGCTGGTAAATAATTGATTGAAGTATATATTTTCAACAGTACATATTAATGTGGTATGATGCAATCAAAAATATCAATTTCATCATTGTGCCATAGATTGGGGTTAAGTTACTCTTCGCGAAGTAACCTTATTGATTGAGAGGGATTGCGCATTCGGCGGTACGAGCTCGGGGGTGCCCGTTCGATTCCCGGCTAGTCATGTTGGCCATGTACGTATCTACTTATTTGTGACTCACTTCATCTCTATTATTTTTTATTTTTGCTCCAATGCTGGTCAAGAGTTCTATTTTTTTATCTTTGACACTCAAATGTATATGTTGAATGTTTTTTATTTGTGCGTGGTCTTGAACTTCTTTCTTCTTCTTTTTAACTTTTTCTACCAAAAAATGTATGTAGGCCTTCTTCAGTATCTGCCATTTCTTTTGTTTGGGCATTGAAGATCCTGTTGCTGCACGATATTTTTTGATGTCATATTTCTATCTCATTCCAAATATTCCTCTGGGACGTTTTTAATGCATTGTGACTAGCCAGCTCCCAATTAAGGTTCGCTTTTCTTAAGTTTTGGCAATTCTTTGCAAATTGTTCTTATATATATGCATGAAAAAAGTAGTTTGAAAATGCGGAATTACAGAATACAAATGAAAAACATCCGGATTTAAAACTTTATTTCAATTATCTGTATTGCTGTATGCTGTATATTAATTTTATAAGTAGAGCTCTTGAAAGTGAAAAAAAAAACATAGGATGTGCCGCCTCTATATTTCGCCGTAAAAACCAAAAGGTTAATGCTCCAACAAGAAATTATTTTCTAGAAACGCATGAGCTCAAATATAATTTACCGCTTCGAACAACACGGCCTCCGTTCCTGTACGAAAGACGTGTTGCTCGAATCTTCGATTTTACCGCCTTTCTCACACTTAATCCAAAACAAAACAATGCATGTGTTAATGTGTTTTCATTTTATACAATGTAAATTCATAATCTGCTAATCAAAGCTGTAATCATTGTTTCAGGGTAGAATTGGCGTACAATGGCTCCAGAGAAGACCTGGACCCATACGTGCCAGCAAACCACCGACCGCTGGAGTCAAACACATCGTAAGTACCTACCACGGATGAGCTCATATAACATGATCATATTGATCATGCACGTAATATACAACACTCTCTGGGTAGCTTAACTTACTAAGATGACGCATTTCCCGATAGTGGTTCTTTTCATCTGATAATTCAGGCTGCTGCCAGCGCTACCGACCTTGAAAATACAAAACAAAATTATTTTGTCTTTCTGAGTGAGATTATCAGAAATTCTCGCGCAACTTTTTTGATAGTATTCTTAAGTTTCATTAGAACCTCTTTAGAATCCTTTACAAAAAGTGTCAAACGTGGCCGTTTTAAGTCATTTTTACAAAGGAAATTACAGTGGACAGTATTTCAATGACTCTCAAGGTATTAATGTAACTTAAGGATACTAGGATTTCTGAAAATCTGGCTTACAGATATTTATATTTTATTAATTCTTTATTCAAGGCCTCTAGCGCTGGTAGCAGCCTTAAATAAGGAACTCCACTTCTGTTCAGCGCCATCTCTTGCCAATTGTCGGCGTGCAGCCCGCGCAGGTCCCTCTTCACCTTCTCCATCCAGCGATAACTGGAACAGCCTGGGACTAACCAGAAGCCGTCTCCTAGGCCTTCTCATATACGCTCTCTTTACTGTTTGTTCTTCCTCCATTCTTCCCCATATTCACCAGATGGCCTAACCACAGATTAAATAATACTGTACTAACTAGTATAACAGATATTCAACTGCCATACAAGGAAACGCACCAATTTTAGTGTACTAATAGAGTCTTCCCCATACTGAGACAATCGATTGATCACTGGAGACAATGTGATTCTAAATCCGATAACTTAATAAATAAAGCACTAAATCAGTTGGTAGTAGGATGACGATACTTTAAATATCGCATTTTAATAATTCAAACTATAAAATGATTTTTTTTTTCAATACTTGTAGCGAAAAAACCAGCAAAAAAAAAGAACTAAATATTTTACTTTGGCAATAGGACCACATGGCCTAAAGAATAAGACTTATAAAATATAATCCGCAAACTAGCTTAAAACACAGAATCCGAATTAATTTGATAAATGTTAGTAATTTATCATTTACGGATAGTTTCCGTCCCATCACTCTCACGACCCATAATAGTACAGTCAGCGACGGAACCCGATGTCGTCTTTGCAAAAAATATATTCTATGCAAAAAGTTATACCTCATGGCATTTACAATTAAAAGTAAATTTAAGATATTTTTCGCGGATCGCGAAAGAATCGCGGTCGAAGTCGCTGGCAAAATATATTTGAGTTTAAAAAGTAAATGAAAAATATATAAATATTTAGCTAGAAACATCGGCTTATTACAGTTTTAATTCATGTTGAGATGCTTATCAAACTCTGCTGACTGTACATAATCTACTGAATTCCCACTGCCCATGCGTGATGTGGGTAAGTGACAGTTAATGGAGGTGAAATATTTCTTGCTATCGTGGTATTATTAATTGCATATTATTTTGTTACGTCTAAGATGAAAATGAAACGAAAACAGGATTTCTCTTTCACTACAACGTGGTTTGCAAAACATTTTTAGGACTGCCTACTCGTATTAAGCGAGAATGCTTGTGTCAGACCCAAGATAATTAAGGTTTTGTTATACGATCTACATATCTTCTATTTACGTCTGTGCCTTTGATTTGTGTAAGCGATTTCTTCAAAAGACGTAGAAAATTTATCAGATGACCTTTTTTTTTCAATTTATGAACAAACTAGCTGATTCCCGCGGCTTCGCCCCGCGTGGGACTCGGTTATATCGCGCCCAAAAGTAGCCTATGTTTGACCTCAGGTCGTTAACTACATGCCTACCAAATTTCATCACAATCGGTCCAGCAGTTTAGCCGTGAAGAGGTGACAGACAGACAGACAGACAGACTTTCGCATTTATAATATTAGTATGGATAGTATGGATTATTTTGGTACATGTAATCTATATGTATATATATGTATATACTTCTATAAAAGAAAGTCGTGTTAGTTACACTATTTATAACTCAAGAACGGCTGAATTGATTTGGCTGAAAATTGGTGGCGGTAGCTTACAACCAGGAGAAGGACATAGGGTACCTACTTTTCATCCCGGGAAATAGTCCCGAGGGAAGTTCACGCGAGCGAAGTCGCGGTTAAAAGCTAGTTAATTGATAAAGGAGTAGCAAAAATTGTGCATAAACCTGAATCTTTTTTTAATTAAAATGTTCATCTCGTTTAAATAAAGGCAGTTCCAAATTCGATATTTTTTAATTATTAGAACGTTAATTTCTATTTTAGCCGATACATACTTGTAAAGTAGTTTCCTTCTACTTGCAAGAAAACGAAAAGAAAAAAATAATTCTGTCATTATTTAAATTTTAAAAAGAAATGCACACCAAGTACCAAACCAATAACTGTTGTGAACCTAAAAACACCTAATATTAAGTGTGCAGTTAAAAACCTTCACAAGCGGCCAGTATTATTTATTGCCAATCTAGTCCAGCCGACTGGCGTTTTGTTTTATTTTTTTAAATAAAGCTTTTTCCGACCTTACAGAAAAATAATAATTTAATGTGGCAGCAACCTCCATCTAAGAAGAAGAATTTAGAGTAAAAGAAATAAAATGATTGGTGGCGCTAGTTGGCTGATATCAGTCCCTTAATCAGATGTGATCATGGCCTATCTCTAGACATTCTTAATTTAAATTTAAAAAAAAATACAGTGATAAATTACTTTTTTTTAGGAGTTTCGGAGCTCTGGCGCACCTGCTGAAGGCGTCCCTCGGATCAGGGGTGCTGGCGATGCCCTTGGCCTTCAAGAATGCTGGCTGGTTGGTTGGGAGCATTGGCACAGTACTCATAGGATTTATATGTGGACATGTCATTCATATCTTGGTAAGTTTGTGGTAGAAAGATTATAGGATCTTCTTTTTTTTTCTTCCGTTCCTCATCCCATTATTTTTTACTGCGGCCAGGCCCACACGACATGGTTTTATCCCGCCCAAAAGTTTTGACCCTGGTCGTTATCTATATCGATATCGAATTTCATCAAAATCGGTCTAGTGGTTTAGCCATGAAAGCGTAAAAGACAGACAGACTTTCGCTTTTAAAATGTTCAAGATTTTAGGCTCTATTGTAGATTTGAAGGGTTTGTTAATGTGGCATAAATTTATTTATAAATTATTTAATAAAAAATATGGTCGGCCTCGAAAAGATACTGCGACCAAATCCCTTAATTTATTTTTGTTTCTGAAACTAACTTACTGTTTATTTACTTTAAAAAAATATTTATTACTATAAAGTTATTGAGTTAGAGTTTTGGTATATAAACAATATATTATATAGTTATTATACCAAAACTCTTTCAGTACATATAAAAAAAAGCCCTTAGTCCCATTACGTAGCTATATTTCGTAGCTAGGTTCTTTGTTTTAGAAATAAACGAACTATAAAAACTGTAATGAATGAATTAAGTAATTTCAAAAACACTTCATTGCACCATTTACAAATACAATATTGGCTAAGAATATTGGTATAAATCCGTCTTCAAATACGAGGACTTATAGCAAATGCAATGATATATTACATTACATAACTGATACACACTCACAGACTTGATGATTTGACATAGTTACCGCTTGTTATAGCTAGCTATCATTATGTAACAACCTTTTACTTTCGGTCGGAAGCTTAGTTCATTGTGAGTCAAAGAAGCTTTTGAACTTTAATTTAATTGAGTACTAATAGGTACGAAAAGCTTTAACTTTGATTTAAAGTCTATTTACGTTTTCTCCATACAATATTCTGTATTCACACTGGCCTCTGATTTTCATAGAATTATCGTTTTTTTTTCTCTTTATTTTATTATCATTTGCATAAAAAAATCTACATCTACTATTAATATATAAGTACTTAATAAGAGGACCCGGCGAACTTTGTTTATACCGCCTTAGACATAGACACAGATACATAGATAAAAAAAAGTTAGGAATTCCATGGCCTTAGATTTATTAGTAAGAAGTATACACTCCATATTTTACTCAATTTATACAAAACTTGATGTATATTATACACATAAAACCTTCCCTGGGAATCACTTTATCTATTAGTGAAAACCGCATGAAAAACCGTTTACTAGTTTCAAAATTTTATGCTCACACTTCATTCTTCAATCGAAATAGTTATAGACAATCAAACAAAAATACTGTGTCTCAAACCAGGAGTTTTTGCAAACTTCAAAATCCAAAGTAATGTAGTAATTTTACTATGCGCCGTTTTTTTTGGTTTCCATTTAAAATTATAATTATTCAGACATAGTACAAAAGTTGTAGTACTGCACTCAACAAACATTTTAATATAATAAACTTAGTTCAGTTTGTAGTTTCAAAACAATCCAACCGTAAACAAATCAAAACAAACTTTATTCGTGTTACAAACAAGGTTGCGTTTGA
The DNA here is from genome assembly GCA_947044815.1 of Apomyelois bistriatella. NCBI lineage: Eukaryota > Metazoa > Arthropoda > Insecta > Lepidoptera > Pyralidae > Apomyelois > Apomyelois bistriatella. The sequence goes on from OX345693.1 coordinate 1,449,527, forward strand.
AAGGTATCGCAGGGGGATCGACATCAATCATTTGATCCCTAATCAATTACGATATTCGTGATCAATGACAGATTTTATCGGAGTACCTGGCTGGGTGATTTATTTTTGTCAGCGTAATATTCTTAACGAGGCTCTTTTTTTTGTTCGGTTTATATTCATGTCTATAAACCGAACAAAGAAAATAACCTCGTTATTACGTACCCGGTATTATGTACTTTGTACACTTCGATTTGCTCTTATTAATTAAACGTTTAGGCTATTTGACAAATTTTTGGTTAGGTATTTACTTATTCGTAAAACCAACTGCGTGAAATAAGAAGTAGTCAGTTATATTGGTCCAAAATATCCATACCAAATTACATCAAAATCGGCATAGCGGTTTAGCAGTGAAAGCTAATAGACAGACAGACGGACAGACACTTTCTCATATAAAAAAATAATAATATTAGTATCGAATTATGTATATTTTGTTTTCTTTTGAATTTGTGAGTTTCCCTTGGGAACAGTGCTTTTTCCGGGATGAAAGAGTACCTACCCTATGTCCTTTTCAATACTTATGTGTAATAGTATGTGTAACCGTGTACCTACCTAAGCGAAATTTCAGAAAGAATGGTTCAGTAGATAAGGCGTGAAAGCAGCGTTCCCAAACATCCCGATTTTTTTTTTTATACCTTACATATTTTTCTTAACCAACGTTCTCGAAAAAATTGCGAACCTCCCGAATATGTGATCACATTATTAATGAATGTGTGTACGAATGATAATACGATACAATACAAATACACTTTATTGCACCACAAAGTAATAAAATTACATAAAACAGCTTTACTTAAAACAATGAGGCACAGATAAAGAATGACCTTTTTTAACTCTTACATATTTTCCATGATATCCCGATTTCTACCGATTTTTTGTCCACATTTCTACCATTTTCTTTTTCTTTCGGTTTGGTGACACTTCGTGAAAGCGTAACATACATACATACATACAAACACACTTTCGTATTTATAATATTAAGGTGATTGCAAAGCTCGGCCGTCGGTAGTTGGGATTTATATCTTACGGTAGACAGAGACTCGGCTTTTTATTTTGAACTAGAATTAGGTACTCATTAGATTAAGTATATTACTTAAATATCTATTTGTTCCTTCCTCGAATTTTACGATATGTATCGTAAGAGTGGTCTATTCCTAAACCTCACGACTTTAATATGGCTGACTGTAAATAAGCTTTAATTCTATAAGGCTTTAAGCTTGAATATAGAAAATATCGATATTCATTAATATTCATTGAATGGAAGTATATTGGCATTGGGAAATTCAATAAACAGCCGGGTGATTTGAATATTAATCATTAGGTACTTTTTATGTGTTAAGCCTATAGGTACACAAAATATAATTACCTGACATAGCCCAGCGGAATAGCTCTTTGAAGTGGCAGTGAGCGCACATAGCCAGTCGAACCGATGGCCGATGGGGCAGAAAGGTTCTCGAATGGCGACCACGCACCGGTAAGTGCAGCATCGGACACCGACCGACCTGATGGTCAGATGACCTGAAGAAGGTCGCCGGCTGGCGCTGGATGCAGGCCGCTTCTAACCGGTCATTTTGGAAATCCATGGGAGAGGCTTATGTCCAGCAGTGGACAGCCTGCAGCTGAAATGACGATGATGATGATGACAAAATATAGTTAGGTCGTAAAGATAACCGTTATTCATAAGGTGATCTGACAGATGTATAGACAGAGACGCAAGAATGATCCTAAAAGTGTTCCATCTTATTATTTTTATGTAAGGAATCCTAAAATAACATGCCCTTATTATATAAGGTGAACACAAATCAACTGCAAATATTTTAGGACAGATTCAGACCGCTATTTTGAACAACTTTTCCAATTAAACTTACATAGAAATAAAATCAAAAAATTTGACGTCCTATACAAATTGAGAATCATTTGATCTAGTTAAGTATGAAGAGTGAAAAAAGAATTCGTATTTCCATATAAGTTTAATTGGGAAAGTTGTTCAAAATAGCGGCTTTATTATAATTAGTATATTATTATTATTTGCATTTGGTGGAGCGAAATCAGAGTCAATCCATACGGTCTCTTTGTCAGTCTTGTGGAGCTTATAGATGCCATCCTCGATAGAAAAAAAAGACCATGAGATTATGTGTTTGATGACCCTGAGAAAGACCTTTTACTTGGTCCCGAGAAGTACTCTTAAAGTCTATAAAAGAATCTAAGAAAAACCATTTCCATGTCGTATGACAGTTGTTTTCACTGCAAATGTCGAGAGTCTGAGAGGCTATCGTTATTTATCACAGAAGTATACTAAGACTAGCGACCCGCCCCGGCTTCGCACGGGTGCAATATTAAATACATATTATATTATTATTTTTATTTACTTACATAAACACCTTCCTCTATCTATTAACAAAACCGCTTCAAAATCCGTTGCGTAGTTTCGAATATTTAAGCATACATAGGGACAGACAGCGGAAAGCGACTTTGTTTTATACTCTGTATATAAATATATATGTACTGTACTATGTAAAGATAAAGATATAGTCAAGTACTTTACTAACCTACTTTAACTTAAATTTATTTTCTCCTGTTTTCTCACGTTCTTTCACGTAAAATATCAGAAAGATATTTTAGTTTAAGTGAGCTTTTTCAAACTTTGTATTTATATGATAAAGCTGGATTAGTAAAAGCCTCTAACTTTGATACCAAATAATTTATCTTTCAGGTAAGAACATCGCAACAGTTGTGCATAGAGATCAAGAGACCTTGTTTGGGGTACGCTGATACCTGCGAAATTGTTTTCCAAAATGGCCCCAAACCGACTAGGAAATTCGCCAAATTTGCTAGGTACGTATTCTTCTTAAATTAACTATTTAGGTATTTTGTATATAATTAAGAAATAACAAAAACCGGTCAAGTTCGAGTTGAACTCGCGTGGTGACGGTTCCGTACAATGCCAATGTTATTTTTTTATTCAATTGTGGTATTTTTCTACTACTATCGCTATCTAGTGGTGTTTTAGCGAACTATTTTCCGCAAGTGAACGTTTTATATTGAATTTACCACTTAATTGTCAATTGATAGAATTCTTGTAGGTTTGGTATTTTTTTTTTTTAATTTAAGTTCAGTGATGGTTTCGGGGAAAGTTAGCTGTGAACTGTGACTGACGGACGGACGGACAGACAGACGCACGAGTGATCCTATAAGGGTTCCGTTTTTACATGTTTGTACGGAAACCTAAAAAAATACGTGCGTTTGGTTTATTTGGACATTTTAGTTTGTAATCCTTTTGATGATTCATGTCGCGGATATTTTTCTGTACACTTTTTGACGAAACTTATATATATAATTAAACCAAATAAAATATTAACAAATAAAATATATCAGCAAAGATATATTTTATTTGTTAACATTTTATTTGGTACAATATATATACCACGTCGTATAAACCACGACGCTGATTTTCCGCGAAAGTGAAATCTCTAACAGTGAGTCTAACATGATAATGTACATACAGTACATACGAGAAAAACGAAGTAGTTTTACATAGTAGGAAAAAACAAGGCATTTTAGAGTTGATGAAACAGAACAAGAAACATTTTGACATAGTAAGTGCACATTTAACAAACAAACGAAGTAGATTAAAATAGTAAAAGTAAGGATGAGCATATTTAAGTGATTTTGAATAAAAGACGGAGCGTTTGATGATTGAACAAACAATATTGAAGAGAAATTAAAAAAGGTAAGGGATCCAGGTAAACTAAGGGCATAGTTACATGATGCATAGAACCAATTAAAGCGGCCAAGTGCGAGTTGTACTTGATGCATGAAACATATAAAAGCGGCCAAGTGCGAGTTGGACTCACGCACGAAGGGTTCTGTGTTTCAAAAAATCTAAACAAAAATATTTTTTAATATTTGTTGTTATAGCATCGATAGATAATATTTGTGAAAATTTATTCGTGCCATCCACTTCAGAGGCCGAGAAGCGGTTCCGAAGAACTCTAACACCATGGTGCGTATGGTTAATTGACCGTGTCACATACACGAGATGATAATGATGACAATATTTATTTTCAACCTACGAAAATTCACCGTTTTCATTGTAGCTTTAATAAGTCCTTAATATCGTCTTTTTATGTTGTGTCAATGGCTTAAAGGCTCAGTAGGGTGCAATATCTAGGGTTTTGTTAGAGGTCACAGACAAATTACCCTTAGAGCATTAACCCAAACGGAGTGGCCACTAACAGGCGACCCCTTCTGCCAAAAGTACTTTTATAAAAAAACAGCGGCGGTCTTACTGCTTGTAACTTGTGTGCATGTACTTTTTGACGTGACAACGTCTTATAATTCGATATAGCCGGCTGCACGCACGAAAAAATGACGCAATGCGGCGTTACCACGCTCTGAGGCGTTCCATTTAAGGCTTGAAGTGCAAGCGAATTTCTTATGACGTTGTCACGTTCAACTATCGTCAGTAAACCGACTTTACAGATAACCGATTTTTTTTGTTTGAGTTGGATAATTTTGTCGAGTGTGTGTGTAGCGAAGTGATCGAATTAAGTATAGTACTTACTCAACCTACGCGCAGAATGTGGCAGGATTTCGCGTAGAAATAAGTACGCTTAGCGCCTCCGACTAGTTTAATGGTCTAAGAAATGACCCTTTGTACATGACAAAAGGGCAGCTAGACAGCAGATAGTAGTAATAACAGTAAAAGACTAATTTAATTCGCAAATCACTTACACATTGTGTATATGCGCACAAATAAAGCGTTTCAATAAAAATGACATAATATCAATATGGGTTTGATATGAATGTAATTTTTTTTTTGTTTTTGTTTTTTAGGGAGCTAGCGGACTGGGCTTTGGCGTTAACGCACATTGGAGCGTGTTGTGTGTATGTCGTTGTGATAGCGGAATCATTTAGACAGGTAATATAATATACCCTACTAACATAAATGGAATGGAACTTACTTGTTGTTTGTTTTATAAGTTTATTGTTCAAAAAGAACATACAATTATAGAGACAGAAGAAACAGAATAGATTTGGTGGACTTTTTCTGTTAACCATCGCTAGATTGAGAGAAAAAGTTTTTCTTAAAAAGAAAAAAAAGGGTGCAGTGCAGTGAAGATAGCCTGCATGTTCTAACCAAACTGAGAACAACTAAACAAAGTATGCTTCCAGTGGGAATCGAACCTACGAGACCCAGGTCTACATACAAACGCCTGTGGCCCTAACCATTGGACCATGGAGGCAGTACAATACAACAACAATAATAAAACGGGTTGTTTTGTCCGAAAAAAGAAATTTTGTTTACTTATAGCTTTACAGTGTTTTTAAAGTTATTTATCAGTTGAAACACAGATTACAGAATACAAAAAGATCCCAAAAGACGAGAGAGATGATCTTGATACAAAGTCTTTCTACGTCCAGTAAAATTGTTCCTTCCTTTACAGATTTCAAATGAATACGGAGGTCCAAAATGGTCGGTCAACGTTTTCTGCGCGCTCACCCTGGTGGTTCTAGTTCCCCTGACTCAGATCACCAAGCTGAAGTACTTGGTACCTTTCTCAGCGCTCGCCAACTTCGTCTGGTTGGGGTCTATAATGATTTCAATGTACTACTGCCTGAGGGATACCCCGGATATTTCGGAGAGGAAAATCGCCAATTCTATTACAGGGATCCCAAATTTTATAAGGTTGGTATTGTTTTATAGATTGTATTGTCTACCTGAAACAATTAAATGTCTACAGATTAATCTTTTAAATAACAAAAGTTTAAGACTGGCTTATTAAAAAACTTTTTATCAATAGATTTAAAAAAAAAATGCGTCATAGACCGCGCGCGGTTCGAACTTCTTTGTTTTCATCATATTTCCGAACCGAACTTGTTCCAAATTTGATCTTTATTGAAAAATTAGTTTGACCCTTGATTTCAAGCGAAAAGTAAAGCGTATTTTCGAAAAAATCGAGATATTAATCAATTTGACTGTATTTTTAACTTATTGACGATCGGGGGCATAATATTAAAATATATTACTAAAATTTCAAAGGAGCCAGTGGGCGCATTTGTTAAGTTAAGGGTCTTAGTGCCCGAATTTCGTCCTCCGGGCGCCTCTCAAACCCTACGCTCTATCCCGTTACGAATCTATTCAGTTCTACTATTACAGAAATAACATTAAATGTAAAATTTAAAAAAACCCACGACACATTTTCTTTTTAGTGGTGACGGTCGACTGATTATTTGCAGACATTAGTATTTTCAAGATATTTTCCCCACTTACACCCCCAGAGTTTTTTAACAGCTTAACCGATTTTCATTTAACATATTATTTTGTAATGTGTACGTGATGCGCTTTCATTTGAGACCCCATTCAAGTATATGTATTTGCAGACATTCGGTTGTTCTTCCCCACTTTCACCCCCACAACTTCTAAACAACCGATTTTCATCAAACATGTCTAAGAACACTCGCCCGTTGAAATCGCTTCAACCGTTCGGGAGCTATGATGCCAGAGACAGACAGACAGACACGTCAACCTTATTATATCCCTCTTTTTGCGTCGGGGGTTAAAAAGCACAAAATCGCATAACAAAGGCAGACGTACCACCACGTTAAATCTATTACGATTTGTTTCAGTACATGCCTATTCGCCATGGAGGGTATCGGGGTGGTAATGCCCGTGGAGAACGAGATGATCAAGCCCCAACACTTCCTGGGCTGTCCGGGAGTCCTGAACATCGCCATGACGACCGTCGTGGCCTTGTACGGCTTCGTGGGCTTCTCTGGCTACCTCAAGTACGGCGATGATGCGAGAGGAAGTCTAACGCTCAACTTGCCTCAGGATGAAATGTGAGTTAAAATCAAAACCCAACTTACTCCATGATCAAAATCTGATCAAATCTGAAAATGATGTAAAATTATCTTTTTCTGATTGGCCAATGGAGTATGGTATTTTATAAACGCACACGATAGCGACTGCGTAGCGATTTTGTATGACAAACCTGTACAGCGCCCCTGGCGGATAGAAAGGTATCTAAGAAATTCCATACAAAATTCCAACGCAGACGCTAGCGTCTGCGTTCATGAAATCTCGTGGTAGGGTTACTGGGTCTTGGATGTTTATCTATATAAGTATTTGTTATAAAATATAGTATCGTTGTTATTATCCCATAAGTCTCCAGCTTACTTTGGGGCTAACTCAAACTGTGCAATTTGTCCCTATATATTTATTTATTTTAATATATTGTTCCGTACCATAGCTGTCGTCCTAGGAGATTTCAATGTCATTATCCTAATATGTCCAGGTGGCTTACCATTACCACCATCTCAAGAACGATTGAGATGTCGCCTTACATCGATGTCTCGCTTACTCACTCGTTCTCCAGGGCCTCTATAGATTAAGACTGCCATGAGCGACTGGTTAAGTGCCACTGAAAACCAGGCTTCATAATAAATGTTAATATGTAACAATTTTAGAAAATATCTCACATTAAATAAACCTATTTTCCTGAGAATCTTTGAGCATACATTTCAACCAAGACCGACGCTCAGTTAAGTAAATTTTAACTTTGCACAACTTTACACTTAACAAGTTTGCCTCATTACCCATTAAGTACTTCCTATAAGTGTTTCTATTGAAATAAATCTTACTTTTGACTTAACTTACAACCGCTGTGGCGTAATGGTTAATATGCCTACCCGCTACTTAGAATGTATTATTCCCCGGTCAGGTCAAGCAAGATGAACAATGATATTTTTCGGATTACGGCACTACGGATTACCATACAGATACTACCGATATCAATTTTCGTGGTCATTCGCTGGACATTTTGAATGTAATTTGTTTTTTTCTTCTCAGTTTAGCCCAAATTGCGAAAGTCCTAGTGGCTTGTGTCATGATGCTGTCTTTCGCCCTCATCTACTACGTACCAGTTGACGTAGTTTGGAGGAAGGTACAAGACAAAATACCGGCGAAAGGGCACAGAGTGTCCATAGCGGTTATAAGGCTAGTCGGTACTCTAGCTATTGGTAAGTTTTCAAACGACTTTAAAAAAAGGAGATGGTTCTCAATTCCTATAAAAATTCTCAAAAACAGGAATTGAGAACCTCCTCCTTTTCTGTACCGATTTAAAAATTTTGTTTTTTTTTTGTTGTTCGAATGGAAATACCTTCAATTTGGTGCCATTGAAATTTTTTAAAGTCAACACAGTAAATAAAAAACAGTCATAGTTCAACTTGGCCTCAGTAAACAAATGCACGTCTATTTTTAGGGTTCCGCGGTCCACAAGGAAAGAAACCCTTATAGTTTCGCTCTGTCCGTCCGTCCGACCTATTCTAGTTCAGTTGTTTTTTGGGAAAAAATGATTATTTTCACGCACACATCAAAATCATTGTGTTGGCATTCACCTTGCATGAATCAAATTTCTAAGTCCAAGTTCTTTTATCAGCGAGCGGCGCGTTCAGGTGCCAGGGGTCTACTTCGCAAATAGCAAACTTCTCTTTATACCTACTTCTCTGTTTTCCTCACCCGGTGTAAACCCATTAATTTTAGCATTAAATCTATAGACGAGCAGTAGCGCGTTAAGCCAAGTTCAACACAACGAGATAAGGATATTAATTACGATCAAGATTATCTTCATCTTGTCTATTCAAAATGGCATGTTGTATATCAAGATGATAGTATTGTTTCACCAGTTGAATACGAAACACTAAAAAGTTTTTCGCACATACTATTTTTATTTAATTTATTTCCGTCGCCTGTGGTCAAGAGAAAGTTGGCAATTTCGTTAAAAATTATTTATATAAATTAGAAAATTGGATCTGCAAAATTTTCTAGAAATTGAATTTTACACCACGAACACAAGCACTTCAACTTCTTGAGAGAATTAAATTTATTCTATAGGTAAACAAAAAATATCGCTGCGATAGCTGGACCCTTTCTTAGCTCTTCACAAACTTTACAAAACCCTTAAAAAATACGAAGACAAATAAATCATTATGCGATAAAAACATGACAAATAAGTATATGTATAAGTACCTAGGTATATAAGTATAGACGCAAATGTCTTTCTAAAATTACAGAATATTATTACAAAATACAAGAGGTCTCCGGCTTAAAAGACCATCAAAATGTTTTCATGGAGTCGTAAGAGGCGACTATGAGAAGAACAAGAGTTCTCATTTTTCTTACACCTCTGTTCCATTTGTGGCTGATATCACATAATGGTGACGAAGACGGCGGTAAAATAATACCAAATCTTATTCGCAAAACTTGTATTTTTTACATGTTAATGTTTTTGGTAGGATTTATTATTCATTAACTAGTAAAGCGGGAAAACCTTGTTTTGCTTTTAAATAACGAGGGGTAGGGCAGGGTAGCCACTGCAACCTATTCTCACACCAACCAAACCGTTTCAGAGGGTCTTTCGTCATTTCGCACCACAAGCGATTCGAACCGCGGTGCGAATCGTCCAAGAGCCGATTTTGAATGGGTTCTTTCGCACCGCGGTGCGAATCGCCGAATAGCTCTTTTTGAATGGGTTCTTTCGCACCACGGTTCAAATAACAGTTCTTTTTGAATTGGTGAATTCTGACAAAAATAATGTATTTTTATTACACATCTCATATAGGTAGTAAAACCAGGCTAAAATAACATAAAATTTTAAGTTTAGTTTAAGTTTACAAGTTTTATATTTTTGTTGATTTTAGACTGTTAGTGATTCAATCTGTGATTATAACATGTTGAAATTTTATATTTTTTTTATAAATATAATAATTACATACTATCTCGCAAGTTTTTTTTATCACTATTCATTTTTCTTCTTCTGTACAAATAAATAATGCAAATAATTTAATTTTTAATATGACGGCCCCACGCAAAGTGTATTGGATCGTTTCGCCCTGTGGTCCGAATCGACCCATTCCAAAAAATACTCTGGGCCTTTCGCACCGCTCCAACAACTGCGGTGCGAAAGAACCCATTCAAAAACGGTTTTTGGGCGATTCGCACCGCGGTTCGAATACCTTGTGGTTCGAAACGACGAAAGACCCGTTTCAGAAGAGTGCGAGTACAAACAACGCAAAGTTTTCTTTTTAAAATACCTACTAGCAAACTACGATGGCGCAGCGACCCATTATGAGTCTTGGCCTTCGATAATAAGGATCTCCACTTCGCTCTGTCCAGTGCCATCTCTTGCCAACTGTCGGCGTGCAGCTCGCACAGAATACTTTTCTCATCAATCCATCTGTCCTCGTCGTCCTCTCGACCTTCCATTGCATATATCTTTAAAATATTAATAACATCTTTCCACTTCCAGTCGGCATCGCCTGCGCAATACCAAGGCTAGAGTTGTTTATGGAGCTAGTGGGGGCCGTATGCCTGTCGATCCTCGGGCTGTTCCTGCCAGCAGCCACCGAGACAGTCTGGAGGTGGGGCAAGGACCTAGGCCCGTGCAATTGGATTGTGATAAAAAACGCCCTATTGACTATTTTCGCTCTGATCGCGATGGTTTCTGGAGTGACGTACTCTATCAAAGCCATGTTGGAGACATTGTGATTTCGTGGTGTAAACTTGTGATTTTGTAAATAGTGTAAGTTAATTATATTTTGTGTTGACACTGTAGGTGTTTCATTTTTATCCCTTTAAGGTACATTAATTGATGAGGATTCCAGGAACACAGATCGTATGCAGTGGATGCGATCACAGCCCTAACTTGACCATTTTTGTACCTATGCGTATCTATCTGATATCTATCTGAATTATTATATAAAGTGTTCCTATCATCCATTTATACTTAATGGGTGCGACCACGGCATTACGATGACCATTTGGTACCTATACATTTCTGGATTTATATCTCAATAATTTTCTTGTTTCATCCTTTTTAGACACCACGTAGTCGGGTTATAGTTTTTTAACTTAATTTTTTAATATAATCGGTTATTGTTTTTGAAACTTAATTTATTAACGTAGTCGGGTCATAGTTTTTTAAACTATTTTTTTTTATCAGAATACTGTTAAGGATTAAAGATAATAACCTATGTTTTTCCCTTAGCCGCATCTTACCTTTCTTCCACGGAAAATGAGAGTGTGGTCTATTTAATAGAGGGCCATTTGCCTACGCTAATAAAAAGCAAATTAGACTTTGAGAGAGTACAAGATTTAATATTGTAACATCGCTTCCGATGCGAGCCTCTGTGAAAATAATCTGTTACTCCAACTTGAATCACCTGATTTTCTGATAATAAAGATGATTCCGTGCTTCGGAAGGCACGTTAAGCCGTTGGTCCCGGCTGCCATCTGGTAGTCGATAAAGGAGCCACGTCTGAGGCCGAGAGGCGGTTCCGAAGAACTCTGACACCAGGGTATGCATGGTCGATTGGCCGTGACTCCTACTCGAAATGATTATGATGATGACTCCAACTTGAAATACGTGCTTAAGTCCATCATAATTACAGCTATACATAAAGCTACTTATTAGTAAGAAACCTTGGCTGCAAATGATACAGAAGGGTGCATTATCATTATTTCCTGATAAGGTACCAGCCCATATAGCTAAACTATAATTGAAATGTCATGCGACACGTCAGACAGCACGAAACTAGGTGTCTTTTGCGTCACTGAATTCATGCAAGGGAAAAAGGTATTTGTCTATAATATTTGTTTGAACCACGTTTGAACGCTTAGAGCAACACGGCCTCCTTATCGGAACGGAAGCGCCGTGTTGCTCGAAGTTTGAAGGCTCATAACTTTAGAACTGTTTGGTCGGATTTGAAAAACGTCATTTCTTTTCATAACTATATCCAATAACTCGCCAATAAGGTCTAAATAAAACACAAAGGTTCGTATGATTAATGTTTAATTTCTAAGCTCAATATTTACATAAAACATAACAGAAGGTCATCTTTGGGCTTCGGGGATGCTATATCAGAAACAGTTAGTTTTACTTTGAACTCCGAAATCATACCCTATAATCTAAAGCCGCGTTTCCATTATATAAGTAGCCTGTATGCAAGGTGCAAGTTGCATGCAGCTTGAATAATTGAAACGTAAACATGCATGCAATCTTTCTTGCAGATTTGCATGTTTATCTAGCGTTTATTCTAATTTTAATTTATCTTTTTGCAAATCAAATTTATTTCACATAAGGTGAATTTAAATCAACTGCAAATATTTTAAGGGCAGATTCAGACAACTAAACTGAAAAAAAATCCCAAATAAACTTATGTATGCAATTTGTATGGGAGGTAAAAAAAAATTTTACCTCCCATACAAATTGAGAATCAGCTGATCTAGTTAAGTATGAAGAGTGAAAAATAAAATTTCGTATTTCGATATAAGTTTATTTGGAAAAGTTGTTCAGTATAGTGGTCTGTATCTGCCCTTAAAATATTTGCAGTTGATTTGAAAAATATTAAATTGTTTTTACATATTCGGATATTGCAACCCCTCATCTTCTTTTATATCTTCCTTAGTCTGAAGATTCCTATCCCTAATTGATGCTAATCAAAGACCAGTATATTTCAGTATGAAGTCCCGTATTGGTGGAGATGAGGTCTTAGCCATCACGCTCGGAGACAGAGGTTGAGCGCATCCTCTGCCAAATGATACTATCCCCACCACTTTACCGTTTTGTAATGCTGGCCCTCCAGAATCACCCTGTAAATACGGATATAATATTATTTCCATTTCGGATGGTACCTGATTCAAAGGCTCTTCATTGCAATTCAAAGAGGAAACGCAGCGAGCATAATGGGTACTTTTGGACCGGGTACGATTCGGGGTGGCATTTTGACTGAGTATTTTTTTTTTGTATAATTTTTTTTTTTGTGTATAGTTGTCTCATTTAATGATTTCAAATTTATTTCTATAATATTTTACGTTTTTTACAATTGTGTGTAGCTATCACACCCATCTACCTCTCTCGTACCATCGTTTTTCGTGGTAGAATCCTCAGCTCAACCTTAAAGCCCACTTTGTACTATCTTCAATATTGTGTATGTCATCCACCGCGGTGAATTCAGTATTTCTTTTATTTATTTTTTGATTTATTGATATTCAATAATGAACTTATTTGAATTAAAAAATATGTCATGCTAATAAATTAAATTAAATCGTCTGTTTTGACAAAAATGTTGTTAATTTACATTTTGGTAAAAAATGCTGCAGTGGCGTTTGTGGCGCCGCTTCTTCTCACTTGCATTTTGGAAGTGATGGTAAACTATATAATATACTTTTGTTATGAAAAAATTATGTCTAGTTTCCTACGTTATTCTCCAGTTTTTTAAGAATTATGTAACTCCATAGAATAGATGTTTGGTATCACCGTAATAACAAATGCTTATTAAGTACGTTTTACTTAAAATGCGTTCTTGCAAATGGGAGATTTGAGACAAAGGTTACAGTTCTGCCATTGTAACATATAAGATTGAAAGAAAGAGCCAAGACACATAAATTTAATTTTTATTATTAACACTTTATCTGACAGTAACGCCTTTCGACGTAGATAACAATTAACTGTTATTGATATCTCGTTTACTCTCCGCAAAAGTGTTAAGACGGGTATCTTAGCTCTAAATTTTCCCAAAAACATCGAACTACAAACGTATGATAGAATTTTTGTATAATTGCACGTTCAAACAAACAAATTCTTTGGGAAGCTCTTGCTTTTTCATATTTTCTTTATTTACTTTTAGATTCTATATAGGAAGTTATCTGAGAAAGATATTATTATGGAAACCATAATCATATTTCCGCCGCACAGTTTTTCTGTTTCTCCCAATGGTTGACTGTTAATAAATAAATAAACCATACGGCGGAGAGAAAAAATAAGTGATTGTCATAAAATACCTGACAGGTCCCTTGTCCTCCCAGGAAGAAGTTTCCAGCACACAGCATATTCTTGGTCAAAACGCTGTAGTAGACCAGGAGACATTTGAGATAGGAAATAACAGGTATTTCCACCTCCATCAAACGTTCTGGTATGGTTGGGGCTCCTTGCTGAAATGAAAGATCATCACACGTTATCCTAGCAAGATTCTAGCCTAGTAGTTTTAAACACAGGCAAGCCCAGGCGTGATGTCAACTCATTAGAGAAAGGAAAGCAGATTAGCTTTCATTGTCATACATGTAAAATGTTAGACAGTCAGCACTTCTATGAAAGAATGCAATGGAAACAAAAGACCGCGCCGCATATGACGACGGAGCCGATATCGCGGAAGAAACGATCTGTTCTTTAAATAAGCTTTGTATAAGCTACAAAAGATAAGGCAATAAGAAAAAAATGTGCGACGGCGCAGTCTTGTAATATGCTTCACAAGATGATAAGAAGAAATTTAATCTAGGTCGTCCACAGGAGTTCACCAAGACATTGCTGATTTTGTCAAGCAGTTGATCTTAAAACTCATAGCACGAATCTCAACAGCAGACCCTAACTCGTTGAACTAAAGTTTAAGGGTAACTACAGTATTTAACAATGTTTAAAGTCGAGGGTTGAAAATGGTTACGTACGGCAAAAGATTGAAATAAATGGCATAAATTGAGAGAGGCCTATATCCAGCACTGGGATATACAAGAAAAGGTAAAGAATGCCCTATGGTATTAATTTTACCATTTGTACACTATTTTTAACTAAGTAGCTTAAGCCCGCGGCTTCGCGCGCGTTATCATCACTCGGGAACAGTGTTTTTTCCCGCGATGGTACTTCTTCTCCTGGTTCTAAGCTACCTCCCCACCAATTTTCAGCCAAATCAGTTCAGCCTTTTTTGAGTTAAAAATAGTGTAACTAACACGACTTTCTTTTATATTTATAGATTATACAATAAAGTTTTAAATAAATAAATACAAGGCCGCCAATGATTATTCCGATGACTTACTTTTGTGCGACCCCATCCACTAACCATGACCATTCCATCATCTATAGCCTCACCCAAGGCCGGAATGGCTACTGGCTGAATTTTCTCGTCGAACTTCAAGGGTTCCACTGTCTTCATCACAGCGACATCCTTATCGAATGCTGGATTGTCGTACTCTGGATGAGGAATTACTTCAGCTATGGGTATTATGGTTCCATTTTTACGCCAAGAACTGCCAGCGCGCAGTACTACTGTAGTTGGATCGACACTAAAAGAATTTCATTAAAAAATTATAATCGCATTTAAAAAAGATAACTTGTTTAATGTTTACTAGTTTTTACCCACACAACAACTAGTAACATAAGTCGTTTCTTTGTGTCAGGGCGGAGTGGCAAAGCCGTACATGATGAGGAAGAGCCAGTACCACCTTGTACACACTCGACTCGATGATCGTGCGGGTACGTCCCTTCGAACTAGAACTTAGCTCTGTACTCTTGCAGCTTAACCGCTGGCTGGGCGGGAACAGAACACAAATCCTACGTGTTCAGTGGTAGTTTTTGCAGTGATGAAAGGTACCCTGTATTCTTCCCTTGAACCCTAAATATGTGTATGCAAAATCGAGAAGATTGTTTCACTTGGAAGCGGGAGGAGGATTTATATGGCTATACTAGATATTTCCCGCGGCTCTGCCCACGTGAGATACGGTCATATCGCGCCCAAAAGTAGCCTATATATGCCTTCTGGTCCTTAACTATGTACTTTCCAAATTTGAAAAAAAATGGTTTAGTGATTTAGCCGTAAAAACGTAACAAACAGACAGGTTTAATATATGTTCGCATTTTGTAATTAGGCGGTCTGAATTTCAAATCGGTTGAGGCAGAAAAAGTTCCATTCAACTTACTTTTGAGCACAGTGAGCGGCAGTCAAAATATAATTCTCGCTGATGATGAACCCCCCACAGAAATAGGAGTTATTGACAATGAACGACACCTGATACGGATGGTCTTCTATATCCGCCTCCCTTCCACCAACGATACGGTCTTCACTGCTTGGAGGTTTTTCATCTCCCTCTGTATAAAGAGGTACTTTCTCTGATAGTATTATTGAGTCATCAACACCTCCAAGAAATCGGCTATCATCTATCGACCGTTCGGTATCATCTGAATGGAGAGGCACTTTTTCCGATAGTATAAGAGAGCCAAGACCTGTAACAATGGTCAAAACAGGGTTTGCATACAACTGGTAGCTTATTACGAAGAGTACAAATTAGGGTTAAAAAAACATTAGAAAACTCCATTTATTAGGGACTAGAGACACTCCTCGGCTTCGCTTAAGCATAAAAACATTCCTCTTGAATCACTATCTATTAAAAAAACCGCATCAAAATTAGTTGCGTAGTTTTAAAGATTTAAGCATACAAAAGGAATAGGGACAGAGAAAGCGACTTGTATCTAACCCCCGTATTAAGAAACGTTTGATAAGCCCATGTTAGCTAAAATGTGTTGCGTCTCGTTCTTTTACATGGTGTGTCAGGTAAGAAAAAAAGAGGCAAAACATATTTAGTTAAAATGGGCTTAACAAATGTTTTTTTAATACGGGGGTAAGTATGTAGTAATGATAAAATAATAATGAGTGATGTTATATTAATATCTTTCTTGATATCTTAGGATTACAATCTATCTATTTTCACCCTTCCCCGCAATAATAATCATCATTTCGTGTAGGTATAACGGTCCATCAACCATGCACGCCCTGGAAGACCTATTTATCAAAGGGTTCATAATATCATTATTGTAGATGACACGGTCAATCGACATGCACACCCTGATGTTAGATTTCTTCGGAACATCATTATCACTACATAGTATAAAACAAAGTCGCTTTCTCTGTCCCTATGTCCCTTTGTATGCTTAAATCTTTAAAACTACGCTACGGATTTTGATAAGGTTTATTTTAATAGATAGCGTGTTTCAAGAGGAAGGTTTTTATGCCTATGCGAAGCCGGGGCGCCAATAAAAATACTTAATTTATTTTGTGACGATTAATTGTCAATGTAGCGTAGTACCGTAATGTTAAATTAACTTTGTATAAATGCCAGTTTATATTGTGCTCACAATTCTCAGCTATGAGAAAAACGACTATAAGAGAAATAATAATGCTTTGCTCATCCGAAGAAAATTTAAGCAAAATGTTTCGGTTGGTCCATTCCGAGTTGATATCTTTGATTTCACATGAATACCTTCATATACTCATACCAATCCTACAAAGGCTAACAAATCCTCTTATGATCATTATTACGGATTTCCTCTCGTAAACACGGAATATATTAATATTTCAGTAAATTTAAAAAATATAATTTCTTCGTTGTGGTTATAACATACTTGTCTAGATAATTTTACATGCAAGTAGGTAGGTATGCTTTGCATCTGTATCCCAGCATCCCATGGTTTCATCACCTACACCTATAGGCACAAAACAGTATCTAATAAGTGGTTCATCCTCAATGAAGGATATTCTTTTCACTTATTGACGTCAATCATTACTTGTTTACCATACCACTACTTCCAAAGCGCAAATGGAAAAGAATTTTACGCGGGCGAAGCCGCGGGCAAAAGATAGTCACTAGGTACATAGTATAAAACAAAGTCGCTTTCTCGGTCCCTATGTCCCTTTGTATGATTAAATCTTTATAACTACGCAACGGATTTTGATGCGATTTTTTTTAATAGATAGAGCGATTCAAGAGTAAGGTTTTTATGCTCATGCGAAGCCGGGGCGGGTCGTTAGTATTTTATAAAATAAATTGACAGACATTATATGGTTTACTTTGGCACTTAGCTTTATAAACGTCGCGCTAATAAAAGCTAAAGATATCTATGACAATAACTGAACGTCCGAAGCATACAAATGCTCATGATAGAACTACTGGTGGCGACCGATCCAAACAAGGAACATCGCATGACATGCTTTATCGTTACGTCGTGCGAACAGACATGCCCGCTAGGCTCCTCTAACAATTCAAGTTAAATGAGCTTACCAAAGATCCTTCATTCGGTAATGTTAGTTGAAACTTAAAATAAGTAACAATTGACGTCAATAAGTGATAAGAATATCCTATATTGAAAATAAACAATTTGAATTTGAATTTGAAAGTTCCCTGGAGAAATACCTTAGATGGGGCGCTCAAGTAAATTATAAATTCCCGTGCTTTATCATCTGCCTTCCCGTGTGGGATAAAAACGATAACTTATATGGGAAACATGAGGGAAATAATGAATTTTGAAAACCAAAATACAGAATAAAAATTCCATACTGGTCTGGGAGAAAAAGAAAAACATAGAATGTACCAGCGGATTCTCTTCCCGCGCAAGCCGTACCTAATATCGACTGAGGGAATCGGCGAATGGAGGAATCATGACATAGGCGATGCGGCTAGCAACCCATCACTATTGATTTCCTGTTTCAACTATAATCATACTGAACATGGTCTAAGATCTTGTCTTATGACCTTTGGCTCTGTCTGCCCCGTATGGGATTAAGACGTGATTATATCAGCCTGCATTCAGCGTCTGTCTGCAATCTTCTTATGTTATCTGACCATTTCGGTCGGTGGGTGTCCGACGCTGCGCTTGCTGGATTGCCTTGGATTGGTCATCATTAATGGCATGTAGCACCTTTGTGCTTCGAAAGCCGTTGGACCCGGCTGTTAAATGGCAATTTTAAAGCTCAGCGGATCCTTTAGGCAGCCCAAAAATAGGCCAGTGTTGGCCAATAACCCGGATTATTTTATTAATGTTTTTATTTTGGTCTAGTTTATCTTAAAAAAGGGTTAAGGAGTTCAGACAGCTGTCGCCCCACTGTTATGACAGTACCACCAAATCTACAACCCTGATTTAAGCGTACCCTGGACTCTCAAGCATAAGCTAAAGATGCTGAAATACACGCTCGGCTGATGAAGTTGGTCTTCTCGAATCTCGAATGTAGAAACATATGGGAAAGCCAACGCAAACTCGACTGAAATAAAGTATAATTTCGTATGCAAGGCTTGCCAGCACCGTAAACTTACCCAATATATAGTGACTAAAGAGGACAGACAGCGTAATGAACACGTAACAAAACATGACTAAGATCCACTATTAGATGAAATACTGTCGGTGGCCTGAATGTCAACTATTTATTGGCTCCCCCATTTGAATAACGTATATAGATTACCCACATGGAATAAATTTGGTTTTTCTGTCATAATGTCCGACGGATATTCTAGGCTAGGAGATAGTCAGACATTAGGTAAGCAAGGATCAATATTAAATCATTATTAGTTTGTTTTTATGTGCAATAAAAGTCAATCCTATTAGTAATAGCATAACGCTATCTCGCTTTCTATTTAATCATTGAATAAATAAATAACCTTTTTTTTAAACCTATGACAATATATATTTATACAAAAATTTACAAAAAGTTCAGCAGCAGAACGTTATTTTTTTTATAATTCATTTCTTTCGTCCGTCATAGGTTTAAGGATGTTACATGAAATAAAATAAAAACAGTAGGTACTCTATTTTGCGCCATTAGGCATACAAAATATATTTTTCCATAAACGACTACTTACTTTTTGTCATATTATACAAAAATTAATAAAATTTAAAAAATTAATATTGAATAAAAAATTGTTTCTATATAGATAATTTGATCTTTTATTAAGCTTCTATATTTTATTTTGTAAGCTTATGTATCCCACTATTATTCAACGGGTTATTTGCAGGACCCTTTAATACATTCCTCGTAGCTCCTGGACTAGGCACGCTAGTATGGTTTTTAAATGAAGTTGTCATCAGTACTTTCACAGTTTCTGAGAAATCAGTTAACATGCAGACACACGGCCAAGGTTTCACAACCAAGGACACTTGTTTAGGATAAAGATGTAATACCTTTACAAATGTTTTGAACTAAAAAATTAATATTTATGAGAAGAGTCAAGCTTGAGTCGGGTTCGCGTTAAAGTTCCTTCTTCTTCGTCCGAGCTTGTTTTCCAGTTGCATCTTCAGCTTACGCTTTAGATCCCAGGGTACGCTATTAATCATGGTCCTGATTTGGCGGAACTGGTTATTACAATGGAGCGACTGCCGTCTGACCTCCGTAACCCTTTTTACAGGGAAACCAGACCCACAGGAACATGACCCGGGTGTGTTTAGTGGCCAACACTGACAGATTTTTCAGACAGCCTAAAGGCATCTGACATAGCCTAACGACTGCCATCTACCGATAACAGCCGAGACTAACGGCTTAACGTACCTTTCGAAGCACGGAGGAGCTCAAGATAGAAATGCCACAAATGGCGACCAATCCAAATTAGGCCGCGCACTCGCCGTCGCCTGACGCGCACTATCGTTACGAACACACGCGCCGCGCTAGGCTATCGAGCTCTTCCATTATGCGGAATTCGAAATATTGTTTTTTGGGTAGATATGGATTGGCAATGATTTGTAAAGCTTGTAAGCAACAGCTCTACAAATAATTCTGAACCATAACAAATCAATACTTAATGCAACGCCTCAGCGAAATTAAGTTACCTTTGGATAGATAGCTAGATAGATAGATAAATGATTTAATTTTACTCTAACATTTACAATTTGTACAAAAATAGAATTATAGCACAACCTTAAGCACAATACAGAATTTGGCACGAATTCTCCATTCTTAACTATTCCAGTTTGTTTTTTCAAGGTTTTTTTATTATATCTAATACTTATGTCAAATAGTTCACTAGCTCTAAAGCTCTTTGGAAGTTACCAAAATAATTGCAAAATCAAGTGGGTGAGTGAGGGGAACAAATAATTAAGAAGTATGGCTTCTCCTATTGATTTATTTCAATCTGTATTTACTTTTAATGGTACAAAGAGCGGACTTAACAATAAAGCATTTGGTACCAGTCTTAAAATAAGCCTTTCTTTGATCCTGAGTTGTCATCTGGTTGTTATATTTCAGAATTCAATTATTATACTGCTTTTATATTCCATGATTATTTATTTCATCACTACATAGTATAAAATAATGTCGCTTTTTCCGTCCCTATTTCCCTTTGTATGCTTAAATCTTTAAAACTACGTAACGGATTTTGATGCGGTTTTTTTTTAAATGATACAGTGATTCAAGATGAAGGTTTTCATGTTCATGCGAAGCCGGAGCGGGTGGCTAGTTTATTACAACGTAACATTTTTATTTATTTAATTAGGTATTTTATTTTATTTGGATAACATACAGTCTTCAATATCAACATAATCACTAATTAATATCTAACGGCCATTTACATGTTCTCGCATATATTTTTCTAAATTGCTTGTCTGAGATATGATAGAAATAAATGTTAAAAAACGAAATTAACAGGTGGCTTACCACCATCTCTTAAAACCATGCAAGAACGATTGAGTAAGGGAGATGTCGCCTTACATCATTTATTGCGCTGTCTCGCTTACTCACTGGATCTTGCATGGTTTTAAGAGACGGTAGTAACCCCCCAGTAAGAATAGGTAAACTATGAGAACCATCGAACCACGCCTTCGACAATGTGTTATTGAATTTGGTCGGGTTAGAGTTAAATAAATCCATTTCGGGCAGACAACCAGTTTGTTATCTTAGTCTCGTATCTAGTCTCGTTAGCAGATCGAATGAGGAAACCCTTTTGTCTATAGTTACTAGTCCAATGTACAATAAAACGGTATTTTAAAAACCATTAAAAAAATAAATAAGTATATAGGGACAAATCACACAGATTGAGTTAGCCCCAAAGTAAGTTCGATACTATGCTATGGGATACTAACTCAACGATACTATATTGCACTTGCTAATAGTAAATTAAGGTATATGGTGTGATCACAATAATCGCCATTGCATGTATACATGCGATCGTATTCTGTACCATGCTGTAAAAATCGAAAACACGCGAATTATACGTACCTACTTACGTATAATTCGCGTGTTTTCGATTTTTGTATAATAAAAACTTTTTATTTATTTATATAAATTTAATGTACCATCGACATCGTTACTTGGCTATGGCTGCTATCCCTTAGTAAAACCTAACCGGCATTTTGGTGTCACAACAGACACCAATCACTTACAAAAGCCTTGACGTTGTATTCAATATTGTTTAATAGCAAATGGGATTAATAGGAGCAATTTGCTGTAGTTACAAACATTACTTTTTATTAAGCTAAATTTGGCTCCAACAATTTGGCTATTTAATATAGTTAAAAGCATTTCGATATCGACACATGAATAAAATATATCTTCTATTGCCCGTATCTTAAAATCTACACATATCAATTTTAATATAACTACATTTACTCAATTTATATTTTACACAATCATGGAAATTATTAAAAGATGATATCAAAAAAAAGATTTTAATTTTAAGACTATTAAAACCTAACTTAATATTTGTTATTTAGTTACAAAATTCATGAACACAGAAAAACATAAAAGATAGAATATAAGAGAATAGTGTAGTTGACAAGCGTGCTGCTTATTTTAAAAGAAATTTCTTTCAGCAGACCCAAGAGAGTCAATCTTCATTCACTATTAATTTGAAAATGACTTATCCCACAAGAGAATTTATTTTTAAGCTTAAATTATGGTGAATCATAGCTACTTAATAATCATCAGGTGTTATTATTATGAAAAATAATAAAAAAAGCCTTTATTACTGTTCTTACACGACAATTATCGTTAATCTGCACTAGTTCCTGGAAGAGCTTGTGGTTCGACATAGGCCTCCTCCAATGCTTTCCATGTCTCACGGTCCTTTGCCACGGTCCATGCTCGTCCTGCTGTTCTTATTAAATCATCCTCCCAGCGTATAGTCTGTCGCCCTCTTACTCCCTTTGCCATCCCTTGGATACCATTCCGTTATTAGTTTTGTTAATTTTATTTTTCCTCTACATATATTATGACCAGCACATTTCCATTTCAATGTTTTAAATGTCTTTTTATTTTCTAATGATATTAATACTTACGCTTAATATTTTCATATTACAAGTACTTGAATCACTGCTATGCTCTATCTCTATCGTCTCTCCCATTTCGTCACCTAACTCATTATAACAGTCTTTTATTGTTGGACATATGCATTTTCCATGGCTCTTCATTCGTTCGTAATGTTTTGATGCAGGTCAGCCCTGGGGTCTTAGCCAAAGTTACAATATCAAAACGTTAACAAAGAAAACGGCAAGAGTAAAAGAATTTGGAATCGCGCGCGGTCTCAAGGCAAATTATTTAATCTATGACAAGAACAAATAGTATGAGACTGACATAAGATTGACCACGTGATTTAGCGCGGCTTATGTCAATCCCATACATTTTGTTCTTGTCGACATTCGTTAGCGTTTTAAAATTGTAACGTTGGCTTATCTGGCTGCTGGTTTTCCCAGTTGCCCACGCGTTGCTTTCCTGTTTCGAGGACTTTTAGTCTCCATCTCTCGTCATCTCTACGACAGATATATCCGCCCCAATGCCATTTAAGGCGTCCATTTCGGATTCTGTTATGGAGAGCCGCATTTTCCCGCTTGCCATTACGAAGGAGGTTAATCGCCTTAATGATATCAACGGGCAGAAAGGAGGTGAGGTGTTATATTTAAAAGCCGGTGATCACTTGGCAATTATTTTTTTGTTTACGAATTAAAATAAACGAAAAGCTTATATACCTATTTTAATTCAATATTTTCCCCAAGGGAGCGTAATACAGATCGTATCAAGCAAATAATTACCTAATATTTCAATAGCTTCACATTACCGTGCCCACACAATTGATAAAACTGATGTTTCATCTTTATTCCGGGCCCATCATTAACATAATGACTTCAATATCAAAATATCGGCATTTAAAAAAAAACGTTATTATCTGGTAGCATGTCTGGACATTATTACCTATCAGTTCACGGTTGAGCCATCTATCGGTCGGTCTGTTTGTATTTGAAATGTACGGTTAATAAATACATTTAATCACTTATAAAAAATAACAACAGATATAATAACCTCCAGCTATGATGGAGATCAACGTTTAAGGGTTCCCTTTCTTGCTAAATGCTTGCTTAAAATGAATGGTAGTGTTATTTAGTTCGCGTGATTTATTAAAACGTAATAATTTTGAGAAGAAAAAGTACATGTCGATTTTTTTTTCTGTGTTCGTTATTTTAGTCACAAGACCAGATTTTTTTATAATACACTAGCTTCTGCCCACGGCTTCGCCCGTGTGAACTTCCCTCGGGAACTTTTTCCAAGGATGGAAAGTACTCTATGTCCTTTGCCTGGTTCTTAGCTACCTCCCCACCAATTTTCAGCCAAATCAGTTCAGCCGTTCTTGAGTTATAAAGTATGTAACTAACACGACTTTCTTTTATATATATATAGATATAGATATAGAAGAAGATATATGTAGGATAATACATCAAAAAAGACAACCAAAATGTTTCCGTTAAAACATAAAACTGGAAAAAAGCAACTCATCAGTCTTGTAACTTTGTCCCCAATGGTTCTGGTCGCCTTACGTCTACGCACAGCAATTACTAGGTCCAAAGTTTGAATCCCAATGGTCTTTCATCTTTTTTTGTTGGCTATTCACTCATAGAACTCGTGCAAAAAATATGTTTTTACTACCCAATGGTAAAGGTTAGTTATTGTGACGTCAAAGTTAAAGTAGTGTAACATATTTTATTAACACAGTGGTTATTATAAAACGGTCAAGCGCGAGTAGGATTCGTGAGCCAAGGATTGTAAGAAAAATCTGTCCTCCGTAGCTATTTTTATATACTTATGTATGTGTATATTGTGTAGGTATATGTATATAGCCTATAACTTTTCCCAAGAATCAGGCTATCATAATGCTAAAATATTTTTTCAATGGATCTAAGTTATAAGCGTTTGTTTTCAAACAAACAAACAAATTCCTCAACTTTATTATTATATATTGGTATAGATAGATTAGCTGTTCCCTTCGGTTTTAACCGCCCGTGGATTGTATGTATGTAGGTAATATGCCTATAACCTTCCCTAAGAACAAGCCTAGCATATTATGCAGAAAGAATTTTTCATGTCCGACTAATAGTTCTAAAGTTACAAGAGATCAAACAAACTTTTACTTTATTTAATATTGATATAGGTTATTATTGTTTTTACACAATAAAGCGACAATATCAAAAAGTCATCTAAGTATAAACGTTTTAAAACCCTGTATCAAAATCAGAGATTCCAAAATACTATGCTAGTACGGTTCATGAAATCAGCAAGATTTCTTTAATCTGTGATGAGACTGATCCAGCCCACTATAAACAGACGGAAAGCGGAGACTTAGTAACGGGGTATTGTTTTTACAATTTGAGTAGGGAACCCTAAGAATATAAGTACGTTTGACCACGAATACATTTTAAAATAACCATAACCTTCAAGCGAACTATTGTTGAGTAAAACAAACTTAGTTACACTTAGTAAACTAAATGATAGTGCACGTAGAGAAATTTTCTTCCTCGTACACTGCAATAATGGAACGAACTGCCAGAATTACAGGCTTCAAGAAGGACGTGAAAAGATTTCTTCGGTATCGGCAACCAAATAATCACTACTCACTCACTACCTATAAAACAAAGTCGCTTTCTCTGTCCCTATATCCCTATATATGCTTAAATCTTTAAAACTACGCGAAGGATTTTGTTGCGGTTTTTTTTTAATAGATAGAGTGATTCAAGAGTAAGGTTTTTATGCCCATGCGAAGCCAGGCCGGGTCGCTAGTAATAAATAAATTAAGATTGTTTGTTTGTTACCTTTCTCGCTTTCTTAACTGAATTTTTCTTTCGAAAATTTCGTATGCACGTGGAATTACGGAGAAGGACATAGAGTCCTTTCCTTCCGGGAAGAAACAATGTTCCAGAGATAAATACACGCGTGCGAAGCCCCGGGCAAAAGTTTGTTATGACATAAATTGACGTATTAAGTCCACTTATTGTCCTCGATTCTGCAATCTATACCTACTCTACTATAGGACGGCGTATAACATGGCAGTGACTCATACAATTCATACATAATAAGATAAATTCCATTACAAAGGAACTTTAAAACATAAACAACGATAATATCTAAACCTATATAGATATGTACGATATGTCAATCGGTTCCGGATTGTTTTCATTCAAGTCCATTGATCGACTTATTTTTTAGAATAGCATACGCAAATAGTAAAAAAGTAAATACTTACTACTATTAAGCAAACTCTAGGAGCGTAAAAGCAAGTCGGTTTATAATAATATTCAATATTTTAATTCGGTATATAATAATATTCAAGCAATGGTTATACATAATACATATAATAAAATAGTAAAAATATTTTGTCTGTACATTTAGTGATTCTGTCTGAAATAGATAGAGGGACATTTAAAAAGGATAAAAGATCGCAATTTTATTTTTTTATTTTTTGTTTGTCTGTCTGTATCACGCTTATCTCCGAAAGTATTGAACCAATTTGATTAAAACTTTCACCGATTGTTTTGTTTTAACTCGGAAGAACATCTTAAGTTTGTTTCATCAAAATCAGTTTATTAAAAAAAGTTATCGTCATTTGAACGATCTCAAGGCATGTTTGCCTGCAAAATATAAAGCGGTTTCGAACGAATGCACCAAATTGGATAATGCATTTTTTTGTGTTGGTTATTGTCATAACAAACTTTGTATAAGAGAAAAGGGGGATTCCCAGGCATTTCCCCCAGGAATTTTGCTCCCGAAATTCCCAGGATAACGGGAACGAAGCCCACGCGCATGAAATCGCGGGTTACAGTTAGTTTAGTTTACAAAATTATTTGAAATAAAATTAATTAAAAAAAATTCAAAGGACAGCAATCATATTATATGTAAAATATTTGCTGGCTAAAAAAAAGTCTTTGATTTTGTGTAGCTATTTATAGTGTTCAAACACAATTGGGTATCTCATAATACTTTTTGCAGGATATTTTATTCACAGAACACGTTTTGAGCGAATCAAAAAGTAGCAATAAATATATCAGTGATACTCAAACTGTGCCTACATCTCTCAGTGTTATTAGTTTGGATCAATTGAAATTAACGGTTATTAAAGTCCATGATAGGTACTTATGACTGATGAGTAAAAATTTCAAAATACATTTTTATTTATTTTGTCATATTTTGTCATTTTATCATCATTAGATTTATCTAAAGCTTAGTATAGATCATGTACTCCCATTGTCTAAGGAAAATGTAGTAAATAATGTAAGAGTAATTACCAAACTGTGCCTATATTTTTGGTGTTATTGGTTTATCAATTATTATAATTATTCAGTGATATAGATAGAGTCGTCTTCTCGCACAATATCTCCGTATAGCAACAGGCTTGGAATATAAATACCTGCTAAAAATTAATGACTACTTTTTATATGGTATAAAAACAAATATCACCAGTTAAATTGTCGTCATTAAACCCGTCGGCTCACTGAATTCATACACAATAAAAAAAGACACAATATAAATAATTGTCCCAATCAACTAGCTCGCTGGCGCACAAATATTACAATTTTTTAAGTAATTATATCTGTACGAGTATGTTTTTAATTCAAACCTGCTTTTGTCTAATAAATTTATGTAATATAGTATAGTGTGAAATGATTAAAATCAGCTTAGTACCGCCATAAAAGTTTTGGAACCACTGCTCTAGATTTTTTTATCCCTTCCGAATATCTCATTGGTTTAATCTTAGTTGTCTATAATCTGTAGTTTAGTTTATTCGTATTGACTAGGTGATTCGTAATTATTAAGTAAAATTTTATAAAAAATATGTACATATAATATGCATAAAACTAACATCGCTAATGCTAATTGTCGAATCTAAATATATACGGATGTTGACAAAAACAGAAATCTAACAAAAACATTGAATAAAAATACAACTTCCGTACAATTTCATACATCATTAAAACCCATGACCTTCCATACAATACCTGTGACAGAGCTGTTCTGAAGATCTAATAGCACCTTTGTTCTCGGCCCGCTGTGTCAACAGTCATCAGAAACCGCCATTTATATCAACCATTCGCCATTTATCGGAAAAAATTACAAGGAAAACTGTACGCGCAAGAGAATAAGAAGATAATCGTTTGTACGTTTTCTTACTGGCTAGACACACGCGTTCCGTGCTAAGATGGCCGCAAAATTATGATTAAAAATTAACCATCTATGATCTGACATTCTTTATTTCTAACTTTAAAAATACGCGCCAAAGTAAAATAAGCACTTTTTTTTTTAGTTTTCACATCTTTATGATGTTTTAGATCTGTCGTTCGAAATTGAAATAAAGGTCTCAAATTAAAATTACTAAGTTTCAAATTGTTGGAAGTGCAAGTTGTGGCAATTAGGCAATTAATTGTTTTGTTAATAAAATTGAAAGTGAACAATAAATTTAATTAAGAGTTTCTTATTTTATTAGTGACTTTGAAACTTGGTTGTGTTGTGATTCAATAATTACAATGTTGGGAAAACATTCAAAATTGTGTTTTGGCATATCGTTGGGCGCCGTGGTAGTGTCCATTATTTTGGCGGCATGGGGATTCCCGCAGATAGTAAGCAAGCAAATTCAAAAGGTAAGTGACTTTTAAGTTTTACTTTTGCTTAAGAAAATTATAAGACAATTATTACAAATTTTGGAATCCAAACAGAAGACTAAAAACCGTAAGGGGTTACGGTTTTTAGTCTTCTGTTTGGACTCTTTAAAATTAAGAATGGTTTTAACCAAATTTGTATATTTGTCTGTTTGTTACCTTTCTACGCTTTATCTACTGAACACTGACATAGTACTCCTATTTGTACAGAGGACCAAAGTACCCTTTCATCCCGGAATAAAGTACTGAGTGGGATTTATTAGAGCGAGTTACTTGCAAAAGCTGTTTGATTTGTAACATATATAACATTTATCAAATGTCGTGTCAAATATTGAATTTTGCGGGCGAACTTTTCACTATTCTTGGACGGTTTAAATCTTTAGTAGGTAGTTTTCTGTTGTAGATTACTGTAAAATTTTCCAGGCGGACGTTTCACGGCCCTTGAATTATCTTATAATTATCTTTTGTAATTTCTAAATTTTGTTTAAATAATTGTAGGTTATAAGTCTTTACGATGATTTTTTGGAAGGAACTCTTCGTGCGTGAGTCCGACTCGCACTTGGCCGGTTTTTAAGTTTTTATGTGGTCCAACTTTTATTTTCATACCGACTGACATCCACATTCTCACCTCTGAATTCCAGACGAAAGCCTATAGGTACTTTAGGGTTAGCCTCCACTGATCGTATTTTCCTAAATTTATATCAAACCAAATTATCATAAACTAATAATCTTTAAATTAATAACAATTCATTATTCAACCGAGCTACTTATACTATAACCTCATTTAAAATAATAAAATTAAGCATTTTTAACCTTTATCCCACACACACAAAGATCTCTCTTTTATAACACGCCACGCGGACAAAGTCGTGGGCAAAAGATAGTACTATATAATATAGGTATTTTTAGTATGCAAATAAACAAATGAAAGATGATGAGAATTGATTACCGTCTCGAAATATTTAAAAAACCGGCCAAGTGCGTGCCGGGCCACGCACAAGTAGGGTTCCGTAGATGCTCACCAAGGTAGAAGGCTCATCGTCAAAATACCGGCCCACATAGGACGAAAATGAAAAATGTGTTATAAAACCCAACTTCACAAGGGAAACCATAACTCGTAAACTTTTTTAGCCTACTTGGCTGTGATAGTTTTCCATTTAAGTTCATTATATTTCCTACAGACATGATTTTTTTCAGGTCCAAGTGCCTTCGTTTACCCGGGAGAGGGGGGGGACACTTGCCTCTAACAAAAATTTGCACTTTACAGCTAAATATATCGTAAACGTAATCGTAAATCCAAAAATGTTCAACTTATAATATTTTCAAGGCTTATTCATTGATACCCCTCACTCTAAGATATCACTACTAATTTACATGTAGTGGAGGTACAATATAAAATTTTTTCAAAATTTTATTCTACTGTTTTGTTGACGTGATTAATATGTATGTTTTTGCCAAATTACACCATTCTAGTACTAAGAGTCTCTGAGCTAGAGAGGGGTCGGACGGACGGACAAACCGAAATTATAAGGGTTCCTTTCCTTCTGGACTACGAAACCCTTAAAGAAATGTATTAATTATAATAACGCGGACAGTATTAAATAGGTATATTTCTTGCTCAACAAGAATAAAGAAAAATCGTCTCTGTGCGAGTTAAAAAAATCAAGTATTGGATATGGTTGTATGTCTTAAATATTCATTTTATTCTGTGTTTTAGTAGATATTTGTTCTTTTTAACGGCTACAGAAATACATCATGTAAAAATTTCAACTGTATAACTATCACGATTTATGAGATAGAACCTGGTGACACATGGACAGACAAACGGACGGACGGTCGGATGGACGCACGAACAATGGAAATTGGAAACGGAACTCTAAAAAGGTTGGGCATTAGTTTGTTTTACCTCTACCAAAATCTGTCTCTACATAAATGATTTTGTCTCGAATCCCCATGGCAGTCAAATTCCAGAGCTTATTATGCTTATGCTTATACCTAGTATAAATAAAACCAGACAAGTGCGAGTTGAACTCGCATTAGAGGGTTCCGGACAATGCCAAAGTAAATATTAAATATTAGAATATTAGACGGGGAGGTTCAATTTTCGTCTCCTCTCATGAATAAAATCAAAACTACATATTTATTTTACAAAAATATATTTGAAGCTTTCATAATAAGCCCCTTCATTTGATATATGACACAGTGCGGTTTGCATAACTTTTTTTATATCTTAGTTTCACGCTCTTAAATTTAATGGCCCTTATTTTAAAAAATATGTATTTACATATTTATCTGTGCTTTAGTCATAGGATTATACACTTCTACCAAATTTCACGGACAGAGCGACAGACAGACGCACGAGTTTTTCTATGGATCCGTTAATTTTTTTCATTTTTGTACGATACCCTAAAAATATGCAAAAGTTTTCCCTAAGCAACTCGTTACTTCTGCTGCTAGCAGTTTTCGAGGACTATTTTTTTGTATACCGATATGTTCAAATCTTCAATCCCTCAATGTACTTGTAGGAAATATTGTACTTTTTTGAATAAATTTGAATGTTTTATCGCTTGTCGATGTTAATATCAGAAACGAAGGTCCTATGGGGTCTTCGAGACAAGTACAAGCTTGTAGCATATGTAAAATTCTAGCGAAGATTATGTATGTTAGCAAAAAACCTACGTCACTAAAATGTCTTATCATATCACTCACTTATTTTATTTCAGTTGGTATTGCATCTTTTTGAAGGTTGTGCCCCCTAGTATGAGATTTTAGAAACGCGGACGCTAGCGACTGCTTTAGCCATTTTGTATGACAAACTGGGGGCTTAGCCAAAGTCACAATCTCAAAACGTTAACGAAGTACGGCAATAACAAAATGTATGGGATTGACATTAGACCGATCACGTGGCTTGGCTACCTGTACAGCGCTGGCGGATAGTAAGGCAACTAAGAAATTCCATACAAAATCCTAACGCAGTCGCTACCGTCTGTGTTTATAAAATCTCATACTAGCTAGGGATACCAAGTGCAAACTGATTATATTTTTTCCTCAATGCTGGATGCTCATTGAGACATATTTGGCACTATTTTCATCACTTGTCTGACGTCAACCCTACTTTAAATTTTAGTCACATTTAATAACATCTACCTACAGGAAAGGAGATTAATGTGTTATAACTAGTGTTACATTTAAAATATGACTGAGGTACAGTTGGGGGCAAATAATACCTCTTCATATTACGGTATATATTCATATAACGGTAGGGGGTGGGGGCATTTTTATGTACGTACTTATTTTCGATTTTTCACCTTTATTTTTGTCCATTACTGTGATCGGTTTTTACGATTTCAGTGATACAATGGTAAGAGAAGCAAGCACATTCTTAGATATTATTTCGCTTTCATACCAACAATTGTTATTAAAATGGGTTTATGTAATATTTAACATCCTTTTCAGGGGAGTTGATTTTTTCACGGGCTTTTGGCCAACCAAAAATATTACTTAGAAAACATAGAATTTGGAAATCGCGCGGTCTCTAGGCAAATTATTTTTAATCTATGGTAGAAAATAACATTTGATAATCTACAGAAAGAAATTTCCGTAAAAATCTGCAAGTGTTAAGATATGCTGTTCAATCAATCTACCTCATCTATGCTGGTCTGGGAGAAGAAGAAAAAAAAAAACATATTCGCTTCCCGGGTAAAAGGCGACTGAGGGAATCGTGGAATGGGGGAGTCATGACATAGGCGATGCGGCCAGCAACCCATCACTATTGATTTCCTTTTTCAACTACCATCAAGCTAATCGTGGTCTAAAGTCTCACGACTCTAGGTTCTTTCTACCCCATATGGGATAGAAACGTGATTAGTATGTAACTTAGGATAAAATAACTGAATCAAGTAAAAATGTCATCATAAAATAATATTATGCTAATTAACCATCACTGTTAACAACAATGGAGCCTGTCAGGTATTTGAATAATAATGAGAAAACCTTATTAACAGCTCTTTGAAGGCATTAACAAACAATGTCGTGAGAATTCAATGTTCTAGCAAATTATATGAAGCTAGCTGTTCCCCGCGGTTTCACCCACCAGAACGCATTTATAAAATCCAAAGGTGCCATAGGATTTTGTGTGGAATTTCTTACTTGCCTTACTATCCGCCACTGTGGGGCACTGTACTGGTTTGTCATACAAAATCGCTAACGCAGTCGCTAGCGTCCGCGTTAATAAAATCTCATACTAGGGTAACTGGTGGTTGCAGGCGTTTTAACGGTAACTCCCATCAGGTGCCTACTGAATAGTAAATAAAAAAAAACATTTAATAGTCTAGTTCTCTAGAAGTATAAGGTACATATATACTTATCAGAAGCGCAAAATCGCGGGGTATGACTAGTTAAATAAATAAAACAACAAAAACAAAAAAGGCACATAGAGCGCGGACTTTTAATTAAAACTTTTTAATTAATAATTTCTAGGGAGTACTATAAATAAACTATTGTAATTATAATATCAATACATATAAATAATAAAATAATTTGTATTAAATTAAGTATAAAGTAATCCTTTATTATAATAAAAAATATAAATTATAAATAAACAGTTTCAATATAAAAATATTTATTACAATTCAAATAGTATACTTTAATAATATACTAGGTGACTTAATATGTAAAAATTACACTCCACAAAGATAGAGCCGCGTAAAAAAGAACGTACCTAATTAAAAAAATAGGATTAGATGATTTTATGAGCATTCAGCAATGAGACATGTTTATTGCTGATCAATAAAGTTGTATTATTGAGGCGTGTAGGTCGTATTACTAATACTGCTGATAGACGTCATGTGGAGCCTGTGGAGCCTTATAACATGGCGGTCACCGGCTCATGACATTCGGTATAGAACTCGACAAATTTCTTTATCAGGATCATTTCAGGACAAGACTGAAAAAAATCACAATCTAGCAATATTTGTTTTTAATTTGAAATTATTTCTTCATTCATTATCCGAGCGTGTATCCTAGTTGCAACTTCAGACGCTTTAGAGCCTATAGGTAAATGCTATTAAAGCATACCTATCTGGAGTTTTTGAAAGAGTTAGTCTCCTTTTATTCCAACTTCCCCATTTAATATTATAAGTAAATGCGAAAGTGAGTTTGTTTGTTTATTAATTTGTTTGTTTGATACACTTCACGGTCTATCTACAAAACCAAACTTCATGAAATTTTGCATGCACATAGTTATAAGTATAGAAAAGGACATGGGATACCTTTCATCCCGGGAAAAAGCACTATTCCCTAGGGAATTTCAGGTGGGCGAGGCCACGGATTAAAGCTAGTACCTACAAGTATAATCTTTTTAAACTCGATCAAAAACATACGATTCTATCTGTTCCACTATTTCCTACATGTACAAAAAATGCTAAATTTATTTATAGGTACAATATCTACATCTTAGTTCATTGCATTGACTTTATTACTTAAAGATTCTTAAAAAAAGAAACCAGTTATGCCACAACCGCGTTAAAAAAGGTGGAAACCCAGCGTTAAAATCTTTCATCTAATACTACTACCTATTTGCGTCAACACATACTTACCTACCTCTACTATATAACCTACCTACTTGAAAAAACTTTAGTGTAAAAACCGCTTTCGTAGCTAGTATGTGTGCAACTTACAATGCCAAACTACATTGAACAGTAAATAAAAACATGCAATGTTCAATTTTGCTTGTTGTTTGCGGTTGAACTCCCTATAATACTAACAGAAGTAAGCTAAGCTAGTCCAAAAGCTAGTAAATCATCATTCATTATTTCATCAGATGCTCCTTTTGATCCAAAGAGTCCAAAATGCTTGTGTTAGTTATCGTTTTAATATACCAGCCTGGCATCCTTTTTCGTTTTTTTTTTTTGATAAATCTTTTATTTCATACACGAAAATAACGAAGGAAATTACGTTTGGCGTGTTTGTTGTTTAAGACGCTGTAATTCCTCAACCTTTCGGTATTTGAGGGGGTGAAGTGCGATATAGTAAATACGTACTCGTGATAAAATAAGGTTGAAAATACCCGATACGGGATTGGCCTGTCACCAGTCTCAAGTCAAACCCGAACGCCGTGTCTGCTATTTCAGTTTTAATTTTTCAGTTTTAATTTAATAATTCAATAGCTATAACCATATATTGTATTTTTTTTTTAGGTAAGTATGTCTCTTGCTCATAAGATTATCCTTCATGTAGACGTAAATAAGTTGGAGTTGTCGCTAAAAATATCAAGTAATTCGCGACGAAACTTTTGTTCATCCCACACACAAAACGGTGGTTTCCGAGCATAGCCCCTTTATCAAACAAAATATCCTGAAATTAATCTTTATTTATTTTATACTAGCGACTCGCCCCGGCTTCGCATGGGCATAAAAATCTTCCTCTTGAATCACTCTATCTATTAAAAAATACGCATCAAAATCCGTTGCGTAGTTTTAAAGATTTAAGCATACAAAGGGACATAGGGACAGAGAAAGCGACTTTGTTTTTAAACGGTTTTATTTAGCTCACCCCGTTTGTTTTTATTATTTATTCTTGGGTCAAATTTAGTAATTCAAATTTCACCCTCTTCCTGTCAAACGATTCATCTGAAATTTTGTATACACTTTGGATTTTGATGACAATACAATTATGTTTATTCATTATCATTATAAATTCAAGATGGCCGCCGCTACAAAATGACGGATAATTTATGTTTTATTAATCCCATCAATATGGGTATCAAATGAAAGGGCTCAACAAGCAGAATACAATATACTATAAAAAATTGAAATCCAAGATGGCGGCCGCTACAAAATGGCGGATAACGTAGGTTTTATCAATCCCATCAATATGGGTATCAAATGAAAGTGCTCAACCAGTAGAATACAATGTACTAGATAAAATTAAAATCCAAGATGGCGGCCTCTATAAAATGGCGGATAACTTAGGTTTTATCAATCCCATCAACATGGGTATCAAATGAAAGGTCTCAACAAGTAGAATACAATTTGGTATGCAAAATTGAAATCTAAGATGGCCGCCGCTACCAAATGGCTGATAACAATTTTTTATCAATCCCACCAATATGGGTATCAAATAAAAGGGCTTGACAAGAAGAATACAGTGCACTATACAACCTCAATATTTAAGATGGGCGCAGCCACTAAATGGCGTATAATAATAAGATTTAAATTTAGATATTGAATCTGTAATTTAGGTATCTGATTAATCCAGCCTGAATCTACCACCCAAGTCAAGATTTTGTATCGTGTTGAGGACTGTGTGGCGTTAGGGTGGCTAAAATGATACGTCGTTAGCGGTACACCACCCAAGTTAAGGTGAAAGGTTAAAACGCGCCGAGAACTGTATGGCATTAGCGTGGATAAAAATGATATGCAATAAACTAACGGGCAAGAAACCTGGCAATAATGAAGCACTAAATGAATTAAACAGAATGCGATATAAAAACTAAAAACTAGAAAATAAAAATAGGTAAAAAAACTTTTTAAGTTAAACGGTTTTATGTTAAACATACATTGCAATGTTTAAGATAAATGTACTAAAAACCAAAAAATAATAAAATAGATACAGTCGTGGGAATTATAAACATATGCATAGACTAGACTAAAATAAAACCGTGGGGCACGTCAATTGTCTACAAATTATCGACTTAATGTGCGATAGAAGAATCGTTTAATTCGTCGTTAGGCAGTTGGCCCGCAGACGGTGAGGAAATTACTTACTATTTTCTTGCTCATGGAAATTCCAATAGTTATACACTGTAAATAAAAGAGATGTTTCAACTAGTTTATCGTTGGACATTCACACTGCTGGCTGGCGAGGAATCGTTTCACTGCTCGTAGTTTGTCTTTAATCGACAAAACATATGATAAAAGTACTACTCGCTCACCACTATATAATCGAGCTTGCTAGCTTGTTTCCACATTCTAGCCCTACTTATCACACGTCCATCGTTGTCGGTTGAACAACTGCCTAATTATAATGTAACATTACAAAACAAACATTTTAATCAACGATTGTAGACAATTGACGTGCCCCACGGTTTTATTTTAGTCTAGTCTATGCATATGTTTATAATTCCCACGACTGTATCTATTTTATTATTTTTTGGTTTTAGTACATTTATCTTAAACATTGCAATGTATGTTTAACATAAAACCGTTTAACTTAAAAAGTTTTTTTACCTATTTTTATATATTATGTACCTAGTGGTAGGTAGTCGTAAAATCTGTTTCTCGCAGTTCCGCCCGTGTGATACTTGGTTATATCGCGCCAAAAAGTAGCCTCTGCTTGACCCCCGGTCTTTAACTATATCCATACCAAATTTTAACAAAATCGGTCAGATAGACAGACAGACTTTTTCGTTTATAACATTATAGTACTTGCTGTTACTTGGGGCTCCGCTCCCGTGGTAATTCTGGGATAAAATATAGCCTATGTGTTTTTCCAGGGTTTAAGTAATCTCCATTCCCAATTTCAACCAAATCGGTTCAGCTGATTTCCCGTGAAAGAGTGAAAAACTTTCGCGTTTTTAATATTAGTAGGATGGATTATTGAGGAATGACAACTGTAGGATATGGAATATTTACTATGGAAATATAGGCTTCTTAAAATCTTTATAACAGATTCTAAATTCATGATTAGTCAGCACATTATTTGACCATGAATATAAATTGATGTCATTATACAACCATAGCGTCCATCACAATACCTATGTGATTATAAAAACCTCGTTGCAATTCATGAATGTTGCATTTTTTTATCTAAGATGGCGTTTTAATAAATACAATCGGTCAAGCGCGAGTCGTATTTGCGTGTTAGATAAGATAGATTCCCATTTTTACCCTTTGGGTACGAAACCCCAAAAATACCAGAATGCAATGTTTATGACTTTGACGCAAAAATGCACTAAAGGTTCCACTATAGCATCATCATCATCATCATCATTTCCGGTCAATCGACCATGCACACCTAGGTGTCAGAGTTCTTCGGAACCGCCTCTCGTCCTCTAACGTGGTTCCTTTAACAAGATGGCAGCCGGGAGCAACATCTTAACGTGCCTTCCGAAGCACGGAATCATCTTTATTATCAGAAAATGAGGTGATTCAAGCCTGCAATGTCCTAACTAAACTGGAAACAACTAAACAAAGTATACTTCCCGTGGGAATCGAACCACGACCACCGGGTCTACAGGCAAACACCTTAACCACTGGACCACGAAGGCATAAGGCACGTAGAGACAATATTACTAAAACAGGTACAAGCTTTGATGTTACAAGTGAATAGCTTAGTGTATTTTCGTGTCAATGTTATCACTACGTAAGCATATATTGTTTTAGGCACTTTTATCCTTACGTAGAATTGTAGTTCCATGTAGCTAACTATGAAGGTTAAAATAACATGATAAAATATAATCGAAATAAAAATAGGTAAAAAAACTTTATAAGTTAAACGGTTTTATGTTAAACATACATTGCAATTAAGATAAATGTACTAAAAACCAAAAAAATAATAAAATAGATACAGTCGTGGGAATTATAAACATATGCATAGACTAGACTAAAATAAAACAGTGGGGCACGTCAATTTTAAATGAAAATAAATAAAATTCATTTATTTCAGACCATTTTAGTCCAAATGAAGTCCTCTGTTTGAAATCTAATGAGGTTTGATCAAACATGGTTTATATTTATTTACACCATTTATACTTATATGTATGTAATGAAGTTAAAAAAAAATATATGCTCGAAAACCTTTACTCGATTGATGTGATCACTATAGTTTTGTTTTCCACATCAATACATCAAAATCTCTAACGATTACAAAATAGGTTAACACGTTTTCTCCAAATATCGTATGATCAAATAGTTTTATACACTAACCTTGATATTTAAAAAAAAATAACAACAGATTGCTCTACCAATAGTTAAAATGTGTTTTGTCCGTATCACTCTACAAAACTTTATATTGCAAATACAAGATAAAACATATTTCTAACTAAAATAGTTTTAACAAACGTTCGTAGTTTTTACAAATACCAGGGTAAGCTTTACACAGAGCTTAATAAAGCTACTGCCCAGCATGTTCCCTATTTTTCTATCCTGACTTATATCTAGTCTTATTTCTTCTCATATGTCCCTTATTACTCATGTGCCACAGAGACACATGTACTTGCATGGAAATTTAAACTATACATGAGATAGGAAAGCGCTAAGGTGAGAGAAAATCCATACTTTTCCCTGCCGTTATAATCTATCTAAAAAGTCGTGGGGAAAAAAGGAGCGTCATTTTCTTAGACTATGAATTGTATGAGAAAAAATTGACGTCACAATAAAAATTAGTTCCATTAACTTTAATTTTATGACTATAAAGTAAACATCAAATTTTTCTTTAATCTTACTCCGTCCAGGCAGTTCTCCTCTGGAACGCTCTCCCGCTTGAAATCTGGAAAACCCAGACTATGACCGGTAGGTCGACCGCCAATCTCGATTATCTCCTCTCGTAATGGCTACTTGTATCGCTGAGCCACATCTCGCTCCGAAAAAATATTTTTTTTTTTACATTGTCCAATGAGTTGTCCCTAAAAGTTCGACATCATTAAAAAATAATTTTGCAAGTTTTTGTGTGTTAGGCGGAGCGAAATATGGCAAGTAGCCATTACGAGAGGAGAAAATCGAGATCGGCGGTCGACCTACAGGTTAAAAAATCTCGTCAAATCCCATTACCTTTCTTCCTTGTCCTAAATTGCTTCGTATCTGCACAGTTATTTATCGCCTTTTGATTTGTTTATATTTAGTTTTTTCCATCCACCCTAAGGTTGACTGGGATGGGAAGAGATTGCATTAGCGATAAGTCCGCCTTTGTACCTTACTTACTTTAAAAAAATATATGTATACATTTGTTCGGTGCAATAAAGAGATTTTCTATTCTATTTTATAAAGTCAAACAAAATAAAAGAAACTATACTTACCTACTTTACTTGCGTGTGGGTGTACGGTAGATACATTACTTGCAAGCTTTGATTATAATCAAAGCTCTCTCTCTCATGGGATCTTTTTTGTATGAAAGTTATTATTCCTGACTTATTTCTTATTCTTAGTTCTTAATTTATACTTAGTTGTTTAAGTATACTTAGTGTACAATAACTGGCAAGAGTATTTTCTACGCGAAAATTATTTATTCGAGCGCAAATTGTTTATAGTAGGGCAAACAATTTGGCCATTTTAACTAAAATATATTTTGGCTCATTATCTCTTAT
This sequence comes from Apomyelois bistriatella, assembly GCA_947044815.1. Classification (NCBI taxonomy): domain Eukaryota; kingdom Metazoa; phylum Arthropoda; class Insecta; order Lepidoptera; family Pyralidae; genus Apomyelois; species Apomyelois bistriatella. The sequence goes on from OX345693.1 coordinate 1,489,361, forward strand.
CGAAATTTACCGTGAGAAAAGAGCCAAAACACATTTTTTATTTAAACGGGCTTTGTTATTTTTTATGAATAAGGGGGAATTTACTTACTTTTAATTTTTAATAAGGGCTTTAAACGCCCGCGCCATTTATCTATGGCGGCACGAATCTTTTCGATAGAAATTCTTTTCGATTCTTGACAAGGACTTTCTTAAGGTAATCGATACTTCCATCCATAACCATACTATCCATCCATAACAGTGAAGTCTGTCTGTCTATCTATCTATTATACACTTTCACGGCTAATCCGCTGGGCCGATTTTGATAAAATTTGATATGTATTTAATTACAGACCGGGGGTCAAACAAGCTACTTTTTGGCGCTATATAACCACGTGGAACTGCGGGCAACAGCTAGTCTAAACGAACCTGAAAGTCAAACCACTTCTTCCTTATAAAGATGATAACTATCACTATCACTATATAGTATAAAACAAAGTCGCATTCTCTGTCCCTTTGTATGCTTAAATCTTTAAAACTTCGCAACGGATTTTGATGCCGTTTTTTTTAATAGATAGAGTGGTTCAAGAGGAAGGTTTTTATACCCATTCGAAGCCGGGGTGGGTTGCTAGTAATGTATAATGTATTTGAGTGTATTGCATGAGGCAAACGACCGGTAGGTGGAGGTGGCCAAGTACTGGGCAAAGTCAATATAGAGTCCAAATAGCCATTTTGACTCTAAAAGAACAAGAAGCATAATCTACGTATGACATTCAAGTAAAGAGTGATATTGTCTATTCAAAATCCTAACTACACTGCAATGCTATAATAATCTAAGAGTTAGAATTAAGTGCTACACGGAAAATTAGAATTGGGTCAATATCGAATGACTGGGGTCAACCACGTGTCTATGCGGGCTGTCATACATACCTATCAGCGGCATGTTTTTATGACATACAAGTTCATACAACATACAAGTAATTTAAATAACAAGCAAAAATTTACAAGTGTGACTTTTTGTGAAGCTAGGAAACATATTTCAACGAACATTAAACCGGCCAAGCGCGAGTGACATTCGCGATGTAGATTCCGTACCTGACTCTTGCAATTTTATTAAAAAATTTAACTGCCTCTTAGATTCTCGGTTTTTTTCTTCTTTTGACACTTGTTGAGGTCAAGTGGTTAAGGCGTTTGTTTGCCAGTACACCCGAGGGTGGTGGGTTCGATTTACACGGGATTTACATTGCAGGCGCAAATCACCTGACTGTCTGGTTATAAAGATGATTTCGTGCTTCAGAAGACACGTTAAAGGAACCACGTCAGAGGCCGAGAGGCGATACCTACTAAAAAACTTCTGACCAGGCTGTGTATGTTGATTGACCGTGCATCAAACAAAATGATGATGACTTAGAATCAAATAGAAACAACTTTTAGGTGGTACATATTTATATTTCATTTATTTATTTCACCATCACTTACAACTACAATATGGTACAATTCATTGTACTGTGGCGGAACATCCTATGACATAGTTGGTAGCGCGCCTGTGACACGCTCAAGTCTTTTGCGTCCGTATGCTTACCTGCCGACATTATTGTAAAAGAATCGATATTTTATTAATTTTTTGGCTAGCACGTAACTTGCCTCCAAGGGTGCATGTTAATAGCCTCTACAGGAATTGAAAATCTGATTTATTCATAAAAAATAAGTGCATATACTTGTTTGTTTCAGCAACTACAAATAGAGAATTCGTCGATGATGTTCGAGAATTGGCGAGTTCTCCCGATGCCTCTGCAGTTCAAAATAAACCTGTTCAACGTTACCAATGTTGAGGAGATCAATAATGGGAGGAAGCCCAAGCTCGTGGAAGTGGGACCTTATGTTTACAAGTACGTATTCACCATTGCGTGTTAGTATCACTGTAAATCGACCATGCACACCCTGGTTTCAGAGTTCTTCGGAACCGCCTCTCGGCCTCTAACGTTGTTCATTTAATGACTACCAGGTGGCCTACTATCATCTCTTGCAAGATACAGTGAGTAAGCGAGACAGCGCAATACATTATGTAAGGCGACATCTCCCTAACTCACTGGATCTTGCATGGTTTTTAGAGATGATAGTAGACCCCCAGATGGCAGCCGGGACCAACGGCTTTACGTGCCTTCCGATGGGAGGGAGAGTAATACAAAAAGTGGCATACATACCACACGAAAAACTTGTCACCAGTTTGGCTTGCAATTTGATTGCGTCATTTATTGCCACTGTTATTGGTAGATAATAATAAGTGGCTTTGTTGTTAACTACGTAATACGTTTCTAATATGGTGTGGTGTGGTTTACATGGGTTTACATGTATTGTACCTGGAACTAAATCCCCGTCAAAACATTTCTATTCGGATAATTTCTCTGTTCTGTGATTGTGTACCTATACAACTTTCTCTCTGACAATAAAGTTAACACATAAATACTTACATGAATTCCTTTTCCCCAGAGAATATCGAGAGAAGATAATCCTTGGATACGGCGAGAATGACACGATAAAGTACTTGCTGAAGAAGACCTTCCATTTCGATGCTGAGGCGTCAGCGCCCCTCACGGAGGACGATGAGTTGACGGTCATCAACTTTTCTTATATGGTAAGTTATGGTAAGAATAAGTTGGACTGAACACATAACAAACAAAGAGGTTTTAAATAGAGTAGGAGAAAAGAGAAGTATTTTAGAAGTAATTGATAACAGACGAAGAAACATGATCACTTGATACGGCACGATGATTTGATGAAGAACATCATTGAAGGAAAGATAAAAGGAAGAAGGGGTCCAGCTAGACCAAGGAAAAACCAACAAATAAAAGAGAAAACAAAGTCGTGTCGTATCAAGAAATTAAAGAACTGGCAAAGACAAAAATGGAAAGAAAGTCACCGACAAGAGCCTAGCTCTTAAATTTTTGACGATGATGATGGTAAGAGTGGTAAGACTAGACACGGAAATCGTATCGCGCTGTCTCTGTCACTCTGGTTCTGCATGGTTTTAAGAGATGGTAGTAACCCCCCTGGACGTCCAGCGGCTAGATGGGTCGATGATATTAGAAAGGTTGCTAGCAATAACTGGATTTCGGTAGCTCAGAGTAGGGATGCATGGCGTAGACTGAGGGAGGTTTATGCCCAAGAGTGGGTTGTAGACAGAGGGTTGTTTTTTTTCTAGGCTGCACTGCTGACTGTGCACGACGTGATGCCATCCCTCATCCCCACTATCAACAAGGGTTTCGAGGAGCTTTACTCCGACTTGAAGGACGCCTTCATGACAGTGAAGGTTAGGGACTTGCTGTGGGACGGTATCTACCTCAATTGCATCGGGAACCAATCTTCTCTGAGTGAGTTATATTTCATTTATAACATTACTAGCGACTCGCCCCGGCTTCGCTTGGTTATAAAAACCTTCCTCTTGAATCACTGTATCTATTAAAAAAAGCCGCATCAAAATCCGTACTGCCGTGTGTTTAATGCGTTTGCCTGTAGACCCTGGGATTCGATTCCCACTGGAAGCATACTTTGTTTAGTTTTTTTTTCAGTTTGGTTAGCACAATGCAGGCATACATTACCTGATTGTCTAAGAATAAAGGTGATTCCGTGCTTCGGAAGGCACGTTAAGCCGGTAAGAGACCATGATGTGCATACCATCTACACGCCAAAGGTAGACCTCTCTCTCACCTATTTCTGCCGATAAACAAGCAGTGCTGCAGTATATAAAAAAACATATGACAGCGATTTTCTGGTTAATCATCATTATTTCTCTCTCACTCATCTTAGCACCTTTCCGGTCGCGTTTTCAGCTGATTGCTTCGGACCTACTTTTTCTACTTCACTTCGTTTCGCACTTAGAATGCCATCCAAACCTACCTAATATAAGGCGGATAGTAGACAATCAAGATTCACGCGTAATATTTTATGTAATAAATATTGTGATCCTTGAGAATAAAATATCGTAATTAATTACAAGTAATTGCATTATAAAATAAGTGTCACTTGCGCACATTCATAATTACGCAATTTACGCAGAACGCATACTTATTGGCATTCGACCACTTGTTTTATTATGAAGTCTATGATAACCTTCCGTTAATCAAATTGTTTCCAATTTTTTTTTCGTTACGGAATTTTTGATTCGCTCAGCGCGCTCAAAGCTCACGATAAAAGCTATGCAATAGCTTAAAACACCATGTAAATAAATGAATTTTATAAAATCAAAATTAGAATAAACCTATGGGTCTATTAAAATTTCAGGTCTCATTTGCGCTCAGATTAAAGCAGACTTACCTCCGACGATGAGGCTGGCGGAAGACGGAAATGGTTTCTACTTCTCCATGTTTTCACATGTAAGTACCACATGACTTTGTAACTATTTTGCCACCACCATATACTTACCATAGTCCATAACAAGTGTCATTATATGTAGAACCATGATTTAATCGTACCCTGAGCTGTGGAACGGAAAACACACTTTTCATTTCTCATACTCGGAAAGTAGTGTTTTCCTTATCTGAGTATAGGGTGGAAAACGCTTCAGGCCCTCCCACGGGCCGAAAAAACCCGAAGAAATGAAAAGAAGAGTGTTTTACACGGGTAAAAGGAATAGTCCTGCTCGGACTATAGCCGTATAGTCTAAATACCTCGCACGGGAATTATTCCTTTCTTCCCTTGTATAACAATCTACTATTCCGTTTCTACGCAAACAAATTGTCCGTTTCTCCTTATAAAGTTGACTGGATTGTATAAGTTTTATTGACTTGTGGAACACCAAAGTTTTTAATAAATTAACGCAAAGCGCCTATATTTCGATTCCGATAAACTCCGTTTATTCAAATCATAGAATTAATCGCGCGCGGTCTTTGACGCCAGGTCTTTACGAATTCGTTGAATAGCTTTGCTGGCTTGTTAATTAGCATATTTTATTAAAAGAGTCGGTACCGACTTCAGATTTATTTAAATGTTTGATATGAAGCATATTTAAACAACAATGTAAGTATTAATTATTTCATCCTTTTTAGTTGGAGAATTGGAGTCGGTTTCGTTTTTTTGGCAAAAACAATTTTTTTATCTATGTATCTACCTTTGTACCTTACCTAGTTTTTAACAAAACTATGTAGGTATACCATAGAACTAGGAACGCGGCTCTAATAGAAGTAGCATGACAAGCTAAACTGTCTTACCACTCATACACGATATTTACGTGTATGCCATTCCATAATATGTGTATTTGGTGACGGACCCCCCCTCCTACCCTCCCTTACCTCAGCCCTTACCCCCCGCATAAGGCGCGCACGGTTCCCATACATTTAATGTCATATGTTATATCTATTTTAAGTGACGCAAATTTTTTTTTAATCTATGAGGTATACATTTGTTTTGTGCAATAAAGAGTTTTTCTATTCTATTATTTCTATCAAATGGATGTGAAAGAAGATTGAACGGCCAAAAGCTCCGAAAGATTCAGATTCATTTATTTCTTGTTAAAAAAAAACCGAAAGCTTTATCCGCCTGAAATCCGTCTGATCCGACCGTTCTTAGCTTAACAAAGGTCCCGATGGCTTCATGTCTTTGTCTTTTAACCTAATTATCAACGGAACTACTAGTAATAGAACTATGTTACTTCTTTTGTAGGTACCTGGTACATTTTGTTGCTTGCTATATACGCGTCAAACTAGTGAACGATTGAATTTATTTAATGCTATACCACACTTGGCTATTCGCGTATTTGCCAAAATATTCGACGAATAGGCAAAATGACAAATAACCATAGATTAAAAAAAAAAATTGCGTCGCAAGACCGCGCGCGATATGAACTTCTTTGCAAATAACGCAAAAATTTTGGCAAATATACCGTCCACACATGGTCATAGGCAAATATTCGTATACAAATAGCCAGGTAGCAGCATAACAGATTAAAAATAAAGTCTTGCTAAGCGCAAATTGGTTAAAATCTATCTAACTCTATCTTAGTACCTACTTAGTTGTTTTTTACCCGACTACGGTGAAGCCAAAATGAAGAGTAATGAATTTCGCAGTCTGCATTGGCAGTCTATGAATGTATGCACCATAGCGCTTAGAATACTTAACCCAAAGAATTTCAAATCGCGCGCAATTTTTTTTTTATCTATGACAACCGATTTTAATGAATAAATTAGATTCGTTATAATAGCCCGGGTGGCATAGGGTATTAAATTGTATCAAAATTTTATCTGGCGGAATTTAAACCTCAGTACCCCTATATTTTGTTTGCCTTACTAATTCGCCAGGGGCGCTGCACAGTTTTGTCATACAAAATTGCTAATGCAGTCGCTAACGTCTACGTTTATAAAATCTCATTATAGGAGTACAGATTGAAACACGGAAAAAATATACTGAGATAATTATCACGTGCTTGATTTCAGCTCAACCGGACAGCGTCTGGGCCCTATGACATGGTCCGTGGCACCGAAAACCTTAAAGAGCTTGGTCACATTGTAACATACAAAGACCAAAGCCGCATGACTGTGTGGGGAGACGACCCTTACTGCGGAAAACTGAACGGCTCGGACGGGTCCATTTTCCCGCCAATTGATGAGAGTAATGTGCCTGCGAGGCTTTATACCTTCCAGCCTGATATATGCAGGTAACTTTTATAGTTAATTTAAAAAAAAAAAAAAAATAAAAGAGAAATAGTAGAAAAAACTTCATCTTTCATTAATGTCGTGTAGTATTTAAAGGTTGATCGATCCTGCACATTCTGCAAATATATAATGCCAATTTCGAAGTAACAGTGGGCAGGGCACATAGCGCGACGAACCGATGGCGGTTGGGGCAGAAATTTTCTCGAGTTTCGACCACGCATCGGCTCGGACACCCACCGACCAGATGGTCAGATGACCTGGGTATCGATTTTGCTAACGTTAAATCACAATCGTGTCAAAATAGTGTTTTAATGGTAGTGCTTTTTTACACACAAGTTACAAGAAATTTATATTTTTTTATATCACTTCTGATGATCACACCACACACTAAATTCACATCACATCATACTGTCATAACTCTTGTAAATAGTGTGTAAAAAGCACTACTATTGAAACACTATTTTGATACGATTTTGTCCTAACATTAGCAGAATCGACGCCCTGAAGAAGGTCGCAGGCAGGCGCTGGATGCAGGCCGCGACAACCGGTCGATCCGGTTCCTGAAGGAGGCCTATGCCTGGTAGTGGACAGCCTGCGACTGAAATTATGATGTGATGATGACAAGGCTAATAGACCTAACAAAATCTGGCATTAGGTTTTTCAAAACTACCTCTCAGACTTCTTTGATGTCACCCGATTGCAGCCTTGACCAATGACTAGTGTCTTTCTAAGCACATAATCATCTTTTTGTAACGGCCTGACAAGGTATTAAATTGAAAAACAAATTCTTCCTATGGGAGTCGAATCCTCGATGTTCAGTTCTTCAGGCAATTAGGTTAAACAGAGCTAGCGACCTTGAAAACACAAAAATAATTTATCTTTCTGTAAGTGAGATTATTTATTTATTTATTTATTTATCAAGGTTTACCAACATTTGTTTACATTGATACTTATTTCTAAAGTATTACATATAGCTATTTTCTAAATGTAACAAACACTTATAGGTAAACACGACATGCAATAAAGATCGTACGAAGTTTGTCTAAATTAATAGCTTTATTTAAACAATCACCTATTATTATTACTTAAGAAAACATTAACCAGTTTATTTCGTTGCTAGATATTGGCTAACAGTTTTTCGTATCCTACCCAACGAATCTGCATTAATGTCTATAACAGCACTTAATTCATTTATCAGTCGACTAAGTCTTGGAACTGGTGAATTTCCACCAAATTTAGTTCTACGGAAACACGGACTAAGTGGATCAATACTTTTACGGGGATATCTAAAAGGCACTCGAAATTTAAATTTACTTAAGAGCTGAGGACAATCTAACGAGTTAAAAATTTTCCATGCAAACGCAAGATCATTTTGAGTTCTACGGTTAGCTAAAGATTCAACTTTAAAATGCGATAGACGCTTACTGTACGAGGGTAATGTGTGTTTTGAGATACCACTAGAATGAGCAAGGTGCCACATAAATATTTTTTGGATCCGTTCTATTTGTAATGCATGCGTAGAAAAATGAGGTCTCCAAACAACACTTCCGTACTCCAAAATTATCGGAAATCCTCGCGCAACTTTTTTGCTAGTATCCTTAAGTTACTTTAGAACCTCGAAAGTCATTGAAATACTATCCGCTGTAGTTTCCTTTGTAAAAACGGGCACTTTTGACACTTTTTGTTGAGGTTTACCACCACATGACCACAGAAGCGGTCATTGTAATAATGGTCACTTCCGTTCAGGTCCATTTACATCAGCCTCGTGGGGAAGACCAGCATATTCAACATGTCCGCTTATTACTACGAGTTCTCCGAGTCTACTCTAGCGGCGAAGAGTGCCAACCCTGACAACAGATGTTATTGCAAAAAGTAAGAAAACTAGCAGTCCATCCCGGCTTCGTCCGTGATACATACATAGACTATGACACTCAGGTTGAATTTAGCTTGCCAATGGTATTTTTGAGTTTATTCATTACAAACGTACACACAAAAATACAAATCTTTCTTATTTATAATATTAGTATAGGTATACATATAATTACGCCTGTCTCCCGAAGGGGTAGGGGTAGGCAGAGACTAGAGATTTCCGTTGGCTACGATCCTTACATACTTACCTCCCTCGATTTCTACACTTTACAATTTACGAACACATCACGTGTGAATGAAAATGAGGAATGTTCTGTATTGACCAATGCGCCACTAGTGGCAAGTAACTGGAACTAATCAAATCGCTTTATTTTCGATCCTATACAGTTCTATAATGTATATATGTAATTGTAGTGTTTATTCATTCATTTATTCACTAACCCCCGTATTAAGAGACGTTTGATAAGCCCATTTCAAAATATGTTTTGGCTCTTTCTCTCTTACCCGACACTTCACGTGAAATAACGAGACGAAACACATTTTAGCTAAACAAATGTTTCTTAATACGGGGGTAAGTATTTCGCATTATTTCAAGGAGCATCAAATTTCAGATTCCATTAATAATAATAGGGTCTAATTGGTTGGAATGAGAAACGGCTATTAATTAGGGTTATCACTGAGAAAATGGATATAAATTACAGTTTGAATAACCACATTTAAGTTATTCTGTTGGAACTTTCAAATTAATCAAAACTTCGTTTGTTGATCTTAGACCAAACTCATATTTCTATTATGATCAACTTTTAAACGTTGTTGTTCCGGTTGTATTCTGATTCGTATATCTTCGGTAGGGACTAGGGTCCGATAAAACGCGTAGTTTCGTCATAAAAGCTAACAAACGGACAGACAAACATACCTACCTACATTCATGGCATACATGGTAAAGGTAGCTTAACTGATTTTACAAGAAACTATATTCTATTAGTAGGTTTTGTAACTAATTTGGGTTTTATGATAAGAATTCTTAACGGACATCAAGAAAACAAGGTATATTTGTTGATTTATCTATGTACATGTCATTGTTAAACCCCGTTTTTAGCTCTGTCCCTATATCCCTATGTATGCTTAAATCTTTAATACAACGCAACGGATTTTGATGCGGTTTTTTTTAATAGATAGAATGATTCATGAGGAAGGTTTTTATGCCCATGCGAAGCCGGGGCGGGTCGCTAATATGTTATAACTTTATTTTCAATCGCGTATGTGAATTCTTAGCATAAAATTAGGAAATGGCGGACAGGGACCCGCCGCGGTTTACATATTTCTATGGTTCTAACTTCAAGTCTTTGGGTTCTTATTCACATGTTCTTTTTAAAAAGCATTTTTTTTATATTACAAAATCTACTATGTTACTGGCACTTAAAAAAAAATGTTGCAAATAAAGAATAAAACTTGTAGGAACTGGAGCGCCAACCACGACGGCTGCCTCATCATGGGGCTCCTGAACGTGATGCCGTGTCAGAAGGCGCCCGCCATAGTGTCGCTGCCGCACTACTACCTCGCTTCTGAAGAACTGCTCGAATACTTCGGCTCGGGCATCAGTCCTGATAGGGAGAAACATAATACTTATGTTTATCTGGAACCTGTGAGTATTTGAACAAGGAGACCATTGGTTTCTCCCCCCCCCCCCTCAAAAAGATCTCTACTTTTGACGTTTCGAAGACCGGTACAATCCGGCTCGGGCATCAATCCTGATAAACATAATACTTATGTATATCTTGAACCTGTGAGTATTTGAAATTAGGAGATCACTGCCACGTCCTAGATTCCCCTCAAAGATCTCTAATTCTGACGCTACAAAGAAAACTGGCAAATTTTGACTCGAGCAACAATCCTGAATTCATCTAGACTGTAAGTATTTGGACCACAGTTTACTGCTGACATAAGTTTCCTCCAAAGATCTCCAATTCAGACGCTCCGGAGAACTGCGGTTTTAGCATCAATTTCGATAAGGAGAGACATACTTACTTAGTTACTTGCAATAGCTCGACCACCCTAGGTCCTGAACTCGTCACAAGAGTTCTTCACTCCTCCCCATTCTGCGCCACTCCTTGCCAATCGGCTGTTTGGAGAGCTGTTCCAGAGGAAAGTTCATTACTGACACATAGTAGACATCTACATTTTGGTACATTTCTACCTTCTCAGAATCCAGAATAACTGGTTAGGAGCGGCCGCAACCTTTTTTAGATCATATACAGGCAAGTATATGTTTCATAAAGTGTGTAAATGCCTTTACTCATAGCATGCATTGAGAAATTTTAAGTGCTATCAGTGTCTTTAGTCAATAAATAAATTAATAAATCGAACTATTTGGTTGGACTTCTACCTTATGTCCGAAGACTTAAACATTCAGATGATTTAGATAATGAAACTGAATCATAATTTCAGATTACCGGTGTAGTGCTGAAAGGGGTCCAGCGCCTACAGTTCAACGTGGAGCTACGTCAGATGGATGTGCCGCAGCTGGAGAGGGTGCCCACCGGACTGTTCCCTCTGCTATGGATTGAAGAAGTGAGAACCACCTACCTATAGTATAGCATCATCATTTCAGCCGCAGACAGTGCTGGATATAGGCCTCCTCCAAGGACTTCTAGAAAGTATATATTTATTTAATGACCGGTTTGTCAGAAATCCTGGACAACCTTTGCAATACTCTATAACGTTATTGTTACACAGTAGAACGAGATAAATACAAGATGATATTATAAATATACACTACATTTCGATATATACAATGAAAGTTAGGGTCGTGGATAGTACAAGCCAGTCCAGTATCGACTTGTCCAAAGCATTTTAACAGATCAACATCCATCTAGATGTCCGAGATAAGACTGCATTTAATGTCTCGAGACCATACATTTAGATTTAAACCCACAGACTTTGGTTTGACTAATGCACAAGCAGCTACACAGCAGCATTTGGTTGACATTTTCTTTAGGGAATTCGATCAGAAAGGTATTGCTTATTTAGATGACATAATTATTGACAGCAAAGACTCAATGGTAGTCCGCGTCTTAAAAAAACTTAAGCAGGCAAATCTGATAATTTATGTTCAGAGACCGTCTCAAATATCTAGGCCAGATAGTTAAGTCATATGGATGGTCTAAGAATTGATCCTGAGAAGGTGCAGGCTATCCTACAAGTCACGCCCTCACTTCGAACCGTCCCACTGTAACTATAAAAGCTAGTAGAGCCTGCCAAGTGTTAGTCCGTGTCGAAAAATCATGATAGTCTACTAGGGAGGCCTGTAAGACTTAAGTGACAATTAATCCGCAGAAAATCGTCACATTTTTAAAATTCTTAGGCGTCAAATCATTCGCAAAAAGGTCCTTTGCGGAAGAGATACCTTTCTAAAACTGAATGAATATATAAATATTATTTGGGACTATCATCTGAATACAAGTAGCAATTAGTATGAGATTTTATAAACGCAGACGCTAGCTACTGCTTTAGGATTTCGTATGGAATTTCTTAGTTGCCTTACTATCTGCCGCTGTACAGGTTTGTCATACAAAATCGCCAGCGTCTGCGTTTATTAAATCTCGTTCAAGGAGTACAGGTGGCTTACCACCATCTCTTAAAACCATGCAAGATCCAGTGAGTATTTTGCACGAATATCGTCGGTTCCAGAGCGCGGCGATCCCGGCGGAGCTGCAGGCGCAGCTGCGGCAGTCGCACGCGGCGCTGGGCGTCGTGCGCGGCGCGCGCTGGGCGCTCGTGGTGCTCGCGCTCGCCGCGCTCGCTCTCAGCGCGCTCATGGTGGCGAGGACAGGTTATTCATTTATTTAATTCATGTACATTGCATAGATAGGCGACACTATAGAGAACTTGTATGGAGATCAAGCAGGTGCGACTGGAAAGAGATGCGAAATGCAAGTACAGCGCACTCTCCCGAGATTCGGCTCGTATAACCGAGAGGTTGGTAGAGCCGTGGGAGGTGGAGGGAATTCATGTACACTCAAATACAAACATAGGAAACTTAAAATTAGGAAACTTAGTACAAGGGTGCTACTTATTTCTATAGAAATTTCTTCCAGTAGACCCGCGATAGGAGATTAAAAACAAAAAGGCAGTTGGCATGTACTTTTAAATAACAAGTATTATTATAATATATATACACACTAGCTGTTGCCCGCGGCTCCGCCCGCGTGGGACTCGGTTATATCGCGTCCAAAAGTAGCCTATGTTTGACCTCAGGTCGTTAACTACATCCCTACCAAATTTCATCGCAATCGGTCCAGCAGTTTAGCCGTGAAGAGGTGACAGACAGACAGACAGACAGACAGACAGACAGACAGACAGACTTTCGCATTTATAATATTAGTATGGAAGTATGGATAAATATGTACAATACATTCATAAATCAAATTGTATAATTCTATATAACTTACATATTATTTAATACATTTATTACATAAACATATACCTACTCAATAAATATATAAAAATACAATAATATTATTTACTAGCTGTTGCCCGCGGCTCCGCCCGCGTGTAGGTCGCTTTTCGCGTAACCTGTGGAAACTACAACTATCCAGACCTATAGTTAATTCTATTGTATCCTTTTCCCGTGCCAATTTTATAAAGCCATTACATTGCTACGATATCATTAAATATTAGGGCCACTTCTTTCTCAAATACCGTTTTTAAAATCAATAGGAATCAGTCGTAAAATTCTGAAAAAAATATATGTTTTTAGTTGAGGATCTAGCAGAGTGAAATTCGCTTACAGTAACAGTAACAATATCAGACAAAATTCGCTCGATAGAAAAATCAAAGTTGCCTCCTTAGGAAGTTTATTTTCAATAGTATGCCTAAAATAATAAACTTATTGTCCTGCTTTTTATACCAGCCTTTAGATAAAGTATTTATATAGTGAAAATCGCTGAAGTAGATGTTGTAGTGTTATTTTCCCAAATATGATGTCTAAATGCCTACAAAATGAGTGAGCGCCGCGACTACGCGGCTTACGAACAACGTACCTTCAGAAGAAGGAGCCCTTAACATTCATACTATCAATCTTTGTCTCTAAAAGAGTAGACGCAGCCTATTACAGAGTCATTAGGACCTAAAATCCACTCCCAAAGTTTTAGTGGGCGTGAAAAGTGGAGAAAATCTCAATAAATAGTGATAAGTCAGATAATTTAGTCCTTACGACACGACCGTATGTTCCGTCAAACACTGATTTGATTATTTTTTAAACCAAAGCCAAACCAAACCAACCAATCAATTCAAATAGCTTACAATACAACACAACAAACGACCGATAAACAAACCAACCAATAGTACTAAATCAACAACCAAATTTTTTTTTAAATAATTAGAATTAATTGCTGCCGTAAGGAAAAATTTCAATCTGCTATTAAAATAAAGTCAGCGCCATCTATTGATATTTTATGTAACTAAATCATACGCCCACAAACATTCAATGTGTTATTTTATTAAAATTTAATAGAGACTGCAGTGTGTTTTTGTCTTCATTGATATAAGTAAAAATTCTAGCTTTATCTAAATTAAATACGTTTATGTAAATCGCATTCAACTGTTTAAAAGTTTTGAAGCAGTGCTTGTAGTAAACTTTAAATGACCATAACTTCTATTTCCCTTCACCGATTTTGATGAAACAAAGATTTTACAACGCTCCTAATTATATGTAATTCACCTGTGAAAACAGCGTTCAAATCTGTTGAGTAGTTTTGAAATTATAACGCACCACACAGACAGAAAGACAGACAGACAAAAATTGCAAAAATTGTGTTTTTTGGTTTTTATTACTCTTCTTTAATTGCCCCGTAGAGGTTTTTTAGAAAAATATTTAATGTAAAGACACTCGATTTTTACTGTCTTATTATATGTATAGATAGATAAGTACAAAATACTTTTATATTAACGGAATTAACGCTAAGAGCTTTCTCTAAGTAAGAAAATAATTCTAGAAAACAAATAAAAAACGAAAACAGAAAATTATTGTTTGTGGCAGGATTCGATCCAGCTACTTTCTAGAAACATTTCTTTACTAAAATATTTTAAAAAAAATAGACTTCTAAAAAATTAATACAAAACAAAAAAGGGTAAAAACAAAAGAAGTGATGTCTAGCAGGATTCGAACCCTCTACTTAAAAAAATGATCCGCGACCTCTACCGATAAGCCAACATACTTTGCTTGTTACTGCCGAAATTTCAAATGGGTTTTGTCTATAGGTACGCAAATTAACGCATTAAAAGTTTCAAAGCAGTGTTTGAAGTAAATTTTCAATCGACCATAACTTCTTTTTCCCTTAACCGATTTTGACGAAACAAAGTTTTGACAACGCTCCTAATTATATGTAATCCAACTGTAAAAACCGCGTTTAAATCCGTTGAGTATTTTCGAAGTTATAACGTACCAGATAGACATACATACATACAGACAGACAAAAATTCCAAAAACTGTCTTTTTGGTTTCTGTTACTCTTTTTTAATCGCACTCAATCAGTTTTTTTGAAAAATATTAAATGTACAGACACTCGCATTTTAGTGTCTTATTATATGTATTGATTAACGCACAAAATCACCTGTGAGCTTACTACCATCTCTTAAAACCATGCAAGAACGACTGAGTAAACGAAACTGCGCAATTCATTATGTAAGGCGATCTTCCCTAATCAATAGTTCTTGCATGGTTTTTAAAGATGGTAGTAAGCCACCTGGGCGTCGATTCTGCTAACGTTAAATCACAATCGTGTCAAAATAGTGTTTCAATGGTAGTGCTTTTTTACACACTAGTTACAAGAACTGTATATATTTTTTATATCACTTCTGATGGTCACACCACACACTACATTCACATCACATCATACTATCATAACTCTTGTAAATAGTGTGTAAAAAGCACTACAATTGAAACACTATTTTGATACGATTTTGACTTAACGTTAGCAGAATCGACGCCCTGACCTGTGCCCCTAGTATGAGTTTTTCTTAACGCAGACGCTAGCGACTGCGTTAGGATTTTGTATGGAATTTCTTAGTTGCCTTACTATCCGCCAGAGGCGCTGTAAGTACAGGTTTGCCATACTAAATCGGGGCACTGTAACATATTGTTAATTATCACAATCACGTGATTAAAAATATGCTGGCAATAAAAGCTAGAGCCAAAAAAGTTTTTTATTTTATTATAAACTTCTTTTTACAGGAGCACTCCCGATATGCCCTCGCAATAACAACGCGGTGAGCTTCGTGCTGCGGCCGGCGCCGAACGGCATTGAAGTTAATAAAGGGTGATTGGTTGTGTTAACAGGTGTTTTATTTAAAACTAGCTTTTGCCCGCGTGTTACTTGGTTATATCGCACCAAAAAACCATTTTTGACCCCAGGTCTTAAACTATGTCCATACCAAATTTCATCAAAATCGGTCAAGCGGTTTGGCCGTGAAAGCATAACAGACAGACAGACTGCATTTTTAATCGAGGTCAAGAAAATATTTTCGTATTTCGATATAAGTTTATTTGGAAAAGTTGTTCAGAATAACGGTCTGAATCTGTCCTTAAAATATTTGCAGTTGATTTGTGTCCACCTTATAGAAGTATGGACTAGCTGTTTGATACCTCCGACTCAGCACTAAATCTATAACCATGATTAAATTAAAAAGCGTACCCTAGGCTCTACAGCATGCTTAAGATCCAACTAGGTTCGATATTGATAGTGCAACATTCGGATGATGAATCCGAAGATCGACAAAAGAACCTAGCGACTTTATTTGCTAAAACTCTTTCTTTAGGGGCAAATCTAGAAATCATTTAGGCCCTGGGCTTCGAAGCCAGCTGAGGAAGCTACCGGGAAAGCGCTAAGAATGAGAGAAGTATTTTTTATTTAAGCAAAAAATTCGAAGAAACCAACTGAAGAAGCCACCGGGAAAGCGTTAAGATGAAAGAAGTATTTTTATTAAAGGAAAATATTTTATTTGTTTATTAGCATGTGCTCCCATTACTTTTAGGTTTCCACGAGACAGGCTCGTCCTAGTGTGGAAACCACCAGTATACTTATTGGTTCTGTATAAATAGTATACTTAGGGTCGATTTCACCAAATAAGAGTAAATTTTACTCGAGAGTATACGAGCAGTTACCCCTAGGATAACATATTTTTACGTTTCACCATAGACTTGGTCCAAGAATAAACGATTATGCTGGAGTAATTCACTACTCCGCCAATTTTCAACGAGCAGCGAGCTTATACTAAGGATAAGTACAATACAATGGTCCAAGTGTCATTGTTTTAACAGCTGATTCTCTGGCGCGCTGACATAAAAATAATATTAGGTATATTATTATTTTTTTAAAATACTTTTTACGGCCATGGAAACTAGACCTTTAAGGCCTCTCTTCATTTTATTAATCTTCTTCAGTCCTACTTTAGTCAAGTCAAGTCAAAAAGTCAAGTCAGTAGTCTAGTCAAGTGATGAGTCAGTCGGATGGCTAAGTGAAGCGGTGGAAAAATGTCACTTAGCTATAACTTGGAGATTTTGTTGACAAAGGTAAAAGTCACATAATCGACACTGTACCACTTCCCAACACTCACGCTTGTTCCCGAACACTTTGCGAATAATAATCCACCAATATTAATCACAAATACTCGAAAAAACCTAAGTTTTGGAAATTAAATACAGCGCGGACATAGCGACAGTTTACTTTCCCTCCAAAAACTCCCCTATAATATTTATATATTTAACCCATAGATTAAAAAGAAAATTGCGTCACTTAAAAAGACCGCACGCGAATCGAACTTCTTTGATTTTACTTTGTAAGAATATCTCGTTTTGACACTTTTGACATAGGTATAACCCTATCGAATGTAATAATACGAAATACACTTTATTTATTAGAGGAGAAACGAGCAATTACATTTGGGCGTATATTATTATATAGTCATTCATTTCAATCATTCGGATTCAATCCCTGTCAGAGAGTAACTATCCGAGAGTAAATTTAATCTGGTGTAAAGTGGTGGAACGTGGACGAAGTTATCCACGAGTTAAATGGAAGAATAAATATATTCCGCGGATAACTATTCTCAAGTTAAGTCATGTTTGGTGAAATCGACCCTTACAGTTACAGTATTCTGAACATAGGTTATGAAACTTTTGCAACCTCATGTTAAATAAAAATAATTTGAATTTAAAATTTGAATTACCTTAGAAATAGATTTAGTTCTATTTCTTGCTAATAGGTGGCTCTACAAGGATTGAAAAAAATTTTTTTGTTAAGATACAACTTATTTTCGGCGAAAAAAGATTGTCGTGTGTCGTCATCCTACCACAAACTGATTTAGTGTTCTATTTATTAAATTATTGAATTTAGAATCACAGTATCTCCAGTGATCGATAGATGGCGTTAATATGTCTCAGTATGGGGAGACTCTATTATTACACCAAAAATAGTTTCTTCGTATGGCGGTTGAGTATCTGTACTCGTTTAGAATTCTGTAATCTGTATTCGTTACTTAACTAAAATAATGAAAAAGCAAGATACATTTTATAAAATCATTTAATCAGAATCGGAGGCTGTCCCGCGTCCGCTAGATTCATGGTCACTCGTGTCCATTGGCTCCACCTCCCGTTTAGTAGCCATCTCCCCCACTGACTTTATACATCTGATTGTATATTTGTTGAAATCGCATCTGGAACAATGAAAAATACCTAATTAAACTGCAAAATTACCATTTACACTTCACTAAATAGTATAAAACAAAGTCGCTTTCTCTGTCCCTATGTCACTTTGTATGCTCAAATCTTTAAAACTACACAACGGATTTTGATGCGGTTTTTTTAATAGATAGAGTGATTCAAGAGGAAGGTTTTTATGCCCATGCGAATCCGGGGCGTACGTTATACTATGTAGTGGTGTGTTATATGTAATACGTTATTTTGACCGATTTCAACGAGTTTTCGGTGGTATTCTGTCACTTGACCGATTGCGAATTCGACCAAACGCGACAGAACGCATCAAAGTATTAATCGCTTTTTACAAAATAAACTGTGTTTTATTTCCAGACCGAATACCATAAGTAATTTAGACGCCTCTAAAAATATGAATAGAATACTTATGCAACGTGAAAAAGGTTGACGTCTTGACGGCGACCGTTATCAAGATGGATGGTTTCTGATAAAATATCTGATATTAATATTAAGGTCAAGTGTAGTAATGTGTGATGCATGCGGAACGAAAAGATTTTATTTTACATTCTATACTATTAAACGAGCAATATTTGTATATAGTTATATATATATATTTATAAATTTAATTTTTTCTTTGAAATTTTAAACATGAGTTCTTACATAGTCAATAACAATAAATTTTAAATTTAAAAAAACCCACGGTACATTTTCTTTTTAGTAGTGACGGTCGACTGATTTACCCCCCACATATTATTTGCAGACATTAGGTATTTTCCCCACTTACACCTTTGTAACAGCTCAACTGATTTTCATTAAACATATTATTTTGTAATGTGCACGTGATGCGGTTTCATTTGAGACCCTAATCAAGTTTATTTGCAGACATTCGGTTGTTCTTCCCCACTTTCAGACATACAGACACGTCAAACTTATAACACCCCTCTTTATGCGTCGGGCGTTAAACAGATAATCTAGCTAGGTTCTATGTCTGGGAAAATTCATTTTACCCATATTTTTACGCAACAAGATTTTCTGCACAAAACGAGCGAAGCTCGATCGCCCAATTACTGAGACTTTTAATCATGCATAATGACAACTTTACAGCAATTAAATGATATTTAATTATTTGCAGGCAAACACGGTCAAAGGACACGTTATACACCTATCCAAATTAAATGATTAGGCTTTGTTCGGACTATTTAGTAGATGTTTTATGTGAAGTTTGCACGAAATCGGTCGAGCTGTACTTCATTTATCATATTTTTTTAATTTTACGCGGGCGAAGCCGCGGGCAAAAGCTAGTTTGGTATAAATGAATGAATGAAAGTTTATTTATTCAAGTGACCATGACTCATATATTAGTAAAACTTACACTATGTAAGTAGTAAAACATTTTATGTAACAAAATAAAAAAATAATCAAATTACTTACATTTTACTCAATTGTGAATATTTGACGGTAAGCACTTTCTCCAAAGCCAGTAACACGCTCGCGGGGAACTTCCTTCGTGTACCGGACACCACCGCTCGGACCCACGACAGCAAGTGCTCCAAGTGACGGCTGTCTTCTAAAAGCCGAGCTAGGGAACTCATTAGGCGGTCTACGTAGTCGTTTTCTAGGCTTGATACTGTTAGTTCAACTACGGATAAGTAAAAAAGTAAATATTCATTAATTCTAATTACATTAAATTTAAAATTAAAAAAAAAAACAACATATTTTCTTTATTTTGTAATGTACACGTGATGCGCTTTCATTTGAGACCCCACTCAAGTATATTTGCAGACATTCGGTTGTTCTTCCCCACTTTCCCCCCACAACTTCTAAACGGCTCAACCGATTTTCATTAAACATGTCTAAGAACACTCGCCTGTAAGTCACCTTTAATACCAAAATAACTAAATTGAAATCGCTTAGTCCGTTCGGGAGCTATGATGCCAGAGACCGACAGACAGACAGACACGTCAAACTTACAACACCCCTCTTTTTGCGTCGGAGGTTAGAAATATAGATAGATAGACTCACTATCTGCCGGCGGCACGGCTTCCACACATTGCTGTATGATTGTATGTTCGTTGAGCTGTAACGCGCCAACTAACGCCTTCCCCCAAGATTGTTCCGTTAGGAGTTGTCTTACGGCGTGAGGGGTTGAACCCTCTTCTAAGCGATACGGTCTGTAGATAAAAAAATGAAATTAATAGTACATCACTGTCGAGGCCAGAAATGAAGCAATTTACGGCCGTTATATTCCAAGTGATTTTAAAAGGACAACACGAATCGAACCCTTTTAATAATACGAGGACGTAAATTGCAAATTCGGCCGAGGCTTGTACAATACTTTTCTTCCTCTTGACTTCCTCTTGAGACGAAACAACATCGTATTGTACAAATTTCACAATAGCGTCAACAACAAGCGAGCATTCGCTGTGTTGTTTTTATCAAATTTATGAAATGTTTATACATGTTTTTAAACAATAAAATAATGAATGGTTAAAAAATTAAAAACCAACCTAACAAGTGTCCAGCAAATTCCATTAACGGCCGCTAAAATAAGATTTTTTTTTGTAGAATGGCCAGAGTGAAACAAAAACAACCTAATGTATACAAAACGTGTACATTAAAAACCTCCATTACTATCCATTATTATGGCCTAGACCAGCAATGAGTCTATGGACGTATTGCTTTTATTTAAATAATTTGGCTATTTCCGAGAAAGAGGAAGAATTATATCTTTCGCTGACAATAACGCATCTCGACGTATATAACAAACCGACGTATATAACAAACTGTTTTTGTTATTTCGAAGAGTGTCAGAGAAAGTGTATTGTAATTTGTCTGGTATTCAAATCATTTGCCTGTATATGTTTCACAAACCTGAATGTGCCATCAATGCCAGCATTTTGCCCATAGACAAGCAGTCCTTCCGTAGCCGCCACGGCGAAACTCTCGCCCGTCGGGGAAAACCTAATGCAGTATACGCGCACCTGAAAAAATAAAAAAAGTTATCTATGAACAATATGTACAGAATCTAAAAATTTAGATTGTAATACCAACAACTGAATTATTTTGACCTTGTTTATTTACATAAACATAATCACGTCTTTATCCCATACGGGGTAGACGGAGCCTAGGTCCATAAGACCTTAGACCAAGTTTAGCATGATGGTAGTTGCTACAGGAAATCAATAGTGATGGATTTCTAGCCACTATTTTATGTACTTCATATACACTCTCTGACTCCGAGATGTTGACCACGTCCAGTATCTGACTCCAAGATGTTGACCACACCCAGTATCTGACTCCAAGATGTTGACCACACCCAGTGTCTGACATCGAGATGTTGACCACGCCCAGTGTCTGACATTGAGATGTTGGCCACGCCCAGTGTTGGACATCGAGGTGTTGGCCTCGCCCAGAGTCTGACAACGAGATGTTGACCACACCCAGCGTCTGACATCGAGATGTTGGCCACGTCCAGTGTCTGACATCGAGATGTTGGCCACGCCCAATGTCTGACTCCAAGATGTTGACCACACCCAGTGTCTGACATCGAGATGTTGACCACGCCCAGTGTCTGACATCGAGAAGATGACCACACCCAGCGTCTGACATCGAGATGTTGACCACACCCAGTGTCTGACATCGAGATGTTGACCACGCCCAGTGTCCGACATCGAGATGTTGACCACGCCCAGTGTCCGACATCGAGATGTTGACCACGCCCAGTGTCTGACTCCAAGATGTTGACCACACCCAGTGTCTGACATCGAGATGTTGACCACGCCCAGTGTCTGACATCGAGATGTTGACCACACCCAGTGTCTGACATCGAGATGTTGACCACACCCAGCGTCTGACATCGAGATGTTGCCCACACCCAGCGTCTGACATCGAGATGTTGGCCACGCCCAGTGTCTGACATCGAGATGTTGGCCACGCCCAGTGTCTGACTCCAAGATGTTGACCACACCCAGTATCTGACTCCAAGGTGGTGACCACACCCAGTGTCTGACATCGAAATGTTGGCCACGCCCAGTGTCTGACATCGAGTTGTTGGCCACGCCCAGTGTCTGACTCCAAGATGTTGACCACATCCAGCGTCTGACATCGAGATGTTGGCCACGCCCAGTGTCTGACTCCAAGATGTTGACCACACCCAGTGTCTGACATCGAGATGTCGACCACACCCAGTGTCTGACATCGAGATGTTGACCACACCCAGCGTCTGACATCGAGATGTTGACCACACCCAGCATCTGACATCGAGATGTTGGCCACGCCCAGTGTCTGACATCGATATGTTGGCCACGCTCAGTGTCTGACTCCAAGATGTTGACCACACCCAGTGTCTGACATCGAGATGTTGACCACGCCCAGTGTCTGACATCGAGAAGTTGACCACACCCAGTGTCTGACATCGAGATGTTGACCACACCCAGCGTCTGACATCGAGATGTTGACCACACCCAGCGTCTGACATCGAGATGTTGGCCACGCCCAGTGTCTGACATCGAGATGTTGGCCACGCCCAGTGTCTGACTCCAAGATGTTGACCACACCCAGTGTCTGACATCGAGATGTTGACCACGCCCAGTGTCTGACATCGAGAAGATGACCACACCCAGCGTCTGACATCGAGATGTTGGCCACGCCCAGTGTCTGACTCCAAGATGTTGACCACACCCAGTGTCTGACATCGAGATGTTGACCACACCCAGTGTCTGACATCGAGATGTTGACCACGCCCAGTGTCTGACATCGAGATGTTACCCCACACCCAGCGTCTGACATCGAGATGTTGGCCACGCCCAGTGTCTGACATCGAGATGTTGACCACACCCAGCGTCTGACATCGAAATGTTGACCACACCCAGCGTCTGACATCGAGATGTTGACCACGCCCAGTGTCTGACATCGAGATGTTGGCCACGCCCAGTGTCTGACTCGAAGATGTTGACCACGCCTAGTGTCTGACATCGAGATGTGGACCACACCAAGTGAAGGGAAATAAACCGTTATATCTGACTCAGAGATAGATAGATTTGTAACATGATAATTATCTTTGAACAAAAAACAACCGGGCGGCCGCCAATCTAACGTTAGGTCTTACTGGTTTGTCTCTTTATGTCTTTACGATATGTAAAGAATGAAGGGACGGCGCAAGATAGAACGAGATGCAAATATAAATCCTAGGTACTTAGCGCTGTGTGAACTGAATTAGACCGTATTTCGTGGCTTAAGGAGTCGTTTTTTTTTTATTGAAATGACTTTGCGGAGTGAGACTTCTGTACGTTAGTACTATTAAGTATTCTGTGCCCACGCCAAAAGGTGCACAATGCCACTAAAGTAGTTTTCACTTCAAAAAAAAAGTTTACCTCAGGTTTGACTTTTCTATCGGCCATGTCTCCCTGCTTCACTCCAGGTAACCTTATACCAACATCTCCGCCTTCTAACTCTGTTCTCTCCTCTATCAGCGCCATATTGCCGAATTCTGTCAGCAATCGGCGATTCGTGAAATCCTGCAAATACATAAAAAAAAATATAACAAATGAATGAATGAATGATTTATTTAGGAATGAATGAGTCGAAATACATCGACACTGCATGTGATTTATTTGTTTGTCACTATAATATGTTAAACAAATAAAACATCTTGAATACAACTCTAGCTAGCTAGTTCAATTTTTACAAAGATGTCAAAATTCGAAAACCATTTCGAGGTAAAGGCTTAGGAAACAGTTTGCGGTAATTAGATTTTATATTAAGCAAGTATTTTTGAGATAAAACCCAATTTATTTCAAATAAACATTCAAGACCGAGGCCAATCAGAAAAAGTATTATATCATTTTTCATCTTGACCTGACCAAGGATCGAACTCGGGACCTCCTGAGCGGTCAGGCATGTCAACCATTACGCTACGGAGGTCGTACAAAATAAGGGTAAGATTAAAAAGGGGCTATGTCTCTTTCAAAAAATATTATTGCTAGCGACCCGCCCCGGCTTCGCATTGGCATAAAAACCTCTATCTATTTAAAAAAAAACCGCATCAATATCCGTTGCGTAGTTTTAAAGATTTAAGCATACAAAGGGATATAGGGACAGAGAAAGCGACTTTGTTTTATACTATGTAGTGATAGTGATTAGAAAAAAAAAACTCACATTAACCGCGTCCAACGACCTGTTTTGCGTGATGACGAACTTCTTGATAAGAATAGATTCCTGAACGCTGTACAAACAGACATGCTTGGAGTTTCCCCCGCCCAAGATACAAGTGCCGTCGGCCGAGTAGCATATTGTTGTGAACGCCCTGGAAAAAAGTAGATAGATTCCTACGTTGTACAGTCAGAATTTTTGAAAGTGATAAATGTATACTAATATAATAAGGCTAAAAAGTTTGTTTGTTTGAACGCTTATAACTTGAAAACTACTGGTCGGATTTGCAAAATTCTTTTTGTATTTGAAAGCCTGATTCTTGGGGAAGGTTATAGGCTTATAGTACATATACACTAATGGCGAGTGAAACCGTGGGAAACAACTAGTTATAGATATTGTGACACTATTAGTTTATCGAGCAATAAATAGAAAAAAAAAAAAACTTACTTGGTCTTAAGCATCTTCGCAGCTGAAACCAGATCGGTGTCAGCCTTGCCAGAGCCGAGGTCGTTACGACCTTCAATACTGCTGGTTTGTTCGCACGTCGTCGTATTAAAGAAACTGATGTTACCGTCTAGTGTCGACACAGCGATCTGAAAACACGTTACAATACTACCAATACTGATTGGTTCATTCGAATGCCCATTTATAAACAACTGTTAACTCGTTGGTGGAAACTAACGGCTATCGACGTAGATAAAAATCAAACTGTTATTGTTTTTTCTTGTGTGGACCAAAGAATTAAGTAAGTATTAACTTAAGACGATACCTTGGTGAACACTAGAGCTAACCATCAGTTAAAAATCATTATTCACTGAAAACACAAGTTATCAAAAATCCGTCTTATGTAATTAAAGTTCTGGAT
The DNA here is from genome assembly GCA_947044815.1 of Apomyelois bistriatella. Classification (NCBI taxonomy): domain Eukaryota; kingdom Metazoa; phylum Arthropoda; class Insecta; order Lepidoptera; family Pyralidae; genus Apomyelois; species Apomyelois bistriatella. The sequence continues at coordinate 1,514,580 of OX345693.1, forward strand.
CTGAAGTTAATTTTAAACATATTAAAATCATCTTAATTAGTTTTTTTTAATTATTTCCAGTTTGGTTAGGACATTGCAGGCTTGAAACACCAGATTGTCAGATAATAAAGATGATTCCATGCTTCGGAACGGACGTTAAGCCGTTGCTCCCGGCTGTCATCTGGTAGTCGTTAAGGTGATACCTTAAAACGGCCACTTTTAGCAGTTTTTCAATTTGTAACTATAGGGAAAAAATAAGGAAACCTATACAGAAAATGATAAATCTAAGTGGGATTTTTCAGGAGAACTTTCTGCACTACGTCGGGAAGGAATTAAAGCCGAGGTTTCGAAACACACTGACACCAGGTTGTGCATGATCAATTGGCTGAACCAATATAGCTGTTTATAGGTCTGTGAACAATCCCATTCCAACTAATATTATAAATACGAAAGTGAGTTTGTATATTTGTTTGTTACCTCTTCACACCCTATCTACTGAACCAATCGTCCTGAAATTTCGCATACACATAGGAGTATTGAGAAGGACATAGGGTACCTTTTGCCTGGAAGAAATTGCTTTTAGCGATAAGGCCGCCTTTTGTGTTTTATATTTAAGTTCTTGTTAACCTATATTCTGTATTCTATGTGCAATAAAGGGTTTTGTTTTGTATTGTACCTTTTATCCCGGTAAAAAGCACTGTGCAGGCGAAGCCGCGGGCAAAAGCTAGTATATTAATACAAATGAAAACCGTCTTACCTCTTCCCCGTCCGGCCTGAATATAACTTGCAGTCCGTCAGCATTCAACTGTATAGTTTCACACTGAGTGCTGTCTTCTATACAATTCCAGAGTCGCACTGTCTTGTCCCAACTAGAGGAAGCTAGGCGGGAACTCGCTAATGTCGGACTGAATGACACGCAAGATACTGGCGCTTCATGACCGCCTAGTACCTGAGGAATTGACAAAGCTGATTTAAAGGCATATAAGGTGGGACTCAAATCAACTATGCCTTCAATACAATCAACTAATTTAATTACGTGTAAATATAAAAAATAACTTTTTAAAAAGGGAGATATAATTATATATACAATAAAACAATAATACTAGGCAAATTATCTTAACAGAATATTATAAAAGCTAGGCGGGGACTCGCTAATGTCGGACTGAATGACACACAAGATACTGGCGCTTCATGACCGCCTAGTACCTGAGGAATGAACAAAGCTGATTTGAAGGCATATAAGGTGGGACTCAAATCAACTGCAAATATTTTAAGGGCAGGTTCAGCCCACTAAACTGAATAACTTTTAAAAATAAACTTTTGTAGAAATACCATCTCTTGTGGCATTATCCTCCTTCTTTAAAACAAAATTCTCGCACCGCTTTTTCTGTTTCATTGGTCCTTACCTATATAATAAACTCCAAGGCATACTTCATATTTTACCTATATATATACTACCAAATCACTTATGTAAAACAACTGTTACCAAGTATCTCAACTCACTCAACTATGATGAAATTGAAAATTTGCTGATCCCGCCACAGTAAGACCCTTAAAATTCTATGGGAATATGGGAATTTAGCACAAGGCCTATACAACTCTTTCTGAATTATGCAATGCATTGTACTCGTTATGATACTTCCTAATTATAATTATATATAAACTAACAAAGCACCTATATACTCAAATCTGTAATTCTTGTAATTTTAGAACATATTTGGTATGTTGTACACGTTATTGTTTTTTTTTTAAATTTATTGTAAATCCATATCCATCGGCCGGAGCCCTGGAAAACTGTAATACAGGCTCGACCTACATCAGTCTCCAGTCTCCTTCTTTTGATGGCAACACCCTGTTGAGACAATTTTTTAAGGAGAGAATAAATGATTTTTTACTTTTACTTTACTTACCAAAAAAAATTGTTTGACCTCCCATACAAATTGAGAATCAGCTGATCTGGTTAAGTATGAAGAGTGAAAAAAAATAATTTCATATTTTGACATAAGTTTATTTGGAAAAGTTGTTCAGTACAGTAGTCTGAATCTACCCTTTAAATATTTGCAATTAATTTGTTTCCACCATATCTTTCCCATGTAAATTGTGAAAAATAAATAAATAAATAAAATATCAGTTTCATAATAATATTAATGGGTTTTGGCAGGAGCACCACATAACATCAACTTCTCCAAAGGGCCTCTACACGTTGGATCAATATCCCCGCGCAAGCCTCTCATAAGTCCGGGGTGAATAGACCCGTGATCATCAATGGAGAAACATATAATAATAGCAAATTCCTCCTATGGCTTCAATACAATCAACTAATTTAATTACGTGTATATATAAAAAATAACTCTTTAAAAAGGGAGATATAATTATATATACAATAAAACAATAATACTAGGCATATCTTGACAGAATATTATAGAAGCTAGGCGGGAACTCGTTAATGTCGGACTGAATGACACGCAAGATACCGGCGCTTCAATCATTACAAATGGAAGAAAAGTACTATACAAGTTTCAGCCGATATAATTTCAGTCCTCGTTTATTTAGCCATTTCTTACTCACATCCAACAGCTTGCCAAACTTGACGGACCACAGATAAATAGAGAAGACATCCTGCCCCCCCGCCGCGCACAGCTCGCTGCTGCCATCTAGCGCCGCGCAGCTGAACTGAACTAGGCTTGGAGACGTCAGCGTGCGGAAGTTGCGGTATCTGTGTATTACAACATTCGATCGTAAATTTGGCACCACAAATGTGAAGCGGCTATCATTATGCAACAATTTTAAGGGTTCCAGTCCTCAAAAGGAAAAAACAGAATCTTTATAAAGTCACTTTGTTGTCCATATGTATTTTTTTTTCCAAATTTACAAAAATATCAAGTTTAAACATATTAACTTATAGTTCCCTATAGTTACAAATTACAATATTAGGGAACTATAATTTAATAACCTAATATGTTTAGAATTAACTTCAGATCCAGAGTTTTCAGTGAATAATGATTTTTAACTGATGGCTGATAGTGTTCACCAAGGTATCGTCTTAGAAGAAATTAACACCTATGGGATATTCCCAGATGAAATCAAATTTGCTAAGAAGCAATGTCATACAGCACGTAATCAGAAGAATATTATCTGAAAACTGTTAAATTATATGTCAGATCATGAGGTCGAAGTTCAAATCAAATCAAATCAAATCATTTATTGCTTCCTTAATGTACAATACAGATGCTGTCATAAAAATAGGAACAATTAAGGGCCCTGACGGGCACTGCAATGGGAGAAGGACCATTTTGTACAATTTTTTTATAATTTACTATATTATATTGAACTTATATTTATTTAATTACATATTGTTTCATTGTATTATTCATTTTCTTTTTTGTTAATAGATTATGACATAAATATATTAATTATTATATTGATATATTTATATCATAAAATACTTTGTAAATTGTATGTATTCAGTAATAAAAGAATTATTACTGAATACATACAATGTGGATCTTTTCAAGGCTATGGGGAATAAGTTGTTAGTTGACATCGAGCTTGTTAATGCATTAAGATAGCCTATATATCACAAATCTCATCAAAATCTCACCTGGTGAGATCGTAACACCTCACAGTGCCTTCTAGCGACAACAACACAAAGAACTTGTTTGATTATTACTGCATTATGTCAGCCTTAATATCACAAAACTCATCAAAATCTCACCTGGTGAGATCGTAACACCTCACAGTGCCATCTAGCGACGACGACACGAAAAACTTCTTGTTCTGGCTGAACACCAAGCTTGTCACTGCTGATGTGTGTTCGTTAAATGTGATAAAACAAAAGCCAGTAGTCGTGTTCCACACTTTTACTTTACCGTCATGGCCTCCTGAAAAAAAATTAGATTGTTTTAGTGTTGGCGCAAAAGTATTGATAGCTAGCTGTTACCCGCAGCCCCATTCCTAAAACTACTCCTGGTACCTTAACTATATCCATACCAAATTTCAACCATATCGGTCCAGCGGTTTAGCCGTTGAAGCGTAACAGATAGACAGACTTTAGAATTTATAATATTAGTATGGATTTATTGTATCATTTGTTGTATTACTAGCAGTCCACTCCGGCTTCACCCGTGGCACATACATAATCGGGAAGGAAAAAATGTATCTATCATTTTAATAAACTAAAACACGTATGATCAACAAATAAAAAAATATTGTTTTTCTACATCATTCGTTTTATTACCAAAATCATTATAGGTACAACCCTAGCACATTCGCTCGATGACGCGCGATGGCAAAACAATCTCAACTCTCTATGTGCGTAGTTATGTTACATTTCTGCTCGCTGCGTACAGCTGGTATTATTATTAAGACTTTGTAGGCTATTATAGTGTAGGTATTTTCGCTTTTGTACGAGAGTGATGTATCTGTTACGAACATTAGTATAGATTAATAGGATTGTGACCTTTATCATAAAATATCGATAGTATTAGTAGTTATGTTCGTACTACGTTACTATTCTTTAAGAGCAAGATGGCAATAGTCCCGCAACGCTTGTTTCTTTCGTGTAGTCCATAATTTAAAATAATCAACATCATCATCATTTCAGTCGCAGGCTGTCCACTGCTGGACTAGCCTTTCCCCAAGGATTGTGTGACGTCGCGCATTCTCCTACGGCGGTGCTTCCTCGCCGCCCGCCCCGCATCACCCCGAGGGCCATATATAAGGCTGCGCGCGTCCACTGGAAGACCTCTTTCGGCTGATCTCACCATCTCAAGTTAAGTGGCTGGCTATTTCATAGCGGCTGCCTGACTGGATCTCGTGCCTACTTAGATCTCACGACCCCTATAATCTCTCATTAACGGTTATCCTTAAGTGTCTAACTTTTTGTAAAGTACAAATAACAAATATTGTGCGATTCGCTGAAACCTGGATTTATCTTCTCTCCACACACATACCTTAAGTAATTAGTAAATTCAACCTACGTTATAATTTCCAAAATGACCAGTTGGAAGCGGCCTTTCTTCAGGTCATCTTTAAAATAATACAAAGCATATAAATAATTTACCTACCTGTAACTATGTAGAGACCGTCTGGCGAATAAGCGAGACAGGTCATATCTAGAGAGTGACCCTGCTGCTTCATCACATACTGCTCACCTTAAACATAACAAACACTAAAACTTGAGATAAATAAATAGCTATATAATCACAAATCACATGGATTGAGTTAGCCCCAAAGTTAGTTCGAGGCGTGTTATGGGATACTAACTGGGGGTCTAAAAACGCCACTGTGAGCAATTCATCGAATCGAATTCATATTACGAATTCCTTAGCAATTCCTATTTCTTTCAACTTTTTTGAAGAGGAATTGCAAAGTTAAGTTAGTCATTTTACAAAAAATAGAGGAATTGCTACAGAATTGCTAAGGAATCCGTAATATGAATCGATTCGATGAATTGCTTAAAGTGGCGTTTTTAGAACCCCTGAACGATACTATATTTTATTAACCCCCGACGCAAAAAGAGGGGTGTTATCAGTTTGACGTGTCTGTTTGTCTGTCTGTCTCTGGCATCATAGCTCCCGAACGGAGGAAGCGATTTCAATTTAGTTTTTTTCGTATTAAAGGTGACTTACGGGCGAGTGTTCTTAGACATGTTTGATGTAAAATCGGTTGAGCCGTTTAGAAGTTGTGGGGATGTAAGTGGGGAAGAACAACTGAATGTCTGCAAATGTACTTGAGTGGGGTCTCAAATGAAAGCGCATCACGTGCACATTACAAAATAATATGTTTAATGAAAATCGATTGAGCTGTTACAAAGCTCTTGGGGTGTAAGTGGGGAAAATACCTAATGTCTGCAAATAATATGTGGGGAGTAAATCAGTCGACCGTAACCACTAAAAATAAAATCTATCGTAGGTATTTTTAAATCTTAAATTTAATGTTATAACAAATACGTTTATATATGTCGTCGTCGCTTGATCGTTGTATTGGCCAGATCGTGATATTTAATAGTTTAAAATACAAACTTACTTTGCCATTCCCACACCAGTAGTTGCCCAATGTTGGGACAACCGAACGCAATCCAGTCTCCTGGTGATGATATCGCTATACTGCTGATACGGTGTTCGGAAATACTCAATGTATGTATTAGATTCACGTCCGGCATTTCGTGTAGGAAGAATATGCCGCTTGAGAAACCTGTAACAATATTATAACATGTTCAATTGTTCAGTTAAGGCGATACCTCGGTGAACACTAGCGCCATCGTCATTTGACGACCTCCGTGGCGTAATGGTTAACATGCCTGACCGCTACTCAGGAGGTCCCGGGTTCGATCCCCGGTCAGGTCAAGATGAAAAATGATCTTTTTCCGATTGACTTGGGTCTTGGATGTTTATCTATATATGTATTTGTTATAAAATTATAAAATATAGTATCGTTGAGTTAGTATCCCATAACACAAGTCTCGAACTTACTTTGGGGCTAACTCAATCTGTGTGATTTGTCCCTACATATTTATTTATTTATTTATTTAAAAATCATTATTCACTGAAAACACAAGTTATCAAAAATCCCTCTGCTGTAATTATGGTTCTGGATCTGAAGTTAATTTATGTATGTACTAGTAAGTAAAACCTACTATATGATACTAGATTTTAGGTGTGGGTTTTCTTTTTATCGTTTTACAATGATTTATACCATGTGGTCCCATTGCCTATTAAAAAGATTTAATTCTTTTGCTTGGTAATAGATGGCGCTACAAGGTTTTAAAAATTTAATTTTGTCAAGATCTCACTTATTTTTTGTCGATAAAAGTGTGTGAATGATTAAAACACGATTATTCAAAAAATTGACATCCTACCAAAAACTGATTGTGCTTTTTTTAAAATAAATTATCGGATTTAGAATCAGTGTATCAATTGATCGATAGATGGCGTTAATATTACTTAGTATGATCAGGACTTTGTATACATACATTGGCGAGTTTCTTGATATGGCGGTTTAATTATACTAATATAGTGTTTCGTTATTTGTGATTTCGGGGACCATTTCGCATCAGATGGGCAATTTGCCTACTAAATTGAATTTAAAAAAAAAACGAATCGCTGTTTTACTATTTCGCAAGCGTATATAATTTCGCGCTTTAAAGCGTATATAATGTCATGTTTTTTTTAACTCTAATAATACTGAATTCAAGATTTTACTTAAAAAATATAGTTAAAAAAAAACTAAAATAAACACGCTTTGATTATATTTATTTTCCACTTTTTAGAGACAAACTTATCGAATTATTGTATTGTCATCGGTCCTTGATAATTCTACAAAGTTTGAATTAAAACCTGACCGTTCAAAGTGGGTCAAAATTAAGTTCAAAGAAGTCGGTTACAAACAAACAAGCAAGCAAACATACAGGTGAGGCTAATAAAAGCGTGTTAAAAACCGACTTACCAGTGACTAGCACCTTGTTAGCCTTGTGGTACTGCGCGGCGGTCACGCGCACCTTGTGATGCGCGTGTCGAATGGCGTCGCCGATGTAGTGCCGCCCTAATTTCTTGTATAATAGACGTTTCTCGTCCTCTGCTTTTGGTGTCACTTCTGTTGGTTCCTCTTCGCTTTCCTTTAATACATACAATTTTATTTAATTATTCATGTACATTATAATACATTATAATGATGACAATTTCCTAATTGTAATGCGTAATATGGGTTAATGCCTGAAATAAATGATTTTTATTTTATTTATTACTAGCTGTTCCCCGCGGCTTCGCCCCGCGTGGGACTCGGTTATATCGCGCCCAAAGGTAGCCTTTGTTTGACCTCAGGTCGTCAACTACATCCCTACCAAATTTCATCACAATCGGTCCAGCAGTTAAACCGTGAAGAGGTGACAGACAGACAGACAGACTTTCGCATTTATAATATTAGTATGGATGCTATCTCAACGATAATATATTATATAACAAGTAATCTATTTGTGTATTGGTGAAATAAAAATAAAAACTAACAAAAAAAAAAACTAAAATTCAAATAAAACTTGCCCGTGAGGCATGTTAGCAAGAATGCTGGCCGTATTTCCCCGCTGGATAGCAATACTTATCCGTTGGGCGAAATACCAGCCAGCCTTCCTGTCACCAGCAGCGGAGATAAGACGGGGAGAGATCTCATTGAAAAAATCTCTCGCACTGGGGCCCCAAGGTCCAAACGTCTCTACACCAAACGGCACAAATATGTAATCTTGATTAAGACCGGCATATTTGCGTCGTTTGGCGGTTTCAGCGCTCTCAGCTGCCGATCCAGCTCTCGAAACCGATCCCTTGAGGTGGGAAGGCGCCAGTGTGTCAACGCATGTAGCGTCCCACACTAGAGCTCTCCCGCGATCCCAAGGAATCAAAGACATACCATCAGGCCTCTTGCCATCATCGCGTGCTACACCTCGTGGTTCAAGGGTGCAAGGGACGTTGATGGTGGCAAGAGCCCTTCTGATGATGTCATTTAGAGAGCTGTGACGAGAAAGCCTACCAGCGCTGAGATGACAGTGAAGACCATGGAGCCCAAACTGATCTACGCTGCTGCCACACGGGCAAAGATGAGGCGAACATATGGCGGTTCCCAAGCGGAGCCCAACAGCTGTACGAAAAGAGTTATTGTCCAGCAATGTACCGATGTTAAAAGAGGGGATGGCATGAAGCCAGTGGCTGGACTCCTTCGAGGAAACTGCTTGGAGCCTGGCGCGGTCTAAATCACTACTATAATTTTGAGTCAAAAAGTCTACTGTCTTTTGCACCAAGGGAGCGTCCCAGAGTCTTTGTTGGCGTTGTTCCACTGGGGCACTCTCATCGGGGCAAAGGGCTGTCCAAGCTCTCCTTGCCTCCGTCAAAAGGTCAATGTCAATATTGGAATCTTTAAGGATTTTTTTGCAAAGACCTGACACGCTGTTGGCAGAGGAGAGGAAAGCAGGAAGAGCAACACTTTGAATTTTTCTTATGCCAATGCCGCCGTTTTTAATTGGTAAAGTCAATTGAGTCCAAGAATTTTCGTTAAAATTAAGATTTAGAATTTTTTCCAATGCGGCATGTAGACACGTGTCTATTTCAATTAGAAGATCCGAATGTTTCCAGATTGGGCAGGCACGTAAAAGATAAGTAAATTTAGGAACAAAAAGACAGTACTTAAGAATAGTGTAGGCAATATGGGAATTCAGAATTTCCAATCTGGAGGACGCCGAAACAAAGGTATCTTTCTTTTTATTCAAAAAAGGCTCAATGCTGGGATCTAGTAAAGGGGCACCAAGGAGGTGCAAGGCATCTTTTGAAATTAGTTTAATATCAGGAGATATTTTATGAAATTTTTCTAAAATATTAGTTTTCAAAGATTCTGGAATATTATCTGGAATGTGTATTTCACATTTTTTAAAATTTAGAACCAAACCAATATTTTTGAAATTATTGATCAGATTTTGAAAATCATTATAAACGGATTCCTCATTACCTCCAATGGTGCCATCATCTAAATACCAAACATTTAATTTTGAATTTAGGGATGAAATGATCGGATGGATGCCTAAACTAAAAAGCGCTGGTTCAAGAGGATCGCCTTGTTGCACACCGTTAGATGAAAGAATTACATTATCTTCATATAATAATTTTGAGGGAGAAGAATAACATTGCGAAATATAAGGTAAGAGATCTGGGAGATGAGTAGAAACTTCTTGCAACAAGACGTTCCTATCAATAGAATTAAAAGCATTTTTCACATCGACTTTCAGCAGTACCTCCGTAGCGTCACTTTTTAGAAAAGTGCGTACAGAATGTACTGCTGCTTCACAACCACCTCTGCTACCAAAACCCAATTGGAAAGGTTGAAGTTTGCTTGTCATTGTGGAGGCTATGTGCATGCAAGCAATTTTGGACGTTAAACGACGTAAGGTGCAACCAATAGCAGTCGGTCGTACCCCGCCGTCCTTTTTCTTAAAAGCATATGATATAAGCATAGTATGGATTGAAAATAAACATTTTGACGTGACAACGTCTTAAATTAGGTTGCGGCTGGGAGTCACTTATGAAAAAGTGTAACGCTCGGTAACGTTACGATGCGCTCACAATGAGAGCGAGTGAGAGGCACGCGTCCCCTAAGAGCGAGAGAGACAGACTCAAAGTCGTTGTCACGTAAAACTTTCGCCCGTATACCGACTTTACAGGCAACCAATTTTTTTTTTATTTACCAGCTTTGCCCGCGACTTCGCCCGCGTTAACTTCCCGCGGGAACAAAGCTTTTCCGGGATGAAAGGTACCCTATGCCCCTCCTGGTTCTAAGCTACCACCCCACTAATTTTCAGCCAAATCAGTTCAGCCGTTCTTGAGTTATAAATTGTGTAACTAACACGACTTTCTTTTATATATATAGATTTATTTACTCACATATTCTTTATCCTTTTCGACAGCATTCCTCTCGTCGACATCGTCATCGCTCTCATCTTGCTGTAATTTCCTTCGTTTCCTCCGGGAGATCTGAACGGCTGACGTCACGAGGTCATCAGAATCCAAACTGGCCTCCCACAAACACACCTGTCCAAAATATCACAGTAACTAGTTTGTTGTCTATTTCAACTAAAAATGTGTTTTGACCCTTTCTCTCTTAACGATATTTACCATGAAAGAAAGAGACAAAACATATATTTTTAATCTATATATATACATACATACAATCACGTCTTTGTCCCATAGACCACGTTTAGCATGATGATAGTTGAAACAGGAAATCAATAGTGTTGGGTTGCTAGCCGCATCGCCTATGTCATGGTTTCCCCATTCGCCGATTCCCTCAGCCGACTTTTACGGCTTGCGCGGAAAGAGAAGCAGCTTGTACATTATATGTTTTTCTTTTTCTCCCAGAAACAAAATCAACAACCCACCTGACCATTCCTACTGACTGTAAGTAAATCCAGACTTTTTTTCTCGAAGAAAACACCAACGATCTTATCCGTGTGACCGCTCAGCGAATACATGCTTATGTTGTCTAGATAATCGACGGTGTAGATTTTAGTTGTGGTATCTTTGGAGCCGACTGAAAAGTTTTAAAATCAGAATTATTCATCAACAAATCAACTTATAAAATGGTTGCTTTAAATATTATGACATACAATTAAATTAGTGTCCGTGTTATTGTCTATTCTGTTGAATTGGATTTAAATCTGTTATGATAGAATAATGTCATGGAAAAATAAATAAATAAAATCATCAATAGGCATGACTACGTAAAATATAATGTAATATTTTTTTTCTTGTCTCTTTTTCTCTGAGGAGCTCGATAGTCTAACGGGGCGCGCGTCAAGCAACGGCGAGTGCGCAGCCATGCTTGGATTGGTCGCCACTAGTGGCATTCTGGTGGCATTTATATAGATAGATAGATGGCAGTCGTAGTCTATGTCGGATGCCTTTAGGCGGCCTAAAAAATCTGACAGTGTTGGCCACTGGCACATCCATTCTTTTCTCTGATGTACAACTAATTGTAATGTATTATTAAATTCTACTATGCTTTTAGGTGAAACTTACTTAGTTTTGACGTGACGTCGACGACTCCATAATAATTTATTTATTTGATAAACTAAAGAACTAATCTTCCTTTATTATCGGATCATATTGTTGATATTTTCTGATGATCTTAGTATATTTTTCGTACCCATCAAAAAATCAATCGATATGACTTACCAGCTAGTAGTTTGGAGCATGTAGACCAGTCCAGACAAGTGACTTCATCATTGGATTTCTTGAACACCCGCTTCATGACGAACGAGCGATATTCGCCAGTGAATGTGCTCGGGGCCGTCATTATGAATACTGAAAGCATAATTGAAACATCATGAAACCTATTAAAGAACATCTATATAAGAGTCTGTCTGTAAAGTCAAAATAAAAGCTTTTTACTACTGCATATGACAATATATAATTGATACTTTAAAAAAAAAAAAATTGGCAGTAGTGTAAAAGAGTTGGCTGGGAGAGTCAGTCAGGGTCAACCTCGTAAAACATACTGCGAACAAATCGCAGACCTTTTGAAAAAGGGAGACATTAGGAGTACCCGAAATCGGCGAGCGTGTATGACGAGAGTGATGAGTGTGGAGGAAGCGGGGGAGGTATGTTAAGATCGTAGCCAATGGAAATCTCTAGTCACTGCCTACCCCTACGGGAGACAAGCGTGATGATATATATATGTAACGGGAATATGAATAAAAAATGTAGCATTCCAAGCAAAAGGGTACCAGTGGTACCAGTACCACTGGTAGCCTTTTGCTTGAAACGCCACCACACACACACACAAACACAAGTTATCAAAAACCCCTCTGCTGTAATTAAGGTTCTGGATCTAAACTTAATTTTAAACATATTAAATTATAATACCCTATAGTAACAAATTGCATTATTGCTTAAAACTGCCACTTTAAGCAGTTTTGCAATTTGTAACTATATGGAACTATAATTTAATAATTGAATATGATTAAAATTAACTTCAGATCCAGAACCATAATTACAGCAGAGGGGTTTTTGATAACTTGTGTTTTCAGTGAGTAATGATTTTTAAATGACGGTGGCGCTAATGTTCACCAAGGTATCACCTTAAGGAGAAGAGATAAGCGAAAAAGCAAATAGAACATATGATATCAGACAAAATTCGGCTATTCTAAATGCATTATCCTTTCCCAGTACAAGGTCCTCAAACAAACACCTCACAGGATGGACATTGCAACAGAAGCAAAATCTCACCTGTGTCATCACAACAAGCAGCGAAGTATTTTCCATCGGGACTGAATTTCACTGCGTTAACCTGCTGCTTGAACTTGTACCGATGTATTACGGCGCATGTCACTAGACTTATCATCTGTGCCTCGCCCTCTGGAATAATAAATATTATTTTTAAACAATTTTTTTTTTTGAGGCTTTAGCCGCTCAATGCAATAAAAGTAAAATTTATTAAGCTCTCCGAAACTATTATGTTTTAAATTATAGAGAAAAAAAAATCAGAGACGAGATATCTCAGCGATCACGCGGTCTCTTTGCCGACGAATATTCGAAAGTTTCGGTACTCGCCTAGAAGAGTGCAAAAATCGAAATGGTGGTCATTTAGATAATAAATAACTTAAAAATAAAACTAAATTCCCACTAATTAGCTTTCTTGTAAATAAACCATTTTTTAAATTATGTAAAATGGTTTTCTAAATTTTAACTTACTAATAGCCCACTCTGTATTATAATGATACTATTTAATTCATTTATTTAGGAACAGTCAGTAATCAATAAATAAGTACACATAAAATTAATTTTGTAAACCGCTGCATTATTAAAACATATTTTATTAAAAGTTGCTGCTAAAAATTATTATGACATACTTATGATAATGGTTTAAAATGTTGAAAAATGTGAATTGTTTCTTACTCTCATTAACAGCCAATAAAATAGATCCATTAGGTGACACGTCAATGGCAGTGTAGTTGAACCGACTTTCCACTGGCAGTGTATTGCTTTTGTTCCTGGAATATTTTTAACATTTACACATTCATTTTGATATTCTTTTAAAAGTTGTATATGTAAATGAATGAAACCCAGCAGCCGAGGCAGGCCACTGGTTATTATTCATAAGGATAAGACATAAAAATGGTTATTTTTTTTTAATTTTTATACAAATATAAATTTTGGGTAGAGGCCTATGTCCAGCAGTGAACAGCCTGCGGCTGAAATGATGATACAAGTTTGATATTCCCATGAGGCTGGCATAGGCACACTAAGTGACTAAGGGCCTTCGCTGCGTTAAGCGGACGCACGGCGCGTGTTTGTTTCATATCGTTTCATAGAGCAGCGCTGCGTGAGGCGGACAGCGCGGGCGACGGGGCACGCTCGCCTGTACGCGCGACGAAGCACGCGAGCGGAGCTATTTCTACAAAATCATTGAGCGCTACGTAATCCGTGTCGCACGCGCTGAGCTTGTACAGTCTTTTTTCAAATTCTCCACACAACAATTTAGACGTGACATATGGGTTGATTGGCTGACCCTTTTGTTCACGTCGTCTTTTGGCTAAGTAATATATCAATAAATAATCCATAATTATTGACTACACCTACGCGTTCGAAATTGTACTGGCGGCGCTGCGTTAAGCGGGCGCCCGTCGCGGACGCTCGCGTCGGAGCAGGCGGGCGCACGGCGCGGTCACCCGCGACGGGCATCCGAGACGGGTGCCCGCTTAACGCAGCGAAGGCCCTAAAGCCTCAAAGAAAAAAAAATTGTTTACAGACAAGCAAAAGCAGAAAATACTACATGTTATTAATATACTACTCAATTACTCACTGTTTTAGGTTATAAATAGTTATTCTATTTCCAACGGGGCTAATAACACAGTTACCATCTTGCGTGAACAGGATATTGCCTCTTCTGTAGACGGTGCCTAATAAATTAGAAAACTGAAAGAAACGTTTCATTTCAGAAATGTAAAAGATTCAAATTATTTTAAAGTTCATGGCAATATGCGTAAGCGTTAGATCTTTTACTTAATATGTTTTTAAAGAAGGATATCATTTAATACCAAAGATACTTTAAGGTTATAACTGAGACAAACTTACTTTATAGTTAAACTTCATTTTATGTGTCTTTTAAAACTAAAATGAAATTAATTTTAGAATTGCTGCTATCCATACAGCAAATTTTAAATTATTTTAAGATACGAAATATATTACTTTTCTTCAAAAAAAGATACTCAAATTATCAAAAAACCAAAAGAAAAACAACACATGAGTTTAGTTAGTTTCGTTCGTACGCTATTGTAACGTAATGACACTGGCGTAATAATGAACTAATGACAGTGACAGTCTCGTTTTTATTGATAAGGAATGATACCTTAACCGTATGCTGCATACAGGCAGGTATTAACCATAACCTGTTTATTCAGATTTACAGGTGGCCTACCCAGTGAGTGAGGGAGATGTCGCCTTACATTACGTAGCACGCTGTCTCGCTTACTCACTGGAACTTGCATGGTTTTAAGAGACGGTGGTAAGGCACCAGTTGTACAACATGTACTTACAAGAAATAAATAAAATTAAGTTATAAAACTATAACCCAACTACGAATGGTCATGTTATGGTTTTTCAACTTGATTTTTAACCCCTGACGCAAAAAGAGGGGTGTTATAAGTTTGACGTGTCTGTTGGTCTGTCGTCTGTCTCTGGCATCATAGCTCAAGAACGGATGAAGCGATTTCAATTTAGTTTTTTTGGTATTAAAGGTGATATACGGGCGAGTGTTCTTAGACAGACATGTTTGATGAAAATCGGTCTAGCCGTTTAGAAGTTGTGGGGGTGAAAGTGGGGAAGAACAACCGAATGTCTGCAAATATACTTGAGTGGGGTTCTCAAATGAAAGCGCATCACGTGCACATTACAAAATAATATGTTTTATAAAAATCGGTTGAGCTGTTACAAAGCTCTGGGGGTGTAAGCGGTGAAAATACCATAAGTCTGCAAATAATGTGGGGAGTGCAAAAAATGTGTCGTGGGTTTTTTTAAATTTTATATTTAATGTTTTTATATAATACTTTTTCCGTTTCTCGAAAGTAAAAGTATATTACAGTATCACTCGGAGTTTTGGCGCCAAGCTAAAGTATCACTCAGTTATCGTCATTGTATTTATTTTATAACTATTATAGCTGTTACCCGCGGCTTCGCCCGCGCCACCAAGGTAATGACTATTTTCCCGTGGGACTGAGATGTTTTTCCGAGATGAAAGTAGCCTATGCTGCGGGCACATCTAATAAGCAAAACCCCAGGAATAAAAGAAATAAATTGCAGACTGTGTTTATCCCGGTGTTTATTTAGATAAACATTCAGTTTCTCATCGGTCAACTTTGGTATAATAAATAAACTATTGTATGAAACATTAGCTTTAATTAAGTTATTATACCAAAACTGAATAATATACCATTTGTATGTTTTGCCCTGCGAAGCAAAAACATGTAAACTTTGGGCATTGGAGATACGGGAACATGCTACTTATAAAGATGAGAAAAGCAATGTTTTTCTAAATGTAAGTAGGTATATATACCAGAGACCCTCAATGTTCGCCCTTGCGCTTTATTGATTGTCACAGGAAAAGCAACCCTCATTGGAAATTGTAGCCTTTTAAATTGATAAGGTACGTCCGTCGGTATTATTTTATTAAAATAGCTAGTCAACGAATTCGTAAAATTGACACTAACTTCAAATTTAAAATGTTTGATATGAAGCATATTTAAACAACAATATATTAATTATTTCATCCATTTTAGTTAAGGAATTGGAGTCGGTTTCGTTTTTTTGGCAAAAACAATTATTTTTTACGTCGTTTTGCGGTTTCAGCGCTCTCGGCTGCCGATCCAGCTCTCGAGACCAATCCCTTGAGGTGGGAAGGCACCAGTGTGTCAACGCATGTAGCGTCCCACACTAGAACTCTCCCGCGATCCCAAGGAATCAAAGCCATATGTGGTATGATGGTATAAATCATATCATCAGGCCTCTTGCCGTCATCGCGAGCTCCACCCCGTGGTTCTAGGGTGCAAGGAACGTTGATGGTGGCATTTAGAGAGCTGTGACAAGAAAGCCTACTTATCAGCGCTGAGATGACAGTGAAGACCATGGAACCCAAACTGATCTACGCTGCTGCCACGCGGGAAAAGATGAGGCCAACATATAAATATATTTCTTTGATAAATTTTGATACAATTTATCAGAGAAATTGTACTATAGGCACAATGTATACAGCCTTTGTTACCTGCGCTATTTTTACAAATCTTTTGACACCTCATTCATTAAAATCGGTTCATAATATATAATAGGTAATACATACATAGACTGCCAAAATCATTCACTCTTCCATTTGGTTTCACCATAGTCGAGTAAAAAATCTAAATTGAAAGAAGACAAAGAAAAAGACTTATGCGGTGTGAATTGAATGTCTCTAAATGTTTTATTGGATTTTTAGTGACAAAGCATTCCAATGTTTACAAAACAACAAAAAATTTATAGCTTGTTGTATACGAATACTATTTGCCTATTTGATTTGTGGACGGTATATTATTATGTGCCAAAACTTTTTCTATTCGTCAAATATTTTGGTAAATACACGAATAGCCATGTGTGGTGGTAGTGGTAGCATTAGGCGGAGCGAAATGTGGCTCAGCGATACAAGACGAGGTGGGTTACTACCGTCTTTTAAAACCATGCAAGATCCAGTGAATAAGCGAGACAGCGCAATAGATCATGTAAAGTGACATCCCCCTTACTCACTGGAACTTGCATGGAGACGGAGGTAAGCCACAAGGGGAGAAAATCAAGTTGGGCGGTCGACCTAAGAACCATGACACGCGCAAGCAAGCATGCACATAACATGCAAGCTTAAAGAACTCGTACCCAGGTCCGTCAATCCCTTATAAAATAAGGAGAAAGAAAATAAAACAAACTTCATTCGTTAAAAGTTTTATATCATATCCGTGTCAAGACAATTACTTTTTACATTTCTAAACTATTTATGTTAGTTTTTATTAATAGTAGTTTGTTGAAAAATTAAAATTTATTATATCCGTATACTAATTAAATTTAAATAATAATTAACTACTTATTTCATTAATTATGTTCGAAAATTACTGATCGGAGCATGCGCAGAAGAAGTTTGCTGGCCAGCGATTCACATCAATGAGGATTGAACGTCATTGCACTACGGACACGGAAGCTCAGGATTGGTTGGGCATTTTGGAAGTGACGTCTAAAAACCAATCAGAACTCGGGTCATATCGAGCACTGCCTTGGATATCAATCGTCATATGACCTATTCTGTTGAGTTTGCAAAGCTTGGGCCATATTAGTCTGCGCCAAAGTAGTTTCGTTCGTGGAGTGAGCGTGTGCAGATAGTCCTTAGCTATCACATTGTTTTGGGACCTGTAAATACTCCCATCAAATAATAAAAATGTCGTCAGCAGGTGCTCCACCTTACTCGCCCTTCTTTGGAGTCATGGGAGCGGCTTCAGCTATCATCTTTAGTGGTATGTACCTCTTTTGTTCCTTTTGAATTGGTCATCTAGAATCTAGACCGAATATCGATCTCACAGAAAATAACTCTCAGGTTTTGTTTTCTGGAGCTAACAAAAGCAGTACAAAAATCGATGCAAGGAACATCGGGACATGTTATTTTAGACATTCTAAATATAGTATAGTCTGCCGACCGCACCTATTGATTTCTTAGTCCTAATTGTTAAATAAGTAGGATGATTTCTTTGTAGTTATATCTAGAATTTCGGTTTTTCGTTCCTTTCTAGAGTAAATCGCATATAATGAGGGGCGTAGGTTTTTTCCGCGGAATCAAACCTAGTCATGTGACAGATTTTGTAGGGGGTTTGTTAGCTATTCGGTTGGCAGCACTGCAGTGATAATGTCATACAAAATTGAGTCAATTTGGCGAAACCATGAAATCAGAAAGTGTTTAGATCATGATTCACACATGGTTTTGTGATTTCTCAAAGTATAGACTATAGTCTGGATAATTTCCGCCACTTTCCATTTTCCTATCATGTGTTTTGACATCACATGATCAATCAGCTGATTAATCATGCCAACTTGATCTGAAGGCTTATATCTTTCATATCGAATTATTATCTGTAATAACATGATATTATACATATTGAAACAATTTCTAAAAGACTAGATATCTCATTTTGCAAAAATATTTCCATATTGTTAGCATTACAATGTTCTAGTATGAAAGTACCATTGCATATCAAGCCCAATGGAATAAGGGTCTTTATCAGTGACTGTTGGAGACATCCCTTCTTATATATTGAGACTAGCTGTTCTCCATGGTTTGCTTGTGTATTTACAAGCCAATAAACTTCACCAAGAATAGGGTTATCATGTGCTAAATCACTACATAGTACAAAAGTCATTTTCCACTGTGTATGCTTAGATCTTTGAAACTACGCAACGGATTTTGATGCGTTTTTTTAATAGATAAAGTGATTCAAGATGATGGTTTATTTGTATAATACATGTATTCTATAGCATTGCATCTGTGCAAAGCCGGGGCGGGTTGCTAGTAATTTTATAATTTTATGAGTAGTTCCAGAGTTTAAGGTGTTTGAATATACAAACTCACTCTATAGCTTATAGTCTAAAGTTGGAAAAAGAAGTGATATGCAATATGTAAATGTAGAGATTGTTTCTAACACTCAATATGGCCAAGTTCAACTTACTAGAGCCGAAACAATGCAGTTAAAATATGTGCCAAACCAGCTTAGTGTGATTTAGCAAAACAGTAATTTCAGCACTCAAAGTGAACAGGATCTAGGTACATGCTAATCTCTTGATTTAAAAAAAATACCATTTTGCAATTACACTAATATTATAAAGAAAGATTTTTATCTTTGTATTTTTATTTGTAACTGAACTTCGTACCGCCTTTCTTAATATTTTTTTCCATAAGAAATTTGTATTAGAAAACTACAAAAAAAAAAAAAACAGCCAAATTGGTCAAGCCGTTTTCATGCTATGTCGTGACAATGGAAAATAGGTTTCATTTTTATATATATAGATGAATAAACTTAAAACTATTTGACTAATTGCAATAATTCTTTCACCAATATAATGCTAAATTTAGTTGTTTAACATAAGCTATAGTACTTATGCACATACGGGCAAGTGAAACTGCAAAATACAGCTAACATATATATTCTTGAAGATCTTATTCTACACTATCCACTCATGTCTAGGGCATAGCCAGTACTCACAACTGCAAATTCTGGTGTCTACTTGCTAGTCATCATTTATACCTTACTAGCTGACTAGTTTAAAACCCTGCATATCAGAAGGGCAATCAAGTAAAATGCCCTTATTGAATAAACAATGTGAAAGTCAAACGACCTACTAGTAAAACATCTGAAATTTGAAATTGTCATACTAGTAAAACGTAGTTTTGGCAAAATACTGTCCACACATGGTCATATAGGCAAATATTCGTATACAAATAGCCAAGTGTGGTGGTAGCATTACATCATTAAGAGATTCAGTTTGTGGTAGGATGACAAAATTTCATGTTTTAATGTTTAATAATTTTGAAAAATAATTAAAAAGTAAGCTGGATCATTACTAAATTGAAATTATCAAAGTACACTGCTAGCTATTAATACGCAAAGCACATGATATTAATAAATAAAATTTAATTTTTCAGCATTGGGAGCTGCATATGGCACAGCCAAATCAGGTACGGGTATCGCAGCCATGTCGGTGATGCGGCCCGAGCTCATCATGAAGTCCATCATTCCCGTCGTCATGGCGGGTATTATCGCCATCTACGGGCTGGTCGTAGCTGTCCTCATTGCAGGAGCCCTGGATGAAACGAACTACTCCCTATACAAGTTAGTATATTTTTTTATTTATTTTATTTTCATTACATAACACGTAAATGGCAGACTGGAACTGGAGGGCTTTTTCTGTCTGTTTGGTTCGAAGCCCAAGGTCAGCTAAAACACATTATCTTAGTTTTCCTTCCATGCCTTCTCAAAAGAAGTCTCATTAAGGGCACTGCATGATGTCTGAGAAAATGATTGCAGAACCAACCTACTGCAATATCAAAGTGGAGCTAGTGCAAAAATGAACTTAATAAACATTAATACAATGGATGAGAGGGAGTTGTCTATTATTTATCCAAAAAAAGCTACAGCCAAAAAAAAACTCAGTTGTCAAAGTATAGTTTCATGTCATGACTCATATGATCAGTGATATGATTTTTGTATAGTATGTTAACTTAACTATGGAGTTGTCAAGATTGTATGGTATATCTTCAAGGATAGATAGATAAATAAAATGTTTATTTGTTCATCTGTAACACACAATCCAATGATTTATTTATGTAATTGGTGCAATTTATTCATTTATTCACACAGTAATAAATTTAATAATAACACATATACAAGGAATAGAAACATTATGGGAAATAAGTATTAAAGTGGTGAACTTGCTATAATTGTAATTAACAAACAATGGTATTGCTTTCTCGAGATAAGTCCCACCATAATAAGCCTTATTTTTATGAAAGACTAGCTTGCGGTTCCATTAATCCTTGGTGTGTATGTACTAAATGCCTATAATCTTCCTCAAGAATCAGGCTAATGATATACAGAATATTAACCAATAGTTATGTGTTCAAACAAATGAAAAATTAACTTTATTAGTTGGTTCATTTAAGCGTATTATTTTGTCTGTATTGGTTTATCCATTGAATGATAATGAACATACTTCAGTTTTGATAAAATATAACTACAGTTGAAGTACAGCCTGTGATAATGTCTGTATGGCATTGCAGTTGATAAAATGCTCTGATTCAGATTTCATTGTGGCATTCTGGTGGCATCTTTACCTGTATAATATCCAGAGCCTGAGTTTCAATAATTCATCAAAGTTGACATCTGTTACCCATGTATTACATTACTAGCTTTCGCCCGCGTGAAATTCCCTCGGGAACAGTGCTTTTTCCCGGGATGAAAAGTACCCTATGTCCTTCTCAATACTCCTAGCTATGTGTATGCGAAATTTCAGAAAGATTGGTTCAGTAGATAGACCGTGAAGAGGTAACAAATAAACAAACAAATATACAGACTCACTTTCGCGTTTATAATATTTGGTTTATTTTTGTAACTAGCCGCCTGCCTGATGTTGATCCTGATTTGCCAATTTGCTAATTAATCTTGTCACTTGTCGAAAACACCATATCCTTCAACATAAACTTCCTGCTCGTGACAATAGAAATGTTTTATATGCTATTTATTAACCTTTACAAATAAACTAAAGTTCTCTCAGAAAAAATATAGTAAAAATGAAAACTGGCACATCTTGCAGTACAGCGTTTTGCACTCTTGCCTTCCTTCGTCTGCTCTGCTGTTTGAAGAATAACTACTTACGACACAATATCTATCTCTTTCCAGAGGGTTCATCCACTTGGGAGCGGGTCTCGCCGTAGGTTTCTCTGGTCTGGCGGCCGGCTTCGCCATAGGCATCGTGGGTGATGCCGGTGTACGTGGTACCGCTCAACAACCCAGACTATTCGTCGGTATGATCCTCATCCTTATCTTCGCCGAGGTGTTAGGTCTGTACGGCCTCATCGTCGCCATCTACCTGTACACTAAGTAAACTCGCCGAGCACGCTCATCTCCCGTCGCCGTGCTCCGAGCTTCTATGCAGCGCCGTCGTAACTCCAGCGCACAGGGAAGTCATCGCCGGTAGCCTGCTGAACCGCATAGGGCCTCGGAGCACCCTTTGTATAGAATCTTCCTTGTTGAATAATTTAAATCGATATATTGTTATTTCCGCGCAATCTCTCCGCCTGACGCCGCCTTGATGCTGCGGCCGCGCCACGCTCGAGTCGCGGAACATATCAATATATATCTCTATTTTGTAAATCGAATCCAACATACTAATCCCGATCATGATACGCTACCGTGCGATGACGCTTAAGTTTTAATTTATTGCAGTTGTATTATGATTTTCGGTGACAGGGGGACTTAGCTTCACCTATCGACATATCAACTTTGTTTGCGCGTTCAGATCTCCGCGAATACGTCAATCTGATATCACTTCTAGATTATTTTAGCATTAAGGCGAAACTAATTTACAGTTAGAATAGGAATTTATGTCCAAGAGAAGTTATCTTAACATAATTTATGAACCGTTAAACCCCCAGGTACTGTGTACCGAGTATTTTATTGCGAGAAGGTCAAACCTGGCTTATGTATTACATACTAAATAGCTTTCAGTGTTATAGTGGATGGATGTTATCCTATTTGCTAACAGTTATGGCCCAAGAATGTTACAGTACAGTGTCTCTAGTGACTTAAATATTATGGTCACAAAATATTGTATTGCCAGGAAACGATAAATAAACATGATTTGTACATTCCATACTTTTTGTTTCTACTTTATTTATTATTTTGTGTTTTATTTTATTTTATTTTCCTTTTTCGAACGAAAGTATTACAATGGTAAAAATAATTTTTAAGCTTAGCCAGATGCTTACATGACTTATATATTGACAGTGTCGTAATCAAAGTATATATAGTAATAAATAGTACATTTCTGACGATTTATAATAATAATGTGAAAATATTTCAAAATATATTTATTCTGTATACCTCATAGTCGAAATGATGTTTGAATGATTATAAATTGGTAAGTAAAAAATACATCTAGGTAAAATTGTATTTTTATTTTAGGTTCATGTTAGAGAATGTTATAATCTTTGGTGTTATTGAATGAATTGTGTTAATAAAATATTTTGAAAACAACTTCTGTAAAAATGGACTTCGTTTTTCTGTTGAATCCATTATATCAATACTCATTTCCGGTTATCACAAAATTTTCATATATATTTATTTAGCGCGTTCTAGAAGGGGGTAGGGATTAGGGGTGGTGGTAGAATTTTCGATGTACAAAAACCTGGAGGGCTATTTTTGAGATATATGACTCAAAATGTAATGAATATCATTCGATATCAAATGATTTTCATCACCGGTTTTGAGTGAGTCATAACATCTCAAAAATAGCACTCCTGAAGGGTTATTAAGGGTTTGGTCCAATAGTTTAAAATTACTCGAGACTAGCTTTTCTCTGCGGTTTCACTCGCCCTGTTGTGTATGTACTTGAGGAAGGTGTAGCCCAAACTATTTAGCTTTATTAGAAGTATAAATATGTAATGCAGATTGGTCCCATTATTTATACTTTTATCGATTACTAAATCATAAGTCATGATATCCATCATCTCGCATTCATTATGATCATTTCGTTTTCTTATCGACGTAGAAGCAGCGCCTGCATACGTTGTACTATTGGGAAATAGTGATTAATCCCTGGTGGGTTACTACCATCTCTTAAAACGAGTAGATCCAGTGAGTAAGCGAGAGACGCTTACTCACTGGATCTTGCATGGTTTTAAGAGATGGTAGTAAGCCACCAGTAGTCCCCTCTGGGACTTGTCATTAGGTAGTAAGTTTACCCTCTGTACCTCGGCATAGAGGGTAAACTTGCCTCTGTGGTCTATTTGATAAGTTTGGCTTAAGACCTGGACTAGAGGCTGTGGGTTCGATTCCCACAGGAAGCGTTTCTTTGTTTAGCTTCCGGTTTGGGTTAGGTAGGTCTAGGTACAGAGGACATCTCATCCGAGCGTGTTTCGTAGTATGTGACCGAATATGGTGCTCATTTACATTCCTATTTGGTCCAGTAGTTAGGTTGTGGGTTCGATTCCCATTACCCTGACAGTAAGGATTTTTATTTAGTTATCAGTTTGCATATTCAGGCTGAATCTTGATTCTGGATAGCTTTCAGTTACCACTAGTTTCGTACATAACTTGTAATCTATTAAGTGCCAGTAGCAAAGAAAAAATATTCACTCACGCGCCAGCGGCGCCAGTCAAGTTTACATAGAAAATGCTACTGTAATAAACTGTCTTTTTTTCACACGTTTTTGAATCGCTTGTAGAGGTCAGTAAATTCACAGAATACCTAATAAGTAGTACTAAGGTAAAACAATCAAGATCCCCGTAGGAAATACAGCTTTAGGGGGCTACCATCATCTATCTTAGCGGGCTCGAAACAAGCGAACAAACGAGATGGCGTATTACAACATGTAGTGCGCCCTCACGCTTACCCACTCGTTTCGGGCCTGCTATAAGAGGCGATAGTAATCTCTTTGGATAGGTGTTCCGGTGGGTTACTACCGTCTCTCAAAACGCTTAAAACCATGCAAGATCCAGTGAGTAAGAGAGACAGCGCAATACATAATGTAAGGCGACATCTCCCTTACTCAATCGTTCTTGCATTGTTTTAAAAGATAGTGGTAAGGTTACCGGAGCGATGGTCCACCCACACTCACAACTCACAGTGGCCTACTATCATCTCTAATAAAAACCATGCAAGTTCCAGTGAGTAAGCGAGACAGCGCAATACATGATGTAAGGCGACATCCCCCTTACTCAATGGTTCTTGCATGGTTTAAAGAGACGGTAGTAACCCCCCAGAACACTAACTCCCACACTTGTCCACAAGAAAGAACTAAACGCAACTACACTACACGTCAGCTTTTCTATCTATTTTGACGTGTCCTTTGTCAACTGTCAATGAGTTGTCATTGGGAAAGCCGGGATTGCGAAGGTTTTTTGTTTGATACCTAGTACCTATTTGTGAAATTATTTAAAAATAATACTCGAATATTAAAAGAAAGTGTTTAAAAAGTATGAAGTACTTAGCCTTGCTATGTCTTGCTGTAATAGTAAACTACAATGCTGGAAACGCACAAGTTCGTACGAAAGGGGTAAGTGTTGCAATCAAAACTAAACCGGCACTTTGTGCTTATTTCTTGAGTAACTATTGAGAATATCTTTATTTCAGGCGGACGAGAAGATCTCACAGTTGACTGACATGACCGCGAAGAAGTCAATAATATCATTAAACTTGAATAAATTCAAGGAATATGTTAAGAATCCCCCGAGAGACTATTCGTTTATTGTCATGTTTACGGCGATGGCTCCGTCTCGTCGTTGCGCCATTTGCCAACACGTTTATGATGAATACCTGATCGTAGCTAACTCGTTCAGGTTCTCCCCGTCATACAACAATAAACTGTTCTTTGGAATGGTTGATTTCGATGAGGGATCAGATATCTTCCAAATGGTAAGCAATCTTATAATATTTTCTTGTTAGAGCACGACAAATGGTCTTTTTCACTCTTGATATGCAGCTCAGTTTCATGATTTATTTATTGGTACCTATTTGGTTTAACTTCGCATACCTAAGGTCAGTTTCCTTTATACACAATTAAAATGAGTTCAGGAATATATTTTGTGCGTTTTATTAATTTATTTATTCATACAGGATATTTTTAGAAAATGTAACTAATGATAATGGTATTATTTAACTTTAGTTTCACTTGTCCTATTAAAAAAACACTACGGTGGAACTAGTGAGACAAGTCTGTTTAAGTTTTGTTTCACTTGTTCCATCATCAAAGTCAATGGAACTACTGAGAAAAAAAAATCTCACTTGTTCCATGGAACTATTTGCCAATAGAACTTTTTTTTTTTTTTTTTTTTTTTTTTTTTTTATTCTGTTATTTATCTGCAATCAGCTATGATATGCGCTATAAGCAGAT
Source organism: Apomyelois bistriatella (assembly GCA_947044815.1). Lineage (NCBI taxonomy): Eukaryota > Metazoa > Arthropoda > Insecta > Lepidoptera > Pyralidae > Apomyelois > Apomyelois bistriatella. The sequence goes on from OX345693.1 coordinate 1,540,758, forward strand.
GTGTTGGACTGCAGTCTGCGTTCGAGTGTGTCCTCCAGTGAGAACCTCTACCCATCTTGTTAAGGAATAATAATGTCCTTCCTTTTCAGTCGCTTTCTGTACGAACACGTTAGCAGCTTGGTAGCCAGATCATTTGGGTGAATCTCCAGCCTCTCCCGGTATCGTTCAGCAGCCATAAGCACTTCTTCCTTTACTGTGGTCATTTGGAGTTCCTGGTGTATCTCGCTGTTAGTGACAAACCAAGGGACTTTACAGATTGCCCTGAGTATGACATTTTGCATTCTTTGCAGAATAGATAAGTTGGAGTTACTGCAGCTTCCCCACAGCTGTATACCGTATGTCCATATCGGCTTGAGGACCGACTTATAAATTAATAGTTTGTTGTCAGTTGACAAAACGCTGTTTCTCCCGATCAGCCAGTGTAGGTTTCTGTATCGGATATTTAGTTCTTCTCTTTTACATTTTACGTGTTTGTTCCAAGTAAGTCGCCGGTCAAGATGAAGACCTAAGTATTTAACACTTTCTTCGTGTGGAAGAGTTGTGTCATTGAGCCGTACAGGTGGACAGTCACCTTTGCGCAGGGTGAAGGTGACATGTACAGATTTGGCTACACTAGCCTTTATTCTCCACTTTTTAAGCCAGTCAGCCACACAATCAAGTTCGCGCTGGAGCATGCTAGAGGCCACTTCAGGATCTGCATTGCTTGCCAAGATCGCGGTATCATCAGCATACGTAGCTGCAGTCACGCCATTTTCTACTGGTAGGTCAGCTGTGTAGATGGTATACAAGACTGGGCCCAATACTGAGCCCTGCGGTACTCCAGCTTTGATCTCGTGCAATTTCGATGTTGAATCTTCCACTTTGACTTGGAACAGGCGACCCGCGAGGTAGGACTTCAGCAGTTCCAGATTACTGTGAGGTATATACTTTTTAATTTTATAGATTAGACCCTTATGCCACACTCGGTCAAAAGCTTGCTGAATATCCAGAAATGCAGAGGAGCAATATTCTTTTTCTTCTAATGTTTGTCTAATTCTATCACAAATTCTATGGACCTGCTCGACAGTAGAATGTTGTGATCTAAACCCAAACTGGTGTGAGGGGATAATGTTGTCCTTGTCAAGTATTGGCTTGAGTCTATGAAGCAATAGTTTTTCAAATACCTTTGATAATACCGGAAGGAGACTAATGGGCCTATAGGACGAAACATCGTTAGGCGGATATATCCAATAGAACTAGTGAGAATGATTCATAATTTTCACTAATTCACCAGATTACTTGTTAGAAAGTTTCTAAATTGTCCACTTTCTTTATTTGCCAGTTTCACTAAGTTGTCAATTTATATTAATTTTACACCAAGAATGACAAACAAGCCTAAGCAATATTTAAAATATTTAAATTCAAAATAACAAAAATATAAAATATTTAAAGTCAATCATATGTACAATTTACCATAAATATGCAACCATTTCATATTTAGTTGTTTTATTTCTTCTTGCAGTCTCATGTTTCTTTTTTTCATGTCACCACCCTTTACGATTTTCTGGTCCAAAGGCTTGATTGGCGGATAATGTCTTAAGTATAGCATTGAGCCTACCTATCGTTTTTTAAAGTGTAATAATGTTTAAATTAATAAAAACCATTTGTGACCGCATGGATAATTCCGTATTTTATAAATTTTTCAGCTTCGTCTCAACACTGCACCTGTTATCATGCACTTCCCAGCCAAAGGCAAGCCTAAACCAGCTGATACGATGGATTTCGAGAGGGCCGGCATACATGCGGAAGCTATCGCTAAATTTATTCAAGACCGGACTGACCATCAGGTTTGTTTGTCTCATCTAAGAAAGAGATACCGATAGGTAGCTATATCCAAAAGATATAGAGGGATTCTGTGTTTCCAACACCTATATTGTATCCTATCCATACAACTGAGTTTCCCCATGAAGCTGGTGAAGTCACACTAAGCATTTCTCAATGGGCTGCCAAAGGATCAAGATAAATTAACCCAATGGCTTGCAGAATCCAGACAAAAGAAAAATTATTGTAATGTGACATACTGGTACGCAAACCAAGCGGAATCATTTATTATTGAGAAATCCTCTTCTCTGTCATTTCCATCAAACCAATGTGACCATCACGGTTAACACCTGCCACAATCTTCCTCCAGGCAACCCTGTCCTGGGCTAGGTGAATGACCCCTGGATTTTTTTTTATTTATCATGAAATCTGTGCTCATTGGGTTAATTCATCTCTTCACACGACAGACAGAATGTATACCAAGAACATAATAAAATTCTTGTTATTTCCCTTACAGATCAGAGTTTTCCGTCCACCAAACTACTCCGGGGCAGTAGCATTCGCTATGCTCTTCATCCTCGTAGCTGGATTCCTCTACCTCCGCAGAAATAATCTGGAATTCCTCTACAACAAGCAGATGTGGGCCACAGCCGCAGTATTCTTCTGTTTTGCCATGGTTTCTGGACAGATGTGGAATCAGATCAGAGGACCACCATTCTATCATAGGACCAAGAATGGTCCTGTTTATATTAATGGTGGATCGCATGGCCAGTTTGTGTTGGAGAGCTATATAGTGGCTATTTTGAGTATCCTTTTAAAAATCATTGTTTCAATAAGACCGTTATGTTTAGAAAATTTCTATGTTTTTCACAAATAGCCTTTGAACAAATGATTTCTTTTTGTTTGAAATAAGATGGTTTCCGTTTTTCTAGCAATTTTTTTAGAGATTCGCCAAAAACAGTATGTTACCTTTTTGTACTTCAAGCTTGGAGTACAATTGGCTAGTTACTTAAGCTAAATTAATGTAATCCAAAATCTGCCGAAAGTATCATAAATTCTGTTCCTTATCTAAAACTCGCTAGATGGCGCCGTGGTCGTCGGTATGATACTAATGATAGAAGCGGCTGGTGGAGTGAAGAACACAGAAATAGCGCGGTCGCAGGCGGAGGGAAAGAGACGGAGGTTCCAGTCTGTAGTGGGGCTGGTCTTGGTGTGCGTGTTCTTCTCGCTGCTACTGTCCGTGTTCAGAGCTAAGACTCAGGGGTATCCTTACAGGTAATAAATATTATATCTTTACTTACATAATAAAGCTGATGAGTTTGTTTGAACGTTTATAACTTGAAAACTGCTGGTCGGATTTGCAAAATTCTTTTTGTATAGAAAAGCCTAATTCTTGGGGAAGGTTATAGGCTATAGTACATACACACTAATGGCGAGGGGTACAACTAGTTTATCATAACACTAGCTATTCCCCGCGTGGTTGTAACCTAAAACCTTTCCCAAGGATCAGACTTATCATATGCAGAAATATTCCTTAAAATCCGACTAGTATTTCTAAAGATACAGGGGGGTTACTACCGTCTCTTAAAACCATGCATAATCCAGTGGGTAAGCGAGACAGCGCAATACATGATGTAAGGCGACATCTCCCTTACTCACTGGAGATCCAGTGAGTAAGGGAGATGTCGCCGGTTTTAAGAGATATTGGTAAGCCACTAAGGTGTTCAAACAAACAAACTTTTGAAGCTTCAGCTTTGCATGCATTTCTTTTCTTAACTGTTTGTTAAATTTGCTCTTCATTTTACTATAATGTGTTTTGTCTCGTTCTTTCACGTTGAATAAGAGAGAAAGCTAATATTGTAATAGTAATCTAAATAGGCCTAACAAAATGTTTGCTAAGTTTTATGAATAATGGGGTAAGTACAGCTTTAACTCGGCCATTTAAAATAAAGGTAAAATATGTCGCCTCCGCGAGGGCTGTAGCTATTTAACTACGTCCTACCTTTTATTTATTTTGTTTCAAAATCGATCGAATAATTAGCCAGAAATTAAACTGGAAATTAGCCCTGGTACAATAAAAATTAGTACTAACGTAATTAATAATCCATTCTTACACACTTCCTTCTAATATTATAAACGCGAAAATCTGTCTGTCTGTTACGCCTTTACGGCTAAACCGCTATTCCGGTTTTGATGATATTCTGTGTGGATATAGTTAAAAACTGGGTGTCAAACAAGCTACTTTTATACACGATATTCAGCTAGCTTCAAGTAAGTGTCAATCATCAGCAAATCAATATTTATTTATACATTTTTCTTTGTTTCAGCTTCCTATTCAAGTAAGTAAGTGATAGTGTTGTGGGATATCTTTTGTATAATCAAGTGTGCAATTGGTGTATGTTATTTTATTTGTGAAATAAATTTAAACATTTATGTTATCTTTTATTTTCATCCTTAGTGTTAAATATATAAAGCTGAATATTTGTTTGCGCTAAGCATGGGAAACTACTAGACAGATGTGTAAAACATTTTTTTTTGTTCTATATCCCATTTTAAACAAGTTTGAATAAACTTCCGACATCCTACTTATATCATAAACGCAATAAAAAAGGTAACGGCTATACCGATTTAGCAGAAATTTCGAATGGAGATTGCTGGGTCTAAGCACAACACATAGGTTATATTTTATCCCGGAATTCCCACGGGACTGGAGCCCCGGGCAAAAGCTAGTAAATCATACATCAATACTGTATAGTATTCATGTGGGACCATTTAAATTACCAAAAATTTTATAACAAAATATAATTTATTTAGAATAATTTAAATTTCACTATACATAAAGCCTCTTATATAACCAGCCTTATAAAATTCGATGACACTTAATGCTCAAAATAATTAAACAATAGAATTTATTATTACTTTCTTAATAGCTTAGAATAAAAATAACTCCATGAAAAAAAATTGATAAATAGGGAAACATGTAAAAATATTTTTTAATCCCGATGGACCCATGTGGTTCATGTTTTAGTGGTCGATGGGAAGAACCAATATTTTCAAATTAATTCTCAGATTAAAAAACGTTGCGCTCAGATGTATGGTCACGTTCATAATTGCAGTCATAGTTTACAAACCAAAGTGCACCGTATTTTAACCTTTTAGAGCTGTCAAACTATTACTGCAATTAAGATCGTGACCGTACAGTGGGTCACATAGAAAAGTACACTTTACCATTACACTTGAGGTAGTATAATTACTTTGTAGCCCACCGTAAACCCTGATTCTCTTCAAGTTTTTTTTTAGATATGTATTTAGATCAGTCTATACTTCTTCAGTTCTATACTTAAACTAATTGAGGGAAGATGGCCCATCTATTCTTTGGATAATTCTTGAAAGTCTGGATGTACCATTCGTGAGCTTGGATGGCAGTTTGAATCTGTAACAATATATCGGATTGAATTGTAATTTTGATCAAAAATACCACACAAGCGAACTGCTGACATAACATTATTTACACTTTTAATAAATAAATAAATTATTGATGATGATGAGTGTGTACTTCACAAGTAACAAAAATGCGTCATTCATTTTCATAAAGATATTCTGAAAGTCTGAACTAAGTGATATTAACCCTAGATAACTAAACATTCGTCCATGCGACGACGCCCCTTCCCGAAAATGTCAAGTGCATTTACTTCCCCGCGCCCCAAACCCGCCACGCTTTGTTTACCTTCCTGATTGGAGAAAATAATTCATCGCGTAACACGTTTGCGATCACACGGTAATTAGGAGGTGACCTACGGCTATAGCGTCGTCCGGTTGACGAAAGTTTAGTTACAACGTACATTATTTTGCAAAGGTATGTATTATCATATATATTTTTTTAAATTATTTAAGCTCGGTTCCGACGTTATATTTTGTTTTTATTTTATTTTAATTGATGTATTTTACTATTTAAATACATATTATACTGTTTACAAGTGAAATATACTAACAAAAAGTTATGAAATATCTCTTTGTTGCAACAAATTATTCCCGTCTTTGATACGATTGTACCTTTTATTTATTTAGATGGATTTGAGGAGTCAAAAATAACAGATAAGTTAATGGCTTGAAGAAGAAATGTAAGAAGATTCGAATAATTCGGCCTCCGAGACCTCGTGCAATCGGTACTTCGATGTTTTGTTACGACGGCGATAAGACATTAGTTTCATACAAAGCTAAGTCAAACAAAGTGGTTTTTGTGTTGTCTACAATTCATGATTAACAAAATATCGAAGAAACTACAGAAAAACCGGAAATTATCCACTTTTATAACAGTACAAAGGGTACCGTAGACAGTTGATCAAATGTGCTCGAATATGTCTGTCAACCGAAAAACTAACAGGTGGCCGTTATGCATTTTTTATAACTTGTTAAATTTGGCTACTATCAATGCATATGCTATTTACGTCTCAAACAACTTAAGAAATAAAAAAAGCCCACAAAACGACGCGATTTTGTCATCAGGATGGGAGACCAGGTGATGGAGCCCTGGCTACGGGAGCGTTTACAAACTGTGACTTTGCGGCGTGACATCAAGGTCATGATAAAAAATATTCTTGATGAGTCTTCAGAATCTGAAATTCCTATTCCTTCTGTGAGCAGTGTGCGCAAAATCTGTTATTTATGCCCATCTAAAGCCCGCAGGATAACAAGACATCGATGCATGAATTGCAAAAATGCCATTTGTGGAGCTCACAATATTGACATGTGTACTAGGTGTGCGGAATAGATATTTTTTGTTTTAGGTCTTTCAAATTAGTTTCTAGTAAACCAAACTAAAGTGCCATATAACCAGTTTCTATTTTTTATAAATACTTTTGATACATTACACGTTTTTTATTTCGTAGTCCCTCTGACGAAAGTTTAGTTACTATGTATCTACAAATATAGTTTAGTTACCTAGGGTTAAAAACCCATTAAATAATGAATGAATGAATAAACAGTTTATTGCACCAACTACAATAATATATCATTGGATTATACAGAATCGGAAATAATTATATAAATAACTAATAATATTAGTAAAAAGGCGCTATCGCTTATGCAATTCCTTTCAGCCAACCTTAGGGTAAAAAAAAAAAAACATTGTAAAACCCCATCATCATCATTTCAGGGTGTCCATTGCTGGGGTGCCTTTTGTAAAACATAAATATTGTTATGTGGCCACAAGTTGGTTTTAGAACTGCTTGTACCAGGATAATAGGAATATAGAGCATTAATGTAAGCAGTGGTTATATATCAGAACATCACAACAACATACCTGATTACCAAGCACCCATAAATAAATACAGAAGAATGTCTTCGTGGGCATCAGTACCAGGAGTACAGTATACATCACGATTTCACAAAGCCTGTGCGGACTGGAGACTTTGCTGAAGAGCCTCCCACTAGGTACCTTATGTTCTTCGCTCACCACTTCCCCGGACTTCTTGTCTCTACGGAGGCCCGCAAAGATCAAGTTCGTTTTGAACTGCTCGTACCAGGATATAAGGAATATGACGGAGCATGGGATTGCGAAAGTTGTTGTCCATGTGTCGTTCCATGTTATTGTCTCTCTGTTTTGTTTGCCTGGTAATAAAATATCGTTCGTGAGATTTTGGTATTTAAAATAAGTCACTGATTCACTAATATATAGGTAAGTTTTGTTTTGAGAGTATAGACAAGTATATAGGCTAGCTGATAAGCGGTTACTACAGTCTACAGAGTACTTTTGTGTAAAGTACGCGTTTCCGTTTGATTGCTTTTCTTTTATTCATCATTTCAGCCGCAGGCTGTCCACTGCTGGACATAAGCCTCCCCCAAGGATTTCCAAAGTGACCGGTTGGAAGCGGCCTGCATCCAGCGCCTGCCTGCGACCTCCCTTAGGTCATCTGACCATCTGGTCGGTGGTGTCCGATGCTAATGAAGCATTATTACATCAGTTGTGTAATAAGTCTTTCTGTATTGAGTAGGAGTAGTGTTCATGAAAACAGCATCCTATTACATATCAGTACTTGTTATGATAAATGCGATCATTTGATTAGATACCACTTTACTAACCATGTCCTGAGAATCTTCAACCTTGAAGCACATACGCATGTTACCCAGTAAACACTAGTACCAAGATTAGGTATTCATTGAACGTGATTGATGTGCGAGGTAAATGTTTGCAGGTTTACCAGACGCAATGGACAGCTAGCGCGTGTATAACTGTATTGCATAGCTACTAGATAGACTAGGTCGCATTTAGCCGAATTCGCAAAATGGTTAAAGTCGAAAATGCCAATCGTCTCTCTCTCATTTGAGTGTTTTCTCGGTTAAATCCTCCGACAGGCCATCCTTCGAGCCCTTTTAATGAAATTGCTAATTCTTATAGTGGATAATTCTCAGATGCTTGAAATATTTAATGATTGCTACATCAGTACAACACTTTAAACTTCCAATAATTGACCCATTTCGTCAGTAGCCATTTTGCGAGTTAGGCTAAACGCGACTAAACTGCCAGACTCATTACATAATGCAATAGCGTAGCACCTAACGCAATGGCGCGCGACAAGAATATTTACTATTTAATTATCGTGCAGTCTTGTAATGAAATACCTCATTCAGAAATAAGACCTTCACTTGCATATTTCTTTGCAATAAAGAAGAAGTTTCAAGATAAAAAATATACTATATTTAATCTAGGACATTATTCAACCTAAATACTAACTTATTATGTCCTAAACCAAGTTACTAATATTATAGACATGAATTGAAGGATAGGTACCATACTCATAAAATAAAAAAATATGATCGGTTTTTCTTGTAGCTCCATCCACTTCATACTCATGGGGGGCAGACTTCAACAATTGTTGTGTTTCTTCGGGCAGGAGTACAGACACAGGGCATAGGAGTAGAGACACAGAGGCAGGGCACTAACACCATAAAATATATCTTGCTACGGTGACCACTTGACCATCGCGGTCCGTATGTTTTGCCTTTGTATAAAAAGAATCTTTGATGGAGACTGTGTCCAAATACTAAACTTTCGACGAAGAATGTCAAACGCCCAGATGGCTACATCATAATCAAGCCTGCGACCTTAACAAGGTCGTTTGTCTACCTCATCCCTGAACCTAACCTTCTATAAAAGCTCTTCGTTCTTGTCTAATTAATCTACACTAATATTAAACAGAAGAAAGATTTGATTGTTTATTTGCATCAAATAGGGCATCAAAACATCTGGGTGGCTACTACCATCTCTTAAAACCATGCAAGATCCAGTGAGTAAGGTAGATGTCGCCTTACATCATGTATTGCGCTGTCCCACTTACTCACTGGATCTTGCATGGTTTTAAGAGATGGTAGTAAGCCACCTGGCCCAATTTGAACAATTCTCTCTTCTCTCACAATTGGTAAACCACACTATCTACAAACGATGTAGGCTGTGTGTGATACCTACAAGAAAAGCTTAGGTAGATTGCTGGTAAAGAATAAAAAAACTGTTCTTTACCACAAAACAATGGTGCTTGGCCCACAGCTGCTACGATGCAGGCGAAGTAATGTATGATACCAGCGAGGTAATGGCTCAGGTTCATTTTGCTAGTCTTCGCAAACACCTGCACACAGTACGTTTCATACAGCCTTCGTATACATTGAACTGTTAGGAGTGACATCACTACAATGGCTGCTGTCACCGAAACTGTAAAAAGGAAATTTTGAATGAATGAATTATTTATTTAACAATTTATTACATCTTCTACTTAGCCCTATTGTGTTTTCCTATTGCACGTTGAGCTTACAGTTCAGAGCCCAAAGTAAAAAACTATTAATCATAGTCCTTGTTTGGTGGTACTGGTTATTAGAATAGAGCAATTTTGAGAGCAATTCAGTACTAATGACAATAAAAAATAAAAAGGTTACAGAATGTTTTTCGAATGCATGAAGACTTGAAATAGAAATGATGATGATAAGTAAGTACTACATATATACTTTGTTTGTCATTTTACTTAGTCTACTTTTATTATTTTATGATTATATGTTTAGGTTATGAGGTCAGTAGACACTGCACACAAAACAACTTGTTTTAAATATGCTACCCATTAATTTTATAATATTTTTATGGCCCTGAAAATGAGTCTTTTAAGCTACGGATACACTAGGGAACATTTTGTCCCGCAACATGACGCGCAACACAAAATATACGTGACGCTGCAACGTTGCATTGTGTCCCGCAACATGACCCACAACATTGTACGTGACGCGGGGCATGTTGCTTGCTCCCGCCTCGTGAGCGAGCGCATGTGTCCCGCGTCAGTGTTGCGCCATTTGTCACCGAGTGTAGTCGCGTACGCAACGTGCCTTAATAAGAAATTCCGCATCCACAAACTTCTCTTTCTCTTACGTTTCAACACACTCGATATAATTACTATGAACGCAGCACTAATAGCCAAAACCTCCTCGGGCGACATTTCTATAAACACTGAGAAGTGTGGTCGACAAAATGTTCCGCGACATGTATCTCGGCACATTCCACGTAGTTGTTGAGGAACATGTTCCGCAACATGTTGCTCCATTTGTCCCCTAGTGTATCCGTGGCTTTAAGGTCTCTCCAGAATTTATTATTTAATCTTCTTCAATCCTCGCTACCCATGAAATTCAAAGGAAATACATGGGTAGCAAATTGTACCACCAGATGGTCAGGTGACCTAAAGAAGGTTGCAGGCAGACGTTGGATGCAGGCCGCTACCAACTGGTCATTCTGGAAATCCTTGGGGGAGGCCTACGTCCAGCAGTGGACGACCTGCGGCTGAAATGATGATGATGAAATTGTACCACCTACATTTTATGTAAATAAATGATATTGATTGATTGGAAATAAAATAAGGGCCATGGAGGAGTGTCACAAAACTATTGTAAAACAAAAACATACCTGTTGCTTCATCTTGCTCCAGTAACAGACGGAGTATGATTTTAACATATTCATTCACAGTGAAACCCCAATAATAAACCAATATCATATAACACAGAGTTGAAACGCCGAATAGTGACGAAAATATGTAGAAATGTCTATACCAAGCTTTTGGTATTTCTATTAGCTGCAAGAAATTAGCTTCAGACCCTTTGTAAGCGAAGCTGCCGTACCTGTATCCCTTAATAATAAAAGCGGGAACATGTTTTTCGAAATTATTTATGAGAACGCCGGTAAATGTGGCCGCGAAAGCTAAGCCTAGGAAAATAAGGTCAAGTATATTTAACATGACGAGTGTTCACTAGTTTTTCGCACAGGAATATTGAAGGCGACTGACTATGTCTTTATTGGAATAAAACAACACTGTAACTGTATTATGTCCTACATATTCGCACTTTCTAAACTAAACTTGGTCAATTATAATTCTTGTATTCTTGTTCCCCTCCTTTTGATATCGTTCCATGATTCTTTCGTTTTGACGTTTTCTTGAAGACAGGCATTGTAAAAGATGACAGTTAGATAAAAATTGCAAACATTTTGAAGAAAACACTAATAAATAAAATGAATTTAAACAAAATAATATGAATAATGGAACAAAGCAGCGAACAGCTGTTTCATTGATTTGATACAATGACAGACGTCAAACTCAAGTGACTTGAAATGACATCTTAATTTTTTTACGAGAGGCTAACGTCTCTTTTCACTCAGCCTCTACCATCTATATTTGCAAACGAAGTGGCTAGCACATCAAGAAGCTTTGGTTTGAGAAGAAGTCTGTGAGCCTTTCTTTTGAATACACTTAAAGCATTTCCTGGGGGTTACTACTCTCTCTTAAAACCATGCAAGATCCAGAAAGCGGGACAGCGCAATACATCATGTAAAGCGACATCCCCTTTACTCACTGGATCTTGCATTGTTTTAAGAGACGGTGGTAAGCCACCAATGCAATGTTTGATTCGATCTTGCCTGCAAAATGGCCCAAGTGGAGAAATTCGTCAGTATGTGTTGGGTCCCGCCTAAGTGTGAAGACATGACTGTACGAAAATCATTCCCGTTGGACATTACTGGTGGCCACAGAAGTGGCATAATACAACAGGAATGAGCGAAAACGTAGTACTTAGGTAACTCTCTTTTAGAGGCGTGCTAAGAGAAGTGGCCTATTCATGGCTTACTACCATCTCATAAAACCATGCAAGATCGAGTGAGTTAGCGAGACAGCGCAATACATGATGTAAAGCGACATCTCCCTTACTCAATCGTTTTTGCATGGTTTTAAGAGATGGTGGTAAGCCACCAGGACTGTATTTGCACTTGACCGAAAGATTTTTAGTTTTTATCTCTTCTTAAAACGCCGTATGGGTCGGGGTACCTACCTATTTTAACAGCAGTATCCTCCTCCGATCCAATGCTTTATCATTTTTCAGCTGCAGGCTTTCCACTGCTGGACATATGCCCCCCCAAAGATTTCTAGAACGACCCGCAAGCGCAGCGTCGGACACGCACCGATCAGATGGTCAGATGACCTGAAGAAGGTCGCAGGAAGGCGCTGGATGCAAGTCGCTTCTAACCGATCGTTCGGGAAATCCAATGCTTGGTGCTAATATTGCTAATCAATTAGTAACTAGCTATTTTATTCAATTATTATCTTTAGGTAGGTAGGGTAAACATCGTCAAGCATGAGTCGAATTTGCGAGCCAAAGGTTCGGCAACAGTAGCTTTTATTATCTATTCTGTGTTAGCACAGACAACTTGATATCCATCCATATGCCTTATACCTACTTAAAAACTTTATTGATTAGATACTAGCGGTCCCGGCGAACTTCGTACCGCCTTAGGATTATTTTGTAATATGCTACATATACCCCTATGTATTTAAACGATACTAACGTCACTCAATTGTTTTACCTTCCCGGAACCCCCACGCTAACACTTAAACTTTATGGTATGGTATTAAAGTTCAAATTAACTTTCTTATTATGACGAATCTTTTGTATGGGAATAGAAAAATGTTTTCAGACAATTTTTTGAATTTTTCCCGCCGTAAAAGCCATCCTCGTACTTCAAGGAAGATTTGAAAAAAAGAATTAGCCAAAATAGTCTGTCTTTGTTGAGTTATGCGCTTACCAACACATTTTGCGATTCATTTTTATATTATAGATTTATAAAGTAGGAAGGACATCTACTTATGTGTACCTACGAGTTTGTTGAATCAAAATCTTGACATAAAGCTGTTTTACACATAAGTAGTTTTGTTTTAAAATTGTTTAGACAGAGTAGAAAAGCGGTAAACACCACTTGGAAATTCTGAAAACTTAAATTCCCCATTTGTTTGTTTACAGTTTAACACGTCAAAGCCACTGATCTCTATCAGAACAGGCAACGTCGCGGAACAGCCCCTTAGTAAACCGTATAAATAAATAAAGTTTTAATAATAAGGGTTTACTTAATTTAAGCTCAAGCGGGAGACGCGCGGCGGGCATTTATTAACGAACTAGCTGTTCCCCGCGGCTCCGCCCGCGTGGGACTCGGTTATATCGCGCCCAAAAGTAGCCTATGTTTGACCTCAGGTCGTTAACTACATCCCTACCAAATTTCATCATAATCGGTCCAGCAGTTTAGCCGTGAAGAGGTGACAGACAGACAGACAGACAGACAGACAGACAGACAGACAGACAGACAGACAGACAGACAGACAGACAGACTTTCGCATTTATAATATTAGTATGGATATTATGAACTGTGTTGGTGATGACGGAAACAAGTTTTTAGAGAAATTTAGGCTGTATTTTAAAGATTTTATAACAATTTTACAAATGACAAATGTTCCTTAGGTAACTAGGCAAATACTGATAAGACAACGGAAATAAGAGACAATGAGAACATACACTTTTTAAAAATATAAAAACTAATTACTAAAAAGACTACAATCCAGCCAGTCGCCAACAGCATGGCCGGACAACCTTTGTGGGGACTGGGGATCAGTGTTTACGGATCGTCCTTTCTCGTAAGACATGACTGTACGAAAATCATTCCCGTTGGACATTACTGGTAGCCACAGAAGTGGCATAATAAGGTAAATGCACCAATTATGGACAGTATAAGAAAAAAAAATGCGTTTTTCATTTGTAATTTGTAAATTACACAATACACGTTCCCAGGGGTTTGAAGATAAATAAAGAGCCTTTTAATTAATAATTATTCAATGTTTAAAATAAGATAAATACTAGCTGCAATTAAATATAATTTTATAAAAATACCCTAAGTGAGACTCCATTTATGGACAAGCAAAATCTAGTTATGAACCCCCAACTATGGACATTATCCAAATATGAACAGCTAGTTATGGACATTTTAGCTGGGTAATAAATGTTCAATGGTTCTTTAATAATCAGCCAAGTTGTACTTGTTTAAGCCCAAATAGTATATAATGATAGGTCTATACAGTTTGGGAGAATGATATTAACAGCAATATACTTTTACATTAGAAAATTTGTCGTTTAATATAGTGAACCAGTTTTGAACACCTAATTATGAACAGAATGTTCTTAAACTGACAAAGTTTTAATTTGCTGCAGATTTTATTACAAAAGGTAATGTTAAATGATTGTATTGTAGTATATGATGTCAATGTAACATAACGAAAAATCACTTTATAGACATTTTGTCCATATATGGGCACAAGATGAAAAAAATTCCAATTATAAACATTGATAGATTTAAAGGGTAAAATTTATATGATATTTTTAGTTAAGTTGCATAAATAATTTTTTGCTATCAATGATTCAATAAATAATAAGATTTTTAGCAAAAACCTTACAACTGTCGAAAAAAAAGACAGTAAATATAATATACTCGCATTAAGATTCTTATAAGAAGTTCGGATTTTCGACACGAAGTAACACTGCGTGAGTGAAACACTGTTAGGGCTGAAAACTTAAAGGCTGATTGCTGTCAAAAATGGTTTATACAATGTCTGGAATTATTGAAAAATTTATTAGTGCAGTCATTTGGAAAAAAACATTTAAGAGTTTCCCAATTTTGGAGGTTTTATTAAAAACTGTCCATAATTAGACCGTGTTCATAATAGGTGCCTTTACCTTACAACAGGAATGAGCGAAAACGTAGTACTTAGGTAATTCTCTTTTAGAGGCGTGCTAAGAGAAGTGGCACCACACACCGTGTTAAATAAAAAAATTGATATGTAAAGCTGACATCACGAAGCAAATTTGCTTCGTGGCTGACATTAATAACATGTAAATTAGGATCAAGAATTTATTAAGGATCAAGCTAGTGAAAAAAATAAAAAAGAAGACGCGTTTTAATATAAGACGCTTTGTTAAAGGGGCAGCCTTCAAACAAATGAAGTGTGCGCTCATGTTAAGGCACGTCGGGTCTAATGTTCCAGTACACTTCATCTTAACTGACGGCTTAAGTGCGCGGAGTGCGCCTCGGATTGAAAATCGCGCCGCCTCGACGACGCCCCCGCTGAAATATGGGGGCGCCAGTATTTGTTGAATTCGTCAATTTCAATGTCACGTTCCTCGATCATGCTCTTCGTTTTAGGGTTTCGTATGCAAAGGCTGAAAACGCGCAATACTGTTACCCTAGTACTATGAGATTTTATAAGCGCAGACGCTAGCGACTGCGTTAGCGATTATGTATGACAAAGCTGTACAGCGCCCCTGGCGGTTAGAAGAAATTTCAAAATCCTAGCGCTAGAGTGCGTTTATAAAATCTCATATACAAAAAGACCGTCTGTGTGTTTGTTAGACGTCAACGAACTAAAAGACAAGATAAGGATAGACGGACGTTACACGGCAGAGTAGAGGCTAGTAATAAGGTTCATCATCATCACTTCAGCAGCAGGCTATCCACTGCTGGATATGTCCAGGCTTCCTCCAAGGGTTTACATGGAAGCGGTCTGCATCTAGCGCCTCTATCTGCGACCTTCTTCAGGTCATTTGACCACATGCACCGGTACCTTTCCAGACTTGATCCACCATCAAAAAAGGCAAAGAGTAACTGGAAAACTGGGAGGAGTCGCTTATTCATCCCGTACTGCAAAGTCCCGTTTCTACCCTTTGGGAACCTTAGAATGTACAATTGAATTGATACCCTTATTTATATCCCTTACACCTATCTCAAAGATAGGATAATCTAATCCGAAAATAATTCGTCAAATCGGTCCTACTCGTAGCTCAGTAGATTCTTAAAGCTGGTCCCAGTAAACGAATGGAAGTCTGATATCGCTATTTGGAAAAAAAATTACCTATCCACACAATTTCTATTCACCGAAATTGTCTATTGAACCATAAAGTTTGCATAATTACACTAGTTTATTCATCTTAACACATTAATGAATATTTATATCAAACTAAACCTGTATATAAACCTGGGATTTCTAGAAATTTCTTCATATACGTGTGTGAACTCTTTCCAGACACATTCAAAGGTAAGGCACTTAAATATTCATTTCACCTGAAGAAGAAGCCTCAAGAAGTCATCATCATCATTGCTAAAGGCATTCATCATTCTCCATGTCCAAAGTTCTTCAACCAGTTTGTGGCAGCTGGTGTAAATTGATGAATTTCTGCCATTCCAGCGGAAAAACAGCGAAGTCTGGTTCTTCTACATTGATTGGAGATGGTCTCTGGCCAGTAGTAGAGTCTTGGCTTTCGATGGTAAGGATCTTCTTTAGGTCTGCTCTGCGTGACCTCTTGCGCTTGCTTGCTTGTCGGCGTGCAGCTCGCGCAATCCCTCTTCACTTCAACAACCCCGTCATTAGTTGGGATGGCCGACAGGACTCCGTCTCCTCCGTTGTTAATGCATGCATGTTTCAGAGCAGTAAGTCGATGCGACGAAGCGATCTGCGTTTTCCCATGTGTCGTCCTCAGCCGCCCTGGAGGCCAGAGTCAGAGCTTTTTCTTCTTTACACTCATGTCCAGTGACTCAACGTCAAGCTAGTACTCTTTGGGGTTCCTCTTTATTTTGGGTTTCTTCTGCTGCGTGCCCCGGATCTCGTTTTCAGGCACTTAATATGTCCATAGGTGGAGGCTTTTTTCTGGCTATCCTTGTCAACTATAGATATAGTAGCGTTCCTCATCATCATCATCTTTTCGTGTAGGTACACAGTCAATCGACCATGCACATCCTTGTATTAGCATTGTTTCCAGATGAAGCACGGACAAACCCTTCGCGTGCTGGGCTTCCTAGCTATCAGCACCTTGATCAACGCTCACATCAGTGGCGACTACATCTCCCTCCAGCAACCGACCATTAACAGACGGATGTACTGTGGCAGGCAGCTGGCCAGAGCATTGGAGACCATTTGCTATGATGAAGTCAGCAAGAGGGGAGATGCAGACCCGTTTAATAGTAAGTTATTTTTTTTATATCGTACACTTTGAACGGCCGAAGAGCGCTGTTGGTAACTGAGGGAGAATTATCGCTCACCTGATGTAAAGCGGTTGCCGTAGCCTGTAACATCTGAAGTGTCACGTTTGGCAGACTTCTTTTTCATTCATGCTCTTCTTAAAGACCGTCCATGTTGTAGTAAGTTGGGAAAACCATGGCAAAGATAGCAACGTACACTGTCATTCTTTAAAGACAGTGTAAGGGGGAGAAAATTTACCTTAAAGCATCCATGGTTTTCGGTGACCATTAGGCCATATGCTTAGGTTGGTTTTCAACTGAGTATGTACCTTTGCTGCCTAAATCTAGATCACGCTTGACCAGATTTATTTATTTCAAATCTATTGACAGACTTTATCATGTTGCCATACGAGATCTACAAAGACCAAGATATCGCGTGGCCTTGGCTGTCTCACTATAGGGGCAGAGCCCTAAGCCTCCCATCGCGTACCAAGAAGGATCAAAAAGGGATCGTCTATGAATGCTGTGAAAATCCCTGCACTACGGAACAACTTCGGGAATATTGCTAGCTCAATTAGATATCTTAAAGTCAGCAATGCGCATGTAACACTCCTGGTATTGCAGGCATAAATAAAAAAAAAACATAATATATTTTTTACTACTAACATAGCGTAAAATTTACTTACAAATGTATGAGTCATGGTAAATTTTTTGTTCATTCATTTATTGTATAAAAACTTTTTTTTTTATACTAGCTGTGCCATAGCCCTTTTTGTCCCATGGAAATTTCAGGATAAAAAGTATCCTTCTTAATCCTACAATTAGCCAAGTTTCTAACTCTTCATACCCTATCTCTCCAAGACCTTACTAACATACTCTCCTTAGTCAATATATGTTGGCCGTTTCGTTACTACAAGAACTGTTGTTGAAGGTATGTAACCGAAAAATGATGAAAACGTCTAACGAATATGAAAAATCTATGTGAAAAGTGAATAAATTTTCACCATACGAATAATATGTGAATGTAGCAAAATGACCAAACCACATATTTTGACTAAGGTGTAGGTTTGTGAAGTTAGGCCTTGTGGAGTTGGTGTGTATAACCTCGGCTTTACACATAGATTAAAAAAAAGGAAAGCGCGCGCGATTATTTTCGTAATTCTACATGAGATCTGATAACTCTTTGACAGTTTGAGTCATATGGTCTTGGGAACATTATACTTGTACTTGTGATTACATTCATGACATGAATATTTAAGTCATATAGTATCTCCTCCCTAGTCTGTGATAAGTCACGGCAGGAAAAGGAACTTAGTGAAATTAAAAATGTATGTTATGAAGTTTATATGTAGGTAACAGTAGGCAAGTACTATTAAATTAGGGTATTAACACGTCGTTTCGCAAAACACTAAAGAACTTTTATTTTCAACCGACTTCCAAAAAAGGAGGAGGATCCCAATTCGCTTTATTATTTTTTTATGTTGGCTACCTCATGTATTCGTTATATCTAGAACGATTTTGAAAATTCTTTTTATGTTCAAAAGGGTGTAGTTTCAATTTGGTCCCACTGCTGAATTTTATCAAAATCGGTAAAGAAGTTTTGTTTCAATATCAAATTAACTGGAATACGTAAACCAGCTTAGTCTAATAAATAGAACATTTTTATGTTTTCGTATATTTATAAATTGCATACTTAATGATGGAGTAATTTAGGAAGGTCAATCGACCTCCGATGCCCCGATATTAGTGTTTTGAAACCCCCTCACGGCCGCTGCAATGATTTGTATTTAACGTTTGATTTCTTTTGGGACTAATTCATATAAGTAGTGTTGGTTGCAAGTATACAGTTGGCCCTGCACTCTGTGGTGTCAGAGTGGTCAATCGACCCTTTGGTATCTTTGTTTCCACTATGGGACAATGCCTCTATCACTTATTTATAGTCCATTGGAGTAGGTCAATTGATCTGAGTTTCAATAATCTGCCAAAGTACGATTTCGCCTCAGTAAACAAATGGAAGTCGGTTTTTGTTTTTTGGAAATAAATATTATTAAATTGCTATAGCAGTCGTGTGCCCTCTAAAGTGTTAAGGTGATACCTTGGTGAACACTAGCGCCACCGTCATTTAAAAATCATTACTCACTGAAAACACAAGTTATTAAAAATCCCTCTGCTGTAATTATGGTTCTGGATCTGAAGTTAATTTTAATCATATTCAATTATTAAATTATAGTTCCATATAGTTACAAATTGCAAAACTGCTAAAAGTGGCCGTTTTAAGCAATAATGCAACTTGTAATTATAGGGAATTATAATTTAATAATTTAATATGTTTAAAATTAACTTCAGATCCAGAACCTTAATTACAGCAGAGGGATTTTTGATAACTTGTGTTTTCAGTGAGTAATGATTTTTAAATGACGGTGGCGCTAGTGTTCACCGAGGTATCACCTTAAGTATAAGGAATTCTAACGAATTTAGTCTCTATTTATAATTGTAGAATGGCTACGTAGTACTATTACTAATTCTGTGGTATGGCCTGGAAGAGATTCCTCAGACGATCATTATCATTATTATTTCTTGTAGGTCACGGTCAATCGACCATACACACCTTGGTGTAAGAGTTCATTCGGAACTGCCCTCGCTTAGGCGATAAGGCCACTTCTCGTACCTTTTTGTTTGTATTTGTCCTTGCATATTTGCTCAATAAAGAGATTTGTATAGTTTTGTACCATGGGTCTACACTCCGGGCTTTTGAGAGGCTTGCACTGGAATATTAATCCAACACGTAGAGGCTATTTGAAGACGTTGATTTTATGTGAAACGGAGTCCCTTATTTTAGGAGAGACGCTAGAATAGATTTCTTGATTTTCAGAAATAGGTACTTACATAAAATCTAGTATTTAAAAATAATAGATATCTGCCTAATGAAAATTGTACGAATCCGATCTCTATGTACACCACATATAAGGTATACCACCTTTAGAAGTTAGTGTAAGGGTAAAGTGGTATACTTTTCTCTGTGGTCCACTGTACGTCCTACTATTTTTAATCAAAATAAACGTAATTTTTCAATCATTTTTCTCTCTTAATCCTACTTCAAAAAATAGGTTGTTTTGCGCATATTTTTACACATAATTTTTCTTAGGTGTACTTAATAATAATAATACATATTTTATTTACTATTGTAATAAATATAAATTCACAAAATATTCTGTAGACTCTAGATATGTTGTTATGTAAAGAAATATATCGTTGTTGCGCAGATCATTTGTTTCATTTCTTTGTCTTTTAGCCAACTGCCTGAAAAATAATTCTCAACTTTTTTTACTGAATAGTTGTGTGATAAATCAAAAAAAAAACTGAGCCTGGAATTTTCATATAGCATATATTTTCCATGATCTGTAATTTCAACATAATGAGTATACTCGTATTCAGATTAGTCCTACAGTTGGAAGTGTTACTGGCTGGGTATTTATAAATGCAGTCGGATTTTTAGATTTTTTTAAATAATTACTTTTTTTTTCCTCTATAGCTGGCTGCTTGTAAATTAAGATCTGAATTTGAAAATTGAAAATCAGAAGGGAAAGGAGAAGAGAGGGAGTCCTATGTGATGAACGGATGATTTTTAGCACGTTGGCGGACACACGACTGCTATAGCAGTTATAACAATAAAACTTCTATTGTGTTTTCAAAAGTGTCGGCTAACTTGTTAAAGGATTTTGACAAGGATCCAGTCCTTAACTCGGGTAACATCACAGAATCCAAAGATCTAAAATATCTGATCTTAAAATAAATCCAGTTAGGTTCCCGACACTTCACTAGAGGTTTGAATTACACTGCACATATTCGGTATGTATTTCGAACTATTCAAAGGGAGTTGTCATATCTTCTTACACTTGATTGAACAGCTACTCAAAGCTTGCGTTCTGATAACTATAGTCTTGACGAGGTATTTAAGGTTTGAGCTTATCATGGATAGACACAGATAGGCTTTAGGTGTTTTATCCCCAGGTGACGACCGCTTTGAATTTTTTTTTACCCGACTACAACGAAGACTGGTCATCAGTTACCGTTAAAACAAAGGGTTTTAGCGGTAATTGATTTTTCTGTAAATAATTTTCATTCGACCAAACCGGTGAGTCGAATGAATATCACGACTACGTAAGGCACAGATTTTCCAAAAATAGGGCCGAAAAGGGCCGAAGGTAAGTATTTGTCTCAGGAAAAATCAGAGGGCAAGTCATGTTTTGTATCACAGTAACCATTCTTCTCTTATGCACTTTATTCCCAAGATGTGCTGATGTGTATTGCACTTATTGTACTCTACCTATATCCCCCAGTTTTACTCTATTAAAATAAAACCGTCAAGTTTTCGAGAAGTAAACATTACACCTTTAATCCTTGGGAGGCCTATGTCCAGCAGTGGACAGCCTGTATCTGAAATGATTTAGGTATTTATTTGCTTAAACTTTATTGTTCAAATCAATACATATAATAAGACACTAAAATGCGAGTGTCTGTACATTTAATATTTTTCAAAAAAACTGATTGAGTGCGATTAAAAAGGAGTAACAGAAACCAAAAAAACAGTTTTTGGAATTTTTGTCTGTCTGTATGTATGTATGTATGTATGTATGTCTGTCTGGTACGTTATAACTTCGAAAATACTCAACGGATTTAAACGCGGTTTTCACAGTTGGATTACATATGATTAGGAGCGTTGTCAAAACTTTGTTTCGTCAAAATCGGTTAAGGGAAAAAGAAGTTATGGTCGATTGAAAATTTACTTCAAACACTGCTTCTAAACTTTTAATGCGTTTACTTACGTTTAATTTAATTTAGATAAGGCTAGGATTTCTCCTTTTTATTATCCATATCAATAAAGACGAAAACACGCACTGCACCTATTAATTTTAATAAAATAACACATTGAATTTGATCGTAAATTTAATAACATAAAATCTCAATAGATGGCGCGAATTTGCGTACCTATAGACAAATCCCATTTGAAATTTCGCCAATCTCTTGCAATATATGATGGCCTATCGGTAGAGGTCTTAGATCATATTTTTAAGTCGAGGGTTCGAATCCTGCTATAGAAGGCTTCTTTTTTACTTACTTTTTTTACTTACTTTCTTTTACTTGCTTTTTTTACTTACTTTTTTTGATTTACTTTTTTTTCGTTTTGTATTAATTTTTAAGAATTTTTTAATACTTTAGTAAAGAAATGTTTCAAGAAAGTACCTGGATCGAATCCTGTCACAAACAATAATTTTATGATTTCGTGTTTTATTTGTTTTCTAGAATTATTTTCTTACTTTTTTTTATAATTTTGAAAAGAAACAAATAAATTCATTTGCAAATTTATTTCAGGATAAACGATATCGCAACCCCTTACAAATCATATCTAATAGTTTGTCATTGACGACATTGAAAAAGAAGATTAATCAAATGGATTGACTGGTAGAGAACGCTCTTAGCGTTAAGTCCGTTAATATATAAGTACTAGCTGTTCCCCGCGGCTCCGCCCCGCGTGGGAATCGGTTATATCGCGCCCAAAAGTTTATGTTTGACCCCCTTCGGCCGTCTATAGAACCGGGGTTTCGGAACTGGTTCCGTACGAGGCTTTTAATTTACTTGTATGGAACTGGTTCCGTACGAGGCTTTTATTTTACTTGTATGGAACTGGTTCCGATCGAGACTCTTTATGTGCTTGTATGAAACTGCTAGATCTCCTTAAAATGCGTTGAGCTAATTTATGCATTTAAATTTCGAGATCTCTTCTTAGGTAAAGAGGATATTTTTTTAGTTATATTTAGCAAACAATTTTTAGTTATTAAGACCCAAACTTAGAATGAACTTAGAATGTACCAACAACTAGTTCTGCCAGCTTGGGATAGAGCGCTAATATACCCCACGGTGTATTTTCTCCGTGAAAGAAAACTCTTTTATTATAACTGGCCTGTTAAATGAGTAAATCAAAACATCATCCGTCAAATGATCTTATGACAACTATAATATTAATATAAAGTGCAATAGGTCAATTAATGTTTATTCTTAGAAAAGTGTTTATTTCCGTTGCTTATACATAATATAGGAGTGCATTCTGCCTACACTCGTCTTTGAAATGTCAGTGTTAAGAGATATTGAATTTATTTCAACGCGAAGAGGAGGTATTGCCCTTTTATTTGAAGGTCGCAAATATCATCGCAAAAAAAATTACACAAATGGTAATACAATATGGCTCTGTTCCAATTACAATAATGGTTGCAATGGGAGTATTAATTTAAACCAAAAGAACGAAGTGGACCATGATAAAAACAAAACACATAATGTGGACTGTATACCAAACGAAGCCCAAAATAAAGTAATTAAGGCACTTGACAAGCTCAAAGACAAGACTGGCTCCAATTTTGATTCAATACAAAAACAATATGACGAGATGGTATACAATTTAGAAACTGAAGGCGTGCATTTGATGGCGGAAATACCAGGATTTCCAAATAAAAAAACAGGTTTATTCAATAACCGAAACAAAATATTAGGTGTGCCAAAGATGCGTTTTTCATCATCTAGTGACGTAACAGTTCCAAAAAAGTTTCAGGATTTCTTGCTAGCTGACTACAATGGT
Organism: Apomyelois bistriatella; assembly: GCA_947044815.1. Lineage (NCBI taxonomy): Eukaryota > Metazoa > Arthropoda > Insecta > Lepidoptera > Pyralidae > Apomyelois > Apomyelois bistriatella. Next base: position 1,564,535 of record OX345693.1, read on the forward strand.
GAAAGTGATGGAAAAAGAATTCTTATTTTCTGTCGTAAAGATGTCAGATCCATGATTAAAAGCTTCAGCCATATATTGTGTGATGGCACTTTTAAATCCTGCCCAAACGGTTTCAGGCAGTTATATTCAATCCATGCTCATAACGAGAAAAGTAAATCCGTGACTCCGATAATTTTTGGTTTACTACCTGATAAAAATCAGGAAACATATGCGATCCTCTTTCGTCTCATTAAATCAGTCTTTCCTGTCTGGAAACCATTGAAAGTAACAATGGACTACGAGAAGGCCGCAATGAATGCAGTAGCCAAAGTATATAATGGCATTGAAATCAAAGGATGCTATTTTCATTACAATAGATGCCTGTTTCGTAAAGCCAAGCAGTTCAAAATTTCAACGCCGGTTAAGCAACGACACGTGTCACGATGTGCTGGAATTGCACGTTTGCCAGCGGAACTCACAGCGAGTGGAATCGAATATGTAATGCGTAAAAGCCCGCCTGGTACAGAGATTGAAAAATTTAACGCATATTTCAAAACCCAATGGCTTGAAAAAACTAATTTCAACAAAACTTGTTGTTGCAACAAGGAGCAACTACGAACGACAAATAATTTGGAAGGATGGCACAGCCGGATCAATCGTTATATTGGAAAAAAAACACCACAATTGCAAATTTACTAGACATATTGATCAAAGAAACGAAAATCACTAATATTTTCAAAACCAACTCTAAGAAGGCGAAAAGCTATCTTGAAATTGACCATGAAATTGATAGTGCAGTTAGCGATTTAAAAAGCGGCTTAATAACTGTTGGCCACTGCGTTGAGTTAATTTCCCCTTACGCTTTTAAATTTTAAGATCGTTTCTTAGGTAAAGAGGATATTTTAGTTAATTACAAACGGTATTGCCGGGGTAAATTTTACTCGGTAGGACCAAAAGTGTTAAAACAGAAGTAAAGATTTATGTTTACTTTATAGTTGTTTAATTTATTTCTAATATACAATACAATGGGGTTAAGTAAGTATTGGTTGTAATCGAGACACGCGGCAGCGTCAAAAACCGTTGCAAAAACGGACTTAAGTCTATTTTAGACCTATCTTTGTCTCTATTTCAGTTCCGTTCACGGCTGATGGAATACGATCATTACTTGATCGGAACCAGTTCCATACAAGTAAAATAAAAGCCTCGTACGGAACCAGTTCCATACAAGTAAATTAAAAGCCTCGTACGGAACCAGTTCCGAAACCCCGGTTCTATAGACGGCCGAAGGGGTTTGACCTCAGGTCGTTAACTACATCCCTACCAAATTTCATCACAATCGGTCCAGCAGTTTAGCCGTGAAGAGGTTACAGACAGACAGACTTTCGCATTTATAGTATTAGTATGGATGTGGATTTTGTACTTATCTATCTATCTTTACATATAATCGGACAGTAAAAATTGAATGTCTGTACATTAAATATTTTTCTAAAAAACTGATACGGGGCGATTAAAGAAAGACGTGTAACAGAAACCAAAAAAAACAATTTTTGGAATTTTTGTCTGTCTGTCTTTCTGTATGTCTGGTACGTTATAACTTCAAAACTACTCAACAGATTCGAACGCGGTTTTCACAGGTGGATTACATATACGTTCAACAGTTTTGTCAAAACTTTGTTTCGTCAAAATCGGTTAAGGGAAAAAGAAGTTATGGTCAATTGAAGTTTACTTCTAGCACTGTTTCAAAACTTTTACAGAGTTGAATCCGGTTTACATAAACGTATTTAATATAGATAAAGCTACAATTTCTACTTTGTTTTATCGATATCAATGAAGACAAAAACACACTGCAGTCTCTATTAAATTTTAAAAAATTAACACATTGAATGTGTGTGGGCGTATAATTTAGTTACATAAAATATCAATAGATGGCGCTGAAGTTAATTTAATTATTTTTTTCTCATATGGTATTATAGCAGATTGAAATTTTTCCAGCAATTAATTCTAATTATTTCAAAAAAATTTTGGTTGTTTATTTAGTTCTATTGGTTGGTTTGTTTATCGGTCGTTTGTTGTATTGTATTGTAAGCTATTTGAATTGATTAGTTGGTTGGTTTGGCTTTGGCTTAAAAAATAATCAAACCAGCAAGTCAGTTCAGTTGTTGTTCGACGGAACATACGGTCGTGTCGTAAGGTCTAATTTAACTAACATAACACTATTTATTGAGTTAGGTTCTAATGACCCTGTAATAGGCTGCGTCTACTCTTTTAGAGAAAAAGATGTGATAGTATGAATGTTAATATTTTTAGTTTGATATCGTAGCAATGGCTAATGGCTTTATAAAATTGGCACGGGAATAGGATACTACTTATAGATTTAACTATAGGTCTGGATAGTTGTAGTTTCCACAGGTTAAGCGAAAAGCGAACTACACGCGGGCGGAGCCGCGGGCAACAGCTAGTTTTAAATAAAGTGTACAAATGGTGGACTTAATGCCATATCGCATTCTATACCAGTCAACCATTGGACCAAGCAGAAAATCTGATTGTCGGCGATTGATAATGATGAATGACACCTTTAACGTTGGTAGGAAACTCTCAAATGTGAAACATTCTGTTGGTGAAACGTCCATATGAGAAAGATTCCGACGGCGAATTACTCAAAAACGAATCGTCCTGTTGGTGATCAGTCCAAAGGAGAAACAACTGTCGGAGAAAGCTGGTACAATCGGTATAATTAACGGACTTATAAAAACTCTCTAGTTCTTGTCTTTGGTATCATAAAAACCATAGATTTAGAGTGGAAATTCAAAATCTTTGATTAAAACAAAGGTAAGTTAGAAAACTATACGTAGAGTCGCTAGAAGAGATAGTCATCTTCAAATCCAAAACAAATATTTCCTCAGAAATGGGTCATGAGACTCATGAGTTCAAGATATCCAAATCTTGTTGAGCTGTGCTAGTACCTGACTTTGAAATCCGAGAAACCGGGTTATATGTAGGGTTACCACCAAAGAAGTTCGAATCGCGCGCGTTCTCCGCAAAATTTTTTTTTTATATCTATGGTTACCACTAATTCGAAATATCTTAGAATTTCATTTTCAAAATATAAATCACTAGCTTTCGCCTGTGGCTTCGCCTGCATGAATTTCCCGCGGAGATAGTGCTTTTTCCAGGGATGATGTACCCTATGTCCTTCTCAATACTCCTAGCTATGTGTATTCGAAATTTTAGTAAGATTGGTTCAGTAGCTAGGGCGTGAAGAGTAAACAAACTTTTACATTTATAATATTAGTTGGGATTATTCCGTATAGCTTTTTTTCTTGTCAGAATATTAAATAATGATGATTATGTAAGCCACCTGTCGATGCCCGGTGAGTCTCATTGTACTTGTCTTAAAAAAACAACTCAGCCCTTTTGAAAATAATTCAAATTGTACAATAAAGCATTCTATAATCTATGTTATAGAATACTATATTGTACATTTGAAGCGTTATAGTCTATCCCGTGAAATGGTTGGTTTGGTAACCCTAATTTAGCTATGATTACATGTCCGTTTACAAGTAGTGCTGTCAAGTAGTTTTCCCGTCAAGTACTTAACACCTATAATAGGATAGAGGTATATTTCAATAACTTGGGCCAAAACTGAACTAATTGGATCAGATAATGAGAAATGTGATTTCGTACTAGACAATCAGACCTTCTTCTCAGAGATCTTAATAGTAAGTACATTAGCGTGAAGGCAAGTTACGGTCGAGTAATTATTGCAAGGCCGAAGTGCCGCTGAGGCCTTATCAAGTGTAAGTACATTCTCTACCAGGTAACCATTAGGAGAATCAGTAAATCCGTCACCCGCAACAAAAAATATAATAATTATAACGTAGGTAGAATTTACTAATTACTTAAGGTATGTGTGAGGAGAGAAGATAAATCCAGGTTTCAGCGAATCGCACAATATTTATTATATGTACTTTACAACAGGTTAGACTCTTAAGGATAACCGTTAATGAGAGATTATAGGGGTCGTGAGATCAAAGTAGGCACGAGATCCAGTCAGGCAGCCGCTATGAAATAGCCAGTCACTTAACTTGAGATGGTGAGATCAGCCGAAAGAGGTCTTCCAGTGGACGCGCGCAGCCTTATATATGGCCGAACGTTAGAAATATATTATTACTAGCTATTTCCCGGGGCGGGGGCTACGCTCCCGTAGAAATTCCGGGACAAAATAGCCTATGTGTTGTTTCAGGGTCTAAGCTCAATCCATTTGAAATTTCAGCCAAATCGGTTCAGCCGTTTTCATGTAAAAGAGTAACAAACATCTTATACATTCTTACAAACTTTCGCGTTAATCCATACTTCCATATCCATACTAATATTATAAATGCGAAAGTCTGTCTGTCTGTCTGTCTTTCTGTCTGTCTGTCTGTCTGTCACCTCTTCACGGCTAAACTGCTGGACCGATTGTGATGAAATTTGGTAGGGATGTAGTTAAAGACCTGAGGTCAAACATAGGCTACTTTTGGGCGCGATAAAACCGAGTCCCACGCGGGGCGAAGCCGCGGGGAACAGCTAGTTTATAATATAAATAGGATATTGTCAACCTAAGAAGCCCAATAGTCAAATTCGCAATCTATTCACAACTTATTCAGGCCCGAAATATCCATGTATCGATCTTAAGCAGTACATCAATAAGTAAGTACATCCATTTACTCTACATTCCAAGTGGAATATATCCAATCCTGATACATCGCGGATATCAACTGCTTCATCGGTAATGCCAGTCTTAGGTTTAGCCTATACGAATGGTAAAGTGGTGAATACATCAAAGTCGGAGAGGATTTTCGATTCCATCTATATGATCTCGAAGAGCGGGGAAAGAGATACTATGAAAAATTTAGTTGTGAAATTCAGGGTTAGAAAGCGATATTTTTAGACCGAAAAATTACGGACTTTGACCTAGAATTTCCCTTTCATTCATTTTTTTTAATAGTTTTTACGCCCATGGAAACTAGTCCTTTAAGGCCTTTCTTGAATTTATTAATCTTCTTCAGTCCTACTTATTTCCTTCATTCATTTTGTGTAGATGTCACTGTGATGTACTCTGTGGTACTGACACCAATCATTGTTGCATAGATTTAAAAAAAAATTGCCTCGCAGCGCGCGATTCGAAATTCTTTGCATTGTTGTCTCTTTGGTTTAAAGAATAAACCATAGTCTGTCTCTCAAGCTTGTGTTTTACTGACGCCTATCACAGTCACGATGTCAATCGAATCGACCATGCACACCCTGGTGTGAGAGTTGTTCCAATTCGGCATAGGACGAGGCCCAAAGTAGGGTTATTATAATGATCATGAGTTGACAATATTACAAGTTATATTCGGACAAAGATTTTGAAACAACGCTAGTCTTTTCAAAGTTTATCACGTACCTTCAGTCACATGCAACAAGATACGGGAAAACAGTGGAAACACTGCTTATAATGCGGAGGCAACACATCCCTACTTGTCAGGGCTGTCAAATACACAATGTAAGGATCACAGACTTATAAAGAACTACAGACGGATCATAGAAAAAAATAACAGAGAAGTTAAAAAATAGTAGTCAATGTGAGAGCGGTGATGCGTAATGAATGGCTGGTATAATTAGTACTCGATTCTATAATCTGTGGTAATGGTGATGAAAAACATTGTTAAATGATAAACCATCTCATTTTTTTGCCCATACATTTTTACAGCGACTTTTATCCTTGCAGTTTTGCAAAACAGGTATTTACTAAAAAATAAGTCTCTACCAGGTTTCGTGTTCCTAAAATCGGTCGCCATTTTGATCAATCAGATTTAGTTTTCAACCCAGACGGTGTCACATGGTTAGTATACTTGTGTTCCTGATAGTTGTATATATAATACTAGCTTTCGCCCGCGGCTTCGCCCGCGTGAGATTCCCAATGAGAACAGTGCTTTTTCCCGAGGTGAAAGGTACCCTATGTCCTTCTCAATACTCCTAGCTATGTATATGCAAAATTTCAGAAAGATTGGTGCAGTAGATAGGACGTGAAGAGGTAACAAACAAATATACAAACTCACTTTCGCATTTATAATATTAGTTAGAATTTAAAACAAAACGGACATAGTCTGAAAGTTTCTTTCGTGTTGTATGTAGACTACGTCTGTACTTCTTTTAAGTCTGTGATAAGGATAAAAAGGCAAGCACAACCGCGGGGTGTAGTCTGTACACGACGCGATGTGTCTCGGTGTTTCAAATATTATTTCTGTACCAGTTGACATAGTAGTGCGATAGTGTAATAGATGTACAAAAAAATATTTAATAAATAGTTTCTCAGTTTTTATACTTGCCACTAAGTCAACTCTCAAACCGTTTAACTTTTTTAAATGAAAATTGGTGTGAATTAATACATTTAGTTTGAATTAGTACGATACCTATGATATAACATAGTATTACCGGGCGAAGCCTAGGGTAATAGCTAGTTTTTATAATTTAAATCATATCACTAATAGAGGAAGAATAAAGAAAAGATAGGATAGATCATAGAATTGGAGACGCGACCCAGACATAATTCTTAAAACTTTCACCAGTTGATTTGTTTTAACTCGGAAGAACATCTAGTTTGTTTCATCAAAATCGGTTCATTAAAAAAAGGTATCGTCATTTTAATGAACTAAAGGCATGTTGATTTCGAACGAATGCACCTAATTGGATAATTCTTTTTTTGTTATGGTAATTGTCATAACAAACTTTGTATAAATGAAAAGGGGGATTCCCGGGAAATTCTCGCACTAATTTCTATCGAAAATCCCATGATAACGGGAACGTAGCCCACGCGCACGAAGTCACGGGCTACAGCTACTGCAATCGGGGTATAATAGTTGAGTTGAGACCAACAACTCAACTATTATAAGGAGCTCCACTACGAGAGTTAGTACTATTATTATATTCTGTGCTAATTATGTATCCCTTATGGTGATACCGATTAAAGAAATTCTGCAATTTGTAACTATAGGGAATTATAATTTAATAATTTAATATGTTTAAGATTAACTTCAGATCTAGAACCTTAATTACAGCAGAGGGAATTTTGATAAATTGTGTTTTCAGTGAGTAATGATTTTTAAATGACGGTGGCGCTAGTGTTCACCGAGGTATCACCTTATGGATTGTAGGTACCCACAGAACTAAAATTGGACTTCTATTACAGTCCAATCTCTACGTTCAGTTCACAAAGTCCCCTTGTCTCGGTGCATGTTATTGGATTACCTTTCTAGATTTTTGCGCGGGCATTATTTGAGCTAGGGCTGTCGCCTCCCGACTTCTATTCAATTTCTCTCGGTACACGTTTGCATTCCATTTTTGCTGCCACATTCGTGATTTTCAGTGATATTTTCTATATTACTAAGTTTATACATGTAGTTTGTAGGTTATATTTTTAAATTATCATTTAAATCTATTAGGTATAAACATATTTGGAAACACGATTAACCTCTTGGGGTAGTGTTGGAAACCGGTATTATTAAGAGCAAAAAATAATGGTTTTTTTCTTTAACCTGGTGTATTGGAATGTTAAAAACCGTATTTTGGGGTAAATAGCTTTAAATCAAGCATTAAACCAACTTAAATAGACATCGACAAGCGACCCCCTCTGCACAAAGGATAAGAGTGCTGGAAATACTGGTTGTACTGTGTGCGTTAATCTTTTGCTTGTGTTGGATAATTTTGTCAAGTGTGTGCGTAGTGACTGAAGTGATTGAATAAAGTATGAGCTTTATGAGCATTAGTGTAAATACTTATTGTGTGTGTTATCTCACCCCGCGAGCAAAATGTGGCAGACTTTTTAACGTAGAAATAAGTGTGCTTGGTGTCTCGGTTGGTTTAATGTTCCTAGGACAAGTATAAAAAACATATATTTAAAAAAAATTGTTCGCCGCGATTCCAAATACTTTGATAAAAAAATTTATTGATTAAAAATCAAGATATCAATTATTTTTTGGCTTCTCTCGTTATAACGGTTTACGAAGTGCAGCTCACTGACATACCGATGGATGGACACTGAGTATTTTATTTTAAGTTTAATTAATTAACAGTTACCTGTTTTAACTCGAGTATGGAACCCTAAAAATCGTTATCTGTGTTTAAAGAAAGTAAGTAAAATAGTTTGGTATTGTTAAAACTTTTATCAACGGTGTCCTCTTTGTAAAATGAAAAACTTAAATTGAATAAGTGACAAAGAAGGTTGTAAATTCCACTTGTTATGATTGCAGTTTTATTTAGTCAGTATTTGTTGGGAATTCACTTGGAAAAACAGTTGTATTCCTCTTTCGCAAGTTGCTGTAACCATTAACGATTAAAAAAATATATATTTTGTAATATAAAGATTTTTTACAAATGATTTAAAATGAAATATCAACAAGGGTTCCGTAGCAGTCAGTCTGATTGTGAGCCCAAGTCAATGGTTTATTACTTTTGTATAAAATGCAGTCTACTCTTTATTAATTTTCAGATATTTATAATCTGTGACAATTTCTGTAGCTATTAGAGACGGATGTAAGCATAGTACCTAATAGGAACCTATTTTCGCTATTTGGGTACGGAACCCTAACTTAAAACATATATCTCTAGAGGTTAGAAGAAAACAAAATAACATTATTCAATAAAATAAGGTGTCTGCTTCGAATACATTATTCAAATGTATGCAGTCCCTAGCAGTGAACAAGGTAGGCTATCTAATTCTAGATGTAAAATAAGTTGGGCAAAATTCAATATTCCCAAAACAATATCGCAACACCTGTGTTTGCTGATTTCCATTCCATCCCCTGGTAGGTCGGATTCTGTATAAATTTTCAATTTATACACTACTATAGGCCCAAAGATAATGATTGAAATAGACAAGGAATTTCTAGAAAGCTGCGCCATCGAAGTACCGCAGACGCGGCGCTACCATCGCTAATTTGATTTTGCTAGTTAGTATCTAATTGGTATTTGGCATTAGGTAGTATGTAATTAAGGTTCTGAAGTTAATTTTAATCATATTAAAATATTAAATTATAATTCCATAAAGTTACAAATTGAAAAACTGCTAAAAGTGGTCGTGTTAAGCAATATTGCAATTTGTAACAATAGGGAACTATAATTGTAAACATATCGTAACCGTTTTATGCAATTTGTAACTTTAAAGAACTATAATTTAATATGTTTAAAATTATAGTTCCCTATTGTTACAAATTGAATAAAACGGCCAATTTGACAGGATTACTTGTAACGTAATCACACAATCCACAGGTCTTTTAATAAGTTTCTTAATGTAATGAGACAGCTAATCACAGATTTACATTATTTATTGCGTCGTCTATTTTTAACAAGGTCTGTGTTTCTCTTGTTCGACGTAAACAGGCATTCTCGTCTTCATCAGCCAATCACGTGGCTGATAAGTGAAGATCCTTTGAGTTTGAATTGTAATTTTGTTTTAATGATTACTAAGGAACGATAAGCCGAACGAAATCGAATTTCCGTGCCTGTAGAAAATATTTTTCATGTTTTTAATCAATGGTTTAAAATATTATATACTAGCTTTTACCCGCGGCTTTGCCCGCATGAGTTTACCTCGGGAACAGTGCTTTTTCCCGGGATAAAAGGTACCATATGTCCTTCTCAATACTTTTAGCTATGTATAAGAAATTTCAGGAAGATTTGTTTATTAGATAGGGCGTAAAAGCGGACAAACAAATAAATAAAAATACACACAAACTTACTTTCGCATTTATAATATACTAGCGACCCGCCCCGGCTTTGCATGGGCATAAAAACCTTCCTTTAAAAAAAAACCGCATCAAAATCAGTTGCGTAGTTTTAAAGATTTAAACATAAAAAGGGACATACATACATACATATAATCACGTCTTTATCCCATGCGGGGTAGACAGAGCCTAGGGCCATAAGACCTTAGGCCACGTTTAGCATAATGGTAGTAAAGGGACATAGGGACAGAGAAAGCGACTTTGTTTTATACTATGTAGTGAACTAGGAAGTTGGGTTTGGAAGTTCGAAACTCTAGAATCAAGGATGGCGGTGTTTGCCCTGCCACCCTGTATTAATCAATTTCTTTGAAAAATGTACAGCCAAATAAAACTCAGGTGTTAGGCCACGGAACACGCTTTCAGTCAAGTTAATTACGTTACGAGGAAAAAGGGTGATTTGATGACGAGCGGAGCAGCAACTGAGCCCCGACGAAGATTTATAGCGGAGTTTATTCACTCTGTTTAACTACCTAGACGACCTTCTGTTTTATTCTTAAAAAAATAAGAAACGCTTACAATTTGTTTTTGGTCAGTGCCTATCAGGTTTGTCACGTATGCAAAAAATTTGAAAGCGGACGCGGATTTTGGGATTTTAAAAGGATAATTATTTAAATTTTAAATGCATACATAAATAAAAATCTATTTAATTTTAACTTTTTATTAATTTTGTCGTATTTTTAGAACAAAATTACACAAGTTTTCACAGAGACAAATCACACAGATTGAGCTAACCCCAAGTAACTTCGAGACTTGTGTTATGGGATACTAACTCAAGGATACTATATTTTATAACAAATACATAAATAGATAAACATCCAAGACCCAGGCCAATCAGAATAATAGATTAAGAATATTAAGTATTTAATAAATAGAGGCCAATAAGAATAAGGTATATCGATGAAGTATGTATAGGTAATACGCGTTTATCATTTATTATAACGTTCAGAACGCCAATTCCGTCTGTGCGGTCAAACTTTCAAATATTTCATCCGAATATTCGGAGTTTGGCTTGTATTGTTTATGTTAACGGCTACGGCATCATTCCAGAAAGATATATTTCCATTGCGACTATGCTTCAATATTTACAAGCCTCGGCAGGATTCCCCTGACCAATGGAAGGTAAGCATTTTTACTCTTTAATATAGACAGATATGCTGACTCACGCCTTTTTTAAATTGTTAGCAGTCAAATCATCCGATTTTTTTTCCTTCGAGGTTGAAACGACGCTCTTTTTTAGATTCCTGGCCAATGGAGGCTGAGCTGAGCATTTTTACTTCAGTCTTCAAGTACTTTAATAACATTAAATTTAAAATTTAAAAAAACCCACGGCCCTTTTTTTTTTTCATTCGGTCACGTATTCAAAAATGGTCCCATTCGCATTTGGTCCCATTCGCATTCGGTCCCATTCGCATTCGGTCCTATTCGCATTCGGTCCCATTCTCAAAATGGTCAAAACCAGTGGGGGTCACCCCACAGATAAAAGGTGTTTTTAACATTTTCAACCTACAAGTTGAACTTTGGTATTGTTTCAAAAAAGGTAGGCTTGAAATTAAAAACATAGCTTTAAATAATTATGTGTAATGTTCCAAAATCAAAAGTCTTACAAATTCAACATAACAATTAAGTTTTATGAAAAAATCAACATTCATATGTAAATAAAAAAACGTCCTGTTCATTGTAAAAATTATAAAAATATTAAAATTGTAAAAAGTTCAACTTGTAGGTTGAAAATGTTAAAAACAACTTTTATTTGTGGGGTGACCCCCACCGGTTTTGACCATTTTGAGAATGGGACCGAATGCGAATAGGACCGAATGCGAATGGGACCGAATGCGAATGGGGCTGAATGCGAATGGGACCGAATGCGAATGGGACCGAATGCGAATGGGACCATTTTTGAATTCGTGACCGAATGCGAATGGGACGGTATGCGTCAAACCCCCCAGAATATCGTTGCCACTATCTCGTAGTCTGCTTAAGACAGAAGCGACTCGTTTCCGTCTGATGGCATAGAAGTCATCAGTGTATAAATAACAGTCAAAGCAAAATGCTCCAAGAGGAACAAATTGTTCATTATTATTTATTCTCCCAAAAACGGCTTTTGATGTGAACTCCACAATAACAGTAGCCACAAATATCCGTTTGGAAAAGTGTGAAATAAAGTTATTTGAACGAGGTTCTGGTTTTAAAACTAAATAGTTTAGAGAAAAAGTTTGGATGGGCATTCAGCCATCCACAACAAGTACCTTCATATCTATAACTATTATTTACACAATTTGTTGTGGTTTTGTTTAAAAAAAAGAAAAAAAAAACATATTACACCATAAAACACCTATATACCTTGTTCTCCTGTTCTCTGAGTGAATTCACAAAGGTAGCATTATACATTATTTGCTATAGACAGTAATGTAATTCTTTATTTGTTGTATTGTTTTTATATTTTTGTATCGCAGCTATTGTATTGGGATCTTCCTGTGATGATAGTTGTAAGGTGAATAAATAAATAAATAAATAAAAAAATAAATAAATAAATATAAGTAAAGTACCTGGGCGACCGAGCTCTGCTCGGTAGTTATGGTATGCATCAATATTAATATTATAAATGCGAAAGTCTCTCTGTCTGTCTGTTGCTCTTTCATAGCCAAACGGCTGGACGGATTTAAATAAAATTTGGTATGGATTTAGTTGAAGACCCGGGGTCGAACATAAGTTACTTTTAGTCGCAGATGGAGCTGTGGGAAACAGCTAGTGGTGGTAAATATGTAAAACAGAATCACTTTTTGTGAAAACACAACGATAGCGCGTTGTACTTTTTCAGTAAATAGATTACCGTCATCTAGCGTCAACCGTTGTTAGTTGCATTCCTTAAGCACTTTCCACGTTTCAGTGCCCCTTGTATGAGTTTTCCTTAACGCAGATGCTAGCGACTGCGTTAGGATTTGTATGGAATTTCTTAGTTGCCTTACTATCCGCCAGAGGCGCTGTACAGGTTTGCCATACTAAATCGCTAACGCAGTCGCTAGCGTCTGCGTTAAGAAAAACTCATACTAAGGGCACCGTCCTATTTGAATTGGTAGGTACACTGGGTACACTATTTACTCCGTGGATTGGTAAGTATTTCCTTTGGGTCAGTGGTAGAATTTATCATTCAATTTTTAACCGACTTAATAAAAGGAGGAGGTCATCAATTCGTCGGAATCTTTTTTTTATGTTTGTTACTCGATTTCTCAAAGACGCGTGAACCGATTAATTTTTTTTTTGTCTGAAAGGTTGGACCGTCTTGTTGGTCCCATATTAGTTTCAACAGGTTTTGATGACGGAATCCTGAGAAAATGGTGATACTTGGATGACTTGTGATTTGAATCTATAATGTTTCTTAGAAAAATATTTTAATACGTTATAACCGAATTGATAATTCTTTCAAGCCATTTTAAAATAATATATGCGCAATTTATACTGATTCAATACTTTTATACTCCGAAACAAAAAAAAACCTAAGAAAAAAAACCGTTCTTTAGTTGGGATTTGAACCTGGTACCATCAGAGTACAAAGTAAATGTCTTAACCACTGGGCTATCGAAGCAGACCGGCCGACGCCGAAATTATTGTACTATAACTACAATTTCATGCGGAAAATCTTTTTTCTGGAAAGTATGGGAAAAACGAATTTTCCCCGACATGAAACCTGGCTAGATTATTTTTTTGACTTTATAAGAACCTATGTTTAAAATTTCAAAGAAATCGTTTGAGCCGTTTTCGAAAACGCGAGACAAATATATATATATACATACATACATACATACAAATATTGCTCGTTTAATAGTATAGGATTCTCAATCGTAGTAAGTTGACGGCTTCATTTTGTCATTTTTACACAAAGAATATAGAATCGCGCGCTTTTTTTTAATCTATGTTTTTACACGTATCTTTCTACTACAGTTACACCCCTTTTAACTGTTGAGTATAGAATTGTTTAATCGGTTAGTATAGAATAGTAGTTTATGTATACAGATAGATAACATATCAGAAAGAAGACAAGAAGATATTTCAAGATCCAAATTAACACAATCGGTTCAGCCATTCTTTATTTTTAGGCAGACTAACAAACATCAATAGATTTATATATATACATATAGATAAGAGGAAGATTTAAAAGTTCTTTACCAGCCATAAAGGAAGACTAGTAAAATATAAATCACCTTGCTTGATGTCTTACCGGAAATGATGACTATCATCATGATCACCATCATTTCGTGTAGGTGACACAGTCAATCGACTATGCACACCCTGGTGACATTGACATTTGATGACAATAATTGTACTTAATCGAATGCTCTCCTTTCCTTATTGAAACAAGATAAAATTTTAACCTCGGCATTGTTCAAATAACATTTATTTAGGGCATCACCGGAGGGTACTTCCGAAGGTTCGACATGAAAGGGGCGTGGTCGCAGGTGATGTACCAATGTACCATATCCGTTACGCGGCTTTGAAAGCCAATTACGAACCAAACTGACATGTTCTTAGATGTCTCAATGTCTGTATAAGCGAATTTGGCACGCCAATCCTGTTCTGCAGATGTTGTCTCATCTTACAGTTTTATCGGTTGCATTGCTAACTTCATTGCTTCAGTGTTTTCATAACTGAATGAATTGAAATGAAAATGAAAATTAATATATTTGCTGCACAATATATGCTATAAGATTACATAAGAAAACCTTTAACAACAGCTATCTGCATCATATGTTGTTAAAGGTTTTTTTTATGTAATCTTGTAGCATATTTTAAGCAGCAAATAAATTAATTTTCATTTTCATTTCATTTCATTTCATCAATTAATACAATTAATTAAATTAATTAATATCAACGTTTTTCTGACGCCTTTAGCATAGGCTCGGAGCCCCAGAGTCTGCTTTAGCACAATGTCTTTTGCTTTCCCCCCAACCCCCCGTCTGAAACTTTTTAGAAATACTTTTTTATCCAGTCCCTGGTGGACGTGGGTGGTCGAACAAGGTACCTGATATTCCCATGAGCACAGAATACCTAATAGTCATGAGTGGCATATTCCTAAGCAGGAAACATAAAAAAAACCAGTCAAGTGCGAGTTGAACTCGCGTGGAGAAGGTTCCGTACAATGTCAATATCAGTTTTTAAATTCAATTGTGGTATGTCAACAAACTACTACTATCACCATCTAGTGGTGTTTTAGTGAACTATTTTCCGTGAAAGTTTTATATTGAATTTACCACTTAATTGTTGTTTGTTGTGTAACTTATTTTATAAAAATATTTTTTTACTTTGGACACATCTGTGTTTGGGTCACAGGATCACACCATCCTACCAAATTTCATCTGTTTTGGTCCAGTAGGTTCGGAGAAAATTGGCTGTGACGGACGGACGGACGGACAGACAGACTCATGAGTGATCTTATAAGGATTCTGTTTTTACATTTTTGTACGGAACCCTAAAAATAGTGTAAACCTGGGATGGAACCAGGTGTGTATAAGACCCATAAATACTTAACTGTTTTTTTTAATCCATGTTTTTAATTCCTGGTCATAAATAAATATCATACTTATTCCGCTCCTTAACATATTTGCCATGCCTTTCCGGCTCTCTATTATTATTTCTGTTTTGTTTCAGCACAGCCCCGCTGCGTCTTCCGAATATCGTCCGACCATTGCTGGTTGCTGGTTTGCCCATGCATCAAACCAAATCACTTTGTCTTCGTAATATCATCTAATCATCTCGTTGCTGGTACATCCATGCATCAAATCAAATCACTTTTATTTGCAGTAAATAGGGCGTATGATGGAATCAAAGTCGTTAAGACAATACCTGTATAACTTCCGTTCGAGGCTTATACGTCTACCTAAGCCTTTGTCCTCGTAAGCGGACAAAAGAGCATCCCAAGCCTCCTTGGCTGTCTTGCATGATCATACATGGGTGATCGCCATACCATCTACAGTAAGACATATCTTGGATAACGCCTTTTGATCGTTACGTAGTTTCTTTTCTGGTGATATATCATTAACAATGTGTTTTTGGGTTAGTGCTTGTCTTATTTAGCCAAAATTATTTAGCGAGCATCATTTTATAAACGTTCCCTGTCTATGCATTGATTTCCCATTCAGGAAAAGTAATATAATTGAACAATAAACCTGCTGCTCAACAGAGTTAAATAAACCATATAATTAAAAGTGACTTCGATAAAACATTTCCGACTAAAGCTGACTGGAAAATATTGGAAATAAGTTAGGATATTAATCGCCGACGAAGCTTATTAAACTATAAGCATCCTATGACTATATTTCGATTCACGGAATAATTAATAGCTACCGAGTATCAAATGTCCAGTTTAAACTTAAATGATAGAACAATACGACAGATTAAGTGTGTAAAAAGCTGGCAACGTTTAGAAAGCTATGCTATCACCTAGTATAGCAAGTCATGGACATAGGACACTGATTTTTAGGTGCCTTCTTTGTCTGTCATCATCATCATTTCAGCTGCAGGCTGTCCACAGCTGGACATAGGCCTCCCCCATTGATTTCCAAGACCACATTGACCGGTTGGAAGCGGCCTGCATCCAGCGTCTGCCTGCAACCTTCTTCAGGTCATCTGTCCATCAGGTCGGTGGGTGTCCGATGCTGCGCTTGCCGGTGGGGTCTTTGTCTGTAGCCTTGGCTTTTTATAAGAGGCGGGAGCAATTATGATATGCTCGACTGCCCCAAAGGGAGTTTTTCTCGCCAGACCGGGTGTTGTGCTTGGGGAACCTCGGCCCCAACGAAGTCTTTTCATAGGTTTTTTATAGAGCTACGATTCGTTGAATCTTCAGGCATGAAGCATTCATATAATCTTAAGCACTCTCATTGATTTTATAGGACGAAAATATTTGATACGGCACGACTTTATGAAAACTGTATAAAAGGCAAGATAGTGGGAAGGCGGGGAAGAGGTAGACCAAAATGGATTTACTTACCTAAAGAACAAATAAAGGAAAAAGTGGGAATCGTGTCGTATCGGGATGTGAAAAGGCACGAGGAAGATAGAAGCATCTGGAAGAGTCTCCACCGACAAGAGCACAGCTCTTAAAGAATGATGGCGGAATTTTTACGAATAAAAAAAAAAATACGGATGAGTTGATTTTTTTTTACAACATCATAAGAGTCCCAGAAATACATTTCTGTAAATAAAATATTTTTAAACCCCCGGGAAAAAAAACTAGATTTTTATTATAAATTATGTTACCAGAACTTAAATATGGCAATGTAGAAAGTGAAACATTCGCATAGAGCCACGACTTACAACTGCCAATGTCACTGTCATTCAAACTGACTTGAACTCTGTAGATTGCGGTCTACATAAAGAAAGTGCAATGCAATAAATATATTGACTTTCCTAATATCCTAACCTAGTACTCTACTATAATCAATTAAATCAACTGTCAATGTCGATTTGACAATGCTAGCAACTGTCAGAGTGACATGATGTTTCAGTTCAGTTGTGGTTGGGTGGGTTTTGTTTTAAATATGGCGATGGAAAATGAAACAAAAGGACGACTTTTAAAAAACGGAATAATTAAAAAACCCCGTGTTTATAATTATTTAGTGGTGGTAAACGTGTAATTAGTTAAGTGTTCTTGCTAATGCGATTTGTTTCAAGTTATCTATATTTTTTGTTTTTTTTTTCGTACAAACGATGTATGGGGCTTCACCAGGATTCTTTAAGATAGAAATAAATATTTATAGCATTCTTTGGAAACTTACCGCAATCTTGAACATTTTGTTTAGGGTAGCAAATTAATCAACCGGCCTGAGTTATGACAGTCAAGATGGATGTTCCCGGGGGATCTGGTATCTTGCCGCCTTATTGTGGCTTTGAAAACAGTCGGACATTCAAATGTTAATTGATTCATAGGCCTAGTTGCTAGGTGTGGGCTTCTTTAGACAAAACGAACTTATATATAACTAGCGACCCGCTCCGGCTTCGCATGGGCATAAAAACCTTCCACTTGAATCACTTTATCTATTATAAAAAACACATCAAAATCCGTTGCGTACGAGGGGCATGCCAAAAGTAATTAGATACTCTTTACTCAATAACTTGATACTGGCAAGTTAAATATCATTATATACACTAACTATCTAGTGTTAAATTTAAATATGGAACATATTTGATTTCAAATATTTTTCCATATAAATGATTATTTTTTGTGAGAATCTGGCGGGAATTTGCTTGCAACAATGGAACTCAGTCGACGTGATTTTCGCACTATGATTTATTATGATTACAAAAAAGGTTTAAAACCCCAAGATTGTTTTGAACTTTTGGTTTCTACTTTTGGGGAGTCTGCTTGTTCACGAGCAACAGTTTTTAATTGGTTTGGTGAATTTAGGAGAGGACGGGGAAGCTTTGAATATGAAGTGAGGACAGGTAGGCCGCCAACCGCAGTCACACGAGAAAATGTCCAAGCAGTTGAAAAACTAGTTCGTAAAAACCGACGAGTTACATATGTAGAGCTTAAGCGAGAGCTGGGCATTGGATCAGCAGCAATGCAAACCATTGTTCATTATCACCTTTCTCTCCGTAAGCGTTGTTCAAGATGGGTGCCGCACAAACTGACCGATGAGCAGAAAGACCGCCGTGTAGATTGGTGCCGATATATGATAGAGAAATTCGACGGTGGTGAGAAAAAAAACGTATACGATACACTTACCGGTAACGAAACATGGCTGTATAATTACGACCCCGAAACAAAACGACAATCGACTGTATGGTGCTTTGATGATGAACCAACACCAACAAAATGTCGTCGTGCGCGCAGCACGCAGAAACAAATGGTTGCCTCGTTTTTTTGTAAGACCGGTCATATCGCTACTGTGATAATAGAAGATCAAAAAACAGTTAATTCTGAGTGGTATGTGTCAGTTTGTGCCCCAGTAGTATTATCAACTTGGTGTGACAAGCGACGGAAGTCAGGAATCTGGCACATTCTCTGGCATCACGACAATGCGTCGCCGCACACCTCGGCCAGAATAATCGTAATTTTTTATTCAAAAAATGTATTTATTCTACCTCACCCACCATACTCCCCTGACTTAGCACCTTGCGATTTTTATTTGTTCCCTCAAATTAAAGAAAAATTGAAAGGTAAGAGATTTGAGAGCAAGGAAGATGCACAAGCTGCCTACAATTTCGAAATTTTCGAGGTATCTCGAAAAGATTGGTCAGAGGTGTTTTCCAAGTGGTTTAAACGCATGGAAAAATGTATACATGCTCAGGGTGAATACTTTGAAAAGATAGATATTAGTAATGAAAAATAAATATTATAATTTCCGAGTATCTAGTTTTTTTTGGCATACCCCTCGTAGTTTTAAAGATTTAAGCATACAAAGGGACATAGGGACTGAGAAAGCGACTTTGTTTTATACCATTGTTTTATACCACAATAACTGCCTCCATGGTCCAGTGATTGCCTGTAGACCGGGGGTCATGGGTTCGATCCTCACAAGAAGCATACTTTTTGTTTAGTCTTTTTAAGTGTGGTTAGGAAATTGCAGGCTTAAATCTCCTGATGTCTCAAAGATTATTCCGTGCTTTGAAAGGCACGTTAATCAGTTGGTGCCGACTGGCATTTGGTTGTCGTTAAAGAAACCACGTCAGAGGCCGAGAGACGGTTTGAAAGAACTCTTGTCAGGTGTGCAGGGTCACTGGATCTTATAACTCACGCTATGTAATAATGATTGACAATAATTTTGTATCTTTATTGCACTTGTGCGAAGCCAAGGCGAGTCGCTAGTATAGTATTATATTATTTAAGTACAAAATCCTCTGGTGTTAGTTTTCGCCAATAATAACTTAAAACGAAAATTGAATAACACTAAAAGCATCAGTACACGAGTTTTGGGGGATTCACTGTAAACAATTTTAGGAAGGGGTAAAGGGGGGGGGGGGAGGATTTTCACTCTATGTGAACTTAGTTAGAATTAACTCGGAATAGTACTAACGTTTGGTCCGGATTATTTTGTATGATATAAACAACTAGTTTTGGAGCGAGGTTTCGGCAGACTGCATATTTTGTACGGCAGTATATTTTGTGATAAAAATTAGCCTATTTTATTATTCTTGGTCGCATCTGTGTACATAAATGTGTAGAGAAATCTGACCCCCTTTCAATAGCGATACTTGTGGAATGGGGGTCAGATTTCTCTGCAGCCCACTGTACAAAATTTCCTGGCAAATAAAAATAGTAAAAAAAAGATGGTTAAGTTAGACGGTTATTTTTGTGTAGGTATATCCCCAATAGTAGTTGACTTGTTTTTGTTTGAAGTACTTAATTATTTTCTATTTGTTAAGATTGAACCAAATTTCGTAATATTTTACTGAGCCGATTAAAACAGCAAAACTTCATTTCAAAAGTTCACTTTAAAAATACTATCAAAATGTGGCTATTTTTGAAATCTGCTTCTCTCTAAAAACCAAACACACGCAAATCATACGTATTCCATAATTTTGTTTTTATCGAATAAAAATGATTCGAATCACCGGCTTCGGACGAATTACAGACTTCAAAAATAGGTCTGAACTGACCATTCACGATACCGCTTGAGTTACATCATGGCAGATAATGGCTCGCGTTTTGAAAGTTCGGAATTGTTTGTAAATTTGAAATTATACCTACTGCCATCTAGCATTTTCCGGAAATCTATATATTTTGGTTTCGTGGGTCACTGTAATAAATTAAAGTTGTATCAAAATTAAGTCAAGTAGCCAATTCATCATCATGTCGTGTAGGTGACACGGTCAACCGACAATGCACACCCTGGTGTCAGAGTTCTTCTAAACCACCTCTCGGCTTTTGACGTGGTTCCTTTAACGACCACCAGATGGCTGCCGGGACCAGCGATCTATTGATATATTGTTATTGAGCGGAATTTAATGCTATTGGTGGACAAAAAAATAGCTGTTTGTTTTGTTTTTTATCCCTGTAACCAATTATGATTGTGCACTACGTGGCCATTAGTATTAACAAACTATTCCATTCAAATGAGCAAACACTAACCAAGCAAGTTATTCCCAGAATGCAACTGTAATCATAGTTGCACAAATTGGTTGATTCCGGGTGTAAGATCAAAGTTTGTTGCCGTATTAGCTGATGCTGAAATGAGGGGGTATTCCCTACATCCCTGTCGCGATGTTTGAACATTCGAAACATTCTATACTTTACTATCACTACATAGTATAAAACCAAGTCGCTTTCTCTGTTCCTATATCCCTATGTATGCTTAAATCTTTAAAACTATGCAACGGACTTTGATGCGTTTTTTTTAATAGATAGAGTGATTCAAGAGGAATGTTTTTATGCCCATGCGAAGCCGGGGCGGGTCGCTAGATTTTATATATAAGAAGAAGAACGTACAGAGAAGAACAAAATTAATAAATCTTATAAACCATGGATGCTTACTGTAACAATAAAGTTTCGTTAATGTTATTTATCTCTTACAATTTCATACCCAAATCACAGAATAGATAATAATACAATACTAACGAAACAAATTTGTTGCAACTGCTCTGCCTGTGTGGAACACCTATATCAAATTTAATTAATTATAATATAATTAATGTAATTTATAAATTAATTATAACCAAATTATGGTAAAATTAGATATAAACAGATAAATTAGGTCGACTACCAAAGCCGCAGTATTTATAGCGAATAGCTTGAACTAAAATCGAGGTAGCGAGAATCGATTAGCCACATCATCGGTTCGGCAACTCGATACCGTGAAACCCGAGCCGATTTAAATCAGGGGCGATATTCCGTCACCGATATGAGTTTGTGATAATTAATTTCGAGCTAGTTCACTTTAATCGTTAGAGTTAATCTGGACGATTTTCCTGTTATGAAGTATCTGTAGTAAACTGACTTTCGCAATTCATCGAATCGAATTCATATTACGAATTCCTTAGCAATTCTTTAGCAATTCCTATTTCTTTCAATTTTTTTTGAAGAGGAAATGCAAGGTTTAGTTGTCTATTTTACAAAAAATAGAGGAATTGCTACAGAATTGCTAAGGAATTCGTAATATGAATCGATTCGATGAATTGCTCAAAGTGGCGATTTTAGACCCCCTGTGCGTTTATAACAAGTTTTAAGATGCAAGAGAATGCGTCAGAAATTTGTATGGAATTTCTTAGTTACCTTATTATCCGCCAGGTCAGCGGTAATAGTAGAGATTTGTCGAATATGTCATACAAAATCGCTAGCTCGGTCGCTAGCGTCGTCGTGCGTATATGAAATCTCCTGATGGCCTACTACCATCTCTTAAA
Organism: Apomyelois bistriatella; assembly: GCA_947044815.1. Lineage (NCBI taxonomy): Eukaryota > Metazoa > Arthropoda > Insecta > Lepidoptera > Pyralidae > Apomyelois > Apomyelois bistriatella. The sequence continues at coordinate 1,586,650 of OX345693.1, forward strand.
ACCATGCAAGATCCAGTAAGTAAGCGGGACAGCGCAATACATGATGTAAGGCGACATCTCCCTTACTCACTGGATCTTGCATGGTTTTAAGAGATGGTAGTAGCCATCCTGGTAGGGTTACTGTTGATTTTAGACATCTCCGCGTTTTCATGCTGATAAACAAAATAACAATTTTCTGTAGATTAAATATTAAAAAAAAAATGGCTAGATACGTAACGGCAAAAGTAGATTTCTGTAGAAGATAATTTATTCTTATTATAGAAGTTACAAAACAAATATTACTAATAATATATACTTATAAATATTATTAATATATTTGTTTTGTAACTTCTATGCTAAGGAGACACGAATTTCTTAGTAGCGTCTTCAAAAGCCATTTGACCCTGGCTATTTTTGTTGTAACTATTTTAAATATTCCAATAAAGACGTTATCGCACGTCTTAGTAGTAGATCAATAAATTATTTTATTATAAATGATTTAAAATAATAATAATTTTATAAATGACAACGATAAAAAAAAAACAAACAAAAAAATTAAACTAATAGATACTTTAATTATTTTTCCAATCAAAGTTTTACATAATATATTTAAAATAACGCAAAAAAAAAACAAAAAAAAAATAACTAAACTAAACCAAAAGCCCTAACAAAAAACACTTATAAATAAAAAATGTCCCGCAAATTATCACCATCGGAAAATGTTCCCAAAAGTATAGAGTACTATAGAAATTAATGACTTGTGACAACATTGTGAATTGTGTATGCCATTTGGAAGGACATGGAGAGAGAGGGTTATTTTGGAGGGAAAGTAAACTGTCGCTATGTCCACGCTGTATTTAATTTCCAAAACTTAGGTTTTTTCGAGTAATTGTGCATAATATTGGCGGATTATTATTCGCAAAGTGTTCGTGAACAAGCGTGAGTGTTGGGAAGTGGTACAGTGTCGATTACGTGACTTTTTATCTTTGTCACCAAAATCCCCAAGTTATCGCTAAGTGAAAACACTTAGCCACCTGACTCTGACTAGACTTACTTACTTGACTAGACTAGACTACTGACTTGACTTTTTGACTTGACTGACTTAAGTAGGACTGAAGAAGATTAATAAATTCAAGAAAGGCCTTAAAGGACTAGTATTCATGGAAGCAAAACGTACAAAAAAAAAATGGAGAGTCTTTCTCATTGTAAACTCCTATTTTTACCTTACCATCCATAAAATAAATGATTTATATTCAAAAACATGATGATGCCTCCATCTTTAAAACAGCTTATACGTAGTTTTCACTATTCACTATTCTCAAATGGATATTTTATTCCCATAATAAAGACGGGTTTGAAATCTCAATCAGAGTTAATAGTACCGTCACGTAGTTCCAGTAATTCAGTCTGGGCGCCACTTGATTATTTAGGTCGTTATCTACGAGATAACTCTGCTAAATCTTACTCAGCACTAGTATAATTAGTCTTTATGAGTATATTTGTCTATATTTCCGGATTTAAAACAACAAACAGACATAAGGCCTGAGTTAGTATCAAGTCTAATATAATGCAGGCTTGCATCATATGATTGTATATATATAAATGATGCTTTGATATGCTGCCATATTTTGGTCGTTACAGAAACTACGTCAGAAGCTGGTTTCAAAAACCCAAACACGCATAAGTACCCCGCTAGAAAGCTTCTCTTTAAAAATCCATAACCATCTTTTGAAAATCATCACCAGCTTTATCGACCCACTGCTGGGCGTGTGCTGGGTATAAGATTCCCTCTGTTTACGCCAATCGTTGCTATCTTTAGTCATCGCAATCCAGTTAATGCCAGAAATTTTACCAATATCATCGACCCCCTAGCCGCCTGGCTTTTCGTTTTAGGGGTGCTCTATAGGTAGTTTATAAGTCAGCTAACAACAGATTTTCCAAAATTCCCACGGGAAATATATCGGAGACCCGAGCAGCGATTACTTTATATGACACATAATATCAGGTCAAAGTATATAAAAGGACAGGCATCAAATTAGTTAGTACAACTTGATTAATCCAATTTGGCCTAGCGTAGTCACCTGTCGCTGCTCATCTTTGTGTGGTATCTCTTGGCCGATACCAATTAAAAGTTCGCCTGAACAGGCCCCGAGAGCTAAGGCACAAAATATGATAAACACAGAAGAATATCTTTTTGAGGAGTTTGATAGATCGTGGCATGCACGTTCATAATGTCACGTCTTATGAGAATCGTCAAGTTACGTCGGGGACAAGTGTCTGGCCATGCCGCCTTGTCCAGAGTCTGGAAGAAGGTGCTAACCCAAAAAGGGCAGGCTTGAATTCGGGGTGCAGGATATGTATGCTGATGCTGATGACGTCACCACCAAGGATGCCGAAGGCCGCGTGAAGAGCAGAAAAAAAGTAAGGAAGCGGACCCTGGGCTCCGAAGCAGCTTATTGAGGATGCAATAGAGAAAGCGCTACGATCAAAATAAGCAAAAAAAAAAATGAACACACACATTTGCACATTTTATCCACTTTGTACTCTCTTTATTTTTTTAGCTAATAGGAACTAGTAAGTTTCATAAATTTGTTAGTGTGTTTTTCTGAACATTTACTTAAGAAATAAAGAAGATGACTACGAGATGGCAACCGGGTGATTTTCCATTACCAAACATGGAACTAACTGCTTTAAGTATTATCGGGATAATACTTAAACACTAGTCTAATGCTTAAAGAGCCCATTAAGCTAAGGACACGGGTCGTGAAGCCACAATTTCCAATCAGACATATACGTGAGTCCATTTAAAAATCGATTTCATCAAGTAAACGGCGCCAATGGGAGCAATAGGGTATCCGCAATAAAACACCCATTACAAGGACCCAGTCACATGACCACTGACTTCTATTAAAGTACTGGCTGGATAGGAAAACCATTAAATTCGTATTGTACAGTGGGCTGCAGAGAAATCTGACCCCCATGCCACAAGTATCGCTATTGAAAGGGGATCAAATTTCTCATCGGACCACTGTACAATACAGTTCTTACTACAAACAAAGAATTGTGTTAAAATAGGTACAACATGAACCCATGTGTGGTAAAGCAATTTGAAAAAATCGGCAAGAGTGCGAGTCGAACTGGCGCCTTCAGGGTTACGTACCACCACACAATACAATATTTAAGTTTTATGTTCCTTTTAATTTGTTTGTAAAAAAATATTATTCTTTATTTATTTGAAATTTGTATTTTATTTGTACACATTGTTTGTATTTGTACAATAAAGAGTATATATATCGATCTATTTATTTCTTTAAAATTTAACAACAGCTTTTAGTTTTATTCCTAAATAAGTGATATATGATATTGCTTCTTACCAAATTTCATGATTATGGTAGGTTTCAATTACCATCTGAAATCGCATATTTTCGAAAATTTGAAATATACAGTCATATCTTTTGATCGCAATGACGACGTATGATTATTTTATAGCTGAAAGAGAGAGTGGTTTAACTAAGTAATGGTGTTATATGAATTTCAACTAGATACATTCATGCGTTCCACAGATAAAAAAAAGTTTTTTTTCTCTTTTAACTGTTCTGTCTTATAAGATCACGCTGTGTCCGACTGTATGTCTGTCTGTCAAACTTTTTTGCCTTACGGAAACGTAATAATGAGTAGTTTCATTAACAAACGAAGTTGCGGGCACAGCTAGTATTAAGTAAATGCAAATGTTATACGATGCGTTCTATGTCCCTTTGCTAGTAACCAGAGAGAATTTGCGGAATTAGAATTACTAGAAGTATCATTGCTGAAATCAAATCGATTCAATGCTCACCTATTGGCACAGAATTAGCTATTGGTCTGGTCTACCCGGGAAAATAGTTACGGAGCCACCATGCACACCCTGGTGTCAGAGTTATCTGGAACCGCCTCTTGGCCTCTGCTGTGGTTCCTTTAACGACTATAAAATGGTAGCTGGGAACAACGGCTGAACGCTTTCCGAAGCACGTAATCACGTAATCATCTTTATAATCAGACAATCAGGTGTTTCACGGTCTCATTGTCCTAACCAAACTGGTTATAAATAGACAAAGTATGCTTTCTGTGGGAAAATAACCTATGACCCCCGGGCCTACAGACAAACGCCTTAACCACGAACCATAAACTGAATATGTAACTGGGAATCATCAATCGGATATCTGAGAACCATATATATTCCAAAGGGTCTACTATTTGTACGATTTTGGGTTCTATGGTTAAGACCACAGAATTTAGAAATATTTTTCTCTATTCTGTGGTTAAGACAATAACGTTACTAAAATCAAGTATTTCCTCTAAATATTCCACCTCCATTAGTATCCTAATAAGTTCGTAGGCTTTAATTAAAGAACGACCAGGCACTGCGAAGTTTAATAAAGTTTCTAGTTAATTTAGAACACTCTAAATGCAAGAATTAAGGTACGATTCAATAGATGCGCAAAATTTGTTCTTAGCTCTACCAGTCAGTAGTTCCTCGCAGTAGTACTTTTGAGCTAGGGGATATCTTACGCAGGTTTTACGTTTGACTGCCGATTTAATTGTGTAAATATAAATACCGGCCACATGAAGGGTTTCGTACCTACCATTACCTATATGCAAAATGGCAAAAATACGTTTGTTGTATTGAATTGGAGCCCTACCCGACCCACTAACTCAATCTGTAATCACGACCACTCTATCAAGAGTGTACGAAAAAGAAGAATATTAATAATTAATATAAATTCTTCATAGTGATAATAAAAATGATAAATTACAGTTATCTAGATCTCTGCCTTATTAATGGAAAGTTCCCTCGAAAGCTCACTTATATTTGATGTGCATCGAATTAATTTTGTGCAAAGTCAGAATATGTTTACTGTATATTAATCAGACTAACATGAAAAATATAACTTTTTATATTAAATAAGCCTAGTTGACATAAACAATGAAATGAGAAGCTCGATAGTCTAGCGGAACATACGTTTCGTAACGATCGTGCGTGTCAAGCAAAGGCTTGTGCGGCCTGTCTTGGATTGGTCGCCTTTAGTGGTATTTATATCATAAGCTCCTTCGTGCTTCGGAAGGCACCTTAAGCCGTTGGTGATAACTATTATCCATAGTTGGCATAATGTTCGCGCGATGGCAAAACCTGGGTGTCCTGTACTCGAATGATCATCGCGCGAATTGACGATGCGATTTATTAGTTCGATGCCTAAGCACTTAGATGAGAGTTTTTCTACATTTCTCATCAATTAATTACTTAAAACTCAAAGAATTTCAAATCGCTCGCGGTCTCTCAAGGCAAAAACCTGTTCAATTCAAAGTCAGCCTTGTCGCATCCAGTCCACATATGCCCCACACCCGTATGAGGGAAGTAATCGACTAATGCGTCTATACTTAGCTGGTGGCCCGTCTACGTCACGCCGAAATTCAGCTCCGTTACAGGACTCGTTGGCTAATGCTGGCTATTCAGAGACCATTTCACTGTGAATAGGTTTTGCTCAAATACCCATATATTTTCACTCGATCAAGGAAATGGAAATGTTAAAGGAAGTCATTTTTTTTTGGGATGAGTGTGATTTTTTTTATTAGCTTGATTTATAACCGATAGGTTACTTGTGTGCGCCTTATTCATAAAAAAATTATAAACGTTTGGTAAGCCCTAGCCTGACAAAGCCATCAATCAGGAAAATTCTCATGAAAAATAGCATAAGATGTAAGTACTTCAATTATAAGAAAAATTTATATTCTATAGTTTTAATCAGGATCTTGCATGTTTTAACTTTGTTTTTTTTTTATTTATTTTAGCCAATTGGCCGTATTCTTGTGGTTCAACTTATCCTGGGCTTTGATGCCTAAGCAAGATGGCTTTGATTTTAGTAATTAAGTAAAATATGTTTTTCGTTGATGTGTAAACCTATTATTGTGTATAGATAAATAAAAATAAACTGATTGATATGTATGGTCGAAATATTAACCAAACGCCTGAAACCTAGTGAATATTACATGAAACGTAATCATGCTACTAGGACACCATAGCTCGCTCGCACTAATTGAAAGCAAACAGCCGACAGTCCGCTACAAAGGCGTGGCGAGGTTCACGTTGAATTGTTAACTCCTGTCAATGTCTGCTCGCCTGGTACTTCATAATGCATACTGATGAACTGTAACAAGCGGAAATCAGCATACATACAAACATACATCCATACTTCCATACTTCCATACTAATATTATAAATGCGAAAGTCTGTCTATCTGTCTGTCTGTCTGTCTGTCTGTCTGTCTGTCTGTCTGTCTGTCACCTCTTCACGGCTAAACTGCTGGACCGATTGTGATGAAATTTGGTAGGGATGTAGTTAACGACCTGAAGTCAAACATAGGCTACTTTTGGGCGCGATATAACCGAGTCCCACGCGAGGCGAAGCCGCGGGGAACAGCTAGTAATATATACAGGGTGTAACATGTAAGTGTAGTCATATTCAAGGAGGTATAAGTGTAATCGATGTAGATCTTGTGTGCAATGTCATAAGACACAATAAGTTAATTTAATAAAAAATGAAAATTTTATTAAATATATTTTTTTGTGACGTCATAATCAAAACAATCGAGTCCCATCACTAGTGGGGTCATGAACTCTACTAATCAAACCTACTTACGTGATGTTGAGATATTGTTAGCTCTGCCTGTTTATGCGCACCTGGTATCAAGGAGCGAAAAACACAATGGCGGCGCGGTATCTTTGGCGGCGACATCGTAGCCACCAATATCACTTGCCGCACATAACACATTGAATTTTCTTTTTACACCCAGTTTAAATTTAACTTCACACACCACACACATTATTAATAAAATTACTTATTATTGTAGTGCACTACCGCAACGTAGGTATTCAAATAAACACGTGAACATAACCAAAATGCTCAAGAACGGCTTCTTCAAAGTCCGGGTCGATGGTGCTTGCGCGTTCATGGGAAGTGGAGCCACGGTATGATCCAGTTTCACGCAATCGAAGCACCATCCTACGGAAGCACTCCAAGGATGGGAGCTGCCTTTGCTCAGCTTCTGGACGTCCTTGGATAAACCTCTCACGATACAATTCACGAGCTCCACGAAGACTACCATCGGCAGCCCCCACTCAAAGAATCATTTCGTAGTATTCGGCGTGACTTAAAAATGACATTTTCAAAAAAATGAAAGTGTCACGCGCGCGGTTAAAATAAAAAGTATCTTTACACCACGTTCAGATGCAAGCAACTGATCGGCGGCCCGAGGGCCCGACTGATTGAAGAATCATGTACATACAAGATCGATTAACCTGCTTGCTATTGGCCGATCTTTACATAAGGAACTATCCCTACCCCATATTTTGGCAGAAAACAATTTAGAGTTCCTTATTAAAACTAACTAAAAAGCTTCCGTGTTTACTATCTAACGCCTATGTTATCCTAGTCAACATTAAACATTTTTAGTGAAAAAATCACTCCGTCTACTAAATGAACCGGTTTTATTCGCATGATTTTAGTAATTTCAAATTATCTTATTACCAATTTGATCGGTCAAGCGAACATTATCACTGAAATTACTCATTATTAATAAACAGAACCCTTAGATCATTATTTCCAAAAAACAGTAATGGCCGAATGAGAAGTGGGCGTTACTTTAATTAGGATTCAACATGTAAGGGTTTTCTTACGAATTTGTACTTACTCTTTACTTTTATGCTATCCTAGTACTAGTAAGATGACCGCGTGGTATATCCAGCTCAAAAATACTTTCTCAGAGGGTTTTTTCACGAATAGTTTTTTTTCCTTTCCAATTACGTACTTTAGGAATAGACCACTTTCTCTCTTCACGTGAATGTCGTACAAAGGAGAAACAGAGAATTCCCATGTTTTTCTTCCTGGCTGTTGGCAAAATCTCGCCGCCGCCGGCTGGTGGCATTTTCTACCAACAGCAGCGTTCGCAAAGAAGGTTAACGGCAGGCAGGCGGCCGGTCATACAAACAATTTAAAATCTTATTTTATGACTTCAGTCGATGTACCTCGTATTAACGGATCTCGCACTTATTTCTAAAGCTATGCTGCAGAATGCGACCGGTAAACGCGGAGGACATTATTTTTATGATCGGCCGCCATCTTGACGTCAAATCTCTTAATGTCGTTTTATTAGAAAGCTTTGCGAATTTTCTTATTACCCATAATACCCAAAATAACCATGCAATTTTAATAACGCAGTCCATTATTCATAGACAGAACCCTCATAATTATTTTAATAATTATTTGCAAAGAAAGAGATGGCAAATGTGTATGTGAAGTGGGTGTGGCTTTAATTAGGGTTCAATATGATTTTTTTCTTAAAAATTATGTACTTGCTCTTTTACACTTATGCTATCCTAATACTATTGATACGTTCTTGCAAGCGCGTGGTATATCCAGCTTAGGAATAGACCACTCCCTCGAACTTTCTCCCTCGAGAATGACGTAAAAGTCTGTTATAGGACCACGAAGCAAGTATGGGACAGGGATTTGAATTCCCTTGCAATGCTCTTGCATCTTTTGCCTAATTTGTACAGAACCAATAATCAAAATAAAATTAAACAGAAAGAGAAAGAAATATCTTCTTTTCTTACAACACATAAGTAAATAGGCGTAGCCTTGGCACATAAATAAATTTAGGGTTCTTTAATTTTTATTGCTAATGTACCAGGTGTCACAGGGGCATATCATATTACATGTGCGCATACAATACTTCCGCGGTGCTTTTATGGTGTTTTTTTTTAAGTAAGACAATGTTTATGACAAAAGTTCATTAATTTCGTGTAGGTGTCATAGTCAATCGACCATGCACACCCTGGTGTCAGAGTTGTTTTCTTCGGAACCGCCTCTCGGCCTCTGACGTGGTTCCTTTAACGAATACCAGATGGCAGCCGGGACCAACGGCTTAACGTGCACGCACGGCACGAAATCATGTTTATTGTCAAACAAATCAGGTGATAATCAGACGATTCAAGCCTGATATGTCCTCACCAAACTGGAAACAACTAAACAAAGTATGCTTCCCGTGGGAATCGAACCCTCGACCCACGGGTCTACAGGCAAAACGCCTTAACCATTGGACTACGGAGGCAGTGATATGATATGACAAAAGTGAAAGATGGTGATGGAAACAAAGTACTGTACACCTCTGTTCTGTTTGTCTGTACCGTGTAGGCGACAGCGGTCGAACCTTCCTCCGGCTCCGAAATAGGTAAGTGATGTACGCAACTGGGAAAAAAACTACAACGTCAACTAGCCAGTTCATCAATTTCTGTTTGTTTCATTTTTTTGTGTCAAGTTTATCTCTCTTCTAAGCGATTTTCCGGTTGTATTCTCCGATCGTCGTCCCAAGGTCGACTTTCTTGCTTTTTTACTCTACTACACTCGGACTGATTGTAAGACCATTTATTTGTACACATTTACCAAGTACCCTTGTTTGCGTTTACCCTATGCCGGGCCGCTGCTGGGGAGGCGGCATAATAACCAGACACTTGTTCAAGCCACTGATTGGTAATAAAATCCCTTAGTTTACTTTTTGGCTTTTGTCTTAGCAAAGAAGACATATCAAATTTATTAAAAAAATAAATCATACAGAACCTTAATTTTTTTGCTTAACTTATTTTGCATTAGATCTCTTACCAGGAGAAAATGTGTGCTCGACAGGAGGTGGTTAAGGCTTAGGTAAAAAAGGTCATTCACATTGTCAGCTGATACAGACAGTGATGTCTGTTGACACTTATCGATATCGATAATACGTTTAAATTACGATAGAGTAAAATTCCCTCGATTATTAACTTTTCCATTTAATACCAATTGGAATACATTGCTTATGACCGACTCTATCGGCCCTGAAAATATGACTACACTTACATGTTTACACCCTGTATATATTAAATATTAGGCATAATTAATCGCCAGATCGAATCATAGCTGCTCTATAATTTTCTTTCATCACAGCGTTATTACGGTTACATCTTCATGTCTTAGGCTGAATTATATGAATATTGATGAAAAAATCTTTTGGTCGCGATTCTCTCCTTCGTAGTTACTGTTACTGAGATCTTTTGCCTAGGGTTTATCTTAGTATTCTTTAGTAAGAGATATTTAAGTCAGGGATACATATCTACCTAAACGTCAAAATTATGCTGTTTAGCTGAAAGAGTGACATAGGAGAGATCTGGCATCTTATTTTACAAGAAAGCTACGCGCTTGAAATGCAACATACTGTTATAAAGGACTGACACCCATATTCTCAAACGTTTCCTCAAACTCGACTCATCCTCAATCGACCTCAATGGTATTCATAGTCGACACTAGCTTCCTCACCTTAAGGAAATTACTCAATGGAGGTGAGGAACGAACTGTCAAATATAAGGTAGGTCAAGAGGTGCCTAAAGGAAGCCTCGAACGTTTCGTTTAACGAAAAGTAGGTGCTATTATTGAGGACCAGATTTAAAAGAACTTGTACCTACTATAATAAGTTCTTTGTGTATTAAGTATTTTGCTGTTTTATAATAAATCTATGCCAGTAAGCTAAAATTGGAAATGAAACTATTGTAAAAAATCTCTTAACGTCAAAAAGTTAAGCGGGTTACCAACATACAGAAATGAAACGGGACGTCAATCCTTCACTCATCCTCACTGAAGTTTCCTCAAGGAAACAATCAAGAATACCGTTTCAAGGAAAGTTTGAGGACTTCTTTGAGGCGTCCTCGAATGAGGTTGAGTGGAGACGACCTATGAGGAAACGTTTAAGAATATGGGTGTCATTCTTTCGTAAATTAATTACTGGCCATAGACGTTGAATATACATACTTAATTTGTGTACAAACACAGGTGTGTACCTTACGCTGAATACATATAAAATCGAATTTGTAATAGTGTAAAGAGTTTTTGCCTAGAACTCGGTAAAGGTAAATTTATTTTGCAAATACTTTATATCTCCTACTATTAGAATTTATGAGTAATAAATAAAAGTTAGCGAAAGAGTTGAGGCCGCACATTTTATATTTACGAACTTTTCTTTTCGTTTTTGCGTAGAACAATCGCAAAACGACGATACGCGAATTTGGCGAACCGGCAGAAGTTAAAAATTAATACATTTATTTCTATAATATTATCTTTCTTCAATATTATGTTCAATAATTATATCTGATGTTTTGCGGGCATTGTGCTAAAAAATGCATATCCAAACATTTCACCAAGTAAACCAACAACATTTTGTTACAGTTTTATTACTTTTTCTATATTAGCAGAGCTTTGGAGTGCTATTTTGAAATGTATGACATAGTAAAATCGGTGAGTCGAACGGTTATCATTCGTTTTCAAATGATTTTCACGCGACATAACCGGTGACTCGCACGATAATCATTGACTCACTGATTTTGTGTGAGTCATACATCTCAAAAATAACACACTTGAGCGATTTCTAAAAATAAATACAATAAGAAATAATAATAACTGTCACAAGTATCCCACGCTGACGCTGCCGCCCGCGGCCACCAATTAAGGCTGGAGACCCGGAGCCCTCTTATTAGAATCACTCATTTACCAGATACGGTTTGAGTGGAGCGCCCTTATACAAATTAAAGTATGCTACAGATAGGTATATCTTTCATATTATATTCGATACTATGGGATATTTCGCTATCGCTAGTTATTGCTTTAGCAATTTTATATGCCAAATCTACGAGGTATCACTGGCGAAAAGTAACTTATCACATTTAAACACAATTCTAAGGCAATTATAATTGGTAACAAGTGATTAAATCCAGTATAAAATTAAAGTACTCTCCGTGAAAACTATTAAATAAGTTTAACCATTTGGTGGATACTAACGCCTTTAGAATTACATAACAATAAAACTGGTATTGTGTCTCGTTTAGTGTCTGTCAATGGGTTAAAGATTTATTCATTTTTAATGATTATGTTATGTATTCGTTTCTATACTCTTAATTTTTCGTCAGTATCTGGTTGACTGTAAGAGTTCCTATGGGATATGTTCTCTTTTCGATTGTTCATTTAATTTATTAAGTAAATTTTCTTCTTAAGAAGGAGAAGAAGTTAATTTTGTAATGCAATTTTGGCGCAATAAAAAAAATACGTAATTGACATTTTTTGAATGAATCTGGGTTTATTCTGTATCTGAGTCATATATTTTGGCCATAGAGTATCTTTCTCTACTCTAGATATTTTGTGACTCTTGTCCGAAGCCGGGCTCAATTAATTGAATTATTTGTTGTTCGGGACAAAAGCGTAGTCACGTTTTCAGGTTGGGAATTAAAACTTTGTAAGACATAAAGTACGCCATTACAAATTCCATTAAGGTTAGTACCATCATTTTTTTCTTCTAAAATTAGGAACCGACTTATTAGACTTTTTCATCCTAATTATACTAGGGAATTAGGTAGACTTGTAGAAAACAGAAACGTATATGAAAAAAATTATCAACATCCGGGATTGAACTGGAATCTCCCTCTCATCTTAGCGCTTTCCCGGTTGCTTCCTTAGCTGACTGCTTCGGAGTCCAGGTTCCGTTTTTCTGATTGGGAATGGACTGGAATAGCAAGCGCTAAAATAAGAAGAACTTCAATAGGCTAATCATACATTTCAATTTAACTTTACCACGATCCTTAATATCACAACAGAGATACAATAAGACGTTTCGCCATTTTTATTTCTCCACAGACAATAAAAGGGAAGTTTTAATTATGTTTTCTTAAGAAACAGGATACGGTCACAGCTTAACATGGAATCTGGAGGCCCAAATGGAAATAATTTTGGTAATTTCAATGCCTTTGTACGTGCTAATGGTATCAAAGTTTTTGCTTTGACGCGAAATGTCTTTTCTTCAATTTGTTTTGTTTATTATACATATAATGTTCGTTTTTAGGATTCCGTTTACAACTATTACTAAGCCTCATATCAGTCTGTCTGTCTGGTGTAAGTATCTCGAAAACTATAGTGTTACGATCTCCTATGCGGATCGTAAGGCAAATTTTTAGAATACGAAACCACGGAAGCAATCCAGATAACATGAATGTTCCAGAACGGTCCAGTACACGAGGGCAACCCAAAATTCATGACGTCACAAACACGCACGTGACTTTTGTGAACAAATGATATATGCAGATCCAAGATGCGTTACTCGATATTAATTAAAATCGATTGCTGTTCCTTAGTCTCGCTAAAACTCGACATTCATCAAACATCGATTTGGCTAATTTTAGTCTTGAAAAATTTGTGGAAGTTCAGGGAAGGTTTAAACGGTGAGAAAAGTGCGTTCAAGCGGTACTTAGTTCGCTGGGTCAGCTAGTTTATGTTAGCCATCAGCTGAGTTAAATACAAGTTTAGGGGTTTCAGCTTAAGTACCTAGGCAGTAAAAGCTGATAACATGAAGTATACATATTAAAAATGTAAAAGTTGGCATGGATGTTTGCTTTCCAATCACGATAAAAGGAAGCTGAATCAATCAATAGGCGCAGTAGGACAAAAGCTTATTGCTGCGATATATGAAGCACGATTCAATTTAGGACTAAAAACAGCGCATCTACCAACTTCACATCGTGTATACTATACGTGTATTAAGTATTCCACAAACTATATTCCTACTCACAAATGATTCAGCCTACAATACAGTGGGTAGAATTTTGAAGCCCTCACTCGGAATAACTTCTATGCGTAGGTACATCGTGCATGCAATTTTTTCAGCCATCGTTGTATTATGTACGGGACCCTTTGTTTTGCGGCGACGGTCCTCTTGTACCTTTTTTTTACTCCCTGTGTAAAGATAATTATTATCAACCAAAATTATCTTTACACAAGGAGTGAGAATGAAACTAAAGAACCTCTAACTACATTATGTAGAAACAATAAATAAAAAAAAATGCGGTTTTGTGGCGGCAAAGAACTAGGAACGCGGTTCAAATTTTTTTTTTAATCTTTGTGTGGCGGTGTAACTATGGAAATTATTTATGTTTATTTAACCATCTGACATATTGTATGTAATATCTATATTTTTCTATAAACAAAACTTTTTTTATCAGCAAATAAACTGAAATCATGGCCGCATACCCAGGCCGCCATTTTAAAAATCTATGCTCAAAAGAGTCAAACGAAGTTTACCAAAGAGCGCCCACTGGTTTAGACCATCTTTATGTTTCAATTCCGTTTTCCTTTCAAATTTTCTTCAAACTTCATGTCGCATCAGAACAATCATTTCGACATTTAAGCCTGCTACCAGTGCTAGTAGCGACATTGAAAATAAAAAAAAATCTTTCTGTAAGTGAGATTATCAGAAATCCTTGCGCAACTTATACAAATATATAACACAATACAAATGAAATATATAATACAAATGGTCGTTAGATGTTAATTTGTAATTATGTTAATTTTAACTTATTAAACTGTATGTTCTCCAAATAAAATACAATAAAGTAAATAAATAAACTTTTTTGCTAGTATCCTTAAGTTACATTAGAACCTCGGAAGTCATTGAAACTGTCCGCATAACAACGACAACGCAATAAAAACGACATTTATTCCGAAAAACAAATCTAAATCAAGTTCCCGTTTATCAGTCAACATATCCTAAGGCTAGAAGCTAGTTCAAGACGTTGACGTTGTCATTGACTTTTGCAATAAAAGATTACTTTAAGTTGTCATAGTTCATTGAATGTGGTTCCGTTGACAACGTAAACTAGTCGAAAATTTGACTATTTTCTGAATTATATTTTTTTTTATAGTTTAAAGTTGACGGAAAACGGTCTAGATTCGTCAACGACAAAACCGTTGACGACTTACCACTAGATGGATAAGTACGTACACTCAAGTATTCCACTACATTATTATCCAATTTTTATTTATAAGTTTTTTTTTGTTAGGGCGTTAAGTTTTTAATTTAGTTTATAGTTTAGTTAAGTTTGTTGTTTATAAGTTTATTTTTAATACTTTGTAACAGTTTACATATTTACTTAGAAAATTGGTCATTAATAACCTCTTCCGATACACTTTTATTTAAATTGTTGGAACTATACTTTACTTTGTATGTACAGCTAGCTCCTGATAGCTTTTCTCCTTTACCGTTTCTCTCCCGGACTTGTATATTTTATTCAAAGCAATGTTCCTGGTTTTTTGATGCCATCTCGCCTCTAAGCGGTATCTTATTTGCTTACTGTCTTCTAGAAAGGCTGATATATTATTTAAAAGGTTTACCTGGAAATACATTCAACAGACTAAGATGTTCCTTACAACTTAGCTTCTATGTCTACTTTTGTAGAAATAGCTGTATATTTTATTTCTGAATAGACTTTTATTTGTAAGGCTGGCATGCTAAAATAAAGGTAAGATGTACTTAGTTTCTGACGGTACTTTCTAGCATATAAGTATAATAAACATTATGTATACAAAATAGTAAAATTAAATTTATTTAAAACCCCCTGATCAGGGTTCATCCCTTTTAATTACCCACCTTCGAATTCTTATTACCTTACCCTAACATGTCATATTTCAAGTCATGGTTAGCTAACCATGTTATTTCAATATTGTTGAAGTAATGCCGTATCAATTTTGAATCAATATGGTAGGTAGAGATCCCCTCATCAACTTTTATAGAGCTGATGATCTTCAAACGTCTGAACAGATTTTCATGAAACATGGCTAAGAACACTCAGGATAAAATTATCTAGGACACAAAAAAACTAAATAGGTTCATCCTTTTAGGAGTTATACCACAGACAGACTAACTTTTAACAAGTTCACGTTATAACACTCCTCTATTTTTACGTTGAGGGTTAAAAATACAAGCTCCTCTTCCTGTCTTGGTTTTTATTGTCACCGTTTTTCCATCTTGATAAAATCTAACTTATTACCTACTTATACCTTTACTACTTTACTTCATTACCACTATCGAGGCCGCTTTGGAGTTTGTGCCATCGCCCCAATGTGTAAAATGTAATAAACCTTTAACACTTTCGCTGGCAGTAACGCCTCTCGACGTAGATAACAATTAACTGTTATTGTTATCTCGTTTACTGCCTCCGTGGTCCAGTGGTTAAGGCGTTTGCCTGTAGACCCGGGGATTGTGGGTTCAACTCCCACGGGAAGCATACTTTGTTTAGTTGTTTCCAGTTCGGTTAGGACATTGCAGGCTTGAATCACCTGATTGGTCTGATATTATAGATTATTCCGTGCTTTGGAAGGCACGTTAATCCGTTGGTCCCGGCTGCTATATGGCAGTCGTTAAAGGAACCACGTCAGAGGCCGAGAGGCGGTTCCGAATAACTCTGATACCAAGGTGTGCATGGTCAATTGACCGTGTCGCCTACTCGAAATGAGTGAATGAATTTACTGTTCGCGAAAGTGTTAAATTTAATTGCCAACAGGTCAACCACAATGTAAATACGTAATATTTGTTCACGCCACATATTTCTTATATATAAAAGAAAGTCGTGTTAGTTACTCCACTTATAACTCAAGAACGGCTGAACCGATTTAGCTGAAAATTGTCAGGGAGGTAGTTTAGAGTCAGGAGAAGGACATAGGGTACCTTTCATCCCGGGAAGTCCACGCAGGCGAAGCCGCGGGCAAAGGCTAGTATTTCTTAAAACTAAAACTATTACGCGAACAATACCACAGTTAAACTTGTAATACTAAATCAGAACTAAACCAAGACCTTAGTAGGTACTATTTATTACTACAGTTAAGGTAGGACTAACGTTGCTTCGAACATACAAGATAAAATAAAAGGACAATTCTAGCAGTATGACCACATTAATGTAATTATAATGAATTGGCCAGTTAACGTTTCCACGAAGGTTTTTAATTCGAAAACTATTTCTAGATATTTTCACTAGTAATGGCTTGCAACTTTTTATACAAAGTCACATTTATATACGATTTTATAACTATAAAAACTACCTTATTCAAGTTTTTGTAGAGGTAACAGGTATCGGTTGCTTCCCAAAGATAGTTAACGTTTTCTGGCTAGTAAATTAATATACCTACTTAGGTACTTAATAAAATATACCTGTGTCACGAACAGAATTTCGCTTTAAGGGGAATTTTCTCCCTCTTACACGATTATGGAATGAACTTTCCCATGGTTTTCCCGAATGACTATTTGGAGTATGTGACGGGAGCGATAGTGTTATGCTCGACCGCCACAAAGGGAAGATCTTCCCGCCAGGCTAGGGTGTTATGCCTGGGGAACCGCGGCTCCAACGATGTCTTGTCGGAGGTTGTATTTATGCTCCAATCCGTAGAAACATTGCAAGCGCGATTTAGACTTTCATAGTAATTTGCCATCTTGTATGCAATTCTGAGATTGTTGCTTTTAACGCCATCTGTGGTGCGTCTTTGTAGATATTGCTGTGGCGCTAGTGTCGCCACAGGACTCCCTTCCAAGACCGAAGGTCTGATAAATCTTCATCTGCATGCAGTCTATGCTTATGATGTGAGCTTGCAAGTGCCAGTTGCTTGACTTGACGTCCCAGTGAGTCGGGTACGTTGTTGCTGCTTGCTCGTAGTCTGCGGTGAGTCGAGACTATAGTGAGCGATGACTTGTTGGCGCCGGTAGATGTCCTGCAGAACTGCCACGCTGGTGCGGTTGGCCGGCCGATGAATAACAGACGTGGGCTGCGGTGGATGGCCGGTCGCTGAAGTCTTGAAGTGAGGGTGGTTTCAGGACCAGGAAGCTCGGTGAGTCGGCTGCGTTGGACCTGGAGATACCCCATTGTTGTTGGCTTGCTGTGAGACTGCTGGCTGCTGAGGCTTTAGAGGTAGCGAGATGATGGATCGGAGAATGTTGATGGAGAAGGCTGCTTCCAATCACGTCGGGGTCACCAGTTTGGAGAATGTGACGGGAGCGATAGTGTTGCTCGACCGCCACAAAGGGAAGATCTTCCCGCCAGGCCGGGTGTTATGCCTGGGGAACCGCGGCTCCGACGATGTCTTGTCGGAGGTTGTATTTATGCTCCAATCCGTAGAAACATTGCAAGCGCGATTTAGACTTTCATAGTAATTTGCCATCTTGTATGCAATTCTGAGATTGTTGCTTTTAACGCCATCTGTGGTGCGTCTTTGTAGATATTGCTGTGGCGCTAGTGTCGCCACAACTATAACATGGGAGCCTTTGATTATTTAACACTTTCGCTGACAGTAACGCGTCTTGACGTAGATATTGTTATCTCGTTTACTGTCCCAACAACAAGAAGGACATGAAAATATTACTATAATGTCGGCAACGCGCTTCTGGTGTCTCACAGGCAACGGTAACCACTTTCCATCCGGTGGGGCGTAAATCTGCTTACATAAAATATATATATATATATATAAAAACGAATTGTTGTTAATTATTGAGTAAACCGTACAATACCAAACCAAACTTTGCATTGAATTTCCTTTAAGGATAAGAGCAATACATCTCCATTTAAAGGTGCAAAGAGCCTGAATAAAACAGTAAGTGAGCTGGATTGGTGTTTAAAATATGCAAGAGGATGCGCGGGCACAATGCTAGCTTAATGGAATGCAAACAGACTGACCCGTTCAACGTTTTGCTTTTGTTTTTTTTTTCTAACAACGTGATTAAAGTGCCTCTTTCTCTGCTTTTCGTAGTTTTTTTTTTGGACGAAATTAAGTTACTTTAATTTTATAGGGTAGTCTGCTATGGGGTATTTCGTTTTATTTTTGTTGAAAAACTTATAGTTTACAATTGTCTTTATTTGGGAATACGGCAGTAAGTAAATAGGTACCTACTTCCGCCAATTCTAAGGAAAAAAAATTGCAAAAGGGACGCGACGTCTTGGGCGTCAAATCTTTTTGGAACCCAAACATTTTCGACCTCCTAGGTCCAGAAACTTCTTTGTTCAGGATAACCCTGAATTTTTAGTGAGTGTGACTAAGAGGTTGCAGTAAAAAGACGTTAGTAAGTTTTGCAAGTCGAATTTTTCAATTAAGTATATCACTGAATCAGCAAAGCCATGAGATTGAAAATTTGTACGTTTAGTCAGTTTAGTCTAGAAAGCAAGGAAAAATAACGATAGTGCAATTTTTAATCAAAAAAAGACAAAAATATATAAATTGCGAGTTTTGATTAAAAACACAAATGTTGCAATTCAAAAGTCTTTTAAATGAAAAAAAATTGGTTGCCTGTAAAGTCGGTATACGGGCGAAAGTTTTACGTGACAACGACTTTGAGTCTGTCTCTCTCGCTCTTAGGGGACGCGTGCCTCTCACTCGCTCTCATTGTGAGCGCATCGTAACGTTACCGAGCGTTACACTTTTTCATAAGTGACTCCCAGCCGCAACCTAATTTAAGACGTTGTCACGTCAAAATAATTCAACACTTAACCCTTCCTCTAAATTATCTAAAAGCCGTTCTGTGATAAGAATAACATCTAAAAATAAATTGGTCCGGAACGTAACAGAGCAGAATTGCTATTTAAATTATGCAGGCGACGGCGCGGGGGAAGCGTGTAATCGAATGTAAACAATGACCCGCTGGATGTTTACCTTTTATTTGCATAGATTAATTAGAAAGTATAAAAACCAAAAGAGTAGCTAATAAACGCCAGTACTTCTGTACCTATTATCAAGTCTGCAGCTCTGACCTAACATTATGAAAACCGCAGTCACCCATTAAATTTAGTTTAGTGGTGACTGCGGTTTTCAAAATATCAAATTCTTGTCGAAAGCCTCGAATGTAGAGCATGTGCAATAGAAAAGGAGTCCGAGCAACATTTTGTATTGCTGTGACTCACTGGTTAACAAGCGAATAGACCTTTTTAGATCAGCGTACCCCGACCAGTAGGTCGACCGCCTATCTCGATTCTCTCCTCTCGTAATGGCTACTTGTATCGCTTTCGCCACATTTCGCTCCATTGTACGCTAAAACGCTTAAATTTTTTTTTTTGTTAACGTTGGCCAAAATAAAAAAATTTTTTAAAGCCTTTTGTGCGTAAAACGGTGCGAAATGATACAAGTAGCCATTACGAGAGGAGAGAATCGAAATAGGCGGTCGACCTACTGGAGGACTATAGGCATTCTGCACCAGGCTTTAAATCTGAGGATCCCGCAGTTCATTTTCAGAAATCCCAGTTTGGGTGAGTAGTGATGGGGTATACCAAAGTAAACAAAGGTTCGATGTACCTTCTTTTAAGTTAAGTACATTAAAATAAGATACTATTTCGTAAGTACGCCCTAAATATCTTCGAATTATCAATATTTTTTGTGTTACTTTTGGTTGTAATGTCCCATAGCATTCCTCGTAATATACAATTTATAATAATTGTTTCTCTTTATGGTGTAGAAAATACATTTTGATTCATGTGTAAATTTGCATATGAAAAAGAGATTTTTATGTAAAAGCAAAGCCACGGGTAAGCGTTAGTACAGAATATTTCTTACTTAAAATACTTTATAAGTTACGGCTCTCGATTCTGGTTTCCTGGCGGTCTACTGATCACAGATAAATCTAACAGGACAATAACGTATGAGACAACACATTGCCGCTGCGAATTCTCAGTAAGCGATGCGTATTTTTGGCTAGGAGCCATGAAAAGTACGGTCTCATTGGGTCTTATCTATTTTTAGGGTTCCGTACTTCAGACGGAAAAATTAATCCTCGCAGAACCACTTTGTTGTCTGTCTATGTGTCAAAACCTTTTTTCAGAAAGCGTGGAGGTATCAAGCTGAAATTAATATTAAATAGGTATGCTCCTCTTAAAAGCAGTAAAATATCAATTAACGCAATCTTCTAATTATTAATTCTATCTGTGGAGACTTTTAATTGGCTTTTTGTCATGTATTTGAGTTGCCATTTTCTCGTGTAATAGCTGTAAGTCTTCCTAAAACTGTATAAATAAATAAATTAAGTTAAAGCTTGCCTCAAAACGCAGGATATGCGTTCAAATAGTTAATTATTTAGATCTTCTTCCTATAGGAGCAGTGATATAAAGAGAGATTAATAAGATTTACTCTCAAACATGCTGAAGACCGGGCAAAGTGGAGAAGAAAAGTTTGAATGGGGATGCAACCGAAAAGGCGATAAGATCAAGAAAAATTTAAAAGAAAAAGTCCTGTTTTGTGCCGTTTATTCCCATATCTTGACGCAAGCAAAGAAAATAAATACTATGCTGAAAGAATGACGCAAGCAAGTGAATCAAAACCTAAAACTCATCATTACTCCTAACTATCAATATTTCTTTGGTCCAGTAGATAAAGCGTAAAAAGTGGACGTAGAAACAGGTAGAAACTTACTGTATCATTTATTATTTACTAGCTTTTGCCCGAACCCCGCTCCCGAGGGAATTCTGGCATAAATGAAAGCTTGTAAATAGCCATGTGTTGTTCCAGGGTCTAAGTAATCTCCCTTCCAAATTTCAGTCAAATCGGTTCAGCCGTTTTCCAATGAAAGAGTAACAAACATCCATACACACTTTCCGTTTATAATATAAATAGGATATTATAGGGTTAGTTGGAATAAAGTAGATAGGAATGGGCACAAAGGGAAAAAACCTTCGAAGCCGTTATGCGTTCTGGGGTTACTCATTGCGAACGAACGGAAGCGAGGAGTATTTTGGCAGCAGACGTGTAGCTCCAGGAAACTTCTTTGTATCAGAAAACAGTCCGTGAATAAGCGAGTAATGGTAATTTCATTTTATTTTTCTGAGAATAACATTGCGTTTGATATAGCGGAATATTATATTGCTTAGTAGTAGGTTATTTTCTATCTATATACGAATAAATAGGTACTAAATATGGCTTTTGGTGCTTTTGTTTTTTCCTATGTAAAATTCTATTTTTTAACCTAAATTGTCCCACTGCTGAGCAAAGGTCTACCCCCCATCTCATTCCGCACTCTCTTTGTACCGCCATATCCAGTCGTTTTTTTTTCGACCTGAGATAATTCTAATATTATGGAACTATTGATAATTAATAAGAGTTAAGAACTCGTAAATCATATTCTAAAGGAATAAAATAATATTGAATCCTTGGCATAACAACTGGAGGCACTGTCTACACCGTAGGGATAAAGACGTGAAAATGTATATCTATACATTCGATTGCACGACGGCCATTTTCTGTTATCATGTTTTTGAACGTCGCTTGTAGCAGTCTACGAAACATCGTAGCATGTTCGTAGCACGCTTGTAGCCCTCGTAGTAAAAAGCTAAGAACATGAACAATGCTAATGATTTCAAGCTTTGATTTATTTATTGTGAGAATGAGAAACTTAGGGCGATAAATAAGATGCAGTACTTATCAGGCGTAAATTTGCAACAACAACCAGTTTACAATTGGAAATAGCTTAAATAGACTGACCCCTCCACTGAGACCAGAAAGTGGAGATGGGACATAGGACGCTGTCTATTGGCTGGCGGAGTCCGGCGGAACCACAGGGCGGAACCATGGCAGGGTTCGGCACGGCGGGGATGCAAAGACGTCGATAGATAGATAGATAGATAAACTCTTTATTTGTTGCTGCAATCACACATGTAAAAACAGTGAGGACATAGGTACTACCATTACAATACAATTCAACACAAAACATAAATAAGAACTCTTAGTTCATGTGTGCGTTGCAGCAATACAAAAAGGTCGATTGTTACATTATTTAAACATCATTGCCCAGAAAATTGTACGGAGGACTTAAGGTGATACCTCGGTAAACACTAGCGCCACCGTCATTTAATGCTATACGATATTCAGGTGCTTTTAACCAATGTGTTTTGACTTGTAATGTTCACTAGCCCTCCGTACCCGCTCACCGCTTGCAGGCATTTCTATTTGACACCTTTTATTTATCTCATACTATTGTATAACTTAGTTATAAATACAACTTTCACGCCTTCTTGTTTGCGAATTGGTGTCCTCAAACAGATAATTAGGAGATCAAACGTCCTTGCCAGTACTATTATTAATTAATATCTTTGAACTATTTCAGCTTCATTGAACGGCTTCAGTTCTGCAGATTAATTAACCGTTTGCTTGTTTACATTCAGCAAACTATCCGATTCCTAAGCATAATTAACTGTGATGATTATTTAAAACTAACTGTTCTTCGCGGTTTTTATCTGGTGTGTATGTACTATAGCTTATATTCTTTCCCAAGAATCAGACAAGTATATGCAGAATTTTTTTTTAATCTGACTAGTAGTTCTGTATCTTAGTAATCTTTATTATTATTATTGGCAAAAAAAAGAAATCATTCACTAAAAAGCTAAAAAACAACACGAATAATAAATAACCGAATTTGGAAACGTAATTAAACGTAACAAAACAATAAAAAAATAATATTTTAAAGTAAAATATTATATCTAGATTTACCTTATAATAACTAGCGACCCGCCCCGGCTTGAAGCTTGCCGGGTTTTTGGTAGAATGTTATAGGTTTGCTTAATAAAAACCTTCCTCTTGAATCACTCTATCTATTAAAAAAAACCTTATCAAAATTCGTTGCGTAGTTTCGAACATTAAAACATACGGACAGCTGAAAGCGACTTTGTTTTATACTATTTAAAGATATAGAAGTATCAATACTTGTATGAGTATACAAGTATTGCTACAATCTTCTTAATCTTAGCTCCACTGTGGAGCAAAATACCTGCTGTGGTGTGGAGCCTCCACACCACAGCAGGTATTTTGCTTTATTGGTCAGGCTTTAAAACAAAACACAAGTATTTGGTTTCCCAGCAGCCCAGCAGCCGCCATCAATCTAGTCGCACGGGGTGACGTGCTGCGTAATTTGTCAGCAGCGATGACAGCACTTCTGATTTATTGAATGCACACGTTGACTCATTGCACCGTCTGGACTGTTGTGCTCATATTGCTATTGATTGCGCTCCCGATCATTTTGAATTTAGATAAACAAATTTACATACTGAACGACTATAAAGCTTTAAAAAAGAGCATGTTCTAAATATAACATTGAAATTAATTTACCAATATGCATAGTATGCGTTGCGTGTCTAGAAATAATAACTAAAATAATATTAAAAATACCTTTGGTACATTTGAATTACTATTCTATTTTTACCAAAAAATTTGTTCTTATCGTTTTTTTATTACACGATTAAGAGAACTAAAACTTGTATTTAAAGGGCAATGGCTTCCCAGCAGCCGCCATCAATCGAGGCGCTCGGGGTGACGTGCTGCGCAATTTGTCAGCAGCGATGACAGCACTTCTGATTTATTGAATGCACACGTTGACTCATTGCATCGTCTGGACTGTTGTGCTCATATTGCTATTGATTGCGCTCCCGATATATTGGACCGCTATCTTGTTATAAATTGGTTGTTCCCAGTTATTCCCATACTTCTATAAACTTCCACAAAATCAGGCTTTTTTTTACATAAAGATTCTTTTTAACTCCGACCAGTAGTTCTAATGTTATAAGCATTTAAACAAACTCTTCAGATTTATTCGGCTTAAAGACCGCTATTTGCATGTTATAAGTATAATGAAGTTAAATAAATAAAATCTTAAGGTGATACCTCGGTGAACACTAGCGCCACCGTCATTTAAAAATCATTACTCACTGAAAACACAAGTTATCAAAAATCCCTCTACTGTAATTATGGTTCTGGATCTGAAGTTAATTTTAATCATAATCAATTATTAAATTATAGTTTCATATAGTTACAAATTGCAAAACTGCTAAAAGTGGCCGTTTTAAGCAATAATGCAATTTGTAACTATAGGAACACTAGCGCCACCATTCCCTGAGGTATTACCTTAAGGTGATACCTCAGTGAACACTAGCGCCACCATCATTTAAAAATCATTATTCACTGAAAACACAAGTTATCAAAAATCCGTGTTATGTAATTTTTGGGTTTTGGATCTAAAGTTAATTTTAAACATTTTAAATTATAGTTCCCTTTAGTTACAAATTGCAATATTGCTTAAAACGGCCACTTTTAGCACTTTTGCAATTTATAACTATATGGAACTATATAATTTCATAATTTATTATGATTAAAATTAAGTACATTAATAACATAACAGGAATTTTTGATAACTTGTGTTTTCAGTGAATAAGGATTTTTAGTTGATGGTGGCGCTAGTGTTTACCAAGGTCTCGTCTTAAGAACAGGAAGGCAACTTTGATTTTACCTAAGAATAAATTACTCTTTCTACTACTACTAATAAAATGCTGAAGAGCATTCATTCAATATGAGACTGCGCACGCTAACATGTTTGACTTGCGCACTGAGGATGGCATGCATATCTTCAAATATAATGATAAGCAATAATAATTAACTTAACAATAAAAATGGACAACGATTAGGTAGAAGTGGCATGCCTACTAAATTGTATAAAAACCAATGTGGAAAAGTAGATCCTCGAATTATTATTAGTTCATCATTAAACAATGTCGTACGCAAGATGGGTCATTAGTCATTTTCCATCGATTTATCATTTAATACTAAAGCCATTTTATAAATTGTACTTTTTAATAACTATAAGTACTCTTGTTCGAACATCTTGTATTAATTTATTAAGATAGAGCTAGTAGACAAAAATTGAAGTAATTAAGACCAAGAGAATAAGTAAAAAAAAAAACACCTTTTTGTATGTCGTCTAAATACGAAATATGCGCCATCGACCAGGCTCCAGTATCGTGCTATAATAAAATATATATAACGTGAGGTAAAACTGTTGTTATGAAAAAAGTATTCTCTAACACCCATAAAAAAAGTGTAAGGTGAAGCGCTGCAAAATTGGGCATCCTCTATTTTGACAAAATGCCACGGTTATGTCATCATTGTTCAATCTGGCCTTCGTGTCCTTGAAAGGAAACAAAGAAAAGACTAAAAGTAATTTGAAGAATAAAAACAACGAAAAATATAGAAGACTATAGTTGGTGATCTTTAAATTAATTAAGTTCTGCGGAAGGCATGCAGAGTGGTGATTTAGGCAAATAGCAAATAAAATAAAATTGCAGTCTGTCAACATTTATACTGATCCATAACATTTGTTCTAAGTATTCATTTCTATAAATCATCTTTGAGATAGATGTACATACACTACATAATAAAATACTTACTAACATCTACTTAAATAAATTACTTACAATAAAACACAGCGACCATTTCACTTCGGCTTGGAAAGTGAACAAGTCTACAAAACGAAAATGAAGTTAAATATATTTCTCTTAGTTGTTTTAACAATAACAATAAATGTTATTGAAGCTAATAATCTGATGATTGTCAATGAAAGCGACTTGATCCCTAATGGTTGTATTGAAAATTTCGTAAGAAAAATATTTAGATATCGTACAATTTTATTTTATAAAGAGATCGAAGTTCATAATGAAACAATAGCTGAAACGAACGACCATATGTTGAGGTCATTCCTGAATACAGCACGTTACACTGTACGGATTTGGGCAAAAGATGGGGGGAAATGTAAATTGAAAGTATTTAGACAGTATTTGATATACACAGTCGGCGCACGACATCTTGATAACATTTTGAAAGATTGGCTTTGTTTACAATGGTCTTCAGAAAGCCGGTTCATAATAATTACGTCTGAGGATGCCAACACTCAGGAAATTCGACAGACTTTGAAAGCACATGATATTTACAGAGTTTTGATAGTCGTGAAGTTAGAAAATAACAACATTTATTATTATTACCCTTTACGAAGATGCAAGGCTATGATCGAAAGCAACACCCTGAAGGTGCACCATTGTTCAACAAATCAGACTATTTCTATAGTGTATGATTATCGAAAACTCCTTGTCTGTAAAGTCGTACATGGATTTAGAATTGCACCTCCATATACTCTCTTAAGGAACACAAGTAAATATGACCTTTTAAGTGTGGTAGATATTCATCGTGGCATTGAAATGAAAATTTCCTCTGTAATTCTGGGCTTACCTGGTGTAGAATATGCAAATATATCAAACTCGCATAAATTAGGTGATATTGATGATCAAAAAAACTTGCAGCCTGATTTAGTGTATGATCTCTTACATGGTAATGTTGATGTTTTGTTTGGTGGTTTACACCTTAACGAGCATCCAGTGTTTTCAGATACAAGCTATCCTCTCTTTTACGGCAAAATTATAGGTATTGTTAAAAAAAGAAAACCAATTCATAATCATGGCATTTTAAAAGTGTTCTCCAATGATGTATGGCTTTTCATAGTAATTCTTAATATTATTTTTATCTATTTTATGTACACAATTATGATAAAAAGGCGTGAGTTAAGTATTAGTTTCTCCAGCATCCTTCTTACTTTATTTGGGATTTTGTTAGGGATCAAGATGATTTTGAAGAACAAATCGCTCAGACTGGTGTATTTAGTTTGGATATTATTTGCTTTAGTTTTACGCATATGTTTTGAGACGCTTTTAGTACCATTCTTAATGGACAATCAAAGTAACTATGATTTGGATGATCTATTTGTTCTTTGTGATGAGAAATTTAAAATTTTCGTTTCGGAAATAAATTATGTGTATTTGCAAAGTGGCCTGATGTTACCAGGTTGCTTTCTTTCTAATGAAACCTTTGTTCTTGTCGACGATCCACTTAGAACGTTGGCCGATAGTGAATCGGACAGAGTTGCTGTTTTTATGTATTTACAACATTTTTATTTTGAATACCATAAATATATTGAAGACAACGGTGACCATATATTTCATGTTATGTCAGAAATTGTTAATATTGTACCTATCACTTATTATTTTCGTCGAGGAGATCCAATGCGTGATTTATATAATAAAAAGGGTTTTCAAATTTTTGAAACCGGTATTGTGAATTTGTACGAGAATGCTATGGACACTTTCATTGCGCAAAACGTTATAATGCGATCCAATAACTCTAATAGCAGTGTTCCTTTGTCAATGAAACATTGTGATTTTATTTTTATTATGTTACTTTGCGGAACTATATTAGCAGCAATAGTGTTAGTTATGGAAATTTTTACTTTTAAATTTTTAAATAAACGTAAGCTGTGTTGAAACATTACCACTTAACAACAAGCACACACGTAAAAATAACTTAAGAATGTATTTGCACATCTCATACGTTACTTAAAAAATAAAAAATCATAAATTATATGAAAATGATATATTATTACTTAATATAGACCGGTAGGTCGACCGCCTATCTCGATTCTCTTCTCTCGTAATGGCTACTTGTATCGCTATCGCCACATTTTGCTCCTCTTAACACACAAAACGTTTAAAAAAAAAATTGTTTTTGTTTACATTGTCAAATGCGTCGTCATTAAAAAAATTTTTTTAAAGCGTTTTGTGTGTTAGGCGGAGCGAAATGTGGCGATAGCGATACAAGTAGCCATTACGAGAGAATCGAGATAGGCGGTCGACCTACTGTTCGATACTGCCACTTAGTTTATGTCTAGTCTTGGTTCTGGCGTTGCGCGGGTTGCATGGTATCTTAGCTTGTCCTCTTTTTAAATGTGTCTTTAGTACTTGTAGCTATTCAGGTTAGTGTTAATAGCAATGGGCTATATGATGCTGCAGAAGCATAGTGATTAGTTAGCACGGTGGAATATCTGGTATGATCTTGCGCTGAGATATACAAGTCACGCTGGTGTGTGGGCGTGACTCTTTGCCGTGGTAGGTTTTTAAACCCTACCCGTCCTGACATTTCATTTTTATTTAATTACCCCCACGCTGGTTTGCTAAAAGTATTGTAATGATGCAAGCGCAGTGTATATAATTTGTAGTTCTGTGTGCCGCGTCGATATTGTTAGATTTACTGTTTCGGCCGTCCTGATTTATAGCAGTTCGGACTCGACCGATGTGTGACACATTACACTAATGGTACCCATATACAAACTGAGTGTTTAGCCCGCTTTGCAAGATTTGTTTTATTTAGTAAAAATATACAATACAAGCTAACCAAAAAATGCTGGCTTGATTTCTTAGTGGTGTCAATTGGGATTAAAAAAAAACTGACAAGAGCTGAGCCAATGTGAATTGCATTGGCAACACCCAATCATTACTTGACAAAGGATTTTCTGACCGGATGAAGTTGATTCCGCGTCGGTTAGTGTATGGACTTCCTTAAATAACCCTTTTTTGCACAGTCGAGTAAAGAATTAAAGAAATTGAAAGTCACATAAAGTAATTTACACGCATACATATCATCGAGCATGATTCTCGTAGGGTTAGGCAGAGACTAAACTAAAACTCTTGCCCGTAAGGCATGTTAGCAAGAATTCTAGCCGTGTGTCCCTGCTTGATAGCAATGCTTATCCGTTGGGTGAAATAGCAGCCAGTCTTCCTGTCACCAGCAGCTGAGATGAGACGTGATCACTTTGAAAAAATCTCTCGCACTGGGGCCCCAAGGTCCAATCGTCTCTACACCAAACGGCACAAAATATAATTAACACGTTGGCGGACGGTTTTAAAAACACAATAGAAGTTTAATTGTTATAACGTCTATAGACATCGTGCGTCCGCTAACGTGTTAATTAAGACCTGCATATTTGCGTCGTTCAGTTGAAATTTGCTCTACAGCATAAATTTCTCATATAAATACCGGTCGGGTCACAGATTGTATTACCAGCTAGCAATAACGCACTCAGAACTTGACGCCTAACAAATGAGTGGTGTATGCACTTGAGATATTGTTCAGCTGAGGTAAGCACACGTTTTGTGAATAAATGTCTTTGTAACGTTATTGAGCCAAATGCATGTTCGTATTTATTGATAGCGAGTATGGCCAAACTAAAATTGGCATTGAAATATTTTATAATAAAGTTTAATAAAAAAAAATGGTAGTGGCATTTCCAACTTCACCTCTCTACTTCTAAAGTCACGTTAAGCCGTTGGGCCCAAATGTTGTCGCTAGATAGCAGTTAATCAGTTATGGTAGATGCCCTTAGGCAGTGAAAAATCTGTTATTATTTGGTCACCAACACACCCGGATCATGAATGTATAAGACTGATTTCTATGTAAAAAGAAGGTAAGACGGCAGTCGCTTCATTGTAATTTAATTTAAGCGTATGTACTCTAGGCTCTAAAGCATATCATGAGGATGCTACTGGGAAACACGCTTGGAAGATAAGATAAGTATCCTTTTATTAACTGGTATATTGCTAGATTTAACTAGTGTAGTTTTGGCGTTCCCGTTAACTCAACACATAATTTGTATCTATATGTGAAGACCTATTATTAGCTTATTGGTATATAATCTGTTACCTATGTAAATTTATTTGCTGTTGGTTATCCAAATGTATAAAAAAAGATTCTGGTACTTAAGTGAGCTATTAGTTTTTATAGAATATTTTTTTTTAGGTCGTACATATATATTTTTTAATATGAACAAATAAATTTATTCCTGCTATTTGATGCAGGATTGGAAGAAAAAGCAGCTATGCGATGAATTATGACAAATTTATAGAATATTTCACACTCTTACAAACTCAAATCCTCAACAGGCGATGCTGCAATCAAAAAGCAACCAGACAAAGCAAGATAAAGAACAAACAGCTGAAAATCTCTAGTATTACTTAAAACAATTTCCGCTATCAAACTTGTACAAGTAGTTTTTATTTGTTCGTGTCACGTTCACATTCGTCCCTCGAGTTGTTTGTTAGTGACGCCATAAGCGAATTTGCCGAGTTTATTTGCCGCTAAAATCGCGCTTCTGAAACAAAATATTTATTTATTTTCTTGTAAATTACGTAGTATTTTTTTCTTTTCCCAAAATTTAACGTTTTAGTATTATATATTTAAATATCAGTTTTTTAAATAACTGTAAAACAATATGAAATATAAGTCTACAAGCTCTATGGCCGTAGACAGAGGGGCAGGTCGTGCAAAAGATGACGGTATAACCTGGAGTGGTATTTTTGAGATGACACCCAAAACCAGTGAGTCGATTGATTATCGTTCGAGTCACCGGTTATTTCGCATGAAAATCATTCGGAAACGAACGAAAATCATTTGAGTCACCGGTTTTGCGTATGTCATACTTCTCAAAAATAGCACTCCTGAACGACTTTTAGAGCAGATGAGAGACGATAGGAATGCAAAATAGGAGGCCTTTAAATAAATAAATTACATTAAATAATCCATATAACGTAAGTAAAGTTGCAGACTGACTTATTATCAGTGACCATAGAGTTGGTCACCTCGCTCAAAAAAAGCTATGCTGCCAGTAAAATAATTAAATAAAAAAGTGAAATAAAGAACCATTTACTTCTCTATTTATTTAAATATAAATTCAACGATCGGCCAGTACATACATTTTTATTCTTATTAACTGTGTTGGTGGCCAGTGTCTGCCATTGTTTCAGATTTTTCAATCTGAAATAAAAAAAAGTAAAAAAGAAGGTATACTCTTAATGGCTCAGTAAGCCCTAGAGAGCGCGTCCTAAGATCACGTACCGACTTCTACAGTGTTTATATTGCATAGAAATACAACGCAATAAAGGAGAAACATTCAGAAAAAAAAACGAAATCATTATTTTGAATCAAATGTCTCCGGTTGGCTGGAAGAGATCTCTTCATGGGATAAGTCCGCCGTTGCATGTATCTTGTGTAATTTTTTTTTTTTTGTTAATTTTGTTCAATAAGGTTATTATAAACAAACAAACAAATCATTGCAATGAGAAGTTCTATTGCTTGCTCTTAATTTTGACTTTTGCAAACTTAGATTTATTTTTGTCACACGAAGATATCGACGTATTAAGCGTGGAATCATTTAATTTCATGCAGTTATCCATTGAGGAGTTCCCTAGATGAAAGCCCGGGTGCAGCATCAAGTCATGGTTATCATAACAACGTCATCAGAACTACAGCCACGTTGAAAATATTTCATGGTGGTGGTTTCGACCGTTAAGGAGTTGATTCATTACGACCACGGCCATACATAATTATCCATACTTCCATACTAATATTATAAATGCGAAAGTCTGTCTGTCTGTCTGTCTGTCACCTCTTCACGGCTAAACTGCTGGACCTATTGTGATGAAATTTGGTATGGATATAGTTATGCACTAGGAGTCAAACATAGCCTACTTTCGGGCGCGATATAACCGAGGCGCACGCGGGCGGAGCCGCGGGCAACAGCTAGTATTATGATAAGCATGAATCATAATGTGATGTATAGTCGCAATTTTGTAGGGATTTCGTCTATGTCAGCAGAAAAAATATTCTAGCAAGAATCTTTACACATTTGTCCTTTCTGAACAGGTAATTATCCCATATCAAGTCAAAACTGAAGTGTGATCAAATTTAGATCTACCCTAAGTCCTTTGGCAAAACTGCTTGCCAATCATTTTTTGATTAATTAGAGTAATTAAAATGCATAAGACAATTTAATTTATTTCACACGCTGAGTTAAACACGATTAGATTGCGATATTGCTTGGTAATTTATTCCCATTTTAAAATCAGAGTATCTTTTCTGCATTCCGTATTCGAATTTCAAAATCGGGACATAACTGAGAATTCCCAGTTCATTTATCAGATACTAGCGACCCGCCCCGGCTTCGCATGGGCATAAAAACCTTGCTGTTGAATCACACTAACTGTTAAAAAAACCGCACCAAAATCCGTTGCGTAGTTTTAAAGATTTAAGCATAAGGTGATACCTCGATGAACACTAGCGCCACCGTCATTTAAGGTGATACCTCGGTGAACACTAGCGCCACCGTCATTTAAGGTGATACCTCGGTGAACACTAGCGCCACCGTCATTTAAAAATCATTACTCACTGAAAACACAAGTTATCAAAAATCCCTCTGCTGTAATTAAGGTTCTGGATCTGAAGTTAATTTTAAACATATTAAATTATAATTCCCTATAGTTACAAATTGCATTATTGCTTAAAACGGCCACTTTTAGCAGTTTTGCAATTTGTAACTATATGAAACAATAATTTAATAATTGAATATGATTAAAATGAACTTCAGATCCAGAACCATCATAATTTTTAAATGACGGTGGCGCTAGTATTCACCGAGGTATCGTCATAATAGGGACATAGGGACAGAAAAAGCGACTTTGTTTTATACTATTTAGTGATTCAGTACTTCCTTACGTTATACAATTTATGTTCATTGTCTGAAGTACTTATCTGTAGATAATATAAACCTTTAGAGATATTTCAAATGATCATTACTTACATGATATGCTTATATTATAAATGCGAAAGTCTGTTTGTTACGCTTTCATAACCGCTTAGCCGAATAAAATGAAATTTGGTGTCGACACACAGGGCGTAGTTAGAAACAGAGGACCAAACATAGACTACTTTTTGCGCAGTAAATCGAGTATTGCGGGCAAATAATGTTGGTCATATAAGTTTGCCTAATTAATACTATAAAAAATTCTGTAAATTATTCCTTAATTGGAAAGGAAGAATAACAATAAAAATAAAACCGCGAGGAGTATTGTCAACACACAGGGCGAGCGTGTATGACGAGAATGATAAGTTTAGATGAAGCGAGGGAGATCTTTTAGGACCATAGCAACTAGATCTAATCTTTGCCTACCTCTACGGAAAACAGCCTTAATATTATAAGTTAGTAAGTAGTATAACTGCCTCCGTGGTCCAGTGGTTAAGGCGTTTGCCTGTAAACCTGGGGGTCGAGGGTTCAATTCCCACGGGAAGCTTACTTTGTTTATTTGTTTCTAGTTTGGTTAGGACATTGCAGGCTTGAATCACCTGATTGTCTGAAAAAAAAGATGATTCCGTGCTTCGGAAGGCACGTTAAGCCGTTGGTCCCGGCTGCCATCTGGTAGTCGTCAAAGGAACCATGTCAGAGGCCGAGAGGCGGTTCCGAAGAACTCTGACACCAGGGTGTGCATGGTCGATTGACCATGACACCTACACGAAATGAATGAATGAATGAATGAGTAAGTAGTCAGCCAATTTGCAGGCACTAGACTGAACCTCTCTTTTTTTAATACCATTTACATCCAAAGGCTAATCAGTTCAGCCGTTCTTGATTATAAATAGTGTAACTAATACGACTTTCCTTTATAATACAATATTAGCATTATTCAACATTCGTCCTTATCTAACCATTTAGCCTACAGTCGGCCTGGCCTTCCTGCTATTTCAGTATGCACTGAATTCGGGAATAATATAGGCTTCTTTTGCATCCTAAATTTTGGTTAAAGATTAGAGGTTGATAAAACTATATTCCGAACCGAACAAAACATTATATTTTTCAGACAAAACGTGTAACAGGGCTTTTTTTTGTAGAAGGCAATGTTCCAGTGTTACATATTTTGCTTGACAAATAAGCGGTTACGTTCTACGCCTGCTTGACGTCAACCCTCTTAGAAATGCTATTGTATGAATTCGATATTGGTCAGATAAAGCGGAAAATCGATAAATCCGTTATTCCCTTAATCGCCTTTTATTGCTCCCACGGGAATATAGGCGGTCTAAAGAAGTACAATATGAGATACTAAGGCGTTTAAGATTAATCAATTATCTACAAAAAAGTTTACGGAACCATATTTTCAAACACATATACATATAATCACGTCTTTATCCCATGCGGGGTAGACAGAGCCTAGGGTCATAAGATCTTAGGCCACGTTTAGCATAATGGTAGTTGAAATAGGAAATCAATAGTGATGGGTTGCTAGCCGCATCGCCTATGTCATGATTTCCCCAATCGGCGATTCCCTCAGACGACTTTTACGGCATGCGCGGGAAGAGAAGCAGCTGGTACATTCTATGTTTTTCTTTTTCTCCCAGACCAGCATGGAAGAAACACTATTATTTTCAAACACTTAAGTGGAAAACTATGTGTAATGCTAAAAAATAAGCGATAACATACTTCCTCTTAAATATGATTTTAGTATCGCTATAAATGTTATCTTTTAGTATAGTGTCGGTTTGACGTCGGCTAAAAATCGACATATTGGAGATAAAAATGGCTGAACGGTTATTTTTATAAAAACTTTCATAGGCACATGTGTCGTAAAAATACGCTGTTTTTGTGGTTGCCATGGTTTTCATATTCGGAATTAAATGACCAAAAATACCTGTTACAAACGACTGGTTTTTCTATATTCAGTTTTTGAGAGAGCTTTGAAAATCCCTATTATTAAAATAGTATGGTTAAATACAATGTTGAAGCATCTATATGTAATGTATACTATATTGAACTATAATTTAATATGATTAAAATTAACCTCAGATTCAGAACCATAATTACAGAAGACAGATGTTTGATAACTTGTGTTTTTAATCTTTACACATTTGTCCTTTCTGAACAGGTAATTATCCCATATCAAGTCAAAACTGAAGTGTGATCAAATTTAGATCTACCCTAAGTCCTTTAGCAAAACTGCTTGCCAATCATTTTTTGATTAATTAGAGTAATTAAAATGCATAAGACAATTTAATTTATTTCACATGCTGAGTTAAACACGATTAGGTTGCTTGGTAATTTATTCCCATTTTAAAATCAGAGTATCTTTTCTGCATTCCGTACTCGAATTTCAAAATCGGGACATAACTAAGAATTCCCAGTTTATTTATCAGATACTAGCGACCCGCCCCGGCTTCGCATGGGCATAAAAACCTTGCTGTTGAATCACACTATCTATTAAAAAAACCGCACCAAAATCCGTTGCGTAGTTTTAAAGATTTAAGCATAAGGTGATACCTCGATGAACACTAGCGCCACCGTCATTTAAGGTGATACCTCGGTGAACATTAGCGCCACCGTCATTTAAGGTGATACCTCGGTGAACACTAGCGCCACCGTCATTTAAAAATCATTACTCACTGAAAACACAAGTTATCAAAAATCCCTCTACTGTAATTAAGGTTCTGGATCTGAAGTTAATTTTAAACATATAAAATTATAATTCCCTATAGTTACAAATTGCATTATTGCTTAAAACGGCCACTTTTAGCAGTTTTGAAAATTGTAACTATATGAAACAATAATTTAATAATTGAATATGATTAAAATGAACTTCAGATCCAGAACCATAATTACAGCAGAGGGATTTTTGATAACTTGTGTTTTCAGTGAGTAATGATTTTTAAATGACGGTGGCGCTAGTGTTCACCGAGGTATCGTCATAATAGGGACATAGGGACAGAAAAAGCGACTTTGTTTTATACTATTTAGTTATTCAGTACTTCCTTACGTTATACATTTTATGTTCATTGTCTGAAGTACTTATCTGTAGAAAATATAAACCTTTAGAGATATTTCAAATGATCATTACTTACATGATATGCTTATATTATAAATGCGAGTCTGTTTGTTACGCTTTCATAACCGCTTAGCCGAATAAAATGAAATTTGGTGTCGACACACAGGGCGTAGTTAGAAACAGAGGACCTAACATAGACTACTTTTTGCGCAGTAAATCGAGTATTGCGGGCAAATAATGTTGGTCATATAAGTTTGCCTAATTAATACTATAAAAAATTTGTAAATTATTCCTTAATTCGAAAGGAAGAATAACAATAAAAATAAAACCGCGAGGAGTATTGTCGACACACAGGGCGAGCGTGTATGACAAGAATGATAAGTTTAGATGAAGCGAGGGAGATCTTTTAGGACCATAGCAACTAGATCTAATCTTTGCCTACCTCTACGGAAAACAGCCTTAATATTATAAGTTAGTAAGTAGTATAACTGCCTCCGTGGTCCAGTGGTTAAGGCGTTTGCCTGTAAACCTGGGGGTCGAGGGTTCAATTCCCACGGGAAGCTTACTTTGTTTAGTTGTTTCCAGTTTGGTTAGGACATTGCAGGCTTGAATCACCTGATTGTCTGACAAAAAAGATGATTCCGTGCTTCGGAAGGCACGTTAAGCCGTTGGTCCCGGCTGCCATCTGGTAGTCGTCAAAGGAACCATGTCAGAGGCCGAGAGGCGGTTCCGAAGAACTCTGACACCAGGGTGTGCATGGTCGATTGACCATGACACCTACACGAAATGAATGAATGAATGAATGAGTAAGTAGACAGCCAATTTGCAGGCACTAGACTGAACCTCTCTTTTTTAATACCATTTACATCCAAAGGCTAATCAGTTCAGCCGTTCTTGATTATAAATAGTGTAACTAATACGACTTTTTTTTTATAATACAATATTAGCATTATTCAACATTCGTCCTTATCTAACCATTTAGCCTACAGTCGGCCTGGCCTTCCTGCTATTTCAGTATGCACTGAATTCGGGAATAATATAGGCTTCTTTTGCATCCTAAATTTTGGTTAAAGATTAGAGGTTGATAAAACTATATTCCGAACCGAACAAAACATTATATTTTTCAGACAAAACGTGTAACAGGGCTTTTTTTTGTAGAAGGCAATGTTCCAGTGTTACATATTTTGCTTGACAAATAAGCGGTTACGTTCTACGCCTGCTTGACGTCAACCCTCTTAGAAATGCTATTGTATGAATTCGATATTGGTCAGATATTGCGGAAAATCGATACCTCCGTTATTCCCTTAATCGCCTTTTATTGCTCCCACGGGAATATAGGCGGTCTAAAGAAGTAGGTACAATATGAGATACTAAGGCGTTTAAGATTAATCAATTATCTACAAAAAAGTTTACGGAACCATATTTTCAAACACATATACATATAATCACGTCTTTATCCCATGCGGGGTAGACAGAGCCTAGGGTCATAAGATCTTAGGCCACGTTTAGCATAATGGTAGTTGAAATAGGAAATCAATAGTGATGGGTTGCTAGCCGCATCGCCTATGTCATGATTTCCCCAATCGGCGATTCCCTCAGACGACTTTTACGGCATGCGCGGGAAGAGAAACAGCTGGTACATTCTATGTTTTTCTTTTTCTCCCAGACCAGCATGGAAGAAACACTATTATTTTCAAACACTTAAGTGTATAACTATGTGTAATGCTAAAAAATAAGCGATAACATACTTCCTCTTAAATATGATTTTAGTATCGCTATAAATGTTATCTTTTAGTATAGTGTCGGTTTGACGTCGGCTAAAAATCGACATATTGGAGATAAAAATGGCTGAACGGTTATTTTTATAAAAACTTTCATAGGCACATGTGTCGTAAAAATACGCTGTTTTTGTGGTTGCCATGGTTTTCATATTCGGGATTAAATGACCAAAAATACCTGTTACAAACGACTGGTTCTTTTATATTCAGTTTTTGAGAGAGCTTTAATAAAAATACATATTAATAAAATACATGCATACATACATATAATCACCTCTTTATCCCATATGGGGTAGATAGAGCCTAGGGTCACAAGACCTATGATCACGTCTAGATGGTAGTTGAAAGAGGAAATCAATAGTAATGGGCTGCTAGCCGCATCGCCTATGTCATGATGAGGAAGAGAAGCAGCTGGTACATTCTATGTTTTTCTTTTTCTCCCAGACCAGCATGGAAGGAAAATAATATTAATAAAATAGTATGGTTAAATACAATGTTAAGGCGATATTTCCTTGCCAAAACTGTGCCCTTTGGAAGATTTGAAGGCGGGCTATTAATATACCGCAGTGTGCTTCGTCTTAGGTTATATCGGTACTTACCATCAGGTGGGATCGTGGTTATGCGCTGGACATAGTTGTACATAAATATAGAACCAATT
This sequence comes from Apomyelois bistriatella, assembly GCA_947044815.1. NCBI lineage: Eukaryota > Metazoa > Arthropoda > Insecta > Lepidoptera > Pyralidae > Apomyelois > Apomyelois bistriatella. The sequence goes on from OX345693.1 coordinate 1,625,236, forward strand.
TGTACAATGCAATACGACATTCAGAGGGTGCCGAAACTCTTTGTGACAAGATCAATAAATTTAGATTAGTTTTAGATTTCCATTTATTTTAAGTTCTTTTTTAAGTATAGTTTTTAAGATTTATGTATTAAGTTTGTTGTATTAATAAAATGTAAAATTTTTAGATAATCCCTCAACTACCAAGAATCTAGACATACTTGTAATAGAAAAACTATTGTTATTCGGTCAATTGTGATCGCTACCTGAACGAGACAACGACCACAGCCTTTCGACGATCAAGTGGGAATCAAACCTACGACCTCCGGATAGTAAAGCCAACAGTCTACTAGACCAAGAAGACAGTTAATTCGGATTGGAATAAAATTCTACTTTTCTCGGTGGAGTCGCTTCTAAATGCGTCTGTCTTCCGCTAGCCTTTTTACATCCTGCCTGTCGATTCTGTTAATTTCAAACAACAATTTGCTTCTCACGTCGCTATTACTCACACTTCGCATAAGGTTCAAAATGACAAGTGAGAAGTGAGCTTCGAAGTGACGGGGAAATTACCTTACAGAATTAAACATCTTACGTCATCGCATACAAAATCTCACGTCCAATCTAGTTCATCTCGAGCTAGTATAGATTCGAATTATCAACCGAGTTTTTAGAATGCCAATCAAGAAACTCACAGCGGATTCAGATTCGAAAATTAAAATGAAACAAAACTTTAATATGTTAAAGAATTTCGACAAGAAAAAATTGTATGGGATTGACATAAAACTGACCACGTGATTTAACGCGACTTAATGTCAATCCCATACATTTTGTTCTTGTCGACATTCGTTAATGTTTTGAAATGTTGACTTTATCTACGCCCCTATCTATCTCGATTGACTCTTATTTTTTCCCTTATTTTTGGAATGAAGTTCAATCAACATTTCTTTATTATTTTCTCCCAAGTAAGTTCCGAAATTGTGACACGTAGTCCCAGTAACGAAATTACGTACAATTCAATTAGTTAACTAACTCGGATGCGGTGTCAAACATATCTAGTAAATTACTTCATTTCTTGAATGCTTAAGTAACTGGAGATATATTCAGCTAAATAAAAGTCCATCCCACTAATATTATAAATGCGAAAGTTTGTATGTTTGTTAGGTACTTCTTCACGCGCAAACGGTGAGCCAATTTTTATAAAACTTGGTGTTGAGGTAGGTAGCTGATGCCTCGAAATCCGGGAAAATCACGTGACAAGTATGTCCCTTCTAACGGTGAACCCAAGGGGTCTATGGCCGGCTTACTATCATCACTAAAAACCATCCAAAAACAAGTAAGTAAGCGAGACGGCGCAGTACATGATGTAAGGCGATATCTCCCTTACTCAATCGTGCTTCCTTTTTTTTAAGAGTATGCAGGGCTCAGGGGGGGGGGGGGGTACTACCGTCTCTTAAAACCAAGCAAGATCCAGTGAGTAAGGCGACATCTCCCTTACTCAATCGTTTTTGCATGGTTTTAAAAGATGATAGTAAGGACTCAGATCATTTCTATTAGTTTGATCTCCGCCGCGATCGTTCGTCGCCAGGTCTGTTCGGCCCCTAAACTGAAGATCTATTGTTATTTCCGGCAACGCTTCCACAGTTATTCGTTGGATCTTTTAAACCCACGGGGAAACCCCTATAAACGGGCAGACATATCATTGATGGTATCAACGTATCGCTCTTACCACGACAGCACCAAAAGAACAGGCACACTGTGAAGGTGAAACGACATGCATTTAAACGAGGAAGATTTTAAAAATATCGAAATAATTAACCCACCCTACCACTAAACATATAGTTCTTGAAACTCAGACCGATTCGTCAATAAAAACAGAACCAGTGAAGTTCAAAAGCTGGACTCGAACTGGCACTATAACTAGTAACACAAATAAAACTCCTCCGAGAAGCAAAGGAAGGCGGCGCGCAAACAATTAGCCTGCATGTTAGATTAGGTAAAAAATGAGATGAGAAGTTTGTGAATGCAAGATTTGTTTAATTGTGGTATAAATAGATTAGTTAGTTTAGATTCCGTACTAGTTATAATACCAAGTTTTTAACTAAAATATGTTTTGTCTCTTTTTTTCCTACCTGACACTTAACGTGAAAGAAATAGACGCAACACATTGTAGCTAACATGGGCTTAACAAACTTTTCTTAATACGGAGGTAAGAGTTTAAAACTAGTACACAAATTTTATTTCACCTGCTATGTATTCATAAATTTAGATACTGTTTGAAGTCCACGACTTAGGCATACAATTATCTATCTTGATTAAATAGTTATTAAAGACATAGAGTAATAAGAATTGTTAAAATCTATTAAGTAAATTTATGTGGGGACGACTACTTACGTGGAATGCCTGTTACAAAACTATTCCTGCTATTAAATTGAAAGTAGATTGAAAGTTGTCATTTCTTACTTTACTTAGTTACTTTACTTAGTTGACCAAAATGGATTAAAATTCGCCATCAAAACAAACGAATTACATTTTGAATATTAAAGAAAAAATATACTATCGCTATTACAAATTAAGTAAATTAATAAGCAATGGTTATCATTAAATCACTATCACTACATAGTATAAAACAAAGTCGCGTTCTCTGTCCGTATATCCCTATGTATGCTTAAATCTATAAAACTACGCAACGGATTTTGATGCGATTTTTTAATACATAGAGTGACTAAAGAGGAAGATTTTTATGTATAATATGCACCTGTGCGAAGCCAGGCCGGGTCGCTGAAATTTATAACGCAATGATTATAAAGAAAAATTAGCGAAAAGTGACAAAAAAGTGCAAAGTACTTTCGCGTCAAACATATCTCCTAATATTCATGATCTACGACGCGCGTAGTCCAGAACTCCAGGCACGCGCCTAATCAACAACTTCGCTGAGTTAAATAGAGTTCCCGCGCGCGGTGTAAATTACGCAGATATGCTGACGTGCCGTCTTTGTGGACGACGCTTTATTTACGGCAACGGGGCAGATGGGGTCTCGTTCCCTTGGGGAAATAAGAAAAGATTTTGAGACGAATACTCTGTTAGTTGCTCTGGTGGGCTTAGCTAAAGTCACAATCGCAAAATGTTAACGAGGTACGACAAGAACGAAATGTATGGGGTTGACATAAGATTGACCACGTGATTTACAGCAGCTTATGTCAATCCGATACATTTTGTTCTTGTCGACATTCGTTAGAGTTTTGAAATTGTCATTTGGCTACGGGTGCTGATATTTTGCCTTATTGTCGACAAAAACTATTTCTTCAAAATATACTTTCATGTAAAACGCTGCCAAGACGCAACCATAGACTGGCATTGTCAAAAAGTTACCAGATCTTATGTAGAACCAAACTTCTAACTCTACACGTCCTAAGTTAGAGTCCCTTAACTTTACAAGGCCTAACTTCACAAACTATATTTCCTTATTCAAAATCTTAGCCATTTGCAACATTCACATAGTTGAAAAAACGCTTTAAGAAAAGGTAAAGTAAAGCTTTACACATTCGCTGACAGTAACGCCTCTCGACGTAGATAACAATTAACTGTTATTGTTATCTCGTTTACTGTCAATGAAAGTGTTAAGTTTTGCTCTGTCATGGTCATGGAATGAGTAGGTTTCACAGATTGATGATAGGACAGGTTAGGAGCGAAAACTCCTTACAAGCGGCATAAAGAATTCTAACGACATTGACACAGACTTCGAAGCGGCCTCGAAAAAAGCAAAACTTAGATTTCACAGGATTGAGTAAACCAAGACCAAAACAGGATGATAGAAGGACGTGATGGTTGAGCAGGTGGCCAGCTAGGCGTCTTCGTGTTTGTGAGCCCAGAAGAGTCATTATACTAGGTAGCAGATAATAAGATATATTAAAGAACTTGTAGGAAGATCTGACAAAGGTACAGGTATATAGAACCTTTGTTATTGCTTCATTCGTTATTTACGAACCTTTATAAGAAACTTGGTGGTCTATTTTTAGCCAGTGTTAAGAATTAAAATATCATACTGGCAGCTTGCAGCACTGGCCGAAAAAAGAGAAAAAAACAAATACACAAGTAAAAAACAAATGAACTCTCATTTTGAAAATGGTCTGAAAAAGCATCGGCAAACGCTTGCACACTTTATTATTATTAAAATACACAATTTTCATCTTCCGCGGCCCTACCGCCTAACTCAATTGCTATCGCTATGGCTATGGTTTATGACGTCATCTTGTCTTTTCGAATCGCCTAGCAAAGCAATATTGCTTTCACATGTCCAAGACCAAGACTAAGACAATGTATTGGTCCATAGAATACATGTAAAAGCAATATCGCTTTGCTTGGCAGTTCGAAAAGATGTTTAATTCATTCACAACAGCCAGACTCTACACAGCTTAATTATATAAACTTAAAATAATAATAAAAAACGTTTTAGTATAATATCACTCCGTAAATTAAGTGTAAAAAGGCTTTTACTAAAAGGATCTATTAACAAAGCCTGCACTGTCCGTCAGTGCATTAGCAGGCTGTATCTCGTGTAAGTTAGGCTGAAAATTTGAAAGCTGTTATCGTTTTGTAAAGGCTTCGCAAAGTAAAAATATACAAAGTTGCAGATAGTCTCTTAAAGAAGTAAAACTTAGTATGGTGTCTATTTCATACTATAATGTTATACCTAGTAATAATAGTGTGCCTATAAAGTTGTTTGTGTAGCATCTATCGTATTGAGTTTTTGCCTCAAAGAAGTTCGAAACGCGCGCTGTTTTAAGTGACGCAATTTTTTTTTAAATATATGTTTTGCCAGTAATTATAGTTGTAAGTTGGAAGTAAATCACTATCACTATCACTTCACTACAAAGTATAAAACAAAGTCGCTTTTATTTGTCCCTATGTCCCTTTGTATGCTTAAATCTTTAAAACTACGCAACGGATTTTGATGCGGTTATTTTTAATAGATAGAGTGATTCAAAAGGAAGGGTATTATGCCCATGCGTAGCCGGGGCGAGTCGCTATTAAATAAATAAAAATAAAATTTACTCGGAAACGAAAATTCGTCAAAAATCAGTTGACTGGAAGAGATCCCTTTACGGGATAAGTCCGTCATTGTATATTGGTTCATCTTTCTATGTTTATATATGTTTTAATACAATAAAGATATTACAAACAAACAAGTTTGACCACGAGGATGAAATGAAAGTTTCAGCCATTTTTACTTTCCACTTCAAATCTCGAGGTAAATAACTACTTATGTATATCTTAAGAGGCTTTTTATAGCTGCTTTATTATTTGCGCAAGTGTCGCTGCGTCGAGAAGATGATCGCTTTTCCAATTTAACTTATCTCTTCTTAGGTTCTCGCTACCGTGGTAATAAGGCTTTAAAATTTAGTGCGAACCGCTTATAAGCTGTATCAAACTAGGTACCTTTCAATTTCAAGACAAAAATTAAACTACATTTTTGAAATTCACTTATTTTAAGGGTGCAATAAAAAAATGCAATAAAAATGGAATTCATAAAGCATCACTCATGCGTCTGTCTGTACGTCTGTAACAAGCCAAATTGCCCCGAATCTACTGGATCAAATCAGGTGAAATTACTAATATGTTCCTAAAATACCATATGTCTTTTAGGAACATATTAGTAATTTCACCTTGTATTGTATGTAATTGTATAATATGCAGATTTATTTTTTTAATCTGACTAATATTTTTAAGAAATAAGGGCTCAAACAAATAAACTCTTTAGCTTTATTATATAAGAAGATAAAAAAAAGAAGAATGATAGTTTGAATTAGCGACGGCGAGTGTCCATTGTTTACTTTAACGTTTACTAGCGACCCACCCCGGCTTCGCATGGGCATAAAAACCTTAATCTTGAATCACTTTATCTATTAAAATAAACCGCATCAAAATCCGTCGCGTAGTTTTAAAGATTTAATACATACAAAGAGACATAGGGACAGAAAAAGCGACTTTGTTTTATACTATGTAGTGATAGTGATATTTTGTGAACACATTTATGTTATTGACACCCTTTAGAGTATTTGTCAGCTCAAGTTTTACTGCAAGTCCGATCGCCGGTAGTAAATCAGTAGTTTGGAAGGCTGCCCGGGTTCCCAGTATCCATAACTCGCCTTGTTTTGGCCGGTATATTATCCAATGTCACACACGATTTGACTTTTAATATTTCCATAGTCTTTGATCATTTATTATCTTTCAGCGGCAGTGTCTAAATAAATGGAGAGGAGATAGAGTGATTCAAAAGGAAGGGTATTATGCCCATGCGTAGCCGGGGCGAGTCGCTATTAAATAAATAAAAATAAAATTTACTCGGAAATGAAAATTCGTCAAAAATCAGTTGACTGGAAGAGATCCCTTTACGGGATAAGTCCGCCATTGTATATTGGTTTAATTTTATTTTTATATTTGTTTTTTATACAATAAAGATATTACAAACAAACAAGTTTGACCACGAGGATGAAATGAAAGTTTCAGCCATTTTTACTTTCCACTTCAAATCTCGAGGTAAATAACTACTTATGTATATCTTAAGAGGCTTTTTATAGCTGCTTTATTATTTGCGCAAGTGTCGCTGCGTCGAGAAGATGATCGCTTTTCCAATTTAACTTATCTCTTCTTAGGTTCTCGCTACCGTGGTAATAAGGCTTTAAAATTTAGTGCGAACCGCTTATAAGCTGTATCAAACTAGGTACCTTTAAATTTCAAGACAAAAATTAAACTACATTTTTGAAATTCACTTATTTTAAGGGTGCAATAAAAAAATGCAATAAAAATGGAATTCTTAAAGCATCACTCATGCGTCTGTCTGTATGTCTGTTACAAGCCAAATTGCCCCGATTCTACTGGATCAAATCAGGTGAAATTAGTAATATGTTCCTAAAATACCATCTGTCTTTTAGGAACATATTAGTAATTTCACCTTGTATTGTATGTAATTGTATAATATGCAGATTTATTTTTTTAATCTGACTAATATTTTTAAGAAATAAGGGCTCAAACAAATAAACTCTTTAGCTTTATTATATAAGAAGATAAAAAAAGAAGAATGATAGTTTGAATTAGCGACGGCGAGTGTCCATTGTTTACTTTAACGTTTACTAGCGACCCACCCCGGCTTCGCATGGGCATAAAAACCTTAATCTTGAATCACTTTATCTATTAAAATAAACCGCATCAAAATCCGTCGCGTAGTTTTAAAGATTTAATACATACAAAGAGACATAGGGACAGAAAAAGCGACTTTGTTTTATACTATGTAGTGATAGTGATATTTTGTGAACACATTTATGTTATTGACACCCTTTAGAGTATTTGTCAGCTCAAGTTTTACTGTAAGTCCGATCGCCGGTAGTAAATCAGTAGTTTGGAAGGCTGCCCGGGTTCCCAGTATCCATAACTCGCCTTGTTTTGGCCGGTATATTATCCAATGTCACACACGATTTGACTTTTAATATTTCCATAGTCTTTGATCATTTATTATCTTTCAGCGGCAGTGTCTAAATAAATGGAAAAATAAATAAAAAATGTACGTTTAACAGAAAATTAAAAGATCACTATTGATTTCCTGTTTCAATTACCATTATGCTAAACGTGGCCTAAGGTCTTATGGCCCTAGGCTCTGTGTACCCCATATGGGATAAAGACCAGATTATATGTATGTATTAAAAGTTGATGGAGCCTCCTTTTAAGCAAAAAGTATGCTTGTGCTAGAGATTCCACTCTTTCATAACGCTATAAGGTGTCTTAAGTAGGAGCGATTGTAATATTCTCATTATAAAAAAACCTCTTTGTATATTACAATTTTTATAATAACTATGCTGGCTCAGTACCTAAAGTGGAACTTTGCCTCCGGAATTAGAGAGCGTCAATGTTACGATACTCTGACACCAAGGTGTGAAGACCCATCTGACACATTGACAAATGTGTCGTGTGTTCACGAAAAAAAAAAAACAACTGGCTGGTTGTCACTATCACTTCACTATCACTACATAGTATAAAACAAAGTCGCTTTTTCTGTCCCTAATTATCTATGTTTGCTTAAATCTTTAAAACTACGCAACGGATTTTGATGCGGTTTCTTTTTAAATAGATAGAGTGATTCAAGAGGAAGGTTTTTATGCCCATGCAAAGCCGGGGCGGATCGCTAGTAATCTATATAAGGTTGAACAAATATATTCATCATTATGTATGGCATTCGTCTCGCGTGGATCAAATTTCTAAATATACATTCTTCAGACAGTTGACAGCGGCAGGCGTACCTAAGATCTTGAAGCTCCTTAACCTTCATCTATCATCCCACCTGGAAAACGGTCATTCGTTTACCACATGGCATAGGGTCCAGACGGGCGTTTTCAAATCGCACTGTGTGATTCCCTTAAGTTCAAATAATATAAATGAATCTATTGAAACATATCAATATTCATCCATTCATCCGTATAAAATAAACATACGCGCGTAAGAATTGTTTACATTGAGATAACAGCATTAACCAAAACACAAATAAGGGTGGAACCATTAGTCTTGTTAAGTATGTATAAACATTATTCAATTAATCAAATCTATGGTTATCTATTGGACATTAAAAAACCATTTGTAACATAACCTAGAAACAATTTATCTTATCTTAATGGTGGAAGTTCTTTCTGACTAAGCCTTAGAGGTATGTGTTTTAAAAGAGTTCGTTTCACAGCAAAAGCAGTAATATGTTAGATATGTACTACGAAAAGTATAGGATTTGTTATCACATTTTTATTAAATACTAGCTGACTCAGCGAACTCCGTACTGCGTATATGCACTTTTCTCACCTTCCCTAAACTTCCATAAATATTTCAAGACAAAATTAACCAAATCGGTCAGCCATTCTCGAGTTTTAGCGAGACTATGAACAGCAATTGTTTCTTTATATCTTAAAGAAGATTTTCCAATAATATACGACAGTTGTTAGGCCGTGTAAAATGCTAAAAGAAAGCATGAAAAAACTATCCACGCCTAGATGTCCTTCACTTTCATCACGCTCATTACTATAGTTATAATTACACGCTGGCCGATTTCGGATACTTCTCAATCGAAGAGATTTGGAATATGCTCTTTTGACGCAGTATGTTTTTCGAATATGTCTGATCGGCACTTCCATTCAACTATGTTTGTGTATGTATACTGTTGAAATAATGGCAATGTTATACATAATGATTGGTATTTGATACTGGCAATGTGTAACTTACTTCCGGTTGCTTACTGTATCCGTTTTATTTTTTTGGCTGTTGCATTTTAGCTGTACGTGTACATAAGCTGTATGTGGTTAAAGCTTTTTTAAATCTCTTTTTATCTACATAATCAAACTATCTCAACATTCCCCTATTTCGAATTAGTAGTAGTAGATAGTTTGCATCACACCTTTTTCTAATCCTCCAACTTACATCACAATATTTTTTAAAGCTCTTCTTATGTCAACCGCTATCACTCTAGTGTTGTTGATTCCTTCGTAATTAGGAAAGGTTCAGGGGTTACCATTAACTTCTTTAGCAAACCCGAAACGAGATATCGCAATACAATGCTTACCTAGTCAATCGTTTTAAGATGATTTTTAAAGATGAAATTATGCCTCCATAAATTTAATAGCTATCGTAGCTTTATAGTTCGTGTGCTCAGGCTTTTAGAAAGGTTGTTTTTCATCGACGGTTTTTTTAATTTAAGCCCACAGATCTAAGTTTGAATGAGTTTTCTTTAAAAATAACCGCAAGATTCTACTTGTACAAACTTCATCCTGCTAGTTAACCCAGGTGGGTTAAAATAAAACTTATTGGAGTTTTTTCAATTTATTTCTTTGTTACAATTTATTATTATGAATTGCAATTCATCATCAATCAACCAAATGGCAGACGTTTTAAAAAAGGAAGACTTCCCGAAATCGGAGAGCGTGTATGACGAGTGATGAGTATGGAAGAACCAAGGGAGGTGTGTAAGGATCGCGGCCAATGGAAATCTCTCTGCCTACCCCTAAGGGAGACGTGATGATGCCGTCACTTGCCACCATGTAGTAAAACGTTGAATCGAATCAGAACTTTAAAGATGTACGGCATAAAAGCTATAAGCGAAGTATTCGACGTCAAGCTCACATTTTTGTGGCATGACCCGTTCTAACTTTTAATTAACTAAAGTGTCTAACTACCTACGTTCATTAAATTCTTTGAAACTCAGAACAAATCAAGAATGGAGTAATTAGTTTTTAGTTATTTAATAACGGGTGAAATTGTTTAGACATAGCTTGGTTTTTTTATATATCTTAATTTATTGAAAGAGGGTTTTTTCAACAATGAAAATGCCACCCCCATGGATGCAGCGATACGCCAAATAGCTTGGTGTTACAGGCGACTCGTATGCCACGGTTACCGCTTCCCGTGAGGCGGTTCCGAAGAACTCGGAAATCAGGGTGTGCATGGTCAATTGACTATGACACCTACACGAACGAAAATATTATAAAGAAGAACTAATATTATAAGAAAATCGTACTTGTAACGTGTAATAATGTATAATAGAGGACCCAAATAACAAAAAGGTCATCAGAACATAAATACTATTCAAGTAATATTCCATCAAAGGACCCAAAGCCAGTGATTTTTATGAACGACATAAATTCACCTTTGTAACTGTAGTTTGCTGAATCAATGCAGCCTTAAATTATTTTGAATAGAGACCATTTTCGTCTGGCCTTTTTGTCGCGAAATCGATGCAATTGATCACACTTCATTGAAATTTATTGTCGTGGAGATATTTTTTCGTTGTTTCAAATTTTTATGATGGACGAAGCTTTTATGTTGTATTTGTTTTTCAGTGATTAAAGTCTACGTAATAATCTTATTGTTTCGCCATTCAGCTGAGAATTCAATTTCGTTTGACGCCTCTTAAATAAATTTGAAATTTTTTTATTTGAATATTTCGAAGTGGCGACCAAGCACTGGCAAATACAGCATCGGGCTCACCGATCAGATGGTCAGATGACCTGAAGAAGGTCGCAGGCAAGTGATATATGCAGGTTGCTTCCAACCGGTCATTATGGAAATCATTGAGGGAGGTCTTTGTTCAGCAGTGGATAGCCTGCGGCTAAAATAATGATGATTATGACCCATCTCTTCGTCTTCATGACATGTAGCGACCGGCTTATAACTGACTAGCTGTTACCCGCGGCTCCGCCCGCGTGTAGGTCGCTTTTCGCGTAACCTGTGTTACATTGAAATGAAATGACGCAATCGAAGTAGCCAGGACGTTATTCAAATATAAACAAATATCATGTTTCAGAGTTAAGTTCAAAGAATCTCTTTGTAGACAATATTAGCAGTTCTTCTTAAAAATAGATTTTCGGCGCTACTGACCCGCGAGCAAGCCACATACAGTTGTCCATGCGAGAAACATCTTGTTGACTTGTTCTTAGGTGGATGCCAGCTGCTTTTAGGGTTTGTCCCTGCGACTTATTTATCGTCATGGCAAAGCATACAGCAACTGGAAACTGGCTGCGTTTAAATTGAAAGGGGTAATTGTTAGGGATGAGTAGTATTCGAGGTATGTACACCGTTTCGCCTGAACCACACCCTGTGAGAATTTCGGCCTGTATTAAGTTGCGCTTCGAAACCGTTACTTTGAGTCGGGTCCCGTTGCATAGTTTAGGCGGAGAAAGATTTCTTAGGAGCATAATGGAAACGCCGACTTTAAGGGTAATGTTATAAGCAGGAAGACCACTTGCAGCCATTGAACTTAAAAACTCGATAGGGTAGGTGGTAGCATCATCCTGATGCACAACACTGTTATATGACGTGTAAATCACTTCATCCCCGACAATTTCCGCCAAAATGTTGAGTTTCGGTAAACGTTTCCGAAGCCCGAGATGACGCATGACGTTAGCGGTCAACGGACAACCGAGACTCTCTGTCAGAAGAAGTTTCTAAAGACCGAGACAATGCATGGTGTTGCCTATCTTCATCGAGTCGCATCTGTCTATCCGCATTCGATTCTTGAGATCTAGCTAACCTTCTGCTTTTAGCTATTCTGGAATGAGGCGACAGATTAGATTGTTTCCTCCTAGGCATTATTCAAAATAATTAAAATTCTTTATATAAGGTGAATTTAAATCAACTGCAAATATTTTAAGGGCAGATTCAGACCACTCAACTGAACAACTTCCCTAAATAAACTTATGTCGAAATACGAAAAAAAATTTTTGACCTCCCATACAAATTGAGAATCAGCATCTAGTTTAGTATGGAGAGTGAAAAATAAAATTTCGTATTTCGATATAAGTTTATTTGAAAAAGTTGTTCAGTATAGTGGTCTGTATCTGCCCTTAAAATATTTGCAGTTGATTTGTGTCCACCTTATATACGACACGATCGTATGTTCCGTCAAACAACAAATTCAATTTTTAATTCAAGCAAGACAACTAACAAACAATAGCGAACCGAACCGTCCATTTACCAAACCAATCAATAGACAACATCTAAAGAAAGAACCAAAACCACAAAGACAGACTATTACATTTATTAATTGCTAGGGTTAATTTCAATCTGCCATACCATAATGCGAAAACGTAACCATAGCGAGTTGTAAAGTAAGTCAGCGCCATCTATTGACATTTTATGTTACTAAATTTACGATCAAATTCAATGTGTTATTTTATTAAAATTAATAGGTGCAGTGCGTGTTTTTGTCTTTATTGATATGGATAATATAAAGTAGAAATCCTAGCCTTATCTAAATTAAATTAAACGTAAGTAAACGCATTAAAAGTTTTGAAGCAGTGTTTGAAGTAAATTTTCAATCGACCATAACTTCTTTTTCCCTTAACCGATTTTGACGAAACAAAGTTTTGACAACGCTCCTAATTATATGTAATCCAACTGTGAAAACCGCGTTTAAATCCGTTGAGTATTTTCGAAGTTATAACGTACCAGACAGACATACATACAGACAGACAAAAATTCCAAAAACTGTTTTTTGGTTTCTGTTACTCTTTTTTATTAGCCTCAATCAGTTTTTTTGAAAAATATTAAATGTACAGACACTCGCATTTTTGTGTCTTATTATATGTATTGATTATACTGCTATTAATTTTCGTATTTCATTAAGGGACAAACAGAGGTCTAAATTAATATTTTAAAAAGGTACATTTTTCTATCGATTCTAGACTTCAGTAACAACGTATTGTTTTCAAGTTTCCGCCAAGCAGACTGTCGATCAACGTTTGGATAAGATATCTTATTTGCACATGGTAGGTTTACATGATGTTAAATATAGATTGACAAAGAAAAAACAACATGTTACACAATTTATGGCATGCAAAGTTTTTAGTATTTACACTATAGACTTTTAACGATAAGGTAAAAAAAGCCTACCGAATCCGATATCCTAAACTCGGAAAACATTTTTTATATTAACCTGGCCGGGGATCGAATCCGGGGCCTCCGGTGTGACAGCCTGGCATGGTGGCCACTACACCACAGATGTCGTGAAATTTGCCACTGGTCGGAGAATATTATGACTTCTATTTCCTTATTCGACTTCTCTACTACATGCACTATAAGAGTCATACTCCATAACCTACTGAGCCGTGGTCAGTGTGGTCACATAAAGTGTTATCCATACTTCCATACTAATATTATAAATGCGAAAGTCTGTCTGTCTGTCTGTCTGTTACCTCTTCACGGCTAAACTGCTGGACCGATTGTGATGAAATTTGGTGGGGATGTAGTTAACGACCTGAGGTCAAACATAGGCTACTTTTTGGCGCGATATAACCGAGACCCACGTGGGGCGGAGCCGCGGGGAACAGCTAGTAATTTTTTTTTTACTTTTGTAAATGTGATGTTATGTCTATAAATATTTCTTTCTTTCTTTTTTTCTAACTATTCGACCCGTCGGTTAGACAGTTTTGCAAAATAAACATTTAATTTTAGTAAACAAAGTTTATTTTCCTGTTTTTATTCTAGATTATTCTCGTTACAGTTCAAAATTGAAGAAGGGAACCCTAAAAACCTGAAACAACATTCGTTTGCATAAACATTGTCCCGCGAATCTATATTTCATTCAGTGAACAGCGGCGATAAGGTTTCGCCCTGTATGCCTTTGTGTCGAATCATCCTTTGATAACATATTTTGGACCGCTTTTAATAAAAATGGAAGAGTTTTTTTAGTTCCACAATGGAATAACTGAACGTTGTAAATTCGCAATTTTGTGCACTTTTTATTAAATAATTCGGAAAAAGGGGGAAAAATTTACTTTAGTATTTAAACAATGTAGTTAGTGCTCACTGAAATCTTTTTGTTTCGTGCAACCATAATCACATAGCGTTTAATGTCTTTAATTAACTTAACTTGTCTTTTTCTTTACAAAAGAAGCAAAGGATTTTTTTAAGGATTTTCTTTTTTACAAAGTAAAATATATATTTTTATTAACTAGGTAAAAAGTACGCTATTTTTGCTATATATCGCTGGTTTTCAAGAAAAACGTATTGCAAAGAAGGGAAGAGCACTTTCTCACTTAACTCACCTTCTGTGCCATCTTATTTACTCATCTTTATTCTTTACAGAGGAACAACGTTAGAGGCAGAGAGGCGGTTTCACAAAAGTCTGACACCAGGGCATGCATGGCCGATTGACCGTGACACCTACACAAAATTTAACACTACACTTAGTTTACTTATTATAATAGGCGAAAATAAGGAAAGTACTTACAGTTAACCATTACTTAATTAATAAATTACAAAGCCAGTTTATTTTAGGCGTATTTAACGTATTCTGACAATACCAAAATTCTCTTTGATAGCATTAAATATGTTCAAATAAACCAAAATTGAAATAAAAGTAATTAACATCAGTTAGTTTTAGTATTGACTAAAACTAGACTGATGTTAATTAATACACGAGTACCTAGTTAAAAAACTGTGTAATTGTAACTAGGAACTCGTATATTTTGATTAAAACTGTCACTAGCTGTTGCCTGCGGCTTTACTACGCTCGCTTTTATCACGCCCAAAAGTAGCTTATGTGTGATTCCTTTTGCTTAACTACATCCATACCAAATTTAATAAAAATCGGTTTAGCTTTTTAGCTGTGATAGCATAACTGACAGACAGATAGACATTCACATTTGTAATATTAGTATGGATTTTTATTTTTTGAAGCTCATCCGAGATAGCCTAGCGGGTAGCGGGGGCTCAGAGGCACGGAGTCATCTTATTATCAGACAGTCAGTTGATTCAAACCTGCAGTGTCGTAACTAAACTGGGAACAACTAAACGAAGTATGAGTCCCGTGGGAATCGACGCCACCACTGGATCACGGAGGCAGTTTTGTGAAATTCAATTGAAGATACATTAAAATTTTTACAAGTGCCTTCTTCTTCATCCGAGCGTGTTTCCCAGTTGCATCTTCAGCTTACACCTCAGAGCCCAGGGTACGCTATTAATCATGATCCTGAATTGGCGGTATTGGCTATTACAATGGAGTGACTGCCGTCTGATCTCCGTAACCCTTTTATACAGGGAAACCAGACTAACAGGAACATGATCCGGGTGTGTTAGAGGTCAACACTGTCAGATATTTCAGGCTCCCTTAAGGCATATGACATAGCCTTACGACTGCCATATACCGATAGCAGCCGGGACTAACGGCTTAACGTGCCTTACGCAGCACGGAAGAGCTCAAGATAGAAAATGCCACTATGGCGACCAATCCAAACATTGTCGCGCACACGCCGTCGCTTGACGCGCGCTTTCGTTACGAACTAGGCTATCGAGCTCCTCAAATTTTACAATAGTGTAATGTATGACAAACAAAAATAGAAAAGTTGTTAAAAGGAAAAATATATTCTTGGAAGTCGACCGGCGCAAAAGCGACACACTGAATTGCAAATGCTGATATCTACCATTCGGCCTTAGAAATGCAACGGCAATGCACTATTTCGACATAAGATGCACTTAGAGTCGTGACCGTACATATAAATATTTAAAACTTTAAGGGTTTGTTGTACAAGCAATACTAAAAGAACTTGGGAGTTGGGAGGGAGACGACCCCCGTGGCGTAACGGTTAACATGCCTGACTGCTGTTTCGGAGGTCCCGGGTTCGATCCCCGATCTATTATTATTATTATTATAATTCTGCTATTTTATTTGTCTTAGGTCTTGAAGGTTTAACGTCATATGCCGGTAAAAAAATGTAGTTTGGAGTTCGATATTCATAGTTGTAAACTTTATTTGGGGCTAGCACAATCTATGTGATTTATATGTAGATATTTATTATTTATTCTAGATATTGAACTCAACTGCGCCCGCGTTGTTTTATATATAAGATTAGGACAAAAAGTACTATTTTCCTATTTTTGGATAGATACTCTGTTGATTATTTATTTATGGGTCTTGAGTTATCTCTAAACTATATTTTATCAAATCCAGTCTACGGTTAGATCGTGATCACAGAAAATATACACGTGATTGAGTAAAAAAACTTTGAAATTTTAAGTAGGAAGGAGGATAGTAGGATAAATATTACCATTTTTTAACCTTTTTCCAGTCTCGCGCACACGTCCGTGTTAATAATTTGTCATAGTATGTATAGTATATGTTATGGTAAAACACCTAATTCAATAATAAACCGATCCAAAGCAATGTGGTTACTTAAGATTAATTACTAAATTGATATAATATTATCACGTTGCCACAGTAAAAGTATGTCAGTATCAGTACCCCTAGTCTGCGTTAGCGATTTTGTATGACAAACCTGTACAGCATCAAACTAAGAAATTTCATACAAAATCCAAACGCAGTCGCTAGCGTCTGCGTTTATAAAATCTTATCCTAGGGGTACAGAACTGTTTTATTAACGGTATCATTTATTTCAAAATGAGCAATCTTTACTTCCAGAAGTATCATCTATTGTTTTGCGAAAGAAAATCTTTTATTTTTTTGCTTTCTGGTAGTATTTAAAGATCGCGTTACATCGTGATAAGAAGTAGTTATCGTTTTCGAAAGACCAGTATATCTTATTTTAGCATAGGTACTTTGTTTAGTATTAGAGATGAGTATTTTTCAAACCCAAATATAACACTCCTTTTTAGTCTGTCGTATTAGGCTATATGCAAATATATGTGAGTAAAAATTTTGCATTCCAGGGAGTAAAGTGAAAAGTAAGTAACACTGATTTTCAATTGTGAAGAAGTAAAAAACAAGCAACTTACTTTTCACTTCAGGAATGCAGAATTTTTATTCACTTACAGTTGGCCACATAAAATACATTTGAATAAAAGAATAGTACTTACATTTCATACTGTTGTCGTTCTGTTTATGTCTGCCTTATACTATGGCTGGCGGGTAATACATCAAAACGATTTCGGTATTGGATTACCAAGTTCACCAAATATTATGTCAATCATACACTTGGAAATCGAATTGGGGTGGATGGAAGCTAATTAGTAAATTAGTTTTACCTTTTTGTCATGGAGTATGGCGTTCATCATGTCTGTTGGGATTATTATTTTTAAAACAATACTAGCTTTCACACCGTATTTTGCGTAGTAGTAGCGTACGTGTTATTCCGAACGTTATAGACGGGAGAGCTCATCTTATGACTAAGTTCAGAGTGTTTACTTCAAAAAGAATTTACTGCGTTTATACTAACACATTGTGAGTTTCTCTATCTACTTAAGCTGCAGCAGCACCAGCTTTCGACCTGGTGACCTCGAGATGGAAGGAGCAGGACACAACTAACATTTCACTCATATCGTTACTATTAAGGATTCTTGATTAATTTATTTATATCGTGTGGGTTATTTGATCAAATTGACCTTTGGTTTCTGACGTCGTCGTTTCTTAAACGACCAGCACATCGCAGAAAGGTTCTCGAATAGCGCCCACGCACCTTTATGAAGTGCTTTACTAAACACGGAATGATGTTTTTTATCAAGTGATTCAAGCCTGCAATCTTTACTCAATTATACTCAAGTCTTGTTTTACCTTCCTTTTAAAACTAAATTCCTTACAAACTCGAACTTCCAAGTTTTCACGGTACATCTAAAAGAAAACATTTGCCTCATTGTTGAGTCGCGGAGATGTCTGCAAAGTGTAACTTTAATTTTAAGTCCGGGCTAACCTATTTAGTCTACCCGCGAGAGAGCGTTAAGGCACTTTCACAACAATAAGTCATTTTAATTTATCGTTCCTGCGAGTATTTCGTTGCAAATTTACACTCAACACTTCTTGGCTCCTACCACTGGTATTTTGACGATTGAATAAGTCACAAACTTTTATTTAGTTTCACGTGTCATCAATCCTGTCTGTTTATTTTTTGCACTGCATTACAAATACGTTTTGTGCATTCATTCGTAAAAGTTCAGATTGAAACCTTTGTAGAATCTCCAGATTTGAGTTTGCAGAAGTACCCCACAGTTATATCCCATATCCATATAGGTTTTAATTTGCATTTATAAAAATATGATACATAATAAACTTATAAATATACGTAGACACAAGACTCTTAATTGTTAATATTTTTTATATGTATGTTAAACTAAGGTATTTATTAATATGGGCGTATTATGTAAAAAAAAATGCCTGAAATAAATGAATAAATAAATTACAGAAACAACCATATTTTGATAACGTTAAATCCTATACTATGAAACGAGCAATATTTGTATGTATATATATTTGTCTCGCGTTTTCGAAAACGGCTCAAACGATTTCTTTGAAATTTTAAACATAGGTTCTTATAAAGTCAAAAAATTAATCTAGCCAGGTTTCATGTCGGGGAAAATTCGTTTTTCCCATATTTTCCAGCAAAAAAGATTTTCCGCATGAAATTGTAGTTATAGTACAATAATTTCGGCATCGGCCGGTCTGCTTCGATAGCCCAGTGGTTAAGACATCTACTTTGTACTCTGGTGGTTCCAGGTTCAAATCCCAACTAAAGAACGTTTTTTTTTCTTAGGTTTTTTTTTTGTTTTGGAGTATAAAAGTATTGAATCAGTATAAATTGCGCATATATTATTTTAAAATGGCTTGAAAGAATTATTAATTCGGTTATAACGTATTAAAATATTTTTCTAAGAAACATTATAGATTCAAATCACAAGTCATCCAAGTATCTCCATTTTCTCAGGATTCCGTCATCAGAACCTGTTGAAACTAATATGGGACCAACTAGACGGTCCAACCTTTCAGACAAAAAAAATAATTTTAAATCGGTTCACGCGTCTTTGAGAAATCGAGTAACAAACATAAAAAAAAAGATTCCGACGAATTGATAACATCCTCCTTTTATGAAGTCGGTTAAAAATTGAATGATAAATTCTACCACTGACCCAAAGGAAATACTTACCAATCCACGGAGTAAATAGTGTACCCAGTGTACCTACCAATTCAAATAGGACTGTGCCCTTAGTATGAGTTTTTCTTAACGCAGACGCTAGCGACTGCGTTAGCGATTTAGTATGGCAAACCTGTACAGCGCCTCTGGCGGATAGTAAGGCAACTAAGAAATTCCATACAAAATCCTAACGCAGTCGCTAGCATCTGCGTTAAGGTGATACCTCGGTGAACACTAGCGCCATCGTCATTTAAAAATCATTATTCACTGAAAACACAAGTTATCATAAATCCCTCTGCTGTAATTAAGGTTCTGGATCTGAAGTTAATTTTACACATATTAAATTAATAAGTTTTAATTCCCTATAGTTACAAATTGCATTATTGCTTAAAACGGCCACTTTTAGCAGTTTTGCAATTTGTAACTATATGGAACTATAATTTAATAATTGAATATAATTAAAATTAACTTCAAATCCAAAACCATAATTACAGCAGAGGGATTTTTGATAACTTGTGTTTTCAGTGAGTAATGATTTTTAAATGACGGTGGCGCTAGTGTTCACCGAGGTATCACCTTAAGGAAAACTCATACAAGGGGCACTGAAACGTGGAAAGTGCTCAAGGAATGCAACTAACAACGGTTGACGCTAGATGACGGTAATCTATTTACTGAAAAAGTACAACGCGCTATCGTTGTGTTTTCACAAAAAGTGATTCTGTTTTACATATATACCACCACTAGCTGTTTCCCACAGCTCCATCTGCGACTAAAAGTTACTTATGTTCGACCCCGGGTCTTCAACTAAATCCATACCAAATTTCATCAAAATCCGTCCAGCCGTTTGGCTATGAAAGAGCAACAGACAGACAGAGAGACTTTCGCATTTATAATATTAATATGGATGCATACCATAACTACCGAGCAGGGCTCGGTCGCCCAGGTACTTACTATTGATGTAAGTAACATATCTTGTTTAACATTCCATTAAAAATTTTTCTTTAAAATCGGAACCACCACGCATGTAACTTCTGAAGTAGATTCTCTACTTTTGACTACTATGATCGTAATTTCGATTTAAGTCACCTTTTAATATTTCAAATACGAGTTAAAATATTGTTCAAAAGTACAGCCCCGGAATTTACATATTACTTTAGCATCACCTTGTGACAATTTGCAAATGTATCCATCTTCTTTTGCCTGTCTCGGCTGTACTCTTACAAGAATAGTTAAGTAGTTTTGGACAAATTATGTTAAGTGTTTAGGACATGCTTTATGTGCCAACTTTCTGGAGTGCTGGCCACCAATGTTGCCATCTTCGTCCGAGCGTGATTCAAGGTTACACCTTCAGCTTACGCTTCAAAACCTAGGGTACGCCATTAATCATGGTCCTGATTTGGTGAAACTGGTTATTACAATGGAGCGACTGCCGTCTGATCTCCGTAACCCTTTTACAGGGAAACCAGACCCACAGGAACAAGACCCGGGTGTGTTAGTAGCCAACACTGTCAGATTTTTTAGGCTGCTTAAAGGCTTCTGACATAGCCTAACGACTGCCATCTACCGATAACAGCCTGGACCAACGGCTTAACGTGCCTTCCGAAGCACGGGGGAGCTCAAGATAGAAATGCCACTAATGGCGACCAATCCAAACGTGGCCGCGCACTCGTCGTCGCCGTCGCTTGACGCGTGCTATCGTTACGAACACGCGCGCCGCGATTGGCTATCGACCTCCCTCCTCAATGGCAACCAATGTCGTCATATCTAGAACTATCAAAGCGGACCCTGGTTGCTATGCTAGCTAATGCGCAATGTTAGGATGTGACGTGATAAATCATTATGATTGCGTATAGCATTCGTCCTGCATGACTCAGATGTCTATATTCAAATTCCTCAGCAAGTTGATTAATGTTTGTAAAGGAAGATTCGATTGAACACTTCGGTTGTTTTTATGATGGCCGCTTATTTTTAGCGAAAAGTAGTGTGAATTATTAAAATGCGATTTTTTGAGTATCGTCATCCTACCACAAACTGATTTAGTGCTTGCTTTATTGAATAAGTTATCGGATTTAGAATCATAGTATCTCAAGTGATCGATAGATGGCGTTAATATGTCTCAGTATGGGGAGACTCTATTAGTATTAAAAAATCGGCGCGTTTCTTTGTATACGGTTAAATATCGTCACTAGTATTATTTAATCTGTGCTATTTCATTGTAAAAAAATAAAGTATGCAGGGTGCTTAAGGTTCTAAGTTTTAAAATAGATAATCAAATATCATGAGTAACTCGAAGGTGCACTGGAAAGACGGGAACTTGAAATTTGCTTTGCATTTTTAGCGAATCACAAGCTTATTTGAGACTCGTACATGCATTAAGCTTGAGCTTTTCGTTTCTGGAAAATTCAGTCGGAAATACATCACGTTTTGGCGATATTTATTTATGTTTAAATGTTCATTTTATTTCTGATATGGCAGTATTCCAAGAAAGTTGTGCTGTTGTACTATGTTAATTATTTTCAATTATTCATCGGATAAAATGATAGGACAATTATATAAAAAAAAATTGAATTTCGGGTAGGAATGGGTTCCATTCGCATGAGACTTGATTATATCGCGCCTAAAAGTTGCCTTGAGTGTTCTTCTTGCCTGATCCTAAACTATATGTAGGTATACCAAATTTTCTCAAAATCGGCAAAGACATTTAGCCGTGGAAGCGCAACAGATAGATACGTACATATGGGATATACGTACTTTGCAGGCAAAGCCACGGGCAAATTCCAGTTATAATTCATATATCATAACATTCTCCAAGCATGTAGTAAGTATAATGTGTTCATATGAAATTGCATTTTCACTGAAACGCATGCTTTTATCGCCGGCCTAATGAAAGGCCTGTTCTGGGGAATCGTGTTTTTAAAGTTTAATAATATCCGTCATACGGCTCCGCAGTGTTTTAGGAGCCTTTTGTGAAATACAAAGAGGCAGGGTAAACACCGTTATTATTCAAATATTGGATAGATAATATAATAAAAATATCTGATTAAATCACTACATAGTATAAAACAAAGTCGCTTTATCTGTTCCCATGTCCCTTTGTATGCTTAAATCTTCAAAACTTCGCAACGGATTTTGATGAGGTTTTTTTAATAGATATAGTGATTCAAGAGGAAGGTTTTTATGCCCATGCGAAGCCGGGACGGGTCACTAGTAAAAAATAAAATAACAAGTACTTACCAAATTACTAACTAATACTAATGTTATTTTTACTATGTATTTTAAAGCAATAAAGATATTACAAACAAACAAACAAACAGCCTAATCTATTAAATATCTTAAAAAATAAAATGAAATATCTAACTACTCTAATAATAAAATTAAGATGTTTTATTCCCAGAAAGATCGTTAAAATATATTCACTCTACTATTCCAATAGGCGCGGCTGCGCATACGCCTAGATCTGTTCCCTGGACGTGGATCAGAATCTTATTTATTTTATTTTTAGATTTTTTATTTTTATTTTTATGGATTTTATTTAAAATTAATTAACTAAGAATGTGATTTTATTAATTTATACTTATTTTGAAGTATATTTATAATACTGAACCTCCAGTCTCAAGGGTATTAGTGTTTTACCTTGTCTGTTCTCTTCCTTGATTTTCCTCTTCCCCGTCTTTCCCCAAATTAGGCTGAAGCTTTAAAAAGTGTGTATATGTATTATATGATGTTCCACGTAAGGGTCCCTTATGGAGGTTGGCACTCACAGCATTGTGCTCATTTAAAGCTAAGTAAACTTGTACGATTTGTATTTCTGAACATCGTAGGTGCAACCACCATAACCTTTGAAATGTCGTGGAACATCACATATACCTAGAATGAGATTCCTACTGAGTCTTGTCAAAAAACACTGAATAAAAAAAACCATTAATAAACATGTCACAACTTTTAACCTGCTTTGTCACGTAATTATGGGTTATGAATGACGTATCCAAACAAAAAGGCCGACTCACGCTTGGCCATTTTTATTCCCTGTCATAAAATAAAATTAAGTTTAAAATATTAACAGTCGGCTGCGAAAGCTCGAGGGGCGTGCGTGTCGTGCTTTACATTTAACGATATTTCGTCTAACAGAAATTACATACATTATCTTCAGATAACATTAAAAAAACATAAAAAAATATACCTACTTTTGTATATTTTGTAATAAAATTAAGTTATCATTGTGGGCTATGAAATGGATCAGTTTTTCGAGAAGTTGATGTCACAATTTGAAATTCGAATTTTATAATTAAAAGCCGTACATTGTTAGTGGCCAGTGCGAAAGACATAGTGCCAATCACTACAATACTGGCACTGTTATTGCCATAGAATTAGGTACTACAGGACACACTTATTTCTAAAATTAATTCTATTACGTATTACCAAAAATCTGGTAATAAACATAAAAATGCATTGTTTTATCATCGACCCTTTTTTGAAAATCGAACGCTGTAAACCCGTTCGTTCAGACGCGCTGCGTTGGGGATCCCAGTCCCCGGTCAATTTGTATGAATTGTACCCGTAAATGATTGTCGACAACCGGGACCAAACCCCGCGATAAGACACGCACTCACTGGCCAGTGTTAATTTGTATGGCGCGCAAACGTGCGCGATTCGCCTCTGAAATTAATGGGCGGGAAATATTTATTGAAACGCGTGAACTGACTGATTAAACTGATATTTTAATGACGACGTCATCACTGTTGTATCAAACTCTAAAACTCATTAAGTTTGATTTAAATAAATCTACATAATTAAGTAATTTCTTTGTACCTACTAACATAGCGTAAGATTTACAAACAAATATGGATCATGTTATCTGATAATAAAAGATTTTTATTTTTTATAGTAGCACATGTTTACAGGTCAGTGGGGAGTGTGGCTTTTGCCTAGCAGTGGAATATAAATAGCTAAAATAAAAATAGAGACACTGTTTACTGAGTAGTAAAAAATGTTAGATTCGTGTCGTATCAGTATGTGAAAAGGACAGTGTAATCACTTGGAAGTGACTCCACCGACAAGAGCACTACTATCATATTTTCGTTAATTAGTAATACCGCCTGTTTACGATACTATAGTGTTGCACCTATAGTTATTCATAATGAAACTAAGTATCTGAAATCTAAACAAGCTAGGATGAACAACACTAACAAGGTGCTGGTCAGGTATACGCAAATATTTGGATAAGAAGTGGCGCGTCATGGCCCCTACTACAGTAATTGTACCCGTGATTCGATTTCCTTATTCTTCGAATAAAAATTAAAAGAGCATCTACGTATTGACTTTATGTCCCCATGTAAACCACAAAAGTTGGGATTAAAAATTTGTGATTTTCAAAGGATATAATAATTCCGCTATCTTTTAATTTTTCAAAACGGCACTACTAATGCAGTATTTATAAAACTTTGGCAAAGATTTAGATCATTGCAAACGTTTTGTGAAAATTTTGCACTAAACTACTCTTACTAATTTAGCAAAATTTTTGCACTTGAATGGTAAAAACTAGGTACCTATATATCATTATTTTTGTCAAAGGTGCCTATATACCACTATATATCTTATCCTATATCGTATGTACCACTGTTTAGAAGAATAATCTGGAAGAAACTCAGTACATTATTAGTCCCTGCTGGGCCTGAAAAGCTTTATTTTTGACTGTGTTTAGCACTTTATGGGCTTAGGTGATGAGAAGTGGTACCATAGCCTATGGACACCTGCGATACAAGGAAGGACTACCACAAGTGCATTACCTATTTTGAAGAAATAGAACATGTCAATCAACAATCAGAATCACTAAAAACTACGGGTCGGGTTAATATATAATTTACTAGCTTTCGCCCGCGTATGTTTCCCTTGGGAACAGTAAGGCTTTTTCCGTCCTTCTCAATACTTCTAGCTATGTGTATTTGACTTTTCAGGAAGATTGGTTCAGTAGATAGGGCGTGAAGAGGTAACAAACAAACAAATATACAAACTCATTTTCGCATTTTTAATATTAGTTGGGATTTACTTATTCACTCATTCATTCATTCACAGGTGAAATAAAATATCTTGTATATTTTTACTATTTGTGTGAAATATTTTCTTTGTAAATTGTACGTTAGAATGATTTTATGATGAATTTAAAACTTTTAAAAAGTCAATTTTAAAATAGACGATTAAATTTTATCGTTGTCTTTAATTGCCAACCATTAAGACGATACCTAAATGAACATGTTACCATAAACAATCTTTCTACATGTGTTTCTAAATGTATAAATCCAGTAGTAAGGGCCGTCGCCTCATAACCGTATGCATTAGGTAGACGCTGAGCAAGCAGTTTTGATCACTCCGCTCTATCTGGCACGTACCGTTACTTAGTATTTGATGAGGCGGCAATATCACTACTCCCTAATTTGCTATTAGGCAGCCCATGATCATAGATTAGTGCTTGATTAGAAGAAAATACTGTTAGGAACACGTAGAAATATAATTACTGTTAGGAGTTAATAGAAACACATGTTGATATATTTGCTTTGTTTGTGGTAACATGTTCATTTAGGTACCGTTTTTAATGGTTGGAAATTAATGTTAAGCGATAAAATTTAATGGTCTATTTTAAAATTGACTTTTTAAAAGTTTTAAATTCATCATAAAACCATTCTAACGTACAATTTACAAAGAAAATATTTCACACAAATAGTAAAAATATGCAGGGATATATATATATATTTTTATTTTTAGTTACTTTTAGTTATTTATAAGTAGATAAGGTTTTATGAACACTATTTTGTCAAACCCCTATGTATTTTTACTAATGGTAAAATCAAAAAAATGTTATTTTTATGACTTTTATTAGATTGATGAAACGTATGAATTCGAAATGTATACCTAATAATTACGAAGCATACTGCGATTAAAAAGGCAGTTCTATTATTTTAAATGTAAAGTCACACAGGTTCAGTAAAGTGTATTGTATCAAGGATAACCCAACATTATGCTTGAGGATTTAATATACTGAAGTGAAACTCAAGGAAAAACTCTAGCCCCCTAAGGAAATAAACCCTCTTACAATTTTTAAATATTTGATTGTCTGGGCCCTGTCTCCCCCTGTCCTTCCGTATTCAAAGACCTCTGATGAAATTGGGTTAAAATAAACATGCGAATCGCTCCTTACTTTTATTTCCGCCTGGGATAGAGATAAGCTTAAAAATAAATGATCTTGCCCTTTTGAGTCATTGTTGTAGTCCCGACAATCTTCTTTTGTATATGAGGAAAACATTGACTTAAATTATTTTTTAATTTTACTGAGTAGACAAACAGGACAAAAGGAAATCAATGATATATGGAACACGTAAGGGACATCAAGTAGCACTATAAGATTATTCATTAAGATATTACTAGCTTTTGCCCGCGGCTTCGTCCCGATGAACTTCCCTCGGGAACAGTGCTTTTTCCCGGGATGAAAGGTACCCTATGTCCTTCTCCTGGTTCTAAGCTACCTTCTCATTAATTTTCAGCCAAATCAGTTCAGCCGTTCTTGAGTTATAAATAGTGTAACTAATACGGCTTTCTTTTATATATATAAATATAGATAGATAGAAGATAATGTAGTTGCTTGTCATTATCATCATTATTCGAGTGTCCTAAAGTCGCATTTTCAGCCTTTGCTTCAGAGTCCAGGGTACGTATTTTAATAAATGGTCCCGATTGAACGATACAGGACTAACAAATTAAAATAATAAGATTTGGTATTGTTTTTAAGACCTACATACCTATCGTCAACTCTTTTTGGGAATATTAATGTTAGTGAATGCTCAATGCCCATTTTCCCTGTTCTTCCGGTAGAATAGTGAAAGATCACGAATTAACACCTACCAAAAGCTGATAGACTTAGAGATTGGCGAATGCAATGAAAAAAATTCAGCTAAATAACAAAAAAAAAATAGAATGTTCCATATATAGTAAAATTGCATTCAACTACAAATAAATTAAAAAAAAAAATGCGTAGAGGCCGCGACGGGTTCATTCTATGCATGCATCCAAGCTTTAGATTTGTCAGATATATCATAAATCATTCGCGTTGGAGAGTCACTTCACGTTCGAGTGAATATCGGAAAAATATATTTTTTAACATGCTCTTATTAGCTTCATTAGTTCGTGATGGATTCTTTTGAAGTATTTTTTTACATTTTCAATAATTTTTTTGCATGTATTATTAAATTTTAGCTCAATTGTAAACCGAGGAATGGATCAAATTTCATTGGATAGATACAGACAACGGAGGTGAAACTAAACAAAAGCTTAAAATTTGAGATCGGATTATTAGTATTATTAAAAAGTGATTTAAAAAATGAGAAATATCTAAATATTATTGAAGTATTCTCCGTAAAAACAATGCACATTTTTTTTATTCTTTTTTTTCACCATTCGAAAGCTACATTCACCCTGAGTGATATAGGCTATGTATGTACCACGAGCAAAGCTGAGCGGACTGCTATTATATAATATATTAATATAAATATTTAATTAAAACCGGTAGGTATAGTATCGGTACGTGGGTACTATAATACCGATACTGGTAAGTATCACACAAAATTCAATGGTTCCGATTGCCAGAAATAACGGTATTTCAAGCCATGCGCACAATCGTTCCTTACAGACGGAACCCTCAAACTTCAGCTCTAATATATTAGTGCCTACCAGATTCCCACAACGACGTCGCGTCACGTCAAAAAGCGCAGTCATCATTTGTCAAAGCCATAAATCATTGTGACGTCACGTCATGGCCGGTCACTGTTGTTTTAGAATATGAGGAGAATTTCATAAATATTTTCGGGTACCCGGATTCGCTCAGGGAATCGATATGAGATTACCGCTGCGCGTGTATTGCAACGGACTGATCGTTCGGACAGTTTGGAAACGTTAAAGACCCAAAAATAGAGGTGTTTTAAACTGGTCAATGAAAAAAGAGGTTTTATATTAATTTTGATTAACAAGACAAGACAAAAATTCTTTATAGAACCAGTAAAAATATACAATAAGGACATTACAATCATAGATAATACAATAGGCTGCCTTATCTTTAATGCAATCTCTTCCAGATAACCTAAATATAAAGTGATATCACGCAAAGAGCGATTATCAGCAGTACGAAAGAAACCGTTATATACATTACAAGATATTTTCTTATCGGAACGATTGTACCAGCATTCTCCGACAGTTGTTTCTCCTTTGGACTGATCACCAACAGGACGATTCGTTTTTGAGTAATTCGCCGTCGGAATCTTTCTCATATGGACGTTTCACCAACAGAATGTTTCACCTTTGAGAGTTTCCTCGAAACACAAAATATCAAAGACAATTTGGATTTAGATATTTCCGACGAAATTGAGCGTAATTTGCCACATTAAATCAGCAATTTGATCCAAATGATGTGATTCGAAAAATATAATGATTCATATCGATTACAAGAAAAAAATTACAGGCAATTTCGCTACTGATGAAATCTCCGATTGACAGATTTGGCTCGCCACGGATGTATAAAAGTCATAAAGTTAAGGTATACTATATAAGACCTTAGACCCGGGTGTCATGGGTTTGATTCCTAAGAGAAGCATATTTTGTATAGTTGTTTTCAGTTTGGTTAGGACATTGCTGACATTGATTCCGTGCTTTGGAAGGCACGTCAAGCCGTTGGTGACAGCTGCCATCTGGTAGTCGTTAAAGGAACTACGTCAGAGGCCGAGAGGCGGATCCGAAGAACTCTGATACCAGGATGTGCATGGTCTATTGATCGTGTCCACCTACACACGAAATGATGATGACGATGAACACATTATCATCTTCATTCTATTTTTATTGTAATTTACTTATAGCTCTTTTTTAACTTTTTCCTTCTCCTTCCTCTTTTTTCCCTCCTTTTTTTAAGTTTCATCATCATTATCATCATTTCAGCCGCAGGCTGTCCACTGCTGGACATAGGCCTCCCCAAGGATTTCCAAAATGACCGGTTGGACGTGGCCTGCATCCAGCGCCTGCCTGCGACCTTCCTGAGGTCATCTGACCATCTGGTCATTTTTCAGTTTTCCTTTAATGATTGCGCATGTTGTTTGATAGTTTATAAATTAAAAAAAAATATTCTTAAAACAAAGAAGATACGAATCAAATGGAAAACATTATCTTTATAGCTGAATGGCTCTAAGCGAACATTGATTTGGTTTTATTAAACCGACATCTGGTGCGCAGAGTTTAACGGCGTCTTACAAATTAAATACGTGGATCCCAGTTTATCGCGGGACTAAAGGTCGATTCAGACACATCTTGTGCGATGGACTGATCATTAGTGATATCCAAGTTGCTTCAAAAGCCTTTAGAGATAGCAAAAACTTGCTTTAGTTTTGTCCCCATTCATAACATAACAATATATTTATAAGATACTAGTTTTCTCCCGCGGCTTCACCCGCGTGAACTTCCCTCAGGAACAGTACTTTTTTCCGGGATAAAGGTATATCCTTCTCCTGATTCTAAGCTACCTCCCCACAAATTTTCAGCCAAATCAGTTCAGCCGATCTTGAGTTATAAATAGTGTACCTAACACGACTTTCTTCGATACATACCTATAGAAATATTAGATATTTCAACTTGCCCTGACTGCGAATCGAACCCAGAACTTATTATATCACTATCACTAAATAGTATAAAACAAAGTCGCTTTCTATGTCCCTATGCCCCTTTGTATGCTTAAATCTTTAAAACTACGCAACGGATTTTGAAGCGAGTTTTTTAATAGATAGAGTGATTCAAGAGGAAGGTTTTTATGCCCATGCGAAGCCGGGGCGGGTCGCTAGTAGATTATATATTCTGTGCCAGAACCTCAAATTGACAGATAAGCGACCATAACGCAACGCAGGTCGTGGATATAGAAAATGTATCCTATAATTAACTAACATATTTCGTCTCTTCTATAATTACCCGCATCAATACCTTTTAATCTTATTGATCAGATATACTTATGGAAAACTCTTTTACTGAATTATTTAACAGATTCGGGCGTGACCCAGATATCACGTGTGAAAATACCTTATTTGTTTGTCAAATCCTACTGAAAATACATGAACTTAGAGTATTAAACTTACTGGAGGCGGCACGCGCATTTATTTCTACGTGAAAAAGTCTGCGCGCGAGTACTCGTATTAACACTGATGCATTGCAACACGTCGCTACGCACACAATAGACAAACATATCCAACACAAGCAAAAAATACACTTACACAAGTACAAGCAGTATAGCGGTGGTCATGGCACCACCGAATACGATTTTCTGTTTAGTCCAAAGGTTTGACTGGCACAGATTGCCTTATGGCATTAGGTCCACCTATTGTTTTTTTAAAGTGCAATAAAGTTTAAATACTCGTAAATAAATATACATTTGGCAGGTCGCCACTCCTGTTGGTTTAAAGCTCTAAATAGATGAACGATGAATGCAGGATGGCCTGTGAATATTTAAATGTAGTTAAAGTAAATCTGCTGTTTTTAATTGAGAATTGTGGACTTGTAAAGGCCATGGATACATTTACGAGAATAAATTATGATGTTTCACTGTTAATACGCTGAAATGGTGTTATTGCTCTGAATTTGTTTAATGTACGCGAGAACGACAACAGCGGTGGTAATGATTTATTTAACTTATAAAATATTGTTGGTTAAAAATTGTGTATTCACCTTTAATGGATCTTCGAACTCTGTAGAAATTTCAGGAAATTGCACAAGGTATGGATAAGGTAAAAGAATGGAGACAAGGCAGGAATGTGAACCAGGTGGCTTACTATCATCTCTAAAAACCATACAAGATCCAGTGAGTAAGCGAGACAGCGTACATGATGTAAGGCGACATCTCCCTTACTCACTGGATCTTGCATGGTTTTAAGAGATGGTAGTTAGCTACCATATCGGCCTTAAGGATCGAGTGAAGGATACAAGTTTTAAAGTTATAAGCACTTAAACAAACAAACAATTCTAAACCGCCTTTCATTGTCTGCCGTGGCATGCTTAGACAACCGCCACGTCGATAAACATAATTAAATCGCATGTAATCTTAAATTACGAGTGTATACATACGCTTTTTGGTATGTGATGTGTGTGTGTGTGTGTTTTGTCTACTTTTTTTATTTTTTTTTTTCTAGTTTATCTTCATTTTGTATTTAATAGTGTCATCGGAAGACCGTCGTTGTGGTTTTCACTACAACATCATGGTAAGAGGGAACTATTTTTAATAATAGACACAATTAGTAAAATTTTAATATATCGCTTTTTATATTTGTGCTTTAACAAATAAACATTATTCTTCTTTCATTAGTAAAACCCATAAAATAAACGTTAACCCTAAACACCAGACGTTACGAGATTGCAAAGAACATCATTAAAATGTGAGTCAAGTAAACCTTTCCCTAGGCTGAATCTAATTCTTTAATTATAAAATGCAAATTTTCGCGCAATCAATGCTGCCGGGGGACGTTTATGGGGTGGAAAGTTGATGGAACCACTAAAATCGGCGAATGAACTGCCGACAGAATTAGTTATTTTTAGGAGTAAAGGAAGAAACGTGGGGAACACTTATTTTTTCGAGACATTACGGAATACATTTTGGTTGGATTGGAGACGAGGATTTTTGCTTACGCAATGTGTTGGGTTTTGATTGTGACAAGATTAAAAAGAATTTGGCTGACCGCGCGCGATTTTATAATTCTATGCGTTGTTTTAAGAGCTAAATTTATAGTGATTGATATTTTTAACAAACTGTGTTTTTAACAAATTGAGATTTTCAATTAATTATGTCGTTACCTCATAACTATCAGTTTTAAACGCATGTCTTTGGTTTATCCGTATTAATATACATAGGTATAAATGCAAAAGTCTACTCTAGCAGTTTTAAACATATGTTTTTGGTTGATCAATACTAATATTATAAATGCGAAAATCTATTTGTCTGTCCTTATGTTTGTCTGTCTGTTACACTACACTTCACAGCTAAACAGCTGGACCGATTTTGATGACATTTGTCATAAATATAGTTTAAGACCGGAGGTCAAACATAGGACTAGGTAACAGCTAGTAGGTTTCTAACTCTGTCTAATAACTGTAACATTATCAGATTGGTCCCATATGGGTCTCATAGATATTTATTGTCTTCTTCTTCTCTCCTTGTCTTTATTGTCCTTGTCTATATGAGGTCAGCCCCCCCTGACCCTTTTTCGCCATATTGGGCGATTTAACGTCATTTCTGGGCTTATCCAACATTACAACGTAACTCGTAGATATTTATTGTAATAAAAATGAATTTTGTTTTTTGTCCAATATTCAGATACAAAGATGACAGTTAAGACACTTCAAAATTATAACCCTCTTTTTGTGTCAGGGTTTTAAAACAACGTCATTTGAAACAATATGCCAGAAAAAGCAGCACGAAAAGGAGTAGACAGTAAAAAATACAATAACAATTTAACAACAGCCCGACGACGACAGCCCATAACGATTTTCCATCACATAAACCCTAAACAGAACAGAATAAGGAAACAGCAAAAAAAAAAACAAGTAAAATGTTTCTTTAAAAAACGATAAAATTTTCAGTAAGTAACATTTGCAGAGGGGAAGTTCGGTAGAAAAAGGTTGAACACTTCTTATTTATTCGTTCGAATCGTGTGTCACAAAGTCAATTGACTTTGCACACCCAGGTATCAGAGTTTTTCCAAAACGCCCTCTCGGTGATGTGACGTGATTTTTTTACAACCACCAGATAGCAGCCAGGACATAAGACATGGCCTTTCGAACAATAGAATCATCTTTATTATCAGAAAATCAGTTGATGTTAACCTTACTAAAATGATAACAATAATGTATGTGCAAAGGGAATTTAATCCACGACCTAGGGTATTCAGGCAAACGCTCATCCACCTTTGTAGCCGAAAGCTTGTTTAACATTATGCTTTATTTTTAAGACCGACTGACCTGTCTAATGTCAAATCTTTAAAATGATTTTGTTAATGGAACCCGTCACCAGTTAGACATAAGTACAAGTAAATTGAGACCCTTGTTTTTATTAAGCGCAACTCGTCCTTTTCTTGGCCCCCTTATATAAGGCAACATATAATACAAACATTATTATAAAATATTATGATTTTCTCCATTTCATTCTTTTACAATTCATTTCATTCATCACACCCTTCTTACACATCACCTGTCGCAGAATTCTTCCATCATTTTGAACTTGAACCGCAAAAACACAAACACAAAACACATTCTAAGCGAATCTTTATCCTTGACATGAAGATTCCAGCTGCAAAATTTATCACTGGCTGTATGAAATGTCTCATACAATATGAAGAGCTTTCCAGCCGGTTATCTTAGCATTGGGGCAAACGGAGACAAAACGACGAGGGTAGAGAAAGTAATTTTAATATTAATGTATTTGTTTATTTACCATAGCTACCTTAGCTGATTGCTTCGGAGCCCAGGGTCAGCTTTACTGCTTTTTCTCCTCCACTTCACCGGGTCTTTGGCATCCTTAGTTGTGAGACCATTAGCACGCATATCGTTTACTGCGACGTCGAGCCAGCATTTTTATGGTTTGCCCCTTCTACTCGGCCCTGGCGGAGGCGGTATAGCTCGACACTTGTTCCCAATGTAACTAGCCGGCCGTATTAAATGTATCTCTATACGTTCCATGGTTTGTGCAAACGGGCCCCACGGGGCTCTGCGAACTATTCATATGCGTTACATTTTAAATAATAAATTTTGATATATAGCCGGGTCGGAGATAGGGAACGATAGCATTAAATTGTCCCCTTAATGTGATGAGGAAGATTTTTGCATTTTTTGTGTTCAGAAATAAATTCGACTGGGCTTGTACGAATTTTGAATTTCCATAGTTTCGTGTAGGTGACACCGTCAATTGACCATGCGCACCCTGTTGTCAGAGTTTCAGTGCGTACTGGCCAGTTCTTCTTGTCATGTTATGTTAAACAATTTAATAGTGCGATGACAATAACATCGTATTACTATGTGTGATGAATATCTTAATAAATTTCTATTCTGTTTTATTTAAAAATTGGTATAGCGGCTGCGAATTCGTATTAATTTTCCTAGATATCAAAAAAGGCGAATAGTTAAAGGACACGAACTTTGAATTGGTATCACAATGTATCATTAGCAGTATAAACGTTTGGCAACATGAGAAAGAGCTCTCTTTTCCTCCGTTTCCATAAATCTAAGTATTTGGAAACTGGCACACGATGACATTGGTTATTTAAGACTTCAGCCTTATTCAAACTCATGATAATGAATATAGAAACAAAGTAATCGAAACATATTTTATTAATCATAATTTATTCATTTATCTCTACAAGGTAGGTTTACACATCAATGGAATAAAAGTGGTCTTCCTTACAGATTAACCCAACCTTGTGTGAGCCTGGTGCCCGAGGTAGGTTTAAAAAAAATCCTGTGACACAGGTCACCAGGGCTCTCCCGCGGTGGCGTTAATTTCAAAATTGGTAACTATAACAAACAAATTCCCAATAATCTATATATATAAAAGAAAGTCGTGTTAGTTACACTACTTATAACTCCAGAACGGCTGAACTGATTTGG
The DNA here is from genome assembly GCA_947044815.1 of Apomyelois bistriatella. Classification (NCBI taxonomy): domain Eukaryota; kingdom Metazoa; phylum Arthropoda; class Insecta; order Lepidoptera; family Pyralidae; genus Apomyelois; species Apomyelois bistriatella. Next base: position 1,660,257 of record OX345693.1, read on the forward strand.
CTGAAAATTGGTGAGGAGGTAGCTTAGAACCAGGAGAAGGACATAGAGTATCTTTCATCCCGGGAAGTACACGCGGGCGAAGCCGCGGGCAAAAGCTAGTAGTATATAAAAGAACTTATTTTGAGTATTATAGATATTACAAGGAAACATTATTTTTTAATAGCAAAACCAATGATATAAAAATGTAGGTACAAAAACCCCTTTTGGATTTATAACATCGGTAAGAACATTATAGAGATAACAGGATTATGTGGGTTTTTCACTAGCGTATAAATTACTATAGGGCGTTGCGCGACAAAAGGGTCTCTATTGATTTTGCATATAAAATTCAGATAAAAAATGAATGTTTTGATATATGCCTTATAAAAGAAATGGAGTTAGCAATTTATATATAACTAGCTGTTCCCCACGGTATTATATGCCTTTGCCGTAGTGTCTCTAGCCTATAATTGCAAACGTTACATCAAAGATAACATCCGCTCTTCTCCATTGGAGTCCTCAAACTTTTCTTAAAAACGGTAATCTTATTTTCTCTGCACCGCTTTTAAATTTCGTGATTCCAGAATAATAATTATTATTGAAAAAAAAGTTTCCTGTACAATCTAATGATGTATGTGAAATTTATGTAATTGGTGCAATAAAGTGTTTATTTATACATTTAAATAGAGAACTTAGATTATTTCCTTTGTACGGAGTTTTCTTTAAGGTTTCCTTAAGGTAAGATAGAATTGACAGTTCGGTACTCAACTCTAGTTAGGAGTTTTCTTTATAGTAAAGAAGCTAGTATCGACATTTCATACCACTGAGTCGAGTGAGATTGAGTCAAGTGCGAGGTAACGTTTAAGAATGCGATTGTTAGAAGTTGACTCTATTTTCTTTTAAGCTCTTTTTCTTTGCAACACTGGCCCCCAAAGCAATTTAATGAGGTGACGACTTTAGGGGAAAAAGTATGGGGTCATAATGACACCCGTAGGGGATTTATGTACCATGCGATGCCCTTGAATTCGGGGATTATGCGAATTGAATACAAATAGGGAAGGGGGGTTGGCGTAACTTTTTGATTAATTTCATTGCAGTAATTTAGTATTACTATCTTTAGTTATGAATATTATTAAACATAAATAACAGAGTCTTAACAATAAGGGGCTATGAAGATCATTTTAGTTAACAAGTAGGTAATACTTATTATATAGGTCTAACTACTACTAGTTTTTTCTTTAAAAAAAAAAAGAATCCTTATCGTAAAACACTACAATTTGTTATTATAAAATGGCCGGAATCCAGTTGAATAATAAATATTTCATTCATAAAGGCAATAATAGTCTGAATAATCCGGCTTTCGAATAGAATAAACCTTGTCTCAAATCAAAAAAGTGATTTCTTGGCCACTTTCATTTTACCACAATAAAAAATTGACAACTCTTAAGGCCTTTTTTTAAGTTAAACTGACTGACGATCATAGCCAGAACATCTAGCAAAGGAAATACATACAATACACTACCTCTAGATTAGCTGACTCGTAAAGTAGTTTATTTTAACTAATATCAGCTTATAACAAAAACTTGTCATATATAGGTGTTAAAAGACTCTACTTCATTAGAATAGATTTTATTAAGACTTTCTCTATCAACAAGTGACGTTGAGAAAGCTTTATAAATAAACTAGCTTTTGCCTGCGACTTCACTCCGGTGAATTTCCCTCGGAATCAGTGCTTTTTCCCGAGATGAAAAGTACCCTATTTCCTTCTCCTGGTTCTAAGCTACCTCTCTACCAATTTTCAGCCAAATCAGTTTAGCCGTTCTCGATTCGAGTTATAAATAGTGTAACTAACACGACTTTCTTTTATATATATAGAATAGCGACCCGCCCCGGCTTCGCATGGGTATAAAAAACCTTCCTCTTGAATCACTCTATCAATATACAATTATAATAAGACACTAAAATTCGAGTGTCTGTACATAGAATATTTTTCAAAAAAACTGATAGTGTGCGATTAAAAAGAGTAACAGAAACCAAAAAGACAGTTTTTGGAATTTTTGTCTGTCTGTATGTATGTATGTATGTATGTCTGTCTGGTACGTTATAACTTCGAAAATACCCAACGGATTTGAACGCGGTTTTCACAGTTGGATTACATATAATTAGGAGCGTTGTCAAAACTTTGTCTCGTCAAAATCGGTTAAGGGAAAAAGAAGTTATGGTCGATTGAAAATTTACTTCAAACACTGCTTCAAAACTTTTAAGCGTCTACTTACGTTTAATTAAATTTAGATAAGGCTAGAATTTCTACTTTATACTATCCATATCAATAAAGACAAAAACACGCACTGCACCTATTAATTTTAATAAAATAACACATTGAATTTGATCGTAAATTTAGTAACATAAAATCTCAATAGATGGCGCTGACTTACTTTACAACTCGCTTTGGTTACGTTTTCGATTATGGTATAGCAGATTGAAATTAACCAGTAAATAAAGTAAATTAATAAATTGTCAGTCTATGCTTGATGGTTCTTTTGATTTGGTTCTTTGGTTATGGTCTATTAATTTTGATTGTTAATGTTGAATAATGTCCTCAGGACATCGTCCTGGCTACTTCGAATGCGTCATTTCAATGTATCTTAGGTTACACGAAAAGCGACCTACACGCGGGCGGAGCCGCGGGTAACAGCTAGTCTATTAATAAAACCGCATCAAAATCTGTTGCGTCGTTTTAAAGATTTAAGCATACAAAGGGACATAGGGACAGAGAAAGCGACTTTATTTTATACTATGTTAGTACTATTACTAATTCTGTGACTACGTAGTGACAAAAGACTACATTGCAAACAGATGAGAACCATGACCAAACATAATACACAATACTAATTGAACATTCCAATCGAAAATGAACTTAAAACTTCGCTAAACTTTGTTCAAAAGATTTGCGAGAGCACGCTACATGCCACAATTGACGCTTATTGCCCGGCCATAAACGTCAAATTCGCCCGTTTGACAGGATCACAGTTGGTTGATTGCGAGAATCTCGAGGGTAGTTGCACAGCGCATGCGCTATTCCCAATGCAGTCCAGTCCTAAGCATGCCGTGTTGACTGTCAGTTACGCTCGGTCAGTCAATAGGTGACTGCGAAGCGCGACGGTCGCGTGGCGCTCGCTCCCGAATTGTATTCCGATTTAATTCGTGTTATCGTCTTAAGAAAAAAAAATCGAGTGATATATTTTTTTTGATGTAGTAATTTCGGTGATTTTCCCTAATTTTTCTGTGATGATTGCCATAGAAGATTAAAAAGGTAAGACAATTAGGGAGCTTTCGTTTTGTAATTGAGCGTCTCAAATTCTTGATTTACCGGCTGTGGAAATTTCGTATCATTAGTATGGAATTTGAGATATCGCTTAGGGACTGGGAAAATTCCTTTTCCGATTTTAATCCGAGTCATGAAATTTGATTTTCATTATTATTTAATGCCGGGTCGGACAAATTTCCTTAAATGTTCAGCGCTCTGTATTGTTAGTATAATTTTATTATATTGGTGTTATCTTTTTCCAATATGGGGTTCATGATTTCTTATACAAATATTTTCTTATGACTTGAGTTTACGAAAGCAATGTTGAATGTATTACGTTAAAGTAGAAGTCAATATTTATACCTATCTACTTTGATGTATAGGATCAATGTTTTTATTATTTAGGTATAGGAGTATGGAGTTTCCACTGTTTTTAAATATTATTTGCAAATCGATGACTTTGATAGTTTTGTTATTGTATTATTATAATAGAAATAAATTGTAAATTTATTATTGAAAAAGTAATTAAGATTTCTATGTTTTAACTATTATGTGTTAAGGTTTATTTATTTACAATGCCTGTGATAAATAATATACGTAAAATATATTGAATTATCTTAATTTCAACATCGCAAGTTATGTCTTGATAAATTGTAAAGTTGACAAGTATCCATCTAATTAAATAATTAATTAGTTAATATAAATGTGTGCACAAATTAAAAATAAAGCGTATACAGCAAATGATGTCGTTAATACTAAAAGGCATTATCGACCAAATTTATTATCTGCTAAAGAAATAAATAAAACTAAAAGTATATTAAAAAAGCGGGAAAAGTCGAAATTTTTTTTATTTATGCATAAATAGAAAAAACTGCTACTAAACACTACGACTTACGAGTATAAGAAATTTTTTGTTGTTATGGTAAATTTTCAAATAATCGACGTAAATAAAACTAAGAACCAAGTCTAGTAAAAAAAATGTCACTACTCAGTAGTACAGTTAGCAATGCAAACAGGCCTATGGCCCATCAGATAGAAAGTGGTTACCGTAGCCTATGCCTGCAACACCTAGTGTCTATAGTGTGTTACCAACATAGAAGGAATCTTCATGTATCGCATTATTTCTCATATTATTTGCAAATTTTATTAACTTTTCTTTTGTAAGTTATTTTTGTAAAAAATGCAAAGGATAACTTTAGTTTTGTTTAAGTTCTAATTATATTATAGAACACACACACACACAGCTCATAATAAAACTTTGAATTAAGCTAACTTACGCAGAAATAATTTTTCAAATCCGATCAGTTTTTTACAAGTTTTAAGTATTCAAGAAAGAACTAATAAGACTCTACAGCTTTATTATATTACTTAGTATAGTATATATGTTTGTCTATGTAAATATACGTAAGTAGAAATAATCTTTTAATTATCTTATACGCCTTGTGAAAAGGAATTAGGGCCACGTGACCGCGAAGTTTCATACAACGTGTCATGTCTCAAGCGTAAAGTAAATCCTTAGCATAATTTGGACGACCTCCGTGGCGTAATGGTTAACATGCCTGCCCGCTTTTCGGGAGGTCCCGGATTCTATCCCCGATCAGGTCTTGGATGTTTATCTATACATGTATTTGTTATAAAATATACTATCGTTGAGTTACTATCCCATAACACAAGTCTTGAACTTACATTACGGCCAACTCAATCTGTGTGATTTGTCCTTTTATATTTACTATGTTCATGTCATTAACGTGTAAATATTTGTTTCTCTATTAATATTTACATGCCATACTATTGGCGAAACATGCAGGAACATCTTATTGTTTCATTTTTCATGTAAATAAATAATTTCATTTCATTTCAGGGAATATACCTATACACACAAGTACAGTTGTGCATACCTACATACAAAACTAATACTGTCACCTCACTATAATGATGACACATTAAATAATTAAACAAAACAGCAAACTATTTGTGTACAGATTACTCACACTAATACATTGCGTATGCCGATTGGGCTTATATTTTGGCATTGGGGAACACAGCGTATGGCTACTAACTAAAAGTACGGAGGCCGTTTTGCTGTAGACTCTGAGCAAGACTCTGAGAGGTGGTACTATTTGCAATAAATCATGCAAAAATAATCATGAATTATACGAGCATAATATTGTTTTATTGTTTTTTTTAGACTTTACTATTTTTTCCTGGAATGATAATTGTAAGTGATGATACATACTCATACATACATATAATCACGTCTTTATCCCAAACGAGGTAAACAGAGCCTAGGGTCATTCGCCTTAAGCCATGTTATGCCTTAATAAGCATGATGATAGTTGAAATAGGAAATCAATAGTGATGGGTTGCTAGCCGCATCACCTATGTCATGAGCCCCCCATTCACCGATCCCCTCAGTCAATTTTTATAACTTGCGCGGGAAGAGAAGCAGCTGGTATATTCTAAGTTTTTTTTCTCTCCCAGACCAGCATGGAAGAGATGATGAGTGATAATGAAATAAATAAATAAATATAAATCTTTAACTAATCATAGACTACGATTGCGGTTCAGGGGTGAAACATGTCTTTTTTTAATTATTTTTAACCTATATTGTCCCACTGCTGGGCAAAGGTCTCCCCATCTCCTTCCATCTCTTTTTAAAGTGCTAAATTAGTCTAAGAAGTTTATACTATTTTAACAAGGCAGTTAAAACAATAAATCCATATAATAACAACACGACATCATCCACGCCAACACACGTAATACAATAACCGTTTATATATCGAAACTGAGTATTTTAAAATTATTTTATGGGTACAATAAAAACACTTTTACGACCTTGTTCGTTATTCGTTATATTTCGAAGGCTTAGCGGTTTCAGAAATGTTATTTCGCATTTTATAGGTAACTGTGGTTCCGTGGATTCTTTGTTAACAACTTAAGACGAAAGGAACATGAACGTATAATAAAATTTTAATTGATATCTACGAGTTATCTAGGTCATAATTAATAGAGCGTAAAATAAATAAATAACGAACCCACAGAATTTAGAAATATTAACAAAAAGTTGCACAGCGAACAAAAATGTGTCACTAGTTTGGCTAGCAAGCCAACGTTTCACACGGAAAAAATTGGCGGGGAATTATATTGCGTCATTTATTGCCACTGTTATTGGTCAATAATATTAGGTGGCCTTGTTGTAAACTACGTAATAAATTTCTATTAAGTAGAGTGTGGTGTGGTTTACATGGGTTTACAGGTATTAATTGAAGATGAGAGAATACGCTGCCACACTGATGCTGGAACTAAATCCGCGTCAAAACATTTCTATTCGGATAATTTCTCTGTTCTGTGACCCAACCGTTTATCGTCATCCTAGCGTTTTCCCGGTAGCATCCTCAGCCAATTGCCTCGTAGCCCAGGGTACGTTCTTACGCGCCTACTTTTTCTACTCCACTTCGCCCGGTTTTCGGCAACCTTTCTGGTGAGTCCATTTGCACTCTATTAAGACAGCGGCAGGCGTTAGTTCGTGAAGCTCCTTCATTCCACCTGGAAAACGGAGAAGTGGGCATTTGTTTACTATATGGGTCCGGTCGGGTGCTGCGCAATCGCACTGTGGTTATTCCCTTAACACGTAAGTGAACACAGGACTGCTATAGCAGTTATAACAATAAAAATTCTATGATGCTATTAAAAATGTCGCCGACATTTTTAATAGCATCATAGAATTTTTATCGCCGACTTGTTAATCCCTATTTATGGAGGTGATGGTTAGGTTCCCGGTGGTTTAAATAGTGACGCTCTGCTTATTTTTATACCTCTTATTATTTATATTTTTATAGTAAGGTCTGCTTATTTTTATACCTCTTAAGAACAAACCACTCTTATCTCAATCATTAAATTCAAACAAAACCGATATCTAGGATTTAAATAATCCTAGATATCGGTTTTTTACGCGTTACTCTCAGGTACCAACAAAAAGCAAAATGAAGTTGCTATCATTTGATCCGTTTCAGGCAAAAGCGCTCCATTACTAAGAGGATATGTGTGTATGAAAGAAAATTTTAGGAAAATAAATCTTAATGTTTGAAACTAAAAGATATATTTTTTTTTGCAATTTTTCTTTTTTATTGGAGTTAATTGTAAGGAGATTATACCTAGTTACATTTTAAATGTGTTTATTTTTAGATGTTAAAGGATGACGGCAAGAAAAAACTGGCCAAGTGCGAGTCGGACTCGCGCTACAGGGTTCCGTGCTATACAATATTTCAGAAAGTCACGTTTGTTATATGGAAGCCTCACGGAGGATATATAGAGTTTCTGTGTGGGGAGCCCCCCCTCAAATATTTATTTTACTTTAAGTATTTGTTTGTATACATACATATATACATAATGTGTAAAAATTTTAACTGCCATGCTATCACGGTTCATAAGACAGACAAGCAGTCAGGCAGACGGACGGACAGTAGAGTCTTAGCAATAGGGCATTTATAAGCTTTAGGTAAAACGGGACCCTAATAATTGTTTTTGCCAAAAAAACGAAACCGACTTCAATTCCTCAACTAAAAAGGATGAAATAATTAATACATTGTTGTTTAAATATGCCTCATATCAAACATTTAAATAAATCTGAAGTCGGTGCCGATTTTTTAAATAAAATATTCTAATTAACGAGCCAGCAGCTAGTCAACGAATTCGTGAAATTGGCACCAACTTCAAATTTATTTAAATGTTTGATATGAGGCATATTTAAACAACAATGTATTACTTATTTCATCCTTTTTAGTTGAGGAATTGAAGTTGGTTTCGATTTTTTGGCAAAAACAATTATTTTTCACTTTTTAGTTTTGAATACTCAATACCTTACAACTAAAAAGTTGTAAACACGATCATTTTGAAAGTCGGGTAAACGTCATCAGCGTCGTGTCACCTTACTGACATGGAATATATCAAAAAATACCCAAATCGCAATAAAATTTGAAGAGTTCCCTCGATAACTCCATGATTCCATCATCAGATCCTGATCTGATGACTATGAAATCATCTAGAAAGTTTACCCTTTCTAACAAAAAAAGAATTTTACAAATCGATTCAGTGGTCTTCGAGTAATCGAGCAAGATATATTACAATCAAAAAGTTGTAAATACGTTGCATTTTTGAAAGTGGGTTAAATTTTCCAGCATCGTCTTATCTAAGTCCCACCTTAGTAACTTGGAATATATCAAAAAACACCCATGCCCAATACAAAACTTGAAGAGTTCCCTCGATTTCTCCATGATCCCATCATCAGATCCTGACCTGCTGAATATGGGACCAATCGGAAAGTATACCCTCTCGAATAAAAATAAAATTTTTCAAATCGGTCCAGCCGTCTGTAATCCGGTAACATATATAAAAAAAAACACCGACGAATTGATAACCTCCTCATTTTTTTAAAAGTCGGTTAAAAAGTTTCGTTATGATGAAATTAATATCTTTATTGACCTCCGCTTTTTAGCGTCACTATGTTACGCCACCCTAACCGCTTACCATCATCGACCTAAGTTTGTTTGCTAGCTTTTATTAAAAAAATGGCATACATTTTCCTGTTCAACCTAAGTTCTATATCCATTACGTTACATAAATGTACAAAAGTGCGCTAAGCCGTATATTTGTATTGTGTCGAAACATACACAGCGCCAAAAACACGAACACAATCAAACGTTCAAATATTTAGCCACTTTTACGCAGAGAGAAAAAATATTGGTTACATAAAAATAAACAGGGGATTCGACACGGAAACGTTTATATTTTCCACCGCTACAAAAACACGAGAGTAAGTCGTGCGGCTCCCGGACTATGAGTAAAAACAGTGCGGTGTACTCGCTTTTTTTCACCTATTGTTTTAGGCTTATTTCAATGGTTTATAAATATGAATCCTTTGAAATATTTGTATGTTTTATGTGTCTTTTGTATGTATTGGGCATTGCGTTGCGTTGCGTTGTTGTAAAAAGAAAATCTATTTTATTTGCAATAAGGAACAATTATGATTACAGTGGCTATTTTTTTGCTATTTTGTCTTCTTTTAAATACAATAATAGTAATAAATCATCAAATATAATAATAGTACATTATTATCGAAGCCTTAATTGAAGCAATTTACGGCCGAGTAATTTTTAAAGGTTAAGCCGTAACCTTGCCGAAAGCACAAGGCGAAGAAGAGTTTTTTACTCCGAAATAATATTATTTATCACATAGATTTAAAAAAAAATGCCTTCGAGCCGCGCGCGATTCCTAATTCTATGATTTATCATAATAATACATGTCTTAATACAACCATAATAATAAATAATACAATCATAATAACACTATTCATTTTAATTTATCAATAAAAATTAATCTATATCTATATCTATACTAATATTATAAATGCGAAAGTCTGTCTGTCTGTCTGTCTGACTGTCTGTCTGTCTGTCTGTCACCTCTTCACGGCTAAACTGCTGGTCTGATTGTGATGAAATTTGGTAGGGATGTAGTTAACGACCTGAGGTCAAACATAGGCTACTTTTGGGCGCGATATAACCGAGTCCCACGCGGGCGGAGCCGCGGGAAACAGCTAGTTTAAATATAAATTGTTCATAACAAAAAGGAGCCTATACTGAAATAAATTGTGAGAATGCCTTTAGGCAACTAATAAAGTGCTTTTTCCCGGGATGAAAGGTACCCTTTGTCAATTCTTCTCAATAGGTACTCCTAGCTATGTGTATGCAAAATTTCAGAAAGATTGGTTCGGTAGAGGTAACAAACAATCAAATATACAAATTCACTTTCGCATTTCTACTATTAGTTGGGATTATGTGTACATTCAGGATCCCATTAAAGACGGCAAACAACAAAACATCTTCAAATAGTTCAAACAAGCCGAGCGAAGAAACACGGATACAACCTGCAGGTTTAGCAGGATTAGCAGGAATTAGCGGATCTCCTCATGATCCTAACCATTTGCTAACAGCTTCTAATTCTTTTAGTTCCGCGAAGGAACAGGAAAACGATTGAGTTTATTTACGAGTAGGAAAATCTGATTTAGACTCGTATATTTGCGTTTTGTACATTTAAAAATTATTTATAATAAAGTTATGTAACTTTATTAGTATACTTTTATTTAGAGTTGGCAGACTTAATGTTAAAAGCATTCTCTCCCAATCAACCATTAGGAAAAACAGAGAAGTTTAGTGCGGCGCAAGTTAGTTTAGGCATAGATGACAGAAAACTATACTAGTAACATAATATTATAAAATAACTAGTTGACCCCGCAAACGATATGTAAGAAACAACTCCACGTATATATAATATAATTTATTTCCATAGTAGACATAGAAATCATACTTAGTACAGTAATTAAGTTATAATATGTACATCTTACCTTAGTTATATATTATGGCACTGTAAACTGGTAGGTTAACACCTCACAAGATCACAAAATATAATAATAATATAACATAATTCTTTAATATGATTACACTTTCACGAAAAACACAACTGTTTCCGCAAATTATTTTTAGGTGATTTAAGAGTAAATAACCCTTATCACTTAGGGGTATGAAGAATAGATAGTAGCCGATCCTACTGAATATGCATATAAAAATTGGTAAAAATCAGTAAAGCCGTTTCGGAGGAGTAAGGTAACTAACATTGTGACACGGGAATTTTATATATTAGTTCACAGCTAAATAAACATACTTATAATAATATATAAAATATACATACATATATAGATAAAAAAAGAGGATAAATATAGAGAGATGGTGACGATGGTACAGTCAGCTGCAGAGAAATATGACCCTTTTTCAATAGTGATACTTGTGGCATGGGGGTCAGATTTCTCTGCAGCCGACTGTACCAACAAGTTAGAGAGAGTTCAGTAGGTGAGCTTGAATTTTTCTCTTGAAGACGAATTTGCTTGAGGTCTCCATAATGTCATTGGGTAAAGCATTACAGAGTCGCGTAGCTTGTACAGTAAATTATTAAAATAACCAAAGATATTCGTGCGATTCTGATTTTAAAGACAATGAAAAAGAAATAGGATGACTCCGATCTAAAAAGTAGTCAGTAAATGACGCAACCAAGAACACGCCAAGACAAGAGAAAGAAATAAAGAGAGAGAGAGAATAAACATATCGTATCGAAACTATGATCCATATTCGGAAATTGGCAAATTTTGTTGCTCGATTACCCAGAAAACCGAAACGCGACAGTGTATGAAACCGCGAATCATTGGAATTTAGCTACTATTACTGCGGTATAAATGCTCATGTAGGGTAGCCCAATATGCAATGGTATGTACACAAGTTTTCGTGTTAGAACTTCGCAAGCTAATGCTGGATCCATTAATTTAGTCTATTAACTACTAATTAACTGTTTTATTACTTACTATAGCTTCCGTTTGTGGGATAAGCCACTTAAACTTTGTCTTTGGGAAATCTTTATCTGAATGTGCTTCCCAGTTGCGTCCTCAGTCTAGGGTATGCTTTGATCATGACCCAAGTATGGCGGCATCTGACCACTGTAACTTATTACAAGGTAATTAGACACTATAGGGTGAAGGATTAATTTTGGCAACAAATCCCAAGTCACTAAGTATTTATTCGCTTGAAAAACAAACTTTACGCATGCTTCATTGGGCTATCGAGTAGTATCGAGCTCCTCTACTATACAAATAGCAATAGGTATTGACCAAAAATAATAACCAGTTTATAAAATCGTATTAATATAGTTGGTACTTTCCTAGAATCAATTGTGGTGATATGTGTATTTGGAATTTCACGTCGACTTGGCATTTTCCGTTTGATATTAAACGTCGAAATTATAAGAACTTATGACATTTTTTTTTATTTCCATTTTCTATAACCTAGTCATTGCACACTAATTGTAGCCCAAACGTTAAATAACTTATTTCATAACAAAATATGCTTACCATAAACATATACAGGTAAACATATAATGCTATATAAATTGTATGGATTACCCAATCTTCGTTTACAATAGACGCATTAGACTAACAAAAGACCCGGGTTTCACGCTAAGAAAAGAAGGTTCGAGCAAAAATGAACTGTTTACTTTCGTTGAATGGATCTTCTCAAAACCGCGCTTTCATTGAGTTAATTTTGTTTTTAATTTGCTTTTGGCGTAAGTGCTGTGGTGAGATGTTATTTTTTTTTATAATAGTCTGGCTGTGTCGATGATCGAGCATGATACAGCGTTTTGTTTATCCGAGATTGAATCAGCATTTAAGTTAAGGTAAGAATACAGGTTCATTTATTATTTATTCACACTTTGCTGTGTACATTTACCTATATCCCAACTATCCTAACTAATATTATAAATGCGAAAGTAAGTTTGTATACTTGTTTTTTTGTTACCTCTTCACGCTCTATCTACTGAACCAATCTTCCTGAAATTTCCGTATACACATAGCTAAAATTGAGAAGGACATGGGGTACCTTTGATCCCGGGAAAAAGCACTGTTCCCGAGGGACATTAATGCGGGCGAAGCCGCGGTCAAAAGCTAATATATAAATAAATTCGAAATTTACTAGTCACATCACATAATCACACATAATCACGTCTTTATCCCATGCGTGGTAGACAGAGCCTAGGGCCATAAGACCTTAGGCCACGTTTAGCATAATGGTAGTTGAAACAGGAAATCAATAGTGATGGGTTGCTAGCCGCATCGCCTATGTCATGATTTCCCCATTCGCCGATTCCCTCAGACGACTTTTACGGCTTGCGCGGGAAGAGAAGCAGCTGGTACATTCTATGTTTTTCTTTTTCTCCCAGACCAGCATGGAAGAAACATTTACTAGTCACATTTTTCTAATATCGATTTAAAGGCGATTCGTTGATTTATGCTTTTGGCGCCATCTGTTTGTATGTTTAAAAGATTATTATGTTCGTTTGTGTTGAAACTTAACTGTGCATGTCAAATTCAAATTGTTTATTTTCAATATAGGAGATTCTTATCACTTATTGACGTCAATTGTTACTTATTTTAAGTTTACCACCACTTCCAAAGCGCAAGTGGAGAAGAAGTGGCGCCACAAACTCCACAGCAGCATTTTCTTCAAAAACGTCAATTCACAAAATTTGAGTCAAATCAGACGAGTTTACATTTGATGTACGACAATGTGCGTGCATATGTGTAGATAGTTAAATCAGAAATCAGCCACTGTTTTGGTATGTGTTAATTTGTTATCGCATGATTGAATCCCCAAACAATTATTTAATTATACTGATTACTTATTGACACATCATTTATATACATCAAAATCGTGTTCGCGGTCTCTACATCCGTTCAATAAACAAATTGTAATAACCGGTTAAAATCAACTGATTGTTAATTTATTAAACACCAATTAATTACGTTAAAAATAACACTGCTCTCATTGCAGATTTACGCGATTATTTTACTTTCAGGGTTTCGCATACAAAGTGTAAAAACGGGACAATCTTGTGAAGTAATATAATAGGCAGGTAGTGACTTAAAAACAATACATACCTACATATTGTAATAATGAACGCCAAGGAAAATTGGTAGTCATAGGGTATTGGAAAAATCTGGATCGTAAAGCTTACAATTAACATTTATAACCTCTATTTCACCCAATATTCACCCAAACGCAGGAAGAAGGAAGAATTCTAAATCAAATTAGTACACCTTTTTAAAGTAGGCAATCAGACCCAACCAGATGGAAAGATATTATTGTATCCTATGGACGCCTGCAACATCAGGAGAGTCCCGAGCGCGTTGCCCACCCCAAAGGAATTTTTTTTAATCTTTTACCTGTGATCAGTAATTGTAATTTCTATAAGTTTTACCTATAAAAATCGACTAAAATTAAGTACCTCACAGGAGGACTCGCTCCCAACAAGTTGCTTAAAGTGCAGTATCGCTAATTGCAGATAAACATAAGAAAGAGAAAAAAAATCGTCCAAAAAGAACAAAAGCACTTCCAACGATTCATGATTCCAGATCCCGTTCGAGTTTCAAATTCAATTGTAATCAAATATGTCTACAAGGGCTGTCTGTGCAAACAAGATACAACCGAAGTGTTGGCACGTAACCCCGTAATGCGAGGTTTGACAACCCTACAAATGATGAGTGAAATCGACGGCGCAAGGGTTAAAATGTTAGCGGGCGGCCGAATGGGCCCAGAAATGTGTTTTGTTTTGTTTGAATTAATTTAAGTGTTTATTTTAATTGCTTTGATTTACTTTAATGGGCTTGGGTGTTGATATTTGTGAACTGGGGTTATGTTTGTTACTTGACTGTGGAATGGTGTATTAAAGGTAAAATTTACAGTGGTTACAGTTAATTATTTGAGAAAGTGTAACTGTTAGGCATTTTTAAACAGGGATATGCCGAAATTTAACATATTTTCAATTTACTTAACTTATTTAATTAGTCTTTTTGCTTTACGAGTATATGTAAATAAAAAATTTGCCTCTAATAAAAAAATTATAAATTTCTGCATATTATTTTAAATATTTGTTTAAACAAAGTGTAGATGTAAAAAAAATCAATCAAAAATCAGCTCCACATCGAACCCGGTTAAGGGGATCCATTATACTCGCCGAGTTTTCACTTTGGATTATGATTTTGAACCAAATACCATCCGGAGCTTGTCATATCAGCCATTTCCAGGAAGAAGCGACCTCCTACCCCACCCACAAAATCATTGGCTCCCGAACAAGCAGCCGCCGCTTCGATGGCAACTGAAACGAATTCGTATTTACTTAATAAAGTCGAATATTTTGAAATAGTTTATTTAAAATTACACAGTGTATTATTGCTTATAACTTGTACCACCAGAAAAGGATTATCGCGTGGCGCTTACACCAGATTTTCTTCCACGCTTAATGATATTACTATAGTTTATTACTCCAGTAATTTGTCAAGGGAAACTTTTTCTGAGATATAACAGTATTAATATTTCCGTGACGTTTTAGCAAAATTAATTACTGGATTCAATTATGAAATGGATTGTGTGATTACATTTGTTTATAATCTGCTTTAAGATATGTAATTGAACAAGTTTTACATACGTTCCCTTTGTTTTTATTAAATTAAAGATGTTGTTTGAATAACTACTTAAGTGTTAGGTCTGCTTTTACCCAAATATATCTGTGATATGCTTCTACATTACCCTATGTTGATTACTCATTCTTAACACTTTCGCAATCAGGAAACGAGATAACAATAACAATTAATTGTTATCTACGTCGAGAGGCGTTACTGCCAGCGAAAGTGTTAATATAAAATCAGTTGGTCTTCCTATCAATAAATAAATACAAATACAATAAGCATGCAGGTATTATACCACTCTAAATCTACTTGTGCAATAGTCTAGATGATGCTATAAAAACTAGACTGGTATGTATAGTACTGGTACTGCATATACATTATATTTGACGACCTCCGTGGCGTAATGGTTCACATGCCTGACCGCTACTCAGGAGGTCCCGGGTTTGATCCCCGGTCAGGTCAAGATGAAAAATGATCTTTTTCTGATTGGCCTGGGTCTTGGATGTTTATCTATATATGTATTTGTTATAAATTATAGTATCGTTGAGTTAGTATCCCATAACACAAGTCTCGAACTTACTTTGGGGCTAACTCAATCTGTGTGATTTGTCCCTATATATTTAATATTTAATATATTTAATTTACTAAGGGTCTGTCGACTCCGTAAGGGATAAAGAACAAAAAATATGTATGAATTTTTGATAAATATTTTGACGAAGCATATTGTGGATAATATGTTTATGTGGATCAACCGATTTCAGCCATGGCGACTGCTTAAACTCCTAGCTGGCACTTCGGCGCTTGTGCGCCTGAAGATGGCTTACGTAGCCTATCTTTGTAGTAAAGGTTCGAAATATATTCATTAGCTTTTGACAAAGCATATTGCGGATACGAACTTGTTATACGTATTGTAACGAAGCATCTTGCTAATGAATCAATGTATTTTTATTTTCTTGTGTTTTGATAAATAAATTTATATCACAACTAGCTTTCGCTCGTGGATTCGCCCGCATTAGATTCCCTTGTGAACAGTGCTTTTTCCCGGCATAAAAAATACCCTATATCCTTCTCAACACTCTTTGCTATGTACGATGGTTCATTGGTTTATATTATTAGTTGGATTGACCACGTTCTCATCTGATGTTAAATGCAGATGTGTGATGGATCTAGAAATACAGTGATCAATAGATGGCGTTAATATTTCGCCGTTTAAAGCTCTAATAATACACTAAAATCCGTACGTTTCTTTGTATGGCGGTTTATTATCTGTATAAGTATAGTATTCTGTAATCTACGATTACGTGTAGAAATTAGTCCATACATAATGAAAACCATTGTGTGGAAGTCCTTAATAGCCCTTACAAACTGGGTGGGCTGCTCTTTTCACCAAAAACGAATGACATTATCGTCTATAAGTCATCGTTAGTGCTAAATGGACTTCTTTTCAGAACTAAATTAATGTGAAAGTGGAAAATAGTCGGTTTACCGCTTTCTGGGCTATTGTGCTCTGACCCAGTTGGGGACAAAATATAAATTGGGTTTGTATGTTGTTGTAAGCCAATTGGTGCATTGATTGGTCTTGACGTGATAGGAAAATGGTTCTTATTAAATTGTGTTTCAAATAAAATGAAAATCTTTATTCAAAATGTTAAAACATTACGGCGGTCGTCTGTTTGGGTACCCACTTTCATCTTTATATTAATTTTTATACAATTTGTTGCTTTCGGCTTCGTGTCTTGGTTAAATCGCGCCTAAATAATAAATAATGCCTATGTTTGACCCCTGGTCCATCAATATGTCCATAACAAATATCATGAAAATCACTCCAGAGGTTTGGTTGTGAAAGCGTAACAGACAGACAGGCTTTGGCATTTGTAATATTCTAAGACAGATAAAAGATGCTAAATAAGAGAAAGGAGCTCTGAGCAACTTTTATAGTCTATATATATTCTATATCTTCTATCTTTAAGTCGAAGAAAGTCGTGTTAGTTACACTATTTATAACTCAAGAACGGCTGAACTGATTTGGCTGAAAATTAGTAAAGAGGTAGCTTAGAACCAGAAAAGGACTTAGGGTACCTTTCATCCCGGGAAAAAGCTAGTTCTCTATATATTTTGTTAAACCCTGTACTGGGAAAACATAATATGTTCTTGGCAATATTTCCCATGTTGAAAATTATGACTTGCACGTCTTTTATGGTATTCTAAAAGTGATTCATTAATTGTATTTTCAAAACATATTAAATCATTCTTTAAATATATCACCTACTCGTACTTTGAAAGTAAAGTCATCAATACAAAATTTTCACATAATGTATGACATTGTACGCCAAATGTATGTGACACTGTGAAACTACCCGATTGCAGTTGGCGTCGATATAAAGCCACTTAAGGCCATAGTTAGGGTACTGGGAGGTAGCGGGAGCGGAAGCGTTTAATGGAACAATTATTGCATTTTTTACTATTTAGTAGTTTATAGGAAACGCCTAGGATTGATGATTACGATGAAAAGGCTTAACACGTTAGCGGACACATGACTGCTATAGCAGTTATAACAATAAAACTTCTATTGTGTTTTCGAAAACGTCCGCGAACGTGTTAATCGCCATTGATAAACCAATGCCATTGATAACTGTTACCGTGACCTAATCACGTCTGGTTAAAAAAATAATGTAAAACGAACAAATAAGATTCTTATTGTTTTATCAATAGTCGTGGATTTACTCATTGAAATTAATTTATATATTTTTAGGAACGGTTAATTAATTTTTATACTGGATTAATTTACGATATGATATTTATTTTACAAAAACAAATGATTCTTTAACTATTGAAAAAACGTTTCTACAAGCATGCGAGCAAGGTATAAAAAATCGTAATATGCGGAAACAAATTGTAAAGAAATGCTCCAAGTTTTTTTGCATCGAAATCAAAATCGCTTCGCTCGTTACAATACGCGCTGTCTAAAAAAAGAAAGTCGATTTTCCTCGAAACAACCCCGGAGGGATCAGGTCATTTGTCATCCTGTTTTGTGAATCTAATTTATATTTCTTGTTCAACCCTGAAGGCATTGTTTTATACAGAGTAACCTTTAATGAAAGCTAGTAAGAAACGAGCTTTTGAAACGATGTTGAAAATAACAATTGAACTGTTAGGATTTAAAGTTTAAAAGAAAATAATTATTAGATTAATGGGGCTTGTAACTGTGACTTTTATTAATATAAATACTGTTACCATCAAAAATAAACAGTTACATTTTTAATTTGGAATCCGTTATTATTATATGATTATTCATTCTTTTCTTATTTTGGCGCCAATACATTGTACAATACTTTGCGATATTAAAATGGTGTGGGGTGATAAAGAGAACCAAATCGCTATGAGTGCATCAAGTTGGAGAGTTTGTGTAAATGCTTATAACTCCTGGTCTGCTTGGAATAAAAGGAATAGATGAGCTCATAGAGCAAAGCACAGCTTATTTTAATTTTGTATAAGGTACATAGGTATTATAAAAATGCATAAATTACTAAATACAAACAATGTTCCAGTAAATTGTCCAAACTTGTTATTTATTTATTTACAAATGCATGTACACAGAAAAATATACAAGTAAAACATAGAATATAGAACATTAGTACAAGGGTGCTACTTATGTCTAAAAAAATCTCTTTCAGCCAAAAAAGTTCGAATCACGCTCGTGACGCAAATTTTTTTTTAAATCTATGCTTTCAGCAGATATCTAAATAAAGTTTCCTTCTAAAAATGTATACTAGCTTGATTATTTCTAGAATTTCTTAAGATGTCGTACTCGGAACTTTTATGATGAAAAATGAGAACATTAATTCTTCTAATGAAGTAGTAAGCTAACTAACGTGGTAATTTGTAGGACATTATACACGGGTATAATGAGAATGCAAGTTAAATTAGAATTAATGCTTAGTAAGTATGTTGAAATATTTTTATAGCCAGCAATTCCCTTTCCTAACCTCATTCTGGTGTGAGAAGAATAGAAGTCCGGAATACGATCTCTACCTTTCTCTTTCTTTTCCGTGTTATAGCACGAATTATTTTAAAGTTAAGGCGCTGTGCATCAGGGGAATACCGTAAAACGTCTATTTTTTCGTCGCGCAGTTAGCTTTATTCTTCATGGAATACAAGCATGAAAAAAATATGAAGTATAGTTCAAAGATCAAAATAAATGGATACATCAAAATATTTAAAAAAAAAATAATTAAAACCTAGCTAAATAAAATAGCAAAAAAGCTATATCCAGAAAAGGTTTCGTCGCGAATCACTTGATATCTTCAGCGACAACTAACAATTTTTTTACGTCTATAAAAAGAATAACTCGAAATAAATAACCGTATATTTTTAATATCATCTTTTATTTATATCGTTCTACTGTATAACAAAAACGTTATACTGGCGCCCAACGTGGGGCCGCCGCGGTGAGGGGAGGTGGTCCGGCTGCAGGGGCTGGTAGTGTCAGCAGCGCCACAAACAGAAGGGATCAACGACTTGACGTGCCTTCTGAAGCACTAATGGCGACCAATCCAAGTTATGCCGCGCTTGTCGTCGTAATAACACGCGCTTTCGTTACAATGTGTTGTAATTTAATGAGTATGTGAAATGTGTTTTGATAATATGTGTGAAGATGCTGTGTGAATTTTATAAGGACATTGTTATTTCTATTATTATCGATCTACCTATATCTATGTATATTTCTAACTGGAATATAGTTCAAACACTGCAATACTAAAGGAACGTAGGCTTATTAAAAATGTCATATCGTTGAGTCGACTACATTTAAGTGGCCGCTATTACATTCACGATAAATGGCTGGCTTGGTTTTAAACACCGCCTTCTCTTATTAATTACACTGGAAGCCACAACCAAGTTTATCATTTAAACTTATGTTACGTATGTGGGCATTTATATTTTGGAATGAATTTCCTTATCGCGCGGTATGAAAGGCTAGACGGAAAAAATTAAGACCAAAAGCTGTAACGACACTGTTTGCTATACCTTAGTGAACACTAGCGCCACCACCATTTAAGAATCATTATTGACTGAAAACACAAGATATCCAAAATCCTTCTTATGTAATTAAGGTTCTGGATCTGAAGTTAATTTTAAACATGTTAAATTATTAAATTATAGTTCCCTATAGCAACAAATTGTAAAACTGTTAAGTGGCTGTTTTAAGCAATATTGCAATTTGTAACTATAGGGAATTAAATTAACTTCGGATCCAGAACCTTAATTACATAAGACGGATTTTTGATAACTTGTGTTTTCAGTGAATAATGATTTTTAAATGATGGTGGCGCTAGTATTCACCGAGATAACACGCGCAAAGCAGCGGGCTACCGGTAGTATGGATATAAATATTTCCCATAATTATAATGCGGACACTCAGCGCAGGTTCCAGGGGATAAGTGGTCAATTTCCTGGATTTCGGGGACTCTCACGCGTTGCTTTTTTATTAAAGCATACACTGGCTGACCCGTATTATACTTTTAAATGGGACGAAAGAGTGGATTTCCATTGAAAAATAACAAAACCCTATTAGTAAAGTGAGTGGAAAGCAACCAGTCGCTCTAGGTACTGCTGGAGTAATTAAAAAGGACCTGAAAGCCTTATTATATATATTATAACTAGTTATTGCCCGCGGCTTCGCCCGCATGAACTTCCTTCGAGAACAGTGCTTTTTCCAGGAATGAAAGGTACGGGAAAAAGATTTTTTTAGGAATGCAATATGAAAAAAATTACCATTCGTGTAGGTGTCACAGTTAATCGACCATGCAAACCTAGTGTCAGAGATCTGAAACCGCCTCTCGGCCTCTGACGTGGTTCCTTTAACGACAACCAGATAACTGTGGCCAACGGCTTAACGTGTCTTCCAAAGCACGGAATCATCTATATTATCAGACAATCAGGGGATTCATGCCTGCACGGTCCTAACCAAACTAAAAACATTTAAACAAAGTATGCTTCTTCTGGGAATATAAAACTGGAAACATCTAAACAAAGTATGCTTCCCGTAGGAATCGAACTCATGTCCTCTGAGTCTTCAGGCAAACGCCTTAACTACTGGACTTGTGTAAATAACAGTGCAAGTTTACTGCTAACCGCCTAAAAGCTCTGTACAAAGCTCCAGACTAATCGAGGGCAAACATTTGACCGATTGGACAAGCTTTATCGGAATCCGAACCGAAAGTGGTTTAAAAGTTGTTTAATCAAGATTACCAGATAAAGCTTTCAATATTATTGAGATTTTGAGAGGGAGAGAAGAAAGTCCCAGTCTCTTTGCTGCCTCATGCAAAAATACCAAAAAAATGTTTATACCGTCTATTTGTTTTGTACTACCTATGTTCACGAAATAAATAAATTTGAATTTGAATTTATCTCTCGACTACCTAAAATCCAGACACAATAGAAAAACGTATTGTTATGCGGTACCCCGGTACCGCTTGATTATCAAAGGGTTATAGTGACGTCTGTTTAAAAATTCCTGTGCCCTACGGCCTAATTTTTTCTGGACTATGATGATAAATGATAATATAACTTTGAACTCACATCTCTGCTTGACCCAAAGGAAGACTTTTATAGATAATCTCTTAGCATTAAGTTCGATTATTGTGCTATTCAACTGTATTTTGTACAAAATAGTTCAAATAAATCACTTTCACTACATTGTATAAAACAAAGTCGCTTTCTCTGTCCCTATGTCCCTATGTATGCTTAGATCTTTAAAACTACGTAACGGATTTTGATGCGGTTTTTTTAAATAGATAGAGTGATTCAAGAGGATGGTTTTTAAGCCCATGCAAAGCTGGGGCGGGTCGCTAGTGAATAAATAAAAAAATCATATTCTGAAGAAATGAAAGACTCGAATTTTAAATCATTGTTTGGTACTTATACCGATTTTGGGCAAACACTTAGCAAGAACCCACAAATTGATTTATTTTTATTGTTCCATACTATTTAATTTTCCAGCGGCATATTTTGCAGAAAGAACTTGCCAACACGCACGACAGTAGACATTGGATACAGTGTGGCGTTGTAGGGCTACTCCTTTTATTCAAATAAGTAATCTATGGAGAATTTAAATCAACTGATTTAGAAAAGTTGTTTATTATAGTGGTCTGTATCTGCCCTTAAAATATTTGCAGTTGATTTGTGTCCACCTTGTATAATATTGGTATTCACAAAGCAACATTCCTATTGACATTGCCAGTGGGCACAAAATGGGCTATCTTATCAGTTTAATAGCTTTATTGTTGATGATGAGAATATATAGCCAAGACAAATCTCATTATGCAAATGTATATAAAAAAATAATAACGTAATGCAGCTTTTGTCTAGCAACTGTAGCCTGAATGGCTACTGCAATATAAAATTCTTCTATATTTTGAGTCAGGAGTTAACCGCTTGGAAACTATGGATCGTAAAGTTTAACTCTTATTTTAAAAGACAAAATTGCGACTAACGACCTAACTGCAAGAGCATTGTTTTGGAGAAAGATTTTACGGGTCTTGTTATTTTTGAAACATTTTTAGTGTTCTTCAGAAAAAGTGTTTTTTTTTTTTCTACAATGAAAAGTGTTTCTTAGTTAATCATTAATTTTAGAGCCTTATCCCTAAAATGGGAACACAACGTTTGGTGGGAGAAATAGGTTACACTGAGGTATCCAAGGAAACGACCACTGTAAAAGGTACCTACTTCCTATGGTAATCGACCTTCGGGTTTTCAGGCCTCGAGACCCCGCGCAATTCAAAAAGCTTTGCATAAAATAAATTGCATGAACTATTCTGCAAACATTTTGTCTTCCAAACTTGAAGAGTTGGTTAATAAAGCAGTTGCCAGTTAATTGGAGGCCGGGTAATAGTGTGTAGGATGGAGATTGCGGTGTTATGTGCCGTAAATTAAGTGGAGGGAGCCGGAGTTGAATTAACGGTAACGATGCGCGAGATGAGCTTTGTTTGGCCTTATTCGGGGGGGATTTTGGACTGAGTTTTGGCAAGACACAGATACAGTCGAATTAAGAAAGCTTTACCTTTTTTTTAAAGTCGGTTAAAAAACACAAACCGAGGAAGGACCCGGTATGAAGGCGACTAGTTTTTTGGTAGTATTTTTTTTTTTATAAAAAGTATATGTTGTTACTTTGTCTCTTTATATGCGTTGTCAAGATTTGATTACTTTGATGCTGCCTAGTTACACATAGAATAGATGTAAAATTATTATAATATAGTTATTATATTACCTAAATTACAGTATAAATTCCACTGAAAACGTGTATACATCATTATCATAACAGCTGTCCATACATTAATGTTCTTTAACAATTTCGGGAACAATTCCCGAATTCTCACAGGAACGGGAGCGAAGACCACGCGCACGTGTCGCAGGCTACAGCTAGTATATCAATAGTACCGGTAAAGGTACAAGTACAGTATAAGTCTGGTACTGGTATCACAGCAAAATCAATGACACCAGTTTCCATAAACACCGGTATTTCAAGCCTTGCTCACGGTATTGAGTTTCCAAAAATCGAACTCTTTGTCCATTTACCGAGTTGAAGCTATTATTTGTGGATCTTAAGAATAAGATCCAACAAAATGCGATAGCATAACGAGTTTGGTTGCAAGCGAGACCCTTTTATACTCATTATAATTTTGGTCGGATTTATTAAAAGCAAAATTCATTTTCTGCCAGCCAGTCATTTGTAATGTCCATTTGATTCGCATTCTACTTTATTTATAACTGGCCAGTTTCATTAAAAAACGGAAGAGTGAAATATGAAAGCACAGATAAAGCGAGGTCCTCCTGAAAAGTCAATTTGCCGCATTTTCCAGTTTGACAGTTAATAAAGGCTCGATAGACGCGTCATTTGACTTGCTAATGTTATTTTTCTTTAAATTACTCGCTTAGATTAAGATAATATGGTCGAGATCACGAAATTTCGTTGTTTTGTGCGGTAACTTTTTGGGAATAACTTTATTTTAGTGCATATTTATTCGAATACAAAAGCATTTATTTTTTTTATTAAATCTTTATACATACATGTAGACAGAGGTTTTGCTACACACAGATTTATTACCTATTGATAAACAGATTATTATTATTAGTTGTTTTGTGACGTCTGTTGAACTATGGTTGAATGAATCGTCAATAATATGAAGTAATAATATGTGCTTATACTCGTATATCTATTTTATTTTTATTTAATAAAAATGCAGTGCGTTAGTTTAAAAGTATATTTTGCCGTTTATTTATTAGTAGCTTTTTTAATTAAGTTACCCTTGGCGTGTATGTACAGCCTTTAACCTTCCCCAAGAATCAGGCTATCATGCAGAAAGAAATATTCAAATCCGACCAATAGTTTTACCAGTGCGTGTCAGTGAGTTCATCGTGACACTTTTACCATTCCGATACTACAGAATTTTAAAATATTAACAAGAAGTGGCATAGTGCACGAAAAACTTGTCAGTTTGGCTTGCAATCCAACGTTTCACACAGAAAAAATGGGCGGGAATTTGATTGCGTCATTTATTGCCACTGTTATTGGTCGATAATATTAAGTAGCTTTGTCGTACACTACGTAATACATTTCTAAGGTGTGATGTGGTTTATAATTTTACATGGATTTACACTGAAAAAAATATTTATACACAACCAAACTTTCGTCAATCTATAGCACAAAAAAGTGACTTTATAACTCTTTGCAGTATGTAACCAAACCTTTTGTTGTTTTTTTTTGTACATTACTTTTGTTAAATCAAGTTAACTTCATTAGTTTCTTGCCAAAAGTTTGGTTATTTCTCAAATAGCCGAGGTAGTTAGGTAAAACATTTTTTTCATTGTACATGTTTCAATTGAAGATAAGAAGAGAGAATACGCTGCCACACTGATCCTGGAACTAAATACGCGTCAAAACATTTCTATTTGGATAATTTCTCTGTTCTGTGTTCGATACTTTCCACCTAATTACACACTTCACTAAAATCAATATTCACTGATAGTGGAAATGTGTCACAGCTATTACTTGAATTGTTTGTTTTTGACGTATACGGTTCGGCCCCGACTTTGTTTGTACATATTAGGTGTTAAGGTTTTTTAGCAGTGTTTAGCGGATTCAATCGTCAATTTTCTTTATCAGAAATCTAGACGTGGTTTTCAATTGCATCCTAGTATGAGTTTTTCTAAACGCAGACGCTAGCGACTGCGTTAGGATTTTGTATGGAATTTCTTAGTTGCCTTACTATCCGCCAGAGGCTCTAGGTTTGTCATACAAAATCGCTAATGCAGTCGCAAGCGTATGCGTTTAAAAAAACTCATACTAGGGGCACAGCTTTTAGTTCAGAGCAAAGGATACGCTCTAATGGTCCTAGACTTGACGGTACTTGGAGGGACTTCTGTCTTCTTAGTAATTCTCTTTACAGAAAAACCAGAGCACTATAATCATGATTAAGTGTTTACTTTCTATTCATATTTGATTGTGAGAACATTTGAATGCATATCCAACGGGGCAACGTCAAGTCAGAACTTTTGGGTTTTTTTCCACTTGCCTGCCCTGCAAGGATGTGGCCGTACCATCGTAGGCGAAGAGTTTTTGGCGGGAAAGTCAAATGTCATGTTATCCGCACTGTATTGTTTTCAAAATGTTTGATTTTTTCCGAGCATTTGTGCATAATGATGGTGGATTCACTAATTTTTCCACCGATTCACTTAGCCATATTACTTGATTAACTAGAGTTGACTATTGACTTTTGACTTGACTAAATGGAGAAGATCAATTAATTGAATTACAAGAAAACACGACACTGGCAAAAATAAGCTTTATGTAGAAGTTTGATTACCAAAAAGAAAATATGATAAAATCGTAGGCGAATTATGTGATATATTATTTAACAATATGTATACATACAAAGATAAAATGCTTCATGATAGTTTTCATACCCTTTCTAACCTTAGGAAAGTACTGTTCCAAGGCTGACATTAAATATTAAAAATATTGTAGTTTCATGTAATTGCTCCTGGGAAGTGGTACTGTGTTTTTGATTTAGTAATGACATTCAATCAGTACTTTTATAGTGTATTGACATTAGATTAGACCTAAGTAACTAAGTAATAAGTACTTATGTAGATATATAACTTTGCTTTTATTTAATTTTATGTCTAAAGTTACATTACAGCGTCATTACTTTGCAGGGATAGAAATCTATATTTATTTCGCTTGGTTCGCGCACGAATATGCCACATTTTAACCAGTACGTTGCTACTGGTTACTCCGGCGTTGGCCGCTCCCAGATATTCATTTGGGATATATCAGATGACTAGCGACCCGCCCCGATTTCGCATGGGTATAAAAACCATCCTCTTGAATCACTCTATCTATTAAAAAAAACCGCATAAAAATCCATTGCGTAGTTTTAAAGATTTAAGCATACATAAGCATATAGGGACAGAGAAAGCGACTTTCTTTTATACTATGTAGTGATGATAGTGATAAGCCATAGACCGAACCGCTCCGCAATCACAAATGTTCATCGAGAAATGGCTTTAAAAATTTAATTGCTACTTTGTACCTAAAACTTGGCAATAAATCTTCCAGAAACCATCACCATAATAAATATTGCTAAAATTAAGTTAATAAATGCAGATGGATGTGTGGAGTTACAAGATTAGATAAAATAAGGAATGAGTACGTAAGAGGAAGTATGAAAGTGGCACCCATAAATGAGAAGTTAGAAAACTATAGGTTAGAGTGGTACGGCCATGTCTTGAGAAGGGAGAAAAGCTATGAAACGCGAATAGTATTGAATATTAAAATTACGGAATCTAGGAGTAGAGGGGGGCCAAAAAGAGATGGATGGATTGTGTGAGGGAGGATATGACCAGGAGGAGTGTGACGCGGGAAATGGCTTTAAATAGATCTAAATGGAAGGAACTTACATACTGTGCCGACCTCACATAGAAAAATGGAATAAGGTAAAGGAAAAGAAGAAAAGTTAATCAATGCAGATCTATAATTCATTGATTAGGTACCATATTCAAAAGAAATATAAAACGCGAACACTGCCTATTGACATACAAGCAAAATAATACGCCAAGTCATTTATAAATATCGAGTGATCTAGTGACGCAGCGATAATAGAATAGCCGCCCTTTGATTTATGAAACTCGCCATAGAGTTATTAAGATATCCATTCTTACTATAAATCATACTTGGACAAAACGAATTTGCGGAATTGCCAGGCTCCCACTTGTGACAGTGTTTTTGTCATCTCGCGAGTGTGGTGTTGGATATATCGGATATTTCAGCACTTTTTGATCAAATGTTTTTCTTTATACCAAATTTCGCGTGTTAGCTTGTTAGTTTTCGGATTTTTTTGGTTGTAACATTTTAAGCACATTCAAACGTCAATTATAATTGATTCTTACTATTGTTTGAAATTGTTATATTAATTAGATACTAGAGGAGAGGCGGAGTCCTACGCGGGGCGAAGCCGCGGAGACTGTTCCCCGCGGCTTCGCCCCGCGTGGGACTCCGCCATATCGCGCCCAAAAGTAGCCTATGTTTGACCTCAGGTCGTTAACTACATCCCTACGAAATTTCATCACAATCGGTCCAGCAGTTTAGCCGTGAAGAGATGACAGACAGACAGACTTTCGCATTTATAATATTAGTATGGATTATTTTCTTATTTGTGACAGTGTTCTTGTCACATTACGTGTACTTAACTTATAAAGTATTGGATATTTTGGATATTTCAACACTTTTTGATTGTTTTTCTTTTTATTAATTTCTTTTCTAAAAAAAAATTAAAGCGAGCGAGATCATCGTTTCAACTTGACCAAAAATGCTTTATTTAGTATGTCTGCGTAAATGTATGAAATCAAATAGTCGAACCATTTTTTTAAAATGGCATTTTCGGCACAAAGGGCTCTTACGACTTTTTTTTGTAGGGGTAATGAAACAAAAAGAAATAAAATATATTGTATGCACGTACCAGTACGTTTTTTAGGTATACTAGCTTGTGTAAATGAAAATATTTTCAAGTTTACCTTAAAGATTGGGACACAAAAACTGTCCAAGCGCAGAGTAATGTCATGTCCATATTCTTTAATCGCATTCGCCTCGAGCCGGTGGGTCGTTACGGCGGTCCCACGTTTGGGCAAACGAGCCCTGAATAACCCACCGAATTCACTACCGTCTTTTTATGTCGATAAGATAGTTCACATTCGTCGAGTGCGCAAGGGATAAAAATTAAAATATTTTTAGAGCTTACTTTTAAATCAGTCAGGATGTGAAAAGGCTAGCGGAAGATAGAGACACCTGGAAGAGACTATACAGACAAGAGCACAGCTCTTAAATTTTGTAAAGATAGACTTATAAAGGTTATTTTGACGCTGAACACTTTGGTGTATTCTATTCTAATGTCAGTGTAGAATTAGTATATCGTCATCATCAATTCAGCTACATAACGTTCACTGTTGGACATATACTCCTTGAGAATTTACCATCAAGCGTCTTCTTATGACCTCAAAAAGCTTGTCGAACCATTTAGTAGGAGGATATACCAAGCATCGCTAGTTATCAGTTCTGTGCGCTATGTGACCCGCCCATTGCCAGTTGACAATTAATGATTATCTTATCTACAGTAAGGTCATGTCAGTAACCTTAGTTCTTATAAGAGTCTCCATCATTATGTGATAATACAGGCCAATATCTGCACTGGTTATTTAGTTTAAGTATAAATAAATCAATCATATACAAGACAATTACAATAACTTAAAAAAAATAAAACTAAAGTTTTAAATAATACTAAATAAAAATAAAAGAAAAACAAAAATACTAACCTAAAATCATAGAAAAGGTCCATGTGGCAATGTTCCGAAGATGCTGGCAGCATAAGTAACAGTAAGTATAAGCAGTTTAAGTATTAAACTCGCCCAATATAAACTAAACTGACCGACCACTCACAGCCATCGCCGATCTACACGACTACCTGACGACGGAAAACCAAAATGAAAGTCATGTTAACGTTTTTGTTTCTAAACGTGTGCGTATTTAGTAGGGTAAGCCGCTGAATGGGCTGTGAAACTGTGTGGTTTAGTTAGTAGGGTGTCGTTTATTAGGCAGTTCGGATTTGATTGGCAGGGGCTACATAAAGGCTGCGAACGAAGGTATTTACAGTATTTTAACAATTACGGACTTGTTTTGTAGTTTGTCACGATTTAAATTATTATTATTATTTTATCATTTTGTATAAAACATTTTACTCTCCAAAATTATTTTTTTAAAATCGCCATGTATGATTTTAATTGAAAATTAATATAATTAAAACTAACAAAATTTCACCTTTTATATCAGTGATTTAGCCTGGGCACCGATACTTCTTTTTGTTTATTTATTTATTAAAACTAAATTGGTCTATAAGTACAAAATACTTATACAATTGGCGGACTTAATGCTAAAAGCATTCTATACCTGTCAACCTTTGGGAGAAACAGAAAACCTGTGCGGCACAAAAAAGTTACAAGTTGTTATCGACTACCTCATTAATAAAATGTGTAGTGATGTCCCTACTAATTTATTATCTGAAAAATGAAAATAGATCACTATCCAAATAATCGTTAATTTTCTTTATGTCGTAAAGATTTTAAATACATATATGATGCTAAGCGTCGCATTAAGGACATAGGGCACCGCATCCAAGAAAAAAGAAAGATCCCCCGCTCTTTTTCGTTTCTGGTACCTTAGAAATACAACGAGGAAATGTCGCCAGTGTGTTAGTTACCTTTGCACCGGAAACACTAATGAGTGGGCGATCTCTTCTTTTTTTTTCTTTTTCTTTCTTTTTATTATTTTTAATTAGTTTTATTTATAATTAAGTTTAGTGATATTTAGTAGATATTTAGGTTTTATTTATTAGTTTATTAATTATTGTTACAAACAATTATTTAGAATAATAAAATATTTAGTGGTTTAATTGATTATCGATGACGATAAACAAAATGCCTGTCCAAAACAAAATCAAAACCCACCTTTATTATGAAGAAATAAAAATCTATTTCGTTAATTTACTGGTAGAACAGAGACTTCCA
Organism: Apomyelois bistriatella; assembly: GCA_947044815.1. Classification (NCBI taxonomy): domain Eukaryota; kingdom Metazoa; phylum Arthropoda; class Insecta; order Lepidoptera; family Pyralidae; genus Apomyelois; species Apomyelois bistriatella. The sequence goes on from OX345693.1 coordinate 1,690,718, forward strand.
CATTGTTATCCACAAAGCTATTACTTTGAGCGGTCGTTGTCGCCGTGGCGCCACTAAATTCGGAGTTAACTTGACGACTCTGTAAAGACTTATGGCTGGTGCGACTTATTTCTACTCTCATTTTAAAGGCTTGAGATTTCTTTATTGTATTCAAAAAATTTATCAAACTAATACGCTATAAGGTAAATCCTTTGAATTAAATTATCTGCTTAATTGCTATCTGCTAACGTTTGAATTTAAGATCAATGAGAAAGAAAAGAAAGAAAAAATGTTTATTTGGAACAATAAATTACAAAAATAAAAAAAATAAAAATAATCACACTGGGACACACATATACACTGAGGTTTAAATTTGAAAAAATGCACTTGCGAAAATAAAAGTTTCAATAAATAAATTGGCAGAGATGACAAAATTATTATGTACGCTAAATTTTCGTCTGAATTTCAAATTGTTTTCAATTCTCTAATTTATTCATTTCACGAAACGTCGGAGTGGCCGTAAAAAGACTGGAATTTAAGGGGGAATGTTAATATTTAATGTTTAAAGTGCTATCTATAATTCCAAGCTATTACTTGACCGTTTTAGTATTTTGTGGGTGTCAGAGTGTAATTATTTTGTACTAGCTGTATCCCTCCATTTACCTGCGCTGTATAGGATTGTCAAAAAAAAACAAAATCAAAACTGACATTCTTGTTAACACTTTTGCTGGCAATAACCCCTCTCGACGTAGATAACAATTAACTGTTATTATTATCTCGTTAAATTGCTTTTTTCTTCTTCAATAACAATTGGTTGTCGCAGTAATGAATAATTAACGTTAATAGATTCAGCAATGTTTATCTGTTTCACAAATCAGGCCTCTGCCTCTTTCGGAAGTTAGCATTGTTTGGCGTTAATTGGCTGAGTTGATTCTGAATCATCTACATCTGTATAAACATCATTGTTGAATTATTCAAGTTGTTAATAAGTTGTAGAGTTGTAAATATGATAAGACATTCAACAATTTTTAATCTTGTTTCGAAGAACATCAACGAAATCTTAACATACATTTGTACTGATATTATAAAGAGAAAGTGTATGTAAGTTTGTTGAAAACCATTGAAAACTAATATTTATTTATTTAAAGCTTTATCGTACAATTTAAAAATTAATTGTACAAATGGTGGACTTAATGCCATATGGCAATAAATTGATTCCAAAAAACATTTTTGATAATATGATAGTCTGATTCTTGGGGAAAGATTACAGGTATAGTACCTACTTACATATACACACCACGAAAAACAAAGAATTTGGAATCGCCCGCGGTCTTTGACGCGAGGCAATTTTTTTTAATCTATGACGGGAAAGTAAATATACTCTACGCTACGGTAATGAACACACAACAGCAAGATTTTTTCAAATCTGGCACCCGTGCTGGCCACTAACTCACATGAAAAGAAAAAAAATACAATTAAGTTAGTACAAAATAGTACTCTAAATTTAAATTTAATTTATTTTTAAACGGACATAGTGAACAATGTAAGCCATTTAAATCCCGTAACATAAACTAAACCCGACTCACACCTCGGGAGTCCGAGCGAGGCGGACATTCGGTGGCGTTAAAAAGCCACAATTGGCCGACAACCGTCCTTCTACCCTTTACCGACCGGATGTACTAACGCTGAAGGGTTAATTTTAAAATGTATTAAGGTTCATTTAATTCTTGTTTCTTTATAGGTAAAAGTATAGTATATCTTTTTTTTTTTGCTTACTTTTAATGTGTCCCACTGCTGGGTAAAGGCCCCCCCCCTCCCCTCCTCCTTCTCCACTCTTCCCTATCCATGGAAATCTCTGGCCACTTATCTTAGTATCTTAAAAAATAACTGCAGTTGGAGTAAAGGCTTAGTAATGCATTTCTAGTTTTTTTCCCCTTTAGAGTTATTATTTCTGTATGTTCCTCAAAAAAAAAGAAATTGTTGTTTAGCGGAACTTTTTTTATTTTTTTGTATTTTTGTTATGCTGGCAATACAATCAAAAATGTAAAATCTCTAGATTACGTTTACAAGACATTGCCCGCTTATAGGCAGACAAACGGACAGATCAAAACTTTAAACTTTTGCATTTATATTGTATCTCACTCAATCAAACATCGAGACAGACTTTATTTTCTTATTGAATTAAAAAAAAAATACGTTGTTATCCCTAAGGTAAACTCTTACTTAATCAAAATTTGGTGGTTTATTCTTAAAGCAAAAAAAATAAAAAGTCAAACATATTACACCTTTTTTTTTGCATTAAATCGAAAAAAAAGGCAAAACTGAATACACCCTCGATATTATTTGTACACAGTAAATGATCGTTCCGACTCGGGATCCCCAAGAATTTCCATTCAACTATTCACCAAGCATCCAGCCTCTGACAGCGTCCGCCATTGTACGTCGGACAGTAGCTTCACAGTAGCTTTTTTGTTCAACTCTTATTCGCTGATAAGGTAGGTTTCAAATGGAAAATGTATTAGTTCTCGCATTTTATTTGCTGTCTGCTCGACGCGGCTAAGTAATAGAGGGGAACAATGGACTTAGTTTGTTTGTACGAGCGATTGTGCGAGATAAGTCGGACGTTCTTTGAAAAAGTAGGTGCAAATTCTTTCTATATAATCTCTCACTTTTTTATATTCATAATGTACAGCGATTGACTACGATCCCTAATGTTAAATGTATATACATGTGGTGTAAGCTCTAGCTGGTATATTAATAGCCTGTTTTAGCCTTGAAAAGACCCAAAAGTACCCTAATAAAAAGTATATTTGGTATAACTATTTTATGAAGAATCTACCTACTCTCAATACTTACTTACCTAGAATATTTTCTAAAGTGTTAGTTTAAGAATCCCCTTCCGTTATTTGTACTTGCAAAACCAGAGTTTTTCAAAACTGACGTAGGACCACCAAATAAATAATAGTAGTTGGGACCAACAAGTAAACGTAAATCATATTTCTTATCTAAAAAATTTGTTATGATTTATGTTATGTTGGCAGAGAGCTTGGTTAATTTTTCTTTCCATAAGAACCTCCAAAAAGTATGAAAACACTTAAAAAAATATATCAGAAGTTTTCACTAGTTATGTCATCACCAATGGAAATGGGGTTCATTTTATGAATAATCGATTAAAGAAATATTTTTCTAAATATATTTGTAAAAAAAATAAAATATACAGAATTATCGAATGCCGCAAAAATTTTCAAAAATAGAATACAAGAGTCCGCTCCCAAAAATCACAGACCTTGCTACATACAGACTGTCAGTAATCGATTAAAGAAATATTTCCTTAAGAATATTTGTAAAATTAAATACAGAATTATGGAATTCCGCAAATATATTTCAAAAATAGAATACAAGAGTCCGCTCCCAACAATCGCAGACCTCGCTACAGACGAGCTCTGTCAAGTACACCTCTGCTCGCTTCAGTACACTCTCAGTAACAAGCTATCTATTTGTTAAACTAACGATTTGTTTTCAAACGAAGTATTTTTTAAAGTCATCGTTCTAAATTTAAAAGCTAGGCTCTGTCGATGGAATTCCTTTATTTCTTGATACGACACGTTTGTTTTCTTCTTTGTCTGTTTTATATAACTATGCCTTAGTCTACTTGGACCCCTTCTTCCTTTTATCTTTCGTTCGATGTCGTTTTTGAAGTATCAATATAAATTGAAAATTAATATCGATAGCTTAATTAAAAGGAAAAAATTATTTAAATGGAAGTTATACCTATCCACAGTGATGAAAGAAAAAATGTCCAGTAACAAAAACAAATGAAATACTTATATTTAAAACGCAGTCACGTGTCAACGTCCTTTTCACGACAAGTACTTAGACGGTACTAATATGCAACGTTTAGCTCATAAGGCGAGGGATGCAAGTCGTTAGATAAAACAATATGTTTAGGACAAGGCAATGAAAGGTAGTTCTGGGATAAATGATTTTTTATTAACCATTCTTGTATAGTTTAAATATTTGAATAAATTTGGTAAGACAATGTTTAAGCTCGCATGATTTTTAGTTTCAATTGGGATGAGCCTGTAAGTACATATATATGCATACATATAATCACGTATTTTTCCCATACGGGGTAGACAGAGCCTAGGGCCATAAGACCTTAGTCCACGCTTTAGCATGATGGTAGTTGAAACAGGGGGAATGAGCCTGTGAGTGTTTATATTATTTACTTACTTATTATCTTATGATTTATTTTTACATTATATTATTTTATATAGGTATTATTTATATTATTTATTTTATGACAACTTAGATGATTTGTGAATCATGAAAAATCTCACCATAATTATTAATAGTAACATAATTAAGTACAGAGCTAAGAGATTTGATTTGGAGATAAAAAAATACGAACCCCGTACCTATATAGGTAACCATATGGTTAGGGCTGTATGGTAGGGATTTATTAGAAATATTTATCTACTTTGCTTTCTGCATCGCTCGCGATCCAATGTTTTTTTTGTTTCTCTCTACCCTAAGGTTGGCTGGATGAAATTGTATTAGCGATAAGTCCGCCTTTGTACTAATTTTCATCTTCGTTCCTGTACAATCCAATGATGTATTTATGTAATTGGTGCAATAAAGTGTTTATTCATTCATTCATTAAAAGTGGAATAACGCTTTGATAATAATAACAGGAAAAATGTGATGATAAGAAAGTAAGTATATAACTCTTATCGTCTCATGACTCGTCTAAAATTATTCCAACTACAGAACATGATAGCACACGTGTAAAACCTAATAATAAGGCAAAATATTAACAGTATCAAGGAAAATCTCAGGGAATTCCTAGTTGCCCAAAGGCTCAGCTGTCCCTGTATATTTATAACATCATGTCCCATATTGAGTGGGCCAGGACAAGGTTATGAATTTAATTTTGCGGGCTGGCTTTATAGGCAACACGTGATCGACATACAAGCCTCGCCGTGCACAACTGGGTAGATGAATTATTTTAGTTTAATATTTCACTAGAATGGACGTTATTTGATCTAGATAAAAAGCTTGGTTAAGCTGGGGTTTGATTTATTGAGCTAGTTGGGGCGTGTATGTTAATGCATCTTAATCTTCTTCAGCCCATCGTCACCCAATGCTGATTGTAGGCATCTAGCTTGCCCTGACTGGGGCTCGAACCCAGAACCTCAATATTAGCGGACTAGGGTGTTGATAATTATGCCACATAGGTCGCCTCGAAGTTTAGACATCAGTGCGTCCCCCTAGTCGCATTTTACGACATTCTCGGGCAGTGAAGGAGTGGTCTATTCTTAATCCCAATACCACAAGACTAAAAGAACAAGCATTATTCTTTCTAAATTCCTTTGATCTCACAACCTTAGCAAAGTTTATCCACCTCCATTCATTGAAGCGAAAATAAAGAAAAATAAGTACGAGTATAATCCAATTTTCAACGAAATCATATTGTGTTCGCATGAATGGTTAACAGAAAACTCATATAAAATCGAGCAATAATATGCTTTGTGCCGTTCCCTCCCCGTGTTAGTTGTAAACTTAATTTATGGAAAAAAATTTCTTAGTAGATAAACTCGTGTAAGTACGTACATAATTTGTATTTTCTTTTAATTTAAATATTACTCTGTATTATATTTTAACAGACTGTAAAGTTGGGTAATATATAAATCACCCTGTATATACATATTGATATAGAAACACAAAATATGAAATGTTTGGTAATTTGTTGTCGACCTCCGTGGTTAACATGCCTGCCCGCTACTCAGTAGGTCCCGGGTTCGATTCCCGGTCAGGTCAGGATGAAAAATGATATTTTTCTGATTGTCCTGGGTCTTGGAAGTTTATCTACATATAATGTATTTGTTATAAAATATCGTATCGTTGAGTTGGTATCCCATAATAAAAGTCTCGAACTTACTTTGGGGCTAACTCAATCTTCTTGATTTGTCCCTATTTATTTATTTGGTTGTTGCTTTAATTATGACAGGTATAAATTTCACAAAACTCTGACAAGGTGAGTAAGGCCAATCAATGTTTAGTTTACTTAGATACCGAAGGAAATGAATGTTTTACTTCTTTGGTACAAGAGAGAGAATCTTAACCCCTTGATTGGGCGGTACCCGGGTACCGCAAAACAATATTTTTTCTATTGTGTAGGATTCACGTTAGTCGAAGGTATAAAAAATAAAACTGTTTTTTTTTTTTTTAATAATCAACTGTTCTTTCAAAATACAAATGATTGTCTTAAAATTCTGATATACGTGAAATGCTACTAAAAAGCGAGTAAATAAGTATTAGTAGAAGGTCCACTTTTATTCAACAACCATTCTAAATTTCCCATAGACGCGCAGTAGTATAAAACTAGTATAAAACATAAGCAAAAGTGCTCATTTTGTTTAACCGCCATTATGTTTTCGTAACGATGTTTACCGCGCTTTCGACGCCATGACAGTACGCCATTGGTAAGTTAGCAAATTGGATTTGAAACCTTTGTTAGCGAGTGTCAGAAATAACAAGACAACTCTACAAGTACAACCACGGCTACTGACTTCTAAATAGTTTTTCAGGTTCCGTACATGAAATAAAAACATTATTAATTATTATTATTTTACTAACCAGTTTCGTGGCGTAATTATAATATAAACTACATAACACAAGTATCGAATTTGATAAAATGCAATGACACAGCATGTAATGAAAGCAGTAATGTACAATGGCGGCCTTATCGCTAAAGCAATTTCTTACAGGCAACCAACTATATATAGCACTTAGTGAATGAGTCTGGGTATGGCACGGAAAATGTAAAAACAATATACATATATATGCATACATACACATGCTACTTATATACATACACAAATATTTATAAAAATAATAAAGCTAAAGTAATAAATAAGCAGTGAGTTAGTATGTTAATGACAATCTTTGTAAGTCACTCACTCATATCATGTTCTGACAAATAATTTGGAATCGCGCGCGGTTTGACGCGAGGCAAATTTTTCTTTTTTAAATCTATGTGTACTGTACATGAAAATGATTAACCTTGTAAGATTAGGTACTCATGTGTTTGCTTTACCATCTGAAATAACATTTTCACAAAACCATTCAAGTTAAAATTTGTTATTATTAAATAATTTTTGATTGCGTAATGCTCTTTCTTTATAAAGTTCTTATAAATTGTCTTGTCTCTTTCTACTCCAGTCAGTGGCGCTTGTTTGAAAGACTTTCAATTCTATTTACCTTAAAATAGGTATATTATAAATAGATGGAATAAATAATATCTGGTTTTGCGGGAGTCATTGCCTTCTGACCTGTCAACCCCGGGTTGACAACGATCGACAGAGCATAAATAAATATTCAAGCGAATACAATTTACGAATATAATTGAAGAGAAAATAATTCAAGGCAATGGGTCTGGTTATCATTTGGTATAATTGACATTCTTCATCATTTTCCTTGCCATTTCCCATTATCTGGGGTCAGATCAATATGAATTTTCCATCCATAGGGATTAGTTCGTGGTTATGTCAACTCTCAATATTATAATGTCAACACAATCTATCAAAAAAAAAACCTTTTTAATTTTGACCTGACCGGAGATCGAACCCGGAACCTCCTACGTAGCGGACAGGCATGTTAAGCATAATGCCACATAGGTCGTCAATTGTCATACATGTTGATATACTTATATTCAACAATGAATAAAATATATCTTGTAATTTGAAGATCTCATTTGCAAATAAAACGGTATTCCATTCGTCTGCCCGCTAGACCGTAAAGGCTCTAATCTAAATAACTATTTTTCAATATAGGCCATAACTGTGGTATGAATTTTCGTCCTCATAGGGACGTGCCTGAAATATTATATCTTGAAAAAGAAATATTAAGGTTTTCAGCTGAAAACTGGGAGGTTTTATTTCGCTATCAATTCTTTTCACATTTCATCTTTGCCTAAGTTTAATATATATTTATAGTTGCATACAAAGTGCCTTACTTAGTAGCCAATTTTTCAAACTTTTAGTTAACTCTTTTACGAGTATTATGGATTTACTGTTTGTTATAGAATAAAATTATCCGCGAATGGAGGAATCATGTCATAGGCCATGTGGCTAGCAACCCATCACTATTGATTCCCTGTTTCAACAACCATCATGCTAAACCTGGCCTAAGGTCTTATTGCGCTAGGCTCTGTCTACCCCGTATGGGATAAAGACGTGATTATATGTATGTATGTTTATAGTACTTAAACAATTTCTATAATTCACAATGCATTTTAACTTTGTTTTCTATTTGCAAAATATTTCAATGCAATTATTTTGAAATGTATGGAATTATAAATATTTTATTCCAGTGGAATTTAATAATATTAGATATCGAGCTTTTTCAGCCGAATATTTTTAGCGCGAATGTTAATATTAATTTAGATAGACTGCATAAATGAGAGGAATATCTCTTTATGTATATTTAAAACAATTTTGTTGATAATTATGACCTTGGTACTCATTTCCTTTTCTATGAAAAGTCGTTTGTAATAATTATTGTTAACCATTACCAAATAGATACTTTAACGATATACAATACAATTTTAATTGGCGTACTTATTTTTTTATACTATTAAGAAAACAGGCATATGGCTCACTTTGTGAAACGGGATTGCCATAGCTATGAGCCGTTTTTCTGATGTTGACGTTGTTACAATGCCACATGAGACATTTTTACAACTTTTTTTTATTTTTTGTTCCAGAAAGAAACCCACAAATGTGCAAATGCCGAAATGTGACAGTGCGGACCAGACACAGCCCTAAAATGAAACGCCGCCCACTCCCCCCCGTCCGGGAGGAACCCCCCTCACGAAATAGTGACTTTGCTATCTACGCTATGGTCACAACCACAGCTGTGCTTAGTTACGTAAATAGTTTGAATGGCGACTTTGTGCATGACGACATCCCGGCTATAGTGACTAATGGTGACGTCACAGGAGCTAACTCTTTGAAGCAGCTGTTTTTGGATGACTTTTGGGGAACGGCGATGGCAGATGTGAATAGCCATAAGTCATATAGGCCTTTGACTACGCTTTCGTTTAGGTAAGTGATTCATACAATATTTTTCTATTTATAATGCGTTAGATAAAGTTTTTGGAATGAAAGCAATAAATTCTGTCGTTTTAGAAATAACTTGAACAGATTTATCAAAAGCTACGTATTAAGGTTTAGCTATTTGAATTACTATACTGTATGTAAGAATTTACATTACTAGCTGAGAAATTAAATTCCTTATACAAAATAAATATTTATATAAATATTGATTTTTTAAATAATCTTTATTATACTGATATAAAAATAAATATTTTTCCACTTTATGTTTTCATGTTTACAATAATTTTATACTACGCAACATCGTAGACTTAAGCAACATCGTAGTTCTATGCTACGTTACTTCGTAGCACTACTACAATACTTGGTAGCAGTTGCTACAATACTTGGTAGCAGTTGCTACAACACTTCATAGCAGTTGCTACAATACTTCGTAGCAGTTGCTACAACACTTCGTAGCACTGCTACAATACTTCGTAGCACTTGCTACAACATTTCGTAGCTGTTTCTACAACAGTATGTAGTAAATGCTACAAAGTGTTACAAAATCCTACCAAGGTCAGTCCTTGTATTTTGTACAATACTTTTAAGCTATGAGTATGATTAATTAGAAAAAATTAATAATTATGTATGTTCAAATAATAGTTATTAAATAAGTATAGGTATTAAGTGTATAATTATGAAGCAGTAAAACACTCGGCACATCCACAAAGCCGGTGTTTAAAGGTATTATAGCATTATTAAAATAAATTTGAACAAAGCTATTTCCGAATTACAAATGTTCAATATCACGAATAGCGGAAGCGCGGCGTATCAGTGGCAATTCCCGCTTGCAACAGAAACGAATTCATTGCTCATTACGCAACGATTTGCATTCAAAACTCGATATATTTCGTTCTGTGTTCGATAATAATAATAGGGTACAGTGCCACAAACTTATCGGCCCCGGTCGCGATGGCGCCACAATCTATGTCTATTGCACAAAGTTGTATGAAGTTTCCTTAGTTCCGATTTCTGCCACCGGGTCAGATTAGTTCGTGGCACTGTAGTAATCACTGGTCTATGGGATAAAACGATACGTTATTTTTAGTGTTCTAATTTTAAATTTGACTTTTTAAGCTGATAGGAGTTGTCATTAATTAACCCATTTTTTTATGTACTAGTAAAAACGAATTCATTGCTCATTACGCAACAATTTGCATTCCAAACACGATATATTTCGTTCGGTGTTCAATAATAATAATAGGGTAGTAATCACTAGTCTATGGGGTAAAAAGATAGGTTATTTTCAGTGCTCCTAATTTTAAATTTAATTGTTTTACCTGATTTAATTTTCCTATTAATTAACCAATTAATTTATTATGTACTAGTAATAAATCTATGAATTTTTCTTATTGTTTGGCAACGCGCCTATACTTTACGTTCATATCTCGTGGTCTCTACTTTAGAAGAGTTTGTTTATCTATTTGTTTGTTTAAACGCTTATAACTTTAAACCCCAGTTAATATGGGAATACTAAGGCAAGGCAGAAGAAGAAGAGGAAGATGACGCTAATAACTTTAATAGCTTCAGAACAACCGGTCGGATTTTAAAAATTCCTTATGCATATAATAGGCCATTCAATTGCCTTCATTCTATAAATGTCGAATAAGGGAATAAATGAGTCAACAATTAATTTGTACTTATGTCCGACTGATAAGGTAAATATAATGCGTTAGAGTACTTTCTGAAAATCAAAATGTAAAATCCGACCTAGTTAATCGAAGTTTCAAAACAATCGAATTCAAGGTCGTACCATGTGATCTGAGGTCGTACCCGACGGCAATCGATTCACACCAATCGAATAAACAAGACTATTCGAGACCTATTCGGAGGCGTCGAATAAATTGCTTCGGGCCTTGCAATGATATGTGTGCATATGTTTGTTTTTGTATCCGAAACTAAATGAAGTGTTCGTCCATTCGATCCCTTGGTATCGGAAAATATGTCGCGTTTTTTTATTCGTGTTGTTTATTCTCCATTTTTATTATGATAAATTTATTTATTTAGGTAATATTTTGTTCATTATTGTGTTATTCTTTCATACTTTGATTCAATTTTTCATTCATTTATAATAACAGCCTTATTTTTACCAATATACAAAATAAATATTTCCATTTTCCAATAAAAATATTTATTTATTTACAATCACTTAAAATGTTTGTAATTTATTCTGTATTTTCAGTAAATGATCGTTTATTCTTATTTCATGATAAAGAACATCATCACCATTTCAGCCGCAGGCTGTCCACTGCTGGACATAGGCCTCCCCTAGGATTACCAGAATGACCGGTTGAAAGTGGCGTGCATCCAGCAAAATAAAGATCAATCGTCTCCTTCTCTTTCTCCTCTTAGTGTCTTTCTCCTCTTAGTGTTTACGGTCACATCCTTTTTAGGTTCCTGTGGATTAAAGTCCAGGGGAGTTACTACCGTCTCTTAAAACCATGCAAGATCCAGTGAGTAAGCGAGATGTCGCCTTACATCATGTATTGTGCTGTCTCGCTTACTCACTGGATCTTGCATGGTTTTAAGAGATGGTAGTAGGCCACAAGGACCCGCTTTCACCATTTTATGTTTCACGACCCCATTCATCATCATGATATCTAGTAGGCGTCACGGTCAATTGACCATGCACACCCTGGTGTCAGAGTTCTTCGGAACCGCCTCTCGGCCTCTGACGTGGTTCCTTTAACGACTACCAGATGGCAGCCGGGACCAACGACTTAACGTGCCTTCCTAAGGACAGAATCTTTATTATCAGACATTCAGGTGATTCTAGCCTGCAATGTCCTAACCAAACTGGTAGTGGTCCCGAAGGCTGGAAACAACTAAACAAAGTATGCTTCCCGTGGGATTCGAACCCACGACCCCCGGGTCTACAGGCAAACGCCTTAACCACTGGACCACGATGGCAGTTACGACCCCTTTTATTATTCTCAAACAGTTAATGCAGGCGTTAAGTGTACCCAAACTACCCGACTTACAACACTGTTCTAAAATTAAATCGCTCGCTACTTTCGGTACATAAAACTTTCCAAAAAGGCTAAAACTTGGGCGAAATCTAGCAAGATAAGTTTATGGAACGGTGAAACAGAATGTTGCCTTGCGAAACTAGTTTAGCCATAAATCTAGTCCAAGATCCAGGGATATTTAATGTAGTCAGGGAGTTATTTAGACCGATTTCACACTGACGCGGAGTTATCTGTTTTGTGGATTTTATTATGAATTGGGTAACTTTAGATTGGGATGCATTGGAAAATGAAAGGTGGTAAACAAAAGTGAAAGGAAAATCAAATTAGTGAAATTTACGAGTAAGAAAACTGACTAAGTGTTACGCTCACTTAGGTATAAATAAATATAAATATAAATAATAAGTTAGGTACGTAGTTTGTATAGTTTTAACTACGACTAAATGACTTGAATGAAATACTGTTAGATAATTCTTTTAGCATTAGCCGTCTGTTGTATTTTTACAATAAAGTTAAATAAATTAATCATCTAATTTTTCTAAACGAATAAGGGATTATGGCAAACTTGTAGCGAACGTAAAATAAAACCACGCACGTCATAGACCGATAAGAGTAATTCACTCGATAAAATGAAGATAAAATTTAAGATACAATACAATCACGTGCAATATTTAAAGTGAAATTATAACTATTATTATAGTATCTTAAATATCAATTCTTGTGTTTTAAACTAAAATCCATGACAAATTAGCTCAAACGTAATTAACAAATACCCAAACTTTCGTATTCATACACTATTAGGATTGTATATAATTATGTGAAGCTGCCCTAAGTGTAAACGCTATATGCAGTTACATTAGGGTCATAACACACCGGACAATCGGTGCAGAGTGCGAATTCTGCGATAGCGACCGCTGGTGTGACGTTATCACAATTTATTAGTGGGAAGGTAACGCTATCTGGCCATGTTACATGTTATATTATTATAGCTTGGTTATTGTCACTTGGCTGCTGTACTATTTTGATATTTAGTTATTTATTTGGTACTCAATGTATCACTTTCGTAGATATTTTAAATATACTTTTTTTTAGCGAACCACCGAGAAACAGAGCTGGCCAAATTTTATATTTTGCAGTCTATTACTATTTTGGCTCAACAAGAAAGACAACCTACCTAAATTCAGTACGTTCAAAAATAGATAAAATTCGCGCGGCCTCTGAACAGAAGTACAGCTATCCAATTTTTACTAAAAACAATCTCGGCCAAGCTCCCACTATTTCTAGTTTCACTCCAAAAATTCCATTTTTATTAAGTCCTTCATCGATAGCGGTTTACATTCACGCTGACAGGCGATAAGGGCGTGCACACGCCCCACTGTGAGGGGGAGGGAGCATAAAAATAAGATTACAACCTGGGTATTGGTTTCGCCACAGACTTAGGAAAAATATTAAATATTTTTATGTTGTTTTACAATTTAGTGGGCCAATAGGCATACGACCTTCTTCTCATCCGACTGGTTCATGGTTCCAGATTTGGCTTTGGGTATGGCTTCCCACATGTTAATTATGTACTTTATGTAACACGTATTTAATAACTTTTCCAACTCAAATAGTTTTCCTAGTCTTTAACTGCATGCAGTTAAATAGACAGTCGGGCTGGCCCTTTTTCCTCTCTCTTTTTATTTTATTTTGTTTTGATTTATTAATGATTTTTTTTTAAATCAGTATTTTACTAATATAGTTATAAGTTTTCATTGTTACTAACCATATTATGGACACAGTCTGAAATAAAATATTATTTTATTTTTTTTTAACACAGCCACGGATCGAAACAACTGGTTACAATCATAAAGTAGTTAATTTTTGCTTTCATTAATTACAGCGACCCAAAGTTTTAGGGTTCCGTGTAACTCTATTTCCCTAAAAAAATTACATCCTCAATCGGGTATTAAGAACCCTAAAATCGACCGGTATTTTAATTTACCGGTTTAAATACCAATACCGAATTTCATCTCTGAACATAGCCCCTAAATCCTAACTAATATGATAAATGCGAAAGTAAGTTTGTTACGTTTTCACGCCCTATCTTCTGCACCAGTTTTCCTGAAGTTTCGCATACATATAGATAGAAGTATTGAGAAGGACATAAGATACCTTTCATCCCGGCAAAAAGCACTGTTCCCGAGGGAATAGATAAGGGTGAAGCCGCGGGCGAAAACTAGTGGTTGTTATAACTTCACTTCTATGAACCGCTGTTTTTTCGTGATATCGTTTATTGTTCACACAATTTGTAACAAAAAAACACGTCTAAAACATTCACAACTCTACGTTTTTCGGCTGAGAGCCCTTCGTGTAATCCGATTTGTTTGTTTGTTTCCATATTCTCAAAGCAAACTTACGTTGGAAACGACGATAGTTTTAGACGATTTCTGAACCACTGTTTACCATGTTTAAATAGGGATTCTAAAGCCGCGGTCAGGTTGATTTATTTAATTAGTGAACGGTGTTAGGTTGGCCATACAAGGACATGAAGCAGTTAGGACTACTTAAACTGCATAGTGAAGTGGTGATGTATGTACCAAAGAAGGAGTATAGAGAGATACCAGCATATATGAAGCCTCTCGAGCAATGTGGTCAATTATTGACTGCTCGAACTGTCGACTAGCTTGACTGCTTTTGCGCAGTTACTTCACTCTTCATTGCATTTCGCGCGGGCATCCCAGTTCCCACCACTCAACTGCTTTTGTTAACTAAAACCGGTATTTTAAAAACCTTAGAATAATTGTCTTTAAGACGAGACCTTGGAGAACACTAGCGCCACCATCAACTAAAAATCATTATTCACTGAAAACACAAGTTATCAAAAATCCGTATTATGTAATTAAGGTTCTGGATCTGAAGTTAATTTAAATCATATTAAATTATAGTTCCTTATAGTTATAATTTGCAAAACTGCTAAAAGTGGCCGTTTTAAGCAATATTGCAATTTGTAACTATAGGTAACTATAATTTAAAGTTAACTTCAGATCCAGAACCTTACTAACTAACTCAGGGACCTAAATAAGTAGCTAAGACCGTTATTTTTGGGTACTTCTATACCGTTTGAGCGGAACCATAATGTAAAATGTAGCTGTAAAATGTACAGACAGAAACACGAGCTGGTTTTAGATCCCATGCTCCATTAGTTATGTACTAGGCAACTCAAGCTAATGATTATGACAGCAAGACTGGTTCGTGTATGTTAATCACTGATTAACTAATTTGATTTATATCTCGTTTAACTATGCGCTTCAAAAATTTGCTGTTTCTATCCCTATGGTAGACTGGTAGAGCATGTTTTTAGCAAGTCTGCCAATTACATATGTATAAGTTACTGGCTGAAAAATAAAGTTTGCAATAAAAAAAAAAATAACTGCTCGAGCTCCCAGTGTATAAGGGCCCTAAGAGCTAGGGTGTTTACCTGTCGAGTTTGCGTAGGAGCTCGTGAAAATCAAACACGGTGACCATAACATTTCTTATGTGATAAAATACATAAGATAAATGAAAAAGATTAAGTATTCGAAGTAAATGTTATGACATGATTTTTTTGTATGTTTACCGCTTTGTTGTATAGTCGAGGGCAGATAAATCTGACTTCCAGTCGTGATTGTTTATATGGTAGAAGGGTCAGCTTTATTTTAAGTGATCTTATTTTAATTTTTTCTTCGTGTAGTGTAGTGTATACGTGGCTTGACTATCATCAGTAGCGCTTTTTTTATATGTGATGAAATGAAATATACTTACCACAATCTTCGAGCTTTGCTTTTTCGGGAAGCCCGCGAACGAAAAAGCCGTAGCTTTGAATGGAAAGCCATTCTTTAAAATCAGTTACGATCTCTTGCAACTCATTTAGTAGGCACCCATTATTTGTTGTGAACGAATAAGGCGAAAGGAAGAAAATTGGGAATGGTCCGGGATACGAAGCGCAACCGGCTAAGCAACAAACAAAAAGGACAATGTTTATAATTAACCTAAACAAGTTGAAAAAGTAGTTATAAAAATACTGACTGCTACTTTTGGTGAATTCGGGAAGTAAATAAAATACTGTATTTTGAATAGGGCTGATTAATTAAATGTATAAGAACAAAGAAATTCTAAAAAATAGAGAGATAGTCGTTAGCCGTGAACAAGGGATGTGTAATGTCATTAATTTGAATTTAGGCTCTTACGTCCTTCGGGGTTGCCCGTTTACACGTTGCGTTTTGTTTTTATGTTAAGGATTCTTAACAGTAGTCTTTGAAGAAGTTATGTTAAGTTAATCTTCTTCTTTATCCTAGCGTTTTTCATGGTGCATCCTCAGCCGGTCGCCTAAGAGCCCCGATTCCGTTTTCCTACGTCTTCTTCTCCATTTCAAAAACCAAAAACCAGAGTTTACGTCATCCTTGATGGTTCATAAGTATGCATAGAATTACTTTAGTTACGTTAACTATCTAGCTATATGTACGAATATTTCAGTTCTCTTGCTTACTTACTAATTAAGCATAACGAGGTCCATTAGATTGAGACTCGACTTGTTAAAATCAGGAAATATAAAAATATAAAAACTAGTAGGTAGTATATGTATATAAAACGTTTATCGTGGCTAATTTAACATACTTTATAATGACATGTCTTTTTTTTTGCGCAAATTCGTCTCTAAATAGCAAACCTTTCTATTATATTGCTAACAATGCTCCTAACCGTCCAATTGCTTACCTAACAGCTGATATGATTGATAGCTGGGCTAACGGTATTTATTCAGCCGATAGTTCGAAGCGCGTTGGGTCGAATTGATCGTTTGACAGACTGCACTGAATATGATCTAATCACTGAATTTTCAGTACATTTAGTAACGTTTTCAGCCCTAATTGAAAATAAAGGTCTATTTAGAAGTTTCTAATAGGGCAGGATATGAGAGACGGGGTGAAATGTACACGGGTTATTATCTCGACGACTGAATAATTTTAACAAAATTTATATTAATATACCTACTACAAAGTATAATGAAATATCTTTATACACTACATAGTATAAAACAAAGTCGCTTTTCTGTCCCTATATCCCTATGTATGCTAAAATCTTTAAAACTACGCAACGGATTTTGATGCGGTTTTTTTAATAGATAGAGTGAATCAAGAGGAAGGTTTTTATGCCCATGCGAAGCCGGGGCTGGTCGCTATACTTAGTTTGCAAAACGTGACGCGATGAATTTGCAATCGAGATTTGCTTACAATTTATTAATATTTCCTTGATCACATCACGGCTGCTAATTAGGGACGCAATATCTAAAACACAGCCCAGGGTATATTTAAAGATTCCACGATGCCAAAGACTAGGTGAAGAAGAAATTCGGGAAAACGGTCTCTAGGCTTCAAAGCTATCAGGTTAAGATGAAACTGGAAAAACGCTAGAATAAAAAAGAGAAAGATTTAAGCATACCTTCGCTCAGATACGTGTGCTAAAGATGAAACTCAAAAACATGCTCAGATGGCGGTAATTTACACTATTTTGTTTCGAAAAGATAAAATGCAAAATATATATAATTCATATTTAACTAGTAGCGTAATTTATCATTTAAAATTGTAATTTTCCACATCACAGCACACAATACAATTAGTCAAAGGTGGTATTGCTTCATCTGTATTTGTAATTACCGGGATCAACGCACGAGTAATGACTCGGCTGACTGGCGATCCTCAGGGATATCGATTACGGTAATCGAATACAAAGAGACAGAATTACTGGTTTATTACAGAATCATGTGCGAATTTGCCAGTTCGAAAGTGCTTTGTGGAGGAATTGTAAGAAGTTGTTGAGTATTCGCATTTTTATGATTAAAATTGAATGTACACTGCTTGGGCTCTGAGTAGAGAATACCTACAGGTGTCTCTCTCTTACCAGACCATGGTACATCTTCTATCTTGCTTGCTTGCTTGCCTGCATCCAGCACCTTACTGTGACTTGACATGACAATCTACTCGGTAGGTGTCCGACACTGCGCTTGTCGGTGCGTGGTTGCTATTCGAGAATCTTTCTGCACCCTCGGCCATAGATTCTTTGCGCTATGTGCCATGTTCACTGCCACTTCAAAGAGCTATGTAGGCAACCTGTGTTCTCCTACAGATCTCCTCCAAAATGATCATCATCACAAATTTAAGAGCTATTCCATATCCCATCTTTTTTCTATCATAAGCGAGTTTCTACATTTCTTTTGTCCAGAAATCTCTCAATGAACCACGACCTGGAAGGCAAGTGTAACCACCGCACAAAGTCATACAGGATATTACTAACCTATTACTCACTACACTTGCCAAGCGTGAACTCTCAATTGGACCGCCATTGTTTTCCCGTCCGATGAGAGAACAATAGTCGGCGTTCAGTAATTACATATTACTAAATGCACTCATACTCGATAGACATCCATGTGTTATTTATTAACCGAGGAATTTAGACATTTATTAAAATTTTGCAAATAAAAATGAATGTGTCATTATTATCATTAGGACAACTTGGTGAACACTAGCGCCACCATCAACTAAAAATCATTATTCACTGAAAACACAAGTTATGAAAAACCCATGTTATGTAAATAAGGTTCTGGATCTAAAGTTAATTTTAATCATATTCGAGTCTCCTATAGTTACAAATTGCAATAGATCATCTGGTAGCCGAAACATCGTCAGAGGTTAAGAGACAGTTAAGAATACACTTAAAGCAGTGTGTAGGATCTTCTGGGCGTCGATTCTGCTAACGTTAAGTCAAAATCGTGTCAAAATAGTGTTTCAATTGTAGTGCTTTTTACACACTATTTGCAAGAATTATGACAGTATAATGTGATGTGAATGTAGTGAGGGGTGTGACCATCAGCAGTGATATAAAAAAATATACATTTCTTGTAACTAGTGTGTAAAAAAGCACTTCCATTGAAACACGATTTTGACACGATTGTAACTTAACGTTAGCAGAATCGACGTCCTGGTCTTGTAGACCACATGATCGAACAAACCTTTCTCATATAAGACCAAAAAACGTAAAATCTCAAATCCTTGCCAAAGAAAGCAGTTGACGGCTAAACAACCTTTGGTAATGGCTCTGCTGTGCTGATCATTGACATACGAGTAATGTATCACTGCGGTTTGTCAGTTAACCGAGACATAGATAAATGTCTCAGTTTAGGAGCGTAATACCCTGTTTATTGGGAGTTCAAACGTATTGGGTTTAAATTAAACTTTGTGAATTGACTGCGTATCGCTTTAGAAAGTTGAGTTTAAGAGGTAAAGCTATATGAACATTGAATACAGTCAAAGAATTTAAAACCGCGCGCGGCTCTAATATTACTTGGATTTATAAAAATTTGCCTCGCTATATAGATGCGAAAGTGAGTTTGTTTGATACCCTTTCACGCCCTATCTACTGAACCGATCTTTATGAAATTTTGCATACACATACTATTTTTTATACTATTAAGTAGGCAAACAGGCATACGGCCCACCTGATGATAAGCGGTCACCGTAGCCCATGGACGCCCGCAACACTAGGAGTGTCACGTGCGCATTGCCAACCCTTAAGGAATCCTTTTACGCCCTTTTTACTATGAAGAATTGAGAAGAACATAGGGTACCTTTCATCCCGGGAAAAAACATGAATGTGAAAATCATAACATAGGCGATGCGGCTAGCACACTTGATTTCCTGTTTCAACTGTCATTATTCTAAACGTAGTCGAAGGTGTTATGGCCCTAGGCTCTGTCTACCCCGTATGGGACAAAGACGTGACTACATGTATGACTATTTTCCCGCCAAATTTCAAGTTTACATCTCTTTTATATCCCGTAATTTCATAGTTTTTTTTATAGATAAAATCAACTAACCTAACTATACTGAATAACAGTATTTTTGTTTGTTTCAGGTAAGTGAATACTACAACATCGACTAAGGGAGTAAATTAGGTTAAGATGTAATCGGTGAAAACAGGTTCTTATTACTAAGCCCCCGCTTTTGCCCGTCTGTCTATCTATAAAGCTGTTTATCTCATGAACAGTATTAGAAAGAGATACGAAACTAACACAGATTATTTATTCCTATTGCCACTATAAATACATAATAAAACTAAAAAGTTAAATAGATATTGTCGTTATAAAATTATTTGTATACGTCTATTACCTTTTTTTTTAATGACCACCCTTAGACAGAATACTTTCCATAGCACGAGTCAATAATCTTTATTATGAAACAATCATTCGATTCAAGTTCGCAATGTCAATAATAAATTTAAAAAAAGATTAACAAAGTATTCTTCTCGTGGGAATCGAACCCACGACCCAGGTCTTCAGGCACTGGTCTTTAACCACTGGACCATAGAGTTAGCTTAGAATTAGGTGATAAAAACCTGTTTATGATACTAAACATTCGCGCACGACCATCGCCTCTAGTTTTCATGACAATAAATGTAATTGTACAAAGAAATCTGGAAGCTTTTAGCCTTTTAGCGAGCTAGATATTTGTTGTTCCCACTTTAGTTCCAGTATTAGTTGGAATCGCTCCAACATACAAAAACTCTCGCGCCAATGGAAAGTCTGAACAGTGATTGTATTGACAGGAGTATGCACAGAATGAAAAATAATCTCTGGGAGTATGTGATACACCCTTCTCTCGGGATCAATGCTTTTTCCCGGAATGAAAGGTATACTATGTCCTTCTCCTGGTTTTAAGCTACCCCCCCACCAATTTTCTGCCAAATCCGTTTAGCCGCTCTTGAGTTATAAATTGTTTAACTAACACGACTTTCTTTTATATATATAGATATAGATAGATAGATATATATAAAATATATATATATAGATTTGTGAGTTTTTGTTGTGATAATGATTGTGTGAAGAAAAAAGAATAATAATTTATCTTTATTCTCTTGCCAGGGGTAGAAACCGGTATTTTAAGACCATAAAATAACATCAATTTTATTTGCCAGCAATTTATCGAATGCATCGCTGTCGAACCGTACCACACCGACTAAATTAAAGAGCCCACAAGCCCTAAAGCCGCTCATATATATTGGTGATATTAATCTTTGTCACTTAATACCCTATAAACTTGAGGTTGATTGATCGTCGGCTTACCTGAGTTTTCGGATTATAATAAATGAGTAGCCGATACGTTTCATTCAGATCTCATTTTGAAGTCAGTTTGAATTAATAATTGCGTATTTTGATTATACTTTCCTAGCGACCCGCCCCGGCTTCGCATGGGCATAAAAAAACTTTTTTGAATCACTCTGTCTATTAAAAAAGTAGTTTTAAAGATTTAAGCGTACAAAGGGACATAGGTACAGAGAAAGCGACATAGGGACAGAGAAAGCGACTTTGTTTTATACTATGTAGCGATAGTGATGTAGTGAAAGTGATATTAAAATACAGAAAAAAGTTTAGATATTATTTGTTTGAAATTTTATTAAAAAAATTGGCGTTAATATAAAATATTTTACTGTAGACAATACAAAACTACCGTAACGTCACATGATCCCAAAAATGCTTCGTCAAAACGAAACAAAAAATATCATGTCAACATGTTTTCTTTATTTGTTGTTATAAAAATGTATTGGTATCAATATCAATATTTTTTACAATGGAAATGTTTCATAAAGCTTAATGAATAAAGTAGGCGGCTGCAGCTCATCAGTATAATTGATAAGATATTAATTAAATAATAATCTTTAAGAGAAAAGGGTTGAGCCAATCAATTTGCGGCCATTTCCGTAGCCGATTCGAAATTTCCCAATTTCATCGGACTGAAAATTCAATGTAACGGATATTTCTGCATATTGCAAGACAAAGAATGTCCTTCAATTATCGTTTTCAGGAAATGTTTTAATTTTTAATGAAAAGAATGAGGCAATTTTAATTGAAAAGGTTTATTTGAATGAAAAAAATGTATTGATGAATCGTGTAGATGAGTTAACTCCAATAAAGTTTTGAAAATCCTTAAGGAATTTAATATCCTCATTCAGGTAGTGAACATAATTGTCAGATAACAATACTATTTCTAATGCGTCTATGTTCTTTACGTTTTTGAGATATTTACATTTTCAAATATAGTAATAACTGTCTAGTATACATATAATTTTCTATTTATTCATTTATTAAACAATTAATATAATTATCTTACGTAAAAGGATTTATTTTTATCTACGACTAAATAATATATAATCTTAATGCTTAGATCATTTATAAATGATATAAGACTTAGTTTTCCGATGTGTGTTTTCAACTATTCCTAACAAAATTTATTATGGAATAAATAAAAATAACGTAAAAGGATAATATCTAACTAATGATTTACATTCACATTATTCACGCTCATCACTTGTTATGCACGCTTGACGATTTCAGATACAAATTATATCTATCTTTCAACATGATTAGATCGCAGCATATTTTCTCCAAAATAGGTTGCTCCAAAAAAAATATACCTACATCGAAATATCTCAAATTATTATTGGCTAGTCCAAAAAAAGAATGTTAGTGATTTTATGTGTTTTTTCTATAAAATAGACCAATTTAGAGATACCATTTTAAAGGTGAAATTCTTAAAATTGTAAATAATTTTTTATTTGATTCTAAAGATACATACAGCGATGATGTCACTCCGCGTTGAAACAAAGTATTTAGGTGATTTTTACTGGAATGAAAATATGACCATGACAGATTAGGACGATTTGACTTGCTTGTTCTTGCAATACTTCCAAACAAAGAGTATATAATCCCTATGCTGCCAACTTACAGAACAAAATTGAGAAAGCCCCTTACGTCACATGTAAGCAGCTCGTACAATTTATTTGACCTTGTAGTAATTTTTTGAAAATGTTGTCATTGGGTTTTTTGCAATTACCTCAAAAAATACTTGCTTAATAAAAAAACTGATTTTGGCACTGTTTTCTAAGCCTATTCCTCGAAATGGTTTTCGAATTAGACACATTTGTAAAAAATTTGACTAGCCAATTACTCTAATGAGATACAAACCACACAAAAGATTCGATTTTTGACTAGAGCGGATTTTTTTTTTTTTTTGAATAGTTTTTACGGCCATGGAATCTAGTCCTTTAAGGCCTTTCTTGAATTTATTAATCTTCTTCAGTCCTACTTAAGTCAGTCGAGTCAAAAATTCAAGTCAATAGTCAAGTCCAGTCAAGTTGGTCTAGTCTGAGTCAGATGGCTAAGTGAAGCGGTGGAAAAATTTCACTTAGCTATATCATGGATATTTTGGTGACAAAGATAAAAAGTCACGTAATCGACACTGTATCACTTCCCAACACTCACGCTTGTTCACGAACACTTTGCGAATAATAATCCACCAATATTATGCACAAACACTCGAAAAAACCTAAGTTTTGGAAATTAAATACAGCGCGGACATAGCGACAGTTTACTTTCCCTCCAAAAACTCGGACTAGAGCGGAACTTGTATTCCAAAGACAAAGACATTTCCATACCCAAAAGGCCGTCAAATCGAAGCCCATTATAAAAATAACGATATAGAGCTGGCTGAAAATAAAAAATAAAGTTTGGTTATTTAGTTATTTATTCAAAAAAGTACTGACTGAAAAATAATGTTTCGTTATTTAGTTATTTCTGCAACGCTATATGAGGTATTCGCAACATGATGTTATTAAACGAGCGAACTTTATATCAGAGGCTGGCAGTCATGACAATGTAATGGACATTCCACGCTAACGTATAAACATTCAGCAAACGTAGTGGTCGCAGAAATGGCTCTTAAAATAACATATCAAACGGTATATCAAAACGCGCAATGAAAATACCGCGGTCAGTACTGTTCAGGACAAAAGCATTATGAATTAACTAAAATGTTTTGCTGCTAATATTTTGATAATAAATATTATCATATATATCATTGACCGAGCGAGCGAAGCGAGCGAGAGTCTTCATTTCGAGACTGGCAAATTTTGCTTTTGTCCGGATGTCTGTCTGTCTGTCTGTTTGTTCCGGGCTAGAGGTCGCTTTTCTGAACGGATCCTAATGAAACTTGGCACAGGCGTTCCTTGACTTATTTGCAATTTTTAGTCGAGAGCTTTTTTGATTGGAGGGAAAATGGGGGAAAAAAGGGGGAAGTTTCCTGTGACGTTGTTTACGAACGAATCCTATTGAAACTTGGCACAGGCGTTCCTTGATATATTTGCAATTTTTTGTCGAGAGCTTTTTTTGATTAGAGGGAAAATGTGGGAAAAAAGGGAGAAGTTTTCTGTGACGTTGTTTACGAACGGATTCTAATGAGACTTGGCACACGTTATTATGTCGAAAGCTTTTTTTGATTAGAGGGAAAATGGGGCAAAAAGAGGGAAAGTTTTCTGAGACGTTGTTTATGAACGGATTCTAATGAAACTTGGCACACGTTATTTTGTCGAAAGCTTTTTTGATTGGAGGGAAAATAGGGGGAAAAATATTTTATTTTTTATTTTATTTTTTAACTAGAAAAATCCTTCTTTTGAGAATAGACGAGGAAAAAAAATTTACAGAATGGGAAATACCTATCTATAGAGTTATGCAAAAAAAGGAAAAGGGGGTTACGGAGGTGTTTCGCGAGGTCTACTGTTCACAGAACCACTAGTTATATTGCAGTTTCAGTTTTATAGAAGTTTGTGAAGGGTTTAGGAAAATGACATGAAATAATTAACTTACACAAAATGATGAATGATTTTTTTTCACTTCTCGGGCACTTCTTAAATGGGTGCGACTAATTTATATGTTTAATTAGAAGGTACTCGTATATTGACAAACTGTGTAAAAAAAAAGTTTAGAGATAAAAATTCATTTGCGGAATAAAATACACGGCGAAATTACCCTGTTAATAATTGCATTGTAGGAAAATTATTACAGAGCCAAAAGTAAAAAGAGAAATGCACATAAAATTAATAAATTAATTAATAAATTAACTATAAACTTCAGAAAATACCTGCGTAAAGTGCTTGTAACTAATAAAAGAATTTCACAACCTCCAAGTTTTAAAGGAACCAAACGGAATCCAACACAACATGAATTACGACACTTCAGCACACCACAATAAAATGGTACTTATAGCATTCTTTCAACAAATATTTACGCGACTGTACCTCCGAGTTTAGTGTACGAAGCTTGCAATAACAAACGTTCTTTGGGAAAATATTTTATTTAGTGGGTCGCCTGCTTTCTAAGCGGACTGGATTGTAATAAAAATATTATATACCTAAGTGCTTTGCGGTCCTGCCCCTCGTGGACTAAGGTCCGAGTTTTAAGATACGAGCGATTTGCGTAAAACATGCAACAACAAATAAAACATGTTTTGACAAGTAATTAATTTATTTTACTCGTACTTGTCTCCTTTTAATATTGACACTGAATTTTATTTTTATTATAGTCTATTGTTAAGTTTATACTATGGTTAAAGTTAGCTATAGTACGACTATGTACTTACTATGAGCGCATGTAAGTAAAATATAGAGGCTATAAATGTTAAAATGTTAGTCTCTGAAATATTTATTAGAAAATTGTTTGTATATGCCTTTAATTACCATAACATAAGTCATCAAATTTGGACTGTTAAATAATTTATTTTATTTTTATTTATTTATGTTAAATTTTATTGTACAAAACACAACTGTGTTTTGTACAATAAAATTAAAGCACAATAGGTGAAATAATGCTAATGACTCAGTTTTTTAGATAGGTCCGCTTAAATTATACTCTAGATAAAACTATTTTGTCAAGCGTAAGTTAAGTACTTAATTAGTTAGAATACATTTTTAAGACACATTTTATTTAGTATAAGTTCAATAAAAAAAAATGAGATTTTTGAGAAATCAATTTTTTTATCATCAATGCAGCTATAAACTGCTATTTTAATGATATCCGCTATCTGCTCATGACTTAAGTTTTGACGGAGATACCACGCGGATACGCCTTATCCCCGTGTACCATAAATGCTGGCCAGCTTTTCCTTTACGACTAATATACATCCACTCTTGTATACGGCATATTGTCATAGCTCTACTTAGAGCATTTTTAGACTTGTTGCTTCAATATTTTAATGGTTTAAGGAATATTTATAGAATTTGTGGTTTTTGACAAATTATTGGAAAAATATTTGTAGTTCAGGTTCCAAAGTACTTTAGGAACTTGGGGATTACTTAAGTGCAAAATCATTGGAAAAGTACTTTAACATACTTACCATAAATTAAATAATAATATTTCTCTCTCAGATCCTCAAAGCCTAAGATCATAATTTTTGTTTAATGTTTCATTGTGAGCTACAGACTAACCAGGTAAAAAATGACTTATTAATTATTTTGTAATAAAATACAAACATAATGTATATATTTTATATTACGCCGTATGAGATTAAGACGTGATTATACATACATAAGGGGTACCTTAAACCACGTTTAGCATAATGGTCGTTGAAACTATTTTTACTAAATTACTAATTTTGTTCAAATAATACTAAATAATAAATACGAACATAAATCCTGAAAAGATTTGACCTGATTTTCATCAGAAGTGTATAAAAATCAAACTGAGAAATAAGGAAAATATACGCTACGCGAAATATAGGTCAAATAAATAAATAAAAACTTAAATGGAATTTGTTTAAATATAGAAAAAAATGCTACAACAAAATAACTGCTATTCAAGTCAAACCAAATGGAAATATTGCAAAGTCATACAGGCTTTTATATAAAACATAAATATAGGGCGGCTCCCCTCACAATTGTACCGTACCAAATGATTCTGTGAAAATACAAGATAACTTCGTTCGGGGTCTTAATGTTTTATTCTTAACTAGCTGTTCCCCGCGGCTTCGCCCCGCGTGGGACTCGGTTATATCGCGCCCAAAAGTAGCCTATGTTTGACCTCAGGTCGTTAACTACATCCCTACCAAATTTCATCACAATCGGTCCAGCAGTTTAGCCGTGAAGAGGTGACAGACAGACAGACAGACTTTCGCATTTATAATATTAGTATGGATATGGATATAACGGTTACTAAATATGTATTACTAGCTTTCGCCCTCGACTTCGCCTTCATGAATTTCCCTAGGGAACAGTGCTTTTCCCTTCAAGACTCCTAGCTATATATAATTTCAGACAGATCGGTTCAGTAGATAGAGCGTAAAAGCATCCATATCCATACTATACTAATATTATAAATGCGAAAGTCTGTCT
This sequence comes from Apomyelois bistriatella, assembly GCA_947044815.1. Classification (NCBI taxonomy): domain Eukaryota; kingdom Metazoa; phylum Arthropoda; class Insecta; order Lepidoptera; family Pyralidae; genus Apomyelois; species Apomyelois bistriatella. Next base: position 1,718,049 of record OX345693.1, read on the forward strand.
GTCTGTCTGTCTGTCTGTCACCTCTTCACGGCTAAACTGCTAGACCGATTGTAATGAAATTTGGTAGGGATGTAGTTAACAACCTGAGGTCAAACATAGGCTACTTTTGGGCGCGATATAACCGAGTCCCACGCGGGGCGAAGCCGCGGGGAACAGCTAGTAACAAATAAATAAACAATCAAACAAACTCACTTTCGCATTTATAAATATTAGTTGGATAAAATACAATAATAAGGAACAAAAACTGACCTAATGCTATGGAGCTCCGAATTGTTTTCCGAGTTACCCAACTCCGAATGTAAGGTTCGGCTCCTCGTTTCGTCCTTGCTGGGTTCTACGTGAGCATTATCAAACCATCAACCTATAGGTTAAGCAAAGAACGATTTACTAATGCCGAAATTACCGCCTATATATTGGGTGATCTGCCATAGATAAATAAAAAAGCAGTTTGAGGTTGCAAAATTGTGATCGATGACCTTTCCAGCAAAAAGCTTGACGTGTGCGGCATACCTATCACTGCGGAGTCAATGAACCGTCCCAAGTTCCGGGGACTTATAGTACAAAATATAAAGAGAACAGAAGGCAAAATTAAATAATTTAAAAAAATATATTTGCATGTTTTTTTAATAAAAATATTACATTTTTGGGTTAATTCCTTTTTTTATTGATTTCACAATATAATACAGGCGTATAAAAAATATAAATAAAAGACCCTGTTTAAACCACTGAGGTTTGTCTACAGCGCAGATAATTTAGCGTTAGTTCTTTTAAATAATTTACTGTAATAATATTTACAATTTTTTTACGAAATTGTAAAGTCAAATCCGACTCATTCATTTCTTATAAGCATGTCGTACAGTAAAGTTTTATAAATTATTTTTAGTAACAAACATGTTTAACCGTTAAAAGTTCCAAAATAAAGGAATAAATAAAAACCAAACTTATTGAAAACCCTTTTTTTATTGTACAAAAAGTGTATTTATATATAACTAATTTATTTATTGATCGTGTTCTAAGTTATTTTCACTCGTAAATGTTGGATCACGTGATCAGTCAAATCAAACACAATCAATATATTGTTAGAAGTGAAAGCTTTGTACTATCTTTTTTTTTGTACGAAGGGCCCGTGGGATCTTTAGGACAATAAAATACACATAATGCCATCGCGACCCTTATAAATATACATAAGTGTAAGCCATTTTAATCCTTACGACGACTTGGATAACAATCGGCTTTTAGTACCGCAAAATTGATATTTAGTTGTGGAAGTTTCGGTGGCATTGTTTTGTTGTGACCGTTTTGTAGGGCCAATTAGTTTTGATTTATCCTCATTTTTTTTATTTTTATATCTACAAGTAATAAGGAGTATAATAATTAGCCATGTGGCCTCTGCTTTGAAAGTAGAATAAGTCATTTTCGTCATCATTTACTTGTAACTGTCAGATTGATGATGGATTCTATTAAGGTGATACCTCGGTGAACATTAGCGCCACCGTCATTTAAAAATCATTACTCACTGAAAACACAAGTTGTCAAAAATCCCTCTACTGTTCTGGATCTGAAGTTAATTTTAAACATATTAAATTATTAAATTATAATTCCCTATAGTTACAAATGGCATTATTGCTTAAAACGGCCACTTTTAGCAGTTTTTCAATTTGTAACTATAGGGAATTATAATTTAAAAATTTAATACTCGCAAAATATTAAATATATATATAAAAAAATAAAAATAATAAATAAATATGGAATACGCAAGATTAAAGCTAAAATTGATAACATTTTATTTTGTACACATATATTTAAAAAAATGCATGTAGAGACCACACGCGATTTCCTTATTTTATGAGTACAGTAGATGATTGTATCATGAAGATATTTTCAACAACAATAAATTCAAACATACATAGACATACACATTCTATGCAAGTAAATATATTCTTTCTTTTTTTTTTTCTTGCAAAATTTCAGTCGTTCCAAAGTAGAATAGAGACGTCTTGTTTAAATTTTTATTTCATGTCAAAGCTGCTTACAAAATTGTTGTAAGAGCAAGTAAAAGCAAGTATTGGTGTCTCGAACACAATATAAAACGTTGTAAAATCATATAAGGCTGACGCCTCATTGATTTCTATTAAGCCCTTTTTACTTTTCGGAGAGTTGGTCATCTAGCTACCAAATGGGACTAAGGGGTTTAAATGACCGGTCTGTGAATTGCAAACATGTAGAATTTGCTAACTATCGAAAAATTATGAAATATCAGTCTTCTTTTGTTTCTATTTCGAACTCTATAAAAACTATAGGTATATATGCTATTTTAATAACATTAAACAAAAAGAACCGTGTGCATCAGAGACCGAAATAAATCATATTAATTTATTCAATTACATCGTATTTTTAAATATCATATGGAAATAAAAGAAAATCCTCATATAGGATCATATAGATCTTTACCTCAATAAACTTGAGAGCATAAAAATATGCTGAGTTGAAAGCTATTTTCAAGACACTGTTTGTTAACATAAAAAAAATAACAATTTTTCGTAAAAAACAAATCTTACAAGTAAGTAAGACTGCAGCCCTACACTGTTCGTGTTTTATGGAAAATAATAAAGCATTTTTATGAAATCTGTAACCTGAAGACGTGCCTGGACACTTTAAATAGGGATATATTCCAATTCTGAAGAATAGATCGCCTGCAACTTTGTTTGCATGATACACCAGGCAAATTACGACGGCATGTTTAGTACATTAAACTCGATTTTTCAAACTCGCAGTAATATACGAAAAAAAAACGCGTGTTTCTGTTGCACAAAGAAAAAAAAGAACATAATTCATTTCAGGTTAAGCCTTAATTTTTTTCTGTCATTTTTTTTTATATTTACGTCTAAGAACCTAGACACTTCTTTTATTTTCTCTGGCGGATTTACCCCGATTAGCATATTTTTAAAAATTTTTACTTACATTTGCAAGAGACAATTGTTTCGTATCACGGACTTAAAAGAATGTTATTCTTTTGAGTAGGTAGTTAAAACTTAAGCTATTTATGGCCAGGGCTCGGAAACCTGGTTCAAATAAAAAAAAAAAAACTCATTTTTCTGCCCATACATTTTTACAGCGACCGCTAGCATTACGGGAACCGTAATGCTAGCGGTCGCTCAACCGGTATTTCCCCAAAAATAACGGTCTTAACCAGGTATTTAGGATTCTAAAATCGGCCGCTATATTTATTTACCAGGTTAAATACTGTTATTTTTGGGTCTTTATAATACAGGTTCCAAGCCCTGTTTATCGCTTCCTCTTCATAATAGCTGTAAAGGAAATATGTATCTATATATGATTGTTATTACCTCATAAATAAGACAAATCGCCACAATTGCCTAATTAACTCGTCCCGCTTGGCACGCCATTAATAACCACCAACACTCCATGTCATCGAGCCTCATATTAAGCCTTTCTCTATAATAAATTACAAATTGTTTGGTTAAGTGAAAAAGAAGAGTATTATAATCATAAATTTAAAAAAATTGTGTGACTGCGCGCGAGTTACAAATTCTATGATTATAATAAAACTATGAAAGTGATAAAGTTTAATTTGAAATCATTACATAGTATAAAACAAAGTCGCTTTCTCTGTCCATATATGCTTAAATCTTTAAATCTACGCAACGGATATCGTTGCGGTTTTTTTAATAGATAGAGTGATTCAAGAGGAAGGTTTTTATGCCCATGCGAAGCCGGGGCGGGTTGCAAGTAGTAAATAAGAAAGAAAATCTTCAATTCTTATTTTTATTTACTACTTTAATTATACCTATATACAAATTCGTATACAAACAAATAATGGAAAAATAAAATTAATTCCGGATTTAACTTAAAAAGACCCAATTATCAACTAATTATTTACTTGGCATAATTAATTATCCGAGGGTGATTGTCAATTGCATCGTCAAATCCGATTATTAGAATAAAGTTATTACCGTATGGCCTTTTTACCGGGAAATAAGACCAATAGAAATTAATCTAAGTTAATTATTTGGAAAAATATTAGCTTTAAATTTATAACCGACAGACATGATGCGCTGATGCAGGTCGCTTCCAACTGGTTTTCGAAATCCTTGATCACCAAGCTGATGATGGTGAAAAATATTGATAACATTTCCCAGATTTTCGTCTAATGAGTTGTTTTTAGTAGGACAGGGACATATAACAACTAACCCTACTTACCACTACATTTAAAGTATAAAATGTTACCCCAACTCATCCGCAGTGCCTATAGAGATTACTCGTGTTAGCAACTACACTCTCCTGGGAGGTAACTGCTTAATTACTGACCCTTGGTAAATACCCACTGTTATGACCCAGTTTAATCATTTTGAACTATTATTAAATTGTCTAAGGTGCCATTACAATTTATTGAAACAAGTAGCTTTAACACGACTTGAGCTTACAATGTTTAATTTATAATCTTAATCATCTTTAATGGGTTAAAATATAGACGTCAGTGTTTTGGTTATTATTATATACACTAGTTGCATCCCTCGGCGATACTTGCGGTTTATCGTGCACAACAGCGCCATCTATTTTAAATCGCCATTGACTCAAAATTAAAAAAAAAAAAACTCTACCTGGATAGTTTATTTTTCGGGATTGACAGTGTTAATCCAAGGCATTAGCTACCTCCATACCAAATTTTATAAAAATTGGAGGGAGGGAGTGGGAGGGAAATTCACAGGAAGTTCCATTCATGTCACGACGTATCAAATTTGATTACAATTAATTACTTACTTTTTTTTTAAATAGTGTATCTTTCATAGTCTCTGTTAGAAAAAGTCAATCCGCCAGTTCAATCTAAAGCAAAATTTGCAAACAGATTTCAGTGTCTTAATCTAAACAAAAAATAAAACAGATTTCAGTGTCTTAATCTAAACAAAAAATAAAACAGATTTCAGTGTCTTAATCTAAACAAAAAATAAAACAAACGACAATATAACTCTCTTTCCCATTTGTAAAATTATCCTAAATTACAGAAAGTAGAATATATATCTATTTTACAACGAAGAACAATCCGTTTTCCGCATAGTTATTCATGCGCAAATTCCGCACTTAAAAGTTAGAATCGAGACAGAAATTATATTCGGGAGTTTCTCACGGGTTCCGCATAGTCTAAGAGATTTGTGTCTAGATTTGCGTATGTTGAAGTCTCTTACATTAATATTACTTTATCTTCGTTCCTACTACCCGTGAGGTTCATAGTCGTTCCGTCTTGCTTGCAGTAATAAATTGAAGTGACACTAGCCCGTTGACGTCGCGTTGGAGATGTCAAGAATATTATTTGAGTTTATTTGTGAATGCATTATCATCGTTATTTTAGCGTTTTCCCGGTTGCTAATTTGTAAATGTGGAAGCTTTTTTTGAGGAAAAGCATTGTCACATAAAAGTTCTATATTTTAGACAATATGAGCACATTCGCCAAATAACGTCATTTTTTTTGACAACCATTATGTATTTGTCTTTACTTGTCAACAACAAAATTGTGCCCTAACTCTTAGCACGCCTTGGGAAACTGTAAATGCTTCGAGTTTCTTTTAATAAAGAAATAAAATATTAGATTTTATTCTTTATAATATTCTTTTTCTTAAACCCTTTTCTTTGTTTCTGAAAGATAATTTCCCTAAAAATATAACTACCTTTTCATTTAAAATAAATGGAATTTTGAAACTGAGATCGAGGACAGAAACCTTATAATTTCAACAAACTAAACTTTGTGTGTGTGGATATAAACCGCATCGCATTATCCACACGAAGCTCCGAAATATAATTTCCGTCACGCTTCCAACTCCGAAAACGGAAGTGACGCAACGATTTTCGAGCTTTGCATAAAATATAAATTTAAATTTAAAAATTGAGATATACTTACTGCGATGGCTCAGCGACTTAAAGAGGATCTTGGCCTCCGACACCAGAGCTCACCACCGTTCCCTGCTCAACGCCTCTTGCCAGTCGGCTTTTTGGAGGGCTTTCAGGTCCTTTCGAACTTCATCACTCCAGTGGTACCTAGGACGACCGACTGGTTGCTTTCCACTTGGTTCAGATATAGGTACCACTTATGGTATCGAAACTACTTACCAGTCGATTTTAGGATTCTTTACACAGTCTTTCATACTGATGCTCTTCTTTCCGACTGTTTATCTATCAGTTGGTTATATCTTTTGTACTATCAAAGGTTATGGCTTGTAATATTTCATAGATGATGTGTTGGTTGCTTCTATGGAAATAACGAAAGTCATCATCATCATTTCAGCTGCAGGTTGCCCACTGCTGGTCATAGACCCTAAAGTTTTCCAGAAAGACCGGTTGGAAGCGGCCTGCGTCCAGCATTTGTCTATGACCTTCTTCAGACCAGATGGTTCGATAAACTGATGGATAAAATAAAGTTTAAAAAAAAAAGCAATCCTTAATGCTTTTCATACAAAAAAAATACCTTAATTTAGAGTTTTGCTAGCCTAGTTTACTACAAGATGCTAGCAAGCTCATCAATGACCTTTCTTTTTTGTATTTGTAGTTGATTCGGTCAAAATGTACTGAATATTTCAAAGGGTACTTGTGTTCAGCGAGAGGTTTCATTAAAATAATGACAAGCACCTTCATTACGCCGAGAAAAATGTCGGTCAAGTACAGTTGCTGGTGCAGTTCAAGGGTCAGAGGTCATTGCTTTGGCCTTTTCTCGTTGTTTTTTCTTACTATTTATATTTAAATTGCATAAAACAAATAATAAGTATTAGATTTTGATGGTTAACAATTTCTACACAAAAAAATCCAAGTAAAGAGCTAAAATGTAATTATTATCATCGTAGTAATGTTAATTTTTATATCAATATATACAAAAATGAATGACTTTTCGTTGTAATTTTATAACTCAAGAACGGACTCATCTATTCAAACCAAATGTTTAGGCTTTGTTCGGACTATTTAGTGAAGTTGGCAAAAAATCGGTCGAGCGGTTCTTCAAATTTTTTTATTATATTACTTTATACATAGCGAAGCACGTACCGGACCGCTAGTTGTATATAAAATAATATGCAATGGCAAAAAGAACTACACAACAGTAAAAGGAGGTACACAAAGGAAAATTGTCTAAGTGATTTTGTGATTGCGTCCTCAGCAGATTTTTATATAATCTGATTTAAAACATACAAAACATATCTTCTTTAACGATATCTATGTATTTACGAGTACTTGTGTCAATAAGACTGAATATATAAACTATTTTTATAAAATTAGACCGTATACAAAAACTTGTCTGTGCCGCCATAATGGCAATTAACATTTCTGGGTGCCTATTTTAATTACCTATGTATGTAATTGCTTGGCTGCGAGCCAGAACACCAGACTTCATGCGTGTGGCACAACAATTTGAAAATCAAAATTATTTAAATGTACGAAATGGGAGTACCGTGCCAAGCGTCGTTTTGAAATATTGTATTGCATTTTGGAATGTTGCATTTCGCTTGTAAGATGCAGTGTTATTGTTGTATAATGTAATTGTATATTCAGTAAAATAAATTTTATATGAAATGTTTATCTGCATTCATTAAATACTACAGTTATCGACCTTCAAATCTCATGTCTTAATATTATTTTCTGTATCTTAATTGAACTTGGCTATATATGTATTCATAATAATATACATATATTGTATGTATTTTTATAATAATATGCATTGCATATGTATGTATTTAAGTCTATATGTAGCATTTACACGTAGTGTATCTTAATTTATTACTGGAATAAGTAGATAGTGTTATTTGCACAGCTCCTATATACTATCTGTTCATGTTTTTACATTTTAATTTTGTTATTACATACAAACAAACTAATGGACTAACTTATTTAATATATGCTCACCGTGGGATAAAACCTTCAGAATTTTAATATATAAGATGAACACTCCATAAAGTAGAAGTGGTAACTTTTCCGAAAAACCCTTATACATATACAAATCAAGAACCATCTGATCTAGTTAAGTATTAAAAGAGGGGAAAATTCTACTTCGATTAAGGTTTATTTAGGAAGTTATTCGGTATAATTTGCAGTCAAAATACTTGTAGTTAATTTGTGTCCACCTTATAATGTGTAGAGACCTTTCTGTTTCAATTCCAAGAATTTGTCGAAGAAGAAATCGCGTATTTTCTACAAGAACGTTCATAACATCCAGAGTCGATATAAATATGATGATAGATTATATTTCTGACATAAAAAATAGACCGACATTCAACAAACGAGTAACTTGCTGAATAAAACCGAGCATTTGTCAAATAAAACGCACTATTTATTTTCCGAAGCCGATGTTATATCAAGGACGAACTGTGATAATTTTGGCGCATTCCAATTGGTACCTTTGATTTTGTCCATTAAAAAAATAACGACTCTTAACTGTCTAAAATTGATTAACTTTTTATTCAAATTTGATATCGTGTTTCGAGCCTGATTGAGATGTTTTTTTATTTAAATCACAAGTAGGCAGTTTTTTATGATTTCACATTGCTTTGCATTGAGGTTTTCCCCTGTACAAATAGGTATATCATATCAAAATCGCTTCTTTATACGCAATCAAAATTCATATTTTATGTTTTTAAGAAGAAAAAAGAGTAATCATAAGGTTTTTTTATGAATTGACATCTCCAAAACAAAACACTGCGTAGTTAGTCTAATATCTAATCATTCTGTTATCTGATCTTATAACGACCCGGTACAATCGAGATCAAGTCCAATGGAGATTTGGTACTGGATAGTACGACTAAATTGCACTGGTCCAAATCTCCATCCTAGATGGATATCTAGGATGGAGATAGATGGATATCTAGTCATATCGAGATGTATTCCTAAAGATATTTACCCAAACAAAACGTCATCCTAGGATGATGGTGCTCTGCAAACGACAGTAGAGTCGTAGCCAAACTTTAACATTCAGTATAACTGTTCTATTTACATTTCTCATGTCTTCTTCTATCGTGTCAATGGCTAAAAACTTTATGAATTTGGTCCAGTATAATGCAATATACACGGTTGAGTCAGAAGCCAAAGCCAGATCACTCTTTGTAGATGAGAAAGGGCAGCTGGGGCACATAGCACGTGGTCCATCGACACAGTCATCACCCCATAGCCCATCACTACCCCCATCTTCTTCCCATTCTCCATAAATCTACCTCCTAAGTAGTGTGTATGATAAAATAAATGATTATGATTCAGTTTAGTTGGTTCGACCACTTGATATGAAAAAGGTAGTTTTTTTATTTGTTTATTTATTTAACTTTATTGTAAAAATACAATAGGCGGACTTAATGCTAAAAGCATTATCTAACAGTCAAGGTAGTTATCTTTTCTCATGTCAAGTGGTCCAAATGGGAACAAATCAAAATTTTCATACTCCACCATCAATTATCATTGAAGCAAGTCGTACGATGTCGCAACGATGCCGCTCGATTTTGCCTTCTTTTCACGCACTAAATTAATGGCACGGATCACGCGAGCTAAGTTTTTTCGGGTATGGTACAAAAAAGAAACTTACTGCGGATAAAATATATTTTTTTTTTGTTTACATGTCGGTATGAAATATCGAAAGGTATTGATGAATTGCTTGACACATTTACATGAAATTTTAATGCAGTAAATTCAAAATAAATGTAATATGCCTTTTACAAAGGTGTATTATAAGCATGTTATAATATATGAATGATAATTGGAAGCTAAGACGAAAATAAGCTATTTGCTATATCAAGGGATATAACCAGTATTCAAAAGGCCCAAATATAACGGAATTTTATCTGGTAATTGGAAATGAAGAGTCAATTTTACCAAAACAGGGCTGAAATATTTATCAATCACCTATTCCCTGCAGTTTCACTCACCCATCGTGTACCATAGCCTTCCCTAAGAATCAAGCTATCACACTCATAATTTTTTGTCTAAAGTTATAAGCGTTCAAACCATCAAACTTTACTAAGTCACAGATTTCACTAAGTCACAGATAATTCTCATTTCACAGATTTATTTCGATTAAAATTCACAGATCATGTCACAGATTTCATTAAGTCATAAATAATTCTCTTATAACTTGCGCCTGTCACCGTAAAGAGGTAAATTTTGTCAAGGCAGTTTTCTCTATTCCGGTAATGTCGTACCATTTGGTATCAGTCGCGGATAATTCATAGGCTACCATTTTAATTGATGCATTGCTCGCTGATTAGGGAAACACGAAACTGAACAATTTATGACTGAACATTTACCAGTAATGTAATGCGAAGTTAAGTTTATCTTGAGAAATTGACAAGTTATTTTTACGACTGTATATAATTATAACGTTGGTAAATGGGTGGCTAGTTTCCTCATAAAACAATAGTTAACACTGTAAAATATTTAACTCTTAACTGCGTTATGCTCAACATCTTCTTTTATTACTAGCGACCCGCCCCGGCTTCGCATGGGCATAAAAACCTTTCTCTTGAATCACTCTTTTTATTAAAAAAACCGCATCAAAATCTTTTGCGTAGTTCTAAAGATTTAAGCATACAAAGAGATATAGGGACAGAGAAAGCGACTTTTTTGTATACTATGTAGTGATAGTGAAGTAACCGTAAACCTTTGATTATTTATCAGTAAACATTATTCAAATTTAATATACAGTAATACAGCAACAGTTATAAAAATCCAATTCATTTCACTCCCCTTCATAAAGTCTGACATTAAAATATTGTCGCACATAAAAATGATCCCGCCATTAGACATTGCTAAAGCTCGCCTCGATGGTAAAGCTCTCATTATGTGGGCCTGGCTTTTAAATTTTAAGTCTTTTATACGGAGCCTGTTCATTAAAATGTAGGAAGTGAAAATCTTGTTTCAATAGTGTTTGAGCTGACGTATATTTATTAAATACCTAAATATGGAAATTGTGTGAGCTTTTAACTGCATAGATTTGACGTGTTTTTGAAATTGATTAAAAGCTGCAAATAGTTGTTAAATTGTATGCTAGTACGTGGAAAAAATGTAACTTTAAATTGGAAAAAGTGATTGACAAAAATGTGAGTCGAATTTACATAAAAAAGTTTCAGTACCAGCCGTTTCCTCGAATCCTTACTGCGAGTGCAGATAAATCTACAAAAAGCGTATTTTTTAATAAAAACGAGCATTTTGTTGAAATAACAATTCTTTTCAACTTCAAAATTTTATTTATTTTATTATTTTTGTTTAGATCACAGTTAAAAAAAAAACTACAGACGGATCATTGTCAAATAATATTTAAGCTCTGAATTAGCCATGTATGTGTATATTGCGATAAAAAATAATAGCGATTGGAGTCGTCATGTTGTGCATGTGTTGGTGGTACCTATACTTGTGTGTAAAAGTCGTTTATGGCTTAACGAAAAGAATGTAATTTGAACGTTTCTTTCGTGTTGTGTATGAGACTACGTCTGTAGTTCTTACATGTCTCTGTTTTGATTTGCTGATGTTTTAGGAAAGTTTATTTTTTATAGACCTTACATACATTGTTTACAAATATGAAAACAGCCTAAACAACTTCACCAGCCGATTTACAACTGCCGTGCGTGCTGACAATAATCCCTACATCGTTTTTCATCCATTCCCAGCATAAAACCATATCATTTTCTTGCAAAAGTGTCACAGCGTACCGGGCCGTACCTTCATAACCCCCGTTACATTTTAACTGACGTTTCTTTACTGGTTTAGAACACGCAACATGAACAAAACATACTTGAACGTAAACATTTCGAAGGTATACATAAGACGCATTTTGGAATGACGCGGATATTGACCTTCTTTGGGTATATCGGCGTTTTTTCTTAAATTATGACATTAGGTGGTCTCTGAAATCATTGCTTCAAGGTTGTGACTTTTTGAATTATTTACATCCTGGTTTTGTTAATGGTATTATTTTTCCATGGTAATTAGGTTTTATTTTACGAACTACTCATGACCCCATCACAGTTTGTTTTATAGGCATTTTGTAGTTAAAGGTTCATTCAATCTGCGTTTGTAACTAAACTGTCCACACATAATGTTGTCCAGGGTGTCGATTCTGCTAACTTTAAATCACAATCGTGTCAAAATAGTGTTTCAATGGTAGTGCTTTTTTTACACACTAGTTACAAAAAATGTATATTTTTTTTATATCACTTCTGATGATCACACCACACACTAAATTCACATCACATCATACTGTCATAACTCTTGTAAATAGTGAGTAAAAAGCACTTCTATTGAAACACTATTTTGATACGATTTTGTCTTAACGTTAGCAGAATCGACACCCAGGATGCGCCGGACATTCTAAGATTTCAATTCGTTTGTACTATTTACATTCTGTGCTTTCATCACACGTGGAGGCTCCTTACTTGCAAAAAACCTCGAGATGGCTAACGAAGGAGCAACGTCGCATGTACTGAATTTATTTTATAATATAACTAGCGACCCTCCCCGGCTTCGCATGGGCATAAAAACCTTCTTGAATCACTCTATCTATTAAAAAAAAACCGCATCAAAATCCTTTGCGTAGTTTTAAAGATTTAACCATACATAGGGATGTAGGGACAGAGAAAGCGACTTTGTTTTAAACTGTGTAGTGATTGGTCATATACATACGTATAGTATTACTTTTGGTTGATTAATTTGTGAGTTAGGTTACTTACGTACATTACTAAATTTAATTTGAAGGTTTTCGCACTTAGTCTAGTCTTCTACATGTAACGTCATATATTGCGAAAGTTTGTACATTAACTACGCTTCCAAAACTACCTAATTACGCGAGCTGAATAAGGGGCAATTCTATAGAGACGCGAGACGTGGAGAATCTAACTGCACGAGTGCTTTAATGTTATTTGCCTTTGAATTCTCACAAAATCAAGCACGAAACTTATTTGTAGTAAGCTAAGGTACTCTGAAATAGGTTTGTTAATATCTTATTTTAACTTATACAACTTTTTTCTTATCATTATCTTGCATGTTCTAGCTTAATTCTTGCGGAGTCTAATGACTACTAATTACTTCTGCATTATTGACTAATGTGCCGCTCTGCTGTCTGCTTGTCGTCAATGTTCCTTTAGAATTTTGTTGCTGATTGAAAGAAAGTCATGAAACATATGATTTTACAAAACTTTAGCATCTTTTTAAACGGGTTTTTTATCTGTTCTCAAATACGGATGTAAAAGGAAAGTTTAATCATTAAAATTTGTAAATTGTGGTAAGTTTTATTTAAAAGGGTCCTACTTAAATATATACATATTTAAAACCCTACATATGCAATCAACATTTCTCATGATGCGCCAACGAACTTTTGAATTGTACTGTAACAAAGGATTCGTACCTTAACCGTGTAAAACAGTTGCGAACAAAAAGCTAATACTAAATAATTTACAAGGAAACCCACTACGCTACAAGACGCTGTGGTTGTACTTGATAAGTCGGAATCCCCTAATTTATTATTCCCGGGAAACTCGAAACAATCTGAGTAAGAACATCTTTATTAATTTTAATATAGCTTATCCAACAAAATGAGTAAACAAAGATGTATTTTTAAACTGAATAATCTTTGTTTTTCATGCTGTATAGCCTTTATAACTTTAAAGCACGGTAAGCACAACAGTGTGCGGTCGTGATTTGGGTTGATCTCCGGAACTTTCAGCTTAATGCCTAATTCATTGCTATGGATATTACTTCTTATGATACACTATCGAAATCAGGACCTAGAGGCCTTTATTTGTAAGTCTACTTTTAATTGAGAAGAGTCCATTAATACTCTGCTAGATAACGGATAAGAAGATATATAAGAAAACTTGAGGGATCAAGAAGGTGCGTCTGGAATCAGCCAAGCACAGCGTACTCTCCCAAGATCCGGCTCGTATAACCGAAAGGTTGGCAGAACAGAACAGAGAAATTATCCGAATAGAAATGTTTTGACGCGGATTTAGTTCCAGAATCAGTGCGGCTAGCGTATTCTCTCTTTTACCTTCAATTCATACATGTAAACCACACTACACCTTATTAGAAATGTATTACGTAGTTTACAACAAAGCCACCTAATATTATCGACCAATAACAGTGGCAATAAATGACGCAACCAAATTCCCTGCCCATTTTTTCTGTGTGAAACCTTGGATTGCAAGTCAAAACAGTGACACGCTTTTCGTACGCTACGCCACTTCTTGTTAATATTTCTAAATTATGTGGTTGGCAGAACCATGGGAGGTAGAGAGTTGAGACCTGGGAAATTGAGTATCTAGTGTTATATGACCTATTAAGTGTTATCCTTTCAATTATTTATTCTTTTATGTCAATAGCTATTAACAAAAATTTGTTTTCACAAATTGTATCGGATTTTCGGTATTGTTCTTCTAAATTGCCTTTTACGTCCTCTCCAATTTGTGTTGTTTGCTACAAATAAGCGAGAACAGGCGAGTTAAATGGAGCTCCAGCTAAATCCAGAATACAGGGAAAAGCATAGTTTCCCGAGGGAGACAGGAGATGGCCTGTCGATAAGTTTAATTCCCTTTGTGTCAAATCGCATCGTGCCATACATCCGTAGTTTAGCACAGATTTTTTTATTAAATTTTTTATTCTTTTTAAATTACATTAGAAGTAACAACAGAATTTTCTCAAGTAGTTATTATTATCATAATTATTTTATTATTGATGTTAAGGGTATCTGGTAGTTTTTAAAAGAACTCTTACACCAGGGTGTGAAAGATCAATTGATCCTATAGCGCTCACGATATGACTATCATGAGGGGTATTTAATTGACTTAGCATAACTTACATGATTAAGCGAAAGCGAAGTTGGTGCCTATATCTACATATATTATTTTATTAGTTTTCAAGTTATTATTAGATCACTCAATAAGAAATATATTAAATTAAAGGTTTGTGTAATACTCTAACGAAAGGATTGATATTTATTTAGTACATATGTAGAAGGTGGCGTGTGGGTTTCCACTAAACCAACTTCTAACAAGATCGGCATTCAGTCGCACACGATGTGTAGTTAAGTATAGCAGTAGGAAGCAGACGAAGCAGTAGTAGGTAGAAAGCGGAGAAGGTATAGAGAGGAACTTGATAGCAAAAGAGGATAGTATATACAGATAGATATATTACAATTTTACAACACAGTTTACAATATAAGAATATCGACACCAGAGACGCGTGTCATGTGGTAGAGAACCGACGAATAAAGAACGCCGCGATCCGTCGGATGTTTTTCATTGCGCGCGCAGCCGTTGCCAAACGATAGGTTGAGGTTTGTTATGAGTGGCGAGTGTCTCGCTACACCACTCCCCCAACCAGACCGTAACTACGGTCGATAGTAATTCGGAAACCTTACTCGTCTGCCGCTCCGGGTTGTTTTAACCTCTTGTTGTCCCTCTGTTTGAGATGTTGTCGTCGTCGTCGGTGGCATCGTTGTAGGACTATGTACATCTTTTGTCAAATAAGCTGGCTTCAGTCTGTCAATAGTGACGTTGGATGGTTTACCTCGGACATCTATCTTGAAAAATTTCTCCTGCCTCTCGAGGACTTTGAAAGGTCCGGCATAGGGTGGTTCGAGTGATGCCCTTACGTGATCTTGCCGAAGAAAGACATGGGATGCGGTATGAAGATCGCGTGGAATGTAAAATGGAGAAGTACCATGCCATGAAGCAGGTTTTGGAGAAAGCTTAGCCATATTCGTTCGAAGTCGGGTTACATACTGGGTGATATCTGCTGTCGTGTAATCTTTGGGAGATAGAAATTGACCAGGTAGCTGGAGTGGCTCACCATAGACGAGCTCAGCTGGACTGGCTTGTAGATCTTCTTTCCAAGTATTTCGGATCCCCAGCAACACCAGTGGAAGCGATTCGGTCCACTGTGAAGAGTCATGGCACATTATGGCAGCCTTGAGCTGGCGATGGAGACGTTCTACCATGCCATTAGCAGCTGGATGGTACGCTGTAGTACGAAGATGTCGCGCGCCGATCATAGACGTGAGTGCATTGAAAAGGTGGCTCTCGAATTGACGACCACGGTCCGTAGTCACGCGAGCGGGACAGCCGAATCTAGCTATCCAGCCAGACACGAGGGCAGCTGCGCAGGTCTCT
Organism: Apomyelois bistriatella; assembly: GCA_947044815.1. Classification (NCBI taxonomy): domain Eukaryota; kingdom Metazoa; phylum Arthropoda; class Insecta; order Lepidoptera; family Pyralidae; genus Apomyelois; species Apomyelois bistriatella. Next base: position 1,734,185 of record OX345693.1, read on the forward strand.
GCTGTGATGTCCTGTAGGGGGATAGCCTCAGGCCATCGAGTAAATCTGTCGATGACAGTGAGACAGTATCTGTAACCACAAGACAATGGTAAAGGTCCTACGAGGTCAATGTGAATATGAGAAAACCTCGCAGAAGGAGTAATGAAAGATGAGAGATGAGAATGAGTATGACGGGTGACTTTGTTTTTCTGGCAATTTAAACATTGCCTAGACCATTCTCTACAGTCCTTACGAATCCCTGGCCAAACGAATCTTTGTGTAACCAGTCGTACTGTAGCTGTATTCCCTGGGTGATTCCAGTTATGCACCATATTGAAGACTTGCCTTCTTAAGTTCGGAGTGATGTATGGTCGAGGTGGCTGAACAGAAGTGTCGCAGAATATTGGTAAGTTAATGTGTGCTGTTCGTATCTTCCTTAGCTTCAGAGCGGTACCATGTTTAAGAAGGCCTTGCAGCTCAGGATCAGCTTCCTGGGATCGTGCAAGTTCTTGGTAGTCGATGGCCACGGAGATCTCATCTAGGCGCGAGAGAGCATCAGCAACCACATTCTCGGGTCCAGGTATGTATCGAACGTCTGTTGTAAATTGAGCTATGTAGTCTAGATATCTGAACTGGCGAGGTGAACATTGGTCTCTATTCTTTGTGAAGGCAAAGGTGAGTGGTTTATGATCAGTTAGTATGGCAAATGTCCTCGCCTCGACCATGTGGCGGAAGTACTTAATGGCCTCGTAAACAGCTAACAGCTCCCGGTCGTATGGGCTATACTTTTTTTGAGATGGGCTCAGTTTATGCGAATAAAAGGCCAAAGGTTGCCACTCCTTTCCTTTTCGCTGTTGCAAGACTGCACCAATACCCAAATCTGATGCATCAGTCACGATGGCTAAATCTGCAGTTGGGTTTGGATGGGCAAGTAGTGTGGCATTTGACAATGAGGTCTTACAATCTTCAAACGCTTTAAGCATATCAGGTGTCATATTCACTGGATGTGAACCTTTAACTTTAGGGCCGGATAGTACTGCGTGCAGCGGTGCTTGAAGTTGAGCAGCGTTTCGTACGAAGCGACGGTAAAAATTCAGCATGCCCAAGAATCTTCGAAGCTCTTTAATAGTTTTGGGAACAGTGTACTCCTGAAGCGCTTGGACTTTAGTAGCGAGGGGTTTAGTACCGGCAGCTGAAACTGAGTATCCTAGAAAGGTTACCTCTTCTTTTCCAAGGAAACATTTTGATGTGTTCACCCATATGCCATATTGTTTGAGGCGCCCGAAGAGTATGCGAAGATGAGCTTTGTGTTGTTCCACGGAATTTGAGAAAATCAAGATATCGTCGATGTACCCATAGCAGAAATCAAGGCCCAGGAGCACTTCATCAAGAAACCTTTGAAAAGTTTGGGCAGCGTTTCTTAAGCCAAAAGTCATGAACGGAAATTCAAAGAGTCCGAACGGTGTAGTAATCGCTGTTTTGGGAATATCAGCAGGATTTACAGCTATTTGATGGTAGGCCTTAACTAAATCCATGGTGGAGAAGATGGAACATCCAGAAAGTTGATGTGAGAAGTCATGAATGTGTCGTATAGGGTAGCGATCAGGTATAGTGCGGGAATTCAGAGCTCGGTAGTCCCCACAAGGTCGCCATGAATTGTCCTTCTTTCTCACCATGTGCAAAGCCGAAGACCATGGACTCTCCGAACGGCGAGCAATGCCACTGGCAAGCATGAACTCAAACTCCTTCTTGGCAGTCTGAAGTCGAGCTGGATCTAGACGTCGTGGTTTACAAGATACTGGAGGTCCTGGCGTAGTCTTAATATAGTGTAGTGTGCTGTGCTTTGGCGGTGAATGCACACCAGCAGGCCTTGTAATCTCCGGAAACTCTCGAAGTATTTGATGGAATTCTGACTCACCATTAACAGATTTCACAGAGGCGATATCGTCAGTGGTTCCTGTTCTTTCTGAAATGGCGGCGACATGTAAAGTTGTAGTACCGTCAACCAGACGTTGATTCCTGCAATCAACTAGTAAGTTGTAGTGGCTAAGCAGATCAACACCAATGATGGGTTTTGACACGTCGGCTATTGTGAAGCTCCAAGAAAATATGCGTCTGAGTCCTAAATTGAGATGAAGCTGTATAGGCCCGTAAGTATAGATGATACGGCCGTTTGCCGCTATTAGATCATACTTGGAACGAGCGCAGGACGTCTTGACTGCTGACCGTGGGAAAACGCACAAGTCTGAGCCAGTATCCACAAGGAATTGCATTTTCGTGGCGCGGTCGGTGACAAAAAGACGGCCTGTAGATGGAGGGCAGTCGTTGGCCGCTACTTCCGACCGCCCTGGGCGTTTCCCGACTCGAATGTGCAGGGCTGCCTACACTTCTTCGCCTGAGCTCCAAAAGTATAGTGGTAGAAACAGTGCGGGTGGTCTGGCGGTGGCTGTGTGTAATTCGAGCGACTGCTTGAGCGGTTTCTCTGAAAACTAGGCTTGGAACGTGAGTGACTTCTGTTATTCCTGTCATTAGTAAGGGCTGCTACTTGCCTGGTTAGCTCATTGACCTGCCTTGTTAGCTCTTCCATAGGCGAAGATGGTGCGATGACAGTAGAAGTGCTAGCAATGGAGACCTGAGGTATAGCAGGAGCAATTTCGTACACTTTATCAGCCAATTCTCCCAGTTTATCTAAAGAAAGATCCATCTGTGAAGCAATAACAGTCTGTATATTCTGTGGCAGTCGACTAGTCCATAAAGTGGCCAAAAAATCACTGGGTATTGATGGACCCGCTAAACTCTCCAAGTGACGCAGGAATTGCGAGGGCTTTCGGTCGCCAAGCTCCTCGTGCACAAGTAATTGTTTCACGCGCTTTTCCTGTGAAGCGGACAGACGCCTTATAAGCTCGGTCTTCAATTTCAAATATTTGTCTTTTTCAGGAGGCCTAGTAATGATATCTTTCACTTCGATGGCGTATTGGTGATCAAGCTGTGCTACGAGATAATTGAATTTTGTATCATCAGTAGTAATTCGGGAAAGATCAAATTGACACTCTAATTGGGCAAACCATAAAGCCGGTTCTTCTGGCCAAAATGGTGGTACTTTTACACCAACTCTCAATACTTCATCAATTTGAATCACTTTTTCGGACTCGCACATTTTAAAAACAAAAGTCGCTCACCACTCGTGTAAGTAAGGCCACGGCCAACCTCTTTGTTGCTATTGGCAACGAAGTTTGTTTGACAGGAAAAATTTTTATTCAAAATTATTTTTATTTTATGCTCACGATTTCCAGGTCACAAATCGGCGCAAAAGGTGCTTCTTGTTCGTAGTCGGTGGTCACCAGTGTAGAAGGTGGCGTGTGGGTTTCCACTAAACCAACTTCTAACAAGATCGGCATTCAGTCGCACACGATGTGTAGTTAAGTATAGCAGTAGGAAGCAGACGAAGCAGTAGTAGGTAGAAAGCGGAGAAGGTATAGAGAGGAACTTGATAGCAAAAGAGGATAGTATATACAGATAGATATATTACAATTTTACAACACAGTTTACAATATAAGAATATCGACACCAGAGACGCGTGTCATGTGGTAGAGAACCGACGAATAAAGAACGCCGCGATCCGTCGGATGTTTTTCATTGCGCGCGCAGCCGTTGCCAAACGATAGGTTGAGGTTTGTTATGAGTGGCGAGTGTCTCGCTACACATACATTAGTTACGGACCTTAAGCTCTGATACATATGGTTTGGAATGCAACATGGTAAATGTTTGCATGCCAACAATATAATAGAATAATAGAGTACAGAGAAAATGACTTCTATATTATCTGTACAGAAAAACATAAATTTACGCACGGTCATAAATATATACTATACAAGACCCGAACAAAGCCTTAGAGCCGAGCTTAGAACTTACGCCATTTGTTACCGGCCCAATGCCGGCGAATATTTTGGCCTTTTGGCCTAAAGTACACTATTGTTCCGACTTCAATGCCGCTGTGTTGAGCATGAGATCCTAATGCTTATGTGGTTTTAGAATTAAAGCGTTCAAGATCCAAGACTAAGTATGCTTTATAGTTATACTAGCGACCCGCCCCGGCTTCGCATGGGTGCGATGCTATGTAAAACATGTATTATATATATAGACCTTCCTCTTGAATCACTCTATCTATAAAAAAAAACCGCATCAGAATCCATTGCGTAGTTTCAAAGATCTAAACATACATAGAGACAGTCAGCGGGAAGCGACTTTGTTTAATACTATACTAGCGACCCGTCTCGGCTTCGCATGGGCATAAAAACCATCCTCTTGAATCACTCTATCTATTAAAAAAAACCGCATCAAAATCCATTGCCTAGTTTTAAAGACTTAAGCATACAAAGGGACATAGGGACAGAGAAAGCAACTTTGTTTTATACTATGTAGTGATAGTGATAGTGAAGATATTTGCAAGGCCTTGATTTCTGAAGGATATCTGAAGTTTCTGTATTAAGAATACCCCTTCTCATAATCATCTATGCGTTATCCCGGTTGTATCTCAAGCCGTATAGTTTCGAAATCCCGAATCCGCTAAAACTCCATGTCTTATCCATACTACTATTATAAATGCGAAAGTCTATCTGTCCGTGTGTTACGCTATCACGGCTAAAAAGCTGGACCGATTTTGATGAAATTTGGTTAGGATATATTTAAAGACTGGGGGTCAAACATAGAAAACCTTCTGGCGCGGTATAACCGAGTACCACGCGGGCAGAACCGCGGGCAACGGCTAGTTCTTAATAAATCTGATATATATTAGTCTGGATATATTGGTCTGGTTTCCCTGTAAACATGGTTATGGAGGTCAGATGGCAGTCACTCCAATAATCAGTACCACAATGATAATAAATGAAAATTTACCCTTGACTCTTAAGAGTAAACTTCTTCTTGTCGAATCAAAATGGCCATAGACTACACTATAGTGATTTTGCTCAAACTAGGCTATCTGTATTGCCCGGTGGTTTGCCAAATGTAGTCATAAATGCATTATAATACAAGAGCTGTGAATTAAGGATGTAAGTAACTGAGATAAGTCAAGGTTGGATGAAAATGATTTGAGTCGCTAACGCCCGAATACTCAAACGCTACACAATTTTGAGAGCTGCTCCAATACCATGCTGTCGCGCTGGACGTCAACGATATGACAGTGACAGCATGATACTTGAACAGCTCTCAAAAATGAGTAGCGTTTGAGTATTCGGGCATAACTTCCTCTATCATTTGCTAGTAAAAAGAGACCTTATTGGCTGAGAAATCTCTCTTTGAAATTTTCAGATAGACAGACGCTGTAAATAGAATAGCATAGCCCAGGTTGTAACAAACATGTCTAGCTAGAATTAGTATATGTCTGAACGCGCCCTAACATAGTACAATTATGTAAATAGAGGATCCTAGCCGTCGACGGTAAACAGTCCTACATGCCTCCTGTTTAATCTACATTATATGTAGTATGCAAATACTATTTTCCATGTGTTTGTACTCTGTATTTGTTGAGGTATGTTCTATTTTAATGTTTGTCTTTGGAAGATTTGAGGTTAGTTTTGCCCGAATATTATAATGCATTGTCAGGTTTATGAGCTCTAGTGTTGCCCTCAATTAGTTAAAATGCTATTTAATTACGATAATATATTAATAAAAATCAATATAAATTATTGATTTTTTTTCATAAGTTTATTGATCGGTTTACAAACCATTTTTGTTAGATTTTGTTTAACCAATATAAGCGTAATTTTTATCAAACTTTTACGTTTCAATGACTAAGATTTCAAGCAAATCAATCAATCGAATAAGTCTCAAATCCGTCTAAGTCACGATATAGATTTTTTTTTCTTTCCACTGATAAAGATGTGCATCCATTGCAATCGAACCTGAGCGTACCCAATGGATTTTTTTACTTGTCTGAGGAACAGATCGCCGCACTGAAATTGTTATACGATGCAATAGAAATTCATAAAACAAAATTTTGTCATTCCTGCGCTCTGGTTCAAATAAAATGAGCGCATTGTTTTTTACACTATACGAATGTGGAAGGATCGTTTCGTTAAAGCAGCTATCTGGGAAAGTTATTAGGAGGACGACCAGCGACCGCTCCAGATATCGTTGAAGCGATGCGGAGTAGGCAGACCTGGGGGGTTACTACCGTCTCTTGAAACCATGCAAGATCCAGTGAGTAAGCGAGATAGCGCGATACATGATGTAAGGCGACATCTCCCTTACTCACTGGATCTTGCATGGTTTTAATTAGATGGTGATAAGTCACCTGAGTGAGATGAGAGCTGTAAACTAGCGAGCCATCGCGCAGAATAGATTACGAGTGCTCTCTCGTTTTGAAGAAACTCTCGGTCACGGAGCTAGCGGAGTAAGGGCGCGCCGTTTAATCATAGGTAAATTGAAAGAAGAAATGTGATTTTGCGAAATCACCTTTGAAGTATGTTCTTGGAATCAACCTAGTAATTTTTTCGGAAGACATAATGAAATCATTAATGATAATTTTGTTTGTCGTTTTTATCTAAAAATAAAGTTCTAATAAACATCCTGTTAGACAGACATTTAAATTCATACTTTCACATTGCCTAATTGGCCTGCACTGTATTTTTTCAAATGAAAATATAATCACTATCACTACATAGTATAAAACAAAGTCGCTTTCTGTGTCCCTATGTCTTTTTGTATGCTTAAATCTTTAAAACTATGCAACGGATTTTGATGTGTTTTTTTTTAATAGATAGAGTGATTCAAGAGTATGGTTTTTATGCCCATGCGAAGCCGGGGCTGGTCGCTAGTAATGAATAACTTATACAAATCATACTGTTTAGGTTATGCTGTTGCTATACCATTAAATAAGGTTATCAATATGTAGTTATAAAACTTACGACTTATGTCGAAAAGGCTAATAGACGTATCTCGTAACCAAAAGGCCTTCATGGTACAGAGGATTAGCATTGCTACACAATTTAGCAATGCTGCCAGCCTTCTGGGCTCACTACCGCGGTGTGACACTTTAGCGGGACTGTACAATTTGTAAATATATAGTACTTTATTTATTTGATTTGCCTTATATTAGTATAATTTAATTGACAATAAATTTTCTTATTAGGTTAAGCTAGCAAAAGGGCATTGTTTGATATACATGTCGCAGTAAGATAGATAAAGCCGTGATATAGTCATATTCCTAGTGATATAATTATATACCGTAACATAGATATATGAAAGAGATTTATAACTATCTTACTAGGAATATAATTATTATACGGTTGCAATCTAGTAATATGTTTATCTGACTAAACTAATCTAGTCAGATGGTTATAAATCTGCCAGAGAATCAAAGAAAACAATACTAATTATATTGGTTTTTATTTTTATTACAAAATTAAGGTTGCAATTAGTCACAATACTGTTTCTGCTGGACAAAGACCCCCCCAAGGATTTCCAAAATGACCGGTTGGAAGCGGCCTGGATCCAGCGCCTGCCTGCGACCTTCCTTAGGTCATCTGACCATCTGGTCGGTGGGTGTCCGATGCTGCACTTACCGGTGTGTGGTCGCCATTCGAGAACCTTTCTGCCCCATCGGCCATAGGTTCGTTGCGCTATGTGCCCCGCCCACTGCCACTTCAAAAAGCTAATCCGCTAGGCTATGTCGGCAACCCTTTTTCTCCTACGAATCTCCTCATTTCTGATTCGGTCTCCTAGGGAACACCGAGCATAGCCCTCTCCATGGCTCTTTGGGCGACCTTGAGCTTAACTTATGAGGCCTATAGTAAGGGACGCCAAACTCATGTTATCACTGGTAACAAACACTGGTGGAAGACTTAGTTTTAAGGCACTAAACGTTAAGTTACTAAACTTAATCCAGTAATATAACCATATCACTAAACTAGAACCGTACTATAATTATGTTCCTAGTAAGATAGTCATGAAGTGCTTTCGTATAACTATGTTCCGGCATATAATCATATACCTAGGGTTATAACTATATTACGGCTTTATCTATCATACTGCGACATACATACATATGCATAAACCATTAGTTTTTTATACAATTTAGTAAGCAAATATACAAACAACCTGATGATAAGTGGTCATCACGATGTCGAACAGCCTGTCGATTCTAAAAATTACAAACATCAACTCGCTTCTCCCGTCGCTATCATTCACCCTCCATAAGGTTCAAAATGACAAGTGAGCTTCGAAGTGACGGGGAAATCATCTTACAGAATGCCACATCTTACGTCATCTCATACTAAATCTCACGTCTAATCTAGTTCATCTCGCTATACGCTCGCAATGGCAGCGATAGTACACATACAGATTCGAATTCTCAACCGAGTTTTTAGAATGCCAATTAAGAAACTCACAGTCGATTCAAAGTTAAAAATGAAAGCTTATAGAATCAAAGACCAGTTCTGAGTATATTCTCTTCATAGTTCGTTCACCGACCTTGAGCCTTCCTATCAGACTCTGCCTCTAATCGTTTTCCACTTACAAAAATATGGCACAAATTATTCTATACCATTAATATTCGTTATATATGGTGATCTTATAAAACGTTCTATTCCATTCCAAGTCCAGGCGTCACCTGTATGTATTGTTCGCGCCCATTCGTCAGATCGTTAAAGTAACAAAAGCAGGTGATCAGTCATCTAAGTGACTAAGTGACTAGTGTTGCACAACTATTGATAGTTGAGATTATCGATAGTCTACATAAAAAACTATATTTAAGGACTGCTATTATTACAACAAACTTATTACAAAAAAGTAAAAGAAAAACCGTCTGTCACTACAAACAGAATCCATAACTAATATTTAAAATGTGAAAGTGTGTTTGTTTGTTTGTTTGTCCTTCCATCACGCCGTACCTAAGCAACCAATCGACCTGATTTTCGACATAGAGTTAGTTAAAAAAATGGAGAGTAACATAGGCTACTTTTGGTCCTGAAAAAGCATCCAGTTCCCAAGGGAGATTACTGGAATATTTGTATGTGTACACTAAAAACTAATTCCACGCAAGCGAAGCTGCGGGTAAAAGCTAGTAATTAATATTCCTTACTTGTTTTTACTAAAAAAAAAAATGTTACATTCGTCAAAATATACACTATAAAGAAGGTTATAATGCATTTTTGAATTTAGAGCATCGTAGTTTTAACAACAAATGATAAAAAGTAATTAGACGAAAAAAAAAATTATAAGATTTTTTTTTTATTAGAAAAAAATATATTCTTGTGCATTTTTTTCTCAAATCTGGCCAAGTTTACTGATTTCAAACTCAAAGGCGTCCCAAATAATATAACAGCTTTAATATATTATTGATTCAGTCATCGAAATTTTTGTAGTAAAATAATCGCGAAGTCTAGTTCGTGACAAACAAAATAACCTATCGATATCAGAAAGTGGACTATCAATATGCAACACTATTAGTGACGGTTGCTTTGCGAATAACAATGTCCACTGACTTGTTAATTTTCAAATGATTTGTTGTACTGTAATGTGTTTTTAATGTCAAAAATGGCGCGGAAATAGGTCAAGTGCAATCGTTGAGAGCGCGACTCTTGATGTTTCAAAACTCTACTATATTTTCTGAAATAAGTGAAATAAGTATAAAAAAGTATAAGTTTTCTTATTATTTTGTTTAAATTTATACGTGCAAGTATAAAAAACAGCTTAAAAGTCGGCTTTTAAGCTGTTTGTTTATACATACTACATACTAGCAACCGGTTTTGCACGGCACTTCAATGCTATATAATGCATGTATTATACATATAAACCTTCTTTTTGAATCACTCAAACTATAAAAAAACCACATCTTAATCCGTTGCGTAGTTTCAAAGATTTATATTATGTAGAGATAGTGATAGTGATGGAGTGACTATAGGTACAGATCATGTCTAGTCGTAAATATACGCAATTTATTTAGGTTTTTATTTTTGGAAACAAAACTATTAATATCAAACCTTCATAAAATATGGAACATAGTTTACTCAGACATTTGCGACGTTTGAAAAAATATTAAGGACAAATCCTGTTTTTTTTCTCTAAAACAAAAACCGACATAATGTTATAGATAGAACAAAGACGAAATAAAATTATAGATAGAAAATAAATCGCTTAAAAAAACAATGGGCAAAAAATCAAAAAACGCACTAGACTTAAATAATAAAAAAAAATATTTGGTTTTCGATTTGCATTAGATATGAAAAAAAAAATACGTAAACGCTTTTATTGACATTGAAAATTCAAAGTTAAGTTCATTAATAATCAAACTCAAAATATAATAAGAGAAAAATCATATAAATTAATATATTTAGAATCATCAAAATTAATAAATAATATTAAAAATGAAATACATTTTGGTATAATAACATTTATTACAAACAAACAAACACAATAGAAAAAAAAACACCAAGAAAAGGGTACGTGTACTAGTTAGTATACATTCAATATTCATATAACTACAGTTTCTGTTCTATTCAATAAAAGTCTGTGAGAGCGATTTGTTTACATGAAGTAATTGCACATAAATTGTCCATTTGCATAGCTAGTCTATGGAGTAGACCGATGCAATTGCTGTTTCGATTACTGCGATGCATCGAATGGAATTCTCGACCTTTTACCTATTGCATTGTTTGGAACGGAGCAATTTCTCGGTCGAACGCGTAGGTTTAAGGAAACAGGAATTCCACTTTGGATACTGTATACGACCGATATTAGATACTAGTTGTTGCCCAGAGCTTCGTTACCGTGGTGATTCCGGGATAAAATATAGCTTACGTGTATCCAGGATCTAAGCAATCTCCATTCCAAATTTCAGCCAAAACAGTTTAGCAGTTTTCCTGTGATAGAGTAGCATATATGTATATTTATCTTCAATATACAGACACCCACTTACGATTTTATTATATGTATTGATTGACGACATATTATGTTGCTCTTGATTTCTATCTATCTTGTAATAATGTCTGTGAATCTTAACTCAGATCTCGAATTATAGCTTTGAGGAATTTTCTCCCACGTACGCCAAGAAATAAACTCCCTAACATCGTTTTCCCTAGAGACTGTGACCTAGAGAGAGCGAAAAAGATCTCAGAAAGTGTAACACGTACGTGATATTGTATTAAGTCTTATTTTGGTAATATAAAAAAAATATTTTGACACTTGTGCAATTCATATTTTGACTATAGCAAAAAAGTGACAATGTGGTCACTGCAACTATTCTGGTACGTTGCCTTTGGTTGTCAGGGTTTTGATTTGATTTACCTAAGTACAGGTTCTATGGAGACAATTAATGATGACATTTGAATAAATGTAAGACCTTAATATGATTTGTGTATCACTGGATTTCATAGGTTTGATTTTATTAGTTAACTCATGAAAGTATTTGCACTGAATAAAATCAAACGGTAATATAGTCCCGAATAAAAACAATAATATCTAATCTGTTTAACGTAAATAATCTTTATTGTACTACAAAAAAAATAATATTAGAGATTCTTTTTTTTGTAGTGCAATAAAGATTTTTTATATTTGTATGGCCTTTGTCCAGTATTGAACTTAAGTTTTTCTTACAAACCATAGAGCAACCCAGCCTTGGCATTTGATTCTAAATCCTTCGCTTCTCTATAATAACAGATAAACTCTATAATTTATTAAAAAGACACGCCCTAAACAGGCGGGAAATGCTATCACAAGTTCCGTGTCATTACACGAAGTTTATAAATGTAGGCGCCATCTGCCGGCGATAATTGTGACTCACCACAGCTCAAGAAGGCCCAAGTTCTATCATAGACAAAAATTTACTAGAAATGTCTTAGATAAGTATTTAGTTTTTTTTAATATTAATGTCGGAAAACCAGCTAAACTGATGTCCGATCATTAAATTTTTATTTAATATACTCTTAGATCTAAGTTCGCTTTTAATCCTACTCATAGATATTGCCACTCGTTATAACTTATATATTACCATTAACATCAGACCTCTGAAGTTCCACATTCGGGTGTGTTAGTAGCTACAAAAAACGGAATCAGATTTTTTTAGTTGTCTAAAGGCATCTGAGTAGCATAGTATATATAGGTTAAGAAAGACCGCTAGTGGCTACTGATTTTTTTTTAACGCTTATAACTTGAAAACTACTGGTCGGATTTGCAAAATACTTTTTGTATTTGAAAGCCTGATTCTTGGGAAAGATTATAGACTATATAGTACATACACACAAATGGCGAGTGAAACCGCGGGAAACAGCTATAAATTATACGTACAAAAAAATATGTGACATCTCGCTTACTCGATCGTTTTTGGATCGCTTTTAATGGTGTCAATAAATTTCATAGTAATAATAACTACTAACCCAGTACCGTATGTCAATAACTGATTAACTTACCCTAATATCATAAACCTCAACACATTCCAAGACGCCGAGGCACGTCCAGTACGTCTAACGCCCGTCTTGAGGGTATAGTTTCATTGGCACAGTTGCCAAAGTCAAGACTTCAGAAAGTCGAATAGTATGAGGGAACTTGAGGGTAGTTGCAAACTTAGTTTTGTCGAATTTGTTCCTACTCACCGTTCTACAGGGAATGTCCACTTTTAGTTCGAAACTATTGATATAGATGAAAGCTATTTAATTTAATTAATTTGGATAATGCTTGTTTTAGTAGTCGTTACTTAAATGAATTTGAATTTAAGCTGCTTTATTGCTTTTGGAAATTGCTCAAACTGTTTATTTAAGCTGCTTTCGGAACTCATGAGACCGCGTAACGTCATCAGTTCCATTGTTTTCGGTAGCTGATAAACTAACTATTAATATAATCTGCTTTAATTCTTAAGCTACCGAGGGGATAAAAAAAAACATAGCATCATGCGACTGCCATTGACTGATTGTGCATTTTATGAACACATGGAAAAAAATAAACTTTAATCTATGCTTTTTTTTTTTTCATTATTTTGTTACTCCAACATAAACCAGATTATTTGAAGCACTTTAATTCAAGATTTAATATTTGGTATTGAGTCTCATACATCGTATGATTGTTTGTTGAACCAAACACATTGAAAATTAGGTATTAAGAGAGTCGTATAGATTATTTGTTAGTTTACAAGTATTCTAATAAAATAGCAATAAAACTCCGCCACTGACAAGGCGTTGTCAGTGGCTTCGTATAGGTCCCCGAGCGTGCAGGTGGCTGGACACGCAGGGCTCGATAGAAGATGTGCCATGGTCTGGGGAGAGACACCACATCTGCAGGTATCCTCTAAGCTGTACCCCCATCAAAAGAAGATTAACATCTTCTTTAAAGTAAAAGCAAGTTTAATTCTGTTTTCTTTTGACCTAGCTTTAATAATGAAATAACGCCAATGCTTTAAAAGCTAAAATACCTTCAATATCTATGCTGCATAGCAAGGAACGAAGGCGCCCATTAAGATAGGACAAAGTGGGGCGACTGACTAATGGGGGCACGGTCCAGCAAAAATTGCACAAATTGCCTCTACTCGGTGCATATTTCTAGTATCTTTACTTAACTATCGCTAAAGGGGAGTAATGTTTATCTTCTTATAAAAAGTAAAATAGCTGTGAAATTAATATTCATTTAGAATAGTATGATTTCTATTGCTCGGCATCACTATGTAATGAAATTTTTTTATCAATAATCTCAAGTCTAGAAAATTGGTCACAAAATGAACATTACAAAATAATATATACGATCGAATAAGGAAACCACGTCTTTTTTTTTGAAGTCGGTTAAAATACTTACTAAAATGAAATTATAGTAGACTCGCGGTCAGCTGATAATATTTATAATATTCGTATGAGTCACAAATGTGATTTCAAGCTTAATAGGATGAAACATTTGCACACAGTTTTAAGAATAACTTTCACAAAAATTCATGAATATATTTCCTCCGTAAAAGTTGCCCTAGTTGCGAGACCGATAAAAGACTAAAACAACTTTCATTACCCTAGTAAAGAACATAATAAATAATAAATTTGCTTATTAATGAAACTCTCCGTTCCTCATCTGCATAGCAAAGGACTTGATGCAATAGAGAAGTAAAGATGGCCGACAACTACTGCCGGATATTATGTTAAATTTTTGAGAGAAAATTAGGAATATTGTCTGAATTTTGTGAAAGTTTGATCTTAAGGAACGATCCATGGTCAGGTCAAAATGAAAAATGATCATTTTCAGATTGACCTTGATCTTGGCTAATAATTACCTACCGAATTTAATGTTAAGTATATTGGAGTTAGTATCCTTAAACAAGTCTGGAACTTTTTTTGGGGCTAAGTCAATCTGTGAAAAAAAAAAATCACAAATACACTCGTACGCACACACACAGTGCATCAAATTTGTAGACGCTACGATATCTTATAACTCGTAGCAGTACTACGAGACATCGTAGAGCCTCTACGAACTCCAACAGTCCGTATTAGATTGAATTGAACTTTACAAGGATACTTCCTGTAATGCAGAAGTATTGGCTGGTGAATAAGTAAAACAAATCTCAACATACTAATATTAGAATTGAAATTTGCACGTCAATTTTGAAAGATGTTTTTTTCTTTCATATCAATTGAAAACATTCGTTAAGTTTTTTCTGCAAAGTTTTTTTATTATAACGAGTTAATTTATATTCAATGATCCGGTTTGACGGGTGACAGAGACAGAGAAATTACTTAATACTCTGACGATACATCTTAAGCCATGGGTTAGCAGCGTGCATGTTACATTCATCATCAATTCAAGTTCTTCGTCTAGTTTGCGGTGGCAAGTATAAATTGGTGAATTTCCGCCATTCCACCAGGAAAATAGCTATAAATAATAACAAATTCTTTTTTTTTTCTTAAAAGTTAAATCACAGAACAAATTAATAAATATAGGGACAAATTACACAGATTGAGCTGGCCCCAAAGTAATTTCGAGACTGGTTATGGTTTACTAACTCAACGATACTATATTTTATAACAAACACTCATATAGATAAACATCTAAGACCCGGGTCAATCAGAAAAAGATCATTTTTCATCTTGACCTGACCGGGAATCGAACCCGGGACCTCCTGAGTAGCAGTCAGGCATGTTAACCATTACGCCACGGAGGTCGTCAAGAAGACTAGTCTAAAACCAAATTAGCTTAAACATCTTAACTTACGCTTGTTCAAACAACTTTGATCGTGTCTAACGAGCCATTAAATCAGTGAAGCGATATTTAAAACATTTTCGCTCCTTAAGGATGATATGTGTCCCGTGATTAATGAAGGTTTTTGTATAAATAGTGTCTTATTTCTGGTATAAGGTTCGATTAAGTGTGTAAAGGCCATGCGGCCTTAAGACATGGGTTACCTAAAATAGTACTATATTTAGTTTTAAGGATTAAACCTACATTTGACAGAATAATAGACGGTGTAGTTAGCATCATAATTTCGTGACACGGTTAGTCGACCATGTACACCCTGGTGTCAGAGTTCTTCGGAACCACCTCTCGGCCTCTGACGTGGTTCCTTTGAGGACAACCAATATGGCTTAACGTGCTTTCTGAAGTACGGAATCATCTTTATTATTAGAAGTCAATAAAATGTTTCAAGCCTGCTATGTCCTAACCAAACTGGAAACAACTAAAAAAAGTATGCTTCCTGTGGGAATCGAACTCACTACCGCCGACAAACCGACCTGACCGAGGACCGAACTCAGGGCCTTCCGAGTAGTGGACAGACAGTCAACCATAACGCAAAGGCGGTCGTAGTCAATATTAACAAAACCAGCGAGCCGCCCCGGCTTCGCATGGGCATAAAAACCTTCTTCTTAAATCACTCTATTTATGAAAAATCCGCGTCAAATACCCGTTGCGTAGTTTTAAAGATTTAAGCATACAAAGGGACATAGGGAAAGAGAAAGCGACTTTGTTTTATACTATGTAGTGATAACCTCCATAAAGAATAAATCTAAGTCATTCCATTTGTAACTTAACATGTGTTAGCGCCAAAATATAGAGTAGTAAACACGAGATCAAAAATAATTGCGCAATTGTTCATTTAGCCTTCTAGTGCCGTACTGGACCATTAACTCGCCTCAAATGGACCGCAGAAATGTACTGAACTACTATTTGAACAATAGACATTACTGTAGTTTAGCTAACGACTAAATCCCATTCAAATAATGACTGGAATATTTTGTAGTTGACGTGTTTCGTTGAAGTAAATCCATTTGTTCGTGAAAAAGTTTGATGCCAGGGTGTGCAGGGTTGACTGATCTTGCAATATAGAGTGCACTTTTATATTGCAAGATCAGGTGGATTACTACCATCTCTTAAAACCATGCAAGATCCAGTAAGTAAGCAAAATAGCTCAATACATGATGTAAGGCGACATCTCCCTTACTCAATCGATCTTGCATGGTTTTAAGTGGTAGTAAGTCACCAGTCTGCCTGCGACCATGAGCTCTGTAAAGTGCTTGAAACGTTAGGTATAAATAAGTAAGCAATAAACGCGATAGAAAACCGTATAAAACAGTTTAATTTAATGTGTAACAATCGCGAAAACATAAGAAATCATTAAGTCACCAGTAGTTTGAGATCTCTGTCATTCCCTTAGTAGTCCTTTGCAACTCTTTAAGAAATCAAAGGTGGTCTATTTTTAATCCAGAGTCAAAAAACTGTACCTGATAAAAAATATTATAGGTGCAAGTCGGACTCGCGCATTAAGGGTTCCGTACTAACGGATTGCAGGTTATTTTGTGATTTTGCATTTCTTTTATTTGAAAAAAAATCTTTTCTTTTTTTTTGTTAATATTTAGCAAAATATTTAGAGTTTTTGGATTTATTTATAATAATTGCTTCTTACTAAATTTATGATTCTAGTTCAATAGGAAACACCCCATAATTGCATTTACGAAAATTTGCAACATTTACGGTCATATCTTTTGATAGCTTCGACGTATAATTATGTAGGATCAATTTACCTTGTCACATGATATATTAACACTTTCGCTGGCAGTAACGCCTCTCGACGTAGACAACAATTGACTGTCATTGTTATTTCGATTATTGTCCGCGAAAATATAAAAACTTGATTTTATTTTAATTCTTTTTTTTTTAGGTAAGAATATCATTTACACAACGAGTGCTTCATTATAGCACGCGTACGGAAAAAGGTAGATTAGTTTAACTTTTTAACTGACATACAATTTATATCACATCTCTAGGATTTTTATATAGTCAAATAATTCAATAGAAACATTTAAATATTAATCGCCAATTGGAAAATATTTCCAAAAAGCGCAATTCCGTATAAAAATTGCAATTGCATTACAAAATGTTATGTGAATTCCGTCATTGCATCTATTTATGTGCATTCCGTAAAATGGAATGTACAAATATGCATATTGGTTGAATTTCATGAAATTCTCTGTTGTATGATATTAAATGTAACTTCCATCAAAAATGCGGTCATATTTAATTTCCGTATTAAAATCGTGTTTTGGTTCTTGTTATTTCTGTTTTCAAATATAAAATACTAGCTTTTCATTAACTTTTACTTAAGTGGGTCTTACCAATTAATTTCTTAGCTTTTTAAGTACACAGGAACTCAGGGTTTACGTGCTTCCTTGAATTTAAAATACTATAGATGCTTGGCTAATACAATATAAAATATTTCTTTTACTCACCCATTTATAAAAACTCTGACTTCTGTTGGTTGACTGTAAGAGACCTATTTCTGGAATAAGTCCGCCATTGTATAATATATATTTTTTATTTTATACATTTTTATGTTTTTGTAAAATAATGTTATCACAAACAAAAAATAAAACAATTTTATATTTGGTTACAGCTCTTTATATTTACTAATAACCTACAATGTTGTAGCATTATGAGAGTTTATGGTCTAAAATTGCTGGCTTTTATTTTTCATACTTACCTACAGCACACTATCAACTCATAACATGATCAATTTGAATTTAAACTAATAACCATCATTTATCATCACATCAACTAATTAAATTACTAAAAATGGATAATATCGATCAATATAGAGTTAATGCTATAATCGATATGCTTGATCCTTGACTGCCTCCGTGGTCCAGTGGTTAAGGCGTTTGCCTGTAGACCCGAGGGTTCGATTTCCACGGGAAGCATATTTGTTTAGTAGTTTCCAGTTTGGTTAGGATATTGCAGGCTTGAATCACCTGATTGTTTGATAATAAGATGGTTCCGTGCTTCGGGAGGCACGTTAAGCCGTTGGTCCCGACTGCCATCATCAACTCATAACATATTGATCAATTTGAATTTAAACTAATAACAGCATCACATGGCAGTGCCATCTGATAGTCGTTAAAAGGATTACGTTAGACGCCGAGAGGGGGTTCCGAAGGACTCTGATACCAGAGTGTAAATGGTCGATTGACCGCGTCACCTACACAAAATGATTGCCTTTTATTTAATCAAGTGAGTTATTATAGTATGCTTTATTTATTATGCAAACAGTACACAGAAAAATATCTGATATTGATAAAAGAACAGGTGGCACTCCGGTTGTCGGTTTCGGTAACTGTGTCGTTAGTTCAATATTTCCCTTTTTCATCTCAAAAATGCTTAACACGCGTTAAGAAGTTTTCACTCAAATAATAACAATGAAACTAACATCTTTTCAAAAGAATAAAAATCCCAACAAAACGCGCCTAAATCAAAGAAAACATACACTACGCCATAAGCCTGCTAAAATCACATCTCAACAGGTATATTGCAACTAAACATACCGATTGCCCAATTTATTTCACACTCCGATACAGGATGAAAAGTTTGTGGGTACCTCGTGACGTATGGGTAGTGTCTTACGACCGAAAATGAGTCTAGTTTGTCACCCAACTTGTTTTATTTCTCGAACACGTATCTACTGACGGCTGAGCGCACGCACGGTTATATATGACCCTATTCCGAGCAAGCGGTGCTTGATATACTTTCGCCGGATATTCGAATCGTTCAATTATTTTATACGGGTACGGGTGTAGTGTCTTGTTTATGGAAGCACTATGCGTGGGAAGTATTCTTTGTTATTTCACTAATAGAATAAAATAATAATATTTAAATAAAAACAACAAAATAATACAAAAAGTCCCTGCGGCATTGTACCGAATACGCTGGCAGCATTTCCGCGTTGGATAGCCAAACTAATGCGTTGGCCGAGGAAAGTGCCAGCTCTTCGATCTCCCGTTATATCAATAAGCCTCTTCGAAATATCTTTGAAGAGGCCTATTGCTCCAGGGCCCAACGGACCAAGTGTCTCGACGCCAAACGGGACAAAGTTGTATTCGGCGCCGAGACCGCTAAATTTTGTAATTTTTTTTTCTGAGTACTTTTAGATGTATGTTTAAGCATACGACCTGCGAAAGATCGCCATAGACCAAAGAATTTGGAAATGACGCGAACCAGGCATTTATTTTTAATCTATTATTTACGCTCATGACACCTCTTTTGCTGGAACTGCCATCTCGTGGCCGTGGCCTAAGATTTTTCACCACCGTAGCCAGTAATTTTACTGCATCTCTCTTAATAACTATAATTAATATATATTATAATAACTGATATGACATAATAAATGTGGAAAAAGTAAATAATTTTTTTATAATTGTATTGGTTTAATGTAAAGAAAAAAAACTTTTGGATCATTCTCAATTCCATTGAAATTCAAATAGTGACAACGATCCTAATGCTTTTACTGCCACTGGACCACAGATGCAGTTAAATCCCTAATGAAATTCGGGATAAACCAAACAACTTAATCATAAAATAAAATATTTTTCAAAAGATCTGCAACACAGCAGCAATAATACATTGTAAATGCTAAAGAATTTGTTTCGTTAAATACAAAACTAGCCATTTTACAGCTTTAATTCCCCTGGAATCCTGGATGTCGTAAAACACTTGTGACGGAATTCCGCCGTGTAAGTGCGCGTTAAAACCATTCCTTTTTACTATCGCGTCCGCGCGGAGGTGAGATGTCGGGACTCGCGCTTTTGCGATACATTTCACCATTAATTTCTTTGTATGAAATAGATTTTAAGTATAAGATATTAAAGTTTAATATCTCTTACTTAAACTCCTTTTGTTTAATTATAATTAACCGATCGAGAGTCTCCATTTCGAGACTGGCAAATTTAGCTTTTGTTCGGATGTCTGTCTGTTTGTTCCGGGCTGGAGGTCGCATTTCTTAACGGATTCTAATGAAAGTTGGCACACGTGTACCTTTATTTTTTGAAATTTTTTGTCGATAGCTTTTTTTGATTGGGGGAAAATGGGGAAGTTTGCTATATTGTTATATTGTATATGTCGCCGCAAGATGGTTTTTTAACAAATTAATATGCGCTATGGTTTCGTTTTCGGTAGGTATAGACGAAGAAAAATAATTAATAGAATGGGAAATAGATACCTATAGAGTTATAAAAAAAGGGAAGTCAAGGGAGGAGGATCGCGAGGTCTACTGTTCACAGAACCACTAGTTACTTATATTTTTTGAGGTTCGGCACTATATTCAAGACCGACCAACCTGACGTCAACCGACGATGAAAAAATTGCTTTTTATGGTAAAATCCGTCACCAGTCGGACATAAGTCGCATACGGCGCTCAAGGAAAGAGGGGTATATTCTCAAGCCGAAACCCATTAGGCTAAAGGAGGGAAATACCATATTAAAAAAAAAGTCGGGTGAGGTGAAATTTAGACACTCGCTGTTCGCGACACATTTTTTCATTGTTTTTTTTTTTTATATGAAATGGAGATAAAGTACTTATAGCATGTAATGTACACATTATCTTTGTTAATGTTGTCAAAATGTCTATGAATACCTACACCGCAGTTTAATGTAATAAATGAAAAAGAAACAACTACACTTGTGCCACTAGATATTATTATTCTTATTTTAACTAGGTTTTTACTCCCTGAAAAATGAGTTCCTTTTTTGTACAATGTAATTTAATAAAGTTGGCAATCCGAACATTCATTGAGCGAATACTAGTAAAAAGTTACACAACTTATTGTTTCATTTTCAGTTATTTATGATTGCAGTAAAAATTGCAAGGATCGCAATCATTGGTACAGTGGGCCATAGGAAAAAGTATACCAAATACGGTATAAGTGTAAGAATAAAGTGGTTTAATTTTGTCTGTAACCCACTGTACGTCGGTGACTCGTAACAAATATGTAGGTGGGGCGATGCGATTGCTGTATATCATGTGGAATCACGTGTGGTGTGTGCAGTTTTGTGCACGGTGCTCCCAATTGTATTCGACGACGAAATACAGTAGTTTAAAGACGTAAATGTGTGTATTTATTATGTCGTGGTCGATGGTCGCGCAGAGTTGCCATCAACAGTCATATGTTTTTATTCCACTTTTTAACCCCCGTCACTTGCTTATGTGCGAGTTTAGAAGTTCTGGGGTTTAAGGGGGAAAATGCCCAATGTCTGCAAGTAATATGTGGGGGGGGGGAGAGAGAAATCAGTTATTTAAGTTTTATGTTTGAGTTTAAAACCCGAAAAGCTATCCACAAGGTTGTCGAATGGAGTTTTCAGAACAAGTACCTTAAAAATATTTTTAAAATAAAAAAATAAAAATATTAAGGTGTTTCCACACAGTAGGGTTACTACATTGTTTTAAATTGGTGTTATGTGAAACAACACAGACTCTGTTTGTTTTTAATAACCTATGTTACTGTGTGCATAATGTTGACTGTTCTAATTACAACCAGACTCTTTGTAGTGTGTTTTAACAATAGCTGGGAAATGCTTACAGTTCATAAGAGCCGTTTGTGTACCAAAGTCCTGATTTACATTTTAATAGGTCCTAAAAGTAGTACCTATATTAACTTGTAAAGCGCCGCACAAATTGTCTATTTCTTCCAACGTACTGTTTACTAATGTTCTTAGCATTAAATTTGTCAATTATATAAGTATTTCGTACTTATGGAAATTAAGTTTTTAAAAATAAATAAAGTGAAACCCTCTTTTATTTCACACATTGTTGCCGTATGCTATAGTTCATTTAAAAAAAAATATGTAGCAATATAGGTACGTTAAATGGTGTTAAATTTTATAAAAATGAAACAGTTAACACGTGTCTTTAATAAAGTTTGTTCTGAAACTGCACAAAAGTAAAAAAATTAGTTAAATCATTTGTATTTTAATAACGCTGAAAGTAGATTCACTTTTGTAAAGCAAAAGCGTAATTTTAATTATAAAATATACAATAAAGAAAACAAGAACAGAATACTGAAATGAAAATAAAAAAGATGTTCTAATTTCACAAAAAAAATATATTATAACATAAAATTAACAAAAATTGAATGTTTTTTACGAGACAGTGCCAAGAACACTAGACGATTATTTATCATAACGGCTCATTTTCATGAAATGGGTCGCCATTACCATTGAAGCATCAGGCACTGACAACAGTTACTTTCCGACTCTGAAAAATGAACGATGCGATAACGACGGTGTACTCCCATTGCACCCAAACGTTTCGACCTTTTGTTCATAGACTTAGAGGTCTATTTTTTTAAGTCTAAGTATTAATTAACACCAGTATTTCAAAAAACTTTCATTTGATTTATATAATTCCGCATTCAACTTCTTCCAAGCACAGTCTAAAACGAGTGAAAATTACGCTTGAAAATCATTCGTAGATTTCAAGTGAGTCACAGATTTCAAAAACTAGATTTTGGATTGGATAGATTCGTGAATCTTAAATATTCGTCAAATTCGCTTTTAAGTAAGGCAGTTACCTTTCTTATGTCGACTAAGAAATTTTTTTTCTATTCACAAAATCTCTTGAGCATAAAGTCCATAGTTGTATTGTATGTCCATAATTGCTATGTAAGGATCGTAGCCAATGGAAATCTCTAGTCTCTGCCTACCTCTACAGGAGACAAGCGTGATGATATGTATGTATTTGTATGTATAAAGTCCGCCTATTGTGAATAACAAATGTATCTTTACAATAAAGTATTAATATATTAATATAACAAATAATGCTCACTTGGAACTATATTCGGGGACCAAATGAGAAGAAACCACAACAAAGACGTCGTCTATATTCTTTCATAACCTTTTGTAACCTTTTAAGAAGAAACTGCTTAGAATTGGAAATTATTGTATTGGAAAATTGAGTTTGTTAAAGTCTTGTTTCAGACAAAGTTTTGTTTGAACTATCACAAACGTAAGCACTTAAGTATTAAGCTATTTACTTTTATTAAACAATTTCTTCTGAAGTTAGAATTTGTTATAAGTTATCTATTTTCTTTTGAGAATATGATCAACATCCGTTAGATATTAGGTAAAAATGTGTACTTTATTGGTTTAACCAAATTGATTTAGATAAACTTGCCTGGCGAAGACCTTATCATTCTATCTATCACGCGCTGGGTGTCTTGTAAGAGATCCCTTTCTAAGGTGTCTGCCATTATACTTTTTTTTTATTTCTATGATTTTGTATTCACTTTTGTTTTAGTACAATAAAGTTATTACAAATGAACATTTATTGCAAATACTGTAGTTGGTGATGTCTTCTACCAGGTGGACAGAATTAAATGAAAATCTCTGTTGGACCCTGAGTTGACTTTTAAGACATCTACGAGAGGAGAAGGAATGGTATAATCATTATCGAAAGACTTACCGAAGTCTTAAAAATAATACTTTTTTTTACATTTAGAAAATGCTCTTAGCATTAAGGCCGTCTATTGTGCGAGGTATTTTGTGCAATAAAGGTTGAATAAAAATAATTAAAAATACAAAATCACAAAACAAGTCAAGGGAAATAGCAAATAAATAAAAATGCCGACCATGGACTTAGGCAACACAAAAACACGCAACAAGTGAGCGATATAAAATAATACCTTAACTATCTGAACTAGCTCTTAAACAGATATACGAATAAAGTACTATATTGCAGGTTATGTACCTACGAGTAACTTTACATACAAAAGTTCACAACACATATTTTGATGCCATCAATGAAAATTCCATTCTCAGTCACTTGAACTCTTAAGTATTGAGACCATGTTTACCTGAGCCGCTACAAACAAACACTCAATAATGAAAACACTTTGTACTGAACACAATTTTTCACCCACTCAAAGCGAGAGCCGAGCACTCTACGAATGTGGTCCGTGGAGCGAACGTGTTTTGGGAATAATGTAGGGTACCGCATGGAAAATTGAAAATAGACTTAGTTCTAATTTTGGAATATATTTCACTCAAAACTGGAACACAAATTATAATATTATCATAGATAAAAGAAAATATTGCCTCGAGCGCGCGATTTCAAATTCTTTGAATATTCTACTTTACAATGAATTTGGAATCGTTTTTTAATCTATGCCACTATACGATTTTGAGTGTCACATATTGCAAAAAAAAATGTACAGCTCTATATTTTATATCTAAAACTCAGTCAAATAAGCGTGCCGAATAATTTTTAAATTTCAATTTGTTTTTTAATTCTATATTTTTGAAGCTCTTTTTGGTAATGTGTGCAACGAGATCTTAACTGCTGTAAAACGAAGTTACTAACATAGTTTTCCTGATAAAAAGATTGCAAAAAAGCATACCTAGAATCAGACATAACAAACGCGGGCTGGTTTAGTTTAAGTTTGTAGTACTTAGTCTCTGTCCACTGAGAAAAGTACTTTATATTTATAATCCTTATACTTACTTTTCTATACTGTTTTACCGAAATCTCAAATGTATTAATGGTAGACAAATCTGATTCCCTAGCCACCACGGTATTCACGTTGGTAGTTACTTCAATAAGCTTATACTTAAATTCAGACATAAAAAAATCCTCTTTTTGGCGCATCAATGCATTTTAACATTTCCCGTGGCTAAAGTAAAAAGAGTATACAGAACCTGATATTAGCTTTACAAGATCGTTCATAGCTGTTGTTTTTGCCGTCCCCAGCCATTTGGCCTTTGATGAATGATGTGTGCGACAACCGGCGACTGGTGACTTCATGCATAATGCTGTTCTGTGTGCAGTGTGATGGTTCTTGATGGAATCGTTAATGGAACTTTTTTAAAATGTAGTTAGTCTATAAGCCGATCGGTTGGTTGGTATACATTGATCGGGAGCTTAACTCTGTAAATACAATGCCTAATTATTAAGTGTGTAAGATATTATTATTTTCTTATATTGATACCGCAAAATTTGAATAACTTTCCTATAACACTGAGCATCTGACACTTCGGCGGCCCAAGTCTGCTTTCGTGTCATGCAAATGTTTGTCATTTTGCGCCATGCAACTTTTTTGTATATTAATAGTATGTATTTTTTTAAATACATTGTTGTCCATAATCATAATAATTTGTTAATTGAAAAAATTATATCAGAAAACTACCGTTTTTTCCTATTATTATTTAGTAGAGTATTTTAATCAGAAAAAAGGCCTTTCTAAAGAAGTGGTCTATATTAATGCAGAAATTCGTATTACCCACATTTCAAACATTTTAGTTTTAATTTTAACAATATATAATATATAAAAGAAAGTCTTGTCAGTTACACTATTTATAACTCAAGAACGGCTAAACTGATTTGGCTGAAAATTAGTGGGGAGGTAACTTCGAATCAGGAAAAGGACATAGGTAACCTTTCATCCCGAATAAAAGCACTGTTCCCGAGGGCAGTTCAAGCGGGCAAAGCCGCTGCCTAAAGCTAGTTTAGAAATACCTTTTCTTTTTTTCATTGATTTTCATTTGTTCACACATAGGAAACATGAATAGCAAAAGAGCAAGCCAATATGGCCGACTACGAATTTCGTCCAAAGTTTCCGGACAGTAATTTCCAATTCGGGCCAACAAAGATTGTTAATTCTGATGGCATCCTGTGGACCTCAGAAAATTTAATTGAAAAACCAATCAGCGATGACAACCGGTTGCTCCGCGGAGACTGCGATAACTACGAACTTGGGATCAGTTTGAATGAAACTTTTTGAAAAATTCAATACTTTGTACCAAATGTTTTTAATTGAAAAACCATCAGCGATGACAACCGGTTGCTCCGCGGAGACTGCGATAACTACGAACTTGGGATCAGTTTGAATGAAACTTTTTGAAAAATTCACTACTTTGTACCAAATGTTTGTTGCTAAAAACGATTCATCATCATCATCAGCTGTCCACAATACATTGTTGCGCATAAGCTTCACTAAAGACAATCCACTAATGTTAAATTGGATCTAGAATTTTCATGTAATATGTCAGACCCTCAGGTTTATACCTTTTAAAAAATGGGTTTTATTTTTATTGTATATATGTACATGTAAGCGTATATGTACATATAAACGAGAAATAAATAAATTGACTTTATTCATTTGCATAATTCATGTACGCTTAAAACTTAATACAGGATTTTCTTAAAAGACAAAAGTCTAAAGAATCTCTTCCTGCAGACCCAAAAGAGGTTCTTTCTTTTAATAAACAATTTTATCTGTTTTTTCTTACACGTTGATCAGTAAAAATAAATTCTATACTTTAGGTGAATGTTTCGGTGGTTAGGAAATTTGAATTAGGATTTTTTTAGATAAATAGTTTTGATTGCAGCAAGTTCTCACATTAGTTGTCATCAAAGTTCCATCATTGCGGCGTGTATTGGCGATACAGCAGTGACCCCCGCGTTTTATTGCGAAAGCAATATTCAGTTGCACGGCTGACAATAAATAAAAGTGTAGGTTTTCCATTTTTCTGAAATGGCAATTCTCCACCGGAATTTCGATTCGTTCCTGTCTCTCTGTTCGGGAGCG
Organism: Apomyelois bistriatella; assembly: GCA_947044815.1. Classification (NCBI taxonomy): domain Eukaryota; kingdom Metazoa; phylum Arthropoda; class Insecta; order Lepidoptera; family Pyralidae; genus Apomyelois; species Apomyelois bistriatella. Next base: position 1,760,968 of record OX345693.1, read on the forward strand.
ATTTTATTGCTATAAAGCAGTCAAATGATATCTGAGAACACGCGATTTTCTTCCAATTTGTTAGGTAAAAATCTTGTTCGGAGAAAAATTACAGATTTAGACTGTTTTACTTAAATTTATACGAATGTAGATAAATTGTTTTGTGGGTAAAAAATAAATGAATAGTTTCCTGATATAAGCATATATATTTTTTTGATTTTGCGATAAAAATAAATGTATCAAATCAGAAAGTCTTTTTTATTCAATCAATATTTTATTTACAAAATTTTGAATAATATACGAGTAGATAGGTGGTATTTGCATGACTTCGGGCATAAAAATAATTTCGGGATTGGGCACTTGACATTTTATATTAATCAATGCTATGTCGGGTGATTTGATGTAAAGGAAAAAAAATCTACTCTCGCACCATGAAAGAGCTTTTGTCGCATCAAAAAATAAATAACTCGCTAAAACCTTACCAATTTTTCGTATAGAAATCATAAAAAAACTAATAAATTATCAAGTCTGATTTCAAGGCAAGATTTCTAGATTTTATTAATCGTATTAATTAAACCATTGGTTAACTTGCTCTCAGCTGTTTCAAGTGACTGACATACACGTCAGTCAAATGTCAAGAAAAGCTCCACAATACCGAGCAGGCCTAACCACGAAATTGTAGCAACCTAATTTCAAATTGTAAATGAAAACGTCTTATAGAAATTTGAGTGATTGGAATAATGTTTTTGGGTTTCTTATAATTTGGAATCGCGCGCGGGCAACTTTTTTTTAATCTATGGGGTTTCTAGTCTGACTAGATTCTTTGCTTTCATCGCCATTATCATCAGGAGAATACGAGAGGCGTTTCGAAGAATTCTGACACGAGGTTGTGCGTGGTCAATTGACTGATCATCTTTGAGAGTCGAACCATATCGTGGTAAAGACGGGTCCTGGTGGCTTACCATCATCTCTTAAAACCATACAAGAACGAGTGAGTAAGCGAGACCGAGCAATACATAATGTAAGGCGACATACCCCTTACTCAATCGTTATATAAAGTAAATAAGAAATACCATTGCAATTTGTACCGGACTTACCCTTACCATGTGACCGGAGGGTAAGATTTATCTGCCCCCGATTTTACATCCATACTACTCGTAAATGTGAAAGTCTGTCTGTCTCTGTCCATCTGTCTGTTATTATTCCACCGCCAAACCGCTGGGTCGATTTTAATGAAATTTAATATAAATATAGTTAAGGAATTAGGGTCAAACATAAGCTACTTTTGGGTGATATAACTGAGTCCCACATGGGCCGACTGCGGACAAAAGCTAGTATACAATAAATAACTCGGTCTCCAAGCTGCGCGCAATACAATACAATATACGAGTATATGGGCTGTATGAGCAAAATATTTTTCTATAAACACTCCGCGGTATGAGTGAGTAGCATCGAAGGCTGGAGGTAACGTATCGTCCGGCTGATTACTTTTTAATAGCCTCCGATCATAAGACCATCGTATAACACCGATAGCTCTTCGTTTTTCGATACGTGACCTACCATCCTATTAGGTTTTCTTTCCTATCTTTTTGCGATAGAAATTAATAGCTTTTGGATGCAATTTTTCTAGAGTAAACATGCGACGGAAAATTAAAAAAAAATGTGATGAAACTATGCAAATATTTGGAATAGGAATGGGATTATTATCAAGCTTAGGCTGGGGGCGCTCCTAGGCATATTTTTATACAGCAACTCAATTATATATTTACTGTATATTTTTTCAAATAATCAAGCTACACCTTGATATACTTCAGTATAAGTAAATACTGCAGTGTCTTAATCTCTTGCAGTAAACCACAGCCCGTCAGCGCTAGGAAATATTAATACCGTGTGCACGCGAACTCTTCGCTACCGAAGTTTACCGGTTCATTAATGTATTTGGATGATATCTTTATAAATTCTGTAAATATACAGTCAGTTATTCAACATTCCATTTATTATTATATGTGTAAATGAAAGAAGACGCGAAAGTGGGCCTTACAATAAACGGCTTTAGCTGAAACCATGAAAGCAATGTTAATAAAATTATTGTTGATTCAAAGGAAACGCTATATTTATTGAAGACTAGCGACCCGCCTCGGTTTCGCATGGGGGCAATATTATGGATTATATAATACATAAATACCTTCCTCTTGAAACACTCTATCTGTAAAAAAAACTGCATCAGAATCCGTGGTGTAGTTTTAAAGATTTAAGCATACATTAAATACAGACAGCGGAAAGCGACTTTGTTTTTATTATGTAATGATAATGAAGAGCAGCTTTACTATGTGCCCATCTGACGCTGCCCGTAGAGGTACCTTCTACACTGTCAACATTAAATAAATGTCTAAAATGTCAGAAAAATATCGTTTTAGTCATAGATTAAAAAAAAAATTGCGTCACGTTTTAGTCTACCGAACCCTAGACTACATAGTTCAAAAGAAAACTACCTACGATTTTAAGTCCGCTATTTACATTTATATAATCAAGTTAAATTTAATATTAGTTATGAATAAATAAATACATATACATCACACAGATTGAGTTAGCCCCAAAGTAAGTTCAAGACTGTGTTATAGGATACTAACTCAACGATGGTATATTTTATAACAAATAAATTTATAAACATCCAAGAACCAGGCTAATCAGACATATATTTTTTCATGTTGACCTGATCGGGGATCGAACTCGTACCTCCTAAGTAGCAGGCAGGCATGTTAACCGTCACGCCACGGAGGTCGTCGGTCGAATTAAGTAGTGTCTATATATAAATGCATCACAGAAGCCAACTTTTGGTGTGCACTGCCGCCATTAATATGCTTTTAAAAATGTCCACGATACGACATCGCATGTTCGCTACATATAAAATTCCTGACTTCCCGTTAACAATTTAAAGTCATTTTCCCTGGCATGTGCCATTGTAATCACTACAATCAGATTGTCAAACAGACAATACGATATTTGTTATGAAGCCTTGCAACTAGGGGCGTGGTTTTTGTCTGCTAAACTATTTTGTTTTTTTTTTTTGAAAGAAGGCTTTATTAACACATTCACGGGCCTTTTTGAAAACACAATAGAAGTTTTATTGTTATAATAACTGCTATAGCAGTCGTGTGTCCGTTAACGTGTTAAGAAAAGCACTTTTAGCAAATATATAGGGAAATCGTCTTATCTTCTTAGATTACATTCTTATTTCAGCCTAGGTACTTCTTAGATCTTCGTATATTTAAAATGATGTGGCTAAGCTAAGGCACTTAGCAAGGCCTCTGGTGCACTTTGGCTTTACGTTTATAATATTACTCGGCCGTAAATTGCTTTATTTCCGGCCTCAACAGTAATGTATTCCTTTTTATTTATTTATCTCTAAAAGATTACTCTGAAAGATAATTATTGTTTTAAACTTAAGAGCAGGTTTAAAATAGAATGTTTCGACCTTACGCCAGAAAAGTGTTAAAAACTCCAGCTGTTTAAATTTAATAATAATATTATTATGAAAAACAATTTCTAAATAGCTCAAATAATATATATTTTTTAAATATTATATTATCAAGTGTTTTAAAATGTGTTTTACTGACGGAATTTTGAGTAATCAAACCTAATTATGTACCTTTGATTATTTATTCTTTACATAATATTAACTTTAACAACATCTATATAAAACATTCAAATACGATTTGACATTTATTATAAAGATAATAGCACCTTCTTTTCTGAATACTTTTGTTAGTGGAATATAGTATTACTATCTTAGACAAGTGTGAACATAGCCTTAAAAGAAACTGCGGTAAATTGCAAGGAAAAAGGTTTTAGCACGTAGTTTCCCACCCCGTATGTGTGGGCGGAATGAAAACCTCAGTTGTTATTATTCATTAATGAGGAACTTTTCCTTACTACTGCAAGGAATCTGCGTAATATTACTGCTTCTTGCTCAAATACTGTCAAATGAGTCGCATTGAGTTTTGATTTGTAATTCGTGATATTTACAGATTTTTTGTACAGTGGGCTGCAGAGAAATCTGACCCGCTTTCAATAGCGATACTTGTGGCATGTGGGACAGATTTCTCTACAGCCCACTGTACAAAAGAATAAAAAATAAATTCAGGAACTTAACTCCGTGAATATAAATAAAAATTGGGTAGATTAAGCTTTTTGAAATACTTTGAACTGAAAATTATAATTATGTTTTTTTCCTAAGTAAAACTACATTTTATTAAAAAAATTTGAATAGCACTTCTTATTGGATTTAGATTTAGGAGCCCATTAGAGTAATAAAAGTCAAAACAAAAGTGTCCAGTCCGTCTGTATATAGTTTTGTAATGAATTACTCAAAAATTACTGCATGAAATTGAATGCAGTTTTTTTCTTGATTATCTTTTTAAAGGCCTAATTTAAGTAAAGAGCTTCATTACTCAGCTTTCTTAAGTTCTCAAGCATTTGAGGCTTTAAATCGTCTGCTTATTTTGAATTGCCAAACTTTAATTTGTGAAACTTGTCACCGCACTTGTTACGTCAAAGAAACAATTTTAGCAAACTCCAATAGAAAGTGGTACGATCAATAAACTTTGTAACCTATACGATACAATGCTGAATTCTTCGCGAGAGAAACAAAACCACAGACATAAAATTTCAGAACCAATAGGAAATAGCCACTATAAATCAGAGAATGTGGCAAAAAATCAGACGTGATTCGATTTTTTTTTATTGCAACCACAAAACACGGTACAATCTAGTTTTACGGGTGGCGATAATGGACGGCCTAAATGTAATGGTGTTAAGAGAAATAAAAATGGCGGCGGACAAGATTGATCCGGCTTTATGGCTATCTTCAGTTTATTCCTGTCCTTAAGGTTCTAATCAGTGATTTTTATTACTGCACTTTAATAGGCCCACTTAATATATATTAGTTTTAACGAGTGATACAGTGCGACCAAATTGCAAACCTATTGAGAAAGGGAGATATTAGGGGTAGGCGAAATCAGCGAGCGTGTACAACGAGAGTATGTGGAGGAAGCCAGGAAAGTAGTAAGTAACAATCTTTAGTCTTTGCCTATTCCTGCGGGATATAAGATAGAAGATAGGATAGAAGATGAAGGAGTGTGACGCGGGAAATGACTGAAAATAATCTAAATGGAAGGAACTTACATTCTGTGTCGACCCAACATAGGATAGTGGGATAAGAAAAAGAGATAGAAGATCACGGAGTTCCGTACACCCGAAAAAGTAGTCTCATACAATACAACTCAGTATAATGTAAGGTCAGGGTTGAAACTAAAAGGGTTAGAACTTCTATTAGAACTAAAGATGAACTATATAGTTGACATTTGGCGAGTAGAGTGTGCGAGGACATAGCGAGCAATTTTCACTTAGCAAAAGACTTAGATTTTATCATAAGCGTTTAGCTAACTCTCTGCTCTAAAGTAATATATTAAAGCAATTAAATGTTTTCTAAGACAAAACACACTATTACGAAGAAATATATTGAAAGTAAATGAAAAACTGTTCTTTGATTGATTTACGAGATATTATGGTACTATTTTAATTTTTATATGAACAAAGTATTTTTATTTGATCTAGCAATTGCTAGATTCCATTTGCATAAATAGAAGAAATTATCATTTGCATTTTTGAGATGTGGTCAACGCACCTAAAGAAATTTCCCTTTCAAAAAATTCGACCTCAATATTCAAACTGACGCATGTTTATTACTAAGTGTGGGTTGCTCCAAAGTACCAGTTATCGTAATAGTTAACGTCAAATGTAACAGGAAACATTAGTTCTAACTACAACCGTTGAAGCGACATAGGTTGCACCGTTCTATTTTGTAGTATAGTAAGTTGCCAAGGTTACAAGTATAATGACGTCCGTGCAGGTTATTTGACCCGTCTAACAGATAAATTGACAATAACAATAGCTTTAACCGGTCAAGTTTGGGCGGTTACGGTTAGCGTAAAAGTTATGACGTATTTTGACGATTGTCAAAATGGTGCAACCCATTTTTCACCTAACCGGTACTTTGACTACACAGTTATTGTTATAGTAAGTTGGTGCAACTCAGCCGTAGTACTTATGACAGACATGTCCTATTGTCACTCGCTCAATGTAAGCATTATGATGTTGTAACCAAACCTTCTAAAGGCGACCCAAAGTTTAATTTAATGAGTTGTGAAGTCGGGTGACCAACAACAAGCGCCATTAATCATAGTCTGCTGTTTTGCGTACTTAATTATTAAGCTGGGTAAAACCTCGAACAGGCGTGACAATGCAGGAAATCTTGTAATTCACTAATTACTAAATAGTGGTTGAAAATATTTCTAGCAATTTTTTGCGACGTTTTATCCCAGCGGAATTATATATGGCGGCGATAGGAGTATGACGGTTGAAGAGTCAACATCCTACTAAAATTACAAAAGAGAAAGTTTGTATGGATGTTTGTTACTCTTTTGCAAGATAACGGATGAACAGATTTGGCTGAAATTTGTAATATTGTTTAAACTCTGAAACAATATATAGGCTATATGTCATCCCGGAATTCCCACGAGAGCGAAGCCCCAGGCAATAGCTAGTCATTTATATACTCGTTTGAATCACAAGCTAGCTTCGGAGCCTCGTGCCGGCTAAGACGTACTATGTATTTTGATCTGTAACCTAAATGTTCACATAACAATAAATGAATTATAGAAGAAGGGTCACTTTTTCAGGGTTTAAGAGAAAAATTGAATTTTCGATTTAAAGCAATTGAAACATGCTATTCTTAACTGCCTTCTAAGTTGAGTTGACAACCAATTAAACACAAGCCCAGTGTAAGACTATTCGTTTTTAACCCGACTGCGGCAAAGCCAAAAAAGAGGGTTATGTATTTGACCTCCATATTATGACAGATTAAAGACTATATGCATTATACAAAATCATTTTAGGCGCAGGCTGTCCACTTCTGGACATAGGTCTCCCCCAAGGATTTCTGGTCGATGGGTGTTCGATGCTGCACTTATCGGTGCTTATAAAAAATGCTTTAACATATTTTTTTCTTGTTTCAGATTAAATCACGCACTGTCCGGGCTCCGGCCCTATTGGTGGCATGCGAGTAATGTAGCGCTTCACGCGACGTGTTGCGCTTTAGTCGCGCGCGCTTGCGTTACTATAGCGAGGCTGCAGAGACCTTTTGCAGCGCTTGCGGCGCTGTTGTTCGCTGTGCACCCTATTCATACGGAAGCGGTTAGTTATTTTTATATACTTAAGCTATTACATAACTTTTATCGCGAGCTTTGAGCGCGGCGACAAAATCAAGAAATTCTGTAACGAAAATAAAACCTAACGCCGCGCCGCCTACCATGTAGCTCGGCCGAGCGTTCGTACTTATTGCATAAGGTGATAAAAATGCTATGAAATAGCTTTACTGCGACTATTTAAAAAAAATAGATATTGATTGATTGATGACCTCTGCTTTGTGGTCCACCACTAGGCAGCTACACGAGAGGTACCGAGTTCGATCCCCGGTCATGTCCTGATGGAAAATAATATTTTTAACATATTAAGCTGGGTCTTCGATGTTTTATCTATTTTCATATGATACCATAGTAGTCAAAATATTTATGTAACTCAACAAAGTATTATTTGGTTGTCAACAGGTTGCTGGAGTAGTTGGCAGAGCCGACGTGCTAGCATGTATATTTTTCCTGTCCTCGTTATTAGTATATCATAGGTAAGAAATAAATTTATGTTATTTATTTATTTTTTACTAGCTGTTCCCCGCGGCTTCGCCCCGCGTGGGACTCGGTTAAATCGCGCCCAAAAGTAGCCTATGTTTGACCTCAGGTTGTCAACTACATCCCTATCAAATTTCATCACAATCGATCCAGCAGTTTAGCCGTGAAGAGGTGACAGACAGACAGACAGACAGACAAACTTTCGCATTTATAATATTAGTATGGAAGTATGGATACGGATTTAATTTTATTAGGAAAACTAACAGTGTATAACAAGTCTTAATTACTAGTAATCTTAAAATATCTAAAACACAATCAACAGGGCGTCGATTCTGCTAACGTTAAGACAAAATCGTATCAAAATAGTGTTACAATAGTAGTGCTTTTTACACACTATTTACAAGAGTTACGACAGTATGATGTGATATGGATATAGTGTGTGGTATGACCATCAGCAGTGATATAAAAAAAATATACATTTCTTGTAACTAGTGTGTAAAAAAGCACTACCATTGAAACACTATTTTGACACGATTGTGACTTAACGTTAGCAGAATCGACGCGTCGATGCCCAGGTTTTCGCAAATGAAAGTGATTTCTAAGTAAGATAATGATCTTTATACGTACGTGGTTAGTTTGAATACAAGCGAAGCCGGGGTGAGGTGTAAGTAAAATTATATTATTTGTTTCAGACCTACGAGCAACAAAAAATGTGTGTGGTTGAGCATCGTGCTCGGTGCGTTGAGCATGCTTGCCAAAGAAACCGGAGTTACTATACTAATGCTCAACTTAATTTTCGACTTTTACCGATGCTGGCCTTTTGTTAGAAGGTAAGATAATTTAAAGAAGTCCACTACTGGACATAGGTCTCCTTCACAGTAATTGTATATACTTTAATACAAATACTGAATTATATTAACGCCACCTAGCGACCCCTTTATTAACAAATTTGAGAAACTAAATCATTCGCAATATTTACATTACTACCTTAACGCTGCATAATAATGATCGTACCTATATATTTTAAAAATTACTTTAGCATTCAATTTAAGTATTATGCACTAAATACCTATATTATATAACTATTAGTTATATTACATACTGAGTACATCATAAAAATATTTTTTGTTATAAATAAGATATATATAAACTTAAATTCCGTCCAAAATTGTAACAATTATTCCGTTTTCATTTAAATTTGCTTACAAGTTCATAAAAAATAAATAAAATATAAAATAAAATAGTAACTATACAAGCGTAATGTATCAGGGGATCGCGTAGGTGAAATTATTAATTTTCCAGGTCTGCACGCCCACAAACAAAATAAACAATACTCTTAAGAAACTTTCGTTTGGTCACTTTATATTTCGCGTTCATCATATCCCCCGCAAACCCACACATTAAGTTTTTGATTGACGTCTCATAATGAAAATCAATCAAATCGCAAATTTTAAACGCGCAGAATAAGAATCATTTTTGCTCGTAGAATGTAGAGGACTAGAGCTAATTTATTTATAGAGGTAAGATTTTTTTTATTTATTAATAAAAACAGTTGGTCCAGTCATAATTAGCGTTATACCATTGCATACCAAGCCTGGTTTCTTAGAGCCTGAGAAACGCTAAAACGTGATGTCTTATTTTTTTTCCTCTTCTGAACATACATTCAGTAAGGAAGGTACTACTTACTTATTGCAAAGATAGGAGACATAAGTAATTTCCAGATGCACGAGTGTAAGTTAAATCGCAGTCGCAATGGCCGAGGCATCATCATCACTATTTAATTTTATAAGATTCGTTCCTTCTTCGTGGTCAAACTTAGTGGTCAAAATGATTTGACCACGAGAAAGTATAACATTCTTTGTGGTCAAACTATTTAATTTATTAAACATGGTCACGTGCCAGATGTAAAACATCATAGAAAATCCTTTTATTTGTTATATTTGCCTTTAAGACAGTTATGGAAAAAGAGGGGGTCTTCTATTATGTTCTGAAGGCTCATTATCCTCCTAGCAAGAGCCCGCTCTCCTAATTGCTCTAATATATTAATATATATAAATATATATATAAAACTAGCTGTTCCCCGTAGCTTCGCCCCGCGTGGGACTCGGTTATATCGCGCCCAAAAGTAGCCTATGTTTGACATATTTATATATATATATATTTTTTTTTAACTACATCCCTACCAAATTTCATCACAATCGGTCCAGCAGTTTAGCCGTGAAGAGGTGACAGACAGACAGACAGACAGACTTTCGCATTTATAATATTAGTATGGATATATTCTAAAGGCCATAAAGCACACAATAAAACTAAAATCTTTTATTTCAATTAACTAATGATACTTTAAACATAAGTATTTACAGAGTTCAAAATTAATTAGTGCATATAAGTATGAATTAACAACATAGTTACCGGAAATTTAATACACCAACAATTTGACGTACACTAAACTGCGGTTAATGTAAACACTGGTTACCGCTTAATAGTAATTCAGTTTATGCATATATTTAGAATTTTGTGAGGGTAGACGAGAGTGCAACACTTTGTTATTGTGGAATAGTAAACCGCAAAGTATCTAAACTGTTGTGATTAAGGTGATTAGTAATTATTTTTTCCAAAATTTATTTAAATTGATACTTGCTACACATTAAAGAATTAAAATTATTAACAAGCAATGTTGTTTACTATATTGGAAATGCTTATTTTCATACCAACTTTTTATCATGTTTTCTGTTTTTCTGATATAATAAAGCTAAATTATTTCAATCCAAATCCTCAAATCTAAATCAAATCCAAATCTAAATAAAAATCCTCAAGTGTGAATTAAAATACTTTGAGAATGAATGCTGCAGTCGTTTTGATATAGTATGATCAAGCTAAAGTTTTCTCTACAAAGACTACAGATTTACCCATGATACATCTATCTTTCATAGTATTGGTTGCCAATACCTAGACGCGGTACAGTCGATGGCTTAACTTTAGCTCTAATTGCCCTATCTCTTGCACAATAAAAGACCTGTTTGAAGCGACCGACCAGGCGGTGGAAGTGGCTAAGTACTGGTCAAAGTCAATATAAGGTCCATAAGAAAAAGAAGAAGCCTACCTCTAATTATCTCTGCGACTCTACCTCGAATTATCTCTGCGACTCTACCTCTTATTATCTCTGCGACTCTACCTCGAATCATCTCTGCGGCTATCCTTAAATATATCTATGACTATAAAGCGGCTCTATCTTTAATTATCTCTGCGATCTACCTCTAATTACCTCTGTGACTTTACCTTTAATTATCTCTGGGATAGATTTTTTAGTTCATCGCCAATGAATGAATATAGTATAAAAAATGTGTTTTTTTTCGCAGGTCTCTAGGTACCCTGAAAATTGAGAAGAAGTGTGCAGGTCTGACGATACGGACAACAAAAGTGTTGGTGTCTTTAGCTCTGCTAATTTGTCTAAGGTTGGCACTACTGCAAGGCACGTGGCCAACATTTTCACCACAGGACAACCCAGCTGCATTTCATCCTAGCTTCTTTGTCAGGTAAAGAAATTATTAGAGTGGAAATTAAAAAAAAACTGGATTATTTTAAATCTGAGATATAAAAACGAATACTATAAATAAGCGATGTGAGCGTATTTTACAAACATGTCTTACGACAACTTCTCTTAGATTTATTTTCTAGTGGTTTGGCTAATCATTAAAAAAAATACAATATCGAACGAAACTTAGTTAACCAATTAATCGTCAGATGTGATTTAGAATTGTCATCATAGACAAAATCAATATCTTAAGCGGACCCGAGCTCCGAAGAAGTCAGCAAGCAAATAAAAGAAAGAAATAACCAAATAAAGCATCTTGAATCTTGAAGTAAAATAAAGCGATAATATGAAAGATAAACAAAATCAATATCATAATTATAATATCATAATATAAATTTGCATTCAAATTTTGAAATAACATAGATTAAAAAAAATCTATGGTATTTCCGCGCGCGATTCAAAATTCTTTGGGAAATACACAGATAAAACATACATGTCCTAACCCAACTAGGCATTGTTGCCATCCCCTGTCAATTTATCTTGCCGAGCGACGCTACAGGTGGCACATCATCTGACTGTCAGCTATCATAATGTCGAGTGAATGATGTGTGTATCATAGTGATTCATATGAAGAGGCTGAGTCTAGCTGCCATTGATAGCGGCTTGAAAATGAGCTGCTTTGTCAACCTCCGTTGTCCATAATATTACAATATCACTGAAAATCGTGCTTCGGAAGGCACGTTAAGCCGTTGGTCCCGGCTGCCATCTGGTAGTCGTTAAAGGAACCACGTCAGAGGCCGAGAGGCGGTTCCGAAGAACTCTGACACCAGGGTGTGCATGGTCGATTGACAGTGATGCCAACTCTAAATAATGATGATGATGACTGAAAACTTTCAGTAATAGTCCAGTGAAGAGATCTCGAATTACTATTTTACCTTCTATCGTTCTTTTGTTATTTACATATAGAAACAGTTTACAGAATACTATACTAGTAGATATTCAACCGCCATGCAAAGAACCGCGTTGACTTTTAGTGTACTAATAGTCTCCCCATACTGAGCCAAAGCCAATTATAATAATAATAATCTATCAATGACTTTAGAAACTGTAATTCAAAATTAGATTACTTATTAATTATAGCACCAAATCAGTTTGTAGTAGGAAGAGGATACTTTAAAAAACCGTGTTTGAATAACTCACTTTTTTTTTCTCCAAAAATATAGGTGTGATGTGAGTAAAAAGCCATTAAGTTGTGATCTTAATTTAATTATTCAATACTTGTAACGCCACTAGCTAAAAAAGAACTACTGTTCGTTTAAAGGTGTTTCTATCATCCATTTATAATGGGTGCGACCACGGCTTTACAATTACCATTTTGTACCTATGCATTTCTGGATTTCTATCTCAATTATTTCCTTGTTTCATCCTTTTAAACACCACGTAGTCGCGTTATAGTTTTTTTAACTTTATTTTTATTATGAAATTAGCTTAAACCCTTTATGTTAATGCAAGTATTACCACATAGAGTACTAATCCCAAAAAGTACGCATATCTCGTGAATTTGGTCAAAAAGTCTAATAGTCAATGGCGCTTAATAAATTAGATGGCGCTGCTGTGTGCCGGTAACACCGCGGAATACAGCAAGCACACCATAAATGTTACAATTTTAATATGTATTCCGATACAAAAAGCTATTAAAAAATGAAACAATTATATGATCATTACTGAGTACCTACTCATTACTTGGACATAAAAGAGTTTTTTAAATCCAGCATTTGAGGACAATAAAGATCAAATGATCAGATTGAATACAAAGATTGACCTATTTGCGTGACATTTATCAGAAAAAAACATCGCCACAGTAAATTGTTTATGACTAGAAAGCCATTAAGTTGATGAGTTCAAAATCGTGTGATTCGAATTGTCTATCGTTTTTAATGATAGACAAACATGCAAAAGGTAACAGAGTACTAAAGTAATACATATGTATATGATATAAATATTACAGTGTCAGTGTGAGTTAGACCAAGGCATCCATACAAATATTATAAATGCGAAGTCTGTCTGTCTATCTGTCTGTCACCTCTTTACGGCTAAACTGCTGGACCGATTGTGATGAAATTTGGTAGGGATGTTGTTAACGACCTGAGGTCAAACATAGGCTACTTTTGGGCGCGATATAACCGAGTCCCACGCGGGGCGAAGCCGCGGGAAACAGCTAGTAATTATATAAAACAAATAAAAGAGAAAACAAAGGAACTGGCAAAGGATAGACAAAAATTAAAGGAGAGACTCCACCGACAAGAGCATAGTTCTTAAATTTATGAGGTTGATGCAGTGTGAGTTGCAATAAGGGCGCCTGTTGTACATCTTATTACTTACAATATTTAGCGTTATATATTTTTTGTGTAATAATAAACTAGGAGCTGGCATGCCTCCGGAAATATAGGCTCATGATATGATTGCCTTGGTTCCTACTGATGGATACAGGAAGCGAGAAAGGCCTAAAACTAGATGGTCAGACAAACTACAACAGGCTTTTGATTAAAACTGGTGAGAAAATGCCAAAATGCTAGGGATTTAGTTTAGGTTAGTGGGGAGGCTTTTGCCAGCAATGGGACATAAATCGCTAAAAAAAAGAATTTTTGTTTGTAATAAATTTATTACTTAATATACAGACATAATATGCATACCGCATATGCATGCATTCTCGTGGTAGACGTACAGTTTGAAACTGGAAAAACACAAAGACGAGAGAAGAATACACAAATTTTATTGTATTTTTAATTGTATGACCCTTACACAGTATTCCGCATGCTATTCATGTGTTATATGACGATGAGACCCAGACTTACCTACGCAGTACATTGCGGTATTGCAAAATTACGAATGCAAATAGGTGGCGTGGCGCTTGTGCGGCGCAAACCGCAGTCGAGTACCGTGGTCATTAGGCGCTAAAAGCTAAATGTTTAATAATTGTATGGGAGTTTTGTGATTTTAGATGTTTCATATTTAAAAGGATTCTTGTGTTGAGGTTAGGATGCTATAAGAAAACCAATAAGGTTGAGACGCTGCTTATAAAGCGTTCATAATAAACGATACTAAATTAAGGATATTAGAATACATTAAGGAAGCAATAATATAAAGTAGTGACAAATCGATGGCCGATGGGGAGAAACACAGAACAGAGAAATTATCCGAATAGAAATGTTTTGACGCGGATTTAGTTCCAGGATCAGTGTAGCAGCGTATTCTCTCTTCTTATCTTCAATTAATACATGTAAACCCATGTAAACCACACCACACCTTATTAAGAAATGTATTACGTAATTAACAACAAAGCCACCTAATATTATCGACCAATAACAGTGGCAATAAATGATGCAATCAAATTCTCCGCCCATTTTTTCTGTGTGAACGTTGGCTTGCAAGCCAAACTAGTGACAGGTTTATCGTGCGCTATGCCACTTCTTGTTAATATTTCTAAATTCTGTGGGGAGAAAGGTTATCGAATGGCGACTACACACCGGCAAGCGCAGCATCGGACACTCACTTAGATCGGATGACCTGGAGTGCTATTTTTGAAATGTATGACTCACTCAAAACCGGTGAATCGAATGATTATCGTTCGAGTCACCGGTTATGTCGCATGAAAATCATTCGACTCACAGATTTTGCTATGTTACACATTTCAAAAATAGCACTCCTGAGGAAACATACAGGCCGCTCCCAACCAGTCATTTTGGAAAACATTGGGGAAGGCATAAGTCCAGCAGTGGTAATAGGTAATGATGATGATGAATATAAATTAGGTTTTGTTGTCTGAAGATATAAATATAATAAAACATAGGTTTAAAGAATAAACATATAAAAAAAATTTTACCTTATTATAGAACAGCCAGGCTTCAAAATAATTTGAAAAGGCAATTTTCTAAGTTGAGGTAATCAGAAACTGGAGATGCTTTGAACATGCAATGTCTTGTCCTCAGACTGATGACCTTCTGCTACCTAGCGGCCTTCAACTGGTGGTTGTTACTGTGCCCTTGGTCCTTAAGCCACGATTGGCAGATGGGGTCAGTGCCCCTCATCGCCAGTGGTTGGGATCCTCGGAACTTGCTCACGTGTGCTGCCTTCGGGGCCTTACTGCTGCTGTGTTACCGGTGCGTCGCTGACTTAGAGGTAAGTTTATTCAAAGTCTTTACTATCTTCGTCATCTAAGCGATTTTTCGGTTGCATCCTCATGTCAATTACTTCCGAGCCCTGGGCTTGCCTGCCTCCTTTTTATCCTCCACTTTGCCCAAACTCCGGTATTTTTAGTGATAAGGCCACTAACACCCATATCCTGCACGAATACACCAAAAAAAAAATTGGATAATTTTTTTTTTCGCTTATTGTCATTACAATCGAAAGGATTTCAGAAATTCCCGCGGTTTTTAAGCTAGTTTATAAAATAGTTGTTGGTTTTCTTATCTAAATCATTAATAAACTGGCTGTTCCCCACGTTGTTACCCGCGTTTCATTATACAGAAGCGCCATCTACTTTATAAAGCGCCATTGATTTTGACCAAACCTACGAAAATCGCATACTTTTCGGGATGTATGGGTTATTCTAAGGTATCAGCTACCTTCATATCAGATTTCATAAAATTTATCGAGTCGTTTGAGCGTAAAGAAGAACAAACATACTCAAAAACTATTGCATTAAAATATTAGTTTGATGGGACAGGCTGGTTACAAAAACAAAAAAGTGAAATTTTTTTGTTACAAACTTTAAGGTTTTTTTTTCATTCCATTTATAAAATTATTTTTGAACAATTTAGTAAACTCATTAGCATAAATTAAAAAAAATGCCTTCGAGCCGCGCGATTCCAAATTCTATGTTCAGTATAGTGTTGCACTACAAAGCTACATCACACAATTTTCTTTTATTATTTCGCCAAATTAATATAAGGAAGCCTAATATTCTTGAACTAAATTGCCTATTTATTGAATCGGCGGGTTGATCTTTAATTTAAATTTCCATTCAGACCAAAATTAATAGGTCTGAGCCACTTATTATTTTCATATCATTATTATAAAGGTCAAATCCAAATTATGTGTCTAAGATAATTTAATAAGACAGAAATTTAGATTCATGTTTTTTAAAATTACTTAAGATCTCATTTTGTTTTACTCAGATCATAATTATAACAAAAACCTCTATAATACTTGGCTCGCCTTAGACGTAAGAGATAAAAGACATTAAAATATTTATGAACTTCGAATTATTGAATGTAAAAAAATACTACATTTTTATTATTTTAAAACTAAGGGCGAACTCAATGCTAAAGCATTCTCTACCAGTCAATTAGTTATCAATACATATAATAAGACACTAAAATGCGAGTGTCTGTACATTTAATATTTTTCAAAAAAACTGATTGAGTGCGATTAAAAAGGAGTAACAGAAACCAAAAATACAGTTTTTGGAATTTTTGTCTGTCTGTATGTATGTATGTATGTCTGTCTGGTACGTTATAACTTCGAAAATACTCAACGGATTTAAACGCGGTTTTCACAGTTGGATTACATATGATTAGGAGCGTTGTCAAAACTTTGTTTCGTCAAAATCGGTTAAGGGAAAAAGAAGTTATAGTCGATTGAAAATTTACTTCAAACACTGCTTCAAAACTTTTAATGCGTTTACTTACGTTTAATTTAGTTTAGATAAGGCTAGGATTTCTACTTTATATTATCCATATCAACAAAGACGAAAACACGCACTGCACCTATTAATTTTAATAAAATAACACATTGAATTTGATCGTAAATTTAGTAACATAAAATCTCAATAGATGGCGCGAATTTGCGTACCTATAGACAAATTCCATTTGAAATTTCGCCAATCTCTAGCAACGTAAGTTGGCCTATCGGTAGAGGTCGTAGATCATATTTTTAAGTCGAGGGTTCAAATCCTGCTATAGATGACTTTTTTTTACTTACTTTTTTTTTACTTACTTTCTTTTACTTGCTTTTTTACTTACTTTTTTTTATTTACTTTTTTTTCGTTTTGTATTAATTTTTAAAATTTTTTTAATACTTTAGTAAAGAAATGTTTCAAGAAAGTACCTGGATCGAATCCTGTCACAAACAATAATTTTATGATTTCGTGTTTTATTTGTTTTCTAGAATTATTTTCTTACTTTTTTTTATAATTTTGAAAAGAAACAAATAAATTCATTTGCAAAATTATTTCAGGATAAACGATATCGCAACCCCTTACAAATATCTAATAGTTTGTCATTGACGACATTGAAAAAGAAGATTAATCAAATGGTTGACTGGTAGAGAACGCTCTTAGCGTTAAGTCCGTTAATATATAAGTACTAGCTGTTCCCCGCGGCTCCGCCCCGCGTGGGAATCGGTTATATCGCGCCCAAAAGTTTATGTTTGACCTCAGGTCGTTAACTACATCCCTACCAAATTTCATCACAATCGGTCCAGCAGTTTAGCCGTGAAGAGGTTACAGACAGACAGACTTTCGCATTTATAGTATTAGTATGGATATGGATTTTGTACTTATCTATCTATCTTTACATATAATCGGACAGTAAAAATTGAATGTCTGTACATTAAATATTTTTCTAAAAAACTGATACGGGGCGATTAAAGAAAGACGTGTAACAGAAACCAAAAAAAACAATTTTTGGAATTTTTGTCTGTCTGTCTTTCTGTTATAACTTCAAAACTACTCAACAGATTCGAACGCGGTTTTCACAGGTGGATTACATATACGTTCAACAGTTTTGTCAAAACTTTGTTTCGTCAAAATCGGTTAAGGGAAAAAGAAGTTATGGTCAATTGAAGTTTACTTCTAGCACTGTTTCAAAACTTTTACAGAGTTGAATCCGGTTTACATAAACGTATTTAATATAGATAAAGCTACAATTTCTACTTTGTTTTATCGATATCAATGAAGAAAAACACACTGCAGTCTCTATTAAATTTTAAAAAATTAACACATTGAATGTGTGTGGGCGTATAATTTAGTTACATAAAATATCAATAGATGGCGCTGAAGTTAATTAATTATTTTTTTCTCATATGGTATTATAGCAGATTGAAATTTTTCCAGCAATTAATTCTAATTATTTCAAAAAAATTTTGGTTGTTTATTTAGTTCTATTGGTTGGTTTGTTTATCGGTCGTTTGTTGTATTGTATTGTAAGCTATTTGAATTGATTAGTTGGTTGGTTTGGCTTTGGTTTAAAAAATAATCAAACCAGCAAGTCAGTTCAGTTGTTGTTCGACGGAACATACGGTCGTGTCGTAAGGTCTAATTTAACTAACATAACACAATTTATTGAGTTAGGTTCTAATGACCCTGTAATAGGCTGCGTCTACTCTTTTAGAGAAAAAGATGTGATAGTATGAATGTTAATATTTTTAGTTTGATATCGTAGCAATGGCTAATGGCTTTATAAAATTGGCACGGGAATAGGATACTACTTATAGATTTAACTATAGGTCTGGATAGTTGTAGTTTCCACAGGTTAAGCGAAAAGCGAACTACACGCGGGCGGAGCCGCGGGCAACAGCTAGTACTAAATAAATCGCCATTTAAGACTTCTTCAGTCAATTAGTTATACTAAATAAATCGCCATTTAAGACTTCTTTGACTTTTGTTTATATTTGTGGTTTACTGGTAAACAACGCTTTTAGCATTAGTTTCAACAATTGTTTAAGTATTATTTACTTATGAAACTAAGTAAGTAAGTAATCCCAACTAATATTATCAATGCGAAAGTGAGTTTGTTTGTACGCTTACACGGCCTATCTACTGAACCAATCTTCCATCACATTTCGCACATAGTTACAAGTGTTAAGAGGGAGATAGGGTACTTTCATCCCGGGAAAATGACCCAAAGAGAATCCTCGGGCGAAAGCTAGTTAATCAATATTTAAATAAAGGTCTGTTTCTGATATTGCATTAGCGTTGAGTCAGCTTTTGTGTAATATTTTTTTTGGTGCAGTAAAGATTATTTTATTGTTTTTGTCGACAGATCCAGCGTCACACGCCAGCGGTGGTTGGTCTACTTCTCCTTGTGATACCCTTCGTGCCTGCCAGCAACCTGCTGGTGACAGTTGGTTTTGTGATTGCTGAGCGAGTGCTCTATATACCCAGGTATCTTGAATGAATGAATGAATGAATAAACACTTTATTGCATCAATTACATAAATACATCATTGGATTGTACAGGAACGAAAATGAAAATTAGTACATAGGCGGACTTATCGCTAATGCAATTCTAGCCAACCTTAGGGTAGAGAGAAGCAAAAAAACATTGGAGCGCGAGCGATGTAGAAAGCCAACTAGTAGATAAATATTTCTAATTTAAATCCTAATAACTACATATATAGAGAGACACACTAATAAACCTACTTAAATAAGTGTATGAAATATATATACATACCACGTACATAAGTAGATACTAATATTAATAAAGAAAAAATATAATACTGATATATGAGACAGATTCTAGCTTTTAAGCCTTAGAAAGGTAATGAGACTTTACCTTTTTTGAAGGGCGAGATTGTCTGCGCCTTGCGAATATCCACCGGTAATGCATTCCAAAAGTCGAATAGCCTGAATAGTGAAGGAATGTGCATAAAATCACTTTAACTTACAGTAAAAGACATAATATTAACAGTTAATTGCTATCTACTTCGAGAGCCGCGAAAGTATTCTGTTTTTACCTGTCCTGTGTAGTCTTTGAAATTGATTTTGTTTATTTTTCAATATAGGATATTCATATCACTTATTGACGTCAATCATTACTTATATTAAGTTTACCTTTACTTCCAAAGCGCAAGAGGAGAAGAAGCGGCGCCATAAACTCTTTTGCAAATAGCTATTGGTTAGCTGAGACAGTAAAATTGACTGGTTGTTTTAACTGCCTAAGTTTATTGTAAGCAGGTTTATGTTTTATAATTTATTTATGTACTATTTTCTTTTTTAAAATTTTTTATTGAATTAAACATACGAGTATAATATTAAAAAT
The DNA here is from genome assembly GCA_947044815.1 of Apomyelois bistriatella. Taxonomy (NCBI): domain Eukaryota; kingdom Metazoa; phylum Arthropoda; class Insecta; order Lepidoptera; family Pyralidae; genus Apomyelois; species Apomyelois bistriatella. The sequence continues at coordinate 1,781,268 of OX345693.1, forward strand.
AACAATTACTAACTTTAATTGTACACTCCCGGTCTTTATGTTATGCCGAGAAGGTTGGCAGTATTGTCATTCACAAAATCATATTTTTCGATAAAAAGCTGATAAGATGGTTCCGAACTGCTGATTAACCTGACATTTTCTTCACCAGTGTGGGCAGCGTGATTATCACCGCGTATGGAGTCCAGTTGATGTGGTACTCTAAGCCTGGCACCAAGGCTTTCCTCGTCATAGGACTGGCTGTCTTAGCTGCCAGTGGAGTAGCGAGAACGCATCGAAGAAACGCTGATTGGAAAGACCGCGCTACGCTTTTGAGGTATTAATTTTTTTTTAATAACAGATGATTACTTGCTTCGAAAGGCAGGTAAGCCGTTGGTCCAGGCTGCCACCTGGTAGTAGTTAAAGGAACCACGTTAGGGGCCAAGAGGCGGTTTCGAATAACTCTGATACTAGGGTGTATATATTTAACAATGTCATCTACATGTAATGATGATGAATTGACAGATACTTGCATTATAATTATTGTTATTTATTTATTGAAATTATGCTCTACAAGAAAATCATATCATAGATCATACTTAGATGACTTTCTTTCACGAGAAATATTATTTGGTCTATTCGTAAACTAAACTAAACTTAACTTTATTTTATTATGTTCAAAACTTTATTGTACAGAACATAAATTTCAAGGCGCAATGGACTTAATACTAAAAACATTATCTACCAGTCATGTTTGTTTTATTCCGACTACACCCCAAGCCTCGTTGGTTGGCCATGGTTTTAGACTCCGGGATCCGTTTAAATGCAATAAATCAGAATTTCTTATTTCATGAGATAATCGCCGAATTACAAAGACATTTAAAAGAATCAGCATTATTTTTATGACCGGCCGTTTGCCTGACTTTTGCTGGCGGAGATCGCCACCAATCAAAAAAAGGCACAAATAAAAAATCGAGACTTCTATTAATCCTTAGTCGGATTTTACCTACGCGAATAGTGCTCTATACCCGAATATCAATCTTTTTTTTTTTCATCAGTTAAAATATTATTTTATTTGTAAATTATTATTTTAGTTATATTTATGTTGTTTATTTATTTGTTAAAATAGTTATTATCTTTAGATTGTATGACTTTATTGAACAAACAAACATTGAACATGATTAAACAACATAGAATACAACAAGAGGCGGAGTTATTCCTAATAGGGATATCTTCCAGTCAACCTGTATAACAAAGGAAAAATAGTATCTACATGGGTACATGAGCTACAATTCATTGAAATATGTTGTCACTCATTTCAGTATGATTGAATCGCCAAAGTCGCATAAAGTTGCTATAGAAATATTGAACAACCGTTAAACAACGAAATATGGGCAATAAATAAATGGCGCGGTCCTTTATGATGCAATTTCATCAGCTTTCTATGGAACTCTTACTGCCTTCGCTTATTTATATTGAGGTTATAAACATTTTCAATTAACCTTAACGTAGGTAGACTAACTTAAACATAAGTGGCAATTAAACAAAAGTCTTTATTTTCTATTAATGAAAGTAACTGTATGCAATTTGCTATAGTGCATTAATGCCTCACGTATAAATTTATAAAATTATTTTTATAATTAATGATCTAAATTATTAAAAAAAAAAAAATTATATCGCTCTTTTCTTTTGAAAGTCTAAGCTGTTATCGTTTACGTTATTATTTTTATGAGCTTGAAATAATATTAAAAGTAATAAAAAAAATACTAGAAGTTATTTACTAGCGAATTGATGTCTTAGATTTTTCGATTTGACCTGATTTTTGACTAAAAGAAATAAAATGATTGGTGGCGCTATTTGGCTCATGTAAGCCCCTCAAATAAAGATGACGCGTATTTGTATATCAATATATATGAAAATCAATGACACTTTTCGTTATAATATTATAACTCAAAGAATCGGCTCACCTATCCAAACCAGATGTTTAGGCTTTATTCGGACTATTTAGTAAATGGTTTATGTAAAGTTTGCTCAAAATCGATCGAGCGGTTCATCATTTAACACATTTTTGCGTAGCGAAGCACGTTTTGGGCCGTTAATTTAATATAAATACGCCTTAACGCATTATAAAACACAATTGAATTTTCTCCTAATACAATAACGTCCATCAAGCAGGTAGCAAATGATTTAAAATAAAACAGACTCCCGCTGGGTATCAAATTACGAAATTCCGGCATTCATAACACAAGGAAATGTATTAAACATGACATAAAACGGTGCGATTTACACCTTGGGAACCTTAGCAATATTCCTAAGGCTGTGGTTGTATATAAAGATATACGGACAACATGAAAATAGCTTGAGTCCTGCTTTAGTGACACCCTAGAGACACGAGCATATAGGCTGTGCCCTATATGCGCCCATCTTTCGCCGTCTGATGTTCCACTGCAGTATTCGTATTCGGCGGATTTTTTACTCTTTTACTTCTATGAGCTAGCATAAGTAGTAATAGTAAAAAAAAATATTGACATATAATTGTATAGGTATTCACATTTGATTATTTGTAAATGGCAAAACGACTCACATACAGCATCTTTCTGGGCGTCGATTCTGCTAACGTTAAGACAAAATCGTATCAAAATAGTGTTTCAATATATAGTTGCTTTTTACAGACTTTTAACAAGAGTTATGACAGTATGATGTGATGTGAATTTAGTGTGTGGTGTGATCATCAGAAGTGATATAAAAAAAATATACATTTCTTGTAACTAGTGTGTAAAAAAGCACTACCATTGAAACACTATTTTGACACGATTGTGATTTAACGTTAGCAGAATCGACACCCTGTTTGTGCGTAATCTGATTGATACCAATCTAAAGATATATTTTTTTAGTAGTTCAATCATGTATGAATGAATATACTTGGCTAGTATAGGAAGGCTCTTTGTACAGGCGGCAAATTAGCGTTAGATAACTATGCCACTAAATAAAAAACTGCAAACAATTGTATTTGATAAAAGCAATTTAGAATGGGAATCAGTATTCTAAAAGTTATGCGAAATACTTTTCTAGTAGAAAAAGGCTTTCTTGGGCAGCACGTTCGCGAAAATTACCTCTAAATGTGTTTTGTTTCAGAGCAGATTTGAGTTGTGATCTCTGCAGCTGAATACAAAAGTAAAAAGTAATGTAATTCATGTAGGAAATTATTAAAGAAACATGGGCATTATTTTACAGTAGCCTAAAAAAATGCTAATATACTTTCCTAGTAGAGGAAGTTCACTTTATTGGCGGCACATTCGCTTGATTTACATCCAACTTTGTTTTATTCTAGAGCGGATTTGTTAATTTTACAGATGAATAAAAAACTAAAAACCTATGTAATTGATATAAGAAATCCCTAACAGTAAATGAGCTTTATTTTTCAGTAGCCCAAAAGACATGCGAATACTTTCCTAGTAGAGGAAGGCTTTATGGGCAGCACATTCGCGTAAATTACCTCCAAATGTGTTTTGTTCCAGAGCGGATTTAGTGACTTTGCCGCAAAACGCCAAGCTGCACTACAACTTTGGGAACTTCCTGCGAGAGACCGAGCAGCAAGACAATGCCATCAAACATTACAAAGAAGCATTGAGGTATAAAACTATTCACTGTAATAGCTTATATTTTAGGTTGTTTATTTTATGCATGTCTGTGTGAAGCAGTCAAAACAAATGATTTCAACTGACATAATCAGTCGAAACTATTACAGGGTTTAGACATTAGTACTTACTTTGACTGAAATAATAATAATATCTACTTATGTTGTTGGTATTTCAAAAAAATGTTATGCAAACTATTTCAGGGTTAAGACAATAGTACCTACTTTGATTAAATAATAATTATATCTAGTTACGTTGCTGGTATTCTCAATAAATGTGTGTAAAAGTTTTGTGAATTAACTTCTTCTTGTAATCCTATTATCTACAAATTGTAAAGTCCCGTTAAAGTAACTAATTTCTTCTTTCATAAAATTATTTTCGATCAACCTTTGCAGTCGAAATTACTATTTCCTATGTTTTTCAGTTTTTTTTGGACCGCTTAAGATTTTAACTATTTCCCGGTTTATAAGATACGTTTGACGTTACTGTCACTTCTTCTAACTAAACGCCTCACACCTAAAACCGAAGATAGATAGTGAAATCCCTGTAAACATACTCATAGTACTATACCGTGTCGAACATAGGTGTAAATATTTTTCCACATTAGAATTATATAGGATAGAGGTTTTTTATATCTTTCAAATATAAAAAATGCATGTCAAATTTTGTTAATGACTGGAATGGCATAGTTAATACATAACCCAACATGTAATTTTGTATGCCTGCTGACGCACACATAGGACTGTATGCATTTCTACTAACACCATTGTTACCTGTATATAAAAAAAAAGGATTATGACTATTACTAGCGACCTGCCCCAGCTTCGCATGGTCATAAAAACCTTCCTCTTGAATCACTCTATCTATTAAAGAAAACCGCATCAAAATCCGTTGCGAAGTTTCAAAGATTTAAGCATACACAGGGACATAGAGACAGAGAAAGAGACTTTGTTTTATACTATGTAGTGGTAGTGATAGTGATTATGATAGGTATCGACCGAGGGACCTTGTAACCAACAAACTTGTATGCCATTGTATTGCCATTACCTCATTGAGATCTTATGTAAACTAGGCGACATAGGTATTTCTACCACTTTACCCTATAATTACAACTAAAGTATACTTTCCTATGTAGCCTACTGTACGTGTAGGAATCTCTTATTTCAACAACTATAAAGTTTATTCTCTTTAGAGTTTATTACTAAAGTTCTCACATTAACTAAAGTATTATCATTCAAATATTAATATGCTGCTTCATTGTAAATAGTTGAAAATAACGCGTTCTCTTGGCACTTTCACACGCAACTAACATTAATAATAAAAGCTGTAGTGAAATTTAACACGTTTGAATTATAAAATGAGAATTAACTTAAACCAGACGTTTTATTTAACTTTCTTTAAGTCAGGGTAGATTAAAATCTATGGTTGATTGGATCATTTTAATTTATAGCAAAATTGACTTCCTACTGAAAGCTACATTACGCGTTTTCTATGAATACAATTAACTGTCTTTGGGTAAAAACAATACCTAATATTATTCGTAGTTGGCAATGCGTACGTGTTATTCTTGGTTTTTCTGACGTCCATAAATTACGTTGCAACGTTAGATGTGGACTCGGAGTTAGTAACAATGACATAAAGAATCAAAACTCTTTAAGCGTCATTAGACTAAGTTTAATCTCGATTCCAAACACCTCCTTAAAAACAAACCTAAGCTCTTATACTACACATACAATTTATCAGGTCTGGTGGGCTACTACCGTCTCTAAAACCATGCAAGATTCAGTGAGTAAGGGAGATGTCGCCCTACATCATGTATTGTGCTGTCTCGCTTACTCACTGGATCTTGCATGGTTTTAGAGATGGTGGTAAGGGACCAGTTGTACTGAGTGCTACTGCGTGCGCAGCAACCGTATCTTTAAGACTGTTCCTTTGGACTCACTAGCACCATTTCCCAAAAAAAAATTCTCTCTGTAAGTGACCTTATCGGAAATCCTGACGCAACTTTTTTGCAACGTTTTAAGTTACATTATAAACTACAAATCCATTGTTAATACAATACGCTGTAGTTTCCTTTGTAAAAATACTAAACGTTGACGACCTCCGTGGCGTAATGGTTAACATGCCTGACCGCTACTCAGGAGGTGCCGGGTTCGATCCCCGGTCAGGTCAAGATAAAAAATGATCTTTTTCTGATTGGCCTGGGTCTTGGATGTTTATCTATATATATATATATATATACTCAACGATACTATATTTTATAATATATATATATCTATTATAAAATATAGTATCGTTGAGTTAGTATCCCATAACACAAGACTTGAACTTACTTTGGGGCTAACTTGATCTGTGTGACTTGTCCCTATATATTTATTTATTATTTATTTACTAAAAAGGGCCACTTTTGACACTATTTATAAAGGTTTTTACAGAAAGAGATTTTTTTTTGGGAAGTGGCGCTAGTGAGACCCAAGGAATAGCCTTGAATTTGCTAGCCATATCAGTTTCCATAAACGAAAACAAAACGTGGTTCGCCGTTGCTACGTCAAGGAGGAAATCATCGACCCAGTCGTTTAAAACAGCTGATTAGCTCAAATACACAAAAGTAATTCTATATTTAATTCCACAGGTTATGGCCCAGTTATGCCAGTGCCCATAATAACATCGGCACCTTGGTATCAGGGTCAGACAACGCGGAACACCACTTCTTGCAAGCCATTAAGTATAACAAGCACCACGTCAATGCACATTACAATCTTGGAAAACTTTACAAGTAAGATTTGTTAGACAAATAATTTATGTATTGAATGTTATGTTTATATTAGTTACAAATGACTTAGGTTCAAAATTTTTTGTTATGATTTACGACATACTGGTCAAGACTGATTAGAAAGCAAATAATCTTTCTAGAAACTTTATTCGCTGACAGTAAACGAGATAACAATAATAGTTAATTCTTATCTACGTCGAGAGGTGTTACTGTCAGTAAAAGTGTTAATATTTAAGATAATTTAAAATAGTGGTGTAAAAATAAATACTTACTTGTATAAAAATATTATTTTTCATCAGCAGTTACTTTAGATACAATATAGTGTTTTATAGAAAGTAGCGTGACGCTAGATTTTTTATATCGCATAATTTACAAAATTTTTTTTCTTAAATGCCCGAATACTCAAACGCTACTCAATTTTGAGAGCTGTTCAAGTATCATGCTGTCACTGTCATATCGCTAACGTCCAGCGCGACAGCATGATACTTGAGCAGCTTACAAAATTGAGTAGCGTTTGAGTATTCGGGCGTAAGTTTACTGGTCTACTATTTACTAAAGGGAAATCATTAATTCTTATTTCGTCTCGCGTTACAAAAATAAAAATATACATATTTTTTTTCCGTATTTCGATTTAAGTTTATTAAGTTGTTCAGTTTAGTTGTCCGAATCTGCCCATAAATATTTGCAGTTGATTTGAGTCCACCTTATATAGGTAGAAATACTAAATTCTGTATAAATATATTCAGATTTTAGTATTTCTACCTATATTTTTGTGTTTTATCTTCTAGAAAAAGCGGCCGTCCACACCAAGCGGTTTCAATGCTGGAAAAGTGTTTGTGGTTGCAACCAAAATTTGTCCAAGCTCACGTTGAACTGCTTTCACTAAAACCTGAGGAAGACAAGAGAACAATATTAAGAAGGCTTCTGGAACTGGAACCTAGTAATTGGGAGCATTTCGTGCTATATGGAGACTGGTTTAAGGCTAAGGGTATGTATATCTATGATTTAGAGCACGATATTAATGCCCCATATTAAAAAAACATTTGTTAAGGTGATACCTCGGTGAACACTAGCGCCACCGTCATTAAAAAATCATTACTCACTGAAAACACAAGTTATCAAAAATCCCTCTGCTGTAATTATGGTTCTGGATCTGAAGTTATTTTCAATCATATTCAATTATTAAATTATAGCTCCATATAGTTACAAATTGCAAAACTGCTAAAAGTGGCCGTTTTAAGCAATAATGCAATTTGTAACTATAGGGAATTATAATTTAATAATTAACCTTAAGCCCATTTTCAAAAATGTATTTCGTCTCGTTTTTTCACATGAAATGTTGGTAAGAGAAAAAGAGACAAAACATATTTTCGTTACAATGAGCTTAACAAACGTTTATTACTACGGGGGTTACTAAATACTTATAAAAAAAACATAACTGAATACAAAAAAAAGCTTTATTGTAGTAAACAGATAAAAGGTAACATGTTTGTATGTTTGTCCTTACATATGTTAAAAATTATAAGTTGAATTTTATATAGAATGTTTGAAATTGGTTTAGTAGTTTTCAAGTTACAGAGATAAATACAGAAAACCTTAAAGAATTAAAAAAAATCTACTACATGTTTTAAAATAAATTATAGTGATAAAGTTAATGATTTTCATATCTTGTCACACATTTTACACACAGAATAATCTACATGCAAACTTTTGATTCGCAGGCTTCGCAGCGCCAGCTTCCAAGTACTACTTAGAAGCTCTACGGCTGAACTTTAAGCACCGTTACGTGGAGAAGCTCGTGCGTTCTGATCTCATTTCCTTGCGATCGACCGCACTCATGTATAGATCGTTAGGGCAACAGTCTAGGATCTTACAATTATTAACGAGGTAAGTTATTTAATAATTATTATTTTATGATTCTAGTTTAACTTTTTCTTCTGGGTAAATGGTTAATTTTGGTTTAATAAGGGCTGCCAGAAACCAAAAAAAAATGGCAAACTCTACTATTGATAAAAACTATGTCGCCCATTGTACTGTATAATTTTGTATTCACTTTTGTTTTAGTACAAAAAAATTATCACAAACAAAATACACTAGAATACAGTGATAAAATACATCTCTTTTACATTGCAAATTTTATTGCAAAGTTAATATTATAAATTGTATAATTTGTGTCTGTGACTGTACTTTCACATTTGACGAATCGGTAATAATGAGACTTTCTTTCTCAACGATTTGTAATTGATTGAAAGTTGCAATTTTTAGAGTAGATTTGCGGTGGCGGGACCTCAAGGCTGCGAATCGTATGTTTTTAAATACGGCCTTGACCATTTGTCGATAACATATTATGAGTTAATACTCATAATATGTAAATATAAATATATTAATATATATTTATTTTAATTAACATTATACCAGGTGGCATACTTGGCGGCGGGGTTGGCCAAGCGCGGCTGCACACATGTACTTGCGAGACTGGCGACTCAAAATGGAGTTAGAAGACCGGTCGCAGATCTACTCTCGGGCTGTCAGCCCTACTGTAAGTTTTTTTCTAAAATATTAAGTGCAACTATCGTATTTTTTTAATGTAATAAGAAATATAAAGCACTTGTGCCTCAAATTGGTTATTCGACGACAATAATTAAATTTATTTAATTAAACTTTATTTTACAACATACAGTTGTATAATAGCACAATAAACGAACTTAATGCCAAAAGCATCTTCTAACAGTGAACCTTAAATTTATTTTATTGAGATGAATAATTGTGTTTCTTACTACTAACTTAAGCTTTTTTCACAAAATCACAGATCTTAATGACATTTCTCAATATCAACGTTGAGAAATATCAATCAGATCAGGGATGTTTTTTTTTTATAAAATTCCCTTTTTAAATTTTCATTTTCTCACAGTCATCTTATAGTTAACTTTTGTAAACTCATATCATGTGGTAGTTTCCAAAAACCACACCAGTGGCCATTAATCTGTTTCAGAATAGTCGAGTGTGTGCATTGACGGTTTACCTTACTACATAAATAACAGTTTTCTTTCTTTTTCACAGAAATCTACAAAGTGTTTCGACCACTCTCAACTATCAGCAAACGGTGTCAAAAAAGAGAATCATCCCCCACAAGAAACTATAGACCAAAATCCAAAAAGTGTCCCTCCCAACAAAAGTGACAAAAGTGTTTGTGGAAAAAAGTGTTCGAATAAAAAAAGAGTGTCTATATCCTCACAAATCAAAATGACTCATAACAAATCCGAAAGTGGACATGACAAGAAAAAGTGTAATTTACATAGAAAAGAAAAAACTGTTAAAAACACCGATGTACCTATAGCCGGTCCGTTGTCAGATCACATTCTCCTGAAGACATTTTAAGATAAAGTGTGATATTATAAGCGTGATTAGGTTAGTAGTTAGCGCTTGCAAATATTGTTTTGTGAAATGACGTTAGATATAATTTATGCAGACAATATCGCAAGAATAGGGTATATGCATAATATAATAAATGGCTGAAAGTTGGTTATTTTTAGACTTTTTGAATTTCTTATACCTACTGGGAATGCTGAATATATGAAAAAAGTATTGGTAAACATTGTATCAAAACTAACATCAGATTGCTTCGTGTGAATTGACTCTAACATATATTTTTTTTGGTATTTAATTATGTATATTATTATCAAATCTTGTGCGAGAGATAAACTTATATTAAGTTATGTATTTTATAAATTGAATCATAAAAATGGATGCATATTCCCTATTGTAGTTAAGGAAATAACCGCGGCTAGAAATTCTATTAGAAATAATTGACTTTACAAACAAACATACAGTTAATTTTTCAAATAAAAATCTATTTTGTTAACAAACATTATATACATACAAACATATAATCACGTCTTTATCCCATACGGGGTAGACAAAGCCTAGGACCATAGGACCTTGGGCCACGTTTAGCATGATGGTAGTTGAAACAGGAAATCAATAGTGATGGGTTGCTAGCCGCATCGCCTATGTGATGATTCCCCATTCGCGGATTCCCTCAGTCGAAAAATTAAAGTCCAAAGATTATATACTTACTCTATTACTGCACGATTCGCGACATGTTCATAAATAAGTATATGAATCATGAATATTTTTGCAAGTTTATGAAATAAATTCATAAGACGTGTTGTATGGATGTTTGTAATAGAATTTCTAACTAGGACATTAGATAGATAAACTAATTTATAGGTTTGTAGAAATTGAAAATGAAAATATATTTTTGTCAATGGTTCAGGATAGGTGGTTTTTGAATAATGTTCAGAAGTTTTTACGCTAGTGTTAGGTGTTTCATATAATGTGGAAACAGCTTTATAAATAACACTTCTTTACATTTCCAGTCATGCAAAAATTCCTACTTTAGCAAAGCAGGCACAAAAAGAAAGATATAAAGATTATTGATGAAGTTCAAGGCTGCTTATCGAAGAATCAACAAAGAGAAATCCATATAAATATAAAAGCCATAATATCTAATTTGATCATAAAAAAAAACAGTAAAAGGAATTAAAAATAGCTATTTAGTTTATTTAAGGAATTAAAATCAGAATGTCAAATATTGCATATTTGAAAATAAATATGATGACAAAAACAAAATAAAGTGACATCTCAAGAATCCAAGCGAAACAATCGAATCAAAAGATTATAATTATTTTTAAAGCTGTTTTTACATTACCAAAAATGTGCCAGATCTAGCTTACGAAATCACTTAGTCAAAGGAATATCATCACTACTTAATGCTTTCTGCATAAGAACTAATTTTGTACAGTCAGTATTGTCCAAGAATTGTACTCAAAACGATATTTTAACCAAAGATCTCAATAGTAACAATAAGATTATGTACATATTATTAAGTTAGACATAACGGCACATGCAAATGCTTTGAATGTACCTACTGAGAATAAAGGATTGAATAACTTTCACTGTGATTTTATTTATAATCATAATGATGGGACAGAAAGGTTATCGAATTACGACCACGCACAGGAAAGCGCAGCATCGAACACCCACCAAACAGATGGTGAGATGACCTGCAGAAGGTCGCAGGAAATCGCTGGATACAGGCCGCTTCCAACCGGCTATTCTGAAAATCGAGGAATCGATAGGAATGAACTGACTGAAATTATGATCTCAAGCTAGAATATCTGTGCTGAATGTAGTGCGCCAAAGTGATATATTTCCTTTCATGGTTTTGTGATGACTAGCCTGTCTGATGTCAAATTATTCGAAGAGTTGCAAAAAATAGATTAGATTTCTGTTTCCTTAATAACATTCAAATCATGAATTGGACTGCTATTTTTAACCGACTTCAAAAAAAAGGAGGAGGTTATCAATTCGTCGGAATGTTTTATGTTTTTTGAGATGTATGAACTCAAACCGGTGATTTTTGTTCGTCTCGCCGAAATAGCACTCGAGGGGGCTTAGCCAAAGTTAAAATTCCAAAACGTAAACGAAGTTCGACAAGAACAAAATGTATGGGATTGACATAAGTCGCGCTAAATCTTGTGGTCAATCGTATGTCAATCCCATACATTTTGTCTTTTTGTCGAATTTTGTTAACGTTTCGAAATTGTGACTAAGGTGAAGCCCCCTGTTGGTTAGTCGTCAATCAATCTGTGCTCTCAAATCTTTCAATGGTCACGTTTACTAAGTAACTACGGTATTTTTAGATCCAGACAGTTATGTGAAAGACGACCTTGTAGGATCTAGACGTTGTGCTACTGGGCCATTTGGGATAGAAATAGGGTGTTTTCACGTAATACTTTTGTAACCAAATAACGTTTTTCTAACGTTAATTTGGATAAAAATTGACGTTGTTCGAATTAAATATACCTAAAACGTAACGTATCTTATCTCTATCCTGCAATTTGCCGGTCCGGCTGCAGTGCGTGTTTGGAACAATTCCCTAACTTGCCACGGGAACAGAAGCAAAGCCAACGTGCACGAAGACGCGGGCTACAACTAGTAAAACAATAAAAATGCTATTCAAATTAAGGGGTCTTCACATTAGGCGAAATAATGCTCAAGCATTTCTGCTCATTGAAATAGTTGCATATTATTTTCAGCTTTGAAATGGTATATGGTTAATATTTAAATAGCACTTTAGAGGGCGCGAACATTTTTCCTGTTTAGTTAATCTTGAGTTATTCATGAGTTAATCTATAAAATAAAATATCTTTATATACCACATACATAGACGTATAATATCGTAATATTGCTCAAATTTTCATCAATGGAAATACAGTATCATAGAATTAACACAGTATTCAATTGTTTCATAACGGCTATTGTTCTAAAGCTTGGTAATCTGAGATCATAGAACAAAGGGCCACAACAAGTGGTCAGACAGGACTGCTCCTCATACTGAGGCAGTGTGGCTCTATCTTGAGAGATTTTGATAAAGTATTTCCCTATAGTCTTAGAATTGACGGTTCAAAACAGAGTGAATAGGCTATTAATGAACCAGCGAGCTCTATCTTAGACCACATCTGCACTTACATATTCACGCAAATGTCTGTTTTGATTAAAATTTTGTAAATTGATAACTTTGGAGAAAATGCTGCAGTGGAGTTTGGCGCCGCTACTTCTCCACTTGCGCTTTTGAAGTGGTGGTAAACTTAAAATAAGTAAGAATTGACGTCAATAAGTGGTAAGAATATCCTATATTGAAAATGAACGATTTGAATTTTTTTTTAAGTGAAGTTTTTTTTCCGTATGTGAATAGGCTATTAATGAACCAGCGTAAATTGAACAGAAAAACTCTTTCTTGCGCCAAACAAATGTATACATAATTGTTAAACTAAGTTAGGTACAAAGGCTCTACGTAAGGCAAATCTCTATCTGAGACCAAATCTGCACTTACCATCAGGTGGGATCGTACTGGTCAATCGGTGGTCATTGATTTCATAAAAAGTAACCCTTTCTTAAAACTAATCTTCATTATTTTATGAAGTATATGAAAATAAATCCCAACTTAATATTATAAATGCGAAAGTGAGTTTGTATATTTGTTTGTTACGTCTTCACGCCCTATCTACTGAACCAATCTTCCTTAAATTTCGCATATCCATAGTATATAGTATTGAGAAGGACATAGGATATCTTTCATTAAAAAAGCACTGTTTTCGAAATTTACGCGGGTGAAGACGCGGGCGAAAGCTAGTAACACTATAAAGCTGAAAAGTTTGTTAGTTTTAGTGTTTATGACTAGAACCGCTATCAGATTCGAAAATTTCTTTCTGCATAGATAGCTTGATTTTTAGGAAAGATTATAGGCTATACTTTGTATAGTTCACACACACCACAAGCAAGTAAAGCCGCGGGGAACAACAAGAATGAAAAAAAAAACTTATTACATTTATGCACAAGACTAAGAGACGTTTCGTAACTTATTTCACAGTCAGCGTAACTCTGCCGAATGTTGTTAGCGCTAACGTTGGGTTCAAGTTAAACTCAGTTTTAAAGTTTAACGTTATAAGCGTCTAACATATTTAACCGAATAAAATGGTTCACTGCCATCTTGTTGAGATAAGTTATAGTAAAACACATGACCTCTGTGGCGTAATGGTTAATGATCGCTACTTAGGAGGTCCCGGGTTCGATCCCTGGCCAGGTCAAGATAAAAAAAGATATTTTTCTGATTCGCCTGGATCTTGGATGTTTATCTATATATATTTTTTTTTCAACTAGCTATTTAGGTTTCACTGCTGGGCAAAAGTCTCTCATTTTTGTTTTCATTTCTATCGATTCTATGATATTACTCTCCATTCCTATTTATTCAAAATCCTTGAAATTATCTATATATGTATTTGTTTAAAAATATAGTATCTTTTAGCTAGTGTTCCATAATACAGGTCTTGAACTTACTTTGGGGCTTTGTCCCTATATATATAAGGATGGATCGAGACCGATGGACTGAAAAATTATGAAAGAGTATCGACCATTAAAAAACACTTACAATTTGTACAGGGAGGCTTGGTCCACCTTTTTTTTTTGCTTATTAGTGGTGATAGGGCAGAAATTGAAGATTATGGAAGAAGTATAAACCTTAAATAGAATATCATAAGAGCTGATACGGATGGATAAGTGTTAGCTAAGATTATTTGACAATGAATATTCAGGAGATTATGACTTTTAGCGATTACTATTAAATGTGACGGGTTTATAATCAAAATTGGTATGTTATAGTTAGTAACCAAACTAAGACTCGTGTAAACAAAGTTCAAAAACGAGATGTCTGTATATTATAAACCGTCAAATGTAGACTTAATATGTTTAATTAATCTGTTAAAAGCAATAAATAGGTACCTAATTAAAAACTTAAATCAAAATTTATAAAAAAACTAGCTGTTCCCCGCGGCTTCGCCCGGCGTGGGACTCGGTTATATCGCGCCCAAAAGTAGCCTGTTTGACCTCAGGTCGTTAACTGCATCCCTACCAAATTTCATCACAATCGGTCCAGCAGTTTAGCCGTGAAGAGGTGACAGACAGACAGACAGACTTTCGCATTTATAATATTAGTATGGATTAAGGGGTCCCAAAGGCAAACGGATTTGGTTACAAGCAACGTTTAGGAAAATTTTATAGTTATATTAAATTTCGTTGAGTTTAAAGTTACAAAATATTCTATATTCATCTCCAATCCTGTACAATTCAATGATGTATTTAAGTAATTGGTGCAAAAAAATTCATTCATTCAAGAGTTTCAAATAAAGTTGTTTTTATTCATTTTATATTCTGAACTCTTACAATGTTTAGTAATTTAACCTTAACTTACCAAGTTCAAATCAGAAGTTAACAAAAATGTGATAGGTAATTAAATCTTAGCAACAAAAGCGTTGATCAAAGTTTAGATGAAGCTGAATAGTTGAATCTTAGATCAGAATAAAAAAGAGATAAGCTGATTTATACTAATCAAAAATTTACGATCTCTGTGGCATAATGATGACATGTTAGTTTGCTATTCTGGAGGTTCCAGCTTCGATTCTCAATTAGGATCAGCTGAAAAAATGCCCTCTTGTTAGGTGTCCCGCGCGGGTGTTAGGTATTTACATATGTATTTGTTATAAAATAAAGTATAGTTGAGTTAGTACCCGACACAAATTTAAAACTTGAGTATGGGTAATTTGTACGTATCTGTCCTCTTATAGATAAAAATCTATTTAGATTTATCTATCATAGTGGAGTTGATTGTCATTTTTTTTAATTGAATGTTTAATTACTGGACTTCTGACAAATTAAGACTGTCAAAAATGACACGCTAAGAAGAAAATGCTTTACGAAAATTTATTGATGTTATATCTCATTGTTTCTGTAATCTGCTACTAAACCCATTCGCATACCACTGCAAATGACTAATCTCAACAAACTTGGAACCTCAGACTCAGGATTGAATGGATTATAAGTCTAGAATCAAAAATCTATGCAAAAAGACCAATTTTTGTCGAGTCCTGGTGACCCGTAATGCACTTTGTTATTTATTTAATTTTATGGTTAGATTACATAATCTCTGTAACAAATATAAGTAAGATGATTGTGGAGGAAATATTTTTTTATTTATAAAAATATTTTATTATAACTACATAGTATAAAACAAAGTCGCTTTCTTTGTCCCTATGTCCCTTTGTATGCTTAAATCTTTAAAACTACGCAACGGATTTTGATGGGGTTTATTTTAATAGATAGAGTGATTCAAGAGGAAGGTTTTTATGCCCATGCGAAGCCAGGGCAGGTATTTACACAATTAAAAATGAATAACATCAAATTAAACTAAACTACTTTTATCAAATTATTTTCATGTAAAACTAAGAAAGCATTAAGTACTTGCCGATTAAATAATAAAATTTTAAAGCTATTTCTATTAAATCTAGGCTTGAATTACCTGATTTTCAGTTAAAAAATGTTATTGTTCCGGCTGCATCTGGTAGTCGTTAACGGGACTACTTCAGAAGCCGAGAGGCGGTTTTCGGAACTCTGACACCAGGGTGTGCATAGTGTCTACGAAATAATGACGATGGAATCACTTTTTGCAGTCTACATAATGTGCAAGTGTCGTCGGACGCCGTATTAAAGGAGCGCTAACTGCTTAATAAGATTAAGTACATTGTACGTGCCTCGGCAAGCGAGTAGGAGATACAGGCATTGATTTACTCATAGACGCACTATACACATTATTATACATAGCATGTTGGTATGTACGTACAGTCTGTCAAAAATGTCGTGATAAAATAGGGACGCCAATTTCTTCGAATACAATTAAAAAACAAAAAAAAATGTAAGAGACAAAAAATATTTACACCAATAAAAACAAAAACTTTTTTTTTTATTTCAATTTTTAAAACAAATGCATAGACTGTATTATCTCATTTTACTATACGTTTACCATTTAACGTGCATACCGTTCAAGTTTTATCAACAGTAAAGTGTCATATCAACTATATTATACTTAAAGATAAAATAAAATGAGGAAGCTAGATAGCATACGTTCAGACACGGATCGAGGTGCGCTTGGAAAACTCATTTTTAGTGATGTGACGTAAGATAGAAAAGGAAGTCTTACCTCTTACCCACTGAGATAAGATTTTGTTAACCCATGAAGAAGTTTTATCTTTTGCTTTGAAGTTTTTACTACAATATAACATAACAATCCTGTAAAGGTTAGTCAATATGGTACTTTAATATTTATTTTCAAAACAAGATTATATTCTTGTGATTTGTTCTTCTTTCTTATTTTAGTTTCTCATCGGTTTTAAATGTGCTTTCATTTTGTTTTATTGTTTACTAGCTGCTGTCCGGGGCTACGCTCTCACGGGAATTCCGAGATAAAATATATTTTATGTGTTGTTCCAGAGTCTAGGCTATCTCCATTTCATATTTCAACCAAATCTCTTAAGCCGTTTTTCTGTGAAAGAAGAACAAAGATCCATATTAGAAACATTCGTTTATAATATTAATAGGATAGGATTTCATTGAGCGTAACATATCGTCGGTTAAATACGAGTTAGATTCAGATGAGTCACTTGCTGTGGGTCGGAAAAAGGTATATAGTGTGTAGGGTGTAATGATTTTTTTTAAGTCAAGCTAACTAATTAATTCTTTATTTTCAGACAACTACACAGTCCATACGGTTTGAGTAACAATTTATTCCTTTTCATTATGTAGCTATCCTGATCTGACTGGACAATCCGTTCATACTTTCCCAACTAATCCATATCCATCTTTACTTCCATACTAATATTATCAACCCAAAAGTTAACTGCTTGTTTTCACGGCTAAACCACTGGATCGACTTTGATCAAATTTGTTATAGATATAGTTAAGGAACAGCGGTTAAATATAGGCCAATTTTGTATAACAAAGTCACATGTGGATGGAGCCGTGGGCGATATCTAGTACATATAATTTGAATTCAGTATTACAAAATTCCTAAATAGTTCAAACTATATTAAAAATACCATCAAAGCAAACAAGTTAACAAAATAAAAATAATTTTAAATTCGAATTACATTCAAAGGTAGTTCGAATTTCAAATTCTTTTTATTCCTTTTTCTCTAGAATCTTTCCGAATTCATGTAACCGTGCGCTTGAGAACTAATTCCTTGAGGAATGGGAGCGATGCGGCCTGGAGAGCACAAAGGGCGCTCAACAATCGCCTTACGCAAACAAAGAACGTTTTATACCGCGACACAAATTAGAGAGAGAATGGAAATGAGACATCACTCTTGCCCTATTTATCAAACGTCAAATATAGAACGTGCTAGTCACTCATGTCTTCATCTTCATCTTGTCCTTCGTAACTGGCTTAACAATTTATAACTCCCATTAGTCGCTTAGATATCGTAATAAAACCAGTAAGAGTTCTGAATTTATTTTCAACTCTGTTTAATGACGGATTCCACTAGATTACAGAGCTATAATAATGCCGCTCTATCACTGGGCTCGATATGCAGGTTAAGCCATTGGTTTTGGCTGCTATCTAGTTTTAGGAACCACATCGGAAGCCAAGGGGCCAGTTCCGAAGAACTCTGACATTTGCATGGTCAATTGAATTTGTAACCTGGGGACTTAGCCAACGTCACAATTTCAAAACTCTAACGAGTGTCGACAAGAACAACATTGACATAAGCTAAAACATTGGGATTGACATAAGCTGTGCTAAATCACGTGCTAGATCTCCTTACGGATCAGGTTATGGAAGCTGTAGTGTCCTTGGGTGCACCTCGTTATATCAATCCCATACATTTTGAAATTGTGACTTTGGCTAAGTCCCCGGCACCTATAGCCAAGTGACAATTTTAAAACGCTAACGCATGTCGACAAGAGCAAAATATATGGGATTGACATAAGCTGCGGTAAATCACGTGGTCAATCTTATGTCAATCCCATACATTTTGCTCTTGTCGTACCTCGTTAACGTTTTCCGATTGTGACTTTGGCTAAGCTCCCTGTAACATAGAACTATAAATCACGCGCGGCTTTAACGCATTTTTTTTTTTAAATCTATGCCATGCAAAGATAATTATAATGATGACCGGGCGCTGTCATATGTAATTATTTCTGTACATTATCTAATTTGTAACTGCAATGACTGCGCTCCGCAGTTGAATTGGATGCAAATGTGTTTGTGCAACGGTTTATGTTCGACGGATGGATACACGCAACCGTTTCTTGAATAAATTGAGTTGAACGTTTTAATTTGCGGAGCTTTTAGTCGGATTAAAATGTACGCTGCTATCTACTTGTCCGTCGCTGTAAATCCGTTATAGTTAATGCTAGAGAAAGATAGTGTGGAATTTCATTAGCAAAACATTATTTCTTACGCAAATAAAGGTATTATTTTCACTTAAAACCTATAAAAATGTAAATGGTAATTTATACTTTCCTAGTAAGTGACTTAAATCGGTCTCTCATTTACTCATAGTTTGTTGATTACAAGGCCAATTTACCCTGCATACCCTGGTGTCATATTAACGGAAATTCACAATTCATTTCATTCATTGTTATATAATTTGGAAACATATGTTTGGCCATGTCACTTTCTTCGGGGCTTATAGAAGTCTTGTTATTCTCTAAGATTGACGTCGTCGCTGCGCTCTTCGTGCTAATGGAATTTATCGCCAAGAATGTCTAGACTAGGAAATGGGACAGAAAAACTAAAAAAAAAACCGGCTAGGAGATCCGAAACAATCAGCTAAAGAAAATAAGAAAGCGGATTCTTGGCTCCAAAGCAAGTAGTTGATCATGTGACCAGGATGAAGAAGAATAAGTAGCAGCTTGGGCATAAAACATGCAATTCTGATGTGCTGTACCACTATCACTATACATACTTAATATAAAACAAAGTCGCTTTCTCTGTCCATATGTCCCTTTGTATGCTTGAATCTTTAAAACTACGCAACGGATTTTGATGCAGATTTTTTAATAGATAGAGTGATTCAAGAGGAAGGATTGTATGCCCATGCGAGGCCAGGGCGGGTCGCTAGTCTATTATTCTATAAGACAATTCTTCATGTACAAATGATTCCAAAGTGGAATAGAGATACGTCAATATTTTACCATTCAGCTATGACTATGACATTCCCAAAATAATTATAAGCCTAAATTTCGTATTTAGAAGCGGATCATAATCAGGGAAATCCAACAAGCAGTTTAAGTTTGTGCGAGTTAACTTAATCGCACACGAACACGACACGCCAATGTCCCGTAAATGCGAGAAATTAACATCGGGGTCCTATCATGCTGTCATTCGAAACTAAATTTCATTTCTCATACTTAGTTAGCTTACGGGCTATACAAAAATATATGACGTGCTTGGTTTGAAAATGATAGTTTCGCCAGTAGAGTAGCAAAATAAACGTCAAGAAATCTACATTTTGAAATATGTTACACACAATTACACATTTTTACGTCTTAATTCTTTATGGTGTAGAAAAAAACTAAGCTTGATAATCCTTGGTCCCCTTTGGTATTTGCCTATGATAGAAAAAAAATCTAAGACAATGTCAGACTGATAGTTTCTTTTTTCATTACTTTGGTGTAAATATATTGCTCAGATAATTAATAAATATTAAAAATGCTTGCAAAAATAAATAAATAAAATATAAAGCGGATAATAATAAAACCATTAAATTCAAACTAGTCAACAAACAATGAGAATTAATTTCGCATGTTCTCAAAATAGAGCGCCAAGTTGAAATGACACTGTTGCATGTCTACCGGCCATAAGCTCACAACTGTCTTCGCCGAAAACGGATGCTATTTATTATAATAATTTCTTTTAAACAGTCATTCTAAACTTTAAAGGATAGTCTTGTTTGACGTGACTGTCGGCTGTCTTTAAATAGGTTGAGTGATTACAGTCATGATTTCAAGCTTTGTTCAACCAGCTACGTTAGGCCTCTTTATATTCAGTACAGCCAATGGGGCAGAAATGTTCTAGAATGGCGACCACGCAAGCAAGCGCAGCGCCAGACATCCACTGGCCAGATTGTTAGAAAACCTGAAGAAGGTTGCAGGCCGCGCTCTAGATACAGGCCGCTTTCAACAGGTCATTCTGAAAATCGTTGGGCGAAGTCTATGTCCAGCAGTAGACAGCCTGCAGCTAAAATTATGATGATAGGTATTCAAGCCAATTTTCTCCAACCTGCCATCATAGTCCTGTTATAGTCAACTATTTCTTTAACATCACTGACGACATCGACTCGCCTATCTGCCGAATGTCCATCACCTTGTTTTTCATTTATGTAACAAACTGCTTTACATAACATCATTTCTATTACAAAGTGTCTAATTAAAGTCCAGAGTTTCAGTTCCAGAACTGCTTTTGTATACCAGTGGTTTGCCTGTAGACCCAAACACCAAAAATCAAACAACGGCCGGAAACATCAAAGAATTAGAAATCCAGTCGCACTTCCTAATTTTATGGCCAAATTGCACTGGAAAGTATGATGTCAGTATACCCAAATAAAAGTAATAATTACCAGATAACATGTTTTGAATACTTATTATAAAGCTGTTAGCAAAAAACATCGTGAATGAACGAAAAGATGTTTCAAGTTTATAAGACCTCTGATCTCATAACAACCACTATTATTATCTCCAAGCAACCATTAAGAAGTAAAGAACGAAAACTTCAAATCTAAGGGTTCCTTCATAAAAAGTTAATCAGACCATTTAAATTCGCGGCGGACGCGAATCGCGCTCAAACACTGAGCGGCGTCATTAAGAGTTACATCGTCGGATTTAAAAGAGGTCTCGGGTGCTATGGGAAATGGAAATGCACTTAATGCATACGTAATCAAATTATCTGGGGCGGGAGCTGCCCTGTCTAGGCTGCGTGTCACACCGACATGATATTCTGACCCGAATGGGACTGGACAAATTGTTCTACGATGGGTAAAGTTGCTGGTAAAAGGAAGGTTGGAAGAAGGAAGAAATCGAGACTACATACTACGAGTATACGGGAATAGAACGGGTTAACAACTACAGCGGAATTATTCCAAAGAGCTAAAGACACAAAGGACGTTACTACAACATACTAATTGCTAACCTTCACTAGTTGGAGAGGCCTATAAGTAGGATTATCCTTAGATGTAGAAGCACAAATTATTGACCAAGCAAAGCTGTTTGAACTTGAAGACTGCCAACGATGATACGTCTTGGAAACTGTAAAAATTACGTGGGCTCATTCCACCTCCACAAAAATATTTAGCAGAATTGACTCTGGTATCGCTAACATTTTTATAATCTGTTTATATCCCACTGCTGGGGAAAAGCTTCCTCGCTAATCTTTGATGTATCTCTAGCCATGGCATTTCCTACCCATCAATAGGAACCCAGGCAGTCAAAACATGAGCCCATTTTTCTGAAAGCATACGTAAAATATGACCTGCCCATTCTCTAACTAACCGAATTCGAATTGCTGGCTGACACCTACGTTTATATGTCAAGCATTCTGTGACATGACTGTGACCGTGTAAAGTGTAGAAGACAAAATGGTAAGTAAGTAAAACTTCAAAATATCTTCAGTAACCTTAGTTGTGGAGCCATTTGTATATCGGCTACAGCGACGTCAGAACATCCAATAACAAATTCCTTCTAGAAACATTATTTCAAAATTTAGATATTAATCCCCTTCAGAATATTTTGAGTGAGTCTGTGCTAACTTCGCAGCTCGTTGTCACGGAGCCAACTCATGCATCAAGCATAGTGCCGCGACAAACATGTTTGCACCTATTAGTCAGCGATTTCATTAAACTGAGTGAGTGATAACTCTTGGTAAGTTTTCGTTCGCGTTAGTGCTGTTGATTTGTGTTGTGTGCATTGTAATGCATTATTAGCTTTTATTTAACGGTTTGGTTGCTTTTTCAATGGAAAATAAGTGGCGTTCATCTTGGTTAGTAGTAAATAAAATAGAACTCATTTTTTAATTAAGGTGTGGGCTAAACGGTCATTGAAATTAATTTTTCAAACAAAGTTATGTATTGAAATTCAGTGAGATATTGGATTCTAAAGAGCCAAAATATTTAGCGTCCACTTACAATTAATTAGTAGTTATCATAGTTCGTCAAAACTGCCCCTCTCTTCATCTGACGTAGTTTTTTTAACATCTACGGCCTTACGTGTCTATGGTTTCTTATATTGTCAGCCCAAAAACAAGTCATTTGAATAGCTCAGACAGATAAAGTCAAGATAAAAATGATCTTTTCCTGAGTGGCCTGGGTCTTGGATGTTTATCTATATACGTATTTGTTATAAAATACAGTATCGTTGAGTTAGTATCCCATAACACAAGTCTCACTTACTTTGGGACTAACTCAATCGGTGTGATTTGTCCCTATTTATTTATTTATTTGAGCACCCAAACCTAAATAACAAATAAGCCATATTTTGAGGAATCAAACCACACTCACACTGTTTATGTGTGCCGTCAGTAATACCCAACCTGTTCCTACACTGACCAAGTTAGTACTGTTAAAATAAGCAAACACAAATAAATATAACGGTGTAAATAATGACCAGTCACCACCAGCCATGTTAGGTTGTGAGCCTGACAGATACCTACCAAGAGGTGAAATGGAGCTGCGTCATGCTTGTAGCAGTACAATATAGCTTGTAAATGAATTGTTAGTTCTGTTTTCATTGTACAGTGCGCCACATATAACATATACCATGTTTCGTAATACATTTCGGCTAAGCATCGCCGAGTGAACCAACTTATAGACAGTATATTTAGTAGTATAAGTAGTTAGGTGGGGGGTAAAGTATACTTTAATATGTGTCCCTTAGAGCATTTAAACCAGCTGATAGGTAATTGTTTCTTGTTCCCGGTTGTTATCGGTAGTTAGCAGTCGTTAGGCTGTGTCAGATGCCTTTAGGCGGCCTGAAAAATCTGACAGTGTTGGCCACTAACATACCCGGATTATGTTCCTATTGGTCGGGTTTCCCTGTACGAAAGTGTTACGGAGGTCAGACGGCAGTCGCTCCATTGTAATAACTAGTATTGCCAAATCAGGACAAAACATAGTCCTGATTTGGCAGTATTAGTTTTAGTTATTAATCACGGGTACGCTATTGTGTACCCTGGCACTGAAGCGTAAGTTGAAGATGAAAAGCAACAGAATACGCTCGGACGAAGAAGAGAAGTTAAAGTATGATCTATCAAAACCAATAACATAACTCTTACCACAGATAAAAGAATACTATTCTAGTACTTTATTATAAAGTAAGGCAACTGTTGCCATGCTGGGATTTGTTCATGTAGCGTTTGTTTCTTCTAGTCTCTTAATAGTAGATGTATAAAAAGTGTTAGCCAAACCATAAGCCATATATTTTTAATGCACTTCACGTGCAGTAAGCACATACTTTGTTTTGCATCTCCAAAAGAGTGTCTGCATGTTAATGCACTCAAGTGAAAACGTAACACCTAACATTTATTTTTCTTGTTTCAAAGACCTTTAAGAAAAATAGACTAGATTATGCTGAAAGTTTTAGATATTTAAAAAGGAATATTTGAATATATATTACACTAGCTGTTCCCCGCAGTTTTACTCGCCATTAGTGTGTATGTACTATAGCCTATAAACTTCCCCAAAAATCAGGCTTTTATATACAAAAAGAATTTTACAAATCCGATCAGTAGTTTTCAAGTTATAAGCGTTCAAACAAACAAACTCTTCAGCTTTATTATATTAGTATACTTAGATACAATTATGACTTTGAATGTATCAAAGTCATTTATTATACTTACACCTACCACCATTTTTATGGGTAAAAGTCTGCGAGGACTGCAACTTGGTAAGGACTGGCCGATCCTAATATACGTATGTTACAAAATGTATATTAACTAAACTTTAGCAAGTTTATTCGTTTATTCATTTAAAAGATTTTTCTCTCGGTTTCGCCCGCGTACTTTTCCCCCGGATAAAAGGTA
This sequence comes from Apomyelois bistriatella, assembly GCA_947044815.1. NCBI lineage: Eukaryota > Metazoa > Arthropoda > Insecta > Lepidoptera > Pyralidae > Apomyelois > Apomyelois bistriatella. The sequence goes on from OX345693.1 coordinate 1,806,121, forward strand.
ACCGATGTCCATCGCAATATTTCCAACTTGTATGCAAAATTAAAATTTTAAAAAGATTGGTTCAGTAGGTAGGGCGTTAAAGTTTACCAATAAATAAACAAAAACTCACTTTCACATAATGTTAATGATAAATGTTAATGGTAAATGAATAATAAATGTTTTACTAACAAATAAATTGATCCCTGGTTGATATAATAAATAAACTTATTATTATTATTATTATTATATTATTATAATATTAGTTGCACAAAATACATATACAGATAGATTGAATGCAATGAGCATTGTCTTATAGTTAACTTTTGAATCTCGCAGAGAACAGTATTTTTATGCCCAGTCCAGTATCTATGACCCGTAATAGTCTACTGCAAAGTACATTCAGCTGCAATATATATATCACGAATGTGAAGTGTACTACTAGAGATCATTTGTTAATGTTGTTTCGAAAAAGAATGATATGTACCTTCTAAAGAGAAAATAGTGCACAAGTGTATTTATGCTGATTGTACTTTTAAAAGCATTTTAAAAACGCGGTCTCTCGCCAGGCAATTTTTTTATTCAATCTTTAATTTTTTTATTTATTTTAAAGCAATGATAAGCTTGACATAAAGAATGAACGTTTTGTTTTAAAAAAATATATTATTTTGAAACAATATTGCATACTCCCAACTGGTTAAAAAATGTACGAATAAATTAAATACATATCACTTCAACTGGTTGTAAAACTCAGTTGCCATTTGGACTTTTTTCCTAACTATGTCAGTGCCCAATAATAATTATATAAGATATTTCAGCAACTCTTCTTTTTACATACATACATACATATTCACGTCTTTATCCCATACGGGGTAGACAGAGCCTAGAGCCATAAGACCTTAGGCCACGTTTAGCATAATGGTAGTTGAAACAGGAAATCAATAGTGATGGGTGATAATAAATAATAATATGATGATAATATCTCTTCTTTTTCTTTGTCCTAAAGATTTGGAAAACCAAATCCCAATATTGTGTAACTTCTTAATACTTCTATTACTTACTACTCATCTCATCCAGCATACCCATTTAACACATTTAAACATATCACCCCTTTCTTACCTTGATCTACCCCTACCTCCATCCATCTACCATCTACTTATATTTAAACCTTATTGTAATATACCATTCACTCCTGCTCATAACATGACCATACCATCCCAGTCTATTTCTTGTCAGTTTGTCTGTCACGAGTACAACCTACATACTTCCCCTTACTCCCTTCCCCCTTACTTTTATTAACTCCACACATCCATCTCAACCTAAGATCTCAACATTGTCATTTCAGACATATGTTTCAGCAACTATAACACGTAGTGATTATATACTCTTTGAACTATAACATTTTGAGGCTTACGTTCACACGCTTTCGCATTAAAATTACGTGCGTTTTATGATTCTACAACTTGGCGGTTGATTTACACCTACAGCTTTATTAGTTTCTTTTGTTTTCCTTTCAATTGATTTATGATAGGGTACAGGAGCGATATATTTAGCAGCATTTAACTAAATAAGATGGCGCAGCGACCCAAAGAGGATCTCAATTGCGATCTGTCCTACGCCTCCTCTTTGGCGTGCAGCACGTGCAGTTTCCTATTCACTCTTACCAATGGCAAATAGTATTTTAATGTGAAGCTAGATATATCAAGTGTGCTCTATTGGAACAATAATTGAAATATTTTCGATTGGGATGAGACCGTGTGGTTCGCGGCATAATAAAGTAATGAATGTCGTCAATAAGTGATAGAATATCCTATATCCCAACTAATATAAATGCGAAAGTGAGTTTGTATATTTGTTTTTTGTTGCCTCTTTACACCCTTTCTACTGAACCAATCTTCCTGAAATTTCGCATACACATAGCTAGGAGTATTGAGAAGGACATAGGGTACCTTTCATAACGAGAAAAAGCATTGGAAGGAAATTCACGCTGGCCGAGGCGCGAAAGCTAGTTGAGTATAAATAAAATACAAATACCCTTTATTGCACCACTTAACAATAGCATTACATAAAAAATTTTTACTTAAAACAATTTCGTTTTAAACAATTTTCTATTATTGAACAATTTTTTCACATTTTTTTAACCTTATTACAACAAACTTTGTAACCACGTCGTATGTATGTACATTATAAAGAAAGTAAACAACTAATATTGTTGTTTTAAACTATGAGCTAGAATGAAATACAGCCCAACTTATTTTCACCTCATACTTACTTAGAAAAGAAAGTTCCAAATTGTTCGGAATACTTGACACGTTATTCTAATTTTGATGACGTTATGATTTTTATAGTTATTGCCATAGATTAAAAAAAAATTGCCCGCGCGCGATTTGAAATTCTTTGGTTATTGCTAATAGACAAAGATTTTAAAAAAATGTCCGCGCTCTATTTCCTTATTCTATTTTATTAGCATAGAAATAGGAAATGGTGCGCAGAGGCAATCTTTTTTATTTTTTTATTTACGATTATTAGGTTTTTAGTTTAGCTATCAATTATACAAACTCGACTGCAACGTCATCAAGAAAATGGACCCGGGCTCTAAAGCAGCCAGTTGACTATGCAACTATAAAAGCGCTAGGATAAAAGTATAAAATTAAAAACGTGTAGGATAGAAATGAACCCTAAATAAAATATTATTCAGTACATAAAAGAAGGTAGCCACAGAATCAGCATAATTTCAACAGATTTACATTTTTGATTATACCCGCGTTGGCGGTTTTGGATTTTTTTGATGGACATTTGTTAAAACTCTACGTAAATATGAAATTTTGTTCATTTTTCTTACATACACGCTTGTCAGTCTTTATCATCATTATTCCAGGAGTGCTATTTTGTATGACATAAATGTATGACATTCTCAAAACCGGTGAGTCGAATGATTATCGTTCATTTTCGAATGATTTTCATGCGACATAATTGGTGAGGTGAACGGAAATCATTCGTCTCGCCTGTTTTCGAGAGGCTCTCTTCACTGGTCAGCCCACAAAATCTTAATCTGACGAATCTGAAAGAAAAAGCTCATGAAACAAGACTTTAATAAAAATAAAAATTAATAATACCTTAAATACCGTATCCTTGGTGCTCGACTTATTCATTCAAATTGTGTCTTTTATTCGAATATAACCAGCCGGTCGGTAAGTAAATTTTATAGACTAATAATTACTAAAAAAACTAAACTGATTCGGCATACATTAAAAGTGGCCTAATACTCAATTTTGGAAAGAAATGGGGTTGTTATGATAATGTGTACAAATTTTCAAATCTAAACTTCACAAGACTGATTGAAAATTATATTACGACTGAAAGAGAGGATTTCAGTAATAAATGTATTTAATACCTAATTAAAAAAATATATATTTCAAGTTAATAAAAAAATACAATACTTAAATAAATTATGCTACACAATATGACTATAACACTATTAGACGTAAAATAAAACTGTATGTAGTGGCAAAATAATAAAATAGAACATTTTACAAAGAGCGGTAATAACGCAACAATAACACAAACATTTCAAATCTGGAACGTCATACAACCATTTATTTTTTATAAATTATTTTAGTGGCCAGTGCAATCTTTAACATTTAACCCTTAACAAAATATAGTTCTAAGAATCTTACAAGAATTCCTATAGAACTATCTGTAGGTAGAAAAGCTAAAGCTTGTAAAAAGCACTTTCATGGTCGACAATACACTGTTATATTGAGAAAGTTCAACCACAATGTACCTGTGTAAAGTTTGAAACGGTGAGACAATAAAGAACTTCTCGATGTAACCTCTCAATGTTAAAGCATTTAAAGCCCCTTAAGAAATTCCTCAAAGGAAACTTGAATTCAGTCGACTAAAATTCCGTATTGTAAGTTCATAATGTTTGTGTTCGGATCCTGAAAAACTTGTATTTAGTTCTTATGGTATCGTTTAACTGCCTCCATGGTCCAGTGGTGATTCCCAAGTGAAACATATTTTGTTTATTTGTTTCTAGTTTGTTTAGGACATCGCAGCTAGTGAGAGTGATCGGAATCACCCGAGAATAATAAAGATGATCCCGTGCTTATGAAGGCACACGAACACGTTAAGTTATTTGTCCCAACTGCCATCTGACGACTTCAATCCCGAGAGGTGGTTCAAGGCATTTTTTTTTTTTGTAGTTTTAATCTTTGTGTAATTCTGCTATAGCTAACATTAGTTTATACCAACTTCCCAACTACTATTATAAATGCGAAAGTGAGTTTGTTTATTCATTCGATTGTTTATTACGCTTTTACGCCATGTAACTGAACCAATCTTCCTGAAATTTCGCATATACATAGAAAGAACTATTGAGAAGGACATAGGATAACTTTTATTATGGAAACAAGAACTTTTCCCGAGGGGAATTGGAAAAAAGGGCAAAAGATAGTAAGTAATATTTTGTTTTTACCAAAATATGGATACAAGTCTAAAATAAACAATTTGATATGAATTAAATTTAACCCTCTCTCAATTGCTCATTAAGAAAAAAAAATCCGGAATAATTGAAACCAAATTTTTGTAAATCCAAACTTTTCTGTTTTTCTGAAAGCATTTTTGGTTTGAGCATTAAATTTGCCAATCGTAAAAGTTTCACTTGTAATATAATCAAGATGTAAGAACACTTACATAAATAAATAAATTACTTTCTTAAACCATATCCACAGAATTAGTAATATTACTAACGTACCATATCAAACTGTTTTCTGCTTGACCCAAAAGTTAACTGTTATATAATGCTTTTAGCATTAAGTCCGCCTATTGTATTTTTGCAACAAAGTTAAATAAATAAAAATAAATAAATAAATATCTGAATATAAAATTGATTTACTCATCTTCATAACGAAGACAGAATGTAACGATGCATTCGAATCGAATTAAAACATCCTATATACGCAGCTGCAACTTGCATTGCGAGCTCATCTGCATTACAAAAGACTTCGCAATTTTTCTGTTGAGTCTGAAAAATTTTCGCAACACACCGAACTGCATACATTTTGGAGTTTTGCATTTTTGATGAACTGAAAAAAAGGCGATCCGCTCCGGAAATCAGTGCTTAGTTTTGTGGCAGTTGGAACAGGTTTTGCGCTGTCGGATTTAAATGGATAATTCTTTTGTTGATTGACAACGACCGAATATTTGTAAAAAAATGTTAAATTTTTATTAAAAAGTAAAAAGAAAATTTTTGGTCTCTGCCTATCAACATCTTCCTCGTCCAAGCGTGTTTGCCGGTTGCGTCTTCAGCTTACGCTTCAGAAACCCAGCGTACGGCCCAGAAATGACGGCAAAAAAATCATCAGAACTGAGAACTTTCTTCTTATTTGGAAGTCGGTTGAAAAGACGGATAAAGCCCAGCCCTAAAGCTTTATATCCTCAATCAGTATAATTACTTAATTATGAGAGATTAACCGACTCTCAGCTGAGAACAAAAACAGACAGTGCTAAAAATGGAAAGGAAAAATAAAGGAAAACTCGTTACTCGTGAAATATCCTGATTATTATATATTTTTCCAAGCTTCTATGTAATTACGTTGACAAATATGGCATGCGTGTGCGATTTAGGAGAAAATATGTGTATTCTTATGGTTTTTTCTCTGTCTATCATCATAGCGTTATTCCCGGTTGTGTTTTGATGCTTGCTTTGGAGCCCATGCAGGTACTAATTTCCATTTATTATTATTTATTTTAATATTTATTTTTCTCTCTACTTTTTACTGTCAGCATATTCGGTTATTATTATTGACGGCACACATAACAACTACGAGACTTTGATTGTTTATCAAAGCTGCAAGTGTGGTTTCTCTCCTCACCATGAATGCTTTGTGCGTGGCTTCTGACAGAGCTGTTCAAAAAGCTTGTTTTTAATCGACTTCGGAGTTTTTAACTCTTTTTTTTGGGCTGACCAATTCTGATACCATCGACAAGAAAAGGAAACCATTTTTCCAATGTTCTCTAATGTAACGGCAAACCACTTTTTACAAGCATTTATTTATATTTACCTGTACCGTTGTCTGTGTGTAATCAAATGGAGCTGATCTGAAAATGGAAATGGAATTGGCATTAGACCTTAATGAATTTAAACAATCACATAAAGTTTGGACTCATTTATTTACCTCCAGTAATTTACTTTTTGTTCTTATAAATAAATACATTTTACAATCACCTAGGTATTGTCTGGAAAAACTCATATTACTGGGCATAACAGAGGGAAAACGTGCCAAAGGAGAGCCTCCAGCAAGATGGGTGGCGTGAGAAGAGCAGCTGGACGAAGCATATACATATTGCGGTTCGTAGTACTGCCGATCGCGCACTCTGGAAATACATATGTAGTCACAATCTTTAGCATTGAGACACCGATGAAGAAAGAGATAAGTAGGTACATAACATCACATATCCTTTTTTGTACTACTAAATAGTACAAAAAAGGAAATGTTGTAGGTACACTGTCCAATGAAATCATGTGCTTCCAGATAGGTAATTCTTTGTCTATGCGACATGGACTGGCTAAATTGTCGAATTTTTACAGTTTGGACTTTGTTCCACAGTTCAAATGACAGTTAGTTGAAACGGAAGGCTAATTGCTGGCGGTTGGCACTCAGCCAGATAGGTAACTGTGAGTTCAAGCTATCCTAATTTTATCTAAAACTTTTGGAAATGCTAATCAATTGCAATAGGATAAAAAAGTAGCTGGTCTGTAGTTCTGTAGGCATATTTAGCGGTTCATGATGAGTTCATTTTAATTCTCTCTCGCTTAATATAGTTTTATTTTACTAGAGGTAGGCCTTTGGACAAAGGTCGTCTGCTTGGATACCTCACTCTCGCCTTTTTCTGCAGCCAAACAGCAGTTTTCTTCTGCTTTTTCGTCTTGTCGATGACTACACTGATTAAATTTTGTGAGCGCAAAATTTGATCACTCTAGTCATCGATCATCAATTATATACTGTTTTGACTGCCTCGATTTCTTAAAATGCATTAATAATGAAATGACTGTGATGGGTTCACGTACAGATCTTTGTGTTTGTCTGAAAATACTTCAAAACTTGCCAATACTGAAAACAAAATTTCAAAATCTACCAAACATGTCTTTTTTCATTAAAACGCCTGCGACAGCAATCGATTACCGTCAACAAAAAAGGACAAAATTTAAACATCACGCCCCTTCAGGCATGTGATGTTCAATAATTGAATAAATAAATCTTCGCGCCTGACGGCCGGCCAACAGATAAAATACGATAGTTACAGCGTGGTGCTGGCAACACTCCAGCAAAACGTTTTTAAATCCAGCCGGTTCATTTATTCTCGATTTGTAATCTGATTAGCGCGCTTAGTCTATCTCCGTTTTAGGAATCTATATTAATATAATCACGTAGTTTTATTTACACCAGAAAATAATTTAAAAACTGAAGCACATAAGTGATTAAATAACTCGGATATAGTCACTACTGTCATTATTTGAACCGGTTGATCAATAGTCGAAGTTTCGAAGCAAAGGACTTGATTATTATATCTATACAATTTTGTAAGACATTGTAACATTTGACATTATTTTTTAGGTTCGCTAACGGATAAAACGGTGGGCAGGGTCAAATGTATTTGTTACCCACACGATAAAAATCAAATAATGTGATCTTTTAATTTACTTCCTCTCATTGGGTTTTTTAAAATCCCATCCGTAGAAGAAGATAAATGAAATATTCATAGATTAATTTGAAATTTAGCATTAAATACTTCAGAAAATTATCCTAAATAAGCGAAGTCTTCATAAACCTTATTTGATTCCTATGTGTAAAGAAATGCAATTGGAAGTGACTGTACCGGTAAACCATGACTCTTTTGAGATAAATGTAAAAGTTTACATCCTTTGAGAAACTCCGTTGATAAATATTATATATACGAAGCAGCAAGCAAAAGCTAGTTAGAATTATCGTTCTAAACAAAACAACATAATTTAATCAAAAAAGTTCTACGGAAAATAGGTTTCACATAGTTACCACTTCGTATAACAAGTTAGGGACAAATAGTGAAAGGGTGCGAAAAAGTGGTCAGCAACCTTTAATAAATTATCTCATTCCGGACATGCTTACTCTAAACCACAAACCAAACCAACATACGAAACAACAGCTTAGCACCCTGGAATAAAAACTATTATAGATGCAAAAAACAGTTCTCAAGTTTCTCAAGAAGTGAAGACGTTATGTCTTAAACATTCAAATATCGACTTAAAGTCTTTACGATAAGAGCTCTCGCGTTAGGAAAGTTATCGCCGTGTTCCGGCTAAAGGATTCCTCTCTTGAAACAATTTATGTGTTTGCCTAAGTTAGAAGTTTTCGGGTCATTATTTTATTTGGGTTTCTTTGTTATGTAAGTCGTTAGATGTCTTTTCAATGGCATTCTCCCCATGACTGCGGTTACGGAAGTTTTGAGAAAATTTTCCTAAGAATATAGGGATACTTACTCGAGTATGAGAACTTGAAACTTGTAACTGAAGTTGGGCTTTCGACTTTCGGATCTGAATATATACTATTTTAAAAATGTTTGTTTGAAATAAATTTTACCTCACGCTACGTCTAAAATTTATAATATAAAGTTATATATTTGTTTTATATCCAATCCATCTAAATGCGAAATACTAATAATGGTATTCCGGCAGAACAAAAACAGCTAGATCTTATATAAAAGTTATACTTTTACTCATTATATATCGCGTGACGTGTAGGGCGTGGGGATACTAGATATTCGCATACCTGCAAACGTAAAAAAAAATCTCAAGGGTCAGTAGTTCGCACGTTCATGGGCTATAGGTACTTATAATTTGTCGGCCTAGTGTAGGTTTGCAATCCTACCTATCAGACAGTTCGACACCATTTTGTACACGCTCATTTTTAATTCAAATTTAAAATCAAAGAAGGCCTAGTCCAGAAGTGAACGACTAGTGGCCAGAGAGTGATCATCATCGTTATCGTTTCTTGTAGGTATCATGGTCAATCGGCCATGCACACTCTGGTGGTTTTAAAGTTCTTTGGAACCAACTCTTGACCTCTGACATGGTTCCTTTAACGACTACCAGATGGCAGCCAAGACCAACGACTTAAAGTGCCTTCCGAAGCACGGAATCATTATTATCAGACAATTTGGTGAATCAAGCATGCAAAGTCCTTATCAAACTGGAAACAAATAGACAAAGTATGCTTCCTGAGGAAATCGAACCCATGACCCCGGTTCTACAGGCAAACGCCTTAACCATTAAACCAGGCAGTCTTTTAAGAGAACGATAATAATTGTACACTTAGTTTACAGTTAAGCATGTATAACTATATGATGTTTCATTGGTTTGGTTATAAAACGGTTTTTAGACCTAAAACCACCATGGAGAGGTAACTCCGGGTCCTTGGACAAGTTTTGTCCTCTAAGGTTTTGTTTGTTTACGCAAGTTATGCAAATTAGGGAATTGTGTGCTTATACCTTTAGTCGTATTTGGAATGAAACTTTGTTAGGAACCGCCGTCTTAAAGTAAATATACTATACAATCTTCAACAAAAGACAATGTTCTAATGCATTTATAAGAGGAGAGATAATCTCATCCCACCTTGTGTTTATAAATGCGACAGTAAGTTTATTTGTTTATTACGCCCTATCTACTGAATCAATCTTCCTGAAATTTCAGTATTGAGAGGGGCATAGGGTACCTTTCATTCCAGGTAATAGCAATGTTCGCGAGGGCTGGGTAAAGCCGCGGGCAAAAGCTATTATTTTACCGTGACCGCGTGCTCATACCTGGCGGGCGGATTGCTGGATTTGATTGCCGACGTACTTAAAAAATCATCCATATATTCCAAAAGCTTGTATAAGCTGCTTTTTCTCTTCGTTTATATATGTTTATGGCGGTGGCGCAGGGTTGTAATTCATAACCAGCTGACATATATCCCGACACATATAACATGGGTTCTTTGGTAGATTGAATAGTATTTTAATAAAACAACGAGCTCTATGTTTTGATAATAATTATCGGGTGAATCGTGATTAATTGCAGGTGACTAAGTACATAAAAAATAGGCATAGATTCTTTTTTTGTAGTACTTGTTATTATTAGATTAAGGTTTAAAGCACACACATTACCAGTGCTTGCTAAACCGGAACACGCCTCGTATTAAAAATGTTCATGGAGGGTTGAACTTGTACTAGTTCTTTATATTTATTTAATTAGAAAACATTCAAAGCGGTGTAACTCGAGTTTTTCTTTTGATTTATTTCCTTAAACAAACCAGTTGAAATAGTTGTGCAAGCTTACATAATGTTTCTACTGCACTCGTTTTCCGCACTCTTAAGACTAAGAGCTAAATGACATAATAATTAGTCCCGATGATACAACGCAAAATAACACACGTGAAAAAACAAGAATCAAATTTAATCACCGAGATGATTAATTTAAGAACCTTGGCGACTGAGCTTCGCTCGTTTTATGTTGAAAATTTTATTGCGTGAAAATATGGATAAAATGAATTTTCCCAGACATGGAATCTAGCTAGATTATCTTTTTGAGTATGTAAGATCTTTTGCTTAAAATTTCAAAGAAATCTTTAGAGCCATGATATATTTATATGTTGCTCGTTTAATAATACGATTTTAACTAATTCTGAATGTATTTGCTTATAAATAATTATGGTTTGAGATTGGTGGAAGACTTCTTCACTTGTCTAAAGGAAATAGGAAAGTGCCTTCAGTACAACTAATATTAGATCTAAGCTCAACCAGAACCAGAAAAGGAAAAATTCTATACCTCACATTATTCAATTAATGATTTAAAAACTTTAGTCTGTATTAAATTCAACCCATAATGACATGTTCAAAACGTACCCAGCTCTTAGACTACAACCTTTGGCCGTACTAATATCCGTATTCTACAGTGATTAAAATTTTTTTGCTTGAAAGTAATGAGTAGGAACATTTTCCTACATGTGAGGCTTTTGCATTTCTCAAACCTTTATATTTTACCCTGAAACCATTTCATTTAGCTTTTCCTTGGTTAAATAGACAAAGAAATTTTCATGTGGTTTTTTATTTGGGTACATATCTCAGAGACTATTTAAAACCATGACAAAAGCCTATGAAGCCTACTAGGATTTTTTGGTAGTAAATACTTTTTGAATTTTTCCTTAAATACTGTATTTTTCTTGTTTGGTTTTTAGATTCAAATGCGATATAATTTAAAGTTACTTAAAGTACCTGTTTGCGTATTATTCGTTCCAGCATTTTTTCTGGTTTCATCCAGCTAACACTTCAAAGTTCAGGGTATGCTTTAATCTTCGCAAATTGTATTTGATTATTCTTTGACGTTTTAACTTAAAAAGGATTTTCGTTTCTAAAGTTACCACGCGAAACTGTTGTATGGCCACCACGGAAAACAATGTCGGGTACTCTCCACATACTGAGTTGTAAATTCCTTAAAGTCCAAACCAAAATGGCTACAAACCGGACATCCAGTTTACCGACGTGTTCAAATAACTAACTTTGATATCGAAGCTTTCAGAAGGCAGCAAAGTTCGGAGAACGGCTAATGTTCGTTAAATTCGGAGGAAATTGAATGCTGAACTTGGTGGTAATACTCTTACCGGTGCTGTATACAGCTGAGAGCCCTTGCGACCAAACTACCTCCAATAGTAGGTCTTTACGATCTAAAACGTGGGTTCCATTCCCATGGAAAGCATACTATTTAGTTGTTTCTACATTGGATAGGACTTTATAGGCGTGAATAACCTGACCTGACTGTCTGATAATAAACATGATTTGCACGTGAAGCCGTTGTACCCGGCTGCCATCAAGATAGAAGTTAAAGGCGTCAGAGGCCGAAGGGCGGTTCCGAAGAACTCTGACACCAGGGTGTGCATGTGAACTACATGAAATGATGATGATGCGATCCAACATCCTTTCCCTCTACAATGAGATATTTCAAACGTAGACGCTAGCTGCGTTAGCAATTTTGGGTGTTAAATACTTAAAACGTTTCAGGCGGATAGTAAGATAAGTAAGAAATTCTATAAGTACAATATATTCTAGCGCAGTCGCTAGCAAAGAGGCACTTGAGTTCGAATCCCACGAGAAGCGTACTTTGTACAATATTGTTTCAGTTTATTGGGAAGACTTATCTAAAGATTATTATTTTATTAAATCTATGGATTTATTTTTTTGAGACTAGGTATACCAGAAGCGATGTCGTGGTCCTTATAAAAACCAGGTCAGATGCTAAATGATCGATTTGTCATCAATTATATATTAGTAAAATGTTTTGTGCTACTTCACCTAATATATAATATATATTCTACGTCTGCTTATTGTTTTTTAACATTACCAAGGCAAACGAATCACTGAGCATAGAGTTCCTCTAAAGCGAAACGACGATCTTCTTTTAAGTATCAATAAAAAAAACAAGAAAGAATATATTTTGGAGGAATTTGATTACATTTCGTCATACAGGTACGTTTAAAATATAGAAATACCTTCAAAAGAATTCCACTGCAGCCGCTGCCGGTTCAAAAATTCAAGTCATGTTTGCGACAGGGATGTACGGAGACCTACATAGAAAAGTGTACCAACTTGAGCTTACATTTACACCTTAGGGGTATACTTTAATGTGGCCCAGTGTACTTGGATATATGTGAACGTTTTTATAAAATTTCTGAAAAAAACATCTAAATATAGCTTGCTTATGAATTGAGTTGGAACGTCAATTTATTATTTGTCATAAACACTCAACCATGCACACTTTAGTATCAGAGTTCCTCTAAACTGCCGCTTGGTCCTTGACGTGGTTTCTTTAACGACTACCAGATGGTAGCCGGGACCAATGGCTTAACGTGCCTTCAGAAGCACGAAATCATCTTTATTATCAGATAATCAGGTGATTCAAGCCTGCAGTGTCCTAACCAAACTGGAAACAAATAAAAACAAAGTATGCTTCCAGTGGGAATCGAACCCACAACCCACGGAGGCACTTGATGACGTCAGTAAGTTAACATCACCTCGGATCCACTAAGCCCATGCGGAGAAGAAACCATGAAACACCTTTACACCTCACCGAGCTTTCTTCTTTTTCCATCGACAATAGCAGATCTACTATATTCCCGAAGAAGAGACCAAATGAATTGACAGTCTTCCGTTATCACTGTGATTTCGCTGTACCATAATAATAATCTATAACACAAATAGTTAGTCTGGCTAAAATTCGAGAATGACTGGGCCGATTTGGAAAATTTTGGTCTTGAAATATTTGTGGAAGTTCAAGGAAAGTTTAAACAATGAGAAAAGTGCGTTCAGGCGGTTCAGAGTTCGGCGGGTCAGCTAGTAATATACAAAATCACTTCTTTACCTCAAAAGGGGTAGACAGGGCCTAGGCCATAAGACCTTTATAATGCGAGTAATAAGAAGCGATAACCATTTGATTTTACTTTTTTCTAACAAAACGGCTACGTACTTATATCTTTTGCCGTAGATTTTGTTAAATCAACTTGTTTTTCTAAAGTGAAACTTCCCCAACATTAGTGTCATTGTTTCGGGGACCACATAAATCTTCCGTGGGTGCCTGTTTAGCACCAATTTGCAATTTATCTGTTGCTTTCTTTACAAACACCACTATAACTAGACCCCTCGTAATTTCACTATATCCAAAAAAAGGACATTATCTCAGAGCTCAACAAGATTGGGCAATGTAAGTTAATAATTTATAAATTGCTCGTCCCTTTTCGTATGGGATTTATCGGTGATTACAAAAACATATGTGTGTTTTGGAATTTTAGAAAATTGATTACTTGGACAAACAACCTACATAACTTTGTTGGTCTAGTAAATAGAATTAAAAACTTTATTATATACGGTTCGAATTTTTTATAAAATATTTTTATTAATTTTGACATATACTAGTAATGATTTCTTATGTTTTCACGATTGTTACACATTAAATTAAACTATGAGCTCTGTAAAGTGCTTGAAACGTTAGGTATAAATAAGTAAGCAATAAACGCGATAGAAAACCGTATAAAATAGTTTAATTTCATATACTAGTAAGTTTATTGATTAAAACTCTTATTTGTAAAACTACTAACCTTTAATTTCTTGGAGGAGGTGTATGTCCAGCAGTGGACAACCTGCGGCTAAAATGATAATGATACTACTATTTTTACATTACCTATTTTGTATGTGGCATATCCCTGTCTATGCATAAACAATACTTATAAACAATCCGGTCAATAGTTGTCTTCCGACGATCAATGCATACTAATGTTATAAATGCGAAAAGCCTCTGTCTTTTAATCTTTCACGGCTAAGCCGCTGGACCGATAGTGTTCAAATTTTGTATGATTAAAGTGGATTGAATTTCCATGTCCAATTTCTTTAACTTTTGCGGCGGCATATGTGTATTGGTGATTTCACCATTCCATTGCGAAAACGGCAAAATTTGCATTCTTTTACCACGTGAGATCTGGTCGAGTGCTCTGCAATTGCACTATAGTGACTTCCTTAATCCTCCTTTATGAAGGCTGTGATTATTTTTCCCGTCATCATCATTTTGAGTAGGTGTCACGGTCAATCGACCATGCACATCCTAGTGTCAGAGTTCTTCGGAACCGCCTCTAGGCCTTTATCGTGGTTCCTTTAACGATTACCAGATGGCAGCCGGGACCAACGGCTTAACGTGCCTTTCGAAGCACGGTATCATCTTTGTTATCAGACAATCAGGTGATTCAAGCCTGCAGTATTCTAACCAAACTGGAAATTCTATAGGCAAATGCTTCAACCACTGGACCACGGAGTTATTGAGAACGTCAATAAGTGAACATCACCTCGGAGTGCAATGTTCTAACCAAACTGGAAACAACCAAAAAAGTATGTTTCCCGTGGGATTCGAACCCACGATTACCGGGTCAATGAACCACGGAGGCAGTTGCATTTTCCCGTGATTTGTACGGAATCGATTTAATCTGGTCCAAGATTGTCATTCCGAGTCAAAACCAGGCAACTTCTTCGTTGCGTCTGTCTAGGAGCAAAAATTTTAAACAAATGTATTTTTGAAATCAATTGATCAATCAACCCACATAAACCAATGACAAATGTGTCTTTAGCAAAAGGATGCGTATGAATACATAATAAATTATGCTAAGCTTCGCACTTTGTGGAAGGACACGGAATTTATTCATAATTACAGGTATAAAATTAAGCTAGATATGTCATTGACATGAAAGAATATTTAAATAAAATATTTTTAAGTTTCTACTACTTTTATAGCTGCAGTTTTTTTTTTTTTTTAATTATTTGACTGAAATTAATTTATTTATACAATTGACCCTGGTATGTTTTTCAACCGACTTTCAGAAACGGAGTAGGCTCTCAATCTCAATTCGGCTGATTTCTTTTTATGTTTGTTACTTCATATCTCCATCGTTTGTAGACCGATTTTTAAAATTATTGAAGGACATACTTTTAATTTAGTTTCATTGAAAATTTATCAAAATCGGTGCAGTAATTTGTTTTTTATTATCAAACACTAAAGGTGGCCATATCGCTTTACAATCTCTTCCAGGTAACCTATGCGATGAGAATGTAAAGGTTTTTATATATGGTTAACTGAGCATACTTTATTATTTATTCTTTCGAGTTTCTTCTTTTTAAAAGAATAACCAAGACATCGCATATCTCATACTCTATAAAGTAGAGTATGAGATATGCGATTTTGGAGTCGAGTGAAGAAGGAGAAGTTCTTTGTTCAGCAGTGGGACATAATGCCGGAATGCAAAAAAAAAATACATAGACAATACTCTGAGTCGCTTCTATTACCATTACTTCTATGTAACCTGCTATACGTCATTAAAACAATGTTGCCATTAAAATGACCGTTACTTAGTGAAAAACCCAGTTTATCCCACTAAATATACGTCTTTAGTGTTACCCTATTATTAAGCCATTTGCCGCAAAGTGAGGTCTAATGGACGGGGAAATAAATTTGTGTAAAATTGCATGGTTTCGTACCATCAATAACGTGTGAGTAATTTTCCCATTTTTTGACATGTGTCCTTATAATAGGCCAAGCTTTTTTGTGGGAAATTGGTGGCAACACCATTAAGGTATGCAAATGCATAAGTCAGAATGCTATTAAGTTGTAGCATAATTATCAGTACTTACTATACTACTAATTTTTTATACCCCGCACTACCGTCTATTTAATTTCATTATTTACCACCATTTCTAAAGGTTGACTGGAAGAAATTGCTTTTAGCGATAAGGCCGCCTTTTGCGTTTTATGTTTGAGTCCTTTTTAATCTATTTTTTGTATTCTATGTGCAATAAATAGTTTTGTATTGTATTGTTCTTTTTAAAATATTTAGTTCTGGTGTCAAAACTATGGAAGCATTTACGTATTATACGTACCACATAAAAGCGTCTTACTTTTCATCGGTCCCTTAGCAATTTCCAACTTTCATTTTTCATCTCCTTATTATATTTACCTTCTGTTATATTATAATCTACTGTATCTACCTTCAAATATTTATTATATAAATTAAATAATATAATAATATTCCTACATGAGGTTAATAAAAAGTAAATAATTTAAGATTTCTTACAATTATCATAATAATGGCATGATGGGTTTTTGTGACGTTATCCTCATTAGGCATTCCCATGTTACTAACTCATTTCGTGTAGGTAGTCACGGTCAATCGACCATGCACACCCTGGGGTCAGAGTTATTCGGAACCGCCGCTCGGCCTCTGACGTGATTCCTTTAACGACTACCAGATGGCAGCCGGTACCAACGGCTTAACGTGCCTTCCGAAGCATGTTGCTATTGAAAAATGTAGAAAAAAAACTTTAACACCTACTGATTTATTTACATTCAATGTTATAATAATATATCTCTCTGCCCTAAGTTAGGTTATAAATACCCAAAATAATTGAATCAAAAAGTTAATGAACGCAATCACAAAATAAATCGTACGTCATAAATAAAGTGTAAACAATAACATAAGCCACAGACTATACAAACAAAGGCTGCATCTTGAGTATAAAATATGCGGTATGCGTCATTTGTGTGCCCTTTCGCAAATAGACGGTGTCTTAATGCTGCCCTGACGAATGACGGGACCAAATGAACGGGTATTAAACAGAGCATTACTATTGGAGGAACAGATCATGCGGTAGTATAATGAGTAATGTGTGAGAATGATTCGATTTATGACTACAAAAGTTAGTGTCTAATCATGAACGTTATGGACGTTCACATCATTTCATGTATGTTTGTTATCTTTTTTCTTTGTTGATTTATATGTGTGTATAAATAAATGTCTCTTCTATTCTATTCCCAGACTTAATTTTATTTTGAGGAAGATATTATCTTATTCGTTTTCGTTATTATCGAGTGGGTGCCAAAGTCAATCAACCCACGCTTGGGCATGTGACGTCGCGCATTCTCCTACGGCGGTCCTTCCTCGCTGCCCCGCACCGCATCACCCCCGACGGCCATATATAAGGCTGCGCGCGTCCACTGGAAGACCTCTTTCGGCTGATCTCACCATCTCAAGTTAAGTGGCTGGCTATTTCATAGCGGCTGCCTGACTGGATTTCGTGCCTACTTTGATCTCACGACCCCTATAATCTCTCATTAACGGTTATCTTTAAGAGTCTAACCTTTTGTAAAGTACCAATAATAAATATTGTGCGATTCGCTGAAACCTGGATTTATCTTCTCTCCTCACACATACCTTAAGTAAATAGTAAATTCTACCTACGTTATACTGGCGCCCATCAAAAATAAAGGCTAGGCACGAGGTCTGGTGAGTGTAAGCCCTAATTTACTGTGTTTCTTTTTCTGTGTTTTTTTTTCCAGTTCAAAAGGTGCGTAAGTGTTTTTTTTTACTTAGTGAAAGTGCCTTCCGTAATTAAATTATCACGCTCTGAGCACGCGCATGTACGGACTCGCCACGTGTCTCGGGTGTGGTCTATGTGCATTTTATGCTGTGGCTATAATAATTTTTTTTTGCTATACCTACCTACTGTAATAGGCTTTCGGCTGCTATTGTTATCTTACTAAAGCTATTCTAAATTAATTTCTTACTGCACCTTTTGAACGGTATTCCTAACTTTGTATTTTTTTTTCTCTCGTGTGGGTGATTACTCTTGCGCCGTTTGGTTGGTTATAATGCCGTATACTATTAAATTTTCCTTATTAAATAAAGCTGAACTTGAGTATGAAATCCAAATACGTAACGGCAATATTTCTAAAACCACAACGGTAGAGGAATTACGTAAACAGATTTTAAAACTTTCGTCCGATTCTCCTTCTGAGGATATCCTAACGTCCGTCTTTTCTCCCGATGAGGATATAGCCGCGGTTAGTAACTCCCTGCTCCGTGTTTCCAATAACGTCAAAGTGTTACAGTCTAAATTTGAGAAAAATCTATTTTCTAGAACTAATTCTATTCTTAACCATGTTTTTTATAGGCTATCTCGTATTGATGTTGCTTCATTAGTCGATAAAAACCCACTTAACCTAGTATGGAACGACTTTCACGCAAATCATAAAACCCTATCACTATTGTCTCAACCAGTGTCTTCGCGCGGGGTCGAGCCACAGAACATTCCCGAACCTTCTTCTGAGTCATTTCTTTGCGATCGTAAATTGTTTGCGGAATTAAATAAATTTAAATTTAATGGTAAAACTTGTGTGCGTTCATTCATTCAGAGAGTAAATGAATTTATGTCGAGTAGGAATATACCTGAAACTAAAATACTTTCTTTTGCTTTTGAAATATTTTCACATGATGCGTTGCATTGGTACCGTGCGATTAAAGATAGTGTTGGATCTTGGTTCGATCTTTGTCGTTTACTTAAACGTGATTTTAGTCCGCATAATTATGACTATAAACTCACATCGGAAATAAGGCTTCGTACACAGGGGGAAAAGGAGAACATAACCTTATACATCGCTAAAATGCAAGGATTATTTTCTCTTTTAGACGTACCTATGAACGAGTCTTCCAAACTAGAAATTCTATTAAATAACATTCGGCCTTGCTATACAAATGCTCTTCTAACAGCTGATGTTGTGGATATTTCTTCCTTGGTTAGCGTCTGTAGGGACTTTGAAAAATATGACAGTCGTAGCCGAGAATTTTCTGAACCACCCAAGGTTACTTCCAATACTTTGGCTCCCGAATTGGCTTACACTACTTCTAATAAAACTTTCAATAAAAATTATAATTTTTATAAAAATAATAACTACCCACAAAATTTTTATAAAAATTATAACACCAAACCATCACCTACTAACGAAGTCGAATTGGAACAACAAGTTTGTGCTATTGAAAATGCTTCGATTCGTAACAATTCTAAACAATATTGTCCGAGATGTCGTACGGATTCGCATTCTTTAGGTACTTGTCGACAACCTCGTTATCTCATCTGTTTTAAATGTGGTTCTAAGGGCTTTAAGTCCACTAATTGTCCTAAATGTAATAAAATAAATAATAGTCAACTTCAAAAAAACTAGTAAAGGCCGATCAAGGGAAATCTATGATTAATAAAACTAAAACAAATAAAACTGAGTGGCATAATTGGCTACATTATGTTGCCAATTTTTTTAATACAAAAAAACTCTCCTCGATCGGCAGTACAAACAATTATACTCCTTATATTCCTGTCACATTGAACGGTAAAAATACTATTGGTTTGCTCGATTCTGGTTCTTGCTTAACCATTCTGGGTAATAATTCCCATGATCTCTTCTTAAAAGGTTTAAAACTCGATACTTCGAAACCTTTAGAATTTATCACTGCTGGCGGCGATAAATATTCGTCGCTCGGCTCAGTGCTTCTTCCTTTTGTATTCCAGAATAAATCTATTTCTCTGGTTACTCATATTGTACCAGGAATAAAAAATTCTTTGATCCTGGGTATGGACTTCTGGAAGGGTTTCGGTTTGTTTCCGGACCACATAGTGACGGTTTCGCCACCGAGTAAACTTGGTACTGGTGTCGCGGAATTACAATCCGGCGCCGCTAGTAAATTGGTTTCTTTTGATAGTCTGACAGAGGATCAGAGGGCTGTCGCTAACAATATAATTTCTCAATTTACCGATATTTCCTATCAGAAAAAGGGTCTTGGTCGTACTTCGCTCATTACTCATTCGATCGATACGGGTGACAGTCCTCCAATTCGTCAGCGTTACTATAGGATGTCCCCCGAAAAACAGCGTATTTTGATAGAACATGTCGATGAAATGCTTAAGGAAGATGTAATTGAGCCTTCGGAAAGTCCTTGGTCTAATCCCATAATACTTACTCCTAAAAAAAATGACGAATTGCGTTTTTGTTTGGACAGTCGCAAATTAAATTCAGTAACAAAAAAAGATGCCTATAAATTGCCATATATTTCTGAGATTTTGGATAATTTAAGGGATGCTAAATACCTATCTAGCTTGGACATTTCAAAATGTTTTTGGCAGACTTTAATAAAAAAAGAGGACCGTTGCAAGACTGCTTTTTATGTTCCTTCTCGTGGTACATTCCAGTTCAAGTCTATGCCTTTTGGTTTAACAAATGCACCTGCGACTCAGCAGCGTTTAGCTGATATTTTATTTTACGGTCCAGAGTTCGAAAATAAAGTTTTTTGCTTCGTAGATGACATAATTTGCATTTCTAATTCATTTAGCAACCATATTTCACTTTTAACAAAAATATTAAATAAATTAAAGCAGGCAAACTTAACTATTAATCTTGATAAATGTAACTTCTTTAGAAATAAACTTAAGTACTTGGGCTATATAGTGGATTCAGACGGTCTTCACGCCGATCCCGATAAGGTTAATTCAATCACGAATTACCCTGTACCGACTAACAAAAAAGAGGTTCGTCGTTTTCTTGGCGCGGCGTCATGGTATAGAAGGTTTATACCTAACTTTAGTTCCTTAGCGGCGCCCCTTAATAAACTAACTTCTAACAGCAAAAAGTCGCCAGCGTTTTCTTGGTCTCAGGAGGCGGATTTGGCCTTTACTAAATTAAAGAGCTGTTTAGCTTCCTCTTCGGTGTTGTCTTGTCCAGATTACACCCAACCTTTTGAAATACACGCTGATAGCAGTGACTTTGGTATAGGGGCAGTTCTTTGCCAGATATTAAATGGGGAGGAAAGAGTCATAGCCTTCTACAGTAAATCCCTATCGGATCAAGAACGTAACTATAGTGCTACTGAGCGCGAGGCGCTTGCCGTTCTATCTGCTATCGAACACTGGCGTTGTTACGTAGAAAATGGGCTAAAATTCGTGGTGTATACGGATCACGCCGCGCTTAAGTGGTTTCTCACTCTTAATAATCCTACTGGCCGACTGGCCAGATGGGGTGTTCGTCTATCTGCTTATAACTTCGAAATAAGGCATCGTCGGGGTTCTGATAACTTAGTCCCAGATTTTCTTTCCCGTAATCCTAATATTATGTCCACAACATTTAACGTAAACTCTAATATAACAGCTATTTCCACTAACGATCCTTGGTACTTGAATATTTTTAATGGCTGTACAAAATCTCCCACTTCTTATATAGACTATCAAATAATAAATAACAAACTATATCGTTTCAAAAAAAGTCTTAATCCTTTAACTAGAGAGTTTCAATGGAAAGAAGTTGTTCCGGCCGAGCAAAGATCACATGTAATAAAACAAAACCATTCTTTGCCCACTGCTGGTCACCTCGGTATATTCAAAACCTTTAAGCGTCTATCTCTTACCTATTATTGGCCAGGCATGTACTCGGATGTTGTTAGCGCGGTTAATTCGTGTGATGAATGTATCGCTCATAAACATCAAAATCACTCAACTCTGGGTCTTATGGGTGGACCTAAGTCTTGTTCTAAACCATTTCAGGTCATAAGTATCGATTTGATAGGTCCATTACCTCCTACTAGAAAACAAAATAATTTTATTTTTGTGGTCTGTTGTTGTTTTTCTAAGTATTGTTTGCTATTCCCTATAAAACGAGCCACAGCCGAAGTAATAACAAAAATCCTCGAAGAAAATGTTTTCTTAGTACATGGCATTCCTTCAACTGTCATACTAGATAACGGTAAGCAATTTATTAGTACACAATTTAAAAACTTAATATCCAAATATAAAATTCCCAATTTACACTACACTCCATTTTATACGCCCCATGTTAACACCGTAGAACGATATAATAAAACTATAACTACAGCTATTTCCACATTTATTGATAAAGACCACAGGGTGTGGGACACAATAATACCTCAAATACAATTTGCAATGAATTGTGCCGTTAACGAAGTAACCGGTTTCACACCATCATTTCTTGTTTACGGTCGTGAACTGATAACGTGCGGTTCTCGATATGTTATGTCAGATCAGAACATGGTACATGAGCCTATAGATTGTTATGCTGAATCGCTTGGTCATTTATCTAATATCTTCGAGAAAGTACAGGCGGCTCTTTTGTCTGCTCATCAACGTAATTGTCAGTCGTATAATCTTCGCCGTAAGCCGGCAGAATTCAATGTTGGTGATGTTGTTTGGAGGCGAACATTCTACCTAAGTGATAAGGATAAATATTTCTCAAAAAAATTAGCACCTAAATTTATTAAATGTAAAATCGTAGCAAAAAAATCTCCCTTAGTATATAAACTTTCAGATATGTCGGGTAAGCCGCTGGGCGAATGGCATATCAAAGACATTAAACTAATCAACTATAAACAATAATTATAACTTAAAATAATTCAATCTTTTTAAATAGTTACAAAAACCTCGTACGTTCAGCCGCACATTATAGTTTGTATGAATTGTTGTGCTGTTGACTGTACTCGAGTCTAGTTCCTGCGTTCGATTAATATTGTAGTAGTATCACCTGTTTGTGTTGCGATCATGTTATGTAACTAGATACTTAACATTCCTTTGTTCTCTGCTAGACTGCTCGCGCACCGGTGGCGCTGTCTGCGCTTATTTTGTTTTATGTAGTTATGCATTAATACATCAATCCTTATTAATACCAATTTTTTTTTTTTTTTTTCAAATTACTTTAACCTGTTCGGCTCGATTCTGTTCGCTGGCTAGTACCGTATCCTCCTGTTAGTTAGCCACCTACATGCACTTATTAGTATATATACTATACTGGAACTTCTCCAATTTCAGGGTTCCGGCCAGCCGTCTACCAGCTGCCCACCAGCGCCGGCCAGCCGTCTACCAGCTGCCTGCCAGCGTCGGCCAGCTGTCTGCTCCAGCACCATCTACTGACGGCGAGCAGTCGAATTTCCCGGCTAAGGGAAATTCTGGTCTAACGGGGGGGGTGTGTGACGTCGCGCATTCTCCTACGGCGGTCCTTCCTCGCTGCCCCGCACCGCATCACCCCCGACGGCCATATATAAGGCTGCGCGCGTCCACTGGAAGACCTCTTTCGGCTGATCTCACCATCTCAAGTTAAGTGGCTGGCTATTTCATAGCGGCTGCCTGACTGGATTTCGTGCCTACTTTGATCTCACGACCCCTATAATCTCTCATTAACGGTTATCTTTAAGAGTCTAACCTTTTGTAAAGTACCAATAATAAATATTGTGCGATTCGCTGAAACCTGGATTTATCTTCTCTCCTCACACATACCTTAAGTAAATAGTAAATTCTACCTACGTTATAGGCATTCGAGTTTTTAAAATAGATACTTACTGTCTAAAATGAAATTACAAAATTCCTGTTATTTTTTTTTCTTTGAAGTCATCGTATGAACAATAATAATCAAAACAGCGGAACTTGGAGTCTTGAGCTCTGAAACAACAATGTTAAACGCAAGTGGAATAAAGTTAAAATAAGAGAGATGACTTAATAATTATTATTTTAGACAATAATCTTATTCCTTCTATAACTAACTAAATATTTACTCTGACAACGCAATTTCCTCTAACATTTCATTACTAATAAAAATTAGATAAGAAACGTTAATCAGCACAAAAATGATATATTTACCTACCAATTTATGTTTGTGTCGATTAACCCTTTCATTTTCTTTCGCTAAGAAAGAGATAGGATTAAGTTCGAGTTTCAATGGTACCGTAGCAAGGCTTTTAACGTTCTGTGCCGTTGAGCGTATAATACATTTGGGTATTCGCCCCCAAGACAAGGGCACACGTTTATTTTGAATAAAAATGTAGCGGACTTCGGATGAGATCTATTTGTCACAAGTGAAATTAAGCCTCCTTTTGTTCTTTGTCCAAATGTGCTCATAACGTCTTTTGTTGCTTAGTCAACGTCAGTGGTGATGAGTTTGGGTTTTGAGATAAGAATTTTTATACTTAATGGAAAGATACCTAGCGCCGAATGGGGAAATCATGACATAGGCGATGCGGCTAGCAACCCATCACTATTGATTTCCTGTTTCAACTACCATTATGCTAAACGTGGCCTAAGATCTTATGGCCCTAGGCTCTGTCTACCCCACATGGGATAAAGACGTGATTATATGTATGTATGTATACTTAGCGCAACAATTTGTCACCTAAGTCAATTTTATTACTATTTATTTATATTAAGTTTGGTTTCTTATTATTGTTCTATCTATATTTTTTCCGCTGTCATAAATGTTTCCTTATGTAGGAATTATTTATGTAATAAATAGAGCAACTCATATAAAATACAAATATTAATTCAATTAATAATAAACTCTTGTCTTCTTATAATAATGTTCCTTTTACTATGTATTTTAAAGCAATAAAAATATAAAATATCACAAACAAACAAACAAACTCTAGTAAGATATTTATTCTATACTAGCTGTTCCCCGCAGCTTCGCCCGCGTGGGACTCGGTTATATCGCGTCCAAAAGTAGCCTATGTTTGACCTCAGGTTGTTAACTACATCCCTACCAAATTTCATCACAATCGGTCCAGCAGTTTAGCCATGAAGAGGTGACAGACAGACAGACAGACAGAAAGACAGACAGAAAGACTTTCGCATTTATAATATTAGTATGGAAGTATGGATTTGATCTCTTCCTGTACGTGCGTCTATTCATATTTAATTTTATTTATACCTAGTTAGTAAGTAATGTTATTCTTCAACTAAATGTATAATATAATTACAGTTTTTTGACGTGACAACGTCTTAAATTAGGTTGCGGCTGGGAGTCACTTATGAAAAAGTGTAACGCTCGGTAACGTTACGATGAGTCACCGAACGAGAGAGAGGCCCGCCGAATGCCTTGCGTCTCTCTCCCACTCAACTATGATCGGTCTGCCGCGCGCGGCAGACCGCGCGCGGCAGATTATATTCATATCAATAAATATTCTACCGAGAAAAAGACGTTGTCACGTAAAATCTTCGCCCGTAAAACCGACTTTACAGGCAACCATTTTTTTTTTTTTTTTTGCATTTTATTTTTTATTGTGCAATGAATAGTTTTTTACTAACCTTTTTATTAATCTGTTTTAGCTTTTATTGTCTATATTAGAACAATAGGCAGGCTAAATGTTAAAGCAATCTCTACTAGTCAACCTTTGGAAAATTTATTTATATTTTTCCTAAATTTTTACAAGTATAAATGATATTAGGAGTACCCAAAATCGGCAGGCGTGTCGAGTGACATATGAAGGAAGCGAGGGAGGTCTTTAAGGATTGTAGCAACTAGATATCTTTAATTTTTGCCTACCCTTGCGGGACATAGGTGCTATGATATCATATTTAGGTATGTATATAGGATCACAAGATCTTTCCATCCACGAATATCTGTTAACTTACGTGGTTTTCGATCTCACTGAATAAAAACCACACCACCAAACCACCAACGCGCTGGACGGACCCTCTCCTTGCAGCATTGAAATGCAACACCGAGCCCAGAATAGATGTAACTGGAGGATACTAACTGCCAATTAGGATTATGGTGGTAACGACCATCAGCTATGAGGAACACGACTTGCAAGAAAGAAAGAATTAAAACCATCGTTCAAGTGGGGAGGGGTCTGTAAGGATCAAACGTGTAGTGATTAGTATGAAAGAAGCGAGGGAGGTCTGGCATCATAGCAACTAGATATCTTTAGTCTCTGTCTACCCCTGCGGAAGACAGGCGTGATGATATGTTTATAGATGACCAAAAGCTTTACGTCCACGAATATATATTCACTAACGCGATTTTCGATCTCACTGAATACAGACCACCGCTCAAACTTTCAAAGTACAATACAAAAGTTTTCGAGCTCACGTCGGAAATAGAAAATACTAGGTCTCGTGGGATTGTCTAAAGTGAAATGTAAACGACAGGTAACAGAGAATATACTGTGAAGAGGTCGCCTCGTCTGCACAATGCCTTTGGCTGTTTGCTGAGATCGAGGTTTGAATAAATTCAACTTTTGGTTTAATATCGGTTCTTTGTCATTTAAGCATCGCCTAAAATACGTAAAAAATGAACTATGCAATAATATACACAGCTTAATTAAATCTTTTGTTTTTTGGTTTTTTTCTACGAAGTGCCAAGTTATTTGAAAGAATTTAATATATTGAATATAATATAATTGAATATATATAAAAAAGAAATTTCAATTGAAAGTCCCAAATTACAAGAGCTGCCCCAGAATCAAAGATCAACACAGAAATTAATATAGTCTGAGTAATGTTCTATGTCATTATTAGCCAATATTAATAAATACCTTAAAGTCTAACATACAAATAAAATAAACAATGTGCTTAGAACTTTAATTCTTAAACTGCCTTGCACCATCCAATACTACTAAAATTATAAACGTGAAAATTTGTATGGATGTTTGTTACTCTTTCACAGGAAAACGGCTGAACCGATTTCGCTGAAATTTTGAATGGAGAATCCTTAGACCCTGGAACAACACATACGCTTTATTTTATCCAGGAATTATAACGGGGGCGTATCCCCGGGCAACAGCTAGTTTTTAATAAAAAGGTGAAAATATTGAAAGTATATATACTTATAGTGCCGAAAAATATTAATTTCATTATTTTAAAGAATCAAATAAGCATATATTTTCATAAGCAGACATATTATGTTTGGTTGACTAATATTCGTGTAATAAGGTACAAAAAGTATTTCAACTGAAATTATTTTCGTTCCTCGAAATATTTATCTAAGAATTAAATAAACGTTATACGGTAAGAATCAATTTTACAAGTAATATTCTGAATAGAAAATCGCGGCACATTAACATATGAAAAATAATGCTATTCTTATGTCAAAATATTATGTTTTTTGTTGCCCACCCTAAGATGAATAAAACATTAGGCTTCAATATCATGTGGGAGACCTTCGAAATATTGAAAACGAGCCTATAAATGTAGAGAGATATTACTTGTTATTCAAAATAAAAAATTTATTGTGTGGGCGGGGCATATAGAACGTATGCCGGATGACAGAGCTCCAAAGATTGTGAGTGCTATTTTTGAAATTTAAGACAGCAAAATCGGTGAGTCGCTAACGATTATCATTCGTTTTCTAATGATTTTCATGCGACATAACCGGTGACTCGAACGATAATCACTCGACTCACCGGTTTTGGGTGAGTCAAATATCTCAAAGATTACTCCATGTCGAAATGGACACCGCAACATAAAAGACACAGGGGTAGACCAAGGAAGAGATGAATGGAATGCGTGATAGAAGACCTTAGAAAGATGGGCAAATTTAGAAACTGGAAGAAGGAGGTGAGTGGTGGAAAAAACAAGTAGAAGAGACCCACACTGCGTTGTAGCGCCACAGGAAAAGAAGAAGATATATACTTTTATTGATAAAAACATAAGCATTATTATTAGGGATGGCTGAAGTCGTGTCGTATAACAGATGTGAGAACTTTCGGCCACTAAAGAGATACATGGAAATCACACTACTGACAAGAACAATGTTCTTAAACAATAAGATATTAGAATTTAAGTTTAAAGACAGAATAACATATATTTTTAAATCATAACCGGAAGCAAGAAAATTTTATTAGGACGTGCCGTAAAATGATAACAGTTTTAAATTTGCAATTCAAGAATATTTTCTCAGAAGCGCGTTCAAAGCGAGGAATATAGAGAAGACTTTTATCGTACATGTGAATTAAGTTGTCTTACGTACTTTAAGCTATATTGGTTTGTATCGAGTTTGTCATAGAATTTAGAATTTCGAATCTATTGATTTTGTAATGTATTTTTTAAAAAATATAATCTTTGAAATTAATCTGATGTTCACTTTATATTAGATCAAATACAATATCTATTCTTTTTAAATTTAGAAGATGTGCTCTTGCCGATAGTCATAGAAAATATCTATGGGTCATAAGTAAAGTCTTTTAAATTTCATTTGTCTTTTGTAATCAAAATGGATGAAAATATATTCAAAAATAGCAAAAATGTTAAATATCGAATGCCACAAAATATCACAAGTGCCTTTTCGTGCTTTTTTAATAGAGATATTATGAGAGGCAATAAATTTGGTGCACATTCGGGCGCGGATCCAAAATAACTAGAAGTGGTTTATTTACTTTTCAAATTCATAAACTGGCAAAGGAATTTATGGCATTATAAATTTTAAATTTATGATTTTAAAAGTTAACATATTCCCAGATATTTTTGAAAACACAAAGAAAGTTTTATTATTATACGAGTAACTGCGATAGCAGTCGTGCTAGCGTGTTAAATATTTAAAAACTTAAAAGAAAATCGACGACACACGACCCAAGAATAGTTATATATATATATTAGTCTTCGGGATTTCGGGATAGTGAATTCAGTAGTACATCTAAATCTTTTTGCATCACCATTATATATTATATTTGATTACAAAATATTTAAGATACACAAATCGAAAATAACAATAATTTTACTCTGATCCCTTAAGCCGTGAATTCAGAAGCTCGTCTGAATCCTTTTGCATCACCACTGTACTTGTTTACAAAAAAATTATGACGCACAAATCGAAAACATCAAAAATGTTATCTGGCTACGTCCAGTCTGTTTAAACCATGAATTCAGAAGCGCATTTGAATCCATTTGCATCACCACTGTACTTGTTTACAAAATATTTAACGACATACAAATCGAGAGCACCAAAAATGTTACTCTTGTCCCTTCCAGTTTTTCTGAGCCGTGAATTCAGAAGCGCATCTGAATCCATTTGCATCGCCGCTCAGCATATTTCTGCAACAGTCGACTCGTTTATCACGCAGGGCGCCGTTAACATGTCAGTCTGATTGTAAAATATTATGCGAATTTTGACGTGCCTTTTAATTGTTTAAAATCATCGCGGTTTGGCTAGAATGTTTAATTTATTTATATTAATTAAGTAGGTTTAATGCATTTCGTTTTGTTTTGTTTATTTTAAAATTCTCTTTTTTTACCACACATGTCACACACTTTTTCGGACTGATTTTTAACTAATGTTTTGTATAAAAAAATACATAAAAGATTGCTTTCTAGGCTTAAAGTTGCAAGTTGTACTTATGATAGTTTCTTTATTTATCCTCGTTTTAAGATATTTCTTTACCACTTTTAACTTAACAAGTAAACAATTATAAATAAATGGTTGAAATAATATTATAAAACTTTTACCAATATCTATTAAAAATTTCAACCCAGCAAATTATAAAGGAAAATTTAGGCAATTTATGACCACTAACACACCTGGATCCTGTTCCTATTAATTTCCCCGTTAACAGGGAAACCAAAAAAAAAGCCGAAAAAGGAGGAGGTTCTCAATTCACTTATGCTGTGTTTAATTGTGTCTCATAAGAAACAATTCTGTGCATTTTGACATAAATTATAGCATTTTTATCAAAAGGACATTAAAATCTAATTTTGTTTGATTTTTGGGTTGGTTGGGCATCTCAATCCCAATCAACCGTGTCAATCTCGGTTGACACAATCGACATTTTTTTTTAATTTACCTATATTGTCCCACTGCTGAGCAAAGGTCTCCCCCATCTCCTTCCAAACCTCTCTCTGTTCCGCCACATCCAGCCACCTGCTCTCGAACCTTCTCAGGTCGTCACTCCGCAGCGCATCCGTGGAACTAATCAACTCTGAATGAATCGACTATTACTAAAATAAGGCATCATTAAATAATTTATTAATTAATGGTCCAGTTAAAGGGGATTATCCTGAACCTGTTTAAGCAGGCCCGAAAAGTGAGTAAACTAGTTTGCGCAATACATCATTTATTGCATAGTAAGGTGACATATTATATTATATCTTCTCAATTCCGGCTGAAATAAATTCATAGTAACCTCCTGTAGTTTAAAACATTTCATGATTCAATTAACTGTCCCCGGACTCTAAGTAAAACCAGTGAAAGAGAAAAATGAGGAAGAGAGATAGCAAACCAACAAATCCAAATAAGAGAAACATTAGAATTCCGATTGAGAAACGTTGTCAGAGGAAATGTTTAGAGTGCGCCTCTCACAAAGCGAATGGCAAATGTAGTAGTGATGTCTGCTGAGCTCTACTGTTGATGCTGATATTGCATTTATCAAATTGTTTCCTATTGCAAAATGGGCAGATTTATTCTAAGGTTTTTTTTTGCCTCTTGCTCCTACTTGCTACATGTAGTCCGTAGTGACCTTGTGTCCGTAGTGATAACTGGTATGATCCAAATGGCATTTTCATTGTGATACTAATCAACCACCAGCTAGATTGTCCTTGCTCATACATTGAAGATATATTTTTAAGAAGTAATGTAGGTACATAACTTCCTTTTCTATCCTTAACATGGACTATAATAATATATACAGTGAAAATATATAAAATATCTACAATATGTAGGTACAATGAAAATTTGGCTACATATTTATTACCTACTAGCTGTTCCCTGCGGCTCCGCCTCGCGTGGGACTCGGTTATATCGCGCCCAAAAGTAGCCTATGTTTGACCTCAGGTCATTGACTACATCCCTACCAAATTTCATTACAATCGGTCCAGCCGTTTAACCGTGAAGACAGACAGACAGACAGATAGACAGACAGACAGACTTTCGCATTTATAATATTAGTATGGATATGGATGAAGTAAAAAGGTGCTCATAGTAGTAAGTAGAACACTGAAATTCAAAATCATCTAATAGTTACTAGCACACTATTGCCGCGAGACAAGAACCGAATTTACTGAATTTGTGGATTGAATAGTAACAGGTTCATGCTTAATTAAAATTACACTGGAATAGAAATAAGAACAATAGGAGAAGAAAATTGTGAAACAGCAATACTGCCATTACCAGCTCAAGCCAAAAGAAGGAGCTACTTTTTTCATTATGTACGCAACCTTCGTGAGCCACAAAAAGCGGTACGGACATTCTAAAAACAAATAATTTAAGTTCGTTTTAATTTAATGGAGAGGCTTCACAAAAAAAAAATATTGCTCCTCAAAAAATACAGATGCTCATGATCATTTCAGCCGCAGGCTGTCCTCTGCTGGACCCAAGCCAGCAAGGACTTCCAGAACGACCGGTAGGAAGCGGCCTGCATCCAGCGCCTGCCTGCAACTTTCTTCAGCTGAGATTTTACAGATGTTGTAAATGATTTGTAACACTTTAAGGGTTACATCCTTATTGCTTTGCATATTCTGTTCTTTTGTACAACCTTTCACCTGACTATTTTGGTAATTGTTGAGGTATTAGATTGTTCTCACCTAACATATGTAGACACATTTGCTTTTCACCCGGATTGGTCCTATTTAAAATAATGTAAAGCACATCAAGTAGGCTTTTGATACACACTTCGTTGTTACCTTGTTCAGTATCCACATTGTATATGCTGCTATGTTGCAGCGCATCATGCATTTGTCATGGTACCTATAACTTATTTTACATATTGGACTGATATTTCCGGCTGCGGCGCGTAGGCGCACGCACCCTTGTTTTGGCTAATAGTTCAGAAGCCATACCTGAACATGCTTTGGACGATGTGAAGTCGTCAACCCTTCTCATGACACCCAACCACCAGAGAATGTATTATAGACACACACAACACACACACCACATGTGGCCTGTTCTTTAGATGTCTGCACCAATTTATTATTGTTAGGGATCCAGTGTAACTGTACATATAGCATAAATACTGTGAATTTCAAATTTATAACCTGGAACTTCTCTTTTGTTCCCAGGGTCCTTATCCAGGTTTTCTTATCCAGTGTATTTAGGATGTACCTATTTCAACGGATATGAACACTTCTTTGTGATGGCTTTGTGATGTACCTGCTTCCATCACTTTGAGATGGTCTTGTATACTTTGATCCTGCATCCCTCTTACTAGGACTGCGGTAAAATTTTATGTTATTTGTTCAAGTGTAATTGGGCTAGTGAACCCATGATGTAACTTGCCTTTTTTACTCAAGTGTTGATAGGCCACCGAATCCATCATCTAACTTGCCTGTTTGTATAAACCTGAGGTTGGGCTTATAAACCCACTACTGTTATTCAATGTTATATAGATATATATATGAACAATCTGATGTTTTGTGTCTAGATTATAAGACTATTTAGTTAGTACTTTACTTTAAGATTACCTATTGCTAGATATAGTACTGTCCAACATGGTCGGGACCCGTGTTGACCTATGTTACCTTATTATCAATAAATAATATTGTTGTTAATAAACTTCTTTGTTTCATTTAAGCAATTCATCCAGCTTGAGTGAGGACTGTCTGGCGCCCTTTCATTTTATAAATTTTGACAGTTCCTTCACCTCCGAGGGTGGCCTGTTTCTGCGATCCATGCCCTGGGATCTCATTCGGTCAGTCATTCTAAATTGTCTAGTCTCATGTTCACCGACTGGCTGAGCCTGCCGAGATACTACACCGTGGCACTCACCATCTGAGTCACGCACCCACTGAGGTCCAACTGAGAGGCCTAATATTAATAATAAAAATATAAGATATTACAGATTTATCAAGAATAATCCAAATAAATTTAAGTGTCCTAGTAGTAATTTATAATCCCAAATCTGTAAAAACATTCGCCTATAATTTATAAAGCTAATAAATCTAGCTGTAAATACAAAAATAATGTTCATATGCCTGGTAGGTCTATAGAATTGGATTATGAAAAAAAAAGAAAGCGCGTTTAACATCGAATGAAATTTAAGTAGTTATTATGTGTGAGAAATTTTGAAAGTGCAGAAAAGCGGATCTCGAGCTCCAAAGTCACCTTAGGATGTAACCAGGAGAAGCTAAGATAAAAAAAATCGTTATTGTGACTCTTCAGTTCTATTCGTTTTCACTGTCTGTTTTGATTGTCCCTATATATTTATTTATTTAGAACGCCAATGTGACGCCAAGTTCTACCTGCCTGTTTCGTGGCCACACGGTAAGTGCTAAACTGTCGCGTCTATTTTATTGTTTCCACGGCGGCTTAACGCTGCTATTGTAACGAGTTTCGCCATTCCACGTTTTAGCGATTTGTGGCTTTTGTTCCGAATCTTGCCCACCCATTATTTTGTGTAAACTCGATATTAGCAAAGTTTGGTGCAACGCTTAAAATTGTTTGGTTCAGTTATGAAAGTTTGTAATGTACGGTTTGTTGTAGGTATTGGTACATTTAGCAGAGTCTCGGTGTGTTGAAATTACTTGTGAATTCTCTTTTTCTTTTGAAGCAAGTTTGGTGAAGGTATATATTGAAGTCGCTATATTCGCGTTTGTATGCTAACTTTTCCTAAATCCCGCCATACCAGTTCTTTTTATTTTCTTCGTCATTCGAACCACAATCATAAACCAAGTCTTGCCAGGACGGGTCATTAGTAAATTAAGTAATTAGTGCAAATTAACACAAGTTCTTAAAAAAATACTTTGCGTACTTCTGCCACCAGTTAGTTCATGCATACTGCCGGCCGGCGCCCACCCACTACTGTTAGTCGATGAACTCGGCAAAATAAGTGCTAGGAATTGAATGTAACTGAGATTTATGTTGTCTTTGGTTATGCGAGCGAAACAATGGCAACTTGGCTCACCAAGAAGGGCCCACCCCAGAATCAGTCACCCACGTCTTAATTTTCACTTTTCATCATTTTCGAACAGAGAAATAACAAACAAATAAACCGCATACTTACTAAGAATGACCGACTTGAATTGGACATATTTATTAGGAGTTATCTCTAAAAATCGATTGCTGTTCGTTAGCCTCGCTAAAACTCGAGAATGGCTGGACGATTTGCTTAATTTTGTTCTTGAAATATTTGTGGAAGTCCAGGGAAGGTTTAAACGGTGAGAAAAGTGCGTTCAGGCGGACAGAATTTGCCGGGTCAGCTAGTAATAATATTTTTTGTTACTACATAGTGTGTAAGTTTGTGTACCAACCTATGGACTTTGTTGCCTAAATAAAAATCAATAAAAGATATTGAAAATACTATTTATAAACTCAATAAGTTAATTATAAGGAAGTGACCTGCACCTCCAAGGCAGCTCAAGATTAATTGTATTACTTAGTATTTTCTATAAGAGACATAATTAAATGTTTTTTGAAAAGGTTTCATTTCTAATATCACTGAGTCCAATAGCGGTTAAAAGCTTTTCAATGCTAGCTTATAACTTACTATTCAAAGTTCTTTTTTACTAAGGAAAAACTTTTGAAAAGAAATAAGCATTTCATGATTTCCTTTCGATCAGCCATTTGTGTGCAAAAATACTGTATTTAATTTTTTTTAAGAAAATTTGTTAACAAATCTTTTTCAGTAAAGGCATAGACTTACATATATAGGTACTTAATACGATAGTACCTGGGCGACCGAGCTCTGCTCGGTAGTTATGGTATCCATCCATACTAATATTATAAATGCGAAAGTCTATCTGTCTGTTTTGTTGCTCTTTCACGGCCAAACGGCTGGACGAATTTTGATGAAATTTGGTATGGGTTTAGTTGAAGACCCGTGGTCAAACATAGGCTACTTTTTGTCGCAGGTGGAGCTGCGGGAACCAGCTAGTGGTATATATGGAAAACAGAATCACTTTTTGGGAAAACACAACGATAGCGCGTTGTACTTTTTCAGTAAATAGATTACCGCCATCTAGCGTCTACCGTTGTTAGTTGCATTCCTTAAGTACTTTCCACGTTTCAGTCCTATTTGAATTGGTAGGTAGGTACACTATTTACTCCGTGGATTGTAAAGTATTTCCTTTGGGTCAGTGGTAGAATTTATCATTCAATTTTTAACCGACTTCAAAAAAGGAGGTTATCAATTTGTCGGAATCTTTTTTTTTATGTTTGTTACTCGATTTCT
Source organism: Apomyelois bistriatella (assembly GCA_947044815.1). Taxonomy (NCBI): domain Eukaryota; kingdom Metazoa; phylum Arthropoda; class Insecta; order Lepidoptera; family Pyralidae; genus Apomyelois; species Apomyelois bistriatella. The sequence continues at coordinate 1,841,388 of OX345693.1, forward strand.
CAAAGACGCGTGAACCGATTTGAAATTCATTTTTTTGTCTGAAAGGTTGGACCGTCTAGTTGGTCCCATATTAGTTGCAACAGGTTCTGATGACGGAATCCTGAAAAAATGGTGATACTTGGATGACTTGTGATTTGAAACTATAATGTTTCTTAGGAAAATATTTTAATACGTTATATATAACCGAATTAATAATTCTTTCAAGCCATTTTAAAATAATATATGCGCGATTTATACTGATTTAATACTTTTATACTCCAAAACATAAAAAAAAAACTAAAAAGAAAAACAAAACTTTCTTTAGTTGGGATTTGAACCTGGAACCACCAGAGTACAAAGCAGATGTCTTAAGGCGCTGTGTCCCCAACCCTTAGGTATTTAAGAGGAGTGAAGTACGATTATAGTACGTACGCGAAATGAAATAAGGTTGAAAGTGGCGATACTGGTTTGGCCTGTCACTAGTCTCCGTTCAATGCCATTTCGGGTGAAATTGTCCAGTTTTAATTTAATATTTCAATAATTATGACTAAATCTTGTAATTTTTTTAGGTATCCATCTGGGTCATTATATTATTCTTTTTATAGACGTAAAAAAATTGGTAGTTGTCGCTGAAGATATCAAGTAATTCGCGACGAAACCTTTTCTGGGTATAGCTTTTTTGCTATTTTATTTAGCTAGGTTTTAATTATTTTTTTTTTAATATTTTTATGTATCCATTTATTTTGATCTTTGAACTATACATCATATTTTTTTCATGCTTGTATTCAATGAAGAATAAAGCTAACTGCGCGACGAAAAAATAGACGTTTTACGGTATTCCCCTGATGCACAGCGCCTTAACCACTGGGCTATCGAAGCAGCCCGCCGCCGGTGCCAAAATTATTGTACTATAACTACAATTTCATGCGGAAAATCTTTTTGTTGGAAAATATGGGAAAAAATTTTTTTTCCAGTCATGGAACCTGGCTAGATTAATTTTTTGACTTTATAAGAACCTATGTTTAAAATTTCAAAGAAATCGTTAGAGCCGTTTTCGAAAACGTGAGACAAATATATATATATATATATATACAAATATTGCTCGTTTAATAGTATAGGATATGGTCATTAAAATATGTGCATATCTCACAGACGATGTTGCATTTCAAAAAAACCTTTTTTTTAGTTCGGTTACATATGGACCAATACATTTTTTTTCTTCCTACCCTCGAATAGAAAGCAGTGTTGAGAATTACGTCCCTATTAAATTTGTTCTAAAATAAACAAAAAACCCTAATTTGTGCTACAATTTGTGGAAATCTTACTAATTAAGCTTAAAAAAAAGTGCAGAAACATAAAAAAGTGCCTTAACTATTAGTGCAAGTTCAAAAAAAGTGTAAAGACTTTGCTCTTTGAACTCATATCCAAGCTTTAGACAACATAATGAAGTGTTTTCAGTGTGAGATCGATCTCAATGACGAAAATTCAGTGCAGTGTGATGGTTGCAAACGTGGCATCTGCCTACAATGCAGTAACTTAACAAGTAGTGAGGCGCGCGTAATGGGTCTAAAAGGCAAGCGTACCCTGTTGTATCTGTGTCCGCCATGCCGAGAAGCCTTGTTTCAAGTCCCAAAACTAATAAAAGCCTATGACGAATTGCGTGAAGAAGTTAGCGCCTTGAAAGAACAAATGTCTGAGGCCATTCCAGTACCAGTTCCTGTGCCTGCAACTCCCATGCTGTCTTCACCATCGCCCGACACTAATGCTTTAGTTGAGGAAATTGTGGAGCGTGAACGGAGAGCTAACAATGTCATTCTGGTTGGCATAAAAGAAAGTCCTTCTGATAGTGGTGATGAAAGGAAAAACCACGATGAAGCTTGTGTAAAGGAGGCTTTGGCCAGCATAAATAATGGTCATGATTATTTGGACAAGGTGGCTGCTGTACAGCGATTAGGACGTCGTGAATCTGGGAAAATTAGACCAATCAAGATTATTTTTAAGGCGCGCCAAGATGCTGTCTGGATTCTTAAGAATAAGAGTAAGGCAACCAAGGAGGTAAGAGTCTATGATGATAAGACACCAATACAAAGGGAAGAGCTCAATAAGCTTCGCGAGACTCTAAAAGCTAGGATTGAGAAAGGAGAAACTGGCCTGACAATTAAATATGTGAAAGGCAGTCCAAAAATTGTCCAAAAAAACTAATACAGCAACTCAAGTGCCCTTACACAGACCTGACATTCATGTGCACCAACCTAGCTACACTACACTCAAAATTTGATCTACTTTTGGCCTATGTAACGAAAAACAAACCATGTATAATGATTATCACTGAAACTTGGCTCAACAAGAAAGACACCAATAGCTTATACAACATACCTGGCTATTCACTGTATAGGTTAGATCGTAAACATGCTAAAAATAAACGTGACGGAAAAACTAAAGGTGGTGGTGTAGCAATATATGTCATGGAAAATGTGAATGGTACGCCTTTAGTATGTAGACTTAATAAGAATTATATGTGTGATTATATTGAAGCCCTCTATGTTGATATCCAATTTGGTACATTTAATTTCCTCGTTGTAGGTGTTTATCGATCAGACGACAGTAACGAAAACATATGGAAACCTCGTGACACCAGATTATTACAAAATCTGGCTGCAGCCTCAGAAAATAATACTGTTATTATAGCTGGTGATTTTAACTACCCCTCAATAAAATGGCCTATTTGTTTGGATTCTACACAGTCTGGGTCAGCTGAGCTCTTCACAGATTTCTTCATAAACAGTAATCTGTTCCAACTAGTTGACAAACCTACTAGATTTCGCATAGGAAATGAACCTTCAGTTCTGGACTTAGTAATGGTCAATGAGGAGACGCTTGTAAAAGAAGTTTGTTACAGACCCCCTATTGGAAAGAGTGACCATTGCGTACTGGAGTTCAGTATTCAGTGCCAACTTGGGATATCCGGCACAGTTCCCATCAAACGACGATACTATCAGAATATGAATTATGAAATCTACAACAGTGACTTGGTCTGTGCTATGGAGAGCTTGAGCTCTCATCATGACGTGGAAGGGTTGTGGTCTGGGATCCGCGATGCTATCAAATTAACATCAGACAAACATGCCCCTGAAAAAATAATAAAATATAAACACAGGAACAAACCATGGATTAATGACTATATCCTCACGCATTTGGCGGAAAAGAAAATACTTTGGGATAAATACAGAGTATCGAGAAATTTGGAAGACTACAAGAGTTTTCGAGAGCTAAATAACAAATGTGTTGCCATAGCAAGAAAACAGAGAAGTATCTATGAATCTAAAATATTACAAAATGGTGACAAAGCCTTCTACTCATACATACGTCAGTCAACCACATCCAAGGTGAGTATCCCACCAGCAATCAGAAGTCAGAATGGTGATCTAAAAACAAATTCAGAGGATATTGCAAACATATTTGCTGAGGAATTCCAAAAGGCCTTTACTATTGAACCCGCATTGAACCAACAAACAAAAATCACCAACGTCACCCGTATTGAAAACAGCTTATGTGACATTACATTCACCACAGAGGACGTACTTAAGGTGATTTCAAGCCTAAAGGAACAGTCAGCCCCAGGCCCTGACAAAATACCATGCTGCATTCTTAAGAACTGCGCCAAAACACTTGCTCCTGCTCTTGCCCAACTGATGAATTTTTCATTTGCGTGTGGATATCTGCCCAATGATTGGAAGCATGCTTTGGTGACACCAATCTACAAAAAGGGAGATAAAACTCTGCCCAGTAACTTCCGGCCCATCAGTCTGACTAGTTTCATTGTCAAGATAATGGAAAAAATTATAAGCCTGCATTTAACAATCTTTCTAAACAATGAGTCCATTATTTCAACTAAGCAACACGGTTTTGTTGAAAAGAGGTCTACCATAACTAACCTCTTACAATGTATGTACTCTTGGACCACAGAAGTTGACAATCACAATCCTGTTGATGTTTGCTATCTAGATTTTGAACGCGCTTTTGACAGAGTTCCTCACCAGCGCCTTTTGATGAAGCTCGAGCACTATGGAATACGTGGAGCCCTGCTCAATTGGATCAAGAACTATCTGGATGGCAGGACATTTCAGGTGAGAGTTGGAAACTCTTTATCTCAAACCAGACAGGTGTTGAGTGGAGTCCCGCAAGGTTCGGTGCTCTCTGCTCATCTCTTTGGAATATACATAACAGACCTTATTGAATCAATACAGGCTCAGTCTGCCTTCTTCGCTGATGATGGAAAGTTTTTTGCTAACCCGATAACTGACAGTGGCCACCTTCAAGACGATCTAAACCGTATACAGGAGTGGGCCAGGGACTGGGTTATTTCACTGAACACATCGAAATGTGCCGTCCTTCATCTAGGGAATAACAACCCTAAAACCAGTTACAATATTGATGGACAAACTTTACAAGCTGTAAATCAGCAGAAGGATCTTGGCGTACTCATTGCACCAGATCTTAAGTGGGCTGAGCATGTGTCTTCAATAGTCAAAAAGGCGAATGCCTTTGTATATGTCATTCGAAGAGCATTTCAGGTCATGACTGTGGACACGTTCAAGAAAATTTATAAAACATACATACGCCCTCTACTTGAATATGCCTTCCAGATCTGGAGCCCATACTTTCAGAAGGACATTGATCTGCTTGAAAGCGTACAACGAAGAGCCACCAAAATACCTCAAGCTCTCCGTCGCAAATCATACAAAGAGAGACTTCGCGCACTTCGCCTCACTACCTTAGAGGAAAGACGCCACCGTGGTGACCTCATCGAGACATACAAAATTCTGACGGGTGCTTACAGACAACCTGACCTGCAATCAATATTCCACCTGAAGGAGAATTTGAAATCGTCAAGAGGACACAACTGCAAGATATCCCGCTCCCTAGCAAAAACCAACACTGCACACCACTTTTTAAGCAATCGAGTGGTCTACAACTGGAATAGATTGCCCGAGGAAGTGATCTCGGCACCATCAGTGATCTTCTTTAAAAACCGACTAGACAAATGGATACAAGTAAACGAAGTGTCTCTGGTTCAAAATTGAACAACCGACTGTTCAGTGATTGACTGTGAACACTGCTTGATATAGACGCATCAGCTGTAACAGCTGCCTGTCTATAAATAAATAAATAAATAAAATAAATAAATAAATAAATAAATAAATAAATAAATACAAGTATACTCAAAATTTTTTTTTGAATTGAGTAAAATATGTATCAGTAACTAAAAAACTGGGTCTTTACTTTTAAGGTTCAACAAATAATTTTTTTTTCAATTTTAGAAACGCAAGAGTCCATAATAATTTAGCTCATTATGACGATGGAGTATTTTTTTTATTTTTGGGTTCACTAATATCGTCATATTATAAATAAAAATATTATCCTCGAAGCCTCCCACGATTATGACGTGACATGTACGGATCAACGTTCATACGTTTATTGAGAACCATATCAAAGGCCTCCATAGTTCCCTTTTATATTTTTTCATCGTTGCAAAGCGAAACTTAATATCGCGACCATTGTGTGCTAAGCTGGGATTATATACGGACATGCTCGTTATTACCGACTTGTGTGACCTTAAGACCTCTTAATTGTGAGGAATAAAGTTGCTTTTATTATGAAATCGACTGTTGTTTTCTGAAATAAGTATATAGGAAAAGTTTAAAATATGCAAAAGATAGATATCATTATACAAAGGAAGAGATCTCTGTATGTATGTAATGTTTCACCTATGTTTAAATATGTTTTCTCATATACAATTAAGATATTACAAACAAGATCTACTTCTTCGTCCGAGCCTGTTTCTCCGTTGCGTCTTCAGCTTAGGCTCAGAGCCCAGGGTACGCTATTAATCATGGTCCTGATTTGGCGAAACTGGTTATTGCGCGACTGGAGCGACTGCCGTCTGACCTCCGTAACCCTTTTACAGGGAAACCAGACCCATAGAAACATGACCCGGGTGTGTTAGTGGCCAACACTGTCAGATTTTTCAGGCTGCCATCTACCGATAACAGTCGGGACCAATGGCTTAACGTGCCTTCCGAAGCATGGAAGAGAAATATTATTAATGGCGACCAATCCAAAACGCGCATTCGTCGTCGCAGTAGCTTGACGCGTGCTATCGTTACGAAAATATCGAAATCCTCATTACAAACAAGGTCTACATCTTGCACAAAAATAGAATCATAAACATGCAGAATAAGGCAGCTGTGGTCAAAACTCGATGTCCAGAGTGGTCACATGGTGGCCGCATTGTCTACAGTTCTAAAGGCATTGTTTACCACACTTCCGACAGGATTCTATACAGATGGACAGGACACAATATACAGGCGAAAGCGTTTGTTGCATATTTCTGCACCTGTGGCTATGTGTGTAGGCTTTTGGCTTATGTGGGTTCGAATCCCAAGAGAAGCATGCACTAATATCAGCTTGGACAGATCAACCCGTTCACGTCCAGGAGTGCTATTTTTGTGATGTATGACTCAACCAAAACCGGTGAGTCGAATGATTATCGTTCGAGTCACCGGTTATGTCGCATGAAAATCATTCGAAAACGAACGATAATCATTCGACTCACCGGTTTTGACTGAGTCATACATCTCAAAAATAGCACTCCAAGTCTTTAGCACCGGCACGGTAAAGATAGGAGCACCCCGCTCCCATAACTGGAATCCAGCCCTATATAGGCGCACCAATCCCTCGTCCGTGTCTACCTTTGTTAATCTAAAACTAAAGTATGAACACATTATAATCATCATCATCATTTTGTGTAGGTGTTACTGTCAATTGACCATGCACACCCTGGTGTCAGAGTTCTTCTGAACCGCCTCTCGGCCTCTGACGTGTCTCCTTTAAAGACTACCAGATGGCAGCTGAAACCAACGGCTTAACGGGGAGATATCTGTCACGTGTTATTACCGAGCGCTGACACTAATATTATCCATATCCTTACTCCATACTAATATTATAAATGCGAAAGCTTGTCGGTCTGTCTGTCACCTCTTCACGACTAAACTGCTGAACCGATTGTGATGAAATTTGGTATGGATATAGTTATGCACTAGGAGTCAAACATAGCCTACTTTCGGGCGCGATATAACAGAGACGCACGCAGGCGGAGCCGCGGGCAACAGCTAGTAACATATAATTTAAAAGAAAAGATACCTATTACACAGATTTTATACCCGTGAGTAGGCAAACAGGCCTATAATTAATATAGGTACCCAATTAATACCTGAAAAAGTGTAAGTTGAAAACATTTTTCTTGTTTTTTGGACTGAAACTAAATCGCTTTACTACTATCACTTACAAATAGAGTGATCTTTCACACGGCCGGTCGGTCTCGAAGTCTTATACCCATTTACACATGAAATATTGTCTTGCCTTCTGGCCTATTGAAATACGACCTATATTTTGGGTGATTCAATAAAACTATTGCATAAATACTGTTACAAGCTTAAGCGTGCTAATTTTCTTACAACCAAGGTTGCCGAAGACTGGGAACGACGAAGAAGTGAAAGAAAATAAGCAGTAATAACATTAATTTTCTATTCTTGAGTACCAATTATTTATACACCTTTTTTGCTTGGCTATCGACAGAGGAGATTGCAATACGAGAGGAGATCTTTGGTTTAAAGTCTTTCGCAGCACGGAGGAGATCAAGATAGAAATCCTCCATTTGATTCTCAATCTAAGCCGCACTCGCCGTCGTTTATAGAGCTCTTAAGAGCTAAAATTTGATTATAACAAATTAAAAAAAAATGTATCTCAAATCATAAAAAAGAAAGTAGTGTTAGTTACACTATTTGTAACTCAAGAACGGCTGAACTCGTTTGGATGAAAATTGGTGGGGAGGTAGTTTAGAACCAGGAGAAGGACATAGGGTACGTTTCATCCCGGAAAAAGTTCCTAAGGGAAATTCACGCGGACGAAGCTGCGGGCAAAAGCTAGTCATGTTAGTTACACCACTTATACCTCAAGATCTACTGAACCGATCTCTCTGAAATTTTGTATACACATTGTAGTATTGTGAAGGACATAGGGCACCTTTTATCCCGGAAAAAAACTGTGTTCCCGTTGGAAATTCACGCGAAGTCGCGGGTAAAAGCTACTATAAAATATAAGTATATATGTCCACATATGCACTAATTCAACCGACGCCGGCTCTTATCTCCCGCCTCTGTTCTCGGCCACGTAAATCACTTGGCACTGATAGTGTGAACGCCGTGGAAATTATAATGGCGTCTCACTATATATATTATTATATATAACATATATATATTATACCTAATATTCTATCTATAGAATATATACTAAACGAGCCCGAAGTTGATGTTGCTATGTTATTGTAAAAAGTAGCCTTTGTTATGTTTAAAATGATTTCTACCATCTAACTATTCAAATTTATGTCAACTAGCTGTTGCCTGTAGCTCCATTCTCGTAGGAATTTCGAAATAAAATATAGCTTGTGTATTGTTTCAGGGTCTAAGCATTCTCCTTTCCGAATTTCAGCCAAAACGGTTCAGTCATTTTCCTGTGAAAAAGTAACAAACATCCATACATTTCTACAAGATTTCCGTCGTTATGTTTCTGAGTAAAATCTACAGACGTTGATCAATATTATAAATTTTCATTACGTTTTCTCAATCTAATTTTAGACTAAGTTATCTATTGTAGTTGAATATTTATAAATATCTTTAAGACGCTTCCTTTGCACGAAAGCCTTTTTCATTATACCAAGGATGCTGATAATAACGCTCAAGATGCTTAAGCTGTTTGTATTATAAAAGCAAATAAGTAGGACAAAGACGGGAAACTTCGAGAACCTCCGTTCGTTGATAGAAAAGTAAGGAAATAAACTAAATATTTTATTTCAATAAGGTGTTATGTGTTTATCAGTAAACTATTAGAAAAAGACAGAAAACTTTTATCCGCTCTAGTTTGTTCTGAATAAGGAGAGGAAGTAGATGAAATAGAGAATTAGAGGAAGACCAAAAGGAAATGGATAGATTGTGTAAGGGAGGATATGACCAGGAGGGATGTGCAGGAAGTGACTGAAAATATATCTTAGGAGGTACATAATGCGCCGACCCCACATAGGAAAGTGGGATAAGGTAAAGGAAAAGAAGATAAGTTATCTGAAGTAACAGTGTGCATATACAGTAGGAGCTACTGGCCTAAGATAGCAAGGTTGCAAATGGTTTTTTGAATGCCTATAAGGTGATCAAATTGAAGTTTTTTAATGTATTAATTTATTAATTTGGGAAAGTGCGAAGCAGGGACGGTCGCTAGTATAAAATAATAAATATACTCACTTAAAAGACTTAGACAAAATTTTGTGATACAATTCGGCAATCGCTTGTTTTCAACTAAAATAGAGAAACAAAGAGAATTGAGAACTCAGTGGAATGAAACTCAAATTGGTTGACTACATTTAAATACCTTTCCACGTTCAAAGCCCGCGCCATTTTAATAAATATACAGACAGACAGGTATATCTGTTGCAATTGCAACTACATTTCAATTCCGACGCAGTAAGTGTTCCTATTACAGTTTCCATCAACTTTTCATGGAACTTAACTCAAATGCGGTATTATTCTGAAAGGAACAAGTTTGAAATCTGAAAAAATAAAAACAAGAGCTGGTTTTTATTTGTTTTTTTTTTTTTTTTTTTACTTTTAAAGTATACCACCTAAGGGTATGAGGGTATAGTAGACTTTTTTAATAAAATAAAAAGCCGTTGTTTTACTTGAAATGAGAAGAACATAGGATATCTTTCATCCCGGGAAAATTCCTGTGTGAACAGTGGTTCACACAGGAATTTTACGCGGGCGTAGCCGCGGGCAAAATCTAGTTGTAAATAAATCAAAATATAGCAATCGCTTACATGTTTGCAGTTAAATATGTTACATAACTACTTGACCATAAAAACTTTTAGTTTCTTTAGTTTAAGCCTACGACTTTAAGTTAAATAAAAAAAATGTGAGAGAGCCTTTGTTGATTTAAAACTTTAATGAATCAAAGTCTTTTTATAATTTACAGTGACAATAGGATATTCCACGTATCAACTTAGCTGTTAGCATTAATGAGATACAACCTAGATGGTCTCAACCAAAGCTATGGTTGAGCGTGTAAATAGCTCAACCTTGGATAAGCATTGCTCGTGCATACACCTAATTAAATAATGTGTATGAATCAATTTCAGAAAAACCGTTACTGACCATCTTCTCTATTACGTTAACAAAAAAGACAACTGACCTGATCCGAAGAACAGCTTACTCTGCGGAGACTGACTGAGGTCTTTAGATATGAATAGCTCTTCTCAGCAAAAGACAAAAGGAAGAAAAGTAGGATAGAAAGTAGAGATTCAGTAATAGGTCCCGTTTACACTATTTGCGAAAACAACCATAAACAAACTGAAAAAATATCAGGTGAAAATGCAAAATGTTCCAGAATATTCCTCCCCTTGTTGTGCATCCTCCCGTTTCCCATCTTTTGTCTCTGGAGAGAGGTAACTGCGCACAAAGCGACGCCGCGGTAAATGCACGCAGATCGCTTTCTTTCTTACCTACTTTCTCAGACTTCTATTTTAGGAACCCTTTATTATTTTTTTATTTATTTATTTCTCGCTTACATGTACATAATATGAAGAAGGTGGAATTACATAATTTGGTAAGAATGTACATAAACCCAGGCTGGGTGTTGCGAAGTCTTTGAATTTGTACCAAAATCTATACATTACAATTTAATTAATGTCGAGATAAAAATAAAAATAATGATAATAAAATAAGTAAGTGTGTCAATAATGTTTAAATGAATAAAATTAATTAGATGAATTAAATGAATTTTATTTATTTCTTATTTCCTCTTACATCTATCATTACAGGCAAAACCCAATACTTGATTGAGACAAACAACTTTAGTCAAACACTATTGTATTATACTATTTTACTGCTATTTTCCTTGAAAGTAACAACAACTCATTTATTTATTACCAGAAAAACGATACAAAAAACCAAATTTGTTTATGCATCATGTGAAGAACTAAATGTCATCATTTGTTTTTGGTTTCTTGGGTGGTGGAGAGCCACCAAAAAGAGGTCCCGACGGAAGACCAGCGCGGGATGTTATAGACCTTCAGCATATGCTGAGTCGGAGCCTATTTTTGAGAATATTTGTTTTTCTTTTTTTATTTTTTGTTACTTTTATCTACATTTCTTAAAAATAAATTTTTATTTCTTATTTTTTATTATTTGTTATTAAATGTAAATTATATAAATAAATATAAGCCCAAACTGAATACTTGTAAAAACTATAAAATTTTTACATTTACGACAAGAATTGGAGTTTCTTTGTATCATTATTTAACAAATTAAATAAGTATGAAGTGTTTGTTTGTTTATAAGAATGCTTACAACTTTTGAACTACAGATCAGATTAAAAAAATATTTCTACATATGATAGTCTAATTTTTGGAGAAGGTTAATAAACTATAGTACATACTCGTATACACCACGGGCGGATAAAATCGCGAGAAACAGCTAGTCTTCTAATATGTAAAAATCTCGTAATACAATTTTTTATGTTCTGTACTCCTCCAAAACGGTTTTATGGTAGGTCTGAGAATAGCTCATAGCCTACTTTTAGGAGCACTTTAGCGAGAAGATCCGCGGGTTCAGCTAGTAAAGATCAGCCTATTCCATCTACCGAAGGACTTATAAAAACATTCTCAACAAACAAAGGTTAATATCGCAAATATTTACCATCGATATAGTCTCTGTTAAGAAACATAAACATTCCCATGGCTGAACGATCCATCCTGTATTGGGAATCAAAGTTATTCAGATACAAAGCGCTATTTACATACTATGTTGTTTATTATTCCGAGTCCATTTGCTTTGACAAAAGGATTGGGGGAAGTGAAATGAAAGTGTGTTGGCACATATTATCATGTCTTTCTCTCTTATTTCTTACTAGCTTTCGCCCTCAGCTTCGCTTGCGTGAATTTCCCACGGGAACAGTGCTTTTTCCCGGGATTAAAAGTCCTATGTCCTTTTTAATACTTCTATTTATGTGTATGCGAAATTTCAGGAATATGAATGCATTAGATAGGGCGTGAAAGCGTTTCAAACAAACAAACTAACTTTCGCATTTATAATATTAATAAAGAAGTAAGGATAGTAAGGATTACGATATATGTAAGCGTTTTATTAGTTGCTTTTTCAGCAGGTTGCTTGGAGCCCTGGGTCCGCTTTTCTGCTTTTTATTCTACTTAACTTAGCTAGTTTTTACTTAACCATTTGCATAATATATTTGCAACGTCATGACTTTTTAGGTTATTCCTTAGCTCATATTTTAAGGAAAATTTCTTAATTTACTAGCTGTTGTCCTGGGCTCCGCTCTCGTGAAAATTCCGGTATAAAATATACTTATGTGTTGGTGCAGTCTAAGCAATCTCCATTTTAAATTTCAGCCAAATCGGTTCTGCCTTTTTTCTGCGAATGAGGAACAAACAGCCATACAAATTTTCGCGGTTTTAATATTAGTAGGAAGTAGGATAGGATAGTAGGATAACTAGCTGACCCGACGAACTCAGAACCGCCTGAACTTTTCTCACCATTTAAACCTCTGAAAAAATATTTTAAGACTAAATTAACTAAATCTATCCAAACATTCTTGAGTTTTAGCGAGACGAACACCATTTTATTTTTATATATTTAACATACTAGCTGTTGCCCGCGGCTCCGCCCGCGTGGGACTCGGTTATATCGCGCCCAAAAGTAGCCTATGTTTGACCTCAGGTCGTTAACTACATCCCTACCAAATTTCATCACAATCGGTCCAGCAGTTTAGCCGTGAAGAGGTGACAGACAGACAGACAGACTTTCGCATTTATAATATTAGTATGGATTTTCTAACTAAATTTCTTAGAATGGACTTCTTGGTAAAAACTTCAGGTTTATTCTATAAACCCAGAGTATGAGTGATAAGCCTCGACAGGTATCTATTTTATACCTACAATCGATACGACCGTATTTGTTTTTCTTAAATTTCACATACAGCCATAAACTGGCATATTTATATGTTTGAAGCTAAGTATCAGCACTAAAAGACAACATTGTAACCCAATGAATTGTAAAGTGTACACTTTTAAACCACTCCACTAGATTGCCACTAAGGCTGACCTTACACCTTGCAACTTGCAACTCTTCGCTCGCTCTACAATTTGTTTTAGTTTTATTTTTAGTCTAGTCAAATAAGATTATATTTTCATAATCTAGTTTTTTCAATTTTAAACTAGCTTTCGCCCGCAGTTTCGGTTATATCGACCCCAAAAGGAGCCTATGTCAAATTTCATCAAAATCAGTCCTGTTAAGCTGTGAAAGCGTAACAGACAGATAGATTTTAGCATAAATTTATAATATTAGTATAGATTGAGATCGATATCTCTACACTTTTAAATAGAAAATAACGATACTCAGCTAAATCACATTTTGCTGAGTTGCAACGTCAATCGCTACTAAAACGTACAAGATTAATGTCCATAAAACGCTGAATAAAAATGTTAGACGTAAACTCAGTGATGTATTAACGAAATCTCGCATGTATCAAGCACTTATCGATTATTTAGCTAATGTGACAGGTAAGTTAGCTTGTGTATGCAGAAAAATAGCTAAATCAAGAGAAGTATTAACTTCGCTGGAGTGATTGCTAATATTTAAGGCTGATTTTTTGCTTTTACTTCAAATTTTATCGAGTAACATGAAGAAGCTGGATGGCCAGAACAGTGTTTAGAAGATATCTTCTGATGTATAAACCCGTTTATAGTCGTCACTTACAGGAACGTCACGCATATTTCAAAGCAGGAATAATTACCATTGTTTTACGACTTTGTGGAACATTCCCACTATTTGGTATATACATAATAATAAGATTTATTCACCTTTGCACCGGAAACGCTAATGAGTGGGTGATCTCTTCTTCTTTTTATTATTATCATTTAGTTTTTCTTTTTTAATTAAGTTTAGTTTTATTTTTTTAATTAAGTTATAATATTTGGGTTTTTATTTATTAGTTTTTAATTTAATTTTAAATTAGGCTATTAATTTAACACTATATTGTACTCTATTTTTATTGAAATGAATAAGATTATAATCTTTGTATGGTATTTATTAAGATAATAATAATATTTTGTCTGTACATTTAGTAATTTTGACTGAAATTGAAACAGATACATTTAAAATGACTAATTGAAAGCAAAAACGTTTTTTCGAATTTTTGTTTGTTTTTTTTTTCTACCACTTCCACCAATAATTTTTACAAATCATTCAACACACTTAAGAACATCTAAAATTTGTTTTATCAAAATCGGTTCAAAAAAAAAATTATCGTCATTTGAATGAACTCAAGGCATTTTGTTTTCGAACGAATCCACCAAATTAAATACTTAATTCTTTTTTTTTTGTTTTGGTTATTGTCATGACACAATTTGTATACCTATAAGAAAAGGAGGAATCCCGGGCATTTGAAAATGCCAGGATAACGAGAAAAAAACCACAGCTAGTTTAGAATAAATATCAAATTAAAATAAATTCCACGCAAAAAATCTAGGAATGTAGTAACACATTCATTACCTTTAAAAAACAGGACATTTAAATTCATATTTACCATAGTTCTACAAAATCATGGCCAGGCTGCCATTTTTCATACCTATGAGTTACTCATTATGATCAGAAAAGCGTATTGTGCCGTTCAAAATATTATTTTTTTTGAGTAGTTTTAAAATCATTTTTTTATGATGTGAGTGATTGTTTCCATGAACATTATAGATTAGATACCAAACATTGACCATTCTTGACTCAATCAGATCAGAATCTTAAAAAGATGGATGGATCCGCGATCCATCATAAGCCATTTATTCCGTATTACCCAATCCTTATAACTTGGAAAACTATTTCTATGTTCCACTTAACAAACTTTTCTTATATGAAGAAACTTTTGCTGAAAATTGAAGCAACAAATTTATTTATGAAAAGTTAATATTTACGCGAAATCAAATTGTATTAGTGAAGGTCGGATTGTGTTGGGATTGGCCTTTACAGATATATAAAAAAATACTACATGAAACTTCACTTACCAAATACGTCTCTGGAACCAAAATTTCATATGAAATAAATAAATAAACAGACACAGATTAAGCTAGCCCTAAGAAAAGTACCCCACGCTTACAACAAATACAGATAAACATCAAAGAATTTAAAAAAAAGATTCTTATAGAGATCTATCTCAGAACCTCTAGACAAGCGGCTGAGAGTGCTAACCATTACATAAGCGATACGGATAAGCGATAAGCAAGCAAAGTGAGTCATTTCTTCGCAAAAACTAGTATTGTAACTTCATTTTCCTTTAAGTTTCATAACGTTAAAACACTAGGTCTTATGAATAGGGTAAAGATCCAAATAGATTCCGAGACACTCGAGATTATTTTCTTTAATGTATCGTGTCAGTAATGGCACGAAGAAATGACATTAAAATAATTACTCAATTATTTGTACCAATTAAAAATTATGGTAGAACAAACTCTAATCAAAACACCTCACCCGGTCGAAAGAAAATTTAGTGTACTTCGTCGCTATCATTATTTATTGTTTTTCATTTTGTTTCTTAGTAAATTGCCTGTTTTTTGGCATTTCATCAGTTTGATTTTTCTATCGCCTCGCATGGATTTTATGTGTGATGGGAACAAAAATCAGTGTCCCTGTGAGAAGCCAGAGTGGAATACAACCGTGTTTACGAAAACTATACAGACAAAGTATAGCTTGCATTGTGATAGGCAATGGCTTGTCACGTTAACACAAAGTGCAATATACTTGGGATCTTTAATTGGATCATATGGATTTGGCCACTGGTCAGACAAGTAAGGGATTTAAACTTTGTTAAAACACCTATCGTGATATAAGTATGTATAATTCGTTCTGTCTTTCATATTAAAGATATCTGGCGTAAAGGACCACCCATAGCGCCACTGATAGTGGCAAAAGCTTTAATTTATAAGTAGAATTAAACAGACAAAAATCAAAATTATCATAAGTGTCCGTCCAGCGTTAAAACTAGTTATCATTATCCGAGCGTATATTCCAGTATTCCTCTCAGCTTACGCTTCAGAGCCCAGGGCCAATAGTAATTCAATCATGCTGGCAGACTATCGCCTGACCTTCGTAACCTTTTTTACATACAAATAGAAACTTGATCTGTGTGTGATAAAGGCCAAAACTTGATCTGTGTGTGATAAAGGCCAAAACCTGACATAGCAAACGACTGCCAGGTAATGATTACAGCCGAAACCAACTGATTAACGCATGGAGAAGCTCTATATAGAAATTCCAGATAAGTCACGCTCACCATCGCTTGACATTCAGGATCCCTAAGAACACGCATACACCGCTAGGCTATTGAGCTCTCTAAAATTACTCAAATTAATTTCACCTACATTTTATAAGGAAAGCAACTGTTTAACTAAAAAAATCGTTTGTTTCAGATGGGGTCGTTTATCTGCTTGCACTTACTCATGTATAATATTAGCAGTATCTGGATGTATGTTGAGTTTCATGCCCAACATTCAATCTTTCTTATTCATAAGACTGATAGAGGGCGCTGCTTGTGGCGGATATACAGTCGTATGTTTTGTCTTCTTGGTAGAATTCTGTGGAACACATAACAGAGAAGTCATATCCGCATTGTTTCATTTACCACCAAATTTTGGCCACGCCTCTATAGCAGGAGTCTCATATTTATTGAGAGATTGCGATCATTTTCAATTGGCAATACCGGCGCCAATATTTATATTTGTGATATTGAGACTTCTGACTTTTGAATCTCCAAAATGGTTATTGGACAAAGGTCGTGTTGATGATGCAGCTCAAGTGATGGACAAAATTGATAAATTGTAAGTATTTAATGTTAAGAATAAACAAAGCATGTTACCGTCATCCGTTCCCCGGTTTCTCGATCCCAGTTTCCATCTGGTAGTCGTTAAAAGGAACCCGTCAAAGGCCGAGAGACAGCTCCG
This sequence comes from Apomyelois bistriatella, assembly GCA_947044815.1. NCBI lineage: Eukaryota > Metazoa > Arthropoda > Insecta > Lepidoptera > Pyralidae > Apomyelois > Apomyelois bistriatella. Next base: position 1,858,474 of record OX345693.1, read on the forward strand.
AAGAACTCTGACACCAAGGTGTCGATTGACCGTATCATTTACACAAAAAGATGACTAACCTAATAGAATATCAACTCTCTTCTCATTAATGTAAAAGGAGACTCTGAAAAAAACAGAAAACCTTGCAAACGATAAAATCCTGGGATGATAATAAAATCAGATGTTATATATTTCAATTTCAGCAATAGAGATCCAAGCCCGTCCATGAAGCCCGAACTCGAAGCATATAGAGCAAGCTTAGCAGGACCTTCTAACATAAAATATTTGGAAATTTTTAAGTATCGTCAACTGGTCATCAATCTTTCTTGTATGAGCTATATCTATTTTGTGTGTGGCATGGGCTTTTATGGTGTGTCTCAATATATTGGTCATATGAGCGGTGATATCCACAAAAATGTAGCTATTTCTGGGCTATTACTTATACCTGGAACCATTATAGCTACCATACTCATTAAAATTTTAAGCAGACGTTTATTTTTAATGTTGACAAATTTCTTTTCGGGTATTTGCATAATCATAGTTATTTTTCTTCATGATGATTTGAATCAACTAAGAGTAATTTTAGCATGTTTCTGTAACTGTTTCTTTTTTATGAGTTTCTTGACTGCTTTTTTGTATGGTGTGGAATTATTTCCAACTACTGTTAGATCATCCGCCTTAGGAACTTTATCTATGATATCAAGAATAGGACAAATTATAGCGCCGCAAATAAATTCATTGTCTCCATTCGCTGCAGGTTTAACATTTGGTATTTTAGCAGTAATAGGCACGGTTCTATGTATACCATTACCGGAAACAAAAAACATTGATTTGCCGACTACAATAGAAAATACAAAAGATGAAAATCCTACGAAATCAAATCAAGACTCAAGTGGACGAGATCCAGCGCAAGAAAATTCTTCAAAATAGTTTAATTGTTTAAATTTCTATTTTACTTTTAATTTCTTGGCAAAATAGAATTCAAAATATCTAAAGTGAAGGCATGAAAAGCAATTAAAAAGTTTAAAACAGTTTGTTTTTTACATGTTTAAATTCCACTCAATTATTTATTTATATTTACGTTTGGTCTGAAAATAAAAATATATTTATTTACCAAAAAATATATTAACTTATTAGGTCATTGCATCGTGCTTAAATACAATTTTCGGTTGTTTAATAGATGTTTAAAGATATTACAATTTTTATTGTCATTGTATAATAAACTTCAATTTTTTTAATTATATTTACATTTTCTGTGACACGTTGTTTATTTGCTTTCAGTTGTCAATATATTGTTATCTTTTTACATTCGTTATTTCATTTATTGATAATAATCATAACACAAGTAGTTCAATAAAATTGATTTTTCAAAAAAAAATATTAAAAAAGGGTTTTAAAAAACTTTTTTGTCGCAGTTTAGCTTCTCTTCATTAACCAGTTATTCCAAAACAGACATACAAAAATTTCTACCAAGTAGCTAAAACCTGAAACCTTATCTAAATTCAACAGATGAGAACATACGAGGCCCTGTTACTACAGTTATTAACAATAAAACAGGAGCAACGACACTGTTATTTTCAATAAGCCTCTTTAGCGGGGATAATGAAAAAAGTTTTTATTACCGACAATATGCGGCTGGTACGAGGGCATTGGGAAAAATGGTGTTCTCAAATTTAACTTTCTCAATATTTTTTATTCGATGTACAGACCTGTTTAATACTAGTTTATTGATGGCATAACTAACAATATTTACTTACACATTATTATCCGAATGTATCTTAATTTATAAAACGTGCTAAGTACGGAATTAAAAGTAGTTTTAGTTCAATGTAATTAATTAAATGTTCTCATTGCGGGAAATCGTAAGGATTTTTTTGTTCCAAATTGGTAGAGTTTATGAGTGACGAGACTTATTTGCCATAAACAAAATTACCTTCGGATTTAAAACATAATTTATTTTTGTTTATATTAATCAAAAATTTCGTAATGGAACACATCCATAACATTTTAAAGCTGCTTTATCTATTTTACTAAAAATTAACTCTTAGCCAACTTGATTTACATTAAACATATCACTGACATTATTAACATTGATTTATGTAATTTATTTTATTGCTTTTTTATTGTATTTTACATATAATGAAAAAACAAAATGTGAAAACACAAACTAATCCAATCGAAAAGTATTTCAGAGTGATACGTCTCTATCATTATTACTTCTTTTTCATTCTGTTTTTAAGTAAAATCCCTGTTTTTTGGCACTTCTTAAGCATTATTTTCTCATCACCGCCTATAGATTTTTATTGTAATAAAACTGGGATTATTTCTTCAAATGTAAGTCTCAAAAATTTATGTCCATGCAAAGACCCGTGGTGGGATAGAAGTTTGTTTTCAGAGACAATTCAGACAAAATTCAACTTGTTCTGTGAAAGAAAATGGATAGTGAGTTTTACTCAGAGTATGTTGTATACGGGAACCTTATTTGGAGCAATATTTTTCGGTATAATATCAGACAGGTAAGGCTTTTGTTCAATCATTGTATTATTAGGTACAATAACAAAATTTTCAACATAAAAACTTTATTCCTTACGCAGGCATCGAATCTTCCCTTTAAATTATATTATTAATGATAACTGCTTAAAAGAAGACCGTTATTTAACTGCTTCAAAGAATATGTTATGATATTGGATTCTTTAGATATATAAAAAATCTTATAATTATTTTAAGTATGGGCCCTAAAGGAAGCACGTCGAATTTTTAGGTCTTTTTATATTAACCCCATCCCTTACTCATACTGGGATTTCTGAAGTAAGAGCTTTAAATATCACAGTTGACCAGGTCAGGGTTGCTCCAGAGATGTCCGCGTGCTGACCTAAATAGTGATAAATAACTACTATTCTCATAATCAATTTGTATTAATTTTTTTCAGACTTGGGCGTCGCATCGCTTGCACTGCGTCAATATTACTTTTAGCAGTATCAGGGTGTCTATCAAGTGTGATGCCTAACATAACTACCTTTATTATAATGAGATGCATAGAAGGCATTTCAGCTGGAGGATATGTCGTGGCGGGTTATGTTTTCGTCGTTGAACATTGTGGGTCCAACAACCGTGAAGTGGTGTCGGCTCTTTATCATATACCCTTTAATTTGGGACATATCAGCCTTGCAGGAGTGTCTTATGTCCTAAGAGATTGTAATCAGTTTCAAATGGCCATATCAATGCCTGTATTTATTTTTGTTTCAATTAGATGTTTGACGTGGGAATCTCCAAAATGGTTAATGGATAAGGGCCACACTGAGAAGGCCGCAAAAGTCATGGAAAAAATTTCTAAATTGTAAGTTATTTGAATTAAAATTTGAATATCTTCTTCATAATCGTAGTAGAAGTTGAATCATTTATTTATATTTATTAATGCCCTAATTATATATCATGCTTTGATTATTTAATACAATGTTAATAAAGCGAGTCATGTGTATATTAATGATGCAACTTTTAAAGTTACCTGTAGTAAGTATCTTTCATGTTTTTATGATCATTTCATAATTTCTTTCATGTTTATTTTATCACCTTTCAATTATAAATCGTATTTCAGCAATAAGAAACCACACGGATCTTTTGAGGCAGACATTGAAGAATATATTGCAAGCCGTCCCGCTAGGCCGGTTCATATGCATTTTATAGAAATCTTCAAACATCGTGTATTGTGCATCAACCTTAGCTGTATGTCTGCTATCTATTTCGTTTGCGGCATGGGATTTTACGGAGTTTCTCAATACATTGGTCAAATGAGCGGTGACATTCATAAAAATGTTGCTATTTCAGGAACTTTGTTAGTCCCAGCAACAACACTATCTATTTTCCTGTTAAAATTTTTATGTAGACGTACATTGCTAATGATAACAACTTTTTTATCTGGTGTTTTTATGATAATAGTCATTTTTATTCCTTCCCATTTACACCTGTTAAGGGTTATTTTTGCTTGTATCTGTAATTGTTTCTTTTTTATGTCATTTATAACTGCGTTTCTTTTTGGTGTTGAACTTTTCCCAACGACTGTTCGATCTTCTGCATTAGGGTTTTTGTCTCTAATGTCAAGATTTGGCCAAATTATAGCACCGCCTTTGAATGCATTACCAGAATTTGTTACAGGTTTAATATTTGGGATTTTAGCTATTTTAGGCGCTGTATTATGTTATCCTTTACCAGAAACTAAACACACTGATTTACCTGCATCAATAGAGGATGCGAAAAATACAAGTAAAAAATATATAACTAATAAGCCTAAAAAGCCTACAGAAGATCCGAATACTAATAGTGATGACAAAGCAGACACGAGCAAATCAACTTAAAAATTATTTTAGAGAAATGACGCTAACTGGTTTAAGTAGGCTGACTTGAGATAATATAAGTAAACTATTATTAAATAAAAATGTGTACTGAAATACCCTTGTTATAATTTTTGTAACGTTTCATGATTAGCAAGTATTATGTATAGCGACAGTGATGACTCTAAAGGGAATTATAAAAACCTGTAAGTATCATAGCAACTAAAAATCTATCGTATATGCCTACCATTGCGGAAAACACACGTTATAAAATTAATTAAATTCTTAAAAAATGAACAGAAAACTACTAACTTTTCTGTAATTTTTTTATAGATTTCTTTAGAAGGTACAATCAACATCATTTCATCTGCAGGCTGTCCACTGCTGGACATATACCTCCCCCAATTATTTCCAGAACGCCCGGTTGAAAGCGGCCTGCATCCAGCGTCTGCCTGCGCACTTCTTTAGTTCATCTCACCGTCTGGTCGGTGGATGTCCGACGCTGCGCTTGGTCGTCATTCGAGAACCTTTCTGCTCCATCGGCCATCGGTGCGTCGCACTATGTACCCTGCCCACTGCCACTTCAAAGTGCTAATCCACTGGGGTACAAACCAGGTCTTCAAAAACTCAATCGTCTCTCTACATTTCTATACGCGTTGCTGGCATGTGCTTTCATCTTCCCCAGAGAATCCAGAACGTCAAACCATCAGGAAAATAAAACTATGAAACAGTTGCAGACAAAGAAACAAGTTGCAACTGTAGTTACTAGTTACAAACAGTTTCGCAACTATTCTGGAGCATTCCCAGGAGACATGAAGTAAATTGCCGAATCGATCGGATCGGATGATAGATGAGACCACACCTATCCGCCATTAGGGTGTAAAAAAAAAAGATTTATTCTTGCTATTTCGAAATGAAGTTAAAATAGCTTTAAGTATAAATACTTGAGTCTTGTTTTTGGATTTTTTTACCTATTGTAAAGTACCTATTTAAAAGAAGATAAAAAATAATTTATATTGTGCAAATGCAAAATTTTATAATATAAGTTTGTCCTGGCTCCGTTCTCTTTATCTAAGTTTTTGAATGAATCAAGGCAATGGTCGGCAATGCGTACGTGACACTTCTAGTATTGCAGGCGTTCATGGGCTACGGTGACCGCTTTCCATCAGGTGAGCCGTAAGTGTGCTTGCCTAAGTAATTTTATAAAAAAAAATACTGTATTTTTGTGTGTATGTAAAAAACTACTGCGCCGATTTTAAAAATTATTTCACCATTGGAAAGCTCCATTCACCCTGAGTGACATAGGCTATGTATGTACAGTGGGCTGCAGATAAATCTGACCCCCTTTCAATAGCGATCCTTGTGGCATGGGGGTCAGATTTCTCTGCAGACGACTGTACCATGGGCTAAGCCGGGACTGCTAGTAATTAAATAAATAGCTGTACTTCTGAAGAGCCTGTACTGGAGACTTATTAATAGTCTTGTTTTTACACGAGGAAACTCAAAAAATTCCAGACAGAACAAAGTAAAAGCAAGTCCTTACAACAATCCATTTGACCCTAAACAAAATTAGCAGCTAATTTTCTCAATTATCGCTTACAATTCCGCTCACGTTAAATATACCAGAGCCCTGTAATTGTTCGCTTCTGCTAAAAATATAAATATCTCAGCTACGTGATAAGACTTGCGAAATGATAAACAAAATAGATAAAATACTGTTTGAAAGCTTGTAGTTCTTTCTGGAGTTCTAATCACACTAATATATAAAGATCAAAGAAGTTCGAATCGCGCTGTTTTAAGTGAGGCATTTTTTTTTAAATCTATGATAATCCATACTAATATTATAAATGCGAAAGTCTGTCTGTCTGTCTGTCTTTCAGTCTGTCTGTCTGTCTGTCTGTCTGTCTGTCTGTCACCTCTTCACGGCTAAACGGATGGACCGATTGTGATGAAATTTGGTAGGGATGTAGTTAACGACCTGAGGTCAAACATAGGCTACTTTTGGGCGCGATATAACCGAGTCCCACGCGGGCGGAGCCGCGGGGAACAGCTAGTAATATATAAAAACGAAAGTTTGTGTGTGAGTGTATGTTTGTAGTACATAATCCTCATTTTTATCCAAAGAATTTGGAAATCGTCTCGAGGTTAATCTTTTTATCTTTTTCTATAAGGAAAGGGTTTTCATACAATTCAATTATTTCTTTTATATTGAACAATTCTATGATAGTCTACCTAGGTACCTATTCAATGTAGGGCTATCTCGTGACGGTCTAAATACCTCGTTTTTTTTCTTACGTTCAGTCTAGCATTCGGCCCGCAATAGATAGACGCGTTTTACTTGACAGTATCACTCGCACGCGGCCAATCCGTCTCCTATGATATTTCGAGGTATTAGGTACCCAATGTCACAACTTTTTCAAAGCGCTACTGCCAGCACTGCTGTTTGGCGGCAGAAAGAAAGATTAAAGAACCCCAAGAAGATGGCCTTTGTACAAAAAAGTTCAACATATATATAGAATCTCAAGATGACTGGAAGAGGCTCTTTCTCATTTTAGCGCTTTCCTGATTGCTTCCTCAGCTAACTGATTCGGAGCCCAGAGTCCGCGAAAAATAAGGGAGGCTTATGCCCAGCAGTAGGGTTACAGGGTACAGCGCTGATGATAATAGGTAAATCTTTGGTAAAAGTTTGTGTTCTATCTCGAGAGGATTCGTTGGAAGAGTGGCTCATCTTCTGTATTCTTTTTTTTCATACTCTTGGGCATAAGGTCTAGCTAACCAGTTATTCCCATCCCTTGGAACAACTAGTCGTAAAATAGATTTTTTGACGTTGACGTGACAATGTCTTATAATTCGATGGAGCCGGCTGCACGCACACGTTGATTGATGACGCAATGCGGCGTTACCTCGCTCTGAGTGCAAGCGAATTTCTTATGACGTTGTCACGTTCAACTATCGTCAGTAAACCGACTTTACAGACAACCGATTTTTTTAAATTATAACACAGTAGAGAACTCTGGTGTCAGAGGCCAAGATCCGTTTTGGTTCGCTGAGCCATTGCAGTAAGTAAGACAGTACAACATTTTGAAAATCGACTCCGACCAACTAAACCCATCAACTGGTTGTGTAGAATGGAACCCGATAAAGCTTAGGTAAAAAAAAACGCAAATATATTTTTTTTATATTTTATTACGCAATACAATCTTACCATTAAATACATTAAATGCTAATCTATATAGTGAGATCTCTAGTAAATAGCTATTAGTATTAATATAGTCAACAGTTAAGACGATAATTAAACAAATTTGCTTTTAACCTATAGCAATTTCCCTGAATATACTTTATGAAAAGGATTAAGTATTAAGCGCAAATAACTCAATCACAAAGATTTATCAGTAATATAACCAAACAATTGAGAAAATTGGACTTCATTGAGCTTCAAAAAGCTCCACGATATTCAAGTTAAGATTAATATCACAACCAAATTCATTAAATTAAAATTATCATCAAAATCAAATTATTATCTAGATTTTCTGTTTGGTAAGATAAATATACTATTTTGTGGAAAGGATGCATGAATCTGTGTCCTACTTCAAGTTGTGCTTTGGTTGTTTAACTGTAATGTTTTACAATTTTTCTAAGATTAAATAAATGAATAATATCTTAATATTGAAAATAATTTTATTACATTACAAAAAAAAAAAACGATAGACGCGCGTGGATTTATTCTTTGCATGCAATTAATGGCGTTAAGTCCAAGTACTTAAGGTTTGTGTTGTTGTTTTTATAGCGCTCCTCGAGTTTCTAGCGGTGTGCGCTAGTCCTATAGTTGTTTTGCCTTCAGAAATAGTTTTTTAGTGACGCTCATATGACTGAAGCCTACTAATTAACAGTTTTAATGATGATTCAACGGAGATTTAAATCATCATTAAGCCTTGACTAACTTGACTAGACATGACTACTGACTTGACTCTGTGTCTCGACTTATAATGAAGAACATTCAAATAAAAACTGATACTGTCAAAAATAAGCTATAAGTTTGTTGCCATATTGTGGAATATTGACACATAAAAAAAAATTAGTATGGTTCCAATTATTTAAATTATTGAAGATTAGTAAAGGTTGTAAGTTAAATTAGTAAGATTAGTAGCACTGATTAGAAAAATGGCATAATAGGCTAACAAGACACCGATTATATTTTTATTTTTTATCCCAATTTAAATTTTATTAAACCTTTCCGATTCTAAGTCATGTTCAATTCGATATAGAAATACTTTCAAACAAAGAAAATGTAAAATTTAATTTCAAAGAACATATTACACGTTCAACTGTCCGTAGCATGTCGGTCTGTCTATCCGTCTGTTGCCCGAGGTGTTTTCAGTTATAGCGTTTTCCCGTTTAATTTATGCTATGTTATGTTAAAAATAAACATTGTGTGTGAATTAGTTTAGTTCTAGGTTTGAGAAATATAATTATCCCAAATAATAATATAAATGCGAAAGTGAGTTTGTAAATTTGTATGTTACATCTTCGTGCCTTACGTGTGAAGAATGTTCTAGAAATTTTGTTATATAGCAGTACTGAGAAGTATATTAGGTCCCTTTTATCCCGAAAAACCTTTCGGGATAAAAGGTATTAACCTTTATTGCTTTAAAATACAGAGTAAATACAACATTATTAAAATCAAAATACAATGGCGGAATTATCCCAGGAAGGGATCTCTTATAGTCAATCAGTGAATGACGAAAGAAGATGAATGAGAAAAAGGTAGAAGTGCAAACAAAGACTAAACAAAGACATAAAAGTATTACATTCCCGTGGAATTTAAGCGAGCAAAGTTTACTACAGATACAAAAACATCTATTTCGGGATGAACTGTTACTGCATGGGAAAGGGACAAACATATGAATTATTCTGTAATTTTTGCTAAATAAAGCAGCGGGTAAAGAAAAAACTTGAATTACGCAAAAAACGACAACAAATCGTCTCAACCGTTGTTTACCCTAAATTGACACTTGAGGCACTCTAGTCGGCCGTGATGAGGCCGCACTCTCTGACCACTTGCTCCGTCGACACTGGATTGAGGAATACTGTAATATATAAAAATACAAACTTAAATTAATTTTCATATTACAATCTCATTTTCGAGGAGTTAATAACCTAAGGTGACAAATAAATAAATATATACGGACAAATCACACAGATTGAGCTAGCACCAAAGTTAGTACGAGACGTGTGTTATGGGATACTAACTCAACGATACTATAATTCACAACAAATACATAATATATAGATAAACATCCAAGACCCAGGGCATTTTCATCTTGACCTGGCCGGGGATCGAACCCGGGACCTTTTGAGTAGCGGACGGGCATGTTGACCATTACCATGTTACCATTGATGAAAGGTGAGAAGAATTAAGTGCTTATATGAGTGTTTTATACTATAACTAGCGACCCGCCCCGGCTTCGCATGAGCATAAAAACCTTCCTCTTGAACCACTATTTATTAAAAAAACCGCAACAAAATCCGTTGCATAGATATAAAGAGTTTAGCATACATAGGGATATGGGGACAGAGAAAGCAACTTGATATTAAAGTACGAAACACACATAGCGTAGCACTTAATTCTTCTTCTTCAATGTGAGTTAGGACTTAAATTAGTCACCACTCATGTTATCATAACTAGGTGGCATTTCTTCATCATTACCAAACTCATATCATGTGTGTTAGAAATCATTTCATTTCCAAGCTGTCTGAAGACACCAGACAAAGAACAACTACTCTAGCCAAAACCAATAGATTTATTTGAATTATTTTAAGCAATTAGGTTTAAAATAAAAATATTAGCACATAAAGGCATTCGTACAGTGAATGTAGATTATTGAAAACTTGAGAACAAGCGTCTAGGACATTTCGTCACAGTACTCAGAAACTGCAACCTCTTCCCTTAAATTTTTAAAATCTGAATTATATTACATGCACTGTTTTAGCAGCTAACTAGAGGTACATTGTCAAGCAGATGATCCTAATGTACAATGGGCAACTTTAGCCTTTCACTTATACCATATAATGTTTATATCTCTATGTGGGCCAGTGTACATACAAATAGCTTTATATAGTAGTATTAAACAAAAAAATAATACTCACTTGTACCACCAGTAAACAAGTCTTGGTCGGGTAGGATACTCGCTGCCGCTATTGCGGCTTCATCCAAAACTATCACCTGAAATAATATAACATTTTTATTAATAGCAGCATTCAAGAAATGAAGTAAATTTTACTCGTTATAGGTATATCTGAGAAAAGTTTTTATAATTCAAATATTTATTTAACTCAAGACGTTTGATAAATTCAAATAGTTCAAAGAAATTATAACAACTCAACATTATTAGTATATTTGTTTAGCAGAATTAGTTCTTTGAAGAAGAGTCAAAGCTATGGGATAATGTGGATCACCCGCGAACATTATCGTTTAGAATGCTGAGAATGATTTCAGTTTTAAAAGATAAAGATAAGATAAAGACTAAAAGAACAAAAAGATTACGGACCTAACATAATGGCATGTAACAATTTTGCCTTTTTTTAAATTTATTTTATTGCCTCTTATAAATCAAACTAACAAAAAAAAAAACTAAATTACGGTTCAAAAAGTAAATATAAAATACCTTTGGACAGCCAATAATCCTCGTCATTTGGGGTATGTCCCTTGTTCTATCTTCTTCTGGAAGATTATTTCTTAATGGAAGTAGATCGATTGCATTCGCAGCTAATGACCAGAGATGTCCTGCACCTTGCGAAGCCCTGGCCCCCTTGCGAAAGTGAGGGTTGATAGAGAGATTGTGCCTGACCGAGTTCTTCCAGCGCTCATCATTTGCTTTATAGAAAGGGAAGCGGTCTCTGAAATAAACAAGAATTTATGTCAAAAAGATTTTATTAACATATTTTACAAAATATAAAACAATAATTTATAATTGCATACATCTAATATCTGTCTGTTTTTCTGTTACGTTTTCACGGATAAACCGATGGACTGATGTTGATGAAATTTAGTATGGATATAATTAAAGACCAAAAGTCAAACATAGGCTACTTTTGGGCGCGATATAACCGAGTCTCTCGCAGGCGGAGCCGCGGGAAACAGATAGTATGAAATGTTTGTGTTACACAAATGCAAAGAAAATAATACACTACGGGGAAAAAAGATCAATTAAAAATAAATATGTCACATAAAATAAATATAATTTCATATAAAGGCTACCATCAAAATTGTTTTCTTTTTAAGTAATTGAAATGATAATATTGAGAACAGATTCTTTATTACCAATTTTATCTAGAGTCGCTGATAATGCGTACTTATTACAATTCAATAACTAAATCATAAATTTCATATGCCTACTAATCATTTTAAGAATCTAAACCTTTGTATATTTAAGAAAAATATAAACAGTTCCTCAATAAAAAAATGTTTTCATAATAAACAAATCGTAAAATCCTGACATAACTGCACAGCATATAAAATCAATGGCCCCAAAACGTCTCCTTGCGGTGCGCCGGCCAATAATGTTTACAAAGATGTGATATACCGCGGTAGCTGGGGCGCGCGCCCCGTCGCAGACTGGTACAGGTAATCGATAGGGCGACGAAGCACGACCAAATGTTCAAACCTTGCGATCGCGCCCCCAATTTGGCTGATTACGGAAACATCCGGTGTCAAACGCTTTGGTTAGGGCGAGTTTTGCACCTGTTGACGCATTTTTGTAAAGGTGTTAACTGTTCAGATGTAATCAGAGATTTCTAATTTGTATCCATTTGAATAATGTCGATGCATAAAATAGGAAAAACTTTCTTATGCTTATGACTAATGTGATATGTAAAAGTTGCCTGTGTGAATAGGCGTATTAAAATAATTTAATTAGATGACTGTAAGTTCTCATGTAAGTGAATTTAATTCTTTTTTTTTTTTAAATAAAATATCTTAAACTTAATTAGTTGACAATAAATCATCTTACTAAAGATCGTCACTTATTCACAGAATATGATTAAAAATGTAGGTCATTTCTCAACATATTACTTATTGTCCTCTCACCTGTCATTTTCTTCATCATATTCCACAACCCAGAGATGATAAATTATTATTTTTATTTTTTCCCACTTCAAAGAAAAATTCCCATCATTAATCAAAAGATATAATAAAGCTGATAATGAATTAATAAAATCACCCTCGTTTGCAGATAACAGCTGATCGCGGGTGTCCCTCGATAAGGTAATCTATTTACAAGCTTGTTGCACTGTGATTATCGCCCCAATCTGGATTAGTCTGTGCTTTAATTGGAAAGGGCTGATAATAGGTAGCTGACGCACTCGCTTTTTCTTGTCACGATTTTATGATTTTTGTGTTTTTTTTTTCCTGACCGTGGGCTTCTTTCTCAACAATATACATTTCCTTCTTTCTTTGTATATCAATGAATGTTATAAAGTACAAATAAAAGTAAAAACTCATCCTCTGGTAATGGATTGGTTGCAATTTTAACCAACAATAAAAATTTTGAAGGTCATTAAAAAGTATGAACAATCTGATGGTTTTATATTTTTAAGTTATATAAAAAAAAATATTTCGATGATAATTCGTTTTTTTACCAAGCAAAATCAATCCAGCGAAAAATGAAAAGAGAGCCAAGGTAAGAAAAATAGTCAGGTATCCTATTATGTAACTCTACTTTTACATAATGCTAACAGAAACGCTCAAATCATAATCTGACAAAACAACACCTATTTGATTTGATGATTTAAATTTTCACTTAGCAAAATTAAACAAAATATTTAGCGAAAAGAAAAGCCGCGGGAAATATCTAATACATAATAGTAATAACATACTCCAATACCATGAAATGGATGAACAAAAAGACAAGCCGACGTCACCCAAAGTAATATCGAGTTGATTTCCTTTGTGCCCCTAATTTGATATCAGCGTGAATGCCTTGGACTCCTTTGACGCCATAGTTCATACTAATGTGTGGGAAATAGTGGGAATGACTGATTGTGACGGTAATTCGAGTAATAGGTGAATGAGGTAGTCATTTTAATAATGCAGTGTTGTTTTGTCATAAAGATCTTAAAAAATAAGGACTATTTCTTATTGGCTTAACTTAGCAATTAAGACTAGGGATGGAAAGATAAGTCAAGCATACGGCTTGCGGAAGATGGGTCGCCGTAGCCTATTTGCGCTTAAGGATGTCACTTGCGCGCTGCCAACTCGTAATTTCACTACCTCTCACCCTTAAAACTAGGACAGGAACACAATAATGCAAGCACTGTGTCAAATCAGCCTCACGTCTACGCTGTATCAAACCAAATTGAATAGAATAGAATAGAATAGAAAACGGTTTATTTGAATTGCCACAGACACTAAAACAATGATAAAGAAAAGCTTAAACTAAGTAATACAAGTAACACAAAAATAATAATTAGTGTGCTGCAGCAAGGCAAAAAGGCCATAACTCAGTGATCTTACTGCACGTTAGTACAGAAGCACTGATTTTCAGTTATTGCCGTCAAAATAGGTGCGAGCGCTAAAGTTTAGTTAAATAGGTGTGTAGTGTTATTAATGTAGGTATATATAATATAATATAAATGTATTTCCAACAAGTAGGCATTATGATAATCATAAAATAAATATAACAAAGGAAAAGTCAAAGCAAAACATCCAGGGAATCAGGACAATAAATTACAACCACTACCTATCAAGAGGAATTTCGCCGCAGGCAACGTTTTGAAATACCAATTGTCTGTTTCTTTAGGAGAAGTGATCTTAGGTGTTTCTTGAACGTGTGGATGGAACTTAGCTGTCTTATTGGTGGAGGGATGTTGTTCCAACATTTTGTTGCCTGATAGCGGAAGCTTCCCCTGAAGGCCACCGTTTTGTGTGGTTGAATTGACAACAAAGGCTGAGCAGCCCTAGGCAACCTAAGATGCCGATGGAAAAAAATGAGCTTTGCGTACAAATACTGGGGTTTTTTGAATTTCATCACGCCGAACATCAATCTTGCCATGTGAAGCTGCCTTCGTGAGTCCATATTGAGCATGGAGGCCTTATTCAGAAAGGGGGAGATGTGACACCAATTGGTCAATAAATAGGTAAATTTTCTACTAAAAAACATAAAATCGACAAAATATATTAACTTAAAATTACAAATCAACAAAAAAGCCAACGAGATTTCAAACAAAAATCAAGCAACTTACGAAATCCATTGATAAATGGCCGAGACGGTCAACTCTCCTTTTTCCCTCAACGCTCGTTCAATCAACTCAGGATACGTATATGGCGGCTTCTTCGGCGCTGGAGGGGTATCAGGAACCACATCTTCCCTATACTCCGGCTCATCATCCGGCACCTTAACATTCACAATTTCATCCAATCTGAAGTTGAGGAGCCATGCCAGGCTCGCGCAGTCATTATCATCATCAGCAGATTTGGAGTACTTTCTTCGTCTCCATTTATTTCTGTCAGTCTGTTTCGCCGACATGTTTGACATTACACGGCCGCGGGTGCACTGAAATGGTTTTGATTTTGGAATGGTTCGCGATAGGTTCGTACCAGCCAGTGCTATCTCTTTATCGTTATGGTTGAATTTGCTCGTCGAATGTGATCGAAAAAGTTTTTAAATTTATGTTTTTTTTTTTGAAGAAAAGGAATGAAAATTTGTAGATAAATAAACGAAACGAATTAATTATAATGCCCATATGTATATCAAATGATTATATATTAACTTATTTTAATGGAAAAACGAGTAGAATCTAATTATAATACGTATTTATAGAAACCCACGTTGAGTTTTTTATTTTATTTTTTGAATCAAGGAAGGAATAAGTCGTAGTCTATGGATTTTCATGTTTTTTTTTTTTGTCTCTTCCTCTTCTCAAACATAGACACACACAAAATTTATATTAGTACGATATTACGTCATAGAGCAACCGGGACTCTACCAAATTTTGGAAACCTGTGCATTTAGGCATAGAACTACGACCATTTTATGCTGCCAAGAAGCCCTTAAATACAGAAAACCAAGCATTTAACATCTCTTCAGATTTTATATTTTTTAGGAATATTAAATTTGATAGTGATTATAAATCATTAAATCCTATTCATTTTTCAATAAAATATGGTCTTAGTTACTTCTAAAAGATGTAGATTCTTGTTTATGCAAGAATTATAAAAAAATATTCAACTACACTTACTTATTACCATACAAAACACAATAAACTCTCTTCCCTATAAAGTATATCAGATAAATTTTATTGATAACTAGCTGATCCGGCGAACTAACTCCCTGAACTTCCACAAACATTTTAAGACCAAATTAGCCAAATTGGTCCAACAATTTAGCCAAAAAAAATTGGTCCAACCGTTTTAGCCAGTCTAACAAACAGCAATTGATTTTTATATATAGACTAGCTTTTGCCCGCGGCTTCGCCCGCGTGATCATCCCTCGGGAACTTTTTCCCGGTATAAAAGGTACCTTATGTCCTTTTCCTGGTTCTAAGCTACCTTCCTTCCAATTTTCAGCCAAATCAGTTCAGCCGTTCTTGAGTTATATATAGTGTAACTAACACGATTTTCTTTTATATATATACTAGCGACCCGCCCCGGCTTTGCATGGGCATAATATCCTTCCTCTTGAATTTCTCTATCTATTAAAAAACCGCATCAAAATCCGCTGCGTAGTTGTAAAGATTTAAGCATACAAAGGGACATAGGGACAGAGAAAGCGACTTTGTTTTTTTTACTATGTCATGATATAGATGCTTGAAATACATTAGTAAGTAACATCAAAAGGCATTGATAATACACCATCCAGTGAGCAATGGAGGCGATGCGATCCATCGCCACAGATTCAATTATATGCAGTCCAAGTGTAGTGCACAGATCTGTGTAGAAGGAGTACTAAATGCGCTATAATATTTCACCATCATCATCAACTGCATCCGTGGTCCAGTGGTTAAGGCGTTTGCATGTAGACGTGCAGCGTGGGTTCGATTTTCATACTTTGTTTAGTTTTTTTCCAGTTTGGTTGGGACATTGCAGGCTTAAATCACCTGATTTTCTGATAATAAAGATGATTCCGTGCTTTGGAAGGCACGTTAAGCCGATCTCTCAAACATCTAAACAAAGTATGCTTCCTTTGTAGAAATAATAAATAAATAATAATAAATATATAGGGACAAATCACACAGATTGAGTTAGCCCCAAAGTAAGTTCGAGACTTGTGTTATGGGATACTAACTCAACGATACTATATTTTATAACAAATACATATATAGATAAACATCCAAGACCCAGGTTAATCAGAAAAAGATCATTTTTCATCTTGACCTGACCGGGGATCGAACCCGGGACCGGGAGTAGCGGTCAGGCATGTTAACCATTACGCCACGGAGTCGTCTAGAGAAATCTAACTCACGAACCCTCGAGATTACAGGCAAACGCCTCAAAGGGCCAACCAATATATTTATTTATTTATAATCAAAATAGATTTAAATTCATTATTATAACATATTTTTTTGGACAAAAATATGTTAAAAATAAAAAATATGTTAGTGATTTTTTGTGGTTTTTCGATAAAATAGATACAGTTTAGAGATACAATTTGAAAGAAAACATTCTTAATATTGTAAATAATATTTTATTTAATTTTTAAGATACATACAGCGATGACGTCACTCCGCGTTGAAACAAAGTATTTAGGTTATTTTTACTAGAATAAAAGTATGATAATGACAGATTATGACGATTTGACTGGCTTGTGCTAGCATAGCAATACTTCCAAGCAAAGAGTATATAATCGCTATGCTGCCAACTTACAGAACAAAGTTGAGAAAGCCGCTAACGTCACATGTAAGCGGCTCATACAATTTATTTGACCTTGTAGTAAATTTTTGAAAATGAAGGTCATTGGGTATTTTGCTATTATCTCAAAAAAATTTGCATAACAAAAAATCTGATTATGGCAAACTGTTTTATAAGCATATTCCTCGAAATGGTTTTCGAATTTTTTTATTCAATGTAAAAAAAGTTTATTAAATTAATACCCATCTAGTAAAGTATATCTGTAACATCTTAGACCGCGGCTGCACTGTGCAGTATGCACTTGCACTTGAATGCACTAATCTGGCACCAGAGTCCGACACTGATAGCCAACACTATTTGTGACTGTGGTCAACTTGGTCACAGAATACTAAATACAGATTAGAATGTATGGGTTTAATAAAAACTGTATAATCACGAAACATTGACAAGGATTCGTGTCTTAAAAATATAATATAAACCTTTCTTAAGCAGATTAATAATAACTGACGATCCTCATTATCTTATAATAACATTATCACGCGGCCAGCGTTAGTTTTTTATATACTATACTAATATATCATAGATTTATAAAAAAAAAGTTAACAGGCCCGCGATCGATTTTTACTTTTATTACAAGCTGTTCCCCACGGTTTCATTCGCCATTACTATAGCCTACCTATCTCAATAATCAGGCTTTCATATACAAAAATAATTTTGCAAATCCGACCAGTAGTTTCAAGTTATAAGCGTTCAAACACACAAACAAACTCTTCAACTTTATTATATTAGAATAGATATTAAAGCCTGATAAAAGCTGAAGTGTGTTTCCTTTGTTTACAATTTTAAAACTACTTACTAGTCGGATTAGAAAAATGATCTGCCTGCTTTTTGGGAAAGGATATATTCTATACTACATACACACCAAGAGCGAGAAAAACCATAAAGAACAGCTAGTCCAGTATGCATTGACAAAATTAAATAAACATTTAAATAAGTTCCCGCAAAAATATGTTAAATTTTTGAAATTTTTCTTTTTTTTGCCAAATTTTCAATATTTTCACCTAAACCAGATAATCAACCGCATTCTTACCATCTTACTAGATCATCGTCAAAGTAATAAGGTCGGTAATACGTGACCAACAACACAGCAATAAGGTTGATTATCTTGATTAGCAGCACTCAGTATTCCGAAGCCGATGTCACCGAGGGCGATAGCCCGTTGACATTGCTAATTTCGTTACATGAGCACCGTGTCCTGACAGAGCAAACATGAAGTAATTTGTTGGTACATGACTTCTATGATGACCAATAAGCCTGGATCATTTATATATTTACTAGCTTTGACCTGCGGCTTCGCGTGAGTTTTCCTAGGGAACAGTGCATTATCCCGGGAAGAAAGGGAAATTACCTTTTATTTGACGACCTCCGTGGCGTAATGGTTAACATGCCTGACCGCTACTCAGGAGGTCCCAGGTTCGATCCCCGGTCAGGTCAAGATGAAAAATTATATTTTTCTGATTGGCCTGGGTCTTGGATGTTTGTTTATCTATATGTATTTGTTGACTTGTCCCTTTATATTTATTTATTTATTTTTAGTCTATTGGAGAACTAGAGGTAGATGATCGAGTTTTATAAGTAAACAAAGTTTAAGTTGGCTACAGTAATCCAATAAAAGTCGGTTTTAGTTTTTTTTTTGGGAAAAATGATTAGGTATTACGTTTACTGTCGGTGTGGACACTGAGCTACCGAGATTAAAACATGTCAATGTGTTGTGTACATAATTTAGTAACACTACTTTTCAAGCCATATTCGTGTATCTACCATTAATATATGACTATACTAGCTGTTCCCCGCGGCTTCGCCCCGCGTTGGACTCGGTTATATCGCGCCCAAAAGTAGCCTATGTTTGACCTCAGGTCATTAACTACATCCCTACCAAATTTCATCACAATCGGTACAGCAGTTTAGCCGTGAAGAGGTGACAGACAGACAGACAGACAGACAGACTTTCGCATTTATAATATTAGTATGGAGTATGGATGTGTATTGGATGTATTACTTATTATATATTAGGTATTTATGTATATTTTTAGATCTAGTTATTTATTTTTAGGTTTATATTTATATAATTTTAATATATTTTTGTTCTCTCATTTGACTTACCCCAAAAAGATGTTCTTCTCTGCACCACTGGTTGGTTGATTCGTAGAAAAAGCCTATGGCTTTTACATTTGTATGTGTTAAAGTTAAATAAATAAATAAATTGAAGTCTACTCATAATAATAATTATGTGTCAGTGTAGGCTCTGGGCAAGAATACCAGATTAGACTATAAAAGCCGCCAACATAGTTAACTAACGGAAATGGCGAGGATCCCTCGGGATTTCTCCATATCCTGGTCCTGTAACTATTTCTGTTTTGTTATACTGCATATTTGATAGTGCTTTTTACTTATTTGATATAAAATAATCATTTATTAATTACTTGTTTCCCGTACTAGAAGCGCTTAGGAGATGTACATAAATCTTTAAATAGCATTTAGTAGTCTATGGCCATTGCAACAGGAGTGTCACGTGCGCGTTTCCGACCATAAAGAAATCTTTTCACATGCACCCTTTTTGAAATACCCCATGTCAAAAATGCACTTTTACCCACGCCGAGTTTAAATAGTCACATGTACTAATCAAATTCCTTTGCGTGCTACCACCACCCGTTATAGATAATCTATAAAATTGAATAAATGTGAAAAGATATATTTATGGTCGGAAACGCGCACGTGACACTCCTGTTGCAATGGCCATAGACTACTAAATGCTATTAAAAGGTTTATATACATCTCCTAAGCGCTTCCAGTACGGGAAACAAGTAATTAATAAATTATTATTTTATATCAATTCATGCAATTAGTACAACAATCGGTAAAGTTGAGGGGAAAAGGCAGAAAAGCGAACCCTGGGATAGAGCCCATATAGCAAAGGCGGCTTTAGAAAGCAACCACCATTTTTGTTCGCCAACTATATTATACTCTGTGATGTTGTTCTGCCACCCATTGAATAGCTTGCTATACTTATGCAATAAAGATTTCATTCGTTAATTCGCTAAACATGCTTAAATGAGAGAAAATATATGTGGCTATAAACTTAAAACATTATCTCTCAGAATATTCTCAGCAAGTAATATAGCAGCGATCCGTTGGCACGTCGCCCCATCTCACGACAGTGTATATTTCATCTCCGGCGAAGACAAACACAACACCTCGGTAACCACACATGCTGAAAGCCCATTTGCCGCGGCCCTATTCTGGTACGACCTAAAATACCTACCAGTGGTTCTGCAAATAGAACACTGCGAATAGAGGGGCTCATTAAAAATAATGGTCGTGTAGAGAAACTTTCTCCCTTTTTCCCCCCTTGAGTCTTTTTTTCTCATAAATCCGTGGGGAATTCGACATATAATGTTTTCTCTAAATATGATTGAAATCTATATATATAAAAGCGAAAAACACTCACTCACTCATCACGAAATCTCCAAAACTGCTGAGCCGATAAAGATGAAATTTGGCAGGAAGGTAGATTGTGACTAAGAGACGTCCGCTAAGAAAGGACTTTTGGGAATTTAATCCCTAAAGGGGTGAAAAAGGAGTTGCCAGTTTGTATGAAACTCCGTCATTTTTGAAGTAAGATACATGAAATTATTAATTTACATTTGAAGTTGGTAAAAAATAATAATGCACCAATCAGATTTTGAAAATTACATCCCTAAAGGGGTGAAATAGGGGTTGCCATTTTGTATGAAACTTTGTCATTATTGAAGTGAGACACATGAAATTTTTAATTTGAATTTGTAATTGGTAAAAAATAATAATGCATCAATCTGATTTTGAAAATTACATCCTCATAGGGGTGAAATAGGGGTTGCCAGTTCGTATGAAACTTGGTCATTTTTGAAGTGAGATACATGGAATTAAAATTGAAAATGTCTTTTGGTATAATATTTTGTATTGAATTGTACTGTATGTACACAACATATTGTAATAGGATACAATACATAATAGAAGATAGAGTGCAAAGGTTTTATTTATTTGTTAATATTATGGATTCAGTAATGTGTCAATAGATGGCGCCACCATACATTTTAAAAGTCGATATGGTTTGTCGTTCGCATTAATGTGTAGTAATTGAAATTTCAAAATTCATAATAAATAAAACAATTCTTTTTTTGCTTTTCTAACGATTTGATTGTGTGTTTAGATGATTTGGTACCTGCTAAATATAAAATAATAAAATTAAATTGGAATTGTTTGGAGCATGGAGTAGTAATTGCGGCATTATATTGTATGTATAGTTTAATGCCTGCGTTTTGGGCTACTCATTGATTCGTTTAATTTAAGTTTGAAAAGTATTTTTCCGGATTCCAGATTTCGAATAGTAGTTTGAAAATAGGTAAATCTTTGTGTTATTTTCCATAAGTTTGTTGCATATCTTAAAATATATATTGTAAGGTTTATCAAATAAGTATATTTGTAAGTGTGTTGTTTGGTCTTTAAGTATATTTGTATTCATTTCTAATTATTTAGTAGATTAATATAATTTCTATATATATAAAAGAACAAAGGCAATTGATAAATCAACGCCCAGCCTAAACCATAAAAGCTATAAACTTGAAATTTGGACCGAAGTTAATACGTAGTGCTCAGATAAGAAAGGATTTTTCAAAGTTAGGCCCCTAAAAGGGTTAAAATTGAGGGCAACGTTTGTATGAAAAAGAATTAAAATCTTCACTGATGTACTTGAACGTGTTTCAGCGTTTTTTGAAATTCAACCTCAAAAGGGGTAAAAAGGGGGAGGTTAACTAATTTATCATCACAAAACCGAAACTATAAAAGCCATAAACGTGAAATTTGGTTAGTGACTTCGTTATACTATATACTGCCCACATAAGAAAGGTTCACAATTCCAACCCTTACATCCAAAAAAGGGGTAAATTTACGTACCTATAGACAAATTCCATTTGAAATTTAGCCAATTACTAACAACGCATGTTGGCCTATCGGTAGAGGTCGCGGATTATCTTTTTGAGTAGAGGGTTCTAATCCTGCTAAACATGACTTTTTTTTTACTTACTTTTTTTTCGTTTTGTATTAGTTTTTTAGAATACTATATTTTTGCTTTTAATATTTTAGTAAAGAAATGTTTCAAGAAATAGCTGGAAGTAGCTGGATCGAATCCTGCCACAAATAATAATTTTCTGTTTTCGTTTTTTATTTGTTTTCTAGAATTATTTTCTTACTTTTATTTTAATTTTGAAAAGGAACGAATAAATTCATTTGCAAATTTATTTCCGGATAAACGATATCGCAACCCCAATCAAATCAAATCTAATAGTTTGTCATTGACGACATTGAAGAAGAAGATTAATCAAATGGTTGACTGGTAGAGAACGCTCTTAGCGTTAAGTCCGTTAATATTTCAGTATCTTGTACTTATCAATTTATACAAATAATAGGACAGTAAAAATTGTGTGTTTATACATTAAATATTTTTCTAAAATACTGATACGGAGCGATTAAAAAAGAGTAACAGAAACCAAAAGAAAAAACAATTTTTGGAATTTTGTCTCTCTGACTTATAACTTGAAAACTACTCAACAGATTTGCGGTTTTCACAGGTGGATTACATATAATTAGGAGCGTTGTCAAAACTTTGTTTCGTCAAAATCGGTTAAGGGAAAAAGAAGTTATGGTCAGTTGAAGTTTACTTCTAGCACTGCTTCAAAACTTTTAAACAGAGTTGAATGCGGTTTACATCAACGTATTTAATTTAGATAAAGCTAGAATTTCTACTTTGTTTTATCGATATCAATAAAGAGAAAAACACACTGCAGTCTCTATTAAATTTTAATAAAATAACACATTGAATATGTGTGGGCGTATAATTTAGTTACATAAAATATCAATAGATGGCGCTGACTTTATTTTAATTATTTTTTCGCATATGGAAAGCAGATTGAAAATTTTCCTTACGGCAATAAATTTGAATTATCTAAAAAAAATTTTGGTTGTTGATTTAGTTCTATTGGTTGGTTTGTTTATCGGTCGTGTTGTATTGTAAGCTATTTGAATTGATTGGTTGGTTTAGTTTGGCTTTGGTTTAAAAAATAATCAAATCGGCAAGTCAGTTCAGTTGCTGTTTGACGGAACATACGGTCGTGTCGTAAGATTTTATTTAACTAACTTATCACTTTTTATTGAGATTTTCTCCACTTTTCACGCCCGCTATAACTTTAGGAGTGGCTTTTAGGTCCAAATAACCCTGTAATAGGCTGCGTCTACTCTTTCAGAGACAAAGATGTGATAGTATGAATGTTAATATTTTCAGTTTGATATCGTAGCAATGTAATGGCTTTATAAAATTGGCACGGGAATAGGATACTATAGATTTAACTAAAGGTCTGGATAGTTGTAGTTTCCACAGGTTACGCGAAAAGCGACCTTCACGCGGGCTGAGCCGCGGGCAACAGCTAGTTCATTCATAAGCACTACAGCAAACTTCCCCGTTTTGCCACCATTATCCTATACTATTACGACCCAGATACTACTTTGAGTATACAAAAAAATAAATAGATCATTTATATAATAATAGTCTTGTAATCTTAGTGATAAATGAGAAGCTAGAAAACTATAGGTCAGGATAGTATGCCATGTTCTAAGAAGGGAGGAAAGCCATGTAAAGCAAAGATTAATAAATATAAGATTACGAGAGCTAGAAGTAGAGGTAGACCAAAGAAAAGGTTGATGGATTGTATGAGGGAAAATATGACCATAAGGGTAGTGATGTAAAAATTGGCTGGCAATATATCGAAGTTGAAGGAACAAACTTACTGTATCGACCCCACATAATAAAGTGGGATAAGGTAAAGTAAAAAAAGAAAAGTCTTGTAAATCCTCTAATTCTAGTGATATCGCAAACAATGTCTATAATATGATTGAAACCTGTTCATTAATAACTATAAATCATTGGTGTAAGGATAACCTAAATGGATGGAACACGAAACGAGTACGAGGGTGGTTCCTCTCTTCAAACCAGCTCGAAGTCTGTTGAGTGACTTCCACGTTGCCCAGGGAAGGTCAGTGCCAGGAGGGAGTTTCTCTGCTAGTGTTAGGCACTAACAGCCCTTCTACTTTTCCAATTTAGCAACAGCAGCATCCTCGGTCTCCAAGTATTGGTGACTAGCAAAGCTACGGTTTTCAGGCGTCTGGGATCCCACCTGGTGGTGATCTCTCCTGGACAGTCTCGAAGTCGTTATTGTGATTGCGAGGCTGTGCAGCCTATGGATCATCTTATGATCCTAATTACCTTGACTTCTGTATAGTTGAAGATCTGGGAGCGGCCAACGATAGAGCAATTAACGTAGCCACAGAATGATCAAAGATAATATAAGAGTCAAGCCATTTAGACTCAACAAGAAGAAGAATGCGTCAAAGTGGGGGACATGGCCGTAGAGCGTGATATAAATGATTTAAACAATCTATTATCAAATGAAATTATCAAGAATAATACCGTAAGGTATACCTGCAAGGTTGGACTGTGAGGTACTCTCGACCCTTGTCAATGGACCGCCAATCAATATTCGCGGTCGAACACACGCCAAATATTAACTCCTTATCCCTCTTCCTACTTACTGAATAGGGATTTCTGCGTAGTTCTATAGTGGAACCGTTTTCCATTTTCACTTAAGTATAGTATGATATATTGTATATATAAAATTTTATCTTTCCTTATCTAAGCACTAGCTGTTCCCGCGGCTTCGCCCCGAGTGGCTCGGTTATATCGCGCCCAAAAGTAGCCTATGTGTGACCTCAGGTCATTAACTACATCCCTACCAAATTTCATCACAATCGATCCAGCAGTTTAGCCGTGAAGACCGTGACAGACAGACAGACATACAGACAGACAGACTTTCGCATTTATAATATTAGTATGGAAGTATGGATAGTATGGAAGTTGGATTGTGTTGGTTGTATTCGAAGTAATAGGCTTTGGAGCTTTGGATTCGCAAAAATATGATCTCTTATTTTTTCCTCCTTTCATTAGATAGGTTCAACTAGCCAGACCAATATTATAAAGATCGGAGTGTGAAAATTACCAATTTTTTTAGACTGTCCCTATCTTCTGGCATCTAAGTGTGTCATCTAGCAATAACGAAAAGTAACTGCCTTCGTGGTACAGTGGTTTAAGCAAAGAATTTGGGATTGCGGGCGGAAATTTCTTTAACCCACAGAGTTTAAACCGTTTACCGGTAGACGAAGGGATCGTGGGTTCGATTCCACGGAAAGTATACCTTATTTATTTAGTTGTTCCCGTACTACTTTAAGTTATTTACGTTGAGCCATTGGTCCCAGCTGCCATCTGGTAGTTGCAAAGGAACCACGTTAGAGGCCGATAGGCGGTTTTCGATCGGCAATTCGAAGAACTCTATATAATAGGGAGGCATGATCGACACAAAAACATGATGATGAATAAAAAAACCGTTAAGTGATGTAGGGTGACTTCCAAAGTAGGTACAAAAGAGTTCAAAATAGATGAATGCCGGTCAAAACAATATAACATTATATAACATTGTTTTTTAATGTTTTTTTTTTTATCGGGGATTAAAAGGCATCCTAAAATGCAAGTTAGAAAGTGTCGCAATCGCAACGAATTGCCACAAAGCAAATTGTGTTATTAAAATCACAGGCTCCGAAGCCACAACGACAGAGCTCACGGACAGAACAAAATATCCGAGCGGGATTCCGATTTTAATTCGATTACGAGCATCGCATTCAATCGATGCAATTCAATCGATTCTAAAAGTGCTCCGATTTTAATTGCAAGCGTTTTGTTCAGTTGTATCCGAATGCAATTATTTACCATTTATCGGCCGTAACCGTAGACTGTAAAATGTTATGAATTGTGCCTCGTTTAATGCTTACATTTATTAATTTGAATTTATTGTAATTTGTAAATGGTTCTTATTTTATATTAATTTTATTAAATGTAATACTTGATGATACGATGTTATACTTAGGTTTTCCATCAATCTGAGAGATAGGTAATGCCCGTAGAAAAGCGTGCTGAAATATTTATTTACATTTATTAACCTGAAAATTAAGTATAATGCGCAAGTGTTATTGACTATATATTAAAAATGTTAGAAATGAGAATTTCGGTTTTTCGTCGCCAAAAAATGGATCTTCAAAAGTTTTGATAGCGTTTCTTGTTTTGATAGTTTTCAAGAGTTTGGTACCTTTAATTAAATTTTTCAGTTAACTCTCTAGAAAGAAAAAGGTCACAGATGATTTAAAAGACCTAATCCAAAAAAGTCCAGAATTAGACTGTAGCTGAAATGATGATAATGATTTAAACAAACCTAATGTAACCAGAACAAATACTTTACAATATTATATAGATATAGTCTCAAATCTCGTCCAACAATATCAATAGCACTAAACCCAAGTTGGTACTAAATTGTATTGAATAAAGCACAAGACGGCTCTTGTCGACAAGTGGCTCTAGATTGCAGGAATCCATTAGATGCAGATACTAAGTGGAATTAATCTGAATGGATTCTATAGATATTATGGTGTTGTCAATTATCAATTTTCTTATCAAGTTTTAGTCTAAAAATCCAACTAATATTATAAATGCGAAAGTGAGTTTGTATATTTGTTTGTTTATTAACTCTTTACGCCCTATATACTGAACCAATCTTCAGGAAATTTTGCATACACATAGCTAAGAGTATTGAGAAGGACATAGGGTACCTTTAATCCCGAGAAAAAACACTGTTCCCGAGGGAAATTCGCCGCAGGCGAAAGCTTACTAGCTTTCGCCTGCGGCGAATTTCCCTCGATTTCCCTCCAAATATAATCTACTGATTATATTTGTTGTAACTACTATCCGTTTACATTTTAGCTAAATAATTAAGTTACATTAGGATGTTTTAAAGATTCCGTACCTTGAAAGGCAAAACGGAAACTTGAGATCACTTTGTTGTCTTTGTATTTTTTTTTTTTTTTTTTTATATAAGGTCAAATCACACAGATTGAGTTAGCCCCAAAGTAAGTTCGAGACTTGTGTTATGGGATACTAACTCAACGATACTATATTTTATAACAAATACATATATAGATAAACATCCAAGACCCAGGTTAATCAGAAAAAGATCATTTTTCATCTTGACCTGACCGGGGATCGAACCCGGGACCTCCTGAGTAGCGGTCAGGCATGTTAACCATTACGCCACGAAGGTCGTCAATCTAAATCTAAATCTAACCTAAATCTATAATCTGTTTATGAGTTACTAATTATTGAAAATTTAATGTTTCATAAGGGAATCAAAACCATACTTACTACTGATTGGATGAACGGGTTACTTTCCGTTGAATAAGAAGGTGAAAGTACAAAAAGGTACAATAGGTGGCCTTATTGCCTAGGTCATTACTTCCAGATCTCAAAGATAGGAAGAGAAAACCTAAATAATCAAAGAAAAGAACTAAGTATACCTATAAAGTTCGTTTAAGTTTGAGTATGAAGAGTACTTTTTTTGTTTCCCTATTTCAATGAATAGCATTAACAGGATACTGAAATTCGATTAGTTTATTTAATGGACACAAATTTACAATTATTATACAATCTTAAGAACTATCTATATACACACTTAAAGTTAAAATATATATACATATATATACATAGAAAAAAAAAAAACAAAAAAACAAAACAAACATACAAAACACTACGCGTCGAAATACTCCTCCGCATCACTGTCAACTGGAAATGTGCCCAGAAGGCTGGCAGCATTGCCACGCTGTATGGCAATGCTTAACCATTGAGCCAAATATATGAGGTCACATGAGGCGCCGATTAATCTTTTGGAGAGATCTCTAAAAAGAGAACGCGCACTCGGACCCCATGGCCCAAGGGTCTCCACCCCAAACGGCTCAAATATGTAATCTCCATTGAGATTACTATATTTACGCCGTTTGAGGGTTTCAGCTGATGCAGCAGCAGCGCCAGCGCACCCGGCGGTGCTTGGAACATGTGATGGCGCAAGGGTGTCGACGCATGTCGCGTCCCACACCAAAGGCCGACCCATATTCCAAGGCATTAAGGACATACCGTCTGGTCTCTTTCCATCGTCGCGTGCGAGGCCAATAGGTTCAAGCACGGCCGGCACGCCGGCGGTAGTCAGAGCACGACGGATTATGTCGTTAAGATGTGCGTGCCGCGGAATGCGGCTAGCGCTCCTGCTGCACGATAGGCCATGATGTCCGAGGGCATCGACGACCTCTCCACAGTGACAACGATGCGAAGAAACACACGGGGCACCTAACCGCAAGCAAGTAGCAATTCTGAAGGTATGGTCGTCCAACATAGTGCCTATGTTGGGCGACGGGAGTGTTTGCAGCCATAAACCCGACTCCCATTCTCCCACAGCCATTAAACGAGCACGGTCAACCACACTTCAAGAGGAATCCAATAGTTTTCCTCTTGTAATGCGGCAAAGAGGCTCGTCCCATAGTCTCTGGGAGGATAGGACGAGGATACTTTACTTACAGGATACTTCTCTTTATATAATAAAATAATCGCTTACAATTTAGCCTGCGCTTAATATTAATTAGCTTTAATACACTGCCATAAATAAGAGGGAGCAGAAATAAATGTTCCTTCCGATAAATAATTATTTGTGATGCTTTGACTGGAAAACAAGAAGCTTATACTCAACATTTTAGAGTTTACGCATCAAAAAGAGATACAATACAGTATCCTACCCGTTTTCAGCAAGTGACTGCTTTGGACTAATTAAATAATCTAAAAACTCGGATGGACTATTTGATGGGCCTTATTTAACCTATCTTAGCAGTGAAAGTGGCGCCCGCAAACAGCACAGGTTAGCAAACTAATGCCAGAATACTCAAACGCTACTTAATTTTGAGAGCTTTTCTAGTATCATGCTGTCTCTGTCATATTGCTGACGTTCAGCGCGATAGCATTATACTTGAGCAGCTTTCAAAATTGAGTAGCGTTTGAGTATTCGGGTGTAAGGAAATAATTGGCAGCAGATCTCAAGGTCATCTCTTTTGCTGTTAAGAGCAGATCTTCGTACCAAATCAAAATCAGTGAAGAATTTAAATGATCGGGCAGAACGTCAAAATATAGCTTGACGAAAAGATGCATTAATTATTAAATGGTGGACTCCATTTGTATCGAAGCTCATTGCTCTAAATGAATTAAATGGGAGCAATGAGGTAGAGGCGCAACTCCGACATTCATTTTAGACCTCTGAGTTATTCCTACTGATTGTCTTTGAGATTTGATTTTAAATGCGGAGAGATTAAATAACCGGTCGTTTTGATGACTGCCGCATATTTTTTAGATACATTAAGAATTTCGCTATTCAGAAACATGTTTAAAATAATTTGTACTAGTTACCTAGTACATGCCATACTTAGAGCAATCATAGACCACAAACTGTTTTTCGCGCGGCAATAAGTGGTTTTTTCCTAAAAAAAAAAACGCTTTTAGAAACACTTCAATTTCTCAACTCTTTTTTGTCAACAATCACTTTGAATTTAGGTTGTCTGAAAGGGATTGCATTAGCGATAAGACCGTCTATCGTATTATCTGAGTTTGTAATTTCCTTATTGTAAATTTTTACCCTTGCAATAAAGAGTTTTTGTCTTGTCTTGTTGTTCTTCAACTTTATTCATACCAAATTACATCAAGAACGGTGGTTTAATCGCAAAAAACTAACAAATAAGCAGACAGGCTTCGCAATTATGTATGAACAGCATATGGGCTACTTTTACATCGATATATCGCAGTGCGATAAAGAGCAAAGCATAAAAATACAAAACTGACATCAAAACATAATAAAAAATGTTTAGTTCATTCGTTCATTTGACATTGCTAATAAAAATAAATAAGGTGAACTCTATTCTGTTATATCATCAGTAAGAATCAAGACACAGCCAAATAAATTTAATATTACTTAACTAGGGATCACATAAAACCCTATAATAAAAACAATAACAGACCGATCGTACAAAGCCAGTGGCAATTTTGAGCCCCTATTCGAGAATAACAGTAAATCGTCATTTTATCGGTGGCCTAAGAACGGCTCATGAAAAATATAGTAAGGCTGGCAGGCTAATGCTAGAATTAGTGAAACGAAACATCAGAATTTCTTAGTTTCTTATTTCTCATTTGACTGCATTCGTGTTCATGTGGTCGAGAATGACACTGACAATCTCGTCCTTCAAAAGTCAGGTAAAATCTCATTACCTTTCAGGCTTAAAAAGCAAGAATCTGTCTCATATAATAGTATTATATTTTCTTTATTATTATTATTAGTATTTAATTATTTACAGGTGGTATGTATGTTTATTTTATACATTTGTTTAAGTAGGTTTATTAATGTGATTGTCTATAATTGTATTAGATCTTTAATTTATTAATTAGCTTTCTGCATCGCTCGCGCTCCAATGTTTCTTGTTTCTATCTACCCTAAGATTGGCTGGAAGAAATTGCATTAGCGATAAGTCCGCCTTTGAACTAATTTTTATCTTTGATCCTGTACAATCCAATGATGTATTTATGTAATTGGTGCAATAAAGTGTTTATTTATTCATTCATTCATTCGAGATATAAGTATTACAATCCGATGGTCAGGACCGTGGGTTCGAATAACACGGGAAGCATACTTGGTACAAATTGTTTCCAATCTTTAAGAAATTGCAAAGCAAATCAGCTGATTGTCTAAAAAAAAACCATGCTAAGTTTTGTTAAGTAATGGTTTCAAAAATCTTTAATAAGATGGTGTGTAAAGTCAATCGTCAATTGGTCATCTATAACCAACATGATCGTATTTTACTCTTACCTAATTTATAATGAGGCTTATACATCCAAACATAGCTCCCATCAATAAAACATGGCACTGAATCCATTAGTGACCAACTATAGTGATCGCCGTACATTACAGTATCGATACAGAAATGGTACAAAACACCGTGAGTACAGAAGATTACACATTTTTCTTCATTTTGCAAGAACGTTGAAGTTTTATTATTCCGCATCAAGTTTTATTAGTCACGTAACGTCAGTGTTGTGTAACGTCATATGATCTATATAAGGGTACACATTACCGAAATATACAAGCACCATTATATTTAAGGGATTCGTTTCTTGTAACGCCATCTATTAGCACGATTGAGACTAAAATTATTTTTCTTCGGCAACGGAATTATTCCCATTCGGAACAGAATTATATCCATTACAAAAGTAAAAAAGCTTGTGACATCTTGTGAATGCTACTGGCAGCGTGCTACAAACTTGCTAAAAAACATTTTTACTCTTCGAACTGGGAACAAAATGCAACAGAAAATGTTATACTGTTTGGTATGAGAAAATTATATTATACAGCAAATTTGCAGCACAATAAGGCATTGAAAACCTTTACTTAGTAACCTCATTAGGTATTTCAGCCTCGGCTATATTGCTACGAAACCCGCTCACTTAACGAGAGGACTTTACTTCTATAGTAAAAATGTTTTGTAGTAATGATCTGCTGAGTGATTACTGACAATTACCTCAAGCCTATTATGAGGTTTAATCATGGATTAGTGCCAATCGGGGATAGCATTATTAATGGAACTAGTCCAAATTAGTATTGCTGAGCGTTTTGCAGGAACTCATTTATTCAATGAGGCTTACAAGGTCATTTGACATAAGCCTTAGTGTCAAAGTTTACAGAAAACACCTCTCCGTCTCTATAGTAATTTCTTTAATGGCAGCCGAGGGCAAAATGGCACAACTTGTACCTATTAATAATTAGGTATTCTGTGCTATTACGAAGCCCGTAATCATCCATTTCATCGGCTAATCAGGTGAGTAAAAGGTCTGTAAAAAAGCCACGAAGTCTAAAAACAACTTGTTTTTAAAAATGCTTATCGTAAGGTTAGGAGCCAAGATCACATTATTTCAGGACCATGGAGGCAGATAACTAAATTTGATGCAAATAAATTATTATTAAACAAAATACCAGACTGTAAATACATTTGAAAAAGGTGCCCAAAAAAATAGGATTTTTTTTTTTGTTTTTCTTCTATATTTTTTTGTTGTTACTCTCACAGTAAATACAAGCCTAACGACACCTCTCAAGCTAAAACCCATAGAGCCATTCAGGCCGAGCCAGGAGAGCGTGCCAAACAGTTACACACATACAGTCGGGTAAAAACTGATAAAGTAGAAAGGTTTGTTTAATGGTTTATTTTATAGAAAACTAGCTGTTCCCCGCGGCTGCGCCCCGCGTGGGACTCGGTTATATCGCGCCCAAAAGTAGCCTATGTGTGACCTCAGGTCATTAACTACATCTCTACCAAATTTCATCGCAATCGGTCCAGCAGTTTAGCCGTGAAGAGGTGACAGACAGACAGACAGACATACAGACTTTCGCATTTATAATATTAGTATGGATAAACCTTTATTTGTTTGCATATTTCGCTAATGAAAACTGAAATTCATTTCGGAAAATTCATTTTAAGCCATGATAATAAACGGTACAAATTTATAGGTATAACAAAATTAATATAACTTCAGATAATATGCAATAATGTAAGAGTATAATTCCACGTAATAAATTATCGTTTTCGTTATAAATTGCTCAGTAAATCTGTATTTAGGCTAATAAGAAGCAAACAAAAAGTGGACCTGCCTATTAATTTGTAGAGACAATAAGCCTATGGTCCTTATAATTGATGTCTTTTGGAGAAACTTCCTTAAGGCACCTGGGACCTATTGTAACTTATATATGGCAAGGAGGCTGTGGATAATTTTGAAGATTTTTATCCTGATTTCATGTACTTTGTGAATTTGTATTGGGAATATTTATATTATCTCATCCTTATACAGAACTGTTGTTGTATATGTATAGGTTGTTGGGGAAGAATGTATATATTTTCTATCATTCAATAAATTATGTTGTAAACTAGCTTTTGCACGTGCACTTCCCTCGGAAACAGTGTCTTTTGCCGGGATAAAAGGTACCCCATATCCTTCTAATAATTCAAACTACGTGTGCAAAATTTCAAGAAGATTGATTCAGTAGATAAGGCGTGAAAGCGTAACAAACAAACAAACAAATAAATAAACAAACTATGATATTAGTTGGGATTTACTTACTTACTTACTGCGATAGCTCAGCCACCCAAAAATGATAAGATATAATTATTTTTTTAATTTAAACACATTTAATTAAAATCATACACATTGTACCTCAAATGTACCTATGTAGTTTAAAACATAAAAAATATTCAATAATAAAAATAATAGTTCTATTTTCGCCTATAATATTATCGCTCTCACTTGGCTTTTATTTGGTCATTTTAAATCAGAACCACAATTTACATTTCTGATGATTCACGCGTTTACCTCGTTATCAGAACCAGGTAGGTAATAAAAGCTGAATTTGTTTAATAAAACACACAAATAAGTATGTGATTCGCTTTATTTTTGTTAACCTCATTGCGCAATTTAGCTTTATTATATGCAAAACCGTTCATCAACCAGACTTCACTAATTTAAAAAAAATTGGAGACAGCTATATTTGGATAAACATATACTTGTATGTAAAACTAATATCACGTCAATAGAAATGATAGCAACGTCTAAGTAAACAGTGTGGCCAATTTGTTGTTCCATGCTTCTCTGTCTGTGTATTGGTTAAAAAAGATAGACACGTGTGGAAGTATAAGGCATAAATAAAAAAATAATGCCTGAACCGCGCGCGATTTCGTATTCTATATTCCTAGATCATGATAGTTGGTAAAAGCGTATTGGCAGGAAAGTTATTTTTAAATTAGGTACTCATACAAAATCAGCGATTTTGTGTGAGTAAAATTTCAAAAATACTTGATAATGTTTCGACTATATCCCTAAAAAGAAACACAAACACACAAACTGTTCTCTGCCTGACCCAAAGGTTGACTGTTAGATAATTCTTTTAGCATTAAGTCCGTATATGAAGATACCATTGAAAATTCTAAAAAAGATTTTGATAATCCAAACCGCACTCAAAAAGTCAATACAATAACCTTTGCTCTATCCGCGAACAGTGTAGATCCGACCGCTACAGCCGCGTTCCAGTTAATATAACCGATTTAATTTACTGCAGCGGTAACGTTATTTGAACGATGTCATTTGACCGCGCTGGTTTCCAGTTTAAAGTATATTTTGGTAAAAATGTTTGGTCTATATTATCCTTTCCTAAAAAATATGCAGAATTTGAATAAATTAATTGACATCATTGTCTTTTACGTGTCTTATAGGAGTCTGAAAAGAAGTCCAGGGCCGACCATATTTATCTCTATCATAGATTTCAAATCTAAGAAAGACTGATTTAAATGGCTCGTATCCCACCCACTATTTCCGGTAATTCTCAGATACTCAGAAAGAAATAATTTTATGATAATATTTATTCCTTTTATGTCTTCCAGCACACAACTTCCGTTTCCGATGTGGAGGCCGTGTTGCTCGAAGTTTTATATTATTTGATTACGGGTACTCCAAAAATTTCTCTTTTTCAATAAGAAATCACCAATTATATTTGATTATAAAAATATTTCCAAAGCTGTCACAACAAGCAAACACTGTCTAGGACTTGATAATGAAAACAGATTAGCGTCTGCGACATTATAAATATGAATCGCCTGTTATTTTTCTCCGGCAATGAACGGCGAGATGATCCCGGAGTCTCGGACAATATCCTTGGGGTAATGAAAATAGATCCCGAGTCTAATTACTTCAGCAGACTTCATTGTTTTTGTTTAGCTTGGGGGGATTAAACGGAAACGTTTGTTGTACTTGAGATAGTTTGCAAAACAATAAAATAAATATTGGCGACTGTGATTTTAGAATGAATGAGCACAGATTCAGCAAAGCAGTATATAACATTTTTTATTTTTTGAGAATTTTTTTAACTGTTTACTTGTTATAAAAATGTTTCGATAAAAGGTAATTCCACCATAATTTTCTTAATTTTCTTTTAATACAATTTTTTTTTAGTTTATGGCTGAAATAAATGAATATAAAACAAACAATAGATCTTGATTTATTTTTAGGGATAAACATAACATAACATATCATCACGCCTGACTCCCGTAGGGGTAGGCAGAGACTAGAGATTTCCATTGGCTACGATCCTTACATACCTCTCTCGCTTCCTCCACACTCATCACTCTCGTCATACACGCTCGCCGATTTCGGGTACTCCTAATGTCTCCTTTTTCAAAAGGTCTGCGATTTGGTCGCAGTATGTTTTTTGATTTTTAGGAATAGTTATCCTAATAGAAACATATTTAAAAGACTTACAAAAAACATTTAAAATACATGTCTATTTATCCGTCCTGCTTGATAAATGTGTCTATTCCCGGTTGTTACCACCGTGGGTTTGCCAATACCATTTCATTTTCTATCGCAGAACCATAATGTTCAATTCAAAATGCTTTTGGAATTCTGTTAATATCTGTCAGATGCAATTACCCCATGTAATACCACTTATATTAAACTCGTAAATTGTAGACCACATTAATATTGGGTTATTAATTCTATAGAGTGGACAGTGCTTCTGACAAATGGTGATAGCTAGGCTGGATAATTACCTAGCTGACGTCAGGGATCTGAACTAGAGTACGGTCAAATCATTTCGTTAAATTTATACAATATCTTACTGAAATCTGTAATTAAATTTAGATATTGGGGTATATAGCTTGAGAATTTTAGATGATATCTTTATTAAGTAAGAAACCGTCAAAGATGATCCATCAGTGAACGCTACTTTTATCTCAATAAATAATTACAAGCTTATTTAGAAACCTGTCTAGCTAATCAAAGCAACCACTGTCAGAAACGGTGAAATTTAGACAGTAATTATTGTTTAGAAAGTGAGACCCTGTTAAAAAGTAAAGTTATGAAAAATTTAAAAACAAATCAACGGTTTATAAATAATAAGGCTAAGTATTATAACTTTTTACTTAGTTTTGTAATACTTCGCTTATTTTTTTTTTGTCCTTCCTCTTCTTTTTCGGTTTATTCTTCGTTCGTCCTGAAATTTTGTCCCACATTTCAAAAAATGATTCGTTTGTCCCAGTCACTTTTATATTCCCGGTTTGTCCCAGCTCACAAGAAGGTACTTTAAAGGTACAGCTAACAAAAAAGTATTTTGAACGAATAACAAACAAAAACCTATATTATTTAGAAAGAAAATTACTTATAAAAAACAACGGGTCGAACAAGGAATGCAAAGTGGGACCAACTAGGAATAAAATAATAAAAATTGTACATCGGGACAAAGGAAGCATTATGTTTGGGACTAACTAAGAAATTTATTAGTGGGACAAACGAAGAATGAATCTCTTTTTCTTTTTTTAGCTACTTTTAACAATATTGTTATTCATCACGTAAAATTTTAAGTGATAGATATAAAAAATTAAGCCATCTTGCCATCATCAACCATTCATACCGTTTGAATGTATACCCA
Organism: Apomyelois bistriatella; assembly: GCA_947044815.1. NCBI lineage: Eukaryota > Metazoa > Arthropoda > Insecta > Lepidoptera > Pyralidae > Apomyelois > Apomyelois bistriatella. The sequence goes on from OX345693.1 coordinate 1,895,196, forward strand.
TAGTACTTGCAGTGCAAATTGATGAGCAGCATATAGAATAAGAAATTGTAGTCGGTACATAAATCAGTAAAATTGTTGGATTTCACAATTATATTTTCAATCAGCCTTGAAATACAACGAATCATAATGTTAAATCTACCTAGAGACAAGTGTATATTTTCTTTGCTAGAGATAAGATGTGATGTGACAAGATCTAAGTATCAACAGATTATGTAAGACTGCATTTTAGCACTAAAATTCTTGTTTTAACATTGCACTGACAGGTTAAGATAAAGATGATAGACATATCGATAAAGTACCACATTGTTAAAATGAAGTCAGTCATATTCTACCATCCATTTGTGCTGGATAACAAAATGAATTTTGTTATTGCAATTCTCATTTTTATGTTTAAATGTGTTTGTGGTAATATTGTTAGAATTGATCCTTTAGTTGATACAAAAGTTGGGCTGATAAGAGGGCTGCGAGCATCCGACGGTGATTATTCTATGTTCATGGGGATACCTTACGCTGTCGTTGATGAAATCAATCCGTTTGGGGTAAATATTATCATCATAAATATCATTTATAGAGAAATATATAATATACATCTTTAAATCTCTATCTATTTCTATCTCTGCAACGATAAATTGCATCGCATATAATGCTGAAATGTTTATTTGCGTATTTTTTTTATTTGCGCAATACTGTTTTTAAAAAATATATAAAGATAGCTATCGACTATACTCGTAATAATGTACCTTATATGTTTTTTTAGGCATCAATACCAATAACAAGTTTTGAGGATGTGTTTGAAGCTTACTACGACTCTACAGCATGCCCACAGGTTAACAAAACAAGTGGCGAAATAGCTGGGAGCTTGGATTGTCTTCAGTTAAATGTTTACGTTCCTAATACAGCTAATTCTCAAAATAGAGTACCAGTCATGATATGGGTTCATGGTGGATTTTTCCAACAAGGATCAGCAAGTAGAGATGAATTTGGTCCTAAATATTTAGTTCAGAAAAATGTTATCTTAGTAACAATAAACTATAGATTGGGTCCATATGGATTTATGTGTCTTGATACACCTGAAATACCTGGAAATCAAGGTTTAAAAGATCAGCTCATAGCAATGAGATGGGTTAAAGATAATATTCAAGCATTTGGAGGCGACGTTGATAAGATTACATTATTTGGCAATAGCGCTGGAGGACATTCTATTGATTTACACTTATATTCACGTCATGATAATCTTTTTAACAAAGTCATACTTGAAAGTGGATCTTCTTTAGCTGCCACAGTGCTAGTAGATTCAGACAAACTGGCTCCAATTAAGTTATCTGAACAACTTGGATATGTGACCGACTCGATAGATGATGCATTAACATTTTTAACAAAAGCTGATCCAAATTTACTTATAGCAGCAGCAGATGCAATTGATCTAGAATTCAAACCATGTGCCGAGCAAAAATTTGAAAACGTGGAGTCATTTATAAACGATCATTGGATCAATTCGCCGTTGCCAAAAGTAAGAAATCTACCCATACTAATCGGATTCAATAGTAAAGAAAGATCTCATATCTATGCTGATAAGAGTTCAGATTATTTTACCAGTTTGAACATCATCGATGATAGATTAAAGCAAATATTTTCTTTCGATGACGATGAATTACTAGAAAATGAAAAATATATTCGACACTTTTATCTAGGTGATAATAGCTATAGCAATGAGTTAAGAAATGAAATTGGTGATTTCGATTCAGACTTTTTATACATTCACCCGATACATAGAAGCATACGAAAGTATTTAGACTATTCCGCACAAAATGTTTTTCTGTACATGTTTTCATACAAAGGTGAAAGAAACTACGAGCAAAATATACTAAACGATACAATTAATGGTGCAGTACACGCTGAAGAAATAGGTTATTTATTCCATGCAGTTTATAATACCAATGAGCCAAGTGCAGCTGATAAAACAGTTATAGAAAGGATGACCACTATGTGGACTAATTTCGCAAAATACAGGTGAGATATTCTTTTTAATCACACAACTAATTTATCGTCAGGCTATTGAAATCCAATCATGATTAACTTCAGCAGTTTTAATATTTCATTTATTCATATCGGTCTTTTATGAATTTTTGTTTTGATTACTTTTGCTCATTACTGTGCAAGTTGTACATTGACGCTCTTGTCATGTATGCCAAATTAGTAAAATGTTTTCTAGAGGAGTTAGCCTCAAAACACGGAGCTAGCCATAGTATAGAATAATGCGGATCTATTAAATTGTTTGAATCATAAATTATAAAGCAATACCATAACGCTTTAAGTAACATGATATTGACATTCACTACACATACTTTGAGTTTTAATAATACTTACTTACATACTTACTACCTGTCTCAGCGACCTGAAGTAGATCGTAGCCTCCGAAACAAGAGAGCGCCGCAGTATCCAATTTTGCTTTTTGATGGCTCGCTAGTTTACAGCGCCCATCTCACGCAGTTCAGCCTGCACAGCATTGCTTCAGCGATATCTGGGGCGGTCGACTAGCGATGTTTGAATAATACGTAATTTTTTTTTTCTATTACAGCGATCCAACTCCAGAATCTACTAACCTGCTCCCAGTAAAATGGTTACCAGTAAAAGCAGACCAGTGGCACTACTTAAACATCGACACAGACCTCACAGTTGGTACTAGACCATACCATGCGAGAATGGCTTTCTGGGATCTGTTTTATAAGCTGAATGAGAAGAAACAAAAGGGATATGTTGAAATGTAGTTTAAATCAAAAGAATTCGGAATATAGCCATATAATGTAAATTTTATTTAATCCATACATGATTACTAGCTATGTGTGTGTGTGCCCACATTCATAATAGTCATAGCCGTTTCCTGCAGGACATAGGCCTCCTTCATAGTTTTCTAATCGGGTCGATTCAAAGCATACATCATCCAGAGTTAATGAGTACTTATAATCAATCATGAATACCGTTAAAAAGGCCGTCAAGTTAAGACTCACCTGGTAGAAAGAGGTCAGCATAGCCAATGAGATACCTTCAACATCAGGTGTACCGCGGGCTGATAGTACTTTTTCCGTTATTATCATTTTAAATTTTGCCATTCTATAAAATCTTTAAGTTTAGATTTTGTAAGAACATTGATTACAAAAATTGGATTTATTTGAATTTTTTTCTTACACCTACTACATATTTGTAAGATGTTTTATCAATCCATGTGGTCACCAGCCTTAGAATAGAACAACCCTATAACGCAATTTACTTATACCTCTGTGCAATGGTAACGGATTTCATTGAAAAAATAATTCCCGAGGAGGGTCGATGTGAACAAATACTGTACCCCTAGCGGTTGCGTTAGCGATGATGATAAACCTGTACGGCGGCACCCCTAGCAAACAGTAAGGCAACTAAGAAATTTCATACAAAATCCTAACGCAGTTGCTAGCGTCTGCGTTTATAAATTTTTATACTAATGACTTAGATTCCAAAGCGCTTTGCATGGGATGCAATTGGAATAATTCTCCTTTATCCTAGCACTTTTCTGGTTTCATCCTCAGCAGGTTGCTTCGAAACCCAAAAATCGCTTTCCTACTTTACATATATTAAAATTTCGAAAGTGATAAAACAAAATCAATACGAACATTGAGATTATTAAATTTCCACAGTTAATAGAAAACTGTCAAAAACTGGAGCGCATTAATTTTACACGCCATTAGTTCGCTGCGAGTCGAGCGATATCTCACTCGTTATTATTTCTAGCGGTTCCGTTAATTACTTGTGTCGGAAAAGGCGACCAATCAGTTATATCTATCGAAGATCCTTTTTATATTTCTGCTTTTGGAGGGGACAATAGAACCCATAATGTTACGCGGTCACCAGTTACCGCTTAGATAAATGAAGACAGCAACCTTTATGACTGTTTTGTTTTTTAAACTGCAGCTACGCTACGATACGGTACTGTTTACGTTGTAAGCAGCTTAGAAGCAGTTTAAATAATCGTCTTTCAGATGGAAGTCAAGTTTCAGCGGCATAATGTATAATGCTTTGGAAATATTTATAGATACATCATTATTATAATTTCAGCCGCATGTATTGTACTGCTGGACATGGGCCTGCCCTAAGGATTTCCAGAACAACCGGTTAGCGAATAACATCGTTGTTATAAGCGTCGTGAATCTAGAGTCTTTCGTCGTTTCGCACCAATAGCGATTCGAACCGCGGTGCGAATTGCCTAAGAACCCTTTTGGTGGACGTGGACAATATTTTTGGTTGCTTACCTAATCTTTAAAGTAGAAAAATTACTAGCTTTTACTTCAGAATTCCATGCTTCAGTTATCTTGAGTCGTTGGTTTGATCTCGGTTTATCATCAAAGAAACGATTTCAAAGGCCATGATGCGATTTCGAAGAATTGATTTATGAAACTAATTCGAATGGAATTATTTTAACATGAGTTTTATACTTCTAAAATAATATATACTACTTATCGAATAGTTTAGTGGTCGCTCTGATGTAAGTAAGAACTAAAAGATAAAGAGGCTTTAGGTGATTATTATGTACTATCAGAGATCATTTAAAAATCATTACATAACTACCTGAATAATATCGACTCAGAATTCAGCTCTAAAACGAGACCCTATAGTGAGAGAATGACATTCTGGGACTTATTTTACAAAATGAATTATAAGTTGCAAATAATTTATCCTGGATATAATGTGGTTTGAAAAAATAAATATTTTTGAAATAAATCAAGTTGAATTTTATTTAAATTAAAAAAACAACGTATAATTAAATATTGTTTTATTCATAAGATCATAACCATATTCATCCATACTAATATTATAGAAAGTCTGTATGTCTATCAGTCCGAGGGTTACAACTTCACGGTTAAACGGCTTAAACTATTCTAAAGAAATTTAGTATGGATATAGAAAAGGGCTAAGGGTCAAACATAAGCTAGGGGGAACTCGACCAAGTTTTGCTAGCATATGTGGATAGAAAAGTGTGTTACTGCAAAATTAATATTTTTAATCAGGTTAATTTTAAGCTATAGTAACCTAAAGTTTTTGTTTAGTAAGAAACAATGTGTAATTTTAGAAGCTCTTTGAGTGTTTTTGAAATGTCGGGAAGAGTCAAACTAAAAAGAACTTTAATCATAAAAAACCTAAAATACGATATTACATATGATTTATTGAAAATCAATGCAATCTACTGGTACCTATAATTCATTCTTCATTCATCAGAAATATAATTAAGAATAATATGGTTGAAGTAACATGGAATTAGAAGAATGTAAATGGTTCAATAACGAGTATATAGTCTATATCTTTTTACCAATAAAACTCATTCTTTTTTCAAATTGGTACTTAATTTCTTTTTTTTTTACTTAAATTAAGAGTAGATTTAATTTTAGTTTTATTTTTGTTATAAGTTTATATATAAATAGTATTTGATTTCTTTTTTTTATGATTTACTGCTAATTTATATTTATATTACACATTGTATATTCATATAATTCTATTAATATATTAGAAATATTTAAATTTATCTTACTAGTAGCTAGTATTTTGTGTGCCTTTACTAGTCACATCCTTGGGGGTTGCCTAAAAGCTTCCTAAAAGATATGACTGCGCGAAAAGGCCGCCTCTGGTATCTATTTTATTATCTTAGATTTTTCATTTGTATTTTTGAATACATAAATATGATCATGAAACACATGACTATAATACAGCCCATTTTATCATACTTATTACTTATATCAAGACTATAAAAAACTCTGATGTTGATAACTACAAGTTCAAAATCTGATATACCTATCTAAATAGATAATATTTGAGTATAGTTTATCTCGTTTGTATCTTTTAACCACACTCCAAGAAGTACATTTCACCAAGATGTTAGGTTTCATACGAAAATTTTATATATTTTCATTTCTGTTTATTAATGTTTTGGCTGATTTGAGAATAGATCCATTAGTTGATACAAAACTTGGACTTATTCGCGGGTTGAGGGCCAATGATGGAGATTATTCAATGTTTATGGGTATACCATACGCAAAAGTAAGAGAAGACAACCCTTTTGGTGTAAGTACCTATTTATACTCTTATTTGTTTCTCATTATTTAGTTATGTTTTTGCCGTTTCACTATAAGTAGGTAATTAACTAATTCTAAAATTGTTAAAGATCCCAAGATCACAAATAATGTTGGGCTCTTTAAAGCTTGAGGTGTCTATGATGAGCAAGAAAGAAATGTAAAGAGAAAATGCAAGTCATGTTTGTAAGTAAGTTGATGAATATTCATCTTCTAATTAACTTATTATCATATTTCAGGATTCTGTTCCACAAGAGCCGTTTGATGATGTTTTTGAAGCTTACGATGATTCTGCAATTTGTCCTCAAATTGAAGAGTTCAATAAGACGGTGACTGGTACACTTGATTGTCTTCATTTAAACATATACGTACCAAATACAGCTAACTCACAAAATCGTCTACCTGTCTTAGTGTACATATATGGGGGAGGTTTTAGTATTGGTTTTTCAGGACGACATCTTTATGGACCTAGATTTATTGTGAGACATGATATCATTTTAGTAACAATTAATTATCGCCTTGGACCATACTGATTTATGTGTCTTGACACTCCCGATGTACCAGGAAATCAAGGTTTCAAAGATCAACTGTTGGGTTTGAGATGGATTAAAGAAAATATCGAAGCCTTTGGTGGAAATTCTAATCAAATAACTGCTTTTGGTGAAAGTGCTGGAGCAATTTCTGTTGATTTTCATTTACTGTCTTCTCATGAGAAATTATTTAATAAAGCAATTATACATAGTGGCACCACTTTGTCACCAGTATTTTATGAACCTATTAAAAACGCTCCACTTATATTGGCTGAATATCTGGGCCTTGAAACTGATAATTTGGATGACGCTTTAGCGTTTTAAGCAAATCTTCATACAAATTCTGTTATCACAGCTGTGACTGCTCTTGACCTTGGCTTTAGACCATGTGTCGAACAAGAATTTGATAATGTCGATGGATTTATTATTAAAAATTGGATCAATGCTGCTGTCTCAAAAGTAAAAAACATGCCTATATTGATTGGATTTAATAATCAAGAATATTTAACTACATACGGTCTAGAAACAGCTAGATTTTATGAAAATTTATTTACAGACCGGCTTGCAACGGGTTTTGATATAAACGACGAAGCGTTCAATGATATGGACAAATTGGTAAAACAGTTTTATACAGGTGATTTACCAATAACAAACAAGGTGCGATGGGAAATCATTGACTTTTTATCTGATTATTTATATAATCACCCAACATATAGATCCATCAAAAAGTATATAGAAAATGGAGCTGGTAATATTTACCATTACTTATTTTCATATGCTGGGGGGAGAAATTATGCTAAGAACTTAAATAACATAACGTTTGGAGATGCAGCGCATGCTGATGAACTAGGCTATTTATTTGATATGTCAATTTTGAACAAAAATCCAAATGAAGAAGATCAGCTTGTGATAGACCGAATGACGACGATGTGGACCAATTTTGTGAAGTACAGGTAAGAAGTCAGTCAATTGTAGTTGTTACACACTTGAAAATCAAAGAACGAAACTTAAAGAACGAAGTTCTTTGATTTTATTACCTCCACCTTAGCTTACACGATCTATGTTAGGCACGACCCAACACAAATAGTGATAAATAGACATTTTATTTTCAATTTTATTCCTTTGCATTTATCAAAAAGCCAAAAGTTAAGCCAATTAACCTTTATCTTTAAAATTTAAATACATATAGTATAGTCAGGGATCTGAACTAGAGTACGGTCAAATCATTTCGTTCAATTTATACAATATCTTACTGAAATCTGTAATTAAATTTAGATATTGAGGTATATAGCTTGAGAATTATAATGATATCTTTATTAAGTAAGAAACCGTCAAAGATGATCCATCAGTAACGCTACTTTTATCTCAATAAATAATTACAAGCTTATTTAGAAACCTGTCTAGCTAATCAAAGCAACCACTGTCAGAAACGGTGAAATTTAGACAGTAATTATTGTTTAGAAAGTGAGAACCTGTTAAAAAGTAAAGTTATAAAAAATTTAAAAACAAATCAACGGTTTATAAATAATAAGGCTAAGTATTATAACTTTTTACTTAGTTTTGTAATATTTCGCTTCTTTTTTTTGTCCTTTCTCTTCTTTTTCTTTTTTTTAGCTACTTTTAACAATATTGTTATTCATCACGTAAAATTTTAAGTGATAGATATAAAAAATTAAGCCATCTTGCCATCATCAACCATTCATACCGTTTGAATGTATACCCATAGTACTTGCAGCGCAAATTGATGAGCAGCATATAGAATAAGAAATTGTAGTCGGTACATAAATCAGTAAAATTGTTGGATTTCACAATTATATTTTCAATCAGCCTTGAAAAACAACGAATCATAATGTTAAATCTACCTAGAGACAAGTGTATATTTTCTTTGCTAGAGATAAGATGTGATGTGACAAGATCTAAGTATCAATAGATTATGTAAGACTGCATTTTAGCACTAAAATTCTTGTTTTAACATTGCACTGACAGGTTAAGATAAGGATGATAGACATATCGATAAAGTACCACATTGTTAAAATGAAGTCAGTCATATTCTACCATCCATTTGTGCTGGATAACAAAATGAATTTTGTTATTGCAATTCTCATTTTTATGTTTAAATGTGTTTGTGGTAATATTGTTAGAATTGATCCTTTAGTTGATACAAAAGTTGGGCTGATAAGAGGGCTGCGAGCATCCGACGGTGATTATTCTATGTTCATGGGGATACCTTACGCTGTCGTTGATGAAATCAATCCATTTGGGGTAAATATTATCATCATAAATATCATTTATAGAGAAATATATAATATACATCTTTATATATCTATCTATATACATCTTTATATATCTATCTATTTATATCTCTGCAACGATAAATTGCATCGCATATAATGCTGAAATGTTTATTTGCGTATTTTTTTTATTTGCGCAATACTGTTTTTAAAAAATATATAAAGATAGCTATCGACTATACTCGTAATAATGTACCTTATATGTTTTTTTAGGCATCAATACCAATAACAAGTTTTGAGGATGTGTTTGAAGCTTACTACGACTCTACAGAATGTCCACAGGTTAACAAAACAAGTGGCGAAATAGCTGGGAGCTTGGATTGTCTTCAGTTAAATGTTTACGTTCCTAATACAGCTAATTCTCAAAATAGAGTACCAGTCATGATATGGGTTCATGGTGGATTTTTCCAACAAGGATCAGCAAGTAGAGATGAATTTGGTCCTAAATATTTAGTTCAGAAAAATGTTATCTTAGTAACAATAAACTATAGATTGGGTCCATATGGATTTATGTGTCTTGATACACCTGAAATACCTGGAAATCAAGGTTTAAAAGATCAGCTCATAGCAATGAGATGGGTTAAAGATAATATTCAAGCATTTGGAGGCGACGTTGATAAGATTACATTATTTGGCAATAGCGCTGGAGGACATTCTATTGATTTACACTTATATTCACGACATGATAATCTTTTTAACAAAGTCATACTTGAAAGTGGATCTTCTTTAGCTGCCACAGTGCTAGTAGATTCGGACAAACTGGCTCCAATTAAGTTATCTGAACAACTTGGATATGTGACCGACTCGATAGATGATGCATTAACATTTTTAACAAAAGCTGATCCAAATTTACTTATAGCAGCAGCAGATGCAATTGATCTAGAATTCAAACCATGTGCCGAGCAAAAATTTGAAAACGTGGAGTCATTTATAAACGATCATTGGATCAATTCGCTGTTGCCAAAAGTAAGAAATCTACCCATACTAATCGGATTCAATAGTAAAGAAAGAACTCATATCTATGCTGATAAGAGTTCAGATTATTTTACCAGTTTGAACATCATCGATGATAGATTAAAGCAAATATTTTCTTTCGATGACGATGAATTACTAGAGAATGAAAAATATATTCGACACTTTTATCTAGGTGATAATAGCTATAGCAATGAGTTAAGAAATGAAATTGGTGATTTCGATTCAGACTTTTTATACATTCACCCGATACATAGAAGCATACGAAAGTATTTAAACTATTCAGCACAAAATGTTTTTCTGTACATGTTTTCATACAAAGGTGAAAGAAACTACGAGCAAAATAAACTAAACGATACAATTAATGGTGCAGTACATGCTGAAGAAATAGGTTATTTATTCCATGCAGTTTATAATACCAATGAACCAAGTGCAGCTGATAAAACAGTTATAGAAAGGATGACCACTATGTGGACTAATTTCGCAAAATACAGGTGAGATATTCTTTTTAATCACACAACTAACTTATCATCAGGCTATTGAAATCCAATTATGATTAACTTTAGCAGTTTTAATATTTCATTTATTCATATCGGTCTTTTATGAATTTTTGTTTTGATTACTTTTGCTCATTACTGTGCAAGTTGTACATTGACGCTCTTGTCATGTATGCCAAATTAGTAAAATGTTTTCTAGAGGAGTTAGCCTCAAAACACGGAGCTAGCCATAGTATAGAATAATGCGGATCTATTAAATTGTTTGAATCATAAATTATAAAGCAATACCATAACGCTTTAAGTAACATGATATTGACATTCACTACACATACTTTGAGTTTTAATAATACTTACTACCTGTCTCAGCGACCTGAAGTAGATCTTAGCCTCCGAAACAAGAGAGCGCCGCAGTATCCAATTTTGCTTTTTGATGGCTCGCTAGTTTACAGCGCCCATCTCACGCAGTTCAGCCTGCACAGCATTGCTTCAGCGATATCTGGGGCGGTCGACTAGCGATGTTTGAATAATACGTAATTTTTTTTTTCTATTACAGCGATCCAACTCCAGAATCTACTAACCTGCTCCCAGTAAAATGGTTACCAGTAGAAGCAGACCAGTGGCACTACTTAAACATCGACACAGACCTCACAGTTGGTACTAGACCATACCATGCGAGAATGGCTTTCTGGGATCTGTTTTATAAGCTGAATGAGAAGAAACAAAAGGGATATGTCGAAATGTAGTTTAAATAAAATAAAAAATGGAATATAGCCATATAATGTAAATTTTATTTAATCCATACACAATTACTATGCTATGTGTGTATGTGCCCACATTCATAATAGCCATAAGCCGTCTACTGCTGGACATAAGCCTCCTTCATAGACTTCCAATCGGATTGATTCAAATCATACATCATCCAGAGTTAATAAGTACTTATAATCAATCATGAATACCGTTAAAAAGGCCGTCAAGTTTACGACTCACGAGGTCAGCATAGCCAATGAGATACCTTCAACATCAGGTGTACCGCGGGCTGATAGCACTTTTTCCGTTATTATCATTTTAATTTTTGCCATTCTATAAAATCTTTAAGTTTAGATTTTGTAAGAACATTGATTACAAAAATTGGATTTATTTCAATTTTTTTCTTACACCTACTACATATTTGTAAGATGTTTTATCAATCCATGTGGTCACCAGCCTTAGAATAGAACAACCCTATAACGCAATTTACTTATACCTCTGTGCAATGGTAACGGATTTCATTGAAAAAATAATTCCCGAGGAGGGTCGATGTGAACAAATACTGTACCCCTAGCGATTGCGTTAGCGATTTTGTATGACAAACCTGTACGGCGGCACCCCTGGCGAACAGTAAGGCAACTAAGGAATTTCATACAAAATCCTAACGCAGTTGCTAGCGTCTGCGTTTATAAAATTTTATACTAATGACTTAGATTCCAAAGCGCTTTGCATGGGATGCAATTGGAATAATTCTCCTTTATCCTAGCACTTTTCTGGTTTCATCCTCAGCAGATTGCTTCGGAACCCAGAAATCGCTTCCTATCCTACTTTACATATATTAAAATTTCGAAAGTGATAAAACAAAATCAATACGAACATTGAGATTATTAAATTTCCACAGTTAATAGAAAACTGTCAAAAACTGGAGCGCATTAATTTTACACGCCATTAGTTCGCTGCGAGTCGAGCGATATCTCACTCGTTATTATTTCTAGCGGTTCTGTTAATTACTTGTGTCGGAAAAGGCGACCAATCAGTTATATCTATCGAAGATCCTTTTTATATTTCTGCTTTTGGAGGGGACAATAGAACCCATAATGTTACACGGTCACCAGTTACCGCTTAGATAAATGAAGACAGCAACCTTTATGACTGGTTTGTTTTTTAAACTGCAGCTACGCTAGGATACGGTACTGTTTACGTTGTAAGCAGCTTAGAAGCAGTTTAAATAATCGTCTTTCAGATGGAAGTCAAGTTTCAGCGGCATAATGTATAATGCTTTGGAAATATTTATAGATACATCATTATTATTATTTCAGCCGCATGTATTGTACTGCTGGATATGGGCCTGCCCTAAGGATTTCCAGAACAACCGGTTAGCGAATAACATCGTTGTTATAAGCGTCGTGAATCTAGAGTCTTTCGTCGTTTCGCACCAATAGCGATTCGAACCGCGGTGCGAATTGCCCAAGAACCCTTTTTGTGAACGTGGACAATATTTTTGGTTGCTTACCTAATCTTCAAAGAAGAAAAATGACTAGCTTTTACTTCAGAATTCCATGCTTCAGTTATCTTGAGTCGTTGGTTTGATCTCGGTTTATCATCAAAGAAACGATTTCAAAGGCCATGATACGATTTCGAAGAATTGATTTATGAAACTAATTCGAATGGAATTATTTTAACAAGTATTTTATAAGACTTCTAAAATAATATATACTACTCACGAATAGTTTAGTTGTCGTTCTGATGTAAGTAAGTACTAAAAGATAAAGAGGCTTAAAGTGATTATTATCAACTATCAGAGATCATTTAAAAATCATTACATCTTTATCTGAATATCTACTCAGAATTCAGCTGCAAAACGAGACCCAATAGTGACAGAATGACATTCTGGGACTTATTCTACAAAATGAATTATAAGTTGCAAATAATTTATCCTGGATATAATGTGGTTTGAAAAAATAAATATTTTTGAAATATATCAACAAGATGAATTTTATTTAAATTAAAAATACAACGTATAATTAAATATTGTTTTATTCATAAGTTCATAACCATATTCATCCATACTAATATTATAGAAAGTCTGTATGTCTATCAGTCCGAGGGTTACAACTTCACGGACGGCTTAAACTATTCTGAAGAAATTTAGTATGGATATAGAAAAGGGCTAAGGGTCAAACATAAGCTAGGGGGAACTAGACCAAGTTTTGCTAGCATATGTGGATAGAAAAGTGTGTCACTGCAAAATTAATATTTTTAATCAGGTTAATTTTGAGCTAAAGTAACCTAAAGTTTTTGTTTAGTAAGAAACAATGTGTAAATTTAGAAGCTCTGAGTGTTTTTGAAATGTCGGGAAGAGTCAAACTAAAAAGAACTTTAATCATTAAAACCTAAAATACGATATTACATATGATTTATTGAAAATCATTGCAACCTACTGGTACCTATAATTCATTTCTCATTCACCAGAAATATAATTAAGAATAATATGGTTGAAGTAACATGGAATTAGAATAATGTAAATGGTTCAATAACGAGTATGTATATCAATCTTTTTACCAATAAAACTCATTCTTTTTTCAAATTGGTACTTAATTTCTTTTTTTTACTTAAGTTAAGAGTAGATTTAATTTTTGTATTATTTTTGTAATAAGTTTATATATAAATAACTAGCTGTTGTCCGCGGCTCCGCCCGCGTGCGCCTCGGTTATATCGCGCCCGAAAGTAGGCTATGTTTGACTCCTAGTGCATAACTATATCCATACCAAATTTCATCACAATCGGTCCAACAGTTTAGCCGTGAAGAGGTAACAGACAGACAGACAGACAGACAGACTGACAGACTTTCACATTTATAATATTAGTATGGAAGTATAGATATGAAAGTATGGATATTTGATTTCTTTTTTTTATGATTTATTGCTAATTTATAATTATTTATATTACACATTGCATATTCATATAATTTTATTAATATATTATAAATATTTAAATTTATCTTACTAGTAGCTAGTATTTTGTGTGCCTTTGCTAGTCACATCCTAAAAGCTTCCTAAAAGTTATGATTGCGCGAAAAGGCCGCCTCTGGTATCTATTTTATTATCTTAGATTCATCATTTGTATTTTTGAATACATAAATATGATCATGAAACACATGACTATAATACAGCCCATTTTATCATACTTATTACTTATATCAAAACTATAAAAAAACTCTGATGTTGATAACTACAAATTCAAAATCTGATATACCTATCTAAAAAGATAATATTTGAGTATAGTTTATCTCGTTTTTAGTTTTTAACCACACTCCAAGAAGTACATTTCACCAAGATGTTAGGTTTCATACGAAAATTTTATATATTTTCATTTCTGTTTATTAATGTTTTGGCTGATTTGAGAATAGATCCATTAGTTGATACAAAACTTGGACTTATTCGCGGGTTGAGGGCCAATGATGGAGATTATTCAATGTTTATGGGTATACCATACGCAAAAGTAAGAGAAGACAACCCTTTTGGTGTAAGTACCTATTTATACTCTTATTTGATTCTCATTATTTAGTTATGTTTTTCCTGTTTCACTATAAGTAGGTAATTACCTAATTCTAAAATTGTTAAAGATCCCAAGATCACAAATAATGTTGGGCTCTTTAAAGCTTGAGGTGTCTATGATGAGCAAGAAAGAAATGTAAAGAGAAAATGCAAGTCATGTTTGTAAGTAAGTTGATGAATATTCATCTTCTAATTAACTTATTATCATATTTCAGGATTCTATTCCACAAGAGCCGTTTGATGATGTTTTTGAAGCTTACGATGATTCTGCAATTTGTCCTCAAATTGAAGAGTTCAATAAGACGGTGACTGGTACACTTGATTGTCTTCATTTAAACATATACGTACCAAATACAGCTAACTCACAAAATCGTCTACCTGTCTTAGTGTACATATATGGGGGAGGTTTTAGTATTGGTTTTTCAGGACGACATCTTTATGGACCTAGATTTATTGTGAGACATGATATCATTTTAGTAACAATTAATTATCGCCTTGGACCATACGGATTTATGTGTCTTGACACTCCCGATGTACCAGGAAATCAAGGTTTCAAAGATCAACTGTTGGGTTTGAGATGGATTAAAGAAAATATTGAAGCCTTTGGTGGAAATTCTAATCAAATAACTGCTTTTGGTGAAAGTGCTGGAGCAATTTCTGTTGATTTTCATTTACTGTCTTCTCATGAGAAATTATTTAATAAAGCAATTATACATAGTGGCACCACTTTGTCACCAGTATTTTATGAACCTATTAAAAACGCTCCACTTATATTGGCTGAATATCTGGGCCTTGAAACTGATAATTTGGATGACGCTTTAGCGTTTTTAGCAAATCTTCATACAAATTCTGTTATCACAGCTGTGACTGCTCTTGACCTTGGCTTTAGACCATGTGTTGAACAAGAATTTGATAATGTCGATGGTTTTATTACTAAAAATTGGATCAATGCTGCTGTCTCAAAAGTAAAAAACATGCCTATATTGATTGGATTTAATAATCAAGAATATTTAACTACATACGGTCTAGAAACAGCTAGATTTTATGAAAATTTATTTACAGACCGGCTTGCAACGGGTTTTGATATAAATGACGAAGCGTTCAATAATATGGACAAATTGGTAAAACAGTTTTATACAGGTGATTTACCAATAACAAACAAGGTGCGATGGGAAATCATTGACTTTTTATCTGATTATTTATATAATCACCCAACATATAGATCCATCAAAAAGTATATAGAAAATGGAGCTGGTATTATTTACCATTACTTATTTTCATATGCTGGGGGGAGAAATTATGCTAAGAACTTAAATAACATAACGTTTGGAGATGCAGCGCATGCTGATGAACTAGGCTATTTATTTGATATGTCAATTTTGAACAAAAATCCAAATGATGAAGATCAGCTTGTGATAGACCGAATGACGACGATGTGGACCAATTTTGTGAAGTACAGGTAAGAAGTCAGTCAATACTAGTTGTTACACACTTTTTCTTGAAAATCATAGAACGAAAATTAAAGAACGAAGTTCTTTGATTTATTACCTCCACCTTAGCTTACACGATCTATGTTAGGCACGACCCAACACAAATAGTGATAAATAGACATTTTATTTTCAATTTTATTCCTTTGCATTTGTCAAAAAGCCAAAAGTTAAGCCAATTAACCTTTATCTTTACAATTTTAATACATATAGAGGTAGTATACTTTTCTATGATGCAAAGTTTATTGGAAGATCTTCTAGAGTCTGATGGCTTAATATCAGAAAATATGTAGGTATAATGTTACCTTAACTTTTACCAAAAACTTTTTTTTTATGTACTGACGATCCTGCAAGATGTTTAGTGATGTTATTATTTTTTTCAGTGATCCTACCCCAGAACTCTCTGATCTCTTGACGACCAAATGGACGCCCATCACTCAAGGATCACTACACCATTACCTGGAGATCAACTCCGAGTTGACATCAAAGACCAGACCGTTCAGTGACAGGATGACATTCTGGGACTTATTCTACAAATTAAATAATAATTTGCAAAGGGTTTATCCTGGCAATAATGTTTAAATATCATGCTTTAAAGTCATGATAATAATTTTAGAGATAAATATAATTATGCTATACATACTTTTAGCGTTTTTCAATTAGTGTTTATTTTTATCTAACTGACCCGGTGAACTTCGTATTCGTCGATTTCGTCTTTTCAAACCGTCTATAAATCCGTTGAAATATAGGAACATACAAAAGAATGATGGCAGAATTTGTACGAATAAAAAAATTAAATATAGAGAATTTAAAATAAATCGCATTAGTAAGAATACTTCACTAGTAACATGATTACCACCATAAAAAAATTTTAATATTCCATTTTATAAAAGTCGACCTTTAGTTTCGTTTTCATTCGCCATTTTTAACGCAACTGAAACATTATGTCACCCTGACAGTTGTTAGCATTGTCAAAGCGATATTGACAGTTCATTATGGTAGGTTACATTCATCGATTTAGTACTTGGGGGGGCTATACCATCTCTTAAAACCATGCAAGATAAAGTGAGTGAATGAGATGTTGCCTTACATGATGTATTGCGCTGTTCCGCTTTCTCACTGGATCTTGCATGGTTTTAAGAGATGGTAGTAAGCCACCTGGGGGGTTACCATCAACTTTTTAAGTAGCAGGCTCACTATCAAATGTTTACTACCATCTCTTTAAACCATACAAGAACGAGTGAGTAGGCGAGACAGAGTAACACAGTAAGACGTCATCTCCTTACATCATGTATAACGCTTTAAGAGATGATGCCTACCACCATCTCTAATAACCATGCAAGAACGACTGAGTAAGGGAGATCTCGCCTTACATCATGTATTGCGCTGTCTCACTTACTCACTGGATCTTGCATGGTTTTAAGAGACTGTATATAGTAACCCCCCTGGGGGCTTACAACCATCTCTTAAAACCATGCAAGAACAATTGAGTAAGAGAGATGTCGCCTTACATCATTACGCTGTCCAGATCCAATGAGTAAGTGAGACAGCGCAATACGTGATGTAAGGCGACATCTCGCTTACTCACTGGATCTTGCATGGTTTTAAGAGATGGTGGTAGGCACCCTGGAATGTGTTCCTGAGCCACACAATTTATGTAACAAATGGAAAGAATTTGTACGAAAGAAATACAAAAAATAATTTTTGTACAAAAAAAAAAGATATACAAAAAATAATTTTTGTAAAAAGAAAGATATACAAAAAATATTTTTTGTATTGTATAAAGAAATACAAAAAATTATTTTTGTACAAAAAAAAAGATATACAAAAAATAATTTTTGTAAAAAGAAAGATATACAAAAAATAATTTTTGTATATCTTACGTACAAATTCTACTACCTAAAATGAATATTTATCTTAATACAAAAAATAAATAATTTCACTTTGACAGAGACAAAAATATAAAAAATATCGTTGGTCCTTTTCTTACTCATGGACTTCCCTATTTCGCCATCTCACTTTTTCACCAAGTAAAAATTAATTGCTTAATCACAGGTACAACTACTTAATCTATGAACCTAACCTACCATAATGAACTGTCAATACCATTTTGACAATGCTAACAACTGTAAGGATGACATAATGTTTCAGTTGCGACAATAATGGCGAATGAAAACGAAGCTAAAGGTCGATTTAAAAAAAATTAAATATTAAAAAACCCCGGGGTTTAAATTTTTTTTGTGGTGGTAAACATGTTACTAGTTATGAATTCTTACTAATTCGATTTATTTTATGTTCTCTGTATTTCAATTTTTTATTCGTACAAACGATGTATGGAGGTTCGCCATGACTCTTTTATCCAAATCAGTAAAGCTATTTATTTCTAATACAGTATAAAATATTACTGGAACTCATAAAGTATCAAGGGTTTCCAAGCAATTTTTGGACAAAATAATATGGAAATACAGTCCTGAATGTGAAAGATATATCATCAAATGAGTTTCAAAAAGCCGAAGTCATTAATACCATTATTCAAAAAATAAAGTACATAAGCTCCATCATAACAATATTCCTTTAAAACAATACATTTCATGGAAAACAGGGCGTAATTAATATAACAGACGTTCCCATTCATTAATTCAGTTTTTGTCGTGTCATATTTTACGACATTCGTAGTCGACGGCAAGAAATGCAAGACTGTTTTCATCCTTAGATAAAAAGCGGAGTGACAGTCTATTCATCTTGAGGGCTTGGTATGTCAAGCTGTTAAAATGAAGCAGCCAGCCTTAAGGCCTTCAGAAGGCGCACAATGCAAAGTAGCGGGAGCCAAATTTGATATTATGACAATCACGTGGCGCGTTCTCACGAAACGGCTTCGCGATATGATTCTCGAGTCAGACTAATAAGACAAAAGAAGGGTTGTCGTTGTTGCCGTGTGTTTTGTCACCAAAGAATTTGGAATCTGGAGGCAATTTTTTTTAAATCAATGGTTACTAGTCATAGGAATAATTGACATAAATTGACTTGTAGGTTACTAGGAGTATAAAAGAGGCAACTCAATTGACTTATAGAGTAAGATAATTTGACGATATTTACGAATATTTTATCCTCGTCTTCAAGTTGCTGTGGTCGACATCTATACGATCTTAAAATATAATGTTTACTTTTTACAAGCTTTTATTTTAACTTGCCCTGTTAGTATGGGACAAATCTTGCAAGATAAATTTTACCCACTCCCGGTTTCCGATTAAGCTGAAATTTTGCATGCGTATGCATCTATAATATGTATACACCTATAAATCGGATGACAAATTGTTAACTTTATGATTTGCAATAAAATATCAACTATTTAAGGTTTTTTGAAATAATTATTGAGAAAAAAGACAATAAAAGATGATATGACGGTAAAATTCTGTAATCATTTATACATCGCCTATTACGGCTACTCCTTCAAAACTCTTCAGACTCATTTGACATCCCAAATTCCGCAATAACCTTTAAAATATAACTGAAACAGCAATCTCTCAGGTACAATTAATTATTTTGTATCGCGTCTCTTTCTACATTTTAATGGAGAGGATAGTCATTTAAAATTAATGGGTGGCCATCTTGCTTCTCATCAAAATGTAATGTTGAATAAACCGGCAATGGGCGTCGGAACAATAGAGATTGTATATTTTTAAAATTTGTATTTCCCATCCCAACTAATATTATAAACGCGAAAATAAGTTTGTATATTTGTTTGTTTGTTATCTCTTCACGACCTATCTACTGAACCAATTTTAGCATACACATAGCTAGGAGTATTGAAAAGGACATAGGGTACCTTTCATCCCGGGAAAAAGCACTGTTCCCGAGGGAAATTCATACGGGCGAAGTCGCGGGCGAAAGCCAGTTGTAGTAATCTTTTTCGGTTATGTAATAATATATTGTTATGTTACTATGTTATAGACATTTAAATGGTCCCGTATATTTTAAATTTCTGTTAGGACTATAGAAAGTGGAAAGTTCTGGCTTGACGTCGCAAAACTAGCACGTATATCGTGCTAATGGCCTCACAACTAAGGATGCCGAAGACCGGGCGAAGTGGAGGAGAAAAATCAGGAAAGCGGACCCTGGGCTCCGAAGCAGTCAGTAGAAGCAGTAACTGGAAAAGCACTGAGATAAGAGAGAGAGTGAGAATTTGAAGTGGAAATCTCTCTCTACCTACGACTGCAAAATACAACTCTGCCTACATAACAAACACGAAAAAAATTCGTCTATTCCCAGTTGTTACCACTGGCATTGTCACCACTGGGGACAAACGGTAAAAAAATCCCGATTGTCACCAATGGCGACGTATAACACATACTTTCCCAGTTGTAGCTACTAGCTCTCACCACTGGTGACAAATGAGAAAATTACATCCCAATAATCGCCAGTCGGGACGTACGGTTCATAATTCATCAAAAAACAGTTGATACAGAAGACAGATTTATAGAAAAAGGTCCAAAAGTTGACTGTTAGAATCAGATAATGCTATTATCATTAAGTCCACCTATTGTGCTTTACATTTGTATTTTGTACAATAAAAAAAAAATCCTACTATAATATTATAATCACGAAAGTTTATATGGTAATAAGTTACTCTTTCACAGGATCGATTTGGCTAAAATTTGGAATGGAGATTGCTTGGACCGTGGAACCACACATAGGCTATATTTTATTCGGAATTCCCACTAGAGCGGAGCCTCGGGCAAAAGCAATTAAATAATTAAATTTCCAATGTAAAATAATGGTACTGCAAATTTTAGTTGTTATAAATAATTGCACCGTAAAGTGTACACATAGCAGTCTCCTTCAGTGTAAATAATGGGTGGCTTGTAACGTGAATATACGACGGCTTATCACCGGCTCCTCCACTCTACTTTATGGTACGGAAAGTCTTGCTTTAAATACAAGTATTTTATAATATTTTAAATCACCTTTGAACTAAGTGATACTATGCCATCGACGAAATTCGTGGCATCCTTTTAAATTAATTTAATCTCTTCTTTATATGTTACTAGCGACCCGTCCCGGCTTCGCATGGGCATAAAAACCTTCTTTGAATCACTCTTATCTATTGAAAAAACCGCATCAAAACCCGTTGCGTAGTTTTAAAGATTTAAGCATACAAAGGGACAGAGAAAGCTACTTTGTGTTATACTATGTAGTGCTAGTGATAGTGAAGATATTTAAAAGAAAAATTGTTTGCAGTTTTTCATCATAATTGGCAAGAAACCGATTATAAAAATTACACTGAATCTTATTTCTTTTAGTTCTTACTCAAAATTTATTTCACAATTTGGAGGAGGCTTTTGCCCAGCAATGGGACATAAATAAATAACAAAAAAAATAACTTTCATGAAGCGGACTCTAATTGAAATTGTAATTAGATGATAAGTGCATCTTTCTTGCCTTTTTAAAACAATTACATTCAAAGACAAAGCAAACAAAATTTTGTAGGCAATCAGGAAGATTTGGCAATTGCGAATACAATAGCGATATATAGAGAAGAGCAGCGGCGCGGCTAGCAATCTGATAATTAAAGGCATTGTCGGAGACGAGATCTGCCTAGATTTGCCTAATTACCCACTCTACTGGAGACACACAGGCCTATTGATACACGAACAAGCCAGTATCATTATTTATTAAAACTACTATTCCATAATTACAAAATACTTATACAATTGGCGAACGTAATGCTAAAGCATTCTCTACCAGTTAACCATAATATATTCTCTTTTTCCTTAACTAAAGAGCGATAAAAAAACTGTTTCAAATAATACCAGGTAATTTTTCTACATATACATTTTTATAGCTCTGCCGTCGTATAATAAAAGGGCACAACTAACATTTTAAAAAAAAAATTGAGTTATATACATATTTAGAATCAGGAAAAAAAGGCGCATCTGCTCATTTTTTCGTAGAATTTTAACTCTAAGGAATTTGGAGTTACAGTAGGCGCAAAAGGCACAAATGACACTTATTTTCATGTGTTATTGAATGAAAAGGCATATTTATTTGATATTGTATTGAAAAGGCACAAATACATTGTTGTGACTATTAATTCATTTAGGATTTTAGTAAAAACTACGTTGAAAAGGCTCAAATGCCAGATGTGCACTATTTACTTAATTATTCATTCATGCATATTGTAATTATTTACGTATAAAAGGCACAAATAACCAGTTGTGCCTTTTCTTTAAACTATTTACGATGAAAGGTGAGGAAAGGGCGGCAGGGTTCAGTGCAAAATGCGCCAGTTGTACCTGAGATGTCGAAGCGACTCCACGAAATTGGCATTTCACCGCCTAAACAGAAGCTTTCTCCACTGGAGAAAGAATAATACGTGGAGAATCTCCGCGTAAAATACATAGAATGTACCAGCTGCTTCTCTTCCCGCACAAGCCGTAAAAGTCGACTGAGGGAATCGGCGAATGGGGGAATCATGACATAGGCAATGCGGCTAGCAACCCATCACTATTGATTTCCTGTTTAAACTATCAGCATGCTAAACGTGGTCAAAGGTCTTATGGCTCTAGGCTTTGTCTACCCCGTATGGGATAAAGACGTGTCTATAAGTATGTATGTATGTCCCATTAAGAATATTTAACTACGAGTGTCTTTAATAATGATGTCTGTGAGCTATTTAGTAAATCTATACATATAATAAAACAGTAAAAATATTTTGTCTGTACATGTACTTTTGATTAAAATGTATAGAGGGACATTTAAAAAGAATAATAGAAAGCCAAATTTGTATTTGAATTTTTTGTCTGCCTGTCTCTATGTATGATCACGCCTATCTCCTAGTTAAAAGCGTAAAACATATTGTTTCACATTTTATTAAACTTTTGTTTTTATTTTTTGTTTACATACACACATTAGTTTTATTTTAATTAAAAGGGCACAAATATGCTTTTTCTTTATGACTCGATGACAAATTAGTTAGAAATATTAAAAAGAAAGGTCACATTTGGTTAACTATGCCTTTTCTTTCTAGTAAACGGTATTTTTTAAATATTTTTTTCGTTAGTTGAAAGTTATTTTTTGAAATTATTGAATAATTCATTATATTTTGAAACTAAAAAGCTAAAAATATAATAGTACTAACCATTACGCAAATATTATCAGTGATTTTTTTTCTATAAATCAATAGGTTCTCACTCTATAGGACAGAATATGGTAAAAACTTTAATCCTAAATATCTCGGTTTGACCAAAACGATACATGTGCCCTTCTCTCGTACGACGGCAGAGCTATCGTAATCCTTGCAGGGGGCTTAGCCAAAGTCACAATCGCAAAACGTTAACGAGGCCTTTTTTTATTAATCTATGATTCTTGGCGAGTATTTGATATGTGAGGCTGAACCTCTAGCGAAGCGTAAATTAGAACTGCTACCGTAGCCGTCGACAAGAACAAAATGTATGGGATTGACATAGGATTGTCCACGTGATTTACCGCAGCTTATGTCAATCCCATACATTTTGTTCTTGTCGACGGCTACGGTAGCAGTTCTAATTTACGCTTCGCTAGAGGTTCAGCCTCACATATCAAATACTCGCCAAGAATCATTGATTAATAAAAAAAAGGCCTGGCGTTAATCGCACGCGATTCAAAATTCTTTGCTGGAAATTAATAGTTCAATTGGTCTTTAATACAGGTATCCATATAAAAAGTAGTTTCCTTTTTTTTCTATATGTCAAAAATTTATGATCTATCTATTTCTTCCGAATTATTTTGGATGTCAGACGTTTTCTAAGTAACATCGATTGACGACGTCTAAGTACACGTCTCACTTTTTCCCCTGCAAACTTACAACATTTATTAAATTGATCTTTTTTTTATGACCATACGCCATTCTGACGTCAGTAGTGGAATCCGGCATCAGTCAAAGAAAGTTACTTGTACTATTACTACTAATAGTAAATAAGAAAAGATCTCTGTTAATCTTAGTCGCCTCAAAAGGCATGAGGAACAGTCTAGTCTTAAGCTGGTTCCCTCAAAAAAACGTTTCATTTTAACGTCTGTGTGTTCCTCATCCTATCCATACCAAACTCTCCACAAAGAAGTTCCTATATTTCCTCAGCGTTCGTAAGTGTTTTCACAAACTAAAATCCATTAAAGTTGGCTTCATAGTTTAAATCTTAAGGCTACTTAAATGAACATTATACCTGTACGAACCTAAAGACTAACAAATGAAGTTTGTTTTAAAGTAATTTTATCGGAATATTAATCTTGTAATTCTCAAACTTTCCTCAACTTTGCCGTTACACAACAAACTAAGAGTAACGTAGTGTATGTTATTTTTAACCGACTTCCTAAGAAGAAGGAGGTTCTCAATTTAGTTATTGTTTTGTTCACGCACGAATATGCCACATTATAATTATTTTTCTATAGTGTCTGGATTCTGCGAGCCGAATTAATAATATAAATAAACTGCCGTGTATGTTGAAACGTTTTTTTTTTAATTTATAATGTTGGTGAACTCTGGTCTTAATGTTACGCCCGAATACTCAAACGCTACTTAGTTTTGAGAGCCGCTCAAGTATCATGCTGTCGCGCTGAACGTCAACGATATGACAGTGACAGCATGATACTTTTAAACAGCTCTCAAAATTGAGTAGCGTTTGAGTATTCGGGCATAAATGTTACATATTTAATCGAACAGTATGTCTCATTCAAACTTCCTATCGCCCAGAATATTTCAACATATCCAAATATAGACACGAGAAGGTTCTAATAGAATTACATATACTAATCCTCTCTTGCGATAATATCGTTTGGTACTTAGAAAATTATCTATTTTAAATGAATCATATAATACATTCTTTAATATTTACAGGCCTTTACTATGTAAATTTAAATTGTTAGTGGGGTTTTAGTTCATTTTAGGCTTTGTATGCGAGTGAGTTTGTATATTTGTTTGTAACCTCTTCACGCCCTTACTACTGAAGCAATCTTCCTGACACACTCCCGCACATAGCTAAGAGTATCAAGAAGGATATAGGGTACCTTTTATCCCGGGAAAATGCGCTGTTCCCGGGAAATTCATGCGGGCGAAGCCGCGAGCGCAAAGCTACTATTATATGTTAATTACCAATAAAGGTTTAAAAGCTAGAAATAATCATGAGAGAAGAGAACGGGCGAAGTGGAGAAGAAAAAGTAGGAAAAGGAGCTGGGCTCCGAAGCAGTCAGTTGAGAAAGCCACCGGGAAGGCGTTAAGATGAGAGAAAGAGAAAACTACTTACGCTGATAACGATTTTCACCTTAATATTTTACAAAGATAGAGCTACTTATAAAGTTTGTTTGATAAGTAGCTCTGTTGAAACAGTTTGGGGTGTTGTAAAATAGGTATTTTAAAAATACTTATTATGAGCTTGTGCATTTTTCAAATATTCGATTTTATTGGTTTTGTAAACTGTTTCTTGTCGTGTCTGCGTTGTATCCGGCAAAACATCCGTGCTCTTGATCAAATTAAAATGTGTTTGAAGAAAATATTAATTAATTTTACTATCACAGTAAAATAAAAGCTGCTGCTAACTAGGTTGTTTGTTTCATCATAGTTTCATGACTAAATAACTGATAGATGATCAGCTTATAATAAATCAAAAATTCAATGTAAGCTAACTTCGCAAAATATAGGTTCGTATTTTTTTTACGTTTTTTTTTGGCAGCGAATTTACAGCTTAGAAACATGGGCATAAAGTCACTACCCTATCATCGGTCATTATAATGGTGCCGCTGCTGTCTGACGACCGTTACATTTTTACAGGGAAACCAAACGTCTAAATAGACCTACAGGAACATGATTCTCGATCGTAACCAAATACCGTCATATTTTTCAGGATCTAATAAAGGCATCTAATACAATATAATGACAGCGACCAATGGAAATAATATATACTTAGTTTTGCCCGTGGTTTCGACCGCGTGCATTTAATTCCCACGAAAACAGTGCTTTGTGCAAAATTTGAAGAAGAGTGGTTATCTACTCTTCTTATCTACTGACATGGAAGCGTAAAAAATCAACAAATACATAAACAAACTCACTTTCGCATTAATATTATAGTAATAATAATAATAGCTGGAATTTGTATCTATAAATATACACGTATCTGTTATCATGCTTCTGCTATCATGTCCAACCTCTGACCTGTTTTTTTTAATTTTATTTTAATTATGATTATACTATAAATCACTTATTTCCGATCCACAATATACACACAGAAGTAAAGCTCTTAGGTTGACTAAGCTAGAAGACTTAGCAAACAACTCGGAAATAAGCTAGAAATAAATACACTGAAAACAAAAAAACCAACATCCTTGGCTCTGGGTTCCAGTCCCTTGTATTCTTAACGATTGGCGGCAGCAATATCGGCTTAATTAGTGCTGTTCAAACGTTAGCTCTCACAGTCGGGTCCACAAGATAAATGAAAAACAAACGAATGCTGTGTCAACAATGCGACCCGATTATTATCTACAGGTCGAGTTGAAAGTAACCAGGAATATCCTTTTGTGCAAAGGTCGTTTGCAATAGACCTTTCTGCTAAGGTCATCTGCAATAGGCCTTTGCGCAAAGGTCACTTGCAATTAACCTTTTTGCAAAGGTCGTCTGCAATAGACCTTTCTGCTAAGATCGTCTACAATAGACCTTTGTGCATAGGTTGCTTGCAATAAACCTTTGTGCAAAGGTTTTCTGAAAAAGACCTTTGTGCAAAGGTCAGTTGCAATTGTGTTTTGTGCAAAGGTCACTTGAATTGACTTTTTTGCAAAGGTCGCTTGCAATTAACCTTGTAAAGGTCGTTTTAAGGTTAAATGAAAAAAATGTGATCCTGTTGGCTACTAACACCCTCAGAATCATGTTCCTATTAATCTGGTTCTTGTAGAAAAGGTTACGAAAGTCTAACGGCAGCCGCTCCATTGTAATAACCAGTACCGACAAATCAGAACCATGATTTAAAGCGTATCTTGGATA
This sequence comes from Apomyelois bistriatella, assembly GCA_947044815.1. Lineage (NCBI taxonomy): Eukaryota > Metazoa > Arthropoda > Insecta > Lepidoptera > Pyralidae > Apomyelois > Apomyelois bistriatella. Next base: position 1,922,374 of record OX345693.1, read on the forward strand.
CTGAAAGGTAAGCTGACTGAAGACGTGACTGGAAGACATGGTCGGATGAAGATTCCATATGGACATAGACTATTATGTCAGTACCAGAGAAAGCACAAACATCAGCTAGTATTTTGCTTAACTAAAAATACGTAGACTTCATAAAACATATCTACTTATAGATTAGAATAACCTATCTACAGTTTAATATTAATAATAGCTATAACATATATATATATATATAGATAGAAGTATATAGTATTGCGTTTCAATATTAATTTATTGGCTACAAAATTCCATTTGAATTCTAGACTGACCTCAGCACAAAATATTGAATGAATGCCAATCAAATGCTGCGGTAAGATTGTATTGACTGTAATGAAACAGATCTGGAAATTCCAGAAATTCCAGACTATAATAACCACAGTTCGAAACAACCTTATAGAATACAATAGTGGGCTATACTAAGAGGTATCTTTCTCTTATATTGTTCTTCGTCCGAGCGTCTTTTCAGGTTGCATTTTCAGCTACGCTTACTTGCTGTGACTCACTGACCACTGGCCAGCAAACGAATGGACCCCTTTTGAGCAGCGTACCCTGACCTAGAGGACTATAGGCACTTCGCACCAGGTAACGTTCTGAAGCTCAAGCAGTCCTTCTTCAGAAATCCCAGTGTGGGTGAGTAAGGTATATGGTAAGGTAAGGTAGTAAGGTTCGACGTGTTTCCGATAATTTAGGACCCATATTTAAAGAGAAGATACGGTTTACAGTAAAAAAGTAAATGTGTATACTTTAGTATACACTTAAAAAAAATATATTACCAGGCAAAAGGACAAGACAAAAAACTTACTAAATAAAATTAGGACTCCTTTCTCTTCAGCTCCCAAAACTGTGTTAAAATAAACAGTAAATTCCGTCTGCGCCGTAATTTGAGGAGACAGCCGTGCCGACCGCACCGTGCGGTGGTAATGTCGGTTAGCCTCGTCTGGTATTCATGCTGAAGCCAGGCATGTTACATTTAAAACTAAGTTACGAAATCTCTACATATCTACATGTAAGTAGTTCATGTAAGTTTATTAATATAAATAATAATTTACAAAGAATTTGGAAATCGCGCGCGGTCACGCCAGGCAATTTTTTTTAAATCTGTGGTGACACTAGCGCCACAACAAACAAACTACCAAAGACGCAAAAGAGATGGCGTTAAAAGCGTGAAAATTGCAATTGCATACAAAACAGCAAAATTACTATGAAAGTCTAAATCGCGCTTTCAAAGTTTACGGGTTGGAGCATAAATACAACCTCCAACTAGACATCGTCGGAGCCGCGGTTCCCCAGGCATAACACCCGGTCTGGCGGGAAGATCTTCCCTTTGTGGCGCTCGAGCATAGATTTTTGGAGAGTGTGACGGGAGCTATAGGGATATCGCTCCCGTCATTTTCTCCAAAAATCTATGGTAATCTATAGGTAACATTAAATCCACATTACGATCTCTGCTTGACCCAAAGGTTACTACTAGATAATGCAAAAGCATTACCTAACAGTAACGGGTAACGTACCTAATAGTACCTAAAAAGCATTAATTCCCCTTTTGTGTTATAGAACTGTGTTTTGTATAATAAAGTTTAAATAGATAAATAAACAAATTCATCCATTTTCCCAGTTACGTCTTCAATTGTTTCAGAGTTCAAGGTACGCTCAAACCCACTGAAATGGGAATATTATTTATATACATAAAGATTTCTGCACCCCAAGTATGAGATTTTATAAACACAGACGCTAGCGACTGCGTCAGCGATTTTGTATGACAAACTTGTAAAGTGCCCCTGGCAGATAGTAAGGCAAGTAAGAAATTCCATGCAAATTCCCAACACAGTTGCTAGCGTCTGTGTTTATAAAATCTCATACTAGGGGTACTGTGCTCAATTTCTTTTATACAATTATAGATTGTTAATATACATCCAGAGGTTGATTGCTAGAGAACGCTAAAAGTATAAGTTTACGTTTGTTAGATCATGGTACAATGGTTTTATTTTTTGTTTATTAAATAAATATACTGATAGCAATGCATGCTTTTACACAGTAAATTAAATATCCATACTTCCATACTAATATTATAAATGCGAAAGTCTGTCTGTCTGTCACCTCTTCACGGCTAAACTGCTGGACCGATTGTGATGAAATTTGGTAGGGATGTAGTTAACGACCTGAGGTCAAACATAGGCTACTTTTGGGCGCAATATAACCGAGTCCCACGCGGCGCGGGGCGAAGCAGCGGGGAACAGCTAGTTTTAAATAAATAAGTAAATATGTGTACGATAAATCACTTATGTTGCGCATTCAATTTCGGTATTCTATACATCAATATAAATTATAAGTCCAGTAGACTTATATCGTTTAGGCGACTAAGGGAAATCAGGAAAAACGACGTATAAAAATGACTGTAACTTAATATTGTCAAAATAGAAAATTGTAGAGATGTATTTTTAACTAAGTATAAATTTCGACACAATGGACGCGCAGCTTGTTAAACTAAAATAGTATATCAGGCGTCTAGAGCAACAATAAAAAAGTGAGCATCAAAATTCCAAATTTAAATCGCTTTTACCCACCTTTTACCGCATCCCGTTCAGTCAATTTTCTTTGGTTGCAGTGCAAAGCGACGTACCTCTCATTTGGTAATTGAAATGATCACGAAACACTCCACGTCCACATTATTCATACGGCGTACAGCTCCAAATCGAAAAAGGATTGGTATCCGATTCACAGAAATCTTACGTGTGTGCACATTGACGTAAAACTCTTTAGACTATTGTTAAGGATTTTTTCGAAACATTTCAAATTTCGAATTAATAAATTTCGAATAAAATCAGTCGTGTTTGTAATATAATCTCCGAAAGTAATGAGCCAATTTTTAAAAAAATATACAATATAGTTCATTGCTTGTAAATTATAGGGAAATTTATAAGAATTCTATCATTGTTAATAAAGTGAATACGTTGACTTGGAAAATAGTTTTCCAAAATACCACTAGATAGAGCTAATTAATAGTAGATATGCGTCTTACTCTCACATTTTCAAATATAAATTAAATTTATATTCTTTAATTAAAATTTATAATCGATTGCAGATATTTTTCCATCAATATTAGTTCAACTATTAAGTAACGTAAGTCACATAAGCTGCTACATTTTATAAATTAGATTACACAATGTTCTACCTCTGAGGCACAATATTAAGTTAATCTAGAATCCCAACTAATATTATAAATGCGAAAGTGAGTTTGTATATTTGTTTGTTTGTTACCGCTTTACGCTTTATCTACTGAACCAATTTGCTTGAAACTTCGCATACACATAGTTAGGAATACTGAAAAGAACATAGGATACCCTTTATCCCAGGAAACCGAGATTCACGCGGGTGTAGCCGCGGGCGAAAGCTAGTAGATTATAAAATTAACATTATAAAATCAATTAAGTACCTACAAAGGGCGTTGTAATTATTCAAAAGGTTTACTTACCTAATAATGAGCAAGCAGTATGTAATACAGTTGCGAATTGCTTTTAAAAAATGAATATTAATATTTCTATATAATGGTAGTAAGACCATACACATTTTCAATCACCGTGAAATATAAACATGTTACTCAATACTAGCTGATTTTTGTTTGTTGGCTGTACGCGGTTTAATTAAAAATGAAGTAAAGTAATTCAACATGAAACTGATTATTTTCATTTTAAAATTATCAATTATTTAATATAGTAGGAATAGTATTAGAGCACTATCGACTATGAAACCACACGCAACCACACTTGTAAATTTAGAAAAAAAAAGTCATAGTATTTATGTTCTTTGCAATTTAGTGAGATGATTGCAGATTTGAATCACCTGTTTGTCTGATAAAGATGATTCCTTACTTGCACATAAGCCGTTGGACCCGTCTGCCATCTAGTAGTCGTTTAGAAAAACCTAAACCAGATGCCGTTTTTAAATATCCACACATTAGGGTGATCCGGGCTAATTAACCTTACAAGTACTTACCAAATTACTTTGCGTGCTTCCGCCACCACTTCATGCAAACTACTGCCGGCCGGCGCCCACCCACTACTGTTAGTCCCAGCATGCCCGCCACCATTAGTTTGCATACACATTCCTTGCGACATGTGTTTCACCTCTTCACGAAGCATCCTCTAGTAATTGTTTGACGCACAAGCCTAGTGCATTGTTGCCGGAGGCTGCCTAGTGACACCTGAATCTATTCAAAACAAATTTAACCTTTTAAGACTCCTCCTTCGATCTCACTAGCGCCACTTCCCGAAAAAATCTCTGTCTGTAAGTGAGCTTATTAGATTTTAGTATATACTTAAGTGCTACTAACAAAATCCGCTTTAGAAACCTGTGCAAAAAGTGTCAAAAGTGGCCGTTTTTAGTAATTTTTATAAAGAAAACTAAAGCGGGTAGTATTCAATGACTTCCGAGGATCTAATGTAAGTTAAGGATACTACCAGAAAGTTGCGCGAGGATTTCTGATAAGCTCGCTTACAGAAAAAGAAATAATTTTTTTGGGAAGTGGCGCTAGTGAGACCGAAGGAACAGCCTTAAGCCTCACGATATGAATCAATAAATGTATTTTTTTTTTGTAGCGTGAGCACACATAATCCTATATCTACTACTTATACTTCAATGCGATCAAACGTCAATGTATGCTTTCCTTGCCCGCTTTGAAACGTTCTATATTGAAAATTCACTGTGATGGTATGAATTCTGCTTTTGTATGTAGAATTTAGAAATAGGCAACGCAAGGAACAATGAAACCCTTGTTAGTTACCAGACAGGATTGTCTAAGAATATAGAAATGGTACAAAGATATCTTGAGAAAGCCAGTAAGATAATTGTGACCTTTCTTTATTATAGGTATCATTTGTATCGAATAAAATTATTGTTACTTCTGAAAGAATCTGTGGGAGATTTATTTAGCGAACCTATTTTTCCGACCTTTCAACCGGTTGTTTTATTATTTTTTTTATTTTACGAACTTGTATCGAATTTTGTTCTTTTTTTTTCTTATTATATATATATATATATATGACATGACATATTCATTCATATATGTATATGACATAGGTAGGTATTTAAATAATATTTAGATTATGTTGGGGGTTTCAAAAATTGTTTATATTACTTTTTTTAGCGGTCAACCAAGAGGTGATGCGGAGAAACAATATTTCAAGGCAGATACGAGTACAGTGTGTAGTCTAGCTTATTTTTACAAGTTTTTAAAATATACCAACGCCTTCTCTTCCCGCGCTAGCCGTAAAAGTCGACTAAGGGAAACGGCGAATAGGGGGAATCATGACATGGCGATGCGGCTAGCAACCCAGCACTATTGATTACCTGTTTCAACTACCATCATGCTGAACGAGGCCTAAGGTCTTATTGCCCTAGGCTCTGTCTATCCCGTATAGGATAAAGACGTGATATATATGTATGTTTGTACCAACACCTTACAAACTAAAAGCAAATGAGGCGATCGGAAATTCCATAAGAGATCCAGTGCAAGAGGTTTTTAAATATATATTGGGTGTTTGAGCTGGCTCTATTAATATTACATGAGCCCAGAGCTACCGGGGAATAACCAGGTTTAGGAATGTCCGACTCAGGTGCTGAGTTTATTGACTTGAGTCAGGAGACACGAGTTGGATGGTAATGGAGGTATTCGAGTTTTATTTTGCTAGTCCAGAGCTCTACTTTTCAGAGTTATCTTGTCGATGGTTACGGTAGTACAGTTATATGTTTGTTTATCAAAAAGTATCCACAAATGAAATGGCTAGAGAGCGAGAGATAGTTCCAAAAAACTCTGACACCAGGGTATGCATGTCGATTGACCGTTTTACCTACAGGAAATGATGATGATCATAATGAGTTCCTTAGTGGCGTTTGCCTGTAGACCAAGGGCTTTGATTATTTTGTTCCAGTTAGGTTAGGATGTAAACAGTATTACATCATTTCATGCGGGAATCACTTGGTTTCAACGTCTTAGCGTCTTTCGAAGCAAGCAATCATCTTTATCATCAGTGCAATGTAATAATAATGTTTACGTCCCTAAATTGTATTTTACATTACAAGTATAACATTAAACTCTGAAAGCTATTCTAAATACTTTAACAAAATGTACCTGAGATCGCTTGCGCTTGAAGGCCAGGTATAGGAAAACAAAACTACCTCTGTGCCTACACATTTTAGATGTTTATTTTCACCGACTTGTAATACGCTGGACGGACAGTCCACTGCGCTGCTAGTTCCTTTTATTATTGTGAATGTAAAATGTTTTTTTAATTAGTATGTTGTTATCTTACTTATATAAATGCTCTCAAACTTCGTCAGGTTTCTGGACATTTAAGTATTGTTTTGTACTTTTTGTCATTAAATATATAAATAAATAAAAGTTATTATTTTTTTCTACCCAGACAAAGAAGCAGGCTTAAAAGTACCTATTGTAATAAATTGGGGCAGCCTAAATTGTATTATTCAATTTCATTTATCTCACTTTCAAATCGACTTAATATGACGACAATAAAATGCCATATTTGTGATGTAAAATACCTTAACTCGACTATAAAAGCTTAAGCTAGACTCTTAGACTAAACATACTGAAATCTTGTTTTTCGTGGAAATGCAGCTATTTCGATGCCAGCACCCGCTACTAGTAACTGAAAACCACAATAAGTATTATTCTCTGCCAGTCATTAAATTAAATAAATTTAAGAAATTAAAAATAAATAGTTTGTAGGTGTCAAAATATGTTTTGTTTGAATAAAGAATAAAAAATATGAAAAAAATACCACAAGCGCTGCCAATTCCAAATTTGCGATGAAGAAAATACCTGTTACAAGCCAGTTTCTGTCCAGCGTTACCGTAATAGAGGTCATTGGGTAACCATTCGTGGAAATGCAGCTATTTCGATGCCAGCACTGCTACAAGTAACTGAATATTAAAACACCGCTGCAATATTCGTTCTGATGTGCTCGGGACCAAATAAAATGGTTAAGTGATACCTCTGTTTGCAGGTGTTCGGAAATCTATATTATTCTATTACTCGCTTTTAAACGTTACTTTGTATGTTTTTGTCGGAGTTTAATCACTTTTTATAACCTATGATATGCTTTTTTAAACCTCCAGTAGAAGTATGATCAGTAACATCTAAAAGTCATTATTCGTCCGAGCGTGTTTCCCGGATGCATCTTCAGCTTACGCTTCAGAGCCCAGAGTACGCTATTAATCATGGTCCCTTTTTGTTATTACTTGTTACTACAACATCTAAAAGTTAGTCTCTTTGGTAATCCCTTGGAATCCCAAACCTCGTAGGAAGCCCAGGGTCTTTTAAACAAGATGACTCTTTTATTCTTACAAAAAAATGCCGTCATCTAGAATTAAATAAAAATTCAATACTACTTGCTCAATCGGAGGAAGATATACAGAAGATGATTACAATAATGAATCTAGCGCTAGTAAGTAAGGGTATGAAAATAAATGTAAGTAAGACGAAAATAATGGTGTTTGAAAAGGATGAAAGTAGAACAGTATGTAATGTAAGTATAAATGGAGAGAGTGTTGAACAAGTGAATGAATTTGTATATCTGGGTTGTAAGTTTACTAGAAATGGCAAGCATGAGAGTGATATTGAAAAAAGAGTGGCTGCTGGTAATCAGGTAAATGGGGCATTACATTCCTTTATGAGCAGTTGAGTTGTGTCCAAAAAGCACGTCTCGCTGTTCATAGGGCAGTGTTAATACCGACCCTTATGTATGGTAGTGAAAGTTGGGTAAGGCAAAAAAATAATGAAAGTAGAGTGAATGCGGTTGAAATGAGAGCTTTAAGGAGTATGTGTGGTTTATGCTTGAGCGATAAAATAAGAAATAGTGAGATAAGAAAAAGATGCGCTGTAAATGAGGATGTAGTGACAAAGATAGAAAAAGGGATGTTGAGATGGTTTGGACATGTAGAGAGGATGGATGAAAGGAAACTGACGAAAAGTATAGGTATACAAGGCAGAGATGGCTGGGAGCGGCGGTCAGGGTCGGCCTTGTAAAACATACTGCGACCAAATCGCAGATCTTTTGAAAAAGGGAGACATTAGGAGTACCCGGAATCGGCGAGCGAGTCAAGTGGTGGCCCGTGGTTTTAATTAAAAAAAAACAAATTTAATTTCAGACCGGCAGAGTGACGGTGTTTATTTTACTTAATGACAAAGAATATCCATCTATACTAAATTACAACTAGCTTATATACTACAACATCTGCTGATATAGCATGTTTCACAATGTACTACCTCTAAATGCTTACTCTACTTATTATTTATGTTGAGTAATCTAATTTTAGGGGGTTGGCTACCCTTAACTCCTCCCTCCTTAAGTGCGAAATCATCTGAAGATATCGAAGATGTTTGCGGATGATTTCGTTTTGAAGCGATGAAGTCGTTGAATATCTTTATACTAACAATAATTCCCGTTATAACTAATAAAACTATTAAACTTAAAGTCCATACACTTATATCTGTTGTTATATTTATTTTTCCACTATCATTATCACTTTCACTGGTATATTTTGCACTGTTTAAAAGACTCTTGATGTCTGTGAGGTCTATGTTTCTAAGATCCGCCTGTGTTTCTTCTTTTTCTATTTCTCTATGGTTTTCTGGAATCTGGACTGCTCTCATCCGTAAAATATCCGACAGAGGTGTTTTAGATCGAGATGGTGAAATGGTTTCTTCTCTTATATGAGTAGTACAGTTTCGACTTGGTGTGATTATGAAGATTCCTTTCAAAATGTATCGTTGAATTTCTGCTCCACAGCTCTCGGTAACAGGAGTGTCGACTACAGAGTATAATAACCATGTGCCATCTGCTACTCTTTGCATCTTTATCTTCTCTAGTATGACTGGTTTCTTGAAGCATTCTGAATATTCTTCTTTCATCAGCATTATTTGTTCAATGCAAGTTGTGGGTGAATAGGGTACAGTGCTCTCGTCTTTGCAGAGATACTGGTTATCTTCTATTTCCTCGCAGGAGTTAGCTACATGTATGTATTTCAATCCATTCACTAAAAGGTATGGGTATTTCGGAATTATAGCATAGGTATGTAGGTTGTTAGGATCTTGTACAGGAATTGGAATTATTTTGTAATAGATATATGTGTCTATGTCTACTAAAGGTATTTCTAAAATAAAAACTAATCTATTATTATCTAAGTAAGACTTTAACACTATGTTTTTCTCTAGCTTTACTAAATTATCTTTACTAGCAGGGTAAATTAAACGATGTTGCTTCTCAACTTCTAGGAGAATTCTGTACAATTAATTATTGATGAATGTAATGTATAAAGCTTACTAAAAGCTATTGCGGTTTCTAGTTCTTGAATGACATTGTAAATAGTTCGAAAGTTATTAAGAATTTGGTACAGAGTGTTCATTTGACTTATAGCAATGTGAGTCTTAGACTCCAGCGTGTTAAGCTGTGACGTTTTATAATTTAAGTGAATTATATTGTATTTTAAGTCATCTGAAATATTAACTAGTTTATCAAAAGCTTTTTGCATTAACGATATTTTTCTCTCCATTGAATGTTCTCTATTTTTAAGATTACTTATTTCTGAATTATATTTAACAGCATCTTCATGATCTAAGTTACCGGAGATAGTTTTAATGAGCGAACCCAAGGGGTTGAATATCCCTCTTTTTGCTCGTCTACTTGGTACCAGTTGTTCTAGCCTATCTTTAGTTAATTCCATAAAGGACTCTGTTTGTATTAATAGTCCAGCAAACTCGTTATTCAATGACTTATCTGAAGTAATCATACTTTTAAGTTTAAAATACTCATTACTATTATTATATAAATGGTTAACTATGCTATCTAATTCTATCGTCTTAATTATTGTCCAGTGACTACTCTGAATCACTGCTGAACCCATTCGAATCGGTGCTATTCCTGGATTGTGGCTGAGGTTTTGCAGACTTAGGCCGCATGTTCTTCCCACTAGTTCCGCTATTCCCGCAAGTATCCCGACTGCTACCCGTCACCTGCGGAGGTCGTTTGACATTCTTAATAGCTACTTTAGTTTTTCTATTCTTTAACTCTACTGGTACTATGTTCCTAACAGCTTTTCCCGTAACTTTAGCTTTTTCGTAACGTGGTAACTCTTTTGCTTTTCTAGTTCTAGTATTTTTCATAAAGACATTATCTCCTTCTTTTATAACTGGCACTGGTGTTTCTCCTCCTTTCTTTTCCCTAACTTTTACTTTATCTGTCTCTAATTTCTCGCTTATATATTCGTATAAAACTTTTAATCTCTTTCTATGATCTTGTATCAGTTTTTGTAAGAATTGTTTATCCCTATCTATATTAAATACGTTTCCTGCATCTGTATGACCAAAGATTATTTCAAATGGGGTAAAATTAGTTGCGCTGTGAATAGTATTGTTGTATGCCATAATTGAATATGTCATTACGGATGCTGCGTCTAAATCAGTTTTCTCATACTTGGCTAACCTATAAATCTCAATTATTGTTGAATGGAATCTTTCCACTATACCCATAGAACTGGGGTTATTCGGTGTACCTATGTGCATCTCTATTTTATATAATCCTAATAATTCTTTGATTAATTTGTTATTAAATTCCGTTCCGGGATCACTATTAATTTTCTTTGGCAATCCGTACATACTGAAATATTTAATTAACGTTTGTACTACTTCCGGTGTACTTCTATTTGGTATATAGAAAGCTTGTCCAAGCTTACTAAAGCATCTACAATTGTTACATAATAGTTATTTTCTATATAAAGTAAATCCATAAAAACTTCCTCAAATGGAGTAATTTGTGTTTGTGTTAGTTGAATATGTGGTTTTATAGGTTTTCTTTCATACTTCATCTTTCGACAAGGTTCACATCCATTTATCATAGCTGAGACAGTTTCTTTCATATTCGGCCACCAATAGTCCCTTTTAAGTCTAGTGACAGTTTCCCTAATTCCTCTGTGGCACGTTTTGCCTTCATGATATTTATGTACTATTTCTCTTTGATCTTCTTCATCTGTGACATTAACTACCCTTTCTGTACATTCTACTAAATTCTGTGTACCTTTTTTATATAAACTAGTTACAACCTGACTAAACAATTTTCTAAAAGTGGGAGATTCGAAATATATAAAATATTTGTGCTTAAAGTCGACATATTCTTTTAAGAATTTCTTTATTAAATGTTCGTTATTGACTAATGGCATGTGTACTTCTAATATCCTCTGTTTATTATTCGAAATATCCTTAACACAAATGTCGTTTTTATACCAAGTATGTACTAGTATTTGTTTTGGTTTAGTATCTATAGCTTCGTTTAATATAGGAATGCCCTCATGTTCTCTATTAGAAATGGAATGAGCCATAGCTCCGTCATCCGAATCTGAGATGAATATCGGTTCCGGTGAGGAGTCTTTTCGCCCTAATTTTATCATTTTAGAGGATGAAGATTCAGAATCCGAAAGTACTATTATCTCAGGTTCTTCTTCATCGTCACTGTTTCCTAAAACTTCTTCTGCTACATTTCGAACAAATTCATCTAACTCGTCGACTCTATTTCTATCTACATTTACTACCATAGATGCATCATCATTATCTATTGCGTTAATTCTTATATGTTTCAATATTTTACCATTAGATTTAACTGTAATCGACCTATTTTTCTCGTCTATACAATTTATTTTGATCCTTGATAAAGCGTCTGCATTTGTATTTTGAGTTCCTTTTTTGTAGTATATTTCGAAATCGAATTCCTCTAGTCTTAGTCTCCATCGCGTCAATTTACTATTATTACTACTTATTATTTATGTTGAGTAATCTAATTTTAGGGGGTTGGCTACCCTTAACTAGCGCGTATGACGAGAGTGATGAGTGTGGAGGAGGCGAGAGAGGTATGTACGGATCGTAACCAATGGAAATCTCTAGTCTCTGCCTACCTCTACGGGAGACAGGCGTGTATGTATGTAATTTATTTTTCAGAGTTCTTCACAACCGCCTCTCGGCCTCTGACGTGGTTTCTTTAACGACTAGCAGATGGCAGCCGGTGCTTATAAAATAATTTTAGTATTTTTTTTAATTATTTGAATACTTGTACTTAATTAATTTTATAAGTTTATGCTTAGATTCAACTGTGTAGTTTAAGAAAATAAATAAATGTTGACGTACGCAACTTAATACTAGATACGAATTTATCAAATTTAATTAAATTTCTTCATGCGCAAATGAAAGTACGAATTTTTAATTACAAATGTTAACTTTCACAACTAATTTAAATTTTTCAGGCTGTTTACTTAATTACTTAAAACACGCAGTGCTGTTGACTAGCATGATAAAATTGCAAGGCTCGAGCTCCGATGCAATGTGCTAACGAAATATTCGATAAATTTTTAATAAAGTAAATTTTGATGCTGCACAATTCGGCGTTGGTCTGAATTATAAGAGACAAGCGATTATTTTATAAACTGCCTAAGCGCTTACACCGATATTTTGAACGGCATCAAAAGAAAATATATCAAAATGATTTTCAGTCTTTTACTTCATAGATTCAAGTGTTAGAAGTACTTACCAAATCACTATGCTACGAGTTATTTGAAACATTACTGTTAATCTGTACTATACACATCTTCGGAGACACCTGTTTCACCTGTTAGTAATTTTGTTATTCGTCGCTTTAATGTTGAACAATTAACAGAAACTAATAACAATACTAAACGAGTTAAGATTAAAATGAATATATACATACACCTCATATTACCTCATATTATAGATGATTACCGGGCCAAATCTTTGAGATCAATTGTTGATGCTAGTAATTTAGCCGTTCTCCCACTCACGGTTACTCATCACTTTCCGGGTTGTGTTCCATCTCTCCTTGATCTAATTCTGGTATCCTCCCCGGAACTTGTAGCCAAACATGGTCAACACAATGCTGACATTTTCTCTTACCATGACCTTTTGTATCTGTCTATCAAAATTCGCCCTCCTAAATTAAAATCAAAAATTCTTCTGCAGCGCAATTTTGGTGCCATTAATTATGATGCTCTGCGTAGTGATGCTGCGGAATGTGCCTGGAAATCTATTTTTGATTCAGAATCGGTTGATGAACAGCTTTCAACTTTTAACACAATGTTAATTGAACTTTACGATCATCACGCTCCCATCCGGCCGGTCAGGGTAAAACACTTGCCTGCTCCCTGGCTGACAGATGACATCAAAGCGCTCATTGCTAAAAAGCATTCTGTGAAGAGCAAGTTTAGGTCTGATCCGGACAGATATCGCGCTAGATATATTGAAGCACGTAATACCTGCAACAGGATGTGTAGGGAGGCCCAACGCCGCCATATTCACAAATCTGTTCAAGATGGTGATCCAGGTAAGGTCTGGAAATTTTTAAAGTCAATGGGAGTAGGAAAGAATAATCATAATGTTTCCAAATCTCTAGATATCAATGCTCTTAACAGTCATTTTTCCTCTTCTTCTGGCTTCGGTGGCAATGAAAAAATATCTATACTTAACCACCTAGATTCTCTTTCGACTCCCGACTACTCTCCCTTTTCGTTTAGCCCAATTACCGAATGTGGTGTTCAGGAGTGTATCCTCGCCGTGACTTCTAACGCAGTAGGGGCTGATGAAATCGGTCGTAAAATGATAATTCCCATCCTTGATATAATCCTTCCAGTTTTAACTCAAATCTTTAACAACTCCCTTTCCTATGGTATTTTCCCTTCGATTTGGAAAAATGCTTTGGTCACTCCATTACCTAAAAAGTCCAATCCTTCTTCATTTTCAGATTATCGCCCTATTTCCATTCTCCCATTTCTGTCTAAAATCCTTGAACGTATTGTTCAGTCTCAGCTAAATTCTTTCCTTCTTGAAAACAGTATTATTAATCTCTATCAGTCAGGGTTTCGTACTGGACACAGTACAACCTCTGCTCTTATCACTATTACAGATGATATTCGTCTTGCCATGGACAATTCACAATTAACTATCCTCACATTGTTAGATTTCACCAATGCGTTTAATTCTGTCGATCATGACGTTCTCTTGAGTCTTATGCGCACCCTGAATATATCTCCATCGGCTATTAATTGGTTTGGTTCGTACCTTGGCGGCCGTCGGCAGTGTGTACGTATAGAAGATAACCTATCTTCGTGGAGCTACATCTCAGCTGGGGTACCTCAAGGCGGTGTCCTCTCTCCATTATTGTTTGCTCTTTTCATTAATCACATCACCGATAACCTTCAGTCATCCTACCACCTGTATGCAGATGATCTACAAATTTATTTCCACGCTACTATCTCTGATTTGCCATCTGCGATCGCTACCGTTAACGATGATCTGCAGCGCATATCTGATTGGAGTAGATCTTATGGTATAAGGGTTAATCCTTCCAAGACTCAGGCTATTATTATTGGTAGTCCTTATTTCGTTTCTCGTATTGACTGGAGTACTTTACCTTCCCTTATTTTCAATAATGAGCTTATTCCTTTTAGTGATTCGGTGAAAAATCTGGGAGTGGTATTTGACAAAACTCTTTCTTGGTCACACCACATTAAAGAAATAAGTAGAAAAACGTTTGCTGCTTTTGGTTCTCTGAGAAGACTCCGGAATTTCTTACCATTTGATACCAAAATTGCGCTGACACAGTCCCTTCTACTCCCTCTTCTTGATTATGCTGACTCATGTTTTATTAATCTCACCGAGGAACAGCTAAATAAACTAGAACGTCTTCAGAATCTGTCTATTAGGTTCATATTTGGAGTTCGTAAATATGACCATATTTCCCACTTCCGCTCCCAACTTAATTGGCTTCCTATTCGCCTTCGTCGCAACCTTCATATCTTGTCTTTACTATATTCCGTTCTATTCAATCCATCTTTTCCACCTTATCTGAAGGATCGTTTCATTTATCTCCATGATGTGCATGCTGACCGTAATTTACGTAGTTCTGTCTCTCTTAGACTTAGAGTACCAATGCAAAACACCAAATTTTTCTTTAACTCTTTCTCCGTCCAAGCAGTTCTCCTCTGGAACGCCCTCCTGCTTGAAATCCGGAAAGCTCAGACTCTGACCGGGTTCAAAAATCTCGTCAAATCCCATTACCTTTCTGCCTTGTCCTAATTTGCTTTGTATCTGCTCAGTTATTTATTGAGATATTTAAGTATGCTCTTATTTATATGTAGTATATATATTTATATGTATATATATATATATATATATATATATATATATATATATATATATATATATATATATATGTATATATATATATATTTTTTTATGTATGTATTTATGTTTGTTTTATTTGTTTTTATTTATTTTTATTTAGTATGTGTAGGTTATATTATATTATTTTATATTTATATCTTTGTGTGTGTATATTTATTTACGTATATATACTGCGCCTTCGCCTTTTGATTTGTCTTGGTTTTGTTTTCCATCCACCCTAAGGTTGACTGGAAGAGATTGCATTAGCGATAAGTCCGCCTTTGTACCTTACCTAGTTTTTAACAAAATTATGTATACATTTGTTTGGTGCAATAAAGAGTTTTTCTATTCTATTCTATTCTATTCTCATAAATATATATACGGACGTACCACACATACAAAATACTATCACTATATACCTAACTAAAGACGATCTCAGAACGACAGAGACTAAGAAAGTCTTTATGGCAAATTGACAAGGTAGCTAAAATTACTAGTTATCAAAACGAATATTTTGAGACTACAATAGGAAAAAAAAGAGAAACATAGAATGTTCTGCTTCTCTTCCCGTGCAAGCCGTAAAAGTCGACTGAGGCGAATGGGTGAATCTTAACATAGGCGATGCGGCTAGCAACCCATCACTATTGATTTCCTGTCTCAACTGTAATCATGCTAAACGTGGTCTAAGGCCTTTTTGCTCTAGGCTCTGTCTACCCCGTATGGGATAAAGACGTGACTATATGTATGTATGTACTAGATATTTATTTGTTTGGTGTTACTGCACGCCATGATCTTATAACTTGTGCCGCCCGCAATGCGACAGCTGATACAGTGCGCTCCCGGCGGTGCCGTTTACCTCGCGATGACATTTATAGCAGACCATACGAGCACTGCCCAATATTATTTACACGGAAAATTCAGAAATAGACGCCGCGCCGATACTAGCGTTTATTTACTTATTTATTTATATGAGTGGAACATTATGTGTATGTAATGTTGTTTTTGATGTTATACGTATGAGGATCTCGGAATAACTGATAATGTCGTTTTGACCAGTTCATTTATGAATCAGTGAGAGTAGAATAGATTTATTTTTTACACAGTTTGTTTTAAAAATAGTAGGGAAGATAACCGGTATTAAGACCCAAAGATAACGGTTATCAATATTGAGTATGATTTGCTGGTTTATTATCTTAACCAAGTTGTAGAATGAATGATTTTTTTTATTGCCAGTTATAATGACTTTTAAATGTTAGTAGGGCTTATAAACTATATTAGTAAACAATTTTTTTGGCTCCCAAGCTTTTCGACGCCGCAGTTGACAAGAGAGCCGGCTCATTTCTCGCGCAGAGAATATATATTTAGCGCGGGAATGCGGGTTATGGGATGGAGTTAGTAGAGTAAAATAGTAGTAAATATGTGTAATTCGATCTCTAATATTCTATTTTAGTTTTAATTTTAGCTTTAATTTAGTTTAATTTTTTTTATATATATATTTTGGTATTGTATAAAAAAAACTATTTATGTTAAATAAAAATAAAATTTAAAGTGGCCATTCCTGCCCCTTTCCCCCCTAAATGGCATAAGATAGTTGACATATAGACAGTCCAATCTACCAGCGATCATGTTCAATGTTCAGGATGCAGTTGCCGCTCTCCCGCACCCTATGCACCAGGGATGAACACCTTTTACCCTTTGTTACGTAAAAGCAGTCTACACTTCAACACCTGGAACATTCCTCATGCACTACAGAAGCAAGGTAGCTTTAGCAGCACCCTGAATGCGTTATCATACTGGACATGGAGATCGTTGTATGCTTTTTGAGTATACCTAGCCCACAGGCTGCCTTTATAGTCCTGTGGTTAAGGTGTTTGCCTGAAGGTGCGGGGGAAGTTTACTTTGTTCTGTTGTTTCCCGCTTTGTTTAGGACATTGCAGGCTTGAATCACCTATTGTCAGACAATAAAGATGATTACGAGTCTCGGAAGGTTAAACCGTTGGTTCTGGTTGCCATCTGGTAGTCGGTTTTGACACCAAGGTGTGTATGGTCTATTGATCGTGACACCTAGGTACACGGAGTGACAGGCTGCATACGTAAAGGATTTAGAGCTTTTATAAAATAGACAATGTATTTTTTTTTATTTAAATAACTTCGTAAGTTAATGTTTTTAAAACGCGCATCGGCGAAGAAAATTACCTGTCATGGGCACATGACATGCATACGCCGCCGGCGTCGATCATGTGTGTAATCGGATGGATATCACGTATCGGCTCCCATGTCCAATTATTATTGAAATCTTATTTATCTGTGACACATTCGGAAACTGTCAATATTTTTTTATTGTTCAAAATATTATATGTGAATACATATCTATAGAACTAGAACATTAAGTTTTCTATGGGTTCGCGCATTTGTGTCTGGATTCTACGAAACAAAGGGAAAATAATCTACTTTCTGTTTAAGATGATACCTTGGTGAACACTAGCGCCACCATCAGTTAAAAATCATTATTCACTGTTAAAAGAGGCCGTTTTAAGCAATATTGCGATTTGCAACTATAGGGAACTATAATTTAGTATGTTTATAATTAACTTCAAATCCAGAACCTTAATCACATAATACGGATTTTTGGTAACTTGTGTTTTCAGTGAAAAATAATTTTTAACTGATGGTGGCGCTAGTGTTCACCAAGGTATTTTAACTGGTTAACTTTTAGATAATGTTTTAGAATTAAAAACAACTATTTAAAAGAAAGGCTTCAAAGCTATTGAGAAGCCCGATGGCCTAGTGGTACATGCGTGTTAATAAACAAGGACAAGTGTCAAGGTCAAGTGACAGTCAGTGCGGCCTAACTTGGATTGGTCGCCACTAGTTTCACTTTTACCATAAGCTCCTCCGTGCATGAAATGTTAAGCTATTGGTACTAGGCAGTTTCGACCAATGACACCACTCGAATTATGTTCCTATTGATTGGTTTCAAATCAAATCAAATAAAAAAATGATTCAGGCAAAAAAAAGAACCAACATTTAATTAAAACCTTTTTCCTTTTTTCCCTTAAACCTTGACGAAATAAATGAATTATTAATTACTAGTGTAGGTAATTTATTTACAAACCTACATTATATATTAAATTACTTTTATTAAATATAAAAACACTATACAAACAATAGTATATTCAAAAATATTATTTTAATAATAACACATAAGTAATACAGTAGATAAAAATACATACACACAATAATTACATATACATAAATACACAGTACAATATAGTATCATAACATTATATAAATATATTTTATTTATTATATTTCACTACATAAACTCAATATTTATTTAATTGACAAGTAAAGCCGCGCGTATCCGTAGTATGCAGCGAGGACCGCATTCCATACCGGTTCGGTAGCCGGTAGGTACTATCTCAAAAAAACCGCATCAAAATCCGTTGCGTAGTTTTAAAGAGTTAAGCATACAAAGGGACATAGGGACAGAGAAAGTGACTTTGTTCAATACTATGTACCTAGTGATTAATTGAATAACGCAACAAATTATTAAAGACAAGCAGAAGATTCACGTTGGCTCCGCAATAGGAATAAATTCCTGTCCTGTGGCAACCCAAAAAGTTTTAGCAATCCGTGATCCTAACCGGCATAATTGAACTTACCCAAAAATTTGGATACACAACAAAGAAAGTGTCAAAGTGAGTCAACAAATAGACACCTAAAATATAAGTATTTTGTGTTAGGTTTGTTTATGAAAAGGAACACGGAGATCAGACATCATCAAAACGATACAGCCTCGAGTGGGCCTGGGCCTGGTGAAGTAAATTTCTCCAGATCTTCCGATTTTGGGCTTTTCGTCGCCAGCTGCTGATACCGATGTTTCCAAGTTCGGAGATCAGACAACGCAAGCTCTATTGTAATAATCAACACCGCAAAATCTTTTTAAAATTCAACTATGATACACAATCATATCACTACATAGTATAAAACAAAGTCGCTTTTTCTCTCCCTATATCTCTATGTATGCTTAAATCTTTAAAACTACGGAACGGATATTGATGCGATTTTTTTTAATGGATAGAGTGATTCAAGGGGAACGTTTTAATGTCCATGCGAAGCCGGGACGGGTCGCTAATAAATCATATAAAACTAAATATACATATATTTAAACGACGCATAAAGCGATATGATATTCAGGGACTTGCTTCAAGATTCTAAGATAAGGCTGCTTCTACTGAGAAGTGCCTTTACTCGGACACAAGTTTCATCTGCTTGTAGAAGGAGGCGTGTGGGTTTCCCCTAAACCAACTTCTAACAAGATCGGCATTCAGTCGCACACGATGTGTAGTTAAGTACGAGTATAGCAGTAGGAAGCAGGCGAAGCAGTAGTAGGTAGAAAGCGGAGAAGGTATAGAGAGGAACTTGATAGCAAAAGAGGATAGTATATACAGATAGATATATTACAATTTTACAACACAGTTTACAATATCAGAATATCGACACCAGAGACGCGTGTCATGTGGTAGAGAACCGACGAATGAAGAACGCCGCGATCCGTCGATGTTTTTCATTGCGCGCGCAGCCGTTGCCAAACGATAGGTTGAGGTTTGTTATGAGTAGCGAGTGTCTCGCTACACCACTCCCCCAACCAGACCGTAACTACGGTCGATAGTAATTCGGAAACCTTACTCGTCTGCCGCTCCGGGTTGTTTTAACCTCTTGTTGTCCCTCTGTTTGAGATGTTGTCGTCGTCGTCGGTGGCATCGTTGTAGGACTATGTACATCTTTTGTCAAATATGCTGGCTTCAATCTGTCAATAGTGACGTTGGATGGTTTACCTCGGACATCTATCTTGAAAAATTTCTCCTGCCTCTCTAGGACTTTGAAAGGTCCGGCATAGGGTGGTTCGAGTGATGCCCTTACGTGATCTTGCCGAAGAAAGACATGGGATGCGGTATGAAGATCGCGTGGAATGTAAAATGGAGAAGTACCATGCCATGAAGCAGGTTTTGGAGAAAGCTTAGCCATATTCGTTCGAAGTCGGGTTACATACTGGGTGATATCTGCTGTCGTGTAATCTTTGGGAGATAGAAATTGACCAGGTAGCTGGAGTGGCTCACCATAGACGAGCTCAGCTGGACTGGCTTGTAGATCTTCTTTCCAGGTATTTCGGATCCCCAGTAACACCAGTGGAAGCGATTCGGTCCACTGTGAAGAGTCATGGCACATTATGGCAGCCTTGAGCTGGCGATGGAGACGTTCTACCATACCATTAGCAGCTGGATGGTACGCTGTAGTATGAAGATGTCGCGCGCCGATCATAGACGTGAGTGCATTGAAAAGGTGGCTCTCGAATTGACGACCACGGTCCGTAGTCACGCGAGCGGGACAGCCGAATCTAGCTATCCAGCCAGACACGAGGGCAGCTGCGCAGGTCTCTGCCGTGATGTCCTGTAGGGGGATAGCCTCAGGCCATCGAGTAAATCTGTCGATGACAGTGAGGCAGTATCTGTAACCACAAGACAATGGTAAAGGTCCTACGAGGTCAATATGAATATGAGAAAACCTCGCAGAAGGAGTAATGAAAGATGAGAGATGAGAATGAGTATGACGGGTGACTTTGTTTTTCTGGCAATTTAAACATTGCCTAGACCACTCTCTACAGTCCTTACGAATCCCTGGCCATACGAATCTTTGTGTAACCAGTCGTACTGTAGCTGTATTCCCTGGGTGATTCCAGTTATGCACCATATTGAAGACTTGCCTTCTTAAGTTCGGAGTGATGTATGGTCGAGGTGGCTGAACAGAAGTGTCGCAGAATATTGGTAAGTTAATGTGTGCTGTTCGTATCTTCCTTAGCTTCAGAGCGGTACCATGTTTAAGAAGGCCTTGCAGCTCAGGATCAGCTTCCTGGGATCGTGCAAGTTCTTGGTAGTCGATGGCCACGGAGATTTCATCTAGGCGCGAGAGAGCATCAGCAACCACATTCTCGGGTCCAGGTATGTATCGAACGTCTGTTGTAAATTGAGCTATGTAGTCTAGATATCTGAACTGGCGAGGTGAACATTGGTCTCTATTCTTTGTGAAGGCAAAGGTGAGTGGTTTATGATCAGTTAGTATGGCAAATGCCCTCGCCTCGACCATGTGGCGGAAGTACTTAATGGCCTCGTAAACAGCTAACAGCTCCCGGTCGTATGGGCTATACTTTTTTTGAGATGGGCTCAGTTTATGCGAATAAAAGGCCAAAGGTTGCCACTCCTTTCCTTTTCGCTGTTGCAAGACTGCACCAATACCCAAATCTGATGCATCAGTCACGATGGCTAAATCTGCAGTTGGGTTTGGATGGGCAAGTAGTGTGGCATTTGACAATGAGGTCTTACAATCTTCAAACGCTTTAAGCATATCAGGTGTCATATTCACTGGATGTGAACCTTTAACTTTAGGGCCGGATAGTACTGCGTGCAGCGGTGCTTGAAGTTGAGCAGCGTTTCGTACGAAGCGACGGTAAAAATTCAGCATGCCCAAGAATCTTCGAAGCTCTTTAATAGTTTTGGGAACAGTGTACTCCTGAAGCGCTTGGACTTTAGTAGCGAGGGGTTTAGTACCGGCAGCTGAAACTGAGTATCCTAGAAAGGTTACCTCTTCTTTTCCAAGGAAACATTTTGATGTGTTCACCCATATGCCATATTGTTTGAGGCGCCCGAAGAGTATGCGAAGATGAGCTTTGTGTTGTTCCACGGAATTTGAGAAAATCAAGATATCGTCGATGTACCCATAGCAGAAATCAAGGCCCAGGAGCACTTCATCAAGGAATCTTTGAAAAGTTTGGGCAGCGTTTCTTAAGCCAAAAGTCATGAACGGAAATTCAAAGAGTCCGAACGGTGTAGTAATCGCTGTTTTGGGAATATCAGCAGGATTTACAGCTATTTGATGGTAGGCCTTAACTAAATCGATGGTGGAGAAGATGGAACATCCAGAAAGTTGATGTGAGAAGTCATGAATGTGTCGTATAGGGTAGCGATCAGGTATAGTGCGGGAATTCAGAGCTCGGTAGTCCCCACAAGGTCGCCATGAATTGTCCTTCTTTCTCACCATGTGCAAAGCCGAAGACCATGGACTCTCCGAACGGCGAGCAATGCCACTGGCAAGCATGAACTCAAACTCCTTCTTGGCAGTCTGAAGTCGAGCTGGATCTAGACGTCGTGGTTTACAAGATACTGGAGGTCCTGGCGTAGTCTTAATATAGTGTAGTGTGCTGTGCTTTGGCGGTGAATGCACACCAGCAGGCCTTGTAATCTCCGGAAACTCTCGAAGTATTTGATGGAATTCTGACTCACCATTAACAGATTTCACAGAGGCGATATCGTCAGTGGTTCCTGTTCTTTCTGAAATGGCGGCGACATGTAAAGTTGTAGTACCGTCAACCAGACGTTGATTCCTGCAATCAACTAGTAAGTTGTAGTGGCTAAGCAGATCAACACCAATGATGGGTTTTGACACGTCGGCTATTGTGAAGCTCCAAGAAAATATGCGTCTGAGTCCTAAATTGAGATGAAGCTGTATAGGCCCGTAAGTATGGATGATACTGCCGTTTGCCGCTATTAGATCATACTTGGAACGAGCGCAGGACGTCTTGACTGCTGACCGTGGGAAAACGCACAAGTCTGAGCCAGTATCCACAAGGAATTGCATTTTCGTGGCGCGGTCGGTGACAAAAAGACGGCCTGTAGATGGAGGGCAGTCGTTGGCCGCTACTTCCGACCGCCCTGGGCGTTTCCCGACTCGAATGTGCAGGGCTGCCTACACTTCTTCGCCTGAGCTCCAAAAGTATAGTGGTAGAAACAGTGCGGGTGGTCTGGCGGTGGCTGTGTGTGATTCGAGCGACTGCTTGAGCGGTTTCTCCGAAAACTAGGCTTGGAACGTGAGTGACTTCTGTTATTCCTGTCATTAGTAAGGGCTGCTACTTGCCTGGTTAGCTCATTGACCTGCCTTGTTAGCTCTTCCATAGGCGAAGATGGTGCGATGACAGTAGAAGTGCTAGCCATGGAGACCTGAGGTATAGCAGGAGCAATTTCGTACACTTTATCAGCCAATTCTCCCAGTTTATCTAAAGAAAGATCCATCTGTGAAGCAATAACAGTCTGTATATTCTGTGGCAGTCGAGTAGTCCATAAAGTGGCCAAAAAATCACTGGGTATTGAAGGACCCGCTAAACTCTCCAAGTGACGCAGGAATTGCGAGGGCTTTCGGTCGCCAAGCTCCTCGTGCATAAGTAATTGTTTCACGCGCTTTTCCTGTGAAGCGGACAGACGCCTTATAAGCTCGGTCTTCAATTTCAAATATTTGTCCTTTTCAGGAGGCCTAGTAATGATATCTTTCACTTCGATGGCGTATTGGTGATCAAGCTGTGCTACGAGATAATTGAATTTTGTATCATCAGTAGTAATTCGGGAAAGATCAAATTGACACTCTAATTGGGCAAACCATAAAGCCGGTTCTTCTGGCCAAAATGGTGGTACTTTTACACCAACTCTCAATACTTCATCAATTTTAATCACTTTTTCGGACTCGCACATTTTAAAAACAAAAGTCGCTCACCACTCGTGTAAGTAAGGCCACGGCCAACCTCTTTGTTGCTATTGGCAACGAAGTTTGTTTGACAGGAAAAAAATTTTATTCAAAATTATTTTTATTTTATGCTCACGATTTCCAGGTCACAAATCGGCGCAAGAGGCGCTTCTTGTTCGTAGTCGGTGGTCACCAGTGTAGAAGGAGGCGTGTGGGTTTCCCCTAAACCAACTTCTAACAAGATCGGCATTCAGTCGCACACGATGTGTAGTTAAGTATAGCAGTAGGAAGCAGGCGAAGCAGTAGTAGGTAGAAAGCGGAGAAGGTATAGAGAGGAACTTGATAGCAAAAGAGGATAGTATATACAGATAGATATATTACAATTTTACAACACAGTTTACAATATCAGAATATCGACACCAGAGACGCGTGTCATGTGGTAGAGAACCGACGAATGAAGAACGCCGCGATCCGTCGATGTTTTTCATTGCGCGCGCAGCCGTTGCCAAACGATAGGTTGAGGTTTGTTATGAGTGGCGAGTGTCTCGCTACATGCTAATAGTCAATAGAAAAACTAAAAAAAAAGAAAAAAAAAATTAACATAAGATAACTAAGTACAAACTAATTAAAGCATAATATAAACTGCCTCAGCGCCAAGAAACTCCACCATTGTTTTCTCTAAAGCAAGAGGCGATTAAACGAAATCAGATTTCAAAACTTGTTGGCGTCGGCCATAGCACTCGTTAGCGATTACCGTTCCGCTGCAAGTGGCCTTTTAATTACCGACTAACGTGTAATTACTTTGTGAACGCCGGTGTTAGGAAGATGGTAGACATATTGCGTGAATAAAATGTAAACAAAATAATCGAAAAACCCCTTAGGCCAAGTGGTTCAACCGGCTTGACTTGTCGATTACCGTTCCACTGCAATTGGCTTTTTAATTACCAACTAAAGTGTAATTACTATGTGATGACACCGGTAGGTGTTAGAAAGATGGTAGACAAATTGAGTGCACAAAAGTTATCAAAACAAACAAAAAAGTCCCTTAGATCACGTGGTCCCACTAGCTTTTCCGTTCGTCCGGCGACGAAGACTTTTTATTTGCTGCCGATTCGATTGATCGGATAACGAGGAATTTTCAAAGACTTTTAGTCCTGCTAATGAGACTGATGGGATTATGAAAGTTCGTTTTGTCCGAACGATTGAACCTAGAGACAGTCCGCTTATGCTTCTGCTTCAACAGAGGCAACAAAACCTTATTGGAAACTGTCATTTTTATCAATATTTTTCAACCTCTAGTCATCTATTGTCAGTGATAAACGTTCCGCTGCAAGTTGTCTCAAGTCCGCTGTCTAATCTATACTCTATACTAATATTATAAAGAGGAAACCTTTGTATTTTTGTATTTTTGTATGTTTGTATTGAATAGGCTCAAAAACTACTGGACCGATTTCAAAATTTCTTTTACCATTACTTAGAGGGATTCTTCCGAATCCGTATAGGCTATATTTTATCCCGGAAAATAGATAGGATTTTTCGTGGTAGTGAAAATTGTGGCGTAAGTCGACGAAAAACCTGCCGTACATTAACGATTCTCGCGAACGCTGCCTAAATGGTTAGAGATGTATGGTTGACTTCTATAGAAAAGTTGTAGAACTCAATAATGCCTACAAAAAAGTCCGCGATAGTATAAACCAAACATTTATATTTTAGCCATTATAACCACTTTTCCATAGAATAAAAGTAATTAAAATTATCAGCCTATGTTTATTGATCATATTTTCGTCAAATACTAATCCTTATCCAAATAAACTATTTATTGAGCAAGATTGTTTCAATAGCTATAAATTACTTTTTATTTTATTCCAATCGGACAATTCATTCAAAAGATATTACGAATTTAAAATTGTTATTGGTATTAAAATGAATGATGGCCGCCGGCCGATATGTGTCGACGATTCGCACGGCGAAACCGCGCACATCTATGAAGCAAGTTGCCGCGCGGCTCATTCGCGCACTATATACATATATAATAAGACACTAAAATGCGAGTGTCTGTACATTTAATATTTTTCAAAAAAACTGATTGAGTGCGATTAAAAAAGAAGTAACAGAAACCAAAAAAACAGTTTTTGGAATTTTTGTCTGTCTGTATGTATGTATGTCTGTCTGGTACGTTATAACTTCGTAAGTACTCAACGGATTTAAACATGGTTTTCACAGTTGGATTACATATAATTAGGAGCGTTGTCAAAACTTTGTTTAGTCAAAATCGGTTAAGGGAAAAAGAAGTTATGGTCGATTGAAAATTTACTTCAAACACTGCTTCAAAACTTTTAATGCGTTTACTTACGTTTAATTTAATTTAGATAAGGCTAGGATTTCTACTTTATATTATCCATATCAATAAAGATGAAAACACGCACTGCACCTATTAATTTTAATAAAATAACACATTGAATTTGATCGTAAATTTAGTAACATAAAATCTCAATAGATGGCAATGACTTACTTTACAACTCGCTATGGTTACGTTTTCGCATTATGGTATAGCAGATTGAAATAAACCCTAGCAAATTGAAAAATTTGGTGATCTTTGTCTTTGTGGTTCTTTTGGTTTGGTTCTTTTGTTGTTGTCTATTGATAGGTTTGGTAAATGGACAGTTCGGTTCGTTATTGTTAGTTGTCTTGCTTGAATTGAAAATTGAATTTGTTGTTTGACGGAACATACGATCGTGTCGTGAATTTTAATTATTTTAAATAATGCCTAGGAGGAAACGATCTAATCTGTCGCATCATTCCAGAATAGCTAAAAGCAGAAGGTTAGCTATATCTCAAGAATCGAATGCGGATAGACAGATGCGACTCGATGAAGATAGGCAACGCCATGCATTGTCTCGGTCTTTAGAAACTTCTTCTGACAGAGAGTCTCGGTTGTTCGCTGACCGCGAGCGTCATGCGTCATCTCGGGCTTCGGAAACGTTTACCGAAACTCAAGGTTTTGGCGGAAATTGTCGGGGATGAAGTGATATACACGTCATATAACAGTGTTGTGCATCAGGATGATGCTACCACCTACCCTATCGGGTTTTTGAGTTCATTGGCTGCAAGTGGTCTTCCTGCTCATAAAATTACCCTTAAAGTCGGCGTTTCCATTATGCTCCTAAGAAATCTTTCTCCGCCTAAAATATGCAACGGGACCCGACTCAAAGTAACGGTTTTGCAGCGCAACTTAATACAGGCCGAAATTCTCACAGGGTGTGGTTCAGGCGAAATGGTGTACATACCTCGAATACCACTCATCCCCAACAATTACCCCTTTCAATTTAAACGCGCCCAGTTTCCAGTTGCTGTATGCTTTGCCATGTCGATAAATAAGTCGCAGGGACAAACCCTAAAAGCAGCTGGTATCAAGTCAACAAGATGTTTCTCGCATGGACAACTGTGTGACTGTATGTGGCTTGCTCGCGGGTCAGTAGCGCCGAAAATCTATTTTTATTAGCCTCTGAGGGAAGAACTGCTAATGTTGTCTACAAAGAGATTCTTTGAACTTAACTCTGAAACATGATATTTGTTTATATTTGAATAATGTCCTGGCTACTTCGATTGCGTCATTTCATTTCAATGTAACACAGATAACGCGAAAAGCGACCTAACGCGGGCGAAGCCGCGGGTAACAGCTAGTAAACAATAATTTTAAATATTTACAAGCAAACATTTTTGACTATAAATGACGACCATAGATTAAAGAAATTTGCCTGGCGTCACGTGCGATTCCAAATTCTTAGACGACGACGATGACGACTTGCAATGAGCTACGAATTTTTGCTATAAGCTACGATTTTGCCACGCCGTTCGGCTACGAGCTACGATTTTGCTACAAGCTACGAAGTAAAGCTACGAATAATATCAAGCTTTCATACTATCTTAATCTTTTTTATCGCAAACTAACAGAAAATAAAAAAGCAAATATTGGTATCATAAATAAATATTTCTTAAGATTACTTTCATACTTCACTTACCAATCTGAGTAATATTTACTTACCAGACAATTCTGGAAAAAAAAACTTTTAGTTTCCAGGAATTTCCTTTGATATACACCGACTGTACAAATAGTTAAGAACCGTGCCCAGTTGGACTATACGCAGAATTTTGCGATACGACTAACAGTTTTTTTCTTCTTTAAGTCTTTGAGAGCGTATTTTAAGAGAATCTTGAATAATTTTTGATTCTTTCTTTCAGGGATAAGTCCGCCATTGTACTTCTGTTTTAAATTGTATGCTTTTGTTTAATTTTTTTTTAACCAACAATAATCATAACAGTAATATTTACATAAACCGTATATTGACAACATCATATTTGTCACAGTCTTAGGCCACGCGTTTGGCTTCAGACCAGGTCATTAAAATCTCGCCTAAAATCCGCCACACAAAGAAGCCGGAAGCGTGGCGGAGGCGAAAGACATCAATTTTGTATAGTTTGAGTTTCTATGAAGGACTACACGCCACGACTCTGGATCACGTGTGTGCACGCCTTAGTGTGTGACGGCTTTAAGTATGTGGCCTGTCCATGGTCGTAAATGGTCATGGATACTTTTCCATGACCATTTACGGTGTCTGATCTGAAGATCTTTTGGCATTTCTTTGAATCGCTCCCACAGTACTCTGTCTTAAAAAATACCATTCTTTATTTTTATTATTTATTTTTCAACGCCTCATGTGACCAGAAGGCTGGCCTATATTTGGCTCAGAGGTTAAGCATTGCCATACAGCGTGGCAATGCTGCCAGCCTTCTGGGCACATTTCCAGTTGACAGTGATGCGGAGGAATATTTCGACGCATAGTGTTTTGTATGTATTTTTTTTTGTGTATATATAAAAATTTGTGTCCACCTTATATATTAAATTATTCTTTATTTTTCAATGAGTGCCGTAAAAAGTACAAGATTTAAAAAAAATATTGACCGCGCGCGATTTCCTAATTCTATGGCAAAAAGTGAGTAAATCATAGAGCTCTTTATTCTTCTTTCCAACTACTTTTGCATTCCAAATGTATATTTGTAATAGCTCCAAAAAAAAAAAAACCAAAAAAAAATTATTAAACGGAGCCCGCTGTGTGTGCCCGGTCCTTTAAGATAAAAGTCCCAGGCTTATTTATAAAGGTTGGTTTTGTGTGCGTTTTAATTACTCGCAACGGTCCAAATGTTTTTTGTAATAACCATGCGAGAATATTATACTGAGAAACTGGAGTTTCTATGTTTTCTCCATTATTTTTTTGGGGCAAAACAAGTAATAAAAATTAAACCTTAAAAGCTGTAATTTATTCAATAAACACAACAATGTTTTAGAATTAAGCTTAAGTCAAAAACATGTTTTCTTAGTTACACATTTAAATCTCCTTTACAGGGAAATCTTTAAGTATTATGTGGTGGTACCCTCAAGACGCGAGTCCGACTCGCACTTGGCCGATATTTTTTATTTCATTTAAACAAAAAAAAAACTTGAAACGGAATTTTTCATAAACATTTGTTTCTAACAAAAAAATAATAATATTAGTAATTGCTTTCCATGCACAAAGGTAGCGAATTGAATTCCAAACAATATTAACATTTATTACTACTGCGTAAATAATAAAATTCAATGCATAACTAGACAGCATTCACTACAGTATTGCACTGTATTGTACAACGTTCGAACATTCATCTGATCCTCTGGGATACACAATGTTGATTAAATAAAATCGGCCAAGTGCGTGTCGGCCCACAAAAGAAGAGTTCCGCACCATTTTGTATACAAAACGGCAAAAAATCATATTTTTGGGAGCCCCACTTAAATAATTATTATATTCTGATTTTAGTAGTTTTAGTTTTAGCCGCAACATAAGTACATAAATAATCATCTTGAAAATGTCGACTGTCTATTACGGTTCATGAGGTACAGCTTGGTGACAGACTGACGGACGGACGAACAGCGGAGTCATAGTAATAGGGTCCCGTTTTTACCCTTTGAGTACGGATTCTTAAAAACTGATGCAGAAACTACCAATTAACCTTACATATTATACAGTGATCCACATAATAAAAGTAAACCATATAAGGTGAACTGTTTATTTTTTGTATTCCACTATATACATATATAATATTGTTTTAGCTTGTGCGTCGAACAATAAACAACTTAGTGCTTTGGTGCCGGATGCCTCGTGTAGAGGTGACCTGTCGCAAGGAATGTGTGTGTAAACGGTGGCGGGCATGCTAGGACTAACAGTAGTGGATGGGCGTCGCCGGCCGGCATTAGTTTTCATAAACTCATTGGTGGCGGAAGCACGCAAAGTAATTTGGTCTGTATTTGTAACTTTGACTTTCGTAAAGTAACGCCTGATTCTATTGAATATCTTAAAATATTGTATTGTAAGAACCTTCTTTGAGGTTAGGTTGCCTTAAGGAT
Source organism: Apomyelois bistriatella (assembly GCA_947044815.1). NCBI lineage: Eukaryota > Metazoa > Arthropoda > Insecta > Lepidoptera > Pyralidae > Apomyelois > Apomyelois bistriatella. Next base: position 1,952,646 of record OX345693.1, read on the forward strand.
AACACTTCAATTCTTTCCGATCTGAACGATATACACATTTAAAAACTTTATCTAATATATATAATACAATAATTATTTTACCATGAAAAGACCTTTTGTTTGACCTATTTGTCCGTGAAATTATATGCAATATTTAAAATATAATCATATTGAAACTTCAAGTAATCGCGGCCACTCTTTGAGATTAACTAAGATTCGATTGGTTAAGGCCGGCTACACAACCGACTATCATCGCTAGAGAATCTGATAGTTTGTACGATTCATTGCTGAGTTCATCAATGTTTAACGATACGGTTAAATTTAAAACAACCGTGAATATTACTAAACCGCCGTTTTTAAGGTAAACGGTTGTTTTGTGTTTTTGGACGGCTCTTATTGTCATATTTATAAAATAAACTACCATTTTTAAATTAAATCTGTGTTGAGTTAGCCCTAAAGTAAGTTTGAGACTTGTGTTATGGGATAGTAACTCAACGATACTATATTTTATTACAAATAAGTACATAATATCAATAATAATATCAATATATAATAAGACCCATAAACATCCAAGAACTAGGTCAATCAAAAAAAGATCATTTTTCTTCTTGATCTGACCCGGGATCGAAGCCGGGACCGGGGCGAGAGTAGCGGTCAGGCATGTTAACCGTTACGCTACGACTCAAATGATTTTAATTTGCGTTTTTGTACCGCTAATAGGCACTCCGGCTTACGACATGCCTGAAGGAAAGTGGTTACCATAGGTTAAGGACGACTGCAACACCCTGCAGATCCTGGGCTCCGAAGTAATCAGCCGAAGCAACCGGGAAAGCGCTAAGATGAGAGAGATGGACGACCGCAACACCAGAAGTGTCAAAAATCCGTCTGGATCTGGAGTTAATTTTAAACATATTAAATTATAGTTCCCTATAGTTACAAATTGCAAAACTGCTTAAAGTGGCCGTTTTAAGAAATATTGCAATTTGTAACCAAAGGAAACTATAATTTAATAAGTATGTTTAAAATTATCTCCAGATCCAGACGGATTTTTGATAAAAAATAAATAAATATTTATTTAATAAATAAATATTATTATCGGTTATAATGTCTGAAATAAATAAATTGAATTGTTTTGATAACCTGTGTTTTCAGTGAATAATGATTTTTAACTGATGGTGGCGCTAGTGTTCACTAAGGTATCATCTTATAGGAATCTTTTTGTTTTCTTTTGAACGGCCTTCTCAAAAGCACCAGTGCTAAACCAGTATTCTTTGAGAAGAGTTCTACATGTCTGTTTCAGAATTGGTTATTTCGACTGTCATTTAAGGAGTAGTAGCCAATTTGCAGCCACCCTAAGTCGCTTGATTGCAAATTTCATTCATGATATTCAGAAGTTGGTTCTTTGCGAGCCGCAGAAACGTCATTAGTCTGATTGCCAAGATTTTACTTACGGTTAATTGGTGAATAATTGAGATTGCTCATAAAAAATATTGTTTCGATTGATGATTGATTGCTCCAAAATGTTAGACTGTTTGTTTGAAAATGATTGATTTAAAAAGTATGTAAAAATGTAACTGAGGATAAAATTTAATATTTTTAAATGATCAAAATATAAAATGGTAATTATGGTGTAGGTAAGTAATGCTATTGTCAAAAATACAACAGCACTTTGGCGGTGGTGTGTGACAGAGATGTGTGGAGAAGAATCGCAAGAGCCGCGGTCATGGAGAAACCCAATCTATAATCACGACCACTCTGACAAAATTGTACGACTAAGAAGAATAATCTGTAAGAGCTGTGTCAATTTATTTAGCTCGCCCGCGATCCTTGGGGACTGCTGCCTGCCAATTTGCATCGCTAATGACCCGCTTCAAATCTCAGATGTTTTTTGCTATACCGTAGAAAATAAGCACTTGAAAAGTGTACATCTTAAATAAGGTAAAGGAAGGAACTTATGAAAAAAGGTAAGTATACTTAAAATACCTTATTGTTAGGAGATAAATTTGGTTCTATATCGTTAATGAATGGTGTCGAATTTCAGGAGATTTTCTGTATAAGTTATATAAAATAATCACTTGCAAGGTTTTTTTTATTACACCCTGAACAATTTAATTCTGAAAGTACTTAATTAAAATAATGTTAGTAAAGCGCGAATCGCATTGATACATTGTCTATCAATTCTATAAATTTCAAACAACAACTCGCTTCTCACGTTGCTATCAATCACACTTCGCATAAGGTTCAAAATGACAAGTGAGAAGTGAGCTTCGAAGTGACGGGGAAATCACCTTACAGAATGCCACATCTTACGTCATCTCATTCAAAATCTCACGTCTAATCTAGTTCATCTCGCTTACACGCTCGCAAGGGTAGCGCTAGTATAGATTCAAATTATCAACCGAGCTTTTAGGATGCCAATCAAGAAACTCACAGCGGATTCAGATTCGAAGTTTAAAATGATAGCTTTTAGAATCAAGGTCCGAAACCTTAAAAAATTTAAATAGATAACATACAAATTATAAATAGCGCCTAATACGTTTATAGCTTAAGTTCGATGCCTAGGTTCTTACACTAAAGCTTACTCAATTACTTAATAAGTATCGTCATTAGAGTGCTATTGGCTATCTATAAATATGCAAGCGATGTAAGCCCCTTAGTTCGTACTTATTCGAGTGAAGAAAACGATTCAATTTTCCAATATAAAGGCCCTCGATAACTTACTAGTACGATTCAGGAATAAAAAGAAAATAAAATGGCAATAGAAAAATAATTTATTTTATACTAGCGACCCGCCCCGGCTTCGCATGGGCAAAAAAACTTTCCTCTTGAATCTATTAAAAAAAACCGCATCAAAGTCCGTTGTGTAGTTTTAAAGATTTAAGCATACAAAGGAATAAAGGGACAGAGAAAGTGACTTTGTTTTATACTATGTAGTGAAGTGATAGTGATATCAATATCCTGATAAGTACTCGTACTTTGATTAATTAATAAACAAGACTATATTTAGAAACAAATTTATATCTACTTGTAGAAGTACGTATGAATTTATCTATACTAATATTATAAAGAAGAAAAAATTTATTGTTTGTTCCTTTGTATTGAATAGGCTTTGAAACTACTGGACCCATTTGAAAAAGTGACATAAGCTATGTATATACCACAGCCGAAGCCGGGATGGACTGCTAGTTTCTTAATATAGATAGTGTTGTTAAGATCTTTTACTGCAAGATTTGATTATTTATAAACAAAGACTGCACTTTGCACTCAAAACTGTGAGTTGTCAAGAAATAAAATAAAACAAACTGTACTAAGAAACAGAATAATTATGCCTCCTAAACTCTAAAGTCATAAACGAATTGTTTTGTGGACGTCCAAAAAGCTGAATATCATTTGCTTACTGTTAAATTCCGTTGCCGCCGTATATATCAGAATATTTGTATATATTTGAATTACTAATTTGTGCTAATAGACACGTCTGTAGCAAACGATTCTCCGCTTAATTACAAAATTGGGAACAAGAAGTAGTTATGGTATTACAGACCTTAATTTATAAGTTTTTAGTATGTTTTTGGTTTATGTATTATAAATATAGTTCAAGCCTCTGCTGTCCATCTAGTTATCAGCTGTATATTTATAACAGAAAGTATTGAAACTTTCACAAACTATGTATTTTTATTGCCGCTATAATAGCAATTATTTTTATTTATTTATTCCATAACAAATACATTGTGTCGGAAACAAGTAATTAACAGTATAATCACAATTAAAATAAAATTAAAAACTAAAAATAAACAATTCATTACATATGTCAGATAGTAAAGAACTAAACGTAACATCTTAATCGAATGAAATGTCTATAGAAATCAAGTTGGCAGCACCAAGTGTCATTGTCAGATGTTAATGTCATAGTAGTAGCGGTTGGGAATCGAAATAAACGTTCACTTTGAATATGGCGTCGGGCGAGCGCACTCGGGTCGGAATACGTATCGTGATTAATTGAGCGGATCATAGATCGAAAAGATAATAGTTTACGTAAATTGGTTTAAGCGTTAACCCGTGCACGTGGTTATATGATTATTGCCAGAAGCTAGCTATCCCTTGTTGACCTATGGGCGAGAAGCCTAGTGTTCAGAAGTCTCGTGATGAGGCGCCTAGATGCGCGAGTGTCTGTGTACCCTTGACCCTTGATTTCACCAATTGCTGTTGGTCATAATTTGTGTTAGCACGGAGGAAATCGAGAAGAGTCTTGGTTGTGAGATTACTGTCGTGTGCGTGTGTGGGGCACCGACCTCAGCCGTGATTTGGGTTGCTGTCCCTCTGCCGGGACAATTATGCCCTCGCTTGACCTTTGTCAGATTGTGTAAAGATACCCTGTTAGTCAACTGTCACTCTGCTTAAAAGAGTTGCCCACGAAAGCCATCCTATGACCTTATCTGATGCTCGGAGCCATCCACCCTGACTTCCACTAGGCCCCCTTATATCCCTCTCTCTCCGACACATAGTTTTAAAACCACAAATTATAATAAGAACGTCAAATTTATGTATTCAATTAAGCGTCATTATGTCAAAACGTCCAAATTAAATTTAAAAGTCATAATTCCAGAACTTCATGAACTATTATGTATGTGCTAATGCACATATTTACCCCCGTATTAAGAAACGTTTGTTAAGCCTATTTTAGCTAAAATGTGTTTCGTCTCGTTCTTTCACGTGAAGTGTCGGGTATAAGAAAGAGCCAAAACATATTTTAGTTAAAATGAACTCATCAAACGTTTCTTCAAAAATTCTAATTAAAGTTCGTGAACCCAACTCTCGCTTGGCCAGTTTTATATAGTTATGACTATGTTGGAAATCAAAGTACAGTACCTACACTAAATTTGACATACATAAAAATTATCAATCACAATAAATAATGATTTACTAAAAGATATGTACCTACATGAGATGAGCCATAAAGTTTTACCTCTATTATTGTGTGTATACTTTTTATAGTAAAGTGATTATGATATGACCAAACAAAGAATCATTGCTTTCGATTAAACATCAATTTTTTTTCTGTAACTTTGCAAATTATATATCAAAACTTTCAGAAGTAAAATAGTCTGATAATGCACATACTCCTAAAATAAACAACTTACTAGAAACTACCAAAAAGAACACTAAATAAACATTGTATCAACCGTTCAATCAACAGCCCTCGCTGAAGAGGCATCTTATGACTAGCGACGGCGATGCGCACCGCGTGTCGATAATCAAGAAAGTTGGCCGACGACGGCAGACGTGCCGACAATTCCGCCAATACGGCACGTGTCGACGTCAAATACTAAATAAAGGTAGATAAGACAAATGAACATTCTAATGCCTATAGGTATATTGCTTCTGAGATACAATACAGTTGTCGATACGTGCAACATATGATGGCCGTTAAACAACACTAAATTAAGAAAACAAAGAATGGTTACTGTCTTGATATCTAGTTGGCCGACGACGGCAGACGTGCCGACAATTCCGCCAATACGGCACGTGTCAACGACAAACACTAAATAAAGATAGACATAACAAATTGAAATCCTAATGCCTATAGATATATTGCTTCTGAGATACAATACAGTTGTCGATACGTGCAACATATGATGGCCGTTAAACAACACTAAATTAAGAAAACAAAGAATGGTTACTGTCTTGATATCTAGTTGGCCGACGACAGCAGATCTGTCGACAATTCCGCCAATACGGCACGTGTCGACGACAAATACTAAATAAAGATAGACAGAACAAGTTGAAATCTTAATGCCTATATATATATATTGCTTCTGAGATGCAACACAATTGTCGACACGTGCAACATATGATAGCCGTTAAACAACACTAAATTAAGAAAACAAAGAATGGTTACTGTCTTGATATCTAGTTGGCCGACGACAGCAGACGTGCCAACAATTCAACAAACACTAAATAAAGATAGACAGAACAAATTGAAATCCTAATGCCTATAGATATATTGCTTCTGAGATCATTATTGTCTTCTGAGATGCAACACAGTTGTCGATACGTGCAACATATGATAGCCGTTAAACAACACTGAATAAAGAAAACAAAGAATGGTTATTTTCTCGAGATCTAGTTGGCCGATGGCTGCAGACCTGTTGGCGGCACGTGTCGACGACAAACTCTAAATAAAGATAGACAGAATAAATTAAAATCTTAATGCCTTTAGGTATATTGCTTCTGAGATGCAAGAAAGTTTATAGATACGTGCAACATTGAGAGCCTTTATAGAACACTAAATAAAGAGAAGAAATAATGGTTATTGTCTCTGAGATCCAGTTGGCCGATGACCGCAGATCTGTCGACAATTCCGCCAATATATGTCAATGACAAATACTAAATAAAGACTTATAAAAACTTTTATATGATTTGCTATGTTCTCTATCTTTTTAAAATAGTGACCAACGATGCCACAAATGTAGCCTTATACTGCTATATTAGAAATGTCGCTTCTGTACTTTAATTTATTAACCTATGACCATTCCAAATTAACGACAAGGTCTGCTGCATTATAACTGAGAATTAATGTGCGTGTATGATGAATCAGGAAATTGCCATGATTCCTACTCATCATACATGTCGATGATATGCACATAATTTATGTATACTGGTGAGAGAAGTATTTAGTAAAGGTAAGATGGGTTTGATGAAAGGAAATGAGGTGGTAAGCATGAATACTAAATACTTATTTAGTAAATTATGAGTCTAAGGTGGCAGGATAAAAAAAAAAAAAAGTTCCGTCAATCCATAAAATACTTTTTAAGTTAACTACAATTATCGATAGAAAAATCTTTGATACATGTACTGATAAGTTCGATTTGTTATGTCCTAAACATATCGTTTATTGATCTTTGTTAAAAAAAATACATGTACTTATTGAATATAATCAAGTAGATTGAGCGAAACAATGACACCTATTTACAACTACTCATTTTATGATATCTTTTTTTTTGTTTGTTTACAAAAACATAAAAATTGTACACACCTACTTCGAATCACGTCTAAAAACTCGAATGCAATTTAAAATAAGAATAATGATCAGTAAACCACGAAGCCTGGGTTGTTAAAGTTGTATTTGCTCGGAACTAGGCGATTCCCTCGCCACGCTGCGTTCAGCATGGTAATAGATAGCAATCACTAGATGGACATTCAAGTTACGAGCGAGAAGCGGAAAATACTATCACAACCTAGACGGATTTACCCAATCGCGTCTAAAATCATTAATCACAGCAAATATCACAACAGCACCCGTAGCCAAGTGACAATTTCAAAACGCTAACGAATGTCGACAAGAACAAAATGTATGGGATTGACATAAACTGCGGTAAATCATGTGGTCAATCTTATGTCAATCCCAAACATTTTATTCTTGTCGCACGTCGGTAACGCTTACCGGTCTCCTCCGTATTATTTATGTCATCTACGCAGTTATATTAAACACATTATTATCATAAACTGCATATCAAATACAATAGAGGAGAGCACGCTAAAAGGTGATATATTAAGTATTATGACGACCTCCGTGGCGTAATGGTTAACATAACCTGCTACTCAGGAGGGTTCGAACACGGGAGGGTTCGATCCCCGGTCAGGTCAAGGTGAACATTAATATTTTTCTGAATAGCTTGGGTCTTGTATTTTAATCTATAAATGTATTTTTTTATAAAATACTAGCTGTTCCCCGCGGCTCCGCCCGCGTGGGACTCGGTTATATCGCGCCCAAAAGTAGCCTATGTTTGACCTCAGGTCGTTAACTACATCCCTACCAAATTTCATCCCAATCGGTCCATCCGTTTAGCCGTGAAGAGGTGACAGACAGACAGACAGACAGACAGACAGACAGACAGACTTTCGCATTTATAATATTAGTATGGAAGTATGGATATGGATAGTGTCGTTGAGTCATAACAAGTCAAGAACTTACTTTGGGGCTAACTCAATCTGTGTGTCTCTATGTACAATATTTATAATGTTTTATTAAAAATCTAAAAATAAATATTGTTTTTGCTATACATATAATAAGATAAAATTATGCTATCAATACCTATGTCTATTCTAAAAAAATAAACTAATTTATATAAAAACTAAATTCTTAAACTAAGTAAAATATAGAGCCCAAATTGCTGTCGTCGCAAGAAGGTAAAGTGCTCAAGATGCTGGCTGCATTGCCACGTTGTATGGTCTGCTTATTGTTTATATTTATTGTTAATACAATTAAACGCTTTTCTCATATGACTCGCACCAACATGACATCTGTGGCGGCAATATCGCGGCTACATTGTCACGGCAGTCACAGTTAAAGAAATACATACAAACTGATGGCAACAGCTTGCCAGTGTTGGTATTGGAAATACCTTTTTAAATGTTGCCAGATTTTCGTTGTCTGATTATTGCTGCGTCAGGAAGGCAGCCTTTTTCTGACTTTGACTATGAGAAATAAAATATAGACATTTTGATAGCATAAAAAAAGTTACCTAAAATTTGTGCCTGGAAGACACCAAAACGAACAGACAGATTTATTTTATTATATAAAAAGACATTCAAAAATAGTAGCAATTCTTTTCTGACTGATTGGCTATCGATTGTCATGGAAATTAGGAATAAATAAATAAATTACCAAGAAAACTGAAGTAATGATTCGTTTCATTTGTTTCAAATAAAATAATCATTATTTAGAATGCACTAAACAAAAGAGAAAACAAAAAAAATACGGTAAAAATGAAGAAACATAAATATGTAAGAATAAATACTTGCCAAATTACTTTGCGTTTAGGTACGTTTATAAAAAAATAAGTAATCTATTAAATATGTAAGTATAATCACCTTTTACAACACCCACGAGAAAAGAGCAGGTATTTCTCTCTTGCATAGGTATTGTCTATTACTCGTTATTATTATTTTTACTATTTCGTTTAAATATTAAATCCAAAAAAAATAAATAAAAATATATTTTCTGTTCTGATTGTGACTACTTTATAATTATCTTTTTTTTTTGTTTTCATAATGTTTGTGATTTCTTGTGTGTGTTTGCAATGTTTTTAAATAAAATTTTATTTTATTCTATTATAAAATAAAAAACAAATTCGGAAAGAGTAATATTTGATACCTTACTTCAGTAATAAATATTATATAGTATTATATTCCGTTTTAATGAATCTTTTGTTCAAATGAAACCAATGAAGGAAGGACTTCCTTTAAGAAAAGCAATCAGAGGGTAAATCCGGTAAATCCACATTTCTACGAAGTGAGATGTTTCCGATAAATAAAAATATCTTAACTTGTACTTAAAATTATAATAAACGAATGAAAATTTGTTAAATAAACAAAAATATAAGGAAAATCTTGTAAAAGGGCAAGTTTTATATCATAAATTTTCGACCGACGATATTTGTGATCTCCAAAATTAATGTTCGAAACCAAAACAAATAAATATATAGGGACAAATCACACAGATTGAGTTAGCCCCAAAGTAAGTTCGAGACGCGTTATGGGATACTCACTCAACGATACTATGTTTTATAACAAATACATGTATAGAAAAACATCCAAGACCCAATATCATTTTTGACCTGACCGGGGATCGAACCCAGGACCTTCTGAGTAGCGGGCAGGCATTTTAACCATTACGCCATGGAGGTCGTCAAAAATGTTATCAAAAATTAAAACAGGTGTCATAATTCCAAAATTAGTACCAACAAAGTATAATTTCATAGCTGTTTTGATTGTAAAAGGATTGTAATTGCTCTGTTACGGCTGTAACGACTCCCACAAGATGTAAATTAGACGAAATCTCCCAAGAAAACTTCAAGAACACAAACTTCGAAGCAACATTATCATATTACCACAAGTACAGTATGCTTAATTGTAATTTGCATTTAAAATTTAAAGAGGTAACGTTTGTTATCTTCCAAATTTATTAAGAAGTCAAATTTGTAAGTACGAGTGCTACTTATTTATGTATTAGGGTTTTTTAATTATTAAGAAAGCAATTATCATTTTCTATTCAAAAAGTAAGTACTTCTTTTTCTTAGCGAGTTGACTCTGGCTTATTATGATATCTACGCGTTCCTAATAAAAACCATCCTTTAGTCATTTTTGTCAGTTAGTTCATTTAATAGGTGTTCATTGTACATTTTAATATTTGAATTACAATTTAAATACTGTTACCATTTTCTTCACGTTTCCTCTCTTGGGTCTGCTGGAAGAGATTTCTTTAGAAATAAGCAGCACCCTATGTACTAATGTTCTATATTCTATGTTTTTTTTCTTTTGTATATTTTTATGTGTACATAAATTTGAAAATAAAAAAAATACTTAAAAGCAAATAAGAAACCATTCTAGACCGAACAAGACATGAATTCAATACATAAATTAGAGTGATAAAAATTTACATACAAATATAAAATTATTTAGGCGGAATCTCGCAAAACGTTCATTTAATAAGTATCGAATTTAACGCTTCACGCGTTTGATCCGTTCATTTTAATATGTGCCCAAATTTAATATTGGATACTTATAGCCTAATAATTATATATTCCTTTGATATGATGGGTAACGAACCAAATTCATTTACAAAAAGAACTTAGTAAATAAGCATTTTTAGTGCTGGTGCTTGGTAATGAGGAGCTCGATAGCCTAGCAAATTCAAAATTCAAATTTAAATACGTTTATTCGCAATATAGGACATTCTTAACACTTATTGACGTCAAACATTACTCAAATTAAGTTTACCACCACTTCCAAAGCGCAAGTGGAGAAGAAGCGGCGCCACAAACTCCACTGCAGCATTTTCTCTAGAACGTCAATTTACAAAATTTGAGTCAAGCTCGCCATTAGTCGCATTTCTATCTTGAGCTCCCCCGTGCTTCGGAAGGCACGTTAAGCCGTTGGTCCCGGCTGCCATCGGGTAGTCGTTAAAGGAACCACGTCAGAGCCCGAGAGGCGGTTCCGAAGAACTCTGACACCAGGGTGTGCATGGTTGATTGACCATGAAACCTACACGAAATGAATTAATGAATATGGTGATAGACTTAATCTATAGTTGAATCCCAACAAGTTACACACGCCGCTTTGCCTCTTCGTTTATTGTGTACGGCAAAAGAGTAGAATTATTTACCAGCTGATATTCGATACCCGGGTCTTTTAAGGCATGCGAGCTCTATCTTAGACCACAGTTCTTACCATCACTTATTAGTCAATGTATACTCTTAAATTTTAGATGGATAGTGATAAGTCACTATCTATCTAAAATTTAAGAGCTGTGCTCTTGTCGGTGGAGTCTCTTCCAGGTGTTTCTATCTTTCGCTAGCCTTTCACCCCATTTTGGACACGACTCCCACTTTTTCTTTTATTTGTTCTATAAAACTCCTTCTAGTTCTACCTCTTCCCCGTCTTCCCTCTATCTTGTCTTCCATAATGTTTTTCATAAAGTCATCGTGTCGTATTAAATGTGACATCTTCTCTCTTCTGTTCTCAATTTCCTTTATTAAAGTTCTTTGCTCTCCTATACGTTTTAAAACTTTTTCATTGGTTATAACTAACTACATAAAAAAATGTTTTCTTTACATTATCAGTGTCTATATGGGCAATTAAAGTAACTATATTACATAATCTTAATATATACTGGTAATTAATATAGGTCATAATTATGAGGAACTCTCTTGTTTTAGAGGCCACAGACCTCTATTTTCATCATAACTTAGCTAGAGAAATAAATTACTTGAGTCTAAATAAGTAGTCAAATAAATAAAAAACAAAACAATGAAATTCGGATGCTATGATGAACGTTTTTGGCTCCGATATATGATATTAGCCACTTGAACACGACGAAAGCTGACTTCCTCGTTTATTGCCATGACTACTCATGCGCAAATCGAACGCAATTCAGAAAATATTATTTTCTTAGGTATATTGTATGTATTTATTTTAACTCCAACACAGGCCACTATTAAAATCTAAAAAAAAATGGCATTACCATAGACTATCGCGTAATGCTACAGAAATCATAGAGTCATCAAAAGAATTTGGAAATCGCGCGCGGTTTCCAGCAGGCAAATTATTTTTTTAAATCTAGCGTCAACGCTCTTGATTTTTTTTTATTTTAGGCCAGTCAAATTTATTAGTGGCCAGTATTTGATTTAATTATCGCGCATTTGAAAGAAGTATTTAAAATATGAATAAACTGAGAGTTTTTGGAGGGAAAGTAAACTGTCGCTATGTCCGCGCTGTATTTAATTTCCAAAACTTAGGTTTTTTCGAGTGTTTGTGCATAATATTGGTGGTTTATTATTCGCAAAGTGTTCGTGAACAAGCTTGAGTGTTGGGAAGTGATACAGTGTCGATTTCGTGACTTTTTATCTTTGTCACCAAAATCTCCATGATATAGCTAAGTGAAATTTTTCCACCGCTTCACTTAGCCATCTGACTCAGACTAGACTTACTTACTTGACTGTACTTGACTATTGACTTGAATTTTCGACTCGACTGACTTAAGTAGGACTGAAGAAAATTAATAAATTCAAGAAAGGCCTTAAAGGACTAGATTCCATGGCCGTAAAAACTATTCAAAAAAAAAATGAATAAACTTGAGAACCACATTCCTATAGAGTTGATGAAACCATACATTTTAGGTTTTTCGTAAACAAAGTGTAGTAAGATTGAGCCTAATTAATACCAATAGTCTGTCAGTGAATGAATTTAAACTTTTACAGACTAAGTACCTATTTCTTTTGCAGTTACATTTTTAAATACCTACTTAAAAGTAAATAAAGTATAAAATTAGTCTTCTTTAATTTTATTTTTTTCTAATATATAAACCTTGGCGCTAGATCCAACTCGGGCTCCTTTTTCTGGAAATCAATTTAAAACTTATCATCATATTTTATGTCCAGAAAAGTTTGGGATTTAGTATGCTTCCATTAAATATTTTATTTTATTTAAACCATATATTTTAGTTACCAATTTTCTTGTCCCCAAGTTTTTTTGATAAATATTTTATCTATCAACGTTCTAAAACAGTTCTCAGTTGCGTCCGAAATCTCAGCGTTTGATCTTCTCGCACGTGAGGGGAATGAATCTCATCCCAATATTAGTCCCTCGCCTTGAATTCTATACGCGATCTCGACCGACGTTACTCAATATACAACTCGTAAAAGTAGCCTACTTGGTATTTTATGTTTCTTTAAAATTAATAAAAGGGAGACGGCGTTTATAAATATAAAATAAATATAAATTTATAGGAACATCACACAGATTGAGCTAGCCCCAAAGTAAGTTCGAGTTATGGTTATGGGATACTAACTCAACGATACTACATTTATAACAAATACCAATCCAATCAGAAAAATATAATTTTTCATCTTGACCTGACCGGGGATCGAACCCGGGACCTTCTGAGTAGCGGGCTGTTAACCATTACGCCATGAAGGTCGTCAAAGTTTGCGTCAATAATGTCGATATCAACATATTTTTAGATGGATGGCACTTTAATCCCTTTCTTCCTTTTTTTCCCTTTTACACCATGAATTATAAATAACTCAAGAAACTAAAACCATGTATTCGGATTATTTTCAGAGAACATACGGTAAATATAGAAAAATCTGGCTTCCTATTTATGTATTAATCAACCAGACTTAGCATGTAGATCGACCATAAAAAATGTTATTTAATATATATTTTTATGAAAATTAAGCAATAAACTGATCCGGATTATAATAAAAAGTTCGATTATTTCATAGATTAAAATAAAATTGCCGCGCGCGATTACCAAATTCTATAGTTTTTTTAATGAGAACAATATTATTTATTATTATTTTAGAGGTATATTGTCTGTGAAATGTTATTCGTTGAAATATGTTAGTCTTAGAGAAACAGGGTGTGAAAAGGCTAGGGGAACATAGATTGCCTATAAGAGACTCTACCTATAACAGCGCGCAATTGCCCTACTAAAGAATATCACCTTGACAGTGTGTTCATTAGAGGTGCACTCAGACCTAAATTCGGACCATAGACCGGTCCTTCTCCAACTAGGACAGACCGACAATGGGCGCCCCGCTCATACAAGGACAATCACGGATTGGAAGAGACTAGCGAAAGCACTCAACCAACCCTCCCCCGACTTGGACGCGATACCCGAAAGGATATCGTCCACCGAACAGACCGACATGGCGATCTCCTCCCTCACCAACCACTTGCAAGCAGCCATCAAGGACTGCTCCAGGCAGGTCCCTTCTGTGGACCCTAACCACAGATTCGAACTGCCGGAAGACGCAAGGCGGTTGCTGACGGAGAAAAACGCCGCGACAAGGGAACACGACCTCTACCCCACCGAAGAGGCCCGTTCTAGATTACGCTACCTTCAAAGTCGAGTTAAGGAGCGCATGAAGGAACTCAGGGACGAAAGGTGGGGCGACTTCCTCTCTGAACTGTCACCGTCCCACGTCACTTACTGGCGTGTGGCACGAAGTCTCAAGTGCTAGCCCTTTTCGCTGACGACACTGCTCTATTCACATCCAGTACAAGTAAGGAGCTTATCTCCAAACGCCTCCAACAAGCAGTCGACGCGCTCGGCGCTTGGTTCAGGAAGTGGCGCATCGAGGTGAATCCGGAAAAGAGCGCAACAGTGTTCTTCTCCAAAGACTCCCGCGGTGCAACACGACCCCCGGCATGGAGCACACAATCGCTCTTAAAAACGATATCTTTGTTCGGAAAATCCATTCCATGGGTTGACCGCACAAAATATCTGGGCGTTATCTTTGACAGCAAGATGACCTTTGGACCCCACATCCAAAGAGTACGCAACAGAGCAGCCTTCTATCTAGGCAGACTCTCACCCATGATCAGTAACGTAAAAATGTCGCTTAGAAATAAGTTGACTCTTTACAAGCTGTGCATCCGACCTGTCATGACTTATGCGAGCGTTATTTTCGCACACGCAGCACCATCTCTTCTGAATAAACTCCAACTCATTCAGAATAGGTTCGCACGTAGAGCCACGGGATCCCCCCGGGGTCTACGCACACGCGATCTACACAAGGACCTTGAGCTCCCATCCATGTCGAGATACCTCAAAGAAACGTCAAAACGTTACTTTGAGAAATGCTCTTCCCATCCGAACCCGTTAGTGGAACAAGCTGCTAACTACAGCCCGTCCAAGGATGTCCCCTTGCGGCACCGACGCCCGAGGAATGTTCTCTTTGACCCCGACGACCCCATCACGGTAGCTAATCGGCCATACGAAAATCTCCAGTCTCAAAGGAGACGGGGATTTTCCTTAGGCACACCGACACACCGCACTCGCCGGCGAGTGCGACGAAGTAGGAACAGTAGCTCGTTTTCCAGGTACCAAAATGTACCAGGGCGCTTCTCGCCACCAGTAGGCCCTTAAGGCAATGAGCGTTTGCATCGCTCGCGAGTTTGCATCGCTCGCGAGTTTGCATCGCTCGCCATTGATCAAAGGCAAAGCCCATGGCCGAGGTTCGTCCCAACTGGGAGCCCTTGCGCTTTTGCCGAAAAGGCTGAGTGGCGTCAAGCCCTCGCCTCAAACCGTCCCGCTGTAAATATTAAAGCTCTTAGAAGCTAATATTGTAGGACCTGTCAAAAAAAAAAAAAAAACAGCGCGCAAACATTTTGACCGTTATCATATTTGGTTTTATCATCTTGTATTTAATCTAATCAAATTTCAAATCCTTTTATTTTAGGCAGATTTGAAGGAAAGCGCCAGGAGAAAGCTTCTAGACAGATGGGTGGAGGGCGTGAAAAGAGTAGCTTGGGGCAGCATTTACAGAGCGGTCCATAGCACTGGTGATTGTTTAACTTGGAAGCACATGTGGTCACGATCATCACCAGTAAGAACCCGATGATCAAGAAGGTTTGACCTGATGTCAAAAATGTTTAAAAAATACAGATACCTTAATAATACATACATATAATTACGTCTTTATCCCATACGGGGTAGACAGAGCCTTGAGCCATAAGACCTTAGGCCACGTTTAGCATAATGGTAGTTGAAACAGGAAATCAATAGTGATGGGTTGCTAGCCGCATCGCCTATGTCATGATTTCCCCATTCGGCCATTCCCTCAGACGACTTTTACGGCTTGCGCGGGAAGAGAAGCAGCCGGTACATTCTATGTTTTTCTTTTCTCCCAGACCAGCATGGAAGACCTTAATAATACTGAACTAAAATCAGCAGATGCTTGAGATGCTTATAGCTTCACTTAAGATTTCTGTTAGACGAGTATAAGCCCTCGATCCAGCTAATTATCAATTTAATTCAATGAATTTATTTCAGACAATTTTAGGGACAGACTTTGTTTTATACATAGTATAAAGCAAAGTCACTTTCTCTGTCCCTATGTCCCTTTTTATGCTTAAGTTTTTAAAACTACGCAACTGATTTTGATGCGGTTTTTTTCAATAGATAGAGTGATTCAAGAGAAAGATTTTTATGCCCATACGAAGCCGGGGTAGGTCGCTAGTAGTTTTATAACAAATCCTTATTTGTTAGTAATTTGTCCTATTAGGATAGGACTAATCTTACTTTTTACTATTAGATTATTGTTAGTAAAATAATGATTTTTTAAATTTCTTAAGAACTACGTTCCTGGCGGACCACATAAACAATCAGGGATTATCAATCTGCTGACAGAGTATAATAGCAGCTAGGCCTCACCACAAAAATCTTCTGTAAATTTGAACCTCTTCAGTCAATACGACCGTCTTTGTTTGCATCCCTAATGCATGCCATTAAGATTCAAAAGTTGTGGTCTTACATAAAATCCGGCGACGGCTGGCGCTAGGAGCGAATGCTCTCCGGAATAAATTCCCTTTGCATACCTTGAAGGGAACTCGGTTTCATAATTTCCAAATGTTTGCCGTGTTTTAAGTGTTTCCGAAACCTTATAAGAGCCAGATATAATAAATGGAAATCATTTTTTAAACTAGAAAAAAAAAATGTTTACAGTATAATCTGTTGAAGATAGACGACTTATAACTCGTCTAGGATACATCTAAACTTAGTAAAATTAGATTTTTGTACGATATTACACTACATGGTTATAAGATACTGAGATCTGTATATCGTAAGAGCCTAATTTTGATCAATACTGAGCTTTAGGCTGCTTTTCATGTAGATACTTATACAAAATTTAACCTTTAATAATAACCTTATGTTTAACTGAATTATGTAATTGTATTCCAAACAAAAAAAAATAACATCTGTTAAGGTGATATTATGGTAAGTATGTAATTACTTATTCTCTACACGCACCTAAGATAAATTATATTTTTCAAATATTCATTTTACGCTCACGAAATCTAGATTGTAAAAAACAATGATAATAGGTTTGTTTTGATAAAACAATTCATTCCTGCGAACAATTTATTTTTCAGCTGCCCGACGCCATTCGCTCCGTTGACACGACACTTAGCGACATTTTATGCAAATTGTAAATCAAAAATATTACACTCATTTGGCACGTCTTTATCCCGGCGCTGTTTGAAGAAGTTCACCTTTTCAGGGAGTCCATCATTGATCCCGGATAAGATAGGGATCGAGTAATAAATGGGGGAGGAACGATAATCTACAGATTTAAATAATCCAACAGACCAGAACTTGGGACCCCGAGTGGAATGTGTAATTCTTCGGCAACCGCTTTTGAATTTTGATAGAGTGTTTGAAAGATGTCGGCCTTTTGAACAAGTTTTGATATCACCTGTCTTTGAACGTCGTCTTAAGCCTTAATCAGATACCTAATTTGTTTGCTTTTTGGAGTAAAGGTGGTTTGAATAAATTTGTTTTAAGTAGGTTACATTAAGTAGTGATGGTTCGATGACGGATTTGTGCTACTCAGAGGTTAGATTGAGAAATCGCGTTTTAGTGAACCCCGGGATTCAAAGTACTATCTCTCTGTACTTTGAATCCCGGGGTTCACTAAAACAGATGACATTTTAGTTTCATATCTACACTCATAGATTAAAAAAAAAATTTTGCACAGCGCGATTCGAACTTCTTCGTCTACTGCATTTGCTAAATGTTCGTACCTCATGTCAAGATGACTTGCACCCAACGTGTAATATGAATACCTTGAATATAATTTGTGGTTTAAGACATGTGTTCCACTTAGCATTTAATCGTTTTGCACTAAGTTAGCTATTTAATATGCCAAACCTATACAGCGCCCCTGGCTAAGAAATTCCATACAAAATCCTAACACAGCCGCTGGCATCTGCGTTAAGAAATCTCATACTGGGGGTAGAGGCCCAATAGCTACACCGAATTAGCTCTTGGTTTTAGAGTTTTTGATTGTGTCTAGATATATGAGAATGCTAGCCGAAGATTGAGACACTTCTAAGCCACTCCACCGACAGTTGCACAGCTCCTTAAATAAAAGATAGTAATGTATCTTCGTAGCATATCTTTAGTTGGAAACTGTCCTAAGACAGGCATGGAACAACGTACGTTTGTCGTTGCTTGCGGCTGCAATTCTCATATAGAAATTCCATCCACGCATTGTAGTCTAGGAGCTTACTTTCAAATTAATATTTCTTTTTTTTATTCACTTCACTGCGCAGGAAGGATAAATAGTGATTTTATTTTTATTTTCCGTTATATCGACAACTGATTTTATCTAGTTAGCAATGTTTTTTAGACAATAGCTGATGGAAGTAGAGTAGGTATGAGTACGTTTCAAAGTTAACAACAAACGAATATTACTTATATACTAATTACTACTACTTATTAAAAACTACATCGCTTCAAATTTGTAAATTGTAACGTTATTTTTTAATTCACATTAATAATTCAGGTCGATTGTCATCGCAATTGTTCAGTGATCGATTTAGCCGACTTTTCGTTATTGAACTCTAAGAAATCCATACAACTGATATCCGATTCCGATTCGATTAAGTTTGCGCGATATTCGTATTCCCCTAACACAATTATGAATCTGTGGCTATCTACAATTAAAGCTTGTTTAATATGTAAAAATCCGAGTAAAGTAACTTGCCAAGCATCGAATCGTTGAGAGAATCGATATTTTGAGAATTTTCTGATGAACTACGATTTGGTCTTTAAATTAGTAGCGGAATACGGGAAACGTCAAAATGTGTCGTTGCAGTTCGGCTACGATGCGGTTGAGCGCTATGTGCAATTACGAAATTGGTGGGTTACTTATATATTATGTTATTTATCGACGCCTTTGTCAATGACGGTTGCGATTGGTGATCGATAATTCACACGTAGGATTTTCATTTTGCATTGTATAATTGTGATGAAAAAGAATCGAGTAGTCGATACCAGATTGTGATCGATTATGGATAGACGAATCGAAATTGTCGACCTTCGCCCCATCACTACGGACGAGCTAGCTGTCAAATGGATTTCGCTGGTGGTTCGATTAGATGCCGGCTTTGAATTTATTTTTCGTTATTTTGCAATTAAGTTGCTAAATAAACGTATATTTTTTATAAATATTCTTTTAAAAAAAGTGCCGAGATATCGAAAGTCGAATATTTGTAATCGAAAAGTACATGGAGGTTGTATTTTACCGACAACCAAGTTTTGTTAAAAAATATTTTGGAAAACCCTGAAAAGGTAATTTGTTTTGTTCTAATTTTCTATTTCCACGTTAGTATGCTAAATAAACCGTAAAATCCTCTCATTTGGTCTTATATTTTCTTGGTAAAATCAGATTCTTTGTGAGATTTATATTTTTGAGTTTGGGGTAGTTATCAAGTGTTTCTTGTATCCAGATTTTGTCTGGATTCTGTCTTAAAATGATTTCTAACTATTTGTACACATGAATAAACCAAGAACATATAAATTAAATGTAAAATATTTCACACAGGGTCTATTTTTCTCAAAATAGTCAGATATTTCATTGCCAGGCAACCCACAATATAAAGTTGAGAATTTCTAGTTGATAATTGCAACCATACCGGATTTAGCAATGATTATACAATGAACATACTCTATTTTAACTAAATTTTACATACTTTGAGTAATAATTTGAGTGTGAAATAGAATTTTCAACACCGGGCTCCGCACTGTTTGTACTGTATCTGACAATCATTGTTACACAAGCCAATATATTCTTCAGGGTTTTTTTGCATTGCGCCTGAAGAGATTCACTGGACCGAATGGGACCCCTTTCTCTCCGGGTCTTTAACTAGAGAGGTCACAAAAGCGCGGGATCTGAGAGCTCATTTATATAAGGAACAAGAGGACTTGCCTTTTACTACAAAAAGCTTTCTCGTTTTAAATAAGGTAACAATAGCCAGCTGAGGACTTCATTATCGGTCGGCCCTGCAGATAGCAATTACTTCTCTCAACTTTATTTCCTTTTCTACTTTACTTTTTTTTCAAAACAAGGGAACAATATTTGACCAGTCGATCTGCTCTCCCTATCTATTTCTTTCTATATATATTTATTACTTCTTTGTCTCTCTGTTTCTTATGCTACTGGATGAACATTCCTTGGATTGTTTGTTAAAAACCTGTATTAAAAATAAATATTGTAAAAAAATTTATTTGGTTTTAATTTGTTTATTTTTTTTTTGTGTGGCTATTTTCCTTAAATAAATAAGGTACAGAAGATAGGAAAGAGACATTTCAAAATATATTTTTTTTTATATTCTCGCAAAAAGCTCTTCTACTGCATTTCACCCGTAGGTATATATAGTGCTATCGTACTAAAAAATTTTGTCTGGCTTTGCCCATGTAGTACATTGCTAATAGCTTATGGATATAAAACAAGATTTTTTTTAAAAGGCAGTGCCACAATGACAACTAAAAAGGAAAACAGTACTCAAAAAAATAGCACTCTCCCTTTTTATATTTTTAACGACATTTATTTTTATAGCACAATAAGCAGACCTAATAATAATGCCATTATATAAAGATTTTGAGGTCAAGCAAATTATGTTTGTGCTGGACTATCACATATGACTGTGTTATGTGACAAACTCATATTACTGGGTTATATTTTCAGCTAACGGCAAATAACTTAACACGTACTCATTATAAGCATAACTCAAGCTGGGTATTGTCTAAAGTTGACAAAGAGTTAACTCAAGCGGAGGTATTACGTGGGTGAGCTTAATTATATGGGAGAACTCTGACATTAAGCCGATAATACCCCTGGTACCAGATTTTGGTGTTATCTGAAATACTAGATTTAATCCCTGACTCATCATCATTCCGTATTCGTTACAGTGTCAATTGACAATGCACACCCTTGTTTCTTTGACGTATAGTTCCATTCACGACTACCAAATTCCAACTAATATTATAAATGCGATAGTGAAATTGTATACTTGTTTGTTACCTCTTCACGCCTTATCTACTGAACCAATCTTCCTGAAATTTTGCATACCCATAGCTAGGAGTATTGAGAAGGACATAGAGGCATACCTCTAATCCCGGGAAAAAGCACAATTACCATGGGTATTCTCGTAGGCGAATGCGCGGGCGAAAGCTAGTATTATATAATATATTAATTAACTATGTTATTAACTAAATGCACAAACTGCCAAAACCGGCTAAAATTAAGAATCAAAATATCCAAACGCAACTTTCAAAGAAAAACTTCAATGTAAACTTTATTGCGTAACCCCACTGATTACGATCCGGTTTACGAGCAACCGTTGAAAATCAACAAACTTTTGGCATTAGGAGCTCGTCAAAAAGACAAGTTTTCTGTCCTCCGCCGAATGAATATTAAGTGGCATTAATTTTAAAACAGCCTTTGTGAATTTGGCAATGTTGCCCAACAGTACCTTAGTTATTGTCCTCCAATTGTCTATTAAAGAGATTTAGTTCTCTTTCTTGCCAATAGATGGCGCAACAAATGTCTACTCATAGCATAATCTGTGGTTAAGATCAGACCACAACACAAATAAACAAACAAACAAACAAACATATTTTTAGTATTACACATTAAAGACACATTATTAGTAGTATGGTGGTACGGATCCCTCAAGGCGTGAGTCCGACTTGGACTTAACCGATTTTTTTAAATGTACTTACTCTTTATTTTATCCAGTGCGCATGAGCGCACTGGATTCTCGTTATTTCTATTTGAAACATTATAACATTTATTTTAGTCCTACTGTAAAAATGACATATAGCATAGAAATTCTAAACAATCTGTTCCCAATCCCCTATACCGTGCAGGGATTAATATTGCAACAGTGCCACCAGGTGGCGTTGTGGCCAAATTGAAAATTGCCGACGTCTCGTTCGACGCAATTGCCGACAACTGCCGCGGCGGTCTTGGTTTAGTTTCAATGCATA
The DNA here is from genome assembly GCA_947044815.1 of Apomyelois bistriatella. Taxonomy (NCBI): domain Eukaryota; kingdom Metazoa; phylum Arthropoda; class Insecta; order Lepidoptera; family Pyralidae; genus Apomyelois; species Apomyelois bistriatella. The sequence goes on from OX345693.1 coordinate 1,974,967, forward strand.
TCCATATAATTGCTTGAAAATGATATATTAGTTTTGTTTGCGCCGAGTTGTTGATTAATTTGTGGCACACGGTTTACAAAGATACCTTCCATCTTGTTTTGGGGTTTTAAATCATAGGAAGCACGTTGAACCCTTGGCTTTTGTACTTGAAGGACCCAAAGGTTCTACGAATACCTCCCATAGTTTTAAGACTAGTTTTGGGTGGTTGTTTATTTCGCAAGGGCGCATACCCAGCCCACCCACGTGGCACAAGCCGCTGGCATAGTGTGTAGTAACGTTAACACGTTCGCGGACGTTTTTGAAAACACAATAGAAGTTTTATTGTTATAACTGCTATAGCAGTCGTGTGTCCGCCAACGCGTTGAAAATGTTTCAACAAAATAATAAACCAATAATAAAAAACTACTCGTTATAATTTAATCTAAATCTTATACTACTTCTATCATAACTTAGAGCAGTCTTTATCTTTAGTTATAACGAAATCCAATGCGTCTGGTTTTTTCAATTCTTCTTTTCTTCCGATATCTTCAGCTTCACGGACAGTATCTGGTAAGGAATTGTCTGCTGTATCCGGTACGAGGAATGTGATGAGACCAGCCATCAAAGATACGCTGCCAAATACTAAGGACGGCAGGCCGTACCAATAGTGCATCTGAAAATTTTATAAATAAATTTAGCTTTTGCTCGAAGAATTTCGTGTTTTTTTTTCGGGGGTCATGGAGAAATAGCTAAAAACAAGACTGCACCTATTAATATGGTGTTAAAAAGTATCCCAGATGTTTGATACAGATTTTCCTGGGTCTAACTAAATCATCCGGCGACACGACAATTGATTTTATACCAAACTAAGGTTTTGTTTTGTATTTATCACGGAACAGTGTTCTTTTTATTTAAGAGCAGTACGTACCCCTAGTATGAGTATAAGCGTAGGTATATATGAGATTTAATAAATAAAGACGCTAGCGACTGCGTTAGTGATTTTGAATGACAAACCTGTGGGAAATGTAAACAGCACTCATAGCCAAGTGACAATTTCAAAACGCTAACATATATCGACGAGAACAAAATGTAGGATTGACATAAGCTGCGGTAAATCACGAGGTCAACCTTATGTTGACCTCGTGAGTCAACATAAGTTTTGTTCTTGTCGTACCTCCATAACGTTATGCGATTGTTAGTTTGGCTAAGTAACAATCGCATCGTACAGCGAACCTGGCGGATAGTCAGGCATCTAAGAATTTCCATAAAAAATCCTAATGCAATCGCTAGCGTCTGCGTTTATAAAATTTCATACAAGGGGAACAGTACTCTACCAATTTAAATAGCTTATTTGTAAGTAACAACAAAATATTTCCTATATTCAATTCCACCACTATTTTTTTTTTTTTTTTTGGGATCAAATAAGTTCTTTTTTTTTCACATATACTTAAGTTGAAAAAAAAACTAAACTAAAATAACTAATATTAATAAAATTAAAACTAAAACTTAAATTACTAAAATAATAAATAAAACTTAAAAATCTAAAAATTGGTGTTCTTGCGGCATGGTGCCAAGAACCCCAGCTGCATTCCCGCGCTGAATAGCGACTGCTATTCTCTGCGCGAGAAATGAGCCGGCCCTCTTGTCACCAGCGGCGTCGACAAGTCGCGGTGCCAAAAAATTAAATATTTTTTTCTATATTTTTTTCATAGTTGGCCCCCATGGACCGAATGTTTCAACGCCAAGCGGAGCAAATATATAATCATTAGAAAGTGATTCATATTTGCGCCGCTTGGCGTCTATACTATTTTAGGGAAATGCAATTATATTTTCAAAGCTATAAACGTCCCGTCATAGATAACTATGACATATATTCCCAAGGGACGTTCCACAGAGGAAGCTCGCGGTCGCTTTTAACTAAAAATAGATGACTCGAGTATCAGACTGAGGGGCGTTGCAATAAAGATTGACTGGAAATAAATTAACGCTGATATGCTTTTAGGGTTCCTTTCCATGCCCAATGAGTTAAATCGGGACCCTATTTCTGTATCTCGTTGTCCATTTGTCTGTCAGAGGGCTGCATTTCAATACAATAATATGACAATTTATCAAAACTTTCTCGTATTATAAATTAATAAACATTTTAACTATGATGTGATAATCACAGCAGCAATAGAAACACAAAGATGTACTGTACATGAATTTGGAAATAAAGATGTGTAAATCCACAAGAAGGACTTAAATATTGTTAAAACCTAAGTACTTATTTTTACATACGACTCTGATTACAACACCGTACAATAAACGTAGTTTTTTTTCTGATTATCTGATTATATTGTTCTTTGAGTAATAAAACCGATGATTCTATTAAAGTAAGTACACCCATTAATATCATAAATTAAAAGTATTATTTATTTATTTAAAACTTTATTGAGCCAAGAGCTACTACAATAAGTGAACTTAATGCTATAAGCATTTCATTTTACTTCAGCCTACATCCAGCCTTGGACAGCCTGCGGCTGAAATGATGTTGATAATGATGATTGACGAAACTCGAGTCAAATTTAAGTAATTAACCTATGTAATGTTGAAGTAAAACAGTTGCGTCTAGTTTATTTCAACCACCTGATTCTAGCTTCAGTCATAACTTCTAGAGTTGCTATGGCTTACTTAAGAAATTTAATTGCGTCTTACAACCTTCGTGCTTGTAACTTACCAGTAAAGGAGTTTGAGGAGCTATAATAGATCCAATCCTTCCCAATGAGGAGCACAATGCATGCATTGAATTTCTGGTATAAGTTGGGAAGAGCTCCGACGTAAACATGTAAGTTATGGTGAAGTAGAAAGAAGACATCAACTTGCTAGCCATGTACATTATTAAGGAGAGCCAGGATAAATCTGAAAATAAATATATGGTGAAAACAATATGAATTAAGTAAATTAATTAAAATTAAACAAGTTGACTTTTAAATTTAAATCTAGGATACATCCACATAATAGGTATGTCATGAAAAAACATCAAATAAGGATTGCGATTAAATACTGATAGTGCATACTAAGTATTGCCATAGTAGTGGTCACTGATGAATATAAGTGGAATAATCATCATAACTAGACTGTTGTTTGTTTCCAAATATTTAAAAATTAAATATTCTTACTTTTTTCTTTAAGTTCCTACTCTTTAAGCATTACTTTACTAAATGTATAAAAGTATCATCATTAATATCAACGTATCCTGAGCATTGTACATGTATGATAGTACATTAAACAATATAACTGTTTCTAGGATGCATAAAATTCAATACTCACTTTCAGGTAAGAACGGATGCGCTAAACATAAAAACGCGCCAACTAAAAAAGAAGTAATCAAAGGCTTTTTCCTCTTGAAATAGTTCTGTGATATTAAAATAACAATATTCGACGGCACATCCATCAATGATATCAGAGCAAAATTCACATACTTGTTTCCTTGTAAAGAAACAGAGTTTATTGATAATCCGTAAGCTACAAAGGTTGACGTTATCCACCAAACCAGACAAATAAGGAATCTCTTTAATATAATCCTTGACTCAAACGTAATTTTTAGAAGTCTCAAAAAATTCACGCTCTTTTCTTTCTCACATTCTATCTTTTGTAATGATATCTTATCTAATTTTATCTTATTCTTCTCAGCTGCTTTCTCAATGATTTGAACTGCGTCGTCTTTCTTTCCTTTTATGAGTAGCCATCTTGGACTCTCATCAATCAAATATAGGTAAGCGAAGAATAATAATGCAGGCATATATATGATTCTGAGGAATGTTCTCCAATATGAAAACTTCCATGCTGTAAGAGAAACTAATACACCACCGAATGGGTATCCAAATGAACACAAGATGTAGAACAATAGTCTGTTTCTTGATGAGACTATTTCAATTGCTGTAACAATAAACAATTTGATTATAACTGATATAGATGAAGCAGTCAATATATGTAATGAATTTGAATAAATTATTTAATTAAGAACCTGTAGGTTTAACTAATGCATAGAGTAATATGTAAGTAAGCATCGTGGGCTGTTAGTAGTTTTGATATTTTCTGCTTTGGATAATAACTGTCAAGTCATGTAGATAATAGAATACCTACTCAGTGCATAAAACATCTTTATCGCACTAATAAAACAAAATGTAGAACAGTTAAATTCAAGAATTATGCAAATAAAAGGCTATTTAGTATCATCAACATCATCATTGCTTTTAGCATGCATTCAGCATTGTTAAAATTAATATGTGTACTTATACATATTAATTTTATGTTTGTGTCTTGTGTCTCAAACATACGAATTTTCTGCAAAGTGAAATAAATGCAAGAAGGCACAAAAACTATTAAAAAGAATAAAAAAACTGATGATAATAAAGTAGCATACTTACTCAAAATAAACATAGGAGAGCAGGAGTCTCCGATAGCACCTTCCAAAAACTCCAAAGCAACAAATAGCCAGTAATTTGACGTGTAGCTACGAGCCACGCCGAATACACCGCCAAGCATCCCAGTGATGACTATAGACAATTTTCTTCCTAACCTTGAAGAAAAACAAAATTTAATTCGCATTATTTCGCATCCATAAGGCATGGCTTCTTTTTATTTTCTAATATTCTTCTAGATCGATTTTTGGCTATTTTTCAGGGATAGAAACTTCTCTTACAGCCATAGGTTCATATTTGAGTTAGCGTACCACCACCGGTCAGTTTCCTTAGGTACTTGTCATTTTCACTAATTTACTTTACACAGTTTCGATAGGTTGACAATTTCACTAGTTAGTCATTTTCCTGATTCGTCAGTTTCCTCCTTCGCTACTTTAGCTAAAATATCAGTTTCGTAAAATTATCAGTATTGCGATCCGTCAGTTTCGTTATTTGTCAGTTTCGCTAATATATTCTTACCATCCTAGTTTACCTTGACTTCTTGGTAATCTGTTTTCTGGAGCATAAGTGTTTTATTACCGCCTAAGAATTAAAGTAGCCGCCATTCCCGAAATCAGTCGGATCGGAGTTCATCAAGATCATGATAACTCGAGAAAAAAAGAATAATAATAAGAAGAAAGTTATATAATAATATTTTAATGTCATACGTAATAATACACGGCTAAAGACATAAATTAAAAAACTATTGCCTAGGTAGAGATCGCACGCCATTTCCATCTATGGCTAAAGCATATTTAACCCAAAATGGTTTTTTATCAGTATCCACAAGATTAAAATACCTAGATGCATTAATGTTAAAAGTTATGATCCTCTTAAGACTCGGGAACCAACAACAGACTACTTTTACTTTAATTAAGAAATGCACTTTTATTGCGGCCACATCAACTACATTTTGGTTACATTGTGCTGTATTATTAACTACCGCTCCTGACACGTACTGATCATAATTGTGCAAATTTAACAACACATTTGTGGCTTTATGTTGCTTGGCAAATGTCATTTAGGTATCTTGTTTGGAGTATGACGTACTTGATAGCATTTGATGTAAGCATTTTTTCTTTCTACAAGCTATTTAGGTCCAACTGCAAAAGCTTCCCCTTTTTGTTCCCATCTACTTCATGGTCTTCCTCTTTTCGTCCATCTGGATTCCAGTTTATGGCAATATATGCCCATCTTTCGAGATGCATCCGATTTATGAGTCCCGCCCAATTCCACTTTAACTTGGCTTCTTTCATACCTACATCTATTATTTTGGTAGCATAGATTAGAAAAAAATCTCCTTTATTATCAGTAGCATACACTAAATAAGTACATGTAGCTATCCTTACGTGCTATTAGCACACTACACTAACATACTCGTTAAGAAATAAAGACAACAGTATTGTTGTCGGTTCACATAAGCTCCTTAAGGAGTAAAATTTGTATTTACCTGTCCGACATAGGCCCTACAAGTAGCAGGCCAACCATGTATCCAAAACTATGCATCGTTCCAACCAACGTCCTCTTCCAATCTTGGCAAGCTAGGCCGAACTGAAAAAAAAATATTTACACTAAGTACAAATTTTTGAAAAGGTTTTTTCGCTATTCGGTTTTACATAAACCATGTGCTATGTCTCAGACATGAAGGCTGTTCTGAATACGAGAGTTTCTTATACAGCATTCCACGACACTGCACAGATTTATCGTAGTATCTTTATTTTCATGACATACATCTCTTGCTTCTGCCGCTCCTCATCGAACTATCCAAGCTTGGGCAACGACTCATTGAGGTAAGTCGTGAGTTTAGGAGGTGATAGGCAGTCCACCAATGAATAGGGACTAGTGTCCTTGATGGTGTCAAAACTCTTTTGTTAATATATACTTAGGGTTGATAAACAACTTCAAAAAAACGGAATTAATTTGATAGAAGAATTTCACAACTGTGGTCTTCGGTTAAGCTTCATTACCAGCATGACATACAATCAATACATAAAATATAATTAGTATACATAAGTATTTACTATTATTATATTATAGTTTCCATTTTTGTAATATGTGGTTTGATTTACGTCACAATAGAACAATAGATACTTAAGTCCATAAGGGATCTAACTAAAATGGGACTAATACTATTATTTGTATTTCTTATACAAGACTGACGTAGGTTTTTTAGCGATCACCAGATGGCAGCCGGGACCAATGGCTTAGCATGTCTTCCAAAGCATGGAATCATAATTTTTAACAGACAATCAGGTGACTTAATTTTATATTATCTCAACCAAACAAACTACTGCACGCTTAGTATTAGATACATTTAAATTTTTGTATTAGATAGATAAAATATAAGGTCGCAGGCAGGCGCTAGATGCAGACCGCTTCTAACCGGTCAAATCGGTTCGGTAATCCTTGGGGGAGGCCTATGTCCAACAGTGGACAGAGATGAGATAAAATATTACCGTTTTATACGCTCGTATTATTTGTAATTTGAAAATATAGGGTTTAATATTTTTAAATTTCAAAATGAAAAACATTCTTCCAAGCAATACAAAATATTGGTAAACTAAATTTTCCCAGACATAAAACCTAAGTACATTATCTTTTTAACTATGTAAGAACTCAAGTTTAAAATTTCAAAGACATCGTTAGCGCCGTTTTCGAAAATGCGAGTACAAATAAATTTATTGCTCCTTTAATAGTATAGGATCATAGTATAGGATATTTTTCCCTCTGTAAATTGAATCAATCACTCGATTGGTCATCTTTAGATTTTTGTACGATTTGGTTAGCAATCAAGCTTTGGTCCGCGTAAGAAGGGCGGCAAGTGGCCTAATAAGCGTGACATAGTTTGAGAGTGTCAATCACGCGCTGTCAATTAGTGGTACTTACTATCTCGCTAGAGTACTTACTTTTACTCAATGATTTTAACTAAGGAGGGGCCATTCGGAATATTTTTCATATATGTATACTATTCTCTATAGCATCAATAAAAAAAATATCATCGATTTATTCATTCATATCATGTCGTGATCGTTACAAGGGCAATTAACTCTATATCAGGGATGAAAACCGGTATTTTTAGTATCTTAAAAATAACTGTCTTAAACCAGGTAAATTAATCAAACAAAATCAGTAAACTACAAACATACATACATACATATAAGCACGTCTTCATCCCATACGGAGTAGCAGAGACCAGGGTCACAGGATCTTAGATCACGTGTAGAATGATGGTAGTTGAAACAGGAAATCAATAGTGTTGGGTGGCTAGCCGCATTGCCTATTTCATGATTCCCAAATTCCCGCAGCTGACTTTTCAACCTACATAGAATTAACTGCCTAAAATATTAGTGTAAGGATAAAGTTGGATACCTTTCACAGCAGCCCACTGTACTTACCTCCGCTACAAAACTATCTGGATTCCCGTACACCCACTCTGAGCATTCTCTTGTAGTGTTGGCTATGTTTGTGCATGTGTTATTCCCGAAATCTTCGTCTTTACATCTGAAACAAGTGGCGTTAAGAACATGTAATTGATCATCTTTTTGACGACCTCCGTGGCGTAATGGTTAACATGCCTGACCAGGAGGTCCCGGGTTCGATACCCGGTCAGGTCAAGATGAAAAATGATCTTTTTCTGATTGACCTGGGTCTTGGATGTTTATCTATATATGAATTTGTTATAAATTATAGAATCGTTGAGTTAGTATCCCATAACACAAGTCTCGAACTTACTTTGGGGCTAACTCAATCTGTGTGATTTGTCCTTATATATTTTATATTTGTCCCTATATATCTATTTGTACAAAAAAAATAAGTTTTTTCATTAATTTAACTTCATTAAATACACATATATTTATACATACCTACGGCTTTAAGACAATACTTACCTTGGTAAAACCTAGCGGCACCATCAGTTAAAAATCATTATTCACTAGAAACACGAGCTATCAAAAAAGGTTCTGGATCTGAAGTTAATTTCAAACATATTATCTCTATAGTTATAAATTGCAATATTTCTTAAAACGGCCACTTTTAATAGTTTTGCAATTGGTAACTATAGGGAACTATAATTTAAAATGTTTAAAATTAAGTTCAGATCCAGAACCTTAATTACATAACAGGGATTTTTGATAACTTGTGTTTATAGTGAATAATGATTTTTATCTGATGGTGGCGCTAGTGTTCACCAAGGTATCATCTTAAGTACATGCACATGAATGGCGGACTTAAAGCCGTGAGTTTTTCTACCAGTCAACCAACCAGCGCAGAGAGTCAAAGTACTATGGGGCAAGTGAGAAATATTAACATGATGAAATCTCGAAAATATCTGTTTGTAATTTTAAAATAATACATTTTACTTTGTGCAAATTGCGGTACATACGATAAGTCCGCCTTTGTATCTTACCTTGTTTTAAAAAGTTATAAATACGAGTACATTTGTTTGGTGCAATATTCTTTTTCTATTCTATTCTACATACGATACCTAACAAAAAATAATGATTGGCTGTCTGTTTGTCCCTTCTAGACAGCTGTACCTATTTAGACGGGTCTTTCACTGAGGAGCAATCGAAAAAAAATTGCGTTCGTCACAAAAAATAATGCAATGAAATTATTAAACATTAATCTAAAATTTCGTTCGGTCGCAGTTGCGGGCAACAGCTAGTATTTTATGTAAATTTAATTAAATACAATTATGATATTAACCTTGTTTATAAAATACTAGCTGTTCCCCGCGGCTTCGCCCCGCGTGGGACTCGGTTATATCGCGCCCAAAAGTATATGTTTGACCTCAGGTCGTTAACTACATCCCTACCAAATTTCATCAAAATCGGTCCAGCAGTTTAGCCGTGAAGAGGTGACAGACAGACAGACAGACTTTCGCATTTATAATATTAGTATGGATAAATATTTAGGAAGTATTTGCTATAATTTGTTATTTCACTTTAAAAAAATGTCAACAATTACAGACAATGTGTACATATTATTATTTGCTAACATTGGGTACATAAAGTACTTGTACATTGTTATTCCAAAAACACATTAACATAAGAATCGTAAACCAAGAAGTTTACCAACTGGAAATTATCATATCAATAACATAATAATTATAATACCCAATTAAATTAGTTACAACGAACAATACCTATTTTACAAGTCTTTTGGTTGCAGTGCAATAAACAGTAAATAAATAAAAAAAAAAAACAGTAAGAAATAAAATGGGTTTATAAAATTTGGCTAGGATTCAAATCCCAGTTGCGTGAAAAAGGGCGAAACGAATCATCCTCGGATGAGATTTTTTGCGGATCAATTGTCACCTAAGTCGATTGTGCGGTACAAATGCTCATGAAGATAATTTGAATAATCATCATCATAAATTTAAGAGCTAGCCTCTTGTCGATGGAGTTCCATCCATTTTTGTCTATCTTTAGCAAGTTTCCTTTTTTCTTGATAATAATAATTTAAATTAATTTTTAAACTCCATTCATTTTCTTCTAAGTTGATGTATTTATCCATACTTCCATACTAATATTATAAATGCGAAAGTCTGTCTGTCTGTCTGTCTGTCTGTCTGTCACCTCTTCACGGCTAAACTGCTGGACCGATTGTGATGAAATTTGGTAGGAATGTTGTTAACGACCTGAGGTCAAACATAGGCTACTTTTGGACGCGATATAACCGAGTCCCACGCGGGGCGAAGCCGCGGGGAACAGCTAGTTTATTTATATAACTCTATTGCACCACAAAAATACTTGTAAAATACTTTTATCTGCAATAAAAAACTTTAAACAATCTCATATTTTGTAACAAAGTTTAATAAATAAAAATAAACATTCCCCATTTTATTTATTCCACTTTTTATATGTTGGTGTAAAAAAATAATAAAGTATAAATATGAATTGGTATACCAGTTAGATAGGAGTCGGCAGCGCGCGCATTAGTGAAATCCCAAGTAATCGCATAAAAAAAAAAAAACAATTCCTTAGCAAAATGTCAATCGAACCACAAACAGAAACAATATCAATGGCCCATGACATCATGCCTCATGGTATTTGTTTAGTATGATACACTCTCTAAGAGCTAATTAAACAACAGCAAAAGGTTTATTAAAGATACCTACTAAAGACCATAAACGAAATTTTCTCGCTGGAAAGAGAGATAAAATCATAGCCATCTTCTTCTTACGCTGCAACGACGCACCGCGCTAGCCAATTATGTTTGACGAGCGTGGAGAGTATAAAAAAAGTTTAGAATTTTGAAATCTTTTTATTTTGAATCTATAGAAAAAGTAAACATATCTATAGACCTCCTGTATTCATCAGTATTATTTGTGTCGCCATTATGAAAATAACTAATAGGGTTATTAATTAGCTATTCCATTTGACTGAATATTCAAAATAAACATTATTTAGTAAACAGTTCTACAGGTACAGTACTGTATACCTATATACAATTAATAAATTAATTAAATGTAATAATAAGATTTCAATACATCTAACGTTAAACATGAAGTTTTTTTTTATTATGTTTTATACTTAAATGAATAAACAAACTTCCTAAACCAAAACGACGAAAAAATTTACTTCTTACAATTGTTATTTCATTACATGCTTCGCTGATTATTCAAATATCGTAACACAAACTTACCTGTAAACAACTTCTTCAGCTGAAAACACGAAATTGCTACAAAACACAGCATTAGAAGCCAAAGCCAGGAACGACCAGAACATAAAAAGGCTATGGTATCGTCCAAATACACTAAACTGTGATAAAACTTTGTCCAACTCACTTATCTTCTCGTTTTCACTCATTTTAAAACCAACTCGAGTTACAGAAGGGAAAATATCTTTAAAATTTAAAAGTGTTTTTAAATTTTGATCGTTTTTAATTTCAAACTTTTTTATTTCTTTAATTTTGGAACAACTTCGGCTTTCTATGGTGTTTTTATTAATTTAAGAACTGCCTATATACCTATGACGCAAAACATTTTACTCAGTTTTAAATTACGAACAATTTGTTTCAAACGGCCTTTGAGTTTTTTTTTTAATTTAAACTATTTACAAACAAGTGTTATCAGCCAGTGAACCGCGAATGCAGTGTCGTCGAGTCGTGGGCCTTATAGCATCGTCATGGACACCACGGTCGACTGATTACTAAATGAGATTGTTAAACTGATTGTGTGTCGTCGCCCCCCTCAGTGTGAGAAGTGGGTTATTGATTTATTCCAAACAATCTTACTTGCGTCTTTTAAGAACATTCCTAAGTTATTCATACTGTTATACCTAGTCGATTGTTATACCTAATCGATTGCATAGATAGGCGACACTATAGAGAACTTGTAGGGAGATCAAACAGGAGCGACTGGAAAGAGATGCGAAATGCAAGTACAGCGCACTCTCTCGAGATTCGGCTCGTATAACCGAGAGGTTGGTAGAGCCATGGGAGATGGAGGGAGTGTTATACCTAGTCAGTATGGTGGGTTATTAATATTCCAAACAAATTTACGTCAGCATATACCTAAACTATCCACTTTAGTATCATACGTTTTCAATTCATTTATTACATTCACATTGTACACAGTTATCAGTTAGTAGGCTATGCAGTGTTGGACATAGGCCTCCCCAAGGATTTCCACTAAAGTATGTTTTCACCTAATTATAAAACTTCGAAAACGCTGCTATGACGAACCCAGTGCTTCTTAAGTTAATTCATCTCTTCCATGTAATTCCATGTTATGTTTGATCTGGAGGTTAAATATGTCTAATTTACTAGATGATAGAATCAATTAAGTATTAGCAGACCTTAGCGCTATGAAGGTACCAATGGGCTACCGAACTCTTTTATTTATTAATATATGCATATGATAGTGAAAGTCAAGGCAACCCGGTATTTGACCGTGAGTAATGGTCGCCGCACTTCTATTTAAATTCTATGCAGGGCAGAGAAAGTGGAATGACAAGAAAGAAATCAAAGACAAATAGCGATAGGGTTCTCAGTAAATAAATCCTTACTAATACGGACCCTGCCCGTAGTCTGTTTTTTCTGGCATTATTTGTCGTGAGATCATACATATCGTTTTGAATAATCAAAAACAAATCATTAGTAAGATTAAGATAACATTGCCATTGTCAGTGCAGAGTGAATTCCCATGGAATTTATAATAGTTCATATCTTCTGTGATCAAAAGAGGCTTCCAATTATGTCGTCTAAATAGCGGAAGTGCGCGCGGGCAAGTTTACGGACGCGGCGAGGTAATAGAGTTCCTGTGCTTTATACTCACACACGGTTTAAATGTTGGTCGAGATGAAAGGTTCAGAGGTTTTAATAGACTTACGAGCATATTGTGGGGTTTTGAAGATCAAAAACTAAAAATTATATGTTACTAAATGGCGCAAGGAGATGGCCCCTAATATTTTCTTTATATGAGTCACTCAAAATAAATTATGAGAATTGATTAAAGATTTATGACTTACAACCTATACCGTAAAGCGTTCTTTGTATTTAAGATTTTCTTTCAAACTATGGTAAATTATTACATTTTACACATACTATTATTTATTTCACTTTGATTATTTAAGTTATTTCATTATATTTGTAATAAAACATACATGAAGTGAACTCTATCTAACTACGAAATATAAAAAATAAAATAACTAAACCAATTTCATATATCTTAAGCGCGTAACACACATCAAAATCCCGCATTATAAATGAAAATATATTTCCCAGGTTAATTCCAAAGCGAAGTAAACAGTGGTAAAAATATAATGTTCATTGCAGCAAAATGCGAAATGCAACCGTGGTGAAAAATTATACCCACGTGTGTAATGTATTTTGTTTAGGGGCTTTAGCACACGTGCCACTTGTGTTGTGTCTACAGACAGCTGCATGACTATTTAAATTACAGCTGCAATACATAAGTAGGCGAACGTATATGACGAGAGTGATGAGCGTGGAGGAAGCGAGGGAGGTATGTAAGGATCGTAGCCAGTGGAAATTTCGTCTCTGCCTATCCCTACGGGAGACAAGCGTGATGGTATATTGTATATGTATGCAATAAGTCAGACAAAAAGTATACTACTGAACATTTAGGTAGATAATGTTCGTCCATATTTGTAATATCACTAACTTTTCTGATTTTAATGGTGCCACCTGTATGTGAATGGTTTTTTCATGTTCACACACACGTTTTTCTTAGAAGTTGAAGTGTTTATCCCGTTAGTCGTATTTTACGAATTCTATTGATAATGGAGCAATATTTTCCAAAACAAGGACCATAATTAATGATAACATTTTCCCAAAAATATTTGGGTAAAAAAAATTCGGGGTTTTTTTGCTTCTATAAATATGTTTAAGCAATAATGGCAAATCGAACAAATTCGATTTCATATCCAATGGTAGCAGATATTCATTAGCATTTTAGAAGTTATTTATTTATTTAAACCTTTATTGCACTAAATACAATGTATCGCACAATAGGCGGACTTAATGCTAGGAGCATTGTCTAACAGTCAACCTTTGGGTTAAGCAGAGAATGTATGTATGTACAGTGCACCCACACCCAGTGTTGTGTATACACAAACATATAACCTATATACATATACCTACGTATACCATACATATAAATACAGTATCATATATACATAATATATATCTATATACATATATTCTTTATTTACATTTGATTTAAATTTTTAATATATTCTACTTATATTTTCTTTGAAACAATAAAATTCTTATAAAGTCGAACTAGTAGATAGAAGATAATAATCTGTAGTGTTCTGTTGCAAACAGTGTTCATAGAAATTTCTGACCAGTAAAATAGGAATTTGCAATTTATTTTAGTAAATATGCCTTTTGTTTTTCCAGTGACAGCAGACATATAAAAAGGTAAATATAAGTGTAACTAGTTGGCTTGTTATCATACAATTTAGTCTAGTTTCTGAAAAAGCGTCTAAATTGCCGATTTGCTACTTAAGGTATGTCTATAATGCCCCTAAATTAAATTCACACCAAGCCTCGGGCGGGAAATAATCTCGTACTTTTCAGTTGGTTGACTTTTCAGGTAATGTTATTGTTTTTTTTTAACTATACCTGGCTCTAACAAGTTCAACAATAGTATTTACGACTGCTTCACTAAAAAGCTCGTTAATAATGATTAATCTCATTAGGTTTAGGTTTAAAAAACTTTATTCAATCATTCATTATGAGTTTTTAACTAGTTACAGTAATGGCAACTATCACTAGATAGTATTAAGGTGATACCTCGGTGAACACTAGCGCCGCCGCCATTTAAAAATCATTACTCACTGAAAACACAAGTTATCAAAAATCCCTCTGCTGTAATTATTGTTCTGGATCTGAAGTTAATTTTAAACATATTCAATTATTAAATTATAATTCCGTATAGTTACAAAATGCATTATTGCTTAAAACGGCCACTTTTAGCAGTTTTGCAATTTGTAACAATATGGAACTATAATTTAATAATTGAATATGATTAAAATCAACTTCAGATCCAGAACCATAATTACAGCAGAGGGATTTTTGATAACTTGTGTTTTCAGTAAATAATGATTTTTAAATGACGGTGGCGGTAATGTTCACCGAGGTATCACCTTAAACAAAAGTCGCTTTCTCTGTCCCCGTATCCTGTGTATGCTTAAATCTTTCAAAACTACGCAACGGATTTTGATGCGGTTTAGATAGTTATTTAAGAGGAACGTTTTTATGCCCATGCGAAGCCGGGCCGGGTCGCTATTGTTAAATAAATAAAGAGAAAGCTCAAAACAGTGTAGTTTTGTGAGTGTAGAGTACAATTTTTTCAACTTTTTTATTCGTTTTTTGTTCATTAAACAAATAATTTCATTTCAAAAAAAAGGAGGAGGTTCTCAATTCGTCGGAAAGTTTTATTTTTTTTGCTTTGTATTTGTGATAAGTTTCAAAAATATAATATTCTAATCTAAGTTTGATCGTAGCTGTTCTTATAGTTTCTTATAAATAAACACTTTTTGTTTCTCACTCATGCAAATACCTTATAATGCCCTTGCCCTTGCTGATATAGATGCCAGTTTTCCTGTAGTAGACCTCAGTACGAAGGTCCTCCATAGGTACCTTACTCATTTAGCAAAACAGCAGTAGTAGTAGAGAGATAGGTAGTTATCACTTCATGATTCTTCTTCTTCGTCGCTTCAGAACCCAGGGTACGCTATTGATCATGGTCCTGATTTGGTAGAACCGGTTATCACTTCATGATTATATAATCAAACCTTATTACCTATTTTTTGCAACAAAATTGTGAGTTATCAAAACACGATTTTTAAAAGTATTGTAATCCTACCACAAACCGATTTAGTAGTACAAGTGATCGATAGATGGCGTTAATATGTTTCGGTATGGGGAGGGGGGGACTCTGATAATCGGCGCGTTTTTTTGTATGGTGGATATATGGATTAGAAGTTAAATTTAAATTTTTAATTACATTTTGTTCTTATCCTTCCCTCTGATTTACCGCAGCTTATGCCAATCCGATACATTTTGTTCAATCTTGTCGACATTCGTTAGCGTTCTGAAATTGTCATTTGGCTACGGGCGCTGATCTCATCTAACATAATTTTCATAAACTCGTCGAACAACTTATTTTGATGACCATTTCAATGGTTTTGTAAACTGCTCATAATTTTAACGTAAGCCTCATTTTCATGATCCAGTCGGAATATCCCGTGAATTCCCTAGACAGATATTCCCAAAAGTTTTCAAACTCCGCACCGTTTAATATTTCGTACCCCAAATTATTTCAATAACTCGCCCCATTGAAAGGGAAAATATGCAGGGCCAAATTCAGACAGAACTTTTCACAACTTTCCAATAAATCGAATTCTTCGGGAAACATTCTCAAAAGGATTAAATTTTGTTTAATTGGAATATTTAGGTGGACGTGAATATTTTTTATATCGTGAATCATATTGAAAGGACCAAGGCGGAATTTCATAAAGGCTTTGTTTATTATCGAGGCCCTGCCCACTGCCACTTCAAATAGCTTATCCGCTGGGCTATGTCGGCAACCTTGGTTCTCCTACGGATCTCCTCATTTCCGATTCAGACTTCAAGGGAAACAGCTTAGCCCTCTCCATAGCTCTTTAAGCGACCTTGAGCTTTCTTTTGTGGCCCATAGTAAGAGACCAAGTTTCGGATTATACACTTAAATGCAAACAGGAACAATTAGAAAATTTAATACAAAGGTGCTACTTAGTTCTATAGAAATTTCTTTCAGCAGACCCGCGATAGTTTACTTCCGCTACTTGACTTTACCATTGATAGCGTGTTTACTTGTGTTTTGACAAAATATCACTAAAAATAAAACTGTAAAATAAGTACATACTTTTAAATAAAATGTAGAATTTTGCACTACCCGTTGCCTTTCTCTGCATCACTCATTTGGTTGACTGGTAGATAAAGCCTCAGGCTTTAAGTCCGCCGTTTACAATTGTGTAATTAAGTTAAATATATTTTTTTTTTATTATCCAAAAAGCGATATTCCTCTATAGAGAAATAGAGCGAAAACCAAAGCAATATTTAGGTAGCATAAAATGAACATACATATTTTTACACGAATTAAATCAATATTTATCATAACGTTTATGAAAACCACACCAGGTGGCACTGAGCGATTGAATTTCAAATTTTTATTTTTGCATATGGATACGAAATCAGTTATTTTTTATACAGATTCAAATTGCTCGTGTTTGCGGTTTATAAATATTACAATTGGGATTGGATGGGGAAAAAAGTACTCGTATTTTTAAAACAACCTTCTCCTGACTGACGCCTGCTTGTAATCTGCTTCTTTATATAAAAGAAAGTCTTGTTAGTTACACTATTTATAACACTTATTGGTGGGGAGGTAGCTTAGAACCAGGAAAAGGACATAGGGTATACCTTTACTATACCTTTCATACCGGGATAAAGTTTCCCGAGTAAAGTTCACGAGGGCGAAGCGGCAAAAGGCTAGTTTTTTATATGAGTGAATCATTCAATCCGCAACAAATAATTTAAAGTCTCTTATATGGTCAACTAGCTTTCGTCCGCGGCTCCGGCAGCGTGAATTTCCTTCGCAGTGCTTTTTCCCGGGATTTTACCTATGTCCTTCTAGCTATGTGTATGCGAAATTTCAGAAAGATTGGTTCAGTAGATAGGGCGTGAAGAGGTAACAAACAAACAAATATACAAACTCACTTTCGCATTAATAATATTAGTATTTTAGCGGTCCGATACATGCTTTGTTACGTAAAAAATGTGATAAATGAAGAACTCGACCGATTTTGTGCAAACTACACATAAAACATATACTAAATAGTCCAAACAAAGCTTGGTTTGGATAAATAAGCCCCGCCCCTTCTTGAGTTATAAAATTACGGAAAGTGGCATTGATTTTTATATTATATGGATTACTAAACCACACTTTTGTAATAGAAGTTAATCAAATCTATCATAGATTTGATTTGATAGAGTGAAAGTTTATGATATATAATTGATATGATATGAGTGCACGCGATGTGTACCTAATTTTGTACTGAATGGGTAGCGACGCGGCGCAGGTAAATGCTGACACAAGCGAAAATGTATAAAGTGCATCGCACTGTATACCTGGGCGTCGATTCTGCTAACGTTAAGACGAAATCGTATCAAAATAGTGTTTCAATAGTAGTGCTTTTTACACACTATTTACAAGAGTTATGACAGTTTGATGTGATGTGAATTTAGTGTGTGGTGTGATCATCAGAAGTGATATAAAAAAAATATACATTTCTTGTAACTAGTGTGTAAAAAAGCACTACCATTGAAACACTATTTTG
Organism: Apomyelois bistriatella; assembly: GCA_947044815.1. Classification (NCBI taxonomy): domain Eukaryota; kingdom Metazoa; phylum Arthropoda; class Insecta; order Lepidoptera; family Pyralidae; genus Apomyelois; species Apomyelois bistriatella. Next base: position 1,993,241 of record OX345693.1, read on the forward strand.
ACACGATTGTGATTTAACGTTAGCAGAATTGACACCCTGTTCATTATCATTGCGTATGGCATTCGTCCTGCATGAATCAGATGTCTATATTCAAATTCTCCAGCCAGTTGACAGCGGCAGGCGTAAGGTCGTGAAGCTCCCTCATTCCACCTGGAAAACGGCGAAGTGGGCATTCGTTTACCACATAGGATGGGTGCTCCGCAATCGCACTGTGGTGATTCCTTTTAACCCCATTTATGTAGGATGCCTCTGTTGATCAATTACAACATTTACAACGATAACAAATATTTAAAATAATATGTTTTTTAATAAAAATGCGGCCTTTTATTAAGCCGCAATCTAGATAGCAAATCAACTTGACAAAAGCTATACTCTAAAAATATGAAAATAGAAAAATAAAGATGTTTTCTCACTTGCTACGTTTTCCAGCAAATAAACAGAGTACATACAATCTGCAATCTCCGGTTTGCCTGTCATCTAGAAGGTACGCTGGCAATCGTGGGTATAGTTGGAAGTCGCTTTTTAGGATTACAGCGAAATTTTCACTGACCGTCTTTAGATAAAAAAAAAAATAACACACGAGATTTTTCACTGAGTTTATTTTTTTTAAAGAAAAATAATTTCCTTTTTTTAAATTCGTCGGTTAAAAAAAAACATTTTTAGGTTCCTCTAGAGTCCTGCTACTTAGATTCTCCGTCGGATTCTAGAGCCCGAGAAAGTAATTTCACAATTTAAAATAACACACAGCTATATTTTTAGTCATCATCATCATCAGCTGTCTACAGCCCACTGCTGGGCATAAGCCTCCCTCTGTCTACGCCATGTATCCCTACTGTGAGCCACCGCAATCCAGTTGTTGCCAGCAAACTTCCTAATATCATCGACCCATCTAGCCGCTGGACGTCCAGTACTTCACTTTCCGTATTTAGGGTACCACTCCGTTACAGCCTTACTCCACCTACCATCGTTCCTTCTAGCCAGGTGTCCTGCCCAGTTAAATTAAAGAACTGCAATCCTAGAGAGTACGTCGTGAACTTTCGTTCTACGTCGGATCTCCGACATAAAACGTATTTTGAGTCATATAATTAAAAACTAAAGTAATTAAATATAAAAAACATCGCATATGCCGATTGGGCTTATACTTTAACAGAGTGGAACGCAGCTTATGGCTCCCATCCGGTACGGAGACTGTTTTTAGCTCGAAGGTTCAAAATGAACGAATTAAATCGAAAATAATTATAGTAGCTATAAGTATAGGATCAAAGAATTTTGTTTGTTTGTACGAGGATCAAAAATATGTCCTAATAAAGTGTTTTGTGAATTTATGGTTCACTTAATTTTGTTGTTTAATCGTTTTAATCCAGATGAATTGATTTTCCTCGATTAATAACACTTGAATCGAGACCAAAATATCTCAAAATATACCACTACCTTTCTTACCGTAAATATCATTAAACTTAGCTCCTTGGGTCACCAAAGGTCTATAATTATTTTGTCTCTGTGTCTCTCCGAAAAGAGGACTAGAAATCGAAACCTATGGGGTACAGTCAGCTGCATAGAAATATGATCCCCTTTCAATAGTGATACTTGTAGCATAGGAGTCAGATTTCTGTGCAGCCATAGGTGCATCTGCAGCATTGACATAGCATGGTGAAATTTGATTAGAAGTACTTTAATCTGAAAACTGAATTCGCTATTAATTTAAATTAAATATAGTTTAAAAAAAAAATTGTGTCACCTAAAAACCGCGCGCGATCCGAAATTTAATAAAGGACTTTTTTTTAACACTAAAAGAAAGCCTATTATTAAAAAAAATTATATATAAGTACCTTGTGATCTTACAATATTATGTGGTGTGGGAAACTCTTACCGATTTAATATTGTAATAGAAAATCAAAAAGATTGCTATGCGCACCGACTATGATCAATATACTCTATACTAATATTATTACTGCGAAAGTTTATCTATCTATTACCATATCACGTTTAAATCGCTAGACCGATTTGAATTAAATTTGGTGTAGATGTAGTCAAAGACCGGTAGGTCGACCGCCTATCTCGATTCTCTCCTCTCGTAATGGCTACTTGTATCGCTTTCGCCACATTTTGCTCCATCTAACGCACAAAACGCTTAATATTTTTTTTGTTGTTAACATTAGCAAAAATAATTTTTTTTAAAGCGTTTTGTGGGTAAAACGGAGCGAAATATGGCGAAAGCGATACAAGTAGCCATTACGAGAGGAGAGAATCGAGATAGGCGGTCGACCTACGGGGCCAAACATAGGCTACTGTTTGATGCATTGGTGTGATTTACCGAGAAGCACGCGGGCGAGCCACGGACAACAGCGAGTTTAAAAATAAATACCTGTGCAAATTCCAACCGACTCGCAAGTGCACGATAAAATAATCGTTCAAATAGTTACACTATAACAGTTAACCAAACTTTAACCTATTTGGGCCATATCCTGGTAAGTTCCTGAGTTTGGCCGTTTGTGCGGTCGAGATGTTATCGGCCGCAAACTACGGCCGCAGGCTGCTGTAGAGGAGCTACATACATAGAGACTACTACAAGTTGTAATAACTAACACCCTTATCATTTTTTTTTCAATCAAACTTTATTACATCCTAAGTATTGGTATTATCGGCCTCAAAGTACGGTCGCAGGCTGCTGTGGAAAAACTATATACATAATTTACTACATTTTGTAAACTAATACGTTTATCATGTTTTTTAATTAAACTTAGAAGAATAACATACATAGAGACTACTACAGTTACTAATATGCCATTTGTCTAAACCATTATATTTACGGGAATTTTTTGCAATTACTAATTAAGATGTACTATGGAATTCCATTCTTAACAAACGCAATGCAATGAGACTATCTTTTGTTGATTTTTGACATGATAGAGTAATACTGACACCTTTAAATCTCGTCGTAGTAACCTAACTTTAGTGTCAGAATTTTTAAACCCACTTTGGTCTTTATCTCTCTCTCTTTCTTTCTTTTTTCTTAGCCCATACATTTTTACAGTGTCTTAACCATATACCAATTTCCATCTCCGCATGTAGGTCCCAGGTTATTTAATATTATGAAATAAAACTAACTTCACAGCGACTCAAGGCCACATATATTTTTTGCATTTTGCCAGTGATCTCTGTCACTGATTTTTTTTCATATATCTAAGATCTTTGACACATAAATTGCATTTAGCTTTGTCTCTACATTGTTGTTCTCTAGGCGAAGGCCGCAACTGGCCATCAAACCACATCGATAGCGCGTGTCCTAAATATTTACTAAGCCTAGAGACGTAATGTAAAACGTCTGAATAGTTAAGGCCTTGCGATTATAGATATCTTGCAAGGTTCAGATTTTATTTTACTATCACGAATTGATAATGAGGCTCATGACAACAGGGCGTCGATTCTGCTAACGTTAAGACAAAATCGTATCAAAATAGTGTTTCAATAGTATTGCTTTTTACAGACTTTTTAACAAGAGTTATGACAGTATGATGTGATGTGAATTTAGTGTGTTGTGTGGTCATCAGAAGTGATATAAAAAAAATATACATTTCTTGTAAGTAGTGTGTAAAAAAGCACTACCATTGAAACACTATTTTGACACGATTGTGATTTAACGTTAGCAGAATCGACACCCAGCTAAGCTACTCAGCACTTACTGCCATAGCTCGAAGACCCTATTGGCCTGGCTTCTGTCATAAAAGTTCTGCACTCCTCCTTATTCTGGGCCACATCTTTCTGGTTATATCTTTGAGGGCTTCCAGGGTCTCTTAACACTTTCGCGGACATTAAACAAAATAACTATTAATAGTCAATTGTTATCTATGTCGAGAGGCGTTACTGTTACTGCCAGGGAAAGTTTTAACACACTTGAAGAAACTTTTGTTATACCTATATTATTTGGTATTGGCTATGATATGAGTAATGTTCGATTTAAACGTTTCATATTGTCAAAGAAGTCGAGAGTTCGAATCAAAAATATTTAGTTTGGTATTCGACTTTGCAGATCTTAACAATTCCATAGAACATGGACTAAATCTAGTTAAAACATAAGTAACAGAGCAACAGAAGCAACAACAAGAACAGACTAACAAGCAAATAATCTAGCTGTCTGAAGTCCCCGACATAACAGCGTGTTCTTTCTTATTCAAGGGGGATTCCTTGAACTTTATTTCCCAGATAGTTTGAAACAACATCGCTACTCGAGACCGTGACGGGAATACGTAATGGAAATTATAAAAATGTTGTCTGTTATCTCATTTATTTTGTTTGTTTTTTCTTTAAGGGGTGAACAAATTCTCATTAATCTTTAAAACTTGTATACAAAATTAGCGTAAAAGGCGCTGTGGGATTTGGCTTAGCTACGGAAGAGACGAGCACTGACATCTCTTCTCATTTTATAACACAACAAAAAAACCTGAAAATGAATTATTAGCCTATAAATAAGAAACATAACATACCGCAACCGCAACGTGTTGACCACATACATGTGTGCGGATTTGTATCATATGGTAAACTATGGTATAACTGGCATTCTATATTCTGTGGTAACCTCCCATGGCTCTACTAACATTTCTGTTATACGAGCCAAATAAATAAAATACATAGTTAAGTATTTATAGACAAATCACACAGATTGAGTTAGCCCCAAAGTAAGTTCGAGTCTTGTGTTATGGCATACTAATTGAACGATGCTATATTTTATAACAATTACATAATATAGATAGACTAGCGACCCGCCCCAGCTTCGCTTGGGCATAAAAAGCTTGTTCTTGATCCACACATCTTTAAAAAAAAAACGCATTAAAATCCGTTGCGTAGTTTTAAAGATTTAAGCAAACAAAGGGACATAAGGACAGAGAAAGCGACTTTATTTTATACTATGTAGTAATAGTGATAAACATCCAAGACCCAGAAAATGAAAAATTATCATTTTTCATCTTGACCTGAGCTCACAATTACACCTCGCTGGCCTTTTGCTCGAAACCGATTTGATAGCTGCCAATCTTCTACTTCTAGTGGCCTATGGTACATTATAAAAAAAGCTAAATTAATATCCAAAGCTACAGCCAACAGCTAGTCGACCGTTCGAACCAAGAAGCATAAATTTATTACAAGCCTCGATAATAAATTAACATGTACAATTTTGAAGTGAGCGCTTGAATGACCCTTCATGTTTGGTTCAGTTCAGTCAGTCAATGATCTCTATAACACCCAGTACGCTGGATGAGAAACCTCAAATATCAAATATATTGTTTCGCTGTTATAGAGAGACATGTTTTCTTTTTTTTATTATTTACTAGCGACTCGCCCCAGCTTCGCATGGGCATAAAACCCTTCCTCTTGAATCACTCTATCTATTACAAAAAAACCGCATCAAAATCCGTTGCGCAGTTTTAAAGATTTAAGCATACATAGGAATATAAGGACAGAGAAAGCGACTTTGTTTTATACTATGTAGTGATTACTGCAATAAAATTAAATAACACATGGTTTACATTATAGTATACCATTAACCACTAGGGGTTTTCCGGATACCTTAGTGATTATCTGCATTCAATATTTTTTTTATTATATACAAATAAAATAAAATCATATCACCACGCGATCAATGCCGCTGGCAACAGCCGGTATATAATATTTAACAAAATAATATTTATTTATACATAATTTTCATATCAATATAAATTTGAATAAGTATACTCTGTATAGCTATAGATAAAATAAATATACACATATGATCTAATTGTTTAAATCTAAAACATACGTGGGTCAAAAAAAAATTATATGGATGAAAATAACCAAGAGAGGTTCTTAATGAATAAAATATATAAATAGTAATATGTGGTCCTATTGTCTAAGAAAAAGATTCAGTTCTATTTTTTGTAGTCCCTACAAGTATTGAAAATTTATTTATGATCCCGCTTATTTTTGGCGCAAAAAGAGTGTGAATTTTATCAAAACGCCATTTTTTAAAGTAGGTATCGTCATCCTAACACAAACTGATTTAGTAAATTTATTCATTTTTCGGATTTAGAATCACATTCGCGTTCAGGGTGCTACTGGGGCTGCCACGCTTCTGTAGCGCGTCAGGGATGTTCGCTGAAGCCGAACTGAACTGGGTTGCTTGGAATTATTTACGTTGTTACTAACAAAGTCATAAGTTTTGAGTCGCTGTTACTTAAATAAATAAATTCATTCATTCATTGTCTCAAGTGATCAATAGACAGCTAATATATCTTAGTATGGACGACTCTATCAGTACACTAAAAATCGGCATGTTTCTTTGTTAAGCTGAAATATCTGTATAGTATTCTGTAATCTGTGTTAGTATCTACTAACGCTCATGTAGTTACAGCCGTGTCTGACCTAGCCTTTATTTTTTTTCATTTATCATTATTATTGTATTTACAAATTATAAATTGACAGTTTTAGTTCATCTAGTACATTTATGTCCACGAGATCGCGATGTGATGACTCAAGCATCCTTATGAGCATACTGATTTTTAAATTATTTTTTTAATATTTTGCTAGTTTCACCCGATATTTATAATGGAAATATAGAAAAAGTTTAATTCAATATTTTTTTTTATTATTCGTCTATAAATTAAATGCTGTCATTTGATAATTGAACTGAGATGACCTAAATAAATAATATCTCATTAATTGTATCCTAAACTAGTTAAATTTTATTTAAGTTAAATAAATCAAAATAAATATATTGTATATTTATTCTTCTTCTGAGTGTGTCGAAGTTCACCTTAAATACCCTTGGATGGCCAAAACTGGGCCGCCCTTACAGCGTTCTCTGTAGCCTTGTACAAACCCTCCAGCGTGCTCCTTTTTATATAGCCTTGATATTTTTGTATAAAAAAAGGCGAACAAAACCCTCAGTCTCGTGTAGAGGTACCTATTATTCATGAGACATGAGTAAAAATGTTTGCTATGCAAGCGCTAACTGATTACCATTATACCTATATCAACGTTATTGCTTGCATACTAAAACGCAACCCCAATTTCAATGAAATAAATGCTACACAGGAATTTTTATTTAACACGACGAACGAAATATGAAGCTATGATCTAATAAAACCTTATATATTTACCGCCATTTTATTGGCATTCAGGGTCTCGAACGCGCTTGTACCTGCCCCATAACAATTTTACGAGGCCCAGAAACTCCCAAGTAGTGGAGTAAGGTAGTGATTCCATAGGTAAATATGCTAAGCTACGCTATTTTATCTTTACTAAACAGATAGATGAAAAAAACGATTGTTACGATACAGCGATACTGTGAGTAATAAAAATAATAATAAACTTTATTATTTATTTTATTGTCCGGAGCAATGTATAAATAAAATCATTATAATTTTCTAAGGACTTGCCGACTATAACAAAAAAAACAGTAGCACTAAAGGAGTGCCGACAGAAGTGAAAACTTAAACAACTAAGTGTGTAACTTGTAAGGTGTCGGTTACGGTAACGGTGTCACGAGTACGGTAACGTAGTCACATTTTAACCAACTCAAAAATAAAGAAAGGATTTGTGCGCAAATCGCACTCGCTAAACGACATGCTCTTACCACATAGAATTATGGAAACGCGCGCTAGGAATTTTCTTTATCTACTTCATTATTATTATTTTATTTTCTGATAATTTAAAATAAATCACAATCAATTTCATTTTTATATTAAGTTGTATATAAGGTTAAATAAATATTAGTTATTAATATTATTTATTGAATATTTTTTTATAATATTTTAAATAGGTACATATTTATGTCATTGCGCATAGCATAGCACAGACACATGATTTATATGAAACGTATTGCAGTGTGGTGGATTCGCACCTTTACGAAGGTCGATATCAGAGCCTTCCAAGGAATAGAGTATCACTTTATGTCGTTTCTTTTGTATATTTAACGCCCTTATTCTGAGAATAGGTAGGTTTTATAGGAATACGGGGCGCGAACTCTGTTACATTTTATTCGATTCCAAAGGCGAGGATATGTTTTGTGTTATATACAAAACTTTTATTTTATGAGTTTATGAACGATGTATTGTTTTACTGTACCTACAATCTACATGTTTTTTATTTACTTTGATATTATATAAGTAAATTATATAAAAAATAGTTGATTTCGAAAAAGAAGCCGGGAAAGCTTTTTTTTAACCACTTTTAGTTTCTATTGCACAATTTCTATAATTTTGGGCCTAAGGTCATCATCACTAGCCTAACGATTTTCTGGTTGTATCTCATGTGTCTCAAATCATTTTTCTCACTTCATCAGTTTAAAAAAAAAAATCATTATTTAGGTATGTTTTAGGACTAATTTTTGTTTTATGACTTGCTTGTAATCTATTGTTAGTGAAATCTTCCATCTTTTGTTGGAGGTACAAGCATAAGACATCTGTCTTTCATCTTAACGTCATCAAGGTGCTACCAGCGCTAGCGACTGAAAATACAAAAAAAAATAATTTATGTTTCTGTAAGTGAGGATTATCAGAAATCCTCGTGCAACTTGTTTTGCTAGAATCCTTATCTTTAAGTTAGATCAGAACCTCGAAAGTCATTGAAATACTATCCGCTTTAGAAACCTTTACTAAAAGTGGCCGTTTTTAGTAACTTTTACAATGGAAACTACAGCGTATAGTATTTCAATGACTTTCGAGGTTCTAATGTAACATAAGGATACTAGCAAAAAAGTTGCACGAGGATTTCTGATAATCTCACTCACAGAAAGATAAATATTTTATTTGTATTTTCAAGATCGCTAGCGCTGGTAACAGCCTTAACAAGAAAGGAAGTGGTTATTTAAAAAACTAAAACTAAAGCGCAGGGAACTTTTCTAGATTGTTATTCCACTGCGGATACGTGAAAGGATAACAACAGACAATGTCGGGTTGTACTCCCAAGTGATCCATGTCCGGCGGTCCGAAGTCAAACGATTCAATTCTCAATACAAAACGTTTTATTCGAACCAAAAATGAGGCGACTGGTTGTTAAGGGCGACATTCCAGAAATGACGTGGGTTACAGAAAGGAAGACGTTTTGTGACTTTGGCTCTTACTATTGGTTTATATTGGCATTACCTTTTTTTAATTTACTATTTCAGGTATAAGTTCTTTTCATTTATGAACTGAATGGTCTGAAATAAATAAATTCTTGCTTGTCTGGGAGAAAAAGAAAAAAAATAGTGTAGCTGCTTCTCCTCCCGTGCAGGTTTTAAAAATAGAATGAGGAATCGGCAAATGGGGGAATTTCGATATAGGCGATACGGCTATCAACCTATTACTATTGATTTCCTGTTTCAACTACCATCATGCTAAACGTGGCCTATGGTCTTATAACCCTAGGCTTTGTCTACCCTGTATGGGATAAAGACGTGATTATTATGTAGTAAGTATTTTTTTCATGTATTCAAGTATTTATTTCTCACTTGTGACCCGCCCCGGCTTTGCACGACTATATAAACCTTCCTCTTGAATCACTCTAGCTATTTAAAAAAACCGCATCAAAATTCATTGCTTAGTTTCAAAGATCTTAGCATATATAGGGACAGACAGCGGGAAGCATCTTTGTTTTATACTATGTAATGATAATGATGTACTTCTCTTCACTGCCCGATCTTCTCCCATCTTCTCTATATCCATCTGGTTTCGCCTATAATATTTGGCTTCCCTATTAGTGCTTCCACATCCTGTACTAATTATTATCTTTGATCCTGTACAATCCAATGATGTATCTATTTATGTAATTGATGTAATAAAGTGTTTATTCATTCATTCTTGTGTCGGGGACCAGAATTCACTTTGGGTCGTTGAGCCGTCGCAGTTCATTCATTCATTCATTTCGTGTAAGTGTCATGTTCAATCAACCATGCACGCCCTGGTGTCAAAGTTCTTCGGAACCGCCTCTCGGCCTCTTATCGCAGTAGGTAAGTAAGTAAGATATAGATACTTTATGAATAAAAAAAACAGTGTATCTCCGGGAGTTACGACAGAAGATTATTTTATTGACTTGTCGATGGCGGTGTCGCGTTTCGATAGTTTATATTTTCATATTTTCTCTTTCTATTTCAACGCGCTTTTAAATGTTTTCACTTTAAAAAATATTTTCGGGTTCGTCCAAAAATCGTATCAACTTTAAATCAAATTCATAACCAAACATAAAATTGATCTTACATGTAATAATGGCGGATTCAGTTAAAATCGACCATTGAGAATTCGAGTTACAATGGTAGCACCCACGGTAGGAGTACAGGAAATAAGGACCCGTTTGGGGCCCGATACGGCCGCAGAAAACATTCGGCCTGATTGGCTCGGTAGGCTTAAAGAAACACATCGAGCCAGTAAACAAATATGCTCGATTAATGGATGTGTTATAATGCTAAAGATGTGCTAAAAACAACGCCTTTTATTCACTCTGATGTCATGCTGAAAACAATTGATAACAAATGTCTATGTTCACTAGAATATCATGCTAAAAACAAGTATATTTTAAAATTATTTTTATCAGGCTTTATGACCACCATACGCCATCGCCAATCTGACATCAAGGTCCTTGCAAATGCTGTTTTTAGTCTATTCGCTATCATACAGATCTACAAGCGTCGAGACTTCTTTTATTCCCTAAGTCGCCTTTTTTGACACCCACGAGAAGAGAGGGAAGGTCTATTTTTAGGTTTGTAAGGTGCGAAAGAGGCAGTATTATATCCTAGGTCTCAATGTGGCAAGTACGCTAGTGACAAATTGCCACGAGAGTAAATATGCTAACCGTAACCATCTTTCGCCGGTTGTATATGCTTAACTACCAATATAATCGTATAAAAATAGCTGAACCGATTTGGCTGAAAACTGGAATGGAGATTTCTTAGACCCTGGAACAACACATAGGCTATATTTTATCCCGCGGAATTCTCACAGGAGCGGAGCCCCGGGCAACAGCTATTAATAACATATACCTTCAAGTTTTTGATAAAATGCCATATCCAAAAACACGGAAATCCACTTTTATAATGAGTGTATCGCACGTCGATACCAAAGGAGCCTCGTTTTCTTTTATGCGTAGATTCCGCTCCGCAGATTTGTCAGGGCCCTCGCCGGCCCTTATCCGCTGTTCGGCTGTTACGTACATTGGTTCTAGTCATACTATCTGTGGTAGGAAATAACAGACCCCGAGATGATCGTTTTGAATATATGTTGATAGTAGTATAGGTATTTGGAGACTATGTTCGGAATAACATATTAAAGTGCAAATTCAGGTCGACTTGAGAATAAACTCCTGTATGCGTTTTCAGCTAAGTGTATTAATTTGATGATTGATTTTAAAAACACTTTTTCATATGGAAGATAGAAAAACGTTGAGACTTCATATTTACGCTTGCCTTGTCTGTACTGTTTGAACACACTACGCTGCAAAGTATAAGATATTTTCTTTGACCATGTAGAGCTAACCACATACTGTTGGTTGGACGAATATGATGTAGAAAATTCTAATTTTAAAAAATATTGAATCTTGAATTTCAAATTCAAAATGGAAAAATAACGCTCAAACAAAGAATTATCGGCGATGAGGATCGGCCATTAAAGCCGAATAAATAACGATAAAACCGGTAAAAGCCGAATAAAATCCGAAAATCTTTATACGAATAAAATGAAGTGAGAATGAAGTGGCCAGCGCAATTAGCTAAACGGCCGCAAGTAATGTGCCATGTAGAAAAAATCCTCCCTTGTTACCATGGAGTTTAATCGCAGGAGTAGACATATTATTGGGGTAGTTTTTGCCCTAATAATGGGAAAGAGTCATTCATTCACCGGCTAGTTACGTTGGGAACAAGTGTCTAGCCATGCCACCTCCGGCAGGGTCGGGTAGAAGGGGCAAGCCTAAGAAATGCTGGCTCGACGTCGTAGTAAACGATATGCGCGCAAATAGTCTCACAACTAGGGATGCCGAAGACCGGGCGAAGTGGAGGAGAAAAAGCAGGAAAGCGGACCCTGGGCTCCGAAGCAATCAGCTAAGGAAGCAACCGGAAAGGCGCTAAGATGAGAGAGATGAGAGAGAATGGGAAAGAGTCATTCATTAATGCTTGATAGCAGATAAAAAAGCGTATTAGAGAACTTGTAGTGAGATCAGGAAGGTGGAACTAAAAATTCTCGCGCTCTCTGCCGAGATTCGGCTCGTATAACCGAAAGGTTGGTAGAGCCATGGAGCGGAAGTGTTGGCCATGTGTTGCCCGAATGTTCAATTTGCTTAGGATTTAAACTACGATTTAAATAGAGTGACGACTCCTGAGACTTTATATTTTCTGGGATTTCACTCGCACTAACTGGGTATGTACTACATAGCCTATAAACCTCCAAGAATCAAGCTATCATCCATATCCATACTTCCATACTAATATTATAAATGCGAAAGTCTGTCTGTCGGTCTGTCTGTCTGTCTGTCTGTCTGTCTGTCTGTCACCTCTTCACGGCTAAACTGCTGGACCGATTGTGATTAAATTTGGTAGGGATGTAGTTAACGACCTGAGGTCAAACATAGGCTACTTTTGGGCGCGATATAACCGAGTCCCACGCGGGGCGAAGCCGCGGGGAACAGCTAGTGTGGAAATATTTTCAAAATCCTATGTTTAAGTTAATAATCTCTTCAGTTTTATTATTTAAGTATAGATTAGTCTATTCAGCTACAACCATCATTTCTATGTCATAACATATCATTATATGAGTAAAACATACATGGATATTTCAACATCATCACTATCGAAGTGTTTTTCCAGTTCTATCTCATAATAAATGTGTACTCAAAAATTTTACTATCCAACTCACCTTTCAAGGGGACATACAAGAACAGCCTGTTTTCAAATACTTTTTATTAAAGTATCAGCTACTCATACAGATGACTTAAATTTCTCAAATATCTCTTGTTTAGAAAAAAGTTGAGGAGAGACAGCAAGAACGCCAAGTCTTAGTATCACCAACTCAATGATTTTGCACCCCGTAACCCACCCGGTCCACTTTCGGGGACAATTTGTGGAATCGCAAAATGAAATCACTACGTAAAACAGTAGGTCTGGGCGCCTCAAATTATTCATGCAAATTCCGCCAATGATAGGAGTTGCACTGCGATTCCCGCCAAAAATTCAATTCGACGAAATGGCAGGTCGTTCCATTTACATTAAAATTGTGGGCAAGAGAATTCCCACTATCTACCTATATGTAAAAAACATACTTTTAAATCTGTTCGTTCACTGGAACGCAAAAAGAACTTAATACGCACAAAAAAAAATAATAATAATATAGCCTACTAGATTTCGCCCGCGGCTTCGCCCGCGTGAATTTCCAACGGAAGCAGTGCTTTTTCCCAGGATGAAAGGTATCCTTTGTCCTTTTCAATACTTCTATCTGTGTGTATGCAAAATTTCAGGTAGATTCGTGCAGTAAGCATCACAAACAAACAAACTCACTTTGGCATCTATAATATTAGTTAAGAAGTTAGGATTAGGATAGTTAGGATTTTACCGCATCACTTAGCCCTCTGACTAACTTGATTAGACATGATTGACTACTGACTTGACTTGAATATATAAAGAACATTTAAATAAAACTTGAGACTGGCAAATATAAGCTATAACTTTGATTGTCATATTGTAGACTAGCTGTTCCCCGCGGCTTCGCCCCGCGTGGGACTCGGTTATATCGCGCCCAAAAGTAGCCTATGTTTGACCTCAGGTCGTTAACAACATCCCTACCAAATTTCATCACAATCGGTCCAGCAGTGTAGCCGTGAAGAGGTAACAGACAGACAGACAGACAGACTTTCGCATTTATAATATTAGTATGGATATGGAAGTATGGAAGTATGGAAGTATGGATATGGATGGATAGTATGGATGGATAGTATGGAAGTATGGATTAATGCCACAACAAAACAAAAAAAATAAAGCTATTCCCGAGCAATTCGAAGGAAACCTTCTAGGAAGGTATTACGCTTAGCACAGTCTAGGATGTCTTCAACGTTCAAATTAACTTATCCTGCTCGGTAGTAAATAATTAGTAAAGCAGAGCGCTAATAAAGTACTTTACTGAGCGTCTTATTTAAATTCATGGGACATGCACTGCACTCTAATTAAACGTAAGCTTTTTACGCTACACCTGAGCTGAGCTGTAAATTAAAAACGCTGCAGTACAGTACTACCTTTGTCTTTATTTTACGGTTGGCTTGCAAAGAATGTGGCTTGGGTTGTGTTTTACCCGAAGCGCAAAGGAGGGTCATGTATTTTGAGAGTATGTACGGTAAATAATAATATTAAAATTTGAGTGATTCGTCGCTTGTGCGTCGAACAACTAACAACTTGACTTAGTGCCTCTTGTAGAGGTGAAACACGTGTCGCGAGGAATGTGAGCGCAAACTAATGGTGGCATGCTGCGACTAACAGTAGTGAGTGGTCGCCGACCGACAGTAGCTTCTAGAACTAAATTAGTGCCGGAAGCACGCAAAGTAATTTGATAAGTAAGTACTTGTAATTTTGACTTCCGCAAATGCAAAAGTGTGATCTAGATCCATGAAAGTAGGATCATGAATCGGGTGTGTAAGTTACTGACACCGTCAGATATTTCAGAAAGACGTCTGATACAGCGTAACAGTTGCCATCTAGCGATAACAGACGAAACCAACAGCTTAACATGACTTCCGAAGCACGGAGGAGCTCAAGATAGAAATACCAATAGTGGCCGATTCAAGTCAGGCCATACTCTGCTTGACACAATTATAAAAACGCATGGCTATTGAATCGACTCATACGCAACTGGAAAAATCTATCTATCAATATGCATCATGGTCCGATACATAAGAAGCTATGATGTAAATAGCCTGTGTAGTATATTAGAGTGAAATTTGGAACATACTAAATAGCAGCAAAAAAATTACTAAATTTGACACAGGTAATCAAAATTATGTTGAATATTCCTTAGTTATCACTAATACCATCAAGAGTTCCATGATGGAACTACTGTTAATTGTTTTTGTTACTAGTTTTTAAATAATGGAACTAGTATTAATGGAACGGTGTATAATATACCGTTCCGTTTACTCATCTCCTTTCAGCTCAGTATCGGAAACGCGATGCAACAGATTAGACACGACACTACACATCTGATTTCAGTCTTGAGCTGCTTGGAATATTCAATTATACGTCTGCACTAAGCTTAGCTTACTTGTGTTTGATCGGTGGATTTAGTGCAGAACCGTTTAAACGAGCATAAACTCGATTCGATGTAATCGAGACTGTAATGATCGATAAAAACGATTATAAAATAATCGTTTTTATCAGAGAAGTTAGATTTGTTTTGGCTGTCACGAATTTTATCAATTAGACAACTTTATATTTAGGTAGAAAATTATAAAAACTTCCTCTTTTTTGTAAAGTAAATTATTTTTTGGGTTATTAGTCGCCAAAACCAAATAGCGATATTTTATGAAACAACCTTACAAAAATTGCTTCACCAATTTTTCATGTAAAATAACATCAAGTTAAAATGAGAATATTATTCAACTGTCAACAAAATGTTGTCCTTTAAATCCCACGTGATATTTCCATTTGGCATCAACACGGAAAATTCTAATAATTGAGTGCGGAGTATGCTCATACTTGGGGGTATTTCACAGCTCAGTTAACTGCGTAATACAAACCCGAAACTTATTGAATAGGAAAGCAGGGATCCAATAAAAAACCTGTCAGGCCCAAAGTATTCCGATGGACAGGTGTAGGGAGCTATCTTCAACCCGTGATCGCGGTTTTGCCGAGACAAAGGTACGCCTTTTGATGTTTTTTTTTCGATTTCATGAGAGATGTGTGGCACTGAACCGATAAACGAAAGAATAAATAAATTGCTTTACTTGTAAGAAAAATATGCATCAGTATTTGACTAGCTAAGTGCAGTGGCGTAAATGGTAGTTATCAATTCTGAGGTTTTGGTTTCGAACGTCATTTAAGGCAAGTAGAAAAAATGCCTATTTTTAAATTAAATTTAGATAAATTATGGAAAATGAATACTTTGGCCACACAATAACTTTGTAGAAGATTATAACGTAAAGAAAAAATTGTAACGCAACAGCATTAGTATCCTGTATTGAATGTTATGTTGGAGCTAGCCGTACCTGTGTGATATATATGTCTTTGTCTGACCTATTTATAGAACGTTGAACAAAACCAAAACTTTCTATCAAATGGTAAGGATCCCATCCCAACTAATATTATAAATGCGAATATGAGTTTGTCTGTTTATTAGTTTAATTCGCGCCCTATCTTTTTAAAATTTTGCATAGGTACATATAGTTAGAAGTATTGTGCTCGCCATTAATTGGCAATTACATATTTAAGATAATACTACAATAATGTAAGTTACTTAGAAATATTGTGCTCGCCATTAATTGGCAATTACATATAATTATAAGATAATACTACAATAATGTAAGTACCTATAAATAATGTGCCATGTGTAAATGCTGTAAGTGTGCCTAAATAACTAAATAAGTATTGAGAAGAACACCTTTCATCCCAGGTCCAGTGGTTAAGGCGTTTGCCTGTAGACCCGGGGGTCGAGGGTTCGATTCCCACGGGAAGCATACTTTGTTTAGTTGTTTCCGGTTTGGTTAGGACATTGCAGGCTTGAATCACCTGATTGTCTGACAAAAAAGATGATTCCGTGCTTCGGAAGGCACGTTAAGCCGTTGGTCCCGGCTGCCATCTGGTAGTCGTTAAAGGAACCATGTCAGAGGCCGAGAGGCGGTTCCGAAGAACTCTGACACCAGGGTGTGCATGGTCGATTGACCATGTCACCTACTCGAAATGAATGAATCCCTGGAAAAAGCTCCCAAGGGAAATAAACGTGGGCGAGGCCGCGAACAAAAGCTAGTCTTGTATAAATAGGTAGTATGCAAGAAAATTTAAATTATATAAAGTTTTCTTATTGAAGAAGTATGTAATTCTTAGAAAGATGTCTCCTTTCCAGAGTTAGGTTAAGTAGAAAACTTCGCCAAGTTTATTCGCCTCTGCCTGTAAGCTTCCGCTTAAAAATGTTTTACAGGTTGTTGTCAATGTAATTTAATTAACTTAAAAGTCTTAAAAGTAGGTGGATTCGCATCTTTAACTTCTTTATCTTTACATAGTATAAAGCAAAGTCGCTTTCCGCTGACTGTCCCTATGTGTGCTTAGATCTTCGAAACTACGCAACGGATTTTGATGCGGTTTTTTTAATAGATAGACTGATTTAAGGTTTTTATAGCCGGGGCGGGTAGCTAGTTTTTACATAAAGCGCTTTCATTTTTCACAATATTATTTTTTGTTCTCTTTTTAGTTGCAAATGGCGTATGGTATTGATATTTTAAAAGCTTTTGTTTATTTTCTACTACTATTTTATCAACTTTATGTATTGTGTTGTTGAATTCGATTAATTCAAATTTTATATTGGATTTCCTGCTTATACGAGTTATGCCATTATATATAATGTGTTCCGGCCACTGATGCTTTAGACAAGCTATTTTTATTCGTAAACTGTAATAGATTACACGGATTTAATATTTTGCGTTTGGCACTAGAAGTAAAACCTGAAAACATGCATAAATCCCGAAATTCCCACGAGAGAGACGCTGTAGTAGTAATTATGTTTTAACTCATATAGATTAGAATTTAAATAATTGTTTTTGTCAAAAAAAAACGAAACCGACTTCAATTACTCAACTAAAAAGGATGAAATCCATACTAATATTATAAATGCGAAAGTCTGTCTATCTGTCTGTCTGTCTGTCACCTCTTCACGGCTAAACTGCTGGACCGATTGTGATGAAATTTGGTAGGGATGTAGTTAACGACCTGAGGTCAAACATAGGCTACTGCGATATAACCGAGTCCCACGCGGGGCGAAGCCGCGGGGAACAGCTAGTAATTAATACATTGTTGTTTAAATATGCTTCATATCAAACATTTAGAATTTTAATAATAAATATAGAATTGTTGTCTTTATGTGATAAGGTGCTCTATACACTTAAGTAGAAAACGGTTATATAAACGGCCGAAGCGCTTCAAATTTTAACAATGCAACGAATATAAATCAATCGATTTAAAGCCAACACAATTGATACAAATATTAGAACGACACAATATATTAATAGTATGCCTGTTTCAGATTTCCGATGTGTGCGATAAATGGCCGTTTTCCGATTTTTCCCGTAATAAAAGAAATCCCAACTGTATGCTGTATGTATAGTAGGTAACAGATGTGACACTTCTTAAACCCAAGCCTCAAAACGTAAAAAATACCAGAATTGTACTAAACCTTGATTTTAAACATGTGAAAATTGATGCATGGAAAACATCTAAGTGTATAGGTGTTTAAAAATTTTAGGTGACTCCGACAGGCCGTTGGTCCCACTGGTGGAGGCCGAGAATTCATTTCATAAAACTAAGATCTAATGGCTTGCAAAATCAATTGCACTTATATCTCAAACACACTACACTTAATGGGAATGTTTGCCGAAAGAATACTTGGTTGGTCAACTTTTCTCTCAACTCTACATTGTAATTATATATTATACGGGTATCTTTTTTTCTGAACCATAGATTAAAAAAGAAAAAATTGCCTAACCGCGGGCGATTTCAAATTCTTCGTTCTGAACTGTAGCATAATAAAAAGAAACAAGCTAAACATTTGTGTATGAAAAATGAGAAAATTCAGAAAAAGAAGCTCTGTTGATCAAAACCATTAGAACAGCTTGACTTTTAGCTCAATAAACTCAAAATACTGCCTTAAACAAATATTATATGAACATATACTTACTGAGCGTGTAGCTGCTCAGTAAGGACAACCAAGAAGAAAACGACTATTTGGTCTTTCTAGAAGAGGTCGTGAAGGACCGAAAGCCAAAAAAATAGCCGACTGGCAAGAGGTGCGCTAAGCAGGGAATAGTAAAGAGCTCAGTCCTTCCAATAGATACTTATTACAAATTTATACTCATTAATATATACGTATATTTTTACTAGCGACCCACCCCGGCTTCGCATGGGCAAAAACCTTCCTCTTGAATCACTATGTATTAAAAAACCGCATCAAAATCCGTTGCGTAGTTTTTAAGATTTAAGCATTCAAAGGGACATAGGGAGAGAGAAAGCGAAATACTATGTAGTGATAATAATCGTGAGGTATTTCTCTGTACTCTAAATATTTTGCCACGAAAGAGCCCGAGACACAATGAGCACACGTCACAAACGGCGAAAAGGAGCCATTGTGTGACTCGGCCGCCGATAATTAATTAAAATTAATTAATAATTAACGCACACTCCATTAGCTTTAATCCTCCAAGTGGCCTGTTACGGGATAAAGTAATAAAAAGGGATTCGTACTTTACTGTTTTCTGTGAGACACGGATTTTTGTGAGAACACGTTTTTGTTTGTAGATTTATTGTTAGAAGTTTGTTAACATTATTAACACTAAAGTAAAGAACAGTGTAGGATTAGGTAGGATTTTACAATTCGGTTGTATCGGAAAGGATAATTCAAAACTATGACTTTTATCATATAGACAACTTGTAGCTTTCTGATCCGACTTTAAAATATAACTATCTCTTCACGTTCGTCAGGAATCCACAGAAGAAAGTTTGATTGATTTACGTTGTCCTTGTAACGCACATAAACACGCATTAATGCTAAGAGAATAAGTAGTGAGAAAGAGGTATTTAACAATAAAAACTATAACTGCCTCTGTGGTCCAGTAGTGACTGCGTTCGCATAAAGACCCAGAAGTTGTCGAGACTCCCATTGAAAGCATTTCTGTTAAATAGATACAATAGATATAGTTGGACATTGCAGAATTGAATTTGATGATCGTATAAAAACCACAACAGAGACGAAGAAGAAGAAAGAAGGTTTAGAAATACTCTTACATAAGGTGGGCCGGACTTTTGTAACCCATACGATACGAATAAAGAAGATAAAAAAGTGTCTTAATGTTCTGCAAATAGAGGCAAAATTTCAAAAGCCAGTTCATTTCAAATGAACGACATCCCGAAGTGTATCGGGATCCAACGTGTGTTGGAATTAGCGGATTACAGACAGGCACAATTTCCCCTCTGGCCCAGTTTTCTTCTTGCCTTTTATTCACAGACAAAGCAGAATACTGAAACTAGCTGAAACGCAATCAGGATCTGTCGAACCGTCCGTTGGGCGGACGCGTGCTTAGAGCATTAAACCAACCGAAGACGCCAAGCGTACTTATTTCTACGTAAAAAGGTCTTTGACACAGGTAACATGACCAATAAGGTATGAACACTAATGCATATTCGATCATTATACATGGTAGGCGCAGTACATGGTAGGGGGATGTTAGGTTTTTTTTGTTACGGAATTTCATTGATTCGCTCTAATATCGCGAGCCCGCGATAGAAGCTATCCATTCCAATAGCTTTAAAATACACTCACAAGTTCAAGAAGTATGATCGGCTATCTTATACTTTGGAGGGGGTCGCCTGTCAGCTTCGAGTACTTTTACTACGTGAAAAAGTGCCACATTCTGCGCGCGGGGTGAGGTAACACACACAATAAGCTATTAACACTTATGCATTATTCGATCACGCCGCTACGCACACACTTGACAAAATTATGCAACACAAGCAAAAAATACACGCTCACAAGTACAAATAAACATCATCATCACAAATAATATGACTGGCGGTCTTATACTTTTGACAGAAGGGGTCGCATGTTACTGGCCTCTCCGGTTAGCTTAAAGCTCTATTTTCGAGCGTGATAAGAGCTGGCGCACACGTGTCGTATATAGGGAAGACAATAAGACTTTTCTTAACACGAGAATAGGCATTATGTACGGTAAATGAAGGGATATAGGACATTTATTTACTCAATACTTTATACAAAGTGTACAAAACAGGCTGGGACCAGATTATTAACGTCATCGTCATCATTTCGTGTAGGTGCCACGGTCACACCCTGGTATCAGAGTCTTCAAAACCGCCTCTCGACCTCTTGACGTGGCTACCGGATAGCATTGATTCTGCGTGGATAAAAACGGGGACTGCCTAACTTTACAGTGATTATACTGAGTTAAGCTGCATTTAAACGTACGTCTAAGCCTTACCAACTCTTTCTTTCCCGCGTCATTGAGTTAACTTGTCTGGTACTAGCCTCGAGGGGCATGCAAATTAGCTGCTCGCAAAATTGATTACTTCTCCCTATTGAGTCAGACTTGCTAGCTTAGAGGATTTCGCTGTAAAGCAGTTTCAAGCATTGAGATGAGTTTTCGACGTTTCGATTATGAGTTCGTTAGTGATTTGCTTTTGTGGTTGCCTCCTTACACTTTAAGGACTAGTGTTTTACAAAAGTGTTAACTACGTTTACAGGTGAGTAGTAGTAGTTTAGTCTTAGATAATTAAACCGAGTTATCTAGAGTGTCAATTTATTAGACGACCATTTTTAAAAGTTTGCCCTTCATATTATGCCCACAATTAAGCAAAATTCTGAAAGACCACTTTCCACCTGGCTGACGACGGTCGAAAAAGATTTAAGTCTAGTTTAAATTGAACGCCGATACAACGGTTTCGAAAAATCTTACATTAGGGTTTGCATGGTCAATTTATCTTGTTACCTACTCTCAAAAAATTGATTACTTCTCCCTATTGAGTCAGACTTGCTAGCTTAGAGGATTTCGCTGTAAAGCAGTTTCAAGCATTGAGATGAGTTTTCGACGTTTCGATTATGAGTTCGTTAGTGATTTGCTTTTGTGGTTGCCTCCTTACACTTTAAGGACTAGTGTTTTACAAAAGTGTTAACTACGTTTACAGGTGAGTAGTAGTAGTTTATTCTTAGATAATTAAACCGAGTTATCTAGAGTGTCAATTTATTAGACGACCATTTTTAAAAGTTTGCCCTTCATATTATGCCCACAATTAAGCGAAATTCTGAAAGACCACTTTCCACCTGGCTGACGACGGTCGAAAAAAATTTAAGTCTAGTTTAAATTGAACGCCGATACAACGGTTTCGAAAAATCTTACATTAGGGTTTGCATGGTCAATTTATCTTGTTACCTACACGATATATATAAATAAAACCAGAAATAAGATCATAAATAATACAAGAGGAAAGCGATGGCCGATATCGTATACTCAGCATCTATAAAGCGAAAAATTTACTCCTTTGAAAAGCGCATTCAACAGTTATTATTGAAAAATACCGCCCTAAATGCGAAACAGTTCAGAAACTAGCTTGCGGCAAGTGTCCTCGGGAATATGAGTGCCCATAAAATTGTTCATATCCTTATCTGGAGCAGTTAAAATTGAAAATAACGTAGGAAGGCATAAAAACTTGGGAGTTGTGCGAACTGCCTCCGGAGGGCCGCCGAAATGTGGCAATTTGAGGGGTGAAATTGCAAGTGGAAATTAAATTATGTTTAGCATCTTGTCAATGTGGAGGAAAGGGCAGTTTTTAAATGTAAATATGGTGGATGTTTTTTGGTTGTATAATTTACTTTTGTAACTTTTTATGGTCCCGAACGTCAAGCTTAGAACCAGGACTAGCATAAGCTAAACGTCAGTCAGCAGGCTATACCTCATGAATAATAAAGTAACTAAAGACTGAACATTTTCACAGAATATTATGATTAAATGCCTACTATTGCGCTGTCTCGCTTACTCACTGAAACTTGCATGGTTTTTAGAGATGATAGTAGGCCACCAGGGCTCTCAAGCGTAACCTGAAGATGCAACCAGGAAACACGCTCCCACGAAGACATCGTAAAGTCACATGCATTTGCCTTATCTAGTAAAATCTCAGTTACCAGGCAATCTAGCTGCATATTCCAGTTTTCTATCTCGCGTTACTTGTTAGCACACGACACGACAGATCCTATGGGACGCGTAAAAATGTCTGCCGTTCCCTCGGCTAAGATCTATCTGCAGATAAGGGACACTTAGCACCGAGTTAAGTTCTAGTAAACTGTTATTTTTACGCGATTGCATCATAAATAGGGTTATGTTTTTGAGTGTATGTTTGTTTGTTTATTCAATTGGCATGCTTTTAAGCTTTAATGCCTTGAGGGTTTTAACTAAGAGGTATTCGTTTAATTTTTAAGTGACTAATGCTTGCAAAACCAATTAACAGTAGTAGTTTTAGTGCTAAATGAAAAAGTAATCATGGCTTTTTCCAATAAATGGCTTCTTGAAACGAGTTAAGTGTAGTACATATCGTTAAGTTAAATAAGCGATACGATGCCTTATCACTAGTAAAACTGTATTTTTTTTTATTTAGGCAAACAGGCATACGGCCACCTTACCGCTTTACTTCCACGCTTACCATCGTAAGCGGTTACCTTAGCCAATTGACGACAAAAACACAACCATTAAAATATTGTTATGAGTTATAAGTATCCAAAAATCATGCAAATAAAATATTGTTATAAGTATTTATTTTTTGTCGTACCGTTATAAACGTAACACGAGACGATATCGTGCATATTTCAATAGTACGGCGCCATGTTACTTGAAATGAGAGATAGCAACCCCAGTCAGTTATCAGACACTTGGGTTTATCTCCGTAAACCCGGCTTTAAGTCGCACTCTCTCTTCCTGTGTCGGAAATTGCTGGACCAGCTTTCTGCAGACTATAAAGGATTGAAATTGATTTTTCATAATTCAACAAAGGAAGGCTTTTGCCAGATTTATGTAGGTATAATTGCACCAAATAGACCTTGACTATATTTACATAGTCATTTTAGCGATTACTCTCTCCTTGTTTAATTTTAGCGTTTTCCCGGTTGCAGCATTTTTAATTTGTCCAAGTATATGATAGAATTTGGAATCGCGCGCGGTCTCAAGGCAAATTTCTTTAATCTGTGAGGTATATATCAATTTTAATTTGGCTTTTCTTTTATGACCGGCGGCCTAATGTCAACCCTTATAACACTCAAGATAAAGTATATTGTAAAAATTAAGCGTCGTAATATTCCTCCACATCACTTTCAACGGAAAAAATGCCGCGAAAGTTGGTAGCATTGCCACGCGTAGATATTGGTTTCATCATCATTATGTCATCCGCAGGCTGTCCTATATAGACATAGGCCTTCCTCAAGGATTTCCAGAATGACAGGTTGACAGCGGCCTGCATCTAGCGCTTGCCTGCGACCTTCTTCAGGTCTTCTGACCATCTGGGTGTCGGGCGCTGCGCTTGGCGTGTGGTCGCTATTCGAAGACCTTTCTGCCCCATCGGCCATCGCGGTATGTTGATGACTTCAAACTGAATGGTTAAAGGAATGTTTGCTGTTTTAAGGTAAGCAACGAAACAGGCGCAAAGCTACCGAGGCGGGAAAATTCGCATCAGTAGTTCTACACGACGGCAAACAGAGCCGGTGGGCAATATAT
The DNA here is from genome assembly GCA_947044815.1 of Apomyelois bistriatella. Classification (NCBI taxonomy): domain Eukaryota; kingdom Metazoa; phylum Arthropoda; class Insecta; order Lepidoptera; family Pyralidae; genus Apomyelois; species Apomyelois bistriatella. The sequence continues at coordinate 2,017,688 of OX345693.1, forward strand.
GTTTAATTGTTGTCTGTGAAATAATTATTGTTCAAAAAACTAAAATTATTAAAGCTATTATTAATTACCTTTCCTAAGAATCAAGCTATTACATGCAGAAATAATTTTTGAAATCGGTTTAATAGTTCCTAAGTTTATAGGTTTCACCATCATCAAAATTTCAGCCGCAGGCTGTCCACTGCTGAACATAGGCCTCCCCCAAAGACTTCCAAAATGACCGGCTGGAAACGGCCTGCATCCAGCACCTGCCTGCGACCTTCTTCAGATAGGTTATATATTATTATTATTATAGGTTTTCCTTTAAAATATATTATACCTAATGAATGAAAGTTTTATCCGTGGTTTACCCGCTACAAGCAAACACAAAAAATTGTAACACAAAATACTTCCTTTTCATAATATTAGTAGATACTTATATTGTCAAGCAAGACAAAAGTAAAAAAAATAATTAACTAATTTTTTTTTTTTAATTATGAAAGTTTTTTTTGTTTCCGAACATCAACTGATTGCTCAATTTGTGGGGTCAAAAACTTTTCCGTATTTCGCCATGGCTTTGGGGCTGCTCAAAGTTATGCAATTTTGCGCACTTGTCAGGCTTACTTGTCAATTACACTTTATCTATAGATAAAGTGTATAAGAGTAGCTATGGATATATAGAGTTATGAAAACGATGGATAAGCTGATAGATATACTCGCATTACATATTATAGCAAATACCAAAAACCTATGTTATATTGCAGCGATCCAAAGCACAACTATGTGGATATTGACACAAGACAAAAATTCTTTATTGCACCATTAAAAATATACAATAAGGAAATTACACACATCACTACATAGTAGATAACAAAGTTGCTTTCTCTGGCCTTATATGCCTTTGTATGCTTAAATCTTCAAAACTACGCAACGGATCTTGATGCGGTTTATTTTTAATAGAGTGATTAAGAGGAAGGTTTTTATGCCCATTCGAAGCCAGGGCGGGTCGCTAGACTAGCGACGCTAGTAGATAATACAATAGGCGGCCTTATCGCTAATGCAATCTCTTTCAGACAACCTAAATATAAAGTTAAGTAAGTACTGCTTATTTGACTGGTTGAAAAGCCTGCGGATTTTAGTCCACCATTTACATTTAGGTTTATACTTACTTGTGGCACGACAAAGCATTCCTGGGCCTTGGCCTTTTCTACATTTTTTTTTTCTACCTTTCACGTTCCGTCGCCTCTCTCTTCCAGTTTCTTAATTTTCCCATTCTTCTAAGGTCTTCCATTACGCAGTTTATTCATCCCTTCCTTTGGGGTTGAAATAACATTTTTTATAATTGCATAACCGCTACCATACCCGGTTCCAAGTTACTACGTACTTCAAAGGTTATGGTGATGAGAGAGGATCAGTTCATCGGATTGGTGATCTCATAATTTCACAATATTTTTATAAATCATTCAATTCCCGTTGCGCTACATAACCAAAAAAAATTTACCAATTGCATAGCATATTTAACTAACCTCAAAAAAGTTACTCGAAGTTAACTTTTACGGTTTACCTTATTGCAACTTCATGGTACCGAATTATGAAGTTAGCACGCGACAAGCTTCTGTACTTAGCTGCCCTTCGGAAAGTTTTACTAAGAGTTAGATGAACACTTTAAGTTTTGTACGTAAACAACTTTTTACGCAATACACTCCCGAGGGAATTTTGGGAACTTATGAGTAAGTAACTACAGAAGGAAAACGTGGGGAATTTTGATACGGCACAATAAAAATAAGGCAAGATAGAGAAAAGACAAATGAAGACTAAGAAGAACATCTATTTAGAGGAATAAACATAGATTAAAAAAAAATTGCCGCGCGCGATTCCAAATTCTATGGAAATAAACGAAAAAGAAAGGTACTCTGAGAATGCAACTGAAAAACACGGTCGGATGACTTGTAGCCTTGTCAAACAACGAATCCAAAATTCAAAACGCTAACGAATGTAGACAAGAACAAAATGTATGGGTTTTGATATATAAGCTGCGGTAAATCAATTGGACAATCTTATGTAAATCCCATACATTTTGTTCTTGTCGTACCTCGTTAACGTTTTGCGATTGTGACTTTGGCTAAGCCCCCAGATTGTACACGAAAAATTTCACGACTTTTCATTTCACTAAATGCGATTTTTTACACTTACTAATTCGCACGCTTTTGAATTAGCCTGTAGAATAGGATTCCACCCACCGGCCCTGTAAGTAAGTATGTCAGACGAGGTGAAGAAAAACAGATCCCACCACGATACTCCAGGGCACTATTAATGAATTGGGCTAAGAGTTAGAGCCTCCCGAATCTAATAAATATTCTGGGAAAAACAAACATTTTTGTGTAAGCCGTAATGGACAAATGGGAATAGTACCCGGGGTTTGTTAATAAAATTTTGATCAAGGGAATAGACTTGGCATAAGTAGTTTAACTATCCTATTTTGATTTTTGTCTTTTCTCTTTGTGTAAGGTTGATTTAATAATAATAATAAATACTTATATGTATTATAAAGAGGAAAAATTTGATTGTTTGTTTGTTTGCATCGAATAGGTTTAGAAACTACCGGCCCGATTCACAAAATTCTTTCGCGATTGGAAAACTACACTATTTCTGCCGGAAAAATAGCCATCGCCGTTGTTTATTTACTAAATGAGGTATTATCAGGTGTCCAGGGTATGCATGGTCAATTTATATTGTTTCACTATCTGACCGATCGAATTAGTAAGTTGATAACAATAAAATAGTATTAATAATTCCTGCTTTATTGTTCGTTAGCAATGCGAAAACATCAACGACCCGATTTTGTAACAGATAACGCTATTCTCTGGCCTCTTAATTAAACTGATAATGCATTTAAGCGTAGCACTCTCTAAGCAAAATTCTAACCTTAAATTACCCTTTAGACTTCGGCTTGACGCCAACTTGGCTTCTTGGCTACATTGTGCAAAAACTGATTCATTAATCGCCTAAGAAACGTTTCATCGGAGTCCAGAGTGAATTTTAATGCATCTTTTCTGTTCTTCTCGGAACCTTCCGCTTTGTTGAGGAACTTTTTTTTCAGTTATGGAGCTTGAAAGATAATGGAGTTCCTGCGGTGATTATTTTTTATGCGGGAACATATAATGGAGAATCTTATAGGAAATTACGTGACTGTAGTTACTGTTTACTTATTCATAGATTGTTAGTTCAAATAAATTACAATCGTAACAAAAAAAGGCAATTTATTTACAGCACATATTTTAACAAGATCGAACTCTTGAGTTATAGTATAGTTGTAGTAGTAGAAAAGAATCTATCTGAAAAATTTTATGAGCCTAATAATTTATCTACACGTTGCTTATGAGTAAGAAGGTTCCAAGAGTTGAAAAAATATAATTAGGTAATCGCGCACGATGCGAGGTAATTTTTTTATTAATCTATGGTTGAAAAGTATAATCCCCTAAATAACATATATATATGTATATCCTACATACATAAGTATAAAACCTACATAAAGATACTTACTTCTTATATTAATCTCTTATATACATTTTGCATTAAACATAGCTGACGAACGTTGTTCTTTCGTTTCACTCTATTTGGTCCTCAGCTCCTTGGTCCCAGTTAACTTTTTTCTTCGTTCCTCGCAATCAGTTGGGTAAGCGCGCCGCTCCGTGGAAATTGAAACACATGCGTAAACATGGGAAATGTTGCCAACTTGTAAATCGAATGTGGATATTTGAATATGCTCAAACTACAGACAGATAGTGTTTCGGCATTTCAGTGCGAATGTCCTGATTTTTTAAACGAAGTTCTCTCGGTTTACTTTGTAAAGAGAAAATCGAAAAACATTGTTTTTTCGATTCTATTATTTATTACTGGCCAGTATTTAATTTAGAACTAAAGAACTAATCATAAATCAAAGTCAAAAACGAACTAATCGCGCTTTAGCGGATAAAAGCAGCACGGGAGGTACAAGGAAATTTTATCGTCGTAATGGAAGATAGAGGCTGTGTTACTCTATTCTTATACGTGCGTGTTTCCCAGTACTCAACTTATATTGTTACAATGGAGAGACTGCCGCCTGATCCCCGTAACCCTATTGACAGAGACACCAGATCAATAGGAATATACCTATATTCCGGGTGTGTTAGTGGCACAGCTTAACGATTGTCATCTAGTGACAACAGCCTTTTAAGGCTTAATGTGCCTACCGAGCTGGGTTGGTTAGATAAATCCGCCTTTGTGTCTAATTGTTTCAGGTAAAGCTATTTTACGTATTTTTTTTTTTTTGTGGTGCAATAAAGAGTATTTGTATTGAATTGTTACTCTATTTCCTTCTTTGTCATCCTAGCGTTTTCCGGTTTTATCGTCAGCCAGTTGCTGGCACACAATAATGACACTTACACATTAATAAATTAAACAAAACAGCAAATTATATGTGTAGATATAAGACACACCATAATATATTGCATATGCTGATTAGGCTTATACATTGACAGAGGGGAAAGCAGCGTATGGCTACCTACTCCCTTCTTACTTGTATCGCTATCGCCACATTTCTCTCCGCCTAACACAAAACGCTTTATAATTTTTTTTTGTTTACATTTTGGAATGCGTTGTCACTAACAAAAAAAAAATTTAAGCGTTTTGTACGTCAGACGGAGCAAAATGTGGCGATAGCGATACAAGTAGCCATTACGAGAGAAGAGAATCGAGATAGGCGGTCGACCTACCGGTACGGAGGCCGTGTTGTTCGTAGTTTTTCCCGCATTTAATGTGAAAAGAAGTGGTCTATTTTCAAACCGGAAACCACACCTCCATATCTATCACATTTCATGTTTTCCTGTAAATGACAGACGGCCTCATTTCCCGTCTCAGGTGGCATTCCCATCACGCCTGTCATGACGTCATACACTCGCTCACGTCACCACAGTTAACGTGGCTGGATTACGCCTGATTACCCTGTCAGGTTCCGTCAACCGTTGTAATTATACCCCTCGTGCAATGCCTAGAATAAGGCTATGGATGGACAGTATGATTCTGAATTTAATCATTGCAGCACATACTATAGAGGTACATTGATTTATAATAACTGGTCCAGTGGTTAAAGCGTTTGCCTGTAGATCCGGGGGCCGTGGGTTCGATTCTCACGAGAAGTATACTTTGTTTAGTTGTTTATAGTTTGGTTAGGACATTACAGGCTTGAATTTCATTTATTAAAACTTACAAAATACTTACACAATTGGCGGATTTAACGCTAAACTTGCTCTCTTGCACTCAACAATGGGAGAAACAGAAAAACTGTGCAGCGCAAAAAGTAACAGAGGAAAATACTTAAAAATAAACAAATTTTCCACGATAAGTATTTTTAATAGAAATCAAACTAAACTAATCAATTGAATCACCTGATTGTCAGAAAATAATAATGATTTCGTGCTGAAGGCACGTAAAGCCGTTGGTCCCGGCTGCAATCTGGCAGTCGCTTTAGGAATCACATAAGACATCATTGCATGTCTAGTGTAATACTGAGCCGCCACCTATTGAGATATTTGTCACATTCCATGTATGTTTGTTTGGTAATTTTGTCCTTTGTTGATTTGTCTGTGTGATTAATGTCTTAATAAATGTCTACTCTATTCTATAAGAGGCCGAGAGGCGGTGCTGAAGAACTCTGACACCAGGATTAGCATGGTCGATCGACCGTGTCACCTTCACGAAATGATGGTAACAGAAAGCTGTTAGGTACCTATCATCATCACAAGCTCATCATACAACCATTTTCTTTGCTTTAGCTTACGCTTCGGAGCCCGTACGCATCGTGATTCTAGATTGGGCGATTCGAATTTTATTATTAAACTAGCGACCCGCCCGGGCTTCGCATGGGCTTAAAAACCTTTCTCTTGAATCACTATTTATTAAAAAAAACTGCATCAAAATCCGTTGCGTAGTTTTAAAGATTTAAGCATACAAAGGGGACTTAAGGGACAGAGAAAGCGACTTTGTTTTATACTATGTAGTGATGTAGTGACAAGTTTTCAGACAATAATGTAACATCATTGTATTACTAGTTATAAAAATCAACCTAAAACTTCTAATTACTAGAATCACAGATTATAGAATGCTATATTAGCTACAATGGAACGACGACTAGGTACCATCTGACTTGTGCGACTTATTTTTACAGGGACACCATAAAAACACAAGGGACATGACCCATGTCTAGATTCCAGTTTTGTACTACAATTTATCTTTTCTTAGATCTTTTTCACGGAACTCACGTGTTTCCTGAAACAATAAAAAAAAAGTCAAAAGAATTTAAAATATTATTTTCCGTTCATATCAGAAACAGTACGTGGTTATATTAAGTTTTTATGTCCATCCCATGTCGGTGATTCCTGCAAAGAAGATTGCGTCTGTTATCGGCCCAATATTTACATATTTTGTGCGACCCCGAAAGTTTTCTCAAATTCGATTATTCTAAGCTAACCTTAGAGTACTTATTATCTAAAGAACGCGCGCAGCCTTGGATCTAGTGTAGGACAATGCAAATACAATAAATATTTGCGAAATAATAATATAAGTGGACTTTTGCATTTTTTACAGTGATTATGAGTTTTATATTGTAAGTTTTTTTTTTTATTGAGTTCATCTATGTATTATAAACGTAAGGGTTATTGTATTTTAAAATTTACATTTTATCCTGATGAATGAATTGGTTACAAAACTATCGCAGTAGATAAGTAAATTTTAAGTGACATTTAACCGCTTACACACTGCAAAGTTACTTAAAATTTAGTTAAGTACTCAATTCATGTTAACCAGACAATAGTTAAAGAAACGCGCTCTTCTTTTCCAGTCTAATGCGTCGACTGCAGGAAATAGTAGGCCTCTTCAAATGCACTCTAGGCATTCTGGTTTTGAACGTCTATTGTCCCATAACTTCTGTGACATAGCTTTGGTACCCATTTTAGAATCGTACCTTGAATCTTATAGTTTGTAGTAGAGCACGCGCTCTACTTTCATACCAAATACATATACTACTCTATGAAGTTACCTTATTTTGCTGATATTGTCCTTCGAGTTGTTTCGTCTTCTGATATTTTATTCGGTTTATGTTATATTCAATTTCTTTTGGATCCTTCACTTTTATTAAAGGAATTCAATATTTGTTTTGTTATGTCTCGAACAAGTTTTATTCACGATTTTATGACATTTCTTCGCGCATAAATCTAATTTATTCACTAAAATGTATTCTATTTTAAACCGACTTTAAAAAAAGGAGAAGGTTTCTCAATTCGACCTTATATTATCAGATATCAAACAGGCGTTTATCAATATAATGAGTTTTGGTCCGACCCCATATAAAACCATCAGACATCGACACGATGAAGAAGAAGATTAATATAATGGGGAAAATTATAACATCGCGTTAAACGGACACTGGGCACTTGTTTTTCATATTATTAACGGCCCACCTAATGGGAAGCAATAACCCTAGCCTATGAGAGCTTGCAAGACCAGGGGTGGCGCAAGAGCGCCCGACCGTGAAGAAATCTTTCCATGGGGTTTAGCCAAAGTCACAATCGCAAAACGCTAACGAGGTACGACAAGAACAAAATGTATGGGATTGACATAAGATCGACCACGTGATTTACCGCAGCTTATGTCGATCCCATATATTTTGTTCTTGCCGACATTCGTTAGCGTTTTGAAATTGTCACTTGGCTACGGGTGCATGCCCTTCTTGAAGACCCCTATGTATATTAGATACTTTTGTTGTCTGAAATACATCTGTGTGTGTATACACCTTTAGACAGATATCTGCCTAAATTTCGAAATGGTTTTGGTCTAAACGAAGCCGATCATCGCAATCCCTTTAGCAAATCAGATAACTACCCATATTTAAAATTCGCCCGCTCAAAGGCTCAAATCGGATTTAGCCGTTGGCAGACTCAAAGGTGATTTAGAATAGAACAGATTAAGGGGTTATTGGTACAGACAGACATACAGACTTGGCAATGCTAGTCGACACATTTCTTTAGTTTCAGTCGATGTTTCTGGCATTTTTTTTTAGGTTTTAGAACTTTGAAGGCTTGAAATCGGCATTTGTGAGAAACGTTGTTTTAGTGTGATAATTGTACCAGACTGGTACATGTACTTACCTGTTCTTGTACCGGTACTATAGTATCGGTACTATGCCGGTTTTAATCAAATATTTATTATATGTCATATATTAATTACGTGTTGCATGCAATTTATGTTTGAGTGACCGTGGTACCGAAATTAGGTACCGGATATTTCAGATACCGGTACTCATCGGAAACCGAAATGAAAAGAACCTCTAAATACCAGTACAGAAACCTGTACTTTTGGTACCGATTCCAGGCTTTGATCGAAAAGTAAAAAAAAAAACCATTCCAGAAATACCAACCATTCTTACCGATACTGCGAAAAAGAAAACAAGAACTAGGAGAACAACTTTAGAATTCCGAGGAAGTCTTAAAAATCCGTAGAGTTTCGTCGAAACGTATTGTAATTTTATTGTTTGTTACAACATTAATGAATCTTTGCGAAGCCAGGTAAAAAGACTTCATACAACTTCTAAATTTGTATGTCGGAGCCAATCTTTAAATTGGTTTTACAACACAGCACATTTCAAAAAATTTCGTCGTTTAAGACACAAAACATGAAATTGTCACATCGCTCTGGCACGAGCGAAATTTATCATGCTCTGTGCAAGTACTCACCAAATTACTTTGCGTGCTTCCGCCATTATCACAATTAACAATAGGGCCCTGGTGCCTAAGGATGCCTAGTATAGAGGTAGGTAAAACACGTGTCGCAAGGAACACATACCTATGTGGAAACTAATGGTGGCGGGCATGGTGGGATTAACAGTAGTGGGTGGGCGCCGGCCGGCAGTAGTTGGTGGCGGAAGCACGCAAAGTAATTTAATAAGTAAGTACTTGTCACTTGAAATTCCTCAAAGTAGTGTGTGAGTCTATTAAAAATGTTCTGCGCTTTATGATATGCCTAAAAATAAAGTTCAAACAACATAGATAAGAGCAACATTCTTAATTTCGTGTTAATGACAAACGTGCAAATGTAGTTCGCCCCGAATGAGGTCGCCTAAATATCTTTCTGATAAGTATAACTAAGTACCTAGTAGTCTGATAGATTCTCTCCATCAAATAGTCCACAGATCAGGTTTCAGCAGAGGTGGAACACGACAGAAAGCGTCTGTGCTCACCGAAAATCCCCACATCTTCTGCAACTCCTTTGTATTTTTTTTTAGGTAAGCAATTAGTTCAATGTCTCATGCTCCATGTTGCGGAAGAGGTGGGGGTTTTCTGATAATGACAGGTGTCGCTGCGGGAGTACCCAAACCATGGCACACTTGCTGCCGTGCCCCGCCTCTGCCGCATCCTGTTCAGTGGACGACTTGATGGAGGGAAATCGGAAGGCCATTGAGGTGGCCTCGCACTGGGCTAATCATATCTAGTAATCTGTCATTGACACGAAAAGAAGAAGAATGTCTCATTTTTTCAGTTGCTATCTTAACCGACATAACAAAAAGAACAGAATGTCCAAATACACCGAACATTCTGGAACTTATACGGGCAACATAATATACAATTTAATCTAGACTTAATTAGCCGGATATTAAGTCTTAAATGAATGAGTCTTAAATTTAGTTCTGTTTTCGGGGACAACGAGGCCCATAGAGGCTGACTTGGCTCGCAGCCACCAAAGGATTAGTATCGATTATCCGGAGATGCAGTCGAGCCTTGCTCGAGAATTGAATGTAGCCGAAAATACGCTATTTTAGTTGCTTCAAAGCCTGCTGGGTTTATTCATTAGATTTTATATAGTAACATTTATAGTAACATATTTTATTTAATGACAAAAGCACGAGATAATACACTAATATTATAAATGCGAAAGTGAATTTGTTCGTTTGTTTGTTACGCTTTCACGCTCTATGTAGTAAACCAATTAATCTTCCTGGAATTTCGCATACACATAGTTAGAAGTATTGAGAAGGACATAGGATACCTTCCATCCCGGGAAAAAGCACTGTTCCCGAGGGAATTGTACGCGGCCGAAGCCGCGGGCAAAAGCTAGTATACTTATAAATGTGCATAAACCTGAGGAGGTTTGACAATTAAAAACATTAAGACCACTGATAAACCTACTGCAAGAGAGAGACAGACCACAGGGCTAGTTTTATTTTTACTTCTATTTCCTTATTTAAAATTAGAAAATAAAAAATAAAGAGGCAACATATTCAAAGAATAAAGAGAAGCTTATTTATTGTCCTATCTATCTTTGATAGGAATCAATGGATACAGTACCAGTAGCCAATTGAATTTATTTCTCCTTTCAAAAGAAGTTGTTCCAAGTTCTGGTAATTATCCGCTCTGTTTCCTTTTTCTCTGGCATTTGGTCAAAATCCTGATGCAGTTAAGAACAATTTGAAATGTTAAAATTGCTGCAGAAATGTTTTATTAATTGAGACTATAAAAATATATAAACATTCGCAGAACTCACAGAGCACAGAAAAAATATATTCTATGTGAGATTTTTTTGATGAGCCCGTAGTTTTGTTTTATTTGAAACATTGAATACTCATTAATTGCATGGCTGCATTTACCTTATGTGGTAAAACTATGTAAAATAAAAATAACCAAAAATAATATTGTATCGTTGCCTCCCTCTACTCCCTTTTTTCCCCTTCTATAATTTTTTGTCGGTCGTGTTGAGAAAACATTTTAAAGTAAGATATAGTATAGGTAAGTACTCTATCTACAGAAACTTGCGTTGATTACAGTTAGTAACCTATATCTAAGTCAGCACACTGACCGAGTGTGTGTTTGTGTTTGTCAAGAGCCGTTGAGCTCTGAAACTTTTCTCATAATACACTCCGTCATTACGGGTCTAATTGTTTCTAGTTCGACTCAGGGAATGAAATGAGACTATTATAATTGTAACTTGCTATTTCCTGTGGCACCGCCCGCTATATTGCTTCAAAAGTAGCCGACGATCTTTTCTTAGACTAAGCAAATATACACTAGTATGTAATTTCATAAAAATTGGTGAAACTGTTTCAAAAGAGAATTTGGGAAATCGGTCCCAGTCAATCTTTTAACCGGCTATGGCGAAGCCAAAAGGAAGGGTAATGATTTTTTAATCAATGAGGAAGAGTTTAAAATATAACAAACACTGAGATTTTTTATACAATAAGTAGAATAAAAAGCGAATAAAACTGACCCGGTGAAATTCGCATTGCCAATAAACTGTTTGACAGATACACGAGGGTTCGTATCGGAAAATAAAATTGCATTTTTGAAATCTTCATTGGACTTTTACAAACATATCAAAACCAAAATTAGTCAAATCGGTCCAGACGTTTTTGAGTTTTTCTCGGACTAACAAACGTCAATTCATTTTTAGGGTTCCGTACAAAAATGTAAAAACGGAACCATTATAGGATCACTCGTTCGTCTGTCTGTCCGTCCGTCCGTTTGTCACAGCCAATTTTCTCCAAACCTACTGGACCAAAACAGATGAAATTTGTTAGGATGGCGTAATCCTGTAATCCAAACACAGATGATGGAAAATACGTCGATCGGCAGAGTAATGCCTGTTTTTTTTAAATTATACATAGTTAGCTTAACAGTCCCAGCTCAGTAACTTTCGGTGGTATTCGGAAGCTGAATGTGGACATTTGCTATTATTTCAATGGTGAGCACATGAAAAATTATCTAGCTAATAAATAAATCTTAATAAATAAATATTATATACAAAATAGAAGTTTTTTAATTGCCTGACTACCGCGCGCTGTCCCTGCCCCTCGGTCTACGGCCTTCTGGAACCCAGGCTGATCTGAAATCTGGACCATAGATTAACTGCCTGCGGTAGAGACCGCGCGCAATTTCCTAATTCTATGATCTAGAAACTTTATTAACCGAGTAACCGAGCGAGCAGACCGCTTTGAAAAATATAGCAATATGATGTAAAATCAAAATAAAGCAAATTCAAAATCCTTATCTTCTAAATTCAAAAGTCATACTCATACACAAATCCGTTCACCGATCTCATCCCAGCTCTAATTCAATAAGGCTTAGTTTCAATCGGGCGCGTGTGGTGAATGCAGCTGCAAACGGAAGTGTAATCTGAGCCCTGGATTAGGAGATATGTAGGATTCAATCTTGCAATATGCTTGCGGGACGGAAAATTCAATAACATTTTGATCTAGGATCTTTTTCAGATACTGAATGATTTATGGTATTAAATATAATTTTGCTCCATGGATAACTTTCCAGCTGCCTTTTCACTTCACTGCCAATACACTCGCAATCTGTAAGTATCTACCCATATATTTTTCTTTTTATACAATTTGGTAGGCAAATAGGCATAAGGAGGTCATAATATGCAATGAGATATAGCTACTTAGATAAGAATGGTTTATTATATTTTTTGATGTGTGTTCTATGTATGTATATCATAATAACAACCCTTGTCGATGTAATAAAAACCAATATTGATTTTCTACCAAGTATATTGTTTGTTAATTAATTATAGCTAACTATGTGGTAACTACAAAAGTAATCCTCTTTGAAGGCCCTTTTTACTCTACTGACCACGGCTCTACCATAACTATTTTGTATCTATGCAATTCTGGATATCTTACTAAAATTATTTCTTGTTTCATTTTAAGTTCATTTTTACGTAGTCGGGTTAAAGTTTTTCCTTTATATCTTGATACGACAAGACATGTGCTTTCTTCTTTAGATTTGAATTTATTTCGCAGCCATTGTTTACTTTGCCCCCAAGTAGGTTCCTAACCTAACACATTAATTTTGAAAACACTAAAACCTGTCTAAAATATCTGAGCCAGCTGTCTCCACAAGCTCCGATATCAAAATCTGCAGAACTGCTAATTGCTGAGCCACTCAGTGTAATTGCCGCGGCAATTATTCCCACTTCATTTGATATGCGCCATGCGTCCGTATTACATACACTAATGACATCGTTATCATTATGAATGTCTTATTTTTTACATGTTTATTGTAATCATAGATTTAAAAAAATATTTGCCTGGTGTCAACTATTACTTGATTTAATGGTTTTTATACATAAAAAAAAAAAACATTTTCATAGTTACTGTAAATTAAACATTCATTTTGAAACCAACTTCCAAATAAAAAAAGGGGTGGTTTATCGTTTATCAATTAGGGACGGCTGTAGATTTTTTGTTTATTTAGAAACCTAACTGAAAATGTGAAAAATCAAAAGTGCATTTTAATAAACAAGTAGGCTACTAAATCGCGCGCGGTCTCTACAGGACGCAAGGCATTTTTTTTTAATATTTGGTTTTTTTTTTTTTTTTTGAATAGTTTTTACGGCCATGGAATCTAGTCCTTTAAGGCCTTTCTTGAATTTATTAATCTTCTTCAGTCCTACTTAAGTCAGTCCAGTCAAAAATTCAAGTCAATAGTCAAGTCCAGTCAAGTAAGTAAGTCTAGTCTGAGTCAGATGGCTAAGTGAAGCGGTGGAAAAATTTCACTTAGCTATATCATGGAGATTTTGGTGACAAGGATAAAAAGTCACGTAATCGACACTGTATGACTTCCCAACACTCATGCTTATTCACGAACACTGCGAATAATAATCCACCAATATTATGCACAAACACTCGAAAAAACCTAAGTTTTGGAAATTAAATACAGCGCGGACATAGCGACAGTTTACTTTCCCTCCAAAAACTCCTAATATTTGGTTATAAACTTTGCATTAAGAAAGACTGTTTGTTTTTTCTATTCTGTAACTTTCTGCCTTTGTTGTCATCATAGATTTATTAATACTTAGATAGATTTAAAAGGTAAACAAATATAATAAAATATTTGACATTATTTTTATTTATTTACGATCTCGTGATTGAACTAGAATCTGTAAAAGTTATTTTCAAGAAGTAGTAAGTTGGTTAATACCAGATCACCTGACAGAAATGTATATGAGGTATTTTATTTCTAGTCAAAAAACATACAAAACCTATAAAAGTAATAAAAAAACCATAGGTACTATAAAAATTTGAGCAGTAGTTTTATTTAAGTACCTAACCCTAATACGCATACACAATTTTAGTGCTAACGTTTCAGCATAACTGACAAAGACTACAAGACCCTACTCAAGTAGGAAAATAAAGAGGGCAATAAATGTGTGCGGTTCCTCTGTCGGCGGACATGCGGAAAGTCGATTCAATATCGGCTCGTTGCGATTGCTGAAATCAAACGTGACGGGAATGTTGCCGATATTATACTCGGGGACGTCTATTCTTGGCGAACCACGATGTTTTGATGTGTAGACTTAGGTACCTACCTACCTAATACCTACACTGGGAAAATTTGCTAAAAATTTTATGGAAAGCAACGATCATTAGTGAGTAAAATAAGCAGGTGCCGATTTAAGTAAGTATATATTAAAATTTTGCCTAAATATTACGTTTATAAATCTTGATAAGTTTCCAACAGCCTCTGTCGATCCCAGCTCCACATTCTGATCCTGGATATCATGTAGCATCACACCACTTACTGAAATTATTTGCCTTAGTGCTGTAGTGTAAAATGCGATGTAAAACTATTTTAGTGGTTTCACTGTTTGTTTAATTAAATACCTACTTTTTACCACAATAACCACCTTCCCATTTCCCATCCAACTCTATTTTTCTGAGCGCCTGAGTACTTCTTCTTAGTCCTAGTGTGTTTCCCGGTTGTAGGTAACTTCAGTTTCTGATTTGGCGGTAAATACTAGTTAATTATTACAATGAGCGACTGTCGTCTGACCTCTGGAACCCTTTTAAAAAGGAAAAACAAGACCAGACAATAAGAACTTGATCGGTATGTTTGTGGCCAATATTGTCAGATTTTCCGGTTGCTTAAAGGCATCTCTGTTATATCTTACGACTGCTATCTACCGATAACAGCCGGCACCATGGGAATAACTAGTAGTAGTAGTATAAAGCTCAAGATAGAAATGCTACTAATGGCGACCAATCCAAACATGGCCGCGCACTCTCACTTGACGAATGCTACCTATTGTTACGAACGCGGGCACTACTCTTGCCTTTTGAGCTCCTCATTCTTTTGGGCGCCTACTATATAGGCATAAACCACCAATCTAAACAAAATAATGATTATGTAAAATCACCTTACAGCATGTATAGCGCTAGCGCCGCGCCATCGCGCTTTGTCAGTCGTTTTTGGATTGCTATAAGCCGTCGTAGTAGGTACAGTTAAACAAACTTATCTGTGCCGATCGCGATGGCGCCACAATCTATGCATCTATTGCACAAAGTTGTATGAAATTTCCTTAGTTCAGGTTTTAGCCACCGGAACAGATAACTTTGCCTCACTGTAGGCCCCATGAGCGACACATTCTATGATCTTAGCCTCAACTCAACCAACGAGACCAAGTTTATGTCAACGTCAAAAAACGACATTATTTGTTTCAATGTCAACCAAGCAAAAAACGCGCATGGTTTGGTTTGTTTTGCTTGTCATCTGTCATCAACTTCCTTACAATACAGCTGTATTTTATGAATCAAAATCAGATGTTTTTAGTTTTTATCTAGCTATGTGAAAAGATGTAGTAAAAAATAAATGTGAAAAAATCCAGATTGATTTCTATAATAATAAAAATGGATCATATTAAACAGTACGACTGGTAAGTTATCAACTTAGCTTTAGATTACTTTGTTCTGTTTTCCCAATGTTTTCCACAAACCTTCAAGAGATACTTAAATTAATAAGAGGAACTGCTATTTTTCGATATAGGTACTCAAATGCGTCACAAAATTTTAATATTCAGGTGTGCTTTTGATACTTTCTTGTTGGGTACAAATATTACCGACACACACTTTGATTGCATTCAAGTTTAAAGACTGTCTATAGCAACTGTATTCATTCCAGGTGTTCATCGCTGCCAGACCGAATTTTCGTCACAGAACAGGACATAGACAACTCAGTGACAGAGAGAATACTCCGAAACAGGTTCCGAGACCCCACACTGTCTAGTGACTCTGAGGATGAGAGGCCAAAAACTAAATTCGATTGGGATCAGATATTTAAGAGGAGTGCCCAGGTACCTATGCATTATTTTTCAATACTCACGTAATTTGTTGATGTTGTACCTATGTAAGATATATTTAATTTGTAATCTTGCTGGCTGCTGAATCCAGACACAATAGAAAACGATTGTTATGTGGCATATTCGTGCGCAGTCCAAGTTGATATTTAATGCTTCCACAGTATTTTATTAGGTATTCAATTGTGTTCTTAGATATGTTTGATGAAAATCGATTGAGAAGTTGTGGGGGTAAATGTGGGGAAGATTCACTGAATGTCTGCAAATATACTCGAGTGGGGTCTCAAATGAAAATGCGTCACATGCACATTAGAAAATATTATGTTCAATAAATATTGGTTGAGCTGTGAAAAAGCTCTGGGGGTATAAGTGGGGAAAATACCTAATATATGCAAATAATATGTGGAGGGGGGGGAGAAATCGGTCGACCTCACTACTAAAAACAAATTGTGTCATGGGATTTTTTTTTAATTTTTAATTTAATGTTATTAAGATCAAAGAGCATTATTATTTTTGGATCTTAAGGATACCTTGTGAAATAATGAACTTTTTCTGATTGGCCAGATGTATCTATATACGTATTTGTTATCAAATATAGTATTGTTGAGTTAGTACCCCATAACACAAGTCCCGAACTTACTAACTCCATCTGTGTTATTTGTCCCCATATATTTATTATTATTTATTGTACCATTGATGCTAACTGGGTTGTTGTGTCATTACACATTACGTTTCATTGAACATGTAGAATAAAGTTTATGTTTATATTATTGCAGCAAGAACGTCAATTTCGTATATTCGTGCCAGGGCTCCGACCGCTGCCTCCATACCCGAAGCTCTCCTCACTTAATGTACAGCAGCATTACCAGTGCCTTAAAGTGATATGCTCGCAGAATCCGACAATATTGGACAAAGAGTTCGTCCCAAGACCTACCAAACAGGATCATAGGGTTTTTGAGGTGTGTATATTATTTCATTATGTAATACAATTTAATGTGTATCGGATCTTGGGTCGTTAAAATTTTTATTAGATTCGTAAATATCAGGAAATATTTTTACGGTAGAAATGTTTTATTTTGCGATAACTTTAAGCAGGTACTAGATGCACGCTGACAAATGTCAAGAGATGGCACTGAACAGACCCAAATGGATATCCTTATTATCAGAGGAGACTCACTTTGGGTAGCTGTGCCATCTTAGTTAGTTAATTAAAGTAGGTACTTACTTACTGATCTTATTTATTAAATTTTGTTCAAAAAATGCAAGCTACTTATTGGTGTGTCAGAACCAAAGATCATTTGAAGTTAGCAAAAATATGTGAATGAATGGTTCTAAATTTAATCTTAAAACTTATACTCATGCAAATTTGTATTTTAGGATCTAAAAGAGATATACGCAAAAGAACAACAGGAATACAGAGAATGGGCCAAAACCTTGTGGACAAATGTGCACTGCTCAAGGGCGTTACGGCCCAAGCCGACAATTGAAACAGTATACGAGGCAGAGTTCAAAGTGAGAGCCAATGAAATGCAGTCATTTCCTAAAACATACAAGCTGGCAGCGCAAATCCCTTTAGAGGTCTCCAATAACTCCTGCGAAATGGTGTACGAAAAGGATTTGAAAAAAGTAAGGTTTTTTTTTATTATTCATACATCTTACAGTTTTGCCATGAGGCCTAGGCGCACTGTGTGGATTAAGCCTCATTTAAATATATATCTAAAAAGGAAAATAAACAAAAGAACATCACCTATGCACAACTCATAGTGCTTAATGTAACAATTCTCATCACTGTTGCATTCTTAAGTTGTCATTTGAATTTTTACACTTGTTCATTCATACTATTTGGGTGGCACAGTGTGGTGTGGTGATAACACGTTTCAGTTTTTCGAAAATTACTTTTCGTGTTTAGTTTTATTATCAACCACCAGATGGCAGCTCGGGTTAAAGCTTATCATGGCTTTCGAAGTATATTCAACAATGTAATGCAAGAGTCAAATGTTCAAGCCGGCAATATTTTATTTGACTGTAAACGACCTAATGACTTAATATGCTACCTAATTACTTGGGTGGATATTAATAATTTCTACAATGAAAATCAATCCGTCATTTCAGAGTTTTCTAAAATTTCAATATCCATACCAATATTATAAATGCGAAAGTCTGTCAGTCTGTCTGTCTGTCTGTCTGTCAACTCTTCACGCCTAAACTACTGGACCGATTGTGATGAAATTTGGTAGGGATGTAGGTTATGACCAGAGGTCAAACATAGGCTACTTTTGGGCGCGATATAACCGAATCCCACGCGGGCGGAGCCGCGGGGAGCAGCTATATAAAAATAAACAGGAACATTTACAAGAAATTCATTTCATCTATCCTCATAACGCAAGTTCGACTTCCACATGACCGGTCTTATTTTCTTTCAGATAAACAGTACAGACTTGCCACAAAGTGACTACGCTCTCATGACCCAGAAGAAAGTTACCATAATCAGACCGAGCCCAGTGCCGGAGCCTTGCAACAAACACCCCTCACGGTTTATACTTCCAAGTATGTGCATTTTACTTATTTATTTTAAACTAGCGACCCGCCCCGGCTTCGCATGGGCATAAAAACCTTTCGGTTGTACGAGCCGAATAAATAAAATCCATCCATACTAATATTATAAATGTGAAAGTGTGTTTGTTTGTTTGTCCTTCCTTCACGCCATAGCCAAGCAACCAATCGACCTGATTTTTGGCATAAAGTTAGTTGAAAGGATGGAGAGTAACATAGGCTACTTTTGGTCCTGAAAAAACAATAAATCCACATACAAATATTCCAGTAATCTCCCAAGGGGATTACTGGAATATTTTGTATGTGTACACCAAATATCGGCCATATAACCTAATAAATTTTTGTTCCTGGCAAAAAAATTCTAATTCCACGCGAGCGAAGCCGCGGGTAAAAGCTAGTACATAAATATATACAAACAAATCACACAGATTGAGTAAGCCCCAAAGTAAGTTCGAGACTTGTGTTATGGCATACTAATTAAACGATACTACATTTAATAACAATTACATAATATAGATAGACTAGCGACCCGCCCCGGCTTTGCTTGGGCATAAAAACCTTCCTCTTGATCCACTCTATCTTTAAAAAAAACCGCATTAAAATCCGTTGCGTAGTTTTAAAGATTTAAGCATACAAAGGGATATAGGGACAGAGAAAGCAACTTTGTTTTATACTATGTAGTGATAGTGATTTATTGGACTTTAAGGTTTCTATTGATAAGGGCTTGTACCTGAAATTATTAATTTTTTATTACATTAATCAATCAAAAGGTGTATACTCAGCATTTTTAATTGCATTATTTTAAATAAACAGCATCAAATCAAAAAAGTAGATAGTTTTTAAAAAGTGTAATGGCAACCCATCAATATGCAATCTAAAAATATTTTGTGTGTAACGGTGACCCATCACCTGGTGTCAGGTTTTCTAAATCGCTTTTCGGCTCCTAGACGTGGTTTCCTTGAAAACCACCAGAAAAATGACAAAGTATACTTCCCATGGAAATCGAATCACGACCAGTGGTTAACAATTGCGACCTCATACTGATTTTTTAACCACTAAACCACAGAGGCAGTTCAACAAAGTTTTATAGCAATCAAAATTAATAACCAATACATTGATGCAGGGCTATGTGTCACAAGGACACCCTGGAGGGTTACTACCGTCTCTTAAAACCATGCAAGATCCAGTGAGTAAGCGAGCCAGGGCAATACATGATGTAAGGCGACATCTCCCTTACTCACTGGATCTTACATGGTTTTAAGAGACGGTAATAACCAGGCTGGTAAGCAAATTCAATTCACATATTAAATTATGCTTTGTTTGGCAGCACTTGTTGTGTTTTGTTTTTATTGTTTCTGTATCTTTAGTTTTTTTCCCCTGCCTTGTTTTCATAGCAATTATTGAAATTGAAACATTCATGCAAATATTCTAGACGAGCAGTCGGTATCATTGCTTCCCCTAACGGAAGTACATCGCGAGTTGTCTCAGTGGGCGTTGGAGTCCGGGGCTTCGTTCGTGGCGAGTGAGAGCGCTCTAAAGTGCTTGGTGGAGCTTGACCGAGCTTGGATGCTGCCCGTGTCAGTGTGTGAAGCTATCAGTGCCGGTAAGACGATAGAACAACCAAAAACTCTTTATTGCACATATAAATTACAATTTTTTGTTTTATGGTCCTTCGAGCCGGATACAAACAGCGATCAATGAATGGCGGCCATACTTAAATCCAGTTGATTAGCATTTTTCCTATTTCTTACATGAAATTGGTATCCCCCAGTCACTGTCCGTGAGTGTGTGAAGCTATCAGTGTTGGTAAGACGATAAAACAACCCGTTCATCTATATCCTCAGCCAATTAACTACAAAAAAAGAATCTGAGTTAGGATTACCCAAAACTAAGGTCCACTTCCCTCCACCTCCCATGGCTCTACCAACCTCTCGGTTATACGAGCCGAATCTCGGGAGAGTGCGCTGTACTTGCATTTCGCATCTCTTTCCAGTCGCACCTGCTTGATCTCCCTACAAGTTCTCTATAGTGTCGCCTATCTATGCAATCA
The DNA here is from genome assembly GCA_947044815.1 of Apomyelois bistriatella. Taxonomy (NCBI): domain Eukaryota; kingdom Metazoa; phylum Arthropoda; class Insecta; order Lepidoptera; family Pyralidae; genus Apomyelois; species Apomyelois bistriatella. The sequence continues at coordinate 2,038,434 of OX345693.1, forward strand.
TTGCATTTTAATAACTCTCCCCCATCTTTAGAGGGCTAACGTTCACACGTACGCTTACCTTCTCGGTCCAAAACTAAGGTCCGTCATTTCTGAATCAAATTTAACGCATATTACGTCATTATACTCCTAAAATTTTAGGCCCTGAACTAAACTTCATGGTCTTTCGAGCCGGATAAAGCATGGCTATATTTATCAAGGCGATAAAAACCCAATACAAAACAAACTTCTTTATTGCACATATAAATTACTGAACAATATTTAAAGAAATATCCGCACGCCTAATCGATGTCTCGGGAGATCCGAGGGCTGGTGAGCATTTCGGTCAAAGGCTAAGTTTAGCCATACAGCGTGGTAATGCCGCCAGCCTCTTGGGTACCTTACCCGGTGATGGCAGCGATTTGGGTTCTATTTTTTATTTAAATTAGTTTTTATTTATTTTTATATTAGATTTTTTTTTTATATAAGTTAGTTTTAATTATTTTTAATAATTTCTTAAGTTAATAAACAGTGTATATTTTGTTTTATTGGTAAATTACTGAACTGTTCTTTATAGTCCTTCGAGCCGGATTACACCAGCGAGACACTACAAAATGCTGCGACTCGCCCTTGACTATGGAAAAATAAGAGGTTACATATATATATATTTGTTTCAGATGGTGACAAAAGTAACGTAGTAGTGTTAGGCAGTGAGTTCACAATACATCGCGAGCCTGCCAACGTACGAACATACAAAGCCTTCAGACATCTACTGGAGTATGCGCTAATACCGTAAGAAAACCTTAACTCTTTTGACTGTTATTACGATCTAAGAACGAGTGAGTAAGCGAGATGTCGTCTTATGTCATGTATTACCTTATATCATAGAATAAATATAGTATTATACTAGTATAGTAACGTACAGAATCAACCGCCATCCATAGAAACGCGGTAATGTTTAGTGTACTACTAGAGTCCCCATACTGAGACATATCAACGCCTTCTATCGATCACTTGAAACACTGTGATTCTAAATTCCATAACTTTCTAAATAAAGCATTAAACCAGTTTGCTGTAAAATGACGATACGTCAAAAAAACGGGGTTATAATAATTCAAACTCTTTCCCGTCAAAAATAACCGGGATCATAACTTAATTGAAGTTTTTCAATGAGCTTGGAGCGCCAACTATCGGCAAGAAAAAGAACTTAATATTTTTCTTTGGCAATCGGAGCACATGCTTGTGTCAATCTCGCTTACTCTCATTCGCTTTTGGATGCCTTAAAGCTAATATTAGTTAACATTTTTGAGGGAGGGAAGCTATTCCCTGCTCCGTATTAACACTGGCCGTGCCCCGCAGTTTTACTCGCCCGTGATTTGTATGTACTTTTCACATCACACTAATCCATACTTCCATATCCATACTATCCATACTAATATTATAAATGCGAAAGTCTGTCTGTCTGTCTTTCTGTCTGTCAGTCTGTCACCTCTTCACGGCTAAACTGCTGGACCGATTGTAATGAAATTTGGTAGGGATGTAGTTAACGACCCGAGGTCAAACATAGGCTACTTTTGGGCGCGATATAACCGATTACCACGCGGGGCGAAGCCGCGGGGAACAGCTAGTATGTATAATAAAGAGGTAAGATTAGTAGGTTTGTTTTTGTAAGTACAAGACCAATTTCAATAATTATTTCACCATTATAATGCTACATTATCTCCGAGTAACAAAAGGCTGTGGCATATTCACGTACGGGCGAGTGAAGCCGCGAAATACACTTAGTTCCAAATAACTAAAGATTTTTTTAATTCATCATTCCAAGACTTACCCCGTTCAAACAATCCATCAGCTTTTTGATATAGATAAAGGGCATGATATGGGCCGCATAAAATTGGCCAGACTGGATATCTATGAGGGACCTATGTCCAGCAGTGGACGTCTCGCGGCTAAGATGATGAACTTGAAGTCTGAAATAACTAACATACTTTACTATAGTACTTACAGGGTGTGTGGTCGATTGACCGTGACACATACACGAAATAAAGATGATACTTATTTACTTTTGTTTCTAGCCATAAAGAACGTATGAAATTGGAAATGAAGCGGCAAAAACAAGAGTCCAAAGAGAAAAAGAACAAGAGCATAGACAATCAAACGAGCACAAACACGACTAATGTCAGAAATAGAGTTAACAGTGACAGGATGTCAGTTAGTAGTGACGAAGATGAAGATCATTTGTTCATAGATATAGCAGGTAATCATGTTATATATATTTGATTTAACTTTAGTACACTTTAAATAAATACAATAGGTGTTTTTTTTTTGAAGCTATGACTATGACAGCCTTATAGGGATATTCAAAAGATATATAGATAGTCATAGGATAACTTAAAGTTTAGGAAAGCCTGTAAATATCACATCAAAATACGAGTAAAATGGTAGCTAGGCACATTACACTAATACCATGTGCCTTGCCTAAGAAAAATATTGGTTCTTTTTTTGCTAATAGGTGGCGCTACGAAGATTGAAAACAAGTCCTATCACATCACCATACCACAAACTGATTAAATTCCATATATATTTATTATTATTATTCTTATTTTTCTCATGACATAGGCGATGCGGCTAGCAACCCATCACTTATGATTTCCTGTTTCAACTATCATCATGCTGAACGTGGTTTAAGGTCTTATGACCCTAGACTCTGTCTACCCCTTATGGGATAAAGACGTGATTATATGTATGTATTCTTATTTTTCTGTCAAGTACCTCACTTACGCCCAAATATTCAAACGCTACACAATTTTGACAGCTGCTCAAGTTTCACACTGTCGCACTTAACGTCAACGATATGACAGTGACAGCATAATACTTGAACAGCTCTCAAAATTGAGTAGCGTAATGAGTATTCGGGCATTAATGACTCCAGAATTTTACCACTTTATTTGTTTGAGATAAGGTCTTGTTTTGTGCGACAGGGCAAGAAGGAAAAAGAAAATGCGGCAATGTCTAAATATCCATTAAAATAAATTCTTTTTCACAGCCAACGAAACAGAAAACCTTCAAACAGAGACAGAAACAGCAGATGAACAGCCAGACAACCAAGATGCGACAGAAACTGCTGAACCTGAGAAAAACGAAACGGAAAATGAAAAGATTGCAGACGAAATAGGATTCTATAGTTGCACATGTAAAGGTAAGCGATACCATTACATTACATACATATATATTTCTTTTTCTTTTTGCTCGTATAATTAATTATAAGATTGTTACTAACAAAATATGGATGAAAATTCTAACTAATATTATAAATGCGAAAGTGAGTTTGTTTTGTTACGCTTTCACGCTCTATGTACGTAACCGAATTTTCCTGAAATTTCGCATACACGTAGCTAGGAGTATTGAGAAGGACATAGGGATGGGAAATTCATGCGAGCGAAGCCGCGGGCGAAAGTTAGTATTACATAATTATAATAATAATCAGTACTTTAGAATATACTAAAAATGAATTTGTTTGTAACGCATTCACGCTCTAATCAAACCAAACTTCCTGAAATTTCGCATACACATAGTTAGAAGTATTGAGAAGGACATAAATAGCGGGTTGTCCGTGTTCGTATCGATCGTGGTGTTAAGCGATTGTTATCGTTCAACACCACGATCGTTTCGTTAAAATAAAAAATACGTGTACAATATTTTTGAATAATCTATCTGATAGACCAATCGGTCAGTGGTCATAGTTCGTAATGTTAACACGTCGGCGGACGGTTTTGAAAACACAATAGTAGTTTAATTGTTATAACTTCTATAGACGTAGTGCGTACACCAACGTGTTAAAGGGATTGGTCTCCATAGTTGTAATCACCTGTACGTTAGAGAAATAAAAAATTACGTGTACAATATTTTTGAATAAATCTATCTGATAGACCGAAAATATTTATTTAGTCTTTCATCATACTCATTATTGTTTGTTTCAGACACTGAATTTGAAGTACCCCCACCGCGGTCATACAAAAAGTGGGTAGTTAAAAACAAATCAATCAATGAGGAACACACTATTATTGTGCATTGCTCACATAAAATAAGGGTGGGTAGATTTTTTTTACTTGTTTCAGTTTTAAGTTTTAGATAATCTAATACTATCAATATAATAAAGCTGAAGAGTTTTTGTTTGTTTGTTTGAACGCTTATAACTTGAAAACTAATGGTCAGATTTGCAAAATTCTTTTTGTATATGAAAGCCTGATTCTTGGGGAAGGTTATAGGCAACCGTGGGTTATTCCTCATAGAATGTATCAATCGAATCTTAGCTAGATATATAATATAGATGTATAATATCTAGCTAAGATTCGAACTCGCGACCGCGGATCTCGAACGTTCGCAAGACGCATTACTTGCCAGTGCGCTGAGCGATCACATACGTTTTATGACGAAATATTGATATTGGTCGTGAAAGCGTATTTTTCGTTTTATCCTAGATGGCGCCACACAAAAGCATTGACGCACAACTCCTAGATCGTAATACAAAGCAAAGCATTGATGCTGCTTTTGTTTAAAGTTCGTCGTTATTGCCACAGGTGTCGCTACTGAGAGGGGATAAAAAAAAACTGCGCTCTCATTGGTCTCCACAGCTTCACTGAGTTAGAATCGGCATAAAACAACTACTTATATATAAAAGAAAGTCGTGTTAGTTACACTATTTATAACTGAAGAACGGCTGAACTGATTTGGCTGAAAATTGCTAGTTGTAAATAGAAAGTCTAGTTTATTTAAGCATTCAGCATGGGCAGTACGCTATCTTTACAATACAAATCAGCACGTTTTTTTGTATGGTAGACTTCCATACAAAAAACGTGCTACTAGTATTCTGTTATCTATGGTATGGGTAAGAACGAGACAGAGAGAATAATTACTTATTATGAATATATACACAATAGGCTAGTTGACAAAATTTCAATAACTGCTTAATATTTTAGCTTATTAGGCATTTTATCGAAAAAAAAGGTTTATTTATTTTTAATCGAGCGTTTACATTATAAATTTCGCGTTTTAAAAAAACATTTTTCAATTTGGTTTCAAAACGCACAAGACTGTCATGGCGTCTTGAATGACGTCACGCCGTGCGAAACAAACCAAAGAGCGATCGTGTCTTCGTACGTTATAGCTAGTTTTAATCGTTTAAAAACAAATTTCTCATATTATAAGTACTGTATAGTGCCCCAGTGTGATAGCACGACTATAAAAACGCCAAACAAGTTATTTATATATGTTCCAAACAATGGAGAAATACGGAAAAAGTGGCTAAAATTTGCAAGAAGAGATGATGCTCATACTTTAGAGATCATACTTTATGCTAAGAGATCCCTTCCTGGGATAAGTCCGCCATTGTCTTCTAATTTTAATAATGTTCTATTTACTATGTATTTTAAAGCAATAAAGATATTACAAACAAACAAACTTTATCAACAGGTTCAAGAATGTATTTTTGTGAAGATCATTTTGATTAAGTATTTAACACAATACAATCTATTACTTAATTCGAGCAAACTAGATGTGTTTTGTAGAAACCCTATTTTCTAAATAATAAATACATGAGTTCAGGTTAAGTTGTTTCACTTTTAGGAGTGAACGTTTCATTTTAGTTTTCTAATTAATGTTACAAACATACTCTTTTTATTAGTTCTAGTTGCCAAATGATATGACTAATTATATGGAGTATCATATGAAGGGAACAGTAAAATAGTAAACAGTATCTTGCAAAATGTACGTCACAACATTAAGTTCTTGTGTACCGAACTGAAATATCACATAGCATTTAAGCTTATAATAAATATTTTATACTTACAAGGAAGTTTTAACATTGCGAAATTCAGATGAGCAAAAGTTACAGTTCGACGCGAAAAAATTTCCAAGCATAACGGCATCGATTCTGGGCAAATTATTACTGTCTGCTTTGCTGAATCCAGATTCCATGGTTAATTCTTTCAAATTATAATTAGCAAAAACTGTATCAACTTGATATTAGTTGTTAAAAACCAAAATTTTATCAAGAACCGGTAGTGATACTCGAAACGTCAAAGACAAGATTGGAGTTTCGCACGGCGTGACGTAATGCTTTCTGATTGGTGTTCACTGTCACGTGACTAAAGGTTTCATTTTACGAAATTTATTTTTAAAAAATATTATTAATCTTTAACGCTTTTAATAATTAAAATTGTTTGTTATTTTCTCCATAATATAATTAATCATTATAAACCCCTATCCATTATATTTATTCTTAATGGACACAAGCCTATTGATGAATATTTAAATGACATATTAAATTAGAACAAATTAATTATTTAATATTCAACAAATCTTAATATCTTTTTCTGGTGTATGTATCCATCCATAACCATACTTCCATACTAATATTATAAATGCGAAAATCTGTCTGTCTGTCTGTCACCTCTTCACGGCTAAACTGCTGGACCGATTGTGATAAAATTTGGTATGGATATAGTTATGCACTAGGAGTCAAACATAGCCTACTTTCGGGCGCGATATACCGAGGCGCACGCGGGCGGAGCCGCAGGGAACAGCAAGTAATATATAATTGGATAAATCAATGAGGAAGCTATGTATTTTAATGACTATATTTTATGTCACCCATACCCTGACTGGGTACATGTTTATCAGCAATGTTCTACTTGTCAACTTTATGCTAACATGTATGCGATAAATAAACAAATTGAAATTTAAATATACTTATGTTGCAGGGTGAGTCTGGTGAAATGGTGTTAGAACCAATACCAGAGTACCAGCTAGAGTTGGCTGGAAGCCAACAGTCACAGGAGAAGGTAGCCAGCTTGGCTCTGTCGTTGGCTTTGAGAAGAAACGCGTCACTGTTAAACGGTAAAATTTTATATACATATACATACATACATATAATCACGTCTTTATCCCATACGGGGTAATATACATACATACATATAATCACGTCTTTATCCCATACGGGGTAGACAGAGCCTAGAGCCATAAGACCTTAGGCCACGTTTAGCATAATGGTAGTTGAAACAGGAAATCAATAGTGATGGGTTGCTAGCCGCATCGCCTATGTCATGATTTCCCCATTCGGCGATTCCCTCAGACGACTTTTACGGCTTGCGCGGGAAGAGAAGCAGCTGGTACATTCTATGTTTTTCTTTTTCTCCCAGACCAGCATGGAAAAGTATATACATATAATATAATGAATGAATGAATAAACACTTTATTGCACCAATTACATAAATACAACATTGGATTGTACAGGAACGAAGATGAAAATTAGTACAAAGGCGGACTTATCACTAATGCAATTTCTTCCAGCCAACCATAATTAATTATTAGTAATAACTTTATTCTACAAAAATATATATTTACACTATATGCCCCATGCGGTGTTACCCGCGTATCATCACAGCAGCGCCATCTACTTTATAAAGCCTAAATATAGAATTTTTTGTCCACAATAACGGGTATAGCGTATATTTCGAAATATAAAGTATCCTATGTGTTAATCCAAGGTGTCAGCTACCTCCATACCAAATTTCATAAAAAATTGGACCAGCCGTTTGAGCGTCAACAAGTAACATATATTCTCACAAACTTTTTCCTTTATAATATTAGTGGGATAGAAGGAGAAACAGAATATACAAATGGCGGACTTATCCCATGTAGAACTCTTCCAGTCAATCAGCGCTAGTTCACTTTCTTTGGATTTAAAGTTAAAAAAAATTGCTTAAATTTGCAATTACAAATTTGCAGAATACCAAAAACTTTCAAAGAGACATGAGAGGACTAATATTAAATTCTAATCTCTTAAAAAAAATATCAGTATGTTAACCTGCTCCGGATCTTGTGGACATTTCTAAAAACTTTAATTCATATCACTACATAGTATAAAACAAAGTCGCTTTCTATGTCCCTTTGTATGCTTAAATCTTTAAAACTACGCAACGGATTCTGATACGGTTTTTTTTAATAGATAGAGTGATTCAAGAGCAACGTTTTTATGCCCATACTAAACCAGGGCGGGTCGCTAGTAATATATAATTCATATCTTTACAGTGCGCGTAGACAGTTTGTCGGGGGATATAGTGACCATAGACAACATATTCCCCGAGGAATTCAACCGCATTCACGGACAGACTGCTGCTTTCACCGCCAGCAGAATACACAGTACTCTGAACCAATTGGAGGGGCTCGTGCCGGGACATTACGTGCTGCAGCATGACGTTAGTAGCTTTTCGTCCTTTTTTTGACCATAGATTGACCATAGAGACCTGTAGCTTGACCACAAAGATTCTTCAGCAAATACACAACACACAGAACCAATCAGAAGGGCTTATGCCGGAATATTATGTTATGTAGTATGACGTTAGTAGCTTTATGTACTTTGTTTGACCATAGATTGACCATAAAGAACTTGACCACAGATATCTCTCAGTAAATACACAGCACTGAACATTGTCTATCAACCTTTTTATCAAAACATCAATCATTTCAATAAAAATAAATGACAAAAATTAATTACCTTTTTGTTAAAGTACCACGTCAGAGACCGAGAGTCGATTCCGAACAGCTCTGACATCAGGTTGTGCATGGTCGATTGACCTTGACACCTACAAGAAATGATGATCAACCCTTTTTCAGTCGAGTCACGGCACAAACGCCTTGCTATATGCGCCTGCGCCGCCCGAAGCTGCGCAATTGACACTACAGTTCAACAGCACTCAGCTTGCGGAGACCGACGAGGCCAAGAGTATAAAAACGCCGCCAATATTGGCGCCAGTTTTGCTGCCTTACCACAAGTAAGTTGGACATATCTTATTTCGCCTCTTATCTCCTATAATAAACAAAACACACATACACCCATATTTTCTTCCTATTCCTTGAACCACCCCTTTATATTAGATTATATAATAAACTAAGTATTTGCCCCTTTACTTATAGCATGACTAAGGAAACCCTTCTTAAGATATCCTATGACGAAACAGTAGAACTACTAATAGTTTTAAAATAAATTGTCGTGCTTTCATGAAGGTTTTTTCCCACCTGTTCTATTGAACAGTTCTACGGTAGAACTAATGGGAATTTTTTTCTCATTAGTCCTATAATTTAAAATATGAGAAATCATTAGTCTTGATGTTTATGATTATAATGATATCATTAGTCTATAAAACATTTTATGAACTAATGGGATGATTTTTCTAAAAGTCCTATGATTTGAAATAATAGAACTGCTTAATGGGTTCTTTTCCGACCTTTTTTCCACTTATTTATTTTATTTTAATTAATAATTTATAGACAGGCAGCTGTATTAGCTGATCCTTCTATATCAAACAGTGTTTATAGTCACTCACATCACAGTCAGTTGTTCAGTTTGGAACCAGTTTCATTTTGTTATAATTTATCCAATTGTCCAGTTGGTTTTTAAAGATCACTAATGGTAGTTGGTTTGGTTTGGTGCCGAGATCACTTCCTCAGGCCATCTATTCTAGTTATAGATCACTCGATTGGTCAGAAAATAGTGTGCACTACACATGTTTTTACCGTACAAGACAAATAATAGGATTATTTGTTGTCATTGGCACTACTATTTGTGATATTCCTAGAATAGGAAAATGTTCCATTCTTTAATATAAATCCATACTAATATTATAAATGCGAAAGTCTGTCTGTCTGTCTGTCACCTCTTCACGGCTAAACGGATGGACCGATTGTGATGAAATTTAGTAGGGATGTAGTTAACGACCTGAGGTCAAACATAGGCTTTTGGGCGCGATATAACCAAGTCCCACGCGGGCGGAGCCGCGGGGAACAGCTAGTATAATATATAGGAACAAATCACACATATTGAGTTAGCCCCAAAGTAAGTTCGAGACGTGTGTTATGGGATACTTATTCAACGATACTATATATTTTATAACAAATACATATATAGATAAACATCCACGACCCATGCCAATCAGAAAAGATCATTTTTCCTCTTGACCTGACCGGGGATCGAACCCTGGATCTCCTGATTAGCAGACAGGCATGTGAACCATTACACCATTCTGAGTTGAAGTCATTGATAATATAATTGTTGTTAGGTTCCGCAAGATCCTGCCACTAGCGTTCACTCCTCACGAGAATCAAATAGCGAAGGAACCCAAGAAACCAGTGACGCGGCAGAAGACTCCGCCGCAAGCCATCCGGGTGAGTCAACTGATTGAGATATTTGGTGGGACACGTTTGGGTAGTATATCGTCAATCTATATATATAAAAGAAAGTCGTGTTAGTTACTCCACTTATAACTCAAGAACGGCTGAACTGATTTAGCTGAAAATTGTCAGGGAGGTAGTTTAGAGCCAGGAGAAGGACATAGGGTACCTTTCATCCCGGGAAAAAGCACTGTTCCCGAGGGAAGTACACGCGGGCGAAGCCGCGGGCAAAAGCTAGTTTTATATAAGTCTATAGCTTATCATAAAGATTTAGTTTTGATCGTTTAGATGCATAAATATGATTTCTTGTGTAACAAATGCGTCCGTACTTATATTAATAACATTAAATTTAAAATTAAAAAAAACCCACGAAACATTTTCTTTTTAGTGGTGACGGTTGACTGGTCCCCACATATTATTTGCAGACATTAGGTATTTTCCCTACTTACACCGTTGAGTTTTGTAACAGCTCAAGCGATTTTCATTAAACATATTATTTTATAATGTGCACGTGATGCGCTTTCTTTTGAGACCCCACTCAAATATATTTGCAGACATTCGGTTGTTCTTCCCCACTTTCACCCCCTCAACTTCTAAACGGCTCAATCGATTTTCATCAAACATGTCTAAGAACAGTCGCCCGTAAGTCTCCTTTAATACGAAAAAAACTAAATTGAAATCGCTTCATCCGTTCGGGAGCTATGATGCCAGAGACAGACAGACACGTCAAACTTATAACACCCCTCTTTTTGCGTAAAAAGAAACAATCTGTCTGTATGTTACGCTTTCACGGTTAAAATATTGCTGGACCGATTTTGGTGAAATTTGGTATGGATATAGTAGAAGACCAGGTGTCAAACTTAGGCTACTTCTTGGCACGATATAACAGAGTACCGCGGGGGCGAAGTCGCGGGCAATATCTAGTTTTATAATATATTCAAAATTGAATCTTAATCAGAAAATAAGATGAATAATTACTATACAAAATATTCACATTTTATCCTATATAGGTTTGAGCTATGATAATGAGATATGGGACATTTTTTTAATTTTTATACTTATTTTTATTTCTGTGTGTTTATCTATCCCAAACGTGGCCCCGCCTCCTATTATTTATGATAACATTTTTATTCTTAGCAATTCACGTGAGTACGATTGTACGTTCGTGGCGGACGAATCAAAGTAATTAAAAGTTTCATTTCATTATTAATTCATTCATTTTAATCATGACATTTAAATGGTGTCAGAAACACCGGCCGACCGCCACAAACGTTTTAATAATTATCAAAAAGTATATATTTTAACACATAACATTAGTTTTATTTCGTTTAAAGATATGTATGTGTGTATGTATGTTCACTAGGCACAATTTTGTTGAATTAAGAAATTCGTGAAATCCATGCAAATAAAATTATTTCCTCACCCTTCTGCAAATAATTGGATAAAAATGTCCTGAACGTAGTTGTAAATTCAGAAATTACTGAACCAATTGTTTATATGCGGAAAACCAACGGGCAAAGCTTTTTGATGACTTAGAAAGAAAAATTGCTATAAATTGGTCTGTATTGTTTTGAAGAACACCAGAAATATAATCCAGATTTGAAAATTATTTTAATCCCGTTTGTAATTCAGAAACTGCTGAACCGATATTAAAGCGGAAAAACCAGTGGGCAAAGCTTTGATTTTTTTTTCCTCCTATTCCGGAAAGTACGGGTTCGACACCTCGACTGAGTCAAAAGGCAGATTTTTATTTTTCATTACCAATTGTTTTCGATCGTATCTCACGTGGCAGTATGATGTATGTCTGTTTCACTAGTTGGAGAACCAGCAGTGCCGAGATCGAAAGGTATTCGCCGTCGTGAGAAAACCACATTCAGTATTGCACGAACGCTAGTCGAAGGGAAATCGTAAATTTGTATCGAGAACCATTGGTAACACCCATTGATGTAACCAGTCCAGAGATCGTTAGTCGAATTTTGCATGTAGATATTGACAATATTGGTCATTGCGGAGGTCCTGGGTTCGATTCTCACTGCGGGCAAATTTGTGTTAACTTTTGACATACATTTGTCTGTGATTCTGTGCATGTCATGCACGTTTATGTTTGTTTGGACCCACTACACAAGGGAGTTCGGTGTGGGCCGGTGAGTATTGTTCTACTTAATATGTGGTATAAAAAAGTGAAATAATTCTATGATATGTGTCTACCATTTTAGCTATCAATTTTTTTAAATCTGTAAAACCGACCTTGGTATTTAAGAATTTCTACTCAACTTCTAATACAGTCGCTAGGCTCGACTGCGTTTAAGAAGACTGATAGTAGAGGACCTGGTCTAAAACTTCTCGGATTTAAGAAATAATATTTTTTTCATGGGATAGTTGGCGAGGCAAATCTTAAGGAAAGGGAGGGGGGGGGCACAGCTTAAAACCAAAAACTTGTGTCAATTATTATAAACCGTAAACAGGATCTGAACATTATGAATAATTTCTAAATAATGAATAATGCAAAAATACTGTAGAAAAGGATAACGCTATGCAGGTAGCCTGTAGGTATCGAAATTTATGAGAAATCAGTGTTATTTCACTTTTTCACATATTGGAGAGGGTAATGAACAAACTCGAAACCGCATGATGATAAAAAAATCATTATCTCTAGTTCCATCGGCTTTAGTTCCATGAAACGAATGAATTTTTTTTACTAGTTCTAATGTCTGCATAGTTCAATGGAACTAGTGAGAAATAAGTGTGCCTAAGAAAAATAATTTGCAATTGTTTTTTGCATTAGCAATCATCACAAGCGGAAAAATCATCTTAAGCGCCATCTTAATAGATGGCGCTACATTTAATTGTGATCCTCCTTAAAAACGTGAATTATTAAAACACAATTTTTATGAGTATCGTCACCTATACAACTGATTTAGAGTGTCATTTATATGGTCGATGGCGTTAATAAATATAAAATAAATAAATAAAGATATGATTCAGTATAGACAGTTCTCTTAGCACACTACATTTTGGTGTGTTTCTTTAGAGTATTCTATTAGTACACTACAAATCGGCTCGATTCTTTAATATCTAGTAATAGTATTATACAATCTGTGTTTGAAATAATTGCCGGTGGAACTAGTGGGAATGACTGAACAGTAAATAGGTATATGTTGAATAGTATCTCTGTTTAAATGTATGTAGTAGGGATATCAATCACTATGTGCATAGATGATTGATTATATATCAATTCTAGGTTTAAATTTTTCAATGCCTACATAATTTAAAATATTAAATATATAATCTACGCCATCCCCTACGGGAAACAAGCGTAAATGTATGTATGTACATAGTTTGAAATCAATTTCGATTTTTATATTTATTTTATCACCCAAAACGAAATGTTTGTTTTTTCTCGACTACGATCCTGGACGTATGTAGATAGTTCAAATTTTCCATCCGTAATTTTTTACATTCACGATAAGGTATCGATAAAACGAAGTAAAATAATAATATCAACGGAAATCTTTAGTAAAAGGCATTGATTTAAATAAAATTGGATATATTTATAAATAAAAATATCTTGCTATTCACATCATCATCATGTGCAATAAATATAGTAATTTATTAATATTTTTTAATTACTAAACGTATATAAGCAGTCTCAATATACTACATTTTTCCTTATCTTAGTCGTGAGTGTACGCTACATCATAAACTATTGAACCGATTCATTTATTATTTTCTAACAACTACTTAATAATAATACAGTACAAATAGCAAATTGTCCAATAATACTAGCAAACATAACAAAAAGTTAATCAAAAATACTAAATAATATCATAGAATTTTAGTAATATTTGATGCTGTTTATACTGTATTTAAAATGTACAAAATATTATCTATCATTACCTTTTTTATTTGCAAAGCTAATTTTATATCTGCATATGTATTTATAAGTTTGCAGAAAATAAATCAAATAAGTAGGAAGAATATAATTTTGAGAACACAAAACATATATTCGGTTTATAACCTGTTATATTGAACAGCACTTATAGTTCTATTATTTCAAATCATAATAAAAAAAGAAATTCCCATTAGTTCTACTACAGAACTGTTCAATAGAACAGGTAGGAATAAACCGCAAAAATTGACCATGACCATTGCTGACGCCGTTAGGTCAATGAACAGAGGCAGAGAATTTCTGTTTGTTCAAAACTTTAAATACTTGTAATTTCTTTAAGTTAACACACTGCCTCATATGAATTGAGTGAACATATCTTAATAAATCAAACCTATCATCTGGCCACGGCATATATTGTTAAGAACCAATCGCGACCAGTCAGTATTTTTGTAATTCAGGCTCAAAAGTATATATCAATACTAGATAACATTACAACGCACATATCGCTGTAATAAAAAATTGCGCGCCATTTTCTGCAAACTTATATACTACGCCTTAATTCATATTAAAGTAACAAACGTTTGAACTAAAAGATGTTATCATGTTCTTTCAAGTTAAATATCAGTAAGACAAAAAGGGACAGGTGGCCTACTATCATCTCTAAAAACCATGCAAGATCCAGTGAGTAAGCGAGACAGCGCTATACATGATGTAAGGCGACATCTCCCTAACTCACTGGAACTTGCATGGTTTTTAAGATGGTGGTAAGCCACCAGAACATTTTAGTTTAAATGGCTATACAAGTTTCTTATTTATATGAATAAGGCAGTCCGCACAGTTATCGACGCGGAATCTTTATGTAAATGTAATAAGGATATCGCTAATGCCATTAGCGACGACTCGACTCTGACAAGACCGTACTTCGGAAAAACGACCTTATTACTTTGACATTAAGGTTTTTCTGACCGGCTGAAGCCGATTCCGCGTTGATAAATGTGGTGACTTCCTAAGGCGCTACTTGTACAGTTTGTGGTCAGTGAAGTGAAAAAAAAAACATTTGCTTTTTGTTGATAATTATTTTATTTGTGGATATCTAATAATCATTTGCGTATTTTTAACCTTCTAAATAAGTAGCTTAAAGCCTTGACCACGATCTGTTTTTATTTTTTTATTACTTTTTAACAAATCTATCTGTCATGCTGTCCAACTTTAGAAATTTGTCCCGTATTAAGAAACAACAGCTCATTTTAACTAAAATATGTTTTGTCTCTTTTCTCTTACCTGACACTTCACGTGAAAGAAAGAGACGCAACACATTTTAGCTAACATGGGCTTAACAAACGTTTCTTAATACGGGAGTTAGTCTTTATATATATTTAAATATATTTTTAATAAAAAAACTACAGTTCGTAGACTGTGTTTTTAAAACCGTCTTACTTTTTGATCTTATATACTACTAGAGGCTCTGTCTACCCGGTGAAGGTAAAGACGTGAACGTATGCATGTAAGTGTTATTTGATGTTTCGCCAACGCAAATGGCGACGGACGACTGCACTAGTCGCGTCGCATGAAGTCCCCATTAGCGTTATTAACCAAAACCAAATGAAATAAGTCGATAAGCATATCAGATAGATTTGTAAACCGATACAACTGGATTTAAAATTTATTAAAATATATTTCTCTTGCAGTGGCCGAAGAAGAAACGACAGAAGAAAAAGAAGAATCTTTAATACTTTTCTTTCTAGCGGTAATAAATTGTTTTATTGATTGGGTTGTGTATTTTATAAAACACTTTCCTACTTATATGTTAAATAAAAAAATAAATTACAGTAAATTTAAGGTTTTTTTTATATTATTACTAGCTGTCTCCCGCGGTTCCGCCCGCGTGCGCCTCGGTTATATCGCGCCCGAAAGTAGGCTATGTTTGACTCCTAGTGCATAACTATATCCATTCCAAATTTCATCACAATCCGTGACAGACAGACAGACAGACTTTCGCATTTATAATATTAGTAGTAGGATTTATTGTATCGCTTTCTAATATTTCCATTTTGTTTTTTTTTCGTCACCCAGCTGCTATGATTTGTCTTTTCGGATCATGGCGGATCTGCTCCCTTGACATCGAGAATATTTTATTCCAGTATCTTTTTCCAATACAGCATTTTCTTAGATTTACAATTGATTCATAATGATGAGTAGTAATATATTAACTACTAAGCCGCCTCGTCGAAATAACCGTCCAACTGCGTAGCGATCTGAAATAAATAAAGAAACGAAATTCTGAGAAACCTACACATAATGTACTTGACATAATTATCACACTAGCGTATGTTTGTTACGATTTGGCTGAAATTTGGATTGCTTAAACCCTGGAACAACACATAGGATATATGTTATCCCGCAATTCCCACGGGAGCAGAGCCCCGGGCAAATACTAGTATGTCATAATTCTTGACGCAGCGAAGCATACTGCTGAGGCACACATTACATGCACGCATGATGGTTTTCCATCAAACAAAGGGGTGGTACTCGAAAGGTGAATTGAATCGACTGATTTCCAAACAAATCAATTTAATTTTGCGATGATTTGTTTGGAAATCAGTTGATTTAATTGTTCCATCGTAAATCATCGCAAAATTCTTGATTTAACCAAAAAAAGTTACGATTTTTTATTTGGAAATCAGTCGATTCAATTCATCTTTCGAGTACCATCCCTTTGTTTGATGGAAAACCATCATGCGTGCATGAGCATGTAATGTGTGCCTTATAGAAAGCAGTATAAGAAGGTATAGCTTGCTTGTTATCTCGTTTATAAAAATAATAAAATTGGTACCATTATCCATGCAAAAAATAAAATAAAAAAATTGCGTGGGTATTATTAAATATTTATTTTATTCTGTTTTTAGTATTTGTTGTTATAGCGGCAACAGAAATACATCTGAGGCACAGCCTGGTGACAGACGGACAGCGGTATCTTAGTAATAGGGTCCCGTTTTTTCCTTTGGGTACGGAACCCTAACTACATGACTACATGACTACTTACCTGCACAGGACTGTACTTGACATATTTATCAGGATTCTTAGAGAACGGTAGCGAAGTGTACTGATAGTACAAAGCGATATAAGTAGGTAGTACGAGTACCATTACGCATCGCAGACGCTAGCGACTGCGTTAAGAAAAACTCATACTAGGGGTACTTGTCCCATTTATATGAATAAAAATGTTTTTAAAGTGTGCTTACTTGCAGATACTGTACTTGACATATTTATCAGGATTCTTAGAGAACGGTAGCAAATTGTAGCTCGTAGAAAGCAGAGTAAGGAGGTAATTAACTTGCTTGTCTCATTTATATTATTAAAAACTAGCTTTTGCCCGGGATAAAAGATACCCTAATGCCCGAATACTCAAACGCTACTCAATTTTGAGAGCTGTTCAAGTATCATGTTGTCACTGTCATATCGTTGAAGTTCAGCGCGACAGCATGATACTTGAGCAACTCTTAAAATTGAGTAGCGTTTGAGTATTCGGCCGTATATCCTTCATTATACTTCTTAACTATGTGTATGTAAAATTTCAGTGTTGTAGCTAACACGACTTCCTTTTGTATATATATATACAATATATATATATATATATATATATATATATATATATTAAATATTTAATAAGAACTTACTTGCACGGGACTGTACTTGACATATTTATCAGGATTCTTAGAGAATGGTAGCGAAGCGTACTGCTCATAGAAAGCAGTGTAAGGGGGCAGTATAGTTTGCTTGTTGTCTCGCTTCAATGCCTCTCTTAGTTCTGGGTCGGGCACGCTGTAACCGCGTTGCTGACGAGTCGTCTCTTCCCATTCTCGATTAAACGACTGTAAATAAAGTTTGTCATAAACCCTAACCCGTCAAAAGATTTACCCCCGTATTAAGAAACGTTTGATAAGCCGATTTTAACTAAAAATATGTTTTGTCTCTTTCTCTCTTACCCGACACTTCACGTGAAAGAACGAGACGAAACATGTTTTAGCTAAAATAGGCTTAACAAACGTTTCTAAATACGGGGGTTAGAGATAACTGTCAAAAGAGAGATAACTTACACTGTTGGCGGAAGCAGGCATTTCGGTAATTTATTTACTTATTAACACACAATGCCAATCAAAAATAATATTAATATACATCAAATTGTTAAGATTTCACCTGAAACCAAGACGCACAGCTAGTAATAAATTAAAAAGGGCAGGTGCGCGTGGTTTTTGATTTTAAACTAGGTACATTATAAACACATGTTGCCATTGTTGAGGTTTTCACCTGAAACCGGGAGGCACAGCTGTGCCTCCCGGTTTCAACTACTAGCTAGTAGTTTCATATAATTGTACTTACAGCAAATTTATCCTTAAGTATCTGCCTGTCCTTGTCTTTCAATTTGCCCGTCAACGGCTCGTCCAGCACCGTATGAGCGATCAACTTGTTCCAACTACGAAACAAATTATGGTTATTTGTAAATGAGTATCCATTATAATAATATGCAGTAGCAACAAAGCTTACTTTTTATCAACAAACATTATTTGTCCGAATTAATCATGGTTCTGATTTGGCGGTAGGCATTGGGGGGTTACTACCGTCTCTTAAAACCATGCAAGATCCTGTGAGTAAGCGAGACAGCGCGATACATGGTGTAAGGCGACATCTCCCTCACTCAATCGTTCTGGCATGGTTTTAAGAGATGGTGGTAAGCCACCTGGTTTTTTACAATGGAGCGACTGCCGTATGACCTCCGTTACTCTTTTACAGGGAAACCAGATCAATTAAGAAATTGATCAATACTAATTTTTATTTATTTATTTCCTATTTTTTTATTTTAAACAACGGAAACAAATTATTTTTGGGTTTCGAAAGTACCGATTTAAAAACCCCAGCGATTTCAACACTACTATTTAGGGTAACACTAAGCTTAAAAGGGATGCCACCGGAAAATCGCTATAATAATGCAGGGAGTAAGTTCTACATTACCTCTGGAGGTAAGCATTCTTATGTTCTTGGATCATGTTGCGGTAAGTGGTCTCGCACTCAGGCTCTGCTAGCATCAGGACGTCCATTAGACCACTACGCTGAAGACCCTGAATAAGGAAAAATCCTTACATAAGTTTAGAACAAAGGATTCCTTCATATCAGAACCGCGAATGTACCGTACTTAGATTATATACTTATTCAAATCACCTATTTTGATTTTATAAACCAAAATAAGAGTTGCAATATTGCTTAAAACGGTCACTTTTAGCAGTTTTTCAATTTATAACTATAAGGAACTATAATTTATTAATTTAATATGATTAAAATTAACTTCGGATCCAGAACATAAATTACATAACAGGGATTTTTGATAACTTGTGTTTTCAGTGAATACTGATTTTTAATCATCCGAATTGAATTGAAGCCGAATGGGGAAATCATGACATAGGCGATGCGGCTAGCAACCCATCACTATTGATTTCCTGTTTCAACTACCATTACCTATGCTAAACGTGGCCTAAGGTCTTATGGCCCTAGGCTCTGTCTACCCCGTATGGGATAAAGACGTGATTATATGTATGATTTTTAAATGATGGTGGCGCTAGTATTCACCGAGGTATCGTCTTAAGACCAAATCTGAGTTGTATAAAAAAAACCAATCGAATCTAGAATATCTACCTATAGTCTAAGGTCTGTTTAAAATCTCGCAGTTATTATGTTGCTGTATTATAATTGCTTACCTGTAGTAAATACAGAGTGTTGTTCAGCAGGAATATAGCCTTCAGCGCGTCTGTGTATTGCTCGCTTTTGGTACGAAGAGCGAAATTAAGTTGAGCCAGCACTTTGCCTGCGAACCAAACAAATATGTGTTTACGAGCAACGCACCGTACATTCATGATAAGTCACCATTTTCACACATTTATTTATTGGGAATAACAAACAGCAAAAAAAAAAACATTACAAAAAATACTTAAAACAATTTACAACAAATTTTGACAGTAATTTTGCCCATAACGTTATCCACAGAGTAACTAAAATGATCGTGGCTACTAACTACTTTTAACAAAGAAACTGAAACTTTTAGAATTTTAGACAAAACAAAAGGGGAAAAACACGAGTAATAATAGAATGAAAGCAGACATTATAGTCGGTATTAGATTTCACATTCGCCTCATTATAATAAAACTAGCTTTCGCCCGCACGAATTTCCTTCGGGAACAGTGTTTTCCGAGGTGAATGGATACATAATTGTGTAATAAATTTGTAGTTTTTGTCATTTGCTTATCTTCTGGCCAAAGTAGGGTTATGTTTTTCGAAACTATGTGTATATGTGAGTAATGTCCTGTCTACATAAATACAATACTCACGCATGTAAATGGCGAGCAAGGCGGCATCTCTGTCATTGTTGTGGGTGAGTTGAGTGACAGCTCGAGAATAAGCTGGCTCCGTCGCCAGTGCTGGTCCTGATAATATATGAATAATATAAATAAAATCAACTACTTATAAATATTCAAGTAGCTAAAGATGTGTGAAATTTGTTTTATAAAATACTTACTCTAGGATACTATATTTCTCTATACTCATTATTTACACAAGATAGTAATATCTTTAAATCTGGAATTTATTTTACAAAAAAATAAATACAAAGACGGATGAAATCGTATGCGGTTTCATCCTTCTGTCATTTTTTTTTCGGTTACACAGTACAGTACAGTTGGACAGCTAATATATTAAATTAGCACTCCTTTTATTCTACTTTTCGTGTCGATTAGCTCAAGACAGTCTTAATTTTGCTCCAGAAGCTGCTACGAGTACTTTCTCGAGGCAAGTTAGTTCTTTTATTTTAAAACTATTTTTTTTATTATTATTATTATATCATGATATCTTTTATTACTTGACATTTTTGTTAAACTATTTCAATAATCCTCAATAGGTATTTAATAATTTAATAATAAACTTATGGTAATTATAAAACTATTCAAATGTAGTCTGATTTGACTCAAATTTTGTGAATTGACGTTTTTGAAGAAAATGCTGCTGTGGAGTTTGTGGCGCCACTTCTTCTCCACTTGCGCTTTAGAAGTGGTGGTAAACTTAAAATAAGTAACAATTGACGTCAACAAGTGATAAGAATATCCTATATCGAAAATAAACAATTTGAATTTGACATATACATACAAAATCTTACTACTAAATACTATTTAATATTTCAAACGGGCTAACGGCAAAACGAAACAAAAACAATGTAAATGGACAGATTACCAATAGTGTGCACGTGCTGCGCAAGCGCATGGCAGTGCGCCAGCGCCGCGGCGGCCAGCTGGTGCACCGTGCCGTCCACCGCGCCCGCCGCCGCGTCGCTGCGGACGCCTTCCACCCACTCTTCCAGCGATCGGAGACACTGGCCATAACGTTTTTATTTATATCCGATCACCCGCGAATTAGCTGTTTGAAGTGGCGAGGGGCGGGGCACATAAATGCAAATACATCTATTCTATTATATACATTATAATTATAGACAGCTATGCACACTAGTAGATTTTATTCGCATCGTGCACACAATGATGGACACACTATCTGTTCGATCCACTAGTTTAATCTGTTTTATTTTCGGTGCACCTACACCTTATATGTGCATAAACCTTGTCAGGTTTATGCACATATAAGTATATTAAATATTGTTTTGTACTTTTGTCATTAAATAAAGAATAAAGAAAGAATACATAGCGCAACGAATTGATGACCGATGGGGCAGAAAGGTTCTCGAATGGCGACCAGGCACCGGCAAGCGCAGTATCGGACACCCACCGACCAGATGGGCGGATGGCCTGAAGAAGGTCGCAGGCAGGCGCTGGATGCAGGCCGCTCGGGACCGGGCATTTTTGGAAATCCTTGGGGAAGGCTTATGTCCAGCACTGGACAGCCTGCGGCTGAACTGATGATGATGGCCCCAGATTGATGGTAGAGATCGGTATTCGGAAATATGTAGGTACAGCGACTGTTATCATTACCATTTCAAACGGTTTTTACTGAAAAAGTGTCTAACGGGTATAAATTTCTCTAAGCTAAATTTTCGACAACACCGAATAGAAATACAACAGATAGAACAAAAGTATTAATTAAGAGTAAACTTATTGCTTCTTCATAAGATTTAAAATCCAAAAACAATAGATTTCGTGCTGAATACTTGACGCTGCGACATGGCGCATACGAATCAATCAATAGCAAATGGGTTCATATGGCGTCCTAAAAATTCTTCGGACTTCGGCCAAAAACAGGCAGCTCACTAAATTGGACAACTAAATCTTTAAGATAACATTCTAGGTTTATAACTATGCTATATATACTACATCGTGACGACTCACGTTGGTCTGACAAGCGGCGATGATGGCGGTGTAAGGCTGCGGCGAGGCCGGCGCCAGCGCCCGCTCGAGGTCGGGCCGCAGCCGCTGCAGCCGCGACAGCAGCGCCCAGCACCACGCCGCGCCGCTCGAGCAGCGGGCGGCGCCGCGACGAGCGCGATTGCACGCGCGCTGATTCACAATACAATATTGTTCATTTATGCCAGACAAAAAAAAAAAAAATTGGTTGCCTGTAAAGTCGGTATACGGGCGAAAGTTTTACGTGACAACGACTTTGAGTGGTAAAATAACCATGCCCGAGTGGAAGGGACGCGTGCCTCTCACTCGCTCTCATTGTGAGCGCATAACGTGAGCGGAGCGTAACGCAGTTTCTTGAAGTGTCACCCGGCAAACCAATTTATAAGACGTTGTCACGTCAAAATAAACTATGAAACAAATTCGGTTTTAAATATCATATAAATTTTGTATGCCTTATGGCGGAACGTAGAGAAACCCGCTTTTGTAGACCATCTATTTGTTATGTACTACCTATGTTCACGAAATAAATAAATTGGAATTTGAATTTAAATGTTGGCAGGATTTCTTGGAAATGTAAGTACTATTTTTTATTTATTAAACACGGTTCTTATTGCATTACTTCTTTAAAAATAAAAAGTATAGCGCTCGAGAATTATAATGCAGTTTGAAAAAAAAATTGACTACCTATAAATCCTACTATCGCTTTCTTTCTCCTATTCTGACGGGTTAACAACACTATCGTATACCTGAAATAGTAAAAAATATATATTATTTATAGTATGACGTCATACCTCAACATCCGCGGCGAGCATTTGGAAGCAATCCTTCAAAACGTGCGATATAATAGCCGGCAATCGCTGCAAAGGCACCAAACCCAACAGCTGCCTTTGCTCGTGTCTCGCCAAACGAGTAAGCGCAGCTGCTAGGGAACCGGCCAACTCCGCTTCACATTCTTCCAGTGCTTCACCGCCTTCCTCGCCATCTGGTGACGGTATAGGCAAACTTTGGAGCTGTCATTTAAATGAAATATTTTTTGGTATGACGATATTTAGGATATATATAGATATAGGATCGAGAGTTTTTGGAGCGCTGTACTTAATTTCAAAATCTTAGGTTTTTTCGAGTATTTGTGCATAATATGGGCTGATTATTATTCGCAAAGTGTTCGTGAATAAGCGTGAGTGTTGGGAAATGGTACAATGTATAAGTGACTTTAATCCTTGTCACCAAAACGTCCAAGTTATTGCTAAGTGAATCTTCACGAAAAAAACACGCTTTTCGTTTTTTTTAAACTATATTTATTTTCCACTTTTTATAGATAAACAACGACATATTGTATTGTCATCGGTCCTTGGCAATTCTAAAGTTTCAATTAAATCTGACCGTTCAAAGTGAGTCGAAATAAAGTTCAAAGAAGTCTGTTACAAACTGACAAACAAGCAAGCAAGCAAACACACAGATGAAGCTAATAAAAGGAGCCACTTACACAACTCGCTGACAGACCGCCGCGGTCCGATCGCAAGACCCGTCGACTGTTCTAATGTTTGAGACGCTTTCAGCATTATCTTGTTGGCGCGCTTTTCCAATCTAAAACAAACATTAATCACTACATTGTATAAAACAAAGTCGCTTTCTCTGTCCCTATAACCCTGTGTGTATGTATGCTTTAATCTTTAAAACTGAGCAACGGATATTGATGCGGTTTTTTTTAATAGATAAAGCGATCCAAGAGGAAGGTTTTTATGCCATTAGGTCGCTAGTTAGCAATACTTCTCATTGTGATTAAAGATCTAAATCACTCAAATAAAATAACAATTTTGAACCAATTCGAATCGTGAGCGTGCGTTCTTACAAACGCGATTAGATGGTTATAGAAACTTATTAATAAGTAATCGGCATCAGTGGTCCAGTGGTTAAGGCGTTTGCCTGTAGACCTGGAAGTCGTCGGTTCGATTCCCATGGGAAGCATACTTTGTTTGTTGGTTTTCAGTTCAGGTCAGGTTAGGACATTGAAGGCTTGAATCACCTGATTGTCTGATAATGAAGATGATTCCGTGCTTCGGAAGGCACGTTAAGCCGTTGGTCCCGGCTGCCAACTGGTAGTCGTTAAGAAAACATGTGAGAGGTCGAGAGACGGTTCCGTAGAATTCTGACACTAGGGTGTGCATGGTCGATTGACCGTGACACCTACACAAAATGATGATGAAAAGGATAATTATGGTAAAATACGTACACTTTCTGTATTTTACTTGTCCTCCTGTTTGTACTGTCTGATCGGTGAAGAACATTCTTAGCTCTCTGTAACAATGGGGAAAATATTACATATTATTTTATATATTAAAAACTTTATTGTACAAATTAAAAATGGTGGACTTAATGCCATATAGCATTCTCTACCAGTCAACCATCGGACCAAGCATAAAATCTGATTGTATCCATTTGAAAATATATAGTAAACTACCTGTTGCAAGGGGCTTCGCTTCTGTGGAAATTTCGGGATAAAATCTGGACCTCAAGTAGTCTTTAAACGCTACGAGCGAGTTCTTAGCAGCGGGCGCTCGAAAATTCAGCAAGGGTGTCTTCAATGTGAACACTAAGCTAGACCTTGAAAAAACTCACCATCAATGGAGAAGCGGCCATAGACCTCGACCTCAAGTAGTCTTTGAACGCTACGAGCGAGTTCTTAGCAGCGGGCGCTCGAAAGTTCAGCAAGGGTGTCTTCAATGTGAACACTAAGCTAGACCTTGAAAAAACTCACCATCAATGGAGAAGCGGCCATAGACCTCGACCTCAAGTAGTCTTTGAACGCTACGAGCGAGTTCTTAGCAGCGGGCGCTCGAAAGTTCAGCAAGGGTGTCTTCAATGTGAACACTGAGCTAGATCCTGAAATAACTCACCAAACACTGAGCTAGACCTTGAAACAACTCACCATCAAAGGAGAAGCGGCCATAGACCTCGACCTCAAGTAGTCTTTGAACGCTACGAGCGAGTTCTTAGCAGCGGGCGCTCGCAAGTTCAGCAAGGGTGTCTTCAATGTGAACACTGAGCTAGATCCTGAAATAGCTCACCATCAATGGAGAAGCGGCCATAGACCTCGACCTCAAGTAGTCTTTGAACGCTACGAGCGAGTTCTTAGCAGCGGGCGCTCGCAAGTTCAATAAGGCAGCACTGGGGGCTCTGCCGCCGGCACTGAGCCACGCGGCGGCCGCCCGCAGCGTCTCCAACGTGGACGCTGCGGTAGACCCGCTGCCGCTCACGCTGACGCTGTCGACGCTCGAGTCTGATGAACATGTCATTTAATATGACAAAACATGTGACACAATCCATACTAATATTATAAATGCGAAAGTCTGTCTGTCTGTCTGTCTGTCTGTCTGTCTGTCTATCTGTCTATCTGTCTGTCTGTCTGTCTGTCACCTCTTCACGGCTAAACTGCTGGACCGATTGTGATGAAATTTGGTAGGGATGTAGTTAACGACCTGAGGTCAAACATAGGCTACTTTTGGGCGGGATATAACCGAGTCCCACGCGGGGCGAAGCCGCGGGGAACAGCTAGTATTTAATAATTGTAACACCAATGTATACCATGTTTTTTTGTGAATAAAGATATACTTATACTTATACATGTTAATTATTGAAAATACATAAAACCTGATAAGAGAACTGATTAAAATTAGACCTGAGGTTACCAACATAAAATAGCTGTTTTCACAGCGGTTTAATAATAAATTAATAAAATTATAGTGATAAATCACACAGATTGAGCTAACCCCAAAGACTATTACTAATTCTGTGCCCAAAATAAGTTTCAGACTTGTGTGGGATACAAACTCAACGATCCTATATTTTATAACAAATACGTATCGTATATAGATAAACTGCCTGGGTATTGGCAGTTCAACAGAAAATGATAATTTTTCATCTTAACCTGACCAGAGATCGAACCGGGGTCCTTCTGAGTAGCGGACTGGCATGTTAACCATTACGTCACAAAGGTCGTCAAATAACATGATTAAACTACTGTTTTAAGACATGAGTACACCAACATATATTTAAATTTAAAACAATCGCACCTAAAACGGCTAAATATCGTATAAATAATCTTCCTTTTTAGTGTACATGGTTACTTATGTTGGTGAAATCAGGCCTAAATGTAAACTGATGTTTTCTATTTAAAAGATATGTTTGAATAGAAAACAACAGTTTGCACTATATGTTGCACTTTTTAAAGAAATCTTGGTGAAGTCAGGTCTTAATGGCACAAAAACACTATTGAGACAGGATGAAAATGTTTTTTTTTAATATCCCAAAATAACACACCTTCTTCTAAAGCAATCATGTCCATGAGAGTGGTGGGAGACAACGGCCTAGTCTGCCGACTCAGCATGTCTTCAAACGCATTCTCCAACTTTAGTACCCCAATGTTGTACAGCTGATTCTAAAACAAAGTTTAGAAGATTTAGTAATAAAAGATAAGCTATTGGATCTCAAACTTAAAAATTAAACCTATTTTCAAATTTCAAAATAATTTCTTTTACCCAATTATTTTTTTAATTACTTTTTAAACTACCAATACCGATCAATTAATTTCTGAACAATGTAGGGCTAATGATGGTTTTAAGCAGGCCCAAAAGGAGAGAAATGGCACAGTACATGATGTGTGTCACAATAATGGGAGACTAAAAATAAACTTACAATATTCTCCAACTCCACACTCTGAGGGTTATTCTTGTTGAAATATGTCTGTGCTTCTGCTAATTTGTCCAATGCCTGTGAAGTAAGCCAGAAAACGTTGTGACGTTATTGTTAAAACAGTTATGCCCGAATACTCAAACGCTTCTCTATTTTGAGAGCTGTTCAAGTATCATGCTGTCACTGTCACATCTTTGATGTTCAGCGTGACAGCATGATACTTGAGCAGCTCTCAAAATTGAGTAGCATTTGAGTATTCGGGCGTTAGTATACTTTCTGAGTAAATAGCATGATGGTTAACATGACCAATGTGTGTGGACCAATATTTGTACAATATGTAATCACAAAGCTTTAATTGTCTGGAATTCTAATGCCTCAATACTCAAATGCTACTCAATTTTGAGAGCTGTTCAAGTATCATGCTGTCTCTGTCATATCATCGTCGTTCAGCGCGACATGTGTTGTATTTAGGTATGTGCTTGTGTATATGACAAATCAACTACAATATAATCCATACTAATATTATAAATGCGAAAGTCTGTCTGTCTGTCTGTCACCTCTTCACGGCTAAACTGCTGGACCAATTGTGATGAAATTTGGTAGGAATGTAGTTAACGTTTTTTATGTACCAACATAGAAAATACTTACCTCCAAGTATATGTTCAAAGACTCAGTGTTAGCTGTGTGAGGTCCCGCTTGAATGAGGTCAGCCTGCTCTCTAGACACCATGTAGTAATTGATCACATGGTCTAGAGCATTCACTGTTTTCTCCATATCTGTTAATGCAAAAATTATTCTCTTTTTTTTCTTGTTAAGACATGCATTTTTTATACAGACTTGTGGGCAGCTGCCTGCTGATTATTGCCGTCTTATAACTGGAAGAGCTTTTCCAGCTATCAGACAATAAGTTTATACCTAGATATGTCAAAAAGAAATATTCTCAAAGAACTTAGTTTCCTTGATTGCTTTAGCTCCTTAACAGCTAGAGCAAAGCACATCACTACATAGTATAAAACAAAGTAGCTTTTTCTGTCCCTATATCCCTTTGTATGCTTAAATCTTCAAAACTATGCAACGGATCTTGATGCTGTTTTTTTTTTAATAGGTAGAGTGATTTAAGAGGAAGGTTTTTAAGCCCATGCGAAGCCAAGGGGGCACTAGTAAATATATAATTAATAAAGAAAATAGACTAAGACAAGTCTGCATTATTTTAGCATATTAACATTGACCTCTCAGCTGCCAGAGAGAACAATTAATGGAACCCAAAACGTCAGCCAACCACAGACTAACCAAAAATATAATGTTTTCATATAAGATACTGACAACCCGCCCCAGCTTCGCATGGGCATAAAAACCTTCCTCTTGTATCACTATCTATTAAAAAAACTGCAATAAAAAATAAAAATAAAAAATTGGTTGCCTGTAAAGTCGGTATACAGGCGAAAGTTTTACGTGACAACGACTTTGAGTCTGTCTCTCTCGCTCTTAGGGGACGCGTGCCTCTCACTCGCTCTCATTGTGAGCGCATCGTAACGTTACCGAGCGTTACACTTTTTCATAAGTGACTCCCAGCCGCAACCTAATTTAAGACGTTGTCACGTCAAAATTTAAGCATACAAAGGAACATAGGGTCAGAGAAAGCGACTTTGTTTTATACTATGTAGTGATAGTGATTAACATTTGATGATTACCAAAGCATAAAGGAATATATATTTTACTCACTATGATGTATATGTTGTAGTCTAGCTGTGTCTCCATACAGCGGCAGCACAGCAGTCTCCAGCTGCTGTAGCCTCTGTTCACACGCACCGAGGACATTGCACACATCACTGGCTAGCGCTGAGCTGCGATTGGCCGCTGCTTTCAGCTCTTGGATATTGCTTATCTCCTGAAAAAAATATAGAAATTAGGAATTTTTTTTATATAATTTTATTGCTAGTCAAGTATATGACTCGCTGAAGTGCAAGGTCACTGTAGCCTTTTTACGCTTAAGTAATTAATACTTATCCTAGCTTGTAGAGTCAACCTCAAAGTATTAATTACTTAAGCGTTTATAAGTTTACTAGCTGCTACCCGCGGCTTCGCCCCGCGTGGGACTCGGTTACATCGCGCCCAAAAGTAGCCTATGTTTGACCTCAGGTCGTTAACTACATCCCTACCAAATTTCATCACAATCGGTCCATAAGTTTAGTCGTGAAAAGGTGACAGACAGACAGACAGACTTTCGCATTTATAATATTAGTATAGATAACTGAGGTTGACTCTACAAGCTAGGATGTTTTGCCACAGTACCCAGTAAAAACTCACTCATTCTCACACCCTATGAACTGGTACACAACAATGCAAGCAATACTGTTTAGCAACAGAAATAGGAGTGAGGTACTCAAGCAGAAAACATTTCTACAAAAAGTCTACCTCTCTGATAAAACATCCTAAGCCACTAATTAGCAGCGCGCTAGGTGCATTATCAGGGAATTTAAGAACTCAAATAAATGAGATTTGACACAGAAACTGTTGAGACTTGATAAAATTCAAGCCTGCAATTAAGCTGGGAACAATTTTTACAGACTTTCCATGGCATTTGAACCCACGACCATCGAATTAGACTAGATGTGTATTTACACAATGCGACCGGGTTTAAATAGGGAGCTATCGCAATCAGAAATCTATTTGACTTCATATATAGCGACGAAAGAAAATTAAGGACAGAAAAACGCCCCAAAAATAGCAATAAGTAACACCACAAACCTTTTTCAACTTCATTTCTATTTCAAACTTTTTCTCCACAGCCAACATTTTACTGTTATTGTTGATGGGATCAGATTTATCATTAAATAAAAGAATTGGCTACTGGGATTGTCCAATCACAAATAAAACAATGTTTGTGTTTCACAACACAATTTTCTTTTTTCTTTCAGAATACAATATAAAAATTAAAACTTTTTTATAAATTCTTTGGTGATGTCGTCAAATCTGACACTGACAGTGACATTGACATTGCTTTGCTGCGCACAGCTGGGAAAGTTAAATCGTTGTTACTACCGTCTCTTAAAACCATACAAGTTTCAGTGAGTAAGGGAGACTGCGCGATACAAGATGTAATGCGACATCCCCCTTACTCGTCTTAAAACCATGCAAGATCCAGTGAGTAAGGGGGATGTCGTCTTACATCACATATCGCGCTAATCACAGGAACTTGCATGGTTTTAAGAGACGGTAGTAACCCCCCTGGATCTTGCATGGTTTTAAGAGACGGTAGTAACTCTCTATAACGATTAAAAGCGATCCAATGTGTATTTCATATTGTTAATTTAACGAACCAACGACGTGTGGCGAAATTTCACTTTGCTGCTGTGCTTTTGCGCCGCCGCGCGCCGTCACCTCGCTTACCTATTCATTTTTGGATCGTTTGTAGAGTAAGCACGAAAATCAAAACAAAACCCAACTTCTTCTATAAAATAAAGAAGTTGGGGTTTGTTTTGTTAGCGCGTTCGAGCGAACACGCACCGCTGCCGGATTTTGTCTTATAAACACAATATGCTAGGTTACTACCACCTATTAAGTCCATGCATGATCCATTGAGTAAGCGAGACAGCGCAATACATGATGTAAAGCGATTAGGCGACATATAGTAACCCCCCTGAATAATAGGTGTTTTGTTAAGTTCTTCGCGGACAAAGTCACGGGCACAGCTAGTGTAATCTATAAAGTAATCATGGCCGCCAAAGAAGGCGACATTATATTGTATTCTCGTTTCATCGTTTTTGGATTGCTTTTATGGGTCATAGTAAGCAATAAATAAGGTAGGTAATAAATAAATACATCTTTTTATTTTCAGATTAGATTAATATATTATTTGTCAAGCTATATGTAAAAAAAAAACTACAAACTAAAATAACTAATATTAATAAAATTAAAACTAAAATTACTAAAATAATAAATAAAACTTAAAAATCTAAAAATTGGTGTTCTTGCGGCATGGTGCCAAGAACCCCAGCTGCATTCCCGCACTGAATAGCGACTGCTATTCTCTGCGTGAGAAATTAGCCGGCCCTCTTGTCACCAGCGGCGGCGTCAACAAGTCGCGGTGCCAAAATATCATAGACCTATTAAATGTACAATTAGTAGGTTTATGCAAATATATTAAATATTTTTTTCATAGTTGGCCCCCATGGACCGAACAAAATAAATACATCTATTTCCGAACGCAAACAAAATCTCTGATGACGTGCCATGAATCCAAAAACGTGGCTGACATATACTGACAGATCGTGTTTTGTCACTTTATTTTTTGGCTGCAATCTGCTGTTGCGACCCGATTTATAATTCATTTAGCTTTTTGCAGTATTAAAACAGACAAATTAAAACATGTAAGTTATGCTCTACTACATTTAAGAACAAGTAACTTTTATACAAAGAAATTTCAGTGATTTTGAGTAAAATTGATTAAAATTGGTGTCAATTTTACAGAAAATGGATCAAATTGCAAAGTTTGTGGAGCCAGGCAAGCAGTTCGCTAAAGATTCCATCAGACTGGTCAGAAGATGCACGAAGCCCGACAGAAAAGGTTCGTATTTGCTTGATAACGGGAAATTCATTCACCACCTAGAAAGTTGTGTTGTTGGCAATTGGCCACCATCAGAATCTAGTAAGTTCTAGATGGTAATTGAAGTGGAATATTATACAAACTTGTCCTAAATTCTGCTTATCAATAAGTGCTTGTAATAAAATGCTTCATAAATTTGAAGATAGAGGCAGTCCATGTCAAACAAATAATTGTGGTAGTCACAAAGAGTGTTAAGAGCACTAAATGTTTACACATTTGATGCTGACAGCAGTCCATTATTCAATGACCTAAATAATAATAAAGCTGATGCATGTGCATCTTAAGTTTGAAGATTTTATTAAATTTTAAAACTTGTTATTGATTTAATTAATAGTTTATAAATTCCTAGCATGTCATATTAAAGGGTTGTTTTTCTTCTCTTTTGATGTGCAATCAGTCATTGACATAAGGAGTGTGTTAGGTTAAAGTGGTTCCCCAGTGGCAGCAATTTTTACTATGTTTTAGAATTTAGTTCCTGTATTTTGTATATATAGCTATATTAAACTAATTACTTAAGTTATCAATCCTATTTTTTAATTTGAAAAAAGTTATTTCTTTATTCAATTTCAATTTAAAAGCCTTATTTGGTGATACCAGCGTGTCCTTGTGACACATAGGCCTACTTCCCAATTTCCCTATCTCTAGCTAATCTGACACAGTCCTGCAGCATTTTCTATTTATATTTCTTAATATTAAATCTTATATTATCATCTTAATACTAATTTTAATACTGTTTTTTCAATTCCAGAATTCCAGAAGATCGCCATCGCCACAGCTATCGGTTTCTGCATCATGGGCTTCATTGGTTTCTTCGTGAAACTAATACACATTCCAATCAACAACATCATCGTCGGATCATAGGCTGTTAGTTTTAGTTAGAATATTTACTATAAGCTCTTCAACTGGCTAAGTTAATTCTCACAAGCTGTTCTTATTATTTTTAAAATAAATTATATTCCATTTTTAAATTTAGTTTTTTAATATTTTTAATGGAAGTAGTTATTTTAAAAACCAAATACCTACCTTCATGATAATCGTATCATATGAGAATCGTATGGGATAAGGACGTTGTATTGTAAAACAAATAAACTTGACAAATATACATATTCTTAAGAAATATTATTTATCTATATCTCTAAATTTTCTTTTTATATTTTGACATCTTGGCTTAGTGACTAAACCTCAGTCTATGCCCTTAGGCATTTTTTTACACTATGTACCTATTACACTAGATTCAAATAAACATCTTCTATTACTAACCTTCAATTTCACTTATAAAGTAGATCTAAGATTTAAAATTAAGATGGCTCCTTTACGTATGAATTTAGTAAAAGTGACCATAATAACACTGAATATATGTGTAAGTTGCAAAAAGCTATTCAAACAAGTACTTGTTAAAGAAGTCGCTTTTACAAGTTTCAAATACCAAAAGTAATACTCAAATAATCATGATACTTTGGGAAACTGATGTTATAAGAATATGATATTTTGCGAACATATTATATTTGAAAGAATGATTGATTCTATCAAATCATAGGTATCATCAAAAATAGGTTAATTAAGTAAATATAAAAAAATCGGTCAGGTGCGAGTCTGACTTGCGCTCTGGGTTGCGTAGACACAAACACTGCTTTTCTTTAATTTGTTTGTAAAAAGGAATTTCCTTTATGTATTTATTTTCTTAAAATTTAACAGCATATTTATTTACAATATTTAGACTTATTCCTAAATCTTACCAAATTTTATAATCATAGTTCAAAGGGAAATACCCCATATACCTACTTAGGTTTTGATTCCTATTTGAAATCGCAAAATTATCGAAATTTGCAACATTTAAGTACGTTCATATCGTTTAATCGCGTTGATGTAGGTATAATTTTGATTATTTTACAGCCGAATGAATCCATAGGCCTGAGTACCTATATGTTATGAATTTCAATGTAATACGTGTTGATGCGTTTCTCATACAAAAAAGCTTGACAGACAGACGAACAACAAAGTGATATTATAAGGGTTCCGTTTTGCCTTTTGAGGTACGGCACCCTAAAAATAAATAAAAAACGGCCTAATGCGAGTCGGACTCGCTCCCTGAGGCTTCCATACCACCACACAATACTCAGACTAGCCAGATTATTTAAAATTTATATTATCTAAAAGTTTGACAGACAGACGGACAACAAAGTGATCTTTTAAGGGATCCGTTTTGCCTTTTGAGCTACGGAACCCTAATAAAATAAGCAGTTAGATGTAAAAAAATGTACACGTGTAAATATTTATACCAGCAACCTTCATACACGCATTAGGTAGTAAATAAGCAATTAAGCCCAAAAAACTACGTTTGCGGTTATTGGCATTTGAAATTTTAATATCTCTCAACTCCTAAGGCAGTATAGGCACGTATAGGCGCCGCGCCGCCCGTACCAGTTAGTGATTGGACTGGACTCAGAATTTCGGAATGTTGGCGGCCTTCGGACTGCGCCTACATGCCACACAAGTTACAGGAAAATCGCGGGAGCGGAATTAAAAAAGAAAAGTGTTTGATGAAGGCTGGAAAACTGGGATATCTATATCCCAATCCCAACAAATATTATGCGAAAGTGAGTTTTATTGTTTGCTACCTCTTCACGTCCTATCTACTGAATCAATCTTCCTGAAATTTCGCTTACACATAGCTAGGAGTAGTGAGAAGGACATAGGATACCTTTTGTCCCGAGAAAAAGCACTGTTCCCGCGGGAAATTCATGCGGGCGAATCAGCGGGCGAAAGCTAGTATAGATACTAATAATTATATAGTTACTTATAATTACTAGCCGCAATCTCTTCTCGTCCAAAATACCTTAAAACTAAGGTTTTCGACTAGTGCGTGTTACCAGTAATGACACAGGGTCCGAAACGTAGTCCCTTACTAAGGGCATCATAAGAAAGCTCAAATTCGCCCAAAAAGCCATGGAAAGGGCTAGTATGCTCGGTGTTTTCAAGAGATCAATCAGAAATAAGGAGATCTGTAGGAGAGTGGCTGTCATAGCCCAGCGGATAAGCTCTTTGTAGTGTCAGTGGGCGGGGCACATATCGCAACGAACCGATGGGCGATGGGGCAGATAGATTCCTGAATGGGGACCACGCTCCGGCAACTCCGGCAAGCGCAGCATCGGACACCTACCGATAAGATGGTCGGATGACCTGAGGAAGGTCGCAGGCAGTAAAATCGTAAAATAGCATTATAGAAGAAACCCTTAGGGGAGGCATAGGCCTCCACACTGCTGGACATAGGTCCAGCAGTGTACAGCCTGCGGCTGAAATGATGATGTTGATGGATTACTATTAAGAAGCTAATGAGGTTATTGCCTTTTAAGTAGGTAATTTTAGTGGTTAATCACAAATGTTCTTCCCCTGAACCTAATAGCCCGTTAATCGGTGTCGATACGAAATTAATCAGTTTTTAACTTTGTATTGATTGATATAAAGCACGTGTGCTGTGAAAAAGTGCACGTAGACTCTTTCGTATTAGACTCTTACTAAAACTCGAGTAAGTTAAAATTAAAAAAAAAAAATATTTAGGGACAAATCACACAGATTGAGCCCCAAAGTAAGTTCGAGACTTGTGGTATGGGATACTAACTCAACGATACAATATTTTATAACAAATACATATATAGATAAACATCCAAGACCCAGTTGGACTTAGTGAATAGGTTTTTTTGTGTAAATACTTACAACACTCGGTGTTCGAGTACGCCTACGGTTGAAAGATTTTGTATGTGAGTAAATACTTATTATTTTACTAGCTGACCCATCGAACTCCGTACCGCCTGAACGCACTATTCTCACCGTTAAAACCTTCCTTGAACTTCCACAAATATTTCAAGACCAAAATTAACCAAATCGGTCCAGCCATTCGTACGTTACGTACGTTTGGTTTTTATATATAGATAGAAGATAGATATAGATAGAAGATAGATAATTGTAACTATAGAAAGACCATTGAATAGACAACATTGAACACAACAAAAGGCTGAATTATCCGATTTTACTTTATAATAGGCATAGATAAAAAAAATTGCGTAGGGAGACCGCGCGCGATTCGAACTTGTTTGATAATAGACAAGTTTTATTTGCCTTGTTTGTTGAACTTTGGACTTGCCTTTTCAGGTCCTTTGCAGACATGTTTATTAAACTTATTACTTCGATATGCTACGTGAAGGAGTATTAGGATAAAATCAAAGAATTGCGAATCGCGCGCAGTTTTGTTTATAAATCTGTAAATATGGAAAAAATATTACGAAGTGAAGTGACTAGTTAGGTGTGAACTGTTAATATATATATAATAAATATGGGTTGCCAAGTACAAGCAACAGTAAGCCAGCTTTTAGGTATTTATTATTTTGGTAATCTTCTCTTCTTCTTACTGCAAAGAAGTTCGAATCGCGCTGTCTCGACGCATTTTTTTTTAAATCTTTGTCTTACTGACATATTAAAATCAATCTGTTCGTAAGTCTCGCTAAAACTCGAGAATCGCTGGACTAATTTGGTCAATTTTGGTCTTGAAATATTTGTGGAAATTCAGGGAAGGTTTAGACGGTCAGAAAAGTGCGTTCAGGCTATAGTACGGGTCAGCTAGTTACTTATATAAAAAAGTGTTTGTCGTTTTGTTTGATATCGAAATCGGCTAAGAAAAGCTGTTGTGATGTAAGTTTGAAAGAAAAACCCAAATTAGGAAACTTTTTTTTTTAAGTCAGTTGAAAAATAGACGCCACCAGAAGACCGCTTTTCTATTTTTTGTCACCAACGTACAAAGGGACGATTGACCTTGAACCTCACTGAATAAGCAAAAGATTACATAAAACTGTAATAATCTTACAACAAAGCTTATACAAGCACCCCCCGCGCCCCTCTTGAGGTCGCCCCCCCTCCTCGGTGAAAGGAACTTTCACTCTTGGAATTTGGCGATGGCTACGTCATCTTTGCGTAATGTGATGCAACTTGGCTGCATTTTGTTTCGAACATTCTAATAACCTGGTAACCTATTTTCCTTAACAATGGGCGCTGATGCCATGCATGGAAAAACTAAGATGAAAAAGATTTTTCAGAGATCTAGCTATGAAACTGTCTGACTGGTGGCGGATTTTCACAAAGAAAAGTTGGTCTTAACCTTATTTTGTGTTTTAAATAAGCGGAAAAACGACTGATCATAATGATGACCACTGAAACTGTAGGTATCTGTAAGACCTAGGTACTTATTTATTAGTACAATTTTTTTTAGCAATTTGAATGAATAAAATTTGTTTTATTTCGTTTAGATTTTACGTCAAATTTCATGTCTTTTACCTTAAATTTCAAATAAAATTTAAAAAAAAATGTTTTTCGTGACAAAGTCTCTCTACTTAGCGCTTTCCCGGTGGCTTCATTAGCTAAATGCAACGGAGCCTAGGGCACGCTTTCGTAAAAGTTTTTCTTATCAAAGTAAGTAGTATATGTATCCTTATATTTTTATATCATTCTTGCATTCCATCTGTGTCTCATTGCACACCGTAGGGCTTATAAGAGAAATCTAAAAAGCTGTCTTGTTAACTTTGTCTTTTAAATCAATAAAATTCAAGGTATCTAGTTGTTTATTACATGTTGTTTAATTAGTCTTATCTGCCTGTCATTTAGTCGTCGAAGTTATATGACTTCTCATCTTATCAGTCAGGGTCTACAGACAAGATATCTCAGTAATAAAACAAATACGAAATGGCCATTAAATTTTATTGTGACATTACAATGAATAACTCTAGATTAGTTTGGTCCAATATTATAATAATTATTTATCGACGCTAACTGCGTCTGTCTTAAAAACTACATTTCTTAAAAAATACCATCACCTGAATATTGCAAATACATTTGACAATAATTACATCGGCGGGTTCTTAAGAATCACAATTTTCAAATTTTGCCCCGAATAAAAGAATTCAAGTCTATTTGGCACAAAATTATAATATATCCAATACCGAATTTCGATCGTAAACTCCGCCGCAAGCGCACATCTTATTACTTAAATATTTTTCGACATAACTCGTCATTGTTTGAAGATTCACATAAATCTGTTTTTTTATAATATAAATAATATTAACTTACATTTCTCGAGAATAATCTCAATTCATATCACTTAAATGAGTAGTCTTACACCTAGTTGCACAAGCAAGACAGGCGTAACTTAGTATTTTTTTCTTTTTTATTTATTTTTCGTTTTACTATGTTCAGTATATTTACAGAACACTTAAGCCTAAAAGTTCATAGAACGTACTAGAAATATATCATAGATATATGGGATAAACATTACCAGCTTTCGAAGACAACAAGCGATATGAGTCGATAAATAAATTCGAGTGAGTCTCACCGTCTTGCCATCTCCTAGTCACCGGTAAAAAAAAAACTTAATGACTAACGCATACAGCGAGAATTCCCGTCCAATAGAATTCTAGAGAAAATTACCTTTCTCGAATTCCATGGAGGGACAATGACGCCTAATAATTCGCAGTCAACTGACTGTCGAAAATTCGGTCGTCGACGAACTTTATAACTGCACCAAGTTTTGCGTGATTGTGGCAAAACTCAATCAGTTTTCATCACGTCCGCATTACCGCGGTTCACACATACTTAATTAAATTCCATAAATATTTACACTAACTTATAACTAGATTGCGATGGAGTATTTATAAGGAGTAGGGATGACAGAATTGGTAGACAAGCCGCTGACTCCTTTCAGTTTTCTTCATGATGCCTTTCTTGTAATATTGCCTTATACTCCTTGATAACTTGTCATAGTTCATGGCTGGCCTGTTCTTTCTCTTTCCCCACAGCCTGGCGACGCGCACTGAATCCTCAATCTTGAACACACCGTTACCTGTGGAAACACGACATGAATTAAACAATTGCCTTTTAAATATTCAAATGTTAATCAATTTGTGAATTTTGGTGACAGAGAAAATGTTAGGGAGCTACATTTTCAAACAAAATACCGACAATATATAACTACATTTCAAAGTTAATAAAATCAAAGACATAGATTGAAGCATCTCAGACATGTTCGGGTAATTCCAATCAAAAGTAAACAAAACATTTTTCATCGTCAAGCCAGCTCATGAATCAAAGCCCGAAAAGGACAAAGTCTTAAATGCCTCTGCGCATAATGGACAATAAATCGCAACAATGCGTTAGTGCCTATCGTCTCAGACTGGTCACGAAGCAGAAAATTAACCTCCAGCGTAGTTTAAAGCATTTTATATTAAGTACAGTCAACAAACACTGTAGGTTTATAAGTTGCAAACAAAGACTAAGATTTATAAAATACCCGAAGAAATTACAGTTTGCGACTCATAGTTATGGATTTTGAATATCTTATCAGATATTTGTAAGTACTTAAAAAAATATATATATATCCCTAAAATTATCTTAATATAGTAATTATCTTTGTTAACTGTACATAACAGATGGCAAGTAACTGGCTTGTTCACCTTGGCTATTGAGAATGTGGCTATGTTAGCGATTTTCTACTTACAATAAACTATAGTTACTCTATTTTGAGAATGATATTTTAATATAGATCGATACAGGGAAAATATGTATGAAAATTGATATAATTGCTGTGGAAAATTACTAGGCTCATGTGATCAGAGTCGATTAAAATGATGGTCAATTAGAAAACACAATAGATGTTTCAGATCTAGTAACAAGTTGAAACAAAGAAATCGTTGGTGTAATTCGAGTGGGTGTTTTAAAGCGAGAATAAGAAACTGTTTTATCGATAGAGCTTATCACGACAAAGTTTGATGAACTTAGAATGTAAAATATTTAACAATTGTAAAAATAGTAAACTGGTTTTGTGTTAATAGTATTTAATTATGTGTCAATAAAAAAAATTCCTAAAACATCGAGTTTATTATTAACAAAATGTCATTGATGATTATGATATAAATAAAATAGATATTGCAACCGAACAAAAGACGAACTGAATTCCAAAAGCATAGATTAACAGTTATCCTTTATACCTTTATACGAAATTCTGGTTTTCTTAATCCTAATAAATGATCATACTCAATTACTTTATTGAATTAACTAGTTTCAAATCAAACCATAAGTATATATATTAATAAATTCTTTATCGTCGTGAGACAAAGCATCTTGTTTCGTGTTAACTGAATATTTTAAAGAATTTTAGAAATAGTATAATATCAATAAATTATTACATGTTAAAGTCATAAAACCTAAGACACGTTTAGTCTAAAACCTTGCCAATTAAACAACGTAGGTACTCGTATGATTAACAAGCAGCAATGACGATAAATCTTTTCTAACAAGAAATCCAAAAGTACCGAGTATGTTGATTTATGTATTAGCATATTCCTGAGAATTAGTCGTGGACTCGTTAATCAGTTTTAGATAACCTAGCTTCGTTAATTATAATAATGAATTGGTATCGCTTGATGGATTTATTTTATCTCCTACTAGTACTTTAGTTTTAGTAAATTTTGAGAAACTACGCCACTGTTATTCTGCATGAGATAGCTCTACAATTATATACTTAAGTTACATTTTTACTATAGAAAGATCGTAGGCACGTTTCTGTGTTTTGTTTGATGAATTATAATAATTAATAAACAAATTATTTTTGATGGTGATTTTTTAAATTTTTGTCTAGTTTCCATCAAAATACTTGACAACGAATCATATGAATGGTACGTCACAGTTAGATAAGAATTTGTCCTTAACTTGCCTTAACTGATAATGTTTTTTAGAACCAATCATCAATCACATACAATCATCGAACATTTACAACAAAAAGGTCTAAATGTTCTAAAAACAACTATGATCTAACACGTTAAATAAATTACTGATAAAATTTTATCAAAAACTCTATCTATATCTTTGTTTTATCAAATAGCAACGATAACAATAAGCAAGT
The DNA here is from genome assembly GCA_947044815.1 of Apomyelois bistriatella. Lineage (NCBI taxonomy): Eukaryota > Metazoa > Arthropoda > Insecta > Lepidoptera > Pyralidae > Apomyelois > Apomyelois bistriatella. The sequence goes on from OX345693.1 coordinate 2,079,158, forward strand.
CCTACCCTCTACGAAAAATTCCGATAAGTTATACAGTGACCTATTCCAACATGATACACACATAGTTAAATCAGAAGTGCAACTCTTAGTAGACAATATCAACGATAAGAAACCATTAGTAGAAAATTATATCACAAATTTTACGTAACAACTCGGCACTAATTCAAATAAAAATGGATAAATTACCTGACCTCGGCCTCTTAATCTCTATATTCTATACTACAATTAATTCATTTCAATCATTTTTGTTTTGACGTAATGGATCATAGAACATGATATTTTGAAATTTCTGTATACATATTTATGCAAAATACTACTTACTTCGATCAAGCCACCGAATCGCAGATCCATGGATGTGTGGAGATGCCAGCAATTCTTTAAGGAATTGCCACAGATGTATGTGCGTGCTTCCAGATTTTGCTTTACCGCCAGCTGTATTGGCACTCGTGCCTGCTGATTCTGAGTCTTCATCTGTTAAATATAAATTTAAAATTTAAACAACAATGAAAAGTGCAGCTAAAATTTTTAAGCAAGTTTTGGTTTCAGATCCCCAGGATAAAAATCCTTTTAAACAAGCTGAGAATTTTGAAAACCGTCTTTCAAAATATTACCAAATTTCGCTTCATTAGTCAAACAGTTTTCAATATTTGGTGTTATCCACACTTCCATATTGATATTATAAATGCGAAAGTTTGTCTATCTGTCTCTGGCTTAACCGCTTTGGACAGATTTTGATGAACTTTGTATAGATATTGTTAAGGGCCACGGGCTAAGCTAAGGCTACTTTTGAGCGCAATTTAATAGAGTTCCACGTGGAAAACTCTACGGGCGGGTTCTATTAGATCTTTAACTTTATAAATAAATTATAATTAAATAATCGTTAACCTACATAACAATGCAAAATTTTGAGTAAAGTAATTTTGCCACTGATAACATAAAACATTTTCTTCATTAAACATTACATGTCAATTTCTTAAACTTATCATAATTTAAACGTCATTATGTTTTCTTCTTCTTACGCGACCCATATGCATATTAAGTCCAGCATTGACATGAAATCTGGAGTATTATAAACAATTTGGGACCATTATCGATGATAATAAGGGCTATAAAGGGCAAGAAACTAGCTGGCTCGTGTCGCCGTTTTCTAGGAACATTATCGTTTTTATTAACAGCTTCTATGAAATCGTAGCCTGGTTTAATGATGGTAATATTTTCAGAAGAGAAAGCTTCATCAATATTATGTTGTATTAGGGCTAACATCTTTAGTTTATTAGTTATTTCTCTAAGAATATAACATAGATAAAGTTCTTTGTGCGTGTTTATATGATTCCCTAAGAATCAGCCCGTTAGCCATACCTATCGATCAATCGGTAGAAGAAAATGATCGATCGATAGTTATGGCTAATGGGCTATAAAGTTTTAATAGTCTTAAATTAATAAAAAGAACATTTATATATATTATAGATGTCTTTTAATAATAATTTAATTAATGTATAATTAAATAAATTAAATTTAAGAAATAATAAAGAAGCGTGTGTTCCTCTATAGTTGGTAGTATAAACTGTATTATATTTTTTTACACATCACTGCTGACCTTAAGCTTCATCTTATGAAATACAAATAGATCGTAAATTGAACGTCTTCATATAAACAGAACGCCAGCCACGCTCCTAACAGTTAAATAGCAACCTTCTATTTAAAGAAGAAAGCAAGTGTTGAACGGAATGCTTACACTTAAACACAAGCGATTTTGAGGCATATCAACGTCAGCATAAAGTTTAAACTAGAAGTAAAATAGCTTTTGACGAAGAAGAAATGAAAGAAACCTAGGACAAAGTGACACTTACGGCTCATAGTCGTCAACAAGCAATTTGCGGACAAGAAAATCGACTTTTGATTCATTTTGAGCCGTATGTGTAGGTGATAATAAAATTTTAGTAATGTCTGATGACTTGGAAGAATCATGTGACCTTGCCAAGTCCAGCAGCCCTGGTAGCAGTAAACTGGGTCGTCGGGAAACGATACAAAAAGCTGACTTGACGTATAAGGTTTTCCAGTTGAAGTAAGGGACTTCAGAATAGCAATAAGACGTAGACGTGTCTCTGATTGATGGATTAACTGTATCTGGGTGTGGTACTTGATTGGACGACTTAGAATCCAATTCATATTATTCTAAATTGTTGGTCATTGATTTTAGATTAGAGCTTGCACTTAGTCTGCGCTATTGATAAATCTTGCGAGATAAATTTAATGCAACTAAGCAATTCTATATACAATGTATAAACTTACATGTTTTTTTATTTTGTCTATTGAATTGTTTGGAATAAATTCTAGTACTGGTAATAGTTTTTCAAAGAAGTTCGAATCGCGCTGTCTCTTTTAAGTGACGCAATTTTTTTTTTAAATCTATGTAGTTTCTAGTACCTAACTTTTTATTTAAATTTAGAAATGTTTTTAGTCTTAAAATGTTCTACATAATATTATAAGAAAAGCTATTTTGATGTTATTAAAGGTTTCCGATTCAGATAACCTTCAGTGCAGCATCAATATCAGGTCACGCGATAAAATAGAATTATTGAAATGAAATATTTGGTTTTAAATTTAATAGTTTGGGTTTTCTACTGTCTGTAAAATCCAAAAATTATGGGAAGATTATCTTTATTCAATATTAGCATTCTGAAGATTGTAACTAGTATCGCACAAAAGGTAAACTTTACTATCTAAACAAAACTTTTCTAAAAATTGTTTATCATTACGTTTGAAATCATTATTAATCGGCTATTTAGTTTATACATTTGAATTATTATATTTATAATCACATATTTTTAATTTATAACCTCAAATTATTAATTTTTTAATTTATTGTTAAAAATATCCTCTTTCTAAGTACCAATAATAGATAACATTTCATTTCTAAGTACTCGTAAATTAGAGTTTCCAATTTTCAAAAGCGAGTTTGCTGCGTCCACTACACCTGTCCATATATCATTAGCTAGTTTGTCTTGTAAAGGCGTATGTGTGCCGGTATCTCCTAACGGTTGATCACAATGCATGTGGACTGATGCATCGTCGTGCTACATTGCTTTGAAGCTAGACAGTCTTCTTGCTTTTCCTTCATTTCATACGCCATCAACATAACCAACTTTAAATCATATACTTAACTGTAAAATTTTGACTACTTTGTAGGAAAGCTATTAACAATTACAGATAACGTCTGTTTTAATGAATGATTTATGTTCTATGACAATTGTAAAATTATCACTTTTATAATGAAGATCTTTCATCTTACCGTCACTTATATCGTCAGTTGATGGCTGACCAGCTGGTGTCGGTTTTGGAGAAGCTTGTGGTTCCGGCCATTGTGATGTTCTCCAGGCTTCATGTCGGGCAGCCTTCCAAATTTCAAGTTGAGCGTATAATGTGCTACCACCCTGAAGCAAAACAGAAACAGTTCTAAAAATAACCTATGATTGTAACTAAACCATTTGCTTAATTGCCTAATTTATATGTATAGTTTTAAAATTAATATTCCATGTATAATGAATACGCTTGATGATGTAAGATCATTAGATCATCCCTATCCTTTCACGTGAATTTGAATGAATTCGACATTTGATGTGAGATTTGGTGGTATGGAATTAAACCTAATAGAATTTGTATGTAGTAAGTAAGTACGAGCAGTGGAACGTGTTAGGCGATGTCACCATGAGACTTTCATCGGCCTTGGAGAAAGTCGAGGCAATGGCGCGTACGATGACAACAATTACCTGCCCACTTGAACGAGTGTACTTGTCGATTAGCCGCCTCTTCGCCGCGACAGCCTTTTCAAATTGGCTGCGTTACATAATTAGTTTCAATAGATTGCTTGCTTGCAAGTGTTACTGTTCTCAAATATTTTAGTTTATCAATTTGTTCTAATGACCATTTAAAGCAAAAAGATAATGATGTAATTTTAAAAAGCGAAAAGATATTTTTTTCATTAAATAAAATAAGAGAAAGGATAATTAAAACTGACCTGACCGATATAATCTCAGATCACATCATATAATCATTGCAAAATGCATCGCTTGTGTTGGTAAACAAGTCACTGCTCAATCGGACTTACATAATAAATGGGTAACGACGCTTCCCTAAACGGATTTCCTTAACAAGCTGACCGTAAACGATTTATTCGTGTAACACATACCTTGTTCGTATACATTAAATTACAATGTAAATAATATTTAGAAAATAGTTGTAGTACTTCGGAATAAAAATAAAGAACACGTGAACAAATAACATTGCATCATTATTGAAATAAAATTTAAATTTATCATTGTCTGTTCATAAACCAAACATTGATTGTGTTATCTTAGTAAAGGCTGAATTTACAATCCCTAAAGCATCTTTATATAAAATTTGATAGGCAGATAAATATGTTCATGGACAATTTTTGAATTCACAAAAAATAATAATATGTAAATCAATTTGATATGTTAAAAATAACTAAATATCTTGATAAATTAAATATATTAATCATGACATGACATATTAACTGATAAAATTTGTGCTGATTTGATATAGTCTTAATTTGGCATAAATGTAATTAAGAAGATACCAAATTAGTGAAAATGTAGGACATAGTCTTTATAATATAGCACTTAATGATTTTATGTAAAAATATGGCACATTTATTACTGCAATGGCTGTAAACGTAAGAAGCTGTTTGTTAGGTATCTTTAATTTTACAGATATTGTATTCTGTATTCGCACAATAGATAAAAATATTTTAGAAATCATCAAAGTAGCACATTCCATATAGCATAGCAATGTATCGCCACAAATTGAATCATCTGTTATTAAAGCCTAACCACCAAAGAATACGGTCAAGAAAAACGAAATGATGTAAGCCGACAAACACAAAAAAACATAGGAAGCAATTATTAATATGGCCGTTGATGATCTAAGGACTAAAATTATGGATTGACTAATTTTTGATTGAAGAGTTTCTTACATACATTTTTGTTATATTAAATGGGTGTAAAATTGTATTGTATTCAGATTATAATATCATTATGAAATTTCTTTGTATTTAGCGCTTCGTAGCAACCAGCTGAGTAACTAGTAAGCGCTAAGATGAAGACGAGATCATCATACAATTGTTTATTTTTAGTATGTTATCCATTTCTACTATCTTATTTTTATCAGTTTAACTCTAATTTTTTATAATTGTATGTAGAAATGGCAAAGCGGATTTTGGTAACCTGCAAGAAATACTCGAAAGAAAACGAATGGTATGGATGATATTCCAATAATATGACAAAATATGAAAATTTTATTTAATATTGCTCGCAATTAAATGTGACTTTGACTCACTAAGGTCATCACAGCGGTGTGTGATCTATGTAAACAATCTTATTATCAGTTACACGTCGATCCACATTATAGACTTTGTTCTCATGTCACACGCCCTCGATTCATTCTAGGGTTAAACATTTAATCAAAGAATCGTGTTTACGATGATTAACATTATCAAAAAGCATTTCATTGGAATTAGATTTTGTGGTTTAATTCAATTTATGAAGAAGAAAAGAAGAGCCAATTATAATTGCGAATTTAGGACTATATCAAATCGCTGAAAAGTATTATAAATTAATGTCGTGACTCATAATTAACAAACGTTTTAATAATAGAATATAAAGATGAAATATAAATGTATGGTTGGGGAATTTAGCAAAGATAGGGAGGAGATTAAAAGATTAATAAAGATTTAATCTGACTAAGGATTATTGCGATTGTTTTCTAAATTGAGTTGCGTTGTATTAGTTGGAGTGGCATAATTAGGTACCTGTGGTGCTCTCTGGTTAAATTCTTCTTCTGTCAAGGCTACAAGTGCGGCTCCATCCATCGTAAAGTATTCTGTTGGGACCATCGGCAAGTTGAAGTGTTGCAATGTGAACATCACCCATGATTTGACATCTGCTGTGCTCCAAAGCATTGGATCTAGAAAAAATTAAATCTTTTATAGCATGCTACATGTTATCACCCTTTTTGTCACAGGTACCCATGTGACAAAAAGGAAAGGATCAGATGCTATAGATTTTCGGTATTGCTACAATCATTAAAAATCAATTTTAATTTCTTTACACCCATCACTTTCGTAACTCACAGTCGCAGACTACCCAAAATTATAATTTTTAAGAGGTCTGCTATCAAGTGGCAGTATGTTCTTCTAGGCTGACCCTGACCATTTACATTATATGATAATGATTCTAAGAATTTCGTTAACTATTAGATTAACTAATTTTTTTACATGGTTTAAAAACGAGTGTTTCCTAATAACCACTGTAGACGAGCCTTCATTGCCTCAAACCGATACGCAGTGGATGAGGCTTACGTAAGCAATCATCGAGTTCTCAGAATCCATTTATAATCGCGCTGTATTCAGTAGCTGACATGTTATCTACGTGGAAACACTCGACTTTTTGCTGTCTTGATGCTAAAATGACGTCATTAATAACCACTACCATACTATTCGATGTCGAGACCGAGAAAATATGAGTAGCTCGTTCTCATGACATTAAACATCGTATAAGAATTTATTAATTTATGCTCGTTATAGGTTATACAACTTATATGGTATGTGACTAATATTCGTAATATTAGTGTTCATATGACTCACCTGGTGAGATTCCCAGTACTGTGCAGGTGTTGTCCACATCTCTTTTTGACTGTTCAATTGCCAAAGACAGCACACGGTCAATATCTGGCGCCACCAATGCGTCATCACCTCCACTACTCTCCTCCATTTTCACTGTCCCTAATTCCAATGGAATAGGTTTTAAATTGAAACGTTTTTGGAACGTCGTATCTTCAAGAGCTGATCTCAAAAGAATGTGATCTCGTGGCTCTTCAATTTCTGCTTTTGGTGTTAATAAAGTCTGTTGAACGCTCTCTTGCAATATTTGATTCTCTTTGAGTAATTCTTCAATGTCAATGTACTCTTCGTGCTGTGGTACTGAAGATGAGTAGTGATTTTGGCTGCTGTAGGATGTGCAGGACCCAGAAGGAGATAGGGGATATGGTGATGCAAAGCCTGGGACTGATAGTCTGTTTGGTTCTTCTTTAATATAGACTGGGGGGGAGTTATACTGAATATTGTATGGTGAGGGTGGCTGCAGTGCTACTGTGGGGATGGTGTCGTCTGATGATGGGGAGGGTGTGTGGTATTCGAAGTCGTATAAACGTTCGAGGAAGTTGTTTTCTTCAGGGTAAGGTGGTGGTGGTTTGGTGTGTGGGTTTGGGGGGGAGTGAAGCATGGAGTCTGGAGGGGAGGCGGCGCCGAGAAGGCGGAGGAGATGGTGGAGATCGGCGGGGGAGCCTGGGACTGCCCTCTCGTCCTGCGATGCTGACGGCGGGCTGAACCCGGACCGTGGCACCGTCTGTGGCATCTGTCGACAAAAGAAAATTACATTTACTTCTTGTTTCAAAGTCTATGCGGTAGAGCTCCGATATGGTTAAAAAAAACATAGTTTCAAAGTTCGAACAGCCTTTTTTGTCGTACCTTAGCCATAATCTCTTATTTACCCTCAAGTGCATCCCACTAGGCCAAATCAGTGTTGTTTAATCTACAGAAGAAAAGTAAGAATATATCGTGTAAGACGGAGATAAAACTACCTAACTACTACTAAAAACCTTTCACCGTTCCAGTACCGACATTTATTCAGAAAAGAAATTAAAAAAATTTAAACCTTAATTTTTTAAATTTCTTTTCTGAATAAATGTCGGTACTGGAACGGTGAAAGGTTAAATCAATAGGTACCTTCTATTGATTGGTTTGTTTTAGATATACTATACATCTCCTCTTTTCATTTTCACACATTTCAGACTTTTGATGTTGCCTTACAATCTATATTTTTAAAGTTTCTCAGATCATCCGTTCATCTTTTCATTGATTGATTAATTGATTTAAATACTAAACTTATGAGAATGTCGATGATGTAATAAACATGAGTTCGTATGTTTAAATAAAATGAATTATGTTAATAGCTGATACGAGCAGCACTTGCTTGCTTAGACGTCTATTATGACGTAGTTCTTAGTTATTTGACGTCAGGACAGCGTTCTGCCAGATGTCGAAACCTAAACAGACAATTTTCAGGCTCAGTTTATTTATGAAATCGTCAAAGTATTCTAATTTTAGTTATGACGGATAGTACGTTAGTTTATACAGACAACTAAAGTTAAATAGAATTTTATTTAATGTAATAGAACATCTATGTTTTCTACAACGATATATTATCAATTTCTTACTCGGAAAATAAAACAGTCAACTATGATTTAGGAATTTTTATTATGTGTGTCTGTCTGTGCGTGTACCTACTTAAGGTGGTCTTACATTTTGTTTTAAATAGAAATATCATTTAATTTAAATTTTGTTAGGTACCTACACTCAAATACAAATGTTTTTTCTTATTATTATTTTTTTATGTTTTCTTATTAAATTAAATGTTTTTTAATAACAAAATAACTCACTCGAAGCAATGACAGTCCCATCTCGGTCGTAACACTTAACTGAGAACACAAAATAGTTTTTCCGCCGTGAAAATTTCAAGTCGAACCAGTCGGCACAGGTAATCAACTTATTCCTACCACTTTTTTACAATGGCAACACTTTACATGTTTCCCACGTAATTATACATAAATGTAACTGGAAGTTGGACTTGATTTTAATGCCATAAAAAGTTATTTATCTAAGACGGAAACTGATGAAAGAACAAAGGATTTTTTTTTAATTAATTTTAAAGAGAGAACGGTTACTGGCCTCAGTTATGCATTTTAATTATATTTTATAGTAATGTTACATAGAAAAACATATTAAAATAGGTTAATCTCAGCCTTGAATAGCAGAAAAAAGTAATTATATTATTTGAAATGAAATTTTGTTTGAAAATTCAGCAGGCAGTAAAAAACTTGAGACCAAAATGTTAAATTACTATAAGTACTTGTGTTATAATGAAGTAAATATAATTACACTTTAGGCAAATTAAATTACATTGGGATTGAGACTGGATTATTAACTAGTAATTTATATGACAACTGTCATATCAACCAAATTAAGCGCAATTTAAAATATAACAATAAGAATTTGATGTAAAAATAAAATCGTTTTTATCGCACGATTATAAATTGAATTAACGGTACACAGGTCATTCGCCTACAGAATTGAGTCTAGCAGAGACGAATATTTATAAGCAATGTAAAATTTAAAATAACTGCAACTATTCGTGAAACGGTATTGATAACTTCTACTACCTATATAAAAAAAAAACAAATAACGTTAGTTTAAAATACAATGCAATCGCAAATCGCCCTTTAGATAACAAAAACTAGTTACTAACACACAAAAAAGTGATTGACTTTAATTAAACCTATAAACGAAAATATACTTATATAAGAACCTTGACCCATAAATTGATTTAGACACTTATTTCAATCGATACTTCATAGTTTCTTGCGAATCGATACAAAAAAATACTTCGATAATCGAATTGACAGCACGTGTACTTATTTATATTTAGACGTTTTATTTAAACTTCTTGAGAATTGTTAGCAATTAAAAAACTAATCGGTACGTTTATAAAATGACAAACGATTTATGCGGGAATAAATTTTTGAGTATCCGGGCTATGCTAGGACGGTAATATATATTTTTTAAATGCCCATAAGCTATTTCGCGTGCGTGCACGTACATGAATAAATTTATCAATTTTTTTAATGGCGCCAACACACGGAAATGTCTAAGAGTTATTGGCGGACCAATGCAAATTAAGTATAAAACTACAGGGGCCACATAGAAGAGTACACCACCTCACGCTTACATTTACGCCTAAGTAGGTATACTTTGCCTTGTGGTCTACTGTACCTATCCTATCAGAAACAATTGCTTGAATGACAGCTGTTGAATTCATTAGACTAGCTTGTTTTTATATGGCACGCCCTTTTGCTTGTAACCGGTTGAGTATAGTGAAAATGGCAAATTGTTCCTTTTATTTTGTTACTACCACATGGCAGCCGGGACCCAACGGCTTAACCTTAGTCGTCAAAGAACCATTAAAATGCCGAGAGGCGGATTCGAAGAACTCTGACACCAGGGTGTGCATGATTGAATGAATGAATGGAACATCGGAAGAAATTGAGTACTTATTGATTGCAAGGTCACCCAAAATATACAGGAATATGAACAAAATACATCGTTATTAGTTTTTTCTGAAGATTTGTTCTTATTATTTGTTCTTAGATCTAGGAAATTGAAGTGTTCTGAAGCAATATAGCTGAATAGCAACTGGGACTAAGATGAGAGAGAGATACTCTACTACTTTAGATTTTGGTAGACAACAAACAAGTCTTTGTTTGGTTTGATAGTGTACTCATAAACGTTAAGAAAGTTCTTATATCATTCTGTAGACCTTACTTTACTTAAATAGTGCTTATCTAACAGCGTGGGTAGTTTTAGCTACTAGTCTACTTTGCTACGTTCTTTTAAGAGTTCATTGACTTCAAGATTCCTAAGTGGATTAGAGGTTCAACAATTCATATACAATTACAATGAAGATAATCTTTTTTCATGGCTCGAGTGAGTATAGTTCTCAATAAGTAAAGTCAAGTACACATGAATATATCCGCTGCTATAGATTGGCGCCTTTATTTCCATTCATGTGTCCAGACTAAGGAAGCACAAGACAACAAAAAAATCAACAATGAACTACTATGACGTAACTTCATTACCTATCGTAGAATAACTCGCCGACACTCCCGAGGTACTACTATTAAAAGTGCTACGATCTTATCGCCAAATTTTGTCAAGCTAAATAGGCTTTACCAACCTATTGCATAATAGCTATATTAACTTGATATTATAACACGGATAAGTAGTACGTGACGATATCGAGGTTTGGAGACTGTTACATTTAGAGACCTTGGGGTTTTAACCACGCGAGTGCGCTCGACCGTGCTTGAGAATTAGGCAGGATTGTTTGTTGTTACGTCAATAAATTGAATTACATGCCATCGACATTAGATATAAAACGATATTAAGTAATAAATCAATAAGTAGATATAATATATATAAGTAAATAATAGTAAACTGATGGAGAAGGTCTGCAATGACGACGTACCGGCAAATTGAGCGTAATTATATGAATGCAGTAACAAACAATGAGAAGAATATATATTCAAAGGAAATTGAAGCATTTTTAAATTGGTATAAATATTTGTCCGACTGTACCGCTAAATTTGGAAGCAAGATTAAAAGTCAAGAAAGTGTACCCTAAGCTCCAAACTTAGGGAATTAAAGCTCAGTGGGTCTAAAAACGCCACTTTAGCAATTCATCTAATCGAATTCATATTACGAATTCCTTAGCAATTCCTATTTCTTTCAATTTTTTTGAAGAGGAATTGCAAAGTTTAGTTGGCTATTTTACAAAAAATAGAGGAATTGCTACAGAATTGCTAAGGAATTCGTAATATGAATCGATTCGATGAATTGCTCAAAGTGGCGATTTTAGACCCCCTGAAGCGTAAGCTGAAGATGCAACTAGGAAACACACTCAGTTGAAGAAAATTTGCCCGAGATAGGAACCGAACCTTAGTTCCTCGAATCAGAAGACCAGCAAAAACTACTACGCGTCAAAGTAATTATCAATTGACAGACATGAAGTAATTGCACTAATACTTTTAACTGCTTGTCAAACATTACGCAATTCTTAGATAACAGCAGGTGGTTAGACTACCTTCAGTTACATACAAATGTTGTCTTATTTTCTGTATAATAGTCGTAAAACCCCAGCGATTTTGTATGCAGATTTATTTAATACTACAATAAGAACACAAGACAAGTCTGCTTGTAGATGTCTGAATGTGATTGAGTTTAATTGCCCATTAGTTTGAATTATATCTCATTTTATGAGATTTGCAGGCAAAACTTAAAACACTACATTTAGAACAATACTAAAGAATTATAATGGATATGTTATATGTATAATAATATAGAGTGTACTGTTATAACCAGTACCGCCAAATCAGGATCATGATAAAAAGCGTACCCTGGGCCCATGTTTAATAACAATATATAGACCGTAAGCGGACCCTGGGCTCCAAAACAATTGGTTGAGGAAGCGCTCGGGAAAGCGCTAAGTTGAGAGAGAGATAGACCATGTTTACAGCAATAACAATTTCATTCATTTAAATTGAAGGTGCAACTGGGAAAAACGCTCGGTCGATGATGATAATAGTATGGAATGAACCATTTGGTATCCAGATTAAAATGCCCTCTTTTCCTGTGGATGTTGTTAAAGCCGAATTTGGGATAGAAGAGGTCATTAATTGATTTTCATCAGCATTAGGTACTCCAATGGATTTTTATAACATCAAATAGGCTGATAATACATGAAATCGATATTTTGTTTTGGTAGACTCAGGTTCTCCATAAGTCTTAAAAGCGACGAAAATAACGTTAAGATGAGAGAAAAATAGCAGAAGACGAGTTTTATTTGGGATTCCCAAGCCAACAAATGTATTATTAGGACAGTGATAAATTTATCGCTCAAGGTATACTCGTATTGACATATTCATTTAACAAGAAAAAGCAAGATAGTTCTTATGTTTAAGGCATTAAAGATCATTTTTGTAATCGAAGATACACTGTCACTCAAGACCGGTCATTTTGTTCTAATCAAAAAATTGATAACTACAATTATTGCGAAAATTCATCTTCATCCATATGAATAAAATCAAATGCTTATCTATCAAAATCTCAACAATGGTCTCTCTATTTGAAAATATTTTATGTGTAGATGCCTGCGGTTAATTAAAAGTCACAATAGATGGCGTTGCATTGAAAACTATTCAATACAAACCGCGGTAATTTTAAAATCGATCGAACTCCGCTAATGATTTTCCTCCGTGTGTGCAGAAAAGTCAATCTTACCTAACGTAAACTGATCAACTCACTTGATACTGCCCACTTTCACCCTCCATATTAAGTCAATGATACCGTCACTTGTTTTAAAACTGTAGCAAAAACCGAAAACCGCACTCACACAGTCAACTCCGTTTATCGGTCTCGCGTTGTCGCAACTTTGATCCCATATCTTTGCTTCGAAAACTTTGAGGTTAGGTTACGCCGGCCGGTTCTTGAAGTAACCTTAAAATTATAGTGTTTATATTTTTATATTTGGGCCATATGTGCGTCTGCGCGTCGCATAGTTCACACAGCCACTGAGCTCTGCGCAGGCGCACGGAGGCTTTGCCTCAATGGATGTACGTCACGTCGGGAAGTACGCTTCAACTAACAATTAATAGAGCCTACTTCTCAACTGTATGCTCTAAACGTCGTCGTTCTAATTAACAGTTGACGTCTGAGAAATGGCTCTCCAAATTATTATCTTTATTTTCCATTCGTTAGCCTATCAAAATAATATCCGCATTTTCTAGCACTTCCTAAATAAATTATGGCCGCTTTTAAATATCAATTTGTAAATGGCTGGTCACGTTTGGTACTATTCCAAATAGCAATTAAGTGTTTATTATTAAGGAAGTACATAACGTTAGTTTGTTTATATGTATTTATAAATTTAATATTGTTAGTTGATATTTGGTGGCAGCTAATTAAATAACTTCAATAAAAAAATGGTAGGTACTGTTTTTCATAATCTTGTTACCGAAATGAAGAGGTAAATCTTATAACTTTGTTTTTATAATTACAATTTTTACAATATTTATTAATTATGCTTCTTTTCAACCGACTTCCTAAAAAGGAGGAAGTTCTCAATTCGGCTGAATATTCTTTTTTTATGTTTGTTTATTTAATGTCCAAACTTAGTGTCATGTACAAAAACATTATTCTCTTAACAATGTTCTCAAAATTGCAGAAATGCTTGCTTTTAAAGAACTTAAGTATGTGGCTTGTGGCTGTCTCTACCAACCGATATGTAAGTATTTATTTTATTACAGTATTAGAACTCTATTAATTAAAAACTTGGTATTACCATTTTCCCAACAAATACGTATATGATTCCTCATTAATGACCTACAATAGAAAAACCTTTGATTAATATCGATATAATAACGAAAATTCATTGAAAATTCAATGACGTTTTCATTCCGCCTCATGACGTAATCTTCATTCATAGTCTTAACATGTTGTACAAAATATGGATAGAGTAGAACTAATTACATAATTCTTCATGTATACCTTGTTGAGTCACAAGTACTCTACAATAAATTTTCGACCTACAGAAATAGATAATAAGATCTCTCTCAATACACACTCCAATTATCAAGACTTTGACAATTGTCAAATTACTATCAATCTGTTATTTGGGGGCACGGCAGTACCTCCGCCAAGTCAAGCCAAAGCAAAAGCAGCATGGCCGTACTATTCGTACGGCCATGCTGCTTTTGCTTGGCTTTTTTAGAAGCTGAAGAATTTCTAGAAGCAGTCCAGGCCATTTTCGACCCCCTATAACTTCGTTGTGGATCAAACTGGATAATATTGGTATGGAAGTTATACCACACGGCCAGGATAGAAAAAACGAGGCTTTATAAAGCTAAATTAGCTGATCATATTAGCAACCTAAAAGATAATGTCTATTTGATATTTACCGCCGATACTGTAATAAGTACCTATTTTATGTTCCTTTTATACAAAAACATTATTAGAGGATATTATATTTTCTATGAGTCTCTCTGTAAATAATGATATTTAGCTAGTTTCCACAGTTTCTCGTACATTGCAAAATGGAAATAATAAAAATTAAATAAAAATAATAATGAAAAAAGAAAGTTTAAATAAAAATGATAATAGAGGTATTCATCTGTAAACTAGTTATGTTATACTTGCATTTACACACACACACATACAAACGAGACTGACTACTACCTTCACAGTCTGCAAATTGCACACACTTAATAAATGTGTGTTTTACCATCATAGTGTGAATGAAATGTATGATTATGTATGAGTGTATGGATTCATACATCTGACGCCGTGCTCCTCGTGGGAAATCTCGTCAAGACGTCATACAAATGTTTAGATAATCGCCAGATTTTGTAATTAGCTCGTATAAAAACTGAAATTTGCCATAAATATTTTTTAAGGATTTCATTTTATTCTTGATGACATTGTTAATAAATGATTTAAAAAACCAACAATATACAAATGACAAACTTTCGCTGTTTAAGATGAAATAAAACGAAAAAGGATAGTATCGGAAGAAAATAATTCGCTATTATTTTTTTATTATTTGGAAAAATGTCAATGAAAATTATTGTCGATTTTTATATTTTTATAAATATGAATTTTTTTGATTATCGAGTAGTGTCTTGTTTCATTTTCAATTATTTATTTATTTATACTTTATGAATTATAAAAAATACAAACTAAAATCAAAACAAAATTTGATAAAAAATAATTGAACTTAATTTGAAATGAACTATGTTTACATTGCGCTTTCAAAAGACATCAACGAGCCTATTTTTCCAGCTTAAGGTACCTAAATAAATAAAAATAAATAGATGAAAAACTTTAGTCTCTGCCTACCCCTGAGGAAGACATTTGATAAAATATATGTACGACAACGTTCCATTACTTAAATACAAAAACATTTATTCTTAGAACATAAGCATAATGACAATAAAATAACACATTTTTTTGTGTCTAACGCACTTGTAAGCGAAGGCTTTATAAATGGGTTTTGAAGTGACATAAGGCGACATTACTCAACGGCATTCCCGCTTACATAAGTTATTTACAACTATTAATAGACATGTAAATACTTGCAGTGTGATCGTGTGATCGAGTGTTCTTAGAATTGAGCTATTGAAATTTTTTGGGAAAAACTTTTATAGTCTTGCAATGAAAAATGTGCAATATTCATATTTATCATTATTATTTCTATAACTACATATATACATAAATATCCCTCTATCTTCTGCAGTGGTGGGTAGAACTGCTAGAGATTTCCATTGGCTACGATCCTTACAAACCTCCCTCGCTTCTTCCGTACTTATCACTATCATCATACACGCTCGCCGATTTTTTATGTTTAATTAATGATGTACATATATATGTATTAAATGTTTTATTTTAAGTATTTTAAAAAATAATGAATAATTAGTTTTTTGAGGTCGATAGCAAATTTTTTTTTTAAATTTAAAAATTAATTGTAACTGATGTAGCTACATCAGTTTTAAACGAAGACATTTTAATGCTTTTCATATGAGAACAAAAGAAGGAACATAAGACACTTAATACGACACGATTATTTTATGAAAAACATCATTGAAAGAAAGATATAAGTAAGAAATGGGTATAAGTAGAACAAGTATATGAAATAAATAAAGGAGGAAAGATTTGATTGTTTATTTGCATCGAATAGGTTTCGAATCTACCGGATCGATTTGAAAAATTCTTTCACCGTTAGAAAGCCACAATATCCCTGAGTGACATAGGCTATGTGTGTACTGCTAGCAAAGCCGGGATGGACTGCTAGTTGACTATACAACTTCAAATAAAAAATAAAATACCTGAAAATCTTCAAAATAGCTGTTTTGTCCGACCATACTGTCCCACATTACCGCATGCATTTTGGACAATTTTCACTAATATTTTCTGCACTTGACCTTCTAGTAATCAATAAAGTATATGATAAAAATGAAACGCAATATACTCATGAACCGCTAAACTGTTAATACGTACTTTTTATTGTAACAAATCGTTTTATTTCTTATAAATATTATCGATAACTTATCTCGGAGAACAAAGTTCGCGTGTTTTGAGATAAGATTATATTTTGTTGTTTAAAGTATCCCTATAAGGTAAAACGTTTTATAGTGTAAGTCATTTAATACTGTTTTATCTGAATACGCTCGTTGTTAGATAAATAAACTTATTGATAATTGCATTTCTAGAAAAGTTTATTAATTGATTATAACTAGTTCTTCACATTAACCTCAATGTGTGTAAAAAAATATTTTAGTCTCAATTTAAAAGCTTGCAGAAAAAACAACATAGAAACATAGTAAATACATACATATTTAGCTACTTATCTATGTGAGAGAGGTCTTAAATTGTAAAACCTGTTTAAATATCAACATTTCAATCAAAGTTCTTGTGTTTGCCGTAAGATGCCGCCTCGATGTTTAGGCGTTTAAATATAGATGGCGTTATGTAATGCTTTTTGACAGATATTTAAGTTCAATAACTAAAATAATATGGTTTTATTTTATTTATTGAAGTATATAGTAGCAAGAGAATGCTTAGATCACAGTAATATTGTGTTTGAGTACATAACTCTAAATGATGTAGCTAGAAGTGAATTTACAAATACATGCAATTGTATATCTTAACAAATTATGAGATACTTAAGAAAAAAAAAACTTTTTTCATTGATTATAATTATAATAATTTAAATTGTGTATTAGCAGTTATATAAATGGCTGGTAAACTTATTAGTTTAAAAACCCGATAAGGATGACAAAGTAAAGAGATTCAAGTAGCAGTTACATTTCTTATTTAACAAAATATACTTGCAATTAATATTTGAGGAAGACTAGAAATATAATAAAAAGTTTATATATTTGATGTAATCGAAAAAATTCTAAAGTGAGAGAGTGGCTTAAGGTGATACCTCGGTGAACACTAGCGCCACCGTCATTTAAAAATCATTACTCACTTAAAACACAAGTTATCAAAAATCCCTCTGCTGTAATTATGGTTCTGGATCTGAAGTTAATTTTAATCATATTCAATTATTAAATTATAGTTACACATTGCAAAACTGCTAAAAGTGGCCGTTTTAAGAAATAATGCAATTGGTAACTATATGGAACTATAATGTAATAATTGAATATGTTCAAAATTAACTTCAGATCCAGAATCATAATCACAGCAGAGGGATTTTTGATAACTTGTGTTTTCAGTGAGTAATGATTTTTAAATGACGGTGGCGCTAGTGTTCACCGCGGTATCACCTTAACTGGCACTCTAGATTTACGCGGCGGCTGGATATTTTTCGTCGGCGGTTTATGCCCTTAAATGCCCCGCCGACATTTAAGGGCATAGACAGTAAACTTTTTCGTCTATCATCTAATTTTAACATTCTGCTTAGTATTTGCTTTGGTTGAAGTTTGAAGTCGTGCGTTTGGCGATCGGAACTGGTCGCCAAGGCCCTGGGCTGGGTTTTACCCAACGTGACTTGAGCAAAAACAAGCAAAACACAACTTTATACGCTGGCAGCCATCTTTGTTGCCATGCAGCTTGATTATCTAGTTTGTTGCAACTTGAAACGTTTGATTTTCTTATGACGTTTTTTTATTTTACTTGAATATATTATTTAAGTGTTGTTTTATTACAATATTTCATTAGCGTCACGAATACCTACTTATGCAAATGAACCTGTATTTTATTGATGAAAAAATATATAATTTAAAAATGAGATTCAATGGATAATAATAATAAATTATATTTCTTTAATAAAAAGTACAGCTTTATTTTATCTGTATCTACATGAATTTTAATCATTGATACAGTTAAGTACTTTTTAGTGTAGTATATGTTTTTTTTATTTTTATTTTGATTTAAATTAATTTAATAAGAACTAAAATTAAACAGAATTCTAACAAAGACAACATCAGACAAAATCCAAAAATTGATGACTCAACATTTATATCAATAATTTTTCTTCAAAGACTTTTATTACTTATAAAGATTAAAATACAAACGAAAAAATACCACTATATAAATCCTGGCATACCGTACCTATATTAAAAAAAAACTAATGAAACTAACTACTCTCAATCGAACATACAATTAGCGACAAAACGACCGGCCAATAATTGGTACACAGCTACATAATCGAACCGCCAAGGTCGTTTGATCTCCTATAATATTATGACGCAGGTTTCCCTTTCACCACCGCTATTGGGCGCAGCTGGCTCACGACAAGATCAAATCGACATTCAACACCGACGCCTACAACCACATTTGCATCGATAAAACGCAAACATCGATAAATGAGACTGGAGCCGATTTATTTCTTTGTTGTATTTATTTGAGTATTAAAAATATCTCACTCGTTTAAGTATTTTGTTGTGTGTAAGTATCATATGCTCCCATTGCCTAAAAAAGACATTTAGTTATTTTACTTACCAATCGTTGGCAACACAAGAATTAAAAAAAAATAGTTATGATCCCTCTTATTTTTGACGTAAAATGAACGCGACTTTCGAAAGTATCGTAATCCTACCACAAACTGATTTTTATTTTATAAAATCGAATTTAGAATCACAGTATCTCAAGTGATCGATAGATGGCGTTAATATGTCTCAGTTTGAATAGGATTCCACTAATTCAAGAATTACAAATGCTTAAAATTCATTTTGTCGTTAACAATATGGGTGTCTTTACTTTTTCAATAAGAAAGTTGATGGATTTAGAGGTAAAGATGAGATGGGTGGATTGTGTGAGGGCTGATATGTGTAAAAGGGGTGTGTCGGATGAAATGAGTAGGGACAGAAGAAAAGGAAGAGGTTGACATGCTGTGCCGACCCCCATACTTAATTTATGAAACTGGTAAATGGCCAAGAAGAATATGGGTATTTTTTACTCCTAATATTTGGTCTTTTATTCAAAACAAGTCTAACATGGCCTGTAAGATTCCAATACTTATTTTGAATTAGCATAGTTTTGTCATTTAAATTATAATGTTAGTGCTAAAATCGCTAACTCTCTCGTTTTGTGTTTGGTCTCGAACGCTGCGATTTAAATGGTATTATATGCTAATTTAAAACTTATATTATTTTTAATATTATTCTTCTCGGTTGAAATAATATGAATATCAACGATTTTAAAAGACTGCATTTAATAAAGTATTTCAGGGTGTCTAAATAAATATATCCAGCCATATGGGTGGACAGCGTGAAAAGAGGAGATGCTGGAGACAGCATCTACAGAGCGGTCCATAGCACTGGTAATCGCATAACTTGGAAGCACATATGTAGAGAAGAAGAAATAAATATATAAGAAGAAATCACATAGATTCAGTTAGCCCCAAAGTAAGTTCTGTGTTATGGAATACTAACTCAACGATACTATATTTTGTAACCAGTTCTTATATAGATTTAAGCATCCAAAATCCAGGCAAAGGCATCACTATAGCTTAACGACTGCCTTTTAGCGATAATAGCTTAAATGTCTTCTGAAGCACGGTGGTGCTCAAATATGCCACTAGTGACCAATCCAAGTCTGGCCGTGATTTCTGTTGCTTGACATGCACGATCGTAACAAACACGCATGCTTCGCCAGTTCGAAAGAGCTTATCGTAATATTTTTAATATTTACTTATTAATAATCTTATTATTTTTAGTAAGGTAATCAATCATATGGTAATCCTTGTTTTAGTTTAGTTTAGGACCCTTAATTCTTTTTTAAAACATAACTTCTCGTTACCATATACTTTTTGTAAACAAGTAAAAGATTCGGAGCTAAATCCTTTATCTGTAAATAATTTATCAAGAAATATCATAATTAATGTTTATTGAGGAAAGTAAGTTCCTAAAACTCTTAAAAAAAGTTAAATGAGTCATCGTTTCTTAACTTGGACCGTTAACTTGCAACTAAATCGAATCTTTCATTTTCCTGTTGCCTTTACTTTCGTAACTCTATGATTCAGAGCTGCGAATGTTCAAAGATGTTGTGCAAAATGGAGGCGGTATTTCCCTAATTGCACGAAAATTATTGCTTCAATGTTGCATGTTCGCGATTTTACGTAATTTTTGTAACGTAACATTTCATAGGTATTCTAGATTATTTCTAGGTCGGTTTTTATAAAATCTGTGTTTTAATTTAATAAGTACCTATCTCGTATTAAGAAACGTTTGTTAAGCCAATTTTAGCTAAAATGTGTTTCGTCTCGTTCTTTGACTCGAAATGTCGGTAAGAGAGGAAGAGACAAAACATGTTTTAGTTAAAATGGGCTAAACAAAGTACGTTTCTTAATACATGGGTAATACTATAACAGGATAGATAAAATCAATCGCAATGCGCTTATAATGTTAGTGATTTGAAAAGAAGATAATTGATTAGAGCAAGAATATATTAAAATGTAGACAAAAACTTTAACTTGCATCTGCCATGTTCTCTGAGGCAGTTGTGGATGGCTTCTATGCCATCAGGCGCAACCGCATAACGTCCCTGATGGGCAGATTATACAGTGGCAGCAGCAACGGTATTCTGAAGGTACTTATTTCTAAATTTGATAGCCCCATGCTGGCTTCTTGGAGCAAAATGCTTGTGGGGGCTATTAAATAATTATACTTAATTAATGGCCCTTATATTAAGTATGTTGCTGTTTAATAAATACAAGTAATTAATTTCTTAAAATTTGTTTCTAACATAGTTTGTTAAGGAAATTGTTACTAACAAAAATGGATCCTGGTCATCTGAATAAAATATTTATTATTATTAACAGAGAATTTAACATAATTAAGAATATGGCATTTATTTATTTTGTAGGAATACTTGATAATTTTCATTAATTTACATTCTATTATTAATAACATAGATGTATTTAGAAAACATATATAATCAAACTAGGGCAAAGATATGAGCTACAACTAATCTCAAAAATATTTATAAAATCCGAGGGCGGCGTTTCATTCATATGAATCAGTTGATGCCTCATCCAAAAACGTGGAGGTTCGAATCATGGTCTACTTGAGTCCATTCACGTAATGACAGTAGTGTTGTCCTCGACCTAAATGGACAAAAGTGAAAATCGGAACAAACAGTTCTATTCTCTTTCTCGGAAAAACATTATGAAATTTTTGCTATTGCCGCCATTGTTATGAGATGATGTTAAGACCTTGTAATATGTCAACTTCTTTAATTTGTTATGTTGTTAAAAGAGTGTATGCTTTGTTTAAAACAATAACATTATTTTATGTAAAGTTTTAATATTTTCTTCTCCATTTGCCATTCAATACCTGCTTCATGATTTAATAAAAGCAATGTATAATTTCAATGGAAAACTTAAAAAGGAAAACAAACATGCTGTTTTTAAAATAAAATTTGAAGTACCCATTGTATACATTTGAAAATACAACTGGCGTCACTTAAATGTAAAAAAAACGTGATGTACTTACATACATACATGCCACGACTTCTGATTTACAAGGCGCTTTGCGACACGTGACTCAAAATCTCAACAAAAACTGCATGTACTTGTACATACAAACATATATTTATATCTTTATTCTTATTTGCACTCTGAGTTCTATACGACAGCATTAGCAAATAAAATATACACAATAATCTAATTTTTTTTCATTACATATTTTTTAACAATCTAGCAACGTATGAAGCTGTCTCTTCGTCTGCTACACTCTAATTTTGATAGATTAAATTCATCTAGCATAAACATCAACAATATTTTTTTAAATTCAGATTTCAGTAAATAAGAGGAGAAAAAAAGGCTTTATGGTCACATTCCTTGGAAGCACATAATGTGGTTACACGATCCTCAGCAGTGAGGGACCGATGAAGAAAAAGAAGATTTGACTAAAACGGCATTCATATAATTCCAAATTCAGAAACTGACCAAGTGCACACCATTGTCTAAAAATCAATTTTACTTGGTTAAGTTGTAAAATAGACCTTAGGTTTATGTTAATAAATCTGATAATCTGCAAGTTCTGCAACGTGTATTAATAAAATAAAAACCTGTAATTTTTATAGAGTGTAAATTCGAATTAAATTATACTTAATGAACCTTAAGACGTCATCAAATATTACACGTGTAATTTACTTACATGTTTGTATGAAAAAAAGTAAAAAAATTGCCTCAGTTATTACAACTGTACTT
This sequence comes from Apomyelois bistriatella, assembly GCA_947044815.1. NCBI lineage: Eukaryota > Metazoa > Arthropoda > Insecta > Lepidoptera > Pyralidae > Apomyelois > Apomyelois bistriatella. Next base: position 2,102,062 of record OX345693.1, read on the forward strand.
TAATAACTGGGGCGTAGAGTTGATAGTTGATTTTGCTCGTGTTTTTTGTTTAATAAAAGGTTGGCCTTCGAAGGGATTGGCTTCCGAGTGGTCTTGTCTTAAGGCTTTACTTGTTTTTTTAATCCAAACAAAGTTGGTAAGTACTGCGCCTCGTGTGCCTACTTGTTTTGATCTTTAAATAGCGCAGCTGTGCACGATTTTTGACTTGATTTGAATGTCAGCAATCTTCATTTTTGCATCGAAAATGTCAGTTCGCATGGTTTTAGAGAGGAATTCAATCCTAGCTATTTTCCGCCCGCGTGGTACTCTGTTATATTACGCCAAAAAGTAGCCAATTACGAGAAATGCCGTTGGGTTAATATGGAGTGGTATATTCTTAAGAAGGATTTTTAGATGTCAAATCGCAGACACTTGAAACAGGGAGATATTAGGAGTACCCGAAACAGGCGAGGTGTATGACTAAAATGAGGAGTATGGAGGAAGCAAGGGCTTCAAGAATCACAGCACGTGGAAATCATTAGTCTTTGTCTACCCATGCGGAAGACAGTTCTTGTGATATGTATGTGCAATATCGATGTTTCGTCTTTCGAACAATTTTGTATATAACTGTGTATGTGTGTGTGATGGGAAATGACCTTCATCACATGAAAATTAAGTCGATAAAATAATTGTTATATCAGACATTGTTTTAGTGAGGTCACGACTTAGTTTGACGGGCTCAGTCGGAAGTAAAGTAAAATATTAGATTCAATTTTAACGGCATTGCTCTAACCAATGACGCATTTAGGTAATCCAATGGTAAAGCAATAAGATACCTTACCACTTATACTTAACCATAAAATTACTACATCGCGTGGGGGCCAGGCAATTTTTTTTTATACTAGCCGACCCGGCCAACTCCGTACCGCCTGAACGCACTTTTTTACCGTTTAAACCTTCCCTGCTGAACTTCCACAAATATTTTAAGGCCAAAATTAACTAAATCGGTCCAGCCATTCTCGAGTTTTATATATAGATAATAGATTTTTATACATAAGAAAGAAGAAGAAGATTATGTTTATAACGAAACAACTTTTTTTAAATGCTTCCAAACTACTTAAAATAGCAGAAGGTCTTCTGCCAAATATATGTAACGACATGTATTTTAAAAAGAAAATAAGCAATTTAATCAGCCAGCCTCAACCACACAGCCAGTCTACCTCCATTAATAATTCTGGTTATACGAAAGTTCGATTTTTAAATAAAAAAATAATATATATCCAAATTTGAATGCTGCCATGCAATGTACTGCCGATATTTTCCGTTGGCCAGATGTTCTTATAAATATCATTATTCTGTTCACACTTGACATTATGCTCATCCTTTTATATGCAAATAGGTATATTACTTATCTAATATTGATTCATAGATACGTGTTTCGATTTAAAATATCTAGAAAGCCATAGAATGTTCAGAGTCAAGGAATTTGAATATTTTTTTAAACAAAAAATACACGAATTTTTACTGCCAGTGTAGAGCTAGGGCAAAATTAAAAATATTAGCTCTTATATTAGTGAACCCATCAGCAAGAAAAAAAAAAAAAAAAAACAAAAATATCATCACCGACCAGATGGTGAGATAACCTGAAGAAGGTCGCAAGCAGGCGTTGGATGCAGGCCGCTTCAAACCGGTCATTCTGAAAATTCTTGAGCTTAAGTCCAGCAGTGGACAGGCTGCAGCTGAGATGATGATAATGAAAGGAAAATTCAATATCCTTCTAGTTTTTTAAACGCGAAAGTTTGTATGGATGTTTGTCACTCTTTCACAAGAAAACGGCTGAACCGATTTGGCTGAAATTTGCAATGGAGATTTCTAAGACCCTGGAACAACACATAGGTGTTTTATCCCGGAATTCCCACGGGAGCAGAACCCCGGGAAATAGCTAGTACAGCATAATTTCCACAATAGTCATTAGTCAGTAATCACATATAAGTCTAAACACGTTAACATTGTAACATAGCTAGGCTTAAGATTATCGAGTGTTTCCGCTCTCTTCCTGCAATTAGGGTGTTGGCAACGCTACGCGGCGATTCATTTAGAAAGCTAATTGCTTGGCCGGCTAATGATGCGTAATGCATGCTTCGTATTGACACCGAGCAACTAGTTTGTTAACTAAATTATGAATTAACTAACCTATATAGTGTGCCTTGTTTGTCTACTAAATGGTATTAAAAATACATGTTATAAAAGGTGGACACAAATCAACTAAATATTTTAAGGGCGGAATAGAATAAAAAAATTCTTTATTGCACCAAACAAATGTACTTATACATAATTTTCAGATTATTATACGGAACAACTTCTCCCATAAACTTATTACTTACGAACAATATTTTTTGGACTCCTTAAAAAATGATAATCATCTAATATAGTTTAATATGGAGGGTGAAAAATAAATGTTTAATTGGACAAGTTGGTTAGTACAGTGGTCTGAATTTGCCCTTAAAATATTTGCAGTTAATTTGTGTCCACCTTATATACTTTTGGATATAATAATTTTTATATTGGAATGTTTTAGGAAATGCTATGATTATTGTTATCGATAATAAATGTATAACCGCCTAATTTGTAAAAAAAAATCAATGTTAAAGAAGAAGAAAAGACGACATCTCGCTTACTAACTCGTTTCGGGCCTGCTATAACAGTTGATGGTAACTTATGCAATTTTTTTTATAACAACTTTATTGCTTCACAAGTAAATAATTATAATATAGTTTGCGGACTTCAACTCTTCAAGTCAACCATAGAATATGTGCTTCGCAAAAAGTTAACGAGAAAATTTATCTTAATTGAAGTACCTACTTAGAAATTAAAATCTTTATTACTTTATTATATAACTAGCTTTCGCCCGCGGCTTTGCCCACGGGACTTCGCTCGGGAACAGTACTTTTTCCCGGGATGAAAGGTACCCTATGTCCTTCTTAATACTTCTAGCTATGTGTATGCGAAATTTTAGGAAGATTGGTTCAGTAGATAGAGCGTGAAGAGGTAACAAACAAATATACGAACTCACTTTCGCATTTATAATATAGTTGGTATACTTATTGTTGTTCTTATTAGGACATGTTAATAAGATAATTATATTGTTGTTTTAACTTGTTGTCTTTATTCACTGTAGGCAATATCAACTTATCTATAATTGCCATTATACTTGTACTAATAACATATTGCAATAAGAAAATAAGAACTAATGAGACTGATTATAATATTGTAAACAAAAATGTAAAAAAATATTTGCGCATTCCGAGGAACGTGATGTCAAAATTGCATAAGAAATAAGTACTTAAATTATTATTATTAAAAAACGAAATACTCGAGTGCATTAAAATACCTAAAATTTGAATGCCATACATTGAAATTTGACACAAAAAATCCGCCATTTTGTTTTTTTATATATACTCAGTGTCACTCCCACAGAAAAAAGAAATCTATTATAATGATATCCCTCAAGTGTTTGTTGTTTTATCGCTTGTTACTTTAGAAATATGGGACGGATTTAAAAAATACAACATCATCATCAGCACGGGTGGGTGAAACTCCTCCTTTTTGGAAGTCGGTTGAATGAAAATGAATACGAAATTTCGTCTACCAGCTCGGCTTTGGTGCATTGTTAATTTAATATGCAACCAAGAATATTCTGAGACGCGAGACAACCCATTGCACGAGCAAAATCGTGTAGTTCTATAATTGGATTGCCAAACTTGAACAATAAACAAACACTGGCTAAACCCATTATTTATTGTTATACATCTTTTGTCCTTTTTTCATATTTGACATTGCAATGACGAGTTGACAAACAGTTTGTAGATGCCCATTTTTTTTTTTTTTGATGTGGATATAATCCACAATATGGCAATCAAACAAAGCTTATTTTTGCCAGTATCAAGTTTTAGATAAATGTTCTTCATTTTGTCGAGTCACAGTCAAGTCAAGTCAGTAGTCATGTCTAGCCAAGTTAGTCAAGGGCTAAGTGAAGCGGTGGAAGTTTCACTTAGCTTTATCTTGGGAGATTTTGGTGACAAGGATTAAAGTCACTTAGTCTTATAGGACATTGTACCACTTCCCAACACTCACGCTTGTTCACGAACACTTAGCGAATAATAATCCACCTTTATTATGCACAAATACTCGAAAAAACACAAATATTAGAAAAAAAATACAATGACGATAACTGAGCGACTTTAGCTTGGCGCCAAAACTCAAATGCCCATTTTGCCCAAGCCACTTCGCTACATTCAAAATCATAGAACTAGGAACGCGCAATTTTTTTTTTAAAAATCTATGTTCAAAATGCTTGTATTCTGTTTTTAAACTGTGAATTGAAATAAAAAAAATTTGTTGACATAATATTGATCTACGTACTTGTTTTTGACAATATTAATGAAATATTTTGCAATTAATTTTATTTAAATTAAATTTTATATACATATTAAATATAAAATTATTATTTTTCTTGATATGAATAATGAAACATTTTTATTTTTTCTTAATTTTAAACTATCTATTTTGTTTTGCATGCCAACACAGGCTGGTTGGCATGCAAAACAAAATAGATAGAAAAAAACTGTATTTTAACTCATATAACACTATCACTACATAGAATAAAACAAAGTCGCTTTCTCTGTCCCTTTGTATGCTTAAATCTTTAAAACTACGCAACGGATTTTGATGCGGTTTTTTCAAAAGAGTGATTTTTATGCCCATGCGAAGCCGGGACGGGTCGCTAATTGTGAAATAAATCATTCATTAATTCATTCGTTCATTAAATTCAATACATTGAGACTAAGGTGTAGAGTTTATAGAGTTAGAGCGTTAGAGTTAGAATTTCGGCTCTACATGAGATCTGATAACGTTTTGACACTGCGAGTCATTGGAAATATTTTACATGCGAAATGATTTTGGTGGGATCCCTATTTTATTTGACATTGCAAGGTCCAGACACAACATAATTTAAGCAAAAAGGTTTGACAAACGGTTGGTTATTTTTATGATTATGACAGAGGATGGTAGTTAGTTTTTTTTTTCGCTTTTGCATCTCTGCATGCAAGAGTGTGTTTTTTTTAAAATGTTTTTGAGCATCACCCATGAATTTATATATACTGTGGTTATACAGAAGTTTTGATATAAATTATACGAATATACGCGTACTAAATGTAAACGCTATATGGTAAGCTCGACTGGCCTATCTAGCTGTTAAAAAAAATCCTCCATACATTGATTTTTACCCTTTTCATGCACTTTTATGTCGAATTTGGAAAAACAATATCACACGTGTTTCTTTAATTGTTATTGTACACGTATTCTTAAATACACGAATCCACTCTGTTCAATGGAATAAGAAAAAAATGTGTTTTTCATGTTAACTTTTAACACCCTATTTCACTCGAAATATATTTGTACAATAAGAAATGCAATAAATAAATTGAATTGAAATATTAAAAACTCAAAGTAGATAAGTAGCATTTCACTTGTGGTTTGGGCTGGGCGATGATGAGTCAGTCACTGGACAAAGCCTTTTATATTATAGAGATTTAGCAATAACATCTTCAATGTGTATTAATCGATCGAAACGATTTTATCCATTTAGTAGGTAAACAGGCATACGGCTCACCTGATGGGAAGTGGTCACCGCTACCTATGGTATGGACGCCAGCAACACCAAGGGTGATACGTGCGCGTTACCGACCATTAAATTTTTTTTAAAATTGATCTCTCGACCAATGTTTTTTGTTTCTCTCTACCCTAAGGTTGGCTGGAAGAAATTGCATTAGCGATAAGTCCGCCTTTGTACTAATTTTCATCTTCTTTCCTGTACAATCCAATGATGTATTTATGTAATTGGTGCAATAAAGTGTTTATTCATTCATTCAATCTTTCAATAAATACATCTTTTGGCTACAATTATCTTGTGCCTCTAGTGGTGACTCAGACTTGTTATTTGCCTTTTATATTTAGCTCGATCTCCTTACAAAGAAATATTTAACACTGATTTGATCACGGAAAACCAGTTTCGAAGAATACATTTTTTTGTTTGCAAAGTAATATTTAGAAAAAGAAAAAAGTGCTGCTTTTTTAGGTCGATGAAGTAACTATGAGGCTCATTTTAATTGGTTACCTTAGAGCTGTTTGCCTGTGGTGTAGTGGTTTAGGCATTTGCCTTACGATGATGAGGTCATGGGTGAATTCCAGTGGAATAGAAAATTGTGGGCTTGAATCGCCTGACTCTCTGATATTAAAAAGATAATTTCGTGCTTCAGAAGGCATTAGCTGATTGTCCTTGCTGTTGCTCAATAGATGTAAAAGAGGCTGAAAGATGGTTTCAAGGAACTCTGACACCAGGGTGTGTGGGGACGTTTAACTTTATAACCCACACGAGATTAGTGAATGAATTGTAGAGCTATTGATAACAGCCGGGACCAACGGCTTAACGTGCCTTCCGAAGCACGGAGAAGCTCAAGATAGAAATGCCATTAATGGCGACCAATCCAAACATGGCCCCGCACTCACCGTCGCCGTCGCTTGACGCGCAATATCGTTAAGAACACGCGCGCCGCGCTAGGCTGTCGAGCTCCCCATTCCCTTCATTCATTTATTCATTCATACCACATTAGTTACTTTTGCAACTGAATATGCGTGCTATTTGAAGTCCTACGCACGTCATTCATAAACAGTCGATTACTTGGAACACTGCCAATATTCCATACACTTCACATGTACAGTGGGCCACAGAAAAGTATTACACTTAACCATTACACTTACATCTAAGTTGATACTTTTCTTTGAGTCCCACTGTACAAACTTCAACCAAGAACCCTTCATGTCGATACTAACTTGCATCACAGTGTACCATCTCACTCTCTCAATAACTATCTCTTTCATATAGACAAGCTATCGAATAGTGCTATTGTTATTTATAAACACCCCTTTGTTCTTATCTATAGGAAAGGTCATTTTTTATGCGTTTTTAGTCTAACTTACATCCACGCAGCTTATTATAATAGTTGTTTTGTATTAATGGCTGTAGTCTTTTTTGCTAACATATCGCTAATAGCCATTTAACGGTTTTTTTCCAATAAACCTTTTAAGTATAAACAGGTTTATTAATGTTTTTGTTTTAATTAACCGGCTATTATTTATGCAAATATTGCTATTATAAATCAGCAATAATATTGAAACTTGATTTTGCATAGAAACAAGAAAAACAGTCCTGCAGAAAATAAAATGGAGTTGTCTAAAATGTTGGAACATCTGTTTTTAAAACCAAAAACATTTAAATGATCCAAATAAAATACTTTGACATATTTTCAGAATTTAAATACTCAAAAAGTGAGTTAATAGTAAGTTAAGATACAGCATATACATATAAAAGTATATACAAAGGAAATATCAAGAACAGTAGACAACAGATTAAATATAACATGATTATGTGAAATATAACGTTATTGCGCTGAAATAGAGTGCATTTTAGTCCAAAAGAATACTCTTGATGTGTCGCCGACTGTACAAATGAAACATAGTGATGCGTAGTCATGAAAATACACTAAACAATTTGCCAATCCCGTCACAAGCAGGCGTTGTGCGATGAATATTTACACCATAAAACACATCAGCTTCCATGTGGTTATATTATGAAAAACCGCTCACGTCTATGTAAATACGTCCGTCGAGCGAAAACTAGAAAGTTACTCACACATACAAACACGCGTACGTACACAACCCGACGGCGTCTATGTGCGACCGGCTCGATTTCGTAATTTAAATTCACATCAAAATCGCATTTAGATATTCTTAATTTAAAACTCGAGTTACGAGGAAAATTAAAAATAATAAACAAAAACTCACCGTATCTGATTCCTCGAGTAGATTCGCTTCCCACAACATGTTTTTGTGAACAGTCCAACACGTTTCACTGGCTGGAAATTATTTGAAAAGTTACTATTCGGTGTTCTTGTTTTAAAAGCTCAGTTCATTTCGCGCGTATAATCACAATAATTCTTCCCGTGACGTAAGGAAAGTTAAATTACTTTTCTTTTAAGATCAACGCGGCGGTTCTGCGCGGAGTCTCAAAGCTGTGTGCGCCCGCGCAGCGTTTAAAGTCTACACGAAGAGATCCGAAGGCCTCCGAAGCTGACCGAGCGAACCGACCCAGTTTGGTCCACTTGGAACTCGACGCTTTTTTTCGCATTTTCCAATGAATTACTCGACTGGATATATAGAAAATGGGTGGCTTGGAAAAAAGTTAAACGCTCCACTGCCGCAGATTTAATTGGAGTTGAATGTCAATGTTTCACGCAATTTCTTTATATGGACATCAGTAATGTTGAACTTTTTATAAATAAATATTTACCATAACAATCTTAGATACTTAATTGAGACAAATCTTGTAGCTAAATTAGTTAATGGCGTAGTTAAAATTATCAAAACTGGTTTTATTATTCTACGCTACTTTGAAATAAGGTAATGATTAGTACATTAAACAGAACAAAAAGATGTAATTTTTACTAAGTTTATGAATGCCTAATATACATTAATATCTAATCAATTGTTATAGTTTACTACTTTAGTAATATTTGACTACGTGTCGGTAGTCAAGTGCCTCTTGCTAGATGCGTGCTGGCGCAAATCATCGAATCAAAAATTTACATCATTACCCTCCTTTTCTTCGACTGTAGTTGGGTAAATATGAACAAATATGGTAAATATAACAGAGATTTTCATAGATTTGCATTTCATATTGTAATTAAATAGAGAAAATTTCTTTCTAAGTAGCAAACCTCTACGAAATGCTACGAAATTCTACGATATTTGGAGAGAGCTACAGCCAAGGAGAATGCTACAACGATTGCGACTCATTAAATTAATGACAATAACATTGAATGGTATTTTATGTTCATATTTTACTATAGTATTCCTATTCACTAGAAAAACGCTGAGAAAAAAGTACAGTCAAAATTTTTCAGCGTTTTTCTATTTTAATTTCAAGCTCGGTCCGCCTCCGATATCCACCTAGTTGTTATGGAGTTCACTTAAAGAGAAGGCTGGCTTTTAAGTCTGAAAAATCTTACATTCCGTAGCTTAATGCTAGTCTGGCAATCAGGAGGTTCTGGATTTGAGTCCCGAGTCAGAAAATGACCTTGTTCTTATCTTGGGTATTTATGTAAATAGTATTTATTTAATAACCAACTTCAAAAAAAGAAGGTTTTCAATTCGTCGGAATGTTTTATTTTTATGGTAGATGTACAGACGCCGTTAAAGAAGAGCTTCAAAATCAATTGAAAATCACGAAATTTGACTTGGTTCACGCTCAGTCGCTCAGTCACCAGATTACCAGTCAATCAAAATTAATAATAACAAAATCCGACCATCTACATAATATACGCGGAACACTTTGCTGTACGTACATTAGTTTCTTAGAAATGTGTCCCTAGTGTTACCAAATCTCATTGGCCCGTTACGTCAAAGTATGATCGATCGAGATAACATTGACGATATAAGATGAAAACGGTTACCATTGTAGCGAAACTCGATGCAAGAGTTAAATATTATGAGCGGATTTTGGAAGATGAAGAGTTAATGGAGAAATCACGTGACGTCAGAGATCTCAGTCTTTGTAAAATGTAAATTAAAAAAATCCTTTTGGCGGCACGGATTTATACAACTCGGTCTTTTAAGAGACTTGGACATTGATCCAATATTATGTAGTTATCTATACCCAAAAATATGATTATTATTTAATGTAAGAGACACCTTTCTGGGATAAATCTGCCATGTTTAATAATGCTTTTGTATTCACTTTTGTTAAGTACAATAAAGTTATTACAAACAAACGAACGAAAATTATTTAATTTTTTAATGAATTTGTCAAACTAATTAAAAGAAAACGGTGTAAGCATAAATCAATATATTGTTTATTTATTTTATTTTATTATGGAATAACGTCATAAGGCTTATTTTTTATGTTTAAATAAATAATAAATATATAGAGACAAATCACACAGATTGCGTTAGCCCCAAAGTAAGTTCGAGACTCAAGGAATAACGTTATAACGCCTTTGTAATATCGATAAATCGAATATTAAGTACTCGAATCGACCTTCCATAGTAGGTACCCTTCGGACATGGTAATCCAAACTTCTGTATCCGTTTTCTGATCCTAGTTATAAATAAAACATAGGAAAGTCCCGCATTAATATTTATATTTCGGTGTGTCAATAGTACATTATTCGCATTATACACTAAAATCAGCGGTTACCGTTCTTTTCTTATTCTCTTATTAAATTGCAGTAATTAACGTAATTATTGTTACAAATCTAGACGCTATATTTATTATTATGGAAAGTAAATGGTATTATAATCTTTTGACATTTACTTAAAAGATAAGTATCTACATAATTAAGTGCTAGGGGCTAATTTAAAACGAGTTTTACTTAACACATACGCATTTATTTGTTTATTATAATTATAAATGGAGCAATTATGTTTTAAAGGATAACTTATATTCATATATTTTAACATGTAGTTAAGCCATATTATAAAAACTGCATTTATTAAGTTGACAATTAAATGTCGATTTGTATAAAAATTTGACTGCATAGAGTATTGCTTCAGTTATAATTTAGTTACCTTAAAGTAGGTATATATTTAATAACACAAAATTCAGTCACAAAAATTTTTAGTGTTGGAGAGTATGGACTTTTGCAGATGTCCGACTGCCCCAGACGAATGACCTGAAGAAGTTCGCAGGTAAGCGCTGGATCCAGGCCGCTTTCAACCGGTCATTCTGGAAATATCCTTGGTGGTCTATGTCCAGTAGTGGACAGCCTGCGGCCGAAATGACAATGATAAAATTTTGTCCTATTAAAAAAAATAACTTTTTATAGGTATACTAGCGACCCTCCCCGGCTTTGCATGGGCATGAAAACCTTCCTCTTGAATCACTATCTATTAAAAAAACCGCATCAAAATCCATTGCGTAGTTTTAAAGATTTAAGCATACAAAGGGATATAGGGACAGAGAAAGCGACTTTGTTTTATACTATGTAGTGATATAAATTACAAACGTGGTATTATAGTAAGTTCGCTTTATTTTGCAATTAAACGCAGTTTGTCTATTACATACACAAATGCGTAACTTTCCTGCAACCAATAATAAACACAACAAGTTCATGATAATTATTTCCGTATATTTCTAATTGGATCATAGATAACATAATATGCTTTACGAATGTATAACCTATATGATTATATAAATAAGGTAAATATTCGTTATTTATTTCCCTCGATTTACTTAAATTCATTGCAAAGATCCATTGATGGATATTTTTGCACACTTATCTTGTTTGTTTGTTTATAATAATTGTACCAAAAAAAAAAAAATAGGTAAAAAAGCATACAGATATCCCAGAAAGGGATCTCTTACAGGCATCCAGTCATCTTATCTTCTTCGTCGTTCTTTAATTTTTCTTCTTAGGGTAAGTCCGTTAGTCTTGGCAGTTGTTAATAAAAAAAAACATTAATCATTATGCCACGAAGATAGTCAATATGTTTAGTATTTAGATAATACTTCCATGCTGGTCTGGGAGAAAAGAAAAACATAGAATGTACCAGCTGCTTCTCTTCCAGCGCAAGCCGTAAAAGTCGTCTGAGGGAATCGCCGAATGGGGAAATCATGACATAGGCGATGCGGCTAGCAACCCATCACTATTGATTTCCTGTTTCAACTACTATTATGCTAAACGTGGCCTAAGGTCTTATGACCCTATGCTCTGTCTACCCCGCATGGGATAAAGACGTGATTATATGTATGTATGTATTTAGATAAAAGATCCACTAACTAGCAAGCCCTTAAGTTTTTTAAAATGTTTCTGAAGTAAACCTATCTAGATTATCTCAAGTAGTCTACAAGCAAGTAAGTAAAGAAATATTTTAATAACAGCAGTATGTCCACGTTATCACAATTATTTCTACTCTAGTTTCAACTGGAGAGCTATGGCAAAGGTTTGCGTGCTAGACCGAGATAATGGCTCGTATTAATATCTGGAACTTGTTCTGACTGACTCACTTGTACGTAGTAATGGTTGTACTTATTCGTTTCCAGGGTTTGACCATTAGGGGATTAGCTTCCCGCGACGGAAGCAATCAATCATCATCATTTCTTGTTGGTGACACAGTCGATCGACCATGCACACCATGGTTTCAAAGTTCTTCGGAACCGCCCGGCCTCTGACGTGGTTTCTTTCATGACTACCAGATGGCAGCCGGGACCAACGGCTTAACGTGCCTTTCGAAGCACGGAATCATCTTTATTATCACATTCAGGTGATACACGCCTGCAATGTCCTAACCAAACTGGAAACAACTAAACAAAGTTTGCTTCCCGTGGGAATCGAACCCACGATCCCTGGGTCGACAGGCAAACGCCTTAACCTCTGGACTACGGAGGCAGTTAGCGATCATTGGTATACCAAATAAATAAATATACCGAAAATTGTTATAGTTTAGAACGGTTTATTGGTTTACCTAAAGAGCTATCTGTTATATCTTATAAATAGGGTCCTAAATTAGAGTAAGCACGTCAAAGCTTTGGGTCCTTTTGTACTTAGTTCTTAAAATACTAGAACTACAAAAAAATAATAATCAAAATGAGTCAATTTGGCTGCTATTGATACAAATACACGTCAAAAATAAAACAACAGTGCATCACCTTTTTGTTTCGTCACTGTGGCTGGATGAAACGCTACAAATTCCAATTTATAAGGAAAGTCTTTTAAAAACTTACCTTTAAATTGCACGTGGGTATTATTTTAAGAACGGACTTTAACCAATGACGTATATTCAGATGATTATTATCAAGATTGCCTTGAGACGGGTAATGTTCGATTTCAATGATGAAAGTTCTTCCTTGGTTCAAAGGGCTGTTAACTGTTAATTATACCTTTATTTCAATTGTGTACTTTGATCTGCTTGTGGGTAAAGGCTTGAAAGGTCAGTCAAGGACGTCCTTTTATATTGTATAGGTATTCATTATAATAGTACTTATCACAGATAACGGAAGATTTTTATTGGATCTGTTACAATTAAGGGATTCATTATTCGATCACACACTTGACAAAATTACCCAACACAAGCAAAAAATACACTCAGGTACAAGCAGTATGAACGGCGCGGTATACTTTTGGCAGAGGGGTCACCTGTGCCCCTAGTATGAGTTTTTCTTAACGCAGACGCTAGCGACTGCGTTAGAATTTTGTATGGAATTTCTTAGTTGCCTTACTATCCGCCAGAGGCGCTGTACAGGTTTGCCATACTAAATCGCTAACGCAGTCGCTAGCGTCTGCGTTAAGAAAAACTCATACTACGGGCACTGTCTATAGCCACTCCGGCTTGTCAGTCACAATCGTAAAACGTTAACGAGGTACAGTGCAGGCTGCAGAGAAATATGGCATGGGGGTCAGATTTCTCTGCAGCCGACTGTACGACAAGAACGAAATGTATGGGATTGACTAAATATTGACCACGTGATTTACCGCAGCTCATGTCAATCCCATACATTTTGTTCTTGTCGACATTCGTTAGCGTTTTGAAATTGTCACTTGGCTACGGGTGCTGTTTAGATAAGACTATGAACTGCTGTTAGTTTTTGATGAATATGTTTTCCTTTCAAATGTACAAATGTACGTCATTTGTGACTAATCACAAGAACTTGTAAATAGATACAAGTAATTAGCCCCCAATCAATATCATGCTAACGTGAGGTTAAAATTGGAAGCAGGCTGTCGCCTCGGGGTCTACATATGTTATTTTTATTACTAGATTATTACCCTCAATGAGACTTCTAAATGTCAGCCAATTTGTATGTATGTTAGTGATTTTGCCTAGCGATGCTTGAATTACTTTAGCTTTACGCAGACCGGGAAGGTATGGCAAGGGATTTAAATTTTTACCAATGGACATTCAAACGTATCGATATAGAAATACTATATCAATCGCTATTATATATTATTTCGATTACATGGCATCACGCGGTATTAGTTTGAATCATAGCAATTGATGTCGTATTTCTATATCAATACGTTTGAATGCCCGTTGGCAAAAATTCAAATCCCTTGTTATGCGGTCCCGATCTGCGTAAGCCTTTATTTTTATCAATGTGTTATCTAGATAGATACGTTTGATTTATTGATATTGCGTATTAAGGTGATACCTCGGTGAACACTAGCGCCACCGTCATTTAAAAATCATTATTCACTGAAAACACAAGTTATCAAAATCCCTGTTATGTAACTAAGGGACTGGATCTGAAGTTAATTTTAAAATTATAGTTTCATATAGTTACAAAGTGCAAAACTGCTAAAAGTGGTTGTAACTATAGGGAACTATAATTTAATAACTCAAAGACGGATTTTTGATAACTTGTGTTTTCAGTGAATAATAATTTTTAACTGGTGGTGGGGCTAGTGTTCACCAAGGTATCGTCTTAAGGTAACGTAGAAAGACAGGATGTAAAAGAATGAATCTTTTTACGCCCTTGTTAAAGACCTTCTTAAAGATTGAAATCAATGCGGAAGCCATATGTCACACAGTGGATATCTAGTGGCTTGTGTGAATTTTGTGTTCTCTTGGCTTATACCTCATACACGTGGATTTCGCATGAGGCGACTATAACAGAAGTCTCAAGACTGGGGGCGGATTTAATTCATAATCAAATTAAAAGACCTACTAACTTTTACTTAATTTTACTTAGAATATGAATATAGGGAATAGGTATATTTTAATTCGGATTTAACGTATGATAGAGACAGAATTTCAAATAAGAATAAAAAACAGACTTCTTAAAAATGGGAGGTTTTTGGAGTACCCAAAAATCAGCGAGCGTGTATGACGAGAGTGATGAGTGTGGAGGAAGCGAGAAAGGTCTGTAAGGATCGTAGCAAACGAACATTTTTAGATTTGCCTACCCTAAGTCCTTAAACAACTACCTAGAAAAGCTATGGTATTTATAACAATGTTAATTAATGCAGTATTTAGAATACAGTACTTTCCAAAGCTATGGAAAATATCACAAATCTGTATGATAGCAAAACCAGGGAAACCACCAACAGAACCGAGCTCATACAGGCCTATCAGTCTACTCCCTGTATTATCTAAGGTGTTCGAGAAGATTCTCCTGTCAAGACTTAAACCAATTCTAGAAGAAAACAACATTATACCGGAACACCAATTTGGATTTCGGGAAGGACACGCCACTGTAGAACAAGTTCATAGAGTAGTCCACAAAATAAGGCAATCGCTGGAGAAAAAGGAGTACTGCTCTGCAGTATTCATAGACATCCAACAGGCTTTCGATAGAGTTTGGCACAAGGGGCTTTTGTTTAAACTGAAGATCCTTCTACCAAATTCTTTTTACATGATCCTTAAATCCTACCTTCATCAAAGAAGATTCCAAGTAAAGTATGAAGAGGAACTCTCAAAGTTATACTACATCACTGCCTCGGTCCCTCAAGGATCAGTGCTTGGCCCTGTCCTTTATTCGATATATACGGCAGATATGCCTGAAACAGAGGATGTATTAACGGCAACATATGCTGATGACACAGCATGCCTTTCAAGTGATAAAGACCCCATTAACGCATCACTGAAACTCCAGACACAGCTTCATAAAGTGGACTCATGGCTGCAGAAGTGGAGGATTAAACCTAGTGTAACTAAGTCTTCACAAATAACATTTACACTTAGAAAGGGGGACTGCCCGTTGGTGAGTATGGAAGACAAACAGCTACCAAGCAATAACAGCGTAAAATATCTCGGCCTGCACTTGGATAGAAGACTGACATGGGCTAACCATATTAAAGCCAAAAAAACAGAAGCTTCCTTGCAATTTAAGCAACTGTCTTGGTTACTGGGGCGCCAATCCCGACTGTCCCTTAGTAACAAATTGCTTGTCTACAAGGCCATAATAAAACCCATTTGGACATACGGAGTGGAGCTCTGGGGCAGTGCTAGTAACTCTAATATAGAGATCTTACAGAGGTTTCAAAATATTGCACTAAGAACCATTTCAAATGCACACTGGTTTGTGAGAAACACAGAAATACATGAATATCTGGAAATGTCAACTGTAAAGGAGGAAGCCTGCAAAAAATGCAGCAGATATAAGGAAAGGCTCAATAAGCATACAAACAAACTGGCTAAGAGTCTGTTAAATGCACAAGAAGATGTAAAACGCCTGAAGAGAAAACAAATATTGGACTTAGACCAGAGAAACTAACTGAATAGTCTCTATCTATGTATGTGGTGCTGTTTGATGGAATCGCACCTACCTTTATCCCAACCACATAAAAACATCTGATTATGGCTGACAGCCGATGGCAGATAGCAGGGAACAAAAAAAAAAAAAAAAGATTTGCCTACCCTACCCTTACGGGAAACAAGCGTAAAATGTGTGACGTAATTTTATTTGGCGGATTACAAAAAGTTTGTGATTTCAGTAATCAAAATGTTAACAATTCAAAACAGTATGAAGGCAACGAATCAGGGCAAAGTCAAACCGAATATCAAAGTGATGAGTAAACAAGAACAGGTATAACCAAACAACCTTGCTTTTCGACTGACAACTGATTCATTAGAAAAAAACCTGCAAAATAAATGAATCTGCATTTATTTAAACCTAAGGCTGTTAGTTTTATTTGTACCTTTATGGCTAGCTTAAGATAGGTACAGGGTATACTACTTTTATTTTTGTATTAAATTTTTATATTTAAAACTAACTGATGATGATGAATTTGCATCAATTGAAGTTAAACATGAACACTGAAGTATAATATTTAAATGAATCATGTTTTTCGGTGTATGTGTGTTGATCGTTCAATTCAATTTTGTCCTCGAAATGTGTTATAAACTAAATTACTTCTATTAATTACCTTACATTTTTTTTCTATCTTGACCCTATAAAATCTAGTAAGTATAATAGCCAACACACAAGCGGTTACTGGAGGCCGCGTATAACGTTATATGTTCAGGGGCTTAGCCAACGCCCCAATATCAAAACGTTGACGAATGTCGACAAGAACGAAATTTATGGAATTGACCTAAGATTGACCACGTGATTTACCGCAGCTTATGTCAATCCCATACATTTTGTTCTTGTCGACATTCGTTAGCGTCTTGAAATTGTCACTTAACTACGGATGCGAGGGGCTTAGCCAAAGTCACATGTGGGAACTATATATAAGAAAAGAAACTTTCTTAAAGCCCTTAGATATTATATAACAGTAATAAACAACTTGAAATGCAGAATGTGACTACTTTTACCAACAAACTAGTAGTGAACTTTGCCGACCTTGTGTTTTTATTTCCTTAAGCCGACAGTAATTTGCTTTGACGACTTATCTTGACATGACTAGTAACGATAATAAGATTTATTCGTGGACAGCTCTTACAAGCACTTGGGTGATAACATTTTAGTAGAAACCTGTAGCTTATAGAAATATCTTATAATTAAATAATACAACACTCTTACAATATAATATAACGCTATGGAATACCATGCTTTCATTTTTCCTCCGAAAATATGAACCATGGACGTAATTTTTTCATGGCCCTTCGAAAATAAGACATTATATACATATGGGCAGTCCCAGATCTGTTTAATTTCTTATTTTTAAATGTATAATAGATAAATAAATAATTATACATTTATTAAGTAATTGTTATTTTAGAAAATTATCTGACTGTAAATTATATTTAATTAATTAGAAGGTGTGTCAACCAAAATAAAGAACACACTTTGGTAGGCGCGGTGGCCGGAATGCACAACAATAGTAGAATGTTGTGGTTTTATTTTATTTTATTTTTTAAATAGGAGCTTTGTTTTTGGCATAGTCCAATATTATTTCATTTTAATATTAGATAGACGACACTATAGAGAACTTGTAGGGAGATCAAGCAGGTGCGACTTGAAAGAGATGCGAAATGCAAGTACAGCGCACTCTCCCGAGATTAGGCTCGTATAACCGAGAGGTTGGTAGAGCCATGGGAGGTGGAGGGAGTCCAATATTCTAATTGTGTGTATATACCAAACTATTTATTACCGTTGGACTACATACGTTTTCTCCATATAAACGTATTACCCTGTTTTCCCTCAGGATAATATTAGAATAAGGGTTTTTGATTTTGAAAATTTCAAATTTCTGTAGGTGTGTCTCTACGTTTAGATTTTTTTGTAAAACTATTAACTTACCTAATCAAATCAAATCAAATCAAATCAAATCATTTATTGCTTCCTTAATGTACAATACAGATGTTGTCATAAAAATAGGAACAATTAAGGGCCCTGACGGGCGTTGCAATGGGAGAAGGGCCATTTTGTACAAAAATTTTATAATTTACTATATTATATTGAACTTATATTTATTTAGTTACATATTGTTTCATTGTATTATTCATTTTCTTTTTTGTTAATAGATTATGATATAAATATATTAATTATTATATTGAATATTAAATTATCTATGTTTATTGATTTTCTATTTAATTGTGTTATTCATGATTTTTATAAATATTTAGGTTGTAATTGTTTAATATATATTATTTACAAATAAACAGTAAAACATTCATTATATTTTTTGTTGATTGATTAATTGAATTATAAATTATATTTCCTTATCATCTATGTATTCATTTATAGAATAGTAACATTTATTAGTAAGAAATTCTTTGACGTGTTTTAAAAAGGTTTTGTAATTTTTTATTTCTTTTATTGCTTCCGGTAGTTTATTATATAGTTTTATAGACATGACCAGAGGACCTGATGAGTGAAGTCGAAGGCGCGATGTGGGCAATTGCAATCTATTTGGATGTCGAGATTGGTATTTAGTGACTATGTCCCTTCTGCTTGTAAAAAATTGTGGATATTTACGAACAAATTTACATGCTTCCAAAATATAAATGCAGGGTAACGGCAGAATTTTATATTTCTTAAAATATGGTCGGCAACTTTCTATTTGTTTTATGTTAGCTAATATTCGGACTAGCCTTTTTTGCGATAAAAAGACACTATCCCAGTCAGTTCCACTCCCCCATAGCACCGTGCCGTAGCTAAGCCACGAGTATGCGTAAGCATAGTAGGTTGTAAGTGCCGTTTCAATATCCGTTGTTTTTTTAACCTCTCTTAGGGCATATGCAAATTTGGATAATTTAGCGCAAAGTTTTTGAGTATGAGACTTCCAATTAATATGGCTATCAATTTCCACACCCAACAATGCAAATACATTCACCACACCTAAGTCTATCCCATTAAAATTCACTTTTAGGTTTAATGGTGGTTTTTGGTATGGATGGAAGACCATTAACTTGGTTTTTGAATAATTGACTTCCAGATTATGATCACACAACCAGTCCGCTGTTTTTGTTAAAATTGTTTTAAGATGTTCAGTTAGGTTTGTATCATTTTTATTGGTTGCTGTTAGGATTGACACATCGTCGGCAAATAGAACACAATGCTCTTTAATTATTTTTGGGAGGTCGTTGATGTATATTAGGAACAAAAGACACCCAAGCACGCTTCCTTGGGGGATCGAGGAGTTCATTGGTATACAGTTAGATCGGATATTTTGAATCGTGCTTGTGTTGTAATTATGGTATTCGATTTCAACATATTGTTTTCTGTTCGTAAGGTATGAAGCAAACCATTTGTGTGCGATTCCTCTAATCCCGATCCCATACAACTTATCCAGTAGAATACTATACATTATATATACATGGTAACATGATAGGGACAACTGCCGTTCAGGTTGTTGTATGTTGATGAAGCTACAAAAATCTTGATTAAATCGAGGTTTCTTATAGTACCCTGTTTTCTCCTCAAAAACTTGATCGATTTTATAATTTTTTTAAATAAAATTTTAAGAGAGTAGATTGCTCGTACATTTTACTTTTGATTAAATTTTTGACATTTGTTTGGTAGTTGCAGTAAAACAGGGTATTTTTACGGATTTTGGAAAGTCATATTTATTTAGGAGATGCGCCATCTATGTTGCGCGTGACACATCAGCTCCGTACAAATCGACTGAATAAAATAGTAAATCAGTGTTAAACATAATTATATCGACATTACCAAGTGACTTTTTCATCGAATTACAAGCACAAGTGTTATTGTGAGAAAATACGAACAATTGTGAACACATAACGTGAACTAACTAGTGGACACTAAAAGTTATTATTACCATTGGAAATTGCCCAATTATTTGTTTATCGGACGACTTTCCTTAATAACAATACTCTTATCAACAACAGAAAGTGAAATTTAACCAGCGAGAATAGTGATTTACAAAATAAACTAATTTGTGTCGGTTATGGTTTGAAATAATAGTAAACAAAGACACTACAAGCCGATACAGTTACCATAAAAAATAATGCCATCTATGAGTAAGTACAGGAACTACGTTCCGATTCTTCCAATATTGTGAATCAATGCAAAGCACGATACAATAAGCACAGCTACCAGCGCCATCTACGAGAAAGTGGAAGAATCATGCACTACATTACATCAAAATCACCAATACTTTAGTAAACAGCATTGCATGTACCATATTCTGTTTGTGCTTGTGAAGGAGGGTGCTTGTACTGAAATCTTCAAGATTAGCTTGTACCATAGCAGAACACCGCTGCGCCATCTACACTAGCCTTATCGGACCACTCATAAACATTTTCACACGCATTGATAACTGCTCATTTTTGCTTGCATTTTGCTTCTCATAGTTAAACGGAGGCGCCACTGGAGGGCGTGACCGATCTTAACATAAAAATGACAACAATTCTTCAGGCGAGATGTGCGGATGTCAGCGGGAAATCATATCTAAAGAGTTCTTAGACTGCACATTGTGTAAAGAACGCTATGATTTGGAGTGTGCAAATGTATCAACCAGTAGATTCTACAACACAATGACAAGAGAACATAAACAAGCTTGGCGCTGTCAAGCGTGTCTCTGTAAAATACCTAAGGGAAATAACACCAACACCCCCATACGACATCGTGACCACCATGATACGCACCCTGCTGGTCCTTCACCGGGTGTTAGTAATGTAACAATCCGGAACAAAAATATACCGACAAACGACTCAATATGTTCTGAAGACTTAAGCATTCTAGGAGACACGATAAACAAAGAAAGTCCTAACACAAAGACAGAGCTTACGCTAGAAAACTTAAGCGATCTGATAACTTCTCATCTAAAGGAGAACAATAAACGGATTTTATCGGACTTGAAGAGCACAATATCAACTGAAATAAACAAAGCTATATCCACACTTAGAGTAGAATTCAAACAAGACACCACTACATTATATCGCGAAAATAACCAACGAAAAAAAGACATAGAGGAGCTTACGGTTCAAATAGAAAAACTACAAAGTGAAAATGAGATACTAATCAAGGAAATTGAAAAAATTAATAAAAACACCCTGAAACCAATCCAACAATCAACACCTGAAAAATGTAATAAAAAAATTGTACTTTATGGCCTGCCAGAGTACAGCAAGGAACCTGAATACGACCTACATGGGAGAGTAGCAGAAGCCTTTCGCGACATACTTAACATAGATCTACTTGGATATATCGAAGAAACCCATAGAATAGGAAGATATAATGACAATAAAAATAGACCACTTATGATCGAACTTATTAGTAAAAAGATGACAAAATATATATTAAATAATATTCATTCTTTCCGCGGGACCGGCCTTTCAATATCACAATTCATGGATGAACAGGCGTTAAAAGAAATGAGATCACTAAAAGAGGAAATGTATAAGGCTAGGAGCGAAGGTAAATACGCTGTTATAAGGCATAATAAATTATACATAGAGGGAAAGAAGATAGAGATAAATAGAAATGAGCTAGATAACCAACCGAGTGTAAATAACCACACAATCCGTAAGAATTATTCCTTTCGCCGCAGAACAGCAACTTAAAATACTATTTCAAAACTTCCAAAGTATCTACAATAAACAGCACCTACTGGAAGCGTACATTGACCAAAATCCTGGATATGCAGCCATTTGCGTTTCGGAATCTTGGCTAACTAAAAAGAAAATCGGCCTAGTACAACTCAATGGCTACCGAATTGCGGCGTCGTTCTGTCGGAAGGAATATGAAGGAGGTGGAGTGTGCATCATACTAGATGATAAAATAGAATCAAGGGAAATAACAGATATCACAAAAATGTCTATTGAGTACAATTTGGAATTGTGTGCTGTTGAATTGCCTAAAGAAAATATTGTATTAATTTCTCTATACTGGAATGGAAGAGGGGCTGACATTTTCAATTCACAATTGGAAAAATTACTAGCTTACTTAAATAATAAATACCCTAAACATAAAATAATCATAGGCGGTGACTTCAACATAAATGTTATGAAAAATAAACCAGAAATAAAAAAGTTTCTTAGGAAAATGTCAGAATATAAATTCACCCAACATATAAACGTACCTACGCACTTCACTAAAACCTCAGCAACCTGTATAGACCTTATATTCACTAACTTTAATGAAAACATACGAACAAGAGTTGAGGAACTAGGATTGTCAGCTCACTCTGCAACGATACTTAACTTTATAGCAACCCAAAAAATAACTAAAAATACGTGGTATACGGAAAAAAGAATATTTAACAAAAAAAATATAAATCTTTTTAAATCTAAATTGAAAGAAATAAAATGGTGTGATATCCTTTCTGAAAATAAAAATGTAACAAAAAACTATGAAATATTCCACAATACAATAATACGAATTTTAGATACATGCATTCCGAAACAAAAAATAAAAATAAATAGAACACAAAAAAAACACTGGCTAACAGTAGGAATTAAAAAATCTTGCAAGAATAAACGCTTATTAAAAATCCTTACTTTGAGGTCAAGTAACAACGAAATACTTAACAATTACTACAAAAAATACGAATATATATTAAAAAAAGCGGTCGCTACCTCAAAAAAACTACAGTATAAAAATCGCATTACAAAATCATTTAATAAAGTAAAAGCAATGTGGAGCGTAGTAAATGAATGTACAAATAAAAATTCTATCAAACAAAAGAATAATATAGAATTACGTATTAACAAATCGTTAGTGTCTGATCCTAGCCAGATAGCAAATTACTTTAATGACTTCTTTGGATCAATAGCCGAAAGCGGCAGGAGAAATAAAGTAGGAAGACCAGTACACTGTTCCTCTGAAAATAGCTTCTTTCTTCGTCCAGTAAACGAAAAAGAAATAAAAAGTATAATTAAAAACTTAAAAAATAAAAGAAGCCACGGCATAGACGAACTACCACCAAACTTATTTAAGGAGTGTGCAGACGAATTAACCACACCTTTTACCGTGTTAATAAATCAGTCGTTTAATGAAGGCGTATTTCCTGACTTACTAAAAATCACTATAATAAAACCTATCCACAAGAAAAATGAAAAAACTGAAATTAACAATTACCGACCTATAGCACTACTACCAACAGCTTCAAAAATTTTCGAAAGAGCAATGGCCAATCGCGTATATAATTTCTGTGAAAAGTATAAACTACTCGACGAATGCCAGAACGGCTTCCAAAGAGGGATGTTACCATCCCTCTTTGGGGGAGATATGAAGTGATGTGAGACAGCAATATTGCCTCCAAATACCTATGTCTCAATTCTTTCTGATCTACGAGTAGACTATGCCCTTAAGGATCGGTGGATATGCCACAATAGCATTCTTTCTATGACGACGACCTAGTCGCCTGATCATCATCGTGTAGATGTCACGGCCAATCGACCATGCACACCCTGGTATCAAAGTTCTTTGAACCGCTTCTCGACCTCTGACGTGGTTCCTTTACTACCAGATGGCAGCCGGGACCAACGGCTTAACGTGCCTTTCGAAGCACGGAATCGTCTTTATTGTCAGACAATCAGGTGATTCAAGCCTGCAATGTCCTAACCAAACTGGAATAAATATATAATAAATAAATAATAAATATATAGGAAACAACTAAACAAAGTATGCTTCCCGTGGTCACCTGATTATTATTATATAAATACTTACTACAAATTAATATTTAAGATAATAAACTAGTTTCTAAGATAATTTTTCTGCACCACCTGCTTCTAATTGCAGTAAATACCAGTTTAGATATAAAATTCTATAGCATTATTCATTCTAATTTATTCCAACATCTTTGACCTTTGTGTCAAATGAAATATAAATCAGTAGCAACATTAAAAGCTACGAGCTTTTAAATTATACGCACACAAAAGGAAATTCGTGTTTTTATTGAAATTTAATAACTAATGTCATATAGTATCTATTAAATAGTGTTTTATGATAAATTTAAGACAAGATGCCACACAACGTCAGTGAAAATTGTCATCTAAGCCAATCGGTCAAGCGCGAATCGGATTGGCACTTAAAGGTTTTTATACAGTTCTTTTACTAACACTTTATTTAATGATTTTTTATTTATTTATTATAACTTTATTGCACTTTAAAAAAATACAATAGGTGGACTTAATTCCGTAAGACATTCTCTGCCAGTCAAACCTTAGGACTAAACAGAAAATAAAATAGGGTGGTGCCATGAAAAAAAAAATGAGACTGGGGTTCCTCTTCGAGATAGGTTCATTCATACTTAGATGTTGGGTAATTAAATAAAATCATCACAATGATTTTTCTTAAATATTAAGAAACATGATTTAGTAAAACCTGTAGTTAAATGTATGCCTAATAAAAATCATTTTTTATTTTTATTTTAATCGTTTTATTCGTAGTACTTGTTATACACGTTGTAGTAGTACATAAAATAGAACTTTGGAATCCTTTTGACCAATTAAACAACTAATAATTCTTATTATTAAAAAAAATCTAATCACTTAATCAATAGTACTATGTACGCACGTTTTATTAAGCGTGAACTTAATCAAATGATAAATTCTTCATAAAAGTATATTACAAATGAATAATACAAAACAAATCATTTGATTGATAGATAACAGCTGCCAAAATAGTCGATTGTGATACGTGATTGATTTTGTCGATAAGTACAAGACTTGTACTCATAGTAAGCTATATAAAGTCCACCGCACACTAAATGTTATCTATGAATCCGATAAAATGCATTGTGTTGTGGGTCTGGCCTATCTAAATCCACTGCAGCCATTGATATCCCACCATGAGTCTCCCCTAGGTTTTCATATCGCCGCTTCGTGTTTTAATCCGTCTGTGACGAAGAAAAATAAAGAAGGTTAATACGAATGATTACACTACACATTCATACATATTTAAGTAGATAAGAACGTGAATTCATTATCTTAATGCATTCTTCTGGAGTCTAAACTGCTTCTTTTCGAGTCGAAATGGCTGTGCTATATATAAATATTATAGCGGAGCCGCCTTATAATTTTAGTATTTATATAAAACCGTTTATGTATTAAACACCTAAAACTTTCCCTGGAAATCACTATATCTATTAATGAAAACCGCATAAAAATCAGTTTGTTAGTTTTACTTGCACAGACAGAGACAGTGCGGACGACTTAATTTTATACTATGTATAGATAGTTATTTCATTTAAATATGTTTTAAGCAGTCCATGTATGGCAATTAATTATTACTAAATATTAATATTTAATATAGTGCAGTTTATAAACTATACGTGGCCCTATTCGTGGCCACTTTTATTTCCCGGCGGTTCGCAATTTATTGCATTTTTACTTGTGAACGGTAGGCCTTAAGATTTAAGTATTCACAATGTCATTTGTCGCGAGTCCCAAGGTTGCACAAAAAATCTTATCAGAATAAAATATCTAAGCTTATTCAAAACCTGAATTCATAATAGTTGTAGGTTGTAACCAGTTTAAGAAGGCGTGTCTCATTTTATAGTTAATCAGATAATTGTATGAAAATCTATCTCACACAGCATAATCGCGGTATTTCAAGTCGTATGGCTTCGGATAGCGACGCTATCGTAGAGCAAGAGAAGCGGTCGCTCTAAGCGCCAGGTGTTAGAGGCGACAAAAAGCCACATGCGTAAAATATTTTCCATCGCAAAATTAAGTTAAGGTTGCGTCTTTCGAAATGTGTTGGGAGCTTTGCTACCAGTTCAGATATTTGAATTGCAATAAAAATTGATTCAATAAAATTTGGGAATTAATATTTATTTAACGTGAAGTGATCGCGTTGAGTAAAGGGCGCTAAATGATCTCTCTACCCTGTTCAAAGTCTAGGGCCGGACTGCTCGGAGTTGCAAAAACAATGACTTATTTTTCCGTCAGCTTGTCGTACTCCTCCTTATAACCATAGGCATTCTTTTTATTTTCAGCTGCCTACGACGTCGCATCGCATTCATGTCCTTGGAAATGCTTTTGTTTAGATTTCTAGTGAAATCGGCCACGAGTCCGACATAGGTATTGATAGAGATTGTTCTCCTAAAAGCGCCTGACAAAATATTCAAACTACAGACAGGTATACAATTGAAAATATCGGCTTGGTATTATCAGAAAGGGGCCTACTTTTGTATGAATCTACTATTATAAGAAAATTTCACGAAATAGCGGTCTCTACCATTAATTTTTTTTAAATCTAGACGTAAAAATATTTATTTCATACTAGCTGACCCGGCGAACACCATCCCACCTGAAAGCAATTTATTCACCGTTTGAACCTTCCCTGAACTTCCACAAATATTTCAAGACCAAATTTAGCCAAACGGTCCAGCTATTCTCGAGTTTTAGCGGGACTAACAAACAGCAATTGATTTTTATAAATATAGATTATCGAAGAAAGGGTTGTAAAGACTTTGATCCGTGTTGTAAAGGTTCAGGGAATGTACCAGTCCCACTCTTATTGTGAATGTCGTAAAGGCGGCTAAGTGTCTCATTTTACGTGTCTCTGTCCGACTGGAAGAAGATTCCACTAATAACATCATTCCCAAGAAGAGTTTATTCAGACCTGTAATAAAAAAAATGATCATCATATTTTTTTTATAAGTGACACTTTACAATCAATCGACCATACACACCCTGGTGTTTAAGTTCTTAGGAATCATCTCTATCCTCTGACGTGATTTGTTAAAAAAAAGGTAAAATTTATTCAATGTCTTAAGAAGGTAGGTACCTTATGGATAATGTACGGAAAAAACGGCATATCCTAGCTTAAAGTCCATTTTTGTACTTTGTCTAAGGTAATAAATAAAAAACGAAATCGATAGTTTATAAATTAGTTTATTTCGCATCATTATTTTCATCGGCTTACAAAATAGGTATATTGTGATATTATATAAATATTTATCCCACAGTTGGGCTAGTTTCTTCCTCAACTTTTCCAAGAGTTGCCTTTCAGCCCTTCCCAACAGTGGGATAATAAAGTTCGAAAAATAAGCTTTAAGAAGGCGCTTAATTCTTATATTTAATTCACAGCACCCAGAAATATTTACTTTAACTTTTTCACATTAATTATTTCTTGAAAACATTACAAAATATGCAAAATCTAAAAAAAAAGCTAAAATATAATAAGTCTTAGACAAGCGGCAGTGGATTTAAAAAATAGCTTTATATGACGCATTTTAGTAAATTTTATACAAAAACTGCAACAAAACACTATTTTTTTTATATAAATAAATGTTATTCAAGAAATGGAGTGTCATACATTCCTCTTTTGAATTTCCTAACTGGGTTGAATATACTCATAAACCAAATTTTCTAATTAACCCTTATTTAATTATAATGTAATGACCCGTTATACTTTAAGCGGTTTAAAAATGAAACTTATTTCCCCGGTACCAAACTATGTGTAGCTGTAGACCGCATGAAAATTAATCAAATCGAAAGTCATTATCATATTGGTCATTTATTATTTAGGATTATAAGTGATAGCTGAAATGCCTTCGCATAACTTATGAAATAGTTTCATTTCACAAAAAAATGGATAATTTTCATGACTATAGCTCATGAATTTAATAAATTTTCATCAAATAGCTATAAATAAATAAATAGAAGCAGTTGATAGAAGCAAGTACAGTGGGCCGCATTTAAAAATATACCATTTATGGGTAAGAGTATGGTAAGTTAGTATTCTTTTCTATGTGGCCCACTGTACATAACGCACGTGCTAAAATGGCACATGTAGTCTTAAGGTAAGATAGAACTTAAACTAAATATTAATCTAGAACTTTTGACAAGGCATTTTAATATAACAAGTTTTTACCCAAGTGCGTAAAATATATACACATTAGCTGACCCAGCGTCGCATTTTTCTTACCGTTTAAACCTTCCCTGACCTTCTTCCCTTCCATAAATATTTCAAGGCCAAATCAGTCTAGCCATTCCGAGTTTTAGCGAGACTAACGAACAGCAATTGATTTTTATACAGATCACGCAAATCGTTAAAAAATAATCTGAAAATAAACATTGTCAAATAGTTATTTGGACAAAAAGTTACTTGTAACGTAAAAACTACGAAAATATCAATGGAGAATAGAAAAATTCTATTTTTTGTGAAAACATTTTAATTTGAACCATACTTATTATATGGACAATTTTTTTTAAATAATAAAGCTGTATTTTAGTAGAGCCCTGGTAATTAACTATGACAGCAATAACAATGATTTTTTTAATTAAGTATTTTATTAAAATGAATATCAATTCATTTTAATAAAATACTTAATTAAAAAAATTGCTTAGAAGCAAAAGTAAAATCTATTTAAGTACACTTTCCCCTTGGAGCCCTAAATTCGCTTCCTCTTGACCAATAAGAATATATTATTGGGTACTACTACCTGAAGCTTCTGTCGGAGGCCATAGAAGTATACAAAAGAAGCGCACTTGGGTAAAAATCAGAGGCCAACGCGACTTTAAATTTTAATAACATTATTATTTTACATCCTTATAATAAAAGTTTTAAAAAGGTACAAGAAGTCGTATGCATAAACCATCACATTCGCATAAGAAAAACATAATATTTTCTCGACTTTAGCAAAGTATGAAAATATAGATTTCCCTAAAAAGAACTAAGAAGTTTTGATTGCACAAAAACTTTTTAAATATTTAAATAATACAAACTAAGATAGCGCTAACATCACATTTGTTTGTCTACTACTTGATTTAGACAAAACCTCGTTTAATGTCTTTATCGGAAACAATCGAAATATTAAAATGTTCAGCATTTAAAAAGTACCTAAGTCTTTTTACAGAAATTAGAATTTAAGTATAAAATTTCCTCTATTACAAATGAGGTAACTATTTAGCAAAACTCACAGACTTGAAAGGGAATAAATTTGAATATATTATTTTGATATTAATCAACAAAACGGACTACGTATATTGTTAATTAAAATTTATTGCAGTTTAAATAAACTAGAATAGGTTGTCAAAAAATTATTAACATAGGAATTAGGTAACAAAAAAATTACGTCTCGACATGAACCTTCCAGAACGCAAAAATTATCCATCACTTCATAAACGATAGCAAATTTATTAATATTAATATTAATAAATCATAAAAATAATAAATCATTTATTTGCACGTAAATACAGTTAATCAACCCGTGCATAAGCGCCATCTTGGTATATGACTCAAGCGCCGCGGCTTGTACATACTAAAAAAGGTTTATTCCCTATAAATCTGCGAGTAAATAATATATGTACACAACTCAAAACCTAGTATTTACATTTGAGCACTCGCAACACATAGTGCATACTATGACACTTTCGGAAAAGTTTTCAGTCCAAAGAGTCTTTATCCGGAGCCACCCGAGCCATTCACATACACGTCCGTCGCCGCGCGCTGCCCGGCCCGGATCACGTTTTGGACCGTCTGAGCTGCACCCTGAAATTTGAAAATTAATCTCAATATAATTAAAATTAATAAATTTTCAACGCGGATTATGCTGCCTACATTTTCGGTACAATGTAATTTATATCAAATCTTTTTTGTGTATATTTATATAATTTAATTTATAAATATAATATATATATTTAAACACTACTTAACACTTTAACAAAAAAACATATTTTATTTTATTAAATTAGCTTATAGGTGAACTACGAAAAATCCTATGCAAAGAATATATAGAAATACGCTATAGAGTAAAATTATCGATAGCACATCTACGTATTTACAAACAATAATTTATCTATTTATATATTATCAAAATATAAAAAAAAATCAATCACAATTAATAATAATTAAGAAAAGTTATGTAATTATAATGAATTATTAATAAAAGCAAATGAAAAATTATTTTGTGCAAAATATTAGACAATAACATAATTATTAAATGAAGAAGCTGTTATTTCGTGTTAAAAGAAAAACAAATTATTTAATTTATTTTTCTTAATGCAATTTCGGATCCAGAAATTCCTGAAAGAAAACCATAAATTATAAGTACTAATACTAATTTTAACCTTTGATTTCTATCTTTAATAACTTTCTTTTAACATTAGAAGCTATTTAAAAAACAAACAAAAAAAATCTTATAGCCATAAATAATTAAGGTTTATATATTCTTGACTTGTATTATACTTGTACTCGGCTTGTATCTTTTGCACTGCTATTTTAAGGCATACACTACACGTAATTATAGTAGGAAATATAAGCAATTAAGCCCATCTTTCTTCAAATTTCATTGATCAAATAGAGACTGCTTAACGATAATCATCTTTACCTGAATGGCTGCTCCTAGGAACTGTGAGAATGCTCTCGTCACGTTTATTGCAGCTGAAACGAGCTGCCCTCTTCCAGGCGCCTGCTGTGACGTCACGGCTGCAGGTGGCTCCAGCGGAATCTATCAAAACCCAGCATACTTCTGTAATTATCCTGTTGCTCCATCGATACTTAACACACAGCAAGTGCAAAGTGAAAAGTGAAATAGTATTATTGGTGTTATGGCGTTGGAAACTAATTGAGTAGTGTACTGATTGGATTAATATCGTATAAGAATATTACGAAAATCACCCCCCTCATAGTAACCGACAACCGATTTTTATTTAAAAAACATTTGTCTCTGTTACTTTAATTTAATACATGTTAGAAAAGCTTATGTGCAATCTTACAGTGAAGTTTATGTACAAATGTACAAAACCTATGTTAAATAAAAAAAAGTTAAGTTTTAATATTAATTCAATTAAATCACTACATTAACTAGGTAGTAACAATAACGATAAACTATGGTTAAATCTAAATATTGATTAAAACAACTAATTCATGCATCTATATAAAAGATAATTAAAATCTAAAACGAAAGAAGAATAAGACTTGAAGAAAGCATTATACTATGTAGTAAGAATCAAATAGATGTGTTAAATTGTTACTCAAATAAGTCACAAATTTTACTCACCAAAACTACACAAATTGTTACACACTGTTACACAATTTCTTTACACCACTAAATTTGTAACATTAATAAAATTATTTACATAAATTTTTTTACATAAGTATATTATTATTTACAAACAAAATGACACCAATGAAGTTTTTCCTTACCACAGCCAGTATATTCAATGGTACAAAAAGGTGCAATATTGTATTACAATATTTAAAATATTGTAAATATAATTTATGAGGATAACTATAAATACGAGAAAGTAAACTTTCTTTTGCCGTTTTTTGTAGTCTTAAATAATTAATGTTATCGATATAAAATTGATTATAGGTACTTTAGAATAATTAAAATTCCCACTTTGTAAATAATTTAAAATAAACAATTTATTTATAAATTTTTATTTATAACGTAGCTATGTGGCACAAAGTGTATGTACAAGCCAATAAAGCCAATTTTATAATAAATAAATTTATCTAAAACACAAATGTAGGTTCTGAGACACAAAAATAGTGCGGAAAGTGTCATTTTAATGTTACCTATATGTAAGTACTTAAATTAAGCGTTGATCCAACAAGCAGTGATGTAGATAGAAAACATAGTCGGGTTCTGCTTTATTTTGCCTATCAAATTCTTTTAAAACGGTCGTGATACCTTGAGTGTGACACTAGCGCGCTGGCAAGTCGTGGCTCAGGGCTACGGCTTGTTTTGTCACAGTATCTTGTAACTATGTATATTTCTGTAAAAAACTGAACCCTTTTTACCTGCTATGTAAGTGATCGTCGCTCATAATTACAATCTATATACATTCCAACCTCCCATTCCCATCAAAAACAAAATGTACACCAGTCAGACTTAGATTACATAGGAACAAGTTAACATTAAATCACCCAGTTAGGAAATACAATCGTCTATTTAATCTAAGAACCGACCCTTTACCTCAGCCCCAATCACACAATCTAAGTAAAAGAGACGCGAAACCCACTCTGTTTGACGTTGGTTTTTCATCAGCGTTGCCGACGAAGGGTCCAGAGCCAAACCAGTTGACTCTATTGCTTGTGGCAGCTGAAGATGCTACTGAAGGACTTGCAGACGGAGTGGGCCGTCGGTTAGGCCTGGCTGCTGTAGGCCCTGGACCTGTTTCCCTCCATTGTTGCCAAAGCCACGCTAAACCATCCAAAATTGGCCTTCTTGGAGCAGGCGGCGGTGGTGGGGGTGTCGTCGTCCGTCTAGCCTTCGGTGTTACTACCACTTGGTTGAGTAAAGCCTACGAGGTTAGAGTTAGGTCTAAAGTTTTGGTGAAGTGATCTATGAAGTGATTGAGAGTTCAAAATGTAGTAGTCAGAGTTGGGAATGTACAAGCGGAGACAGAAGTTAAAACTAATATGTGCAAAAGTTGTTAAATTGGCAGTTTACAATTTTAATTGATGACTTCGATCGACAATATTAACTATTAGATAATCCGAATATACACTTATCCAAATAATCATGGAAAACATTTTTATACAGTAGGTACAAATATTTGCATGCATGCATGTAATAATGTTATATCTACATGAGTTTTTATTTTACGTTTTTTTATCTCTGAAGTAGTTTGTTGAATAAAGATATTACAAACAAACCAATTTAATAAATTTTCCTGCCGATATCGTCGATGCCCTTGTATAATATGTACCATTAAAGCATTTATGATATGTAATTTTTAAGTAGTGTTTAAATTTTGATTCATCTTATGAAATGAAAGACCATCATTATGTTTAAGCATTTTAGTTTACTAAACATGGATGTAAAATTTTGCTTTTCAAGCACTGTAGGAGCCGATGTTGGTAACTATTACCGCGACATAAAGGCCGAATAAGGCACACCATTCAATATTCATTACTATTACGTTGGCAGACAAATGCAGTTAATATTGCCCAAGATAAGTGTATATTCAAATTAGGTTTTATTAATTAGTGTGAAATTTTAAAATTGAATATCAAAGATAAGTAGAAAAGTAAGAACTAACGGATAGTCTGAGTTGTTCATCCAAAGAACTTGCCGTAGTAGGGCCGAAACCCTGTTCCTTGAGTAAAGCAGCCAACAACGCGTCATTGCTTTTTCCGTACTCCGTACTCAAAGACATAGGCGTTTGAGTTGCTTCTGAGACCATTCCTGTTGGCTTTGACTGTTGGAGTAACTTCTTTAGTGCTTCATCTGATGTTTGGCCTGAAATGTTGTGAAAGATGATGAAATAAAGCAAATATTACAAAGAATTAGGCGATTATGGATAAAAGCCTTAATTCCTTAGGCAAAGTAAAATATTGGCTAAAAGTTAAGACTATAGGTGATATAAAAATTTGCATTTAAATTTGTCCGATATTCATTTTTTCATATATTTTTGTTCAAATTTTATTGCGCTTTAAAATTATACGGTGACAAAAGATACACAGACACAATTTAATATTTCAAATACTTTTAATAGATATAGGTCATAGTTGTTATATTATACAACAAAAATAATTCCACGTTAAAACCTGGATTTGGATCACTCACCTGTAAGGGCTAATTTGTTCCTTTGGGTTGTCGTCTCCTGCGCATCCTGCAATTTCACCAGAGTTTTTAATAACTTTGCGTCGTCTTTTATTGTCTTTAAGTTGTCTTTCACAGCTATTTTCGCACCAAATGGCAAGTCAGTCGAGTTGTTGTTTTTAATATTAGTTTGTCCTGTTATTTTAGCTTTTTCAGTAATAGAGTCAAATGGTTCAGTAAGTGGAGAAGGCGATGCGAGCAAATTCGATAACAATTTCAAATCGCTATTTATCTCTGAATTTATATTGGAACTTACTTTCAAATTGGTAAGAGTTGGTAATGTAGGTAAATTGAATTTAGATGGGTCTTGACCCGTCGCTTTTATAAGTGCTTGTAGTAGTTTCGTGTCTTCCTGAAATTGTTTTATATCATCTTCTAGCGATGGAGTATTTGCTGTAATAGTTGTTGTACTTCTAGGTGTAGTTGTTGTTGTTGTTGTGGTGGTTGTGGTTGAAGTTGTTGTCGTTGTACGTGCAGTTGTTGTTCGTGGAGTTGTACTTAGAATTGCATTGTTTACATTATTGCCAATTTTTTTCCCTGTGCGGACGTCAGGACTGGTACCAGTCTGTATTTCATTTAAACTTCTTTCTACTGCTAAGGCTATGATACGATTGGCAAGTGCTGCTTCTGGATCGTCGTTATTTGGATTGGACTTTAAGACTGATTTCTGTAAATATACATAAAAGATAAGTAATAAATTTAAACATTTTACAATATGACAGGATATGGCAATATATGGCTGCAATAAATGTTTATTTATTCATTTATTACTATCATTAATTTATAAATCATTAATTTAAAGGTACATAAAGTTAAAGCAACATTTATAAAAAAATATGTTTTTTTTAAGATAAAGATAATTATAAAAACAACATGTCAAGTCATTATGAATTTTTATTTTGAAATAAGACTTACCAAATTCTTTAAAAATGCTAGGTCCTCTTCAACTGAAAATGTGGAAGTGCTTGGCATTTCTGTAGTAGATGTCACTTTAGAAATAGGCGCACGCCTTGCTGATAAAGTTGTAGGAACACTTCTGGTCGTAGTTGGTCTTCTTGGAATAAAAGTTGTAGATATTTTCACAGCTTCTGTCGTTGTTGCGGGCTGAAATACATTTGAAACAGTTCTAGGAACAAATGTTATTGAAGGCTCCTGCGTTGTACTTTGAGATGTATAAACCGGTCTCACATTTATTGGTGTCGTTGGATTAGATCCCAAAGAAGTAGTTAAAGGGTTTGAAGCTATTCTCACGTTTGAAGTAACTCCAGTTATAATGGGAGGACTAAGATTTTTAACGGGGTTTTTCCCTACTGCTTGTAACAAAGCCTGCAATAGTTTCGTGTCTTCCTCTAATTTTTTTATATCTTCATCAATTGACATTGTTGTACTAAATGTTGATGGTAACGCAGTTGTTGTAGTTGTTGGTCGTGTTGTTGTAGTAGATGTAGTCGTTGTACTAGTGGTACTAGGCTTTGGTTTGGCAGTTGTTTTTACATCGAATGATGGTAAATTAAAATTAGCTGGGTTTTGTCCTGTAGCTTGTAACAATGCTTTTAGTAACTTTGTGTCTTCTTCCAGCTGTTTTAAATCGGCATCTATTGATCTAGATGTTGTTGTTTTACTAGCAGTATTTTTAACAATTTCATGTGCATTTGACGCTACTAGAGGATTAACATTTTGGCCTGCAGAAAGTAGCGCCTGTAGTAATTTAGCTTCTTCAATTTGTCTGGCTGACGGAGATGAAAAAGTAGTAGTAGGTAATGTCGTAGTTGTTAAATCAGTGAACAAATTAGCATTGCTTTGTATATTTAAGTTTTTGGAATCACGCGTTCCTATGAACAACTGTTGTAGAAATTGGGTATCTTCTTGATATCGTTTTTGTTCTTCCGCTGTGACAGTCGAAAAAGGTACCGTTGACGGTAGTGATGTCGACGTGACCATTGTAGGCGTATTTGTGATAACTCCGGTAGTTAAAGTAATCGGCGCTGATGTTGTGGTAGTTGTTGTAGGAACTACTATAGTAGTTGTTGGTGCTACTGTTGTTGTGGATGCCACTGTTGTTATTGTCTTTTGTGTTGTTGTAACCACAGGGGAAAATGTAGTTATTGTTGTCGATAATGGTGTTTCGGTATCCAATGTCACAACTGGAGTTCCCATTGTCACAGAAATGGTTGTAGTCGGATCTTCAGTCTTCATCCTTGTTTCAATTTGGGGTGTTTGTGTATTTATCTCTGTAACTGTTGAAACGGTATTTGTTTGCATATTTGTTGTGGCTGTCTTGGAAGCCAGTTTCAACACATTTGAATTTTGTGGAGCTACTGTTACTTCATCTATTGGTATAAATTTGAATACTGCACTTCCATTACCATCACCAGGCTTTTCAGTCCGTATTTGTTTTGTCTGTAATTTTACAAAGTTTCGTTTTATTTTACAAAATAAAATAAAAATATACTAAAAACCATTACTAAATAATATCCCTCTTAAATCCATCACCACTTACCTTAAACCAAAAGATGCATGTAATTATTATGATTCATGCAATTATTATTCTTAAGGTCATTAAGATTTGATGTGTTTTGGACGTCTACGGAACGTGATTTAACATTAGTAGCTAGCGAGTAAATACCGACTTAAATAATAAATATACCTCCGGATCAATATCCAGTGTTAATATTCTTGGTTCACCAGTAGAACTTGTCATTGAAGATCTAACCATTTCCTCTTTAGCGGCCGTAGATATACTATTAAGCAGAATCTCATCAACGGAAGGTAGCATTGTTGTTGTGCGTAAACTCAATACATGCGAGGCAGTGCTTTTTTCAGCAGGCGACTGATTTGTGGCAGTAGTTATACCCAATGAACTGCTATCTTTTATATTAAGTGCCGATGAAGAGATCTGCAATTATGAAATAAAATGTTACCCTCTGCTGTGTTAATATTTAAGCGTTATCGTGCAATAGGCATGCATAGCTTACGATTGTACCGAAAATCCTTACTCATCATGCGCAGTCCTCGCTCAAGTCACCAGGCGCCCAGTGAAAGGAAGCCCCAAGCAGAGCATACAAGCTAAACAACTTAAAGTCAATACCATGTGTTGTTGGTTATTTACAGTATCTGTTGTTAAACGATCCGTTCCGTTATTTGAGGTGTCTGTGGATGTCACTGTATTAGTGGATACACGGATGGGGTTAGACTGCGGCCGTACAATGGCCGGATTGTTATGGATGGGGCTGTATGGATTTCGCAAACTCCATGGACTGATTGGTAGTATGTCAATTTTTTGCATTACTCGTGGCACTCTAGTCCCATTCGGGAATCTACGTATTACTGTGTTATTGGGTAGTACGCCGTAAATGATGTAAGGGCTTGCCTCTGTTAATGATTCCAGCACGTCATCGTTAGGATTCTTACGTACCACTGTATTATTTGGTAAAATTCCAAATATAACATAATCTTTTTTCGGAATTGTTGAACCATCAACCCTAGTCTGAACACTTGAAATTTGGTTTTGGTTTGCCTCATTTGTGGAAGAGGTGTTTATATTTTCAATAATTGATTCTGTAGTCGTTTCTATATCAACCGTTGTGATGTCCATGTTTGTTTGTGTTGTTGTTTCTGTGGCCATTGAATCTGTAGTAGTTTCTGTGTTTTCTTGTAAAGTTGTCTGCTTAAAGTTGCTAAGATTCCGATCCAAAATCTCAGAAGCATTTTTTTCTGTGGTGGAAGTAATAGTGGTACTTTCGATGTTTGAGGTTGCTGATATTGTTTTTTCAGAAGAACCAATACGCAATGGCAATGACATTTCACTAGTAGTTAATGGTAATGATGTTATTGTTGAAATTGAATCTCTATCGACTTCAGAATTTCCATTGCTAGAGGCCATGTTGGTTGTCGTTGAATTTGTAATAGGAACAACAGATGGGATAGTTGTAGAAGACGTAGGATCAATATTGTTAGAGTCATTAGATTCAGTAGTAGAAGTAAATGCGTTCATAATTTTTGTCAATCGATTGGAAAGTTGAATATTATTGGTCTGTATTAAGTCAGTCACTGGTGTTGCTGTCGCTATTTCATCATTGTGCAATTTAATTAGGTCTTCAATCATCTTTAAAACCCTAGCTTTTTTTGACAATACCCATAACTGAAGGGGTGACAAGTTCTGATTTGGAATATTTTTAGTATTTAGGATTAGAGGTAAAGTAGAACTTGGTTTTATAGGATTAATTGTAGTATCTTCCAATAAACGGAAATTTGAAAGAAATGGAATAGGGACTGGGTCGTTAGCTATTGTACTACTGTCTACGTTTCTCGAATCTGTATCTTGAAGGTTAGAAGACGTTGTAGTGTCTTGATTAACTGTATTTTGTGTTGATTCTGTTACTGAAATAGTTGAAGTTATTGAATTTGTTGTCAACGTCGTCTCACCATTAGAAACAGACACGAAATTTGTAACGTCTTGTGAATTTTCTGGGCTATTTACAGCTGGTGTAGGGTTGTCAGTAAGACTTGTTGTCGTTTCAAAACTGCTACTATTTACATTAGTGTCACTCATTACATTCTGGATGATATTTGTACTACTGGTGTTTATATCAATGTTGTTTGAAACATCTACATTTTCAGTATCTTTTATATCCTCCAAACTGTAAGGAGTAGTATTTGAGATAATATCTACATTGTCAACTCCAGTCGCAAGTCTGTTTAATGCCCTAGGAATTAGTGTCTTTAACAACTTAGCCATATCTAATGATAGTCTACTTTTACTATCGCTATCCATATTTTCAATAATATTTTTAATATTATTAGACAACATGCTCGTTAGTTCGGAAGAAACTATATTATTACTTGTAATTAAAATATCAGATACAGTATTATGTACCGTTGTAGGGTGGTCAGTCGATGCCTTAACTGATGTAGGCTCAGATGCAGTCGTGGATTGGTCTGATGATGGTTCTGAGTATAATACCTTTATTGCAAAAGGTCGCCTAGCGGAAATAGGAGTAGTAGGAGGTATAGGATTAGGAGAAGAGTAGGACAGAGATGGTGCGGTATTCACAAGATTTATATTTTCACCCTCTGTGTTTAGTGGTTGTGTAGAAGTTTCCCCAACCAACATACGATTAATCACATTTTGTGTCTTGTCAGTGTTCTGTACAAGTTTAGCATTTGTGTTTGCATCAGCACTTGTTGTGTCTTGACTCGCTAAGCCTTTGACACTATTTACATTAATATTGTTACTCACGCCGTTGAAAGATTTAACTACATCATTATTAATGTTTTGCGTTTTTTCTGTTGTTGAGGATATTCGGGTTCTAGGAGTAGAAGTAAGAATTTCAGCTAAAGCATCAAAGATAGATACAGTCACTGACGGTGAATGATGTGTTGCCTCAACGTTCATAATTTGTGATGGTTTAATGAGACTCTCTGATAGTCTCAAGTCTGCCGAGGTTAATTTGCTCCGTGTCTTAGTAAAAGAAATAGCGTTCACGTCTGGCCCTAAGTCAATTTCTTCTCCCTCTACCTGAAATAAGAAGAGGTCTCACCCATATAAATAGAAATATAGTAAGTGCCGTTGAAACATTGTTTTGTGAAAAGTAGAAATGATAAATTGAGAGTCTGATGAACTGAAAGGAAATCAAAAGAATGGCAAATAGAAATTCGTGCAAAGACCAAAGCCTCTTTATAATTCTTGGAATAATAAAAATTGCATAGGATGAGAGATTAGTTCAGAAGTATTCAAAGAGAGATAGATATTTGCGTATTAAAACAAAGTGACAAATTTTTACAATTTAATTTTTATGAAATTTAATTCGTTAGTGAATTGCTATAATACAAAACGTACTTACAATATATATTATAAAATAAGTTCATGCGTTTAAAACTGTTACTTAAATCTATTATTCATTTTACATCATACTTGACTTATATTATTTTTATAACGCATGTACTTCTTTTATGATATTAAACTTATTTTGTTTCAAAGAGATAATAAAAAAAAGGATATTACAATAATTTTGTATCAGATCAAAATATAATTTTATGAAATATTAAATCAATCTAACCTTAATCTCTTTAAAACCAAACCACTTAAATGACATGAAAAATGATAATGAAATATTAAACTATATGATTCCGTTAACCAGTTCTATGGATGATTCGTGAGTGATTGACGGTGAAGTGAGGGTCTGTCTTGTCATCGACTCTGTCGTTGCTTCTGCAAAGTCCTCCGTGTCAAACCAATATGGCCCTTCAATAGATTTTGTCAAAGCGTCGTCAGTGACGAAGAATTTCAGCCAAGCCTTTAGCAATAAAAACTTTCCATTATTATCACTTCGCTAATAATGTTTTTGTTAGTATTCGTAAATAATATGATGTGTTAGCATATTATGTTGTAATGTCGTTCTAAGTGGTACTTTTGTAAATTTTTATTTTCAAAATACACACAAAGCTAAGATACTTATATCAATTTAAATTTTATGGATTTGAATTAGAATAGAGTTTTATGATATGAAATTTAATGTTAGTGTGTATTGATTACATACAAACATTTTATGCTAAAGTAACAGTTTGCCATTAAATCAATACACTTAATTAAATGAGTTTAGTTATCTTACTGCCAATCATATAAAGGGGCTTTGTCCAATTTAGAAAAATGTAACCAAAAATCTATTTTACATTCTACTCACAGTTGATGATGACGTAACAGAAGGAACTGTAGGCTTATAAAATGGTTTATCTAAATAAGAAGCTCTAAATTTTGAGCTATATCTGCCTTTCACTTTATCAGGCTCAGGTGATATCTGTAAAGTACTATCATTGTTAAAATTATATCAAAATAAATACAGCCAGGATAAATCAAATTTAACCTCTATATTTGCATGAATGTAAATGAAAGTAATGAATGATGACTAAGAAGTACTGAATAATTAATAAATGTAAAAATTATACTACACTCTAGTCATATTGTAAATCCTAGTCTTTTTCGCATACGATTCGTACCTAGCAGTGCGGCTTTACAATAGGTACTTACTTTAAATACTGTTAGGTATATAATTATATAGGTAAGCTTTAAATAAAAATATACTTTCTGTTTATTGTGACTTAATAACAAAACTAATTTCTACGTAAACTTTTTGATGGATATTAATGTTTTTATAAATATTGGTAATTCATTTATTTTTATTTATTTATCCATGCATTTCTTACACTATCATCACTATTATTATAGAATGTAATAAATCCATTACGTTAAAATCCCTAGTACAATCTAATAATAGTAGTAAAAAGTATTTAAAATACTTACGACATTGGGATCATCTGAAGGTTTTGGGTATGAATCGCTGTATTTTCTTATGTTTCTGTCACGTGTTTTTGGAGTAACTGTATTTGCAATATCAATATCTTTTTCATATGATTTTGTTCGTGTACGAGTTGTTCTTCCTGTTTGAAGATTTCTAACAATTGGAATTGTAGTTGTACTACCAGAAGTGGGTTCTATTTTTTCCAAGTGGTTTGTTGAATCTGGATCTTTGTAAATTGCATGATATTTGACTGTTATAGGTATATTGTCAATAGCAGGTTTATGTTCAATTTCTTCTGCAGTATTTATTGCCTCACTAACGACATTTTGTTCTTGCGATTCTTTGCTGGTCACTGCTATAATAAACATTTCTTTGCTTTCATTCTTTTTTATTTGGTTTTCAGTTATCACAGCTTCATTGTTAATTGAATTATTTAAAAGTGTAAAAACAAGTGGCATATCAACATTGTCTTCAGTTTTCGCTTCCACGGATCGGGTATCATTAATTACTTCTTTGGGTGCTTGTGTAGATGATGTTTTGTTTTTGTTATTTCTAAACCTTGAATAATATGATGTTCTTGGTACAATTTTAGGCTTTAAATTCGAAGCTTCCATATCTTTAGACTTTTCCTCTGAAGATCGTTCTGTTGTTGTTAAACTTTTTCTATTATAACTTTTTCGGGAGTACACTGTCGGTCGTACAAATTTCTTTTTCGATGATGTATTTGATTCTTCGTTGGATCTTGTTACGGTATTTATTTTAGGGGGCTCGGTTGTAGATAATTTAAATTTTCTACTATATTTGTACGCCGGCCTTGCAGTACTTTGGCCTAAAGAAGTTGTAGTTGATGATGTAGTTGGAGTAAATGATGTCAATTTCCTACTTCTTGGATTAAAACTGCCTCGGGGGCGAAATTCAGCCTTTTTTGGTTTCACTGTTTCTTGGGTAGAAACGACAGTTTTATCTTCATACTTCTCTTCTTTCTTGGTAAAGTCTTGTGTATTTAGTTTACTGCGCAACTGGAATGACAAATGACAGCATCATTATATTTCAGTCATTAACTTCCTTGAAAAAAAAAGCAATAACAAAGTGACATTAATATATTGAAACTGCCTAACTAGGACATTATCTCTGTGTTATTTTCTTTGCAAAAGCTCATAAATTGTCATGTCGTATTAAAATTGACTCTATTAAAGTAAAAATAGCATCGAAATGTCTCTTATCAACAAGTTGTCCAATTAATTTGCAATGACGACGGTATAGCTAAGCAAAGATAGAGAAGGAGAGAGAGCACAATTATTATTTTACACTTCTTTTTTTTCGAAGTTTTCCAACTGGCTGGACTTTGTTGTATTTTACGTTTTTAAAAATATATTAATCTATCGGTCTCTTAATAGATTCTCTCTTAAAAAGCTATGTACTTACATTAGTTGCCTTTAAGCTCAAAATTAAGAGAAGCAGATTCTGAATTTTTAAGGTAGGGTCTATTCTAAAATAAGTAGGATGTTGTTCATGTAAAATGGGAGATTACCCGTGAGTATTTATTTGTGCTGGTTCCAGTGTTACTTTGTGATGATGTTGCAAATGTTTTGTAAATTTTTTGTGATGCTTTCAATGTCAAACTCTCGCTGCTTGGAGAGCTCGCTTGTGTCTGGAAATAGTTTAAAGATAAATGTTCTATTTTCTTGTGAAGTATAATATATTCTTTTCGAAAAACTGTTTTTGAATTTAAATTATTTTAACGACAAAAGTAGTAAAATTTGAGTTTATTTTATTTATTGGTTTCTCACCACAAGAATTCTATACATAAAATACACCTTGTGTTGTTTTAACATGAATTTTCTGTCTATGATTCATTTATACTTTCAAACCAAACAGTTTTTAGAACATGCGTATAATCTATGAAATAACTTGTTTTAAATATAACCTAATAAAATAACGTACCGATGCATTTTTTGCCTGAATTAATGCTTTAAAACTTTCTGGATAGTTATCGTCTTCGCTTATTTCTTCCGTTGACCGTGTCTTAGTTGATGGCTTTAAATTTGACTTTCTCCTTGTCAATGGTCTTTTTACTTCAATCGTTACTTTTTCCGTGGTACTACTAGTTAGTAATGTTTCAGTGCTTGATTGCAATGTGGACTGAGTTGCTTCAACTATAATTGGAACGGAAGTTTGATTTTCTGTTTGACTAGGAACATTTTGATTTTTCTGACTAAATTTTATGACTTCACTTGAAGCTGTAATTCCTTCACCTGTTAAATTGGTGTCGGTTTCTGATAACCTTTGTTTGTATCGTAATCTCCTTGAATTTCTTAGATCTGAAGTTCTGGCAGTGGTGGGTTCTTTTTCGTAGTTTGATAGAGTATGCGTTGTACCTGAAACATCAAGATCTAGGGATCTCGCATTTGGTCTTGTATTTATTCGTCCTCGCAATCGTTTTGGTGATATGGCCTCCGATGAACTTCTTCTCCTGAATTGATTTTCAGCATTATTTCCTTTTTTTACTTTCATAATACTATCAAGATTAGTAATATCTGCTTCACTTTCTTCAGGTAATGGAGAAAACGTTTCTGAAGGGGTTCTTCTTCTGAATTGATTTAAGACATTATTTTCTTTTCTTACTTTCATAATACTACCCAGATTTGTAATATCTACTTCACTTTCTCCAGTTGATGGAGAAAACTTTT
Source organism: Apomyelois bistriatella (assembly GCA_947044815.1). Classification (NCBI taxonomy): domain Eukaryota; kingdom Metazoa; phylum Arthropoda; class Insecta; order Lepidoptera; family Pyralidae; genus Apomyelois; species Apomyelois bistriatella. Next base: position 2,146,003 of record OX345693.1, read on the forward strand.
CTAATGTGGTTTTTCTTCTAAATTGATTTCCAGCATTATTTTCTTTATTTACTTTCATAATACTACCCAGATTAGTTATATCTGCTTCACTTTCTACCGGTAACGGAGAAAACGTTTCTAAAGGGGTTTGAGTGGAAGTAGTTGGTATTTTTCTGATGCCTTGTCTAGTTCTGCTTCGATTAATAGGTTCTCTTTGTGCTTCAGTAGTAGTATTTTCGACATTTCTACTTCGAGATCGACTAGTAATCCTTCGTTCGTTACGTTCATCTCTTGGCTGATGGGAATCTTCTGTGGAAGATTCGATTCTTTGCGATGGCCGCCTTGCTTGAGATCTTGTATGCACGTCTCGTTGATGTACTTCTTGTCGTCTACTACTTCTTGGTTTGAAAGTTGGCGCGGCCTCTGATGGTTCTGCTTCTGTTGAGCTTTTTACATCTGGTGCCGTGGGCGATGGCAGTCGTCTATTGTATCTCGATGCACCTTCCACCTGAAAACAAGAAATTTTACAGGTTAGGACATTCTTTTTGGGAATTTATGACGTTTTTGGTTTTGATTCCAATGAATTTATGATATCATAACTTCTTAATCACTATCATACTTCAAGGTTGACAATTTGAGTCAGTTAAATGCATATATATTTATCTTAGGGTAGGCAAACCAGTCTGTATTTATCAACTGCAGATATAAGACAATGTCTAGAGGTCTTTATAATTTTTACGCCAGTGGACTGAGTAATCCATTAAACCATAAGCAAGTTACTTGTAAAAGAATATCAATTGAACGTCTTCATACAACACTAACTGTTGCCCGCGGCGCGTGACTACGCCCGCCGCCGACACGACAAATAGTAGCCTGTTTGACCACGGGTCTTTAACTACATCCTTATAGAATTTGATTAAAATCGAATGGTTAAGCCGTAAAGGCGTAACAGAACAACAGACGTTTTGCATTTATAACATAAGTTGACACTACATCAACATCGCACAGAAAGAAGTGATCTATTCTTAAGCCACAAACTATACCAAGGTAAAAAAAAAACGTTAACCATTCATTGATGAGATCATAAATGGAAAGCACATTAGCCACTATATTCTTGTGCAATCAGAAATTGCATCTTAATGCAATAATCACAATGAAAGCGCATACCACGAGTAGAACAATGCTAGGATGGTAGCTGGTCACCGAGACGAACTGTTACTGTTACTTAACATGTCATAACGCATGGTATCACTCATTGATCTAAAGATCACATGTGCGTAACTACATAGATTTGTGATAAATTACCGTAAAACAAGATGAACATCTAAGCAAATGACAAAATATCTGTTTCATAATAAACCTTGTGCATGCTTAAAAGACATTTTCTGATTAGGAGTCAGGAGTCGTTGGCGTTTTTAAATGGTTTTTAATAATTAAAATAACAATAAAAAATAAATAAGTATATCTCTAAACTCGAAGTTTAAAAAATATATTAGATACAATTTCTTTTTTAACAGATACGCTATTTAAGGGTAAAAAAGACTATTTTAAGTATTGCTTCAAACAACTAAATGATCACAAAAATAATTGTAACTTAGATATAGGCGATAAGGTATAGTTTATTATCCTTGATTATTATTACACTGCTACCCCACATGTGTTTGAAATGTAACATATCCACACGTGTGTCTAACAATCTAAATGAGGACATACGGACCTACATAACGTGCCTTTTACTAAAGCCGAGATCTAACTAATCATAGATAAGACTGAATATTACAATATTGGGTCGCAATGAATAATATCGGAGACAGATTTCAGGCATTTGTTATCTAGTACAAAATGCGTAGATTTTGTAACTTGCGGAACAAGGTACAAAATCTAAATAGTATCTATATAATCTAATATCTATCTATAGTCTATAGTTTATATCTATAGATCTATAGTCTATAGATATATATAAAAGAAAGAAGCGTTAGTTACAACACTTATAACTTAAGATCTACTGAACCAATATCTCTGAAATTTTGAATACACGTAGTTAGAAGTATTGTGAGGGACATAGGGTACCTTTCGTCCCGGGAAAAGCACTGTTCCCTGGGAAGTACACGCGGGCGAAGCCACGGGCAAAAGCTAGTTTCAGTTATGAATATAAGATGTCAAAATTTAGTTTTCATGTTTAATTAGAACATAAAATATATTAAATAAAACAATATTAACATATTTAAAAGCATAGCCAATTTGCCTGAAGAACATTAAATTTCCGCATTAAATTAATTAGTATTTAAGTAGATTATTTATGTAAATAATAATTACTAATGCTACAAATTTATCAAAATATTAAAAAACAGTAATTTCAAGGCAGTGATCCTGATCATACCAATTTATTAAAAAATTCCTTTCCCTTTTGAAATACACTTCAAAATATTTAAATTTCCTAAAGTTAAAATGATTGACCTTCAGCTTCAACACCAATCCTTTTTATTATATTAAGTTCGAAAGTCACAGCTGATATAGTCATGCTGGTTGTAATAACTTTCGAAAGATTATTTGCAATGAGTTAAGTACGGCGGGCACCGATTGTTTTCTTTAAATATATGTTACGTAAAAAGGAACCCTGCTTCAAGGGAATACGATTCCTGTTTCTAATTTTGGATGCAACTGATCATCAAAAAGTTGGTATTTTAGATAGCTGACTAACATCATCATTTTAATAATTTCATATGATTTAAGTGCTAAGGTTTTGTCGGTGGAGTTCCTTCCATATTGTCTATCGTAAGCGAGGGGATTCGCATTTCGCTAGGAGTGAGCAAAATTGTTGCTCTGTCGCGAGTTCCATTATTTCTTGATACGACTGTAGAGTAGATGTCATGGTGTTAGGACAATTGATACGACATGATTTAATGAGAAACATAATTCTATGAGATGATTAAAAGAAAAAAATGTCCAGATTAGGGAAAAGACCAAGGTATAGTTACATTAAACAAATAAAGAAGAAAGAAAACATTGCTTTGCGTCGTATCAAGACCTCCAACAATAAGTCCGAATCAACAAACACATCTAAGTATCATACCAAGAAAACGATATGAGAAGAGAGAACTCTAAAATTTTGAGTTCAAAGCTCTATTTGAGAGTATAAAAAAAATGTTGCACAAAAGTTCACTAATATAGTTCCTAATTAATCTTAAGCACCCAAACTGTCACTGGTGACCACGTAACGTTATGGGTTTTATTTATCCCTCTGGCAGCTAATGGGATTTAAATAATTTTTTAATAATTTGCGTGAAGAATAAATGGTTGTCCAGTCTTATCAGTCGGGGTTAAAGGCCTTATCAATCTGAAAGCAACCAAGGGCGCCGTGTTCTGAGGCACGCCTGCCAACTGGCCACTTAATTTCTGCAAGCCACAAGCCACATGTATCACGCCTTACGCAATATATGATACTAATATACTTATTATAGAAATAATACATTTATCATAGCCCTTATATTTGTCTTGTATTTACTAGCTTTTACTCGCGGCTTTGCCAGTTTGAATTTCCATCGGAAACAGTAATTTTTCCCGGGCTGAAAGGTACCTGTATGTCCTTCCCAATTCCAAACTATTTGTACTAAATTTTAGTAAGATTGGTCAAGGGCATGAAAGTTTAGCGAATAAATAAACAAACTCACTTTCTCATTAAATAATATTAGTTGGGATACTAGATTATGCTATCTTGCCAGCTTCTGTAGTTTTAGGAAAAAAAGTAGAACTGATTTAATCAATGGATCAAATCAATTATTTGGGTAAACATTATGTTTAAGAATGTATGATTCTAAATTCAGTATTAATCTCTTGCCCAATTCCGAGTCGTCAGCAAGCCATACATTCTTCTGCCGCTTCTGTTTTACAAACAAACAAATTGTCCTTTATCATTCGCTGAAAGAGATAGATCACTTTCTGGGATAAGTCCGCCATTGTATTTATGTATATATTAACAATTTTTATAAATTACTAACTTTTTAATTTAGTCTAATTCTTTTTGTTTTTTATTTATCTCATTACCAGCCCAAGCCAAGGTTCTGCTTTTAAAATTTGCAGATTAATTAATATCAGCTAGTAACTAGACAGTAACTAGTTCAACTTTCTTATCAAGGAGTAGATCCGTTCCTATCACTTTTAACTTTCACTTATCTCCAGGCTTTTCCCACGTTTGATAATACCAATATAACAAGCCTAACTTCAATCCACAAGTTCAGAAAAAGTAAGTCTTAATTTCCATTCTTTTTGAGAGTCATCAATTTTTAAGGATTGTTCACTTTTAGCACCCAAGGGGTATGAAGAAGGCATATCATAAAATATATCATTTATTTCTTTATTTGCATAAATGTAGCTATAATGGATGTTGATTACGTAACAATGTTGTAAAAATATCGTAGTTACCACAGAATTTAGAAATAAATATTAATAAGAAGTGGCATAGTGCACGAAAAACGTGTCACTAGTTTGGCTTGCAAGCCAAAGTTTCACACAGAAAAATGGGCGGGGAATTTGATTGCGTCATTTATTGCCCCTGTTATTGGTCGATATTATAAGGTGGCTTTGTTATAAACGACGTAATACATTTCTAATAAAGTGTGGTGTAGCTTACTTGTATTAATTGAAGATAAGAAAAGAGAATACGCTGCCACACTGATCCTGGAACTAAATCCGGGTCAAAACATTTCTATTCGGATAATTTCTCTGTTCTGTGGTAGTTAAATTTTGGCCATTCAACGAGGAAACTACCAGCGTCTTCGGTACAATGCCGCAGGGACCATTATTATATTAGATTAAAAATATTCGTTATTTTTTTATTGTAATCTATTTTATGTTATTTATGTGCAATTAATAATGTGATTATATTGTATGTATTGAAAAAATATAATTGTATTACCTTATGGAAAATGAATTGAGCAGGGAGACAATACCATCCATCTTTACTATTATTGTCTTAGTATAAATATATCTTTTACGAAGTAGCTTTTGCGAACTTTATATAATATATCTTATCACCAATATGTCAAGAACAAGAACACATTCAATGACATATATTTGCAAAGATTATCTCCATTCTAAATCGTGACTCAACTCACACGTTACTAGTCAATCACTTACACTAATTTTATAACCACTCTTGCACCTAGATAAAGTTCATTTCGTAATCGGTAAAGCTATTTTAATATTGAAATTTTTAAAGCAAGAAACTTTATTTTGTTTTTATGTCGTCTTCTCCTTTACTTTATGTAGGATTGTTAGCTCCCTCTACTTAGTCCTATTAATAGCCAGTTCCTGTATAACACCTTTCCTAATCATATTTTCCTTGACACAGTCCTTCCACTGCTTTGGTCTTCCTTCTAGCTTCCGCAGCCTTCAAAGTCAATATGTCTTCTTTTATGAATCAATATGATTTTTTGCATAATATGACTTTTCTCCCTTCTCACGATATGGCTGTACATCCTAACCTATAACTTGTCATCTTATTATTTATACGTGCCATTATCATACTCATTCCGCATTAGGTATATCTAATCTTGTAATTCCACACATCCATCTCAACATTTCATTTCTGCTTTCTCGTATGATTTTTTCACCTTAAATATACTATCTTTAAAATACATTACTCAATAGCATGTCCTTGTCTTGTCCTTATGGATTATTTGAAAGAACTTTTACTTTCTCTATAGCCTGGGTCAATCCAGTGAGTAATCGGTTTTGTAAACGGACTGACAGTGTTATCTGAACTCTTTAGCATATAAAATAGATCTAGAAATAAATTAACCGGCTAAGTGCGAGTTGGATTCGCGTATCGGGTCAGCGTTCTGCCGGGGAAAATTACTATTTTTGAATGGGAAAAAATGTAACAACTAACAAAATTTGAAGTAAATACCGAGATTTTTTTTGACCTTACATACGGAATCCTGTCCACTGCTCAATAGATTTGCATAAAAAGTAAAAATTTCTTAATTCACCACCTTTTTTATAGAACGTGGTTGAGTTTCATTTTTTAAATAACATACGCATTAAAAATGTTATTAATCTTTAAAACTTCATCCTGTAATGAGGGTGTTAGTGATATTGACGAAATGTAGTTGTTAATTAGTATGACTTTACCTTATGTAATAAAAGAGGTAAAGACTGTATGTAGTCCATCGCACTTCCTTGTTTTTTTTTTTCTATTATACATTATAAATCTAACGTAATAAAATTTACAGTACATCACTGTTACACAACCCTGTTCACACAACACAAATAGCTCATTAGAAAAATTAATACAAAAACTTAAACTACTTACGTTATTTTTCTCCTACGAAAGAGACTGAGAAAAAAAGCAGAAGCCACAACTTTTTTACACCTTTTTCCAGCATTGCCAAGCAGGGTTGACGTCAAGCGACATATGTATTTTCTTAGGCGTCTTTATGACCTTGAAACAGAGTTAATATCTTAAGTAAATATACGACTAAGTTTTAGTCTTTGATTGAAAATAAATAAAGGTTTAAGTAACATAAGGTTGGGTACTGTATTTAAAAAAGACAAATGCCCCAGTTTAAATTAACAAAACATTGTTACGTAATTTGTCTCGGATGTTACATGGCAGGAAAGTGGAGGGCCGGTATTGCCCTGGACAATGGGCGGAATTAGACACACTCCTTTTATTTCATAGTGAAAACTAACACGAAGCAAGTATTGTCTGATTTTGCGGATCGAGTAACGAAAGACCCGTTTGGCTTGTAAAAGTCAAGTCAAAAACAACCTGCCAAAATTGATCATAATTGATGGATGGCTCTTGTTTGGCGAAATATGACTAAAGCTGTTGACCTCTCTACCTTTTTGAAAAGCACGATTTCAACTTCACTAATATTCAGTTCCATCTGTGATTTTGTGGATTTTATAAATATAATATATACCACCTAACTAGTCGTAATTGTAAAATACTTATAAATAACTGGGTAAAGTCTCAAACATATGAAGAAGTTGAATCTCTTTTGACTCTACAAATTCCACCCAAAAATATTTAAAAGTGTGCCATTATATTTTTGTAAGCATGTCTGTATCTATTTTTCTCATAAATTAAAATTTGTAATTACATTATTGTCTGCAAGTAACACACATTTAATTATTTAAGAGCGGGTCTTTCTAACACAGGTTTATATAACTTAAAAGAAAGGCCCAACCTTAGTTCTAAAATTGTAATGTTTAAGACAATAAAGAATTTTTATTATTTATTTTTATTATTATTATAAATGTTTTCGCCTTTTATAGGGCTCCGTACTCAAAGTGTAAAAACGAGAGCCTATAGCTAAAACACCGCTCGCTCTGTTTGTCCGTTATGAGCTAAATAGTTGTTTTCACAATGATCTATTGCCGCTATTTTAATAAATAAAAACTGAATAAAATAAATATTTAGATATTGGCACGGGAAGCCTTCGTGCGCGAGTCCGACTCGCACTGGGCTGATTATTTATTTAAGTAAGAATATTGTATAAATTTTATACTTTTGTCGTTTACTTACAAGACAGATTAACCACCTTTTCATATTTATTTGGAAGCACATTTATTGAAAATCGATCTGGGAAGCTTATATTTTGTAATATATTTTTTTTTCGCGTCTGCAAGTGTCTGTCTAACAGTACCTCCACCTCCCATGACTCTACCAACCTCTCGGTTATACGAGCCGAATCTCGGGAGAGTGCGCTGTACTTGCATTTCGCATCTCTTTCCAGTCGCACCTGCTTGATCTTCCTACAAGTTCTCTATAGTGTCGCCTATCTATGCAATCATTGCATTTTAATAACTCTCCCCCATCTTTTAGGGGGCTTACGTTCACACGTACGCCTCGCTTGCCTTCTTCTCGGCCTGAGGCCAGCTCCTGTCTTCTATGTCTTTGAGTTTGTCTCAGTTTTAGTTTTTCTCTTCGTCTTCTTTGTCTTCTTGTAGCAGGATTCTTGATGTGTCTGTCTAACAGTCAATAAGACGTGAAAAAATGTTGAAGAAAAGTAATTCAGGCTATTTATATTAAGTTTATTTTATAACTAGCAACCCGCTCCGGCTTCGCATGGGCATAAAAACCTTCCTCTTGAATCACTATGTATTTTAAAGCAATAAAGATATTACAAACAAACAAACAAACAAACAAACAAACAAACACTATCTTTGAAAAAACCGCATTAAAATCCGTTGCGTAGTTTTAAAGATTTAAGCATACAAAGGGCTATAGGGAGAGAAAGCTACATTGTTTTATACTATGTAGTGATTAGTAGTAGTACGAACTGTTCCTTTTGATTATGTTAAAAAAAGGTGTTATATAGTTTTTAACCGACACTTGCATTCCAGCGAAAGTCTACCAGATCGCTTTCAAGCTAAACCAGTCGCTTTCTTCAATAATGTAAGTGTAATAACATACATTTAGCAAGCGGTGCAAGTTACAAGACACTCGCTTAATCGATTTTTTATTTTTATTTTAAATAATGACCCCCTATTGGTGCCCTTCCTAATGCAATCAGTTAATACCAAAATTTTGTAACCCTTATAGGGAAATAAATAATCATTTAATTTTAATTAACTTATAAAACATCTGAAACTAGGTTGTGCTGTAAAATCGGTCAGCAAACGACTTCATGATCTTTATAGACAGGAGGCAGGCAGCATTCCTTACAATAGATAACACGATATTTGACAATTTCGATGCTTAATTGTTATCTTAGTACAGAAAAAACCTTAAGTACTTGTCAGAGGGTAGAAGGAAAATTTAAAATACTTATAGTATAAAAAAAGTATAAGAAATACTTTAGTTGACTTTAAGAGATCCCTTTCTGGGATAAGTCCGCCATTGTACTTCAGTAATTAATTGTATGCTTTTGTTTTTACTTTCAATTTTTTGGTACAATAAAGTTATTACACACAAACAACAAACAAACTTTTTCAAATTGAAGGTGAACTAGAATAAAACGCTATTAATTCTAAATGCCTCTGCCTAGATACTAATGAAATATTTAATTTCAGCATTAAGCTTTTATCAATCCGGTTTCAGATAAAAACGAAAAAGTATATGCATATATTGAAACGAAGAAATTGCATTAGCGATAAGTCCGCCTTTGTACTAATTTTCATCTTCGATCCTTTACAATCCAATGATGTATTTATGTAATTGGTGCAATAAAGTGTTTATTCATTTATTCATTCATTATGTCTACGCCATGCATCCCTACTCTGAAACGAACGTAAACTACTAAAATAAATAAGTTTATTTGTACTGCGCCCGCTTCCTCTTATCACTTCCACCACTCATCACTATAAAGCGTTCAAGGTTGTTGCCGAAAGCGACAAAGCCTTGCCCGTGTCGGTTACATTACACCGGGCTTCTGGGCCGGATACAAAATAAAATTTTGAGAATAAAAAAGGCTTAATAATTTACACTACTTTTTACTTTTTGTGTGTGACGTGTAGCACCGAATTTAATACCTGGTTAAGACCGGTTTTTAAAATTAATAGCAGATTAGCTAAAACGTTATAATTAAGGTCGTTGTAAAAATAAATGCTCAATAAAATTTGCTGGTTTATTTTTAACTTGGTTTCCGCTCCCATTGGATCCCGATTCGTTTCTTGTATAAATAATTTATAATTCATTTATTCAATGAACACTGGTAGCAGCGTCGAAGCCTTTTACACAATTTTAATACTATTTAGGGTTAAGTAAGCTTAGTTTGTGTCGCTTGCTCTGTATTCAATTTATATTTAAAATTTTACGATTGTATAAATTTCAAATGGTTTTCTACGTTCATTTACTTTGATCTGAGTCACAAATTACTCAAAGCGCAAGTGTTAAATGACCTCAAAGTCGGGTGACAAAGGGACCTTGCAGTATTGTCCCCTCAGATACTATGACCGTATCAGTACACTGATCTTGTCGCTGATGGCCTTATTAAGTGGTTCACTTTTAGTTTCTTTTGTAATGTAATTGAAATGTTTTTGAACATCACTAGTGACTATTGTTTAAATTTCTATCAACACAACGATAGAATGGTGTTGTGTTAATGCCCATTCCGGCCCACCGAGACCAGGTAGCCTACTATCATCTCTTAAAACCATGCAAGTTCCAGTGAGAAAGCATGACAGCGCAATATATGATGTAAGGCGACATTTCCCTTACTCACTGGATCTTGCATGGTTTTAAGAGATGGTAGTAGGCCACCTGTTCTTAATACAGACATATCCGGGAACGGTTTTCAGCAGGAAGAATACATTTTATCTACTTCTTTGACCTTAACATATTGGATCCATATCCCTAAGCCCGATAGACCATAATTATCTGAAAAGGATATAATAGGTATATTAGATTCATAAAATACAGATATACTAGATATTATTATATACTAGTAAGAATATATTATTAAGTACTCATAATACAAGTACTTTAATACACTTTTGGATCAAGGTTTAGAAAGCGGATTTCCGGTAAAATATGACTATTGATTATAAACATTGCTAACAGTAGCGATAGTAACGCTGAATTGTTATAATTCATTAATAATTTCGATTATTAGACGCGATTAGGTACGGTGGTGTGAAAATCGGTTGTCGACGTCACTCCATGAAATTACGATTATATAACGACCATTGATCGGCTTATTTGCATAATCATTGATATTTTTTAATAAAAGATAATTGTTATCATGTTTAACAGATGATGATGATGAGTAGGAGAGAACTAGTAAGAAAGATAAAATAACCAATAAAGAAGTTTCAAAACGTGAGAGGAATTAGCTTTATTAAAAGAGAAAAAAAAGAGAGAAAATATGAGCATATTTAATACGACACGACGAAATTATGAAAAAAATATATATGGAAGGATAGATAGAGGGTATAAGGGGATGAGGTAGACAAAGATGGAGCTACGTAGAACAAATAAAGGAAAAAGTGGGAGTCGTGTCAAATCAAAGTGTAAAAAGGCTAGCGGAAGATAGAAGCACTTGGAAGAGACATCGACAAGAGCACAGCTCTTAAATTTTAAATAGATTTTATAGATTATCATAATTTATTTCTTCAAAATTGGGAGTTGCAGAGTAGTGCATGTAGCTAGTTTTTGAATACAAATAAGTCTCAAAATGCCATGTTAGATAGTGTATATTCTACCTGCCACAATGACCTAGACGGTACTGTAGACGAATTTGAAAACTACATCTTTCTTTCTTTTTTTTATACTATTAAGTAGGCAAACAGGCGTACGGCCCACCTGATGGGAAGCGGTAACCGCAGCCTATGAGACGCCTGCAATACCAGGAGCATTGCGAGCGCGTTGCCGACTCTGGAGGAATCTTTTAACGCCCTTCTTGAAGACCCCCATGTTGTAGTCACTTGGGAAAACCACTACAGGGCAAGGTAGTTCATTCCATAATCTCAGAGTACGTGGGATAAAATTTCTCTTAAAGCGTAGGTACTGTTCGTGATACCTATGGGTCCAGAAATTGAGTATTGTCTCTCTGATGCGTTTCTTCATTAATGACCACCATTGCCTCTTGGACAAGTACTACCTACTTATATATAACTGGAAGATATATTTGACAGCTAAATACAGATACAACAGTTCAATCTATTCAGCATCTTAGTATGATAAAAATCTCACGAAAACGGCACCGCTTTAGATTATTATCTGACGGGCTCCCATTCTCATGTGGAGTGACGCACTCAGTAAACTGAGGTTATACTGCTTGTTACAATTAAGTTGATTATAGGTTAAAGTAGTTGACCTATTATTTTATCACTGTTCATCGTGTTAATTAACAAGAATAATTACAAGATACATCTTCATTCCGGACTACTTGTACTGTCATGAATGTCAGAATCGCGGGAGTATTTCTCAGATTGGCCTAAATTTATTGTTGACTAGCTGTTCCCTGCGGCTTCGCCCCGCGTGGGACTCGTCGCCCAAAAGTAGCCTATGTTTGACCCCAGGTCGTTAACTACACCCCTACCAAATTTCATCACAATCGGTCCAGCAGTTTAGCCGTGAAGAGGTGACAGACAGACAGACAGACAGACAGACTTTCGCATTTATAATATTAGTATGGAATATGGAATATGGATATGGAAGTATGGATATGGAAGTATGGATATGGATATGGATTTATTTGGTACCTTCTGTGTACCTTTAAGTAGGTACTACTGGCAGCACGCAATATTCTTTTTGAAAAAAGAAAAAAAACTTTCGTTTCGATTTAAATATTTTGAGAATTGGCTTCTTGTTCGCAAAACACATTATTAATAAAAATTAAGTTAAAAAACTATAACCCGACTACGTGGTGTCTAAAAAGGATGTAACAAGAAAATTATTGAGATATAAATCCAGAAATGTATAGGTATCAAAGCCGTGGTCGCACCCATTAAGTATAAATGGATGATAGGAACACCTTTAAACGAACATTCTCGGTATACACTATACAGTGGGTGCGACCACGGCATTACGATGACCATTTGGTACCTATACATTTCTGGATTTATATCTCAATAATTTTCTTGTTTCATCCTTTTTAGACACCACGTAGTCGGGTTATAGTTTTTTAACTTAATTTTTATTTAATACTTTTCCGTTTCCCGGACGGAAATGATTGGACCGCGTGAAATATACCACTTTAAAAATGCATTTTTAACATTTCTACCTATATTTTAACTTAAACAATATGAATTATATACATATTTGTAATGTGCTCGTCAAGACCTTTCCTTTGATACCAAACACGTGATGTCAATCTCAGTTTAATTTTTTTTGAGGTTAGAATTTAAGATTTAAATTTCGTCAGTTAAAAATTTTACACAATTTATATAGCCTATGTTACCCGCGCTATTTTTACGAATCATTTGACATCTCATTCATTAAAATCGGTTCAGTAATTTAGGCACCGTAGCGCCTAACATACATACATACATACATACATACATACATACATACATACATACATACATACATACATACATACATACATACATACATACATACATACATTCATACATACATACATACATACATACATACATACATACATACATACATACATACATACATACATTCATACATACATACATACATACATACATACATACATACATACATACATACATACATACATACATACATACATACATACATACATACATACATACATACATACATACATACATACATACATAGACTGCCAAAATCATTACCCTTCCTTTTGTCTTCGCCGTAGTCGGGTAAAAAGTGATCCTTTGAAATGTTTACTTGAAAATTAGCATTTTGCAGGAAACGTTTAAATATTTCGATCACGTTTCATTGTTACGCTATTCCTTATATTTGTTTGTGGTCATCTTTTTGTTTCTACAATGACATATATTTTAAACATGGTTTCAACCTTTTGTTTCCAACTAAATCGCGACAAGTTTAATATTTAGTATTCAGAACGTAGAACAAAATTATGCAACTAGTCGTACTTTTGGCAGTGCTTGTTGAAAGTCATTGTTTTAGAATTGGTTTCTTTAGATGACAAATATTATTTGCACATATTTTCAAAAGTATGTGGCAAAGTAGATTTTTGGTTTAGGTTGTGTAATTTTCCTGAATGTGTCTAGACTGTTCCTAGGTAGAAGATATTTGGAAATAGATAAGATAGCTTCACGATTTGAAAAATTAATTATTGAGCCAGCAGTTTGAAACAGTTTTAAGACCTGCTGAATGTCTTAGATGTATTTATAATCTTCTGTAAATTTATAATCTTCTCTGTCACTTTAATAAACATCCGAGCGTTTTCCCGATTGCGTCCCAAGCACCTGTTTTCACTATCACTATTACGCTACATAGTATAAATCAAAGTCGCTTTCTCTGTCCCTATGTCCCTTTGTATGCTTAAATCTTTAAAACTACGCAACGGATTTTGATGCGGTTTTAATAGATAGAGTGATTCAAGAGGAAGGTTTTTATATCCATGCGAAGCCGGAGCGGACGCTAGTTTTCAATAAAGACAGAGCACAGAGAAAAGAGCAAAAAAAGATGAAATGCAGAGGAAGTGTTAATTGTTTTAAAATAAAGAATTACAAATTTTGTCAAATAAACAAATAAATATTTAGAAACAAATCACACAATACATATTGAGTTAGCCCTTAAGTAAGTTCAAGAGTGTTATGGGATACTGACTCAACAATAATATATTTTACTAGCTTTTGCCCGCAGCTTCGCCGCGTAAAATTAAAAAAAAAGAGGTTAATTGAAGAACCGCTCGACCGATTATGTGCAAACTTCACATAAACCATCTACTAAATAATCCGAATAAAGCCTTAACATTTTTGGATAAGTGAGCCCGTTCATGAGTTATAAAATAACAACGAAAAGTGGCATTGATTTTTATATATATTTATGATAACAAATACATATGTAGGTATATAAATAGAAAAAGTAATAAACATTTTGGAACTACCAAACTATGCGTAGAGGATAACGGCAAATTTCGACACTTAGTCTAGATAATATTCTTTTAAGTCTACAATACATCTAGGTCAAAACTTTGAACGATGTAATTAGCGTGGTCCGTTTCAAAACGTGCTATCATCAATATGGCAATATATTTTCGTATTGTTCTTGAAATGAATAGCTTGGATGACCTACTGGTTGCTAAATCTGAATGTTTTTAATTAGGGCTCTACCAAAACGGCTGTTATTTGGCAGTAGCGTCCGGCAAGAACTTTGTCTTTGCAACTTTGAAGAGCGAACAGTCTAAACACCTAAACTATATTCTTTCTTAAAAGCTAGTATACAGAAGAAGGTACTCATATAATAAAGAAAGTTAAAAATGGATCTATTATAGTATCACTCAATCAAAATCTGTGCTCTGTGTATTGTCTGTCTGTATGGGTATTTTACGCCATAAATTCATAAATATCCTTAACTAGAGAATAATAGTAAGACATAAAAACTTGCAGATATGGTTTGCAAAAGTTGCCATAAAGCAATAAAAAAGCTAATAACACTAGCTCTATTTTGTCTACATCAAACTGTCATAATTATATGGGTCGGAGCTCAGTACTTGAGTCTTACCTCTTATGTACTTAATGCCAACAGAAAAAATAACTTAATGATCGTCATAATAATGAACAATTACTATCCATGTGGTACAGCCTATTACTGAGACGACATCTTAATGTCTCAATTTAATTTTGTGTCATAAAAGAATTGTCCTACGCATCAAATTAGCCCAGATTTAGACAAAGCTTTGATAAAACGTTGCGCAGGCCAACACCAATGTCTAAATCAAAGACAAGTATGTATGTGGCCTTTAGAATACTTGAAGGCGTGGGCTTCTGTTACAACAAAAATCTATTTACTAGTCAATCAAGGTACCAAGTGTTGTTATCACAGATATCATGCTTACTAAATTTCAAAAATTAGCAATAGAAAGTGCCATAAGTGGCAAGTTTTTGCAATACTAAATCTAGGCCGCTTTAAGCTAACGACACGAAAAAAAGGGAAAAATATGTTTATTCGCAATGAGAGTGAATGTTAATATTTATTTTTAAACGCCGAACATGTAAAGAAAACAATAGTTTTCTCTTATATAATGTATTTTTTTTATAATTACCTGCTTAAAACAATTAAACAAACATGAATTCATCTAAAATTAACAGCTTCAAGTGTCGTGACTTCAAAACTTCGTGGCGGCACGCGCTCCCTAATTTATACAATGAAGAAATTAATTTCTATCACGCACGCATACGCGAATAAAACAGAGGATTGTTAATGATGGAATATGAACATTATTTACTTTATAGTGTATATTAAACGAAATCTCTCATTTTATCCGACTACAGCGAAGCCAAAAGGAAGGGTAATTTTGGCAGTCTATGTATGTATGTTCCGCCGTAGCGTTTGATATTACCTATATAGTATGTATATAAAATATATATTTAGTAATTAACTGGACAGATTTTTTCATATTAGAGCCGTGGTAGCAACCACTGTAACTGTAAACCTTCAATCTTGTGGATGCTACAGGAACATCTTAAAACGAACATTATACAGTGGGTACGACCACGGCTCTACCACGACCTTTTTTGTACTTATACGTTTCTAGATTTTTATCTGAATTATTTCCTTGTCTTTCTTTGTAGACACCTTTTTTACCGTAGTCAACTTATTTTTTTTATTCTACTTACACAGTTTTCGAGACCTCCATACATGATTAAGAACAATTATTGACCTCAAAATGCCACGCTATGCATAGCCATCTTCTAGCGAAACAAAAAGAAATAGAAGGTAGCGAAAACGAGAAAAAAATCAGTTACAAAACCATGATCTATCATTCATTCGGCAAAATTGCAATCAAGATTAAGATAAGTTTCAAGAGAACATTAAGTTTTATAGACAACACATTTGCTAATGGTCATCTGACATTTAAAATTAAAATAGTGCATAAGAGAAGCGTGAATCAATCATTAAGATTGAAATGCAGTAACCTTCACATTACATTAAATTGCAAATTTAAAAATATAATTGTTAAATGAACTTCATTCTAAAATATATTTTTGATTATTTCTATATACTAAATACTTCCATACTCCATACTTATATTAAAAATGCAAAAGTCTGCGTGTCCGTTTATCTGTCTACATATTTCTGTTACGATTTCAGGAATAAAACAGTTTGACCAATTTTAATCAAAAATAAAAAAAATATATTTAACGGCCGGGGATGAAACATAGGCTACTTTTTGTGGTTGGCAACAGCTACTTGTTTAATTAAAATGTTTCCTAATTTTTGTTTAGTTGAGCTGTGCAAATATTTGTTTTTCAAGTATAATGAAATATCACTTTCTTAGGATATTTTTAAGGAGCTTAAATAGATAATTAATTATACATCCATACTAATATTATAAATGCGAAAGTCTGTCTGTCTGTCTGTCTGGCTGTCTGTCACCTCTTCACGGCTAAACTGCTGGACCGATTGTGATGAAATTTGGTTGGGATGTAGTTAACGACCTGAGGTCAAACATAGGCTACTTTTGGGCGCGATATAACCGAGTCTCACGCGGGGCGAAGCCGCGGGGAACAGCTAGTAGATAATAAAAAAACCGCGCACGATTTCGATTAATTATACGAGTAAGATGATTAATAGGCTCATCATCATCATTTCGAGTAGGCGTCACGGTCAATCGACCATGCACATCCTGGTGTCAGAATTTTTCGGAGCCGCCTCTCGGCCTCTGACGTGGTTCCTTTAACGACTACTAGATGGCAGCCGGGACGGCTTGACGTGCTTTTCGAAGCACTTAGTTAAAAGGCTGAAGCGGCATAGTACAATATTTAACAGGAAAGTAGAATCCAATTTTTAAAGCTACCTACTAAGGGTGCAATTGGGACATCGCCAAGATCAAATATAATAATATATATTAAAAAAATATTCAAAACGCGTTTTTCGTTAGCAGTTTTTTAAAATATTCATTATTATGTTTACTGGTTATTTTTGATTGGATAACATTAAATAACATGTGATTTTAATAAAACTAATAATGCACGCCTTTCAAATTGCGTTAGCTTTGAATTTATGAATGTCAAGTTACGTTGACAATAGCGCGAGCCATTTTGTTTGTCATGGAGGCAGATTACAGCAATCATCTCATTAAAAATAAGATTTATCACCCTGATTTGTCCTTTGGAACCAGCTTAACCAATCTTTCACGATAGCATGGTAACGCCTTGACATTTCCGATAGGGATATATCAAACAAAATGTTTGTTAGTATTCATTATTCATTATGTAAAATGTCAAATATTCGTGTTTAGAAGACCTGTCAAGAACATATTGATCATGACAGCTGCTAGAATTCCAGGCGAAATCTTTATTTAGATCAAGACAATTAAAAGTTGTAGTTCCAAATAGTCAGATGGCAGTCGCTCCATTATATACTAGCTATTGCCCGCGACTCCGCCTACGTGGTACTCTGTTGGAAAATATAACCTTTGTTTGATTACCGGTGTTTAAATCACTCATACCAAATTTCATCAAAATCCAGCTAGAGGTTCGGCTGGCGGACAGACAGACAGACTTTTTCAGTTATAATATTAGTATAGAAGTACCTATAGTTACCACAGTATCTAAGAACATAAGTTACTCTGGACTCTGTAGCGTAAATTGGGGTACAGAATTGGGGAGCCTGAAAAACAGCGTTACTCAGGACCATGGTTCAGGGTGACAGAAGCTGAGGCATTCCTTTGAAAATACATATTTCTTTCTTTGTGAACTTAGTACTTTTGTCGATAACTAGTGATAATGTTTATATTAAAGACTGTATGTTCTCTGAATAAAATAAAATAAATAATTACCTAAAATAAATATTTATTTCATTACCTACATAATGTATATAAAACATTTTTATTTATGGTGTGAATTGAAGTCATTTTTCATCTATAGATATATCCAAAGAGGCGTTTTTAAGGCTAAGTCTACAATTAGCATTCTCTCCGCGTCAACCATGACAAAATATCGAAAAAAAATCAAATTCAAATTCATTTATTACTTGTAAACATGTTGTACAGTAAGGTTTTACAAATCACTATTAGAAACAAATTACTAAATTCTATGCTTACGACGCACTAATTTTTTTTATTTAAGGACTAACATAATAACACTATAAGCTCAAAATCGGGTTACCAGCACAGATTACGTAAAAGTCTAAGACTCCAATTTAGGATCTCTAAATTTCATCTTCATGCTTAAAATTTTACACAAAGCCTTATTCGTGCTTACAAATAAGATGGCAGGCGTCGTGACACGTTATTTGCTTGAAATCTAGACTTGTCGTGTTATGTAAACAGAAACTATTAAGAAATTTACTCCACCATACGGCAGATTATCCATATTATCAGATTTTAAGCAAGCATATTTGTATTATTTGGAAATATTCTTGACATCTTACGATGTAAATCAATCGATCTATCTATAAATATTTTAAGCAATCGTCGATAATTTTCTGCTTTATTATCTATTTTATTATCTTCGTCATCTTTACCAAATATTCTAATTCTTTTACATTTCTTTTGAATTATTATACAGTAGTGGTGGGTCGTAGACATTTTCGTTGTCGTCTAACTAAACCGGGTCGGTTTAATTAGACTTACTTACTTATTTACTGCTATGGCTCGACGACTCAAAGGGGATCCTGGCCTCCGACACAAGAGCTCTCAACTCCCCCCTATTCTGCGCCACCCCTTGCCAGTTTAGTTAGACGACAACGTGAAAGAATTTTTTGAAGCCCTTCTTCAAGGCGTCATATTTATCTTGTGTCCAGTTGTCTTCTGTTTATTCAACAGATTCTTCAATCATCCTTTTGGACATAAAGAGTAACAAATATCAATCGAGTAACAATAACCTTTTTTGTGATTTTTGACTAAGTCCCACCAATAATTTCCTACCGGTCTCATAGTCCCACTAGCTTAGGGTTCGTTTATGTGTTATATATGGATTACAGAATACTTTCTTTTATATGTAATGTGGCTTAAACTATGGCTCTTTAAATCAGAAATTTATATCCAGAAGTGGACTTATTGCGACCAAAATGATGAATAAAAAAATAAATATATAGGATGATGATGATTAGTTGTTGGTCATAAAGAATCGTGGATATTTCCCCAGAGTTCATCATATTAAAGTGATTGAGAACTGACGAGGTAACATGTGGGATACTTGATACGACACTATGATTTGATGAAAACATAATTGTAAGAAAGATAAAAGTAATCAAGGGGTCGCAGGCAGCAAATGATAGGTAGAAAAAAATGGAAGGAACTCCGACAAGAGCCTAGCTCATAAGATGACTTAAAAGTTGCACATTTCTATTGGATAAATTAATTCCAGAGAGACATAAGGCCGTAGTTTTGAACAGTAGCTTAGCTTACCGTTTATTCCGGGTTCCACTTATGACACAACCTTCAACGTTTGACATTTAGAACTAAGATCTAGAACTGCCCGGTCCTGCCCACATATTGCCAAATAGATCAGTATGAAATCACCAGTTTTCTTTTGGGCATAAGTATTAGTAAAGATGACAATATTATTAATAACAAGTTATTAAATAATGTTTTGATGTGAATGTAATGATTAAGATCGAAAATGGGATATTGAGTTTTTTTTGGACTTGTAGAAAGGATGAATGAAAGACCGACGAAAGGTTATGTAAAGCAGAGTTGGCTGCGAAAGGCAGTCAGGGTCTGATTGCAGGCTGCAGTTATTCACCTTATTATAGGGTCTGATATTCTCGTTTTCTTTTTAAACCCCGACGCAAAAAGAGGGGTACATATTTGATGAAAATCGGTTGAGCCGTTTCAAAGTTGTGGGGGTGAAGAGGGAAAGGGTAACCAAATTTCTGCAAATATACTCGAGTAATAAAAACAAAGTTTGTCGTGGGTTTTTTTTTAATTTTTAATTTAATGTTATTTTACAACGTTGACATGACATCGACATTTTTGAGGTGGAAAAAAACCGTTACCGACACTACAAAAAGACACACGTAACACCAAAGAATTTCGAATCGAGAGGCAAATTTTTTTTTAAAATCTATGAGACATAATTATCCTTCCCCTCACAGAGTGCCACTGTTTTTTTTTTATTGTTGAGCGCACAAAAAATACCGTTTGTTGCACTGAGAGTAAAGAATTGAAGAGTTACTTAAAGTATTTTTCAAGATTTCGTGTTCAATCAATGATAGTCCTCTCAAGAGATGTAACCAGGGTGAAAGCAAATAAACTGGTACCTAACACGACAAAAGGCAGCCTCAACAACAATCACATTTTGCAACGCATTGTCTGCAAGCATTCGATGATGTTTCTCATTTAGATGCGACGTCAAACGGAACCATTGAATTTGGGGACACCCAATTGAATTGTACGGAAGACGTACCAAATATAATAAAACTGGTCAAGCGCGAGTTGGATTGGCGCTAAGATTTTTGGACTATCAGAATTTTGTAATCCTTACTCTCTCCCTTTCATTCCTCTTTTTTCTGGTTGCGTCGACCTGGTGCTTCGGATTTTTTTTTTATAAAATTCATTTTTTTTTTTTGAATATTTTATACGGCCATGGAATCTAGTCCTTTAAGGCCTTTCTTGAATTTATTAATCTTCTTCAGTCCTACTTAAGTCAGTCGAGTCAAAATTCAAGTCAATAGTCAAGTCCAGTCAAGTAAGTAAGTCTAGTCTGAGTCAGATGGCTAAGTGAAGCGGTGGAAAAATTTCACTTAGCTATATAATGGAGATTTTGGTGACAAAGATAAAGAGTAACGTAATCGACACTGTATCACTTCCCAACACTCACGCTAGTTCACGAACACTTTGCGAATAATAAACCACCAATATTATGCACAAACACTCGAAAAAACCTAAGTTTTGGAAATTAAATACAGCGCAGACATAGCGACAGTTTACTTTCCCTCCAAAAACTCCTATAAAATTCATAATTTTAATACATAAAGAATATATAGGCAACTAAATATACTTTTCAAACCATCCAATTTATAATATTCTGATCATCATCTCTTGAAATATATACATTTCAAAAGCTAAGGAGTTTGTTTGTTTTAATTTTGGTGCAATCCCTCAGCTGAGATAGCAGTTAAAAATAAAAGTCGCGCATAGATAATACATTAGAGTAGAATATACCAAGAATAATAAATAATCTTAGCTTTAATATAACAAAATATTAAAGCTATCATTCGCTTTATAACACTTTCAGGAAGCAATAAACTCAATGATACATTAAAATTAAATAATTATCAAATAACAATCCGCCGACATACTAACGTTACCCTTCACAATTCTCGTAATATTCGACATTAAGTAACAAATTGCATTAGCGTTGAAAATGTATTACCATAACTGCTGGTCAGTACACGATTAAATGATGCATTAAGATTTTATTGATGACTGGACTTTTGACCACTTGCTTAGACAAGGCTAAATTGTCGATTATTCCCAGTAGTCCTCTTTAGCACTGCCCCCGGGCTGACAAACAGTGACTTGCCAGTTAAAAAATTTAAAAAAATATATATACTTTTTTTTTAACTTGGAGCCAAAAGAATTTACCAAGACAGATCGGTATGGAAAGTCACTATGGATATCACCTACCATATTCAGGGGACTATATTTCAATGACGAGAAGTCGAGTAATTTAATCTACTTGCCTTACGCACAAGCACATAATAGATAAAAGACCAATTTTCCTTACATTTCCGCTACGAAAACGCTTTTTTGCATGCACTTCTATCTGTCCATAATTTAAGAACTGTGCTATAATATATATATAGTATATACAATAGTTGGTAGAGTCGCTTTTAGTTATAGTCGTGACAGTTCGTGAAAAATAACAAGGAGGCTAAAAATAGAGCATCAGTCTTAGATAAAAGAAGAAGTAGAAAACTTAGCCCTAAAAAGTAGGTACGTAAGTTGGCAATATAATCAAAAAAAGCTTAGATATTTTACCTATCATTGAAACTAGATCAGCTGAATATCCTATCAAAAGACAAACCCAAAAGTTTGAAAGTCTACACGGGACGAAATCACAGACATTCTCATAGCATAATTTGTTTTTATTTTGTCTTCGCAACAATAATGATACAGCATTAAAAAAGGCGATAAGATCTTCCCATCACTTGTGTCGTGTATTTAAAAATATATTTGGATATTTTTTATGCTATGTCATCTTGAAAGGTTAGCGATAATGCACCGGTGAATGCAGTGTTATGAAACGACTGACATTTGGACATATCATTCGATTTATATTGGCAAAGATTTGCTAACGATTGTGTTACACTCGGATCCAAAATATCTTGATCGTAATAAATTTCATCTTTAGCTTTGTGTGTTCTCTTATTTCTTGATCCATTTATGACATTACTTATATAAATCAAATTAAATTTATTTGCAGTAAAACTGGTTACAGTTAATAGTCAAATATCATCATCTTCTTCTCGACTCGAAATTACTTATGTTTCGACCTACATGGCCATTTTGACCATTTTTTCTTTAGCGACTTTAAGGGTTTATTTTGTGTATGTAAAGTTTGTGGGGCAGAAAAGTGCCTTTTTATAAGAAAACTTCTCTAGGAATCTTCATTCTGCTTTTTTTAAAACTTAAATACCATAATCACAACGTGTTTTCCCACTGTAAATCAACCGAGGTCCGCTTATAAGCGGATACGCAATGTCCTAATTAACGACAAAGATAAGGAAGTGATCTATTCTAAGTTAAATCTTAACGCTTCAGTGGAAATTAACGCCCCTCGACTTAGATAGCAATCAAACTGCTATTTTTCACCACCAAAAAAATAATCAATTTTATTTTCTTCTAGCTTTTTTTTCTAACTTCCCTAGGGAACAGTGCCTTTCCTGGAATGAAAGATAGTTAACATATGCCCTTCACAATACTTTTAACTATGTGTATGCAAATTTTCAGACAGGCCCTCAGAACTCAGAACTTAATATCTACCTATATGTGTTGTAACTAACACGACTTTCTTTAATATATAAGTATATAGATATTATTAGGTACATTATAATGAGTAACCATTTAAAACTAATTAGAGAGTTTTAAGAAATCGAATAAAAAGCTTATTCAAAGCCCGACACTAATAAATCTTTGATGGTCTTTCGATATCACTAGTTACCTAGTTTTCACTTTAGTATCATTATGACAATCTTCAGTGTAAAATATGTTACGTTGTAATGCATAGATCTGACTAGACAGTAATCGCTCCAATATCTAGAATCGCTAAATCCGGGACGATAAATCTACCACCAAGTGAAACGAAAGCTGAAGATGTACCTAGGAAACACGAATAGATGAAGCTATGTGGTAAAGCTCAAAAGAAGTAAATTATTATTTATAGAATTATTATTTATTTGTTTATTTTTTTATTTTATTTTACTTATACATAATTTTATTGGAGTCATAAAAATAAGTATTTACATAATTAAGAAATCCTAAACTAAAATGAAATACTTAAAATAAAAAAATATAAAGATATATAATTTATAGATACTGTTATATATCTCATTCCTCACGTTTTAGTTCTTCTGATAAATACCTATTAATTTACTTTTTAATCTAAAAACATTTAACTTTTAAAAGTAGAATGTAATAAAAGGCCGAGTATGATAATTGATTGGCCTCCAAATGCCTCTATAGAATGGAGGAGACCGGTCATCTTCAAATGTTTAGCCAAATGGACCAAGGACCTGCGTGACGCGTGGGAATTGGATTTACATTCAGAAACGCTTGCGCAGATTTAGTAATCTATTTTAGAAATTGATCGCGCGAAGAATGGATTTTTTTATTTTGTGGAACAATATAATAATTGCAAACTGTGCAGTTATTTCACTGAAATGGATAGAGGGACATTTATATTTTTTTATATTTTTTGTTTGTCTGTCTATCTGCCTGTATGTGTGTATGTATGATCACGCTTATCTCCGAAAGTACTGAACCGATTTGCTTGAAACTTTCACCAATTGTTTAACTCGGAAGAACATCTGAAGTTTGTTTCATCAAAATCGGAAAAAAAAGATGTCGTCGTTTGAATGAACTCAAGGCATGTTTGATTTCGAACGAATGCATCAAATTGTATAAGTATTTTTTTTATTTTTGTTGGTTATTGTCATGACAAACTTTGTATAAAAAAAAAGGGGGACACCCGGGCAATTCCCACGATAACAGACGACTTCGTGCGGGCTACCATTTTGCGTCTTACAACGATCTTGTAATAAAAACCTCTCAAAAGTCAATAAGAACTTATTAAACATTTTAAATTATGAATTTCATACTGTTAGGTGATTTATTAACGAGATCGTGTGAGCCTCAAATGTTATGAAATTTTGCATAAGGGTCATCATTTTAATTTGGTTCTTGGTTCTAATTAAAATCAGATCGAGGTCATCAGTGACATTTGATTCGTAGGAATTTCAATATTATGAATAATTTTGTACTTAAAATTATGCCTGTCAAACTTTGACTGTTAAATAACCATAAAAATTCAATTAATATAAAATGTATATAATAATAAAAAAACAATTAAGCCTTCCGAAATAGGTTTGTGATGCAACATAGAAAATTTTATCTTACTACGAGTTTCGAAGAAACGCTAGGATGAAAGAGAGAGAGGGAGAGGTTTTCTAAGAGGAACAAAAACTTTCATTTTAGTTTTGGCTACTATACGTTTTCAGTACTTTGTACCCTTAATAGCAAATGTTGCTTATTACTGTACTCCAAGTAATCCTGCTAATTTTATATTCATTTTATTGAAAGTAGTAAGGTTTCGTAAAACAGTACAAATCTAAGTGATTATATTCTCTTTGTACAAATCAGTGATAAATAACATAATTGACGTCCATTATCTAAATTGCTGTCAAAGTAGACCTCTCACCGGCAAGGTCGCGCTATAAAATATGATCAAAGAAATATTAAGTGTGGAAAACCACAGATTTTATACGTCAGATATACAGCTTTGTTAACAAGTGAATTATTTTTATATATACTACTAGCGACCCGCCCCGGCTTCGCATGAGCATAAAACCTTCCTCTTGAATCACTCTATCTATAAAAAATCATCACACCAAAATCCGTTGCGTAGTTTTAAAGATTTGAGCATACAAAGGGACATAGGGACAGAGAAAGCGACTTTGTTTTATACTATGTAGTGATGTAATGATTATTTACTTAATAACACACAAAGCTAAGCACATAACAATAATTAAATATGGACTTTGAGAGGACATTTCGGTAAAAAAAGTGGACAAGTAGTCTAAATCCTGCTAACTCACTGACAACAAAAGTTCAACCAGTTTTTGTTGACTAAACATTCGCTGACAATGACATTTCCAACAAACATGTGATCTTTGTGTGATTGAGAGGGTGTGGTATTTAGAGGGAACAGAAACCGAAAAGTGAGGTCGCCACAGACTATAAACAATAATATTGACATTAAGTAATTGCCAAATTTGACGACCTCTGTGGCCGCATGGTTATCATGCCAGGCACATGGGAGGTTCCGATTCGATGCCCGTTCAGGTCATTGGAATATGGTCTTTTTCTGATCGAGTCTTGGATGTTTATCTACATATTTAGTTATTACATCCTACGCTACTTACTACCCCATTAACACTCGAACTTACTTTGGGTCTAGCTAGTGTCATCAGTCCATATTATATTAAATTGCCTGAAAAAACAGGAGCACCTACAGGTAGAATTACTATACCAATAAAGAATTTATTGTCGAAATTCACATATATAAAGGACGACATTTTTATCTCAACGCATTTTTTTAAAATGTCAGTCAATAAAATGAACTCCAAAGCGATGAATAAATAAATACACAGAAGAATTTAATTCCATATTCATGTAACAATTAATGAAATGTTCCATCCGACCTTCTCATCACGTAAAAGTTCACTTGTTTTATGACGGAATCTGGTCTCAAAGCTGTGAGTGGTGACCTTATGAGGTGGTGGTATGTTGAGGATAAATATGGATTTGTAATGTGTTGGTAAGGTAAATAAATAGTGCAGTGTTTGACGACCTCCGTGGCGTAATGGTTAACATGCCTGACCGCTACTCAGGAGGTCCCGGGTTCGATCCCCGGTCAGGTCAAGACGAAAAATGATCTTTTTCTGATTGCCCTGGGTCTTGGATGTTTATCTATATATGTATTTGTTATAAAATATAGTAACGTTGAGTTAGTATCCCAAAACACAAGTCTTGAACTTACTTTGGGGCTAACTTGATCTGTGTGACTTGTCCCTATATATTTATTTATTTATGTATTTATTAAAAAAAAAAAAAGTGTGTAAATAATTTCCCTTTAGCTTTTACAGGCTCCAGTCTCCTCCAATCTGAGCTGGAAACATAAAATGTATATATACTTACGTTGTAATAGTGCTTAAGATTGTTGGAGAAAATAAACGTATTTTTATCTTTATCTTTATCTTTATCTTATCTTTACAGTGAACAGCGTATTCGATTTCCTATCATTTGCAAGATATGATGCCCTAATATACATATAAATATATTTAATCACCTGTAGGTTATACAGATTGACAATTATCCCAACTTCCCAATTAATATTAGGTACTAGCTGTTCCCCGCGGCTTCGCCCCGCGTGGGACTCGGTTATATCGTGCCCAAAAGTAGCCTATGTTTGACCTCAGGTCATTAACTACATCCCTACCAAATTTCATCACAATCGGTCCAGCCGTGAAGTGGTGACAGACAGACAGACAGACAGACAGACAGACAGACAGACAGACATACAGACAGACAGACAGACTTTCGCATTTATAATATTAGTATGGAAGTATGGAAGTATGGATAAAGATAGTTAGTTTGTTTATTTGTTTGCTACGCTTTACGTCCTATCCACTTAACCAATATGCCTGAAATTTCGCACACACATATAAAAAAGTATTGAGAAGGACATAGGATATCTTTCGACCCGATTAAAAGCCCTGTTTCCGAAGGAATATCACGCGGGCGAAACCGCGGGCAACAGCTAGTTATTAATGACTAGCAACCCGCCTCAGCTTCGCACGGGTGCAATATTATATAGCAATATAATACATGTATTATACACATCAAGCATCCTCTTGAATCACTCTATCTATTTAAAAAAACGCATCAAAATCCGTTGCGTAGTTTCAAAGATCTACATAAGGGCAGACAGAGGGAAACTACTTTGTTTTATAATATGTAGAGATAGTGAAGTGATGTTTGGTGTAAAACACAATGATAACAAGGGCACTACATTATTTTAATATAAATAGTTGGTAGTATATTATGGTAACTAAGCCTTTTGATCGCAATCTCGGCTTCAAGGCAGGAAACACG
This sequence comes from Apomyelois bistriatella, assembly GCA_947044815.1. Taxonomy (NCBI): domain Eukaryota; kingdom Metazoa; phylum Arthropoda; class Insecta; order Lepidoptera; family Pyralidae; genus Apomyelois; species Apomyelois bistriatella. Next base: position 2,173,887 of record OX345693.1, read on the forward strand.
TGGAGAACGCGGCGGATAAAGGGTACAAACAGCTCCTATTACAAAGGTTACAATAATATCAACTAATTGACATAAATGTCAGACAGTTTTTATGTATGTAAAGTCAATATTGTTTTAAAAGACCGGTAATAAAAATATAGGACACAAAAAATAACTGACGTCCGTGATAAATAAATAAATAAATATATAGGGACAAATCACACAGATTAAGTTATTTATAATGCATTGTATAATAATTAACATATTATATAATAAAAAAAAATACGATTAAGATTTAACATGAAGAATGTCCGAAAAATATTTTTTTTAAACTGACCTGCTACCCTTAGCTGCTACCGTACCTAAAGTAATGACTGAGGTCAAGTTAATTTACAACTGTACGTACATTGAATCAAATCATAAAAATAAATAGGACAGAAATTATATCAAACTATAATGTAAATTAAATAATGACATACTTAGTTGGTGACAGCTTATGTTACATTCATCCATAAATTAAAAAATAATTTGCCGCGCGCGATTCGAAATTCACTTTCTACTCGTGTACCCCGTGGCTCATAAGATTTTCCGAAGGCACGCCGCTTAATTTATAAAATTCATAACCATTAAATATTTATAATCTAGTATTTGCATGATACTTTAAAACACGAGGAAACCTTGACTTCTGTTTCAGTTCTAAAGATAATTATGCATTTTGACGTAAAGCATGTGCAGAATTCATTTAAAATGGATTTCCTTATCGAAATAATTTACATTTTTATCCAATCACCTTTCGAGATTATGACTAAAATACAGTCTAAATTTTTTAATAGTACCTTGACACGTTTAGGTTGCTCTTTAACGGTAAGAATGGAACATGGAATCATATTTTTGAGGAGATAAGAGGGAGTCACAGCCACATTGGATCTGTAAACGTAAAGTAGAAAGAAAAAGTGAAGGGGGTTTTTTGTTTGTATAATGGATAAACAGTTTCAGTTCATGTGATGTGGACTCCAAAGTGTTACCAATTGACGAACAGAAAAAAAATGCAACGAGGAAAGAAATAAAGAAGAGCATAGCCAAAAAGTCATTTACGAAGTATTTTTACCAGACCAAGTAAATATTAAAAAACAAAAAATTGCAGAAAAATAACCTGTAAATTTGGGTATATGTTATTGATTGCATACTGAAAGTGTATGAAATTTGAAAATTGCGTTGTATTTTAAGGTTTTAGAAGTTTGCATGAACTAATTGGTGGTGAATACAATATAGTATATTTTATCTGTCCTGATGCAAAGCTGGTCCCTATAATATAGTTGTACCTAATTACAAACTGGTTCACTGGGGAAGTACAATATTTTCAAACAAGTGATATTTACTCGAGGACAACTGCTCCTCTTTTTATATGCTGCGGCTACCTTCACTAGAGTATTATCTGTGGCATTCATACGTGCACATTTATCGATCAACGAAATGTGATCTAAAATTAAAATGAATTTGGATCGTTTAAAGTTTTAGGAGGGAAAAGGACCTCTAAAAGCGTTTAGAACAGGCACGACTTTATGTAAAACATTACAGAAGGCGAGATAGAGAGGGAAGACCAAGAAAGAGTTATGTAGAACAAATAAAGTGGGAGTCGTGTCGTATCAGGCTAGCACCTGGAAGCGACTACGCCGAAAAGAGCACAGCTCTAAAATTTAAGATAATAAATAAATAAATAATATATAATAAATAAAATTTAAGATAATAAATAATAGTAATAGTAATATTTCCTATCGCGGGTCTGCTGGAAGAAATTTCTATAGAAATAAGTAGCACCCTTGTACTAAATTTCCTAATTTTAAGTTTCCTATGTATGTATTTGAGTGTACAATACATGAATTAAATAAATAAAAAAAAGTATAAGTAACAATTTTTTACTAAAAAGGATGAAATTTTAGTTAATAAAAAATGCCTTTTATTTTATTGCACATTTTAGTCATATTTTACATGCACTAATTCAGATTGTTATTTATAAAGATGGAAGTTTTATTTCTAAAATCGTTATTCCGCTCATTCGGATCTTGATCAGACTTCTCAAGGCTTTCGACCTGTACTTATCTAAAATGTTGCGAAAAAATGAATATTCATTGTTATTTATAAATATACCGTTTTTTACTGCTTGTTAATTATGTTTGATGTCGATTAAATTATTTTTGTAAGCAAAGCACTCAGATACTTTGAATTTCAGAACATCTAATACCTACTTTGAATTTCAATCTAAGCCAATCACTATTTCACGAAACTCTTGGAATAAGTTTGTGAATAATACATAAATAAATGGTCAAGGAATCACGACTATATAATGTGGGCTGTAAATTTGGTTTGGAATTTATATTCAATATACATTTAAATTTTTAATTAAACACTTAAAATTAATTAAATCGATGTACCAGCGCATGTAGACTGCATGTTTTTAATACAATCTAAGAAATATAGTTTTAGATGTAATACGAGGGGAAATATGTCGTAAATATGGCATTGCAAAGGCGGGGCAGACCAAGCTTCCTCATTCTATACCTGGTGTGGTGCTCGCATTGGCTCAACTCAACAGAGCAGAAGTAAGTTATGACGTAATAGCGAATACATGTAAACACATCCGGCTGTGAATGCTGTTAAGTGACATTCATGTGCTATCAATATTAACGTTAAATGAATGAATGAACATTTCATTGCACATAAAAATCTAGCTGTAGCCCGCGACTGCATGCGTGCGAGCTTCGTTCCCGTTATCGTGGGAATTTCGGGAATCGCTCCCTAAATTCCCGCGGAAATGGCCCAGGAATCCCCCTTTTCTTTTATACAAAGTTTGTTATGACAATAACTAACACAAAAAAAAAGAATTTTCCAATTTCGTGCCTTCATTCAAATGACGATAACTTTATTTTAATGAACCGATTTTGATGAAACAAACTATAGATGTTCTTCCGAGTTAAAATAAAACAATTGATGAAAGTTTTTAAAAAATCGGTTCAGTACTTTCGGAGATAAGCGTGATCATATATTAACCAGACAGGCAGACAGACAAATTGTCCCTCTATCCATTTCAGTCAAAATTACTAAATGTACAGACAAAATATTTTTACTATTTTATTATATGTATAGATAGAAGATCATTGGATCACATTGTAAATAAGACGAATGATAACAAAGGCAGGTTTATCGCAAATCTCACTATTACCAGACAACCTTAAAGCAAAAAGGAAAACGTAAACTAAGCAGCAATCGTCTATATAACGTCAATTTATTAAAGTGATCGTAAACAGATTTATTCAACCTCTTCTGGGTCATTTGAACAGTTACACTCTGAAAATTATTGAGTTGGTAGTAGATATACAAGGTGGACACAAATCAACTGCAAATATTTTATGGGCAGATACAAGAACTATACTGAACAACTTTTCCAAATAAACTTATATCGAAATATGAAATTTTATTTTTCACTCTCCATACTAAACTAGATTAACTGATTCTCAATTTGTATGGGAGGTCAAAAATTTTTTTTCGTATTTCGACATATGTTTATTTAGGAAAGTTGTTCAGTTTACGGCCATTCTCAATTTTGGCATTCTTAGTCTAATTACCACAACTCTTTTAATTTCTTGAACTTTTTCATGAAATATGACTGTAGAGAGAATGAATATGAATCAATTGTGAATTTAATCGTATTGGCATTTATTTAGCTTATGTAGTATCCAAGTTATCGGTATCTAAAATATTTGATGGTTGTGACAATTAGAAATTATAATTTAACCTCGTCCCGGTAGTTAGAAACTTGAATTTTTCCATATAAGTATATTGAATAATGACCGCTTATGTATTTTAAGAAGATATTTACATATTATATATTTATTTTGTTAAGAAACTATCATATAAAACGCAACAATTGAACATTATAATCAATTTATTATTGTTTGAGTTTGCTTGAATCTAACGGAAATAACAGCTGTTTTGGTTTTTTAATTGACGGTGGCGCTAGTGTTCACCGAGGTATCACCTTAAATAACAGCTGTTATATACTTATTTTTTAACAACAGCAGCGAAGGCAATTAGAAAAGTTGTGGCAATTAGCGTCGTGGCTCTTAGAGAGAAACATAATTTTCCAAAAAAAAACCTACTTAATAAACAGAATTCTCATAAAGACACATCATAATCCATAGAGCCCAGAAATCTGCTTTATTTTCAATAAACAAGAATAAGTTAACAATAACTCATAAGTTTTTAATCAAGGCTACATGAATTAGAAAAATCGAAAACCAAGGTCATGGCAATTAGATACTTAGGTGTCTAATTGGCGATTACTCGACACAGCGCACAACCACACTCGACGAGTACCTCGACAACACTGACGGCTCGTGCCCTGTGCTATAGTGATGTGCCAGAGATTCTTATTTAGGGAGCTACGCCCTCGATTGCAAGTGGTTTTGGCAATTATTGTCCAAGGTCGGACACGTCTTCATTTGATAATTTTGACAAAGAAAGTACTAGTAACTTGTTGTATTTTTGATATGTTGATGAATATATATTCCTTAATATAAAAAAACATCTAAAATAACTAAAACTCTTTCTCTGAATTAGTATTAGACAAGTTTCCAAACTGGGAGAGCGCGTGGACGCGTCGTGGTAATTTAAGAACAGTGTTTTGAAAAAAATAATCTGTTATACTATGCAATATAGAGATATTTTTTAAAGTGCAACACATAGAAATAGTTGTTAGCTACTTTACAAAAAAAACAGCACATAATATTATTTTGTTTACATGAAAATTTTGCACTGGACGCTCTAAATTAAGCCTTCTGAGAATGGCCGTTTAGTGGTCGAAACTGCCCTTTAAATATTTGCTATTGATTTAAATTCACCTTATATAATGAATGTTTTCTATTCTATCAGTTCGCGTATAAATTTGTCACATAGGTAACAATAGTTTTTGAGTTAGTATCTCGATTTTGATACCTACAAGTTATATTGTTCTAAAAAAGATGTTTTTATCGTGAGTTAGATCAGAATGCATAAGCAAGGCTCAGCTTTCCTCGCTAGATGACGCATTAGTTTAGTCAGATACTTTCAAAGCCTTTAGATAGCCTGTAGGTACCTAATAACCTCACTAATACAAGTGGTAGCCACTTTTCCTATGCCAGTACGACAAATAGAGTTATCAAATACGTTCCGTTTCATTCATTGATTGATATAACCAAGTACCCGTCACTAAAACAAACTTCCTAGTTATAATTTCATGCTTGCTACTAATAGAGCGGCGAATCACGCAACTTTTGATACACGAACATTTATGTCATAGTTAATTAACGGTGTTAATGGTAGAATTGAAAAAAAAAATAGCGAGGGTAGTCGGAAATATGGTTATTATCACCTTAATGTTTTTCCGGTTGATAAGTTATCCGGGGTGATACATACCCAAAGCCTAAGTTAAAAAAATTAAAAAGTCAAAAAATTTAAATAAATGCGTTGTGTAAAGTAGCACCCATGTACTAGATTTCCTAATTTTAAGTTTCCCATATTTGAATTTGAGTGTACATGAATTAAATAAAGCGTCATATAGATATCTAACAAGTAATAACTATGGTGGTGTGAGCAAAGATTAATTAATTGGTTGATATGTGTAAGTATGTACGTGTAATTAGATTGTACGTGGCAAGCAAAGTAACTAATGGCATTCCTATCTTGAGCTCCTCCGTGCTTCGAAAGGCACTTTTAGCATTGATGATTTGATTATATTGGCGTCTTTAATACTACGATTAAAGAAACAAAGAAAGAAAGAAAGAAAAACGTTTATTTGGTACAATAGTTTACAAAAAAATAACAATAATACTGGGAGTTTGCACCAAAATTGTCCCCGCTCAGCATTAATCGTGGTATATGAACCACGACGCTGGTCTTCCGCGGACACCTTATGCCTATAGGTATACAAAAAAAAAGAAAAAAATTAATGTTTCAATCTTCAAAAAAGCATGGCCAAGGTCGCCGATTTTTTATATTATTTCATTTCAAACAGTAGGCCTCTGACTAATAGTTTCGTACCCAGATTTCTTCGCACAAATTCCAATAAGTTTTTCGCAAGATCGTCTCGGTCCAGTGGCTCCGATAATATTCATAGTTCGTAGTGGACGCAACTCGTTACAGAACAATAAATAACGGTGTGCCATGAATTAAGTAGTGATATTTAAAGTGAAGCGGTGCCCAATTACAGTTTTTTTAGATTTAACGTTATTCAACTGTTTAACTCAGACAAACGTGGCAGCTTAGATCATTTATTCTAATCTAAGCGTGGCAGTAAGAAATCGCCAAAACGCACTGGCCAGCGTGGAGTTTTGAGAGTAACTCCTCTCAAATCAAATCGTTTATTTGCAGTAATAGGGCTTGAATATGTATACCAATTTAGCGTAAACTAACTCAACAGTACTATATTTTACAACACAATAAATACATATAGACAAACATCCAAGATAAATCCGAGGTCAATCTGAAAAAGATCGGGGATCGAACTCGGGACCTCAGGTGGTATTTGGCCACAGAGGTTGTTAAATAGTACTGTCTGTATGTATATTACTAGTCTTGTAAATCTTAAATATTTTATTTAGACTACAGCGTGACTAACAAACAACAAAACTATCAAAATTCAATTAATCATTCTTATTTCATGGTTATTTTGACTTTAGATAAATTAGGGTTTTACCTACTTAAACTAGCTTTTCTTTATAAAAAAAAACTATCTAAAAATTAATTTAAACAGGATAATGTAAAACGACCGTAAACAATCAACAATTATTTTTTTAACATAACGACTACAATTGAACTTTCGAAAACAAAATGTGGTTATATCATTTCATAATAAAACAATAGAATCATTTTCTCATGAAATCTTTCTGCTGTAAGTCTTATACACACTCACACTCCATAACTCCGAAATTCCGTTCTCCGAAAGATTCCGTTTATCTCAAATCAGATACAATTATGTTATTACTTTAATAATGATATTGGATTTAGATATTTTTCATCGATATCGAATTTTTGTAATTTTCCCTTCACTAGCATCAATCACAAGGATTATATTTATAGAGCTGGAATGCGATAGTTTATTTTAGCTTCTTGCAACATAATAAAGTCGTTAAATTCTATCTAATATTACCTTATAATTGCAACTTCATTCTTGGCGAATTTTAACAATCCATTTTTAGTCTGTTGTTCTCAAATTGTTACTAAATAAATGATTGGATTTTGGTTAAGTATGCTATCTGTGAAGGAGCAAACTCTCCAAACAAAAGTATTTTGTGCTTATATGGAGATTTCCGGTAAGAAGACATATCAATCATATACTGTTATTGTAAAAAAGGTTAAGATACAAACAATTTGATTATACAATAACGTGCCAACCTTAACATTACTAATATATTAAGCTGATTTAAATTATAAAATGATTAAAAATAATAAATTAAATCGACAATAAAAATAAGCTGAAGCGTTTGTTACTTTGAACGCATATAACTTTAGAACTACTACTGATCAGATTTGAAAAGTTCTTTCTGCAAGTGATAATACTTATTTGCTTAACTGTCTCTTTATATAAGGTGAATTTAAATCAACTGCAAATATTTTAAGGGCAGATTCAGACCACTAAACTGAACAACTTTCCTAAATAAACTTATGTCGAAATACGAAAAAAATTTTTTGACCTCCAATACAAATTGAGAATCAGCTAATCTAGTTTAGTATGGAGAATGAAAAATAAAATTTCATATTTCGATATAAGCTTATTTGGAAAAGTTGTTCAGTATAGTGATCTGTATCTGCCCTTAAAATATTTGCAGTTGATTTGTGTCCACCTTGTATAACAATAAAAATGGTTAAAAATAAAAACAGGGATATACCATGCAGACGAGTTTCATAATAAAGTATGAACGTGTATGTATGTGTGTAAACTGAAATTGAGTGGCGTCCATCTCATGTAGGCCAGTCCGGTCACGACGGCTTGAAGGTTACGTAACAGTGGCTAGGTCAGAAGATGGGGCATCTTCCCCGAACCAGATTAATTAAAATTTTCAGACTTGAAGGTTATATTTTATAGCTAATGCATTGAACGAACGAGTTAGTCATTAGCCATCAATCAAATAATATTTAGAGGATACAGTTAGCAAAGATACTTTCCTCCGATGCTCACATCTAATAGTACTTAGATTTTGTTTAGTTTTTTTTTCTAAACAATATTTTACACTTCTAAGCAAAGGTCTATTCTTCTTCCATTCCAACCCTTATTGTGTTCCTCTTTCTACACTTATTTTTATGGAAGATTTTGAAATTTTCAAATCTGATTCTTGCATGGACACCTGGACAGAAGAGCCCAGATAGAACCGGACTTCTAACACCTAAAACACCAATTGTATCAAATTTCCGTGGCGGCAAATACATTGTCATCTAGATAATTTTATTATTTTCAACATCTATTTATTTTTAATAAAGTTTTGCTTATACACCTGTGGTTTTTTAAAGAGATATTTATATATTACTTCTGACACTTAAGCGTTATATAGACTTAAATTATTTTTATTATCGCAGGTGGTGTCACGATTCAGATTTCGCAATATGCCGTTTCAGTGGACAGGTCAGAGGTGCGCCGGCGCAAATTAATTCGCTGACTCTTCTGTTACTTAACATCGGTTGTATTAAATCGATCTTGTCTGACTTTAGCATAGTTAATCTGATGAATGAACAATTCATACATCGCTTTTTGGTAGGTATTACAAGATCATATTACATTAACTTATTCTCTGGCGAAATTATATAGTTATTTTAAGTTACTTTTATGGATTTCTGCTTTCATTTCTATATTATACATAATAATCAATGAAATAAGACAAAACCTTCCAATGCAAGGTTTTAATTAGCAGAAAATTATAGTATGCATTGATAAGGACATGAGAGAAAAATATGACGGTGTTGACTTCATCAAAGCATATAAAAGGATATTATGAAAGGAGATCTATACCACTCAAAGATCTTATTAAGTTTTCTTATAAAGACGCGTGCTAATGAGTTACATATTATGCGAACAAAGTATTTAAGCAGGTATGTTTTTATCAAAAAATATCGACATTTGGCGAATGAACAATTTTGTGCTCTTACTAGCTGACCCGGCTAACTCCGTACCACCTCCCTGAACTTCCACAAATATTTCAAGACCAAAATTAGCCAAATCGGCCGAGCCATTCTCGAGTTTTAGCTTTAGTTTTTCAAACGAACAGTAATTGTTTTTTTATTATATAGATATCACATATTTAGAATACTACATGTTTGCTTACAGATGTTCGTTCAAACACTATGACCGAACGAAACCAATTAATATTATGAAATTAATGAATTGGGATGCGGTAGTGTTGTGTTAATCTTACTAAGCTGCCAATAGTTCAGCTATCATCAATCAATTAATATAACATTCACATAACTAAGACTTTCACTCACTGTCAATCACATACAAACAGGTCATGACTTTGCCACTTTGACCACTGTCGAGGACACTGTCAGAATAATAACACTATCTCTCTCTAATGTCATATGTCAGCGAAGAAAGGCTTTTGTCTCGCACGTGTCTAGCTATTGATATTGAGATATTTAATAAATAGTTGTGTGTGATGTCACAAGATCACGAATATAGGATTAGTACCCAATGACTTCAAAACAAAATCATGCTAATGAACCAAATGGAATACCAAATCCAGCGAATCACTTCTAATTGCACCTTATCTATTAAATAAATTCAATCTACATAACAAACTTCCGTCGTTGCTCATATATACCTCTATAATATCGCACGTATAGGCGAAGATTTCTCCAGCAGTGGATAGCTTGCAGATAAAAATAAACTTATCCTAGATTCCCGGAAAGTAAAATTTGTTTAGAACGGTAAAGAAGAATTAGTTAATGTAGAAAGAATTAATACTGTTGTTAATAGCTACGTTAAAAGAAAAACTGTATTTGATAGTGAAGACTGTAGCAAGCTGCATAATCTATACTTCGGAAGCAAACTCATTTGACGTAAAGGCCAAGATGGGAGCGGAATAAATACTGAACTTACACAACCAATGGTTCCTTGATTGATCTTACCTGCAACAAAAAGTAAATATAAATAAAATAACAAATTAAAATATGGTGTCGTGACTGCAACTTATTGAGTAACAAGGAGATCAACAATTACATAAGATTAGCATTCATATCATCAATTATACTCGTTCCATTTTGATACTTTACTGATATAGCCTAGATACTGATAATTATAACGCTCTAAACTAATTATTATTTACTGTAGCTAAGATCCTAGGTCACAATCTATCAGATAGATTAAGATCATTAGAAACACGGTGTCTTTGTGATCCTTATATTTATTGTGAAAATAATAGTCAGAAGAGCTTCCTCCTAAAATGTATACCTTCTCTATTACCGAATCATGTTCCATAATTCATGCTTTACATTCAAAGGCTTTACACAAGTAATTACTTTGATAATAAAATGGCTATCTACCGTTCTTCAAATCACGTGTTTAAAAAACATATTTCTTCACTCATAATCGTGTTCTTCGATACTTTGGTAATTAATTAGTTAGACATAACAGAGTGGCATACATATATAAAACTTAATATTTCTTGAAAATCTAATAACTATAAAAGCCCACCTAACCGGAACCATTCTAAGGACTGTTGTTAGGCGGCAAAAATAGGTATGATTTGTAACTGCTGATTATATTTTGTTACAATTAGTAAATATATAACGTATCTACAGTAAGGAACTCGAAATTCTGAAAACTGTGAAAGTTGGGAAACCCGAATACCTAAATCACATAATGCCCGACAACAAATATAAACTCCTTCAACTTATACTGAAATGCAAGATCCAAAACAGAAGGAGGCCTGGAAGAAGGAAAATTACTTTGTTAAGAAACCTACGACAATGGTACAATAGAAAAATGCGATCCCTATTCCGGACAGTTATTTCAAAGGTGAAGGTCGCATTGATGGTTGCCAATCTGCGATGAAGAAGACACCGAAAGAAGAAGACGGTAAAAAAATATGTACTAGAGGATATTGTATAAATACTTCCGTCTAAAAATAGCTCACTAGTTATGTAAATTGCAAATATAGTTCAATCATTCAAACCCCGTCTATCTTCCTACGCTACTACTTGACACTTGAACTTTAACGAAGCTCACTTGCATAATATAAAGTTATTGATCTAAAAAGCTCTCAAAGATGCTATCTAAAGTCTAGGCAACAAATAAACAACTGAACATGTTATTATGTAAGATTTCAGAGGTATCGGTTGGATCAAAAAGGATTGGGTAATAGAGAAGTAATCTATAAATAAATAAAAAGGAGGAAGTTCTTCTGACCAATTTTTTCACAATTGTATAAGTAGTGTTATTTTTAAGTGAGTAAGTAGGTTCTATTAAATCTTGTGTAAGGAAGTTGTAGACTAATCTTTAAGTAGTAAGGTATAGTTTCATTGCGCTATACTTTTACCTGAAAACATCTGTGTTAATGCCTCTCTCTTATTAAATCATCTTCTGTTTTTTTTTATTTCATAACTGTTAGAAGAGTAAAGTTTTCAAACAAACTCACGACCGACAGCTACTTAAGGTAAGATCATAATTACTTCTTTAGGCAGTTGTGTTAACCCTTTCGCTGCCAGCATTTTTATAACGCATATTTCATTGTCCACTACGATTATTGGAATAGCTCCTTCAATTTATTAATACTTTAAAGTTTATGCTATTTTGTGTTTTAACCATAGATAAAAAAAAATTGCCTGCGCGCGATTTCGTTCGTTTATGTTTTACGCGTGCACGTTTTATTTCGGAATAAAAATATTACCAACAAACAATCACTTAACATTCACATCACAGTTAAATCTATTCTTAGGGGCTGGCACGTAGAATGCTAATCCATGTTGCTGCTTTCACACTGACCGTATTTGGATGACTCAAGTGAAGGCAATGTTTATGTCAACTAATTTGAAGAGTTGAGATTTGAACTAACCTTTTTGTCTAAATAAATAGTAATAAATATATAGGGACAAGTCACACAGATCAAGTTAGCCCCAAAGTAAGTTCAAGACTTGTGTTATGGGATACTAACTCAACGATACTATATTTTATAACAAATACATATACTTATAGATAAACAAGAGATAAACATCCAAAATCCAGGCCATTTGCATCGGTCGAAAGTGATGTCGGTGTTCAGGCCAATATTTTATGTTCGTTTTAAGTTAAACTACTAAAAAAACATGTGAAAAGTTGTGCAAAAGTTTAAGACATTTTCTTTAATTAAATCTGCTTAAATTATATTTCCCTATAGTTTCAAATAAATAGTTGAACGAGTAGTTTTGTGGTAAATAAAAAAAAAAGTTTAATTCCGTTTCGAAATAGATAAACCCTCCCAGTACAAGGTCATCTTTCTGGAACCTTTTTTTCATATCTAAACATAATTACTATTGGGAAATATTAAATGTAAGTTTGATTAGGATATAAACGATTTAGTTTCACCGTAATCGACACTAATCGTCAAAAGGGCGTTTGTAACAATTGAATTAATAAGTTATTTTAACCGGTAATTATGGAAATCTTTGGTAAAAGCCTAAGTTCTGCTATGACTGCAGTGAACTTCGTATAACATTGTCACACTAAACTATTCGGTTTTCTTAATGGCTGACAGTTAGATAATGCTCTTAGCATCTTAAATGATCTTTTTCTGATGAACCTGGGTCTTGAATGTTTATCTATATATGTATTTGTTATAAAATATATTATCGTTGAGTTAGTATCCCATAACACAAGTCTCGAACTTACTTTGGGGCTAACTCAATCTGTGTGATTTATCCCTATATATTTATTTATTTATTTATTTTTAGCATTAAGTTAAAGTTAATATACAACTATACTTTGAACAATAAAGTTTAAATAAATAAAGTTATATAAATAAACTAGCAGTCCATCTCGGCTTCGCCCGTGGTACATACATAGCCTATGTCACTAGTTGTAGTTTTTGAGTTTATTCATTACAAACATACATTCAAAAATACAAATCTTTCCTCTTTTTAATATTATAGTATATAGTATAGATATAGATAATATAGATTGTTTTCCTACTATGATTTATCTAGGATATAAAATGAAATTCTGCATTATTACTCTTATTAATTAAGTAATCAGTCAACACGTTCAAGAATAGTTCGTGACATAAAACCAATCAATCAAACCTATACCTTAAGATTTACATATAGTAATAGAAAGTTGATTGTAGGCTTGATATTGTGTTCAGACGTGTTAGCCCGGGGCTAGTTCGATAAATCCTTTAATTGAGCTAAAGACAACTGAAAAAAATATTTAATATTTAGGCACCGCGACTTGTCGACGCCGCTGGTGACAAGAGGGCCGGCTCATTTCTCGCGCAGAGAATAGCAGTCGCTATTCAGCGCGGGAATACAGCTGGGGTTCTTGGCACCATGCCGCAAGAACACTATTTTTTAGATTTTTAAGTCTTATTTATAATTTTAGTAATATGATTTAGTTTTAATTTTATTAGTATTAATTATTTTACAATAAATAGTAATTTATAAAAAATATCACAACTAGATTTCGGATCATTCTTACCACAGAACAGAGAAATTATCCGAATAGAAATGTTTTGACGCGGATTTAGTTCCAGGATCAGTGTGGCAGCGTATTCTCTCTTCTTATCTTCAATTAATACATGGAAACCACACCACACCTTATTAGAAATGTATAACGTAGTTTACAACAAAGCCACCTAATATTATCGACCAATAACAATGGCAATAAATGCCGTAATCAAATTCTCCGCCCATTTTTTCTGTGTGAAATGTTGGCTTGCAAGCCAAACTAGTGACACGTTTTTCGTGCGCTATGCCATTTCTTGTTAATATTTCTAAATTCTGTGATTCTTGCCAAGTAGTTCAATTATCTACATACTTCAGTGATAATGATATAATTATTTTGACTCGCCGGCAATGTCTAATGAAAACCACCCAAAGATGTTGCATCCCCAGTAACTGGGCTTGACTTAAATATAATTTTACCCATTGACATGATATAAGGTCTATGAGGAACCTGGAAAACAGAACCACGAATTTTTTATTTTTTTTACATTTTTGCGTTTGGGAAGCCCCGGGCGAAAGTTAGTCCACACATAAAATAATATAGCATGTCAACCAAGCTGCATATAATTGAGTAGAGGTATTTATCCATTGGAAAGCAGGAACAGCAAATTATTATGCATTGCCATTTCCGATACGTTCTAGCAAGTGGGTGTAATGGTTGTTATTGTAAACTGCACTCCTAGAAGACTATCCTATCAATTTTCCTTATCATCACCATCATTAAGGGCATAAAAAGCCCATCACTAGTTAGTTATAAGCATCCCTACTCTCACAGATCTACGAGTACCTTAACACGTTGCCAAATATTTTTGAAAATACAATCGGTTTTTTATTGTTATAACTGCTATAGCAGTCTATTAAAACGTGTTAATCCGTTCCACAGCTATGTATCCAGCGTTTTCCTGCGACCTGGTGGTATATTGTCATAAGTACACCCGACAGGGTTCATAGATATGAATCCTGTCAACTAGCAACTAGTATACTAAATAGTATACCTAGCATTCTATAATCTGTTGCTAGTTGAAGAAGTTGCTTCAGCTAATCCAATGCTCTTATTCTTTTTTCAAATCTTAAATATCCTTATATATCAATCCTATTAGCAAATATTCAAATTCTCACAGGCAAAAGATATTTTGTATAAATTATTTTATCAATGGGTTATCGTAAACTTGCCACATAGTTAATTCGTCACGTTTTTAAAACTCCATACATTCAAAGTTAATTCGTCACATGCATAAAAAAGTATTAGTTAACTCGTCACAGGTAGGTATGCGTTATAGTTAATTTGCCACAATTAGCAAAGTACCGACAGCAAGCAAAGTGATTTATTTATTTAGTGGTTTAAATCTACGCTAATATGAAAAATGCCGAAGAGTTTGTTTATTTGGTTTTATGACATGACGACAGGTTAGATTTACAAAAAAAAACCACTCTTGTAAAGATGAAGGTATGTACCATGGGCGGAACTGAAGCGGACAACAAGTTAAATACATTTATTTACTACAAATGTCTAAAGTATTCAACTACATACAGGGGTTTATTTATTTGAATTTAATGATGGCCAAATTATATAATTTAATTTTCTATATTACTCAATTTTATTTTTCTATTGTCATGTGATCTATGTATTGGAATGCAATGTATGAATTATTATTGAATAAATTAATGATCACTTGATCAATTCAAATAGGACATCATTTTTTTTTTAGCTGCAAAATGTTGATAGTTATCTTGAGTTCATTCATACCCTAGGAGGCTGTTGGTGCTTTTTAAATAATCCTTTATATGAGGATGAGAAAATTTACAATCAGACAGCTAGGTAGCACTCCTGCACATGCTTTTATCTCTCTCGCTCGCTGCAACTATCTCTTTCTAAATGTAACAACTAACCCTTTCGGTCAATGCATTCTTGTTATCAGTCCAGTGACTCACATGACCTTGCGAGAGGGTGGTGACGTGTTTTGCAAAATTACTGTGCAATTTTAAATGTTGTAATTTGTGCATCTTTGAAAAAATGGATAATCAGCCGGGAACAAGTACGGGAGGACATGGTGTAAGTATTTTTAAATTTAATTCTATACAAAAAAAAATATGTGCTATTTGTTTATTATTTTATCTCTCAAATGCTCTTATATAAAAGGAGTTCGATTTTAATAACAGTTATTAAACAATGATTTTATTTAATTTAACTTTAGATAGCCTATGGTTTTAAAACAAAATTAATACTTAACTGACCCCTCATTATTTTCACAGCAATGTCAATTTAATCAAGTGTTTATTTAATTGATTCTAGTAATTATAATCTGCAAGTTAAACTGCACTAGATCTAATACGAACTATTAATTATAATTAAATAAATATTTGAATAAAAGAGTCACATTTCTTATTTTATTTATTAGCAAAGGTACAGTTTAAAACTTTAGATATAATTTTAAATCATACCGTTTTATGCTGCTTGTCTTAACTAGACATGACGCATGACAAACTTTAAACAAAATGGCCGACGGCTCAGACGCCAGCGGTGGTGTGATTAATCATACATTGTGAAATTTGACATGTATTATGCTTATTGTTTTCTGTAGACAAACACAGTTACAAATTTCTATACTATACCCGTTTAGTTTTAAAGCATGTAGTAATTTTTATGGTGATTTTATAAAATGCTGACTATTTCCCGTGACTTCAATTGCGGCATTTATTTCCGTTGTTGTTAAGAGTAAAGAGTATTCTTATATTGAAAGAGTTATCAAATTCCGTCCAGTAGCTTTTTTTCCTCTTTATAGTATTAAGTATAGATAAATTTATGATACTATTTCAACACCTTTTCAGGTCACATTTACGAAAACTGAAAGGGGACGGAGAATGCTTGTGAGAGGTGGTTATATGTACACCTTTCATCGGGAAACTAAGCTTGGAACTGTTTGGAGATGTACGAATCGTGCATGCAGTGCAAGTATAAAAATTTCGGAGAATCATAGCGTTCGAGTTTTGCATGAAGCGGCTCATAAGTGTAAACCAAATGTAGTGAAAACAGAGATTATCAAGACAAAGAATCTTTGTAAAGAAGCAGCAGCAAACACCAGCACACCTATGCCTCAACTATTTGAAGAAGTTTTTCAACCAAAAAAAGACGCGGGTTACGATTTATTAAGTGCCTTACCGAAATTTAAACACTTTTCAAGATCACTTTATATCGTAAGGAATCGTGAATTAAACGTACCCAAAACACATTTTGCTAAATGTGAAGATGTAATAATCCCGTTCAAATATACAGATTGTTTTTTATTATTTGACGACGACAGTGATCCTGAGAACAGAATAATAGATTTCTGTACTGAGACAGCTCGTGAAGCTGTAAGAAATATTCGAACATATTTTTCGGATGGAACTTTTTCAAGCTGCTGTAAACCATTTTATCAGCTTTACTGCATACATGGTGATGTGAGAAGTGACGAAAACTTTACAAACGTAGTTCCTCTCATATACCTTCTAATGCCTAATAAGCAAGAACGGTCTTATGAGCGACTTTTTATTGCTCTCAAGAAAAATTTGCCATATTGGAACCCGGTGACAATGATTGTCGATTTTGAAATTGCAGTTATCAACGTCATAAAAAAAATGTTTCCACATATTAAACTACAAGGATGTAACTTCCACTTCAAACAAGCATTGGCTAAAAAAGCTCACGCCTTAAATATGAACAGCATCAACGAAAAGAGACACTTGGCTTTGTGTGCTGCATTGGCGCATGTAAAGCTAGAAGACATTGAAGACGGTTGGTTGTGGATTATGGAAGATGCGCCACAGAGTGAAACAGTAACAACATTTAATGATTATTTCGTATCCCAGTGGTTAGAAAATAAAAATATACAATTTATTTGGAATATACATGGTTCTCGTCATAGGACAATAAATCTCGCAGAAGCATGGCATAAGCGTTTGAACAATATGATGCCTCAAAAAAAACCTAGAATGCTTCAGTTTCTGGAAACACTCAAAAAGGAAGCTGAGTATGTAGATACTAAAATAAAAAAATTGAATCTAGCCATACCATCAAACTTAAGAACGCGCAGGTCAATTGCATATGACAGGGAGTTAAAAACTCTTTTAGAAAATTATAATAACATGCCCCTGTCTGAATTTATATTGAAAATTTCTTATATGCAGCATTTTAAAGAAATGTAACATGGATGTAGTTAATTCTACATTTAAGATTTAAATTAATAATTTTAATGTATGATTTCAAAGGAAAACTAATGTTATAAACAAAAAGCAATATCTTTACTTTATATAATAAAAGTTCTTTTTACTATTGTTTTATTGTAGGTTGTTCTAATTTGTTACATAGATGTAGTTAATCCTATACTTAAGTTTTAAATTACGACTTTAATCTTTGATTTTAGGGGAAGGCAAGTGATGAATTATGACAAAAAATACTGTGATTTTATCTGTGATTCATTAAGTAGATATATTTTGTTTTTTTTTTTTATGTTATACACGTAAGGTATATCAATAAGGTAGGTAGGTAGTAGGTAGGTTGTGCATGTTACCTAGACAAATCAGCCGCTTTCTATTTATAAAGAGAACTGTGATTTTTACAAATTGTTACATAATATTTTAAATAAAACAGCTGTAAATTTTGAGAACCTTCCTAGAAATTAACAGCAAATTTATTTTTGTTTGCTTCTTCTTTGGTTATATTTGTACGTAATATTTAAGTAAATCATTCAGATAGAACTGTGATTTTTGTAATAGATGTAGGTAAGGTTAATATCCCAAAACTGTGATGAAAGAAATAAATGTTGTTATTTAAATTTTTGTTTAATTTTCTTGCTGTCTGTACAAAAATAATCAGTGTGATGAATTTACTATACTAAATATTAGACTGTGACGAATTAACTATAAAAAAATAAAAGTGTGGCAAGTTTACGCATACTTTTTTTCGTGACGAATTAACTTTGTGGCAAGTTTACGATAACCCTTATCAATAACATTACATTACACATGTGCGCTTTTGCATTCTAAGGGTTCTACCAAAAGTAAAGAAAGCAAAAATTCCGTAAAATAAAAATATGTAAAAACAAGTCATTATTAAGACAAAAATCTGTTTTAAAAACGGCTTTTACCATCAAAACTTTAAGGTTCAAAATCAATTTACGCTCCGGTTTAAACGAGATATATAATAAGCCCCCTGAATGTGGGTTTCGATTTGCTTTCACTCAAGTCCAAGAGCGGTTGATGACGTCATTCTGTTTTTGTGTGAGATAAGTTATTTAACATCGTGGTCTGATTCAATAGGCCTATACGGTTACGGGTTCATCAACCTTTTTTCGGTGAAGACTGATCTGTCACTGTACTGTAATTTCCATTAAATTCTAAATCGCGACCCTCTCTAAGCGAGCCGAGATTTCATGATTTACTTACACCGAATTAGGGTCGTCAGTCTTTTTGATTCATGAATGTATTTATTTGTATCTTTGGTGATCAAATGTAGTTTGTTGTTCGACAGTTAATAAGTAACCAAACTAACCATATTATGGAATATAATTATTATAGAAAAGTATGAGGATAGAACCGGAAAAACGCTAAAATATAAAAGAGTGTCCAAAAGTTATATAATACGAATATAAATATAAATTAATTTACTCATGTAATAGTTTTAGAGAAATGTGCAGGGCTTGGTCCAACATTTGCATATAAATGTTATTCGGAAGAAACCCATGATGTAACATGATCTATTCAAAAAGTTACGATACGATAGTCATGTGGTTTTGGGATTTGGACTATCAAAAACCGAAGATAATAATATTGTAACCATTCATCACTATGGTAAGTGCTTTTTAGTCTACATTAATAATTTGGCAATGTGTAAATGTATTTACAGTTAACTTGGTAGATAAGTGTACCACCTTACTTTGTATTTACATTTTAGTTAGTATGCTTATTATACTTAGTTTAAAACTCAAACTTGATGAATGTATCCAAATCAGTGACATTCCAGAAGTGCCGAAAGAAGTGAAAAATATAATGTGTATTTTTTGAGGTGGCGCATCTAAATGACAATGTTACGCGGTAAAACTTATTTAGAGTTTTCCCATCAATAAACTAGTATATAACACACACAATTTTTCTTTCTCTCTCTCTCGATGTTTATTGGGAAAATCTTATTAGCTTCGTCTTGCACGCCTTACTGTCTGCTAAAATTGCCTTTTCGAACTCACAAACAAACATATTGTTGACATTCTTGCCATCTGTTCTGATATTAACATTTTTCTCTCTGTCTTTTTTGAATTCTTATTTCTATCTCGAGTGACCGCTTTACTTTGCCATTTGACTCTGACAGACTTACTTGACTGGACTAGAATACTGAATTAACGTTTTTAACCTGACTAAAGTAGGACTGAAGAAGATTAATAAATTCAAGGAAGACCCTAAACGACTCGTTTCCAGGACCCATAAAAATATTTAAAAAATACTTGGCTAAGTGTTGATCAAGTGTTCAGTAGACATCGCTATAACATTACCTTACTTACAAGTCAAATGATGTCTAATATTACAACATTCCATCTCGCTCTTCTATGTTTTTTTTTTCTCTTATTAAACGACTTCTTAAAAGGAGTTGGTTCTATTTTCGACTGTATAATTTTTATGGTTAATACAAAGCTCAGAATTTGTAAGACATAATTATGTTTCACAATTTAACTGATTGAAGCAACAAGTTAGATTACATCAATAAATCTCTAATATATGTATACATTTTTGCCAATTCATTTCAACAGAGACTTGTTCTTGCTAAATTATATAGATGTGTTTATTATATCCTACAAAGTGAGGTAAAAAGTTAATGTGTTATTGTTTAATCATTCTTTTTATAGAGATACAGGTAAGTTAAATAACAAAATCAAGTCAAATGTTCAATCATTTTGCTAACACCGAAGACAATCTTTATATACAGTTAAAAAGTTGTCTTCGGGGAATTTCAAGTAAGTAAATTTTTATATTTGCAGAACAAAACTGGGGGCCACAGGCTACTTTGATGGTGGTAGTATTCTTCTGCTTTAGTAGTTTAATTGTGTAGCGTCAGTTGTACACTATTTACAAAATAAATAACAAAATTATGTTAATATCATCATAACATACGATAGTTTACGCTTGTAGATACCGAGCCGCCCGGATTCAGGTCAAGTTTTCTCAGTCCGCGCACTATAATCTCGATAGCAACGTAATAAGCGCTAAATGTCATAAATGTCACTAAATTTAACTCGACTTGCTTACAAATGTTAGAATGTACGACCACTTCTAAACCAGAACTATAATACACAAGCTCTTGCGCCAGTTGCACATGATAAATATTAAAAAATACGAGATATTTATAGAGAGATTTACGTAAATAAAGTAGTTGATTTTTCGGATTTCCGTTGATCGCTCAATGATTGATAATTTTTAATATTATATTCAAAATAAATAGGTATATGTTAATGCTTGAATTATAATATAAATAATAATTAAGAACTAAGAAAAGAGTTTTTATATCTACATAATATACCTGATTCTAACACGCACTTGGGGTTGCCCATCACGTAAACAGTCAAAAGTACCAAATTTTGAAAATTTGAATCTCTCAGGTTTCTATCAATCTAGTCTATGTCAGTCTACTAAAATGTTATGCATATAATTAAAAACTTATTATATCTCTTTACGATAATTTTACTTTTACATGACTATTTTTTAGATTACTGTCAATGTGTCCCACTGCTGGGCAAAGGCCTCCCCCCTCTTTCTAAATGACTTTTACTATGAAAAAAAGATAAGGTAATCACGAGATGAAAAAGTGCATATCGACATTGTTTTTGGACTTTTACTTTCCACCAATTTCCATTTCTACTTAACACAAATGTATGACTATTATAGCTCAATTTGGAACTTCACGCTTTTTGCGCTTATTCAAAAATTTTAAAACTAAGGAGGCATGACATTACAAACAATTTTACACATTCCACTTGAGTGATAAGAAACTAAACCTACGCCTTAAGTACGTATACTGTAAGTCGAAATTACATTTGTTGTAATATCTCCGTGTCCTGTAAATTTTGTGTACTATAATGTGCGAGAAAGTGAAAATATTTTCAGATTCAATCCAGTTAAGCTGCTATTCTTTTGAAAATGTCAACAAAAACTGTGGAATTAGTATGATTTTGCGGATAAATGGAAGATGGCCCTGAAGAAGGTTGCAGTGCTGGATGCAGGTCTCAAATGCGTTAAATAAAAACGTATTGATTAAAAAAAATTTGTTAAATTATGTTTTTTTTATTTACTTGACTGTACTAATGGACAGTAACGTCATCAGTTCACCCAGGTGGAGAACTTTGGTGAAGCACGGGTCCGGTCCGGACTCACAACTTTACAGTTGTTGATTTGTCTGAAATACCTCGACTTTACCCCTTAATGGATTTTATTGATTAAATGCTTAACTTTCAAGATTTACTTGTTATTTTTGGTCTTGATTTATTTTTATATAAATACTAGCTGTAACCTGCGGCCGCGTGAGGCTTGGTTATATCGCGCCCAAAACTAGCCTATGTTTGACTCCTGGTCCACAACTATATCTATACCAAGTTTCATCAAAATCGGTTCAGTTTTTTAGCTGAGAAAGCGTATCAGGCAGACAGATAGACTTTCGCATTTATAATATTAGTATGGAAGTATGAATATGGACTGAATCTCAGATCTACCTACTCGTTTAGTTGTACTCTCTGAGATAAAGTTACTTTCAAGAACACAGTGAGATCCCGTACTATAAGGAAATAAGCCTCAACCGCAGGCGACAGTGTTATAATAAAAGTTTCATAGTTGCAGTAATAGTTACATTATAAGTGGAAAGCCTTCCTCATTTTGGTTAGCTTTCCATTTAATTGTTGAAAAGTTGGAAAACTTGTCTTTTATTAAATAAACTTATATAAGGTCGACATAAATCAACTGCAAATATTTTAAGGGCAGATACAGACCACTATACTGAACAACTTTTCCAAATAAACTTATATCGAAATACGAAATTTTATTTTTCACTCTCCATACTAAACTAGATCAGCTGATTCTCAATTTGTTTGGGGGGAAAAAATTTTTTTTTGTATTTCGACATAAGTTTATTTGGGATAGTTGTTCAGTTTAGTGGTCTGAATCTGCCGTGACAATATTTGCATTCACCTTATATACAAAAGCTAAGTATTGGGACTTTTTTGAGGTCAGCAAAAAAAGTTAACCAAAATTTCGTAGGAAAATTTTAGACTTTACTGTTTGTAATATTGTATATTTTGTAACTCTACCTAAGCTCTACTAAGTCTGTGTCAATATTCACACTCAATTATGGTACCTTAATAACAAGTTGTACCCTTTCAAGTTAAATAATAAGGCTAGATCTAGGTAGAAGTGCTGGACGACAGATAATTTATTAGCTGAATAAACTAGTTCAATAATTGTACCTTATTCTGTGGTCAAAGGTCAAGTATACAAAATCCGCTGACTTTTGCCTATTCTGTGGTTAAATGTACAAAGGACGCGCAATTCTTACGAGTGGCACCTGAAGTAAGGATAGTGTATGATTATTCTTACTTTTAATCTAATTCTTTCTGTGGAGACTTAATTATTAAGTTGCCATTTTCTGGTGTAATATCTGTAAGTCTTCCTTAAACCTTAAATAAATAAAAAAATTACCGACTTTTGCGATGATAGAAAAATTTATGGTAGATACTGAATGTGCTGAAAGATTGAGAGAAATTTTATAATCATACATAATTTCACAAAAGTCTTATTCTTCTTCTTCTTAAATTTCAAATAATTGTTTCTTAATCAAATAATATTTTCAAGTAGCAAAATTATTAGATTATTAAAGATCTTGATAAGAGCCATTAGAATATGAAGGTCATCGTTGCTACGATACCAATTGACATCTGGAGAACAATAGACTGCGGCTACGCATTATTTTTCAAAACAACACTCAACTGACCACAGCAAAAGGGATTTTATCCATTATCCCCACCTCACCGAGTTTGTCCTTTTGTCGTGATTAAGCCCTAATTGAGTTTTATACTCATTAACTAGATATTACAAGTCATCGGAACCACAGTATTCTATGTCTAAAGAAAAGTTACCTATGTTTGTTACGTCACAAGTAGGGAAAACTGGGCAATTGGGACATTTTGCAATTAATTTCCAGTTTATCCATTGGGGGAAAAGTCGGTAGGGTGGGAAATAATAGGAATAACCGATCCAAAGCTTACATCGTTTTCCAAGCCATGCTAACTTCATTCATATACTGATAATGACTTTAAAATATCTAAATAGGTTGGTCTTAAGCATGATGTTAATATATTAATCAAAATAAACTACAACTGAAGTAATTTACCTTGTAAAATAACTCAATTTCTCACCGCTAATGGTTCGCCATGACATTTTGTACTGAACTCGTCCGTGTGTGGAATGGGGATCACCAATTCATTTAGACCATTAAAATTGTGAAACTGATGATTATAGTGGATCAGACCGCTACTTCGCCATGACACTGCGTAAAGTTCAAGCAAGTCGTATAAGGGCCATATTAACAGCTACGAGTGCTGTAGGTAAATAATAATAATAAATAATTTCTTTATTTTCTCTTCACAAATAAGTTTTATGTAAAACTTAAAGCTATAGGCAAAACACTTATTGTTAACAACTTTGGCATCACTTTGTGAAGAGACTAGTTCCTGAAATAGGTCCCATGAGGAACCTGTGCTACAGGTAACTAGGCCCTCCCTTCGAAAACCTAATTATTAGTTGGTGCAGTAAGTAAGTGGAATGTGTTTTGGTACTATAGGTAGTTACTTAACTTCAACTTCAAACCGATACAAAACTAACGTACTAGAAATAAAAATAAAAATAAAATGAAAAGAAGAACTGAGGCTGTTTGTTAATGTAGTGATTGTGTTGTGTTTAAGTATACTTTTGTGTTGTGTTTGGGTGTTAGTGTTTATGTGTGCGTGTGCTATGTAAGTGGAGGTGAGTGAGGGAATTGGGATACAATAGCGATTTTAGGGGCGATTGCGGTTAGATGTTAGGTTCTAAGAGATTTTCTGTAGCATTGTAGTCTAATGTTTTTAGGTAGGTTGCAATTGATTTTTTACAGCTGTATTTGTGGAGGGGGTATATATTAAGAAGAGTATTGAGTTGATTATAAAGGAACGGCCCACGGTAGGGAAAGAAAGAGGAGTATGTAGCAGTGTTGTGCATGGGAATTTGACAAATCTTCCTATTTGGTCTCCTGTTTTCAAATATGTTGGGGTCATACTGTAGCTGAGAATGTTGTTTTAGAGTGGTATGTAAGATGAAGGATTGTCTGACTGTGAGGATGTCCCAGTGTTTATATAACTGGTCAGTCGGGTAAGTCAAGTTTAATTGAGCACTGCCTTTTTTCCCATAGATGTCGTAAAAGTTGAATAGGGAATATAATCTTTTATCGCTTCCTAATAGGTGGCGGTTTCCACTTAATGTTAAAGTATTCAATATTTTTAAGAGTCATGAAAGAATAATAACTTTATTTCATTCGTCGAATTGCTGTGTGTTTTCCTAAAAACTAGCAAAATTTATAAATAAAAAATCTACTTATAGAATACAGAGAATGTCATTAGGTGTTAATAAGTCCACCATTTGTAGGTACACTTTATTTTAAATTTGTACAATAAAGTTTAAATAAATAAATACAATCAGATGATTCGAGATTAAAATAATAAAGTAGATATGTTTCCCCTAGAATTTAATCCCTCAACATCTCAAACACCACTTTCAGCAACAACAGATTATTGAGGCAGAAAATCACCCATGTCATGGGACACTAAAAAGGCAACGAAATTGAAAACCTCATATCCGAAAAGAGCCAATTCAATTATTTCTTCAGCAAATTTCTCAAGAACGTTTCAATTAAATCTAAATTAAGATGATTATAAGCTATTGAAGCCCAGCAAAACTGCTGTATATACCACCATAATAACTCGCATTTAACCTGGTTAGCTCCAAATTGGTGGCAACTACGAGTCGCAATCGACAAATTGCCGATTGCACGCCACGACACAGCACGATAGGTTTATTTGGAGTCATGAGATGCACTGACAGATGCCATATAAGTCATCTGAGAGGAATCACATAAGCCTCTTCGTTTTTTCGTCCGAGCGTGTTTCCCGGTTGCATCTTCAGCTTACACTTCAGAGCCCAGGTACTATTAATCATGGTCCTGATTTGGCGGAACTGGTTATTACAATGTAACTACTGCCGTCTGACCTCCGTAAACTTTTTTACAGTGAAACCAGACCCACAGGAACATGACCAGGGTGAATTAGTGGCCAACACTGGCATCTGACATAGCCTAACGACTGCCATCTACCGATAACAGCCGGGACCAACGGTTTAACGTGCATTTGTGATAAGACCACCTAATCTATTTTTATTTTTATTTGTACAATAATATGTCATTCACCTAACCCTCCTTTGAAAGGAGTCCTTTCATGAGTTGTGGGGATTTCCATGAGCAACCCCTAAAGTGTCATGTGCGTATTTATGGTCACTGCGCACCCATCTATCGCAGGCTATTGCTTGTTACCAACATAAAATGCCAACAGAAACTTCCTTGGTTGATGTCAGGGATTGGTCATAAAATAAAGCTAAATCTTCAGATTTATTACGAATGAAATGACGTTACTTAAGATGCAACAACAAACTTCAATATAATATATAGACTATACAATAATATGAGCAAGCCTATAATTTTCGTACATCGTGTGAAATATGTTGTCTAAATCATGATTTATGTTTTTAAAGATTTTCCCAGCTATTCGGAGTTCTGAGAGCATGAAGCGTACAGTTAGTTAAATGCCAAAAGACGAGCAATCATGCTATTATCGAAAGTGTGCATGCATCATTGCATTCCGGCGAGACAGCCGATATTTTCATTTTGTTTTCATAATGAAAACAAAATATTTGCATACGAGTAGCGTGGTCTAAGGCATGCAGATTGTGGATTTGAACTCTAATTGAGCATGCAATATCATCAATCAAAATATATAGTAGTAGTATCATAGTGAATATTAAAATTGAGCAAAAGCAAAGATGATTTTGAAGAAAACTAATTACTTTATGTACGTACTTCTAACATTATTTGTCGACTCCATTAGAATTATTGTGATAGCTGCCACCTATCCAAAAGAAGTACAGTGGAACACATATGAAAATATATTACTTTATCCTAATACATCTAAGATGGTAAACTTTTCTGTGTGGCCCACTGTATAAGAAAATTTAAGTATCTCTTTGGCACTTAGTCAACTTGGATAAATCCATTCCATCATTTATTCTTAGAAATGGTCCTTATCGATTAAAAAAATCCAAAGACATCAAATATTTTAATTAAACAGTTATTCTGCATTTGTCTCTCTTTAAATTTATTATTGAAAACTTTAATGAATAAGATGATTAGTATCCCAGGCCAGAGGATAAGAGTCATATCGATTATATAATATTATCAGATAAACATCCATTTTGTAATTACAGTGAATCACACGCATCTAAACTAAACAATGCAAAGGAGCAGACTGCGTGACAATACTGTATAATTACTTGATGCATTATCAAGAGCCATCTTAAGTTGCGAACACATTGAGAACAATTGGTTTTTGTTGTGATTGGGAGGGTAGGGTGATATAAGTTTTATAAATTGTAAATAATGTATGAAATTTTTAATGAGATCTAATCTTTAATACATTGGAATATGTACTGTCGGCGTATGTTCTGTCGGATAAAGTCTAGTCGAATATGTGTTCTGTCGAAGTAATGAATACTTCATCTACTGTAATATTGTAATAGAGTTGAAATTCAAAACGATGCTCTTTTTAAAAAATGACGTTGTCTTTGTAAGGATGAATGCTAAGCTGGCCTGTTTATAAATTGTGAAATGAATGAATCTAAAATAAAATATTAGTGATTGGATTGAATTAAGAACGAAGATAATCATATGACTATATAGTCGTATATCCGATCAGGCATACATTTATGCAAAATTTACTAATTTATTTTTGATCTATTAATTTATTGCATGTAGCTCTATTTAGAGTTGCCTTCAAAAGTTATATTCTAAAGACGCTCTATCGTATCTATCTCGTAGTTACTCAGCGAATGTTCCCAATCAATACCAGCCTTTACAGATGCATTATGCGTGGTCAGTGGCCAGTAGAAAGCGGTCTTTGATCTTCAGTTTATTCGTTATGATGGTAAATACCGATATAATCGCTTAGATGCGACCAGTGAAAACGAGAGCTAGACGTAATTCACGAGATAATTGTGTAAATGCTACTGTTTTGGAGGTTAATTTGATTACAATGGAAATAAACATGGGTTTACCGCGTTAATTATAGTTATACTTGTAAGAATTACTTGAGGAACACTATTTCTGGGAACATAGTCTATTGAAAAACATTTGAATGGTTGTCGTTAGGCTATGTCAGATGCCTTTAGGCAGCCTGAAAAATCTGACAGTGTTGGCCACTAACACACCCGGGTCATATGCCTGTGGGTCTGGTTTCCCTGTAAAAGAGTTACAGAGGTCCAACGGCAGTCGCTCCATTGTCCATAACCAGTTCCGCCAAATCAGGACCATGATTAACAGCGTACCTTAAGCTCTGAAGCTGTAACCGGAAAACACACTCGGATGAAGATTAGAGTTTTAATATAAAAAAAGGTGATAAAATTGCAATAAATTTTTATAAAAGCTAAAGAAATGATGCTCAAATAGGTATTTCGAGTGCTTTTATAACTTCCTTGTGTTTGTCAACAGTTACACAGAAATGTAAGTAACTATTATATTTATGCACAGACAGACCGGTCTCGACAAGTTTCACTTAGCAAGTAGAGCATTTAGTGGCTATGGAAATTTTTATCTGATAATACTACTAATGAAACTTATTCATTGCCAATGAAATAATGTTAACACATAACATTAAGAATAATTACTTGTAACTTACACATTTCTACTAATTTTATCTGTGGTCCTGTATAATCGTTTTTATGTATTTGGTACAATATATGGTGTTTATTTATTTAATACTGTACACTCAAATACAAACATGGGAAACTTAAAATTAGGAAAAATCGTACAAGGGTGCTACTTATTTCCAAAGAAAATTATTATTCTATGTGTGTGGACTTTATTCATTATTTTTACTTTTCTAGACTATGTTACGTAACTAACAATATTAAATAACATTAAACTAAAAAAAAAATCAAATAAATGTTGTTTAATAATTTAAACACAGTATAAGGTACCCTATACTTAAAGCTATGATTTATCCGGTCAAATCCTAAATATCTAATGGATACGTTTTATTTTAATGTTTTTTTTTCGTCCCCTAAATTAATTGTCTTAGAATCACTTAATCTATTTGTAAAAACCGCATGAAAATCCCTTTGTTAGTTTTTAAGTTTGTCGCGCACAGGCAGACAGACATTTTATACTATGTATAGATAGGCGCTTTGTACTCAGTTGTATAATACAGTGTATTTATTACCGACTCCATTTTCCAGATCATGACTCATACTGGCACTGCAGTTAGTAGATATTGAGTATCAACTGGCATTTAATACACAAATAGCCAAGAACTGTGTTTTTATTATTTCACCGACTTATTTCCAGTTTAAAACCACTCCATATTTTTCTGTAAATGTTCTTAAATTCTGTGTAAGGTTTATATTTCTTTGTGTTGCTTATTTAACATAGGTGGTGGTGAACTGGTCAGCATATTTAGACATCATCATTTCGTATAAGTTACAAGATCAATCGACCATGCACACTGGTGCCAGAACCTTGGTCAAATAATTCATGACGTATAATTTATACATCCTAATCCAAACAATATTATAAATGCGAAATGGATTTTGTAAATTTGTTTGTTACCTCTTCACGTCCTATGTCAATCTACCTGAAATTTCAAAAGCTAGTTAATTTAATAAACCTGAAATATATTACGAAAATATGTAAAAGTGAGAAATGCTATTATAAGTCAATTTATTTTTATTCCAAAAATACTACCCTTCTTTTATGTGTTCTCCGCCATACTGAACTCCCATTTTTCCCATCCCAATATGGGTGAGTAAGGGATGGGGTATGTACAAAAGAACCCAAAGTTTCGACGTGCTGCCTTTGATTTAGGAAACATACAAATAAAAATATATTGCAGATTATTTATAGGCTCTTATTTTACTTGTAAATATAAACTTAAGAAAAAACAATTATTATCTTTACATAGTATAAAGCACAGTAGATTCCCGTTGTCTGTCCCTATGTATGTTTAGATCTTCGAAACTACACAACGGATTTTGATGCGGGTTTATGATTCAAGAGAAAGGTTTTTATAGCCGAGCGAAGCCGGGACGGGTCGCTAGTAAAATAATAAAAGTATAAAATAACAAAGAGTCCAGTCCCGGTAAATCGTTGCCCCGAGGTAGGGTGTCCATAACGTGACAGTAGCTAACAGTTTTCCACATGAGCAGTTATATCTAAAAATAATAGAATATATAGTTAAATAAGTATGTAACAGACGACAAATTAATACTCGCGTAACAGAAATCAGTTCAGCAAATCAACTATAACCAAACAACCTTGATAGTTGACCGCGCAACGAGCAGGCTTTATTCGAGTAGGCGTTTCACTTGTTGCTGACTTGGGTTTGATAATAATAAGTATAGCAGGTACAATATTTTATTAATACTTGTGGTAATAGGCTTGTGTCCATCAAGAATAAATATAATGGATAGGGGTTTATAATGATTAATTATATTATGGAGATAATAACAAACAATTTTTATTATTAAAAGCGTTAAAGATTAATAATATTTTTTTAAAATAAATTTCGTAAATTGAAACCTTTAGTCACGTGACAGTGAACACCAATCAGAAAGCGTTACGTCACGCCGTGCGAAACTCCAATCTTGTCTTTGACGTTTCGAGTATCACTACCGGTTCTTGACAAAATTTTGGTTTTAACAACTAATATCAAGTTTATACAGTTTTTGCTAATTATAATTTGAAAGAATTAACCATGGAATCTGGATTCAGCAAAGCAGACAGTAATAATTTGCCCAGAATCGATGCCGTTATGCTTGGAAATTTTTTCGCGTCGAACAGTAACTTTTGCTCATCTGAATTTCGCAATGTTAAAACTTCCTTGTAAGTATAAAATATTTATTATAAGCTTAAATGCTATGTGATATTTCAGTTCGGTACACAAGAACTTAATGTTGTGACGTACATTTTGCAAGATACTGTTTACTATTTTACTGTTCCCTTTATATGATACTCCATATAATTAGTCATATCATTTGGCAACTAGAATAATAAAAAGAGTATGTTTGTAACATTAATTAGAAAACTAAAATGAAACGTTCACTCCTAAAAGTGAAACAACTTAACCTGAACTCATGTATTTATTATTTAGAAAATAGGGATTCTACAAAACACATCTAGTTTGCTCGAATTAAGTAATAGATTGTATTGTGTGAAATACTTAATCAAAATTATCTTCACAAAAATACATTCTTGAACCTGTTGATAAAGTTTGTTTGTTTGTAATATCTTTATTGCTTTAAAATACATAGTAAATAGAACATTATTAAAATCAGAAGACAATGTCGGACTTATCCCAGGAAGGGATCTCTTAGCATAAAGTATGATCTCTAAAGTATGAGCATAATCTCTTCTTGCAAGTTTTAGCCACTTTTTCCGTATTTCTCCATTGTTTGGAACATATATAAATAACTTGTTTGGCGTTTTTATAGTCGTGCTATCACACTGGGGCACTATACAGTACTTATAATATGAGAAATTTATTTTTAAACGATTAAAACTAGCTATAACGTACGAAGACACGATCGCTCTTTGGTTTGTTTCGCACGGCGTGACGTCATTCAAGACGCCATGACAGTCTTGTGCGTTTTGGAACCAAATTGAAAAATGGTTTTTTAAAACGCGAAATTTATAATGTAAACGCTCGATTAAAAATAAATAAACCTTTTTTTTCGATAAAATGCCTAATAAGCTAAAATATTAAGCAGTTATTGAAATTTTGTCAACTAGCCTATTTAGCTTTAAAACAGGAGTAAAATCTATTTTTGCAACTTGAATTTGTATTCTTTGAATTTGGAATTTTATATTCTTTGAATTTGGAATCGCGCGCCAAAATATTTTTTTAATCTATTATCTAAATCTTTTATGTCAAAACTTATCACTATTAATGTTTAGCATTTTGGATGGTATAAACTTAGGAGCCCAAAAGGATGAGCTTAAAATATTTGTCAAGAAGGCTAGAAGTATCTACAAAGTTTTATCCAAGTTAAGCTACACTCGTCTTTGCTTGACATGTACGATCATTACGAACACGCTAGGTGATCAAGCTCCTGGAATAAGATTTTTTTTTTATTTGTCGTGAAAGCGATAAAGGAGAGCTGATTATTAATTACCTTTCACAAATGATAAAGCCTTGCAAATTTCGCAAAGCTCTCTTACTTTTCCCGTTCATGATAATCATTTCGTGTAGGGGTCACGGTCAATTGACTACGTATACCCTGGTTTCAGAGTGCTTCAGAACCGCCTCTCGGCCTCTGACGTAGTTTCTCTCATGATTATCAGATGGCAAACAGAAATACCGACGGCTTAACGTGCCTTCCGAAGCACGGAATCATCTTTGTTATCAGACAGTCAGGTCACTCACGCCTGTAATGTCCTAACCAAACTGGAAACAAATAAACAAAGTATGCTTCCCATGGAAATTAAACCCATTACCCCCGGGTCTACAGGCAAACCCCTTAATAATTGGACCACGGAGGCAGTTAACATAAGAATAGGCTGCTAGAGCTACAAGTCATATATATCATGTTTCATTACAGACTTCGCTTCTCGTCTTACATGTTAATGAACCTGTCATTATTCATTATAATGACAAATGTTTTAAGTTCATACATCATTGAACATCAAACTGATTGAATGAGTCTGAAGAATTTCATTTCGTTTTAATACATTAAATCTAATATTTCTCAATACACCTGGTGCATAGAATATTAAATTTTATTGAACAATTAAGTAATGTTCTACTTGGTTTTATCACAGATTAGGTACAGAATGCTATACTAGCAGTTTTATTGATTTAATTATAATATAATTCTAAATAAATTTATATATGTTGGTAAATTATTAATACTTGATTTATACACAAAAGGAACAAAACAACAAAAATATAAGATGAAATTCCCAATGCTAAGTAAGAAAGACGCTATTCACTAGACTGATTAGCCACAGGAAAAATGACTAATTAATTGACTTAAAACATTCCCAAAGAGTATTGACGTCAGGCAGGCCTAAAATAATCATTAAAATAATGCCAAATCCTATTTTATTAAGTGCCTTAAAGATAAGTGGTAAAACATCGCTTTGTCATCGGACCCAGGGTTCCAAAGCTAAGCTATACGGTTTTGACTGCATTTGTGAAAACGCTAAGATTGACTACATATATTGTTACTATTAGAGATTTTATAACCATTTTTTTAGGATATTATTTTTAATGCAGATGTGCAGGGTCAATTTGAAGGATAACCGTCTTACTACAAAAACAGGACTAACTTTAAAACTAGGTTTAGACCATTATCCGCCCAAATCAAGTTGACATCTAGTAATATCACACTATATCACCTGTCAATATTAAATTGATTTCGATGGATAATGCTCTAAACCTAGTTTTAAAGTTAGTCCTGTTTTTGTAGTAAGACGGTGAATGTTTGAAAATTCTTTAATGTACATATAATATATCCACAACAAGCTTCGTCAATATTAAGATATAATCAGCAACAAGCTACGTCAATTTAATTAGTGTTTTTTTAGGGTTCCGTACCTCAAAAGGAAAAAACGGAACCCTTATAGGATCACTTTGTTGTCCGTCTGTCCGTCCGTCCGTCCGTCCGTCTGTCAAGACCCTTTTTCTCAGGAACGCGTGGAGGTATGAAGCTGAAATTTATATCAATTACTCAGGTCTACTGTCCCTTGAAGCTGTGAAAAAATCAAACTTCTAAGCCAACGCAATCAAAAGATACAGCCGTTTATGCCGCAAATTTTCGACACTTGCAAGGGAATCAAAACCTACAGGGTGCTTCCCGTGAACTCAGAATCTTGAAATTTGGTACGAAGCAACGTCTTATAGCATAGATAAAGGAAAAATTACGAAAACCATAAATTTTTAGTTACATCACATCATATATTTTTTTTAAATAATTTTAAACTTACTACCCATTTCCTCATAAACGCGTAGAGGTATTAAATTGAAATTCATACCAAATACTCAGGTCTATAATACCTTTAAGCTGTAGCAAAATCAAACTTCTATGTCAACGCAATCAAAAGAAACAGCAATTTAAGCTGCATATTTTGAAACTCGCAAGTACTCGCAAGGGAATCAAAACCTAAAGGGTACTTCCAGTCGACCTAGAATCTTGAAATTTGGCATGAAGCAACGTTTTATAGCACACATAAAGGAAAAATTCCGAAAACCTTAAATTTTTAGTTACTTAAAATAAAGGATTACTTAAACGATAAAGAGATCTTTGTCTTAAATTTATGCTCCTCCATCTTTCCCCATTGTAATGTTATGAATTTCATTTTGCAATAAAAATACCATAGTTATGACTCGATTGTCGTAATGAACGAACTTTGTAAACCTTGCAGGTTTGTACGGAACCCTCGGTGCGCGAGTCCGACTCGCACTTGGCCGGTTTTTTATTTTTAATTCACTATCAGTTTTTAAGCACGTGCTACTAGGATATGAACCTATGACCCTCAGCGTGGCTTTCTGTCAACCGGCCACTAGTGGCGCTCAGACACGACAATAGAATCAATTCGCCACGCCCAGCCACGTAACAATTGAAGCTTGTGTTAACTAGTTCAAATTACTGTATTGAAGAACCTTTATTATGTTTATTACTTAGCAATGAAAATTGAAGCTTAAGATCTGAAGCAGGCGAACGCATTTTGATTGTTAGAATCACGTATGGACAGGTGAAGATATCTTAAGAATACCTTCTTCGTCCAACCGTATTTTTTGTTTGCTTCTGACTACAGGTTTTAAATCTTATTCCTAGACTTGATTTGCGGTACTGGTATTGCAATAAAGCAACCGCTCCTTTATACAGGGACACCAGACCAACAGGAACATGATCCTGCTGTGTTAGTGGCCAAACTTTTAAATTTTTTGATCTTAAGGCATCTAACTCAGTCTAACGACTACCATCCAGCGATAACAGCCGTGACTAACTGCTTAACGTGTCTTCCGAAGCACGGAGGAGTTTGGAGGAGGAGAGATAGATATGCCACATATGTCGCGCTGGCCATCGTTCACCCTATAGTTCCTAACGCACATGCTCTGATAGGCTATAGAGCTCCTATATCTTATTGTTTCCCCTCCATAAGGCACATAACATGAAATAAGGTTTAACAGAATTTTTATATACGTGAAAATATGTATATATGTTCTAAAGGCGCCTGCCTCTGCCTCGACATTGCAAACGCAAGGCAATCGCCAACTTCGAGGCCACAAGGAAGTGGACTAGCAAGATTTTCAATCGCATAATTTCCAAATAAATACTAGTTTTTAAATTAGGTCGAATATTTACATACTGATGTAGAAGTCATCAATGTGTATACATAATAAGTTACATTTAATTTGAAAACTTTGTAATTTATTTATTTTAAGCATAGATTTTTTAATGATTGCCTCGCGTCCAAAGAACTCGCGCCATTCGAAATTCTTTGATTTTAAGAATTATTAAAACGTCGGGTTTGCCGTTAATGTTAATTGGTAATTAAACGATTGAATATCATTTTAGTCCTATTTAGATAGTTGTCTAATTTTTTACTACTATTAAGTGTTTGGATGTTATGTTTTCTGAAAAATCGAGTCTTCATTCTCTATCATTGTAAATGGCTGACAGTATTACGCATATTTTGCCCATTCATTTCTCAGATTCCCAATTTTTATTATTGCTAACAAAAGCACATAGATAAAGTTGTGAAGGACCTGGAAGAACTTTAAAAAGTCGGCTGGCCGAGGTGACGCTAAGCAAGGAACGAGCTCTGATGTCGTCCAAGATCCTTTTAATGTCCTTTAACCTCAGCCTTTAACCAATTTTATTATATGTATGTATACAGATTGAAACAAAATAATAAGAAAACCTAGTCTAAAGAAGAACTATCTACAATTTGAGGCAACGTGCCCAAAATGCTGGCAGCATTCCATTTAATGTCCTGGGAGCTTAGCCAAAGTCGCAATCGCAAAACCTTAATGAGGTACAACAAGAACAAATTGTATGGGATTGACATAAGATTGACCACGTGATTTACCGCAGCTTATGTCAATCCCATGCATTTTGTTATTTTTGATATTCGTTAGCGTTTTGAAATTGTCATTTGGCTACGGGTGCTGAGCCATCACTGTGAGTAATAAGCAAAGGCTTTATAAATGCACTAACCTGTGAGGTTCGAAGGGCGCTGGTGACCGCCAGGAGGGCCAGCGCGGCCGCGCTCCACCACACCGTCCGCATCTTGATAGCTGGAATAATCAAACACTATTACAAATCTTTATACAATACGAAAATTAAAATTAAAATAGTATAAAATGAAACAGTAAGATTTTTTGCAGCAGATTTAATTTAATTTAAACGGAACATCACTTCATCACTACATAGTATAAAACAAAATCGCTTTCTCTGTCCCTATGTCCCTTTGTATGCTTAAATCTTTAAAACTACGCAACGGATATTGATGGGGTTTTTTTAATAGATCGCTTTAATGGGTCGCTAGTACTTAATATAACACGAAAATTAAAATACTGTAAAATGAAACAGTACCTAAGACTTTTTCCGCAGATTTCGTTTAATTAAAATAGAACATTTTAAGTAAAAGTTTATATACAAATAAGTGGGTACTTGAAATTGAGATAAGAAGAGGGAAAATATGGGGACATTTGATACGTCACGTCGACTATATAAAACTATTATAGGAGGCAAGAAAAGAGAGAAGACGAGGCAAGGGAAAGGTAAGGAATTGCGTAGAATAATAATTAAAGGAAAAAGAAGGAGTCATGTCCTCAGGATGTCTATCGGATAGGCAGAGACTAGAGATTTCCCATTGCTATTGGATACGATAAGATCAGATTTCTATAATTAAGATAGAGACGGACGCCTCTTTACATCTCTGTTTATTTGGGACTATAAAATATGCTTTAAATGCTATATTTAGTTAAAACCACAGATTGAAACATTCAAATTTAAATTGTTTATTCTCAATATAGGACATTTTTATCACTTATTGAAGTCAATCATTACTTAAATTAAGTTTACTACCACTTCCAAAGCGCAAGTGGAGAAGAAGCGGCGCCACAAACTCCACTGGAGCATACATGTTTTATATACTTTCGGCCAGCTGCATTAGCATTCGTCATATATTTATAGCCACTTCGTAACATTCTTAAGTTTCTGTAAACCGTAAACGTATATCAAACAGGGCGACGTCTATCTGTGCGTCACTTTCGCCGCCTAATATATTACCACTTTCGTTTTCAAACAGATAAGATTACAAAAAAAATTAAACAAGATGTCTTCTCGGTGTTTTTTAGATTAGTTTCAAATTCCGGACACTTATAACCCGGGTGTTTTTAAGACCAGAGGGAATAGGCTATTATTGAACTAGTGAGCTCTATCTTTGATCACATCTGCACTTATCATCAGGTGGAATCGTTGTAATTACTAGTCATTGACTACATAAAAACAAAAAAAAAACAGAAGTTGCAAAAAGGCACTCACTTTTAAACGTTTCATATTAAAGGTTGACTGTTGTGTTATACATTATCATAGGAACCATGACCTTGGTAACTGAGTCATGCCCAGGTCAAGCACAACTCATATTCTGTACCCAGGTCAAAGTGTCAAAACACTTTGGAATTAGCCAAAAATACCATTATGTTTAATTAATAAGCGAAATGTTTTTTGACTTAATTTTTTTTTATTATTATGTTGTCTTACATCTCATATTAATTAATATAAAAGTGATAGGCAAATAAAATTATGCTAAAAATAGGCCTCAATTTTAAAAGACCAATATTTTCAAGGACGATTATCGCTCTTGATTAAGTTCTAAATTCAAATATTTAAATTTATTAAATTGCAAAAATTCGACCGCGTTTTTCGCAATATGTGTATTAATTATTAATTCCTGTATAAATTTATTATGAATTTTATTTATCAAGATCATCAACACTTATATAACTTATGGATCTAGGATTCTAGCCTCAACTGGTGATAAAACTTGTTAAGTATCCATCCAATACAGAGGGGTTTAGAAAAGACTAATTGCATAGATGTTTTTGTCATGTGGTGCTCTTGCCGAATCCATTCTGATAAAATATAAAAAAAATTGGTAAAGAATAAAAAACAATTTTGAGTTGTGAGCTTCGATCAAATACATGAATGAGGTTATTTGTTCGTGTCCTGACTTAATATTCGTTGCAAGCGGTGCTCTACCTAATAAATTTACAACGCCACTTTTGGGAAATATTAGATACCTTTAAACATTTTTATATATGCAAAGACAAAGTTTTTAATTAACGCGATAACAAAAAAATATTTTTTACAAATGGTTTTATCGTCGGCAGGGAGATATATATGCATAAATTTGATATTTTTAAATAAATAAATAAATATGTAACAAAAAATTAATTTCCCTGTTTCCTGATCATGGATATCATAACAATGTATTGCATCCCTAATTAGCAGACGTGATGTGGTCAAGGAAATATTTATAAATTGTTAGCAAATCATAATTGCCAATTCATCGCGTCACGTCTGGCTAATACGTGTTATGAACTAAGTCTTAATTTAGTATATATAGTTATTTTATTTTGTTAATATTATCCAGTCGTCGAGAGAATAAACGGTGTACACTTCACCTCGTCTCTCATTTCCTGCCATAATACCCTGACGTGATGTAGCGAAGAACATCCGTCTGCGGTCGAGCACAGCTCCCGCCACAGTGGGTACCCCGTCAAGACGGGAGCGACGCGATCGTCGTCACAAGGCAGCAACGTCTGGGTCAAGCGGCGAAGTAGCGTGCGCATTTCCACCGGCCTTCCACAAGCGGAACTCACCGGTTTTCGGAAATTCAAGAGGCACTTTGACCACTGGAACTTGCAAGAATGGATCCTACCAGTCCAGTGAAGAACGCCCCGCTTATGGTCGCAATTAGCAAGTCAATGTCGCACCGCAGTCACAACGAGACAACCCGAAATCAAGCAATGCGGTATCCAAACTTCACATAGAAGAAAGCGACATCCTCAGCAGCCGCCGAACATGAAAAGTTGGCTACAAAGAAATGAATGATCAACTGCTACGAGGAAAGCGACAAATTGCACAAATTGAGTCAAATAACTCATTGCAATCACAATAAATGCGCTACGATGAAAACACTTTCCGTCACAAATTACGTCAGTACAGCTGGCAAACGCTGCATTACGCACAGATCGCAATTTTGCCGACTAAGCAAATGCGATTGCGACGACCAACTAGGTCAGGTTCATTATCGAGGTATAATGACAAATAAGTAAATATATATTTATCAACATCACAATGCAAGAATAAATAACATAATATTAATAGCCTGCACAGAAAAGAAAACTCGAGCGACTTCAAACTCAACGTTGAAAATGGAACAATTAAACAGGGGAAAATTCGACACAGATGACGTGAAGAAACGATGTTAGAACAAATATATTGGAATACTGCCGATTATTGGTGGAATTCTCCGGAAGGAAAATAAGTGGATAAAGTTACAGAGTTGACAATGCCTGCAAGATTCATCAACCTTTCGTCCATACGCTCTATCGACAAGAAAAATGGCAAACTATGCCAATATGTTCATCCGTTGTGTCCAGAAAAGAACCCCCAAAATCCTCAGGCAAGTGCCGAGTGAAGAAGTTTGCAAAGGAACAATATTAGCCAAAATGAAGGAATATATGAAAAAGAGATGCCATCGGTTCTATTCGGATTACGCTCCAGTTATCGACAAGACCCTGGTTGCTGTCCGCGAACTCGTATATGGATCAATCTATCAAGGCTACCTTCTTCCGCAATGCATAAAGACAACGTTCTACAGTTGAAAATTAATCAGGAGTCATCAATATTCAAGAAATAGAAATAACACGTACGAGGCAACTGCGCCGTCTTCGATTCAATTTCAAGTCAGATTTGTTAATTTATTGTAATTTTCTTTTCTTTTTAAAAAAGGGGGAGTACTATTGCATCCCTAATTAGCAGACGTGATGTGGTCAAGGAAATATTTATAAATTGTTAGCAAATCATAATTGCCAATTCATCGCGTCACGTCTGGCTAATACGTGTTATGAACTAAGTCTTAATTTAGTATATATAGTTATTTTATTTTGTTAATATTATCCAGTCGTCGAGAGAATAAACGGTGTACACTTCACCTCGTCTCTCATTTTCTGCCATACAATGCATAACCATCAGAACTGAAGCCACGTGTAAAATTACACAAATGATAAAGATGTATAAGCTGCCTTTTCCATACTTCGCCGTTTTTTAATTCGATCAAATTGTCGCATTTGAATCTCAATTGCATAAAAACCAATCATGGTTTTTGGCGCCAAGCTAAAGTCGCTCAGTAAAAAACAAAAATATTAGAAAATAAATTCAATTACGATAGAATTTATTTTCTAATATTTGTGTTTTTTCGAGTACCTATTTGTGCATAATAGGTGGATTATTATTCGCTAAGTGTTCGTGAACAAGCGTGAGTGTCGGTAAGTGGTAGGTACAATGTCGTATAAGTGACTTTAATCCTTGTCACCAAAATCTCCCAAGATAAAGCTAAGTGAAACTTCCACCGCTTCACTTAGCCCTTGACTAACTTGACTAGACATGACTACTGATTTGACTTGACTCTGTGACTCGACAAAATGAAGAACATTTATATAAAACTTGATACTGGCAAAAATAAGCTATGTTTGATTGCCATATTGTGGATTAAAGCCACAACAAAAAAAAAAAAAAACAATCATAACTGTCTGATAATTATCAGCCAATCCGTAATTCATCGGGAGACATTGCATTAATGCATGCAACTTGTCGCAATGCACTTTCGCCAGTGGCCAGCCTACTTGGTATGTGGAGCGATGACACCATCTGATGTAATGCAAAAATTGCTGCTTTTTATCGAATAATTGATGTTTGGTAATTGATGTGTTTGTTTTATACGAGTTTATCGATTGGACGGACACACGACTGCTATAGCAGTTATAACAATTAAACTTCTATTGTGTTTTCAAAAACGTCCGCCTACGTGTTAATGCCTCAGCATACAAGCCGCCAAGTAACCCTATTATGTGTTCTATTTTTATCTTCGATAGGTAGGTAGGTAGATGAGGGTTTTAATTTTCAGTGGAATCTGATTTATCAGCTGCTGTG
The DNA here is from genome assembly GCA_947044815.1 of Apomyelois bistriatella. NCBI lineage: Eukaryota > Metazoa > Arthropoda > Insecta > Lepidoptera > Pyralidae > Apomyelois > Apomyelois bistriatella. The sequence continues at coordinate 2,215,173 of OX345693.1, forward strand.
GCAACCTTTTTAGCTCAGGTCATAAAGCAGGGTCTTATGTTAGTCTGCGTTGCTCATGACCGAAATTAAAGCATACTTTAAGTTCAACTTTAAAAACTTTCTAAAATAAAATGTTTCTTCTAATTAAAATGACATTTTAGCAATTAAAAAAAATATTCCGAATTCTGAATCCATTATAGTTAAACAATTGCATTTTAATATTAATTCAAAAACTTCACAATAAATAACATATATACTATATACTTTATGAAATCCCTATTTTGATTATTATATTATCTTATAAATCATCTAATTAATAAATAATTTTTTGAATGTATAAGAATATAATTTTCATCTGATGACACGAGTTATTATTCTTTTTGATTTAAGTTGTCCACTCCTCAGTTCAATGGATTATTTTATTAAAATTATATGTTGACAGTTATTAATTTATATTGCTATTCAATAGTAACTTTTTAAAGTAAAATACAAACTATTACAAGTTAATAGTTACGTGGTCGATTGTGCAAATTAAAGTATAGCAATGTGTTGTATGGTCTAGTTGCACTGAGTAGCGTATCGGGCATTTCATAGCAAGCCTTTCGGAATATTTTATTGCCTTCTTTTACATTTCCTTTACCAATACATTCTTTACTAGCAGTCCACTCCGGCTTCGCTCGTTGGTACACACATAGCCTATGTCACTCAGGGATAGTATGGCTTTCCAACGGTGAAAGAATTATTGCAGTAGTTTTGAAGCCTATTTGATGCAAACAAACACAACCAAATCTTTTCTCTTTATAATATTAGTATAGAAAATACCTTTAGATACATATTTTTAAATTTACCCCATCACAAACGTGTAAAAACGTTTTGCATTTTGATTTGGACTTACTTAACATCAGTTACTGTACACAAATAATGATTTAATTTTTGATTTTACCCAAATACTATTCGGGATTATCACAATAAATATAATATAATAACTTATAACAAAATAATTGGAATTGTTGGCCACTAACACACCCGGGTCATGTTCCTGTGTGTCTGGTTTCCCTGTAAAAAGTGTTACGGAGGTCGGACGGCAGTCGCTCCATTGTAATAACCAGTTCCGCCAAATCAGGACCATGATTAATAGCGTACCCTGGGCTCTGAAGCGTAAGCTGTAGATCCAACCGGGAAACACGAACGAAGAAGATATAATATATTACCGATAGACATATAAACTTTAAAATTCACTTTAAAGGTCGTAGCTTTAACAAGATATCATATAAACAGTTAGAACTATTTCCTTCCATTCTTTTGCCAAATGAGTAACATCGGTGAACAAAAGCAACCAATTTAAATTGTTGAACATAGTCTTCAAAGTAATCTAAATAATCGGTTCCTCTTCTAATCTCTAAAAATAATCTTAGATGATGTTTAAGCGAGGTTGCAGGATGCCAATAATAGTTAGTTAGTGTTAAAATCATTGTGTACTAAAATTGGAGGTACCACGCTCAGTGACTGTGGTCAAGGATATGCCAGAGATGCCAGTTTGGTTGTATGGTTGGTAACAGCTGAACGTATAAGATCATCACCATTTAAGTCACAGGCCGTCCACTGCTGGATCTATGTCTAGCTGTTTCTAGCAGTGGCGTGCATATCATAAAGACGTTTAGACGTTGCCTACCCTGTACTTTTGTAATAAATAATTAAAAAAAATATATAATCAAAACAAATAAATAATAAATATTTTTTCACACAATATATTGAATTATCTTTACAACGCCATCTTTGAATTCGCGCGAACACGCAGCGCGCCGGCCCGTAGGCGCTGCTAGGCTAGGCCAGCTTTTTAGTAAAACGTCTGAAGTTTACTACTCCCACTAAGAAATCACTATGTATAGATGTGCTTTTGCTTGTGTAGTAGTGCAAGTAAAAAACTTACATGAACAGACACATATGCGCTAAATCACGCCTGTGTGAGTAAATTTAAGACCTCCACTATAGATGAAACAAAATGCTATGAGATGACATTCCATCTCGCTCTCACTTTTGTTACGTCCAATTAGAATTACGCGGTACACATACTTAAATCTGATTAGTGATTACGATCAATTGCAGCAACATGATAACTGTGTCTATTGGATATTAAACGAGTAATGCTGCAAATTTAAAAACGCGTAGACTTAAAGACTTTATAGAAACAAGATGACATTCCCAATTCCGTAGGGTTATATTTTTATTTCCGTATCGAAATCAACAATACCTATTTTATGTTTGTTTTGCTTGCATGCATTTGTTTATTTTGAATGTTTAATTAATTGATAATTGCAATGTGCATTGTTTACAATGAGGTGAAAAAATATCACTTTTGTTGTTAATAAATTTACTCGGTTGTAGTTTAAAATTTTTATGTGATTGTTGTAAACCGAGTGTTTGTTTATAAAAACTATAAAATGACGTACTAAGTAACCTTTCATTTGACGAAAAAATGGCAATAATAATAAATGGATGTTATCAACCGGGATTGATTGGATTTAGTTGAAGTGAAGGGTAAGCTAACAACAAATTATTTAATATTATTTTCAAATTAATATGTTTGCTATGCTTTTCCAAAACTCCCACAGGAGCGCGGAGGTTAAGGCGGTCGTCATTTGAAAATTTTCAGGGCCTAAGTAGGTACCTACATGATAAATATATTTTAATTTTATCTTCTTGCTCGTTACTGTTTTAGTTGTAACTCAAATACCTACCTATACCTAAATTATAAGTGTAGATTAAAATAAAAATAGTTCTGGTCTAGGTAGGTTATTGCCTACCCTAAGGAAAATGTCTGTGCACGTCACTGGTTTCTAGAGCACATGGATCGTAGGAGACCTGCCTTTCCCTTTCAAGCGTTCTAATGTTATTACACATTGCGTCACAATAACAAGCATTAATATGACCTTTTGACCTTGACCCGACGAGCAATGTGAAAGAGAGTAGGAGAAAAGAGAAGCATTTTATAAGTAATTGAGAACAGACTAGGAAACATGTTGGGACACTTGATACGACACCATGATTTGATGAAGAACATCTTTGAAGGAAAGAAGAAGGAAGAAGGGGTCCAGGTAGACCGAGGCATAGTTGTATAAAACAGATAAAGGAGAAAACAAACGTTGTGTCGTGTCGTATCAAGAAATCAAGGAACTGGCAAGGATAGACAAAAATGGAAGGAACTCTACTAACAAGAGTCTAGCTCTTTAATTTATGATGATGAAGAACTTCTCTAAATACATCTGTCTTCTCTATGTTTACAAATATATATTTATTTTAACCTTAAAACATACTTCACACCTCATAAATAAGCAGAGGACCTTTACATAATTACTTAATTTACACTGACGGGTCAATGACCTAAACACCATGGAGTGCTGGCTATCCATGTCATTCGTGCTAACTGTCATCAACATTATAATACGTATTAATTGCATAGTTGCAGTAGGACAGTAGGACAATCGGGCGGGTAGTTCTTGTCGAATGCTTTAGGCACTTTCCGGTTATAAACTCACGCAAACTTGCAAAATTAACTTCAACTACATTTAAATATAATAGATTTTTTTTTATTATTATATATGTATTAATTTTTTAGTCTAATAACAACATTTAATTTGTTTATTAAAAAATATGTAAATGGAATTAACAATTGCAAGCATTTATTTGTTTATTAAAAAATATGTAAATGGAATTAACAATTGCAATAAATCAATAATTAACTTCAACTAGACTTGTACTATCTGTGGTAACCAAGGGCAAAGAGTGTTAACACGTTAGCGGACGCACGACGTCTATAGACGTTATAACAATTAAACTTCTATTGTGTTTTCAAAACCGTCCGCCAACGTGTTAAGTAGTTGACAAAAAATCAAACATTATTTGTATTAACTGTTGTGTGTGATGTGTTTAGTAAGTGTAGGTAAAATATTAGTCTATTTTTTTTATGCAATTAAGTAGGCATACGGCCCACCTAATGGCAAGCGGTAACCGTAGCCTATGAGACGTCTGCTACACCAGGAGCATTGCGAGGGCGCTCATTTTAAGACCAAATTATAAAATAAAAAAAATATAAAAAACAAAATACCCGACTACGTAAACAACAAAAAAAAAACAAGCCTAGTAGTTAATAATATTGTTAAAAGTAATGCTAAAGTGTGTATCCATACTAATATTATAAATGCGAAAGTCTGTCTGTCTGTATGTCTGTCTGTCTGTCTGTCTGTCTGTCTGTCTGTCTGTCTGTCTGTCTGTCTGTCTGTCTGTCTGTCTGTCTGTCTGTCTGTCTGTCTGTCTGTCACCTCTTCACGGTTAAACTGCTGGACCGATTGTGATGAAATTTGGTAGGGATGTAGTTAACGACCTGTAGTCAAACATAGGCTACTTTTGGGCGCGATATAACCGAGTCCCACGCGGGGCGAAGCCGCGGGGAACAGCTAGTAGTTTTATAATCGTATCATAAACAAACCATAAAGTCTTTGCAAAACAGATAAATTTACAGCCGGGACCCATTTAAATTTTATTTAGGAAGACTGGATTGGTTAAAGAATGGGTCCCGACGCATCAGCCTTGAACATATCACATAACATTTGTCTCAATCAAATACTAAACAATGCGCTAACAAGTTTGACACATCAATTAACAATGGGACAGTGCAAGGTCGCCCTAACAGCAGCCAGCAGTCTTTGTATGCAAATACCAGATACACGATATCTCAGGAAGTCTTTTTTGGCATTAGAAATACTTTTTCCTAATGCGTTAATGTATTTACCACCATTTCTAAAGGTTGCCTGGAAAAAATTGCTTTTAGCGATAAGGCCGCCTTTTGCGTTTTATATTTAAGTTCTTGTTAACCTATTTTCTGTTTTCTATGTGCAATAAAGGGTTTTGTATTGTATGTGCATAAGTTATAAGTTATATTTATTCATCTTTTTTATTTATTAAACATGTAATTAATTAATGGCATTAGCCTTCTGGACAACTTGCCATCGAAGGACAGATTTACGGAGGATTTTTTTACGCCTAAAATCGCATCATCGAGGGTTAAGATAGATGCTGATTTTTCTTTTTATTATATTTATATTGATTTTAAGATTAGTTTTTAAATCCCATAACTTATTAAATTGAAAATGTGAAATTAATATAACATAATTTATACATACATTAAATTATACCATTAAGTTTCAAATTAATATAGGGTTATAAAGTGTGATAGCTAAAATTTACAAATAACCTTATTACACGTATGTAACCCGAAATTAAATTTCATCCTGCAATAGAATCAGGTCTTGCTTAAATCGAGCTCCGAATTGTTTTCCGAATTACCCAACTCCGAATGTAAGGTTCACCGCTCCTCCTATCCGTCTTGCTGAGTCCTACGAATGAATTCTTTGGCAAAGAATGGTTCGCCGAAACAATCGTTCACCCCATCACGGTTCTAATCACTTTTTATCATGAGAATAATAATTTCCATGCAATATACCAATTTTATATTTATTTTTGTATTTAGTTAATAAATTGAAACAAAATAATAAGAAAACCTAAAGTGTAAAGAAAAAGAAACTTCTAATTATATTTTTAAAGGGTTACTTAAAAATTCAGGCCCATGGAATATCCAGCATGTCATGCACATTATATTAACGAAATAATATCAACTTTCTACCGGAGGTGCGCGAGCACTCGCTTTACGCTACAGTTTTAACATATCAATGACACTTTCGCTACGTAACCGTAACGTAATAGAAGTCGGGGCATTAAGTATACTGTATAATTAGAGTATTAAACCAAACAGGAGACGGCATGCGTACCTTTTTCTATTCGAAAAAGTCTGCCCCATTCTGCGCGCGGGGTGAGGTAACGCACACAATAAGGATTAACACCAAAGAAGTTCGAACGCTGTCTCTCTTGACGCATTTTTTTTTAATCTATGATTAACACCAATGCATTCGATCACGTGGCTACGCACACACTTGACAAAAATATCGAACACAGGCAAAAAGTACACGCACACAAATACAAGTAGTAAGACCGGCGGGCTTAAACTTTTGGCAGAGGGGGTCGCCTATCAGCGGCCACTCCGGTTGGCTTAATGCTCTAGACTGTATAGTAAAAGTAGCATGTGCCGAAATTGCTCTGCCCTTATGCTTTATTTGTCCAACCAATGTTACTTACTGAATAGAAAATGCTACATTTTGACTATATAATTATATCTTCACTAGCAGTCGCCCGCGGCTCTACCCACGTAACCTCGCATGTACACTATAAAACATAGTAAATTAAATAATTCGATATAGAAATACAAAAAATTAAATCTCATCATTTTGTATGTTTATCCCGCTCCTAACCTGATCTGATTTTAGGTCGTCTGCATATAACACACATACGATCGAAAAACATAACCCCTCTTTGCACAGTCGGGTAAAAACGTCCTCGAGTTATAGTGACAATGAACTACGAATGAGTTTTTCTGATACGTGATGAAATCTATCGTCGATTCAATGGCGAAAAGTATTTAAATTGGATTTTTGGCAACAAAAAGAAGTTTACGTAACTAACACTGTTACTAAAATTAACAGAAAATAATAAAACGAAATTGAATAAAAATTTACATTTTAAAAATCTTAGCGATTTTTTTTAAATATTACACCTGCAAAGGCTTATGCCCAGCAGTGGGTTGTATACAGCTGATGATAATGAAAAACAATGCCTAAAAAGGAGGCTGCTGAAGACGCCAAGCGGCGCAAATATGAATCACTTTCTAATGATTATATATTTGCTCCGCTTGGCGTTGAAACATTCGGTCCATAGGGGCCAACTATGAAAAAAATATTTAATTTTTTGGCACCGCGACTTGTCGACGCCGCTGGTGACAAGAGGGCCGGCTCATTTCTCGCGCAGAGAATAGCAGTCGCTATTCAGCGCGGGAATGCGGCTGGGGTTCTTGGCACCATGCCGCAAGAACACCAATTTTTAGATTTTTAAGTTTTATTTATTATTTTAGTAATTTAAGTTTTAATTTTAATTTTATTAATATTAGTTATTTTAGTTTGTAGTTTTTTTTTACTTATGTATAAATTGATATTAATAAAGGAGTCAAGAAAAAAAAAAAAAAAAAAATGCCTAAAAAAGGTCATTTAAAAATGTCAATGGGAAAGGTGGAAAAAAAGAAGACAGTTCTATTGAACCCTTGCTTCGTAAACGGACACCTAGTCATTAAATAAATAGATGCAGATGATTGCCAGATCGACCAGAAAAACATTTCCAAAAAGGAATGTCGTCAAGGAGGTTTTAAATCCCAATCCCAACTAATATTATAAATGCGAAAGTGAGTTTGTATATGCATGCCCTATCTATTGAACCAATCTTCCTGAAATTTCGCAAACACATAGCTAAAAGTATTGAGAAGCGACATAGGGTACCTTCATCCCGGGAAAAAGCACTGTTTCCGAGGGAAATTCATGTGGGCGAAGCCGCGGTCGAAAGCTAGTAAAATAAATCGCAGAAGGTCCTAGTACGAAACCCTCGATGCACAAATCCGTAAAACACTATCACTACATAGTATAAAACAAAGTCGCTTTCCCTGTCCCTATGTCCCTTTGTATGCTTAAATCTTTAAAACTACGCAACGGATATTGATACGTTTTTTTTAATAGATAGAGTGATTCAAGAGGAAGGTTTTTATGCCCATGCGAAGCTGGGGCGGTTCGCTAGTTTATCAATATATTTTGCAGACTTAACAAAAAGACACCAATGCAGCCAAACCAGATTAATCTACTTTCCCTCATCAGATACCTAACACTTTGAAACTTGACCTACATTCACATCTAAATTGGAATCTATAGATCACATTTAGACGTTGTTGAATAGATAAAAGGCGTGTGGCTGTCTTTATTAGAATTGTCTGCTACTACTCTTCGTCTCTATTTATGGATATATAGGGTCATCACTATCATTTTGTGTAGGTGTTTTGGTCAAGCAACTTGGTGGTTCCTTAAACGACCGAATGGCAGCCGGGACCAAATGGCTTAAAGTGTCTTCTGACGTAATCATCTTACTATCAATGTCCTAACCAAACTGGAAACATAAAGTATGCTTCCCGTAGTAATCGAACCCACGAACCCCGAGCCTGCAGGCATACGCCTTAACCACTGGACCACGGAAGCACTTATGAATAGGGTGACTTAAAAAAGAAGGCTCCCCAGTCTAAGAACAGATTAAATGTTATAAGAATAAATCTACAACTACAGATATCTTTATTTACATAGTAAAAAATTTATTTATTATTTCCGCTGTCTGTCCCTTTATATGCTTAAATTTTCGAAACTACGCAACGGATTTTGATGCGGTTTTTTTAATAGATAGAGTGATTCAAGAGGAAGGTTTTTATGTAAGCAAAACCCATAATATTCCACCCATGCGACGACGGGGCGGGTCTCTAGTATTATTATAAATAAACTAGCTGATCCGGCAAACTCTGTATCGCCTAAACGCACTTTTCTCACCGTTAAAACCTTCCCAGAACTTCCACAAATATTTCAAGATCAAAATTAGCTCAACCAGCCCAGCCATTCTCAAGTTTTAGCCAGAATAAAGAACAGCAATTATACAAGATAAAATCAAAGGTAACAAACTTACAATGAACCAACGAAAAAGGCGAAACAAAACACATCCAAATATGAGAGTTAAGTAAGGTAGTCTTGCATTTCACAGGCATTTCGTGATAGCCAACTGTTTGTATTATTTACCCATGTTTTTATGGCACAAATAATAAGTGACAACCTTAAGTAACGACAATAGCAGTGACAGTAGTCTAGATCATAACCCCAAGCATTAGCTAGTTAACCTTGCATGATCGGGCCTTTCTCTATTTGAGTTCAAATATGTTTATAACCAATTAATCTGAACTTAAACTAATACAAAGGTTAATATATTAGGCGTTCAGCTAATGGCCGGATGTCGAGGGTTCGAATCAGAAAACTAGTTTATCAGGATACCATATACCATCTTATCTGTCAAACTTTTTTTCTAAGGAAAGCATGAAAGTATTAAGTTAAAAATTAATAATATATACTCAGACCTACGGTCTCTTTCGGCTGTGAAATAATCAAAATTATACTTCAAAGCAATCACGATATAAACAGCTGTTTCTTATAAAGATGGTTCTGTTCTTAGGATGCCTCTTTGCTTTGGTGAAGTAAACTTTATCAGAGTGTATGGTAAGTGCACATGAACAAGTGTCATATGGTATTGCATCTTACCAATTTTCATGGTTCTAGGTTGATCCCATCTGAAATCGCAATTTACGAAAATTTGCAACATTTACGGTCATATCTTTTGATTGCTTTGACGTATAATTTTGACGAACTTATTAGGGTTCCATTTTTTCCTTTTGAGGTACAGAACCCTAAAAATGATCAGTAATTTACAATTGAATTTCTCCTGTCTTCCTCCCTGTCGCTTGCAGGTCTTAATTTTAATTTTAAAGAGAACTCGTGACCAGAATGCCGGCTTACATCTTGGACAAAATTCAGTGAGGGAATGCGGTCAGAATTTTGGGCACGTTGCCCCTTGAAGGTAGTTTTTAGGTAATTCTTTGGACTAGGTTTTCTTATTATTTTGTTTAAAATAAAGAATAACTTTTTTTAATAAAAAAATAAATTTGTCACATATTTTGTACGCCGACACTTAGCCGGCAAACAATACCGACATGCGGTCAGTTGCTGCCGGTGCCCCAGTTGGCAATGTGGCTAGTTGCCTAACAATTCTAATGTTATGGAAAATGTGATCCCAATTCAATACGCGTCGTGTTCATTTAAAATTATTGAGGAAATAATTTGAACAGGTTTGCTGCGTTTGAGACCTTTGCCCAGCAGTGGGACAATATTAGTTAATTAAAAAAAAAAGGTGCGTTTTTTTTTTATATCCATACTTCACTATCACTATTACTACATAGTATAAAACAAAGTCGCTTTATCAGCCCTACGTCCCTTTGTATGCTTAAATCTTTAAAACTACGCAACGAATTTTGATGCGGTTTTTTTAATAGATAGAATGATTCAAGAGTAAGGTTTTTATGCCCATGCGAAGACGGGGCGGGTCGCTAGTATATTATAAATGCAAAAGACTGTCTGTCTGTCTTTCTGTCTATTTGTCTGATACGCTTTCACGGATAAGCCGCTGGTATGTCCGCTGCTAAATTTAGGTAAGGACTAGGTAAAACAACGGCTATTTTCGGGAGCTTTATAAGGTGGGCTCAACTCAAATCAACTGCAAATATTATTTTTTTCAGACCACTAAACTGATCAACTTTTCCAAATAAACTTATGTCAAAATTCGAAATTATTTTTTTCACTCTCCATACTTAAACAGATCAGCTGATTCTCAATTTGTATGGAAAGTCAAAAAATTTTTTTCGTATTTCTACATAAGTTTATTTGGAAAAGCAGTTTAGTGGTCTGAATTCGCCCTTAAAATATTTGCAGTTGATTTGAGTTCATCTTGTATAACCGAGACCCACGCAGGCGGAGCCGCGGGCAACAGCTTATATTTAATTAATGCAATACTAAAATCATATTTATATATGCAAAATGATTGCAATAAATGTCATCTAAATAACTGTAATCCATATAGAATAAAGAAAGTGACAAATCCGGTCTTTGACCTTGACCTCTGGGTCAAAAGTTGTTATGATTGTTTGACCCCATGACCCTCTTGTTTTTGCAGTAAAAAGATATTGCAATTAAACCATCGCGAGGTTAACTGCAAAAAGGGTTTATTGCATTAGTTAACTGTAAGGTTAAAGAAGCCTTCAATCATTTTTTGTATCAATCACGGTTTAAAGAAACTAAGAGAAGTAAAAAAGTGCCCTTATTTCAAAGCTATTGGAGTGGTAGTCATATCGTTTCATAAGGCTATTTTCATAATGAGTATAAGAACGATTGACAAAGGGTGGTACCGAGCTTTGATGAGAGAAGTGAAAGAGAGGCATCTTCAGTTAACGTATGAAATATTTTTACTCTTTGAAGGAGCACAGATATTCCTTGAATTTATTTAAAACAAAGCTTTCCGAACATTTAATACATTTTCAGAAACCTAACAAATAATATTCTTTGTAATTCATACACTTAAGTGCCTAATTAAGTAGCTAATTATTCAGTATCATTACGTATTTCGTGGTTATACCTAAATCCTTATTTTGCTATTGTTAAATACTGATTATCCCTTTTTGTTTATATTCCGTGGCAGTGTATACGACATACATAATTTTTACATAATATTGTTTAGTTTTTCTCAACTAAGTGACTGTATTTGTTTAATTGAGAAAATAAAGATCTTTAAACTTAATATTTTAGTATTTAGTTCGGCTTTAGTGATTTACAACTTGTATTTCGTACAATAAAAGAAATAAATAAGTATAAGCTAAAATGTGACATTTTTATGGGTAAAACCTTTGGTTAAACATACAAATCATATGTTATATCCTAAATTTTTTTGATATTAGAAAGTGAACGGCTGTCGCACATTTTAACTATGAAGTTTGCGAAGACTCGTTGATGTCTTTTGTACTGCACAGGCTGCGTAATATCAAACTACAAACGCGTCTCTACACAAATGATCTAGAGCTAGAATCATATTAATTTATGTAGTCATTAATTACTGATAATGTTTTGACAATTCTTTTATTGCGCTTTAAATATTTATATAACGAATACATGAAACAATGTAAAGTATTGTTATTTTTTTATTCATTTAATCTGTTTTTACTACATACATTTTTAAAGTACAACAAGGTACAAGAATATTTATCAAATAATATACACGAAAATCTATAGTTTGACATATATTTTTTAAATAAATAGTACTATTTTATCGTATATTAAATTTGTAAACATGAAGAATTTACTTATGAATTCAATATCAAAAACCAGAATAATAGAATTTAGTCAGTAGGCGTGACTAGTCGCTTTACATTCGGACATAAATTTATTTGACCACGATCAAGTAAAGTCGTTAATAACAAAACAGTAAGTCACACTAAATTTTTATCATTGAATATTCAAATAGCTAAAGAATATAATTTTAGAATAATAAAAACTTAAAACTATATTTAAAAATAATAATAATTTTGTATGACAATAGCCCAGTTTTTATCCATCCTAACTTCATTTCCATAACCCATATTTTCTTTTCCCTCATTAGAAATAGTTCCTCCTCCTGCCGAGACCTGTTCATGGATATATCATCAATTGACATAGCCGGGAACGGGTTTTGCCAGAAGCACCACATAACATCAACTTCTCCAAAGGGCCTCTACGCGTTGGATCAATATCCCCGCGCAAGCCTCTCAAAAGTCCGGGGTGAATATACCCGTGATTCTCAAAGGAGATACAAATAATAATAAAAAAAAATATTAACTTAAATCGTACAGTCCAGTAAGTAAATTACAAGCATTCAAAGCAAAAATTTCATATAAATTTTGAAGTGATATTATGTTGATATTGGCATTATTGAGATGGGAAAACACCCCTCCACGACAACAACACTTTAAAAAATTCAAGTTTTTACTTTTTTTATCTTCATTCCCTGAGTGCCGGTTTGTTTAATGTTCTTCATCCTATATATAAAATTCCCGTGTCGCAATGTTAGTTACCTTACTCCTCCGAAATGGCTTTACTGATTTTTACCAAATTTTATATGCATATTCTGTCTGAGAATCGGCTAATATCTATTTTTCATACTCCTAAGTGATAAGGATTGTTCATCTTTAAATTACATATAAAAATTTATATGGCAAAACAACGTTTGCGGGGTCAGCTAGTTTTTATGTAAAATTTATATCTAATTCTTTTTTAACTTTAAGGGAAATTCAAATTAAAAAAAAAAGAAATTGCGAAAATTGCATTTTATACTGAGATTTCCACGGATATTGAGATTCGGGTATTAATAGCTAATGCTAGTTTATAATCCTTGAATTTATCAATTTCAGACCGTAAAGAATGTATTTTAAATAGTGGTCAAGAAAATTTTAAATAAAAATATATAAATCCGGACATAAATCTATAGATACAATATATTTTGATAAAATAATAAAGGAATAAAATTATTTTTGAAAAATGAGACATCAGATTTTCGTCGTCAACTTTAATGAGACGAAACGCGTTGATTTCTTTTGTACCGGCGCACAGTGTTAACTCTACCTGCGCTTACGCAGTCCAATGGCTATTATTAATATATTTTCCTTTTTCGTCGTCATATTAAAGACCCATTATTGTACTTTCTAGCAAATAACTATGAGGCATTACAATAATGCGTAATAATTTACACAATGCACAGTCTGAACGTAAGCAGTACAGTTAAAAGCTTATTGTGGTGTTATAATGAAAATGACTTATGAACTTTAAAGTTTGTCTATAAGAAGCGTACTAGCTTTTTCTAGTATCAGTAACATCTAATATATAAAATTTCCGTGCCACAATGTTAGCTACCTTACGGCTTGACTGTTTTTTATACCAAATTTTATTTGCATATTCAGTAGGTCTGATAATCGGCTACTATCTATTTTTCATACCCCTAAGTGATAGGGGTTGTTCAACCTTAAATAACCTAGAAATAATTTATATATCAAAACAACGTTTGCGGCGTCAGCTAGTATTTTCATAAATTGCGAGTAAACGTATGTCCTAGAACTTAACAAATTTCAATGAATACTTAGTATTTTTAATAAAAGAGAGAACTAATTAAACAGAAAGGACTTAAACTAATACCAAATTGAGCTTAGTTTTCAAGTCGAAGGGTTGTTTATTTAAACTCCTTTTACTCTAGAACTGTAGAAACTGATCGGTTGTTTGAGCAGGTTCTCGTCCATACTCCATACATACACCACGATATACGTCTAAATTTATCATATGAAACTTGAAAGCTAAGGTAAAGTTTGGTAAGTTATAAGTGGTATGGTGGTTTGACTTCACAGTAGACGATATCCCAAAACCATTTTGGGTCTCAAATTCAAGGTTGTCAAAGAAAAAAATAAAAAACTGACTCTAGGGCTCCAAAATAACGGAAACGCTAAGACAAAATCCAAATCTTTACTTCTATAGTAATGTAATAATGCTGAAGAGTATGTTTGTTTGAACGCTTATAACTTTAGAACTAATGGTCGAATGTCATAAATTCTTTCTGCATATATAATAGCCTGATTCTTAGAGAAGGTTAGGAGGAGAGCTAGTTTCTCATATAAATGCAGTAAGATATAAAGATAAGAAGCTTATATATTGCGGATTGTTAGCTTTATAATGAGCTTTATTGTCCCAAAGTCGCGATGTAACAGTTCAGAAAGGATGTACATTGTAGTCGACTTTCTACCCGCGTAAGCCTTCATTTTGCTGCGAATCATGTGAATGTCTCCGATAAAGCTTCTCAAACTTTCTGCTCTTAAAAGCTCAATAAAGTGTCTTGTAGATTATTTTGTACAGTAAAACTGAACTTAAATGTTTGAAAATATTTTAGGGGACCGATTAAATTGGATATTTATATTTTTTTAGTTGTTTAATTTTTACTTTAACGAATGTTAAATTGTATTGTATACAGCTGTCTATCCCGCCTTCGCACAAGTGGTGTACTCAACTGAACAGTCAAGCGTGCAAAATAGTCGTGAATATATCAGAAATGTTCAATTTTTCTTAATTTTACTTTCCGTACGACTTCCACAAGTCTTGTCTTCGACATAAGAAAAATTAAGAAAATGGATGAAATCGGTAGAGTTGTTCTTATTTTATGGCTTGACCAAGGATAATAAAATGGGGTTATTTTTATATGTCCATGGAAGACCTAATAAGAGCAAACGACTCAAAACATTTTTTTCCTTTATTTACAGAATCAAAAGCACTTAATACAATTAGTATAATAGATTTAAGTTATTCTTAATGTCTATAACAGATTCACATTTCTTAAACAAAACATTATTAACTCGGAACAGACATGCACGATTGACATCAAAAAAAATAAAAATAAAATTACATAAAAATAATATAACTTATACCTTCTGTTCAAATTACAAACATGTAATGATCTATTGAATATGAAAACCGCCTCTTGATATTTCCCGGTTGATTCTATGAATGTGTCGTAAATTCTAGAATCTCGTTTCACTAACAAAGGAAAATAATAAATCATTAAGTTTATGAATACATAGAGACTACTTCCTTTCAACTATTTGTATATAATCAAACTTTTATATATTTTTTTTATATTCGAAATTAGTTTTGCTGACAATCAAACTGAGTAGGAAAACAAAATTTATTGAATATCGCGGGTCCGCCCGCGTAGGGCTCGGGTATATCGCGCTCAAAAGTAACCCCTGGTAAGTTATGTATGTTATTACTTTGTTTACCCCTGGTCCTTAACTATATCCATACCAAATTAAATTTAATCGGTTTAGCGGTTTTGCCATAAAAGCCTAATAGACTGACATACTGATTTTCGCATTTATAATATTAATATGGATAGTATGGAATCACTATCACTACATAGTATAAAACAAAGTCGCTTTCTCTGTCCATATGTCCCTTTGTATGCTTAAATCTTTAAAACTACGCAACGGATTTTGAAGCGGTTTTTTTAATAGATAGAGTGATTCAAGAGAAAGGTTTTTATGTCCATGCGAAGCTGGAACGGGTCGCTAGTTATGGATAATTTGATTCTAACTTTAATTTATTGTGCGCCTGGGAATATGGTGAACTAAAATTAATGCGAGGAATATTAAATACTTACAGACCTATGCTATACATTAGAAAAAGTAACTAAAAGGCTTTATTGAATATTACATACACAAATTATATTAATTCCAAAACTGCAGAAGCCAATGAACGCAAACATTTGCCGGTGAAATGTATCGGCTTCAGACGTGATCAAATTCACTTTCTATAACACGCTAACTGACGACTGTTTTTTTTCATATTTTGATCGCTCATTGGTATGATAACCATAGATAATAACTTTATTTATGTTAAAATTTAATGCAGAAGTTGTTGTTAATAATTTTTATTTTATTTTGTAACAATAACAAATAAAATAAAAATTATTGCTTGATTGTGAGGCTTTATGTATACATGTCATCATGTCATGTCACTGTAATATTTCGTTCATAGGTAATGTTCTTTTTCATTTCTCATACTCGGAAAGTAGTGTTTTCCTGATCTGAGTATAGGGTGGAAAACGCTTCATGCCATCCCACGGGCCGAAAAAACCCATAGTAATCACTTTCTTCCTTAGGGCGGGAAAGAAATATCAAAATTAGAACATAATTTTGCCAGCGAATTTGGAAGGAAATCAGCAACAAAAAAATTCAACAACAAAAAAAATATGTGGAAGTAAGTATAAACAGCCATTGTTAATTTAAAAAATATTTATTAGGGTCAGCACTCACTAAGAACATTTTCTGATAACACTAAAATATTAACTTCAATACAGTGAAAAATAAACACATGTACAAACGCGACGGTCCTGAACATCACGTTAAGAGGTTTATTTAATTTTTCATTTTAATTATTTTGATAAAACTAAACTCGCTAAAACAGTTGATGGTAACCCCTCTGCAGTACTCTTGGTGTGCGCTGATCTTAAGCGGAACGAAGAGGCCCCGATGAAGCGCGCGGTATGTTCTATATTTAAAATTCAAAACTGAATTACCAACTACTCATGTTTTTACTATTATTGATTTTAGAAAAATTTCTTTTTCCACTTTCCTTATATTCGAAATGAAAAGTAGAGTGTTTAACACGGGAAAAAGGAATAATTCCTGCTCGGACTATAACCGCCCTCGCTACGCTCGGGCGTCTAAACGCCTCGCACGGGAATTATTACTTTCCTCCCTTGTATAACAATCTACTATTTTGTGCTTTCTGCCGAGTTTTATGATATGAATATGAGTAGCCAGCCCTATGACAGCCCTACCACTGGATAATAGTACCTACTTACAGCTTTTTTACTAACTCTTGTGACTTAACGTTTTTTCCGGACGTGATCGTACATACAACTTAGTCGACTCTACCTATGTCATTGACATAAGACATTATTTATGTATTTAAATTTAAATAAAAATAAAAAATCACGACGCTCAGTAGTGAGCAAACGACTGGAGGAGAAGGAGACCCAACCATAATATAAATACGAAAGTCTTTCTGTCTGTCTGTTACGCTTTCACGGCTAAACCGCTTGACCGATTATAATGAAATTTTGGTATGGATATGGTTAAAAACCAGGTGTCAAATTTATACTTTTGAGCGCAATATAACCGAGTCCTACGCGAGCGGAACTGCTTGCAACAGCTAGTTTAGAATAACTTACTATATTGTCTTAGTTCAAACGATAGAAACTCTATTCAGTCAGAAAGCAAAGAAAGGTACTTAAAACAATATTAATTAAGTTTAAATTAATGGACTTACAACAATAAACAATAATTCTTGTCTTAGACAGAGTGAACTCGATGTTTTACAGTTACATAACCAAGCTATTGGAGCATAAAATACGCACCATTTCGAACCTACCTGATTTGCTAGTTTCCTGCGGTCTAGCTCCATGACAAAGTCCGTGATTCCTATCCACAGAATTTAGAAATATTAACAAGAAGTAGCATAGCGCACGAAAAGCGTGTCACTGGTTTGGCTTGCAAGCCAACGTTTCTCACAGAAAAAATGGACGCGAAATTTTATTGCGTCATTTATTGCCACTGTTATTTTTCGATAATATTAGGTGGCTTTGTTGTAAACTACGTAATACATTTCTAATAAGGTGTGGTGTGGTGTGGTTTACATGTATTAATTGAAGATAAGAAGAGAGAATACGCTGCCACATTGATAATTTCTCCGTTCTAAGTTCCTATCACAGTTGTTACAGCGTTTTTCCTGCATATATTTTAGGTACAAAATGATGAAATGTACTATATGTCCTTCTCAATACTCCTAGCTATGTGTTTTTCAGGAAGATTGGTTCAGTAGATAGAACGTGAAGAGATAACAAACAAATATACAAACTCACTTTCGCATTTATAATATTAGTTGGGATTTTCATGACCAGACGTAAATCTTCTAAGAAAATACTGTTGTTGTGGGAATTCACCACATGTCATATTTGTCAAGAAACAGTAAAATAAAAATAGATTTTCCTTTAGTCATCTTTTAAGACATAAACAGGGAATAGTATGTAAGAATCTTATCCAATGGAAATCTCTGGTCTCTGCCTACCCCTGCGGGAAACCGGCGTGATGATATATGTAGTGACTCTAACCACACTTCTAAGATATACCATATTATATTTAAGTCGAATTGCACAGTTTATTACTTAAGTAGTTACAATTACTTAATATTCAATGTGCAAGTTTATTGCGAAAATATTGCTATACATCCTGCTTATAAGTGCTCGTAATATATGTCATTTTGTAGCAACTTTTACTCAGCTTTTTAGTATTTACTTAATTATTTATTTTATATTTATTGTTTTATTTTTGTCTATGACTTTTTAAGCCACATTGATTCAAAGCCTAGAGGATCACAAAGTTTTAAGTCATATTATTTTTACATCGCAGCATCACAACCTTTTTTTCTGGTTGCAATAAAGCTATAGCGATATATCACTTCTGAGCATAAGGTCCGCTAATCAAGAGTGATAGAAAATTCTGAAACTATTTTAAACATTATAAGGGTTTTACAAGCATTAATCTTTGTAAAAATAATAGTCTTCTAAAATATTTCGATCTCTATCATGGAGTTACATAAAGTTTCTACAAATAAGTTGTCTAAATAAGCCATGGTGTATACAACTTCAGAGATGAGTTATTACGTGTTTTGGTGTTCATTAGGAATTTTATGTTCAAATTTAGCTAAAACAGCCTTCAACCGTGCCGTAAAATGTTATAATTAAATGTTGTTTTTAGTCTTAATTTGACATAAATTGTGTAATTAAAGTTAAATGTAAGAAAACACTTTTCCTTTTGTGATAAATGGAGTGAAATGTTGTAACAGCGTGTACGCCGGCTGCCCGCAGATTTACTTTCATAAAACAAGTTTTTGTGCACCAGTTTAAGTCCGCCACTTCGAGCCCAGCGCAAATAATTAACAAATAAAAATATATAAGATGATTTAAATCAGATTGTCGTGGCTGCCACTGCCGCCACACTCATGGTCGAATATTTAGAAAGCGCAATTTCATTGTGTAACTCTAAAACCCTTACCTTAAACTATATCAAAAAACGTTGATTTTCAGCTGAATAATAACACTTTACAGATTATGTCGAATCCACCATCGTTCCGTCACAACTGGGTGCTAACACCTGGTATCACCTTCACAGTTTGAAAACGTCAACACAACACACACTTCCCGCCGGAAAACATTTTGGAAAAAATATTTCAGTTCCAAACCACTGGAGGTGTCAACGGCCTCAGTGCAATCCGGACACTGAAGGTGTCGCGATTGGCTTTTCCGCTTGAGTGCAATCGATCGCAATTAGGAAAAATAATTATTGAAACTGTTTCGTTGATTTTTGAATGTTGGCGGGCGGTGTGTGTTACGTTGTGCCGTGGTCGTGCGTGTTGCAGTACGCGGAGAACGGTGCGCGAAATGCGACTGAAGTGACCGCACTGTGCTGTCGACGCTCTCTGCCCACCTCTGTCCATATGTTACCACTTTAACACTGTGAAACACCACCTCAACCCTCTACAGACACATCAAAGATCTTAATACAAAAAACAGGTCAAACACAATAGGTGCAGACAGACGCGCGCGCACAATAGGATGCAATTTTTCAGGTTTCAAAAACGAAAGTGCATATTTACATGAAAATGTGTTAGTGATGGTACAGGATTGTGCATATTATTTTGGGGACATATGTCAAAATACGTCTAGGTTGCTAAAGAGGTAGCCGAGTTTTCGTGTGTGACAAATCGGAGTAACAATCACGCACAGTTTCAACTGCACGTAACGTTTTGGCAAATTTTTGGCGTGTCGAAAGTAATGTGTAGCATTATTTTTAGGTATTCTACTTTTTACATCCAAATACATACTTATTTAAATGGATCTATTAAGGCTGGCTTTAAATGTTTCTTCTTTTAAAAACTTTACAATCGCGCACTTGCAGGTGCCCATAGTGGGCCGTGTGCCTGTTTGTCTGCTCAATGGTATAAAAAAACTTCATCTTCAGGACCGAGGCAAAAAATACCTATATACCTACTACGCCTGTACCCCTAGTATGAGATTTTATAAACGCAGACGTAGAGACTGCGTTGGCGATTTTGTATGACAAACAAACCTGTACCCCTAGTACCTATGAGTTTTTCTAAACGCAGACGCTAGCGACTGCGTTAGGATTTTGTATAGAATTTCTTAGTTGCCTTACTATCCGCCGGGCGCGCTGTTCAGTGCCCTCCTTAGTATGAGTTTTACTAAACGCAGACGCTAGCGACTGCGTTAGCGATTTTGTACGACAAACCTGGGCGTCGATTCTGCTAACGTAAACTCAAAATCGTCTCAAAATAGTGTTTCAATTGTACTGCTTTTTACTCACTATTTACAAGAATTATGACAGTATGATGTGATGCGAATGTAGTGTGGGGTGTGACCATAAGAAGAAAGACATAAAAAATATATACATTTCTTGTAACTATTGTGTAAAAAAGCACTACAATTGAAACACTATTTTGACACGATTGTGACTAAACGTTAGCAGAATCGACGCCCTGTACAGCGCCACTGGCGATAGTAAGGCAACTAAGAAATTCTATACAAAATCCTAATGCAGTCGGTAGCATAGCATCTGCGTTTATAAAATCTTTACCCCTAGAAACGCAGACGTAGAACGCAGAAAATAGATGAGTCTATGAAAGGTTACGCGGGAAATAAATAAAGGATGATGTAAATCTCGGGCCTACCTTCCAATAGGTATGTTACATCATTTTATCTGTATTTAAGAAAGATCTAAATTAAAGCAACTATGGCGTCATGTATCAAATCTTAGTCCGTTTAGAAAAAATCTGTTAGCAAGTCGACTAGTACTCGTAGTGCTACTTATCTATACCTAGCATTCTATAATGTGTCTATACATAATATAATAATAAATGCTAAAGCTACTGTTATATTCACAGCTAAGTTTTTAATATTTTATTAAATACGGAAATGTCTGTCTGTCTTTTTCTTACTCGCCGGTGAATAAATAGATAAATTAAACCACAAAATAAATGATCCTTGGTAGGTATGTCAAAGACGCCTAAAAGAAAAAAACCTTACTTTAAGCGCCCTTGCTCAACATTTTTTATCAGGCTCTAATAAACACCGATGTGCGTGCGTGCCATGCTTGCTCTCAGAACATAATTATTTAATTGCCCACAAAAATAACAGATGGCGCCAGAGGTATCGATAAAAATTAAAAGCATGAAATTAAATTATGAAAAAGTATTATTTTACAAAAAAATCATTTTAATCATTATCATCTGAGCATTGTCCCCGACTACATCCCAAGTGGGAAAAGTAACTTAAGAAACAATAATGTCTTAATTTTTTCACCAAGACCTAGCTAATGTGACGCTCCCTCCTGCCCAACGTCAACGTTATTGGAAGTGCTTTTGTTGCTGGAAGCCGCCACCAGTTCGAGATCTTTTTTTAGGTAACTGTGATCCCTAAAGTTGTCCCTTACCACATCCAAGCAATAGTTAGTTATAGTTCATTAATTTAGCTGTAGTGGGGGTTACAAGGCATGACCCTGCATCGGGACTATGTACCTATTCATCATCATCAGCTTTCTATGCCTACTGCTGGGCATAGGCTAAGTTATGTAACTAGTGATGTTATCTGTAAAATGTAAGTACTTTTTTAAATAAAATAGCTGTCTGGTGAAAGAAACCGCTTCTGCCGGGATGAGCAAGTCCAGAAATTTTGTATGGGGCGCGCGTACGCATCGTCTAGTCTAGCCCACAGGTGGCTTACTATCATCTCTTAAAACCATGTAAGATCCAGTCCCGTCGTACCGTATGCATCATTGACTTGTGAGTAAGCGTGACAGCGCAATAGATGATGTAAGGCGACATCTATCCCTTACTAATACTGGATCTTGCATGGTTTTAAGAGATGGTAGTAGCCACCCAGAACACTATCTGTCTAGCTAGCCAGGGTGGCTACTACCATCTCTTAAACCATGCAAGATCCAGTGTGTGATCGCTGTGTTTTAAAAGGCGTGCGTGAGGGTTAAGAAGTGGTTCATTCGAAGAGTACAGGGGGATTACCATGAATTATCTAAGCAGGTACAAATCGAGTATGAGTAAACGAGATGGTACCTCGCGTTTACTTACTCGTTTCTAAGTAACTTCTTTCTTTGTTTTGTCCCCAAGATATCACAGCAAATATTGCAGTGCAGTTCTCTGAGACTTCCTACTATAAACTTGATTAGGTACTTGCCTAGAATTTACTACAGAAAACTAAAGACGAAATAGGGCCTTTTTTATGTAGGTATGTATGTAAAAACTTTATTGTACAGAAAGAACATTGATGATACAACATAGAACACAACAAAAGGCGGACTTATCCCTAACAGGGATCTCTTCCAGTCAACCTGTATAATAAAGGAAAACGAGGGATCATCACAAAGAATACACATATGAAAATTATACAACTAATTACAACACAAAAGTTGTTTGGTTGTGTTGTTGGTTTTGTTGTGGTTTGTGGTATATCGAAGTAAGGTAGTAAGGCTTAAGTACGTACCTTCGTACGACTCGTACCCACTTATCCAGCCATGGCCGTAAAAAATATAACAAAAAAAAACATTTTAGGGTTCAATGCCCAGAGCAAAGGGCCAACAGAGCCAAAGGCTAATAGAAGGTTCATAGATTATAGGTATCAGTAATAGTATCTCCTCCCTCCCTAGTGCTGATTTTGGCATCGGACTCCTGTTTAACCTGGGATAAAGTGTGAGTAACTGGGTAACGGGTTTTGGCGCCAAGCTAAAGTCACTCAGTTATCGTCATTGTATTTAATTTCTAATATTTTGTGTTTTTTCGATATTTGTACATGATAAAGGATTATTATTCGCTAAGTGTTCGTGAACAAGCGTGAGTGTTGGGAAGTGGTACAATGTCGTATAAGTGACTTTAATCTTTATCACCAAAATCTTGACTACTGACTTGACTTGACTCTGTAACTCGACAAAATAAAGAACATTTATATAAAACTTGATACTGGCAAAAATAAGCTATAAGTTTGATTGCCATTTTGTGGATTATATCCACATCAAAAAAAACTGGGTATCACTTTATCTCTATAACCTTTATACTCAATTTTATTTTTTCATTTAGAAATAGATCCTTCCTCCTGCCGAGACTTAAAAATTATGTGTTTGGATTCTTAGATTTCTCAGTAAGTAGTCTTTCTAATTTGTAATGTACCTAATATAAGTCCTAAGAGTAGGTATATTATGGAATCCTTTAATTGTGTAGATAATCTATATGTATGTATGTATACGTCATCAACAAGGTAGATTACTTATATTATTTTCCACAGAGTTAAGTAAACCATCATCATTTCATTCAGACATGGTCGATTGACCATGACACCTACACCAAATGAATGAATGAATTAATGATTTCATTCAGACATAGGCCTCCCCCAAGGATCAGAATGACGGAATGACGGAACCTAGACGGAATCTACACTATAGATCCGTTTCTCGCTTGACCAATTTTATTTTCTTACGTCATTCAACTGGGCAAGTTCAGTCAGCTGAGTCAGACGTCAGGAACTTGCTTGTATTTGTAACTAATGGTCAAATCAACTAAGTTTTTATAGAAAAATAACCTTGAAACAACTAATGCCTTGTATGAATCAAAGCGGTTTTGTCTCAGTGCACACACACAGCACATACGTTTCCTCACTCGCAGCCAGTGGATAACATGAAAACGCAAATACTTGCAAGGAGTGACGAAAACTAGTAAGTACTGATTTCACTGTTGTTGGAAAACCTTGGTTTCATAGCCTTGTTCATCGAAGCATGGAGGGTCTGAAAATTTTTCCAGTGTCGTCCGTTGTCGCGTATCGTCTCGGTGTGAAGACGGCCTTCTGCCACGAATTCTGTAAAATAACTAAACATTCGCTAGTCTTATCTTATCACAATAGATTATGTGCACAAGTGTTCGGATCACGCCGTGTAATGGACATAATATTAGTCACACTAAATACAGAATTTATAAAACAGTTGCAAAAACATAGATGGAACGGAAGGAGTTAACATTGAGTTTCCACAACCTAATAAAAAGAGGTAATGTGCTTGTGTTCAAACAGTGTTTGTTGATTCCAGTGGTGTTTGTGAAGTGTTTAAAATATACATATATGAAAGTGGTAATATCAGTACAATTTTTTTTTATTTGTTAATCGGATTTGATAGAAAAAACATACTTTGTAATTTCTTGTGCTCCAACTACAACATCGCTACATTGATTTATGTATGATTGAGTAACTGTTATTCAATGAGGATCACTAACTTTCACATTTAGGTGTAATTTAAAGTAGGATGGCCTGTAACCAATATGTTGAGCTCTCTCTTGATGAAATGCATGCTTAAGGCTGCTTTATACTCACACACTTTATAGACCAATCAATCATTAAAGCACTCATTGTTACTTCAACAATTTCCTGGTCCGCTTAAAGTCGATGTTTTTTTTTATGTGGAAGGCACTTTAGACATTAAATTATATTCAGCATTATTATCATGACTGACTGCTTGCCTGATGTCAAATCTTATCAGGAATGCCATTGTTTAGTTATATTCAACACCAATCTTAGAGCTAACTAAAAGATATTTTATTATTTAGACATATATCTGAGATATCTAAAAGTGACAAGAACTTTTCAATTAACATTTAAGAAAAATGATCAGAGCCATATACAATAGGCTTTTCTGATGCCGATTATGGTAGCAATATAATGTCTAAATAATTAAATATCTTTTTGTTACATATATGTAATGTAACCTTTTGTTGCCCTTACGACATCCGCAGAAATAGGAATGGTCTGAAGTCATTAAAGCATTACATTCTTTTTATTTTTTTTGGCAACTAGGGGAATCATGACATAGGCAATGCGACTAGCAACCCATCACTATTGATTTCCTGTTTCAACTACCATCTTGCTATCATGGCCCTAGGCTCTGTCTACCCCGTATGGGATAAAGACGTATATGTATGTATTCTTTTTATTCCAAGTATTCAAAATCTCTTCATTCCTCTGCGCGGCCCAAGACATAGTAACATGTTGATACAATTTAAATTCAGCTATATTAATTAGTTACTTGATGTTCTTTTAAATGGATCGAGTGACTAGCAAGCCACACTATTAATTTCAGAATAGAAGTTCCACATATGGGCATGTAAGTTTGATGAGTAATTTAATTGCATGACAATGTACTTAAATTTTATTAAACTATTGTAGATACATCCCTTTGGCATAAGACAGTGTTACAAATCAATGTAAAAAATATGAAGACCTCTTTTACCTATGTTCAACAAAAAGGAATATGTGAATTTGAAATTTGAATTTGTAATGAAATCCTAGTATTCATCTAAAATATTTAATAAGGGCAGAACTGTTTTAATTAAACACAAGTATTTATAATAATAAAACAACTGAACGGATATAAAATCAAACTAGTATAAATTACTGGTTTGTTTAAAAGTAGATAACCAGGTTAACCCACGGCCAATAACCTCTAGAAAGTATATTTTTAGTTTTAAGCGTTCATTATCTAGCATTAGTACAGCCAGTGTTTTAATTGTATATTATTTTATTGGTATAAAGCCTAGTTTGTAAATATGTCATCTTTCCATTTATATGTAAGTACATAAAGTTTAATTTTGGTTGACATGTTTGTTAAATATTGGTAACTTTGTAATTTTTTGTAGTGTAGTTTTACACACTTGACATACCCCTAACTCATGTCAGTTT
The DNA here is from genome assembly GCA_947044815.1 of Apomyelois bistriatella. Classification (NCBI taxonomy): domain Eukaryota; kingdom Metazoa; phylum Arthropoda; class Insecta; order Lepidoptera; family Pyralidae; genus Apomyelois; species Apomyelois bistriatella. The sequence continues at coordinate 2,241,144 of OX345693.1, forward strand.
ATTTACTCAGTCGCATTTACATACATTCATATTTAATCACATATTTATCTTATACAGAGTAGACTTAGCCTAAGAAAAACCTTAGACCATGTTAAGCATGATGGTAGTTGAAACAGGAAATCAATACTGATGGGTTACTAGCCACATCACCTATACCATGATTTCCACATTCCACGACTCAACAAAATCCAGTAGCCTCATTTATTTCTAGTAAAGTAAATTATTTCTTTGTTTCATAAAGGGTGATAAAAGGACATTAAGTACCATACAGGCCTGCAACACCAGGGGTGTTTCCCAAAGTTTTCCAATTAAAAGGACCCTTTCACTTTCTTTAGTTAATTTCTATATTTGTCACTAGCAGTGCATGCGGGCTTCGCCTATGGTACACACATAGCTTATGCCACTGAATAAGTGCGGCACTCCAATAGAGAAAGAATTTTACAAATTGGTTTAGTAGTTTCAAAGCCAATTCTATGTAACCAAACAATCAAATCTTTTCTATTTACAATATTAGCATAAATTATATCACTATCAGTACATAGTATTTTTTTTAATAGATAACGTGATTCAACAGTAAGGTTTTTATGCCCATGCGAAGCCGGGGCGGGTCGCTAGTTAATGATATTTTACAAATGACAATAATACATTGACCCAGACAACTGTTCACAGCACACAAATCATTAAATAAAGCATGTTTTAATTGTCAAATTTTTTTTTTAAAGATGAAGAACTATACGGGTACACAAACTATGCGATGGACACACCAACACCCAACACGGGTGACTGCATGCAGGGCATCTTCCACCCCATGGACTCCTTGACACAGGCCCTGGACTCTGACTTTGATGAGAGCCTCGCTGTACCTGAATCCCTCTCCGTGATTGAAGACAAAAATGATGCACGTGAAGAACATGACTCTAGTAAGTTAAAATATATTTTTATTTTAAGTCTACCCCTGACATTGCATTGCATAGAATTTTTACAATGAACAATAGAACTTCAATAATATAGAAAAACTAGCTTTTGCCTGCGGCTTTGCCCGCGTGAATTTCCCTCGGGAACTTTTTCCCGGGAGGTATATCCTTCTCAATACTTCTATCTGTGTGTATGATAAATTTCAGTAAGATCTGTGCAGCAGATAGGTCGTGTAAGTGTAACAAACAAATAAATAAACAGACAAACTCAATTTAGCATTTATAATATTAGTTGGAAGACACAGAAAAACTTATCATTTTAAACTAAGTAAGCTTTTGTTGTTTTTTTTGAGGCCTTTGCCCAGCAGTAGGACAGTTAAGGCTACAAAAAAAATGTTTTTGGTATCGTAACGTCACGCAATTGACGATCGCGTTTTTATATGTAAAACAAATGTTACTGTTTTCCGCACTCCGACCGCATGAAACCCCGTCATATCGTGAATAAACCAGCCTAGTATGTCCTTCCCTAAATTTTAAACTTTTTCCATATTTGACCGTTTAAAGCAGTTCAGCGGTTTATTAAGTTACCAGACAGATTAAAAAAAACTATTTACCCATATAATTGGGTATGCTAAGTTAAAAAAAATGATTTTTTTTATATTTTTAACTCAAAGATTAGACTATTTTAGGGAACTAATTTGATTTTTTTCGCTTAAATTATTATTATTAATTTTATATATTTATTTTTAAAGTTTTATAGTTCATGACGTCATTTTACTAGACGATGTTACCATTATATAGTATAGTACCACAGTGTGGTCACAATAAAAACGAACGTGCCTTTTATTTTACAATAATTTTACGGCCCTGGAAACAAGTCCATTAAGGCCTTACTTGAAATTTTAATGTTCTTCAAATTGTCCTACTGATACTGATTTGATTAATCAAGTCAAAAACGTCAAGTCAGTAATCTATCCCAGTCAAGTAAGTCTATAGTCAGAGTCAGGTGGCTTAATACCATCTCTTAAAACCATGTAAGGACGAGTGAGTAAGCGAGACAGCGCAATACATGACGTAAGGCGACATCTCCCTTACTCAATCGTTCTTGCATGGTTTTAAGAGATGGTGGTAAGCCACCAGAAACACGTCTTATCGCGCCAACTACTCCGAAACATCAAATCAAAATCAATCGATTGACTTGACATGACATTGAAAGATCATGGGTTTTTTTTTAATTTGTCCGTTTTTACGGTCGTAATCCTAGTCGGAATCCGAAGTGTGGACACGCACACACTTGGGATACGAATTAAAGTGTAGACGGAGCTTTATTTGCGTAATGACGTCATTTAGGTGTCGAATGAATGTTACAACTTCCACGGCATTTTTGAATATTTTACCGCAATCAATGTTCTTTTCTTGTCGAAAATACAAAAATATGGTATGAAATCAAAATATTTTGAAATGGTTTTCGTATTTTAGTGTGTTAAAAAATTTAGCATACCCAATTTGGAATCGCGCGCGGTTTGACGCCAGGCAAATTTCTTTTTTAATGTATGTATTTGCCTCTATTCAATATTATATTGAGTAGTGCCTTACTATGGGCCTCATAAAGAAAGCTCAAGGTCGCCCAAAAAGCCATGGAGAGGGCTACCACGCACAGGCAATCGCAGCATCGGACACCCACTAACAAGATGGTCAGATGACCTGAAGAAGGTCGTATGCAGGTGCTGGATGCTGGCTGCTTCCAACTAAGAGGTGAAAACTTCGGAATGTTTCCGAAACTTTGGAATCTTTCAGGAATACTTCCGGAAGTATTCCTCATAACTTCCAAAACTTCTGGCAACTTTGGAAGTTTTCAAAATAGAAATTGACTTAGAAAATCTGGGAATATTTTTTCTTTAAGTTAGCAGCATAGGATTAATATGTTTTTTGCTTGGAAGTACTTTAAACACAAGCCACGCGGAGTGACGTCATCGCTGTATGTATTTTAGAAATTAAATTATAAATTATTTACAATTTTATAATTTTTTTCTTACAAATGATATCTCTAAAATGGTCTGATAATATATAACGAAAAAACACATAAAAACCACTATCATATTTTTTGGACTAGCCAGTTATAAGTAGAAAAATATTTTTGAAAACTTCCAAAGTTGCCGGAAGTTTTGGAAGTTTTCAAGAATACTTCCTTTAAAATGGAAACTTTCCTGGAAGTTTTCACCTCTACTTCCAACCCTCATTCAACAGTCATTTTGGAGGCCTATGTCCAGCTGTGGACAACCTGCGGCTGAAATTATGATAATTAATATGATATTAGTATCAGGTCACCATTATAACATTATCAGGCAATGTTTAATACCCACATGTGACGTAACTACCTACTGTTGATTCACTGAAATGTGCTATGTTTACTGTTAAACAATCTGTACTTAAATAGTAGATAACAAGCTTACAGTATTAAATTATGTAAGAAATTATATAGTTAGTTATAGTTAGTCGCTGAGCGGGGACTATTTTGGTGCAAACTCCTAGTATTATTGTTATTTTTTTTTTTGTAAACTCTATTGTACCAAATAAACGTTTTTCTTTCTTTCTTTCAAATGTTTCACATTTTTATATTTTACTCGGTACACTTCTTCTTCTTAGCGAGTCGAGTCTGGCTTGCCATTGAGTCGTGTTGGAAGGATCGGCCAGTCTGCGTTACCGACTTGCCGTCCACAGACTGTTGCCCAAGGTGCGCCAAAAGAATTAATAAAAACACTAGAATGCTTACGAATAATAATAATCGCAAAAAACAACATTCAAAATTAATCCTTATTACTCTACTGCAAAGTTGATTTTTCTTTAAAGCCTACATACAAATACCTAAAGTTCCAGAAAAAGGTGCAAAATTTGTAGGTGTCCCTTTTCCTCTTGAATTTTTATACAACCTACTAGAAAGGGACACCTACAAACTTTAGGTTTTTGTCCTCCGTGAGCATTCTAGTGTTATATATAAATTCTTTGGGTGCGCCGGACGCATTGCATACGCATTAAATACGTCACAAGAGGAGGCTCCTTCCTTGTACTTGGTGCACTAAACAAGCCCTCTTTGAAAGTGGTACATACATATCATCACGCCTGTCTCCCGCAGGGGTAGGCAGAGACTAAAGATCAGAATGTGGTAATCAGATGAAAAAGAACATGAATTTATAAAGATAATTTTCAAAACATACTTATATAGCTGGTTGCAAATTCCTTTTTTTCCCTTTTAGGGTTCAGTAGCCAAATGGAAAAAAAGGGAACCCTTATCGTCATGTCCGTCTGTCTGTCCCTATGTCATACTTTTATTCGGAGACTATGCGTCCTATAAGGTTGAACTTTGGAAAGTAGGTGTAAATTGGTTTGAAAAAAATGGATCAAGTATTTTAAGACATATGGGATGGGATTATTTCGATATTTACGTATAAAAATAAAAATAAAATTCATTTATTTCGGATAACAAAGATCCATATTCACATATATAAAAATTACAGTTCACATTTTAAATTATTAAAAAACATACTACTTACATAAATACTAAATATACATATACTATTTTGGAATCTGTACAGGTGTTACTAGATGGCGCCAAATGTCACTAGGCCCATGAGATTCGGGCATACTTTTAGTATAGTGTGGTGGTACGGAACCCTCAAAGCGTGAGTCTGACTCGCACTTGGCTGATTTTTTTACAGCTATTGCCATCTGTCAAATCGCTGGATCTACTTATGTGAGCCAAGGATCATTCAATGCTCCTTGTAGTATATATAGGCTCTTTGCCGGAAGTTAATCGTTAGACAGACGGTTATTTTCGCACTTAACGGTTAAATTGAAGTTCATTCATTAATTTAACCTTGCCAAAGGTTTTTATTAACGTCGAAGGTTGTAAGGCTTTAAAATGATATTACCTTCTCAATATTCCATACTTATTAATTAAGAATTTACTTATATTTATTATTTTACTTATTACTTATCCAACTTATATTATAGATGCGAAAGTGAGTTTGTATATTTGTTTGTTTCTTACCTCTTCACTGAACCAATCTTCCTGAAATTTGGCATAAACACAGCTAGGAGTATTGAGAAGAACTTTCATCCCGGGAAAAAGCACACTGTTTCCGAGGGAATCATACGCGGGCGAAGCCGCAAGCGAAAACTAGTAATATTATAAATGCGGAAGTCTGTCTGTCTGTCTGTTACGCTTTAAACCGCTAAACCGATTTTGATGTCCTTAAGTAATTTGGTACGGATATAGTTAAATACCGGGGTCAAACACAGGCTACTTTTGGTGCGATATAACCGCGTACCACGCGGGCGGTACTAAGGTCAGCAACTAGTATAAAATAAATCGTATGCCTGTATTTTCTAGATTTCTTACAGATTTACATCAGAAGGTGACATCAAATATATTTTCATATTTTCGTACACTGATAAAATTCTTTATCAAATAACGTTGATGAATTTGATCCCCTCAGAGGTGATAAAGAAATCAATGTAATTTTATCTTATTTATGACTCATTACCGTTATTTCCAATATTGTTTAATAATTGCTGCTTATTCAAATAAATGCATAAAATAAGCCTCCTCGTACACTTAGGTAGGTTTGATGGATCTTTACAATGGGTTTAATTAAGTGGACATTAGGAAGTAATCAGAAATCTTATATCGATTTCTGCCTAACTATCAAAACTAAATTCAGAAACCCTATTATGAGATTTTATAAACGCAGACGCTAGCGACTGCGGGAGGATTTTGAATGGAATTTATTAGTTGCCTTACTATCCGCCAGGGGCGCTGTACAGGTTTGTGCGTCTGCATTAAAAAATCTTATACTAGGGGTACAAGAAAGAAGTAGGGAGTGTTCAAAATCTACCAATGTTATTCTTTACATATCAGTAGTAGTTTACATGGTATCTCACACTTGAGTATAGTTATTCATAGATTCTTTTGCGTAGTATGTATATCAGCTTTTACGCAAAACATACCCTGAGTGTCATTCACTGACCGAAGATAAAACTGTGATAATTGTAATAGATGTATCACTCGCTATCATTAATTTATCGACAATGTATGTACGGGGCTTACCATTTCACTAAATAAAGATAATAATTATAATAGGTGAATCATAAGGATTATTAGTTTGCATACAACATTGTCATTGCCCATGTATTTCTTTTTCTCTTTATTGTGTAGATTAACTGGAAAATATATCGCTGTCACGGATAAATTTGCCTTTTGTTGGGTCCTATATTTTTAATTTAGTATTTTTATTATTTGTATATTTTATTACCATGTGTACAATATTTTTTTTACATAAACACATATTCACGGACAATAAATTATATTGCCTTGAATAGATTTTTGTCGAAGGGCAAGGTCAATCGACATTAGATGCCATGATGTCAGAATAGGCTATAGGCTAGTTGATTTGTATTTTGTTTTTGTTTAAGATAATTATTTTCTATTTTTTTAGATTAAAACAATTTTTTCCATATTTTCCAGTTATGTGATGATTCAATTTATTTTTCAGCAACAACAGCAGTCCCATTCATAGACGTCCACAAGCCGCCAGTAAAGTTCAACTCGGTGCATCGGAAAGTATTCATTCCCGGTGTAGAAATAAAGGTGAAATTCGTAGAGAACGAAAGGAGCGTGACAACACACCTGCTTAATCCAAATTTGTAAGTTTTATTGTTGATGAATGAATGAATAAACACTTTATTGCACCAATTACGTAAATACATCATTGGATTTTATAGGAACGAAGATGAAAAAATTAGTACAAAGGCGGACTTATCGCTAATGCAATTTGTTTGTTGTTGTTGTAAGTTGATCATTATTTATTAATCACAATTCTGTAACTTTTTAACCCCCGACGCAAAAATAGAGGATAAGTTGATGTGTCTGTCTGTGTGGTTCGTAGCTCCCAAACGGCCTGCCTTTCGATGTATAGAGATGTTCGAGCCCAAAATAACACAAGATAACCTTGTTCTTCAAAATGTTATCATATCACGATTAGGTTAATAATATCTAAACAGTTTTATCGTCTTTTATTAGTCATTATCGAGTAATAATATATTGTTGGATTATTTACTAGACATAATGTAAAACTTTATTGTTGATAAGTTTGATTAAAAAATTTAAATTTTCCATTAGCTTGAGGCAGCTAATGTCAAAATCATCTGTTTGTTTCATTTTCATAATATTAAAAATCGTTAGAGGGGGGGGGGGGGGGGGAATCTCGGGCTTATTTCCAGTAGTAGAGTCACTGCGGCTGAAATAATGATGTGTTACAGAGTTAGGTCCATCTTTATTTATATTGTGAAGCCTAGTCTACAAAACAACCTTCAGGATGACATCAGTAATGTTACTTTCTATTTCCAGATACACAATAGCCCTCCAACATGGCGAGTTCTCGTGGACAATCAAGAAACGCTACAAACACATACTGTATCTACACCAACAGCTCACATTGTACCGAGCGTCGCTTGATATACCATTTCCGACCAAATCGCACAAGTCCAGAAGGGCTAGTTTTAAAAATACGCTCAATACTGAAGAGAAGGCTGAAAGGGTGGCGCTGCAAGCGTTACCGAGGTCGGATTCGAAGAAACGCGAAGGGAGGCCGAGGAAACGAAAAGGTGCCTTACCAAGGTATACCATTTATTCATTAACTAGCTGTTCTACGCGGTTTCAGCTGTCCGTAATGTGTATGTTTTTAGCCTAATAACCTACCTAATGAATCAGACTATCATAGGCAGGAAGATTATTTTAAATCTAAACAGTTAAATAAAAAAAAAATATGGACAAATCACACAGATTAAGCTAACCCCAAAGCAAGTTCCAGCCTTGTGTTATGCGATACTAACTCAACTACATCCAAGACTCAGGCCAATCAGAAAAAGAACATTCTTCATCTTGACCTGCGGGGATCGAACCCGGGACCTCCTGAGTAGCGGACAGGCATGTTAACCATTACGCCACGGAGGTCGAGTTTTACCTTCCAAATCACGGAATAATCTTTATTATCAGGTGATTTAAGCTTGCAATATCGTAACCAAACTGGAAACGGCATGCTTCTCGTGGAAATCAAACTACGACCACTGGACCGCAGTTCTTAATGTATGCACGCCGCTTCATATCAGTCATCAATGTGCGGATCTTTTGTAGGTTATAACTTCTGTATTGAATTTCTTATGTTCTAAGATCATGACACTCTGTTTTACAGGTTTCCAAGGAAACCGGAAGTAATGGTAACTTACGAAGGCATCCAGTTGCGAATGAAGCAGCTAGAGGAATATTTGTACAACCTGCTCAATATATCTATATACAGAAACCATTACGAGACAGTAAGTTGACATACAAATATATTTACTTTTAAGTAGGCAAAGTGGAGGGAAAACAAAACAGGCATACAGACCTTGGGCTCCAAAGCAATCAGTTGAGGAAATCTAAATCCGGGAAATCGCTCAGATGAGAGGGAGGGACAACACATATAGATTGTTACATTTGCAATCAAAGCTTTAAATTATCTAGCAATAGACGTGGCCAATAAGTAATGGGCATTTCAATATGGTGCAGTGGAGAGACGGTTCGGCGGAGATATGGACCAGAGTGTGCGCGGTCGATTGACTGTTTCACCTACATGAAATGATGATCATAGTGCTTAGTCTATACCTATTTTAACTCGTCAAGACAATGTGCACCCAAAGACATTTAGCTTCCAAAACCTTCTCATCCCTAAGGAAATCCTATAGTTATCGGCGCGGGATCGGCTTCAGCCGGTGAGAAAAACCTCTATGCACAGAATTTATAAATATTAACAAGAAGTGGCATAGCGCACGAAAAACGTGCCACTATATTGAATTTCAATCCAACGTCTCACACAGAAAAAATGCGCGGGGAATTTGATTGCGTCATTTATTGCCACTGTTATTGGTCGATAATATTCGGTGGCTTTGTTGTAAACTACGTAATACATTTCTAATAGGTAAGGTGTGGTGTGGTTTACATGGGTTTACATGTATTAATTGAAGATAAGAAGAGAGAATACGCTGCCACACTGATCCTGGAACTAAATCCGCGTCCAAACATTTCTATTCGGATAATTTCTCTGTTCTGTGCCTCTATGTGAACGAAATAAAGGTGTTGCTGATGCCATTCGTATCGACACGGCATGTCTGAGCGCAGGTGGGAATGACATTACTTTAACGTTAAGGTTTTTCTGACCGGCTGATTCCGATTTCGCGTCGATAAGTGTGGTCTTAGTTCCTTAACCGCCATTTCAGACTAATGTTCGATTTGCGCAGATAAATTTGCATAAACAATTATTATTTTAATATCTTAATACCAAAATTAAAGTGTTCCATTTTTTTTTTACTTCCAGGTAAAGTTCCTCGAGGTATCCAACTTATCTTTCATAGCAGAGTTGGGTGGGAAGGGCAAGGAAGGCATCTTACTGAAGCGCACCGGGTCCACTCAGCCCGGACAGGCCGGCTGCAACTGTTTCGGACTACTCGGAGCCATGGTCTGCGTCAGGTGAGCTGGGAACATGAAAAACAGCTTGAAAGACGAGGAAAGACGGGGTTTTAGTGACTGCCAAGGTTTCTAGAGGTTTCCAACTTATCTTTCTTAGAAGACTTGGGCGTGAAGGGCAAAGGCTGCAACTGTTTTGGTTTGCTCGGAGCCATGGTACATTACATTATACCTCTAGTATTACTAGCTGTTCCCCGCAGCTTCGCCCCGCGTGAGACTCGGTTATATCGCGCCCAAAAGTAGCCTATGTTTGACCTCAGGTCGTTAACTACATCCATACCAAATTTCATCACAATCGGTCCAGCAGTTTAGCCGTGAAGAGGTGACAGACAGACAGACTTTCGCATTTATAATATTAGTATGATTTAGTATGGAAGTATGGATAATGTAAAATATTTGTTATTTTTTTTGTCAGTAATATATTTTTTGTTATCCATACTTCCATTCTAATATTATAAATGCGAAAGTCTGTCTGTCTGTCTGTCTGTCACCTCTTCACGGCTAAACTGCTGGACTGATTGTGATGAAATTTGGTATGGATGTTGTTAACGACCTGCGAGGTCAAACATAGGCAATTTTTGAGCGCGATATAACCGAGTCCCACGCGGGGCGAAGCCGCGGGGAACAGCTAGTAATAAATAAAAAAAAGTATAATTGTCTTGCAGGTGTAACTATTTCTGTACGGGCCTGGTGTGTGCCAAGTGGCAAGAGAGGTGGTTCTTCGTGAGGGACACGTTCTTTGGCTACATCAGACCGAGGGACGGTGTTATCAAAGCGATCATGCTGTTTGACCAAGGGTAAGGTTAACCTTTTGTTTATTATATTGTTGTTTTATCGTGTAGTTCCTTTTAGAAAAGATTGCCTTATTTGTTACTCGTTAATGTTGGATAAGCAGCTAAAAGATGAAGTTTCGATGGAGAAACATGCAAAGGATACGTATTACTGCGATATCACGGAATACTGCTCCCCTTCCCGCGCAGTTTGTAAAAGTCAACTGAGGGTTTCGGCAAATGGGGAAATCATGACATAGGCGATGCGGCTAGCAACCCATCACTATTGATTTCCTGTTTCAACTATCATCATGCTCAACGTGGCCTAATGTCTTATGGCCCTAGGCTCTGTCTACCCCGTTTGGGATAAAGATGTGATGATATGTACCACTGTACTAGCTGACCCCGCAAACGTTGTTTCGCCATATAAATTATTTCTAAGTAATTTAAGGGTGAACAACCATTATCACTTAGGGGTATGAAAAATAGATAGTAGCCGATTCTCAGACCTACTGAATATGCATATAAATTTTGGTTATAAATCAGTAAAGCCGTTTCGGAGGAGTAAGGTAACACGGGAATTAGATATATGAACAAGCAATGTCTACAGTTTACAAAAACCTACAATTTAGAATATAATTAAAAGTATATAATGTATGTTTTTCTTATTTCACGCAGCGCATAATATTGTAAGTATACTTACAGAGATTAGTTTCTAACTGATTAACGCTAAACTTGGTTTTAATGTGTCGTTCGTGTTATTCACTGTTGAATTTTGTACTTAACTACGATATTGTCGCTCTAAATATCAGTTAATGTTCTCTATCGACTAAAGAATCATACCCATAACAGACTAAAGATATAATAACACTTTGAGATTTGTTTTAGTTTAAAATTTGACTATATTAGTTGGTATATTTTCGCGCTTATCCAAGTTTCTTATTGGTGTTTTATACACTTTGAATTTATGTGGATATTTCAACTAATTAGATACACCCACTACAAACATCATAGTGAACGAAACTTTCAATAATACTAAAATTTTCATTATGATAATGTTCTTAGCTGAATGACAGTATTTGAATAATGTTACTAGTAAATTCATTTATAAATCATCATTAAACACACAGCATATTGTCTGAAAATATTGATTGGAAATCATACATTACAACTTTTACACTACAACTAAATAACATACTAGGTTTCGCTCTAAAGACCTCTTACGTCTAACTATTGTGCTAATTTCGCCATCACTAACCGAACACTCTCCCAAAAACCACCCAGGTTCGAAGTATCGAGCGGTATGTACTCGACCGGAATGAACCATGGTCTTCAGATCCTCAATCAAAGCAGGCAGTTGGTCATCAAGTGTTGGACAAAGCGGAAAAGTAAGGAGTGGATGCAGTATCTCAAAACAGTAGCTAACCAAAGTGGTGAGTATATTGACTTTATTATGATATTTAAGAACAAATAGTTTATTTCTATAATATTATCAGTAGCCTGCTTTTAAAACATTATGATTACCTTGTTTATGTAACACAAAAAACATTTTTCTGCATTCTCAATGTCAGAATGTAAGAATAAAAATTCAATCTGGGTCGGAAAGACGATCACGCTCCCAAAAACCACCCATATTTAGAGCAATTAGTGGGATGTACCTATAGGAATAATTAATTTATTCAATGAACTCGACGTTATTATTATTTACTCTCTGATTTTTTTAAAATGTTTTTATATACAATTACGTTGGTCAAACATACGATCCGCGAAAGATGGGCTCGTGGTTACTGTAGCTTATTTACGCTCGTTATACCACCAGGGTGACACTACCTCGTAGCCAACTTGTGACCTAAGATCTTTCACCACTGCACCCAGAAAATTCCCTGACTTCTGACCCTTCAAACTCGAACACAACAATGCTGTTAGGCGGCAATAATATCTTCTAAACTTACAAAAATTCAAAGCAACCTTTTACATGAGTAATTATTTCAGCACGTGACTTCACACAGCCGAACTTACACCACTCGTTCGTGCCGCCGCGCGCCGCCACGCCCGTCGGCACTCTCGTAGACGGATCGGCATACCTCGCCGCTATAGCCGACGCTATGGAACTAGCCAGAGAGGAGATCTTCATAGCCGATTGGTGGCTGAGCCCTGAGATCTATATGAAGAGGCCCGCGCTCTATGGAAACTATTGGCGGCTTGATACTATACTAAAGAGGAAGGCGGTGAGTTTTATTATCATAGTATGTTTAGCGACTAAGATTGTGGATGCTGTGGAACTAGCCAGAGAGGAGATCTTCATAGCTGATTGGTGGCTGAGCCCTGAGATCTATATGAAGAGGCCCGCGCTCTATGGAAACTATTGGCGGCTTGATACTATACTAAAGAGGAAGGCGGTGAGTTTTATTATCATAGTATGTTTAGCGACTTAGATTGTGGATGCTGTGGAACTAGCCAGAGAGGAGATCTTCATAGCCGATTGGTGGCTGAGCCCTGAGATCTATATGAAGAGGCCCGCGCTCTATGGAAACTATTGGCGGCTTGATACTATACTTAAAAGGAAGGCGGTGAGTTTTATTATCATAGTATCTTTAGTGACTAAGATTGTGGATGCTGTGGAACTAGCCAGAGAGGAGATCTTTATAGCTGATTGGTGGCTGAGCCCTGAGATCTATATGAAGAGACCCGCTCTCTATGGAAACTATTGTCGATTTGATACTATACTAAAGAGAAGCTGTGAGTTTTATTATTATAGGATCTTTAGTAACTAAGATTGTGAATGTTGTGGAACTAGCTTCTAAAGTGGCCTTCATAGTCGATTGGTGGCTGAGCCCTGAGATCTATATGAAAAGGCTCGCGCTCTATGGAAACTATTGGCGGCATAAACACAACGGGCAAGTGAAACAACGGAACACAGAGTTAATAAATAAACTTTGCTATTTAGATTTTATTCACCCGAGAGGAACGTTATACGTTATGATGGTCTAAATACTTAATGCCTGTTTGTATATTTGTTCCCAGGCCCAAGGCGTCAAAATCTTCATAATGTTGTACAAAGAAGTGGAAATGGCCATCGGGATCAACAGTTACTACAGCAAGACCAAATTGGTTGGCGAAAATATCAAGGTAGCTTATTTGCAAAAATCATTATATTATAGGGAAACTGCAAACTCGGCGAAGCTTTAGCGATAACTATGATTCACACAAAAATTGCCTCTGTGGTTTAGTGGTTAAGGCGTTTGGCTTAAGATCCAGAGGTGATAGTTCGATCTCCAAGGAAATGATATTTGTTTATTCTAGTTTGATTGTGACATTGCAGGCTTGTATCCCTGATTGTCTGATGATTCTGTATTTCGGAAGGCACTTTAAGCTGTTGTTCACGGCTGCCATCTGTTGCGCATTAAAGAAACCACGTTAGAGGCCGAGAGGAGTTTACAGTTCAGTTTTTTTTTTGATCAATCACGAAGCGGTTGACCCATTTGATAGGATTTTGGCAGGAAGGTAAAAGTCACAACTGTTGTCGCTGTATTTATTTTCGAAAATTTATGTATTTTTGTGTATTTGTCATAAATAATGGTGAATTATTATTCGCTAAGTATTTGTGAGTAGGCATGAATATTGGGACGTGTTACAGTTTTGAATAATTGTTTTTAATCCTTGTCACCAAAATCTTCCAAGATAATGCTAAGTGAAATTCTTGCGCTGCTTCACTTAACCCTCTGACTAGACTAGACATTATACTACTGACTTGATGTTTTTGACTTGATTTGACTCAAAACCTCTGAAGAAAGAACAATAAAACTTGCTACTGGCAGAAATAAGCTTTGTTTGATTGCTTTACCAAAAAAAAAAGCTACTATTTCTACTATTGTAAGTCATTGTGTCATGTCAGTTTAATAAACCAATAATAAAATGCCATTTGTCATGTGTATTAATGGTGTGTGTGTGTGTGTGCGTGTGTGTAATAAATAGTTTTTGGACAAAAAGGAAACTGTCACTAAATAAATAAATAAATATATAGGGACAAATCACACAGATTGAGTTAGCCCCAAAGTAAGTTCGAGACTTGTGTTATGGGATACTAACTCGACGATTCTATAATTTATTACAAATAACAAATACATATATAGATAAACATCTAAGACCCAGGTCAATCAGAAAAAGATCATTTTTCATCTTGACCTGACCGGGGATCGAACCCGGGACCTCCTGAGTAGCGGTCAGGCATGTTAACCATTACGCCACGGAGGTCGTCACTGCGCTGTATTTAATTTCCAAAACTTAGGTTTTTTCGAGTATTTGTGCATAATGGCGGATTATTATTCGCCATGTGTTTGTGAACAAGCGTGAGTGTGGCAAGTAGTACAGTGTCGATTACGTGACTTTTTATCTTTGTCACCAAAATCTCCAAGTTATGAATAAGTGAAAAAATTTCCACCGCTTCACTTAGCCATCTGACTCTGACTAGACTTACTTACTTGATTGGACTAGACTACTGACTTGACTTGACTAAAGTAGGACTGAAAAAGATTAATAAATTCAAGAAAGGCCTTAAAGGACTAGTTTACATAGTTTATTGGTGCAATAAAGTGTTTATTCGTTCATTCATGGTTAACATGCCCGACCGCTACTCAGGAGGTCCCGGGTTCGATTCCCGGTCAGGTCCAGATGAAAAATGATCTTTTTCCGATTGACCTGGGTCTTGGATGTTTATCTATATATGTATTTGTTATAAAATATAGTATCTTTGAGTTAGTACCCCATGACACAAGTCTCGAACTCACTTTGGGGCTAACTCAATCTGCGTGATTTGTCCCTATATATTTATACTAGCTGTTCCCCGCGGCTTCGCCCCGCGTGGGACTCGGTTATATCGCGCCCAAAAGTATCCTATGTTTGACCTCAGGTCGTTAACTACATCCCTACCAAATTTCATCACAATCGGTCCAGCAGTTTAGCCGTGAAGAGGTGACAGACAGACAGACAGACAGACAGACAGACAGACAGACAGACAGACAGACCGACAGACAGACTTTCGCATTTATAATATTAGTATATTTATTTTCATTCATTCATTTACACGGCCGTAAAAAGTATTATAAAAAAAAAAATGTGCGTAATACAGTACATGTATATGGGAAGTAGGTTTTCCGCCACCCAGACCACGCGCGCGCGGGCGTGCTGTTCTGGGCGCACCACGAGAAGCTGGTGGCGGTCGACCAGAGCGCCGCCTTCGTGGGGGGCATCGACCTCTGCTACGGACGCTGGGACGATCACAGGCACAGGTGACGAAGCCTATATCTCATGTCACTATATAGTATATAAAGGTTGCTTTCTCTGTCCCTATATCCCTATGCTTAAATATTTAAAACTGCACCATGAAAATCCGGTGGTGGTCGACCAGAGCGCCGCCTTCGTGGGGGGCATCGACCTCTGCTACGGACGCTGGGACGATCACAGGCACAGGTGACGAAGCCTATATCTCATGTCACTATATAGTATATAAAGGTTGCTTTCTCTGTCCCTATATCCCTATGCTTAAATATTTAAAACTGCACCATGAAAATCCGGTGGTGGTCGACCAGAGCGCCGCCTTCGTGGGGGGCATCGACCTCTGCTACGGACGCTGGGACGATCACAGGCACAGGTGACGAAGCCTATATCTCATGTCACTATATAGTATATAAAGGTTGCTTTCTCTGTCCCTATATCCCTATGCTTAAATATTTAAAACTGCACCATGAAAATCCGGTGGTGGTCGACCAGAGCGCCGCCTTCGTGGGGGGCATCGACCTCTGCTACGGACGCTGGGACGATCACAGGCACAGGTGACGAAGCCTATATCTCATGTCACTATATAGTATATAAAGGTTGCTTTCTCTGTCCCTATATCCCTATGCTTAAATATTTAAAACTGCACCATGAAAATCCGGTGGTGGTCGACCAGAGCGCCGCCTTCGTGGGGGGCATCGACCTCTGCTACGGACGCTGGGACGATCACAGGCACAGGTGACGAAGCCTATATCTCATGTCACTATATAGTATATAAAGGTTGCTTTCTCTGTCCCTATATCCCTATGCTTAAATATTTAAAACTGCACCATGAAAATCCGGTGGTGGTCGACCAGAGCGCCGCCTTCGTGGGGGGCATCGACCTCTGCTACGGACGCTGGGACGATCACAGGCACAGGTGACGAAGCCTATATCTCATGTCACTATATAGTATATAAAGGTTGCTTTCTCTGTCCCTATATCCCTATGCTTAAATATTTAAAACTGCACCATGAAAATCCGGTGGTGGTCGACCAGAGCGCCGCCTTCGTGGGGGGCATCGACCTCTGCTACGGACGCTGGGACGATCACAGGCACAGGTGACGAAGCCTATATCTCATGTCACTATATAGTATATAAAGGTTGCTTTCTCTGTCCCTATATCCCTATGCTTAAATATTTAAAACTGCACCATGAAAATCCGGTGGTGGTCGACCAGAGCGCCGCCTTCGTGGGGGGCATCGACCTCTGCTACGGACGCTGGGACGATCACAGGCACAGGTGACGAAATCTATATCACTATAACTATCCATACTAATATTATAAATGCGAAAGTCTGTCTGTTTGTCTGTCAGCTCTTCACGGCTAAACTGCTGGACCGATTGTAATGAAATTTGGTATGGATATAGTTAATATAGTAATGCACTAGGAGTCAAACATAGCCTACTTTCGGGCGCGATATAACCGAGCCGCACGCGGGCGGAGCCGCGGGCAACAGCTAGTATAGTATAAAAAGGTCGCTTTCTCTCTTCCTTATCTTTAAAACTACGAAACGGATTTTGATGCGCTTTTTTAAATAGATAGAGTGATTCAAGAGGAAAGTTTTTATGTCCGTGCAAAGCCGGGGCGGGTCGCTAGTACATACATATAGTTCGCGACATGAGTTGGCAATAAACTGAAATGACCTTAAATGCGCAGTAGCCGATTTTCAAACAAATTTCGACGTGCGCAGAAACCTCCCCCCCCCCCCCTCCCCGCACGTCCCGATTGTGACCAGCTTATGTGCTGGGTATTATACCATTTATACTACATACATACATAACATCACGCCCTACTTACCTACCAAATTTCGTGTATATTTCCCTCATGCCGGCCAAATATCACAATTCACCAGTACGAAATACTAATTGTTCAGGATTTTTAAATTAAAGAGCAACCAATGTTGTATAAACTTTTAATTATGTCACTACCTACATTATTTTTAACATTCCCTTGCACTTTACGATTTTTACTGCTTAGACACGTATTGTACATTTAATTATCTAAATATTAATTAAATAACGTTTTATAACCGAGTTTGAGTTTAATTAGTCAAATTCCATTGTGTCAACTACGAGACGCAAACACTAATCTTACTATTTATAACGAGTCTTTGTCTTTTAAACGCACATATTACAAAAAACAAAGAATTTCACTCTTGGTTTAACATAAGTTTTTGTATGGTCTTCGAGTTGGCCAAACAGAAAAACGGCCACGCACACAAAGACAGGAAATGTATCTTTGGTCCTTGTCCTTTTTATGGACTTTCCTATTTCGCTTAAAATCTGTTTTATCCCCTTGATATATATCAGGGTCGGCCTCGTAAAACATACTGTGACCAAATCGCAGATCTTTTGAAAAATGGATTATATAGGGAGACATTAGGAGTACCCGAAATCGGCGTATGAGTGTGGAGGAGGCGAGAGAGGTATGTAAGGATCGTAGCCAATGGAAATCTCTAGTCTCTGCCTACCTCTACGGGAGACAGGCGTGATGATATGTATGTATGTATGATATATATTATAACTAACGACCCGCTCCAGCTTCGCATGAGCATATAAACCTTCCTCTTGAATCACTATCTATTAAAAAATCCGCATCAAAATCCGTTGCGTAATTTAAAGATTTAAGCGTACATAGGGACAGAGAAAGCGACTTTGTTTTATATAACGTAGTGATATTACGTTTTAACCTATATTTTCGTTTTTATTTAGGTTAACAGACCTCGGCAACATAGCACAACCAAATACCTCAATAAAATCGAAAAAGAAAACGTCGAGTTCACCGGGCGGCGGACTGTACCTGCCGCACGGAAATGGGCTAGAGGCGGCTATGGAGCTGGCGAAAAATGCCAAGGACCTGGTCATTACAATAAACGAGTAAGTAAATAACTAATTAGAACCTTAAGTATACCGACATAACGGTAAAATTTGCAACACACATTAGAATTAATATAACTTTGGATTTGGATATTCAGCAATGATTTTCTAAAATGCTCACTAATTCATTGAAATCGTATTCACTATTCACTTTATTATTTGTCCACTGATTGAGAATTCGCACGAATTTATCTCGTCTTGTCAAAATTTTATTGATTTACATTAAATATGATAGGCTACATCTAGCCTATCATCTTTAATGTAAATCACAAATATCATCGACCGATGGGTCGTTGGGAAAATTGCTGGCAACAACTAAATTGCGGTGGCTCTGAAAAGAAAAGGATGGCGTATGCAGAGGTAGGCTTATGCCCAGCATGAGGGTTGTAGACAGCTAATGATGATGTCATTAAAAATAAACCTTCTCAGTGTTACAGAGCAAGAACAAAAATCGGACGAAACACAAAGCGACACACAGACAGACACAGAAACGGAACCCCCAAAACTACCAGTATTACAACCCGGGGACCAACTCCTCATAACCTCACCACAAGACGCCCAAGACTTAGCCAAAACCGACTCGCCCGAAGTGCAAAAACGGAACGTACTAAACAAAATCACTAACAGAGGAAAAGATATAATTAGTATAATATATCCGCCGTATGAAGAGGAAAGGAATGAACAGAAATTTGATAATAATGAACGGAAAAAAGCAGAAAAATACGCATTATCCACAGATCAAGTATTGTTAACTGAAGCGTTTGGTATTCCCGTTAAAGATGCTACTAAAATTGTTAGTAAACCGACGCCTTTAGCTCAAGTTGAAGAAGGGAGAGTTATCACGGAGAGTACTAAGGACGCGTTGGAGGGCATCGAAGGAAACTCAAAGCTGTGGATCGGGAAGGATTACGTCAATTTTATTGTTAAGGACTTCATTAATTTAGATCTGCCATTTGTAGGTGAGTTTCTTTTTGATGGCTATGACTATTTTTAGGTTATAATTTAGATGCTTATTTTGCAAAATACATATAGAGGGAACATTGATACTAATTTAAAGATAGGCATAAGCAAAAATGAAATGCCACAAAAATCGCCAGGCTGGATATTTTCACAGATCGCGTTTAAAATTATTTAGATATTAGCTGTTGCCCGCTTCTCGGCCCGCATGATAATCGGTTATATTGCCCTAAAAAGTAGCCTTTGTTTGAGCCCCGGTCTTTAACTATATCCATGCCAAATTTCAGCATAATCGATCTGGCGGTTTATCCGTAAAAGCCTAACAGACAGACAGACTTTCGCATTTTTAATATTACTTTGTAAGTATGTATATGGATTTTTTCATCTACCTTCTGCCTTAACAAAAAGCATAATTTGGTTAAAAAGGGTATTTCCCTTTCACTCATTTTGTGTTTGTCTCTTACCCAAGTTGGGCTAAAAGAAATCGCATTAGAGATATGATGTATTTATGTAAATTGTGCAATAAATGTAAATTCATTCATTCGTTCACCTCCCACAAATATGTGCCATTGTATTTCAGACTTAGTGGACAGGAGCACAACGCCGAGAATGCCTTGGCACGACCTCGGTGTCGTTATCCAAGGAGCCGCCGCGCGGGACGTCGCCAGGCATTTTATACAGAGGTGGAATGCCATTAAACTCGAGAAGGCTAGGTGAGTTATTTGAGACTTAATGAATATGGTAAAAAAGCTTATAATTCCTTGAGATGGCCTGATATCACAAATTCAGAGCGCTTAAAAATTAGTAAATACTAGAAATCGTTATTGTATTATTAACATTGGACACTGTGTTTCGTGGTATAAGGTCGAAAATTCCATAACAGATAACATTTCGAAGAGAAAAGTATTGTACAATGTCCAAGTCATACCAGACTATACCGAATTACAATAGATTTCGTACAGTCGTTCTTAGACGAAAGAATCGATTATCTCCTTACAAACGGTTTAGTTGAAACTTCTAAAATTTTTTATTAATTTTCAGACAAAACCCGAACTATCCGTATCTAGTGCCGAAGTCATACAGCAATATCCGGCCGCTTCAAGATCTGGATAAAGTGCTTAACATCGACATCACTCCAGCATCATGTCAGGTAAAACATAAATAAATCATAATTTCAGCGGCACGCTCTCCACTGCTGGATATTATCCCCCAAGGATTTCCAGCATTAAGACGATACCTCAGTTAACACTAGCGCCACCATCATTTAAAAATCATTATTCACTGAAAACACAACTTATCAAAAATCCGTGTTAAGTAAATTCTGGATCTGAACTTAATTTTAATAGTTCCCTATAGTTACGAATTGCAATATTGCTTAAAACGGCCACTTTTGGCAGTTTTGCAATTTGTAACTTTATGGAACTATAATTTAATATGATTAAAATTAACTTCATTGATAACTTGTGTTTTCAGTCAATAATGATTTTTAGTTGATGATGGCGCTAGTGTTCACCGAGGTATCGTCTAAATATTTGCAAATACGATACGATACTAATTTTTTTATCACTATGGTTTGTATCAATTACTTTTTTATATGTTTCTTCTATACACAATATTATAGAAAGGAAACATTTGATTGTCGAATATCGAATAGGCGTCGAAACAACTGAACCAACTTGTCTGGTGGAAAGCCACACTTTTCCTCGATTGACATAGACTATGTATATACCACAGGCGAAGCCGGGTGGACTGCTACTTAAAATAAATATATAGACATTTATTAAAACAAAAAAATAATAATAAATATTTGCACATTAAAATTACCTAAAAATTATTGAAAAACTATCTACAAGTTGTTGTACCTATTTCCTAATGTATGTATTTGAATCCTCATAGGTCTTACGAAGCGTATCGAGCTGGTCTTGTGGCTTCCTCGACCCCGATACAGTGGAACAGAGTATACACGAAGCGTACGTGGACACGATAACACGCGCACAACACTACATTTATATCGAGAATCAATTCTTCATCACTTTGTCGAGGTCCAACACTAACGTGCGGAATCAGGTACGTAGTTTTATTTAAAAGTTTAAATTAATAAGTAACAAATATTATTAAAATATATAGCTATATATAATAAATATGAATTATCAGTAATAATTCATATTTTTTGAACAATATTACAAAGACAACATTGTTGTGTATTTTTTATTTTTTGGTATGATACTTGATAATTAAACCCCGATGCAAAAACGATGAGGTGTTATAAGTTTGAAGTGTGTGTGTGTGTGTGTGTGTGTAGCTCCCGAACGGATAAATTGATTGTTTTTTTAAGGTGAATCAGTCGGGAGTAATCTTAGCTATGTTTGATGAAAAATGGTCTAAGATGTCCGCCGCCGCAAAATGATATATTACTTCGTTTTTGGATGGATTGATTAAACAAATCATCATCATTTCGTGTAGTTGACACGGTCAATCGACCATGCACACCCTGGTGTCAGACTTCTTCGGAATCTTCTCTCGGCCTCTTGACGTGGTTCCTTTAATGAGCACCAGATGGCAGCCGGAACCGTGCCTTCCGAAGCACGGAATTATCTTTATTATCAGACAATCTGGTGATTCAAGCCTGCAATGTGTCCTGGAAACAACAAAACTAGGTATGCTTCCCGTGGAAATCGAACACACGACCCACCGGGTCTACAGGCAAATGCCTCAACCACTTGACCACGGAGGCACTTAAATAAATGTGTGGCGACACTAGCGCCACAACAATAACTACAAAGACGCTCAACAGGATGGCGTAAAATTAAAATAAATAAATCAAAATCGAGCTTGCATACAAAACGGCAAAATTACTATGAAAGTCTAAATAGCGCTTGCAAAGTTTCTACGGAATGGAGCATAAATACAACCTCCGACAAGACATCGTTTGTCGCGCGGTTCCCCAGGCATAACACCCGGCCTGGCGGGAAGATCTTCCCTTACCTATCGCTCCCGTCACAGTCTCCAAACTGACCCCGACGTGATTAGAACAAGCAACCTTCTGATTCGTCACACTCTCCAAAAATGGTTTCCAGATAGGCGAAGCGCTATTCAACAGGATAATGCGCGCAGTGCGTGCGCGGGAGACGTTCCGCGTGTTCGTGGTGCTGCCGCTGCTGCCGGGCTTCGAGGGGGAGGTGGGCGCGCCGTCCGGCACCACGCTGCACGTGGTCACGCACTGGAACTACCAGAGCATATCTAGGTAAACGCTGGCTTTGGTACTGTCCTTCTCCCCGTCTCTTTCTCTCTCTCTTTCTCCCTTTTTTCCTCATTCCCCTTCTATTTCTCCCTATTTCTCTCTTTCCCTGATTCCCCCTTTATTTTTCCCTCATTGCCCCTCTATTTCTCACTCTTTCCTTAATTCCCCCATTATTTTTCCCCCTTTCTACCTTTTTCTCTCTCCCTCTTTCTTTCTCTCTCCCTTATTACCCCTCTATTTCTCCCTCTTTCTCTCTTTCCCTAATTCCCTCTGACTCCCTTTTTCTCCCCCCTTTCTTTCTCTCTCCTTCATTCCCCCTCTATTTCTCCCTCTTTCTCTCTTTCCCTAATTCCCTCTGACTCCCTTTTTCTCCCCCCTTTCTTTCTCTCTCCTTCATTCCCCCTCTATTTATCCCTCTTTCTCTCTTTCCCTAAATCCCCCTTTATTTCTCCTCCTTTCTCCCTTTTTCTTTCTCCCTCATTTCCCCTTTATTTCTCCCTCTCTCTTCCTCTTTTACTCTCTTTTCCTCTCTATCTCACACAACATACATAACATTCCACGAGCTACGAATACATTCAGTGTTAGACAAAAAGCCCATCACTCAATTAGTCAATTTTAAATTATGAAATTCAATTAACTATTAAATTTCAGGAGTCGCGAAGCTATCTTGACCCGTCTCTACGAAGCGGGCGTTTCCGACCCATCACAATACATAACATTCCACGGGTTGCGTACACATTCAGTGTTAGACGGGGAGCCAATCACTGAACTAGTGTACGTCCACTCCAAGTTGCTGATAGCTGATGATAAGACGGTCATCTGCGGCAGCGCGAATATTAATGATCGTTCTATGATCGGCAAGAGGGATTCCGAACTCGCTGTTTTGATTCAGGTACGCAAAGTCTTGTTCTTTATTCTAGCGTTTCCCCGGTTGCATCCTCAGTCGGTTGTTTCGGAGCCCAGGGTCCGCTTTCCCACTCTTTCAACACGTTGCCTGGTCTCCCAGATCCTTGATGGTGAGTTCATTTTCATGCTTTGGGTTTGCCCCTTCTACTAGGTCCCGGGTGAATGCTGTATGGTCAGACACTTGTTCTCAACTTGCCGGTTTCCGTAAGTTGTGATGATACTTACAATCGCGGGCGATTCTTCCGAAAGTTGTGACCTTACTTACATCGCAGGCGACTCATCCGAAAGTTGTGACCTTACTTACATCGCAGGCGACTCATCTGAATGTTGTGACCTTACTTAAATTACCATCGCAGGCGATTCATCCGTAAGTTGTGACCTTACCATCGCAGAAGATTCAAGTTTCTTTATTTCATTTATTCTTATAGATGTATAGATAGATAAATATAAATTAACCTTTTACTTTCAGGACGAACAATTCAAAGACGGCACAATGAACGGATCTTCGTTCCCGTGCGGTAAAGTAGCGGGCGCGCTTCGGAAACGACTGTTCAGGGAACACCTCGGGCTGATGGAGGTGGACCTGGCACAAGCCGGCGTTAGCATCGACGACCCGTGTGCCGACCAGTTCTACAACTTGTGGAGGGACACGTCGAGACAGAACACTGCTATTTATGAAGAGGTTTGTTTTGAGAATGGTTCCATAGCCAAATGGCAAAAACGGAAACCATACGTTCGTCATGTCCGTCTGTCTGTATATCACAGTCGGGGGCTATGCATGATATAAGGTTGCCATTTGGAAGGTAGGTTATATTTAAAAAAAAGAAAAGTGTTATGATTTAAAAAAAAAATATTAGGGCTAGTACTTGTAACCGAGGGATGAATTTTTATTTTATTTTTCAGTCATAGACTTGTTTGGTATCGTTGGATAGGTCTTTTGTCAATGATATGGAGGTTCCTAAAACAGTTTTTGAATATTCCAATATTTTGTGAAATATTCGCTTCTTAAGTCGTAAAAAATAAACTGAGTCCATTTTTATTCATTTGGGTAGATTAATAATATAAATAAATATAATAGAACTTGGAAATTGGATTTAATTTTTTTTTATATATAAAATAAATTTGTTAATCTCAATAGGAGGACTTAATGCTTAATTCATTATCTAACAGCCATCCTTCTTAATTCACAATTTTCAACAAGTTGGCATCAATATCAACGACAGTTCTGGTTCAGTAGTTTCAGAGGCATTCAAACAAACATAACATACTTGTCAGCCTTATTCTATTATTATAACCAGATTTGTTTTTTACAGGTCTTCCACACGATACCAACAAATTCAGTGCACACATTTGCCGAGCTGAAGAAATACAACGAAGATAATTCTGAAACGCTATGGCACAAAGATCGCGCGCTTGCCAACATGAAGATAGACGTCATACAGGGTTACCTAGTAGACCTGCCATTAGATTTCTTATGCAACGAAGTACTCACGCCTAGGAATATATCTAAGGAAGGCATGATGCCGACCGCTTTGTGGACTTAATGTTGATTTAAATATATTCTTTTTGAATATGAATATTTGTAATTAGGCCCGGACGCCATCTGGTGAACATCAACGTAAAACAAAGTCGTTTTCCGTGAGATGGTTTAGACACCAGGGCGTACAGGGTCGATGGAATTTGCAACACACTCGAAAACCAAATCATTACTGTAGTCCTCAAAGTCAAAGACTAAAATGAAAAGAAATTCAAGATGTCATGAAGAAGTGGTGACAACGCTAATTCTAGTGGTATTTAATATAAGTAAAAAAATCCAGTAAATAATATTCAAACAATGATGTCTTTGTCGAGAGAATTTCAGCCGAATGCAAGATTTTTTCCGCTAGGTGGCGCTTAGATAAATTGCATGACATCTACGAAGTGAAAATCAATGAAATAAATAATTCAAATTTTAAGGAAGTGCTGTTGTCGAGTATTTATTATCACAAACTAAATAGAGATACTACGTATCAGACGGGCAAGCTTGAACATTAAAATTGGGCCATAGCAAATTAAATTTCATGGCAACACTGACTGCAAAAATACAAAATGACAAGTATTTTTTTTTAATATCGTCGTGGCAGCTATAGTTTTAAAAGAGCGATTTAGGCAAAGGAGAATGAGTTTTAAGTTCTATACAGTATAACCACAGGTATAACCGTTACTTTAATAGGTGATATAATGATATTCCATGTTATCCTTCAGGATCTCCTGAAAGATAACATATACAAAATAAAAGACCGAATGAGTTTTACACATCATTTAATAAGTATATTATTTCTTAATTTTTTTTAATTTATAAAAAAATACCAATAAGTTAAATTCACAACTTGTTTGAGCTTGATGTGTTGCGTTACGAAGGACACTCCCTTTCCATCAATATAGTGAACTGAAATGGAAAATGTTGAAATTATTAAGGGCATTTGATAATCCCAAAATTAAAAAGTGATGCGATATCATCATGATCATTTGAGCCGCAAGCTGTCCACTGCTGGAAATGGGCTTTTCGCAAGAATTTACAGCATGACCAATCAAAAGCGGCTTGTATCCAGTACATGCCTACGATATCAAAATAACATACAATATTAGCTAAAGAGTTTGTTCTAGTACTATAACAACTTATTTTTGTAGACTATTATTTAATAAAGACTATTTATTGCAACATAAAAGTACAAAAATGAAATTATTGATGGTTGAAAATATACAATAGCAATTCATTCATATCATGTGTTAAAAGGCCAATTGACTTTGTTATCCCCGGGGTGAGAGTTCATTCGGAATGGCCTCTCTGTCTCTGACTTGATTCTTTTAACAACAACCAGAGGGCACCCATTACATGCATTCGAAAGCACATTAAAATATGCTTCCTGTGGGAATTGAACCCACGACCAGTAGGTCTGCCGGCAAACGCCTTAACCACTAGATTATTAAAGCAGTTACTGAAATAAAAGGTTTTCGCTTTTGTAACATTATAAAACTATTTAGGTAACTAGGTACCTACTTAGCATAATTACCATTACATTATCCAACTTACCAAGTCTCAGAATGTGCTTGTGCTATGTACCCCAGTGTGTATATCAGTTATAGTAAATAAATTGGGATATGCCGATTGCCGTAGTAACTTGCCATCTTGCCAACATCTCTTCGTGATTATGACACACATAAATACAGAAGCTTAGGTACAGCCTTTGTAGGTTAGTTAGGTTAGTCGGGTCCTGCATTGGTTTTAAGAAACTTAGGTATGTACTTAGTAAAACACTATTCATTTTGCTTTCTTAACAAGGAATACAACACCACCAAAACATTATCAACACAATTTTCAAATATAATAAAGGCACTCTGTGAACACAATGCTATTTTCCAGTCACCACATGGTCCAGTCAGTCAAAAAACATAGAAAATAACGTATGGCGAACAAGGGGGTGAAGAATGAAGTACGGGAGGCAAGACAATTGTCAAAATGTATATTTGCGATTGTCTATGACGTTCTCTATCGAGATTTTTTTTTCTTCGAGCTTTATCTGCCGTGTTTATTATTAGTAAAAAAATGTACTTTAGTTTTTATCAGTTGAATGTCAGAATTTTGACCGCTAGATGGCGCTATGCAAAATTGACACCTTATCTATCAAATTGCATCTACCATAGAGATAATTAATAACAATTGCTTAGGATAAACTAGAAATAAATTATTTATAGGAGTGGATGTAGAGACCTGGTGGTTTAAATTATTTTTTAATTGTATTCCTTTAGATCTTACTTTGAGGTGTTTTTTTAAAGACACTTGTCGAATGGTGACTTTGAGGTGTTAATAATGCTATGAAATCATATCCTAGTATCCAGATTTCCAGGCCTATAAGGTCCTTATGACCGTAGCTATGTAAAAATAAATATTAATTAAAACTTATTTCAATACTGTTTGTAAAGCGATCAAAATCTAATAGTTTATTAATTAATATTGACTTGTTGGTGGAGTTCGTTCCATTTTTATCTATCATTTCCAAGTTTATTTCTTAATACGACACGAAGTTTGTTTTGTTCTTAATCTGTTTCATATAGCTATGCCTCGGTTTACCTAAACCCCTTCTTCCTATCTTTCCTTCAATTATGCTTTTATAAAATCAATATTGATTTAATCGTTTTATTTATGTTTGTCTACTTACACTGCCTATTGCTGTATGCGTAATTAGATCTAATTTTATGTGTCATGTACGAGTTTATCTTTAAGTATTAATTCATTATTATTAATAATTTTACATATTTATCTAATTAAGACGTTAGCAGACACACGCTTAAGCAGTTACAACATAAAAGTTATTTTGAGTTTTCGTTGTGTCCGCGAACGTGTTAATAATAATTTTATTTATAGTAATGTTTTATTTTTAGACTTCGGTCGGCATAATCATTTGATACTAAAAAGTATAATTTCTAATAGCAAAATATCACTAGTAGTTTGGTTAGTGTTTTGATAGTATATTGAAATGTTATTTATCCATACTAATAATATAAATGCGAAAATCTGTCTGACACTCTTTCACGGCTAAATCGCTGGACCGATTTTGATGAAATTTGGTAAGGTTGTTTAAGACCGGGGGTCAACCATTGGCCACTTTTAAGGGCGATATAACTGAGTACCAAGCGGGCAGAGCCGCGGGCAACAGCTAGTAACCCATAATTGGGATACTTGTTTACAATTTATCTAGCTAATCAATGGCCTGCCATTTTATCGTAATATAATTGTTAATACCTATATCTAAATATTTTTTTTCGAGCATTTGTGCTTAATATTGGTGCTTTATTCTTAAACAATAATATAAATAGATAGTTTAAGTGCTTATTAACTTGCGTATTTTATAGTGGATGTTATCTTGATATTTTTATCTTGAAAATATTTACGTTACCGGCAAACCAGATTTTAGGACATATTAGTTTTTCAAGGCCGAAATAGATTGTCCTAACACTAGGTATGGCAATAATTAATTTTTTTTTAAGTGTCATGTGATTTCGGTAGGATAGTTTATAGTTATCTTGTGACCCCCAATATAAGGAGCTCCGAATTGTTTTCCGAATTACCCAACTCCGAATGTAAGGTTCCTCGCATAAGGGAGAGAGCGAGTATTCGGCTTTGCTGTTTTGATCGATGATATTATTAACAAGGACAGTTTAGCTTAGAAAAAACTAGTTGGTTCTAAAAACGGGGTTGGCCGGTAACTTATATATCATTCATTGAAAAAAGCGAAATTCAACAATTAAATTTTCCCATGTTCCCAAACTAGAATGGACCCTACATAAAATCGTTTAAATTCTAACTAACGCATTACATAATTTTAAAATGTCTATGACAAGGACTGATTTATGAACGCATTCAATCTGGATTTTTTTCTAGGGTCAGTTCAGAAATAACTTAAAAATTCTCGAGGATACTGGCTTCAATGAAATAAGGACTGTATTATTATAGCTTAAAATAGAAAAAAATAATTTAATTACGACAGACGGCTTGCACCGCCACGAATACTCGCGTCATAACTTAGGCTTTTGTAGGTAGGTTTTGTGTCCTGTTTTCAATGGAGTCAGTAAATTCGAGCATTTTTCTTGTACTTGAACTGAACCTTAAGAACGAACACGCTCTGCAGCCAAACCGCCATTTTGCCGGAGAGAGGGGACTCGTTTTAACGTAACGATACTTTTGTTAGCAGGTAACGTTAACTTGGGTGAAAATTAACGTTACCCCTCGTTACGTAAATTAACGTAGTTGGACACGTAAGGATCTCTCTGTTTGCTGGAGGTTTGTTAAAACAAGTCTTGTCTCTTTCCGGGAAATTGCCGGTCTGGCTGCATTGCATGTCCGCTCTTAGAATTTAAATATTACAAATAAGCATTCCTGTTTACAGAGCCTTAATTTCAATTTTCCCTGCGTTTTTTTTTTTGTTATTTAGGTTGATAAAAAACAACAGCAAATATTTTAAGGGCAGATTGAGACCGCTATTCTGAACAACTTTTCCAAATAAACCTTAGTTAAAATTAAAAAACTTATATCAAAATACGAAAAAAAAATTGACCTCCCATACCAATTGAGAATCAACTGATCTAGTTTATTTGGAAAAGTTGTTCAGAATAGCGGTCTGAATCTGCGCTTAAAATATTTGCAGTTGATTTGTATCCATCTTATATTAGCTTCTCCACTGGTTATAACAGAAGTTAATACTTTTACACAGTATTAGTGTTTAAAATATAATTTAATTTTTTTAATTTTAAGAGTGAGTGATGGTGCAATAAATGAGATTATTATGTGTTATATTGTAAAATGAGATAATAATATAATCGGAGGCCAAGACTCACTTTGGGTCACTGCGCCATGTTAGTTAGTTGTGTTATATTGTAATTAACCTACCTCTGACTATTGAATTGTAATATTAGATTTCTGTTCTCTTTTTTATAAGGATGCCAATCAAAGCCTTGAAATACTATCTATCTTAAAAAATAAAAAAAATAAAAATTGAGAATTAAAAGAGTACACCGTACACCATTCCAATAACAAATTGTTATCATTCCAAAAACCTTTAGTAAGTGCATAGCTAAGATAAATTAAGTACATTACATTAAGCGAAATCAAAAGAAATACATACATATTTAAATGACAAGTTTTAGCCAAATAATAAACAGTTTAAAACCGCGAGATTCCTTAGGGTCAATTCATGCTTATCAATTTAATGGCTCCAACGAAATTTGGACCGTATTTCCATAAATTACAGTATATTTTTTTAAATCAGCTTGTAACGGCCCTCTCACTTTGGTCATACATTCCGTCGAGCATTTTTTCTGTTCTGTCTGAACTGACCTTTATAAAGAGGGTGTGTTTGCATGTCAATGTTCTCCATTTGGGGAATTTTAAAAAAAACTTAGCTAATATTGAAACTCTTTTTTTTCTACTTAGCTATGCATATAACGAAAGTATAATTATGGATTATGCCTGGCGTATAAGCCGTCCCATCGATTTTCAAACTGGATTTTTTTTTAATTTTAATGTCAATGATATCAAATTTACTATACTAATACTATTTGTAAGTGTATTATTTATTTTGTGCCGTTTTATAATAATATAAAAAGTATTTTTTTATCAGTATGTCTTTTTCTTGCTACTCCTTTCAAACATAATACATATCTGAATCTCACTTTTATCAGAGCGTTTTGTCGGTCCTCTACAACATTGTCTTTTCATAGTAAAGTCAAGAAAACCAAAAAGTGTCTGGATTCTGTTAAAAAAAATACATAAGTTTTTGAATATTTGAAAATTTCTACTTCAGCACCCATGAGATTTCATAAACGCAGACGCTAGCGACTGCAAACTTGAACAGCCGCCTCTAGCGGATATTAGGGAAACTAAGAAATTCCAAACAAAATCAGTTTTTAGAAAAGATAAACATGCATCAGTATAAAATTATTAAACGAATTTTTAAGATGAAATACAATACTAGCTAGCAGCAACATATTATATGTATAACTAGTATTACCACAGAATAGATAGTATACCTCTAGTAGTAGAGTAGGTTCCATGTGTTCCCATTATATTTAGTTCTTTGTCTTGCTAATAGATGGCGCTACAAGTATTGAACATATTCAATTTAGTTGGGAAAAAGAAAAAATCACTGTTAGGATCTCATTTTTAGATTTGACCATTACCTTTTCCCAAAAACAAAAACCGACTTCATTTGTTTGCTGATGCCAAATTGAACTTTGACAGATTAGAAAACTCAAAAACCTAGGTGTGCAGGGTCTTGGTCAGAATTGACCTAGTAGGCACTGACTAGAAATAAACGGTAACGGTGGCAGTGCCCCATTTTTAAACAATGATAACAAGGCATACAGGGCTGATTGACCATTCTGACACCGCTGTGCGCAGGGTCAACTGAGCTTGTAAACAACACGATATGAATTAATACCAATTGAAATCAAACGTCAAGTAAAAAAAAATGGTTGCCTGTAAAGTCGGTTTTACGGGCGAAGATTTTACGTGACAAGGCATTCGGCGGGCCTCTCTCTCGTTCGGTGACTCATCGTAACGTTACCGAGCGTTACACTTTTTCATAAGTGACTCCCAGCCGCAACCTAATTTAAGACGTTGTCACGTCAAAACACCTACAGCGCTCGTTACCCCGGTTTTAAAAATGTAATACCTGGCATTCAGCGTCAATTGACCTTACAAGTTACTCCTTTATCATGCGAGCAACTTGTCAACATACGAAAAATAAAAAAATGCTCATTTGATGTGACGTACTTAGCCGTTTATTAGTCCAGTGCCCCTAGTATGTTTTTCTTAACGCAGACGCTAGCGACTGCGTTAGCGATTTAGTATGGCAAACCTGTACAGCGCCTCTGGCGGATAGTAAGGCAACTAAGAAATTCCATACAAAATCCTAACGCAGTCGCTAGCGAAAAACTCATACTAGGGGTACAGTAATTTTGATTTAAAAACAAACAAAAAAATAATTTGAAAATTTCTGTCTATTTGAAAAAAAAAGAATTTTTAATTACTGTCATTTGAGTAATAAACACAAAAAATATATAAGGTGGACGCAAATCAACTGCAAATATTTTAAGGGCAGATACAGACCACCATACTGTACAACTTTTCCAAATAAACTTATATAAGGTGAATTTAAATCAACTGCAAATATTTTAAGGGCAGATTCAGACCACTAAACTGAACAACTTTCCCAAATAAACTTATGTCGAAATATGAAAAAAAAATTTGACTTCCCATACAAATTGAGAATCAGCTGATCTAGTTTTAGTATGAAGAATGAAAAATAAAATTTCGTATTTCGATATAAGTTTATTTGGAAAAGTTGTTCATTATAGTGGTCTGTATCTACCCTTAAAATATTTGCAGTTGATTTAAATTCACCTTATATATAGAAATACGAAATTTTATTTTTCACTCTCCATACTAAACTAGATCAGCTGATTCTCAATTTGTATGGGTCAAAACAAAAATTTTCGTATTTCGACATAAGTTTATTTCGGAAAGTTGTTCAGTGTAGTGGTCTGAATCTGCCCCTAAAATATTTGCAGTTGATTTAAATTCACCTTATATAATAGGTAAATTTAAAAGTATTGACAAATCCTACCGCAAATGATTAGTGCTTTAACCCTCCGTGAAGTTATCGAATTTAGAATTACAGTGCTCGCTCGCTTATAAATATCCTACCTAGTTAGGGAATCACGAGACCAATGCACAAACCATAACCTAACCATCATTTTTAAGGTTCTTTTTATATTTCCTAATTAGAATAAATAAGCCGGTCGAACTAATATAAGAAAAAAAGTCATAGGTAGTAGGTACCTAATTCGACGGTCGAACTAAGTAATGAGAAACAAATCTCACGAGTTCGCTGATCGAACTAAAGTGATCGATAGATGGCGTTAATACTTACCTAATTAAAAGATATAGTTTTGTGTAAACAGCCCTACACTAGGTTAAACATTGGCGTTGTCTTGTTGCCGCGTATTCTTTGTAAGGGATATAGCTTTCTATTAGGAAGGTAGGTACCTACTTACTTATTTTATGTTTTAAGTTCCTTTTCGTAAATACCCATTTACTTACCTCGTAATTCCTACCATAAGTACTTCTTACCTAGGTAGGTACTTTACTTAAGTTAAGGCACTGGTAGGACTTACGAGGTAGGTGGGTAGGTATTTTGGAAAAAAAAGGAACTTAAAGTACCTTAGAGGTAGAGAAATAATTAAATTAAATTAATATTTTAACCATTTGATTTCGCTTATTTAAGCACTTTTTCATTTAACTTAGGTAGGTATGCGATAAAAAATAAAACTATTTACCTATTAGGGTTCATGCCTATCATTAATTTTGATGCACTTGTTTATCGGTCGCATGAGTGCGTACGATGTATGTGTGCGTACGTGCCTATGAGCACGGTCATTACGCTGCATTATTATTTGTTGCGTTTAGGGCTGGGATGGACCCGGCCCTATCGCCGCCCGTAGCCCTACGTTCCCTTTCGTCGCTATTTGAATAGGCTCGAATCGCTCGAACGTTGCGTAACTCGCGGCCAATGACAGCGCCCGTGCACATGCACTGGGCGGAGCCGTTACGTCACCGCGCACAGCCCCCGCGGGTCGCGCAGCCGCCGTGACGTCACATCCCCCCGCGTCCCCCAACCGCGTTCCGCGATCACAGCGCCCATGCTGCCAGCGGCGACATCAGAAAACTTTCTACAAAACACTCGTGCGCTCAAAGATGGCGGATGGGTCGCCCGAGGACTGTACCGGCCCGAAACAAATGAACAATTTAACTTTTTCCGCACCCAATTCTTTACTATGTGACTCAAAAAAGTGCAGTGGCGAAACAATTGACGGTGGTAGAGTGAAGTTATCGTTCTACACTGAACTTGATGCGAGTGAATCGTGTGAAAAAAGTGATACGCGCGGCGTGGCCGCTAAACGTTCGGCGGCGGTCTTAAGTACGAACTCCCGAAATTCTGTGAACACCGAGGACGCAGAGGATAGGAAGAAGAGATGCTTCGACAGATACGACAGTTCGGAGTCATCTGACAGGTTAGTCATGTACCTTTCTGTTAGTAAATAAACTAATAAATAGTTGTATTGAAGGTGATTATTTTGGGCGGTCAACATAGGCGATGTTATAAGTCAATGCTCCAGTAACCGACGACTATCTACTCTGCTTTCGATGTCAGGGCCACCGTGAAAAACGGCGGTGTTGCTAAGCCGCTGGTACGGTTGAATGCCCTCGGAGTTCGCTGGGCCAGCAGCGGCCGGAGGCGGCGACGCGATGCTGCATTTGACTTGTTAACTAATCACCACGATCGTGCTCGCAATAGTAACAAATTGTGGCCATGAGACTGACTTGTTTATTCTATGTACCTACCTATTCCAAGTTTGAATTACAGAACTCTATTGGAGCTACTTATTCCAAGTTTGAATTACAGAACTCTATTGTACCTACCTACCTATTCTTTGCTTTAATAAAGTAACATTTTTCTGCAAGAGCAAATAGAGACGTAGAATGATGCACTGTCACTGTATGAAAACTATCTCTACCTACCTGTGTGTGTGACCAGTTCAATTCAGTTTGTCCTCTATTCATTTATATAATATGCTCATGCATACAAAATAACACTCTTTCTCATAATAGTGTT
Source organism: Apomyelois bistriatella (assembly GCA_947044815.1). Lineage (NCBI taxonomy): Eukaryota > Metazoa > Arthropoda > Insecta > Lepidoptera > Pyralidae > Apomyelois > Apomyelois bistriatella. The sequence continues at coordinate 2,275,894 of OX345693.1, forward strand.
TTACTGGTTGTATTCTTATGTCTATTGGTCAGAACTTGTCTGCTAAAACTCCATTATGGTACCTACTAGGCCTTTGAGCAATGCAGTTTTCAGTTCCAATGAGTCTGAATGCTTTATGCTTTAGACATTTTGCTTTAAAATTAAAAAAAAAACCTATATCTCCCAATGTAAATTTTGGCACATTTTGGTAGTTTAGGGATCTAATAGGCGACTTTTATTAAACACATTTGCGTTGTTTATACATTTAATTGATTAAAATGCACTATGCATTTCCGGCACCCAATGTGTTAAAAACATATTTCATAAGTTTTTCAGTATGTCAGTATTGCCATACTACCTACATTTTATTTGTTTAATACCTACCTACCATAGATTATTTCATACATTGAAATGTAATCATCATTGAACTTGATTCTGTTAATTTGGTCACTATCACACAAATGACGTAAATTCTTACAAACAACCAGATATGATAAAAATGCTCATTGTCTGTAGCATTTAATTATCAAGGGTATTTAATATAAACCAACTTTAATGTTTATCTATTTATGTAGGTAATTGATATAAAATATAGTATTGTTGAGTTAGTATCCCATAAAACAAGTCTCGAACTTACTTTGGAGCTAACTCAATCTGTGTGATTTGTCCCTAGATATATTTATATTAACTTGTTGGTAACATAGTAGGTAATCTAATTTATATAAAAACAGAACTGGTATGATGGCTGGTTCAAGATTTTATAGGTATTTAATTTATTTAGCCCTCGGTCCTTTTTTAATTTCTTCTTCTATCATGTCAATGGCTAAAAACTGCTAAAAACTATATAAATTTGGCCCAGTAGGATGCAACATCTACAGCTGAGTCACATCCCATAGCCAAATCACTTTTTCTGGGTACTAACTTACATGTTAACTAAAATATGTTTTTTCTTTTTCTCTCTTAACAATGTTTAATATTAAGGAAAGTAATAATACATATTTAACATATTTCCTGCCGAAAAACCTATAAAACTAGTAGATATTTTAAATTAAAACACACTATTACCTAAGTAACATTCCTGGCACTCGGTGTTAATTTGAAAAAAAATCTTACATTTTGATAATTCTTCTTTTTTTACATTGTTTTAAAGCTACACATTTGTGTAGCTTTAAAACAATGTAAAAAAAGAACATATACATAGTATAAATTGAAGTCACCTGACTGTCTGTCAGTCTGAGTGCAAAACTTAAAAACAGACAAACGGTATTTCATGCAGTTTTCACTAATATATAGAGGAAGGTATAATAATTCTATATATAGTTTTTAATATATATTTATACATAAATAATAATATATAAATAGGGACAAATCACACTGATTGAGTATACTAATAACTCTCTAATTTATATTTAGAAGACATCATATCCTATATTAATGCTATTCTATTAAACGAACAATAGGTATATTATTTATTTATACTCGCCTTTTCAAAACCTAACGATTTCTTTGAAATTTTAAAAATAAGTTCGTACTTATTCAAAAAGATATCTCTAGCTAGGTTCCATCATAAAACGTGCGAAGCTCGGTCGCCCAGGTACTAAGTTCCAATACAACCATCAGTTAATTGAATAGAGGCATTAGTAGCACAAAGCATTTGATATCAGATAATACTGAAGTGGTCAAAAGTGGGTCACCCATTGGCCGATAATATGTTGGATACAGGACACTAGATCATTGCTAGTTGGGTGTGCCAGGGCGTGGTGTGTTGTGTACTTATCACTTTGTATGTATTTAGAAGAGACCATAATCTAGGTTACTTGCTATCTAAAGAAGAGTTGTCATCATTTTGAAAGATAGGCTGAAAAGAAAGAAAAAAAATCTTATCAGCTTTAGCGCAATTTGTTTTTTATTCTTGTAAAATTTAAATATTTCTTTTGGTTTATTCTTCGTTCGTCCTGAAATTTTGTCCCACATTTCAAAAAATGATTCGTTTGTCCCAGTCACTTTTATATTCCCGGTTTGTCCCAGTTCACAAGAAGGTACTTTAAAGGTACAGCTAACAAAAAAGTATTTTGAACGAATAACAAACAAAAACCTATATTATTTAGAAAGAAAATTACTTATAAAAAACCGTTTAAAAACAACGGGTCGAACAAGGAATGCAAAGTGGGACCAACTAGGAATAAAATAATAAAAATTGTACATCGGGACGAAGGAAGCATAATGTTTGGGACTAACTAAGTAATTTATTAGTGGGACAAAACTCAGTGGGACAAACGAAGAATGAATCTTTCTTTTATAGTCAGGAGAGTTCTTCAAGTCCATCACTATTTCTGAGGTTTTCTTTACAAATATTTCAATGTTAAAAATTTCTTTTTTGTATGTTTACCTATACTCGGAGTATGATAATTCAATTGCTTTGCAATAAATACATACTTCCATACTAATTCCATACTAATATTATAAATGCGAAAGTCTGTCTGTCTGTCTGTCACTATTCACGGCTAAACTGCTAGACCGATTGTGATGAAATTTGTTATGGATATAGTTATGCACTAGGACTCAAACATAGCCTACTTTCGGGCGCGATATAACCGAGGCACACGCGGGCGGAGCCGCGGGCAACAGCTAGTAGTACATATGTATTTGTATGTGATTATTTGTTCCATTCACATATTATTCTCTGCATAACCCAAAGGTTGACTTGATTAGACAATGAGTTAGACGATGCTCTTGGTATTGTCCGCCTTTTGTACAATTAAAAATGTGTTTAAATGCAATTTTAAATATTTGAACTAAGAACATTTTAACAAAATTATGTATACATTTGTTTGGTGCAATAAAGAGTTTTTCTATTTCTATTCTATTCTAACATTTGTACCTGCATTTACAAAAGAAATCCAACGCATTTTACCTACTGAAGCTTGTATAAATTAATGTTTAATATTAATTTCAAAGTTGGGTATAATAAAATACGTTATTTGTGTTGGGCATGATTAGATGAATTTACAATTTTATGTTTCTAGTACTGTAGCGCTACCTAGTGGCATGGCAACCAATTTCTGTATGATCGCCAGTCATACCAAAGAATAAATAACAGTACTAAACATAACCAAAAATAGATAAATAGTAATAAAGTAATATTACCTCACGTGAACAAAGACTAGTTAAAATTAGCTAACTATCGTAAGCAATTATCTGCTATAATGAAACACTTCATTAATTTATTGATGTCATCAATATTACATTACTACTGTATCATTACCAAAAGGTTAGTGTTTAGCAAAAAGATGGCAGACTGAAACACAGTAAAGTGCATGGAAGTAATAAGGAGTGCAGTGCACCTTGTTTGAATTATGCCATAACGCATAATCATTCTAAAAGATCCTCTTCTATGTCACAATAGCCTTTTTTATATATGATTACTAGCGACCTGCCCCGGCTTTGCACGGGTGTAACATAATAGGTACGTACATAAAAAAAATCATTTGAATCACTTTAAAAAAAAAACCGCTTCAAAATCTGTTTCGTATTTTCTTACACTTACATCTTAGTGTTTTCTGTTTCCTAGTAATCCTCATGTTGTTGCTTTCCTGCCTTTTCTCCTCGACTAATCTACTTATCTTTCATGACGACTCCATAAGCCTATGCAGACCTCTCAAACTATCCGGGGAGAAGTACCCATAATATGTGTCCTGTCTCCATGACCACATATTGTTGTTAATAATAACTTTACTAAACATAGAGCGACACTGATTTCACATAGTAACCTGGTTGTATGGTTGTAGATCAGTAAAGTAAATATATCTATGTTCTAACAGAAATATTTGTGTGCCATTTAACTTCGAAATACACTTTTGCAACCCATTGAATCTCGACTAGATAGAAAAGTTAGTTCTCAAATATCCGAATGTTTTATAAATGGCGCGAGTTTTAACAATTGGCCCAGCGCAGCGTCGGCGAAAAGGAACAAAGTCGATCGGTAGGTAGTAGGGCGTTCACGCGAGCCTAAGCCACAAAGGGCGAGCAAAATAAAAAGTTAGGAGTTCTAACCGGGCGCGCCGGGGGACACCGAACGGGTTCTCGGACGCGTGAGGGTATGTAGCTGGTTGGGCGTCAGCATAAAAACCATTTTTTGCTGACTTTTCTACACATGTTTCTACATGCTAGTTTCATAAAAAATAAAAGTTATCTTGATGATTCTTTTCACAATTTAAACTTACGGAATTCAAACAAACATTTTTTTTAGAAAATATTATGAAATGAAAATATATGAATGAATAATAAGCCGAGCAAAAACATAGCACTAGCATAGAAAGCAGGTTTATATTACTAGCATTACCGTATTTATCTATGTGAACTGAATGAAATGAAAAAAACGAGTGCCTGGATCTCGATCCTAACTTAAAACAATTGCGGCTACCTAAACGATGACTCACCGGAGCCCAGATAAACGGTACAATTGTAACATCAAATGTGTCAAAAAGCTAGATTTGGAAGAGAAGAAGAGATAATACCTTTGACCTATACAAAAAAAAAATACATAAACAGTTTTTGACTATATCCAATATTTCTTGCCAGCTACATACCACACCGCGCTCGATCGACCGGTCGGCCTCCTCCCGCGGTCCCTGCCCCTCTGTCATTAGAAGCGTGCGCGGGCGCATTGGCCCTCGCCTGCATGCCCTCTCTCCACACGACCTCGGAAAATTCCCTTCATGGGGTTTCACGCCGTTACCTCCTATGTCTTCCACTAAACATGTTTCGAAATTAGTCTTTATTTTCTTTAGTTAATATTTTACACAATAAGCTAGGTTTTGGCCAGCTCGTGCTATGTATGAAAGTTAATTGAATACCGAAAAATCTATTGCGATGATAAGTGAGTAAATTTGTTAAGTTTTAATAAATTATTTGACAAAAAAATTAATTGAAATTTACAACCCGATGGACACAAAAAAATACATGACACGTTTAAAACCGCAATCAAATACCTAGCTAAGAAAAAAAATATTGGCCCATGCCGCGCTGGGAATCAAATCTAAAACCCTAGCTACGAGGTCATCAGGAGATTGAATTGCGATGCGATACGTTCATAAATCAAAGGAACCGTACAGATTTGAGTCCGAACTAGTTCCAGACATCTTTTTATAGAATTCGCGCCGCTAGTAATAAAGAGTTTTTGCACTAATAATTAGAAATCAATTTTTTCCACCTACAAGAGATTACTCAGACTGTTGTACTAGCATAAAACGGTAAGGCTACAAAAAAAATATTGTATTCGTATTTCTATGCATATTATTTACTGGAAACTATGAAAGTTATCACAAAAATGTTGCACGCGCTATATAGACGGTTTCTGTAAATATTCAATAAAATATTTATTAATTTTTTGAGTGTTTAGGGAAATAGATATTATGTCAGGTTATTTTTATCAATAGATTAAAAAAAATTGCGTTAAGACTGCGCGCGATTCGAAATTCTTTGTTATTATCTAACTTTTTCATGAAACAAAACAATCTCATGTTTTAAATTATATAACACTAGCTGTTCCCCGCGGCTTCGCCCCGCGTGGGACTCGGTTATATCGCGCCCAAAAGTAGCCTATGTTTGACTCCAGGTCTTTAACTACATCCCTACCAAATTTCATCACAATCGGTCCAGCAGTTTAGCCGTGAAGAGGTGACAGACAGACGGACAGACTTTCGCATTTATAATATTAGTATGGATTAGAACAACGAAATTAACTATGTAGTTCATAGGTTACGCAACGAAGTCTAGAATAAAGACGAGTCGAATTATGAGCTGCTGAGATGAGGTACTCCTTTGTGGTTTGCAGACGAGTTTCGACGCGACACTGGTCCGGTCAGGTACCATCTGACTCATCATTGGTCGTTCAACTTTCATTATTGTTTATTTATATTTTTATTGTTCGAACCTTGACGCGTGCGCACCGGCCGTCATAAACAGGATGACTCGAGGCATGATCAAATAAATCATTGTACTTTTGCAATTATTTTTCTCACATGTGTTAATATACGCCTCGAGTGACATAGTAATTGGTCTATGAGGAATTGTTAATGTATTAACAAACGATACTTATTTAATCTGTACATCGATGGTTGAGTGTTTGAATTTTCTTTTTTTTTTCAAATTCTTACCGCGTTTGCGATTTGAGTTTTATTTTAGATAGTTGTTTGACAAATAGTTATAATATGCAATTTGAAAGCAGCTGACAATTATTATTGTACCTTTTGTCTAATTTTTGGCTAAAAAGGCATTATCTAAGGTGGCTTTAGCTGACGTCTTTGTAAGTGCGAGATTAAATGCACTGCCCATGGAAATGATATCATCACATTTTATGTCAGTTTTACCAGTACCATTTGGCAGTTATTAAATCAGCATATCAAAGTTTTTTTTTTAAATTTAGCGAAGGGAAAGAAATGAAATTTTGAGGGGGAAACATATCCCGAACTCATTCATGGTGCTCCGAACCCCACGTTACTTGTACCAGTGGGGGGTCAGTCGGATCAATCGACAAAGACACTAAATTAGTTAGGTAGCAGAATAACCTTTTTTGTCCATTATTTGTATATGTTGAAAAAATAAGTACCTAAGTAATTTATAGATTGCTTTCCAGTTATTTTGCTATTAATAGGCGGTGCAAATGGTTACTGACAATGAGTAAAATTTTTGCTACGAGTAGCTAAACTGGCTAAGGTTTTTCGGCAATTTTTTTAAAAGTATATTTTAAATATATTCCACACAAAATTTCATAGTCAAGCCATTTTTCTTACAAAAATTGTGACACGAGAATTTTATACAGTGTGGCAATAGTAGTTAATTAAGGCTTGATACTCTGGAGGTGCAGTATTATAAGTAGTGTGTATATCCTATTACCTTCTCCAAGAGTCAGCGTTAACATATGCAAAGATAGTTTAATTGGACCTTAAGTTATAAGCGTTCAAACTAACAAACAAATTCTTAGAGCTTTATAATTATAAGTATAGATGTAAGCACTCTTAAACATTGTTAGAATATTGCTAGTGCCTCAACTTTGGTACTTAAGCTATATAGTTGTTTCCAGTAATTCTAGTTATCAACGATAGGGTCACGCAAGCTTAGCGAGTAAGCTTGGTGAACGTGGAATGTGCACAACCTTGGGCGAATAGGTACCTACATCAAAATGCTTTATCGTCTTACGTAGCCAATTAGTGCAATAGATTGACATATAAAATATTTAAACGTACTCATTATTCATTGATAAAGTATTATTAACTACCGACCCGCCCCAGTTTCGTAGGGGCATAAAAACCTTCCTCTTGAATCTATTATAAAATACCGAATCAAAATCCGTTGCGTAGTTTTAAAGATTTAAGCATACAAAGGGACATAGGGACAGAGAAAGCGACTTTGTTTTATACTATGTAGTGATTATTAATATCTTGTGTTATTTGTTTTCCCGACTTCCTACCACCATAGACTCCATTGGAACAATGTTCTTCGTGATAACTGCTCCTAATTTATCACGGTACTGTTTTACCTTTTCTCTATCAATCGTGACAAATATTCACCTGCCTCTATCTCTCTCATCACATCAATATATTCCTAACTAGCTGTTCTCCGCGGTTTCACTCGTCATAAGTATGTATATACTATAGCCTATAACCTTTTCCAAGAATCAGGCTTTCATACACAAGAAGAATTTTACAAATCTGACCATTACTTTTCAAGTTATAAGCGTTCAAACAAACAAACTCTTCAGCTTTATTATATTAGTAATAGATAATGACCAGGTCAAACTTGGTGAGGTAAAAGACACTATTAGATTCGCTGACCAATAGGTGTGCTCGGTGGTTACACCAATCTAACAGTGTTACTATGGTGGGTTTGGGTGGTTACCATCAACTACCTTAGAAGTCCCGAAACAACTGAGTAAGCGAGATAGCGCAATATAACCCCCCTGAAATGAAAAATACTGTTTCTGGATCTGTCGTCTATTTTTTATACAGAATTCTTACAAATATTGAACCCGCATCATGACAGATAAATACATCATTACATTGTATACTTATGCCATTGTTGCACCTCCTTAGAACACAATGCCTATCAATGTCTAGACAAATTCCCTGCATACTGTATCCGGGCAAAGACGTCTATTGTCTAACTGCTATTTCCCGAGGGACCTCCCAATGGTATTCGGAAGACGCTCCGTCCCAATACTATCTATAACTGTCTAGCTGCCGACGAAATTCTGTCTAGATTAGGAGCGAACATCTCTAGTCTCGAGACGATTGCTTCCAAAACTTTCTCATTGAATCTGCTAAGATTGTAGATAAAGCTGAGAGTTTTATATATTTACTTATTATTAATTTGACAGTATCTACGACAAAGTAAAACAATGCAATTATTTTCCTTAATGCAAATGTAAAAAATTCGTAGACAATTAAACTAATATAACAACAAATGAATTTAAAATTGCTAAGCTATTACAACCCTGCAACGGTTAACAATAACATTTATATTCTCAAACTATAACGGGAATCAAACAAAAACAAACCAAAAAACATTGATTGATGTTTCTAAACACCGTCCTTCAACGTCCTCTAACTAAGACAAAAACTCGAGACGTTAGTGCAATGATATCATCGTGAGTTCATGCCCAGAGGTGCACTGGATTTATGGCCCGTAATTCATATAATAGGAAGGGTTGAATTGCCAATACCTAATCGCCCGTTTTACCATAATTACAGATCGGATAAATGTATCGTCCCAGTGTGAATTGAATCGGAACTTGTACAGTCAACAGAATCTTAAGTTGCTCACATTCATCGCAAATTCGATTCTGTTACAGCGGCATAGAGATCTACGAAGAAATAACGATAGTGATGCATGCAGACTAGCATCATACACACACATGTAATGTACGTTTTACTATTTGGCTATAGCAAAGCTTGCAATATATTACTTTTCTTTAAGTCATACACTGTGGGTGAATCAAGTAACAAATGATATCATTTATTCTCAAAACCTTACGGACTATAATTTTAGTACGAACAGAAATCTTTATTTTATGTAAGTTATTGATAAGTTGTATGAGATGGAAGAAAAGCATAAAATTTTCGTGTATAGTCCGCCAATTCTTTCTGGCCTGACCAACCAGGTGTGGCAAACAATACACCCTTCCCACGTATAAGGTCTTGTCCGAGTGGGGAGATTGAGGAGATAAAATTATCGAAACCGACGGGTGTACATACATACACATCATTTTGCATTACCTTATCAATAGCATCTTACGATTTTTCACACAGCTGTGTAAATGACTGTGCAATTGTAGTAAAGTGTTCAATATTTAAAAAATGTTTCATGTTTAATTTTTACTAAAATAGTCACGCGTACGGTGTAAATTACAGTCTGCCAATGAATATATGGCCCAATACACACGACACGACCATAAAACATATATAAGAATGTCAAAGGTGAATGCGACGAAGACAAACTAAAAGCAGGTGCGTGCTTCGACAGCTGCTAGCATCACAATGTTTCTTTTTACGATTACTTTCAAAGGAAAATTACCTTCAGAATTGTGACTGCAATTTGGTGTAGTGATACCAATTATTGAATTTTTTGTAGTTAAAGAAAAACTGACTGTATCTCGACCTTCAAAACAAAGGATGCTTAAATTCTGAGAACGCGTGCAAATTGCTTATGGGTCGAATGGGCCTGAAAACATTAACAACAATATTCCTGCAATGGCATAGGTACTGTGGCGAATCTCCGATAATAACCTGAGAGAATCAATGGGGGATATATTTTTTATCATTTAGTTGGTTTCTTTGAAGTATCGATGTAGGATAACGTAATTGATGGCTGCTTTTGTGGCACCTGCACGTAATCAATCAATTCTTACTTGGGAATTAATGTCTTATCCGATGAGTTTCATGAACCGTGCTTAGAAGCGTAAGATGCCTTATTTGCACCTCCAATACCACCTCTAGTTATTTGACTTTCTCATCTATATTTCCGATTCTAACTCTTCTCTAGCCAAATTCTTTTAAGTCTGGAATCCGCTAGACTACAAGATTTTGCATTATATTCTAAACTTGAAAAATTTCATATCATACCGGGTCTAGTAGTACCTTAGTAGTTTCGAAGAAGGCTCCAAAATTCTAGTTATTTTTTGTGAAACTTTATGCGTCTGCTTCTAAAATGTTAGCAAAGATGGTGGGTCCTAAGTGATGGTATCACTTAGAGCCGTCTCGTCGGAGCCCCGATAATTGCATTAGCAACCACTGTTGGGTCCTCGCCCTTTGGTTGCACTGATTTCCTCTGACGTGTAACATGAGAAGTTGTGTTTTCATTGTGTCTGTATTTTGATATACTTGGTCCTTTGTAAGATTTATTCCACAGATTACAGTCTCAATAGTCTAAATATATGTTATTAATTTACCATGGCATCTGAAATATCATGAATGTTCAGTAAATTGTGCCATTTTCTTTTATTAAATTTTATAGCTCCGCTTAATCTGTTAGCAAGTGAACTATACGTGATTTATGTACATTTAGTTATATTCGAACAGTGTTATGTTGAAGATAAGACATATAAGTATATTAATCACTATATTCGCCATTTCCCTTTAAGCTAACGCAGGAAATAGTTAAGACGACAATTTATTGGGAGCTATCGATCAGCGGATAGTCGATAGCATTTCTTCATTACCAATGGGTTCGAAATCCTTAGATTATTCAGGTATCGGTTTTTATTAATTGCTTTTAAATATGACACAGCTATCACTTTATTCAAAACTAGCTGTTCCCCAAGGCTTCGCCCCGCGTGGGACTCGGTTATATCGCATCCAAAAGTAGCCTATGTTTGACCTCGGGTCGTTAACTACATCCCTACCAAATTTCATCACAATCGGTCCAGCAGTTTAGCCGTGAAGAGGTGACAGACAGACAGACTTTCGCATTTATAATATTAGTATGGATATTATCTATGGACATTATTTTATGTTCGATCTTAACAATAAATTTAAGTCTTCTCTTTACCTAATAAAATCTGGCTTACATATCATATTAACGTTCGTTGACCATAGTCTGCTTATTTACCAAAGGTTTTTCCTATTACAAGATTTATCTGATATTTCTGAATATCAGAATAGTTTCTTCATTCTTAGTTATCGGTTGGTGCGTAGAGAAAATTAATTAAAAACTGCTTAGGAACAACTTAATGTTATGGATTTCTTACCCAAGAACACGGAATATAGAAAATATGCATTCTCTATTTAGTGCCTGTGATTAATTTTCAGTTTTATACCTTAAATTAATTTGAATAAGATAAATTATTTAATCACATTCAATTGTTTAGGTAACACCTACCATGATACGGTCAACGACTTCACAACAAGCATTCAATAACATAGTAAGTAATGTTATTGAATAATCATTCAATACAATCGTACAGTAGTCAGTGCGCTCTACAAATTTATAGAACTGGGAGCATCTAACATATAAAACAAACCTTCCAGAACGGGCTATACGGGTAAATGATGTATTATTTAAATCTAGGATATATTTAAGACCAATACCCAGACGTATAATAACTGATTTAAAGAGATTTCATAAAAAATTATTCGCTTTTGGTTTTCCCAAAATTAAATATTCGAAAAATGCTTTTTGATATTTTTTTGACAGTAGAAAGTGTACACCCAGATCATATTTTTACGAAAAATGATGGCTTGTTGGCACGTGAGCACACGAAAATTACAGACATAATATTTGTTTCGCGTCTCAAAGTTTTATGTTAATGGCGGTACCTGTTTCACTTAACGGAAGCCCTGCCAAACTCAACACACTTGCATTACAGCCTTTATTCAACCACTAAATTTTACCTTCTACTGATGTCGGGTATTATTAATTTGGCATTACAACGGTCGCTAATTTCGCGTGATATAATTCGAGAATACTTGCCCCCCGGCTTGGGGTAAACACCAATTAATGCTGGCAATACGATACGCGGGAGGGGAGCCCTCCCAGATTGCATAATCCCAGTGCATTTCTACTGCTTCCGATGCAATACCCTCGCTGCAGAAGGGCGCTCTTTGTGTATGTCGACGCCATACTGCGCCTAATACATTTGTTTCATGTTTGTCAATCAATCATAATCATAAATTGTCCGCTGTTCCAAAGCCGCCATTTTGATTTGCTACATAAAATTGGACAGTACCCCAAGCACGAATATATGTAGGTTTCGTATCGTAAACGTATCGAGTTGTCGATACGATAACGGAATACGACGACAGTCGGAAGCACGAAGCTCTTTCGAAATAGTATCGAGACCTCGATACGATAACGTTAGTGACGTCACACTAACGTAAGTAAGGATGTGCAAAACTGAACGAAAGATCTTAAAATTGAATGAACGTTTCGTTCAAAAACAAGATATTTAATAAAACTTGTGTTTTGTGAGGTGTGTTTCTGAACGAACGATGCGTAACACTTGAGATTTTTTGACGCAAAGCTTATTCAAGGCCAACTTTGTTGTGAAGTGAACTTGTGAAAGTGATTGTGCGTTAAAAAGTTTGAACTTATTTTATTTAGTATAATTTCTTTTAACTTTTAAAAATGAGAACCAGCCACTCGCAATACACCATTATGATAGAATTTATGGAGAAGTAAGTAAATTTCATTTAAGATATTATTCTAAGCATATCTGTTGTTATTTATCAGTATTTTAGTAGGATATTTGAAATTTTTTTGTAGAGCTAGTTTATTTCTATACTCAAATTGATTATTCTGGCTACTTGATTTTGCGTTTTCTTGTACCTTGAGACCCGGCTTAGCATAAGCCAGGTTTATTATGTAAAAATATGGTATTTATTTAAATGTTATTTAATGAGATAAGTTTGTGTCTTATTTATGACAATTATGTATGTATAATAAAATAGGGAGGTATGAAGGAATAAACATTAGAAAACACGGTCCTTTATCTAATGCTAAAATTTTATTAGGCATGGAGACTTATCCAAACCTAGCGGGGGTCCTCGTGGTAGACACTATGTCTAGCAAAAATGGAAAGAGCTGACGGACATGCTTAATAGTGATGGCACGGGGGACTCTCGAACAGATGAAAGGTGGCGGAAGGTAAGTCTTTTAAATCCTTTAAAATCTTTAGGAACATTTAAAGAAATAGACTTTATTTAACACAAATAGAAATACATGCTTGCATTTTATGTTGGTGCTGGACATACTTCTCTTCTAATTGGTGTGGTGTTTATTCATGTTTGTTAAGGTTTGGAGTGATCTGAAAAACAATACAAAAAAAAAGTGGGCTAAAATAAATAGGTCTGCTCAGGGTACAGGTGGTGGGCCAGCACTCCAGTTGACATTAACAGACCTAGAAAACAGGGTTATGGATATAATTGGGGTGCAGGCTGCTACTGGGATGCACATACATGAAGCTGGATTTGTACAGGTGTGATATTTTTGCTTGTTGGTTTTGTTTTAATTGCAATCAGTATAACCTCAGGGAAAATATTATAAAGGGTTAATTATTCATTTTAAAATTATTTGAATACTTAATGCTTTAAGGGGACAGAATATAATCAAAAGTTTTCCTTGTCTTCAACTATTACCTACCTACTGATATTTATTCCTATAAGTTATAAAAAAAGGTCAGCACTTAAGTTTTTTTTTGTTAGTATTGTGACACTTAAAATTCTTGTGTTGATGGTGTGAACACCATCCACACAAGAATTTTAAGTTCGTTTTTTCTTTTTATTTTTAGCCATCATTATTAACTGCCAAATGACGTATACCAATTCTGATTCTTGTTAATATACAATGTAGCTGAACTTTGGTTATCTAGGAGCATTAATGATTTTATATGTATATTCTAGAGTAGTATTTTCGGTTTAAAACATACAGTGTACAAAACAGTAGACTGGCTTTTCATCACAAATTTTATGTTAGCACTTAATACTAAATTATTGTTTTTAATTAAAACAGTGTGGTGGTGAGGAGGAAGGTAGCTTGTCAGGTGTTCATCTACAATTACCAGCCATAGAAACTGTAGATGAATTGGTTAATGATGAGCTACAACTGGAATGTACACCAACTCCTGAAGGTTGGTATATTTTTTTATCTTTAATTAACTTAAGGTAACTTTTGTAACGGGGTGGTATCCTAGATACGAAAAGCGAAGTAAGTATTGGACGTGTAGCGGCTAGATGGGTCAATGGTATTAGGAAAGTTCCTGGCAACAACTGGATTGCGGTGGCTCAGAATAGGGACGCATGGCGTCTGCTGGGCATAAGCGTCATCATCATGACGAACTTTACGTACTACAACACATAACTCCTAAGATTGAAATAAATATTACAAAAGCTAATGTAGTCCAGATAACTAAAACTAGCAGAAAATTATTTATGTTGAACCTTAATTTTTACAGATACATGGAATACTCCAGGAACGAGTGGTCAACCTACAGTCACTCCACCTCCTCCTCCCCCACAGCCATCAGCACCTACAACAGCTTCAGTGGACACCCAGTGGCAACCGCCGAAAAAAAAGAAGAAAACTGATGACCCTATAGTAAAACTATTTAAGGAGTTTGAGGGGACTGCTAGGGAGTATGAAAGAGAGCGTGACCGAATTGCAGTAGAGTTAGAACGAGAGAGGATTCGACAGCGTGATGTAGAGCTTCAGATGCAAGCTCAATGGTTGGAATTTATGAAAGAGGCTTTGAGAGTGTTAGTTTCATATTTGGAAAAAAGAGGTGAATAGTGTCGAACTTTTATTTATTAGGGGTTGTAATAAGACAACTACTATGCACTTCTTTTTCTTAAAAAAAAGAGTTATACAAAGGTTAGAATAAAATTTATTTTGTTTAAAATATATTTTTTTATTTATTTAACATTATTTTAGTTTTAAATAACAAGTATTATTATAAAAAAAACTACAAACTAAAAATACTAATATTAATAAAATTAAAATAAGAGTTTTAAGATTAAAGTATATTCATTAAAGTTATATTTAAAAGGTAGTACTTAACTTAATTCTGTTTTGTAAATAACTTACATCATATTTGTTTCTAAAATATTTTTACTTCCCTTAAACATTATTATTATCTACATGCTTATACAAAAATTAAATTAATTATTTACATTGTGAAGCCTATTAATCCTATCCACCAACATGCTCCTTAGGGCTCTACCGCGAATCATAAGATTAAAGTATATTCATTAAAGTTATATTTAAAAGGTAGTACTTAACTTAATTCTGTTTTGTAAATAACTTACATCATATTTGTTTCTAAAATATTTTTACTTCCCTTAAACATTATTATTATCTACATGCTTATACAAAAATTAAATTAATTATTTACATTGTGAAGCCTATTAATCCTATCCACCAACATGCTCCTTAGGGCTCTACCGCGAATCAAGTCATCCCTAGAACCATGTTCGCGATAAGCTTCTTCTGGAGAAGAATTTGTTAATACACCTAATCCTGAAGAATGCGTCATATCTTCTTCTGGGTCGGGAACCATAAAGTTTAATGCCAGGTTGTGTAAAACGCTACAAGCCATTATAATAGTAGCACACCTCTCAGGACTGTAGTGTAATGTTCGGTCCTTACAAAGACATCTCCACCTATTTTTAAGTCTCCCAAATGTATTTTCAATAACAACTCTGGCCTTTCCGTGGATGGTTGTATATTTTGCCTCTGGAGTCCCTTCAGCAGCATCCGTGATGGGTGTCATCATCCAAGGTCTCTGTGGATATCCAGAATCACCTGCAAATATATATGATATTGATATTGAATTAAGTAATCTAACAAAAATCTACAAATCTAAGTACTAGGTATTTTACAGTTGTTATCGAAACATTTTATAATAAATTTGTTTACCTAAAAACCACACTTGCTCATTATTTAGGTGTAAGTCTTGAATATACCTATTGGCTTGACTATTCTCCCAAATAAAAGCGTCGTGGGTGGCACCTCCATACTTGGCATTAACATTTAAAATTCTGCATTCACTGTCACATATCTAGAATATAAAAACGTATAACATATTAGTTGAAAAAAGTTCAGGGTAGATGGGGTGTTAATATTTTTAGTAGAAAGTAGTACAGCAATATCTCACCATTTGTACATTCAGTGAGTAGAAATGCTTTCTACAGTAAAATAAATGTTCTATGTCTCTTTTTGGAGTGAATATGTGAAAATGAGACCCATCAATGCATCCTATTACTCCAGGGATACCAAATTTTGTATAAAATCTGTAAGAGATAAATGATTTTTAGTAATTATTTTTTATTATTTATCTATCATATTTGCGGTTATTCAGCCTTAATGTAACCCCGATTTGGATGCATCCTCCTTTCGCTATTAAATGGATGTAGTTACGCAAAAATCTTCCATTCCACAAGTCGCTCAAAAATGACAATATATTCTGTTCACTGGATTAATTTTAATGGCCTACATAAATATTAGATAGATATTATAATTTAATTATTAATTACTTACTTGTTTTTTACAATATTTCGCTCTTCTTGTGTTGCTGGAAATTTTATAAAATCATTTAATATTCTAGGGGTAACAAGGGCATCGGTAACCTGTCTCACATATTTGCTCACTGTAGTTTGTCCTAAATATTTGGCCATTCCTACTATTCTTTGGTAGGAGCCTGTAGCATAAAAGGACAAAGCACACAGCACCTACAAAAGAAAATAATGGGAGTTAATAGCCTTACTATCGATTTAAATTTTTACATAGTATATATAGTATGTATCAATAAATCTACCCCTTATATATGTACATAAAAATATGCTTATTTATCACACTTACTTTATGTTCCAGGCTAATCCTATTACTTGATCTAAGACTAGATTTTTCTTTTAATTCGCGACATAAATACAAAAATGCTTCCTTACTTAGACGAAATCTATTTTTAAATTCAATGTCGCTTAGGTTTTCTATATTAATATTTACCAAATTTTTCCTAAGTAGAGCTCTCCTTGAAATTTCTCTGTAATTATAATAGTAAATTTATTAACTAACTATTATTTTTATAAAACTTAAAAGTTTCCTAAAATACTTAAATCACTCACCTTGTTTCTCTTCGTACATTTCTACTTTCAACAATCAATCTCGCCGCAAGATAATAGTACAATGTACTATGTTGAGGGGTGCTTCTTCTTAATCTAAGCATATTGTAACAAAATTTATCAACAAAATCACTCTAATTATTATTTTATGCACTTAATTAACTCCAACGTAAGTCTTCTCACTGCAAAATTTCAAGTGAATAAACTATCGAGAAACTCGCAAGCCAGCCTTCGACAATTACGATACTATACGTCATTTTATGCCTTCGTGCTAGCTATCTTCATACAAAACGGCTGACGTTACGTCTCGTATTCGATACGATGACGATACGAAACTTACGTGTAAGTGTTCGTGCTCAGAAAATTAGTTCAAATTACGCACACCTGAGGCGCTGTTCAAGTTACCATACAAAATGCTTACGTTAACGATACGAATGTTTTTTCGATAGAAGTTCGTGCTTGGGGTACAGGGCGTTGTTTTAGGGTTCCGTACCTTACGGAATCTTAATAAAGCCACGCGTGTTTAGTCATAGAGTCTGTATTTTTATTAAGAACAAGACTTGTACACATAAAAAAAATTACGTTAAAATACAGGAGCTGTTATTTTGGCATAAACAAGAAACGAGCTTAATTTGATCTCCTTCAAATTAAATAAACAAAAAACAAAGACAGTAAAAATGGCGACATAACTTTCACAACTAGAGAGAACAAAACGAAATATGGCCTTCATACGCAATTGTTAACATCCGAATTCGCGCCACTCATTATGTAACCGTAAACTTGACTTCTGCAAGGTTATCTGTGAAAAAAAACGAGCACCGAACACTTGGACTATCGACAGAATAATCGTTGACATGCACAGACTAATGATGTGACAAAATTACTGTTGGATGGCGCCCAAAACTTGGACAAACCGCACACAAACAGGATAGTCAGACCCCCTCACCCGATGCCGAGGGGTGTCGAAGACCCTACATTATTTTTTGTGCCCATCCGTATCCGTGCACGTATTGTTTGATATTGCTTTTTCACGCATTTTGTCATTTGTTGCGCTGACTTGACAGTTTTAAGTCCTCAAGTTTCCATGTGACCGTTTTACATTAGCGCACGACCGACGACGACGAAGTTTCAAAGTTTACGATTGCCATCAAACTTTCCGCCCCTTTCATTAAGAGTCCATGTACCAAAGGTATTTCGTAATTACGGTGGAGTAAATCAAATTCTTGTGTCGTTCAGGTGGGTTCAACTCGTTAAATCGGTACTTTTCCTTCTAAATCGTCGCTTCTTTACTGTGAGATTTCACGTAATATTCATAAAATGTTTAGCAAATATATATAGAATTGTGAATATACGTAATACGTTTCAATGTTAATATTACAGCACCGTTCGCGTTTTCGAGTAAATGCGAAGTACGTGTTTTGCAAATAGTCAAGGTACATAGTATGATGTCATGATTGCTGGATTTTGTGAAGCGATTCATTTCTTATCTTATATTATGTAGATTAGATACTTATTTAAATGTTAGCTGTTGGAAAATCACAAACCTGTGAGTTATATTATAGATGTCACGCGTATTTTGGCCTACGTGCAAGCACATTGTCCTTATAGCTATTGTCAATATACGTTTACCTCGATGACCTAATTATTGGTAGTCAATCAGAGTTGTGTCATATAAACATGACACTCGTTAGAAAATCGCTATGCATAATGATCAAAACATTAAGTTAAGCACTCGTTTGGACATTCCCGAATCGATAAATCCTCACGATAAATCACAAGGGGACCGGCTGCGGGCTTGAGCATTTTATTAAATTCTCTCGATTAAACGGCGAGCGGTTAAAGCGATTCCGATACAATCGCGATATCTCGACACCTCGACTCACCTCGCCGGTTATAATTACGAATCACCCTCCCTTATTTATGCGACTGTTTGTAGATTTGTGTATGGAAATGTGGAATTAATAATCGTTTTTTGTTTCAGGTACGTTTTGCAAAAGAAGTGAGTTTTATTACGAGTACAATTAATACGTGAGTATGTAGTATTAAGGAATATTTCATGAAGTTTACTATTTGACATACGTTTTTGAAATAGGTACGCGACTACGCGTTGATAACACAAACAATTTGAAAAGACCCAATAACAAGTGTATACATAACCTAGAAACGCTAACCAAACGCCTCCTTATCGCGATTACATAGAAATTGATAACTTTCCTACGTGACTCATGAAGTCCCTGTATTAGGGCCGGTGCGCAAAATAGGCAGGTGTTAAGTCCGGTTTCGACCCTATTTCATTGAGTGAAATACCTGCTGTGAGATATCGAATTCATAAGAGTCAGTCTCAAAGTTCATAATAAATGTAGTACCAGTAGTACGTTTTAGTACTGTTATCTATTCTTACTGTACTTCTTAACCCAATAGTTGCTGACTTTGACCAATACTTGGCCAACTTGGTCATTTCCTCTATTCTGCAAGAGACAGGACAGCTAGGGCACGACAGAATTTACAGATTGCATAACTGTTGCTGTACCAGTATTAGGGCATCCTTGGTAACATTGTTCGGGTTGCACAATCTGCACGCGAGACGTGCCTGACCAGGAGTACTATTTTTGAAATGTACCTATGAAATGCAAAGTCTGAAGTCGAATGATTATTGTTCGTTTTCGAATGATTTTCATTCGGCATAACTGGTAATTCCACTCAACTTCAGGGTAGTGAAAAAAAAACATTCAATAAAATTCATCACTTCGCTTGACACAGCCTTGATCCATGACAAATGGTTATGATTCCAGGATTGTTACAACTAAAGATATAACAGGGAATATGTTAATATGAAGGAAAATAAATCTCTATTGTTATAAAATTCATAATTTTCTTCAAGTTATCTGTGGAACCAGCTTTATTGATCCCTTGTCCTCTCATACTCTGCACTGCATTCTTCCTTCCTCCAATTTGACTTTCAAGTCCATTTACATGTCTAGTCTACTCTTAGAACTAAACAGTCTAGTGCACTAGGCACTCTTCTATCATAAGTGGTATAACTCCCTAATGGTTAACCAGCTAGTATAATGACCAAGTTTATGTTTACGACCACGGTTTCGTTATAAGTGCGTCTGGGGTGGTAGACTGGTGTCTTTTGTTATCCATTATCGTTAATTCTGAACTATAGTAAAACCTAACTTAAGCTAGTCTTGGCGAATATTTAAAGACCGATTTCATACTTGTGCGCAACTTAGCTGCTTTAATACCGTTTGTTTTTAGTTAAATTGGTATGATAGATGTATTTTACTGAAGTTGGTATTACCTATAATCAGGGAATTGACAAAATCTAGTTTCCCAACCATACTAAAATCAACCTATGTATAGATAAGCATACTGCAAATTCCAAATTTTGGCGATAATACCACAAGATAAAAATGTGGTAATACCACAGCTATCGTAAACAATCATTAGAATGATGTAATCGACTGGCACTTTACACTCACATCGTCATAGTGACAAATAGGCTACGTAAACTATGAATGGTTTATATTTAGTTCGCAATTCCATAGCTGTGTGCGTAGCGTACGGTAGCTTTGGGCCTCTGCAAAAGTCTTTGCAAAATACAGATTATCTAATTCTGTGTCTGTAGTTAGATTTTGTATGGAAATCCTAAGTTGCATAACTATTCACCAAGGGCATTTTACGGATATACGAGTATGTAAAATCCTTACTACAGTACAGACGCTAAAGACTGTATTGTGCAAAAACTCATGTCTGTCGTATATGACTTGTGATTAATCATTACTACCACTTAGTCTTATCATACGTAAGTTTTGTTTAAAATAAATATTTAATGTTATGTTTCTTTTTAAAATTAACGTTAATTAGTTCTTTTTTTAAAATCAAAGCATAATTTTCTGTTTTTTTTTTTCTCGTGCATAGTGTGTGTGTGTGTGTGTGCAGTTGCGCAGTGCACACTGCACAGCAATGGATTGGTGCATTCACTGCCTTCTCTACACCTAGCAACATGTCAGACAGAAATAGTATTATTGTTACGTTATCGTGTGTGTTAGCGTGAAATAAGTTTTCCTTCATTTTAGAATATACATATTGAATGGTTTGTAGAATTTGTTCTTAGTATCCGGATGTTCGTTTAAACTTAACATTACATGTTCTTGGCACTTGTATTGGTTGGTTTGCCATGTGGGTTCCGGCTTATAACAGTCTACTCCATGTCTTTCGTCTCAAGCGATTAGGGGACAAATAAAGGCCTATGTCCTCGATAGGTTGCTGCCACATACAGCCGGCCACCGTTGCGTATAACCCGAAAAACTCAAAAATAAAAAAGTTTGACTCGGTTTATTTTCGTCAGAAAATATTTTCTGATAGGTACTACATATTCTACGATATCAATACATGTAATACATTTCAAATTTAGTAAAGAACTATTGAGTACTGATGAAACCTTGGATGAAACAAGTAGGTAATTACTTCCAATAAGTATCTTTACATAGAAAAAATATGTTCTTATATAATCATAAATCTTTATTATTCGCGTGTTAACACCGCATAACCATGTACGAAACAAAGTATCATGGCGTGCAAAAACACGTTGACAGCAGAGGGCGCAACAACTGCAATTCTATTCTTAGACGTGTGTGCAACGTGCGCACACGCCTAAAGACTTCTTCCAAAGGTCTAACGTCGTCGACCCAACCACCTGCCAGTTTAGCATAAGCATCGATTATTTTCTATTCTATCCACGGCTAATTGCCTTTGAATTTCATGTTTCTAGAAACCGCAAGCTGCAAAGCGAATATTATGTAATAAGTCTGTCTAAATGTAAATTTTTCAAAATTTATGTACATAGATAGGTGTGTTTTGTATTCCATTTTAGGCTCTGAGGCGGCAGTCGGCGTCAAGTCTTTAAAAGGACTTTGATCATTGTGCTAGTGCCGCGCGCAAGTGCAAACGTATGAGATTGTAGTATATTTACTGTATTTCAAAAAAGGTGCATCTTCATTGCATACCTATAGTCACGTCTTTATCTCATATATAATATCATCTTTATTGCAATTCAATTATACATCATATTATTCTTTGCGCTATAGAATAAGGTGTACAAAAGCAATAAATATTACTATGGTCAGCTTTGATTAACTATAAGGATGGTAAAGAAAGTTAAATTGAATTAGCTAAGACTAATAAGGACAATGCACCGAAACACAAAAAAACTGTATGTTCTTAATAAAAATTCACGGACAAGGGGACAACTGTATTTGAACTTTTTCCGGATAATGGCAGCGTAAATATCCAATCGTTTAGTGAAATTGTTAATGTCGCAGTTTTATTGGATGCTTCCAATAGCAGCTGTAGTAGGGTGGGGGTTAAATGTCAATTATGTGACCGGGCCCATGGCAGGAGCCGATAAATAAAATACATTGTTCTTACATTCTTTGCAAGGGCAGGGTGGCATAGTATTAACTTAGAATTTTCCAATAGCATTTATTTCAGCGTATTATCACTTCAATTTTGTAAAATATGTTGTTAGCATATAGCCAATAGTTCATCGGCTTATGTAACGTACACTGAAAAAAATATATACAAATAATTTAACCGACAATTTGTTTTAACAAACTGATTTAAAATTCTTTATTAACATTAGGATTGGCATAATAGCGTTGGAAAGCGATATGTGGGATGGGGCGGGAATATTCACTTTCAAAACACAAGATAAGATTACACAAACGAAAAGTTTATTTGCAGCACACCTCAGTTGGACGTATTCACCATTACCATGTAAAGGTGTTAACGAGAAAGACTACAAATGGTGTTCTTTTCAATTATAGATTTCCGTTTTGTTTTTAGGTCGTCACGAGGCAAACTTGATTGATGCGAATGGACGCGGCGAGTTCCCATCACATCGAAAACAAGAAACGTAATGGAAAAACTTACCGATTTCCATAAAAGCGTCCGAACAGTTTGATTTATTCGTTGTTCGCATACGACAATTGCATAATTGAGGCGCCTGCACAAACCCGTTCGATATTTTATCGTTGCATTTCGATTTTATTCGCGTTTTTGCCGCGGGTGCGACATTAATATGCATTCGAGCGCGTGCCTCGCTCAGCTGTTTCTTCTATGAGTGCAAGCTGCGCTCCCGTATAAGGAAACCGGGCGAGTGGATGGATAAACGCTGATTACATCGCAATTATCCGCGCCTGCGCCGGCACAGCCGGACCACTTTCTCGATCTTTGTTCGCGACATTGAACTTGGTTGTAATATTTTATGTAATGTTTTCGGCGAGCGAGTCATTGCCACGGCCGCGTGGTGTATAAACAGTCGTAGATACTTGCGTCAGCGATTACCGCGTTGACGCGAGCGCTAGTTATCACATTTAGCATTGTTGCATAGCATAGCAGCGTTCGTTGTAAAGTGGATGTTTGTTATTTGTATGAATACTACGTTTCTTTATATTCGCATGCGATCGGCGACAGTTTTTATTATGCCTCATACCTTGAAGAGCTCTGCAGAAGGCATGCAGCGAGCAGGCTTGAAGTTTTTACTGCCGCTCAAGTTGGTACACGTTTGACAACAGTTATTTTGCTGGCGACTTGAAGCAGCTTTGTATGCGACATCAAGTTATGGAAGTATTTCAAATCTCCAATCAGGACTCCATATATCGTGCTAACATTGCAATATGTATTCAGTTAGCAACCTTAGTTTCTACTGGCAAAGGAATGATGCATAAATTTTATTTATCAGGATTGTCTTGCATGTTAGATTTAGTGCCAAATGATAGAAATCATCACTATTACTGATATCAAACCCCGTTTCTAACTTCACCCTGGCCATTTTCACTTTATTAAGAGGAGTATCTTAGATAATCCGCTAAGGGCTTCTCCGTCAAGATGTAGCAGATAAAACATGTTGCCCTGATAAAATCTTTGTCGGAAAATGTCTGTAACTAGTAAAATAGCAGAGGATTCGAGGAATTCTCGAAGCTTTAATCACAGACTAGAATATTACAGAGAATGTATGTTTACAGCTTAACAAAAGGTATTTGCGATGTAAGGCTGCTAATTAGAAGTCGGTAATTTTAGCCAGGGAAGCCCGAAGTCGGGTCGGGACTTGACACGTGAAACATTAATTATGCATATTGGAGAAACACAGGTAGCTTCGACACTCGAGACGTCTCGCCGCAACACAAACATATATTAAGAAAGTACAGAAGGGCTTTAGTAGAATTCACCGTATGGTTATGGCTTAAAAATTTTTTTCTATATCTTTTCCCTGATGGATTACCGTAGAAGGTCAAGGCGTTGTTTACACATGCATCAAGTTGGTTGTGCTGTTGCGAATTCCACCAGGAATAATGTTGCCAAGGCAGTACACGTCTAATAGAGGTTTCGAAGAACTCTGACACCAGGGTGTGTATGGTCGATTGACCGTGCCACCTACACGAAATTATCTATCGGTTGTAAATAGTAATCAATCAATCAATTTATTTGCAAAATGTATGTAAATATACAAGATGTTGCATTAAAAAAATTCCAATTACATTTTACCCCTGCCAGAGGTGTGCAAATTTTACAATATTAATAATCAATAAATCAAAAACAATTAATAATTCAAATAACAATAAAAAAATTTTTTCCGATGTCAAATAATAGTAAAAAATAGTAGTTTTTGATTATGACTAATTTGTCCGATGATTTGACAGAAGGATAAGAAATAAGTCAGTGCGGTTAACAGATTCTGGCGAAGCATGAAATTGATAAAATATACGAAGAGTTGTGATACTCATTTGATAAATATACTAGACTGGCCTTTAGATTAATACTATTAACACACGGAAGCATTGTTCAGAAAAGGAGGTAGGTACCTACTTAGATGATTTCCTTTTTCTTGCGAAATCTGATGCCTACCTTTCTGTACTTTTGCATGACACATGCTCGCCCGCGGAGCTGCCGTGGTGGGGCCGTCGTGCTCGGCTGACTGCCCTGAAACTCAAAGAATAATGTTATTGCTGATTTAAGAACACAAAAAAAAACAACTAGTGTATTATCACGAATATTAATTATTATATATATTTCCGTAAACTGTGCAGAGGGCACGCACATAACTCAACTGGACTACGAGAGGAAAAAACGACAAGCGGCTTCCCAAAGCTCCTATTCGCGTAGGAATTTTGAATATTTAGTAGATAGATTAATATATCTATTTAAAATTTAAGAGCTGTGCTCTTGTCGGTGGAGTCTCTTCCAGTTGTTTCGATCTTCCGCTAGCTTTTAGTTAGATTATTATATATAGGTAACTAGCTGTTGCCCGCGGCTCCGCCCGCGTGCGCCCGAAAGTAGGCTATCTTTGACTCCTAGGGCATAACTATATCCATACCAAATTTCATCACAATCGGTCCAGCAGTTTAGCCGTGAGGAGGTGACAGACAGACAGACTTTCGCATTTATAATATTAGTATGGATAATATGGATATGGATTAGTATGGATATGGAAGTATGGATATTGTCTATTTTCGACAAGAAATTATGGTATTGTATGTATATCAACAAATATGTCGTCTTTGTGCAGGGAATGTTAATGTAATAACAGTCGAACAACAGCAGTAGTTAAAGCCCACATTAACCTTCTATAACGATATTATTTTCACCGCTTTTAGCTATAGCAATAAAATAAATGGTAAACGTTTGTAAGCTTTAATAAGATCTTGTTACATTTACCATTACCATTTAGTTATTATATTACCGAAAGCGTTTATTCATTGCAAACCATCGCTTACAAGCATACCATCAAAGCCAATTGAAAAATCGACATTTAATCGATTAAAAAATCCGATCAGACAAACGATCGTTAACAATGATCGGCAGTTATATTTCACACCTGCCCTCTGTACAACACTGAATGCCGCATCCATACTTTTTCAATCATATCCTTAATCTCTCATTGTATTTTGATACGTATTCCTTGACTGTGAAAGTTGGTACTCAATTCGAATAGAGTTACAAAAAGCACAGCGATTACGTTTAGATTAATTAGTCGATAATTAAAAGTATTCGAGCAGTTCCGATGTTGGAGCATGCGAAAATATACTTTCGTATCGTTAACTTTTCGTGTTTTATCAAACAGACTCTATCGGGCCTTAATGCGGTCTATTTTAGATCGGCAGTTCGATGGAAGTCGAGTTGATCGACATATTATCACGTGCAATGCTGTGCCGTGAGTTAGTAAAACGTTATATGTAACATCGTGGGAAATAATAACTATTAAGCTTTGTGGTGTAGCGTCAGCGTAATAATTTATCGAGTTATAAACGGTTATTGTTTCAAATTGGACTTGCGATAATTGTGGGATCTTTTTTTTAATTATTTGTATTATATATTTTTTTACAAAATATTATAAGAACTGTTTTTTGATCCGTTTTGCGTTTAATCTGTATCTTTACTTGTGCATGTATCCTTTTAATTTTTAAAGTTAGTTTGATCTTTCGTGTTTATATACATTAATTTGATTTTGACCACTGACGAAATTGAGTCCATATCAGTCTAGATTGGCGATCTAGCTAGGTATTTAAAGTCGTTATAATTTCAACAAACTTTCATTTTCACAAACATCACTTAATTCAATTAGTATATTTTTAATGAATTTATGACAAAACAGGAAAGAGCTAGTAAAGTGTTAAATGGTGAAAATGATTGAATAACAGTTTAATAATTCGTAACGTAACAATTACGTGCATATATTAAGCATCATATTAGACAAAGAACTGCTTATAAACTCCAATATCGTTATATTTGCAGACCTTGATTCTAATAAACTTGGTAGCAAACCCTCATGAATGCGGAGCCCGACGGGCAACATTTAGACGGAATTAAGTGCACTTAATAGGCGCGGGCGCTGCGCCCCGAGTTACAACCGAATCTCTTGTTGTATATAGTTATATACCTGGATGTGGTGTTATTGATGGTACGTTAATAACTTGTATTAACTACTAGCTTTTCCCCGCGTTTGTTTACACTATAAGCCTATATCTTTGCCCAATATAAAATATTTCCAGACCGATTTCAGCCACAGCGATTTGTCATCTGACAACTGAGAGCAACGTTCATGAGCTCGTAGCCAATTATTGTAGAAAAAGTGCGTCTACATTCTTTGCAAGTCAGCACCCCTCTGACATTTTATATTGGATGGCCCAATAGTTAGGCTATCATATGTAGAAAGAACTAAAGTAATAGACGTTTAAACAAACATACTCTTTAGCTTACTAATATATTATATTTGTATAGATTTTAATAACCACATGCCGTATGTTGCAATATAATTAACATAATACAAGAAGCAAAAGATATATCTAAAAACATCAACCACTTATTCATACACAATGTTTTTGAAGCGATTTCGCGAAAGTTATACAATTTTGCGGCGAGAAGAATATTTACATTCAATTAAACAGATGTTTTGTCAAAAGAGTCCACATCTACCAACTGTTTTCAAAACGTACGCCAATTACGTAGTAAACGTGTTGTAAACTTGAGGAAAGTAGACAAAACAAGCGATACCAGTCGTCTCGGAAGTTCGTCTCACTCTAACACAAGTCTGGAACAAGTTTGCAATTCAATTAATACTTTTGAGCGTGATATATTGGACCATTTCTATTTCATTTGAAATATGAACGGGTCTTAAAAATATAGAATATAGGTACAGTCGAATTGAAAAACCTGCCTTTTTTAAGTCGGTCAAAAAGAACAAAATCTGATTTCATAAATTGCTCTACTTAGAAATAGTGTAGTACTACCTAGTAGTTGCCGGAAAATTAATTTCGTTTTATGAATAAAAAGTTTTCAAATATATTATCTATAACTTACCGAATAGTTAAATACCCTTCTGCTAACTAGTTGATAACTTAGTTCTTACACTTCGATAAATGAAAAGGTTAACAAACAATAGAGTAACAGGTTGCAAGACTTGAAAGGCCTACGGCATACTTTGAGGGTTCTTGTTCATTTATGAAGCTATAAGAAGTATAGTAGTACATTGGTTGATTTTCAAAGCTAACGAACAGCGTATGTCATAACAGTTGCATCGACTTTCTCATTTCCGACAACTTCAACGCCCACCTTTTAGGCCTCAGGCCCCTGTTATTTTTTCTTATAAAATATGGAGAGTGCGTGTTCTTTTGTGGATGTTTTCCACAATGGGCTGGTTTCATTATGCAAGGCGAACCAAAAGGAACGAAACAGATGTAGGAACGGTTAGGGTTGCCGATTGCCAAATGTTAAAACGCTAACAAATGGAATGAATGAATGAATAAACACTTTATTCATAGATAAAAATAATTTCGCGTCGGTGACCGCGCGCGATTCGAACTTCTTTGACTTTGTGGCGACACTAGCGCCACAACAAACAAAAACTACCAAAGACGCACAAGAGATGGCGTTAAGAGCAAGAAAATCGCAACTGCATACAAAATAGCAAAATTACTATGAAAGTCTAAATCGCGCTATCAAAGTTTCTACGGATTGGAGCATATATACAAACTCCGACAAGACATCGTCGGAGCCGCGGTTTCCCAGGCATAACACCCTAGCCTGGCGGGAAGATCTTCCCTTTGTGGCGGTCGAGCATAACACTATCGCTCCCGTCACACTCTCCAAAACTTTATTGCACCAATTACATAAATTACATAATTGGATTGTACAGGATCGAATATGAAAATTAGTAGAAAGGCGGATTTATCGCTAATGTAATTTCTTCCAGCCAACCTTAGGGTAGAGAGAATCACAAAACATCGAAACGCGAGCGATGCAGAAAGCTAAATGGAGTGTGTGTAATGGTATAAAAATTGCTGTTGAGCTGAGATCCTCGTAGAGCTTCAGAGCATTATTTTACGTTGGACGAGGTATTGGCTTAAACATGGTTCATCTTGTATTTTCATAAAAGTGCAATTTACTTTATTGCACTTTTATGAAAATACAAGAGGTGGACTTAATGCCATAAGGTCAGTCAAACCTTAGGACGAACCAGAAAATTGTACAGGGATCAAATATTGAATGAATATTTGGCAGCCCTATATAATGCACTCGGTCGAACAATAGTCGCGAACGCGAGTCGATCGATCGCTGTCGTCTTTTGTGCTAGCGACATTTGACTAGTGACGGGCCAACAGCTGCTTTGTAATGACATTAGTTGTAGCTAGGGTTTGCTAAGAAATTGGCTGCAGCGCAATCTTCACCTCGAAGAAAGCTAACCCATCGCAATACATCTCCTTGAACGACTATTGACACTTGACTAGTGACGGGCCAACAGTTTATTTGTAATTACATTAGTTGTAGCTAGGGTTTGCTAAGACCTTGGGTGCAGCGCGATCTTCAGCTCAAAGAAAGCTAACTCATTACAATACATCTCCTTAAACGATTATTTTCTATTGGTGCTTTATTCCTGGACTATATTATGGAAGTTTTGTGGTTCCGTGGGTTCTAGATACATTTCATTTATCAAGAAAACAAGGACTCAAACGCGTACAATACAGTACATGCATAAAAAAGAAACGAAATCAAATATACCTAGAGAGAACACGTATTTCGACTTGTAAACGGAGATGTCTGCGGATAATCAAATCACAAAAGATCTAAAATACAATGATGACAGTGTTCTAATTAGTTTAATTTTGACTACATTTTGGCTTTTTTATCGTATTAATACCAGTCTCAGATGAGACTGGTATTAAT
The DNA here is from genome assembly GCA_947044815.1 of Apomyelois bistriatella. Taxonomy (NCBI): domain Eukaryota; kingdom Metazoa; phylum Arthropoda; class Insecta; order Lepidoptera; family Pyralidae; genus Apomyelois; species Apomyelois bistriatella. The sequence continues at coordinate 2,305,707 of OX345693.1, forward strand.
ACGAGTTTCTGAAGATTCAGAAACACAAAACTCCGTAACTAAAGTGGCATGCCCGAAAGCAAACCAATTTATTGACAATAGTGAACTTGGAAGCAGTTTCCATAACATAACGGTATAGGAATTAGTGAGCAAAAAGCAGACTGTCCATCATTACGTCAACGTAGCTGTCAATTTGCTATAGCTCTTATTATTTTAATTGTAAAGGTGAAAGTAGCTTGGCGATCTCGAAGGTTCTTCCAAAAGAAGTGGTCGCGTGCGTGTGCGCCTGAAGCCAGCGGACGCGGCGGAATTACGTGCACTTACGTACCGGTCATTAGGCTGTTTCGGTTACTTTGTGATGGATGTCTGTGGACTCTGTGGTTCCCTTAGAATTTGCATTTCGAACAGTCTTTCAATTTTTTTTTTACAAAAAAAAAATTAAACACTCGAAATTATAATATTTTTTTCCTCAAATCAAAAAGCTAAAGGAAATTCACTGCTGGCCTAGACGTCATCCACAAAGTTACAGATTTATTTATAAATCTTTTTGAACTAATATAAATAAAGTGAAAAACAATGATGCGAATTAATTTTTCATAATTTTACGTAGACTCAGAATTAACTTAAGTGATTGATTGACTTGATCTTGCGAAATTAAATCAGATATAAAAAATTAAGATGAAAGGACTGACGGCGGACGCATTGGTTTAATGTACTGGCTTTAATTAACAAACTCTTGATTAATATCGAGTGAAACGGAGTCAGTTCGCTTCATAAGAATCATAAACAGCAGCTTCGGTGCTGGTTGCCGCTGGCGATTGAGGCCCTTCCGCGGTTTTTAGGGTTCTTTGATTGATGACAACAGAACCATTTCTATAGCCCGCTCTTTATTCACTGACGTCGCTGTGGCGTGAAAGTTGATGCTTTGGACACCTGCTTCAGATTAAGCATGACGATATTGACGATTAACCAAGTTTATTTTTGTCTTTTGAGGTATTCTAATTTAGATTCGAGGAGACTAGTATGCAAAGGATAGTAAGATTATAGCTCCGACAAATCTCATCGAATTAAATAAAAGATGACTTGACTCTATGTCAGTATTTGGCCGACAGTTCCTCAACTGTTGTTGTTCAATTAAAACATCTGATGTTTCCAGAAAACTCGAAAGAAAAAGATAACGGTAACCTAAAGAAAAAAAAAAAAAACGCCAACGTACCCTTTTCATCCCTAATCTGGTAATTGTCGTTTTTTTGCGCTATGAACGAAAAAACGAACCCTTTGTGGATTTATACCCTCGCACGTGTACACTGCCGACAATTCCTTTAACCAATCGCAAACATTCATTGTTCAGGGCGAATGATCGTGAATTGCATTCGACGTAGATTTTATCTGCAATTAAAATCGATTTTATGCATTTAAATACATAATACTGAAAAGATGGCAAAATATATTATCAAAGAAGTTTTTGGAGTTTTAGGCTTGTTACATATGATTCACACGTGTTATTTCCATTCCTATTGGCACATGACAATATTTAAAGAAAACTAATCAGCGTAAAGAACAATAGAAAGAATCTACTCGAAAATCCCAAAAACTTTATAGGTTTTTAAAGTCTGTACCAAAAAAATAAAATACCTATTAAATAATATTTTTATTAAATTAACAATACTGGTAACATATTATTTAATAATTTCGCCCTAAAAATATCCAAGTATACTATTTTAATTAAATTATAATAATGGATGATACAACAACATGTTTCTATTTGGTAGATTTAGGAACATAATCGTAATTAACATTTAATTAACTTGAGACTCGACTGCAATCAATCGTTGACAAGTGCAATGCAATCTAGCTTTTATTGCGCATCCCTAAATGCCAATTGACCGAACAAGGCGACGAGACGATTTCGTTAATAGGATTGTAATTAAGCCGATAGGGGTGGAAGGGGGGGGGGGGGCAGGTGCTACGTAACCTTTACAACAGCTGTTCAACTATGAAGGAAATGGCTTCCACGCCCGATCTGAAGAATACGATCATATTAATCTATTTCTAAGTTAATACGCCACTGGCTACAGATGGTAATGTTTTTAAATATTAACTCGTGAAGCAGCTGTGTAACGTAGGCCTTTTTTTAACTTTATGGTGGTATGTATCCCGTATGAATGCCATGTCGTTTCAATTAACGTAAAATATTTTTTTCTAATACGAGTATGAACTAAGCATTCTATCAATCAAAACGTAAACAAGCTTATTTGACTGGTGGTAAGGTAATTGTTATTGGTGAATGGGAGAATTATGACATATAATACATAATTACACATATACTATTGAATTCTTGTTTCAGCTACTACTCTCTACTACCATACGGGATAAATAAATACGTGGTTATACAGGTTGGTAGGGTAAACACTGTTAACGTTGTTACAAAGGGTTCAATTTAGTGTCATGAGTTGACTTCAAAATAAGTATAAAGTAATAACATTTCTTTTTTAGTAAATTAATAAAAAAAAACACGTCTACGAAAAACAGTCCTTAACAAAAGATTACTAATTATGTGCCAATCAATAGTAACAAGTTCGCATAGGTAAGTACATTACATAGATTCCTTGCCGCACCTGCGCGCGCGCAAACAGTAGGGTAAATACGTCTTAACCATCTTTGTGGGAATAAAACATCTTAATTAAGTAGATTTTTATTTGATCAGATATTTTTATTATCTGGTTATCCACGATTTGAATAAAAAAATAAAAAAAATTGGTTGCCTGTAAAGTCGGTATACGGGCGAAAGTTTTACGTGACAACGACTTTGAGTCTGTCTCTCTCGCTCTTAGGGGACGCGTGCCTCTCACTCGCTCTCATTGTGAGCGCATCGTAACGTTACCGAGCGTTACACTTTTTCATAAGTGACTCCCAGCCGCAACCTAATTTAAGACGTTGTCACGTCAATAAATAAATAAAATATTCATTTATTGCAGTAATCTTGGTTACAATAGTTATGCAAGGTCTTCCCAGTAAGTAATCAAATGATACTTGTGTTGGGAATGGCCTGCTACTTCCTTAAAAGTTATACGTAAAGACTACTAGTATGTGGATGAATACTATATTTGAATGACAACGGTGTTTGCCCTGACACCCTGTATATATATCATGTAATGTAATTGATCAACCGCATTTTCACTTTATATTCTTGCCCATTAATATGGAATACTATGCCCTATATGTGTTTGTGTTGTAGGTGCATAACATACCTACCGCGTTGGCTTAATGTCGGCAATTTTAATGAACCTAATACCGCTGGGATCCCATGCACCGGTGGTCCAATGGCTATTTGAATATTAATACCCGTATGCGTATAGGAGTTGAGTGCATAACTGCATCTATCCTTCATTATTATTATTCACAAAGCTAACACAACTATAAATCTAAACAATCGCAACGATTTCAAGGAACGCGTTATGGATTTGTCGGTTTGATAAGTGTGGGTATGAAAAGGTTGGTTGTTTCAGAGGTTTACCCTGGTTTACCCATATCAAACAAAACAACCAAATTCCATTGCAATGTTCATACTATTACCGTTGCATAAAGTTTATATGGGTTTTTATTTTGATAAGTATTGTCAACGTAAGGTGTGTGTGTGTGTGTGTGTGGTTTATTGTAAATTTTCGTGGATTTTTATAACCGATAAATCGGCAATTTACGATAAAGAGAATCCATCAGTCACTCCAGTTTCTTGGGACTCAAAATCCTCTGATAAATTACTATTTCATCTCTGGATTTGGAATTTTGCGAAGTTTTACCATTTCACCCTACAGGGAGGGGCTCGCCGTGGGAGCTTTAATCCAGGGCTGCATCCAGGCCGGACTTGGGTTTTTAATTTAGAGGCCGCCCGCTGTGAACGGATTATCGGCAGAGTTGCAATTAGTAGTGACGCTCGGTTCTTTCGACCTTCCTTTTCGAGGATTAACTATCTAGCAGCTTGTGTACACAGCTTTATTGCGAGTTAACGTCAACTCGAAGTATTTTCAATATAGATTAGTAATTAAATTTTCAATTCATCATCATCAATTAAGCCGCTGGCTGTCCACCGAATTTATTGGTATGGTATATAGAATTAGGAGGACATTTCTTCACGCAGAAAATCTATGTTTGAAACTCGAAATATAAAATTCACGAGTTCATAGTTTGCGGTTTTTTATCGAAATCCGTAAATAGTTTACCACCAATCCACTTTATTCCCTTAACCCTTCCGCGGCGGGGCGAATAGCTTTTCATTCCAACTCGTACCGCCCGTCACGAATTGGTGAAACATCAAAAGCTAAATGTTGCCTCGTGGGAATGTCGCGGTCGACTCGTTATTTTTTTGTTTTTTTGTATGAGCGACGGTGGCGCCGCCATGCCCGGATTATCGGATTATTGTTGCACTTACCTACTGTTATCGAATTATGACTTGTTCACATTGGTTGATTAAATTACCGAGTGGAAATCGATTGGATAAGCGGTAAGATATTTTTTTACTAAAGAAAAAATACTACAACTATGAGCGCTAGTTTACTTTTTTAGTAGTATTATTATCTGTTATTTGGTAGTAGTAAAAATATTAAATTTAATGAGTCTCTCTAAGGAAATATCTACTACTGTTATTGTCTACGACAAAGGTTTTCTGCATCAGTTTATACTCTACTTTTTAGTAGTATTATTATCTATTTTTTTAGTAGTAAAAATATAAAATTTAATGAGCCTCTAAGGGACTATATCTTCTACTGTTATTGTCTACGACATAGGTTTTCTGCATCAGTTTATTTTTTTTTGAAAATACATAACCCGCATGTAGAGCAAATAGTACCAGGGTGTCCTAGGTCAATTGTCCTTCTAATTTTTACAATATGAGCCGCAAATACGATAACAGGTGAGTTGAAAATGTTGAAATCATCTTTATATATAGAGACCTTGCTAGTCGTGTTCCTTATATCTGAAGGTCGTGACCACCATAATTCAAATTGACAGCTAGTTTCTTCCATTCAGATCCATTCTGGTCTCGGCTTTTTCAAGTGATATTATGTAACTAGTCCAATGTAAATTATCCACTCGCTCTAATGTGCGAGTCGCTGTAAACTCGAACTATATGAACCTGATGTTCTTGACTGTTCTATATCAAAACTTCAGGCAGGGTGGGTCCCGTTGATTGTCAATTTATTACAGGATATAGAATGCTCGTTCCTGGAAATTCCCGCGGCGAAGCGACTGTGCTATAATTCTTTAATTTAATGTTTGTCGAGTCTATTGTTTTTTTTTTTATTAAGCCAAACCCAGACTATTTACACATCATTTAAATACTACCAAACAGTTTTAACAAAATAGCTTTATTTTAAATATAGTTTATGCTACTGCATCAACAAGCGTCATTGTATTGAATCAATTGTACAGCGGTGGTATTATTGAAAATGTTTTTGAAAGTGAAACAGTTGGTCGAACCAAAATCGCAAGTATGTTTTTTTCATCTGTATTTAAACAAGTCAGTATCATTTATTACGTTAACATGCGTACTATAGAGCTCGGTACACACAATGGTTATGCTAATCGTAGTCGAGATTGCGATTCTACAATGGGTCCGTCCGAGCGTGCGCACCGATCGATACGGAACCATCTGGCCGTTCTCGCGATCGCACTGTTATTACACGATACCCTAATTACACCCGCCGAAATTCGAAAAGAGAAAGTGGATTACGAATGCACAAGAATCAAATATAAATATACCTATCTCCTTTTTATTGAGGAATACAAGGTAAAATTGACATATTTTTATTTTCTTAGATATATTTTACGGCCCTGGAAAGAAGTCCTTTAAGGCCTTTTTGATATTTAATGAAATGAATATAAAGTTTTAAATTATTTTATATTTACAAGAAGTTGTCATTAGTAGAGTCAGAGTCAAGCTTGGAGAAAATTTCAAGTTCAAGCTCATTCAGTTAATTTCTTTTGCATTGTCGATAATGATGCACTGGTAACAGGTGGAAAATAATTGGCTGCTTTTGCTTCGTGCTTGCATTACTCTGATATGATATGACCATTCATTAGTAGCTAGCAATAGTATCTAATTATATGTGTAACCTTAAATTTTATTTCAAAACATAAACGAAGTGCGACAACTCGAAATCTCCGGAGTACTTAATAAATTTCGCACACAATAAATTCATCCCTTCTCGTGAGAGCCCAATATTGCATTAATGAGGGCTGCGAACAATGATATTTAATTTCAAACTAAAAGAGTCGACTTTATAACTCTTTACCTCCTTATCCCAAAGGGATAGAGTCGCAAATTGGCAGGAATTATTTATGAATTGGTAATCGGGGGATGCCGCTTGGGGGAGGCACGTGCGTTCGCATTTTGTGCATTACCTAAATAAATAGCAAAACCCTGTTTGGTTGTTTTGCTTTGCGGTTCTCACGGATTAGTTCTTTTTAATATTTCATAGGACTTTTAAAACGTTAACTGACGGGTTATCAAAGCAATTTTTTAATTGGAGGCGAGTAAAATAATGTTATCGTAAAAAGTTTTCAGACAGATATTATATCTAAATTTAATAGATTTTGCTCGCGGCATTATTTGCTGGCTGTTTCTTGTTATTGTGTTTTAACTTTAACTCATATTGATTCAAATATGCTTTGTAAATTTGAATTTGATGTTTTGAACGCCTTAAACTCTGGAACTACTGGCGAAACCGCTTTTAATTCTGTTGGATTGATTTAATAAACTTCTCTACCTTATTGCATCGTCATAACAAGTGGTTGTAACTAACTCCCAGTTACAACCCTACCTTACCTTTACTTTAAACCACCCATTAGCACTTGTAATAGGTACAGTGATGTCGATTTGTACCAGTTCGTTCACAACAACCATAGTTTTGGCACAGATTATTTAATAGTTAGTTTTGGCCAGTTTTAGGATCGTATGTGGTTGAATTATAGTAAGAAGCTAGAGAAAAACATGCAGATATTGACATTGCTGAGTGTAAAAAAAATGGCGTATTACATAATCCACGATATTCGTAATAGCCGGTATATGCATAATCTTCTGTATCTTTGAGTACGAAATAGTGAACAATCAAGATCATTATCCTATCAAAACAATAAAGCATCACATGTGCCGCAAGCGCAGCTTAACAAACTGCGTATGAGCTTGCATACATTAGCATAATCAGCCAGATGCACACGTGTGCCACGCGACCCATTCATACAGCCAGGGTTGCACCCCCGACCCCTGGGTTGACCATTGTGAAGACATAGGATTTAAGTCTGACTGACGTGACGAAACAAACGAAATTCTTATTTCGAATTTGAATTTTCCAATCTTAAAATTACTAGTTTATGCATAACGTATACTGACGATCTTGTATGGTGACGTATTTATTTTACTTATTGACGCAGCGGTGATTGGTAAAGTCTGAAGACCACAGAAATAGATCTATTTCTGTGCTGAAGACAATACCATAATATTCGAAATATCTTCCTGTCCCGATCAAGTCTTGATTCATTTTGTGAACTCAGAATAATAGGTAGTACAAAAGGCCAAATTCTTTTTTATTTTTTGACGGACGTACCAATATATTTTGGACTTAGATCATGATTTTGGACTAATTTAAAATATTTAAGCAGGTTTGGTTATTCAACTTAAATCAACACCCCAAAAACAGGGTAAAATATTTGCGTGTTTCTTTGCATTTATTCTGTGTAAGGCATAGTGATTAGAGTATGATGTGCCGAGTACTGGTCGTTGTCAAATCATAATACCCATCTTCCAGTTTGGAATTGGGACTCACCCTGTCCCTGTGTGTGAACGTGAACAAACACCGCCCTTTACACAAACACATACATAATGTACTGGAAGCGATAATGTGATAATGTATCTGGCAATAATATGAAAAGTTCTTCTAACAAGACTCGGATTAAAATATAAAACAAATAAATCGTTTATTCAATAGATAAGAGTTCGTGGAAACTGTGGTTGTCTGGGAATAATTGATAAGTACTGTCCCTTTTTCATTATTTTTTTTCTCTATTACTTATCCGGTTATCCGTCTAAGCTCTACTACAAATCTTCAAATCAAAAATGGTAAAATGCCAGAAAAAACGATTAAAACAGAATACTTCGTGGTTTATATTGTTCTTTTGTGATATTAAAATTCGAAATGAAATTAAATACCACCTATTTCACCATAACCATCTGGACCACAAGTAGACTACTACTGGACTATATTCAATTATAAATTTATTCATAAAAACAATATACGTTGCAAAACAAAGGTTCCAATATACGTTGCAAAACAATATAAACACACAAAGAAACAAATAAAATGCTTAAACTTTATTGCATGCTATCAAAGCATCAATAATTGTAATCTTGGCCTCCCTTCGGTCAGTATGATTCCAAAATTAAAAGTTTATAGCTGGCATAAAGACAAAAAAAAAGAAAAACAAAGCAATTCCAGTATTTTAATTCCATGTGCACCCCTCGTATAGTTCGCATATTGGGTTACCAGGCCCTGCTAGGGCGAGCGGGGCGTGGCCGATGCTATCGACTTTTTGTAGATTTATTGATCATTTGTTACTTGATTGATAGCTTTAATTGAGAACACTTTGTTTTAGTTCACAGCCGTGGACATTTGCAGTGCTGATGTGGGGTAAAGTGTTTCGTAACATGAATAAATGTTATGAGTACTTTTGATTGGGAGATGACCATTAGTCATTTCAGCTACTCTTACAACTATCAAAAGTAGTCAAGTCAGGTTAAATTATTTTCATCATTTGTAAAAAAAATTTACTATCACAAGTTTAATAAATAAATTATTTTATTGCAAAGTTCCAATACAAAGCCTATATAAATTACTGAGTTAAATAAACCTGATATAACACTGGTAGATGTACCGCTAATGCTCGTTAATATTTTAATTGACACTTAAAAGCCAATTGACTGAAGAATTTCAATGCACACGAGATTGCATTCGAACACTAATAGATACTTACGATGCCCTTTACAAATGTCGTAAACACTGACTACTTGTAACTTAAAGTAATCCCGTATCACAGAATAGATTATAGTCCGATAGACAGCACGGAAAGCTACATAAAAATTTTAAATTCATGCTGTTTATCAAGCATTATTGACACACACACACAGACACACCCATACCAACACGTTTGCCAATGCGGTGAGTATAACAATAAGTTAACTAAGCCCTTCGAATGAGTTCCATATCCAAAAAATTTGAATTCTTTTGTTTTCTTTCAATAAACGCGGGTATATAAGTGGTAGTGAAATAAATGGGTACTGTGCATAGATTTAAAAAAAAATTGCCTCGTGTCAAAGCCGCGTGCGATTCCTAGTTCTATGGTACTGTGGCTAATAGTAGGAAAGTGCACTAGTGTCACTCAAGATGTAACGAGTATAAAATGGTGACCATCTTTAACTGGCTGTTTGCTTAACTTAACGTGTTCGGATGAAAATCAGATGCGAATTCCTTGAAGGCAGAAGGGTTAAAAAGTCATGCGGTTTCTTACTAACGCTTTGTCTTATTATGATATGCAGTTTTATCTTTATCTTCTTTATCTTTACATAGTACAAAGCAAATTCGCTTCCCGCTGTCTGTCCCTATGTATGCTTAGATCTTCGAAACTACGCAACGGATTTGATGCGGTTTTTTAAATAGATAGACTGATTCAAGAGGAAGGTTTTTATAGCCAAGCGAAGCCGGGGCGGGTCGCTAGTTTTGTATATATCGAGCACATGATCCTTTCGATTCAGTTTAAAATTGCAACGAGACAGCCTAATTATAAATGCAATTATGCAAAGCATGGACAAATCCGTCTGATACATCAGTGACTGGGGGAGGCACCCTCGTGTAATAATACTAGGTTAGGTTACCTACTTCGCTTACTATAATAACCGGCCGCTAAGTGATTACTCACGCCCGAATCGGTAAATCCTTATCTACACATGTATAAAGTGCGGTCTACATACATCCACGTGTACTTTTTTTTTTTTAAACTGTGTCCCAATTCTGGGAAAAAGCCTCCCCTCTTTTTTTTTCATGCGTCCCTGTCCTGTGCCACTTCTTTCCAATCCTTTTCGAAGACCCTTAAGTCATCTGACCATCTTTTTCTTAGTATTCCTCTCCTATACGCTGGGACTCAGGTTGTTATTAATCCAGCCCATCTCCAGGTGCATGCGGCACACGTGACCCGCCCAATTCCACTCTAGCCTAGATGCTTTTTTCCCATACATATTTTATATACAGGGATTTATTTCCACCTTCCATTTATGGTGGAAGTTTTTCCGTGATTCGAACGTAATCTGTTCAGTCGCTTATTGGTTTACAGTCCGTGTCGAAAACTTCTTATTTTTTAAAGCTGAAGAGATTAATGTTTGTTAGTAATAACTTAATTGCACATAATTAAAAGTTATTATATTAACAAACAATTAAAATTCATCACACAAGATAAATGCAACGGCGGACTTACTTTTGAATGCACTATTCTAGAACACATTCGAAAAATACCCATGATCTAGAAGACGTGTTTTGGTAAAGGATAATAGGCTACGAACAGATACATACCGAGAACGGGCGTAATTTTCTTTGTTTATATATAAACTATCTGTTTCCGGCGGCTCCGCCCCGCGTGGGACGCGGTTATATCGCGCCCAAAAGTAAGCCTATGTTTGACCTCAGGTCCCTACCAAATTTCGTGACAATCAGTCCAGCAGTTTAGCCGTGAAGAGGTGACAGACAGACAGACAGACTTTCGCATTTATAATATTAGTATGGATTAGTATGGATATAAAAAACGTATTGTAACTTAACAAACTGGAGCTTTTTAAAACAAAAATTATTCAACAAAGTAAACACGATTTCACAATACATTTTTTAAGAGAAAATTTCCCTAACATAATGACTTTGAAAAGCCTATTTGCCAAGACATAAATCAACGGAGCGTTTTAACTTCATCGAAACGCATTAATGGCTGTGGCTCAGCTGTTGAAGCAAGCCCTTAGAGAGAGCGCTTTGACGTTCCATAAACTATGGTGACAAGGCTTAGGCAACCTTCCTAAAACACCGTGTTAGATTAAAATTCCTCACTATTCTTATTACCAGTTACTAGAGTTTAATATCCAACATCTCTGTATTCATTTTAGAACCAATATCTGCTGGGGGTTAGGGCCGTCAATGAAATGTTGGAATTGTATGTTTTTATGAACAAGTTCATTATTTCCGAGGGGTTGTTGAAATTGAATTTTATACTGCGTAGTTGCTTGAATAAAGCTTCATACAGAGTTAACTTCTTGAACATTTCATTAAATACACATTATAGAATACATACAATTTAAAGTTGCAATGAAATACAACCAAAAAATATAGGACATAAACATAGAATATGGAAATCGCGCGCGGTCTCAGACAAACTTTTTTAATCTATGGACCTAAATAAAAATTAAGGCAAAGGAAACAAACAAAACACAACCCTGGGGAATGATTGCTCATTAATCACGCCGCCTGTAATTACCGCGCCGACGTAATTTGATTTTAGAACTTAGAATAACGCCGAAACAGCAGCTTAAGCGGCCGGGATGCGTTTACGCTTCGATGGGGATGCAGTCTCTAAATTGTTGTTTTAGGCAAGAGATTTGCTTTTTAAATTTAGAATGGCTTAGTCAGCAGCAACGCAGGATGTGAACAGGAACGTTTGTTTTGTTATAAAAACGTATGGTATAGCGTTTCTATAAATCCATACTAATATTATAAATGCGAAAATCTGTCTGTCTGTCTGTCTTTCTGTCTGTCGTCTGTCTGTCTGTCTGTCACCTCTTCACGGCTAAACTGCTGGACAGATTGTGATGAAATTTGGTAGGGATGTAGTTAACGACCTGAGGTCAAACATAGGCTACTTTTAGGCGCGATATATCCGAGCCCCACGCGGGGCGAAGCCGCGGGGAACAGCTAGTACTATAATATATTATCTATGCATTATTATATGAGTCGTAAAAATAAAATGATAATATTAATACCAAATTTATATTTAAAAGTGTGTGTTTGTTTACCACATAGTATAGGAAGGAAAAACAAAAATGCACAATAAAATAAACTCGATTACTTTCGTTAGGAATGCATATTGATTCTGGTTTTCCTGTGTGGTCTGAAATAAAACCAACAGTCATGAAGAAAAATATTTCTTCATTTCTATCGTGTCAATGATTAAAAACTTTATGAATTCGTCCAAGGATGCAACATTTACGCTAATACTTGCATTATTTTACTGTCAACTTTTGGGTATAGCCAAAAAATAGATAATTACAAAAGTTAAGATAAAATTGCATTATTCTGCATTAACAAAACTAAAGAACTTAACATTTGTTTCGAATTAGTGACACGCTACAATCATCTCAATCGGATCTCCGAGTGCTGTAGACGCGTATGCTGAAAATATGGAATTGAACGCAAAAAAACTCTAAAATATTTAAATACAAACGACCCGAAACAATGAAAATATTGTCATTGTAAAAATAAAAATATTAAACTGCCAACCAAAACAATCGAATGCACTAATGTTAATGATCGCAACGTGTCAATGACACCTTTGTCACAAATTATGTATTTGACATTGAATCGCGTCGCTTAATTCACCAACGTCATAACGATGGTAGGTAGATACCAACGTTCATATTTCATCCCACCACACTCTTTTGCCTAGTCCGTCTACCACCTGCTCCCAAAACCGGATTCAATAAATTACTACAAAACAAAACTTCCCCTTCAAAGGGAAAGTTAGACTCGTGCCTGATCAATTGTCATAAAAATAAATAACTACCGGTATTTCTGGTCTTTAAAAATAGCATTCGATTCTTTAGAACTCGATTCTATCATGTGTAAACTCCTTTGAGACTCTTTGGGAACGGGGAACGAATGACTTCCTCAGATAGTTAACCAGAATTAGCCGAGCTAATGAACTTGTTTAAGCCGTGTATAGAACAGTTAACCGAAGCTGAACCACAGATTAAGTTAATAATTCTTCAGCTTATTGTATTCATGATTTTCATGTCAGAAGCAATAAAATACATACTCATATTATCACGTCTTTGTCTCGTCGGATAGACACTAGACTTTAATAATAAATCTCTTGAATTCTTGATACGATCCTAACAATTTCTTCAGCATTTTTGCTACTTATAAACACGAAAGTAACTGGTCAGATTTTTATTTAAACATCATAACTCTCTTATCCCACATCAGACCATCGATGAGTAAAGGCTACAGGCTAAAGGCTTTTTCGCACCATTTTATATGGTCTTGTGCCAGTCTCATCCATAGCTTTCATGTGAACCATTAAATGTTCTTCTACCAGGAATCTATTGATTTTTGTGTCAAAATCATTAAAATTGATCTTTTTACACACTAACTTTGGTTAGCCGACTTATATCTGGCTGAACGTTATTTGATCTTAGTAGGAAGGCGATAAATTGCCGCCGGACAGATGACAAGACAAATGCGGGTGTTGCCGACACAATCTCGTGTCTACAAGACGAGATTGTTGATAAACAACCGATCGGGTTTTGAATGTCTGAGGCGTTTGCTGTAGATTGCATTGGGTGGGTGAAGGAAACAAAACTCCAGCCGTGGCGCTATGGAAAATTAATTGTCTTTAGAATCTATGGATCAAATACTGGTCAGATTCTGGTAGATATTTTTAAATTCACGTGGTACATGGAATGAAACGACATTAAAAAAGGTATCGGCATTTGGAGAATAGTTTGGGATTCAAAGTTTCTATTTATGACTTTAATTTCAGAGTAAGCATCTCAATCCTACTTACTTCAGCAATGAGTAGCCTCAGTTACTTTTATCATTTGAACATTATGCATAACGACATTGTTATCTTTCGTAACCTTGGTCAACACAACAATATACTTATATGTCACAGTATCAAAAACTAAATTTTAGGAATGAACAATTTACTGTATGAGCTGATAGGAACTCAATCATTTGACTATGGGACGAATCTACAGAAAACCCATTTTAACAATATTCCAGGGCTGTTCTTACCCCACAACGCTGCGTACGAAACAGTACAAATTGGCGCGTCAAATGTTGACAGAGCCCTCAGATCACATCAAACAAGGGAGATTTGCTATCTTGCGAGTTTAGTATACGTACCCGATGTCGCCACTTTGTCACACATTTGTACTTGCACACAACCTAATATTATCTCAACAGGGCACACGCAAACACAAAAGCCAACGTGATTGGCTGCAAACACAACAATAACATTGTTTCTATTAACTCATGCAAATTCATTTTTCCAATCACAGCATTTTACACAAACGCTAGTGATGGGAAAAACATGGTCGATAAAAAAAATATGTATGAAACAAATACCAGAAAATGGTAATTTATCAAATAAATATTTTTATATCGTCGGTATTATTCAGTATTGGTATTTCTATTGAAGTTCATAAAATAAAATTAAGTAGGTAAATATTTGTATACTTATATTATTAAGCTGAAGAGTTTGAATGTACTAATCTCAGGAACTACTTACTAGACCGATCTTCAATCAATACCTTCTTAAAGAATGAATTATATTACACCGAGGAGCATGCCGTATACTTGTCTCGGATGGTGTTGGATTTGAAACGTTACTTATATTTTATAAGAGAATTTTATATTATATCATTTTACTCCGTGTCCGTCCAGGCCAAGTACATAATTAATTTAGAAGGCTATGTACCATTAAAGTAAATTAAATAATTCTGAATTTGATCCTACCATTAATTTGGTATACAATTTTAATGTTGGAACCGGCCACTCAAATAACCGACGAACATTTTTATTGTTGAATACACCTTGGCTCAAAATGAACCGAGCATATTGTGCTATTCTTTGTTGGAAACCAGTTAGGACCTCTGCCTGTAGCATTTATCCATTTTTCTTTAATTTTTGGATCCTTTGGGTACCTACAAGTTAAAGACAAAGTCAATTGAAACAAAAATAAAAACCCTTTATGCGATAATAGTTGAAAGCACAAATATACGGAGTGAATTCTAAAAAAGCATCCCAAGATATTCGCGATTACGGTTAGGTACAATACTAGTATACGAGGTATAATAATAGTGGTATACAACCATAAATACATACGAGAACACCTGTGAAGAACATAACAATTTCTTGGCAGTCGGGTAAAAATATGCCATTTATTTTAGTTTAAGATATATTTACCTCGTGCAGATAAAGACGTTAATCTACACGAGTGTTTGTCATAAAAATATAAAAATCACTAGATGTAGGTGTGTCCAAAAAACCTAATAAAATTATGCAAAAACACAAACAAGCAATTATTATAAAAACAAAAAAAAACCGATTGCTCCTTCGGCGGGTACCATTTAAAAAAATTATATAACCTATGTCACTACCGCAGCTCTGACGAGTTAAAGGACACCTCATATTATGTTAAAAACCGTTTAGGCTGTAGGGCGTGCCAAAGAAATGGACATACATACATACGCTCGAAAAACATAACCCTACTTTTCTCTGCATCACTAATTTGGTTGACTGGTAGATAAAGCCTCAGGCTTTAAGTCCGCCGTTTACAATTGTGTAATAAATATAACCCTCCTTCTGCGCAGTCGGGTAAAAAAACTAAGTGTGAATACAGACATTATACAATTTGGAATGTATGTATATCACAGAGCATTTGCCTATAACATTTGTAACATTTTATAATG
This sequence comes from Apomyelois bistriatella, assembly GCA_947044815.1. Taxonomy (NCBI): domain Eukaryota; kingdom Metazoa; phylum Arthropoda; class Insecta; order Lepidoptera; family Pyralidae; genus Apomyelois; species Apomyelois bistriatella. Next base: position 2,321,458 of record OX345693.1, read on the forward strand.
TGTACTTGAGCTCTGTCTAATCTAACTAGTCATAAAAAAACCCGGTCAAGTGCGAGTTGAACTCGCGTGGAGAGGGTTCCATACAATGCCAATGTCAGTTTTTAAATTCAATTGTGGTATTTCAACTAACTACTACTATAGCCATCTAGTGGTGTTTTAGTGAACTATTTTCCGTGAACATTTTGTATTATCACTTAATTGTCAATTGACAGAGTTCTTGTAGGTTTTCCTGTAATCTACAGGCAATGACCTACATTCCGTATTTTTTTCAAAATTTTAGGCTCTGTAGTTTCGGAGATCAGGGGGGGAATGGTCAATTTTCGTCTTCTTTCCTGAATAAAATGAAAAATATTTATATTACAATAATAACAAAAATTTTAATCTGTATGGAAAAAGGTTTTGACCGTTGTTTACGTTTAATGCTCGGTTGGAAACGTTTTTTATAAGTATACCACTTTAGTATTGTTCGGTTGAAAAGCTAACTCTATTTTCATGCTTTGTTTAGCCCACAAAAAGTTATAATAAACATGCTATAAAACTATCGATAATTTGTTTAATAGTTACGACAGATTACTCGTAAGACTACATCACTATTTTACGGCCGGTGACAGCGCCGGTACTACGCGACTGACATTACATTGCTAATTTGAAAGTATCGGTGAAGCACGGATCCATTGCGCAATCGAGCGGACCGATTCATTCGTTGATACTTACTTAGCAAGCAATGTATTGTATTAACACGTTATGAATGAATTGTCACTTTATGTCATTTACATAATAATTAATTTCATTTTTTCCGGTTTAGAGAAGAAATATGTATATAATGCGATATTTACACATGAAATGAGATTCCATCTTTCACGAAGTTCACTTTACTGCTTGTATTTTTGCAAACAACCACTGAACAACTCGGCATTTTGGCAAAATTTGAGAGATGTGCGCGAGCGTGTAGCGCGTGATAGACTGACAGCGGAAATCTGTATCAAGCCAAAATTTAGCCAGATGCGTTCGCCAGGGCCGGGCCGCTATGACAAATCTCCCTTGTTTGATGTGATCTGAGACAGAGCCTGATATGCTCGTCGCGTCCCGTCCTACAATCAACCAAAATCAATATACTGTTGGAAAAATCAACGAGTTTGTTATTTTGGGGAAAAAACATACGTTAGTTATTGCTGCTTAAAATTGAATAGGATTTAATCGATTGTCGAGATGTCGAAGCCCTTAAAGTATTACTGATATTATAACGGTTTTTGAAATAGTTATAAATTGCAGTCTGTCTTCCATATGAACAGAAACTCATTAAATAACTGATAGTTAAAGAGGTTTTCTTAATAAAGTTTGGAGTTATGTTCGTACTTGTGATGTCAGCAGTTTCAAATATATGGCACATTTATCTTTATAGAAACACTTCTCTTTTATGTGCCTCAAATTCCAAGAGTCGGTAAAATTATTATTTTTGATTTCCTACTCATTACCAGAAAATTACCGAAAATATTTCACTTTCGTCGAGGTTATTATGTCATCTAGATATTCAGGCAAAACAGAATAGATATAAAAGAAGCTCAAGAATAACTGCAGTGTTCCCATCGTGATCTAATGTAAAATACTATCTACTATCTAAGCTACTATCTCTTATAGCTTTCTATTTAGAATGCAGGGACACGAAGCCTCCTACTCCGGCGGAATGTTAAACAGTGTCCAACCCTCACGCATTCCATCTCAATACAACCATTCATTACGGATCTCAAAGAAACGAGGGTAATAATGAACTCGAAAAAATTTACGCTAATTTACTTAGTTCCTTGTTCCTTGTTACAGGTAATGAGAATGTTGGAAAAGTATTCCTTAAAATTTGGCAAGTAAAACCAGAGAATAAAACCTACGGGATAATGTAAATCAGACACTGAATCATTTGAATCCAAATTGATATCTGCAATCAAAATAATTTGATGGAATTTGTAAGTATTCTTATTACTTTTTATCTCATTGAAGTGTTGTGACACAGCCGGACCACTCGTACCTCTGGGTGAGGTAGTCCACTTTCAGCACCCAGTTATAGTACCTGCACATTCAGCACTCCAACCTAGTCCACTTTGAGTACCTATGGTGGGTAGTACCATTAATGGTACAAACAAACACACATACTTGTTTTTTTTTTGTTTATATATAAGTTGTGAATATAAATGTCTTAATGTTTATTTTATTATATATTTCCTTTACCGACTTGGGCATGACGAAAGATTTTTCAGCTTCTGTCACAGAATAATTGTTGTATAGTAGTATACTATCTTTTTTTTTTAGTTGTTATTTGGTTTGTAGCCTTTGTTTTCTTTTTGGTCATATTTATCACATTAACATCTTCCACGAGTATAATAATTTGTTAGTTCTGAGATTTGGAGTTTAAAAAAACCTATTGGGATTCCAGGATAATTGGTACGCGGAACCCGACACATCTCATAAATTCCTATGGTAAGGATCTCAATTGGAATATTTGGAATTGAACTAAAGATCATGAATGTGGAACACGCGTACGTATCAAATGAAGTTATTACTGTAATATGCCAAACATATATAATAGAAGTTTTCAAGTGAGAGTTGAACGCTGGTTCCATACAATTACTGTCTTATTGGTTTTCCTAGAATCTTAAAGGAAACTCTTTCTGTATTTTTAGCCAGTGATCTCTGACATCAAGGGGTATTTTTTTAAGAACCTATTTTTTTTCGCCTCCTCTGCTGCATTTTTCCTGGTGTAGGTATGTGAACTTCTCATGGAACTGAAATAAAATAAAAAAATACGGTAAGAATATGTACTGAATTTACTAATAGCTAAAATTTTAATAAATATATCCGTCAAAATTTGTGACTTACCCATAAACATTTTATTAGCGCCTATACAGAATTTCCATAAAAAGTTTGGATTAGGCGCTGCACCAATGCACTACGCAGCGGGGCTAATCGGAGTCGGGGTCAACGGCTGCGCAGGTACCGTCCTGGAGTTTTTGTAGCGGCTCCCTCCCCCCTGCACCGCCGCATTCCTCCTGCAACCCCCCTCGGCTACCGAATTGTCGCACCATAAAAATGATTTAGATAATGGTTCTAGACAATTATGGGTTCACCATAACTTGGACAGACAAAATATGATATTGATGTTTACTAGTAATGAACATTCTAGATCGTTTCTTTCGAAAATCTGTGAGAACATCCAGCTTTATTCCGATCGTGATCATGTATGGACAAATTAACATTTGATTTTTAGCCATCTGTGAACTGTTAATTTTGTTTTACTGGGGTTTTTGAACTCATCGATCTACTGTAAGAGACAGAAAAACAAAGGTGTCATTAATGGAATTAACCTTAAGAATCTCACACAGTCCAACGTAAATATTTGCATTTATCAATTACTAGCAACCCGCCCGGCATCGCATTGGCATAAAAACCTTCCTCTTGAATGACTCTATCTATTAGAAAAACTGCATTAAAATCCGGGATATAGGGACAGAGAAAGCGACTTTGTTTTATACTATGTAGTGATCTACTCTTAACTATTTTCATCATCATTGTTCACTCATTTTACTATTATTACATCAAACATCTTAATATTTAAATAATAATAAGCATTAGTAATATTCTGTGATACAAGTGATGTAGAACAGCATACACTAATAGCTCTTTATCTATATTATCGAGGGTACACCGTCCCTTTCTTATTATTTAGGTCGACACTTGACCTTTGTCGATAACTCTCATCTCAGCGTCCACTTCACCGATTCTTACTTATAATATTCTAACGTTTTCAGTATGACAATGGGCATAGTCAGGTGGAGCTGACCTGTGACTGACTAACTGATTATCCGTGGAGACAAACCCACTGTCATGGCTTTGTTGTGTTTTCAGGTTTAAAACGTACGATTTTTTCTTTTAATATATTCATTCAAAATATCACTTTCATATTAGTTTCTCACCTTCTTACAGTCAGAATGGACGTGTGTGTGACCTCCCAAAATTTACTCAGAAATATCGATATCAGTAATTTATGCAAATATATGTAAATGATGTTTTAATATATGCTGCGTTTAAAAACGTTCGACTTATGTAAACAGCAATCGTATTGTTAATGTAGGCGTATTCAAATATCGAGCCGTTCTCACATTTTTAAACCTTAAAATACTTACATGGTAATAAAATGAAAGAGAAGCAGCTCAACTGATTAGATAAACCTCGTTACTGAGATTCGCGCGCTTGTTGGTAATGCAATATTATTCTTTTTTTCTCCGACGTCAGGGAGCAATAGTTACAGCAGCTATGAACCTTCTTTGTCATAAATCCAAAGAACATAATATTTTATTCTTTACTATACTATACTACATTAAGCTGTAAGACGAAAAACAATCAAATAAATATATTAAACATGATTACGCTGATATTTAAATTTGAGCTGATCATTTTTAAATAGGATAACGAATAATCCATGAGAATTATTTTCTCCTAATGCATATTTTTGTCTTGTTTAAGATATTACTAGTGGCACTAAAGTTGTGTCGGATACAAATGTAAAATATAATATTAAGACCTAAGCCCATTTAAATTTTAATGCTTTCATATAAACACAGGATAACCAATTCCTTTGATCCAATTCCAATAAATGCAGAAATAACTTGCTCCGATGCAGTCGAATGGAATGTCATAACGAACATCTATTGTAAATGGACACATAATTTTTTAATACGTCCTTCCTGATAGTCTTATTGGTAATATAAATTATAACATATTATAGCAATACATAAATATAAGTTATATTAATGACTAGCTGTTCCCCGCGGCTTCGCCCCGCGTGGGACTCGGTTATATCGCGCCCAAAAGTAGCCTATGTTTGACCTCAGGTCATTAACTACATCCCTACCAAATTTCATCACAATCGGTCCAGCCGTTTAGCCGTGAAGAGGTGACAGACAGACAGACAGACAGACTTTCGCATTTATAATATTAGTATGGATTTTTGGTTGTATTCCTTAATCGCTACAAATAATAATCTCAAGACAAGTTATTGACGAGGTATTTTTTAAATAAAAAAGGACTTTTCAATACAATCGGTCAGCATCGCAAATATGTTCCGAAAGAGGTCAGGGAACTTGCTCGCCCACGCCGTAGGTTCCCACCGGACGGAAATAGTGCTCATAGTCGATTCAATACGGCGATTACTCACGGCGATTCGTGTGAATCGACACTCCATTCACAAATTTGACGAAGCGCCACCTCTACGAATCAGCAACATCGTTTTCCCTCCATTTTTTTGTACGTCACCAAATTTTACCTAGCGCACTTTATAATATCATCATCATATTCCATCACATAATAGAATGTTATCACAGAATATAGTGCTAATACTGCCATTAGTAGTGTATCCATCTAAAATGATACGCTGAACTCACGTGTATTTCGAAATTTTGTATTTGTATCATGTATAATGAAAGCATATTTACCTAGATGATTTATCATAATAATCATAGTAATCATTGCCAAAGTGCAATTTTACCCCAGTAGATTACAATTATTTAGAAAAAATTGGTATCGAAATTGCCGAGCTACTTGTAAAATTAATTATTTCATTGCACATCACATTCTGCGGTTCAGCGGACGCATTGGTGATATTTATAGACCAATAAATCATAATTAAATAAATATGCATATTGAACATTATCATTATCCATTTTGATCTTTCGCATACGATTACGAATGTTTTAATAGCCCAGCGTGAGGTCTGGCTCTGCAAAAAAACATAATGAAAACTCAGCAGCGGGACGATCTGGAACGATTGCATGAATCGATATCATTGTACCAAGCAAGTGATTCTAGAATAAGCCACGTCACGATTCTTTGCACGCTAAGTAATGTTTATGAATCATGGATTTCTTTTTATTATAATGTGATAGATAATTACTAATTTATCCATTGCACAACATAACATTTGTTTTTGGTACGTTTTTATAAGCACTATGCACTTACATTATGGCATATGGTATGGCATTTACATTGGTAGATTACACTACTTTTCGTAAGCTTTTTAACTTCAAAGTTTATTTACTATTTGTTCTAATATTTTCACTCGCTCATGTGAGATGTTTTCGAGTATAGCTCTCGCATGCATCGGCGAGGCGTTGACCTTTACTTTGTTTACCGGCCGGTTCTCGAACGCCTACTGTTGCATTACCTACCTTGTTTATCTATCTTGGTCAAGAAGCTTACAACTAAATGCAGTTTGCAACAAGAAGTTAAATGATTTCTTCTTCATTATAGATTTCGTACTCTTATCGTACGTTACAAATGCCATAAGAAAATTTAAAATCTAGTGCAATCATAGAGCGAAGTAAGGTCAATGAAAGAAAATGTCTGTCTTCCCTTCTTACGAGCGTATTTTAGTGCCATGTTCATTATCCATATGTGTGTGCGTATATTAAAAAAAGTATATTTTGTGCCTTTGACTTTTTGTGCTAAATGACAAGAGCAAATCGAGTTTATTACGAGCTTCTTGTATGTACAAATGTTGAAACAGTTGCCGATAAAGGACTGCAGTTTTGATTTATTAATCGCGAACCCACATAGTGCTTGTTATACATTGTTTATCGTTCTTGTTTCGTCTGGGGTCTCATGGAGTTATGACTTCTGTTGATTTAGTTAAAAAATGCGTTTCTTTAAAGTAACCTCTGTTTCCATTTAGGATTAATTTAAAATTCATAAAAAAATTATCTCTCCTTTTCCTTTCTAATTTCCTCCTCTTTTTTTCCTTGAGAAATTTGTCCTGTATGCCTGTTTGTATTAGATTTTATATATTATCTTAATCGTCATTAGAGTCATAAACGTAACTTCAAATATTTATAAAGTTAAAATATTACTTGGTCCTTTTTCTATAGCCAGGGCAGCCTTTTTTTGTCATGAACAACTCTATACTCTCAGACTTATTTACTCCCAAACCCCATAAAATGTTGACCCGAATATATCGTCTCGCCTTTATAGCGTACCAATTGATACACCATAATTCAGTTTATTCGTTGCTACACCCGAATACACCTTTTCATCATCAAGATATTCTACTTGTTTACCCCAGTAAATGGAACCAGGTAAAGATTATTGGAATCGTTATAATTTTTCAATTTTCTCTCTTTATGATATTTGTGTCCATTTCGGGATAATTTGCCTTTTCTTAAATATTTATCTTCTGAAAATTTATTCACAGCGTGTTCTCTCATCGCCTCAGCGGAAGATCTTGCCTGCTCTTATTCAACAACTGCAACTCTTGCACAGTTGTCTTTGCTTCAAACCCTATAGAATGTTGAATATTATGATTCCATTACTAAATTGATTTTTAGCGGCGCACTCGCGTTTCGTTCCCAATTTAAAAACTAGTTTCTCAGTTTTATTATGTCCCGACTGCATTACAAGTATTCGTCCACAATCACAAGCAGTACGTGGCATTTGCCCAGTCACGCACTTCAAAATGTAACTAATGTGAGAGAGTTTACATGTGGCATGCTAACTTCTCGATCTTCCATCCGATTTCGAGTCTTATTCGAATTTTATTCATTATTAAAGCCTCACGTAGAAATATTGTTATAATTTTCAGTGGATTTCTGATGTTCATCTAGTTTCCATGCAAGTGTTTTATATAATTGCTTAACATGATTGTTAATTTTATGTATAATAAGTAGTAGGTATTTATTTATATGTGATAAAGAATTATAAGGAATCAAGTGGACGGCATAGAAAAAGTTTATTACTATTCTACCATCATCTAGTCTACAAGGCGGTACTGTAATGTTGAGAAGTTTCCAATTAAACACCTGTTTGGTCTTCAGGGGGTTTATTATATTAAATTTTATAATTACAACCTAATGAATGCACTTAGGTAGTTTCTTCTAGTGTCCTTACAGCTCCCGCGCCTGACCAAGAGAGAGAAATCTCCGAATAGGTTTGATGTCGTGGACCTGACAGATGTCAGTCGAATCTGACAATTGATTTTGACATTGACAGTTATCTTTTTTAATTAAACAATTGTAGCTCCACTACAGGTACTTTTTAATCCCACAAATGACTTGCCCATAGTGAATAACTTTCGTAAATCTACCTTATCTTTCATCGGCAAATAGTTTGTAGGCCCTAATTGACACCTGCCGACACTTGAAGATCTATTGGAATTATAAATGGCGATTTAATGCCTAGTTAGGTGTTCATTTTTTTGCTTCAAAGGTATTTTTATTAATAACGACTACGTTTAAGTAAAAAAAATGTCAGTGAGCGCCTTCCTTTATCAATTTTACACTTTCAATCGTGCTGCCCGTCTCTACCATTGAACTTTTTAGTGATTTGATAACACAGTCATGTATAAGTCGCCTTAGTTAATCAAAATATACTCCTAATAATCTCTCACTTGTATCAAGTGACCAAAGTAGTCCAACAGAATAAATAAATTATTAAAAACCTAGGTAAACAATATGCCTAGGTTTTCGATCATTAATAATCAAAGGCTTAGGTTTAAAGAACCTTATTGACTCATAATAATACAATCATTCACCTTATAATGAGTTTTAAACTGATTTGAAAGATAAAATGGCTAATGATTTTAGTTAATTGACTAAGCAATCCCAGAAATCATCAAAATCAATTCTTGTGTGAGCACTCCACACATCCCACTTGTTTTGTGTTTCATGTAAATAAATAATTTCATTTCATTTGTTGCTTCTTATTGATTTGCAATTCTTGATAAATTATAGTGGCTTCGATAATACATAACCGCATAGCGCGATTTATTTTTGCTTAGAATTTATGATTTTATAATATTTGATTTCTTGCATCGTGACGGTTTTACTGATCTAATCACGACTTATAGTAAAGTCAGAAATTGTTTGCAAAGCAATAAAATGCATCGGGTTGGCGTATGCAGATAATGGAAACAAAGAAATGATCCATTGAGACATGTCCTAAAAAATTTTTGCATGGAAGCACTTACATACTATGCGTTTGTATTAGTTATCCTACTTTAACATATTCTGTGGTATTGCCTTAGGAACAACGCAATCATGGGGGATATCCAAATCTCTCACTTTTTAAAATATGCTAATATTTTTACATAATCGAAGCTTAATAATAATTGTTAACAGAATTTTAATTTATATAATTTTGACATAGTCTGTTGCATGTCAGTTATTGACTAAACGTGTGATACATATGTTTACTTTATATTTAATAACTTTTAAGACCATGTTTATAGCAGCAATAAAATTCATTCATTCGTTCATTCATTAAGTAGATGTGTCTCACACTATCGTTAACATATCAATAAAAACGTCACAGTGTCGTCATCTGTCACACAACACTTGTACTTATACCGTATCTACTTTTTCCTCTTATCAAAATTGCATCCTGTACACAATTCACCTTCAGTTGCGAGCGGCAAACCAGGGTCGTTGCAGTTATAGGTCGATGCAAATGCTAATTTAGTCTATGGAGTAAAAAACTAAGAAATGATTTATTATTATTTTATATAATAAATTGTTAAAGGCCAAAAGTTTTTTTTGTCAAAATTATATATTTAACATTCAGACAATAGTGATTGTAGCACAAACTGCTAACACATCAGCTTACTTGCATATCGAAGAACACGTCTGCTCACTGCGCCGTCTTTTACGCAAGTGACCTATTTGCTCAACAACATTGTCTCCCATATATAGATACATTTATGTATGTAGGTTATATTATAATATTAATTAACATACACATTTTTTTTATATACATAGTAATGAAGAAGCATAAAATATTTTCATTTAGTTATATTTGCTTACATAAATTTATTCAATTCATTATAAAATTGCGTTGCAAATCTTATAACTTGGCCCGCGTCTCAATGAGAATAGGTGAACGGCATGAAGTGGTAAACAACTAAGTTTATGGTGCATTCGATGACCTTCATGCATTTTGTAGTAATGTCGGTAGTTTGTGTACAAGACGAGACGTACCAATGACATTGTGGACGCAAATATTCGACATAAAAACTGTATATTAATTTACTGTTTTTATGTTTTTTTGCCTTTTTTTATTTTATTAAGCAAAGAAGAGGATAATCGTTTTTGCTGTCGTTTCTTATTCAAATTTAGTTTTTAGCCAGGGGGTTCAAATAGTTAGGTTTTCTGCTGTCGTCGTCGTCTGTGACGTCATTTTTTACAAATTCACACATTTTATTTATAACTGCTTTAATAAAATGATAAAACATAACTCTTATTAGTCTTCATTTTAACGAGCCGATACTCTTGGTATGTTATTAGTATAAAAAGTAGTCGTAAGTCATAATTTTCGAATTCATTGTCATCCTAACTCTTACTTATACCACACACATTCATCAACATAAACTTTAACAAAATGGTAACACGAAGTCCAGCCATCTGGTTAAATGTTATCCCCAATTACTTCACTATCACTACATAGTATAAAGCAAAGTCGCTTTTTCTGTCCCTATGTCCCTTTGTATGCTTAAATATTTTATTTTAATAGATAGAGTGATTCAAGAGGAAACTTTTTTATGCCCATGCGAAGCCGGGGCGGGTCGCTAGTTAAATATAAACTATCCAATTAGCTGGCAGATCAAACCAGATGACTGCGCGACATATGCAATAACTTTTGTACGTTTCTATGAATCTCTATTGTATGTTGAATATGCTTCATAAAAAAAGTCATAAAATAGTAAATACAATACTTGATACTGGGCTGGGAGAGATAGTTTCTTTATCGACTTTATGGTTCTTTGCTATTATGTCGAGAATACAATAAACTATATTGCGCTATAATGTGCAAGACCACCATCCGTCTTGTTGCTGAAAGCAAATCAAATCCTTATATGAATTCTAGCTGTTACCTTCGGCTCCGTCCTCTATATTGCTCCAAAAAGGAGCCTGCGACCTTATTCTCAGATCTACCAAATATACACAAAAATTTTCATAAAAACCTGTGGATTCGTTTCGGAGGAGATTTAGTAACAAACACGAGCTTTGACACAAAATTTTTAAAAATTAGAAAAATATTATTTATTTTTCAACCTATTTATTTTAATTTCCAATAACAATTATATTTTATATTAGCGTAAAGTTCTCGTCTTCGCAGAAACCTTGGTGCATTAAACTGCGCTTTTTACTGCACGCCCGACGCGCTACTTTAAAAGCAAGTAACCTACATAAAAATAACTGTTTCTTGTCCATGATATTTTGAATTATTCTGAGAATGTCTAAAAACAGCTGCTTTAAGTCTGCTAGTAGTAAAAAGAGTTTAGTGGTTTTAGTTGAAGAACAGCCAACGAAATTAAATCGAAAAGTCATCAAATATAGTTATTTAATTACATTATAAATCATTGTCACTTCGTACGCTCTTAGTATTTGGAATGTCAAAAATTTTGTTGATGTCTTAAGAATTGGAATGTCGAAAATTTTGTCACATCCTGCTGCCCCATGCTATCGTCGCGTCTTCCAGCTCCTTGCATTTATATACTATTGATTTACTGCCCTTCTCTGAACTTCCTCGAAACGTCCTTTTGTTCGAAAACAAGTTTTTCTAAACAGCTTTGTTTTAACATTACCATTGTAACCTTAGCGGAGCTGTAAAAATAAACATTTCGGCTTTACGACCCTTCGCTATTGTGTACCGATTTTGAAAATCTATTATGTTTAGTAATTTTGTGTGCAAGTCGGTAACGTTTGCTTGTTATTGATGTTCGTAAACATGTTTCAGTGTTTTCTATTGTTTTCCCTCGGTTTACGTTACCGCGACTGTAATAAAATGTAAATATTATCAGGCAAAAAGTTTCAAACAATGCAGAAAGATTTTTTTTATTCCGGCAAATCAGCTAGGCAGCATATAATATGAAATAGCTGGAACAATATCAATATTAACTTTACAACAACATTTTACATTTCTTATAAAGACATAACAGCATATAATTTTTTTATTATGTATTTATTTGATGCTTTTAGTAGGTGGGTACTGCTTTGCTAAGTCATCATTTTGGTCTGTTTTTACCTTTTGTCTCAATAAATAGAACCAATGCACTATGAATACATCATACTTTTTTATTTCAATATTGAAATGTACAGTGGGGCACATATATTTGGACCCCAGATAGGGAGGTAAGAGAAACTAAGCAAGTATAGTTACTCTTACTGGACTGTACGCTCGTATGAGATAAAAGATATAATTATTCTTATGTAGGTAATCCATACATGCCAATTATTATAGAAAATACTTTCCCAACGCTACCCCAACGCTCCAACGCAAATTTACTTGGGGGGTTACCATGACGGAATAATCAAGGAAAACTTGGCGAGATAGCAATACATGATGTTAGGCGACACTGGCATCTTCTTGCTTACTCACTAGTGTTTAGATTGCAATAAACGGTTATTTAGTATCTCATAAATAGAAAAAAACTTCCAACTAAACCTACGCCAGCTCTTTAAATTTGTTCCGGCTAGGTTTTAGTTTTATGTCTAAGATTTCAGTAAGACTAGCTCTATAAGAGCAGCGCTGTTAAGCCGCAAGACGTAATAAAACCAGCTTATAACCGCCAGCCCCTTGCGTTGCGCCATCTTTGCAAACTATCCTCTAACCGCAATAGCGGTGTACTGTACACTGCTACTTACACTTTTGATAACTAGATTGTTTTGATACGTTCTGAATTACTATTGAATATTGTTTTTAAAATTACAAAGCTTAAAAACCTTATGTTAAGTCGCAAGACATAAAACCAGCTTATACATAGCTCTTTCGTTGTCCACTTGTGCCGTCTTCGCTAATTTATCCTCTAACCGTTTATCGCAATCACTGTGTACACAATTGCTATTTACGCATTTTATGATTTTTTTTTATGGATAGATATATTTTTATCTATTTCGAAGTTTTTTTAACCTTATTTTACGTTCCACAGAAGCAGCAGGGTTAATCTATTTCTATATTTATCCATTAGTTAAATTCAGTAGTAATTATAACACAATAAATGTCCCTTAATAGTGTAGTGAACGTTTACCGAATGCGGTCACGCACGTATTTGCTGTAGTAAATTACGAAAATATTCGACAAATGAGTGGGTTGATGGCAATTAGCCCCTACAATAGATTGGACAGTGCTCTAATTACGTCACTCGTTCATAATTCAGCCGAATTCCGATTGTTAATTCGTATAGTGCTGAAACTGAAACATTCTGATGATAGCCGCGTTTTTGTATTGAGAGAGATTCCCGTGCGCTTTTAGGAACAATTTCTGATTTAAAATGCAACAATAATTAAAAATCTATTAAGTAAAATAAATACTTAATGTCAACTATGACTTACCAATTATAGATGAGTATAATGACATAAGTTATAACGGGTTTTGGGCAGGAGCATCACATAACATCAACTACTCCAAACGGCCCCTAATAATTTTGTTAAATGATCATTTGAGAATTATAATTGTGTTCACCATCACATTAATGCCAAGCTAAATTTGCATTAATTCGGATCTTTATTGACACTATTTTCTGTACGTAAAACTATAGATATAGAAATTCTGCACAAAGGTGTAGGTTTTACTGCAAAACAAAAAGTAGCCAAAGAAGTTAAAATTATAAGGATTCTTTATTTCATAAAACATTTGGTTAAACAGCAGCGTATGTTTTTAGTCGGGGTATCATTTTATGTGTTATTGCGAGATGGCCAGATAGCAAGCGCATAAAAATACCGCTACTTGTTAGGTTCAATGGTTCTTAGGGTTCCGTTCCCCAAGGTGAAAATAAGACCGTATAATTTCTGGTCCGCAGATCAATTGTTCCTTAGATAGATATCTTAGATTTGATTTTTTTTGTAGCCTTAATTGTCCCACTGCTGGGCAAAGGCCTCGTCTTGTCTTCCACCCGTCCCGGTCACTCGTCGCTTGAGAACTGAATTACATTTTTAAACTAATTACAGAATTCAGAAGATGCTAAATTTTGTAATAACAATTTTATTTGACAGGGTAACGTAGGGTAACGTGATTAATCTATGGCCAGGTTAATACACATCTATTTTATTCAAGGAAACCTGCCTGTTTTAAATTCATCGCAGATGTAGCTCCAGTTAGGTTTGCTATTATCTGATGTTCTGTAAGACTGTACTAAGCGCGTGAAAGCGGGTATTTTGGTCCATGGCCAGCGCCGTGGGTCGGCGAATGCAAGGCCTCTGCACACTGTTGCAATAACTGCAGTTGCACTCTAATGCAACCGAGGTACCTACGAACGTTCTCGAACCGGTACAACGATTTATATGCCCGGTTCATTTGCATACATAACGCCTGAGAATATAAAAAGGTTCACAGATCCTTTCACCTTTTTGGGACGGAAACGAAAAAAGGCATTGATTAACTCCATATTGATGGTTCTACAACTGCAAATTACAACTTTTATGCGGGCCCGAGGGGATTCCGAAGTTCTGAGTTGACAAAGGATCCCCAATAACAGTTTGAGATCCTTTCTAGATCCTCTTCGGAATGAAATGGGGGCGACGACGGGACTGAAAAGAGAAGCTTAAGACCGGAATCGAGAGCAAAAAGTTTCGGGGTACATATTTTAGATTTTATCCGGCGAAGACCCCAGATACTCTGAGTAACGCGCTTGCAATGCAAAGTGCCAATTTGTATTAAAACGATATAACCTTATTTGTAGATATTTTTAAACCAATCTGAAGTCTATTAAAGGTATATTATAGATTAAAAAAAAATCTGGCGTCAAAAACAGCGCATGATTTCGTAATTATATGCTAAGGTATTTTCCCAATCATTTGAAAAACAAAAGTTTCAATAGAATCTAAATCTCCGTTAGTCATGATAACAATAAATTAAAATGACAAGTTTAATAAACTTTCACGTTTCAAGTACCTTGTTAACGACTTCGTCTATACGTAATTTTAGCTCAGCAGGGCGCATTATATTATATTCGACACTAAAAAAGTTTGATGTTTATTTGAGTGAGTCGAGAATGTTGATAAATGGTAAAACGAAAACAATGCCACGTTTTCGAGCATCAGTTAAAAACCATAGTTTATGGTTAAATGAAAGTTAAGTGTAACCTGCCTCCCAATATTTAATTTATGTGTTACACCAATCGACAAAGCTCTTTACAATAAGTAATATCTCCATGACCCATGAGTCATTGTTGACAAGTCGAGTGGTTAAGTAAAGTTCACGAATAGCTGTGAATACATTCGGACCTTGAAAGAAATATTGGTTTTGTTGTTCAAATACAGATGTATCGATTGTTTTCCTCTGCGCTTTGCTTCTTACATCGTCGTATTATACAAAATTCTTAAGTGTTGATTTGGTTAGATACTGATTTATTTTCTATAAGCAACAAAGTAGTTATTTTATTGAACATTTATTTCACTTTTAGTTTTCTGTGGTCCAGTTTAGCGTATTCTCATCTTCAAACAAGCATAATTTGCAGCAATTTCTTTAAATTTTATTTCGCACCAAAATTGATGTAAAGTCATGAACTGCCATTTCGGTTATGATTTGGAAGTTAGTGGCATAAGCTGAGTAAACGGTCGGCAGTCAGGCTAAGCTGACACAAAGCCCGCCACACAATGAGATCAGGGTCTTTGGGAGACGACACGTGGGCGAGTAACTGGCTGTATTCCGCCTCAGTGAATTATAGGCCGAAATATGCTGCTGGCTTCAAATGGAGAATGCAATGGATAATAACCGATCCCACCAATAACATTTTCATGTAAAATGTTTCCAATGCGAGAGCCAAGAAGTCATCAGATCTCATGTAGAGCCAAAACTTTAACTCTACACGCCCTAACCCTACAAGGAATTACTTTATGAATTCTACCCCTACTTGTCAAAATATGACAGGAAAAGCAACTTTGATAGTCATTTACTGAAAAGCGGTGACCTTGGAAATAATGGATCATGATCTTCAAGCTGGATATTTGCAGAAGTTTGTTCCTTTCATTTATGTAAATCTGAAAGAAGTCTACGTCTGAACATCAGGGTAAATTAACTACCGCTCAAATTATAAACATTAATTGTTTTTTATATGAAACAGATCGATATTTGTTTTCTATTTGAAGGAACAGTATTTAAACGCTGTGCTAGTAAATCTAGCTAGTGTAGGATGATGAAACATGCTTGCGATCTCAATACTACTTTATTTGCCTATCTATTACAACATTTACAAATGAGCATAAACCGGTAACCAACTTAATATTATCCAAGCAAGTTCGTATAATAACGACACCCGAGACAGTGGTGCTGCGACCGAAACAAAGGATATTGAAACGTTTACCTCAAACCCTTGTGGTTTGCGAAACGACTCTTTATGCAACTATCGCTCTAGGCTGGTTTCCGGACCACCACCACGTTCCATGACCTCTGCATTACCTTCAATACGCTTCAACTCCCATACGACAGGCGGCTCATCTTCCACTGGTTATTTCTCGGTCAACTGTAGAGCAAACTGGTATCTTGAGACTGTGCTAACTTAGCTGAGTGTTTAAACTGGTACTTATTGTTATACAGAACAATCTATTTGGTCTTCGATTATGCCAAACTTAACTCGCTAACTGAAACAGCAAAGTTGACGCTGATTTCGAAGCTGAAACTTGACTGCGGTTATAATTGCTACTATTTGTGTGTGATCAACAATATTTTAATGAAATCTGATTATAAGGTTTTCAATTAAAATAATTGCTATGAAATAAGCATAGCAGTCGAGCTAAATGTATGACGCCTTTGCAACATGCTAGGATAGGCTTTAGAAACATAAGTGTTTAAATGGAATCAACAAAGCAGTTTAGCGCAATGAGTATAGTTTGTACGATCAAGAAGCTATGATTTCGTGAATCCATAGCAGCTACAATATTGAAACTATTGAAAGTGAACCGCGCCGATTCAGCTGCCTGTTCCGTTGCACAACAAACAGATTCATAGCGAATGACCGCAGTAAATGCGTTTAGGGAGCGGTCATCGTACCTTACTGCAGCGTGTAGGTGTCGCGCTTCGGTGATGTCGATGCTTATCGGCCCACAATTAAAACGTTGTTTCGCGACCTGTTGCTTCCCCCCGCTTCGCCGTCTCGCCGCAACCACTCGACCGGACTGTCCGACCCTTCAAGCTCCCATTCAACTTGTAAAGGATTTATTGCCTAACAAAATTGAAGTTCAGGCGAGTGGACTCGAAGCGATGTTTGAAAACTTTTGTGCTGCGTTTGTTTACGCGAATGCACGGTAATTTCGTAAATTGAAATCGTTGAACTCGTTTCCAGTTACATCGAATATAGGTACTTTATTAGACGGTTCAAATTGCCACGTCAATTACAGAACAGAGCCACACTGTTTACAACACACGATCTCGATACCGGCACGTGCTTTCCAATAAAAACTTTGGAGGTCAAGTGTAGTAGGCGTATTTATATCGGAACGAGGCTATGCGCCTCGTCTGCGGGGGCGGTCATTAACTGGGTCGCAAGGGGACAAAGACCTCAGCATACAGCCCCCACCGAGGGGGAAACTGGGGGTGGTTTCGCTTTCCTGCGGCGTCGGCTGCCGTCGGCATCTATCGTCGTCGCTCGTTTCTCGTGTACCGCGAATCTCCCCGATCTTTCTGCGAACAAAACTGGGATAAATGTGTGCGAGACGAGTATTCAACGATCTCGGGCAATGCGGGTCCACCTCAAGGGGATTAATTTGGAAGTTCTCGAGCATTAATTCGCGTCGGCAGCAGGTTTCCCTTTTCGCCGCTGAATAAGGAAAAGCCCGAGATTGAACTGTCAAAACGATTATACAATGTTTTTTTCGTCTTTTGTTCTTTTTTATGACTTCATATTTGTCCGACAATTTCTCATCCGGTTTTGTTTTGGCATTTCGTAGGGGTGACCCGAATGAATGAATGTATAATGTTATTTAATTATGCAAATCGGCACACAATAATGCGCAAGCGACATCGACCTGCGAGTCGCAGGAAATTGGTGTCATGTTCCAAACATGTGAGGGCATTGACGATCTTCGAAGAAGGCGGTGCATGCATGTTATGCGCTCTTAACAATGATACCTTGTTTTTAATGAACCTTTGACACTTACGACCACTTTTATGTAAATAAATATGTATGAGCAGTAATGAATTCGCTATTTAGTTATATTATAAAGTGCTTTGGAAGTATTATATGAAACTTAATTTTGAATTCAACATAACACGTTCGCGGACGTTTTTGAAAACACAATAGAAGTTTTGTTGTTACAACTGCTACAGCAGTTGTTGGTTCGCCAACGTGTAAGACTATTTTTCTTTTTCATGTACACTGTCTGTAACAAACATAAGAAACTTTATATTAGGAAATATTGGTACAAAGGTGCTACTCAACAAAACCGCGATAGAAACTTATAAAAAAAGGCAAGAACCTCAATTATGCGAATTAATTGATTAAAGTTACCGTCTTTTTTAAAACCGATTGATATTTCTTTTTTGTAAGTATCTCGCTCATTGAAATAAATTGCCCTGCCGAGAGAACTGTAGCGTGCGTAGCGCGTAACTACGTATACGTACCCATTCTACTACACACATCACGTCATATTTGTACGTCGACTATAGTACTAGTCTACTACTAAGTGCATAATCATAGAGTTGTAACGAATGGATGTGTCATTATGAGAAATAATTGTTAGACTTCGCGTCGATTGGTTACAATCACGATATAACAAATGTACTATGTATAACTTGTTTGACTTATACATGATGATACGTCATACTGAGTACGTTAATAAAGTGTAATATTAGAAAATTTTATCTAATGCTTCGCATTGATATGGGATATATTTAAATATGTAACTATATTTCTCGATTAATACAATAAAAAATCTTCATTTTATTATTTCTTAACGAAAATTAATTTGATTTAAAATAGATTTGAATTAGCATTATGCCTATTGGCATATTAGACTAAAGCTACGGATACACTAGGGGACAAATGGAGCAACATGTTGCGGAACATGTTGCTCAACAACTACGTGGAATGTGCCGAGATACATGTAGCGGAACGTTTTGTCGACCACACTTCTCAGTGTTTATAGAAATGTCGCCCGAGGAGGTTTTGGCTATTAGTGCTGCGTTCATAGTAATTATATCGAGTGTGTTGAAACGTAAGAGAAAGAGAAGTTTGTGGATGCGGAATTTCTTATTAAGGCACGTTGCGTACGCGACTACACTCGGTGACAAATGGCGCAACACTGACGCGGGACACATGCGCTCGCTCACGAGGCGGGAGCAAGCAACATGCCCCGCGTCACGTACAATGTTGTGGGTCATGTTGCGGGACACAATGCAACGTTGCAGCGTCACGTATATTTTGTGTTGCGCGTCATGTTGCGGGACAAAATGTTCCCTAGTGTATCCGTAGCTTAACGCTAAAAAGTCCGCACTATATAGCCCGATGCTTACCATTTATATACATTATAGTAATGTAATTTAGTACTCGACTGTCCATTGGTTCGTTTTATTTTTGATTTGCTTTTTGCAATACCCACTCGACGTATAACAATCGCATCTCATGTATCATCACGATCACAAGACGTAGTAATTGTCATTGTAATTGTCTCCTCGACATGCCCGTCGTCGTGCGTATCTGATAATCTTTTTTCCCGAGCCCTGATCAGTGTGTCGGGGTATTTGTATCAGATCGTAAAGGTGTTGCTTTTTTTAAATGTTGATTTATGTTTTCACTAGCTGTTCCCCGCGGCTTCGCCCCGCGTGGGACTCGGTTATATCGCGCCCAAAAGTAGCCTATGTTTGACCTCAGGTCGTTAACTACATCCCTACCAAATTTCATCACAATCGGTCCAGCAGTTTAGCCGTGAAGAGGTGACAGACAGACAGACAGACACGCTTTCGCATTTATAATATTAGTATGGATTTAATACATGAGGCTTTACTTCTTTACTTTCCATCATCATCAATTGGTTTTTTAATTGTAGCTCTTAAACAAGATTCTGCTAGAGACTGCAAAGGTATTTTTGTATTCTGTAATTCGTATGGCCGATAGCAAAGCACTATATATTATACTAGCGACCCGCCCCGGCTTCGCATGGGCATAACAACCTTCCTTTTGAATCACTCTATTTATTAAAAAAACCGCATCAAAATCCGTTGCATAGTTTTAAAGATTTAAGCATATATAGGGACAGAGAAAGCGGCTTTGTTTTATAATATGTAGTGATAGGGATATATCATTTGAAAAAAATCGTGTAGGTGGTAAAATATCAAAGAACTTATTTGCTTCTGTCTTGGCTAATAAAATTTGAATATTTTTATCATTGACATACATGAAAAGGCTGCATCAAGCCGTATGTTCCGATACTATAGTTGATTATGTGAGATATCTTAACAATTATTAAATTTTTAATACGAAATAATTTCAGTAGACCTCAATCCCTAAGCTCGCCGTAAATACGACATTTCTAAGAAATCAAATTGATTGCTAAGCGGTCTTACAATCACTTTACCCATTAATCGTTTAATCACTTCATTTCAGCTTCAGCTTTTGATGTTCTTTATTTCGACTGAGATCATTTGTTAACCAGAAACCATTCTTCATAACGCCTTTCTCTCCAGTTATATTGTCTCAAAATGTATGGATAATAAAAGTTTTAAAAGCAACAAGTATACTTACCCTAAAAGGAAAAGACTTGGACCAAGAAAAAAGTTTTGAGAACAATGTCATTGTAGTCAAGTGGCATAAGTTAAATAGCATTGTACTCAAAGTTCGAATCACAAGCGGTAAGTGACGCAATTTTTTAAAAAAATCTATGATTGTACTTCAGAATTTTTTTAATGTTATGTCATATCTAGCTTGTAGTTTCGTAGTCTACGGCATTGCTAGATGTAATGTGTGTGGCGTGTTGCGGTAGGTCGGCGTTTGCGAGCAGTTGATTGTGGGACCGGCGCGTCAGCCGACAGCTATACATTTTGCATGTATCCAAATGTTACGTACAAACTAAAATTATTAACCGCTTATTTTTATTTAATAATTTATTTTATGAATAATATTTATTTGAGTAAACCTCATGAGTATTGTGGTTTATTTACCGTTACTTGTTTTTCTAGTTTGATAATCTAGGATCTCGTAATCTATAATTTAGCTAGTGTATATAAGTGTACACAGACCTAGCTTAGAAAATAAAAAGTCATCCACAAGTAAACCATGATTGCGAATTCCTTGTGCGATCCTTGCAGGGTGCTCAGATTTAGATTTTGTTGACTGTGTTGAAATGTTAAAAATAGCAGATAGTTGTTGTAATAGAATTAGGATTGAGAAACAAACAAAAAAAAATGTTTGATTGAAGCTTGGATTTCATCAGTGATAGTTTTTTAAATCATTTCTAGGCTTTCCCCACTTGCATCCCAAACCATATAATTTGGAGTCCGTAGTTCGTTTAAACTCGACGTCTTATTGTTTTTCTCCATCATGAACTTAGGATATAAAATAAGATTGGCATTATTTTATGACCGATCGCTTATCTGACGTCAACCCGCTTTTGGTAAGCTGTTGTTGGTAAAATCCGCCACCAACCGGACATAAGTACAACAAATTGAGACCTCTGTTATTCCTTAACGAAAATAAATTCTCAAGTCCCCCACACGGCCATTTATTATTCCAACATTAGTATAAAAACTTATAACTCTACAAAATTGGAAAGGATAATTGTATTAGTGCAGAATAAACAAAAAGTAGTCTTCCTTTGTTTAGTCGAAGCAAAGCCCGTTATGGCCAGTATGCATAACTCCGGGGTAACAACTTAAACAACGCAACGGTTAAATTGAGAAAAACGTAGCTGGTTCCCCCTCTCGGACTAGGGAAAAAACATTATGCGTAGTGGTCGCACTAATTGCTGGATTCTTACACGGTGTTGTGTTTCGAATTACGATTCATTTCAATTTAAAGTTTTTTTTACCTCTTCCTACCCTCTCTTACTCAATGTAGATGCAGTCTTAAGATCTAATTGTTATACGAGTAGGTATGTCATCCTTATTTATAAGGAATTAAAAGTAATTTTTATTTTTATTTTTTTGGAAGTCATCTGATTTTTGATATTTATTATTGTCTTCTTTTTTGTTTCAGTTTCTTTTTCATATGTAAAAAAATGTTTTGCACGCTCTGTAACCTGAACGGCTTGATGGAATTTAGCTTAAGAGGTGTCATTAGATGCGTATTTACTGTGAGAGTGACAGTGGGAATATAAAAAAAAATGGTATTAAAATTTTAGGTATTTAAATGCATCTAAATTGCATTGCAAAGAATTTTCTCGACTGATTTGATCTAAATGAACAAAGTAGGCGAGTCGAAGCAAATGCTGTGTTGTTACAGTCAATTACTTCCATGAAAATTAGTAAAGATTTAACTTAACTACACGAAGACACTCGTATGTACACAAATCTTCGTAGCTATCTGTTTACAAATACGCTAATGATTCCCAGCACAGTTGAGCAATCAGCTGGTTCGTAACCTCTTGGGCATAACGTTATACAATTATTATATTCACTGCAATATACAACATGCGTCGAAAACTGCTTATGTCCCAAGTGAAAAGAGTGAACGAGTAAGCGTATTAATTTTGATATTAAATTAATTGAGAACTGTTTCTATTACTATTTTTTCAGTTTACAACATTTTTAGATAGTATTATGGTTTTTGCATGTTCCCAATAACCACCGAAATGCGGAACTTAAGGGGTGTAATGCTTCCAGACTGGGCCCGCGTTTTTTTAACTGAATGATATGAGTTAACCAATATGCCGTAAATTTATAGTGAACGAGTTTAATAAATAAATAATAAAATAAAATAAATATATAGGGACAAATCACACAGATTGAGTTAGCCCCAAAGTAAGTTCGAGACTTGTGTTATGGGATACTAACTCAACGATACTATAGTTATTTTATAACAAATACATATACAGATAAACATCCAAGACCCAGGTCAATCAGAAAAAATCATTTTTCATCTTGACCTGACTGGGGATCGAACCCGGGACCTCCTGAGTAGCGGTCAGGCATGTTAACCATTACGCCACGGAGGTCGTCGTAATAATATTGCATGTTATAGTTATTATAAAATAATAACAATACTAATTTTGATATTTTCTAGGTTTTGACTCTTAATGTTTCAACAAAATACCAGCATAATGCTGAGAAATTAAAACATACATTAATCATCCAATATGATGATTATTGTAATATTTATTCATTAATTTCGTGTAGGTGTCATGGTCAATCGACCATGCACACCCTGCCTGGTGTCAGAGTTCTTCGGAATGATTATAGCTGTACAACAAATTTACTTATTTTTAAATTTAAATTCACAAGAAAAGAATGCCTTTCTTTCAGCTTGCATCTTGGACCATACCAATCAATAAACTGTGCGTTATCTCGTCCTCTGAGTGTGAATTATTTATGGTTCAGAATACTGATAGCTGTATCTGAATTCGAACTCGTTTCGTACATATATTGATTTATAAACTTACGTAAGTTGATTCCGATAAGGCTTACCGAACTATCGATTCAACATCCACGACTGTTTCGCTCTGTGTAGTATGAGTTTTTCTTAACGCAGACGCTAGCGACTACGTTAGCGATTTAGTATGGCAAACCTGTACAGCGCCTCTGGCGGATAGTAAGGCAACTAAGAAATTCCATACAAAATCCTAACGCAGTCGCTAGCGTCTGCGTTAAGAAAAACTCATACTAGGGGCTCTGGTCGTGTAAAAATAATTTTAGATCAAAGTTCATTGCTGTCAAAAAATTCGTTATTGGAAGTAAGGAAATTAAAGAGCAACATTTTTTTGGGTTGAAAACTTGTAACTTGTATACTAGTTTTGCAAAATAAGAGGCATATCAACAGTATATATGTGTACTTCTAATTGCAAAACGCCTATAAATCGTTGCAGTAGTTTATGTTTCTCAAAGTAACATATAACAGGACTATTAATTATTTATTATCTTAGGGCCAAAGGCCTACGACCAAAGGTACCGTAAGCCTCTCGCATTAGCGTAATCGGAGAAAATTAGAGATGCAGTGAAGCACGCGAGGGATAATAAATGCCCTATACGTTTATAGTTCTTGAACTATTTGACTCTTGTAAATCTGCTGGAATGTATTCGAGCTATTCTAATTGTTTGCGATTCAGTTTTGACTCGAAGACTAAAATTACTTTTTTTTTCTTGTGTTTTCTTTAGTACTATAAAGATATTCTCGTGTTCTAATGGAAAATTATATGTAATAATTATAATTATTAGTAAATATATAGCCATTATGACTCGAAAAGAAGAAGAAAGTAAATAAATAAAGAATTTACAATCAAATGGAATTTCTACATTCAGGTTCGTAGATATATCTAAGAAAAATGCCGTTATGACTGAAAATATCACTTGGTGAGCACACAATACAATTAATGCTATTGTAAATCCTAAAATGATTTAAGACTCTAATTAAGTACTAGCCAACAAATGCTAGCCTTTTTGTATCCGTATAACGTAACTAATTATGCTGTGCACTCTGGTGTGAAATATTGTTAACTATCTATTACAACCTGGAAACCATTTCCTAATAACAGTAAATATATTCTCCGAGTTTGCTTCGATTCGTTTAAACTAGCAATTCAGTCTTGATGACTCTTAACAGCTGTTTGAAAATCTATCACATGTTCAATCAAGTCCTCAATCTTGTTATCGCAATATATTGCATTATGATCCTTACTGTGAAGTTATAAAAGCTACAATACATTAAGGCGTAAATCATAATAAAAAAGGTCCTCGAAAAGGTTCGCCCTTAGGCATGATGCATCAAGTTACTGCAACAAAGCGATTGATTCGCTTCTCGGGATCAAATGGGGCGAATTTCGGGTGCAGGCCGGGAGGCGTGCGGGGTGCGGGGGCGGCAACAATGCGGCCGGGGTATCGATCCGCCCCGCCCGTCGTCGTCTGCTCGACGCAACGAGCCTACCAACTCTACAGAACCCATGCAATCCTGGTACTTTTGCTTTCAAAGCTTCACATTGGAGATGGGTCCTTCATTATGCACAGTTACTTCTTACTGTTTCAATTTTGCATTTCAGACACCAAATAAATATGCAAAACAAGAAATTTTCATCTCTTTTTAATTTAAATAAGCCGAACATAACAAGCTACGAAGTAAAAAATAATATCTAGAAATTTATTAATTTTTGATTTGATTATTTTATGTCACCTTTATGTCGTAACTTATTTTAGCGCTAGGTCACACTTAACCTTAGTATTTTCATCCATCATAAGTTTTTACTAAAGTTCTCAATTAAATAAAACATAAATCAATTGGTCCGTAGAAGTACCATGTTCTCTAAAAGGTAGTCATAATAATTGTCAGTGAACAAAACAAACACATGTTAACAAAGGTTTCGTAACTGCCCTATCTTCGCTGCCAATTAAATTCGAAAGTCAAACCGAAGGCGACACCTAGCCGTGGGAGGGATCTCAGGGATCCCGCAAACTCCCAACTCTGATAACCGACCCCGAAGGATTTGTTGAAAACAATAAGCTAATATTAGCATTGGAGGACACCCATATTTAGTCACACCAATATGAGTTCAGTTAGGCAATAATAAGAGGCGCAAGGGCTTGTGAGATTATTGGGACGACATACTGGTTGTATAATGGTAAACACTTAAATGAATACACAGAATTTATAATACTATCGGTAAAAAATATTGGTGTACTAGATTTTGGTCTTCTATCCGAAGTCATTGAGAATCTTTGTCAGTCGACGAAGTAACCATTACGTAATGAGTTAAGAGCAGCCTAAATTAATTTCAGTCAAATTATAATAATAGGAAATAAAAAAAAAACAAAGTATATCTAATGTAAATGTATATTTGCTGACCAAATACATATTTCATCTTATCTAATAGGTATTGATTGTCTCATCCGACTTGTCGGAAAATATTTCCATTTAGGTAGTTATTCCAGCACTTCATCAGAGATATAACCTTTAAGGGTGGTACGTTATCATCAACATTTCGCATAGGTGGCACGATCCGCCTCTCGGCCTCTGACGTGGTTCCTTTGGCGACTACCAGATGGCAGCCGGGACCAACTACTTAACGTGCCTTCCGAAGCACGGAATCATCTATTCTAATCTATTATCAGACACTGATTGTTTTTTACGCCTATTTTGATTCACGCCTGCAATGTCCTAACCAAACTGGAAACAACTAAACAAAGTATGCTTCCCGTGGAAATCGAACCCACGACCCCCGGGTCTACAGGCAAACGCCTTAACCACTGGACCACGGAGGAAGTCATTACATCGTCCTCATTACATCGGTACGTTATTAAATTTCATTATCGAAAACACATTGAACCCCTGTCATTATTCTTCCGTAAATCGTAAATTATCCGCATTTATAGAGTTTCTTGTTGTATCATTTAGTATTGATTCTAAACATAATGAAATATGTAAAATAGTAATTCGACGATGGATAATAAATACGTCCCGCCTACGGATTGTATTTAATGCTTGTGAGAATGCATTTTTTCGAGCGCAGGCTTATTCACAACGTAATTTATTATCGCAAGAGCGTCCTTTATATTAGATATTTTTGTCCAAAATTTTCGGGCAAGACAACATCTGGCTGTTCTGTTACGGTGGGGTATAAAGGGCAGTTCAGATGCGTCGTGCGGCGCCGCTCTGCTCAGGGCGCGTTAGTGAAACCTAATAAAACCGGTTATGGTCGCTACGTGACGCGTGCGAGGGTAATGAGTTTCGGAGAAAGCAGCGAGTATGCGACGTTCCTCGTACTGCACGAATGTACTTACCACACCACAACACTCGGCATATTCTTGTCAGGAATGACGTTTAGCTGTATTCGTAATTTGACTCATTAAAAACGAGTTTGAATATATATAACTTGAATAATTTAACAGTGACCGCCCACGGCCCCATCCGTGAATTTTTAAATCTTTTTTTCATTCCGACGAGGTCGCGAAACTCTGCTTTGTGGACCTGTGATGCTAATTTTTTGTTAGCCGTTTGGGAATTTTTTATTGACCTCTTGAACTGCACTTTCTTTAGAAATAGTTTTTATTATTGAAAAATCTTAATTAGCTTTTACTTTAAAGTTTTGAAACCTATTACTCAAAATATCAATTTAAGGGCATTCTTATACGAATCTATAATAGTTCCTAGTCTTCTCCATTTACTGCTCTTATTCACAAATAAATAATTTTAAATACGATGGTGGCTGTGAGGTATAAAAATGTGAAAACGCCTTCAATGTATAAGGCGATGACTGAGCAGTATTTGAATTATGTGAAGCAGGGTAATCTATCTTCAATCCATCGTCAGACGTACAGACGACTGAGTGCGTGCCTCACATAGCTGGTGGCTGATGCGGACTATTTATATTTTTTATACAAACTTCATTTTCCATTTTGTTCGTAATACCCTCATTTGTCAACGCGGCAAAGCGCGGGGTAAAAAAAATAATCTTGGTTTACTTTCATGCTTCACAATGTTCATCAGTCAGAATTTTAGATGTATGTATTTTATTCAATATCCTTTATTTAGGAAACATTTAGCGGTTAGATAGTGTTATAGTGTTGATATAAACACGTATTAAACGCATGCCCAACTTATTTTTTTGTAGAAAGACTGTTGATGTTTTAATGACACTTTGCTCCTCGAATTTGTGTAAAGTTTAGTACTATTAATAAAAAAATATGATGTTAGCTAGTATTTCATTTCAATTTTCAACCCACCTTTCCAGTTGATTACATCTAACACGTTAAAAAGCATTGCCAAAGAGGTCATACCGTGTCTATGTTTGTCGTTTTAATTTTCAAAGCCTTTGACGAGGCCAAACTCAACATTCCCCGCATTCCGGGGACGCGTTATAACATGCATCCCTCTCTTTCTGTCCCATCCTTTGATCGGAGATAAATGTTTTGTTAATTGATGATTGATCTCGTAGTTGTGGCTGTCATTGCGTCTCTATCTAGACTATAAGATTTTGTTGCATTTTATCTTGGCTTGATTGAATTTTTAATTGATGACCTTGATATTTATTTTATTAGTTATTTTTATCAGTGCTGTACTACAGTCAACTGGTTCTTCTATTATCATTAACAAACCGATTCTAGTCTCTAGGTGTTTTATTTTCATTTTAAATTCTTTTGACATCCTCGACGTGTCATCCCTTTCCATCTTTTTCTATCCTTTGGTCTCGTGTGTCGGGAGTTAATTGACGAGATTCGGCTGTGACGATTGATTTGTGGTCGTTTGGCTTCATTTTCCGAATTTTATGTCCTTGACTTTCTAATGACTCTTGTTTGCTGAGTGCTTCGCATAGTTTCTATGATTTGATATAACGTTATTAGAATCTCTGTTGTACTTTGGTCATATTTCATTAAAAGGGACTGCCTTATTTGTAAAAAAATCAAACATCTCATCTTTGTTATTAATCGTCTTTTATTGATAACTTTCATTCTTCTGTATTCAAGTCTACTTTAGTCAACTCGCCGTTTTGTTGTGTTGGAAAAAACTCGGGAGGAAGGAATTGCCGTTCCCCAGACCGTTTGAAAAGTCCAGGGTGCACAGGGTGTGTAGAAGTTCAAAAATTATAAAGAGTTGAACATACCTTACCTAAGTATCATTGTGTGACAACAATTATACTTAGGTTTGGTTATTATTTACATCCATATGACGTAAAAGATTAATGACTCGCTTCATATTTATTGAACAGATGGTTACAGCAACACAATTTGTTCATGTATGTTGTATTATTAACTATCTAATAACCAATAATAATTTTGTAAGTATGTAAGAGATAATGAGTGGTAATCACTATAATATCTCATGTATTTGAATTAAGAAATTTTACTAATATTGTAAAAATTAATTTTATTTTTATTTTTCATTTATGCATAGTTTGTCGTAACAAAAATAATGGTACTAAAGGTACAAAAATTTATTTACGTTTAGGTTATTGTTACTAAACCTCAATTAAAAGTACCCAAATTCATGAAATTCGATCCCTATTTACGACCGCCACCATAACATTAATTGCTGGCGGCTATTTATAAATGGCAATTAAGACTTCCCGACGAGACATATAAACTCACTCATACAATCGAGAGGGGCATAAAAGAAAAAGCTAAATAAATTATTACCTAATCCGAGCACGGCAATGTTTCGAAACTTCGCCCCAAAGGGGAGCTGTGGGAAACTTGCTACTGTTACAGCACTTCTCCAGAACTTTTATAACTCTACCAACGCCCTGTGATGTGACTCAGTATTACACCCTCGCAATTACGCAACTCTTCTGTTACATTTCATAACTCAGTAACATTAGACGTGGCAATGTTTGTAGTATGGCTTCTGAACAGTCAACAACATAAAACAATACCAATAAAAATTAACGTCTCGGAAATAAAACATCGTTAAGTATCGGCGCCCTTTAACTACCGAAATATTAATTAAGTCGCTGTGTACAATGACAGCCGGTGGCGCTCTCAGAAACAGGTTCGTTAAAACAAGACTTAATTTCTCATTTCGTAGCGGCATGTATCTTTCATTTCATTTCCAAAAGATTAAATTTTCGAGGGAAATAAAATTCGAAACAGTGGATAATTTAGACGCCGTTTATTGTTTCCGTCGCACTGTTTTGACAGATGCCACACTATTGGTTTGTGTTGTGTACCCATACATTATGACTATTGTATTTGTTTACATTCGTCAAAACTCGACCTTATGTTGGACTTAACACGACATAATTTGACGGGGTCGTAATGTTTTTGAGTTATACCCATAGGCGTGGTGTCGTCGTCGCATCTATTTTTAGTTTTACAGGTTCAGTCCCCTCGGCCTCTGCTTCCCTCTCACGGTCTTCATCCCTAAGACGACTCAAATTGTACGAGTTTCATGATCAAGTTGAGAGACGAGTAGTTTTGACTGTTTGGCTTTCCGTTGCACTCAGATTTTATTTTCTATGCTGTGCCTTTAGCCTGATTCTACCTAGTTTCAGAGAAGATTCAATGAGTTTTTGTCAAATACGTACCTAAGCTTAATTAACAATGATTTTTTAAATATTTTATATTCAAATGTATCGTTCAGTACAGCTGTAAAATCGGCTTTATCTTAGCGACAGGGCAATAATTTATAGCAGAACTTACCTAATATGAAATTGGTCTGATCCGTCGTAACAAGCAGATTTACCTTACCTATTACTTGAATCATAAATAGGCCTCTTTATTATATAGCTAAATACTTAAATTACAAGAGACGATTTATAGGCTATAAGTAAAGTTCTTATTGACTAACAGACGTTCAATATTCAATTTTATGTGGCATATGATTCATGATCCTCACCGTCCTCGCCCACGGTGATACAGATGAAAAATTGAATATTAATTTTCCACTCTCGATTTTTATTTACTTTGCTGACTAGATATACACTGATACCATGCACGATATAACAATGAAACGTTCGGTATTTGTTTAGCTGCTTGCTATACAAATTGGATTTTTTAGATAACGATTTGGATTTTTATTAAAATCTCTAATTGTAAATAAATAAATCATAATTTTGCCATGCCTGACGCAGCACCTGATACTGACCCTGACTATTTACACGCTATTTAACGTACAATGTTATTTGTTTGTATAGGTCACATTTTCAACACTCTAATTCGAATATTTTAACCCATATTTTGAGGACCTACGATTGTAGCATTAGTACCCATCATGGTGAAGTTTTTAAGCCCACAATAAATTCAAATACCTTAAAGATTACTAAGATTAAGTGATGGAACTTCTCAACAAATTTTTTTTAGGTAATTTATAGAACTTTTAACTTTACTTGAGTTGTATATTGCTATATCTTTTTGATGCAATGTTTGCTTATGATATGTAAAAACAGCCGTCTAAATTTAAAACTAACATTAATCATCTAAATGTTCCCATTCTCAATACAGTTCTTGGACTAATATTCTCGCTCTCATTGTATCGTCCCCCACAAGTAATGTGTAATTGTGATGGCCGATTATTTCGGCGGCCGGTCTCACGCGTGGCTCGTGCGCTCGTCGTGGACTGCCAGTGTGCCAGACAAATGTGGTGTAAGTGATGAAATGAGAGATTGTTTAGAAATAAACTCTTTTGGCCTGCCATCTACGTTCCATTTTTTATTTCAAATAATTATTTGACTCTGTATACAATGCAAATGCCAGTGTGCCAGACAAATGTGGTGTAAGTGATGAAATTAGCGTTTGTTTGGAAATAAACTTAAGGCATGCCATCTATGGTCCATTTTTTTTATATTTGACTCTGTATACAATGCAAATTGATTGATTAACAGCTTGCCGTTCTACTACAATGAGTGTTGAGATACAAGTGTTTATGAAAGTGTTTAAACGACTTCAAAGAAAAGTTTCCCAATTTGTCGAAAAAATATTTTTTCGTCGTTAAATAATCGGCATTGCCTTCTGATTTATTAAAATGTTTGATATGAATCATATTTAAAAAATAATTTATTAATATTAATTCATTATTTCTTCCTTTTTAGTTGAATAATGAATCGGTTCCGTTTTGTTTTTTGGCAAAAACAAATATATTTTATTAAAATGAATTTAATATTTAGAAGAACAGAGAATATGTGGTATGTCTTTTTTAGGGCATACCAACATTTTGCAATTCACTTTCGCGTTATCATCCAAAAGAATGCGATAATTGTCAATCAAATCGAATCTAATTACAAAACTAATTAATGATAAAATTGCAAATGATTGACCAGTTTCTTATATTCAAAACAAAGGTATTAAAATAACTCTATATTCTCAAGCCAATCAGATCGGGAAAGAAAGAAAGTCTATTGTTTGTAAAGCGGTTATAACTTGGACCACTTTGACAGGTCGATAAGGCCATGTGTGCAGGCTCCGCGGGAGACCGCCCTCCCTCGCCGACTATTTTCATTTATCACCGAGATGCTTAACCTTTCCAGTAGCATCGATAAAATTAAATATTTTGATCCCGTCCAACAAACTAACGTGTTCGCATGCATGCCAACCTCGCAACGCACTACCATTCTATTTTACTGGCTTTTATTTTACCCTGACCCGTCTATTAATATCGTTTTATAGTTTGTGACCTAATTCTTATGGTTATACTGACTTGGAATTTTGGCGGTAATATGACAATATATACGAGTATCTAATGAAGTTGTAGGCCGAAATATTATTTGCTGCAAACTTAGCGTTACTAAAAGAATTTATTATAATTAAAGCTGTCTGCACTTAATTACTGTAGCACTCGTAAAATATTCTCTTAATGTGCGGCATTTATTCTGTTTCCTGCCCTTGTGCAATAGAAATGTAGTTGCAACTTCATTATCTTTGTGTCGCGCATATATATATAGAACTAGTTTAGATTTAAATACTAAGATTATTTATTCATTAACTTGTTTTCAATTACAAACCGGCAGCTAAGGCTCACCAATTGATAAAACTGGTATTCTAGCATCTGTAGCATTTCCATCAATTTATAAATATACTAGCTGTTCCCCGCGGCTCCGCCCCGCATGGGACTCTGCTATATCGCGCCCAAAAGAAGCCTATGTTTGACCTCAGGTCATTAACTACATCCCTACCAAATTTCATAACAATCGGTCCAGCCGTTTAGCCGTGAAGAGTTGACAGACAGACAGACTTTCGCATTTATAATATTAATATGGATTAGTATAGAAGTATGGATATGGATAGTATGGATTTATTGATGAACTGTTTTAAATTAGTCAATAATGGTATTAATACGGCTCATAAAAATATTAGAACATTCATTGGGCAGTGGAGGTCTTTATAATTCGCTTAAATTCGTCCCCTGAAATATCTGTCAAATCACATCCATCTATGCCGCAGTAGTAAATCTAATAAGAGTTTTTTGTCCGACGCGAAACGAATGAGGTAAAACGTGTTTGAAATAGACAGGGGATTAAGTATCCCCTCGCGATCGCACGAGGGTTGGCGATGGTGCTATACTATACACAGTTACGTACACTGTGTGCGTGCTCTGGGCCTGCTCTTGCGGATCGCGAAGATCAATTTCAAGCGGATCGATTACTCTCTATCAAGGAGAAAAACGCTCTCGGGGGAGTCTCGAACAAACAGACGTCTCGGCAAACAAACCAGGTACCCACAGGCCTACAGCTGGCCGTGTATCCATTGTGCGCCCGCGATCCTAGCAGAGCGGCAACAGCGCCGACGAACCTTAATGTTTATTTTATGACCCTCCTCCGCCCCTGGCCTAATAATAGTAAAATGTTTTGACTGCATTTAATTACACAACGATCGCTTCTCAATATGAAATTTCACTGTTTACAGGAACGAACAAAGGTATACAGTGTGGGCTTTCAACGGGATTCATGGAATGTAAAACAATAAGAGATGCGCTGGATCACGTGGTTACTTTGTGGATTGGATAGTGCTTCGTGGTAATCGGAAAATAAACTCTGGCGAAATTGAAAGTATGGAAGTATTCAATGGAATTCTAGGAATTAATAGTGAATGGCTCTCGCGGTCTCGTGATAATCATATTCCTGTTTGTAATAAGGTCATTGAAATGAAATACAACATTGATAGTTCAACAAAGACTATATTCTAGGTACATTCAACAGAAATTACTGAAACTAATATTAATGTGTATAAAAAAATAATGCCTTCTAAGGCCTACTTAGTGTTTTTGATAATATTTTTACTGTTGAGTTCAACAAGAGCCTCGACTCGATTTTACATAAATTCCAAGGTTTTTTTT
Organism: Apomyelois bistriatella; assembly: GCA_947044815.1. NCBI lineage: Eukaryota > Metazoa > Arthropoda > Insecta > Lepidoptera > Pyralidae > Apomyelois > Apomyelois bistriatella. Next base: position 2,355,320 of record OX345693.1, read on the forward strand.
GGTATCAGTATGGATGCCTCATTTCCTGCAAACAGTGTTTAAGTTTTTAACAAGCCATCAGGACATTTTGTTATTAAAAAAAGAACAACTTTAAGTATCTGCAAAAAATTGGTGATGTTTCTGCTGTTGTAGCTTATTTATCTTCACGTCAGCGTTTCGCCTTTATCAGTAAGCTTTAAACTCGACACGCGCTCCACGACAACCGAAGTACCGTACCGTACCGGACACGCCGCTTCCTCGCCCGTATTAACGTCCGCCTACACGACTCGCTTCCTGCCAGTAGGAGCTTGAGCCACAAGATCCGATGATTTGTCTGCTTAATTTCTGAAAGTAATTTAAAATGCATTGCTTGATAGATGTTCTATAGCTTCAATTGTTTCTGAATGTGTCTATTGTTCTGCACTTCGTTTTGAACCTTCTTCAAACCCTAGTCTGTCGTATTCCACTTATGTGTTCTTTAATTCGGTTCAGTATATAAGTTCTTTTATCCTTTTCTATTTTTCTTACTTGATCGTACCTACTCGTAATCTTAAAACTACTAGATTTTATATCAAAAGAGAAACAATTTACGAAGAAGAGTTTCTAACTAGGTCATTAGTCTAATTAAAGAACACTAGACAGGGAGACATTTTCCATAACATTTAAGTCGCGGATCTCATGGCCCTCGCTTAACAGTGCCTTTGATGTGCGCCTAATGTTGACAGATACGTGGGGTAGGACGTTAGGAGCCGCATTCGAGGACCGAGGTTTGGCAGTATTTTAATAAAATTTCCTGATCTCACTCTTGGATGTATCAAACCATGCATTTTATTTTAATGACTTTAATAATGATATGTTTTATATGTACTCACAGATATTTCATTGATCATGATAACTTGTTTTCATAGAATTGTGGACATACGTTAATTCTTTTTATTTTGATTTAACTTTCTTTTATAGACTTTGGATTCTGACAACTTCGGACACGGGCTATACTTAACTAATGTGTCACAGGGTATATTGGACCCTCTTTTAAAAATTCTCTATCCAATATTAAATGATTACTCTTTTACCTATATCTATTTCGGACCACATTGATATCCATTGTCCTTTCAACAGGAAGACTAAACCGAGGTGCATTGAGAGTTAATCGGTCGGCAAGCACCTGACAAGCTTACTACACAATGGCCCTTCAGTTCAGTGTAATCGTCGCGCAGGGATTGTGGCTTCGGCTCTCGTGTCTATGTCTAGATAATTCGCTGGTTTACGCCTGTTACTGTTACAGGTTTTGATTTTATTTGTGTCATCATCATCATCATTAGGCCTCCCCCAAGGATTTCCAAAATGACCGGTTAGTAGCGGGCATCCAGCGCCTGCCTGCAACCTTCCTCAGTTTATTTGTGTAACAATTTTGATAATGAATTTAACCCGTCGGCTCGCAAAACCCAAACCCAATAGAAAAACTATTGTTTGTTTGTGGCATATTCGTGCGCGAATCAAGCTGAAACAAACTTTTTAATATATAATTATAGGCGTAAAAATAAAACTGAAGTCAAAATCTTTGCTATATTGTTGACGATGGTGGGATATATGTATGGATGAGGATAAATGCTTCATACAAATCAAGAGACAGTATAGACTGGTATGTATTTCAAGAGAATCCGAAAATAACCCAAAAATTAAATACACAAAGATAGATAGCCACATCACAGAGCATGGAATTCTCATATCACTCGATGGCGCAAGCAAAATTTCCTATGAGCCACATACATATATCTATCTACTCCCATATAATTTATCTATGCATTCTTGTACAACCATTGAATATTTTTATTAGGTTAGTGCACCTCAGGTGCATTAATTACATGTTCAGCTGTCTTATACACATAAAATTAACGACGCACTTATTATATTTTTGCTTTCATCGTAAAGCTAGTTTTGATAATAATATGAATATTATAAATTGAAGAACATAATTTGCATTAAGTACATACGTTACAGTAAACAAGGTTCATAATTTATTATACTTGTGCAGATTTCCACTTTGACCTGATGGCGCACCTTATTTAGATATTGATGAGGTTTTGGTAGATAATTATAAATTACTGTCTAGAAATATTTTAAGTATTGTATTTCACAGAGATATTTCTAATATCGACACCGTACTCTATCTTCTTACTGACCAGAAATCCAATATCATAATCGAAAACCATAATCGAAAAATTATTTTATGGTTTTCATATCATCAACAAAGAATCTTCTTTTTACATTGACATTCTTTGTACAGCATGATGTTTTTCTTCAGACAGTGTTCTATCATATCTTTATGGATATTCGTAAACCATTAATTAATAGACCTAAGAGTCATTCATTCATTTCGTGTAGGTTTCATGGTCAATCGACCATGCACACGACCTAAGAGTTTTGATAAGGACTGCAGAGAAGTAGCTAAGGAAAGGGGCGTGCGGGTTTTAAAAAATTAAATTTTTAACAGAAAGCTAATAAATATGATTTTGGATTTTCAACTTCCTTTTACTCATAGAAATCGAGACGGGCTCCTCAGATCATTAAGACTTTGATATTATCTGATCATGTTCCTTATAAAAAAATGTAAACATAATAGCAATTAACGCCACCCATGCATTGTCCACAGGTACGTGTTCTGCCCAGTCAGGCGAGCAGCAGGCCCGTGGGAACGGAGATACCCGAGTAGAGGTCGGGTTATCCGACCGGTCGCATAGTTCGTACTGGGAAGTGGAACCTGTTCTCTAGACACGATAGTCTCATTTCGCCAGGTTTGTGGCCACGTCTAACAATATGTAAAGTACGGGAGTATCTGCATGAGCAGCATTGGTCATTTTTATTAGCTATGATAAGTGATAAACTGTAAAACTATAATGATTCAAATGACCTTTTGGAACATCTTCCGCTTTGATAGGTTTATTTTTATTTACTCAGAGAGTTTATTGAAAAGAGGTTTATCAAATAACCACGAAAATATTTTGCCTAGAAAGTTATAAACTATTGTCATGTTACAATTTCGTTCGCGAACCTAAAAAAAATTACTACTCTTTTGGGTAGTACAAGTCTTCTTATATAAATAAATTCTTCTTAAATATTACTAGCGTACTTTTTATTCCCAAAATTTCTGTAATTGTGACTTACTATTTAGTAAATAAATTATATTGATGATAATAAAGAGAGTCATTATGATCATAATCATACTGTGCTCTACGTAGTGGGCGTGAACATTCATTTAATTTGTAGATAAGCATCATTACTAAACTCTGTATATGGAGAGCACACAGTGTTCAACATTTTAATTTATACTATACTAGGCGATACTAGTATGGTATCTTAAGTCATTGGTATGGCATACCAACAGTCATAAAGGACCACAGGGAGACAGCAGATCACGCTGATAAATAATGCATTTCCGACAAGAACTGTCAAGAAAAATAGATTCCTATAATCCGACATGAACAAGATATAGAAGAACCAGTGCTAGGTGAGTGTAAGGCTAGTGTGTTGGACGATATCTGAGAACAAATATACGATTCTATGAAAGCCATATAAAATACAGGGTCATTCGCACCACATGTCGTAAACGTGTTCTTTGCATGTTATTATTCTGAGCTGGTACAAATATATGTACGGAAGAGCGGAGACTTGCAGCTATGAGCCCTACAAACTACAAAGTGTGTAGTATTACATAAGTCATTCAATTATTTCTTCAGCTACCCGAGGGAACAATTGATAGAACCCACAAAGTTACGCGGCCGCCAGTGACCGCTTGGCTGCTGAGGCTAAAGCAAAATGTTATCAATCTTTCCTATACAGTTAAGTTTTTTTTAATTAATCAAGCAATTAAGTAGACATTGATGTTGCAACATCAGACATTGCAGCTACGTTAATTTTACTATCTTCAGACCATTACATCGTACTGTGAGTTGCTTCTGTCCTAACTAAGACTGTACAATTTTTTGGTAACACTACATGATACAAAAATGTTTAAATAATAGACTGCCAGCAGCAGTGCCAGCTTTAGTCAACCGACTGTATAAATTAACGCCTTGCATGCGCATGCGTAGATCAAAGGAGTAGAATGCGCCCGCAGTAAGGGCGCGGCTGACTTTCACAAGTTAGCTGTTTGTTGTTTAAATATAGTACTCTACGTGTGTATGAGGTACATGGGTGGTAAAGATAAAGCGGATAGTAGGATAATAGCAATCGTTTTAAATAAGAAATTATTAGAAATTCGATAGTAATACATCCTCCTAATGTATTTGTATCTCCTTTATACTCTAAGGGCTGAATAAAATCATTGACGTATTCAGGATCATGCCCGTGCACCATATTTGGTTCTCAGATATATAACCTAGTTATATATAATTTTCATTAATTAATACTAAAATTATTATTTGAATAATGGTCAAGCAAGACAAGACATACTGTCTTTGAGTCAGCATCTCTAAAAGCATTTAGGTCATCTAGCTATTTTCGCCTTGCCTCCGCAATGCAATTTTAGCTTTATCGAAACTGGTGCATAAAATTAAATATTCATACAGAATTTAAATCTTTAAAATATTTTGTTCATATGCAAATTTTGCTTTTATTTTAACAAGGCTGTGATCCAGTGCTGCGTTTGCCAGATATGTCTTCTCTTTTAGAATTCCACAGATACTTCGAGAAGTTTTTTCCAGTATAAAGTAAACTCTACCTACACTTATTGCAACGGTAACTCGTCGCCTTTTGTTATTAGTTGTTATTTATTTTGTTGATTTTAATTTTAAGACATTAATCTATTTATATAAATATGGTAATTATATATTCATAAACTATTTTACAATTTAACTTAATAAATAAAAATAAACAAATAATAATAATAATATTTTAAGACTTGCTTTGTAAAAGATCACTAAACGGTTTAGTTAGGAATTCTTAACCCAGTACAAGTACTAAACAAGTACAAGGTCGACTGTCTTTATAAAGCACATGATAAACAAGCAACATTTACTTCATTTGAACCTAAATGAACCTTTTAACAAAGTAAACAAAAAGTTGATGTAAAAGGGATTAATGAATAATACATTAGTAATTAATATAACAGCGATGTCCTCACAAAATTCAACGGAAACGGATATTCGACTTGTGAATTGGTAATTCGTCGGTATCCAATAATGTAATGTGCGTCGGGTTACAAAAGGTTAATAACACCGGATCAGCTGTTCCAGAAAAAATAAAGGTTTCAAATGAATCAGTAATACTACCTGAAGCATTTCTTACCTGCGATCCGTAACGGGCATTGAAGATTGTAAATCCAAATTTTTTGGAACTGCAATAGAACCTTTGAAAAAGCTTTTAAGGATAATAATGAAAAGGACTTTTTTCTAGTATATAAGTAAAGTAGTAAAATTACTTAATAGCACCATAAAAATTGCATACATGTTTATAATGTCTTGTAAAGGCAAAGTTGTGTGTTTTATAATTTTAAAGAAAGAAAAGTATCACAAAGTGTGCTTTTTATAAAAACTGATAAGATATACATCAATTTATATTAGAAATTGTACTTACTTTTATCATCATATTATGTTGTTTGGACTTATTGCTCATTTTTATTTAATTTATTATAGATGTTTAATTATTATCGAGAAATAGCAAGAAGACGTAAAAACAACAAAATAATACAAAACTTTCAATAAAAATGGTCCCTGCGGCATTGTACCGAAGACGCTGGCAGTATTTCCTCGTTGGATAGCCAAACTAATGATTTGTTTTGTTGAATGTTCCTTTAAAGAAAGCTCTTCGTCACGTGAATTTCAGTGAAAAATTATACTGATAACAAAAACATCCTAAGGTATGACTAAAGTTAAATGACATCAAATGATTCATGGTTATGACGTCACGCCACAAAAACAAATGCATTATTTGCTGGCTTTCCAATGACATTTGATTATAAAAACACTTTTTTCTGTAATAATGGCTTAAGGGTTTTTATGATGACAATAGTTTACAATTCTAAGTCCATGTCATCTTGCAATAGAATTTGGAAATGCTGGCTTAGTGAGACAAGACGAACTGAAGACAAGAGGAACTTGGCATATAATGTAAAATTGTTTTTGTTAAGGCTATTTAAAAAGGCTCAGTCGCAAAATGTCTCTTTCGCATAATTGATGCAAATTGAAATATTATTTTGTTACTATTTAAAGTTTAGTGATGGCAACACTTTTTTTTGCTATTTTAATTACATAAACAAATTTATTAAGTAGGTACACATGTTACATCATAATTTGTTTACCCTATTACTGCAATAAATGATTTTGCTTTGTAAGTCATATTTTTATACTAAGTCCCTGTAGCGACATTTTGCGAAAGAGACATTGTGCGAAAGAGGCATTCTGCGAAAGAGACATTATGAGAAAGAGACATTATGAGAAAGAGACATTACGCGAAAGAGACATTATGAGAAAGAGATATAATGCGAAAGAGACATTTTACGACTAGGGGACCGTTTGCGAAAGAGACATTTTGCGACTGAGCCTTTAAAAAAGCTGCAATTTGTTAGTAGTAGTTTAAAAACAAAAATAAATTCCTTTCTCAGAACTCTACACAAAAAAGTTAATTTAGAAAAATTACAATCATCAACTACATCATTCTGTATAAGAATACTCTTCATTTATGCGGATGGTATTGTGTAATGTTTCCGTGAATGTTACTCTACCGTTGTTGAACTTATTGGCTTGGTACCTAATGGATATGTCAATAGAAACAGTATACCGAGAATAGAGTTACACCGCCGTCTGTCTATACGTTTTAAATATTTATAATTGGTTTTCTCAAAGGGTTCTATTGAAATCGGATGGATTTAACAATATCGCTTTTATATGCCGCTTTATAATGTATACTCGTATGTATTTCGGCTTTTACTTCGCAATACATATCATTAATATTTCGATTGTAAGAATCGTATAAATTTATCCAGGTTTTACCATCATTTATTACATTCACATTGATTTTTTTTATGTTTACTTTTACTAATCAAATTCAACGGTAGGATGATTCCCTTAGTCCCATTTCGTAGCTAGATTTCTTAGCTGGCTTTGAAATGGGAAATACAAATCCCATTTCGAAACTAAAAAAAACTCTAAACGTCTGTTGACATTATGTTAAAAGATTGACCAACTTACGTGTATAGTCATAAAACACATTCTAACAAAACACATTTTGAATGAGTTGGTTTCGTTTCGACTGATAATGAATCCGGGACACTTCAAAACTGCACGCAATGTTGGAAGTGCATATTGATTTTTTACATTTTGTTTTTACTCTTTATACTACTAGCTGAAAGAGAAAAATTACATACCGCTTTCTGCTCACTCATATCTTTCTACTTTTTATACATTTGTTAAACTCCATGATATTCATTATGAAGATTACCTACATAAGAATAATAAATACACAAAAAACTAAACTACTTAAATATGTTACGAATTAAAAAGATAAAGAAATTATATGCGATTGTTTCTTTATCATCGACTTTTTGAATTTTGTTGTGAAACATTCTCAATGTCCACGAAATACTAGGATGACGAATGAATTAAATCCCGAATACCCATAAAAATTAGAGTAAAAATGTAAATCATCAATCGATACAGACGGTACAGAAGACATTATCGATAGATTAAGAGTTTTGTTTATAATAAAGAAATACTACTTATACAATCTAGTATTAGTAAATCAACATTTATTGTCACTTAAACTCTACCTACAATATTGAAATCATTGTTATGCCGCACTTTTGCTGTGTAGTTATTTTCTCATTATTGGCGAACGATGATTGCACTGCAACTTGCATAGTGTAGTGAACCAATTTCGTATTGACTGTTTGGTATTTGTAAAAAAAATTGGTTGCCTGTAAAGTCGGTATACGGGCGAAAGTTTTACGTGACAACGTCTTTGAGTCTGTCTCTCTCGCTCTTAGGGGACGCGTGCCTCTCACTCGCTCTCATTGTGAGCGCATCGTAACGTTACCGAGCGTTACACTTTTTCATAAGTGACTCCCAGCCGCAACCTAATTTAAGACGTTGTCACGTCAAAAAAACAATTAGAGGTCTATTGTCATCAAAGCGGCTATAATTCATCGAAATGTAAGACTCATGAAATAAAATTTCATGTAAATAGTTGCTAATGATTTGCCTGTCAAAAATTTAAGTTGAGATCTGATCTCACGTTGAGCTAAAACTTCTCTACGACCTAACTCTACACACTCTACCCCTTAGTTAAAATATGTGTCTTTGGCCACTACTACTAATACGGTTTTTCTATTAGCAAGGCAAATATTAATTTGAATTGTGCTACGTTTATTGGTAGGGTCGCCATGTAGAGATGGGCGTGACGAACTTAACGAATCGGAGTATGAGTTTGGTTTAACTCTTTAATTTATCATTACGAAATTGATGGTTTTGAATGACGGGTAGTTCATTACAGTCCATCGGCTATTAAGTTATATTTGGCCTACACTTAAACCTTTAATTATTTTCTATAGCACGTGGCTTGGCTACATTGCTAAGAAAGGACCCTTAATAACACGTCAAAGTAAAAACAAATGAATTGGATTATTTTACTACGCAAATTTGTCAAGACTGAGCAGTTTTAGATCTCATTAATAAATAACATTAAATTTATTCCCTACGGTACCGTTATTCTCCGGCAACCCCCCATAGCATCTTACATTTTAATGTATGCCAACGTAACCGCGGATAGCGGGTATTTATAAATAGGGCAGTGGATGAGAGAGCATTTCCGGCGGTACGAGCCCGCAGCTTCGGTCTCCGTTATACGCACGCACATACAAATACATACATATTACATACAAACATTGTCGACAAAGTAAAGTTTGAAGTTTTGAACCCTTATAGAACTTGCTATTACCTCTTCTGTGGTGAAAGTGTGGATTGACAGTAATTTTTTTATTTATTTTGATTATCATTTAATTAATAAATGAAACGTGAAGATAACAAACGCAGTTACAAAAAGAATTGATAAAAATGGAAATATGTAATTTGTACTTCCTATTTTAGAAGACAAAAGGACTTTACTAAAGGAAAATTGAGAATAGGAGAGGAAAAAATTGAGGACATTTGATACGACACGAACGACAACTTTATAAAAGAAATTTTGAATGTGAATAAAAGGAGTCCCGTAGAAAAAAAAATGGGAGTAGTGTTGTATCAGGTTGTGGAAAGGCTAAAGGAATGAAGTTAGATGTACTTACTTGGAAGCGACTCCATCGATAAGAGCACAGCTCTTAAAATTTAGATAAATATATCGAAATAAAAGTGATCTCATGAATGCATGTTTATATTTAAGTTTTATTGAACAATGCAATAGAAAAGAAGCCGATTCAATAAATGAAGAACACTGAAAAGAGCATGCGGCAGGAAGTGACCCGCACTCGCGTCAAGCCTTGTTTTCATCGACGACATTGCGGCGCGCGGACAATTTTCCAATCAATCGTCCACTGGACCCAATAGGACAGCATCCTTATCTATCTCGGCTTACGTTGCTATGGGACTTAGAACAAGTGTGTATTTCCGGGGATCCTACGATCTATCTTCTTTATGTATGACTTACCGTACAACTATCGTTGGCTTTTTTATCGCTTAGTATTTAATTTCTTCTAGATAAATTCAAATAGGGTTTAAAAAAATTCAAAGGGTGATGAAAACAGTAACATGAGAATAATAAAAGCGTTGAGCGAGTATAGTACCTTTTTTCAATTCTGCGTTTATAGTATCTATCTATCTTAAATTTAAGAGCTGTGGTCTTGTCGGTGAAGTCTCTTCCAGATGTCTCTATGTTCCGCTAGCCTTTTTACATTATAGTATCAATTTAATTTCAATACAAATTCATTTAGGGACTAAATAAATTAGAGCATAATCTCATAAATTCAAGTGTCCTGTGGAAATTAAATTAAATAGTAAACACATTTGTTTCACTCATCGCCGACCGCATGACTAAGCTAAAACACGACACACACGAAGTTCGCACTCTCGGTTCCTCATATAGAGTACAGATTCTATTCAATGTAGAGTCCAAGGCTAATTTTACAATCGAAATATATGTAAAAAGACCATCCGACAATATTTCCGAGTAGGTTATGTTTCAGAGCCCAGTATTTTCTTTATTTTTATCTTTAAAAACCTTACCCTTTTACAGAAAAATCAAACTAATAGGATATGATCCGGATGTGTTAGTGACCAATACTGTCAGATTTTTCGGTATGCCTAAATGCATCTGACACAGTCTAGCAAGAATGAAACTCAAATGGCGACTAATCCAAGTAAAACCACGATCGCTTAACACGCACTATAGCTACGACCACGCATGTAATTAGTAGTTAGACTATAGAGCTCCTCATATATGTAAGAGATCTTTTTTTTTATATATACAAAGCCAGAGCTCCTCATATATGTAAAAAAAAGATCATTTTTTTTATACAAAGCCAATAAGTATTAATTTTTATTTTGAAATAAGACATGACCTGTCGAATTTATAATAAGTCCTATTATTTCGAACGGTTCGTAGAGAAAGAGCTTACATTTTATTTTGTATCTACTTTATGCGTGGGGTGGGACAAACGAGGGATTTCGGGAACATGTGGGTTCGCGTAGATACGAATTTCACTTTTTTGTGGCTTATACTACAAAGTTAAAGTAATTTTTTGCCGTCTCACGTGGCACGACATGTTCTATGAATTATTTATTATGTTCATATTAGCTAGTTTACATTTACGATATATGGCATAATCTTAACATATTACACGATATATATGAACACGATAACCATGCTTTGAATTATTAGCGAAATTCTGTCAATACCCCCGAGCCCGTTAATTACTAAGGTCGTATAAATTAATTAGTGAAATTAATTAAGAAATTTCCTGTGGCTAAGTTAATGGTTGAGAAAACGTTGCTATGACCGGTGAGTGAAGATCTACATTAGTATTACTAACTGACATTCAGATGAAAGTTTTTACTGCTCCACATTTGCAGACATTTCGCAGGTATACGCGTAAATGTCAAGTTGTCATGTCAAAATGACGGCTCTAGGGATAAAGGTTGCGAAATACATAAGTGATAAATACACACCTGCGTTGTAGATAGATGAAGTTAACATTTTAAAAAGAAATCATGGCTTTATAGGAGATGTTAAAAAGAATTTTATGATAAACTAACGAAAATGTGGAAATGATTTCAACTGACTCACTAATATACCTACAGACTGGAGAGCTTATAACTTTAGCTCTACAGGTCGGATTTTAAAGAATCTTTCTGCTTATGATAGCCTGATTTTTGGAGAAAGTATATATCCACAAAGATCAGGTGAAACCGCTAGAAACAGCTAGTAAATAATTATTACTATATTAATTTGTTATTCCTAGATTCACTTTACATACCAAAATGATTTAGTGTTATTTTATTATACAGAGAACTTAACAGACGGAGATGACTGTAGTTGACGTGGCGTTTTGAATCTCGTTTGTGAGTAACATTGAAGAGACGAGAATGGTTTAATTAACATTAACGCGTGTGGGCGAGCCGGCTTTGTCCAGCAGTAAAGCCTTCAGTATTTGCAACTCAAATTCTACCGTAACAAAGGTATAAGACGTAAAAGGGATCCAATATCCTTTTCACAATTTCCTTCTGATGCACTCTCAAACTCTTAAAATATGCAAAGATCCAGATGGATCAGGTGTTTTATTGCGAAGAAACGGCATTCTAATCGAGAGGAAGATCCCTATCCTATCAATATTCTATGGCAACAAAATATTTACGGGAATACAGAGCGTTTGTAGGTCAGAGCAGAAGCGTCGCGCTCCAGTTTAAGCCGCCTTCCGTCGCGACGCCCCTCCTGACTTTGAAATGCGGTGTCTCGGAGGCAAGATTCAAGACGCCTCGGGCGATATCTGTAAATCCTACATTTCCTACCCCCTCGTTTCTCCCCGCCTCCTACTTACAGACATCAAAGTGCAAGATTTTATTATTGCATTACAGCCTAAAGAGCAAAAAGAGCACTTAGTCAGTAGTCGAGTTGAACGGAGATTTAATCTTGCTTTTTAAAAACGCCTAGCTTTGACTTATATCATATCCGTGGAGCAAATTATTCTTCTCCGCTAAATAATTGCTTACAACTGCGTCTATAAGTCAGTAAGATTAATGTCTCGTAAAAGAACGCTGATTAGATAGTACCAATGTGCCATTGTCAAGTTCACTTCGTCAAAAATGATAATGAAATTTATGTCACTTTTAATAATAAATTAGATAAGGTACGAAAAAGTCAGTGAATCATGTTAATATGTATTTGCCAGGAGATATGTCTACCGCGGATCGTAGTGTAATGATTCTAGGAAGTTGATGGTAAGTTTGATGTAAATTCCCGAAGTATTAGTCACTGAACCGTGAATTCAAAGGGAAATGATTAAGATAAAAGTTACGATTAAAAGATGTGGTTATAGCTAGTACTTCAACGGTTTCAATAGATTTCATCAGATAAAGATAAAGACAAATAGAAAGAAAGAAATCCTTACAAAATTTTCAAGTTAATTGAAAACAGTGTCTAACATCAGTCAAAAAGACATGAACTCGTGTGTCATCGCGTCGTCGAAAAGGGCGAAAGGACGTCGCGGACGTCGCACCCGCCACGATTCGCACGATAAGCAGCGGATAGTGTAGCGGACAGCGGCACTTGTATGCCGGATAAATTTACATACCAACACGTCTGGTCTCGTCATTTGACGTAACACCACCGAATTCAAGAACTTACGCAACATCGTTAGGGCTTCTTTCGTCATCTTATTCATCATTATTTAATTTATCCTTCTCTACTATCTTCACCTAGTCTAGTCCCATCTTTAGGGATCGGCCCTCATTGCTAATTTTCCATTTAGCACGTTCTTTTTGGTAAGGCTAAGATTTAGTATACCTATATGTCATCGAAAAATCATACTACCAGACCTGTATTACTCGACAATATACTGATGATAATGAAATGAAATATCGCAACAGACGGTCACGCGTCAGATTGAATTGATTTCGACATTTGCCTAATTGCTACTGATCCCGGTTTTGGGTGTACTGAGCCGTGCAATGCGATTAAAACCAGTCAAAAAAGCAGCAGACATAATCTGCGATGCCGTCGCGAAGTAAAACATGTGAATAAAACAACCAACGCGAACCAGCGGGTGACTACATACAAACGCACTCAGGATCTGCGTCCGAGTATGATAAATGGACAGCCGACGAACCCCGCTCCAATTCTCTTCTGTACAGCACTCCTCGCGGGAAGGGCAAAGTATGACAGTAATGGAAAGATCTGACAGCTTAGGAACCACAAGGGATAACGATAATAGAAATTTTTATTTTATATTGAATACGTTTTGCTTCAATCATCCATTTCTTAAAAAAAAATATATTATCTATTTTCATAATTCGTTTGGAAAGACTAAATTCCATTTTGATTTACGACAATTTGATCACTTCAGTTTCCAATTCCGAATCTGATAATTCTTGCGACAAAATGCTATCAAGTCGTCGTGCTCGCAATACAAACGAAATCTCATTATAAAATAGCGCAATGTTACTGCACCCCCGCTGTCATACTTCATTGTAACACGAGCTCACACCGAATCCTATTCCTACGATACCAAACAAATCCCTACTAACAAAATTCGCCTTAATTATTTGGGGTATAAATTTAGACTCGTTAGCATGGACTTCAAATAGAATTAAATCAAATTATTCGCAAAGACTCAAGTTTCAGGCGATGTGCGAGATTTTTCAAATGTATTCACTGAAATAATTTCGCCTAATGAATCTCACGAAGCAACAATAAAAGGAAAAAAAAAATGTTCAGCAAAACAACAGGATAGCGACAAAAGTTCAGGTACATTGCCAAGTAATTCCCACACTTATTGCAATTACAACGGGAGCTTAACGTCTGCTTGGTAAGGTTTATATTCCAATGAAAATTATTGTTATTATATGCAATGATATTTTTGCTTTTCATAATCTAAAGGATACTGCGGAGACAGTGTTGCCACAAAGCGACGCGGCGAGCGTCGAGAATACGCAAACAGGTGTCGACTCCGAGGTTATATTTGCATATAAATAGAGTTCCTGCTTAACTGTAACACTATTTCGTCCCTTTCTCTCTTATTCATCACCATTAGCCAGAGGAGCACAGAGTGTTACGCCTCCTTGCACGCGCTGTACGTACTCTGCGTACAAGTATAAGCGACTCCAGGAGATTCTATTTATGAACTGTGATGTAATACTGGCAATAGACTGGCAATGTAACTGCGCCTAGGAGTACTCAGACCCATTGTCTTTTGCGAAGATCGATCGGTAGGAAGTCAATCGATGTCATCAGTATTCTATTGCACAAGCTTCCTTATAGATTTCGTTTCCTCTCAAGAAATCATTGGATTCATGGTTTTGTTAACTGGCAAATAAATGTTTATGTTAAAAATAAGAGTTGTCTTCCAGGTCTTGTATTGAGATAACGTTGTGATTACAAGTTGTAGTTACCAAACAATACCATATTTGCTTATCGCGATTAACGTAAAAATCCATACTTCCATACTAATATTATAAATGCGAAAGTCTGTCTGTCTGTCTGTCACCTCTTCACGGCTAAACTGCTGGACCGATTGTGATGAAATTTGGTAGGGATGTTTTTAACGACCTGAGGTCAAACATAGGCTACTTTTGGGCGCGATATAACCGAGTCCCACGCGGGGCGGAGCCGCGGGGAACAGCTAGTTTGTAATAAATAAAAAACGTCTTGCATACACGTTAGAGTTCGTTGATCGATGGCTCTATCTATGAGTATAAATATAAAATAGCAAATGATTAGTGGGCTGTTGGCGATGTGGCCGGTTCCACACCTCTTCCGGTCTCTGTTTTTATTGCTTGTCTATTACATCATAGGAAGACGTGCTGTGCATGGCATGACCTGCCTGCGTAGGCGCAGGTGTCATGCGAACTGTTTTCGACAGCCATTAGAAAACAGCCCGACTAACTATTCCTCTCAGTCAGCCGAGACCCCGTATTTGTATTCTTTTTTTGACTCGAGCGTTTTGTATTTGTTCCGTCGGGCCCTTTTTTTGCTGGGTTGCACCGCCCGTTCGACGGTTCTTAAGGCGTTTTTACTTGGGCTCGGGGAGGTGGTCGAGGGGAGTGGGGCATGAATGTGGTCCCCTCCCGCCACCCGGCTCGTCCTTGGCCCGAGCGTTCACCTTGGCGCGCTGCGCTGCCGCCGCACCACAGGTAACAAAGTTCCGCGAACTACGTGATTTCTATGGCTGTCCGAAAGTGGATCTCCCCAAGTAGGTATCTCGGGAGTCGGGACCCGATCAACTGGCGCTAATATTACCGGGAATTCTGTAATGAAACACTGCAGTATACCCTCCGGCTGCACTGGACCCCCGTCCGTGATTGCTCTTGCTGTACTTTTTACAGTATCTAATGTCTTGTACTGCCTATTAGATTCCTTAGAATGTAATCTTGACGGTACGCGGCTCGAATCGACGTGGTGGTCTTCAGGGATATTATTATTATGTATTCTGGTACTACTCTAATTACGTGACCCCCCCACGTTGATTTTATTACTCTTCACACCGCGGTGCTTGCTAACTATAAACTAAGGTATTCATAAAATCATTATAAAAATACTTGCCATAATTTAAAATTAATAATGAACTTCAAGCTGCTGACCCTAAAAGACCATACCCGTACTTGTTTTTCAAACCCTGAAATGTTTTTCAATAGTTCTAAGATGAGAATTTCTTGGATAAAAATTAGTGGTTAGAGAATATTCCCAGAACAGCAGAGATAAGGTTTAAGTTGTTTCACGGAAATAAGATAAATGCCGAGATAAAGTTAACGTGCTTGAGAGGGTCGGGCGGGACGTGAAAGTTTTATATGGAAAACCATGAGACAAATATCTAAGTATTCGACAGAATCTTGGAAGATCAACTTCAGTTCAAGAACAGAATAACAAGTGTTCTTGACGATTAGCTCAAAACAGTCTGAATTTTGTTTTCCCTAAATATGCCGTTCTGTGGATGACATTAGGTCTTGATAAATTGAAAGTAGTTACATTGAAGGATCTTTGTTCTATCCAGAGCTTGCAGTTCAGCAGAATATTGTGCCTGAACTGCCTGATTGACTTCTTTATTAAGAAATAAGTAAGTAAGTAAATAAATAAAAAGATGCAAAATAATCAGCACCAGCACACAGTTTGTGTGCTAAATTTACTGCTCTGTGCATATTTCAGTCACCTGCTTTACAGTTCGTTTACCTTTTTGTGTCATTTCATATCAATCACGGCACTAAATGCTCTTTCGTCTTTATTCTTAACCATTTGTGATTCCCCATTATTTTCTGCTTTCTATAAGGCTTGCTTCAATAAAGTTTTCGTTTCAATATTTACATTTTGTTTGCTTTGATTACTAACAGCATTTGCTCTGGTTGCTCGTGGGTTCCAGAGTTCGACGCCTGTAATCTTATCGCATTAGAGGCCGGACATAGGAAGGGCATTAAATTTGAACGATCGTCGTGGAGCGACGGGCAGAACCAACGCGCCTGAAACCGGTCGGCCGTCCGTAAATAATGGATTAGAGGAGGGATATGAAGTGGGGAGGGGGTCTATGGCGCACGCACCGGCTGCGCACGCGGGAACACGGAGAAGTGGGGGGGAGGGGACTGCGCCTCCCGTCAGCTGTTGCGCGCCCGGGACCGCGCCGCGGCACTACCGCCAATGCATCGGCGTTGATAGCGCATGCCGCCCGTTTCGTAGACCGTGCCGAGTGTGTGACAGTGACATAGTGTTGTGTGACGACTTGATCAGTGCCCACCGACAGTGTGTGATGTGTGAGTGAGCCATGCCAAGGATGTGCAGTGAGCTACCAGCGAGGAGCTGACCGCGGAGCCGCCGGGAAATGAGAAGTTATGTTACGCCACCGACCGAGGTGATTATCCCGACCTCGGGCCTAAAACACCATGCATGCGTGTGGGAACATCGTTATGGAAGCACGAAACCAGTGATCGTTAAGCGTTATATCACCATGAACCCTTAGTAATCTCGGTAAGCCAGATAAAAATTTTGGCGCTTTTTTGGCATCTCGGTAAAAAACGACAGGAACGGTATTCGTTACATAAAAACTTGCACTTTTTTAACAAAGCTAACAATGGATGTCTCCCTTTGCTGCGGAGAATTATTGTATTGAAGGTAGGCCGGTATTGTAAAAACGTAGTCGTTTTTTTTTTAGAAATATTTTTTATACTTTTCATAAAAACCTCCGGTGTGCTTCATGTAACTTTAGGATAAGGATATAGAAACAAACCTACTGAACTATGCTTATCGTCGGTTTCGTGCATCATAAACATAATCATTCATGTTCAATATGAAAATGGTTACAATTTATATCTTTTTTAATTATATTAGTAGTAGCTTATATTATAACATCTCTTACAGATACATTATTTCAATAACTATTATCGGCTGTTACTTATTTACTAGCTCCATGCATATCAATTTCATTGAGATAATTACAGCAACGAAACTATTTTTTAATGTTCTAACCTGATTATTAATATTATTAAATTTAGATGTGTCACCGTATAACTGTGTATTAACAGGGGAATTAATTATAAAACATGATAATGTACCCACATTATGTGTCATCTCGCAAAAACCAATGCTTCTTAATTTTACATGGTGTTAAATGATTCACTCGTTTGTCTGCCATGGCCCAAAACCCAAGTATCTAATGTCGTAAGTTTCTTCTTTCTTGTTTTAGCTCTCATCTTATAATTTTGCACTTGCATTTTTTATTTGCATATATCTAATAATCAGTGTGATTGGATACATTATGTCTATTGTCTTCTTTACCTTCTACATTACATTTACATGTACTTATGTGGTGAGAAAACCTTGATAAAAATATACTTACAATAAAGAAAAAATCCTGCATAGGTACTTAATCGCTTACTGCATAAAAAAGTATGGTATACAGAAATAAATAACATGGCAGATGCACTTGGCACCTTGTCTTAGGCCTAGCCTTCCGGTTGTATCTGTTGAATTATTTATCCATTCTTTGTTTTATGTTTATCTATTTCTATTATAATGTGCAGCCTAATGAGCAATGCATCTGCGGGAGCAAAACCTGGTTCTATAAGGAAGTCGTCGGAATGCCATGTTAAGAAACTTGCTCTTACACGCGTGCCTATGAGGTCTTGAGTATCAGACTCGTTATTTGTCAAGATTGTGCGATTAATGGTTCATCTCATGAAAGAACCATATGAGTATTAGGATCGCGGTAAATTCCTATGTAATGTATACGCTAGTTTTTGCCGTTCACATTATGAAATATTTTTACTTACATGTTTCTATTAACTTTTACTCATATGTTACTAAGAAATGTATGTATTTTATTATTTCTAAAAATAACATATGGTTTCGATAGTTTTGCTCAGAATTTATGCAAAATAATGAACGAAGATGATATAGCTTCACCTTTTGACTCTTTAGTATTTTAATTCCACGACTTATATGTTATTTCAGTTTATTTTTTCTTTTCTTATTTCGGTGTTTTCTAATATTAACGTAATATAGTTAAAATTGCAAAGTTAATTTCTAAGAAAGTTGTAATATGGAAATGTTTAGTAACACAATCACATGTTCCTTAATATATTTAACTATATCAGTATCTAAGAGGACGTTAATGGTATATAATCAACAGTCTTATTTGATACCACGAATTCGTGATAATCATATTACGCTATTTGTTATCAACTTATCACTTGTCGCGTACGATGAACGAAACTAACATGAGTGACTCATTTAGTTGTGCTTTCTATTAACTTGTTACTTGATGCTAAAATTTTATTCAAGAAATGAATACGCGGTCTATTTCTTCATCACGGTATAATTCTGATTTAATTTGTGAATGTTGAGATTATGTTTCATATACCTACTTTACCTTACTTTCTGATATTATGTATGATAATAAATTTAATGGAGATTAGAATTAGATTCTAAAATATTTTTATTACACATTTGTTGCCATCAATATCTTGAGTTTTAACTAACATTTCATTGTCTTTATCTTCAACAAGGGCTATGGTCAATATAGAACCCCGGCTTGTCAATACTTGTGAAATTTACCGGGCGCCGTCGTTTTTGTCGACTTCGACTCTCAGCACGCCGAGAGCGTTTATTTTTTGCTCCTCTGCTGTTGTTAACTCAATACTTCTTAATTCTTTTGAGGGCCCTTTAGAATAAAAGATTTTTAAGTTTACCGTTGGACCTTTTTTTAAATATGAATGTTGTTGAATATTAAAATTCAGAAAACATCCCTTACAGGCAGAGAATAAAAGAGAAATTTTATACGAGTAGATGGTAAAAACGTAGATATTGTTTCTTAGTTTGTTGCACACATACAAACACAAGTTAGCTAAACTAAAAACAAAGTTCATAGAGATGTTAATATAGTATGGTCAAAGATAGTTTCTTATCGTTAACGAAAATGGTAACGTTGGCGGCCCATGTATTTAAATATTTCCGTTCATCCAATAGTTTACTGGTGAGATTATTTTAGTTCATAGAATCGTTCGTTATTAAAGATTCATCTAACTCTGAAATCTGTAGTGAAATTTCATATATTCAGATTAATATGCCTCTTAATTTTATCCAATTTAAACATTTTAATTATTCTCTACAAATTTTTCCTCAATCTTGCAATTTTGAAATTCCAACATTTCATCCCGTTGATATCCTTGCTATCGGGTTGAGTTACGAAAACGGCACTCGACATTCGGTTCGGAAATTGAGCGTGCTAGACGCCGAGATTGCTTTTAAATCGCATTAAGTGCGATGCACCGATGCACCACGAGACGTAGCGTGGTAATTATAGTCTAATTTTAGGCTGGACGAGGGGAGCTAATGCAAATTGACGGTTGTGGACGCTAAATATTGTCTGATCGACCGCTAGTCCATTTGTAATTTAGGTGTCTGTTAGATCCTTAATTATTATTCAACAATATCACAATACTTATATGCAAAAGCTGTACTAATTTGCGATGTGTTATTGAAATTTTGTTTATCGTTGATAGTTTACATATATTACTTTAATCTCTTATAATTTAAGTGAAGTTCGTGATATCAAGCATATGTTATATATTCTTAGCTTTAAAGTGCATATTTTACTAAAGATTTTTTTTGTTCCACCTCCGAGCCTATAGATAGCTAGAATTACAAGAAGTTAATTTGAAACAAAAAATACAAAAAGTGAATTCAAAATAAAACCAGTTGAAACAAAATCCAATCGAAAGTAGAGTATCAATGTAAATTCAAAAGAAAACTAAATAAAACACGAAGTTAACAAAGAGATAGTTAGCCAGGAAAGTTCTGGGGAAGCCAGGTACTTCACGTGGCTTCTTTGAAACTTTGCCTTTACCCTGAAAGCCTATTCAAGTGAAAGCTAATTCCGTTTTGTTCTTATTCACTTTGTTTTTTTGGTTTCTTTGTTTATTTAATGTTCTGACGTGTATATTTCTTAGGTAATACTTTTAGCAAACTTTAAAATTAGCAAATCTTCATCGTTGGTGTGATAGTTTTATATTATCTTGAAAATAATTGCAAGTGACATCTTTATATACTTACTGCGATAGATTGATGACTAAGGCACACATTACATGCTCATGCACGCATGATGAAAAACAAATCAATTTAATTTTTTTAATTTATATCAATACTAGCTGTTGCCCGCGGCTCCGCCCGCGTGGGACTCGGTTATATCGCGCCCAAAAGTAGCCTATGTTTGACCTCAGGTCGGTAACTACATCCCTACCAAATTTCATCACAATCGGTCCAGCAGTTTAGCCGTGAAGAGGTGACAGACAGACAGACAGACAGACAGACAGACAGACTTTCGCATTTATAATATTAGTATGGATTTGGCGATGATTTGTTTAAAAATCAGTTGATTTAATTGTTCCATCGTAAATCATCGCAAAATTCTTGATTTAAACTAAAAAAATTAGGATCTTTTATTTGGAAATCAGTTGATTTAATTCACCTTTCGAGTACCATCCCTTTGTTTGATGGAAAACCATCATGCGTGCATGAGCATGTAATGTGTGCCTAGAAGTGGTTCCTAACTTCCGACCCAAGAGTTCTCCACTCCACGGTATTCTGCGCCACCTCTTGCCAGTCGGCTCTTTATTTATTTAAACAAATTTCAATCACAATTATAATACTAATAAACAAATTGAAATTTAATATTTATGTCTAGTTCTAGTTCACAGATTCATAGAAGTTCCTTCAAGTTGAATAATTTTGGTCTGAAAACATCTGATCAATGTACGGAATCAACATATTTGATGAGAAGGATAATTCAACAAATACATTTATTACTAATGTAACACATTATACCTCCTTATAAAGAAAACCAATGATGGAGAGATTCCCTTGCTAAGTAAAAATATATACTTTCTTTTCTTTAATAAACATCGATGAGGCGACATTAAGCACAAACTGAAAAATAACTCGATTATTTTTATCACCTGACTAATCGGTTTCGATTAAATCGCAATTGCATCGTTTCCTGCGAACCAATTAGCGATGGAAAGTGCAAAGTTGCATTCGATTTTTCTTGTTTATTTTATCGAGAATGTTACCACAATTTTTAATTAGTTTTAATACGTATAATTTTACGAGAGTAAAGTGAATTTAGAGACAAAAATTAAGGTCAGCTTTAACGATTGCACATCTAGCTTTGGTCGGTAGTCGGATAGCTTTAGCTTCGTAGAGCGTCGTCTCTCTTTGGCGGCTCTTTCATTCTTGAGCCACATAAAGAAGGAACCTATTATGAAGTATAAGAACTGTTATTATTCTATTACTTTTCTTTGTAACTCACAGATATATAACTATTCGAGAAGCCAGTCTTCAAAATTTGTCTGACTGATAAAGGTATCTGTGTTTATTATTGGCCATCGGCGCCTTTACCCTATATTAAAATAATGGTTTTTATTATGGCGTAAAGCCATTGTCATTTTGGTAAAATTCCAATCGTCTGACTGGCTGTTTGTTCTGATGTTTACGAACCAACATTATTTAGTTATATTTTTATTGTGAATGTAAATGCGATTATTGCTGTAGCAATGCGCTACTACATGTTGTTGTCTGATTTGCTTTATATTATATTCATTCAAAAATTTATTTTTATCGTCATAGCTCTTCTTATTTTTATCAACAGGGACATTTAGAAAAAGGACGTACTGTTGTGGGTTGATTTGCTAAGTATTGTCTAAGTATATCATCATCTCTATATCACAAGCTTGTCTAGTACATAAATCTAATTATTATAAAGCCTTTGATTAATAAAATATAGCGGTAAAAAGCGAAAAATTAGACGAGGCACGACATGGCAATTTACTTCAACATTTTCAACTAAAACAAACTAAGTTTCCATTCTGTTTAATATATTTTATCGGGACCGTAAATCAAATGGCACGCCAATAGTACGGCTTGTTGCATTATCGCTTGTCTATAGCGAATCGGGCTCATAAACTATGGAATCGTAATGTTTCTTATTATACGCTATGTAAACAAACGCAAAAGCTTGTTACATTGTTTTGTACAATTATTTCCACGCATTTTCATTCGTTATTTAATCCTATTGTTGGTAAACGGGTCACTTACATGAATATATTAGTTTTGGTCACTAACTAAGATGGCGTAGGGACCCGAAGTGAGTCTCTGCCTCTGATAATAAAGATCTACATTTCGTTTGCGAGGTGGTCTTAAATTCCTTTTGTTACATGTTGTTTTGTGTTAATAAGTATATAGTATATAAGTGTGAATAAGTAGTTAAAATATCAGTTTGACAAGAAAAAATAAGATGAAAAGCAATCGTACCATTATCACTATCAACCAACAGAATTGACATATCATTCAATGCGGAGTTGTAATTTACAATAACTAATTACCCCATAAGAATTATCAGTCAATCCACGGTCTTTTTGTATGCAATATACATATCCCGTTGATATCACGAAACCATCTTGTCTCTTTAGCGCAACTCAACAAAACAGGTTATTCAACTCGCGGTCAAAAATCGCGTACGCCATTCGCTAAAAATACGTGCGATTGTATAGTCTGCGACATCTGTAAAAGACTGATCAATCACATCGGCGTCAGCGTCGTTGTCGACGCGTCTGCCTGCATTGATTGGATCGTTTAAATATTCCAAAATGGAATTCTTATTTTGAAATTATAATTTGATTAAGATAAAAAAGTGAAGTCTACGCCCACACAAACATTACAATTACATTATTTATTCAATATAAGATACCAGTATGTCCACAGTTGCAAACAAGGAACTTTACGCATGCATGTTACGCCAACAAGTTTATAAAGTTGCATTTAATAGATACACACCATCATTGGTTATATCAACTGGTTTTACCAGCAAAGATGAATACACATATTTTTAAATTAAAATATCTTGCTGTTAATGATAGTCCAAAATCAAGGTTAAAGATAATTAAAAAAATACATATCACAGTTTGACTCCGTCAAAGTTAACGACCGTGCAAAATGTTTTAATATTTCTTCTTAACTCTACTGAACATATCCAGACTTTATTCGGCGATATTCTGTTATTTGCGTTGAACAAACTTTGATAATATAACTTTTGTAGCCGTAAGTACGTACGTAAGACTTGAATCATCAGTGAGCGAAAAAATATTTGAACAAAAATCAATGAACTTGAAAAGAAACAATTCCAAGGACAGCTGTCAGGCGCTGTGGTTTTTTATTTACCTAAAACATAATATAAAAAAATTGCTTAGGGACCGCGCGCGATTCGAAATTATTTGACCTAAAAGCATTTTTAACAACTTTTGTAAACAAAAAACTGTGTTTTTTTTTTTACCGAAAATGATGGCAAACTATTCTAATTATTTAAATGTAAATGAGTGCAAATATTAAAATAAAAAAGAAAACATCTCTTTTGGTCGCGCGATGCATAATAACCCCTCTTTCCAAACGCATCGTATACAAATCATTGATATTATTCATGCGAGATCTATTTGTTGAAACGGAACGGAAGTAGGACAGGCACAGGTCTGTTCGAATGGGCGTCCACGATGTCCAAGTAGCCATAATGGGAATACTAGTTGTAAGTACCAGCGTGATGAGTAACGACAATTTCATTGATTGTCATTTGTTGTTCACATTCAAGTTTCAATTTAGAATAATTTATATTGACGTCCTCTGCGCGCTTGGTTACATCCTATGTCAGTTACATTTTTATCATAATGATTTTACGGTATGATAAGTTGGAATTTAAAGTTTTCTTAATGAACATCATTATCGTCATGAAATATGTGCAAATTATGTGTACAACTTAAATAATAGCATACGAACTCTGATAACGTACACAATTTATTATCACATCTACGTGCGAAAAAAAACGAAGCTACTCAAAAATATTGTATGAGCTTGAATATATTCGTGAAATAAAAAGTTTACATTAATTTTAACCAAAAACTAACAATATATACACTAATGACTTAACACTAGAAACTCCATGAATAAAAACTTAATAAGAATGAAACAGTCAAAAAGTCTATTTACGTAGTGGCTTAAACTTAGGCATTAGCTCATTATTTCCTAAATACATTGATAATTTCTGATGTAGGTATATTCGTATTAACTATGGGATCGATATTTTATAGACATACAGGGCAAGCACTGACGTAATTTAACCAAAATATGTAATTGATTCAATCACAGCAAGATTATGCACAGATCAAGTTCCAATATTTCAAATTTTGAATCAATTTTATATGTAGACTGGATTTACCCCAGACCACTGACGTAATTGAACCAAAATATGTAATTAATTCAATCACAGCAATATTACACACAGAGCATGTTACAATATTTCAAACTTTGGATCAATTTTATACCTATACCTTCTAGAGTAAACAGACGCTTATGCCGCACTGACATAAATGAACCAAAATGTGTAATTGCACCAAAATTTGTAATTTAACCAAAAAAAATATGTAATTGATCCAATCGCAGCAACTGCACAGTGTGTACAGATCTTGTTTCCACTTACGAACGCAGTGAGCGAGCGTCGAGCGTCCAACTGACCCCTCTGCGATGAACTATCGATTTTATTATTGTTATTGTTGTTAGGGCTTATCTCCCCCAGTTCACTGTGGACTGGTTCTTTTTTCATATTGTGTGCTCACTGTGCTTGTATGGCTGTTGCTTTGATTTTTTTATTCTAAGTTATAAATATATTAAGGTTAATTTAAGGGGTTTGGTAAAGTTGAAAATTGAAAAATGTTGTAAGATCAAGTTGCGCATTTGAATGATGTTATATCCAGGATGTTCCATATTGCAATTTGCTAAGTTTACATTTTAAATTAGATAAAGAAAAATGCCGTTTGAAGCCAAGAATTTTTTAACATTGCGGATTATCTAAAATACTAATCTTATCCATCTGTAATTCTGCATGTTATAAATAACGAATAATCAGCTGTAAACTAAAGGAATCCTGGAGTAAAGAATTCACGATAAAGATCGGGCATATATTTTAATAATTACTGGTTTACAAGGGAATAAATAAATTAATAAAAGTGCATTAACGTCTGATTGCTCCGTTGGCGATGGTTTACTGCGTTCGGAAATGTAAATTAATGCTAAACGTGTCGCCGCTATAAAGTTATAAATCTTACTCGACGCATGTTATAAAATTGACCTGCGAATATTTAACAGATTGATTCAATGCGCGATATTGGCGCAAATTATTGTTGATTATATTTTGGTAATAAGTTTTCATTGGACTCGCAAGATTCTTACCAGGTTTTCAACCTAAATTTGAATTATATTTTTCTAATGTAAATTTTTTTTCTGTAGACAAAGTGCAAAAGGAATAACGTTTAAATCATAGATCACGTGTTTGTATAGAGGATTTATTTTGTTTAGATAAAATTATTAAAAAAAAGTAAATCAACTACTACCCAATGGCAAACAAATTTAACGCATAAATTTCTAGCTTATCTAACATTCATTGAAGAATTAAATATTTCGTGAAATTAATAAGTTTTAGATATTTTATAAGTAATCCATCTGGTCAAAGGTCAAACGAAATAGTAAATCATACCAATTAGAGTTGTTAGCCGCGTCTTTCTTTTTCTCCTATAACAATCGTTGCATTTCATATAAAATTTGCCTTCGTGCAACGTGTAAATTATCGTGTTTAATGGACGAGATGATATCTTCCATGGGGGTAATTTGTGGTAGTCCAACGAACCCTGAGCCAGCCCGACCCGCATGGCCATTGTCCGCTGAACAATATGGACTTAAAGCTCTTGTGGCTACTTAGACCACATTGAGAATTGTCATGACTTTGTAAGTAAATTGTCCCTTTATTTTGCGAAGAAAGAAAAAAGTTTTGACAAGGTTATTTTTTAACCTGTTTTTTAACATGTTTGACTACTAGAGTAAGTATTTTATTAAATCTCCATTAGAACATTTATTACTGGTAAGCTGCCTGTCTTACTTTCACGGCAAACCAACGGACTGATTGTAATGAAATTTGGTATGGAAATAGTTAAAGACCGGAATCAAACATAGAGTACTTTAATAACCGAGTACCACGTGGGTGGAACCGCGGGCAACAGTTTGTTTCTTGGTTTGACAGTTAATATTTATTGTCAATTTGTCGTCTTCATCTTTTATTTGACTTTCGGTCATAGAAATAGGCAATCGCGCGCGGTCTCTACCCAAGCAATTTTGTTTTAATCTATGCTTTCGGCAGTGAAGCCATATGATGACAAAACAAAGAACATTCATGACTAAATCAACAAATAAGGATAGATATAACAATCAATATCAGTAGTAAGGTAAACTTGGTTCATAATGAGTGCAGTCACAAACCGGGCGTTTAAACGCTACCTGTAATGTTACTTCTCACGCAATGGGCGTCATGGGATTATGAATAAGCAGTGACGCGTGCCAACGTATAATTATTTTTTCTGCATTATTGATTTAAGAACATCTATAATAATCTTTATTAACATCTCAAACATAATTACAACTAGCTGATGCCCGCGGCTCCGCCCGCGTTGGACTTGGTTATATCGCGCTCTAAAGTAGATGTTTGACCCCTGGTCCTTAACTATATCCATACCAAATTTCTTAGAAATCGGTCCAGTGGTTTAGCCGTGAAAGCGTATAGTGCAGCAGACAGCAATCGCTTTTATAATATTAGTATAGATGGCTTGAAGTTAAGATTACAATTTTTTTAACCGGATTGATCGTAGCCGGCAATTGATTTGTATTTGTCATTTACTTTTGACATTAACACACAGTTGGAATAACAAATTAGAATCAAAATACAAATGTGTGTAAAGAGGTATTTACCCATTTACTTATTATGTACAGTACAAATTAGACATTTTTTACTTTTGGGTCCTAATGGTAGACGCGAATCGTTCTATTACTCTAACTAATGGAACTAAGTACAGAAATAATAGGTACTTACTAGGTAAATACAATTCAGGCACTCCGAGTTGATTTTGTTTATTGACTCCTCTCAGGCGATACGTTTGTGCTTACCCTAAACTCCCATCGAACAATAGACACATGTACAACGTTAATTAAAGGCCGGACGCGCACTTCCTCTAATTCTAGCAAATATATAGGACGACAAAAGTACTCTCGAATTTAATTAGTGTATTTACCTACATAATATACATATGCATGTAATCCCAACTAATATTATAAATGCGAAAGTGAGTTTGTATATTGGTTTGTTTGTTTTTTACATTTTCACGTCTTATCTACTGAACCAATCTTCCTGAAATTTCGCGTACACATAGGAGCATTGAGAAGGACATAAAGTAACTTCCATCCCGGGAAAAAGCACTGTTTCCAAGGGAAAGTCATGCGGTCGAAGCCTAGTTTGTCAATAAATTTGTGGTATTTATGTTTGTTATTTTATTATAGAGCATATAACAATTTATAATTGTTATTTATTTCGTTGGATAAAAACATTAGATTATTCCTTATTTAGCCTTAATGCTACGTTCAGAAACCCATCTGCATACTAATCCCCGAATAATGTAAATATAACCTTTTTCTAATTAACGGTAAATAAAGGCGGGAGTTCACGACATGTTTCCGGTCACGCACCAAATTAATTTGAGAGTAGAACGCTCATGAAATTGACAAGTTTTTCCTTTCCTATATTTTTGTGACCAAAAATCTCAAAGAATTTGAAAAAGCGCGCGGTTTTAAATTTTTTTTTAGTCATTAATATATAATGAAATGTTCCTTCCTTGTAATTGAAAAAGGAATGTGGTCGTAAAGATTTACTTTAAAACTAGATAACTTTCCATATGATTTAAAATTTTTGATTAAAGTTAGAGTAAAAATTTCATTTAGCTGTGCCGTCAATGGACGCCAGCAAAATGCTCGACTGTTAAATTATTGATAACTTGAATGCTACCTACTTGTGTGTAATGGATATAGTAGTAATTGTACATTCTTGTTCATTAGGTCATTGTGCCAATTAATATTTTTAATACAAGTTCACAACTAGTTGCTAGACCAGTATGGTATTTAAGTGTTAGTATTATTTGGGCTTTATGACATCTAGAGTCGATTAATATTTGGCCTTGATAAAACTACTATCCCTGCATGAAATTTCTTTGAAGAATATTTTTATTTTATTGATAGACTAACCGAAATCGTATAGGGATAACGGCAAGGAGAGCAAAAGAAAAAGAGATAGACTAGACTAACCTAAAACATACATACATATATATACGGCTCCCCAAGTACGTAGTACTATTACTAATTCTGTGCCCCTACTAAGAGTGAACACGCACTACAGCCGGACCGGGCCTTTTTGCCGGATAAAGACAGGGTTTTACAGATTACGTTAATTTGGGTGAAAATCAACGTTACCCGAGTGAACGATGAAACAAGCCCTGTCCCTATCCGGCATAATACCGCCGATCCGGCTGCAGTGCGTGTTCGCTCTAACTTAATGAAATAATTGAAGTAAATGTAGTGTGAAAATGACAAACTATTATCAAAATGTCGTTTAAAATCTGTAACTGGAATCTATTGCCATTCCAGTTAATATATATCGCCATTAGTTATAAAGTAGTTGCAACAAAAATGTATGTAATGTAAAATGCATGTAGTTGCATAAATTGCATCACGGCAAGGTCGAGTGTACTCTATGCAGTTTCTATGCAAGGTTGCTGCACTAATCATAGGTCCCGCTGCCCTTTAAAAACTAACCAAGATATTTGCTGCCTTACTAATGACTGATGGCAAGTACTCAAGAGCAATTCAAATGATTGTGAATAATACAATAGGCTTGTTTCCATTAAGAATAAATATAATGGATAGGGGTTTATAATGATTAATTATATTATGGAGAAAATAACAAACAATTTTAATTATTAAAAGCGTTAAAGATTAATAATATTTTTTAAAAATAAATTTCGTAAAATGAAACCTTTAGTCACGTGACAGTGAACACCAATCAGAAAGCGTTACGTCACGCCGTGCGGAACTCCAATCTTGTCTTTGACGTTTCGAGTAGCACTACCGGTTCTTGATAAAATTTTGGTTTTTAACAACTAATATCAAGTTGATACAGTTTTTGCTAATTATAATTTGAAAGAATTAACCATGGAATCTGGATTCAGCAAAGCAGACAGTAATAATTTGCCCAGAATCGATGCCGTTATGCTTAGAATTTTTTTTGCGTCGAACAGTAACTTTTGCTCATCTGAATTTCGCAATGTTAAAACTTCCTTGTAAGTATAAAATATTTATTATAAGCTTAAATGCTATGTGATATTTCAGTTCAGTACACAAGAACTTAATGTTGTGACGTACATTTTGCAAGATACTGTTTACTATATTACTGTTCCTTTCATATGATACTCCATATAATTAGTCATATCATTTGGCAACTAGAATAATAAAAAGAGTATGTTTGTAACATTAATTAGAAAACTAAAATGAAACGTTCACTCCTAAAAGTGAAACAACTTAACCTGAACTCATGTATTTATTATTTAGAAAATAGGGATTCTACAAAACACATCTAGTTTGCTCGAATTAAGTAATAGATTGTATTGTGTGAAATACTTAATCAAAATGATCTTTACAAAAATACATTCTTGAACCTGTTGATAAAGTTTGTTTGTTTGTAATATCTTTATTGCTTTAAAATACATAGTAAATAGAACATTATTAAAATCAGAAGACAATGGCGGACTTATCCCAGGAAGGGATCTCTTAGCATAAAGTATGATCTCTAAAGTATGAGCATCATCTCTTCTTGCAAGTTTTAGCCACTTTTTCCGTATTTCTCCATTGTTTGGAACATATATAAATAACTTGTTTGGCGTTTTTATAGTCGTGCTATCACACTGGGGCACTATACAGTACTTATAATATGAGAAATTTATTATTAAATGATTAAAACTAGCTATAACGTACGGAGACACGATCGCTCTTTGGTTTGTTTCGCACGGCGTGACGTCATTCAAGACGCCATGACAGTCTTGTGCGTTTTGGAACCAAATTGAAAAATGGTTTTTTAAAACGCGAAATTTATAATGTAAACGCTCGATTAAAAATAAATAAACCTTTTTTATCGATAAAATGCCTAATAAGCTACAATATTAAGCAGTTATTGAAATTTTGTCAACTAGCCTATTGTTGCTTTAAAATAATGCTGAACAGCTTTCCATCATGTGAGCCTTTTGCATGTTTGTTAACTCAATGGTATGAATAATGTTACTCCAAGTTCAATGAGTAACCAATACCATATTATTGCAGTAAGAAATATACTCATGGCATACCAATCAAAATTGTTTTTGGGCGGAATTCACACTATTCTCATCATGTTTCCGTAGTTTAACTACATAATTAAATAAATATGAATCATAGTTTTGACGTCATTTATTAAGATTATTATATACTTTAAAAAAATATACAGTATGGTGTTCCGTGAACTAAATCATGTAACAAAACTGTTTCAGATTGGGTGTATACATATTTATATGACTTTTATATTTTTTTCGGTGTAATACTAAATTTTTAATTTATCCTGCTTTTATCATTAAACGAGGGTTTAATTTTTTCCTTATACGACCAACATCTGCCCCATTAGTTCTAATTAACTGCAAGCAATTTGGTTAAATAAAAGTTAGCATCAAAAAGGATAAAATACAATAAACATGCACTTCAAACGTAGACGCCAGACCTCTTAGAGCATTAAACTATCAGGGGTAGCCATTGCGCCCAGGCGACCTCTGCCAAAAGATTATGATTATGACCGCCTCGTCGCGTCGGTCATGATGCTTGTATTTGTGTGCGTGTAATTTTTGCTTGTATCTGATATTTTTCTCAAGCGTGTGCGTAGCGAGGTGAT
This sequence comes from Apomyelois bistriatella, assembly GCA_947044815.1. Lineage (NCBI taxonomy): Eukaryota > Metazoa > Arthropoda > Insecta > Lepidoptera > Pyralidae > Apomyelois > Apomyelois bistriatella. Next base: position 2,386,854 of record OX345693.1, read on the forward strand.
CGAATAATGCATTAGTGATAGATAATACCTATATATGTTTCCTCCCCCCGCGCGCAGAATGTGGCAGACTTTTCCACGTAGGAATAAGTGCCCGTGTCTTCTCCGGTTGGTTTAATGCTCTAAGCCAGACCTTCACAAACTCATCGTGTTGCAGTCATCATAGTAGAAGGGCATTGTATACTTAATCGAGATGCATAGCCGGCATTGTTCATTATTTATTATCCTGCGTACGTGATGTAATATGAGATATTTAATGTAATACGGTGTTTACAGATTACACTTAGATTGCTATTTTGTCATCTATCCCAAGTCTAAATATTCCTAGGGCTAACCACATACCTAAGTTTACTAGGTTTTGTAGTGTAGATTGGTTACATGTTTTATTATTTGATTTTAGTTGTTAAAAACAAAAATTAAAAGCCAAAATTTATTCGTGCACTTTTTAACGTGTAAATTATAATGTCATCAAAAGCATATTTGTGACTTCCAGGGATTTTTGACAATGTTTAAAAATCGTGTATTTGGCAATTGGCAACCACATTCTTTTCCGCTTAAACTACTCCGAAAATATCTAATGAATTTTTATGCCGTATTTTTTTTTTGAGACTAATATTGGATGTGATTTAAATTTCTAATTCTACGCATAAATTATTATTTGCCAAAAATCTTTTGTTATGATGATTTTCATCATTACATTGACAGAAACTTAGAGGCTACGTAAAGGGCATAAAGTTATCGGTCGGTGCAACGGCTTAATGAAGTGTTTGCCCCAGATAAATATACCGTCGTTCACTATCTATTCCATGTTTATCGTTACAATGATTTTTTTTAGGGTTCACAACTAAATAAACAATAAAAGTTCGAGATCACGCTGAAAAGTGATTTCTAAGTATTGTTAACACCGTGTGGGTTTCGAGATGTATTGATCTTTGCGGTCCTCTCTCTCTCTTTCTCAGAATAGCTATTCTCAGGTTGCATCTTCAAGTTCCTTATTTAGGTCCTTTGGTTGGGTTTGCAGGGTCCTTCTGTCTTTTACACTGTGTCAGTGTTTGAAAATCGCTTAACAGCAGTCTTGTATATTACGTTTTAGAACGCAGTACGGGAAGAAAGGTTTTCTTATTTCTCGTATATGAGATTTTCAAGTGTTTTCCCAACGCTATCAAATATACATAATAATATATAAACACTTACTAAAAAACCATAAACCGATACTTTCTACTACAACATGTCTTCATTATTGCAAAAAGCCTTTCATTTTAACAACAAACACTCATTCCTCGTCCTTATTGACATATCTAGGAATTGGAAACTAAAACAAAACTCGTTCGAATCTCCCGTCGGATATTAACTAAAGTAGCGGTACCAGACAAAGAGCGCCGTGGATTCGCTTATTTCCTGCCAGACGGGCGCGGAAGCGAATGCAGCGTCTTTTGCATCAACTGCAACAGTCATTACTGATGCTCCTAGAAAGTTCTACCTCACTGACACGAAATAAAGTACATTTTCTAGTGGCGAATCATTCCGGGTGGAAGATGATTTTTGACAATTGTTTGCGACGCAGATGGAACAGACTGTATTAGAAGTTTAGTACTATCTATTGTCGGTTTTCTGTCAGTGAGATTTCTATAGAATTTGTGTAGTTTCGTAAACGTAGAGTATTTGACGAGAATTTAGATGTATGTGTTATTGTTACAGTCACAATTTTTTTTGGGTAAATTTGGGAATTTAATTAAGATGGTGCTCGTTTTATGCTTGTTTCTTATTAAATGTATGAACACAAACATCGTTATCATCAAGATTTAAGACAGTAAGGAAAAATTTATACCTTCCCTTTTTTGTTTAAAAAATTGAGCTAAGTCAAATATCCCACTCGAATCCATTAACTGCAATTCCGAAAAGCACTTACCAACAAAAATCAATCGAAAGACGTTTGGCGTCACGCGGGGCGGGTTCGCTAACCTATTTCCAATGTACAACCAACCACGATCATATGTCAATGGCACAACGAACAAAATCCTAAATCACGACGAACAAAAAACGTTGCAACACAACGTAATGAAGTGTAAGGTTGAAGTCGACGTTACGCGGTTACGCGAACCCATGAATATAAAGCGCGTAAATAAATAGCAGATGCGCGAAAAACTCACCCCGTCGATACACAGACACTTAGCATAATAATCGCGGGGGTGGGGGAGACAGGGAGGCACATAGTAAAGAGGGGGTGCCTTCCCTGTGACACGATTCTCACGCGACGGCATCCTTTTCAACGGGTAATGAATGGGTAGCGACGTAAATATGTCTGACATAACTCCGACGTTGCGACATTGTCATTGAGATTCGCAGTTGGACGATTGACCCATAGTCGAGCCCTAGGGTTGTTAAGGTATAGTAGTAGAAGTATTGGTTTGGCATGGAATAGTTTATACATACACATAACACCTAAACATAATGTAAGCTGCGGTAACCACTTTCTATTAGGAGGATTGTTTTATAAGAAAAGTCAATAAAAAATGTTTTGGTGGCAAATTTTTTAAATTTAAGTCCTATCGAAAATAATTGCAAAGTAAAAAGACGTTAATCAAAGGTTTTCTTAGATTAATTTTAGCTCACTGAAATATTGGAATAAAAGCTGATGCCTGTGGGTCTTAAGGCACCGGAAGGAGACAAAATTTGTTCTTTTAGGCTGGAGTTCATGTTCTTTTTACTGAGTGATATGAAATTGAACTTCCTATTTGAATTTCTCCAAACGAAGGTTGGGCAACACTATGACAACTTCACAATACATGCCACATTTAGTATGAATTTGGACTAAAGCAGCCACTTGTTATATCGCGCCGGTCGACAGTGTGTTATCAATCACGTGCTCCAGATACGCCTGATAATGTATCCCTGGCAACATAGTAGGAGGAAGTTTCTAAACAGATAACGCGAAACTATCGAATTGATCATTCATGGAAATGTCTGTCGGTGGAACATGACGAAATTGTCGGATTTCTAAATGAAAAGTTGTGTTGGGTTGTCTAAATTTTGTTTATCTTATAGATTTGAACCCAGAGCCAAAAGAAAACAATACTGTGAGTTCAAAGGACTAAAAGTTCTGCAAAAAAAAATCCCATGAAGCTTTTATAAAAAAAATCCTTTACATTGCCAGCTCGTGTGACCTATACTAACATGGTCATAGAATACCAATGTAGACACTAATCATTACATAGGTATGCTATGACCTCGCAAGGTCCGAGAGGTCCTAGATATTGCGTGAGTTCCGTTCTCGGTAACACAGTAACACCACTCGACACTAATCGTTCTAGGAAATTACTACAGCCACCACAAGCGCCTTGGTCGTAGTAATTTGTAGTATAATTATAACTTAACAAATCAATATCGACTTAAATATCTCGATCCGGTTCTCTCAATTTCAATACAGTACTTGCTTTTAGGTATAATAAGGTATCAATTCTTCGTAAAACGTATAATTCTTTAATACGTTGGTTGATGTGAGTAGTTTAGTATAATCAACCCCAGTAATATTTTACATTATTTAAAATCAATTTCAGATTTTAATTAGTTCAGGCAACGATAAACATATGCTAATCTAATAATTCATAAATTTCCATACTGTTTTTCATCAAACCAAGGTGCTCATATGCGCGCTGCGGGGCGCCAAGTTTGAGCACCGCAGGGCCTGGAGATTAGCGGGGATGGGAGGGAGTACCTACAGAACCCACTTTGACAGGGATTCGGCCTGACACCCGAGGCACAATGATCAATTTGCAAAGTAATACTGGATATCCGACTGATGGAAATGCAAATATCATAATTCCAACTGAATTTGATGCATTTTTTATTAATGTTGTAGTTAATCAATTTGATCATTTGAGCTCTAAATTGGCTGGACTCGTATTTCTGGTTTTCAAAGTACCTAATGAAATAAATCCTATACTATTAAACGAGCAATAAATTTATTTGTACTCGCGTTTTCGAAAACGGCTCTAACGATTTCTTTGAAATTTTAAACGTAAGTTCTTACATAGTCAAAAAGATAATCTGGCTAGGTTCCATGTCTGGGAAAATTCATTTTCAGGCAAAAAAAATTCTGCATAAAACGAGCGAAGCTCGGTCGCCCAGGTACTGGTTCTTTAAATGAATATCTCCATACGATGCGTTTCGTGCAGGATCTACCAAATCTATTGTTGTATGTTCAAAATCAATCCATCGTTGGAGCATAAAGTCCTGTCAATTTTAGTTAATTCTCAAAACTGGTTATATTGGTCTAATATAATCAAATAGATTAAAAGTCCCTGTTCGTTCAAGCCAGCCCTGTAGTTATCCGCTAGGGCTGCAATCAGCGCCCTCGCGACATGTGCAGGCCCTGCAGCCGACGTATCATTTGCGCTTTTGTACGCCTACTCATTATGCTCGTTCACTGGCCCGAAACAGGGGCGTGTCCGCGAAGCCGCCACACGTGTTGTTTAACATGGGAACTGATTGGGAATTTATTTAGGCACTGCAAAATTCAAAAAACATTTTATTTTGGCAAAATGTAACACGGAAATATACTCCCGAGGGATGGATAGGATCAGAGACCAATATTTTTATGGTGCAGGCATAGAATGTTGACTCAACATCATCATGTAGGTGTTATGGCCAATCGACTATGCACACCCTGGTGCCAGAGTTAGTATTGTACCTATTGATGAATGTATGACGAATATAATGACGAATTCGATAATGTCAACATGAAAATATAAAACAGCATAATTCTTAGTAACCGTAACTTGATAGGTGTATTATTTAGTAAATGGAAATTTCATGTCGTTTAGGGAGAACAAGAAAATTCAATGGACAACAAAAGCCTCTTGAGATGTTTTGAAATGATAGAGAATATCCCCAATAGCACAGAAAAGTCGATAATAGTACTATGCCAATAGCATAGAATTTGTAATCGCGAGGCAATGTTTTTTTAATCTTTGGCCAATAGGTTGTTTGCGATGACACAGCACGGCCCGTTTGCTACTAATCTACTCAGTGTTCCACGTAAACTTGACTTTTTGTTTGTATGTTATCTTTGAATGAGTGTAATTTCTGGCTGATAAGTGCGTATCATTGATAGGTGGGACCAAATGGTGGTATGACTTTTTCTTAACTTATTGTATTCCGTAATAATGATTGTCGATTTCGTAATTTTGATCAAATAATGTTAAAGCCATCCGACTAATATTATAAATGCGAAAGCGAGTTTGTATATTTTTTTGTTACCTTTTCTATATAATCTAAAATCTTCCTGAAATTTCGCATACACATAGCTAGGAGTATTGAGAAAGACCTTTCATCCCGGGAAAAAGCACTGTTCCCGAGGGACGATGTTTCACACGGGCGAAGCCGCAGGCGAAAGCTAGTTTTTCTTAAATAATATTTCGATTGAAATTTAATTGGCCCAAAGTTGTCACCAATGCATGGGCTCATTCATGTAAGATATTTTCAACTATTTTTTGAGGCAACTTTGTTCTATATACAAACATTATCATAAAAATCGGGTGCGGAAGTTGTTTCGATAGATTTAGGACAGTCAAAAATCTAAAACCGAGTCCTACAGTGTTGATCAACTAATTTAAAATAATAATCTCTTGACAGTTTATTTCCAAATCTGATTCCGGGTATTTCATTAAAATTTTATCCTCTGCCCTGAAAATAAAAGGAAAAAAAAAACGCAATCTGGGATTATCAGCCGTCCCCAAGTAAAATATGAATCGTTAAAAAGTTGAATGGCCGGAAGCCGCCGAAGTGGCTGCAACTTTTACGATCTGATAAATACTTTGGCGTTTATTTGTTGAAATTGAAATATTACTGTCAGATAGGTCGCACGTGTGTGATTTTATAAAGTGAAAAAGTTAGAATAAATCATAGAATTTGGAATCGCGCGCGGTCTCTTCAGTAAAATTTCTTTTTTAATCTATGGAATAAATAAAAATTTCCATTCCAATTTCAAACTCGGAATAATAAACCACGGAATGTTGAGCGTCACTTATCACTTTACCAAAGAGTATTCAAATTTACCATAAAGGAAAACTGTTGTAAGATAGATTATTTTATGGATTTACAAATTGATGGATCTTAGAGATGAATATGAAGGACTTTCCATATTAACTTTGATATTTCCATAACTACGTCACGACTTTATGTACAGTTATCATATTTTAAAAGAAATACTAGATCTTTGTTATGCTTATGGTTATGCATCTACCCATTAACCCAATATAGGTACAGTGGGCTGCAGAGAAATCTGACGCCCTTTCAATAGCAATACTTGGGGCATGGGGGTCATATTTCTCTGCAGCCCACTGTACGACTGATCTATTGTCGCGATGAAACAAGATTGATTTTTTGAAAATTTTCAAATAAACGCAAAATCACAAATCGTTAGTAGTTATTAGATTTCAGACTTGTGGCTGTCTGTATATGTAGCCACGACACGCGAAGTTTTTAGTCCCGAAGACGATTTGGCGACGACAGGCGGGTTAGGGCGACACGCTAGGCTAGGCTACACGCGTGTGATAATTTCTCGCTGCGATAAAATCGTCACGCCCAATTGTCGTGTATAAAATTTCCTTTTTACTTAGGTACGTAATTAATGTTTGCTTTTAGAGACATGAATTAAATACATATACAAAATCCGTTTTTGATAATACAAAAAGAAGCCTTTTGTATACAATACATGTGGATTTATGTATACAAAAATAATCAATCCTTTTATTTGGCGCTGATATTGATCATGACACCCAGTTAATAGAGTTACCTATATCACGTAATGGTTCTTTATTAATTAGTAGATATTAATATCCAGTGGATAAATTGAAAATTTTACTCCTATTTGTTGAGCCGTAACTCATAATAAAATAGGCGATCGCACCAAAACAAACACGAAGGAATACGCCACCCACTCCTACTCGATATTCGAATTGTAAGCGAGATTACAATGTCTGTAACGCGCTCGGGTCGACGACCGAAATCGGCGCGGGCGCGACCTTGCATCGCCTCTGCCTCACCTACATACGTACGCCGACACCGCGGCCACTTTTGCTTTCGACATTCGCAAAAAAATATTTAGCGACTTCAAACGTTCTATCGAGTATTCGAATTTCAAATATAACTGGATCATCGCGTGCAGGGTTGCCATACTTCCGCTCTTATTTCTGTTACGAAGAGGAAGGAGTTTCACCGTTAATAAATTAGCCACTTTATTACTAATTAGAGACTATTAGATAACTACGTACACATCATCAGAATGTGCAATAACACTAACGGAGTGAGCTTTTGTCTGGGGGATCGAAGATTTCGAAAAGTTCAGTGGTATTAATGATCGATATTGAATTAAGATCCCCTTACAGATACCTGAGCTGAGCCGTTCTTAAAATCTTTGGACATTAAATTTTTCTTAAAAATTAGGTCAATTAGCGACAAAGCTCCCACCGAAGTGCGAGAAAGGAGGGGAATGTACGATTCTAGTTATGGCTGTACATTGTGGCTTCACAAAGGGCGAGGGTGCACCCTTGACAGCCCGAGACAACACCCCACGGCCCCCGCGCTCCTGCTCGCTGGGAGGTACGACACCCCCGATGCGGCGAAAAAAACCCCCACATCCACCATCACAAAGTTCATAATCGTGTGTAACTCGTGGGTTACGTGTCAAATTTTGTTATTCGACATTACCTGTAGATCGTCTAACAAAAGATTATAAAACCAGTTATGCGGGAGAGCAATATAAGGATTTCGTGTATTTCTAAAGTAAGCTACACTACTGAATAACGTGGCACAACTGTCAGCTTTAAACATAATGATTGATTCTCCGATTTGAGAATATCAACCGCTCTGTGTCTTGCATTTAGTTGAGTCACATCACATCCGACAAAGAAGAAGTAAATTCATTTGTTCATTCGTCATACATAATGTCGTCGCGTCAAGTATACGTGCGGTGAATGTCACGCGGCCAAAAATAATTTTAATGTGTGCGGGTCGGTCAGTGCAGCGCGTCTGGTTGCGTCACTGCACCGGACCGGCACAGGGCATTGCACCTTACGCCGCTCACGAGCCTGCCTCGATGGACGATGAGCATGCCGTCCCTCTCACGCGTCATCACTTGCCTATCCTCGCATACGTACGATCGATCGTATACATACCCATTCAACAGCTGATTGTCATTATTAACGTGATGGTGACACTGCTATGAACCGGACAGGTCCTGGTGGGGTTATTATTATAAAATTGACTTAGTATGTAATCAGAAGTCGTATAACAGGTTGTTATTATATTGTTTCAGTGGCGTAGCGGTGCTGAGTTCGACGGAGAGCGGTGGCTGCAGCGGTAGCGACATCACCGAGCCGGCTTCGCCGCGCAGCCCTGAGTCGACGGGCAGCACCGCTGAGGAGGGCGCGGGAGCGCGCATGCCGCCCTGGGCGAGTGACCCGGCGCCGCCGGCATCGCGACGCCTCGCGGCACAGCCCGCGCCCGTGCGCCGCCCACACCTACCCATACATCGCCGTATCACCGAGTACTTCAACCACAAGATGAAACCGCAGAACGGTCTCAAGCGAGACTCCAGCGCCTCCAGCAACGATGACACTAAAAGAAAGTGCCTACCCAAAAACGGCGTGACCCACGACCTGGAGAAATACATCTCTTACATATCACAGACATTGAGTCCTAAAGTATTGATGGATGTCGGCAAGCAAACCGATGTAGCGAAAAAACCCTTGCATCCAACTTCTAATGGCATCATAGATACAGGGAAACATACAGATCTCAGTAAAACTACATCTAGTTCCAATCTCAATGGAATGATTGACTATAATAGACCTAAGGACAACAAAGATAAACATTCTACGAGTTTGTTTAGCTTGGGCGGAGGAATACCAGCTCCAGAATCACATTCCAAAGAGAAACATGTGAATGGTATAATAAACGGGTTGCTAGACGCCAAAAAGCAAACTCGGGACATAAAAATGACAACAGACCCATCCGCCAATGGTGTAGTCAGTATGAATGTTCAAAATATGAGTGTGAATAAGAACCATAAAGTGCCAATATCAGCATCAAACGATACAAATGGTTTGAGAATTGCGCCAGCGACTTCTGCGAGCCAATTGCCCAAAAAAGTTGGTATTTCAAAAGCAGACTCAACTAGAATGAATGGTGTCGTGAGTTCTACAACTAAATTAGATAGTAAAATGAATGGTGTTATGTGCGGATCGAACAATTTAAGTTTAAATTCTATATCATCAAAAGTATCATCCACAAAGAAGGAGCCTGTGAAAAAAAATGCTCAACCTTCGAAGAGAACGAATCGAAAATCATCAGCTTGTATCGCCAATAGCAAAAACTTGACGTGGTCCAAAGCAAATAACCTTAAGCAAGTGCAGCTTCAGCAACAAAATTGTGTCAACTCTACACAGAGCCCACCAAGGACTACCATTTCAAGTGATGCTAAAACACCAACAAAGATGAATATTCCAAATGGTGTACGGCAAGTTTCAATGACAATGAATGGCAGTATCGGTAATATGAATGTGCCGGTAACAAATCTACAGAATTGTCACCAATTAAATATCTCACAACCATGTAATGGCACAGTTACATCTAATAATTTAGCTTCCTTCGTTGCTGTACCTCAAAACGTAATGTTGACCGCTCTGAGGATACCACAGAATGGAATTTCCACACAAACCATAAATCATCAGCAAAACAATATGACAGCCTTCAATCGACCTAATGTCAATGTGTCAAGTCCGACGAAACTAAATGGACAATTTGTGTTTCCTTTCGTGCAAAATATCAATGGGACGGTCGTACAAATACCAAATTTAATGACAAAGATGCCAAATTTTGTTTTACCACAAACTCCACAGTTAACAACACAACGTCAAGACCATTTACAAAATCAGCAAGCTCAAATTCTTATAAACGGCACGCTATTAAAGCTGGCAAACACAATGCCACAGACGTACCCAAATGTTAACAAGCCATCGCCGGTGACGAGCCAATCGATTCCCGTGATGAATAAGACCGTTTCTGGAATGCCAACTAGCGGAATGTCTGTTCAGTCTAAACAGAATTTCACTGTTAATTTTAGTCATCCCGTGCTGGTTCCACAACCTGGCTTTATTGTGACGTCAGTGCCAAACATCAACGTAAAAGAAACGTGGAGTTATTCCAATACAAATACAGCATCTTCTTCACAACCAACATGTTCTAATCCAATAGTTCACCATCCTCCGCCTATCGTACCCAACTTCACAACCCAAGCGCTCCATACAAGTAGTATACCTATAGCGCCTGTCAAACCGCCCGATAACCCAATCCAGGGTACAGATCCACCAAGTAGCACAGTTAAAGAACCTGAACTTAATGAAGTGTGCCAGAAATTGAGTGATGTGAATTCGACATTAAGAGAAATAAGCTCAAAGTGTGATATTCCTTGGCTGTCAAAAACTGTGAATAATAATATAGTTCCGCTAGATACTAGTAAATTGACTTCGAGGCCTTTCGCACAAGTGAGTAGTTTATCAAAGAAACTAGAAAACTTGGTGGGGGAAAAGTCTAAAGATATTCAAATATCGGAGGAGTTTAGGAAGGAAATTAGGATTGAGCACACAGATGCAGAATTGAGGAAAGTTGAAGAAGTAGCGAGACGGGAAGAGACCATTTTTACACAGATTACTGTTTTGAAGGATGTTTCATCGAACGTTCAAAGTACTTTAATAGAAGCTAACTTCTGCAGTACGACAACGGAATCATCTGAGTCTGGTATCGGGACGGACAAGTCTATCGACTCGCCAAGTGACTCTCAAACAAGTAAGGAGTGTGACGAGGATTCGTCGCTATCGCTGAGTGTTAGCGTGTGTTCTGTTGAAGTGCAGAGTAGTCAGAAGAGTCCAATACTCAAGCAACCAAAAACATTGAGGTTTCCCCCGAAGAACCCTGCGAAGACGGATAACGACCGGAGGACTTCTAGTACGGATACCACATCCACAGTGACGCTGTGCCATTGGGAGAACTGCAACAGAGAATTTGAAAGCGATACGGACCTTTTAGAACATTTACAGGTAAGATTATTTGTAGTTTTTTTTTTTTGTAGTTTCGGCTTTAGAATAGATCGCTCCATTTCTTTCCGTTGATGACGTAAAAGACGACTTGAGAGTCAGAGGTCTAAATTTCTGCTGTTGCAGCCAACAATCGCCTATTCACATCATCTAAAATGAATTCCAAGGCATAGTTATAATAAAACAGATAAAGGAGAAAACAAACGTCGTCGTGTCAAGAAATAAAGGAACTGGCAAAGGATAGACAAATATGGAAGGAACTCCACCGACAAGAGCCTAGGCTCTTAAATTTATGATGATGATGAAAATGAATTCCAGATTACTAAAATAATTTTCTTACCAACAATGTGTGTAACCCAAAGTTTGACTGGCAGAAAATGCTTATATAGCATTAAGTTTACCTATGTAACTCTTTGCTTAATAGTTTTAAATAAATAAATAAATAACCCCAATATTGTGTATATTTCAGACGGACCACGTGGAAACTCAAGCAGGGAAAGAAAACTACGTTTGTCTATGGCAGAAATGCAAGGTCCGCGGCAAGCCCTCCTGTTCGCGACTCTGGCTAGAGCGTCATGCGCTGTCGCACGGCGGGAACAAGCCCTTCAAGTGCATCGTCGACGGCTGCGGGAGAAGATTCTCCACACAGGTATAATTACGTTCTTACGCGCACACACACATCCACAGCTACCAGCTCATCGCCAAAACGAATCCACAATAACGCTCTCGATCGCTGCGACTGATACCGTTATTGTCTATCTCGTTCTGACGGTTTGTCTTGCTCCTCGATCGTCAATGCACCCCCCGAAAAGGTCATCATCGATTCGAACTTTTCTCGATTCCAATGTAAGAACTAGGGATATGTTTGTTATTTCTTAAATTGTCAAATATTGCTTGCATATAGATATTATTTTGTGGTATGTAATCAATGTGTCGAGATCATTTCAAATTTCTGTCTGACCTTAAACATCTCATGTTTATTGGATGTTATTTGTGGTAATTTATTTCGGATCGTGCATTACGTTGTTTCTAAGTCTTCGACATCCAATCACTAGTGATTGAATCACATGTGATTGGAGTTGTCCTTATTGCTGATAACTTTTGTAATCTTTTGGTCGTCTTTTCTTCTCTATAATTTTCTTCCTAGTTTTTTATCTCCGAATATTCAAATGTAATAAATTCCATTATTATATTCATAAAGTGATTCCATCACTAGTTTATTTTGGCACATCACATTTTATTACTGTAACATTTTTTAAAATATTTGTCTTCGATTTTAAGTTTATTTTCTCGTCTTCTTGTGTATAAATTCAAATAAACGATTTCTATTCTAAATGGTTAAACATGGTCCATAGGCTAGGGTAACCACTTATCATCAAGTGGCCGTGCGCCTGTATGTCTACTAAATGTTATGTAAAAAATCCAATCTCATAATCTATCTCCCTAAGTTTGAATTGAGTGATGTGCCTATAGATTCTCTCGTAGTTGTTTTAACAGTCTTCGATAGCCATTATTATTTAGAACGATAAATGTGTGTTATGCTTTCTTTCCCAAGGAAAAGAAGAGGAGTCAGGGGCAGTACTGATGGAGCAACTTATTTTATTTGTTTATTTGACAAAACAATAGATTTATTATCTACTGATAATTTACTTATTGTATTGTTTATTAATTCGATACAAGTACAGCCAATTTCTATTTATGAAACCGGTTGTTATTGTGTTACCTTTGCATTTATTTAAAAAATAATTCTGAACTTGTGTCGATATTTAGTTTGTTTTTCAACTACCCGTCGTGCTGTGGCAACACACACAACACAGGAAAATCAAGTATAGTGTTCGGATTAATTAGACGATAAGACTTAGGGTAAATAATAGCGTAATTAAATATTTTTGGCAATGATGTAATTAGTATATGTCATTTAAATTCCAGGATATTGTGTTTATATAATTTTGAAACCACATAAATACTTTTCTTTATGGTTATAAATATTCATCATGCTTTTTAGGTCGACTAAATATTCAAACTATCATTCGCAAATCATCTGTTCATGGAATATTCTAGAAACTTAATTTTTCAACCAAATCAATCACCAACATTAACCGAATCCTGAACCGCCGTCTTTTCAAATTTAACATAGCTTTATAAAATTCCAGATTCTTCTAGAAAGGCACGTGAACAACCACTTCAATGAGGCGTCTCCCAACGCCAGCGGCAGTAAGAAGTCTACAGACAGCGCCTCCAAGTTGATAAGAAGAAATGGGAAGAAACTGCGGTATAGGCGCCAGCCATGGTCTGGTGAGTTGATTTGTTGACTCATTTTTAAGGCGTCTTCATCGCCGTGTATCTAAGTTGCATCTTCAGCGTATGCTTTAGATCCCAGGGTGCGCTATTTTTCTTCTTGTCGAGGCGAAATGTCTTGACTCTATATTATTTATGACCTATGTGGCTACGTTGATTGGACGAAGAGCACACGAGAAGCTCGATAGCCTAGCGCGGCGAGCGTGTTTGTAACGATGGTGCGCGTTAAGCGACGGCGACGGCGAGTGCGCGGCCATGTTTGGATTGGTCGCCGTAAGTGGCATTTCGTATCTTGAGCTCCTTCGTGCTTCGGCAGGCACGTTAAGTCGTTGGTCCCGGCTGTTATCGGTAGATGGCAGTCGTTACGCTATAACAGATGCCTATAGGCAACTTTACAGTGTTGGCCACTTTGTTGTTGTCCTGTTTGTTACGCTTCCATGCCCTATCTACTGCACCAATCTTCCTGAAATTTCGCATACACATAGATAGTATCCACACCCCGGGAAAAAGCACTGTTCCCGTGGGAAATTAACGCGGGCGAAAGCTTGTAAATAAATAAATGCTTCTCTATTTCCAGCGCGCATGTTCGACTTCTTCGACGCCGGCACCATGGAGGGCCTGGCGTTCCGGCTGTCGCGCTGCACGCGCTGGCGGCTGGGCGGCGCGTGCCCGCTGCGCGAGCCGGCCGGCCGCCACACGCTAACCCTCCACGCAGTGCTCAAGGCCACGCGGTACAACGCGGCCGCCGCGCGCAGGGAGGCGCTGCTCACATACTTCCCGCCTCACGTGTAAGTTACATCATATTACTTTTATTATGTTGCATGTTTTATGAAACGGATGATGGGGTTTTGATAATGTCACAGATTATAGAACAGAAGAACGGTAGTGTACTTTTCATACAAATCTTTCAAACGCATATGTCGCAAAGACAGTATAAATTCGATAAAATGTCACAGCACCCAAGCGGTCACTTGTGAGTTTATGTGTTCTATTATTCCTTCTGCTAGCTAAGGGATTTATAAATAAAGCACTGATAAACAAATTATTAAAAGTCTTTAAAAATCTTGCTTCTATAATTTAAGACTTTTATAGCTTTTGTCATCAATACCTAATTCTAAAGATGATTTAAAATGGAATGTTTTAAAATCCCATTACCCGTATGTTAAAATAAAGTAGTACTCACTTACTTTACTTACCATATTAATTATACGTCTATTATGAAAACCGTCCGAACTAAATTAAATAACCTAAGGAAATCATTACTTTTGAACTTAAATGTTGCTACATAAGGTTCAATCTACCATAACAACAAATATTTAACTACTTTTAAAGATAAAAATTATACAGACCATAGTAGAAGTATGTCTATCATCAAGTATATGAAAACATGAATGTGTCGGATGAGCGAGAAAGCACTACTACTGCTTTTTGATATAAAATCTTATGTCGTAGCAATAAGTTCGTTATTTCACTGATGATGAGGTCGAATTTTCATCCCACCCGAGTCGGCGATCGGTTGCGCTATTCTGCGCCATGGAATAATGCCGATGTAACTTAGACCCCTATTAGACTATCATAGAAATATGATCCTAGATATATGAGTCATATTTATATGAAGAACATATGATGGTATAATATCTACATATGATTCGTGGCCTACCACCACCTCTTAAAACCATGCAAGAACGAGTGAGTAAGGAAGACGTCGCTTTACGTCATGTATTGAGCTGTCTCGCTTACTCACTGGAACTTGCATGGTTTTTAGAAATGATAGTAGGCCACCATATCGTTTATGATCCTAGTTATGGGATCCTATTTGACAGCTAGCGTATAAGTAGGATCATATCTGTATTCGTTTACAAACAACCTCATTTGTCTCACTCTAACATTGGCAATCTTAATAGAATATGATGTTAATATGATCATATGTATGTAATATGTAAATATGAAGAATGTCATCATATATTATGACCATAGAATTTGACAAATATAATATCATATTTATATGATGTTCATATGAAATTGTAATACCGGCCTTATAAACGTAGTACTACTGTACTTTTACTATATACTCATACTTTTACAGCTACCTTTTATTTTGAAACCATAGACAATGAATCTTTAATTATTTTATTTATTTAATGAAATTTTATTGCTACTTTTAAGAACTAAATTATTAACAGAATTCATATCGTAATTTAGCGAACGCTTATTATTTTTTACTATTTAAAATAAAACAAAAAGAAATGAATTATGTTGATAGTTATGTTTAAAATGATCTAGTTTCTAAGTATAGTGTGTTTTGCAGGTAAGCCTTTTGTGGAGTAATTATATTTGTGATGTTCGTGCTTGACGCACGGACTGTAACGTTAGTATCCAAAGGACTCACACTGTTTTAGTTGGAAATGTAATTTTATCATTGAACTAACTATTGCCCGCGGCTTTGCCCCCTTGTAGGACTCGGTAATTTCTCGCCCAAAAGCAGGCTATGTCTTACACCGGATTTTAATTATATCTATACGAAATTGCATCAAAATCGGTTAAGCGGTTTAGCCGTAAAAGTGTAATAGACAGACAGACTTTCGCATTTATAATTTTTGTATGGAAGTATGGATATTAATAATCACTTACTAACTTAATACGAAAAATATTGATATGATAGCTTGATTTTTTCTAAAAACATTGTAAGTACAGTGGGACAAATAGAAGAGTATAACATCTTTAGGTGTTTTTTAAACGTTTAAAGTGGGATACTTTTGTATGTGGCCCACTGTACGCATAGTTAGCGGCAGAATTTAGTTAACATTCTACCGTACATTAATTAATTCGACAATCTGAATCTGTGATACGTAAGTAATGCACTTAGAAGAACATTTTCCAAAAAAATAAATTTAATATACCTGGTTATTTAGTGTTTTGAGTAGGAATTATTTGGAGGACAGGAAAATCACATTTATATCATGTAAAAAAAAATGTGATTAGTTATTTGATTACCAATACAATTAATATGGCTAGACGGTTCATTTTTAAAGAATATTGGTATAACTGAAGATTTACCTAATAAGGCAATTTAAAAAAAAAAATGTTTATTTAGATTGATTTATTAGTTTAATATAGACAATTGAAATGATGTGAGGAACTGTTAACTAACCGTAACGTTACTTTATAATCTACTTGCTCTACAGCAGTATTCGAGTTTATTGTGTGTTACCAAGTAAGTACGCAGGTGGGTCTGTCACCATCGATCGTCGCTTACATAACTGTTTATATTTTATTGCATTAGTACTTAGATTTTACTTACCACATCATTACATATATACTTGTCGGGTTTTATTTCTTAACATTTTGATATAGAAAATCGTCATTAGATACTGAGGTCTGAAAGTAAAATACTACTGGTGGCTTAACATCTCTAAAAACAATGCAAAAACGAATGAATGAGGGAGATGTCGAGTATTGTCGAGTTACATCATGTATTGCACCGTCTCGCTCACTCACTGTTTTTGCATAGTTTTTAGAAATGGGCTTAACATCTCTAAAAACAATGCAAAAACGAATGAATGAGGGAGATGACGAGTATTGTCGAGTTACATCATGTATTGTACCGTCTCGCTCACTCACTGTGCTTACATGGTTTTTACACCACACCGAGGCAGAGGGGCGTGTCCGAATTACTCTTACACCAGGGTGTATGTAGTCGATTGACCGTGACACATACGAAATAGATGAATTTAGAAAAGCTAAGCCACAATATATACGAGTATATATGGCAGTACAAACTTAATAACTACTGAGCAATTCATGTTCATGGGTAGCTAAAGTTATTCCGCTAGAAATTAATTATTTAATTATCTGTTTCATTTAGAATCATTAATTTCACATTTCAACCATATTCATCAGGTTTATCACACAACTAAATATTCATAGCATGGAATTTGTCACCTTTTAATACCTATGATCTGCGAAAAATAGGATCAGGTGCACATCTTGTAATATATCTTCTAAACTTTAATGAAATTACGATGATTGGCAACTCCTATTTAATTAATAATCTGTATTGAATGTTACATTTGCTATGACAAAATTAAAATATTAAAAAACTGACTGAAAATCTACAAAATTGTAAAGTACTTCCAATTGTCAGGGGAACAAAATTTGGTGTTTTGGTGAAAAATGATACCACACGCTGCTCCGAATGGCAGGGTCGTCATGTGTGATGAGGCGAAAGCTCACACTGGACGTCAGTACTGTTTTATCGAGTAATCGTAACTAGCGCCATCTATTATACCGCATACCGTCGTTATTGTCTACCTAATGATTGGATTTAATGTCAAATTGATAACATGTTTTTAAATAATCTTTTTAAACCATATTTTACCTAAGTATAGATCTCTTCATGCATTATCTGCGGTCTTGAGCATTTCTTACTTCTGGCCGACGATCCAGGAAGTTCTTAGTAAAATTATCACGTGTCATAGCAAATGATTTTTGAGTTTAATGCAACAAGGCATGCAGTTGATCCTAAAGCTAATGCTTTGCATGGACAATTGCCAAAGTGCCACACAGAAATGTTGTTAGTATAAAGTTGCTAGTGTTCACATTCACCTATTAAGTCCACCTATTGAATTTTGTAAAGTGCAAAAAAAGTTTAAATAAATCTTTTTTCAGAATCGTGATTTTCCTCTAATACTGGAAATAGTCCCGGTTAAGGTCCTGATTTTAGTGGTGATTTTCATGTTGCTAGCAACTTTTTAGGGTTGCCAGTCCCTTAACCATAATTCATGTTAGTTCTATGCTTTGATTTAATTTACACTTTCGATTGAGTTGTATCCATTCTGCAATGTGTAGGTGTCTCTAAACATTGGTAGTTCTTTAAGCTTATTAGCTTGCATGATCCGTCTTTTTTCTTCTCGCGATGGGATTGCAACCCAAAGCTGCAAACACAATCAGATTAAAAAAGATATCTCGATTTACAACGATATTGATATCTTCGAAAACCGTCGCCGCCTTTTTTACAGATGAAATACAACAAATGTGTTTGCAGCCGCCTCTGTGTGGTGCTGTATTTTTCAATCATAAAAAAGTACTATCTCTTTCCACAGAATCGAAGACGAATGGGTGCCAGAGAAGGACGTGAAGAGGATAAAGCGCGTGGAGATATCTTCGCTGCCGGTTCACACCAAAGTGGTGGTGTACGAGCAGTTCTGCGCCAGCTACCGGAGCGGCAGCCCGCCGCCGCCGCCCGCGCCGCCCCCGCCGCCCCCGCAGCGGCTGCTGCCCGCCAGGAACTGCACGTCATCACGCCTGCTCGCCAACCTCATCGCCAAGCAGAAACGAGAACGGCTCGAGTGCTCCTCTGTCAACCCCAGCGCGCTGTATCGCGAGGAAGAAACGAACAAGCCCGAAGTCAGCGGCGCGAAGAAGCGCAAGATGGGAAGGCGTTATGGCGGGAATTCGTTCTGGCCTTGCGGACGATAATTCGTTTACGTACAACCTGATTGTTTCATTGTGAAATTAAAGCTTTATTCGAGTCTTAGTGAAACGGTCAGGTCGACTGTCACACTGCTCGTTGGGAATTCATGTATATTTCTAGAATAAGATTCGCCTTTACAGTTCCGAGTCGGCTCTAGTTGGACAAATTTTTGTCTTGTTCGTTCGCGCCGCGGAATGTGAAGGTGACATTGACAGTCGCTTGTGACGTTGACATGTGTCAAATGTATAGTGCAAAGGAAGCAGTGTGTTCGGTCGAGACAGATGTTGATTCTCCACACGGTGGCTCACGTCTAGGTAAATTATCGCCAAAGATTCGTTAGAGTTGACGCGGTTCACTGCTAATTAGCAGACGTAAATATTATACAAGACTGATGCTTACTTTTTATAATGATATTACGGACGCGACGCGATTGAGAACAAAATGTAAATATTTAGAGCGATGTGTAATATAGTTTCTCGTTATTCGAGTGTATAGAAGGTTTAGTTTAATGTTGAGGGTAGTAGGAGTCTGATAGGATAAGTGTGTGTGTCACGTGACACTTCGACCAGCGATTTAGCATCACTGCCAACGTTGTATATAGTAATGTATGTTTAGCTTAGATTTATTTGCGTTCGCTTCATGTGGTTTAGTTTACCCCGCGCCTCGGCCGATGTACTCTCCAGCAAGGTTCGATTCAACAACGTAATTATCATGATACATTTTGAGTATTCGCCCTTTTTCTTCATGTATTAGAATGGGTTATGTACTTGTCAAATTAAATTTTGAAGAAGAATGTAATTTTGTTTATTTTGTGAGTAATTACTATGCGCAATGTATTGTCAAATGAAATTTTCACGAAGCTTTTGTTTATTTTGTATTATAGCGAAAGATATAATGTGTAGCAGTGGATAAATAGCGGGTAAAATTGCGTCGTCTGTACGTTCTGCATAACACTTAATATTGTTACGTGTGATTTTAGACCTAATTATCATGATAATTAAGTTGAATGTGGAGTCGGAACCTTGTTGTTTGGCTTAGTTGGGTGTTATGTGTGATCATGATTGTTTGGCGGATGTCTTCCACTCCGGCCTCATGATTCACCAAGTGCCTATACAAGTACCCTAGCATCAATCACTATCGAGTTTTTAACGAATTTTGGGAAAGATGATACTTTTGGTAATAAATTCAAATATTAGGTGAAGCTGCAGGGCGTAAAGCCATTATCCAATTTTTGATCGATGTACCTAATTAATTTTTATGAAAAATTGATTAAGAAATGTTTTCTGTTCGTATAGTAACTTTAATAATATATTAAAGTTGAAGATTTTGAACGTTTGTGACTTTAAACAGACAGTTTCACAATATTAATTTTGCATATGGATAACCTTATTCTAAAAGAAGGTTCTTATAAACTACTTTATATTTATGACTTTCATTCTTATAATACACATGACGGGTGGATGAAACCTCCCCTTAGTCCCATTTCGTAGCCAGATTTTGTACCTGGCTCCTCGAGATTACAATGAGCTACAAGGTTTTCAAAAATTCATCAAAAAGTCAATTTTCTTTACTTGGGCACTATCGTTGGGCGTTACTAGTAGAGGAAGATTTACTTTCAAGACTACTAGGTCTTATTGGCATGATTAATCTGTAATAGATCCCTTTCTGGGATAAGTCCGCCATTGTGCTTTTGTCATTATTATGCTTTTATCTATTTACTTTAGTACAATAAAGTTATTACAAACAAACATGAATGATACCTCGATGAAATCTTGAATGTGGCTCCTTACGCGGTACACATTAGTACTAAATTCATTATTTGACATTTAACTTCGATAGAGATTGGTGCTAGCCGGTAAAGCACACATAGTGTTCACTATTTATCAAGTACCCGCGTAGTCATATCAAACGGATTAGTTAAGACATTTTGAACGTTTTTCCGTTCCTGATTCGAAACGAAACAGAATCAACAGCTGTCTAGTGTTTAAAATAGTAACGTCACTGCCATTGAAGTTGTGTTTAGTTCGGTACTAGCGTGGTCTATCGACAACGTAATGTTAGCAATAAACTTATGTGATAAGATAATGACATTCGTTTCCTCGCACAATTTTTGTATTTCGTGTTTATTACAGCGAACGTTTCGAATTAAAAGTGAGGTGTTTTCGACTCATTCGAGCAACGGAATGTCTGTATAGTACAAAACGAAGCAATGATGAGTTAAGAACTTATTACAGATTTAATGAATGGAATGAGATTAATTCTATAATGTTCTTTGCTTGCGATGAATTGAAATACATCTCTGAATACGAATGAAATATGCGATTTTTGAGGGCGCGTTCCTGTTTTTATCGCGTATTGAAAGAACAACTTTGGTACACATTTTACGAGAAACAGCATTTGCTATTTTGAAATAATATTCTTGTTAAATTGTTGCAAGCTTTCCAAGACATATAGTAGGAATGCGCCCTTTATAGTCATAGTTTATTTACATGAATTTAGTTGCTATGCGCTTAGTAAATGTTCTCAACAACGTCTTACATGTTATTGTGTAACAACTAAGTTCATGTAAACTAATTTTACAACCATACAGAACATACCATGCCAATGATTTTTATATGAACTCAATAGCTGATTTGATAGGCAAACTTTAGATGTTAACTTTTGGAGGTCCCTTATACAGAAGTTGTCAGTAACATTGCCTTTATTAGCCATAAGGGGGTTTACATGAGAATAAAGTTAATTGTGTTCTGTGCTCACACGATCTCGCTAGTAATTTTAGTTAGTGCCTATAGCGTTAAGTTAGTGTGCGTGGACATGGATAAACACCGTATTTTAAACTTCGCTTCGATATGAAACAGGACGGAGATTCTTCGTATTAGATCATTTTGTAGTGTAAATGACCCTAGAGTAATGAGCTCGGGAGCCTTAGGCGCGTAATTATCTCAATGCACATCCGTCAGCCGTTATTTGGGCTGACTTATGTGTATACTTAAGTCAAGATCACTATTGTGTCTATGTTAGAGAATGTTACTAGAATGTGTTCGGGCGATGCTCGGGACGAGTCGCTCGCACACGTTCGCAGTAGGCGCGGATCCAAAGAAGTGAAATAGGAAAATTTCTCTAGTAGTCAAGTTGGTGCCTGATTGTCGGTGTAGATATGGAATGTGCTTACAGTTAGACTTCTTTTGGAACGTTTCCAATGTACTGATTTTTTTTTAATAAATTTAAAAATTGTAGTTTAATTTTTCAGCACTGATCGTAGTGCCATATTTAATTGGCTCGCATTTTTTTTGTAAATTATTTTTGTAGTGAAATTCGACACCAAAATCAGAAAGACAAATTAGTTTTGTTTTATCAGATTAACAAAAAGGACTTGAATTTGATCTCAAAATAGATGGCAGTAATGGAGTAATAAGTTTTGTGTGGAATGCCCCTGTCTTATCTTCATATGTATTCGCTCAATCAGTTAGTATTTTTGGTAACTCGATAAGCTTAACGTCGTAGCCTACAGTTCGCTTAAGTACAAACTTCGTTGCATACTTGAACGGCGTGTCAGAATAGCAAATGTTTGGCAAAGTAATAAATTACCGGACCTTATAATATCTCCATTAATGTAGACTTAGTTCGGAAAGTTAGGCAGAGAAATATTTTGTAAACCAGATCTTGTGATGGGGTACTAAATTATATCGAAAGTATACATACATAATGAGTAAGCGCAAAAAGATTTATATTTTTATCACTGCCACAATAGTAATAGTTGTCGATTATTAGGTTTTTTTGAATGGTTTGCGGCGTTCATTTGCTCAGCGGAACGTTTCATTGTACGCGAACGTCGGCAAACTGTTCCGTTTTTGTATTATGAAAAAGTTTGTATTGAGAACAATAATTTCTCAGTAGCTCTTATGGTGACTTGTTTCAGTCTATTCGTTCTGCGGCCTACCATTTGATGTTTGAAGGCGTGAAACACATTACAGCTGACGCAGACGCTCAATTTATTCAAATAGACTGCCGTTCATTAATATCTTACACCCGTATAAAGAAACGTTTATTAAGCCCGTTTTACCTAAAATATGTTTTGCCTTTCTCTCTTACCGAAATTTCACATGAAAGAACGAGATGAAACACATTTAAGCTAAAAATTGGCTTAACAAACGTTTCTTAGAGGGTTATTCTTTTAAACCTGCTCTTTCTTTAGTACCATTCTTTGATATTGAAGGGCAGGTTTACATTTACGAAGAAAATTTAGTTTTGAAATTCTATTGCTCTATGATGGAAGTTTATGATACTTAATTTTATAGTTTTTCTTTAGTCAACCGCAATCTATTTGGACCTTTGAACATTGAGCTGATCAGAGCCAAACTCTTGGAGCCATCTTAGCGCGTAGTGTGAACTGAGATTTTGATAGAAAATATGAAGTTTTGTTTCATCGGGCAGGCTTTTTCCTGTGGACACAGGCCACCCGGCGTGTATATAGTTAAGAGTATATATATTAAGTATTATTCTGCATAATTCTGTAATTTGCTTCGCGCCTGGCAGGGCCTGCGAGGGGGGTAGTCTAGTGTTAGGTACGCGCGTTGTCTTTCAACATGTTTCCTATATTATGCGTTTATTATATGAATGTTCTCCTTTATTGTAAATGTTTGACGAAATACAATAGTAACTATATGTGGAGCCTGCGTATCCCAAATAGTGTGCACGCTTATATTCAATTTGTAGATATTTTAATTATATATAGTATAATGTTAAATGCGTTGTCTCATTTGCTTCATCCCTCGATGGAAACCCGAAAAATTAATTATAATTTTGACCCGATAATGTCGGGTAATCTACCTCAATTTATTTATCACACATTTGGGCATAATAATAGTGAATGTTTATTTAATATCGAACCTAGAAATTTGTTCAATGTAGTGATTATTAAGATTTTTTAAATACAATGATTTGTCCAGGTGTCACAAGTACTGTATCTTATATTAAATACAATATTGTATGATTGATAAAGATGTGTTTTATTGTCACTTCACACGCCAGAAATAGTTCATGCACACAAGTAGGTATCATATTACTTGAGAGGCATGCTCATTGTTTGATGCAAGGAATTAATAACCTACATATACTGCACATATCAACGGACTTATTTCCAAGAAAACAACTGACCGTATTATAGAGGTGTAAGAGTTAGTTCAGACTAAACTGAATGTATTCAGCACCCCTAATTTAAGATTTTAAAAAGCAGACGCGACTGCTATAGCGTTCTGTACAGCAACACTGGCGGATAGTAAGGTAACTAATATTCTATACAAAATCCTAACGATTCCATTTATGAAATCTTGTGTAAGGTACTGAACCACTGGTTGGCAGACGAGGAGAAAAAGCCAACGGCTTTAAGTCCGCCATTTTAATTCATATGTAAATAAATAAAAGGAGAAGCTGTTAAGTCACGCTGCTGGGACCATATCCGGCATACGAAAACCTAGCAGAACCTAAAGTAAAAAAATAATATGAATATTGACTCGCATATTTGATTTCCCATTTCGAAGCCAGCTAAGAAATCTAGCTACGAAATCTGCTAAGGGCTCGCATTATAGCGACATGGATTTGGTATTTACAAAATTATTGCTTGAGCATTTTCTGACTGAATTAATTTTTTTATGGAATTTTGTATGGAGTTACATTACTTTGCGACAGGGGCGTTGTATTTTGTTTTTCGTAAATTGTGCAGATTTGTCTTATTAAGTCACACAAGCGTAGTCGCTAGCGTCTGCATTTTAAATCTTATTTATGGTAGACGCCCTGTAGTGTTGAAGCGCACCTGATGGGATGTGGTTACCGTAATTTGTACGGACGATTGCAACACCAAAAGTGTCACGCCACGCGGTCGTTGCCGATCTAAGGGTTCCTACACACAATGCCGGCGGCTTGTGCTGCACGGGTTATGCCCCAGCGCCGGCGGTATCGAATTTGGACCAAAGTTTGCCCGCTTTGCCCGCACAATAGTAATGCAGCCGGCAAGGGATGTTTGTTTGTTTGTAATATCTTTATTGTATATAAACATATTTAAACATAGAAAGTTGAACCAATATACAATGGCGGACTTATCCCATTATAGGGATCTCTTCCAGTCAACCAGCGATTGATTGAGAATATTTATTTAAAAATGAGCGAGTAGAATAGAAATAGATATATACAAACACAAAAAAGACAATGTTAAATAAAAAAGACTACAAGTCTTTCACGCCTTCGATTAAATGTGTCCAAGAGCATAGCTCCAAGGGTAAATGTCGGAGGTCGTGTCCAAAAGAAGAGTTGATGTTTGTTCTCATCATCATCATCATTTCCGCCGCAGGCTGTCCACTGCTGGACATACCCCTCCCCCAAAGATTAACAGAATGACTGTTTGAAAGCGGCCTGCATCCAGGGCCTGCCTGCGACCTTCTTCAGGTCACCTGAACATCTGGTCGTTGGGTGTCCGATGTTGCGCTTGCTGGTGCGTATGGTCGCCATTCGAGAATCTTTCTGCCCTAGCGGCTATCGGTTACAAAATTCTTTAACCTTTAAAGTGTACCAACTTATACCTAACCCTAACATAGTTAAGTATGATTTTTTTTAAATAGGTCTAATACTTAATAACAATGTAAGTAAGTAGGTACAAAGAGTTTTTTTTTATCAAAACATGTCTTAGCAGACAAAACAATTCTTAGCTGTTTTAAATTTTAGGTCACACTTTCCTTTGTGGTAAATACCTACTCGTAGACGTTCCCCAGGCTATTAATAAGTATAGAAGGTATTCTGTAGTGCTAAGGCATAGAATTAACACATGACATCTTTCGTGTCCTTTTTACCCTGTGAGCTGACCAAACGACCTCATGCTTAGCCAGTTAGCTTTGGAACAGAAAGCGGGAAGCGACTGTGCCCCTAGTATGAGTTTTTCTTAAGGCAACCAAGAAATTCTATACCAAATCCTAACGCAGTCGCTAACATCTGCGTTAAGATTTTGTATAGAATTTCTTGGTTGCCTTACAATCCGCCAGAGGCGCTGTACAGGTTTGCCATACTAAATCGCTAACGCAGTCGCTAGCGTCTGCGTTAAGAAAAACTCATACTAGGGGCACTGTTTTATACTATGTAAGTAATGATGATCAGCCGTTTGTCTAATATCAACCCTCCGTGGAAATTCAATTTTTTATGCTGCTAATTCTTAAAAAGTGATACAAAGAAGTTCCATTTTTTATTTGTATTAATTATTTATAGCCTATGACTGATAGAACCTCAGTGAAGTATCTTATTTAAAATGTTTTATAAGTAAATCTTTGTGCTAAAGATCCAGATTCGATTCGTCCAGCCATTTTAGTAACCAACATACTAATATTCACATTTATTATTACAAATTAATTTCATAACATGAACATAAATGCATAAAACTTCATATTTTTGACGTCAATGCAATATCACCAACTCCAAGGTCGCATAAAGGTTCCAATTTCTATGAAGCACCGCGCAAGTCGACGATACAAACAATATACATATTATTACAATATAATTATACATATAATATTGAAAGGTTCTACTTGCACGGGAACATTACCGATAAATGTTTCACAAGGCAATCGGACACCGGCCAGGTGTGATCAACTTTATACAGGACGACATATTTTTGAAAAGTTTTACATGAAAATTTAATGTTTTTATCCACTAAAACTGGTTATATGACAAACAGATTTTCCTAGTACAGATGTAGAGAGGAAATGATGTGATTTTTTGTGAATAACAAAATAGTTTTGAATTTTGATCGAATTGAATCCTTAAGCGACAGTAATCTCAACGGATCACAAAATCAAACTAAGTACTTACATTCAATTTAGCAAAATTAGGGCCTGGCTGTTGCACTCAGGCACAGAATCAATCGATAATAGTTCTAGGTACTAGCATTGTATTTTTTAATCTATTAATGTTCTAACGACTCAGGGATGAACACATTAGAATTATCTATTCTGTACATACTTATAGGCAGAAGTGTTAGCGCCCGGTAACATCACGTGTCAGGTATCGCCCCACTACAGGTAAACCCCTCTTGGCAGTAGTAGTGTAGGGGTGAGTATGAGTGTAACGCTCTCTTCTCTTTGGGTTCGCCGAGCGGTGCAGACGTGTATTGTGCTCTAGTGATTTAACATGGCCTTTATTAGTATTTGATATTGATATGATATTGCTGTTGATAATTTTAATGTGTTCAAATGTAACTGTAGATTAACATAGGTAGGCACGGACGAGGGATTGGTACGCTTCAGGCTGGATCCCAGTGATAGGAGCGGGGTTGGTGCTCCTATCTTTACCGTGATTAGTGCCAAAGCTTAGACACCGAATAGATAATTCGGTCGGATAGCTAATAGAAATATACTTACACTATCATCGGTGTATAGCACTGATAAAAAACTAAAAAAATAAAAAATAGCTATTCCCTTTACGATTTCTAGAAAAAGATCTAGAATATTTTTATAGAAGATGTGTCCAGAATTTTTGAATAATGAATTAAGCGGTCGATAGAAGTTTAAATAAGTCTTTCATAAAAGTCACACCCTGTATTTCTGTAGGTAGTATGAGCTCATTTACATGGTGTTGGGGTAAATGCCGCAAATCTTTAGAATTATCGATTCAAATTAAGAGATAAAGGCTGACGGAAAATGCGGCTCAGTCCAGTTAGCATTGTTATTTCAGTAAGTAACAGTAAGAATGCAGTAAGGCAGTAAGTTGTATGTATGGCATTGGCCACATAGAAAAGTACCTTCTTCTTAGTCGTACACTCTTGGCAGAGTGGTCGTGATTATAGATTAGGTTTCTCCATGACCGCAGCTGAGGAAAGTACTAAGTAATTATAAAATAGAATCTACCTACATATATTTTTAAAACTAGGTTAGGTTCAAACGTTCACCGTAGAACTGATTATTGTATTGCTAGTAATTATTGATTTTGAGGAAACTTGGATAATACATACATATATCATCACGCCTATCTCCCGTAGGGGTCCCGCAGAGACTAGAGATTTCCATTGGCTACGATCCTTACATACCTCCCTCGCTTCCTCCATAGTCACTCTCGTCATACACGCAGACCTTCTGAAAGGATAACATAAATATTTTTACCTTGGAAATGGACAATATAAAACACACCGTAAGTACTTAAATAATTTGTAACTTGTAAGCTATAATATAACTTAGTTTACCAAAAAGATATAAATGTATTGTGTGAGGGAGGATATGACCAGAAGGGGTATGACGCGGGAAATATCTGAAAATAGATCTAAATGGAAGGAACTTACATACTGTGCCGACCCCACAGGAAAGTGGGATAAAGTAAAGGAAAAAAGAAATACTTATAACTTAGTTTTTTTATATGATTACGTTGGCAGTCAAGCATACCTAGGGCGCGCGAAGGATGAAATATAGCCGAGTAGGTACCACGCTGGTGGAGTCGCGGACAACAGCTAGTAGTTTTTTAAGTACTTACTTAGCTCGTGTTAACGTTTGCTTTCCCAGAGCTCGATCCAACTTTGTACTAAGTAGGTAAGTACCTATATTTCGTAAAAACACCTAGCCGCAAAAAGGACAGATAAAGTTATTATTCATATCCATACTAATATTATAAATGCGAAAGTCTGTCTGTCTGTCACCTCTTCACGGCCAAACTGCTGGACCGATTGTGATGAAATTTGGTAGGGATGTAGTTAACGACCTGAGGTCAAACATAGGCTACTTTTGGGCGCGATATAACCGAGTCCCACGCGGAGCGAAGCCGCGGGGAACAGCTAGTCCATCAATAAATAAATTAAATTGATTACAGCAGCTCGTACGTTAAAAGCCCCTGGCTGCAAGCGTTGCCGAGTCAGCAAAAGTCGGGACCCGCGTGCAAGCTACCGGGATCCCACTCCTGCGCAGCTCGTTGAGATGGTCGACACGTCATGTAAGTACTTAATTTAATTATTTATTTTCTTAATTACTTTTTTTACAACTCACTTTTTTTTAATAACGAATGAGTAACGATTAATAAAATTAAATATTTGCTGTCGTCGCGTGAGGGTAAGGTGTCTAAGGAGTGATAAATGCCCCCTGTAGTATGGCCATTTTTATTCTTTATTAATAAAATTGTATTAATATTAAATAAATGGAAGATAAAACAGAAACAAATCTATTAATTTTGTATCTACTTATATATTTTATGGTTTAAGTAACGAGGCAAACAGGCCTATGACTTTGATTATATAACTGTCTTATAAATAAAATATTCTTATATCTCCATTAATTTACTAGGTTAAAACATCTTTATTCCTAGTTTAACTATGCAAAGCGTAACCTCGTAGTAAACTTAGAATAGGGTTATTTTATTACTAAAATAATTAAAGGCCTACGACTAATGTACACCTGCTTACCGCATCATATGAGACGCTTGCAAAACTGGAAGTATTTAACTATGCCTTTGTCTACCTCGACCCCTTCTTCTATTATAATTATGACCCGCATTTTTTTATTCCTCCTTGGGAAATCTGTTAGTGAAATCCACCATCGTATGGCAAGAAGTACGAGTATTCTTTATATGTATGTATATCTCCGTAATATCGCTTTGACAGCATCTGCGGCAGATGTGGAGTGGTCTATTCTACTAAGTATCTAAGTACCCTCAACATTTCAGCTTTACTAAGTCTATATCCAAGTTTACGAGATTAGTGACCTTTCGCTTTTTCTAATGCACAATTTTTTTCAGCCGGATTACCAGTTTCTCAAGGTGCCAATGCAGTTTCAAGAAATATATCAACATTCTTCAAATTTGCAGTCAGCCTTCGCGCTAGGCCAGTTAATGTGAAGGTACCTATTCTGCTATAACACTACACCACACTATCATTATCTCTACTTGCAAACCTTATATTACTAGCTTTTTCCCGCGATCTGTCTCGCCCGTTTGTATGTCTTCCCCCAGATTTTCCTCAAGGACAAACCTATAAAATGCAGAAAGAATATTAAAAATCGGCTTAGTCCTTTTCACGTTCAAACCGCAGATCCAATTTAATTGAAAATTAGAATTTAAGGACCCCTTACCCTTAAAGGTCAAACATAGCTACTTTTGAGCAAAGCTAGTAGGAGTTAGTATTCCATAAAACAAGTCTCGAACCTACTTTGGGGCTAGTTCAATCTGTGTGATTTGTCCCTATATTACTACCTCTTGAATCACTCTATCTATTAAAAAAATGTAAAATGTTAAATAAATAAATAAAAGAAACCGCATCAAAATGCGTTATATAGGGACAGAGAAAGCGACTTTGTTTTATACTAGTATGTAGTGATTTATATAATACTAGCTGTTCCCCGCGGCTTCGCCCCGCGTGGGACTCGGTTATATCGCGCCCAAAAGTAGCCTATGTTTGACCTCAGGTCGTTAGCTACATCCCTACCAAATTTCAACACAATCGGTCCAGCAGTTTAGCCGTGAAGAGGTGACAGACAGACAGACAGACAGACAGACAGACAGACAGACTTTCGTATTTATAATATTAGTATGGATAGTTACTCTGTGGGAAGGTCAAAAAATGTGTTATAATATTGGTAACCAGCACGGCTTTGTTTTAAATATTAATACTAGCATTTCTTCGTGGCTTCGCACGGGTGGTGTAGATACCCAATATTTTTTTTAAATACAAAACTTACTCCTTATCACATCTAAGGAATACAACAAAAATTACTTTATGTTATTCAATTTGATGCAGTAGCCTTTGTACTAAATAAGTTACTAATAAATTAGGTATTTATTGCGATTAATTTCTTATAAAAAAAGATGTTATTCCTCAATGTTTTCTGTTTCTCTCTGAAAAAATTGCACTAGCCTTTGTACTAAATATTCTGTACAATCCAATGAGGTATTAAATTAGGTGTTTATTCTCTCATTCATTAATTCATTCACTTTATTTAATCAAATTAATAACTGCAAACATTTGTCAAACAGTGCATCGTCAGCACAGCTGTTCCCGGTAGTACAGTAACCAGACGCGCTCGGCGGACTGCATTTCAGCAAATTCATGTACTGTAAGTATACTCAGTTTGTTACTATTGAAAAGTCATTGTATTTTTAAACAGACTTCTTAAAATGGATTTTTACTAATTTGATATGTGCTTATATCCTATAATATTAAACGAGCAATAAATTTATTTGTACTCGCGTTTTCGAAAACGGTTCTAACGATTTTTTTGAAATTTTAAACGTAAGTTCTTACATAGTCAAAAAGATAATCTAGCTAGGTTCCATGTCTGGGAAAATTCATTTTCACGCAAAAATATTTTTGCTTGAAAATTATAATGCAGGTACTTAGATTATAATCTGTGGTTTTATTTTAATTTTTTTCACTTTTTTATTACTTAATTTATTTTATTTATCAGAAACGTCTTTTGTATCGACATCCTACCGTAAAGAATTATATAATTAAGAAAGACAGTGTTTCAAGGGATCAAAAGGTGGCGTTATTAGATTTTGTATAAAAAGTACACACATCTTCGGTGTATTTTATTTGTATGGGTTTGAAAAAATGTACTAGTATAGTCATTAAGTAATTATTTTAGTAATTATCTGTATTACTTGTCTTTTTAAAATAAAAAATACCCTAACATCAAGACAGAAGAGAACATTAGAAGCTCAGAAGTAAAGAAGAAGACTAGCCTCATTTAGAAGACAGAAGAAGTTCAGGGTTGAAATGGCCATTACCTCACAGTCACGTGGTCTCTGTGGTACAACGTGTGATGTGACGTAGTGGAAGTCTCGACCTGGATCCTATCACCTTCATCACCACAAGAACTAAGAAACATAATTTTAAATAGTTTGGTTTTGATGATCATGGTTTTAAGAACGCGGTGACTAAGGCTGTCGAATTGTATGCGCGTGTATAGAACATCACACACTGGACTACGCGCGGTTGCATAATAAGATTAAGATTATATTATATTACTTTATGTATCAACCGTGTTACAGCGGCCTTTATCACAAACTAAAGTTATATAAAATGCGAAGTAACTATGTTTGAAATTGAATTTGATTGAAGTGAAATTTCTTTGTACTGATAGCTAGTCGCCATAGCAAGAAAATAACTATATGTACAGAAAAACTTCTAAACTAACTTTCTTTTGTACCTAACTAAGATAATCTGTTGAATTAGCTATAAGATTTCCATGAATAACACCATCATAATTGATGACACAAAACCAGTCTCCATCATTTCAGGACCCTCAATCGAATGTGTCATAAGGGGTTTAGGGGTCTTTCTAAAGTGGTTGTGTTAAAAATGTCGGTACAAAAGTTTTTGATAACAATCCTGGTTGGTGAGATGAATTTTCATTATATTTGAAGTTTTTTACGACTTAAAGCCGATTTTTAGCCCGGTTTTTTCAGAAAATAGTTATATTTTGTAATCTGTGTCTGTCTGTGTATTAATGCTACACTATACAAATTACTCATATCGTACCTTCAATAAATATATTTAAAAATTTATATAATTCAACAGCATCTATTCCAAGACCCATAAAAAGCCCATAAAGAAGAACAAAGGGGACGGCCATTTTTTCTTATAGGTTGGAGTCCTTAGTAGTTCTGTACAATACAATAATTGTTATTGCAGAAAAAAAGATAAGATAAAGAAAAGCAGAAGAAAACTAGGTAGGTAGTTCTAAGATAATTTTGGAATCTTTTTTTCTAAACAGAATTTACAGGCTTTGTAGGTAGGTATAGGTTAAGTCAAAATTCTATCTATCTGTCTATAAGCCGTGTAGTCGTTTATTCTAGCTTATCTCCGATAGGCGACAAATTCCTAGGAGATATTTGCTTGTAGCTGTTAGCGATTTATAAAATGAGCTGTATATCAACTATTTAACCGCCTACTGTAAAAGTAAGTTTATAATTTCATTACATACTTATTTATTTATTCGACGTCCGTGGCGTAATGGTTATTAACATGCCTGCCCGCTACTCAGAAGGTCCCGGGTTCGATCCCCGGTCACGTCAAGATAAATAGTTTTATTTTTGCAATTTGCGATGCAATTCAATGATCAAAGCTATTATCAATAAAATCATTAGTTAAAAGTTTATAAATCTGTTGTATTTACCATCCATAGATTTAAAAAAATTGCCTTGGTTCAAACCGCGCGCGAATTTCAAATTCTATGTTACCATCATACCATATCTATTGTACCTTCAAACATCGCATATTGCAATACTTTCACCACGGCATTCGCTGACTTTTGATTTGACAGCTAATTAAACAGCAAAACCACATTGCGCCACTAGTGCCGTAATTATGGGATAGTCTGGATATTCAGTCACAACACAATACTAGTAGAATGCTGGTACTGGCCGACATTTATGGATAGCACTGATAGGCTTAGTACAGACCAAACTAAATTATTCATACAAATTATTTGAGGAAGTTTAAAATAGACTAAATAAAACTTACTGATATTCAGGATGAAGTAGTTAGGTACTATTTTCGTAAATCTTGCCTATCATCACATCTTAGCGTATTCCCCTATGCGTCCCAATCCCAAGCCTTAAAAGGCTTTGAAGAAAAAAATTTATTTGGCATTGGCTAACTGACTAATGCTAATTAAACAGCAAAACCACATTTCGCCACTAGTGCGGTAATTATCGGATAGTCTGGATAGCCAGTCACAATACTGGTAGAATGCTGGTACTGATCGACATTTATGGATAGGCCTGATTGGACTTAGGCTTGGTACAGATAAAATAAATATTTGCTCATAGTTTGACAAAGTTTATTTTTTTAATTATTTTTTTAAAATGTAGTAGGCAAACAGGCATACAGCCTATATATATACAGACGCCTGCAACACCAGCCATTAATCGCGCGGGTTAAATATTTTTAAAATTCTTCCATCAAACGGTCTCATTGATAAAAGAAGTACAGTGAAACCAAAAAATTGTTTCACATTTAGATAAATTATTTACAAGCGCATTAAAAGTTGTATTGCTACAGGTCTATACTTACTCAATTTCGTTAACTTAAATCATCATTTGAGCGTGTTTCCTGGTTGATGATTCAAATTCATTATATGCTTCAGAGCCCAGGGTACGCTACCTAGGCTTTTCGGGATTTATTTTAGCGTTTTCACTTTTGCCTTCCAAGCCATATGGCTTCGAAGCAGGGATATCACATACCGATATCTTTTAAGAAGAAGGGCATAAAATAAATAACATTTGGAATACTTTTCGGGACTGGCCGTCTGCCTAAAGTCAACCGCCCTTGAGAATACTGTTATTGTTACCAGTCGGACCTATATACATTCATTTTTTTCCCGTTATACGCCATATCCTTTTGGTATTTACTTTCTTTGAACTGTTAAACCTTTAGGTAAAGATAAAATTAATGATGGCCAACAGCTGGTCATCATCATCATCATCATCATCATTTCAGCCGCAGGTCGTCCACTGCTGGACGTAGGCCTACAACAGCTGGTAATAAATTTGAAACATTGTTTAATCATGCATTTGGTTCATCATCGTCATCATTCCGCAAGCTACCCACTGCTGGACATAGCCTTCCCTAAGTATTTCCAAAATGACCGGTTGGAAGCTGCTTACATCCAGCGCCTTCCTGCGACCTTCTTCAGATCATCTGACCATCTGTTCGGTGGGTGTCCGATGCCTTGCCTCATCACTACATATTATAAAACCAAAGTCGCTTTCCCTGTCCCTATGTCCCTTTGTATGCTTAAATCTTTAATACTACGCAACGGATTTTGATGCGGTTTTTTTAATAGATAGAGTGATTCAAGAGGAATAGGTTTTTATGCCCATGCGAAGGGTCGCTAGTTAGGTTATATTTAATGATTTTTTTGCTTGTATTAGGTTAAACTTAAAACTAAAGTGCCAATTTGTCAAGCCCCCTTAGTCATTGATTGGTATACTGGCATGTTATAAATCCGATTGATGTCTTTAATTAAAAGAGTTGTGACCATATAAAGCTTTGTCGACAAAAACTGAGCTGTTTGTTGGATCTCGTTTTTATTTTCTATGAATTATTGCGGCCAATAAGTGCTAATTACAGCTTTGATATAGAAACATTAATCTATTTTATATTCTTTTTCTTCTAGTTGGACATTGAGGTATGTGGAGTAATGATCTAAGGGTGGTTCTCACAGATTTGGATAGTTTTATGTGTGTGTGATGTATCCTCTCGTATTTTATTGTAACCAAGCATACTTACTTATTTCAAATTTACGTTAGAAAAATTAAAAAAAGATCAATATAATATTTATTGTTTACGCTTACCTTTGAAATAAAATAACTAAATACACCTGATTTTACTACACTTTCGATATTTTGTTGCGTAACTTTTTCTGAAATCCGGAGAGGGATTTAGAAAAAGTATCTTACAGTGATGAAAGGACGATTCCTAATATGAAAGTTTGTTTGTCTGGTAATATTAATTTTCATACCTAGAATCCTGTACAGATTTTATAAACGCAGAAGCTAGCGACTGCGTTAGGACTTTGTATGGGATTTCTTAATTACCTTACTATCCGCCACGGGCGTTGTACAGGTTTGTCATACAAAAACGCTAACGCAATCGCTAGCGTCTGCTTATTCTTAACTGACTGATTAACTGATTCTTGATTAAGATATTATATAAATTCAAAGAGTTTTGTGGTCAATCATAAATACAGATAGGATAATGCTCTACTATAATGTCTATTAAATAGCAAATGGCAACCAAACGCAACAATATCCAGTTATAAAACATCGATCGCGAGGTAAATGATAATAATTAGTTTCCGAATAGTTCGCCGATATCTATTACCGCCATTAAAATTTTGATAATATTGTTGCAATATTATTGCCCTGCTATTTGTTTGTAATCTGAAATCAGCTGTAAATGAACAATGTTATTATTTCATTCTCACATTTACTAAAAAAGCCTTTATGTAAACCAGTTTCGAAACCTGGGTTTTTTTAAAGCCCGAAGGTAAAAAGGAATGTAATTAAAAGGTAATCTTCTATTACATATATAAAAATCAATTGCTGTTCGTTAGTCTGGCTAAAATTCAGGAATAGCTGGACCGATTTGGCTAATATTTCGTCTTTAAATATTTGTGGAAGCTTAGGGAAGGTTTGAACAGTGAGAAAAGCGCGTGCAGGCGGTACGGAGTTCGCCGGGTCAGCTAGTGGATAATAAAAAGGGTTTAACAGGTAGAGTAGTCAAACGCCTAATTTGTCTCTACCATCATCATCCTAGCGTTTTCCCTGTGATTTTTGACTAGTGGCCCCACCAATAACACACTTCGGAGCCGGGGTCCGCTCATAATCATCATGGGGTGCCATCTTCGAACTGAAGTTTGGAGGTCAGCAAACGGAAACCCCCCCCGGCTATGGGCCGCTATTTTTAGTTGATTGTACCGAAGTCCGGTCCAATCTTTTATATCATCAAACCACTTTCGTCGAGGACGGCCAGGAGACCTTTTGCCAGGAATTTTGTCTTCTAGTCATAAAAATTCAAACGTTGTATGTGGCCAAAGAAAGGAACTTTCCTCTTCCGAATAGTGGTCATAAGTTCGCTCCGCTCCGGGTTCGCTGCCATATTAATTTCTTATTAAAATTAAAATGTGTTAGAAAACTGTTTATTAGACCAAATAAAAAAATGTCTGAACATACGAATTTGTT
Organism: Apomyelois bistriatella; assembly: GCA_947044815.1. NCBI lineage: Eukaryota > Metazoa > Arthropoda > Insecta > Lepidoptera > Pyralidae > Apomyelois > Apomyelois bistriatella. The sequence goes on from OX345693.1 coordinate 2,423,418, forward strand.
GTTTGTTGAAATTTTTTTCGGCACGAATTTTTTATTCGACCTTTTCTCACAGTTATTATGTACATATGCGTCGAAAGGATATTTTTACCTCCCTTCCTGTAAATTACAGGCACCAATCAATAAATCAGGAGGTCGTTCGGACCAATGGTTAAATTATAAGCGACGCGTGCCGCGAATCAAAAGTCAATCTTTGTGTTTATTTATAGAAAATATTTTTTTCGAATAAAATTCAGATTTTTATACATTTTTTGATAATGATAATGAAACCCCACCTAAACTGTTGTTTATTATCACAAATTCACAATTAAATAGCACTAGCTATTCCTCGCGGTTTTACTAGCCTTTTGTGTTTATGTACTTAACTATTGAACCTATTTATACACTTACTACTTGCATAACCTTCCCCAAGAGTAGGGCATTACATATCCAAAAAGAAGTTTTCAAATCGGACCAGTTGTTCCTGTGTAGGTAGCATATGTAAAAAAAACAAATAAAATAATTTATATTTTTATAATTTTTTTTTATTAGGTGTTCGAATTAGAAGTTAGGATACTTTCTTACACAAAATTTCATAGAAATACGTAATCGCGGTCACTTTACAGCTTTTCTTTTAAATCTTTGTATTTTATTATTAACTTCATTATTTTTCCGAAGAAATTTCATCAACTTTCCTTTGTTTTTGTCATTTCCATTCTAAAATCATATCACTTGTAGTTTCCCTCTGGTTTTAACCAAGGGTCAATGCTCTCGTTTAACATGAATAATTAATATAACTAAGCACAAAATGCACCTAATATTTGTTTGTTTTCATCCGTAACGTAACCCTTGCAAAGCCATTGTAATTTTAAGCAGAGGGTGAGGTGATACGGCCACGAAATATTTTTATTTTTGTAGCCCTAACCCTTATCACAGACAAGATAATATGTTTTATCAGTAAAATGTCCAAAAAACTGAGACAGCGTTGGTTTTTATATATAATCTAGTAGGAAAACGGGCATACGAAACGACCCATCTGATGGTAAGTGGTTACCGCAGCCAATGGACGCCTGCAACACTAGGAGTGTCATGTGTGCATTGCCGATCCTTGGGAAATCTTTTTACGCCCTTTTAAAACACCCCATGTAGTCTAGGAAAAATCATAGAGCTAATTCCAAATTTCTCAGCGTAGGAACGTGGGACAAAAATCCTCTTTAAACCCAGTGTACAAGACCCTTTGTAATCCAATAAATGAGGATAAGCCCCCTGTCGAAGCTAGTCGATGATTGATCTAAATATTCTCGATTATTCGATTCTCAATAGTCACAATAAGCTAATGGATGTTGTCTCCATGAAGGCCTCTGAAACAAATCGCGTACAAAGGCGGTTCGGACTGTGTGTTGGTCGGTCGGTCGATAGCGCATCAATTGTGCGATGCCCGCGGGACGACTGCTGACGAAACTAATCGGCTTCGGTAGTCCACATGTAATAGGAGGTAGCGGTTTTTAAAATGCAACATCTTTATTCTTAACTAGCTGTTTACCTCGATTTCACTCGTTCGTGGTGTGTATATACTATGCTAGAATAAACTTTTCCAGGATTCAGGCTATCATATGCAAAAAGAATATTTCAAATCTGACCAGTAGTTCTAAAGTTATAAGCGTACACACAAACAAAAAGAATCTGCTTTATAATATTATTTATATTACTTTATTGTACCACAATTAAAAATACTTTTACAATTGGCGGACTTAAGGTGATACCTCGGTAAACACTAGCGCCACCATAATTTAAAAATGAAAACACAAGTTATCAAAAATCCGTGTTATGTAATAAAGGTTCTGTATCTATAGTTTATTTTAAACATATAAAATTATTTAATTATAGTTCCCTATAGTTTTAAATTGTAATATTGCTTAAAACGTCCACTTTTAGCAGTTTTGCAATTTATAACTATAGCGAATAGTGAATAATGATTTTTAAATGATGGTGGCGCTAGTGTTCACCGACAGCATTCTCTGTCCAGTAAAGTATTAGAAAAAAAATATTAGTTTATAGATTACTTGCATTATGTGGAAGAAATTCGTTAAAAGGGAACGTAATTGACGGAACGGATTTAATTAGACCAATGAGCACGTGCAGTGGTAGAGTTAGCTGGTTATTACCATTTCGCCTATTTATTTACTGACTCAAATTTTGTAAAATGACGTCTTTGGAGAAAATACTGCAGTGGAGTTTGTGGCGCCGCTTCTTCTCCACTTGCACTTTGGAAGTGGTGATAAACTTAAAATAGATAACAATTGACGTCAATAATTGATTAGATTATCCTATATTGAAATTAATAATTTGAGTTTGAATTTGAACTTGAAGTTGATATATAATGAAGACACATTTATAATTTCCAGAAACTCCGTCCGCTCATCCCTTGGACCACAGCGGCGGTCAGCAGTCATCATTGCTCCAACATATTTTACTCGTCGCCAAACAATTTTAATGCAAGTTGGACGCCATTTATGAATCAAATGGCTTTTAATATAACAGCACAATGCTGTTTTGCATTTAATATATATTGAATACTAGCTGTTTCCAGCTGCTCCGTCCGAGGCAGAAAATATATTTTAAGTGATTTTGTTACAAAATTTGATCCCCATGCAGTCCTTTGAGGGTTTTATTTTGAATAAAAAGTTGCCTTTGTTGGCCCGTCTATATCCATACCGAAATTTCATCAAAATCCGTCTAGCAGTTTAGACGTGAAAGCGTAACAGTCAGATTTTCGCATTTAATATTTATTTTATGTAATTTGAAAGTCTGGATAGATGGTATGGATAAGTAAGGATATCTTTCAGTTGTAAATTTTCTTTCGTTCAGTCAGTTCATATATTAGATCTATTTGACTAAAACAGACAAGCTGGACAGACACCCATCGACTAGATGGGATGACCTGAACAAGGTCACAGGCAGGCGCTGAATGCAGTAGGCCGCTACCAATCCCAACCGGTCATTCTGGACTCCTATGTTATATTATATCCTATGAAGTAATGAGGGCTAAGATGAATTTAATGAGTCAGTGAGCAAGCGATCTCTATCTCTACCATAGAACACCTTTTTTATACCATTTAGTAGGCAAACAGGCTTACGGCCCACCAGATGGAAAGCGGTTACCGTAGCCTATGGATGCCTGAAACACCAGGTGTGTCACCATTAAGAAATATTTTCACGCCCTTTTTGAAAAACTCCATGTTGTAGTCCTTTGGTACAATATTTTATTTTAATTGTATTTTAATCGTATTTTATTTTATTTTGTTAATTTATTTGTCTACTTCGATTTTTTTTTTAATTTAAATTACGTTTTATGTATAATTTAATGTTGAATATGGGTTTTAATTACCTGAAATAAATGAATTTTAATTTTAATTTTTAATATTTTAACATTAGGTAGAAGGGGAAAAAAATCATAAATCCTATGTTTTGAAGTTAAGAGCATGTAACAATATGACAAATAGAAACAAAAAGTTTCATGAAAACAGCTTTTAATTTCAATCAGACTAATGGATATAGTAATCGGATTGTCCGGGCGTATGACCGGTCGTTGGTCGCGTCCAATACCACTGTTGATATTGAAGCTTTCGGATTAGCCTTTACGTTTGTCAGTGTATCAGTTATCCTATTGATTTTTATTTATTTTAAAATAAATAAATACATATACCTACACAGGGACAAATAACACAGATTGAGTTAGCCCCAAAGTAAGTTCGAGGCTTGTGTTATGGGATACTAACTTAACGACACTACTTATATTCCAAAACAAATACATATATAGGTACTTAGATAAACATCCAAGACCCAGGCCAGTCAGAAAAATATCATTTTTCATCTTGACCTAACCGGGGATCGAACCCAGTACCTCCTGAGTAGCGGGCATTACGCCACGGAGGTCGTGATTTTGTGAACATAGGCAAAAAATAGAGCATAACTGTAAATAAGATGTTTACAATAATAAAGAAAGATACTCTTCTTGTCCCGCCAAAAAACATACACAATTTACAGCCATTTACAGTCATACATATCCCACCAAAAACATAAATGTAAAAAACGAGAGCCAAGTTCAATACAAAAATTATGCTTGGCGGTGAGCTTCGCCGCAAAAAGAATGGCGATCTAAATGAGTGCCAAGTTCTATGCAAAATCGAAATATGTTTTTATAGGAACAAAATAACATTATGAACAAGTATTAAACTCTATTTCTTTGCTTTATTAGATACCTATAACAATTGCTGTTATTTAAAAATGTGAGATCTTGAAGTAGGTCAGATTTGAAATGGCCAGTTTTTAACACAATTAAAATGTTGAATAACTTTATAAAATGACTTATGTAATGAAAACTGGCCAAGTCAAATCTGACCTACTTCAAGATCTCACATTTTTAAATAACAGCAATTGTTATAGGTATCTAATAAAGCAAAGAAATAGAGTTTAATACTTGTTCATAATGTTATTTTGTTCCTATAAAAACATATTTCGATTTTGCATAGAACTTGGCACTCATTTAGATCGCCATTCTTTTTGCGGCGAAGCTCACCGCCAAGCATAATTTTTGTATTGAACTTGGCTCTCGTTTTTTACATTTATGTTTTTGGTGGGATATCATTACTTTTTGTAAAGAAAACTAGGCAAGTATTCCTATTTAATGTTTTTTTTTGCGTTTCCGCTGCGTGGTTTTCTTTTTTATGCTATTTCAATTACACGTGAATCTTACTCCGACGGTCCTACCTAATAAACAAATGACAAATTAACCTAAAAGAGCTACAAACAAATGAGGTTTTGAAAGAAACGATTTACGTAATATTAAAAAACTCACAAATGCCGTTAAAGTACAATACTAAAAAGGAATAATTTATATCTGGACTATTCCAGCTATAACTCAAATAAATTTAGTCGAACGACGCAGCATTAAACGCAATCTAATAGGTGGGTTTCCGCTAAACAACCGGGCATAACGAGGACGCTGGCGCGAATGAACGCCGCTAAGAGCATACTTTGGTTCGTTCGCATTTTAAGTCGTATAGCGCTGTGAGCCGCGCACAAGTGCAAGGCGCGAGCGAGTTCAAGCAGCATTCTTAGACTAGTCAATACATACATATATCGGTACCAATAAGACTTCGCTATTGCCTTGACCTTGGTATACATACACATTGGAGTTTCTTTTAGGGTACAAAGAGTTCGAACTAACAAATTTATACCTTAAAATATTATTACTTATTTTCAAAAGAAATGAGAGAAACGAACCTTGGGCACTGATCTTTGTTAATTTAGTGAGCCGTGGACTATAAGATAACTACTATGCAGGTATAAACCAACCGACCCGCTAAATTTTAAGTAAATCGCTACCGCTTATAATTTTGTACCATAAGTCAGAGCGTGACGCTGATTGGCTGGTGTGCTGCCGCGCGCCGCTGACGACACACCGTTGTTGGCCGGTTGTTTAGCGCGTAGGTATTACAAGTTTTTTGTATGGGGACACCACTTATTTTTTGACTTTTTTTATTTTTTGATTTTTTCCTACGCTTACACACAATTTCCGAGCTGGATTCCAAATTTCATCCTTCTAGGTCATCTGGAAGTAGGTTAGGTTTAGGTACTATAAGTCAGTCAGTCAGTGCTAAAATTTACAACTTTTTGACCTTCATATCTTTATAACCGTTTGAGCTAGCTTCATGAAATTTGGGCTTCTACATGTCCTGATGGATCTTATTAAACACACGTAGTTTTATGTGTTTACATCAAAGAGGTTTCGAGTTATAGAAGGGTCAAAAGTGGCACCAAGTGGTTCGTGTAATATTACACTCGGCGCTGGCTAGCCAGTTCCTTTGCTTGAACTTGGCTTGACACGCTGCCGCGTGTCTAGATTAAAGGACATTTCCATCTCGTTTTAGTCCCGTCGTACCGTATGCACCATTGATGGTGCAGGTCAACGGTGCATACGGTATCATTTTAATGGTGCAGATGAGACTATATCCAATCCGCGGTTTTGTTTGCACCATTAATGGTGTAAAAGAAACCAACCTGTCTCATCTGCACCATTGATGGTGCAAGTCAATGGTGCATACGGTACGACGGGGTTTTAGTGTTTCTCCGGTTGCATTCAATCATTGCATCCAATGCACATTATTTTCATCAGTTAAGGCTTCGAGACTAGGTTAATTTTCAGCGGAATCTACTGTTGAGGATGCACAAAGGAAGCGACAGGAACACGGCTCTATGGAGCCACATTTTTTTTGCGGCTACATGAGTAGTTATGTAGAACAGAGAGAATGCTTTTCTTACTGATAAAGCTACATTGATATTGATTGGTACACTCTCTCAAGCGTGAAATGTGTGTATGCGTAGTATTCTTCTCCTCAGTATATTTGCGTCACAGTTGTGGTCAGAACTTCCGCCATTTGTTTTATTCACAAACGGTAGAAAGCTGATATTTTTTCCTATCTCGGGCTTGAATTAGAAAATATCGTAATCATTCTATATCAAAAACTAAAATTTTAAACACACGTGAGGTTTTATATTTGACCTGCCTTTCTATAATATTTGAGGGATAAGTGCCAATCAGTGCTCTGCAAACTCACATTCCTCCACAGGATGCGGGAACTGGCACCGATATTAACGAATTAATTAAACAAAATTGTCATATGCATTTTTCTAAATATTTTTCATCCTGCGACTAGGAACTTAGCCCGAGTTAATTGCGGTCCCAGTAACGGAATCCATACTAATATTATAAATGCGAAAGTCTGCCTGTCTGTCACCTCTTCACGGCTAAACTGTTGGACCAATTGTGATGAAATTTTGTAGGGATGTAGTTAACGACCTGAGGTCAAACATAGGTTACTTTTGGGCGCGATATAACCGAGTCCCACGCGGGGCGAAGCCGCGGGGAACAGCTAGTCCTCTATATGACTTTTCTCAGTTTAGTATTTCCCTCTCTCTATTCAGTATATCTACTCCGCAACCGCGGCGTCGCGACGCCTGCTCCCGTTGCTAGGCAACGCGCCTGATCGATACTCTCCCTAACACTTCCATTCATGCTGCACTTATGTGATAAACTAACCTGCTCATCATCTTTATAGCTATAAGGTTGTTATTATTGGTTCAGTGGACTCATGTCATAAGAATGTGAAATGACTGACAGAAGATATAAGGAATTAAAAGGGACTTTAATGACAACAGCACAACATTTAAATTTACATACGATTTATCATAATCCTTACCTTACCGATAAAGAACTTGTAGATGTGACGTGATTCCTCTCTTTCTTTCATGTTAGTGTACTGATTCAGTGAGTATTTGGTAAGCCCGTAAATTTGCTGGCTTTAAAGATAAAAATTGTCCCATTACAATTTTTATTATTTAATTATGCTATATTATTTCTTAGGCTAATGTAGCGTTTGATTCTAAAGTTTTCTAGCATATTTTTTATGATAATGATTCAGAAGTAAGTAAGTACCTTATAGAGGGGGGAAATAAGACATCGCGTTTAAGTGGTCCCATATTACATTCCATATCCGGCTTAGGATGCAACCGGGAAAACGTTGAGATAATGACAATGGTTATTTCCCATCTCAGTCGGTTGCGTAAAATAGTCTCTAAACTTTATCCCGTACTCAACTTTTATGACATCTAAAGGCATAAAAGGGTAGAAATGATGCCATATTCTAGACAAACAACCAGCGCCGGCTCTGGGGTAGAGCGAGATGAGCGGTCGCTCTAGGCACCAAGTCTAAAGGGGCGCCAAAAATCCAAATGCGGAAAATTATATTCAGCGCCTTAATTATGTTTACTTTATTATGAACCTTAGTTTCGTTACATCAATTGGATAGGACTAATTTTTAATATTGTTTAACATTTATAAGCCATACCGTAACAAAATCTGGACTTGTATTTGTACATTCATTGATACCAAAATACTACTTCGGACTTCGAAAATGACTAAGGATTTATTGCTATTTTTTCAATGATTATGAACGTTTAAAGCACGTAACATTCTAATTTCATTCCTCGATAAGTAATTTTAGCTATATCATACAAATATTTATTTCTTATAAAAGTTAAATCGACATTATTATGTTTGTAAGTTAACATAAACCCCAAGTAGAAAACGTGAAGTAAAAGCGTCGAATCCTTTCGATGCATTAAATCCTATTACCGGAATGTCCAGATTGTTCATTAGGTCAATTTTCCTGAACGTCAACTTGAAGAATAGTCCATTTCCCAGTAAGTCCACTTAATAAAGGGCGCCAAGAGACAATCCAGCTCTCTACCTTGATCAAAGTATAGGGCCGGCACTACAAACAACACAATTATTTTCTTTAGCAAGGAAAAGCGTTCACATGGCTCCCGTATAGTGATAAATAAATACACGTCCTGTTTTCCAGAGGCTCCCTGGGGATATTTGATGAAAGGAAGAGTGTTCGGTCACGCGCACTATTCCAACTTTGCCAAAACTATTTCTTCGCCAATCATTTATTCAATAGTGTTGATAAACTAGATCTTATTTATATTATTTGTGTCTTAGCTGTTCTTGGTTAACAATTCTACTTACACATTTAACAACTTAAAACAAACATTATTGTTTTGTTTTTTTGATAGATATTACGTAATGTTTCATTACTACCACTCTGGAAATCCTGTAATTCATTAAATATTGTGCTGTGGTAAACGTTGTTGGTAGCATAATTATAAACTGAATTGTAACAATTTTTCAAAATAGGTAATATTATATTATGTTACTGTTTGTTTACCTATATATTACTAACGAAAATAGTTTTATTAAACAAACTAAGCAACTTCTTCTCTCTAAATGTTATTATACTGTTTCAGAGTACCTGAATGATAAAAATATATAAAAACTCATTAGGTTAAGTTGTAACCGAATAGGAAATAAAAAACAACAACAATAGGTACAGATAAATTATAATAAATAATAACAGTAATAAATAAATAAAAAGTTGCATAAAGAAGTATTATTTTAGGATTAAGTAAAATTATAGCTAGTTCCTCCTCTCTACTTTGCAGTGCCCAACAGGGTCCTTGAAGGAGTGTAGAATACATTATATCTGTAATATTGTATAATCTGCATGTAATTTAAGGTGCAATAAAGTATTGAGTATTGAGTACCTTAATAAGAAAAAAAAAATCTAAGTAGCAGTGCATCTCATCTTTTTCATTACACAATCCATACTAATCCCACTTTCATAATAATGTACACCTTGAGTTGTTGAGAGAATTAGATGCAAGTCGACATAAACGCAACTCGTCATGTTGGCGCAATTCGTCATTTTCGCAAGTCGTAATTTTCGCACCTGGTCATTCTCGCAACTCGATCTCGAACCTTAGACATTACATTCTTATCGTCGCAAAATGTCCCTCATGCAAAATGTCCTTGAGTCGCAAAAAGTCCCTCACGCAAAACGTCCCTTTCTTAAAATGTTCCTTGGTAGCAAAATGTCCCTTTTCCAGAAATTGTCTATTATTAGTGCTGCCAACTCGTGTTCCAAGATTTATCACTACCTTTCCCACCCTTAATTTTAGTTTTAAGTTTTCTTAAAAACAACTTAAGTTCCTATAGCTCCTGTCCAAATTGTTGAATCGTTTTTACTACCCCCATTGTATCCACACCCTAAACAGTAAAGATAAACAAAACAAGAGGGTGTGAAACTTTGATTGTCGTCCTTCCGAGCCTGTTCTTGAAGCTTTCGGCGCATAAATTAAGCTTTGTTTGCTACCCCATATGAACTTCGTGTGCTTATACTTGATATATATGTATAGTATATGTTGTTTGTTACTTGCCAGTCTCGTTTCAAACGGTGACAACATTTAAGTTCCGTATATATTTAGTTACTAGTTGTTGTCCGCGGTTTCGTCCGCGTGGAATTTTATAAATTGTCATGTTCCATTTTTAATTGAGAGGAAATCTAATTGTATTTTTAAGTAAAAGTGGAAGCTACGCAGTCGGTCAAATACAATACCGTTACCTGGAACAAACAGTCAGATTTTTTTGTTTCGTTTTACTATTGTTTTAAGTTGCCTTACAAAAATGATTGAGTGAGGGAGATGTCGCCTTACATCATGTATTGCGCCATCTCGCTTAGTCACTGGTTTTGGTTCGCTTGGAGAGGTCAAGTAATCCATCCAACATTGTAGGCAGCGTCAGTACTATTATAACGACGTAATATTGATTAAATCACAACCACGCATGGCCTCTTTGTAATTGGAGCGCTGTACCTATATTCCTTCTCTTACACCGAACCAAATAATGTTATCTATTCTCTACTCTACCATGAGTCCTGGAGTTCGCTTCTAAACATGCCAACATGCTCAATGTCACGTTATTGTAAAATTTATTTTTAGCAGATCGTTTGCTCAGATCAGACATTTGAAAAATTGATCATATTTTACTTATTTTATTTTAGTTATGTTTTTTTTTTCAGTTATTTTGTTAAGTTTATTTATATTAAAAATTCGACAACTGTGGAAAATGTAATAAACGAGAATTTATGAAAGTTCTCGTTTATTACATTTTCTTACTGTGTTTAAATCGATACTTTATTTTTTTATAGATAGACACTGGATGCAAGTAGATACTTATCAGTCAAGGTGAAAATCGTGAGAGGAATATGTTCGAAAGTAAATGTCCTGCGACTGAAATTAACTATGGATATTTTATTTAAAGGACAAACACACGGCTGAATTAGCCCCAAAGTAAGTTAAGACTTGTGTTATAGGGTACTAACTGAACGATACTATATTTTATAACAAATACACAAGAGCCAGTCAGAGAAATATCATTTTTCATCTTGACCTGGCCTTAATTTGAATCTTGACCTTCTGAGTAGCGGGCAGGGCTTGCATTGATGCATTTATTTAAATGTAGACTTTAATTTTTTATTGTAAAACGTGTTATAAAACAAAAAATTTTAATAAATACCAGTTCGGCTCGGTGTGACTGCGGAGAGGTTACGTGGCACATCAATGCATGTTGCAAGTAATTGCATTATCCTGTAATCCTTTTATGGCTCGCTTCAGTCAACGTCTGGGTGTTGGGTTCACAGCTATGTACTCTAACAATGGCTTGCTTTAGATTTATGTCTTACTAGCCTTTTTCTGCGTCGGTATTAGAAAATATTGAAATGAGAAGATTGTCCATTTTTCTCTTTTTGACCTTAGATTTAGTTTTTTTGTTCTCTAACCTTTAATAATATCCCATATAAAAGCATCTCTTCTATCCCTTATCAACAAAATACAGTAACTATAAAAATACTCAATATACTATTTCAAAGTTGGCAAATTCTTCGAAGCAGCATAACAATGTCCAATCACTTCTGTTCCAATCAATGTTCCGCGTAGCACGTGCCGCATTCTCAGCGAATGTCCACGTCGGCGAAATGTCGGCGTGGTGTCGGCGAAAGTGCCGGCATTCAATGCTAATAAACGAATCACTGTGTTCACAGCTTGTTAAGTGCATCTATCTAGTGACAATGGGGCTGGAACAGTATCGGCTTTAACACTAGAACGGTTTTAATGAATGTCATATTATTTGAAATGTGTCGTTTATAATGGCCTGTTACTTATTGAAGCAAATTTATTTTGAAACTTCTTGTATTTTAATATATTTTAAAATTTCTTCTTTATTCATTCCAACCAAACGATAGTATCTCCCCCCTTCCTAGTCTGTGATAACGGTTTTATCTATAGAAATAGGATATCGCGCTCGTCTTTTCAATCATGGTATTATAGGTGAAAAGCATAAATTAAAAAATAATTGCCTGGGTAGAGACCGCGCGCAATTTCTATTTCTATGGTGAAAAGAAACGTAGTGATTATATTCTCTTTGCCACTAATCGGAGAGATGTACAAACATATTTGACCTTTTATTATCTCTTTGCTTTTTAGGATATTCACGAGGAATCGTTGTAAGGGAGAGGGACGCATATGTCTTTCTATAAAAAAGTTATATACAATTTTGTATTGATTGAAAAAAAGCGCATCTCCCAAAATGTACTTATATTATTTTAGTTAAAAAGTTATACGGCTGTTAATATTCTTCAATACTCGAATTCGATGAAGTCTCTTTCTATAAAATCAATTGTTAACAAGTCAAAGGGTCCATTGTTTTGTCTCAACATTGATAACGGAAATTAATTTTATTGCCTGATAAGAAATTAGGTGTCCGTGTTACGATATCTTTGTTATGTATGTGATATGATGAGAATTTCTTGATAAATTCAACAGCTTCAATTATTAATTTGTCTCGACAAATATCGTTCCAGTTCGTAAATTTTAATAAATGCATAAAATTCCACTCACACAAACAAACTGTTTATTTAGTACTAGCGACCCGCCCCGGCTTCGCAGGGGTAAAATGCTATATAATCCATACTTCCATACTTCCATACTAATATTATAAATGCGAAAGTCTGTCTGTCTGTCTGTCACAACATCTGCAACATCAAACTGCTGAACCGATTGTGATGAAATTTGGTAGGGATGTAGTTAACGACCTAAGGTCAAACATAGGCTACTTTTGGGCGCGATATAACCGAAAGCCGCGGGGAACAGCTAGTATACATATAAACTTCCTCATGAATCACTATCTATTAAAAAACAGCATCTAAATCCGTTGCGTAGTTTCAAAGATCTAAACATACATAGGGGGGGGGGGGGGTTTCAGACAGCGGGAAGCGACGTTGTTTATATACTATGTAGTGAAGTAGATATTTGATTTTAACAAAACTTAACTGTAAAGTAATAAGAACTAAGTGGTAAAAACTAATTGAAAGCGGCGAGTACACTGTGCGAAATTTATTGGTATTTTTCATGGCAATAATCGTAAGTTGTAAATAAATAAAATATGTTTCTGTCTTTATCGTGAAATTTTGCAAAGTACAAAATTTTGAAATTTGCATTTACCGATTATATATACTCTGGCGAATCGTAAGTTAACTAAGAATTTGCAGGACGTTACTGAGATGCGTATACTGAACCCACTCGATAATTATTTATGTGATACAAAAACAGATAAAATCAATCAATTAATCGATATGCATGATAGCAAGAAAGAGTTTAATACAAAAAAAGTTTGTCACATGACTCTAGTTAAACATGTTTTGATAAGCTTTTATACAGGTATTTTTTTTTTCTTTTTATTTCAGTAGTTTAAGATTTTAAACATGTTTTAAATATCGTGAAATAACTACTAATTGTTTCACGTTTTGTATATTAACAAAAACTTTGAATTTGTTTTAGATTACAGCTGTGTTAGTGCACAAAGCCTTACTTTGTGCAGCCTGTGCAATATTTAGTTTTTCCACGTGAATGCTCGAGTTGCGGGCCGATGGAAAATATACGAGAAAATAATTGCCTCTACATCCGCCATTTTGGATTACAGAAAATATCGTAGTTCTTCACTTAAATTTAAAAAAAATTATGTTCTTAGTTTAAAAATGCACGCTTTGCTTGAATTTTAAATGTTCCAAATTCAAAATTACATAGTTTAGATTTTGCTTTTGTTGTTTAGGCTTTAGCTAAAAACTTTGTCACAATGTAATTTGATAGATCGTCTAAAATATAATTTTTTAAGAAACCGAACACGAACAGGCTTAAAGTTTGTAGCAAACATTACTGACAAGATGCAAATTTTTGTTTTTTATATTTTTATTATTCTGCCAATTATGTTGAGAGCCTCAATCTTAATGCAACATCAAATAAATTTACCAATTCCGCAGCTGGCGGCGGTAACTGCATTTAGAAGTAGCTCTTGCACTCGAATTTGTCTATGATTCCATTTCCGCCAGCATTTGGCTGCAATTTCCTCACTCCAGAGGGCGCGGAAACATCGCCATTCGGGAAATTATTTCCATTTCCTCACTTCGTATGACGACTAATCATTTGCACGTCTCCAAAATCTTACCTTTAAAGGCTGATATATAAGAGAAATTTCAAAAGGTTACGAACACAGAACAAATAAATTATCCGAATAGAAATGTTTTGACGCGATAGTTCCAGGATCAGTGTGGCAGCGTATTTTCTCTTCTTATCTTCAATTAATAATGTATACACCTATGTAAACCACACTACACCTTATTAGAAATGTAGGTATTACGTAGTTTACAACAAAGCCACCTAATATTATCGACCAATAATAGTGGCAATAAATGACGCAATCAAATTCCCTGTCCATTTTTTCTATGTGAAACGTTGGCTTGCAAGCCTAACTATTGACACGTTTTTCGTGCGCTAAGCCACTTCTTGTTAATTTGTTCTATAAATTCTATGGTTACGAATAGGTAGTTTAAATAAAAAAAAAAACTAAATATTCCTAGGATAGTCTAAATAAATAGATTAAAAGGTAACACATGCATGAGGTTACTGTACAAATGTAAACAAGAAATATATTATACTTACTTCGAATTCAAATTACCCAGTTTGCTATTGAGGGTCAAGTGGCAGTCGCGCCGACTTCCGTTTGGCAAAGGCTGCACAAAACGAGTAATTCTGTAATTCGTCCCATGTACCTACGGCCCATTTGGTACGAAACGCAGAAAATCGAAATTAATTAAAATTTCATTCTGCAATTCGTCCCATGTTTATAAATGGTACAATCTGTCAAAAAAGTGTTAGTGTAGAAATAATAAACGTTGAATTTTTCATTAAGAAATATAATAATCATAGAATAGTCTTCAACTAGAATAAGCATATAATGAAAGTATGTACAATAAACTGTACAGAACATAAAGGTAGATTTGTAAGTAAGTATATTATATACAGACAGAATTGGAAAATTATGAACTAACAAAGCACAAATTATGTGCAAATGGGTATTATGTAGGCTTGTAATAGGGCTGGGGTAATAATATATGGCTCGATTACTGACCAATGTAAAATGAACTGCCGATGCTGAAAATTATTTGTGAAACGGAAACGAAGAGGAAAGAAGAAAGTAGAATGCACTTTAAGGTATTTCATTTTGAACTATATTTTATTTACTGTTTGTACTTACACAAGATATACTGAACTGCTAAGTTATTTGTTATCAATTTTACAAATGTTGATCTTACAATGTGATCTAGTTTTTGTGAAAATCAAAAGATAATCAATTTAGAGAAACATTGACAGAGACGGCGGGAAAAAAAACATATTTTTATTTTACACAACATTATTTTCAGCCAGTAGCTTAAATTGTTGAATTTATTTTTTGAACAAATTGTGGTATTTCAACTAACTACTACTATCGCCATCTAGTGATGTTTTAGTGAACTAAAACGTTTTATATTGAATTTACCACTTAATTGTCAATTGACAGAGTTCTTGTAGGTTTTCCTGTAATCTACAACTGCTAATGACCTATATTCCGTAATTTTTAAAAAATTTTAGGCTCATTAGTTTCGGAGATCAGGGGGGGAATGGTCAATTTTTGTCTTCTTTCCTGAATAAAATAAAAACTATTTATATTTCAATAATAACATAAATATATTTGAGATCCTGATAACGAGTTCTTTCATTTGATATGTCATACGATATGGTTAGCGAATCTTTTTTTTTTAATGTTGTGATTTACCCTCCAAAAGTGACCCCCAAATTCATAATTTATTTATTTACGTTACACATGCACCTTTGGGTCTTTAACTTACATATGTGTACCAAATTTCATCTCAATTGGTTCAGTGGTTTCAGAGCAATCGGCTGTGACAGATGGACGGACAGACAGAGGGACAGACACGCGAGTGATCCTATAAGGGTTCCGTTTTTTCCTTTTGAGGTACGGAACCCTAATTAATATTAAATTAAAGAATACATACTTACAACAACTTTTATAAGAACGCAGACACTTGCATAGTCACATAAGTCAAAATTTCACAGAGTCAAGTCACAATAAATGTCACAACAATAAAATATAAAAAAAAATCACATCTTCTGAATGATGTTCTGACCTTTTCTGTCGGAAAGTGTAAACCATACTAAGTAACTTATTTGAATTCTACAAAATACTCCCTCTCCTAGTCATGCACGTGTACAAAGATAAGTCGGTAGTTTTATTGCTTAATTGATCCTGGCATACTTTACTTCAAGGGTGATCACCATAACCATTGTTTACTTACTGATAACAACCGCAAAAACATAAATAGTCATAACAAAAGAATTCATTATATTTTCCATTGGTATCTGCATTCTATTATAGGGACGGACTACATCAATAGAATGAACAAATAATACCTCTTCAAAAGTGACCATCGCATCCATTGTTTACTTATCTGGAAGCCATACATGTCAACCAATTGTATTCATTTCGGTAACAATTATTTTATATTTAACTATGAACAAAACCACAGCAAAATGTAACAATTCTAACGAAATATACATTTATCTTAATTCTTGTCTTACTGACTGTACCAAGCGTTGATAAGGTTTAAATTTCCATACAAAAAAAGAATGGGACGAATTGCAGAATGAAATTTTGATTAATTTTGATTTTCTGCGTTTCGTCCCAAATGGGCCGTAGGTACATGGGACGAATTACAGAATTACTCCACAAAACGCCCTAACTGCAATACTTGCAATTATTAAAAGTAATCATTTTGTTTGAAGTTTACTTTACGATTGTGGAATAACATAAATTAATATATAGGGACAAGTCATACAGATCAAGTTGAGATTGAGCTAGCCCCAAAGTAAGTTCAAGACTTGTGTTATGGGATACTAACAACGATACTATATTTTATAACAAATACATATATAGATAAACATCCAAGACCCAGGCCAATCAGAAAAACCATTTTTCATCTTGACCGGGGATCGAATCCCGGGACCTCTTGAGTAGCGGATAGGCATGTTAACCATTATGCCACGGAGGTCGTCAACAGTATCGTCGTTTTACGAGACCCTGACCGACTCTCCCTTTATGATTAAGAATTAGAATAAAACTAGTGACCCGCCCGGCATGGGCGTAAAAACCTTCCTCTTGAGTCACTCTATCTATTAAAAAAAAACCGCATCAAAATCCGTTGCGTAATTTTAAAGATTTACATACAAATTTGCATACAAAGGGACAGAGAAAGTAACTTTGTTTTATACTATGTAGTGATTACATTGTTTTGACTAATCATTTACTGAAAAACAACAAAATTCGTAACATTTAAAATCTGTTTCGGCATAGCCCGTATTATTTTCATTTCTCAAAGCAGCTAAGCGAAGAACGTATCACTTATCAGACACAGCTGATGTTTCACACCGTATTTTCTGAACCAATTGTTTACTTAGGAATTATGGAATGCTTAGGATGTTTTATTTTTCTAAAATATTTTTTTAGTTTAAAGAGTAAGAGGAAATTAATATATTATTCTGATATAAATATTGATTGTTAAATTTCAGCCATATTTTTTCCACTATAATATTCCTTCCCATAAAGGTTGATGGCGGGATAAACGAATCCTACTTGAAGTAATGCTAAACAAGTTAGTCCAATGTTCTGAAGGATTTGGGTTCGATCTCTAATAGAGTTAATTTAGAAAATCGCATTTACAAATTAACCTGGGTATGTAGGTTAATTTTATTTTGAAACATTTATAAGATATAATAACCAATACAAACTAAACTAAGCGAATATAAACATAACAATGTTTATTTTTATTTAAATTTATTTTAAACTAAGCTTACATAAAATAAAAATAAATTCATATTTTGAAGAAAAAAAAATTAATCTTTGTATTAGTTTAGATCCTCTTTAATAAGGAACACATAAAAGACAGAGATATAAGATACTTAGGATGTTCTAGCAAAAATAGAAGGGTAGCAGCTACCCTATGCATTGGGAGATAAGATTAGCCAGCCCTCATATCGCTTGGGGCAATTGAGGCATGTCAAGTCTTTCCCAACCCCATGCGCCGGAGCTGAGCGGTACAGTACAAATTAACTTTTTTTAAAACATTCATCACACAATCATTTGTATAATTTTGTGGGAATACTTAAAAAAATATATAAAACATTCCCGTTGCCCACCAGTGATGACACGAAGTGGGGGACAATAGGAATAAACAAATATTTATGTAACTATTGGTAAAATATCCCTACACGATTGACGGTATCGACGATACTGCCCACAGGATCAAACCCTAAAACATGGAAAAATTATCACACGATAATATAATACTGTTCTCAATTTTGTTATTCTGTTGATGACATATGTCTAATAGATACGTCGTCCCATCCCAACTAATATTATAAATGCAAAAGTGAGTTTGTTTGTGGAAAAAGCACAAATCCCGAGGGAAATACGTGCGGGCGAAGCCGCGGACGAAAGCTAGGCAGTAATATACACCATGGGCGGGTGAAACTTAGGGAAACAGCCAGCACCTAATATAGAAATTGTTTGATGTATGTAAAATGGGTAAACCATGGTTGGTAAAATAAACATTGGGTCAGCAGCTATGTTTTTACGCGAAACTTGCAACTTTATAGCGAGATTGTACTAAATTGAATATTACCAGTTGGGGCCACTAAAACTACTGATTTGAATGATTTTGAAGGAAACAAGTTCCGATAAAAAATTTAATAAAAAGTATTAAGAAATACGTTGCTAAAACATACTATCTCGATAAATTAGTACCTGATTAAGACCATATTTTTTTGGTTAAATATCGCTTGAGCGGAATCATAAATAAGTATAGGATCCCGGGCTGTAAAACGCTAAATGATTTTCTAAAAATATTCTGTCGAATCGAACCTCTTCCTTCTTTTGAAGACGGTTTAAAAGAAGTATAGATAATCAATGAATCAACTTTTTTTTTATTTATCAATCAAATTTTGTGAGTTCATCGCGACATCCATTGTTTTATGGCCCAACTATTTTCGTTCCGCACTATTCGACCATTGCAATCTCACCTTTAATCCTCAACAATTAAGGTCCAATATCCTAGTTATAAAATGCGTAAAATTGTGTAAAATCCTGGCTGAATGCATCCATTTGGTAGATACTTAGGTCGCAGGGCCGGAATAACGAAATTGTTTACCATCGTCTCCGGAGCATGGACGCTAAAAGGTGCACTTTTAATGCAAAATAGTTTTCGTCCAAGAAAATAAAACAACGAGTATTGTCTTGTAAACATTTTAGATGGACGCCGTCCGTGGCTGTGAATTTAAAGGAAAATCTGTCTTGCTCTTGATTTTGTCATATTCATACCCCTCTCATTTTTACCAAACGTTTGTTAAGCCCATTTTAACTAAAATGTCTAGTACTTTCACGATGAAAATCGATAAGTAAGTAAGCAAAATATTATGAGGCGGCTATGTGTGTGTGTTTTCCAGGTTGTATTTCTCATTGTCAAGCTATATTGTTTTCTTTCTATACTTAAAACTAAACAGAATTAAGAAAACTAAAAGCTTCGAAGGCTGCGAAAAATGCTATAGGCAATGAAGATCTGAGGACATGGGCCGATGCATTATTTGTGAGGTAAGACATTTTAATATTGTTATTCCCTTTTCTGAACTAGGTATATCTTGTTTTATATAGACTATATGCGTATGTCTGTCGAAGGGTGTCTGCGAGGGTAGGTTACACAGGATAATCGCCAGAGGGCACTCAGCGGCGTGGAAACCAAGACGCCAGTCTCCAATGAGTAAATACAAATGAATAGGATGAGATAATCGAAAATGAAAACTACATTGTCTATATGATATACTTACCGCGGTTTCTGTATGTATGATCATGCTTATCTCCGAAAGAACTGAACCGATTAGCCTAAAACTTTCACCAATTGTTTTGTTTTAGCTCGGAAGAACATTTAAAGTTTGTTTCATCAAAATCGGTTTATTAACAAAAAAGTTATCGTTATTTGAATGAACTCAAGGCATGTTTAATTTCGAACGAATGCTTGTATATATATTTTTTTGTGTTGGTTATTGCCGTATGTATGGTTTATTTGTATAAAAGAAAAGAAGGATTCCCGGGCGATTCCCGAAGGAATTTCGGGAGCGATACCCGAAGGAATTTCGGGAGCAATTCCCAAAATTCCGTAATCAAAGTTAATACTTACAAACAAGTACGTGCCACAGGAATCTAAACGCTAGATGACACAGAAAAAACTACAAAAAAAGCAATACCGAGTTCCATGATTCTTTATTATGAAGTCCGGAATTAATCGTTAGTATTTACTCTCCTAAGCCGCCTATGTACAGATTTACATATCACCAATGCATTATTCATAACTGTTGATTGGGAGGCAAGGAATTGCTTGCGTATGTTCATTTCTCGTGTTAAAATTGTAATTTAATCTAGAAGGCAGGTGAAGAGATAAATTTAGATTATGTTATCGCCGAGACAGGCTTTTGTATTTAATTAACGAAACAATGACAAACAACTTAATAAA
Organism: Apomyelois bistriatella; assembly: GCA_947044815.1. NCBI lineage: Eukaryota > Metazoa > Arthropoda > Insecta > Lepidoptera > Pyralidae > Apomyelois > Apomyelois bistriatella. Next base: position 2,443,805 of record OX345693.1, read on the forward strand.
ACGATGAAAAATAAAGAAATAAATTATAAATAAAGAAAAATAAATAAAATATTTAATATGGCATATTTCGTGTAGGTACTGACCTAACCTAACACAGTCAATCGACCAAGCACTCCCTGGTGTCAGAGTTGTCCATCGGGAAATATTCCCAAAAGGCTGGCTGCATTGCCACGTTGTATGGCAATGCTTATTCTCCATGCAAACAAATAACCAGCCCTAAATTTTGAATTTGAAAAAAAAAAAACAATTACAACTAAGACCAAACATTTTGCAAGCTCTGTTTCTAATAACTGTTGACATTAGAAACTACTGCTTTCCCGTGATTCTACTTATCTTATTGACTAAAATGACTTGTTCATTATCTTTTTAACCTTGGGGCCATAGTTTTTAAATAAGTAAATAAACTGAATACTTCAATTTTATTGAATAAGGATAAGGCTCTCAGGAAACTGTCGAAAAATTAAAAGTAAAAAGTATTTATTTTTGTGTTGAAAATTCCACGAAAATAAAGAGAAAAACCCTTTTCAAACTTCCGTGACAGATCGAATACACACCGAACTCGCTTCCTTTGTTTCTATAAAAATAATGACATTTGCCGTTTCAGAAACATTTTGGATAAACCACAGGCATGAAATTAAAATTACTTATAAATCCCTATGGGTATTTTATTGGTATTTATACTTCATAGGCGCACTTGATTTATAAAATCTTTCTTTAACTTCTACCTAATGATATCATGAAAAAAAATCTCTCGCCTGAGCTATATGAGAATTCCATGCTCTTTGCATATGGTAATAAGAATACATTTAGCTCAGCTTTTGACATTTTTATGCGATTCAAGTACTCAATAATGCCCTCACCATACTAATTTATCATCTACAACTAAATATTACCTATCACATCAAGGCTAAATAAATCTTAACTACTTTTAGGCATTACCTCTTCTTAATTTTTCCTCTGGTATGTTGCATTCTCTGGTAGCTTCGAAACCTTCCTTTTTCCAGCTTTTTCTGCACCTCACTCGATCTTCGTCATTCTTGTGGTGATACCAGCACGCACACACACATTCTGGTATCTACTGTGACGTCGATCTGCTCTTGTCCGAGTCGGGACCATTGTATATAATAACTCAGTGATTGTAAATCAGGGGGGATTTCATTTAGCTCAATGAAATAATTAACAAACTGTTAAATACTTAATTAAATGCCTCCGTGGGAGTTTGCCTGTAGACCCAGGGGTATTGGGTTCGATTTCCATGGAAGCATACTTTTTTTAGATATTTCCGGTTTAGTTAGGAGATTACGCAGGCGCGAATCACCTGATTGTCTGATAATAAAGATGATTCTGTATTTCGGAAGGCACGTGAAGCCGTTGGTCTCGGCTGCCCTCTGGTAATCGTTAAAGAAACCACTTCAGAGGCAAGAGGCGGTTCCGAAAAGTTCCGACACCAGGGTGTGCATGGTCGATTGACTGTGTCCTACAGGAAATGGTGATGAATGATAAATAAAAAAAAAAAACTAGCATAAATAAGTGGATTGTTTGCGTGTTTCCTCACAGTAAGTACATTGCGTGCGAGCTCAGATACTGACGCGACCTTTTGAACAATCCTATTTAGTTTGTGCTTATTAATTCTCTTCTTTAGACCATAGTATACTATTATATTTTCTGTGACCATGGCACATCTATTACCTTTCCCTACTTGCCCAGCCAGTTGCTCACTCTTGGATCTATACAAAGCCACTGACTGACAATGCTTTCTTAGTTGCGGAGTTTTGGTCCTCACAAATAAGTATGGCGAGAGTGATGAGTGTGGAGGAAGCGAGGGAGGTATGTAAGGATCGTAGCCAAAGGAAATCTCTAGTCTCTTCCTACACCTACGGGAGAACCAGGATGTGTACGCTCAATTGTCCATATAAAAACCAGTAAGCCGATTAATTTATTTCATTTTAAACTAGCTTTCGCCCGCGGTGTCGCCCGCGTGTACCTCCCTCGGGATCTTTTTACCGGGATCAAAGGTACCCTATGTCCTTCTCCTGGTTCTAAGCTACCTTCCCACAAATTTTCAGCCAAATCAGTTCAGCCGTTCTTGAGTTATAAGTGGAGTAACTAACACGACTTTCTTTTATATAGATTTGGGATTCTCTTTAGCCTAGCCACAAACTATAATAAAAACACACTTAACCAGTCATAATGTGGAAATTACTGCTGAAGATAATAGATTTTTTACGACCGTCTGTCTGTATCTATATCTCTATACTTACCTATATATATATATATATATTGTGTGTCCTAATATATATGTAAGTCAAGTCAACGGAGAATCAGATGCTTTAAAAGAATCATAACATAAATTAAATCTTATAAGTAATCCATAATGCGCATTCCGGATTAAAAAATATATGATTCTTTGATAGCATCCGATTGTAGTGTCTTGTACGTTTTTTCCCATAAATTTATTCTACTTCTACAAGTAAAGGACATTTATTGTGATTCAGTTTGCTTCGAACTTATTGTGCGTTTTATTAAAAGAAATACAGCTTTATGTGGACGTGGTAGGGTAGGAATTCGATTGGGGAAGATAATATCTTTGCACTAGGCTCGGGTTCAATAAAGGATGCGCCTACTCAATTATTCATGTGTTTGCACCTTCGATGCAGTGCGGGCGATGACAGCCCTATGATAACAAAAGTAGAATGCTATGGACTTCGTTCTTTGGTCCAACTCAATAACGAGGAGATTTTAAAGCGAAGATAGATTAAAAAGGAGTACATATATCACCGTTTTCCAGTTTGCAGCTCAATCTTTCCGTAGGCATGTGGATTAGCTCAGGGAAGCTTAAAAGCGGTGTCTTAGTTCTTCCCTTCATTACGTGGTTCAAACGTTTTTTAGAGACTGAATGTCGAATCCAGAACCTCCTAACTTACAGAATAGCGTTTTAAGTGGTCAGGTCAAGATAAAAAATAATATTTCTCTGATTGGCTTTGGTCTGGGATGTTTATCTATATTTGTTACAAAATATAGTATCGTTGAGTTAATATCTCATAAAGTCTCGAACTTACTTTGGGCTAACTCAAACTGTGTAATTTGGCTCTATATATTTTTTTATTTATTTAAGCATTTATTTTTTACCACCAATTTCAAATTTCAATAGTTTTTCATGGGTTAACCCATAGAAAATTATTGAGCATTATAAAATATCCATACACATCATGTAGCGCTCCAAATATGCGTTAAAATGTCTGCGTTGACGGCAAAATATTTTTGAGCAATTGCTTAATAGAGATAAATTATTATTGTATATTTTTAACCGACTTCAAAAAAAGGAGGAGGTTCTCAATTCGTCTGTATTTTTTTTATGTTTGTTACCACAGAACTTTCGCCTGGGTAAACCGATTTGGATGTTTCTTTTTTATTTGAAAGCTGGTGCTTCCCGTTTGGTCCCATAGCAATTTGGTCCAGTTCTGACAATGGCATCCATGAAAAACCGGAATAAGTCTGAAATTTTCATTAAGTATGTGCTCAACAAATGGACAATTAATAGCTCAATATCACGCCAATCGATTATTTTTAGAAAGGGTATACTTTCTAGATGATTCCATAGTCATCAGATCAGGATCTGATGATGGAATCATGGAGTTATCGAAGGCACTCTTCAAGTTTTAATGCGATTTGGGTATTTTTTTATATATTCCATGTCAATAAGGTGACACGACGCTGTTGACGTTTACCCGACTTTCCAAAATGAACGTGTTTACAACTTTTTAGTTGTAAGGTATTGCGTATTCAAAACTAAAAAGTGAAAAATAATTGTTATTGTCAAAAAAACGAAACCGACTTCAATTCCTCAACTAAAAAGGATGAAATAATAAAAACATTGTTGTTTAAATATACTTCATATCAAACATTTAAATAAATTTGAAGTTGGTGCCAATTTCACGAATTCGTCGACTAGCTGCTGGATCGTTAATAAGCATATTTTATTAAAAGAATCGGCACCGACTTCAGATTTATTTAAATGTTTGATATGAAGCATATTTAAACAACAATGTATTTATTATTTCATCCTTTTTAGTTGAGGAATTGAAGTCGGGTTCGTTTTTTTAGCAAAAATAATTATTTTATTAATGTAAAGAATATGCGAGTAAAGAGAGTCTGGAAAACTGAAGACACTTCTGTTATTTAATTACATGTTTTGTGTTTGTGGCCTCAACAAATTGAAATGAAACCACCAATTAATTGAACAAGGAATAAAATAAGAACACATCTACGATATCGTTAATCTTATACCAGAGGAGTCATTAATTGAGAAATAGTTTTAACCCCAAGTCATTCGCAATAAACCACTGTTAAGATAAAGTTTAATTCAGGTGTCGATTTATTTTACAAAATAAGTAAATATAGGGACAAATCACAAAGATTGAGTTAGCCCCAGAGTTAAGTTCGGGACTTGTGTTATGGCATACTAACTCAAAATAGAAATGATTAGAAATTATATTTAATTTATTATGAAAATCATCAGGCAAGGAAGGCAAAAATGAAAAGACGGTAAGAGGAAGACCAAGGAGTTACGAAGAGCAAATAAAGAGAAAAAGTGAGAGTCATGCTTGTCATCAGGATATATAAAAGCTAGCGGCAGATAAATACACTTTATCATCATCATCATTTCAGCCGCAGGTTGTTCACTGCTGGACATTGGGCTCTCCAACAGATTTCCAAAATGACCAGTTGGAAGCGGCCTGCATCCAGCGCTTGCCTGCGACCTTCTTCAGGTCATCTGACCAACTGGTTGGTTGGAGTCCGATGCTGCGCTCGCCGGTGTACTTAGAAGAGTTAGACAAATGCACTTGGGGGGAATCAACCGACCACAGTTCAATATAGACAGAAATAATTAAGGGAAAAAGTAGAGTCGTGTCGTATCAGGATGTGTAAAGGCGAAAGCTTTGAAGAGCTGGCATATAAATAAAAGGTCTTGGATGGGCTTCCTGACTCCACTAACAAGAGATCATCTTAAAAATGTTTGATGTATACTGGGTTCGTATTATAGGACGAGCAAGCTACAAAAGTAAACTATCATAAAAAATAGTTACGATTTTGCGAAATTACGAAATGTCTGCAATTTTTTCAAATTTATGATTAAGAAGCATTATTTTTTCCATATTTTTTTTTCTAAGCATCTCTTGATCCGGCTTTAAGTCCGCCCTTTACATCATTGCAATGAAGTAAAATAATAACCAATAAATATAAACAGACGACGACGCTTCTAGCCTGTTAGTTCGGGGACTCTAACTTAACAAATCCATTAGTTTTTACCACGGGTTTCTCCCAAAGAAATACAAGGAGTCAGACCACGCGTGCACTTGTAATCTTATATGGGCTGCGTACTTCGATTAGGATCTAAGAGTTGACTGGAATCTTTATTATCCCGACACTTGCTGCACTGACGAACTATAGAACGAGTTTATGGATAACTTGGTGAGACATCGTCGTTTCTCTTTGTGAGACGTCCATCGTCGCTTCTTCTCAGTGCAGGTTTATAGGTTTCGTAGTGTACAAGGATAAGATAAAGTATATAAAGGAAACTGGATGGGAGAGAAGGCTTTTAGCATTCGCAATCTTTATTTTATTTGTGCTACAATAAAGAAACTAAACTAAATAAACTAATTTCGCCATATCCGTCTGTCTGTGGTTAATCCCAAGTCTCTTAGTACCGAAGCTTTAGGGTGATACCTTGGTGAACACTAGCGCCACCGTCATTTAAAAATTAACTTAACCATTACAAAAGTTATCAAAAATCCGTGTTATGTAATTAAGGTTCTGGATCGAAAGTTTATTTTATTTAAACATATTAAATCATTAAATTATAGTTCCATTTAGTTTCAAATTGCAAAAGTGCTAAAAGTGGCCACTTTTAACAGTTTTGCAATTTGTAACTATAGGGAACAATAATTTAATAATTGAATATGTTTTCAATTAACTTAAGATCCAGACCTTCAATTACATAACACGGATTTTTGGTAACTTGTGTTTTCAGTGAATAATAATTTTTAAATGATGGTGGCGCTAGTGTTCACCGAGGTATCACCTTAATTTGGAGGTATATTTTTTTTTTTTACATTCCCTTAACCATGGAAACTGGGGATATATTTTTTCTCATCTATCCATGTTATATCGTTGGTCATAAATCAAATATCAAAACTAAAAAAATATATTTTTGTAAGAGTCATATGCATTGAGAAAAGCTTTTGTAGAGTCAGGCTGTTTAAAGAAAAGGAAAGAAACCCGTTCAAAGCCGGGGCGCGTCGTTAGTAATACATGACAATATTTCAAAGGATTTACGAGCTTGTCGTCTTCTCAATCGGAAGGTAAAACTACGTAACCCTAAAAATCAAATAAATGTAAATGTTACGCGAGTTGTGATTTTCAAATAAAATAGCGATAATGTCTAGTTATGTCTTCAAATAAAACGTTGACTTCCGCGTGACTTTATGACGTCATTAAAATAAACCGCCTTCCATGAATCTTCTCCTATTAAGTTTATTTGACAATTTTATTCATATTACTCAACGAAATTCTTGCCTGCCGTCATAATTTGATGATAAGCACAATATGATTTGTTGTTTTCGGTTTGAGAATAGACCACTCCATCCCTTTCTATGGATGCTGTGAACAGCGGCTGAGGAATAAACAGATGCTGGAGGATGTTATTGTATTCTATCTTTGTGGTCTTTTTCAGCAACAGCATTCTAAAGGAGGATTGAAGGCAGTTGAACTGTCTTCAAAAAATAAACGAAAATTTTGCAACCCCAAGAAGGGATATAAATAAAGGATACGGGCTCCTAAAAGGAGTACACATCATTTCACCGGTCATTTAACTGCCTCCGTGGGCCAGTGGTTAAGGCGTTTGCTTGTAGACCCGAGGCTCGTGAGTTCGATTCCTACGGGAAGCACACTTTTTTTGTTATTTTCCAGTTTGGTTAGGACATTGCAGGTTTGAATCACCTGATTGTCTGATAATAAAAATGATTCCGTGCTTTGGAAGGCACGTTAAGCCGTTGGTCCCGGATGCCATCTTGTAGTAGTTAAAGGAACCACGTTAGAGGCCGAGAGGCGGTTCCGAAGAGCTCTGACACCCCAGGGTGTGCATGGTCGATTGACCGTGTCACCTACACGAAAGATGATAATGATCGGTCATTTTGGAAATCCTTCAGGAGGCCTATGTCCAGCAGTGGGACAGCCTGCGGCTGAAATGATTGATCATGATAAAAAAATGATTGGGTTTGTAATAACAACGATGGTCTATCACAGTACATCTAAATCTAGTATTCTCAATTAATCCTATCTGAAACTCTACACCACTCAACATCGCGGAGGCCCTTGGAGGTCCTTGAAAGTTTGCACCCGCTTCTAAGCCCGTTGGAATATTTAAAAGAGTCCCGTCCAGCCCAGCCATAATTAATAAGTTTTTTGAAATTATCCCATTCAGCCCCCGTCTATTTATGTGCCTGAAAGATGGAATTTCAAGTTATCATCCCATTTTTTTTTTGGGAAAGTACAAATAGCGGAGGGAATTGTCTCCGTGGTCCAGTAGATATTTTATGTAGTTGTTTCCAGTTTTTTTAGGGCATTGCAGATGTAAATAACCTGATGGTATGAAAATAAAGATGATTCCGTGCTTCGGAAGGTACGTTAAACCGTTGCTAAGATATGAAACGATAATCTGCCATCTGGTAGTTGCTTAAGGGATCCACAACAGAGGCCGAGAGGCCATTGCGAATAATTTTGACACAAGGTTGTGTATAGTCGGTTGACCGTGACATCTTATGAAATGATGTGATGACCGGAATAAAATCCATAACATAACGCGGCCACCAGTGGCCGCTTGGGTGTTAATAAAAATTGAGATCATAAAATGTCGTCTAACGAAGTAAAAAGCAAGTCTTTCAATCATTTTTATACTGAGTTTAAAATAATACTTAATATTTCAGAACTACTGCTGAAATAGTCTGGATTAGAATTTCGTACAATTCAAATAAACCTAAATTCCAAAACAGTAAATCACAGCAACACTAACTTAATAAAACCAAGCGTTGCTTTTCAAACTTTCGTCCACTCACGATGCCCCAAACCGTCTGTCAGACTGACTGGACAATCTGGATATTATCTCAATTAATTGACCCAATAACAGTAAAATTTCTATCCGACCGCCTACATCCTGGACTTAGATTTTCAATAATAAACTGCGAAAATCGACGAAAACAATTCGCACCCTTCGGGTTTCTGCAAGAACTGCCGACGTTTTTGCCTCTGCGGCATCTTGTATTTCTTTTGAAATGGGCTTTATTTTTCGGTGACAGGGTTGGTTTTCGGCCGTGATAGCATTCGGGGGATGCTGCGTCTCCGTATCCGTATGTATTATAAATTGGTTTAGAAGCGGCGCGGGGAAACCGTCGCTCGATACCGACCAGTCGCGAACCCAGCTCGAGCGCGCGAGCGCGTTCCGTATTGTGCAAAAAAATCCCCAGTGCAAAGTTATCCTTATTTCTTAATAGTGCATAGATGCACCAGTGTGGATTAACGTCATTGCCCGCGAGTGTTCAATTTCCATAGTGATTTTGGATTGTTTGGAATTAGGGGTAGAGTTTTCCGTGGAAAAGGTGAGTCCTATAAATTGTATGCAGGATGGTAAAGATTTGGTTGACAATGCTCGGAAATGCTAATTGATTACGACTCAATTTTCGTTTTATTTCGAAATTGCTGTTTCTGCTTTCCTTTGCGTTTGCAGATTATATCGCATTTAAATGTTTACCAATGAAACGCAATCGTATTGTTGTTCAGTAGATAATAAACACGGGGTAATGTGTCGCAGTTGTTGTACATGAATCAATAAACAATTTAATATTTATAAATGCAAATAGAAATGTTATGACATAATAATAAATTAAAATCTTGAATAAGACACCCATATAAAATAAAATCATGTTCATTTTCACACTTATACGTGGGTATGTAACTTTTAAGTTTACCCCATTTTTTTTAAAGAAACGATTACCTAACATTCTTGCTATTTGATAACTGCTACAATTAGATAGAAAAGGCTAGTTGATTATTAATTTTTCAAAGACTCCTACTATAATATTTTGATATTCATACAAATAAATGAATTAAACAGATTTTAAGAAACTTAAGAAAAACCTTTGTTTCATAGGTATAGATAAATAAAGAGTCTACAAAGCATATTGTATACAGTATAAATACAGTAATAGAGTAATTCTTATAGTCCAAGACTTTGACAAGAACCCAATTTTATGTATCATAATCATGTATACAAAACTGCCTAAAATAAATACATATTTATTTACCTGTACTTTATATTATAAAGAGGTGAAGTTTCTGTGGTCTTTGTATGTGGGTTACAGATGCGATATTGAAAATTATTTCAGTTTTTAAAGGGTTTATTTAAGGCGAAGGGTTGCTAACCTATTACTTCGTTAGTACTATTATAATCTACTCTGTGCTATTACTATATAAAACCACTTTTCGACCAGAAAACCCTAATCCTTTACATGTCTCCGTAAAGTATATAATATTTCAAGTGTTTTGTCAGTGTAAACGTCAAAAACTATTGACAGTTGTAAGTGATTCACAAACTATTCAGTAAGCGAGCGCAATATAAGTAATGTATGACGGGATCTCGATTACTCATTGTTTATGAATTGTTGTAAGACGTCGTGGTATCCCATAATGAAAATATGTTTTTGTTTTTGAAGATTTCACTTACTGCGATACCACCTTCTCTACTAAATGCATGACGCAGCACATTGAGATTTAAAAACTAACCGCCTTTATTTATAAACAAACATTTTATAAACCCGTTTTAAATGAAATATGTTTCTCTTTTTCTCACATCGATATTTAACGTGAAAAAACGAAAGAACACATTTTAGTTAAAAGCTTACCAAACGTTTGTTTATTTATAAGGAGGGGAGAGTAAATATATATTTTGCAATCAAATTCTACTTAATGTAAAAATGTTCTACTACTAACATATTTCCTATAAATTGGGATAATAATTCAAAAAATCATATTTGTCTTACAAATACACCTAAGATAAACATGGTAACTTACGTGGCCCAATGTACTATTCTTTTAGTACCTCTTGTAAATTTGTAAGGCTTTAAATAATCGCAGGGCTTGGGCTCTATATTTTTATTTTCTCTATGCTATAGTACCATAACTCAAGAGATGCCAATGGTTTATGATGTTTTTGCCTTCGTTTATAGGACAATTATCATTTGAACGACAGCTAATAAACTTTTAAATGAGATGATTTATAAATTATTCTCTTTTTGTTTCACTTGCGTGATTTCTAGATGAGCGCTTCTAGGTTATGAACTAGATACAGATTCTTCTGATATCATTTATAGATCTGTCAGTAAAAAGATATTTTTTTTTTTTGATATTTTCTTTCGCTGCTGAATTAATTATGAATAGTGCATTTTATTTATGTATGTAGAAGTTTTAACAGAGGTAGTTTTTTTTTTAATTTATTTCACAATACATGAACATTAGCACAAAAAAGTTACATATAAAAGACACTGTTTAAACCACAGAGGTTTGTCTACAGCGCAGATACATTACCGTCGGTTATATACCAACGTTGTTACATACTCAATTTCCTACATTACGTACGCACTAAACTAAGGTTAAAAATAAACTTTTAACATAATTATTACCTAGTAATTAATCATTAATTTTGTTTTTAATGTTACTAGGCTTAATGACATCTTTTTATTCGTAGCATCTTTTAAAGATGTGGGTAGTGCGTTAATTAATTAAGTGGTTGATTGATATTTTCTTCCAATTATACTTATTTTATATATGTGTAAATTCAAACAACCGAGTCATTAAGTAGCCAAGTGCAAAGTTGAGTGACCGGTGGAATGGTCACAAACTATCTAGAATTCTAGACCCGAGGGTACACGTCACGACAATGCCGACTGTTTATCATGGAGACAATGCCTCGATAGGGCCTCGTAAGGATATTCAAATTGGACTAGAATATGGGAAAATCTTTTGTTATGTTGTATGGTATGAGGTATGAATATTAACCTTCAATCTATTTTGATTGGAATCATATCAAAGGAGAGTTTACACGATCAGTTTTTCAAAATGTATTTGACATATCGTTATCTTTACATAGTATAAAACAAAGTCGCTTTCCGCTATCTGTCGCTATGTATGCTTAAATCTTCGAAACTAAGCAACGGATTTTGATGCGTTTTTTTAATAGATAGAGTGATTCAAGAGGATGGTTTTTATGCCCATGCGGAGCTGGGGCGGGTCGCTAGTATAGTATAAAACAAAGTCGCTTTCCACTGTCTGTCCCTATGTATGCTTAAATCTTCGAAACTGAGCAACGGATTTTGTCACGGTTTTTAATAGAATTTGCGGCAAAATTGCTTTATTTTGTTTTGAGTAAATTTTATACAGAGATATACCTAAGCAATTATAGATAAATGTATTTGAGGTAATAAAAATATACAAATTCGCCAAATACTCCGTCTAAATAACATTTATGTAATGATCAGATGTGACTTGTTCTAACATCATCGCCTTATAACATTTAATTAGATACATACATTTTTTTGGTGGGATAAAAGATACACTTTACTGGAGTATAATGAACCATACCCTCGCGATCCTTACTGGATAATAAAAAATGCATCTTATATTTATTCATGGCCTATGATTGATAACTGTGCGCTCGTCTGTGTCAGCGTAACGCGAGAACTTGGAGATGATGGATGGCAGACACCAGACAGGGACGAGGATCCAGTTTTCCGAAGCCATTATAATCTATTTATAAGTTAAACTTAAAAATGTTGATCGATGCTGCAATTTTGTTTAAGGAAAGAATTTCTTTGCGAAATGTCGATGGTGTTGCAGGCGTCCATAGGCTACGGTAACCACTTGTCATGAGGTGGGCCGTAGGCCTGATTACCTACTTAGTAGTATAAAAAAACGTATATATTCTAAAACTAGCTGTTGCCCGGAGCTCAGCTTCCGTGGGAATTCCGGGATAAAATAGCCTATGTGTTGTCCCAGGGTTTAAGCAATCTCCATTCCAAATTTTAACCAATTCAGTTCAGCCTGTGAAAGTGTGACAAACATCCATACAAACTTTCACGTTTATAATTAGATTAGTAGGGATATTTGAGAGAACGTTTGTTTTTTTTAAGGGTTGCGTACGCAAAGAGGAAAACGGGACTTCGAATGATCTTAATCACCAGTTTGCTACTTCGAATATGCATATTTTACTCAATTTATATAAAACCCTATGTATAATAAGCTTTTAACCTTCCCTACGAATCACTTTATCTTTAAGTAAAAACAGAATTAAAATCAGTTTGTTAGTTTTTAAGTTTTGCCCTCACAGACATACACAGTGCAGGCGACTTTATTATAAACTATGTATAGATAGATTACCCAGCCAACTTATGAAAATGAAATCCCCAAAGAAATTCGAATTGCGCGCGGTCCGAGGCGATTTTTTTTTTTTTTATCTTTCGGAAACCCCCGTTAACAGTATGAATTTTAACACTATCATTGACAGTAAACGAGATAACAATAACAGTTAATTGTTATCTACGTCGAGAGGCGTTACTGTCGCCGAAAGTGTTAGTTAAGATCGCTTTTACACCATTTTTTAATCCGAGATAACAAGCTTCATAAATCTTCGATTCAAGTTTACGTCATAGTATAGAAAACTGCGGCAATGGCATTCCGACCTTGTGTGGCACCATCCCTCCTCAGACAGAGGTGAATGCACACCTCACCACGGGGGAGGGCACGCATGCGCAGAAACACCCCAGCTCTTGTTGTCTCTCAATACTGAGCTTTTTGGTATTGTGCTGTTTACTATTTAAGCAGAATTGCACTACTATGTTGTTAGTTGCGTAGAAAAATATTAACATCAATATCCGACTAATATTATAAATGCGAAAGTGAGTTTATATATTTTTTTGTTTGTTACCTGTCTACTGAACCAATCTTTCTAAAATTTCGCATACACATAGCTAAGAGTATTGAATAGGACATAGGATACCTTTCATCTCGGGAAAAAAGCTAGTATGAATATAAAAATCAATGCCATTTTTGGTTGTAATTTTATAACTCAAGAATTTATAGGTGAGCACCTATCCAAACCAAATGTTTAGGCTTTGTTTGGACTATTTAGTAGATGGTTTATGTGAAGTTTGCACAAAATCGGTGGAGCGGTTGTTCATATATCACATTTTGAATTTTACGCGGGCGAAGCGGGCAAAAGCTAGTACATTATGTAAGTTTAAGTACCTATCTAGTAAAAATAGTAGGTTTTTATATGATTTGTTGTCCTGTAATTTTGATGTGTACGTAAATAATTATCTCTTTATTTATGAGTAGATATTTTAACTGCTATTTTGTATGTTAGATGTAAGTAAATAGAAGAAAACTGGAGAATGACAAATATTCCTCGTGATACTAAGAATAGGTTGTGTTGTGAAAAGGAATAACAGATCCAGCTTTATTCAAGCTAAACGCTTTTCAAGTAAAGTCTTCTTACAGAAAGAGTAAGTATATAATTAAGTGAATTTCTAGTACCAATGATGGACGAGTTAGACATATAGGTAACCTAACTAGCTGTTGCCCGCAGCTCCAACCGCGTGGAACTCGGTTATATCGCGGTCAAAAGTAGCCTATGTTTGACCCTGGTCCTTAACTATGTCCATACCAAAATCGGTCCAGCGGTTTAGACGTGAAAGCGTAACAGACTGACAGATGGATTAGACGGATAGACTTTCTCATTTATAATATAAGTATGAATGTTAATAAAATCTTGTTAAGCAAAGTGTGGCAATATCAAAAGAAACTAGAATCAACAGCTACAATGTAAATATAGAAAAAAAACTTGTCAAAATTTGATTGAATCCTAACCCGACACAAATATTAAAATATAGGGTAAGGTAGCCGAATTAAGGTAATTGATTCCACCTTCTGATAAGGCAGCCGTTCGGAAATACCAAAAATATAACAATTTCCAAGAACGGTTTATACATTTTAAGGCGAAACCGACGTGCAATAATTATTTCTTTGAAAACTCCGTTTAGAGTGGGTATCGATCGCTCTATAATTATATTGGGTGCTAATACGGGTGATTTTGTTGTTTCATGAATAAGCTCCTGCTTAATAAGTAATTGTTTATCTGAGATATTGCGAATTTATTTTATTTTTAGTTATTTTTTGTTATTTATAAGTAAGTTTATCTTATTATTTAATAGCGACCTGCCCGGCTTCGCATGGGCATAAAAACCTTTCTCTTGAATCACTATATCTATTAAAAAAAACCGCATGAAAATCCGTAGCGTAGTTTTAAAGATTTAAGCATACAAAGGGACATAGGGACAGAGAAAGCGACTTTGCTTTTTATACTATGTAGGTGAAGTAGATATAAGTCTTTATTGTATTCTTCAGATCAGACATACAGACAATTCATCCTCGAATAAGATTTTTTGCGAATTAATAATCACCTAAGTCACAATATCTTATCTAGACCGCGACTGCCACTAACGTCAATAAAACCTCGTTCGCACGTAATCCAGCACTGGAATATCGCCTTAATCCTGAACGATGGCCGGGAGCACCCCGTTTTGGCATAATAAATGGTCTTTCAAGTAGGGTTACCAGGCAAAACTTTAAAATCCCGAATTAATCACAAGTTTGTTTGTTTTTCAATATTTCACGCCAGTTAGACGCGTGTTTTTAGTCTGTTTCCAATAAGATTTTACTTTTAACTTGTGATTTTCTAATTGTCCAATATAAGGTCAGTGTGACAACCCTATTCTCAAATTTGCGCAACGTTTTTTGCCTATCTTTGAACAGACTACATAAATAACTTAAATCTCCCGCCTCGGTTACGAAGTAATTGAAAATTTATACGCTTTGTAGCGATTCATCTTTCTTTTATTGTTTGAAACGCCTCCGAGTTTATATTAAACACGACTTACAATTTAACTCGGGTTAAATTATTTAAAAGCATTTTGTGGAACTGGTCCCTCGATAACGCTCGATATGTTACGCACGTAGCTATTTTATTTCGTATCTTTTTATACCTACCAAATTTCTTAGCAAATATGACTGTTTCGTAATTATCTATACTGTCATGTTGCAATTTTATTCAGGCTTTATATGCCATGCAAATTGCTGTGACATGTTGCTGCTACAGATGAAAAATATTGCAATCGATAAGAGTTTGGCACCCATTTTTTATTTATTTTCATCTCTGTCGTTCAACGAACTTAGTCTTTGAAATATTAAAACAAAGAGAAATTATTTTAGAAATTTTAATACAGCATTATTTACGTAAAGACTTTGACTTCTTTGATCTCCAGGAAGATTAGGATTTAAGGAGCTGTTGTTTACGGTTTACTTCACATCAATCAAAAGTAGTCTATGTTCATTTACAAGTATGTATATAATTATGATGCTAGCGACAGCTCGGGGTTACGAACCTGTGGGAATTTTGGGAAATGTGTTTTTAGCTAACATAATACTTTTCTAGATTTCAATTTAACTCCGCATGTGTGTATAGGTAATTTTAATATAGCTACATATAATTTTCAATTCATATGGACATACTATATAGTGTGTTTTAGCCCAGCTCAAGTGTCAATAAATTTTTATGTGAATTTTGATAAATAGTTACCTAATAAAAAGGATGGATTTAAAAAGGCGCCTTCTTCTGTCATCTTTGATCTTGGGAAAGATAAGAATTATAAATAATTAATAACAGAAAAAGAAAACGGACATAATAGTAAGCGACATTCCAACAAGGCAGTCATCTGTATGCACACAGATGCATTGCACAGGTAGCTACTAATCAACACGGTGCATCCGATCCCAGCCATTGTTGGAACCGCTGCATAATAACAGAATACAAATGTCTATGGTGCATTGCTCTGTGTATGAACATGTTATATTATTAAATCGATTGTTAGTTTTTAAAGGAGCTTTAACAGAGTAACGAAAGCGCGCGTCAAGTGAGGTCGAGTGCGCGGGCTAGCTTGGTTTGGTCGCCTTTATTGGCATTTTCTATCTTGAGCTCCATCGTGATTCGGAAGGTATGTTGGACCTACCTGTTATCGCTAGATGGTAGACGTGGCAATGTCAAATGCCATTATGCAGACAGAAAAATCTGACAGTGTTGTCCACTAAACACCTGGAGCATGTTCCTATTGGTCTGGTTTCCCTGTAAATGGTATTCTGTGCTTCTATTATGAGTTTTGCAAGAAAATTTGCTGGAAAACCTCATTATTACCAATTTGCTAGAGGCGCTAAATAGAATTTATATGCACTTACCAAATTACTTTGCGTGCTTCCGCCACAAGTTTTTGTCGCATACCTTGTGCCTTGGTGCCTGAGGAATGAGGATGCCTCGCGTAGAGGTGAAACACGTGTCGCAAGGGAGGTGTGTGCAAACTAATGGTGGCGGGCATGCTGGGACTAATAGTAGTGGGTGGGCGCCGGCCGGCAGTAGTTTGCATGAACGTACCAAGGACGACCGACTAGTCTCGATAGATTTTATACTTATACGAATAGCAGTCCACCCCGGTTCCGCCCGTGATACACTCATAGCCTTAATCACTCTGGGGTAGTGTGGCTTTCCAATGGTGAAAGAATTTTACAAATTATTCCATTAATATAGATAAGAAATTGTCAACGCAGTTAAACACATTGTCGATTTGAGACACAATTTTCGAATTATTAAGGCTTAGCAACAGCCGTCGGAACATCGTTCTCGACATCAGTATCAAACAAACAAACAACTCAGCCGGGTAATATTTCACATCGACACTTCACACCGCGTGTTTTGGTATCAAATGCTAACAATAGCTGTTATAGGAGTCCGTTCACTTCTTGAAAATTATTTGTTTGACAGCTCTACATTGAACACGTTGCCACTACACACGTTGGCAGTATAGTACGTGGTGTTGATTTGATGATCAACAGACAAAGTCTGTCTTAAACAGAAGAGGCACCTGCAGTATTCTTTCTTCTTCTTTCAAGTCGTGTTCCTCATAGCTGAGGGTCGTGACCACCATAATCCAAATTGGCAGTTAGTATCCTCCGGTCATATCTATTCTGGGCCCGGTGTATGGCCTCTTGGGTGTTGCATTTCAATGCTGCAAGGAGAGGGTCCAGCGCGTTGGTGATTTGCCCCTAGCTCGTGTTCCCGCCATACAGCCAACCATTGTAAGAACTTCCAGACTGGTCGGTTCACGTCCGGCAACGTGACCGAAAAAGGCGAGCGAAATACCTGTAGTATGGACAAATCTAAAATAGAATTCATCTTATAAAAACATCAATTTTTTGATCTTATCATCAAGATCATTGAGGCGCAGGCTGTCCAATGCTGGACATAGGCCTCCCCAAAGATTTCCAGAATGAACGGTTGAAAGCTGCCTGCATCCAGCGCTTACCTGCGACCTTCTTCAGGTCATCTGACCACCTGTTCGGTGGGTGTCTGACTAAAATGCGTCCTTACTATTACTGTTATAAGTCGTAATCATAAATACAGATTAGTTCAATTTGTAATACCTACATTTTAGGTCTTAAAGTATTATCCAATAACACGGCTAGGTCTTACTAGGGATGAATCTAAAGCACTAAATTAGTATGTCGAGATTAAGTTAGTACGCTTGTGAGGCAGTTAATTGAATTGACGAGGTTCGTAACTTGATTAACATTTTCATTTAGATTTTTATCCCATTTGTATGCTCCTTTATAAGATCTACTAATTACGACTATAACCATTGACATGATAGAAGAAAGAGAATAAGTCTTTGAAAAACCCTTCAAACCCGTTCTCTGTATAACCCAGAGGATTCTGTTATTTTTAGAGTTCCGTACCTACCTCAAAAGGCAAAAATGGAACCTGACAATCTGTCGATTTTTTTATGAGGAACGCATGAATGTATCAAGTTGAAATTCATAACATAAAATCAAGCCTACTATCACTTTCGGCTGTAAAATAATCAAAATAAAACGTCAACCCCATTTAAAAATTAGACCGTAGGTTTTGCAAATTCTCGTAAACTTTTCGTTTTCAGATGGGAATCATTATAGGAAACACTATAGGGTACTTCCAGTTGATTTACCAAATAGCACAAATTTAGAAAATAAATCAACTGTAAATTTGTTATTAAATTAAAGGAAATTAATTTTTTTATACAAATTATAGGAAAGCAAAAATCTTAATAAGTTTAACCTATCGTCTTTTAATAGTAAAAAATAGAATTAAAAAATATATATATCCACCAAAAATATCTAACACCTCTTGCGTCAATAGGTAGTGTTGTGCACAAGTGCAGTCACCATGACAGCAGGGTCGATGATCGACGCCGATCAGCGGGAAACGCGATAGCGCCCTCATAGGGGTTGTTATTGGGGCTGGTTTGAGAAAAATCGGGACTTTTCTTGTGTGGAATAACAAAATTAATGGAGTTTTTTTTATTTACTTTTATTTTTTTATGGTCCTGGATACGAGTCCTAAAAGGCCTTTCTTAAATTTATTAATATTTTTCTGTTCTAAGGCGTTATTGCAAACTGGGCCAGGTTATGAACCTTTTCGTAAGATCTGAAATAATATCAAGAACCAAAAAAGACTCATTTATTACATTTACGTGATAATGTTTTGGTACAAAATACATTTGAATTTGCTCATGTATTTCTTTCTCTCATCGTGACGTTTTCGCGGTCGCGTCCCAGGATTTTTACATTGAGTGGTTTCATTTCAGATTTTCCTACTACCATATTACTGTTATTTTGTACATGGTGAGTAGTTTCGCTCGAATGTTGCAACCTTTTTCAAACTTGCGAGTCCACTACAATCCTTACGACATGGACCTTATGCATGATGGAGTGTGGACCAATAGGACAGGGCTATTAAATTGAAATGTCCTCGTGTCCCCAATGTAAGACGTGTTGGTGAATACATTTTATGTGCAAATGTCTCTAAAACAAAAGGCCCCACGCAAAAGTGTTTCTTTATCTGACTTACTATTACTGACTGTTAATACCATATAATTTAGAAATATTAACGAAGTGACATAGCGCACGAAAGCGTGTCATTGGTTTGGCTTGCAAGACAACGTTTCATTCGGAAAAAAATGGGCGGAATTTGATTGTGTCATTTATTGCCACTGTTATTGGTCGATAATATTAGGTGGCTTTGTTGTAAACTACGTAATACATTTCTAAAAAGGTGGTTTAGATGTATAAATTGAAGGTGAGAAGAGAGAATAGCCACACTGATCCTGGAACTAAATCCGCGTTAAACATTTCTATTCGGAGAATTTCTCTGTTCTGTGGTTAATGCCTATAGCATTTTATAATCTGTGGTATAACCTGACAGCGGCGAAGCTGAAAAGGCCCTCTTTTTAGCGTCGCCGCTAACATATATACAAAAACACATAACCTTTTATGTGTTTCTGTATGTATGTTTGAATGAGGGGGTACGTTTTTACGTGCCCTAGTAACTAAAAAATTACTTAACCGATTTTGATAAATAATATGTCGTTTTATTCGCCTTCTTTTGCATTAGTGTCACCGGTTATAATTGCCGACACCGTAACTCTCCATCGCTCCCTGCTCAGCGCCACTATACATACACAATACACATTTAGGCGATTCTTAGCAAATTATTGTTTTTAGATTTTGCTGTTTCACTGAAAAAAATATTTTACCTAACTACTTCGGCTATTTGAGAAATAGCCAAAGTTTGACAAGATACTAATGAAGTTAACTTGATTTAACAAAAGTGATTTACAAAAAAAAGACAAAAAGTTACATATTGCAAAGAGTTATGTGATCACATTTTGTGCTATAGATTCACGAAAGTTTGGTTGTGTAAGTAAGCATTTTTTTCAGTGTTCTTGACCGCTCCCTCAAAATGCTAAGAAGTATCTACTATTAGTATTTGCTATTTGCACGTCTATTTGTTTACTTTTACCTACTATCATTTTGAGTATCGTTTAGAGAATAGACGAGGGTCGAAAGCCTTCACAAAGAGGCTGCCGATCCTTCAATCACGGAGATTTTAGACTGAGGGTTAAAAGGGCAACAGGTTGACTCAGGATTACGTAATAAGTGGTTAAATAAAATCACACTGCTTATTTAGGACTGCACCCAATGTTTTCAGAATAAACTTAGTCAAGTTTTGCATTGTCGTCGGAGTCCTTAATTATATTAATTACTAGTTGACCCGGCGAACTCCGTACCGCCTGAACTAACTATTTTCTCACCGTTTAAACCTTTCCTGAATTTTCACATATATTTCAAGACCAAAATTAGCCAAATCGCCATTCTCGAGTTTAAGCGTGACTTCAAAAATTTTGAGAGCTGCTCAAGTATTATGCATATCATAGGCTACGGTAAACACTATCCATTAGGTGGGCCGTAGGCCTGATTACTTAAGTAATATTATAATAAAAGCTGCTAAACTGCTTTGTGTGCGCCCAATGTTTACATGCAAAATATAGGTATACCTGTCAAACGAAAAAAACATTAAATCATAGATTTAAAAAAAAATTGCCTCAGACCGCGCGCGATTCGAACTTTTTTGATTAAAATAAATAGTCGGCTATTTTTAGCTTCACTATTGATTTGACAACGATCAATGTGTAGTTTTTTATTTAATAATGCATGCTTTTCAAACACAAAACTCGTGTCGAAGAATATGTCACGTGTAAACAAGCACCAGCTGAGCTAAGTTCCACTACAGCTGGAATGTGCGACCTGTTTGCACAGTCTCCTCTCTGTTGACTAGTGGCAAGTACTTACCACCAGTGTGCTTACTACCATCTCTTAAAACCATGCAAGAACGAGTGAGTGAGCGAGACAGCGCAATACATGATGTAGAGCGACATCTCCTTTACTCAATCGTTATTGCATGGTTTTAAGAGATGATGGTAAACCACCAGTAATTACATGCCGTCAATTGGAACAAACCTTTACCTCAAAGATAGGCTACGCAAGCCTAAGCCATCTTCAGGCGCACGGACGCCAAAGTGCCGGCTAGGAGTTGCAGTCGCCATGGCCGAAACCGGTCGGAGATCATCAATTAATCAAGCAATCAAGTACTTACCAAATTACTTTGCGTGCTTCCACCACCAGTTAGTTCATGCAAATTACTACCGACTGGTGTATTGGCTTCCAAAGTAACACATGAATCTATTAAATGACTAGAGTTGCACAACGGTTTTTTTTAATTTAACCGTTTTCCTGTTTAAATCGAAAACCATAATATACCAAAAAAAAATATTCTTGGCCGATTTTACCGAAACGACAATTCTCATGAAGGAAGAAATTACAGGAATCGCATTATTAGCGCCGAAAAGAGAGTCTCAGTGTCATGCCGCTAAAAGTTATTATGGTGTTTTTAAGAGGATCCCGGACTACAAAGCTGTTATACAGTTTGGGACGCAACCGGGAAATCACCAGATAATTATGACATGACTTTACTTTCGTTGCAGTCTGGTAAAAATAAGAAAGTGTAAAATGCACTTGCGCTCTATGCAAATTCAATTCATCGGTCGTAATTATATAGGTTTCTGTTTATAATCAGGATGTAAGGTTTACATGGTATTTTGATTACATCACAAACTAAGTGTTTTCTATTACGCCTCGATCTAGGAAGATAGATGGTCTGTGGTCGGTTAACGTGATCTAGGAACCGCAGGCTGCAGTAATGACGTCATAATGTGGTAATGCACTCGCACCAGATCACGATAGGAAGATACTCTTCTTTATCCGAGCGTATTTCCTTGTGGCATCTTCAGCTGGGTAAGCTGAAGATGCTTACCCAGCTGAAGATTCAGAGCTCAAGCAAGAGTACTCTTTTAAACATTGAGGAATTGCTATAGAATTGCTAACGAATTCGATT
This sequence comes from Apomyelois bistriatella, assembly GCA_947044815.1. NCBI lineage: Eukaryota > Metazoa > Arthropoda > Insecta > Lepidoptera > Pyralidae > Apomyelois > Apomyelois bistriatella. Next base: position 2,465,784 of record OX345693.1, read on the forward strand.
CGATGAAATGCTCAAAGTGGCGTTTTCAGATCCCCTGATTTTGGCGGTACTGGTTATTACAATGGAGCGAACTATGCCGTCTGACCTCAATAACCCTTTTTTAGAAAAACTTTAAACTGCCTAAAGGCATCTGAATTACCAAAATCGAAGAACCACGACTTGACTTAGGAGTATAGAATTTTTTCATTATAAAAAAAAACATTTTTAATTATTTTCAGTTAAATAATTACTAATTGCATTAAAATTTTAGTATTTTTATATATGCTTATAGAAAAAAAAACGTTATTTTCCTGAATAAAAACGGAGACGCTTCGTTCGTTCGGTCAACAATTTCTGTGAAAATCAAAAATAGTAATACATATATACCTACATCCATAGAACTACGAACGACGCAATTTTTTTTTTAATCCATGCCTACATCAAAACACTGACCTTTCTTAAACAATTTTTTCTAGATCATTCTTCGCTATTGTTGCCAATAATAAATACTACGTTATTGTCTGCAAATTCCCATTATAGTGGGATCAGAGTGCTCCCACGGGAAGGTTTCTAGACCGGGAGACAAAACATTTTTTTACAGGAAAAATAGGCAAACCAAGAGTGCTGACAGATTGAAAACTTGAACCAAAGTACGACTTGAACAAATACGTGTATATTTTTTGAGGTGACGGTGCCGCGAGTACAATGGTTTTTTACCATCTCAAAAATGCAGCAAAAGTTTTTAACTTCAAAAATATAAATTTCATTCAGTTTTTGAAATAAGTTAAATGGCTACAAAATACTTGGAGTGTTGACTTAGTTCGAAATATTTGCCTTCTAAATAAAATTGTACGCACTCTTAAAATCAACCAACCCTTTCTTTGAAATTTTGAAATGCATACCCAATAGGCCATACACCAGGCCAAAAACAGATCTGCCTGAATGAAAGAAGCTGCCAAAGATCATGGTGGATTTGTTGACAAATTAAGGAGTTTATCATTAATACAAATCATTTTGATGAAAAGTATTCTTGACGTGTTTGGTACTTTTTTGATATTCTGTGCCGATAAATTCAGCGTCATTTAATAAATTGCTTAGTTTTATTTATTTCTCCAGCAAAAGGAAACCCATGATTGGTAACAAAAAACAAGTAATTGGTGTAACATTTGATGTTCACCGAATAAAAAAGTCTACTAGTGTGACCGTCAGCTCTCCGACTACATAAGCTTTTCATATTCTGTAGTTTTTTTCCCATTCAATGTTACTTCCTGGGGAACCTATCGCCCTTTATTACTATTCGATCTCTGATACCATTCATTCAATTCATTCGTACAAGATCTTACATTTCTTGTATACAAGTTCACACTTTCTTTAAATTGGTGAGCGTTTATCTATACTTCTATATCTATACTAATATTATAAACATTATAAAATTATCGACACGCTAAGAAGAAGAATATTAAAAAGAGGAAAGATTTGTATTTTTGTATGTATGTTTGTAATGAATAAACTCAAAAACTACTGCGCCAATTTAAAAAATTCTTTCACTATTTGTAAAGCGACATTCACCCTGAATGACATAGGCTATGAATGTACCACGGGCGAAGCCGGGGTGAACTGCTAGTGGCAATTATTTTTGTATCAAACCATTTAAGAGAGTATGTTCATTAGGTTGCTTAGTTTGTTTCATTAGGTTACTTCGATATAGTTGACAGTTTTGAACACAATAGTTTACCCCTATTGTGTTTAAAAGTGTCAACTATATCGAAGGACAAATAGATTAATTGGGATTGACGTCGACTGAATCCACGAGGGAATTGCACCATGGTTGATGATTATAGGATACTATTAATGATTAAAAATTGAAACTTATTAATTGTAAAACGTGTGACAATGAGTATACCTAGAAATACTAAATAGATAAATTACCTTACCACTAGCGGCGACCAATCTAAGTCAGGATGCGCTCTCTGTAGCTTGACCCGCATGTCGTGCTTGGCTTTCGAATCTAGATCACAGAATTAGTAATAGTACTACGTACTAGATTATGTATGTCACAAAGTTCGTGTAAGATATTTTCTGACAAAATGTACATTAATAGAAGTCCGGCCTTAAGGCGGATGTGGTTGCAAAAAACAATAACTATGAGGTAGGTACACCTTGCATTTACCACCGTCTTACATTTTTGTGGTTATGTGCACTGGAAAACGAGACTACTTGGTGTACAGTGGGCTACAATGAGCGTTAATACGCAACACCTATCTTTCGCAGGCTACAATAATCGTATTAAATATGATTTATAAAGTAAATATGATAAATAGGAGTAAGCATCGAATGACATCCTTCAATCCGGTTTTAAAAGAACAAAGTTGTCAGGTTTGTCGCGGTGACCCCCGCTAACGGTTCGCAGTCAGTAGCACTTAACCTCGTATACTGCGCTACCCTTGATTGCCAGGTATGTGGATAGTTAACCCCCTTTATGAATAACGGGGTATAATTAACTTGTGATGTCTCAGTGTAATTTAAGTCTGATTGAGCATTTATTATTAACTAGTTTATGTCGGGGACTTTGTTCCCGTGGGAAACAGGTTTAACTTCATTATTTATCAAAATTCTTGCATCTTTTTCAGTAGTTTTCTAGGCTGTCAAATAGGTTGTTCCATCTTTACCCCTACTTTAGTTTACGTCTGAACTGATGGTCAGATGACCTGAAGAATTCGACTAAAATATAATTCGAACACACTGTCCGAATTGATACTTTTTAATTTTAATATTTTGTACTGACATTTCAGACACCATCGAATTTAGTAGATATCAGATATCGGATAAAAAAGTTTTAAATATAATCTACAATAAAAAACCAGTATTTATACCTACTCGTAAGATGTAGATTTTATATAAGACATACATTTTAAATGATTTTAGATTTATTTTTCCACACTCATTGCAGTATGCATAGCAAAGCTATTTATTAAAGCCACTCTAAAATATTTTTCATCTGGTAACGCTTTATTTCACCTTTCACCATATGACTGTCGGAGAGGGCTATGTCCAGCGGTGGACTGCCTGCGGCTGAAATGATGTTTACATTCATACATCAGGTCAGATGCGGTCAGAGAGTCTAAAAACGCCACTTTGAGCAATTCATCGAATCGATTCATATACCGAATTGCTTAGCAATTCTGTAGCAATTCCTCTATTTTTTGTAAAATGGCCAACAAAACTTTGCAATTCCTCTTCAAAAAAATTGAAAGAAATAGGAATTGCTAAGGAATTCGTAATATGAATTCGATTCGATTAATTGCTTAAAGTGGCGTTTTTAGACCCACAGGTCTTGAATGATCTATCTAAATGTTATTAATGTTATTGGTTATTTATATAAGATACTGCAGCTATTTTAGATGATGTTACAGATATTTTATAAGCAAGTCATAGAGTATATATAAGGCACTTTTTGTCATGAAAATTAATAACTTTAGAAGGGCTTAAGATAAAAAGAAAAGCTTGAGAAATTTAGATGATCTTATAATAGAACTAGTGGTCCACCCGGCTTCGCATAGGCATAAAAATCTTCCTCTTGCATCACTGTCAATGTTTTATATTAGTATGGATATTAAAGTGTGTAGTTATATAATTGTTAAGTTTTTTTTACAAAAAATTCTAGCTATCGCCCGATCGATAAAAGGTACCCTATGCCCATTTCAGTGTCAATAGTCCTAACTATGTGTATAAGAAGTTTCAAACAGATTGGTTCCTTATAGATAAAGCGTGAAGAGGTAACAAACAAACAAATATACAAATTCACTTTCGCATTTATAATATTAGTTGGGATTTCATTACTTACTTGCATAGTTTTACTTCAAATGTAGTTTGATTAATAAGTACCTAATGTTCTATCTATTAACAATGTAAACTGGAATGGTATGTAAAACATTATTTATCATAAGTTACTGTTGGCCGGAGCATTAATATGTCTGGTCTAATTGCCGTGTCGCATTAACTCCTGTTTAGTAGCTTATGTTTAGTAATGGTATGTAAATGATCGCACTCATACTAAATTTATTAGAAACTGATGCTGAGTACGACTGTAAAACATGTTTTGCGCATGTATCAAGGTAATTTTTACGTAACACATTTGACAATTCTTTTTATTTATTTGTTGTTTTAGGCGAATCAAAGAATTTAGAATCGCGCGCGGTCTCTTTGACGCGAGGCAATTTTTTTTTTTCTTATTCTATGAGGGAATAAATATTTTCTATTAACATATTCCGGAAAAATAACTGAAAATAACAACGCCAGATCCGGCTTTATTCAATGTAAGCCGACTGAACAAAGCCAGGGTACACCTGCTAAACTATTCATGAGATTTCATTTCGATCGGTATCCAGCGATGGTGGCACGAAATGAAACTACTGAAAAGGTAATATGCCTTCAAGCCACAAAGACGACGTGGCTCTGAAAATTGATCTAATTAAAAACATCTGAAAATAACAACCTATTTTCCGCATAATTAGAAAATGTAGTATAAGAAGGCTAAGCGTTTCATTGTAAGGGAAGTGCAAAATTGAGAGTATTTTGTAGAGAGAAATACCCAATCAGCTTATAATAAAAAATGGTTAGTGAATAAGGAAAGACTATATAATTTTTTAAGAATATATGAAGGCCTAAAAGGAGCAAAAGATCTTGGTTTAAGAATCTACGTTTGAGTGTCTATTTTAAAAATAAATCAGTTGTCAAACTTATTCAACCTTAAAAAAGTAAAGACACAGTCTAAAATGCATAAATTATTCGTTATTCCGCCTACCCAATCAAAGACATTCAAATCGACAGCTAAAAATAAACGCGTGGAATATCTCAATCGAAAAAGCAAGAAAAAGTCAAAGAGAAACTGAACAAAATGCCAGTGCCACTTAGCGCAATAAAAATCTCTATCACAATTTCTGCACCTTTGGCTCCACCGCCATATATTCTCATGTAATTGATACCTGAGATAACTTTGTTTCCAGCCGCATACCCGGCATAGTGCACGGGACATGTCCGAGATATTACAGGACATCAATAAAAACAAAAAACAAAATGGCGCGTCTCCTACGGCGGCGCAGAATGCAATTTTAAATCCGTTTTAATCTCTACCATCCTAGTAATAAAGCATATATTGAAGTGTCATTTCAAAGGGTTGTTTTACATAGGTGCGCGCCGTAATATAATTTTATTACTATGCATGGTGATTACGATAAAGCTATTTTAGGACAAGATGGGACCACAACAATGAACTCTAATAGCAGTCTCACAGATCGGTCATTATCTCGAAAACGTCGATATTTTAAGATCGGCATTGCTGTAATTTTGCTTTTTTTTTATTGATCATAATTGTAAACCTCTCTTGCATACCTGTATTAAGTTTTTAAAGATTAAATTACAAATATAATAAAAAGAGTTGTGAATTTCAAAAACGCTAGGAGCAAATATAGTACTTATCTTCTATAATGTAATTCGTGGAACTCTTAGAATTATCTAAGTAACTCATTCATTATGCTTATTATCTTTGCGATTTATTAGTTAGACACTGTGAATTGGGCTCAAAAATAAATAAACATAAAAAAAGAACGAGCGAGGTCAGCGAGGAGTTTTTGGGGAAAACAGAATAAATAAATATCCACGCTGTACCTATTTATTTTCCAAAATTAGTGAATTTTTTTGGGTGTAGCTGTGCATAATAAAAGTGAATTCTTATTCGCCAAGTGTTCTTGAATAGGCGCTAGTGTTAGGAAGTGCTGTCTAAAGTTTTAATATAGGTATGAGTTAATAAATAAATGCTAACCTAACATTGTAAAGGAGGGATAGTAACATGAACCAGAGGGAAGCCGTACAAGGAAATCCGAGGCTGTGTTAGTAACCTCGCGGATTCAGGCCGGGTATATTAAACTATAAACTAATATATTAAACAGCAGAAGTCTAGTGGCTGCGCGAGGCTCTACACCCATTGGAATTTTTGGAAATCTGATATTATCAATTAAAATTTTCTGCCCTAAAAAAGAAATACTAATATAAAAAACTGAAAACTAGCTGTGCTTTACGATTTTATTCGCCAGGATGTACCTAGGGATATATTTTTCAATAACATTATTATATTATGCCCGCTGCTGCTGGTTAAGCAGACTTACTTTCTTCATATTATTTTATACGCTCCTATGTTTTGGTCCTTTCACTTATTCTCATTAAATTTATTTCAACATTTATCACAACAGTTATAGAATAGAAAAATAATTACATTATCTTTTATTCAAATCAAACTTAAAAGTACAATTAAACAAGTTTGTATAGTTCAGATATTAGCTAAACGGTATTCAATGGAAAATATATTGTTCCTATTTTATTACCCGCCCATTTTGCGAACTGATCGTTTTGACCCCAACAGCTCATAAGCAATGCGACAATACTGTACAGTTACTTGCAGGAAAACATAGCCAGGAACCCCGTACCTTTATTTCCTCAACGACCTCTGCACTTTTCGCGGTACTCGGAACGGTAATGGCCTTACCTTGCTCTGCAGTGCACTGTGTAAAGATTCCAGATGTTTCCGTGCTTCTATTGTACATTTTTCGAACATTAGGTTTGTGTTCTTTTCTGTTTACAAATAATTTAATTTAGAACAAATATTTTAAAAGATAAGCATGGTCTGGTGCACATATATTAAGAACTTAGTCTACGTAGCATGCAGTTCCTATATACTTAGTAAAGTAAATAAGCTCTTCGTTATCATAATCGTTCCAGCCGCATGCGGTCCACAGCTGGATATAGGCCAAGCTCATGGATTTTCAGAATGGTAGGTTGGAAGCGGCCTGCATCCAGCGCCTGCCTGCGATCTTGTTCAGGCCATATGACATCAGGTCGGTGAGCTTAATAAAAAAATCAACGCTTGCAATTAATTTATTTAAGTATCTATATATTCACGAGTCTACTCGTAGCTGTTAAATGAGGCTTTAATAGCGTGAGAATTCGGTAAATCACTAAATACGCTTATGTCAATCCCTAAATTCCAACTATCACAGAACAGGAAAAAATATCAGTTCTGTGCAATCTATCCTTATAAATTTTTATTGAACTGTTCTTGTTTTCTTGTTTTTATTGCTGTGTTAAATAACATAAGCATGAATTTTATCATCATCATCATCATCAATTCGAGTAGGCGTTACGATCAGTCAACCATGCACACCTTGGTGTCAGAGTTCTTCGGAACCGCCTCTCGGCCTCTGACGTGGTTTCTTTAACGACTACCAGATGGCAGCCGGGACCAACGGCTTAACGTGTCTTCCGAAGCATCACGGAATCATCTTTATTATCAGACAATCAGGTGATTCAAGCCTGCAATGTCCTAAGCAAACTGGAAACAACTAAACAAAGTATGCTTCCCGTGGGAATCGAACCCACGACCCCCGGTCTACATGTTAACGCCTTAACCACTGGACCACGGAGGAAGTTTTATTTATGAATTTTATAGTACGAGTATATACCAATATAAATTAGTCCATGGTTGAGATTTAATACATCCGCTACAAAATCTGTCAAGCAGTACACGACACCGACCAATTTACATTGTGCGCTCGTAGTCTAATAAAACCTACAGCACCAGCCCCGACCAGCCTTGCCCTGCGCCTGCGCCTAAAATATTACCTTCTCGTAATCGGCGACAAGATTGCCTCAAGTAAAAGCCTTTTACTGCTATGCATAAATCAGTACTTTTTGTAGGTTAGCTTTTGACCTTTTGGATTTATTACTCTTTAAAAGGAAGGTATTAATATTATATATATAATATTATATAGAAGTGATGAAAATGATGATTGTGGAGGTAGCGAGGTCTAAAAGGATCGTAACAAAAAAATCTTTAGTACCTCCTTATTACTGCGGGAAACAGAGTTAACGACATTATGTACATTTGTATATAATAAGGTGGTCGTAAGGTCAAATCCCTTAAATAAAATATAGTACATTTTGCGTTTTTTTGGCTATGTACACGTTGTGTCCAATCTTCTTTAGGACAGGCTTGAATCAATTGACTGTCTGATAAGAAAGACGATTCCCGCGCTGCTAGTTTTTTTTAAGTGTGTCTCTCAGTTCTGTCACCTACCTACCCACTACATACCTATGGAAGCGGCATGGCCAGAATTGTTTCCACGTGCGTCTCCGTAAAATGTAACCGTAGAACCAAGGTTGGGAAAGGTAAAGTGAAGAATTTATGATCAGTCGGCTGTATGGCGTCCAATTCTCTTTGAAAATGCTCTTTTAAGACACCATAAACGAGTCGGAGAGATACAAGCATAATCTCTATCCATAGTCGCTTATAAACACCATTACCCGCTTACGCTTATCAACTGACACTTTCACAAAGTATCGCAGCCACCAATAAAATATACTAATGGCTATAATGATTGGCTAATAATGACCAAAAGAATGCTTATTGTGACACAGTTGTACAATCAACGGCAGCCCTCGTTTAGTTACGACCCTGTAATTTTGTCAGGAGCCGGTTGATAAGAGATTGGTTTAGATTTGTATTGTGGTTTCGATTTAAGTGTTTATGTTAATGCGGGTATTAGGACTGAGTACTTTGATGGATATTTAATGTAGTTCACTTATATTACTAGTGTCCGTTCAAGTTGCTTTCCATAAGGAAAGCTTATTTATTTATTTATTTCTTTATGTACACAAAAATACAAATATAGGATACAATATAAAACACAATAAGTACAAAGGTACTACTTATTTCAATAGAAATCTCTTCCAGTAGACCCGTGAGAGTAGAGGTGATTTATAGAGGTAGACTGGCGTGTGCATAAAATTGTGACAGGAATGATTATTAGCTTACTTCAAGTACGTTACACTATTTGTTCACAAACACATGCTTATATTTGTGTGCGTGTATTTTTGCTTGTGGTGGATAATTTTGTCAAGTGTGTGCATAGCGACGTGTTAGAATAATGCGTTAGTGTTTATACTTATTGTATGTGCTTCCATTCCCCGCGCGCAGAATATGGCAGACTTTTTCACGTAGAAATAAGTGCGCGTGGCGTCTTCTGTTTATTTTTAATGGTCTAAGCATTATTGTGTTCCTGTTGGGAGTTATTAACATTAATTTGGGTATGTGGCAAAATACCCTAAGCATGATAGGATAGGCAGTGCGCTAGAAATGAGAGACGAGATGAAGTGTACACCGTTTAGGTATTCTCTCGACGACTGAATAATATTAACAAAATAAAATAACTATACCTATATAAAATTAAATAAATTCTTTCTTCTTTCCTTTTAAAAACCCTGAACAAATTTATATTCACAATTACAAAACGATAAAATTGAAAGAAAATGTACACACGAGGACAAAATATACGGGCTTGGGAACGGTCCTGAGGGACACGCGGTTACTGGGTAATAAACATGGCAGCTGGAAACGAGGGTCCCACGGGATGCGGGGCATTGCTGGCATGCACCCAGGGTTGACAGATTTATGTAATACTAACTGTTACCTGCGACTTCGTTCGTGAGGAATCCATACTTCTATACTAATATTATAAATTTTGGGTGCGATAATAAGTCATATAACCTAGAACCACGCGGGCTGAGCTGCGGACATTTTATAAATAAATATTATATTAATTTCAATGTTTTCATTGGAAGGAACTAGAGGTGGGCGTTGTATGAACGAACCGTTTACCTAAACTGTTTTTTGTACGTGAACGATTCAACTAGTTTATAGTTCACAGATAAACTAGTTTATTCGTCGACTGGTTGACGAATCCGTTGTCGTGTCGCGAGCGTCTGGCCGATGGCAAACGACGACGTATGTACATACCTATTCACATCGTCAAATTGGTAAACGAGACTTTCGTTCGTTCACGTTCACTAATCGTTTATGTGATGAAGTAGTCTTTTCGACGACGACGTAAACTAGTCGAAAATTAGACTGTTTTTTAAACTAGTTTATCGTCGACGGTAAACGGTCTCGTTGCGTCGACTGTAAAATCGTCGACGACCCACCACTAGAAGGAACCCTAATTATTTACTTAAAATCTCGTGGAAGAGACATTGAACAGGACTAATATGTAGAAAGTGTTCCTTATTTAAAAACACTGGCAGGATAAAATTCTTAAATAGAAAAAATATACCTATGAAAAAACAAAAGTTGTTCTCTTAGAAAAAGAAGTCAATGACATAATTGCGTTTTCCCGCTCTTTTTGAACAACAGTGAAAATAATTTGTAAAATTTTGGAAAATACAGTTATACTTATATTTGCCTAGTGGCAACAGTATAGTTACTGTTTTTTTATTTATTTAAAGACTAAAGTAATAGTCAGACACTGTTTATCGTTATCATCATTTCAGCCACAGGCTGTCCACAGCTGGACATAGACCTCGCACAAGGATTTTAAAAATGACTGGTTGAAAGCGGCCGGCATCCAGCGCCTTCTGCAGGCCATCAGGGGGTCTAAAAACGCCACTTTGAGCAATTCATCGAATCGATTCATATTACGAATTCCTTAGCAATTCTGTAGAAATTACTCTATTTTTTGTAAAATAGCCAACTAAACTTTGAAATTCCTCTACAAAAAAATTGAAAGGAATAGGAATTGTTAAAGAATTACTAAGGAATTCGTAATATGAATTCGATTCGATGAATTGCTAAAGTGGCGTATTTAGACCCACTGGTCGGTGGGTGTACGATGCTGTGCTTGCCGGTGCGTGGTCGTTCGAGAACCTTTCAGCCCCATCGACCATCGGTTCTGCGAGTTATGTGCCCCGCCCACTGCACTGTAGTTGTCAGTGGCTTTTTTTATAAGTTAGTAATTTTACGACTTTTCTTTGTTTCAGTTTAGTGTTAAGTGGTAGCAGAAAAGCTGGCAGTTGGATGCGTGAAGGTAAATATTGAATGATACAAACATATAATCACGTCTTTATCTCATAAGGGGTAGACAGAGCCTAGGGTGATAAGACCTTAGGCCACGTTTAGCATGATGATAGGTGAAACAGGAAATCAATAGTGATGGGTTGCTAGCCGCATCGCCTATGTCATGATTCCCCCATTCGCGGATTCCCTCAGTCGACTTTTACGGCTTGCACAGGAAGAGAAGCAGCTAGTACATTCTATGTTTTTCTTTTCTCCCAGACCAGCATGATATTCCGATAATTGACGTAAAAATGTACTAATGTGAATAAGTATGTTTGGATTTCTGTTAATTACTAAAAATTAAATTCAAATTTTATAGCCTTCTTAATCCATACTAATATTATAAATGCGAAAGTCTGTCGGTCCTTTATTTACTCGTAAACGGCTTAACCGCTGGACTGATTTTGATGAATTTTATATACAATACACCCGTGCAGTCTGGACGACGGAACATTTACAAATACATCCCATGATCCATTTGATACTTCAGCTGATATGGGTCTGGCTACGGCAGGGATTGTACCTAACTGTTTATTCTTAACATCCAAAAATAAAAGTACCCTGGTAACTGGTAAAGAAGTAACTGCCTCAGTAGTCCCGTGGTTTACTTGTTTGCCTATAGACCCCGGGGACCATGGGTTCAATTCCCACGGGAAGCATACTTTGTTTAGTTGTTTCCAGTTTAGTTAGGACATTGCAGGCTTGAACACATTGTCTGATAATAAAGATGATTCCGTGCTTCGGTGCTTGGTCCTGGCTACCATCTGGTAGTCGCGTCAGAGGCCTATAGGCGGTTCCGGTAGAACTTTGACACCAGGATGTGCATGGTCGATTGATCGTGACGTCCTACACGAAATAGTGATGATGAGTGTATACTGGTCAAGCATAAAATTCGCTCTAAATGTAAGGGCAGAAATTATTTTAACTGGTTGGTCTGTTGACACGTGACACCCCCTAGTGTTGCAGGCGTCCATGGGCTACGGTGACCGCTTACTATCAGGTAGGCCGTATGCCTGTTTGCCTACTAAATTGTATAAAAAAACTGGGCTACGGTGACCTCGCAGTTGTTTTCATGCCTTATGTCCCATGTATGTTGTTAGGTCTAGCCAGGATAGCAATCTAAATTCCTCGCACGAATCAGTTTATGAGCTTTAATCGACCATAATCAGGCGGTGAACACAAAGCACTGATTTGGACGTGTTGTCTAAAGTGACAACTACCACGTCGTTAGTACGTACATTAAACAGGGGTACCGACCAGTTTATAACTTAACTGATGCCTATTAGGACACGCTGTATAATGTATAGTTACATTATTCAGTTGCCACATACATTATGTATAGATAAGTTTACTTATATATTTGGTATTAAATTTACAAAGATAATATGATTATCTCTATTGTGCACCTAATATCTCATTCTATGCTTCTACCATTAGTTGGTTCATAATACTGTCATCAGAAGAAGCCAAAATCACACACTTATGACGATTTCTTACATTTCGACGTTTAATCCCACAAACGGAAAATGCCAACTCTACGTTAAATCCCATATACTCATACTACCACTTTCGTGAAATACCAACTTTGCGAAATACCACTAATGCTTTAAGGGAAATACAAACTACTTTAAAAAATACGTAAGATACCTGATACTAGGAAAGCCAACTATTTATTGTAGAGCCTATTATTTTATCTTTGCTTCATTTAATAATAGAAACGTAAAGACAAATAGAATCAATTCGACAATTCGAATCAACAATTTGAAATAATTTGAATGAACTCGAACATTCGAATCAAGAGATAATTCGAAAAATAAAATATCATTCGAATTGAGTTTTGCGTATCTTCATTCGAATATAGTATGTTCTTGTGTTCAGGTTCAATTCCAAATATGTTAGCCCCAAAGAAAAAGTATTGTTAAAAGTAACTCAGAAAATTTCCCATGAATCAATGCATAGAAATGAGAATATAAGTGGGAAATGTTTTCCTAAGCATTATTTATAAGTATCCCTAAAGTTTTCTCATTCGACGTAAGTCTCGAGATTCTTTTATTAAGTAGCTGATTACTTTCTGTCGAATTTTTATTTATCGTTGACGTTACCTACGAAACAGAGGTACCTATCGTAACTTGTCACGCTATCGTTAACTCAGTTAACGTTAATTGTCACCTGAATCACAGAATAATAACTAGTAGTAGGTAGGTACTAAAGCCATAATTAAGATTACATTTACATTACCAACAAATACTTAAAAGATTTGCTCGTATAAACAGTTTACAATAAAACGCTACTTATAAATAATTTGGTAACAGCAACAAGTCCTGTGCGTCTTCATAGTCTACCATAAGATTTCATTATTGGTAGTTAGTATTTTGTATGGAATTTCTTAGTTACCTTACTATCTGCCAGGGGCGCTGTACAGATTGGTCATACAAAATCGCTACCGCAGTCGCTAGCGTCTGCGTTTATGAAATCTCTGTACTGTCCAAATAAACTTTTATTAAAAATATCAAGGTGGGACGGGTGGGGTGGGATACACGCGTGAAATTATACAGATGGGAAAGGCAATAACATGGTAATGTAGAGACGATATTAAGGTGTCTGTTATTACAGGCTGCCCTGTCCCACGTGATAAACGAATGCACACTTCACTGTTTTACGGGTGAAATGGCGGAAATTCTGCAACTTACGCTTGCCGCCACAAACTTGGACATGAAGATTTTATCCACGCAGGATAAATAGCATAGTACGCAATGATGATGATGAGGACAGGCTGCCCTGGAAAAATATTTATATCCTGAAAAAATTGGGCATCCCATATAAATTTAACAGTCACTTGTAGCGTTTTTAACAAAAAAATATATATAAGATTTTGGCGCAAGCTTTTTTGTCCGTAGCTATGGTGCATGTAGTAAATACTTGAAGTAAAACCTCGAAAAAGTTCCAACGTTGGGAGCCGATTATGGGTCACCACCATGCTTCTTATCTATACATAGTATAAAATGAAGTCGTACTGTGTCTGTCTGTCTGTGCGCACAAGACTTAAAAACTAACAAACGGATTTTCATGTGGTTTCCAGTACTACTAATAGATAAAGTGTTCCATATAAATACTAATAATTCTAAGCCGGTATGAAATTCGCCAGGTCCGCTAGTATATAATCATGTATTGTCATAACTAACAAACGGATTTTCATGTGGTTTCCAGTACTACTAATAGATAAAGTGTTTCATATAAATACTAATAATTCTAAGCCGGTATGAAATTCGCCAGGTCCGCTAGTATATAATCATGTATTGTCATAGAGACTGAAGCCACGTGAAATTTCAACTCAGTAGCAAAAGCGGAAGTACTAAGCTAAAGTTATACCACAGAATAACTAATATAATATTTGATAACTGAAATTGAGACAGGTGAAACTAAAAGGTTGTAAAATCGATATAATATGCTATATGTTACCTTGGAAAAGTCGTTTCGTATTACAGACTGTGTTATCTTGTTTTCAATCTGAATCAAAATTCAAAATGCATATTAATTTAGCAATTCACAGTATCCTGCTTAGTGAGTACCACAATTTATATAATTGCTTCAAGTTCCCGTTGGCATTTCTTGGCCTTAAGGAATTCTATTCAGACGTAAGGTCTTCCTGGATAAGCATCGGGAAACCTGTAATTACGTCTAATTTGTTTCTAATTGAATTGCCGGTGTGTATATAAATTGCATTTCTTGTTGAACATTTATCTATTCTGTGCTGTGATTTTGAAAGACTAATTGAAATTATGTAATGCCTCAACACCGAAACTGCCACTAGTGGCCGCTTAACGTTATAGATTCCATTGTTCTGGTAGATGAGGTAAATCTATATATACAATCAGATAAAATTGGAGTTTGTAAGATTAAAATAATCGATTTTTACTAAATGCACATGTATTATGAATGGACAATTTTTGTCTGTCTGTTTGTTCTAATCTCTGGAACGGCTGGACCGATTTTGACAAGACTGTCACTGGCATATAGCTGATGTAATAAGTAGTAACTTAAGCTACTGTAATTTTAGAATGTTTTACGTTAACTCTTCGAACTGACTAAAACTTTTGTTAAATTTCACGCGGACAAAGTCGCGGGCACAGCTATTTGAAAATATACTACAAAAGTAAAAGCTCAAGCTAATAGACGAAATTAACTGTACTACCTACAGTGGTTTGACGAAACGGGAATCAAAAATAGATCTTCGGAAATCTACCATCTACATCAGAGAGAAACCGCTAAAGCGATATTTTATTGTCCCGAGTTCCTCGCAGGGTTAGCCGCTAGATAGCCATCGCTTTGATAGCTCAATTACCGGAGAACTCGATGGCTACTCAGCTAGACATCACGTTTTTCCACCACTGGGCTATGGTCGTTGCTTGGCCATCATATAAACCGTTGTGAAGCATCTGTGTGTGCGACTATTCTTTTGAACTAGCCTCCTTTTACCCCAGCAATACAGCAATGTTATATTTGAAGAGGATCTGGAGTGCTATTTTTGAAATGTATGACGTAGCAAAATCAGTGATTCAAATGATTTTCATGCGACATTATCGGTGACTCGAACGATAGTCATTTGACTCATCACCGGTTTTCTGTGATTCCTACATCTCAAATATAGCACGTACGTTTTATTAACTCTATAGCTCTAGAGGATATTTACTTCCACTTTAGAGCCTTATCAGGTTTTTGTTCTCCAAATCATAAATGCTCAAAATAAAAAAAATTAAACTTCCGTTTGTATTAAGTACTAGCTGACCCGGCGAACTTCGTACCGCCTTTCTTAATATTTTTTTCCGTAAGAACCTTGTACAGAGTATTAGAAAACTACAAAAAAAAATCAGCCAAATCGATCAAGCCGTTTTCATGCTATGTCGTGACAACGGAAAACGGGTTTCATTTTTATATATAACGCGTGTAATAAATGTGATCCCCTCCATAATTTTAGGTTTTTACCGCTCGGACTCATATTGCATTAGCTTTCGTTTTTTATTTGAATCCAAATGCACATAGACTAACGGTGTTAAAGCAAAAATGGATAGAATAACGAGTAAAACCCGATCCCTAACTGCGCTACATCGACATAATTTGATAGCCATAACCCTAACACAATCTCAACTCACTATCAGATATGTTGAATACAATCTACGTATGCATCACCTCAGCCGTGGTTAGCAGCCATCATAGCTCGGAAATACAGTGTAGCGTAGTAGTCGTTATCTTTAACCCCTATTGTTGCCAGCTATCGCCTATCGCCTGTAGCATAATGCTCGATGTCATGTATTTTAGCTTTACCATAGAATACGTAAAGGCTTTTACGACCTTTTATTAAGGTGATACCTCGGTGAACACTAGCGTCACCGTCATTTAAAAATCATTACTCACTGAAAACACAAGTTATCAATAATCCCTCTGATGTAATTATGGTTCTGGATCTGAAGTTAATTACCTTAATAAACCTTAAGGTGATACCGCTATAGCGGTATCACCTAAGGTAAGGTTTAGCATCCTATAGGATGCTAAACTGTAGAGTAGAGAAGAAAGGGCAGTAAAGAAGATCACGCTACAAAACAACTAACGAAGTATCTCGGCATCGCTCGCGCTCCAATGTTTTTTGTTTCTCTCTACCTTAAGGCTGGCTGGAAGAAATTGCATTAGCGATAAGTCCACCTTTGTACTAATTTTCATCTTCGATCCTGTACAATCCAATGATGTATTTATGTAATTGGTGCAATAAAGTGTTTATTCATTCAATTATTTAACCTGAAAAACGCTAATATGAGTGAGTCATCATCATCATATGAGCTTGCTTCCCAGTTGCACCTTCGGCTCTAAGATTAGGTAGTACTGGTCTGGGTTATTACAATAAAGCGACTTCCGTCTTACCTCGGTATAGGGAGTGTACCTAGTTGCTATTCAAAAACCACTTGGCTCTATCTGAACTATTATAGTTCGCTTTAAATAAATTTTACTAAAGTATCTGATACCCGTATTTCAATGTGACACATCAAGATGTCTTCTAAATATTTAGGATAGCTTGAGATTTCGGAGATACGTATAGCGACGCGGCACCACGTGGTTCATGCTC
The DNA here is from genome assembly GCA_947044815.1 of Apomyelois bistriatella. Taxonomy (NCBI): domain Eukaryota; kingdom Metazoa; phylum Arthropoda; class Insecta; order Lepidoptera; family Pyralidae; genus Apomyelois; species Apomyelois bistriatella. The sequence goes on from OX345693.1 coordinate 2,482,817, forward strand.
AATGTAATGTCACGTACAAACCGTTTAGCATAATTAAATTAACGTTATTTAATAACGTTTCGTCACTATAACGGTTTTGTTGACCAGTTGCGTAACACGTGCACACCTACCACGTTACTTTGATTTAGCATTTACTGGATGCGCCACTGCAGTCTATTTATCTAATTTAATTACATGAAATGTTATTAAAGTTAAAGTTAAATTGTAGTTTAAGTTGACATTTAAATATGAAAATACTTAATAATTAGGACAAAGAAAATATTCGAATACAATGTAATGTTGTTTGTGAATTAAATGAATTGAATTGAAATGTAAATGGCGGACCTAGATCTACTTTAGGGCTTTTCCTACCACTCATGCAACCAGAGGTGGTTCTCCATGTGTCTCATCCACAGAGAAATTAAATAGAAGTTATGAATTAACCCAATGAGCACTGGGTTCATCATAGCAGCCTTTAATTAGTTCCAGTTACTCGCCACCAGTGGCGCATTGATCAGTACCACATTCCTTATTGTCATTCACACGTGTTTACTCGTGATTTAATTTAAATTAATAAATAATTGTAAAGCGGTTTTCGGGGAAAATAATGAAATGTTGTCTTTATTTTCACTACTAAGTTTACATTGCAACTCAAAAAAATAATTTTAATTTTGAACTTATTAATTTTTCAATATATAAAATTCAAATAATGATAGGTCACTAAATATTTTTTTACAAAATAAATTGGAATATGTGGTCTTCGCTCTGTAGGTGTTCTCTTCATCAAATAAGATCTTTAATTTTTCTCTCATAACCTCGGAAACATCTAGTTTCCTTATTCTTTGCTCGTTATGATGGCATCTAATAGCTGTTAAGTACTTGCACTTGGTCTATAACTGGCTAAGATAACGGTGGATTATAGTGTTTTAGCCATAGATATCAGAAAAAAATGTGAGATAGGCTACTGGTGTACGAGTCGATACTCGTTTGTATTATTATTTTTTTTAATTCACAAGTACGACATGCAGTATATGAATTTTGTAACAATATTTTAACATCTAACCCTTACGACGTAGGCACAATCTAAGATTTCTAACCTAGACTGGCTTCTCCCTCTCTCTCTCTCGTTCATATTTAACTATTTTTGTACTGAAAGCTCGTGTTTGGCACGCATTAGTTGTTGTCCAAATTAGGTGTCAGCGAGATACCTGTGACACTATTACACACTGTCCCATCTATAAATTTACTATATCTATGGTTTTAACTAATACGCGTTTATAGTCTAGTGGCTATAGAAGCACTAGCGGTTAACTTTAAAGCTTATTAATTTGATTTACTGTCTGTTTATACGTTGAGTTAGTATACATCACACATGAATGAAAACATTAGCGATCTGAAGAATTCACTCAGAGTTCTTCAGCGTAATAGCTGTAAGATACCAGATATTATTGGCACTTAGTACTAATTTAAGTATGTACTTATATAAGTAATTTACAAAAGTATTGCTAGAATTATCTTGTAACGATACAAAATATATGTACAGGGTGGCAGGATAATCACCAATCATAGATATAAAATATACAAATAGTTTAATAATATTGAAAATAGTAGCATAGAGATATACTGGGACAGAACCATAATTACGGACAAGACAATACATTTCAATAGACCAGATATCACCATACACGATAAAACTAACAAAACAGCCTACCTTATAGATATAGCCATACCAAACACCCACAATATCCAACCTACCATATCTCAAAAACTTACAAAATACCAGGACCTTGCAATTGAATTAAAACGCCAATGGCAAGTACATACTGTCCATATAGTGCCAATAGTTATATCAGCAACTGGTGTCATACCAAAAAGCCTATACCAAAGTTTAAACATGCTACATTTTAATAGAAACATTATTCATATCCTTCAAAAAGCCGTTATTTTAAATACCTGCCGTCTCACTCGCAAATTTCTCACCTCGTCATCGGTCTCCTGCGCCTTCAATACAATCAGCTAATTCAATTATATTTATGCTTTGGCTAAGGCCCGTGTAAATATAAAAAATACCCCTTATAAAAGGGAGATATAACTATATATACAATATAATAATAATAATAATAAGTTTATTGCTCACCAAAATCAATTACAGTTTAGTTAATATGAACAGTATAAAAGCTTATTACTAAGTTTAAAAATAAAATAAACATGTTTTATCAATTGGAGAGCCGAGTAATTGGAGATAGACTATCATGAATTGAACACTCAGGGCGTCGATTCTGCTAACGTTAAGACAAAATCGTATCAAAATAGTGTTTCAATAGTAGTGCTTTTTACACACTATTTACAAGAGTTATGACAGTATGATCTGATGTTAATTTAGTTTGTGGTGTGATCATCAGAAGTGATATAAAAAAAAATATACATTTCTTGTAACTAGTGTGTAAAAAAGCACTACCATTGAAACACTATTTTGACACGATTGTGATTTAACGTTAGCAGAATCGACACCCTGGTCTTCGATCATATCTGGCACTAGTTTCGGAGGCCCAGATTCAAAATAGGTCTCTAAGCCTGTGGAATATTTATTGTAGTAGGTATTTGAAGATTGAAAGTAAGTGTATTGAAATGAAATGAAAGGTCGTGGTTCACACCAGTAATAGCATTCCCAAAGAAGATTGATGTCACATGGCCATCTAAAAATATTGTAAAACTCCTCTTCAGCTTCATGCAATACTGATATGATTCTCTAGTACTAGGCAGTTTATACACGTGCGACAGTCTGTATAGGCGTATCTCGCATTCCGATCGTGGTCGTGACTGTGTAATTATTCACGCCCGGTGTGTTCCCATCCTTAGCTTTGTTTCCTTATTACCGCATATGATGGTAAATATGCTTCCTTACTCAAGTTAATGATAATGGAAATTGTAATTCAGTAATATTGTTTTAAGCACACAGTTTGAAAACATCGAAAACAAGGAATAAATGAATCTTCAAAAAATAAAATCTTACTAATGATCCAGGCGAATTAGAAGAATAAAGTGGATGGTACCATTACAGGCGAATTAAAACAAAAACAAGGGGGCCTTTGCAAGACAGTAAGTAACCTAACGCTAGAAAAAGAAAACAAAATAGAACTACATAAACACTATTAAAATTGTATACATCGAGAACATCCAAAGAATCCGAAATCCCATGAAAATGTCAATCCAAAGGTGACCTACAACGAACTGCGACTCATTATGAAACTGTCCACATAATTTCTTACTTTATAGCTTACCACAGAGACTTATAACGCATTCACAGAGAAATTAATGTCCATCGATTACCATTCGTTTCTCTGAGACTCTGACAAACTGACAATAAGGGCATCCGTCATACGCGTCGAATAAATCGCGTAACTGTCACGCGACAGCCACTGGCGCTGGCCGTATTTGCGATTTGTCTAAACTTCAAGGCTTAGTACGAGCAGGGTAGGTACAGTAGGCCACATAGTAAAGTATATCATCTTTGGTTCCAAAGAACTCTGACAATAAGGTGTGCACGGTCGATTGACCGTGTCACCTACACAAATGATGGTGACCATCTTAGGTGTATGGGTAATGTGGTATACTTTTTAAGTGTACCCACGAGATATCATAAACGCAGACGTCTGGCGAATAGTGAGGTAACTATCGTAAAAAATACCATATCAAATCCTAACGCAGTCGCTAGAAAATATAAATTTACTACAGTTATTTATTAATTTTAGGACAAACTACCTTTACCGTATATACCCAATGCGATAGCATACAATTTCATGTGTACTTACATCATAAAAAGTAAAACATTACAATGATAGTTTGTTCAAACATAAATAAATCCATACTTCCATATCCATACTAATATTATAAATGCGAAAGTCTGTCTGTCTGTCTGTCACATCTTCACGGCTAAACTGCTGGACCGATTGTGATGAAATTTGGTAGCGATGTAGTTAACGACCTGAGGTCAAACATAGGCTACTTTTGGGTGCGATATAACCGAGTTCCACGCGGGGCGAAGCCGCGGGGAACAGCTAGTAATTATAATAAATGCAAAAGACAGACAGACAAGGAATTTAACGTACTTACCGTACTATCTAAGGTAATGTCTAATGCAAGTATAGGTATTGAAGAAAATAATACTTGTGAATCACCGTCAGTGGCTCAAAGGAGAGCTATTTAAATTGGCATCCGCGGGGCGTCGCTTTGTATACTTGGATCACAGATTAATGATCAAACAGATATAAGGCCGGCTGTAAATTCCAGACGGAACTATTGGAACGGCATAGAACGGTAAATAGGCTTGCATTTAGGTCGAAATTTAGAGTGACAGTCGTCTCTTTAATTTTGGTGGACAAAATTTTGTAAAGATGACTTAATAGTTATCAACATTGCTTGATCTCTGTCTTTATTTCTTAACTACAATTAATTTATTAGATGCAAGTCTGATTAGGGTTATTTGCGATTGCAAATAACCATAGAATCTCTACCAAAATATTGGTAGAGATAAGCTGAAAATAAAGAAAAATTACACATTTATCTTCTTACTAGCTGACCCGGCAAATTCCGTACCGCCTGAACGCACTTTTCTCACCGTTTGAACCTACCCTGAACTTCCACAAATATTTCAAGACCAAAATTAGCCAAATGGGCCCTGCCATTCATGAGTTTTAGCCAGACTAACGAACAGCAATAGATTTTTATATATATAGATAGAAGATAGATAGATACTCTTTGATGTAACGGTAATGTTTTAGCATCTACATCTTTGTACACTTTATATTAGGTAGATGTTTAACTGCAGGAAGGCTATAAGTATACTTCTGTACACTCGCTGATTTGTATCCAAACACATAAATACTTCATCCAAAGTATAATAACTATTATTGTTATGTAATAGCTTGTGTAAAATAAGCTGGATATTGACGCGAAGTTCAGTTTATTGCTATTTAGAAATATATAATACAGATTTGCAAAATTTTACAAGATGGTTCGTATTGGTTGTATAGTGGACCACATAAACTTTTTATGTGGTTTACTGTACTCTCAGCTTAGGCAGGATAAATTATTTATGAGCATTATAAATGTATGAATATTTGATGTATCAGATTGGAATGGAATCAAATGATAAACTATTTTCTCTTTGCTTTTCTCCTACTTCTTGTTTGGCTTTCTCTGCACATCTCTCTCGTTTACTCGTTCTTATAATTTCCTTCCATTTTATATCATTTTTATTACCAAGGTTTTAATACCTCCTAATGTCATCATCATCTAAGCACTAACACAGCAAGTCAAGAATTTGCAGTCCGGACTCCAATATACCGAGATGTTTTATTTTTATTTTCAACATCACAAGTTATTTAATTATTTATATTTGGGAAATCAATCCTCCTTAAAAATGTGATCGTTGGGGGAATCCACCCCAGTCAAAAAAATATTCCTCTATTATTCATCTCTTACAATACCAACAAGAAGAGGCTCTTTCTTAAGCCAAAGACCAGACGACTAAATCAATCAATCGAAGTATCTAGAGAGTAGAAAAAAAAGTTCTATGGCAACACATACTTCAACAAACAAAAAAGTAAAAGACTACATCCACATATGTATTGCGTGTCTGTATGTTTGTCCTTGTATATCCCAGCACATTGTTCACTAGGTACACCACACGGCACGCGGTAACGAGGAACAGTAGGGTGACCACGAGGGCCCTTCAGCCGTCTCGCGAGGCTACGAATCAAAACGCGAGATCTGTAATGGCAGCGCCACATGTACGCTAAAGTGGCAATGTGTTCTTTTTTTCCTTTTTATTGGGTTGGGTTGGGACATACATTTTATAGCTTGATATTTTCTGTATTGTAGAAAATTAAAAAAAGACAACATGTATAGGTATTTATACTTACTTAAATACTCCGCTGGCTCATCGACCCGAAATAGACCTTGGTGAACACTAGCGCCACAATCAACTAAAAATCATTGTTCACTGAAAACACAAGTTATCAAAAATTCGTGTTAAGTAATTAAGGTTCTGGATCTGAAGTTAATTTTAATCATATTAAATTATTTAATTATAGTTCCATATAGTTATAAATTGGAAAATTGCTAAAAGTGGCCGTTTAAGCAATATTGCAATTTGTAATTATAGGGAACTATAATTTAATATGTTTAAAAGAACCACGTAAGAGGCCGAGAGTCTTTCTGAAGAACTCTGAAATCAGGATATGCATGGTCGATTGACGGTATCACCTAAATGAAATGATGATGACGACCTTTAGTAGTTAAATACGTAAGTTACTTTGAAACACAACTGAAAAGTGTTGCTCCGTACGGAGTTCACCGGGTCAGCTAGTTTGATATAAAAATTATCTGTAAGAGACCTGAAAAAATCCAAGATGTGTGGTCGCCCTCGCCCGCAAGCTTCGCCCTATAAGGGTGAACAAGTAGGTGCTACAGGGGGAAGGGAGGGGGAGCTTTGTCTTAGCAGCGTCATTACTTTGTCAAAGGTCCTTGGTGGCGGGATTCTCTCTACATCCGTTATCCCGGATACATTCGAATAGTTACACAACCTACTGCCACGTGTTTCGTTTTACGCAGATAACATTTTATGTAATAGAAACGTGTATTTATTGTATCTTTTCTGACATTTCCCTGTTTGTTCGTCGACATTTGCGAGGAAGGGGTAATAAGATAAATAATATTATTTTCTTAGCTGTCTGAGTCAAATGGAAGACGGCCTAGGCAGTAAATATATGTTAGCCAAGCGCATAGGCAGAGGGTCTTAGGGTTGAATATATAAATGTAGAGATATTGACGTAATGCCAATTTTCAGCTGCGCGGGAGACTCGTTCTTCTCCGTACAATATTCTGTCAAATATTAGCTTCCTTAATATAAACTTTCTATATTGTGTCATATTAGCTTTTTGTGTAAAACGAAATATCAAGTTTCTCAGAGATTGTTTCGCGTTTAATTTTTTCTGCGGCGTTACTTATCTTTGTAGGTAGCCTATTCTACTAGTTTCTTCCATCTTTGGCGCTTCCTCGCCTCTTTCTTTCATTTCCAAATTTGACAACCTTTACCATCTTCTAAGTACACTGTCTATTTATCTTTTTCTTGGTCTACCTTTGAATCTTTTCTGCTGTGGCGTCCATTTCGACATGAAGTTGGGAATCTATCATCCGGGTACCTACCACAGAGCAACGAATTTTGATATCGCTCGGGGCGCGAGCATAATTTTTCCTTGCTCTGTGGTACCTTCCTAACTTTTATGTGTTTCTTACCCCACTAGTTTGAAGAGGCGTCAATCAATGAAGTCACCGCATAACTGAATTACTGTAGAGCAAAAACTACACCACCATCCCATTACTGGGTATTAAGTGACGAGCGATTAGCGGGTTTTCAAAATGTAATTTTTTTTTCATTGATTAACATCGATCTCGAATGGTAAGGAGACCACGCACCAGCAAGCGCAGCATCGGACACCCATCTAAAGAATCTAAAGATTAAAAGAAAGTCGTAGGCGGGATGCAGGCCGCTTCCAACCAGTGGAAATCCTTTGGGGATACCTATGTCCAGCTATGAACAGCTTGCGGCTGAAATGATGATGGTGAAAGAATCATCGAAATTGACTCACCATTATGACGAAGGTATCATCAACAATGTTAAATAAAACTATATAATTTGTATGTAATCCAAATAAGTAAATTATATTAATATGTGTAGTTGTAATATATTTCGCTGATAATTGACTGACTAAAAATATAAACGCTAAATCTTATATTTTAGACCACACACAAGCAGTAGCAAGAAACAAGTGAATGTAGAGTATCGGTCAAGGGGGCAGCGACGACACATTAGAGACGGGACAGTTAGTGGCTCGTGAGCGAACCATATATTTATTAACTTACTTACATGGCAATGATTTGCGGGACATTTTTTTATTTATAAGTATTTTTTTGTTAGGACTTTTAGTTAATAGTAAATTTTTTTTTGTTTTTTTTTGGGTTATTTTTAATATATTATGTTAATCTGTAACTTGTGAAGTAGTAAATGCAGCGGATCCTGAGCTCCAAAGCAGCCAGCTAAGGAAGCAACCAGGAAAGCGCAAAGATAGCAGTAAACTTACTAATTTTATTTATAATTGACGCTAATAAGCCATATGTATTTATTTTTAGGGTTCCGTACAAAAATGTAAAAACGGAACCCTTATTACTGAATATAAAGTACAATATTTTATTTAAATTAACATATCAGCAGACCGCGACGGTTTTAACTTGAAATACTAAATAAAATGTTCGTTTATTTATCACAAAATAAAACAACTTCAAAATGTCTTAATTAACATAATTAACTTTCATGACCTTTGTTGTTGCAATACTTTAATCTAAAACTCTACATTCAGACAATTTGAATGTAATTTCCAGTAATTTGCGGGAAAAGTTTGCAAATAAATTACTTGGCGAGGTCAACAAGAACTTTATCTGTATGTCAGTTTGGGGAGTTTTTTCGTATTTACTATACTAAGTTTGGACTGGTCGACAATTTCACGATTTCTAATAACGTTATCGCAACGATTTTGTTTGCGTGGATTGGTAGTAAGCTACCGGAACTTAAAAGTTGAACCTACTAGATCGAGACGTCATTGCTAAAAATGTTACAAGGAAATTTTGCTATTTAAATGTGCATGTTTAAAATATTAGAAATTTTGATAGCAAACAGAAATATTTCAAAAAATCGGGTGCAGTAATTCAGTTTACCTATTTCTAGATTTCGTATGCGCCGATTTAGTTTCATACAATTATGTTAAAACGAGTCTGAGAGGGGGAGAACCAATAAGCCTCTGCTGTCAGTTTATCTGTGTGTTGAAAAACACACAGATAAACTGACAGGGCAGGGCAGGGGGGCGGGTGGTGAACTGTTATAGCTATCATAAAGAAAGAAAGAAGGAAAAAAAATGTTCACTTGATATCACACAAAAACACAATGGAAAAAGCGATTGAATAACATTTAACAAAATGATCAAATATTTGTGTTTTTATCAAAATGGTCCCCTAGATCATCAATCTAGAGACTCATTTAATATCCTTACATATGGGTTCATAGCAATATTCGGTTATATAGATGAAAGCCTGATTCAGACTTCTCTAAATGAGACCAAGAGTGAGCGGTGACTGTGCACGGTATCACTAATAAGAAACACGTAGCGTCTCTATAAGGGCAACGGGGCTAAATGGTTTGATAGTTTTTGCCGCCTATTCTCGGGAAATGACTTATTTGTGACGGGGCCCAGGTTCTGGAGGAATGTGGGTTATTTTCTGGTGTTTTTTACACAATTCGGATTCTAGTCATTGTATATAGCCCATATATGATGGGCGTGCTTGCCGTAGTGTAACCACAGAATATTTAAGTACCCGCAGCCATAGTATTATTAGCTGTATTCTGTGCCGTAGCTTAGGTTTTTTCGCCACAGCAAGCAGTATAATTTCACTGCTTCTCTCATCCTTCAAATAGGAACACTGTAGTTTGGCGGTAGAAATAAGTGTTAGTGAGTTTATATCTAACATACATAGAATCATTTTTCTATCCCATACAGAGGACAGAGCAAAGGGCATTATATATAGGGTTGTTTTTAACGTTTTATTAAATGCCATACAAACTTTTTTTATGATTGATTGTGATTGTCGTGTGTTACTTACGATACATAGTATAAGACATATATGTTATAACACAAATAAGCACACATTTATGTATTTATGTATATTACCGCTTCAGGGTACGATTCTGCAGCGCGTAATATTCCGCCGGGAAATTGCGAATAATTTCACTCGCGAAGCGTCACTCACACACATATTTACATTTGAGTACGATGCACACAGACGAGACAAAAAATAGATGAAAAAACTATTTATATAAACTTTATTACACTTTAAAAATACAATAGGTGCACTTAACGTCATAAAGCGCATTCTCTACCAGTTAAACCTAAGAATCAAACAGTAAATCGTACGTACAGGGTGCCATTAAAACAAACCGACATGAGCCTTTTGAATAGATAACTCCTCTTTCTCTTCCCCTAGGAAAGTGAGTATTTTTTTATTGGCACACTAAACAATTTACCTCAAAAACATGGCTAAGTGCGCACGGCATGCTTAAAACGATACCTTGGTGAACATTAGCGCCACCGTCTTTTAAAAATTATTATTCCCTGAAAACACAAGTTTAACGTTAATTATGACATCTTCCCCTTTAAGTTAAGTTAAGTTAAGTTTTAAGTTAAGAGTCGTGTCATATCAGAATCTGAAATGCTAGCGAAAGATGGCCTTGAAAGGCAATATACTGACAATAGCGCAGCTCCTATATTTTAGATATATAGAGTACTATCCATCTACTCATCGACTCTACCACTAAACTGAGAGGACATGACGTATCTGAATCTGACAGAAGGGTGTGAGCCAAGTGAGAAATCTGTCCGACCAAACTCTACAGGTTGAAACTCTCTTTAGGTTGAAAAGAATGTTTATTTTCTACGAAAACGACGTTTCCAAAATTTAAAGTATTTATTTATGTATTTATACTACGCCAACGTCTTTTAATCATAATTTTCCATCCACCCTAAGGTTGACTGGAAGAGAATGTTTTAAGTTAAGCTGTTTTATGTAATTTTATTAGTTTGTGGTGCAAATACGAGTATTTGTATTGTATTGTAAAATAAATAGGTAAATAAATAATAGGTCCGATCATTTATGTAAGTAGGTCTGCCAATTTTCCTTATAACAATAAAATCTGTTCTGTATGCATTGTGCCTTGCAGTAATAACAATCCTGTACAAGCGGAAACTAGTAAGATTTCAGTTAAATAGTGGATTTCTCGTATAGCATTTGTTTTTACTGGTACTTATATACTGAGACTAAATCGCGTTTATATCCGGTCGTTCCCACCATGTCGTCCCCACTGGGGACGAGTGGGAAAAAAAGTTTAGTTCGTCCCCAGTGGTGGCGATTGGCACTTTTTATTTCCCACTCGTTCCGCTATAGACCGAGAGTGTCAGTTTTTAAAAAATGTAATAAGTTATGTATAAAAAAAAATGACTGATCACAAAATTATCACTTTAAATGATTTAAAAAAATAAACATTTTAAAAGTAAACTACTTATCTAAACATTGTCAACATTGAATTATTGTAAATTCGTTAATACTGTCCTAATTACCTCGGTTTTTTAGTTGCTTTCAATCAAAACCATTGACAGTCTTGCTTAGAAAAGCGTAATTTAAGCATTTTAACAAACCGTGAAATCTCTTATTGAAACCCTCTTGTATTTTGACTCTCGGTCTATAGCGGAACAAGTGGGAAATAAAAAGTACCAATCGTCACCACTGGGGACGAACGAAACTTTTTTTTCCCATCGTCCCCAGTGGGAACGACAGGGAATAAACCCTAAATCGCAGACCTCTCGAAAAAGGGTGATCTTGGTACCCGAAATCGGCGAGCGTATATGACGAGAGTGTTAAGGTGATACCTCGGTGAACACTAGCGCCACCGTCATTTAAAAATAATTACTCACTGAAAACACAAGTTATCAAAAATCCCTCTGCTGCATTTATGGTTCTGGATCTGAAGTTAATTTTAATCATAATCAATTATTAAATTATAGTTCCATATAGTTACAAATTGCAAAACTGCTAAAAGTGTCCGTTTTAAGCAATAATGCAAAACTATAGGGAATTATAATTTAATATGTTTAAAATTAACTTCAGATCCAGAACCTTAATTACAGCAGAGGGATTTTTGATAACTTGTGTTTTCAGTGAGTAATATTTTTTAAATGACGGTGGCGCTAGTGTTCGCCGAGGTATCACCTTAAGCAGTTGTTTGAAATTTCATCATCGTTTGAGATGATTAAAATGTTTAAAGTATTAAACTTTCATGTAGGACAAATACAGCGTCATTGTTATAATCTGTGATTACCTGTGCAAATGGATTAAGAATTAGTCAATGTTTAATTTCGCATTGGATTTGCGTCACTTCGATAAACTACTGTACATAATTATGAGTACAGTCAACAGCATATCAAGTTACCAAAATCACTATATTTTTACTTGTATTTGCTTTATTGTAGGAATCGTCTGTACCTATCCTAATTCTATGTTAAATTTTTTGATTATTAATCAATGGTTAAATTCTAGGTTTTGTTCTTTTGACGACCTCTGTGGCGTAATGGTTAATATGCCCGACCGCTACTCAGGAGGTCCCGGGTTCGATCCCCGGTCAGATCAAGATGAAAAATGATCTTTTTCTGATTGACCTGGGTCTTGGATGTTTATGTATATATGTATTTGTTATAAAATATAGTATCGTTGAATTAGTATCCCATAATACAAGTCTCGAACTTACTTTGGGGCTAACTCAATCTGTGTGATTTGTCCCTATATATATTTATTTATTTCTATGTAAGTTACAAAACGTGGTATAATCATCATTATCATATCGGTCGCAAGCTTTCCACTGTTGTACATAGGCCTCCTTCAAGTATTTCCAAAATGACCGGTTGAAAACGTGCCATCCACTCGAGTTATTAATTCATCATAATAACATTTCCAAAACTAATAAAAACATCAACACTTAGACATTAGCACTTAGACATCAACATTCTATTTAACAAAGTATTTCAACTTATTCCAAGTAAACCCAGCATTATTCCTGTCTCCGTTGCGTGTGAGCTCACAATAACCTGAGACAAATGACGACAGTTAGTTGGTCTGTTTGTTGCTACTGTGCCTGGCTACCGAAAACTTGTTCAGTCACGTACCGAGCTGGCATGAAGAGAACTTATTCTACCAGTTATTGTGATATATCTCTATATTAACTTTGAAGAGTAATAGTTGGATAAATAAATAAATCTTAATATAAGGCGAGTTCTGGTATACTTTTCCCCTGCACAGGAATGGATCGAACGGGGCCTTCAGAGTCGCAGCTTGGCGCGATGACTACTGGGCCACAGATAAGATAAGAGAAATCTTTATTTGCATAAACATAGGTCGTCAGATCTTATTTTTTTTGGTGGATCATATTCCTAGACAAGTTGCGAATATATATATAAGTAAATGCCTTTTAAACCAGTTTTGATAACATCAACGATAGGTTTAAAAGAAATAGCACTTTTAGGCAAGAAATCTGCTATTTGTTTCTTTGAAATTTACTACTATTAGTACTCGCCCAAAAAATACGAATCTAACAACATATTTATCAAATTCGGTAAAACCACTAAAACTCCAGTGGGTAAAACCGTCTTATTTACGAAGGAACACAGATTTAAGGACTTATATACTTATTTGTACGAGTCAAACACATTTTACCTTTTTTTTTGTTTCTCCGCAGTCGGGCAAAGAAACAGATCATTTCAGCCAACACAAGTACGCTGTTTATCGGCATCGAAAAGCAGATAGTCTTTTAAATTAATGGCCGCTTATCTAATTCATCACTGTAGAACATTGAATTGAATCACAACAGCGACCCTCTCAAAGTATGACATTGAAAAATGAGTGCCACCCCGTGAGCTCGGAAGGTCCATTTCGTTGTTTTGATTGGCAGATTTGATAATGCTTTCAACTCAACGTTAGGTACACAAACTCATAAATATTTTCCAATTTTTTAAGTGAGACTACTTAATACTATTTGTTTTGAAGAGATTGAAGTTTCTCGAAACATTTTTCATTATAAGAATGCTGAAAGAAGCAGCGCAGCTTATGAAAAAAGAGGAGGTTTTGAAGCAATACCGGCAGGCTATGCAACTGAAATACAATGCTCAATTAAATCTATAATTTGAACCTACACACATAGCGTCATAGTTTCATTTACATTCCACCAGACCACAAAGGTGACACTAAAATCTAACAAAAGCTGGTATTCTTATTAATTTTCAATTGGAATATAAATATGAATAATATGTACAGCGGGCCACAAAGGAAAGTATACTAACCAACTAATGTGTGATTAAGGTAAGATGGTATACTTCTCTCTGTTACCCGCTGTATTTGTACAGAATGTACGAAATTTACCTGATACGAATCCGTCAGGTATTTTCTTAGCTCAATTAATTTCCATTACCGACCTACCTCATTTTCGCTTTCCAGAAAACATTACTCATCCTCAGATAATGTCCATGGTTTGCGATTACGCTTACGAACTCCTCTTGGAACTTTAGGATCAACGCATTAGTTTCGAATTTTATCCGTTCAGACATAATACTACTGTTGTATAAGAAGTAATCAATAATTGTGAGGTAGTAATTAATAAAACCGATTGGGCAGAAAAAGTCTAGATAAACGACCACACACCGTCAAGCGCAGCATCGGACTCGTTGGGTCGGCTTTGATTTGGTCGGATGACCTGAAGAAAGTAAGCAAGCGCTGTATGAAGGCCGCTTCCAACCAATCATTCTGGTAATCTGGAATTGGCCGAGGCCCATGACAGCTTGTGCCTAAAATGATGATGAATAATTGTTAGTGCAATTGATTGTCAATACGCCTTCTATACAGAAGACATACGTCTTATGATGAAAAAAACATAGGCTTGTGTCTACTTAATACACTACCACCCTGGTACCAGAGTGTTTCGGCATATAATATGACGTAGTTTCTTTGACAATAACAAGCCGAAATCGACGGCTTTCGAATCTATCATAATCAGATAAGATAAATTAATTAGGAGGTCATCCAATAAACTAAAAAAGTATGTTTAGTCGAATTTAAAGTATTAAAACAAGCGCCTTCCCGGGTCTTTAGACAAACGCCTTAATAACCCCAAAGGCAGTTATAAAGTTCGCATTTTACCATGAGACGTTACAGTAGCTTTGTGAAACAGAATTCTCTGTCCAATCCATCCACCTGTAGCCTAAACAGGAACACACCACGACCGCGAGTCACTCAATTACAGCTACACGCGAGCCTAATGACCTGACGAAGTAATTTCCGTAATAACACGGAATTAGGAGCATTTGAATTAGTTTACGTTACATTACTACTAATTTGAGATGTTCGGTAATGTCTTCATAAGTATTAGAATTTTGGAGAGTGTGATCATGCACGATGTAATTGGTATATTTGGAATGAGCGGGCTATGAAAAAGACCGTGCTGAGTTCTTTCTAAATCCGATACACAGAAATAAGGAGAAGAATAAAGGTAGTCGACATAAAAATCCGTATAAAGGATAAAATTCTTGACTGTCAACCATGGCAACCACACTTGGTTCGTAACCATTAACAAGGAAAAAATAAACTTTTTACGACACAAGTTCCGAACCAAAACATTTTTGATTATTTTACGAAAAAAAAAGTACTTATTTTTTCTTCTTTACAAGTCGATTAGATAATATTTGTGAGGACCAAAACTTAGTACTTGAAAACAAGTGTGCTTTAAATTTATTCAACAAACGGACCCACTCGACCTGCCGTCGACTGTACCGCAATTAAAACATCCAAACGCAGCGTGGTCTCAGCAGGACCACGACACGTTTTATGTTGCCAATATAATGCTTGCGAATGCCACTATTTATTTCAGAGATAAAATCAGGAATGGCCGACTGGTAGGCAAATACCGCGTCTCGCCGGTGTGATCACCTTGCATTCTAGTTATTTTTAAGGCAATGCGGATTTAACTACTTATCCCAACTAATATTTAAAATGCGAAAGTGAGTTTGTATATTTGTTTGTTTGTTACCTCTTCACGCCTTATCTATTGAACCAATCTTTCTTAAATTTCTCATACACATAGTTGGAAGTATTGAGAAGGACATAATACCTTCCTGAAAAAGCACTGTTCCCGAGGGAAATTTACGAGGGCGAAGCTGCGGGCGAAAGCTAGTATCTTATTACATTAAACTGGGTACGCGCGGGCTGAGGAAACACAATAAGTATCTTCACCACCAAACTACCCCCGTGGTCAAGTGGTTAAGGCGTTTTTGCCTGAAGACCCGGGGGTCGTGTTATTTTCAGTTTGGTTAGGACATTGCAGACTTGAATCATCTGATTGTCTGATGAGAAAAATGGTTCAGAAAGTTCAGGTTAAGCAGTTAGTCCCGGATGCCATCTGGTAGTCGTTAAAGGAACCACACTTAATACTTATGTAACCGCGAAGATATGTATCTATTTTTATCTAAATTAATAAGTATTTTATGGCATAAAAAATCAATATATAGATAGCTCTTTGATATTTTCTTAGAAATATTATCTCTACTTAATTGCATGCCGTCTTGTACATTATTAATAGGAATATCTTTGTAAATAATAGAAGCATCAAAATAAATTATATTTTAAATGAAAAAATATTTCTGATAATGACAAGACCTATTACACTCACTCCGATTAGGTGGCGTATCCACACGAGTCAATGTGCGTCATCATCATATCGTATAGGTAACAGGGACAGTCGACCATGGACACCAGGGTGACAAAGTTGTTAGGAACCGACTCTCGGCCTCTGACGTGGGACGTTTACCAGATGGAAGACTGCTCAACGTGCCTTTCGAAGCTCGGAAATCTTTATTATCAGAAAATGAAATCATTTAAGCCTGCAATGTAATCCCAACCAAACTAAAAACAAGGATGTGAACTACTGAATACTTACTTATAACAAGTACGACTGTTATCAAATATTAATGTTATCTTTTATGAAATAAATCCCTTCATAAAAGTGTTATTACGCGCAACTATTTACTGGTGTCGTAAATTATACAGTTTAATCTATTTTACTATGATAACATAAAAATGTCGTTTACATACATAATCTTTCGTCTAGAAAAAATAATAATCTAAGTACTGGGTAAAATATTTCTGATAGGTAGGTACATGGATTTTAAACAGCGCCTGTACCCTGTCTTCTTCTTCAGCTTGTACGCTTTTAATCATGGTCCTGATTTAGCTGTACTGGTTTTTACAATTACACTAAAACGACTGCCATCTGACTTCCGTAACTCTTTTTACAGGAAATCCATTACTAATAGGAATATGATCCGGGTGGGTTAGGGGTCAATATTTTCATATTTTTCAGGCTGCCTAAACGCATCCGATACAGCTTTCTAGCCATAACAGCAAGGACTAACGGCCTAACGTGCCTTACGAACACGGAGGAGCTAAGATAGAAATGTAACTAATTGCGACCAATCCCAGCTAAGGCCGCGCTAGGCGTCCCTTGACGCGCACTTTCGTTACGTTACCTGCATGGCTTAGTTGTTAAAAATGTTTCCACTTTGTTTTTACATCTAAATGTAGGCTTCGAGCGTCATAAACATCTTACTTTATGTATAATTACGATACAACGTCGATCTTTATCGGAGTGACATCAAAAGCTAAAAGCTATTTCGTCAGAAGCCTAAAAACGCTTTTAAAGCTTTGATGTTTACTGGTAATTTTCGTCAAAACTTAGTAGGTGCTTGTTTATAAGTGTGCTTAAAGTGATAAAAGTTTAATGAGAGTAAATATTATATCCAATTATATCATACTAGCTATTGCCCTCGGCTTCGCCCATGTGGTACACTGATATATCGTATCAAAAAGTAGCCTATTGGCCCTCGGTCTTTAGCTATATCTATTATACCTTTCATCAAAATCAGTTATGTTTAGCCTTTCGCATTTCGCCTTTAGATTATCGCAATGATGTATGATGATGTATGACGCAATGACTCGTATGGAAGTATGGCTAGATCTACTCTATTTATTTATTTTTATTTATTTATTTCATGTACACTCAAATACAAACGTAGGAATCTTAAAATTAGGACAATTAGTACAAGGGTGCTACTTATTTCTATAGAAATTTCTTCCAGTAGACCCGCGATAGGAGATTAAAAACAAAAATTCTCTATTTCGCTCTAGTGGGTATATGGGATAGTTTCTACGTCACAGTACGTATCTGCACTTTCTTCTTCCTCTTATTCTTTTTCGAGTGCCTCTCTATTACAGGAGGTTGGCCGTCAGTGCAACAAACTTCTCTTCTGCCTAGCGAAAAACTTCCTCGGATTTAGCAATACCCGCCCACTACCTTATGTTTCTCAGCCATATTTTTTGCGTCTGTCACCACGTTAATTGCTTTGTATTTTGTTTTATCTGCCCTTTAGCCTTTTATTCACGGGAACAAAATGAGTGGTCTATTCTAATTCAAATCCAACTGTGCAATAGTCCGTCCTGCATTTTGTATTATTGTGAACATAAACATTGTGCTACAAATAGGTTAAAATAGGCACTTGCCACAATTTGTAGGGCACTTAACACTTGTTAGAATTAGTAACAGCGTATGTAATAGCCTAATAAAGATACTCGAGCACTGGCGCTTTCTTCGCACCTATAGCGGTCTAATTCGGTACCTGGCACTAGATATACATATCCCCGTATTAAGAAACGTTTGATAAGCCAATTTTAACTAAAATATGTTTTGGCTCTTTCTCTCTTACCTGACACTTCATGTGAAAGAACGAGACGAAACACATTGTAACTAAAATAGGCTTAACAAACGTTTTTTTAATACAGGGGTTACTCTTTATTGTACCATTAACATACAAATTATACATCTTGATACAAATTCAAACAATGTGTACAAAGCACTTTAAGTACTTGTGCCCAATTAAATAGTTTTTGAAATAAATTCTACCTCAGAGGAAAATAAGATGAATAAAATAATAAATATAATGCGAACAGCTGATATTTGCAAAAATATGTAAGACGCAGTACCTTCTAAGGCTGGGTTGCACCAACTTACTACTACAATAACTGTAGTCAAAGTACCGGGTAGGTGAAAAACGGGTTGCATCATTTTGTCAATCGCCAAAATACGTCATAACTTTTACGCTAACCGTAATCGCCCAAACTTGACCGGTTAGCGCCATTGTTATTGTCAATTTATCTGTCAGACGGGTCGAATAACCTCCACGGACGTCATTATACTTGTAACCCTGGTAATTAGTCCCATTTCGTAGCCAGATTTCGTACCAGGTAAACTATGCTAGAAAATGCGACGGGTCAAGCTATGTCGCTACAACGGTTATAGTTAGCAGTAATGTTACTGTTACATTTGACTTTAACTGTTACGATAACTGGTACTTGGTAACCCACCCTAAGACATCGAAATCATTAAATCAATCAACAAAACCACCTCAAGAATTCCTTGTAGCTTAGATTGAAATACAAATGGAAATAATTGAAAAAGCTCAGCCGCGCTGTAATTTACTGTTAATTTACGATGTTGGAACAATTATTTATTTCCCGCCGCCTTGTAAAGGCGCGGTTTATTGACGGAAATGGCAGTTAACTTTATGGCCTAGTGGAGTGGAGTGTGCCCCTGGAAAACTGCCGGATCAGGTGAAAAACACACGATTTTACTCTATGTTTAGTTTTATTATTTTATTAATAAACTAGCGACCCGCCCCGGCTTCGCATGGTCATAAAAACCTTCCTCTTGAGTCACTCTATCTATTAAAAAAACCGTATCAAAATCCGTTGCGTAGTTTAAAGATTTAAGCATACATAGGGATATAGGGACAGAGAAAGCGACTTGGTTTTATACTATGTAGTGATTAATAAACTAGCGACCCACCTCAGCTATCTATAGTGATAGTGACAGACACATACATTGTAGTAGTTATTGTAGTAGTCTCATTTGACTTACCCCAAAAAGATGTTCTTCTCTGCACCACTGGTTGGTTGACTGGTAGAAAAAGCCTATGGCTTTAAGTCCGCCATTTACATTTGTATGTAATGAAGTTAAATAAATAAATAAATAATACATACATAGATTTGAAAGTCATAACCCTTCTGGCGCAGTCGGAGTTTCATTTTCCTAAAAAAATTAGGGTAAATGAAACTCCGGAAAATCAATACGTTATTTTTAGCAAACTGAATCTCTAGATTCAAATCAAGGTTCCTCAAGGGTGCTCAAATCGAGAGGTTCTACCTCCGAAGTCACCTCGAAGGATGAAGAGGCATCAAGAAAGATTTGCAATCATCGAGTATCGTTATCGAGTTAGCTTAGTACACTCGATTGGCAACTGAAGTACTTGTGCAATCATTCATCGATATTGAATATTGATTTGATTTTATATAGAAACTAGCTATAGCCCGTGATTTTTTTTTATTGAGTCAATTATTACTTTAATTCCTAATTGAGTTGTACATTTATCGCAATCGTAGATTTATTTCAAATGGAATAATTAACAAACTAAGATTGTTTTCAAACAAGAACCACAAAATCCGGTCGGAAACACGCAAATAGAACAAATTAAAATGAATACAGGTAAATATTAATAAAAATATAATCTGCGTAGTCTCTTCTTCGTCTGAGCGTTTTTCCTAGTTGCATCTTCAGCTTACACTTTTGAGCCAAGGGTACGCTTTTAATCATGGTCCTGATTTGGTGGTAGTTATTTTAAAGGTAATTAAATAAATATCTTTCTATATTCTAGTCATTTGGTGAGAACTGATACAATTGCACTACACTTGAATAGATTTGAATAAATTATCTGATTTCGAGCAATACCACAATCGTGAGAATCCATTGTTTGTAAGGAGATAACATACTCGTTGGCGACAAGTTAGAAATTAAGTACCTAGGTAACTAAATACGATTGGGAATTTCATCAGATTATCTTATAGAACCCTTTAACCTATTAAACAGATAAGACTAAATGAAAGGGACAAAGTATTCATAGTTATAATTGTCGATATGAGATCCAGGATGTATATTATCCCATTCGGCCGCCATGGCAACTGACACACAACTACAACATGCACTCACAACTAGTTGCGAGAGAAGAATATATTTTTTTAAATTTACTAGATTTAAAAGATTAAAAATTCCATTTTCACAACTGGTTGTGAAACTCAGTTGCCATGGCGGCCGAAAGAAAATCATCGCCTTATTTCTCAATTAGGGATAAATGCAACCGCCTGATAAAAGAGTCAAAGATCATATCCATACTTCCAAGATATTGTAATTATCCATATACTAATATTATAAATGAATATTAAAACGATGTAAACTTAAATATATATAGAAGCTATTACTGGCAACTTCGAAAAACATCAATAAAAAAGGTAATCATAATATTTTCTCTCGCATGCCTGCACTGCAATAAAAAGATACAGATTTAAATAAAATTATCTCCCAGCGCTAACTGGCAATCGAGAAAATAAAGTCATTACGGTATTAAATAAAAAAATAAAATAAAAATAACCAATGACCACATCATAAGATAAATGAGGCAATACTGTCATTATTGGCTTATTGGCCGACCTTGCGATGCGGGATTCGATAATCTCTGATCTAGTATTGCGGTTCCGAGATCGGATGTAACGGGACTGCATTGGCATAGACTAGGAAGTTAGTAGATTTAGTTAGATGCCTAGAGACACAGACGTCTATCGCTGTATTTGTTATAGACAGACAATTATAAACTATAGATCGCTTTGAATTGTTTGGATTTTGAATTTGGATCATTTTTTTTTTCGTAGCACTATATATTTAGTATACTAAATTTGTGGAAGCACTCTTAATTTAGGCATCTTCAGCTGACATATCAGAAGTGAGACATCGCGTTAACAATCTATAGGATATTACATAAAAAGTATAAGTAGTTAGGGTTATTTTCGCACTTTCATGACCCTCGAAAATATCACTTTAGGAATATACCAGTTTTTTAGCACCAAAACATTGTATGCCGAGTCACGTTGCACAGTTGTACAACCAGTATCAAATTTGGCATGTAAAGATAGATCTGGTCGAAAGTCGAGCAAAAAAAAAAGAAAACAGATTAATATCTCACATAATAGACATATTAACTATATTAAATTAGTTTGTTTGGTGGAATTGCCAAGTCCTACTGTTTATTTAGAACAACATATTTTTAATATTTATATGCTCACTATAAGATGTTGTTAGGTTAGCTTATTACATAATACCCGAAGACAGAACGTCGAAGGGACCGAATATATTAACCGACTTGGTATTACATGGATCTCACAACTTTTGACGGTAGAACAACTAAGCGAGACTTGGTTTTTTACAAGTTTTGTTTTAGATGGTAAAGAATTTACGAAGTATATCTGTCTATGATGACCTGACTAATCTATGGCCGTAGTCAAACTAAACATCGGATGGATAACTGTACCACGCTCGAAGTGTCATGTCGCTGCCAACGTGATAAGACTGCACCAAACCTGTCTAGTAACGCCTCAGCTCGGTGAGGCCAAATTGGTCACTGTGGATTTTGGCCACAGCAAGGAATGCTTGCATCTTTGCTAGTAGGTTTGAGCATTAGCTACTACTACCGTATTATTTATACCGTATAATAGCATTTAAAATTAATTTTGAGCTGATTTTTATGTAATACTACATGTATTTATTATTTATTATAATTATTCTGAATGTAATTTAAGAAAAATAATAAAATATTATCGAAGTTTTAGATAAAGGATTTAGAAAAGTCTTTAACTTTTCATAATTTGATTGATTAGACTATGCAATATACGCTAGTCTGTCGCTTTTAATCTTTTCATAATCAAATGATTTTATTGTTACTATTCTTTATCCTCGGGCCTAATATTTTTTTTGTTATAAACGTACATCTTGTGGTTGCGTAACGTTATGGATTCTATTGGTTCTTTCGGTAACTGAGGGATTCAATTATTAATCGTAATTTAGGTTTAGTGCTGAAAATATTGTGAAATATTGTCACAAGCTCCTACAAGAGGTAGCGTGACGAAAATCCACTATGACCAAATTGGCCCAACAAAAGTCTTGAGCTCTTGGCTTGATAAGGTTCCGGTATCTATGTGGAGCATTTTCACGCTGCATTTGTTTGTTGGGTGCAATCAAGTGATAATAACGTTTGATATTGTTTAAATTTTCTAGACTATTGCATAATGTAACACTTTTGTACTATCTAGCTTTGTTGAAATGTTTTTAATGATTTATTGGAGAAATATGCAAGTTAGTATTTTTGTACGTGCCGTTTTGCGTAGATAATAAACGAAGGTCTCCTTTTTTGTGATGTTCAAGTATATCGACATATTAGATGCATTGCAAAAACTAATGGTTCTGTGAAGAGTAGACCTCGCGACCCTTCTCCGTTTACCCCCTTTCCACTTTTTTTCATAACTGTAGGTTGTCCCCATTCTGTTAATTCTTTTTCTGTTAATTAAGCATTTCATTATATATAATCTGTTTTATACCGTGTAAATAAAAATCTGTACTATTAGTATTACTGGCTCGGTCTATGAGCTCGGCCGAGCTTTGGAAGGTGCTTACACCCAAATGCTTTAGCAGTTGGGGTCCTGCTATCGCTAGTTGCTAGTCAGAGCACTTCAGGCAGCTTTAAAGCTTTTAAGCCACCATCGAGACGTTAACACCAGTATTGGTTAGAATACACCCTTACAAAGTAGTAAGAGGAAGATAGAGGTAGATATAGTGAGTGAAGGTATGATAGAAACTAGAATTAGTATTATAAAAAAAATCACTTAATAGTTGTACAAAAAAATTTAACAAGTAAAATTAGTTAAAGTTTTGTATATCCTGATTTCCAAATTAGGCTGGCGCCTGTGTTTTGGGATCCAGTGTTTAGAGATTTGAGAAAGAGAGAGAATAGAGAAAGAAGTACTTACAAGTTTTTAATATGATACCTACCTATGTATACCAACCTTCGAGCAACACGGCCTTCCTACCGCAAAGCCGTGTTGCTCGAAGATACCAACACACACAGTCACACAACACAGTACTTACATCAAAATGACAAATTGTTGAGTAATTCAATGTAGAAGTTAACTACTTGAGTTAATTTCCTCGGTGACTTTTTATTTAGTCATTGTGCTATTATTGTGTGTTTGTCAAATTGTTGATAAAATGAATTACTTTATGATGACTGACGACATTGCTAGTTCAACCAAATTAGCAGGCAACCTAGATTTTAAGAGATGATTAATCGTGTCTACAAATAAGTTACAAAAGTTTACAGACGATACAATGCCATATTTTTTTAATAAATGTACAAGTAATGATTGTAAGAATTATAATGATTCTTACTTTTAAAAAATTGCTTAGATTATAGTAACTTCGCTGCCTATTATATCGAAAAGAAGTAACTCTCACAAGAGAATTGAGACGTAACTATGTTAGCGTTTTGTTTACTCTACTACATCTTTGAGAAGAAATAATGATTATAGCTGCGCATAGGTATCGCGTAATAAGGCCAAACACAGAGACAAGTATCCCTACAAGGTGTGAGTGGGTAAAATGGTTTATATTTCAATGTAGCCCACTGTACCCATCTACTTCTAATCAACATCTTCAAACAGTAACATACAATATACTTATATTGATAAAATTAAGATTCTTTGATGATAGAAATATTTCGGATTATCGCGTAAGCAGATTAGATACATTTGCATACCACGACAGCGGGAAGCAAGGATAATCGATTGATAAGATATGCTAAATACGAATAAAATTGTTGGTACAACACATGGATTTTATTGCTTGCTTATCGAGTGTTTTATGGTGAATCGACCCTGTATACCTCGGTTTGTGAACCTGGATTTTATTATCAGGTAAAGAAAATATGCACTTCCTAGACTCTACCACAAAAATCCTATCGCAGTAACCAAAGTTTCCAAAAACAAGTGTTTCCTAAGTTTCTTAACTTATTACCTACCTACTTTAGCAGTGAGGCATACTGCCAACAAAAGATAAATAAATAAATGAATATATAAGGACAAATCACACCATAGAATTAGGAAATCACACAGATTTAGTATGCCCCAAAGTAAATTCGAGTAGCAAATAAATATATAGATGGCCCAGGCCAATCAGAAAACTGACCGGGAATCAATTGAATGAAATCGAATGAATGAATGAGATGGGCGTACCTTTACGTTTGTGTTACCATGAGGGTGCTACTAGCACGCTGCCATATCGTGGCGTAGGAGGTTCCGCTTCAACACCAATCAATCACTAGTAAAATCACTGTTTCTCTGACCCTTTAAACCGGAACACAATGCAACCACTGCTGTTTGGTGGCAGAAGCAGAAATACCTCTGGCAATGAACTATGGGTTAAAAAATGATTTTATACGCACACGTGGGTAATAAAAATTCCACTTGTGGTCAAAGGTACCTACTAACATCATCTTTCCACCATATCACAGACCAAATGCTGAATGAAGGTGTAAATCGAGCTTTCTACTCACCGTAATATTTACCTTTCTCGTGCCAACGTTTATCATTTCTACAAACATTACCAACGCCACGAAAGTAGGTTACTCGCCTTTGAAACAAACTCCACAAGCTTGGAGTAGCTTTATTGCACTTGAGCAGAAAAGGTTCATTAGTTTATGACAGTTTATGTTGTTATTTTCAATTTTCTTCATTCACAGATTACAAGTTATTTTATTGACCGGTTTGGGCTCAAGCATTTCTCGGAATTCGGCTCTAGTCATTCAGTCGCCGCGTCTCCCGTTCTTTCGCTCCGCTTCATTCGTTCGTTCACTAGTAGTCGGTGATAAGCGTACCACGGTGGACGTTTGCGCGCCGTTTTTACGAAAAATTCCCGCGTAAAAAATAGCTTGAACAATAATTAAATTTGGAGTGATTAAAAAACGCTGAAGCGTTGTGTTTTTGTGACCAACTTAAGTGGATTTGCGGTGTTTGTTTTCATTTACCAACATATCGTATGTGTGTGTGAAACTAGTTTTTTTTTACTGTGCGATAAAAACTTGGATTTTTCTTCCATCGACATTTATTGTGGTAAGTTGAATCGATATTTTATTTTATCCACGTAGTTAATATAATAAGCTGCAACAGTGTATTTATATATTTTTTAGCCCTCGTACCTATTGGCATATATCTGAAGAAAAAAAGTAAATATTAAAGTACCTTCGATGTTTAAAAATCGATAAGTAGGTACCTACCTACTGAGTGAATGATATTAAACAAATTTCATTCATTCTTTCAGTCAAAGTCGGTAATATCTGTAGGTGGGTAATTTATCTCTTGTGAACCCAAAACAATGGAAATTGGGGACGAATATCTGGCAGTTAATGTGGTTATCTATTATTCATAAATTGGCCGAACACCTGCCAGGTTATAATTTTATGCCCAACTGGCACGTGTTATAGTAAAACTTATGTCACGCCTGCGAAACAAATGCTGATAACAAAAAACATGATAAAATTTATTGTGATTAACTATTTCACCCTAAATATTGAATTAAAATTTGAGGTAGTCCACTATCAGCACCCAGTCAGCATCTAGCCAAGTCCACTTTGAGCACCTTTGCGCAATTTCACTGAATTTGACTAGCCGAGTTTAAAAAAAAAAATTGAATTTTGAGGGTATAAGTAGGTACCTAATTACAAAGAATATCCTAACTAATTAATAGGTGTGATATACAAATTATATATTTACTACTACTATTTACAAATTTTATGTACAAAAGAATAAACAAAAAATGAAATAAAAAAAAAATATGTTAAAATTCTAATGCTTCGTCCTCTTGCCCGTGAAGCATAGTAGCAAGAACACTGGCTGCGTTCCCCCTCTGGATAGCTATGCTAATCCTTTGGGCGAAGAAGCAGCCAGCCCTCTTGTCACCAGCGGCGGCGATCAGTCGCGGAGAGATCTTTTTGAAAAGATCTCTTGCGCTAGGGCCCCAAGGTCCAAACGTCTCAACACCAAACGGCACAAATATGACTGTAATCTTGGTTAAGAGAAGCATATTTGCGCCGCTTAGCGACTTCAGCGCTTTCAGCTGCTGACCCAGCTCTCACGGAAGATCCCTTGAGATGGGAAGGCGCCAATGTATAGGTGTGATGAATATTACAGTTAACTTCTACATTAGGTATTTTTTTTATATTATTTAAATTAAAACCATGAAAACAATTAATGAATAAATTATTTATGTATTTATTAACTTAATTTCTTTTTACTTCTTTGGCCATCTTTAAATTGTGTCCCATTGCTGAGCAAATAGGTACGTCTCCCTCGAGTGTATTTAATTAACCTCCTAAATTATATTTGCACTGTTTCCAGAATTAAAAAAAAAATGTCGTATTTTGTTTTGTTTTTTTTTTTGTGTTTAAGTAGGTAGGTACCTACCTATCAACTTAGCTGAGTCTAAGTCGAGCACTCCATGAGATGATTGAGATACTTGACATACCTACCAAAATAAATGTGTGAGATAAAAAACAAATTCACTTTAAAATGACTGTTCCTTTCTTATTCGCTTTACAATTAAGTACAAATCCTTAAGATTTATAAATTAACAAAGTTACAATAGTCACTTGCATTCTCAGTACTCAAAGCTACAACACAAATGCTGCTTAGAGTTGCTACTTTGATCTAATCTCTCCACGACCGTTGCCCAAAAATGTTAATCGCAGTTCCATTCATATTATCTTTCTTATCTCTTCTAGTACGGCCGGAAACCACGACTTTTTGGTTACTTACAAGTCGTTATATTTAGTCAGGTTCTAGTCAATAAGAATACAGGCAGCCTAAGAGCAGTCGCGATTTCGTAATTCTATGGTATTTCATTGGTAGTGTTTGTCAAGTTAGGGTTTAAAATTCAATTAAATTAAAATTTTAAAAATTAAATTTTATATTTTCTTAGAAAAATTTGAGCAGTATTTTTTTTAAATAATAAATACACACACATATGTTCATATAGATACAGGATCTAGAATATATCTATATATCTATACTTCTATACTAATATAATAAAGCTGAAGTAGATTAAACTGTGATGAGTTAAACGACCAACTTAACCAACTGGTGTCCAAAATAGATTCTTTCCGCCAATGCAGTGATATGTATGAGGAAATCCTTACACGTAACACTGAGTTGGAGAGGGAGCTGAAGAAGGCACTAAACCAAATAAACAACTGCGAGCAAGACAAGCAGTCTCATCAGTCATCGGAGGTGAATAACCTTTATGACCAGCTCATTGTATCTACCACTGTGCCTCCTTCAGCTAACTCTTCAGTCATTGATCTAACTAATGACACATCTCCCAGCATTATTAACTTGCCTCGGGCAAAAATCAGTCATAACAAGTGTAAAAAAATTTGTAAATTAAATAGAACAATAAAGAAAAAACAATCTCAGATAAAAAATTGTTTAGTGAAGTCTTGTATATCAAAAATTAAAAACGGTATGAAAATGTATTCAAAAATTTGCTCAGACCTCGAGATAAGTAAAAAACAATTGGCGGAAAGTCAAGAGTTGTACAGTGTCGACACGGCTAAACTTAAATCTTTTATTAGTAGACTAAGTGACGATTTTTACAGCCTTAAAATTAAGTATGATTCAGTGCAAAAGCAAATCACTGAGCATGAGTTGGCTACGGAGCAACTGATTAATGACAGTAGGTATATTGAAGAGAAATTAACAACAGCAGTACAACTATGTACTTGTGGGATATTAAATAAACCCGACATATGTAACTCTGTGTCTGTATTATCTTCATGTGATAGTGATTTGTTAGGATCTGCTGTATTAGCTTGTGTCGCAACTGACAACCCAACTCATAATACTCTGATATTTTCTGACAGCTTAGGTCGTAATATGGGTCGTATTTTTAATAATATTTTAGACAATTGTACTAGTTTTTGCTTTCCTAATGCATCCTACAACCAAATAATAGAAAAAATTAAACAAAAAAAATTTAACAGCAATACAACTATTGTATTACTTGTAGGTAACTGTAAGAAATTGCTTAAAAAAGATATTATCTCTAGTATTAATATCCTAAATAATTTAAATGTTTTCAAAGTAATTATATGTGCATTTCCGTATCTTAGTTGCCAGCCTCCAAACATAAATAAGAACATTAACTCATTTAATAACTTAATACATACTTTGACATGTAGTCATAATGAAAAATTAATTTATTTCGACACTAATAACTTTATTAGTGGATGTTCTATGACAAAAGATAATTTTTATCTTTCAAATTTTTATAGACATAAGCTTGCTACACTTGTAGCTTATACTATTAATTTTTGGACGAGTTTACATTGTAAACAAACATCTAGTCATAGGACAACATCTGCTGAGTTGCCAAATACTTGTAATGGTGACTCAAGAGACGCAATAGCAGATTTAAACTGCAAACCCAGACAATGGGAAACCCTCAGGAATTAAAAATAGTACATCAAAACTTAGAAGGGCTTCCCGGCAAAGAACTTATAGTAGAATTATTTCTAGATACATTAAATGTAGATATTTTATGTTTAACAGAGCATTGGATTAAAGAGGGTGAGACAATGCTTAGTCTAAACAACTTTAATGTTGCAAGCTGTTTCAGGAGGAAGTCTGCAATTAGAGGAGGTTCCGCTATTTATATAAAAAATGGTCTACGCTATAAAGAGCGGTCAGACATAGCTAGACTTTCTGTTGAACGCTGTGCTGAGGTATCCTGCGCCGAGCTTGAGGAATTTATAATTTTATGTGTGTACAGTCCACCCAGTAGTAATTTCGGTGACTTCTTGGAAGTTGTTGATGGTGTTCTTACAGTAGCATCAAAGAGTAAGAAAGGATTAATTATCTGTGGCGACTTTAATATTGATATATTAGTAAATTCTGCAACAAGCTCCCAATTTCTAAACCTATTTAGTAGCTATAATCTAGATAATGTATTTTTTGAACCAACCCGATTTACAGCCACTTCGGCTAAATGTATTGATAATTTTTTCAGTAGCCAAAAACCGCTAAGTAAAATTGTTTTCAGTAAATTACCCTCGGATCATTGTGGTCAATTGATAACTCTTAATAAAAATTCGCGTGTAACAGAAGAAAGTTTTATGTGTAGACCCATCACAAAAGAAAAAATTACTCAATTTAAAAACTCAATAGAGAATAAACTAGGCTCAATGACTTATACAGATAACAATCCTGATAGTCACTATAATAAACTATTTAGTGTTATTTCTGACAGTTTCTCCAAAAATTTTAAACAAAAAAAGCTTAAGCGCAATAATATATTAAAATTTAGTGAATGGGCTTCTGTGGGTATTCATAAAAGTAGACAAAAACTGTTCGATTTGTATGCCCAAAAACAGTACACTTTTGATAGCTGTTTTGTTGATTATGTTAGAAACTACTCGAAGACTTTCAAAATTGTTTGCAGGATGGCTAAAGCTAATTACATTAAAAAAAAGATTAATGTTGCTCCTAACAAAATGAAAGAGACTTGGAGGGTCATAAATAAAGAAACTGGGAAATGTAAAGTAAGGGAAAATATTCAAGAAATCAAATTCGAAGATCAAAAAATTTCTTCCCCTAAAGAAATAGTAAATTCTTTTGAAAATTATTTTACAAACATTCCATTGCAAATAACTTCAAATATAAATTCTTGCCCACAAGCTGCTGAAACATTGCTTAAAGAGAATGTCACCCCTTGCAACTCCAAGTTTAATTTCTCTTACATACACCCCAGTGATATTGTTAAAACTTTTAAAGAGCTTAACTTAAAAAAGTCCGAGGATCACTGGGGTATGTCTGTTAGCGTGATTTATCTTATACTTTTATTTTTAATGAATGTATCGATCAAGGTATTTTTCCAAATTTAATGAAATACAGTAAACTAATCCCATTATTCAAAAAAGGAGATAAATTAGAACCTGGCAATTACAGACCTATTTCCATTTTGCCAGTATTGAGCAAGGTGTTTGAAAGGATTATGCTCAACCAAATGCTACTGCACTTTAAGACCTACAACCTCTTTCACAGTCAACAATTTGGTTTTACTGCCGGTAAATCAACAACCGATGCGGGAGTGGCACTCATCACTCATATATACAACGCGTGGGAAGAATCACAGGATGCTATCGGGGTCTTCTGTGATCTTTCTAAAGCATTTGATTGTGTTGATCATGAGACACTTTTGCTCAAGCTTTCTCATTATGGCTTTGATACTAAGTCAATTGAGTTACTAAGATCTTATTTAAGTGATAGATGTCAGACTGTTGATATAAATAGTGTCAAATCAGACGGATCAACAGTAAAAATTGGCGTGCCTCAAGGCTCAATTCTTGGACCATTCCTCTTTTTGATTTATGTCAATGACTTGCCTTACGCGGTTGAAAAGAACGCTGATATAGTCTTATTTGCAGACGATACATCTTTAATCTTTAAAATGAATCGCCGTAGTGTAAATACCAATCATGTGAATAATATTTTGTATACCATCTCTAATTGGTTCTCAACTAACAACTTAATGCTTAATGCTAATAAGACCCAATGCATAAAATTCACACTACCAAACGTGAGGCAGGTTCAAGTTGATGTCACGTTGAATGGAGAGATTTTAGAACTTGTAGATAATACCACCTTTCTAGGAATCACAATTGATTCTAAATTGCAATGGGGTTCGCACATTACAAGCCTAGCTAAAAAACTTAGTTCTGCCGCTTATGCTGTCAGAAAAATCAGACAAATAGCAGATGTGGAAACTGCTAAACTAGTGTACTTTAGTTATTTTCATAGCTTAATGTCGTATGGACTATTGCTTTGGGGAAGGGCAAGTGAAATAAAGACTATCTTTATTTTGCAAAAGCGGGCAATTCGTGCCATTTATGGTTTAAGATCAAGGGAGTCGCTTAGGGAGTTGTTTAAGGATATTAATGTTTTAACTCTCGCTTCTCAATATATATTTGAGGTTATTATGTATACCAGGAGAAATATTTCTTCTTTTAAAAAAATTTGCGATGTTACGGATAGACCCTTACGGAATAAAAATAAATTATATCTCCCATCATATCGGCTAAGTAGAGTTAATGACTCATTTTTGGGTAACTGTATACACTATTACAATAAGCTTCCAGAGTCGGTCCTTAGTTTGCCTGACCGAAAATTCAAAGCACATGTTAAGAATTTACTTTGTAAAAAAGCCTATTATAGCGCTCATGATTTTCTCAATGACAAGGATGTGTAACTTAAGCTTGGTGCGGAGTCCTCCAAACTATAGCTAAAAATTGATCATATGTACATTCAGTACATTATTTTTTTTTTTTTTTTTTATTTTATCATGACATCTTTTATTACTTGACATTTTTATTAAACTATTTCAATAATCCTCAATATTTATTTAATATATAATTTTATTAATAATTATAAAAATATTCAAATGTAAACTCGTCTGATTTGACTCAAATTTTGTGAATTGACGTTTTTGAAGAAAATGCTGCTGTGGAGTTTGTGGCGCCACTTCTTCTCCACTTGCGCTTTGGAAGTGGTGGTAAACTTAAAATAAGTAACAATTGACGTCAATAAGTGATAAGAATATCCTATATTGAAAATAAACAATTTGAATTTTGAATTTGAATTTGAACAGTTTGTTTGTTTGAACGCTTATAACTTGAAAACTACTGGTCGGATTTGCAAGATTCTTTTTCTATATGAAAGCCTAATTCTTGGGGAAGGTTATAGGCTATAGTACATACACACTAATGGCGAGTGCAACCGCGGAGAGCAGCTAGTACCTATAATATAATCAAGATAATTACCTACCTCTGCGGGTATTTAAACCGAGACACGTACGTAATTATCGCGATGATAAAACATACTTACTTACATCTCTTTTAAATAAAATAAAAATAACAACCTTTTAGACTTTTGGGAATATTCTGTTTATTAATAACTACTACTTAATTTTGTACTGTAATGTCACAAGTAGTTTTTTTTGCTAAATTTTACTTCTTAACTTTGAGTTCCATTTTCTCACTTGTCATTTCATACAAGTTAAATCTATCAAGCAATCAGACAACAAAATAGACCTCTTGATAATCACCTCACACAGATTAAAGCTGACATGACTGAGAACGATTGCCTCAGTGGTTAGTAGTTATACTGTTATCACCTTATTACTCTCGCTGACCCTATGACCCCCGTGAGAGAGTATATTGGCAACGGGTGTCATGTAGACTGACCGAGCCTCCTGTCACTGTGAAGCAATTTTTGAATGTTGTTTTAAGGCTTTCACAATACGTAATATATTTATCTGATGTTATTAATAATGGTTGGGAAATAGAACGGATTGTAATAAGTTCGCACACGTAACCCCAAATCGGTGTTACGTCAATTTGTGTCCTATTAATAACGAATCTTTGTATAATATTTATTGAAGATTTAATTAAAACAATACGAAGGTAGAGGTATGATGAAAATAAATACTAAGTTATTGAAGGGACTATTATTCATTAGGTTTTTTTAATCAATACTAAGTTACGTAGGTTATATATAAGTAAGTGCTATTATAGGTTTTGATTACGATTATTTATTGACTTAAAACCATAGATTAAAAAAATGCCTAGCAACCGCGCGCAATTATCAAATTCAACGCTTAAATTAGTTTGTTTGAATATTTGGATTAATATGAAATCAAAAAATATATTTTATATTATTAATTCTTCATAAAAAAAAAAAACTATGCATATCCGTATAGATACAACCAAAAGTTCTTATTGAAGTAATTCAAAATTAGAACTGCATTTGTCAGTTGTCAATTCGCAGTTTCGCAGACAAATTAGCCTGACTAACACGCTTCCTCTAAACAGTGGTGTTGCCAGCTATAAATTTGCGGAGCAGGATCCAGCGGGCAGCAATCAAATTGTGAATGTCAATTGCCACCCGTGTGAGGCGTACAGCGCACACGCTCTGTCGGAAGTGCTTGCAATTGATACCCAACCGTTTCATTTGGAATACGGTTAGCTAATGACCAACAAACAGCTCAGGTTTCTGACAAATGTAACATCAATGTCAAATAATCAAATTTAAAAATATACATATACATACATGTTTTTCTTTGCTATTTAAGATACTTAAAGTGAACATCTTGCAATTGAAATGGTTGTAAAGAGTAATTAATTAGGAAATTGATTATTTCAATCAGTTTTCAAAAATGTGCTCTTCATTAAATGACAATTAACCTTATATGATTTATCTTAAATTCCGCCCATTCCCATACCATTCACATGTACATTTCACAGGACTTTGTTCACGTGAAATCTTCAGAAAATCAGTTCTGAGAATTTCTTAGTCTCCTTACCTTACGAGCCAAATTAATAGCTTCTTAGGTCAAGTGGTTTCGAGATTAGGCAAAGAGTGCGTGAGAGGAATCGTAACATTACGGTCCTAAACTTAGATAAAGACATCTCCCAATGCACCTTTATCATGACTGTACTTCAGCTAAAGATCTAAAAAGACAAGTAGTACCTAAATAAATGAGAACTTTTAAACTATTTTGTACATTTGAAATCACGATAATTACTTTGATGAATATTTTGATTTAATCTAAAAGGATATAATCATAAAACAGGAAATGTTTTTTTGACTGATTACTGCTATAATACCTACTTCTATAAAACTGCAAAGGAATTTAATATTATTAAGCAGCACATCTACACATGCAAAATATGCTAGACAGATAAAACACGACTTTACATTTTATCACATACCTACTTCGATGTTTTCTTGAATGGGTTAAGTTCTTTTAAATAGAGTGCTCTTTTTTGTAAATTTGTAAAAACATTTAGGTAAATTTTTGTAAAAACATTTCCAATTTCAAAAATAATATTACGCTTCATTCCTTTTCGATGAACACTTTTGTGGGCGTGTATACTTTTGCTGGTCAAACATTTGATCCAAAACAAAATTCATTGGCCGTTTTACCACAAACACGAAACGGGACATTGGCACATGCTGGGCTCTCACGTGGAGGGCCGCAACATGAGAGCTACGCTCATTACTAGAGATGCGAATACATATACTTTTTGATATCGACTTATAAACAAAAGTTATAATCAGATCGAGACTACTATTGTGTACTAATAATTATAAATAATAAAACAGTTGTATATACTTATAATGAAACGTAAAATTACATTTTTATCTCAGTGTATTTCCTTAAAATGCTGGTGAGCTTCCAAAACCATTAGAATTTAACCAAAAATTTACCAGTCTGATTCAACAAAACTATTAGTGATGTTGGTATTTTAACTTGTTAAGTAAGATTACGTAAATACCTAATGTAAAAAGTAATAAGTATATTTTATAAAACCAAAACTCTTGCCTAGATTCCATAAATAGATAAAAGTAAAATTATTAATAATTATGTTTAAAAATATAATCTATTCATGTATTTAATTGCTTACGTATGTTCGATTTATTCAATTCTAATATTCATTAACAACTTAATTAACATCGTCCATCATATCGACCTTATCGATAAAATTATTAACAATCGATATTGACGACTGACCGACATTTCGATACGCGCTACTCTTTACCTCGACATATCGAGTTGCAGGTTACTAACATCGGTACGAAAGGTATCAATTACATTGGTACCTGTCGGTGTAGGGTGTATGCCTTGATGGGAGAAACATGAGCTGGGGATAGCTTATCTTGTCTCATGTTCCAAAAGTAATAATCACTATCAATATGTCTATAAGAATGTCTGCCACAACAATATATCTTGTGACTGCAATTACTTGTATGTTTATATACTTAAGAGTACTTTCGAACAAGCTAATAATAGGGATGACGACTGGGTAAAGAAAACTTAATTCTATTTAGTCCGTCAGTAAGGTAATAAAAATATATTACACCCACATTTTTTGTTTTATCAAAGTAACAACTAATGACTTTGTTAAACGCGCTAAAGTTGGGGAGTGGGGGCTCACTACGTCATAGCTAGGTATAAATAAAATTACCTTATGCGACATTTCAACTTTATATTATCTCTGTAATTTGTTGAACACGTGAAAAAAGAAAAATTATGTGTTTACGCAATACTTTTCAATAATCTACCTAAAAGACAAATAAAAAACTTAGTCATCATCCCTATTCTACTGCTCATGAGCTCATCTGAT
This sequence comes from Apomyelois bistriatella, assembly GCA_947044815.1. Taxonomy (NCBI): domain Eukaryota; kingdom Metazoa; phylum Arthropoda; class Insecta; order Lepidoptera; family Pyralidae; genus Apomyelois; species Apomyelois bistriatella. The sequence continues at coordinate 2,518,717 of OX345693.1, forward strand.
GGAAAATTACGAGTGACCGTAGCCTGTGGACGCTCTGGCAACGCAACACCAAGTGTTTTGATCGCATTGACCCTGTGTTGTCTAACGATTGTTTAATCCATACTTCCATAATATCCATATCCATACTAATATTATAAATGCGAAAGTCTGTCTGTCTGTCACCTCTTCACGGCTAAACTGCTGGACCGATTGTAATGAAATTGGTAGGGATGTAGTTAACGACCTGAGGTCAAACATAGGCTGCTTTTGGGCGCGATATAACCGAGTCCCACGCGGGGCGAAGCCGCGGGGAACAGCTAGTATATAAAAATAAATGACTATGAATATGATAAAGTTAGTTAAAAGAGTCACCATATAGACACTCTCTTAAAATGAGACAAATGTAACCAATTCAAAATCTCATTCTTCAGTATTCTGTTCATAGGATTCTTACCAAATTAAATTAATTATATCAAGTATTCATAGAAGTTCCATTGTGTGCAGAACATGAGCCAGCCCACTCTTTTTCAAGCAAGCGTATGTACCTAGTACTTTTTTTTTGTCTTCGCTATTTATTATTACATGCTAGTAATAAGTATTATAGAAGAAGTATTATAAGTATTATCAATTTGTATATCACAAACTTGACAAAAATATCGTAATGTAGCAATTTCCCGGTGCAAAATAATTCCAAAGATAATAAAACAATGATCCTATTATTATACTTATTTCGGTTGCGACAGTGTAACAAATTTACAAACATTATCAAAAGTATTTCCTTTTTTAGCGAATAATATAATATTGTAACAATGTAAAGAACCTATTGTTAAATGTGTAGATAACGTAACAGAGAAAAATCTGCGCTGAAATATACACTCTTTTGAAGAAGCATAAATGGAGCTGACGTGGGTTTTGAAATGTTTTTTTTTCATGTCCGATGGCAATAGACAAAACCGTGAATATTGTAAGAGGAGGAAGAGAAGTATGAGTCAAAAGTGGCATGTTAGTGGTACCTATTTGGGATGCAAGATAACCCTACGATTATAAAGGCTTGTGTACTTGGTATTTATTTTTTATTTAACTACATGACATATAAATGTAAATCCGGTGGAATTAAAGCCATAACTTGCTATCTTATTTATTGCGTGGTATCTTAGCGCAGTTGAAAAAAGCTACCTTTTTGTTCCGTTATTAACTCATGCGCTAGTGTCAAGTAACTGCGTAGGTACCTCCGTAGAAAGTATTGTTAGTTGACCCACTATTGGGAGTACGTTATCGTAGGTGAGCAGTCTACCCAGATTGATGGCCGGCTCACATCGACATCGATATTATTTTATAGGCGATTCACTTTATTCGCGTCACTATAAATTGAAACGTGTTTTCAACCGTGTCACACACACGTGGGGTTAGCGTATAATACTTTTACTTATCAGTGATTCTTGAATTAAAAATTATTATGTATTCTTTAAAGTTTAAATAACTAATGATAGACAATGATTGTTGTGATTATGTAAACACACAGACAGTATGGTCAGTCATTCATATAATATCACAAGGCCATTTGATCCTGTACACCCCGGTGTCAAAGTTTTTTGAAACCGCCTTTCGGCCTCTGACCACTGGTTTCCTTAACGACCACAAGATGGCAGCGGGCATAACGATTCTGCTAACGTTAATCTCAATCGTGTCAAAATAATGTTTCAATTGTAGTGCTTATTACACATTATTTACAAGAATTATGACAGTATGATGTCCCTTAGTCCCATTTCGTAGCTAGATTGAATGTAGTGTGTGGGGTGACCATCAGCAGAGATATAAAAAATATAAACTTCTCTTAACTAGTGTGTAATAAAGCACTACAATTGAAACACTATTTTGACACGTTAGCAGAAACGACGCCCAGATTTACGCATACATTTTTAATATTTATATCATTACTAGTTTACACATTTTAGTATTGTTCTATTTTAATGAAACAAATAAAGTTACAGAACTAATAAATTGACAAGTGAGCTACAGTGTTGCCAGCGTAAAAGCGTATTTACTTAAGGTAGTTTTAATTTATTATTATATTGTAATTTAAATTTAAAAAAAAAATGAGAGGGTAGAATTTAGCCTTACCAGCACCCATTCAATACTACTTGCCTTTATTTCGCAACAGATCTCGTGGGACCAGCACATTGTTGCGATCACATGCTGCGTACATGTGACTGAGTACTACTCCACTTACCCAGTAATCATCCCATTATGTGTTACAAGTACTTACAATGTACAACATTTACCTTCCGAGTCTATAAAGTGATAAATATGATTAGTTATTATAAGTGTGTGTGAGTGATAATGTTGCTGCTTAACTTAAATGGAGTAAACATTTTGACTGAAATCCCCATAAAACATCTAAAATGATGTCAAAATTTTTTGAAAATGGGTACATGCACACGTCCATTTTTTTTGTGTGTGAGCCTATCTATGCTTCTATTATAATAAAAGAAAAATAAAGTTTGTTTAGATTTAATAGGTCAGGGGGCTTAGAGGCAAACGACCGCGGTGGAGGTGGACAAGTACTGGGCAAAGTCAATATAGAGTCCATATAGCCATTATGACTCGAAAAGAAGAACCCCTTCTTAGCCAAAGTCAAAATTTCAACAAGTATTGACCTAATATTGAGCACGTGATTAAGCGCAGCTTATGTCAATCCAATACATTTTGTTCTAGTTGACATTCGGTAGTGTTTTAAAAAATTGTGACGTTGGCTAAGCCCCCTGATAAGCTGATGCCAAAAATTGATTGTGTATAGGCTGATTCTTAGGGAAGGTTATAGGATATAGTACATACACCCGTGGCTAATTACACCGATAATATATATGTCGAAGGTCCAGTTGTAGTCTAAAGTTTTGACTAATTATTGATATTGAAAAAAAAAAATTAAGAACAAATCGGCAGAGGCGGTAGATTATAACCTGTTCGTCGTAAAGTTTTAACCATACTTGGACCGCTTCATAAATAATACTCGTAGCCCGTGTATTACCAAATCAAAGCAATATTTCTTGTGGACTTTTTTCTAACGCCGACAAACGTCTAGTCAACCTTGTGAAAACCGGTATACGTTCGAAGAATAAGTGGGCAAGAAAAAACTTATTAAGATATCGAAGGGCATTCTAGAATAGGGCCATTGTCCGCTGTAATATCAAGCCAGAAATTCATACTAACTAAAAAAAAACAGACGCCGACGCAACAACTAGGTAACAAAGCGGGTAGTTAATTTAAAGAAATATAAAACCTAATACAATACACAATTAATAAAAATATACACCGTATTTTTTTTTCTTGGTTGTAGCAATAGGACTTCCAGTTGTAATAAGTGTGTCATTAAAAAAAATATGCTAAAATAAACAATACTTAGTTTAGAACAACTGAAATCTAATTTTGACCTTAATAAGACTGTGTCATTCCTCAAAACATTTTTTTTTTTTTGATTAAAGTCTTGCTTACAACCTGCAGTACTGTACTGGCATAAGCGGTAGCGCTGGAGACACCAAGTCAAAACGTAAATCTCCAGCGCAAGGGTCCAATATCAACTATACACAAAAAAAAAAATTTGTAACATAACCCCGAAAGTTGCCTGAAAGCACACCTGACAGGGTACGCTTTCAGGCAACTTTAAGGGTTTCACGCACAGATTCACGAGTATAATTTACGTTACAATAACAAGTTCCTTTTTGAATGTTGTTTGTCCCCGCCCGCCTTTACTTTTTATTTCAGCTGAGACCACATGATGTGAAAATAATTAAGTGATTTTATCTCTTATAGATTTTGAGTATTGAACCAACTTTGAACAAATTGGCGGTTGACAGGTTTCCGGGTTCGATGACAGCGGGTTTTTATCTTATGATTGTAGATTATCGTATCTCCTTGTTTATTTTGTTCAACAATTTATTGCTGAGATATAGAATTGCTAGCTCTAGATGAATTTATAATGAATTTTTGTTTGTTTGGTATAGAAAGTAAGAAAACATTATTTTCTGCAACGTAATACAAAAGCTGAACGAATTTATAAACACATGATAGATAATGATAGATAAATTCTATCTACTACCAAAGTAGAAATAGAAGATTTGTATTTATTTACTACAACTTTTTAAGGTTTTAAACTCCTTAAACTTGACATAGCCTTTGATCATACATAATTGAAGCATAAAGCTAAGATATTGTCGACTTACTTAACAAATCTTAATTTTACAAATCCCTTTATGTACTTGCTCAATTTTAAGTTTTATATTTTAACTTTAATATATCCTTTTTTTCATCCATTTGTTTATTTTGCACTTTTATCATTTTCTATCTAAAGCATATATAAAATAATAATTAATATTATTTTTCTGCATGTGGATATTATAGCTCAATATAAACAGAAAAAAAAATATTATATACTACTCTCGGGTCCTATTGCGTCACAAATTCCAGTGAAATTCCACACAAGTTACATAGAGATAATTATTGTAAGTAGTAGACAAACACTTGACGCTAATCTACTAATCCGCGCCTGATGTAAATGTGCTGAATGACATTGAGATATATAAGGTCAGCTTACTTTGCCCAACAACACTCCTACTCCTACTTATAAGCATTTTAGAAATTCGTACCCAAAGCTTAACAATAAGAGAAATACAAATAAGTAACCTATCTTTATTGCACTATAAAAAAATAATACAAAAACATCTTTACATAAACAACGTGTTTTACACACTAAAATGACTAACGCTAAATTAACCTACCTATAATATAATTAATAAGGGTGTCCGTTCATCCTTATACTTGTCAGGGTTATAAGAATATAGCGTTATGTAGATATACTTAAATTCAGATTTATTTATTGTTATTTCAACAAAAATATTATCTAAAACAAAACAGTTGATAATTCGAGAAGGAACAAGTCTCCATATTTAGAAATATTTTTTAAAGAATGACGCACTTCTTCATTTTTTGAATCTTAATAGGAGCGTGTATTATGATTGTGGGAAACGTTTTTTGTACATTTATGTAAGTTGTTATGAGTTTTCCCATCATTAATTTGTCGCAGCAAAACGATTATTTGTGAAAAGTAAGCGTAAAATTGTTTTAAACGGAACCCAGAAAAAAAAAGTAATTTTTTTTCTAGTTTTACTGCGTACTTTTTTCCGATTCATGCGACCATTCAGATCAGTAACAAGGACCGTGGAAAATGGATATTTTATTTTTTTATTTTAACTTTACTGCATAAAATACAATTTGTATCGTGTATTGACTTAATGCTAAGCATTGTCTAACAGTCAACCTTTCATATTTTCGATCTTCCATGGTTCTTACTGATTTGTTTTACTTACCTACCTCTTCCATCTCTCGTCAATTAGAGGTACTCCTAAAATATCCCTTTTCAGAGATCATGTGGTCGCAGTGACTATTTAGTTCGCGAGTACTTCCAGCAACCTTTGCTTTCTTTCTATAATCCTTTTTCGCTTATTCTTTCTAAATGTGTACTCATATTCTATAGTTCAAGGATACACCACGCATGTCCCATCAACCGTTTTCTCTATACTTTCTAGTTATTCGCATCAAAGTGTAAATCGTAAGAAATCTTGATTACACTCTTATAAATGGGACAGTCCACTATTGTTTTAAAAGTAATAGATGGGCTTTGTCTATTTTAGCTCGGCCCGTTTCATTTTATTATCTGTAAATTCATCAGGCTGAGATATCACTCGTTGAGATCATTTTAATCGACTTTTTGTGTTAAACATCTAAATTTATTACTTGAAATAGAGTTACATTGGTTATTTTTGATATCCTCGCCTTATTTTTTTAACTTAATAAATTCTTAACTCTAGTCTTAAGTAAAAAAAAAACTTACGTCACGCTTATTTTTACTTCCGATCACAATAACCTGTTCAATTAACTCATCATGGTCAAATAAAAAATCTCAATTTGAACTGGCCTTTAATTGCACAATTATTTGATCTATTAATCTCAATCGATCGCTTTTGACTAACATCAGCTCATAAATCAGTTACATTTGCAATAGGCTAGTTGACAAAATTTCAATAACTGCTTAATATTTTAGCTTATTAGGCATTTAATCGAAAAAAAAGGTTTATTTATTTTTAATCGAGCGTTTACATTATAAATTTCGCGTTTTAAAAAACCATTTTTCAATTTGGTTTCAAAACGCACAAGACTGTCATGGCGTCTTGAATGACGTCACGCCGTGCAAAACAAACCAAAGAGCGATCGGGTCTTCGTACGTTATAGCTAGTTTTAATCGTTTAAAAATAAATTTCTCATATTATAAGTACTGTATAGTGCCCTAGTGTGATAGCACGACTATAAAAACGCCAAACAAGTTATTTATATATGTTCCAAACAATGGAGAAATACGGAAAAAGTGGCTAAAACTTGCAAGAAGAGATGATGCTCATACTTTAGAGATCATACTTTATGCTAAGAGATCCCTTCCTGGGATAAGCCCGCCATTGTCTTCTGATTTTAATAAAGTTCTATTTACTTACTATGTATTTTAAAGCAATAAAGATATTACAAACAAACAAACTTTATCAACAGGTTCAAGAATGTATTTTTGTGAAGATCATTTTGATTAAGTATTTCACACAATACAATCTATTACTTAATTCGAGCAAACTAGATGTGTTTTGTAGAATCCCTATTTTCTAAATAATAAATACATGAGTTCAGGTTAAGTTGTTTCACTTTTAGGAGTGAACGTTTCATTTTAGTTTTCTAATTAATGTTACAAACATACTCTTTTTATTATTAATTATATGGAGTATCATATGAAGGGAACAGTAAAAAAGTAAATAGTATCTTGCAAAATGTACGTCATAACATTAAGTTCATGTGTACCGAACTGAAATATCACATAGCATTTAAGCTTATAATAAATATTTTATACTTACAAGGAAGTTTTAACATTGCGAAATTCATATGAGCAAAAGTTACTGTTCGACGCGAAAAAATTTCCAAGCATAACGGCAGCGATTCTGGGCAAATTATTACTGTCTGCTTTGCTGAATCCAGATTCTATGGTTAATTCTTTCAAATTATAAAATTAGCAAAAACTGTATCAACTTTATATTAGTTGTTAAAAACCAAAAGAGTCATGGCGAAACTCCATACATCGTTTGTACGAATAAAAAATTGAAATACAGAGAACATAAAATAAATCGAATTAGTAAGAATACATAACTAGTAACATGTTTACCACCACAAAAAAATTTTAAACCCCGGGGTTTTTTTAATATTATTTTTTTAAAAGTCGACCTTTAGTGAAAACGTCATTCGCCATTATTGTCGCAACTGAAACATTATGTCATTCTGACAGTTGTTAGCATTGTTAAAACGGTATTGACAGTTCATTATGGTAGGTTCGGTTCATAGATTAAGTAGTTGTACCTGTGATTAAGCAATTAATTTTTACTTGGTGAAAAAGTGAGATGGCGAAATAGGGAAGTTCATGAGTAAGAAAAGGACCAACGATATTTTTTATATTTTTGTCTCTGTCAACGTGGCAATTTTTCCTTTGTTTGGTCAATTCGACGCCAAACAAAATCTTACACCAAACTAACAGTGAAATTATTTATTTTTTGTATTAAGAAAAATATTCATTTTAAGTAGTAGAATTTGTACGAAAGATATACAAAAAATAAGGGCATTTGTTACATAAATTGTGTGGCTCAGGAACACATTCCAGGGTGCCTACCACCATCTCTTAAAACCATGCAAGATCCAGTGAGTAAGCGAGATGTCGCCTTACATCATTTATTGCGCTGTCTCACTTACTCATTGGATCTGGACAGCGTAATACATGATGTAAGGCGACATCTCTCTTACTCAATCGTTCTTGCATGGTTTTAAGAGATGATAGTAAGCCCCCAGGGAGGTTACTATATACAGTCTCTTAAAACCATGCAAGATCCAGTGAGTAAGTGAGACAGCGCAATACATGATGTAAGGCGACATCTCCCTTACTCAGTCGTTCTTGCATGGTTATTAGAGATGGTGGTAGGCACCATCTCTTAAAGCGTAATACATGATGAAAGGAGATGACGTCTTACTGTGTTACTCTGTCTCGCCTACTCACTCGTTCTTGGTTTTAAGAGATGGTAGTAAACCATTTGATAGTGAGCCTGCTATTTAAAAAGTTGATGGTAACCCCCCCAGGTGGCTTACTACCATGTCTTAAAACCACGCAAGATCCAGTGAGAAAGCGGGACAGCGCAATACATCATGTAAGGTGACATCTCATTCACTCACTGGATCTTGCATGGTTTTAAGAGATGGTTAGCCCCCCAGGTACTAAATCGATGAATCTAACCTACCAAAATGAACTGTCAATATCGCTTTGACAATGCTAACAACTGTCAGGTTGACATAATGTTTCAGTTGCGTTAAAAATGGCGAATGACAACGAAACTAAAGGTCAACTTTAAAAAAAAATAATATTAAAAAAACCCCGGGGTTTAAATTTTTTTTGTGGTGGTAAACATGTTACTAGTGAAGTACTCTTACTAATGCGATTTATTTTAAGTTCTCTGTATTAATTTTTTTTTTTGTACAAACTCCGCCATCATTCTTTTATCAAGAACCGGTAGTGATACTCGAAACGTCAAAGACAAGATTGGAGTTTCGCACGGCGTGACGTAACGCTTTCTGATTGGTGTTCACTGTCACGTGACTAAAGGTTTAATTTTACGAAATTTATTTTTAAAAAATATTATTAATCTTTAACGCTTTTAATAATTAAAATTGTTTGTTATTTTCTCCATAATATAATTAATCATTATAAACCCCTATCCATTATATTTATTCTTAATGGAAACAAGCCTATTATTCTAATTTCAAATCGACTTCCCCCATCACGTTTTCCATATTTGTTACACGCAAAATGACGCCGTCCTGAAAATTATTCAAGGCATCTTTTACTTCAACGAGTTTTGTTATAGGGGCTATTTTAGTGTAAAATATAATTCGTTACACTTTGGTGGTCTACCGTATTTGTCTGCTAATTAAGTCGGTGTAAGTCCGCTTCCTATTTAACGTGTGCAATGGCACCAGTCCGCCCACGTAGGGATATTGGTGCGCGGGTGGAATTGTTGGTCTATTACATTAGCTGTTACTAAATTCTTGTGTCCATGATCATACAATTACATTTTTGAGTAAATATTACGTTACAGCATTTTGTGATTACTGTCTGGAGATGAACTACCGTGAGAATTTCAAGAAAGTTCCTTTATTTAGCGTCTGATAAAAACAACTACTTCTAAATTGTAGCTTCAGCTATACAGATCTAGCAAAATCCACATGCACCCAACTTTTAACCATTGAATACGGAAGTTGCGGGATCTGGAAATAGAGAAATGCCCAAAAGAGATGGATTAGATAAAATGAAAATTGAAGAACGATTGGAAATACCTTATTTTTCTATACCGAAACCAGTCAGTGAGAAATTGATTAAGAAAATAAAGATAGTCTAAGAGATACATAAAAGAAGACTGAGTGACTTTAGCTGATTTTGTTAAATGAAAAACTTACATAAATTGAAGAAATTGCAACAACAAAATAAGGAAAAAATATATAGTAAACCACGTAAAAAAATTTAAAACGACGGGTAAAAGGCGAAGTCTTAACGAATGAAGTCATGAGTTCACCCCCAATTATTTCTGTGTTAAAAACTAAATGATTCAATCGAACATTAACTTTTCTAGGGATGACCTTAAGTGTCTCTTATATGATCATTTTGATGGCTGTCACATTACATGGCGAAACTAAATAAGCTGCCTTATCACCTCCATGACATCAGACATCAGTGTATCTTGTTTGTGATTATATAGTTTTATATTACTAGTTATATGGTGTCCTTGTCTCGTTGTATGTTTTTACTGTGCTAAAAGGTCACGTTTTCATACGTGATTGTAAAACTACTTAATGGAAATTTTATTATTTAGTTAATGAAGAATGATGCATATATAGTCATAAAACCTTTACTTTATAATTATCCTTTATTATATTGTTTTGGACTGTATAGCTCTAATATACTTAATAAAATTTAGTTGTCTTTCACATCTTTCTCTTTATATTGTGTCTCCTTATATGTTGGCACCAGGATTTTTAGTTTTCCTCCAAATCATGATGGGAATGTTGCTATTGCTACTGTTTTTGCTTCAAGATTCCTTTGCTTCTCCTTTCATCTCTTCTCAAATAAAAATGTTGTAGGCGTTAAAAAATCAGGAGTTAAATTTGTACCTCCAATATTTAAAGGCAAATACATCTTATTCAAATAAATAACTCAATATTACTCACGCTCATGGCAACTGACTAGAAAATTATTCAAAAGAAACTTTATCTGAGCCAATCATTTCCGTTTGAGCCAGCGAATTCCCATTCCGAAGATCTTCGAGTTGTAAGAAATCAAATGGAACTTTAGATTGAAAAGCGTTTGTTCCATCTGAAGAGAAGACAAATACCTTTTCAAGTATTTCACCTAAGTAGGGTTGCTATGTGACCCCGTATTCATATACAGGGATTGATCGGTGATATTTTGCTCAATATGAAAGAATTTCGCAATTAATACAGTGCGATAAATTCGATTTCAAAAATCAAAAATATATAGTATTTATAAGGGAAATAGATGTGCCTTTAGAATAAATAGTAGAAAATAATTGTTCTAGAACCACGTGTACCAAATATGAGTTGCCAACTTAAAGACTTAATTATTATAATTGAAGGTAGCACTAAAATGTACAATGATGATAATTTTTAGCAAATTTTCACGCAATAATTCAGTACTTTCTATTAGGTCTCCAATTTCATACCTTGTACGAAATTGGAGACTTAATAGAAAGTTTTTGAAGTTTTCCAATTTTAATTTGTTGTGACGACCTTATGCATATTAAAGGTGTCGCAGACAATGAATTGCTTTAAAATGGATCTGATTCAGACTTTAGAACTGGCGATTTGGAAAATAATCCGGTCTAAAAGGGTTTAAAGATTAATACTTTTGCACCTTACTTACTAGAAGCTAAAGGTAAGTTATTGAACAGTTCCAAAGAGCAAACAGAAAATTGCTTAGATGTAGATGAAAAGCGGCACCTTATTTATATTTTCTTTTTAAGGCAAACCATAATGTGTTTCATAAATGACTTTTCGTCTTTTATATCTAGCCTGGTAACTCAAAACATGCAATAGTATCTACATTACTTTCAATGTGTATATTTATTGCTGTACAAAACCACAGTATAAGTAGTTGATAACTAGCATCAGTAGTAGGCACAGTATAGTAGATCTAGATACTAGTACTGATTGTTCGTAGTACCTACCAAAAGCAAGAATGGATTATATGAATGTCAAATACAAAATTCAAATTGTTTATTTTCAATATAGGATATTCTTATCACTTATTGACGTCTTCGTATTTATTTTAAAGAATCTAATTTTCTACAGCTTAGATAATATCAATAAAATCACTTTATGACGTATTTCACACTAAGTACAACTAATTTATTGCCTTGACAAATTACTGGGCCAAATCGCAAGTCCATTGACCTCATCGACTCGTCACCATCTTACTGGGTATGTACAAATTCTTCGGGCAGTGGATTTTTTTGTCTAACTGTACAAATTCTGTTAAGAATCCCAAGATAAGTGCTACACTTTTTGTGCACTTTGTACGTTGTCAAATAGACGCCTTTTTGCATCGTCACAGATGAGCTCATCATAAATTATGCACCATAACTAGCCGAAACATTTAATCTGCTTTTTTAGTTTTGTTGGGTTGTTATTTCCCCTTGACATAACATGCGGAATATCATCGATTAAATTTATTGATCAAGCATACTTGTTATTTTTTATTATTAGACTTAAAATATAGCTGTATGAAGCAGTATCTGTAGGCGTATTTATGACCTTTACTTGGTAGTATTATTGAAATAAATAAAAATTTGAGAACTATGATCTATGCTAAATACTAAAATGCCATCTACGAATCAAATTTATTCCAAAATCATAAATCACTAGATAGTAATAAACTTCAATGCATAAGATATCGAGAAAGTGGCTTAATGCGAATAGACGTAATTCATAACTTTTCACAACAGGCGGCAGTCTAAATCATTGAGAATTCAATTAATATAAATGAGAATCTCACCACAGTTTATGTATCCTATCTTATATTCGCTATTGCATCGGTTTGTGCAATGGACTTGTTTTATAAATCAAATACACGTAATGCAGTAATGTCTTCATCGCACACGACTGAAGAATGTAATAGTTTTCTTAGTATTTTCCGCATGATATCATCTTTTAACAGGACGAGTTTTTCTTTACATAATTATGAGTAAACAAGGTAGGGTGTTTAATGGTCTATAAGTCGAGCTTAACCAACCATCTGGTACGTTTGTAAACCAGGTAGAACTCATAACTGTCTTAGTTACTAAAATAACTTATTTTTATTTTTTTTATTTTTTTATGTATGTTACCGGATTACAGGAAGACGGCTGGACCGATTTGAAAAATTTTATTCGAGAGGGTATACTTTCCGATTGGTCCCATATTCAGCAGGTCAGGATCTGATGATGGGATCATGGAGAAATCGAGGGAACTCTTCAAGTTTTGTATTGGGCATGGGTATTTTTTGATATATTCCAAGTTAGTAAGGTGGGACGTAGATGAGACGATGCTGGAAAATTTAACCCACTTTCAAAAATGCAACGTATTTACAACTTTTTGATAGTAATATATCTTGCTCGATTACTCGAAGACCACTGAATCGATTTGTAAAATTCTTTTTTTGTTAGAAAGGGTAAACTTTCTAGATGATTTCATAGTCATCAGATCTGGATCTGATGATGGAATCATGGAGTTATCGAGGGAACTCTTCAAATTTTATTGCGATTTGGGTATTTTTTGATATATTCCATGTCAGTAAGGTGACACGACGCTAATGACGTTTACCCGACTTTAAAAAATGATCGTGTTTACAACTTTTTAGTTGTAAGGTATTGAGTATTCAAAACTAAAAAGTGAAAAATAATTGTTTTTGCCAAAAAAACGAAACCGACTTCAATTCCTCAACTAAAAAGGATGAAATAATTAATACATTGTTGTTTAAATATGCCTCATATCAAACATTTAAATAAATTTGAAATTGGTGCCAATTTCACGAATTCGTTGACTAGCTGCTGACAAGAGACAAAATCCAACAACAATATTTCTAAGGATAGTCGACTTTGCTGGTCATATAAATAATGACCAATTTCCAGGTGTCTCTACTAAAGTTAAGTGTTAGTAGTCCATCTAGGTTATCGTAGAAATTGGTTAGTTTTTGATGTCTTCCTAAGCTCCAAAGCGTAGATGATGACGAAACTAGGAAATATTCTTCTGCTATCTTAGACAATGAAAAGTTGGTAGTATATTTTCATTACTTAATTGTATCATCAAAGGCACTGATAGTCAGGATTTGATAAGCTACTACTCAGTAATAAAATGCGTGACGTACGCCATAATGTATTTCCTTTAATCAAAGGTAGGTACATTTGATAAATCTTGTAACTGTTGATGCCAAGGCTATCCTATCTCGTGTTCCAGTAATTATAATTTTCACGTAGCGCACATTTTGTTTGATTCTCTAGCCATTGTGGACGTGAGAAATATCAGGCCTTGTCTGGTATAAACAGGTGGTTCTGTTAGATGGTAAAATGAAGAGCTGCCTTGACAGTAGCTTCTAATTGAGGTCGTTTTGTTGTGGTATATATTGCACTTGTGCTTCCCATTTTCATTACGTGGCGTCATTATGTTTAATTGCTTGTATTGTGTTTGCATAGAATGTGTTTGCACTAAATGTCATTTATCCATACTAATATTATAAATGCGAAAGTCTGTCTGTCTGTCTGTCTGTCTGTCTGTCTGTCACCTCTTCACGGCTAAACGGATGGACCGATTGTGATGAAATTTGGTAGGGATGTAGTTAACGACCTGAGGTCAAACATAGGCTACTTTTGGGCGCGATATAACCGAGTCCCACGCGGGCGGAGCCGCGGGGAACAGCTAGTATTGTATAATTTCACACAACTTAGCTTGTTTTTAGTGTGTGTAAGTACGTTTCTTTAGTAAGCACTGTAGCCTAAACAGCTTTATGGATTTTAGTTTGAGAATTGTCGTCGAATTGGGTACGTCTTATTGGTCGTAGTATGTTGGTTGGATTATGTTAAGTCCATGATACCAAGAAATAAGAACTTTCTATGATTAATAAGAATAAGCCAAAGAATATAAATAAAAAAATAATAATAAAAAAGCCTTAACTCAACTTTAAGATGACGATGTATATTGTATACCTATATTATTATATGCATAGCACCTATATTCTAAAAAGACGCTGGACACTAGCATCAAATACTTTTCATAACATTGCTCTCTTAATAATTTTAAGATTCAAACTCGCTTATTAAATAAATCACTGTGATTACACGTGGTCGTTTTACGATCGCAATCTAAGACGAAAATGAAAAACGTGAAATTCGTTCTTCCGCCCACTTGCACGTTTCTTTGTAGATGTTATAAAACAACTCAGAATGGCTTTGTACACAGTGGAGGCTCACCGCAACCTGATGTAAACATTTAAAGTTAATTGATTATACAATGTGTGTCTCAATTTCCTTATACACGACTTCCAATATACACAACTACACAATCCATGGAAGTACAAAATCGCGCGCGGTCTCTGTACAGGCAATTTTTTTATCTATGTTACAATTACAGTGTTCTATTTATTCAAACTTCCCAAAGACATATAACTGGATAAAATGCAAATGCATTACATGCTCAAATCGGTGAGGAGGATTATCATTGCGTATGGCATTCGTCCTGCATGGATCAGATGTATAAATTCAAATTCCTAGCCAGTTGACAGCGGCAGGCGTGAGATCGTGAAGCTCCCTCATTCCACCTGGAAAACGGCGAAGTGGGCATTCGTTTACCACGTGGGATAGGGTATGGTCAGGTGCTACGCAATCGCACTGAGGTGTCCCAATTTATGGAGGTGATGGTTAGGTTTCCCGTGGTTTGAACGGAGTCGATTCAGTCGGATCCAGGTTTTACGGTTCAAGTCAAAGCCGGGTAACCTTTTAGTAGTAATTTTAATTTGTTCCGGAAGGTAAATCTAGAAAAACATAAGATAATCCTTTATTTGCATAGGGTACCAAATGGTGTTGATAATAACAATTTAGAAGTCCTTAACCTATTTAGCTATTAATTACAGCATAGAGCCATTGACTACAGCATGCAAAAAAATATAAAATTGATAAATAATGAACGGGTTTGGTTGGTGGGAATCTTAGGGTTGTTTCTGTAGGGTTTGCCAATCTATACACTTGATTTCATCAAAATCGGTTCAGAAGTAAAGCCGTCTTAGAAAATTGTAAGTATATAAGTTTGTAAACAAAATAATAATAAGTCATGCACACTTAACAATCATTAAGTAATGTATGGAGAGATTCACATTGCTACATGTTCTCGCCACAGATTTTCGCACTTGACTTTGACATACACAATGCAGTGGTCATTGCCGCCGTGTCGTACAGACCACTTTGTAATACAAATGTGGCATTAGGCACAATGGTCAAAGAAGATTCATTATTGAGATGACTCCACAAAGTATTTTGGTCGATTTGCAATACTTGAAAGTTTTTTTGCAATTTAGAATAGAAGAATTAACTATAGAAAATACTAACAGGAATCAAATAAATTATTAAGTTCAATATCTTAATAAAGTTTATCTCCGTTTTCGATTGTATTTGTTAAAGTTTTCACTTAATCATACTAATGCTTAGCTAGGAGCAATTAAGGAACCATTTTGTTTAGACATTACATAATCTTAACTTAGATAAAACTTGGTGACTGCATTGCGCAACTTAATCATAATTGGGTTAGATAAGGCAACCTTAATTACTTAGGTCGGCTAATGCGCTTAGAATACCACAGAATGCGTCAATAAGGTGACAACACTGATAACTAATAAAATAAAATAAAGTATTAAGTAGAGTAGATATATATATTTTTTATTTTTGGATAATGGCGCCCGATGCGTTTTCAACCGGCAGAATATTTTTTGGGGATGTTTAGCTTTGTAAATTTGTTTTTTTCGTATGTGACAATGGATAGGCAAATGCAGTAACCACTGTCATGCATTCGAGATGTTAGTTTAATAAATATTTAGGTACTTTTTGCTGTGTTAGGTTGCTGTCTTGATTGAAGTGGTATGTTATTTCATACTTCTCACTTTAAAAAAAAAAATCCTTAAATTTTCCCTCAAGGAGGTTTTCCTCACTCCTCAACCGTTAAATGCCGAATGTGTTTAAGTAAAATATAAAAAAGTCGCGTTTTTGCAGACCCTAAAGAAAACCCTGAAGAATGTGACTATTTTTTATCCTATCAAATAAAATCTTTTATAACGTTATTCGCGAAGTATTGCACCGAATTGGTATTAATGCTTTTAATGTTGGTGGGCGCTAATTTCATTACAGTTTTTATGACGAAATAAAAGCATTACAATGGCCGACGCGCGTCCGTAGGAGATCGTAAAAATGTTATAAACAGTTGCTTGATAAATAACCAATTTATGTTAAACTAAAACAGTCAATAAAAAAAGGCTTGGCTAAAGAAGTAAATAAAAAAATATTTCAATTTCATCCGTCGGCTCGCTAAATCCAGACAGAATAGAAGAAACGATTGTTTTGTGGCGCATTCGTGCGCGATCTAAGCATCATAATAATATTGAACGACTTAACTTGCAAAAATTGCTTAATTCCCATCTGATTTGGAAACCATCTTTCTAGACTGATTAAATCAAGGACCAGTCGAAAATACTCTTTCAAAATGCCTGGTCCGAGAAAAGGAAAGTCTTCCAAATCGAAGTCACAGACAATATAGAAGTCACAAACTTTAAAGCGTTTCGGAGTTATGTGACTACTAACTAGTGATAAATTGATAAACTTCTGTTGCATTAATAACCGCTCAAAAGAAATCTGAAATTCATAACATTTTGTTTTTATTATATTCAGTTAAATCACCTACAAGGAACTCAACTCCACACCAAATTTTAATTACCTATAGAGTTATCGGAGTAACAACACTAATTGCATTCTTATCACATAACAGATAAACAGAATGAGGTGTAAAACATAATTGTTTATTAACAGCTTCTTAGAAAGACTAGGTGATATGATCCGGCGCCGAACGAAATGCGACAGCTCATATGTTGAAGCATGTAGGTGACTATCGGATACGTAAATTGTATTTCTTGGAACACAAACCGGACAGCAGCCTTCACGGATTCCTGATTTAATATTTTTCCTATTAACTTTT
The DNA here is from genome assembly GCA_947044815.1 of Apomyelois bistriatella. Lineage (NCBI taxonomy): Eukaryota > Metazoa > Arthropoda > Insecta > Lepidoptera > Pyralidae > Apomyelois > Apomyelois bistriatella. Next base: position 2,536,102 of record OX345693.1, read on the forward strand.
TATTCACCTCTACATATTTTGTCTTTTTGACAGACTTGACGAGGGATCGGAATACAGAGACAATTTTCAAATAAGTCCCTGAAAATTAATATTAGTCTTTTTTATTAAGTATATTAGAGAAAAAATTCAGTTGTTGTTAATAATATTCCATGTCGATTGACACTGCACACCCCTGTGTCAGAGTTTTTTGAAACCACTTCTCTCATGGATCGACGGCTTTACGTGCCGTCCAAATTCAAATTGTTTATGTTCAATATATGACATTGTTATTATTGACGTCAAACATTCCTTAAATTAAGTTTACCACCACTTCCAAAGCGCAAGTGGAGAAGAAGCGAAACACAGAATCTTTTTCTTTCCGAACAATCAGGCCTGCCATTGGTGAAAGCCCGTGGGATTTGAACCCACGACCTCCGGATCGTAAGGCACACGACTAGACTACTAGAAGATAGATGTAGTCAAAACAAATTATATTTTCTGGACTTCCCGGGTACGTTTCCCAAAGAAAGTTTGAGATATCATAAGACTTGTTTGTCCCTTGACTTTTCCATAGACTAAATCTTTTTTCTATCGTTTCAGATGGCGTAGCGTAATGGAGGGGGAGTGTTCAGAGGGAGTGGAGGGCTGGCTGTTAGTGAGGGTGCACGTGCCCGAGCTGAATGTGCAGAAAAGCCTGCAGTTCCCCCGGGACCAGCTCGTCTGGGACGTCAAGCAGCAGTGCCTGGCTGCCTTGCCAAAGGTGCGTACCACTATATTATTTATTATTATTATATATTATTATTTTTTTTTCAATATATTAGGTTATTATTATTATTTCTCAATTTTTCTTTAAACTCGATTTTTCTACTGTGCGCGAGAGATGATTTGTCTTTACATATATGGCGCAATAAATGGAAGTTCTGTATACGGTAACCACTTTCCATCAGGTTGGCCGTGTGTTATATCATAAAAATATATCACATACTGACGTCTGATTATGACTATATCTACTGCCAGTAGAGCGGACATAATCTTATGTCAATCACATACATTTTGATCTTGTCGTAATTAGTTAACGTTTTGATATTGTGACTTTGGCTAAGCCCCCAATACAGTGAGTCACATAGAAAAGTAATACACCTTACACTTTTACTAACATCTAAGGTGGTATCCCTTTATATGTGGCCCACTGTACACCAACAAGTCACATGACATGTTCACATTGTCATACATACTTACTAATTAAAGGTGAATACCTACATCATGTTAACCCGCTGCTTTTGACTATAATGAGCGATGTCTAGGAAAAGTTATTTATTTATTAGGGTATTTACAGAGGTCGCAATCAAAAAACGTAATTTACACGAAAATAAGTTAACAATATGAGCCAAACTGAAACCCAACAACATGCACAGTGCATGACTACTTATGTTAACACAGTTCTATGCACAAAATTAAAAGTAGAGCACTATTACAATTAATTATAAAAAGAAACTCCCAGATACAGACCATTCATAAATACCTACACCCAAAAATTTACGTTTTAAGAGTTGAGATATTTTATTTATATTTTATTCTATTTTACATATAAATATAAGAAGATTTTGACAAAAAATTGTACCAATTTAAATAATTAATAAGATAAAAAGTTTTTTCGGTATAACGAGATTGACTTGATGAAAAAACTTAATTGTGGTTATCCCATTAAAAGTTTTAATTTAAGCATTGGCTGTCCTGACATCAACTTTACTATTTCCACACAAATTTGCGAACTTTCAGAATTTAAATGGCTTGTCATATTAACATAGTAATACAATAAAAATATTGTAATTCAAAATCCATAAATAGAATGTTAATCTTAGACAAGAAATCATTCCGAATCAAAACCCATTCAATGACATCGAGTTAGAATCGATAAAAGCGATTAATTTGTTTGTGAGTCTGCTTCGTATAAGATTGCGTCTTTCATGAACCATTGAAGTGAAGTCTGAAGGCTCTTTACAGTTTTTTATTGTCATTTCGACTGCGCAATATTAAATTTTTGAAATTAAATAATAAAAAACTAAAATCAAATAAAATCGTAACGTTCAAGTATTTGTCTGGCGTAATAGTAATTAAGTCACAGATTTAATTTTAATCACTTCAATATTTCGTTCTATTTATTCTGAAAGTGTTTATGTCCTTCAATCAATTATATGATCAAGGACTTTGAATGTATTCATCAACACTATCATCAAATTTCGACTTCCCGCTGCTGGGTTCAAATAAATAAAGTCTTCCTCATTCTACTAATTTTCTATATTCTGATCCATTTGTTGAAATAATTATAATCAGAATATAAATAATCGAACTGACCCGAATCTTCAAGACAAGACAAGAAAAAAATGGTTTTATGCACCAGTAAAAATATACAATGAGGAAAATACAAATATAGATGTGTCTTCAATTCTTTAAAAAAATCCATGAGATACAAAAAAATCTCTCCGCTGTTTGATTTAGTGATTATGAAATCATCCTCATACTTTCTGTCGGCAAGTGTATTATGAATTGCGTGTAATATTTGTACATACAAAAGTGCAAGTCGACACGTGGGAAGCCGTGGGCGGGACAAGTCGGAGGACCGTCGTAAATTGCAATAAACGTTACAATAAACCATCATCGGAGCATTCTGGGGGCAATAAATATGTCTCCTTTGCCAGCCGCTGTATTACATGAATATTATATTTTTGAATTGAATGTCGTAAGTGCAGCATAAGCAATGTGAGCCGCTATTGCTAGCTCCGGATTTATATACACTCATGTTTTATTATGGATTGTTATGGGTTTATTGGTGGTTTATTCTTGTTCTTCATTCCTTGGTAAAAGGCATTTTATATTAGGAAAATCGAGAACAAAACTTTCTGCATCTAAGTATTAACAACATGAACCTAAGGTTATGTCTGCTTATGGTTGCTCTGCAAATCTTTAATTTAATTTTCATTTTCATGTGGTAAAAAAAAATAACAGCCAAAAAAGGCAAAAAAAAATAAGATTATGATGTTTATTTGTCCATTCAGGATATGAATTGACAATTGGGAAAAGGAAAGTAACCTTGCTTTTAATAAGCAAATTCTAGCAACAACTTTATTGATACATATTATTAAGTATTTCAGTTAATTGTAGACCAAGTTCACCTAAAATTAGAATCATCTTGAAACATTTTCAAGTATTTGCGTTGATTGCCGACCAAGTACAATCTGATAGATATCTTACATCTATTGTTAAACAGCGTGTCGTGTAGATCTCGGAAAATCACTGGCCAATCAGACAGATAGTTCGGTTTGCAACCAGGGGATTAAGCTAAAGTCAAAATTTCAAAACGATAATGAAGTTCGACAAGAACGACATATGATTGACCATGTAATTTCGGCTTATGTCAATCTCATACATTTTGTTTTTGTTGAACTTCGTTAAAGTTTTAAAATTGTGTCTCTAAGCTCCCAGTTCGTATTACCGTTACGTGGAAGTCATTTCTTCGCTTCGGTCGCTTTTAACATTTTCAATCACTACGTTTGCGCTGTTATTAACTCTAATAAACACGAATGTTAATGTCAGATTTTAATTAAGAAATAGATAATCAATTTTCTTTTTAACTTTGTTCCGTTGGATATGTAGACATTGTAAAGTTAACTTTGGGATATATCGTAATTTATAAAACGTGCCATCTGCTGTTTGTTAAATATCTCAGAACTTCTTTAATTTATTTGTATCTTTAAGATCGATATTATTACCATTAAAATGATTATATAAATTATATAAATCTTTATAACTGGATAAGTTTACGTACATTTATGTTTCTAATGCAAAAAAAATATCATTAGGTATATTAATATCATTATTATAATTACACATTCCAATATATGTCGATGCACAAAATAAGTTTATGTAAATTGTATTTAATTTCTATGTAAAACAGTATTTTAATTATGTATTGTATATTGTTTTCGGTGGTGATTCGACGACATGGCACAGGTGGCCACTTGGTACAGGGTATGTCAAGTTTATAATGTCATGTTTAGTCTGTGCAACCCTATGATATATATATGGGACTGCATGAATCACCTGATCAATTAGTTTCCCGACCTCGGTCGTTGCATGTTTCGTCTTCCCTATATTGCATGATAGCATTACTGTCTATAACTCAATCATAGACTATGCTATAAAAAAAACTTTTTTGTCCATGAACGAATACCCTAGACTATTCAGTGTTTAAAAATGCTTACAACCAACCAGTATTATGACATGTTGGTGTTAATTAATCATTAATGATACAGTTTGTATGTTTATTAAACAGTGCTTGTCCATTATTATAAGTAAATATTTATCATATATTTTTATACAGCGTGTCACTGGCGTGTGATCATCTTCTATATATTCTTCTTATAAACCATCCTCTGTTACAATTATTGGTTGAATAAGATCTCTTACATGAATAAGTTGAATATTTTAACTGTGTTCTTTTTAAATTAGCTTCTTTACAAGATATAAATTTAAATATTGATGAATTCCCGTGTACCATAGCATAAAAACCGTTCTTCTTCTAGGCACTCTACAATTTTAATGTCGGTGTGTATTTGTCGATGAAAAAATGTCTTAAATTATATTTATATGTTTGTATTTTTTGCAAGCCATCTGTTTTTTAAACGGTTTTATTTAGCTCACCCCGTTTGTTTTAATATTTATTCTTGGGTCAAATTTATTAGTTATTTTAACGCTATCTATATCATCCTTGGCTAGTCCCGCTTTTACTCCTATTACTTAATTTAAATCAATCCATTCTCAATCTGTTCAAACATTAAATAAATTTTATTAAATAACCTTTATAAGTCAACAAAATTAAAGATAAATATACTTCTGTCATCATTAATAAAGCTAAAATTTGTTAATTGTAGAAGTAAACTTTTTAACAAGGTAAAAAACAGAATTATGAATAATTTAGTATCACATCGATATATGGCACTGGGTAAGAGCGATTACCGTCCAATTTACATTTTAACGCATGATGTATTTCTACCCTAGTGTGGAAAATATTACAAGAACATACTCCTACAGTATTGCAATTTACTCAACATTATGTCATTGGTCACGGGGAATAACGTGTGCGACTATTGTGTACAATTTATCATTATGTTCGATACTATTGCTTGGACTGTTAGTGAAATTGCATTCGTATGACGAATCTTCGGTAATGGTCGGAGAAAGGAACTCAGACATAATCGTCTGTAATACTGTCATTACGTTATGGCTTGGCCTAATTGCTATGTTTTGAATAAACCTGTCCATATACTCTCATTAGTCAATTTGCATTGACATATTTTTATTCATCCTTTTTTATTGTCAATATCGTTATAGTTAACAATATTGTTAATTTAGAAATTATAGAGTTATATGTATGAACTATAGCATATAACCTTCCCCAAGAATCAGGCTTTCATATACAAAAATAATTTTGCAAATCCGACCAGTAGTTTTCAAGTTATAATCGGTCAAATAAACAAACAAACTCTTCAGCTTTATTATATTTGTATAGATTTAGTAGACATTAATAATGTGTACCTAATACCTATCTATAGGTATAAGGTAGGTACATATTATTAATGTCTACAGGATTAATTGAAAAAATCACATAATTGTTTTTTTTTACATTAGAGTACAGAATATATAATAGTACTAACGATTAGGGGTAGTATAGATATCAATAATAAACTTACTTTAAAATAATCTAATATCATTCAGATTAACTGGCTAGTAAACATGATATTTACGAATTAAGAACGAATTTTTTACTAAGTTACTTTTGCTGCAGTTTTAACGATACATATCAGGGGTAGAAAGAGTTGAAGTGAGACATATAAAAAAAAGCTTAGTACTATCCATTAAGCTAATTTTTACTACAAGTACATCATTGAATAGATGTCGTGAAACGTACTGCTTTAAATCACATGTTGTCGTGACCAATCGGCTTCCGCGTGAAATTTCTTCGCGTGATCTCAGAAACCAACCATGCATGTAACGGCAACCTACATTCCGGTCAGTATCTCACTGCCGGACACTTTATCCCTCCTTACTCACCCAAATTCGGATACTATAGGGAGGTTGTATACTCAGCGCTATTCTGTACACTCCTTTAGTAAAACTTTTCCATATTTTCGGCCATTGTCGTTGGGGCCTCATTTTCCGGAACACTTGAGAGGATTGGAAAAATGGCGGCCAGAATGGCCTTTTGTTTAGAGTGCATGTGAACAGGGAAAATATTATGTTACTTTGAAGTAGTAACCTGGTGCCCTTAGGCTTCTTTGTTGTTAAACTACTGAATATATGTGTAACCAAGTAGGATTATTTAATTTATTGTTGATTCGTTAAATATGTATCTTTATATCTGTGTGCATAGTTCTCTAATTATTTTGTCCGATCGCCTCTACTATGTTATACTCACATTAAACTATAGTAACTATCGAAATCTAGTTTGTTGATAATAATACTCTCTTTTCTCATTATCTTTATCATCTTCTTGTTGTCCGCTAAACTTAATATCTTATTTTTATCCTTCTATGCTTTTAATTATTTTAACAGCAGACTTCTATACTACCCTCAAAGAAATGCTGGTTGCATTAAAAGTAGATACCTTTTTTACCTAGGTTTATTGCCTTTCATAAATCTACGGCATTCTTTTGTCGGAACGAAGGATAGTACATAAAATAGTATTATGGAAATAAACGCGCTGCAAATGGTAATTTTCAATCTTTATATTTGTGCATCAACAGTAGTCAATTAGTCCCAGAATAGTAGCAACTATAAGATCGTATTTAATGTCCAGTTCAATAACGGTTATCTATCAGACAGATAAAATCTCATTGAGATGACACAAGTAGCGATTGGATCTGTGCGGATATCCGTTCGGTAAATAGCCATATACGAGTGTCGTGAGAATACTGGCCGATAACAAAAAAAACTAAAATCACTCCCTGAGTGCTGACAGAAGTGAAAACTTAAACAATTATGTGTGTATTTTTGAGGTGTCGATTACGGTAAAGGTGTTGTGAGTTCACGGGTGTTATCCCCCATTTTTTCCCCTCAATTTTTTTTTTATTACTCATTCCTTTTCTTTATGTTCTTTCTTAACGTTGAAATTCTTATCGTTACCGCTTTCCATCAGACACACCAGACAGACCGTAAACTCGTTCGCATATTTAGTAAAATTTGTAGAATAAAATAAATCGTATTATCTGTTTTCCGCCTGTTTCGTGATCAGTTCCCGTTTCTTTAAGTCTTACACATTATAATGCATATAATAAAATTTAACTATGTCTAGATGTGCTAGTAGCTGTGTTTAATTATAACCGTGAAATATATTTTTCGTATTTCTTGATTTTTAATACGACAAATAGAGGCGTTCTTGCAAAATCATATCTTCAAGGCTGCCACTACAGGTACCAATCTGCTATCATTTACAATTACGATTGACAGTCGACCGTGAAATATGTCTTCTGTGACACACATACGATTTAATACGTCTTAAATTGGTTCGATAATGACGGCGCTTTTTTATCTGTACCGATATCTTTGCTACTTGAAGATATCGATAAAAAATAAATTTAAAATTTATCGGTATCTGAGATTGAAACATTCCTGTCTAGTTGCTATGACACGTATAGACTCGTATGTCTAAGTGACTGAAAAAAATATTAAAGTAAACTTTAGTGCTAGTAATTAAGATTGAGAATGCACTGTAAGGAACCAATTAAATTGCTTTTGATTTACTGCGCCCAAAGTTGTACCTAACAATTCACATTGTAGTGTATTTTGATTATTTCTTAACATTTACTACTTATTTTGGGATTTCTTCAAGCTCAAATTTATATGACTTATTCATATAAAAATATCTTGATCTTGATGTGCGCAATTGGTAGAAGTTTACTGCATCTTAATTCTAACCAGTAGCATCATCAATAGTACATTTCCAGTCCCACGACATATACTTCTTACTTTACTTCTCTTTTATTCAATTTGTGCTAGATTTTGGTGTTGGAATTTGATAGAAAATCTTCCACTGTTATCTTATGTCTGCTTAAATTTTGAATTCTTAGTCAGCTAATTTTTAATTGCACCAATAGGTATAATACCAACAATTTCTTAAATTACTTTTTGGGCTTAAAGCTAAAAACTTCTGCTTTTTCACTTTTTAATATTCTCATCTTTTATCTGTACTTTAGTGTATAAAACCTCGTAATGCTATTTTATGTCAATCGTTTTTCCCCTCATAGATACATTATCTATACTTAGCTCTTTATAACTAACTCTTTCAAGCCCCTTTTGTTTTTCTTCATCCTCATTATAAATAACATCTAAAAAGCTTTTTTTTCTTACACTGAGTTTGTAAGTACATATTATGATTGGCAACAATTTCCTGGTTGAAGTTTTATAACAGCTAATACTGAATTCACCACTGGATGGCCTGATTCCCATGGAAGGTTTATGAACATAATTTATTCAAACATGCTGGTTGGAACGTGCCCGTTATAGATATAAATTTAAGCCCAGTTTATTGATTACTAAATTTTAACCCTTTGTACACAGTACTACTGACGTAAGTATATATACAGCGCTACTGATTGTCCTGAGGGACCTAGACCTTATTTTTGTCTATGGAAATCAATTGGACCACAAGCACCTCATCCAATTGATCGGAATTATTTTAAAAGTTCTTGGAACTATCACTTTTATCAGTGGAACTGAAGTACGTAATAAGTAAATCCTCTTTAGAAATATCGTATATTAGGAGTTTGATTTGTAATTTCATATTCGTGAAAACGGTATTCGAATGTGATTCTACCCATTGCATTTTTTTACTTGTTATGTCGAAATGTGTTGCATTCAACGCTAGCTTACTTGATGAACTTTTATTAATACTGCATGTTACTTACATAGTTTATATTTGGCATCCCAATATAAAAACAGTTTAATAAATATTCAGTGTAACAGTTCAATGAATATTCAGTAAGTAAAACTAATATTTTATAAAAAAAAAACACATTTTGCGAACCAGTAACAGACTGTAAAAATTTATTAGTATTTAAAAAGTCAGAAGTATTTTGGAAGATATTTAATAAATTCGAATATAAATCATAATGAGAAAATAAGTACATGTAAATTTGACCCAGTCGTCAAGATCTGGCCAATATTTCACAACGTATCAAACTGCTACCAACATATTCTCGAAATCGTCGTGCCCTTTGTGGCAAAACGTTGGCAATCATCATTCAATCAAGCCAGCGCTTGGTACCGGCCGTAAAGCGGCTACACGGCCGCCATCGCCACCTTACATGGAAATGTCGCGAGTGATGTAACCGCCTTTTATAAATATTTCACTCGTAGATAGGGTCTCCAAATTAAAAATAAGAAAACTTTTATAAATACGAACGTAGGTAGAACACTATTGTTAGTTTTCTAAACATACTCTTTGATATAACGACAGTAAAATGTATAGGTAATATAAAATAAGAAGATGTTCTTTAATATTTTTTCTTAGAACTGCTTTATCCCCCGTCCCATGCTTCGTTTTACCCGAAGCTTTCCAAAAATAAACGTAGAAAAAATAATTCTTAAATGTTCTATTTTTTAACGTAGTCATGGGCAACCTACTCTTAGCCCTGACTGTATTGCCGCGACCCTTTTCTTTATACCTTATTGATACGTGAGCGACCAGTCTTTTGAAAGGAATTAAATTAAACGCCCTAAAGTTACACATACAAAGCTCGCGGTTAATGCATTTTAGGACAAAAGAAAAAACTTTGTTACTGGCTGGCAATAAAGAATGGAGTTTCTTTTTTGAAGCGTTCAAAATTGGAATGCCAATCACAGAGCTCAATTGCAAATCTACAATGGCAGTAATTCTTTTGCTTGTTGAGTCTGGTTATGTAAACTAAATACCAATAAACTCAGCCAATAAAATACTGATGTGATAATACTAATAAGAACAATATAAATACAGAGTTAAAGAAAATTCTTGTAATAAAAAATCTTTGGTGATAGGAAACATGTAATTTACTGAAGTATTCTTAAACAAGATTAGTCAACACCCAATTAGCAAATGGCCGGTCATAAGTCTTACGGATTAGGAGCAGAATTCTAATTTGGCGTAAAGTAATGCGACTACTTGTTTTTACGAGCACATCCAGTGGCCATAAAAAGAAAATTCGATTTAATTAGACTAGTTTCCACTTAATAAAATCTCTTCACTTTTAGATAAGGTATTAAGGCTTTTTTTGGATAGATGTTACCACCACTTGGTTATCGTATGATCGCGTAGGTTGCTTTTATTTCTTACCTGATTGCGGCTTTTCAAGCCATAAAAAGGGATATGTGTTTGACCCGTATATAAACATGGAAGATAATTATTTTTCACATGGTTACCTAAAAAGAAGAAAAAATATATAAAAATTCTAGGATTCGTTAAAGCATCTGAAGCATAAGCTAAAGTTGAACTTAAGAAAACCGCTCGTATAATTAACAGCTAGACGTTATAAAAAGGATAAATATTATCCCATTGGTTGATCTGCCAATAGATAATATTACTGTAAGTAACAACATGAAGAATCGATTGTTAAAGCATCCAGACTACATCTATCAATCAAACGAGCCCTGATTGGTCTGCCAGCAATTCTGACAGACGATTGACCAATCAAATGTTTCTGTTCTCTGTGTTTAATCAATCAATACTGATCAATGGTGTCGGCTATTTGTTCGCATCATACCTCAATGCTATTCCTAGTTACAGTTCCAACTTGATGCTCACGAATTCCCCGACAACAGCAAGTAAATTATTAAAAAATAAAGACTGCATTAAATTCTTTAAATTTTATTGCCAAATTTTTGAATTTGGCGCCAAAAATCCGTATTTTTTTTCTATATACCCATTGTCACTTACAGTAAATACATATCTCATGTCGCCTCTCTAGCTCAAAACCAACGAGCGGTTTAGGCTGCAGAGCGTGCCAAACAATTATATTCTCAATTTGTAGGAAATCACAGTTGTTTTTTCTTATTAGATAATTTGGTTATCCTGATAGCAAAATACGACATTACATTTTCATCTGTGGTGAAACTTGCAATACTTATTAAACTCTAGCAAATAAAAAAAAAAAGTAAAACCAATCTTTGGTTGGATTTTCTTCAATTCGAGTCTGCCTGATCGGATATGTCAATATGCAAAACAAACCTCAATACATATCCAATAAAACCTTGAGTGTTAAAAGTTGATTGGTAAATGTATGGTTATGTTTACTTAGTGTCTGTTTCTCAATGAGTATTACATTTTTTTTATTAAATTTGACGATTGAGTTTAGTATGTCGTACAAAACTTTTAGCCGTTTTAAAGTTTTTTTTTTATTTACATCTAAATAATCTTTGGAATACCCAACTCTTCAACAAATAACAGTAGATGCTTTTACTGAAGCAGACTAGCATGTTATAGTGATCAACAAAGGCTCAGCTTTAACCATGACTTGGGAGTCTCTTTAAGAGGGGTTGTTACGTATAGACTCTCTTACCCTTCTCTAGTTGACTTCAGGGAATCACGTTGTTCAATTCATACTTGTTAAATTAGAAAACAAACACAGTTATACTTAACTAAAACACTGCAGGTTTTCAAAACAAACCAGAACACGATTCGTAACCATAAACTCCCTCTTAAATTTATGTTCAGAGCAAAATCACCGCCGGTAACAACGAACAAATTCTAAAACGCGTTTATAATATTAGGAACACGGCTTAGTGCTCGTATATCACATTTCTCAGTCGTAAACTTCGCTTTGGTTCCTACTTATCCTCGTTCAACGAGCTAAACTTAATCTAATAGAATTAATTTTATTGTGTGTCGGCTTTGATCTAATAAAGTACGTCAATCCGCGCTGACACTAATCCGTGGTAGCTTTTCTGAGCCTAAACTAACGACATTCAAAGAAAATTGTACTTAATTTTAATATTCTTACAGTGTATTTGTTTCTCGTTCATTCGAACAGGATGCAATTTCGACATAATATCTAGGCACTAGAGAGGATTACTGATGCATATTATGCCAGATTTAATGTAACTGTGATTTTTGTATTAAATGTTCATTATCGCGTATGGTATTTATTCATCCTCTATAGATCAAATTCCTATATACACGATTCTCAACCAGCTTGCGGCGCCAACGTCATGTTAAACTTAGAGTACCTGTTAATTCATCGAATTCAGTCGAAGAGAGACTGGTAAATTCTTACAGAAGTTTAACTATTATCTAGACACAGTTTTTTTGATGTTTATTATACGCTTAAGAGCAATAAATAATGTTAACAACTAAAATTAAGAAAAGGTTTTGATCATTAATCACACTTCTTACGCCTCTAGACATTTTCAGAAGCGGTGTGCTAAGTTTAAGAAAATGTTTTTTTTTTATATTTTTAACTGAAAGTTTAGACTATTTTAGGAAACTAATTTGATTTTTTTCGCTTAAATTATTATTATTAATTTTATATGAGTTTTTAAAGTTTTATAGTTCATGACGTCATTTTACTAGACGATGTTACCATTATATAGTATAGTGCCACAGTGTGGTCACAATAAAAACGAACGTGCCTTTTATTTTACAATAATTTTGCGGCCCTGGAAACAAGTTCATTATGGCCTTTCTTGAAATAATCTTCTTCAGTCCTACTTTAATCAAGTCAAAAACGTCAAGTCAGTAATCTATCCCAGTCAAGTAAGTCTATAGTCAGAGTCAGGTGGCTAAATACCATCTCTTAAAACCATGCAAGGACGAGTGAGTAAGCGAGACAGCGCAATACATGATGTAAGGCGACATCTCCCTTACTCAATCGTTCTTGTATGGTTTTACGGTAGTAACCCCCTGGGTTATTGGCGTCTCTTAAAACAATGCAAGATCCAGTGAGTAAGCGAGACAGCGCAATACATCATGTAAGGCGACATCTCGCCTACTCACTGGATAGATAACTGGATAGATGGTAGTAGGCCACCAGGGGGATACTATAGTCTCTTAAAACCATGCAAGATTTTAGGGATGGTGGTTTTTAGAGATGGTGGTAACCCCCCAGATCTTTCTATTTCTTACTATCATAATCAAGATCGGTATTTCTGTACTATCATATCTAAAAATCATGCAAGTTCCAGTGAGTAAGCGAGACAGCGCAATACATGACGTAAGGCGACATCTCCCTTACTCAATCGTTCTTGCATGGTTTTAAGAGATGGTGGTAAGCCACCAGAAACACGTCTTATCGCGCCAACTACTCCGAAACATCAAATCAAAATCAATCGATTGACTTGACATGACATTGAAAGATCATAGGTTTTTTTTTATTTGTCCGTTTTACGGTCGTAATCCTAGTCGGAATACGAAGGGTGGACACGCACACACTTAGGATAAGAATTAAAGCGTAGACGCAGCTTTATTTGCGTAATGACATCATTTAGGTGTCGAATGAATGTTACAACTTCCACGGCATTTTTGAATATTTTACCGCAATCAATGTACTTTTCTTGTCGAAAATACAAAAATATGGTATGAAATCAAAATATCTCGAAATGGTTTTCGTGTTTTAGTGTGTTAAAAAAATTTAGCATACCCAATTTCCGACTTAGGAATAGACCACTTTTAGTGTACTCCACTTGGAAAGATAGACCTCCTTCCTTCTTATTTGTATTTGTTTATTAAATGCGTAAAAGAGACGCTATATGAACCTGTGGGAGTCGTAACATTCTGCCCACCTTGGACAAAACTGACACTTCCGTAAGAGATCCCTGTAAGGGATAAGTCCGCCTTTTGTTGTGGTCTATGTTGTATCATCAATGTTCTTTCTGTACAATAAAGTTTTTACATACATACATATTCTTGCACATCTTCTGAAAAACAAAGTGAATAAAAATATTTATTTCACTAAAAATGGTGACGCAATCAACTTTAGTATTTAAACTATTGCCATTTATAATCGCACAAAAAACTAAAATTAATTATTTTATCAAAGACATTTATAAATGCTTCATGAGTATACAGTCTTCCTCATATTGAAGATGAATATGACTACTAGCAATTAATTTTATATAGTCCTTTATCGAAACCGACCAACGTGTCGCCCACAATTATTGTGACGAGGGTGAGTAAGGGTGAATAACTGATACTATTAGAAAATCAGCTCTGATAGATCATGTGATGTGTCCACAGCTACGCACCCTAATCAGAATATGAATAATGAGCTTCTAATTCTTATAATGGTGCTGCTTTTAAACTATAGTTTTGTATGTATTTTTAGGATTTTTGATTATTGCATGTATTAGTATCATTGTCATCGCTACTCGTAAAATATTATACAAAACAAAGTTTTAACGACATAAAATCTTTATATAGATGATTTTCTTCAACTTTTATAATATAACTATTGCTGCGGTCTTCAATAATTGTACTTAATTAGTTTAGACAATCATCGTGAACGTGGTACTTAGTATCTACTACATTATTAAAATCATTTCCTGGGTAGTTACGTGCATGGAACACTAATACCCCCTTGCGTTTTGCTAGTGTTTGTAACTCAAGCGTAAAATAGATACAGCTCAAAGTCAAAGGGATTCCTTCTTGGGAGTCATTTGAAATTCTTCACGGAACAGTGAGTTATGTGGAAGTAAAGCAACTTATCTGTGGAGGTCTATTAAGGCCCGTTTAGGGGCGTGCCTCTGCGTCTTTAAAGATCTTCGCTCCAAGTTATGTGCATCTGGAATCGTGTGCATTGGAATGTGAATGATATCGATTGGAGGGAAAAGGATGAGCTAAAAATCGCTGTAATTAATCATAATTTTAAGAGCAGGAAATAAATTAAATTTGAATTCATATAATAAAAGCAAATAACTCAGAATCTAAAAGCACTTAGCAACGTTCATAGCAAGACTAAAATAAACGCAGCAGACGATCAGCATTCTTATAAAACCAATAGCAGGTTGTAGGGACCGGTAGCGAATTATAATCAGAACCCGTGTCTACAGGTTATCATCATGACGTTTCAATTAAGAATCGAGATTGAGGATAAGGCGAGCAGAGCAGGACACGGAACTAGTTATAGCAACATTGTAGCTACTACTTTATGAAAATCGTGTTCCAACTACATGTCTACCCTGGGGCTTTTGATTCCTCAATGTCGAGATGATTCAGTGTGTCGCGGCAATTTCATTTAGGTTTGATTACATTCTGATATATTCTCTCTTCGTCGTTACGAAGACGGAAATGTTTTACATAGGTTTTTCATATTGAACTGAAGGGAAACAATTCATCAATTGACGTTATTTTTCATTGCGTGGATCGTGACTGTTTCCGCAAAAATGTTATAATCGACATTTTTCGTCGGCATTCTTTTTCTTTGTCTTCTGCTTCTTTAATGTCAATATTGTCTTATGATTAATGCTTTCAAAAAAGTTGTATAAAACTTATTTATGTAATAAAAGAATGCGCTGATGAATATAATAAAAATTATTGCGTTGAATCATAGTTTATTATTAGTCGAATACATATTGAGAGAAACAAGATATTATATTTAAACATGAGACATTTTATAACAAACAACAATCTGAAGATAAAAACGCTGATGCATTAATAACTGGATGGGTGTGCAGAGATGACGAAATCGATATGCAGGCAGGTAAAGGTAAGTATTATCGGAGAAACAACAAGCTGGTTGACATGATTTGCATGTAATTGCTACCAGGCAGATTATTGTCGGCGTCATATCTCGTCCTTGTATTGTAACTGTAAATTGTAATATTATCATACTTGCGACTAGACTCTGTAGGTATTTAACTTTCATGGTCTTTTTTGATATGATTTTGTTTGTTTGTAATAATTTTATTGCACAAAATTAACAAAAAAAAACATTACACAAGATAAATGCAACGGCGGACAAGAAAGAGATTTCTTCATGGGATAACCCATGAAGAAATCTCTTCCAGCCAACCGGAGGCAGAATTTATTTCTGCGGCATGCTAGTTTCTTTAACAAAATATATTCCAAATTTCCATATTTATGCTATAAATTAATGAAGATTCAAATTCTAATGTAATCAATTAATTCTCTGTAATCGAAACGACTCATCTGAAATCTCAGAATAATTTTAAAGATCTTTTAAGTGGACTGAATGGTTACAAACTGCTCTCGAATGACACCTGCGAAAATATTAGCCAAAGACCTTTTCCTAAAGGTGGAACACAACGTGAGTAAACTAAAAAACATGAAACTAAGCATGTTTTGGATCCGTCATCTACCGTGGTTGTTCATAACATTGAGACTGAGGCAGCAGTTGGATTGTTATCGAATGCAAATGCGTCTACCGTGGGCGACGATTTGTGGGCAGTGGTCTTAATTTAGCGCATAATGTGTCTTGACGTTTCCCTTGTGCAGCTGCAGTTTTAGGTGATTTTATGTAAATTTAACAGCAAATATGCTAAATTTAATTGATTCTACATTTCGGTTTAACCCTTTTTCTTCTGATTGGAATTTGTAATAATTTACATTTATTCTAACTATTATATTTAGACTATGCATTTGTTTTCCATGTCTAGAAATAAGTAATAAATACTTTTCCAGGAATTTTGATTCTGAAAATAACTGCAATATATTCAGAAATTCAAGCCAAAAATTTAAAACCTAAGAATATATTCAGTAAATTAAAATATATTTTTTATTCGATGTTAACTGAGGATGTTAACATAGAATAGCGTCTAGTAAATAAACGAAAGTATATTTTTAGTTTACAACTGTCACAAAAAATACCAGTCAGACGACAAATGTATTGAAAAAGTTGCCATTGGTGGCAATTCAAAAATATTTTTTTATTGTATTTAAACTAATTCTTTTACTTTCAAATAAATCTCTTGTATCTCGACTAACAAAAGAAGCACGTCCGAAGGTTTTCCAAAATCTTCTCAAGACAAGACCGCATGCTGATCTGAATGTGCGCAAATTTGTCAATCACAAATTACGTTTCCGGTTTTATAGACATTCCGGTCACTTTCCAATGACGATGATCTTGAGGTATTAGTACAATGCCAATAAAAGTTGCCTATTCATGCGAAAAATTGTGTTGTCAAACTTTTGGATTGAGGCAATAGTAATAAATCTGATTATCATCATTATTTAATCGACCATATACATGGATAATGATATCATATTTATTAAGCTTAATAGCTTCGATCACTAATAAAGAGCCTTAGATATGAGCTTCATTTAGAAATCATGAGAGTACAGTCAGAGATAATGGTGTTTCTTAAAAAACAAAGTTGTTAATATTATAAAATACTGTAATAATCGACCTACAAAGTTATCACGTTATGTTGCTATGAAAATTCATTACTGGAGTACGAATTGAAAAATGTATAGAATGTGAAATAACATTTTTCAAAAGTTGAAAAAATCCATTTTATTGTATTAAGAGGGTCACTGCACTGCGTTTGCATAGCACGTATGCATTATTTGATTTATCTTTTATTATCTTTTTATTCGTGAACATGCACAGAATTGTTAAAACTCCAATAACACGTTCTCTACGGCTCTGCGCCAATATTTGAATACTCGAGTGCTTCAAAACTTTTGATCGCACGAACTAAATTTTCACTGATCTACAAATTTAGACTCTAGCACTTTGAAATAAAATCTATATGAAACATAGGAAAGTCCGGAATGATTTGTGATTCTCTTATTTGAGTAGTTACAGTACGAAGATCCGTTAGAGCTAACACAACGGAAGTACACACATACCTCATAAATGTTATTTGGTCGTCAACTTCTGATGATGTTGAAAAACTTATCACCTCTTCAACGATATCATCATTAGCTACAGTATTTTTTATTACTGTGCCCTTATTCAAGTGATTTGTGATTTTTGATTTTGAAGCGCAAAGTTTTTTTATAGTCTTGCTTTAAATTAATTTTTGATAATATCGTTTATCATTAAGAATATGAGAAGTACCTTTAATTTAGTCTCGATGTACCTTCAGAGTACGAGCTTTGATTACAGAATTTTTATTATGCGTGGTCTTTCTAATTGAAATTATTACTTACAAAACTCAGACAACTTTGACAATTAGGTTTTCATGACGCATGATTTTGATTTTACTGATCCTGTAGCCGTGTACTCTTGGGCTTCCAGGAAAGTTCCACAGCTATTTCAAGAATTTCGTCAAGAACCCAACATACAGCAATATGATTAAAAAGTTAAATATAATCAATCACGTCTAAAATTAGCTCCAACTATTGAAATTATATATTCTGTGTCTCCAAAGTCTTTCGAAGAAAGATAGCATGTATTTGAATTTTTATTGAGTTGTTTCACAGAATTTAATAATTACCTATATAAATTCATTTCATTCAATTAATTAATAAATCCATACTTTAAAATGAACACATGTATTCAAATAAAGCTTGGTAAGTACAACACCAGAGATCCCATCCTGGGATAAGTCCGCCATTGTCTTCTTATTTTAATAATGTTCCTTTTACTATGTATTTTAAGCAATAAAGATATTACAAACAAACAAACAAACAAACACCAATCCTATCCTTCACATTTCATCTTTCTTTTCCCACTTATTTTATAATTTCAATTTTGTTTTATTTATTCGATCATTCATAAAATACATCTCTTTAATGTCTAACAAGACGTCATTGCCCTGACTCTGAGTTGTGTTAAACATCATTAGGATTCGAGATAGCGATAAACTGAGAAGACTCGCTGAGTTGCCATAAAGCAATGGACAGACACGCGAGAACCGTGTTGGATGCTTGTTTATATTGCCACAAATGGAGACACGGCCTTAAGCTCATTTTAGTTGGGTATCGGAGATAAAGTAATGTTAGTTATTGGTGTAATTGAAGGTTTGACACAAACTGCGTTAGCTAGTTCAACTGTTCATCAGGCAGCGGGTTAATGAATTGATAAAAACAAAGAATCTAACAATGGTTGTTAAAACAAAATAAAATATCGTGTTTTTGGTAGTCAAAGCTTCAATATCAATACATAGTATAAAACAAATTCGCTTTCTCTGTCCCTATGTTTAGTATGCTTAAATCTTTAAAACTACGCAACGGATTTTGATGCGGTTTTTTTCAATAGATAGAGTGATTCAAAAGGAAGGTTTTTATGCCCATGCGAAGCTGGGGCGGGTCGCTAGTTATTGAATAAAAAGCAACTGCAAAGGCATCACGTAAGAAGAAACTCAACTTTTGTCAGATTTAAAAGTATATTTATATAAGGTAGACATAAATATACGCGTAATTCAAAGTTTTATTTAATGTGAAAAAACATATATATTAGATACCATATCCAATTTATACAACAAGTACATGAATTTGTTAACATAAAATATTCGATAGCCAAATAAAATGAATCAAATGTACACACCCACTCACTAAGCAATCTAATTAAAAGGATTTACTTCTCTGAATTTCAAAAGAGAAAACTTAATTATTGTGTCAGGATTCGGGAGAAAGGTGGGAGAGAAAGCTTTCGAAAAGTCCTGAAAGTGGGCTTTCAACAGTGCTGTCTGAATTTATCGGATTAAATTGGACAAGCTCCGATCTTCAATTATACTTACTGAAAACTAGCCTTTACGTGCTGCTTCACTCGTGTGAAAATAGCTATTTTGATACCTCAAAATTCTAAAAAAAGGCCTTCTGCTAATAATATCAGATCATTCATTTAATCATATCGACCTGCAAGTCAGAGGCCGAGAGCGGTTTCGAAAAACTGACACCAGGGTGCGCAGGGTCAATTGATCTTGTTATGTTATCCATGAATGAATAAATCTATCTGCAAAGCCTTGGTAGAGTTTTATTCGAAACCGCCTCACTCTTTGACATTTTGGATGAGCCGAAACAAATAGACAAACAGACACAAATAGTAGACATAAATATATATACTTGAGATAGTTCGCGGCATACAATTGGCAATAAACTGAAATGACCTTGAATGCGCAGTAGCCGATTTTCATACAAATTTTAACTAGAACAGAAAATTTCGTCGAGAACGTCCCGTTTTTGTCCAACTTATGTGCCGGGTATTAGACCATTATATATATCATATATGCAAAGACTTTAGTAAGTACTATCCTCAAAACTACTACCGGCTACCACTTCTAACGAATACCTTTTCCATTGATTAGTGTTAATTTGAGAAAATATGCTAATTAAACAGTACTTTGTTTAGATGTTACGTATAAAGAAACACAGTTCAACATATATACTTTCTCCAAATACTTGGTACAATTAAATTTACACCACTCCTCAATAGTATTACTAATGTAATATTTATTCACTAGCTGACGCCCACGACATTTTAAGCATGGGCTTCGCTCCCGCTTTCTATAATTATTTTTAAGTGTATATTTATCCATTTCAGTCAAAAATAGTAAATGTAGACATTATTTTTATACAGACAGAATATTTTTACTGTTTTATTATATGTAGGTATAGATTAAATTTTTTGCACAAATTAAAAGTAGACAAATAGCGGAATTAATTCCTTTCCACTATAGGATTAAACAGAAATTGTGATTATCGGAATTGAAGGAGTAAGTCATAAAATTAGGTACAACTGTTACAAGCATCCCAAACAACATTACCTTTTATTAATAGTTAGTTTGAAGTACTTAGGTAGTTTTAATTATCAATTATTGTCTATTATAAAAGAATTGTCTTGGCTAACATTTTACACAGCATCATACTCAGTTCATGAGATCTAACAGCAAAAACATATAGAAGTGAATCAATCTGGAGCGTGGGGTTCTACCGACGAACTACTTATCTATGCCAGGGACCACCTGAGGCCATCTACTAGTATTCGAAGTACGCCGAACATACGGTCTAAAATAGGGTTACCACGCGCTGAATTTTATTAAAGTGCAAACAAGTACCGAATGAACTAGTAATATCTACTTATGAATGAAGACAATACATCTAAAAGACCTGGTTATTTCTTTGTCAATAAAGTACCTATCTACCTTTTTCAACAAAGGACAGGAAAATTAATTTTTAATTCATTTGTGATTACTTTCGCAGCTCAACAAAAACATAAAAATTTTGTAATATAACCAAGAGTGAAGGAAAAGTTTATAGTTGCCAAATTAATGACTGTCAAATGTTTAAGTTAGTTCTATGGAATTCTAATTTGATAATTTCGGCAATTTCGAAGTCTTAGTGTTAAGTCGATTGCTCTAGTATTGTAGAGTGCCTTAAAATAATATCCAAGCCAGTTTGAAAAAAGATCACTTGCATTTGACTATCGGGAATTGAACTATGTCAAGACATAGTAAACTACAAGTAGTTTAGGTAGTTTTTAGGTATTGCATGTCGATAAACTCTATTCTTAGCGCAATGTATGAAAAGTTAAAGACAAAACCATGGAATTTATAATTACTAAACCATAGACTTAAAAAAAAAAACAATGTTGCCTGCGCGCGATTCCAAATTCTATGTTCTTAACGGAATAAATACAAGATACCTACCTATTTATTAATCTGTTATATGTGTTTTGTTATTTTCTGTATCGGCAACCCTAGCTCAGCATAACAAGTGCATACGTGATCTCCTTACCGATACGCACCTGGTTAGCGTCGACAGATGATAACCAGGCGTTAGTGCGGGTAGTTTGTGATTTTAACGCTCTACGAAAAAGATGGTTGGTATAAGTCTGCCCGGCGCATCTCAAAAATAAAATATTTTTTACAGTTGTATAATGTTGCATTTACCTCGTAAATATATTTTTGTTAATTTTGTGCAATAAAGTTATCACAAACAAACAAACTTAGTAAATCACATTAAGCAAATTTTAATACTGAAACCATGACTAAAAAGAGAAACTAAGATAAAAGAAGGCGACTAAGAAACTAAGAAAGAGACTAAAAAGAGAAGCCAATATTGGAGTCCCTATGTGGAGAAGAGTCACACAAGACCGTGGAGAGTGGCCTGAATTGGAGGAGGCTTACGTCCTGCAGTGGACGAAATAAGCTGCAAAAGAAAAGAAAAAACGAAAACTAAGGAAAGATGTGTTTTAAATAAATTCCGACGAAAAAGTGATGGGTGCTTTCATAGATAGTCATATAATAGACACATAATGTGTGCTGTATCCAAAAGTAAACAACTTGTCAACTGAATTTATCGATAAACAGTAGCAAGTAGCTGCGAAGGGATGCCTAATAGACGCGTCGTACGTCACGTATGAAGGTGACCCTACCCTCGATTATATTCGTAGGGCATTTCAAGAATAATAGGGATCGAGTGGGCGGTAAGGACGTCATAGCTTTTACAGACGATAATGCATTCATATCAGACACAATTTTATAAACGCAGACGCTACTGCGTTAGCGATTTTGTATGACAAACCTTAGCGAAAGTCACAATCGCAAAACGTTAACGAGGTACGACAAGAACAAAATGTATTGGATTGCCATAAGATTGACCACGTGATTTACCGCAGCTTATGTCAATCCCATACATTTTGTTCTTGTCGACATTCGATAGCATTTTGAAATTGTCACTTGGCTACGGGTGCTTTATAACGCCTCTGACGGATAGTAAGGCAATAATATGTATTATTTGTATGGTATTTCTAATATCTTAGAAATACCATACAAAATCTTAACGCAGTGGCTATAGCGTCTGCGTTTATAAAATCTCATGGTAGTGCTAGGGGTACTGTACCCTATTTTGAGGCGTTAAAGTAAAAGTTTATGAAATCAAATACGCAATATATACTTACTAGTAAGTTAATAAATAATTAAAAGTTGTAATTTTATAAAATTTTACTTACTACAACGACGACTCAACAACAAAGTTTCCCAACAACTTTAATCGTTAATTGTTCAAAGCTCGCAGTATTTTAGTTTCCGACGAGAACCAATATAGGGCTTGAACCATTAGAAAAAAGTACTATTCGACCACACCAGCGGACAATTAACAACAATTAAACTTATTTATCAATCAAATAATTACAACGGTTTAACGGAGAGCGATGAAATGAACAGTTTTAATTGATCTATTACGCACTGAGCGTAGTGCGTGTTATCCTCCGATAAGACGAGATTAGAGTTAATAGTATAATGGAGTGCGCTAAAACAGACAAAACTTTGAAACTGTGTAATTAATAATAATTACTTCTAGTACCTAATGTTGGAAATCTCCGGGGGAACTTTAGCTGTATTTTTCTCTATCACAATAAGTGTCTTCTGCTTCAATAATAATGTTTTTAACAAATTAACTAGGATTTTATCACTATTAGAATATACCTAATTAATTTAATCAAATTTAAAATAGTAAGTTGGTAATTTTATCTAGATTTATCAATAGTTAATTAAATTTTCGGCTGCACTTACTTTGTCAAAATTAACATTAATTTCTTTTCAAATTAAACTAATTAAACAGTTAAAATGGCAATCAATTGTATGTATAGTCAGCAGCACCCTAATTTGTATACATACATACATTGGACTTACGCTCCTATTCATCCATATGTGTAAAAAAGGGCAAATTCGGTTGTCATGTAAGTTCGGAGGCAGATAAACGTGACTGTACTCTTACAAAGAGTAATATCAGGGGGCTAGAATTAGAATTTCATACTACGAATGCGCACACTATGTTCAGATGATGTTAACTCTGCTAACATTATGTATACGCTGTTATGTCGTTTACACGAAAAATACAAATTGTGTCAGTAGGGCGGGTGTGAATTCTAATTAGAAATGTAATGCAGTCACGATATACTTATACACATACTAGTATATAGTTTATTATTCAGTTGGTACCTACTATAATCAGTAAATCATATAGTCAAAATCACATCATGAGTGTCAGTTTATACGGCCATACTAGGTTATATTATAAATGCAAAAGTCTGTCTGTTACGCTTTCCCGGCTAATATGCTGGACCGATTTTGATGAACCTTGATATTAGTATAGTGAAGGACCAGGGATCAAATATAGAATACTTTTGGGCGCGATATAACTGAGTACAACGCGGGCGGAGCCGCGGGCAACAGCTAGTTTTTTTTCTATAACTATTGCGCGTTTACCATCACGCGTGCTACTCGTGATATAATCACGAAAAAAAATTTGTCTATGTTCGACCTCAGGGCGTCGATTCTGCTAACGTTAAGTCACAATCGTGTCAAAATAGTGTTTCAATGGTAGTGCTTTTTTACACACCAGTTACAAGAAATGTATATTTTTTTTATATCACTGCTGATGATCACACCACACGCTAAATTCACATCACATCACATCACACTGTTGTAACTCTTGTAAATTGTGTGTAAAAAGCACTACTATTGAAACACTATTTTGTTACGATTTTGTCTTAACGTTAGCAGAATCGACGCCCAGGTCTTTAACTATATCCATAACAAATTGCATTAAAATAAGTCCAGCGGCTTAGCCATGAAAGCGTAACAGACAGCTAGGCCATGGAGGATAGACGTGGATAGACATGTCTTTTGCATTAATAAAATTAGTATGGATCATTTTGTCTGCGATACTTATTTTATTTATATGCTTTTGTATTTACTACAAACAAAAAAACTATTATGTACCGAATCTTTGGTTTTATTTCCACGAATAAATAACCTGTCATGTCCGGAAGTCAGTTGCATGGAGTGGGCCAAATGGAAAAGTATACCACTTCACTCCTACATTTACTCTTGAGGTAGTATCCATATCCATAGTTCCATACTAATATTATACATGCGAAAGTCTGTCTGTCTGTCTGTCTGTCACCTCTTCACGGCTGGACCGATTGTGATGAAATTTGGTAGGGATGTAGTTAACGACCTGAGGTCAAACATAGGCTACTTTTTGGCGCGATATAACAGATTCCCACGCGGGGCGAAGCCGCGGGGAACAGCTAGTACTTTTATATGTAGCTTACTGTACGCACCATCTTCGTTTGCATGCTTTCGTCATCAGTTAGCTGCCGCCGCCGGCTAGTGACTAAAAACTGCTAGTCCCAGCATGCGCGCCACCAAAAATTATCTGGTAATCAAACAATTCCACAGTGTAGTATGACAATATAACAATAAACTTATTATTTTATTTACATTTTATATCTTTTATTCTTTTTAAATATTACCTGCGAGGCGATTGAAAACGCGCTCACAATTAAATTCAACTTCAAAGGTAAAAGGCGATAGTAATACTAAGTTTGTTATTTGTACCACAAGTTACAGGCAAACTTTACTTGTTGCTACTTTCACAGTTTCAGTAAAATATTTTCATGATTCGCTTTGAAATTGAACTTTCTAAAGAGGCAAGTGCCTAGTTTTAAAAATAATGCCGTTTGTTACACTTTTGTCGACCTGTATATGTGAACCAGTGGTCATATTGTCTGTCACTTTGTCATAGATACTATTAAGAAAACAAAGAAGATTGGTATTCTTTCTAGTCATACTATTATGTCCAAGATACTCTTTGACATTAGAATGACCGCGACGGCTTTGTAAGGACAATGAAAATTGAGAATTTCTGCTAAGTAAATAAAGCAATTGATAAAACTTGTTTATTTCGAAGTAGACCATTAGAAGATTAGACAATTTGAGATCATCTTCAACAGCTAATGAATAAATTAAATAAAACAATAATAAATTATGAAATATTAATAGTGCGCTCTAGACTGTCATTACTAATTAGCTTTCGCCCGCGGCTTTGCATGCGTGGGCAATTGGTTAGTCCAAAAAATGTAAGTAAAATAGTGATTTTTATGTGTTTTTTCTATAAAATAGACTATTTGTAGCAAAAAAATTTTAAAATTGTAAACATTTTTTTATTTAGTTTTAAAGAAACATACAACGATGACGTATCACTCCGCGTTGAAACAAAGTATTTAGGTTATTTTTACTATACTTACCTAATAAAAATATGATAATGAAATATTATAACGATTTGATTGGCATGTGTTTGCAGTACTTCCAGGCAAAGAGTATATAATACCCATGCTGCAAAATTAAAAAAAAATTACAAAAAAAAGTTGTCTTTATATCCTCCCTTGGTCTCCCTTTAAGAGCGAAAGAAAGACCGAAACCACTTCTAATTTCTGTTCTATATTTTTACTTGCAACTTCTTATGCAGAACCCTAAAAAGAACCGCAACCTTCACCCACCAAATACAGTTTACCTACCTGTACAGACAGATGTAGATCGCCCTGATATGCCTATTTTGGTGTTGCAAATGTTGCAATAATCTTGCAGGTCAGAGGTCAGAGGTCAAACAATGGTAACGTCATATTGTCAGACACTTCCGTTCATTATGGTTTTAATTACGTCGAGATCAAGTGATTTGGTTCCCAACATTGTTTTGTTTGTAACTTGAATGTATTTTAAACAGTGTTATTAATATGTGGTCATTTTAATGTTAATATGCCAAAACTAATACTTATTATCGATCTTTAACTATGTTATTTTTCTTCTTCTTAGTCGTACTTGACTTCACTCTTGATAGAGTGGTAATTACAGATTGGGTTGCTCCATGGCTGCTGCTCTTGCGGTTCTTCTCCACACATCTCTGTCTGCGGCTTTCTTGGAGCTTACTGTTGCTGGGCACTGTGTTACAGCTTTGACTAGATCTAGCCACCTCGTTGGAGACCGACCGCGTGAACGCTTGCCTTCAACACGACCCTGGATCACCAAACGCTCTAGTCTTCTTTGCGGGTGACATGGCCGAATAATTTAAGGATTCGTAACTGCACAATTGACGAAAGCCTTTTCTTAACTCGTAGTTCCTTTAGTATGGAAATGATACGTTAGTGCGGTGGGCTGTACAACTTATTTTGAGAAGTCGACGCCAGCGCCATATTTCTAAAGCATCGATTTTCCTCCGCTCGTTCAGTCTTAATGTCCATGTCTCCATATGAAAATTGGACAAACTAAACAGTATATCAGACGAAAGTTGGTGTTTTTGGTAATTCTGCGATCCTTCCAAATTTTCGTGAGCTTTTCATGGGCTTTCATCAAAATCGGTCCATTGGTTTAGCTGTGAACGTTTAACAGACAGACAGACCAACAGACAGACTTTCATATTTATAATATTAGTATGAAAGGATGGATGGATGGATGCACTCTTTTTTTAAGGCTTTCGAAAATAAAAATAAAATCCCAAAAATATTACCTGGTGTGTCCAGACCTAAACCGGTCAGCTTTAATATTTGAGAGGGCCAAATGGCCGAAGTGACCCCTGTCCGGTCGACTGATAATGTCAACGTTGTTTTAAGCCGTAATGTGACTCGTGGCTGTTGGCTAATACCGTCCAAACTGATCTATTTAATAACGGTCGATTTGTAAATTTATACTGCGTCGATAAACACCAATATCGTGTTCGTTATATTCAATTTAGTATGGAAAATTTATTTTTGAGATATCTGCGTCCGTAATTACTTATTGAAAACCTATTCCTCATTTTATCGGCTTGTATTTAAATTTTAATATTAATTTGTGATTAATATTTTTGAAAAGGAATCTATATCAGTAACACATCAATACCTTTTTGTATTCCTCTCTAAAGATAAAAAAGTTTTTAATTACTTCTAATTATTAATTTAAAGTAATTTAATAGATAAATTAAGCAATCACTACATAGTATAAAACAAAGTCGCTTTCTCTGTCCCTATGTATGCTTAAATCTTTAAAACTACGCAACGGATTTTGATGCGGTTTTTTTTAATAGATAGAGTGATTCCAGAGGAAGGTTTTTATGCCCATGCGAAGCAGGGGCGGATCGCTAGTATTTAGTAAAATTAACTATTCATCAAGGATCTCAGTAATTCATTTTGTCTTTAAAAGTGGTTTAGTGCGATCAACTAAGGGTTAAAACTATTTCTCAATTAATGACTCCACTGGTATAAAATTAACGATATCGTAGATGTGTTCTTATTTTATTCTCATTTCAATTAACTGTTGGATAGTCGGGATCACAAAAAATATAATAAAAAAAATATATTCTTTGATACATACTACAATTATAATAACAGAGTAAAAAACATTCTAAGTACAAATAAGAAATCATGTCCATGAGGCATGTAATCAAGAATGCTGGCTGTATTTCCCCGCTGGATAGCAATGCTAATCCGTTGGGCAAAATAGCAGCAACTTTCCTAGTACCAGGAGCGGAGATCGGACGTGGATTTGAATTTCTTTTTTTATTTAATCGTCACTGTTAGTATTTCAAATCGAAGGCCAAAAATCATTCCTTTATCTCTAGATCTCTCCAGACCTTTGATAATATAATTGCTACCAAAATTGTATAATTACACCCATTTGACAACATGTGTTCGCACTTAGTTTTTAAGGCCGAAATAATTAGTTCAATGCAATATATACAACCTTATGTATATTTATGTACACCTAATAGACTCGCCTTGCTGTGCATTAAACAATAGTGTTATTAATTAGAAGTTTCATAATAATTTCAAGTGGATTATACTACTAAGTTTTGGACATGTATACCAATGGAGCGATTTAATAATATTTTGATAAAACAGCTAAGTTAGTTATCAAAACCTGTAGTGGTTAATTAAAATATATTAAAGTTTATTAGTCAAATAGTAGATCCAATTTGTTAGTAGATACCACGTTGATACCGAATATATTTATTCCGTGTTGAATTTTTTATAATTTCGCCAGTATTTTTTAACCCTATTTTTGACCCATACTCTTCACTATCACTATCACTACATAGTATAAAACAAAGTCGCTTTCTCTGTCCTTATGTCCCTTTGAATGCATTAAATCTTTAAAACTACGCAACGGATTTTGATGCGGGTTTTTTAGATAGAGTTTTATTTAAGAGGAAAATTATAGCCATGCGAAGCCGGGGCGTGTCGCTAGTTTACTATAATTCGATAGTAATAACTTGTAACAATAACTACTAGAAGAACAATAGAATAGATTAGAATAACGTAAATGTGATAAAAGGTAAAAAAAAAAACCAAGCAAGTCAGCCCACGGGTTCCATACCATACCCTACTGGAGTTTCAGTAATTTCAAATAAAGCGCTCGAAGTATAAAGAAAGTACAATAACACAATAGTTTTCATATATTTTTGTGATATTCATAGCTGATATTGGAATAAATTCAATCTTTAATTAAAATTTTCAACCTATCTACATATTTACTTGAACATTACCTATGCATTTAGTTGAAATCTATAGTTAAAAGGGATAAACAAACAACAATTAAGACAAAAGTAAGTATTCAACATCGTGTACCGCTATGAAAACACTAATGGACGGTGAAATTTAATATTATTTCAAATAAGCTATTGTGCCGGTTTTTTGCTCAATTACCGGAATTAATAGAATTTGCCGGCGTCATGCTGTCATCCATCATGCATTCACCGTTTGACTTAAATATTAATTTAGGAATAATGTATGCTAATTACGAACTAGCAACTAACTAGTTCTGTAACTTTATGAAATGAATCTGAACCCTGAAGATGATAAATGTGTCTATCTGTCACAGACAATTTTCTTGTGTTCTACAGGACGTCAGATCGAACTGTAAAAATTATCATAAAATGTCAACATTTAACCATTATCTTTAATGAGTCACAACTCAGTAATTGCATTCATCATCAACTTCATCATTTCAGCCACAGGTTGCCCACTGCTGGACATAGGCCTTCCCCAAGAATCTATAGCCACAAACAAACACCCCTTTTTTAACAAGTATTAATTACAAGCAAACAATGGCACAAATGAATTGAAACGAATATAAAGCCTATCAAAAATTCTATTATCGCGATCTAATCAAGTATTTCTCATAAAGCGCTCAGAGCTGAATTCAACTGTACTCAAATTCCATACAAGCACTTCCTCAAATCGCTCAAGTTGGCTAGTTATCTTCCTGTTCCTACTCCGATCCCGATAAAACGATTCCTGGACCGGGAATAGCCGGGTCATTATCGTGAGGCGAGCTCGTGGCTGCTCGAAATCAATCTATCGCTACTTACTATGTCCTGAATAAAGGTCTGTTCATATAAGTACTTATTCGATGGTTTCTGGACGGCGATGGTCTAACGGTTTTGAGTTTCGTATTATTTGGGGTTTGTTGATTTTTTTATATATACTTATGATACGTAAAATTGTACAACCAAATCGTTGCACAACTTAAAGTTCACAAAACATCCATCCTTTACACAAAAAAGTAATATTTCTCTCACCAATCGCTCAAACATGTCAGCAAAAAGATTACATACAGCACCGATAACATGAACGCGTTGTCCAGTAAGCCCACGCAGCACTGAAGATTGTGTCCTAGCAACTGTCCCTGATAGGGAACATCAAGTAACTTGTGTCACCTACCACGGAAGTATATCCGACGCAAAAAGTCTATAGTCGCGTGATTCTAGTTCCGGACAGTCTGATTCTCTACGATATACATAAGAGTAGCTTACACATTTATTTTAGCAGATTTAAAGTCACAAGTTAACAAGGCTATGTATGTGGCAACCCTAAGTCCATTACCTACTTGGGATCTCACACCGCGATAATCTAGATTTAATTCCAGGCAGTAAACTGGAAACAATCGTATAATTGCATTTGTATTCTCAACTCAGCTATGGGCTGTTTGACGGCTCACTAACAAGCGTGAAATTATGCTGGAGCCTCGTTATGGCTAAAGAGGCTATAGGCTATGATAAAATTAAATATCTAGCTGTGTACTTGTAAGCATTTATTTTGCAGGCATAATATGTTGGTGTGAAAGCTTGTTTACAAATTCTTAGATTTACCGACATGACTGTGTCGGAACATAAAAATAAATAAAAAATGTAATTTTTTTGTTGAAACCAGAATGTGAAAGATGTAGAGCAGTTTTTTAAAGTGAATCCTATCTATATTAACTGAAAAGGCTAATTCTTATTGTACAACGGAATT
Organism: Apomyelois bistriatella; assembly: GCA_947044815.1. Taxonomy (NCBI): domain Eukaryota; kingdom Metazoa; phylum Arthropoda; class Insecta; order Lepidoptera; family Pyralidae; genus Apomyelois; species Apomyelois bistriatella. The sequence continues at coordinate 2,567,064 of OX345693.1, forward strand.
GGATTTATACTCAAGGTGCCCGACGGTACGTATCCAGGGTGTGGGGTCAATTGCAAATGACTAGATTCAAAACTTGGAGTTTTTCTAATACAAAAATAGTAATAACTTTGAAATATTTCTCGGTAATTAATCGATTGATAAATAATACCTGACGCACAAAACTGATGTAGAATTCATTTATCAGACAATCAAATATCAAGAAAGATTACAGAAAACATTATGATCAAATAAAGTACCTAACGATAATTCTAGATATTATGCAGCTCATGGGTAAGTCGGTAGACTGTAATAGATTAAAATATATTATAATCATACATACGCATGCATGACAGACCAAACACCTTTGGAATTTAGGTCTAGGGGGTTCCCTTTAAGTTAGCAAGTTTTCAATTTAATTCGTGTGTTTATAAACATATTCGTCGACATATCTATAAGTATATCTATCTAAAGAAGATTTTGTCTTGTAGGCGGAGTCTCTTCCAAGTGGTTGTATCTCTGCTAGCCTTTCATAATATGAAAGACTAAGGATATTATCCTGATACGACACCAATTCCACTTTTTCCTGTATTTGTTCTACGTGACTCCTTGTTGGCCTACCTCTTCCGCGCCTTCCTCTATAAAGTTTTTCATAGCGTCGCGTCGCGGCGCGCGGCGTCGTGGCGTCGTATTAAATTCTTCGACATAGCATTCGACATGTCCAAGCCATGGGCCATAGCCGACTAGTGACAGAAATACATTTTTTACAGAAACTAGACAATATTCACTTTAATTTTTAAAATTATTTTGCTTAATAAAATATTACATAATATAATACTGAATCAAAACAATCACTAAGGACCTACTTTCCATAATGTCAGCATAATATAATTACCAGCCTCTGTTGATTAAAATCACGTTCTTGTAACAGCTCATTAAATTTATTGTTCATAATTTTCTATGCTTTCAGCCGGGAGGAGGGATTCATTTGGAGGGATCCAAATCTGCAATAAATTACGTTTTATAATAATACTTAATTAATTCTCCAATCTTTCTTCCACCTTATGTATTCAATAAGCTTACGGCCCACGTGATAAATGTTTACAATAACAAAAAGGTACCGTGTGCCTTGACAATATGTGATTTTTTTACACTAGCCAAATGTATTTTTGTAACAAGTGCCATAATGGATTCATTCATTCATTCAAATGTTTATTGTACTTGAAACTTGAATTTTATTATTATTGAAGTATAGATGAACTTTGTATGGGAGGTCGAAAATGTTATTTTCGTATTTCATCGAACTTACAACAACTTAGTAATTGTTGGAGAGACCGTCATAGGACCATCACACGCACACCCGACGACAGCTCTACCTCTTTCATGTCCATTCCTTCTATTTGGGTTGGATCTTCTTGTATAAACTTGTGACAAAAGAGATTCTAATTAGAGTGACTTATTCCTTTTCATTCTTTTTGTTCTTTCGGTGCCACTCTCATCGATGGTCAGCAATTATAGATGCGATCTCCACTCTTCCGCAGCGCCGCTCGGAACGGAGCTCATGGCATATTTTTATTTGTTAAAAATTTTATTTGTACAATAATTTTAATTTTATTTTAACATTTAATTTTTATAACTTCGACACTAGTATTTTCATTTTATCTTCGAATAAAATACATTCCAAATGAAATTTCATTTTATTCCTCCCTATAGGTACGTATACTATTTTTACGATGAATTTATGCGGTCCATCAGAGTTGTACAATGTACACTGTGGTTGTACTAAGTACAAGTATAGAGTAGATATACACAGAGGCACAGTCACTGCCGTTAAGCTTTGGAGCATTATGTATATCTGTGGCCTTTTCTATAAATAGATACATAGATACGCACATTATTATAAGTTCTTTTTAGTATTTTTTTAAATAAATACAAAAATGATTCGTCCAATTAAACACTAAACATCATCATAAAACTGGGTTATCGTAAACTTGCCACATAGTTAATTCGTCACGTTTTTAAAACTCCATACATTCAAAGTTAATTCGTCACATGCATAAAAAAGTATTAGTTAACTCGTCACAGGTAGGTATGCGTTATAGTTAATTTGCCACAATTAGCAAAGTACCGACAGCAAGCAAAGTGATTTATTTATTTAGTGGTTTAAATCTACGCTAATATGAAAAATGCCGAAGAGTTTGTTTATTTGGTTTTATGACATGACGACAGGTTAGATTTACAAAAAAAAACCACTCTTGTAAAGATGAAGGTATGTACCATGGGCGGAACTGAAGCGGACAACAAGTTAAATACATTTATTTACTACAAATGTCTAAAGTATTCAACTACATACAGGGGTTTATTTATTTGAATTTAATGATGGCCAAATTATATAATTTAATTTTCTATATTACTCAATTTTATTTTTCTATTGTCATGTGATCTATGTATTGGAATGCAATGTATGAATTATTATTGAATAAATTAATGATCACTTGATCAATTCAAATAGGACATCATTTTTTTTTTAGCTGCAAAATGTTGATAGTTATCTTGAGTTCATTCATACCCTAGGAGGCTGTTGGTGCTTTTTAAATAATCCTTTATATGAGGATGAGAAAATTTACAATCAGACAGCTAGGTAGCACTCCTGCACATGCTTTTATCTCTCTCGCTCGCTGCAACTATCTCTTTCTAAATGTAACAACTAACCCTTTCGGTCAATGCATTCTTGTTATCAGTCCAGTGACTCACATGACCTTGCGAGAGGGTGGTGACGTGTTTTGCAAAATTACTGTGCAATTTTAAATGTTGTAATTTGTGCATCTTTGAAAAAATGGATAATCAGCCGGGAACAAGTACGGGAGGACATGGTGTAAGTATTTTTAAATTTAATTCTATACAAAAAAAAATATGTGCTATTTGTTTATTATTTTATCTCTCAAATGCTCTTATATAAAAGGAGTTCGATTTTAATAACAGTTATTAAACAATGATTTTATTTAATTTAACTTTAGATAGCCTATGGTTTTAAAACAAAATTAATACTTAACTGACCCCTCATTATTTTCACAGCAATGTCAATTTAATCAAGTGTTTATTTAATTGATTCTAGTAATTATAATCTGCAAGTTAAACTGCACTAGATCTAATACGAACTATTAATTATAATTAAATAAATATTTAAATAAAAGAGTCACATTTCTTATTTTATTTATTAGCAAAGGTACAGTTTAAAACTTTAGATATAATTTTAAATCATACCGTTTTATGCTGCTTGTCTTAACTAGACATGACGCATGACAAACTTTAAACAAAATGGCCGACGGCTCAGACGCCAGCGGTGGTGTGATTAATCATACATTGTGAAATTTGACATGTATTATGCTTATTGTTTTCTGTAGACAAACACAGTTACAAATTTCTATACTATACCCGTTTAGTTTTAAAGCATGTAGTAATTTTTATGGTGATTTTATAAAATGCTGACTATTTCCCGTGACTTCAATTGCGGCATTTATTTCCGTTGTTGTTAAGAGTAAAGAGTATTCTTATATTGAAAGAGTTATCAAATTCCGTCCAGTAGCTTTTTTTCCTCTTTATAGTATTAAGTATAGATAAATTTATGATACTATTTCAACACCTTTTCAGGTCACATTTACGAAAACTGAAAGGGGACGGAGAATGCTTGTGAGAGGTGGTTATATGTACACCTTTCATCGGGAAACTAAGCTTGGAACTGTTTGGAGATGTACGAATCGTGCATGCTGTGCAAGTATAAAAATTTCGGAGAATCATAGCGTTCGAGTTTTGCATGAAGCGGCTCATAAGTGTAAACCAAATGTAGTGAAAACAGAGATTATCAAGACAAAGAATCTTTGTAAAGAAGCAGCAGCAAACACCAGCACACCTATGCCTCAACTATTTGAAGAAGTTTTTCAACCAAAAAAAGACGCGGGTTACGATTTATTAAGTGCCTTACCGAAATTTAAACACTTTTCAAGATCACTTTATATCGTAAGGAATCGTGAATTAAACGTACCCAAAACACATTTTGCTAAATGTGAAGATGTAATAATCCCGTTCAAATATACAGATTGTTTTTTATTATTTGACGACGACAGTGATCCTGAGAACAGAATAATAGCTTTCTGTACTGAGACAGCTCGTGAAGCTGTAAGAAATATTCGAACATATTTTTCGGATGGAACTTTTTCAAGCTGCTGTAAACCATTTTATCAGCTTTACTGCATACATGGTGATGTGAGAAGTGACGAAAACTTTACAAACGTAGTTCCTCTCATATACGTTCTAATGCCTAATAAGCAAGAACGGTCTTATGAGCGACTTTTTATTGCTCTCAAGAAAAATTTGCCATATTGGAACCCGGTGACAATGATTGTCGATTTTGAAATTGCAGTTATCAACGTCATAAAAAAAATGTTTCCACATATTAAACTACAAGGATGTAACTTCCACTTCAAACAAGCATTGGCTAAAAAAGCTCACGCCTTAAATATGAACAGCATCAACGAAAAGAGACACTTGGCTTTGTGTGCTGCATTGGCGCATGTAAAGCTAGAAGACATTGAAGACGGTTGGTTGTGGATTATGGAAGATGCGCCACAGAGTGAAACAGTAACAACATTTAATGATTATTTCGTATCCCAGTGGTTAGAAAATAAAAATATACAATTTATTTGGAATATACATGGTTCTCGTCATAGGACAATAAATCTCGCAGAAGCATGGCATAAGCGTTTGAACAATATGATGCCTCAAAAAAAACCTAGAATGCTTCAGTTTCTGGAAACACTCAAAAAGGAAGCTGATTATGTAGATACTAAAATAAAAAAATTGAATCTAGCCATACCATCAAACTTAAGAACGCGCAGGTCAATTGCATATGACAGGGAGTTAAAAACTCTTTTAGAAAATTATAATAACATGCTTCTGTCTGAATTTATATTGAAAATTTCTTATATGCAGCATTTTAAAGAAATGTAACATGGATGTAGTTAATTCTACATTTAAGATTTAAATTAATAATTTTAATGTATGATTTCAAAGGAAAACTAATGTTATAAACAAAAAGCAATATCTTTACTTTATATAATAAAAGTTCTTTTTACTATTGTTTTATTGTAGGTTGTTCTAATTTGTTACATAGATGTAGTTAATCCTATACTTAAGTTTTAAATTACGACTTTAATCTTTGATTTTAGGGGAAGGCAAGTGATGAATTATGACAAAAAATACTGTGATTTTATCTGTGATTCATTAAGTAGATATATTTTGTTTTTTTTTTTTATGTTATACACGTAAGGTATATCAATAAGGTAGGTAGGTAGTAGGTAGGTTGTGCATGTTACCTAGGCAAATCAGCCGCTTTCTATTTATAAAGAGAACTGTGATTTTTACAAATTGTTACATAATATTTTAAATAAAACAGCTGTAAATTTTGAGAACCTTCCTAGAAATTAACAGCAAATTTATTTTTGTTTGCTTCTTCTTTGGTTATATTTGTACGTAATATTTAAGTAAATCATTTAGATAGAACTGTGATTTTTGTAATAGATGTAGGTAAGGTTAATATCCCAAAACTGTGATGAAAGAAATAAATGTTGTTATTTAAATTTTTGTTTAATTTTCTTGCTGTCTGTACAAAAATAATCAGTGTGACGAATTTACTATACTAAATATTAGACTGTGACGAATTAACTATAAAAAAATAAAAGTGTGGCAAGTTTACGCATACTTTTTTTCGTGACGAATTAACTTTGTGGCAAGTTTACGATAACCCATAAAACTCTACATTCGTGAAAATCCGAACAATTTCCGTTCGACTTTTACGGGAAAAAAAAACATGCGCAGATGCGGTAGGGATCTTTTATAATGTGTTAAAGGTTTTTGAAATTTAAGGAATTGTTTTCAGTCAGACATTTCAAGCTTGTTGTTGCTCAAGAAAGTTGATTTTCCGATATAATAGATGATGCCATCCCAATCGTTATTTGGTAATCGTTAAAGACACCACGTTAGAGATCGAAAGGCAGCTGTGAAAAATTCTACACACCATCCTCTTGAATCACTGTATCTATTAAAAAACCGCATCAAAATCGGTTGCGTCTTTCAAAGATCTAAGCATACATAGGTATAGACAGCGGGAAGCTAGTTTGTTTTATACTATGTAGTGATAGTATTGTATTGATATATGTATTTAATAGCATTGCACCCGTGCGAAGCCGGGGCGGGTCGCTAGGGAATGAATAAATAAATGAAGTAGGATTGTATACATATATCTTAGTCCTTGTGTATTTAATCTACTTCAAGTTACAAGGCTGCAAGTCCGCCCACCATCCAACCACGTGCCATTTGCATTCTATGCATGCTAAACAGATAACGGGTGACGTTTTCATTCGCTAAGAGATTTACGGAACCAATCTTTGCAATTAGTTGTTTTATCGCTTGTTGATTGGAAGCAATTGTGTTATCAGTGAAGTCATTCTTGAGATGTGATGGAGATTACCTGAGAAGTGCTGGGTTTATATGATTAAAAAACGGCTTATACCGACTTTGATTTTGTATTTAATCTGAGCAGGCCTTATAACGTAGTCGCGTTTCAATTTCGTGCACTTTGGTGAACTCCCGCTAGAAAGATATTTTTAATCATTATAGGTACTGATATGTAAACTTTTGGTTAGTGGGGTTGGCATGTCTAAAGGAGAAAAATCCCTAAATAAAGTTAAAAAAGCACGTTCCTTGATAAGACTAAAATTGTATAAATAAAAGTCGACCTAGATCCGTCGTTTTAATTTGCTGAGAAGTCTGCCAAGGGAGTAATAAGAACGTGTTCAAGTTTTATTAAAATAATTTCTAACATATTCATTCCAGAGTCTCAAAGTAACTTCGCCGTATATATCAGGTAACTATGATCATCTTTTGTTATTCAATCTTATTAATGAAATAGTTTTACAAATAATACTTAGTCATCAAGTAAAATTGTTGAATTAATTATATGTAGGTTCAGGTTTCAGTCACTAAAAGTCTACAGGATATGGATCTTCCATATAAATCCATAGCATTATCATCTCTAAATTCAAACTTCAAAATTTAGATTTTTTATACAGAGATAAGAAAGTTTATTGCTCACCATATGATTTACATGATTTGTAAAAATATACTAAAACTTGAGTTTTAACAATAAGAACATATTAAAATATAACATAACATATGTAAAAGATGAGCGGGACTCACCAGGCACAAGTTTTCTTAACTTAAATGGTGAGACTCTGCTACCTACTTATTGTGAAATGTAAAGAAGAATAAATTAATTTGAATTTGAATTTTGTTTAGGTTTGCTAGGACTATTTACATATGGTGGATTGACACCTGGACTAGGATGATTCCTGTTTCATATAATCAATCCTCCTATATAATAGATAGATAGATTGGACCTTGCGAAACATACGTAACAAAAAAAGACCACATCTTTTATCCTACTCTGGTTAAGTAGAAGCGATACATCGAGTATATACAGCACATTTATCTATATGAATCTAAAGAGTCCGTTATATGATATTTAGTCACACTTGCCGAGACTACTCTCAATGCTTTTTAACATATGTATTAGTCACTCATACATACCCGCTCAAATGATCAAAACAGTGGTGATACCTATTGTGAAAAATAAAACCGCCAACCTGTCAGACAAACATAATTATAGGCCTATCTCGCTAGCTACAGTGGTCTCGAAGGTTTTTGATAGCATGCTGAACTCGCGTCTGAATAATTATATACAACCGCACGACAATCAGTTCGGCTTTCGGCCGGGACTCTCAACTGAAAGCGCTGTATTGTGTGTTAAACATTTTGTGAGGTATTATAAAGCCCGCAATACACCGGTACACGGGGCCTTTCTTGATCTGTCGCGGGCTTTTGACCTGGTGTCGTACAATGTCCTTTGGGAGAAGCTTGAAAAAGCTAATTTACCATTAGAACTAATTAATATCTTTAAGTTCTGGTACGGGCATCAGGTCAACGGCGTGAGATGGGCAGGAACCATGTATGGGTCATACGGGTTGGAGTGTGGGGTAAGACAGGGTGGGCTGTCTTCGCCGACACTTTTTAACCTCTATATCAATGACCTGATCGTTGCGCTCAGTAGCACTCGTCTCGGTTGCCACATAGACGGAGTTAATGTCAATAATATAAGTTACGCTGATGACATGGTGCTGCTGAGTGCGTCGATATGTGGTCTCAGAAAATTAGTGGCAATCTGTGAAGCTTATGCTAAAGCTCACGGACTAAAGTATAATGCCCTAAAATGTGAATGCATGGTTTTTGGGGTCGGAGGAAAAAGCTTGGTTCAATATCCGGAAATCAAAATTAGTGGGGTAAAAATAAGAAGGGTTTATAAATTTAAATACCTGGGGCATCTTTTGACCGCTGACCTCAGGGATGATGATGACATTGAGAGGGAGCGAAGGGCGCTGGCGATGAGGGCGAACATGGTAGCTCGCAGGTTTGCTCGATGTTCTCCAAAAGTTAAAGTTACTCTTTTTAGAGCATATTGCACCTCATTTTATACCTGCAGCCTGTGGGCTCAGTTTAGCAAAAAAACGTACAGCGCCCTTCGAGTTCAATACAATAATGCTTTCAGGATGTTGATGGGGCTACCAAGACACTGTAGTGCATCAGGGATGTTCGCAGAAAACCGCGTTGATTGTTTTTATACCACGATGCGTAAAAGATGCGCATCCCTGGTGCGCAGAGTGCGTGCTAGTGCCAACAGCATCCTGAGCATGATTACAAGTAGGTTGGACTGTACTTATGTCAATCACTGCTGCTCAATCTCAAATGGGATTGAGCGACATTGAATGGCAATATTATTTCATTTTTGTGAAATGTGTTACTAACACTAGGTTTTAAGTTAAGCACTATTGTTTACTAACCAAATGGACTAAATGTCTGAAATAAACTGATATTATTATTATTATGTTTTTATATATTTTTTTCACCCTTTTCAGGGGAGTTAAATATTTTTACGGGCTTTTGGCCAAGCAAAAATATTATGAAGAGAAGAATTTAATTATTGATCTATAGAAAGGAATTTCCGTACAATTCTGCAAGTGTTAAGTATTGCAGCTTTTTGTAGGAGAAGATATGTGAGGGGATGGATTTGAAGATTTTCTAAGCTGTTACGGAGAGTTTTAGGAATAACGCCGGTGGATGAAATAATAATTGGAACTGTTTTAACTATATCTACCCGCCATTGAGTCTTTAATTCTATGGCTAAATCTGTGTATTTACTAAGTTTTTCAGTATAAGTAGAAGTAAGATTATGGGTATTTGGAACGGCTATATCGATAAGGTAAACTGTTTTATTCTGCTTGTCATGGAGAGTAATGTCAGGTCTATTATGATGAATTGTTTTGTCTGTAATAATTGTTCTATCCCAATACATTTTAAACTGTGCGTTATCTAAAATAGTTTGCGGAGAATATTTATAGTAGGCAGTTTTTTCTGAAACTAATTTGTATTTTAGTGCAAGATATTGGTGAATGATTGAAGCGATTTGGTCGTGTCGGTGTTTATAGTCAGTTTGTGAGATAGATCTGCACGCTCCAGTAATGTGTTGTATTGTTTCTGATGCACTGTGACAGTGGCGGCAGAGATCAGATTGAAGGTTGAGGTCGCGGATAATATATTTTTGATAGTTTCGTGTGTTTATTATTTGGTCCTGAATAGCCAGCATGAAGCCCTCTGTTCGCCAACAATTCGCCCTTCTTCAACCACGCGTTCGACGCTGTCTTGTCGACGTTAGGGTTGGTGAGGTCGTGACGATGTCTGCCGTGTAGAGATTTTTGCTGCCAAGTCTCAATCTTTTGCTGTGGTGTAGTTATGTTCTCGTTTGCCTGTTTAGATGAGTCTTGAAGGTTAAGAGGTGTTAATTTTGTGTCTGATTGAACTATGGCTCTATGTAGGGCTGAATGTTGTGAGTGAAAGAATGAGCGAAGTGTAGTTATTTGTTTGTTGTGGAGATTTTGTATGTCGATGATACCTCGGCCTCCTTCATTTCTGGGGAGTGTTAAACGTTGTATGCAAGATTTTGGATGGTGTTTCCTGTATTTTGTCATACATGTGTTAATTGTACGTTGATGTTTCTTTAAATCAGTTTGTGACCAGTGAATGATACCAAATGAGTAGGTGAGAGTTGGGATAGCAAACGTGTTTATGGCTTTTGTAGTGTTTTTGAATTAAGGTGAGTATTTAGTATTTTATGTAGTCTAGTTTTAAATTTGTTAAGTAATGTGGCTTTAGCTTCTTTTTCGTGAATTTGGCGTGTTTGATAATATCCTAAATATTTATATCCTATATTTTCATCTATTGGCTCAATAATATCCCCAGAAGTTAATTGAAATGTGTTTTTTACTATCTTACCTTTTTGTATAGACTGGATTCCGCATTTATCTATACCAAATGACATTTGTATGTCATTTGAGAATAATTCTGTTATATTAGCCAAGTTATTTATCTCTGTGTGACTACTACCATAAAGTTTGATATCATCCATATATAGAAGATGAGAAAGTTTGAAATGTGTGTTATCATGAGGTATTTTGTACCCGTTATTACTATTGTTAAGTAAATTTGAAAGGGGGTTTAAAGCTAAACAAAACCAAAGTGGGCTTAGGGAATCTCCTTGAAAAATCCCTCTACGTATTTGTATGAATCCTGTTTCAGTTTGGTTTAATAATAATTTAGTTGCCCAGTTTTGCATGGTATGCTGTAAGAAATGTATGATAATAGGATTAATTTTATAATGTTGTAGAATATATATAAGCCAGGAATGGGGGACAGAGTCGAACGCTTTTTTGTAGTCGATATACATAGTAAAAATGCTTTTCTTTTTTCTGATGGCCTGTTTTGATACTATTGCGTCTATTGTTAATTGTTCTTTGCAACCTTGACTAAATTTTCTACATCCCTTCTGTTGTTCGGCTAAAATATTGTTGCTTTGAGCATGATTATAAATTAAATGTGATATGCAGGACGTGATAATTTTATAAAAGTTTTGAAGGCATGTTATCGGTCTATAATTTGCTGGGTTTTTTGTGTCATTAGGGTTTTTAGAGAGCATGTAAGTAATACCGTGTGATATAAAAGGAGGGATAGTATCTGGAGATTGAATGAATTTGTTTATATATATGAGTAAAAATGGATGTGTGCTGTTAAATCTCTTAAACCAATAATTATGGATTTTATCAGATCCAGGTGCTTTCCAGTTGTGTGTTTTGGCTATCACTGATTTTAAAAGGTCCATATCTATTGATTCAAATCCCATTTCCTCAACGTGTACATGTCTTTGCTTATCTTCTTGTATCCACTGACCTACTTTGTGTTCGACAGGCTTTGACCAGATATTAGACCAAAATTCTTGTAGTTCACTAGCTGTCGGTGTCGTTCTGTTGTCATGAGAATTTGTTGATGGCTGTTGTGTTATGTTAGGCGATAATGAATTTGTATTAGTATGTAAAGAGGTAGGTTGTGTATTAGCATTGTTATTGAGTGTACGATAAAATGATTTTTCGTTAGAACAGAACTGCTTGTTTTGTGATTTCCTAAGTGTTGTCAATTTGTAACGACGTAATCTACTTGCCAGTGCGCTGAGCTTTTGCTTAAGTGTGTCAAGAAAATGTGTTAGGTCAGTGTTATCTTGTTCGTGTCTACTATGTATTTTATATTGATTTTTTATTTTTTCAATTTGTTTTTGTATAACTAGACTTCTATTACCATTTATGTATTCAGTTAGCTGTGCAATTTTTGCTCTCAGGTCTTCAATTTTTGATTGAAGCCGTTTTTGCCAAAGTGGTTCACGTTTGTAGTTAGTGTTGTTGTTATCTGTATCGGATATTTTAGATCCATTGTAAATAGAGGCAGTGTAAGCTGCACAATAAATAATATTATGAAAGCTTTTAAAGTCATCATCTTGTTTGAGATATTTTGGTAGCAAAACTGTGTTGATGAGGTGAACAATGCGGGTGAATTTTTTAGATGCTTTTTGTTTTGGAATATAAGGCTTTGAAATTGGATCAGTATCTTTGAACTTGTCAAGAATTGTAACAAAATATTTTTCGATATCGTTTAATTCTGCAGAATCATTTTCATCGATTTCGTTCAATCTTTCTGTCGTGTCAGGTAAAACATGAGAAGTTTGCTCGAGCAAAAGTTGAGTAGATTCGTGTAGTGTATCTAAAATGGGACTACTTTCTCTTGGAGTATTGGAAGGACGTTGGACTCTAGAAGTATCATGTAAATTGTTTTCGGTTGAAAATGAGTTTATGTTCTGTGCATTCAACTGTTGGGCTACTTCTTCACGAATTTTTTGTATTCTCGTATCTGTTACCATTTTATTGTTAAGAATAACTCTACGTTGATCAGCGATTCTTTGTTCGGATACATGGGCTATTTCAGGATTTTCATTTATGACATATTCATGCAACCGAGGTCTATAAGCTGTTGTATTTGTTTCAAGATTGGTAATAATAAAATAGCCACGAATTATAGACTCATTAAGTTTATTACTCCACTGCATTCTCTGTTGGGATGATTGGGTGTGTATAGATTGGGATGATCGGGGTTCCGCTGATAATTTAGCTTCTACTTCTGCGCGTATTTGATTGATTTTTTCTAGTTTCAAATATTTGTTATTAATTATGGCTCTCCTTTGATCTCCTACTCTTTGTCTGCTAACTTTCATTTCGGGAAATTTTTCGGTGAATTTAGCGTGTAGTTCGCCAAGATAATTTCTTTTTTCTGAGTCTAGGTTAGTGATTTCAAAATATGTGCGCATAATGAAAATATTCATCTCATCTGACCATTTTAAGCGCACACGTGGGCCAGCTGTGGTGGGTGCAGCATTGGCGGCGTCAGATGCCTGCTGCACAACAGTCACAGATGGGTTTGAAAGAATAGATTCTGCTATGGATGGTGCTGGTGAAGAATCTTGTTCGCGTTCTATATAAGAAGGCGGAGAAGATGGTAGAGAGGGGAAAAGTGATTCGGGTGATGAAGAGCGAGAAGATGAAGGATCGGCTGTAGTAGTTTGTTCGAGGGGAGCCCGCCTGCTCAGCCCCCCGTCGCCGATGGTTCGCATACTGTGGCACTCAGCACCGGCTCCAAGTGCGCCCCGGCGACCCCCGGGAAGCGGCCGCAAATTATATTTTCTATTATCTCTATTCATTATTAATATGATTGTTTGGGATCGTTAGTTAAGAGATGGACCTAGCCGAGATGTTATGGGCTCAAATAGAGTGTCGACCTCAAAGAGGAAAACGTCAGGATGTTATGACTAATATTGGCACCAGTCTCCGTAAGCCCCCCCACCACGACAAGGTGACCCCGCGGGGGGGTTATTATTATTATTATTAATGAAAGTACTAATTCAATCAAAATAAATTCAGTTCAAATAAGCATTCTTGATCCGATCTTTACTACTTAACCCTTACATTTGATAAAGGTACCATTGTAAAGGGTCGGCTTACTTGTTAATTGAACCATTTGGTATTCTGTGATTGAATTAAGTTAAAAAAACTAAAATATTTAAAGTTATAAGCACGTGTCCATTGCATAACTGCACCAGTGCACCAGTGCGTTGAACATCTGGAGTTAACGGCGCATTCGACAAATTGCATAGTTAAACTCTAACTACCGGTTAAGATTACAACACGATTTAGGAGTTATGTTTTATCGCTTAATCCACAAATGTTGCGACTGTTTCGAAAGAAATAAAAATTGTAAGCACTAAAATTGTATTGTAATATGTACAGTCGAAGGCAGATAGACCCCCCTACCTTACTTACCGTAATGATCGGGTTGTTAAATTTATCTGCACCCGACTGTACACTTCGAATTAAAAAAAAAAAATAATTTTGATCAGTGCCCCTAGTGTGAGTTTTTCTTAACGCAGACGCTAGCGACTGCGTTAGGATTTTGTATGGGATTTTTTAGTTGCCTTACTATCCGCCAGAGGCGCTTTACAGGTCTACCGTACAAAATCGCTAACGCAGTCGCTAGACTCACACTAGGGGCACTGTGCTTCGGATACTTATCACCATAGAATCGCGCGCGGTCTCTACGGCAATTTTTATCTATGCTTATCGTTAATCTCTATATGGCATGTCTATTTTGTCCCGCGGGGTTTGCGGTCGCATTCACAAAATTGTAATTATGCCGTCGTCGGGGCTATACGAGTGCCTTCTGATATTATAATTTTGATTTAAAAATAAATGTAATACAGCCAGTCTCTTGGGCATATTACCTCCTTGCGAGGATAGTAATTTGGGATCTATATATTTTTTTTTAATATGAGTCTTGAAATTCCCAGAGGATTGGATTATATTTAATTTGCTGAATTAGTGCAGTCGTGTCATTAAATGTGTTAGTTTGTTTTACAAATAATTACAATATACGATACGATATACGATAGATAGATAAATGCTTTATTTATCAATACAGTGCTTAGTTAGTTTATATATTTATTTGTTAAAATTTTTAGATTAGTAAATTATTTAATTCAAAATGGCATCTGAAACATATTACTAATCTAAAATTTTACATACATACATATGCAAATTTGTATAGATGTGTATGTAAAACAAAGTATGCCGAGTTGTATGTAGTAACACACGTAGCGTAGGTAGATGGTATTAAGAACTACACATACAAATAGATTTCATGTGACTCAATTTTACTTGAGGTCGTAAACTTGTACTTTAAGTACTTATGCAATCGTATAAGAAGTTGTAATAGAAACACAATATAAACCTAGGACTACATCTTACAGAAGAGATTATGATTTTTAATTTCAGATCAATGAAGAATGAAATTAGGCTAATTTTGACGTTAAAAGATCGATCATAGGAATATCTAAGCGCACGGTAGTGCGCAGGCCAAGTTCCAGCAACAGTTTCCGTACCGTTTTCAGCCAGTTTTGACCCCCTGTAGGTCAGTGCCTATTTCAAGTACAGAGAATAATTAGTAATTACCAAAATAGTAATGAAGGGGCACAAATGGTTATTAAAGGATCTGATACAAGTGCACTATACTCTACTATACCTACTAAACAATGGTGATATCACGGGTGTAAGTAATGAGATTATGAGAAGATAAAAATTCCTTTAGAAGATAAATTTTAAGAACATGTATGTTCTATAGGATCTTTTCCTTAAGCGGTTATTTGTTACGACAAAGTAATATGATCTCTAAGGAATTATTTATTTAAAATTAAATTTAATTACAAAATTGTGTCAATTGGTTCTTTTAAATGTTGCATAAACCAATTTTTTTGAACATTGGAATCGCAGACAATCATTAATTTAAATTTATATAAATAATCTAAACAAGACATTATAGAAAATCTTGCAGCATTCCACCAATAAACATTTTTCAAAGGAAATAAAATTTCGTGTCTCCTATTGTGTATTTGCATATAATAATTTACACACAAACAATTTGACTGTCTGACGTCTTTCTCATACCTTCGTGTATTCTGGGGCCTTCGTATTTCCCAACAGCAATACAGTTTATTTCATCATAAAAACAATTTAAAAAATATAATCTATAATAGTTACGTGAGAGTAAAACAATAAAATCTGAGTTTCACACACATGGCGTTAGGAAATGTTAACTCACGATGAAATAATGAAATGACTGGAGGCTGTTATTAGAAACTCATTACGTCCGACAATCGTGTCGGGTCGGCCGTAGAGTAGAAGAGGCAGAGACAAGGTCTCTTAAAGCTGAACTTAAAACTTTATAGTTTTTATAGTCCATAATTTGAATGTGGAACTAAACACACTTCATTTAAAAGTTTTATAATTTTTATCCATTGATATTATAGAAGACAAAGACAAAAATTTACATTCTATTTTTAAAACACAAGTTTCTAGATCGATTTTATTGGAAACAAAATAAAGAAAAGTATTTACATAATTAAAAAATCTTAAACTAATTACTTAAACTTAAAAAAATAATAAGATAAACATAGATATTAAAAAAAAGATTACAAAAATTCTAGATCGATTTTGAAATGCAGGTAGCTTTAAAGGAAATAATCTGTCTATCGATGTTATATCGTCCAAGGATTTTCACAAATCGAGTAGATATGTAAACGGCTTTTTCCCACATTAGCCTCCCAAAATGACCTACTCTGTAGGTCTGCGGTCGGGCGGCGGAGTTCCACTGACCCACATGGTTATAGAACAGGTTCCACTCGAATTCGGCAAGATCACAAGACGTGAGACCGGCCAATAATCATATTACATATTAGCATTTGTACGGGCCTCCTTTCCGTGGGAGTTCGGGATAAAATAGACTATCTATGTGTTCACTGATGATCCAAGTCATAATCAATGAAAATGGGTTTGTTGCTTCCAGTATGGTTTGTATTTTGGTCATTCTGAGCTAGATTTTCATGAGATTTCATTCTTTTTGCTTTTTTATATTTACCTGCTTACTTTTTTCTTCTATTACAATTGGCCAAAGATTTTTTTTTCTTTAAAAAGTTTGTGAACTAAAAGTGACCCCTACTGTACCTACTATAGTGATTAGGGAGTCAGGATTATCTGCCCCCGTCTGTACTATGATCAGTTTCCAATTGCTCTCGAACTTCAAAAGCGTAAGAATAGGCGAGGCAAGCTATTCAAGTCCATAATTTAACTCGTTTGTTTTTATGTAACAACATAATGAATCGATTATTTGCATGTTACAATTACATTAGGCAACGTTATCTAGATTGAGACGTTATTTGTTATTCAACCTGTTGATTGCAAAGTTAGGTGTGAAATAATTAACTGTGAACTAATTATAAAAAGATTTTATATCCTTATCTCTTTTTGAATATGTATATGTAATGGGGAACGAGACAATAACTTTTATATAGACATTATTTCACTATAAATAAATTTCTTCTTTATTATATAAATAGATTTGGGTTTTTAATATTTTACGAATTCAATAACTATTTCTACATATTAAATTTACTGTAAATACTACAATTACTAAAACTATTTTGTTAAAATACGGTATTTTATAATATAAGAAACTTCATTACGTACTATTTAACTGCTTACATTATAAAAGTTATTATTATTTGCAATATAAAAGGTAATTTTCTTGTATCAATGGTTGACGGTGGAACTGATATCGGAATCGAATGCATTTAACTCGCTTTTGTGGCCGACCGTGACTTGTTCGTTTATTTTACTTGTTTCAAAACTGAGATGAATGATATATCGATAAAAAATCAGTTTATTGTGTATATTAAATTTGTGTGTAACAATTAAAAACAATAATTAATAAAAAAATAAAATGAAGACATAGCCAAAAATAAAACCTCAGTACTAATTATAATTGATAGAGATGAAACACATGGTAAATATGCCGTAGAAATATAGCGCGCAAGAAAGAAGAGTTTAAGTCCAAAAGCTAGCCCTGAATTGTAAGAAAACAAAACTGAAGATGCAAATGAATAAAGAAGTTTGAAATTTGACAAAAATAAGTACTTCCGAAAACACAGTGACAGTAACTGTGAATAAAAATCCTATTCTTTTGAGGCTTAGTGTGTTATCTAGCTCATTAGCTAAAAATCTATAGGCTATAAGACTTACCTTAAAATACCTGGGTGCCCTTTGAACAGTGAACTTTCTCTGTGAATTCTTTCCAGCACCAAATGACAGTTGCCCTACGTTAGCGATTGCAGTCTTATGATTTCCAGCTATGATTTCTTATATGTCCACCTGCACATCTCTTGCCTTATAACAGCTATTATGGTTGTCAATTTCGTAAGAAAGAAATAACCTAGTTACTGGGATGTGATCAATCTGTAACATGTATTTATCTCAACAAATTTTATCTCAGTCTGTAGTTCCGTACATTTGCAGATACAATTTTAACTGTACATTACGACTGCGGTTGATTTTCGTTCGATCTGATAATACCTGGAAATTATTACAATCAATGCTTTGTCTTGCTGAACTGGTTTCGCTACTGACCGTACCCACGATGCCCTAATTCAATACTCCTAATTAGAAAGCTTTGTACTTCATCAAATATTCAAATAAGCCGGCCGCATGCAATCTAGTAATGAGTGTTATTATAGAATGCACAGTCGACAAACCAATCAGGATTATCCAAAGGCCCGTAACATTTTTCATTTAAATCTGAAATTTTGATGTAGTGTTGTTGAAAATGTGATTAATATGATTTAGTTAAAATTTAATTGGTGAATTATTTGTACTTTATTACCCTCGTTCAGGCAGCGAACACAATTGTTACAACAACAGCCTAATGATTAAACGGATTGGTTTGGTTTAAGTAACTTTGTATATTTGTTTAGAACAGTAATTTTTTTTACTGTTAATTTTATAACCAATCCAATAAAAATATACAGTTTAGCCAGGTTATAAGAATATGTTTCCTCATGAGGTACTTGAACCATTATCAGATCCTGAGCATCAATTTTATTGTTACGGAAAAACACACAACTACCTCTACAGCTAATATATCTCACAGAAATACTCAAAATTAACATATAATCACTACAGAATCATCACCTTGTATGCAATCTCTATATAAAAGGCTTCTGCCATACAAATTGCTTTAGCCTTGTCTATAGCAAATAGCTCTGTAATTAGTTGTTCTCTTGCCTAATAAAGATCATATTTAACATTTTGATTATTTGCTTTGATAGAAATACCACTATTATTTTAATCATTGTCTTTTTAATGACTAGATTTAGCGGTGCTGTTACAAGAATAGGTTTCCATTTTGGGGCAACTCTTGCCTTACATGGTATCTTTCGGGCTGATGAAGTTTGCTGAGACGACGCTTTTAAGTAAATGAAGGTTGAGCGGATCGCACTCTGACCCCGAACACAACTATGGCAGGCGTTGATGAAGATACTCGTATAAAACCGAGGAAAGTAGTAGTAGTACTTGGTTTGCTTATACCGCCAGTGTACTTTCTCGATTGTTGGGTAAGCGCTGTACCTATAACCTGGACTGCGTAATAATTCTATGCTTCCTACAATTGCTATCTTCTTCATAAATGAATAATAATATAGATAAATGAATTTAAGTTATTGTGACATCTGTGAAGAAAATGTTATCTTCAATATTTAGTATCACACTCAGCTAATAATGATCCCGATATTGAACACTTTTTCTTTTTTTGTTGTTTGATTGACAAAGAAATCCATTGAAAACTTATTGTTAACATTGTACGTAAAAAATTAAAATCAAATTATGTCGGTTCTTTTTTACGCATAAGCGTTTCACCGCCATAGTTTCGAAAGCAATAAGACAAAACCATCGGCGCCGCAGAATTGGGTCTTGCCCGATAATAAAACGTGTATTACTCGTTCACTTATCGACGGTGCCCTCGTATTTTTGTCTCGGACGATTCTTTGCATCCTTTTCTACGTTATGGTTATAGAGAAGAGTGATTAATTACGAGTTTTGGAGCTGTTACTTCATTGTACGATTGTCCAAGTTTTAGCATCGGAATGAAATCTTGACAGCCTTGACAACTGTCACTTGTCAGAGCAGTAATTATAAATGTGCGGGTGTCAAAACATGATCAATTCGATAGATTCCGAGGAAGACAATTTTGACTTTTTTACTTATGAGTGACAATCTTTTGTGTGCCACTTGCTCAATTGCATTTGAGCAAGTGGCATTTATATTATGTACTTTATTGCACTGATGTCTTTTATCTGTAGATCTAGACTGTTACCTTACAATTAAACCGCTAAACTAATAGGGGAAAATTTAAGGACATAAGGACATTTCGGGCGAAAATGCCAACAATATGTATCAAAAAATTTGACAGAAACTTTTTCCTTATGATGGATCACATTACCATTTTATTTATTGTTTTCATAAATTGTTCAGGGTTTTAAAATAACCACTGCCTAAAATACAAATATTATTTTGATAGGCGCTGTTTGAGGTTAACACAACTCAGCGGTTCATTGTAGCGACAGATAAGAAGTGACTTTGTTACATCTAACAAGTGTGACAACACAAACAGTATTGGTTTCGCCAAAGGTCAAGAAAAGCTCTACAGTGTTAATTTTTTGTTCGATTGCATCAACATCAACTGTAATTTATAAAAAAAGAACTTATAAAAAACTGACATTCAATGATATTGAACTTGTTGTCCATTTGATTAGTAAGTTTGCGTCATGCGCATCTATTGATGATTTCACCCGTTCGCAAATGTTGAAAAAATATATTCTAAGACAAAATTTAGTTTTTAACACGTTGGCGGACGCACTACGTCTATATAAGTTATAACAATTAAACTTCTACTGTGTTTTCAATACCGTCCGCCAACGTGTTAACAAAAATTATACTTTGGTCCATGCTTTTATTGTGAGCAGGAAGATATTTGTGCATTAAAATATCCGTGCACCGTTTGTGGAGTTCTCTTATTTGAAGCCGGTTTTGGGTTTACCAACAGATCATAATATGCCTTTCATAATATCATGACATCTTTTATTACTTGACATTTTCATAAAACTATTTCAATAATCCTCAATATTTAATAATTTAATAATAAACTTATTGTAATAATAAAAACATTCAAATGTAAACTCGTCTGATTTGACTCAAATTTTGTGAATTGACGTTTTTGAAGAAAATGCTGCAGTGGAGTTTGTGGCGCCACTTCTCCTCCACTTGCGCTTTGGAAGTGGTGGTAAACTTAAAATAAGTAACAATTGACGTCAATAAGTGATAAGAATATCCTATATTGAAAATAAACAATTTGAATTTGAATGCTTTGTCACCGGTAAAGCCACCTGTAAAATTTTAACTCTGAGCAATCGGAAGTAGATCAAATTTAACTCGCAAGATTAGATTACAGACACCTGGACACGTGAATCTGAATAAAGGGTTGTAATAAAAACGTTTGATTTACCCAAATTATTTAGCAAAAATATAACAATTAAAGAAATATTTGTACGTTTTTATTAGGGACTAGCTATTGCCTGCGGCTCCGCCCGCTGGGACTCAGTTATATCGTGCCCAAAAGTAACCTATGTTGGCGCTCTGGTGCTTAACTATATTCGTACCAAATTTGATCAATATCGGTCCAGCAGCGTAAGCATACAGTCAGATAGACTCGCATTTGTCCATTTATTTTTTATATATTAGTATGGTTTGCTCAGTAAATTTTGTAAAGAACAAATTCTATATTATGTACCTAATTTAATAAAAAGTATAATTTAAAACAACTCAGGGATGTCTAAGACCAAGTTAAATGTCGGAACCCGACTACGTGCACCTGGGCTGGGCTAATGGACTCGCCCTCCAGGGAACCACTTAAATATTTTACGAGCAAGATCTTTTCATCCTTGCAGTCCAGTCTCCACTGGCTTTAGCAAATTTAAAAATGCAAAGTTTTGAGTTCTTGTACATAATACATTAAATCCTAAGGTTACCGACCTTTTTTTTGGGTTGAGATACAAATTACGGTGTAGTGAACGAGCAGGAGTTTATTTTTATTTTCGTAATTTTATAAGTTTACATGCCAGTATTTGTAAAAGACTTTATAATTTTTGTTTATTTTCAAATTATGAAAATTATATTTTTTTTTTCAGGTAAGGAATCCAGTATTTAGGTGCCATGTACTTTCGATTGTCGGGTAAAATTTAATAAATACACTTAATATTTACACATAATAGCTTTTTGGTTCGCGTTAAAAATATTTATCATTTTATTTTATGAAATAATTCGGTGTTAATGTTTAGTGATATTAATATAAATTATAATTCGCATAATGCCAGCTTGGCTGTTTGGCAGCTGTTTAGCGTTTTCCTGATGGCTTCCTCTTCTAATGAGGTTTTGATCCGGGTGCCCTAGTAACTGTTGCCAGTTGCAAATTGCCATTGCCAATTGTTGCAAAAGATGCTGCTTGTTTAATTACAATTGTTGCAAAAAAAAACTGTATAAAATTACCGATCCTGTTCACAAAATTTCATGATAATCGGTTAAAAAATGCGACATGTAAGCGAGAACAGACAGTCAGATGGAAATAAGAATTTCCCGGTCAAAAATATTTGTGGCCTTATAGCAAAATACAAATTCAATAATAATTCTAGTCTTTCAGAGGTTATTCTTGAAAATTCAATATACTTTATTCCATTACAAAAGGTATCTAGCAGTTAGTAAAACCCTAGTACGACATATTCGCCAGATGCAAGCGGACAACACAATAACCCACTTTCAGTAGAGAAAGTGCTTGCGCGAGCGATGATACAAGCCGCGTAATAGGTCAGAGATTGAGCCCTAGCCCGCCTAGATACCAATCTAGACTTGCACCCAAACTGTAATGGTGCAACGGCCTAGCATTAGTTACCCCCGCACCTTAAAAAAAATATACCTATGTTTGCAGGACTAATTATTGATGACATTTTTGCACGACCGACCAAAATGGAGTAGGTATAATGTTTTTAAGATTCATGTATGTATGTTTTTATATATGTGAGATTCTTTATTTCACCATAAGTCTTCAACGGCTTGTTAAATAAATGTAAAGACAACATTCTTAAAAAAAAGTTGCTTAAAGAATAGATAAGTAATGTAATAAGGAATAACGTAGAACGGAAAGCCTAGAAGATCCATCTTGTCTAGCTTACTAATGAAATTATGGCAGGCTTATCATACGGATTAACCAATCTTTTGGCGCACTTTATAAAATAAGTATTTGTGGAAAATGAGTGCAGGAAGTTGGTTGCGACAAAATCAAATGAGGAAAACAGATGACGTAACAGAGCAAAGATTCTAGATGCATTTCCGTAACTAGTTTTAATGGTCTGGTATCCCTAAATCCGAATACAATAGTCAATACGCCTTTGTTACCGAGGCCATGAAACCACGATAAAACGCCGTCTCAAAACAGTGAGTGCATACAGATTAAGCTTCACATGAAATGCGGGCGTTCGTGGTTACATCAACGGGGTCTATTCTTTAATTGAAAAGCTTACTGCGTTTCATCTAATGCCCTATTATGTATTGACGTAATAGGACATGGCAAAATAAATATATTTTTTATTTGTTTTATTAGTGCATACTGCTAGTCCACCCCGGCTTCGTCTGTTGTACAAGCCTATGTCATTTGGGGATAGTGTCTTTTCAACGGTGAAAAATTTTAAGGCTCCTTCGGTCCTACTAGCACCACATCCCAAAAAAAAAAACTCTTTCTGTAAGGAAGCTTATCAGAAATCTTCGCACAACTTTTTGCTAGTATCTCTAACTTACATTAGAACCTCGAAAGTCATTGAAATACTAGATCACAATACGCGGACTTAATGTTAGAGAAAACTTAGATAACTTAACCTTTGTCCTCTCCGTATTCTATAAAACAGTACTGTAACGCTAGATCCCATCGATCTAACATGCAAATATCACATTTCCATACGTATTGTGCTAGAGAAACTCGACGAAAGTAAAAGGGCTTTCGTTTTTATCGTATTTATTGTATTGGCTGTTACAAATAGACAAAGTTGTTGTGAGGCCAAAAAAGGATAGATCGGTATGATAGTGATAAATAAAGTTAATAACTTGCCTAGTTTTTCAAGTAAGCCAAGCCAAAATTAGCTAAATTGACTTCATAAGCTAATTGTTACTTCTCTTTTTCGAGTCTTAATATGAACCCTATATTTTACCCAAGTTCAGGTCCTCTATAATTGTGCAAGACACATGGCAGCTAGGTCACAATAGGAGGTGAGCCATCAACTCAACAATTGGTACCTGAAAACGAGCCATCTCATCATTTATCCAGTTGACTATTTTTGTAACGTTTGTTGGGTTGCTGCCCGTTGCTTAGCAATGGCCCTTATGGACGTCATATAAAAAGAGTGCATCGATAAACAACAGTTCCTTTTGTTTTGCAATTACACTATTTTATACTTACATTGCCAAATTAAATTTAACCCCTTTCCTACGCCTATGTGTATTTCGTTCCTTTGATTTAGTGGGAAAGGGGATAAGTTCGTCTTTAGCAGAAAAAAGACCATATTTTGGACTGATTTCATTCTTACTATTTTCTTTGTGTAGATTAAAGATTTACATACACGTCTGATGTCAATTTCAATTCCAACTAGAATCATCATTGTGTATTCTGTGCTAGAACTGTATCTATTGTCACTGAAAATGTATTAAAGTCTAATGTTTTCATTAAAAGTGCATTGCTACCCTTATCTGATAACAAATATTATAAGCACCCATCAATTTAAGGACCCTATACAAGACACTTTTAGAATCCAATAGCAAATATTCTACATTTGAAATTTAAGATTTCAAATATAGAATTCAATTGTGGTCCCTTTCTGGTGTTGATTTGTGCGTTTGAAACATACTCATTTCGGCCCGGGATTTTAAAGTATGCTGGCAAGAATTTATATTAGTTTTAGTTGGGAGGTGTGTAAACACTATATATATTAAATCAATAGTGAATTTAACCCTTATCCAATAATGTCAATTAATTCTAAACCAACGGCGCCAAACACAAATCACAGCTTACTAATTGAACGGCATAATTTTCGTCCATAGATAAATATTACGCGAGTATAAACCTAACTATTTGTTTGTTATATTAAATACGTGTTTGGCCTAAAGAAATTTTCTCATTACCATAGACCACAAAACCAATGCCAAAAGCGAATTTATTACAATTGGAAATTGTTAAATAAATATTAAGGAAATTATTTATGGGAAGGTAGGAGGCAGGAATTAGTATTATCATGGAAATTGTAATCTGGGACCTAAAATTTACAAGTTTCATGAATATTTACATATATAGATACCATAGTGTAGATAAATCTTTGCAGTTTCATACTGTGCGTGGTGTCATATTTGCGTGATTTGTAATCCTTAAGTAAATTTATATTTGACTTCGATATTAACTCATATTATGAATTCTCTTTAACATATAATTTCATATATTTAGACCTTTATCTAAAATATTCATAAAAACTGAAAGCGGATTTGCTATTTCAAACATTTCTTCTATTTTTCTCCAAAAATTAAGATTTTCTTTTATCATGTTCAAGAATATTTGAATGGTTCTTATTTCTCTACTTTTTCCCTCTTTTAGAATTAATAAATTGTGGTAACAAAATCGTGGTGTTTGCAATTTAATTTTTTTATTACTTTAATTTTCCTCTCCCATATCAATGGTAACCAATTTTTCAAAGAACACGACATACCGATGTAATCTTAAATTACTTCATTGCTACACCAATGTCTTGTTATATAAACTCATGCATTACAATACTAACCTAAAGCATTTGAAGATAATTTATATCAATTTATTTATGTGTAATATTATCTTTAACATTAGCAATTCTTTGCAATGGCGAATGAGACCGATTTAGTTCATCATTTAGTTGGTACGTTGCGCAGGCGCAATCAGAGACAAGGAAACAAGAGATAATGTACATCTACTGGCTTATGATTAATCGGGTGCGATTGCCCAACAGATTTCGTACAGTTGCCTTAACAAGTCACCTATTAGATACTTGACTATTATGCAATGGTTTGCAACCAATGTTTGTTCAATTGTTTGACTACCATTCATATCAAATAGCATAGACAAAATTCTATAATGTGTGTTTTTAAATGGTTTATTTCAGCTGTTTAATAATAGTCTTTATTTTACCGATTTAAATAAATGTCTCCATTCATCTATTAGAGACTCACGCTGGCGTAATGATACGTGTTTACAATTCTTAATTCTGCGCTTGTGGCCATAGATTCTGTATGCTTACAAAAGCAACTAGAAAATTTAACAAATTTAAACAGAAATAAATGAATCTTCCTTTGACGTTGGACTGTTCCAATGGCGAATTGGCCGTAGGACAACAGTTGCGGAATCCGTAATGGCGTTTAGGTGATTGCTATCTATATTGAAACGGATATAGATGATTCGACCATCAAAGGATATGCACTTGTAAAATAAACTACATTGGGATTGTTCTACGAGTACATTTGTAACCTGAGAATTATAAAGATGTGAGAAAACGAAACTATAAAGCTGCTTAAATTTAACCTACACAATTTCGTCATTCTATTTAGCACAGACAAACTATTATTTAGTATTTATATGACTGTGATGATTTTCGCAATAAATATGATTGGAAGTGATGGCTCCGTTGGCCTAGCACAACACGTTTACGTGTCAATAGTAAGCTGACCCTTTTGACCTTACACTTACACATCTGAAGAAGATACAGCTATGAGCGGCCATAAGATACAAGCGGCCGCCCGGGACTCTGCTCCCGTTGCAAATTTCCCCTTTCCTGACTTTTAACATTTCAACGCTATAAGTCAAGTAGAAATCAAATGTTATAATCAAAAATGCAACCATAATAGATTTTGACAGAATTTGAAATCCCCGTGGGGAGAATATTATAGGTCACACGTGCAAAAAATACCCTTGGATCGACTTACAATACCCGATTAAACCACAGACAACAAACTTATTTGAAAATCATAAATATAACAAGTCAACCCAATAAACAGACCAAAAGATTGTTATCTAATTTAAAGCTACACAATTTATATGTCGTTAATTTGAACGTCGAAATTGTTGGTTTTAAAGTTCAAGGTTTGTGTTTCACGCAATATTTAATAGCGTGAAACGGACTGATTACGTATAAGGTAAATAAGTACATAATTTAGTGAAAATGAAAGATATAGTACGCTATAAGGTTAAGTTAAGTGGTTAGGTTAAGTGCTAAATAAGTAAGTACCTAGTTATTGGGTAAGAGGATTATGTATTTAGGCTTATTTTACAAGTTTTATGTAATTCCATATGCAGATCCTGGAGTCCTATGGATGAATCAATCAAAAAGGAAATGCCGGATGCCCTGCATGGCCATGAAATAAAAATTCTCAGGTTAAAAAAAAATCTACAAAAGTAATTATATAAACTTACAGACAATGCCAACCATTAAATTATAGTAGCTCTTTTACTTTTACCAGTAAAATTTTTGGTTCAATAAATTACAATTGATAAGTACTAAGACAATTTAATCAAAATTCAATACCGTGTAAACTAAGCTTTTTACACAACCATTGTTTTTCTCATATTAACTTTCATATATATAAAGAATCTTGGTCAAATAACCACCTACACATTGATGAATGCAATTTTCAAACGATGGAATTAACTATCGCAAACACGCTATTACCGTACAAATTATCTTATCTGACGCATGTTACCAGTAACACCCACGAACCCTAGGGGACGGGATAGGGAATAAATTTATCATTATTGCGTCCTTCCGTAGGGGGCGCCACTTGCGCCTCCCACGTTCCGTATCACGCAAATTACGCTAGCAAATTAAACTGCGGATGGTTAAAATACTACTTTTCTCATGCAACTGGGTCACGTGTGGAGTGTTCTGGCCGTGGTTTTAATATTTCTCGTTAGAGCATTGGTCTGGGTTGAATTAAAAAAAGTTTGTAGCTCTTTGTCCGATGAAATGAAAAGTCAGTTTCGCCCGGATTGCGGGTCAGTAAAACGGAACGGAACTGCCTCTTATGGAGTTGGTTATGTCTAAATTACAGGTTTCGAGCTTTTGTTGCTGTGGTTAAATGCAAAGATTAATTTGATGAGCGCCTTAATGGATTTATGGTTTTTAAATACTTTTTTCGTTGCATCCAATGTGACCGATATACATTTTGTTGGTGTCGATGAAAATACCTGTGTTATATTTTTGATGACTTTAGTTTAAGAGTATTTTGTATTTATTTGGTTTTAATTTGAAAACCACTGAAATGTAATTTTTTATGTGTCTACAGTAAATACAAAACAATAACTGTATACTTACCTAGTTTTGAATTTCATATTAAGTATTTATATTAAAAGCCTCGTATGAAACCATTTCTGAAACTATTATTTAAACCGAAGGGTTATCTTATTACTATGATGAAAATGACTTAACTTTATGATATCGAAGATAAATATTATTGCAATGCATCATGTAGTGTACCTGTTTAATACACATACAATTTGAATTTTATTAGGTACTTACTTAACAATATGCACCTACATCATAGATTTAAAAAAAAATTACCGATTCGAACTTCTTTGACCTACATAGGTACATAAAGGTATCAAATTTTAATTTGGCAACACTACGACGTGACATCTATCGTGATACGAGTATATCTAAAAAGTAATATTTTTTCTTACAATTACTGACCTTTGACCATAATGAGCATGTGAGATACCTTCCCGATCATAACTCAATGTTTCTGCGCCAAATTCAAGGGTGCCAATTACGTTTGATTTATGGCAACATTTTGTGGAGTAATGTTGCGTGTTGCCACTATTTATTGCACGCACACTGCCGCATAAATCTACCCAGACTGGACCATTAGCTAGCCGTGATCTGCGAAATGTCTCTATGCGGATCTTGAGATCTACAAATAATTATAAATTATGATTTCTTAGTACTACATTGTCGTTGTTATTTCAACTTACTCATCATAATTAGGATGGTAAGAGAAGACAAGACAAAAATCTTTTTTGCCCCAGAAGAAATATAAAACAAAAATTAAGAAATAAATAAGGATATAAGCTAAAATATATAGAGACGGACGCATTATTTATATAAATGTTAAGAAGTATAAAGAAGATTGTTACACGCAAAAACATAATTTAAGTATATATCTAAATCATGTAACCTATACAACATGGTCAATTGACCCTACACACTCAGACACAAAATTGAGAAAAACCACTTACTAACATCACTCAAAGCAGACAGAGGAATGCGAGTGACATTGAATAATTTTTTTGGCCTATCTGCTATTCTACGCACTCACGAACTCTCATCATCATACATACTCGTACAAACATATCATCACGCCTGTCACCCGTAGGGGTAGGCAGAGACTAGAGATTTCCATTGGCTACGATCACAGAACAAATAAATTATCCGAATAGAAATGTTTTGACGCAGATTTAGTTCCAGGATCAGTGTGGCAGCGTATTCTCTCTTCTTATCTTCAATTAATACATGCAAACCACACCACAACTTATTTGAAATGTATTACGTAGTTTACAACAAAGTCACCTAATATTGTCGACTAATAACAGTGGCAATAAATGACGCAATAAAATTCTCCGCCCATTATTTCTGTGTGAAACGTTGGCTTGAAACACAAACTAGTGACACGTTTTTCGTGCGCTATGCCATTTCTTGTTAATATTTCTAAGTTATTTGGCTACGATTCTTACATACCTCTCTCGCTTCCTCCACACTCATCACTCTCGTCATACACGCTCGCTTATTATCCATGGGAACTATATGTGCATAAGCTGTGAATTGTATTTATTCGGTAGCTGTTTTACCTACAATAGATTACAGTTGATCACGATACTCTAAAAAGACCAATGAAAATTCTTCTCCAAACAGTACGAAGCATAAATCTTCTAATAGAAATGTGTCCGCATTGAATTCATGCATGAGCTAGTTTTATCTACCGCAGTGCCGATGATAGATTAATCCTGACCAATCCACTCGAAATAAACATTGTTTATGATCCTTTGTAATTCCATATCTACAAAACAACAGGAGCAATGTCGGCGCCGCGTGTCGCACAATCCGGGGCGTTTCTCATTTGGACCCGCTCCAACTCGCTATGTCTGTCTCCAACTCCCGGTCGGGTCCTTTAAGACCAACTTCTGTTTAATTTACCCTGAAAACGTAGGGATGTCTTTTCCAATGTTGTATTAAGTTGATTCCTCGGTGAACACTAGCGCCACCATCATTTATTCACTGAAAACACAAGTTATCAAAAATCCGTGTTATATAATTAAGGTTTTGAATCTGAAGTTAATTTAAAACATATTAAATTATTGATTTTTCTTCCTACTTCCACTTACTGACGATAAAACTAAACTTAAATTATAAATAAACTAAATTTAAAAAAAAGAAGAAGAGATCACCCACTCATTAGCATTTCCGGTGCAAAGGTGCCCATATATTAGGTATACGTATGAACTCCATCATCAGGTTTGTTTATCTCATGAACTCTAGGATTAGAAAAATATTGTTTATACTCATAGCCCCTTTTAAAATTCGTTTGAAAATCATAAGTAATGCTACAATTTATTTTAAGGATCAAAAAATTTTAAGGATATGCAAGATATTGCCAACTTTACAGACATATTCTTTTTCCTCACTGTGAAGTATTGAATCACCACATTACGATGTCGACAATAAGAAAAAGATTTTTATTCATGCATAAAAGTGTCATAACGATTGCTTCAATAGGTCTGGAATAGCATAAATCCATGTTTACGACTTTTGAAGTCATTCGTACAGTCACGTCGCGAAACACCACTCTGTTGTTCTTTACATGTACCTGCTTATTCTCTTGTGAAACGTTGAAGATTGCGATATTTTTTATTAATTAGACATAAAATTTTTTGCTTTATCTATTTTGCAACTAGTATGACAACATTCGTGTTGGTATTATTTTGTTATTTTGCGATAATCACCAACATAATAAGTCCACTATTGAACTTTAAGCTTTCATATTTTTTTAAGAATTTTTTGGATGAAATTTTAATTCAATTTCCCTAAATTTTGTTTGCCTAAGAATTTAACAAAACATCACATTATTTTAAGTAATTTCTTTGTCTACTTTGTTTCGTTCTTGATCAAGACAAATATACAGATTCATTTTTATATTACATTTTATAAAAACAATTATTAGCACTTATAAATATAATTATGTTAAAAATAATTCATCTATCTATAATAAATCCAATCAAGAAGTTTGAAGCATCGTTACAGCCCTGAAGATAAACAATAAGAAAAGGCGTCCGCCATTGAGGTGTTTTATTAGTTTTCAAACAATAGATGAAGTCTTATTGGATTTCCACCGGCCGCTTACTGATTCAAGTGATTACTGAATTCTTTCGATAAAGTCGATAGTCTGTCTGAAAATATATTCTATATCTTTATTGACATAGTTATGAAACGTGTTAAAGTGTTTCGTGAGATTTCAAATTAAGAATTTTATTGAGTTATCCTATTACGCAGAAGGATTGAATACACATTTTTGAAAAAAAATTGTCGTATCACTTATGATGAGTCATAGTTAATTAATAAAAATCCCTTATTGGAGAATTCTTCTAATCACTTCTTTATCGTGCCATAAATGTTTTGTCAACGTATAAGTAAACTTGAAACTTTGAACCACCAGTCACGTTAGTCATCCTTTGACTTCCAACTCAATCTTTATTCATCCAATAAAAAGTAGAATCGCTTTTATTTATTTAATCGAATCAACCATCAAAATCGTAAAGCGAGTTGTCCAATAGTGAACAACACAGGCGCAAACGGGACGAGGCGAGGGGTCTAGTGGTAATCGACGGTAATGAAATAATTGCCCGTATCCGTCATTGGCACCACTCTCACTATTTCTGTGTTCACATCATTATGTGTTTTAGAATAACTTAATGGAACTACCATTATTTTAATGAATATCACAATTCATTTAGGAACTGGCCGTACCGAATAATTTATATCGTCCAGAATTCCAAGCGTAAAATCATCATCATCATCATTCTAACGTTTTCCTGGTTGCATCCTCAGCCGTTTGCCTCGGAGCCCAGGGTCCGCTTTCCTACTTTTTCTACTTCACTTCGTCCGGTTTTCGGCATCCATTATATCCAGTATTCCAAGCGAAAAATACTATCAAAGACTAATTGAATCGAATCGGCCCATAGGCCCTCTATTTCCCTGTGCTTTTATTTATTAACGATTTGAGCGATGTTCCATTGATAAAATTCAATTCTATGAAAGGTAAACATGCTAAACATAAGCCAGTTCAGCTTTGGATTTTGGGATTAGCAGGAATACAAACTGTAGCTAGAGAATTACAGTAAATGCATCTCAGGCCTTTCCTGTTTGAAAAAGCATTCTTGCAACCATTTAGCGGAGGCATTTAGCCAGGTAGTCCAGAAGTGGGGACGTTCACACAAATCACGGTAATCTGCGACGTATCACGATCCACTGCACTATTGTTGTATCTAGGGATGTGCTACTGCTTCTAAATACTTAAGTGTTGGATAGTTTTCGCTAGCACTAACTTGTATAAGACTTGGGTTCAACAAAGCCAGTCAAAAATTTTCTTTTTCAAATTTGACAACATCAGGGCAGGTGTAATCACCGATTGGACATTAAGTCGGTAATTTCACCTGCCCTGATTGATGCATTAGTACTAACATCTGATTTATGGTGTCTTGGAAAACCTTCGATCGATTCAATTATTAGTCGTTATTTGAAATACTAATGAATTGAGGTTAATACTGCGTCGAAAATGTTAATGTTAATAATTTTAAGAGACATTTGTTGAGATAACATGATTCATTGCGTACAGACATACATCTAATGGCTCATTTTCACTTTCTTTTTTGCATTTAAAGTAACTTTTTCGACTTTCACGAGTTGACCATTAATATTTAGAGCATTGTATGATAGAGTTCAACAGCCCACAGTACTTGTATGTGTAGTGCGCTAACATTGTAACCATATATTTGTAAATAAATAATATATAGTTTTAACTAAGACGGGAACAAAAACTTTACTGGCAAAATGAGTTAGTGGTAATAGGAGTTCGATTGAGCTTACAAACCTCAAAACTTATTGACCTATGAAGCCGAAATTTTGCAAGTAGGTAGTTCATAGTTACGTGGTTAGGATATGTCAGCTAAGAAAAACCGAAATAGAGCCTCAGAATTCAAATTATTCATATTACATTTATTGCACAAAATACAATTCAATATACCACACAATAAGAAGCATTGTCTAACAGGAGATAAGGATTTAACAGTCGATATTTTTGTAAAAGTGTATTGTTACATCACTAGCCGTATGCCAGCCATACCGGCGGCGCAGGCGCACGGCGCGCGGCGCGAGATTCCTAGTTTGTTCTCAGTCACTAGCTCTGAGGAATTGTCCTCTTGTCATGATTAAGTTTCCTGCTTAAGATTACTAGACTTGATCCATCTGTTTAGCACCAATGTTAAATATATGGGGATCATTGTCGTCTAAATGTTATTATGATTTCAATAAGCCAAACATAGGTGTTCGGAAGGTATGAAGCTAAGGTTCCAGTTGAAAGCGATGTTTTATTTTTTCTTTCGTTTCCTTCACCAGACTACACTACTCGGCATTATTTTTATGACCTGCCTTAACGGCTGCCTGCCTGACGTCACCACCCTTGATATGCTTTAGTTGGATTTTTTTATACTACCGAGTGGGCAATCAGGCCTATTACGGCCCACCTGATGGCAAGTGGTTACCGTACCCTTGGAACCTTGCAACACCAAGAGTGTCACGATCATGTTCGAAGGCATTTTTATGCTTATATGAAATAAGGATGAGGTGGAATCAGTCGCCCCTTATGACATTTTTGAGAAGGAAATGGATGGTATATTCTTTAATTATTTATTATTTATTTACTGTACGTCACTTAAATAAATACTGCCAATATAACACCACTGGCATAGTAACGTCGGGATCTGTGAAGTCCATATATGGCGATATTGAGATACCGTCTGATTCAATTGGGGCCGATGACCATACTCCGTAATCCTGCGCATTCTTCCCGCGACCCTATTGTAGAATCTCAGATCACAGAATAAGGGAGACGTATCTAGTCTTTTTTCGATGGAGTTTCTACGAGCGAAGGTGAGCGCAGTTTCGTAACTATTAGCTTAGTAACCAATATGTCAACCAGTTTATTGTGACTATTTTCTCTATTATACATATGGCTTTTGTGGATCGCCTTGTGAGCCGCTAACCCGAGTGCGACAGTACTTCTATAACATCCAATAAAATAATACTAGGAAGTGTTACGGCTAGTTACGTTGGGAACAGGTAGAAGGATAAAGACGCAGTGTAGGATATGCGTGGTAATGACTTTACCACCAAGGACGCCAAAAACCCGGCGAAGTGGAGTAGTAATTGGAAAACGGACCATATGGTCTCTAAAGCAACTAGGTTAGGAAGCAACCGGGAAAACGCTAAGGTGAGAGAGAGAGATAAACTTTTCTAAAGCAAATTTCTTCTATCTTGAATATAGTTATTATCTCCATGTTTATCGTTGGTCGAAGACCTTACGTCATCTGATGAAAATCAGATAATTGGCAAGCTCGAATAGCCGATATTGCAAGAGCTTGAATGCATGGCAAAACGGGTTTGTCTCATTATTAAACAGTTTTATAGTCAATATCCCATTTCTTTCTTTCCATATAATTTTCAATACAAAACTATAGATCTCTTCAATCATATCTGCTTCATCACTTTCTATCACTTTGTGATCTCACATCATCAGCTGTATCGTTTCAAAGCCCGAATTCCCTTTCCTCGGATTTTTCCGCTTCTCATGGCCATAATTTTTGTATAAATATATTTTTATAATAATTTGTCCTTGATACATTTGGAATAAAGCACTAGTATCAAATTCTTCTTAGTCCACACTTCATGGGAAATTAATTTCCAAAAATCTGCATTTCTGGAATAAATAGGTTATAGAGGAAACAAATGTTACGTAATGCATGCAATATTTGACATAGCACACAAATCCTACTCCTACATGGTAAGTTCATGCT
This sequence comes from Apomyelois bistriatella, assembly GCA_947044815.1. NCBI lineage: Eukaryota > Metazoa > Arthropoda > Insecta > Lepidoptera > Pyralidae > Apomyelois > Apomyelois bistriatella. Next base: position 2,601,747 of record OX345693.1, read on the forward strand.
TATGTATATTCCTAGTCGAATTAACATTCTGGCTCCCTAGTTAATTTCGTTTTATACGACGTGTTTCTACTTCTATTTGTCTAGTAAACATTAGGTCTAAGAAACGAGACGTAGCGATACAATTCTGCCAACAAAAAGTTCGCTATTAACTTTACCTTTTTAGTCAACTATTAATTTCGATGTAATTTAACTATATTCAGTTTCCAGAATCGGTGAATTTAAAGCAAATCAAAAGTTTTAAAAATGGCTCACGGCCTTTAACCTAGACACCTTTAACCCAGAACAAAAGCCGTATCGGAAAAGAGCTCGGAATCATCATGAACTTTATCATTCCCTGCAAACCGCTCCTAAAACCTAACTTGGGCCAGCTGAAGGAATTCAACGCGGTACGTTATACCCAGCCGCGCAATTTATTACGAACAACATTCGTATTCTTCTCCGCTGGCCGCATGCATTCACATAATATGCATTCATTTGTCAAACTGCACTGAATGCGGCATTTTAATCGGACCCCGCTGACCCGCCATTGTGAATAGTAATGTTGATTTACGGACATCTCCTTTTGCCAACATCCTAATGATTATATTGTTTGTAAACAAAACAAGGAGTTTATAATTATTTTTTCCATGGAAACATTGCAAAGTAATATTTGAATAAAAAAAAGTTATATCATCTGACAAATCTCTGATGAAAATATGTACGTAAAATCATATGGAACGTTACGGATATAATTCCAACTCTACAATATTTACATGCAAAGTCTGAAATCCACCAATCCATTCTCGTTTCTGTTTGGAGTAAAGTCCAACGCAGTGACAAATCCCGTAAAATCTTATCGCACCCATAAATATTCAAAAGTGACCGCTCCAGGAAACTCCTTTAAAAATTCCGGAGCTGTCAATCTACGTTCTCGCATTTGCATGTGATGTCCGAGGCTAATAGCCACCGATGTATCTCCGTGGACGATTGTTCGCATAGCATCGCTCCTAATACGCGCCCGCGGTGCGGAATGTCCATCTGACAGGCGTCAAGATGCGCTTCTGGATGTGGCTTTGTTGCAATGCGGGAATGTTTTATAGTGGCACTGTGGCAAGTGCCTTTGCTTTTATTGTGTTGACTTTATTTTTAAAGGATGTCTCAACCACTAAGTGTAGATAAGCATACAACTTATCTACTTCACTAAATACATATTTGATAATTTGCAGTACAAGCTTGACGTTCCCCTCCGGTGCAACATTTACTTAGTTCAAATTAATTATCAACGAATCCACACGAGCGTCTTTTATTATTATTTGATCGATCCGTACCCATGGTGTTGAAATTGCATCAGAGGACATAACATTTTCAAAAGGCTGTCATATATCAATATCAGCAAGACTAACCCTGTTCATCTTAAATTTAAAGATAGTTCCAACCTGCAGTCAGCCATTTCCAGTCCACGCTTAGGTATTATTTCAAGCTCTGGCGATCTGCATCTCCGATCGGGTGTCCCCGGGGCCCGATTACTGCTTATTACCATGCATAGTGCCATTACCGAGCGACCATTATGGGCCCGTGCCGCGCACGTAATATCTACTCGTTTTACAGTGTTCCTGCTGGGCCTCGTGTTCTGTCCTCAGGGCCTATTTAAAAACTTGATGATTATACGCTCTATCATCATCTTCATTATACCCACAAGAGGTAACTACTTACAGCTGTAAATCTTGTTGAGTCAAAACGGCTTTGGTCAAATTAGTTTTGGCCAGTACGTGCCTACGTTAACTGTTATGTCGTTGGCTCCTCCAAGAATTTCAATGACTCCTACCAACTTTACTTTATATGACTTTTCTTTTTTTAGATTTAAGACATTACATTATACGGTAGAACCAAAATCTTAACTAAAACTTGATTTACAGTTATAATTGTTTAGCAGTTTATGATACTCTTACAGGCAAATCCTTATTTTAATGGCAATATGGCTTAATATATAGAAAAATGAAACAAGACCGCGGAACTTCTAAGCTTCTGAAAAAGGTAATTACCAAATTTATTTCCATAAAGACGACACGTTGTCCCTTGGTCTCAGGGAGTTAAACAAAACAAGGCTAAGGAGACTCGAAATCTGGCCCAATGTAATAGGCATAAGATGACTAATACTGGACAGTAACATAAGCTTAACTCATAAATTTTGTTTGCAAAAATACGCCACTGTGATTTTATGGTTCTAAAGGGAACGTGCCCTCGTCTTTATGTAATTGATCGTGTCGAGGATCGGGCTCGAAGCAGATATGCATTTTTCCAAATTAATGGTCTAGTTTGGCTCATTTTGCAAATTGCTGAACGCTGTAGTAGAGGGATAGATTTAATAAATAATTAATGTTATAAGTAGTATATTATAATGAAAGTAGGTACAGTGGTAGTTAATCCCTAGGGGTATTTATATAGTATATAAACAGATAACATGATCGATTTTTTTATCCTCGGATGAGATTTTTTTGCGGATCAATTGTCACCCAAGTCTGTCTGAAACCTCTCTCTCTCTCTCATCTTAGCGCTTTCCCTGTTGCTTCCTTAGCTGATTGCTTCGGAACCCAGGGTCCGCTTTCCTGCTTTTTCTCCTCCACTTCGCCCGGTCTTAGGCATCCCTAGTTGTGAGAATTGTCTGAAATTATATTACAAAATCTACCAATTAAAATAAACTGAATTAGGTAATTTAAAAAGCCGGTCCTAGAATCACATAAAAAACATCGTTTGCATATTCATGGCATCTTGACTCATCTGCCGAGAGGAACTTACCTAATAAGTTACATGTGCTAATCAATCAAAGTAAGCGAGTTCACGAAATGCAAGCAAATAACTTGCCAAGCTTACGAAGCGTCAAGATTTTATGCAAATTTAGTCCGGTTATGTTTCGTAAAATTGTCAAGGTTACGGTTTCTCCTCATAACTATAGAAAAACCGGCATTTCATATTCGATCCTTCGTTTCGGTTAAACGAAACTCAAATTAGTCTACACAATTTATTTTTGATTCTAAACTTCCTTTTTGCTCGTTTACTGCTAGATACAATAAGTGATTTTATGAAAATCTCTCAGTAAAGCAGATGTTGATGGTCGCGTTGTACCCTTCGGTAGCTGAGAGATTAACCAAAAATTCATGATATTTATTAAGAAAATTTCTATAAAATTAAAGATAATAGACAACTAATAGGCAAACATTTTGCAACCAAAGAAGTGAGCAATGAATACAATAACGAGATATTTCACTGACCCGAAGATCGGGAAACCGATACATCAATCATTCGATATGACGTCACTGGCCACACACGTAATATGTCATGAATTGTTCTTGTTAAGCGTAGGATCTCTTTTCTTTTTACTGGAGTTGTCGATCGAATTAAACGATATTATACTTGAAATAATGATTCATGATAAATTATTTAGAAATAGAATGTACCCATTATTTTTCTTCCCACACAGCATAACACGGTTAAACAAAAATAATAACTGAATTAATATTCTTTCAAGATTCTGCATAAAGTTCTCTTTTTTTTCATCTATACCTGTACATCCTATATTATAATATTAAACTTCTTAGACATCATCGATAGTAAAACTTTAATGAAAATTAATAATAAAAGAACAATAATTCAATTTCGAATGTTAAGTTAATATTTAACAGCTACCACTCGCAAACAATCTCGCTTCGCGAAAAGTTAAACAACTCGTTTGTCGTTCGCACAATAGAAACATGAATAATTCCCGAGGAACACGCGTCTCGCCTCTAGAACATTCCATTTAGGCGGAACAGCAAAATTTCTGTTTAAATTCCACTAAATTATATGCTTTTGTTGCGTTATTACAAACAAACATGTTATGCCGGGGATTACCGCTATTAACAAAGAGATCAAACCACATCACAAGTACCACAAAATTGTGATAGATTTCTAAATTTACGGAGAATTGAGGCCGCTTTGTGTCGCTGATAAATGATATTTGTTTGTGGTTTGTCATATATTACTGTATGTAAATTTTTAATCTAATGAAAATGGTATTGAAAATCAATCATTTAAAAACTATTTGTTTTTTGTTTACTTCTAGAAATAAAAACCAAAATACAATTATTAATTACAAGAGATCATAAAGAAGAACTTATGAAGTTGTTAAATATCATCCAGTTCTATTATCAAACAATAGTATAGTAAACAACACATTGTGTCAAGAATCCACACGATATATCTACATACATACTGTTAATAAAAAGATAAAACAAAAGCAAACTAGAATGCAGAAGCTGAATAATTTAAAAGACAAAGAGAGATTCGCAGAAAACAATCTAAAATGTAATAACAAAATGTCCCCAATGCAGTGGCTATTCAAGCAAATTAATTTGCCGTCTCATTCTCTGTATTTCTAATACGCTCAAAGCCAACAGTTCAGCTGAATCCAGCGGTGTAGTGACATTTTAACATTTCCAGAATTGTACATTAAATTAATTTTTGTTTTTATTATTCTAAAGAAATGACAATGTATACGTACCTACCTGTCTACCGGGAATATTGCTACTTTAAATCTGTACATTTTTATGTCGTTCATTATAACTTGATATGTTATTGTTAGTAACGGTTATAGCCACAATTTAGAAATTTGATCGATTCTGTCCTCTTAATGTGGACTTATATATTACGAAATAATAATATAAAAAATGTGGTGGTTATATATTACGAAATCACTCGCGATCTCTATACATATTTACAAATCACTGAATTTCAACGACCCATTGACAATTAAAAATCTCAATTATATTCCTTGACACAATCAGCTGTTCTAAAGGTAACTAGTTTCCCAAGGCACTTTATATGTTTAAGTATTTTTTACTAAGCTTTTCCAAATACCGTAAAAATCTAGGAAGGGGAACGTAGAACTTTAATTCCAATGAAGATTAATAAAAAATAAGCATATGTAGCCCAGTTGAGCTTGTTAAAAGTTTCCGGATTCGAAGCGTCACAGCATTAATTATATACCGCGTGTTGTAATAAACGTGGTCCTAAGAGGATCACTGTCTGAATATACGGCCCAATAGGTATTATGTAATTCTTCATTTGTTGTAAGTACTGTTTCTAATGTCAAAATTTCAAGAACTATGTTCTATACTATTTTAATAATGGGTACTTTGTGTTCTGTTACTTAATTTTGTCGATTATCATTGGATATATCCTGCTTACTCTCGATGGTTTCTTAGACTAAATTGAAATTAATAAGGATTATTGTTTGGTTATAAATAAAATAAGTAATAATAAATTATTTAAGATAATCTCAAGTTTTATGGATGAAGTCTTTTTAAGTAGAGTTACTTACCTACCCTCAGGAGTAGGTACTTCACCTAGATCCTATTATATTCCACCAAGTGCAGCTCAGTCGGTAGCAAATAAGGAGATAATTTACCTCCCGCGGCTCGGGCCTTGTATGACCACAACTAATTTATTTAATGGCATTTGTAAATACGCTTCTGTACTTGAAAATTAATCAAAAGAAAAGAAAATTACAATCAACTTAATTTTATGTACCTATTCTTTATTAATCAACACACTATATTAAAATAAACCTAAAAATAACAAACCTAAACTATAATTAAAACTATTAATTTCATGTGTAGTTGCTTACTTGTTTGTGGGTTGCAAGGTCAATCGACCTTGTATGGCCAGGTAGAATTTCTTAAAAGCTTTAACGCTCTCTCTATTTTACTCAATTGAGTAGCATTATCGGTAAGAAATAATCTTAGAGATACTGTATAATACTTTTTAAAACTAAATCTCTCTTTAAAACATAAGATGTCACATTGAGCGATATATTTTACATTGACTTTAAATAACACGAATTAGGTTAAGATATTCTGAAAATAAATGATTCTGATACCATAAAAAAAAAAAAATTTTTGCTTATTTGAATGAATCTATAGGTTGGGTCGTGCGGCTTTGTGCGTATTTTCCTTTTTAGTAGGTACTTAGGGAAATGAAAAGACAATAAGCCCCACCAAATGCATCAGAACCAGGAAATGGGAGAGCAGTTCCTTCACCAACAAGCATTGTTGACATAGACATTTAAGAAATGAACAGTGACCACAGAATAGCTAAATAACCCTTGGCAGTCCTACAATACCTACGGTACCGCAAATCGAAGTACGGGAAGCTCGTGGACTATATTGCTTGGGACTTAAGAGTATTAAACCAACCGGAGACGGCACGCGCCATATTTGTCCTTATTTCTAGAAAAAGTCTTCCGCAATCTGCGCGCGGTGCCAAGAAAAACACACAATAAGTATTAACACAAATGCATTATTCGATCACGTCGCTACGCAACTGGCAAAATTATCCAACAAGCAAAAAATACACTTTTACATGTGTGCACAAGTACAAGTGTGTCACATACATTTAGCAGAGCTCGTCTGTCGGTGGCCACTCCTGCTGGTTTAGTGCTCTAAGGCTTGGGAACACCGCGCCACAGAAATGTTATTTGCAACGGCAACGGCACTATATATTACAAGTAATGCTGTGTTATTGACCCGATTGTATGATTAGATTGAATATAATATTGTTTAATGAACTATCACTGTCGCTTGTAACAATCGTTGATTTACTGGCAATAATTTAAGACACACATTAAAGCCTTTTGTAGAAAGCTTTTGATCACTAATGTCTAACTACTACTAGAAAGATCAAACCATCATTCCATTCTGGCAGCCTTTTATTACTGACTACAATATTGAGAGAATATAAATTAAACTTACTTGTATAGTCATTTATACATATTATATTTACGCTGTCACAAGCAGTTCCGCCCTTTGAAAATTCCGTATTAATAATACATTAGGTAAATAGTTCAAATTTTTAACTTAGCTTTAATTTAATGCATCACTGTAATAAAAAATGGTGAGATGTTAATATATGAATTTAAATTATAGGTAACTACATCAAAATCAGTTGTGTAGTTTTAAAGATATAAGCATACAAAGGGACATAGAGACAGAGAAAGCGAATTTGTTTTACACTGTGTAGTGATGATGTCACCCTTGCTCAGTTTCAAAGTAAGTTTGGTCCAACTATTAAAATGTCTCAATCTCTACTGTGCAGTGTATATTTTCTTCACAGTTGATTGGTTTTCATTTCAATTACACGTGTATTTCCTACGTTATTACAACGAAATCCGAACGAGCGTCGACAGTCGACACCCCTTTTTGGGTACGGAAGTACGGAAACATAAAAATGACTGATGCAAGCAATCAGAGGAAATAAAACACTGAAATGGTCTTTACACGTAATCTCCATTACTCATGTCTGTCCATTATAAATTATTATAAAATATTCACTTCATTTACATCATGGAAAAAGCTCCATTTTACTTGTGGCCGATCAATAAAAAATATTTGTGACATTTTTAAAACGTACGTCGAATGCGATTAGATTTAATTGTAGTGATAAATATTGATGCTGTATCAATAAGTGCTCAGTGTCTATTCAATAATTACATATTGCTTTTATTTAGGAAATGAAGTTCACACAATAAGATTAAATTATGCTATCAATACCTATGTCTATTCTAAAAAATTAAACTAACTAATATAAAAACTAAATACTTAGATATATTAAACTAAATAAAATAATTTAAACTTACAAAGAAAATATTATCATATAAAATATAGGCATTTCTAATGTTTTGTGTGAAACACTTCGCAACCATTTAATAACTTTCTAAAAATTAAACAAATAATCACACAAGATTCAAGTACAAATTTTGTGATTCCCTAAATTGTTTTTACTTTTCAAGATTGATTAGACACACGAACCGTGTCGAATGACATAAAATAACTTCTATACAGAAGTTACATACATTATTAGGTAGCTATTTTATCGGTCTAAAAAAATGAAGCCATTCCCAAAATATAGTACCTACTTACAATCGAAAATCTCTTCTTTAAATTAAATTTCATTAATATCTAGGTCTGACACACTAAGGTCTAGAGAATTTAGAAATATGTATATAGTAAAGGGAAACAATACAAAGGCAAAGATACAATCATAATATAAAAAATAAAATAAATAATATATCTAAGTAGAAACTTTGTCTCATAACATAATACATCATATCCGTTAGATGTTTGATTTGTATTAGGGCACATCCGCGATAGAGAAAGTCCATTGTGAATTTGAGATGAATCAGATACGTAGTACATACTTATGAGGTATTTAGCCAGCCGAGCAAACCGGTTGCATTACCGCGCAAGTGATTTCTTGTTTTCCTGTTATAGTTCACTAGCGACCCGCCCCGGTATCGCATGAGCATAAAAACCTTCCTCTGGAATCACTATCTATAAAAAAAAACCGCATCATAATCCGTTGCATAGTTTTAAAGATTTAAGCATACAAAGGGACATAGGGACAGAGAAAGCGACTTTGTTTTATACTATGTAGTGATAGTGATGTGACGTGGACTCGTGGACTTCAAGTGAGGTAATTGATACACGTGAGATTTCGCAATGGCGCATGGCGGCTTCTTGAAGATTATCCACTTTAAATTCTTTACGATACTTACCTATTACCACAGAATCAATAATAGTACTAACGCTATTACATGTAATAAGGGTATGAGGAAGGACACCAGGTTGCTATTTCTTTGCTTTTAAATTATTTTTCTTATGTATTACATTGCATTATTTATTGTTTTATCTGTCCTTTTTTCCATTGAAGGTGGCATCTATAAGGTCCACAAGGCTAACAAAGAAGTGACTGAATGGATTGTCGGCCTTAATTTCGCTGTACCATACGCAAAAAAAATATTGTTTTATTTTCGGCCAGTGTTTTACTGATTGTAGTTTTAATATCCTCCATCAGATCTATAGATTTCACGAATCTGAAAGCAGCATCGTCTTACTCTATCAAATATTTTGAGTGAATGACTACTTCTCCTAAAAAGTTGCTTCGATTTTCAATTTCCTCTCTTACTCCATCATACCAGCATGGACAAAATAAATTTTACTTAGTTTTGGGCGTATTACTTTTGAACTAACACCTACTTGTTCGCTTACTGTTATATCTAAGTGAATTTATTGACACATAATCCAGCTAAGCTTGAGCAACTGTTAGCGATGTGACAAAACACATCGATCAGCTGATCCACTTGTACCATGGCTCGTTTGAACGCGAACATTATTTCTTGCCACACAAGTAATTAGTACTTGTGATGATTACGGGTCACAGGCTGTAATCGGATTAATAATGCCTGCCGATTACATAAAAATAATTTGCAGTTGTAAACTTTTTATGGTCATGCGCAGTTGTGTGTTACCTCTGTCCTCATATTTAGAATTTGCTATCTGTGGGAAGTTTTATTACATTTTAATATTCTTATTTTAGTTTCTTATGACTTTTAAATATGAACTTCTTTAATATACCAGTAATATCATTGATTAATCTGAAATCATTTTTAATTATGATAAACTTTAGACATCAATGTATAAATTAGGATACAATGGTAGGTACCTACTTTACGTTTAATTTCTTCATTATCTTTGAACATAATCGTCTATCTGTGCCGGAGGGCTATAACTCGACAACGGCAACCTTAATGTAATTGTAATGACAAAAACTTCAAAGCAATCACATTTCATGTTTTTGTCATTTTCTCATCTTGTGTGAAACTGTTAGATTTATGATTATTACTTTCAAATTTGACTTTGAAAATTCTAAGAATGTTATTTTCAATTATGAATACAATAGCTCACGCTAGAATTTTAGTCTCATCGATGGTTTTTCAATGCATCAATTATGTATTGTTCAGCATATTTCCAGAACAAAGTTGACTCATCGACGGTACCGACTCCAATTAATACAATCCAGGGAACCGTCTATCTGATATGATAAGACATTTCTGAACTTCTTTGTAATATCAGAATTAATCAAATTCAAATCTGTTCAGCAATCAGAATTTAAAGTAGAAAAAATATCTAATCCCTTGGAAACAAAGAAAGAGATGTATTTTGTTATCTTAAAATATCTAAAAACAATCAACAAGATTTCGTTCAATCTCCGTGTTTGTGCATTAATTTTGGCCCAGAAGAAGATTTTATTACTATCACAGAAAATATACATGCCACTATAGTCTAATAAATGTTATCTAAACGAAGCACGGGCATCGCACCGGTCCGGTCAGTAGTCCGTCAATTACGAAGATTTTATTAGTTTGTCCAGAAAGAAACGAAGTCACAACAATAGTCCAATAAAAGTTGGCGTCATCTAAACGAAGCACAGGCACCGCACCGGTCCGGTCAGTAGTCCGTCAAGTCGGCTGCGAGCGCACATCAATTACGAAGCCGCGTGGACCGCTACAAATTGATTGCTTCCCTCACGTACTGTGCCGTGTCCCATTCAGACCTCAAAAATGTTGGTCACTTATACCCACTTCTGAAATTAGCGCATTTCTGCTTCCATACCAAGCGTATTTCTGGTTACATCGTTACATGATGTTTCTTCAAAAGCTGGGTCTCTTTCCTTTTTCAACAATGTTGATACTTAAACTTTTACGGAATCTCTTACCGTCCATGTCGTCCAACCTGTTAACTGTAAGCAGATCCATCTTTGTCTCTCACCTGTATAAGCGCCGATTAATAATTAAGGATGGTTGGAATTTGTTGACCGTGACTGTGATAATTTTGTTTTATGAATGACAGAGATCAAACAATAAGGTCGTAAAATTTTCAACTGATCTAGTTATATTATTTTTTCCTTCAGTCTATCTGTTTTTTTTAATAGTATTATCTCACTTTCTCTTGCCGTCAGTTAACGGCCAGTCATGCATGCCAAAATAAATGCATGCTTACTTTATGTTATGTGACAAAACCTTTTATAGGGGATCATCCAAATCGTGTTCGAAATCCATCATTGCTTTACAGCAACAGCCATATTATAGACTTATGTAACACAATTTACCATAACACATCTGTCGTCAAACTCGTCAAGTTGTACGTGGTTGCAACAGAATTACATGTCGCATGTCGTACAGACATCGGCTCATTCATATTGAAATGTATGAACAAATTGGAACACTGGTCCGTCATGTATTGTCGTTGGCGTGCGCATTATTAATAGTCGATGAGATGCATTAAAATCTGGTAAGGTTTTTTGTTATCTACTTAGTAGGTATAGGAGACCATATGGTGGAAAGCGTAAACCGCGGTGAGTTGCAAGCAACCGTAATTGAACGAGTCAACTTTTTAGTCTCTTGTTTATTCGCCATCATCAACACAGACCGTATAGAAAACATTTTTTTAAATATATTGTCTAAATGTTTACAATGCCAAAACAATTTTCTTTGCACAAATTAAAAAAAAACAGTGTAAAAATGCATATAGTATTCTCTAACACGCAACCATAGGAATGGTAAATGTAAATTATTTGGCTGTCCTATATGAAATGACGTATTGCTCAACTTGATTCATACTTGCATAACATTTTGGCCAAACATTTGTGAAGGTATGTGATAATAATAGTATATTACATCCTTCTTTAGTTTAAAGGTATGTATTTAAAAAAACTACATGATAATTGACATAAAGATTGGTGTTTACAGAATCTGTTCCATAAAACATTTACCCGAATTAATTGGACAGCTCTAGTTTTTTTAGGCTGCCATCTAAGATCATAACCACGATGGATCTATTCTTTAGGAAACCAGTGATCAATCTGGTGACCCAGTAACACGACACATCGACACAGTGTCGACAGCTATTGTATGCAAACTCGGGTTTAATCGTTATAGCTCTGAGTCGGACAGAAACAAGAACACCTACTCTGTACGTGGGCTCACACGGTTCTGCCTGCGTGGGTATTAACTGTATTATGGAATTAATGAGAGCCACAAATGTTTGGTAGGACAATCAAGTTAATAAGAATCCCACCAAAAACATAAATGTAAAAAACGAGAGCCAAGTTCAATACAAAAATTATGCTTGGCGGTGAGCTTCGCCGCAAAAAGAATGGCGATCTAAATGAGTGCCAAGTTCTATGCAAAATCGAAATATGTTTTTATAGCAACAAAATAACATTATGAACAAGTATTAAACCCTATTTCTTTGCTTTATTAGATACCTATAACAATTGCTGTTATTTAAAAATGTGAGATCTTGAAGTAGGTCAGATTTGACTTGGCCAGTTTTTAACACAATGAAAATGTTGAATAACTTTATAAAATGACTTATGTAATGAAAACTGGCCAAGTCAAATCTTACCTACTTCAAGATCTCACATTTTTAAATAACAGCAATTGTTATAGGTATCTAATAAAGCAAAGAAATAGGGTTTAATACTTGTTCATAATGTTATTTTGTTGCTATAAAAACATATTTCGATTTTGCATAGAACTTGGCACTCATTTAGATCGCCATTCTTTTTGCGGCGAAGCTCACCGCCAAGCATAATTTTTGTATTGAACTTGGCTCTCGTTTTTTACATTTATGTTTTTGGTGGGATATCATTACTTTTTGTAAAGAAAACTAGGCAAGTATTCCTATTTAATGTTATTTTTTGCGTGACAAATTAACCTAAAAGAGCTACAAACAAATGAGGTTTTGAAAGAAACGATTTACGTAATATTAAATAACTCACAAATACCGTTAAAGTACAATACTAAAAAGGAATAATTTATATCTGGACTATTCCAGCTATAACTCAAATAAATTTAGTAGAACGACGCAGCATTAAACGCAATCTAATAGGTGGGTTTCCGCTAAACAACCGGGCATAACGAGGACGCTGGCGCGAATGAGCGCCGCTAAGAGCATACTTTGGTTCGTTCGCATTTTAAGTTGTATAGCGCTGTGAGCCGCGCACAAGTGCAAGACGCGAGCGAGTTCAAGCAGCATTCTTAGACTAGTCAATACATACATATATCGGTACCAATAAGACTTCGCTATTGCCTTGACCTTGGTATACATACACATTGGAGTTTCTTTTAGGGTACAAAGAGTTCGAACTAACAAATTTATACCTTAAAATATTATTTCTTATTTTCAAAAGAAATCAGAGAAACGAACCTTGGGCACTGATCTTTGTTAATTTAGTGAGCCGTGGACTATAAGATAACTACTATGCAGGTATAAACCAACCAACCCGCTAAATTTTAAGTAAATCGCTACCGCTTATAATTTTGTACCATAAGTCAGAGCGTGACGCTGATTGGCTGGTGTGCTGCCGCGCGCCGCTGACGACACACCGTTGTTGGCCGGTTGTTTAGCGCGTAGGTATTACAAATTTTTTGTATGGGGACACCACTTATTTTTTGACTTTTTTTTATTTTTTGATTTTTTCCTACGCTTACACACAATTTCCGAGCTGGATTCCAAATTTCATCCTTCTAGGTCATCTGGAAGTAGGTTAGGTTTAGGTACTATAAGTCAGTCAGTCAGTGCTAAAATTTACAACTTTTTGACCTTCATATCTATATAACCGTTTGAGCTAGCTTCATGAAATTTGGGCTTCTACATGTCCTGATGGATCTTATTAAACACACGTAGTTTTATGTGTTTACATTAAAGAGGTTTCGAGTTATAGAAGGGTCAAAAGTGGCACCAAGTGGTTCGTGTAATATTACACTCGGCGCTGGCTAGCCAGTTCCTTTGCTTGAACTTGGCTTGACACGCTGCCGCGTGTCTAGATCTCTAACGTAATTTTCCTAGCGATTTTCTGGTTGCATCCCAACCACAATCCAAGCAATGTATGGCATTAGACTAGACCCCAGTGTTTCCTTAAGCGAAATGTCTCCTGGTTAATGGAATGCACCACCTGTTGAAGAGAAGTACAAGTAAATTGAGACCATCTTCTAACGTACCTTTATCATACAGATATATCGTTTTCATATTATTGAATCACAAAGCTTATGCTTCAAACCCCAGGATTGGCTAAAACTTAATAAATTAATGAGAAATTAAATCAAAATACAACATTTTCTTATTTTAAAATTTATATGTTTTTCTTAACAATTTCTATAGCAACGCAATTTCTCATTCTGGAATCGCAAAATTAAGACACAGAGATTTATTGGCAAATAGGTTGATTATTTGTTGAAGTATCTTTTTTATTGGCTTAAAGAAGAATGGTTAAGAAACGGTACTTGTATATTTTATTTGGAGCCAATTATCTGATACGTAAAAGATTGTCCAATTCTATATAAAGAAGAGAAGAAAATTAAAATTAATGAAATGCGATATTTTCTACTAAACGTCCTAACTAATATAAATTTTGTCTTGCCTTATTCGATGTGACAAAATGAAATAATGAGAGAGACTGAAATTTGTACCTTGTTACTTTTATTTCCGCAACTCGAGCGGCGCTAGACAAGCTACCCTAAATTCTCACGTGATCAAACAAAGCTAAGACCAAATTCTAGCTTTTTAAAACCTGTAACGATATAACCCATTTGCTGTGGCATTTTGCAATTTAACTTGAATTTTATTTTTGTATGTATCTCTGGACTACAGTGAATGAAGGAAAAAAAACCTATATCAAAAGTAAAAAGTTACATCAAAACATTGTTTCATGCCGGCACGTATTTGTAGGTTACGCGGAGGCTCAAAATAACCTTCCAATTTATAGCTAGACCTGAACTGGCCGGATAATCCAAGCCGTGAATACGCTAGGCCGGCAATATATCCGCCGTGTTTCCGATATTTTGCCGGATTCATATCGAGTTCGGATGGATTTGGTCCGATCCGCTGCCAATATCGCCCTTTAAAAATGGAATAGCGGCAGTCTATTCAACTTTTTTTTTATTTTAGTATTCTTTACTCTTTTTCAATACTTTTGTTAAATTTTTGACAAAAACTATTTACATTTTGAAAATAATAACGAAGTATATTTTTTTCGCAAACCCAGCCTACAGCAGATATATTACCCATCCATTACATTTCAGGCAAGCTTTGAGTAATTTCACCTTCCTTGCTGCAGAATCATCAATATCGGGACGCTTTTAAATGGTACCGTATCGTAAATGTAGACTGAATTTAATTAACTCTTTGCGGACCTGTATTACTCTACCTATTTATTACTGGTTTATAAATTACCAAATAATATTGTTATTGTTCTGAACGCTGGAAGACCTATTAAAGCTACAACTAATGCTTACAGGTGGCCCAATTTTGGGCTAGAAAATGTGAACAAACCATAGACTTAAGAAAAATATTGTACATAAGTGTATATTTTGTGTAGCTCATGAATTTTTAAACTTGTTAATATTTCAACATTGTTACAGAAACGTTTAAATCTTTCAAACGCGCTGGAACATGCAACATCAGTATTACAAATCGCTTGTTTTGTACCCAGCACTCAATTCCTTAACTTAGCACGCTTTATATCTCGACTTCCTACCATAACTTACTGCCAACGTCGTTGTTACCCGTCGCCGATATATCATCGTTGTTAATCTGTGCTGTCTACGTCAACACAGTGGCGACTTGCTGCAGATTCAAACTTAGAACAACATAGAAGTACAATCATTAATAAAACTGTCATTTGAAATTTGAAGATTCGATAATTTAATCGAAACTTATGATATTTTGTTGTTTTAATAACCATAATTACTACGTTATCGTAGTGTGTGAATTACGAACATAGTACTTATGTTATTTATGTATGTTAAATCACCTTGTTTTAATCTACTTACAGAGATTCGATTTTTTAAATGAAATGAGGTTGATTCTTTCTTTATTTTATTTATTTGACCTAAATTACATTTAAATGTAAATGGCAGACTTAAACCCGTAGGCTTTTCCTATATTTATGATCATTTATATATTTTTAATAAATTTCAATTTTCCTATTTGGGTGAAATCATAAATAACAGCTTTTGAAGTCATTTATAAACTTGTCTGTGACCCGGAGGCCTAGCGATGCAACTGCAATCTGGGCGTCGATTCTGCTAACATTAAGACAAAATCGTATCAAAATAGTGTTTCAATAGTAGTGCTTTTTACAGACTTTTAACAAGAGTTATGACAGTATGATGTGATGTGAATTTAGTGTGTGGTGTGATCATCAGAAGTGATATAAAAAAAATATACATTTCTTGTAACTAGTGTGTAAAAAAGCACTACCATTGAAACACTATTTTGACACGATTGTGATTTAACGTTAGCAGAATCGACACCCTGCTCTGACGGGATCATGGAGCCTCCATCAATCGATGCCTTAGCTGATATATCACATTTTGTCAAGGGGATGTACTATGAATTTACAAAAGATTAACCGGCCATATTATATTTTAAAACCCAGAATTATTAGTCACTTTACATGACGTACGACAGACTATATTCGCCGGCAATTAATCTATTTTTATATAAGACTTTTAGTTTTTTTACATTATTCAATAAAGATTTTTGCCCAGCAGTGGGTCATAGCTATAAAAAAAGCATAGTTACTGTGTATGATGGATTCGCTCGATGAAATTTAAGAATGAATGAACTGTGATATAAACTTTTTACCATATGCCTATTTACACAATTGTTTAATCGTCGCCATCAATCTAAAGAAAGATAATATTTTATCACAATTATGAACTATCTAATGTTAAATAATAAAACTAATAAAGTACACGGAAACAGTAGCAAAGACTTTCCTGGTTACTTAGTTAACTCCTGATAAAATTAAGACAAATATTCATCCTGCATTAAACTCCATTAAAGCCCTGATAACCAACCTGTACATTTAACGCAACTAGTTACAGTTATATTAATTAGTTGTGATGGTGACCAGCGCAATGACCGACACTAATAAATGGTGACGGAAATACGTGTTAGCCGATGTATTGGACCGATCACATGAACATTGATGAACGACTTAATTGCTAGTTTGTTAATTCACTACACTGTTAGCTTATCACGAATTTAAAAGACTGGCCACTAACTACAAACCGTTTAAATTAAAAGAAAGTAAAACACTATTTCGTTACATAATTCGACTACTATCGTAAAAATAATCGGGATAATTTACTTCATTCAAAATTAAACGATTGGTTACTAAGCCATACTAAGGTTATAATTTGTGATTTCTATACTAGACATATTTTATTACCCCTCAACTTTGATTATTTGGTAAATATTACCCTGGCTTAATTTCACCTAGGTTTTATTTTTTTTTATTTTCTACCCTTAACACGTAGTAGTATCTGTAAGTGTATGAACATGACGTGAAAACTCTTAAGTTTTTGCCTCAAATTTCTTCATTCTTAACAAAATGTATTTGAGATAACATTATGACTGAATAGCAACAAGTGCGTAATATATGAAGACTTCGAAGCAAGCAAGTCACAGTAATGATGGGCAAACATACGAAATATTTTGTCTTAGTCTTGTGTTGTCGCAACTGCGATATTTCATAGGTGCAACTTGGGCTATTAAATAAATAGTTGCAAAAGTGAGCAGTTGTAAAAGCCAACTTAAATCGCTAAAACACGTAAAACACTCATTGTGGTAAAACGTACTAGTAGCTGTCGACAATATAAATCATAATTAAAATTTATCGAAATATACTAATGGAAATCGTACAGCTTTCAAAGACTGTGTAATGAATTTGCAATAATAGGTATCATATAGCTAGATTAAAAATTCAAAAATTAGTTTAGAATCCAATTATAAAATTAGTAATATTTATTTGCGATCATATCATATCTGCAATCAGAAAAAGCATAGGTAAATTTACCACCACTCAAAATTAGAACAAACTGTATTAATTCAACAAAAGTAATTAATTTATCACGCAAATTGGCAACATCGATAGATTCAAGTACCGTTGTCCGTCAACCCAGCACTCATTAATTTATTACTCGATAAATTACCTCACTGGGTAAATCGATTTGCAAATTCCAGCCACACAGCTAATTAGCACGTAGCGTGTTTCATTCGCTTCAATTTACTTTTCTACGCGACTGTACTCTTAATTGTTCGTCGATTATAGAAGATTTATCGTGTGTAATGCACCCTTTAAGTTATTATGGTAACGTCGATAACAGTAATTACATGATCGATAGCCCTTACGTCGTCGTCTGAGTATTCCCGGCTTAATGGGTCTGCCTTAGGGTTCTTAATGAATATATCAATAACAAAACATTTCATTTTATGCGGTGATAAATTTAGATGGGGTTATACTTTAACATTACTTATGTAACTAAAGGGAAGTTTCGTTAGGCAAATATATTAGCATTATAGATGGCAGTCGTTAGACTGTGTAAGATACCTTAAGGCAGCCTGAAAAATTTTACATTTTTTGCCATTAGCACACCCGGATCCCTATTGCCCGGCCTGGTTGCCCTGTAAAATGGGTAACGGAGATCTGGGGGTCTAAAAACGTCACTTTGAGCAATTCATCGAATTGAATTCATGTTATGAATTCCTTAGCAATTCTGTAGCAATTTCTCTATTCTTTGTAAAATGGCCAACTCAACTTTGCAATTCCACTTCAAAAAATTGAAAGAAATAGGAATTGCTAAAGAATTGCTAAGGAATTCATAATATGAATTCGATTGGATGAATTGCTCATAGTGGCGTTTTTAGACCCACAGACCTCAGTCGCATTATAGTAATAATCAGCTTAGTTATAATCTAGAAGCGAAGCCTAAGCTCTGAAGCTGAAAATGCAACTGGGAAACACGGTTTAATAAAAACATTAACAAATACTAATTGAATTTCTTTCCATTGCCATTCACATTTTTAGCTACTTTGCTAATAATGTCCATTTTTTTTTCAGGAGTTGAAAGAGAGCTTCAACTATGGTCTCTTCTGTCCTCCGGTCAACGGCAAGGCAGGGAAGTTCCTGGATGAGGAGCGCCGACTGGGCGACTACCCCTTCAACGGCCCCGTAGGATACCTCGAGGTGACTATACTTATTTTTTTTTTTAAACGTTTAAATTATTGTTTCATATATTCATAAAACTTATACCATTGCCGGACTTAGATCATTCTCTTCCAGCAGTAAATTTGTGCGGCTCAGAAAAGTTACATGGAAAATACTTTAAAAAGAAACAAACCCACGATAGGCATTTTTACATAACTAATCCACTACTTACGTTCTGGGCAATCTTTTTCAATTTCGCTCTAAGTTTGGCCTAAAATGTATCCTTGCCTAGTCTCTTCAGGTCCGGCAATCCTTACTCTGTTTTCTAGTTATTTTCGGGGGTCAGTAGTTGAAGAAGAAATGAGGGAGTAGACCCTAGACGTCCTGGTCAAATCAATATATGAATAAAAATAACGTAAATAAATAAATATAGCCGGTTGCTCAAGTCTCGAATATAGGAATATTTGAGGATTTATGCAAATATTCCACGTCAGATGCCAAAACCGCCTTTCGGCTTCTGACGTGGATTTCATTTTGATTGATAGAGGCATATAGAGCGCACTATGAAATATCTATAGTAAGTAGATATCTATTTGCAATGTATAGATTGTATGCAGCATATCATAATTATTTATGTGAACAGAATGATATTATTCTGAAGCATTTAATGATGTAATGTTATTACTTCTGCATTCATGCATGGCGATGGCATAGCGTTATAAATCAACGACATACATTTTAACAAAGTTTAATATGTATTTGTAGATATTCATACATAGGTACCTACATATTATATTCAACCTTAAAGAAAGAACTCCGAAGGAAACTGGAAGCAAGCTTCAGGTGTAGGGTTATTGTAGGACGCAGTTGGACGAATCGTATTACCAATGTTGAGGTTTTGAGGCGCATAGTCAAGAACATGGCACTAATTAGGACCATTAAAATAAGAAAAATCTGATATCTTGGTCATTCTTAAGAAACCCACAATATCATCTTCTGGAGACCATCGTTATGGCAATAATTGCCGGAAAGCGCAGAGTGGGAGGACGCAAATGTCATGGCTGAGGAACATCCGCCAATGGACTATGTATTAGATCAGTGGAGTTCAGACTCGCTATGGCTAGATTTAAAGAGCTGACAGCTAACTTTAGTGATGAAGTGGCACCAAAAGAAGAAGAATAATTATATTCAACGACGATGTTGAGAGATTGTTGATATCATAATCATATATCAGGGGGCTTTTGCCCAGCGGTAGACCACAATAATCGAGAGCTGAAAAAATTTTCATCAAGTATCCGTACCCGCTGATTGAAATCCATACTAATATTATAAATGCGAAAGTCTGTCTGTCTGTCTGTTTGTCTGTCTGTCTGTCACCTCTTCACGGCTAAACTGCTGGACCGATTGTGATGAAATTTGGTAGGGATGTAGTTAACGGCCTGAGGTCAAACATAGGCTACTTTTGGGCGCGATATAACCGAGTCCCACGCGGGGCGAAGCCGCGGGGAACAGCTAGTTCAAAATAAAGTAGATATATTTGTACGAAAGGACATTCGAAATCGATATTTTGTAAATTACTCGCTAGTTGCTACTTGCAGAACCAAGAAATGAACTAATGAACTAAATCATATCTCATAGTATTGAGAAAATATATTATTTGTAATTTATTACTCACTAACTCCACAAGCGCGCGTCCGCGTTTCCCTTATAAGGGCACCGCCAAATAAACGCTCCTACCGCACAATAAATAAAGCGCCACCTAGTGATATTTCTCAGGTTAATTATGGTTATACCAGTTGCTTTAATCGGATAGGAATTATGTTAACCAGGTGATTATGAGACCACTTCTATCAAATAACATTAAATAGTATAAGAGAGGTAGATATAGATAAGTGCGAAAGTATTTGTCAGTACTTTTCATACCAAAACTACAAAAAATAATTAATGAATTTGGTATCTATATAGATTTGGCTTGGAGAAGGACTTAATGAAGTCTCAGGTTGGCAAAACTACGATCAGGCTATAAATTATAAAAATCTGACACCAATAAGTACTGGCAACAAAGCTGTCGTAGTTTAATTCTCCGTTTTCTTGCTTCGAAACCTTTGGTCTGCCCTCCAATTAATATGAAAAAAATTAATAATTTTCCAGCTAAAATACAAAAGGCGAGTGTACAAGATGCTGAAACTTGATGAGAAAACGCTGAAGGCGCTGCACTCGCGCGCCAACTTGCGGCGGTTTCTGGAACACGTGACGCACGCGCAGATTGACAAGATCACTAAAGCTTGCGCCAAGGGATTGGACCCTAACTTCCATTGTCAAGAAACAGGAGGTAGGCTTACAGATTTTACTTTCACTATTCGCTTTAACTGGATCACATTAATGAACAACATTACGACACTTGAAATAAATATATTATGCTAACTTTCGATACAAATCAAATTGAAATTTTGATCAATGGTCCATAAGCCACTAAAATGAAGTTTCATATCACTCGTCGCTCGTCAATTTTTTTCCGTGTTCTGTGAAAATGACGAAGTACCTACAGTAGTCTGAAATCTGAATACTTCTCACATGTCTCCATTCTCAAAAATTTGCATATAGATCCTTATCAGCCATTGTTCGAAGGAACATAAATGTACAGCTATTGTTGCGTTTCAATTGAGCCGTGGATAATCCGATAAATATGGTTTTAGCCTTGAGCCCGCTGAACCTAATTCATAACGTATTTCTAGTATTATTAATGATTTTCTTCATATACCTAGTCGTTATCGATTGGAACTGCGTCTCTAATTGTGTTGAAGGTTAGCATTTAAAGATAAGGAAATCATGAATATTTGCAAGTAACCCGCAGGTATTTCAAGTACCGTATTATGGAGCAGCGCGAAAATTTGACTTTCTAGCTTCACAGTTTTATCCATGGTTAATGAAACAAACATGGTTAATGAGGTTTCATCAAATGCCAGAAAGGTTTTCCGACCGTTTCCATGGCTTCAAACTAACAAGATCTACCAATAGCCAACAGCTTTCTATAAAAGATCATGTCAAATTTTATTTCTTGTGTTGTTAAATCAAAATTTTCATCACCTTCGAGTTCTGTAAATATTGTCATGTTCTTTCTTACCTTACAGAGACACCATTAACAATCGCAGCAGGCCTAAAATCCCCCGGAAAGGTGCTAATAGCTCTGGTCAACGGTGGCGCCCTCCTCGATTACCGAACTAAAGATGGCAGCACCGCCATGCACAGAGCGGTAGAAAAGAACTCTCTAGAAGCCGTCAAAACATTGTTAGAGTTGGGAGCGTCGCCAAATTATAAGGATGGCAAGGCGTTAACACCTTTGTACCTGTCCGTGACGAATAAGACGGATCCGCTGTTGTGTGAGACGCTGTTGCATGATCACGCTACTATTGGTGCTACGGATCTGCAGGGGTGGCAAGAGGTGCATCAGGTTGGTACATTTTTTATTTTCCGTCTTTATTAAAACCACTTCTGTTGCTTCTGAAGTCTAAAAGGGTGACTGAAATAATACCTGAAGACGGCTGATCAAATAGTCCCTTTAGTCGCATAAATTCAACTATATTAAAATCCTCTGTAGCAAAATGACCTCGGTATCAAAATAACCACTTTAAAATAAGGTAAGTTTTTAAAGTGTCTATTTTATGATTTTGATTGAATGGTCATCGACAAATAAAAATATGTATCTCACCAAAATGCCAACAGGCAAACACAAGATATAGTATAGCTCATATTATTATCATTCAGCAAACCCTGCATCGAACTAGGAACCATCAATCAAGAAAAAGTAACTTCCCATAGCCGCCTCTTTGTACTTATATAAAAAAACCTATTTCAGGCATGTCGCCACGGCCTGGTGCAGCATCTGGACCACCTGCTGTTCTACGGCGCGGACATGAACGCGCGTAACGCGTCCGGCAACACGCCGCTGCACGTGTGCGCCGTCAACGCGCAGGACTCCTGCGCGCGCCAGCTGCTGTTCAGGGGCTGCGACAAGGAGGCCCTCAACTACGCCAATCAGACGCCTTATCAGGTATTGTAACTTGAATATATCTATATTAATTCATATCATGTAGGTTATGACTTCAACTGATCCTGCACACCTTGGTGTCAGACCAAACCGCTTGTCAGCCTCTGACGTGGTCGGTCACTAGGCCAGCTGGGACTCAGGCAGCTGTTGTTCCGAGGCTGTGACAAGTTGTCCCTCGTTACGCATTTACCAAGAACTAGCCACTTTTTTTTTTTGTTGTGGATATAATCCACAATATGGCAATCAAACATATAGTTTATTTTTGTTAGTATCAAGTTTTAGATAAATTCGAGTCACAGTCAAAAGTCAAGTAGTCATGTCTAGTCAAGTTAGTCAAGGGCTAAGTGAAGCGGTGGGAGTTTCACTTAGCTTTATCTTGGGAGATTTTGGTGACAAGGATTAAAGTCACTTATACGACATTGTACCATTTCCCAACACTCACGCTTGATCACGAACACTTAGCGAATAATAATCCACCTTTATTATGCACAAATACTCGAAAAAATACAAATATTAGAAAATAAATACAATGACGATAAATGAGTGACTTTAACTTGGCGCCAAAACCTCCAACGGGCCACTTATAAATTCGAATGATATTTGTGCATAATATTATTATTCGCTAAGTGTTCGTGAACAAGCGTGAGTGTTGGGAAGTGGTACAATGTCGTATAAGTATAAGTGACTTTAATCCTTGTCACCAAAATCTCCCAAGATAATGCTGTGTAAAGTGAAACTTCCACCGCTTCACTTAGCCCTTGACTAACTTGACTAGACATGACTACTTGAATTGACTGTGACTCGACTCGACTAAATGAAGAACATTAAAAATAAAACTTGATACTTACTGGCAAAATAAGCTATAAGTTTGATTGCCATATTGTGGATTATTGCCACATCAAAAAAAATATGTTCAATTTTGGGCGGGAACACAAAAGATTACGTAAAGAATATAAAAAAATAAAACCGGTCAAGTGCGAGTTGAACGCGTGGAGAGGGTTCCGTATAATGCTAATGTCAGTTTTTAAATTCACTTGTGGTATTTCAACTAACTACTACTATCGCCATCTAGTGGTGTTTTAACTACAATGTTTTATACTGAATTTACCACTTAATTGTCTTTCAAAATTTTAGGCCCACTAGTTTCGGAGATCGGGGGGGAAGGGGAGAATGGTCAATTTTTGTCTTCTTTCATGAATAAAATCAAGACTATTTATGTTACAATAATAACAAAAATATATTTGAAATCCTCATAACGAGCCTTTTCTTTTGATATGTTGCACGGTAAGGTTTGCGAAACTTTATTTTTCAAATTCTTAATTTGTCCCCCGAAAATGGTACTTATTTTATAAAAAAAAAATATTTGCTTTGCACATCTATGTTTGGGTCACAGGATCACGCCATCCTACCAAATTTCATCTGTTTTAGTCCAGTAGGTTCGGAGAAAATTGGCTGTGACAGACGGACGGACGGACATACAGACGCACGACGCACGAGTGATCCTATAAGTGTTCCGTTTTTACATTTTTGTACGGAACCCTAAAAAAGTAATCCATTGTCATTTCAAGAAACTGATTTTTATCATGCAATAGTTACGTTATTTATCGTTATTGTTCATAATATTTTCAGGTGGCAGTTATAGCTGGTAATTTGGAATTGGCGGAAGTAATAAAAAATTACAAATCGGATGAAGTCGGTGAGTACAGAATTTGAATATTTTGTTGCATGGCTTTCGCTGCCGCTTCATACAAGTTTCTTAGAATTCGTAAATATGCTTTAAATTGTTAATTTAATTATTTTCAAGACACTAATTTGTGTAAGAAATAAATGTCAAAATGAAAACTTATGTAAGTGTTATTAAATTTTCATAAAAATAAATATTTTATTTTTATTTATGAATTCTAATAATTTAAAACGTTTAAATATAATAAGCAAACGCAATTTTATAAAAAAATATTTGATATATCTACCCATCTTAGTATTATTTATTATCAAAATAGGTACAAAGTATTCATGATTTTAAAATTAATTTATACTAATATAAATTTTTCTATTGCATGATATCCACCCTCTCTATCTAATTACTGTTTATTTAATTATTTTATCTAGATGTTTCTATTCATCGCTTATCATAATGGTGATGGTTGTATATTGGAAAATAACGCTACATAAACTAAATAATATATTGTACACATATTTTATGAAATATAAATATTTAACACGACACAATTTATTCTAGAAACATGAGGTTATTAATGTATTCGCTTTTTATAATTATGTACAAACGATAGGTTTAAATATTTAGTTCGGGCACTATTAATGTTCTGTTGAGATATTAAAATTTATTTTGGAGTCAATTTATTTGATGCACATTTACGTTATTAGTTCGGTTTGCTAATGGGACACTTGCAGTGCCGTTCCGCGGGCCCCCCCGCTACAACCCCAAGCGGCGGTCGGGCGCGTGGGGCGGCTGGTGGGCGGCGGGCGACCGCTCGTCGCTGGCCTCGTCGGCGCGCATCCCCGCCGAGCTGGACGCGCTGCTGGCGCGGGCGCCGGGGGCCGCGGCCTCCCTCTGCAGCCTCGAGAGGCCCTTCTCCTCGGCCTCGTCCAGCATCAGCGACGCCAGCCACCCCAGCCACGAGGACGACGCCAGCATCCTCACAGGTAAACCCTCGCAGGAGTCGGGACCCGGGGAAACAACCATCACCATGCACCGACCTCACCGAACTCACCGACCTCACCGACTCGCCGACGATCACCCATGCATGTTCTGTGTGCCTGTACCGTAGATGTTTCACGACGCTTCTTCGCTTCTTGTCTCCCGAATCGTTTGACCCCCTTAGACTAGTATAGTTTCCTATCAATCTAAAATGTAACTTATGAAGCACATGAAGCACGAGTAGGTACTTACCTGTGCAAAATTCAAACGTGGAAC
The DNA here is from genome assembly GCA_947044815.1 of Apomyelois bistriatella. Lineage (NCBI taxonomy): Eukaryota > Metazoa > Arthropoda > Insecta > Lepidoptera > Pyralidae > Apomyelois > Apomyelois bistriatella. The sequence goes on from OX345693.1 coordinate 2,627,579, forward strand.
GGAAGTTGATAAAGGCGGCGGCACGCGTGGCGCTGGCGCAGCTCGGTGATTGAGTGTCGTGTCGTGGCCACAGATAAGAGCGCGGGCGACACCAGCGACATCATCTCGGACTCGAGCGGCGTGGGCACCAGCACGTCCGACACCACCACGTGCTCGCTGCAGCCCGCCGCCACCGCCGTGTGCCTGCAGCCCTACGACGCCGGCGGCGGGCACCTGCGGCTCAGCCAGGGGGACATCGTGGAAGGTGAGGCGGACGTGGTCATTTTTTCTTATAAATCTTTGTCAAACAAGTCGATCATTAGTTGCAAAATTTGAATTTGAGACATTTTGTCTTTGAAGTAGGTAGTGAAACTTCTGATTACAAATTCTTCGAATTTCCAACACAATGGGTTTTTTTCGTGGTTGATTTGATACCTATGAACGTGTAGTTAAAATTTTTCTCATCCAGTGTGTTGTTGTTGGAATAGATACCGATCATGTAAAAGATGGAAAATCCAATGTAAAATTAGAACTAGAATTTACTATCCAAAATTGGTTTTAAAACGGTCAAAATAAGTACATATCCCATTAACATATTCTTAATCATTGTACGCGAGCACTAACAAGCAGTGTCAGGGTTTGTCCGTTTCTTAAAAACCATCAACCATTATGTAACAATAGCTCGAATATCGACGACGGTATAGGTCATAGTTATTCATTTTGTCGATAACACTCACAAAACTACTACTAAATATAATTCATATAAGGTATAAGATACTTTCAGAAAAATAAAATACTCAACTAAATTCACGAACTTATTAAATAATAATAGAATCACTAGCGGAAGATGCACTTGGAAGAGACTTCATCGAAAAGAGCACAGTTAACTAATTTCTTAGATATGGTTTTTTAGATTTGATATTGAAGATAGACTCTCGTCAGTGGTATTCATTTCATTAATTTAAAACTATTATGATGATATTCCAGTAACGGGTGCCACGGACGATGGGTTTCTAGAAGGGCGCGTGCGGGGGTCCGGCGCCACGGGGCTGTTCCCGCCGCACTGCGTGCAAGAGGTTCGTCTTCGGCAAACAGCGCACTTGCACCAGGTGACACTTAGCACCCCACACCACTCCTTTACAAAAATTCTGATACGGTACTACAAATCAATAGAATTCATAACGACACGCGACCATCATTGACTATTTGGGCGCTGAAACATTAAAACAATAACACTGTAAAAGATTTAGATATAAAGATGACCTTCTGATTTACCTTTATCACACAGGATATATGTATATTCGACTTACAAAATAAATGTACACTTACATTTCTCCATATTAATGCATCATTCATAAATACTCACTCATTGATACAGTAATAGGAAATTTTGGCTTAATTAAATATAATTTTGTGCATAAATTGGTAAATAGAAATATCATCGGTATTCCGGCAAAATTAGTTCCTAGTTTGTCCAACAGAAAAATATAGACCTAAAACACACCTTACGATTTGCACCGCAAAACACTTACTCGCCAATGAATACCATTAGAAGCCTTTGACACTTATCTTCCAATTTTGATACTACCTTGTAAATAGAATACTAAATATTATCATACCTATTTCAGGTTTTAGCATCAGGACCAAACCACCACTCCAGAGTGACCGGCAGACGAGAAATGGCTCTTAGCAAAACATATAGCGCAACTGCGCCTAGGATAAAGAAAACGTAAGATTACTTTAATATATAGGTACCTACTTATCGTTTCCTTCTGTCTTCTGTAGTTTGTATTTTCTAAGCCCCGTATTAAGAAAGGTTTGTTAAGCCTATTTTAGCTAAAATGTGTTTCGTCTCGTTCTTTCACGTGAAGTGTCGGGTAAGAGAGAAAGAGCCAAAACATATTTAAGTTAAAATTGGCTTATCAAACGTTTCTTAATACGGGGGTAAGACACTGATGCGTTCGTCCCGATTTAACGATCATGCGATAACGGAGTACTTGATTTAATATGTCGATGGCGATAACTTCTTAGTGATCTCAACATCACAATCCCATTGAAACTGCTTAGGTCAGGTCCACGTAACCGAATATTGCTACACATTAACAAGATCAAAGTCTAATGAATCTCAATGCGAAAATGATAGATCGATAAATACGACTTATTCAAATGCAGTTCTAGCATCAAAAATATATCCCAACAATAAACAATATATATATATATAGATGAAGCCAAACAAAGATATTATTTAAATAGAAGTCAAAATAAAACAAAAGCTGTTTGTCAACACCACACGACAATGGTTGGAATGCCCTTTGATGTATTTGGTTCAGTATAGATGTCTCTCTCAAAGAGGACGTTGGACGATCTGATTGCGGTGTACAACATCCTAGGGATCGAGTCGACATGTACCAAGTGGCTTGTTGGGATGATATTGAAAAGGTACATTTTATACATTTACATTGATTGTTATTAAAATTTTAATTTACTACCTTTCGCACGGGGCTTCGCTCCCGAATAAAAAGTAGCCTTGTGTTATTCCCGGTCAACCCCTTCCTTCTCGCCCGATGTACGAAATCCAGGAACAAATTGAATTGGAAAATGTTTTTTCTTTTATTATATTTTTTGTCCACTATCCAATCATTTTAATACTTATTATCTTATTCCTGACGTAGACGAATCCAACCACACAAAAATCATGAAAATTGGTCCAGCCGATCTTGAGTTATAATTATAAGTGTTGTAACTAACACGACCTTCTTTTATTATAGATATACAATATATATATATAGATTAAAATAACACTACCTATACTACATTGAGCTCAGAATAGATTTGTTTGGTAAAAACTAACTGCCGATTTGGATTGTGGTATGCACGACCTATGAGGAAAATCACTTTAAGACTACCTAATTAAATCTTTGGTGTAACATATTGATTGTTATATACTAGTGGTTTCCACACTACGACGAAACTGTTCCGTGGAAACCTAATTCTGTAACATAACAACAATTAGTCATTATGGCGTCATAGCTAGCTTTCTTCCACTTACAAGTGCACAATGAACATTACAGTTACGGCAACATGGAGAGTCGAACAGTGGTGCTGCACCGCGCGCGGCGAGGCTTCGGCTTCGTGTTGCGCGGCGCCAAGGCTTCCTCGCCGCTGATGGAGCTCAGGCCTTCGGAGCGATGTCCCGCGCTGCAGTACCTGGATGATGTCGACGCCGGGGGCGTGGCTGACAGGGCCGGCTTGAGGAAAGGAGACTTCCTTATAGCGGTGAGTGTTTGCCTCTGCCCTTTATCAGTGATATCGATCGTGGAGTCTTGTTATTGGCACAGTCCAACATTCTAAGTTTATTCCATACTATACTATATTAAGCTGTAAGACACCCGAAAAACAAATAAATAAATATCCTGCGCGCTGTATCTTCCACTATCAGTTAACACTTTCGCGTACAGTAAACGAGATAACAATAACAGTTAATTGTCATCTATGTCGAGAGACGTTACTGTCAGCGAAACTGTTACACTAAATGACAATGTTATCTTCAAAAATAAAATGTGACGATAGGTGACTTCCTTAACTGTCAAGTGTAATACTGAGTCATCACCTATTGTCCGGAATCCCGGCTGCCTAGCTCTGGTAGTCATTAAAGGATAGTCCACCAGAGTGTGCATGGTTGATTGACCGTGACACCTACAAAAAATGATGATCAACAATTGAAGTGCGCAGCGTTTGTTTTTTACGTCTATTCTAGTAATTTTTCTTCGTCCGGGTTTCCAAAAATAAAATATATTTCATTTCTTCCAGATAAATGGCGAGGACGTATCGGCAGCGTCACACGAGCACGTAGTAGAGTTAATACGAAGCTCGGGTGCGCTCGTCTCCATGACGGTAGTGTCGCTTCATAATGCTGGTAGTGAGTATAGTCTTTGTCTTATTTTTAAAAGATATTTTCATAACACGTTCTTAACTAAAATGCCAATAAAAAAAAGTGTAGTACCTAGTAAAACCTAAAAATGGTAGATTTTAAGAAATTTATTCTCGAAAGAAAGACAAAATTCACTTACCGAAGAACATATTGACAAACTGTAAGTTACCTAAAGATGGTTTAGGAACCATCTAACGTTTTATAAAAATTGAGTTACACCATTGAAATTTTCGAATTCTATTAGGTAATATACTCTATTAACCATTGACTGTAGACAATAAAACGACAAGTAGACCCTAGGCTCCAATGCTACGCAGCTGATAATCTACCGGAGAAACCCTAAGATGACAAAGAGAGATAGATAATATAATCTGTACCCAACAGGTCCTACAGAGAGTAACCCCTGCTCCGTGCCCACCAGCAAGTCACAGAACCAACTTTCTAACTCGGGGAGACCTTATGCTGCCACTTTACCTAGAAAAACTGCCATAGGTAAGTTATTTTTTACAAGCGCTTATTTATAATGTAAAAATATATGGTTTTATCTGGCCTGGAAAATACAGTGCTTGCCGTAACTTTGGTTTCAGTAACCACTACAAATCGACTTTTGCATGATTGTGTTTCTAAAATCATATGATTAAAGATGTCACGGATAGAGTTATTTCAATATGTGTAGCACAATATCTGGTATAAGTTATGTGAGTTTATTGATCTAAATAAAGTTCCACGTTGGGCGCCATTTTGCTACGGGCAAAGTTGGAAAAATCACCGTCAATACTTTGATAAAATTATACAAAATACTTATGTTATTCTTGACCCTGTATACCACGGTGTCAGAGATTTTCGAAACTCGTCCCAGAGGACGAGACAACAGATTGTTCCTTAAGCGACCACCAAGCCGAGCCCAACGGCTTAACGTCCCTTTCGTTTTTCTTCTTTTTTCTTTCTCCATATATACTAATATTTTAAAGCTGAAGAGTTTGTTTGTTTGATCGCTTATAACTTGAAAACTACTGGTCGGATTTGCAAAATTCTTATTGTTTATGAAAGCCTGATTATTGGGGAAGGTTATAGGCTATAGTAGTACATACACACTAATGGTGAGTGAAACCGTGGGGAACGGCTAATCCATACTAATATTATAAATGTGAAAGTGTGTTTGTTTGTCCTCCCTTCACGCCGTAGCTAAGCAACCAATCGACCTGATATTAGGCATAGAGTTAGTTGAGAGGATGGAGAGTAACATATGCTACTTTTGGTCCTGAAAAAGCATCAAGTTCCCAAGGGAGATTACTGGAATATTTGTATGTGTACACCAAATGTTCTAATTCCACACAAAAGCTAATATTATAACATGTGTGACCCTTGCAGGCGGCGCGCGCGCGGCGCCCACGCCCCCGCGCCGCGACCCGCGCACCACGCTCAGCGTGGGCCGCGCGCGCGCCAAGTCCATGGTGGCCGGGCTCGGTGAGTTACTGTCTATATATTATCTTGTCGGGATTTATATGGCCACTAGGGGTTAAAGCAAACTGATGGATACCAGATGATAATTTATTATAGTACTCTACAAACCACGAATACGACTGTCTAACGACGACTGAGCGGCCGCGCGTATATGGAAACCCTTCCAGTATACAGAACCCCAATACTTCTGAGATGCGGGAGTCTTTACTAGATTGAACGGGGCAATTTTAGAGATAAAATGCTACCCTGCTTTTAGTTCTGTAATGCGTGAGGGGCGTAAAGGCTTTATCGACGCAATATTAGCGTTATGGATAGAAATTCCTACCACTAGTTAGGTACTCAGGTTAGCCTAACTTGTTTTTAATTCTGTAATGCGGGAGGCACATACAATGGTTACGTTAATGATGTGAATTCCTACCTAAGCTCGGTAAGGACTTTAGTATAGGTAAACGGGTGAAGAAGTATATATAAATACACAGATTAATGGCTCGTTTACACGCATTAAGTGGTTAAGTTAATTTTGACCAAATTTTAACTTAATAGTTGCGTGTAAACGATCACTTAATGGTTCTAAGTCATAAGTAGCTAGTAGCGAGCCATAAGGAACAATGATAAATATCATATAGGTACTATAATAAAAAAAAAAAATAATTTAAGTTGCATAAAATTATAAGTTTATATTTAATAACTTTTTAAAAAGAAAACAAGACTATCGATCGAAGATTTTATCTCTCACAAGTAGGGTGAGGTGTGGCAGGAATGCAGTGCTGAAGATGATAGCGGATAGAATGGATGGGGCGGTCTTCAGAAGGTTCACTGAACTGCATGTCATAAAAGTTACATAATACCTATGTAGTGAATCTTCTGGTGCACGGTCCATACCCTTTGCAGTGTATAAATTTTGTGGAGTGGTAGTGTGGTGTATATGTATTCTTTTGTTTTGTAGCTCTTTATTATGGATTCAAATAGTCTGAAAATAAATGATTTTTATTTTTATTTTATTATTTTATTTATTTATCGAGCATTAGGCACATTTTTGTTTATGTTTTTAATCAACGAATGAATCTTTTTAGGAGGTTTCCCTGAAGAGATGCGGTTTTTAGACTTTCTGCCCACGCCTTTTTCTTTATGTCTGCTCACTGTCTCTCTCGGCACTCTTGCGATCTGAGATCGGGGAGCGTAGCGCAGAAATTCCTCCCGCGCGTCAGATCGCACCTAACCCAAGTACCTACTTTTATGCTTTCTAGGGATCTGAGTAGTGGAAGTACTTTTAATTCGAAGTCTTGAATACTACAACAGAAATAATACCCGAACCCAGATCGGTTGCAACTCTGAATAGTGGAATGGTTTAAGGAGACTTTTTGTGAATACATTCTAGTAAACCAGCCCGCACCTCAGAAATACGGGAGTTCTGAATACTGGTAGGGTTTCCATATACGCAGCGGCCGGAATTCGTCCGCTAGCCGCCTCACAAAAGTGCATATCAGCAAAAATGCATGTGCAAGTGTCGTTACAATCTATTCATTTTATTTTTAATCCCCGACGTAAGTGACGATGGATTTAAATGTTTGAGGGGTTTTTGTGTTGTTTGTGTGTCTGACTGTGGCATCGTAGCTCCCAAACTAATGAACCGGTATATTGTTTTCTTTTTGTTTGTAAGTTGAATTAGTAGATAATTAAACAGCTATGTTAAATGGAAATTATTTTTTAATATCGGTATCAAAAAAACTTGAGTATTAAAACATACAATTTCAAATCCAAGATGGCCGCCATCAGCAACTTTATTTTTCACATCTCCCAAAATTGGTATCCAATAAAAGGTTTCAATAAAAAAATATCTCCAGGTGATGTCGGGGGTTAAGAAACACAGTTCTGCGAATTCACGAACATTTCACATTTACAGATAAAATAAACCTATTTTTAAGATAACCGCCGACGCATTTCAACAGGGCGTTGATTCTGCTAACGTTAAGTCACAATCGTGTCAAAATAGTGTTTCGATTGTTCTGCTTTTTTACATACTATAGTATGTAACTATAGTTACAAGAAATGTTTACATTTTTTATATCACTGTTGATGGTCACATCCCTCACTACATTCACATCACATCATACTGTCATAATTCTTGTAAATAGTGTGTAAAAAAGCACTACAATTGAAACACTATTTTGACACGATTTTGACTTAACGTTAGCAGAATCGACACCCAGGTCACCGCTGCTGTTTCATAAATCAAATCCGTATTCATACATCCGCAAATTTTATTTGTGTCTCAATATTCTTAAAGCGAATGATATATATTTGTGTAAATCATTTAAGTGAATAGACACAATATAGAAATCAATTAATTTCCCACAGAAAATGGCGGAGAAAAAGAAGAGAGTTGTGAGCCCCTCGGCGTCGCCGGCAAGTCCTCTTCCGCGGAATCTGTACAGCTACACTCCGGCAGCAACAGTTAGTTCAATTATCTTAGATTAATAAAAAAACTGTTAATAGTGTTCTCATTTTTATAGTTCTGTTATGAAAACTCAATTTAAATAAATTTGATATATTTAAATATCTAGATTATTTAGTTAATTTCTTATCAATATTTTATTTGAGTGAATATTAACGTTACCCGAGCTAACAAATAAAGTAGTAAATATATAGTGAATGAATAAAAATCGTACCTTGTAACGATACCTCTGTTTTCTAGAGGCATCATAAAAAAGCCCTGTCTCTATCCGGCAAAATGCCGGCTGCAGTGCATGTTCGCTCTAAAACAAATGTGCAGAAGAAGATTTGTATAATTTTCTTTAAAAAGACACAACTTCTAATTTATTTTAGACAAAAATATTTCAATATCATAATCATATGAACCACATAAGACAGTCCAGTGGTTTTCAAATACCTTTAAACGCGTGCAGGTGGCACGCCTGTATCAGGCACGCCCGTGGCGCCGCGCACGGCCTCCATCCGCGCGCGGCCTGCTTCAGGCCGGATCACCGCCGCCGAGCTCGAGGAACTGTTCCAGCGGCAGGCTGACACTGATCACATGTATGTACTTTATCATGAACGTGTATTTCAAATGGCGTTATAGTCATTCCTCTTAGTCATAAAAAATACAAATGTTTGTTAAATAAATTTTAACTAAATGTGTTTTGTCTCTTTTTTTTTCGGTATATAAGGTGGACACAAATCAACTGCAAATATTTTAAGGGCAGATTCAGACCGCTATTCTGAGCAACTTTTCCAAATAATTATATCTCAATACGAATTTTTTTTTTACTCTCTATACCAAACTAGATCAGATGATTGTCAATTTGTATGGGAGGTCAAAAATTTGTTCTTGTTTTTCAATATATAGTATGAATCTGTCCTTAAAATATTTGTAGTTGATTTGTGTCCACCTTATATACCGAAAAAAAAAAAACAAAGAGTAATAAGGCCTCGACAGAAGGTCTCGTTGATCGATAACTGTACTGTTTGCGCCAAAGAAACAAACTAATTCTTACAAATATATGCCTTATTGTAAGGAGCCGTTATCACGTGTCCTTTTATATTGTTATTTTTTTTTTTAATTTGATTTCGTCTTATTAAAATTTTTTTTTCTTTCTTCAGCGGCGGCAACAGCGTCATGATGACCCGCTCAGCGTTCCAAGGCGGGTCCAGCTCCCCGCCGTACTCCCCCGCGCGCGCCCCGCAGCGGGTGTACGCCTCCGTGGCAGAGATGAAGCGGTGTCGAGGGAAGGTAACTACATGTCCGCATTGTGAAGCTGATGTTAGGATCTGTCCAGGGGCTACAACAGCGCCATGATGACCCGCTCGGCGTCTTAAGGCGGGATCCATAAGCCTCGACTGAAATAGCGATTTATGTCTTTAAAAATGCACTTTGCAATATTTTTCTCCTCTTCTTTTCAGTCTTTTTGTGTAGGCTTTCTTCAGTTTCTGCCACTTCTTTGTCCTGGACATTAAGGATCCAGTAGCTGCCTGCTATCTTTTTGATGTCATCTTTCTATAGCATTTGAAATCTTTTTTGACCACATGGTCTCTAACACAACCACTTGCACAAAGAGTTCGTTTATTTGGAATTTGACGAGCCCTCTTCCACTTTAGTTATAACTAAAGTGGAAGAAGTCGAAGTCGTCACATTGCGGCCGTAATTAGCTTTGCTTTAGGCCTCTACAATAAGGTACTACATGTTTGTTCCAGTTATGGAGCAAGTCAATGTCGCTGGGCAGCAACAGCAGCGGGTCGCTGCGGCGCGAGTTCCACTCCACGCCCGACCTGTGCGCCGAGCTCGCCGCGCAGCCGGCGCGCACGCGCTCCAGCGAGGACGTGCACGGTGTGTAGGCGGTCGTTAAAGGAACCACGTTAGAGACCGAGAGGCGGTTCCGAAGGACCCTGGCCTCAGAGTGTGTATGGTCGATTGACCGATACATCTACACGAAATGATAATGAGTTTACACTATTTTCAGTTATTCCAAATCTAAATGCGCCTTTTCTGACACTCATGACAATATGTGGCAAGTGTAAGGAAAATGGTTCAGTTGCGCCACATACACGACCACCCTCTCGTATAGCGGCTCCTATCACAGATCTGTAGCGCGGATACATTGCACACGTCACGCAGCAGTGTGCTATGTGTCATACAATTCCATACATTACAAAGTGGTTTCAAAGGTCGCGCGTGTACTATATAATATATGTTGGTGTTCCAGGTCCCCCCCCGGCGCGGTCGTGTCCCCCCCCGGCTCACCCCCCTCCCCCGCCGCCCGCGTCCTCGTTCCGGCCCGCCGCGCCCGCCAAGCTGTACGCCGCGCCGCGGGACGTGGCCGGCGTCGGCTACCGCCCGCGCCCGGACAACGCCAATGTGAGTCAACAAACACAGCATTTTTACACAAAAGTATATATGCAATGGCCCCTAAACTATATAATAAGCTACCCTCACACATTAGAAAATGCAAAGAATTTTGTCATTTTAAGCGAATGCTATATAATTTATTAGTAGACAAAGCTTATTATCATGTAAATGAATACTTAAATGATAATTTTATATAATATTTTGCATAGGTACTTAGTAATTTTATTTTAATTAATAGTAATTTATATATTTGTATTCCAGTGTATAATTTGACATACATTTATTATCATCTACATAGATTATTAATCCTGACATAAAAAATGGAAATAATGTAAATTTGAAATGACTGACATTATGATAATTAACTTAATTCGATAATTTAATTGACATGAATTGCATGAATGTTATTTACTAGTATACCATTTTTTTATAAAATTAATACCAATTTTGTATGCCTGACGGCGCAGCATGGCGCACAGTAACTAATTTAATACTAACACCCTTAAATGTACCCATGTCTGATATAAAATAAATGAATTATGAATTATGAATTATGAGTCACACGCCGGACCGGTCGCCGGACGGCTGCCGTCTGCGCTAGTCCGGAGAGAACTCAATTTAGATACCCAACAGACAATACAACTTAACATATAGATCCGTAGGATAACAAACCCAGCTCTTTGAAATGGCAGCGGGCAGGACACATAGCGCGACGAACCGATGGCCGATGGGGCAGAAAGTTTCTTGAATGACGACCACGCCCCGGAGATGGTCAGATGACCTGAAGAAGGTCGCAGGCAAGCGCTGGATGCAGGCCGGGAAAACCGGTCATTTCGAAAATTCTTGGAGGAGGCATATGTCCAGCAGTGGACAGCCTGCGGCTGAAATAATGATGAGGATGATATAGTTAGGAAAAAATCAGCTCAACGACATTAAAGTTGCCATTCTGAGTTACCAAGAAGTAAAATAATCTAATGGCCATATAATAATGTTTCCCGTGTGTTCCAGGGCCGCAAGAGCATGACTCTGCGATCGTGGTCGGGCCCCGACCACAACCAGTACGCGCAACCGTTCAACAACACGCCCAGACAGGTACCTACTCATATATTTTACTACATAATTGTTTCCCGCCGGTCTATAATAATAATAAAGCCTTTTTTATTTCCTTAACTTTACAAAAAAAATATAAAAAATATAAAACCAAAAAAATATTCCTCTCTCCTTAGTTAAGGCTCCTTTTTTGGGAGAATGATTTTTTATTATTTTTTCGAAATATACTAAAAATATTAAATCTGATATTTTTTTTCCTATAAAATATATTTTGCGTGCATTATGTTGATATCATGCGAAGTTATCATGTTGATAGTATGCAAAGAAAAAGTTAAAAGAAAAAACGAGCGAAGCTCGGTCGCCCAGGTACTAGGGATTTTTTGCCAAAGTATTATATTTTAAGACTAAAACGAGATAGCTAAAATGAAATAAATAAACGTTTGTAAAATTGATTAAACCAGAACTCTGCGCCCGCGCCGCCCATCCCCGAGCCGGACTACAGCATGTCGGAGTCGGACGACGAGCACGACAAGCCGGCCGAGCCCGCCGCGCGCGCCGAGACCAGCGGCAACAGCAACACTAGGTAACTACACTTACTGGCTGTAGCCCGCGGGTTCGCCCGCGTCAACTACCCTCACCAACTTTTTCCCGGGATGAAAGGTATCTCTTTCTCCTGGTTCTGAGCAACCTCGCCAATTTTCAGCCAAATTTGAGTTATTAATAGTGTAGCTAACACGACTTTTTTTCTTTCACTGATATTTGTTTATCATCCGGACGAGAATATAACATTTATTGCGTAATTGTGATTTTCAGGATGTATTACGCACCAATATTTGAAAGCCCTGGAAATATACCTTCGGATTATCTTTAATTTTATATTGATTTAAAGGTTAGAGTTTATAGTTTAAAAATGTTTGTTGCTGGGGAAAATGCTTTATTTGTTTTTGATTATCGAGTGTTAATGTTCAGAATTTCATTGGATTTAAACTTCATTTTTAATCTTTTAATTTCATTTGTTTTTTCGTTGTTCGTTTAATATATCATTTTTATGTTTGGTTAAAAATAAGTGTTCTTGTCGTTGTATTAATGATATATTTGATAACAAATAAGCGTTATGATGTTGTCAATCATTTTAAACGAGTGAATCATTTCTAATGTTGTCAAACAATTATTATATACTCGTTTTCATTGCAGTGGAAGCAGTTCCGGGTCGGGTTCGATGCAACACTCGTTCTCCGTGGACGAGATACAGAAGATTCGCACGCGGCTCAAGTCGTCGAAATCGTGCGGCGACGAATTGGCCGCTGGAGGCGAGCGGGACGACGGCGACAACTCGTCCTCAGGAGTGTCCTCGGACCAGGAGGCGCAGGCGAGACCCCCTCCCCGCCGGGACAAGGTCTCCTTCTGCAGTTCGGTCACAGTGAAATCCTCCAACGACGTAATCAGTACCGAGCCCGTGCACAGTTCGAACGAAAGCTTGGCGCCGCCGCCGATGCAGCGGCACAACTCGCTGACTAGGAAGCGGGCTACGGCGGCCTTGCTGCGGGGGTCGGTCGGGGCGGGTGCGGGGGCGGGTGCGGGGCGGGGGCGGGTGTCCGCGGCGGAGCGGCTCGGCGTGGACGTGGACAAGGCGCCGGGGCGCAGGCGCGCGGCCGTGTCGCTGTCGCAGCTGCCGCCGCCGCCGGAGGAGCCGGCGCTGCCGGAGCCGGCGCCGGACGCGGGCCCGGCTCCGGTTCCGGCGCCGCTGCTGGCGCCGCCGCCGCAGTTCAGCGACCGCGTGCGAGTGGTGGCCGCGCTCCCGAAGAGGATCGCGCACCTGAACTAATCTTATGACTCTTTGCTTCGATCATATATTATAGATGCACGACCCGCTTGAAAATGGAGCCACTTATGTCAATATTGTGAATGTTCACATGTTTCACTCTCAGTCGCTCGGCGTCCGCGCCGACAGTTAACTTGTTACGAAGTCGAAATGTGTTTTTTTTTGGCTTATATTATATAATAAACTGTTGTCAAAATAAGGACTTTTCTCTAAATAGTTGATGTAAATTTATATCAATGATTAGACGCGGCTCCGGATTTTGTAGGGCAGTTTCATCTACCTAATATATGATCGAAGACCTTTTGTAATCTAATCAAACCAAAGATTGTAGTATTTATTCTCGAGAAATTCGAAATGATTTTTATACATTCCCGCTCTGTATTTCCTTTAAGTATAAATCTCCTATGTGTCAAATCGTGTTATCGATTCATTTCTTTCTTCGTCTTTCTATTTTATGCGAATCGCACCTTACAACGCAACCGAGTGCCATCATGTCTGTTTTTATTAAAATATTTTTGTATGTATCTGTAAATAACCGGAGCTTCTTCGGGGTAGAGTTAAAAGAGTGGGCTGTACGCGTCGCTATACAAAAATATCTCCGGCCAAATGATGATTGATTAAATTATATTATATTTAAAATTAAATTATATTCGAATGAGATTATTTACTGATATAGATCACATTATATAATATATATTTACTGTTTGCTTGATTTCGTCCACTCGTACCCGTGGGCCTGCTCTTTTGACGATTTATTCGGCGCACGCCGTCACTATGTGTTCTCATACCAGATAAGTTTATTTAAGTCTGTTTTTCTTACTTATCTTATTACTCAACATTGATTTTGCCTCTTAAATAACATATTTATTAAAATCCTGATTCTTCTTCCGAGTTCACTTGGCTATTTTGGAGTTAACATAGTCTATACCACCCATACATTATATACTAAAGCTTTCAGATATATTGGAAGTCAATGCAAAATTAAGAAAACATAAGAAAAGTAAGAAAAAATAGGCTACACATTAGCATTTCATCCGTTCCAATGTAAATTTGATAATCGAACACTTCCGTGCATCGTTAGCTAGTGTAGGTAAACCACAATGAGATGTAACACCAATTAACTTTTATATTCCATCATCGATCGATTTTGTATCTTATTGTAATGATCTAAGACACGTTTTGCTGCCAACTTTATTTTAAAATTAGGCGAGCAGACGACTTCTTTAATGGCCTGAAATTCTTTATATCGGCGTGATCAATTTTTATTAATTCTTTTTGATATTCAAAATTATATAACTGCTATTAATTTTATATAACCTAGGTGACAGACACTTCAATATTGGATCTACCAATATGAAGCACGTGTCGCAAAGATCACTGCCTAACAATCGCTTGGGAAGCCTAATTAGATAGACTCGAAAACGAATCTTATTTCAACTACAACTGAGTTATTTTTGCACTGGACAGGCTTGTGTTCGCCGACTCGATAGCAATACAAGAGGAATTTTAAATATTCAACATCTAATAATTCCTTTTTAATATAAAATAATAGTAAATATAAATAGAGTCGAGTCAACGAAATAGCGGTTGACTTAGAGCCTTTATTGTATTATTAGCACAATGAAATTAATTTATATTATCGATTGTATTATTTTGTTATAATCGTCTTGTCATTATTTTAAGTTGTATAAATGTAACGTCTACTTAAGGCATAGCTAGGTAGTGGTAATTATTAGGGCAATATCGATTGATCGTAGATTACAGGCGATTGATTCGGAATGCGGTGAATCGAACGCGCTGTATTCACCATCGTGCCGTCTCGTTCACACGTATAAGGCAAGGCGGTGGATGGAGCGAGAGCGAAACATCGCAATTTTGTATAATACCATTGTGTTTTGGGTTTCATTTGAATCTCAGTATCGAATGTGTAACTACAACTTGGTATACTTTCAAATGAAAATTAAATGTTTCATCACTATATTTCGTATTTTTATTTCGTCAAATTCTTACATACCTATATAAATAGATTGCTTAAAACAAATAAATGCATCATACTTCATAAGTAGTTAATTTGAAACAAATTAGTCTAAAAACAGAATCAATGTCACATTATCTCGAGACCTTTAACGATGACCGTGAAGATAACAAAAATAGGACGGCATATAAACTTATCTGCTAATCCATGGACGGACAATAATCACAAATGGCCATTGCAAACTGGGCCTTATTCCGTTGGCGCAGCATCGAAATAGAGCGAGACATCGTCGATTTTCACGAGCCTGCGGTAATCCACGTTCTCGCCGCACATCGGACACTTTCCTTCTTCTTGTAGGAGACTGAAATAAGATTAAAAATAAAAACAATAAACAATATACGCGAATCATGACAACACAGTACTTAAAAAAATAGTTATTCTATACTAGCTACACGCCCCGACTTCGCATGGGGCTATCAAAGCTGCCATGTTTCGTCGCGTCGTTAGATTTTCTGATATTTTTTTGTTGTTGTAAAAACTTTCTATGAAGAATTAGAAAACTTCAGGCAGGACTTTCAAATATGGTGATCAAGGGATATAAGGATTAAGTTTAACATAATATAGATATGTTTACTTGGATAAAATAAACCCCTTAACCTCTAAAAATTATTATAAAAAATTACTCACTCTTTAAACTCTGACAAAATCGCTGGGAAATCGCATTCAGGGCACGCTGTGAGATCATCTTTCACTATGTGCAGGCCCTAGAATGAACAAAATATAAATTCTCTCCTAACATCTTTTAAAACCGTATACGTAAAAAACTATGATGTAAAATTGTTTTGACTAGATGGTCAGACGAAGAAGGTAGTAGGCAAGTGCTGGATGTAGGCCGCTTCCAAGCGGTTATTCTGGAAATCCTTAAGGGAGGACAACAGCATAGAGTGTGTGAATTTAATGCAATCCGCTTTTGATTGTTCTGTGTGGAGATTGGTAGGTTAGCCCTGTTATGGCCTGCGGACTTCTCGTTATTGAAATGATCATCATCATATTAATCTGGCCATACTTAATCATCATTAATAGCTAGGCTTGACGTGAAAAATTAAAATGAAATTTTAGATTATTTATTAACATTATATTTATAATAATTTGTGGCTGGAGCCCGGGTGACGTGATTAGCAAATATGCAAATTTGAATCACATTACAACTCAGATAGTATATATGAAATGGAATTGGATATCAAAATATCGTCAAACGTCTACATTACTTATCAAAATTTGAGCGCCACATGTTTTAAAAGACCTGTACAAGATTTACGAAATTTACCGCCAAAATTATCTAGAACCTATATTATCAGTGTACCCTGGACTCTGAAACGTAAGATGAGGATGTAGTAACCGGGAAACACGGTCGGATAATAACGATGACTTACAGTGGCGATGCAGGCAGGCAGGTCGGCCGCGCAGCGCCGGCTCTACTTACAGTGGCGATGCAGGCAGGCAGGTCGGCCGCGCAGCGCCGGCTCTACTTACAGTGGCGATGCAGGCAGGCAGGTCGGCCGCGCAGCGCCGGCTCTACTTACAGTGGCGATGCAGGCAGGCAGGTCGGCCGCGCAGCGCCGGCTCTACTTACAGTGGCGATGCAGGCAGGCAGGTCGGCCGCGCAGCGCCGGCTCTACTTACAGTGGCGATGCAGGCAGGCAGGTCGGCCGCGCAGCGCCGGCTCTACTTACAGTGGCGATGCAGGCAGGCAGGTCGGCCGCGCAGCGCCGGCTCTACTTACAGTGGCGATGCAGGCAGGCAGGTCGGCCGCGCAGCGCCGGCTCTACTTACAGTGGCGATGCAGGCAGGCAGGTCGGCCGCGCAGCGCCGGCTCTACTTACAGTGGCGATGCAGGCAGGCAGGTCGGCCGCGCAGCGCCGGCTCTACTTACAGTGGCGATGCAGGCAGGCAGGTCGGCCGCGCAGCGCCGGCTCTACTTACAGTGGCGATGCAGGCAGGCAGGTCGGCCGCGCAGCGCCGGCTCTACTTACAGTGGCGATGCAGGCAGGCAGGTCGGCCGCGCAGCGCCGGCTCTACTTACAGTGGCGATGCAGGCAGGCAGGTCGGCCGCGCAGCGCCGGCTCTACTTACAGTGGCGATGCAGGCAGGCAGGTCGGCCGCGCAGCGCCGGCTCTACTTACAGTGGCGATGCAGGCAGGCAGGTCGGCCGCGCAGCGCCGGCTCTACTTACAGTGGCGATGCAGGCAGGCAGGTCGGCCGCGCAGCGCCGGCTCTACTTACAGTGGCGATGCAGGCAGGCAGGTCGGCCGCGCAGCGCCGGCTCTACTTACAGTGGCGATGCAGGCAGGCAGGTCGGCCGCGCAGCGCCGGCTCTACTTACAGTGGCGATGCAGGCAGGCAGGTCGGCCGCGCAGCGCGCGCACTGCAGCTCGGCGACGGGCACGGCGGCGCCGCACAGCGCGCACGGCGCGGCGGGTGAGGGGGGGGCGCCCGACCGCGGCGGGTGGCGCACGACTGATTCGATTTTCTTCACGTATTTTGGGTCGATCTGAAAACAATGAGGACAAAACGATACTCAATAAAAAATGAACTGAAGTGAATATTAACCACTTGGTGTAAGACTATAGTACAAATACCCTGCACAGAAGCAGTTAAAACCGCTCGGTAACGCAGTTCTGCGCATCCGTTTCCGCGCACGTTTTCTGTTGCAATACGCGGCGGGACGCGTTGCTAGTGAAGGAAAAACGCAAGATCCAAAAACTTTACTGTATCCCTCCTAAGATCCCTTTTAAAGATACTAAGTTTATGGCCCATAAAGAAGTCTATCTTCATCACCGTTGATGTTAGAACGATGTCCTCACCTGCGACCTGTACTCAGGCTGCATGAGCACCCTGGCCCAGTGGTACGCCTGGTGCTTCAGTCCGGCGCGGCTACACTCTATCACCGTTGATGTTAAAATCGACACTTGATCTGAAAAATTGTAAAATTCAAAGCAATCCGAAACGTTGGCAAAATCGGTATGAAAAACTTTGTCGGAAACCCGACCTTAAAAACGATGTTAATGGGTAAAAGTAATCCATGCAGAATACAGTGAACAAAAATATAAAATAGTTTAATTTAAATTATGCTTACGTTGTTGTGATGGAAAGAAAGACACGTCAGCGGCAGTGCGTATAAGCAGGCGCGCCGCTAAGTCGTGCCGCCCGCGTTTTACATGGGTGCGCACCTGAAGAACAAGATTATTTTAACAATTAAACAAAATTAATCTGTCCCCTGATACGACTGGAAAGAGATGCGAAATGCAAGTACAGCGCACTCTCCCGAGATTCGGCTCGTATAACCGGAAGGATGGTAGAGCCATGGGAAGTGGAGGGAGTGTCCCCTGATAAAAAATATCACGGTTATGTTGACTAGGATATGCAAAACTATATTAAATTGCAATGTGTATTAGGAGCACGGGCTACTTTTGTCGCCGCGATATTGGAACTTTTGTCATTGTCACGTCACGTTTCCAAAGTGAGGTGCGCTCGGAGTCAGACACTGGGTGTGGTCCACAACCCCGAGTCAGACCCTGGGTGTGGTCAACATTTCGTAATCAGACACTGGGTGTGGTCCACAACCCCGAGACAGACCCTGGGTGTGGTCAACATCTCGGAGTCAGACAATAGGTGTGGTCTACATCTCGAAGTCAGACACTGGGTGTGGTCAACATCTCAGCGTCAGACACTGGCGTGGTCCACATCTCGGAGCACCCTGGGTGTGGTCAACATCTCGGAGTCAGACACTAGGTGTGGTTCACATCTCGGAGTTAGACACTGGGTGTGGTCAACATCTCGAAGACAGACACTGGGTGTGGTCCACATCTCGGAGCACCCTGGGCGTGGTCAACATCTCGGAGTCAGAAACTGGGTGTGGTCAACATCTCGGAGTCAGACACTGGATGTGGTCAACATCTCGGAGTCAGACACTGGGTGTGGTCAACATTTCGGAGCACCCTGGGTGTGGTCCACATCTCGGAGTCAGACACTGGGTGTGGTCAACAAATGGGTGTGGTCAACATCTCGGAGTCAGACACTGGGTGTGGTCAACATCTTGAAGTCAGACACTGGGTGTGGTCAACACCTCGGAGTCAGACACTGGGTGTGGCCCAAATTTCGGAGCACCCTGGGTGTGGTCAACATCTCGGAGTCAGAAACTGGGTGTGGTCAACATCTCGGAGTCAGACACTGGGTGTGGTCCACATCTCGGAGTCAGACACTGGGTGTGGTCAACATCTTGAAGTCAGACACTGGGTGTGGTCCACAACCCCGAGTCAGACCCTGCGTGTGGTCAACATCTTGAAGTCAGACACTGGGTGTGGTCAACATCTCGGAGTCAAAAACTGAGTGTGGCCCACATCTCGGAGTCAGACACTGGGTGTGGTCAACATCTTGAAGTCAGACACTGGGTGTGGTCAACATCTCGGAGTCAGACACTGGATGTGGTCCACATCTCGGAGTCAGACACTGGGTGTGGTTAACAAATGGGTGTGGTCCACATCTCGGAGTCAGACACTGGGTGTGGTCAAAATCTCGGAGTCAGACACTGGGTGTGGTCAACATCTTGGAGTCAGACACTGGGTGTGGTCAACATGTCGGAGCACCCTGGGTGTGGTCAACATCTCGGAGTCAGACACTGGATGTGGTCAACATCTCGGAGTCAGACACTGGGTGTGGTCAACATTTCGGAGCACCCTGGGTGTGGTCCACATCTCGGAGTCAGACACTGGGTGTGGTCAACAAATGGGTGTGGTCAACATCTCGGAGTCAGACACTGGGTGTGGTCAACATTTCGGAGCACTCTGGGTGTGGTCCACATCTCGGAGTCAGACACTGGGTGTAGTCAACATCTCGGAGTGCCCTGGGTGTGGTCCACATCTCGGAGTCAGACCCTGGGTGTGGTCAACATCTTGAAGTCAGACACTGGGTGTGGTCAACATCTCGAAGTCAAAAACTGGGTGTGGCCCACATCTCGGAGTCAGACACTGGGTGTGGTCAACATTTCGAAGACACTGGATGTGATCCACATCTCGGAGTCAGACACTGGGTGTGGTCAACATCTCGGAGTCAGACACTGGGTGTGGTCAACATTTCGGAGCATCCTGGGTGTGGTCCACATCTCGGAGTCAGACACTGGGTGTGGTCAACAAATGGGTGTGGTCCACATCTCGGAGTCAGACACTGGGTGTGGTCAACATCTCGGAGTCAGACACTGGGTGTGGTCAACATTTCGGAGCACCCTGGGTGTGGTCCACATCTCGGAGTCAGACACTGGGTGTAGTCAACATCTCGGAGCGCCCTGGGTGTGGTCCACATCTCGGAGTCAGACCCTGGGTGTGGTCAACATTTCGGAATCAGACACTGGGTGTGGTCAAAATCTTGAAGTCAGACAATAGGTGTGGTCCACAACCCGGAGTCAGACCCTGGGTGTGGTCAACATTTCGGAATTAGACACTGGGTGTGGTCAACATTTCGAAGTAAGACACTGGGTGTGGTCAACATTTCGAAGACACTGGGTGTGGTCAACAACTCGGAGTCAGACACTGGGCGTGGTCAACATCTCGGAGTCAGAAACTGGGTGTGGTCAACATCTCGGAGCACCCTGGGTGTGGTCCACATCTCGGAGTCAGCCACTGGATGTGGTCAAAATCTCGAAGTCAGACACTGGGTGTGGTCCACATCTCGGAGCACCCTGGGTGTGGTCGACCCTGGGTGTGGTCAACATTTCGGAATCAGACACTGGGTGTGGTTAACATCTTGAAGTCAGACAAAAGGTGTGGTCCACAACCCGGAGTCAGACTGGGCGTGGTCAACATCTCGGAGTCAGAAACTGGGTGTGGTCAACATCTCGGAGTCAGACACTGGGTGTGGTCAACATGTCGGAGCACCCTGGGTGTGGTCAACATCTCGGAGTCAGACACTGGATGTGGTCAACATCTCGGAGTCAGACACTGGGTGTGGTCAACATTTCGGAGCACCCTGGGTGTGGTCCACATCTCGGAGTCAGACACTGGGTGTGGTCAACAAATGGGTGTGGTCAACATCTCGGAGTCAGACACTGGGTGTGGTCAACATTTCGGAGCACTCTGGGTGTGGTCCACATCTCGGAGTCAGACACTGGGTGTAGTCAACATCTCGGAGTGCCCTGGGTGTGGTCCACATCTCGGAGTCAGACCCTGGGTGTGGTCAACATCTTGAAGTCAGACACTGGGTGTGGTCAACATCTCGAAGTCAAAAACTGGGTGTAGCCCACATCTCGGAGTCAGACACTGGGTGTGGTCAACATCTTGAAGTCAGACACTGGGTGTGGTCAACATCTCGGAGTCAGACACTGGATGTGATCCACATCTCGGAGTCAGACACTGGGTGTGGTCAACATCTCGGAGTCAGAC
Organism: Apomyelois bistriatella; assembly: GCA_947044815.1. Taxonomy (NCBI): domain Eukaryota; kingdom Metazoa; phylum Arthropoda; class Insecta; order Lepidoptera; family Pyralidae; genus Apomyelois; species Apomyelois bistriatella. Next base: position 2,649,077 of record OX345693.1, read on the forward strand.
ACTGGGTGTGGTCAACATTTCGGAGCATCCTGGGTGTGGTCCACATCTCGGAGTCAGACACTGGGTGTGGTCAACAAATGGGTGTGGTCCACATCTCGGAGTCAGACACTGGGTGTGGTCAACATCTCGGAGTCAGACACTGGGTGTGGTCAACATTTCGGAGCACCCTGGGTGTGGTCCACATCTCGGAGTCAGACACTGGGTGTAGTCAACATCTCGGAGCGCCCTGGGTGTGGTCCACATCTCGGAGTCAGACCCTGGGTGTGGTCAACATTTCGGAATCAGACACTGGGTGTGGTCAAAATCTTGAAGTCAGACAATAGGTGTGGTCCACAACCCGGAGTCAGAACCTGGGTGTGGTCAACATTTCGGAATTAGACACTGGGTGTGGTCAACATTTCGAAGTAAGACACTGGGTGTGGTCAACATTTCGAAGACACTGGGTGTGGTCAACAACTCGGAGTCAGACACTGGGCGTGGTCAACATCTCGGAGTCAGAAACTGGGTGTGGTCAACATCTCGGAGCACCCTGGGTGTGGTCCACATCTCGGAGTCAGACACTGGACGTGGTCAAAATCTCGAAGTCAGACACTGGGTGTGGTCCACATCTCGGAGCACCCTGGGTGTGGTCGACCCTGGGTGTGGTCAACATTTCGGAATCAGACACTGGGTGTGGTTAACATCTTGAAGTCAGACAAAAGGTGTGGTTCACAACCCGGAGTCAGACTGGGCGTGGTCAACATCTCGGAGTCAGAAACTGGGTGTGGTCAACATTTCGGAATTAGACACTGGGTGTGGTCAACATCTTGAAGTCAGACACTGGGTGTGGTCAACATCTCGGAGTCAGACACTGGGTGTGGTCAACGACCCCGAGTCAGACCCTGGGTGTGGTCAACATTTCGGAATCAGACACTGGTTGTGGTCAACATCTTGAAGTCAGACACTGGGTGTGGTCAACATCTCGGAGTCAAACACTGAGTGTGGCCCACATCTCGGAGTCAGACCCTGGGTGTGGTCAACATTTCGGAATTAGACACTGGGTGTGGTCAACATTTCGAAGTCAGACACTGGGTGTGGTCAACAACTCGGAGTCAGACACTGGGTGTGGTCAACATCTCGGAGTCAGAAACTGGGTGTGGTCAACATCTTGAAGTCAGACACTGGGTGTGGTCAACATCTCGGAATCAGACACTGGTTGTGGTCCACATCTCGGAGTCAGACCCTGGGTGTGGTCAACATTTCGGAATCAGACACTGGTTGTGGTCAACATCTTGAAGTCAGACACTGGGTGTGGTCAACATCTCGGAGTCAAACACTGGGTGTGGCCCACATCTCGGAGTCAGACCCTGGGTGTGGTCAACATTTCGGAATTAGACACTGGGTGTGGTCAACATTTCGAAGTCCGACACTGGGTGTGGTCAACAACTCGGAGTCAGACACTGGGTGTGGTCAACATCTCGGAGTCAGAAACTGGGTGTGGTCAACATCTTGAAGTCAGAAACTGGGTGTGGTCAACATTTCGGAATTAGACACTGGGTGTGGTCAACATCTTGAAGTCAGACACTGGGTGTGGTCAACATCTCGGAGTCAGACACTGGGTGTGGTCAACAACCCCGAGTCAGACCCTGGGTGTGGTCAACATTTCGGAATCAGACACTGGTTGTGGTCCACATCTCGAAGTCAGACACTGGGTGTGGTCCACATCTCGGAGTCAGACACTGGACGTGGTCAAAATCTCGAAGTCAGACACTGGGTGTGGTCCACATCTCGGAGCACCCTGGGTGTGGTCGACCCTGGGTGTGGTCAACATTTCGGAATCAGACACTGGGTGTGGTTAACATCTTGAAGTCAGACAAAAGGTGTGGTCCACAACCCGGAGTCAGACTGGGCGTGGTCAACATCTCGGAGTCAGAAACTGGGTGTGGTCAACATTTCGGAATTAGACACTGGGTGTGGTCAACATCTTGAAGTCAGACACTGGGTGTGGTCAACATCTCGGAGTCAGACACTGGGTGTGGTCAACGACCCCGAGTCAGACCCTGGGTGTGGTCAACATTTCGGAATCAGACACTGGTTGTGGTCAACATCTTGAAGTCAGACACTGGGTGTGGTCAACATCTCGGAGTCAAACACTGAGTGTGGCCCACATCTCGGAGTCCGACACTGGGTGTGGTCAACAACTCGGAGTCAGACACTGGGTGTGGTCAACATCTCGGAGTCAGAAACTGGGTGTGGTCAACATTTCGGCATTAGACACTGGGTGTGGTCAACATCTTGAAGTCAGACACTGGGTGTGGTCAACATCTCGGAGTCAGACACTGGGTGTGGTCAACAACCCCGAGTCAGACCCTGGGTGTGGTCAACATTTCGGAATCAGACACTGGTTGTGGTCCACATCTCGAAGTCAGACACTGGGTGTGGTCCACATCTCGGAGTCAGATCTTAGGTGTAGTCCATATCTCTCAGTCAGACCCTGGGTGCCCTCACCACGTCATATAGTTACCAGTATGTAGGAGTGCAGCGTGGTGGTGGCGTGCCGCATGTCCCGCGGCACCGGTAACCCCCGCGCCCGCAGCGCGCCGCACATGCCGCGCACCACGTCCCGCGCCTCGCGATAGCGCCCCGCGCGACACTCCGCGCCGGCTATTATCACCTGCGTACAATATCGAAACCGTATTAATAGCCTGTGGTCTGATTACACATACCGAGTAAAGAGACGAGACAGTGCCCTCGGCCGAGCGCTCGGTATTTATAAATGTAAAAGCCGTAAAAGACGACAGGCCTCCGCTTCACGAAGATGAATCGGAACTCTTATTACAAAGACGAATTTAAATTCACCTCGTGGCGAGAGGCCAGCCTTTTAACCCTCGAAATAAAGATGGATATCAGAAAGTCACATATCGCGTGACATAGCAATTGTCACGCTTCAGATATAGTTTTTGATGTATAATTGTAACTGAAGCTAGTTTAAGAGTAAAAAAAGTAGTGAAGCTCATTATCTGCCGTAATTCATAAAATTACTAATTAACTGTATCCAAATATCACACAATCAAACATAAAAGATTTGTTCAACTCACCGCAGTTTTGGCTGCTTCTGCGAACTGTCGCTTTGCCATGTAAAGTCTGAAAAGATGGCGTGGCTCGCGTGGCGTGCCGTCCGTCTCGCCCAGTAGGAACTCTATCAACCTACAATAATTTATAATAAACTGATGAAATATGCAGACATTAAAGTTTAATTAACACTTTATTATATCAGTCTTCGCCCTCCCCCACTCCCCAACCCCAGGGGGGTTGGGGAGTACATAAAAAAGGATAAATGTAAAAAATGGCTACAAACCTTCTGGTCAATCGTTCGTCATCACTCGCTGCGGCAGCGTCGATCGCAATACTGATTCCTTCATTCTCCTCCTCCTCAGAGCCACCAGTCTTCAACAAATGCGACATAGCCTTACTGAAGTCCCCAGCGTGAAAGTAAAACTTCCCAGCCAACAAATGATTCTTCTCGCCTTCAAAGTGCAACGCCAAACTCTTGAAATCCTCCGGCCTCGCTTGAGACGTCTGTATCAATATCTCCCCATACAACTGTAACTTCCCATTTTTCCTAGCCAGTTGAAAAGCCTCATCGTAACACAGCGACATGACCAAAAACTTTATCGCCGAAGACGGATCGTCACTATTCTGGAAATAATTAGCCACCATCTTGGCTCCTTGGACAGATTTCGTCTCCTGTACCAAGGTTACTGCTTCGTCTATATCGTCCAGTTTTTCTAAGTTTAATCGTATCGCTGACTCAAAGTCCTGCGCTTTGATATACGATTTGAGAGCATCGTGGTACCGGCCTTCAGCTTCTTTTGCTTTGGCGTATTGAATATGTATACTGGGGGAGTTTATCTTTGGTAATAATGCTTCAACTTTAAGCCATGACTTTAGTTTGATGTATAAAGATGCTGCTTTTTCGGTATTTCCAGCGTGGTCATACAGAGCCGCCGCGTGGCTGTATTGTTTCTCTTCTTCTAGCAACTCCGCGCAGTCTTTCAAGAGCATTGTATCGTGAGCGTGTTTCATGGCCATAGTGACCCCCCGCACTATGTCTCCGCATCGGATGGACATTCGCGCGATACCTGCCTCACATTTATCGTTGTGTGCTTTAACTTTGATGTCGTCTGTATCAGATGTTATTAGACTCTTTTCGTAGTTTGCTAATGCTTCGTGGTAGTCTGCCCTGTAAGAGATAGTTTTAAGGATCTGTAAGACAAAAGGTGTGGGAAATGTTTTGCAATACTTTGGAATTTGCACGATTGTGAAGTTTAAATGATTTAAACTCAACTAGGTGTCAGTGATTTTTTGCCTTTCGACGTTTATTTGCTTTTTTGACAACCCAAATAGTAAAGTAGCAATATTTCTCATCGGAGTCGAACTCACGACCCTCAGATCATCAGGCAAACGCGTCAACAAGCATACACCACTAACGTGAGCTCCAAATGCTGCGCCCTGTTGGCGGTGAGGTCGCGCGCGCGGCGCGGGCACGCCGCGGCCGCGATGTCCGCGGCGCGCGCCCAGTCCCCGCGCGCCGCGTGCAGCTCCAGCGCCAGCGGGGCGCCCGAGGCTGCGCCCTCCAGCCAGCGCACGGCCGCGTCGCCGCGACCCACGCACGCGCAGAGCATGCCGCTACACCAAATTACGACAGATTGATCACCTCTTCAGACCCGGCGAACTTCATATCGCCTTAGAATTTACTAGCGACCCGCCCCAGATTCGCATGAGCGTAAAAACTTTCATCTTGAATCACTCTATCTATTAAAATAACCGCATTAAAATCCGTTGCGTATTTTTAAATATTTAAGCTTACATAGGGACAGAGAAAGCGACTTTGTTTTATACTATGAAGTGATTTATAAACCCCATACAACCCTATTACATAATATTAGTGAAAACCGCATGAAAATCTGTTACTTAAAATCTAATGTTTTTAAGTTCTGCGCTCACAGATACAGACACAGTGCGGGCGACTTCATTTTATACTATGTATATTTATATATAGAAAGATTTAGTAGGCAAACTGGCATACGGCCCACCTGATAGGAAGCGGTAACCGTAGCCTATGAGACGCCTGCAAAACCAGGAGCATTGCAAGCGCGTTGCCGGTCCTAGAGGAATCGTTCGAAGCCCTTCGTGAAGACCCCCATGTTTCAGTCACTTGAAAAAACCTCCATCTCGATAAATTATTACTTCACTCAGTAGTCTACGTCGAAATCACTCGCTATCTTCGTGATCCAATTCTAGACTACTTCGCTAATACGTGATTTAAAGTCACAACAAAAACCAATAGCTATGACTAGTTTTTCTTTTGCCTTTTTAAAAGCGTTTTCGTGCGTGGAAGTGAAAATAATGATTTCACCAGTCCGCCTAAAAAGGGCGTGTATGGTGCTTAAAAACTTGCACCAATAGGATGCCACCCTACTACTGTTGAGGTCGGAAAATAAAATAATTTACTGGGAGACCAAATATCAACCAAGTTATGACTTTTCTAGAACACTTATCGCTCGTTTACAAGAAATCAACCAATACCTAAACAAATGTTTTTTGGCGTCAATAGATCTAAAAACCTTTATTTATTTACATTAAAAAAAACAACAAAGTTGAAAAGTATACTAAAACATAGCAAAGAAAAAAACCCTTAAGCATTACCAAGCAAGAAATTTTCAAGTTTCACCTAGTATTTAAGCTATATCTTAATATAATCTGAAGCAAAACTGTACATTAATATTTCCTGAAAATTGGTGTTATCGCTAAAGTATAATACTAACCATAAAATTGGTAGATCCTCTATATGCGACGCGTCTTCTAATGCCCACACCATAGCTACATCACTTAGCCTAGTGTACACTCGAATTGCTGAAACGGAAAGTTAATGTATAGATAGTATAAAAGATGTGAAATACGGATCGAGATAAAGTAATGAATGAATAAGAAACACTTTATTGCAACAATCACTAAAATACATCATTGAATTGAACCCAGGGTCGGCGATAAAATTAAACTAATGAAATTGATCGTTTATTATAATAAAAATAGTCATGTTCTAAACGATAAAGTAAGAAAAATAAATAAAAAAAGATTGCAATAAAACTATAAAAAAAACAGCGCAGCGTACAAAACGGCCAAACAAAAATAAATATAGCTAAATGTTTAAAGGAAATAAAACTACTTTCATCCGCTGATCTTGAAATAACAACGACACGTCGTCTCCACTCTCTCTCTCTCTCTCTCCCTCTCTTTCCCCACACACCCACACTCATTTTTTTCTAGTCGCTTATGCTAAGATATTTACCAAATTCAACGTTAAGTTCCGCCACAGCCGCCTCCGCTAGATGTCGCCACACGTCGTCCTCGTCTACCGCGTCACAGAACAGCCACGCCTCGCTGAACCGCCGCAAAAGTATCAGTTTCTCAATATGTCTCTTCTGATTGGCTAGTCGTTTCTCCGCGTCGGCGTCGGCTAGACCGCTCGTGTTGTGAGATTCTAGGGCCACTTTCATTACGCTGTGGAGATAACATCAACTAAGAAACATTAATTATTAACACTTTCGCGGACAGTAAACGAGATAACAATAACAGTTAATTGTTATCTACGTCGAGAGGCGTTACTGCCAGCGAAAGTATTAACTAGCTTTTGCCCGTATGCATTTCCCTCGGTAACAGTGCTTTTTTCTGGAATGAAAGTCCCTATGTCCTTTTCAATACTATTAATAAACTATGTGTATGCAAAATTTCAAGAAGATTGGTACAGAAGGTAGGTCATGAAAGCGTAACCAACAAACTCACTTTCGCATTTATAATATTACCTAGTTGGATAGTTGGATCCCTTAGCAGACGGAGAAAACAATAAAATCTATAACGTTACGCAGTTACCGGTGACCACTTGTGTAATGAGGAGATTTCGTTACCTAATATTTGGCTCGACCTGGCAACATGTTACCTGACATTAAGATTAGCCTGGTGACGTGTTACCTGACGTTTAACTCGGCCTGGTGACATGTTACCTAACATTTAGCTCAGCCTGGTGACATATTATGTTACCAGGTACCTGATACCAGGCGTGGAGTGGTTATTAATAAACTTAATCAGGTTAACTTAGGTGATTCATTATTGATATATATGACAAGTGATTTGGGACGGTGCACCCTGGGCGGCAGTTAATAACTCCCTGATATTCGGGGTCTTATTGACTGTCGGCCAATGTCCTGCAAACTGTGGGGCACTCCCCCCATCTTTTAGTAGATGGTGAGCGGATGCCCCACCCCGAGGTGGGGGCCTCCTTCTGTGGAATAATTATTTCACAGAGGGAGGCCATCTCAGCATAAAATCCATCACTTCATTTGGTTGTCCGACAAAAATTTCGTCAACACTACAATACTAATAATAATAATAAAAAAAAATTGCCTTCAGTAATAAATAAAGATACTCACGTTCCTCCACTCGCATAACAGTACACATCTCCCGAAAATAGTATAAGCGGAGTCTGGCCAACTAGTATGTTTGTCATCGCCACGAAATCCACATGCGATCCGTCGATAGAATTTGCCGCGTAGTAGTAAGTCTCTATGGACTCGTCCGTGTGTATTATGAACACGTTGCGGTCGGATAGGCAGATGTCCCATATCACGCCTCTGAAATAAATACCTTAATTAAATTACTATAGTTGCTCAACTTTACATATGGATTATGTATTTTTATTGCCGCAATAACAACAAATATAAAAAAGTATAACAATATTTTTTCCTTATTAGTTGCTTTAAACTTTAGCATTATTTGAAGATTATTACAGTTTTTTACTGTTTCATATCTAGCGGGGCCTGGTGACGTGTTACCTAATATATAGCGTGCCTGGTGACGTGTTACCTTATATCTGGCGAGGCCTGGTGACGCGTTACCTGACATCGGGCGCGGCCTGGCGCGGCCTGCCCACGCCGCACAGCTCGCCCGCGGCCGCGCTGTACACGAGCACGCGGCGCCGCACGTCGAGCACGTGTTACCTGACATCGGGCGCGGCCTGGCGCGGCCTGCCCACGCCGCACAGCTCGCCCGCGGCCGCGCTGTACACGAGCACGCGGCGCCGCACGTCGAGCACGTGTTACCTGACATCGGGCGCGGCCTGGCGCGGCCTGCCCACGCCGCACAGCTCGCCCGCGGCCGCGCTGTACACGAGCACGCGGCGCCGCACGTCGAGCACGCCGGCGCGCGCGCCCCCGATGTCGCAGTGCACGCCGCGCACGCCGCACGAGTGCTTGTAGCGCGTCGACGCGCGCCACTCCTCCACGCCGAAGTACTCGATGTGTCCTTGCTGGAGGTGGTTTAGGTATGTTTATTGTAAGGTGAGTGATTAAAGTATAACACGAAACCAACGCTAGTTTTTACAATAACTTACATCAGTGACGAATATAAACATGTCGGCAGTGAGATGTATGTCGGTGATGGTAGCGTCCTGCATGTGCGGGTAGGGGAACAACATCGCTTCTCTCTCGGGGTGGGGGCTCTCCGGCGGCTGGTCTATCTGCAAGTTGAAGACTAAATATAATGAAAACCAGACATCTGCAATGCCAAAACACACCATGTGTCCACCTGCTTAATGTTATTTTACGCTTCTAGCTTCAATACTGAGGAGTGTACGGAAATGGGGGCGTTAGCCTGTTGCAAAGTTAATAGACAAACCGTGATTCAGTCACCAAACAGTCACTCACCACATGCAGCATGGCCCGGCCTCCAAACAGCGCGGCCGCGTAGTCCCCGGCCAGCCTCACAGTGTCGACGGGCGCGGGGTACTGCCTGCGCTGCGCAGTGCCGCCGCCCAGCGGGTAGAACCACGCGTGAACCCCCGACACGCAGCACACGTGCGAGCCGCCCAGTGCGATCAGACTCGGCTCCGTTGGCACTGCATACGTGGCCAGAGCGACTGGTTCCGCTGATGAAAAAGTTTCAAAAGGTTTCTATAACAAAAGTCTCCTAGAATATTATGTTTTGCGAATGTGGTATTTTACGAATGTGGTCTTTTGAGAATATGATATTTAGCGACGGAGTATACTCACACACATAAGGATCCCCACAACCTTCGCTCCCAACAACCCCGACATTAAATCACACCCACGCTCGATGGCAAATCAAATTTATTTAATTTCAGAGCGACGAAAAAATTCCTTGTTGGTGTTCCATGTTAACCGCTGAGGAGTTCGTTGTAGCTGATTCTGGGTGCACTATATCAGCCTATCAGGTCACACTTATCATAATAATGCATCGCATCGGTATTGAAGCCATGTGTAAAATTTCAACTCTTTAGGTTAAAAGAAGTTGGTCTTTAGCTTGCAAGATTTGAATAACATAAATTCATACGAAACACTGCAAATCAAATAACGTAAAAATCACTCACACTTGCCAACAGCATCCGCATCATCGCCAACGGCTATACACTGGTACACGGTGCACTCCGTGAGACTAGTGAGCGTGATCGCACGGGTGCCGTAAGCGGCGTGCAGCGGCGGCAGGGCGGTGACGTAAACGCTGAGACAGGCGCGGCCCGCGGCGGCCAGCAGCCGCGCGTCGCCGCTCCACGCGCAGCGCTCCGCCCCGCCCACCGGCGACACACTACCTACCACCTCGCCGTTGTTCCATACTGATATTAGTTTTAATCTGGAAATGGAGAGTGGAACGAATCTTCATCGTTCATCACCTTGTACACATTATTTGAATGAATGATCGTCTAAACTTTTTACCAGTTGCAAACCAACCCGGTTTTATTTTTCCTTCTACCTACTTATTTACTTCATTACTTATTTGTTGAAGTGGCAAAAACCATGACAGACTTAGAATTAGCTCTACTCCCAAACCTTCGTCATCATCTTCATCATGTATTCTTGCATAATAAATGATTCTTATTCTTATTCATCATAGTCATTGACAGTTTTCCACTACCCACTATTTGATATAAACCTACTACGCAAACATTACCATCCTGAGCGATTGCAATGTATATTATTGGCCCATCTATACCCAATATAAAACAGATGTCCAGCAATTCAATTACTTCTGCCTGAATAGATTATAATTAACCCAACACCAAAAATGGCAATTTAACATTGGGAAACGCTTGTTGATCGAAGGGGAAACGTCTAGAAATTTCTAATTTAACAACAGATCAAATATTAACTCACTGTCCATCTCCACACGAAGCGGCCTGTCCGTTACAAACAGTTATATCGGTCAAGTTCTCCTTATGATTCTTCACTTGAAACAACTCCTCGCCCACCTCCTTTATATGCGTGGAAATGGCTATAATGAACCCAGCACTAAAGCCTATAAGGATGTAACCGTCGCCGTACCACTTGTATGATACTATGGACCCGTAGCGCTGTTGGAACGCCAGTTCTATGGGGTTTTCTGGATTCAGAAGGTTGTAAAGGTATAGAGTTCGCTTGCCGACTATGAGACTTATCTGAAAGGTAATAAATACAGTTTATTATTAGAAATAGAAACAGGTCAAATCACTTTCTCTTTTGTAAATGAACATAAAAATATATATAAATCACTTTTTTTTTTTGTAATTTTAGCGATCTGCCTATGATCTTGCTCAATCAGTAGTTAATTATAAGTTAATTATATATCTTAATGGATTCCCATTAAAATAATTAATAGCGAAATTAATTCCTATTTGTACAGTTTATAACAGTTCCGAAATACAATTTTTTTTAAATACCTACTTTTTAAAGAAAAACTAATCTGCATATAACATTTTTTATTTATTTATTTGGTTTACCAGTGATTGCTATGTCAGTACAAAACTTTAAAATAACAATATATTTAAGCTAAATGTGCAAATCTTTTAAGGTAAACACATTATTAGTAATTTACTTCGCCCGCATGAATTTCCCTCGGGAACAGTGCTTTCTTCCGGGATGAAAGGTACCCTATGTTCTTCTCAATACTCCTAACTATGTTAATGCGAAATTTCAGGAAGATTGGTTCAGTATATAGGGCGTGAAGAGCTAACAATCAAACAAACTTCTTACTCTATATCTGTACTTTTATCAAGTGTCTTTTTCAAGTCTCTATCTTTTACAAGGTTCACATCCTGATATGATAAAACCCGGTGGGCGGTTTCACTCGTCATTAGTGTGTACCTTAGCCAAGAATTACCTTCCCCAAGAATCAGGCTTATACAAAAAGAAATTTGCAAATCCGACCAGTAGGTTTTCAAACAAACAAACAAATTCTTTAGCTTTATTATACATATTTGTATAGAAGTATAGATTACTATAAAAAAGACTATAAATAATTTGTATAAACTAACTGTGTTCTCTCCAGCGACCCTCTCATCAGTCTTCATCTCTGAAAACTGCAGGTCGTTTGGCGAGTCCCTCAGTGAAATCATCCGCAGCGTGTCTCCATCTGAATTGTTTATGGATAAGGTCTTGTCTTCCGATGCCAGGACGAGGATGCTGTCTTTGTTCCACGCAGCGCAAGTGATCTTCTTCGTGTGTTTGCCTATCATAGGTATACGCCTAAAAGCATTTATTAAATCGGGTCATGCATGTATTGTTTGATGGTCATCTGTATGTTAACACGTTCGCGGACATTTTTAAAAACAATAGAAGTTTAATTGTTATCACTACTGTAGCAGTTGTGAGTCCGCCAACGTGTTAAAATGTCTTAAAAAAAACTTATGCATCAATTTAATGAAGCACGTTTTATATTTTCGTGAAATAAATAAATTAAATAGAAAAGTCTTACAGTACATAAGTGTACATATAATAACATTTATTTTTATTAAACTAAAAAGTAATAAAAATTTGTATATGATTTTATGGGATTTTCGATTTAAACAACAAATGATTAAACGAAAGCAGGACGTTTAAGTACAGTGGGCTACATAAAAAGTATACTACCAAAGGGTTAGGTGATACATGTTTCTTTGTGGTGCACCATATACATTTGTGTTAATAAAAGAGGATTCTGCTCGTAACCATAATACAACTTCAACTTTCAATTAATAATCTTACTTAGTTGTGTGATGATTGTACAGAGCCAGATTGCCTTTCTGTGTACCGATTGCAAGCAGGGGCTCCCCATAGGCCCACGCTAGACACGATGGGGGTTCTCGCAGCCCTGTTTCAATGGTCATCCGTTTGTTGGCATGGCATTCCCACAGCAACACAGAGTTGCTGTTTGGCGTTATGATGGCCAAATAATCACCATCATTATCCCAATCCATGGCTGCACATAAACTGAAATAATAACTAGTTTTAAAAACAAAAAACGAGTGACTACAGTATAAAATTAATTTGGACTTATTTTACATCCCAAAAAGTTGATTATATTTTTGAAATTGCCCTATAAAATTCTTTATTATGACCTTTTTTACTATTTTACCCTATACCGGGTAAAAAATATATGCAATTATTGGCACCCGTGATACTTTCCTTATAAACATGATTCTAACAACCTAATATTTATCAAAATTTGTTGTACTGTTCGTCATGAGGGAATATAGAGGTGGACACACATTTATGTCAAACACACAACCCTCCTTTTCTGATATGACATGAGATTAATTGAACCTCATTTTACAAATATTAGTTATTCAAAAATTGACACATTACCCATGCAGCTTCATTCTCTCCAGTAACTGTCCTGATCTGTCATGAATAGCGACAGTCGCATCGGTTCCTGTTGTGGCGATCAGTGAACGGGATTCCCCTTTCTGCCATAGGAAGTACAACTCTCCCAGACCATGTGGTTGGTCTATTGTGTATAACAACTGTAAAAAAATACAAGATTTTAAAACTACCTATTACAGATGCCACTAAGGTCTTGTCCTTGTGAAGGGCAATGCTTAAGGTCAGTGAGGGGCAATTCTCAAGGTCAGTGATGGGCATTGCCCATGATCAGTGATAGGCAATGCTCAAAGTCAGTAAGGGGCTATGCTCAAGGTCAGTAAAGGGCAATGCTCAAAGTCAGTGATAGATAATGCTTAACGTCAGTTATGAGCAATGCTCAAGATCATTCAGAGGCAATGCTCTAGGTCAGTGAGGGGCAATGCTCTAGGTCAGTGAGGGGCAATGCTCAGGTCAGTGAGAGGCAATGCTCAAGGTCAGTGAGGGGCAATGCTCAGGTCAGTGAGAGGCAATGCTCAAGGTCAGTGAGGGGCTATGCTCAAGTTCAGTGATGGGCAATGCTCAAGGTCAGTGAGGGGCAATGCTCATGATCAGTGATGGGCAATGCTCAAGGTCAGTGATAGGCAATGCTCATGATCAGTGATGGACAATGCTCAAGGTCAGTGATGGGCACTGCTCAAGGTCAGTGATAAACAATGCTCATGGTCAGTGAGGGGCAATGCTCAAGGTCAGTGAGGGGCAATGCTCAAGGTCAGAATGTTTGTTAATAATGTCAAAAGTACTTAGTTTCTTTCGCAAGACGTTCATTCACTTAGTGAACAATAAATGCATAAAATAATCATTCATGGATAATATTATGATCGAAGTCTAGAACTAATAAATTGGAATTCGTCCTAGCATTGGAATTGGAAGTGGCTAGTTTCAATGAGAAATTGAAAATAATATCATAAAGATTTACCTTTGGGGTAGTCATTTCCAATAGGTTTCCTCTAGCACAAATTTATAAAGTGGATTCTATCCTATTTCATGTTTAACTCATTTTTAAGCCTGGTTTGCAAAATGTAGTTAATTAAATGTATATCAAGCTTTACTTATTTGTAATTAATTGCAAGGAGTTTTGTTAATTTGTTTGTTTTGTTTGTTTGTATTGTTCAAGCATATGTCAATGTCATTCGTTGCTATGCAACAGTGTCATTCAGTGTCATGTCTCAAAAAACACAAAAGTCATAACCGGTAAATAATCACTTTGCTTTCCTTGAAGATTATGTTTTGATCTTGAATATGTTTTTTTTATTTATTCAGCTATTCTACGCTATTATATTATTCTTGTAAAATAAACAAATATTTTAAGTCATATACTATAAATGCAGAATGTCTCATAATTTCAAAAAAATATTAGTAGACAAGGTAAATATTTAGTCATATTTTTGTTGATTTTGTAGATGAAAAGAACTTTTCACAATATTTATTTTATTTTAGATTTATCCACATATTATCGACAAAAGAGCAGTCACTTCGCAGTTAAGAAGCACACATATAGCATACAAACATAATGAAAATAACTTTATTATAAGTTTACCGAATAATAGTAATCCTGAACATTCTACAAAAGGATCTCTGGCTCCTTCTGATAATATTCAACTAAGTATAGATAGAGAAACAGTCATAAAGAATATTCTAACAGATTTCACCACAGAGTATACCAATCCAGAAATAGCAACTCAGAAAATCGTCATAGATTTTAGCTCTCCAAATATTGCAAAACCCTTCCACGCAGGGCACCTAAGATCAACAATCATTGGCAACTTTATAGGAAATATTCACAAATATTTTAATGACAAAGTCACCAAAATAAACTATTTAGGTGACTGGGGTACACAATTTGGACTTTTGCAATATGGGATGCATGAAAGTAATCTTGATATAAGTACTCTCAAGGACAATCCAATAAAACTCTTGTATGAAACATATGTCCGAGCTAACAAACTGTCAGCTACCGATGAAAATGTCCAACAGATGGCCCGGAAATATTTCTCTGACATAGAACAAGGGAAGGCAGATTTAGACAGATGGAAGATCATACGAAAAGTAACTGTTGATGAATTAACAAGAATATACCAAAGATTAGGAATACATTTTGATGATTATCATTGGGAGTCAGACTATCATGGTGGTGCTATAAAAGATGTTATTAATTTACTAGAAAAAGAAAATATTATAAGAACAGATTCGGATGGTAAGAAAATAGCAACTGTTAACAATAGAGATGTTACTGTGTTGAAGAGTGATAATTCAACACTGTATATTTCACGAGACATAGCTGCATTGCTTGATAGATACAAGAGGTACCAATTTGATAAAATGTTGTATGTAGTTGATAATTCTCAAACGGATCATTTTGCTACGTTGTTCGACATTGTTAAAAGGATTAACAAGAAATGCACTGAAGGCTGTGAACACGTAAAGTTTGGTAGAATCAAAGGCATGAGCACAAGAAGTGGAAATGTAGTGTTCCTTGATGATATACTAGAGGAAGCTAAGCGGAAAATGTATGATAAACAACAGAAATCAAAAAGTAAGTATTAATTTCTAGTCAACTTTTTCATCCTAAATATTTCCTGTTGTATGCCAAGCTGTATTGGGCGAGCTAAGAATATGCTTTATTAATGGTTCACATTATGGCATCATATTTACTGAAATAACCAGACAAATATAATCATAACCTGGGTGTGTTTCTGGCCAAAACTGTCAGATTTTCAGGCACACCTCTTACACAGCCTAATTAGTGCCATATAGTAGCCAAGACCAATAACTTAATGCCTTCCGAAGCACAGAGTAGATTAAGATAAAAATTACACTAAAGATGAACCCAAAGGGTGGTTTATATACAAGTAGAAGGGACTTGGCGATGGTTGATGATCAAGGGAACGCAATGTGAACATAAATGGTACGCAGCTTAAAGTCGACGCGTCGTCCCCTAGTGCCGGAATGTCGACAAGAAGCGACGCCGCTGCCAGAGGGCGCGGGCGCACTTCGCTTACGCCCAAAACGATGTTCTGCTATGTACTAGTAGGATTTATGTTGTGTTCCAACAGTCCGCCGCCGCCACACCACTTCGCCGCGTCTCTTGTATATAAACCGCGCCTTAAAGTACGCTTTTTTTCCTCCAGTTACAGTATTTTCATTTTGCAACACAAAATATTTCAGATACCAGAAGCAGTGCCATGAATGAGAAGACATGTGACAATCTGGGCACAACAGCAGTCATCATAAACGATCTCAAGCAACGCCGCCAAAAAGATTATGTATTTGATTGGGACAGAGCTCTACAGAGCGAGGGAGATAGTGGCATCAAATTGCAATACCTCCATTGCAGATTATGGAGCTTAGAACAAAACTGTGGTGTCAAAATACCTACCATTTGCGAGCCTGGTTATTTAACGGAAGAAGTTATCGGTGATGTGGTCGCCGAGCTAGCCAAGTTTGAGGATGTTTTGTACAGATCACTTGTAGAGCATGAGGCCTGTATTATAGTAAATTATTTATTCCGCCTAGCTAAATATGTAAATAGGATGTTTAATGAAGTAAAAGTGAAGAATGTGGAATCTAGTCTGGCTGCTCAACGGCTACTTGTATTTCACTCGGCTCGGCTTGTAGTTAAAACTGGACTGGAAATTTTAGGAGTCAGTCCACTAAAGGAAATGTAAATTAATTGTTGTTTGTGTTGGTTAGTAAAGTTTTTATTTTGTTTTTATTGTTCAAAAAGCTATAACTATTTATTTATTGATATTGATTTTGAAACATTGTGGATCTCTACTAGCCAGTTAACACGTTAGCGGACACACGACCGCTATAGCAGTTGTGATAATTAAATTTTAATTGTGTTTTTAAAAACGTCCGCCAACGTGTTAATTGATACCGCTACACAAAATATCCTGTATATTTGTTTGTGTTAAATAAATAATATGAAGAGCTCGATAGACTAGCGTGCATGTTCGTAACGACAGCGCGCGTCAAGCGACGGTTAGTGTGCAGCCATGCTTCTTCATTGGTCGCAATAGCGACTACTAATAAGTGCTACCACTAATAAGTGGCATTTCTATCTTGAGCTCCTCCGTTCTTCAGAAGGCACGTTAAGCCATTGATCCCGGCCGTTATCGATAAATGGCAGATGGCAGTTGTTAGGCTATGTCTGATGCCAAATTTAGAAGCGCTCGAAGTGGGCCCGGTTTATTATCGCGTTCTCGTGGGATCTGAGGCGAACTTCAAGTGGCAAGTTATTATTGAGGTGATAGCTAAAGATACGGAGACACTTTAGAGAACTTGTAGGGAGATCAAACTGGTGCGAATGGAAAGACATGCGAAATGCAAGTACAGCACACTTCGAGATTCAGCTTGTATAACCAAAAGGTTGGTAGAGCCATAGGAGGTGGAGGAAGTGGTCTGGTTTCCCTTTACAGGGTTGCAAAAGTCAGACTGCAGTCGCTCCACTACTGTAATAATACCAGGTACCATCAAATCAGGACCATGATTAAAATCGTACCCTGGGCTCAGAAGCGTAAGCTGAAGATGCAACGGAAAACGCTCGGACGAATTTCTTAGACATGGAACCTAGCTAGATTATTTTTTTGCCTATGTAAGAAATTACGTTTAAAATTTCAAAGAAATCGTTAGAGCAGTTTTCGAAAACGCGGGTACAAATAAATTTATTGCTCGTTTAATAGTATAGGATAATTTTGCATATAAATATAGCAAATAAATTAATTATCACAGTTATGAGTTTTTTGTTGATGATCCTCTTTTGATATGTACACACTGTTTCATAATTCTTCATTTGTTATATTTAATGCTAATAGATGGCTCTTTATGAATTTAATTCATAGACCTATTAAATGTATGGACGGGAAATACCTACAAAAAAAACGTGTATACCTACAACCAAAGTGTAATATAAAATGGAGTCGTATATAGGGATGCCCAAAAAAACGTCGATATATCGCTATCGAGATATCGAGACACTGACTATAGTTCCGTAAACTTACAACTATTTTGATTGATAAAAATTGTTAATTTCATAAAAGTAGATACTCAAAAACTAAAAAAATTTCCCCTTCTCTATATTTATAGTGTTATTGCTTTGTCAAATAAAATCTAGGGGGTTAAATAACATCTCTTAAAACCATGCAAGAACGATTGAGTAAGCGCGATGTCGCTATACATCATGTACTGCGCCATCTCGCTTACTCACTCGTTTTAAGGTGGTGTTTAGAGATGATATTAAACACCGGGTATTGTGAGAAGAAACGTTTTAATTTTAAGATACACCTGTCACTTTCTTAAAATATTTTCGGGAAGTTAGTTAATAGTTTGAGTGAGTTATTTTACCCCGTCATGCCCCGGTGTCAAAATTACATACACAACGGGTAAGATACAGTTATCTTGGCACGGACTTCAGGAGATCAGTAGGAGGTATCTAGTAAAATTAACAGATAATCTGCAGGTGCTACAGTTATAATAATAATCATTTATTTCAGGTAACAACATTAATACAAAATAAAATAAGTAATGCCTATAAATAAAAAACTAATGCCATATTAATGCTTTACGAATAGCCATTTCATCTATAATTAAGGCGCAAACCAGTGGATAAGGACTTTGCTCAGCTTTTCTTTTTAAAGTATCAAATGCTTCTTGAGTAAAGCCTGGTTCCGCATTAACATTTTGGTACCACTTGCTTAGAGTGCGGACGTGAGGTAAACACGTATTATATTTTTGCGCTTCTTCATTATTTACTAGTTTTACTTTTTAGCTCTTGAATAATGTCAGTCAAAACAGCTACTTTTTCATCGCGCCTGCGAACTTTTTCATTAAGCCGTTTGATTATTTTTCTTTGTTCGGAACATTTTTTTTTTCAATGCATCCATTTTTTCTTGAATTTTTGCACTTTCAGTTTGAATCTGAAAAAGAAAAATATCATTAGTTTCTAGGTTATAGATGGGTACATAGATGTACCTAAAACCTTATAAGGTACTTTTCATTCATTCTATATCTATCTATTCTTCCATATTCATACTAATTCATAGTCCATACTAATATTATAAATGCGAAAGTCTGTCTGTCTGTCTGTCTGTCTGTCTGTCTGTCACCTCTTCACGGCTAAACTGCTGGACCGATTGTGATGAAATTTGGTAGGGATGTAGTTAACAACCTGAGGTCAAACATAGGCTACTTTTGGGCGCGATATAACCGAGTCCCACGCGGGCGGAGCCGCGGGCAACAGCTAGTAATATTATAAATGCGAAAGTCTGCCTGTCCGTCTATCTGTGACAGTGTAACAGATATGTTACGCTTTCACAGCTGGATTGATTTTGATGAAATTTGGTATGGATATAGTTATACCCAAGGTCCAACACAGGCTACTTATTGCCGCAGGCGGAGCCGCGGGCCACAGCTAGAAGATAATATTTTAGCAATTAGCAACATACCGAAGAAGTACTTGGCAATAGCAGTGGTTGTACACTGGTGTTTTGATTGAGAGCTGCATGTTCAACCTGAAAGTAAAATATTATTCATAACTATTCCCGTTGTAATTTAATTAAACTAATAGGTAATAAAAATTCAAAAATAACTTACCAAAGAAGGCAGCAGTTTTAAAATTGTGTCTTGAACTGGAACCTTAATCTGAAAAAGTACAAAATTGTTTATACTTAAATAGCTTTTATTAAATTAAAAATTGAGTTTAAAATATTTAAAATCTAATCTTACTGGGACATCAGGGGATTTAATTGCAGCAACTTCGGCGGGAGTAGAAACTTTCAACTGAAAAAAATCAAGTAGAAAGTATTTAATTTTATTCATTTCTACAATAATTATGTTACAAATACTGTATTTAATAAGTATAGTAAACGGAAATAACAAAATGGTAGAATTAATTATAATTTAAAAATTATGCTTTCTTAGTTTCATTAGATGAACTACATTAAACATTGGTGAGCCGGATATGTAAGATATGGATGGATAAAGAAATATATTCTATTTGATGATGTATTTTATTTATATACCTGCTAAACATTCAAACAAGGCATTTTTGGCCAAATAATAAATTATTAATACGTTGATTAATAAATTATAAATTACGTACTGCAAGAGATGGTGAAGGCATTGCTCCATCACGTAATCTTATTACGTCCAGGGTTTTATTGAAGCAAGCTTCTTCAAATGTAGGGAACAGACGAATTTTTTTTAATACTTGGGTTAATATTTTCCGTCCCTATTATATCAAGCCATTTCTTTTTCATTGCTTCATTACAAGGTAACCTATAATAATAATTAAAAAAAATTAGACCTTGTATAAATTAGAGCAATCAATGTCAATTCTTATTTATTACACTCTTTGGTCTCTCCGAAGTTATAAGTTTGCACAATACAATACATTATTTTATGTATTGTTTATCGATATCAGCTGTGCTTGATTACACATCACTACGTTTATGCAGTTTGTATGTACCTAAACCTTTCTTATGAAAACAAACAAGAAACCAACCTGGAAACATATGATGAACTAAAATATGTATTCTATAATATTAAATACGACTACTAGTAACATAACATTTAAACAGATTGACGAAATAATAAAAATAAACCACAAAAACAGGCAACTTACTTGTGCAATGTGAGTTGAGGGCGATTTCTATTTTTTCTCGCACTGCACCACTTTATACAACACTTTGTCATAATGTATAACAGATATGTGGGTCCAAGTGTTCAAAAATAGATTGTTATCTAAACAAAAAACGACCAATCGCTAAATTTCACTTTCGACAAACATTCGTTTGACAGCATATGTACCAAAGACTAGTGTGAAATAAAATGGCGGAGAAGGCACGCGCGGCCAAATTCATGACGTCATGCCAAAATATAGCCAGAAACTAGAAAACATTAAATATATCCATCTCATTCTTCAAACGGCAATATCAATTTGATAAAATGAGACAAACATATATTTTATGTTGTTATGTCGAAAATCATAATATTTATATAATCTATTGTAGCTATAGAACAATAGTTCTTGTCCATACATTTAGTAGGTCTATGATTTAATTATTCAACTTTCGGAATGATCCTGAATATCGATTATTAATGAGGGCTTTTCAGACGATAAATTTAAAAAAAAATAAGTTAAAAAACTATAACCTGAATACGTGGCGTCTAAAAAGGATGAAACAAAAATGCATAGGTACTTAAATGGTCATGGTAAAGCCGTGGTCGCAAGCACTTTATAGTGTATACCAACAAAATGTTTGTTTAAAGGTGTTCCTATATAATCCGTTTACAATGGGTGCGACCACGGCTTTACCATGACCATTTAAGTATTTATGCATTTCTGGATTTTTATCTCAATTATGTCCTTGTTTCATCCTTTTTCGACACCACGTAGTCGGGTTATAGTTTTTTAACATGATTTTTATTTAGTACTTTTCCTTTTCCCGAATGGAAATAACTGGACCGCGTGAAATATGCCACTTTACGAGTGCATTTTTTTAAACAATATTTTAACTTAAACAATATGAGTTATATACATATTTGTAATGTGCTCGCCAAGACCTTTCTTTTTATACCAAACAAGTGATACCAATCTCAGTTTAATTTTTTTGGAGTATAGAATCTGAGGTTTAAATTCCGTCAGCTAAAATTTTGTTACAATTTATTAGCCTATGTTACCCGCGCTATTTTAACGAATCTTTTGACACTTTTTTAATTAAAATCGGTCCAGTGGTTTAGGCGCTACGGTGAACATACATACATACATACTTACATACATACATAGACTGCCAAAATAATTACCCTTCCTTTTGGCTTCGCCGTAGTCAGGTGAAAAAGAACGATAGATGGCGTTGATAAAAAGGCGCGTGTCAAAGTCATGGTTTTTTTAAAACTTTTTACAGCCATGGAAACTAGTCCTTTAAGGCCTATAGTTGAATTTATAAATCTTCTTTAGTCCTACTTTAGTCAGTCAAGTCAAAGTTAAGTCGGTAGTCAAGTCCAGGTACTACTATCATCTCATCGCTTCACTTAGCCATCTGACTATAACTAGACTGGGGGGTTACTACCATCTCTTAAAACCATGCAAGTTCCAGTGAGTAAGGGAGATGTCGCCTTACATCATGTATTGCGCTGCTCGCTTACTCACTGGAACTTGCATGGTTTTTGGAAACAAAAATAGTAGGCCACCAGGGGCGTTACTACAGTCTCTTAAAACCGTCATAAGGTTAAGATTTAATTATGGAATCTTAAGAAAATCGAGGGATCTATTCTAATTTTAGTAGAATTTGGGTATTTTTGTATATTGCTTGTCATCAAGATGAGACGATACTGGTGACCTACTATCATCTCTAAAAACCATGCAAGTTCCAGTGAGTAAGCGATGGTGGTAACCCCCCTGAAGTTAATTTTAAACATATTATAGTTCCCTATAGTTGAAAATTGCAAAATTGCTTAAAACGGCCACTTTTAACAGTTTTGCAATTTGTAACTATAGGGAACTATGCTATAATAATTTAATATGTTTAAAATTAACTTATGGGGAGTTACTACTACTACAATCTCTTAAAACCATGCAAGATCCAGTGAGTAAGAGAGACAGCGCAATACATGATGTAAGGCGACATCTCCCTTGCTCACTGGAACTGGCATGGTTTTAAGAGATGGTGGTAGGCCACCAGGGTGACTACTACCATCTCTTAAAACCATGCCAGTTCCAGTGAGGTGGTAGTTGGTGGAAGTTGCATCCATCTCTTAAAACCAGGCAAGAACAATTGAGTTAGTGGGATGGCGCCTAACATCATGTATTGCGCTGTCTCGCTTACTTACTGGATCTTGCATGATTAAGGTTTTGGTAGGCCACCAGCATAAGCTTGGCTAGGCCAACGGTACTAGGCTGTATCCTGCCTGCTGCCTGCATCCGAATTTCAAAAGAAAATTTTAACTCGTGTCCATGGTTTCATAAAAATCATAGACACAAGCAAAGACACGTATTGATAATGGCTCTCGGCCACTCCCGTTTTGGAGGGAAATTTAAATGAAGTTTTATCCCATTTGTAAAACATAGCGCGTTTTGTTGTATGTTGATTTTATATGCAATATATGTAAAAAAATATTGAAAAAAATATATATTTATTATGCATTCATTCATTAATATATTAATTAATGTAAAATTCGGAATTACATCAGAATTAAATCTTCGGCTTTTATCGGAAACATTCGGTTTTGAATGCCTTGACGTCAAATCGTTCGTACTGATCCTGCGTCAAACAGAACTTCCGGTGATCACGTGGTGTGCGCAGGCCAATCAGGTTGCCCGGTTGCTTTATAGGCCGACATTTTCTGACAAGCGTAGAAAAAGTTTTCATCAACAGCCGCCATTTTGCGCTGGAGAGACTGAGAAGAATTTCGGAATTTGTCGTGTAAATTTTCTGTTTTTTCTTACATCATTTTATCATAAACTGAACCATTCCGTGTATTTTAAAGTGTTAAGTGAAATCGTGTAATTCGATCTATAAAATAAGTCCCATAAAGTAGCTAAAATCTGGTGATATTGTTTTCATTTATTGTGCTAGTTTGACGAAAGATGGTGAGAGGGTCTGTGTAGCTCTTCGATTCCGAGCTTTGTAATGGCGAATACTTAGTGAGAAATTTTAATATGTGCCTTCAATGGTGCGAAGGACATCGGACGATCGTGATGTGGGTGAATTATATTAAAATGGATGACAAATCGATCTAAAATGTTATTTCTTGAAGATATAAGACATATAAGTGTTATTTGAATCGGCGGGCCGAAATATTCACGACGGCTTACGTTTAGTAAACACAGCCATGGCCGATCATCATGTGGATGAACCGCCTAACAAGCGGGCGAAAATGATTCGGGACCCTTTCCAGGGTCCCTCGGACTCCGCGGGTGAGTATTATTTAATTTAATTCAAGTTTGGCAAGTGTTAGTACAGTGTTCTGTCATTATTATCTTTCTTTGGTTTTTGACACTTTGCCGTCGCTCTTGTTAGCGCCTTGCATGATTTGCGTCGTATTTATTGTTATTAGCCAAAAGATTTACTGAAATAAGAGTATAAACTTATCATTGATGGTATATTGCAGCTGAAAATGCCACCTCTGAAACATATTTCACGATAAAAAGGACAAAATAAAAGTCAAAATATTTTTCGTGTTTTCTTCATTTTCTTCATGAAATATAACTTGAAGGCCTTTTCTACACATAAATATTGTTAGATCTCAATTAGGTATAAATCTACAGGTCAATATTTTAATAAATAACATACAATTTATCATCTCCAAAGGTTAAAATTTCTTTTTCATTTTTTTACATTGTTGGCAGCCATTCAGTGCAAGGAAATAATTTATTTTTTATTTAAATTTACCAGTTTTTTAAATATAATTCGTCAAAATTGGTGAAAATTTTGACAAATGCAAAATTTCAATGTTGACCTACATATGAGTGGCTTGTTTCTTTGGCAATTTATAACTCAAAACTTATATAAAATAATGTAAAATACAGTTATATTGCTACCGCCATACTACAAATCCTGAATAAAAATGGTTTTAGCTGATTGGCTAGTAAAAGATATACTAAAACAGTTACATCCTAAATATCCTAAATAATATTATAAATTGGAAAGGACATACCTTTCATCCCGGGAAAAAGCACTGCCCCAGAGGGAATTTTAAATGGGCAAAGTCGAGGCAAATGCTAGTGTTAATATAATATAATTTTTATATAAAATTAAAGTTTACAGTTAAACTGTTGCCTGACAAATACAAAGTTCAAAATACAGTCAAGCTAACCTAAAAGATGATACTTGATTATTGGTTACACTTTGTTATGACATTTTCTGTAATTCCAAGATGTATTTTATTCATGAATATACTTTTTTAATCCTATTTAACAGAATGCTGTCCTAAAGGATGAAGTTAATATAAAAAAAATAACTTATTTAACAAGTTCAATCTCCCTAAGTCATAAATATTGAGAAACATTTGTTAAGGAAGCCTTTTTATCTAAAATTCTCATTCTCTCCAATATTGATAAAAGAGAAAAGGCCTAAACATATTGTAGTTAAAATGAGCTTTATAAATGTTTGTTCATTTTTATGAATAAGGGGAAAAATTGTTTGTTTGAATGCTTATTATAACTTTGGAACTACCAAATGCATTTACAAATACAGCTCGCTTGTGAAACGTAGGGAACAGGTAGATAAGTCTGTTATAAAATAAAATAAAAAACAAACATTTGAACACAAAAGTAATCATAAAAGCTGAGAGTAGAGAAGATTGGTATAGACAGACAGAAGCTGATGATATGTCACCATAACAACACACTAGATTTCACTCATAAATATGATCATGTGTCATGCTGGAGCACCAGTTCAAGGCTCATATCTCACAACTCTATACTGGAGATTTATTGTGTGATAAAGAAAAAAATAAAGTTCCATTTTCTCTTTTTCTTCTACTAATTGTCCAGCGCTGTGTTGTAGGTCTCATTATGTATATAGTACCCCTCTGGTCTTAAGCCTTTATCAACCAGACTGACGAGTGATGTGATCAGCTTTTTATTGTTTTGTCCAATTCCACTTCGCCATTATACTTTTTCTAGTGATTTAATCATACATATATCCCGTAAAAGTTATGACCAGTAATCGCTTGCAATTTGTGAAAGCTAAAAGATTATACTGCTGCCTGCTGCACCTTGAGCAGTTTTGTATTAAGCCATTACTGGTTTATATAAATATGTAGATAGTTAAGACTACTCTGCTAACTCTACGACAATTAATAAACTGTTGTATTCAGAGAGGTGGCTGAAAATCTTGTAATTTTGCTCTGATGGTACTGTACCCGACTGGTGAAGCCAAACGGAAGGGTAATGATTTTGGCAGTCTATGTATATATGTTCCATCGTAGCGCCGAAACTACTGGACTGATTTTAATGAATCAGGTTTCAAAAGATTCGTAAAAATAGCGCAGCATAAAAGACAGGCTATATAAATTGTTTCAAGATTATATAACTCAAAAAAAATTTAACTGAGATTGCCTTCACGTGTTTGGTATGAAAGAAAGGTCTTAGCGAACACATTACAAATATGTTTAATATTGTTTAAGTCAATCAAATTAAAGTTAAAGTAGGAGTGTTTAAAATGCAGTCATAAAGTGGTACATTTCGCGCGTTCCATACTTTTCCACTCATGACTAGATGGCGATTAGCCCCCCGACTCCCCTCGACGTGACAATAGTGTTTCTAAGGAAAAGATTAAGGAATAGGTCAACTCCACTCTATATATCCTATGTGGTTGTCTCTGAGAAACTACTTCATCAACTTAAACCAATACTGGTCAAGAACATCATCTTTTCACACTAGTTTGGCTTTTGAATACAACTGATCACATTTTACTGCCAAGCCAATAAATCTGTAGTCTGTAAAAGTCTAAAAATGGATGTTGCTCCTCAATCCTTTATTGACATTTTGTGATTGCATTCAGAAATAGAAAGTATGAGGAACAAAGTGATGGGTGAGGTTATTCATAAATAAAGTCCCATATTCTAATTTTACTTTAAAATATAGTTTTCTTTACGTTTTTCAATTCATATCCATACTAAAACATATTAAAAATGCAAAAGTATCTGTTTTTCTGTTACACTTTCACAACTAAACTGCTTGACCAATTTTTATGAAATTTGGTATAGATATGTTTAAAGATCTGGGTTCAACATAGGCTACGTTTTGGTGCTATATTACCGAGTACCACATGTGCGGAGCTGCGGGCAAAAGCTAGTTGCATAATTAGAGGTTACATTAATATATTAATGTGTTTAGTAGTTCCAAAGGAATTTAAAGAAACAACTCTTTAGGTTTATAATATTAGTATAGATGATAATAATAATTAAAATAAAAGAATAAATAAATTAAATAGATAAAATAAAAAAATAAGCAATATAAACAATAATAACAATATAAAAAAGGCACATACAAATAGAAAAAATAAAAAAATATCTGTAGGAGGCCTGTGTCAAAAAAAGGCTTTGAAATTGAGATGATTATATATCCTGAAAGTTTTTGCATATAGGAAGTGGAAAGAAGGGTTGTAAACCCCCTTCACCATCTGCCCTTTACTTCTGCCAAATTCATGCCAAACAACTAAATTTTTACCATTTGATTTCATAATTAAGCTAACACCCGAATACTCAAACGCTACTCAATTTTGAGAGCTACTCAAGTATCGTGCTGTCACTGTCATATTATTGACGTTCAGGGCGACAGCATGATACTTGAGCAGCTCTCAAAATTGAGTAGTATTTGAGTATTCAGGCGAGTACCTAAAATTAAGTATCTTAGTAAAGGTGTAGGATTTTGCAAGATATTATATTATCTTGTTTGTTTTTAGATGCCTTCTCCAATTTGGACATGTTCGATTTGGAGAACCGCCTACCCGATGAACTAATGGGTTCTTGGGTTGAGCAGCCGGGAGTAACGGGCCCCAAGCCTCCTGCGCAAGGCCCGGGTCCTGGGGGGCAACTCCCTCCACAACAGCAGCTCAATGGGGACGACCCTAATGCTGCTATGCAAAGACAAATCAACAATCACCTTATACAGCAAGTGAGTACCTGGGACTGATGTACCTTGTCATATGAATGTTTTGCAAGATAATAAACTGACATTATATGTTATGTTTATAACTGTTGGTTCTCCATGAATTTTCTATTTTCAATGTTTAACAGGATGTACTAATGATTTTTGTCGTTTACTGGTCTTTTCACAGGGCAACAAAGGTGGCTTAGTCGGCCACAACAATTCTTTAGGATTGGGTAGTTTAGGAAGTAAGAGTCCAAATCTACAGTCACCTCCAAATGTATCTGTATCTAAGGACCTGATGGGTGGTATGCACCCTCAACTAATGCCAAATACAAGTCATCCAAATCAACTACACTCAACAATGCCAATGAGTTCTATTCAAGGTTTGTAAATCTTTATTTAAATAATTATTGTATGATATAAAATGCATTATTTTTTCTTAAATATAAATGAAGCCTGCTAAAAATTGAATATGTTAAATTTCCAAATGTTTGTAGGTGGAATGAACGTGGCAAACGTAGGCGGCAATATGATAGTGACGAATAGCAATATGACGAACGCCGGGATGCTGGGCAGCGGGATAATCAACAACGTAAACAAGCAGCTGCCGACATTGATGGGAGGCAACCACCACGGCGCGGGCGCGCATCACCCGCACGCGCAGGGCATCCAGAACGGGCCGCTGGGCGGGCGCGTGGGCGGCGTGGGTGGCGTGGGCGGCGTGGGCATGCAGGCGCCCAACATGCGGTCCGGGCTGCAGCACCACCCGCGCATGCAGGCGCCGGGCGGCGGCGCGCTGCTCACGCCGTACCACCCCGCGTACGGGCAGTCGGCGTCGGGCGGCGGCGGCGCGGGCGGCGGCGGCGCGGGCCCGGCGGCGGTGCGGCCGGCCGGCGTCCGGTTCGGGCCGCCGGGCGAGGCGGGCGGCGGCGCGGCGCAGGCGGTGCCGCCGGCGCCGTCCCCGCAGACGCCGGGCGCGCCGGCCGGCGGCCAGTCGCAGCCGCAGGCCAACACGCAGGCGGCGGCGGCCCCCGCCTCGCAGCCGGCGCCCTCGGGCTCCATCGCGGACCCCGAGAAGCGCAAGTTGATACAGCAGCAGCTCGTTTTGCTGTTGCACGCGCACAAGTGCCAACGACGAGAATCGCAGTCCAATGGCGAGACGTGGCAGTGCTCGTTGCCGCACTGTAAGACTATGAAAGGGGTTCTCACGCATATGATGTCGTGTCAGGTGAGTACGCTCTCGTGATCTGCTTCATATGAACCACGTTTATTTTATTAACTTAAAAGGAACATAATTAATATTTTTCTCTATTTCAGGCGGGTAAAAATTGTGCAGTACCCCACTGTTCCTCATCGAGACAAATCATAAATCATTGGAAACATTGTAGTAAAAATGACTGTCCTGTTTGCTTGCCACTCAAACAAGCCGATAGAACTAGAACAAATAATATGAATGGTAAGTTTTTCTGGTGTTTTTATTGATAACATGTTATGCCACACGTTGCTAATCTTTCCGACATTGAATTGTTTCTCAGTGTTCAATTTTTTTACATTTATCATGATTTCACAAAGTTGAGCACTGTTGCGCAACATAATTAAACTTGTAGCACTTTCATTAATTTTTAATTTTTTTTTATTTAGTTTTACTTTTAATCCGTATTCTCATGTACATTTTTTTTCCTAACCAGCTCCAATGTTAACATTTTCTCTTTCTAATGTCATTTTATTGCTTTATTTTCTCAAGACACAAAAACGTGATACTAATCGTATAACACTTCAGCAGCGCCAGTAAGTCACTCTGCGACGGGCGTAGGCGCCGGCGGAGTGACGGGTGTGGGCGTGGGCGTGAACGTGAACGCGCCCGTGGGCCAGCAAGTGGGCAACGTGGGCGGCGTGGGGCAGGTGGGCACCGTGAACGCCGCCAACATGGGGGTCAACTCCATGCCCGGGGTCGCCCCGCAAACTTCAGCCCCGGCACCTGTTGCGAGTACGCAAGGGGCGGATATGAAACGCGCTTATGAAGGTTAGTGTAAGATTAAAGAAATAATGCATGTTGTTCAACGCTTTCGCTGACAGTTACGCCTCTCGACGTAGATAACAATTAACTGTTATTGTTATCTCGTTTACTGTCCGCGAAAGTGTTAATATAATGGAATAGATTTAAAAAAATATCAGTGTGAGCAGGACAAAACTATATTTGTAAGCAAAAGTAAAATGGTCTTTTTTACCTATATGCTAGTTGTAACTCAGAATAATAAGCTTAGAAGCCTCCTTTTGGTTTGCAGATTTAATATATTTTTGAAAATAAAAATTTCTTTTTAATTTATTTTACTTTGCCTAATTTTGGTCGGTAAATTAGCATAATAGTAATGTGAACCATAATTTCCATAGCCCTGGGCATAGCGTGTCCGACGTCGGTGTCCAACATGGTGGGCGGCAGTTTCCCGCGCGCGCCGCTCACGAGGATGGCGGTGCCGCGCCCGCCCGCGCTGTCCGACGTGGTGCCGCAGCAGTCCATGCAGCAGCTGTTCCACCAGAACCAGGACCTCCAGCAGCAGCAGCTGGTGAGTGGCATAGTGTGTCCGAGTGTATTTAATATGCATCATTATCTGTATCACTTCTGCTGAAATTATATGTTAAATATTATTTCAATTTGTGTCAACAAATAGACTATAAACTACATTGTATTGCAGATGGGAGGCAGTACACTACAGCTTCCCGGAGGTCCCGTCACAGCAAATCCCGTTTCCGGTACGAAGGAATGGCATCAGTCTATAACAACCGATCTCAGAAACCATCTTGTTCATAAACTGTAAGTTAAAACTCCCTTGTTTTCCTCATTTCTTTCTGTGTTATATTATTTACAGGCAATGGCAACATTAATCATTATTATAACACAACTTTGAGATTTATTAAGTCGGAAATAATAATTTAATATGACTGTTTAATTGAATCATGTACTCTTGTTGCAGGGTGCAAGCAATATTTCCTACCCCAGATCCTCATGCAATGCTAGACAAAAGAATGCACAACCTAGTAGCGTACGCGCGGAAAGTAGAAGGCGACATGTACGAAATGGCGAGCACGCGGTCCGAATATTACCACCTGCTAGCTGAGAAAATATATAAAATCCAGAAGGAGTTAGAGGAGAAGAGACAAAAACGAAAGGAACAGCAATTGCAGGCTCAACAAGCACAACAGAATCAGTTGCAGCAACAAAATCAGTTGCAGCAACAGCCTGTGAATGTGATGTCGGGCGGTGGAGTGATGGGTGGGCGACCGCCTGCGCCGAACGCCACAGTGGGCCTTCAGAGGCCGAGTATGCCGCAGCAGCCGCTCGCTGGGATGAGAATACCATCGCCCGGGATGAATCTAGGTGGCATGCCGACCAACAGGATGGCATTCCAAAGCAATCTTGTTGGACCGCCTGGACCGAGCCCGAATCAAGTGAGTACACTTTTGAGTTTTATTTTTGTGATTGCTATTTTATATATTTTTGTTAGCCTCAACTTGTATTAATTTTAAGATTAAAAAAAATATTTGTTGCACTTCATAGCCACATTAATCTAAGTTTTTCTTTATGCATGTTGCAAACTCATGTTTCGCCATTCTTTTTCTTCTTGTAGTCAAAATGGCTTTACTTTTAAATTATTTTTGACCAGTATGTGGCTAAGTTGATTGCTCTTTCGTTGGCCGCTCCCAAATCCTCAACTGTACAGGAGTCAGAGCCGTTGGGACATATCATCAGATGATCCATAGACAGCACAGGGGGTCTAAAAACGCCACTTTAGCAATTCTGCGAATCGAATTCATATTACGAATTTCTCAGCAATCCTGTAGCAATTCCTCTATTTTTTGTAAAATGGGCAACTAAACTATGCAATTCCTCTTTAAAAAAATTGAAATCAATAGGAATTGCTAAGGAATTCGTATATGAATTCGATTCGCAGAATTGCTAAAGTGGCGTTTTTAGACCCACAGCCCCGCAATCACAAAGGTTTTTTTCGCCATTCATATCTAAACTAAACTAAAAACCTTTGAGTAGAATGAAAATGATTTGATTTACTGATTCTGGCGAGTTCAGGACTTCATAATAGGTTTGAGCTGAATAGACATTATGGGTTGTGGCTTACTGTTCTAAATTTTATGTCAAAAAAAAAAACAAATTTTAAATTGTAATTAGGCTACCATCTTAGCTGTACCCGTGACTTCGACGAAATTCAAATGATTTCTTTACAATATCGGTAGGATATTTTTATCACTTATTGACGTCAATTGTTACTTATTTTAAGTTTACCACCACTTCCATCACTACCAAAGCGACCGCGTGTAAAAATATTGTTCATTTTGCAAAATGAACGTTACCGAATAAAATCCCGTCAAAATCAGTCCAGCCGTTCCAGATTTTACCCAGAACAAAAAGACAAAAAATGTAAAACATGTTTTTTTTGGTATATGTACCATGTATACATCCAAAGTATTTAGTATAAAGCGGTTATTTAAATATTACAAATAGACACTTTATTTATTAAAATCGATATATTTTGGCTCTGTGAGTAGAACACTGTAAAAAATAAACATTAATTCATTATTGACTTGACTCATCAAGTATCGTTTTGGTCCAGACATTCTTAAGTTTTGAGCTTAGAAACATATTTATAGTATGTGTTTAGCCTAATGACAGTACAGTAATTTCCAAACGCGGCTAACGTCATCGCTCGCCGCTCAAGTTTATATAATTAAAACCCTAGACTACACAGTAGACATTCAAAACTAAACAGAGACATACATAGAAATCGCGAAAAGCTTAAATACTTTTTAAATATAACAATTTGAACAGTGATTGTGTTCGTGTGATTCCGCATAACTACTTTACAACTATAGCTACACACTACAGTGTGTTATCCCAACTAATATTATAAATTCGAAAGTGAGTTTGTATATTTGTTTGTTTGTTACCTCTTCACGCCCTATTTGAACCAATCTTCCTAAAATTTCGCATACACATAGCTAGGAGTATTGAGAAGGACATAGGGTAGCTTTTATCCCGGGAAAAGCATTGTTCCCGAGGGAGATTCATGCGGACGAAGCCTCGGGCGAAAGTTATTATAGTTATTAATAACAGATCCTATCCTATATGTTAAACGAAAGGCAACTTCACCATTATCTAGTTGGAATGAAGGTTCACAATAATACATCTGCCGTTTGTGGCGCTTGCCACAGATTTATGATTATTTATTTTTTTGTTTATGGTATTGTTAAGTTACTAGCTTGTAAGGAAAAAAGACAAAATTCAAAATTTGTTTGTGACACAAAACTATTTCGGATGTTTTTCTGGCAGATTGGTTTTAAAACAGATGTTGAAAAGACATATCTTGATTATTTATTTTGCTTGTGTTGTGTTTTTCTTTTAATAACAATAAATTGGTGTTATAGTCGAACACATTCTTTGTCAATTTATTTTCTTTTTGGTCCGGCTATTAACTGATTATTCAAGATTCAAAAAGGTCTTAGTCGCCATAGTCACATTTTCGGCTTGTTGTGACATTTTTTTTTTTTTTGGCTTTCCAAATTTTACTGACTTGCGTCCGACCTACGGCACCCCTACAACGACATTTTATAATTGTTGGCGTTGCGGCCCATGGGTCACCTCGGGTCGTAACGCTACACGTTGTAAACTGGCTGAGAAAATTTTATAATATGCAATGAAAGAATCTAAATTCTTCTTCTTAAATACATTTTACGGCCATGGAAACTAGTCCTTTAAATCCTTTCTTCATTTTATTAATCTTCTTCAGTCCTACTTTAGACAAGTCAAGTCAAAAAGTAAAGTCAGTAGTCTAGTCAAGTGAGTCAGAGTCAGATGGCTAAGTGAAGCGGTGGAAAAATTTCACTTAGCTATAACTTAAAGATTTTGGTGACAAAGATAAAAGTCACGTTATCGACACTGTACCACTTCCCAACACTCACGCTTGTTCACGAACACTTTGCGAATAATAAT
Organism: Apomyelois bistriatella; assembly: GCA_947044815.1. NCBI lineage: Eukaryota > Metazoa > Arthropoda > Insecta > Lepidoptera > Pyralidae > Apomyelois > Apomyelois bistriatella. The sequence goes on from OX345693.1 coordinate 2,682,381, forward strand.
CCACCAATATTAAACACAAATACTCGATAAAACTAAGTTTTGGAAATTAAATACAGCGCGGACAAAGCGACAATTTACTTTCCCTCCAAAAACTCAATGAATCTAAATGAATCGTTTCCGATGTCAGATGCCGCAAACGCCCAACGGTGGGTCAGTGGGCGTGGGCAGCGTGGGCCCGGGCATGTCCCCGTTCGCGGCGCCCATGACGTCCCCCGCGCCGCAGTACCCCTCCATATCGAGCAACGGGCCTGCGCCCCTTTCGGACAACTCGCACCAAGGTATGTTGTGTGATTTGTCTATATTATTTATTTTTATTGATGTTGTCAAAATTGATGCATCGTGCATAAACTGATGTTTTTTTTTATAATCGATGTTTCGCTTCTTAAAATATCAATGCTTTTAGTCAAGCGAGCGAAGCTTAAAGGAACAGAAAAATCTGAATTTACTTCTCTTTTTCTGTTAAGCTCGCTGCAGTTGTTCTTTGCTAATTATATTTTTAGTGGAAATCAAAGTATTGTCTTTCCTACATTTCTCAGTGGAAAAAGTTACCCATTTTGTGTAAATAGAGTCCTCTCTGTTAGATATTTCTAGCTCATTATTCTTTCACCACGGAGACCAAGCTTAACAATAACAATATGAACAGGCGAAGCGAAAGCGCGGATGGCGGCGAGCCCGTTCGTGTCGCACGGGTTCCCGTCGACGGCGCCGTCCCCCGCCAGCGCCGCGCCCGCCACCCCCGCCACCCCGCTGGCGCTGCCCAGCCCCGCGCCGCCCCCCGCCCGCCAGCCCGAGCCGGCGGGGGACTGCGACACTGACCAGGACGTGAGTACCCCGCCACAGGCCACCCCCGCCACCCCGCCACCCCGCTGGCGCTGCCCAGCCCCGCGCCGCCCCCCGCCCGCCAGCCCGAGCCGGCGGGGGACTGCGACACTGACCAGGACGTGAGTACCCCGCCACAGGCCACCCCCGCCACCCCCGCCACCCCGCTGGCGCTGCCCAGCCCCGTAGTACACTAGCACGGGCAGCCCGACATTCCCTATTTATAATTTCAACTAGCTGTTGCCCGCGGCTCCGCCCGCGTGCGCCTCGGTTTTGTCGCGCCCGAAAGTAGACTATGTTTGACTCCTAGTGCATAACTATATCCATACCTAATTTCATCACAATCGGTCCAGCAGTTTAGCCGTGAAGAGATGACAGACAGACTTTCGCATTTATAGTATTAGTATGGATTATATTTAAACCCTCTTTCGAAAGTTCTCTCCGAAGATATTAAGGTTCGATAGAAATAAAATCTAAACATTATTTAATCATGTTTATTCCACAATGTTTCTAATATACACTTTATTGCAGATCCGAATCAAACAAGAACCGGAAGAAATCAGAATAAAAGAGGAACCCGAAGAAGATTGCGGAGGCAAAGGGATGCGCGACGAAACTCCCAGCGAGCGCGAACCTACCGAGCGCAACGACTTTGTGATCAAACAAGAAATCAAGACGGAAATAAAACAGGAAATCAAAGAGGAAACAGGCGATAGTACGACGGGAGAAGCGGCCGGTGGCGACAGAAACTCCCGGCGAGTATGCGTATACAAGCCGGAAGATTTGAGGGTGGCTCTTATACCAACATTTGAGGAGCTATTCCGACAAGAACCGGAATCTCTACCGTTCCGCCAGCCAGTTGACGCGCAAGCCCTCGGGATCCCAGACTACTTCGACATAGTAAAAAACCCTATAGACTTGTCGACGATCAGAAGGAAACTTGAAATTGGCGAGTATCAAGAGTCTTGGGAATATGTGGACGACGTGTGGCTGATGTTCGGCAACGCGTGGCTCTACAACCGCAAGAACTCGAGGGTCTACAGATATTGCACTAAGGTAAATAATGCAGTTTCATAAATAATAGTATTTGTAATATTATTTTAAGTTATTCCATGAACATGTATTTTTCTAAGTATTACTAAAGCGTAACATGTTCGACGACAGTAAGCGTAACATGACGTTTGTAATATCAGAATGTATCTTGATATAAATGTGAAAGAATAATTAATCACTAGTATTCTAAATTGAGTATTAGTTTTATAAATAGTTTAGTAATATCTGTCACATGGGTGTGAAGAAAAAGGATTTTTTTTAATAAAATCGAGTTATCATCAAAGACATAAATCTTATTTTACTACAAGCAGTAACTCTAAAATAAACATTTTCCCTTCGCTAAGTCTATTTACCATCTTGGATTTATTTCTGTTTTTTTTTTCAAATTGTCTTTACCCTACAGCTAAAATAAGTATTTGAATTTCCCATTTAGCTATCGGAGGTGTTCGAATCGTGCATAGACCCGGTGATGCAGAGCCTGGGCTATTGCTGCGGCCGCAAGTACACTTTCAACCCGCAAGTGCTGTGTTGCTACGGCAAGCAACTTTGTACCATCCCCCGCGACGCCAAGTACTTCAGTTACCAAAACAGGTCAGTGTCTACTCTGTTATAGATAGATTTGTGTTTAAACAACGTTTTTCTATCTATATATTGTTTGGAACTTACACTTCTCACAAGAATTTGATTTGCGGTGCTTATGCCCGAATACTCAAACGCTACTTAATTTTGAGAGCTGTTCAAGTATCATGCTGTCACTGTCATACCGCTGACGTTCAGCGCGACAGCATGATATTTGAGCAGCTCTCAAAATTGGGTAGCGTTTGAGTATTCGAGCGTAAATTTTGTTAAGTATGTAGTGATGTAGGCCTTTCGGGATTTATTCTATTATAATAGTATTAAAGGAGAAAGTACAAAGTAGTTTTCCATAAAAACTTCGCGATTGAAAATAAACTTTTTAAAATAACAATTCGCTGCTCAAAATTACAATGGATTATTTGTTGTGGGTCTCGGATGAATTGTAGAAAATAAATATTGCTATGATATTCTTGGCGGGTGAGAAGTTTAACTTTCAAAATAATGATTGTTTTTGAATGTGTTTAATAGCTCACATATTTACTTTATACTTTATTACAGTTTTGACATAACTTGTAAATTATTTTAATAAGAAGATTGTTTAATCTTGTGTGTTGGGCGCACCACAAAAATCAATACTTTATCCAAACATTGTCTACTCCGTCTCATAAGTGGAGCAACAACACACAACTTTTTAAACTGCTATTAAACTTATTCTTACTTATTTTATAAAAATGCGTCCATTTTTACCCAATTGGCCTCAAATTGTGAACAAAATTTGAATACTCAAAATTTCACTTGTATTGACGTATTCTTGTAAAATTGCCATGTTTTACATAGAACTATCCATTTCATCACACATACATCCAAACTGCAACCTATTAGCTTATAGCTTCTGTGTAAGCTTCATGTATATTTGTTGCATATAAGCTAGTTGCTACATGGTGTCAGATGTTTATTTATACTTTATTTATATTTCTGTTTCATCAAGGTCTCATTGAATTATATATGCGTTTTGACATATCATATTACATCATGAAATACGCGTATTCTTACTTAGAACTAAATGATTTTGCTGTCTCCATCGCTATATCGAACGATGTACTTAAAAGGTTTCGAAATACAACGCATTCGATGGAAATACGACCTCGATGATCGCTTAAATACAGAACAAAGTGTAGATTAGTAGATAACATTAGGGATTTATGTGATAATATCATATTCTGGTTAGATTTCATGCAAATTATGAGATATTGGGAATATAACTAACTTGCTTCTTTCATTTTATGTATATAACAGATGGTTTCAATTTCATTTGCTTTCTTGAATCAGTTTGTTTTTTCATTCAAAACTTTCCATTCGAAATTATATTTCTTAAATAAAAACCGCGGATTTTACTAATACTGAAGAATTGAGTGTTCAAAATGTAATTCGAGACAAATTCTTCAGTGACTACAAGATCTTTAAAAAGTCTATAAGGAGTGATGCTAATAAAACAGTTCTATTATAAATCATCAACATAACCAAAGTAACTGAAGTATTTGTCAGAATTTCTATCTTACAGCTTGCAATCAACACAGAAGTTGATCTTGAGCCGGATAATAAACTGGCTAGAACTATATTAGTGGGGTGTTATGATCTAATAATATTCTGTTGTGCCGCTTGCTATCTTTCTAAACAACTTAGATAGCACTAGCAATGTTGTCTGTCTGGCCTCGGCTGAAATTACGATATCTTATTGTCATTTAAGTACATTAAACTGATGATTCAGGACCTAGTTATAGTGGCGCTTCTATTCATCTCTGCTTATCAATATGAATTAAATGTAATAGTTTCTATCTACTTGTAATAGTAACAGCGCCTTTATATACTAAATAATTTTAAACCCCCGTATTAAGAAACGTTTGTTAAGCCTATTTTAGCTAAAATGTGTTTCGTCTCGTTCTTTCACGTGAAGGGTTGGGTAAGAAAGAAAGAGCCAAAACATATTTTAGTTAAAATGGTCTTATCAAAGGTTTCTTAATACGGGGTATATGTCTCACTATTCTCTTGTTTCTCGTTATATCGATGGTTCAGCCAAGGCCAAATCGATGTGTATTTTAATGTTTAAGCTATCATGCGCCCTCACTGTCTTCAACTATTAACCCCTACCATGGATGGAGTATAACAATGTGCCTGACAATTGCTATATAGTTCCGCAGTTTTAGTTTTTGTGTAAATAATTCTGTATAGAATATAAATGATAAATTAAAAATAAAATTAATAGTGCACATTGAAGAAGATAGTTTTGATCTTATTATGCAAAATAACCTACGTAAATTAAAGATGACTACAGAATGACATCGCATTACCTTAAAATATTTATTTGCTAAGTCAAGTAAATATTCTTCAAAAATATTACGAATTAGTAAAAGACTAAACAGGGAGATGTCGAAACGACTGAATCATATCGCTTAAAAACTAGTTTTGTTCAAAATCAATAAATATTACACTGTTTATTTTAGACCATTAATCTTTGATAGTTAAACAATAAACTGTGAGTGATATAGCCATTGTCAGTCCCATTGTAACACTTGGCCATGCCCTTATTTATGTTCTCATTGCTTACTAATTTTTTTTCGCCCTCCACGCACGTCCTTGCCCGCACACAAACGTTCCTGTTCACGCTTCACATCACACGCTACACGGACGTTATGACTAAAGTCTAAAAGCGTATGGGGTTGTGTCCGATAGATACACCTTCTGCCAGAAATGCTTCAACGACATCCAAGGCGACACCGTCACGCTCGGCGACGATCCGCTGCAGTCGCAAACGTGAGTATTCTATATTTTATTTATTATTATCTACCCTCTTTTTTTGTTTCCAAATGTTATTTAAAAAATAATATGCTACAAATTAATTATACTTATTTATTTGTGTCTAAATTTTCACTTGTCATCAACAAGATTTCATTTTTTTTTTCGATAATTAGATTCTTGCAATTGGCTAGTCCAATTTTTTACAAAGATGTCTAATTCGAAAACCATTTAGAAGAATAGGCTTGTTTAACAGTTTGCAGTAATCAGATTTTTTATTAAGCACGTATTTTTGAGATAGCTGCAAAAAACCCAATGACCTTCATTTTCAAAAATGTACTACATGGACAAATAAATTATACAAGCCGCTAACGTGTGACGACGTAAGCGGTTTTCTCAATTATCTCTTTGCTTGGAAGTACTGCAAGCATAAGCCAGTCAAATCATTATAATCTCTCATTGTTATATTTTTATTCTAGTAATCCTAACCTGAATACCTCGTTTCAACGCGGAGTGACGTCATCGCTGTATGTATCTTTAAAATTAAATATAAAATCATTTACAATTTTAAGAATTTTTTCTTTCAATTAGTATCTCTTAAATGGTCTATTTTATCGAAAAGCCACATAAAAATCACTATCATATTTTTTGGACTAGCCAATTGCTTTCAAAACATTTTGCTAAATATTAATCGTAAGCAAAATTTTTATCAAGTTTCTTTAATATTGTATAATGTTTTCAGTGCAATAAAGAAGGATCAATTCAAAGAGATGAAGAATGACCACTTAGAGGTAGAACCTTTCGTAGTGTGTAGCGATTGCGGGCGAAAGCAGCACCAAATCTGCGTACTACACCACGACCAAATATGGCCCCAGGGCTTCTGCTGTGATAATTGTTTGAAAAAGAAGGGGGCGAAGCGAAAAGATAACAAGTTTAGCGCTAAGAAGCTGCCTACCTCGAAACTTGGCATTTATATTGAGACGAGAGTCAATAATTTTCTTAAGAAAAAAGAGGCTGGCGCTGGTGAAGTGCATATCAGGGTTGTAGCGTCGTCAGATAAGGTAATTGCTGAGAAATATTAAATCAAATATATATTGCTTCGTTGAAAAATAAAAATATCAAAAAATTAAAAATATGATGTGCCTAAAATAAGAACAACATCGCATCATTTGTATTTTCAGTAATTATACATTGTACGAACTGCAATGTACGAAAGTGAGAAATATGTGTTTCTCGCACACTTTAATGAGAAAAACTTGGGATTTATTGGATACAAATAATTTAATCATACTTGCTTCTTTTCTCGCTATGTCATTGAAGTGAGAAACAAATAGAATTTGGTTTTGAAAATGTATTTTTTTTTTTCAGATTGTTGAAGTAAAGCCTGGCATGCGATCGAGATTCGTAGAGTCCGGGGAGTTGCACGCCGAATTCCCGTATCGGGCTAAAGCGTTGTTTGCATTTCAAGAGATTGATGGAATTGATATTTGTTTCTTTGGCATGCATGTCCAGGTAAGATAGATTATTTCTCACTCAACATTTTATTTATTGGTAATGTTTCTCGCGTTGATTCAGTCGTAGCATTTTTTTTTCTACTTACAGTGGTTATGCATAGTATTTTTTTAATGTGCATATTGTTACCAAAATCTTTATTTACTTTATTTATGTACACCGAGAAACATATCACTATCACTACATAATATACTACAAAGTCGCTTTCTCTGTCCCTATGTCCTTTTGAATGCTTAAATCTTTAAAACGGTCGGTTGCGTACCGATTTTGATGCGTTTTTTTTAATAGATAGAGTAATTCAAGAGGAATGTTTTTATGCCCATGCTAAGCCGGGGCGGGTCGCTAGTACAGGATAAAAATATAATCAGAAGTTATGCACACAAATTGAATTCTATTTTTGAGTTCATAATTGACATTCTAATTATTACTTTCAGGAATATGGTAGTGAAGCTCCAGGGCCAAACACGAGGCGCGTCTACATAGCATATCTAGATTCAGTACATTTCTTCCAACCCCGGCAATACAGAACGGCCGTCTATCACGAGATTTTATTAGGATATTTGGACTACGCAAAACAATTAGGCTACACGATGGCCCATATTTGGGCGTGTCCGCCTTCAGAAGGCGACGACTACATTTTCCACTGCCATCCGCCCGAACAAAAAATACCAAAACCAAAAAGGTTGCAAGAATGGTATAAGAAAATGTTAGACAAAGGTATCATAGAGAGAATAATTTTAGACTACAAAGATATACTTAAGCAAGCGATGGAGGATAATATCTCTTCTGCGGCGGAGCTACCGTACTTCGAGGGTGATTTCTGGCCAAACGTGTTAGAAGAATCTATCAAGGAGTTGGACCAAGAAGAGGAGGAGAAGAGAAAGCAGGCTGAAGCCGCCGAAGCAGTGGTGAGTATCAGCACTATCAGCATTCGCACACACTACGATCACATCGTCATATCATTGCATTCGTCGTTAGAATTGCTATTTAGCCATGTCCGCATTGTCATATAATAATAAGGTTAATAACTTTTAATGGTTTCTAGTTTTAATTGGCAGAATACTACCTGATACTGTTATTATTAAATTTTATTTCGTTAACATATACTAGATATAAGATAGACTCGTTCATTCATCTTTACCTTCAACTCATTCATGTCATCATACAAAGGGAGATTTCCTTTTGTCGTAATAAGGGCACATTTTTATGTAATTTTTTGTCATAAGACCTCACAAGTACATTTTCACACAAATTCAATAGACATACCTTAAGACAGCATGATATTGAGCGATATATCCTCACAACAATGGCGAAGTTCTAACATCGTCGATTTTGTAGTGTTTAGTAGTTAAAGCACAATACAAGCATTTCTCTAACCTTCGTAGATATTCCAGTCGTCAGAGGAGAACGAACAAGGGCCTGATGGCAAGAAGAAAGGGCAGAAGAAAGCGAAGAAGTCGAACAAATCAAAGGCCGCTCAGAGGAAGAACAGTAAGAAGCAGAGCGACCAGCAGCAAGGAAGCGATCTCAGTGCAAAGATATTTGCCACCATGGAGAAACACAAGGAGGTGTTCTTTGTCATAAGGCTACATTCCGCGCAGTCAGCCGCAAGCTTAGCGGTGAGTTTATATATTACTAGCTGTTCCCCGCGGCTTCGCCCCGCGTGGGACTCGGTTATATCGCGCCCAAAAGTAGCCTATGTTTGACCTCAGGTCGTTAACTACATCCCTACCAAATTTCATCACAATCGGTCCAGCAGTTTAGCCGTGAAGAGGTGACAGACAGACAGACTTTCGCATTTATAATATTAGTATGGATATTTTGATATTCAAATGAAGCACTTAAAGGATATGGGAAAGAATCATTTATTTGCACAATATTTAGAATTGAGTGTCTGGCCACATGAAAATGAGTTTGTATAATTGTTTGTTTGTTTGTTACCTCTTCACGTCCTATCTGTTAAACCAATCTTCCTGAAATTTCGCATACACAAGGAGTATTGAAAATGATATAGAGTACTTTTCATCCTGGGAAAATGTACTGTTTCCGAGGGAATATCACGCGGTCGAAGCCGTGGGCGAAAGCTAGTAACAATATAAAATTCAGAATTACAGAATTGTGACTGTTTGTATTGTCTACAGACTTATATTCACTCTTAAGATGGAATATGATAATTTAATATGGAACATATAAAAGTAACAATTGTTATTGTTTGAGGTCAATATCTTGCTATAAAGTTCATCCAAATAAATAATAATAATTATAACAATTTGATTTGTTCCACAGCCAATCCAAGACCCGGACCCACTAATAAACTGCGACCTAATGGACGGGCGCGACGCATTCCTCACGATGGCGCGCGACCGCCATTACGAGTTCTCGTCCACGCGGCGCGCGCGGTTCTCGACACTATGCATGTTATACGAACTGCACAACCAAGGCACTGACAAGTTCGTCTACACATGCAACAGTTGTAAATCACACGTCGAAACGAGATACCACTGTACCGTTTGCGATGACTTTGATCTCTGCGTACCCTGCTACGAAAAGGAAGGTCATCCGCACAAGATGGAGAAGCTCGGCTTGGATATCGACGTCGGTTCGTCTCCTGGCGATATGAAGCAAGCGAATCCACAAGAGGCGCGGAAACTGTCTATACAGAGGTGTATACAGTCATTGGTGCACGCGTGTCAATGTCGAGACGCGAATTGCAGGCTGCCGTCATGTTTGAAGATGAAGCGGGTGGTGCAACATACGAAGATCTGCAAGCGAAAGACGAAGGGCGATTGTCCGATTTGCAAGCAGCTCATTGCATTGTGTTGCTACCATGCGAAACATTGTCAAGTAAGTTGTTTGTTTTTCTTATTTCTGTATATTTGTCTATTAATATTTTTGATTTGAGTTTTGCTTTTAAATAGAAACCGAAAAACAGTTTTGCATAGTTTCGATATTTCTCTGTCATAGATTTTCTACTTTTCTAAAATAATTGACATATACTCTATAGTGAAAAAGATATAGCAATTGTTTGTAGTTTGAAGCCAGAACTTTTGGTTTGCCCTTTACCGCCTAGACCAAACCTGGTAGAGGCGGCATGATCAAACACTCGTTTTCAATGTAACTTATCAATTTCTGTAAGTTGTGACCGTACCATCAAAGGTGATTTGCTTGTAACTTGTATGCTACGTTACGATCATGCGGTAGTTATAATGCTGGTTTTCGTAACAATTCACGCACCTAGCGCGGTATCTTTTTTTATATGCGGTTTTTGCGACAATTTACGCATTCATTGCAGTATTTTTATCACTAATATTATAAAGAGGAAAGATTTGTACGTTTGTATTTTGTTTGTAATGGTTAAACTTACTTATCAACTGAACCGATTTTAATAATTCATTCACCATCATAATGCTTTATAATCTCAGATGGGCATATGTGGGCGAGTGAAACCGTGAAATACAGCTTATTAACGATTGATGTAAACATGTTTTCTGTGGAATTATGCTGTATTTAATAATAACATGTATTCCATGTGTAAACTAGGCAAATTTAAAGCAATCAAACCATGATACTTAATATGAAGAGATAAAATAAAAAAATACCCGTTTTTTATTAAAAAAAACTAGCAACTAAAAAAGTAGCCAACACAGCTAGCATCAAACAATGAGTGTATCTGTATGTATAACGTTGTCGCAGGAAACGAAATGCTCAGTCCCGTTCTGCAGCAGCATCAAGCAGAAGCTGAAGCAGCAGCAGGTGCAGCAGCGCGTGCAGCAGGCCAAGCTGCTGCGGCGGCGCATGGCGGCCATGAACACGCGCGCCGCGCCCGCCGGCAGCCCGCCGCCGCCCGCCCTGGCCTCGCCGCCCACGTGCAAGCCGGCCGAGCACGCGCTGCCGCACAACGTGCAGAAGGCGCTGCAGCAGGTATATCACATGATAGTCCTGTTACAGCTTTGTGGGTCTTACTAGACTGATGACAATCACCATCGCGTGGTGGTCACCCTTTTACCCCACATTTACACTCAGCCCCTGCCACTGCTCCTGTCGCTGCCGGAAATATTTTCCTAGATACTTCTGCGGCAATAACGACGCGAGTGAGCGTTTACACTCAGCCTTAATACTTCTATACTGCTCATCTGGTGGTCTACTGTCATCTCTAAAAACATGCGAGTTCCAGTGAGTATTCGAGACAGCGCAATACATAATGTAAGGCGACATCTCCCTTACTCATTGGATCTTGCATGGTTTTAAGCTGAATATAAACACTCACTCGCGCTCGCGCTGCCCGTCCTTTGACTTCCGCGCGAAAAGTCAACATCACATTATACTGTCGTAATTCTTGTAAATAGTGTGTAAAGTTGTACAATCTTTGATTACTCTGTTAGTTCATGTTTCATTTTCAGTAAAAGAAAACTTGTTTAACAAAAATTTATTTAAAAACTAAGTAATTATTTAAAGTCTAGACTACTTCGCCAATTGTGATTATATATAAAATGTTTTAGCAGTCCATGACGAACGTGTGTTTATAGGTACAAGAAGAAGCGGCGCGCCAGCAAGCGCCCTCGTACGGCAAGCAGGGCGGCATGGGCCCGCCGGGCATGGGCGCGGGCGGGCTGTCCCCCGCGGTGGGCGGCGTGGGCGGCGTGGGCGTGGGCGTGGGCGCGGTGGGCGTGGGCCCGCGCGGCGAGTGGGCGGGGCGGTACCGCGCGCCGCCGCCGCTGCACCACCCGCCGCACGCGCAGCGCCTGCCGCACCACCACCAGCAGATACAGCAGCAGCACGTGCAGCAGACGCATGTGCAGGTAAATATGCAGATACAGGGTTAATTTAAATCAACTGCAAATATTTTAAGGGCAGATTCAGACCGCTAAACTGAACAACTTTCCAAAATGAACTTGTGTCGAAATACGAAAAAAATTTTTTGACCTCCCACACAAATTGAGAATCAGCTGATCTAGTTTAGTATGGAGATTAAAAAATAAAATTTCATATTTCGATATAAGTTTATTTGGAAAAATTGTTCAGTTTAGTGGTCTGAATCTGCCCTTAAAATATTTTCAGTTGATTTAAATTAACCCTGTAGTGTAAAGTGCCACTCGATTGCATTGCACTACAGCTTTGTATTTATATTTCCATTTTTAAAATCGATTTTATAAATCACTACATAGTATAAAATAAAGTCGCTTTCTCTGTACCTTTGTATACTTAAATCTTTAAAAAATGCAAATAAATCAAGGAACACGTGTGCCAAGTTTCATTAGGATCCGTTCAGAAATGCGACCTCTAGCCCGGAACAAACAGACAGACAGACATCCGGACAAAAGCAAAATTTGCCAATCTCGAAATGGAGAGATACAAATTGCAAAACTGCTAAAAGTGGCCGTTTTAAGCAATAATGCAATTTGTAACTATAGGAAATTATGATTTAATAATTTAATATGTTTAAAATTAACTTCAAATCCAGAACCTTAATTACAGTAGAGGGATTTTTGATAACTTGCGTTTTCAGTGAGTAATGATGTTTAAATGACGGTGGCGCTAGTGTTCACCGAGGTATCACCTTAAAACTACGCAACGGATTTTGATGCGATTTTTTTTTGTGTTCTTTCAATTCAAGAGGAAGTTTTTTATGCCCATGCGAAGCCGGGGCGGGTCGCTAATAAATAAATATAATTATAGAGACAAATCACACAGATTGAGGTAGCCCCAAAGTAAGTTTGAGACTTGTGTTAATGTGGGACGCAAAGATTCTGATTTAAAAGCTAGTGCTCAAAAAGCTCTAGGTGGAAATGCTTCCATTGTCCATCAAAAGCAACTTTCTTTATTTCTTAATACAACTCAACACTTACTTTTTCCTTAAATTATTATTTAATGTATCTTTATTTTGGTCTTCCTGGACAATTTTTTCTTTTATCTTTTCATTTATTATGTTGTCATAATAAGTTCAGTTGTTTAGTTTAATGCTGAGACAGTTAGGAAGTGATATATGGCTTGATAAGATCAGGAAACAATGATATTATACGAGGCAGTTTTTACTATCCAGCTACCATCGAACTCATGAACTCTGACATCAGGATGTGTATGGTCGATTGACCGTGACGTCTACACGAAATGATGACCATTAGGAAGAGTAGTGGTAATCAGTAACCCCCGTATTAAGAAACGTTTGATAAGCCCATTTTAACTAAAATATGTTTTGGCTCTTTCTCTCTTACCTGACACTTCACGTGAAAGAACGAGACGAAACACATTTTAGCTAAAATAGGCTTTTCTTGATACGGGGGTAAGAGTTTCGTTTGTCCATATGTAATGGTAATCAGTAAGAGTTTCGTTTGTAGAATTCATAAAACGGTTCATTCAACATACGAAATTCTCTCAAAACGGGTTTGTCATCCTAATGAAACTTGGCACACGTGTTCCTTGATTTCTTTGCATTTTTTTTTTATTGATTTATTTGGACAGTCTGATCAGAATATGTAATAACTATGGGAAAAAAATCCTTCTTTTGAGAATAGACGAGGAAAAAGAATTAACAGAATGGGAAATACCTATCTATAGAGTTATGAAAGGGGGTTAACGAAGTGGTTCGCGAGGTGTACAGTTCACAGAACCACTAGTTATTATGATCCGTACTGGTATATGAATAGAGTTGTCTATCCAGCAGCAGAGGCCGGGCCCGGGCCCAGGCGGCGCGCAGCCGGCGATGCACCAGCAAGCCCTACAGAAGCTGATGGCCACACTGCGCTCGCCCACCAGCCACAACCAGCAGCAGGAGATACTGCAGATACTCAAGTCCAACCCGCCGCTCATGGCTGCCTTCATCAAGCAGAGACAGGTGCGTCAACACTATAATAATAATCTTTATTTGGTACCAACAAAATACATGAACAAATTTGTGATTGGAATCTCCTTTTAAGTAAAAATTTACCTGTGTTAGGAGATTCCGCTCTTCAATAACAATGTGTGGTATAGTGTACACAAAGCTATAAAACAAAGCTGATGTATGATGGCGTATGACTAGGGTCGTGGGTTCGATTCCCACGGGAAGCATAATTGTTTAGTTGTTTCCAGTTTGGTTAGGATATTGCAGGCTTGAATCATCCGGTTGTCTGATAATAAAGATGATTCCGTGCTTTGGAAGGCACGTTAAGCCGTTTGATCCCGGTTGCCATCTGGTAGTCGGTAAAGGAAGCACGTCAGAGGCCGAGAGGCGGTTCCAAAGAAGTCTGACACCAGGGTGTGCATGGTCGATTGACTGTGTCACCTTCACGATATGATGATGATGAACGCGCAGCATTCAGACCCGAGTTCACCCACATTATGTTTAACCCCCGTATTACAAAACGTTTACTAAGCCCATCTATATATATAAAAATGAATCGCAAAATGTGTTGGTAAGCGCATAACTCAACAACGGCTAGACCAATTTGGCTAATTCTTTTTTTTAAATGTTCCTTGAAGTACGAGAATGGTTTTTACGGCGAGAAAAATTCAAAAAATTGCCTGAAAAATTCTAAAAACAACAGTTTTCTATATTCCCATACAAAAGATTCGTTATAATACTTTAAAGTCAATTTGAACTTTCAATACCATAGCATAAAGTTTAATTGTTAGTCGAGGGGTTCTGGAAAGGTAAAATAATTGAGTGACGTTAGTATCGTTATAAATATGTAGGATATTACTAACAATTCTAAGGCGGTACGAAGTTCGCCGGGACCGCTAGTTTTAGATAAAAATGTGTTCTTGTTCTTTCATGAATACGAGAGAAAGAGACAAAACGTATTTTAGGTTAAATGGGCTTAACAAACAACCGTTTAAGTGGAAACAGTTGTTATATTTTATTCGAAATAGTATACTAGGATAATGTAAGAGAAAGTTGTAATGAGTTGAGCTCGTAAAGGATATTTAAGTAATAATGTTATTTTAAAAGATATTGACCCAGAATATTTTAATTAGTTGTGATCCTAATGAAAATCGACTTAATGGTTTTCTTGGAAGAACATCGGCATTTTTGCAAATAAATAAATCTGATTACTCTTTCCTTGATCAGTTTTAATCACAATCTAGGTTTTTGATTGACATATTAATTCATTTTTATAATATATATGTATAGAAAATTATTTTTAATTTTGTAAACATATCCACAATCCTCAATTTTATAACTAAATTACTTGTATATTTTACCTACCACGCCAGACTTACACGTGCCACATCTGATTAGATTAGATACTGCCTTATGTATCTGTATACTTTTATAAAGAGACAACATGGATTTATTTTGTGTATGTTTGTAAGCAATAATATCACGGCAGATAAATAAGTAACTGTAAATAAAAATATCTGCTATTATCTTGAAGATTTGAACCTTTCGTTGTATCAAGTTTTGACTCTTATCTCCTAAACTCCAATCAATTATGTGAGTAGGCTTATCCAGAGTCGAAATACATGCCAGTTTAAAAAAAGTTGCAAGCAAATAAAATCATTATCGTCATTATCAGGAAATAATACACGTGGTGGATTTATCAGTTTGTAGGAGATTGTGGGTATTTATAAGTGTTATATATTTGTCTATCTCGACAGTACACACCCCGATCGCTGATAATGAAAATGAATGATCTTTATATAGTATTCCATTATTATTATTTTCTGTCAAAAAGAAGTATTATGTCAAAAAAGACTTATCAATAATTAGATTCTTATTATCAACTAGCTGTAGATCGCGACTTCGTGCGTGTGGGCTTCGTTCCAGTTATCGTGGGAATTTCGGGCATCAAATTTAAAAATAAAATAAAAAATTGCTTTCTATTATTCATTTTAAATATCCCTCTATCAATTGTTTTATTATATGTATAGATAATTTCGTAAGGCAAACATAGCTATATTTAATCCATACTAATATATTGTTTATAAGAAATCAATTGTTTGTTATCTTTAAGCGCTTTTAATGAAATTCGCCATTGACCTAGTTTATATAATCGGTAACATCCTGACGTGAAATATTGTACTTAAACGTGGGCAATAGTTTTTGCTTGATACTGACACTACTATCAATGCTATTACCATTATTACCCTATAATGTAAGACGTCCGCAATCAAAATATTATAAGCCAATTATTATTTGTTGTTATTTTATTTAGTATTGTGGCGACACTAGCGCCACAACAATATCTACAAAACGCACCACAGATGGCGTTAAAAGCAACAATCTCAGAATTGCATTCAAGATGGCAAATTACTATGAAAGTCTAAATCGCGCTTGCAAAGTTTCTACGGATTGGAGCATAAATACAACCTCCGACAAGACATCGTCGGAGCCGCGGTTCCCCAGGCATAACACCCTAGCCTGGCGGGAAGATCTTCCCTTTGTGGCGCGAGAGCATATCCCTGTCGCTCCCGTCACATTCTCCAAAGTATGATATGCACTTCTTATTTTCAACTTCCATGTAGTGGCCAGTCTGTTTGGGTCGTGAGTTGGATCTCCAGCTAAGGCAATCTAAATATAGCTTTTCAAATTGTCCTGGGTTATTAGTATTTATCTAAAAATATTTACTAAGATTAAGAATATACTTTAGATCTAGCCGAATCTGTGCGACGTCGATTTCTCGCCGTCTGTTTATTTATTCAATCGGTAGCTAACAGTCGATATTTGTACAGCAGAACGCGCAAAACCAGCAAGCCGCCGCGGGCTCGGTGGGCGGTGTGGGCGGCGTGGGCGTGGGCTCGGTGGGCAGCGTGGGCGGCGTGGGGCTCGGCGCGCTCGCACAGAACGTGGCGCAGCCGCCGCTGCACAACATGATGCCGCAGCAGCGGCTACAGCAAATGCATCAGATGTTGCCCCAGCAGTCACAGGTGCGTACATATATTTTTACCCCAGTCTGAATGCTATAAAAATTTAATTAACTCGTAAATCATCCTAATAAAATGACATCTGATGTGATAAATATCAATTTTCATAAACATTTGAATAATTTTATTTAAAGCGTATTTATCATAAAATATGCCTACAAGAAATTGGCTTAGTTAAATTGGTTACAGGTAAAAAAGAAAAAAATATTTCCAATATTTTGACTATAATTTTTTTTATATTCTACGTCTAAATCATATAACATAAACGAAATTACGTGTCATAGTTTATTTAAGAATGTGGGTCTTAGATGGCGATATTAAAAGTATAATAAATTAAAACAATCGTTGGGCTCTAGTTGCCACTAAGTGGCGTCCGGAGGGTGGTTGGCGAAGGTGGGGAAGACCACAGATGCGCTGGAGTGACGACCTGAGAAAAGGTTTCAGAGCAAGTTGGATGGAGAGAGGAGTCTTTTGCCCAGCTGTGGGTTAAAAAAAATGATATGGTTTATTCATGTATATCGTGTAGGTTACAAGACAGAATTAGGGTCGGGAAAGATTCATGATCAATTGCGTTTTAAAATATAGCATCATCATCAATTTAAAGAAGGATAACCTAACATTGATATATGTATCGTTACAGGTTGGAGGCATCGGCGGAGTCGGCAATGTCGGCAACGTCAATGTGGGCAACGTGGGCGTGGGCAACGTGGGCGTCGGCGGCGTGGGCATGGGCGGCGCCGGCATGGGCTCGGCGGGCTGGTTCAGCAAGCAGACGGGCGCGGTGGGCGCGGTGGGCGCGGTGGGCGGCGTGGGCGGCATGCTGGGCATGCGCGGCTACGCGGCGGGCGGCGCGCGGCTGCCGGTGGCGCGCTACTTCCCGGGCGCGGTGGCGCGCTCGCCGCCCGCCGCGCCCTCGCCCCGCCCGCCCACGCCCTCCGAGCTGCTGCTGCTGCGGCAGTCGCCCGCGCCGCCCGCGCCGCTGCCCGAGGACCAGCTGCCGCCGATGACCCCGCAGGACCAGCTCACCAAGTTCGTGGAGCAGTTGTAGTGTACATAGCCGCCGCGCGGCCGCCTGTAACATATAGATGCCCGCCGCGCACCGCATCCTATTTATTGTCCGCGCCCGACCGCGGAACTAAGTTAAGTATTACGATGAATCGAGCGCTCAATGTACAAAATGTAAATACGAGTATGAGAGGAGAACGTCCTGTCCGCTTCTGCGTAATCTAAGTTGTTCGTAGTGTAGGTACATTATGATACTTATTCTGTTTATTGTAATTAAATCATTTTATAATATAATTATGTGATTATAATACTGTTGTTTCTGTTATTTACCCTTGAATTCCGTTTAAATTGGAATGTAGGTACATTCCTGTCGAGGCCGGAAAAGGAAGCAATTTTAACTGAGACCTTTTAAAAATACGAGAACGTAAATTGCAATATAGACCGATGCGTGTACAGTACTTTTTTTCCTCACTTCTTCTTGAGAGTAAACAATATAGTGTCAAATTGTACAACAAGCCAACGCTTACTTTATTCTTTTCAACCGACTTCTAAAAAGAAAAGAGGTTTTTTTAATTCTGCTAAATATTTTTTTATGTTTGCTACTCTTACTTTCGTCATTTCTGGACTGTTTTGAAAATTCTTTGTTCAGATGGATATAATTTCAATTTGGTCCCATAAATTTTTTAACAAAATTGGCGCAGTAGTATGGTTTTAACTTTTAAAATCAAAATAACTGGTAAACGAAAATCGGCTAAGTCTAATAAAATGTCCAGTTTTTGACCTTGTATGTTTAAGAGTAGCTTGAAAACGAAAAAAAACTATTAGCTTATTAAAACCCTCACGGCCACTGCAATGAATTTTTACTTTACGTTCGAGTTCGATTACCTATGGTATTTACTCATATGAGTTAAGAACAAGTTTAATTGACCCTGCATACTGGTGTTAGAGTGGTCAATCGACCCTATATGCCTTGGTATCATTAGTTCAAATATAGGACACAGTCACTATTATCGTTTATTTGTAGTCTATTGGAGAACTGGGTCAATTGACCCTGCCCATCTAAGTGTCTTGAGTTATTCTAATTTGAAGTAATTCAAGTTGGCCCTAGTAGATAAATGGAAGTCGGTTTATGTCATTTGGGAAAAAAGATTATTTCAAATGGCCATACATATTGAGAACTTAGGGTTGGTACCAACCTAACAAAAGTGAACAGCAATTTCGACGAACGAATTTTTACGAGATTGCATAAAGGCAGACGCTTAGCGACTGCCTAAGGAGGTATGAAATTTCTTAGTGACCATTCTATTCGCCAGGGGCGCTGCACAGGTGTGCCATACAAAATCGTCCCTCTCTTTTTCTCTTCCTCATAAAAGCGACTAATAGACAGAATTCTTAATTTCCTCCTTGTTCCCCTTTACGGCAGCTTGTGAATTTCACCAGCAAAAGCATTCCCAAGGAGGGCTTACGTTCCTATTTACGTCATTGAGTTTTATTTCGTTCTTTCGTTCGTTAATACAACTAATAAGGATGCAACTGGTTTAACGGTAAGATAGTTTTAATGTTAGATGGGATAAAAACACAAAAATATATAAAAACGCTTTAATTAAACGTGAATGTTAAAATAAACATTTTAAGTAAGTAGATAGTTATAATTAGTTACATCTTCCTGGTGCTGTACACCTACGCCATAACAATGATTTAAGATTTTTTACAATCTTCATCCGCGGCACTGGCATTGTGTGCTCTGCTCGTTCATCGAAAATTACAAAAGTAACAAACAACTGTTGTTGGACCTACTTCCCTCTGAAACTAACTGGTGGTTTACCTCCATCTCTTAATACCATGCAAGAACGATCGAGTAAGGGAGATGTCGCCTTACATCATGTATAGCGCTGTCTCGCTTACTTACTGGATCTTGCATGGATTTAAGAGATGGTAGTAAGCCACCTGAAGGAGACATAAATGATATCTCGCTCTGTCTCATACACTCATCTATTTACTAAGGTTTCAAACTAGATGCGGAAGTTGTGATGTAAAACAATTGTTGTGAGGACTACCATAAAACAACTAAGAAGTAAATTTATAGCTCAGAAGATTTGTTACCAAAAGAAATGGTAGCGAACAGACTCAATTTTAAAACAATTGAAATGTTAAAAGTAAATTATAATAAAAGTCGGTAAGTTGACTTAATGTAAAATTGCTAGAAGCTTTTCAATAAATCCTGGCAGGATGACGAAATATTACATTAGCTTGTTAGAATTGAAGTAACAAACAAATAGTATTAAATCGTATATAGATGACTTTAGTAAAATAATCACAGAAATATCATACATTCATAAAATAATACACCAGAAATCTTAAACACTAACTTTATCTTAACATAAAAAACAATAAACATTACAACCAACGAACAATTTATCGTACGAATCAGATATTTTAGGCAGACGTACAAATGCCCAAGCCCATTTGTACTTTAGTTTTACTGATTTGATCAAGAAGCTTATAACCACCCTGAACTTATAGCGACTGGAATTTTCTAGATTCGTATTTGGAATATAAAAATAGCCATCTTTGCTGTGAAAGATTTCGGTTTACTTGTTTTATAGTAGTTGTTCCGTGAGCTTATCAAATTTTGTTACTTTATGTTATGGATGGTATCAACCAAATACTCAATTTTAAAGAATGAAACCCTTTGATTTGTCCTGTCCCAGTAAGTACATAATATGCTGACAATGCGCGGTAAGTATTAGAGTTTTCTGGTTCTAATCTTCTTGACTTTGATAAATAATCGACATTAGTAACAGGAGCATTAGTAACAAAACATTTAGTCGCCTGAAATATCATATCAACGATTTAAGCATAGGACGAACAAATTACATCTAAAATTAACACCTGAACACAGTCACGTTAAGATCCACACCTTAACTACATTTTAATCGAATGACTTATTATGCACATTTCCTTATTTTTGTATTTTTCTTTGCTTGCCACATACAATTTATATAAAGTGCTTACATTTAAGTACCGAAAGTCATGAAGGGTGCACGCCCGGGTCAATAATAAAATGCATCTGAATGTTGTGATCGTGTATATAAATACAATATGATGGAAATGACGTGAAGATCCGCTGCTCGCTTGCCCGACAATATGAGATTATCAAAGTTTTACCAGATTCATGTGTTTAATTACTGAAAATTTATATATAAACAAATATTAGACAATCTGGAAACTTCATTTATTGCCAAAACAATTTATCTTTACAGGAATGTGCAATTGCTTTCTCAATTTCCTTCTAACATTAAATTCAACTTAATATGCCATCACTCAGTCTTACAATTCATGAAACTGTAAATATATAATATACATCCAAAAATCTGCAATAAGCAACAGTTACGTGACAATGATACAATAGATTTCATATATACAGTAAACTCTCGCCGAAGTCAAGTTCTCTGCGCCCTCGCGTTGCTCAAGTCATCATGTTTCAATGTTCATACGAACTGCCACATAGCTTGTCTATAGCTCACTCACTTTAATATCTATTCTGTCCTAATTGCACAGGTTAATTAAAATATAAATTAACATTAAAAATAAAACAGCCAAAGCCCCCATTAATTTTCAATAATGGTTTGAAATTAATGGTATTAATCAAATTTAGTAGGAGTAGACAAATTATTATACACATTTAATGAAGATTTTTGTGAAGTGCGAGAAAAGGAAACAATTATATCGATAGAGTGGCAAGTGAGTAGCAAAATAGCGAGTTGTCATTAGGACTACGAAAAGAAATTTACATATGTGCTATATATTTGCTATTGACAAGTTATATGGCAATGAGTATGATATTTTCTCATTCATCATAACTTTTTTGATAAATAAATAGCTGTATTGTCAACATTGCGCAATACATTATGCCAAAACTAAAAAAAAAGCCTCTATAAATAAAAATATATAATAAAAAAAATATCAGTCTCAATTTAGAATAAAGTTAAAGCGTAAGCATACAAAAAATTTTGATCTTCATAAATTGGCATATAAATATCTGATTGAACATGATACTGGAGCAAGGTTCTGTACACAAGTTTATTCGAATTGTGTGACCAACACCACCCACCAGTAGGAAAAGACTAACATAAAGCCAATCATAATACAGTCAAGGTTGCAATCACATGGCAATGTAAATTAACCCCTCCGCCTTATCTGATCACCGTAAAAATAATTACAAGCTAAACAACTGCGCAGAAGTAATCATTTCAGACATTATGACTTGAAGCTCGATTTTTGAATTGAATGCCCTACGAAAACAACTCCTGTACGCTAATCGAAATTTTCGCATATTAAAATGCACATGTGTGGTGTCAATATGACGAGCAAAACCACAGAATTTTTTTTCTAAGTTCAAATTTTTACGCACATTTCATTTCATGCCGGATTATAAGTACGGATTTTCATTTGAAAAATATAATAACATTATAATATGCTTTGCCCAGTATCGGACCTGTTTAAACAGTGAAATAATGACCTTTTGGAAATATGTGAATATGTATATCATGAGCGCAATTCAAAAATTGAGCTCTCATAGTACAAGAAATGCGTACATATATCCTCAAATGATAGAACCTTAGACCAGAGGCCATGTTAAGCGTTTAGTTTTAGTGGGCTTATTTTGTTAAGACATACAACCCGAATATATTGCGTGGAACAGAACGTCACGGCCTAGTCCTGCTTCTTGTCGGCCGGACTCGAGTGGTCGGTCTCCTCGGCCTCCGAGTCCGAGTAGGTCGTGGGCTCCTCGCCGGGCTTCAACAGTCTCCCAACGAGGTCGTATTTCTCTGAAAACGTAATATATCCTTTGTACAGATTGTTTGTAATTGTATCAACATGTATAATTTTTTTACGTAAATGTTACAATAAAGACTATATCTACCTAAATCATTATTTATTTATTTATTACTTTATATATATAGTACAAAACTAAATTTCACAATTACAAAAAACAATACAGTATTAGGTTAGGCTTTAATGTCAAAGGCGGATTTATCGCTAGTGTAATCTCTTCCAGTCAACCTTACGGTGGATAGAATAGAAAATAGATATATTTTATCAACGAAGCGATAGCGACACATATAATATGTAAATAATGGGCGTGTCGTTACCGTGGATGTCGCAAAAAGCAACCAATAGAAATCTGAATTCAGTTTAGTACCTCTCCAATGGTACATGCTTTCCCAAGGAGAGTTGAAGCCAGGAAGCCGGCGCCCGGTCATGAAATAATGCAGTATTCAAGCACCTCATGAAAGGAAAAAATAAGACATCGCGTCTTAATTGAAGACCGGGTTCCGAAGCCCCTTGTATGCTATGTGTCATTTGTTAAAAGATAACAAGGACAGATAGCTGTCATAGCCTATATTTATAGAAATACTAGCTGTTCCCCGCGGCTCCGCCCGCGTGGGACTCGGTTATATCGCGCCCAAAAGTAGCCTATGTTTGACCTCAGGTCGTTAACTACATCCCTACCAAATTTCATCACAATCGGTCCAGCAGTTTAGCCGTGAAGAGGTGACAGACAGACAGACAGACAGACAGACAGACAGACTTTCGCATTTATAATATTAGTATGGATATGGATATGCTTGTAAACGGAAATAAAATCAATACGATAGCCGCGTGATATTGCATTGCAACATAATCATAGAATACTTAATTCCACCATAGGAGGAGCTCGATAGCACAGAATTAGTAATAGTACTACGTATCGATAGCCTAGCGCGGCACTCGTGTTCGTAACGATAATGCGCGTCAAGCGACGGCGATGGCGAGTGCGCGGCCATGTTTGGATTGGTCGCCATTAGTGGCATTTCTATCTTAAGCTCTTCCGTGCTTCGGAAGGCACGTTAAGACGTTGGCCCCGGCTGTTATCGGTAGATGGCAGTCGTTAGGCTTCATCTTTAGGCAGCCTGAAATATCTGACAGTATTGGCCAATAACACACCCGGGTCATGTTCTTGTGGGTCTGGTTTTCCTGTAAGAAGGGGTACGGAGGTCAGACGGCAATCGCTCCATTGTAATAACTAGTTCTGCCAAATCAGGACCATGATTAATAGCGTACCCTGGGCTCTGAAGCGTAAGGTGAAGATGTAACCAGGAAAGACACGGGGACGAAGATTTAATACCACCATAGATAGAGATAATAGTACTATGTACTATACCAAGGTTATGTAGACTATTGAAAGTTGCCATTAGGTCCTTTTTACACATAGCACTTTATAGGGTCAGAAGGCTATATCTCATAAACCTAATACATGAACAATAATAAGATATTTAAATTATTTTTCATCTCAAAATTTAATAAGCTTGATATGGATTTCAAGCCATTGGTGAGATCCCTTGATGCATGAATCTGACTAATGCTTACTGGGTTTATTAAATAGGAATAGTGCATTTGTTACCAAAAGTTTCTTTTATTTAATTTTCCTTACTCTACATTTTGAGAAATTGCAGTATATTTAAAGTTGAAGTTATCAATGAAGCTGTTCAGCTAAATAAATCCACTGCTACTTTTCACTGAGGAGCGGTTTCCAAATGAAATTAGCAGCATAGCACTAGTATGGGAAACTAAGAAGAACTCAAAGGCCAAGTAGTACTGGGATGGATTTCCTGCTATTGACATTTGAGCATAATCTCTTTTGTGTGGCTTGTAGCGAAAGATACTTA
Organism: Apomyelois bistriatella; assembly: GCA_947044815.1. Classification (NCBI taxonomy): domain Eukaryota; kingdom Metazoa; phylum Arthropoda; class Insecta; order Lepidoptera; family Pyralidae; genus Apomyelois; species Apomyelois bistriatella. The sequence continues at coordinate 2,706,695 of OX345693.1, forward strand.
TTTATAGGAATTAATTTAGCAGAAGAATATCGAGAAGAATAGAAGTAATAAAGTCGTAATCTTGATACGGCCTTATCAGCCGTGACTACTCCACAGGCTAATTCTCATTAGTAAAGTGGTCTTCTAAATAGTCAAAATCCATATTTAGTCATGTGAAGCTGATAACACATTACAAAAATATTCAGAAAACATTTGTTTAAATGAATGATATGTAATTTAGTAGGTTTTAAAAAAAGTTATTTGGCAATTACCCCTGTAATAAGGGTTACAGAGGTCAGGCTGCAATCGCTCCATTATAATAACTACTGGTTATTATATACCTGATCTGGGAGCATGATTAATTGCCTCAAAGAGAAGGCTGAACATGTAACTAGAAAACACGCTCAGATGAAGAAAAATATGTCTATTGTAGGTTTTACTACTCAGTCGTAAAGTTAGTTTTACCTCTGAACTGTGCTTCCCACTCCTTGACTGATTCAATTTCCCTGGAGCTGAGATCACTGAGGTCATCGTATTCTTTATCTGATGATGTCACAGAGAAAGTAGCGAAACCTCTAGAAGCATCCCTTCCTCCAAAAGCGGCATATGGTCCACCTGTAGAAATATGATAAGTTAGAAACTAGATCTTGTAAAGTTAGGCGCTGAGTAAAAATAAAATATTAATTGATGTGTACTTATATGCTTATATTTTTAAGAAATGTAAAACAATAAAAATAACATAAAACAAGCTCCTACTCAAGATATGCTGGAGGTACATAATATCCAGCACTGGTCTTCTGGTCTCATGTCGGGGCCTCTTTTTTAATGACTTCACGCATGTAGTGTGCTTATTATAGAATATCAAACAGCTCATGTCTGAATTAACTCAACATCAAATATAATAATATTGTTGTATGTTATTATATTGTGCTATGCTAACCATGTCCTACAACAAATTTTAATATATTTCATCGGGTCTTTCATCGTTTCGCACCACAAGCGATTCGAACCACGGTGCGAATCGCCGAAGAGCCGTTTTTGAATGGGCTATTTCGCACCACGGTTGTTGGAGCGGTGCGAAAGGCCCAAAGTATTTTTTGAAATGGGTCGATTCAGACCACAGGGTGAAACGATCCAATACTCTTTGCGTGAGGCCGATTTGGACTCATATTAAAAATTAAAGTATTTAAATTATTTATTTGTACAAATAAGAAGAAAAATGAATAGTGATAAAAAAAACTTGCGAGTTAGTATGTAATTATTATATTTGTAAAAAAATATATAATTTCAACATGGCATAATCACAGATTGAATCACTAACAGTCTAAAATCAACAAAAATATAAAACTTGTAAACTAAAACTAAACTTAAAACTTAGGGGGCGGCGATGATAACATAATAAAAAATAAAACTTAGTAAGCTTATGACATTAATTTGTATTTTAAGAATTATTTTGGTTGTCCTGTTATTTTGTGCCTGTTTGTACTACCTATATGAGCTGTGTAATTAAAATACATTATTTTTGTCAGAATTCACCAATTCAAAAAGAAAACTACTAACTTTGTTATTCGAAGCGTGGTGCGAAAGAACCCATTCAAAAACGGCTCTTGGGCGATTGGCACCGCGGTTCAAATCACTTGTGGTGCGAAACGACGAAAGACCCATTTCATCCAGATCTGTTCAGCCATTTTGGAGTGGGTTTACCATAGTACCAGCAATTTCAAGGGTTGTTGCTTTTTTTTTAAAGTTACATATATCACTGCACATTTAAATAGTTACATGCTGAATATTCTAAGTTTCATAATTTATCCTTCAACCACCATCCTTATACAAATAATAACATATCATGGAGACATCAAAACATATACTTTTTAAAGAGGTCGTGGGTGCAAATGGCTTATAAAAACACGGCGAATAATCAATGAGTCACGTGTGTCAAAGCTATTTTTAAACACGGACGCATCGACATGCACTTACCAGGCCCGTAAAAGCGGCGACCTCGCGTCACATCGAATATCCAGCTATTGACTGCCACCAAAACCCTCCCATCTGGCTGGTTTCCATCATACTGCCGCAACTCAGCCACTGTCATGTCTTTCCGAAGCTTTGGCAATTCTACCGCCGGCGGCTCCGACTTCGACTTCGAGAATTTATTGTATATTTTATAAACCAAAACAAGTATTATGGCCGTCAACAACAAATTCACTGGACTGAAAATTTCAGTGACCGCATCGAAGAAACTCGGCGTCGTGCTCGGGTCTTCTGCTGTTTTTGCACTTTGTGTCTCCGGCGCAGAGGCCATCTTTAATAAAATAATTTTATTAAATATTTTACACTACTTTTATTTAAAAGGGTAGCTACTGTTTAGATTTTGTAAATCGTTCGTCCCACAATTATTCGCCGTATGTAAAATACAATCCAAATTCCAACCCAATAATTTTTTTAGAAATGACGTCAGCGACAGACAGAACGACGGCGAGGTGACAAGTGACAAGACCAGACAACAGACAGCCTTTTGACAGCGACAGTGACAGGACAACCAGCAGCATTCATGACATATCATGTGACACTATCTTGATTCCCAGGCAAAACGTCAAAAACGTCAAAAATGTCAGCTGTCTATTCTAGACAGCTGTCATTTGTTGACGTTGTTTCGGACGCTGTCATAAATCACAAAAATAAATATCCGGTAGGCAGTGATAATTTACAATATCAATAGATAGATAGAAAGTAGAAAGAATCACTAGAGTACCTTTGATAAAAATATAGAGCACGTTTAAATTCTTCGTTTTGTAAACTTATACGGTCTTAATTCATAAATACGGCATGCATAATACAGTGTAAATGCATAAATTAAAAGTGTTACATTATGTCTATGTAGAAAATATATTTTATATATTAGGTGTAGTAAATTGGCGGTAAACCTGTGTTATCAATGTAAATCTTTATTCAGTACATATTGGTTTTATAAATGTGATAAGAATACCTTTTAATTTAGCTGCGACACTTCAACAAAATTTATAGAAGATTTTGCATTCTACAGTCTCCGTGAAGGCTTTGTCCAGGCATACAAGACTTCTATAACCATGAGAGATCCACGTTCAGAGTTATGTTCAAGATATATAACAATATTTATCGTCGTGTCCTGCTACTGGTATGGTTATGTTTTAATTTTTTCAAAATTTTTTGAAATCTATGTATGGTCTACGGGGCAACCTTAATCAATAGGATTAAGGGATGGAAGGATAAAAATCTCTACTTTTTAATTTCTTTCTTTTTTATGTAAAGGTTTAATGTAAGGCACAGAAATCTGTTAGACCCTGCTGATATCTAATTTGCCTGCCGATAAGGCAGCTCAAAAAGTCTATCACCAATGTTGGCCATTAGCACACTCCATAAGAAGTTAGGAATTTTTTCAGTACACACTTATTTGCCCTAATAAAATTTCTCAGCATTATACATTCGATTTTTATTAATAATTCACCAAGGTGTAAATTTTTGTTCTAGTGAAACAGGTTATACATATGAAAAATAGGCCTGTAACAATACAATGTTCATAGTGGTTGTATGTGTCAAGCCATGTTGATTTGGATTGGCTGATTCATGCTTTAAAAGTTGTGTCAACCTGTTGGCCCTGGCTGTAACTGCTATATGGCAGATGTTATCTATGTTGGATACCCTTAGGCAGCCTGAAAAATCTAAAGGTGTTAGCTACTAACACACCTGAATCATGATTTGTTTTCAATAGTTACAAAGGTCAGACAGTTGCTGCATTGTAATAACTATTACCACTAAAAATATCATAATTTATAATATACCCTGGGATCTGATATTTACAAATACTCCTTAATGCATACACACAATACAAAGAAATATTACTATTTATTATAACAATTTATTAATAAAAAAAAATAAGATAGAATAAAAGATAGATGTACCTCTCAGAAAAATAATATATCTATAAAAAGTTCATGTAGCATTTGCTAATTGTATTTTTCAGGATTGTATCAATAGCTACAGTATTCGTAAACAAGACATTGCTCAGTGGCCAGTCAGTAGCTTTAGAGGCTCCTCTCTTCATCACATGGTTCCAGTGTATAGTCTCATTTACTATATGTTGCACACTGAGTAAAACTAAAGGGATACCTGGGATTTTTGATTTTCCTAAAGGCTCACCATGGAGTTTGGATGTTTTTAAAAAGGTATCCTTTAACACTAATTTATTTCCAAAATCATATCTGTACTAATATAATAAAGCTGAAGGGTTTGTTTGTTTAAACACTTATAACTTGAAAACTACTGGTTGCATTTGCAAAATTCTTTTTGTATATGAAAGCCTGATTCTTGGGGAAGGTTATAGGCTATAGTACATACACACTAACGGCGAGTGAATCCTCGCGGAACAGCTAGTATGTATATAAATTACTTCATGCCATGTCATCAGCTCACAATTAAAATGTTTTATTAACAAAATTGCACTTTAATTCGACCTGAATGTTATAAAAAAACCGGTCAAGTTAACCGCACAATGCCAATGTCAGTTTTTATATTCAATTGTAGCATGTCAACTAACTACTACTATCGCTATCTAGTGGTGTTTTAGTGAACTATTTTCCGTTATTGAACATTTTATATTGAATTTACCACTTAATTGTCAATTGATAGAATTCTTGTAGGTTTTCCTATAATCTACAGGCAATGAACTATATTTTGTATTTTTTTTTTCAAAATTTTAGCCCCAGTTGTTCTGGAAATCAGGGGGGGAATGGTCAATTTTCATCTTCTTTCATGAATAAAATCAAAACTATTTATGTTACAATAATAAAAAAAAAATATTTGAGATCCTCATAACAAGCTCTTTCATTTGATATACAACACGATAAGGTTTGCAAAACTTTATTTTTTTTAAATTCCTGTTTTGCCCCCGAATATGACCCTTATTTTAAAAAAATATTTATTTATTATGCACATCTGTGTTTGGGTCACAGGATTACGCCATCCTATCAAATTTCATCTGTTTTGGTCCAGCAGATTCGGAGAAAATTGGCTGTGACAGACGGACGGACGGACAGACACGCACGAGTGATCCAATAAGGGTTCCGTTTTTACATTTTTGTATGGAACCCTAAAAAAGTAGTATGAGTAATTTGTTACATACACTTGATAATGAACACGTGTACATGATTATGATAATATTCATTCAAGGATATATTGTGGAAAAATGAATGGAGATATGATAAGGTTAATTAGGTATTTTTTTATCCTGAATTACAGAATAATGACAGCCACAGCTGAACGACACCATTTACATAAGTAGAAATAGATATATTTATAGGACTAATGTAAACAAACTAACCCTAAAGAGTCAGTCACTCATGTAGCATGAGCAGTCTTACCGATGTGCCTGTACCTATCACCCGAGATTTATTAAAACTACAACACCATCATCAAACTAGTTGGTTTTATAAGTTTGAGTATATTTGAGGATTATGTCATTTAGTATTAATATGCTTGCTAACCTTCTCTATACCACACCTTAAAAAAATTCTAAGTCAAGCTAGTTTAAAAATGATATAAGTTATAAGATTTCACCGGATAAAAAAGATGCCTAAACTATTAGACCTGGAATAAGCAACTGGATAATAAAATTAGCAACTGAAAAAGACTAATACAGGGGTTACCCCTGTATTAAGAAACATTTGATAAGCCCATTTTAACTAAATATGTTTTGGCCCTTTCTCTCTTACCCAACACTTCACGGGAAAGAACGAGACGAAACACATTTTAGCTAAAATAGGCTTAACAAACGTTTCTTAATAGGGGGGTAAGACGACAAGAATTGGTGTTATTAGATTGCTTCACTAAGCATAATCTAATAACACCTGAACCCGGAAATAAATGTGAAGATAATTACTTATTTGTATTGGCGGAGGTGGTCAAGTACTGGGCAAAGACAATAGAGTCCATAAAGCCATTATAACGCGAAAAAAGTGAAGGTCATGGGCTTTTCAAAAAGATGTTCTTGTATGTACCACTGGTTGGTTGACTGGTAATGCCTAATGGCTTTAAGTCCGCCATTTTAAGAAAATTAATAATAAAATCTGTTAGTTAATCTTATAAAAAGTAAGGGTATTAAAAAAGGTTTCTTATTTTCCAGGTTGTACCTCTGTCAATAATGTTTACATTGATGATAGCAACAAACAATCTATGTCTGAAATATGTTGGCGTCTCATTTTACTACATTGGACGATCTCTTACAACCGTCTTCAATGTGATCTTCAGTTGGCTGCTGCTCGGCCAAACCACATCAGTTAGGTGTATGACTTGCTGTGCAGTCATAGTTTTCGGTTTTTACCTTGGGGTAGACCAAGAATCATTGTTAGGTAAGTTTTCTCACCATTTTTGTATAGACATAATGTTTAGTTTGACTATCAAGGCAATTTACACCTTGATTAAGCCGCTGGAGTAATTTTGATGGAATTTCGTATGGATATACCACCCACCACCACCCAGTTTTTTGTAAAATGCTTGAATACGCATAATATCGCATTTGCATGTAAGCTGTTAAAGTGTTATTGTTCCTTTATTAAAATAAATAAATATAGTTAAGGACCAGAGGTCAAATATAGGCTACATTTGGGTGCGATATATAGTCCTACGCGGGCGGAGTTGGGGGCAACCGCTACTAGAACCCATAGTGTTATGCATCAATATTAAACTGGAGGAAATGAATGGGTGTGCTTTTGTTTATGAAATGAAGTCATTCATTAACATAACAGAATATGTGTTTACAAACATAAGTCTTACAATAAATGAATAATAATTCCACCTACATAGGTACCTACATAATTTTGAACAAAGATTTAAATTTATTGATGAATTAAAAACTATTTAAAAATAGATATTAGTTTGTCAATATTTAAAAAAATATATTGTAATAAATATAATAAATTTAATAAAAAGTATAAAGTTTTTGAACTCAGAGTTTAAAGACTTTTTATATTATATTGAACTGACAAAATGTGTAGTTATTCCTTAAATACTAACACCCACAATTTTGATCTGTGCTTGACCCAAAAGGTTGACTGTTGGATAATGCTTTTAGCATTAAGCCCGCCTGTGATATGTATTTCTTGCAATTGCAATAAAGTTTAAATAAAATAAATATTAATAAGCCTGTTACGATGACGACCCTAAATAGATTTGTCTGTTTCAGGATCATTTTCACTGATAGGCACAATATATGGAGTGATTGGGTCGCTTATGCTCTCTCTATACTCAATCTTCACCAAAAAGGTCCTTCCATACGTGAACCAAGAGGTGTGGCTACTGTCCTACTACAACAATGCTTACTCAATAATCCTCTTTTTGCCGTTAATGGCGATCAATGGGGAAATAACTCAGCTGATGTCCTATCAACACTTCGATAGTTTATTCTTCTGGGGGCAAATGCTTATTGGAGGCATTTGCGGATTTGCCATTGGTTATGTCACATCGTTACAGATTAAGGTAAATTATTTTAGATACTTAAATAACTTAAATTCAGATTTTGACCCATTGAGTAAACATCTATAATTTTATATTTTATACTTTAATAGATGTTCCTCGCCCGTGGTGGGTGCGTATGTATTATAAGCCTTCCCAAAGAATCACGCTATCTGAAAAAATAATTTTTCAAATTTGACCAGTAGTTCTAAAGTTATAAGCGTTTAAACAAACTCATAAGCTTTATTATATTACTATCCTAACTAATATGATAAATGCGAAAGTGAGTTTGTTTGTTTGTTACGCTTTCACACCTCATTAACTGCACCAATCTTCCTGAAATTTCGCATACACCTAGATAGAAGTAGTATTGAGAAATACATAGGATACCTTTCATCCCGGGAAAAAGTACTGTTCTCGTGGGAAATTAACGCGGGCGAAAGCTAGTACAAGATAATACTAACAAACCGTTACACATACATAGGCGGTTCTCCAGGGTGTACATGGTCGATTGACCGTGTCGACTTCACGATGATGAACACTATTTAATTCATGAATGGTTGTTTTTAATAACTACTAGCGACCCGCCCCGGCTTCGCATGGGCATAAAAACCTTCCTCTTAAATCACTCTATTTAAAAATACCGTATCAAAATCCGTTGCGTAGTTTTAAAGATTTAAGCATACATAGGAACTTAGGGACAGAGAAAGTGACTTTCGTTTTATACTATGTAGTGATAGTGATTCTTTGATTTTCAGGTGACATCCCCACTAACCCACAATATCTCCGGTACGGCTAAGGCTTGTGCCCAAACTGTGATGGCCACTCAGTGGTACAACGAGACAAAGAACACATTATGGTGGACTTCTAACGTGATAATATTAGGCAGTAGTGCATTGTACGCCAGGTTCAAACAACAAGAAATGGAGGTCAATGCACGGAAACCATTGACAGAAGAAACACGGAGCTTAGTATGATAGTTGAAGGAAACATTTGCAATTATAAGCCATGCCTTTATTTATACATCACAATAAAATTGACATTTATCTTGTAAATAATCAAAATATAAATGATAAATCGTGTGTATGTTGTGCTATATGTTTCAATTTTCTTAATAATTACTGTGCTTAATTTAGGATAATTAAATGTAGTGTATCCGGCTTAGGAAAAGACCACCCCCTCTCTTTCTGTGGGTGTCGTAAGATGCTACAGGGCTTACGCAGTTTGGGACGGCTGGCAAGAGATTAATTTTTTTTTGATCAATGGACATTAAAACGTATCTATATAGAATTACGACATCAATTGCTTTGCTTTAAAATGTTACCGTAATCGTCCCGTTTTGCGTTTTAATAACAGAGGTGTCAATTTATTTGTACCCCTATATCTCTGACTGGTGGGGCTTTCACCAACAGCAGCATTTCCAAGGAGGGCTGACGTCAGGCAGGTAGCCGGTTATAAAAAATAATGCCAAATCTTATTTTATGTCTGTGTGAAGCTATAAGTCCTGGAACACAGACAAACGTTAGCATGATTACGATACGATAAAATAAGCAAAAAGTCAATTTCAACAGACTGTTTTTGTTTTTCATATATTTAAAAAAATAGCGTATTTATTAAAATGTATTTTTAAGCTTAAATATATTTGTTGATTAATAAATATTTAAATATGATTTTCTACTTGTGCTCTTAATTTTCTAGATAAAAATGATACAATTGTCTTGTATTTATGAATGTCAAAAACATTATTAGACTCATCTGGATCGAGATTATGGTCATACAGTTCTATTCCGTATGTGATATTCCAGTTCCTTGTAAATAATTTACTATTAAACGATATCCATTCGGTGTATCTGTACCTCTTTGTTCTTATACTGTAACCCATTATTTTTATATTCTTCAGACGCGGTTTGTCTGAATTTTTCTGAGGATACGCGCTAGGTCTTGGGTATTGACTGATAGCAAATTTGAAATTGAATTTATGATGTTTAGAGTTCATTAAAGGGACTAAATTTGAACCGTCGAAGCAGAGCTCAGAGCTATCCATTGGCCGGCATTGTGGTATATCGGCGTTTATTCCGCTTAATTGTACCAATGTAGGAAAAATGTCAACTAGTTCTACGGGCGTTTCTATAGATGTTGGTTTACTATTCGGAATATTAAATATTAGAGGAACTTTCAAAGCGACATCGAAATTGCTGTATTTAGCCCAAAGACCGTTTTCACCTAAAGACCAACCTGAAACGAAGATATTACTATATGTTTTTCAAGAAAGTTAAATTATATATAATTTTAAAATATATATTTTACGACCGAATACTCAGTTTTTAATATCAAATCTTGTGCTGTCCTTTTTAGACTGATCCATCTAATGGTGCTCCCGCAGCAGTTATATAAAATTATAAAATATTGTGTAACACTATAACATTCTATAATAATGTGTAACATTTTACTACAACATATACAATGTTATATTATTATAAACGCTCCCACTCTGGTTGAACTCGTATAACATAATATAACATTCTGTAACAACTAACTAACGTCCCTCTGAGGCTCGGATGATGTTATACGACAAATGTTATCATTTGTTTCTCATGTTGTAATTAGTTGTATAACATTTTGTTGTATGAAGTCATATAACATCACAACAATTTATAACTCGATATACAAATGTTATGCTTTTTTAATTCTTTAACATTATATAACTGCTGTGTGGGAGCAATTATAACAAACAGTATTATTAAAACGAGCAAGCGATTCACGAGTTTTCGGCCGCAAATTGCTGCTTACCATGGTCACTAGTTAGGACAACTATAGTATCATTTTTGTTCACATAGCCCATTAATATACCTATTAAGTCATCTATATAAGTCGCAGCAGCGTAATAGCCTTGCCTAATTTTCAAGGTCCAGTCTGGCGGCATGGTTCCGTAGGGAAAGGAAATGTTAAGTCTATGAATATCATCTCTTCGCCGTACGTCTGTCCATGGGTGCCAAGCTACGGGTGGCATATGGGCAGGTTTGTGAGGGTATTTCGGCGGATGCACCTTTTTTGGGGGTACTCTTCCTGAAATTGATAAACAAAGATTTTTATTAACCAATAAAGCACATAATAACCTTTCATCACATCACTATCGCTACATAGTATAAAACAAAGTCGCTTTCTCTGTCCCTATGTCCCTTTGTATGCTTAAATCTTTAAAACGTAACGGATTTTGATGCTTTTTTTAAATATATAGAGTGATTTAAGAGGTTTTTATGCCCATGCGAAGCCGGGGCGGATCGCTAGTAAGGATATAATAACTTTAAATATATGTACTTTTTACTTTTTGCCAATAATACAACCATAAAAAGCTAGTATTTAAAAGTAGTGGTACCAACTTACCTAAATATTTTCGAGGGTATTTGAGTGGTATATGTGGTTTATGGAAACCAACTGCTAAAAAGAATGGTTTACTGTTGTTACGTGTTGACAAAATTTTTACGGCGTATTCTAATGATTCCAAATCTGGCAAAGAACCCCCAGGTTGCTTTTTCACATTTACAGGACATAATAAATCCTTCTGGTATTCACCAGTCGTCGAGTCCAGGCATACAGCAGCGTCTTTGTATTTCTCTGAAGGTGGATGATATGGCAAGTATGTCCAACTGAGAGGATAATCGTCTGTGAAGTTAGAGCTAACCCCTGGATGAAAAACTTTGCCGACAGAGTACGTTTCGTAGCCATTTTCTTTGTAAAACTGTGGGATTGTTTTAAAATTTCCGATTGAGGTTCGCCAGTAGCTATAGAAGTCGTATAGATGTAATGCGTCTGGTCTTCGGCCAGTCAACATTGAATTACGGCTGGGCGCACATAGTGCTTGCTGAAAAAATAAAACATCCCGACGAATTGAGAACCTCCTCCTTTTTTGAAGTCGGTTAAAAAGACATTTGACATACTACACCGTATCAAAGTCTGGAGATTCTATAACTCGAGAGTATATAAGATCTTTCTTTTATACATACCACATCTATACTGTGCAATAATATATTGCAAACGCAACTGCGTTAGGATTTTGTATGAAAATCCCTAGTTATTCTTATTAGTATAGGTCGGCAGGCACCACACGCAGGATCTAATCGAAATCATTTGAATTCAACAATTTGATAATAAAATTGTAAATTGAAATGAAATAACAAAATTCCAAAGAGACTTAAAAATATATTACCTGTGCGAAAGTATTCACAAAGTTAACACCGTTTGCCGCCATTTCTTCAATATTCGGAAGTGAAATTGATGTTTCCGGCGGAAAGCGGAAGTCGTCGATAATTAGGAATACAACATTTTTATATTCAAGATTTGTACCTGTAATGAGCGGTAAACGAAAAAAATAATTAACTAAAATTAAGGTAAAATAACGACCCATACTAATACACACGGAATTTAAAGAAATTAAATAATCTCATATTATTTGCTCAAGTATGTTTATGCTCTACGTTTTTGTTTTAACTCGTTTTACTCAAGTAGTATTAAATTTGTTGACGGTACATTATTAATTTAACACTTATATTCGATGCATATTATTTTGGTGTATTATTTATACAAATATAGAATACAATTTATAATAAAAATAAATCCTATTTCACTGCGTAACTTCGTTTCGTTTTAGGTATCTAACTTAACTTTTACATCTTTTTGTTAATATCTTCACTAGAATTCTGTTATTCACATTTGACTAGATACACACAAATGTATATTTTAATTTAAATGAATGACTGTTCTTTAATTACTTGTTAATTTAATTTAACTGTAAGCATAAACTGTAATGTTTATGCTTACTGCCATTTAATTTACTGTAGAAATCGGAACGCGTTTAATACCGTTTGTTGGTAACACACAGGCACATATACCCCAACACATTTAAATTCGGTCAAAGATTAATCAAGATAAGAAGCTCTGCCAACCACCGTAGGCATCAAACTAATTCGATCTATCTAACTCCAATAATACTTTCTTAAAACTGAATATGAACCATGTAATTACTTTATTATTCCATAGTTTAGTTACTTACGCCGAAATTGTTAGGCGGTTGTCATTGATCCACCCTCGTCATAAAATCGTTCTCTACCTCGGGTTCTACTCTTGTGAAACCTGAGAGACCCTATGGAATGTAAGTGCAGTCAACTGCAGAGTTTGGTATTCGTATTTACACGTTCCTTTATAATGTTAATGCACATTAAGCAACCTGGTGGCTTACCACCATCTCTTAAAACCATGCAAGATCCAGTGAGTAAGTGAGATGTCGCCTTACATCATGTATTGCACTGTCTCGCTTACTTCCTGGATCTTGCATGGTTTTAAGAGATGATAGTAACCCCTCAGACCATTCTAACATTTTTTTATTCTTTGTAGTGTTTTTCCACACCTTGCTCTCTCTCATATTTTATTTGTGTGTGTTGAATCGCATAGATAGTATAGAGGCCTTGCATGTGAATGTTCACGCAAACATCAAACGAACAAGTGGGCGTGCAGTATTGTCATTCATTCGAATCATCTGTTTTCGTAAATCCTTGTATATTTGTACATAAATTTTATTTATTTCCAATCTATTTATTGTCGACTGTTAAGACTAATTTTAAAAGATAACTAAGAGTGTGATCAAGTTATGAATGTTTAGAATTATTTTTTTATTTGTGTGACGTCATTGTTTTCGATCGCCTCAATAACGACGCAGTTGCATTTTTACTCGAAAATGGATTTAAAATGAAGATTGTTTTTATAAATAAGGTGAGTAAGGATAAAATCTCGTAAATTCATGTTTAATTTGGCTTGGGTGTTCGCGTTGGAGTGTTAAAGTTTGGAATTCTTGGCCGTGATAGTTGCATCGATTTCCTTTGTCCTCGTCCCCTTGTTGCTTTGCTTGTGATAGGTAGGCTACATACACACCTTGTTTTATATATTTCCAGCTGTTTCACATCAACAAAATATTTTAGCTTCCTTTTCGATGCTCCAGCATATTGTTAATCATAAACCTATGACATTGTTTTGTTTTTTAATTATGTAATCAATAACATCGAACGTAAGTAAACACACTTTAATTTATGCAGCTTGGTTTTTGTTTTTTACATTTATTTGTTTGATTTTCGGTCCATATTTATAAATTATAGCATTTATAATTTATACTTAATTCAATAATATTCTTAATTATTATTTCTTGGTCAGGGTCATTACATCAAATCCTTAAAAAATTAACATACAAAAATTGTTTCGTTTATAATTTTATTGCTTTAGAATTTAAATATGGATTGTTATTTGTAAATTATACACCTACCCACGTACATTAAGAATAACTTCATGAATAACTTGACAGAAGATTGTCAGGTTGGTGACTTAGTTAACCAGATTTTTTTTATTCAAAGCACTGCATGTAGATTTACTTGTATATTTTCTACCTCTGATTGTCACTAAACTTCACAGTTGGCTGAATTTTGTATTTTTTGTTTTCTAAGAATAATGGAATAAGTACATGTCTTAGTATTAGGTACCTGGTTACAGAGCTTTGTCCAAATTTTTTGTAAGATTCTTGGGTACCCAAAACCAAAAAAAAGGGTCTTGCATTGACAAGAGTGCACAGTGCTCATAGTCCATAGAGGAAGTATAGGTAAGACAAATTAATTGATGTTTATAGCAAAGTAACTTGCATTTACAATCTATATTTATACTAATATAATATAGCTGAAGAGTTTTTTTTGATCATTTATAAATTAAAGAGCTACTGTTCCTATTTAAAAAAATATTTCTGCATAATAGCCTGGTTCTTGGAGGGAACCGCAGGGAATAGCTGGTAGATAAAATTCATTTAAAAACATAAAACAAATTTAGTTTTACCAAAGATTAATAATAAAAACAACTAACATATAAAGTTAGGTGCAAACTATAAGCAATTTTCTATGAGAGATAATATTTTATATTTATTACTAGTTCACAAATTGAATAACTAACCACTAAATCTAAAACTACTTTTACTAAAAACTACAGAACAAACAAACTTGTATTCCACTTAAGGCCCATTTTTATTTAGTTTTATGGATATTTAATTTATTATTAAAAGTGTAATTTGTACATCTATGGATGTACAGATATTTGAAGATTGGTAGATATTTGTATGGTGGTGGTATATTTTTTTCTAGAACCATTTAACATCTAAAATGAAAATACTTGTTTTCAAAACAGAAATTATATTTTGGTAGATTATTGTATTAGCTAAGTGCATCATATTATATATATATACTGACTGACTGCTATACTGACTAATGTTTGAGTATTGCCGTGAACAGTAAGCAGTATTGTTTGTTGTGTATAAGATTAAAAAAAAAAATTATATAGCAGGTGCATATTACATCATTTACCGATTTAGTGCATAATTTACTAGGGAATTCCAACCCAACTTCAGTAGTGTGGTTTCTGTTTTAGAATAGACTCCTATCCTTTTCATAGGTGCCATAAATTATTCACCACCAGATAGAGAGGTACAAATTATTTTGATTTGATTTGAAAGAATTTTCTCTGTTGATCATCATCATAAAATTCAAAATTCAAATTGTTTATTTTCAATAAAGGATATTCTTATTACTTATTGACGTCAATCGTTACTTATATTACGTTTACCACCACTTCCAAAGCGCAAGTGGAAGCGCAAGGGGCCACAAACTCCACTGCAGCATTTTCTCCAAAAACATAAACAGAGATCTATGATTATTGGTCCTCTGGAATTTATTAGGATTCCATTATCATCCATTTGCCATCAGACAAAAGAATTAAAGGAGTATCAACATCAGGCAGTCAACAAGACAATAATTCAATGTTATCTATGTTAAGAGGCATTGCCATATTATGCTACAAAGAACCCATAAAAAATAAATACATGGTACTCTGTTACACTTGAAAGTCCATGTTGATCTCTGGTAATTAGCATCTCAGATATTTAATTATGGCGGTGGAGGGGAGAATGGGTACTGATCAAATTCCACATTGTCATTATAACTCGAGAAAAAGTATAATTACTAGCCTGTTGTAATTTTTTTTTCTCTAAGTTTATCTGCACTCGTAACAGTGTTGATGTGTAGTGCATAGATTTTGGCAGTGGTGACAAACCAAGAAGCATTGGGTATGATTCTGAGGATACCATTCTGCAGTCTCTGTCATGTTTAAGTTGCAGACGTTCCCCTATATTGGAGTCCGTATCTCCATATAGGATTCAGGATTGCTTGTATCTATACTAATATAATAAAGCTGAAGAGTTTGTTTGTTTGTTTGAACGCTTATAACTTGAAAACTACTGGTCGGATTTGCAAAATTATTTTTGTATATGAAAGCCTGATTCTTGGGGAAGGTTATAGGCCATAGTACATACACATTAATGGCGAGCGAAACCGCGGGGAACAGCTAGTGTACTAATAAAGATATGAAATTCCCAGGTGACAATCGGGCAGCATGTCAGCGGAGTCGCCGCGGCACGTGCGCGGGGGCGGGCCTCTCACGGTGCCCTCGCAGCCGCCGAGCGACCGCAGCATCATCGACGCTGTCTCCGGGTTCATCAATGACGTCACATTGTCGTCCACCACTGCGCAGGACCCTAAGGATGTCATTCAGTGGGCGCGGTAAGAAAATTTTACCACTTTATCTTCACATCTAAGGTATACTTTCTATGTGACAACTGCCTTATATATATGTGATTTCCTAAAATTCCCACTTTTTGACTAACTCACTGAGTGACATAAAAAAAATACAATAATAATCAAATTATCAACAGATTTCAAACAATATCTTTAAATTGACCTTTTTGATAACTTATTTGTTAATGTGTGACGTGTTTATTACTTTGTTTATATTAACAAAGAAAATGAAGATGACTCAGAAATAACATGAACAATAGTCATTATATTTATAATTACTACTATACAAACTATTTTTGCATATTTCGCTTCACTTACTTGTTATTAAACTAGCGGCACATCAGTTTTTGGATGGCTATGTAATAACTTTTCAGCAAAACAAAAAGGTGTAAAAAGAAATGGTTCTTCTGCTTACATAGGACTCTGAACTCAAAATAAACATGATTTATTATTACCACTACCACTATCACTACATAGTATAAAACAAAGTCGCTTACTCTGTACCTATATCCGCTTTTTAACGGTATTGATGCGATTTTTTAATAGATAGAGTGATTCAAGAGGAAAGTTTTTAGGCCCATGCGAAGCCGGGGCGGGTCGCTAGTTTTATTTGATCTCTGTCTGTTTTTTATAGTACTAAGTTCTAAGACACCCT
Source organism: Apomyelois bistriatella (assembly GCA_947044815.1). Classification (NCBI taxonomy): domain Eukaryota; kingdom Metazoa; phylum Arthropoda; class Insecta; order Lepidoptera; family Pyralidae; genus Apomyelois; species Apomyelois bistriatella. Next base: position 2,723,468 of record OX345693.1, read on the forward strand.
TACACATCTGCGTCTTTAAGACTTTCTAACTCAATATTATATTCGAACAGATTTGAAACAGCTGACATCAATGAACCCACGCCCGAGGGAGACAGCGACAACGACATATCCCCTCTCCTGCTCATCCTGGGCTATGGGTCCGGGGTGCAGGTGTGGCTGATACCACCCAGCGGGGACGCCCAGGAAGTGTTGTCATGGCGACAAGGCACAGTGAAGGTTTGTTATCATTATTCGTCCGAGCGTGTTTCCCACAAACAGTGACAAACACACTTTATTTTTGCATCGTTTTATTCTATAGTTGCAAGTAGTATCATTCTGAGGAACTAATAAAATCACACTTTGTAAAGTCATTTAAAATGGAGACTAGGGAACGAACCAAAAAGTATATGTCGAAAGTCTTTGCGTTATGATACAAACAGGCCTCAAATTCCTTTGCTTGCTGCATACAGTTTTTATTTATTTTAATTTTTGAGTTTAATCTTACGCTACTACCTATAACTCTGTATGCCTAATTCGGCAAGCAGCCAATTAGAAAAAATATTCCAAATCTTAGTAATGTTATGTCTTACATATCATAGAAAGATAAAAATAAGAATTTTGCGGGTTATGAGCATGGGTTGAAAAGTTCATGGGAAAACGCTATTACATGACAGCTATGAGTTGTACTTCGGCGCCCATCACATCTGCTTTTAGCTGAAAATGTAGATGTTTTTAATGATAATGATAATATATGTATAGGTAGATTTTGGATCCAAGCAATCAAACATAGCTGGTTTATGATCTATCAAACTCAAAGCTCATAATTCCTGAACATAGATAAATATAATGCTTGTCATTTAGGCCGTATGTGTGTTTGTTTGCATATCCTATCCTATTAAACGAGCAATATATAAATTTATTTGTACTCGCGTTTTCGAAAACGGCTCTAACGATTTCTTTGAAATTTAAAACATCAGTTCTTACATAGAATAGTTAAAAAGATAATCTAGCTAGGTTCCATGTCTGGGAAAATTCGTTTTACCCATACATTCACGCAAAAAGATTTTCTGCATAAAACGAGCGAAGCTCGGTCGCCCAGGTACTAACTAAATAAAATAAATGTATTTGTGTCCAGGTGCTCCGTATACTGCCCAGCCCGCAGCACGGCGACTGCTTTGCATCGAAGAGGCCCCTCATCGCTTTGTGTGACTCCGCTAGCCCTGGACCGAGCTTCTGTTCTCTCAGTTTCATATCCATCAGAGGCGGTGAACAGGTACCTGAGAATCTAGTATTTAATTCCTTTTTAGGGTTCCGTATCACAAAATTTGTAATAATATTATAAGATCAATTTGCTGTCCGTCCTCACGGTCTGTAAAAAAAATTTTTTTGTGAGGAATGCTTAAACTTATCATGTTGAAATTCATAATATATACTCCTACATAACATATAGGCCTGCGGTGTCTTTCGGCTGTAAAATAATCGAAATTATTATATGTGAACGCGATCAAATGATACGATCGCAATTTCGTAAATTTTGCGATTTCAGATGCTATTTATAACTCTAGAATGGCTGAACTGATTTGGCTGAAAATTTGTTGGGAGCCTAAGAAGCTTAGAACCAGGAGAAGGACATAGAGTACCTTTCATTCAGAGGAATAGCACAGTTCCCGAGGGAAGTTGAAGCGGGCGAAGCCGCGGGCAAAAGCTAGTTTAATATAAATTGATTAGTGGAATGGGATAATGAGTCCCTTTTTCTACCTAACCCCTTACAAAAGGCAGTCTTTGTTTTACAAGGTAATTCAATGCATTTGCATTCAAACACTAGTCTGCATCGGCATGGTCTAGTATTTATTGAGAACGAATTGTTGATTCAAGTCAAGCAACTGGACCAAGGTCGCTGGCATTTCATTATTGTTTTTCCTATGAAATTGATCATAGCAGAAATTATTCTACTATTATAACTTTTGGTTAGTAAAGAAAAACTCGCTTGTAGAATTTACTTATTTAAAAGGAAGACCAGCAGCAGATATATACACATTGTTAATTTGAATAAGCTACTGATTGCCAGTAAGAGGTCCTCACAAATAGAAAACTGCTAAATATAAAAAATAGAATGGCGGTGATCAAGATGAGACGAGGATTTAGGCCCGATTTCACCAACATAAAACAACTGTTTAAATTTTAACGGCAGCATATAAAAAAGTGCCGTTATAGATGTAAACGGTTCTTTTGTTTAAACTTATGTTGGTGAACTCGGGCCTTAATTACATCATTGGATGCATTATGATAAAAAAAAAATATATTCGTGAGCAAAATGTACATGTGTATGTAAACTAACACGACTGTTGCTACCCCAAACAGGTGAAAAGCATAAAATTCAAGAACCCTATACTCGACGTACTAGCAAACAAACGCTCGGTCGTGGTGTCTTTCTCCGAGCGTTTCGCTGTGTTCGACGCGGCGACTCTAGAAGACCGGATGACTGTCACCACGTGCTACCCCTGCCCCTGCCCTCTTGGAGGAAGCGCCCCTATCAACCCTTTGGCCTTGGGTGCCCGTTGGTTGGCCTATGCTGACAAAAAACTGAATCAGTCTAAGCGAAGCAGCGGAGGATGTGAAGGTAAGTTTGCCTTTGAAATAAATAGGCTCCATATTGTCTCGCTGAGCCCTGGAAAGCCGTATTAAGGACACCCCTGCCCCTATCAACACCCTGTACTTGGGTGCACATAAGCACAGACATAAACAAACATGATTTTTGAGTTATTAAATATTTAGATATGAAGACTGTCCTGGGTACCGTTTGTTTTTAAATTTTTATTTTTTTACACACAGTTACCAAGATCTTCCATAAGTTTTAAATTAAAATTAAGATTTACTTTAGGTGTTTAATTTTTTTTCATTAATAATTATGACTTGGTTATAAAATGCAATTATATTTTTTTATCTATCTCGCTACAAACACAATAGAGATAGTAAGAAGATAGCTAGCACCACTAAAGCATTTAAAAGCAAGTTGTATTACTTTATGTATTTCCAAAGTCCAATAACAATTTTGTTTATGTATAAAAGTAGAAATTGTCGGTTGCTACGGATTGCCAGACTTTTATTATCTTACATTCGATTTATCGCCCAACTTGACCCCTTACATACAGTCATTTACTTATCTTGCTACGCTCGTGTGAAAATCGGTCTGTCACACTCATATTATACATAGATGTTTTCTTTTTATTTTGTTCACAAAAAATATGTTTTAAGTTCTATGTCCCTTTCGTGTCGAATTTGTAAGTTGCCAGGGCATTGGCCTTCTATACACTCTGCGCAACGAGTCAGTTTCTGAAAAAAATATTCTTCTAAAACAATTTTATAAAAACAGAACAAAATGGTTACAACTCTTTATTGCACCAAAATTTTACAAAATATATTATTCTAGGACAAAAAAAAAACAAAAAAAAAAAATGTACAAGAGGCGGTCGTATCGCCTAAGCAATAATACTCGTTTATTTAAAGAGCAAATATAAACTCATTTTTTGACGTGTTGTCCATTGCAGTATCAACGGTAGCATAGACCTTTGGCGTAGTCTATGCGAGTACACTTTTTTTTATAAATATATCATCGTTAAAATTTATGTAAGTAGCTTTTTTGCTAACTAGTTCTCGGGGGAGGGCGTTCAGTTTCGTTCTTGAACTTGGCCTTATTTTAGGTCAATGTATCATGCATTTTTAGAATAATTTGATATAGATATAAAATAAATATTTGCATAACGAATATTTATGTTATCTTTAATTACATTCTAATCTATACATCTTAATAAATCTTCCGACCAATAATTATCATAATCAGGGCAGATCCAAGTGAGATCGCGTTATAATACGATCGCAACAAAATAATATTATTTTCGCCATGATTTAATTTTAAAATTCTAATTTAATTGTTTTCCAAGTCTTCACTCTTATGAGACTCCCTTATAATATCGTGATAAAAATAATCTATGATCTTATGATAATGGCTTGAGCTCATGTCCAGCAAACGAAGACTGACGACAAAGAAAAACATGGCTGATAGTTTTTTACTATTTCACATTCAAATTTCGAACAATATAAATCTGCTTAGATTTAAAACCAGCCATTTAAGTATATTATTCTAAAATATTTTAAAATGTATTAGTTTGTTTTGTCCACCAATAAATAAATAAAAACTGTCATTCGTTACATCACTATAATCTACTCCCTTACGAAACATAAGCGCCTACGCAACAAAGGAAACGCACGATTCTAACGTTTTATTGGATTTTATCGTTTGTAAACACGCATAGCGATAACGCGACGCAATATTTTTACTACTGTTTGATTTAAAGTAAATAATGTTGTTATTATTGAGGTACGAATTGCGCATTATCTTTGTTTTGCTAAATAACAGATGGTAATAGTAGACGATAAAATTATGACGTATTGTTAAAATGAACCAGTTACTATTGGTTTGATTGTTATTGTATTGTATTGTATTGTCTATTGTAGATACTTTATTATTTATACAGAGTACCTTTTACTAGCGATAGCGACTAGACTTTACATTGATTTTTTTTTATTGAATATGTCCATAAAAGACATCAAGTTTCTTCAGTTACATGTACAGTCGGGGGAAGATAAACCTAACCCCCCTACCGTACTTACTGTAATGACCGGGGGGTTAGATTTATATACCCCCGACTGTATTTAAGCCTGCGGCTTTGCCCTCGTGATACCCTCGTGTATATCACTACATAGTATAAAACAAAGTTGATTTCTCTGTCTATATCACATATATGCTTAAGACTTTAAAACTACGCAACGGATTTTGATGCGATTTTTTTAATAGATAGAGTGATTCAAGAGGAAGGTTTTATGCCCATGCGAAGCCGGGGCGGGTCGCTAGCAAATGAACCAAAAAGTAAAAGCGTGAAGAGGTAGAGGTGAAGTTTAGGTAACATTTAAACAGTGTTTAATTTCGTATTTAGCAGAGAAGTAGATTTTTAAATTTAAATTAAACATATTTTGACAATAATCTAGTGTAAGGGTACAAGGGTTTTTTTTTTCTTAAATCGAAAGTCATATTTTTAGACTGGCTTTTGAAGTACAAAAGGACCCAAAGGATCGACGTGCTTCCTATATAACCTAGGACCCATAAGAAGATAAGATATAGACTGGCTGAATTGTAATTTGATTAGTGAATATACCATTGTCCATAACAAAAAATCTCTGATTTTCTATCTTGTTTACGGCCTATACATCATTTCTAATTTATGCAAGAAGAACATGACGATAGGTCTGTTTGTTATAACTTTGTTGTAATAAAACAAAAGTGAATACAATAGTAATAAAGTATACAATTGTAGAGCATACATAAAATCCGTCATTAGAATTTTATTTTATTTTTTTTAATGGAAAATATAAACGAATTCGCAGGCGAAGGTGTGACCAGTTACACGGCGACAGTCCTCCACGCGGCCAAGTCCCTCAGCAAAGGCCTACGAGGCCTCGGCGAGACCGTAGCTCACAGTCTGAGCGGGGGGCGGAGCACTTCCCAGTCGCCGTCGCCGCCCAATGCTGACATACAGCAGCCCGGCGTGGTCACCATACTAGACATAGAGGTAGGTGGAATCAGAGTATAATTATTGATTTTTGTCGTCTTAAAAATTTCTTCTTACTTCATGATAATATTTATTTAATCTTCTAAAATTCTTCTTAATTATTTTTTATTTATTTAGTTAACTTCATATTTGATACTGATTCATACTGAGACACACTTGCCCACTTCTACCGCTCACAGCTGATTGAGCTGTTCAGTGTTCACGGTCACGGCCACGCGTGCGCTAGAGACGACATTATACTTCCTTCTTTTTCGTTCACATACACTACATCGGACAGAAAATGCCTACCTTTATTATTGTAATGATGTTAAATAAATAAATAATGTGATTAAATTAGAGATGGAAACAGAAGACCGAAAAATAACTACCACTATTATTCGACGGTGCTGAGATTCCATATAGTCCAGTAGTGAAAGATCTTGGTCTTCATATTGATGAAAAGCTCTCCTGGAATTCTCACATCGTTGAAGTAAGTCGTAAGGTGTATGGTACTCTCCATTATTTGCATCGCCTAAAAAACTTTCTTCCTATTAAAACTAAAATTATGCTGGCTCAAGCACTGGTACTTCCTCTTATTGATTACGGTGATGTGTGTTATCTGGATGTAACTGAACAACAACTGAACAAATTGGAACGCCTTGTCAACAATTGTATCAGGTTCATTTTTTGTCTCCGGAAATATGACCATATTTCCGAATACCGTTCTGAGCTGAAATGGCTGCCTATCCGTCAACGCAGGAATTTACATATATTATGTCAACTCTATAATATTCTTAGTAATCCACTCACTCCCAATTACCTTAAATGTGATTTCAAACTTTTAAGTTCCAATCATGATAGAAACCTGCGTTCTTCTAATAATATGTCTCTTGCAACGCCTTCTCATCATACTGAATTTTTCTCCAAATCTTTCGCCGTGACCGCAGTAAGACTTTGGAATCGGCTTCCAGAATCGATTAGGCAGGCCTCCAGTCGTGCTACTTTCAAAAAGCTTGTCTACAAGTTCCTACTCTCAAAATTATAGGAAGCGGAAAGGGAGGGGAAATTGAGAATTGCTGCTATTGTTTATTTTGCTTTTAATATATTTTTTTTTACTATGGCTAATATATTTTATGATAGGTATATATGTATTAATATGTATGTATGTATGTATATATATATGTATATATTAACTATTTATTATGTATGTTATGTAAGTTTATTATATTTGTTGTTTAAGTAAATGTTATTTTTGCACCCACAAACTGTTCTCTGCTTGACCCAAAGGTTGACTGTTAGATAATGCTTTTAGCATTAAGTCCGCCTATTGTATTTTTACAATAAAGTTAAATAAATAAATAAATAAAATAACGGTCTTTAATCTGGTTAATGAAAAATTCGATTATAGAGTACTACATACTTGGTTATGACCGTTATTTTTGGTAATTACCGGTTATATTCGTAAATTCTAACCAAATTCAAATAGCTTATTTGTGTTCTATAGATTATATAACTGTCTTACATAAAGTATTAGGCTGTTCTACTCCGGTTTATGACGTGGATTCTTTCATGTAAATTATAATATAATTTTACTGCATGGAGTCATCATTCTTAACACACGTCCAAGCGAATCAACCTTACAATATCCTAGACAGGCAGGAAACGACTTACACAAAACATGCTCTCTCTCTCTTCCTACAGCTTATGTGACTTCAATATATACATTTCATATATGTGATTCAAATGATAACGTTACCAGGGCAACGACGACGATGACGGCCAAGACAGCGAGGAGCCTTTCGAGCCAATGGTAGCGCATTTCGTTGCGCACTCCGAAGCTATAATAGCTCTATCGTTCGACGCCAGCGGCTTGCTGTTAGTGACGGCGGATCGTCGAGGACATGACTTCCACGTGTTTAGGATTAATCCCCACCCGTGCGGGCCGAGCCTTGCTGCCGTGCATCATCTCTATGTACTACATAGGGGAGATACTACCGCTAAAGTCCAGGTAAATTACTTTTCACATGCATTATATCTTTTTTGTGACATTTTTAATTGACAATTTTTTAAATTTAACTTTTAAGAATGTTTGCAATTCATTCCGATGCGTTAGACACAGCCCTTTTATGCTTCTAAATTTTACGAACTTTTTTATAATTTGGTAGCAAGGAGCCAATCAATTATAAGTCTTATGCTGATGTACAAAAGTTCCATCAAGTTAAAAAAATCATCGATCCATAGTGTTGTCTACCGCGATGGTTCCGTTGCGGAAATACGACTGTATATTCCGAGAAGCTTCCGCGGCCGGGGCCGCTCAACCTTTGTCAGCGGTTGCGAACTATGGGGCCCGCATTATTTAAATCTCGCAACGATCCAGGACATCGCGATCTCGTGGGACTCCCGCTGGGCGGCGGTGTCGACGCTGCGCGGCACCACGCACGTGTTCGCCGTCAGCGCGTACGGCGGGCCGCCCTGCGTGCGCACGCACACGCAGCCGCGCGTCGTCAACCGCCTGTCGCGGTTCCACCGCTCGGCCGGCCTGCCCATCGCGCACCACGCCGCCCACTCCCAGCCGACCCCCAAGCGGAACTCCGCCAGTCCGGTGTGTACTGTACACTATAGCTGTGTATGTAGCCTGCCACATCAGCCGCGCGTCGTCAACCGCCTGTCGCGGTTCCACCGCTCGGCCGGCCTGCCCATCGCGCACCACGCCGCCCACTCCCAGCCGACCCCCAAGCGGAACTCCGCCAGTCCGGTGTGTACTGTACACTATAGCTGTGTATGTAGCCTGCCACATCAGCCGCGCGTCGTCAACCGCCTGTCGCGGTTCCACCGCTCGGCCGGCCTGCCATTATCATCCAAGGAAATTAAATGTTTCATATTTTTGTGATTATTTACTTACAAACAAACATATATACAAACAAAGTTTTCCTCTTTATAATTTAATATTAGTTTAGATTCGTTAAACCGTGTCTATTGTTTTTGAATAATCTAATTGACTGTTTAATTAGAATAATATTCTTCGGTGCCAGTGTCAATGTGAATGTTGTGATATGCAGGTTGGCGATGGTCTGGCGCAGGGCGCGTGGTTCCCCAACCCCCGCCTGCCCCCGTACCCGCTGCCCATCACGCTGCACCCGCTGGCGCAGCTGCGGCCCACTGCCAACCTGCCCACGCACACCATCACAAGGACCAGTTCAGGTACATTAGCATCTCTAAGCCCTAAATTGGATGAAACAAACCGCATTATACCTACTTGTACAAAAGTAATTAATACATAAAATATCAGTTATAGTATAGTTAAAAATAAAAGCCATAAGTAAATTATTTTAGCCATAAGTAAATTATTTTAGCCATAAGTAAATTTGCGGTCGTTAATGGAAATTGCTGGACACTTTTGTTAGGTACTAACCATTCATTCTTTTATTGTTTAAAAATATGTCTGAAAATAAAAAAAAATAAAAAAAAAGAACAAAGCGAGCCCTGGCTTTATGTTGGCGCCATTGTGAAATTTGATACGATGTTTTTTCGTCTCAAGACGTCAAGAGGAAGAAAAGTATTGTACAAGCCTCGGCCGAAATTGCAATTTATGTCCTATTATTAAAAGGCCTCTGCTTCGCCTCATCTTTTTAAAAGCACTTGGCGAGGCCTCAGATGCGCTTCCGCATATGCAATATTACTCGGCTGGATTGCTTGATATCCGGCCTCGACAGCAATGTACTATTTTTCTAACAAATCTTATTTTTCCAGGTCGCCAGAGACTCTCATCGCTGTCAGAAGACAGCAACTCCGCGCCATTACTAGCTCGCTGTAGCTTCGGCATGTACGCGGGGAGTGGGGGGGCGGCACCGGTCACCGCGCTGTATCTGATGGCGGCCAACGGGTCGCTGCTTCACCTCGTGCTACACCCGCGGGCCAACCACAGTCAGTATTGACACTTACGGCACTCGAGTTAGAGTTTATAGTCATCTATAGTGTGGAGGAGGGGGGGGGGCACCGGTCACCGCGCTGTATCTGATGGCGGCCAACGGGTCGCTGCTTCACCTCGTGCTACACCCGCGGACCAACCACAGTCAGTATTGACACTTACGGCACTCGAGTTAGAGTTTATAGTCATCTATAGTGTGGAGGAGGGGGGGGGGCACCGGTCACCGCGCTGTATCTGATGGCGGCCAACGGGTCGCTGCTTCACCTCGTGCTACACCCGCGGGCCAACCACAGTCAGTATTGACACTTACGGCACTCGAGTTAGAGTTTATAGTCATCTATAGTGTGGAGGAGGGGGGGGGGCACCGGTCACCGCGCTGTATCTGATGGCGGCCAACGGGTCGCTGCTTCACCTCGTGCTACACCCGCGGGCCAACCACAGTCAGTATTGACACTTACGGCACTCGAGTTAGAGTTTATAGTCATCTATAGTGTGGAGGAGGGGGGGGGGGGCACCGGTCACCGCGCTGTATCTGATGGCGGCCAACGGGTCGCTGCTTCACCTCGTGCTACACCCGCGGGCCAACCACAGTCAGTATTGACACTTACGGCATTCGAGTTATACTCGCCTACAGCAGCAGACTCTATGTGAAGAGTAGAGGTGTCGTTTCGGCCATCACTTTGTTAAAAAAAATATATTTGAAAACAATTATTTACCTACTTTTATTATGTGCGATGCCGAGCCATGTAATTCTAGAAAGCAGGTTTTGTTGTTCGAAATTCGAATTTTGCGCAGGTAAAGTAGTACTGGCCGCGAGATAAAAAAAAAATATACGGGCAAGCTACGAGTTAAAAAAAATAATTTGAATTTCGAATTATTTTCTAATTGGACTAGGCCCCCGGCAAAAATAGAATTTGTTAAGAGTTTTTAGGCGGTCAAACACCCCTTTGACTTGACGACTTTTCAGCCAAATCTCCTGATTGCTTTGTGTCTTTCGCAGGTATTCCCAAAGAGAAACTGTGCGACGAGTCCTCGATCGAGGTGGAAGTGGAAGCAGCAGCGCAGTGGCCGCTGCAGCGCCCGCCCGCCGCCGCCGACCTGCTGGCGCCGCTGCCGGCCTCCAACCCGCTGCTGCAGGCGCCGCCCAGCACCGTGAGTACACATGCAGCAGGAGGCGAGGGTTGCTAACAGCTGGAAGTGGAAGCAGCTGGCGCCGCTGCCGGCCTCCAACCCGCTGCTGCAGGCGCCGCCCAGCACCGTGAGTACACATGCAGCAGGAGGCGAGGGTTGCTAACAGCTGGAAGTGGAAGCAGCTGGCGCCGCTGCCGGCCTCCAACCCGCTGCTGCAGGCGCCGCCCAGCACCGTGAGTACACATGCAGCAGGAGGCGAGGGTTGCTAACAGCTGGAAGTGGAAGCAGCTGGCGCCGCTGCCGGCCTCCAACCCGCTGCTGCAGGCGCCGCCCAGCACCGTGAGTACACATGCAGCAGGAGGCGAGGGTTGCTAACAGCTGGAAGTGGAAGCAGCTGGCGCCGCTGCCGGCCTCCAACCCGCTGCTGCAGGCGCCGCCCAGCACCGTGAGTACACATGCAGCAGGAGGCGAGGGTTGCTAACAGCTGGAAGTGGAAGCAGCTGGCGCCGTTGCCGGCCTCCAACCCGCTGCTGCAGGCGCCGCCCAGCACCGTGAGTACACATGCAGCAGGAGGCGAGGGTTGCTAACAGCTGGAAGTGGAAGCAGCTGGCGCCGCTGCCGGCCTCCAACCCGCTGCTGCAGGCGCCGCCCAGCACCGTGAGTACACATGCAGCAGGAGGCGAGGGTTGCTAACAGCTGGAAGTGGAAGCAGCTGGCGCCGCTGCCGGCCTCCAACCCGCTGCTGCAGGCGCCGCCCAGCACCGTGAGTACACATGCAGCAGGAGGCGAGGGTTGCTAACAGCTGGAAGTGGAAGCAGCTGGCGCCGCTGCCGGCCTCCAACCCGCTGCTGCAGGCGCCGCCCAGCACCGTGAGTACACATGCAGCAGGAGGCGAGGGTTGCTAACAGCTGGAAGTGGAAGCAGCTGGCGCCGCTGCCGGCCTCCAACCCGCTGCTGCAGGCGCCGCCCAGCACCGTGAGTACACATGCAGCAGGAGGCGAGGGTTGCTAACAGCTGGAAGTGGAAGCAGCTGGCGCCGCTGCCGGCCTCCAACCCGCTGCTGCAGGCGCCGCCCAGCACCGTGAGTACACATGCAGCAGGAGGCGAGGGTTGCTAACAGCTGGAAGTGGAAGCAGCTGGCGCCGCTGCCGGCCTCCAACCCGCTGCTGCAGGCGCCGCCCAGCACCGTGAGTACACATGCAGCAGGAGGCGAGGGTTGCTAACAGCTGGAAGTGGAAGCAGCTGGCGCCGCTGCCGGCCTCCAACCCGCTGCTGCAGGCGCCGCCCAGCACCGTGAGTACACATGCAGCAGGAGGCGAGGGTTGCTAACAGCTGGAAGTGGAAGCAGCTGGCGCCGTTGCCGGCCTCCAACCCGCTGCTGCAGGCGCCGCCCAGCACCCTGAGTACACATGCAGCAGGAGGCGAGGGTTGCTAACAGCTGGAAGTGGAAGCAGCTGGCGCCGCTGCCGGCCTCCAACCCGCTGCTGCAGGCGCCGCCCAGCACCGTGAGTACACATGCAGCAGGAGGCGAGGGTTGCTAACAGCTGGAAGTGGAAGCAGCTGGCGCCGCTGCCGGCCTCCAACCCGCTGCTGCAGGCGCCGCCCAGCACCGTGAGTACACATGCAGCAGGAGGCGAGGGTTGCTAACAGCTGGAAGTGGAAGCAGCTGGCGCCGCTGCCGGCCTCCAACCCGCTGCTGCAGGCGCCGCCCAGCACCGTGAGTACACATGCAGCAGGAGGCGAGGGTTGCTAACAGCTGGAAGTGGAAGCAGCTGGCGCCGCTGCCGGCCTCCAACCCGCTGCTGCAGGCGCCGCCCAGCACCGTGAGTACACATGCAGCAGGAGGCGAGGGTTGCTAACAGCTGGAAGTGGAAGCAGCTGGCGCCGCTGCCGGCCTCCAACCCGCTGCTGCAGGCGCCGCCCAGCACCGTGAGTACACATGCAGCAGGAGGCGAGGGTTGCTAACAGCTGGAAGTGGAAGCAGCTGGCGCCGCTGCCGGCCTCCAACCCGCTGCTGCAGGCGCCGCCCAGCACCGTGAGTACACATGCAGCAGGAGGCGAGGGTTGCTAACAGCTGGAAGTGGAAGCAGCTGGCGCCGCTGCCGGCCTCCAACCCGCTGCTGCAGGCGCCGCCCAGCACCGTGAGTACACATGCGGCAGGAGGCGAGGGTTGCTAACAGCTGGAAGTGGAAGCAGCTGGCGCCGCTGCCGGCCTCCAACCCGCTGCTGCAGGCGCCGCCCAGCACCGTGAGTACACATGCGGCAGGAGGCGAGGGTTGCTAACAGCTGGAAGTGGAAGCAGCTGGCGCCGCTGCCGGCCTCCAACCCGCTGCTGCAGGCGCCGCCCAGCACCGTGAGTACACATGCGGCAGGAGGCGAGGGTTGCTAACAGCTGGAAGTGGAAGCAGCTGGCGCCGCTGCCGGCCTCCAACCCGCTGCTGCAGGCGCCGCCCAGCACCGTGAGTACACATGCGGCAGGAGGCGAGGGTTGCTAACAGCTGGAAGTGGAAGCAGCTGGCGCCGCTGCCGGCCTCCAACCCGCTGCTGCAGGCGCCGCCCAGCACCGTGAGTACACATGCGGCAGGAGGCGAGGGTTGCTAACAGCTGGAAGTGGAAGCAGCTGGCGCCGCTGCCGGCCTCCAACCCGCTGCTGCAGGCGCCGCCCAGCACCGTGAGTACACATGCGGCAGGAGGCGAGGGTTGCTAACAGCTGGAAGTGGAAGCAGCTGGCGCCGCTGCCGGCCTCCAACCCGCTGCTGCAGGCGCCGCCCAGCACCGTGAGTACACATGCGGCAGGAGGCGAGGGTTGCTAACAGCTGGAAGTGGAAGCAGCTGGCGCCGCTGCCGGCCTCCAACCCGCTGCTGCAGGCGCCGCCCAGCACCGTGAGTACACATGCGGCAGGAGGCGAGGGTTACTAACAGCTGGAAGTGGAAGCAGCTGGCGCCGCTGCCGGCCTCCAACCCGCTGCTGCAGGCGCCGCCCAGCACCGTGAGTACACATGCAGCAGGAGGCGAGGGTTGCTAACAGCTGGAAGTGGAAGCAGCTGGCGCCGCTGCCGGCCTCCAACCCGCTGCTGCAGGCGCCGCCCAGCACCGTGAGTACACATGCGGCAGGAGGCGAGGGTTGCTAACAGCTGGAAGTGGAAGCAGCTGGCGCCGCTGCCGGCCTCCAACCCGCTGCTGCAGGCGCCGCCCAGCACCGTGAGTACACATGCAGCAGGAGGCGAGGGTTGCTAACAGCTGGAAGTGGAAGCAGCTGGCGCCGCTGCCGGCCTCCAACCCGCTGCTGCAGGCGCCGCCCAGCACCGTGAGTACACATGCAGCAGGAGGCGAGGGTTGCTAACAGCTGGAAGTGGAAGCAGCTGGCGCCGCTGCCGGCCTCCAACCCGCTGCTGCAGGCGCCGCCCAGCACCGTGAGTACACATGCAGCAGGAGGCGAGGGTTGCTAACAGCTGGAAGTGGAAGCAGCTGGCGCCGCTGCCGGCCTCCAACCCGCTGCTGCAGGCGCCGCCCAGCACCGTGAGTACACATGCAGCAGGAGGCGAGGGTTGCTAACAGCTGGAAGTGGAAGCAGCTGGCGCCGCTGCCGGCCTCCAACCCGCTGCTGCAGGCGCCGCCCAGCACCGTGAGTACACATGCAGCAGGAGGCGAGGGTTGCTAACAGCTGGAAGTGGAAGCAGCTGGCGCCGCTGCCGGCCTCCAACCCGCTGCTGCAGGCGCCGCCCAGCACCGTGAGTACACATGCAGCAGGAGGCGAGGGTTGCTAACAGCTGGAAGTGGAAGCAGCTGGCGCCGCTGCCGGCCTCCAACCCGCTGCTGCAGGCGCCGCTCAGCACCGTGAGTACACATGCAGCAGGAGGCGAGGGTTGCTAACAGCTGGAAGTGGAAGCAGCTGGCGCCGCTGCCGGCCTCCAACCCGCTGCTGCAGGCGCCGCCCAGCACCGTGAGTACACATGCAGCAGGAGGCGAGGGTTGCTAACAGCTGGAAGTGGAAGCAGCTGGCGCCGCTGCCGGCCTCCAACCCGCTGCTGCAGGCGCCGCCCAGCACCGTGAGTACACATGCAGCAGGAGGCGAGGGTTGCTAACAGCTGGAAGTGGAAGCAGCTGGCGCCGCTGCCGGCCTCCAACCCGCTGCTGCAGGCGCCGCCCAGCACCGTGAGTACACATGCAGCAGGAGGCGAGGGTTGCTAACAGCTGGAAGTGGAAGCAGCTGGCGCCGCTGCCGGCCTCCAACCCGCTGCTGCAGGCGCCGCCCAGCACCGTGAGTACACATGCAGCAGGAGGCGAGGGTTGCTAACAGCTGGAAGTGGAAGCAGCTGGCGCCGCTGCCGGCCTCCAACCCGCTGCTGCAGGCGCCGCCCAGCACCGTGAGTACACATGCAGCAGGAGGCGAGGGTTGCTAACAGCTGGAAGTGGAAGCAGCTGGCGCCGCTGCCGGCCTCCAACCCGCTGCTGCAGGCGCCGCCCAGCACCGTGAGTACACATGCAGCAGGAGGCGAGGGTTGCTAACAGCTGGAAGTGGAAGCAGCTGGCGCCGCTGCCGGCCTCCAACCCGCTGCTGCAGGCGCCGCCCAGCACCGTGAGTACACATGCAGCAGGAGGCGAGGGTTGCTAACAGCTGGAAGTGGAAGCAGCTGGCGCCGCTGCCGGCCTCCAACCCGCTGCTGCAGGCGCCGCCCAGCACCGTGAGTACACATGCAGCAGGAGGCGAGGGTTGCTAACAGCTGGAAGTGGAAGCAGCTGGCGCCGCTGCCGGCCTCCAACCCGCTGCTGCAGGCGCCGCCCAGCACCGTGAGTACACATGCAGCAGGAGGCGAGGGTTGCTAACAGCTGGAAGTGGAAGCAGCTGGCGCCGCTGCCGGCCTCCAACCCGCTGCTGCAGGCGCCGCCCAGCACCGTGAGTACACATGCAGCAGGAGGCGAGGGTTGCTAACAGCTGGAAGTGGAAGCAGCTGGCGCCGCTGCCGGCCTCCAACCCGCTGCTGCAGGCGCCGCCCAGCACCGTGAGTACACATGCAGCAGGAGGCGAGGGTTGCTAACAGCTGGAAGTGGAAGCAGCTGGTGACAACTACTTTTTATCAATTTCAACAATTGTTTTAGATTTACAGTGTGCGTACAAGGGTAATTGACCCTGTATTAGTATCAGAGCTTATCGAAACCGCGTATCGACCATTATCGTGGTTTCTTTAACGACCTTCAGATAACAGTTGGCACCAACGATTTCATGTACCTTTCGAAGCACGAAATCATCTTTCTTTTTAGGCAATTAAGTGGTGTGGTGGTTTACTACACTTCCAGTAAGCCCGTAACCCCAAATTATGTTTTTGAACATATCAAGCTGCATTTTTGTTTGTTCATAGTTTATAGTTAGACGTTAGTTTTGGACTAGTTTTTCGAAATCCCGACGCGCTTGCTACTCTCCTGGTGTTGGAGACGTCCATAGCCTATGGTAACTACTTTCCGCACTAACAAAATCTGACTAAAGTATGCCGCAAACTCTCTCCAGTACAAATTATATTTGGTTAAACAGTTAGTTCTATATATTTCTTTATGTTATAGGGTTGTGCCGATATGTGCATGAGCGAAGAGGAACGTTGGTTGTCTCAAGTGGAAATAGTGACACACGCCGGGCCGCACCGTCGGTTGTGGATGGGCCCGCAGTTCGTGTTCAAGACTTACAACTGTACTGGGTAAGATACATACATACATATCATCACTATTGGTACTAACTGTAATGATGTTGTTGTTATTATTATATAATTATATAGTAAACAGAAGTAATCTGTATCATCTGGCGTTTACAGTCCTGTGACACGTACTTGTGTGTATGCAGCACTGACCTTGCTTATTTTTAATCAATTTCTATCTGTGGAGACTTTTAATTTGCTTTTTGTCATGTATTTGAGTTGTCATTTTCTCGTGTAATAGCTGTAAGTCTTCCTAAAATTTTATAAATAAATAAAATAAATAAATGACATTGTAAATGTGGAAAAATAAATGAATAAATCCCAACTAATATTATAAATGCGAAAGTGAATTTGTATATTTGTTTGTTTGTTACCTCTTCACGCCCTATCTACTGAACCAATCTTCCTGAAATTTCGCATTCACATAGCTAGGAGTATTGAGAAGGACATAGGGTACATTTCATCCCAAAAAAATTGTTCCTGAGGGAAATTCATGCGGGCAAATCCGCGAAGTTAGTTAATTAATAAATCACGCCTGTCTCCCGCAGAGGCAGGCAGGGATTAGATATTTCCATTGGCTATGATCCTTACATACCCCCCTCGCTTCCTCCACACTCGTCACTCTCGTCAAACACGCTTTCGGGTACTCCTAATGATTAACAGTATTGATAAGATATTGTTTGTCTATTATTCTAGACCAGCTTCCGCCCGCGGCGTCGCGTGGATGTCAGTAGTACTTTTTTCTGGATGAATGTCCTGCGTATCATTACCAAATTTTATGTATTCAGTAGACAGTGCGTGAAAGCTTAACAAACAAACAAACTTACTTTCGCATTTATAATATTAGTACGGAAGTAGGGATGATTGAAATTTGTTTATCTTGTGAACACACAGAACACAAGTCTATATTATTGTGAAAATGTTCACTATTTCCTGACCTTAATTATAATGACTGGTTTAATTAAGAGGCATAGGAGATACAAAAATATGGGTTTACTACTTATTAAAAAGAGAACCAAAGAGAATCGAACAACCGGGAGGAGCATTCAGGTCCAAAATATCCTTTTACCAAAATGTTATTTACCTGAAGGTCCCTATAACAAAATGTTCCTTCACCAAAATGTCCCTTCCCTAAAATGGCTACATGTGGTCTACAGTAGTAGTCAAGAGACTATAGAGGGCCCAAATAAATTATCAATATGATGAAGAAGACGGCTTATTTGATTTAATTGTACTCGTATACAGGTCGAGCTCATCTTTATCGGAAGCGGAAACAGTGGAAGTGGAATTCCACAACGTGGCCCGCTCCAACCCAGTCAACGTGCCAACTGCCCGGCCCATTGTCCCTGTGCTGATCGACTCGGGCTCTGCTAGTAAGTAGCATCATTATCTATTATTATTATTTATGTTATAAGTCTTGGATAATTTAATACCCTCGTTCAGGTAGCGAACTTAATTGTTACATAACAGGAGTTATGCTATTGCGTTTGGATTCTAGGAGCTGAATTATTAAACATTGACAATAATAAAAACTAAATGTATTATTTTGAAAGAAAAGTCCAATTTATCAGAGGTTTGAAGTGTAAGAGGGAGGTAGTAAAATTATACTGGCTACTGTGGCGAAACATCTTAATCCATCAGTTAGCAGCACTTTAGTGACACTTTCAAGGTATCACTAGCGTAAATAGGCTTCGGTAACCGCGCTCCCATTTCCGACTTGTAAAAGATTTTCACTCCTCAATTTGTATTGGAAACGGCTAATAAGTTAGTCTAAATATGAGCGGGACAGACTATACTTTTTCTTAAATAATTATAGTTTTATCTCGCTCACACTGGGGTCAACTTTAGTGTCGCGTATGATACCTACATATGCCCATTACTAATAATGAATTCGCTTCATGCAGGTTCTTTGGAGCAATCTCCATCAGACGGATTCCGTCGTCGCTCCGTGGCAGATGGCCGTGCGCCTGCTTGTGATCTTCAACTTAGAGAAGACCTTGCTGAAGCCATGAGAGAAGACCACGGTAAGATATCTGTTGGTTTAGTTCAGGATTAGTTGCTCTAGGTCTATATAGCCGCTTTCTTAAGATAGATTCAGGAGGCGCCTGCGATCTCCAGCTGAGAGAATACCTTGCTGAAGCCATGAGAGAAGACCACGGTAAGATATCTGTTTATTTACCTACTTCAGGATTAGTTGCTCTAGGTCTATATAGCCGCTTCCTTAAGATAGATTCAGGAGGCGCCTGCGATCTTCAGCTGTGAGAAGACCTTGTTGAAGCTATGAGAGAAGACCACGATAAGATATCTGTTGGTTTAGTCCATATAGCAGCCTCCATTAAATAGGTAAAGGAGGCGCCTGCGACCTTCAGCTAAGAGAAGACACGAGGAAAGATCACGGTAAGATATCAGTTGTGTAGAAAATGTTGGTTAATTCTATATCAGGAGACTCTAGTAAAGACTGTATAGGAGAACCATAGTAAAAAACTCGTCGCTATGAAGAAGGAACATGGTAAGATAAAAAAGGATTTGTGGCTGTCAATTCTTTTTCATATTTCATATAGCAAGTTTTGTTAGACGGGTTCCGTCGCTGCTAAACGAAATTGAAACAGGCCAGTCGTTCTGGCGATTAATTAAAACAACGAATTGGCGTTTTTATTTTAACAATAAAACAAAAACTTCATTCAACGCTGAAACAAATAGCGTTAAAACGTTAATGAATTTAGCGCGATATCGTTTTCGTTCTGCGAGTGTGTTCGGTTGCAAAGTAACAAGAGCGCCGAGAGCGAAGTATATCAGCGCGGAGGAGTTCTCGAAGAAAGCATTCTTATACCGCCGCCGGCCCGAACCGAAGCCAAAGGCACCATCGCACTCGGCGACACCATTTCCTTATAGTCCAGTCGAATTAGGTTAAAAATGGAATCGACCTCGGAATTTAGACTTTGTGTATAATAACAATTAAGTTTATGTAGTAAATATTTGAAGGGAAAGAGGTAGATTATTTTCATTCCAACATTTTTTTTTAATGTACTACATGAGTTTTTGTAAACTACAGTCGAAAGTGTCATTAGGATTTTGTATGGAAAATAGCTAACTTTGTGCTCCTGGCGAATATTAAAGTAACTTAGTATTTCCATACAAAATCATAACTACAGACGCTAGTGACCGCGATTTCTTAAACACTCATGGTAGAGTTACAGAAGATTAACCGAACTCAATGCCATAAAATACCTGTAAATACAAAGATGATATAAAAAAATTAAAGAACTTAAATAACTTACAATAGAGATTTAAAATCCGAAGTCGATTCCCGTGTAGACCGGCCTAATGCTTTTTTCCAAATCTCCTCCGCGATCGGTATTAACGTGGTTGCCTTCGGTTTCGATAGGGCGGTCGCGCGCGGCGAGCGCGGAGCGGCCGCGATCGGCGCAGGCGCAGGCGCGGGCGCGGCCGGCCGTCGCGCGCGCCGTCGACCCCGCCGGCTGCGTCGTCGCCGACTCGCCGCCCTGCCGGCCGCCGCCCTGCGAGCCCGACCGCTACACGCGCGCCAACGACGACGAGGCCCGCTTCCGGCCCGTGGTGCGCGCGCCCGCCGCGCTCGCGCCCGCCGAGCCCGTGGACGCGCGCCCGCTCCCGCGCGGCACCACCATCCCCGTGCAGACGTGCGCCGCGCGGGAGCGCCCCGAGCCGGGCCCGGCGCTGCCGCTCGCCACGCACGTGCTCATCCCCGCGGCGCTGCGGCGCGACTGCGACCCCACACTGCCATCGGGCCCGACCGCCCGACATACATCTAGGAAATCTCCCACCGAGCCGGACGGCGATCGGATTAGTTGTAAGGTTAGAGATAAGAATGAAAATGTTGACGATGATGATGTGTGTGAAGATATACTTGTTGATAGAGATAGGGAAGTGAAGTCTAATACTGCTAAAGAAATCAGAGAATCTAGTGTAGCGAAACAAATAGAGGAATCTAGAGTTCCTAAATATGTTAAAAATTTTAATGTAAAGGCCACGAAAGAATCTGATGTAGACCTGAGCGCAGCTAATGAAATCAGAGAAATAAATATAGATAGGGAAAACATAAAGTCGATTGGGACTGAAGTAAGCGGAGAGTATAAAGTAGGCAGTAAAGATAAAAAGTCAAATATAGTTAAGACAACTAAGGAATTTAGCCCACATAGAGAAGAAAAAGATAACATAACTAAGAAACCTAGAGAAGAAAAAGATAACATAACTAAGGAACCTAGAGAAGTTAATCGTTCTAGTGTAACTAGAGAAATCGTTAAAACATCTATTGGTAGGGAAATTAGGTCAGCTACTCCTACTAAGGAAATGAGAAAATCGAGCGAACCTAAGGAAAGCAGGGACCCACAAAAGACACACAAAACAAAAGAAGCCAAGGAGCGTGGCTTACCAAAAGAAACGAAACAATCAAAAGAAATAAAAACGGCTCGTGAAGTTCAGGAATCTAAGCAAACAAAGGAACCGAAAAATAAATCTTTAAAAGAGTCAGGTAATAAAATTGAATTAGAAACATCAGATATCAATAGCTCGAGCGTAACTAGGGAAGTCGGTAAATCTTTAATAGAAGAAGCCAATACATCTGTGAAAAAGGAAATGAAATCAACTAGTCCTACTAAGGAAACTAGAAAGTCAAACGAATCTGAGGTAAATGAGAATTTGATTTGGCCGAAGACCCCAAAAACAAATGACCCAAAAGAAGTCACACAGAGTAGCTTACCAAAAGAAGTAAAACAACCAAAAGATATAAAAATATCTTCTGATGAGGAATCTAAACAAACAAAGGAACCTAAAAATAAATCGCATAAGACTATAAAAGAGTCAGATAATGAAACCAAAACAGATACTCTCCAGGTCAATCGTTCTAGTGTCACTAAAGAAGTCAGGAAGCCGATTGTAGAAGACGTAACATCTATAAAAACTAGGCCAACAAGTCCCACTAAAGAAACTAAAAAATCGAATGAATTCAAGGAAGCCGAGAATTGGGCTTTGCGAAAGTCCCTTAAAACTAATGACTCGAAAGAAGATAGAGAGCGTAGTCTACCGAAAGAATCAAAACAACAGAAAGATGTTGATATATGTCTGGAAGTTCAGGAACCTTTGATAACAAAAGAATCAAAAAATAAATCTTTGAAAGAATCTGGCAACAGAACCGACTTAGAAACGTCTGCTAATAAAAAAGAAAATGCGTTTGATGTTGACAAAGGTCCTATCGTGTCATTGACTCTGCCAATAAAATCAGAAAGTTCCAGAGGGAAATATGGGGATAGATGTGAACGTGAAATCAAGACTGAAGAACAAGCGTGGGATATGCTCCTTACTGAACCTGAGAAGCCATTAGTGGCGGAAATAAGTCAACAGCCTTTAGATAGTGATAAGGTTGCTGCGGAAGTAAAATCTAAATCTAAGAAAAATCGTAAAAATAGGAAAACTCAAGATGATCTCCAAACGAAAGCCGATGAAGATAGTTTTGTAGAAATACACGCAATAGAAGACAAGCAAGACCCTTGTAGTGAAAACTTAGTTTCCATATCCACTCCTTATGAAGAAATAGAACCTTCTAGCTTTTATCTCCCTAAAACAAAGAAGGCACGTTCACCCAAAGGTCTGGCGGCAGAAAAATGTGATTTCCTCGGTGAAAAATTATTCGATATGCCAAGAAGAGAAAAACTGCAATCAGAAGATTATATGTCAAAGAAAATTAACAAAATTGAGAAGTGTTCGTTTAATGATGAAGACCTGGCTGACATTGTCTCTCTCACAAAAAGTAAAGAAACAATTATTGAAAGTCCCCAGTCAAAATCTGAAGTACGACATGATGATATACGCGAGGATAGCTCGTACCTGACTACCAAAGGATCGCCAAAGGCCAAGAAAAGTAAATCTTTGTCTCCCTATGGTGAGGATCGTAGAACAAAAGATAGATTTTCAGAAACTAAAGATGTATATGTAATAGATACTAGTAAAGATGATTTCCCTGAAATCCAGATAACAATGGGAAAGTCACGTAAAAGGTCACCACAGCCAAAACCTGTTGAGAGAATGAGTTCAGCAACTGAAGCACCAGTTAAATCTTGGAGCTCTATAGCAGCTTCCAAAAGTGTCAAAAAGAGTAGTGTAGAAATTAATGAAAAGAGGGATTTTAATGTCGAAAAGAAAGATACTGTTTGTTTACGCGACGAGCTTACAGATGCCGCGGGCGTAGTAGATGACAGTACGGAGTCTTCCAAGGTGATTTGTCTTCAGGACAAGTTGATTGAACTATGCAAGAGGACGGACATTATGGTCGCAGAATGCGATGCGCCTTCCGAACTCAACTTCGTGGAAGAACATCACGCAGTGTTACACGATTTGCCACCGCTCGACCCGCTGGACTTTGGCCTAGATGATTTCAAATTAGAAGTCATGAGGGACAGTCTTTTAGAAGCAAACGACACAAAGTTGACGAGTCCTATATGCAAAATCAATATAGACGATATACTATCGTCTATAAAAGAAACTACTAGCCGAGTTATAGAGTCAAGTACATTCAACTTAATAGATCTTGAGAAAGTTCCCGCCAAGAAGGAAAAAGGTTTCAGTGTAATAGAAAGTCATAAGATAACGTCGCAGGAAGTGAATTTAGAAGATGATGGTAAGCCGAGGGAGAAAGAAGAGATAATGGAGAAATCGTCGGACGATGACGCCGTGTGCAATGTCGTCTCGACCGACAGCGACAAGGAAGATAAAAAGGGAAGTGTGGTACTGCCTTCTTCAAAGCAATCTAGTAAGTCTAAGAAATCGCGTAGGAAGAAGAAGTAATATCAGACAATGTGTTCACATTTTTCGCTTAGTATTTTCATGTGTTTCTATGTAAACGTTATTAATTCAAATAGGAAACAAATTTGCTGCTATTATTATAGTTATTAATTAAAAGAAAAGCAAATTGATATGCACGGGTAAAAGACAAAAATGTTAAGTTATATGTGCTATACGCCTAATTTATAGATGCGTAGGCAACAACATAATACTTCAAATATTTAGTAGTATTATATTACTGTCATATCGAAAAAAAATGATATAAAAATTTAAAAAACTAGAAAATAACAAAATTAAAAAAACTTGGTATTGTGATTTTTATGAGGATTAATTTTAGCGATTTAATTAACGTTTTTTTCTCGGCAAGGTATAAAAATTAAAGAATAAAGTATCTTCATAAAAATTACAATGCTAGCAAAAGTTCATTATTCAATTCGAGTAAGTGATCTATCAAACTAGTTAACCTATAATAACTTTAAGTAACCTATAATAACCTTAAGTTAACCTATAATAACTGTAAGGCATTTTTCTCAGTCCTACTGGGGGTTGTGTGGCCTTGACGATGATGATTCTTCTTTCTGTTCTTATCCTTTCTCGTTTTGGCTCGTTCTCCTTTGTATTCTTTCCTTAAATCTATCTTTTTTTTTATAAAACTTACCGTTCCTTAATTATTATATTTTTTTTCTCTGTATCTAATTTATCTCTTCCAAAAGGAGCTATTATCATATTTTAGATAAAAAAAATCTGACAAAAAAAATATTCCACTATTTACCCTTTTTATCATACAAATCCTAACATACTTATTTTTGGTGGCAAGGATTTTGTCATCTGAAGAAAGATAGATAACTGAATCGAATTAAATTTTGGACTTTATAACAGTGTTGTTAAGTACTTATCTCGTTTTAGTTATGATATAAAAAGTAGCTGTAATATAACAATGCCTTGTAGAAAAACATCTACAAAAATAACGGAAACTGTTAAGTTTATTTTAAGGCCAGTAAGTAGCTGCAATACCTCGTTTCTACCATTTTAGCTTACGCTGATGTTTAGCGAAGAATCTCTGTGAAATAAAAAATGCTCTTAAAATAATGTGGGCGGATTTTTTCTTGTTAAAAATCAGAAGTTTAAATATTCTCTAGCTTGAGGTCGGTTACATCAGAATTAAAGTTCATCGAAACTCCAATTTAAAAATGCATAACATAGTGACTCTTATACCCACGGCGTAATGAACAATTTTTCGACGATCATTCTGCTGAATGCTCCGTCGAAATTTTGTACGTTATACCCCCAGAGATAAGGGTCAATTTTGTTAGTAAATTTAACTTTCTGGTTTCGAACTAAAAATCTAACCTTAAAGATACAACATCTGGTTTTTTTCTGTTTAATGTTTTTACAATAATTCTGTGCAAATAAATCTTTAAGCAATATTCATATTACTCACTTTAAATCACATAGCAAAGTTTAATGGCGATAAAATAGATATATATCTTTGAGCGATTTTAATATTACTCACTTTATATTTACTGTATGTAAAGTTACACTAGAGCTGCCCTCTGACGTTGGCATGTTGTCATATATGAATTAAATGTGATACGGTCCTATACACACGCATTCTAAGTGATGTGATGAATTACATATATTAAGTGATGACATACAAAATGCACTACTACGGTTTATCCTTCTTTTAGTCCAATCTAACTGGGATAAGTCTACCATTGTAGATACATATTCACTGGCAAATCTGTAATAGTCTTGTTAATGTTTTTATGAATTATGTGCAATGAAGTTATGATTAAAAGACAGAGCAATAGGGGTTTACAACTAACTAGTATTTTCTATCAGATTTTCCAAATTGAAAATGTAAAATAGAATGTCTTACGAAAATTTAATGTATTGCTCCTTACGATTTATGTCGGGCAATCAAATTCTCGATTTCTTGGTCTTCAGAGATACATTTAGAAAGCCTACTGTCTGGATAGTCTATCTTCGTTGGGTGACGAACTTTTACGTGGCCCAGTAAATATTTCTCTACAGTTATTTACATAATTTCAATTCGTTCTACTTTTGACAATAGATAAATTTCTTTTTACGCTAATTTATACTCAAATATTTGTTACCTCAGTATTATGTTGCTATGTACTAAAACGTACTATATTATTTAGTCACTTGGTATGTAATACCTGATTATCTGATCCACGGCTGTCTTATGTACAAATATCTTGTAATATTAATAACGTAAAGTATTATTTAAAAGTTGTAATAAAAATATTTTAGTTGTAATATGTTGAATCATGACAAATATTTATTTTTTCTATGCAATTTACGCGTTTACTTTGTAATTGTTTTTTTCTAATTTAAGATAGTAGTTGGTGCATAATATTTATATTCATTTTTAGTGCAAAACAAAAAGGATTCACTAATAGGGTGGAGTCATGATCAACTTTTATCATTGTAATATAATAGTTATTTTTATTAAGTACAGTCTGTTCAAGATTTATACAATCAACAAGTACACGTTTTATATAGTATAATTTTTGACACCCAGTTACATAAAGAAAGTAAGAAAATCAATCAAGTAAAGTTCACAACTTTTATCTTGGTAAAAAAGCCTACTTCTAAGCATATATACATAGTTTACATATAAATAAAGCATAAGTGAGCTATTTGAAAGAAATTGCAATAAAACATAATGTAATATACCGCAATAATAATATTTATTTACTTTTACGACGAGGTTCTTATTTACAGACAAATTAAAAATGCGTGTATTAAATAAAAAATGTTGACATAATAAAAAAACATAATGTGTAAGTACATATATATATATATATTCTCTCCTAACTGTTATTTATTTTCCATTTTGGTCCCATTTTGGCGTAATGGTTAAATTAGGCAAGAAGCATATTAAAAAATATAAGTACCTAATACCTTTCCAGAATTTTTAAAGTACCTATTAACCTTTTTAACAAAGTATTTAGTTAACAGAAATGAAAAAAAAAACATCAATAATGTGATATCCGTAGTTAGAACAGTTATATCCTGTGGCATCGGCAGTTACAAATAGTTTATTTTTAGAATCTCCAAAAATGTTTTTCTACTTAACCTACTTACTGTTCAGTTCAATCATTACAATATATTTAAAAAAAAACTTTTGGCATTGCAACTGCTGATGCGAGTGTTTCTCCTTACTTTATAGGGTTGCAAACAAATATAAAATTATCGAGTTTAATCATATGCTTCATATTAAACTAATCTATGTGTCATTAGATGATTTTATTTCAAAAGGAAATCATGTGCTGCTATTTTCAGTGTATTATTATGTGTGTTAGTGGTCAACTCTCAGAATTTCACATCTGAATTGACTTAGCTTTTCAACTGCCATTAATACTATAAAATGTATTATAGTATTAAAATGTGCGCGCGACCCTAGTACCTAAGCATCTGCCTTTTCAGCTATTTGTTAGTAGAAAACCCATTTCAAAAGGTAAAAATACTGTTCAATTCGGTGATGGGTAAATCATGAAAGAATAACTTGTAAAGAAATATTCTTGTGCCAGAATACATGAAACGTATTGTTTCTTATACGAGTATTGTTCATGTTTCACGTACAATCAACGACATATTAAGTATTTCTAGAATAATAGCGAACTGGCCGCTATCCCCACCACACTTACTAACTTATATTGCCGATGCAAAGTCGGTGTTGGATGTACGTTTTTTAAACATTATTCTATTTCTGAAAGGTCTAAAACTTAGAAGATCATAAGAAACTAAACGCTTAAATATTCGTGATGAAATAAAAAAAAATACAGCATTGTAGCCTTTCAGGAATTGGATATTTAGATAATTTCTTTATTCGATCCTAACAAATTTGCTGTAAAATTTTTGCGTGTTTAAATAAAAATTGTATTTTAAAAATTTACTTATGTATGTACTTGAATTTGGCTGCCTTTTCACATTTTGTTGATAATGTTATGGAGTGTTTAAATATAGAGTACATACGTGAAAAAATAAAATTGAGAATTCAAAAACCAACTTGTGATTTTATTTTACATTATCTACCCAATTAGATAGATACTTTTAAAATATTAATATTTTTAATTTTAATAATAATTTTTTTATTCATAGTACCTATGAAATGAATATTTAATTACTTAATTTTAGCACACGACCAGACATTTTCACACGCTGTTTATTTTTAGTATTCCAAACACTGGATCTCAATAGTACAGAAGGATTGTGTGTATTAGGAAGTACCCGTCTATTCCCAGTTGTTACCACTGGCTTTGTCACCCATTAGCCATACCATAGATTACAGTATACTAGTACCCATACTCACTACTAAAGATCTCAACGCGTAATCTCTTTTTAAAATATCGTCTTGAAAGGAAAATCCTCCGTTAATAAAAAGAATCGGCTCAAAACAACATCTTAAGAAAACATAGTTATGCGTAGAATGCATGGAAGTCCTTGTCAAATAAATTTCTCATAAACTACTCAATACACTTAATTTACCTGTATTTTTAGTAAGTTTGGTTGGCTTTCTTTTTTATATAAAAGGAAGGAAAAAACAAAGTACACAATAGGACAATAAAACTAACCAGTTTATTATAAATACAGAGAAATTTTGCAATAACTGTCATGTCAATGCGTGAATATTTTATGGATGACTTGCCATATTAGTATTTTGTGAAAGTGATCAATATTATTTTTTGCTTATGTTTTGCAAATATAGCATTTCGCAATACTATTATGTATCCGTGGCAACGCTTCAACATTACGACTGCAATTTGCGTCAGAAAATGTCTATGTAATTTACTTAATTTATCGAACTAGCATATTCACGCCTGCCGCATCGCCTATATCACGATTCCACTATTCCACGATTCCCTTGGTCGACTTTTACGTCCTGCGCGGGAAGAGAAGCAGCTGATCCATTCTATGTTTTTCCTTTCTCCCAGACCAGCATGGAAGGTTAAAAATGCCTTTGTATAAATGTAATAAAATTGCCGAATGGGGAAATCATGACAGGCGATGCGGCTAGCAACCCATCACTATTGATTTTCTATTTCAACTACCATTATGCTAAACGTGGCCTAAGGTCTTATGGCCCTAGGCTCTGTCTACCCCGCATGGGATAAAGACGTGATTATATGTATGTAATAAAATTGTGTTTTTTTTTCAGTGGCCACTAGCGGTCGTTTCGAGGCCGAGCCTGAAGAGCTAAGCTCCAGCAGCTTCAGCTCAGCGTCGCGGGCTTCGCTCGACCCCCCCTCCTCCCCCACTCCAAGCTGCAGTGGCGACAACCTACTACACTTCCCAGGCGACTCTAGTAGCTCAGTATAAAGTCAATTATGACTTTGTAACTTATGTCTAAGGTGAAAGAGTTTTAGATGCTCTATTCTGAAGTCTGAATTAGATACAAGCAGATACCCCCCCACATCTATCATTAAAGAGTTACTACGACGCGATTCGTAAGTGTAATAGCTGTGAAATGTTTAAAGGTTTTAGTCATATTTGTGCGCCAAAATATCTTTATGATATATAAGTAGTAAGTAATAGCCGAATACAGGGTTGTCAAGCGTTGCTCATATGTGATTCTACTAAAGTTTTCTTTTTCAAATTTGCAATATATATTATTTAGGTTCAGTCTCGATCATCTACGGAGATGATGTGTCATTTTGACAGTCTCATCTGTGTAAAACATCATAATGTCTTTTGTCAGTCTACCAAAAACTTGTTAAATCATTCGATTTTGTGCTTTGTAACTTATGTTAATTTGTTATGTAAGTTAAATTTCAATGATAAGAACTGGACTGAAAATAATTTACGTTAACTTTCAAACAAATAGAATACATGGACCATTTTTGATACTTGACCCGTACTTATATACTTTGTACGAAGGCAAAAAAACAATGTATTTGATGATGTAAGCGGCCGCCATTGCCGGTTAAATGGTGAGTTTGGAGGAAAGTTGTGAGACATAGGTTTATTTTATGGACGTATAAAAAGACGGACAATAAAAGAATATCCTGCGTTGTCTAACAGAAGTATAGGTCTAATAATTTATTTAAATATGCATAAATTGTGGAACATTTTCCAAAAAAAAATGTTTTACATGGTTCGACTAACTAATAAACTAAGATACCCTTGTCACATGCTTCGATTGCTTTTTCAAATTAAATTCTAACTTTACTCTTTTTTTCTTATTTTATTGTCATTGAAAACAAAACTAAATAAAACTACCGCTATCTATCTATTTTTCATTTCCCAAAAATCTTTTCACATAAATTTTACTTGTACTCTGTCCAAAGATCTTACTTTCCATTCTACCAATTCATCTATATTATGGATGTCTCCGTCTTTTTATACGTCCATGATTTATTTATAATGTTAAAACTGTAGTTTAATAAACTAGATCTTCAGTAGATGTAAGTTAAAAATCTTCTCACATACGAATGTGTGTTAGGCGTAGAATTAGAATTTTGTACGAATTAAAATATTTTCGAGAATAAAAAAAACGCAACGAGTTGATGTAAATCTTTCGGGCTTCTAAATTTTTAACACATAGTTGTATGTTGGTGTTAACATAAACGTATATGTGTGCGAAGTTAACTTATTTATATAACGTTTTATCATATGTCACAAACACAAAACATATTGATTTGTGAGTTTCACCGACTGCTTACATATTTATTTATTGTTTAAGTTTATTAGTGACAAAACAGGTCCAATTTTATCAGCTTTTAAATTCTGTTTGATGCATTTGTTTACCAAAACTGTGATATATACTTAGTAGAAATTATAACATTGCGTAAGTGTAAAAGGACTATGAGAAATAGTAACAGTCATATATAATCGGTAGAATTGTCTTTCGTTACAATTTCAAACATTCCAATTTCACTAAAATATGACGTGTATGAGACTTTAGTGATTTTTTGGTGGATCAAAATCAAATTAGATTGTTCTTCCATCAGTCTTCCTTATTTTAATATTTGAGGAGTCAATATTAATTCAATTACTTACTGCCAATAAGTTTTATTAGTGTGGCTAATTTTTAAAACCAAAATTGCTGTTTGTTTTTTCTGGAGACCTTAATTTTTATTAGTAAAAAAAAAAGATAAGATATAGAAAAAGAAGACACAGAAGTGCAAAATTAGTACTTACTCCATTTTTATAATTTAATACACATATAAAATATTAATACTTAAAATAATTAATGATAAGGAGTTGTCGCAAAGCGTAGATTTTTATATAACTTGCGAGTAAGTAAAAATAGTAGTTGGTATGTTCAAAAGCTCCCAAAAAGTAGACTGAAAGACATCGAGGAATCTAAACCACCGATTACAGGGGGCTTACCATCATCTCTAAAATCATGTTAAAAATTATTGAGTAAGCGAGATGTCGCATGTCGCCTTAAGTCATGTATTATGTTATCTCGCTTATTCACGCATTTCGAGCTTGCTAAAAAAGTTGATGGTAACCCCCCCAGGGCCCGAAGGTCGCCGCCGAAGTTATTCTCAAAATGTATCAATCGTGTGTTTTTTTTCACATTTGATTAGAAATTTGTTTAGTATATTTTGGATTTTGTGTGTGTTTAATTACATATTTAATTTCATTATTTATTGTATGTGATATGACTGGAATTGGAAATACGTGCATTTTGAAGTAATTAGCAAAAAAGGTAAAAGAATGATACGACATAGGTACCTATGTCGATTTAACTTGGTCACTTGATTACATTACTAAGGTAGAAATACCTTGAGAACGGCGGGTCTAAAATCGCCACTTTAGCAATTCATCTAATGGAATTCATATTACGAATTCCTTAGCTATTCTTTAGCAATTCCTATTTCTATCAATTTTTTTGAAGAGGAATTGCAAAGTATTAGTTGGCCAGTTTACAAAAAATAGAAGAATTGCTACAGAATTGCTAAGGAATTCGTAATATGAATTCCATTAGATGAATTGCTAAAGTGGCGATTTTAGACCCACGGAACATTACATATAAGATTATTATATTGTCACTTGTGTGAAAGCAACTTGTATAATTATTTACATTTTTCACTTGTTTAGTTTGAATATCATACTACATAATAAAACCAAGAATTTGTAGCTCAATTTTTTTAATGCCTTATTTAAATATTATTTGTTATATTATAGCGAATTCTTGTTATTATATTTCTGTTGAGAAATGAACAATCATTAGCATTACCTATCCTGTCTCATTTCATGTACGTAGTGATGATATATAATATTGTTAATTTCAACCCTATAATTAATTATTATGCAATCATTCTTCAATTAATTGATTATAATCAATTAATTTTGGTAATTACCAAATGATGAGAGTATGAACATAGTTGTTTTGATCTCTAGACCCAATCCTTCAAGCCCCTGCCTGATCTATCTCAAACAGAGAAGATTTTTGGCATGTTCTATCTGGTTGGAGCGAATTTATAAAAACACTTTTGGTATCTAAAAAGAATAAGAACATATAAAAATATTTGTATGATGTAGAATGTAGGTATAATTACGCATTATTTAATGTTGATTGTTACTATTTGGGTTCAAAATGACGCATACTCCTTTGAATATTTAGGGATTATTAGTATATGCATTTGGTAGGCCAGTGTTGCCCACAAATAATAAAAAATACTTTAATCTGCGACACTTATTGTTAGTATAAACGTTCAGAGGTTTTTCGGATTAAAATATATATTTTATTAGAGTCAATTTGTTTTCATTATTTTAGGGCAGCACTCAAAACGTACACTTAATATTTTATTGCGATTGTAATATGCTTTCTATGGTCAGTTTTTGTACTATTACATTTTGCTGGTATTTTGTCGGTAAGCAATTATTTTATGCTTCTTAGGAAGGATTAATATTCACATTTTTTTTGTATTTTTAATAGCATATTGAGTGTTGTGTAACCAAATATAACATTTGATGAAAGTAGTACACTCCTATTTGTTGCGGTAGGTTCAATAATAGCATTCACGAATGCAATAGAATGAGGTTAATATTGGCAGTCTTGTCTCGAATAAATTGATTACGTTTACAACAGTATACATGTAAAGTCAGAAAATCAAATACTTTTTAGGTACTGTTTATTGTAAGCTCAGTTGTGCATAGGCAGTTGCCTACGGCGACAAAAGGTTTGTACAAATAAAAGGTGATGAAAGAACGAGTTTCAATACCTAAGCCATAAAGAGGTAGTCAGTAGGCACTTCGTGGTGACTTAATGTGATGGTTGGATGTGATACGGATGGTAATCGCTAGCCTTAGAATATTTATACATGTGTAAGCTAAATAAATTCCTATATTTTATTAAGACACCTAGCTCGTAAGTCATTCTATGTTATTTTTTAAGAAATGCATTACCAATATATTGTGAATTCTCAATAGAATTTTGTTTCATTTATACGAATTTCCATTTTTATTTAATACACATTTTTAACAACATTAAGATACTTAGCTGATTTCACGTGAAACCTTACCACGATTAGAAAATAATCTTGATAATAAGTTATGTCAATTGTGATTCAAGCAACACAAAATGTGATTGGTGTTATTAACATAGTCAGGGTTTAGGGCGCTTTTTTGCCAATCCATTGGTCACTTCGTTCTTACTTATTTTTTCTGTCTGTGTCCATTCGCATCGCATGCGGGCGCACCCAACACAGGGACTGCAAAATACTAGTTTTAAGGTCTAATATTTGTTTTAAAATTAGGTTTTTTCTTTACTGTCAAAATAGAATTTACATTAAAATATTATTTTCCAATACAAAGTAGGATGCTGGATTACGCATGTGAATGTTTATCTACCAGCCAAAAATTTTTATTTTTAAGATAAAAATAAATAAAAGAGTTACATATTATTTCGTATAAAATATAATTTCATGGAATGTGTATATAACAATACATTAATAGCAAAAAAAATTAAAGTGTAATTATACAGTAAACAATTATTTTCAAAAGAGGACGGATTCTCAGATATTATTTTATTAAAATACCAACAATATTTCGAACTACAAATCTATCAAAAAAATTAAGTACCTACCCACCTACTAACAAACTACATATATTTTCATGGAATGTATATTATTATATTCTAATAAAAGCAATCAACAATATTAAAAAGGCATAAAACAGCTCATAATACAATTCTAAATCTAAACAATAGTTTCATAAATGGACGCAGATATATGAGCAAGCAAATTATAACTAAACCAACAAATATAAATTTGTTGTAAAAACTACAAATCTATCAAAAACTAAGCACAAACTTTACATATAGCACCCTTTTAACATATAATATATCTATAACATTCACGATGCCACGTTATTTGTATTTAGATTTAAACGTGTAGATAATCACGTGGTCTAATAATAACTTGACAAATTTCTCGTCATATCATCTTTTGTTAACTTATAATATGAAACAAAACACAATTATATATTTATTTAATTTTTCAAAATGTATATATATATAATTTTTAATTATTTGTAAAATAACAGTAAATTAAATGTACAAATTTGACCACGATATCACCGGATGTTAAAGAGTAGTAAAGTTTCAAATATTTATTTTATTTACTGAACTTAATTACATAATAATTTTATTATGTAAATGTCGTACTTAAAAACTTTTGTTTTTTTTTAATAATATTCATATGTTTATTATTCATATTCCAATTTTTTTTTTTAATTCGATAGAGGCTCAGATTCATTAGAAGTTTCTTGATTTTCTTCTTTTCATCACGGTAATATAATATTTTGAAAAAACTGGGGTAGCCCACATACATGCCGCATTTATACATATATTATTATATAAAAAATGTAATACACAACACTATATTGCACATAATAAATTACTAAAATAATAACATTCGATCTTTAAGTTAATACATGCTAATAAAACATTAGATTGTTATTTCTAGCTTATATAAAAAAAATAGATTACTAGAAAATACTGAATTGGGGACTATTAAGATTCATTAATTTGTTACAAGATTACTCTCCAAGATAATGGACGGATAGTTTGTTTAAATTCACATAAATACTTAACCTATTTATAATAACTAAGTTATACAGTTTACATTTCTCATATTTTAAAACTAAGTCACATAATCTCTAGTGCGAGATGGATGGATTCATCCCTAGGACGGAAATTAAAAAAAGGGTATTTTGTATAATAACACGGAATGTGGGTTTATCGCGATGTAATGGATAGAAAAGGATAGCAGGAGCTACAAGCTACAACTAATAAATACTAGATAAAATAACACACACAGTGAATTCTTAATAAACCACAGACTCGATTTTCAACCGAAAAAAAAACAATAACAAAGGAAAAAAGAAAAAAAAAAGGCTATAGAAACAATTTGAGCAGTAACTCAGGGGTTTTTGGAGGGAAAGTAAACTGTCGCTATGTCCGCGCTGTATTTAATTTCCAAAACTTAGGTTTTTTCGAGTATTTGTGCTTAATTTATTGGTGGATTATTATTCGCAGTGTTTGTGAACAAGCATGAGTGTTGGGAAGTGGTACAGTGTCGATTACGTGACTTTTTATCTTTGTCACCAAAATCTCCATGGTATAGCTAAGTGAAATTTTTCCACCGCTTCACTTAGCCATCTGACTCTGACTCATCACTTGACTAGACTAGACAACTGACTTGACTTTTGACTTGACTGGACTAAAGTAGGACTGAAGAAGATTAATAAAATGAAGAGAGGCCTTAAAGGACTAGTTTCCATGGCCGTAAAAAGTATTAAAAAAAAAGCAGTAACTCAAGTTTTTATGAGATTTTTTTTTTATCAATCAATCCTGATGAAAATTTTTCTATTAAGAATCCACGGTGTATCTATAAATTACATATGAGATTTTGCAAATTTGATCTCTATTTTTTTTTAAATAGTTTATACGGCCATGGAATCTAGTCCTTTAAGGCCTATCTTGAATTTATTATTCTTCTTCAGTCCTACTTAAGTCAGTCGAGTCAAAAATTCAAGTCAATAGTCAAGTCCAGTCAAGTAAGTAAGTCTAGTCTGAGTCAGATGGCTAAGTGAAGCGGTGGAAAAATTTCACTTAGCTATATCATGGAGATTTTGGTGACAAAGATAAAAAGTCACGTAATCGACACTGTATCACTTCCCAACACTCACGCTTGTTCACGAACACTTTGCGAATAATAAACCACCAATACTATGCACAAACACTCGAAAAAACCTAAGTTTTGGAAATTAAATACAGCGCGGACATAGCGACAGTTTACTTTCCCGCCAAAAACTCCTTGATCTCTATTATCATAACTAATAAGTCACATTTTATTTTGCATACAAATAAAATGTTCAGTCCTCGTGTCATACGCACTTTATATGAACCCTTATAATAAGCAGGTTGTCCCTAACAAACCCGCCCGCTAAAACATCCTTAACGGGCGCGTATTCCGTAAAACCAAATCCTCTCCGACACATATCCGATGTAGGCTTTTGAAATGCTACTAGGGTAGAGTTAGACATCATTGTGTCCTTCTGTGTCTTGTCAGGGTCGTACTGATTGACCATGGTGAAGGATATGCGGCCGTTGAAGGGCCAGTCGAGACAGTCGTCGAATTCTGACTTCATTAAGTGCACGTGGAGTGCGAAGAGGAGAGGGTTTTGCGGAGATATGTTCAGGCGGACGCAGAATCTGAAACGTTTTGACAAAAAATGTTGCATTTAGACACCAACAAAAGTATTCACAAGAAGGGACAGTGTTCATTAGAACATCAGAAAAATAATGCAGTATAGTATGCACTAGTACCTAAAGAATGGGAAAATGAAACTGAGACATCTCGTTTTGAAGGATAACGGACTCCAAATATGGCTTGGGTCTTAAGGGACTTTGAATCCAGGGCCGTAAAAAAATACTGATGCCATGATGATGGTCTCTCTCTTTTCCATCCATGGTTTTAAATAAAATAGACGCTAAATATTGGGCAAATTCAATAGCATAGTGCATTCTATAGCCATTTTGCTTATTGCAATAAACCAATCGGAGTGACCACTATAGGCGACCTTCTCTGCCAAAAGTATTAGACCGGCGGTCATACTGATTATGCTTGTGTGCGTGTATTTTTTGCTTGTGTTTGTTTATTTTGTCTAGTGTGTGTGTGACGTGTTTAAATAATACATTAGTGTTAATACTTATTATGCGTGTTTCCTCACCCCGCGCGCAGAATGTGGCAGACTTTTTCACGTAGAAATAAGTGCGCGTGGCGGTTTAATGCTCTAACGCTCGAATACTCTATCGCTACTCAATTTTGAGAGCTGTTCAAGTATCATGATGTCGCGCTGAACGTGAACGATATGACAGTGACAGCATTATACTTGAACAGCTCTCAAAATCGAGTAGCGTTTGAGAATTCGAGCATAAGCCATTTAGTATCGACAAGAAATGGGAACTCACCTGTACCCATTCGGCGACGTATAAAACGCTGGACTGTACATCATAATGTTGTTGTTTTTTAACATCTGGTCGACGCGCGCGTTGAAATTGTCGATCTTCCAGATGTAGTTGCCCATGCAGTACCGCACGTTGTTGTGTTTCATCAGCGCCGAATATGTGGACACCTATTATTTTATTTTATTAAATAGGTACACAAACAGAATATATACTATACTAGCTGTTCCCCGCGGTTTCACTCGCCCTTGGTGTTATACCCTTCCCCAAGAATCAAGCTTACATATGCAGAAAGAATTTTTCAAATCCGACCAGTAGTTCCCAAGTTATAAGCGTTCAAACAAACAAACAAACTCTTCAGCTTTATAATATTAAGTATAGATACTAGCTTTCGCTCGCGGTGTCGCTCGAGTGAATTTTCCCTGAAACAGTGCTTTTTCTCGGGATGAAAGGTATCCTATGTCCTTCTCGATACTTCTATCTATGTGTATGCGAAATTTCAGGAAGATTGATGCAGTAGATAGGGCGTGAAAGCGTAACAAACAAATAAACTTACTTTCGCGTTTATAATATTAGTTAGGATTAGGATAAGCGAAATAAATCCTAAAGTTACAGAGCTAGCCTATATAATCAAAGTCGCTTCCCGCTGTCTGTCCCTATGTATGCTTTGCTTAGATCTTTGAAACTACGCAACGGATTTTGACGCGGTTTTTTTTAAATAGATAAGAGTGATTTAAGGAAGGTTTATATGTACAATACATGCATTATATAGCATTGAGCCCGTGCGAAGCCGGGGCGGGTCGCTGGTAATTAATATGGCAGATCACAACGTTAAATACATACCGAAAAATGACAAGCATGAAATTTTGGGCAGTAAATGTGTCAAGATTAGCACAAAACAAGATAGAAACAAACTTTCTTACCTGCTTTAATAGATTGGCAATAACGATATCCTGCTCGCGGTTGCGCTGCTCTAATATGACGACGCGTTCAAAAACTGACCTAAAATATGTTAATTACGTCAGAAATATCAAAGAAAAAATTTAAGAGCTGTGCTCTTACCGGTGGTCTCTTCTTGGCGCTTCTTGTTTTCGCTAGCCTTTACACATTTAATAAATACTTGTAACTTTTTTTTCGCCGCACAGTTTTTCTGTTTCTCCTAATGGTTGACTGGTAGAGAATGCTTTTAGCATTAAGTCCGCCAATTGTTTAAGTATTTTGTACTTATGGAACAATAGTTTCAAAAAATAAATAAATACTTATGTCAGTCAGTACCTGTTACTGTCTCCACCATTCACATATTTATATATTATATTATTACTCCTAAGAGTATATCAACTATGTACTAGGTATGTAGAGTTTGCCAGTTTTCGTTAGACCATTGCAAGCTTCATTTGATTATCTGATAAAAGATGTTTCGGTGCTCCGGATGCGGAAAGCCTATTCGGCCATTCTCAGAAGGCTTAATTTAGAGCGTCCAGTGCAAAATTTTCATGTAAACAAAATAATATTATGTGCTGATTTTTTTGTAAAGTAGCTAACAACTATTTCTGTGTGTTGCACTTTAAAAAATATCTCTATATTGCACAGTATAACAGAATTATTTTTTCAAAACATTGTTCTTAAATTACCACGACGCGTCCACGAGCTCTCCCAGTTTGGAAACTTGTCTAATACTAATTCAGAGAAAGAGTTTTAGTTATTTTAGATGGTTTTTTATATTAAGGAATATATATTCAACAACATATCAAAAATACAACAAGTTACTAGTACTTTCTTTGTCAAAATTATCAAATAAAGACGTGTCCGACCTTGGACAATAATTGCCAAAACCACTTGCAATCGAGGGCGCACATCCCTAAATAAGAATCTCTGGCACATCACTATAGCACAGGTCACGAGCCGTCAGTGTTGTCGAGGTACTAGACTAGTGTGGTTGTGCGCTGTGTCGAGTAATCGCCAATTAGACACCTAAGTATCTAATGGCCATGACTTTGGTTTTCGATTTTTCTAATTCATGTAGCCTTGATTAAAACCTTATGGGTTATTGTTAACTTATTCTTGTTTATTGAAAATAAAGCAGATTTCTGGGCTCTATGGATTATGATGTGTCTTTATGAGAATTTTGTTTATTAAGTAGCTTTTTTTTTGGAAAGTTATGTTTCTCTCTAAGAGCCACGACGCTAAGTGCCACAAGTTTTCTAATTGCCATCGCTGCGGTTGTTAAAAAATAAGTATATAACACCTGTAATTTAAGGTGATACCTCGGTGAACACTTTTGACACACAATTGACGGTGGCGCTAGTGCGCCACCGTCAATTAAAAACCAAAACAGCTGTTATTTCTGTTAGATTTAAGCAAACTCGAACAATAATAAACTGATTATAATTTTGAATTGTTGCGTTTTATATGATAGTTTCTTAACAAAGTTAATATATAATATGTAAATATCTTCTTTAAATACATAAGCGGTCATTATTCAATTCAATATACTTATATGGAAAAATTCAAGTTTCTAATTACCGGGACGAGGTAAAATTATAATTTCTAATTGTCACAACCATCAAATATTTTAGATACCGATAACTTGGATAATACATAAGCTAAATAAATGCCAATACGATTAAATTCACAATTGATTCATATTCATTCTCTCTACAGTCATATTTCATAAATAAGTTCAAGAAATTAAAAGGGTTGTGGTAATTAGACTAAGAATGCCAAAATTGAGAATGGCCGTATTAAGCCATTTGACCTGGCCGCCATCTAGTGGTCGTTAAAGAAACAACGTCAGCGATCGAGCGGGGTTTTCGAAAATCTCGGAAACCAGAATGTGAAGGGTTAATTGATTTTGTAGCATAATAGGCCAATAAAAGGCAATAAAAAGAATACCTGATAAGCGCACTGGTATTGTTAAGTGGCGCAGATGAACTTTGTGGATCGTTCTTGTCTGGCGCCTCCCACAAGGTCATGGCTTCTTGTTCTTTCGCATCTATATTCAAATTCACCATGTCATTGTTCATTTTTAGCTCGGAGTAGGCATTCATCAGCAACTGCAATTATAATTAAAATAGAACTTGTTTGTTTTAATACAAAATTGATAGAATAAATTTGAATCAACATGATGAGATCATTAGCACTGCTGCGTCGACGTGATATACCTCGCCTTACTGAGAATTACTCAATTTTAAGGCTTCTATCTCTTACTAGGATAGCAAATGTTAACTACTATGGATTCTCAAAATCTTTCTTTTACTATCTAAATAAATCCAACAAAAATATAGAAGTGCAGTCAGCCTTAAATCTCCACACTGGCCAGTTCATGTTGGTGAGGTTTTATTTATATATTTATAGAAAGGCAGCTGTTACAGCTGATGAGTCTATATCATTTTCCTGCTACATTTGCCAGAGCAATCTAGACTCTATAAAATTGTGCAAATAAGTTTACCAGGGGGTGCTGCTAGAAGGCTATTAGTATCACAATGACCTTACTTCAAGTGTCCATAACATTATTAATGCTTTTAGCAACATTTATTTATTTATTTAAAAGGAAGACCAACAGCAGATATATACACATTGTTAATTTAAATAAGCTACTGAATGCCAATAAGAGGTCCTAACAAATAGAAAACTGCTTAAATAATAAAGTGCGAACATAAGTGGTATCTAATATGATTAAAAGTAAGATTTTTTACTTAATTACAGTGTAGGTACTTTTGAAAATAATACTTATAATACAAAATAGATTTCGATGCAATGCTCCTATTAAACATAAGACTCGTTTCTACCGCCCTCTTTTTCTTCATCTGAGCGTGTTTACTGGTTATATCTTCAGCTTACACTTCAGAGCCCTGGGTATGCTTTTAATCATGCTCCTGATTTAGCAGTACTGGTTTTACAATGGAGCGACTGCCGTCTAACCTTCAGAACCCTTTATTACAAGGACCAATATCAACATGATCTGAGTGTGTTAGTGTTTTCTTCCCCCTCTTGTCCATTCATAAACATTTTGGCTATATTTATTTCTATAAGTATGTGTACATTTACCTAATAAATAAATCAGTAATATTTAATTGGCTTACACTCAAATGTTTTTGTGTGTCCGCATTGAGATGGTCATGCATTTCCTGCTGGCTGTCGAAGGTCTCCTTGCAGCCGATGGCATGGTATGAACACAGCACCTGCGGGTCTTTTTGCGTGGATTTCTGTGGAGTGTTGTATGGACATGATTCTACGTGGGCGTCGAGGTCCAGAGGCATCACTTTGGCTGTGCATCCTGATAAAGAATAATTGTTTATGATAATTAATTGATATTAATTAAAAACATAAAGGAATGACGCTAACATAGCAAATCCAAGATTCTGATATGTGTTTAAAATCAGCCTGACTTGCAGTCAATATTCCACATGAAGGAGAATTCAATTTGTCTAATGGGAAATCACTGCAAGATATCCCACACCAAGTAAAAAGCAATAACTGCCGGTAATCACCAGTTATTAGTAGGTTGTAAAACAAAGGTTTTATTAAGGTGATACCTCGGTGAACACTAGCGCCACCGTCATTTAAAAATCATTACTCAATGAAAACACAAGTTATCAAAAATCCCTCTACTGTAATTAAGGTTCTGGATCTGAAGTTAGTTTTAAACATATTAAATTATTAAATTATAATTCCCTATAGTTACAAATTGCATTATTGCTTAAAACGGCCACTTTTAGCAGTTTTTCAATTTGTAACTATATGTAATGTAGCAAACATTTTTATATGGCAACATGCCTGTCCTATGGTAACCAATGTTATAGACCATAAAAGTGTTAAAAGTAGCCGACAATAGGTTTACAGTAGTAGTTACCTGCTTTACAATACCAAAGTCAAAGATACTATGTGCTTATTTTATAATAAAGAAATAAAGAGAACGCTTTATCACTACATGTGGAAATGCTTCACTGGTCCTGACAGTAAATTAGACTGGTATATGTAGAAACTGTTCAGTATCAATGTAATCCCACTCAATGATGAGCGATCTGATCAAGTGCTTACATTTTCCAAGACTCGAACATCCGATATCCGTTTGACGGGCTATTTTGTTATATATATAGTTCGAAATGAACGGACTAAACCGTTGGGCAAACTTAGTATTCACACACGGCAATTTAACCATGAATACTCGTTTCTTAAGCATATCTTGGTAGTCGGGTAGTTTCAAAATGGATTTATGTTTATGTTTTTATGTTTTTATGTTTTTATGTTTTCTTTATAAGATGACTTTGTTGTCTGTCTGTCAAACTTATTTTTTGAGGAACGCTTAGACGTTTCAAGTTGAAATTAATTTTATAACAAATAAATGATGCAATGCATTTCCAATGAGCTTGATATAAAAACAATTAGAAAAACTTGGCTGATTTTTCTAATAGGTAGTTTTTAAGTCAAGCTCAAGAGTCTTGTCAAGAGTCCAACAAAGTTTATGTGGCCTATTTTTATTGCTGAAGTCTACGGAACCAGCATGTTTAGGAGGCTGGAATTCATCAATTCCATTTACAAATCAAAAATAGGTAGGTATCCTATCTCCAAAACATCTTAAATAATATGTGGCTCTAGCTAGAGTGTGATGGATTTGCTAATAATTTTTCAGTAGGTATACGAGTACACATTTGTCATCTTCTAGAAACCACTACGCCCATGTTAATCATTTATGGCGTTATGGTAGGTTTTACCTATTTTCCCCACTTGAAACATCTACTTTTGCCTGTAGAAACTGCTTGCGAATTTCTATTTCAGTGAGTTAAACTAGTGGAGTCAAAACAAGTAAGGCCTCTTTAATAAAAGGCGTCACAGAATAGCTCAAGCCGCTAATTAATTTATTCAAAGAAAAACATACATCATTCTTATCTATCTGAATTTAAGGTTCAATTTGGCTTTTATTTCATATAACCGTGGAATATTACCAAATGCATTCCACGTAGATCACGAAGCGGCTATCAGAATGACCCAGAGTTTAGCAACTGTCATGGCTATTATATAAGGCTGCTAAACTGTCTCGCTTATAATTCCAAAGGAACGTTATTACGCCTGTAATACCAACCGTGCCAA
The DNA here is from genome assembly GCA_947044815.1 of Apomyelois bistriatella. NCBI lineage: Eukaryota > Metazoa > Arthropoda > Insecta > Lepidoptera > Pyralidae > Apomyelois > Apomyelois bistriatella. The sequence goes on from OX345693.1 coordinate 2,766,155, forward strand.
CAAATTATGTCAGATCAGAGAGCTTTTTAATCACAATCTGAATTTCAATTTTACGATTCTTGGCACCTAACATCTATTGTGTTCCGTTTGCGAAATTTGAAAGTAGATTAGCTAAGCGGCTAATCCTTCTCTTGCGGAAAGTCAGGCCAAATACAGTCTAAGTAACAGAAAATAACCCAAGTTTTTTTTTCTCATATTCTAAAACTAAGTTATAGGTAGGTATACTAGGTACTTGATCTCAAATGCAAAATAATAAGTGAGGTTTTATCCGTTCGACGGACGGAAATGTAGTAAAATGTATCTACACTTTACCGCGATCTCTATCTCGCTCTCATCTTAACGCTTCTGACGTTGCGTCTTTAGATGGTTGCTTCAGAGCCCAGGGTCTATTTTCCGATATCAGTAGATAAGTAATCAAAGTACATACCTATTTAAACAATATGAAAAATCAGTCTATAGCTGCATCACGAACTTTGTGCTCCTGTTTTACAATTCAGTTGAATTTGTAACCGAAGCTTGCATAAGTTATGGTACTTATGATGAATAAATTATATAAATGATGTAATTCGGGTAATGGACTGGCCCTACCAACTGGTTTGTCGCGATGACGAGGAATTCGGATTTCTGGGCCAAAAATATTTGTCTGTCTGCCTTGATGACATTCTTATTCATTTATTCAAATTTTAGAAATGCATGTGCTCCTAAACCGTTTAAATTTTTATCTCTACCATGTCTCTACTTAATTCAACAAAAGTGATCATAATAATGATTTTTTATCTTAAATGAAATTTGATTTCAAAATTTTATTTAAATACATTCATCTCAAATCTCGCCTAGTTTAGCTTCTATCCATACCAACATTTTTATTCTTTTTAATAAAAAATTAATTGAAAACATACCTAACTAACATAACCAACATACTTGTAAACTGAGAGCACTTCATTAGGTTAGTAGTTTTGGTACCTACTCAAGGTACAAAAAATGGTAACTGTTTTTTACAGAAAGCGGGTTGTCTTACGTAATATGTAAATTGTCCACTTTTTATCATAACATCATGAGCGTTCATGGTAACTAGAAAAAGTCGTTCTATGGTTTTTAATAATAAATAAATAAATATATAGGGACAAATCACACAGATTGAGCTAGCCCCAAAGTAAATATTAATATTAGGGTTCTCGATAAAACAAAAATGGGTTCATCTCAAGACGACACACGTAATTCATAAAAATCTCCACTATGGCTAAATCTATATGTACACTCATAAAACAAGTTCTTTAAATGTCAACTATTTTGACTATCATTATAACTATGAGTTAACTGTTAGAAACTCTTCTCCATTCACTTTCTTAACTTCGAAAAGCCAGTCGAATTGAAATTGATGTGCTAAATAAAAGTCTATACGAGTATGTAATGTGTCGAATTCAATGCCTTATGTTGTATCTACAAGTTAAATCCTAAGCTAACACATTATTTGTAAGTCTGCCAAAATAAACGTAAATAGAGCATTATATCTGTATTCATATTTCGACCTTATTATATTGACTTAAAAACCGGCATATTGTGCGTGTGGCAGGCAAATAACGAAATGTTCTAAAGCTTTTGGAATATAAAATTGGAACACATGGCTTCATCAATATCTTAAAAACAATAACTACTCATCGCAGATCAATGATATTATTGTACGGAACCAAGCCTTATTATAACAATCGCACCTGCTATACGTTTTGTGTGCGCTTCGGTCGATCAACTTAACGGGACCACTTGAAATCTTACTTCACTATCACAATAAACTTTAACGGTCCCGAAGTCACTGGATCAAGGATTTTTGCGAAGAATCGTAGGTTTATATTTACGGTATTTATAGTGTAGCCTTTATCATAGTGGTTATTTATGCTTGGTGTTTCCCTACGAGACCGAATCAGAATGAAGATTCGTAGGAAAACAAAAGTTGACGACATATCTCAGACATAGCACGAAGAACCCATTTATTTATTTACAAGCGACCTGCCCCGGCTTCGCATTGGCATAAAAACGTCCCTCTTGAATCACTTTATTTATTAAATAAAACGTACCAAAATCCGTTGCGTAGTTTTAAAGATATAAGCATACAAAGGGACTGTGCCGTGCCCCTATGGCAGAGAAAGCTACTTTGTTTTATACTATGTAGTGATGATTCAGTTTTAGGATGAAGTTATCCTAAAACTGAATCATCACTACATAGTATAAAACAAAGTAGCTTTTACAGCTATTACTTGAGAAAATGGCAATTCATATAAGTACATGAAAAAAGCTAGATGGGCAGAAAGGTTCTCGAATGGCGACCACGAACCGGAAAACGCAGCGTCGGACACCCACCGACCCGGGCAAGCGCTGGATGCAGGCCGCTTCCAATCGGTCATTCTGGAGATACTTCGGGGATAGTTACTTATTTATTTATTAAATAAAGGCACTGATAGCACTTACGGTTTCCCAATACGTGCTATAAGCTAGGGCAATTTACGCAGGCTTATGAGACATATACATTATACATGAAGAAATAAAGGTTTTGAGTTTACGTCTAGCTGTGGACAGCCTGCGGCTTAAATGAGGAATGATGACGATGGTCAATAGTCGAAAATGGGGCTTATAATGAAAGACATTGACTATTAGAGGCACATTGTCATCAACCATGTTAACAACAGGTAAGAATGTTGTGGGCGTCACGTATACGAGTATTGATATAGGAGCATATATATACACGACCCATTTTTGTGTATGAAATTTTCACAGAATCTTAACCCTGCGTGAAACCTTGTTTATGGTATATTTATGTAGCGAGTCTCATTGTCTATGGCCTAAAGGTAAAAGGAAAATTTCTCAACATATAACATTACATACATTATATCGGCCCTCTAGGGAGTCTGGAGATAAATCTGATCAAACAAACATGGTCAAAACCGGTGCGATAATGCATAGTTTTTAGGGATTCGTTCACAAAGTGTATATGGCGATGTTACCTAACCTTATTAGGTAGAGTTACGAATTATGTATTCTGTAGCCGATAAAATATATTAACAAAAAATAATTAAAATGAAATAAAATTGTACTTATATATCGTACAACATGGAATTATTGATATTTCTTAATATTATCTCTTCGATTAAATATAGTTAAGTATATTTTTTTTTTTTTACCTATTATTGTACCACTACTGGGTAAATTATTTTTATTTATATTAAAAATTGAATGGCAGAGAATGCTTATAGCTTTAAGTACCTAGTTAATAGCTTAATAAAGTCTTTAATAAAATTAATTAAAACAAAGTCATATAAACATGTGTTCTGTTTAAAGTAGTGTTTTGTAGATACCAAGTTGTTTTTCCAGTACGGAACCATTGATGCGCGTATCCAACTCAAGCTAACCAGATTTATTTTATAGCCGCTAATGAACAAAATCAACAAACGTGACGCTTTACAATATTTGTCTATCTAATATTCTTTTACTTTTTAGGGTACCGTTCAATAAAATTACTTGGCCACCACAGTGTTTCTGTCTGTCAGAAGGAGGCTGTAAGTATCTCGTAAACCGTAATAATGTAGGAAAGTAGAGACTGAAAATTTTAACAGATTATGTTTTTCAGTTCTATGTCATATCAAATTTCATCATTGCGACGAAATATTACAAAAAAATAAAAGGGGAATTGGTAGAATCCCTACCAGATGAAGTACAAAGAAATTCAGATCTCTGTTTGTCCCTTAGCCGCCTTTTACGACATTCACGTAAAGAAAGGGATTGGCTTACACTCACGTATTTTTTTTATACTATTTAGTCGGCAAACAGGCATGCAGCCCAACTGATGGGAAGCGGTTACCGTAGCCTATAGACGCCTCAAAGCCCCGGGTTGTCACGTGCGCGTTGCCGACCATTAAGAAATCTTGAAATAGAAATTGCACCTTTTAAAGGCACTTCGGAATCAACTAAAGTTTAAAAGTAATAAACTGAAAACTGACAGTATTAGATATTCAACACTCGTAAAATAGAAGAAACTAGTTCTGTAGCAAACAGCTGCTGTGGGACACGCAATATAGCCATAGCCCGTAGATTTGGCTCTCGGAAGCGTCAGTCTTTGCCGGCAAAGAAAGGACGGTGCGCGCGGGTGCGGTCGCCCGCGAACCGCGAACACGTGTTCCGCGTCTGTTTTGATAATCATCTGCGTAAATATTATTTGAATTTAGAATTATTATTTCGTTTCCGATTAAAATAAATATTCGCTAGGTATAGTGACTGGAAAAAAAAATTGTATTCTTTCTTAATAGTTTTAAATAATTTCGGCCAGTGCACTTAGAGAATAACAAAATGTAGAGCTTAATGTTGAGTATGGTATCCGCATGTGTTTTCGTTATATATATTTTTTAATTGTTTGTTCGCTCTCGTTCCTGTTGCAGGAAATCAACTTTCTTTAAATTAAAACTATGTTCATTATTTTAGGTTTAATGATTTATATTTCTTGGTGGGAGTAAGATTTAAATTTGAGTTGGTTTTTCAATGTCAAAACAACTTGCTATTTCAATCACGCTATTCAGTTTTGTATTTGCTATTTACCAATAAAAGTATTTTGTAAATTTTATTATTATGGCTGAAATCATATGTTTTTACTTTTTTTATAATGAGCATTATAACATATATCATAATATAAAAAAAAACACCCGACAGATTCAGTTCTTAGTAGAAAATCCTTGTGGCAGACGACTCTACATCCATTATATTTACGCTAAGTGCAGGATAGTGAAGTTTTGAGTTAACTTCCGTTATGAATCATTAAGCAGTTACAATGAGTACCTATTCGACCATTTATCACAGAGTGTAGAAGAACAATAGAGATTGTCCAATCCAATGGCCGAGGTATTTTGCAACGATTCTATTATTCAATCTTTTTCAACAAAAACTGCGATGGCCTAAGATAAGTAGGAAGTAGCTGCACTATTATCTTAACTAAATTCTTATTGTATCTTTTTTGGCTAAGTTAGTAATTACGCATCATTACGTGTCTCAGATTGGGCACAAATGCAATCTTTTGGTGTCATCTCTAGCGTTTGTTTTGTATACGTATAGACGGCTCCCATGTCGCATGTTTATATCATTTATTATCTCTACATACAATAATATTGTAACAGTCTTTGTTATTTATGTCTTTAGTGTTCTAAATTGCTAGAAATAAATTGATAAGGTTTTGTCAATTAATGCTTGCAGGACCTAAGCTAGCCTTTGTAGGCCTAAGAAAAATGTCTGCACACTTAGACGAAAAGGTTTACTGTAGAGTTAATGAGACCAATTATTTCATATTATGTAAAAAATTGCTTGTCAAATGTATCAAATGTGTGAGTAAATTCATTAGCCTTAATAGCTTTACGAGATATAGGAAAGAAGAATGTGTTTACATCTCAACTTAAGCTTTGTTTTGGATTTTTTTAACTATAGAAGACGACAGCTTCCATAAAGCAAATGAAGCGAAGTTAGCTAATGATTTATTTACAGTACTAACTTTACTTAATAGACACACTGGCAAAAAATAAGCTGAAAAAGTTAGACAGTACAAGACAGTAAAAAAAATAACTATCATTTTTACTAAATGGACCAAAATACATTTCTTTCATATTTTAGCTATTCAAAATCAAATGAAATTTTGAAATTCAAGTTTAGACATAATTCTCAAACTCTTAACAATCATCATCATCATCATTTTGTGTCTTATCTTATCTTGTTTGGGGTCCTCAATCAAAGGAAGCAAGTGCTTCGGGTCCTTTTGTATTTACCCCATTCCTTACTCACCCACCCCAACTATGACATAATATCCTATACTATTAAACGAGCAATAAATTTATTTGTACTCGCGTTTTCGAAAACGGCTCTAACGATATCTTTGAAATTTTAAACGTAAGTTCTTACATAGTCAGAAAGATAATCTAGCTAGGTTCCATGTCTGAGAAAATTCATTTTCACACAAAAATATTTTGTGCATAAAACGAGCGAAGCTCGGTCGCCCAGGTAATGTACATATATGTATGTAAGTACATATGTATGTATGCATGTAATGGTTCATTGTCAGATAAGTTTTGTGTATCGTTTTTAAGATGTAGGTCGCTAAAGCAACTGCTTTCGAAAGCGGAGTATATAATGATGCTAAGGTATTATTCTATTCAATAAGGAGATCTTGCATGATTGATCTGACCTTTTATTTCGGGCAGAGATGATGCAAGTTGTCATGAATCAAGTCAATTTTAATTTAGTCAGTTTATTTATAAAATAAAATTGATAAAGTCTAAATTTTATGGTAATTTTGGCATTATTTTTGCTTTTACGTCTCAATTACCAACAGCGTTAGGCAAAGCCAATAAATAAATAAAATATAAATATAGATATAATAAAAAATAAATATAAACAAATACAACTGATAGAGTAAGGAAGTATAAAGCAAATACAAAAATGCCGATTACCGCTAAAGTTGTGCTGTTTTGTTGTGATCTATATATATAAACTAATTCAACGATTCTATCAGTAGGTACTCAAAATGTAGGGTTAGTGTCTTTATGGGATGCACGTTACTGCCTACATTTATCATGGAAAAACGGAAAAGTGACAGAATACCCTAATGGTTTTCGTATTATAATGGTAAACTTTTTAATAATATTCAACGTTCTGGCTTGGTATAGCTATACCACAGATTATAGATTGCTATACTAGACTATACAGATTCTTAAAATTTTATATCACAACAGATCTATAAGATTTGTATTTGTCTTACATTTTAATGCCCTTGCTTTTACCACGTCTTGGGAAACTAAGTAATTATTTTGAGTTTTACTATAATAAATCATTAGTATAAAACAAAGTCGCTTTCCGGTGTCTATCCCTATATATGCTTAGATCTATGAAACTACGCAACATTTTGATGCGTTTTTTTTAATAGATAGAGGATTCAAGAAGAAGGTTATTACGTATAACCCATAATATTGCACCAGTGCGAAGCCGGGGCGGGTTGCTAGTAATAAATAAAGAAGAAAGAAAGATGCAATATATTTCAGACTGGGCTACATAAGCCGAGACTAACGGAGACAACATAATAAGACTTGAATATAATAGTGTAGATCGTGTTGGCCTTTTGAAAGGTCTAGGAAGCACGACGTCACGTCGCCTGTCGCCGAATGATGAAGAGATAGTCGTCCTAGGTTCAGTTCCGGTGTCGCAAACTTTAGGTTGGATATCCAAATATTAAAGTAAACGCTTATTTTAATTTTTCAGTTGTGATTTGAAGATTTTGTATATTATTAATACAAATACAGTACAGCTACTAAATTTAAATTAAGATACCGTTCGTTACATACTTTATTACCAAAGAATTTCTTATCGCGCGCGGTCTCTCTACAGAAGCAAACTTTTTTTTAATCTATTTTTATTACACATATATAGTTATTTAATACTTATATTGGTTAACCAATGCCATTAATTTAATAAACCATATATATAAGAGTAAATTTGTTGATGTATGACCAGTACCCCTAGTATGAGATTTTGTAAACACAGACGCTAGCGACTGCGTCAGTGATTTTGTATGACAAACCTGTACAACGCTCCTGGCGGATAGTACGGCAACTAAGACATTCCATACAAAATCCTAACGCAGTCGCTAGCGCCTGCGTTTTTAAAAACTCATACCGAGTGTACTCTCTATCTTTGGGTACAGGGATTGTGCCCTAAGATAGAGCCAGCTAATTCATTATCAACCTATTCACTCTAGCTTTGAAAATACTGTAATAGCTTTGATAATTTATAGTTGTTGGTATGTTTGTAGTCTACGTCTTATATATATATAATACTAGCTGTTCCCCGCGGCTTCGCCCCGCGTGATACTCGGTTATATCGCGCCCAAAAGTAGCCTATGTTTGACCTCAGGTCGTTAACTACATCCCTACCAAATTTCATCACAATCGGTCCAGCAGTTTAGCCGACAGACAGACAGACAGACAGACAGACAGACTTTCGCATTTATAATATTAGTATGGATTCTTTTCTAATTTTCTTTTGACGAATTCCACTGCAGCATTTTCTACAAAATGCTTAATGCGAGGTCATAAATAATATGATGCCAGACAGATATCTATATTAGATGTCTCATTTAAATAAATTATGAGTATGAATAATATGATAATCCTGCTAATATTAAAAATGCGAAAGTAACTCTCAAATGAAAGGTTTCTTTACAGCCGATTTTGGTGTCAAGGACTTCTTTTTAGAACAATATAACTAAATTTAGGCGATTAGAGACCGAACATCAGTTAAAAATTCAAATTGGCAAAGAAAAACAGAAACATCGTTTCTGTAATTCTTTCATCGCTTATATCTGTAATAAGAATTTGGTATAAATCCTAACTTAACCTACTATCAGGCAGCCAGGGATGGACTGATTTCCACACTAAATCTCAACTTTCAAACGCTGTCGACCCTATTTTAATTTTTCAGTTTTGTGAAATCCCTGATAGAAGCTAGCCATTTGTATCCGAATCCTTTGAGGCAGCCATAAACAAAAACCGGGAGTAAAAGCCAGTTCATATATAATTGCCTCACTTTAAGAAACACGCGTGCAATAGACTAACTACCTATTGCAATGCGCAACAAGAACAGATCAATAAGAACTTCATTATCGTCCGTTACGGCAGCGTTCGGTATTCAAACAAGTTATGGGAAACAAACATAGGTACAAGGCGTTTTTCTCAAGTTTTTCCGCGTCTAACTGTTGACGTAACAGTGGTCTGGCAGTAGCTTGATGTTATCGCGTGCAATGATGTGTGAGCCAATTAACAGTGATTGATTGACTTAGAGTACTGGCTGTTTAAAGATTATTTTAGGTTAGAAACTGTAATAAACTTGTGGACGCAGACTTATAAAATCCCCACACGTAGTCTCGAGAAGAAGAGAGAGAAGCGTCCGCATAGGTTCACACATTTCCGAGTTTTACTGTAGATTCCCCTTGTAGATTCGGTGACGGTCCGTCTGTAGGTGTTTTAAGTCTGTAATTGCGGGTAAATTAAAAATAATTATTAAAATTAACAACGTGCTTTTATAAATCGTTCAATAAGTTACAATAATTGAGCAGCTATAACGAAACAAATGAATTAAAACCAAAAAAAAAATTATGAAAAAGAATTAAGCAAGACGAGAAAATTAGACGATTTTAAGTAAGATTACAATTTTACAATTTCGTTATAAAGTAAGCCTTTCAAACATCATTTAAAGCAACTTCTTCCGACCGTACCTTATCTCCTCACGCATCATTACGATAGAATCACGAGCTTCCTCGTTAGTGGATCTGATATAGAGTCCGTGCTCCGAGATTATAACGAACTGATCCCGGCTCAAATAGTTCTTTTGAAGCGTGCCTTATGAATGCTAAGTCATCGTTGAGGCTTTTTTTGAGATTGCGACTAGGGTTGCCACATGGGATTCGTCGGGCTTGGGGTTGTGATTTCACACGAGTTCAGAGAGAACACAAATCGTTGCCATAAAGTGTTTAATGCAAAATAAATAGAAAGGGAAATTTCGATATCTTTGTTTCCCGATAAAAGTAAGTCATAAAGCATTTCTATCATTCTTATCTTTTTATTTCCTCAGGACAACAGGACGTTGTCGACGTCCCGGCTATTCCCCATATTTTCCTAAATTTGTCTAGATACTTTGTGTTACTAAATAAAATCTCGACTTTTTGAATTTTTGTCTTGATATCTATTACAAATTCTGTGACTTAACATTACCAGAGGTAACCATCTGGTAACCCTCACTGCTACCAGCTTTGATCAAAATATTTTTAGAGCTGTGCCCGCGCTCGTCGACGGTGGCCGTCGTCGATGAATTCACTAAACTTGTTTTAACTAAACTAAACTTGTAGAGTTCACACTTCACAACTCTATTTTAGCAAGCTTTAAAAGTTCATATTACATATAATAGTATGGGTTGTTTATTATTTTTCTAAGTAAAGACTAAGTATTATTTATTCTGTGATATACTTAATATTAATGTTAAAGATACAGAAGTCCTCATTCTCCAGTTACCTTGTCCATAACTGCTAAAAGAAAATATTGTTCTAAATTCAATCCGTTCGTATTTTAAATCTTACCGGCACTCCGAACACGTAATCCCGCCAAGAAGTAGGTTAGAATAATTGTAGTTTTTATTTCGTAATCACTAGGCGGACATATCAAACGGTATTAAAACCGTTATATGCTCTTAAAGGTAGCTTTTATCATAACACCGCAGTACTGTGGTCGGCATTAAAGTATCCCGGGGCTCTATTTTAACGCATCCAAATGGGTATAAAGATTGCACGGTTGATTAGCGTCCCTCTGTACCGCAATATAGTACCGCTATAGTGGGGTAATATTAAGGTACTTGAACTTGGGTTATTATATACTAATGACGGTTTCGCACGAAACAATACGCTGTTTCGATATTCGATTGGGAAATATGTGGTATAAAACTTGCTTTGTAAATTCAATCAATTATTGCTTGGGTATTATCTGTGGGTTGCGTTTTGAGAAACTGCTTGTTCGGAAAAAACATTCACGTTTGGCAATACTTACTTAACTACGGAGCAATTGGTATAAGCCAAAGTTTTTATTTCATTTATGTCGTTATAACGTGTAAGGAACAAATTAAAATGAACTTATACGTTATTTGACTACGATTTATAACTGTCTCTTTGGTTCAGTGGTAAAGAAGTTTATCTGATGACTTACAGGTCGTGGGTTCGATTTCAAGCAGAAGCTACTTTGTAAAAATATTTCAGCCTTGCTTGAGTATTTTCAATGTATAATTTTCTTTCAATTTGACCAGTAGTGCGACGTTTGTTCAAACAAACTCTTCAACATACTTATTATACTTCTAATTAGAAATCCATACTTCCATACTAATATAATAGTTTTATAAATGCGAAAGTCTGTCTGTCTGTCTGTCTGTCACCTCTTCACGGCTAAACTGCTGGACCGATTGTGATTAAATTTGGTATGGATATAGTTATGCACTAGGAGTCAAACATAGGCAACTTTCGGGCGCGATGCAACCGAGGAGCAAGCGGGCGGAGCTGCGGGCAACAGCTAGTAATCTATATAGATAAAAATAGGTAATAAAATAAAAAAAAATACTAAAATTATTAAAATATAACACCCAGATGTGAATTCGCCTATAAATTTTGCCCAAAATAGGTAAATAGTACTTTTGAAGCCGACTGTACATTTTCGGCGCAGAATGCTTATGTTGTTATTATATTTCAAATTGCGGATATAAGTACGCGGATGAATTTTAATAAGATATACATATCTAAAATGATTATTTTATTCAGATATACTTAGAAAAGGAAGGACGCGAGCAGAAAATATTATCTTGAAATATTATATGATGTCATTTCCCTTGTAGCTGGAATTGATTGGATTGCTGATGCGTTTTTGGCGACAGCTATGGTTTCGAATGAAGTATATTAGTTGATGTATTTTCAGCATCACTTTATTATTTGAAGCAATTTTTTTCTTTTTTGTTTTTAAAGTTGTTTAAATATATATATATATAGAATTTTTACGCCAAAAGTGCTCTTGTTGCAAGCTTGTGTTCTTGTTGTATGTAGAGTTCGAGAAGTATTTCATCATAAATCTCCTGATTTGAATGAAAAGAGAAGGGGCTTTTTAAATATTTTTGGTTTGCTACGAGTATATTTATATCAATAGGCTTGTTTCCATTAAGAATAAATATAATGGATAGGGGTTTATAATGATTAATTATATTATGGAGAAAATAACAAACAATTTTAATTATTAAAAGCGTTAAAGATTAATAATATTTTTTAAAAATAAATTTCGTAAAATTAAACCTTTAGTCACGTGACAGTGAACACCAATCAGAAAGCGTTACGTCACGCCGTGCGAAACTCCAATCTTGTCTTTGACGTTTCGAGTATCACTACCGGTTCTTGATAAAAGAATGATGGCGGAGTTTGTACGAAAAAAAAAAAATTAATACAGAGAACTTAAAATAAATCGCATTAGTAAGAATACTTCACTAGTAACATGTTTACCACCATAAAAAAAATTTAAACCCCGGGGTTTTTTTAATATTATTTTTTTTTAAAGTTGACCTTTAGTTTCGTTGTCATTCGCCATTTTTAACGCAACTGAAACATTATGTCAACCTGACAGTTGTTAGCATTGTCAAAGCGATATTGACAGTTCATTTTGGTAGGTTAGATTCATCGATTTAGTACCTGGGGGGCTAACCATCTCTTAAAACCATGCAAGATCCAGTGAGTGAATGAGATGTCACCTTACATGATGTATTGCGCTGTCCCGCTTTCTCACTGGATCTTGCGTGGTTTTAAGACATGGTAGTAAGCCACCTGGGGGGGTTACCATCAACTTTTTAAATAGCAGGCTCACTATCAAATGGTTTACTACCATCTCTTAAAACCAAGAACGAGTGAGTAGGCGAGACAGAGTAACACAGTAAGACGTCATCTCCTTTCATCATGTATTACGCTTTAAGAGATGGTGCCTACCACCATCTCTAATAACCATGCAAGAACGACTGAGTAAGGGAGATGTCGCCTTACATCATGTATTGCGCTGTCTCACTTACTCACTGGATCTTGCATGGTTTTAAGAGACTGTATATAGTAACCTCCCTGGGGGCTTACTATCATCTCTTAAAACCATGCAAGAACGATTGACTAAGAGAGATGTCGCCTTACATCATGTATTACGCTGTCCAGATCCAATGAGTAAGTGAGACAGCGCAATAAATGATGTAAGGCGACATCTCGCTTACTCACTGGATCTTGCATGGTTTTAAGAGATGGTGGTAGGCACCCTGGAATGTGTTCCTGAGCCACACAATTTATGTAACAAATGCCCTTATTTTTTGTATATCTTTCGTACAAATTCTACTACTTAAAATGAATATTTTTCTTAATACAAAAAATAAATAATTTCACTGTTAGTTTGGTGTAAGATTTTGTTTGGCGTCGAATTGACCAAACAAAGGAAAAATTGCCACGTTGACAGAGACAAAAATATAAAAAATATCGTTGGTCCTTTTCTTACTCATGAACTTCCCTATTTCGCCATCTCACTTTTTCACCAAGTAAAAATTAATTGCTTAATCACAGGTACAACTACTTAATCTATGAACCGAACCTACCATAATGAACTGTCAATACCGTTTTAACAATGCTAACAACTGTCAGAATGACATAATGTTTCAGTTGCGACAATAATGGCGAATGACGTTTTCACTAAAGGTCGACTTTTAAAAAAATAATATTAAAAAAACCCCGGGGTTTAAAATTTTTTTGTGGTGGTAAACATGTTACTAGTTATGTATTCTTACTAATTCGATTTATTTTATGTTCTCTGTATTTCAATTTTTTATTCGTACAAACGATGTATGGAGTTTCGCCATGACTCTTTTGGTTTTTAACAACTAATATAAAGTTGATACAGTTTTTGCTAATTTTATAATTTGAAAGAATTAACCATAGAATCTGGATTCAGCAAAGCAGACAGTAATAATTTGCCCAGAATCGCTGCCGTTATGCTTGGAAATTTTTTCGCGTCGCACAGTAACTTTTGCTCATATGAATTTCGCAATGTTAAAACTTCCTTGTAAGTATAAAATATTTATTATAAGCTTAAATGCTATGTGATATTTCAGTTCGGTACACATGAACTTAATGTTGTGACGTACATTTTGCAAGATACTATTTACTTTTTTACTGTTCCCTTCATATGATACTCCATATAATTAATAATAAAAAGAGTATGTTTGTAACATTAATTAGAAAACTAAAATGAAACATTCACTCCTAAAAGTGAAACAACTTAACCTGAACTCATGTATTTATTATTTAGAAAATAGGGATTCTACAAAACACATCTAGTTTGCTCGAATTAAGTAATAGATTGTATTGTGTGAAATACTTAATCAAAATGATCTTCACAAAAATACATTCTTGAACCTGTTGATAAAGTTTGTTTGTTTGTAATATCTTTATTGCTTTAAAATACATAGTAAATAGAACTTTATTAAAATCAGAGACAATGGCGGACTTATCCCAGGAAGGGATCTCTTAGCATAAAGTATGATCTCTAAAGTATGAGCATCATCTCTTCTTGCAAGTTTTAGCCACTTTTTCCGTATTTCTCCATTGTTTGGAACATATATAAATAACTTGTTTGGCGTTTTTATAGTCGTGCTATCACACTGGGGCACTATACAGTACTTATAATATGAGAAATTTATTTTTAAACGATTAAAACTAGCTATAACGTACGAAGACACGATCGCTCTTTGGTTTGTTTTGCACGGCGTGACGTCATTCAAGACGCCATGACAGTCTTGTGCGTTTTGAAACCAAATTGAAAAATTGTTTTTTAAAACGCGAAATTTATAATGTAAACGCTCGATTAAAAATAAATAAACCTTTTTTTTCGATTAAATGCCTAATAAGCTAAAATATTAAGCAGTTATTGAAATTTTGTCAACTAGCCTATTACACTCTAGTGTACAGCCGGTATATCAGATTAAATACATAACGATAAAAAAAAAACTCATAATAATTAATGAAGCATCGTCTTGTCAACACATAGTTGATAAAGCAACCCGGATGGAACGTGTAGACTAGAGGCGCGTGTTACTCTTTAGATGTGAACGAAGATGAAATAGCTATTTTATAATATCTAGAGATTCGAGATTCAAATATCATATATATCAAAAGTCTATGAAAAAAAGTGATGTGATAAAAAAGAACCCAGTGTTTTTGAAATTGGAAATGGCGGTGTGGCTGTGGTTGGCAGCATTGCTGGGCGGCTCGCATGCCGCAGTGCTGCCGCCGCCGTGGGCGGATGTTAGGAAGAACCCGTGTGCTGCTCATCCCAGAGGGTGGCTCATGCTGTACTGGCCATCGGATGGAAAATGCTACACTATCTATAAGGTATGTATTTAGAATTTTTCATCACAGAGTTTTCTTAAAAGTAAAACTATTGTATAAGAGAAAAGTTAAGAATAGTGAATACATTTTTCGCCTATGTAAATGCAGCAAAATGGCCAAGCCACATATTTTGACAAAGGTGTAATTTGTAATGCCTTGTAGAGTTAGGGCGTGTCGAGTTAGAATCTTGGCTCTAAATGAGATCTGATAACTTTTTGACAGTGCGAGTCAATGGCCTTGTCTTGGCAACGTTTAAGTGCATTTAATATGTTTTTTTTTATGCGATTCCTTTTAACTTAACCCTCCTATTACCTTATATTTGTCTTTTTGGTTCTTTTCGTTTAAACTTATTTTTTTTAATGTTTTTTAAAGTATGATATTTTTGTCATTCTATTTCCTTTAGTTCTATTCTATCCATTCTAATTCGAAATTCAAACCCGCTCCATCTACACAATATCGAGCAAACACCACGCGTCACGCGCCATCTCTCAATCAATATTCACATTCCATTTGTTCCAAACCACAGCAAAGCCCGAGACCAAGACCTCCTCATCGTCTGAACAACTTAAACATATTGGAATTACGCAAACAATTTGATTGTTGATCATAAGTGGCCAGTCTTTAAACTAAGATATAACTAGAGACTATAGACGTACTTAGAACGAAAAACACATGAGTAAGTAATTTATAACTCAATCATGTGCCACAGACGTATTATTTAAGTATGTTTTATGTCTGGAGACTCAAAACTTCATTAACAGTAGTAACCGTATACTTATAACTGATTATTTATTCCCAGACTTATAATAATTGAAATCTTCGAAAAATTTAGTCTTCTGATTTAATGATGGAAGTGGAAGGTGGCCAGCCTGGGTGACCATGTGAACTTTGTGATAAAATAACGCGGTCCCGTTGGGTTTGGGCCTTGTTTGGTTCGCCTTGACAAGGATTAGTCCCACTCAACACTTTCGCGGACAGTGTTTATTGTTATCTACGTCGAGAGGTTAAGTATATATTTTTTGTAAATATGATGGTATTTTCGGTAAATTAAGTAAAAAAATGTTTTATTATCTAAACTACATTATTTTATCCGTAGCTAAACACCAAAGTAATTAAAAAAATTAATGCAGATTCTATGTAACCAGGTCAATAAAAGAATGTAAGATTTACTATGAGAACTTCATTCCAAATGGATTTTGTAACGTTGTTTCTATGTTGTTTACACAATATTTACATTGTTTTGATCATAATACGTTTACTAAACTTATTCTCACAATTCTCAAATTGTTTCTATCTTCCGTAGTATTAGTTTAGTTCACACCTTGCATATACCTTGTTTATGGATTCTAACTATACTCTAACACGGGGTCAGAGTTGCTCTATGGTTTAATTATATAATTTTTTTATTTTGAAAATAAAATACAATACCGACCATATACATATATACTACTAGTGGTTCTGTGAACAGTAGACCTCGCGACCCACGTCCGTTTTTCCCTTTACCCTAACAAATTTCCCTTTCTTTTTTTCTCGTCTATTCTCAAAAGGAATAAAAATAAAGAAAATATTTAATTTAATAAAAATTAATAAATAAAAATATATATATATATATATATCATTTAAAAATATTTTATTCAAGTAAAAACAACAAACTTATTAAATAAACCTTA
Organism: Apomyelois bistriatella; assembly: GCA_947044815.1. NCBI lineage: Eukaryota > Metazoa > Arthropoda > Insecta > Lepidoptera > Pyralidae > Apomyelois > Apomyelois bistriatella. Next base: position 2,782,826 of record OX345693.1, read on the forward strand.
AAAACTATACTTAAAAAGAACTTAAAATGAATATAAATCTAAAACTAATCTAAATATAAAATTAGGTGGTGTCCGTGAGGCATGGTACCAAAAACACTGGCTGCATTCCCGCGCTGAATTGCAATTGCAATTCTCTGTGCAAGGAATGAGCCAGCCCTCTTGTCACCTGCGGCGTCAACAAGCTTCGGAGCTAACTCTTTAAAAAACTTTTTGAAGCTAGGACCCCATGGACCCAATGTTTCGACACCAAGCGGCACAAACATGTACTCATTAATAAGAGAGGCATATTTGCGCCGCTTGGCTTCTTCTGCAGCCTCCGCCGCGGCCCCAGCCCTTAGGACCGTCCCCTGAAGGCGAGACGGGGCCAGTGTGTCGACGCATGTTGCGTCTCACACGAGAGCCCTCCCCCGCGCCCAGGGGATCAAGGTCAGGCCATCTGGGCGCTTGCCATCATCGCGAGAAATACCTGGTGGCTCCAGAGCACTGGGAACATCGATGGTGGCAAGTGCCCTCTTAATGATATCGTTAAGGGCACCGTGACGGGAAAATCTACCTGCGCTGCGTTGGCAGTGTAAACCATGGAGCCCATTTTTGCCGACGCCGCTACCACACGGACACTGATGGTGTTCGACAATAGCAGCACCCAGCCTCAGGCCGACAGCAATTCGGAAGCTGCCATTGTCGAGTAGTGTTCCAAGGTTGGCGGACGGAAGGGCATGTAACCATTGACCCGATTCGTATTCGGATACAGCGAGAAGCCTCGCTCGGTCAATATCACTGACAGAGTTTTGAACCAAAAGGTTATGTTCTCTCTGTACCAATGGAGCATCCCAAAGTTTTTGTCGGTTTGGTGCCTCTGGGATACTTTCATTGGGACAGAGAGCCCTCCAGGCCTCCACCGCATCCGATGCACAGTGAATCGCAACTGAATTTGAATGTAATATTCTTGAACACATGTGCGAAACACTATGCACGGATGAAAGAAAGGCCGGAAGGGCTATACTTGAAATTTTTCGAATTCCGATGCCACCTGATTTGATCGGTAAACAAGCTTGAATCCAGGCACGGTCCTCGAGGTTCAAATTTAGAATTTTTACTAACGCGTTTTTAAGGGTGGCATCTAATTTATCTAATAGGTTTGCATGTTTCCAGATTGGGCATGCTCTAACGATGTATGTAAATTTAGGGACGAAAAGGCAAAATTTGAGTATGGTATAGGCGATATGAGAATTTAAAGAGCCCAATCAGCCGATGTTTTTTGAAAAAATTTCGCATTTATTTTCTAAAAGTGGTCTAACGCTTTCCTCGAGTAGTGGCGCCCCTAGGAGGAAAAGTGATTTTTGTTCCAATATTTTGATACCTGGAGCAATATTTTGAAATTCTTGAATAATAGAATTTCGGTCAGTTTCGGAAATATTAGTCGAAATAAAAATTTCGCATTTGTTCAAATTAAGGTCTAAATTAATTTTCCGGAAATTATTTAAAACTTTGACGAGGTCATTTTTGACAGTGTCTACTTTTCCTCCTAAACAGGCGTCCTCTAGGTACCAAGCATTTAATTTTGAATTTAAGTTGGCAACGATGGGGTTGATTCCTAAACTAAAAAGAGCTGGTCCTAGAGGGACCCTGCTGAACGCCTACTTCTGAAGATATTTCATTGTTATGGAAAAATAATTTTGTTGAAGAACTGTATGATTGCCAAACGTAGTTGTAGATATTAGGTGCGTGGATATAGACTTCGTTCAACAGGGTTGACCTATCAATGCTATTAAAGGCATTTTTAACGTCAATCTTAAGCAGTACATCCGCTTCGCTGTCATTTGATAAAAATGTGCGAACCGAATGTACTACTGCTTCACAACCTCCTCGACTGCCAAATCCTAATTGGTTTGGTTCGAATAAAGATTGAAAGTAAGAAGAATTATTCCTGCAGGCAAGTTTGGAAGCCAGCCTGCGTAGAGTGCCTCCAATAGCAATGGGGCGCACACCTCCATCTTTTTTGTTAAAAGCACAGAGTCGGGCCCCAAAAAATAATTTTCTAAAATTCTCTGATAGAGATTCCGAAAAAAGAAAATTGCAAAATTTTGTAATGTCATTGAGTAATGCCCCGCCAGCGTCACCGGCGGACGCGCTGATCAGATCCTTAAGATGCTGAGGCGTCAGTCCGTCGATGCCGCCCGCGGATCCATTAGGGAATGACATAATGGCGTCCCGTGTATCTTCAATTTTAATTTCAAGGGCCGAATGAGTTGAAGGAGGATTTGGTCGTGAGGAGGTTGATAATGCCATGGGATGTTTTTCATGTAGGCTTCTCAGTGTATCAGAGTTGTTCGGAGCTAGTGTGTCATCCGAAAAGAGAATTTTAGCTGCATTCCGGAGGTCTCCATCCATTGCCTTATTTTCCACAAATTTTGTCAAATTAAACGGTCTTTTTGGAATTTTGGTGGAGAAGAGTGCGTCTTGATGGCCATTGGTTGTACAATTTTCTTTTAGTAGTGAAGTTAATGATTTATTATTTTTATTTGGAACGTGTAAAAATCTATATGAAAAAGTCATAAGGTCTTGCCATGCTTTTTGGTTAAGTTTTTGGTTTTTCATACAGGTTTGAAGGGCAATAGATAGCGACCTAGCTAATGACACCCTAGCTCCTCGTGGAATTCTTTTGACTATCTTTGTATTGTTATTTAAATTGCAGATGTATTGGTCAAAATTAAGCAGAGAATCTAATTGTGGAGGAGAGGTTGTGGTTGGGGGTTGTGAATTTATTAAAGTGCTTGCGGAGGTTACAGGTTTATGAAATTTTGAAAAGTGTATATTGAGTCCGCGCCTTCCTTTGAAACGCCTACCATCGGAACACAGAGTACATTCTAAAAATGGGAGAAGGAGGGCTCTCGTGTGGGACGCAACATGCGTCGACACACTGGCCCCGTCTCGCCTTCAGGGGACGGTCCTAAGGGCTGGGGCCGCGGCGGAGGCTGCAGAAGAAGCCAAGCGGCGCAAATATGCCTCTCTTATTAATGAGTACATGTTTGTGCCGCTTGGTGTCGAAACATTGGGTCCATGGGGTCCTAGCTTCAAAAAGTTTTTTAAAGAGTTAGCTCCGAAGCTTGTTGACGCCGCAGGTGACAAGAGGGCTGGCTCATTCCTTGCACAGAGAATTGCAATTGCAATTCAGCGCGGGAATGCAGCCAGTGTTTTTGGTACCATGCCTCACGGACACCACCTAATTTTAAATTTAGATTAGTTTTAGATTTATATTCATTTTAAGTTCTTTTTAAGTATAGTTTTTAAGGTTTATTTAATAAGTTTGTTGTTTTTACTTGAATAAAATATTTTTAAATGATTTATGCAAATGAAAGATGATGCGCTGAAAAAAATAAATAAATTGCTTTTTAGCCACTACAGAACTATATATATATATATTTTCAACTGAAAACTAAACCATAGCGCATATGAATTTGTAAAAGAGCCATCTTGCGGTCATTGACATAAGCAATATAACAAACTTCCCCCTTTTTTTTCCCATTTTCCCTCTAATCAAAAAAAAAAATCTCGACAAAAAATTTTTAAAACATCAAGGTACACGTGTGCCAAATTTCAGTAGAATCCGTTCGTAAACAACGTCACAAAAATCTTTCCCCCTTTTTTCCCCCATTTTACCTCCAATCAAAAAAAGCTCTCGACAAAAAACTGCAAAAAAATCAAGGAACACGTGTACCAAGTTTCATTAGGATCCGTTCAGAAATGCGACCTCTAGCCCGGAACAAACAGACAGACAGACAGACAGACATCCGGACAAAAGCAAAATTTGCCAATCTCGAAATGGAGACTCTCGCTCGCTTCGCTCGCTCGGTCAATAATGTTATTGTTATACAGTAGACTAGATCAATAAAAGATGATATTAGAAATATACACTATTTATTTCGAGTTATACAATGAAAGTTAGGGTCGTGGATAGTACAAGCACAAAGTTGGTGACTGAAGTAAGAAAAGCAGTAATGTACTCAACTGGCAAAAATTAAGCGAAAGAGGACGTACAACTATTAGTCGAGCCATTTATAGGGCACTCGGGGACGCCGCGGTGAGGGGAGGTGGTCCGGCTGCAGGGGCTGATAGTGTCCGCAGCGTTATATGCCTAATTGGATTATGGTGGTCACGACCTTCAGCTATGAGAAACACGACTTGATAGAAGAAATTCCGTCCGAACCCTGGAAACCAAATTTATTCTTATGTGCAATGTAAAATTAATCAATACACAAATGTGTTTGGTTGCTGAAATTCCGGTTGGACCAGTCTTGTTGAGTTTCGGTAGTACTTGTGAAAGACCGTGACCGATCGATCTTGTTATGACATACCTACTGACCTACTGACTGACTACTTAAGAACAATGACGGATTGTATAATGCTTAGTATTTTCTAGTTATTAATAATGTTTCTTTTTTATCAGAGAATCCAAAACAAATGAACTTAGCGAAAGGTATCTACTGTACGAAAATTAATTCTGTTTGGGCAACAAAGCCTCGGCTTTCTGTATATTGGCCCATTTCCTTCCTTACATCTTGAGCCTGGGCTTTAGAGCCCAGGGTACGCTTTTAATTATGGTCCTGATTTGGTGTTAGAATGCAGCAACTGGCATCTGACCTCCGTTACCCTTTTATTTTAAAGAGAAACCAGACCAATGGTCCATTTCCGAACTAGTTTAAGTAAAATCTGTAAGAAGAGTTAGTTATACTCCAATCCGGAATTTAAAATAAACCCATATATATGCACACGACACTTTATTTTTAAACTACACTTTTCTTATTTTTTTTTTATTTAAACCAAAAGTAAACCCTTACAACTAGTAAGACTTTCTTGTCCCCGCGATCTCGCCAGAATGTCCTCACCAGCCAAGTCTTGATCCCCAGTTTCGCCATTCCCCCCTTTTCCCTTTCCATCATTTCCGTTTTAAAAAAAAACCATAATAGATTAATTTAAAATCAATAAGTGAACTTTTAAAATTTTAATCTTGATATAATTCGAAAAATAGATTATTATTATTTATTTATTTTTTCACATTTTGGTAAAATTAGAGCACCTTACACTCGTCCATCCTGACGTCGTGTATGCCCCCATACACACTAATGTTTCAGACCTTACACTCGGCTGGTTAGGTCAATCTGAATACAGTATACAAAAATAATTATTTATGATATTTTACAAGTTTTAACATTATAGTAATATACCTCAATTACATAAAATTTAATTTTAAATGCGTTTTTCTTTACAGGTAATTATGATATGGGTACCTAGTAGATTTTAAACAGTATACAATTCTAGAAGGGGTAAATATAACAAAGTTCAAACATGAAATCAGTAAATTTGGTCTATATCTAACGTCATTGAAAAGTTTTGAAATATTGGATCAAAATGTTCTCAACAAAAACTATAATCTATACTTATATAAGAACATGATTCGTAAACCACTCAATTCTTACAAACATGGTCTTATTTATTATAAGCTCTAAACCAATCAATTCTTAGAGCAATACGATCTTAACGAACCAATCAATTCTCGTTTAAAGATCGTTATTTGCGAACCAATCATTTCTCGCATTAAATAGTAGTGTGCGAACCAATCACTTGAAAAACTTTGAAGTGATTGGTTATGGTGGACATATATATGTCCATCTATTCAACAGGTCCAGGAGCAACCCATCAATTCTGCTCCTGACCTGAAAAGAAATACAGTAAATTCTGTACACAACCATAAAATGTAAGGAAAAATACACATAATAAAGCTAGCCCAAATTAATTAATAAAATTTTAAACTAGAACTTGAGTTATTCTGGTTCGGAATCGTCACCAGGTCTAACACCCTCTGCAGTGATCTCGTAACCTAAATAATCAATTTTATTTTGCAGAAAACTACATTTAGATAGGTTGAGTTTTAAACCTGCATTTTCTAAGAGTTGTAACACATCCTCCAGCCTGCTTAAACATTCCTCCGCTGTCGTAGCAAAAATTAACAGATCATCTATATAAACCATTGCTTTTTCATACCGAGCCGCGCCCAACACGCGATTCATCATTCGTTGAAATACCGCGGGTGCGTTTGCCAATCCGAACGGCATGCGGTTAAATTCAAACTAACCGTCCGGGGTGACAAACGCAGTCAGATGCTTCGCTCCTTCGGAAATAGGCACTTGGTAGTACCCGGATAATAAATCAAGGGAAATAAACCACGCTTGTCCCGATAATCTTGCAATTTCGTCTTCGATGATAGGCATAGGATAGCGTTCCTTAACGGTGACAGAGTTAAGCCGCCTATAATCAATGCACAAGCGTGTTTTACCATCCTTTTTTTTTACCAGAATGATGGGGCTAGCAAAGCTCGAAGAAGATTCTCGAATGACACCTGCTTCTAGCATTTCACTTACCATTTCACGTACCTGACCCCTTTCGTGGTGTGACAGCCTGTAAGGTCTGTGTACAACCGGGCGCTGACTGGTTAATTCGATATTCATCTCGGTCGTATTTGTACACCCTAGACTTTTCAAATCATATGCAAAACAGTGTTTGTAGCGAAGGAGTAAGTTGACCAATTTTAACTTTAAATCATCCGATACGTCAGCACCTACACGAAGTTTAGTTAGGTCGATATCTTCAACGTTTGCTTCTAAATCTAGCGAGACTTCAGGTGAAATTTCATTAATACGATGTGCTACATCTATCTTTAAACCGCGGGAAAACACAAACTTTTTTGAAGAAGACATGGAATTATACAAGGTTCTACAGTTACCACTAGTGACCCGTCCTTAACTGGATAAAGTCCCCCATAGACAATGATTTGTTCAGTAGGCTTCCCTACAATTTTTGTATGTAGCAGGACCATCCCGCAGATTTTTGGCTCGGTAACCGCTTTAATGCTTACTGGGCCATGGATTTCGCAACTCTTAGACATACTAACCCTGACTAGTCGTCCTTCAGCATCGAAAAGGCAACCAGCAACATCCGGAATCTCAGTACCTATGTCTACGAAACGAAGTTCCTTAGAGTCCTTGTACATCACAGCATTAGGAAGTTCTGAGAATGTCTGGCCAACCAGAAGGGGTTTGTCTAATAGGCAATCGTCAACTACCTTGCACGATACTTCTGCTATTACGCCATCGATAGACAATTGCAACAAGGCTGATCCTAACGACTGTACAATACTATTTCCAAAACCCTTCATAGTAGAAGGTACAGAATCATGACAAACACCTAGACTAGACAATGAAGATCTACGAATTAAAGTCACTTCACTTCCCAAATCGACGAACGCAACCAAAGGTACACCGTTAACTAAAACTTCTTTAATAAATTTGGAATTTGGCTTATACTGGGTAATGCACATAGTTTTCTTTATCGCGTCTGTACTAGTGGAAGCCTTCTCAGTGATAGATAAACAATTTTCAGTCTTATGACCTACTTTATTACATCGGTTGCATTTGAGTAACGGTTTAGGACACCTTAAGTAAGGATGCCCCTTTTCCTTACAATTAAAGCAAAACACATTTGGCTGATACGAACTACTGCCGACCTTAGGGTATGACTTTTGATTCTCAGATGCATTATTGCTAAAACTCTTGCCTTTAAAAATTTGTTGCGTCATATCCTTATTACTAAGTAAGAATTGTAACAGTTGATCAGGAGCAGAACATCTAAGAGCTAGTGCACCCGCCTTCATAGTCCTATCACTAATGCCATGTATGATGCAATCAACCGACTTTTTCCCCACAATTTCGCATTGGTTTAAAAGCGCGAGTTTTTCATAGTAATACGCTTCGATTGGTTCGTTGAACCTACTCTTCCTCCGAAGCATCTCCTCCAAGCACTGGCCATAGTTCTGTTCACATGGAAATGCAGCTATTAATTTATCTTGCCATTCTGACCAAGTAAATAAAATTGTATTTAAACTTTCGTACCAGGTCTTGGCCAGTCCTTGGAGTTTTTGCATTGCAAAGTGGATAGTGGCCTTTTCATCCCAGCCATAGACAGAAGCACACTCGTTTACCTTTTTAAGCCAAATGTCAATACGTTGATTTTTAGTAGACGGGTTGAACTCTGGAATAATGTTCTTATGATCAATATTTTTTGTAAACGATTGTACATTCTGATCGGTTGGCTGTGATGAGCGGCTGGATTTTATTGATTGTAGTATCTTAATAATATCGTTACTAGAAAAAGAAGGGCTACATGACCTTTTTGAATTTCCGGCGCAGCGATCGGCTTCCGATGTCCTTTCAGCTTCCACACGCGATCTGCTGCGTCGCGGTGGAAAGGACGGTAGGCGGGCTGTCGACGCAACCGGCGATCGATGACGGTGCTCGCTGCGCCTTCGCCTTTGCTCGCCATCGCGCGGCAGCAGTTCTGCAGTTCCTCTTCCAGATGGCGAAGTCGTCTTCGTTCTTGCTCCAGCTCTTGTTCCAGCATCCGACTCCGACTACGGCTACCCCGCGGGTTGCTATGATTTGTCGCGCTCTGCTGACGTATTGACGAGCCCCTCGTGGGCGTTCTCAATCTGTGTCTATGGTCATCACCATCGATATCATACGCTGGATTCATGCTTCTGGAACTCGCAGAAAAATACAAAACATTAGGTCAAGCTTTGGTATTTTGAAGCAGGTTTATTAGACAATAACTGATACAAGTGTATCTATATAAGTTCTGGTTATATAAAGTAACTTATTATGTGAATAAAAATGTGAATTGCTTATAGCGATTTATAAAAGTTTACGTATATGAGCCGCAAGTAGGTAAAAATGTGGATGAATGGTAGGAAAACCCTTTAGTATTACGTTGGCTGTAGTGCTAAAGTAAACCTATTGTTCTTTACTTATGTATTTGTACAATAAAGTTTAATTGAATAAAACACAGTTGTTTTAATGATCAAAATACTAATAATTGAAATAAGTAGATATAAAGTAGGTTAAAATGAACATCACTATGAATGGCTAGCTAAAAAAAAATTGTTTTTCTGGGATACTTACCTAAATAGGACTAACAACAATCACCTTAGTGATTAATTGAAATAATGAGCATACACACAAAACGTAGGTAGATATCTTGCTGGTCCACTGCTTAAAATATCTGATTAATAGTGCGAAAGTCTGTTTAAATGATTAGTTTCAACGTTTGATTTGTCCAAAAATATTTAAATTATAATGTTACATTTTATTTTAGACTAATATTTCTCAATTTTTTTTTTTTTTTTTTTCCACCGATCGTGTTAATGTAATAAGGATACGGCGTATTTTCGTTAGAACAAGGCACAGTTATATGAAGCAATTAAAGGAAATAGTAAGCGTCGTGTCGTATCAAAAATAAAGAAATGGCAACCTACCCTCAGATTAAAAATAATTAATAAAAAAAAAAATGGTTCATATGATTGTGCTGTACTAAGGCTTATTGTGGAGATATTGCCATTATTTATCAGTTACCATTATTATTAGATTATCAGGTATAAAACCACAACAGTTCTGGCTTTTTGGCCATCAACGGAAAATTACAATATTTTCATTGCATAGAATAAAAAATAAAAATATAATAAAAATTGTGTACTTACACGGTATCCTTTGTGAACGCAGATTATCCCACTGGCTGATTTGTAAGAAGAGTTAGTTATACTCCAATCCGGAATTTAAAATAAACCCATATATATGCACACGACACTTTATTTTTAAACTACACTTTTCTTATTTTTTTTTTATTTAAACCAAAAGTAAACCCTTACAACTAGTAAGACTTTCTTGTCCCCGCGATCTCGCCAGAATGTCCTCACCAGCCAAGTCTTGATCCCCAGTTTCGCCATTCCCCCCTTTTCCCTTTCCATCATTTCCGTTTTAAAAAAAAAACCATAATAGATTAATTTAAAATCAATAAGTGAACTTTTAAAATTTTAATCTTGATATAATTCGAAAAATAGATTATTATTATTTATTTATTTTTTTCACATTTTGGTAAAATTAGAGCACCTTACAAATCCAAAACTACCATGGAATTAAAATAATAAAAAAAAACGTGGCCCAGAGTTTTTAAATTCTGTAAATATTATGTAGAATTTAATTTTGTTACGCGTATAAGCATATTTTTATAACGCCAAATATATTATTACCTACCAAATTAACATTAAGGTATACTTACATACTTTACTTTTCCTTATGTACGTACTTCTTCTTTCTCAGCTCATTGACATTAATATTTTCGTATAGGCTTTATCATGTATTTTTCACATTACCCCGATCTCCCGCTGCACGCATCCAGGTTTTGCTCATGATTTAATTTATATCATCGGCCCAGTGCATTGGCGTACGAACATATGTACGAACAATTTTATTAAATTACTAGCTGTTTCCCGAAGTTTCACTCATCTATGGTCCTTATGAACTGTAGCTTATAAATCAGGGTATAACAGGAAGAAAGAATTTTTTAAATCCAACCATTAGTTCATCAGCTTTACTCGTAGTTTAGATACATTTACATACGAAGATGAATAGAAATAAACATTATAAAATATAATAACGCTTCAATCTTTAGAATTTTGTCTAAGACCTGAGGCAGACTTTCACTTCTAATTTGATAATATGCTATGCATGATACCTTTTCATTAATCTGTTACGTAGATGCCATAGAATAGTTGGATATTAAAATTTATAGATAGAAGTCTAAATTCTAAAGGACTAGGCTAATGCGATTGGCTTCATTCACCTTTATCTATGTTTATTTATGGATATTTGAATGTAGTACTTATGTAACTTTACTATGTCTATTACGTAGAGCAAACCTGGCCATTACCTCTGGAAACCGAGATCATTTATTTTCAATCATCATCAATGTGACAAATCAATCAATGTTCAATGTTATTGTGTCTTGGAATCGTAGCAAAGTAATGGGGTTAAGCATTATGAGCAAAACTACCACCTATCCTACCCATCCTATCCTATCTACAGGCGAGGAAGCAGCTGGGAATGAATATACAGATATTTTTTCTACTGTGAATCACTTAAGGTGATACCTCGGTGAACACTAGCGCCACCGTCATTTAAAAATCATTACTCACTGAAAACACAAGTTACCAAAAATCCCTCTGCTTAAGTTTCTGGGTCTGAAGTTAATTTTAAACATATTAAATTATAATTCCCTATAGTTACAAATTGCATTATTGCTTAAAACGGCCACTTTTAGCAGTTTTGCAATTTGTAACTATATAGAACTACTAGCTGTTCCCCGCGGCCTCGCCCCGCGTGGGACTCGGTTATATCGCGCCCAAAATTAGCCTATGTTTGACCTCAGGTCGTTTACTACATCCCTACCAAATTTCATAACAATCTGTCCAGCAGTTTAGCCGTGAAGAGGTGACAGACAGACAGACAGACAGACTTTCGCATTTATAATATTAGTATGGATATGAATAATTAAATAATTGAATATGATTAAAATAAACTTCAGATCCAGAACATTATTGCTTAAAACGGCCACTTTTAGCAGTTTTGCAATTTGTAACTATATGGAACTAAATTTTTAATAATTGAATATGTTTAAAATTAACTGCAGATCCAGGACCATAATTACAGCAGAGGGATTTTTGATAACTTGTGTTTTCAGTGAGCAATGATTTTTAAATGACGGTGGCGCTAGTGTTCACCGAGGTATCACCTTAAGTGAAAAGAATTATCTAACCCAAACGAGATTGTAGCGAAGTAATTTTGTGACTTAATTTAATGACGTAGTTTATCTTTGAAATAAGGTTAATAAAATGCGAAGCCTTCGTGTATACAGGTACAGACTGTGTGCGTTACTTTGTAGATAACATAGTATAGTCTTCGAAATAGTCTTCGAAATAGTATAGATTGAGAGCTAACCAAAGTACATACATACATACATACATATAATCACGTCTTTATCCCATGCGGGGTAGACAGAGCCTAGGGCCATAAGACCTTAGGCCACGCTTAGCATAATGGTAGTTGAAACAGGAAATCAATAGTGATGGGTTGCTAGCCGCATCGCCTATGACATGATTTCCCCATTCGGCGATTCCCTCAGACGACTTTTACGGCTTGCGCGGGAGGAGAAGCAGCTGGTACATTCTATGTTTTTCTTTTTCTCCCAGACCAGCATGGAAGAGATAACCAAAGATAAATTGAATATCTATTGATCATATAGAAATCTAATGAATGGATCCCTCTCTTCCTGTAGTTGTAAGAGGCCACTAAGGTGGTCTCAATTTACTTTTACCTCTGTCCTCTGGCGCATTCCACCATATATCCCAAGAAGGGTTGAAGTCAGGAACGCCGACGCTTACAAGTGTCTCAAGTAGTGATCTTGAAAGAGACATAACAGGGAAGCTGAGACATCGACTTTCGCCAGACCTCGGGCTTCCATGCACTTACCCTTAAATATCCATTTATTGTAAACAAAACCTACACTGAATTGGTTAGGTTTACCTTTACAAAGGGGTACTGAGGTCAGACGGCAGTCATTACACTGTGATAACCAGTTCCGCCGAAATTAGGACCACAATTAAAAGCGTACCCTGGGTTCTAAATCGTACGCCAAAGATACAACTAAGAAACAGAAGCCTATGATGATGTTGTTTGTTTTGTTTAATACACGTACAAACAAATGAGGAAGTTTTTGTTTTAAACTTGGATGACGTAAAAGTCACGCTTGTCGGTCTCGATGGGGTTCAAGTCAAGGGTCACGTTGTGCAACACTCGTTGGACTCATTTGGACACGGTGTCGTGTGTCTAGTTCCATTGAATTAGCTTGCATTATAACACTGCCTCCGTGGTCCAGTGGTTAAGGCGTTTGCTTGTAGACCCGGGGGAAGGATACTTTGCTTACGGTTTCCAGTTTGTTTAGGACATTGCAAGCGTGAATCACTTGATGGTCTGATAACAAAGATGATTCCGTGCTTCGGAAGGCACGTTAAGCCGATGTTTTAGCTTTTTCCCTTTTGAGTTACGTTCCTATAATTTTGGGGGAGAAGAGAGTCACAATCTCGTGCTGCTTAAAGACTTGATATTGCTATTCGCAAAATGTGAAAACTGTTTAACAGTGGCAAAAAAATTATAATAATACTAACGTAACAGTGGAAAAGAAATAAGACTAGATTGGAGACAATTATTAAAAAATACCCAAAACGTATATTGATGTCATTCTGTAATTGGTTCTCAATATACAGGGTATATTTCATTAAATTAATAAATATTAACAACTAAACTAAAACTTAGACTAATATTTACAGAAAATGTAAATACACCGAAAACACACACTTCAATCTTATTCTTCCAAACTTTGTCTTTCAGAAAGGCTACCCATGCCCCGAGACACAGGAGCTTAGCCCTGGTCGATGGGGAGGCAGAACGATAGCAGAATGCAAGTGCCCACCAGGAACAGCCCAGCTGCCACACTCTACCACTTGCCACAAGCTGTTTGAGCGAGGACCTTGTAGACCGGGGGAATATTTCGCGCCAGTAGAGGAATCCTTCAACAAGCGCGGGTAGGTGAGCATCTAAGAGTTAATTTCATTAAGCTGTTTAGCCGAGTCACAAAATGTATTTAAAGGTGTCAAGTATTGGTCATCATTGCAGCGTTATCCCCATAGAAATACGGATTCTCTTTCTCTGCAATTTATTTAATCTATGGTTAACAAGTTTGAACCCTTGTACTGATTACCTTGCTTTATTCTTTACTAGCTGTTCCCCGCGGCTTCGCCCCGCGTGGGACTCGGTTATATTGCGCCCAAAAGTAGTCAATGTTTGACCTCAGGTCGTTAACTACATCCCTACCAAATTTCATCACAATCGGTCCAGCAGTTTAGCCGTGAAGAGGTGACAGACAGACAGACAGACAGACAGACTTTCGCATTTATAATATTAGTATGGATAACATCTTATTTATTTTATACTAGCTGTTCCCCGCGGCTCCGCCCGCGTGGGACTCGGTTATGTCGCGCCCAAAAGTAGCCTATGTTTGACCTCGGGTCGTTAACTACATCCCTACCAAATTTCATCACAATCGGTCCAGCAGTTTAGCCGTGAAGAGGTGACAGACAGACAGACAGACAGACAGACAGACAGACAGACTTTCGCATTTATAATATTAGTATGGAGTATGGATATGGATATGGAAGTGATTTAGTGGCTTATGAGACTGGGGACCGCTTTAACCTGTGGCTTAAATGTACTATTTTATGCCTCTAAAGAAACCAGAAAAAAAGATTTGGCATTATTTTTATGATCGGCCGTCTGCATGTCTAACCTCATTTGGAAATGCTGTTGTTTTAAGAATCCTCATACGGTGGAACAGAGATACAAGGAAATTTAGACCTCTGTTCATTAGAGCCTCTATTAAGACATTCACCTACCTAATTTAAACTTATTGTTGCTTTCAAATCATAATGGCTATATGGACTCTATATTGATTTTGCCCAGTAATACTTCGCCAGTAATCAAAACTAAATTCTACTTTCCCCTGTCTTTGACAATTTACTATACTAATGTCATGCATTGCTTGTTATAATTGACATAAAAACTTCTTAACCTTATATCTTTAGTCATATCAAATGCATTAGAAAATTAGTATTTCACTTTTCAACGACACCAAATGGCTAAGAATGTCAATGAGATGCCGTCCTTGTAACATTTGATCACTTCTTAACCTCACTGTCAGTTAACGTTCAATAATGATTAAATGTTCAGGGGTAATACCCAATAACCTTTTGCGAAATGCATCCTATGAATGAGGTCTGTTTTACATTAGTATTCCGTAGTAAAACCTTTGAGGCATGAGTGTACATGTGGTAGTTTGATATCTTGCTTCACTGGCATTGAAAGTTGATCGTGTGTGACCTAGTGTCATTCAATCTAGTGTTTTCTTGTATTCATAAATTCTGATCTCGCTCTGTCTCATCTTAGCGCCTTCCCGGTTGCTTCCTCAGCCGATTGCTTTAGAGCTCAGGGTCCGCTTTTCTGCTTTTTCTCCTCCATTTCGCCCGGTCTTCGGCATCTTTAGTTGTGAGACCATTAGCACGCATATCGTTTACTGCGACGTCGAGCCAGCACTTTTTAGGCTTGCCCCTTCTACCCGGCCCTGGTGGAGGCGGAATGGCTAAATTTATATGTACACGGATAAACAAGTTCTTTAATGTCAACACTATTTTGACTAAAAAATTAAATTCTGATATATCTGATAGCTAAAAAAACCTAAAAGAGATCGCGATTTTGTAAGTGGTAATTTGAGTTTAGGAGCAATAAAAAAATCTAGAGCATTTCGTGTGGGTCCCTCACAAGGTCTATTGTCCCTACATATCTTGGTGTAAGTTTTTCGAATACGCCTCTCGGCCATTGTCAATGCGCTCCTGAACTAAAACAAAAAAGTCTAGAACAAATCTGATGTAATATGTTTCAAATGCTTTTCAGTGAGCGTCAAGGCATGTGCATGAGACCTCAGCAATGTGCGGACGAGACCCAGCTGTTCTGGCCAGCCGACGGCCGCTGCTACTACCGGCTGTCCCAGGGGCCGTGTTACTCTGGATCTATTCTGGACATCGGGGATGATGGATTGGCTAATTGCACGGTAAGTACTTACGTATATAGGGTTGTCAATCTGGTTTGGCAGAAGTTGAAACCAAATCCATCATATAATTTGTTACCGATACTTTTTGTTATATAAAACGTAAGTTTTTTTTAGTTTTTAAGCTTTTTATATAGTTCCACACTTTTATCCCTTACGTGGTAGATACAGCTTCAGGTCGTTAAAACGAGACCAGCATCACATTAAGCAACCTTTACATTTAAAAACCGCCTCCTTTTTAGAAGTCTGTTAGTCTAATCGATTTCAGCTCCAAAGAGATTTTCTTTTATTTTTAGTATTTAAGAGTGAGAATTCCAAAATGATCACTTTGCATGTTTCCAGTGTGCCACAGATGGTCCTCACTTCTACCCAGGAGACGGTGGCTGCTACGCCCACTACTCCAGGGGGCCCTGCGATAGGGGACAGCTGTTCCTGCCAGGGTCCAAGTGTGGCTGCGAAACTCATTTGCCGCATTACCACAACGGGACTGGAGCTTGTTACGAGCTAGGTAAGCTATGACGCAGAAGTTGCTGAAAAAAGTCTATTTTTGGAAGTCTTCTAAATAGGACTCTTTAAGCAGCACGAGATTGTGACTCCCTTTTCCCTCGAATCAGTGGAACATGACGCAAAAATGAAAAATGCTAAAACATCACGATAAATGAAGGTATAAAAGGTATGTTTTACTTCCCCGAACGTATCTGTCGTCACAGCCAAGCTAATCTTCATGGCAAATAAAATTATTGTTAAGTATTGTTGAAAAGAAAATGCTTAGAACATTTAGCTGACCATATTCAAGGTACATTTTACCTTATTCCAGCGTCTTTTCAATATGTTTGATTTAAATGATGCCACCAGAAACCCATTATTTACCCGGTAGAAACCTATCTCTTTTTCAAGTAGGTACTTATCATTTTGGGTACACAAGTTAGTACTATTGTCTATTCTGTGATACAACTATCCAAACCCTTGTAGCTTGATCTGACCTGCTTAATTTCATCTCATACCCATGTATTCTTGTTTCTTGGATAGTCAGTGGCTTTTAAGCATATCTTTGATACGTGGTCGTATTATAACGTTATGAATTCTAATATTCCTATAGGATAAATGTGGAGTTTTTACATTCCAGATGGTATCGGCCCTTGTCCCAAAGGCCACATCTTCTCCATCAGCGAGGTGACGTCACAGGGCTCCCGCGCGGACTGCAAGTGCAAGTCCTTCCACGCTCGAGCTGCTGATGGCGCCTGTTACAGATTGTACACGAGAGGACCTTGTGCTAGTGATGAGATGATCTCGAGCGAAGGAAGATGCGTTAAGGTATTTTGTATTGGGAACTAGTATCAAAGCTAAGCCAACGCAGGAATTTCTTAGAGGAAATTGTCTCAGTGGTGAGACTGGAGAGGAAGTAAATTACTATTTAGGCCTTGCATTAAAATGTTGAGAAATCTGTGAACGTTATTTAGTGTCAATTTTACGTTTAGCTGTTAGTCTAGTTAGTGTAGTGACGTCTATCGATCTAACTCAAGGTTACTATATACAAATACATAAATATAGATAAACATCCAAGACCCAGGCCAATGAGAAAAATATCATTTTTGATCTTGACCTGACCGGGATCGAACCCGGGACCTCTTGTAGCTTAGGTTAACAAACCATTAGGTATGCTATGGAGGCATACAGCATGACATTTGTCTTTCCCGCTAAAACTCCAATTGATAATGATCTCAGTTGCCGTGCGCGCGCGGGCGGCTGTACGTGCCGTGGCGGCGGCGCTGCTACCGGCCGGGCGCGGGCGCGCCGTGCGCCGCGGGGGAGGTGGTGGCGTTCGACTTCGACGCGCGGCCCGCGCTCGACGGGCTCAGCCACAACGGCGTGTGCGCGTGCGGCGGCGGGAACTGCGCCAGGAGGGAGGTAGGTGGTGGCGTTCGACTTCGACGCGCGGCCCGCGCTCGACGGGCTCAGCCACAACGGCGTGTGCGCGTGCGGCGGCGGGAACTGCGCCAGGAGGGAGGTAGGTGGTGGCGTTCGACTTCGACGCGCGGCCCGCGCTCGACGGGCTCAGCCACAACGGCGTGTGCGCGTGCGGCGGCGGGAACTGCGCCAGGAGGGAGGTAGGTGGTGGCGTTCGACTTCGACGCGCGGCCCGCGCTCGACGGGCTCAGCCACAACGGCGTGTGCGCGTGCGGCGGCGGGAACTGCGCCAGGAGGGAGGTAGGTGGTGGCGTTCGACTTCGACGCGCGGCCCGCGCTCGACGGGCTCAGCCACAACGGCGTGTGCGCGTGCGGCGGCGGGAACTGCGCCAGGAGGGAGGTAGGTGGTGGCGTTCGACTTCGACGCGCGGCCCGCGCTCGACGGGCTCAGCCACAACGGCGTGTGCGCGTGCGGCGGCGGGAACTGCGCCAGGAGGGAGGTAGGTGGGGAGGGGAATACTTGCTTGGCAAACTCTCTTAATCATTTAGAGCGAAGCTTGATATACTTGATGAACAGCAATATTTTTGCAGTCTGGCTGACATGAGGCCCTGTTTAGTCTAGCTCATAAAGCAAGTAAGAGGAATATGGAATTCCTTAAATTGTCTCCATAATTAGGAAAATCGTAGCCGGTGTACAATCTAACACTCTAGGACTCAACTGGGATCCATATTAGTTCTATATTATCTACTCTGTGGTCCATAAAAGTGTGGCCATGCTCTGCTTACCATAAAAATACTGAATGAAAATGAGTGCGATGCTTAAAAATCATGTTTGACGTGCATAAAGCCTCATCAGACTATGTTGTCATACAACAAAATTCTTGTCAAGCAATTTTAAAACAAAAGAACTTCTACTATCAAGCTCCTCTCTATCCATTCATAAAGTCCATTTTCCAGGTGGAGGCGTGTTCGTCCCGCGCGGGCGCCGCGGTGTTCGGCGGCGCATGCCACACGCTGCACACGCAGGGCCCGTGTCCGCACAACTCGTGGCTGGCGCGGGACGGCGCCGCCGTGCGCTGCCGCTGCCGGCCCGGGACACTGCCGCCCGACTGCAGAGAGGACGCAGGGATCGCGATGAGCTGACGAGGAGTGGGAGTTTTAAATAAAGAACGTTAGGGACTATACGGCTCTATTTAAGAGCTGGCGAAGAGTGCTAGTGTTGGAAAGAGAATGTTAGGGACGATACAGGACTCATAGTGTAGTAGAACTGAAGGCACGTGTCACACGCTGCACTCGTAGGGCGCGGGACGAGGTCACAGCTAATGCGAAGAGCTGACGAGAAAAGGTTAGGGGCGATAAGGCTGTAGTGAAGAGCTGACGGGGAGTGCTAGTATAACAAAAATAAGATTAGAGACGATACGGCTCTAGTGAAGAGCTGACGGCGCGTTGACACACACTGCACACGAAAAGGATAAAATGGTTTTACAAATAGAACAGAGAGCTTTGGTACGTTTAAAAGGTTGTTGTGTAAAGGCGAAAAGAACTTTTTGACATATAAGCCGCCCGAAGGGGTGATAACTTCAGTGCAAGTGAAGAGCTAACACGTGGAGTGCTAATTTATAAAGATTGGCAGAGATACTGAATTGTAGAGAGTGAAAAATGATCTCGAACAAATAGAATCAGCGCAAAGACTTAAATCTCTACTATACTTATCGGGGTTAGAGAGCTATAAATCACTACAGATGAAGAGCAGGCAAGAATCGGGGTGATAGTTTTCTAAATCGATCATTAGACTTTTTGAAGAAAGAATGTAGAGTTCCGTTGCCAGTATGAAATAGAGTTTGGATTATACTTAGAAATCAATTTGACTGACACTCACGTAAAATAGCGTTTTTAAGGACTGCTGACCTAGGATAATTTAAGTAATACAAAGAGTTACTAAACATGCTAAGAAAGAGAGATTTGTTTTGGTTATTGTACAAATTTTGGGTTTTCAGTAGGACATGTGTGTATACCCTTGTAGTCATAACGGGTTAATATCTATAGGACTAATTCTGGATATGACTAGAAAGCCGGTACGACTAAATCACAAATGAACTAAATCTCCATTGGACTTGATCTCGCTACTGGTATTACAGTACGACTACAGGAAAACAGCGGTCATTACAATGGAATCTTTGTGAAATGAAATAGAATTTTTCAAATAACTTCTATCTTATTCAATAAGTTTGAAGAAGGATGACAATGATTCAGACACCACAAATGACCTTGTGTCATATGAACATCTTGATGACCATGGTTGTCTTGTACCAGCAATAATCAAAGGTACCAGGTAACTATGTTGGATAGCTGAACTGAAACTTTGATGGTTATAGTTGTACAGTAAGTGACAATTTCAGAATATCAAAGGAATACATAAAAAATAATGACCAATTAAGGTAAATATGAGTATTTAAAATGTACACATAAAATCAAGAGAAAATTTGTCAGTTAATAATAAAATAATTTATAATGAAGATAAATTATATGTCAGATTAGTTTAAGATAATAATAATGATGAAAAAGAGACTGTTCCAACTGCAGATAAAAAGGTTTATTAAAAAAAAGTATTAAGTAGTTAATTTATAGATAAAATATTAAAAATAAACATATTTTCAATTACCACTTCTTTATTTTTATATCAATAACTTATCTGTCTAGTCTTAACTAACAATTCTCGGTATAAAAAAGTCGAACTTCTAAATGCTAAATACGTTGATACGTGATGTTTGGCTTAACCTAGCTATATACAGTCTATCTTAGTCTAATCTTTGTCTTGTTGCTCTATTTGTCCTTTAATTTCGTCTGAGATTTTCCTGAAAAAGAGAAATGTGTAAGTTAGATGCAAAATAACCTAGATCACCTGAGATAATAGTACGTCCAATTAGGACGGGACATAATGTAAAAAATATGTAGACCTTTATTATTTAACTAGCGACCAGCCCCAGCTTCGCATGGGCATAAAAACTTTTGTCTTGAATCACTCTTTCTGCTAAAAAAAACCGCATCAAAATCCGTTGCATGGTTTTAAAGATTTAAGAATACAAAGGGACAGAGAAAGCGACTTTGTTTTATACTATGTAGTGATGGTGATTCTCTAAAAAGTTCAACGATAAAGAATTCGATTTTGTGTTGGCCGCGACGGAACGGTGAGAATAATATCTTTCCAAGGACAACGATTTTTTACGTTTAATTGGTCTAGACTATGATCAACAAGAGATTCAATTTTAAAATTGTATTAAGTATATTTGAAATCACATTAAATATTTTGTTGATAATTTTTTTTTATTATCATAATATTATCGAAAATAAGATTTTTGACTAGTGGTCCAACACCCAAAACAAATTTTTCAAAGAAAAATATAATTTAAATTAAACTTACCAAAATATATCCTGTAGACCTTGTTGAAAGGCATTTCTATAGTCACAGTGGTTATGATGGAAATCACTAGGATGGATAATATTTCTGGCGCGTGCAGCTGAAATTGAAAAATTTAATGATAAGTATCAATTTTTGAACATTTACATACAATGTTCCGCAGAAACATGGTAAATCAATGAGTTCTGATGAAACAAACTATATTTTTGTTAAGTTTTCTATGACCATAACCCAGCGAATAGAACCAAATATTTTTGAACCATTGAACCCATGTTTGATAGGTGTGAATTTTGAAAAATTAGTAGTTACCTCAAAAAAACTACATAAACATAGTGTGAAGCCGAAAAATAAGGAGATCTACGTTTTAATAATTAAAGTTGGCAATACTAGCTCCTACAGTAAATAACTCCCTCTCTTCCCGTGGATGTCGTAAAAAGTGACCAAGGTACAAATAGATGAAATTTTTTCTTTGTACATATATCTGACAGTAGTGGGTCGATTTGAAGGAGGGTTGACATTAGGCAGGCATAAAAATAATACCAAATCTTATTTCATATCTAAACGTACTTCACTAAGAGAAACCCATAAGACTTCATCTTTAGGCAAAGCCCGGATGGACAGGATGCAACTGGAAAATAACTGCGATGATGATGGTGATGATGAAGATATTGATTATAAAAGTGATTACTTACAAGCAGCAGTGGACTATAGTGCTCTGCGTGCCTCTGCACTCCAACATTGTAGAAGAAGATTGGGAACTGGGTCAGGTATACTCCGTACGCGATCTTATTGAAGAACTTGAAAACCCACGACTCCACGAATACGGTGCCTATACCTGAACAAAACATCAAAAATGAGATGGTTGGAAGAAAGAAATAATCTGCATCCATCCTAATTCTTATCGATGTGGTAATTTCTTTCCCTTGGATTGGGATCAAGTGGAGCAGCTCGCTCATTAGATATAGATTCGTGGTCACCATAGCTTGTTGATACTTATGACACTTTGTTACATGGCTACAGTCGCTTCAGTCAGTGCCCAGTATATTAAGATTAACAGATAAGTTTTGTGAATATAAAAAAGTATTTCTTGACTTTTTCACCCTTCTAGCTGAAGCATGCGATGCAAATGCTGTTGTCTCCTTGACCTTCGATCTTAATTTGTTATTATGTACTTTATTTAGGTGGGAGTTTTCAATCAATCAATCAACTTATTTGCTTAAAATGTATGTAAGACAGGGTGTTACATTATAATTTACCAAATACATTCCAAGGAGTCAGTGACATTCCAAATGTTAAAGTATGCCTGAAGAATGAACCTCGGTTTCATAAACATTGATTGCGACCGGGATTACGTTTGGATGATGATGATGGTTGATGAATTTGGTGATGGTTCTCGTAAATGTAGTTTAAGATAAAGGTAAAGTCTTGAAATCGCAATACACACCTGCATAATCCTTGCTGATGCCCCAATGGGCAAGGCACATGAACACCCCCCACATGATGGGCGAGAAAGCAGCAAAGATGGCCGCCGGGCCGTGCTCGTATTTGTAGCCCTCGAGACCCATGCGGTAGGGGCTGACAATGGTGAATGCTGCTAGGGCTAGGCACGTCAACCAGAGGAGTCTTACTTGGTTCTGAAACACGTAAAATTTTGACAAGACTAATTTTAAGCGTAGCGAGGAGGGTTTTAAATTTGACGTGTCTGTGGCATTGTAGTGCCTAAACTAATGGCCTGATTTTAAAGCGATTTTTTTTTGTTTGGAAACTATTTAAATGATCGAGATGAGACCAGAAATTTACATAGCTAAGAATAAGCTATCTATAATTTCTGGTGATTTGATTAGCTATTTGAAAACAGCTCCATTCCTACTTGACAGCATTTCACCAAATATATCTACTTGATATAGAATTACTTCAGTGGTGTTTCTGAGATGTACCGCTGATGCAGCATCATGAAATCTGGGGATGTTATAAAGCGTATCGTGTATATAGGTATACCCTATAAAGGTTTCTTAGGTAAGGCTACATGAGCTTCAAAACAACTGGTGCGAAGTTTAACGGATGCTCAACCAAGCAATAACAGAAGAATTATGGTAATGGTCTTAATGAAAAGGTAAATGATGATTAACACCACATGATTATTATCTTTGTCTGTCGGCTCCAGAAATTGCGAGGGTGTTTTGTAAATTTTCAATTTACACTTGTATTTCAATTTACCTTAGACAAGGCGAAATTCAATTTGTGTGTTCTCATGAAGTACGCCATAGTGACGCCGATAAGGTAAATGGTAGCTCGATGTGTTGGCAGTATGTAGGAATACCGCGCAGCATCCAGTAGTTTTTGCACTCTAAAACAAAATTCAACAATTGATTAAGTTAAAGCACTAAATTGAACCATAAAATTGCATACATGGAATTACAATCTGTGATAAAATGTAAATTATGCGGCTTTATTACTGGTGCAATCCCTTCCAGGCTACCTTAAGAATAAGATAAATACAGAGTGGTGGGTGGTTAACAATCCAAGCAGAGAAAAACTGTATGTAAAAAAAAAGAATAACACAAAACAAGACGGCAAGATATTTACATACATAATATATACAAATCCAATCATTATACACATAGTATAAAACAAAGTAGCTTTCTCTGTCCCTATATCTATATTTGATACGGTTTTTTTAAATAGATAATGATTCAAGAGAATCGTTTTTATGCCCATGCGAAGCCGGGTCGGGTCGCTAGTACAGTATTAAATTAAATAGGTAAACCCTAATGTTTAATAATTTGCTAGTGTAGCATTCCATAATCTGTAATAATAGTTAGTATATTGCTTTGTATTGCATGATCAATATATTTATTTTCATAATTGAAGGTGTCGAGTTACCGATATACTCAATCGATCCATTATACACTGTTATAATATTTGTATAGCAATTATCTAGTCACGGAAGCAGACAAACAAACACACAGATGGATACACGTATAAGATGTTCAGAGTTAATAGGCGTAACTGTTTACTGTATATTCATATGTGTCATTTGTTATATAACATATATATAACAAGTGACACATATGTATAAATTCGTATAAAATGAAATTCTGCGAAGCACGAGTCTGATTTCCGCACTAAGGGTTCCATACCTAGCGTATTGGGTTGGAATTCTTATTATGAATCTATAAAAAAAGCAAAAAATATGAACTATATTTAAGAACCCTCCTTTACGCTAAGTTCTGTGAAAAGTATTTTGTTTTCATCATCATCTTACTTTCAGGAAGTCCACTGCTGGACAAAGGTTTGCCCCAAGCCCAAGATATATAAAAGCTTTAATGTCTGGACGTAACATATATAGGCTGCATATAGAGTGAGGATTCAGTTTTTATAAAGACGAAATTATCCTATCCTACTAATATTATAAACGAAAGTTTGTAAGAATGTATTGATGTTTGTTACTCTTTCTTAGGAAAACGGCTAAACCGATTTGGCAAAAATTTGGAATGAAGATTGCTTAGACCCTAGGAACTCTAGGAGCGGAGCTCCGGGCAAAAGCTAGTGTAGTTTTAAAATAAGTGGATACTTACGAGATACCGTAATAGACGAACATGCTGATATCGTACCAGTGGATGGCCAAGTACCTCAGGACCGTGGATGCCAGAGCCACCACGAGGATCAGAGACAAGCCCAGGTTTCTGGATTTGGCCAGGATCAGCATGAGGGGCAAAGTGGCTACGTAAAGCTGCATATCCATGCCGATTTGATGGGTGTGGGTTAAGCACTGGAAAAAGAAATTTTTTATTTTTCTTACTGGCCAGTTTGTTTTTTAACGTCATCATCATTTTAGCAAGCATTTCAGTGCTGGTCATAAATCTCTCACAAGGATTTTCAGATTGATCGGTTGGAAGCGGTCTACAAAGCTCTGGAGCGCTTGCCTGTGTCTTTTTTCAGGTCATCTGACCTATCGATCGGTGGGTGTCCGAAGCTGCGCTTGCCGGTCGTCGGCCATCGGTTCTATTAGCTATGTGCCCCGCCCAAACAACAAATAAACCAGACGATAACCTAGAGAATCTTTTAGTCACTTTCATCAGATCTCAGTAATTTTTAGGGTTCCATACAAAAATGTACAACGGAACCCTTATAGGATCACTCGTGCGTCTGTCTGTCCGTCCGTCCGTCTGTCACAGCCAATTTTCTCCGAACCTACTGGACCAAAACAGATGAAATTTGGTATGATGGCGTAATCTTGTGACCCAAACACAGATGTGCAAAGAAAATAAATATTTTTTTAAAATAAGGGTTATTTTTTGGGGACAAATTAGGAATTAAAAAAAATATATGCAAACATTGCCGTGTTATATATCAAATGAAAGAGCTCGTTATGAGGATCTCATATATGTTTTTGTTATTATTGTAACATAAATAGTTTTCATTTTATTCATGAAAGAAGACGAAAATTGACCATCCCCCCCTGATCTCCGAAACTAACTGAGCCTAAAATTTTGAAAAAATATGGAATATTGGTCGTTGCCTGTAGATTACAGAAAAACCTACAAGAATTATATCAATTGACAATTGACAAAGTGGTAAATTTAATATAAAACGTTCACTTACGGAAAACACCACTAGATAGCGATAGTAGTAGTTAACTCGCATCTCATAATCCTTTCACATTAACATACCACAATTGAATATAAAAACTGACATTGGCATTGTACGGAACCCTCTCCACGCGAGTTCAACTCGCACTTGACCGGTTTTTGTATTCACCATAGTAATGTTTTTAACCAAAGTCTTTATTATTATAAAGTATCAACCAAGAATATGAAATAAACTATAGCTATCGAAATAGGTATTAAAAAAGGTATAACAAACGACTGATTTTTTCGATTAATTTATCTAAAGCAAACAATATTTAAAATTCAATTATGATGGTCACGTTGAGAAATAGGTTAAACGATTCGATGCACGAGCTCTTAATTAATTAAAATACCATTTGATTTTATTATTTAATGAGCTATTAAAAATATTAACCATTTAAAAGAAATTATGAAATGAATCATTCTGTGTTCGTCCTTCGGTATTCTACAAAAGTTTATACTTAATTTTATTGTTTTGTGTGTATTAATGGAATTTTTAATATTATTGTTTATATTTTTTTATAACATATTCCTGTTTGTGGTATTTATTTATCATTTTATTTATTTTACTTATCAACCTTTAACTAAACTCCCGAAAATTTCTGCCTGCTGTTGTCTAAAAGTATTAGACAAATGATATCAAACTATTTTCCTTTTCAGATTTATATGCAGATTGTACTCTTATTTTACTCAGTAGAGCACCTCAGCCTTTGTAGTATTATCCACTCTTAAATCTCTACGACAGACAGTCATCGCTAACAATATATCTTCATTTGCACATTATAACTTCAGGACCCAAAAACCGATGTTCCACCAATCATTTGGTTCACTTTGCACTTTTTTTTGCAAGGTTAGGGGACATTTGGCCCGAATTATATTTTCTTCTCCGTTCAAATTCAGGCGAGTTGTCCCATAGACCTCCTCTGCATAGACCAGTCAGGCAAAATGCCAAATTTTGATTATTCACTATCACTTGCTATTGATTTGACTACATTTAAGGCTTTTTCAGGAGCGACTTTCATTTAATTTCCATCACAAGGGGTAAACCACCGTTAACATTAACAAAACCCTTTGGGTATTCACGATGCCATATTAACACATGAGATATTGATTTTTCTTTTATTTCTTCACAGTTCAGTTTTCTCATTCTAAAGTTTTCTCAGTCTTAGTTCTGCACATGTTATTTTCCTATTTACAATAATCTAATCATTTATAATCTCTCTATCTTGTCGTAGTTTAGAAGCAGAAGAAAATATGATCCTCATTTATCTTCCGAAATATCTTACTACCATTATATATTTATTGTTACTTTGATATCCCAACTAATATTATAAGTGCGAAAGTGAGTTTGTATATTTGTTTGTTTGTTTGTACACGCCTTATCTACTGAACCAATATGCTTGAAACTTCACATACTTAGGCAGTAATGAATCGAAAAGGACATGGGTACCTTTCGTCCAGGGAAAAAGTTCTCAAAATTCTTGCGGGTGAAGCCGCAGGCGAAAGCTAGTAAGATATACTTGAAGATATGGGTAAATGACAGAGCGTGTTATATAACGTCTGGGAACTAGAGTATAGTGTTAATATGTCACGATTGTTTAATTCACGCATTACTATCTGATTTGTAACACTCCGCGATCATAAACTAGTTTTCCAATCAACACGGCAGCGCAGGAGTCGCAAAAATCAAGATTTCATTATAGAATGACTAGTTGTTGCCAACAGCTCCACACGCAATGAACTCCGCTAGCCTATGGCCTGTCTATATTAAAGGTTATTTATTTCTATGCTGGCTACTATCGAAATAAAATATTTGGCTACCAACATAGACAGAAAGAAAGAAAAGACCTTTGTGTAAAATTTTCTCCATTCAGCCATTCTCGGGCGATTGAAAAACAAAAAACTATTAAGCTTAGGTTCTTACCATTTCTTCAAAACCGAAGTAGTTGTGAATGAAGAGGAAGCTCTTCCACATGGTTTTTTCACAGACTCTACTGTGTTCCTCGACCACCAGGTTCCACTGGGGCCCATTGTTGACGTCAGGCAGGATGTATGTGCAGAACAACATCAGACTGAGAAACAACGGGAACAATCTGAAATCAAATGAATTAAATAAAATTTCTGGAAGAATATTATCTACGAGTATGTTGGTTCATTAAAAAATGGTATCATGGTTGGTTAGTTCGTTAAGAATTTTGTTTTTTGGTTATTCATGCGCTACTTTTTACGCGGCTTTCCGAAGAAGATATTTTTTTCGACACTATATTCGTCTTTTTCTTTGTTGCCCTCTGCGGTCTAAACGGTTTAACGAATTTTAACATATGAAATATCAATAGTGAGGTACTGGGTATAATATATAAGTAGGTATATGCAGTAGAAGATTTTGTTTTTTCCAAAGAATTTGGAATCGCCCAATCTATGGTTTTTTCAATAATTATTTGTCATCGGCTTATCTACCAACTTCAGCAGTAGGTACATAAGTTAACTGCTTTAATCTTGATCGTCTTATGTCTTAAATTCTTAATATATACGCTTTTTAGGCTGCCTGATCCATTTTCTTTATCTCCATATTGCTTAAACATAGCTGTGGGTTTTTGGTTTGAAAAAAAAAAATCGAAACCGTAAAACAAATAAAAAAAAATTCAGAAACAAGATTATGTAGGCAATAAAACAAAAATAAAAAAAATACAATTTGTAGTAAACATTTCGCGCCTTTAGGAGCATAAAGAAGTCCTAGGTATACCGTTATAGCTTACCTGAACCACCTGGCAAGCAGCCTTCCTTTCACATCGATAGTTCCTTTCTTGTCCAAATCTTGAAGTAGATTGTGAGCATTAAGAAATCCACTCAGGTACAAGAAGGTGTCTGTGTAGAGTATAGCCGACCTTCCAACGACAGCCCAAGGCATTCCGAACACCTGAATAAAGAAAACAGTTAACATTTCTACTACAGGTGGTATGGAAAGCGGTTACCACTGGGGGCTTAGCCAAAGTCATAATCTCAAAACGTTGACGAAGTACGACAAGAAGAAAATGTATTGTTTTGACATACGATTGACCACGTGATTTAGCGCAACTTATGTCAATCCCATACATTTAGTTCTTGTCGACATTCGTTAACGTTTTAAAATTGTTAACTTTGGCTACGCCCCCAGAGGTATATATAGATTTTCGCATGGCTTCATTAATAAAATAGGGATTTTATTTAGGAATGATAAAAACTCCTTCAAAGTCGTTTTTCTCATAGTTGAGGGTCGTGACCCCCATAATCCAAATTGGCACCTAATTTCATTCGGTCAGATCTATTCTGGGCCTGGTGTATGACTTCTTGGGTGTTGCATTTCAAAGCCAGGAGGTCGTCGGTCCAGCGGATTGGTGGGATGATAACATTTTCTCTTTCTAATCTTAGCGCAGTCCCGGTTGCTTCCCCAGCTGTTTGCATCAGAGCCCAGGGTCTGCTTCTGCTATTGGGAATTTAATAACAATCTATACCTTTGACATGAGTATTTTCGTAATTTTATCACGAAATACCATCATTAAATGCAATGGACTTACAGTAGTTCATATAGACCTATCACTATAGATTTAAAAAAAAAATGCATGCGCTTTCTTGTACTTCTATGCCTCCTCTTTCTCCTTTTCCTTATTTGGGATAAGGATCCCCAATTTTTATATATGGGGTCGACACAGTATGTAAGTTCCTTCCATAAAAAAAAAAATGATCTATTTCCAGCCATTTCCCGCGTCACATCCCTCCTGGTCATATTCCTCCCTCACACAATCCACCCATCTCTTTTTTGGTCTTCCTCTACTATACCTATAGATTTATTAGTCAACTATGGTCTAAATAGAAATATTTTTATTGCGTATTTAATATATTTGCATGAGGATTAAGATTAATTAAATTTTATATGCGCATGGGCGCTTAATGTCGTAAAATAAAGTTAGTCTTCATAAAAATGTCCTCGCATATTTCCCAACAGTATTGGAGAAATAGTTTTTCCTGCATCTACATAGAAGTTCGCGTAGAGTTAAAATTGGAAATGGCGATAGATAGTCAGTTTCAAAATTAAATTCCTTTGCTAACTGCGAAAGAGGAGTTTAAAACACTCTTGGAGGTCATGTTTCTAACAGTGGTTCAATTATATAGTAAACTAATTTCGATTAGCTACACTTAAAATGTTTTGTCTTTTATTATTTAATTTTTAATTAAAGTGGATTGCATGAAATCGACCCTTTACGCCTTCGTTGCAGTATTTCATAACCACTTTAAGGCCACTAAATATATTTTTTTACTATGGTATTTACATCTGCTGTCTAACCAGATAATTTGGTATTAATTACAATGTCTTAAGCAAACTGGAAACTACAAGGTGTGTTTCTCGTGAGATTGAGTCCACTACCTCCGGATAGACAAACACCTTAGCCACTGGACCACATAAGCAATCTTAAATCATAGAGGAAGAGGGATAGAGTTTTGCATACAAGGCGTGCTAAAGTCTCGAGTACAGCTCTTATATCCGCACTCGTAGCCAAGTGACAATTTCAAAACGCTAACGAATGTCGACAAGAACATAATGTATGGGATTGACATAAGCTGCGGTAAACTTGGTCAATCTTATGTCAATCCCATACATTTTGTTATGATACAGATCCACTTTTTCTTAAATTGCGATACCCGACAGGGTTCATGTTGTACCTATTTTAAGACAGAACTGTAATTGTATAATATGAATTGCAATAAATGAATTGAATTAATGATGATAATCTTTGGCTACTCACCGCTGAAAAATAAACCTTATTGACATAGGGGTTGTGGGCCATCGCCATAGACTTGTGAGCAACAATAAGGGCGAAAGCGTTGACTCCTCGAAAAGCGTCCACTCCCTTGACTCTCGTCGGGGAGTCTGATAGATCGAAGACCTTCTTCAAGTTGCGTTTTAGGGAGAACGCGTTGAGAAGTTTCTCGAAATTTGTGTTGCCTTCCTTTCCGTCGTCCAGCAACGTTCCAAGGCTAAGCAGTAGTAAAACCGCTAGGAAAAATGTACTGCAAGAAAGAATGCACGATTTAATATTATATTACATAGTATAAAACAAAGTCGCTTCCGACTCTCTGTCCCTATGTGTGCTTAGATCTTTGAAACCACGCAAGGGATTTTGACGCGGTTTTTTTTAATAGCTTGTGATTCCAGAGGATGGTTTTTATAGCCGTGCGAAGCCGGGGTGGGTCGCTAGTTAAGAATAAGGCATAGATTAAAAAAACGCATCACAAAAGTTGATTCATTAAAGGTATTTAAATTCAATTAGGCAATGTAAACAAAGCTGTGTAAATAAAGTATGTATTTGTAACTAACTATTATAAGTTATGTTAATAGGTGCGTGAACAAATAATCAATTACTTGAAAGAATAAATTACAATGCATAAGTAATTAAATTAATTATTTATCTTTAAAAGTGTAGTTCCGGCTTAAGGATAGATAATTCCGTTTCTTCCTGTGGATGTGGATGTCATAAGGAGATTAAGGGATCAAGAGGTCTCATTTCGCGAGAGAAGATTTCACCAACAATAAATGTCATCAGAAGAATGCCGAACATGTAAGTTGAATAGTAGAAATAGCCCATGGCTTAAGTCCACCAGTTACTTACATATTTTGTAATGAAGGTAAATAAATAAGTAATTAAGTAAATCTTATAATGTGTCATAAACAAACACCTATAAAGGGCGACTATCGTTCTGTTTGATATGCAACCTAAAAAGCGTTTAGAAAGTAAAGAGTAGTCAAGTGAATTGGGAAACTGAATTACTTTCCCTATACTAACAGAATATTAAGAGCTAATTTTTATGAGTTTATACTTTAATACTTAATGCATGTGATAATTAATCTTCCGAACCACTGCATCTGTTTGTAAATTCTTTCACGATTCAACACGTTAGCGAACACTTTTGAAAACACAATAGAAGTTTTATGGTTATATAACAGCTTTAGCAGTCGCGTGTCCGCCAACTTGTTAAAAGTTACAGTATTCTAGATAGACTTACATCGACAAGGTTTTTCCAAAAGAATAAGGTCTTTTCGGATGTTTGACGGTGCACATAGTGTTATGAACTGTGACTGTCATGCCCAGTCCAGCTAGGTTTTGAGACAGCTCCTCTTCCAGGTCGAAACTGCTGCAGGAACTTGGCATGCAGACACCCCACAGCAGGCTGGAGTACCGGGGCACTCGGTGACCCATCTGGGAACATTAGGAAGGTAAATGAGGGCGATATAAAGGTCTCATTCGAATAACTTATCAAAGAAGTGCAATGGTGAACTTATCCCAACTATTAACTTGTATACCATCCCTTGTAGACTGCACTATGTCTGTTCAAGTCAAAAAATAAAACGGCCAAGTGCGAGTCGGACTCGCGCCCTGAGTGTCTCGTACCCAGACCCAATACTAAAAGACTTGGCAGGTTATTTTAAAAATTGCTCTCAGGTGACAGACATAGCCAATTTTTGCAGAGAAAGTGCGTCCACATTCTCTTCAATTTAGCACTCCTCCGACATGATTATATTGGATGGTCGCGCGATATAACTGAGTCCCACGCGGGCGGAGCCGCAGGCAACAGCTATTATTAACTTTATAAACGTGATAGAGTCTAGCTACTATGGAGAAGCCCGATAGCCAAAACGGTATCAAAACGGTAGCCCATGTCAAGTGAAGGAAAGCGCGGCTTAATCTGGATTGATCACCACTAGTAACATTTCTATTAGGGCTCCTCAGTTCCGGAGAGCACGTTAAGTTGTTAGTCCTAGCTGTTATCGATAGATGGCAGTCTATTGACGGCTGTAGCGGATGCCTTTAGACAGCCTGAAAAAAGCTAACAGTGTTCGTTTCTAACTGCCCCTGAAATACCGTGAAATATTCTCATAATCAAAGGTAGACGACAAAGATGAATTCATTAAATTGTTTAATTGTAACTACAAATGAACAATATCATTGTATATATCACTATCGGAATGTCATCGTATCGGAATTTTCAATAGGTCTGCTTTGAAGACTTTGGTCAAGGGCCATTGTGTTGAAACTATTGTGATGGACGGCTGGGGACCGCTGCTAAATATGTTGATGGAGGCGCGAGCGCGGAATGGCAACGAGGAGCCTTGCTCGATCTGTTTGATGTATGTCTTATTGTTTCATTGTCATTATTGTATGTTTACATTGTTATTACTTAAACAGTTTTGAATCTATTTGCGTTAATTGGTGTAAAGAAATAAAGACATAATAGCAGGAAAATCGAACAATTATCGTTTTTTCGAATGGTTTTCATGCGATATAATCAGTCACTCGAACGATAATCATTCGAGTCACCGGTTTTGCGTATGTAAAAAACGTAAAAATAGAACTCCTTGCTCTTTTACTGGCCACTTTTATTTTAAATATAGAATTTTGAATTCAAGGGGTAATGATCAACGTTCTATTTTTTATTTTGACTGTAAGTATACCTTTTACACAGGACTCCGACAGGAAGTCAAAGTTTTAAAATTACTATTACGCTACACTCATCATCGTTCATTATTTCGTGTAGGTGTCATGATCAATCTACCATGCACCCCTGGTGTCAGAGTTCTTCGGAACCGCCTTTCAGCCTCTGACATGTTATTTTTAAAACAGTTTTTCTTTCCGTGGTAGTCGTTAATCTCCTGTTGGTTGACTAGTAGAAAAAGCTAACGGCTTTAAGTCTGCCATTTACATATTTACAAGTTCAATTAATAAATAAATCTCTCTCTATTTACTTAATTTATTTTGTATAAGTAATTTGCTAAAATCTTCATTTAATACCGTTACCAACTAATACATACATTTGATAATAGATGTAAGTAGGTACACATATAATTTTAATCGTTTCTCGACAACCCTACTCGCGAATGAAGATGATTAAAAATGTATATACCCAATATATTTTCCGTGCTTCCGAAGGCACGTTAAGCCGCTGGTCCCGGCTGTTATCGATAGATGTCAGTCGTTAGTCTATGTCAGATGCCTTTATTCAGCCTGAAAAATCTGGTAGTGTTGGCCACTAACACACCCGGGTTATGTTCCTGTGGGTCTGGTTTTCCTGTAAAAAGAGTTACAGAGGTCAGACGGCAGTCGCTCCATTTTAATAACCAGTTCCGCCAAATCAGGACCATGACTAATAGCGTACCCTGGGCTCTGAAGCGTAAGCTGGAGATGTAACCGGGAAACACGTTCGGACGAAGAAGATACCCAATATATTTTAACTTAAACTTCGCTGTAATAAAAAAAAATGTAAAAGAGACCTGATTCATACTAGTTTGATTTATTCAACATAATTACTCGATATATTAATAAACGGCACTAAAACTGGTTTTGTTATGTTAAGGGTCGTTCACCGCTAGTTCTTGAACTTAAAGGACCTGCACTACTGGTTCTGGGTCTACGATGTTACCTAGGAATGCTAAGGTGTTCAGCATATACCAATAAGGACACAATTCCATAGCTATGTTGCATGCTATGCTACGCTATGCGTGAACACTTCAACGGTAGCTGCGTTATAGTTAGTGCAGATAAGAACGTCTAGCTATAGTATATAATATAGTCGCTTTCTCTATCCCTATATCCCTTTGTATGCTTAAATATTTAAAACTACGCAACGGATTTTGATGCGTTTTTTTAAGGGTAGAGTGATTCAAGAGGAAGGTTTTTATATCCATGCAAAGCCGGGGCGGGTCGCTACTTAAATAGTAATTTAAACAATGCTAATAGGGTGTTATTTTCAAAAATTTTGTCTGTTTTGTTAGCACAGATGCTTTATAAATCAGGTTATGTTGTTAGGCTTTCAGTAGCACTGTGTTTTATTTCAACTTAATAGAAAAAAGTGCAGATCCTACAAAAAACATCACATCAGGACACAGCATCAGATATACCGCACCTTATTTAGCATTGGATTGGTACATTTATAGCGGCGTTTAAATTACGGCAATATCTGGCAAAAAATTAACACTCCCTCTTTTTCACGTGAATGATGTCAAACGCGACTAAGGGACAGTGGTCTAAATAATATTGCACATCTGTCTGACAGGTAGCGATCTATCAACTACAGAAACTCCTATAGATAAAAATCCTAAGACCAACGGTCGGTCATAAATAGAAAATCTTATTTCAAATCGGCGGGAAAAAATGAGAAGCTGCCCCTGGACTCCGTAATAGGTAAGCCTTAGAATACAAGCGGGAAATAGCTGAGATGATGAATATAATAATGTATTTTAAGTAGGTAAAGGTACTGGGTCTGAGTACAGCAGTGGATTGCTACCTTTATTGCGTAAATAATCCCCTAGCCGTCCATCGCTCTAGGACGTGTTCTGTACTTACATTATCCTACTTTTTGCTTATTTTACAGGCATGTAGAAAATAACGAACAGGCTAGTAACACTCGTCTTATTTTTAAGCAAGTCTAAGAAAATACATAACTATAATTTTATCCAAAAAATTGCCCATGGATCGACAAGTAGAACTCGGAGCATAAATGGTAGAATGAGACAAACAAATCGGAGCCTAGGTCCTATGGCATTCTATGTTTTACGAGAAAAAATAGTCAAAGGTTTTACATTGTATCTTATGTTTGTATTTTTGCAGAGCCACAGCTTGTAAAAAAACGCACATCCTAAAGAGACTAAGGTTATTGAATAATAAGTTACGAAATCGGCAAAATGTTAAACGTTTTCCGAATGACCGAATGCAATGAACTTGGGTTGGCTAAAATCGCATCGTAATTCATGATACATTTGCAGTTCTGATAAATTGTGCAACGTTTGTGCTATAATGTAGTGTGTAGTTGATCGAGTTGAATAAACTTTGGCTAATTCTATTTTGCATCGATATACTTCGATATGCAGGGAATTGCTTCTGACAAGTCGCAATGGATGAGCGTTGGAACAAGTTAAGAGTTTTTATGTGGAGCGTTAATGCTCTGTTATAATTGTTTTAGGATTAATAATAATTTTCATTTCCATAACCCATATTTTCTTTACACTCATTAGAAATAGTTCCTCCTACTGCCGAGACCTGTTCATGGATATATCATCTATTGACATAGCCGGGAAAAGGTTTTGGCAGGAGCACCACATAACATCAACTTCTCCAAAGGGCCTCTACGCGTTGGATCAATATCCTCGCGCAAGCCTGTCAAAAGTCCAGGGTGAATAGACCCGTGATTCTCAAAGGAGATACAAATAATAATAATTTATTCAAATAAATTAAAGTTTAGGGGAAATTTATTTATTAAAACTTAATTGTTCCATAAGTACAAATTACTTATTTAATTGGCGGCTTAATGCTAAAAGCATTCTCTACCAGTTAACCATTGGGAGAAACAGAAAAAAGAATACCATGTAAATTTACAGAAATTTTATTAAATTTGTTATAGTTTAGGACCAGGAGTCAAAAATAAGCTACTTTTGGGCGCGATATAACCGAGTCCCATGAATGAGAAGCAACGAGCAACAGCTAGTAGTTTCAATAAATTATTACTAGTTATTCAGACTTATATGTCGTGTTAATAAAATATATGGCTCGCAGTATTACAAAGAATTTCTCTCGCGAGAATTTCAGTTTGTCAGTGTCATATTGTACGATATTACGTATGTGCGATGAAATTGTCCTAGAATAATAAGGACGAATATTCTTTCCCTTAATCCTAACAAATGTTAGGCACAAAATATTTTTTATAATTCTTTTTTATTGTCTTTGTTCGCGGATGATTCCAGTGTCAAAAATATTTCTTCTTTTTTTTAAAGGCGTTGTTTAACCATTTGGCAACTCTAAAACTTTAATTTGTTATTTCTAAAATGAGACAAACTGACCGGTAGTGATTTAATATAAACATGCTTGCAATTTTGTTTTTATTGTTTGATTGTCGTGTTAGGAATAGATATAGTTCATTATGTGATGATGTCCTTCGATTATTTTGTCAAGTATTCTATTAACGTGGACGTTTGGGCTTATGACGTCCGAGTATTGTGTAGAGCACCGAGCACCATCTTAATATTTTATTTAGATGAAGGATTCAAAAAACTCGGAAAATGTGTCTGAATCGACATTTTCATTTTTTGAAGTAAAAAACTTCTTAACATATTTGCTGACAGTAACGCCTCTCGACGTAGATTACAATTAACTGTTATTGTTATCTCGTTTACTGTCCGCAAAAGTGGTAAGACCCGTTGAGCATTTTTGATATGAATAAATACCATTGAACTGGCGACACTGTTACCGTTTTACTGTAACTGTAAAAACAAATAATAATAAAAAATACACGGCAACTTAAAGAAAATGTTACTGTAATCAATTTAGTCATAATATAAGTTTAACTCGATTTTTGTGTTTCCAAAACTAAAACTATTCCTTTGTTCTCTTAATTTTAGTAATTGACTGAGATAGACTTAATTAATGCAATAGTTAAAACGTTAAACGGCTATATTAACCGACTTATTTAACTGCCTTTGTGGTTCAGCCTAAAAACCTGGCCGCTGGTCGATTTCCACAGAAAGCATACTTTGTTTATTTAGTTGTTTCCAATTTGGTTAGGATTGCGGGTTTGAATCATCTGATTGTCTGATAATAAAGATGATTCCGTGCTTCATAAGGTGCGGCTACATGTGCCTAACGGTGGCTTCGGAGTACTATAATACCAGGGTGTGCAATTGTGCATGGTCTTTTAACCTTGTAATGATATGATCTGACTTTATGCTCTTAGATAGCATAAGAAGAATATAAATAACTACAATTGGAAAACAAATCATGTTTGTATTGACGTGATAAATTAACATGTTATAGCTCACAGCCTACTTACAAGCCTTTGTGATTGATTTATTTGTAAGTTAGTTGCTTAGCTAAGTTTCTTAACAATGTTTTAAAAAATACTAGGTGAAGGATAGTTAAATATTATATTATCAATTATATATTGAAGAAATGAGTATTATTTATATATTTGTTATTGTAGGCAAGTTTTATATGTATATTTGGAAGAAATTGGTTTAATATTGAAAAGAAATGACAGACAACCAAAAATAATTGAAACTAAAGCACTTACATCAGTGACGTTGCTCCTAATATAATGACCACTATGTATCAGGTAGTCCAGCCCATCGTATCTGGGATCGCTTAAGGAGATCTGGAGGGAGGCCAGGCAGTACTTGCCTAGGACTGCACCGTCCACACTGAGGCACTCGTCAAAGTCGCCATACTGATTTCCGTTGCCGCTCAGAATGCCTGCTGGAGGCTTGGCGGTCGCGTCGAACACTAGAACAATAAATTACTTAATTCAAAACTTGCTCCTTTATCCTATTTACTAGCGACCCGCACCGGCTTCGCATGGGTATAAAAACCTTCCTCTTGAATCACTCTATCTATTAAAAAAACCGCATTAAAATCTGTTGCGTAGTTTTTAAGATTTAAGCATACATAATGACATAAGAACAGAGAAAGCGACTTTGTTTTATACTATGTAGTGATGATTCATACCAGTTTTGCATTTCATGTCTCTCGTACTTATCTTTCATTCATCCTTCTCCATTCAGTCTAATGGCTGGTTATTAGTTATGTACAAGACTCGAGGCGTCGAGCTTTATTTTTGAAGGCTCGAGGCAGATTGACAGGACTCGGTGAGCTCGATAGGCTCGCAGACCCAAGCCTAGCTGAGACGCGAGCTTTCTGAGCCACGCCTCGAACCTTCAAAAGAGTTCGAACCTTCAAAAAGGCCGGAGCCTTCAAAAAAGGCTTTAGTCTGAAAATTAACGCGAGTCTCGACGGTGATCCAAATACCTCTGGTAATCCCTATACTAACTAACTTTATAATCATCATGATAATGTGGAATGAGCCATGGGTTTCCCTAGAGACTACAAAATGGGTAAATGGTGGTACTTATTATTAAATTTATACAAATATTAGATGTCTGTTTGTTCGTGCCGATCTAAGGTGGCTCGTGGAAGGAAAGAGGTAAAGACGTAGTTGATATAGCCAGTGGATTAGCTCTTTGAAGTGGCAGTGGGCGGGGCAATGCGAAGAATCAATGGCCGATAGCAGAATGGTTCTCGAATTTTGACCACGCACCGGCAAGCACAGCGTCGGACACCCACTGACCAGATGGTCTGAAGAAGGTCGCGGGCAAGCGATAGATTCAGGTCGCTTACCTGGCTTATGTCCAGCAGTGGACAGTCTGCTGCCGAAATGATGATGAAGACACAAACACCAAATAACACTATAACATCTGTGACTATATCGTTATGATATTTGTATTTGATTATTATTTATATTTATTGTATACATTAATACTAATACGAGTATAATACTATTAATATAATATTTTATTATTATCAGGACTCCGAAGCTACCTGCTGAGGATGAAACCGAGAAATCGCGATATGGGAGAGAGAATTATATTATTTATCGATAAGTAGAACTTGAATATTGAGGGACAGTCTTGTCGAAAGTTTGACCGGAACCTGTCATCGTCAGAAAACCTTGAAAACAGTAAACTTCACTGCCAACCACCCGCAAAGTAAGGGCAATACACAATTAAAGAATATACAGAAGTACATTTCTTTTAAAGAATTGCTTATTTTGGATTGTCGCCCACCCGCGCTTCAAAAGAGTATATCTACATAATTAACGTTTATGAATTTTGATAAAACTACTATTATTCTGTTATTTATCTTTACATCAGGAAAAGGCTTTGATTTTATGTGTACCTATATGTGTACTCTGGTATAAGAAACATTTTTTTAAAACAATTACTGATGCTATTTGTTCAGGTATATAAATATAGCTGTTGCCTGGGGCTTGGTTCCCGTGGGAATTCCGGGTTAAAATATAGCCTTTGTATTGTTCCAGAGTTTAAGCAATTTCAGCCAAATCGGTTTTCCTGTGAAAGCGTAACAAACATCCATACATTCTTACAAACTTTCGCATTTTTAATATAAGTAGGAATATCACCGACTCACTTATGAAGTCAATGCGAAATCCCAAATACTAAAATTGTTAAAAAGTTATAATTTGGCACATCCTTCTCCTAACTTCCTAACTAATTTTAAAAATGCAAAAGAAATTCTGTTTGTTTTTTTGTGTGTATGTTACGCTTTCACGCTCTATCTACTAAATCAATCTACCTGAAATTTCGCATACACATAGTTAGAAGTACATAAAGTACCTTTCATTTCGGAAAAAGCACTGTTCTCGAGGGAAATTCACGTGGGCGAAGCCGCGGGCGAAAGCTACTAGTTTAAATTGATTAAAAGGTCAGCTAAGCTAAGTCAAGTTTCCCTAAATTCCCACGGGATTGGAAGCGAGGTTTCGCGCGGCCTCTAGTCTACATAACGCTATTAAGTGACAAGTTGTGCCAGAACGGTCATTCTCGTTCAACGTGTCACTTTTATACCGCCGCCGCGTCCACAGCTGCGAGTAACTTATGTACCGACCTTATTTTACACATAGTTATGTCATGTCCAGTGGCGAAATATTTGTAGGTGGTGCATCCGAAATGCGACCATGAAGGCAAAAAGCGCACGTGACCGGCATGAAGTCTATACATTGTCATTGCAAATGGCTAAGCAGAGCGTCGGGCTCCGTCCACGAATATTAAACATTTTAAAAACATTTTAGAGTAATTAATTGTACGCTAATTGCCCATTGAAATCAGAAGATTGATTAGGAGTGTTTTTAGGGACCCCTAAGAAACACGCACAAGCACAGAAAGTGTACATATAGGATTTTATTAGTAAACTTCCGTTGTATTTCGAGATCTCTTTTTCCAGAAAACTATTAGCATAAATGAAAAAATTGAAAAAAAAAAAGTATACTTGAAATTAAAGATCACCATACTGATAATGTAATTTTTCTTAGAAAATTTGTTTAATATACTATTATAAGCTGCAAGTACGAAACCTACCAAATCGCGCTTGGCCGATTTTGTAAACAAAGATTTGTTGTATGGTTCCAACAAACCTTTATTTTTATAAGACTTAAGCAACGGACTAATTATTTTTGGGAAACAATTAGAAAATTACTTCTTTTTACACTGTAACAATAAAATTTAAAAACGTTATTTCTTATAAATTCCTTTTAGGTTGTTTGACTGCTGGAGGGAAAAAGCATAATGATGATAACAGGATAATGTTACTTGGCCGTTCACCTGTCAACAGACAGACGTGAGGAGCAAGTGGAACAAGCTTGTATGTAACCAAGAAGATATAATAATAAAAGAAAACAGTCATAGGTACCTACTTAGGTATAGATAATAAGCAACTTACGAGTATGTAGTCCCTTTTTTTCGTTCTTATATCTGCAAACCAATTTTACTTTAACCAAGTATCAAAAATAGACAAAATAATAAAATTGGATCTTGTCATTTGCCGTTAAACTATCATGCAGTTTGGCAAAAATATTGTTGTAATTAGCCTGTAAATTATGAGAAATAAATAAAAAATAAAAGTCATAGTCATCAAAAAGAGATTCTATACAGGATGCTGTTTATGAGAATGGCCGCTTAGGAATTGTATGTCATATCGACGAAGGATGTTTACGTCTTGCCTGACTGCACCCAGAAGATGTGTTATGTTTTTCGGATATGTGTAAAATTTAGGTAAGTATATTTCTTTGGTGCAGTATGTAGCCTTAAGGCTCGATGGATTTTATTGAGAGGTATAGTTGTATTAGTCTTAATTGTGAGCATATATAGATAAGTGGTTATTTAATATACTTATTTATATTTATATCAAGATTAGAATAAGCATTAGGTATGGCAGATTAAAGTATACCCTGGGCTGTGAATCAAATGATGAAATTGAAAAATACACACGAGTGAAGAAGAAACCTGAACTCTTAACGCAAGCCGCGAGGAATTGTGATCCAAAAATAGGTCAATTCCGTTGTTATTCAAGGATATTTATCATCATCACTTTGTGTAGGTGTCACGGTCAATCGACCATGCGCACCGTGGTGTCACTTCTTCGGAACCGCCACTCGGCCTCTGACGTGGTTCTTTTAACAACTACCAAAGGGCAGCCGGGAGCAACGGCTTCCGAAACACGGAATCATCTTTATTATCAGATAATCAGGTGACTCACACCTGCATTGTTCTAACCAAACTGGAAACATCTAAACAAAGTACTTATGCTTCCTATGGGAATCGAACCCATGACCCCCGGGTCTACAGGCAAACGCCCTAACCACTGGACCACGGCAGTAAGGATGACATTGAAATATCTTTAATCAAAAAGTTATTTATTTTCGACATTTTCAATCTGCAGGCTGCGCGCGTCCTGTATACGCATCTCGACTGTTGATTAGTTTGTATGTCAATGACGCGTGATCTAATCTACCACCAGCGTGTATCTGTTTGTCCGTATGTTATAGGAAAAACCGGAGACGTGACATATTTCTAATTTTCATGGTTCTGTACCCAACATCCCTTTAACAGTGAATTTTAATTACACTAGAAACTAAGAATATATATACCTACTGGCCTGTGTTGCTTAA
The DNA here is from genome assembly GCA_947044815.1 of Apomyelois bistriatella. Taxonomy (NCBI): domain Eukaryota; kingdom Metazoa; phylum Arthropoda; class Insecta; order Lepidoptera; family Pyralidae; genus Apomyelois; species Apomyelois bistriatella. The sequence goes on from OX345693.1 coordinate 2,824,916, forward strand.
ATACTTTTCCTGTATATAAATTAAATTTTATATGGAAAATAGGTTATTGTCATAATTTTTTGATTTAATTTAAGGTTCCGTTTGTGAAATATTAAGTTTTAAAGTGATATTTTTTGTGAAAGTATACCTTAACAAAAAGTAAGTCTAAGTTAAGTCGGACAGAAATCGAGGCTGTTCTATTATTTTGATCCTATCCCTTATTTTACTAGTAAAATATAATAATAAGAAAAAATATTTATTATTATATTTATATATATTTAATAAAAATATTTTGAAATAAAAAAATATCATAGATAAGGTCAAAGGTCAAGTTGTTTTTTTCTTAAACATACTCCATTTGTTAACACGAATCTGAATTACTGCACGCAGGTTTCTTACCTTCGCCTCGTTAAATCAATTTTAAATGTTATCGATATATCGTTATACATTCCACGATAAACAATTGTTAGGATTCCATACAAAGGATGCGTATACCCTGAAAATATGTTGGGAATCACTATTCTTCAGGGGTGACTAGTGATGTGCCGTTCCCGGGAATCTGAAACTTTCCCAGGAAAGTTGTATGTATGTAAAAAAAAATATTGTATAGAAAGAACATTAGGTTTTTATTATTCCGTAAGTAAATAAACTGAGGGAATATTTCCGTAAACTTTGTAAATTTTCAGCGTCACTTCACTAACAGTGGCTGTATTTCATGAACAGAAATTGACGTATTATGTATTTTTATTACTGCTATACCTAGAAATAGATTTAAAAAAATCAAATAAGTGATACACTCGATACAATGTGATTTTTATATAAAAAAAAGTAGTCCAAAAAGTTGTTACGGACCCCGGAGCGGGAATTTGACTCGCACAAACAAAAATGACAACTGGTTGATAATCACACAAAATTTTATTAGCCCATTATCCGTACCCCGTTCGTTTTTCAAAATTTAATCCCCATGGATCCACCTGGGAAAACGCTTAGATGAGAGAGAGATATGACGACGAATACAGCTTAATGAGTGGAGTATCGAGCAAAAACAAGTCTTAATCTTAACGCCCTAAAAATTCATTTCCGATTGCATTATGTAAGGTCACGGTCAGATGGAGTCGACTGTAACCTCTTTATTGAAGAACGATGCATATTCAATCGTTCATTCATCAAATTAGAGTTCAATGTTTCCTAAATTGTTACGAATTGGTACAAGTCTTTGTTTCTGTATCACCCTTAATCATATGCCAGATTCGCGACAAGGGTTCCGTATCAGCTATTATATATTCTGTGGTACCAGTAGTCGTGTTATACTTAATGCGTTTAACTTTCAATGAAATGAACATTTTTGTTTTTCGATGGACAATGCCACAAAAGGAAATAGTTTTAAATCAAAAAGGCATTTATATGGAGTTTAATAAAAAGTTTTAAAAATTATGCAAATAAAGGCAAATATATACGAAATTATGAGAAGTTCAAATCTTTAATTTCTATTTACGAGATTCGCTTACAGACGATCTGACAGACAGCTAGGTGCGTCATCGTTCTAATAATTGACAAATTTTATGATCCGTAATTTATATGTAGATCGATTACTTAAGTATCCCATCACTATTATTATAATTTGGAAAATGTGGCAGTCGACACGCAAGCAAAGAACAAAATTGACGCAAGCAAAATGGTAAAAAAGCTTAGTTAAAAAAAAAGTTTGGCATAAAACCGCGCGCGATTTTGTAATTAAAAAATAATATTCCTTGATGGACTTTTATCAACTACTACGCTTCCGTGGTCCAGGCTCATCACACTTCGTAGGTCCTGGGTTTGAAGTGCACCACAGGAAAATATTTCTAGTAATTTCACATTCATTTCACAAAACCGCAAACATTTATTTGTTGCCATTTTACAAATATTTGTCGTATCTGGCGTGTTACGCACGTTTGTGTTACACAAAATAAGTTCAGAACTAAATAATAAAGGGTACCAATGAAATATTATGTAAAAATATTAGAGCAAAAAATATTTTGGAACCATGACAAAAGCTTAGAACTAAAGGGCGCCAATGAGTGTAAATATATATCGATAATTAAAATGTTGTTAAGCACTACAAAAAATTGCTACATATCTCATTGTCAAATTTGCAAACACCAGAATCGTAAACAAACCAACAATTAATATACCCACATGCATTCCCAAAAAAAACAAATACAAAATGATAACAACAAAAAAAATTACTTTTCAACGCCCACAGCTCCAAGCGCTCCAAGCCATCCAGGAATAACTGGCTGTCGATCCTGCACTGCTCACTGGTCCCATTCCTGGGCACAACCACTTTCGGGAATCGATTGTACAGGTCCAAAACATTCACTCGGGGGTAATTATCGATTGATTCGTTTTTCGCGGTCAATTTTAGTATTGTGCTATTTAATATTGATTCTGTGAGGATGCTTTTTGGCGGGAGGGTGAGTTCGATACATTCGCGTGCCGTGGTGGCCGCTGCCAGTAGAAGGAGGAGGCATGCGCGCGCAGCCATGACAGATCACTCAATGATAGGGCGCGCGCGCAACTTGCAGGTATAACTGCTTGCTGACCTACGGGCTACGATCTACGACGATGACGGGATGCGATCCAAGTGGACAATGGAATTGGGAAATAGATTTTTCGTCTATTGTTTTGTTGACTTTGACTTTGTTAGGAAATTAAATGGACAATCGTCAATCGACTTATTTTTTATATTTTTAATTAGCTAGGTAAAGTTATTTAACATGTATATTTTTATGGAGATATAATTTAATAAAAAAAATTACTTGTATAATTATAATACAATAGTCACAAAAGTGCTAGGTGACACGACACAATCTTCGTAGATGGGGAAACTGAATCTCCCTCTTCCTGAAGGTTTCGGGACGGGAGTACAGAGGAGAACCGACAAGGTTCGAGAAGGTTAAACGTAAGAACAATTAAATAAAAATATAAAAGGTATAATTTAAAATACTTACAAGTATAATAATTTTTTCATTTACGAAATTACAAATGTAGCATGTGACCGTAGCTTCAGCAAATCATTTCTGCGGCTCATATTCCACCTTGCTAAGTATCAATTAGGACGGTATTAAGTTAATACTAGCTATTTAGTAATTTGGAAATAAAGTTTAATTATATGACACAGATATCAATGAATTTCCTAAATTAGTTCCTTAATATATCTTTAACTGACTTCCAAAAAAGGAGGAGGTTCTCAATAAGATTTTTGTAAGCAATGAGGACGCGGGGTTGGTCTGTATAATGGTTGCAAGTGGAAATAATTCTTTAGTCTCTGTCTACCCCTGCGGGAAACAGACGCGATGATTTTGATAAGGAATTTCTCCGACGTTAATGGTTTCAAAGAAGTTTCATCAAAATTGGCCGAGTACCTGTGTTGATTTAAAAAGTTAAATTTTTCTTGACGAGTAAGTACCGTTTTCATCCAAGTAAACGAATGAAAGTATCAATTTTGCTCACATAAGTTTTTTAAGAAAATTCACGCGGGCGAAGCCACGGGCAAAAGCTAGTAATATTATAAACGCTGAAGTTTGTACGGATGTTTGTTACTCTTTCACAGAAAACGGATGAACCGATTTTGCTGAATTTTGAAATGGACATTGTTTATTAGACACACACACACATGGGTTATATTTTATCCCGGAATTCCCACAGGATTGGAGTCCCGGGCATCAGTTAGTTAAAATAAGAATCACAAAAGAAAGAATCAATAAATGTGCCATAATAATTAAACTACTCGATGACATACTTTGACATGATAACATTTTTTTTTATTACATGAGAATCATGTTTCATTAAGTGTTTCATAGTGCGAAATGCGCTTACACTGCAGTCGGCAGGGCAATGACCTCTTGCCGCAGCGTGCAGTAGGTTTAGACGTTTGATATGATCATAGCATGTACACGGATTTTTTTTTAGTGCCTCGGAATAAAGAATACCAATTAAATACATATAATGATTTCTTATGTTTTCGCGATTGTTACACATTAAATTAAACTATTTTATACGGTTTTCTATCGCGTTTATTGCTTATTTATTTATACCTAACTACCTAAATTCGAGCTCCGAATTGTTTTCCGAATTACCCAACTCCGAATGTAAAGTTCCCCGCTTCATATTGAGGCCGACTTCTAATCAACTCTGCTTTGCTTCGCAAATTCTTATCTCAATTTGACTTCACCCCTACCATTCAAATTATCACTCTTCGAACATAATAGTCATCTTTAAATCGATCAGTAGCTTAGTAAATCTAAGTATTAGTAAATTGGTGTATAATAACGAGTTCCTTGAATACTAAATTGTCTTATGATATTTCGTATGATTGGAAGTATTTAATGAATTCGGTTAATGATAGATGAAATTTATTGGTTTTAGTTTGTCACCTTTTTAGATTTTGAGAAATTATTGATCTAATTGTAATAGTAAGTCTATATAGAATATTTTATAATGAATCATTAATTTTTTAAGCGCTATCCTAAAATAACTCGATTCGGTTAAAACTGAAGTAATACTTTACTAACTTAAAGTTAATAAACTGTTAAAGATTTTAAAAATGCCTGAAGACCGCACGCGATTTCGTACCTAATTCTATGGTTAAAACTGTAAATCGTCTAATACATAGATTAAAAAAATTCCTCCCGCGCGCGAATCCACTCTTTGGTTTAATAATATAAATACGTAAGTATATTCTTCGAATTTTATTTGATTTTGAGCCAGCCCTTCTTATATTCTTTTTAAACATTAAAATACATGTTTTTTTAAATTTCAGCCTAGACAGTGTAATCATTTAGTTAATTTGATAAAAAAATTAATAAGCAATAATTAAGTAAAACAGAACGGCTCCAATACCACACCTGACCATATAATTTGCTGATGAAGTACTCTTAGTCATTGACTTAGCAATTAAGCAATATATTTTTAACAGCAGGTAACATGTTAAAAATACTTTCTTATGCTCACGGATTCATTTGGGCGATTTTTTTATTAGCGTTATATGAACTACCAGCTGTTTCTCGCTTCTCGCCCGAATAAATTTGCGGGAATTTCAAATTAAATATATGTTACAATGCTATGTGTGAATACAACTAATATTATAAATGCGAAAGTGAGTTTGTATATTTGTTTGTTTTTGTTACCTCTTCACGACCTACCTACTGAACCAATCTTCCTAAAATTTAGCATACACATAGCTAGGAGTATTGAGAAGAACATAGGATACCTTTCATCCCGGGAAAAAGCACTGCTCCCGTGGGAAAATCACACGGGCGAAAACTACTATTTTCATATTCATACTGTCTGTCTGTCTGTCACCTCTTCACGGCTAAACTGCTGCACCGATTGTGATGAAATTTGGTAGGGATGTAGTTAACGACCTGAAGTCAAACATAGGCTACTTTTGGGCGCGATATAACCGAGTCCCACGCGGGGCGAAGCCGCGGGGAACAGCTAGTAATTCATATAAATTGAAGATTTTGGAATGTGGTATTTGCCATTGAACCCCGTAATTTATAAAGATCGGTAGTTTCGTAATATTTGGAAGTCACCATGCTGCCCTACCAGCTGTGAACAGGTTCTGTTCGTCAAAAATAATAAGGTTAGGGTCGACCGAGTGCATTTATTGTGATTGCAAAATTTGATGCGATTCCATTGGTACTCGTCGTACAATAAGTAGCTACTACTTTTTTAACTACCGACGCAAAAAGAGGAGTGTTATAAGTTTAACGTGTCTCTCTGTGTAGTGTCGTAGCTCCCAAACGGATGAACCGATTTGCATTTTATGTCAGATAATTTTTATTACAAGTTCCTATCGTGGTTAATTTTCCAATTTAAGTTACAGTAAACATGAATAAAATAAATAAAGCTGAACTGTATGTTTGTTTGTCTTGAAGGCATGCCTGATTCATGGAGGGTTTTTTTAAATACTAACCAACTATCCGCTACTCAAGACTGGTCAGGATGAAAAATGGTATTTTTCTGATTAGCCTGGGTCTTGGATGTACATCTATATATGCATTTGTTATTGAAAACAAAGCTAAAGTATAAACTGTCTAGCTTTAAAACAAACATAATTTTATTTTTTTCTCTACAGTGTCAAACGAGTAGGGGCAGCAGGGAATGTGATTAAATTTTCGCGATGTCCACGCCTCTTGAGGTTTACATGTTCATGCGCCTATATACGTCATCTTCGAGTATCGCGGCGATAAGCGATGACTCATGGGAAAGAGCACATAAATTTATATTTTAATCCAATTAAAGTATTTTGCTAATTTATTTAAGTATATTATTGAAAAATACAAATAAACGAATCTAGGAAAACAGGTCTACTTACCGGCTCAAACGTCCCCATAATGCTGGCAGCATAGCCATGATAATACTATCATACAGTATTCTAACTCGGCCGTGTCCTTGAAATAAATGCCTACAGCCGCGCGGTACATAAACATGCGATAGGGCTGCCCATCAACAGCATTTTAATTACAACTGTCTTCTTTTAGTTTCTATCTAGTTTTGTGATTGTAAATATTTTTTTTTTACTTAAACAAATAATATACTTTGTGAATGGAATAGGAAATATTAAATAAAAATGCATGTTGTTTTTTGATTAGTAGATTTAATTAAAGAACCATTTTTACAAGCTTTTATTATTTTCACCTGTCCCGTTGTCTGTAATCAAATCTTGAAAAAGGAAATCCGTTATAAAGACACAAATTATACGTACCTATTAGTAAATAAAATCATTTTATAGCCTTACCTTTCGGAGTTTCCAGGTAATCTAAAAAAATCTGAGTGCGTCATTGAGGAATTCATAAATATCGCGCGGTTTCGGTCGCTGTTTGAATAACAGCACACCGTCCGTTTGTCACTGCGGCGCATTCGCGACTGTTGCATACCGAACGCATACCGTGATCCGGACGCGTAGGTATAGCTCGCGTTTCGTCCGTTTGTATGGAGTTAGAATACTGTATGATAGTATTACCGTGGCATAGCCACGCTCGTTGGATACGTTGAGCCAGGAATCCATACTAATATTATAAATGCGAAAGTCTGTCTGTCTGTCTGTCTGTCTGTCTGTCTGTCTGTCTGTCTGTCACCTCTTTACGGCTAAATCGCTGGACCGATTGTGATGAAATTTGGTAGGGATGTAGTTAACGACCTGAGGTCAAACATAGGCTACTTTTGGGCGCGATATAACCGAGGCCCACGCGGGGCGAAGCCGCGGGGAACAGCTAGTGATAAATATAAAAGCGTTATCTGTACTATGTTATACTTAGTAATAATAGTTCGTTTTTTAAGTTTTTTGTGTCGTATCTATCGTATTGGGGTTTGCCTGTAATGATAGTTGTAAGTTGGAAGTAAATAAATACAAAATTTATTATCACTACATTGTATAAAACAAAGTCGCTTTCCCTGCCCCTATGTCCCTATGTATGTATGCTTAAATCTTTAAAACTACGCAATGGATTTTGATGTGCTTTTTTAATAGATAGAGTGATTCAAGAGGAAGGTATTTATGCCCATGCGAAGCCGGGGCGGGTCGCTAGTATTATTTATAACATCGATGGAATTGTTGACAGTAAGAAAAATGAAGACTCTCTTATTTACTGTATGTGTAATCAAAGTTGAATGATTTGAAGTCAGGCACACGTTTTTTGGATATAGTTTAAGAACATTACATAAAGATAATGGCTTTGACAGAACCAACTATTTATGCATACATATCTGTTAATGTTTAGATTTTATTTGTTACTAGCTGTTGCCCGCGGCTCCGCCCGCTTTGTAGTCGGTTATATCGCACCTAAAAGTATGATATGTTTGACGAAGGTCGTCAACAAGATCCATAACAAATTTCATAAAAATCGGACCAGCGATTTAGCCGTGAAAGTGTAACTGACAGACAGATAGGCCTTCGCATTTATTATATTATTAAGTATGGATGTGTCTTAATAAATAGTTATGAGCAAAGCAACGGAGGAATAAATAATTACTTATATCCATTTTTAGGGTAATCTGTTGCATGGAGGCTTATCTCGTCTTTGAACATCATGGTTTCTTTAGCAACCAAAAATGTTTACTAAGTAAGGTTCATAAAGGGGAGAACCTCCCAAAAATAAACAAAGAAATTTTATGATCAAGGAGGATAGTTCCAGAGCTAAAGGCGTTCAAACAAACAAACTATTCACCATTCATAAATGATGGCAAACCAGTTTATTTTCAATTATCCATTATGTGTTTAAAAAAATCGCTTAATTTCGTTACAAAACCAATAATACCATTACTGCCTTGAAATTAACCTGTAACCGAAGGTTCGACGAGTTCATCCATACTAGGTCATCTAGGTCATAATATTACTGTAATAAAGCCATACAGCCAAAAAGATCCCACAAGAAGGCCTCATACTGCGATGGACAGATGACATTAAGAAGATAGGAGTAGCAGCTGGATCCTCACCGCTCAGGACCGAGAGAAATGTATAATTATAATTAACCCGTCCGCTCAGCATGCGCACACATGTGTCACATAACAATTGTTTTTCTATCGTGTCTAGATTCCAGCGAGACAACGGGTTAAGTAGATATCCTCGAGTTAGTATCCCATAACATAGCGATTTGTGATTTGATTTGTTATCGCTTATATATTTATTTTTTCTTTTTCCAACAGAACGAATTTATAATTTTACTACCGCCCCGGCTTCACATGGGCATAAAAATCTTCCTCTTGAATCACTCTATTAAAAAAACCGCATCAAAATCCGTTGCGTAGTTTTAAAGATTTAAGCATACAAAGGGATATAGGGACAGAGAAAGCGACTTTGTTTTATACTATGTAGAGACTACGTCCTATCAAAGTCATCACAACTTTTAGAATAACCTTCAATTAAACTAAGGTCAAATAGTCCAGAACAGCGTTTTCAATACAATGGACTCAGAATCTAGGGATTCTTGCGACAGAAGTCAAAACACACAAGGGCAGACTACAATTGAACGAAAATAATACATACAATAACAACGAAAAACAATAGTCCATATCTAATGTATATTTTAGACGTTAATTAATGAATGTCATGCCCTATCTTGCCCACTCCTGAGTAATAGGCATCTCTTTATGGAGATATACTCAGTGGAGTATTGGAGATATAAAGACAAGACGAGACAAGACAAGACAAGACAAAAATTCTTTATTGCACCAGTAAAAATATAAATGAGAATGAAATGATATAATTAATTATACAGGTGAATTTATGCTATCCTCACACAAGCGACTTTCGAACAACGTCGACGTCTTGGCAGCGCCCGCGCAGCGTCGCGTCACACCTTTGTCAGCGCTTAGTTAGTTGACGCTGCGTGGAAGCTGTGCTGGCACGGGGATATTATGATGATTATAAGACGCGTCATTAGACAAAGTTTAAACTTAGAAGGACCTGAAAAAATTGAAATACGAAATTAAAAAACGACTTTCCATAGAAATTGGAATTCCATAGCAGTGCCCTCTGGTAAACTAAAATGAACATTGTTAACAATAGCTTACTATTACTAATTCTGTGGCAATAGTGGTAGAAAGCATAAGTTTAAGTCTAACTTATTTTCGAAAATATCTATACCACTTTGGCATACTTGAAGAAAGGCCCAGTGCTCAACAGTGGGCAAAAATAAAACTGTTATTATGATAATGATCAATAATTCTGAAATTTCAATCATTTCAATGGCTATAAACTATATTTTCATGCAACATCAAGTGTGAAATATCACATACCTTCACAGTACTGGCTTAAACATCAAAGGAAATATAAAAATAATCAAGGAAATGGATTAAAGTAGGTATCTCCAGCTATTTATTTCCTCAAGCTTATACCCTTGAATGATTTCTACAAACTGTGCGGGAAGAGAAGCAACTGGCGCATGCTTTGTTTGGTTCTCGCTATCAGGCTAGCATTTAATGGAAATCCATTATTAATAATAATAATATCAGTTTATTTCAGACATTTAGTCCATTTGGTTAGTAAACAATAGTGCTTAGCCTAGTGTTAGTAACACATTTCACAAAAATGAAATAATTTTGCCATTCAATGTCGCTCAATCCCATTTGAGATTGAGCAGCAGTGATTGACATAAGTACAGTCCAACCTACTTGTAATCATGCTCAGGATGCTGTTGGCACTAGCACGCACTCTGCGCACCAGGGATGCGCATCTTTTACGCATCGTGGTATAAAAACAATCAACGCGGTTTTCTGCGAACATCCCTGATGCACTACAGTGTCTTGGTAGCCCCATCAACATCCTGAAAGCATTATTGTATTGAACTCGAAGGGCGCTGTACGTTTTTTTGCTAAACTGAGCCCACAGGCTGCAGGTATAAAATGAGGTGCAATATGCTCTAAAAAGAGTAACTTTAACTTTTGGAGAACATCGAGCAAACCTGCGAGCTACCATGTTCGCCCTCATCGCCAGCGCCAGCTTTTTCCTCCGACCCCAAAAACCATGCATTCACATTTTAGGGCATTATACTTTAGTCCGTGAGCTTTAGCATAAGCTTCACAGATTGCCACTAATTTTCTGAGACCACATATCGACGCACTCAGCAGCACCATGTCATCAGCGTAACTTATATTATTGACATTAACTCCGTCTATGTGGCAACCGAGACGAGTGCTACTGAGCGCAACGATCAGGTCATTGATATAGAGGTTAAAAAGTGTCGGCGAAGACAGCCCACCCTGTCTTACCCCACACTCCAACCCGTATGACCCAGACATGGTTCCTGCCCATCTCACGCCGTTTGCTACACTATTTTTAATTTACTCTTGGATTATTGTACCCTACAAAATAAGATAAGCAAAGTTTTATGTTAGTGATGTGGCTCTATGTGATGTGGCGCGGATTATAAGATTCATTACTATGTTCTTATTCTGTGATTAAACTAAAAAAAAGCAATAGACTTAAACAAATATAAATATAATAAAATACATAATAAAATAAAAATATAATAAAAATAAGTGGTATCATAATAAAAAGTATTTTAAATACCTACTGTTCACTAACATACATTGTTAGTGAACAGTAGGTATTTAAAATGCATTAAACTTTTTTTAAATTTAGTAGTTCTTATTGTACAATTATTTTTAAGTAGTAAAATAAAAATGATAAATAAATCTCCGGACTACGGATACTCAAATTGTAATATATCTGCATTATTAAATAAGCTTAACGATAGGTAAGATGACATTAAATGATAATTTAACCTATGACCTATGTATCTTTAACAATTCAATCAAAATAGTCACACGAAGCTGAAAGCCAACGGGTGCAATCCATCCATCGTCATCAAATAGGCGCGCGCGCCGGACAATCGCCTCTGCTACACTATTTTTAATTTACTCTTGGATGGCTGCCATCATCTGTGCCCGCGCACCAGTTCACTAGAATTAACTCCTGGGTAACGCACCTTTATCACTAAAAACTCAAAGTCACCGAATACTAACCTTAAAACCTCAGGCATATCAATGAAATCCTCCTGTTTTTTCAATGAGACATGTTTAAAGTGTGTGATGGAAATAAATCGCTGGGTTTGTGGATGAAAACTGTTTAGTTTCGACGATGGCGCCGTGAGCGTCTGGCGCGACCATGGCGCGGTATCGATGGACGTTTGCTCTAATTTTAATCTGCTTACCTATCCTAGCGACAGTGATAACCGCATTCCGAATACGTGATTTACCTAAAGCGTCCAATGACGCGCCTAAATCCAATCTGAGAACGCGAAAGTGTGAACAGTGTGATGTGAATGAACTCAAGGTCGGTCAAAAATCAAAAAGTGTTAAAATAGAAAGTGAAAATAAGATCGAACCACTAAAGGAAAGTGTTGAAGACAATAAGAAAATAAATTTAAAATATGATAGTAAATCTAGTTTCAAGTTAAAATATGATAGTGATGACGACGACGATGAAGATTTTGGCAACATAAAATTAATAAAGAATGAAGATGGTTCCCGACGTGAACAAACTGTAAAAGTAAGTAAATCTGTAAAACCTGAACCAAACGTACCAATAAATAGGCCTTTAAAAAAGGCGTTTATTACTCTTGACGATGATGATGATGATGACGACGACGATGACGATGATGAGAATGATGCAAAACACGTAACAAATGTAAAAAAGAAACCTCAATCAAAATCTGCTAATATAGAGCTTCCGGGCAGAACAGTAGAAATCAAATCTAATTTGATAAAAAATGACGATAATGATAATGACGATGACGACGACGATGACGACGACGACGATGACGACGACGATGATAATGATGATGACAACGATGGTGAAGATGAAAACAGTGGCATTGCTGCAGCTAGAAAAATTTTATCAGACATAAATGCAGCTAAAGATGGCGGTAAGGGTTCAACAGAAGTTAAATCCAAAAAAATTGATCAGGTTAAAAAATCTGAATCTAAAGTTATTAAAAATAACGAAAGTGTTGAAGATAAATTAAAAAAAGACAATAGTAAAAGTATTAAAACACCCTTTAAGCAAGACAAAGAACCAATACTTGAATTTAAAAAGTCTGAAAATGTAAAAAAAGAAAAATCGATTGATGTGAAAATCGTAGAAGATAAGAAAACTAAAAAACAAAGTGAAGAAGATAAACCTAAACCCTTACCGATAAAAGAATCTTTATCAAAAAAAGAAGAACCACAGGAAAAGCTTAAAAAGGTGGATGAAACAGTAAAAAAGGATGACAATAATGTCAAGAAAATTGATATAAAACCAGATACAAAGCATATAGAAAAAAAGGAAGAAGTGAAAAATCAAGAGAATAAAGAATCGTCTACACGTAAATCAGAAGAGGAAAAGATTACAAAACAACCCAAAGAACCTAAGAAAGAAGAAGTGAAAAAGACCGAAAAGAAAATTACGGTTGATGTTAAATTAAAAGAAGATAAAAATAAGGACACACATAAAGCACAAGAGCATAAAAAGGAACATAAAACTGAAAAACATGAGAAGTCTACTGAAGAAATTGTTTACGATAGTCATGAAGTTAAAAGTGAAAGTCATCGTCAACAAGTGAGTGATGCTGTAAGAAGGCGCAATCTCCTTCAAAGTGAATTTGAGGATTTCTATGCATTTTTCCCTACATTCGCTCCAAACTTCTCTCGAATTCACAATGCCGAATGCAGGCGACACGGTCAAATATTACTAAGGCAGCTCAGAGGAACCAAGCTATGGGCTTTGAACAGTAAGTTAATTGTCCAATGTTATTTTCATTTCTTTCTCTTTGTGTTCTCTTCATTTTTATTATCTTCACTCTTTTTAATATCACTTTTTAGTTTTTAATCATCACCTGATAGATAGATATACTTATATCTGGCTCCAACTACGCGAGCCAAAAAAAACCGAAAACATAAAATTTATTTACCGTGGTGTTTATGATACCAATATTGTTTTATGAACAAAGATACAATACAAAACCAGAATTCTAAAGAAATTGCTTTGAACAGTAGCAGATAAACATGGCCTTATAACAACAAAGGTGTTTGGAAACATTAAATAATGGTCTGATGCACCGATTTAGATACTCAAATGAAATCATTAAATTTAAACAAAATTGATGAATTATACTGAAATACCCACGAATCCATATTTTTCTTAGTCCATCATGTCAGGCGCTAGTCGCACCGTAACTTGACAACAGCTTTAACGATAACATATCTTTTTACAGTCTTTTATACTTTGTAGAAGGTTCATAAATCATTCATTGTACTGTGTATGTAAGCACCGCCAAATCAGGACCATGATCAAAAGCTTATCTTGGGTTCTGAAGCATAAGCTGAAAATTAAACTAGGAAACACGCTCGGACGAAGAAGAAAGTTTATAATGAAAAGAAAATTGTGCCGAAAATAAAATAAAAAATCATCAATTCATAGTTTTATGTTTAACAGTTTGCGCGATTTTGTACTTATAGATGTAGATGCATTTTATAATTAGATTTGACATTTAAATTGGTGTTAGCGTTTGCCTGCGACTCCATACTCTTGGAATAAATCAAGTATCTTTCTTACATATTTTTTCATGCTATAAAATGGAGTCTCTAACTTTACATCGGTATAAACTGCGTTTAATTTTATGCATAAGTGTTATATGTGTATATACGCCATAGAGAGACAAAAATTCAAAAAATATTTGTGTTCAAAAATTCTAAATCGCACCAATAAAAATAGTTTTCGGTCAACACCTTTAGTATACAGATAACGATGACATCTTAAAATCATATTTAAATGTAGAGATCATTGTTTTGGTACTTACTATTTTTATTGGCACTGAGCGAAGACAGATTTTGCCAACAGATGTTGACCGTAAAAAAATCATTAATCCTAGCTGGGGTAATCAAGGCCATAGCACAGTTAAATATGTCTTAATAAAAATAAATAAATAGAAACATCTGACAATGTTAAACTTTTTGGGCTGCGTAAATTTTCAGTTTCTCCTTATGGTTAACTGGTAGATAATGCTTTCAGCTGTAAAAATGATATTTTAATAAACAAATATTATTATAACAAGGTGTGGTTGCAGATTTCTCTGTGGGTTGCAGAATAAAGGGCTAACGGAACTTGGTATCTATTGGCCATAGAAGTATAAAACCACGCGCGGTCTCTCGGCAATTTTATTAAATCTGTGGTCTTGGCAATAAACGTATACTTAAATAAATTTCACACAGTATAACTTATTAAATTTTATTTATCATGAAATAGTTTAAATCCATTAAAAATCTGGTTAAAGGCAAAAGATAAATAATAATTAAAAATGTAAAAAAGAGAAAAAGGAAAAATAAAAGATAATAATAAAGTATATTTATCATTTTTATACATATAGAAGTTTTTATTTCCACAATTAATTATAAAAAAACAATATATTTGTTACATTCCTTTTTTGATTTCGTAGAATTTGTGCATTCATATACAAATTACCAATTGTACGTCTGTTTACAGCATGTTCACACGAATCATGAAATTGGAATGCACGCCTCCAATTCTTGTTATTTTGTTATGTCAATAATGCATCCGGATGTATATGAGATTTTCAAATTGCAAATCTGTATGTAGGTAGAACACAATATGATACGCAATTATTTTATTGAATTGCAGTTATTTAATTGCTTCGTGAATTGAATTAAGCCCCCAGTATAAGGAATACTTTTATTTTGAGTGAAAAATTAAAGCTAGACTTGTATATTAATAGGATTACTTGACATAGTCCTAAAGTCATAAACGACATGTTATTTACTTAACGCTTTTACTGCGTGCGTGTTCTCACCTCCCTTGAGACTCTATTGTTAATTAACTGGAAGTTTTAGGGTTCCTTAATCTGAATATTTACGAATTAAACAAATTTAAATTTGTGACGCGGGTAAGGCAAGGACCAAAAATGTCTTTGATTAGTTATATTTGATTGCTGCATTTGATCATGACTTAATCAAAATAACATAAAATTTTAACTTGCAACGTTTTATCGAAGCCGTTTTTTTATTTATAAGCTTTGAGTTATTGATTTTATGTAGTAAAACAAATGGCCAGGTGTATGTCTCTTAGTAGCAGATTTTTTAAATGATTAATCTCGTACACATACACAGAATACATAAGTACTAACGTAAACTTAGTACAGTGGGCCACATAGAAAATTATACCTATATTTATATACTTTTCTATACGGCACCCTGTACTGTAATTATGTGCCTACACAAAAAAAATATATTTGACAATAAACCTCTACGCTACGGAACCAGTCCCTAAGAGCGGATCACTCTTGTTTTTTTTTACAGTGCTTGACGCTACTGCAAAGATTCCCTCGGGGCTGCTCCAAGGCAATGGAATCCAGCTGGGTGACTTTGACCAGTGCTTGGACTCCCGTGCCCGTGTCCAGTTGGAGACCGGCAGTGTTGTCAAGGTCCAGGGGAAGTACTGCCTGGCGAGACTGGACGTCAAAGCTGAAGCTGCCGAGCTGGAGGTTCCAGTCCACCTGGCCCAGGCCAAAAACATAATCAAAAGCAGGATTGATGATGTGAGTTTGTTGTTTTAATATTCCGCAGATTAAGGAAATTTGCCTGGCGACAAACGCGATTCCAAATTCTTTCTAATATTCAATTCTTGTCTGTCTGTATTTATGTAATTGGAACAATAAAGTGTTTATTCATTCATTCTTATAAGACTTTTACATCGTCAGTTTCTTTTTTCTGTAAGCACTACATGGCACTACTGCATAATCTACTATCTGACTTTTTAAAACAAATAACGACCTATTGCATAGTTTTCTATGAAAGTTTTGTTTTAACAAAGTGTATCTCGTGCGATTTAAAACCGCGACCCAAGTCACTAGATTAAAGGTTCACAGATCAATATGGCAAGTACGGTAAGTAGGTACACTTTTCTTTGCTCCCGACTGTGCCAGCCATATAGCTGAAAATATTGATAAAGATAGAGATTCACAAAACAAAATTGGACATAAAGAACGTTCAGAAAAGACAGAGAAAATTTATAGAAATAAAACAAAAGAAGTGGAAAAAGCAAGACCTTAAATAATGAGAAAAAAAAAGAGTTGATATGAAAAGGCTAGCGGAAGATAGACGCACATGGAAGAGACTTCTCAGACAAGAGCACAGGGGGTCTAAAAACGCCACTTTGAGCAATTCATCGAATCGATTCATATTACGAATTCCTTAGCAATTCCTCTATTTTTTGTAAAATGGCCAACTAAACTTTGCAAATCCTCTTCAAAAAAAATTGAAAGAAATAGGAATTGCTAAAGAATTGCTAAGGAATTCGTAATATGAATTCTTTGGAGAATGTGACGGGAGCGACAGGGATATGCTCGACCGCCACAAAGGGAAGATCTTCCCGCCAGGCTAGGGTGTTATGCCTGGGGAACCGCGGCTCCGACGATGTCTTGTCGGAGGTTGTATTTATGCTCCAATCCGTAGAAACTTTGCAAGCGCGATTTAGACTTTCATAGTAATTTGCCATCTTGTATGCAATTCTGAGATTGTTGCTTTTAACGCCATCTGTGGTGCGTCTTTGTAGATATTGTTGTGGCGCTAGTGTCGCCACAAATTCGATTCGATGAATTGCTCAAAGTGGCGTTTTTAGACCCACAGCTCTCAAATTTGCGATAAATAGAAAGAAATATTAAGCTGTGTCCTTATTTGTTCAGCCAGGTCACTTCGTGCCGCGTTTCTCGACGCTGAGCTGGGGAGTGTGCGTGCCCGCCGCCTGCGACCCTCAGGATGTGGAGGTGGTCGTCAAGGATGCTATCCTTCACTACCAGCACACGAGCGGCCTGGTCATTAGGGTCAAAGTTGATGAAACCGACTGCCATGTTCTACCAGGCAGTGATTGGTGGGAGGTGTGGCTGGAGACGCCAACTCTTGTGACCTTGTAAGTCTCATTATTTCGTGAAGGTTTCCAAAATTTGTTTTTTAGTCACATTTAAAAAAAAATACTACTATTTTAGTAGGGAAAAATAAAAATATACTGTTATATTTTTTACTTAGTATTTTAGAGAAAATCTTTATTTTTGCACTTCTTGTATTGTTTAACAATTTTATTTTTTGTCTTCAATAAAACTGTCACATGCTTTATCGCAGTAACTTTTTAATAAATATAAGTAAATCAAAAGCTGAGATCAATTTACTGTACTGCACCCGTAGCCAAGTGACAATTTCAAACGCTAACGAATGTCGACAAGAACAAAATGTATGGGATTGACATAAGCTGCGGTAAATCACGTGGTCAATCTTACGACAATCCCATACATTTTGTTCTTATCGTACCTCGTTAACGTTTTGCGATTGTGACTTTGGCTAATCCTATCGCGTACTGTATATTTCTTCAACAGTATATACTTAGTGCGGAGTCCCGAAATACATATATTACAGTGCGGTTGGCAACCCTACCTTCAGCGAAACAGTTGTACATTGGGCTTAACAAAATGCTATGATATTGAAAAGTTCATAGTTCAACTCGGAATTTACAGTAAAAGTAAATCCAGTTATTCTTGGAATATCAACCTTTTAAACTTTCACATTGTTTGTAATGACCTAAATGTACTTTCATTATGAGATTAAAATCATACTAAACGCGAAATGAATTTTGCTGATACCACGGAGTATAAAATTCCTGAAACTGTTGCCTGCTGCGGCTGCTGCCCTTTGTTCATCATTTATTTCTTGTTAACATTTTATAAAGTCTAAATACAAAAAATAAATATAGTTAAAAAAACTAAAAAATACCCGCTTTAATGAGCAATCGAACTAAAAACGAAAAATAAATTAAACCAAAAAGCGTGTGGAGTGCTTGTGCCATATTTTTCATTTGTCGAGCACCCCATATTTATTTTCCACTTTTTAGCGATAAACTTATCGAATTATTGTATTGTCATCGGTCCTTGATAATTCTACAAAGTTTGAATTAAATCTGACCGTTCAAAGTAGGTAAAAATTTAGTTCAAAGAAGTCGGTTACAAACAAACAAGCAAGCAAACATACAGGTGAAGCTAATAAAAGCGTGTTAAAATCATCATCAGCATCATTTCACCCTGAGGCTGTACTCGGACATAGGCCTTCCCTAAGGATTTCCAAAATGACCGGTTGGTAGCGGCCTACATCCAGCGCCTGCCTGCGAACTTCTTAAGGTTATCTGACCATCTGGTCGGTGGATGTCTGAGGCTGCGTTTGCCGGTGCGTGGTCGCCATTCGAGAACCTTTCTGACCCAATGGCTATAGGTTCGTCGCGCTATGTGCCCCGCCCACTGCCACTTCAAAGCCAATCCGCTGGGCTGGCTAATACAAAAATTAATGCACGATAAACTTCGTCAATATTAGTTTAAAAGGCCACCAATTCCTGCCTTAAGGTTCCCATACTAGCTGCATTTTCGCGTTGTATTGAAGTCGAAAGCATTAGGGCCAGGTATGACCCGAACTGCCTTTAATTTTTGAATTACTCAATAAACACACAGCTTATTGAATATATTTTCCAAAGAATAAATACTCGTAAAGTAACGATACTTAATTATTTTTTCAGAGTGTTCTACGCTATCGTACTTTTATTGGTACTTGTGGCGACGGTTCAAGATTTCCTGGCTGGAAGAAGCTCAAACAATGAAGATGACCACCCAGATGACAAAGCGGAGTGCGATCAAAAAGAGACAGAGAAGAAAGAGGGAGATGGAGATAGCAAACCAGGTAATGGCGCGCTACTTCTGACAAACCTGATAAACGCTGGAATGAGATTAGGAATGAGCATTTGATTGATTGATTGATTGGTAAAATAACAAGTAATGGAATGTAAATACTGTATAGAATATATCACTTTCTCTTCACAACAGATGGTTTCCTAAGCGCCTTCTCCCTCTACCGAACGATTTCGAAGCTGGCGGCGCCAGGTAGTTCAGATGAGATTGCCTGCATCCACGGCGTCCGAGGCCTGGCGACTGTGGCCTTGCTCATCGCCCACAAGTTCCTACCAGTAGCTGTGATGCCGTACACCAACAGGACAAGGATTGCAGAGGTTCGTGTGGTTCAATTTTGAGACTCTATCTAGTTATGGTAACTATCATAGATTCAAAAGCCTGCTTTGGAGCCCAGTGCACAGGTTCCATACAACAGTTATATGGAACCTGTGCCCCACAAGTCTATTTTGTCTATAGGTGTAAGAAAATAAAACTGTTCCCCATCATCATCATTTCGTATAGGCGTCACGATCAAACGACCAAGCACACCCTGGTGTCAGAGTTCTTTGGAACCGCCTCTCGGCCTCTGACGTGGTTCCTTTAACTGTTCCTTAAATACTAAATTCAAAGTAATATAGGTATATTATTCATAGTGGAATAAAAAAGGTTTACATATATATATATAAAAAAGGTTTATTTATATCGCTGGTCGCCAACAATAGGTTCATATATATATGTATTAGTTGTGTTAGACCACGTTAAACAAAGATAATTGGCGCTAAGAACATTTTTACTTAGCGTGGATTAACCAACTGTGGTCGCGGCTAGGAAAGCGTTAGGATGAGAAAAGAGATACTCTAGTAGTTTAGACATTCACGGTGATCTTGGAGGTTAAGGCCTAGGTAAGCTTACATTATCACTAAAACTTAATGATAAAGTTAAAATGCTTCACATTTAAATAGCAGCCATTATGACAGCTGGAGACATATGACGTTTTCTTTAGCTTTCTACAACAAATTAAATGTATTTCGTCTAACTATACTGGCCTTTTGCCAGACATAATCAGTGATGGCCGTTTGTACGTGTCGCATCCAAAATGACCCTCTTATTAAGTCTAGTATACAATAAACTGTTTTTTTATCTTACCGCGTGGTTTTTAGCTTATGTATATGTCGCAGTAAGATAGATAAAGCCGTGATATAGTCATATTCCTAGTGATATAATTATATACCGTAACATAGATATATGAAAGAGATTTATAACTATCTTACTAGGAATATAATTATTATACGGTTGCAATCTAGTAATATGTTTATCTGACTAAACTAATCTAGTCAGATGGTTATAAATCTGCCAGAGAATCAAAGAAAACAACACTAATTATATTGATTTTTATTTTTATTACAAAATTAAGGTTGCAATTAGTCACAATACTGTTTCTGCTGGACAAAGACCCCCCCAAGGATTTCAAAAATGACCAGTTGGAAGCGGCCTGGATCCACCGCCTGCCTGCGACCCTCCTAAGGTCATCTGACCATCTGGTCGGTGGGTGTCCGATGCTGCACTTACCGGTGTGTGGTCGCCATTCGAGAACCTTTCTGCCCCATTGGCCATCGGTTCGTTGCGCTATGTGCCCCGCCCACTGCCACTTCAAAAAGCTAATCCGCTAGGCTATGTCGGCAACCCTTGTTCTCCTACGGATCTCCTCATTTCTGATTCGGTCTCCTAGGGAACACCGAGCATAGCCTCTCCATGGCTCTTTGGGCGACCTTGAGCTTAACTTATGAGGCCTATAGTAAGGGACCACAAACTCATGTCATCACTGGTAACAAACACTGGTGGAAGACTTTAAAGCACTAAACGTTAAGTTACTAAACTTAATCCAGTAATATAACCATATCACTAAACTAGAACCGTATTATAATTATGTTCCTAGTAAGATAGTCATGAATTGCTTTCGTATATCTATGTTACGGCATATAATCATATACCTAGGGTTATAACTATATTACGGCTTTATCTATCATACTGCGACATATATATCGTGGAAGAACTGGAAGTAATTAATATAGGTCTCTTCACCTCTATCAGAAAGTGGTGGATTACACCAACAAACAACATTCTAAAAAGGGTTGACGTAAGTCGCAGCCGCAGTCACAAAATAATAACGAATCATATAAATGTCTTAAGTTCCGACCTCACCTAGAAACATAATAAAACATAGGTTGTATTTTACCGGCTTTGAATCCTTCTGAATACTTATACTTACATGCTTCTTCATCATCATCGGGTGCCATTTTCGAAGTGAAGTTCGGAGGTCAGCAAACGGAAGCCCTCGCATTGTATCTAAGTCCGGTCCAATCGTTTATGTCATCAGTCTACTTTTATTAAATTTAAAGAAAAAAAAACAAGAATTAGTCTCAGAAATCTAACTGGCCCCTTTGTATGTGGAAAAAGCATGCTCGGAATTTTAAATATTTTACTATGTGCAGTGTACACCCGACCTAAAGTGTTAGTATTCAGTAACAAAAGTGTAATTAATAGGTTCAAGGTATACGTTTGCATATGCTGTGCAAAATTTCATAATATTTGCAATGTATGGAAAAGTGCATAAATTTATTTATGCTAATAATAATTAAAAATAAAGTGTACAAATGGTGGACTTATGTTGTAAGCTGTTGCCCGCGTGGTATCGGTTATAGGTTTAGACGTGAATGCGTAACAGACAGACTTTCGTTATATAACATTAGTATGAATGTAAGATTGATACTTACTTCTAAAATGTTTTATTTCATTGAATTCGTAGTCAAATGAAACAATATTTTAAAAAAATTATAATTTTAACCTTTTTAAAATTATATTATGAGTACCTATACCTACTAACCTACCATGATGGAAATATATCCTATTTAGTCAGACGATTTTTCTATTTTGCAAAATGAAAGTCAATCTAGCACAAAAGTCTAGCACGTATCCTTTTCAAAGATTTACAAGTCAACGGTAAGGTATGTGTACTCGTAATGGTGATAATATGAACTGAAATTGCGCCTGCATTGCACACAATTTAAATTTTGCTTGTTTTATTCCGACAGGCTATTCGGGAAACTTATACTTTCAAAGAATACTGCCGCCATTACTGTTTTATTAATAAACTTTTCACGATTTTGCTTTCATTTAACTTTATCTAACTTAAAATGAACTGCAAATTACACAGACGAAAGTTTTACATTTTTAAGTTGAAACTAGAAAAAGTAGTGTAGTTAACTAAAAAAGTTTTGTTCATTGTTACACTTGTATTTTATTACAATACTTGTCTACGTTAGTGGCATTGCTATGAAAAAATTACTTTATTAAAGATGATATGGACCAAACGTTCATGGATCAATAGAATGCTGGTCAAATGTTTCTATAGATTAAAAAAGAAATTTGTCAAATTCTTTGATTGTTTCAGTATCAAAAAAGTATTTGAAAATATTAACACTAAAAACATTAGGTATAAGTAAGTACATAAGTAGTAGTTATATATAAAAAAAACAACCTGTATGTTTAGCGTTATGCTTGTTAGGAGTAAAAACACTCGTGTCTGATTTATTATCTATCGGCAAACTACTTCCGACAAAGATGACTTTTGACTCCCAGCGTTCTAGCATTTAAAACTTTGGAATCAGCTTGGTAAATACAGTTATTACCAACCTAATGGCTCAACCCAAGGCTATTTGCTAAATTTATGGATAGGAGGAACGTGTAACTGACTTTCGCAAAGTTACACCTGAATTAATTAACTAACTTTACAAGTTATCTTAGATTCAAACCCCATTATTTATAAAAAATAACAAACATTTGTTACCAATGCCCGTTTTAATTTAAATGTATTTTGGCTCTTTCTTTCACGGTACATGTCGATAAGAGAGAAACGGCCAAAATACGTTTAAAGTAATTTTTATGAATAAGGGGGAATGTCTTCAAAAATTAAAAAGAGTTTTTAGTTTATCTAGTTTCAGATTGTGTTCAGTGAGGTTTTGTTATTAAAGTTTATTTTTGTGTTAAATACCTATAAAAACAAATGATAGAAAAAAAACATAATATAGGTAGTTGTCCCAAAATATCTACAAATTTTTTAATATGTTCTCAGGTAGTAAGCTCCCCACTATTATCGTGGTGCCGAGCTGGCTGGATCTTCACCGACTGCTTCCTGCTCCTCAGTGGAGCACTGATGGCGCATAGGATGTCTGATAATAGTCCAGGGGCACCGAGAAGACTGCTTTCGCGGTATCTGAGGTAAAATATTATTATCACTATTAAGACATACATATATCTTGTGTCTCGACTTGGATCTAGCAGCTGCTTATTTATTCATTTATTTAACCTTTTATTCAACGTTTCATTAGCAGAAATGCGCATTTGTTTTGGTCAGCGCGTCAACTTGTTAGACAAAATACGAAATTAATACTAAAGTGATAGCTCCAAAATTACTCCTGTTACTAAATGATATAGGAAAAACGCTATAAATACATATGTCTCTATACATAGGTATATTGTAAAGCTGGGCCTTATGCCCACTATACAATAAAGCGAGATTCTAGAAGAGCACCCTCCATCTCGAGAAATTGAACGTCAATTTAGCTCAATACTGAGCAATGTGGAAAAGACGGACAAGTTGTTGGTAAACGGACCTAGCGATGAAGAAAAACGTTTTATCACATCAATATCTCCTTGAAACACAAAATAAATAAAATCAATTAGCTTTAAAACAGATTTAATATCTACTTAAAGATTGAATATGCCTCGATGAAACGCCTACGCGAGTTGAAATCTTTGCGGATTTAATAAACTAATTTCTGTAAATAACCGTAGGCGCTTATAGGTAAATTTGTAAAAGTTATTAAAAGATGCATTGATTTTAGAAGATTGTGCCAGATATCAAGAGTAAGTAATTTTAGTTCAGAACCAATAGATATTAAAATACTTACTCGTTGACTGTATGAAGACACCTTCTATTTTTTAGTATTAATTATTTATAAGAAATAAAAACTAAAACAGTAGAGGCAACAGAACAAAATTCTATTTTTAAATTTTCAAGTCTCTACCGGTAATGATTCAGGAACCATTATAGGTAGAGATCAGGTATCTCAGGAGATACGGCTGTCGGACAGACAGACGGATATTGAGGTCTTAGATTTTCAAATCCCATTTAACAATGTTTCCAAAGTCCCTTTTAATGCACACATTAAATAAATATAAATCAGACCCAGTGTCTTCCAAAATAAGGAAGTAGAGACGATGAACCAATTTTTCTTTTATATATATTATAGCTTTCGCCCACGGCTTGGCCCGCATTAATTTCCCTCAGTGCCCACAGTGTTTTTTCCCGAGATGAAAGGTACCCTATGTTCTTCTCAATACTCCTAGCTATGTGTAGTATGCGATACCATTGAACGTCGAATGACTTAAACTTTACTGGTGAAACTTAAAACTATTTTACGTCATGTGGAATTTTTTAAGATTTTGCACGTTTAATATAGCTGATATGTATACTGAAAAATTATCAAAAGTCTAACTATACTAATAACATAAATGATAAAACCAAACATGGCTTACAATACTTATATTTGGGTATGATACGATAGTTCGATTTAAAACAAAAGTTGATTGTGACATATGCTAAAGATATTGTTAGAAGTCGGTTACTAATCAAAGTGTTAATTGAAGATGTCTGAAAATCGAATAAAGCACACATGTTAATAATTAATTCAAACGTTAAATCAGTTTTTCATAAGTTCAAAACATTGGTCCCGGATGTTACCTAGCTATGGATTTAATAAGAAAGGCATAAGACATTAATACAATGGCATACAGGGTCAATTGATTTTGCAAGTTATTCGAAAATCTAGTGGGGTTCAAATATTATTTTAGACCCATATGAGGTACCACTCGAATTTCAGACTAGAGCTTTAGTGCTTTCAGTCAGATGTCAGACCGTATGTTAAACAGATTAAGATAGCCTCTAAGTAAGTTGTTAAACTTTTGTTATGGGGTTCTAACTCAACGAATATTTTTATAACAAAAACATATTTTTACAAAAATGAGACAGGACAATTTGAAAAAGACCTTTTTTGCTCTAACGGGCGGTGGAACCTGAAGCCCGAATCTCTATATTAGCAAACTATCATGTGATCATACACCTCGGCTTTCATCATTTATACATTACTAGCGACTCGCCCCGGCTTCGCACGGGTGCAATGCTATATAATACATATATTCTTCATATATTAAACCTTCCTCTTGAATCACTATATCTATTAAAAAACCGCATCAAAATCCTTTGCGTAGTTGCAAAGATCTAAGCATACATAGAGACAAACAGCGAAAAGCGACTTTGTTTTATACTGTGTAGCCATAGTGATTTTATTATTTCTTAACCTTTATATTGTAAACAAGAATTGTAAAAAGTGTTGCTGAAAGACTAATTTTACTATACATTTCCAGATTAACACCCGCCTTGCTCGTTGTGGTTCTGTTCTATGCGTATGTGTGGGACAATCTATCCCAGGGTCCAATGTGGGGCACTCTGGTGACCAAAAATGCGGAGATCTGCCAGGAAAGCTGGTGGTGGAATATCTTGTATGTTCAGAATTACTTCGGATTTGATGAGATGGTAAGATATACTTCATTCATATAAAGCGTATTATTTAATTTCATACAATTTTGTTGGCAAACAGGCATACGGCCACCTGATGATAAGCCGAGCAGGAAACAATTAATAAAAATTAATTTTGAATAAAATGCCATACGATATAACAAAAGTGGTAGTAAAAATGTAGATCATCGATACGAATAAAATAAAATGCAATAATGAGCACATACACCTAATAGATCCATGAAATATTCCAATTTCTAACTAAGTACTACCAAGCCCAAGAAAATCCTAATAAATTTACGTACCGAGTATGTTTATGTACTATGTCATGACATACTATGCTGTGTATGTTGTTCTTTCAAATATACCTATACCAACGATGATATGATGCCATTATATGTACCAAATGAGTTGAAATGAAATGAGATGGAGTAAACTGGCAAACCATCGCGCAGAATAGAAAACTATGGTGCTCTCTCGTTTTGGAGGCCAAGACCCACTACGGGTCGTTGAGTCAGCGGAGTAAGTCACTAAGTAATATATATATATTCCGTTCTTATATCAGCAATCAGCGATGTTGCGCTTTAAGCAGATTTATTGAGAGCTCTTTGTCATTTGGAGTGAGTCCTCCAGTGAGCGACTCTACTCATCATTTAAACTTGGAAGAATGACTTTCCTTTTTAACCGCTTTTGATATGAGCGTGTTTTTAGGTCAGCAGCCAGTTAATTAGAGTGGACCTCTAGTTTTCCTTGGTATTTTACCAAAGCCGTTTTACTCTCTTTACTGACTGTATTCACTTGTAGCTCCCTATGTATTTCAGCATTGGCAGCAGCAGCACAACACTAACATCTTGCAGAGAATGGAAAATATAATACTGAGAACCATAGCTGCTGTGCCGTGGTTTATAACCAATATATGAAAAAAGAAACTTATAAATATATAAAAAGTAACTAATATATAAAAAAGAAACCTTATTACAGTGTGCGCCACAAACCCACCAATTAGCCCTGGACATGCAGCTGACAATCCTTGGTGGCATCATCGTCTGGGCCATCCAGACCAATGGGCAGATCTCTAAACTTGTACTGTTGGCATTACATTTAATGACAGCTTACTCCCGATACACCACGACCAGAGACCATCGACTTACTATGTTGGCTTACCAGGGCGTCAGGTAAAGTACCAATATTTATTACAAATTAAAAAAAAACGTCTATTTAGGAACATTACCGGTACCGTCAGAAGCACTACATCTGGCAGATTCCTGCGAACTTAATAAGGACGTTGGACAATTTTATCGCATCTGAATGTTTGTTTGTAATATATTTATTGCTTTAAAATACACAGTTAATACAAAATTATTTAAATCAAAATACAATGGCGGACTTATTAGAGGAAGGATGATTCACGCCTACAGTTTTCTAACTGAACTGGACACAACTAAACAAAGTATGCTTCCCGGAATCAAACCCATGACCTCCAGGTCTACAGGCAAACGTCTCAACCGCCGGACCACAGTGGCAGTAGAGTTCTGTTCTGTTTATCGCTTTGTTTCTTCGAAATACAAACAGCTAAATATGTTAACTGATTGAAAGACCTAGTGTTTTCTTTTATTCATGGTTTTATTGATGGTTCGGGGCTAGGCGTCCTTAATAACACCTTAGGGAACCCTAATATCAACTGATAATTTACTTATTTTATCCTTTCAGTGTCAGCCAGCTCTACAGAACAGCTACCATGAGCTATACCTCTACCTTCCATCGATCCACTCCGTATCTCATCGGCTTAAGTCTAGGTATACTATTGAAGAAACCAAGTGCACATGGAAAGGTAAATTTTATTTAAAGTAAGTTTAATATAAGCATTAATATAAGCAAAGTCAGTTAGTTAACATAGAATTAGGAAATCTACGGCAATTTTATTTAAGCAAAGGTAAAACTTTAAAGGTGAATCAATAGGAATGAATAAATCTGAGAGCAAAAATACCTATTACAAGATCGTAGGTATCGATTTGGTTACAAAGACCCATTATCTTACTTAATTCAAAATTTTGCACCACCTCTTCTCTGTATCACTAATTTGGTTGTCTGGTAGATAAAGCTTCAAGTCCGCCATTTACAATTGTGTAATAAAGTCAGTTGACCCTGCACACCCTTGTGTCAGTGTATTTCGAAACCACAGAAACTGACGTGATTTCTTTAACGACTCTATTTGGCAGCTGGTATCAACGGCTTACTGCCTTCCGAAACACGGAATCAGTCTATTAATGTAGTGAAATAAACAAAAATGTGTAAAACAAGAAACCGGAACAATATGGTATTTTTTGCTCAACTGTAGGACGAACGATGATAATTAATACCAGTGTATAAATCCTTCCTTGCTCGTAGTCAAACTGATTTGACCACGAGAGATTTTAACATTCCTTGTAGTCAAACTGTAAAACTTTGTCTTTGAACATACTGTATATGATGTAGTCTTTATTGTATAAGGAAAATATAGATTAAAAAAAAAAATTGCGCGCGTTTCGAAATTCTTTGGAGAAAAATATAAAATAAAATGACAATTGTATGTCTGTGTCACTTGTATTATTTTCCTGTCTTGTTTGCATTTGGTTTTTTAACCGACTTTAAAATAAGGAGTTTCTTCATTCGTTGGAATATACTAGTATAAATGCATCATAGTTCACCCTGAGGTCAACAAAGGTTTATCATTGTGCTAATTGGTCGATAAACTCTTGTTCACTTTAAATTTTATAGACTCTTAAAATAAAGATTATGTTTTTAATTTATTATTTTGCATCATTAGTTCACTGATAATAATGGCCATTTGTATTTATTTTTGAAATGTATGTATAATAATAGTTTAATAGTACTTAGATAATCTTAATTAAAACAGTATGATATAGGACATAGAAAATTGATTTAGTATAAAGATCTACTTATAAAATCGACTAAAAGAAGCGACTGCGTATCTTAATACGTTAATAGTGAGAATAAGGACAGAAAAAAATTAAATACTAACAAAAAATAATATTAGGAGAAATAGGATTAAGCTAGGAAAGATGGACCGGATGGATGGATGGAAGGTCGTGGAGTGGCGATGGCGATCATGGGCAAACATGTGAGGTAGAGGCCTTCTGGTCGGTTGGCGCCACGCAGGCCTCAACTAGATGTTAGAGGCAAGGGAGACACAAAAAGGAAGTTTATGTAGGAGGCCTACATCCTAAAAATAATATAATAGAGGTGCTATGGATGGATGGACCATTGAATAACTTTCATATTATAGGTTATCTGCCATGTACTTCTTGGTGTAGTTTGTTATGCCCCTATATGCGCATCACCCTGTATCTTTTAAATAATTAAGATGGAATTCCATTTTCAGATTTTCCTAACCTTAGGCTGGGTTCTGAGTGCGGCTCTGGGCGGGGCTGTACTGTGGGCAGGTATGGACTCAGGGTTCCCACAATATCGGTACAGCGCCACATTTGCAGCCCAATATTCTGCTTTGGCACCAATCGCGTCTGCATTGGCGTTCGCCTGGCTCATCTATGTGGTGCATAGTGGAAATTGTGGTGAGTATAGAAATTCCTTATGCCTCTGAACAAGTCTAACTATGAAATACAATCTACAAGATATATAATCTGCATATTTAAAAATCTGTTTATGTAGATGTCATTAATCTCTTATAACTTTTATTCCTTACTGTAAATGTATCAGTAAAAGTTATATATTTAATATTATAATTGTTATAAATGCGATAGTTCGTAGAAAGCGTAACAGACAGACTGTTACACTTTTACAGCTAAACCCAATACCAATTTTGATGCAATATTGAATGAAAAAATGAAATTGAATATCGGGGTTTAATGAGCTACTTTTTGTGTGACGTAACCGAGAACTACGCGGGCAAAGCTGCGGGCAGTAGCTAGTACTAAATAAATATTCTTGATGATTTGAATGTATAGGATCTGGACTAAAAAATGATTTTCAGAGTTTTTGTCCGGAATCCTGTGCTGGCGCCCCCTGGTGCTGATCAGTCGTCTCTCTTACGCTCTCTACCTCTGCCAGTTCATCGTCTTCCTGAGCATCGCGGGTACTGTCAGGTCTTCAAGGGAGTTCACTCTAATGTCATTGGTAAGTTCTTACTCATGACTCCTGCCAATGATTCTGTATTTATTTATGCATCTGGGTTGGTAACGCAAGTAGGTAGGCAATTATCGCGTAAAATAAAAGTATCGTCACTGTAGCTTTTAGAAGTTCATGAGTAATATGTCACTCGCCATCTGTAATATAACGTTACCTTATGATTATGTTTATAATTTATTATTATATATCATTAGTATCTATCTACTATCGCACTTCTATATTTAAGTATTTTTTCAGATATTCTTCGTAAAAATATCTAATAATTTGTTAGTTTGGTATCTATTCTGTGCCTCTAGTAAGAAATTATGCTGTTTAAAAGCATTTTCTTCTAGGTGAATTATATCGCACTTGGCCAATTATTTAAGGATCATATAAGTAAGAATTAACACCTTTCCAGGATTGCCGATATTTTTTAGAAGGTTTATTTAATGCTAGTTTATATTTTAGAACTGAAAATTTCTTTTTTAATTTTCAGATTGATGTTGAAGAGATATCAGCTATATTTATATCATCAGTGGTATTAACATTGACATTCGTTATACCAATGCAATCATTGCATAAGATCTCGTTCCAATTCTCATCATCAAAAACAGCAGATTCCCAAGAAGAAGAAACAAAAATAGAGAAACCAGATACAGAGGAAATTGAAGAGAAAGATGAAACTATAGATGATGATATAATTGAAGTACCTCAGATACGAAGTAGACAACACTTGGTTGCACACAGGGAAGTTTTAGAAGAAATACCTGAAGTCGAAGTGGAATATGAGATGCAAAGGGAGAAGGCAGAAGGTCTTGAAGGGATATTGGAAGAAGAAGAAGATGACGAGGATTTAGTAGAAGAGGAATTACCAGAGCGAGATGACGATGAGTTGGAGATCATTGAAGAGGAACAAGGTGGAGAAGATGATTTTTGGGGAGAGAGAGAAGAATACCCAACAAGACGACCGTACTCACGAAATCATGATGATGATCACGATTTGGATGAGTGGGAATGGACTACTAATGGCAGTGGACAAAATGGAGCTCAATATTATCGTTACAGCAGATAACAGTGTGTAACTTTGAATAAATTTTCCTTTCTTTCCTATTATTATTTTTGTTTTTTATTTTCGTTCTTATACCAACAAAATTGAAGTGCTTAATTGGATCAACAATAAAAATTAAGTTAAAAAAACTATAACCCGACTACGTTCAAAAGGTATCTAAAAAGGATGAAACAAGGGAATAATTGAGATAAATCCAGAAATGCATAGGTACAAGAATGGTCATGGTAAAGTCGTGATCGCATCCACTGTATTGTACTATGTATAGTGTATACCATCAATGTTCGTTTAAAAGTGTTTCTATCATCCATTTATAATCTTTAATCATATCTTTAATCCCCAAAGTACTTTATTCATAAAAATATGTTGAACAACATATGACAGAACTTGCCTTCACACGCAGCTTTGCCCGCGTGAATAATATGGGAACAGTCCTTTTCCGGGATGAAATGGTACCCTAAAAATGTGTATGACATAATATTTTAAATCAATGGATCTAAATCCATGAAAATATAATAGTTAAAGCGTGAACAGTTAAAAAAAATATATAAGAGACATGAATTTTAATTTCTTTTTATACAAATTAGTGGGCAAACAGGCATACGGTCCATCTGATCGTAAGTGTTCACCGTCGCCCATGGACAACACCATTTATATTGTAGTTAGAATTGAGATAAAACTACGACATTGCAGGCGCTATACCGGACTTTAGTCCTTATACTTATGGTAGACGGAACAACGCTGAAAAAAATGAAAAAAGACATTTAGTTTAATTTCAACAGTACCTGGGCGACCGAGCTCTGCTCGGTAGTTATGGTATGCATCCATATTAATATTATAAATGCGAAAGTCTCTCTGTCTGTCTGTTGCTCTTTCATAGCCAAACGGCTGGAAATTTGGTATGGATTTAGTTGAAGACCCGGGGTCGAACATAAGTTACTTTTAGTCGCAGATGGAGCTGTGGGAAACAGCTAGTGGTGGTATATATGTAAAACAGAATCACTTTTTGTTTACCGTCATCTAGCGTCAACCGTTGTTAGTTGCATTCCTTGAGCACTTTCCACGTTTCAGTGCCCCTAGTATGAGTTTTCCTTAACGCAGATGCTAGCGACTGCGTTAGGATTTTGTATGGAATTTCTTAGTTGCCTTACTATCCGCCAGAGGCGCTGTACAGGTTTGCCATACTAAATCGCTAACGTAGTCGCTAGCGTCTGCGTTAAGAAAAACTCATACTAAGGGCACAGTCCTATTTGAATTGGTAGGTACACTGGGTACACTATTTACTCCGTGGATTGGTAAGTATTTCCTTTGGGTCAGTGGTAGAATTTATCATTCAATTTTTAACCGACTTCATAAAAGGAGGA
Source organism: Apomyelois bistriatella (assembly GCA_947044815.1). Taxonomy (NCBI): domain Eukaryota; kingdom Metazoa; phylum Arthropoda; class Insecta; order Lepidoptera; family Pyralidae; genus Apomyelois; species Apomyelois bistriatella. The sequence continues at coordinate 2,857,331 of OX345693.1, forward strand.
GGTTATCAATTCGTCGGAATCTTTTTGACGTGACAACGTCTTAAATTAGGTTGCGGCTGGGAGTCACTTATGAAAAAGTGTAACGCTCGGTAACGTTACGATGAGTCACCGAACGAGAGAGAGGCCCGCCGAATGCCTTGCGTCTCTCTCCCACTCAACTATGACCGGTCTGCCGCGCGCGGCAGACCGCGCGCGGCAGATTATATTCATATCAATAAATATTCTACCGAGAAAAAGACGTTGTCACGTAAAATCTTCGCCCGTAAAACCGACTTTACAGGCAACCATTTTTTTTTATTTAAAATTATTTTTTTTGTCTGAAAGGTTGGACCGTCTAGTTGGTCCCATATTAGTTTCAACAGGTTTTGATGACGGAATCCTGAGAAAATGGTGATACTTGGATGACTTGTGATTTGAATCTATAATGTTTCTTAGAAAAATATTTTAATACGTTATAACCGAATTAATTCTTTCAAGTCATTTTAAAATAATATATGCGCAATTTATACTGATTCAATACTTTTATACTCCGAAACAAAAAAAAACCTAAGAAAAAAAACCGTTCTTTAGTTGGGATTTGAACCTGGAACCACCAGAGTAGATAGTAGATGTCTTAACCACTGGGCTATCGAAGCAGACCGGCCGACGCCGAAATTATTGTACTATAACTACAATTTCATGCGGAAAATCTTTTTTCTGGAAAGTATGGGAAAAACGAATTTTCCCCGACATGAAACCTGGCTAGATTAATTTTTTGACTTAATAAGAACCTATGTTTAAAATTTCAAAGAAATCGTTTGAGCCGTTTTTGAAAACGCGAGACAAATATATATATATACATACATATATACATACATACAAATATTGCTCGTTTAATAGTATAGGATAGAATTTGAAAATCGCGCGCGGTCTCCACGAGACATTTTTTTATCTATGAATATCAACATATGTTATGACATGCTTAATGATAAGGACTTTTTAGAAGTTAGTAAAATTAAGGAAAACTATTTTTTGATGATATTTTTAATTAAGTACTAAATGATCAAGAATAATTCCCGAAAAACAAAAACTACATAGTAAATCGTTATAAATTTTAAAAAGTCATCAAGCGACTTGGATGTTGGTATAGGTTAGTGTGTTAAATGTTGTATAAATTATCATAAGAAGAATTTTGTTATTATCCTTGTCTATCAACAACACTATTTAATACTGATTTACATACACACCGTTATCTAACTATATATATATATATATATATAAAAGTCGTGTTAGTTACAACACTTATAACACAAGAACGGTTGGACCAAGTCTACGTCAGGAATGGTATAAAAATGAATGGATAGTGGACAAAAAAATATTAATAAAAAAACATTTTCCAATACAAAATGTTCCTGGATTTCATACGTCGCTCCAAAATATAGAAATGTGTCAGTTTTGAAAAAGGTTTGACATATTATTTATTAGTTATCAAATATAATAAAGGTTCAGATATTCATTTTGTGTAAACTAAAAAAAAAGTAGCAAGCTTCTTAAAAAAAGAGTTTACTTATATATAAATTGACCGGCTGAAATTTTGGGAACAGAAAGGGGTTGACTGGGAATAACACATAGGCTACTTTTTATCCCAAACGTTTAACGGGAGCGAAGGCTCGGGCGAAAGCTAGTAACATACTAAAGTTTAGGGGTTAAATACTGCCAATCAATTATTTACATAATATATACAAAAGGTCATGTATTTATCCGTCAAAGAAAAGTCTGTTTATGATTTTACTCGACTCCAAAGAAGTAGGTTATTAATTTGATAGGTTAAAATTAGTATTGCGTCAATGGGTCAGGGTTTAGTATATTTAAAAACCCAAAAAAATTGTTTAGTTAAACCAAAACTTGCCTTTCAAACATCTTTAATATCCGACAGTCAGATGATTTAAGCCTGCAATTTTTGAACCAAACTGGAAACAAATAAAGTATGTTTCCGTGTGAATGGAACCAAGTTTTCAAGTTTTATTGCGATTTGAATAAATATTTTTTGATATATTCCATGTCAAAACAAACCAACGACGACCTCTAGGTCTTCAGGCAAACGCCTAAATTACTAGACTATAAAAGCAGTCGATTTAGCCTATAAAACCCTTAGTAATTTTAGAAATTCTGTGCCCATACTTATACAGTCTATAATCCTGTCCCATTCGCGTAATGTTACAATGTCAAGTTTATTTGAAACCATATTATCAACATTGCTCAGTGGACAACTAGACATTTGAGACCCTTAAGAAACCTAAGAATTTCCTTGACTGTGTCTACTATGTTTTGTTTGGACTAAATAAAGAGATAATAAATATCATGGGTAACCACCGCTGTCCACGCCGCTGTCACCAAAGCCCCTCCCACCGCCGACCAGTTTAGGCCTTAGTTACACCAAAATAACAATATTAAAGTCACGTACAGTCAACCTTGAGACGGATTCAAAGGACGGTTTATTATTCCCGATGGACGCTGAGGTCTTCCCTTGACAGCCTGTTAATTTAGAAATATTCTGACCGCTTCTCATCTTGGATGTTAATTTATTTATCCAGTCACCTGCTCTGGTATTCGAGAAAATTGTAACAAAATGAATTTTATTGGATACTTCTAGTTTTAAAGGTTTAATAGGAAATCGGTATTAGGTTCCGAAGCAAATAGTTGAGAATACAACGAAAAAGCGCTAAAATAAAGAAGACTTTTAACGTTCTACCTCACTTAAAAAATTGAAGGCGTAGAAGACGGAATAAGATGCCTGTTCGGCGATAGCGAGTTTATTTTGTAAAATAAAGCATTTTTTTTTTTAATAAACAAAAGAGGGCTTTTGCTTAGCAGTGTGCAAAATAGAGCGAGTAAAAAAAACTTGATTTTACAAAATAAAATTGAATAACACAATAGACGAACTTAAGGCAAGCATCACTACATAGTATAAAATTAAGTCCCTTTCTCTGTCCCTATGTCCCTTTGTATGCTTAAATCTTTAAAACTACGCAACGGATTTTGATGCGGTTTTTTTAATAGATAGTGATTCAAGAGGAAGGTTTTTATGCCCATGCGAAGCCGGGGGCGGGTCGCTAGTTAGGTATATAACAGTCCAAATACAAATTGTTTATATTCAATATAGAATATTCTTATCACTTATTGACGTCAATTGTTACTTATTTTAAGTTTACCACCACTTTCAAAGCGCAAGTGGAGAAGAAGTGGCGCCACAAACTCCACTGCAGCATTTTCTTCAAAAACGTCAATTCACAAAGTTTGAGTCAAATCAGACGAGTTTACATTTGAATATTTTTATAATCACAATAAGTTTATTAGTTGGAAACGTGGTCGCTTGTATGGGATGCCACTTGTGTGGATACAGTAGCTCCATCCCATTTACAAGCGAATTCCCGTAAGGCCGGTGCAGCCGCGGCTACAGCAGAGGTCAATAAAAGGCGCAAATATGCGACTTTGGGTGAGCCATACATATTTGCGCCTTTTGCTGTGGAGACCTTGGGGCCCTGGGGTGCGGGGCAAAAACAATATTTAAAGAAATCTCCGCACGCCTAATCGATATCTCGGGAGATCCAAGGGCTGGTGAGCATTTCGGTCAAAGGCTAAGTTTAGCCATACAGCGTGGTAATGCCGCCAGCCTCTTGGGTACCTTACCCGGTGATGGCAGCGATTTGGATTCTATTTTTTATTTAAATTAGTTTTTATTTATTTTTATATTAGAATATTTTTTATATAAGTTAGTTTTAATTATTGTAATTACTTTAGCATTATCTTAACTCTTATTCTATAGGTCCATTTACATTTTAATAATTAAAGTGAATAATAAGGATTAGAAACTTTTGAATAAGGAATTTATAAGTTTATTATTAAATTATTAAATATTGAGGTCAAATTTATTACAATAATTTTGCTCAACGAAAAGGGTGGGTTACGTTCTATGCTAGTATAGCATTCTATAATCTGTGGTTCTATTTACCTAGAGCTATATTAAATTACCTTTAAGCGGAACCGTGTGCAATAAGGAGTAAGTCAAAGAATTAGGTCATTATGACAGAGACGTGAATGTACTTTTAATACAAACCAATAGTTTTAGAATCAATCATTAGGACAGATCCGGTTTTTACGGGCCATTATATCTTCATGGTTACGAATATTATTATTACAATAGGTTAATTACACATCGACTAAGTTTTACATATGTAGATGGGCAACATTTTGAAAACACCTAAGTATGTTTATGTGAGTAAAATTCTATGTTGTACAGTCGATAGCAGATAGCCCTATTGTCATTATGGTAAATACGGTGGGGGGTCAGGTTTATCTGCCTTAGACTATAAGAAAAGAAGGCACAATATCAATAAATTTACGCAGCTAGTGATGGGTACTTTGATATACCGGGTATAATCCGGGTGGAATTTTTGATTAATTAATTAAGTATTTTTTTTTACTATTGTGTTTTGTATTAGTCTTATTTATTTATTAAATAAAAATAATTATTAATTAATTATTTATTTATTTATTAAACAATAATAAAAACAGAAATAGAGATACCAATGTACAATAGCTGATTGTACCTTGAGACAAAAATAATTCTATAATTTATTACTCTACAAATTTAAATATAGAGATTATCTATCAAAACAAACTCGAATTTTAGTTAATTTAAGTAGTCAAACTTTATTAATAACCCTTATACATAATTTTAGTTGTAGGAGACTTAAATCTTTACATAAAACATATTCGCATAAAAGGTTTGTCCTTTGAAGATTTTGAATCTTTAAAAATTTAAGTATGTTTCGAGACTAAAATTGTTCAAGCACGAGTAGGGTTCACGTACCAAGGGCTCAATACCTACCTTCAGGTTGTTTTGGATACCAAGGTTGTCTTTTCTACTTTATCCGGTCCGGTTCAACAGCCTCTGAGAATAATAATTATAAATCTAATTGAAGCGGCTCAATGTGAAAAAGTTTTATTATCAGCAGCAATAGAAATTTATAATCTGTGAAATTTTCAAGACTAGGTTATCAAGGTTTACGAGAAAGCCGGACGGACGGTCATAAAGCGGAGGCCTTGTAATAGAGATCTGATTCCGACCAAGATTTTTATAACATGAGACAAGAAGATTTTAAGAGTTTATGATAATGTGATGAAGAGGAGGTATAGTGATGATGTGATGTATTATTCATAGATTAGGCTAGGTTTTTCCAACACAAAAAAGTACTTTTTTAAAGCAAAATCATGTCATGAATGACTAAAACGTCTAATTCCATGGTATCTATCCCACATACGTTCAAATTACTTATGCAAATAGCGCTGTTGACCTTCTACCACATTTCCGGACCCTAAAATTTGGTAAAACCGCAATATTATATCAAAAAGAGGATTCACTGTGACATTGTGTACATATGAATTTACAATGTAATCAAAATCGATTCATAGTGTAAAAAAATCGGATGTATATAATAAATTTGTTCAACCTACTGGTCAGTCAGAAGGTTAGCACCTAACAAAGTAAAGCCTCATTCAGTTCGCGTACAGAAGCGGCGCGTGCGCACGCCTTGAAAATGCTCTGCGCCGCAATCCTTACACTTTCGTGCGCGTACGCTGCGGCACAAACGAACCTTAACGTAACTAATATCGATAACAAACTTTTGCAACGACTCGCCTCACTGTTAGACTCTAATCGGACACTAAACACAGGTGAATTAGCTTTGTTAAATCGTACAGTAGCGAATTTTGATATCGATAATGATATCGTGAAAAATTTAACTAAATTAGTGAAGGACACGAATGTGAATACCTCTAAAACTCCTGGTTCGTATGTTTATGAGGAGGGAAGGAAAGACCCCGAAGAGCCCCCGGTAGAGAAGTCGCCGGATTATGCTTCGTCGGTGGTATTAGCCAGTGATCTTTTGTCGTTGACTTCTGCTGTGGCCAGGGTTAAGGAGAAGACATGCAGAGAACAAGGATACAAGTTTTTGGATGGACTGCTGTTGAACAAGAGATTTGCTTTACAGAGTAAGTACTTATATCTGTCATTCTCTTAAACGATTTCATTGGATGTTAATTCTACAGCCCGCGGAAAATGGGCGCGCATTTACCTTCTTCGTCCGAGCGTGTTTCCTGTAGCCTATTTATGTTCTTAATACTTTTAGAGTATCATTAGCGCGCTGCCAACACAGGATATTTAGCCGTGGTAATTAGATTTTTATTTTAAGTTTTGAAAGCTGGGAACAATCTATAAATATAATCTAAATCTAGCTTACTCACATACCTAAATGCCATACTTATTAATACCCGTTCATATATGATCTTATGAATATTTAATCAAAGTAACCACTGTACAATCGATTGAGCTTTATTGTGGCTAAAAGCTTTTGTCGCGAAACTGGTGATATAGTGCGGACTGTTTGGCGCAGTCACAACAAAGTGTACAGAAGGGTACTCGTAGTTCAAATAGTTTATTTCAATTTCGTTTTGTTTCATAGTATATTGTCAACTTGGGGTTGAAAATTTGAATTAATGAGTAAAGAAACAAAAAATTGATGTTACTAGTCTTTCTTGATGTAAAGATATCCAAAGCCTAATAAACTGATAAGCAATTGCAATGTTTAAGTTATATTTGAAGTAATATTAGAGTTCCGAAATTAAAAGCTTGAAACGGCTGTCAAGCTGTAATTCGAATTCATATATATATGTATATTATTAATAAGGTGTTATTATTTCTTAATAAATAAATACACATTTAGTACATTGTAGTACGTTTAGTAACTCTGCTTTGGTGCTATGATTACACAAAGAAATAGCACTATATTTATACAACAGAAACAATAATGGAAATCATAAATACAAAATAAGTGAGATGGATTGCTAAACTATCTCGCATTACTATGTATAATTAGAAGTGGCTGTAGAAGTTTACATATTTAAGACCTTTGAATTAGGTCATTTGTGTATTCCGAATTAAAATATTCAGACCTGTACTCTCATTAATGTGTGGCGCGGTACCGTACCAAATTTTAATTGTTTCGAGCAGAAATTACCGGTTTTCGGCGATTGTAATGAAATGAATTTGTAAATTTAAATTTAAATCATTTATCTAAAAAGGTTTAATTAAAATCCGATTAAGTTCTGGTTTAGTTTTGGCTTGTGGCCTAATTTGTTTGTTTGCTTCCGTAGTTATAAAGGTGAGATTTGTGATTTCTCGTTATGGGATTCCATAGATTACGTATATGTTTTGTAAAAATAACCATAATTAAAAAAAATTCTCCCACACATATCCATCTCACTTTATGCCAAGTTCAGCATATTTATGGTCAACCACAGATTAACTTTACTGCATAATATACAGAAAAGTTTATAAATATACCTATTTCTTATGCCTTTTTGGATATAAGAACATTTGGTGGCATATATAGTTGACTTACACAATTAACTCAAAATTTGACTTCCATTGGTGTCTATTATTATAGAATACTTTCAGCGTACCCTAAGCAATTCTAGAAAGATTTTTTTATAGATTTATATATAACTAGCGACCCGCCCAAGCTTTCGCATGGGCATAAAAACCTTCCTTTTGAATCACTATCTATTAAAAAACCGCATCAAAATCCGTTGCTTAGTTTTAAAGATTTAAGCATACAAAGGGACATAGGGACAGAGAAAGCGACTTTGTTTTATACTATGTAGTGATGCGGAATTAAATATATGACCCTCGCGAAACAGCTCTACACAGCCTAGGTCAACTGGTAATAATAATATTCATAGTCAAAAAAGCCCTCAAAGTAATCAGGTAGGAGTTTTCATTGCCAAGGTTAAGTACCAATCTATATATAAGCCAATCGGAAATTAGGTGGTCGACTATATAAATATACATGAACTTGCAGAAATTGAGCACCTCTTACCGTTGAATATTTTATAACAGCGTTGCAGGCTACATAATGAGCCAATAATGTAAATTTTGTTGTCTGAAATAAATGAATAATAAAAATAATGTTGCTAATATATCTAATATATAATAATATATACACGATGTGAAAGGTGGGCGCTAAAAATCAGTGCTGGGCCCGTCACCTATTAAATCATCTATCATTTTACAACATATGTAAATTTACACATATATATCATTCAATCCAGTTATGTATTTAGGTAATTGGTACAATAGAGTGTTTATTCATTCATTCTTTTAATTTTGTATTTAGATTTTTGCTGTTTATTCGTAATGTGATTTATTCAAATTTAAATTGCTTATTTCGGTTTTCCATCCATATTTGTTAGTAAGCTCAGTAAAAACAAAATATTCGTTATAAGTATTTAGTCTTTACTAACAAGTCTAGGCTAAGTTGTACTAACATTTTAAATGAATTCATTTAATTTTTCATGTTATTTTTTCCTTCTTGCGACGACAGTAATTTGGGCTCAATATTTAAATTAATTTATTATAGTTAGTTTTTACATTTATTTGTTTAAAATTTAAGTTCAACACTTTCGCTGACAGTAACGCCTCTTACTTAGATAACAATTAACTGTTATCTCGTTTATTGTCAGCGAAAGTGTCAATTTGTTGTCATAAATTATATTTCTAGTATTTAGTCAAATTATTATTTTTTCTTTTTTTATTGGTCGCCTGCCGAATATTTTTCATCCTTAAAGATGTAGTCAGTGTCAATCCTCGGTGATAGACTTTTCTCAGTGGTTCACTGTACAAAATAGTACTTATATACTTAAAAAATAACAAAAACTCGGGCTGTAACAGTTTAGGACTCAACCAGAAAAACGCTTTGCTAATAATGATGATAACACTACTAAATAGAGAGATGGTCTTTGTGATTTGATAAGCAAAAGATGGTAAGTAAAATAATGCGGTCTGCATACATAATTTATATATTATCCTTATTACGGTCATTCAAAAGGCACGTTCAGCTGAGGCGGACTGTTTTAAGTAAATTTAAGAATTTGATACAATACTCTTAACTAATAGCAGTAAGCAGTAATCATGCAGATATAATTTTCTGTCAGCTTTTTAGAGATATTTTTTTTTTGCATTGTAAGATGACCTAAAAAAGGTCGCGGGCAGGCTCTGGATGCAGGCCGCTTCCAACCGGTCATTTAGGATATCCTTGGGGGAGGCCTATGTCCAGCAGTGGACAGCCTGCGGTTGAAATGATGCTAATGATGGTTTTTAGATTTGCGGCTACATACTGGTGTGTGTCATCGTTATCATTTTTTTCATTTTTGGGACTAATTTAGTGCTTTAATAAAACTTAGTTTTGCCTGCAGTTTTGCTTGTTTTAATATATTATTTAATCTGACCTTTCTTATACCTATATGTCGTATTTCTATTTACATCTTCAGCTATCATCTTATCAGCTATTATTTATCTTCATCGACCCCATCATGGTCTACTTTCTATATGTTACCTAGATTTTACTTTTCTACTTTTAAGTCTATTACTTTGATAGCCTTTTCTTTAAATATTCTCTTGTAATTGGCTAAATCTCAATCTATGGCTACCACAAGGCAGCAAAAAGAACATACCTATATCCACTTCATATAATAGTAGAACGATGAGAACTTATACATACCTCACATAGATATGAATCAGACTACACTTTTTGTTACATACACATCACATTTGAATACTTACGTGACTTACAAATAAATAACCCGACAAGCATAAACAGGCCACTTCTTATGAAAATTAAAATAAATCGTCCAAGTGCGAGTCGGACTCGCGCGCGGTTTCTGTACTAGGGGCCACACAAATAGAATTAGGTAACAGGTTATTTACATATTTTTGTTTTCTTTTGTTTGTAAAAATAAATTTTCCTTATTTAAGTATTTGTTTTCATTAAAATTAACAACAAATTTACAGTTTTTAGATTTATTTCTGAATAGATGCTATATGATAATGCTTCTTACCAAAATGTATGATTATATAGTTCAACGGGAAGTACCCCGTAGGTTTTGATTATTTTACAGCCAAAAGGAACCGAAGGTCTGAGTATATGTTATTAATTTCAACTTGAAACCCTCTTGCATTTCTTAGAAAAAGAATTGACAGACTGCCGGACAACAAAGCGATCTTATAAGGATTCCATTTTTGCGCTTTGAGGTATGGAACCCTAAAAACAATATGAAATTTTAAAAAAATTCAGACGCTATTTTTCTTCATCCGCATCTTCGGCTTGTTCCGCAGTCAACATCCTCATTTCTGGCAGATTGCAGCAGAGATCATTTTTGGCTTTTCTATTTTTCATCTTTTTTCTTGCAGATAGAATCAGTAACGTGTACACAATACCCCCTGTTTAAATAACAATTTATTAATCATTTCATCCATTTTTGTTGACCAATTGGTGTAGTTTTCATTTTTTGGCAAAAACAATTATTTATTGTAATTTCAGGAGGTTCTGGGTTCGATCAGTCAGGTCAAGATGAAAAATGATCTTTTTCTGATTGACCTGGGTCTTGGATGTTTATCTATATCTGTATTTGTTATAAAATATAGTATCGTTGAGTTAGTATCCCATAACACAAGTCTCGAACTTACTTTGAGGCTAACTTAATCTGTGTGATTTGTCCCTATATATTTATTATTTATTTTATTTTACAAAAATAACTGTTTATAATGATTTCTTATGTTTTTGTATAAAATAGTTTAATTTAATGAATAACTGTTTATGTAATGAAGGTTGTATGTAGGTTTATATTCCACCCACATAAAACCTTTGCTTGACCCTAAGGTTGACTGATAGACAATTAGACAAGGCTGTTAAGTCCGCCTATTGAGAAATAAAAGTTGATTGTTTTCAAAAGTCACAGACGTCATTAAGTACCTAATTTGATCGATTCTTCAATTATATCGTGTCCGGAATCCGGTTATTTATCCTATATTATTAAACGAGCAATATTTGTATCTATATATATAATTTTTTTTTAATTTTTAGCCATAAGTTCTTATATAATCTATATTACTAATAAATAATATCTAAAAGAAAATCTAGCTAGATTCCATGTCTGGGAAATTCATTTTACCCATATTTTCATGCAAACATTTTCTGCATAAAACGAGCGATGCTCGGTCGGAAATTATTAACAGTGACATGCTATTTAATAATTTTATTTATAAGACTAATATAATAAATGAAAATGCGATGTGATACAATTAAAATGACAACATATTATTATTGTTTCAACAAAACTTTATTATAAACTATGAAAAAAACAAAAGAACTAAAACTAGATGTTTTCTTTTAGACTACTTTACTAAGCATAATTTTTACTAGATTGCGGCGAAACCAAAATTAAGATTATGTGTTAAGCCTGTATGTATGTCCGTCTCTATATTCCCTGTAACAAAAAACGGCTAAACCAATTATTTATTACTTTGTTTAAGTTTTTGTTGCGCCAGCCAGCGTCATAGGCACGTCATAGGCACCAAGAAATAAATATAAAAAAGTATAAAAATAAAGGTTTAGACGAAAAAAAACTTATACAATGTATTTAAAGTATTTTGGGAGATGAAATCCCAAACTTAATTTCGTATTATTAAGGTCGTTTTTGCTTAAAAGAGCTTGTGATGTTATCATATGTAAATTTAGTAATTAGTCACTTGAAAAGTCACCGACATAAGGTGACTTGTAAAGTGACTAATTACTAAAGTTCTTTCAGTATTTTTTAAGAATCAGGCTTAAGCTACTCAAAGCCTAGATACATATTCAATTATAAAAATGTGTTTCAGACATAGATTAAACATTTGCCTGGGAGACAGTGAAGCCCTTGTAGATAAACTTGTAATTTACATTCGGACCTGTATGTTAGTTAAAAATGTAGTGAGGCCACCCGGAAGTTGTCGGTTGCAACTCAACGACCTTATAGTTATACAAAATGCAAAGTTTGTCCTTCTGTACGTACGTTTTTGGAGATTCATGAGAATGATTATTATGGCTTTGTGATGTAAGAAAATAAAGGCTCATTTGAAATGGTCATGGAATTGCTATTTTGGGCAATTCTTATCAGTGAAGCACCTTAATGTATATATTTGATGATCTTTATCCAAAGGTCACTCACTCTTGTAGTAAACAAGAAGTCTCAGAAACTATTAAAGCTTAAATTTGGTAGGTATTAGTTAAGTACCTAGTTTATAGTTCATTATCATAACTTCAGCTGACGGCTGTTCACTGCTGGATATAGACATCCCCACGGATTTCCAGTATGACCGATTGGAAGCAGCCTGCATTCAGTGCTTGCCTGCGACCTTCTTCAGGTCATCTGATCATCTGGTCATTAGGTGTCCGACGCTGCGCTTGTCGGTACGTGGTCACCATTCGAGAACCTTTTTGCCCCATTGGCCAGTTTATAGTTAGGTGATGTCAATGTCTATGAACTGAGAATGAACTATATGATTGATTAAATTAAAGACTCTTTTTCTGGATTCCATAAACAATGTGTTAATAAAACGAGACTACATCAATGGCAATATTTCTCTCTCATCTTAGCGCTTTCCAGATTGCTTCCTCAGCTTGCTTCGGAGCCCAGAGTCAGCGGGTACTATCTAATAGATTGTAAAGCTCTTAACACATTAAATATATTTTTTTATTGTCGCTATATCTGCCAATAGTCAATAATATCCTATGTATTATACGAATACATATAAATATATCATCATGCCTATCTCTGACAGGGGTAGGCTGAGACTAAAGATTTTCATTGGCTACGCTACGTTTCATAGGTACATAGTATAGTACTAGATACGATCGATATAGGTAGTAGGTAAATAATAAATAGCTCAAATTAAAGTATTTAGCCAAAATACTTCTTTACTCACAAAACTACTAAAAAACTGCTGACTCACGTTTGACTGGTTTTATTTTAATCATTATTAACTTGTTTTAAATTGAAAACATGTTCCAAACATAATTGGCTTACCTACTAGGTCCCCACTAAAATTGAGGTAAGACCGTTTCAAACTGAGTTTCCTTAATTGGCTTAAGCTCTTGGACTACTCAGAGGTCATTACACTTACCATCAAGAAAGATATATAGATAGGTAATTCCCATCCCGATCCCAACTAGTATTATAAATGCTAAAATGAGTTTGTTTGTTTGTCACGCTTTCACGCCATGTCTACTGAACCGACGTTTTTGAAATTTAGCATTCACATTGAGAAAGGCAAAGGATACGTTTCATACTGGAAAATGCGTCAAATATATGACGCATTGCATTTCCCTCAACACTGTTCTTGAGGGAAATGCAATGCGTCATATATTTGTTTATTTTTTTATTATTCTTTAGGCATTTCGAATTTAGGGTTGTTGTGCGATTGAAAACCATACGAGTACTAGAGGAATGTTAAAATTTGTTAAAATTATTATTTTATCGTCGATTGCCAATTGATGGGCAAATGCCTCCCAGCTCGGCTTCTAATGTATCTGTAGCCATAGCGCTTTCTATTCGCCATACATTCAATAACCTTAATATATGTATACAATAAAATAATCTTAAGTGTATAATATTATTTATTTAGGTCTCTTTTAACTCTATCTCCTAAATGAGTTCTAAATTAAAATGTCGTTAACTCTAATCCGTAATTCCATTTTGGAACGCAACCACTGATTTTAAATAAATGCTTTGTTTACACTTATTTATCACAAAATTCAAATATTGAATAACTTTGAATAAATATATTTTTTGTTTTTTTTTTTTACAACTTACTCGGCTGGCTCAGCGACCCGAAGTGGATATTGACCTCCGAAACGAGAGAGCGCCACAGTTTTCTATTCTGTGCTCGCCAGTTTTTAGCGCCCATCTCACGCAGGTCAGCCTGCACAGCATCGCTTCAGCGATATCTGGGGCGGACTGGCCGTCTTACTGATATCTTTCCCAGATAGGCTGCTTTGAAGCAATGATCCTCTCCCGTTTATATATTTTATTTGGTTTATTTCATTACATATTGTAATTTTTAGTTTCGTTTTTTAATGTTCGATGGGCCAGAAAATCATACCATCCAGATGTAAGGAGTCGTATCAATATCTATGTGATCCAATATATAACATTTTAATTCTAATTGTTTCGTTTTTTATAATGACCTATGAAATGATTTTCTAATAAGTGACGATACGTAGAAATCTTATGTAGACTAAAAGTTACAATTCTTCTACAGTTATCACTATCGTCATACACTTTTGGAGAATGTGACGGGAGCGACAGGGATATGCTCGACCGCCACAAAGGGAAGATCTTCCCGCCAGGCTAGGGTGTTATGCCTGGGGAACCGCGGCTCCGACGATGTCTTGTCGGAGGTTGTATATATTGCTCCAATCCGTAGAAACTTTGCAAGCGCGATTTAGACTTTCATAGTAATTTTGCCATCTTGTATGCAATTCTGAGATTGTTGCTTTTATCGCCATCTGTGGTGCGTCTTTGTAGATATTGTTGTGGCGCTAGTGTCGCCACACACTTAAATATTTTCTTATTATCATTTTATATCATAAACATCTTGTCAAGTATTAGTAAAAAAAAACTATTGTTTAAAACATTTTTTTTTAAATTGGTGAACATTATGAGAGCTCAAAGATTGTCTATCATTAGTTTTGCTTACAACATATCCCAGTTCCATTCTTATATAGGAATATTTTTTAAATATCGCGTAACCACAAACAATACACCTAACGATGACAAAATAACGTCATAAACCATTCGATTAGATACTTAGACCTTTAACCACCTCAACTAATTATATTGATATTAGTATGTAAGTGTGTCATAATAATGTGCAGTGTTTGCAACCTTAGAAGTGCAATCGCAGCAGAATGCAACGTGTTAATATGACACTTTGAATAGCCTGCCGTCAGAACAAAATGGCAGAATTAATATTTTTTTTCAAATTTCTACAAAAAATTAAGCAGATAGCTTTTTTTTGTTCGTTATGGCCTTTTTAGGGTTCAGTACCCAAAGGGTAAATACGGGATTCTATCACTAAGACTCCGCTGTCTGTTCGTCTGTCATCACGCTGTATTTCATTAACGGTGAGAGCAAGACAGTTGAAATTTACACCGATGATGTATTTCTGTTGTCGCTACAACACCAAATACTATAAACAGAATAAAATATTTTTTAAGTGTGGCTCCCACATAACAATGGATAATGGGTTTTTTGTTACGACGGTAGTATAAAACAATCTAATAACTAACTAAGAGAAGAAGAGTCAAGACTCTCTTCAGTCGCTACATGCATAATGCAGCGACCGAAAGAGAGTTGACTCCTTCCATAATATAAGGATCTCCACTTTGATCTGTTCTAGGCCACCTCTTCAAATCCCTTTTCACCACGTGAATCTGACTAGTCAGATATGCCCCATATGTAGTGTAAAATTATTTTAAATTCGATCCGTTTGTATTCAAATATATTATTTTTTTCTTATGCATTCGTCCAAAGACATATTAGGCAACATTTTATTGCGTCTGGTTTATTGATTTCAAAGCAGCCTGATTTCGTAACGCAATTTTTATGTGTACGAAAGGACAAATTATGCGAATTAAAAGTTTGACTGCGCTCCTATCTTTATAATTAGATACGAATTTAATGCCATTAATTGACTTGTATATAATAAACATCTATAGAGACATCAAAATTTTGACGACGTTCTAAAACTTCTAAAGCCAGGGCTCCAAAGCAGCCTGAGGATACAAATAGTCACATATGTATGCTTATGGTATGTTATGTACGTACCCCACAAGTTCAAGGAAGGAAGAACTGAGGAGGCTTAGTGTGGACTGCGGATGTGAGGAAGTGTTTTAAATAGTTACTTGCAGTTGTACTAATAATTAGTATCATGGTCAATTTAAATTAATCTACACTGTTGCTGTAGCTCCATCCGTATGTTTAAAAAAAGGAAAATGAAAAAAATGTAAGAGAGAATACTAAGAAAAATACTTACTTATAAACAACAAAACTTTCGTCTATAGCGCAAAAAAGTGAATACATAACTCTTTGCAGTATGTATTCAAATTCAAATTGTTTATTTTCAATTTAGGACATTCTTATCACTTATTGACGTCAATCATTACTTAAATTAAGTTTTCCACCACTTCCAAAGCGCAAGTGGAGAAGAAGTGGCGCCACAAACTCCATTGCAGCATTTTCTCCAGAACGTCAATTTACAAAATTTGAGTCAGAACAGACGAATTTACATTGGCGTGAATATTTTTATCATTAAAATATGTTTGTATTAAAGATTATTAAAATAGTTATAAAATGTCAAATAATATAATCATGATAATGATTATAAAAATAATAATAATTTAAAAATAAAACTATAAAAATAATAATAATGTACATCGATCAATTAATTAAGCAAGAGTTTGGAGGACTCCGCACCAAGCTTAAGTTACACATCCTTGTCATTAAGGAAATCATCTGTACTATAATATGCTTTCTACAAAGTAAATTCTTAACATGTGCTTTAAATTTTCGGTCAGGCAAACTAAGGACCGATTCTGGAAGCTTATTGTAACCAAACTTTTTGTCTTTCTTTTTGTATATCACTTTTGTTAAATTAAGACTTAACTTCATTAGTATCTTGTCAAAATTTGGTTATTTCTCAAAAAGCTTTAAATCTGCCGTTTACAATTGTGTAATAAAGTTAAATAAATAAAAATAGCCGAAGTAGTTAAGTAGATATTTTTTTCAGTAAAAAATGATTTAATTTTTATTGGCCGAAATACAATTATTATCGCACAATAGGCGAATAAAATGCTAGAAGCTGTGTCTATCAACCTTTGGGACAAGTAAAGAACGATTTGTGGGTGCATTATAAATTTATATTCAATTTATATCTGTGGTTATTCTAAGTATACACATTAACTCTGTCATCGATGAAGTGACCCAATTTAACTGGTTGCTAGTTGTGTAAGTGTTAGTGCTTACTGGATCTCGACTGAATCATGAGAGCGTTAGGCAATAATCTAACTGGTTGTTTCTTAAGCTAGGTGTTTAAATCTCTATAAATACTTGAGAATTTAGAAGCTATTAAATAAGACAGAATATCTTTTGCAATTACACTCTAGCCACCGTTTGAAAAGTATAATCGGCTATAAGATTGACACAATAGAGATCAAATTGAAACGTAGAGTTTTAACAGTTTTATTCAATAACAATAAATATAAAATGTAAGAAGTTATACAAGCATAATTTACGAATTAGAAGTAAATTCCAGTTGGTTGGCAAGTGCAAAGGTATGTGAAGGACATATTGGTAATATTAGACCTCGGTGGATTAGATTAGTGGATTATATTACCTTTCACTGTATATCATAATGACTTCTTCGGTCTTTATTAAGAACACTGAGCCATCTTAAACTTCTTTATCTACTAAATTGTATATATTTTTTTTAAGAACACATCAGGTTTAACTCGTGGGCCTTAAATGAACATGGATTTGAGGAAGGTCATGTGAACTTCTATGTCACGCCCTTAACCGGTTTATATTTTGTAACTTTGCCCTTACATTGTTGTTGTTCGTAGCAGCTTTTTTAAAGATTATTTCAAATCGTGTTCCTTGCTGCTGGGGTCATGATTTCCATTCAGATCTATTGTGGCCCGGTGTATGGCCTCTTGGGGATTACATTTCAAAGCTGCAAGAAGATGGTCGGTCTATAAAGCTGGTGGTTTGGCGCTATGGCCAACCATTATAAGTATTTTTAGATTGTTTGGTTCACGTCGTCTTATAACGTGACTGAGAAAGGAGAGTCCCTTGGAGACATGTCACGGAATGGTTTTCAAAGATACTTAATCAGATTATTAAAATATTTAATTAAATGCCCGTGGGAATATAGCATGGCAGTAGAAATAGGAAAATAGAGGTACCTATGCAAGTGGCTGTAGCCAACTTATTTTAGGAGGTATATCGGTTGTAGGGTAGATTGTATCAGTCTGGCATAACACTAATTGAAGGTCTCACACAGGTTGAGTTTGCTCCAAAGTAAGTCTCGAACTTACTTTGGAGCCAACTCAATCTATATCAATCTGCGTAAGTTTTCAAAAAAACAAAAATTATGTCAAGCGATAATCAACAGATAACATCTTCTTATTCTCTATATAAAAAAATCGATTACTGTTAGTTAGTCTCTCTAAAAATCGATAATGCCTGGACCGAATTGTTTTATTTTGGTCTAGAAATATTTGTGGTTCTTCAGGGAAGGTTTAAACAACAGAATTTAGATATATTAACAAGAAGTGCACGAAAAACGTGTCCCTAGTTTGGCTTGCAAGCCAACGTTTCACACAGAAAAATGGCCGGGGCATTTGATTGCGTCATTATTGCCACTGTTATTGGTCGATAATATTAGGTGGCTTTGTTGTAAACTACGTAATATATTTCTAATAAGGTGTGGTGTGGTTTACATGGGTTCACATGTATTAATTGAAGATAAGAAGAGAGAATACGCTGCCACACTGATCCTGGAACTAAATCTACGTCAAAACATTTCTACGACAAACTATTTTACGAAAAGTGAGTTCAGGTGGTACGGAGTTTGCCGAGTCAGTTAGTCAGATATAAATTTTCTTATCTCATCTTGATTCCCATTCATTACATAGAAACATACAAATACCAGTAAATATATAAGATCAAACCTCAGAGTAAAAATCTTTAAAAATATTTACTTACGCGTTTATCGTACAATCAGTCAGTAAAACTTGAAGGAAACTATTATATTACCCATTTAGACGTTACTGTACATTTAATTCAAATTAGTATGCACGAGGTACAGCATGCTGAGTCGTTTGAGTTAAAAATAGGTTCCCACAATAAAAAATGCGTGGAAGATTACACTTGATAATCGTTTGTTGTATTAAAAATCGACAAGGTTAATTGACCCTACACGTCCTAGTCTCAGAGTTCTACACCGTTTCATGGTTTATTCAAGGAATTTTGTTCAGTTTTTTATTATGTGAATATCGACAAAAAAAACGGGACTTGATAGAAGCAAGTTTTTAATCTTCGGGAACCCTAAACGCATGCACTCAGCATATTCCGTAGTTTATGACTAGATTTTGCTTACGGCTCCGCCCCATCTAAGAACTAAGTGTCATCATCTTAGACTCAAATTATCATAATGACAAATTTCATTTCATTATAAATCTGTTAAGTGAGTTATTTAATTTATTTACCGAATTCAGGTACACATAAAACAAATATACGTTTATATGATATAATATAGAAAAGAGAACTTTAGCTGGGTGCTGCTTATTACTAAAGAAATCTCTTCTAACAGTCTCAGAAAGCAGATAATTTCGTATTTAAAATATTGGTAGACATTTAAAATTATATTAACACGCCTTGTAGATAATATCTTATTAGTAGTCGTTGCCAGTATAACCTTGGGTTCCGTAGCGAATTCTAAACAGTGTTGGGAGCTCTTTGACACAGAATTGGCTGCATGCGTACTGCGCATCGCTTGCACTGTGGTATTGACCTAATTGTGAAATTTTACGCTGATTTTATAAGAGCGTCGTAAGGACTGGATTGCGATGTAAAAATATGAAAAAATGTTATCATCTATAATTTAATATTTTTATTTAAATGGGTAAAATTACTAGCTGCTTTAAATTGGGGCGGATAAGAAATATATGACAGAGGCATATGTCTAGCTGTAGACGTCTTGAGGCTGAACTGATATTGATGAATTAATATATAAAAAGATAAAGCAATAGTTTAATGTTTAAAATTGAAGATATCTCAATAAATATGTATAATTGAAAAACTACAATAAATTATTTTCCCAAATTGATTTATAAATCTTAAATTTATTTTCCTTTTCATTTTGACAAGCCAAATTCTCAAGTCAGCTAACCTTAAAGTGTCTAATAAATAAAAATTTCAATAAAAACTGTACAATACCTAATGCATATCGCTAACTGTAAATATCACGTACAATTTTCAGTTGTGCTTTCGTTAATAAGCTCGTGCCAATAGGGGCAAATTAATTATTGTTCGCACATCGCAGGCTGCGGCCAAATTACGGGTTTGTGGTAGGAAATCCGGGGCTACCATAGTGCCATGTAATTTTAATTAGCTCCATTTATGAAGTAACTAATCATCTATATAGTATCCGTCTTTTTGTCCCGAATTCCCGATATTATTTCATAGATTTTATACCCTCGTTCAGGTAGCAAACACAATTGTCTCATAACAGGCATAACTATAGTTTGAAAAAGGGTAATAAAGAGACTGTTCGTCTATCACCAGGCTGTATCTCATGAACCGTGATAGCTGAGACAGTTGAAATTTTCACAAATGACGTATTGTTTTTGTCACTATAATAACAAATACTAAAAACAAAATAATTAAAGTGGGGGGTCCATATAAAAAACGTAACGTGACGTCGTTTTGTATAGATAATGGTACGAAACATTTCGCGCGGTATAGTCCGAATTACACTTGGCCGATTTTTCTATTGTGTCTGTATTTTGCCAAATGATCATCTTAGAATATTGCACGTAAGCTTTGAATGGACTTCGAGCAAGTATGGTTTCAAATGCAAATTTTTCCAAAACTATAATTAAAAAATATTTTTGTAAGTTTTTTGAGTATTTTATTCTTCAGTTAAAGTAGTTTAGTTATGTAAATAATAATTATTATTCAGTTATAAATTTATTTCTTTTATATATCTTCTTAATCATAATAATTATTATTATAATTAAACAATTTTTAGATGTATATATACTGCTTACAAATACCTTGGGGAAGTCAGGTAAATACACTAAGATGCAATAAATAATGCATAGAATAGATGATAGTACTAACTTATAATAACTTAAGTTAAAATATCTAAATAATTGATGGATAAGTAAATGAACAACATAATCTCAGCGACTTCGCATAATACCACGGGTACATTTGATTCAAACCAATTACTTTTGGTGTGAACCCATTTTGTATGCAAACTGCGTGATTCACCGTCATTGTTCTAAAGAAGATTCTAGATTACGACGTGGAACGCTAAAACAATATGCTGATAGTTTATAATGTATTGTTTTTTTTCTAAAATATTATTATCGATAACATTATTTTTAAATCTATGAAACGAACGAAGTTTGGACTTCTATTCCTTCTTTTTTGGTGTCGATTGGTAACAATATTGTCATTCGCAAAAGAAACTACTTCAGCGGCTTGGTCCGATGACCTGATTTTGACCTGTTTCTTAATTAAACTTTTCTTTATATACTACTAGCTGTTCCCCACGGCTTCGCCCCGCGTGGGACTCGGTTATATCGCGCCCAAAAGTAGCCTATGTTTGACCTCAGGTTGCTAACTACATCCCTACCAAATTTCATCACAATCGGTCCAGCAGTTTAGCCGTGAAGAGGTGACAGACAGACAGACAGACAGACAGACAGACAGACAGACAGACAGACAGACTTTCGCATTTATAATATTAGTATGGATTAAGTAGGCAAACAGGCATACGGCCCACCTGATGGTAAGCAGTCACCGTAGCCCTGGACGCCGGCAATGCGCACGTGCACTAGGAGTGTCACGTGCGCATTGCCGACCCTTAAGAAATCTATTTACGCCCTTTTTAAAAGACCCCATGTTGTAGTCTCTAGGAAAAACCATGGCTGGGAGCTCATTCCACATTCTTAGCGTACGTGGGAGAAAATTTCTCTGAAAACGCACTGTACGCGACCCTTTGTACTCCAATAAAAATGAGAGTAAACCCCTTGCGATGGCGAGAGGCGATGGTAGAAAGTGGATGTTGACATCATATCAAACAGTTCCTCTGAGCACAACCCATTATACAAGCGGTAGAAGACACATAGAGACCCAAAATCACGCCTCTGGCTCAATGGTTTCACACTACTTGTAATCTTGGGATCCTCGACGATTCTCATAGTACGTGCACTGGATACATTATTACAAATATAAAGTGAGCTGCGTAAAGAAGAATACCACCTTAGATGTAAGTGTAATGGTAAAGTGGTATTCCTTTATCAGATGCCTATTACATGCAAGAAACTGCATTCCGACTAGTTTATTAAGGCGTTGATGCTCTCAATCTGTGCTCTCATAATAATAATGTTTCGTCATAAATGCCATAAGGTGAGTAGCTCGATAGCCTAGCGCGGCGCGCGTGTTCGTAATGATAGCGAGCTTCAAGCGTCTTGGATTGTTCGCCATTAGTGGCATTTTCTATCTTGAGCTCCTCCGTGCTTTGGATGGCACGTTGAGACGTTGATCCCGGCTGCTGTCGGTAGATGGCAGACTTTGTCAGATGCCTTTAGGTAGCCTGAAAAATCTGACATTGTTGGCCACTTACACACCCATGTTCCTGTTGGTCTGGTTTTCCTGTTGGTCTGGTTTTTCTGTATAAAAGGGTAACGGATGTAAGAAAGCGTTCGCTCCATTGTAATAATCAGTACCGCCAAATAAGGACCATGATTAATGGCGTAAGCTGAAGATGCAACCGGAAAACACGCTCGGATGAAGATAAATGCCATATAGCACATATACACTTTTTCCACGTTGTTCCTATCCACCCCAAGGTTGGCTGGAAGAAATTGCATCAGCGATAAGTCCGCCTTTGTTTGTATTTGTATTCAACATGTATAATTTGTATGATAATGGTACAATAAAGAGTATATCTATCTATCTACACAGAACAAGGATTTTTCATCGCTAGGGCCGCGAGCCTTATTTTTCCGTGCACTGCACTGAATTTAGAATTCTCTGTTCTGTGATGCACTGTTTTCTGTACCAACGTCACACTATAATAAACTGGGTTATTATATTATTACGCAATGAAGTTCAATGCTGCCTTATTAACACGTCTTGAAGTGGTCAGTTCCGCATTTTATTTTTAGAATTTTGAACATATTAATACATACGTTGTTTTTGTAATGTTGAGGTTGTTATTTCACTTATTTGTAATTATATTATTGTTTTGTAAGACTTGATTTATAAAGGCGTGCTTTGTGTAATAAGATTTTTAATTGAGTATTTTTACACAGCTTAAGTATATTTTTTTATAATGAATAATGATTAAATAAAACATACGTGAAGAAAACCCTTTTTTTTATTTAGTATGTTTCTCTATTTGTTTCGAGAAATGAGAACCTACAATGTAGTGTTTAATTGTATTTGATATTCATTCATTCATATAGAATATGTGGGTAACAAAATGACACTGCCACACAATTTTCAAAGGTTTCAAATTCAATATTCTTTTTGTAAAATTTTCTAAAAATCTTTGCAAAAATGAACATTGTCGGCATATTACAAACAAACTAACAGGAACCATCGACTAAACAATACAAATTTTCCGATAGCGATACAAAGAGGAATGAACAAAGCCCGTACTGATGGAAAGGCATATTACTAGATGAGGCGATAGTAGAAACCACAGAGCACGGAAAAAAATTCTCGCGCCGCAAGTTACATTCCGGACTAGCTTCAGCTTCAGTTCCATAAGACCATAGTGGAATAATAACTTTTTTCCCAAAAAACAAAAACCGACTTCTATTTGTTTACCGGGCGGCGGGCCGAACTTTCTTGAACTTTGAACTTTCACAAATTAGAAAAAGTCGAAGCGCCTAGGTGTGTAGGGTCAATTGACCTAGTACTCACATAGACTATAAATAAACAATAACGGTGGCAGTGACTCATTTTTTAAACAATGATACCAAGGCATACAGTGTCGATTGACTACTCTGACACCACATTGACCTGTAGGGTCATTACACTCACATGAATTAATACCAAGGGAAATCTAACGGGGTTTTAAAAACTAATATGCGGCACACAGGGTCGATTGACAAAGCAAATTACTTCATTATTAAGTAAGCAACTTGTAAACTTTTATTTGACAACCAATTTACGTTTTCCCGCTATTTTTATTTTTTTAAAATCAAACTACTGCCCCGATTTTCATTAAATTTCAATGGGACCAAATTGAAAGTATGTCTGTTCCATTAAAAAAAGAATTTTCGAAATCGGTCTAGAAATAACGGAGATGTCAGGTAACACATATAAAAAACAAAATTCAGCCGAATTGAGAACTTCCTCTTTTGGAAGTTGGTTGAAAATGCTTTAAAAGGCCTTAAAATGCCTGGTGATCTGGTTTCGTAATTACATTTAACATGTTAACTAACGAAATTCTTTTGTAATTAGTATCAGTGTAAGATACGTTTCTTTGTATAAAATATGATGAGAAAGGCGACTCTAGTAGCGCCCAAGCCCGGATATGAAAATTCCTTGTTCTGTGACCATAACCTAAAATTTTGTGGCTGTTTTTGAAAGTTTCTATATTGTATACTTAATGAAAATAGCTTGTAAAATAATAATTCTTAATAACATATATAAAGCGCTATTCCACCATTAAAAAACGTTAGGCTTTATGCAACTGGGAAACACGCTCGGGTGCAAATTTTAATATAGATAATGAATTAACAAAAAAACAAGAACGACTTTCCAAAAGCCGATAAATATGAAATTCCACGCCCTTACAATTTCCGCGTAGCTCGAAACGACAATAAGGAATAAACTGACATTGTTCCGATAAATATACATTCAACAGGTCCTAGAACTTCGGAACTCAACGCTGCTACGCGGTAACTAGACAATGAATAGCAATACTTATGAAATGGAAATCTGTATCGGTTTTCGACCTCAATAACATTGCAATTCAGAGGAGCTCGATAGTTTAGTGCAGCGCGCGTTATCGTAACGATAATGCGCGTCAAGCGACGGCTACGGCGAGTGCGCGGCCATCTTTGGATTGGTCATTATTAGTGGCATTTCTATCTTGAGCTCCTCCGTGCTTCGGAAGGCATGGCAAGCCGTTGGTCCCGGTTGGTATCGCTAGATGGCAGTCGTTAGGTTATGTCAGATACCTTAAGGCAGCCTGAAAAATCTGACAGTGTTGGCCATGAAAACACCCGGATCATGTTCCTGTGGGTCAGGTTTTTTTTTACAAAAAGGGTTACGTAGGTCTGACTGCAGTCGCTCCATTGTAATTACCAGTTCCACCAAATTAATAGCGCACCCTGGGCTCTGAAGCGTAAGCTGAAGCTGCAACCGGGAAACGAGCTCGGACGAAGAAGAACATTACAATTCAATTCTAAGAGAGTTAAGTAAGACATATGACACGTGAATTCTCCAAGACGAGAATGAAAAGATTCCTTTGAATACTCCTTCTGATAGTTCTGGGTTGCAGGCGTCTCAAAGGATATACAAGATGTCAGATCTTTCAACGCTACTTTCTTTAGTCCATCTTTATACCTTCGATTATTAATCAAAGCTTTGTACCTAACATTTAGTCGACCTCCGTGGCGTAATGGTTAACAAGCCTGACCGCTACTCAGAGGGTTCGATCCCCGGTCAGGTCAAGATGAAAAATGATCTTTTTCTGATTGACCTGGGTCTTGGATGTTTATCTATATATGTATTTGTTATAAAATATAGTATCGTTGAGTTAGTATCCCATAACACAAGTCTCGAGCTTACTTTGGGGCTGGCTCAATCTGTGTGATTTGTCCCTATATATTTATATATTTATTTATATTTATTTTATTTATTTAATTATGTACAAAAATATACTCGTAAATCAGGCTATCATATGCAGAAATTTTATCAAATCAAACTCAGTAGTATTTCAAAGGCCTTTAAAGTTATAAGCATTTAAACAAATAAACAAACTCTAGTACTATTAATTAAGTAGTTCATGGTTGAAATTTTTCGTATGTGGTAATAAACGTCAAAAATGTATATTGCATTCACAGGTTGCATTTTATCGAAGGATGTAAAAATACTTGTTATTTTAAAAGATTATATTATACTAGCGACCCGCCCCGGCTTCGTATGGGCATAAAAACCTTCCTCGTGAATCACTCTATCTATTTAAACAAACCGCATCAAATCCGTTGCGTAGTTTTAAAGATTTAAGCATACAAAAGTGACATAAAGACAGAGAAAGCAACTTTGTTTTAAACTATGTAGTGATAGTGATTTATGAGAAGCCCGTGTCCAGAACTGGCTTCGCTATGCTAGTACCAGTGATATATGATGAGAGCAAAATCTATATTTACATCAAGTAATGCAGAAACTGATTCGACTAATAACCCTGCTTGTATTAAACCACATTACGCATGTGTAAATATGTAGTTTACTTTAATATCGGCAAATGAGCGCAAATATTGATAGAGAGCAAATAAAGGCTGTTATATAAGCTTTATATAGGTATTCATCCAAATTGTGCGACGATTTACATAAGCGATTTTGAATTGAATGTAGAGAAAAATCGCCAAGTATGCATCGGATTGAAAGAGGGCGTTCCGTACTTTTTAACAATGTTAAAAAAAATATTTACACTACACAATTTATATACCTAATATAAATTTCAATAAATTTGTGTAGAGGTATCGCTATTAATCGATTAAAATATATGCCTATTATTAAGATCCAGCGAAATAAAACTTTTTAAGTTGTGTTAAAATTGTGATTTGCGTTGTTTGTAATTAAAAAGTTCCAATTTTTTTATTGAACTTGATGTCAACATTTCAATTGAACTTAGTTTCGTTTTATTTCATCTACCAAAAAATTGTCTACAGATCAAGTTAAATAAATAAAAATCAAATTTTATTACAATAATACACTAATGAGGGTTTATCTTACTATGAGGAAATTCCTCACAGCCCTTAATATGTCTGGAAGAGATTATCGTGTGATAAGGTCATCTTTTGTTTTACTTAGTGTCATACATGTTATCTTGTTTCTTTAACTTGTGTGTGATGAAATATAAAGTTGACTTAACTAAGAATGGAGGAGTAAGTAATAGGGTTCTGTTGAATACGGATCTCCAAAAATAACTCAAAGATGCTAATGTAACTGTAAACAAAATGTATTTTAAATCCATCAAGGCAAATCATTGATTTAGTTACTCATTTTTTTCTGTGAAAGGTAAATCAGCTATTGTATTACAATTGAATGGAGTTCTTATATTTCCATTGTTATTCAAAGAAAACAAGATTTTTTTTTCAGAAAAGATAGATCGAATCCTACTTACGGTCGTAAAACTGAAAGTGTCACTAGCCCACTACCAACTCGTGACTTAGGATGATTCGCCACAGTACCCATTAATTTATTTGCCTTTCTTACCTTTCACTGGAAAAAACAATGTAATTACTTCCGTTTGATAGGTCATCATCTTCATTTCGTGCTATCAGAGTTCTTCGGACATCTCGGCTTCTGACATGGTTCCTTTAACGGGATCACCTCTTGAAGCAAGAAATCATCTTTATGATCAAACAATCATGGAACAGAATGCTTCCCGTGGGAATCGAACCAACGACCCTGGGTCTACAGGGAAATGCCTTAACCACGGAGGCAGTTGATCACGGAGGCAGTTTATAGGTGAGAGTAAGATACTCGTACCCAAGCAGACAGGCCTAATTTGGTTAAATGAGTATCAAGAGTCGGCGAAATCTTCATTAATAAATGTCATGATAATAATAGTTCTAATTCCAGACTAAGCGCTCTATTCGCATAAGTACAGTGAGCCACAAAGATTAGTATACCACTGTAACTTTACCCTTCTTTTCGTGTCAATACTAGCTCAGGGCGAGGCTACTTTAATGGCCTTCTGATTTGCACCCACATAACAGGATGCGGCAGAGGCGAGGTACCACAGCAAGTGTGCCGTTTGGGTTCACGCGCAGCGACATCTTTACCCTTATATTTATACCTAAGGGATACTTTTTTGTAGTCCACTGTACATAAATGAACGTGACCTAGTATTTTCTGAAATAATTACGTCAATTACAGTCATTTAGAATAGGGCCAAGGTACAAATTCGATGACTTTTCTATTGTGCGCTCAATGTTATAGGGAAACCATTTAAGTGGCCGTGAGGACGGAACAAGGACCTCCAGTTTTCCGTTACTGTCTCATTCCTTTGTTTGGAGTCGTGAAATAGCTCTATTGTTGAGAGAGATTTAAGATTACGGTCTATATGTCTTGGGTGAAATTTTTTGTGTGCTAGGTCGAAATTTTATTTAAAAAAAAATATTAGATATGAATTTGTAGAGCTAGATAGAAGTTGCCATATAAGTGTTATACGTCCAAAATTGACAAATATGTGTCACGGCCATAGACTAAGAACTAGAAAAATTGCCTACCGAGCGCGATTTCATATTCTATGGTCACAGGGTTTTAATCAATAAGTAGGTATATTTTGCTAGCGTTGTTGATGGAGGCGTCTCGTTCAGACTATTACTATCCCAGTTAGTTTATACGTGGGCTGTCTGCGTCAGTTTCCCCTATTTATATCACTAAGCAGGTGTTGAAATTATTAGGTAGACATCTACATGAAAATTCATATCATAATATACAAATTATACATCTTGATACAAACTAGGGATTGCAATCCGGAAAAACGGATCCGGTAATCCGGCGGATCCGGAATCATTTAATGGTTACCGGATCCGGTACCAATATACCGGATCCGAAGACCGGATCCGGTACTTATATTTTTTTATAATTATTACTGAAAATAATTATTTATCGTAAGTTGATTAAACTAAAGAGTTCTAAACTCATTATTTTAAGAATTTTTACCATTCATTCGTTCGACAGATTCATCTAATCATGATGGTATCCTGTCATAATCATAAATACCTACTTATAAGACTTGTTTGTTAGCATTCTCAAATACTTTAATAATGAGTTTGATCTCATTTCAGTTAATTACGTAAGGTTAATTGTATCTATTAGATATTATAGTTACTTGATAATTAATATTGTTACTTATACATTGATCTATCTGTGAAAGTGAAATCTAGAAAGACTGAGCTACTCGTTACGTCGTAATTAACGAAAACAATTAAAACAACAAAAACAATTAAAATTTAGTAGTGTAGGTAACTAGTAATAATTTTAAGTCGTAAAATTATTACTAGTTACCCACACTACTAAATTTTAATTGTTATCTTGTTGTCTATTTGTCTTAACATTGGTAAGGAAATAAGTCGATTTTATATATTTGTGATTAATTTTTTTATAAACTACCTACATATAAGTGCAGTGACACTTGATTAACTCACTTATTTTATACTAAAAAACGAAAATCATCTTGATTTCATCAATCCGGCCGGATCCGACCGGATCCGGCCGGACTGAAAATGACGCCGGATTGCAATCCCTAATACAAACACAAACAATATATACAAAGGCAAGATTACTATTCTTGAGTGCAGATGAAGCTTTTTTTGTTAAAAAAAATACTCAAACCACTAACAGTTTCCTCTCATCACCTTAAGTAAGTAGGTGATGACTATAGTCTTATAGTCGGGTTAATATTTAAAGGACTACATCTCAATATGACTAAATAGCCGGTACGACCATTGGACCAAACATCCATTGGACTAGATTACTTACTTTGCGTACCTTTTACACCTTTTTTTCCATAGATTATCAAAAATACATCGTTTCTATTCAATTCAGATTGCGTACGGGATCCTTCAGAAATTTTGAGGAACAATAAAAGTCAATGATCTTTTGACTGAATGGTTCATTTCGATTTTCCCATTTCCGATGCATCAGGAAAATAATGACGCAGAATTAATTATCTGCTGACATATTGGATTGCGGAAACATGCCATTATTATAAGACGCGGCAGTAAGGTACAATATGATAAAGGAATATTGTCAATGGGTAAAGGTATAATAGAATATTAATTTAGGCTGGATAAATAGAAGAATAATTAAACAATTACAGTAATCTCCTTGAAAAAATGTAATAACTAGAAAAAGGGCTGATTTTATTTAAAAAAAATAAAATAAAAAATTAACGAAAGTAAAAAAATAACCTACTTTATTAGCTTTACATAACAGACTAACAAGTTTTTTAAAACACAACTTCGAAAGCAGCAAGGTTCTTGGCACCATGCCGCAAGAGCACTAATTTTAAGATTTTTAAGTTTTATTTATAATTTTAGTAATTTAGTTTTAGTTTTAATTTTAACAAATAAATAAGATTTTATTACTATTTTTTTGTTTGTAGTTTTGTTAATGTATTAATTTGTTCAATTTATCTACAATAAATAAAATTTACTTCGAAAATGAAAAGAAGAAGTTTACGTACAAAATAGGTTTACAAAGTTTTGATTCGCAATACCCTTACGTAAAGCCTTTGATTCCTACTATTTCTAAATGATAGCCGTCAATCTACAACTAAATCATTTGAAAGCTGACACTAGTGTTGGCACTAACACACACTCAGAAAGAACACTACTTCTTCTGCTCAATACTTGAACTGATCAATATACTAGCGATCCGCCGGCTTCGCATGGGCATAAAAACCTACCTCTTGATTCACTCTATCTATTAAAAAAACCGACTCAAAATCCGTTGCGGAGTTTTAAAGATTTAAGCATACAAAGGGACATAGGGACAGAGAAAGCGACTTTGTTTTATACTATGTAGTGATAACCTATTGTCCGATGATCCGCCATCAAAGATGGCGGATCATCCTCTAAACTGCAAGAGATGAGACTGTTAAGACACAGCAGTAATTACCTACTTCTTTAAACTATAAACATGCGACAGTAATTCTAAGAATTGCATATTAACAACACCAATTGCTTTTGTCTATAGTGTTCGACGCATCAGCAAAATCTCCTCAAGGTTTGCTCTTCGGGTCCTCATACCACCTCGGGAACTTCGACGAATGTGTTGGCATCAGCGACAGGTCTGACAGCAGTCTGCCAATCGAAGGGCAGTACTGCCTCGCTGCTATCAAATGGAGAGAATCCGAAGAGGCAAAAAAGGTAATTTATATTTTAAACAATATTTTATTGATGATTTGGTTGAAAATCAAAAAAACTTCATCGTGTTGACAAATCTCAAATATTACGACCCTAGTACGCCTAGTACGCCTACGGGGAGACAACGAGTGCTACCTGGATAGTACTCGTTGTCTCCCGTATTAGGGTCACTTCTACATATGTACAGTTGAAGACAGATAAATCTAAGCCCCCTACCGTACTTACTATAATAACCGGGGGGTTAGGTTTATTTGCCCCCGACTGTACAGGGACTCAAGAGCTCTCCAAAATGTGAAGAAGATTTTGCACTGGTTCTCCGCATTGTCTGTGTGTGTCTTCAGTATTTCACCATTTCTGGATGCTTGATTAAGACAGCATACAACCTGGTTGCACAGAAAATGTTATGATAGATCCAGCTTTAAGTAAATAAATAAATAAGCTCTCATTCTCGTGGAAATTGTAAATGATGATTAAGGGTCTACAGATCCAGAGGTTTAAGGCCACATAAATAGGTTGTCCACTGGCAGCGAAATTCGAAGGTTGACGAAGGATTGGTGGCTGTTAAAGATTGCACATGTGACGGTGATGAATGAATGATACTGTAAAATTCGATTCCTATCTCTAAAACAACGAAATAAATGTTTCAACTAAATTATTACGTTTGATGTTGCTTTCCTGATCTATCTCGAATTTCCAATTAAAATACAGAAGCTTCCATGAAATTGTTCCAAATATTCGTATGTATTACAAAATAAATCCACGATCGAATCAGTAAAACAATCTGCTTCACAAATAATTGCGATTTCATTAACACGCCAATTAAAATTTCATATATTACAAATGCAATTTGTTTAAATTTAATCAGTCGAGTAGCCAAATTGAGAAATTCGTGTAATTGCATCTGGTGATCTTTTTTCATTTTGTATGCACACAAATTACACAATAAATTTAATTTCTTATACATTTTTATTTAAATATTTTTGTATATTTTTTTAACCTAGAACAGATATACCTAAATTGTACATAAGTGTTTTTAGTTTTTCGGCCGTTATGTTATGCGTATGTATAAATTTACGCTAAATCAAGCTATCATAGACAAAAATCTACAAGTACTTTAATTTATTCATTAGTATACCTGGAGTATGTAAGTAATTATACACAAATAATACATATATGTATAACAACTGTGTTTGTATAAACCTACAAGGTACAAGTCAATAAAGAACTAGGTGGCTGCAAATATGAATTTATTTACCGTAATATAGACTTATTTGTTAACCCTATTTGTTTTTTGCAACAAGCGTAACATAACATTTATTCTTTGATTATTTATTGTACCCATAGATCATTTAAATGATCTAAGATTGTACCTTTAATGTTGTGTTTCCACCATTTTATAAGTTAAAGTACAAGTATTAATTAAATAATTTGGATGGCTGGTAGAAAAAGTCGCCGTTAACAGTTGTGAAATAAAGTTTAAAGTTCAAAAAATTAATTAAAAAAAAATAATTTGAAAATAAGGACGGAAAGTGGGGTAGAAATAAATTCCCGTCTGCTAATATTAACAAATTAATATAAATATTAGTCGAATTTTTAAACAAATATGTAAATAATCGCAATTTGTATTAATAAAAAAAAAATATAAAAAAATATAGTTAATAAGTTACTCTCCTTTTTCGGCTTCACCTAAATCGGGTAAATATGAGAGAGCCCAAAGTTTTTAATATGAACTGGCACATAGGCTATTAACACTCGTTCGTTGTCAGTAGGACCACTTTTAGTTCCATGATAGACGGATGGATGCAGACAAGCAAAGGTTGCAGGCAAGCGTTGGATGCAGGCCGCTTCTAACCGTTCATTCTAGTAATCTTTAGGGGAGGCCCATTACTAGCAGTGCCTGTGGCTGAAATGATGACTAATTTCGAAAGCTTAATGAGCATTTTAAAACCTGAATTATATATTTACAGGTGCGAACAGGACGTGGCGAGATCCTTCGCTGGGCAGTCTGCGTCCCAAACGCATGTCGGGCCAATGCCGTACAAGACTTCGTTGCAGATGTATTATCCCACACAGTTGGCAACTCCACTTCAGTGAAACTTACTGACAGAGACTGCTATTTGAGGCGACCCATTGTTGTCAAATCCTTGGATATTGCTTTCTTGTAAGTAGTCACAGAGTTAATAACTTAGTTGTTTAGTTATCATAAACTACGCAATATTCCGTTTGCATGCCAAGCCATGCGGCTTGAAAAAATTTACACATTTAGTTTTGATTCAAAAATAATAATCTTACGAGACACCAATGTTATTCGTTTTTTTTTTAAATAGATTACCTATCTAAATCTTAAAACATTTTGTAAATTGAATGAAACGTTCATGAATTGTGTAATACATAATATACGGCCGTTGCTTCATAAATAATTTCCGTGAAAATAAGTCGATTGAAAAAGCGAGGGTGTATTATCTTGGTGCGATCAATCATCATATCCCAATCGCGTCGATGAGATGTTTGGGCGTTTCAGTTTATTGTATCGATTATCGTCCACCAGCGATCCGTTAGGGTATCAATTCTGTAATACAAATATACTCCTCTTATCAAATGTCGGATATTTGGGATACTAGGTACTTTATTGTTAAAGCAAGCGAGCAATATGTAAAACCATAGAATTAAGAACTGGCTCGATGCACTTCCTAATTCTATATCTAAAACCATCGGTTCTTAAGACAATGAAATTATGCCACGAATTGAATACATTTCTATAAATATCCAACGACCTTCATGACTTAAGGGTTTAAGTTCAATCTTTAGTTAGGGCGTTGGAAAAAGGCCTTTTTCAAATTGTCTCTATATTTTTTTATCTTTATATATAGCCACTATGAAAACAACCAAAAAGTATTTTTTACAATTTCATGCATTGGAGTATTTTTTCAAAAAAATTCTAAATGACTTTGTAATACAGACAATGAGATACATATAGAACGTCAATTCTATTAAAATAGCTAAAAAACATAAATATTCTTTTTCACGTGTGTGTCATAAAAATTTTTAGTGTCATGATTTTTTTTCACCTACTGACGCACTACTATAAACTAATTTTCAATTTAATTACTTTCAGGGCTATCTGTCTTTTGTTTGTCACAATCCTTCTAATGAGTACTTTATACGAGATCTACTCGATAAAATGGGGTAACCAGAAGACTTCAATCATACACGATCTTATCATTTCCTTCTCCGTGATCAGCAATATCAAGAAGATAATCTCTACAAAGCAAAACAACACATTGGGACTAGAGTGTGTTACTGGTATCAAGAGTTTTGCTATGATTTTTATTGTCGCTGGACATGCTTGTATGTTCATTGCTAGTGGACCAGTCATGAACCCTGATGCTTGGGATAAGGTAAATTTGATTTTAACAAATTTTTGGTTTTGAGATTTAAATAAACAAATGCATACGGACATATCACACAGATTGAGTTAGCCCCAATTTAAGTTCGAAACTTGTGTTATGGGATACTAACTCAACGATACTATATTTTATATCAAATGCATATATAGATAAACATCCCAGGCCAATCAGAAAAGATCATTTTTCATCTTGACCTGACCGGGGATCGAACCCAGGACCTCCCGAGTAGCGGACTGGCATGTTAACCATTACGCCACGGTGGTCGTCACTTTTTATCGTTGTTGTTTTATCCTTGGATATGCTTGTTTTGTTTTCTATTTTGCATTATGGTGATACTATGTTAAGCTAAAGTTTATCATTCAAATTTATAATTTTAACATGATTCTCCTATTCACTTGGACCCGTTATTACTATCATCAAATGACTGTGACCTGTTAGGTATCGTCTCCATCTGTCTATATCGATCCATCTTGTAGGGTTGGTATCGAACTAGCTTTTGAAACTAAATTAAAATATGAGACTTAACTTTAAAACGTGTTATGTAATATCCCAATCTCTTCGAAGCATCGAGTTTTTGTTTTAAAAAGCTATAAGACGTGCATGACAGTTTTTGTCTTTACTAAATAGCAGAATCAAAGTGTTCACATATTCATTTGTTCGTTTCCAACAAACATTTTAACCAGATATTGCGTTAGTTCTGCTAACTGTGTAAATTATCCGATTCAGACGTCATAGTCAAGCATCATTGTCGCAAAGAAAAGCAAATATTGATTACTTCATACATCAACACTTCACGTAAAATATTACGGTACTAAGTCAAAGTAGTTGCTAGTTCATTTGTTTTTAAATATATTGAATTGGGAGACAGACGTGATGATACACTACAATAAACCATATACTGCACAATATAAGTCAGATTATCTATAAATGTTTATAGTAAGGCATTTAGTTGCTAAGTTTGCAATTTTTTACTCTACAAAAACCACGAAAATCTTATTGGCATAACCTAATCCACTAATAATACAAAGGCAAAAGTTTGTTTGTTTGTTTCTTCTTAACGCTCAAACGACTCAGTAAAATTTTATGATATGTGATATGAAGGTAGCCGATATCTTGGAGTAAGAGATAGGGTCGCGGGTAACACTGCAGGTTGCAGCTAGTTGAAAACAAAAGGAAAAGCTATTTTGGGGAAATGATACACAATTTATTTAACTAAATATGTTTTCTCCCCTATCAGCTTTCATATGCTGATGATGCTAATGACAAAAGAAGAGAAGAAAATATACCAATTATATTTCAAAATGTTCAAATATCAATAGAAAAAGTTAATAAATTCTCATTTATGTTACAGTTACTGCGGCAACCGGTGAATTCACTAATGTTAAGCAACCATCTTCTAGTCGACACGTTTCTTTTTCTAAGCGCTTTTCTCTTCAGCCGTCTACTTCTAATTGAGTTGGACAAGAGACGTGGAAAGTTGAACTTTATACCTATTTTGATCTTCCGTTACATTAGGTGAGTTTAATATAATTATGTTCTCTTCTTATAGTAATTTGAATCATATTATTTTATATTTAACTAAGGGGCATATAAAGGTCTAAGAGTTCTTGTATCTTTGGTGTAAAATTTTGTTTCTCTCCGTTATATCAGCGTATTTCCGAGTTAGCTGTATTATTTACTTTATCTATACTTATAAGGGCTAGTCGCTTCATTATAATAAACCAGTACCACTAAATCAGGACCATGATTGAAAGCATACCCTGGGCTCTGAAGCGTAAGCTTAAGATAATTGATGATTTGACTCAAAGCCTCGCCTTTTCTATCCGTCAACCAATAGGTGATGTTGAGAAAGTCTTATGTGACTAAGTGCGAAAGTGCAAGAACCTCCTTCTTTTTTGGAGTTGGTTAAAAACAAAATGATTTCAAAGTATTTTAGTCAATCAGTCCATCTATACATTCAGATATTAGTAGCAATCAAAATCTATTTGTTTTAAATTCAAATTGATTTCATTTACTTACGTAAGCACTTGTTATTAAACAAGCAATATGTGACATCAAAGGGTAGACAGTGATTGAATAATAATTGGGAATGGGGACAATTTGATTGTCCTGCCAATTGTATCATTATTACATAGATCGTTTGGAGCCTAATTGATTTATATGTCAACAATATTTATAAGCTGACTAGCTTTCGCCCGCGGCTTCGCCCGCATGAATTTTCCTCGGGTACAGTGCTTTTTCCCGGGATAATATCCTACCATATGTCCCTCTCAATACTCCTAGCTATATGTATGCGAAATTTGAGGAAGATTGGTTCAGTAGATAGGGCGTGAAGAGGTAACAAACAAACAAATATACAAACTCACTTTCGCATTTATAATATTAGTTGGGATTAGATGATTCAGCTTGCAATGTCCAATCCAAGCTGAATTTAACCAAACCATGCTTCCCATGAGAATCTAACCCATGACTCTCGGGTCTACAATAAACGCTTTAACCATTGGACCACAGGGCAATTAATCAGATGGGCTGATGATATAGTATGATATTTGCAGGGTGACTCCAGCTTACTTTATAGTAATTCTGTTCTACATGACATGGCTCCCGAAGATAGGGGAAGGTCCACTTTGGGAGGACAGGATTCTATTGGAGCAGGAACGTTGTATGGATTCTTGGTGGACAAACATCTTGTACATTAATAATTATGTAAATACCGATAAAATTGTAAGTACTTTTATTATCAGTTTCAAACCTTTCATAAAGACACGTTTCAAAGATATTAGTAACCAATATTTATTTTAACAGAAAAATTTAATAAATATTTTTTTCTCTACATTGATATTTTTATTAATATAAATTGGATAGTGCATTTTTTTGTAAAAAAATACATCTTAGAAAACTGAAATCGGAAAGCGGTATCGATACTTCCTTGCTTTCCAACCTTGAAAAGATTAATTTAGAGTAAAACTCTACAAATAATAATTAAATACCACCATCGTTACAGCCACTGCTGGACATAGGCCTAATATTTATTAACAAAAATTTTCATAGTATTTGATAAGGCTTAGCTTTTTAGCTCTTATTTTTAAAGCAAATTATTAATTGCTTACATGCCTCATGGGCAACATTTATTTGATTTTTAGTTTTTTTACTGTTAGTTTTTTGTATTGTTCTTTGTATAATATTGTAAGTAAAGTAATATAATATTGTAAGTTTGTTAATTAATATATAACTTTCGTTAATAAAAAGAAAATGCAAAATGTTTAATTACTTATATTTTTCTTATTTCAGTGCATGTTCCAATCTTGGTATCTGTCTGTGGATACCCAAATGTTCTTCATAGCCCCCATCTTCATATACAGCCTTTGGAGATGGAGCCGAGTTGGTCCTGTCTTCTTGAGTGTCAGTATAGTGGCGACCCTCGCAGTACCATCTGTGATAACTTACATTGATCGCTTAGATCCTACCATATTATTTTATGCCAAGTAAGAATTTACATAATCATTTTTACTACACTTTTTTCTATATTTATTTCTAAATCAAATTCTTTAGGTATCCAAACTTTATTTTATTGATGATTATTGTATTGGTAGGACCTGATGAATTGAATTTTGATTTGCAATGTAGAGTCACATTTACGCATGTTTACGCAATTCTTCTTCATCCTAGCGCTATCCCGGTTGCATCTATAGGTGATCGTTTCGACTAATATGTGAGCGCCTCTAGTGGCATGTTATCGTATTTCAGAAAGTATGTTAAGCTATTGTACTCGACATTATTTTTTGTACAATAAGGACAAGATAATTTATTTTTATAATTATTATGATTTTTCATCTAAAATTATTAATTTAATTAAACTTTTTTAACTTTCAGAGAATTTACAGATTTCGCAGGCAATTTCTACTTTAAGGAAGCCTACATCAAAACTCACATGAAGATGGTCACGTACCTGATGGGAATACTAACAGGATATATCCTACATCGGATACAGTCAGAGAAGTAAGTATAGATGAGCTGCTTAACCCTTAAATGCAAAGTGATGTAGATCTATGGATTTATTCCCTCGAAGTCGTATTGCGTTACGTCGAGTTACCGCCAGGTTTAGTCTGAAAATTCATTCTTTATTTTCAGAGTAGTCGTGGCGGTGACTCGACATCGAGGGATCAAATCCTTAATGTTTTTCTCTTTTCAATTGACACAGCAAAACCTTGTTGTCATCGTTCTTCTAAACCGCGTCTCGAACTCTGACTTTTAACGACCATCAGATGGCAGCACTTGATGCTATGACTTGACCATTTTGACAACTTACTTAATGCGATGGCTCAACTACCCAAAGAGGATCTTGGCTTTCGACCCCAGAGCTCTCCACCGTTCTCTGCTCAGCGCTTTATTATGCCAGTCGGCTTTTTGAAGGGTTTTTTCTATTCTGACATATTTCAAGGTTTAACTCGTTTGTTACAGCTACTCAATATCTCGAAGTTTAAAGGTATTTGCGTGGATAACCAGCATAGTTCTCGGATCAGTGACAATATTCTCCATATCAGTATTCTACCAAGACTGGTATGAGTATAATGTCATTGAAGCAGCCGCGTACATATCACTGCATAAGCTTGCGTGGGGTATTGCTAACGGGTGGCTGATTGTAGCCTGTGCTACTGGATGTGGAGGTTAGTTTGTATTTTTACTTTTTTTTTTTTTTAATTTTTCGTCAAATCTGGCTTGTGGTACAATGGGCTGCAGAGAAATCTGACCCCCTTTCAATAGAGATACTTGTGGCATGGGGGTCAGATTTCTCTGCAGCCCACTGTACCAGATTAAGACCTTTGTACATAAGTTTCTGCCATACAATATGTTTGCATTGTTATGTCCCAGTTGGAAGGACGAGAGAGGACTTGCTTATCCAAACATTAAAATAATATATATCCAAATATTAAAATAATATTTAATGTTTGGATAAGTTATCGAACTATTATTATAAAGGTATTTTCTACATATTTCTACGGCTCAGTAACCATTTTCTATTTATTTTTAACTCTCAGCCAAAAGTAAATAATATGGGTGTAAATGTTAGCGTAGTTTCGAAACTAATTTGAAAACTTTACGTAGTTCCCAACTTTCATGCATGTTCATCGAAAAACATGGATGGATGGGTATACACATTCAATTTATTTTAAATACATTTGAAACTCTTTGTATATAAGTATTTTTGTGTAATATAAACTGCTGGTTTTTTTTTTTATTATGATTGATTTGACAACTCAAGCAATGAAGTACTCACGTACCCAAGTGCCACGTAACCCACTTAGTACATATAAGTACTTAGAAAATAAAATAAAAACCTAATGGGCTTGACTTTTCTATTAAGCAAGATTAGCTTGCAAACAAAACTAGCAAGACGCTTATTATCAACCCTAATATACTTAGTCGATTTTTAATTTTAGAAAAATATAGGTTTATGTGGATTGTTTCAGGATTTATAAACGCGTTGTTGAAATGGAAGTTCCTGGTGCCAATATCAAGATTGACCTTCTGCGCATACTTAGTTAACGGCATTGTAGAGTTATACTATGTCGGCCAGCTACGGCATCCTATGCACGTTACCATATTTACTATAGTAAGTAACACCCTTATCACATTTTATGTTAAGGGCCGAAGTATATCAGGCATAACGTAATCTACTCTGTGGGCGTAGCCAAAAGTCACAATTTCAAAACGTTGACGAATGTCGACAAGAACAAAATGTATGGGATTGACATTATGCTGTGGTAAATCACGTGGTCAATCTGTCAATCCCATACAATTTGTTCTTGTCGTAATTCGTTAACGTTTTGAGATTATAAATTGCTCACTGGTGGCCAGTGAGCAATTTATATATTAAAAGTAAGGCACCGCCACTGCTGGCGGTGCCTAACGCACGGACCAGCTTGATGCGGGAAGCTCCACTGACGCGAGCGGTGTGTATACTTAACGTCGTGGCCAATGAGGTCGACCTGTTTTGTTGCACTTTGAGTGAATTCACACGTATATCATTAATGATAATTTGTTACAAACTAGGTATGTAGGCTTCTCTATCGCGATAGACTCGCTCTGTAAAGGTAGATGTAAGTGAATAAATAAATAAATAAAAAAATAAATAAAAATAGTGATTATTTAGGGATTTATATTATTACTAGCTGTTCCCCGCGGCTTCGCCCCGCGTGGGACTCGATTATATCGCGCCTAAAAGTAGCCTATGTTTGACCTCAGGTCGTTAACTACATCCCTACCAAATTTCATAACAATCGGTCCAGCATTTTAGCCGTGAAAAGGTGACAGACAGACAGACAGACAGACTTTCGCATTTATAATATTAGTATGGAAGTATGGATTTACGGAAAAACGGGCGAAGTGGAGTAGAAAAAGTAGGGAAGCGGACCCTGGGCTCCGAGGCGACTAGCTGAGGATGCAACCGGGAAAACTCTAGGATGATGATGAGGAATTTATATATTTCAGGAAACTTAATTCACCATTTTTAAATACAAAAGAGCCACTTTTTAGATTTTTAAGTTTTACATATAATTTTAGTAATATAAGTTTTAGTTTTAATTTTATATTTAAGGTACTTGATTATAATCTTATTAATTTCAATAAATGTACCTAGGAAATTCAAAGAGCCAAACTAAAATATAAAAAATGTTAATCTTTTTTCTTATTTTTTTTCAGACGGCCAACGCAATATCTCACATGGTGTTGACCTTTTTACTTGCCTGTATACTATGTATCACTTTTGAGTCGCCCATACATGGTATCGAGAAAATTCTACTGAGAACATTCGGTAAGACATTGCTTATGTTTATTTACTAATTTACTCTTTTTGGAAATAAATGTATAAACCCTTCGAATTGACAAGGTCTAGCTGGTTAGGGTGCTTAGCCAAAGTCACAATTCCAAACGATAACAAGTTCGACACGGACAAAATGTATGGGATTGACATAAGTCGCACTAAATCACGTGGTCCATCGAAATGTCAATCTCGTACGTATTTTCGTATTTTTGTCGAACTTTGTTACCGTTTTGTAGATGTTTGTGATTTTAGCGGGGGCTTATGTCTGATTATCTGATTATTCAATAAGACAGTTGTCAACTATGGTTTTTTTTTAATAATATGTTTTACGGCCCTGGAAACAGGGTGTCATGTCACCATAGAGCATGGAATTCACACATTGTTCGGGCGCACTAGTGATATTTTGCGTTTTGATATTTTATGTAGTCTTGATTAATTATTTAGCTGTTTGTAGAACAATGAAAAAACATTTTTTTTTTAATTCTTACTCCATAATAAAATTAAACATGAATGACTTATTTATGTTTTTCTAGCTCGTCCTGTTCTCAGTGACAATGCCGTCCGGGATCAGTCGCAGTCGTCGCGAAACACTAGTCAATCGAAACTAGAATCATAGCATAAAATGTTTTAGCATTAATATTATACTTTTTTTGTTAGTGAAAATCTTGTTTCTTCTTATGGCTGGCAGAGAATGCTCTTAGCATTCTGTCTTTCTATCAAAATCTTGAATAAGACAAAATTTGTAAGCTCTCATAGTTGATAATGAGTTTTCTGGGTTAAACTCACTGAACATCTGTTTATATATGTTTTCAATTTAAATATGTTTAAATCAGATTATGAGTTAAAATATAAGGGAAAAAATATTTATGTTACCTATATTACCTCTGAAAAAGTTTTTTTTTTTTAAATAAATTCATGAATGTTCAAATGTAGTCCATTATAAATATAAATAACCCTTTTCGCTGTACATACGGTAAATATTTGGCTGCTGTCATGTGAACTAACCATGACCTAGTATTATAGATAACTTTTGTTTTTAGTTAAGTACATATTTTATAGTAGACTGAGTTTGAATGTATTGTGATACTGTATTTTATACTTTTGTAATAATGAAGGACATGGTTATATTTATAGCAGTATGGTCTTTGGCTTGAGAATAGACCACTTCTCTTTTTATGTGAGCGTCGTATGAGGTGACCAAGTTGATGAAAGAGGTCTTAATTTACTTTACCTCTATCCGACTGGTGGCATATTACGTCATCAGCATCACATGGTGTGAGTTACAAAGGCAATTGACTTTGCGCACCCTGGTATCAAAGTTCTTTGAAATCGCCTCTCGGCCTCTGACGTAGTTCACTTAACGAACATATATAGCAATAATAAGACAAATAAGACGAATAAGAAAGAAGAAAAATAAGACACCGCATTTCAGTGGATCCAGGACTAAAGCTAGTTTCGGGATGCTATCGGGATAAGTCCTAAACGACGATGAATCAATTTATTTTCTAAAATCATTTTTTTGCTGTAGAAGACTTAAAAAATAATGTAAATACTTAATAGGAGGTATTTCATTTAATGTCCCCTTTTATGAGATTTCATTAACTAGACTAGGCGTTAGCGACAAACGGGGCGTAGCCAAAGTCAAAATTTCAAAACGTTGACGAATGTCGACAAGAACAAAATGTATGGGATTGACATAATGACTGCGAAGCTAAATCACGAGGTCAATCTTATGTAAATCCCATACATTTTGTTCTTGTCGTACCTCTTTAACGTTTTGCGATTGTGACTTTGGCGAAGCTATCGTCTGCGTTTACAAAATCTCATACTAGGGGTACTGTAGCAATGTATGGTTTGTATCCATACTTCCATACTAATATTATAAATGCGAAAGTCTGTCTGTCTGTCTGTCACCTCTTCACGGCTAAACTGCTGGTCCGATTGTGATGAAATTTGGTAGGGATGTAGTTAACGACCTGAGGTCAAACATAGGCTACTTTTGGGCGCGATATAACTGAGTACCACGCCGCAAGCCGCGGGGAACAGCTAGTTTTACA
Organism: Apomyelois bistriatella; assembly: GCA_947044815.1. Classification (NCBI taxonomy): domain Eukaryota; kingdom Metazoa; phylum Arthropoda; class Insecta; order Lepidoptera; family Pyralidae; genus Apomyelois; species Apomyelois bistriatella. The sequence goes on from OX345693.1 coordinate 2,900,451, forward strand.
TAAATAAATAAATTACTGTATGAATCTATGAACCGATATTGTAAAAATGCTGTATAATTAAATTGTATCTGTACAAAATGAATTTGCTCAATATTGTATAACCTCTCAAATAAAACGATTTTATATAAGTAATTTGTTTAAATTTCTTTCACAAAGTTGAAAAAAGTATCCTTTTTTTTAGACAACCTAACCTAACAACCTACAAAAGTCTTGACCAAATTGAGGTTTCAAAAGTTTGTTTATGCTGTGTACTCTCATTAGGGCAGGGATAAAAACTATATTAGAATTTTGGTAAATATTTTTTTTTGCTATTTAACCATGTCTAGTAAATCTTGTTTCTTTAAAGCAAAAAAGTTGACCTATCTAAGTCAATATTACAGAGAGAAAACGGGGTAATACTCGGGACAATACCTTAACACGCGGCGTTTTTCGGCACGGAAGCGCCAAGCCGGGTTGCTCGAAGGACGTAGGCTCGGTAGAATATTCTATTCCTTGTTATACTGAGTTGTTAGTTAATTGTTTTTGTGTTGTGTACTAAGTATAGTATTCTCTAATCTGTGGTTGTACTAAAACAAAAGTTATCACAAAAACATACTATTAAAACAAAAAATTACCGTGGACTTCCCAGAAAGGGAACTAGTTTTGTTGTCTATGATAATTATTAGAACTCAATGGGTCGTGTGGAAATCCCTCAACAGACTACGATCGGGCGTAGGTAAATGTATGGAGAATAGGAAGAAGTGGGGCCTATCCAGCATTGATGGCTGTGTCTGTGACGTGGTACTAACGATGGCCCCATGGCGTCGTGCCCCAGCTGCCTTTTCTCATGTACAAAGGGTGACCTAGCTGTGGCCTCTGACTTGATCGTGAATGTTGCATCTTACTGGGCCAAATTTTTAAAGTTTTTAGCCATTGGTACGATAGAAGAAGAAGATAAGCATTCTGCAATGAATGCGTTTGATCCGACTTTATCCGACAATAGACTAGCCATAGAAATAATTAAGAAAATAAAGTTGCGTGCTACAATAGATTATGGCGTTCTTCAGTAAACTTGTAATTACAGCTATCACTCAATAGATGTTACATGTAAAATAAAGAGAATACAGAAAACGACTTATTTTGTGCAAATTGAATTTAACCGTTCAGAAGACCTAAAGAAGGCCGGGCCGCTAGATGCAGGTTGCTTCCATCCGTCCATTCTGGAAAATAATATGAAGGGGCATATGCCCACAAGTGAAAAGATGATGATCGAATTTAATTCCAATCAACTAGAGCAGTTGATTCGAAAAAAGTCTCCTGCGATAGACATACAGCTGATCCCTATAAGGGTTCCGACTTGTCATTTAATGTACGCAACCTGATTTCAGCCCTCATAAAAACTTGGATCAGCTCATGTTTTAGTTTGTTCATTTGTTCTATTTTTTTAATAAGTTGTTTGATTAACTTAGATACAGAACCACATAAGTAAGATACCTCGGAAAAATTGTTCTGTTTGATATCAAAGAGTCATAGTTTTAGTGTATTCATCGAGTCATAATTCAACAAGATGTATAAACTATACAAAAAACAATCAAATTGATACCTAAGTTTGATAAGACCATATATTTCGACTTAACTTAGGTATTAAAAATCTATGGATAAAACTATGTATGCATTCGTGTATTGCCTATTGCGAGGTATTTTCTATGCATTTATTAATTTATACATCGTAGAAGGTTCGTGCCACGCAATTATTGTTATCGGAAACTTGACGAGACCGCGAAATCGGATAAAGAGTTTAAAATGTATGTGTATCTGTTTATTAATCTCGTTTGTTACAAACAGAGCAATAGTTTAAGGTATGAACTATAATGAAACACTTCCTTTTATTTTATTTATTCCCAACTTCCACATTTTGAAACTAGGTAGGTAGTTATAACTTTTTTTTTTTTAGAATAAGGCCTGAAAACAAAGAATTGGGAATCGCGCGCGGTTTGACGCAAGGCAATTTTTTCTTTTTTAATCTATGCGTGAAAAGGTGTGTCTAGTGTCTTTTAAAATGGGTTTTCAGAGTGCGCGATTGGCACAGTACTCATACTAGACCCGCATTATTCTTAAGTTTATAGCTATAAGATTAGTCAAGGTTTCCCACGACCAAAGGACTGGAAAATGTCTCGTACAGAAGATCAGCATTACTATTCAATGTGGCAATGCTGTTAGCCTTTGGACACATTACTACGATGTAACGACTTGCATGGACTATACAAATTATATTATTTTTTTTAGTTATATATAAGTAGGTTTGTCTTATACTAGGTTTTGCTCGCGGCTTCGCCCGCGTGTACTTCCCTCGGGAACAGTGCTTTTTCCCGGGATGAAAGGTCTCTATCTCCCTACCAATTTTCAGCTATATCGGTTTAGCCGTTCTTGAGTTATAAATTGTGTAACAAACACGGCTTTTTTTAAAGATTTAAGTAGTTCAGTTTTTAGTGTATTATTTTTTCTATCATAATTTTGCTTACATATTCTTAATATACTGTAGCAACCAATTACTAACTATTTAAAATGATCACTTTCAATATTTGCTATGCTCATACCGCGACTGCAGTTCAAACTTGGACAGTTGGATCACTCGGGACAAGTTCAGAGCAAACTAAGTGTTAAGTTGTGTAATCGTGTGAGTGACGCCCGCTTTAACTGTTGGCTTAGAGGGAGATGATATTACAAAGTTTCGAATATGAGCTGTAGAATGTTGCTATAGAATTAAGAACTTTGTCGCCACAGACACTTTCTTAAAATATTTAATACTAGCGTTCACCCGCTGCTTCGCCCTCATGAATTTCCCTCGGGAAGAATGAAAGGTCCTATGTCCTTCTTAATGTACTCCTAGCTATGTGTATGCGAAATTTCAGGAAGATTGGTTCAGTAGATACGGCGTGAGAGGAACAAACAAATATACAAAGTCCTTTTCGAATTTATAATACTCTTCTTAGTTGGATCTGTGTTCGCATCACACAGTAGCGACTTCTATCTGTTCTTTGTAACCTTTTTTACTCGTAAAGGGAAACCAAAACAATAGGATCCAGGCGTGTTAGTGGTCAACGCTAAAGGTTTTTTAGGCTGCCTAAAGGCATTTTTTATATTAGCCTAATAACTCAACGAACTAACGTTCCCTGCTAGGCTAGCAGATGCTAGAGCTACTCAAAACTAAAATGTGATAATTTTTTTTTTATATAAATTAGCAGTAATTTGAACTCTTACTCAAAACGATATCTGAAGGTTAACGAACCCATTGAGAATATTCCAAGACAAAGTCTGTTAGAGATAGGGCAGAAACTTAAATGGGACGGGCCACGCGTAAAACCTTATCGCGCCACCAGCTTACTTAGTTTTATCTTTTATCTTTGTGTAAACAGCGATGTGCCGACCTTACTTTGATGTTGAGAAAATATTTTTTTTCTACTATTTCTATATTTTTTTATTTGCTAATGAAAATATTATATACTTACTAGCTGACCCCGCAAACGTTTTTTTGCTAAATAAATTATTTCTAGGTGAACAACCCTTATCACTTAGGGGTATAAAAATAGATAGTAGCCGGTTTAACTGAATATGCATATAAAATTTGATGATAATCAGTAAAGCCGTTTCGGAGGAGTAAGGTAACTAAATTTTATATATTAGAGAAGTATGTTTCATGACATTTTTTAAGGCTGCTACCAGCGGTAACGACCTTGAAAATGCAAAAATAAAAAAATATATCTTTTTGCAAGTAAGATTATCAGAATTTTTCGCGCAACATTTTTGCTTAAGTTACATCAGAACCTCGAAAGTCATTGAAATACTATCAGCTGTAATTTACTTTGTAAAAAAATACTTAAAACGGCCACTTTTGACACTTTTTGTAAAGGTTTCTAAAGTTTCAATGCCTTTCGAGGTTCCAATGTAACTTAACAAGTTGCGCGAGGATTTCTGATAATCTCACTCACAGAAAGATAAATTATTTTTTCTGTATTTTCAAGGTATTTCATTATGAAATTGGTTATATAGTAGGCAGTAGGGATGAAGTAAGTTTTCGACAATGTCATGTGTATATAGGTAGACAGAAAATTAATATGGTTATCACATTGCCCTTTCGTTACAATTATCAGCAAGTTTGAAACCACACCCTTCTGGAAAATTAACCATGGCGTTGGAAAATTCGTAAAACGCTATATCCGCAGTCGACAGCCTTGCACTTAGTTAAATGAACTTAATGCTATACCCTTCGGCTATACCTATTTTTACTTCAGTTTTCATATAGGTAGTTAAATAATATTAAAGTAAAACGGTATTCACCCATTTCTGATGCCAAGCAGCTTTATTTCTGAGGCTGAATTCCGGTTTGAAGTATTAGTTTAAGGTTCTGACTTAACTGACTCCGTGGTCTAGTGGTTAAGCGTTTGCCTATAGACCAGGGGGCCGTGGGTTCAATTCGCACGGGAAGCATACATTGTTTATTTGTTTCTGGTTTAGTTATGATATTGCAGGCTTGAATCACCTGATTGTCTGATAAAGATGATTCCGAGCTTCGGAAGGCACGTTAAACCGTTAGCCTCGGCTGCCACCTTGTACTCTTTAAAGGAACCACGAGAGAGGTCGAGAGGTTTTTCCGAAAAACCTTTAAACCAGGGTGTGACTGGTCGATAGATCTTGTCACCTACACGAAATGATGATGAGGTTCTGAAATTTTTAGGTGATGTGCCTCAATGGACCAGACCCGTTGAAGGGACATTGATCTAACAATGGATGCAAATATTCTGCAATGAAAAAGTGTCTATAATTCCATCCAGCAGTCACCAGCATCGAGCGCCTGGGTAACATATCCAGGCAACATACTGTTACTTACTAACCCACCTATCAAACTTTCGGTCGCGAAGTGTCTTCTACTTTTTCTTATCATTTTTACCTATTTTTTTTCAATTAGCCTAACATCAATCCTTCTTGGGAATGTGCTTGTAAAAAGAATAAGAAGAAGAGTAAATTTGGTTGCTGCAATGGGGGGCGAATTTGACTACATAAATTTCAAGAGCGCGGGTGCACTTGTCTAAGAAGAGAGTTTCTGAATTCGCGAATTTCATCACAACATATCGGCAATCATCTTTTTGTGACATCGTCAGATTTCAATGTAAATAATGCAAGAGCTGACTACAAAAAACTAGTGTCATCTTATACCTACCAAATGAACTTAATCGCATACGTTCAGAAAAGTGATGCTAAGCATATATTCAAAGGCGCGTCAATATACCTACATTTTAAATCGGAATTACCTCTTACATAATTTTATTTTTAGGTACAGTGAAATCTGGCATAGCTCCCGCCATATTCTTTAATATCATAATACACTGTATATGTGCATAATCATTTAACGTCAACGTGGCTTTAACAGGGATATTTTTTAACGCAGTTTTATCAAAGGAGTGTCTTTTTTGTCGAGTTTGTTAATTTCGGAATGACCTTTTGCAGATGATGGTATTTTATGATCTCTCATATTTTTTTTAAATACTTCTTATTTGGCAAATATAAGTTTATATGCCCACGGAGGAAAGCGTTCACTGCTATACCAATAGTATCACGGACGCGCTGCAGACCCTGAAGATATTTTTTCATGCACTTTGAAAGTCTCGTGTCTACCAGTAGGTACTTCCCATAATGTGGTCCGCACACTTGTTTGCCTATCAAATTGTATAAGACAGAGCTATAAATATTAAATTAAGACCTGATTTACTTATAGCTCTGTCAAATAGTTTGTCAATTTATTAGGACTGGAAAGATGACGATTTAAAAAAAAGTTTGTAATTAAAAATTGACGTCTTTTTACTTTGTAGACTTTTGAAATTTTAAAAGTGAAAGATAAGAGCCTCGTTTTACAGCAGCATATAGATCCATGGATGTCTCAGCTCTGAAAGTAGATAATAAATTCGTGCCACCTGCCTGCAAGGGTCGTCCTTTACTTAAAAGGAACAAAACTTACCGAAAACACACCTTTTGTATTCCGCTTCCAAATTTATGTAGAGAGTTTTTCTGACGTTTCTGTATTACGAAAAAAATACTGAACTCAAAGCGAATATGCAAAATGAATGCACAAAACATAGTATCCTCAGATCAATCAAGCAAATCCAGTATAATAAAATAAATACGATAAAATTCATTTATTTCAGGGTTTAGAACTCATAATATAGACAAGAGTTAAGTTAGTAAGTAAGTAGAGATTCATTTATTTCTTGGGCTTGTAAACCCAACTTAGAAATGCTTTTTATTTGTAGAAAATGACAATGTTACGACTTTATATTCTTTATTAAAAAGAAGAAACTCGAAGCACTTACAGTTATATGTACCTTATTGACTACTTCTTCGTCCTCCCCACTTTCCGTTAGGTGATGGGGTCGGGATTTTCCAATCATGCGGCGCTACTTGTATCGGTCAAAATCGTTGTGGACGAAATTTTTTTGCCTTTTGCCAATTGCCTACGACCGAGGCAATTTTTTTTTAAATTTATGATTTACACCTATATATTAAGACTTCAGTGGTTTACACCAATACGATAATACATGCATTAAATATTTGGACGCATATATTTATGTAGAAAATTCACTTACATTCCTTTAGTTATTTTTGCACTACTTCAATGAGTTTCGGTTGACATTCATAAAAAAATATCAGTTTCGTTTGCAATATTATTAAAAAATATCCACAGGTCCATTTGGACATTCGTCAACTATGTGCCTAATTGACTGTAGTTATTTTTGCACTACTTCAATGAGTTTCGGTTGACATTCATAAAAAAATATCAGTTTCGTTTGCAATATTATTAAAAAATATCCACAGGTCCATTTGGACATTCGTCAACTATGTGCCTAATTGACTGTATACAAAGTATCAAAATAGCAGAAATAACTTTTTATCTTAAGACGTTGTATACATTAACAAACAAGACTCTTATCATTAGGTACTTGTGAGTCAGATTATGTCAAGTTGCGCGGGAAACGGGAACTTACCATGGTGAACCCCCTACATCATTCAATAAAATATATAAAGCAACTGACTTTTGTACAACTCAGTATCTCGTTTGACTTCGAAGACGAAACTTTATTTTGAACTTTTAAATTATTAATTTTATCATTATGAAGGGTTATTTTATGTTTTTCGCTGTTATTATGGCAGTTTTTGCTATAACATACGCTTCAGTTGAACAAGGTAAGATTAGCATACATATTTTTGTATCTTTTTTTGCATTTATTTATTTTTCCACATTTACAATGTCATTATAGATAGTAGTAGTAGTAATAGGTATCAATGCAACAGAGTAAGCATACAGATTAAAAGTATTACATCTTTAGCGGCGGCGGTCAGGGTCGGCCTCGTAAAAGATACTACGACCAAATCGCAGACCTTTTGAAAAAGGGAGACATTAGGAGTACCCGAAATCGGCGAGTGTATGACGAGAGTTATGAGTGTGGAGGAGGAGAGAGAGGTATGTAAGGATCGTAGCCAATGGAAATCTCTAGTCTCTGCCTACCCCTACGGGAGACAGGCGTGATGATATGTATGTATGTATGTATATCTTTAGCGAATTTCATCACAGAACAGTCAAAGTCCATGCATACTTCGCATATCTTGTTATATAATGCGATTAGCCATGATAGTATTTGTAGGTATTTATAAAATGCTAGCATATTATTATTAACTTGACATCAAAGCGTTTTTCTGGTTGCATTTAAGTAGATAAACATACATCTTAATAGTACAGGTACTCTCTATTTCCACCTAATTGTGCTTTACGTTTGTTATATAATATATGTTTCAAAATAAAAAAAATAAAAAAGTGGAGGTTAAATAAATATATTAAATATTTAATCCTTTAAATAATTAATTGCTCAAACTAAAAATTTGTGTATATAATATACTTATTTTTAAGTAAACTATGTTTCCGTTTCTTCTACAGCTAGTTATTTGTAATAAGTATAGAAAAAAATCCCATGTTTTAGGGACAATTCCCCTAATTGAATTGTTTTCGTTACTTTATGATACGTAATGTTTCACTCTCTAATTTCGCTGCACCATACGCAAATCATATCTAAAAAATTAATCATGAAAAATATGGACTAGCCATAGTAATCGTCTATGTTTATTTGTAGACATCAAATGAATGAACTTTATGCATTATTATAAATACGTTTTATTTTATTAGAAGCGAAGAGTTCTATTCTTCAGGCAGAAGGATCTCAACACGCAGAAGTAGAGGAACCCCTGCTCCACAGAATGCGTAGAGAAAACTGCAACTTAAGGGAATGTGAACAGTTCTGCCGCAGGCTGGGATTCCCCGGCGGCGCGTGCATCGGGAAGAAATGTGATTGTGATCGTTTCTAGTGCGTATCAGTCTTTATATTAAAAAAAACATAGGTTAAAAAAAACATTTGCGTCGACAACCGCGCGCGATTCGAAATTCTTTGAAAAAAAAACATATTGTTTTCTTGTATGCACTTTACTCATTTATCCAATACTTTAGTACTATTAGGTATTCTGTGCCAATACTTAACGCGTTGATAATAGGATCAAATTTTTTGTACAAATAAATAAAAACAAGCAGAAATAAATGTTTTACATTTTTTTTCCAAAAGTCACGTTTTATTTTGTTTGAGTATGTACTTTACTTACTTTGACCATGTATTTTTTTTACGAATAAAAAAATATGGATGAATATATATATATATATATATATTTTCAAAAGTCACGATTTATGTTGTTTGAGTCTGTACTTACTTTGACCATGTATTACGTAAAAAACATAGGTTTCTTTTCATCAGAGAACGTGTGAATTCTCTGATGAAAAGAAACCTATGTTTTTAAGTAGATGCGTGCTGATGGCAAAAGCTTTCTTCTTTCATCATATACACCCTTAGATGCCCAAAACTGGCCCACCCTTACTATTACTATGTCTAAATTAATTTTACAATTACACAATACAACATCGTTTTAAGGGTATTAAAATAAAAAGAAATATAAATAAAATAAACCGCCAAAGCCTTCCAGCGACTTAATAATGTTTTTGAATTCCATTTGCTCTCCACCGGCGCACGGGGAGCGGTAGTAAAAATTCGCAGAAGCAAAGGCCGCCACACCAAAGGCCGTGGAATAGCAATAAAAAGTGAATAATAAATCTGTCCGTCAGTTACGCACTTTGAGAATTTGTGAACGACTGTACCCAACTTGTTACGAGGCGTTTTTTAGAGGGAAATGGTTTTGGACGCGATGGTATAGGTGGAATAATGATATGCTCTTTTGGCCCGCTAATACCAGAATGGTGTTTGGTTTATGGCTCAATAAACCACTTCTTCTTCTTTTGGAGTCATAATGGCTATATGGACTCTATATTGACCTAGCAAAGTATTTGTCCATATCCACCGCCCGGTCGGTCGCCTCGTTAAAGTCCCCCATTATGCAGGAAACAGAGCAGCTAGGGCACGACAGAAGGTGAGCCATCGACTGCACCGCGCCACAGTCACACAGGCTGCTGTCAGAGAAACCCCACCTAGCACACACACACCACTTCAACTTCTAGTCTAGTAGTATCATTTCGTGTAGTCACCTACACAATCAATTGACCATGCCCACCATGGTGTCAGAGTTCTTCGGAACCGCCTCTCGGCCTATGACGCGGTTCCTTTAACGACTAACATGGCAGGCGGGATTAACGACTTAACGTGCCCTCGGAAGCACGGTAACATCTTCAATATCAGACAGTCAGGTGATTCAAGCCTGAAATTCCTAACTAAACTGAAAACAACTAAACAAAGTAATCCGTGGGTAGCGAACCCGCGACCCCTGGGCCTACAGGCAAACGCCTTAACCACTTGACAGTTATATATAGTTTGTAACGATAGCGCGCGTCAAGCGACGGCGAGTGCTTCTAGGGTGGATTAGTTGCTAACTCGCTATTACTGGCATTTCTATCTTGAGTTGCTTCTTTCCCAGAGGCAAGGTAATCGCTAGATGGCAGTCGTCAGGTTGTCGCATGCTTTTATTCAGCCTGAAAAATCTGACAGTGGCTCACTAACATATCTGGATCATTTCCTATTAGCCTGGTTTCTCAGTAAAAGGGTTACGGAGGTAAGACGGCAGTCGCTCCATTGTAAGAACTAGTGCCGCCAATTCAGGACCATGATTAAAAAGAGTACTCTGTGCTCTGAAACGCAAGCTGAAGAACACGCTCGGCTTAAGACAACACTTTATCTCTTCCTGTGGGGGACTAAGGGAATAACAGAATAACAGACACACGTCGACAGAAATGACGCGATATAACTGAGTGGGTAGGTACTATGCGAGAGAAGTGCACTAAATAACTATAGAACTGACAGAGCGTACTAAATAATGAATTAACGATAAAAATGCTCCTTTTTCTGGCAATGATGGGTATAAAATTAACTTTGCTTTCATAAGTCGACCTCTGAACTTGTCATACTTGTAAATTCGTAAAGCGCACGTTTCAGATTAAATTTAACACTAGTATGTAGGTGTAATCCGGCCGTTAAAGGGAATTCAAAAGATCGCCCCCACGTTGGCTTTCACGGGTTCCACGGCTTCTATTAATTATGGACAGTTCCGTTCGCCCACACTTTGACGCACTCAAATTCATTTGTTGCTTTGCTGGAGCAAGAGGTCATCTTCTTGGAAAGTCACATAGGATTAACACTAGGCTTTATAAGTTTTGAACAAATTTTATGATTGTTATTTGTTCAGGTTATTACTGCTCTAATTTTTTCTTGTTGTTACCCTCCGAAGAGCGGATTCTCCTAACACAAGTATATCCATACTTACATGGAGGCTGCAGCCACAAATTGTTATAAATGTAAGTTAATTAATAATAATTTTCATTGTCCTTACTCTAAGTTAAAGAAAAGAGCGTTAATAAGGCAATAAAAGTAAAATCGCTTTTAATATAAATAGCACATATCTGAAATAACAATCGAAATATTTCCGCCTTCATATAACGCCGCAAAAAGTACAGCTGGCAGTAAAACTCTCAACAAAACACTGGATATGACACTCCAACAAAAGCGACTTCACAAAAGCTGCAAAAAATGTATTGAATACATTGAATAGTTCGGCGTTCGATACCCGTTCAGACTCGCCGATTTACTACGTCACTCTATCCAACTTTTAGCTGGATTGTAACTAGGGCTGCCACCAATACTTCTAACAAGGATTGATCGTCAATGTTGCCACATATAGTCTCCATATGTATACTTTGCAATCACGTTGTATACAGTAATCCTGTCGCTTGACAAACAGCTGATAGTTTTAAGTCAGGGTTCGGAAAGCAAATTTAATTTAAAAATAAAAAGCTTGCTTATTTGCTGCCCATACGTATTAAAGCGACCGATACCTAGTATTAAAATTCCCCTCAACTGGTATTTCCCTCAAAAGTATCGGTCGTCACCAGGTACTTAGGATTTTGGACCTTATGATAGCGGCTTAATATAAAGCGGATATTCAGTTAAACTATTTCTGAAAAATGAAACCGTTAATATGAAATATTATCTAGAAAAAAAAATAATTCACACAAAATGTTACAAAATTCCGTGTTTAATGAAAAAAAAAATAAATAAAAATACAAAGGCACAAATCACACAAAACATCGGTAACATCGTTGTTAAATGCTTAAATCCCTCTCGGCAGGTAACCGCGATAGCGTAATAATCTTTCAATAATCTAAAAACCTACAACTGACAGCCCTGCTTTGAAATATAGCTAGCAATAAACTAGTGATGGGATAGGTAGCGAACTACGGCAGCGTATCATTGCTGTCACAAATATTGCATTCCTACATAGAAGGCTTACTTACGCCGCTTGCGCGGAAAAAACGCATGAGCGATTTAAAGAATTTAATAGTGACTGTCACAAAATGTTACGAATAACCGTTACATATTTCATCAAGATAATGAACCACGTCAGAGTACGAGAGGCGGTTCCGGAAAATCTGATACCAGGGTGTGCATAATCGATGGACCGTGTCACCTACACAATGATGATAATGATGAATGTAAAAGCGACAATTATTAAAATCATTAAAAAATACACCTAATTTTATATGTAGTTAGAGTAGATTTTTTTGATGTTTTTAAAACAGAATGTTTTGCATTCTACAGATCCTCCAGCATTAAGGCGATATTATTTTTTATTAACATTACATCTTCAAACAGGGTTCAAACAATTGTTCGCAAAAATCTATTTTATGTCACGTAGCTGCATATAAATACGTCCTTTAGTAAGAGTTAAATAAATAAATGACTGAAAGACTTATTGTGTAGATGAGGTTGTTTCCAAATAATAATACTACACCTACCGCCCAATTTCTGCTATTATGAATTCTCAAAAAGCCACTAATAATTATTATTCTTAGTCACATTAAGTGAAAAGAAAAATAACCGAAAAAGTTGGCTTATAACACAAACTCATATTTATTACTACAATAAAATATCTTCGAACCTCAATTCATACCTATTTGATGTCAAAATAATATTGACTTAATATTCATATTGAAATTGGATCAAAATAACTTTCAATCAACTATTAATTGTAGTATAGCTTCAGACTTAGCTCCAAACTTTTAATTGGATTAGTTTGGAGTCATGGTTAATTGTCATTTTATTCATTAGAGCAGCCATTAAAAATAACCACTTCAATAGATTGCAGAATTACTAATTAGTAGTCTTATAATTTGAAAAGCGTTACTTGGCTAGTGCAACCCATTAGGCGTGAATCATGAGCGATAAAACTAGAGATGAGCGGTAGGTAAAAATCCAAAAGGTAAATACCGGATTCGGGTAGTACCGGAATTTTCCCGGTAGAAACCCATCTTTAGATAAGACTGCGGTGATCGCGATTCCAGCTTTCGCGGGCAAAATGCTTAGAACCTAACCTAACGTAGTTGTATATAAATAAGATAAAATTCATTTATTCCAGGCTTTTTAACCCACAAAGCGTTAGTAAGTGAATCATGAGAGTTTTCAGATTATAGATGGGCGATAGGTAAAAACCCAAAAGGTAAATACCCGATTTGGGTAGTATCGGAATTTTCTCGGTATTTTCCCCGTAGAAACCCATCTCTAGATAAGACTGCGGTGATCGCGCATCCATCTTTCAAGGGCCAAATGCTAAACCTAACTCCCAACATAGTCATATCAAAATAAGTTAAAATTTATTTATTAGTTTTGCAAGCCATAAAGCGTTAGTAATAAATAAATCTCATATCTATGTAAGTATGTTGCATATCTAAATTAAATTTGTGCAATGAGAAGTTTTTGACTAGGTGGAGACAATTCCAGTGCAGCGTGGCAGCACTGTCCCGGCGATTGCCCTTCATAATAAAGGTCAAAGTATAAAACTCAATTTATCCATATAACAGTAAAGTACGTATATAATAAACCGTGTATGTATGCGAAATGCGTCGAGTAAGTGGCGTGCCAGCGCGCCGACAGCGATATATACAGAAAACGCCGAATTCTTCCCCCTGGATGGCATTTCATACGGGCGATATTGGAAACCGTCGAGTGGTATTAAACCTGTTTCAGTTTTATTTTTTAACTCACCTGTAGAAAGAAAGAAAGAAAAAATGTTTATTGATATCACACAAAAACACAATGGATACAGCTAATGAACATTTAACAAAATGAACATTATTTGTGTTCATATCAAAATGGTCGTCTCAGCATAATGTTGTGGTAAGAGCCACTACGCTGGTCTTCCGAGCATATATAGCATTATTTTATTGACCGAGCGAGCGAAGCGAGCGAGAGTCTCCATTTCGAGACTGGCAAATTTTGCTTTTGTCCGGATGTCTGTCTGTCTGTCTGTTTTTCAATTCTGAACGGATCCTAATGAAACTTGGCACACGTGTTCCTTGATTTATTTGCAATTTTTTGTCGATAGATTTTTTTGATTGGAGGAAAAATGGGGGAAAAAAGGGGTAAAGTTTTCTGTGACGTTGTTTACGAGGGCAAAAATGGGGGAAGTTTGCTATATTGTTGTATTGTTTATATCACTGGCCCCAAAATGGTTCTTTTGGATGGTAATATTTAATTTTCTTTTAATTATTTATTTTTAGACCGTCTGACCAGAATAGGTAGTAACTATGGAAAAAATCCTTCTTTTAAGAATAGACGAGGGAAAAAAATTAACAGAATGGGAAGTACCTATCTATACTTAGATAGGTTTGAAAAAAAAGAAAGGGGGGTTTACGGAGGTGGTTCGCGAGGTCTACTGTTCACAGAACCACTAGTTTGTATTATTGTACACACGCCACTTCGATCGGTCGCTCTATTAATAATTTCTCCTCTCATGTCATTCCCACCTACTGGAAGAGATTTATTTAAAAATAAGTAGCACCATTAATTAATAATTATTTTATTATAAACAGCTTTTCATTATGTATTCCGTCTTGATCTGAAAGTTTGTATGTTTGTTTTGCAATCACGCGAAAACGGCTGATCGGGTTCGGATCAAATTTGAAACATGTAGTTTAAAACCTAGAATAACACATAGGATAGGACTTTTTATCCCGAAAGGCCCAGCAATTCCATTGACCACGAGTGCGAAGCCGCGTGTAAAAGTTAGTGCTTATGTAAGTTTATATACTATCAACGCCTACGAATAAGTAATAATCTTACTTGTAGACTACCTAGAATGGCTTATCGAGTTCTCTCGCTCTCTCAGATTAGTATAAAGTCGGGAATTCGTAATGGTTCATGTTAACTACAGAATCCTAAAATCTGAATGAGGAAAGATTCTTTTTAAAAAAAAGCGCTCTCGAGTTTACTGTTGATGCTTTTTTACCCTTTCGGAGAGCCGCCTGTTACCACACCTGCGTTGCTTAAATTATGTAAATACTCCTTAATTCAAAGTCCCTCTCAACATTTTTATATTCACTCGCATTTTTTGGCAGTCTGCTTGGAAAATTACTTTTTGATGCATCTTCGAATAAAGAATATCATTGAGTAAAGTGACTTGCAAAATTTGAAACGAAGTACCTTAGGTACTGTGCATTACAATGTCGCATCGTACTAATGTTTTACGCAGGGCTCGAAAACCTGGTTAGAATAAAAATCGAGCTCGTTTTTCTTCCCATACATACGACCGCTAGCATTACCGTTCCGCTCAACCGGTATTTCCCCAAAAATAACGGTCTTAACCAGGGCGTCGATTCTGCTAACGTTAAGTTACAATCGTTTCAAAATCGTGTTTCAATGGAAGTGCTTTTTTACACACTAGTTACAAGAAATGTATATTTTTTTATATCACTGCTGATGGTCACACCACACACTACATTCACATCACATCATACTGTCATAATTCTTGCAAATTGTGTGTAAAAAGCACTACAATTGAAACACTATTTTGACACGATTTTGACTTAACGTTAGCAGAATCGACGCCCAGGTATTTAGGACCTTAAAATCGACCGTTATATTTATTTATCAGGTTATTTCTGGGTCTTTAAAATACCGGTAATAAAAGCCAGGGCACGGGCCCTGGTTTTACGTTACCAGCTTGAGACACTAATTTATATTTTTGAATAGATGACTATTCAAAAATATAAATTCATCATTTCAGACGCAGGCTGTCCACTGCTGGACATAGAGCTTTCCCAAGGTTTCCCAAATTGACTGGTTGGAAGCGGCCTACATCCAGAGCCTGCCCACAACCTTCAGGTCATCTGACCATCTGGTTGATTTTTGAATAAAATGCTACGTTAATTTTCAAGTAACAAAGACTTGTACTAAAAAAATAGTGGCACTCCAGGATTGCCCACAAAAGAACAATACTGTAATTCTTGAGGTATCGGTTACGGTGTCGTGAGATCAATGGTTTTCTCTCAATGTTAGAAACGTCAATGTCAACAAAGTTTTCAGTTCAAAAACCTGTTATTAAATATCAAAGTAAAGTATACATTAGAGGCTTAAAACTTTGAGCTGTGAGTTGTTTTTGTCGCTTCTGTCTCATTAATCAATGCTGCTGAATGCTGTACCCATCGATTTAGTTTATTTGCACTGTGGCCTGATTTTTTTACAGACTATACTCGGTACATACAGTAGCTTAAAAAATAACGAGTAAGTTGAAAATTATTTATTTAATATCACTTGATTGTAATTTTGCACAACTGTGCCTCTACCGTCGGTTCCGGTTCGTTATTATCATCATCATCAGCTTTCTACGACTCACTGCTGGACAAATGGCTCTCTCTGTCGACGCCTTTTTTATTCTGAGCAACCGCAATCCAGTTGTTGACCTACCTGGCCGCTGGATGTCCAACACTTCGCTTATTGCAGTTTACCTTCGTTCCTTTTAGGCAGGTGTAATAATCATAATCATAATCATTTATTTCTTGTAAACATGTTGTGTCCTGGCCTGTTCTATTTTAGTTACAACCCTAGAGAGCATAGTGCACCTTCGTTCTACTTTTCGACGTCCTAGTTTAGTTTAGAACATCAAACTAACCAGAGTGGGCACCGACACCTATTGTAATAACTAGTTCCGCCAAATCAGGACCATGCACATTGAAACACTCTCAGACAAAGTGTGCCCACCGACAGGCGACCCCCTCTACTAAATATATATGACCGCCGATCAAACTGCTTGTACTTTTGTGCGTGTAGTTTTAGCTAGTGTTGGATATTTTTATCAAGTGTGTGCGTAGCAACGTGTTCTAAAAATGCACCAGTCTTATCTTAATACTTATTGTGCGTGTTTCCTCACTCCACGCGCAAAATGTGGCAGTTTTACGTTGAAATAAGTGCGTGTGTCGTTTCCGATTGGTTTAATACTCTAATGAGCTGTTTAGGTAAGGTTTCTTGAAATTTAAAAGTAACATTACCAAACAAAACATATTGTGGGACAATTTAGCAAATAAATAAATCGGGCCAACAATCTATGGGACAGATCGTAAAAAGCTATTGATGTGATGCGATGCGACCCATATTGAGAGTTCGACCTACATATTGTGAAAAGTTTGTTTTGAGAAACGTGGAAATTCTTTAGGTGATTTAGATAACAATAAGGTGATAATATACTTGTTAGGGTTTTACATTAAAATGACAAAACAGAATCCTAAAAGTTTTATAAAGAATAGAACAGGTGGCATTCTCCATTAGTTTAGAAGCGTCATTTAATTTAATAGAGAGACTATATCTATATACTTGCTAGCATTCGCCCGCGGCTTCACCCGCGTGAATTACGGGATCAGTGCCTTTTCCCGGGATGAAAGGTACTCCATGTCGCTCTTAGTACTCCAAACTATGTGTATGCGAAGTTTCAAGCAGATTGTTCAGTAGATAAAGAGTGGACATGTAACAAACAAACAAATATACAAACTCACTTTCGTATTTATAATATTAGTTGATACTTATATCGAGGAGCTCAATAGCCTAGCGCGGCGCGCGTGTTAGTAACGATAGTGCGCGTCAAGCGGCGGCGACGGCGAGTGCGCGGCCTAGTCTGGATTGGTCGCCATTAGAGGTATTTCTATCTTGAGCTCCTCCGTGCTTCGGAAGGCACGTTAATCCGTTGGTCCTGGCTGTTATAAGTACATGGCAGTCGTTAGGCTATGTCAGACTGAACCGAATACATCGTCATTGCAAAGTGGTAAGAAACAAAACCATTTGATAACTTGGTGTAGTGATTTTAATTTAACAAATGGTCTATCTTTGAAAGTTCTTAAAGAAATTGCTAAAAACAGTAAACCGCAGTAAAATAAATAGTTAGTAAAAAACTGGCAAGTTATAAATGTGTCATTAGAGAAATAAATGTTTATTGCAAAGAATTTGGGATCCCGCGCGGTCTCAAGGCAAATTTTTTCCTTCTATGGTTTAAGGTGATACCTCGGTGAACACGAGCGCCACCGTCATTTTAAAATTACTCACTGAAAACACAAGTTAACAAAAATCTGTCTGCTGTAATTAAGGTTCTGGATCTAAAGTTAATTTTTAACATATTAAATAATTAAATTATAATTCCCTATAGTTACAAATTGCATTATTGCTTAAAACTGCCACTTTTAGCAGTTTTGCAATTTGTAACTATATGGAACTGTAAGAAGAAGATCCTCTGCATCAAGTTGGCTATTAAACAAAAAAACTTCAAAATTAGCTTACTCGTTAAATAAATAATAAACTTAATATAATAATAATAATATAAATATCAGGCCGTATCCAGAAGGCAGTACTTCTGGATACGGCCCGCATTGTGAGAAGATTCGTCACTCTGGAGCCCTGACCACCGGCAGCTTGGGTCTTCACTCCGTTGCCGATGGGTGCCCCTTTTTTATATTTTCAAATGTTCTTTTATTCACTTCGACTTCAAAAAAAGGAGGAGATTCTCAATTCGTCGGTATGTTTTATTTTATTTTTTTTACGTATGTTACCGGATTACACGAAGACGGCTGGACCGATTTGAAAATGAGAGGCACCGACTTCAGATTTATTTAAATGTTTGATAAGAAGCATATTTAAACAACAATGTATTAATTATTTCATCCTTTTTAGTTAAGTAATTGAAGTCGGTTTCGTTTTTTTGGCAAAAACCATCATTTAATATTTAATATTTATAATCTAAAAAGGATAAATAAAGTAATATAAATAAATATGCAACTAATATGCAACCTTTGTTAATAATCAAATAATGCAATATCCATTTACCAACATCATAGTTACACAGATACTGAACATCTTAAAAGCATCTTACACATAAATTTTACTCCACGATAGTCGAAGGTTAAAAATGTAATTTGAAAGTACGTGCTGGGAAAGTAGTCGCCGAATTGATGTTTCTTGTTATTTCTGGACACGTCCGATTAAGTCCGCAATGCGGCTGGAACAAATTGCATAGTTTCATAGCTTGTGAAATTGCAAATACAGCTGTTTACTTGTTTAGTACTGTAAGATACACTTGGGCACTGTTTATTAAACATAAAATGTACTATCAATTGACAATTTAGTGGTAAATTCAACATAAAACGTTAATTTACGGAAAATAGTTTACTAAAACACCACTAATAGCGATAGTAGTTAAATACCACAATTGAATATAAAAACTAATATTGGCATTGTACGGAACCCTTTCCACGCGAGTTCAACTCGCACTTGACCGGTTTTTTTATGGACTAATTTCCGAATTTAAATATGTAATCTCATCCTAGCTTATATTGTTAATTCCAATTTTTCTTTTTCTTTTCGAATCGAAATGGGTATGCTCTATATCAAATAATGTTTCGATCACTACATGGTCACGTTTTCTGTTCTGTCAATTCAAGTCAGAGAAACAAGTCGTAGAGATATTTTTGGCAAACGAAGCGTGATATCTACCTACCAGTTCCGTCGACCTTATAAAAATTGTAGGACTTCACTGGATGCGGGCAGCCAGAAATCGGATTAGCTTGGATTGGATTAGCCTATATCCAGCAGTGGACGTCCTATAGCTGTAATGGTGATGGAAGTTTTGTATAAGAAAAATACTTTGCACGTGAATGCAAACTTGTATATCAATGTAAAACTTCGACAAAATACGAAAACCTCAATAGCGGTTTCCTAAGTCTTATATTCAAATTTTTAGAGGTACTCTAGACAAATGCCACCACAAATTCTAGACTTTAAGACTAAATATATTGTCTTTTATTTCCTTGCATTTCTAACATTTTCTAAGCGGCGAGCGTATGTGGGTGGACCGCAGCGTAACTATTGCTTCCTATGTGTCATGTAGAGCGCGTAATTAAAGTTAAAGTAAAAGTAAAAGTAAAAAATATATTTATTCTCTCCTTAAAAAAATTGTTTCAACAGGTCGTTGCCATCAAAAGAAGGAGGCTGAAGACTGATGTAGGTCGAGCCTGTATAACAGTTCTTATTAATAAGAACCAAGTGTCACTAGGCTAATGAATAGGCTATCAATGTGCCAACGAGCTCCATCTTGATCACATCTGCATTTAACATCGGGTAAAACAGTATAATTTCTTACATTAATGAACAAATATTAAAATTGAACTAATTTTGTCATTTCAGTCTATGTAGGTTGAGGCTTATCGAAAATTTTTAAAAGGACGAGTGTTACGGACTGTGTTTATAATTTCTTTATGATAAGTTCATTTACAACTAGCGTACTTAGGTGCAATTCCAAAGTAAGTAACCAAAACAGATTTCTCAGAGCAAGTTATTTGCTTTTTTGTAGCTGAAGTTAATATTGTTAACATCCACATCAAAAACTGGCACACTTCACCAATAAAAATATCTCAATTTGAAATAAGTCGCTCTACATAGACGTAATTGCTACTCTAAGGGGCGGACTCAGTTGCATTTTGCAAGCTCAGTGCAAATATTTTCGTGAGCTCTTTTAAAATAAAAAACCATTCTAACACTATGGGTCATAGGTGAGGTTCTGACCAGTCAAATTAAAACCACACAAATTAAATTGAAAATTAAAAAAATGATGAAATGAAATTAAAAAATGATTACGAATACGTTATTTTCTGAAAATAAATAAAACCTATTTCAAATAAACTGCACACAGTTTCCCAAAAATTAGTGCCGAGACTTATTTGTATTTGATTTTCGTTTTTTTTTTGGAAAGATCTAAACTGATTACTTTAAATTCTTTTGCCTTTATTTTAAATTCGTTCAGTTGTGATATCAATCAGAACTGTTGAAACACTACTTCTGTTCTTTAGTCAATCTTCTTCATGATCTCCACATGATTGACTTCTATTCTAAAAATGTAAGTACCTATACTCAAACTATATTCTATAAACTATATTTCTTGCATCAATTATTATTCAGAAGAGGTAGAAAGGGGGATTGTTTTCAATGACCACGAAAGATCTAAAAATAATTTACATTCGATTTTACTGAAAAATATCTAGTATCGACAACCCTTATCTTTATACATGGGCATTTAAAACTTTCCTCATAAATATTGACATCAAAGTCACATCACTATTCATAGCGTGTGTCCGCCGCTCTGAAGGGTGACCCTTTTTTGTTTCGTCCATTCACCGTTTCTCGTCATTTTGTGTCATTCGGCTTTATAAGAATTTTCATTGACTTTATGTTCCATTGCAGCAAAAAGTTTCAAAACCCTTTATTCATAGAAGGAAGTTAAGTTTCTTTTAGTTTGTTTTCATCATTGATCCAATAACTCAAGTAAAAGGAAAAAATCACTATCACCACATAGTATAAAACAAAGTCGCTTTCTCTGTGCCTATGTGCCTTTGTATGCATTAGTTAGTCTTTAAATCTTTAAAACTACGCAACGGATTTTGATGCGGATTTTTTTTAATAGATAGAGTGATTCAAGAGGAATGTTTTTATGCCCATGCGAAGCCGGGGCGGGTCGCTAGTAAATTTGATTTAAATATGCTTCGTATCAAATATTTCAATAAATCTGAAGTCGGCGTCTATCTTATCCTATCGTCATAGAATATATCGCCTGAAGTATGCGCCTAAAACAAAATATTATTGCTAATATTGTGCCAGCGCCAGTGCTCAGAATATATATGGAGGTCGTTTCATATAGAGACATTAATTTTATGGCAAAATAATGAGAATTGATGATAAGCCATTTGCTAATGATAACACATAAAGGTCGGAATTTTGTATTAATTTCGTTTTGGGACAGCGTTTGTTAG
This sequence comes from Apomyelois bistriatella, assembly GCA_947044815.1. Classification (NCBI taxonomy): domain Eukaryota; kingdom Metazoa; phylum Arthropoda; class Insecta; order Lepidoptera; family Pyralidae; genus Apomyelois; species Apomyelois bistriatella. The sequence goes on from OX345693.1 coordinate 2,922,136, forward strand.
CATTTTCGTGATTAACGATCAAATTTATTTTTATGTGTGTGATAATTATTAGCGTACCATTATCATAGCGATTAACATTATTAAATTATTTATTATAATTTACTTAATATAGATCATGATGTAGTATATCTGTAATAGGCTACAACTACAATGTACCATTGAGATAACTGTTTAGGCGCTAGAGGTACGACAAGAACAAAATGTATGGGATTGACATAAGATTACCACGTGATTTATGCAGCTTATGTCAATCCCATATATTTAGTTCTTGTCGACATTCGTTAGAGTTTTGAAATGTTACTTTGGCTACGGGTGCTGCACCGTGACCAAGTGTCAAAAGCGATTCTCTTTCATTCTTAGCAACCGCTTGAAAGTTTCAATCGCAGTGAGTTGAATTTGCCGCTGTTTGAATTGACCATGTTCAATTTTACTCGCTACAAATGCGCACTTGTCGCTGAATTGTTGAGTGTGACAAGGTGCTTGCTGCGAATAGTCACGATAGACGGATTATCTTTAGATTTGCGCATTAACAGTGTCGAAAACGCTCGTTGGGAACTCTGCGACTATTATTCGCAGCGAATATTCACTATGTGTGTCCGAACCTTTAGCGAAGCATAAACTAGAATCGCTTCTGGAGTGCTATTTTTTTATTAGTCGAATGATTATCGTTCGTTTTCGAATGATTTTCATACGACATAACGAGTGACTCGAACGGTAATCATTCGACTCACCGGTTTTGAGTGATTCATACATCTCAAAAATAGCACTCCTGATTCGACATTGACAATGGCTAAGGCTGCCAAGCATAGAATAAGGAAATGCGTCACTTTTGAGTGGCGTGAATTTTAGTAGGTATATGTGACATATACAACTTACACATGACGAGCGAAATAAAATAGTTTATAATGAACCAAACCAGGGAGCTTTATCTTAGATAAGTAGACATCCTCTTAACATCAGGTAGGATCACGAGATCTGGTCAATAAGTACACAAAAAAAAACTCTTCAGATATGTATTTAGGGTGCATTTAGAATGGGCCAGTGACAGAAGTCTTCTTTTGGTAGGTAAATTTATAGTTAAAAATTATATTATAAGCCTTAGTTGTGATGGTTGCATTTAAAATTAGTTTTCGCTTAGTTAGCAATTTTTTTCGGTACTTTCTAAAATAAATGATAATTGATAGATTTAGATTTGAATTTTAAAATTAAGAATTTGACTTCTTATGAATACTAATCATATACTTTATTTTGGTTAAGCTGGATTATATTTCAGCATAGAATAAATAAGCGAGCTTTTCCGGGCTTTATTTCCTAGTAAAAGTTCGATGAGATTAAATTTAAAGTTCCGGCTTTAGGCAGGTGATTGGCGGGTCTTAATTGACAGGTGGAATAATTAAACCGATAATTACGAATGTACGGGTATCAGGTTCGATGTTTGTGAACGAAATGGGTTGGACAGGTATCTTGACAAGGCCATAGTTAACAATTTCTTAGTGTTGTTTAAATCATGGTATATCACTATCACTATAGTATAAAACAAAGTCGCTTTTTCTGTCCCTATATCCCTATGTATGCTTAAATTTTGAAAACTACGCATCAGATCTTGATGCGGTTTTTTAATTGATAGAGTGATTCAAGAGGAAGGTTTTTATGCCCATGCGAAGTCGGGGTGGGTCGCTAGTATTTGTATAATCATAATATTAAGTATGGGTGACACTAGAAGCATTCTTTCTTACTTTCTTTTCGAGTCAAAATGGCTATACTATATATAAATAAATATATATTTAAAAAATGTACGACCAGCACCTAGCCACGTCCACCACTCTGTGGTTTGTCTCTTCCAAATCCTCAAACGTACAAGAGACTGGACAAGTGGGCTATTAGGGCATATCAGGAGATGAGTTATATACTAGACAGCACTGCAATCGCACAGGCTGTTAGTTGAAGAACCCCATCTGTTCTCTTGGCATCTTCCAACACCAGTCCGGAGACTATTTAAAGACTTCCAGGTCAGTGGAGGTAACCACCGACTACTAAAGGCATTTAGATCTTTGTTTATCCTTAAGGGAAACCGAACACTTATCGAGTCTAGCCGAGCCGATCGTTGGTTAGAAAAACACTAACTCCTGTATTTTTAACGAACGAAGGCGATTCCGCATTGATTAGTGTGGGGATTCCCTTACTCGCTTTTTACGACTATCACTTTTTTATTAATCCATAAGCCACACGGCGTGTTTTTCTTATTCCGAAGAACTTTGTAACTCTTAGCGCCCATGAAATAATAAGCTTTACTGATATTCATGTATCGTAACTTTGCAAGTCAGTTAAGATTTCCATATAAAATGTTTATCGCCTTTTTACGGCTTTGTTCAGTCAGGAATCGAACCCGCATTTACAGTCTAGGCAATAAACTAACTCGAACGGCCTCTAAAGGCATTACAAAATGGCGTTTAGTTGAATGCATTGATCAATGTTTATTTGGAATAAGTGACTATCCCATAGCAGTAGGTTTATATATAGTGAGCACTGAAAACGGAAAAGTATACACCCTTATGTATCTTACCTATACGATTTTTTTGTTTGGTCCTTAGGTTTGACTGGCAAAGAATGCCATGGCATAAAGTCCACCTATTATATTCATATGCGTATTGCTTTGCGTGTTTCAGCCACCAGTTAGTTCATACAAAATACTGCCGGCCGGCGCCCACCCACTACTGTTAGTCCCTGCATGCAGGTCATTATTAGTTTGCACACACATTCCTTGCGACACGTGTTTCACCTCTACACGAGGCGTCTTCAGGCACCAAGTCATTAAGTTGTTTATTTTCGTCGCTCGTGCGTCGAACAATTAAGAACTAATTACATTAACAAAACATTTTCTTTGCACCTCGTGTTGAAGTGAAACACGTGTCGCAAGGAATGTGTATGCAAACTAAAGGTGGCGGGCATGCTGGGACTAACTGTAGTAGGTGGGCGCCGATCGGCAGTAGTTTGCATGAATTAAATGGTGGCAAACGCACACACACGCAAAATTCTTTGCGTGTGTGTGCGTTTGCCACCATTTAGTTCAGCTTTTAATTATGTTTCCTACGAGCGAAATTTTCACACCGTAGATTAATTTTTCACCTGATTTACAAAAACTTGAATCATTTCAGATTATAACTCTTGAATTTTTATGAAGTCATAATAAAACATAAAAACTTATACAATAAAAATAAAACTCCGATCAATGATGCGTGGCATTTATTGAGATTGGCGTGATAACTGCCATCACAGTCAATAAAGTTATATCTATATATATAAAAATGAAACCCGTTTTCCGTTATCACGACAAAGCATGAAAACGGCTTGACTGATTTGGCTGATTTTTTTTTGTAGTTTTCTTGTACTCTGTACAAGGTTCTTACGGAAAAAAAAAATTTTGAAAATCAAATTAACGCTAAGGCGGTACGAAGTTCGCCGGGTCAGCTAGTGAAATATAAAAATGGTATAATGAAAGACGCATGCAATAATGTGGAACGGTTGCTCAACTTATGAAAAACTGAAAAAAAATAAAAAAAAATTTTTAAACCGACAACCTCATTCTACCGTTGTAATAACTTGTATGCACATGAAAATAGATTACAAAAATTTTAAATGTCTCTATTCCTGTTTATAAGATTGCCAAATCATTCCTTTCTCTTAATTTTTCAATACCTTTCTAGTAAACTCAAGCAAGAAGAGCTAAGTCCATCATAAGTAATCATGGTGAGAAATACAAATAAAAAAACCAGCGGAACTCCAAATAAAAAAAACGTGTACATTTGTTAAGAGGGCAACGCGCTCGCAATGCATCTGGTATTGCAGGCGTCTCATAGGCTGTGGTTACCGCTTTCCATCAGGTGGGCCGTACGCCTGTTTGTCTAATTAATAGTATAAAATAAAGATGTTGGTGACGGTGTCAGTATTTCAAATAAAAAATAAAATTAAAATGTGATTTTCTTTTCATTTCAAAAATACTATCAATAATAATTTTGCCGGAGGGGTGCTGACTTACGGTTAATGTGGTCACTTTTTCTGTGCTAAAATTGGCTATGTCAGTCACCTGAGAGCTCATGAACGTTGCTCTTAGTAGCCAAATGCCAAATCGCTATGGCCGAAACCGGTCTGAAGATATAATAGACAATGAAAACAAAGATTTACAATAACAGGAACTTATACAATTAATTTACATTGAAGACGTGGGATGTTCTCCCGAAATTCAAATTTCCGCCGCGCCGATTTCTTTCGCTATAAGTATCTGAAGGAGACGGGCAAATTATGTTTTAATTTTGACGTGGAACTCGTATTTTATGAGAAAACAAATTGAACATGACTTTTTTGGCTTGACATAAATTATTTCATCTCAGTGGTTTCTTATTCTTAGCGACTTTGTAAGGGTCATTGAATTCTAATGAGTACCTATCTTATAATTTATTAATTTCGGTAATGATAAAAATAATTTGTTGGGGTGGAGGTAAAAAATAAAACCGAAAGGTCATTCACTTGTGTTGTAAACACAAGGTCTCGAGAACCTATGAAACCATCACAACATAATAAGATGTATGGTAAAACCAGCCAAGAGCGACTCGGACTCGCACACGAAGGATTGCGAACCCATTATTTATACAAAATGACAAAAAAAAGTTACTTATGTTGTATGGAACTTGTAGTGGAATAAAGACTCTCAATACACTTGAGTCCTGAAAACATAACTCTCCATTTTGGTTAGGCGTGTAAAAATAGTTATATTTTATACACGTGTATTTTTTTGAATCATGCAATGTTATTTTCAGAAAACTCTTTACATACTCGTAGACAGTAGGTATCTGCCAAAATATAGCTAAAGTACACATAGTAGAAAATGCTTTCTCATGTTAGAAATACTAGTTTACAAAGTTTTAAAGCGCTGTAGTTTATATAAGCATCCCATTCAATAACAACAGAATTTATATGGCAAGTTTGCATATTGCAATTTCAGTTAACCTGTGCTACATAATAATGAAGTATAGCAATAAAGTTCTGAAAAAAGCGTGGCGAGAATGCTAAAGGCTATTTATATACATCAATCTATGAATCAAACAATAGACTGATATAAAATAAATATGATGCAGTATAAAATTGTTTCCGATTGGTTCGCGCACGAATATTTCACATATTATCACAATAGATTTTCTATCATGTCTGGATTCGACGGGATGCCAGATCATATCAGACTTAAGAAAAAGTCGCTTTTCAAAGTCGAAGCAAGTTAGACTTAGACTAGAGTTATAAGCCTACTTTAAAGTAAAGTCACACATTGTGCGACTATATCACTCTCGTTTCTTCACAAGAGTAAAGAAATCAAATTTTCTTACTTTGATTTCTGTACTCTCGCCGTTTTATGCCTCCGTACAAGTTGCAGCATTATGGAACTATTAATTGCTAACAACTAAAACTTGGCCCGATTATTATTGTATTAGACACGATACCTGAAACCTGAATGTTGGCTGGTTGCCTTCTATTAACACTTGTTTTTGTTTTGTCTGTTTGTCTAAGTTATACTAGAAATTTTCCAACCTCAACCTTCCTTTTATTATATAAAAAACATGTATGTTGCCCATAATACTACTAAATATGTATAATCAGTGATTTTAATTGTATAAAAAGTTAGACATTATTTCATTCTTATTTTTTGTTTACTTATAATTCCACCGGCTCAGTTCTTGATCAATCACTAGTTCTTGATCAATCGCTACTCATTTTTTCATAGTAGAACTATTATAAATTTTGATGCTAATATGACCTGAAAGACCTGTCCGTAAAAACATGAAATGACAAGAACGATCATGGTGCTGAGTTAAAACAAACTTACCTGAGCAAGGCAAACAATTACCTTCTGTCTCATATACCGTTTCCTCAAAAAAACTGTCTGTGAGACAGTTTTCCATAGAATTTGGAAATCGCGCGGCATTAAATTTATTTTTAATCTATGTAGATTTCAGACAACAATCACGGTTTTCTTCGTTAAATCGCTTAATAAAACCATAACTAGCACTGTTTGCCACACTTTGAAGTCTATAAATTGACGGTGAATTTTAAAAACCGATAATGTCGTAAGAATCACTTAAAGTTTGTTGAATCGCCAAGTTTTCCAATCGTACAATATCGGTCAGTATATTCTAGATTTTGCAGTCAAGTCTAACGCCAGTTCCATTTACTTGAATAACTGCTCTCAAGTTTCATACGTCGGGTACAAAGTTAAGCATATGAGTTTAAGCCGAGTCTTGCCCAACTCAGGCTTGGTCGGACAACACTGACGGGGTGAAAGTTATTAACAGCGTTATTGAGACAAATTTGTTGTTCAGCGTAGTCAGAGTTCGGCTTTGTACATTGCGATAACTTGCATGTACAGAACTATGTACTGGTGATCTTGTGTAGTGAGTACTTGCAGTTGTTAATTTGTCATTAGATAAATATAGAGTATGCCATGTGGTTAGCCTACCCTTACTTTATCCATGTGTGTTTTATAAGGTGAATAACGGAACAATTTAACACTTTTGCTAAAAGTAACGCCTCTCGACGTAGATGACAAATTGACAATTAACTGTTATTGTTATCTCGTTTACTGTCCGCGAAAGTGTTAAGTTATGTATTGACACATTTGCCAGACTGGTCGCATATGCTACTAAAAGCATTCCAACCATGAATAACATTAGGCCGCAACATGAATGGTGTTTTTTTTTACAAATACCCGCCTACCTGACGTTTAACCCTAGTTGGAAAAGCTTTCGTAAAAATCACCGCACCAATCAGACAGAACTACAAAAAAATTATAAACCACATTTGACGCTATCTAAGGAAAACAGGGGGCTTAGCCAAAGTCAAAACGTTAGCGACGTACGACAAGAACAAAATGTATGGGATTGACATAAGATTGACCACGTGACTTACCGCAGCTTATGTCAACCACATACATTTTGTTCTTGTCGACATTCGTTAGCGATTTGAAATTGTCACTTGGCTACGGGTCGTAAATTTTTAAGCCGGATCTCACAGGGCTTAATTTCTTATCGTATTTAACAGAATCTATGAAAAAGAGTGTCTGACACTTTGGGTAAGTTACAGAAACTTTCCTCTACTGGGTTTTATTAATACAAAGACTATTATTTATTCAATTTTCATTTCTTTTCATTAGAAATTGCGAGAACGCGGGACTCTTTTGAAGCAGGCAGGCTTTAGAAACTACTGCATTTAAACGCTAAATAGTGGTGCTTACTGAGTCTTTACAAATGTGCTGGGGCGTGCCATCACTTCTGAGCATATTCTATATTCTAAAGCAATGTTATGTTATAAATTCCTTATAAATAAGTGTTAAAATTTTACATTTTGTGTGGAGTCATAATAATTGAAACAGTTTTTAGTTACAATTTATATTTTAACAATCTGAAAACAATTAAACAAAGTAGGTAATTTATTCTTCGCGTGGGGATGGAATTTATGACCCCCAGGTACAAGCAAACCTGGCACTGGACCACTGAAGTAAGTGCTTGTCTATAAGGTAACTCTATGGGCCAATAATATTGCAAAATTTTGTAGCATAAATGATTCATAATCATTCTGATTTGGTCGTATTTCGAAAAAAAGGTCGGAAAAACGAGCTACACCAAGCCTATTATATTTGGGTAGCCTATTATGGCTTTACTACAATAATTTACTAGTATCAAATTGTTCTTAGCAACTACCACAACTTTGCCTTACTTCTATTAGAAGCACCTGACGCTTGGGCTTATAGTTTGCTATGTTTGGTTACTCCGTGTAACTAATTAATAAGCATATGTTTGCATGGTCCAGCTATTATCATCCCATCATAAAAGCAACCAGCTAGTATATTCTGGAAAGTTCTATTTGGATCCGATTATTTCGATCCTATGTTCTGCCATGTGCTTTCATTGCCTAAGAAAAATATTTGATTCTTTTTATTGCTAATAGGTGGCGCTACAAGGATTAAGATTTGAAAATATAATTAAGAAAAGATCCAGCTTAATATTGGCGAAATAAGAATTACAAAATCCCGATTTTTTTTAAGTAATCAATAATCATTATCATCATTCTACCATTATCTTTTTCGGATTTAGAACCACAGTGTCTCAAGTAATCAATAGATAGCGCCAATATGTCTTAGTATGGGGAGTCGCAATATCTATTAGTGTATAAATCGGCGTCTTTGTATGTCTTAGTATGCCAAGCCCAGAAAAGATCTAACTGGCATACACCAACAAAAAGGGTTAGGGGTCCGTTAGAGGCAATAACGATACACATTATCTTCAAAATTATACAGTGAGCTAATTAAACCGCTTTAATGTACATCTCTATGTAAAACCACTGAGTTTATACGCCATTTTATTGTGATTACAACGGAAATCGTTAAGTGTCTGTCGAAGGGCCGGTAAAATCCCCTTTTAAATGTGATTGTCTTATTTATGTAGCAGATAGTAAAAAGAATTCTGGAAAGTTCGAAAGTTCTCTATGGATTTTGGAAAGATATAAAAAGTGAGGTAATAAGTTTCACCAATTTATTTAAGACTAGCTTCTTCCCCCGGCTTCGCCCGTGTGAAGTTCCCAAGGGAACTTTTTCAAGATTCAAGATGCTTTATTTGTTGAACATATTATAGTAACATATACATAAATTATATGCAGTGTCGATGTTAAGTTGTTTCCCAGGATGAAAGGTACCCTTGAGGAATATTGAGATGAGGGAATAATATGAGATAAAATTATAACAAAGTAATTTCTGAATCTGCCACTGAAATATCATAAAAGTTATCCTCAGATAAGTTAGAATCAATATTTATACCAAAAAAGTTTTTTTAATTTTCCAACTCAAAGCTCGAACTAACAAAGTTTTCAATTTCAGTGCGTGCATAAACTGTTTTGTTGATATTCATTTAAGTTTATGATTCTAAGATGAAATAAAAACATAATAGGTATGTTTTTTAGTTTTCTACAAAAGAAAGAAAGAAAGAAAAGAGGTTGTTTTGGCACATAATAAGGTCCTTTATACATGATAAGGCTAAATGAATTATTAGATAATTTATTTGTTCATAACGGGGCTGATAGGATTGTGCGATGTATTTATTGGCTTGACGTTGTAGTGCCACCAATCCAAGTCAGGCCGGCTCACAGTCGCTTGACACGCACAATCACTACAAACACGTATGCCAGGCTATCAAGCTCCACGAAGCAAAAATATCTTAGCATATTTGTATGTAAATATGAAACAAATAAAAAAAAAACATATTGAAAAAAGAACTAAGATACTTATAATCTTTTTGCAATTTAAGACTTGTAAAAGTATAAATAGATTTCATCAGAACCTTCCATGCTGGTCTGGGAGGAAAAGAAAAACATAGAGTGTACCAGCTGCTTCTCTTCCCGTGCAAGTCATAAAAGTCGACTGAGGGAATCAGCGAATGGGGGAATGAAAACATAGGCGATGCGGCTAGCCCCATCACTATTGATTTCCTGTTTCAACTGTCATCATGCTAAACGTGTTCTAAGGTCTTATGGCCCTAGGCTCTGTCAACCCCATATAAGATAAAGACGTGACTATATGTATGTATGTAGATTTCACATGAAAATTTAGCTCAAAGCATATACTTAGTCAACGAAAAGTAATTTCAACTTGAACTCGTATTTTTATTGGAAACGCCCACGCCGCCTTTAATGGTGCCATTTCGGAAAGCCCATCGGTGTTATCTGCAAATGATACTCATTTACAACCACTTTTAAATGACAGCGTTAAAATAAATTTGCATAGGTGTGGAAAGAGAGGTACTTAACGTGTTTATATTATGAATACGAAATCAACTGCTGAATGTGTTTTATTTTCGGTCCCACCAATAATTATATAGTAAGTGAGTAAGTCTGGACTACGTAACACGTGGTAACTACGAATTTTAGTGGGGGAAGTTAGGCTACCTAACTGTTTTTAAACTGTAGCGAGATTATTGTTCTTATGCATTCGATTGTAAAAATACGTCCGTGTCAGTTTTTACAGAATTTGAACCATTTTACCACAAAATGTGAATAATACGGTTGAGGAGCTCATTTTAGTTCCAGTATAGTAAGTAACTGCAAGTACATCAGGATAAGGCTTACCCGAGGCCTTCATGACCAGAAGAAAGTGCATGTCGCTTCATTCTGTAAATTCCTTTAAAAATTTTGCAAATAAATTGATTGATTGATTGATTCCTGGGGGAGGATTATGTCCAGAAGTGGACTGTATGCAGCTGAGATAAAGATGACTGACTAAATATGAATAATATTTGGCTATACTTCTGTTTTGTCATTATTTTGGGTCGATAGCGAGCAGCGGTTGGATATTTTGTTGTTCCCGGTTTTGACTGCATAATGGAATGGATTTCAATATATAAATATTTATAAGCTATTCGTTTGTTATCGCTTATGCTCCTGTGGCACAGATTTTTCCCAAAATAAGGTTGTCTTTGTCTTATCGTATCTTATATTTCTCCGTCTCTTTCGGTTGATTAATGACAATAGATGACGAGATGAGGAAATTTAAAATTATTCATTTCTCAAGATATGAATTATGTTGCGTTCCTTTTTTCTTCTTGCATCAATAAAAAAAATATTTATAAATGCGATTTGTTTATTTAAAGCACAAAATATATAATACTAGCTTCAGCTTTTAGCTTTCACCCGCGGCTCCGCCCACGTGAATTTCCCTCGGGAACAGTATTTTCGGGGGCAAGCTTTTGTTAAAAAAAAATATAGTTTACTAGAATCCTCGCTTTATCAATATTAACTATACTAGTTTCTTCCGTAAAATTAACACGAGTGATATACTAAAAGTGTCGCAGGATATTGTCACCACTCAGGCCGTATACCTGTTCCTGTATGCCAACATAGTTGTAAAAAACAGTTATTTAGCTTTATTTCTCATTAACTAGGTATTAAACTTCTTTTTAATTGAATATACGTGTGGATAAATAAGAAAAAAATATTTTTGAAATATACAACAGCAACTTGTATGTCTCTCACCCTACAGAACTCTATGCTAATTCTAAAACTGAAGTGGTATTTTCGTAACAGTCTTGTTTACATAAACACAGCCATTGAAGCAAAGCGGAAAATTTTGGCTATTCACTTAAATGCATACTCTAGTCGTGTGTTATCTGGCTTAAGGATGAGAAACTCTTGGATTTCATTTCATACCAAAAATTAATATTGTATCGAAAAATATCCTATTTTTATGGCATGTTTTTTAAAAGATACTTGTTATTTAAAATAATATCATCTGTGTTCTGTATTAAAAATACTTAGACGATCTTTTGACAAACAAGGGTTGGTCAAAATTTCCTTGTTCAATATTCTCACGGAGACGGAGGTTCGACGTCGGCGTCGAATAAGAGCAGACAGGTATAAAAAAGTCGATTCCTTTAAAATATATTATAGTATTTTATCTTAAGTATGGGATCTAAATTATAGGAAGCACGTCGAGCCTTTGAGTCCTTTTGTACTTGTGTATTGTATATTATGTAACTCTAGGAGGAAAAACTAAGACTGTCTAAGCGAACGCTGAGTTCCAAACCTTAACATGCAACCGAAAAAAACACTCACGATGATGATCTAACCGCGTCTAAAACGTATTCAATTTTAGACTCTACATCAATAACAACAGAGGATAGCAACAGAAGCGAGTATGATTTATTTAACAGGATTTGCTCTTTAATCAACTCAGTATCAAATAAAGCTATATTAGGGCGCAAATGCTTGAGCATGAATGGGTTATCCCCAATTAACCCATGACGTATGGATGACATCGCTCAACAGTGATATTACATTGGAGCTATTAATTACACAACATGAGTAAATTAAACCGATTACTAGGGAGGCTCCGTGCGTGATTTGTGCTTCACCTCTTGAGTAATTCTGATGTTAATTTATAAGTATGTATGTATAAGATACTAGCTTCACACTTGCTTGAGATTTGGGATATTAATTTTTAGTTTGACTTTTAAATTACCTTGTTTACTTGCTTAATTGCTCATGCAATTATTTAAAGGGACAAGCCTAAAATTGCCGGCTCAACGTCGCAATGGAGGATACGCGTGATAATGGTCTTAGAACCAAGGTTTCCGAAGGACAGTGGATTATAAAAAGCAAAAAAGATACGTTAGGCTCTTAGGCAACGAGGTGGAGATAAGAGAGAGAGATCTCAGTAGTGGCTCACTTGCTTTATATCACAGTTATTTTGTTATCCCAACTAATATTTTTGACGACCTCCGTGGCGTAATGGTTAACATGCCTGACCGCTACTCAGGAGGTCCCGGGTTCGATCCCCGGTCAGGTCAAGATGAAAAACGATCTTCATCTGATTAACCTGGGTCTTGGATGTATATCTATATATGTATTTGTTATAAATTATAGAATCGTTTAGTATCCCATAACACAAGTCTCGAACTTACTTTGGGGCTTACTCAATCTGTGTGATTTGTCACAATATATTTATTTATTTATTTATTTAATATTATAAATACATAAGTTCAGTTTGTTTTTTGTTTTGTTTTTCTGTTTGTTACACTTTCATGCCCTATCCATTGAACAAATCCTTCTGAAATTATATAGTAGGTACATATATAGTTAGCCGTATTGAGAAGGACAAAATATACTTTCATCCCAAAAAAATCACTGTCCCAAGGGAAATTCACGCGGGTGAAGCCGCGGGCGAAAGATAGTTTTAATATAAATGTCCTCTCTACGATAAACATACTAAAGATGACAATAAAGTAAAGTACAAAGTGCGACCATTTCCGCATAAAGTTTCCTTATCCTATTTGACAAACCGAACATCAGAATGAATGGCAAAAAGCGGGAAAACGAGTGTTTGAATTTGGAAAATAGTTCGATTTTTTTTCATGTCGCCATGGCGTTGACGGGCTGCCGGCGTTTCATTGGCTTCCGAAAAATCACGCCTGCCAGTGACAGCAACATGCCAAATGCTTTCATATTTTTGTTCATAATTTTTCAAGCTTACAATTTGTTTCTGAAAAGTTTTTGTATTCAAGACCCATTGTTGATTTTGCCAACTTAAATTATAGATTACAGGAATAGGAACTTCTAAATCAAAATACTAACTTTTAATGGCTCACGCGAATGTTAATTCAGCCCGTAGTTAGTCTTTAAAATTAGCATTATATTATTTTTGTTATTCCGTTGATTGAAACCAAATCTAATTCAAATGCTATTTTCGATGGCCGGTATCGATTGGCTCGACGCAGATATGCGCGAAAATGTCAAAGAGATTCTAGGCATCACTCATAAGATACATAAAAGCGTTTGTTGACGTTTCTCGTTTCATATCCACCAGCCTTCAGCAGTCCGAAACAAAAATCACACAACAAAATATGTCTGAGAAATACTTGAATTGATTGGACAAAAATGAAAAAAAAAAAACGCGGGGACGATAAAGAGGAGCTCGTACTTACAGGAAAAATAAATGAAAATCGGTCTAGAGGACGCAGACTCACGGGTTGGTCTAATCAGATTCAATTATCATCTTTTTTTTCAGCTGCAAATAAACCATTGCTGGACATATGCCTCCCCGAAGAATTTCCAGAATGACCGGTTAGAATCAACCTTAATCAAGCGCTAGCTGGTGCTTGGAGGCCATTCGACAAAGTTTGGCCCATCGGCCATCGTTTGTTCACGCTATTTGCTTCTCTGGGGTTTTGTAGCTTCGGTTCTTCAAATTTCCTCTTATTTGAATCGGTCTCTTAGAGAAATCAAGAGCAAGCATAAAGTATTTAATATTATTAAATGAAAACCGCCGGAAATACCATTATACACTTAAATATTCATTATATACTTTTCCACTCAAAGTAATTTGCTTTAGAAGTATAAAGTTGAGAAAGCGTCCCACCTTTGATCCAGGGCCTTTGACCTTGTGTTAGGAAAAGATAATTGCTACCTGCCTATTAATTCCACTTAAGTGAATAATGGTTTGGGATTTAATCAGTAATACACTAAAATTACAGATAACGTTATGAAATCCATACTTCCATATTTCACTACATAGTTTAAAACAAAGACGCTTTCTCTGTCTCTATATCCCTATGTATGCTTAAATCTTTAAAACTACGCAACGGATTTTGATGCGGTTTTTTAAATAGATATAGTGATTCAAGAGGAAGGTTTTTTTATGCCCATGCGAAGCCGGGGCGAGCCGGTAGTATATCATAAATGTGAATGTGTGTGTTTGTCTTTTAAGTATAAATGGTGCCAAAGATTGAAATGAAATTTTGTATGGGGATACCTTCAACCATAAAGATGGACACAGTCGACTTTTGATTGCTTTTGATGGTGATAACCGATATCCACGCGGGCGAAGCTGCGGGCGGAGGCTAGTTTAATTATCTAAACGTAATCGTGGTTACATTTTAAATCGAATACCATATATAAATAAATCGAGGTAAATCTGAAAAAGATCATTGTCCATCTTGACCTGACCGGGTATCGAATCGGCTCCTTCAATGAGCAGGCTCGCATGATGGTCACTACGCCACAGAGGCTTTGAAAAAGACTAGAGAATAGAAAAAAAATATTTCGTAGCTATTGTATTGTGTCAAAGATTTGCCCCTCAAAATTGTGTCGGAAAAATGGCGTCTCGTTCTTCGCAAAAACAGCAACACTTGATTGATGGCAGTTATTAGCGGCGTGTCGGAGACTTACAATGTTTTTATGTATTTTCGCCCTAATTGCGTTTTGTCAACATCTTTTTTTAAAGAATTTATTCTTTACTATAATACCAGCCCATTTTTCTAAGCTAAGCCTAGCATATGTTCGTAACGTTTTGAGTTAGCGCAAAAATGTGTAGAGCTGGAGGCTTAGCCAAACAGCTTAAAAACGTTAACGAATTTCGACAAGAACAAAATGTATGGGATTGAGATAAGCCGCGCTAAGTTACGTGGTAAATCGTATGTCAATCCCATACATTTTGTTCTTGTTGACTGCGTTAACGTTTTGAGATTGTGAGTTTGGCTAAGCCCTTATTGATCTGTGTCACCATTTACGAGATATCCTGGAGTCTATCGACTTGGAGCTGGTGTTACATTGGCATGGCATAGAACAATGATAATCTAAGAATAACAGATCTTATAAATAGGTATATAATTGTACACTTAAATATATATTTTTTTTAATTTTTGTAATACCTTTAACAGTTTTAAAAATACTACTTGTTCAAATTATCATTCGAAAACACAAACATTTCCTCACGCGGTAACCGAATTTCCATGCAAATCTACACCTTAATCCTATTGTATTTTTATTGAATACAATAACGGAAAATGAAAACCCGAAGAGGATTTACTTTATTAAATCATACACGCAAATATTGGTCGGGCCCCAAGAGTAATAAATAAATATTTGATATAGAGCACGCGCGTATTAACATATACTTAATGATATTAATTTCATTATTGTGATAATCACGAAAAAAAAGTATCTTTTTCATGATATCTAAATGCCTTTTATTATTGAGTAGTTTATTATAATAATTTGCAGTCGGATGCGATGAATCTAACCCCCTTCCGTACCTACTTTAATGAATGGGGGGTGAAGCTTATCTACCCCCGACTGTACTTACACATATTTGAAAGGAATGAAAACAAAAACGGCTTTTGCCTAGCGGTGGGACCTAAATAGCTGGTGAAAATAATGTACATACAACTATTTTAGTTTCTAGTTTTTTTTATAACATCTACTTAATTCTTCAAATAAATACATTGGTTTTTAAACAATACATAACCAAGAATATGTAAAAAAAAAAACTGTTTTTCAAGAATCGAATAATTATTACTAACATGAAATAAATAAAAATAATTACATACATATTTTAGCTTGTAGTTCCTGTTGTCTCTTATTAGGGCAATATGATGAATTTCTTGGTTATCCGCAACTTTTAACTTAGCTTGTACCATTTCATTTGTCATTATCTTATTATTATTTATTTATAGTAAATATCCGCGAAAGATAAAATCAAAAAGTTTTTGACCCATATTATTATTTTACACTAAGTTTTGCAAGCTCTACTACAGAATACAAAAAATATACTAGCTCTATGGTTAGACCCCACAGCATACTAATTTTATTTTATTGTTATTTCTAGCTAGGATGTATGCTGATTGTGTTCCGATTGTAATTATTATTATTAGAAACTATACGAAGTAATACATTTGCTAAAATCTAGAGTAGGCAACGTAGAATAGTATTTGACTTTTGGCGGGCAGTTTCAAAAGTCTGTAGCTGAATAAACATTAAATTTTGTTATGAATACAAGATTTTTTAAAATGAAAGTATTCAACCAGCATTAATGTACTTATTTAATTTTTGAAATGGCGTGAAATAGAAAGAGAATTTCTTCAAAATGAACTTTGGACTCATCTAAAAACTGATTACCTAATTCTGAAATGAGGGCGGAGCCACGTACAGCTACTAAATATGCTGTAGTTATTTAGCAATATGCAGTTATAGATATAATAAAGGTTGCATTTAATTCTAAATTATTATTATTGTATTAACTACTTTTGTAATTTCCTAATTGTATATTTTTACTTATGCAATCATAGATTTAAAAAACAATTGCCTTAGAGCCGCGCGCGATTCCAAATTCGTTGGGTGTCTTAAAGAATTTTTGTCTTGTCTTTTCTGAAACTCATATACACACATGTTAATTTTAGCAATATTGTGTCAAATATGTGAGAATAAATGTGCAATTAATACCATTCTAGATCGGATACAATGATCAAGAGACATCCTACAATCATATTATGCTTCACTAGGTGGAATAATGATAGTCGTAGTTACGTCATAAACGTTTTACGCCTGTTGCAGACTTTGATTTGAACCTGTATTTACCGGGGTATTGGAATACAGTCTAAATCGGTATGCCATCATTCAATCAGCCCCTTTTATCTTGCTGGTCATGTGGTATCCACTGTGGTCTAAATTAGATTGTAAAGCCTACTACATCAATGATGTCTTAACTAAAAGGAGACGTCACGCGCACTTATTTTTACACTAGCTGTTCCCCGCGGCTTCGCCCCGCGTGGGACTCGGTTATATCGCGCCCAAAAGTAGCCTATGTTTGACCTTAGGTCGTTAACTACATCCCCACCAAATTTCATCACAATCGGTCCAGCAGTTTAGCCGTGAAGAAGTGACAGACAGACAGACAGACTTTCGCATTTATAATATTAGTATGGATGAGTAACGCCCGAATACTCAAACGCTACTCGATTTTGAGAGCTGCTCAAGTATCATGTTGTCGCGCTGAACGTCAACGATACGACAGTGACAGCATGATACTTGAACAGCTCTCAAAATTGAGTAGCGTTTGAGTATTCGGGCGTCAGTCTGTCACTATCACTTTCTGCGCGCAGGGTATGGTAATGCACACAATAGAAAATTCAATCTCATTGCTACGTAAACACACAAACAAAAGACACACAAAATTATCAAATACATGCACACGGGTTCGATCCCCGGTCAGGCCAAGATGAAAAATGATCTTTTTCTGATTGGCCTGGGTCTTGGATGTTTATCTATATATGTATTTGTTATAATTATAAAATATAGTATCGTTGAGTTAGTATCCCATAACACAAGTCTCGTACTTACTTTGGGGCTGACTTGATCTGTGTGACTTGTCCCTATATATTTATTTACAATGTACAAGCAGTTTGACCAGCGGGGTCTAATACTTTTGGTGGAGGGGGTCGCTTATCAGTAGCCACCGATTTGCAGTGCCGATCAGCAAGCAAGACAGATGGACAGTAGCGTTGAAAGTGAAAAATATACATGCCCGTATGTCCACCAAGTTTGGGATGTGTTGCAAAAACAGCAAAAAATCATTTTATTTTTTTATAAATATAAAAAAAAAAACATTGCAAAGCACAGAAACACCTCTGCCAAAACACACCGATACTGAAATTAAATTTTCATCTATGCAAACCTTGGAATCTAAAATGAAAATCTCCATATTAAAGTTAGGTAAACACCCGGGTTCATTTATTTTGGGCCGTGGGGGCCTCGGAAATTGCTCCTTATTATTGGGTGTCATAAATCATAACACCTAGGCGGGTGTTATATATAAAAACATCCTGTACGTCTTCCAAATGGGATGTAGTTTATTTCGATAATATTTTATGGCAACTTGTTACTCTTTCGGAGATGTTTTTGTGGTTATGCTTGGGTTGCCTTCTAGCCTTTTACTGTTTATGAACAAATCTTATTTTTCATAGAAACCGAGTAGTTTTCTAAGAATGTATTAATAGTTTTTAGTTAAATGCTTCTTCTAAATAAAAGTGTTTTTTATGCTAAAGATGAAATGTAAAACCTCTATTTTATTACAATTAAATCTATATCAGATTGATGCAACTTTGCTGGTGGACTTCTATAGAAGCTGCGGTCAAAAGCTATTCTCAATTTTATGTCTTTCTATCGCTTAAATGTTATATTCGTTTATAATCCTACAACTTTATTGTACTTTATTTGGAGATCGTTGTCTATTTATTTAACTATCTTTTTTTACTTTATGACATACTAGCTGTTTCCCGCGGCTCCGCCCGCGTGGGACTCGGTTATATCGCGCCCAAAAGTAGCCTATATTTGACCTCAGGTCGTTAACTACATCCCTACCAAATTTCATCACAATCGGTCCAGCAGTTTAGCCGTGAAGAGGTGACAGACAGACAGACAGACAGACAGACAGACTTTCGCATTTATAATATTAGTATGGAAGTAGTGATATTTGTATGGATAGTATGGATATGGATGGATACCTAATATAAAAAACAACAGATGTATGATCACATTTTTTTTTGTTTTTCTTCTTCTTTCGTGACAATTGCTAATAACTATATAAATTATATATATTTTTGTTATTAGAATGGCAATGTAACTAGATTGTTTAAAAAAAAATATACCTCTACAGTACGCGTTGTATGAAAAACCTGTGTAGATGTATGTAGGTCTATTTTGTAATTTGACAGTCTGACTGCTAATGGACCTTTTTCGTAACAGCGTGTAACGAATGGGTTCAGCGTCAATGGAACAAATTGCCGGGTACTTTATTTGTCAGATTAGAATTAGACTTTGTGGAAGGGATGTGAATATAGGGTAGAGAAACTAAACTTGGATAGACTCGAGAGCCCAGTGGTACGAGTACCTTAACGTAAGTTAAGCAACACTTTGCTTGGTTGCGACTTGTATTGGTCGCTACAAAATTATTACCATGAGCTTCTTCGGACTTGGTCTTGGCTGCTTAAAGCAGTATAATTAAGCTAGTAAAGATGCTTTAAGGCTGCTCAAAAATATAATAGCACTGTTGGCCACTAACACTATATGAAAGGAAAAAGTGAGTACTTCGAAAAAAGTAGACAGACTTCGGCAATGATTTTGTTGACCTCGATGTACCTAAATAGATAATTTCACACCGAGGGTATAAGCCACAGACCTACAAAAACTTTTAACTTCTAGACCGCGAAGCTAAACCGAGCTAACTCCAGATAAAAAAAAAAAAAAACTATAAACAAGGCAGTCTATCTTCCACAGAAAACCTGGAAACACAAAATAGGTGTTACTAGTTTAGATTTCACGACAAAAAAACAAAACGTCGCAGAAACTGTTTTTTTTTTAATACTTGCGGGCCCGGCAAACTTCATACCGCCTTAGAACTATTAGTAATATCCTACATATTTCACCCTATTTATAAAAAACCCTATGTATTAAATGATACTAACGTCACTCAATTGTTTTACATTTCCAGAACCCGTCCACTAACACTTAAACTTTAAGGTATGGCATTAAAGTTCAAATTGACTTTTAAGTATTATAACGAATCCTTTTATATGGGAATATAGAAAACTGTTGTTTTGAGACTTTTTCTTGCAATTTTTTTAATTTTTCCCGTAAAAACCGTCCTCTTACTTCAAGGAACATTTAAAAAAAAAGAATTGGCCAAATTAGGATTAGGCGTTGTTGAGTATGCGCTTACCAACAAACACATTTTGCGATTAATTTTTACATTATAGAAGATTTTATTAGATACATAAAATCAAGTCAAAAGGTCAATTAAATGCCTTAAGGTATTCTATGCTAGTCAAACCATTTATTTATACTAACTATTCACAAAGAAGCAGGTTTTTAGGGTGTTTACCAAAACACCTAACTATTTTATGCAACCTCGCTTCCACCGGCTGGGTATAATGGCCGACGCGTGCAGCACCGCACATGCATAAGATTGGATTGCTTTTCTGCATATTACCTATGCGACTGTGCATTTGCGTTTGCGGTGACGCCAATTGAGGGTAATTTCGTGAGTCATGTAATTGACTTCAATTCGGTTCAAATTTCGAATTGCTATTCGTTTTGACGTTCTGATTTTAAATTTTAAAAGTCTAAATTTTCACAAATACCTAATATTTAATTTTAGATATTAGGATACGTGTCAGGCAGGATAGCTTTCTGTCGCGTGGCATATATTTTATTACTTACATCTTAAGCTAAAGTAATTCGTACCTTTAAACTATAAAAAAGCCAGTAGTGCTATTCCTAGCCAATTTTAAGTCTGCGCCTATAAAAGAAACATGCTTTATCTAGTTGTTTCCGATTTGGTAGAAACATATGGCAGGCATTAATCACCAGATTGTCAAATAAGAAGAATCTTCGGAAGGCACGTTGAGTTGTTGATCTTGAGGCTTAGCCAAAGTCACAATCGCAAAACGTTAACGTAGTACGACAAGAACAAAATGTATGGGATAGACATAAGATTGACCACGTGATTTACGGCAGCTTATGTCAATCCCATACATTTTGTTATTGTCGACATTCGTTAGCGTTTTGAAATTTGTGCTTAGACGCCAACTAGACGTGACGACGACCACACGTTAAGCAGGCCCATGAGGTACAAATTCTGTGACTAGGGGTACTGGGTTAAGCTTTTTTTTTTAATTTCAGACATCTCAATAAGGTATTATTTTTCTTTATATTAAAACGAACTAAAAAAAATATTTACATTTTAACCTTGAATCCCACTAGATAAAAACTTAACCACTACGCCCACTCATCTTATATTATATCAAAGGTAATTCAGCAGTGGAAGGTTTATTTCGGTCTGATAGTTAATTCATAGAACATTTGAGTTATTTTTGTACTATGTTTTCAAAGCGAAAGTCTGCACGGTTGTATGAATATTTAGTTATTCTTGAATATATTTAATATATAAAGCTACATATTTTTAAAGTATTATAATATAACTTTAATGGTGCCTTTCCCGGTTGCTTCCTCAGCTAATTACTTCGTAGCCCAGGGTCCGCTTTTCTACTTTTTTTCCTCCACTTCGCCCGGTCTTCGGCATCCTTAGTTGTTAGACCATTAGCACGACTACTATAGCTATTACATAGCAGCTTAAGTGGTACCATATAATCGTTACAGATCGCTAATATGTGATCTTCATACGAGTGTTTTCTAATCGCAACTTCGGCCTACGCTTTAGAGCCCACTTACCATGGTTCAACACACATATGGTTGTTAAATATTCAGAAATTCCCTTGTAGATTGATGGATACTAAGTAATATTAATTTCTAAATAAAAATTAACTACACATATTTACTGATCAAAAATAAACAGGAAATCATACAAATAAAAAAGAACCAATGCGTCACTCAAGAATCTACAAACTCCCAAACATACCATGCTAAAGAATTTCATCAAGCCAGATTTCATACCCTTATTTCCCCGAGGCATTCTAACCCAAAAATACAGTATTGGTCAGCCCACGTAAATATTTGGCAAAGCAACTACACCAATCACTATTTGTCACAAATATGAGCTTAGACTCCATAGAGATAAAACAGATAGAACAACCGACTAAAGAGCCTGTATGTAAGGTATATTTTTTGGATTGAATATGAAAGGTGCCTTTGAAGGGCACCTTCAGTCGTATTGGTCGCGGCTGCCATCAAGTGATAGGTGTCAAACTGTTTCTGTAATGAGAAAATCGATGAATTTTTTTAAAGCTCTATCGACTATATCATAAACCGCTATAACCGTATTATTCAAGAGTTTGCCTTTTATCATCAATAATATTTTACTACTAAAAACAATGTCTAAAATGATTATGAATTAAAACAGTAAACTTTTTTAAGATTCTAAGAGCGCCAGCACCAAATAATTTCTGAATAAAATGTTTAATTTCTAAAACCAGCCTACTTTATTTTAATGCAACTTTATGACATCCATATGAAAAATGGAGTATTCTCACAGTATCCTCTATTTTAGCCGAACCACGTGGCGCGGACTAGGCAAGGTGAACTTTATTTTTCGGTCGAGCGCGCCGACCAATGAACATCGACAGAAATATTGACAAACTTTATATTGGACTTGCAAGTTTTCTAGTAAGGACCTTTTATGTTGTTTATACGACAAGTATGTGTGTCTAACTTTCAATAGCATTTTATACCCTGGACAGATGTTGTAGAAGTGACAATGAGTGCAGCCCAAGTGGCAGCAGCGTACTGGGGTCGAATTCTCACACGATCGAAGTTCACTTCACCGATTTTCTCCATTTTTTGGGATAAATTTGAGCCAATTCACAATCGAAAAATCACGATCGATGCTTTCGATTGAACTTTTTCAATAGTGATTTTTGAAAAAGCAAAAACCGTGATAAAAATTTGAGAAAATTGTTGAAGTGAACTTCGTTTGCGTGAGAATCAGGTACCTGGTCTCAAAAAAGAGTCATCGACCCGACGAAGAAGAAGTATCTATTAAGCAGTTTTTAAATACATTCTGATCAGACAAACTAAAATTAAATTTTGGTTAATTTGACAATGCAATCTTAATCGAGATTAACCGTGTCCAAGAGGGATAGGTTTCACACACTCCCTTCATAAAATGCTTTAATGTAAACCTTTCATAAGTGTAAACAAATTGCTTCCTGAAATCGCTCCTCTTTCAGTAGAAACAGCCACTTGACATTATCTACTAAATAGTTTGAAATAATTTGCTCGATATTTGAGAACAGTCAATGAAAAGCGCATTTTAATTTCTACTTCAGCAAAATGGAATTTCATCATTTCAGGAAAATGGCAACTTAAATACATGACAAAGAGCCAATTAAAAGTCTCCAGAGATAGAATTAGATTAAATGTAAGTAAGAAAAAGTGAGCACCTAGGTTCTGTTTTACGTACTAGATCCGAGGCTCCGAAGAATCCGCGGTCAGCTGAAAACCGGGATAAAACTATTGCCCCAAAAAATTGCAATGAAGTTTAGCGAATGCGGTGTGCATTAGGTTTGTTTTTCCAGTATCCGAACGAAGCGCTGCGTTGCTCCATCGCCCGTTTAGAAAATTGTTCGGTCGATTGACCAAACCCTGCTAACCGTTACCTGTTCGAGAATGACCTATAAAATCTTATCGAAGCCTATTCAGTAGCACAGTCTGTCTTAGTTATCGTCTCTGGTGTTAAAAAATTAAAGAACTTTCACACAGTTTGGCATTAGTTTTAGACAGCAAATATGATTGCTATATGACTGAGGAGAAATTAATGTCGATTTAAAATTTATTTTGCCATAATATTTCACAATTTACTTCAAGAAATAAAACTTCCGTACCTGAAAGGAGTAGTCATAGCTATAATTTTTACCATTCAAATAGATCTGGCGTCTTTTGCGGGTCGAAATACACACAAGTACAGTTCTGCATACCTACATACAAAACTTATACTGTCACCTGGGGGTCTAAAAACGCCACTTTGAGCAATTTATCGAATCGAATTCATATAACGAATTCCTTAGCAATTCTGTAACAATTCCTCTATTTTTTGTAAAATGGCGAACTAAACTTTGCAGTTCCTCTTCAAAAAAATTGAAAGAAATAGGAATTGCTAAGGAATTCGTAATATAAATTCGATTCGATGAATTGCTCGAAGTGGCGTTTTTAGACCCACTGACTGTAATTAATTACACTTACATATAAAAAAATGAAACAAAACTGTAAATAATACAGATTACACACACTAATACATTGCAGATAGGGCTTATACTTTGATATAGGGGAACGCAGCGTATGGCTACTAAGTAGTCACAGAGGCCGTGTTGCTCATTAATGTATTTCGATGTTGTTTTTGTGATTTATTTATTTATTTCTCGCTTACATGTACATAATATGAAGAAGGTGGAATTACATAATTTGGTAAGAATGTACATAAACCCAGGCTGGGTGTTGCGAAGTCTTTGAATTGGTACCAAAATCTATACATTACAATTTAATTAATATCGAAATAAAAATAAAAATAATGATAATAAAATGATGATTACTTTTATGAGCGTCATTACAGGTGGAATCTACCATTAATTACACAGACAGAAAAAACAAGGAGTCTATTCTAGTCACTTGAATTTTGTAATGCCCACTTTTGTACTAAAAAAAGTTCTAACAACATTTTTTTTTATTAACCTAAGTATATTTTCTTACTGCCGGGCAAAGGTTTCCCTCATCTCCGTTCAAACCTCCCTTTATTCCTATAAATTTTCAACTGACTAAGATACGTGTGTCATACCCTTTAAGATAATCAGTTAAGTGACTACCACGCCTGAACTAAGCTATAATAACTAGTATTAAACTATATCAGCGTCTATATCACGGATTAAAATCTAATTAAGAGGGAAACTTGTGATGTCATACATAGTTGCGTCATTCCAGTTAAGATATAAGTACATTAGCATTCTAGTGTACCAATTATAATCATAGTTAATTGTTACAAGAACAGAATAGTGTTACATAAAACCAATAAATTATTAAAAACCAAAATACCCGACTGATTTAAAATAGCCAAATTTTGAATTTGGCGTCAAAAATCCGCAACTTTTTAACAATTCTTTCTTTATTTATTTTGGTAATACCAATCTAATGACAACTCACAAGCTAAAATCCACTGAGCTGTTTAGGCTACTTTAGCGCGTTAAACAATTATTTATATACTCTTGAAAAACAAAACCCATCTAGCGAAGTCAGGTTAAAATATGACCTAAGGTAAAGGATAAAGTCTTATTTTTCAATGGCATACTTATAATCTGTCTCGACATCGTCTCAGCGTTTTCCCGGTTTCCAACCTCGCTTAGGAGTCCAGGAATCGAATTTAAGTAGATAATTCGCTATTTCCAAAAAAATACAAACAAAGTTAAGGCAATTTGAACTTAAATATGTTTTGACTCGAATAAAGAAACCAAATACTTAAATGAATCCTGAAAATATCACATTTTTCATCAGTTATGTAATAACACAAAATTTTAAAATTTAAAAAATCCACGACACATTTTCCTTTTAGTGGTTACGGTCGACTGATTTACCCCCCACATATTATTTGCAGAAATTAGGTATTTTCCCAACTTACACTCCCAGAGCTTTGTAACAGCTCAACCGATTTTCATTAAACCTATTATTTTGTAATGTGCACGTGATGCGCTTTCATTTGAGACCCCACTCGAGTATTTTTGCAGACATTTGGTTGTTCTTCCCCACTTTCCACACTACAAAAAAAAAAACTAAATTGAAATCGCTTCATCCATTCGGGAGCTATGATGACAGACAGTCAGACAGACACGTCAAACTTATAACACCCCTCTTTTTGCGTCGGGGGTTAAAAAGGAGAGAGTTTATTGAAGCAAAAGTAATTCTAGAAAAGAGTAAAGCGCATCGGCCTGTAACAAATTGTACCGTTGTGTGTTCGTTGTGCGCAAAGTGTACTGTTTACGAACTCGTAACTGTATTTAATCAAACTACTTGTGAACTTTTAACAATTGGTGTTGAAGTTGCGCTGCTTGCGCATCAGGTACTAAATGGGCGTTGTTGTACTATATATTATTCGAGACATGCTTTAGTAAGTAAGTTTTACTATATTTTAATAAGAAAATAAGTCTTTTTTTTTAGAAACACGTATATATATAAATACAATGTTTAAATATTATATTTAATCATTTAAAAATAAAAATAATTAATATTTACTTACTGCGATGGCTCGACGACCCAAAGTGGATCCTGGCCTCCGACACAAAAGCTTTCAACTCCCCCCTATTTTGGCGAAAGATACTTATTGGGACCGGTCAGGGATGGATGGCAGTTGGAAATTAAGAAGGAATGCGGAGGTGGAGGAATTAATAGGGAAACCAAATGTTATAGGCGAAACCAAAAATAATTAATATTAATTAATATATATAGCGCTCACAGATTGAGTTAACGCTAATAAAATAAGTTGTCTAAGTTAACATAACCAATATATTTATATATTCAGTTCATCAGAAATATGATGGCATTATTATATGATGCCGCAATAAAAATGTCCCATGCTTAAAATCTTCACAAAAAGTAAGCTTTTCTTTAGTAAAAAAACAATTCAATAAGCATTTAGTTTGCACCAACTGTATTATTTATTGTTTTATTAGACAAAATAAAACGGCAATAGAAAAAAAAACAAGACCCTGTAAAAATTGCAATAAGGTACATTTTATAGGTCATAAGAAACAGCCGGCTGGCCGATGGTTTTTTTTTTATTGTTGGCTAAATAGGTATCATTTAGGTTTAATATCGACTTTGTATGGTACAGTAAAGTATTTACAGACAAACAAGAAATCTCGACTCAGGCTCTCGGTCTCACAGATTGCTTATTCCCTTTCCGCTCGCTCAATTAAACGCTCTTCTCAGATATTAGGTCGAAACAATTTCATTTCATTACTAAGAGTAGCTTGTTCTTTTATGATATTGCCTTTTATTGTGTAGATGACAAACGGACATAATTGCTGATTTTATTGATAAGTATGACGTATATTCATAGGAACAAGTGGTAATTTTGTCTTATTCCTATCTAAAGTAGTTATAGGATTTATTCATAGTAAAAACGCTTAGAAAATAGAAAATGAGTGATGAAGAAGGCAAGATAGGGATTAATGGATTTCTCTGCTTCTCTTAGTCTTACTTAATAAGGTATCTTACCTTCTAACTGCGTCCGTGGTCAAACCAGCAGAAGCCGAAAGGCGGTTCCTAAGAACTCTGACACCAGGGTGTGCATGGTCTATTGACCGTGTCTTCTTTGTCCGAGCGTATTTTCCCGGTTGCATCTTCAGCTTACGTTTCAGAGCCCAGTGGCTCAGGACCATGATTAGACGACACTGGGCGTACTCTGTGCCCCTAGTATGAGTTTTTCTTAACGCAGACGCTAGCGACTGCGTTAGGATTTTGTATGGAATTTCTTAGTTGCCTTACTGTCGGTCAGGGGCGTTTGTCATACAAAATCGCTGCATCACCTATTGGCAAGAAAGAGAACTAAATCAATTTCTTATGAAATGGGAGCACATGGTATAGTGTATAGGCCCTATAATACTATGATGACCGCATCGATCGTCAATCTTATTCTTGACTGCCAACTTAATAGAAACAAAAAATAGTTTCCTTATTTAGGCCGAGAAGAAAAAGTTGATTAAAATAAAAACACGGTATTAGACTTCACAAAAATGAATAGAAATCATTGTTTTCTCTTTGAATTACAATCGCTAATTGAAGAAATTTGTCAAATTACCTGTCTGAGGACTCAATGAGAATAAGATAAATTAAAACACTGATAGCAGGGCACTTTGTATAATTTTGTTTGATTTTGATGTTGAAAGCTTTTAATGAATTTGATTCTGATTTTAGAGAACGAATGAAAGAACAATTCAACACATATTACTTACTTTAGAATTTTTTTTTACAAAGATATTTAATTTGATGACGGCTCCACTTGCATGGTCCTTCATTCTATTGCTTCAAAAGTAAGTCTACTTTTCTCTTTTCTCGTGAGTGAAATTATCTCCATAAAAACACACGGCAAGATAACTAGTTTTAATTTAACATATAATTTAATAGCGATTAATTCTACTAACCGTGTGATTTTTTGGGGAAAAAAATAGATCAATTTATTTTCTTTTACGACAAAAAGGCAATGAAAACACAAACAGAGATCTAAATTTATTTAACTTTATAAATGCTGCTAGATTCCCCCCAAAAAAGATACGCAAAGAGTATAATGAGCGTTTATGCACTTTACGTATACTTTTTTTCGTCATTAGTCCATAGAAATAATTAGAAATGTTTTAATACCTCTTAAAGTAAAAACATTATGACGACAGAGGCCTACAAAGTTTATAATTATATTTTGTCCTTTAACATCCTAAATTGGACAAATATCTGAAAATAAAGACTTATAATATATACAGAGGCAAAACGCAAACGAAGATGATGAGGTACAGTGAGCTGCAGAGAAATATGACCGCCTTTCAATAAGTGATACTTGTGGCATGGGGGTCAGATTTCTCTGCAGCCGACTGTACTAAAACGCCTGTCTCGAAACACAACCGCACTAGCCAATTTCAGTACCAGCCGCCCGTGCTAACACGCGTCAAAGCTCACACGGCTCGGTAAAGCCACTTTTAGTGAGGGACAGCGATCGATTGGTCGTCCTGACACGTCATTAATGAGTACACTTGCTTTGATTGGTTGCCGTTTTACTAGTACTGAATGAAATAGTCATGGGTATTTTTGGATTAGTTGTAGAGGGAAAATGAGTGGACATTTAATACGAAACGACGACTTTATGAAAAACATTATGAAAGGTCAGAAGGTCGCAGGCAGGCGCTGGATGCAGGCTGCTTCCAATCGGTCATTTTGGAAATCCTTGGGGGAGGCCAATGTCCAGCCTGCGGCTGAAATGATGATGAAGATTGTATACTAACATAGTTAATAAAAGCAATACTAACAACATACCATGAGAGTTACCTTACTCGAAATAAAGAATTTATTATGTTTATTATTATTATTATGGTAGGCAAGATAGAGTTTTGTAGGTCAAATAAAGTAAATGACTCGGCTCCCACAAGTCGTATCAGGATGTGAAAAGGCAGAAGATAAAGACACCTGGAGGAGACTCCACCAATACGAGCACAGCTCTTAAATTTTAGATAGATAGATAGTTATTTATTTAGTGGTTTATCATAATGTCCCCCTTCTTAAACTCAGATATATGGTATATCTTCAAAAAACACTAGAGGCGCGGTTTAAAAGACATAACACGTAGCCACTTCCGTCTCTGAAAAGATTCAAAAATATCGAAATTTTCTAACATTCGGCGTCTTTCTCGAACCTTCTTACATGCTTAATTCGATAGGTAAGCGAACCAAGCAGAGTTTTGCCTCCGACATCAGAGCTCTCCACCAAAAGAACCATATACTTACTTTTATCATGAGACAAAATTATTAATGCGTAATTAACTACATTTTTTAAATTAATTCAGTTTAAATTAAACTATTTTATACGGTTTTCTATCGCGTTTATGTAACAATCGCGAAAACATAAGAAATCATTATTAATTCAGTTTGTTTGATTACGTGTTTTGAAAGAGAAATCCAATCTGTTTAAGCAACAGAGCAGGTAAGTTGTATGAAAAATTAAAAACTGTAACAAAACCACGGGCCGTCTATAAATTCAAAAATTCTCATTAAAATCGTGGAGGCTATAAAGGCTTTTACGGGTTATTGTTATCCTGGCTTAAGACCTACCAACTTAATTAAGAGAACCCTTACCTAATATTTCACAAAAGTATTCATAGAGATGGGTATTTGTAGAGATGGGTATTTGTTTGGTATTACATCCCAAAGTAATACTATATTTTAAGAGATTTTACTTATAAGGTTTTCTAACGAGATGGGCAGTGAAATTCCTGGACATAAGTTAATATATGCGTAACTGGTAAGTTAAGCATGGGTAGAGACCGTGATTTCGTAATTCTATGGAATTAATACTTGTCTCTGTCACATCTATACATATAATAAGACACTAAAAATCGAGTGTCTGTACATTGAATATTTTTCAAAAAAACTGATTGAGTGCGATTAAAAAAGAGTAACAGAAACCAAAAAGACAGTTTTTGGAATTTTTGTCTGTCTGTATGTATGTATGTATGTATGTATGTATGTCTGTCTGGTACGTTATAACTTCGAAAATACTCAACGGATTTAAACGCGGTTTTTACAGTTGGATTACATATAATTAGGAGCGTTGTCAAAACTTTGTTTCGTCAAAATCGGTTAAGGGAAAAAGAAGTTATGGTCGACTGAAAATTTACTTCAAACACTGCTTTAAAACTTATAGACAAAACCCATTTGAAATTTCGGCAGTAACAAGCAAAGCATGTTGGCCTATCGGTAGAGGTAGCGGATTATATTTTTAAGTAGAGGGTTCGAATCCTGCTAGACATCACTTCTTTTGTTTTTACCCTTTTTTTGTTTTGTATTAATTTTTTAGAAGTCTATTTTTTTTAAATATTTTAGTAAAGAAATGTTTCTAGAAAGTAGCTGGAATTTTCTGTTTTCGTTTTTTATTTGTTTTCTAGAATTATTTTGTTACTTAGAGAAAGCTCTTAGCGTTAATTCCTTTAATATAAAAGTATTTTGTACTTATCTATCTATACATATAATAAGACAGTAAAAATCGAGTGTCTGTACATTAAATATTTTTCTAAAAAACCTCTACGGGGCAATTACAGAAGAGTAAAAAAAACAAAAAAAAAACAATTTTTGCAAGTTTTGTCTGTCTGTCTTTCTGTCTTTGTGGTGCGTTATAATTTCAAAACTACTCAACAGATTTGAACGCTGTTTTCACAGGTGAATTACATATAATTAGGAGCGTTGTAAAATCTTTGTTTCATCAAAATCGGTTAAGGGAAACAGAAGTTATGACCATTTAAAGTTTACTACAAGCACTGCTTCAAAACTTTTAAACAGTTGAATGCGATTTACATAAACGTATTTAATTTAGATAAAGCTAGAATTTCTACTTATATCAATAAAGACAAAAACATACTGCAGTCTCTATTAAATTTTAATAAAATAACACATTGAATGTTTGTGGGCGTATGATTTAGTTACATAAAATATCAATAGATGGCGCTGACTTTATTTTAATAGCAGATTGAAATTTTTCCTTACGGCTGCAATTAATTTAAATTATTTAAAAAAAAATTTGGCTGTATATTTAGTACTATTGGTTGGTTTGTTTATCGGTCGTTTGTTGTGTTGTATTGTAAGCTATTTGAATTGATTGGTTGGTTTGTTTTGGCTTTGGTTTAAAAAATAATCAAATCAGTGTTTGACGGAACATACGGTCGTGTCGTAAGGACTAATTTATCTGACTTATCACTACTTATTGAGATTTTCTCCACTTTTCACGCCCACTAAAACTTTGGGAGTGGATTTTAGGTCCTAATGACTCTGTAATAGGCTGCGTCTACTCTTTTAGAGACAAAGATTGATAGTATGAATGTTAAGGGCTCCTTCTTCTGAAGGTCCGTTGTCCGTAAGCCGCGTAGTCGCGGCGCTCACTCATTTTGTAGGCATTTAGACATCATATTTTGGAAAATAACACTACAAAATCTACTTCAGCGATTTTCACTATATAAATACTTTATCTAAAGGCTGGTATAAAAAGCAGGACAATAAGTTTATTACTTTAGGCATAGTATTGAAAATAAACTTCCAAAAGAGGCAACTTAGATTTTTCTATCGAGCGAATTTTGTCTGATATTGTTACTGTAAGCGAATTTCACTCTGCTAGATACTCAACTAAAAACATATATTTTTTTTAGAATTTTACGACTGTTTAATACTGATTCCTATTGATTTTAAAAACGGTATTTGAGAAAGAAGTGGCCCTAATATTTAATGATATCGTAGCAATGTAATGGCTTTATAAAATTGGCACGGGAAAAGGATACAATAGAATTAACTATAGGTCTGGATAGTTGTAGTTTCCACAGGTTACGCGAAAAGCGACCTACACGCGGGCGGAGCCGCGGGCAACAGCTAGTGAGTAAATAAAGCACAAAGAGAAATAAACGTGAAAAGTCCATTTTTGCGCAGTGCGCGTAAATTCCTCATGCTTGTGTAAGTGTTTTGATCTATAACTGCAAACGCACCTGAAATATCCATTTATTAATTTTATGTTTCAAAATTCTTGCAATTCAACGCAACAAAAAAAAAAAAAAAAAATACGAAACAAAATTCGTTAAAAATTAACAATAAAAGATATTTTAAGTAAGAGTTTGAATTGGAGTTATTAGTTAGTATTACATTGTTAAAATTATGTCTTTAAATTAAGTTTATCGTTAAAGAATTAAAAATCTTATTCAAAATTGCGAATATGTCTGAATTTCTATAAACATTTCCCTCTGTTTCTTTTCTACTCTTGTGCCTCAGTCATTGGACAGTGACGTCAGGTTTTAGGGTAATTTTGCGCACTACGCTCGATAGCTAGTGTCCGATTTAACTTACTAATCCTATTAGGGATTCTCTGTGTGAATGCACTTCTGTATTTCTGGAATATAGGTTAGCAGGGCATTGTTGGGATTAGGATGTATATATTTTTCACCCCCAATGTAAAAGGAGGGGTAATATGTTTGATGTATACCGGATGGCCGCGAATAAGTTAAAAGACTTACTTATATGTCGATTACATCATATTTTAATAACGTATTTCTAATTTCAATGTCAGAATAGTTTTAGTCATTTAATAACCGTTATACTAAAATCACATGCCGAATTGAATCCGACAGTATAAAGAGAGATACGGACAAACTTCTGAAAGTCAAACAATTTCAATTTATTTTACATTTCAAATTCATACTCGTAGGTTAATCTAAATTCTATGTTTGACTACCCATTTTCCGTGTCAAGAGTGAATCGCCTCGGTTACCTATTTTCAATAGGAAGGCTTTTATCGAAGTCTGGAAAGTAGGTCGCCGTTTAGCCTCCTAACATCCGACCCGGCGTAGTGTTCACGCGTGCTCTAAATCGATATTTTGAGGTATTTTGTTGCATTTGGAGAAAGGTGAACTGATATTATTTGCTGAATTGGTTATATTCGATGCTGGTTGAAGATTTGGATCATATATCATAACTATATTGTAAGGTAAATTAAGACTTTACATTTCTACTTGCTACAAGTTGGCTTCTGATATTGTCATTTTCTTTCAAAGAAAAATTTCAATCGATGTCATCTTGACATTCACCACTGTAGCTTGAAAACAGTCCACTGCTAATACAATACAATACAATACAAATACTCTTTATTGCACCAGAAAATAATAAAATTACATAAAACAGCTTAACTTAAAAGAATGAGGCTGCTAATTTCTACTGACTTTTAAAAAGCAGCATCCATTCTCTTGCAACCTATTTTCTAGGACTGTGGTAGTACTCTGGTCGTAATAGCCCATTTATAAGTGGTTATTGAAGCATATTAGCTGACTTTACTACGAAAAACCATAGTAAACTTTTATATTTCGTGCCAATTTCAAGTTCATCTGCGTCATAAAGGCGACAAGGTACCTACACACGTATTCTATTTAAATTGAACAAAATACAATAAAGCCTTAGAGAATGTACAAAGACGTATTGTAAATCGGAACAATATTCTTATGGGAATCGAGATCTCGGATTGTACGAGCGAATCAATTGTTCGAGTATTCTAGTTGGCTCGGTCTCCTTTTGGAAAGACGACAGAAGTTTAGTCCGTATTTTTTATTACACTGCATGAAGTAATTTCACTCTTTCCTCGGTGGAATTGAGAGATTTTAATTCATTGTCGAATTCCGAATGAAAAACATTTTTCATTCAATACTTAACGATTTGTATTGGGTCTCGTAGCGAGGGTATGATAAAAAATCATCGTCAGACATCATCGAACATTCTCGTTTATTATTTGGTTATCAGCAAAATTCTCATTACTATCATCATGCTAACGTATTTTCGGTTGCATGATGACGACGACTGATGAAGGGATCTGCCCAAATGCAAAATCTTATTGTTTTCCGTTCATAAGTTTTGGCGTATTTTTGACCAGCCGCCATCCTTACATCAACCCTCCTTGGATATTTTTTTGTTGATTCAATCCATCACTAGTCGGACAAAGGAACAAGTTAATTGTCCTCTGACAGTGTGTGTAAGTAACAAAATAATATAGAATTTTGGCACCTTTTACGATACCCGCAGTATGATACCTAGGTCTATTTACAAACCAGTGATATGTATATATATATAATATCTATCCTGTAGCCATACTCAAATCATTGATGTATCATGTAGCTCATGTAAAAGAAAAACATTGTTTCTCTTCTTTTTTGATCCACAAATATTAACCTATCATTTTATTTATTTTATTTGAAAAATTATTAAAATATCGGTTCCGCATTCCTCCGGCAACAAATTCCCGTTTAAACAAACTTATTCGAGTATAAATCAGCGTCGGTATGTAACCACCAAGTTCTCGCTTGCTCATGACAAGACAGCCGCAGGGTTCTAACTTCTGAACTGAGAATTTATCTTTTGCACCGTCTCGTGCCGTGTGTTGGTGCTTTTATGTCGGGATCTTTCGAACTTCTGTTTCGGTTGATCGAGTGCTCAAGTGCCCGAAATTGTGGGTTGATAAAGGCGGCGCGAGAAACGGAAATTATATACAAATAATCTAGTTTTTTTTTTTTTTGCGACCCGCCTTGGCTTCGCATGGGCATAACCTTCCTCTTGAATCACTCTATCTATTTAAAAAAACCGCATCAAATCCGTTGCGTAGTTTTAAAGATTAAAGCATACAAAGGGACATAGGGACAAAGAAAGCGACTTTGTTTTATACTATGTAGTCATAATGATATGTAGTGATAGTGATTTGAGTAGCAGTCTATCTAACGCTACGTGTGAGCGCTCTGCTGTCGTAGGCTATTGATACTTGTGATAGTATTTATAGAGGTTATTTTCCTTAGCTTTAATTTAGGACGTTGGCATTTAATCAGACATATACACAAATCAACAAAATGTAATCATCATCATCATTTCGAGTAGGTATCACGGTCAATCGACCATGCAAACCCTAATGTCAGAGTTCTTCGGTACCGCCTCTAGGCCTCTGCTGTGGTTCATTTAACGACTACCAGATGGCAGCCGGGACCAACGGCTTAGCGTCCCTTCCGAAGCACGGAATTCGCTTGTAATAACTTCACTGGTTCTAGCTGCGTGTTCCCGTCAACGTGGCTTTAGGATGTCTTCGCTACAGTATTCAGTAATTTTACTAATTCTTCCCTTCAAACCGGAACCCACTTCTGTTTGGTGGCAGAAAAGAAGAGAGTGAGGTACAAAAGCAGATGACCATTGTTCAAAGGTCTACCTATTATATACTTTTAAAAGTTTATCTTTATATATAGGTACATGAGGTAGACCTTAAACAGTTATACAGTAAGTAAACGATGTGGTCTTTGCTAAAGTATACAGTAAATTTAAATCTAAATATAACATTGCAAGCTGCTTTTAGAAATAGGTGAAAACAAGGGTGCTCAACGCTACATGATGATAGTACCTGGTGCTCACCAATTTCTAAGTTAAGAATTCTACTAAATAAAAATACTAACTACTGCTAAAAGAGGTATCATACCTTCTATATTAAATTAAACAGTTTTTATTCCACGGGTATTACCTATGCCGATCACGACACCCACGATTTATTCGACGGCACGTCCTGACTTATCAGAGTCGGGCGAGAATCATCCGCCCCGTATATCTGCCTATGAAGTGACGTGAAAAATTGTTTTACTTACAGCAATGCCCACGCGAAGGGACAAATAAGTCATGATTAATGCATACTTTAGTAAGTTGACACAACAGTTCATCACGCCCAAACTTCTGGGCTAATGTTATAAATGAGGCAGATTATTCGCTTTGTGAAAATTTTGGTGGTAAAAAAATATGATACTATATAATGGTTAATTTTTTTTTTATAAATTTAGTAAGGTAGCTCAAAAATTGACATTGATCTTTTTCTATCAAATTATTATAACTACAAAATTTTATAGTCTGATTTACAATTTTTCCATTATGTTATGTCTTGCAGGGATTACACAATTTATAAATTTTATAATGATCCTGATGTCAACACTGACCGATTTTTCACGCTGCCTAAGTCTGACACAGTCTTACAACTATCATCTAGCGATGACAGCTGGTAGCCGCGGCTAAAAGAAATACCTACCGAATCACAGATGAATTTAAGTTAAAAAACTAAATTATAAAAATAATCTTCCTGCTATAATTGATGGAAAGGATAACCCAAAATGTATTGCTAACCACTTTAGTAAACATTTTAACGTAAATGACACCAAATATAACTGTGTAAAAAATGTAGAATGGAAAGCTAGTCATGGCGGGGGGACTGGCCTTGTGACTGCAGATCAGGTCATACATATACTGAGACATATGGAGAGAGGCAAGTCTCCCGGCCATGATGGCCTCAGTATTGAGCATTTGGTGTATGCGGGCCAACATGCCTGTGAAGTCCTCGCGCGTTTTTATAGTCTCTGCATGCATTATTGTTACCTACCGAGTGAACTGACACGTACTTTAGTTGTTCCAATTATTAAGAACAAAACGGGGGATATTTCGAGCATGGCTAACTATAGACCAATTTCATTGGCGACTATAATGGCGAAGGTACTTGACAGAGTGATACACTACGAGATTGGCACATTTGTCAAAATTGAGGATGGTCAGTTTGGATTTCGGCCCCACTTATCGACGGATACTGCAATTTTTTCACTAAAACAGGTGGTCCAGTACTATACAGAGCGTGGTACAACTGTTTACGTATGTTTTCTCGATCTAAGTCGTGCTTTTGATACTATTAATCACGACTTGCTTTGGGAGAAGATGCGTAACACAGAAATAAAACCTGAAATTGTAGATCTTTTAGAGTACTGGTACCGTGATCAGACCAGTTTTGTTAGGGGGGGTAATGAAGTGTCCGATGATTACAGGCTGTCTTGCGGGGTGAGGCAGGGGGGGCTTACCTCTCCCGATCTATTCAACATTTATGTAAATGACCTGATTGCGGAGCTGAGCAGCGCACCCGTCGGTCTCAGGCTGGATGATAAGTATATCAACAACCCGAGCTACGCTGATGATATGGTGCTGATCAGCCCCACAATTAAAGGTCTTCAGACGTTAATATCTATTTGCGAAGATTATGCTGAAAAGCATAATCTGCTATACAATATAAAAAAAACAGAAATGATGGTGTTTAGATCGGGGAAGGGCCCACAGTATATCCCTAGTCTGACACTTAATGGACGGCCTGTGAACATCACCAGCTCGTTCAAGTACCTTGGCCACATATTGACGTCTTCCCTAAGTGATGATGAAGATATAATGAGACAAAGGAGATCACTATGTGTCGTAGGAAATATGATAGCGAGAAAATTTTATAATGCCGCATATGACGTGAAAATTACACTTTTTAGGTCTTTTTGCCAGTCATTTTACACGTGCCAGCTCTGGACTAATTATACGCGAAAAGCCCATGATAGTATTAGAGTAGCTTATAATAACATCTTCAGGCATCTGATGGGGCTGAAGCCATGGTGCAGCGCGTCTGGAATGTTTGCAGAGGCGCGTGTCAACACATTTAATGCTATCCAGAGGAGCCGAATAGCAGGCTTCATGACCAGAGTTGCCACGTGTGAAAACAACATTGTGAGGAGCCTGGCAGAAAGACTTCACACGACAAAAATGTATAAACATTGGCTGGCTATTGCCGCCATGTGACAAGTAGAAATGCTATTTTATGATTTTATTTTTATATTTTTATATTTTAATTGGCATATTTTTTACATTTTTTTTAACTAAAATGTATGTAATTTTTATTTTATATGGACTCTGTGTCTGAAAATATAGAATTATTATTATTTATATTTTTTATTTCTTGTTCTCTCAAAAATACTTTTGAGGATGTGTATTGAATACGCGGGCTTGTGGCCAAACGTAATCAATTAAAAGGATGTTTATGATTCAGAGACTTCCGAACCGTACGGCACGTATTTAAAATGACTGCTTTCTGCATTGTTATAAAAGTAAGTGGGTGGATCTTTAGTAGCTTCAGACTTGTGTGTAAGGATTTAGGAATGACGCCTGTAGAAGAAATTATAATAGGGACTGTTTTTACTGTTTCTACACGCCACTGTGTTTTAATTATTATTAAGATAGAAAAGCGTAAGTAGTGGCGCCCAAATCATACTAGGCCGTCGCTTGACACGCAATATCGTCACGAACACGCATGTTCCGCTAGACTATCGAGCTTCTCAAACACTTTATAAAAGGTATTTGCTGCTAAAGAATAAAAGAAAATAATAATTTCTCTCTCCGAATCATGTCTACCCACCCAGGAACCAGTCCGTAAATAATTTACTTACAAATGTTATTTCTTTTATAAAATAACATCTAATCTGACTTTTCAGGACTAACAATACAGTCTCGTAGTACAATTAAAGAGAGTACAGAAACATACCCAAAAATTTCGATCATAATCGAGGCATAATCTCAAAGAAACCTTTGCAACGATAATGGCTGTATAAGAAGGCTACTGCTGGACATAGGTCTCACTCATATATTTTCAAATAGTCGTTGTCTTTCTGCAACCTTAACAAGGTCATAATACAACCATCTGGTAGGCGATGTCTCATGTCGAGTTTAGTTCAATGCTTCTTTTAAGAACTGATTCGTTGAGCTATGACAGTGCCCTTGTTCTCTTACGGATCTTATGATCAATGATTTCGTAATGAAACTCCGACCATAAGCGTTTGCATAGCACGTTGAGTAAACTTGAGTTTATAAGGACCATGAGTTGAGCCGTTAGTTATACACTGATCCAAGATTTTAGTCTCGAGACACTTTGATGTCTCGAACGGAAAAACAAAACGCAGCTTCCCAACTACATTTCCGAGGCAGATTCCTTCACAGATGTTTGTAAATCTGATATCAGTCACCTTTTTTTAATATTTAATGCAAGCTATAAAAGACATTTCGATTACATCATAGCATAATATCGGGACGCATAATTCTGTGGATTACATAAACAATTATTTAAACTCACACATTGATGCAGCTGTCTATGTTGTATTTTAAAGAATCACGGCCATTTACTATTTAATTTATAACCGTAGTTCCAAGACGAAATGCGACGGCTGTTAAAATTGAATTCTGAACGCAGTCGAGCCGTGATATTATATTAAAAGAAAGTAACGGTCTTATATTAAATTAAATTCTGGACATCTGTTGTACATCCGGCTCTCGGAGTTAGCATTAATGAATAAATTGGATTTTTAATTCCCCGTTTTGGCAGTTTTGAATTAGGGAAGTTTTAAGTTCATGGGCTATGTCAGATTCAGATTTTTATTATCTTTTTGAAGAATATTATTTGTAAAAATAAAAAACATTAATACTTACTATTGGTGTACCCAACCGTAGGTAATAAGCATAGATTTATTATAGGTACATAAGAAGTGTATTGAAATAAGTAAGGGTTCTTGTTCAAAATAAGCATTCGTGCTATTCACCTATAAGGAGTTCTTTCTTTAAAGTGGCCCTTGAAAAGAGAGACCCAGGTAACAAAGGCGACACCTATGAACAATAGCAAATTTTACATCTTAAGCTATAATCAGATAAATTACATTAAAATACAAATTTACACTCCAAATTAAATGCAGACAAATATTCATCTATAAATAAATGATTTACCTGATTTAGCGATAAATACCTGATGTAAATGTTATGTACGTAGGCATATGTTGTACTCCCGATAGAAATGTTAAAAATTGTGTTTTCGATGATAATACTGCAACAGTGTAGTTTTTCACAACTACTTTGTTTTAAATTGTCATCATCATTTGAAATTGTAGTTATCATATACTTTTTTAAAGGAAGGGACTATCGACAAGAGTCTAGATGATGATCGACCAAAAACGACACAAACTAAGTATCATATCCCTGAAGCAGTCGATGTAAGGCGATGGCCCGATAACTGGGTATTTTCTCAGCGTCCACCGATGACATACCAATTTCCTTCAACCTTCGACACAAGGCTGAGAACGACACTTAATTTCCACCTGAGAACGCCAACTATGAATAAGTATGAAAAGCATACAAATCGACGTCACTAGGAACATCTAAAATTTTCTTTTATTTCGTAATACATTGTTGTTGTAAAACTCTGGGGTCTACTAGTTAAGGCGTTTGCTTGAAAATCCGGAGGTCGTGAGTTCGATTCCCATGGGAAGCACACCTTTTGTTCAGTAGTTTCCACCTTTACATTGTAGTCCTGGGTGAAAGCCTCCCCTACAAATTTACACCTCGTTTGAACAGAAGCGTCTTGCATAGTTAGAAACCGATTTCTGTGTGACCAAGAATATAATGACAGACGTAAAGCATTTGTTGGTAGCCATTATTCTGTAAAGTACATTATAGCAAATTTTCATCCCCGATCACGGTCAGGACAAGATGAAGAATGATCTTTTTCTGATTGACCTGGGTCTTGTATGTTTATCTATATATATATATATATATATATATATATATATATATATATATATATATATATATATGTATTTGTTATAATAATATATTATCGTTGAGTTAGTATCCCACAACACAAGTCTCGAACTTTCTTTGGGACTAACTCAATCTGTGTGATTTGTGCCTATATATTTATTTATTTATTGAACGGGTTACTCTCTCATTTCAAAGTTAGTATAATTAGTTTAACTGGTTTAACAAGTTTCCTAATAAATGCGGATTTGCGGTCCAGACTTGACAATCTGTCTGCGATTATAATGCAAACTCGTCGGTTAGTTATAGCCACTTCCTTTAATTTTGTGGTGTTAGTGGTTATTATGTACTGAATAATGCACAATAGTCAAACAAGACTATTGTACAATAGGTGTAAGCTAATGCTAGGCATTGGCTTCCAGTTAACCTTCAGGACATGGTTTGAAGGTTGAAGGGGTGCTGTTAGTAAATAAACGAGTTACTTACTACTCATACATACTAATATTATATTAACACCCCAACTAAAATTATAAATGCGAAAGTAAGTATGTTTCTTACGATTCCTAAGTTATCTATTGAATCCTATCTATTGAATCAAATCTTGTTGAAGATTTGCATAGGTACACATAGTTAGTCACCCTGGGAAAAAGCACTGTTCCCATGGGAAATGCATGCGGGCGAAGCCGCGAACAAAAGCAAATTCACTACATATTAACATGATTGATTATACTCGTATATTATAAAAATAAAAATGTGTTAACCATAAATTGGTAGACTTGATGACATTAACTTAAGGGTTTGTTGTATCATTGTTAGGTATACTTTTACTAATTTTGGAATTATTATTACATTTTAAAATAATTCCGATCCCCTAGCCTATTAATTTATAATTTATTTCGCATTTACTTACACTAATAATACGAGATATTTCAATATACTAACAATTATTTGGAGAACAATAAGAAACGACAAAAAAAAATATCGTTTGTGATGTCCATTGTAGTTTGAAACGTTTATAAATTTTTTTTTCCTCTTCTACTGCAATCTGTCTCCATGAATGGACATTAAGCAGTATTTGTAGCTTATTATATTACAATTTTTTCGTGGTCCAAATCCAGTGACTTGTCCACCTCAGTCATATCGGTAGTCGATCTTTAAACAGTGACATTCTACAATTCACAAATCTAGAGGAGATGTCCTCTTTAATCTGGAGAAAACTGCTCCTGGCTGCACGAGTCTACTTGCAAGCTCGTTTTCATGAATTAATAGA
Source organism: Apomyelois bistriatella (assembly GCA_947044815.1). Taxonomy (NCBI): domain Eukaryota; kingdom Metazoa; phylum Arthropoda; class Insecta; order Lepidoptera; family Pyralidae; genus Apomyelois; species Apomyelois bistriatella. The sequence continues at coordinate 2,963,929 of OX345693.1, forward strand.
CGATTCCTGTATTTAAGCATTCTTTCTCTAATCTCCTCTTTGATTGTTGGGATGCTTAAGTCTCTATGTATCTGTTGGTTTTTTACATACAATTTATAAAATTTAAAAACAATTTATTAAAATGGATTTAGGACCCCAAAATTGATAGAAACCATCAGGCGTCTCGTACGGATAAAAATTGAAAACGTTTTAGTTTTATTTGAGGGCGGCTGTAACGCAATTTGTACTCAACCGGACGAAGGTCAAAGGTCTTCAGTGTAAGGCTAGGTTCAGAAACTATGATAAAATAAAAATAACTAAGTACCCACATTACTATTAAGTATGTATATGTATATAAACTATATTATACTATCCATTCTGATCTGGGAGAAAAAGAAAAACATAGAATGCACCAGCTGCTTGTCTTCCCGCGCAAGCCGTAAAAGTCGTCTGAGGGAATCGCCGAATGGGGAAATCATGACATAGGCGATGCGGCTAGCAACCCATCACTATTGATTTCCTGTTTCAACTACCATTATGCTAAACGTGGCCTAAGGTCTTATGGCTCTAGGCTCTGTCGACCCCGTATGGGATAAAGACGTGATTATATGTATGTATGTATGTATACTATACATGTAGCTGTAAGGCACCCGAAAAACAAATATAAAAATAAGTTTGCAATGAGGCAATATACGCTTTTTTGCATCTTGTATTTTTCCTATGTATTCTTATAAGTAGAATTTACTTATTATTTTTCTAAAATTAAAAGACACCGATTTGACATCGACTCCTATCGCATTGCCGTTGAAGGTGCACCAAGGGCAGAAAGTAATTACATAGAGAGAGATGCTGCATTTTCTGCACTTTTAGTATTGTTCTGTGTAAAATACCTGTAAAAGCAGCCTATTTATAACAGCTTCTTTATGCTAAATCGGTATTCATAATCGAAGAGGAGTTATTCTTTAAACACCACACTATCAGCACTACATAGTATAAAACAAAATCGCTATCTCTGTCCCTTTGTATGCTTAAACCTTTAAAACTACACAACGGATTTTGATGCGGTTTATTTATTGATAGTGATTTAAGAGGAAGGTTTTTATGCCCATGCGAAGCCGGGGCGGGTTGCTAGTCATCTATATTATTGAGTTTTAGTAATGTTCCGAGCGAGGCGGACTTATTGCTAATGCAATTCTAGCCAACCTTAGGGTAATGAGAAGCAAAAAATCATTGGAGCGCGAACGATGCAGAAAGCTAATTAATAAATATTTATAAAATAACTACATTTATAGACAAACATATAATACATTGTTAAGGTGTCGGAGTCAGAGCTGTGGTACAGTACAGATCTCCAGTGCTCCCAGTTCTGGACACAAGTGAGAAAGACGAACTATAGAGCTGTTAACTAAACTATAAATAACTAATTAATAAAACTATATAAATAAAAAATAAATAAAACTCGGTAAAATAAATATTATTTTCAGAAATGCACAAAACAACGGTAATAAAGGCTTTTATTGGCTGGCAGGAAATTTCTATTCTCTTCACTATCACTACATCACTTCACTATTACTATCACTTCACTATCGTCACTACATATTATAAAACAAAGTCGCTTTCTCTGTCCCTATGTCCCTTTGTTTGCTTAAATATTTAAAACTACGCAACGGATTTTGATGCGGTTTTTTTAATAAATAGAGTGATTCAAGAGAAAGGTTTTTAAGCCCATGCGAAGCCGGGGCGGGTTGCTAGTAAATAATAAATAAATAAAACTCGGTAAAATAAATATTCTTTTCAGAAATGCACGAAACAATGTTTATTAATTATTTGTTAATAACAAAATTTATTATTTATTTATTTATTAAAACGGCAATAAAAGCTTTTATTCGCTGGCAGGCCATTTCTGTTCTCTTAATTTATATTTCGGCATAATCGAATAAAACAGAGTTTAGTTAACTCCGCTGCATTTATGTGTACACAGCGTAATATAAAGGGTTGAGCATTCTCGGCACGTACAACGTCTAAGCGTGACTCGTAACGAAACGTTAATAGCCCACTGAAAAAAGTTGGTATTAGGGTATCGTGAGTTATGAAGTTACAAGCGCCTTGAGTTGAGGGCTGGGGACTGTTTACTTTTTGAAGCTGTAACTTTTAAATTCGAATCAAATATTCGAATTCGAAAACTAAAATATTGTTTTTCTAATCTACATGTGTCGTGTGGTTTTTAATCTAAGTATCAAATCAATATCTACTTTTAGAAAATGTTTGATGAAAATTTAAAGTAGTATTGGATTTTATTTTTATTTGAATATTATTTGTGCTTAATACCGTGAAACATCTATACATATAATAAGACACTAAAAATCGAGTGTCTGTACATTTAATATTTTTCAAAAAAACTGATTGAGTGCGATTCAAAAAGAGTAACAGAAACCAAAAAGACAGTTTTTGGAATTTTTGTCTGTCTGTATGTATGTATGTATGTATGTATGTCTGTCTGGTACGTTATAACTTCGAAAATACTCAACGGATTTAAACGCGGTTTTTACAGTTGGATTACATATAATTAGGAGCGTTGTCAAAACTTTGTTTCGTCAAAATCGGTTAAGGGAAAAAGAAGTTATGGTCGACTGAAAATTTACTTCAAACACTGCTTTAAAACTTATAGACAAAACCCATTTGAAATTTCGGCAGTAACAAGCAAAGCATGTTGGCCTATCGGTAGAGGTAGCGGATCATATTTTTAAGTAGAGGGTTCGAATCCTGCTAGACATCACTTCTTTTGTTTTTACCCTTTTTTTGTTTTGTATTAATTTTTTAGAAGTCTATTTTTTTTAAATATTTTAGTAAAGAAATGTTTCTAGAAAGTAGTTGGAATTTTCTGTTTTCGTTTTTTATTTGTTTTCTAGAATTATTTTGTTACTTAGAGAAAGCTCTTAGCGTTAATTCCTTTAATATAAAAGTATTTTGTACTTATCTATCTATACATATAATAAGACAGTAAAAATCGAGTGTCTGTACATTAAATATTTTTCTAAAAAACCTCTACGGGGCAATTACAGAAGAGTAATAAAAACAAAAAAAAAAAAACAATTTTTGCAAGTTTTGTCTGTCTGTCTTTCTGTCTTTGTGGTGCGTTATAATTTCAAAACTACTCAACAGATTTGAACGCTGTTTTCACAGGTGAATTACATATAATTAGGAGCGTTGTAAAATCTTTGTTTCATCAAAATCGGTTAAGGGAAATAGAAGTTATGACCATTTAAAGTTTACTACAAGCACTGCTTCAAAACTTTTAAACAGTTGAATGCGATTTACATAAACGTATTTAATTTAGATAAAGCTAGAATTTCTACTTATATCAATAAAGACAAAAACACACTGCAGTCTCTATTAAATTTTAATAAAATAACACATTGAATGTTTGTGGGCGTATGATTTAGTTACATAAAATATCAATAGATGGCGCTGACTTTATTTTAATAGCAGATTTAAATTTTTCCTTACGGCAGCAATTAATTTAAATTATTTAAAAAAAAATTTGGCTGTATATTTGGTACTATTGGTTGGTTTGTTTATCGGTCGTTTGTTGTGTTGTATTGTAAGCTATTTGAATTGATTGGTTGGTTTGGTTTGGCTTTGGTTTAAAAAATAATCAAATCAGTGTTTGACGGAACATACGGTCGTGTCGTAAGGACTAATTTATCTGACTTATCACTATTTATTGAGATTTTCTCCACTTTTCACGCCCACTAAAACTTTGGGAGTGGATTTTAGGTCCTAATGACTCTGTAATAGGCTGCGTCTACCCTTTTAGAGACAAAGATTGATAGTATGAATGTTAAGGGCTCCTTCTTCTGAAGGTCCGTTGTCCGTAAGCCGCGTAGTCGCGGCGCTCACTCATTTTGTAGGCATTTAGACATCATATTTGGGAAAATAACACTACAAAATCTACTTCAGCGATTTTCACTATATAAATACTTTATCTAAAGGCTGGTATAAAAAGCAGGACAATAAGTTTATTACTTTAGGCATAGTATTGAAAATAAACTTCCAAAAGAGGCAACTTAGATTTTTCTATCGAGCGAATTTTGTCTGATATTGTTACTGTAAGCGAATTTCACTCTGCTAGATACTCAACTAAAAACATATATTTTTTTTCAGAATGTTTAATACTGATTCCTATTGATTTTAAAAACGGTATTTGAGAAAGAAGTGGCCTTAATATTTAATGATATCGTAGCAATGTAATGGCTTTATAAAATTGGCACGGGAAAAGGATACAATAGAATTAACTATAGGTCTGGATAGTTGTAGTTTCCACAGGTTACGCGAAAAGCGACCTACACGCGGGCGGAGCCGCGGGCAACAGCTAGTTTCTAAATAAACCTGCATTAATTGAATGGAATATATAATTTGACTACCAAGAATTCGAACGGTTCAAAATACCGAATGCAAACATTTGAAAATACATGCACATGTGAAAATAATACCTATGTTATTGTGAAAATCATTGGTTCATTTGGAAAATCAGGTGTATTTAAATGCGTGCTTAGGTAATAGCACATTACCAAAGTAATGCAGATAAATCATAATGTGCCATGAATACGTGGCGTTGTATTCCTAGAACCGTATGCTAACGATCGCTCCTAAACTACCTTAATACTAAAATAATAAAATGTTATATGTTTACTAGTTGTAGCTCGCGACTAAGTGCGCGTGGGTTTCGTTCCCGTTATCGTATTGCTCGGAAATCCCCCTTTTTTTATACAAAGTTTGTCATTACAATAACCAACACAAAAAAAAAGGATTATCCAATTTGGTTCATTCGATCGAAATCAAACATGCCTTGAGTTTATTCAAATGACGATAACTTTTTTTGAACACACGCGCCTCACTCACTTGGCTATATAGTTTCTCAAATGAACCATTTATGACAATGACTGCATATTATTTTCTTACTTTCGAGTACTATAATAAATCTTCTAGAGTTGCCGCAAAGTCTGAACTCACAGGCAATTGTATTTTTTGACTAAAAACTAATATGTAAATAAACATTGAAATAAAAAGAACCGCAGCGATTCATGTGTGCATAGTTTGGCAAACACAGATAAAAAATATGTTGTATATTTTCGCAAACGTTATTGAATGCCCGGACTCTATCGGCATTTTGACAGACATAAGTTATTGGAACAATCGTTTTGAATGAAATATGGAGAGCGTAGGCTGGATTCGATTGAGAAATATGTAAAAAATGTTCATTATTGCCAATCGATCCATACTAATATTATAAATTCGAAAGTATGTTTGTCTATCTGTCTGCCTGAAAGCACGCTATGGCGTCGGTCCCAGTCGTTATCACTAGATAGCAGTAGTTAGGCTATGCCAGATCATTTAGACAGCCTGCTCTATTGTGTGGTCTGCTATAACTGTGGATATAAGGTGACTAAAGGAACTACTACTAAAAGTCTAAAATTTTCCCGTATTTCCACATGATGCGTACAAATATTGCTAATAACGCCACAAGAAAACACTAAAATGAAGCAGACGGATGTTAAATAGTTTACTCATATTCCCCAGTTTCCCCGAAGAACACGTAAATCTAGTTCAAGCAGAAAATCCCTTGAGATTCAAAATCTTGCAAGATTAAACTGCGCTCGCCTACATTTTAGCATATTTACCTCATCTCGCGTGGACTATGACGGGCGGTTATTATCAAAATAAAGGCTGGCCCGATTTAAGTTTCACCTCGTTAGCTACTGTGTGCCACACATACTGTTTTTAAAAGCCTGCCAAGAGAAACTCAGCAAAAATTTGCAAAATTTTTGAGGATATTAAAAACAGGATGTTTTGTGTACTCGTACTAGCTGCATTCCGAGTTACCCGTATTTTATCATACACAGCAGCGCCATCTATTTTATAAAGCGCAATTTATGAACCAAATCTAGAAAATCGCGTACTTTTCGGAAGAAATAATTTCCAAGGTATCAGCTTCCTCCATAATAAATTTCATAAAAATATACCTTTTTAAATAGAGGGATTATTATATTACCTACTTACTAGCTTTTGTTTTATTCGCTATATTACTTTACATTACTCCAGGTTATAGGTACCTTTTATATTTTATGTTTTACTTATTAATTTCATTCATGTACATTCAAATACAAACAATAGGAAACTTAAAATTAGGAAATTAATATTTTTATTTATGTCAATAAGTCCACCAGATTTTTAGGCCATTAAAGTTGAATAAACAGCTGTATCTATTTAGCCATTTGTCTTAACATTATCATAATAAGTCTTGCGATATTCTAAGACTCCACGCAACTTTAATACAGCGTAGGCGCGACTTGGATTTGGTCGCTGCTAGTGATTATCATCTCTACCTCCTTCGTCCTTCTAAAAGCATAACATTCTGTAGGACCTGGTTGCTACCGCTAGATGGCAGTCATAAGAGTTGAATGACGCATAAAGAACTCATTTACTTGTTCAACAATAAAGACTTGATAATTTTTGGTAAGCCAATTGAGCAGTTTTTAAAATTTGATACCAAAATTAAGACATATACAACAAAGACTGTTGTACATCCAAGCTCTCATTATAGGTTTTATTAGATATCTTAAAATATAATTCTACGGAGTCTATAAGAAAGGAATTGCTCTGTTTAGCAGAAATCAAAATGAACTGGGGAAATCTTAATCTCGTTGTTATTTCTGTGTTACAGATAGTCTCCTCAGTATTGGACGCTATTGTTAATTAGCAAACTATGACAAAGGGAACAGGCTCACCTTGTCAAGCATCAAAGCCTTCATTTTAATGAAGTCTAGCAACTTCGGTTACAAGACTCCGTGTTTTCCGCCGTCTCCGCTTACGTTTAATGAGCGAAATAAATTTTGAGCACAATGAAAATTTGCTTGCGGAAAAATGTGCTAATTAAAAATAGGTATTTTGGTTGGTATTTGTAAAATTAAACCTGAATCGGTAGGTAGTCATTTTAGACTTTGATCATGAGATTATTTTACAGTTATTTAGACCAAATTGATAAATGTGAATGTGTGGTTTTGTATGTTAGTCTGTCTTTCATAAGTCTTTCGTATTGTCATAAGAATGAACATAAGCTAGTTTTGGTTGCTATACAATGCCGACGAAGTCGAGGGCGGAAGCTATTTCAACCGACAATGTCTAACGTTCACTCACTTTGCTTATAAATACATAAAAATTCTCTATAAAAGATTCCTCAAGGGTCGGCAATGCACACGTGACACTCCTGGTGTTGCAAGCATCCATGGGCAATGGTGACCGCTCACCATCAGGTGGGCGGTATGCCTGTTTGCCTACTAAATTGTTTATAAAAATGAGTATTTTGATAATAGGTAGATTATATGATGTATAGTTGCTAGTTACCTGATCATCTGATTTACAAAGATTATTTGTACCTAAAAAGTAACACAAACATAAAGCAGGGATTTTTATAATCTCGGGCGCAAGCAAAACTCATTCTCTTTCTCTGTGAACTTAGAGAATACCCGCACAATAGCCTCACAAACTATAACACCCGAAAAACTATTCATCCAAAAAGATTGCACGCAATCATTCGACAATCGCCAATGTAATTTAAATATAGTTCGACTGAAATAAAAGCAATAAATAAACTTCTCGTCCGATTGGGAATTGTCGAAAAACAAATATTGACGGTTATTTAACGTCAACAAATGTACCGTGGTTCTGAGTTTAACGAAGTGTTCGATGACCTACTAAATTGACCATAGATAAAAGTTATACCTATGCTGTTATGACGATCCAGTATTATAGGTTTATAACTATTATTACAAGATCATTATTAACAATAATATAATATTTTTTAATAGATTTTTAATTAATTGACCCACGAAACCAAAATTTATCGATTTTCGTTAATAAAATGCATGATAATGTAATGTAATTTAAATATTAATTTTACTTGAAATTCAGTACTTACAAAACGCGAGCCGCAAATGGTGAGGTAAATGGTCAGTTCACACCTATTTTTGAATTCTGTGATTTGTCCAAAGTAGGTGATTCGATTGGTTTTCATACGACAAAACTGGAGAAGACCGAAATAAATGAAGTGCATACAAAAAGCCAGAGCTTAGCTGATTGTCTATAACCACAACCTTTTTAATGGCTGATTCTGCGCCAAGTATACATTTTCATACAAACCAAAGAACCAAAACCCCGCACTTAAGTTTTTCGTAAGAACCATACGTAGTCTAAACGGCAAGCCTCAAGTCTGGCTTTTATTCTACGAATAAGCTTTTATTCCGCTAATAGCTGGACGGTTATGGCCTATTCGAGATGAGGTAAATATGCTGGAAACTAGGTGAGCGCAGTTTCAGCTTGAACGAATTTCATGTGTAAAATTTACGAGTTTTATTCTTGGTCTCTTCTTATTAGTCGTATGTTGCGAAAAAGAAGTCTTCACAAAAATGTTATTAATCGGATTTTTATTAGAAACCGCCGTGGGTCAATGGTTAAAGCTTTTGCTTGTAGATCCGGGGGTCGTGGGTTCGATTCCCAAGGGAAGTTTGGTTAGGACATTGTAGTATTGAATCACCTGATTGTTTGAAATAAAGATGATTCAGTGTTTCGGAAGGCACGTTAATCCGTTGGTCCCGGCTACCTGGTAACTAACCGGCTAACTGGTAGTCGTTGAAGGTACCTACCATGTCAGAGCACCAAAGTTGGTTTTAAAGAACTCTGACACCATGCTGTGTATGGTCGATTAACGTAATAATGATGATGATGATGATTAGAAAAATCGATCCGTGATGTATTTCATGTGACAATCTTTCTGTCAATTTCCCTGTTACTTCGTCAGTTGACTGCTTTAGAGCCCAGGGTCCGCATTCCAGCTTTTTCGCCTCCACTTCGCTTTCTTTGCCCAATCTTCGGCATCTTTAGTCGTGAGATCATTAGCCAGCATATCGTTTTCATATGGCATTTTTTTTTATTGGTTAAATTGAATATTTTACATGACAGTAGATAATGCGGGTCCAAAGGGCAACTCATAATAACAATTTAAAAATTACCTTTGTTTAAATTTTTTTCTAGTTTGTCACAAGACTAGGTCAAAAAAAGATATTATGTATTGTTATTTGAAAACTAATAGTGGCCCTGAAGATATTAGAACGACGAAATTATTAAAACAATTATTGAACACAAGATAACCGAAGGGAAGGGAGAAACATTGCGGAATAACGTAGGTTAAATAAAAAAAAAACATAGAAAAAACCGTACAAACTTATCAGTTTGGGAAAATGCTGGCGGATTCTATCCGCCCTTTTTTAGTGAATAGGGCAGGGCGCACTTAGAAAAAGAGAAAGATAAAACGATTATTGTGTATTTAAATTTTAATAATGTATACGTAATAATTAGCCGACCGCGCGCTATTCCAAATTCTATGTAATAACTCAAACTTTGATATAACGTTTGCTTTAGTCTCTGACAAAGTAATCTCTATCATCATCATTTCAGCCGCAGGTCGTCCACTGCTGGACGTAGGCCTCCCCCAAGGATTTCCTGAACGACCGGTTGAAAGCGGCCTGCATCCAGCGTCTGCCTGCGACCTTCTTTAGGTTATCTGACCATCTGGTCGGTGGATGTCCGACGCTGCGCTTGCCGGTGCGTGGTCGCCATTCGAGAACCTTTCTGCCCCATCGGCCATCGTTTCGTCGCGCTATGTGCCCTGCCCACTGCCACTTCAAAGAGCTAATCCGCTATGTCGGCAACCTTTGTTGTCCTCCTTAATCTCTATACAACACATCAAAGAATTTCGAATCGCGCGCGGTTTGATGCGATGCAAAACCTTTTTTTTAACCTATGCAACACATAAGTATTAAGTAGTAATTTATTCTTATGAAACAATATTTTGAAAAAAAAATTAACAACATAATAGCTAGAGTCACTAGAAATATTTATAACTTTTTTGTTGGTTTTTGGATAATAATATAATAATATTAACTTGACCCTGTTTAGGTTTTTCTGGCCTCAAGAATAACATTTTTAAATTTTTTTTTTTACTAATATACTTATTGCTTAAAGATAAGTTTACCTTTTAACCTATATCTCAAATATTGTTTGTTATATATGTTATGTATATATTTATTGCAAAAAAGTACAATTTACAAGACAAATACAGCGGCGGACTTATGCCATGAATCGTTGTTATTTAGCGAAAAATCGTTTTTAAAAGACTTTCCCGGATTCCCATGTGTCAATCTATATTTTTATTTTTTAGTGTACGGGTGATTCGTCAGGATTGGTTTGGCTATCAATTTGTGTGTCGGCTTCAAAATTCCGCAAACATGGAGGTTTGTTGTGTTGGGTTAAAACGGGATCATATTTCAGCCATCGGTCTTCAGTTTGTCAAAAATCATAGTAACCTTTATTATCTTTGCTGAATCGTGATCCTCCTATTCGCTGTGCTGTAGTTGAATTAAAAAAAAATAGAATAAATATAAATATAAATAAATAAATATATATAGGGACAAATCACACAGATTGAGTTAGCCCCAAAGTAAGTTCGAGACTTGTGTTATGGGGTACTAACTCAACGATACTATAATTTATAACAAATACATATATAGATAAACATCCAAGACCCAGGTCAATCAGAAAAGATCATTTTCATCTTGACCTGACCGGGGATCGAACCCGGGACCTCCTGAGTAGCGCTCAGGCATGTTAACCATTACGCCACGGAGGTCGTCTATGGAGAATGATCGAGTTACCTCATTTTGCGTATTTCCAGTCAATCGCAATATAGCAACGGTGCCTTAGATTGACTAAATGAAATGTCTCGCTTATTCCTTTGTAAAAAGTAGGTATCCATGATTATTTGTGATTTGACCTTTTTTTTTAAGTAGGTACCTGGTTGACTTCGACCCTTAAGAATAGTATTCCTGGTGCATTACTATCATGTATAAATATTATTTAAAAAGGAAGAGTGGAAGTTATATATTCTACAGCTGATTTGATCCAAAGGGAGTGTTCTTGCCGTACTTTATTTACAGTTATAGATACCTATGTTTAGTATTTATCTATATTAATATATATTAAAAATAAAAACGTCCTATCTGTCTTAATAAATAGTTTATTTTGAATGAAGATTTTCATTTACGCACTAATATATAGTTATTTATTTCCCAAATAATAATTTATACAGCACATAATTGTCATTACCTCGTCTCTATATACTCGTCAGAGACAACGATACATTTTAATATGAGCGACAGAAAAACAACTTGGGTCATTGTCATGTATATATCTATTAAATATTTTATCATTGATATCAAAATCCCCATTAAAATAAATGTATTAATTAGTAGCACTTGTAGTATCCATTTCACTTTTTAATTTCGATTTTGGAGGATTTACCAACGTCTGCGATTCATCTTGAATGATTTTCTTTTGGCCGGAACTCACTGAAAAATAGAATGTCACCAAAATAACTCGAGTCCGAAACGTGGTTCTTACTAAGGGTCTCATAAAAATGCTAGGTCGCCCAAAAAACCATGAAGAGGGCTATGCTCAGTGTTTCCCAACGAGAATTAGAAATGAAGGGATCCGTAGAAGAACAAAGGTTCCTGACGGATTAGCTAAATGCTGATGATAATGATAATAATAAATTGTATAGCCAAGCTTTAGTTAACACTTAACACCCAGCGGCCCAACGATGACCGACAAACAATTGAAAAACTGTAGGCAAGTGACAATTTCAAAACGCTAACGAATATCGACAAGAACAAAATGTATGGGATTGACATAAGCTGCGGTAAATCACGTGGTCAATCTTATGTCAATCCCATACATTTTGTTCTTGTCGTACCTCGTTAACGTTTTGCGATTGTGACTTTGGCTAAGCCCCCTATTATGTCTGCGACACACTACTCCATTCCAGAGATTCTGGGTTCAATCTTCATCAATCTCCTCAGTTAGCAATAGATAATGAGTAATAAATAATATCCAATTATTACTGGACATACCATTTATCCAGTTTAATCTTTGGCTTATAGTCGTTAGCGGTTGCAAAATAAATAACGAATTATTCAAGTTTTAATATATAATAAGTATGACATAGGGAGGTAGTGAAATATTTGGTACTGTGGCAAATCATTTTAAGTCACCAGTTAGCAGCGCGCTAGTGTCACTCTTATGGTATTACGAGCGTTAATAGGCTAAAGATCCAGGATTGATTGCCGACGTTACAGCTACAAAAAAAGTTCGTAATATTATAGGAAATCTTACCGAATTTTTGAAAGGCAACTTTTAATACTCCGTGTGTTGGCGATTCAATTGCTATACACATCAGAAAAGCAATGAAGAATGTCAGCGCATTCCAACCAAGTCCGATGGTGAACTGGAAATGAGATTAACGGACAAATATGATATTAATAGAAAAAATATGAAAGTATTAATGTTCTTTGATATAATTCTACTACTCAAATTTTGTGAATTGACGTTTTTGAAGAAAATGCTGCTGTGGAGTTTGTGGCGCGGCTTCTTCTCCACTTGCGCTTTGGAAGTGGTGGTAAACTTGAAGTAACAATTGACGTCAATAAGTGATAAGAATATCCTATATTGAAAATAAACAATTTGAATTTTGAATTTGAATTAGGTTAATATATTATCATTTTATTTTTTAATTTTTGCATTAAATTACAAAAAATAGAATTTTTTTCAAATGCTTGTCATCTTGTGTGTACACGCTTTAGAGTCACAATCTGGCTCAGAACTAATTTTTTTATCTGTATTGTGTTATTTTTTATTGTAATCTGTTGTGTACCTAACCTATCTACCCAAATAAATAAATAAATGATATAAAAACTAATACATTAGTAATTAAATTTAAATAAAATAAAACATAAAACAAATTCGGTTTGAAATTTTCAGTATAAATAGATTTTCAACCATTTTAAGAATTAACAATTCTGAGAATTTTGTGACAGTCCCAACATATAAACAAAAACCAAATTTTTTTTTGCTTGTCTATCGTGTTCATCATTGACATAAAATTAGTTGGATAATTAGCTCTGTTACTTTGTAGCCCAAGGTTCACTTTCCTGTTTTTTCTGTTTCAGCTCACAAGGTTAACTACATCTTTATTTATTTATTTAATTCATGTATACTTCAAATACAAACAAAGGACAATTAAAATTAGGAGAGTTAGTACAAGGGTGCTACTTATTTTTATAGAAATTTCTTCCAGTAGGCCCGCGATAGGAAATTAAAAACAAAAAGGCAGTTTGTTTGTTTGCACTACGTGGATTTCATTCGCTTGCATTCTTTCTTTATTCATTTATTCTGGTGCAATAAAGCATTTTAGTCTAGTCTTGTACGTACTTTATTGTGAGTTAAGTTGAGTTAATACTTTATTGTGTCGGATCCCAGCAAAGGCAGTCAGAATTTGTCATCACGTAACAAGTAAGCAAAATTTTCAGCTTCTGATGAGAATAAATAATTATTTTTCTAAAGATCTGTATTGACTTGGCGTTATTTTAATAAACAATGCAATACTTACTAGTCTAGAACCCGAAACTTCCAGAAGATATCGACGCTCTCCCGCAAAGTATAACACAACTATGCCATTTACGAGAAATGCGCAGAAGGTCAATTTTGACATCGGTAAGAAAAATCCAAGTGTAAGCAATGAGTTTACCCACCCTAGAGAAAGAATAGTCAATTTATTGGGTTTGGTAATGTGCTCGCGTCACTGTAATGCAGAGACTTATTTGGCTACACAATTATATAAAAGGGAGGAAGACTGTTGCATTGCAAGATCTTTAATCTATTTTCCTAAAAACCAAAAGCCGACGCTTTTTTTTAGGAAAATAACTTGAAACAGACGTCAATTTAAACTATCAAACAGTCGTTAAGTTGTTTAACTACAGAAAAAAGAGGACTGATTTACTTCGCAAACCAAATCTAAGGGTGGGTTGCACCAAAGTACTAGTTATCGTAACAGTCAAATGTAACAGTAACATTACTGCTAACTATAACCGTTGAAGCGACATAGGTTGCACCGTCGTATTTTGTAGCATAGTTGGTTACCAAGGTTACAAGTATAATGACGTCCGTGGAGGTTATTTTACCCGTCGGACAGATAAGTTGACAACAAAATAGCGCTAACCGGTCAAGTTTGGGCGGTTACGGTTAGCGTAAAAGTTGTGACGTATTTTGACGATTGGCAAAATGGTGCAACCCATTTTTCACCTAACCGGTACTTTGACTACACAGTTATTGTTATAGTAAGTTGGTGCAACCAAGCCTAAAAGAAGCAGGAAAAATGCAAAACTACTCAAATACCTAGTCGCTGAATCTCAAACGTATTTACTTACTAGCTGTTCCCCGCGGCTTCGCCCCGCGTGGGACTCGGTTATATCGCGCCCAAAAGTAGCCTATGTTTGACCTCAGGTCGTTAACTACATCCCTACCAAATTTCATCACAATCGGTTCAGCAGTTTAGCCGTGAAGAGGTGACAGACAGACAGACAGACAGACAGACTTTCGCATTTATAATATTAGTATGGAAGTATGGATTTTTGTTAAAAATTTTGAGTATACTAGGTCCATTTTGATAAAAATCTAAGAGACTATTTTAGAAGTATTTGTCGTATCAAGTACCTTTAGAAATCTTGTATTTTATCAAACTTTATAATAACTAGGGAAAAAGCAACTGATGTTAAATTTACAAACGTCATAAAACAATTTTACCCCGGAAGACAAAGTGTTTCAAGAGTTTTTGCAGATATAGGTATTTGGGGCGTTTCTACAAAATCATAAATTTATAATTAATATCCTGTTAATGTTCCTTCATTATTACGACACAAAATGGTGTAAATATACCTATGAATGAGTATTTTGAGATCAATTTACCTCCACAACCTGTAGCACAGGCCACAATGATCCACCCGTTTACGATACACCATCCAATTTTATGAAGGGTTATATATATGGCTGCATCAATGACGTTATATTCATACCAATCCTGATAGAAAACTGACACTGGAACCACGGTCGCAAAACTTATCAAAATACACATTGTCCAAGCAAATATCTTCGTGGTTAGAGAAAGGGAATAGCTGTGAACAGAATTTTGTTCTAGATTTGAAAATGTTACAATGTCCTGCAGTGCTTTAGCTTCGTCGGAAAATATGTGTGTGTGTGTAACTTATTGTTTCTGAAATGATAATGGTGATTAGCATCACCATTAATTATGTAAATAAAAAGAAAAACCATTGCCTTTTTTTGAAATCTGAATAGAGATGGCAATGGGACCAAAAAAAATCCCACAAAACAACAATATAGTGAACAGTAAATCTAAGTATGCAAATATATTCATTAGCAAAGCGCACGTGACATCCCTGGTGTTTCAGGCGACCACAGGTTACGGTAACCGCTTCCCATTCGCGGATTGTATGCCTGTTTGTTTACTATATGGTATAGTAAAAAAAATCCGTAAAAGACATAACTTACATACTTACTTTTTCGATTTCATTTGGTATAAAATATACCCTGTTGTTATCCCTAAAATATAAGTAATCATCTTCATGTGAGTTTTTATGTAAGCTTCTTTAAAATAAAAATTTGATGAGAAATCTTTATATTCTCTGAAAAATAAAAGAAAACAAAACATGAATCGAACATTAAAAGATAAATCAAACAACAATTAAAAGCAGATTAACTTATATAACTATGTTGATGATATCTACAAAATAATTCACATACAAAATAAAAGCCAATAAAATATAAAAGGTTTTTTAGAATGGGCAGAGTAAATAAAAATTTCTAGTTAATATTATAGATACTAACTTGGCAAAAAACAATAATGTGGGATCCAATTGATAAACGTAAGTTATAACAGAAGGTATTAATGCTGTTACAATTATACTGATACCCAATATTTTGGGAGCAGCACGCTTCCAGCGCCAGAGAGCGTATATAAAGAAAGGAGCAAAGAATGCCAGTTGTGTGTCGACAGAGAGGTACCAAGATTGGAACATGCACTGAAAAGTAAAAAGAGATATTGTTGGTATCATTAAAAAAAGATTAAACTGTAACTATTCTTCAAAGCGAATCTTCATTACTTTATTCAAAGATATCAACACATTTTCATTTTCCTCAACTCGAATCAAAATCAGTGTGTTTTGCTCTACATTTCATTCTTGATTTCCATCATTAACCATGATTCCATCTTTGTATCTAAGTAATATTTTGAAATTTCTTAAAGATAAAAGAGACTTTAGACCTAGATTGTATTTCAATTCGTCATTATGAGCACACATTTTACTTCATTCACAAAAGTGAAAAATTTATACATATCTAACTATAATATTGTGTTATCACATTCTACAAGTGTTGTGTCAAATATCTTAAAACATAAAGTAACAAAGTAATTAGGTGTATCAAATGTTTGTTATTTTGTATTAGTTTGGTAATCAGATAATGTTAATACAATAAGAGATACTTACAATTTTGTCCGTATTAACGTAGTTGTTTATGTACAAGAGATTCACCCACCAGGATTCCAGGCATCGTTCATGCTCCAAATGAACCCTTTCTTTCCACAGTGGTCCACTTCCAATCTTTGGAAGCCATGACATGTAGAATAATATTACTAAGAAATATGGCGGGGTCATTCTGGAAGTATATTAATATTTATTTCATTCACAAACTCTTAATTTTTCAGGAACATTGAAATATTGATAATTAGAAAAAAATATCAATGAATATAAAACGAAAAAGCCAATTTCTTTATTATGCTATGTATTTTACATAAGAATTGCTTGTAAGGTCTAACAAAACTAATGAAATATTTATAATGCAATTTTAAAAAGGCATTTCCCCATTAACTTTAAAAGGGATTTTATAGATGTTTGATGTGCTAGATGGACTGATTAATAAATATGGAGAATGTCAAGATTTGAATTAGAATGAAAACATACTGCGACCAAATCGCAACCTTTTGAAAAAGGGAGACATTAGGAGTACCCGAAATCGGCGAGCGTGTATGAAGAGAGTGATGAGTGTGGAGGAGGCGAGAGAGGTATGTAAGGATCGTAGCCAATGGAAATCTTTAGTCTCTGCCTACCCCTACGGGAGACAGGCGTGATGATATGTATGTATGTATGTATGAAGATAAACAAGTTATGATTGTATATAAATTAAGTAAATACCTTAGATAACGTAAAACAGAAAGAAGAATCATGTTGACTCTCCCCCGTCGCTTGTCAAGATCAATTAAAAGCAGAAAAGAGAGAAGAAAGGCACCCAGGAAGAGAAATGTATCAACTAGCAGATTGTTGCTTAGTAGTAATGCGTTTCCTGGTCTCTGAATGATCTAAAAAGTGAGATACACATAATTTAAAATCTTTAATTTAAAAGATTACTATACACTTAAGGTAATTTCTTCTTACTTTAATAACCTAACTCTCTTTTCTAACCACCTGGACTCCTGAACTCCCTCCACCTCCCATGGCTCTACCAACCTCTCGGTTATACGAGCCGCTGTACTTGCATTTCGCATCTCTTTCCAGTCGCACCTGCTTGATCTTCCTACAAGTTCTCTATAGTGTCGCCTATCTATGAACTCGTGAACTGAGGAAATTTTATCTAGAAAAACTTAAATAGAGTTATGTATTTGTTAATGTCATAAATATTATTACCTTATCCCAACCTTCAGCGCTTGCAACAATACCACTGACCATAAACAAGAAGGCGTGCCCACCAGCGGTAAAGAACATAGCAGCACTTTTGATACCACTGATACATTCAAGCCCATAAATATTATTTTGCTTGGTGGACAAAATCTTCTTGGAATTGTTTATAGCAGAAAACGACATTATTAAATCGTGCTTATTGGGACTCATCTTAGTTCCACCGTTTATCAAGTATATCTCGTAAAAAGTACCAACTATAAGCATTATTCCAAATAGAAGACAGATTATCCTAAAATTAAACATAAAGAATGATACACAAAATTTGTCGTTAAGAATGAGATTGTGGTGATAATATTTCGTGGTACTTGTATATTTACAAAAAAGCAAGATCTAGACGATTGATCTCAACTGGCTGTTTTGAGTAGCAGTTATTTTCAGTGAGCTCCACAAAAGTTGGACCTTCCAGTGTAGTTTGGGACAATACATCGACTATGAATCCTCGTACATCATTTGCATGACAGGTTTTTGGGACGCAGACTGCCCAGCGGGTAGTCTCATCGCGGCCTTTGCGTTCCTGTAAGAATAGAAGTTATTTGTTTTTGATATTATTTGTCTATCTTTATTGAACGTAGCTTTTGAAATATTATCTTTCAAAGGACAAACATAGACTATTTATTTTTTATAACTATAATTTACCTTTTTATTCTGATTAGTATCTCCAACTTTGATTGAAGCTAAACAGTATTTTCCCTCAATAAGCACATTCCTGTCAAATCTTTGACTGACGCTAACACACTCGTCAAAGTTACCAATTCTGTATTCGGACCCATAAGACAATCCTTGTAGAGATTTTTCTGATGCGTTGTACACTGAAAATTAATTTGAGATTCAATTGTCACCAACCAACAAACATAGTTTAAGACTGGAGAAAAAGCCAGTGGATTGGTTTTACAGTTTGTTATTTATGAGCAGTTAAATTTATATAAATTTAACGTATTAATTTATTTATTGGTAAGTGTAAGTGAAATAAGAGGTGTGCATTATTCATGCATTGTCATCGTGATGAATAACTTTTGGAAATCCTACCTGACTGTTAATTTTTGTCGCATTGTTTTATTCTTGAATGAATAAAAAACAATACCTTTTTTTAATTGTCACAAAAAATAACAGTTTTTAGCAAAACTGTTTATTTAAATATACTAGTTACTTGGTTACTTCACTATTTCTAGATGTATGCATTGTAGTTTCACTCGTCGTGTATTCCCTTTGGTAGAGTTGGATTATGAAATTCAAAAGTATTTTTTTTTCAAATCATTTTAGTTTCAGGTATTATTGAAATATAAAATAGTATAAGAGTCCCTGATTTGTGGTTCACTTTGGGCTGTAAACTTTTTGGGACTCCACGTTTTAAGCTGCATAGTATCTATTGCTGTTAGCTATATAGCCTATATCGATGTAGAACAACGCACCTTTTTATTGGTGAAATAGTTTTCAAATAGGTGTAGTGGTATTGAAGTTTACTTTCTACATACATACACAACACAATCACAAAATTCACGCTCCCTTTTCATTATATTAGTTTAGAAGTAGCTATTTAAATATTTCAAAATGAATAAAGATAATAAAAGGGCGATTAAAAGAGCGGCAGCAGATAGTTTAAGAAAATAGATAAACATAGAGGTGGATTGAGAATCGGTATGGAGTTTGCCGGGTCAGCTAGTAAGAAATAAATGTATGATGGCGTTGCTCTCTAAAGAAGATAAAGTAGCCCAGAGCAGACTAAGCACTATTCAAAGAAAATTGGTCTTAAACTAAACTGAATCAAAAGTAAAATAAATACAATAAATTCAACTTACTTTGAAATGCCCATGGTTTTCTTAGCAGTGATCCAACCAAAATCCCATAAGCTTGATTTCTACAATCTATATTCTCGATTTTTGCTACAGCAGAAGTTAAATGTGGATAATTTTTGATCAGCACTGCTAATGCTGGATCTGGAAACTTTACCACTGGTGGCCCTTTGACGTCCTCTATCACGGGTACCGAATTACTAACATTCACTATAATTTCATCAAAATTCGATTCATTGCGTCCAAATACGGCCAACTGACATATGTTCGATTCAACTAATGGAGCAAGATTTTGAAAAATATTTTCTTCGATGTTTATGTCTTTTTGTGCTGTGGCGAACGCGCATGCGTACATCAGAATCACAGGGAAGAGCATTTTCGGCGTGCGCGCGCGCCCTTTTTTAAATCCAAACTGAAAATACTTTTACGCTACATTAGCTGACTATGAGACATTAAAATTCATTGTAAGATACATCAAGAACACAAAAGGTGATGTAAGTATTTTGCATGTGCTGATCATTAACCCGTTTAAAAAAATATGTTAATTGCATGAAAACCGTGCAAGTACGAGTTGGACTCGCGCACTGAAGATTTATGATTATAGATCAACAAAAAGACGTATTGATTTTGATTTTACCTTTGCGAGTGTATGGAAAATGCAAGACAAACGGCAATTTTTTTCACAGTTTTATGGGAACACAAATGTTTGTTATTAATTTCAACTTTATACCCTTCACGCGTTCGTGAGTAAAAGGATCTTCACGGACAGATAAACGGACAACGAATTTATAAAGGTTCTTTTTTTTTTTTTAAGTGGAATTCTGTTAATACGTATACCATCTGACAACCTTATTGAAACCCAGGATTTTGGCTTTTAACCAAAACGTACGTAAATGTCTAATTGGTGGCCTTAGTTTTATGTACAAATCAAAATCTTTATTAGTATTACACTTATAATAGACTGACACATCTTTTTATAGAAATAGCTTATATAAAATACCATAGAATTACAAAACGCGCGCAGTCTCTACAGTATTTTTTTTTTATATCCTTGTTTAAACCAATACTACTCTTGTCTAGATTTTTGGTAAATAAAATGAGAGCTGTGTATCATTACAAAAAAGTTTTTCTTCTTCTTTTTACGTGCCTGTAATTACAAATGTGTAAATTCTGTTATTTAAAGAGCAATGGAATATCGAAATTTAAATAAAATATATTGTGCTAATGCATTAGTAACTCTTTGGCAAAAATTGCTTTGAAAAAAAAAAAAATAATGTTTGACATTTAGCAAGAAACATTGACATCTGCCAATACTCCAGACATCTAATTTACAAACTAAAATTTTGCATCTTATTAATAATAAATAATGGGCAAGCATTTTGGAGAATTGGCTAAGATACGTGGCATCATCTACTACAAACTATCGCCGCACGAACAGAAACCGTTTGCTGGAGCATTTACATATGGAATTGCTAACGTTTTTACAAGGACCTCTGCCACTATTCTCTATTGGCTACCACGTACTTATTTTTATTTATTTTCTACCATTCACTATCTAATATTTAATAGTCTGCCTCTTGGACATGATCTGCATTGTTCTCGAAATACTCCGAACCTAGTTCGGCCGAAGAACGATTTACATGCACAAGTGGAGATAAAGCTAGGAAGTACATACATATATTCACGTCTTTATCCCATACGGGGTAGACAGAGCCTAGAGCCATAAGACCTTAGACCACGTTTAGCATAATGTTAGTTGAAACAGGAAATCAATATGATTGATGGGTTGCTAGCCGCATCGCCTATGTCATGATTTCCCCATTCGGCGATTCACTCAGACGAATTTTACGGCTTGCGCGGGAAGAGAAGCAGCTGGTACATTCTATGTTTTTCTTTTTCTCCCAGACCAACATGGAAGAGTGCTAGGAAGTAGATTATTAGTATTTTGTTTGACATGACTATGATATACTTATTATGGTCTAGCCCTAAGTATGTGCTCAGATATCTGCACACACAGATAGGTACCTGCCAATCAAACGTTTTCAAATGCCTTGTATATATATAAAAGGCCTTTGGTGGCGGTGGAGGAAATTAAGACTGCCAGAGCCTACTTGCTAAAAAAAAGTTACCAGCGTTTTCCTGGTTGCATTCCAACTATTACCTATAGCTATAGGAACCTGAGGTTCGCTAAAATACCTTGTCATAAGTAGTTATTTCTCAGTTAGAGCGATTCATGTTGGTATTTTTTTATTTATTTATTTCACAATACATAACCAGTAGTACAAAAAAGAAATATAAAATACACTGTTTAAACCACAGAGGTTTGTCTACAGTTCCATCTGATGTGTGTTGTGGTACGATTCTGTGCGCTGGTATGGCCGAAAATGTAGGAAATAGGTACAAAAAAATTAAGATTGTTCCCAAATGCAAGCTCAACTGAGCGCTTCGCAGTTCAGGGTTCACCATCTTTTGTTGCCTCTCACAGAATAGGAATTCAAAATCTGAGTACTCTTATGGAACATCATTTTTTCAGCTTTTATTATCTCGTACATAACATATGTAAACGTCGAAGAAGCACATTATCAATCGAAGAGGAAGGACCCAAGAGATTTTCTGAATGAAGTGGACCCGAATGCTTAGATTTTTGTTAAATCCAGTAAAAACAAAATAAGATCCAATGGGTGTGCCATCTATGAACCTTGAAATATAAATACATATTTACAAAATCGATCTATATTTTTATTTCTGAAACGTTTTTAATGCTTTTCATTATGAGAATGACAGGCAGGAATATGAACCCATAAAAGTCAAAAGTCCTGTAGTCCAAAGGAGCTGAACAAAGCACGAAGTATGATAAGGCATCCAAATGATCCCAAGGATTTCCTGAATGACCCGTGAGGCCGATAGGTGTCCGATGGGCGCTAGCCGGTCGCCAACCAATAATTATCTTAGTCTTTATTTGTGCCTATACACAGTTTGTTTTTTTGTTATATTGTACTTAAACAAAAGTAAATACCATAGAATTAGGAAATCGCTCGCGTTCACTACAGGCATTTTTTTTAAATTTATGGTAAATACAAAAGTATATAGTTAAAAACAAAAAGTAACTGGACAGAACAGTTTTTCAGTATGTTACGTTAAGGTTACGTTATTAGCAAATAATGAACCAAGTTAATACAAAATGGGTAATGCAAAATCTACACCAAAAACCTTGGTTTAATATTCTCAAACTATTTATGAATATTATAAAATATAGCCTATGTGTTGTTTCAGGGTCTAAGCAATCTCCATTCCAAATTTCAGCCGAATCGGTTCAGCCGTTTTTCTGTGAAAGAGCAACAAACATATCTTAAAAACTTTCGCGTTTATAAAATACTAGCTTTCGCCCGCTTGAGTTTCCAACGGGAACAGTGTTTTTCCCGGGATAAAAGGTATCTTAAGTCCTTCTCAATACTTCAATCTACGTGTATGAGAAATTTCAAGAAGATTGGTGCAGTAGATAAAGCGTGAAAGCGTAACAAACAAACTGACAAACTTGCTATTGCATTTATAATATTAAGCGGTTAGGATTTTTTGTATACCTAAAATTTCATTATAGGTATACAAAAAATTAAATACTTAAACAACGAACTCAAAATATTATCATAAATCCCAATTAATTCAAATTCGGATGTTGTGAATGAAGTTTATTCAAATAATTATCAAATTGATGTTTGCACGGACGAACCCTCGCGTTCAATGGTTGAAACTAGATCCAACAAGAAACTTTATCAATATTTACTTACAGAAAATTGGACAGTAAAGGAAGGACTGAAATTCAAAGCGTTCCGCGTAGGTCGGGGCTTTTAGTAAGAAGATATCTGGATATAATTAAATATCGACTTGACAAAATGTTGACACAGCGCCCGGTTTTATAACCACCAACGACTTTGCGTCTGTTTATTTAATTTGAGAACTTGTTATAGAAGTTTAATTAATACTTGTAGATCTTATGAGATTTGTTTATTGTAAGTATTTATATTATTACTTTTGAATTTTGGAAATAGCTTATTAGAAGATTGCTTTTTTGCTATATACGGCAGAGTCGCTTTTCAATTAAAACTGTACTGTACTGTGCCTTGAATAGTTTCATAGGCTTCTTACAAAAAAAAGTCAGGAATAAAGCCACAATAGCAAATTTTAATGTTTTATTAAGAGTCAAGGTCCAGTAGTAAAAATCTTTAACTGATGATTCGTTAAATAACTAAAGTACTATGTATGTCTCCCTTTTCTAAAATACTTTTTAAAAAGGGAGACATTAGAAGTACCTACCCGAAATCGGTGAGCGTGTATGACGAGAATGATGAGTGTGGGAGCGAGGGAGGTATGTAAGGATCGTAGCTAATCTTAATTTCTAGTCTCTACCTATCCCTGCGGGAGACAGGCGTGATGATATATATATATATGTATGTACTAGGTATAGACATATTTTTGTTGTCTATCTTTGTTGATCATCTTTAGTAGTATAATATTATGTTATTGAAAAAAGCGGGTATTTAAAAGTTGAAGTTTCTTATCGAATTATTCTCAGCGAAAGTGTTCTTACAAAAGAGTTTTAAAACCAAATTTTAAATAGATTCCTCATTTTCTGCAGTCTTGTAAAAACGTCTGAATTGAAGCGAATAATTAAGAAAGAAAAATAGTTTTACTACCCACCTTATGAAGATAGCCTGACCTTATAGAGTTGAGTCGTAGTATCACTAAATTTGTCCCACTTTTACTCGTGCTGCCACAATTTACCATAGGTATGGGTCCCAAATTATAGGAAGTCCTAAATTATAACCTTTGGGTACATTTGTACTTATTCCATCCCTTACTCACTGGGATTTTTGAAGAATGACTGCATGAGCTGAAGCTCATGTACCAAGTGATGTCCTATAGTCCTCCAGGTCAGGGTACTCTGATACGTCCCACAACTTATAGGGACTACCACTTTCCTGTCGGATCCTAATGCACCGTTTCACTAAAAGCTTAAACCATTATACTGCAAAATCACGCACATGTTTTAATATTATTGAAACACAAAGCAATCAAAAACATCGAAAATGAATTGGCATAACCCTTACGGTAAGAACTCCCTGTCAATACTAAAAGCACAGTCACGTAGGAGAAACGATCAAAATAATAAAGGCGTCAATTGTCTGTCGCATCGTTGAATTTTTATTAAGCACTTCACAAGCAGAGTTGTGCTATAAAAAATTTACCTAACCAATGGCAATTTTGCCGAACAAGAATTTTATATAACATTCTTACGGCTCCAATGCCGTCATAAACCGTGAAATTCAAGCCTTTACGTTGATACACAAGGATACTGCTACTAGTCAATGTTGTTACGCAAAGCTCTTCAACCATAGGCTGTCAACTGCTGGACATAGCCTCTCCTAGGATTTCCAAAATAACCGGTTTAAAGCGACTTGCATCCAGCCACATTGTACCTTAGTGTGTTATTTTTTAAGTTTGTCTTTGATTGAAACTGTTTACTAGATGACATAGATAAGAAAGTTGTCTGTATAGAGACAGAGATTTTGTTATTCTATGATTAACCGGCATTCTATCTAATCTTTCTATTAAGAGCGTTCTTGTCGTTGGAGCTATTTCTGTCTCCTTGTCTTGAGCCATCTAAATAAGCTGATGTTATGTCGTATTGAGAGGTAAAACGAAAATCATTCGACATGAACTTTTTGAGTGTGTTAAAGATTTTTTTAAAAACCTGAAAATTAATATTATTAAGCTCAAACAAAATCAATATTTTGATAACGTTAGCTAACCATAGTGCTCGTGTGTCCATCAGATAATCGCCCCTCTTTCCAGGCTGTTGGGAGAGTTCTTTCTTTTGATGTGAATCGCTGTTGTTACTACGTGAATTTTAAGGAATTCTCGACTAACATACATAAAGACGCTAAAAGCCCTTAACTGGCTGTTACTTACACTTATTCACAAAGAAAATAACTGAATTAATTAAAAATTACTAAGTTTTGAGAGTTACACAAGAATTGAAAGGAGGAATCCTTTCAATTCTTGTGTAACTTGAAAAGAAAATTTCTCAAAATATTAATTATTGGTTTTGGCTTATTGGATAACGTTTTCTTATTTTTAATTGAATTTTGCTTTTTATGACTTCGTTATGAAATGAAAGAGATTTAATGACAGCATTATTTTACAACATGAGTTATTTAGTTATTTATGAGAGTGATTTCCTGGTTACATCTGTCTGTCACAGCTGATTTTCTATTTAACTTTAACTTTTCTACAAAGACTTAACTACAAACGTATTCGAACCCGTGACCAACGGATACGGAGAGAATTTAGACTAATACCCAGTAAGAAAAGAACGAAGAAATAAGTTTCGAAACGTTCTCATTGGTAAAAATTATCGAACTAGAATTTTTATTCCCCAACTATGACACAACATTTAGCATCTTTCATTTTGAAGTTTAAAACCGCAAAATCTTCCATATTCATATAAAATACCCTTTTGTATGTCGTCGATAACGCGCCAAGAAAAGAAAATTTTATCAAATTTACGCTCGACTTTGTTCTTAACAACATAAATAGTATTATAGCGCGTTTGGTAACCCGAGATTAAAAGAACATCTGAAATTATGACTTTAGGATAAGCTTGTTGGCCGTAGTTATAAAGAGAACATTGTTGGACCTACCTTTTTTATCATATCTCGCAGGCTTGTTCTGTAGTAAAAATGAAGTTTATAAATTCAGATTATTTAATTACAAAATAAAAATAAAAAAGATATAAGAATTAATCCGCAGCTCAAGCATAAGAATACCTAATAGTACTATCAAGATAGAAATGGCGACCAATCCAAGTTGGGCCGCGTACTCGCCGTCGCTTAACGCACGCTGTGTCTTTACAAACACGCACGCCCCGATAGGCAATCGAACTCTTCAACATTCAATTAAATATTACACCTTTTTCCGAATAGTTATCCTTCTACCAGGCGGTCGCTTAAGAACAATCAGCACTTATTTCACTAATTAACCATATAAAGAAAAACGCTCCAAGGCTTTCATCAGCCCGTGTAGTCTAACAAAGAGTACGCCGAGCCTCGCTCTATTGAACCGTCCTATTTTCCCGGATCGGGAGATCACAGCGATTCTCGCCTTAAGTGGATAGGTACTTACATCGGCGAAGTCAAAGCGACTGGTATTTTTTCTCGGAGCAATGAGTACGAAATGGATTTTCGAGAAAAAAGTGTGGTGTAAATGTTTTATTTAGAATTAATAATTTTTAAATAATATTTTATTATTTCTGATATATTTATATTATCTTTCTTCTCTTCTTGCGGTGTTACGGTGTCTACTCCCTAATACTTTTTCACCAAATTTGACGATTTTGCCTTAGTTCTGGTCTTATATAAAAGGTCCGCATTTCTTAAACGAATCTTCTTCGAACGAACTTCAGAAAACGTAACCGGAAAAACGCTAAGATGTGCGAGAGAATAAAATCAAAGTGTATGGTAATAAACCACTTTTTTGTCGAAGATAGAAATTAAAAATAACGCTAAGCAAACCCTGGCTACTGAGACATGTGACATAATGCAACAGAAAAAGAACTTAGCTGATCCTACTAATAATATTATGTTTTTATGGATGTTTGTCAGTCTTTCACAGGCTGAACCGATTTGGCTAAAATTTGAAATGAAGATTGCTTAGACCCTGAAATAACACATAGGCTATATTTTATCCCAGAATTCCTACGAGAGTAGAGCCCTGGACAACAGCTAGTAAGACTTTTATTTTGCTTGCTCTGAAACAACAAGGACAAACTTTATGCACATACAAAAAAATATAGCTATTGTTCTCATCTATTTCAAACACTTGAGACATAAACGGTTACTGGAGACATTTTAAGAAATAAAATAGAAAAACCCTTGATAAAATAAGGATTAAGGTATAAAAATAGCTTTGCTTGAAACCCCGTTCATTTGGGAATTCTCGTAAGTCTTTATTTTTAAGACAGTAAGAGTTGGTATTGTTTTTATGACTGGTCACTCTAAAAATAGCTTCCTTGAAATGCTATCGGAAAGTCGTGATGTTGATAAGGACGATCGGAGATTGGTTGAGATATTAGAGTTGAGACCTATTATACTATAGGTATTTATGACTCGAGGGAATAAATCACGTGGGCTCCCATTGCCTAGAAAAAAGTGTTTGTTTGTTTGTTTGTTTGTTATAACTTAATTGTACTTTATTTAGAGTTTGACCTCTTTTGTGCTAAAATGAATCTACAAGAATTAAATCAATTAAGCATTGACCTCGCCTATTTTCAGCGGCACAATAGTGTAAAATATTAAAGTATCGATATCTTACATAAATTCAATTAAAAAAAAAATACTAAAAATTACTAATATATGCTTCCAGCCTTTTGGTTGTAATATATTATGTAATCTGTTCCGTGGTACAGACTATTCTATAGGTACTTACTGTACTGGAAACCACACCACTAAGGCAAATAGAACCAATGACAGAAAATTCAAGTTGATCGATTAGACAAACAACCTTTTCGCTTTACACCTCTTTACACTGTGTAATTACAATCGCTCTCTATTGTTTGCGAGCAAAAAATAGGAAAAATATGTATTTTTTTATTTACAGATCAAGAGCATAAGTACAAAAACACGTTCATGTACGAAAATAGTTCACTCGACTTTTGTATAGAACTGAACCTTTTTTCTTGCTTTTGCAAATATGTATTGCAATTTCTTTTAGTTTTGTTTAAACATAAACTGATCTGTGATTTGTTTGAATATTACATGGATTTTTTATAGTATACATATTTCTCTCAAACATCAACTTTATCGGTTTTAAGGTGATACCTCGGTGAACACTAGCGCCACCATCATTTAAAAATCATTACTCACTGAAAACACAAGTTATCAAAAATCCCTCTCCTGTAATTATGGTTCTGGATCTGAAGCTAATTTAAATCATATTCAATTATTAAATTATAGTTCCATATAGCCATAAATTGCAAAACTACTAAAAGTGGCCGTTTTAAGCAATAATTTAATATGTTTAAAATTAACTTCAGATCCAGAACCTTAATTACAGCAGAGGGGTTTTTGATTACTTGTGTTTTCAGTGAGTAATGATTTTTAAATGACGGTGGCGCTGGTGTTCACCGAGGTGTCACCTTAAAAATACTGGCTGTGTGACAAAAAGAAAAAAGGATTTTCAACGGGCAGTTAGACAAGGATTTTTTACGTACGGAACCCCAAATACTGAACACATCTACTATGTACTTAGGCTGTATACTAAATTCGTTCAAGCATTCATATTGCTCATCGGTATTCGAAAATCGAACGGCGATCGACTGAAGCGAATTTATGAGTCGGTGCAAATGCACGGGTTGAAGCCATAACTCATGCATTCCCTCGCACATACTGATTAGAAATGACTCGATATTTGAACCGAATGGTTATTCGAATCGGACATAATAAGTCGTCAATCGGTAGTGCACTTTAGCAAATATCGGATTGCGTAATTAATGATTAGCTGGTTCGGGAAACCAATTGACAGATTTGTACTTTTTTTGGTGACCTTTTTTCTTATTTAGATCTAATGAAACACTTATTTTTCTTTCAATTTTTTCTTTCCATCACTATACATCATTGACAACACTTTTTTTTCCGTACTTCTATTGAATTGTCCCATTTATCGGACGATTGGGAAATAAATACCTAATTAAACCTAGATAAATTTGCTTAAGAAACCTCTTTAAATAATTTTAACTACAGTATCAACTTTCTTTTATATTTATATCTTTGATACTAATAACAATATAGGTTACCGGCCTTTGAATAGACCTCTCTACCTAAGAAAATTATAAAAAAAGGGATGGACAGAAATGCCTCAATTTATTTCTACCTCTTTAGGGGATAAATACTACCAGCTACAAAATTATCTAGTCGAGTATATGTAGGTACACGCAGAGTAGGTATATCTTATTTTTCAGTCCTTCTCGAAGCATAATTACTAAATGGTAGCCGCTTTGCTTTATTTTTTAAATATATGTCATGGAGACATAATTATTACGAAGTTGCGGCCGCGCAACCAGGATAAAATTTTTTAATCTGTCAATTATACATAACACAACTGGTGCGTCAACATTGAAAGTACTTATAATAGGTATACGCGCTTAATCCGGTATTTTTTATTTTTAATAAAGGCAGCCCATGACGACGAGAACAACTTCGAAAGGATGGCAACAAACTGCAAATTAAAATGATGAATGGAACACGAGAGGGGGACCTTTGTGAAGCTACTGTAAAAATGGAGGAAGCATTGTAACTATAACGAAAACATGTAAAAATCAGCGACTCTTAACAAAGCATGATTCAGAATCCTGACTCACAGCGCCATATATCGATGCTAATTCCAACAACTTTGGACGATACCAAACTTTCGTATCAGTCACAGTAAAAAATGGAGCACATTTATCAGCGATATATTTGGCAACAGGGAAACATGGCTATTTCTAAGTAAATTTGATAGGCGTTTCAATTTCCGAGAACTCGTTTAAAGATGTAATTAACTTGTCACAACGCGACGTGATTTTGAAACTCTGCTTTAGTAAGTATCTATTCTGTGCTTAGATTTCATTGTCATCGGACCTTTTGGCTGATTTTTGCAAAAATACGTAATAAGTCAAGAATGTGGAACCTAATATAGAAACACACTTGTATGATACGACCACTTAAAATGAAGCGATTAAATTCTTTTAGCGCGGTGGTGCTAGGTGTATTAGCAAGAAATATAACAAATTATTTTTCTTACGAAATGACCCATGTATAGCTATATTTACACTGTGCAACAAACACATGAACCACCAACAGTCCGGTACACGTTCACGAATGAAATATTCATGATGTGAATCAAAATCAGGCGTGTATAGAGCCAGATGTTGCATCCGGTACAGGTGATCCAGCTTCCGGTCTGACGTTCGTTTGCTTGTGCCTCGGTGCTTATATTGTATGTTTGTTTGTGTTGCATCTGTGTAAAGATTGAATAGATTTGTACTGTTTTCTGAATCTTTGAAACAAGATATGCTACGTTTTTAGTTCAATAAATGTTAAAAGTTAAATGAAGGGTGACTTTTAAATACCACAAACATCATTTCAAACACCAAACAAGTTATTGATACAGTGTGGCATAATGTACAAAAATATATATAAAAATTCGTCGCGATTCACCGAAAGTCAAAACTTTCACGGAAATAGTAAATAGCCGTTTCGTTTTTATCTTGTATATTTTAATTTGATTTTATTATTTTATTTATCTCTATTATATTATGCCTGAAATAAACAATTTTTTACTTGTTTTAAAAATAAATCAAAACAAATTTTTCTTACAAAATATTATTCGTGTCAAACAGAAAACTCTGTTTTCCTTGATCACTGGAGGAAATGGTTTCAGTAATTAAGTCAGACAGAAAACATTTTTTACTTGTGGTACTTATTTTATCACGCTCCCAAAACAATATGAATAAAACCTATTTGCTTGAGTGAAAATTTCGTCACCTAGATTATTTTTCACCTCAAGGTTTAATACAAATCGGAATTATGTGGTTTGAAGGTAATTTTCTTCTTCTGTTTTCATATGCGTGACCAATTGGCTATGGCCAGTGATAACTTTACTTTATTTTCACAAACAGTAAACAGAAGACTGAAAAGTCGAGGAACGCCTTAGACAGCAAAAGCACGACAGTCTTTGTATAAGACAGAAGCTGGCCTCTGGCCGAGAAGGCAAGCGAGGCGTACGTGTGAACGTAAGCCCCCTAAAGATGGGAAAGTTATTAAAATGCAATGATTGCATAGATAGGCGACACTATAGAGAACTTGTAGGGAGATCAAGCAGGTGCGACTGGAAAGAGATGCGAAATGCAAGTACAGCGAACTCTCCCGAGATTTGGCTCGTATAACCGAGAGGTTGGTAGAGCCATGGGAGGTGGAGGGAAGTGAAGTCTTTGTATAATCCAGAACTAAGTTTTCTGCAAACCTTTCATCAACGGATTACTGTAGCGAGAGCCCGCTCTATCGAAAGTATGGTGCATCGAAAGCGCGCAACATCGTTGGTTGACAGCATCGAGGGTCAAGCTATGGTGAACGACATCGATAGAATATGGCGTCGATATTATATCATATCGATAGTAAACTACATCGAGAGAGTTCTAACGATTTTAAGATGCATCGACAGATATTTAAATTCAATTTATAATAAAGAAATGCAATTCAATTTATTTGTTTCAGATATTTTAGTTTATGTAATTAGTAAAAGAATAACTTTTTATTTTTGTAAAAAAATAAATTTTTAGAATTGTTTTCAGACCCCAGATGAAGATGCCCGAAGATAAAAGAGAGACTAGAGAGTGTGATAACTCAAAATTTTCGATGTTCGAGTGAGCTCGAACATAACGAAGACATCATCATCACCCTACGAATCACATCTGTTCAAAATTCCCCAAAACCAAGCTACCGAAATCCTCCGGATTGTGTGAAAAATATCGAATTTAAAAAATGAGACAAAACTGTTCGAAAATCGAGATTTCTCGAATGCTCATACGAGCGAGCGATATAGAGAGAGTCTCGGCTTCCTTATGACATTCAATATGGGAAGGTAATATCCACATACAAGATATAAATTTTGTTCGGGTATATCGCGCTAAATTGTTATGATAAATATTGTAATTTACATGACGAGTATTGTTATAAGTTGTATGTACCTCTAGTTATTTACATTCTGAATAAATAGAGGTACCTACAAACACTTTTATTCACAATCAAAAATAACAAATTCAACATTTATAGACCTAATGACGAAGTGTAAGTGACAGACCTAATTGAAACAAGTGGGTAAATAATTCTCAAGGCAAGTTGACGTCAGGCAGGTTAGTTATGAAAAAGGGACTTCCAAACCTGATAGGAAAAAAAATAATATTAATGGTAACAAATATAGATATGCTACATATACTTAATAGCAGTAAACTACCAGTTAACAATAGAAGCACTAGCTTTCGCCCGCGGCTTCGTCCGCGTGAATTTTCCTCGAGAACAGTACTTTTTCCCGGGATAGAAGGTATTCTATGTCCTTTTCAAAACTTCTATTTATATGATGCGAAATTTCAGGAAGATTGGTGCAGTAGATAGGCCGTGAAAGCGTAACAAACCAACAAACTCAATTTCGCATTTAAAATATTAGTTAGGATACCTAATCTTCCCCTAAATTCCCACAAAAAAAATAATAAGAAAACAGAAATAATCTAACGATCTTCCACAAGACGCCCACAATACAAGAACCAGCATCATATCTACAAAAATGTGTTGTAATCCATTACGGCGTATTGTGCCGGTGTACAATGCGTTCATTGCAGTGTGCTGTCGTCACGCAGCGGTGCACCGCAGGTAATGTACCTCGAACTGATGTTGCACGGTGATAGCTGCTTTGTTTTACTGACAGTATATTTTTATTTTACAAACTAGAGACCCATTCTGACTATAGACGGTGAATAACATAACCTTACATTTATTACGTTGGTGTTGGGATAAATCACGTGGCGGGTGTATTCTCCACTACTGATTTCCTCATGGTTAAAATACTAGTTTTTGCTCCCATAAAAAAGATGTGTAAAAATTTTAAAAGCAATCCTGGGGCTGGCAAGGTGCATGTCAAGTGCACGTTTGGATATTACATACACATAGTGTAACTGTAGATATATAAATACAATGGACGTGGGAACAGTACGTTTGGGGCTGGATCCCAGTGATAGTATTTGAGGTTGGAGCTTCTATGTTTGGGTTATAGGACATCTGGTACCGTGATTAGTGCCAAAACTTAGAACTGAACACGCCATCTTGATACTTATATGATTATATCTCTCAGAGCCCAGGGTCCGGTCTTTGTAATAGTATAGATAAATAATTAATTTATCAACTCTTATAAATGTAAGGACTATTGAATACAAAAAAATGACAATTTGATACTGCACAACCACTTTATAAAAACCATGAAGGAAGGCAAGTTGAAAGGCAGACAAAGATGGAAGATCAAGAAAAAGACGTATAATATAAAAAAATAAAAGTGAGAGTGGTAAAGTATAAAGATTTGAAAAAAAGGGAACTTCATTAAGGTGATACCTCGGTTGATAATTTGTGTTTTCAGTGAGTAATGATTTTTAAATGACGGTGGCACTAACGCCACCGTCATTTAAAAATCA
This sequence comes from Apomyelois bistriatella, assembly GCA_947044815.1. Taxonomy (NCBI): domain Eukaryota; kingdom Metazoa; phylum Arthropoda; class Insecta; order Lepidoptera; family Pyralidae; genus Apomyelois; species Apomyelois bistriatella. The sequence continues at coordinate 2,997,723 of OX345693.1, forward strand.
TTACTCACTGAAAACACAAATTATCAAAAATCTCTGCTGTAATTAAGGTTCTGGATCTGAAGTTAATTTTAAACATAATTTATTAAATTATAATTCTCTATAGTTACAAATTGCATTACTGCTTAAAACGGCCACTTTTAGCAGTTTTGCAATTTGTAACTATATGGAACTATAATTTAATAATTGAATATGATTAAAATGAATTTCAGATCCAGAACCATAATTACAGCAGAGGGATTTTTGATAACTTGTGTTTTCAGTAAATAATGATTTTTAAATGACGGTGGCGCTAGTGTTCACCGAGGTATCATTTTAACAAGCACAGCTACTATTGAAGATAGAACAAGGCAAACTCGCATCTAATACTAATATCAGTATATTAGATATTAGTATGCGAGTTCCTAATCTAATATCTGATGTACAATTGAGTACACTTAAGTTAGCAAGAACGGTCAAGTCAGAGTCGCCGAGGTTTCTGATTAGTCTATATACCGTTGTGTCCGGATGGATTTGCATAACAACTGACGGAACTAGGGCAGCACACGGATTGTTGTCTGGTTTCATCATAACACTTGATTTGATTAAATTAATTTTGAACTTTGATAGAGTAACTATTTCGAGCGGTTTTTTACGTAATCGATTTATTGAAACGGAGAAAATACACGTCAGAGTTCAAGAAATAAAAACATTCTGACGAATTGAGAACCTCCTCCTTTTTTTAAAGTCGGTTAAATAAAACTCGGAAATGATAGATACATCTTAGGCCAAATTTAACATCAGGTGGGATCGTGGTCAAGCGCTGATATTAAGTATATAAAAAAATAGAAGAAACTCTACTGACAAGATAATGAATCGGTTGCATCTTCCAATAAGTCCCGGGGCTTTGAAGCGGGGTATGCTTTTACCTATGGTAACATAATATAGCGGTATGTTTTTGCTTTATTTAATAAAAAAATAACTATTATTGATTACATAAATAAAACTACTTAAAAAACAAGTTCAGTCCCAACATATCATTACCCCGAGGTGCCCTGGAGGCCGGCAGCATTGTCACGTTGGATGGCAATGCTGATTTTTGGGCTAGGTAAAGGCCAGCCCTCTGGTCACTTTTTAGTGGCTATTACAATGGAGCTACTACCGTCTTACTTCTGTAGCCCTTTTTACATTGAAACCGGACAAATAGGAACATGCGATCAGTGTGTTAGTGGCTAACACTATCTAATTTTTCTAGGCATAGCCATGCATATCAACCGATTATTTACTAGGGTAGATAAAAATTCACGATGTACTTAAAAAGAAGGTCAACGGTAAACAGAATCTCATTAAATTCAAAAAACAACAAAGGAACTATCACGATAATAGTCAGCCATCGCTGGCCATTTAAATATTCATGAGTTATTTTATGGCTAGTACGCTGGTACATAGGTGAAACATCATTGAAGCCCGCTGTTACTATTACTATGCAAATTGATCTCGCTGATACAACCATTACAATGGCTGAACTGGATCCTAGTACAAAATATCGGAACAAACCTATTTTGAATACAGAGTCCGTACCCAAAAACTGTAACAGCCTATTTTTTAATTTTATCCTATCACATACAGTTCCTATCTTTCAATTGATTTAGGATATAGGCGCATAAGCTGATTCTATTATGTCTCGTGCACTGTAAAAGGTAGTGAGTTGAATTTTTTTAAAGTAGTAAGTATGTTTTTTGTATTGACCAATTCCAACAGTGCTGGCTAGACGTTGCAGCTGCAGGGTATGTGTGCTAATGGCCTCACCAAAACCGGGCGAATTGGAGTTAAAATAGTAGGAAAGCGAACCAAGGGTTCTGAAATACTCAGCGAATGCAACCGGGGAATCGCTAGGATGGAGAAAGTGTCTTACTTACGTATGATTTGATTGTTAACTAATGCCAATAAATACTTTTGAATTAAATATATTTCTTTTGATAAAGATACATTGTAGCTAAGTAAAATAATTCATGTATTAGCAAACAGTAATAAGAAACAAAACTATGAATTAAACAAACCAAATTATATTATGTCTATTGTCAATACAACAACATTCAAGTTATAGAAGTACATAAATAAATGCTTATATTATTTTTATTTTGCTTATGCTTGCTTCGGAAGGCACGTTAAGCCGTTGGTCCCGGCTGCCATCTGGTAGTCGTTAAAGGAACCACGTCGAAACCGAGAGGCGGTTCCGAAGAAATCTGACACCAGAGTGTGCATGGTCGATTGACCATGACACCTACACGGAATGAATGAATGAATAAATAATAGATATAAAAATTATGAGATATCTGCATTCTTCACGCTTAGTCGACGTCTCTAGTGTGACTCAAGGGCCGGCGCTTAATTTGACCAGCGTATTAGTCTGGCCATACAGCGTGGCAATGCAGCCAGCCTCTTGGGCACTTTACCTTCTTGCGACGACAGCAATTTGGGCTCTATATTTTATTTAGTGTAATATATTTAAGTATTTAGTTTTTATATTAATTAGTTTATTTATTATTTTAGAATAGAAAATGTATTATATTATTGTAAACCTATCTGTAATAAAAACATATTTTCTATTTTATACAAAAACACCTTTTACACCGTGAAGTTCAAAGTGAAATAATAAAATACGAAAATCATAAAATTTCACTAAAATAATTTGTGTGTCGAATTTCAGGCTAACGATCAAATTTTCGTCACTTTACTAACCCTTTCATGTGTGAGGGACAATCTGGGGATTACATGATTTGGAATGAAAAGAGAAATTTTGTGTTTGTGGTATTACTATCAACAAAGGAAATGTAGGTTGGTTAAGAAATAACTTTGTTTTTGTAGTAGGGCCAGAATATTAATAAACCTATTTGAATTCTGTATTTTTATATAGTTGGTATTTTTGAAAGGTTGTTTTATAAATTACTAATACTATTATTTAATTAAAAAAAAAAATACATTATAATCTTTATTTTAATTTTGCAGGATATTTACTTATTCTAAACACAATTTGCATTTTATGTTTTCAAACTGCACCAAAAAAATTTTAACAAAATTCATACTACTTAACTCTGTCTACCTGTCTACGCTTTCACGGCTAACCGCCGCTGGGTCGATTTTGATTAATTTGGTTTGGGCAAACAAATGCTACTTTTAGGCGCGTTATTTTACAACAAATATTTATACTCTTGAAAACGAAAGTCATTGACCCCTATTTCTGTTAGCAAATCGAATATTTGTCAGACAATACGTAGATGTGTAATAACATGATAACATTGACGAATTTGAGATATTCCTTCCCGCCAATAACAAGCATGTTACTTATAAAAGGAAATCTATCAGCATTTACATCACGTTTCCAATATCTGCAGACGGTGTTATTTGGCTCATAAATTCTATGCCATATGTAATATGTTTGCTCTTCGTCAAGTATGTATGTATTTCCATGATATTACCCCGCTTCATTCTGACCTGCATCACTTGATGTACCCTGTCTAATTATGCAGATTTTATTCAAATAAATATCTATCTTCTCCTTCTCCTTTAAGTATACGTTGCATGAGAACACTATAAAAATCAATGGTACAATGTAATTAATATAAAATTTAAATTGGAATGATGATTTTAAATTGAATAGCTGTTTAGCATTTTCAAAGAAATATGTATATTCCAATAAACAAAACAGTTAGTTTTCCAGTTCTTTCTCAGTTGTCTTTTAAATGCTGATAACGAATTTATTTAGATAAAAAGAATACTGCCAATACTACCTACATATAAATAGGAACCAGAGGTCAAATATAGGCTACTATTGAGCGCGATATAATCGAGTCCCACGCGGGCGACAGCTAGTCAATCTTTGTATTAATCTGCAATACACAAAGAGAGGCCCAATGCTCTGATTTCCGGAAAACGTCCGGGATTTTATAAATTAAAATCTTTAACATCCAAATACATAACAAAAATCTGAAAGGGGAATTTTTTATCCACTTTTTAGTACTCACCGAGCCTCAGCTCAGCGTACTTCGACGCCATTTAATTTTCAGCCGCGATGCCTTTGATTCTAACACGAGTTTGGTTTCAGGGACAAAAAATCTACGATGATCGACAGTGCAGAGGTTTTCATTTTTTTGGTCCTAAACTTTTCCTCTCTTTTCATTAATGTGATTATTTTGCGTTTTAATTTAAAATTCAAAATTTCTCATTTGTTCTAACAAATTAGATTTTTTTATATCTCAACGAATCAACAAAATACCAACGTGTTTCATTAATAAACTAAACATTTAAAATTTGTTTTAGATATATCATAAACATACTTTGACCAAGAATTATACTTATTAAGAATGACAGAACTAAAAGAACTCATATTTTGTAAAATTCTTTCGGACATATGTATAACATTTACCTTAACAATTTTTTTTATAGTTTAACAACGATAATTCGACAGATGCTACCGAAAACACTCGTCGTAACTTATACAACAATACAATTGAAAAATAATAGGTACCTAAATCATACCATAAATTAAGTAGACATTTAACAAGGTAATATTTAAATAAACGTCGTACAATGCAGCAGTTTAAGTCATATATTAAGAGCTTAAAGTGTCAGCCGTTTGGTTCACAATAAACAATATTAATTTCAGCGGCCAACAAACGAATGGACCAGGATTTCGTGAGCTGGCTATGAATTATTTTAAATACTTAAATATCGAATAAGTATTAATTAATCTACATTTAAGTACTCCTAGCGCGCCACTATCCGAGCTAGAATTGTTATGTAGATCATCATCATCATTCCAGACGCAGACTGTCCACTGCTGGACATAGGCCTCTCCCAAGGATTTCCAGAACGAACGGTTGGAATCGGCCTGCATCCAGCGACTGCCTGCGACCTTCTTTAGGTCGTCTGACCGTCTAGTCGGTGGATGTCCGACGCTGCAATATAATTATGTAGATGGTGAGTAAGAATCGGAGGTAAGGACATTGCATCACCAGAGTATGTAAAAAGAAAGGTAATTCCGTTTTTGCGAAAGTTTACGAAGTACAAAATAACAAACTACCATCTAACCTCAAAAAGTAAAGATACGAGAAAGAGACAATCTCTTATTTGCTATTTAGCCAGGGTTTTGAGTTGAGTCTTTAGACTCCTTTCAACAAATAGCCATAGCTCTAAAGTGAAAAAAAAAGAGTAGCTTAATATTTCTAGTTTTTAGGGTTATGGACTAATCATGACATATCTAAAAAAGGTATGTAGCATGAATTAATCTAACAGATATGTTTTTAGGGTTCTGTTCCCATCCGTTTAACTGTATTTGGCTAAAAACTTACGAATTGCCATAGATAGTAAAAATCACAAATTCATTTCGATCGACAAAACAGTACGGAATACTTGAACTGTAAATTCAAACCTAATGGTTGACTGGGAAAAAATGCTTTTAGCATTAAGTTCACCAGTTGTAAAAATATTTTTACTTGTGGTACAAAAGTAGATATAACTAGCTGTTCCCCGCGGCTTCGCCCCGCCTGGGACTCGGTTATTTCGCGCCCAAAAGTAGCCTATGTTTGACCTCAGGTCGTTAACTACATCCCTACCAAATTTCATCACAATCGGTCCAGCAGTTTAGCCGTGAAGAGACAGACTTTCGCATTTATAATATTAGTATATTAGTATGGATGGATATAATAAATAAATAAATCGTAAATTCAACTGAACTTGACTTGTTTTTAGGAGCAGATGTGATTTAAGATGAAGTGATATACCTACGTAAAGTTGTTTCTGTATTTTTTTGGTAACAAAGGGTATTTGTTTATAATATATTCCTGTACTAACTGTTACTCGGGGTTCCGCTCCCGTGGGAATTTGGGGATAAAATGTCCTTTGTGGTGTTCCAGGGTCTAAGCAATCTTCATTTTAAATTTCAGTCATATCGGTTCAGCCGTTTTCCTGTCAAAAATAACAAAAATCCATACATTCTTAAAAAAAATTGCTTTTATATTTTAAGTAGGATATAGAAAGCAAGAAAATAAAATAATACAAAAACTACCCGATATATCCCAACACCAACAGCCAAAAGTGAAATGAGGTGGATTTTTAAATCCCTATGAAACGGGTCTCAGTGTAGAATTCCTCGCAAAATTGAACCACTTAAAGCAAACAAAAGAAGAAGAATTTAAAGAGCGTCATTTAAAATGATTCGTTTAATAAACTCGCCAGTGGAAGTTTAATAAATTCCTTTAACCACAGCACCAGAGATGTTTTCCTTAAAGATAATATAATCAAGAATGTTGAGCTTGAGCAATAAAGGAATCATTATCGGGCTGGAGTATTCCAAGGGATTTCTGTGGATACGCATTGGGTGAGCTCAGTCTAGTATAGAGGATTACTGGGTTATCTTGGCCTTAGGGTACACGTAAGATATACTCCAGACGGCTGCTTTTTATCGATTAAATTAGATGGGCATTTTGGTTGGTGAGTACAGACAGCTGCAGACGAATTTGAATCCTAAGTAGCAATACTTGTGTGAATGTTAGACTTTTCTTGAGTTATCTGTACAGTACATGTTAGGTGGGCAAGTTTAGATTTGTTTAAATACAGGTCTATCGTTTGTTTGTTATGAATATTCTTAAAGATTCGTAATAAATGCAAGGTTGCCGACGGTAATATTTTCCACAATTAGAAAGACATCTATTTATTTCTTCGTAAAATTTAACGGCACCACAAAAAATAGTGCTTGGTCTTCCTTTGAGCCGGAAAGCGCATTGCTAAAAGATATTTAGCGTTTTTTATGATCAAAATTTCACTTCACTAACCGATCAGTCGTTTAAAGGTCGACGATTTTATTTGTAGTTACAAACAATATTCTACAATATTCTAAAAGAATAATTAATCAGAGCACGGACTGAGTTCAATGAATTAAACGATTCACCTTTTTCTAAAATCGGTGTTCAATTTAAATACTTCCGAGCGTGAACACATTTGACTGAACTAAAATATAATTTTTGATATTCAAAATACGGTCATTCTATAACCTTTAACATTTGATATAAAGTTGTTCGGACTGACCCGATTCGCTCCGACACGTTTGAAAACGAACGTAAATGTTTGGGATTTTACTCATGTGAAATATTCCTTTGCTTTAAAGTTTTGTGGCTCTGGTAAATTTAATCTGAGCTACCTAGAGTCCACGATAACGTTTCTTTTTTATCCGAGCGCTTTGGCTTATGGTTCTGAGCCCAGGGTACATTTTAATCGTGGTCTAAGATACTTATGGCTGCACTGCAAAAAAAAAAAATTCAAATTTAAACTCGTCTGATTTGACTCAAATTTTGTGAATTGACGTTTTTAAAGAAAATGCTGCTGTGGAGTTTGTGGCGCCACTTCTTCTCCACTTGCGCTTTGGAAGTGGTGGTAAACTTAAAATAAGTAACAATTGACGTCAATAAGTGATAAGAATATCCTATATTGAAAATAAATAATTTGATTTGATTTGACTGGTTTTTTCATGGCAGCTATCGTTGTCTGATTTCAACTCTTTTTTTGTATACTTAGTTCGATCCATTCGTAGCATCATTGTTTTATCATAGACAAAATATTCATCACATATAAGGTATATTACGAACACGCACATATAATACAAACCGTGAACTATATTCATGGAATTCCTAACATTCTAACGCAGTGTACGTTATTGTTCCTAGCCTATCTAAGTACCTAGTTATTTTACCAAACAAAACATCTGCATTCTGTATTTACATACATACATACATACATATCATCACGTAATTCTAAATTAACAAATCTATTTTTTTTTTTTGGCAAAGTTTCACTTGTAAATTTCGGACTGAAATTTAACTGTGTACTTAATTTAAGTCGATTATATCAACAACGAATGTCAAGATTATGTCAAGGGAGGGCCTGTTAAGTAAAAGTAACATTTATTTAACAAAACTATAAAAAAACTACCAATTATGAAAAAAAAGTAAAGTTAAATCATCAAATTATCAAAAACCACTAACTAAGCATAACTCAAAATATCAATATCAAAGGTCGGAAAAATTGTCCCAGTAAAGTGCGCTGGATAAAACGGAAATTGAGAAAAAAAAGGCAAAAAGTACACGTCAAAAGCGGGAACAAGCGTAGGGTAATTAGATTCCGTATGTCCGTCCGTACGTCCATTGCGATAAACGTTGACAATGACACATTCTATGACTATTTCCGCCCTAGCGCTGAAACAAAATTGTATTTTCTTTTTACCACGTATTTTTACAGCTGTTGCTATTGTTGTATGTTTATTGAAACTGTATTTTTCGATGAAACGATTCGCAAATGATGTGCAAATGTAGTTTGTGTTGAATAGTTTTGTCAAACATTTTTATTTCTATTGAAAACATAAAAGTGGAATTTGTCCGTGGATATGTAAATTGAAAATATTATGATTTATTTAAAAACTGGTTTATAGCAATGACTTATTAAATATAACAAAAATAAGTTTCCAATATCAAATAATGTTGCCTTAAGATGTAATGAGCACTCAGAATTACCTATTTTCATCCAAACAATAACTATAAGATCACTAGACATGTCAGCAAAAATATATATTTTTTTTTAATAATATAATAAAAGCATTAATATAATTACAACTTAAAAAAAAATACTATTACTAATACCTTTAGGCAGCCTGAAAATCCTGACAGTGATGGCCACTAACACACACCCGGGTCATGTACCTAAAAAGGATTATGGAGGTCAGACGGCAGTCGCTCCATTGTAATAACCAGTTCCGCCAAATCAAAACCATGATAAATAGCGTACCCTGGGCTCTAAAGCGTAAAGCTGAAGATGTAACCGGGAAAAACGCTCGGACGGAGAAGAAAGGCAAGAAGTTTGAGCTCCGATTTCCATTATCGTGGTCTCTTTCGTATATGACAATGAATTAAGAACAGTCTTAAATATGTTTAAATAAACATAGTATAAAACAAAGTCGCTTTCCGCTATCTGTCCCTATGTATGTATACTTAAATTTTCAAACTACGTAACGGATTTTGATGCGGTTTTTTTAATAAATAGAATAAATCAAGTGGAAGCTTTTTATGTATGTCAGTCCCTTAATATGCTACCCATGCGAAGCCGAGGCGGGTCGCTAGTATATGTATAAATAGTGGAATCAAAGTTAAGTAATTTTTTTTTTTTACCAACCAAATGAAATGAGATACTTATTGGAAGTATGCGAGTAATGAGTAAAAAATCAAAAAAGGTGACAATTTTTTTTTCGGAACTACTCCCAATTAACTGTTTTAATAAAGTAAATCTGTATATTTTTCATAGTAAATCCATTTATTGCAATCTATATAATGGCTGCTGAACAATGCTTTTAAAGCATTGATGAATATTTTAGCTGTTCCAATTTTTTTCATTTTGCAATATATTTTTAACATGAGTAAAAAAATTTTTTAAAGTCTTAAGTAATTTATTAAAAGTGTATAGGTATTTGTGTTTTAATAAATGGCCAATATTATTTATTTTTTATGCAAACACAAACAGGTCTTCGAGCAAACAAACAACAAAACGTTTGTTAAAGCAGATTGGAAAGAAAGGATAATTCCTTTCTTTCAATTATTTTAGTTGATACTTTATTAAATAAAATACATATATATATATATATATATATATATATATAAAATCGACCCACCCTAATATATATATATAAACTTCCAAGATCCAGGCCAATCGAAAAAAGATAATTTTTGATCTTTACCTGACCGGGGATTCCTGAGAACCTGGGAACTCTTGAATAGCGAACAGGCATGTTAACCATTACGCCACGGAGCCGTTAAGCATATGCGTGAAAACGAATTAACTAACTCTTAATTGTTCCAATAACTAGTTAATTAATAAAAATACACCATTAGATCACACATAACCAACAATAACATGATTTCAAAGTTGGACATATCGCAAACGAAATAATATACCTAGACAATATATCTATTTGGTAACCTCAGATTATCCCTGACAAACTTGTCGTATATTAATGAACATTTACCGACCTTAATCAAAGCTAAAATACGGTCATGTGTGTCAATTACCAATTAAAGGCCCTCACAGCATTATATTGATCTGAAGTTAATCTTGCTAGTCTATATAAAGCGTTAACCCTTCGGCCGGGTACAAATGGACCTTTTGTCGACAAACTGGCAGGAATGTATACATACAAATCTGCTCAACCACGCCTGTCAATCACGACCTGACGAATCGTTGCTCTGACCTCGATGCCCTGGGTGTATCGATGAACTATGTATGTAGGAGATAGGTACCTATATCCATACTTATAAATACAATTGGAGAGTGTTATATAATAAAAGTGTTAGGTATAAAGTAAAATATTGATAAAATAAACTCTTTAAATGAAAAAATAATAATATTTACTTTGCATATCTGTGTTTGATCCTACCTTGCATCTGATTTGGTCCTGCAGGTTCGGAGAAAATTGGCTGTGACAGACGGCCAGACAGACGCACGAGTGATCCTAAAAAGGCCTCCTTCCCAACTAATGAAGTCATGAAACATGAACAAACAGCTAATCAGAAAAACGCTTAGATGAGATAGATTGAGGCCCATTCTTTGGAAGGCGCGTCAAGAAGTTGTGGCTGTTCTCGCTAGATGGCAGTCATAATCATAAGCCTGTGTGAAATTCTAGGCGGCAAGATAAATCTGAGTATGTTGGCCACTAATAGTGATATCCAGTACCTACTGCAAAATCTTGTACCCTAACTAAAAGCGTACCTTGAGCTCTGATGAATAAGCTAACTAGAAAACACGCTTGGATAAAGAAGAAGAATGAAGAAAAGAGATTGAGGTAAGCAACCCAATTCAGTATTTTCGCCTTTTGCTAAACTCATTTAAATCATAGTTTTCAAAGTTCCTCCTTTGTAGGTAGTTAGTACATATGTGTATTGAAATTTAATGAACATTACCGCAGTAAATAAGTCTTCATAAAAATATAAGTTGATACAAGGTCAGTAAGAAATGAACCCTCAGCGGATTGCCATTTAAACGAATGCCAGGTAATTCCGAGTCAGCAATTAAAGGGGGAAAAATGGCCCCATAATTATTCACCATTTCCCCTACAGTGCATTAAGAAAAGAGGAATGGATACTTTTTAGGGCAATCATAAATATCCTTGGAAAAATCTTAAGGACTGACTTTTGATGAGTAATTATGAGTAATTTTTAAGTCATTTTATTTTCCAAATGCGTTATAAAATTGAAATTTTCTTACTTTCCGTGCTATCGGCAATTTAATTGAAAATGATGAAGTTTAATAATTGTTTTAAACTCTTTTATTACTGTGTGTGTTCCTGATCTGTTTTGAATACTTTTTATACCCGGGCATGCGAGTATTGTGTTTCTGATAATGCTATTATACAATATTTACAGAGAAAAAGTAATATGTTTTTTTTTATTTTTTATTTATTAAGCAATGACACTTTTATTAACTAAACAAAAATTTTAAACAAATAAATATAAAATCTTACTATGTAAGAGAAACTTAATACCTATGAGAAAAAGTCAACCTATGAAATGGGACTAAGGGACTTTAATTCAGTATCTAATATAAATACATGTAAAACAATTATTTATTCTTTACTAATTAAAATTTGGCGTGGATTCTTCGTGTAGAAATATGGAGTTTTATATTTTTTTTAATATGTTTACGTTGGCAATAAAATAACGCATAAAGCCAGCGAAAGATTTGCGCGCGGTATCTGTAGCTTATTTTACACTCGTAATACCATAAAATTACGTAATAGCGGCGTCTATATCATTTGAGAGTATCGTCACTAGATTGCTTCTAATTTGTGGCCTATGATGTTAAAGTTTGTATCAACACCGTCTTTACCTTACAAAATATTTGTTTTGAAAATAAAAAATCCATCCAAACAAGTTAAAAATAACATTTTACTTATAAAGGTGTTTTGGTATCTTGAGAACAGATAACATTCGAGTAAGCAAAGGAGATATTTTGAAACTTTCTGTAACTTTATCTACCAGTATTCCTTCCATTGAACAATAAAATTATGATAGAACTTAATAAATTTAGGAGTATTTAGCTACACTTCTAGTGATGTACATACATACATACATATAACTACGTCTTTATCCCATAAGGGGAAGAGAGAGCCTCGGGTCATATATAAGAGCTTAGACCATGTTAAGCATGATAATAGGATAGGAAATTAATCGCCTATGTCATGCCATGCCTATTTAAGTAAACTTTTACGGCTTGCGCGGGAAAAGTAGCAGCTAGTCTAGTCTAGTAGTTTTTCTCACAGACCAGCGTGGAAGGATCTAGGGCTATAACTGTTTAGCTTTCATACATAACAAAGACTGGAATATATCATATTGATGTTGTGCAACCACTCGCTTCTCACGTCGCTATCACACACTTCGCATAAGGTTCAAAATGACAAGTGAGAAGTAAGCTTCGAAGTGACGGGGAAATTACCTTACAGAATTCCACAACTTATGTCATCTCATACAAAATCTCACGATCAATCTAGTTAATTTCGCTGACAAGCTCGCAAGGGCAATTTTACGAATTCGTTGACTAGCTGTGGGCGACTCACCACATTATATAATAAATAGGTAGGTACTTACACGTAAACAAATAAATGCTGGCTCGTTAATAAGCATATTTTATTAAAAGAATCGCCACCGATATCAGATTTATTAAAAAATTTGATATGAAGCATATTTAAACAACAATGTATTGATTATTTCATCCTTTTTAGTTCAGGAATTGGAGTCGGTTTCGTTTTTTTGGCAAAAACAATTCTTAGAATCAAGAAACACAGCGGATTCAGATTCGAAGTTTAAAATGAAAGCTTACAGAATCAAGTAGGTTGGCTTTGCAATTTAACATGTAGAAATATTTGACACTTCTAGATCTTTTACCTCTTCAGGGGCATAAATTAGATCTTTTATCAGATCTAACAAAGTTCCAAAATATAACAGTTTGTTATACTGCGGGACAGTGCGTAAATTGAAAAATAAGAGTCGCTGGAGGTCGTGACCCCAAAAGAATGATACCTTTATCATTGTCCTTTTGAAAATTCGCTGCGATTCTTGCGATAAATCTTTTTAGATATTTTCAATTCGAATTTCCTTTTGATATATTTACTTAAAATGTTTAATGTTAGAATTTTATAAAGGTTTATGTTAAAACATTCTTTTACAAAGTATCTTTAACAATAAGATGATCAAATAATATTTTTGGTATTTAATATTTGTATTAAAAAAAAAAGAAATTTTACATCCACTTTAAAAATAAAATTTGAACTTACTACGTTTCGGGATTTTTTTTTTGAGGTGATATTATTTAGATTTTCCTGATCCCTAATTTTATAGCCTCACATATAGCAAAATTAATTTTTAATAGGCGCATTCGAACAATAGACATTAATTAAATATCATGCAGTACTTCTTTAAAAACTCCACTGTAGGATTGGGTAAGTATACCATGACTCGAAGTCTTGATGTGCTTTTTGGAATAGGAACAATACTTAAAATAAAATAAATATAGTTAAATACCGTTCCTTACAACAGTTATAATCTTTCTATAAGTCATAAAGTTTTTTCTCTCTTGAGGGTAGTTCAAGTAAACAACACTTTTTATAGCTCTTAATATTATTTTCTAAATAAAATATATACAATTAATAATAAACACAATTTTTGATAATTTCTTTTGCATAAGTTTTTATGTTCTAAATTAAGCAATAAACACTTACCTGCCGGCCTAATTATTCTCTACGGTCAACACACACTATACTATTTGACAAAATGGCTCAATCGCAGCTGAAGCAGGTCCAGGATATACAAAAAACACTTGAGGAATCTGTGGCCGAAAGGATGACTAGCTTTGAAACACGTTTTATGTCTTCGGTGAGCTCTCCACAGGTCAGTCTCAGTTCACTTCATGAGGAGTATCATGCCTTTAAGGATCTGGTTCTCAAGACTTTAAAGCTATGTCAGCATCAGATAAGTTTTCTGAGCAGTGCTATTGACACATTGGATATGAGGAGCAGATGTAAATCACTCTTGGTGGCCGGCATCCCAGAGGGTGGGGAGGGTGGCCTGGTTGATGCTGTTACTGAAATCCTTAGTGGTAGCCTGCAGATGAGTATCGGACCCCATGATCTCCAATTATGCCATAGGCTCGGGCCTTTGGGTGATCGGCCGAGACCAGTATTGGTTCGCTTTCAATCGCTTCAGCTGAGGAACACTGTATGGCAGAAGAAAGCCATGTTTAAAGGTACTGCATACATACTCAAGGAGTTCTTAACCCGTATGCGTCAAACTGTATTTGCGAAGGCCAGGCTCCACTTTGGCATGAAGCGTTGTTGGACATCAGACGGGGTAATAAATATTAAGCTACCATCGGGTGATAGGGCTAGGGTGACTACTAAGGTGGAGCTCTATGCCCTTATGGATCAGTACCCCGCAAAGGGTAACATGACTGAAGAGTCGCGACCTGGGGACAGGGAACTGGACGTGGCGCGTCCCCAGGTGAGCCAGCAGACGGACTCGGCGCGGCGGGCAGCCCCACAGCCGGAGCTGGCACATCCTGCGTCCACGGCATCGGCCAAGACTGACAAGAAGACGCAATATACTAGGAAGCAAGTCCAGGCAGCAAAGTTCAAGTAGTATGATTTACTAATAATACATGGATGAACACTTTCTAATCTTGTGATTTGTTTTTTTGTTATATAGTAGGGTGGGCGTGCACAGGAATTTAATTATGTCGATACCTATTACCTTCACTTTAACACATAAGCCTTCAACTTAATTTACAAACTACCTTAGTTATAATTCAACAATTTATTTACTACCTATGTCACAACCAACTTCAACACAAATGTTAAATTGATCTTATGTCAACTGTCAGTGGTATGCGGTTTTTTTTTTTTTTTTTTTTATATTACCTTATTCTTAATGAATGAATGTGCACTGACCACTGTTGATAAACTGAGTATGTATCGGACTGCAAAATTTACTGTACAAGCTAGTCTGATAAGCACTCCCACCCACGTTGTTTTAATTTTATTATTTCTCTCTTTTATAATCATGATATACTTGTGTTTGTTTTTCCGTTCACATCTTCGCATTGTTACCAATAGTTGCCGGCAGGAAACTAATGATCTAGGTAAATAATTATTTTAAATTAGTATTAATTGTTAGAATATTTTAAAATATTCATTTGTATATTTTATAATAGACATATATATTTTATGTATATTTTTTTTAAATATTATGCAGCAGAATAATAAAACTAAAAATGACATCACAATAACTACTACGTCTGATATGTCTGGGTGTAGCCTTGGATCATGTACGTCACACAATTCTCCGCTCACGGTGGGTGAGAGGGTGCGGGATGTTTTTCATGGGTTCTCAAAAAACCTGAACGTGTGTCACATAAATGCGCAAAGTGTGGCGGGACATTACACAGATCTTCTTGAGGCCTTTTCGTGTGACTCTGTTAGTATAGTGTTGGTATCGGAGAGTTGGCTCAAATCAAGCCTTCAATCTACTAGCTACTCTCTTCCTGGATTTGTGTTAATAAGAAATGACCGTTTTGGAAAGGGTTGTGGTGGTGTGGCTATATACTTACGGAACTCCATACCGTATAAAATATTATCTCAGTCACCATCTCAGTATTCAGCGTCTGCGGAATATATATTTCTTGAGATAGCAGTCAATGGTACTAAAGCTCTTATAGGTGTAGTTTATTGCCCTCCAGACACAAATTATTTTTCCGATTTAGAATTAGCGCTTGACTCGGTATGTGCAGATTACACACATCAGCTGATCATGGGTGATATCAACACTTGTCTCCTCAAAAACGACTCTCGATCTATTAAACTCTTAAATATTCTTAATTCATTTAACCTTTCTGTTCTCCCTTCTGGGCCTACCCATCACACAAAATTAGGTGACACCCTGCTTGATTTAATTATAACCTCGTCGGAAAATCTTATTGCCAGCCATGGTCAGTTTCCTGCTCCATGTTTTTCACACCATGACCTCATTTATGCGTCCTACAAATTGAAATCTCCTAAAATCAAGCCTAGCACTGTCAATATACGTTGCTTCGCTCGGATGGATAAAGCCGCACTATGTGACGATGCTTCGCGAATCGACTGGGCACCTGTGTATAGTGCTGAAAAAGTGCATGACAAACTCTCTCTCTTCAATTTGAAAGTCCTGACATTGTTTGATGTACATGCACCGGTGCGCAGGGTTACGTTGAGGCGTCCGCCTGCACCCTGGATCACGGAGGGTGTTCGCATGGCTATGAGGAAAAGAGATCGTGCTTTCCGTAAATTCAAAAAGGATCGTTGCTCTGAATACTGGACTCACTATAAGGCTGCAAGGAATCTGTGTAATCAAATGTGTAGGAATGCTAAGCGCAAATATTTCATCGATAATATCGAAAATTCTTCTCCTTCCAATATTTGGAAATTCCTTAACTCCGTGGGCATCGGAAAGATCAAAAATATTGCATCTAATATTCAATTCGGTCCTAACACTTTAAATGAGCACTTTACGAAAGTCACAACAATTGATGCAAATCTCAAAATAAACACCATTACCTCTATATCTACATTACCACCACTCGATACTGAAGTTTTTGTTTTTTCTACCGTAACCGAGGATTACATTGAACAGGTGATTGGATCTATACAATCTAATGCTTCTGGGAATGACAACATAACTAGGGCTATGATAATGTATATACTAGAATATGTTTTGCCAGTTATTACACACATCATTAATGCCAGTCTAACCCAACATACTTTCCCTTCATTGTGGCGTAATGCCTTTGTGCGTCCACTACCTAAAATACCAACTCCCACTTGTCTCAATGATATCCGTCCAATTTCTATCTTGCCTTTTCTTTCTAAAGTCTTAGAAGCTTCCGTCCACAAACAACTTTCTGACTTTATGCAAAAATTTAACCTTTTTGATCCTTTTCAGTCTGGTTTTAGAAAAGGACACAGCACAACAACTACCCTCATAAAAATTACTGATGACATTAGATATGGTATGGAGAGGACGAAGGTAACTGTTCTAGTGCTTATAGATTTTTCCAATGCCTTCAATACTGTAGACGCAGATATACTTCTTGCTGTCCTGGCTTACCTTAATTTTTCACCCTCTGTATCTAATTGGTTTACTTCATACCTTTGTGGGCGCCGACAGTGTGTTCGTACGGACGAGTCTGACTCTGACTGGGCGGACGTTCTTGCCGGTGTACCGCAGGGAGGCGTCCTCTCTCCTATTTTATTTTCTATTTTTATTCACACTCTCTCCCGTGTACTTACTTGCTCCTACCATTTTTATGCTGATGACTTGCAGCTTTACGTAGAAACTGATATCGCCGATATTAATGATGCTGTAGAAACCTTAAACACTAACCTCATAAACATTAGGAACTGGTCTGTCAGTTTTGGTATAAAGGTTAACCCCGGCAAGTGTCAGGCAATTATTGTAGGTAGTGATCGTCAACTGGCACTTTTGGATATCGATTCTGTTGAGCCAATAATGTACAATGGTAACATTATAACTCTCTCCAACTCAGTTAAAGACCTTGGTTTATTTATTGACTCAAAATTGAGATGGAATGTCCATATCGCTGAAGTCAGTCGTAAAGTGTTCTCCTCTCTCCATTATCTTAATCGTCTTAAGAACTTCCTTCCCGTCAAAACAAAAATAATGCTGGTCCAATCCCTTATTCTGCCCATTATTGATTATGCTGATGTGTGTTACCTCGACATCACCGAAGAGCAACTTGGCAAACTTGAGCGTCTGTTAAATAATTGTATTAGGTTTATATATTGCCTTCGCAAATATGACCACATTTCATCTTTCCGTTCACAGCTTAAATGGCTTAAAATCAAACAGCGCAGAAATCTGCACATCCTCTGTCATCTCCATACCATCCTATACAATCCTTCTGCCCCCAGCTACCTGACTTCCAAGTTTCAGTTCCTCAGCTCTAACCACGATAGAAATCTGCGCTCTTCTAATTCCATGCGTCTTGCTACTCCCTCTCATCGTACTGGTTTCTTCTCAAATTCTTTCGCTGTTACTGCTGTACGCTTATGGAATGCACTCCCTGACAATATAACGCTCAAACAAAACCGTGCCTCCTTCAAAAGACTAGTAACTGAACACTATTTGCAATGAATTAAGTATTTTGCTGCAGTATATTATATGCATGTATGTATATGTATATATATATATATATATATATATATATATGTGTATGTGTATATATATATATGTATATGTATGTATATGTGTGTATGTATGTATATATATATATGGGTATATGTATGTATTGTATGTGTAATTTTGTTTATCGTATGTACTGTGTATGTATTCATAATTATCTCCATTTATTTATTGTGTATCCTTATGTATATGTATTTATCTTGTAGTACTATATATTATTAGCCTATAAGCATCTAAGTATATTATAATCGTTATTAGCACCCCATACTTCTATCTCTCACAGTATCCCTAAGGTAAGCTGGTAGACAATGCAATAGCATTAAGTTTTTACCTTTTGTAAACAATCTTTATATGATTGCGTGCAATAAAGTTAAATAAATAAATAAATAAATAAAGGTACTAGTTACCTTATATCATTAAGATCGGAGTACAAACAAGAACAAACTACTATAAATTCAGCGCTTTGTGAGCCTAATCTCCAAGGACATTGTATAGGAAAGTCATACGTTTTGATAACTCACAATACTACCCTAAAATTATGGGCCTACAAAACGCAAGTTACTACTGTTAGTAGGAAAACAGAGCGAGTTAATTATATTTAAATATCTTGAATACTAGAGCGCCTGGATTCAGACTGGTTTTGTTAATACTTAAGTTTATATTAAGTTTCATATAGTTACAAATTGCAAAACTGCTAAAAGTGGCCGTTTTAAGCAATAATGCAATTTGTAACTATAGAGAATTATAATTTAATAATTTAATATGTTTAAAATGAACTTCAGATCCAGAACCTTAATTACAGCAGAGGGATTTTTGATAACTTGTGTTTTCAGTGAGTACTGATTTTTAAATGACGGTGGCGCTAGTGTTCACCGAGGTATCACCTTAAGACACTAGCGCCACCGTCATTTAAAAATCATTGTTCACTGAAAACACAAGTTATCAAAAATCCGTTTTTTGTAATTAAGGTTCTGGATCTGAAGTTAATTTAAATAATATTTAATTAAAGTCCCCTATAGTTACAAATTGCATTTTTGTGTTGGTTATTGTCATGAGAATTGAAATAATACCTGGGCAATTCAGTTGGGCGAAGCCAACGCGCACGAAGTCGCGGGCTACAGCTAGTAGGTAATATTTTCATAATACGTCACGTTTTTGTGATATTGTATCCTGCAATCAAGAACCATTGTAAAAGCAGAAAAGGAAAGTTCAACGGGCCAAGGACCAGTATATCACTGTTTATGAGAGTACAATGGATGTGAAGATCCCTGTTAGGTTTCTGTATTACCTTCTAATGTAGCAGAAAACATGAGGGTTTTATCGTTGTATAGATCTCTTTGAAAGATTCATGATGCTAGTTGTTTCCTTTCAAAATTAGAGATTTGTAGAAACGTCTGTATGTAACGAGACCTTAGTAAACACTAGCGCCACCATCAACTAAAAATAATTATTCACTGAAAACATAAGTTATCAAAAATTCGTCTTATGTAATCAAGGTTCTGGATCTGAAGTTAATTTTAAACATATTTAATTATTAAAATATAGTTCACTAAAGTTACGAATTGCAAAACTGTTAAAAGTCGCCGTTTTAAGCAATATTGCAATTTGCAACTATAGGGAGCTATAATTTAATAATTTAATATGTTTAAAATTAACTTCAGATCAAGAACCTTAATTAATGGCTTTAAGTCCGCCATTTACATTTGTATGTAATGAAGTTAAATAAATAAATAAGACGGATTTTTGATAACTAGTGTTTTCAGTGAATAATGATTTTTAAATGATGGTGGCGCTAGTGTTAACCGAAGTATCATCATAAAGAAATATCTTCTAGACAGTGCCCCTAGTATGAGTTTTTCTTAACGCAGACGCTAGCGACTGCGTTGGCGATTTAGTATGGCAAACCTGTACAGCGCCTCTGGCGGATAGTAAGGCAACTAAAAAATTCCATACAAAATCCTAACGCAGTCGCTAGCGTCTGCGTTAAGAAAAACTCATACTAGGGGCACAGGTCAGATAATCTGTAAAAAGGGTCATGGAGGTCAAATAGCAGTCGCTTTATTAAGGTGATACCTCGGTGAACACTAGCGCCACCTTCATTTAAAAATCATTACTCACTGAAAACACAAGTTATCAAAAATCCCTCTGCTGTAATGATTGTTCTGGATCTGTAGTTAATTTTAATCATATTCAATTATTAAATTATAGTTCCATATAGTTACAAATTGCAAAACTGCTAAAAGTGGCCGTTTTAAGCAATAATGCAATTTGTAACTTCAAGGAACTATAATTTAATAATTGAATATGATTAAAATTAACTTCAGATCCAGAACATTAATTACAGCAGAGGGAATTTTGATAACTTGTGTTTTCAGTGAATAATGATTTTTAAATGACGGTGGCGCTAGTGTTCACCGAGGTATCACCTTAATAACCAGTACTACAATAAAGATTATCTTTACTAATTATAAAGATATTATAAAAAGGAAAGATTTGTATTTTGTGTGTATGTTTGTAATGAATAGACTCAAAAATTACTGTGTCGATTTCAAAAATTCTTTCACCATTAGATAGCTACATTCATCTTGAGTGACATAGGCTGTGTACCTATGTACCACGGGGCCGAAGCCGAGGTGTACTGCTTGTAATTATTAAAAGTGTACCCTAGGTTCTGAAGTATAAGCTGAAGAGGCAACTACGAAACACGCTCGGACGAAGGTCGTCGTTCTTATTAATCAATTTAAAATTCTTTTTGCAAAAAATTGTGAATAATTAGAATTCTTTATAATTACTGCTCTGTTTTTCGAGAAATCTTTCAATATAGATTCTGGCACAATATAGTCCATATTGAAATGAAAAAACGAAGGTTCCGATCTCAATATTTCCACAAAAGTTTTGATTAGATTTTCTCATTGTTCGCTGGTGGAATAAAACTCCTTGGCTTGTGTTCAAACAATCTAGATTAGTCGAGGTTATCTAGTATGGAAGTCATATTTTAGATATTGAATATGCTATTCTTTCTTGTATTTTTTTTCAATACGCCATTTAGTTTTATTGGCAGCAAAATTTAATATAATATTAGGTTCCCAAATGATAATAACATTTATTAAAGCCATGTTAGGAAGCTTATTTTAAAAATATAAACTTTGCCCAGCAGTAAAACACTAAAAATGATATTTATCTAACAACCATATCTAGTACGTAATAGTAATGTCATCTCCATACATCCTATAACAACACTCAATGGTCGTGACAGAACAAATATTGCGCACTTAACTGCTCAGAATCGTAGCGCGATGCACAAAGGAGGGTATTACTGTGACACGCTTTGTGAGTATATGCAAATTGTGCAATATTATTACAACGTGTCACTATGAAATTACTCAGTTAAATATAGAATAATGAGCGACTAAAATAAAATACGAGAGTGGCACTGATATCATAAGGCACGACACGAGTAAGTAGCTCGCGAGAGTGATCGACACCGAAGACATAAGTGATCTTCTTCTTCTAAGGGTGCCTCTCCAACTAGTGAAGGTTAGCGATAATTAGTTAGGTTGAGCCTTACATCCTTTACTTCCGTGATAAAATGCGCAAACTAAAACAAGCAATAAACAGCTTTATTGCGTCTGAATAAAATCCCCTTACATACTCATTCCCTTTCATTAATTTTTGTCTGCTTAGTATAAAAGTTCTCTTTTTATTTAGCTCTTAGGAATAGCTCCGCTGCAATTGCTATACTAGTCCACTCTCGGATATTCCGCAACCAAGACTTTTTCCCTTTTCCACGTTTTCTTTTTCTAATTCATAATTCATTTCTTTTTCACTCTTTCCAGTACCCTTACCCATCATAATGAGTTGTAAGAGGTTGTATCTTTGATGTCGAAGAAAATGACCCAAATATAAAATGGTAATCATGGTGTTGGTATTATAGCATTGTTACTAAAATAGCTGTGAGTATTTATATATTTGATTGATTTAGTTGTCAAGCTTGAAGTTTAGAAGACCGTTAATATAATGATACATTACTAGATAATGATACATTCTCATGATAAAGTGGTAGCATGGTGGTAGTCTATCAAATGGCTGTGATTGTGACTACAGGTACGAGCGGGAAGAAGCACAGCCATAGCCATGATTACTTTTTTCCTATAACATGTTTCTATCGTATGGCCCAGTAAAGTCAAAGGCCACAGTTAAATCTCCTTTTGTACATGGGAAAAGAGAGCTCGGGGGCGACAATAGATGGTCCATCGTTTGCACCGTTTATTTATAGTAATATCCTAATAACAGACGTCCTCCGTGGCGTAATGGTTAACATGCTTGCTCGCTACTCAAGAGGTCCCGGATTCGATCCTCGGTCAGGTCAAGATGCAAAATATTATTTTTCTGGTTGGCCATGGTTTTTGATGCTTATCTTTATATGTATTTACTATAAAATATAGTATCGTTGAGTTAGTATCCCATAACACAAGTCTCGAACTCACTTTAGGGCTAGCTCAATCTGTGTAATTTGTCCGCATACATATATTTATTTTAATTGATACCAGCCGAAACTATAAATATACTTGTAATATCCTTAGTACAATGCACAGAAATCAATTACAAGAATAAAAGACGGTGTAAACAAAACGTTAGCAGTATTGGCGTTTTTCCAACAAACGAGTTATTAGTTGTACGAGCACTGCACTAAATTAATAAAGTTAAGGTCACAGGTGCTCATTCCTCATAGTTTCCGAACATTTCAACAGGAGTATTAAGTACCTACTTATGCTTAATTTATGTTACCACTAAAATGATTTCATCATTTTTTTTTGACTAGTGGTAGATGAAAAATTGCTGTCTTCGGGGATGCAGAAGTCTTTCCTTATAACAAAAGGAAACCAAACACTAAAAGTGTGAAATAAAAATAAACTATGTTTCTTTTTCGTCGAGTGTTTCATCAGTAATGTAGGTGCATTACTGAAGCTCCTCCGCAAACTTCTCCCAATCGCAAAGCTGGCGGCCTCCTTCCTCTCTGTCACTCGCTGGTTGACTGTAAGAGATCCCTAAATGGGATAAGTCCGCCATTATACTTTTGCTTTATTTCTATGCTTCTGTATTCACTTTTGTTTTAGTACAAAAAGTTATTACTAACAAAAAAAATTGGCTGTGACAGACTGACGGACGGACAGACAGACGCACGAGTGATCCTATAAGGGTTCCGTTTTTACATTGCATTTTTGTAAGGAACCCTATAAATGACCGGCGACAACGCCGTGAACAATTTACTTGTTGACTTATATTTACCTATAATTACCCCTAGACTACTTATCATTAGGATCCTCGCGGTGGACGGTAATAGACATAAACATAAATATGACAACGGTATACTGCATAATAATTGCGATTTAGGGTCCCTTATTTTTGTTTAAGTAAGTAGTAATTTGGTCTAATTACCAAATTATATTACTATTTTAATATTCCTAAAACAACTATTTATAGTAAATACTATTTTTTTTTGTTTGTTTACAAACTAATTCGGTATGGATGTTTTAGGTATATTTGATATAAACATATTTACTTATAAGCTATGAAGTAGGAAACAAGTAAAAAAAAATGACTTTAAATCTACACAAATAAAATAAAAAGAGTCGAAGATAAATTCAAAATCAACTTTGTTGTAACGAACATAATTTCCCAATCCGATGATTTACAAAATTGGTTGCTAAGCAAAAAATGATCAAACGAGTAATCCGTCAAGCAAATTCCACATCAATCATACCCGACTTGAAAGTACTCAAAGCCCTATAAATTTGAGGATCTGTTACATTCTGATAGGCGTTTTCTCGGAAATGCCAATAGGACTGCTTAATTTATGCGGGTTAGAACCTAATTTCTAAAGTTGAAGGAAGGTTTAATCCAAAGTTTTTGTTATTTTGCATGAGGTTTTAACACAGAACAGAGAATTTAACCGAATATTAATGTTTTGACGTGGATTTAGTACCAAGATCAGTGTGGCAGCGTATTCTCTCTTCTTATCTTCATACATGTAACCACACCGCACCTTATTAGAAATGTATTATGTAGTTTACAACAAAGCCACTTAATATTATCGACCAATAACAGTGGCAATAAATGACGCTATAAAATTCCCCGACCATTTTTTCTGTGCGAAACGTTGGCTTGCAAGCCAAACTAGTGACACGTTTTCCGTGCGCTATGACACTTCTTGTTAATATTTCTAAATTCTGTGGGTTTTAACTAAAAGTATTAAACCAATTAGTGGCCACCGACAAGCGACCCCCTCTGCTAAATGTAATATGACCGCGTCAAACTGCTTCTACTAGTGTGCGTGTATTATTTGCTTGTGTTGAATAATTTTGTTAAGTGTGTGCGCAACGAGGTGTTCGAAAATGCATTAGTGTTATACTTAATGTGCGTGTTTCCTGACCCCGCGTGCAGAATGTGACAGACTTCTTCTTGTAGAGAAAAGTGCGCGTGCCGTCTCCGGTTGGTTTTATACTCTAAGGGTTTTAATGAGCTTGGTCACTTTTTTAATCACATGTAATTGATGTATATTTATTCACCTTCAAATTCTTTGTCGCTGTATTTATGTCATCACTATCACTTTCACAACATAGTATAAAACAAAGTCGCTTCCCGCTGTCTGTCCCTATGTATGCTTAGATCTTTGAAACTACCTAACAGATTTGATGAGTTTTTTTTTTCGATAGATAGAGATTAAAGAGGATAGTTTATATGTAAATTACATATAAACCATCCTCTTGCCTCCCTCCCGTTCTCCTCTCTCCTCCCGTGTGAAGCCGGGGCGGATCGCTAGTTTAATAAAAAATAATAATGTTATTTTTTATTAATTGCGTATGTTATTAATTGCGTAACACCCAATAGGTCATAAACCAGAACTAGAATATCTTTGTCTTGAAGATATGATAATTAAGTTATAGAGATTACAACCCTCACCTACGAGGTAAATTACATTTATGAACTTTTTGCATTACCTAAAAATCATAGAATTAGAATATGGCACGCGATCCCTCGGCGTGCATTTTTTAAATCTATGATTTATACATAGTCTTTTCTATAGTTACTTGGACTTGTCTTAAGTTTTAATAAGTTATATTTTAATATGTATGTAAATAACAAAGGAAACATCTTAATAGTACTTACAAATAAACATGGCTTAAAAGGTATTACGGACCAGTCTTGAACAGAAAATATTTGACTCATATTTTCAGAAGATTCTTGGCATATCGTTATGTTATAGTTTTTGTTCATATTACACTCGACAAAAATAAAAAAAAAAAACACAATGATAAAAAAAGAGCCTTATGTCATCTAATAAAAACAAATAACGCCAAAATTTTATTTTTTATCCGAGGTATCATATTTTATTTTATTTATTCACATTGAAAATTTTCTTATCAGTAACAAATACTTTCAGGTTTTGTAGTAACAGTGGTTTGTAGTTGCAGTATACATTTAACTTAAAGGCAAAATGTTGGGCTAAACTATGTACAGAAACTTTAAATGGGTAGAAATACTCGTAAACTTCAACTGTATCGAGCATGTTCAGTCAGGTGGATATTTGTATGCCTTGAAAGTCTGTTAGAAGCTTGTAGAGATACTTATGAAATCGGTAAAATTGTTAAAGGAACTTATCAAGATTAAAAATTCGACAGAGCTTTACAATTTTATGTCTTAAGATCGAATAGATAAGGTACTCTGGAAATTTTTTGTGATTTTATATTTAAACTTATCTTAGATTTGATTATGTTATAACTCTATTTCAGTAAAAGGTCAAAGTAAAAATAAAGAAAAATATTAAATTCAAATATATAAAGAGTAAAATATTTTTTATAAAATAAACCAATATAAAGTGTTTATACAGAATTTTTTACATTACTTGTCGAAGTTTACTGGTAATACAGTCTCCTTCATTTTAAAAGAAAAATTTTGGAACACTTTTGTTTCCATTAGATATGGATCATTAAATAAATTACAACAAATATTAAATAAACGTATAAGTAAGCGAAGCGAGATAGTATTTTTAGCACATGTAATACCAATAACTATAGAGAACCAACACCAACTTGAATATAGTGGTGCCATCTACAATAAACCAAAGCGGTTTCACAGATCGTAGAAAATAGCAGATATGAATATGTTTACTTATTTCAGAGATCATTTTATGAAATAGTTTTTTCTTCCGTTCTCTCTATTGATAAGAAGAATGCCTAAGCTACGTAGAGCCACTTTTATAATTCTTGTAATTTGTGCAATCCAGTCAATTTCATTTTCTTATTATAAATGGAGAGTCCGTTACATATATAGTCACAGAATAATTATAATAGGATATCTAAAATGGTTTAAGGGGAAAAACTTATCCTAAAAATTCATCATTTTCAGCATTATTGTGGCACAGAATATTTTGTTTCTAAAATGTTTAGACAGCTATTTAAAATAAAATCAACTAATATATGAGTATAAAAATTTGTCAATCTCACGAATCTCTTTTGCAAGGATGTCTCAAAATTACATAAATATAACTCCTCTATTCTTTTATCTACGTGAGGTATGAACCAGAACCTGACACAATGCACACACGTTCAACAATAGCTGATTTGCTAGCAAGCCGCAAGCCACACACCCGCAAATATGGCACTTGTGTACTTGTGGTTGATATACTCTGCCATCATTAGTGTTTAGGTGTGAAGAGTGAGCAAACTATACTCGTACTGAAATCAGCCGTTGGCAATGGAAGTGCCAAGTGGTTGGGAAACCCTATCGTTATCTGATTTAAAGAGTATGAACTGTATGACATCTATTTATTTCAACATCACTTACAAATACAGGTTGTCGCATCATGTAAGATGGACGCTGGCTGTTAAGCTGAACAGTAGGCTATTTATCGATGTATGCGGTGAGCGCGGTGAGGGTGGGTGTCGTCCGGCGCACGCGATTGGTTCGTTCGCTTCCCGTGTTGCGCAAGTTTACTCCTTCTGCTCTCCTCCAGCGTTATTTTTATATGACGCGACCCATTTCATTCATTACAGTTTATGTGTAATAAAATCTAGACTAGGTACTACAATATTGACGCGGCTATCGCTCAGAGCGTGTATCGAGAAGTGTGAATTGATTTTGACGTTTCTTATATAATGTTAACAGGCGGGGGGTATTTTTCCCGCCGTCCTTGATCAATGGTCCCGAAAAGTTGCCATCAACACCATGGTCGGAAACAGCTTGCTGATATTATGCAAAGTCTGTTTAAAATATAAACTGTAGTATTGATGATCATTCTGACAGAAAAGTACTAGAATAGCGATCGGCAAAAATGCAGCTGTTTCAAACCAATCAGTGTAAGAGAGGCCTAATAGGTTCAGATAAATTTCCATATTTCTGATATTTTGTGCATTCAACATTTATCTGTCTATTATTAATTAGGTTCCATGAAACTATAATATTTGTCTTAAAAGAACTTCTTTAAGGAAATTTTCAGTTTAAGTTAACAGAAAGGGTCGCCACCATGTCGGCACAGTATGTAAGTTCCTTTCATTTAGATCGATTTCCAGACATTTCCCGCTTCACATCCCTCCTCTATATCCATTCAGTTTCATAAGATGACAAAAAATATATCAAAATGCTCATAGTACCGCTATGATTGAATAACCTGCAGTAAACCAACCATGTGGCCAGCTAGTACACAAATAGACAAGTGAATTAATCTATGCGGTGTTGCACTATGGCATGACGTATTGACCCACGTGAGATGCAATCTAGATACGTCTGAGCACAAATAGGCTATTGTTTCTCAGAATATCGTTAGGTGAAACCCGATATGTTATACGATCAAAAAGGCAAACAATAAACAATGCTTTGTTTTGATTTACGTAGTACTTATAGCTTTTAACACGTTCGTGGACGTTTTTGAAAAAACAATAGAAGTTTTATTGTTATAACTGCTATAGCAGTCGTGTGTCCGCCAACGTGTTAAACGCTTGTTGTCGTCTATACTAGTAAAATAAAGCTGAAAACTTTGTTTGGACGCTTATAACTTTAGAGCTACTGTTGGATTTCGAAAATCAATATAAATAAAAATCAATGCCACTTTTCGTTGTTATTTTATAACTCAAGAACGGGCTCACCTATCCAAACTAAATGTTAAGGCTTTGTTCAGATTATTTATTAGATGGTTTAATTATGTGAATTTTGCACAAAAACGGTCTTAATTTTTTTGTCATTTCGCTCGCTAGTTCTTTCTAAATGTGATAACCTGATTCTTGGAAATAGTTTTAGTTCATACGTACTGAGGGCAGAAGAACCATAAAAAACAGTTAGATTATACCACATTTACCATGTATGTATTCGAGTTATTTTAATAAATCATTTAGGAGAGTCGTTAAAGACACTCATTACTACATAGGTGACATTTTAGTACTATGATATCACATAAAAGCCACAATGCTTTTAAAATAATGGCGAATACAAATACAATAACATTGCTGTACTTGAAATCCTTATTTATACCATGTTATTAGCAATAAAGGTTAAATTTATTAATCCATTCATTAACCCAATCGAAAAATATTAAGAATGATGTCAGAATCACATTTCAAAATTCGTCACGAAATATTTTATTATGCAAAAAACTCCAACATAAGATAATTAACGACGGTGAAATCAAAATTTATAAAAATTCTGACAGGACCCGGTGAAAAAAGGGGCAAGTCAAAAAACTCGGTGAAAGTAAATCCAATTTTGTTGATACAAAAATGCAGATGGCGGCCAGCTCGTTAGTGGAGGCGACGCCCGAAAATATTTTTTAATTTTCCTTCCTTTGGTTACCCGCCTATTGTGACCTCAGTGTCGTATTTTAATGCAGATTTACATGAAAGACAATGAACTCACAATTTACAAATTGCACCACAATATGCACGATTTTCAGTTTAAAAATTAATTTTGTAATTTTGTTCCTCTGAATATTTTTTATATTAAGATTCTTGTAAAAATATTATTTTCTGTAATCTATGTAAATAATAATATCAGTTCCGACAAGTTCAAGATACCAACGGTCTTGAGATAGACGTACAACAAAGACTTAGTAAAAGCACATATTACACAAAGCTGGTAAAGTAATAAATTAGATAGTCTCGAAGAACTCTGACACAGAGTGTGCATGGTTCATTGACTATGTCAACCACACTATATGGTGAGGAATGGTTTAAAATTTTAATAAAGAAATTCTTTTTGTATATTCTAACTGACTTACTTTTCCTTTCCTCCTTTTTATACGAAAAGGCTAACGTTCAGTAATAAGTTTCATAAAAAGAAGAAAAAAATTATTCAATTCGTTGTACTAAAATAATTTTCATACATAATAGTCCATTCGTTAGTACAATGTTACAAAAATACAACTTAAAATACTTTTAATAAAAATGACAAAGTATTAACATAACGAAGCAAGAAAAATAGTTCAAAATAAAATACGAACTGCAGAATTACAGGCTAAAAATGCTCCATTTTTAGTTAAAAATACAAGCGGTCACTTTGTGAATCTTCACAGTCTAGTAATAAAAGGCAAGGAAAATAAACGAACTGAATTTACATTTGGAAAACGACGAAATAAGCACAAACAAGAATAACAGATTTCGTTTTAGGGAAATCCGTCGGTAATCTTCTAAGTGGTGATGGCAAATTGTTTTTATTCTTAGTGAGGATTAAGGGCCAAATACATAATATTACTCTTTTTACTAAAAACAGATCACTCTCTGACAGTAGGTTTAGTAAATGGCGAGGGGGGTTATTTCTTTGCTCTGTCAAGCTGGTGGCAGATTCCATTATAAGTAATCTACTTAATGAGGGTAGATATTCAGAAGACGATCATAAATGTAACATTTATTGGTAAAAGCGTGTATTTGTATTAGTAACATACACAAACACATACAACACGTTCCTTTATTTCCGATACTTTTATATCATAACTACATATATAGTATAAAACAAAGTCGCTTTCTATGTCCCCAGATTCCTATGTATGCTTAAATCTTTAAAACTATGCAACGGATTTCGATGCGGTTTTTTAATAGATAGAGTGATTCAAGAGGAAGGTTTTTATGCCCATGCGAAGCCGGAGTGGGTGGCAACTGTGGTATAAAGTACAATACTAGTTTTATCAAAGGGAAACTGATTCTACTTTCCGAGAGGAGCACGCTACACTGCTAACTGACTGGCGAAACAAAACCAGGTAACTACGAAAGCTTAATACAACTTTGGCAAGCTAAACTGTATGTGGTTTGCACCGAAAACTAAGGTCGGTTATGGTGCGGAAGCAAGTGATGAACAACTACCTAAGCTTTGATTATTTAAAATAATTACTACAAGTAATTACCAAATTATTTTGTGTGTTTCCGCCATCAGTTAATTCATGCAATCTACTGCCGGCTGGCGGCCACGCACTATTGTTAGTCCCATGCCCTCCACCATTTTTTTGCACACACATTCCTTCCGTCATTTCAGGCACAACGGCACTAAGTTAAAGACTAAGTGCTTTCGAGATTATTTTATTAAAGAAGTAAAGTTGGTAATTGTTCGTCGCTTGTTCGACGTCGCAAAATTATATGGTAAGTACTTGTAATTTTGACTTCTACAAAGTAACGCTTGAATCTGTTAAATACAGTTATTGTTCCAAGTCAACGAGGAATAAAAAGTAAAAGTCGTCTGAGGGAATCGCCAAATGGGGAAATCATGACATAGGCGATGCGGCTAGCAACCCATCACTATTGATTTCCTGTTTCAACGTATGCTAAACGTGGCCTAAGGTCTTATGGCCCTAGACTCTGTCTACCCCGCATGGGATAAAGACGTGATTGTATGTATGTATGTCAACGAGGAATTCGATAGCCTATGACTTGCACGTTCGTAACGGTAGTACGAGTCAAGCGACGTCGAGTGCGTAGCCAGGCTTGGATTGGTTCCCGACGTCGTCGATAGTGGCTATCTTGAGCTCCTCTACGTGCTTTAGAAAGCACATTAAGCCGTTGCCGTTGTTCCCGGCTATTAGCGATAGATGGCAGTCGTTTGTAAAATGCAAAGAATATAGTCACAGTATTTAATAAGTAAGGAAGTATAAAAACAACGATACATTTAAATGATAGTTCCAGAATATATAGGAATTATATGTCGATATACAAAGTACAATACACGAACAGCTGGTCCTGACATGCCTTTGTGGTTGCTTCTTTGTCGTTCAATATCAGCAAATACTCGATACTAACACACATACTAGCTTCATGTTTCCGATGCAACGTGGACCTTAATTAGAACTACGATGCTGGTTTAAAAAAAAACAATAGACCTATTTTTACATCTAGCTAACCTTATTAGAAGCTTTTTTTCAAGGGAACACACATTTTTATAAAAAAATTACTAATTGTAAACTAGATTTTACTGCGGCTTCCTTTTCGCAAACCTTACGGAAACATTACTTTTTTTCGGGATAAATGATACCTATATCCGTCTCAGTACTCCTAGTGTGAGTAATTCTGTAATTCGTCCCATGTACCTACGGCCCATTTGGGACGAAACGCAGAAAATCAAAATTAATCAAAATTTCATTCTGCAATTCGTCCCATTCTTTTTTTGTATGGAAATTTAAACCTTATCAACGCTTGGTACAGTCAGTGAGACAAGAATTAAGATAAATGTATATTTCGTTAGAATTGTTACATTTTGCTGTGGTTTTGTTTATAGTTAAATATAAAATAATTGATTGTGAAAAAAATGTTATTGCTGAATGTTTTATCTAAGACATCAGGTAATTGTTTCATTTAATAAAAAAAAGCACAAGTTCAAGTGTTACCGAAATGAATACAATTGGATGACATGTATGGCTTCCAGATAAGTAAACAATGGATGCGATTCCCCCCCTGATCTCCGAAACTAATGAGCCTAAAATTTTGAAAAAATTACGGAATATAGGTCATTAGTAGTTGTAGATTACAGGAAAACCTACAAGAACTCTGTCAATTGACAATTAAGTGGTAAATTCAATATAAAACGTTTTAGTTCACTAAAACATCACTAGATGGCGATAGTAGTAATTAGTTGAAATACCACAATATGTTCAAAAAATAAATTCAACAATTTAAGCTACTGGCTGAAAATAATGTTGTGTAAAAAAATAATATGTTTTTTTCCGCCGTCTCTGTCAATGTTTCTCTAAATTGATTATCTTTTGATTTTCACAAAAACTAGATCACATTGTAAGATCAACATTTGTAAAATTGATAACAAATAACTTAGCTGTTCAGTATATCTTGTATAAGTTCATTCATTCATTCATTTCGTGTAGGTGTCATGGTCAATCGACCATGCACACCCTGGTGTCAGAGTTCTTCGGAACCGCCTCTCGGCCTCTGACATGGTTCCTTTAACGACTACCAGATGGCAGCCGGGACCAACGGCTTAACGTGCCTTCCGAAGCACGGAATCATCTTTTTTGTCAGACAATCAGGTGATTCAAGCCTGCAATGTCCTAACCAAACTGGAAACAACTAAACAAAGTATGCTTCCCGTGGGAATTGAACCCTCGACCCCCGGGTCTACAGGCAAACGCCTTAACCACTGGACCACGGAGGCAGACTTGTATAAGTACAAACAGTAAATAAAATATAGTTCAAAATGAAATACCTTAAAGTGCATTCTACTTTCTTCTTTCCTCATCGTTTCCGTTTCACAAATAATTTTCAGCATCGGCAGTTCATTTTACATTGGTCCTTAATCGAGCCATATATTATTACCCCAGCCCTATAACAAGCCTACATAATACCCATTTGCACATAATTTGTGCTTTGTTAGTTCATAATTTTCCAATTCTGTCTGTATATAATATACTTACTTACAAATCAACCTTTATGTTCTGTACAGTTTATTGTACATACTTTCATTATATGCTTATTCTAGTTGAAGACTATTCTATGATTATTATATTTCTTAATGAAAAATTCAACGTTTATTATTTCTACACTAACACTTTTTTTACAGATTGTACCATTTATAAACATGGGACGAATTGCAGAGTGAAATTTTAATTAATTTCGATTTTCTGCGTTTCGTACCAAATGGGCCGTAGGTACATAGGACGAATTGCAGAATTACTCCCTAGTGTATGCGAAATTTCAGAAATTGGTTTAGCAGACAAAGAGTCAAGAATACATAACAAATGTGATATCTAAACATCTAAACTAAAGCTAACCTGGTGAAAATTGTGTCACAAGAAATAATAAAAGAGTGGATCTTAGATTATGCTTTGATATTGATAGTATATTAATTGTAATTCGATAGTGCAAGTCACAATAAACGATTCAACTTTTCAAAGAATTAGAATAAATAAAATGAGCATTTTCTAACTTGCTCTGAAATGAGAAAGAGCTCAAAAGTAACAGATTAGAGGACTAATACCTGTTATTCATTTCGCCTTAAGCCGCGAAAGTCATCAGTAATGTAAATTCAGTCCAGCGTATTTAGTAGTCATTTGACGTGCAGTGGCATCCAATGTAAAGATATTGGAAAATTGGTTCTGTAGAAATAGTTGAAATTTTTACGCATCTGAAGATAATACTTTCAAAACCTATTTTAAATGAATTACTTTATTGATTTAACAGATTTACAGGTATTATTGCGCAGCGAATAATAATTGACAGTAAATCAAGCTTTTAAGAGAATGAATCTGCCTAAATTAATAAAAAAAAAACCTGAAGCCTGATTGCTTTTTGACAGACCCTTGATAAATTAGCAAAGTTTAGAAGTTTGGTTGTGTTCACGATTCGGTTACGGCTTTTTTAAGTAAGGTAGTGATGGTGAAAGTTTGGATTCTATCAATTATTGTAAATTACAATATACTCGTATTATTATGTTTCTTGTAATACCGTTTAAAAATCTAGCCTTCTATAATTAATAGTATTATGTAGTAGACTATACACATATTTTTAAAAATTCCGGAATAGAAATCTCTGGTGCAAATGCACGAGGAGACCCGACTCTAGATAAACTAGATAAGAGGTGGACAAAGAAGAAGAGAAGACTATGAACATAATGAAAAATAAACATCAATAATAAACATAATTCGAGAAATAAATATTTATTTACTGCGATATTATACTCAAGATATAGGTGATGTTATTGAATTCCACAGAGAAATTACACAGTTGAATTCCATGCAGTACTTCTTGCGTAATGTGTAACAAACATACATAGGTAAAATATAAATAAAAAAATTGTCACATTACGCTTCTGTTGCTCTTGAGTCCATATGATTTTTTCTTCTAAATGTGAAACTAACTTTCGCCCGCGGTTTCACCCGCATGAATTCCCACTGGAACAGTAAGGAGTTTCAGAAAGATTGATGCAGAAGATAGGGCGTGAAAGCGTAACAAACAGACAAACTCACTTTCGGATTTATAATAATTACTTCGGATTAGGATAGTAATAGTAAATTAGTATAGGTAATATACATACAACACTGTACTTTAATTTACAAATAGCAACATCTACACATCGTTGAACAATTCGAAACTTTTCCACATTCAAAACCGGCAACTGATATACGACTTTGTATTACAACATGGAATGATTCCAACAAACTAGAGACAACATTTGAATGAGTATTTATTGCCTTGTGTCTCTGAAACTTGAGTAACTGTTACTGTAAATTTCGTACATATCCGTTCCTGTTTTCTAAAATTAAGTGCAATATTATACAAACTATAAAAATTATATTGGACATTTTTTTAATCATAGGTAGAGTTGTTTTTTCAAATTATTTATTTCAGTGACTAGAAGTAGATCATGGCCTCTGTAACGAGACAGCGTTGGCGTTTGGATAAGGAGTTTGCCTGTAGATTTTAGGTTCGAGGCGGTTATAGGTTCGATTCCTACGGGAAGCATACTTGATTGGTTGTTTCTCATTTGGGAAACGACTAAACAAGTATACTTTGCATAAAACATTACAGGTGTGAATCTCCTGATGATCTGATAATAATATAATAAATAAATAAATAAATAAAAATGTTTATTAGGTAACAATTTACAAGGCTTACATTTGTTGTTGGAACCTCCTTTTAAGCAAAAAAATGCCTGTGCCAGGAGGCCCCGCTCTTACATAACAATTGGTATTTACCTAATATTAATTAGAGGCCTACGTCCAGCAGTGGACAACCTGCGACTGAAATAATGAATTAGTATTATGTATATAAAACGCAAAAACCAGCACAGCAAGCCGCACCCCAAACACAACCGAATGTATGACCGAATGATGATATGAATGAATGACCGAATCACAACAGATACAGGCCAACATCAATAATATCCCTATATAGGGATACGATTGATAAAGGCCTCCAGTTCATCGTAACTCAACCCATCCAGCTAAGTCACCAACACCGATTTACACTCAAACTACGGCTTACCATGGACTGATAGTTCCCTATTTATCTTATTATATAAGTATAAACAGCGTGTTGGGAATTGTATTCTTGCAAATTCAGTTCTAACTATTGGGGGAATAGCAACAGCAGCATTTCTTCTTCTTTGAATTTCTATGTTAGGATTATAAGGTAAGGTTTTATGTGTTCTTAATGTAGTGCGTAAGACATACAGTTTTCTAATAGACATCAGATTACAAAGTTTATATAGGTCAATTGTAGGAAAAATCCATTTTTTGAAATACATAACTTTTAGCAAAGACCTCTGCGCTCTTTCAACTTCTAGGAACCGAGTCTTAATGCGCCTCCCCAAACGGGAATACAGTATATAATAATAGATTGAACAATTTTATTTAACAAATTTTGTGGCATTATATGTCTAAGAGTCTTGAATATCCAGATGAATTTACGGATCCTACTAGACATCTGTTCAATTTAAGGATGCCAGGATAATCGTTCATCCACCACTATCCCAAGGTATTTGGTACTTTTGACTTTAGATATTGAAGGACAAGTACAATCTGTGTCAGGGTTTTCATTACAAGAGTGAATTTTAACATCAAAGTCAACAGTAGGTTGGTTATTATTATAAATACTAAAACAAATGTAGTTAGTTTTGGATGTATTTAGTGTCAAAAGATTATATTTAAGCCATTTATCAACCTGTGACATGCCCTGTTCAGAAGTTTTACGTACATCGTCCCAGTTTTGACCCGAAAAGACAATGGCAGTGTCATCCGCATAAGAAAAAATTTACCATTTTTATGTGACATGTTGCACAAGTCATTGATGTACACAAGGAAAAGGGTTGGGCCTAGCACAATTCCCTGAGGGACTCCATAGTTCACGTTAGTACCATTGCTTATGCAGTCATTGATTTTAATTTTTTGAACTCGGTTTGAAAGATATTCTTTGAAAATAGATAGTTGTTGGCCATTTATACCTATTTTTTCCAATTTTTGTAAAAGTATTGGGACGGAGACAGTATCAAAAGCTTTTTTCAGATCTATAAAGCATGTTAGATATTTTTTTCCTTTATCTAAATTGTCAATTATAGAAACAGTTAAGGATATGACAGCGTCTTCCGTAGATATACCATTTCGGAAACCACATTGGGAATCCGAAAGAATATTATGGGTATTAAGGTAATTAAGTAGTCTAGTATTTAATAATTTTTCTAATATTTTTGCAAGTACAGTAAGAACTGCAATAGGTCTGTAATTGTTAATATCATTTGCAGATCTGATATACCTACACCAAATGATAATGATCAAATTCTACAAGTAATTAACTTTTTAATAATAATGAATAAAGCTCTTTTCGAAATGGAGTTGTTTAAGATCCATTACATCAATTCACGTCTACTATAAAAAAAATTACGGCGTCCAAATTTTATGAAATCTCGTGAAGACCTTTATGAAAAGTTTTATAGCATGGACACCTGCAAAAAGGTAGGTATTACATAAAAATCATAAGTAACTTTAAACCTTATTAGCTAAAAGTAGGATTCATAATATAATAAGTAGATACTTTTGGGGTTATTTTGGGAAAACGTTTCATATTTTAACGTGGTCAAAAAGTAGGCTTTTGTTTCGGTGTGTGGACAATAAAGAAATTATATAGGTAAGTTACTGTCACATTTAATATTTTAGTAATGTATTGCTTTATTTATAACATGTCCCACATTTAAGTTACGTCTTTAAATTCTTGTCGACCCAATTTCTATATTGGATTCGCTCTGTAAATATATTCCATTATTATGTTTTCAACGTTTGTATACGGCCTAAATTTGCGAGCTCTTCTTGAAGTAAATCATGTTTGATAGAAAACAGACAGTAGTAATGCCTACTAACAGTCGGGCTCGTGTCTTTAGAGTTTTAATAGTTTTTGGGAATTTTAGTTATGATTCTAAATGAGACCGATATTATTTAAAATATAATGTAATTGTTTTTTCTTAAAAAAACATTATGTGTAGTCATCATTAAGTCTGTACGATGCGATTAGTTATATAAGATTAGTACATAATCTAAGCTTTATGATCAAATAATCTTCTCACCTTTTCACCAACTTTCTTTTTGAAATTTGGAATTTGTTGATTGATTATTTCTGTGTCTTAGATACTTGCACCAATTTTTAAACAATTTAATGCGGTGAAAGCGCACCTTAGCAATAAGTACAATCTATCTATCTATTTGTCGACCTCCGTGGCGTAATGGTTAACAAGCCTGACCGCTACTCAGAGGGTCCCGGGTTCGATCCCCGGTCAGGTCAAGATGAAAAATGATCTTTTTCTGATTGATCTTGGATGTTTATCTATATATGTATTTGTTATAAAATATAGTATCGTTGAGTTAGTATCCCATAACACAAGTCTCGAGCTTACTTTGGGGCTAGCTCAATCTGTGTGATTTGTCCCTATATATTTATTTATTTATTTATTTATACTAAGTAATTAATAAAGCTGAAGCTGAAACTCTATTTGCTTAAATGCTTTTAACTTTAGAACTGCTGCGCGTATTTCAAAAATTTCTGCATTTATTTATACAGAAGTTTGATTGCCTGATTTGACAAGCTTTATAGGCTCTATACATATATACAACGGGTGGATAAAACAATTAAAACGAAGAAAATAAAATGTATTACTTTGCTATTGACGTATCTGAAAATAGGGTCGTTCATTTGTTTCGTCCTAAAACCAATAATGACTGAATAAAGGCCACCACAACAGTTCTGCGAGAGTTATGGCGCTATGTCTGTGGCTAATGGGAATTTATTGACTATAAAACTTTATACAGGCACCTGTGCAACATAGTGTGGAAGTCTATGAAGGTGATATAATATTTGTTTTTTTTTATAGAGGTATAACAGATTATACAGCAAAGTTGTGACTGCATCTATAGTCCAGTGGCTAAGAGTTACCTTTGTCTGAAGACCCAGAGGTCATGGCTTCAATTCCTATAGAAATCTGCTTTGACATCACAGATTTGAAACTGCACGAAGAATTCTTTTTTTAAGTCCCACTTTTGGTACTCAAATAACATATGTATCTCTTGCTCGCTATATATAAATTCCATAGAAAGCTTGAAACTTGTCCGAATATCTCATTTTCGGCCTACCTAGCTTTCTATAACTATCATGCACCCAGTACCCCTAGTATGAGTTTTTCTTAACGCAGACGCTAGCGACTGCGTTAGGATTTTGTATGGAATTTCTTAGTTGCCTTACTATCCGCCAGAGGCGCTGTACAGGTTTGCCATACTAAATCGTTAATGCAGTCGCTAGCGTCTGCGTACTGTATGCAAAGAATCTAGTAATCTAATCTTTAAATCTTATATTTTTTTTAAATACGTAAGTGCTTAAACCAAAGTCAGTAGTTGCAATGCAATTTATGTTCCTTAATCAATTTACTAACGAAGAGAGGGTTGTTATTTCTTTCTAATTAAACCGCGGCGTGGAACCAGTCCCGGGAAGTAGGTCGCACTGCGTGTTATCTTATAGACTTGAGATGCTATATAAACTAGTTATTATACCAGAAGGACCAAAAAGTTAGAATTTTAAGTACGAAAGGACCTAAAGGCTCGACATTCTTCCTTTAATTTAGGACCCATACTTAATTACACCATAAAAAAATACGAATACACAATTATTATTAGATAAACAATTGTAATTGTATTATGTGTTTTTTTTTTTGCTTATATTTTATGTGTGTGCGTAGCGACGTGATCGAATAATGCATTAACTTAGTGTTAACTTGTAGTGTGTGTTTCCTCCCTCCGCGCACATAATAAGATATTAAGAATAAGAGACAGACATTTTCACGTAGCAATAAGTATGCGTGGCATCTCCGGTTGTTATATTCTAATTAATTATTTAATCACGTGCACTGTGCACACACTTAACAATATTATCCAACACAAGCAAAAAATACACGAAAACAAGTACATGCACTATGCCCGGCGGTCTTAATACTTTTGGCAGAGGGGGGTTACATGTCAGTGGCCACTCCATTTGGTTTAATGCCCTAAGGTTTATAGCAGGCGAGCACGTAGTATCAGCGCATCTCCGATAGGTGGCGTACGGCAGTAGCCGTCGCACGCATCATGAGCCGTACCTCATACCCCGACCCTACCTCACCTAGCGGCGCCCCCGCAGCTCGCCCGATCCGAACGCGTCGCGAGACGCCAGTCCGCTCGAGCTCGCTTACCCGCCAGGCTGTGCGGTTGCGTTGCGGCCAAATCCAAAAATTACGCTAATATTGATTTGGACCCCCTTATAGGTTTCTTATACGATACCCCATATCTCAGACACTTATTAGTTAATAATAATAATATAGTTATAAGTAATATTTTTCAGTCACTCCTTTCTATTTTTGTGAAGGTAAAATAAATTGTTTTAATATGAATTGTTCGTCTATTGCTTCATCCAACTTAGTCAATGCAGCGATCCACCCCGCACCGGAGTGGACTAGATTACAGGCTTTGCAGAAAAAGTGGAATCCCTAGGCGCTCGCACCCAGCATACTAATAGAAGGGATTAGGCGATCGACAGAATGTTACATGAAATACAGTTTTTTGATTTTTATTGTATGTACCATGGGTTTATTATTGCTTGAACAGCAGAGTCAAAATTGTATCTTTATAGGTAAGTAATGTAAGTGTATAGTTGTTCATAGACTCGTTATCAGTATGTATATTGGTAAAAACTGCACTTAGCTTTAAGTATTTTGCTTTTAATGAGATACATGTACTTACTTCATTGCACCGTAATAAAAACAATACATGGAATTATTGCCTATGATAAAATATGCTCGTACATACAACTACTATAACTGATAAAAGTGCATTATATCTTATCTCATACTTTTGCGGCGTTTTTTGTCCTCAAATCTAAAATTAAAAATATACGCTTCTAAAAAGCATTGTTGGAGAAGACAGGTAACCACTTCACTATGTTTGCTTAATAAAATTCAATTAAAATCTATAAAAAAATATCCTTCAACCTGTAAAAAATCATATAAAACACCTAAGCATGAATATAGTGCTTTTTTAAAAACGTAACGAACATAATATCAATTCCATTGATCACAGATATGCCAAATAAATATCATAATGGATCAGTATTTTATTTCGATTGTTTTCGAAAACAAATATTGGCGTCCGGTGTGGCCGTTACATAAATCTCTTCCAGCAGTGCAATGCAAACTGAAAATTAAATTCAACAATTATTAAATTAAACTATTTTATACGGTTTTCTATCGCGTTTATTGCTTACTTATTTATACCTAACGTTTCAAGCACTTTACAGAGCTCATGGTCGCAGGCAGACTGAGTTGACATTCGTCTGTGTCATTTGTTTCTGATGTCACAAGAATACAAAACCATAGCTCATAAATCATTGAAAACTATTTCGATTCACACAGTATTGGCTGACAGTATCAAAAACACTTGTAGTCTTCCGATGAGTTTGAGATTTTATTAAATTGATAACTGGGTCCCAAGCTGGTGGTACTTGCCAACCATCCTCTCTATTGAAATTAGGATGTTTTTTAATTTTTTAATTTTTCAACAATTATATTTAATCTACTAACCGTGCCCTGATATGATTTTACCTGCTCTCCACTATCACTATCACTACATAGTATAAAACAAAGTCGCTTCCCGCTGTCTGTCTCTATGTATGCTTAGATATTTTGAATTTGTATCGTTGAGTTAGTATCCCATAACACAAGTCTCGAACTTACTTTGGGGCTAACTCAATCTGTGTGATTTGTCCCTATATATTTATTTATTATATTTGAAATGACGCAACGGATTTTGTTGCGGTTTTTTTTAATACCTGCTCTCCACTATCACTATCACTACATAGTATAAAACAGAGTCGCTTCCCGCTGTCTGTCTCTATGTATGCTTAGATCTTTGAAATTACGCAACGGATTTTGATGCGGTTTTTTTAATGGAGAGAGTGATTCAAGAGGAAGGTTTATATGTATAATACATGTATTATACAGCATTGCACCTGTGCGAAGCCGGGGCGGGTCGCTAGTGTTTCTATAACTCTTTTTGCATTTGCATGAGTATTTGATGCACTGTTTCTTAGGGAAGTTCACGCGGGCAACGCCGCGGGCAAAAGCTAGTACATATATAGAATAATATCCAAGACCCAGACCAATTAGAAAAAAAAAACATTTTTCATCTTGACCTGACCGGGAATCTAACCCGGGACCTCCTGAGTAGTGGACAGGCATGACAACCATTACGGCACGGAAGTCATCAAATACATAGTATACTTAGTAACTTGTAAAACCTTCTTTTTCCCGGGATTAAAAAGATGAATATTTCCTCCCATTTTCCGAGTAATTACCGCACTTTCAATTAGCACGTTAGTTTTAATAACTCGTCAGGAGTTAATGTCTAGTTGATGGCGAAGGCTAATGATAATATCTACTCATGAACCCGACCTCCAAACGGTGAGTTTCTAACTTTACTTCATTCTCTTTGAAGGTAAAAATACTTAGTCTCATAAGACACATATCCAATCTACACTAGTTATTATAAAGGATAAAATAACAAAAATTATTTTATGAATAAATAAAATATAAGTATACTAGCTGTTCCCCGCGTGGGACTCGGTTATATCGCGCCCAAAAGTAGCCTATGTTTGACCTTAGGTCGTTAACTACATACCTACCAAATTTCATCACAATCGGTCCAACAGTTTAGCCGTAAAGAGGTGACAAACAGACAGACAGACTTTCGCATTTATAATTTTAGTTGGATTTAAAAAACACTATCTCCATTCACCACGAGATATTGACCACGCAAACCTTGGTGTCAGACTTATTTGAAACCGCCTCTTTGTCTCTGATGTAGTTCCTTTCCTTTCCAGTCTTTTAACGACTAACTTATCATACTATCATACATCATACTTTATATCATAAATGCGAAAGTGAGTATTTTTATTTGTAACGCTTTGACGCTCAATCTACAAAACCAATCTTCCTGAAATTTTTCATACAGATAGTTAGAAGTATTGAGTAGGACATAGGGTACCATTCTTCCAAGAAAAAGCACTGTTAACGATGAAATTTAACGCGGGCGAACCCGTGGACGAAAGCTTGTTATTTATGTTCTCCAAATTTCAATAAAATCAGTTCTTTTGTTTGTAAATAAATGATAAACTACTTATTGAATACATAGTTATAAGCAGTATCTTTATATGGACATGTGTTTGTGATAACATGTACGAGTATCTTTGATGTGTATTGGGTTTAAAATATGTAATTCAATTAAATTTAGTATTGAGAAATGTTTTTTTTCCAACATGGAATATAATTTTTTAACATTGTTGTCTGTTAGATAGCGACATGTTTTTCAATTCAATGTCTACTTCATAGAACATTATTATTTATTTCAACACCATGACCAGTATTTGAAAATTCCAATAGAAAATTGTCTTACGAGTTGAACCGCCGCAAATATTCTAAAGTTCAGGATATAACGTTGATACTGACGAGCTTTTTGCATTAATTACAAATTGTTATCAAAGTTCCAAGAACCACGACCCCAAATGGTATTTAAGTCAGTCTTGTAACGGGATTTCGTTATCTTTTATCTAGAACCTCAAACTTTGGATAAAGGGCTTTTTTAATGTATACTAGAGAAAAACGCTGTCATGTTAGGTAAATTGTTAAGGCTTTGAAGATATAAAGTAACTCCATGAATAAAATAATATTAAAAAAGAAACTGCTATCATTCTCAGAATGTTTTATTTTCGTGCTACTTAACCTTGTAGCGGTCGTGATTTCGTAGCTGTAGCTACGCCATTTCGTAGCAGTAGCTACGCCATTGCGGAGCTGTAGCTATGCCATTCCGTAGCAGTAGCTACGCCATTCGAAGCAGTAGCTACGCCATTTACTAACAGCAGCAGCTGCTCCATTTCGTAGCAATCTTTAGTCGTGTGTGTAGTGGTATGTAATAGTGTAATTACGCTAACTTTAGTATACGCTATGATATACGCCTAATAGATCATGGGTACACTTAGCTCATCATATATAAGTTTTCCATTAATTAATTTATTATGATATATTTTATACATCAGAGCAAGTCCAGCATTGCTTTAGCATTAGTGACGGTTATTGATGAGAACACTGCTTCCGTGGTCCAGTGGTTAAGGCGTTTGCCTGTAGACCCGGTGGTCGTGGGTTCGATTCCCATGGGAAGCCTACTTTGTTTAGTTGTTTTCAGTTTGATTTGAACATTGCAGGCTTGAATCACCTGATTGTGATAATAAAGATGATTCCGTGCTTCAGAAGGCACTTTAATCCGTTGGTCCCGGCTGCCATCTGGCAGTCTTTAAAGGAATCATGTCAGAGGCCCGAGAGGCGGTTCCGAAGAACTGTGACACTAGAGTATGCATGGTCGATAGACCGTGTCACCTAAATGAATGATAAATGAGACAAAAGAAGAGATAAATAAATGAATATTACCATTTCGTGAGCATAAATAGTCGCACAAATGCAATCAACCATTTGTTCCTTTATGCAAAAATAAAATGTAGAAACGATTCTTGTCTGTGAGCGGTGCGATTGTTCTTTGGCTCGGTACCAAGTTTTGTGAAAAGATTTTACTTTGACAAATACTCGCCAAAACAATCATCCCAATTAAAAATTGTTTTCAATATTCCACGATATTACAGATATCTTGAACTCCTTGTGCTTTGTCCTTTGGTCTATGTCAGATGGCTTTAGACAGCCTGAAAAATCTAATAGTAATGGCTACTGTCACACACGGATCATTGTTCCTACTGGTCTGGTTTCCCATGTAACAATAATTACGGAGATTAGACGGCAGGCGCTTCATTGTAATAACTAAGTGCTTTTAAATCATGACCATGATTAAAAGCGTACTTTGTCTCTGAAGCGTAAGTTGAAGATGCAACCAGGAATTACGCCCGGACAAAGAAAAAATACAGATCATTCTATATTATAGAAAGTAATGATATGTTGCCAAATAGAGGTCACCACAGACGTGATAATTAACACAGACTTTTATTTTGACAGACAAAGTTTACATACATTCTATTATATAGTGCCCCTTTTGGCCTGTACCCTTAGTATTAGATTTTATTAACGCAGACGCTAGCGAC
The DNA here is from genome assembly GCA_947044815.1 of Apomyelois bistriatella. Classification (NCBI taxonomy): domain Eukaryota; kingdom Metazoa; phylum Arthropoda; class Insecta; order Lepidoptera; family Pyralidae; genus Apomyelois; species Apomyelois bistriatella. Next base: position 3,042,643 of record OX345693.1, read on the forward strand.
TGCGTTAGCGATTAGCCAAAGTCACAATTTCGAAACATGAGCGAGTGCCGACAAGAACAAAATGTATGGGAACGACCTTACCCGCGCTAAATATGTATGTCAACCCCATACATTTTGTTCTTGACGTGTTTTGTTAATTTTTTGATATTGTGACTTTGGCTAAGTCCTTTGTATAGCACCCCAGTAAGGCAACTAAGAAATTTCTTACTAAGCTGCGGTTTTCTTTAGTTTTCCGTACAGCTACTGTAGGCTGTACGAAAAACAGAACTAGTAGAAGATAAATCAGAAGAAATTTCCTCTTTTTTTTCTATTTTATTGCAAGAAAGCAAACGTTCGTTCTGAAAATTATATAAAAATTGGCTATATTTCAGCTTTTTCCTGTGTTTTCGTAACGCAGTAAGAGCGTTTAAGATCAGAATTTCTTACAAGTCTTATTTGGAGCTTATAAACAAGTGCTCAGTTACGGTGAGCGTATGAGAAAGTTGCACCATATCTCAGAAATGCCGGAATAAGCCACGTAATTCTGTTGTGGCCCAAGTAACAGACGTAGACAGATAAAGAACTAAACTTAACACTTTCGCGAACAGTAAACGAGAAAGCAATAACAGTTTATTGTCGTCGAGAGGCGTTACTGCCAGCGAAATAGTAAAATTTATTTTTTGAATTTACTGAATTGATTTTAGTAATTACTTGTAAATTAGTTCTAGAGGATGGCCTCTACACCGGGCCCAGAATAGATATGACTTGAAGACACTAACTACCAATTTGAATTATGGTGGTCACGACCCTCAGCCATGAGGATAAACAGTTAGAATTTTACGAAAATAAACAATTTGAATTTGAATTTGAGGAACACGACTTGAAAAAAGAAGAAATTATTTGTATTCGCAGCTCAAATCGTTATTCTTTCATGTTTTTCTTATAACAAAATTGGTCTAACGGATGATAGAATTGATTGAAGTTTTGTACAGGTTGAATAATAATCCAAGCTTAGATTATATTTATTCAAAATCAACTTGGTACTTTCGGTAATGAAACCCTGGGCAAAAATATAGTTTATATTAGTTGTCTTACTATAATACATACGAAATTTTATTACAATGTGTTTTTTTATGTCTATAAAACCTAATCACTTGAAAACTTGATAAGACCCTGCTACTTCAGCTATTCTTCTAATTTTAAACAAATATTTAGCCAAATTGAGAACCTTACTTTTTTAGAAGACGGTTGAAAAAAATGTTAAAAATTCGGGCACTAAGCTCGAACCACATAACAATACTAAGCAAAAAACTAGCTACTTTTGTTTAAAATTCAAAGAAACAAAACGCAAACAACTAACAAAGCTATTCATGTCCTCTGTACTTGCACCAAAAATTGAACACATTTTGTTCGTACCGCACTGCATATGCTCGAGTTCGTTGAACTTATTATAACTGGCTGCCCCGGGTATTATAAATTATACCGCAAATGTGACTCGCTAAGGTTACATTTCAGTTTTCGTGGACATTGTTTGTATTAAATGTCGTGTGAAGCGAATTTGACTGCTTAGCGCTTATTGTAAAATATGAATTAAATTTTAATGGTAGAGAATAAAAGTTTATTTTAAATTAGTGTCAATGTACGAATTGAGCAGCTCTTTTAGCTACCCACATTTGAAAGAAAAATGGATTTGAAAAAGGATATTTTTTAGCAAGAAGTCAAAGTAGACATTTCGATTCCAATGAACGGATTCATTTATTACAGATCAATTTCATTTGTATCAAACCAACCCAGTCATAATGATCATTGATAAAAGTTTGGCATGTTTTACTATGTATGTTTGACTGTATCATATCTTCTTAATAGACAAACCAATATTCATATATTTTAAGGTACTTAACTAGTACTGATCTAATTTTAAATTTTCATTAAATACTTGTTTAAGACTTAATACGACGTATATGTAAAATTGATTAAACTCACGTACGATTCACACTCAAACAATGTCCAGATTTAAGTCCCTCGAATGATATTAATTTCTCAACTTAGACGATGGAGGGCAATTAAAACTTTGAGACAGAAATGTGGATCGCACAGAGAACTTGCAACTTAATTCTTTTCCATTTAATTTCATCTTCCAATCGTCTATGATAAATTTAAAAGGAATGTTCGAGAATAACGTGGGACTATTCGAAGTAGCTGCAGTAGTGTCTTTTCTTTTTGCTTTTATCCAACAACGGCGATGTTAGGAAGGTTATGATTTTAACCGATATATCGGTATATATGTATGTCCATCTGATCTCTCATAACTTGTAACTACATAACATATTTTGAAGTTATACTCGTACATCGTTCAAAGGAGCTCGATTAAGGCAATCGTTAAAAGTTGTATGACGTCAGAATAAATTTAATTTTTGATTCTATAGTAAAAATTTATTCAAAGCCCCTTCTAACCTTTGAACTTTATTATTTTCTGATGATTAAACTGTCTGTTAACTTTACTCTAAAATCAATTTACAACTTAAGTACCCCTTTTAACACGACTATCAAATTTTCATTTACTGTTCGGAAAAAATAAAATTGGTTCGATCAATTTTGGACATAAATAAAAAAAAATATCGTGTGGGTTTTAAGGTTTATTGACCTTGCATGCACAGGTGTCAAAGGCAACTGCCCCTCTTCCTTTGCCTTGGTTTATTTAAGCACCAGGCAACCGGGACTAATACAATAACTCTAAACATATACAGCAAACTAATACAGTATATACCGTGACACAGTTTCTGTAGGATAATCCTAAATTGATATCTACACTATCTATTGACCTGTTTACAAGAGGCCATCAAAGATAAGTTACGCGTAGACGAGACATTAGTCTATTATCATACCTAATAAGTTCAATAAATAGAATGAAACAATAAATGGATTATTGCTTCTATGAACGGTAATGATTATAACACTGTCTTTCAGTAGGTACTATTCCATCCATTGATATCCATCTCCAGTAGGTATTATCGCTCAGATATTTGTGTTAAATACGTCATCATCATCATCAGCTGTTTACAACCCATTGCTGGGCATAAGACTCCCTCAGTTTACGCCATGTATCCCTACTGTGAGCCACCGCAATCCAGTTGTTGCCAGCAACCTTCCTAATATCATCGACCCATCTAGCCGCTGGACGTCCAGTACTTCGCTTTCCGTTCGTTAAATACGTAGGTCAAGTTTATACATTATTTACTTGGGCATCATGACAAATGAAATAAATAGTTCAAGTGCGAGTCAGACTCAGGGCGCTGAAGACTTCGTACCACCACACAACACAAACATTTTTACTTTCCTATAATTCGTTTGTTAAAATAAATTTTCTTTTATTTATTTTCTTAAAAGTTACAGTTTTCAGATTGATTCCTAGATGAGTACTGTAAGATATTCGTTATATCTTTTGATCGTGTTTTAGTAGAATTTTAATTGTTCTACAACCGAAAGAGACTGTAGGCCTGAGTATATGTTATGAATTTCAACTTTATACGTTTATACGGTCTTTAGAAAAAAATGACAGACAGACTGACAGCCACGTGATCAGATAAGGGTTCCGTTTTTGCTTTGTGAAGTACGGAACCCCAAAAAGCACTCTATTATCTGTCTGAAAAGTACTAATATTATTTTATCTATGTCCTTTCTTGTATACAGGACACGCTTCGACATCAATCATGTCATAGTATGACCACCTGTCGATTCCGCCCGATGTGTCTTCATCGAAGGCTGGACGTTTACTAATCTCCCCTAATCCGAATGGCTATGTAATTGTGTATTTATGATTGAATTTACATTAACTAGTGTACTAATAAGCGATTCGATGTTACTGAGCATTGGTGGGGATTATCGGACATGGTCATCACCGTGTTCTATCGGTTTCAACTTACATAAAATATGGTTTTTTTTGTGTCATCATCATTAATTTTAATAAATTTATGAATCTCATGCTGGTGGAGTTCCATCCATTCTTTTCTATCATTAGCGTGTTTCTTTATTTCTTGATCATTTATTTATTTCATGTAACTACGCCTTGATCTACCTGGATTTCTATTTCGTTTTATGTTTTCATCTATCATGTTTATTTAGATTTCTTAGTCCCATTTTGTAGCTAGATACTCGTTCTGTCATATCCTAATGTCCTTACATGTTTTATATTCTGTACTCCATCACTTTTAAAATGTTTCTCGTTTCTTTTACTCCAGAGCAGCTATTAAATTAATTAATTTATCAACTTACTATCCGATCCCCGCGTTTACTTGCCCGTGGCTTATATGTAATAAAACTTATTATATCCCTCTTCAAGAACACAGGAAGATTTTTTTAAATCCGACCAGTCTTTTTAAATATAACTTCAAACAAACCAACAAACTGTTTTATTATATTAGTATAGAACTAGCCCCGGCGTCGTATGGGCATAAAAACCTTCCTCTTGAATTACTTTATCTATTAAAAAAAACCGCATCAAAATCCGTTGCGTACTTTTAAAGATTTAAGCATACAAGGGGACATAGGAACAGAGAAAGCGACTTTGTTTTATACTATGTAGTGATAGTGATAAATGACGCTGTAAGAAATCAGCATTTAGATTAACATTGTATTCGATGCGATTACTAGTTATGTTAGAATAGTCTACACCGATTTAGTATTCAATGTAATTGATGTGCTCAGCAAACATCCATTATGTGCGGCATATATGCAAACATTTGCTTCACGCATACTGAACGCGCAATGAAAACTTACACAATGGCTGACTGAGAGCTGGCAACCATTTCTTTTTTCAATTTGTGACATTATTATCTTTCAATAGTCGTGAAAATCCTAAAAAAAAAAAACAAATAGTTGCAAGTTTTATTAGCGAATTAGTTATTCCAAAATTAATTAAAAGTGATTGCGGCATATTTTTTAAAGACAACCTATCCCTAATCCATTGCATACTTCCCTAAATTAAAATTGTTTGTATCAAAAAACAGATACCTGCAGAATCAAGCAGTGGGATCTTAGACTATAAGTACTATCCGGTACATTTGATCCTTCCGAAGAATACTGACAACAGGGTGTATATGGTCGATTGACCGTGTCACCTACGCGAAATGATGATGACGATTAAGATCGCTTGAATATTTCATTTTACTAGACTTAATAAGGAGTGTTGTGATTTTATCTGTCAATTGTTTGTATGTGAATTTGTATGTACATCTTTTACAACTCATAATTTCTAAACTACTTTTATTACGGGAAATATAAATTTGTTAAAAGCGTGTTTCAATTAATAGACTATTTAACTTTATGATAAACTTAATATAGTGCTCTCGCAAAATTGAGTAAGTTAGAATATTTTTTTTCGTTTTATTATATTAAAATAAAAAACTACTTAAAACATTAATAATTATCATAAATCAGTTGAGCGTTGTTTTTAACTTGGACCTATTGAATCAGCGGTATAAACTTTATAACAAATCACTAAAATTATATGAATAACTATTAAATAAAAGGTTGATCTACCATAAAAATGAATATTATTAACCACTAAGTAAAAGTATTAAATACTGGTACATGTCCAACAGGTAATTAATATGTACTGAAGCAAACTGTCCGTAGAACCATGACGAAATCAACATTATTGATATTTCAAATCCCAAAGGACATTACCAAACACAAATGATGCGCTTGATCACTATCACTACATAGTATAAAACAAAGTCGCTTTCTCTGTCCTTATATCCCTTTGTATGCTTTAAATATTTGAATTATGCAACGAATTTTGATGTGGTTTCTTTAATAGATAAGGTGATTGCGAAGCCGGGGCGGGTCGCTAGTTGCTAATAAATTTAAAATCACAACTAAATGAAATCAATCATTCAACAGAAATACCTCCGTGGTCCAGCGGTTAAGGCGCCTGTAGACCCGAGGATTGTGGGTTCGATTCCCACTGGAAGCATAATTTGTTTAGTTGGTTCTAGTTTGGTTAGACATTGCAGGCTTAAACCACCGATTGAATGATAATAAAGATGAATCCGTGCTTCGAAATAAACTGTTGGTTTCGGCTGCCATCTGGTAGTCGTTAAAGGAACCACGTTAGAGGCCAAGAGGTCTGATACCAGGGTGTGCATGGTAGGTTGTCCGTATCACATACACGAAATGATGATCAATCATATTCAAATATCGAATTCGTTATCGTTTATTATTTATGAATAAATTAAACATTTACATAATTAAAAATCAACTACTTAAACTCAAAACCCTTTTAAAAAAAGCTTACAAAAAACCTGTTCTGTCAAATCATTAGGTAAGGTGCCCAGAAGGCTGGCGGCATTGCCAAGTTTGAAGATGTTTTGTTCAATTTCAAATCGAGTTTCAATTTGGGAGAACAAAGCGTAGTAAGGAATGGATATAGACTATATATCTTTTTTATATCTAATTTGCCATTAGTTTACCATTGACCGTAGGTAACATTGAAATCGCTTCGCTTTAGGAATATAAAAGACCTATTTGATCGGTAATAACCCATTCCCGAGGTGGGTCAGGTATTTCCGAAGTATTCAGGACATCCTACGAACCACACTGGGCATTTCTTTATTGGATTTCGGCTAATGTATATTACATTCTCAGTACATAGGTACCTACATCTATAGCTTTTCTTGCATATTTATATGCATTCAAGTAAGAGACACCTGGAGAAAAATCACACAGATTGTGGTAGCCCCCAATTTCGAGACTTGTGTTATGGAATACTAACTCAACGATACTAGGTATATTTTATAACAAATACATTAACATCCAAGACCCAGACCAATCAGAAAAATACAATTTTTCACCTTGACCTAACCGGGGATGGAACCCGTGACCTCTTAAGTAAAACTGTATAAATAACTTATTGCGACCGACCACATTCTACTTAGTTTTGTCCATAAAGTAATAAGTATGTAAATCTAGCGCTGGTTTGATTTAACATGAGATACTTAAGACATCAAGTCAAAATACATAGATAAAGACTTAGGTAAGTCTTTAGTGAATAAATAAACAAGGATACAAGATAGTTAAGCTCTGATTTGCTCCGTTTAAATCACCCCATCAATTTCCCATCACTTTTGATCTTCTTCTAGTGGTTGCTAGTCTATATGTTTAATAATTAATTGTTTAATCTTTCACAGTGAAAGATTTTGAGAATTTGAGTGTTTAGTACAGATAGGTCAAGTTGATTCTGACCATTAAGACGAACAGAAGTGAGTGGGCGCCGGCTAGCAGTAGTTTGCATGGACTAACTGTAGACCCGGGATTGTGGATTCGATTCCCACTGGAAATACTTTGTTTAGTTGCTTCTAGTTTGGTTAGCACATTGCAGGCTTAAACCACCTGATTGTGTGATGATAAAGATGATTCCGTGCTTCGAAATAAGCTGTTGGTTAAGCAGCAGCGGAAGCACGCAATGTGATTTGAGAAGTACTTGAAGATATAAATTCAACAACAGAGGAGCAAAATCAAGAAGCCTTTGGGTGCAGAATCTAGATGCGGTGGAAATTTCGCTAAAATTTTGCCGCATATTAAAAACACGCACGCTGTGTTCCTCAGATTCCGCTCTTAATGAAAGTGAAACCCGTTTTGTAATTAAAAATTTTACATCAAGTCTCGTACTACCGCAATAGAGCTTTTAGATTCTACGTGAAAATCTTATTTATGTACTAACTATTTCCCTCAGCTCTACATACCTACAAAATTTTATATTAGTTCTTCTTTTTCTAGACTATGTATCTTTGTGCCAAATGTGACTTTTTAGTTTATTTGTTTATCCAAACAGACATAAATAGAGCTAAATGTTAAACAAAATTCATTTTACATTAGATAGTCTATTTTTGCAGGTGGTATAAATATGATTTATAATATAAAACTTTGGGCTTAAAATATTGGCATTGATTTAAAAATTCTAGATTAAAACTTGAATTTCATAACTAGGTTTCAAAAATAGGTTGATTTGGGATCTTTTTCTATGTATGATAGAGATAATTAGTACCCATAACAAAAAGCCTTTTAGTTACTTTGGGAGTAGCTTAATCTTTGTGATATGTCAGTATATGTTTACTATGTGATGTTTGTTTATTTATTTTAACCACATCAAACACCAAAGTTTACAATTGTAATTAAACATATTGCCCTACTACGAATAATTAATTTCGTTTAAATTAATTTAACTTCCCATTGAACTTGAAACCGGAAGTGCCCCGGCAGGCACGTCCCTATTGTAGGCAGACTTGTTTGGATTACAGCGAAAATTATGAAATAAAAACAGACTCGGTCATTAATTCTTAATTCTAGAATCAGTCAGTTTAAGTTTAGTCATATTGCCCGAATATTTCAGGATAATAATGAAAAAATTATTAAGCAAATATAAATTATATTCAATTCAAACTGCGTCAATTTCAACTCATTGTGATTGAATCTGTTAGCAGCGGATAGCCTGTCACTTAAAGCGAATAGGTACTTGCCATTAGAAGGCATTTTATTTGCAGCGAGTATTTAATATGTGTGACGGAGATTTTAAGCGTTAACGAAGAGTAAAAGAGAATCGCTTGGCTTAAGCCTGCTGTAACTTTTCATATATTAAATTGGCAGCCAAGAATATCTGCTAGAGACGGGCGACACGGGCGTGCGGTGACCGTAGCCTATTTTTGCTCGTGAGACCTTGAAAGTATTACCAACTAACATAATGGCATAAGATGTTCCCTGTAATTTTGGTTTTCTCACCCTTCAACTGGAACACAATGCAATAGGCGGCAGAAATAGGTGATAGTGAGGTACCCAAGCAAAACGAATGTCTTCCTTTGACATGAAAGTCTACTTTTACGTGTGTAAACAAGTGGCAAAACCTAACGGGGCTACCATCTTAATTAATGAGATTAGTTTAGTTATTTGAACTCCCAAAATATGTTGTGAGCTTCAGTTCGATTGAGATTCCTTTTGCAACGCACATCATGAAAATGAATGGCAATTATTAAAAACACAAAGCGATTAACCCATCAACGGATGGTATCATACACGAAAGCGCCATAGAGCCATAAGGAATTCTAGAAGTTTCAGGTTTCTGTAACTCATATTCTTTTCTAGTCCGTCAACTGCCAGTGTGATTCTGTAAGACTTCATTCTAAACTTCGAATTCGAATCCGCTGTGAGTGGATTGGCTTTCTAAAAACTCGGTTGATAATTCGAATGTATACTAGCGCTACCCTTGCGAGTTGTCAGCAAGATGAAGTAAATTGGCCGTGAGATTTTGTATGAGATAAAATGTGACATTCAGTAATGTAATTCCCCCGTTACTTCGAAAGCTCGCACTTCTCACTTGTCATTTTGAACCTTTGAATGCGCACAGATGTATCTTTGTGATATCTCCAACTAATGTTATAAATGCGAAAGTGAGTTTGTATAATTGTTTGTTTGTTGGCCTATCTACTGAATCAATCTTCCTGAAATTTCGCATACTCATAGCCAGGAGTATTGAAAAGGACATAGGATACCTTTCATCTCGGAAAAACTCACTGTTCCTGCGGAAAATTCATGCAGACAAAGCCGTAGGCGAAAGCTAGTCATCTATAATTTTATATACTTATGTAATAAAGCTAAAGAGTTTTTTTGTTAGAACGCTTATAACGTTAGAACACTGGTCGGATTTTAAAAATTCTTTCTGCTATAGCCTTATTTTGGAGATTAGGTAAACTATTGTAGAAGGCGAGTGAAATCGCGGAGAAAAGCGAGTCTGTTACACTTTTATCTTCAAGATATAAACAAATAAATATGTCAGATACATCTAGATACCTATACCAATGACCGGCAGTCGTTAATACTTATTGGACGTATCGCATTGTTTCGTAATTGAATGGAATCAATCAATTTTATCGAGCACTTACTCGCAAAGTCGCAGGTATAATAAATTGAAGAGTGATATTAATATTGTCGCGTAAATTTTATTGTTGGTGATATAATTATTGTCGTAATTTGTGTGTGTACTTACATAGCCAGGATATGCAAGGTCAATTGACCTCCTAACATTTAAAAGTATTTGTAAGATTCAATAAAATTAAAAAACTAACAAATTAATATAACTAAAATAATGATTATACAAATAAGGTACTATGCCGCCGTAGTCGGGTAAAAATAAGAAGTTGTTAATAACTAAGACATAAATATTTGAAAATATCTCTGTGATTTCTGTATATAAAAAAGGGCTTTTTAAAGTTTCGTCTAATATTAATTCGCGTTTGATGTAATTTATTTTAAAAAGGCAAGTCAAATACTAATTGGTTAGGCGTACAAAAAAAATTTTTTTGTGCTTTTAACCCAGTAGAGACTAGTAAACGAGTTGAGGCTTTATCCATATACATACTTCCATACTATATATGCTTTATAATAATTATAAATGCAAAAGTCTGTCTGTCTATCTGTGTGTTTCGCTTTCACGGCTAAGCCACTGCACCGATTTTGATGAAATTTGGTTTGGACATAGTTGATGACCAGGGGTTAAACATAGGCTACTTTTGGATGCGATGTTTCCAAAACCCACACGGGCGGAGCCACGGGCAACAACTAGTATACTATAAACACTACCTATTATCTACTATTAAGTGGACCCTAGGCTCCAAAGCATCCAATGAGGAGAAACCAGGAAAGCGCTAAGATATCTACAACTGTTAAATTATACTCAATGTCCTGAGTTACCTTAATGGGCATAGATTGGCAATGCCACCTAGCAATCGATAGTGTGAGGTAATGTATCCAGGGATCGAATTTTGAATTCCATTCGTATGCGAAAGTAGTAAACGTGTATTTCATGTGAATCAAAACTCAGAATCTTAAGTGATATTGAATTTATATCAATAATAATAAAATTGTTTCATGTTATTATTATATATACCAGTATTCTGCATGGACTAACTGATATCGGAAGCATGTAAAGGAATTCAAATTATTATAAATTTTTTTCATTAAATCCAACCTTTACATCATTGTAATCAAATTAAATAAATGAATACGCTTTTTTCTTGTCATGACAAAGTGGTATTTTCTTCCACGCTGGTCTGGGAGAAAATGGAAAACCTGTACGGCTATGAGTGTATCAGCTGCTTCTCTTCGCGCAGTGCATAAAAGTCGACCGAGGGAATAGTGGAATGGAGGATCATGACTAGACTATGCTAGCAACCTATCACTATTGATTTCCTGTTTCAACGATCATCATGCTAAACGTGGTCCAAGTTCTTATGAACCTAGGCTCTGTCTACCCAGTATGGGATAAAGAAGTGATTATATGTATGTATGTATGTCGAAATGGGATTAATTTTACTAATTATATACATATCAAATTACGTAAATAATCCTTTTCGTACGTAAAGCTGATGTCTACTTCTAAGCTTTATACCTTTACTAGTTTTCAGGTTTTGTGTTCACTACTTGAGTGAACTTTTTTATTTCCTATATCAAATATTATTGACTCGGTAAAATATTAACAACTAGCTTTTGCCCGCGGCTTCGCCCGCGTGTACTTCCCTCGGGAACAGTGCTTTTTCCCGGGATGAAAGGTACCCTATGTCCTTCTCCTGGCTCTAAACTACCTCTCTGACAATTTTCAGCTAAATCGGTTCAGCCGTTCTTGAGTTATAAGTGGAGTAACTAACACGACTTTCTTTTATATATATAGATAAATGTCAAAAATCTTAAAACAGTTTTTGTCTTAATAAAATTCGAATGCGGATTTAAATTTCTATAGATGAAATTCAAAAATTAAACCATAGCTTGGTCACAGCAGACTTGAATGGATAGTGCAATTAATGCAAGTACCTGTGTGCTCTGTGTGTGGTACCTATCCACACTGGTGCATTAGTGATTGCATCGATACGTGTTGTAGCTTTTAATTGATGAAACTAATTTGAATAATATGTTGTGCAGTTCTTCTTTTTTTTTCTTAGCGTGTCGACCTTGGATGCCCAAAACTGGGCCACCCTTACAGCGTTCTCTGTAGCCTTATACATGCTGTGTACCAACTTTTCTTCCTTTGCATTAGAAAAATAGGTAAAGTAAAATAGTTAGTCTGCTACCTCAAAGTTGAGTGAGTTCGAACATTTAATAGTTTAAATGACTTTGAAAAATGAATGTTACGGCTTTGGTCTTTTTTTGTCAGATATATATAAAAAGAAAAACCAACCACTCTCTTCTATCGGAGTCGGAAGGCTTCTTTTGGTCTATGGTTAATAGTAATGAACTTACGCTTCTCTTAACAAGTAAATATTTTATGAAACAAAAATCACTCTTTATCTGGAATACCTATACCTTAACTATATTTTCCCATTTTATCTTAAAAACCTTTACCTGTTTTGATAACAAAGGGTTACAAATAGACTTACGTAAGTAAATCGGGTGTATTCTCAAATAACATTACCCTCCTTCGTACAGTTTGGTATAAATAAAACGAATAACCTTTGTAAGTCTTTCCATTGTTCAACTTTCAGAAGTGTAATTAGCAATTTGGCAATTAAAACTTTGACGACATTTACAAGATATAATAATTAGACTTGGCCAATAACGGTATTTGGAGTTTCTAATGAACACAATATTTAAACAAGAATCAATCGCTTAGATACTGAAAATGACAACTGTAAAACAATGCATTATACAAAGATACGTCTTATTGAATATTTTGTATTTCATAACAGACAACCAACAGAGGTATTCGGACACATACAATATCTGATTACATATTTTTCAATTTTATTTTTTACTGTTCCAACTACCTACCGCTCGCAAAGGTATCAAAGTATATTTAGTTTTACCTGTCCAGTTCATAGGGGGGATTTTATTGGGTAGCCTAGATCTTCCAGAGTTCGTTCGAAATTCGAAACTTTTTGCTCTTTCGGGATTTCACTGAAAATAATTTAAAATTTGAACGCAATTTTGACAAATTTCAATCGCTTGTTCGAGATTCAACAAGTATAACAAATTTATTCCTATTTTCTTAAACATATGGGTTCTAATACGAACACCCAACTGAGCAATAGCTATGTCAGCAAGGCGACATTCAATCAAATTCCGCTTACGCCTGCCGACCGCAAATCACGTCGGCTCCCTGCCAACTCAGCGGAAATAAATCCTACATGCGTATTTACTGGACTCACTTGAGGGCAGTTGCGCAATTATTGAGAACTGGCTTCCCAAGATTAATTGAAATGATACTTTTTCTTGACGAATTGGTTTACAATTAATTTAACATTGTTATTAATTACTTTTGACGTTTGTTACAAGATCAATGAATATAGAGCGACTATTGGCTGTCCACATAAAATGTGGTCTAGTTCTTTTTATTTTCATGTTGTAACGTTTTTTCAATTTGCATTAAATGTGGTTAGTATGCCTAATGTAAATCAAGTAACAGTTTCTCAAATTTATCTGCTCCCATCATGCAAATTATAAATTATCTAAAGCGAAGAACCACGCGGGCCGTTATTGACGTTATGAATTATCGATATTTCGAGCCGAATCATAAACAATGAAATGCAGGTTCTTGTGTTTCATACAAGCTGTAGTATCAGAAATTTCCAAAGAAAGGATGAGATTTTGGTTAAAAGACGTACAACAGCGTTCTTCCTACCATTACGGCACAAAAATAACAAAAGAAGCCTTGACACGTTCGCGGACGTTTTTGAAAACACAATAGAAATTTTATTGTTATAACTGCATATAATGTTATAGCAGTCGTGTGTCCGCTAATATGTTAAGTTAAAAATAAATATTTGAAAAAAAAAAATTGTACTTTCATGATACAAAATAAGAATATTTACAAGTTATTATAGTAAGTTTCGTTTCTATGCCCTAAAAGGAAACTTTCTCGAATCATCTAATTTCCGATTCCATTTAGTAACATACGTTCTTAGAAAAGTTTGTCATCGATATAATTACGTTATTGTTGCCCAATAGGTCGCAGAAAATATAAAAGCGATGAAGCATTAAAAAGGAAGGGAAGAAACGAACCATATTTTGTTACCTTTCGTAGTCATAATATCGTATTCGATGTCTGATTTTATACTTGGTTGCTCTCATGTGATAAGTTTTTTGGACGAATATTATTATGTGTTATATAGAACAAAACTCTTTGAAAGGGTCAAAATATGTATTCTTCATTTAAGCTTAATACTTAGGAAATACAAATTTTCGAGAATGGAAGCGATCCTGAAACTAAGCAATGAGACGCGCCATAGATTTTTCAGTCACATATCAAAAGATACACAATTGGTTATGATTTTTTTTATATACATAGTTTATGAGATAAATAGTGAAACAAAATCGAAAACCGATTATTACGATTAAACAAAGTATGCTTCCCGTGGGACTCGAACCCACGTCCCCCGGATCTACAGGCTTGTATTTCAGGCCTTCACGACACCCTGATAATGATATCAAAAAAAGTCTACGAAAATAACAAACAAATGAGAAATTTGAACAATTTCAATGACTAAAAATTAAAGTTAGATGCGACGGACAAGGCCGAGTCTGAATTTCACTGTCGAATGGCGAGTCACGGTCACAACCTTGATTAAAATTTCAGAACATTGTTTCAATTAGTTTGAATGTTTCTCGGCGGATGGATGCTCATTTAAACATTTCTCGTGTTTAACCTTACCACTTTCGTGATTGTTTAAGTTTTTGTTTCTACTATCTTTCGAGATTAAACACTTAGTGCGGCGTAGGAAAGTTACTAATTTTCAGATGTTAAGTGAGTTCTAACATCTGAAAATTAGTAACTTTCCTAAAGTCTAACCAATTTTTATCAAACCCATTTTTACTAGAACATGTTCTGTCTCTTTTTATTTTATATATAAATATTATTTTTAATAAATCTTATCTTTTAATTTTAGGTTTCTCTATGTGATACTAAGTTCTGAAAATAAGAATCAAATTTGTATTCAGCTTTCTTTGATTCACCTGAAATTAGAACGTATGATAAAACTTTACGACAATTTGGCTGAATCTGAGGGTATCGAATTAACAATAGTGTTTTTACATAATATGTTTATATGTATTAACTTTTTACATTTTTTTTTCATACAAGTGTATGACACAAATAAATATAAACTGGTGTTGCGCGCTTATTAAAAATATTACTTAGTATAGAATTACCAATATAACCCACCAACTTATTCATTTGCAAGCGTATGCGGGCACGAAATTGATATCTACGTCATATTTTTCCAACGAACAAAGGAAAATACATAAAGAAAATCACGTCTTCCTATTTATTTTGTTTCATCTTACAAGTATCGTAAATATTCCAATAATTACATACGAGACACAGTAACCTGTCTCCCTATTGGCATGTTTGCTTGAGGAAAATAAGCAGTATAAAAGTATCCTTTTCCATTCGGCAGATAAAATTACCCTTCTATATTCTATCATCATCTTATCACCTAACAAACCTCTATATAGCCATTCCAGAACCTATTAGACCAATGCCAGGGATATGTAGGTCCATCCGCTACTTACTCCACCCAGTTCCACTACAGCTAATTTTTTGGATTAGGCCTGTTATAATAGGCTCCTATCGCCCAAGAATCTCCTCGCGTCGAATGGCGACCACGCACCGGCAAGCGCAGCATCGGACATCCACCGACCAGATGGTCAGATGACCTAAAGAAGATCGCAGGTAGACGCTAGATGCAGCTGGTTGTTCTGGAAATCCTTGGGGGTGGCCTACGTCCAGCAGTGGACGGTCTGCGGCCGAAATGATGATGATGAATGATGATCGGCCAAGAAAAATAATTTATTATTTTTCATGCAAATAATACATGCTGCTACAAAAAGTGAATCACTTAAATTTAGTTATGAAACTGTATATGTCTAACTATAACTGCCTCCGTGGTCCAGTGGTCAAGGCGTTTGCCTGTAGACCCGGTGTTCGTGAGTTAGATTCCCATGGGATGCATACTTGGTTTAATTGCTTCCAATTTGTTTAGGACATTGCAGGCTTAGATTACCTGATTGTCTGATACTCGTAATTAATGATTCCGTGCTTCAGAAGGCACGTTAAGCCGTTGGTTCCGACTGCCATCTGGTAGTCGTTAAAAGAATCATATCAGAGGCTGAGAGGCAGTTCCATAGAACTCTGACACCAGAGTATGCATGGTCGATTAACCGTGTCATCTACACGAAATTATGACACGATATAATAGGATTGTTTTAACAAAATGATTTAGTGCTTTATTAAACAAGTCATCGGTGTTAGATAGGTGATAGACAGTATCTCATAGAATCGAAATATAACGTGTGGTTGTATTATTGGGACACTAAATATAATTGGAAAGTTTGGGCGTTTTCTTTGGGGTTTAAAAATGTACTATTTCAGCATTCTGTTATCTCTTCGGTGAGCTTTTAATTCTTCTGCAGGTCTCTTTTTACGCATTATTAGTCCACACTTATCTTAGCGCTGTCCCGGTTGCATTCTTGCTTGTTTAGGTCCGCTTTTCAACGAATTTTATCTCATAACCTAAATCACAAGGCAAGCTTTTAAGCCACTCGACAAGTTTCTATATGAATGAAATTGTCTAAATGGAACGGCTTTTGTCAAGGAATCAGAAAATTCTGACTCCTTGACAGAAGCTTTCAATTCAGACAATATAAATAAATAAAAATATCCCGCGAGACTGGCGTCTCCTGGAATCTAAATATTGACGTTTGGCACTTCAGGATCGGAACTCTGCGTTTGGAATGCAATTTCCTAGAATTCAATTACACACGTTGCATTCGACGTTTGCACGTTGCATTACTGCTGAATTTGCATGGATATGTCTTGTGATGCAAGTGCAAGTATCATTGCGAATTTGTAGCTACGACAAACTTACCAAACTAATGTTGACATAAATTTATATTATACAGTTTTAAGAAAATAACGGAGAAAAATAGAAAGGATTTAATATTATTCGAGGACTAGCTTTTGCCCGCGGCTTTGCCCGCGTAAAATTTCCTCGGGAACAGTGCTTTTTCCCGGGATGAAATGTGCCTATGTCTTTCTTAATACTCCTAGCTATGTGTATGCGAAATTTTAGGAAGATTGGTTCAGTAGATAAAGCGTGAAGAGGTAACGAACAAATATACATAATATGTTGTAATGTGTATATTTTGTTCCAGTTCGTAATAGCAAGAACTGATGTTAATAAACAATGATTTAATTAGGGAGTCCCCACATTGATCGATGTGGAATAAGCTTTAGTCGATCAAAATACCTTTGTCAACTTAATAAGGCTATTTTCACGACATTTGCATTGGCCGCTTTGAGAAAGGTTTATGTCCAGCAGTGATATTCTTGCGACTGAGATAAAAATACCTATACTTATAAATCTAACAATAGAAAGTTCTTTCCAAAAATAGACCGCCGAAATAAGGATCTATGGCTACACGTATGCTAATACAAACTTAACGTCAGTTTCCAATAAAGTAGAAGCAAATAAGTCCCTTGCAAATAAACACAAAACCCTTAGCTAAAATAAATAGAGCCGGTACCTTCAACGAACTTAATTAAATAGTTCTCATAGTGTGGCGGAAACGTAAACATAGGTTTTTGTGACTGTTTGTTGTGTATGTATGTATGTAAAAACTTTATTGTACAGAAAAAACATTGATGATATAACATAGAACAGAACAAAAGGCGGATTTATCCCTAACATGGATCTCTTCCAGTCAACCTGTATAATAAAGGAAAAAGAGTACATGGGCATGGGTACTAAAAAAGGGGAACATCAAAGAATACACATATGAATTATACAACTAATTATAACACAAAAGTTACTTATCCTATACTATAAATCAACTCAAGTCCGAACGCCGAAGCCCTAACCCTAAAGAAGAAGTGTAGTGAATACGACTTCTTGACCTCCAATTCTCCAATGAGACTTCACATCCAAAAACTACATCAATGCTATATATATACTTCTGTATACTAATATATAAAGCTGAGCGTTTGTTTGAACGCTTATAACTTTAGAACTACGGGCCCGATTTCAAAAATTCTTTCTGCATATGATAGCCTGGATCTTGGAGAAGGTTAAAAGCTATAAGTACATACCCACTACGGGCAAGTGAAAACACGGGAAACAGCTAGTGTTTTACATAAAATGATGTAATTAAGAAAAAAAATCTTGGAAAAGGAAACATCTATAGATCATATATTTTAAGCATGACAAATTTCGAAGATACGCACGCTTATTGCAGCCCTAATATAAAATATAATAAGGGTCAACCCAATTTGTTTGTTAAAAATATATATAATGTAAAAAACAAAATCATTTGGAAAGGAACACTTCAGGCAAGTGGTTTGTGAAAGGACGCTTGACGTCATGTTAACAATCTTTGATCTCCACGGCTTTGATAAATAGCTGCTTTTCTAAAGACACTAACTGTGAATAAATTATAATAGCTCTTAAAATACTGAAAATGAAGTTTACTTGTTTAGATAACTTAAGATGACTTCATTGGTTACCACTTTAGTATACAATAACTGGTGACGATCATGCTGAAAAATATTGTTTATTTATATAATTGAATGTTTTCGTATGAGATGAAAGAGATTCAGAAAGCTTTCCTTATATTGTGTTGATTGGCAATAAAAAAGGTAAAATGAGATAAACTCCAATCTTTCTTAATAAGGGATGAAATATACATAACTATTCAATAAAATTGCAAAATATTAAAATTAATTCTTCATTCATGGACTCACTACCAAGGATGCCGAAAATCGGGCAAAGTGGACTAGAAAAAACTAGAATACCTTGAGCTATTAAGCATCGCTGGGATGAAGAAGATTCATTTACATAAATTTTATCATACAAAGTGATTTCAGACTTGATTCAAAAATTTTGAGGATTTATTTTTACTGGAAGAGAAACTGTAGTCTTAAAGGCTTATTTCTAATAGTAGACCTGTGGATAAAGTAAACACGGCAATAATATTTCATGGAGAATCATAAAGTTTATAAATGAAACAAAATAAACACAATAAAATAATCTTAAAATGTTTAAGAAAAAAGCTATATTTTAACAATTTCTCTGTCAATAACCAAGTCAAAGAAAGGAACTCTTCAGACAAGAAGTTGGCGAAAGGATGTTTGACGTCATTTCAATACTAGATCTGAGGCCCGATTCTCGCGCAATCGAAGTTCACTTTACTGATTTTCTCCAATATTTTCAAAGGTTTATCACGGTTTCTGCTATTGAAAAAATTTACCATTGAAAAAGTTCAATCGAACGCATCGATTGATTGAAACTTATCGATTGTGTATTGGCTTAAACTCATCGAAAAAAATTGGAGAAAATCGGTCAAGTGAACTTCGATTGCGTGAGAATTGGGCCCCTGTATATGTACAGGGGCCCAATTCTATTTAATATATTAAATTTGTTACAGAATCTATATCTAAAACAAAAATCTTCTATCTTACAGAAGCACAAGCCCAGTTATATCACGGTCGCTACGTAAAAAGAATAATAGCTAACAATTACGACTATCCCTCCTTACAGTACTAACACCAAATTGGAAACGTGGTTCGGGAATTTGCTCGAAAATAGAGTTTCCATTCCACCGGGGCTGAGGCTCAAATAAAAATGAAGTTCCGAAGTGCAAAGTGGCAGTTTAAGGACTTGATCCGTTGTGCTCCGGTTGAGCGGCCCTCCTGACACAAACCCGTGTCACTTGATGACAAGCGAGGTTTTGCAAATGTGTTCTGATTTACTTTAGTTTTTTTATTTGCTTTCTTTTCTAAAAAAAAAAAAACTAGAGATTTCGACTTGCTATGATCTTGCTTTACTTACACTCATACCCACTTATACAAGCTTGATGGGTATTTTCTACTCCAAATAATAGTTATGGATGATTGTTTGTTTGTAATATCTTTATTGGTTTAAAATACATAGAAAATACAATATTATTAAAGTCAGAAGACAATGGCGGACAGGTCCCAGGAAGATTGTTTTTATTTATTTATTTATTTCAGGCAACACAATTTTAAATATTCATTGTATTTACTTGTCCAACTATTGAAATATTCAAAATGTTTCTTATTCAATATGCATTGAATAGAATAGAATAGACATTTTTTAAGACTCATCATCACACATACAAATCAACAAAGGACAAAATTAACAAACAAACATACATGAAATGTGACAAATATCTCAATAGGTTCAGTATTATACTAGACATGCAAGGATGTCTAGTACTGATTTTCAGCCGTCACCTATTGAGTAATCACAGGCAATAACCGCCGTTCAATTGTGAAGGAGTTACATTCCACCCATAAAGACATCGTCACAAACACAATTATCATATTAACATTAGAACAGGAATAGGTTATTTCTCCATTGTCACGAACTCACGGCAAACAACATCAGCAACATGCAAACAAGAGAATTTAGACGGCAACAATATTCGTGTTTCCTCAGCAATTTGCACTCGCCACGTCACAAATTTACATTTAACATATGCAATAGAATGTGATCACTCGCTTTGTTATTCGCAATTCAAACAATGTTAATGGGCGGGAAAATTTTATTTTGATGTCAGTTTGGTGTTTGTTCAAATGTGCATACAGCTTCATTAATATGTATGTATTTATTATAGAGATTTGCGCATTGCAGTAAATGGTGACATATTTTATATAAAACCAAAAGAAAAAGACCAACTTGTAGATAGAATAAGAATAGAACAAGAATAGAATAAAAAAAGAATAGAATAAGAACAAGAATAGAATAAGAATAGAATATATATTTATTGAGAAAAATTACACTACACTATACAAGAGATAACATAACAATGAACAGACAAAACAAAAGGAATCACGAATTAAACAGAAGACGAAATTATACATATGATATTAAGAAGATTGTAGAAACAGTTCGAACCAGGAAAGTAGAGGGTAGATCAAAGTAGAAAAAATTTAAGAAGGGCTGTGTTAGTGGACAATCCATGATTAAAAAGGTTTAGTGTTAATAAAGAATATGTTCCAATATAGGTATAACTATCATAACCTTTATATTTATCTTTTACATTGTTCTAACAAAACTTAGTATTTTAAAATATATCAGCACCACTTACGATAAACCAACATATAGGTACATTATATTTACATTTTGGTATATAAATATTTACCATGAGGAATCCCAAGATTTCTAAATATACGAAAAAAAATAGAGCATATTGAAACTGTGAAAAAGTAGATCAATATCTAATCTAGACAATTCTTATTTGTTATGAAAAAAAACTATGAGAGTAGATCAAGTTACTTATTTACATTATCAAGATAATTCTTATTTCTTATGAAGAAAACTATTTGAAATTTCGCTCAGTATTTCCCGAGATTAAACCGGACAAACAAAGACTGCGCTGCGGGGCACTTTATATTACAATATTTATAATTAGAACTAGTACCTTTGAAAATCTTAAAGTTAAAATTCTGTTTGCACATATTTTACACTAGCTTTTGTCTTCTTGGTAATCGAGAGGGTATTATATATATATATATATATCTTCATTACATACAAAAGTAAATGGCGGGTTTAAAGCCATAGGCTTTTTCTACCAGTCAACCAATCAGTGGTGCAGAGAAGAATATCCTTTTTGGGGTAATTCAGATGAGAGAACTAAAATATATTAATTTTATTTATATATTAGTATTTTCTGCTTTGACTCCCAATTTAGGAATATCGACTAGGTTATTAAAGGTTATACAGTCAATCAACTTTGCCGCCCATTACGTCTATAGATAATTTATTATCGAAACTATGTTATACCTTACTTATTATACCTAACAAATAAATTATTTTAGTTTTGATTTCGAAAACCAACCTGTCTACTTTGTTTATCGGTATGTTAATTAATATTCATAATAACGGTACTAATTTTAACTACTGGCACTTAGGCCGGATAAGAACAATAAACCAGCTGGAGACGCCACACGCACTTATTTCTACGTGTCTATATAAAAGTCGGTCACATTCTGCGCGAGTGGGGAGGACAAGACAAGACAAGGCCAAAATTCTTTATTGCACCAGTAAAAATATACAATAGAGAAATTAAAAACATAGTCTATGCAACAGGCGGCCTTATCGCTAACGCAATCTCTTTCAGACAACCTAAATATAAAGTGATTGTTGTGAGGAAACACATACAATAAGTATTAACACTAACACATTATTTTGACACGTCGTTACGCACGCATTTGTTAAAATTACCCAACACAAGCAAAAAATACTCGCGGATAAGTATAAACAGAATGACTGGCAGTCTTATAATATTGGTAGAGGAGATCGCCTGTCAGTTTCCACTCCGTTTGGTTTAATACTCTAAGCAGGTCGGTCACGAGCAAGTGACCGTCGAAACTATCCGACGCCCGGGCTATTAAATTAATGATAATGTTGCGGCCCCGGGTCTGGCACACTTGTCATTATTTGCACGTGTCTCGGCGCAGGCTTCAGACAATGTCAAAGGAAAAGCGAGTTATTAATTTTTATAATAATCTGATTTGGAAAAATCCTCTTTGGACTCTCGAAGAGAAGAAGACGTCAAGAAAACCATGGTAGGTTTAACAATTAACTTTACAAAGTTAAAAAACATTTTATAATTTCATAGATAAAATTATCAATGTTTTTAAAATTATTTGTAGAATTTTAATGAAAAATGTATATCTACACAATGAAACAGCTGAAAACAAAATAACGGTCGTGGAAAATTGTAGCCATTTGTAGTAAAATAACTAGTAGCAGATCATTTCATAACAATGATGATAAGCCTTCGCCAGGGCCGGGTAGAAAAAGCAAGCCTCAAAAGTGCCGGCTCGTAGTCGCAATAAACGACATTCGTGCTAATGGTCTCACAACTAAGGATACCGAAGATCAGTCGAAGTGGAGCGGAAAAAGCAAGAAGGCGAACCCTGGGCAACGAAGCAATCAGCTGAGGAAGCAACCGGGAAGCTAAGTTGAGAGAGAGAGAGAGAGATATGAGAGAGACATAGAGAGAGAGAGACTAATGACAAAATCGTGTAGTTTTGATCCCGTTGTCAACTCGCTAGCACTAAACTCAGAGGTTTGGACGTGTAATTCCTAGTTGATAGACAAGCGACGTGACGGTATGAGTCCATTTGGCGTGCCCAGTTTAGAAGTCGCTGATGCGACCTAATTAGCGCAGGGGTTTTATTGGGAGACTAGTAAATAATTTTCAGCTCTATTGAGAATTTGATAAGATTTGCTTTGCTAGAAGTTTCGTTTTAGTTAAAAATTTTGACCTCTGCGAATCACTTAGGCGACTTCTACGAGAAGAAAAGCTGTGGTATATACCATAAAATTTTTCAGCACCTTTCTATGTCATTCTATTCAACTTATTGCAAATTATACTTACTGTATTTAACTTTGTTGTATTATATCGTATCTAACCGGTTTAACCAAATTATGCTATTGCTCTCAAACTTTCTGACTCTTTATCTACTCTTTATCTACATATAACCTAAATTCATATAAATCTACTAAGTATCATATTCATATGTTTTCTTGTTAGAATAATATTGTTTATCATGCTGTGTGCACTTACTTTTGGTTTTACAACCAGCCATTGTATACTGTAGTGGTGTTTTACTTTAAGAATGTTTAAGTTGTAATACTGTTGTGTGCACCAATAAATAAATAAATAAAAAGTACTTCTGTAGTCCAGTAGTTATGGCATTTGCTTAAAGACTGAGGTCGTGGGTTTAATTCTTACGACTTGTTTGGACAATGCAGGCTTGAATCACCTGATTGTCTGACAATACAAAGGATGATCCCTTGATGATTAAGGATGGTGCTTTGTTTTTGGTGCAATCTAGAGTATTTGTATTTGTTAGGCTGTTGGTCTTACTTGCCACCTGACACCGAGGTGCAGTCAATGGAACTTATAACCCACACACTTAGTTTATAAATAACTAGCGACTCGCCTCGGTTTCGCATGGGCATAAGAACCTTTCTCTTGAATCACTCTATCTATAAAAAAACCGCATCAAAATCCGTTGCGTAGTTTTAAAGATTTAAGTATACTCGTACATAGGGATATTTGGACAAAGAAAGCAACTTTGTTTTATACTATATAGTATTAGTGATAGTAAGCCTTGCCCACATAATATTAACGAATTCTATACATGTTAAGTTTACATTCAAATCCGCAAAATTGTATACTAGTACCAAATTAGCCTTAACCACGAATTTAAAACCAAGGTGATCTTTTTTACTTTTTGTAAAAATGTATATAGTTAAAATTAGTTTATATTTATGGGTTCAATATAAATATTAACATTTTTTTTTTATTTCCTCTTCAATCTGCAATCTGTCTCCGAATGGACATTAAGAAATATTTTTAGCTTATTATATTACAATTTTTTCGAGGTCCAAATCCAGTGACTTGGCCACCTCAGTCATATCGGTAGTCGATCTTTAAACAGTGATATTTAACAATTCACAAATCCAAAGGAAATGTTCTCCAGATTAAATCTGGCGAAAACTGCTCCTGGCTGCACGAGTCTACTTGCAAGCTCATTTTCATGAATTAACAGACGATTCCTTTAATTATATTTAATGAAAAATAAAGTTTATATTAAACAAATCCTTTTTTAAATTAAATTTGAGTTCTGTGATATGTCTGATAATTTCAAATAGACAAGTCAGTATTTCAAACATATTACAAGACTCATTCATGCAAATGCAGTAGCAATTAACGTGCAAATATCGAATGCAACGTGTGTTTGAGTTCTAGGAAAATCGTATTACTCTCGCAAAGATTCTATGCTGATGTATTAATATTTTGATGCTAAAATTCTTCTTCAATAAACGTGTAATTATTTTCTCATGGAATTCGTAAAACACAACGAATAAACTAACATTAAATTCTTAAGTTGTTTGGGAAGCATTACCAAGGTTGACTAGGCAGCTGGTAGATCATTAAAATAATGCCAATTGTTATTTTCTTTGATAGATAAAAAATTGCCTCGTAGAGAGACCGAACGTGATTTCCAAGTTCTTTGTTTTCTATGGTAGCTACGGATAATGGGCATACTTGTAAAGTCAGATTTGACAGCAATACAAATTCAAAACAAAAACATAATAATTCACTAAACTTTTTAATTGAAATACAGGCTAATGAGCATAGATTTAAAAAAAAAATACCTGGTGTCAAAGAAAATATACCCGACGTCAAACCGAGCGCGATTACCTAATTCTATGCTAATGAGACTGTATTTATTAACTAGCTTTCGCCCACGGCTTCGCCCGCATGAATTTCTCTCGGAAACAGTGCTTTTTCCCAGGATGTAAGGTATCCTATGTTCTTTTTGATACTCCTAGCTATGTTTATGCGAAATTTCAGGAAGATTGGTTCAGTAGATAGGACGTGAAGAGGCAAACAAACATACGAATTCACTTTCGCATATACGTAGGATGTAGGATGCCTAGTTTGATGGTGGATTTGCTAAATGGAGGACAAAAAACGTTAATTTAGTATAAAATAAATTATGTAGAAGCAAATGTAAGAACTTGTTAGATAAATTAATATGATTGTTTTAACCTTACGGATTAACAAGAAAAGTCGACTATTTTCGTTTTGGAAAGTTACAGAAACTCGCTTTGCTTGAACGCCTAAATATTACTTCAAAAAGAGGTCTTTTATTATATTTAATCTACTTACTGTAAAAAAGTAAGTACGAATATTAAAATTAATTTAAGTTAATTTCGTTACTTTCACTTCTTTGCCTCACTAAAAGTGGAGCTTAAAAAAGGTTATTAAAACTTTTACAAATTTTCATAAAAAAATTGATTTAATTTTTTGCGTCACTTAACGTCAAACTAGGTAAAATAAATAATCAGGAGAAAAATCTGAACTTTAGAAGTTTAAATAGGTACAGTTGGACACAGATAAAAGTTACCCTCTTACCGTACTTACCACTGTAACTGGGGCTTTAGGTTTATCTGCCCCCGACTGTACTAAATGCTGAATTTCAATAGAAATGTAAATAAGCGATTTTTAAAGCGCTACTACATTGGACAAATCTACGACTCCAACTTCACCTACGAGTTGGTGCCTTTTGGATAATAAAGAAAGCCATACTTTGTTTTTTTTTTTAAGATTTTACACAACCAATCCTACTACCGTTTTATAAGGAGGCTCTATAAACTGAAAAAGGAGCAGGAAAAAAAGATCCAAGGTAACATTTTATACCAAAACACCAAATACCTACCCAATATATCAAAAGTTGAATTGAATACATTAAATAAATTTTTAAATGATAACTTAATTATCAATTATTTGAAAGCCTTAAAAATAATGAAATTTATTAAAAATTATTTAGAAAATTCTGAACTGTGCACATTCACAGAAGTTTGTTTTGAATAAGTGTTTAATGTTTATCTCATATTTCAAAAATAAGATTGATATTTTTTTTCTCGATTGTACTTTGGCTGTATTGAGAATCTGCTATTTTGACAATCTACTAATTATAAGAATCTAATGTTATGCGCATGGCGCAGAGACAGATCGAAATAAAAAACCAAAAGAAACTACCTCCGTGGCTCGGTAGTTAAAGTGCTTGCCTTTAGACCCGGGGGTCGTGGGTTCGATTCCCACGGAAAGAATTATTTTTTTAGTTCTTTCCAGTTTAGTTGCAGAAGTTAATCACTTAATTGTCTGATAATAAAGATGATTCCGTGCTTCGGAAGGCAATTTAAGCCGTTAGTCCCGGCTGCCATCTGGTAGTCGTTTAAGGAAACGCTTCAGAGGCTGAGAGGCGATTCCGAAGACTTAAAGCAGGTTGAGCATGGTCTATTGACAGAGTCACCTACAAGAAATTATGCTGATGTGACCAAAAGGTTGTTAGAGTCATGGTAAGTGGAGATCCAAGTGGATATTAATATTATCTGATGCCAAGACTCACTTTGATTCGCTGCGCCATTTTAGTTAGTTAGGTTATATGTATATACACCCATAATAATATACTTACCTCTGTATTAAGAATTGTTATGCGCCTTTTAACTAAAATATGTTTTGTCTCTATCTCTCCTACCGACATTCACGTAAAAGAACGAGACGTAACACATTTTAGCTAAAATGGACTTAAAAACGTTTCTTAATACGGGGGTTAGTATGTATATTTAGTTACTATTTAAAAAACTAAGAAAGGTAACAAGTCATTAAAGAAAACTCTAAATCAGTAAAGATCTCGAAAGTTTCCCTGTTGATTTGTAAGAGTGGGGTTGACAAACACTGATTGCGGCTCAAGTTTCCTTCCTTTAGAAGTAGCTAATGGATATATTTCGCAAACGGAGAGAAAAGTTCATTTTGATACGGAAGTTTATTTTCAAAGAGTTACTTGTGGGTTTTCTGAACATAAACGGGTTAAATCTTTTAAATTTTTACGTCATTAAAGCGATTCCATAAATATACTCTCTACCTTGCTTGGTATATACTGAGTACTTGATATGGGTGGTGTGTGTGAGTAAGGGATGGGATAAGTACAAAAGAACCCAAAGGTTCGACGTGCTTTCTATAATTTAGAACCAATACTTAAGATAAGTTAGTACTTAAAATTGAGTAATGGTTATCACTACATAGTATAAAACAAAGTCGCTTTCTCTGTCCCTATGTCCCTATGTATGCTTAAATCTTAAAACTACGCAACGGATTTTGATGCGGTTTTTTTAAATAAATAGTTTGATTCAAAAGGAAGGATTTTATGCCTATGCGAAGCTGGATTGGGTCGCTAGTAACGTAATAAAATAAAACACAATTTTGTAACATATTCCGTTCTTATTACTCTATACCTCATATTAAATCTTTCGACCGAATGTTATCTAAATAAACATCTATACCAGCAAATTGCATGCATGTAAAAGCTTTTGTTTATTTGTCTCGTTTATGACCCAATCTCGGCCAGACGAGGGAAACCATTGAAATTCCTTACTTTTATAGTTCTTGCTGGACGGTTTAAGTGCCCTTTCAAATATTTTTGTCATTATTTAAATGTAAAATAAGCTGCTAGTAAGAATATAAAGTACATTTTTGGAAGACTAAGGTGACAATTAATAGGCAAAAAAAATTATGCGAAGATGAATCATCGCCTTAAACAATCATTCTTTTATTCAGTGAAAACTTCTAGGCGCGTCAACATGACATTGACATGTTTTAGATGATTGCTTCAGTCGTCAGTGGTCTTCCTAAGTATAAGTAACAAAATTTGAGATATTGCCTTTTTGTACACTTGACTCATAATCTCACATTTATTTTGAATAGATTAATAGTTTTGTTGAACCTTTTAGAGTGCTTTCAATTCACCTGTTTTGCCATAACTGCCTTCCAATGTCGAGCGTCCCATCTTAGTCATGTAAGTCAATTTCCACTTTTGTCAACATTGAATTACGAAATTGCGGTCGCTAGGATTTTTTTAAATAAATTCGTTACACATTATCATTTCTCGATCGTTTTTTTACAACAGAGTGATATTTATTTTATTGAATCTGGTCGTTTAACACATAGTCAAGTAATAAGTAAGTAAATTAATCCTTACATTGCACTTTCTTATTTCTAAATGTATAAAATTTAAACTTAATACTATTCAATATAAATTTCTTTGAGAAAAGTTATTTACTAAAATTGTAAAACGCTAGACGAAGTTTATTGTTGTCATTTCAAATAAATCAAGATTGGATTTGTCTATTTCTAGAATTAACGAGATCAATGGCTTCTTCGGAATGAGATTAGATTCTTTAGAACTTTGTCTTTTAATTTCTTAGTTGCATTTTATTTTACTTTATTCTTTATATTTTATTTTAGATATCTTTATGATTTCAAAGCACAGAATTATAAAATTTTTAGTAGTGTTGTGAATTACTTTACCTTATAGAAAACTAGCGACCCGCCCCGGCTTTGCAAGGGCATAAAACCTTCCTCTTGAACCACTCTATCTATTAAAAAAACCGCTTCGAAATCCGTTGCGTAGTTAAAAATATTTAAGCGTACAAAGGGACATAGGGACAGAGAAAGCGACTTTGTTTTATACGTAGTAGTATATGTAGTGATAGTGATAATTATGTAGGTTCGCAAATTCAAAAGTGTTTCGCATAATTTGTCAAATCAGAACAATATTCTATAATAGCCCGACTACATAATTACTGCCAGCATTATTATTTGGTGTCAGAGGTGAAATTTGAAATTTAATTTCAAATTATTTTAATAAGTTATTACTTTACAATTTATAAGCTGTTTCCCATAGTTTTATAAACGTATTACTGCTAGTATAACTTGTTAATAAACGATTATTTTTTCAAAGAAATCTAAACTTTGCGCACTCTTATTATCAAAGTAAGATATAGATTGCTAAATTACTCATTAATTCATATGAATAACTTAATATTATACAAGGTGGCCACAAATCAACTGCAAATATTTTAAGGGCAGATACAGACCACTATACTGAACAACTTTTCCAAATAAACTTATATCGAAATATGAAATTACTTTTCACTCTTCATACTAAACTAGATCAGCCGATTCTCAATTTGTATGGGAGGTCAAAAAATTTTTTTTCGTATGCCGACATAAGTTTATTTAGGAAAGTTGTTCAGTTTAGTGGTCTGAATCTGCCCTTAAAATATTTGCAGTTGATTTAAATTCACCTTATATACTTAATAATATATTACTTGTATAACGTGAATTAAAAAGTAGATTATGAAATACGTTCACCTTGAGTCAAAACATACTAACCTAATATTCGTAATATTACTCGTACTAACGTTGTAGTATTTTAATGTTACCCGTACACAAATAATTTAAATAACATGTAGCAAGGCTGTAAATGATTTATTTTGGCAATAAGTGTCGTGTTAAGCTACGCCATTATCGGTACGACCCGACAGTCGCCAGCATGACACTGTATGGCTTAATGTCCAAGCAAAAGCGTGTAATAAGCAAAATAATAATATGTTAATGTACCTACCCGTATGATTACTCTTTGGGTACAATATAATTAAAGAACAAACATTCAAAGAAAATTCGATTACCTTTTTAAATTACTTAACAAAACTATGTAATTGCCCCAAAAAATTTACATATACAAAAAGTTACAAGAGACAGTCTTATCGCCAAAAAATGCTTTATTACACACTAGCTTTCGCCCGCGGCTCTGCCCGCATTAATTTTTTTTGGGATCAGTGCTTTTCCCTGGATGAAAGGTACCCTATGTCCTTAACAATACTCTTAGCTATGTGTATGCGAAATTTCGGGAAGACTGTTTTAGTACATAGGACGTAAAGAGATATCAAACAAACAAACAAATATACGAACTCGCTTTCGCATTTATAATATTAGTTAGGATTCTTCTTCGTTTATTATTGCATTGTTCAAGAGAATGAAATCATGTATAGTTATTGCCTTGCCTAATAAAGGAATCCGGCTTTTTCCCCAACTTGGTACGAGTATGTATTGTGTCAGCAGTATATATGGCAAAGTTATATGTGCATTTATTCTGATTTTACCTGTAATGACTAAATAACTACTTAGGCAGGTAAATGGACTAATAGCGGATATCTAAAAAACACAGTCGAAACAAATAGTAATGTGTGACCAACTTTAATATGTGACCAACTTATTTGTCTAGCACTGTGAGTAGGGAAGGTAGCCTTAATAAAACTACCTTAAACTTATTACTTTAAATAACTTAAACTTGAAAAAGCGTTTTAATCTACGAAAAAGCCAATATTTATTTAGTAGACTTCTATATATATGAAGTCACTATAGAATCACACTAATATTTTAAAGGCGAATGTGTGTTAGTGTGTATGTTTGTTCCTCTTTCACAGGAAAACGGCTGAACCGATTTGGCTGAAATTTGAAATGAAGATTGCTTAGACCCTGTTACAACACATAAGTTATATTTTAAACAGGGATTTTTACGGAAGCGGAGCCATTTGCAGGGCAACAGCTAGTGTAAAATAAACGTCTTATTTATTAGGTGTTTTTAACACTAAGAACGCTACAGCTTTTAACTTAAAGAACCAGGGAAGGGAAGTTCGAAGAAACAATATTTATAACGTTTATTAAGCAAGCAGCTATGATTGACGTCTGTTTAATAAAAAGGAAAAAAAAGCACCTCAATCTGCGAAACGTGTTTTTGTTTACGCCCATAGAGTAAACTGCGCTTGACGTCCAACAATCAGGATTATTGTTTAGTATCTTTGTATCTTTTCTTTTCTTCTTTTTTTTAATTAATATTTTTTTCTTTTATTTAATATCATTTTCTTTATTTCCAATCAATATCTTTTTACGTAAGCCGCCACATAAGCATGTGCCTCTATCGTAGTGTTATGCAAAACTATTTGTCTTACTTGAACATTCAACAAGTCTTTGTTAACCATCATGATACAAAACTATACATTTTCTCATTAGTGTAATTCTTAATTATTACTGGTAGTTTAAATTGTGCCAATGACATTAAGTCAATTAAATTGTTTTGTGCTATAAATATTTAAATAAATGATTTCATTACAAATATTATCAAAAGAAATTAACTTTTTATTTAATATCAGATCAAGACCCTTTCCTCCCAAATAATCAATGTTAAATATTTTTATGTAATAGAGAATTATGATAAACATATTCACCCTAATATCTAAAGTGGACGAAAAACCTATTCTAACTGGTAGTTGCGTGACATTTAATATAAAAAAATGAATAACATTTAAGCACTTGTTGCGTGACCGAAGAAGCAAAGCCGGGGTCTGAACTC
Organism: Apomyelois bistriatella; assembly: GCA_947044815.1. Lineage (NCBI taxonomy): Eukaryota > Metazoa > Arthropoda > Insecta > Lepidoptera > Pyralidae > Apomyelois > Apomyelois bistriatella. The sequence continues at coordinate 3,074,459 of OX345693.1, forward strand.
ATTGTAGTTTGAAGTATAAAGTGACTTATTGTTTACTAGCTGTTACCTGCGGCTCCACCTTCGTGGTACTTGGTTAATGTGCGCCAAAAGCAACTTGTGTTTAACCCCCGATCTTTAACCATTACACAACTAGTTGAGTTAATATCCCATAACACAAATCTAGAACTTACTTTGGGGCTAACTAGATTTGGGTGATCTATCTATAAAAAAAATCCATACCAAATTTCATCAAAATTGCACGGCTTAGTCATGAAAATAAAACAGATAGGCAATACATCCAGATAGATAGAGAAACTTTATTATTTATAATATTACTATAGATGTATCAACATCGTAATTTTTCCCTTCAACAAGTGAGTACTGAAGAAATAAATAGTTGGCATTATTTTTATAACATGCCGCCTGCTTGACGTTTACTCTCTTCGGGAATACTATTGTAGTTGGAATCTGCTACCAGTCTAACAAATAAATTGAGATCTCTTCTCTCTCTCTTTACTTTCTCTACTCCTTATTTTTTAACATCCAAAACTTTTGTACTATCGATATTTACTCGATATTCACGGCTTTTAATTACTCGTTTTTCTTGTCATTATTGAGCACAATCAATCGAGTTCTCGATTCTCTAGTACTTTCGATAATGAACCGTCGAATTAATTAAAAACGTCACCCGCTAGTGATTACGAGCAGTTGTTTTTAAAATCGTTTATAAACATATTGACGAAGTAATTTAAACCCCGAAAGAAAATAAGGAATGTTACAATTGTATATAAGTATTGATTAAAAAAAAAATGGTTGCCTGTAAAGTCGGTTTTACGGGCGAAGATTTTACGTGACAACGTCTTTTTCTCGGTAGAATATTTATTGATATGAATATAATCTGCCGCGCGCGGTCTGCCGCGCGCGGCAGACCGATCATAGTTGAGTGGGAGAGAGACGCAAGGCATTCGGCGGGCCTCTCTCTCGTTCGGTGACTCATCGTAACGTTACCGAGCGTTACACTTTTTCATAAGTGACTCCCAGCCGCAACCTAATTTAAGACGTTGTCACGTCAAAAGGTAATCCTTCCCGATCTTAAGCGCGATATGAGAGAAAAGTCCTAAAACTATAATCCTATCCTACTTTTGTTATAAACGCGAAAGTTTGTAAGAATATATGGATATTTTTTACTCCTTCACAGGAAAATGGCTAAACCGATTTGGCTGAAATTTGGAATAGAGATTGCTTAGACCCTGAAACAACACATAGGCTATATTTTAACCCGGAATCGTGACAGGAGCATCAGCCCCGGACATCAGCTAGTTAATAGTAGATTAGGTTTCTCTGCTTCCCCGTCGCAGAGGGTTCATTAGTACTTCGAAATATCCTGTTTATTCCCTAGAGAAACAAAAAGGAGAGTTAACTGTTCGAAATAAAAATACTCATGTTATCTTAAACTAGCTTTTGCTCACGGCTTTCCCGCGTGAATTTCCCTCGGGAACAGTGCTTTTTCCCGGGGTGAAAGTCATGCCCTTATCTATCAATACTTTAAATTATACGTACGTATATGCAAAATTTCAAGAAGATTGGTTCAGTGGATAAGGCGAGAAAGCATAACAAACAAACAAACTCACTTTCGCATTAATAATATTAGTTGAGTTTGAGTAGTTACTCTCGACCAACCGCTGATTGATTGAAAGGATGGGATATTTATAATGTGTATGTTTTCTTTATTTAACACGTTGGCGGACACACGACTGCTATAGCAGTTATAACAATAAAACTTCTATTGTGTTTTCAAAAACGTCCGCGAACGAAGATAACAAACTTACTATAACGCTTCATAACACACAAAAACGCAATAATAACTGTAAAATATCTGTCAGACCATAGAAGGAAGGCACAAGAGATCAAGTATGGTTGAACGCGCGGAGCATTCTCGAATTAATTTGATGCCCCACTTTTTTCAGCTGACTCACGATTCTGACGGCGGATCTAATTAAAATTAGCAAACTGATAATTAAAGCTGCAATTCAATACCAGGTAGGTAAGAGCCGAATATACGAACGTAAACAACAGAGATAATTAGTATTGATTTCCATATTTGAGGATAAATTACGAACAATTTCAAGCTTTGGCATTATCTTTTCCGTGTACATGTATTTCCGTTTAATATGTATGTTTGTAAAATTTTATTTGGTATGTGAACACATTGCACAATAATTACGGAAAAAGTTTTAAATACTATATTGATAAGTAATTATTATTTTTTTGTTAGATAGAATACTACAAAGTGAATTTATTAACTAGAAACTGAAAAGTTAAAATAATTTGCCTTATCTGCATATTGCCAGAGATAATCAGGTCGATTGTTTTATTGACCGAGCGAGCGAAGCGAGCGAGAGTCTCCATTTCGAAACTGGCAAATTTTGCTTTTGTCCGGATGTCTGTCTGTCTGTCTGTTTGTTCCGGGCTAGAGGTCGCATTTCTGAACGGATCTTAATGAAACTTGGTACACGTGTTCCTTGATTTATTTGCAATTTTTTGTCGAGAGTTTTTTTTGATTGGAGGGAAAAGGGGGGAAAAAAGGGGGAAAGTTTTCTGTGACGTTGTTTTCGCACGGATCTTAATGAAACTTGACACACGTGTTCCTTGATTTATTTGCAATTTTTTGTCGAGAGCGTTTCTTGATTGGAAGGAAAATGGGGGCAAAAATGGGGGAAGTTTGCTATTTGTTATATTGCTTATACCACTGGCCGCATGGTACTTGTTCTTTACAACTTTGCGCTTTGAATTCGTTTTCGGTCATTTTTTTTTTATATGACTGTATATTATGACCGTCTGACCAGAATAGGATAATATGGCAAAATAAAAAAATATAGAAAAAATCCTTTTGAGAATATACGAGGAAAAAATTAACAGAATAAGAAATACCTATATATACTCTATATAGAGTAATAAAAAAACGAAAAGGGGGTTAACGGATGAGGTTCGCGAGGTCTACTGTTCACAGAACCACTAGTCTATACTTATCACTACATAGTATAAAACGAAGTAGCTTTCTCTGCCCTAAGTCCCTTTGTATGCTAAAATCTTTAAAACTACGCAACGGATTTTGATGGGGTTTTTTTTAAAGATAGAGTGATTCAAGAGGAAGGTTTTTATGCCCATGAGAAGCCGGGGCGGGTTGCTAGTTATGAATATAATAAAGCTGAAGAGTTTGTTTGTTTGAACGCTTGTAACTTGAAAACTACTGGTCGGATTTGCAAAATTATTTTTGTATATGAAAGCCTAATTCTTAGGGAAGGCTATAAGCCACTAATGGCGAGTGAAACCGCGGGGAACAGCTAGTACAATATATATATATATATATATATATATATATATATATATATATATATATATATATATATATATATAATTACTCAACATTATTCGATTGTACCGAAGTATGAGCAATACGGTTTTAGTTTGACGTTGTATATCGGTCAGTGTATTAATTCGAAACTGAGCTCGATTCGGACAAAAGGATCTATCCTATTTCCAATCGGAACTACGCGTAGTCAATAAAAAGAAGAAAAAATCCAGCTGAATACCTTCCAGTTTTTGAATGAATTTTCTGAATAAAACCGTGGTATACGTATCATAGTTTTTCTCATATTGACCAATATCATTCTTAATAAAAATGCTTTACATAGTTTTTGTATGCATGGCGTAGACAGAGGGAGGCTTATGCCCAGCAGTGGGTTGTAGACTGCTGATGATGATGATAGTTTCTGTAGCTTGTCAAAAAGTGATTCACTAATTGAATTTTAAGAATTTCACTTTGGTTTAACAGCATAAAGTTTAATAAAGACTGCCTTTTTGTTTTTAAGTTCCTATCGCGGATCTGCTTGAAAAATTTTCTATTGAAATAAATAGCACCCTTGTACTAAATTTTCAAATTTTAAGTTTCCTATGTTATTTGAGTGTAGGTACAGTCGGCTGCAGAGAAATCTAACCCCCATGCGACAAGTATCGCTATTGAAAGGGGGTCACATTTATCTGCAGCTCTCTGTACACTGTACACACACTGTACAGTCGCACCTGCTTGATCTCCCTACAAGTTCTCTATAGTGTCGCCTATCTATGCAATCATTGCATTTTAATAACTCTCCCCCTTCTTTAGGGGGCTTATGTTCACACGTACGTCTCGCTTGCCTTCTTCTCGGCTTGAGGCCAGCTTCTGTCTTGTAGGTCTTTGAGTTTGTCTCAGTTACAGTTTTTCTCTTGCTTCTTTTTTTTTCTTGTAGCAGTATTCTTGATGTGCCCCTACTTTTTGATGTGCTCCTACTTAAGTTGAGAAGTCGACAGTTCGAAGAAGATGGCAGTCGCTCCTGTAACAGGCAAACCATTAGTAAGAATATGAACTAGAAAGAGTACAGTCACGAACTGGGCGCTGCCGCTGCAAAGTTTTTTTGTTTGGAGTTTCATCCGATTTTTGTGGCAAACGGGTAAAGGCTAGTGCCTTGGTCTTGAATGAAACAAGGACAGCGCATCTTTAGCTCCGAAGCAAGCAGCTGAAAATTCGACCAGAAAATTGCTAAGATGAAAAATAAAGTTCATTGAGAAAAACAATAGGACTCTAGACTCTAGGAGATATTGCAAATTAAATAACTAGAAACTTATGTAACGTTTCGTACTGCAGACAAGTCACTGAGTAGTTTGCATAGTTTTCTATAATAGGTCGCAAAGAATTCTCTCAGTAGGGGCACAATTTACATCGCTACATTCTCGAAGGAATGGAACTGTGCGAGCTTGCAAATTCCCAGTAATGATGCCAAAGTAGAACAATTTCAGAAATATTATCTTTCGAAATTATTATACCAAGAATTTTACTGTTATTTTTAATTCATGTCATCTTATATCAGAACGTAGATTTATTTATGTTAATTTATTTACTTACTTATTCTATACAGCTTATAAATAAACTAGACCCGCCCCGGCTTCGTATGGGCATAAAACCTTCCTCTTGAATCACTCTATCTATTAAAAAAAACCGCATCAAAATCCGTTGCGTAGTTTTAAAGATTTAAGCATACAAAGGGACATAGGGACAGGAGAAAGCGACTTTGTTTTATACTATGTACTGAGTAACATAGAGACCTTACTTTTAAAATACGATGGCTTTATTTGCTAACCTCAATCAATATGAACTTAACACTTTCGCGGACAGTAAACGAGATAACAATAACAGTTAATTATTATCTACGTCGAGAGGCGTTACTGTCAGCGAAAGTTTTAAACGTAAGACATTTAAGATTCAGCTATAGTTTTATGACCAGACTAACTCATCATTATCATGACTCAATATTTTAATAAATGTCACAATAACAGAAACATTCTTTGACACTTAAAAAAATAAATTTGAAATTCAAATTTCCGAGCACCCAATTCAATATTGACCCTAATTGTGACCTTACTTTTTAGAAACTAAGTTAAAGACATTGATAAATTATTTATTTAATTTAAAAGGGGCAAAACCTAAAAGTCTTATAAACGTTAATTATCTCTTTATTCGAAGCCAAGATCAAACGTACCCGGGTAAGAGCGAAGGCGGGAAAGTGGCTCGAGGGGCCAGCGTTGTGGCTTTGCGTTCTACTACTTGAAGAGTCTTAATAGCACAGTTTTGTGCTCACTAGACTGTGTATAGGACTAGCTACTTTATCTGGGACGTTTAGTGAACCTAACATTGCTATATAATTTCGATATGATTCGTTATTGAGAAGAGAAGTAAGAACATTTGTTAAAAAAACATAATTAAAGGAATTATGAAAGACAAAATGTAGTTTAGGTAGACCAAGGTATATTTTCATGAAAATAATAATTATAAATGCAAAAGTCTGTCTGTCTGTTACCCTTTCACAGATAAATCGCTGGACAATTTTGATGAAATTTGATATCGATATTGTTCAGGACCAGGGGGGGTCACATGGCTGCGATATAACAAAGTCCCATGCTGGCGGAGCCGCGGGCAATAACTGTGTAAAATTATATGTTGATGATTACAATAAGCTTTCAACTTATCACTTTAGCAGCGTTACCTCAATACTCAGGACCAGGGGGGGTCACATGGCTGCGATATAACAAAGTCCCATGCTGGCGGAGCCGCGGGCAATAACTGTGTAAAATTATATATTGATGATTACAATAAGCTTTCAACCTATCACTTTAGCAGCGTTACCTCAATACTCACTACTTAATTGCTATCTTAATGTAGGTAGGTGCATTTTAGCTTGACAGTATGTCACTGTGTCTACGTCGTAAGGGTAAAAGATTCAAAGATATGTTGGTTAGTATCTTGAACAATTACGTTGGCAGTTTATTGTAACTGACAACTACAAACAAGATTTGCTTTAAAAAAAATCTTTGAAGTAAAATAACTAATTATAAGTCATAGAATATGAAATAGCGCGTCTCTACAATTTTATTTTAATCTATGGTACAAGTAAAACCAACAGCTAATCTTTTGCAACTTAATTAACTTGCATTAAGAAAAATATTAGCTACATTTACGTTCTGAAGCTGGAACAAAACAGAAAAACACAGAAAAAAACAATGCAGCATAAAGGTGGCTATCTGGGAAGTGGTTTCACAAAGGCTATGTCGTCTTCCATTCAGTCTTTTTACTTTTTAATGCTAAGATACTGTTTATTGTTTAAAAGTTTGCCTTCGTCGGGTTTCAGTGTACTCTGTTATTTAAAAAGCCTGGAACTTTCATTGAAATTCAAGTTTACACTGTTCTGATCTGTTCTAGAACTAAATACGAGCTCATAGTTTTAATAATAATATTTTTTTATTAAAATTAATACATACTTAATGTTAGTTAGTAGTAGTTATAAATACAAAAGTCTGTTTGTTTGTCTCTCTGTCTGTTACACTTTCAAGGCTAAATCGCTGGACCAATTTTGATGAAATTTGGTAAGTATTGAAATAGTTAAGGACCCGAGGTCAAACATAGTCTACTTTTGGGCGCGATATAACCGAATTCCACGCGGGTAAAGGCGCGGGAAAGGGCTAGTTCATAATAAATATACTTGATCAAAAATGAAAAGGCTCTTTTCAAACGGTCTCTACGTTGTATCAATAACTCCGCAAGCCTCTCACAGGGTATAGAGATATCAAATTATACTGTCAGTTAGTAGCATACGTTAAAAAAAATTGCCTGGTTACTAACGCGCAATTTCCAAATTCTATGGTTAGTAGCGACTGAAAATTCATAATAAAGACACAGAATTCATTTCGCTATTTCTCTTTTGTTAAAAAAAAAAAAAACAAATTTTTGTAATCACATTTCTCATCAGTCTTCTTCAAACAAAAGAAAAATATCATACTTTCCGTAGAAATTTGTTAAGACCTCAAAAGCACGTAGATAACTCAGTTTCTCTTGAAACAACCGTCTATATTCTTCGTTGAAACATTTCAGTTCAACTCCTATTTGTCTTGTAAGCTACTACTAAAAATCAACAGTGCAAACGAACCTGGCCATATGTGCTAAACTAGGAACTCCTAGGTTTGTCTTTCACAAAATACGTGTGCACTACCCCTTATTTTTGTTTGAAATTGAGAATAAGATTGTAGACAATTTTAGATCCCAAGCAATAGCTATATTAAGCCTAGTGGTTACGGAGGTCAGACAGTAGTAACTTAAATGCTATAACTAGGACTGCCAAATCTTTTACCATAATTAAAAGCGTATTCTTGGAAAAAGCAAAAAGTTAAGAAATACGAGCGTATTTCTTAACTTTATCCGATCGGATGATCATCAAAGGCATCGTCTGTTGAAACAGAAATAAATATAGCACCCACGTTAGTGCGAATTCTTATCTTTAAAACTTTTATCTATACACAAAATGCTAATTAAAGAATGCAAATTTCTTTAAAAGAACACGGTAACAAATTTAGTCTTTACAACAGCCAGTTTTTATCTGAAAGAAATAATCTAAGCAGCTTTCAATTAGTGCGATCCAATCGAGGAGCGCTTAGACCGGAGATTGCAAGTCTAAACTGTATGCCGATGGTCTGCAACAGTGTAATTTGTCTTGCTGGTAACGATTCCGCATAATTTAGCGTGAAATTGACTTAGCATCTAGATTTACATGCAAATGTTTTTCGCATGTCGGTACCTACGTGTGTAATTAGAGCGCGCGAGCATGTCTGATACGAATTGGTCGCCTAATGGCTAATGAAATATTCCTTTTTTCAGCAGAATTGCTAGATGGCAATTAGGCCAAGTCAGATGCCTTTAGGCAGCCTGAAGAATTTGACAGTGTTGGCAATTATGGGATTATTCCGAACATTCACCTGGGTCATACTTCTATTGGTGAGGTTCCCTTTAAAAAGGTTGCAGTTATTTTAGTTGCAGTAGGAAGCTTTAGCTTCGTAACCATATTATTAGGAAATTACTTTAATTAATTAAAATCCATATTCCTAGATTTGACAACAACGTTCAAAGTAAAAGGAGTTTTCTTTCATTCAGGTCATAAAATAATGTCTTATCTAATGGCTTGATTAGTTTGATTACCTCTTGATAGGGAAATTGATCGCATTTGAAGGGGTTTAAACTCTGAAATCAGAAGAGTAAACTTTATGTACACAAGACGATAATGTTTCATGACATTCGATAACGGAGCCTCAAAGTGCCCAATCGAAAGTTTCATATAACAAGTACAAGGTACAGGTGGCTGTAAAGAAATTTGACCCCCATGCCACAATTATCACTATTGAAAGGGGGTCATATTTCTCTGCAGCCGACTGTACTTATATTACACAAGAAAATAAAAATTACAATAACAACAACATAAATCCCACAAAATGCAAGTACGTTCAAAATTTATTCCATTTCCCTTCGATGGAATCTGACTGAATATAAAATAGAAATATACACTATTTTCGTTCGATGCGATGCTCGCATTCGCATCAGATGTTGGTTATTTCATTTCATGCGGGCAAAAATGTTCAACTTTTATTTTTATTTTATTAATTCATTGTACGAAAAGAGACCAATCAGAGTGGGGCTTCGGAATGTCTGAAATATTATTATTTAAATGTCTTTTCATAGAATACCTAGTATTTTCTGTACCTTCACCCTTCGCCAGAATCACAACAATGCAAGCATTTTCATCAGATTTTTCAAGCTGTTTGCAAACTAGCAATAGCCATAAGGACTAATTGATGACTTTTTCTAGCCATCAAAAGCGCGGAAGACCTTCTGATGATATTAAATGCCACAAACTCAAGTACTGTTACAGAGACATGATGATATACATACATCCTACTAATATTATTAACGAAAGTTTGTATGGATGTTTGTTACTCTTTCACAGAAAAACGGCTAAACCGATTTAGCTGAAATTCGGAATAGAGATTACTTAGATTATGGAACAACACATAGGGTATATTTTATCCCGGAAGACCCACACAAGTGGAGCCCCGGGCCATAGCTAGTACATATATACATACAACCTAAACACATGCTACATACCTATTTATCCTGGACCATTTTTTTTAGTCTGCTTGCCTAATCGTGTAAAATAAAATGTAGACTGAGAAGCTCCAAGTCTCAACCGCTTTGTATTCTCGAGGCGTATTCAGATTTCATCTCATGCTTTTGCTTTTTATGGTTCGTGGTGATAAATGCTTATTACTGTGCTTTGAACTCGTTTGCTCTTATACACATTTCCTGAGTTTTCTTTTTTGTACAGGACATAAAAGTTGATCAACGATATGTGCTAGATTTTTTTATCTAAAGGAGTTCGATTAGCATAGTTTAGAATATATGGGCATTTCTCCACTAAATGGAAAATCGCTGTCCCAAGCTAAATTTATGCAATAAATCTTAATATTTCTCAGTTTTTTTAATCAATACCGACACAGATTTAGGTATTCTTGGCACGCCATAGCTTATTTAGTAATTTAGTAATGGAATATTCGAATAGATGAACCTCAAACGTCTCAAAACACAATCCCCTGGTCACAAGTCCCTTTTCCAGAATTACAAATCTTGTTACAAATATTTATTTTTTTGCCGTTGATAATTGAATAAAAAATATCCAAATACATTAACAAATACAGTTAGCATCTTTATACATCACAATTATATTTTTACAATAGAATTTTAATCAAAATATCCATGTGTGAATGCTGTCCCCAAATTATTAAAACAGTCCCGTTAAAATTTAAAAACCGCGCTGAAGTCATAATTTAGTTTTGGCGCGAAGCATATAAATGGCGAAAGGGAACCTAATTGGTGTGAAGTTCGTTCGGTTGTGTAGCTAGCGGGCAGCCGCTATTTTCTTTAGCTCTACTACTGCGTCATCTGGTGCACCACGCGTCTCGGCCGTTAGTGAAGACATTCCCCTGGTAAGCCTTTTTTTACTATTTTAAGAGTTTTAATAACGATTATTTGTTTAAAATAATTGATTATCTAGTATGTAGCCACATCTGTTAGGTTTATCTGTATGTTATTAAATGATATTGTTTTATAAAGTATTCATGCAAAAATTACAGTCCCCTGGCCAACAGTCTCCTGTCATTTCATAGCACAGGGGACTGTTCATACTACTGTTTTCTTAGGTTTTGACCACTAAAAGTAACGTCTTTTTCATAGGTATTATCTCAAAATGCCACCGAAAGAGAAGCCACCCAAAACAAGAGAAGAAATACTTGAAAAAAAGGTATAGCTGAGCGTTCGAGATATCAACGACTTAAAAATGACCCTCAAAAAAATAGAATAGAATGAAAAAGAAAGGCAGAAGTATCAAAATAAAAAAGAAAAAGGTAAAAGAAAATTAGTTAAAGATATGAGTCGTCGTGAGCATAAGGCTGTAAAAAAGGTTTGGAGAGAGCATTGTTCTAAGTATCGTGCAAACTTTTCCATGCTGGACTGGGAGAAAAAGAAAAACATAGAATGTGCCAGCTGCTTCTCTTCCCGCACAAGCCGTAAAAGTCGTCTGAGGGAATCGCCGAATGGGGAAATCATGACATAGGCAATGCGGCTAGCAACCTATCACTATTGATTTCTTGTTTCAACTACCATTATGCTAAACGTGGCCTAAGGTTTTATGGCTCTAGGCTCTGTCTACCCCGTATGGGAAAAACACGTGATTATATGTATGTAAGAAGGGCCACAAGTTTAGAATGGACGAAAATGATATTTTTGACGTCAGTTTTGATATGCAGATGTTACCAGATCCAGATCTAAGTCTAAAAGGAGAACATTATTTTATTATTTTTCTGTATCTGTACCGGTCTTTCAGAAGATATAGTTAATTTAAATATTTTTCCCTAAAGTACAATGTTAAGACTCATTTGTTTGTAAGGTGTTGTACAATTAATGTTAATTTAGTTACTTTCAAAGTATTATGTCAACCTAAAATATCGGTTGTGATAATTAATCAGCAGTAGTAATGTTTCTTTGCTTATTAGTTTAACATTATTTTTAAGACTTAATTGTTTTGTTAACTTTAACGCAACTGTTATTAGGCTTAAGAAAAGTCACTATAATAAGTAAGACTTATTTTTATACTGTAATTATTTACAAAAAATTACATATTATTAGAAAGGTAAAGAAAAATAAAGAGTTTGATTACTTAAACAAAAATACTAATTGTTTTTGTCCATAAAACATTCCCCTGGATGGTTACAACAGTCCCCTGTCAAGGTTTTGCGAAAAATCGACCATAACTCAAAAACCAAGAGGAAAATGTGTGGGCTTTTTTAAGATATATATTTAATTTACTATTGCCCTTCATTTTATTAACAAACATTCTTAACATTTAATAAAATTACTTCAGGACAGTCTTGTATGGACGATTTTCCAAATAGCAGAGAAACACCCATATACTGAGAAAGAACTTTCAATAATTAGGACTGTCTTATTCTGTGGCTTAGGCTATGTTCACATTTAAGATAAAGACTTGAATGTATATAAATTTGAGTTATTTTAACCCACATCCTAAATTAGAAAAAGTAGAGGAGATTCAAAATCCGTGTAGTTTACAATATCAATTACCCAAATGAATACGAGATATTTTCTGAAACCGCCTCATCAGCTATAATTATATAATTCCTCTGCCTAAAAAATCAAATCCGTCCTTGCCTTCACATTTCAGACCAATTTCCATTTTACCTGTTCTATCAAAAATAATTGAGAACTTTGTCCATCAACAACTGACTAAATATTTGACACGCAACGATTTACTGAGTCAATATCAGTCTGGCTTTAGATCTGGGCATAGCACCACAACGGCACTGGTCAAGATAACTGACGATATTCGCTTTAATATCGACAAAAAAGAACTCACTCTTTTAGTACTGTTAGATTTCTCTAATGCATTCAACACAGTGGTTCCTGAAATATTGCTTGGTATTCTCTACTCTTTGAATTTCTCTACACTTTCCATAGCCTGGTTTCGCTCTTATCTCTCGGGTCGTCATCAGTTGGTCAAATGTGACCAACGAAAATCTTGCTGGTATGAGTTGACTGCTGGTGTCCCTCAGGGGGGAGTGTTATCTCCAATCCTTTTCTCCGTTTTTATTAATGGCATTACGTCTGTTCTTTCTGCTTCTTTTCATCTATATGCTGACGACCTCCAAATTTATACCTCTGCCCCAATTGATAATTTTAGCAACGCTATTAATACTATAAACTCCGACCTTGCTGCTATTGCGGTGTGGTCTCGCAACTTTGGGCTTATGGTTAATCCGGATAAATCTCAGGCAATAGTCATCGGTAGCTCGTACTTAATTTCTAAGTTTGACTCTTCTTCTATTCCTGGTGTGGTCCTTGATGGTAATATAATACCTTTTTCTCGCAAAGTAAAAAACCTGGGAGTTATTTTTGATCAGACTCTGTCCTGGGTACCTCAAGTTAATGAGGTTAGTCGTAGGATGTTTGTGACACTGCATTCATTGAGGCGTTTGCAATTTTTTCTTCCATTTAGCACTAAAGTTCTGCTAGCCCGTTCATTATTGATTCCTCTTCTTGATTATGCTGATATTGCCTTTTTGGATCCCACTGAGGAACTTTTAAATAAACTGGAACGTTTGCAGAACCAATGCATAAGATTTGTTTTTGGATTGCGTAAATTTGACCATGTTTCCGAATTCCGAAACAGACTGAACTGGTTGCCAGTCAGGATTCGTAGAAACATTCACATTCTGTCATTGCTCTTTAACGTTCTTTTCAATCCTACTTCTCCTATGTACCTCCAATGTAAATTCTCTTTTCGCCAGGTGGATAGTCGTTTACGGTCATCCGATTGCCCAACTCTAAACATACCACATTTCTCCTCACAGTCTTATTCCAAATCCTTTTCGGTTATGGCTGCCAGACTATGGAATTCTCTACCAGCTGATGTAAGAATGGCTAGTAATCTGAATTCCTTCAAATCAAAACTTATAAAATCACATCTAGTTACTTCAGATAATTAATTGAGTATCCTTCAGAAATTTTATATATATATATAGTTTATATTATGTATGTAGGTATGTATTTATTTAGCAAATATTTATGTAAGTGTATTATTGTGACTAATTATGTATGTAGTTATCTATAAATGTTTATGTTCATTTCATATCATTTATGTCTTTGCTAGTCTTTGTTTGCACTTCTACTCTTTTCTTGTGCATTTTCTTTCGTCATTCGCCGGTTGACTGTAAGAGATCCCATCCTGGGATAAGTCCGCCATTGTCTTCTTATTTTAATAATGTTCCTTTTACTTTGTATTTTAAAGCAATAAAGATATTACAAACAAACAAACAGCTTTTGACGTTAGAAATACAATATTTAAATTTTATAATCAGCAACTACAGTTTCCTTGCAAAAGGAGCAAAAATGCGCAAAAGCAAAGACAAAGCGTAGCTAGCTCTATCTTCGTTTTGTTTGTCGGATAAAAAAATATTGCAATAAATAATAATAATAAGAAGAGAAGAGCTGGCACTTTCCTCGTCCAACGAATTAGTTTGGATATTCAACGATGAAATGCTGCCAGCGTCTTTGGTACAATGCCGCAGAGACCATTTTTATATTAAGCTTTATATAAGGTTATTATTATATTTTTTTACTGTAATATATTTAATGTTATTTATGTGCAAATAAAGAAACAACATCATGTCAAAAATAAATAATAAACTACTCAAACTAAACTAATAAGAATAAGAAATACAGTTCTGGTTGCTTCTAATCCAAGTAAGTGAACTCTACAATGTATAAAATATCCAGAGAAGTGAGCTGTTTTGCTGGACAAAAGGGATCCGTGACTTATCCACTTATCTATTTTCGTGGAGTGCATTCCAGACGATCGCCTCCGTTCCTCGCCTCTTATTGAGTTGACTTTAACATAAATCTGAAAGATTACTTTTCATCTTCAAATGTTTTTATTTCACTGCCAGTATTGTGAACTGGTTTTTCTCATAGATTTAAAAAAAATGTTTCGTTGAGACCGCGCGGTTTTTAAATTCTTTGGTTTTGTTTTGAATCATGAATGTTAAATCATATGGTGTAAATAAAAAATCTAAAAGATTATTTTTTTTATACCTATATGTATTTACACTTTGAGAGTATTGTGAATTAATTTGTTTTGAATTTTAAATCAATATTTTGTGGTGCCGTTACTGTAACCGCATAGTAATTACTGATATCATTTAAATATTTAATTATGCAGTCCATATCGTATTCTAAAATGTAATAAAAATCGACTTAGGTCTCAAATATTATTTTTATCATGTTTATATTTGACTATAAATTTTTAATCATAAAACAATATTATTTACATTATCGAATCTGTACAATCCAATGACGTATTTATATAAATATATATCATCACACCTGTCTCCCGTAGGGGTTCACAGGCAAAGACCAGAGATTTCCATTGGCTATGATTCTTACATACGTCAAAAGTTCTACGATATGACCGTAGTATGTTTTTCGAGGCCAACCCTGACCGACTCTCTCCTTTCCTCAGTCTCCTTTCATCCATCCTCTCTACATGTCCATGTAATTGGTGCAATAAAGTGTTTATTTATTCATTCATTATATGGTGCCGTTGCAGCTGATATCATCTAAATATGCAGCAGAATGCGACAACAATTATTTTATTAATTGTGCAAATGTATTACACATTTGCACAATTAATAAAATAACTGTTGAAGATGTGTAATTTGTTTCAACATGTAGCATTATATTAACTAGATACATAAAACATGCTAGAATAAAATATACATAAACCCAATACCATTCTCTGTGTTGGCGTGTACCTATAAAGGTTAACAGTTAGGACATTTTCAAAGCACAATATCTTTGAAGTTATTGGACTAGTCAAGACATCACAGCGATATTGAAAAGGGCAAAATACTTAGAAAATTGTTTTGTGTTCTATTTAGATCTGAGCAAAGTTTCACAAAAACGCCTCAAAAACCGCGCATTGTTTTATTAGCATTTAACGGCACGTTTATTAGCAATTTGGAAATTACTGGAGTCTATTGTAACAAGTTTTCAGTCGGTAGTTAATTAACGCGACCGCAGCCCTCTCTGTGTTGTCTAGTTTAGGGGGCGATCTAAGTCATAAAATGTGCGGGTAGCAGAAATACATAGCAAAATCTAACACATAAATATAATGAAAAAAACTATCTCATATTATAAATAAGAATGTGAGTCTGTATATTTATTTGTTTGTTTGTTTGTCACCTATTCACGCCCTATCTACTAAACGATTCTTTCTGAAATTTCATAAACACATAGCTAGGAGTATTGAGAAGAGCATAGCCTATATACTTTTTATCCCAAGAAAAAGCACTGTTCCCGAGGGAAATTCATGCAGGCGAAGCCACGGGTGAAAGCTAGTTAAAATATAAAAGAAACTAAACTTATCAAAAATATGTCATTATCGTCATAATGTGGATATAAGTTCATTGACCACATCATATTGTGTAGGTATACATAACCTAGTGTCAAAATTCTTCGAAACCGCCTCTCTACCAAATCAAAACATTTCTGTAAAATAGGTATGTAAGAAACACGTAACATATAATTGGGGGAAAAATAGGCAAGTCATCATCATTTCGTGTGACACGGTCAATCGACCACGCACACTGAAAATCTGTAAACATTTAAATACCGATAAAAATATAGCACATAAGGATATAAGTGCGCGAAGTGTGTAAGAATTCAATCGCAAAAGAATAATAGTAGGTACGACGTTTTCAACACATCTATATATATATAAAAGAAAGTCGTGTTAGTTACTCCACTTATAACTCAAGAACGGCTGAACCGATTTAGCTGAAAATTGTCAGGGAGGTAGTTTAGAGCCAGGAGAAGGACATAGGATACTTTTTATCCCGGGAAAAAGATCCCGAGGGAAGTTCACGCGAGCGAAGCCACGGGCAAAAGCTAGTTTGCGATAAAAGTAATAATAATTAAAACAATGTGTGAAAATTCTCTAATTATAATTAGATTATTTTTCGAACCGTTTCTTTGCCATTTATTTACATATAATTTTGGTCATGACACAGGACACTGGTTCCTAATATTTTTAAGACCCTCGATTAGTAGGGTCAGTGTTTTTAACTGGGTCAAACATCACATCTTTCACATTCTATCACATTTATTCAAATGTTTACAAAAGAAATCGGTAGCATGGGCTCACTATTTAACTTAATAGAACCTGTATCTAGTGAGTCCCGCTCTTTCATAACATAATGATTGCTTGTCTTATAAAAGTTAAATTAACATGATTTGTTAAATGATAAGTAAACAGGCAAACAGGAGCAATTTAGGCATAGACCACACCTACAAACATAAAGCTCCTAAACAACCCTGATAAAAAGAAAACAAATTAATATCTTGAATTAATTATGGATATTCAATATTAGAAAATATAAAAATTGATGAAAATATAATAATTTAATTAAGTATTTGATTTAATATATGGAAACTAAATCAGTTAATTTGTTCGCAAAGTTGTATTTGAACAAATAATATAAAAAATGTTACATTAATAAACGAAAAGTCTTTCTAAGAAGGTACGCTACAGCAAAAACAATCATAATTTTAATTTTCAAAGAATCACTTAATATCTGCCTGTAATAATTTTTGCTGTAAAAGTGTATATTTTTCCCTTATTTATTTACACAATACCGGTTATAACACTTCAAAATAAACTGATAAATATTTGAACAAGAACATGAAGTATGTAATTATATTGGTTTTAATTTTATTATTCCGGTGATTCATTAGTAACATAACATGTAAAAAGAAAAACTTATTTTTTGTAATTGTAAATACTTATAACTTCAAAGTTACGTACTAGTAGACTTGTGTTTCAGTGAATACTTAAGCTATTGAATCGCTTGTGACTAAGTTCAAAAGATATAAAGAATGAAAAAACCACTTTGAAAAATAATAACACAGTCACGAATTTTCTGTCTGCGATAAGATTAAGTAGCCTAACCGCTAGTGCAATCTCTTTTATGGTACTACTAGAAATAGATCGAAATTTCATTAAAACACGACTGCTGCTACTTAGATTGATTCGCTAAGTCACGGGCCACAGTTTTTAAAGCAAGAATAAAATGCTCATAAAAATCATAACGTCAATTTTATTTTTACCTCTAGAAGTATGAATATCCTTAAAATGTCGAGTTTTTAAATAAATCACAACATATTGTTTGTTCTCTTAGAAAATTTCTTCAGTATCTTGAGCCAAGTCTATAGCTTTAGCTATATATTAGGGTTATTTATGAATAATATATGTGGATAGAAAATTTTCTCTATATTCTATAACATTTCAACTTGGCTACAAAAATGTACACTAAAATCATAAATATATATAGCCACTACAATCAACAGCAACTTTAAACTTGTGCCATACAAAAGCAATGAGCATTCGCGTGGGAGAACACTGCGTTCACAAACAACTCGCCAAGCAAAGGGGTTACCTACAAACCGCCTCACTAGAACAACTTTCCAAAACCTTACCTCACTTAAAATAAAGTCCAAAATTCAAATATTTGAATGAAAACGCTAAAATGGTAATAATAAAGGCTGGAATATGTCGGGAGATCGAGAGATAACCTTGCTGATTGTGGTGAACTTGAAAATTGTAGCTGCTTTAAGATTTATTGTTCAGCTTTACTTTAACGACTTGTTCGGGCGAGATTTTGGTGACTTCATGTAGGAAATTTGCAACAAAGTTTTATGTGACATAACTAACAATTTGTACTCAGAAATATAGTTTCATCGCGTATAATTTTGAACATCAAGCCTTGGCTGAGTAGCGACTAAGGAATTAATAAGGTATAATTTTTTTTTATGTATCTGTATTCGATTGGTGACGTATTTCACCAACAACAGCTATTCCTAATGATACCTTGGTGAACACTAGCTCCACCTTCAGTTAAAAATCATTATCCATTGAAAACACAAGTTATCAAAAACTCCGTCTTATGTCATCAAGGTTCTGGATCTGAAGTTAATTTTAAACATATTAAATTACTAGATGTTCCCCGCGGCTTCGCCCCGCGTGGGGCTTGGTTATATCGCGCCCTAAAGTAGCCTATGTTTGACCTTAGGTCTTTAACTACATCCCTACCAAATTTCATCACAATCGGTCCAGCAGTTTAGCCGTGAAGAGGTGACAGACAGACAGACAGACTTTCGCATTTATAACATTAGTATGGATAGTTCCCTATAGTTACGAATTGCAATATTGCTTAAAACGGCCACTTTTAACAGTTTAATTTAATTACATAAAAAATATGGGCCAATACGACAAGAATATTAATAAAGTATCAACATAATGTGAACATCCAAAACGAACAACAAGAATTTAATAAGTTCATAACTTGTTGAATACGTAACTGTAATAACTTCCTGCTAAGATAGTAATATAGGTAGAATTTTAATTAAAATTTCTAAGGGAGCTTTTTCGTAGGGCGCCGCCTTCGCCGTAGATTATTTGTAGCCTTATTATTTTAAGGCTCGGCTAAGTAATCAGTCGCTTTTATCTGGACCTACATAAATTACATCAACTGCGTTTGTCAACGGCAATTTACGTGATAGACGAACCATAATTAAGAATTAATAATTTGTAGCGAATTATTATCAAGTTTTACAACACTAATGAGTACCTAATAACTAGGAAGCAATTGCGAAGGAAATGCAATTGATAAAATATGCTCTAAAAATATTAACTCATGGTATATTTTTATTTAATTTAGAAAAATCCATTTTTACCCCACTATGCCAATAGAAGCGTTTTCACTTTTTCCGTCACGGTTGTAGATAGTAATAGTGTGAAGATTAATAAAATTATTCATTAATCGCTATAGAAAATTAAAGTAATTATAGTTCAGCTACGAATACGATATATGGTAAAGAAACAAATAAATATATGGGAACAAGATACCTAAAAAAATTGTTACTTTTTCTTCGCCTATTGTATTAAAAGTCTATGTAACATAATGAGCTACCGCGATGTACAACCGCAACGACGTTCATTTTAAATATTTATAAGCGGGACAAAAGTGCCCACCTGGGCTTGTAGGATGCGTCTACTTAGTTGCTCTTTACTCTGTATCTCCTTCGTACTGATTTGGAATGTTTTTTATATTATTTTTGACCAGTATGTGGCCATGTCATGGAATGAATAAGCATTATCCGGCAACGTTTTGGGGTTTATCGCATTTAGACATTTGAGGAAGTGGGGCATTTTTTATCTATAACGAAAAATCTTTATTTTACCGCATTTTTAGACTAATCTGTTCTATGAGCTATGGTTATGAGTGACTAGGTACTTGGTCACCTGTTATTTCCAATTGTTCGCCTTGCTTTACGCCTCTGTTTTGATAATAATTGTTTTTGCCAAAATAAATGATAATATACATAAATAAACGAAACCGACTGCAATAACTCAACTAAAAAGATGAAATAATTAATACATTGTTGTTTAAATATGCTTCACATCAAACATTTAAAAAAATATTCAAACGAATTGACAATACCTTCTCTTTTTTTTGAAGTCGGTTAAAAATAGTTGTTCTATTAAAGGAGGAGATTGTTTTCTTTACGTAGTTTAGCCAAAAGGCGACTATAAACTAAATAGTTGTGGTGTTCGCATTAATTATTTTACGATGGAATGACACAGACCCGATGAGCAATGACTATCGATGAATGATATTTACTAATAATCCACACTACATTAGCTATCGCGTGTGTAGAAGAACAAAAAAAAGAGATGGATAGAACATTCCATACAACTCTCTTTTTTTACACAATAAATTTTATACATAATTTCTTCTAAAGGTTTGAAGAAGTTTCCAAGGATAAAGAATCTCTTTTAGATAGCTCAAGATAAAAGAAAATAGTTCACAAACTAAGTAGTCTAGTCTATAAGATTTAAAAGGTGTTAATTCAACATAATGTGATTAAAATTATGTGACTTAGCTCATTCGATCCGGAATAATGTCTAGATCATTGTGTAAAAAAATGAAATTAGTCCATAATAAATTTCAAAAGTTATAAACAATTAAACACCTTCAAAAAATAGTGTTTGTTTTTTTGCTTATTGTTCGTAAATTATAAATATTTTCGAAATTTGAAAAAAGATTCTTAAAGAGGAGAAAATTTAGTAAAAAAAAGTTCCAACTCCCGAAACTGTACCTCCATTATTTATAATTTTAATTTAATGCTGAAAATAGCCCTCCGCGCGCAATTGTTAGGTTGCGCGCGCGGCCTCGAAAGCGAGTACGTCACTTAAAAACATTTTTTTTTAATACTTAAAGTTGATTGAAAAATCTAAAAAAATTACAACACAATCTAAACACTAAAGAATTAATTCTCGTTGAAATTTTTCATAAAAACAAATTTTCTAATATGCTAGACGATTGTTAATTAACAAAATTTTTACAAACTTTCTTCATCGTTCTAAATTTAATAAATGTTTAAATAATTACCGTAAAATTATTTCGCTTCGTGGAGCTCTTCTTATATACATACAAAACAAGATTGCGTCATCAAAGTTTTAAAAATATAAATACTTCGTTTACAATAATTTTTTTAAGTTAACAAAAAAAGAAAAAATTCAATAATGTTGTAAAGAAAATTTTTTTCTTTATTTATTATTATATTTTCGTTTTTATGTCAATAAAAAACAATTATTTATTAAAAATAAATTTTTTTTACTCCATTTGTTTATAAAATTTTTATAAACAAATTGACTATTTTCATATTTTTGAAAATTTTTTTTTGTTATTTTATAGAGAACTGTCAATTATGATTTTTACAAAAAAAAATTTTTCTTAATAATTATTTTCTATTGTTTATAATCGTTTTTTTTAAATATCGGATGTTTAAATTATTAGTTAAGAAATTTTTTTTTTCTAAAAATCATTATTGACTTTTCTCCACAAAATAACAAAAAAAATTTTTTTTTTCATTAACAATTGCATTGTTTATTAACTTTACAATTTGTTATAAACAATTTTTCAACTTTGTTTTATTTTTTTCCTGAACGTAATAATCATTACAAAAATCTTCAATTTTTATAAACAAATGCCCAAAACAATAAAAAATAATAGATAAAAAATATATGACTGACATCATCTGAAAGATAATTTCATCGTCTACAAAAATGACCCGAATGTTAATTGACGTATCTTTAATAGTTTAAAAGTTATATTAGCTTTAAAGTCAACAAATGGATCAGCTGTTGCAATTTTTGTAGCACGTATATTTTCAGAATTACATAAAAAATAGAATAAACTTTTTTCGGTATTTTTATGCATGAGGTCATTTTTGTAAATATTATTACGTTCAGGAAAAAAATAAAACAAAGTTGAAAAATTGATTATAACAAATTGTAAAGTTAATAAACAATGCAATTGTTAATAAAAAAAAAATTTTTTTGTTATTTTGTGGAGAAAAGTCAATTATGATTTTTAGAAAAAAAAAAATTTCTTAACTAATAATTTAAACATCCGATATTTAAAAAAAACGATTATAAACAATAGAAAATAATTATTAAGAAAAATTTTTTTTTGTAAAAATCATAATTGACAGTTCTCTATAAAATAACAAAAAAAATTTTTCCAAAAATATGAAAATAGTCAATTTGTTTATAAAAATTTTATAAACAAATGGAGTAAAAAAAAATTTTTTTTAATTAATAATTGTTTTTATTGACATAAAAACGAAAATATAATAATAAATAAAGTAAAAAATTTTCTTTACAACATTATTGAATTTTTTCTTTTTTTGTTAACTTAAAAAAATTATTATAAAGGAAGTATTTATATTTTTAAAACTTTGATGACGCAATCTTGTTTTGTATGTATATAAGAAGAGCTCCACGAAGCGAAATAATTTTACGGTAATTATTTAAACATTTATTAAATTTAGAACGATGAAGAAAGTTTGTAAAAATTTTGTTAATTAACAATCGTCTAGCATATTAGAAAATTTGTTTTTATGAAAAATTTCAACGAGAATTAATTCTTTAAAGTGTTTAGATTGTGTTGTAATTTTTTTAGATTTTTCAATCAACTTTAAGTATTAAAAAAAAATGTTTTTAAGTGACGTACTCGCTTTCGAGGCCGCGCGCGCAACCTAACAATTGCGCGCGGAGGGCTATTTTCAGCATTAAATTAAAATTATAAATAATGGAGGTACAGTTTCGGGAGTTGGAACTTTTTTTCACTAAATTTTCTCCTCTTTAAGAATCTTTTTTCAAATTTCGAAAATATTTATAATTTACGAACAATAAGCAAAAAAACAAACACTATTTTTTGAAGGTGTTTAATTGTTTATAACTTTTGAAATTTATTATGGACTAATTTCATTTTTTTACACAATGATCTAGACATTATTCCGGATCGAATGAGCTAAGTCACATAATTTTAATCACATTATGTTGAATTAACACCTTTTAAATCTTATAGACTAGACTAAAGACCTTTTGTTCTATATTTACTCAATAATAAATTATATGAAATTCAATATGAAAAGGGCTTATAGAAAACGTCACATCTCAACATAAAGAAAAAATCTACAACACAAATAAAATAATATTTAGAAAAATAATTGTTTGTTTTTAAAAACAAAAAAAGAAGAAAGAAAAAGAAGAAGAGTATTGCATTTATGATATAAAGATAAACTACCAAAAACGGATCCAAATCAGTTAGGACTGACGAAATTTTCACTTTGAATGACACTTTCAACTAGGTTTAAAAACAAACGACAAATAACATAAAAGGTTTAGGGGAAAAAGACCTATAATTTCTTGCAGCTCACGACTGATAAAAACTTAGATGGTGAAAATAAAAAAAGGCGGCTTAAAAATGAATCTTATAAATAAATCTTTAGTAGAATAAAGACTTTCCATGTTTTCCATACAGAAGTACCTATACACATTTTGTAACTAATATATTTCTGAGAGGGTTGAAATGCAAATGAGGTTTCTTTCTCCACTTTTCTTATTTTATGGTTTACATACATATAGGTCGGATCGATACCAAAGGGTTTTAAGGTACGGTTCTGATAAAATAGCACAAATGGCGCTTCAATGAGAGTACTTTCTGAATCGTCCGTTACCTTTCTAGTCGAATTTGGGTAAATTTCTATTTTGTGACATGAACAAATTGGAATGGACCCTTGGAACGTGGAGGTTTTTAGGTAAAATGGAACGTTTTTGTAAATTTAATATTTTATGTGAATGTCGATAGACATTCTGTGGTAATAGGGACAGTAATGTAAGAGATGTTCTTGTTGGTTCCGGACTTCAAAGGGAGCAAATTAATTTTATGAAATAGAAACCTGTATGGGGTACTTATTGAATTTTTAAAATTGCACATTCCAAACTATATTAAAATGTAGGAACTCATCAACTGGCTTTTTAATTTATTTAATTGAATATCCGGCTTGATAGATTTAGGAAGTGATAAATTCTTTATTCGTAGTTCAGTGATTAATGCGTTTGCTTGTAGGTCCGGGGATTGTGGGTTCGATTCCGACGGAAAGCATACTTTGTTTAGTTTTTCAAAGTTTTGTTTATTATAGGGTTAAATCACTTGATTGTCTGACAATAAATTTCGTCTCGGCTGAGATCTGGTAGTCGTTAAAAGAACCACGTCTGATGCTGAGAGGCGGTTTTGAAGAACTCTGATACCAGGGTGTGCATGATCGATTGAAGCAATCAACTCATCAGTACCCAAAGTCACAATTTCAAAATATTGACGAATGTCGACAAGGATAAAATGTATGTAATTGACATAAGCTGCGGTAAATCAATTGGTCAATCTTATGTCAATCCCATACATTTTGCTCTTGTTGTACTTCGTTTACATTTTTGGGATTATGATTTTGGCTAAGCCCCCGATCACTTACTCGAAATCAACAGTTTTCAATCAAACTATATCTGCAATAAATTTCAAAGCCACTCAAGACGATACAGCGACGCGTGCGGAATCCTAAGGATCCTAACAGCCTACAAATTGGCAGTAGTTTACTGTTATTTACGTGATATGGATATTGAAGACTGGCGTTTTTAGGCGGTTATGAGGATAGCGAAGATCGTATCTCAAAGTTTTTTG
This sequence comes from Apomyelois bistriatella, assembly GCA_947044815.1. Lineage (NCBI taxonomy): Eukaryota > Metazoa > Arthropoda > Insecta > Lepidoptera > Pyralidae > Apomyelois > Apomyelois bistriatella. The sequence goes on from OX345693.1 coordinate 3,099,062, forward strand.
TTTTTTCATTTAAATTTATCTACTTATACAAGCATTTCAATCTACAATCTACTTATACAACTTTGATTGCAGGAGTAGTTTTTTACTGATGAATTTGTTAAGTCGGTAATTGTGTCATAAGATCTTCAATCTAAATTGATGAGTAGCTGTGTTCTGCCTCGCTACTGGTACCGGTTTATAATAATTTAATATACTTATAGCCTTCGAATCCTCCAGCGTCTTTTGAGATGTATCCTCAGCTGATTGATCCATAGAGTAATCTCTGGATCTGCTGGTCTTAACTTTTAATTGTAGAGAAAAATGATTTTTTTTTTCTTTCTTTCTTTTTTTAACCCTGCAATACTTTGCTTTTGTTGATTATACAAGTGATATACATAATGTTTTAGTAAATCTATTTTCTACATTGATTTGCTCGCGCATCTATTGTTAACACAATAAAGTTATTTAAAATATATTGATGTTTTTCATGAACATTGCAAGCAAAAAGTTGCAACGTGCATCCTTAAACACTAGATTGCGTGACTCCAAATTGGTTTTGTACTTTTATTGAAGTTGCAATGGAATTTTTCGAATTACAAGGAATATAATGTTACTCGCGGATAGGTAATACAATAGAACGCGACAATTATCATAAAATTGGTAAGGAATGTATTTGTGTCATGTCCTGAGTTAGCTTTATTATCTTGGTATGATATTTCTTTTATACAAGAGTCACCTAAAGGTGACTTTGCACTAACAATTACTGTTAATATTTGTTTTTTTTTTCTTATTTATATGCTCGTCCTATGTCATAGGTATCTAAGGTAAATGCTGGCTTCTGTATGCACTTGGGGTTTCAAATTAATACGATTTCGTAGGCTGTGTAATATTACAAAAATGATTTTATAATTACTTGCATCGAGCCTTCTTGCGATGGGACTCGTGCACGGGTAGAGGAAACGGAATATAAAGCAAAGTAAATATCTATCCCGGGCAGAGGTTATTTAGTACAAACAAATTATAGGTACCTTTGCCATGTGCCATTTTATCAACTCAAAACGGTTAACCATATATCAGTTTTATTTACTCGGCCGAATTTCAATGACCACGCGTAAGCACGCGAAGTCTCACTTAAGATTTTTTACCATTCGCTTCGACCGCTGAAGAAATGTGTTTACACCGCATTTTATGGAATTCTTTTGACATGGCATCTGGCCATTAGATTGGGTGATTGTTAACGCGCGTCCGTCTATAGAGGGCCCTTTGATTTATAGTCGTTTGAATAATGTTTTAAAGGTTATTTTGTTTTGTATTTTGCGATGTTCTGTAAAGGATAGTGGTAAAGCAACATTTTCTTAGTATTTTAAGGTGTCGTCCAATTTTCTTTTAAATCGAACAAAAATAAATAGGCATAAACCTCCATACTGGATGAATGGTTCTGGAGAAATCCAAATCCTCAAATAACGTTTAATCTGAGATTGCCATGGCCATACACTAGAAGTTGGCTTTTCATTCGCAATTCTGAACATTTAGCTAAGTGTTTTTGTTGGAGAAGCTAATTAACTTAATTTCACCTAAATGGCTAAAGTTGAACCTCGAGTAGTATAAACAGCTTTGTTAATCGATAGTTTGTATAAATTTATATTGAAGAAAAGATCTATACGTCAATCAACATACTTAAATTGAGATGATGCCAGATTACCTAAGTATTGTTGTCTTGATCAGGTCACCTACACGAAATGATGATGGTGATGATTATGATATGGTCGCGACTAAGATTGGTTGCCGCCACAACTTTTTCTTAATATCATGATTTCTCTCATGTCAGTCGTTAAGTTAAGCCAGATGTCTTCATCAGGTATCTTTAAAAGTTGGCAACCACTGTTGGCCAGTCGGGCCGCAACATCCGCAAAGAAGACTCTATGGAGCGTTTGGTGATCCAGGGTCGTATTGAAGGCAAGCGTTCGGCCGGTCGGTCTCCAACGAGGTGGCTAGATCTTGTCAAATCTGTAACACAGTGCCCAGCAACAATATGCTCTAAGAAAGCCGCAGACAGAGATATGTGGAGAACAATCGCAAGAACCGCGGTCATAGAGCAACCCAATCTATAATCACGACTACTCTGCCAAGAGTGTACGACTTAGAAGAAGATTATTTATTTTATGACTGTATGACGTTGACTTGTAACCTACACCGGAAGTAAAATATTCAAAAATAGCTATTGTATTGACATCATCATCAACTACCAGTGCGAGACACGCAAGTTATGAATAAATAATACATTTTCTAAACGAATAATACATTTCCAAACGAATTCAAGAAACTAAACGTTTTATTTCCTGGAATTCGTTTTGTTCCACGCGTGAGCGAACGCATAAAAATGTCATACGAGGTCATAGACAATATCGATAAGATGGTGGAGTTTCTTGTAAGGAAATCACAAAAATAGTAGAACTATTTACTCGAAAATCTGAGATAGGTACATTTGACCACACTTTTATACAGAGTTTTATAAAACGTTTGTGAATAATCACTACATAGTATAAAACAAAGTCGTTTTCTCTGTCCCTATGTCCCATTGTATGCTTATCTTTAAAACTACGCAATGGATTTTGATGCTGTTTTTTTAAATAGATAGTGATTCAAGAGGAAGGTTTTTATGCCCATGCGAAGCCGGGGCGGGTCGCTAGTATATATAGTCTCTGTGTTTTACAGCTTGTTTTTATTGGGTTGTGTTTGGAGGAATTGTTTGCTATAATGCTGACATCCACTTTATACAATCGCATCTCCTGCATTTGACAGAGGGTCCATTTCCATACATTGGAATATACAGTGCGTTATAAGAATTTTTTTTCCACGTACGCTGAAGATGTGGAATGAGCCATGGGTTTTCCTAAATACTACAAAATGAGGTCTTTCAAAAAGGACGGGTAAGATCTCAAGGGTCGGCAAACGCACGTGATACTTCTGGTGATGCAGGCATCCGTGGGTTACCGTGTCCACTTACCATCAGGTGGGCCGCATGCCTTTTTGCCAACTATAACTAAATAATTGTACAAAAAACGAATATTTTTGATGAAAAATACACCTGTTACCCTTTTTTTCTAGTTTCAAAATGGTTTTAGTTACAAAAAGTTATAAAATAGATTTAGTGCTAATGTACGCAGTACCTTTGTACATGTGCTTATTTAACAAAAAAAAGATATTTGAAATCAGATTATTATTTTTTTACAAAGTTTACAGTCCTTGTTTCAATGTTTTTCTAGTAAGATGAGTTAGTCCATAGATTACATACATACATACACAAAATCACGTCTTCATCCCATACGGGGAATACAGAGTCTAGGGCCATAAGAACTTAGACCACGTTATGACGTGTGAAGGAGCTAAATGAGCAACAACACAGTCAAATATAAAAGTATAAAATTTTATTTAAATAAAAAAACACAGGGGTGGATTTATAGGGCCCTACTATGCCGTTGGTTCCATCTCCTACAAGTAGGTACTGTCCTGGTGTTCCGCGCTCGGTGGTTCTGGGATGCCGGTGGTTCCGGGATGGTGATCCGACCAGTATGCATGATGATAGTTGAAACAGGAAATCAATAGTGATGGGTTGCTAGCCGCATCACCTAGTTATGATTTTCCTATTCGCCAATTTCCTCAGTCGACTTTTACGGCTTGCGCGGGAAGAGAAGCCGCTGGTATATTCTATGTTTTTCTTTTTCTCCCAGACCAGGATGGAAGGGAGACTAGCATAGATTAACTATTTCATTACTATATTATAACAAATCTATGAATACACAGATTTAAAGAAATAAGCACTATTTTACAAAGATCGTTTTCTTTTATATACCTTTGAAATATATTAAAATGACGAGCATTTAGTGGAAATTAAAATAAGTGGGTTAAAACGTTGCAGGTCGTTGAACCGCACCAAATACCTCGGAACACGCAACCCCCCGGGAACTGACTGGGAACGTACAATTGTTGCCCTATTTCGATGGGAGAAATTGTAGTTGGCAATCAAAATATTGTTGGGAAACTTCTTGGTTGGATTGTACTTTGTAATAAGTGTACAGTGTATATTTTTCTTGTTTTGTTTATCTCTTAGATATACTGGTATGTACAAATTGTCTTAAAATTCAATAAAAAGGTCATTGATTCTGCTAACTTTAAGTTCAATCGTGTCAAAATAGTGTTTCAATTGTAGTGCTTTTTTACACACTAGTTACAAGAAATGTATATTTTTTATATCACTGCTGCTGGTCAAACCCCACACTACATTCACATCACATCATACTGTCATAATGCTTGTAAATAGTGTGTAAAAAGCACTACAATTGTAACACCATTTTGACACGATTGTGACTTAAAGTCAGCAGAATCAATGCCTCCCTTATTAAAAATAAATAAAAAACCGTTTAAAAAGATGTTTCCAATGAATGTACTTATATGTTACTTGTATTGAAACAAAATCAAGGTTAGGTAAAGTTAAGCTTAAGAATTTCAGCAGACTGCTCCAAAGGTCTCTAATTATAGAAATACAATTACGTTTGAGTCATTATTAATCCAAATGTAACATGATTTCAATAATTGAGTTTGGCAAGTCAACAGAAATAATTGAACAAATATTGTTTTATCTTAATGAAACTGTGAAGATAATTTTAATGAATTGCTCGTCATAGATTCCATATTTTCCAACACAAATTGTAACTGCAGTAAGGTTCTAAGGCAAAGGTTTTCATAGTGATGCGCGTTCTTATGAAGACATTACGTGAAGAATCTACTGATTAGAAATCCTCTATACCTATAAATAAAATTGGTGTATCTGTCGGTAAAATTAAATTAAGCACATTTTACTAAATGTTATTTAATGAATTTTGATATAACTGTGTATATATTCCGATACACAGTTATATCAAAATTCTTACAATTTTTGTCTTTCTCTTGTTTCGGCTATCTCTGAAAAGGCTGGACAGATTTTGACAGGATTTTAACTGAAAGATAGCTAATGTAATAAGGAGTAACTTAGCCTACTTTGATTTTATAATTTTGTGATAAAGTTCGCGCGAACGAAGTCGTGGACACGATAAAGGCGAAAGTTTGTGTGTGAGTGTGTATATTTGTTACTCTTTCTCGGGAAAACGGCTGAACCGATTTGGCTGAAATTTGAATGGAGATTGCTTAGACCCACACATTGACTATATTTTATTTATGCCGGAATTCCCACGGGAGCGGAGCCACGGGGGACAGCTAGTATATATAGATATAGATAGATTGGTTACCAAAGAATACGTGCAGTTAAATAACAATACAAAATAGTTCAATTTACTTAGTGCAGGTTTAAAAGTAAACAATTGAAGTCTGCAAACAAAATGCAATTGGAACAGTCTTCACAGTAAATACAGTGTTCGAAGGACCACCTTATAGAAAGAGGCTTAAGGCACCGATCCCTTGCTTCTGCAATACTATTTATGTGTAGGGTTGCCATCTGTCCGGGTTTTAGATACGGCGTCCGGGACGGGCTTCATTCGTTTTCGCGCGGCTTGTCCTGGTTGCCAAATTCTAAAGATGGCAACCCTATCTTAATGTGAGAATATAGCTTTGGTATTTTTATAATAAAAACACTTACTATAAGGTATATTTAAGAGTATAAGCAGAAACATGTGCTTGTTTATTATTTGAACTATTGAAAGCAGCTCGTAATATGTAATTGTTTAATTTATCTGATCTATTTTTTTTTAGTTTTGAGCTGTTTAAGTATTTTTCTTCATCGTCATAATAAACATCATAATTAAGAAAAATAAAGAAACCTTAACGTGTACCTTGCAGAGACTTTGCTCTTGATTCGCTGGTTACCAGATCTTTTCAACATGATATTCTATTTATCACTATAGTACTATATACATTCATTGTTTTCACATCATCATTGCACACTAGTACTAGATACTCATTGTTTGATTACAGTATTGTAAGTAAGTTTTTTTAAAATCTAAATGCGAAAACTTGTTGATGGTGTTCTTGTTACCTTGTTATAAATGTATTCAGTCATATTTAAACACTGTAAGTTTTCCAAATAAAATAAAATAAAATAAATAAATAGTCTACAAAAAAATACTAGTTCCTATTTCGTAACTAATTAATAAAAAAATAAATACTTAGAAGATAATTTGTCTGAGTTGGTAGATCCTACTCAACAGTAGATTTGCGGCTTAAACACAGTATTTGAAGGACTGCCGAGAAAGCGCCTTTATTTGAATAATTTGATTAAGTCACTGTTACAGACGGTTGTGGTTCTTATTGCGACGTTATATGGGCTACTTTGTTTAACATTGATATTGATCAAGATATGGCTTTTATTTCCTTAAATGTGAGGTTTGAAATTTAATTACGATTAGTGACGACAGAACAAAGTTATGGTTTTATAATTTAATATCTGTAGGTTTCATCCTAAAAAAGGTGAGGTTATACAAAATTGATATAGACTGTTGATGTGTAAATAACCATCTTCTTCTTCTATGGGTGCCCCTTCAGCTAGTTAAGGTTAGACATTAGTCTCTTAAAGTCCGTCTTGTCCCAAGCTCTTTATAATAGCTCCATTGTGCTTGCCAACCCGGTCCACTTTTGGATTCGCAGCTAAGATTTATTCCTTCTTCCAGCTTTCCTCTTTCCAGCGACTTTACCCATTATAATGAGTTGCAATAACCATAATCTATATTAATTCTGTCAAAATGCATCAAACTGCACAGTGCACACTTTTTATATTGAATGAATATATAGATAATTTATTTTATAAATGACTAAGTATAGTTTTATTTAAAGAAAATGCATATTGGACAATAAAACTCTCGGATGTGACGGATGGATAGTTTAGCCAAAAGCCGGGTAAGAAGATTTAACGTGCCTTCCGAAGCTTGAACTTTGAAGTATAAGCTGATTACTGGAAACTCTGACAACAGGATGTGCATGGTCATTTGGTCGTATCACCTACATGAATTATGACTGGAAAACACTTAGATAAAAATGAAAAAGAGCCTGGGCGGCCTTAAACTCCATGTTTTGTCAAAAAATATACTTAGTACTTACACTGCCTGTTCTGATATTTGATTTATTTAAATCCTCGCCGAATATAATCTTAGTAGTAGGTCAAGGGTAAGAGTAGGAAAACAAAGTAATCCGATTAAATCATAGGGACTAAATTGTTGATAAACGAATACATATAGAAAAGTTATCACAAGGATTTGTCAAGCTCGGGTTACAATGTTGTGTTAGACACATTCGTACAGTATGTCGTATATTTTATAGTTATTTACACTAGAAATTAAATTATACGACAACTGAACATAAATGTTTAGTATTGCGGCTAAGGTTTTCACACTTATTATGGTAACGAGCGTCAACCCCTCTCCAATCACTGGGATCCAGCCCAAACTTTACGGATCTTCTGTTCGTGCCTCTCTTATCTACAGTAACACTAGGAATTCAATTGTTGCCACCAATAATGATGATGTTATTAATAGTAATCAGGTCATTTTAAATCACTAGAGCAAAAATACATGTCTGCCATAGATAGATTAATATTTTTTTTGTTTTTAAGTTTCTATCGCGGGTCTGCTGGAGGAAATTTCTATAGAAATAAGTAGCACATTTGTACTAAATTTCCTAATTGTAAGTTTCCCGTGTTTGTATTTGAGTGTACATGAATAAAATAAATAAAATAAGCCTGACTGCTATTTTGTGTAATTCTGTGACGTCTTCACTGCTTACCTATTCTAATTAAGTAAATGAGATTGTTACATTGATCTGTTTAAGCAGACTCGAAACAAGTGAGTAAGCAAGATGGTGCATAACATAATGTAAGGCGACATCTTACTATCTTATTTATGTATCGGGTCTGCTTAAATAACAGTTCATGGTAACGGGGCACTTACATTTATGGTCTTGTTACCAAAGCAGCCTTCATATTTTGACATTGTCTTTTTTATTTTTTCAGTGTAATTTTTAAGTTAATTTATTGTATTTTTTAATTTGTTTTAAGTTATTCTTTTTGTGAATGTAGTTAAGTGTTGTGAATGCAGTCCGTGACCCAATCTTGTGATGGCACGTCGAATGCGACCCATACATGTACACAGTGCAACAAGTCTTTCAAATCTTTGAAAGGCCTCAACATACATATTACGAAAACACACAGGAAATGTATTAGCCAAAACAGTTCACCTTTAGACATCCATCGCATTATTTCGAGTGCGCCTACTCATGCAGCCAATGATCAAACTCCTTTCCACAAATATCTTAGCAATTTGAAAAATAGTGTACCCATAGTTAAAAGAATCCCTCGAGGTGCCCGAATAACCGTTGCTACTCATTTATCACAAATAATCCAGAAATGTTACATTAGCAATTGTACTCAAGACTGGCTGAACCTATTTTTATTTTCATACAGCACACTACATATATTAAAGACTGATGAACCTTTATCCTTGACACAAAAGATTAAAAATAACTGTGCTGTAAGCTCCTCGCCTTCTCCCGCACCTCTAATCACACATAATGCCACTCGTAATCGTAATAAACTCATAGAAAACAAAATCTGTGACGGTGATCTCAAAGGTGCCGCTCGCCTTTTGTTTTCCAACGACGTGCTATCACCAGATACCCCTGACACCCTTCAGGCCTTACGGACAAAACATCCCCCAGCCCCAGTAATTCCATATTTCCTTGACCCACCAACAGCAGGGCAAGCATGCCTTCAAATTCAAAAAAAAGATGTTACGGATGCCATTTTATCTTTTAAACCAGGTTCGGCTGCAGGTTTGGATGGAATCTCACCCCAACATTTGAAAGACTTAACATCGCATTCTGTGGGTGATGCAGGCGAGCAACTTGTAAATTCAATAACTAAATTGATCAACTTTATGTATTCTGGTAATGTCAATCCTGAAATCGTTCCCATTCTTTTCGGCGCGAACCTCATTGCCCTAACCAAAAAGGACGGAGGGGTGAGACCAATTGCTGTTGGATCAACACTACGACGTCTGGCCTCAAAAATTGCTGTTCGACATATTTTACCAAAGTTAAATTCGGAATTTGAACCCGTACAGTTAGGCTTCGGTGTAAAAGGAGGATGTGAGGCAGCCGTCCATGCCCTACGCTCTTTCCTAACTTACGGACAGCCTGACGTGTTGCTCAAAATTGATGTCAAAAATGCATTCAATTCGGTAAATAGGGATACCCTGCTGACGGAAATAAAACAACAAATTCCTGAAATATACAATTATCTTCTTCTCAGTTACGCTGACCCAACAAAATTGTTATATCGTTCTAATGAACTGTCTTCGGAAGTAGGTTGTCAACAGGGTGATCCCCTTGGGCCTGCAATATTTAGTTTGGCTATAAATCCGATAATCAAAAATTTAAATTCTAAATTCAACGTTTGGTATTTGGACGACGGAACCCTAGGAGGTGACGTGGATACTGTTTTTTCAGATCTTGTTTTGATCAAAAATAAATTTGAAGCCATTGGATTGGAGCTTAATTTTAGCAAATGCGAACTTTTTATAAATAACTGCAACTTAAATTTAAATGATGTAAAAAAAAAATATAATAGTTTGGCTCCAAATATTAAAATAGTTAACAGTAATTCCCTTTACCTTTTAGGTTCTCCTATTTTTGATGAATCAGTTTCTGAATATATTAATAATTCAATTACTAAATTTCAAAATTCTGCTAACCGTCTCCTTGAAATTAGTCCACATTATGCACTCTGCATCTTAAAATTCTGTCTTTTCGTCCCAAAATTTACGTATGCGCTCCGTTGCTGCTCCTTTTGGAATCACCCAGATCTCTTGACTCAAGTGGATGACTTAATCAAAACTAGCTTAGAATCGATTATTAATATGCAGCTTAACGAGCAATCTTGGACCCAAGCATCCCTTCCCATCCGTTATGGTGGTTTAGGGATTCGCAAAATTTCTAGTGTCGCTTTACCAGCCTTCCTATCTTCTGTCCATAGTTCAGCAAATCTCATAAGTAAAATTTTAAACCCTTCAAACTTTGAGATTGTTGGCTTGGAAGAAGCTAGAAACGCTTTCTTAATTGCATGCCCAGGTCAAAATTTTCCAGTTTCTACAAATTCACAGAGGAGCTGGGACGACATAAACTGCAAATTGACATATGACAATATTTTGAGCTGTAGTACAGGTTCGGAGCGTGCTAGGCTTTTGGCCGTGGGTGCACATGAGGCCGGCTACTGGCTTCATGCGTACCCGTCATCCAAAACAGGAACTTTTCTTGAGCCTGACACGCTCCGAATCTCAACCTGTCTACGGCTTGGGGTTCCGGTCTGCACTCCTCATAAATGTCCCTGTGGCAGTGATGTCGACAAGCTAGGACATCACGGACTGTCTTGCCAAAAAAGTGCAGGCCGCTTCTCTAGACATGCCGCACTTAACGATATCATACGCCGGTCCCTTGCCACCGTCAACGTGCCAAGTCTTCTTGAGCCGACTGGTGTTGCAAGAGACGATGGCAAGAGACCGGACGGTATGAGTTTGATTCCATGGAAGATGGGCCGGGTGCTGGTATGGGATGCGACCTGTTCAGACACGCTGGCCCCTTCCCATCTACATGGAACCAACAACAGAGTTGGTGCGGCTTGTGAAGCGGCTGAAAAACTTAAGGCTAGCAAATACAGGGGTCTAGGCTCCGAATATGATTTTGTCCCTTTCGGAGTCGAGACCCTTGGTCCGTGGGGTCCTAGTGCTATAAGACTTTTTAAAGAAATTGCTAAAAGGTTAGTCGACATCACTGGAGACCGAAGAGCTGGCAGCTTCCTCGGACAAAGAATTAGTTTAGCCATTCAAAGGGGGAATGCTGCCAGTATCTTCGGAACCTTGCCTACAGGGACTCCTTTTAATAATATATTTTAGTCATTTATATGTAAATATATATATATAATTTTTTTTTTAGCATAAAATTTAAAATAGATTAGTTTTTAATTATTATTTTTTTATTACTTAATTAAATTTCAAATGTTGTATATTTATGACAATTATATGCACAATTTTCCATATTACAAAAAGCAGAAACCTGCGCTATAGATGCTTATAACTAAATAGCAAAAGTACTAACCAACAATAGTATTCCACATTGCGACCCATTTATAACGTTTGAACTCCCAAATGCATTGGAATACTGAAACTACCGTCGCTTGAATATCTAATGAGACAGAGCTATTATCAGTATGGCTCATTAAATTTTACGCTCAGGGTAAACCTCTATATTCAATGCGATTCTAAGCTCTGTGCTAATGTTTATAAAGGCTAGGTAAATAAGTAAGGTAATCAGTTTTACGGGGCTTAAAAAATCCCAAAAGAGAATTGTATTTAGTGACTACTTAACACTCCTATTCTTTTGTTTTAAAGACCATTTTACTTTAAAGCACTTTTGGAGCATTGTGATGAGATGAACACTGGGAATCCTTTTTAATTTAAATTAAATTTTGTGTAATGAGTTTATTTGTGAGCCGGATAATTGGGAGATGAATTTAATTTTACATGTGAGTAGTGGGTTAATTGGCATAGTTTTTACAGCGAGCCTTTTTAATTGGTCGTGTGGTTTTAATTACGTGTGTTGTTATGGTAAAACTGCACATCTGGTATGTGGCATGTAAAAACTAACATGTTAGTGATATTTTTCACGGTTTTACATGCCATTTGTGGTATAACTTTACTTAACAATCGAATATTCAAGAACTTTTGTTTTATTTCAGCACAAAGAGTCCGAGGAAATTAAAACAATAATTTAAAACATGTACAATTGTACAGCGCAGGGTTATAGATAGAAGAAGTTGATTGGCGATGCCGTGTCTCTTCCCAAACTGTGACACATCTATGTATTGTCTTGACCTAGGTCTTGGCTACTAAGCTACTGGTAATGCTTTATTGGTGGCGTACCTACTGGTTCTCATGAATTTTATTAGCCTGAGTTAAGACGGTATGAAGGAAAGACTAGAGAGGAGCGATTTAAGCTTTGATAATTAGGGGAAGAACATAATCATCCAATCTAAATCACCAGACATCATTAACCCAGCTAAAAAAAACTAAAAAATAAACATGAAATCGTCAAACAAAATTTTCCATTTACTACTTTCACAAAGGAAATTCAAATTGTATGTAAATATCTTCGCCCCTGGTTAGAGTCGACATCAGCTGGCATTATGGTAATTTGCAGAGCACTCGCTTCCGAAGTGCGGTTAATCAAGTCATATGTACGTATGTACTGAAATGGGGGTCTTAATCAAGTAGCTCATTACGCGTGCTTATGTATCTAATTATTTTTAATTTCTCTGTAGACTTGTATAGCTCAAAGTATTTATTTTAGAAACACAAAAAATACATACACTAAAAACAACAAGTAATTCTCAAAATTTACCTAACATATTGCTGGCAGATAACATTTCTAGTGCTGATTTTCCATCTATAATGAGGTCTTATATGCATGCATGCATGAGCATAAAAATCTATTAGTTCAAAAAGTCTACTGGTTAAGATCTCTATCCGGACCTTGTATAGTTACAAATCCTAAATGTTGTCCAATACTAAGAACAAGCCTTTCTTTAATTCTGTAACATTTCCAATTGAAGTTTTTTATCAAGTCTTTTCAGGAATCCAGAACTTAAAAGATTATATACATTCTGTAGTCACCATTTTCATTAATTAGGTGTAATCGATTTTTTTAAATTCTAACAAGCTACCAAATACTGAAAGATTTAATTTTTTGCCGAGTAAATTAAATGTTGATTGAAAACCTTTTCCTTAAAGTTGGTTTAAAAGTCAACATTGTAAGCTTCAAGAATTATTCGCAGTACCTTCAAAAGTTTGGCTCGTAATCAAATTGGGGTTTACTCGTTTCGGATGCCATGAAAATAAAACTCAAGCATGAGAGCGTTCGGATCGAGAACCAACTTTATAACGACATAAAAAAGTCTCTCGTACGGTTGTTGATGTCAAAAAATGTTGATATTACAGATGTCAAATAAATGATATACTTCTAGTTGCATCTTCCATTGTATGATTCTTAACCTAAGGCTCGCCTAAAAAAAAAAACATATTTTGATGGTGTGGCATCAATCTATAATTGTATCATTATATATTTGTAAAATTATTGAATAAAGAAAAAGCTTTCGTCGATTGTGCAAATTCGTCTTTATAAATGTAGAAATTCTTCGGCCATGTCACCTGCATAAAGACTATGGAGCGTTTGGTGATCCAGGGTCGTGTTGAAGGCAAGCGTTCACGCGGTCGGTCTCCTACGAGATGACTAGATCTAGTTAAAGCTGTAACACAGCGCCCAGCAACAGTAAGCTCCAAGAAAGCCGCAGACAGAGATGTGTGGAGAAGGATCGCAAGAGCAGCAGCCATGGAGCAACCCAATCTATATTCACGATCACTCTGTCAAGAGTGTACGTCTAAGAAGAAGAATATTGTAAAACTGGATGCTGGCTGCTTTGTCATTCTTCCACTTGGTTACCGCAGACATTCGGATCACTGCCAGTCGTTAAGTATTATGAAGCAATATTTGATGTTACAACCAGATTTCTAAGCTTTGTTTCGGATTTCTTTAATTGTTACCGTTTCAAGAATTTGTTGAAACCTATTTTAATTGAAAAAAGGTATAATATAATTGAGGCTTCGTCGGGAGAGCTCTACTCTAATCGGATGAAAACGATACTATACATACACATTACATACACACCGTAAATAAATGGCCACATGGACCTTACATTTACTTTGACCACTATTTGGCCAACTCCAACCACTCGTTCACTTTGATCAGGTGGCTTACCACCATCTCTTAAGACCGATCCCACCAAAAACATAAATGTAAAAAACGAGAGCCAAGTTCAATACAAAAATTATGCATGGCGGTGAGCTTCGCCGCAAAAAGAATGGCGATCTAAATGAGTGCCAAGTTCTATGCAAAATCGAAATATGTTTTTATAGGAACAAAATAACATTATGAACAAGTATTAAACTCTATTTCTTTGCTTTATTAGATACCTATAACAATTGCTGTTATTTAAAAATGTGAGATCTTGAAGTAGGTCAGATTTGACTTGGCCAGTTTTTAACACAATTAAAATGTTGAATAACTTTATAAAATGACTTATGTAATGAAAACTAGCCAAGTCAAATCTGACCTACTTCAAGATCTCACATTTTTAAATAACAGCAATTGTTATAGGTATCTAATAAAGCAAAGAAATAGAGTTTAATACTTGTTCATAATGTTATTTTGTTCCTATAAAAACATATTTCGATTTTGCATAGAACTTGACACTCATTTAGATCGCCATTCTTTTTGCGGCGAAGCTCACCGCAAAGCATAATTTTTGTATTGAACTTGGCTCTCGTTTTTTACATTTATGTTTTTGGTGGGATATCATTACTTTTTGTAAAGAAAACTAGGCAAGTATTCCTATTTAATGTTTTTTTTTGCGTGACAAATTAACCTAAAAGAGCTACAAACAAATGAGGTTTTGAAAGAAACGATTTACGTAATATTAAATAACTCACAAATGCCGTTAAAGTACAATACTAAAAAGGAATAATTTATATCTGGACTATTCTAGCTATAACTCAAATAAATTTAGTCGAACGACGCAGCATTAAACGCAATCTAATAGGTGGGTTTTCGCTAAACAACCGGGCATAACGAGGACGCTGGCGCGAATGAGCGCCGCTAAGAGCATACTTTGGTTCGTTCGCATTTTAAGTCGTATAGCGCTGTGAGCCGCGCACAAGTGCAAGGCGCGAGCGAGTTCAAGCAGCATTCTTAGACTAGTCAATACATACATATATCGGTACCAATAAGACTTCGCTATTGCCTTGACCTTGGTATACATACACATTGGAGTTTCTTTTAGGGTACAAAGAGTTCGAACTAACAAATTTATACCTTAAAATATTATTTCTTATTTTCAAAAGAAATCAGAGAAACGAACCTTGGGCACTGATCTTTGTTAATTTAGTGAGCCGTGGACTATAAGATAACTACTATGCAGGTATAAACCAACCGACCCGCTAAATTTTAAGTAAATCGCTACCGCTTATAATTTTGTACCATAAGTCAGAGCGTGACGCTGATTGGCTGGTGTGCTGCCGCGCGCCGCTGACGACACACCGTTGTTGGCCGGTTGTTTAGCGCGTAGGTATTACAAGTTTTTTGTATGGGGACAGCATTTATTTTTTGACTTTTTTTTATTTTTTGATTTTTTCCTACGCTTACACACAATTTTCGAGCTGGATTCCAAATTTCATCCTTCTAGGTCATCTGGAAGTAGGTTAGGTTTAGGTACTATAAGTCAGTCAGTCAGTGCTAAAATTTACAACTTTTTGACCTTCATATCTTTATAACCGTTTGAGCAAGCTTCATGAAATTTGGGCTTCTATATGTCCTGATGGATCTTATTAAATACACGTAGTTTTATGTGTTTAAATTAAAGAGGTTTCGAGTTATAGAAGGGTCAAAAGTGGCACCAAGTGGTTCGTGTAATATTACACTCGGCGCTGGCTAGCCAGTTCCTTTGCTTGAACTTGGCTTGACACGCTGCCGCGTGTCTAGATTTAGAAACTATTGAGTAAGGGAAATGTCGCCTTACATCATGTATAGCGCTGTCTCGCTCACTCACTGGATCTTGCATGGTTTTGATGATAGATTAAAAAAAAAAAACTTAACAGCGCGATTCGAACTTCTTTGGTTTTAATAGATGGTAATAGGCCACCAGATCCTCTTTTGTATAAAAATCGATCAACTAGGGCACGACAAATAATGAGTTTTTTTGTTTCATCGCGCATCGAATCAAGCTCTGTACACTTATTATTTTGTAATACTGTAAAGCAAATCCATCCAATAGAGATATTTCGGAGAAGTCACATCAATAAACTGGTACTTGGGAAAATTTATCGAAACGGTAAAAAATGATAATGACTACCAATTCGCAATTTTAACGCAGTTATTAAGTTGTATAAACTTACTAACTGTGCCACACGGTTTCATCCGCTTATTTGCAACCTCACTTAATAAACAAGAGGTCCTAGCCGTTAGTAGAAATAAAACTTGAAAACGCATAAATATATTTTTAAGTAGTATTCTCATATTAGTTTAGTTTGTTATTTTAAAATAATTTTAAGTATACAAATTTCGTTCTTAATTCTAAAATAAATAATATAGTATTCTTTTCAAATTTGTAGTAAGACACGCGTAAAATTTGTAGTATATTCAGATAAATATATATGTATTATCCTAATTGTAAACCAGATATGTCCCTTTATAAAATTATATGTGAATAATGAAATCTTTCCTTGGCTGATGTTCTCTAACGATTAAATATTTATAAACTTAACCTAATCGCTAAATCGCTAATCGTAACTATAGTTCAGCTCTGCAAATTTTTTAGTTTCTATTTTGCCTTCCGTGTTTCAGTTTACAATTTTTATTAAAATATCTTTCTTGTATGGACTGTTGTCTTTTTTGACTTTTTTAAGTGATGATAGATGTGATACCGCGACATCACCTGCAGCCGCGTCCCCCGTGCCGCAACCGCCCCGAACACCTTATATATAGCTCGACTGGTAGATGATGGCACTGTCTTCCCCGACATCTACCAGTTAAGTACCTCTCTTATTGTTTAACACCGACTTTGTGCTTGAATTTCTCACGACCTGATTTTATTTGTAATATTCTAGAAATAAATAGCAGTATTAAATTCCTTTTTAATATAAAATTTCTATTTTTAATATTTTTTATCTCTCTTTACTCACCTATAGCTCACATGTTATATAGATAAAGATTTTAAACTTTTTTGATTGACTTTATATTTTAATAAAGTTGACTTTAACTGTAATTATTTTAACATAACGTTTATTTGTTAAATGTTATAATTAAAGTGATAATGGACATTACAGTGGGCAACGGGGAACAATGTGGTCATTTGAAATGAGACCATCCAGTCATTATCATAAGCTTTACCTTTCCAGTGAAGATCCCATTATCCATATAATTTGGTTGAGTTTAGGTAATAAAAAGAAGGAGATAAGTTTAAATGCTGGTGGGTTTTAACATAATCGCCTTTTTTAATATATCGAAAAACTAATGTGTTTTTTTTTTCTATTGTTAAAATACCAAACGTATATGTGTGCGCACCTCGTAATTAACAACGGCGTTATTTACAGAGAAAAAAAATATTCGATGGAGCTTAATGTAAGCTAATAAAGTAATCATTAATTGGTTACTTTATTGAAATAAAAAAAAGAAACAAATAATTTCCTTTTCTTCATTGTTGTGACGATAATTCCATTTAGGGATCTACTACGTAACTATTATGTCCCTTTCCTCTATATTAAATGTTTGACAGTCCTTGATTGACATAAGCACTCCAATAAATAAAGCATAATTTTCTAATTATATAAGTAATATCTTCCTTTTTCTATTATCTAAACAAA
This sequence comes from Apomyelois bistriatella, assembly GCA_947044815.1. Taxonomy (NCBI): domain Eukaryota; kingdom Metazoa; phylum Arthropoda; class Insecta; order Lepidoptera; family Pyralidae; genus Apomyelois; species Apomyelois bistriatella. The sequence goes on from OX345693.1 coordinate 3,116,545, forward strand.
TATGAATATGAAGCCTGAAAACAAATTTCTGGTCTACAATGGAAGAAAATAAACAAAACAATTGAATATAAAATTGTTTATCGTCTTGGGAATGGTTAAACAACAATTACTCTGAAATCAAAGTACCGTTTCAGTACCTAATGAAGTTTAGAATTACAGTATTTAAAAAGTTTAATTTTATAACTTACTTTAATTTCTCAAGCGCGAATCGGAATCTTGCGTAACCTACGGCGGATTTGAATAATTTTTGTGAGCATTTTAGTTTGTTGTTTTTTTATATTTTCTGTAGGTTAGTATTTTTTATTATTATTGCGTGTACGGTCATGACAACGTCTCTCAACCTCTGACGTGGTTCTTTTTACAACTACCAGATGGCAGCCGGGACCAACGGCCTCCGTAGCACTGAATCATCTTTATTATCAGACAATGAAGTGATTTAAAAAAAAAAAAAGGAAAAAGGGATGTTTTGATGGTTTGGACATGTAGAGAGGATGGATGAAAGGAGACTGACGAAAAGTATATACAAAGCAGAGTTGGCTGGGAGCGGCGGTCAGGGTCGGCCTCGTAAAACATACTGCGACCAAATCGCAGATCTTTTGAAAAAGGGAGACATTAGGAGTACCCGAAATCGGCGACCGTGTATGAAGAGAGTGATGAGTGTGGAGGAGGCGAGAGAGGTATGTAAGGATCGTAGCCAATGGAAATCTCTAGTCTCTGCCTTCCCCTACGGGAGACAGGCGTGATGATATGTATGTATGTATGTATGTATGAAGTGATTTAAACCTGGAGTATCCTAACCAAACTGGAAATAACTAAACAAAGTATGCTTCCCGTGGGAATCGAATCCACGACCCCGAGTCTATAGGCAGACGTCTTAACCACTTGACCATGGAGACAGATTAAGTGAAATTTTCTTTTATATTAATACATACATGTGAGATCGAAATTATTAGAGTATGAACGTAGCTTATAAACTGGACGTAGCCGATGCATAAGAGAGAGGTATGTGAGTGAGCAAACAGGGAGATGATGGAAAAATTTAGAAGAGAACTTTACATACGACGAACGGAATAGGTGTATTATTTCATTGTGTTTTTAAAATAAACTTTGGATCTTAACTCGATCGTTTATTTTACTCTGTAATCCCATATATAATCACGATTGTCTCCCGCAGGGGTAGGCGGAGACTAGAGATTTTGGCTACGATCCTTCCTCGATTCGTCCACACTCATCATTTTTGCTTTTATATTTTTTTAACTATGGCTCTATTCAGCCACTCAAAGCACACACATAAAAACGTAATGAATGACATGTTTGACCTCTTTAAATAAAATGTTACAGCACACGGTGAGAACTTTTTTGTAAATAAAAGATCTAAAACGACCAAATGCACGCTAGCGGTACAAAACGGAACCCGGAGTGTGCCCGTGGGATTTGAAGTCGTGAACCTATATAATATACTTATTTCGAACGCTCTCCAACACGACTCATGTATTGAACCTCTATTTGTTACTTAAAATGATAGCACATTTGGTGAATTCGTGAACATATTCTTTCGGAATTTATGCGAACATATTTTTTGAGGTTTTTATGGTTGCTAGTTTGATTGAAACAACTTTTGATATGCACATTGTTTTTTTTTCTTGTTTAATATGCATTTTTTACCCAGCTGTGGAAACAAAAATAAAGGAAATGTATGACCTGTACTGCACCTATACAAGTATGTATGTTTATGCGTACATAATTTCCTTTTGTATGACGACTTTATTTTAACACGAATAATAATGTTTAAGTGTAACGGGGTTTTGAAAATTAAGCCTACACTCTTTATTTTTTATAAAATTGGGCATTCAATAAATTAATACTCATAAGAACAAATCACACAGATTGAGTTAGCCCTGAAGTAAGTTCGAGACTTGTGTCATGGGACACTAACTAAAAGACTTTGTTTTATAAAATAAAAATATCATTTTCATTTTGAACTGACCGGAAATCGAACCCGGGACCTCCTGAGTAGCGGGGCAGGCATGTAAAACATTTCGCCAGGAAGGCCGTCAATGGATAAACGGATAGTCAACCCTAATTATAGTTCGCAGTTGCTGGTAGGTATAATCCACTACCAGTATGAAAATTTAAAGTCGCATAACAAGATAAGCAAAAATAACTTTTACAATATTCTCGATAAGACGCGGCTTAATTTATACTTCAACAATGCAAACGTCATGGTCAGTTAGACAAAATGAAACAAGTTCGAATTACTACGAAACTAATAGCGAGGCAGTATTACAATCTATGATTGTCGATCTATTGAATAGATCTTAGAACACAACTTTACCCAAAAACAATGACTGTTCCGATAGTCGGACACCTCTTGTGGAGGGCCAAAGTTCTAGCAATCAATGGAGTTGGGTTATTTAGGGCGGCAATCCATAGCTGGCATAAAGTTTTAGTACCTGGGCGTACGAGCTTCGCTCGTTTTATGCAGAAAAATAAAATAAAAATACGAGAAAAATGAATTTTCCCAGATATGGAATCTAGCTAGATTAATTTTATGACTATGTAAGTAACTTATGTTTAAAATTTCATAGAAATCGTAAGAGCTGTCTCCGAATACGCGAGTACAAATAAATTTATACATATAATATATTTTGCTCATTACTAGTAAAAAATTATGTATTTCACACAAATAAATGAGTTTCTTCGTTTCTTTTTTTTTTCTTTCGAGCCAAAATACAACAAATGTTGTACATTATAACTACTCACGCAGGCATCTTTTGTACAGAATTCTACCTCTTGTATAAAATTATAAATCCTATGGTAATTCCTGCTATCATATTTTTAACAACTTAAGTTATAGCTTCGTCCGTGTTATGCAACAAATGCTAAAATGTGTTTCATCTCGTTTTTTCTCCTGAAACGTCTGTAATTGAGAAAGAGACAAAACATATTTTAGTTAAAATAAGCTTAACAAACCTTTCTTATTACGGGGGCTAGACATTATGTTTGCGGAATTGGTAGCATAGCGTTTATAGCTTATCTTTTGCTATGGATTTGTGTCTTTATCATCTATTGAGGGAAGTTGTTGTAATCCAAGTGGATCAAGTAGTACGTGAGGGCTGATTGGCTCAGAAAGGGCTTTGGCGATTCAGTTAATCACTGGCTAGTAATCAACATTAGATGTAGGCAGCTAGACGTATTAAGACTTAAGGTAAACAAGGATAAATCATCTATTAGGTTTTTGCCATTTCCTTTCACTTCAATCTTAAGTTCTCCTCGAGATTTTGTGTTAAATAATTATTTTTATTCTATTAATTTTAAAACTTTAATGATAATTTTATTTATTTGGTCTAATAAAAGCTGATATAATTTTTACTAGGTATTTTCGTCTACTCTTGTATTATGTGAACAAATTGTATCTATGTATAGTTGTTGCTTTTCTCATTAACCCACTGTACTTGACGATAGTGTACAGAAAAGTATACCAAATTGTCATTAAAAAAGCTTAAGGTTAAGCACAACTAAAATGGTTTACTTTAGTTTATAATGTACTTAAAAATGAATCCTTCACGCTATCACACAATAGGTACATCCTAGTAATAACAATTACATTATTTTTCTTGTTATGCAGTAATAAAAAGTAAAGATTATATTAAATCATATAAAAGAAATTAAGTTATAAATGTCAAGGGAAGAATAACGGGCAGTTAAGGGGAGCCACAAAAACCTCTGTAATCTGTTAACTGCAGCTAACTGGGTGGGGACTGGGGGAGACCATAGACTAGAAACTCTATAAATTTTTGAACTTCACTCATAAGAATAATGGGAACGACTTTTGGGGTTCCAAAATTAAAACAGTTTTCATTACATATTTTGATGCTATCGCACCTATTAAGGCGCTTTATATTTTTGATCCGTTTTTTTTTTTATATATGATTAGGTTGGCAATTAAGTACACCGTCCTCGCAACATAGAATATACAATAATGATGCTCACACACACTGAGACCTTTCAAATTAAACCTTAATCAAAAGACATAAAAGCTCAATGTGAGAAAATATCCGGTGGATATAACATTGATAAAGTTATCGATAAAAAATAAGATATTACATTTTAGCGGATCCCGGGTCTTACAGAAATAAAGAAAAACGATGAGTAAAAATATGTTAAAACTACCAAAATCAGACCAGATATATATTAATTCTGAATCTGAAGTTAATTTTAAACTTATGAAGTTATTAAATTATAGTTCCCTATAGTTACAAATTGCAATATTGATAATAACGGCCACTTTTAACAGTTTCGCAATTTGTAACTATATGGGGACTATAATTTAATAGGTTTAAAATTAACTTAAATCCAGAACCTTAATTACATAAGACGGATTTTTGATAACTTGTGTTTTCAGTGAATAATGATTATTAATTGATGGTGGCGCTAGTGTTTACCAAGGTATCGTCTTAAAGATAGGCGTGTTAGTTACAACAGTTTTTATTTATATCAATTTACTTTCTTATTAATATTATAAATGCAAAAGTCTGTCTGTCTGTCTCTCACGGCTTAACCGCTGGACCATTTTGACGAAATTTGGTATGGATAATGGATATAGATAAGGACCACGGCCCAAACATATGCTACTTTTGGGCACGATATAACCGAGTCTTACGTGGGCGGAGCCAGTGCCAAAAGCTAGTCACTTGATAAACGAAACAAATCTTTTCCCATTCCCAAAATCAAATATTAACCAACAGGAAGGGTTGAAACAAAATGGTTATTCTTAGTAATTTCACGCTACCCCTTATATTTTGCAACCCCTGTCTCAAGGCCCCACTTGCAATGCAGCATATCTCGGACAATAACAGCCCAATGGGTCCTCTTTGACCCTCCAATTTTAGTAATTTTATCTGAATACGTCTGGGAATAATTTAAGATATTCTATTGGGATAGGATCGCCCTGAAGGGATTTTATTTCCTTTAATGCCATGGCGCATTGCCGTTGAATGAAAAGAAAAGTGGTTTCGGCGTTTTAAGGGATTCGACATTTTGACGAATAATAAAGTTCGTCATGTAAAATGAAAGTTATTTGAATGTTGTTCCTCACAAATATCACAACGAGGTTAGATAAATAGTCGTGTCAATACTTTACACAATAGTGTATAGTCATTGCATTATAATTTTTGAAATAGCCATATAATTTGAACTCAAATATAACAAAACACGCAATGCAAACGATAAATATTACACCGGTGCAATATATCACTATTAATTAATTATTCTAGTCGTAAAGCGAACATGTTACAAGTAATTTTGATATTTTATATTGCTGAGAGATTTTGTTTGTTGGAGTGCTTACATAGCTAAAAACCGTTATTTAAGAATCAAACGAACTTACCTAGTGATGTTTGATTCCAATTATGCGAGGGTCTCAACCGAAGACGATTACATTTATTACAAGCAGCAGCACATGATATTGTGCATCTCAGTCACACATTTAGAGAAAATATATTTAAAAGTATTGAAATTGCATTTCCGTCCCCCTCCCGCCCGTCCTAGCCCGGCTGCGCCGACGCTGGCCTCATTATTTTAGAGCTTTTTTGTGTCATTAAGACATTTTTCTTTGCACTTAGGGTTATTGGGTGGGATTGGGCTATGTAATCGTCTTCGGTTGAGACCCTCGCATAATTGGAATCAAACATCACTAGGTAAGTTCGTTTGATTCTTAATTATACTTCGGGTCATCAACCGAAGACGATTACATTTATTACAAGCAGATGTTCAGAGCTGACATGGCCACGATGAAAAAAAAAATGTAGTTGTAACATATTTTTTATTTCACTAAGGAAATAAATGGATACAAATTCTCATTTATCGTTTTCTTAATCAAAGTTAATTAAATAAATTGATTTATATCTCATAAACAGATTCAACTGCGAGTTATATCAAATACAGTGTTGACAAATTCATTTTCGTCTGTTTCGACTTCCCTATAATAGTATTTTAGGAAGACGTTGGAAGAATCACTCCAACCTGCCGCCTTGCGAACCACTTCCAGATTCACCCCACGCCTGTGTGCCGCGGACGTCGCGGCTGACCGTGAGCTGTGTGCTCCAAATAAAGATATGTCTATACCACTATCATATAATGACTTCTTTACCCAGTGTGCTAGCGTTTGAGAGCCTACTTTTTTATGAGGCTTACGGACTGCTACAAACAAGTGACCGTTAGATTGATCTGATCTAAGATCTTTAGTTTTTTCTAAATATGTTTGGAGAGCAACTGCTGGGCAGATAGAAGGGTTTTCACGAATAAATGGTAATCTGATTAGTGGTTGGCAGGAACCAGGTCGTGAGGTCTTAATTAGATCTGTAATTTTAATCACAATACTGTTGCTACCTATTGTTATATTTTCTAATTTGATTAAACTAATAGTCTGCATTCTCTGTGCAGAGGCTAAAGCTAATAAAGTACAGGTTTTATAAGACAAATTAGACAAAGAAATATTATCATAAGGATACATATTTGAAAGATGATTTAACACTTTGTTTGTGTCCCAGGTAGAATTGTATTTAGGACACGGGGGTTTTAGTCTGTAAACCCCCTTTAAAAATCGATTAATACAATCATTCGATGTAATGCTCGTGCCTAGAATGGCTGAAAGAGCCGATCTATGCGTATTTAAACTACTGTAGCATAAACCTTCGTTGAATCTTTCAGTCAAAAAGCTTAAAACATCTTTTGTTTGAACATTACAAAGAACACTAAGCTTTTTATTTTTACAATATGCCCACCAGGCTTTAATTGAACTGCAATATTGGTTTATTGTATTAGGTGCAAATGAAGCCATTACTATATTTAAGGAATCTTGAGGTACACCACGAATAATCATCGCTTCCCTGATAATTTGGCTGCCACCAGGATAAGACTCGCATGAAGGGGATGATGATTCCTGAAAGGGGAATATAACAAGTCTTTGTCGGGTCCAAAAAATATTTTGTCTGATATTACTAGCCTAGACCACAGAGGAAACCAGGGTTGCGATGGCCAGAATGGTATAACCAGGACACCTTCTGCTTCATCAACCATTATTTTTTCCAAAACCTTTGTTATTAGGCTGAATACTTCAGATAATGGGTCGAGTTTCCAAAAGGCATATTTGACACATTTATAATTTTGTGCACTCGCAAATAAGTCAAAGTCAGGATTGCCCAGTGAGGTGACTATCTGATCAAACGCATGATCAGATAGTTCCCATTCGGTATCTATATTCAAATAACGAGATTCGCGATCTGCATCAACATTATCGCACGATCTGACATAGGAAGCAAACACAAATGTGTTTCTTTGTTCACACCATTTCCAAATTTCTCGTGATAATTTATTTAAATGGATATGTTGAACTCCGCCCATTCGATTAATGTAACAAATTGCTGTGGTGTTATCAATACGTAATAAAATATCACAGTCTCTTAGATTTTTGGCAAAAATTTTAAGTCCATAGAACGCGGCTTTTAATTCTAATACATTAATATGATATTGAAGATCTGTGCTTGACCAGTTACCACTAGCATATTGGCCTCCGCATGCCACACCCCAACCAGTACTGGATGCGTCGGTGAATATTTCTAAACTATAGTTATTTTTTCTAATAGGACAAAAAGATGATTCTATGTTATTTTTCCACCAGGTAAAATCATTAAACAGACACGGATCTATTTCCATTTGTTTATTATAGTCGTCAGAATTATTAAGAGCGAGATTTTTTTCTCTTTCGAACAACTTAGTATACATCCACCCGTAACTGACAGCCGGGCATGCGGAGGTTAGGAGACCTATAAATTCTGCAAAATATCTAATAGTGCATTTATTTTTACGCATTATCTCCATAGACCTGGTTTTAATACGTTGTTTTTTCTCATCCGGTAATTCTATTATCATATCTTTAGTGTTAAAAATAAAACCTAAAAATTTGCATGTCCTGCTTGGGGACATAGCACTTTTTTTTAGTGTTTATAACAAAACCCAATAATTCTAATAATTTTTTTGTTTTGTTGACATTTACAAGGCATTCTGTATAAGAGGGGGCTATACAACAGAAATCGTCCAGGAAGGCAACTGAAATAAAACCGGCCGAACGCAAATGTTGCAGGACTGGTTTTAATAATTTCGTAATAACAAATGGAGCTGTACATAAGCCAAAGGGGAGGACGTTAAATTCGTAGATTTGAGACTTCCAGCAGAATCGTAACATTTTTCTATCACTTTTTTGTATGGCGACCAAAAAGTAGGCATCTTTTAAGTCTATTGTACTCATAAAATAATTTCTATCCAATAGTTTCAAAGCTGTGCGATAGTCTTCCATTTTAAAATGTTGAACTTGAATAAATTTGTTTAAGTTTTTTAAGTTTAAGATAAATCTGTGTTCTCCGTTTGGCTTAGGTACAGTGAAAATTGGTGATATAAACTGTCCCTCACAGGGCGTGCAAGGCGATATAAACTCTGATTTTAGCATTTCACAGATACAATTATCGATAATTTTAATTTTGGATTTCGAATCACAGCCCTGATTTTTGGGTTGTAAAACTTGCCGTGGCACTTTTTTAAAAGGTATTTTATACCCTTTTACCCATGATAAGATGATTGGATCATCTGTAATATTACACCATTTATCATAAAAATATTGTAAGCGTCCAGCAATAGGTACCTGTGTTTCCTCTAGCGTTTTCTCGTCTGCTGTCTCGAGTAGGTGGTGGAGCGGCGCCCCGTGGTCGTGGCCGCGGGCTGGCGGCGGTCGCGCGGCGGTCTCCGTGCCGGGGGCGGGCGCGGCTCGGCCGCTGCTGCACGCGGCGCCCCCCGGTAGTTTAAAGAGCTTCTCTGAGCTTGCGGCTGGGTTGCTGCGGGCGTCCTGTACGTGGGACGCTGCGGAACCAACTTCATTTCCGAGCCCGTTTTAGTTATTGCTTTTGAGGATTTAATATGTTCGGAGAGACTTGATCCAAATAAATGTTCATCGATGTTAGTATTTTTAATAGTGTCCTTCATGTTTTTATTCAGCGTATTTAAGGCCGCATATCTTCTAGACAAGGATTCTTTATGGTGACTATCACATATAAGTCTACCGGCGTCGCTTAAATTTTTTATTATTTCTGGAGGTACAGTATTCTTTGGGTCTAAAGCCCAGTTTAAAACTTGCCCTATGGCAGAAAGACTACTAGCCATTTGATTTTGTTTCGTCTGGCTATAAAGATCTTTTTTTACATTTATATCAGAGATAGCAGCTTTTACTTCCAGGTTTAACTGAGGTGCCTTCATTGTAGGGCAATTCTCAGGCACTAGATATAGCTTTAATAAATCTGATGAAGTGTCTTTGGACAATCCTTTAGCCAGGATATGTGTCCACCTTGAAGCGATATCTTTTTGTAATTTTTCGCCAAAAGGTTTTTGACCTGAGGGGTCTTCTCCTAATAGTTGTAGGACCCCTGGTTCTAGAACCGCCTCGTCCGGATTACCATGTTCAGATGGCGGTGGCGGTGGCAGCGGTGAGACTTGTTCCATAGCCGCTGTGTCCTGGTTTGAGGTCGAAGCACCCTGTCCTGAAGCCGTCACCAAGGCTGACTCAGATGGGCAGACCGTCTCAGGGATGGTAACTGGCTCCGGACTACCGACTGGTTCCATTGAGTCCCTTGCTGGGGTGTGGTCATAGTTCCAATTATCTTCCTCTGTGTATATTTCACCAGGAGTATGATCTGGAATTCCAGTTAACTCGTTTTAACACACCAGTAATCCTCAACACTATTAAAGTGGAGATAATGTCCTCAACACTATTTAAGTGGAGTATATGTCCTCAACCGTGATTAGTGGAGATTACGTCCTCAACACGACTAAGTGGATATCCTCAACACTATTAAAGTGGAGATAACAGGTCCTCAACACTACTAGAGTGGAGATTTCCTCAACACTATAAAAGTGGAGTGGTAAGATAGATGCGGTTAAGTAAAAAGGTATCGTTCATTACATTCGAACGAAATCCGTTGGGACGGATACGAATGACAATATGTATATATATATCAATAACGTGCGGGTAAGTAGGTATTTGTCAAAAAACTAATTTGTATTTTAAGTTATTTGTAATAAAGCATTACAAATATATATAATAACTGTAAGGGTTGGTGTATTTTTATTCCATTGAGATAGCACCAGTACCCCAAATCAGGATCATGTTTAAAAGTGTAGATATGTCTGACGCGTAAGCAACCAGGAAACACGCTCAAACAAGAATGCTTATCGTTATAGTATTGAGAACAGTGTCACAATTTTAAAATAAGAAGGTAGATGTGTTTTATAAATAAAATGTATTTACCTGATATTTCACTTTCCGATGACACTGACTTTCTCCTTCGTTTCTTCCTTAGCTTATTTTCCAATTTTTTAACCTTTTTAAGGATTTCATCATAATCGTCACTGGAACGCTTTCTTTTTCCCATTTTGCAGAAATGAAAAACTATGCGTGACTTCGATGACACAAAAACACGTAATGTGGCCAGCGTCGGCGCAGCCGGGCTAGGACGGGCGGGAGGGGGACGGAAATGCAATTTCAATACTTTTAAATATATTTTCTCTAAATGTGTGACTGAGATGCACAATATCATGTGCTGCTGCTTGTAATAAATGTAATTGTCTTCGGTTGATGACTCGAAGTATAACTGTTTTTATACCGATCATCATAATTTCGTGTAAGTGACACGGCCAATCGACTATGCACGCCCTGGTCTCAGTTTTTCTGAAATATTTTCTCTTACGCTTTTATTTTTGTCTTTTTTTTTCTACAACAACAGTGAAAAAAATATTTTACCAAACCACTTCGGCTATTTGAGAAATAACTAAAGTTTGACAAGATACTAATGAAGGTAACTTGATTTAACAAAAGTGATTTACAAAAGATAGACAAAAGTTTTGGTTACATATTGCAAAGTTATGTAGTAATTTTTTTGTGATTGACGAAACTTTGGTTGTGTATAAGTAAGTATTTTTTTCAGTAAAAACAAAAAAAAAAAAACAATTAAATATTATGTTAGTGACCAATGATGGCACTGATACATCTGTTGTTCCCATTGTCGTCTCATACAAGAAAAGAAAACTTTTGACTTGAGGTCCTACTAATAATGTTTTACCCCTAAAGAGTGCTTTTATGTAGAGACAGATACTCCACGCCCACAGAATACCTAATAGCAATCCACGACACAGATTTAAATCTATGGTCCACAACTAACAAGGCAAATCTATATATATAAAAGAAAGTCGTGTTAGTTACTCCACTTATAACTCAAGAACGGCTGAACCGATTTAGCTGAAAATTGTCAGGGAGGTAGTTTAGAGCCAGGAGAAGGATATAGGATACTTTTTATCCCGGGAAGCCCACGCGGGCGAAGCCGCGGGCAAAAGCTAGTATCAACATATTTCAACTAACACAATGATTAGTCATCACTTTTCGCTCGAACAAATCGCTGTAAGATTGCGTGAAAAATCTGAATAAACCTTCGCATATGATATAGGGATAGGATGTTACATATATTTGTTCACGTCAGTTCATGTTCAAGGGAAGCACCGCGGCGTCAGCGGATATATAGCCATACGTTTTACTTTAAGCAGAAAATTGTGCTGCCTTCGATATCACTATCGGATATGGTTTTAGTGACACGTGCAAGATTTTGCCAAGGTTTAACACCTGGTTAGATCTATTATGGCTTGGGTTCATTCATTCGTGAAGAAAGGTATGTAGATGTTGCGGTATATAACGTTTTTAAAAAAGATTTTATTAAGTAAATTGTAAAAAGGCAACTTTAATTTCTGAAAGATGTCAAATTACATCGATATATGAGAAGTTGGAGAAATAAGGTATTGAAGCACGGTGCACGATGTTTACAAACACCGAACAAACAACCTTTCGCAGTATCGAGATATCGCACGATGAAGACTTCGCAGTAAGGTGATGTTTTAATTTACGAAGTGTGTTTCGCATACACATAGGGAACCCGATTTTACCGTCTATCTTTTTTAGTATTCAAAGAGTTAAATAGGACCCTTACATCTAAGTCTTCCCTGTCCGTCTGTCTGTCTGTCACCAGTCTGGATCATAAACCATGATAAATAAATAAATAAATAATAAATAAATATATAGGTACAAGTCACACAGATTAAGTTAGCCCCAAAGTAAGAAAGACAGTTGAAATTATCACAGTTGATATATTTCTGTTGCCGCCTATATAAGTACCAATCTATACAATTTTTATATATTTTTATTGAAATTTTGAGATAAGATTACAAAGCCCATGATTCGGTTTTCCACTTTTTATGTTAGTAGGCCGAAGCTGTAAGCTAGTTATAGTTCATGATTTTTTGGCATAATAGGGTAAATAAAATGATAACTAGATCGCCTATTGTAACTTTTTGTTTGTATTTGTACTAGCATATATTTTTTTTAATTTTGGTGTATGAAGAGTTTTGTATTATATTGTGTATTTTATTGATATTATGTACCTTATACAGAATCTGCTGAAGCATAAAACTAGATAGTGAGATCCCGTTTCACGTTAAGCTGGCTGGTCAGTTCGGCCGACCACAACGGAAGCACACCAGATAACTGCGACCGCCCTTTCTTTAAATCTGGCAGAGTGCCAGACTACATCGGTTGTCATTCGATACAAATTGTTAAGGAGGAGAAAGAACCACAAGAATGTTTAATAAGTAATACTGGCCACTAAAAGTAAGAAATTTAAAATGTAGTTCCGATTTTAATAATTTTTTCACATTGCATATTTTTTCCCGCCTTAAAAAATGTAGCTCCATTGTTGTTTTTTATTTTAATATAGGTATTATTATTACTGAAAAATAATTTTTTTTTAGCTGTTTATGTCCCACTGCTGGGCAAAAGCCTCCCCACTAACTTTCCATGTATCCCTAGCCATGGCATTTTCTCGCCAGTTATATCGAATATCTGTAGTTTGTCTGACCATCTAGTTCTAGATGGCCTTCTTCGCTTTCTGTACCCATCAGTAGGAACCCAAATGTAGGTAAAATAAATTAATTTTTACTATTTTAAAACGAGAAAAAAATTAGTAAAAAAATAACATGTTTACTTATCGTGAAAACTTAAAATTTGAAACAAATTTCCAAAGTTTTAACTGCCTACTAAGAAAATTGGAAGGTAATGAGGAGATCAAAGTATTTTCAGCTTTGCGGTAAACCTTTACGGTTTAATTTAGAAAGTTTCCTTCACTGACCCATATCTGGGTTGCTAAATATAAATGTAACTTTTATTAGGAGTAAGTGGTAAAAGTTTTCGGTCTTGGCAATTTGTTGACATCTTCCACATGTGATTTTCTATTATAAGTTCGTTTTGAAACTTTTCATTAATGTATGCTAGTATCATAATCGTCTTTTCTTTTCCGCCGTGTAGTCTACAGTCATCAAGAAAAAATATTGGAAATATTTTGGAATTGGAAAATAAAGCGTGAAAACGTAACACACAAAAAATATACTTATAAGCAAGGTTGCACAGTGGGTTGGCTTGAATAAATTGCATTTGCGATAAGTCCGCCTTTGTACTTATTTTCAACTTCGATCCTATACAATCCAATGATGTATTTATGTAATTGGTGCAATAAAGTGTTTATTCATTCATTTATTCATTCACTTTAATAATAATTAAGATTTAAATTACGATAGAAGGTAACCACAGCGAAGACTTATCCGCAAAGATCTTCCTTAGATGGTCACTAAAATAAAGGTTGGCTGGAAGACATTGCATTAGCGATAAATACATTGTTTGTATTTGTATCGACATGCATAATTTATATGTTACTAGCTGTTCTCCGCGGCTTCGCCCCACGTGTGCCTCGGTTATATCGCGCCCAAAAGTAGCCTATGTTTGACCTCAGGTCGTTAACTACATCCCTACCAAATTTCATCACAATCGGTCCAGCAGTTTAGCCGTGAAGAGGTGACAGACAGACAGACAGACAGACAGACTTTCGCATTTATAATATTAGTATGGAAGTATGGATTTATTTATTTATTAAAACTGTATTGTTCCCAATTGTATAAGTACAAAATACTTATACAATTGGCGGACTTAATGCTAAAAGCATTCTCTTCTAGTCAACCATAGGGAGAAACAGAAAATCTGTGCGGCGCAAAAAAAGTTACAAAGGAAAATATGTACTTATTTAAAAATATAAAAAAATACCACGGTGGTAATTTTTAATAGATAACATACTAAACTACGTAAACACTAAACATACATACACAATACATAAATATACATACTTATACCCTTACTCATATATCTACCCTTATCTACGTATATAATAAATTAGTGACCCGTCCCGGCTTCGCATGGGCATAAAAACCTTCCTCTTGAATCACTCTATCTATTTAAAAAAACCGCATCAAAATCCGTTGCGTAGTTTTAAAGATTTAAGCATACAAAGGGACATAGGGACAGAGAAAGCGACTTTGTTTTATACTATGTAGTGATGGTACAATAAAGAGTATATCTATAAATAAATATATAAGTACAAGTCACACAGATCAAGTTAGCCCCAAAGTAAGTTCAAGACTTGTGTTATGGGATACTAACTCAACGATACTATATTTTATAACAAATACATATATAGATAAACATCCAAGACCCAGGGTAATCAGAAAAAGATCATTTTTCATCTTGACCTGACCGGGGATCGAACCCGGGACCTCCTGAGTAGCGGTCAGGCATGTTAACCATTACGCCACGGAGGTCGTATCTATCTATCTAAAATGTAAAGAAACTTGAAGTGCACTTCACATAAAACACAATTCACTTTCCACAATCCTTCTTTACTGGCATTTCTCACAATGCACTAAGAAAACGCGGAGACACTGGCAATGTACACAATAAAATGTGCTTACAATACATTGTACGTTCAAATGTGCACAATAGTCCACACGTTGTATGATAAAAATGAGCTGCTTCGGCGGCAGTCACGTCACTTCTTTGGATTGCTTTTATTGTGTCTAATTAGTTGCTTTGCTTCAGTCGTAAAGTCAGCCGCATTGTATTTTCAGATTTCAGGTGCTGAGTAGCCTAGATCATACTTGTTCGTATAGATTTTTTCTTGAGCTTCTCCATGTTTTGGAAGCCGTTGGTCTCCTAGTGTCGCTAGTTTTGTTTCCCTCTAAAAAGGGTCACGAGGATCATAAAGCAATCGCTCTATTGAAGTAGCAGGAACAAGTTATAAATTTTCAAAATATTGACGAATTTCTTTAAAAAATATATTCACATTTATTATTTATTTTATAGACTATTACCACTCGTAAACAATTTTGGCTTTATTTTTTGTTATTCATTCATGCTTGAAACAGAATCTGCAACATATTGAATAAGAGATACTTTAAATCCATAGATAAAAAAAGAAATGCCTGGTAGAGACCGCGCGTGATTTCCAAATTCCATGTTTAAATCATTTGGATTAGTAGCAAGTCGTCATTTTAGGTCCCAGGTCGTTATTCAGCTGTCTACGTCTTGCGGCAGTATAATGATAAAGATGATAAAATAGAACATGGTATCAAAAATGTTTATTATTTCTATGACTAGCTATCTTAAACATAAATTGATGTAAGTAATTACACTTTCCTTAAAGTAGGTTAACGGGCACAAAGCGAAGATAACATAGAACAAAAACAATGAGACTTGTAGTGTTGTGTCCGTTATTTATTACTCAGATCCCCGGAGCCCTGTTCGTAAACCGAGAGACGAGCTTCTAGATCTAAGGTAGCAGATTTCTAAACAATAACAGTAGTTTTATCTTAAAATTGGTTGTTTTATCTAGTTCATTCTTAGATACTAACTAATATTGTAAATGCGAAAGTAAGTTTGTTTGTTTGTTACGCTTTCAAGTTCTTTGTAATAAACCTTCCTAACATTTTGCATACACATTGTTAGAAGAATAGAAAATACCTTTCATCCCGGGAAAAAGCACTGTTCCCAAGGGATTTTATGCGGGTGAAGCCGTGGGCAAATGCCAGTTATTCATAGAAATGATGATGCTTTTGATCCAAAAAAGAATGGTCAAGTGTAATAGTAGTAAGATTAAACTTAGCTAGGAACTTATTAAATAATAAACTTCAACTATGTAGAGATCCTATAAGGGATAAGTCCTCCTTTTGTTGTTATTTTGAATGATTATTTTTCTTTTTTTGTGTAATATAAAGATTTTACATATATACATACATACTCAGGTATTCTTGAAGTATTATCATACTTCACGAGCTACACATTCTTACAATTATTATTCCTATACTTACTACGTGCAATGCAATCACATTTCTACAGAACAAAAGTACCTTTTAAATTGTATTACGTAATACATTCCGATAATCAAATTGTACAAATTAATATGTCTGTTTAAATATATTTTTTTAAATAAATAATTTTTATTCATAACCAATGTTAACTGAAAATTTATTTAATATTTAATTTTTAAATTTAATTTAAGAATTAGTCTTTTTCTCCTTATGACTGACTGGTAAAGAACGCTTCTAACAATGATTCTGCCAATTTTATAAGTGTTATTTACTTGTGGAACAATGAAGTTTTGAATAACCAAAAAAATGAAATATCTAGTATTTTTTGTTATCTCGCAATATATTTCAACAAAATTTAAATTTAAAAATAAAAAGTTGTGCAGTGTTTATGGCCATAAAAGTCACAGTTTATAAGAAACTTGTAACGTTGGAAAATATTAATCACGTCGCTCTTTGAACGTTGCACGAGGAACTTTGAAAAGCTAAGAAGTTTCTGAATAGAGCAAAATAACTAGTGTAAATAAATGTATTAAACTGTCCGCTATATGAATCGTCTAAAATAATATATAAATATATGGTAAAAAAAACAGTTAAGGATGGAAATAACAAAGTTCTTTATTTTCCGTTTTTTTTCTTCGGCTCACACTTTTCGGATTCAAATGATACCACTTCCAAAGAGAATTGACATCATGTAGGTGACTGGTAATAGAAGTTTCTAAATAGAGCAAAATAACTAGTGTAAACATGTATTAAAGTGTCTTTTTGTACACACAACTGATCCGGCTTAACAATGGACCCCCTTCATTTTGTGGATATCGTTAAAAACAATGAAACGATGATGGAAATATTTCATTTTTTTTTTTCGGATTCAAATGATAAGAGAGTTGACGTCAAGCAGGTATAGTTTAGTATAATAGTAATATTTTTTTGTTCTTCGAATTCGCAAGAGCTGCTTTATAATTATTTGTCCTGTTTTATGAACAAAGGTAAAGTACGCTATTGTATTCGAAATTTTGTGATCAAAGAGTTAAACTACAAAAATAAAACAAAAAATTTAGCGGAATTTTAATATGTCCTAATACTATCTCACGGAGAAGAAATATGCATTATCATTTCAGCCGCAGACTGCCCACGGCTAGATATAGATAGGCCTCCCTCAAGGATTTCCAAAATGACCGGCTGGAAGCGGCCTGCATCCAGCGCCTGCCTGCGACCTTCTTCAGGTCATCCGACCGATGCTGCGCGTACCAGTGCATGGTCGTCATTCCAAATATATAATAAAATATAAGAAGAAATATTAAGACACCTGAACTAGTGAAAAAGGTTTATAATGCATCTAAAAAAACGTTGAGGATTATGATGATTTCTTCTTAATTAAGTATGTTTTATTTAATGACACTGCAATGCAGTTCAGAAGACGATAATTATTACTGATTTAGTGAACTGGCGAGTGCTGAAAAACCTCAATTTATCATACCTGTGAGAATCCGCCAGCTGTCCCTCCCGCATTCAGTTTGATTTAAATTTTTCCAGCGTTAATCTTTTTTGCTACACTTTAGAACAAACCTTATTTTCTGGACATTAACAAATTATTGCAGACGGTGGTAGAAATGTAATTCTTTTGTTCGCTGTTTTGCTTTTACACTGAAATTGTTAGTAATTTAACTGGAATTAACGTGACGCTTTTTAGTTTTTAAGTATTCATAATTATTAATGAGAATAGATCTAAATGGAAGGAACTAACACACCCGTACAGTGCCGACTCCAAATAGGAAAGTGGGATAAGGTAAGAAAAGATGATTAATTAATGAGAATTGAATTTATTTCAACTAAACATTAAAAAAGGACATGATCTGGTGGCTTACTACCACCTCTTAAAACAATGCAAGAACGATTGAGTAAGGGAGATGTCGCCTTACATCATGTATTGCGCTGTCTCGCTTACTCACTTGTTCTTGCATGGTTTTAAGCGATGGTAGTAAGTAAGTCACCAGATTATGTCCTTATTTGTTCGGTTTTCCTGTAAAAAGGATTATGGAGATCAGACAATATTTGACTTGCTGTCATGGTTTTGGTCAGACATAGCCATAAATAACGCATCCTACGAGCTACAATTTATTTAGGTTAAGGCAATTGCTTTAAGCATATCATTAATGAGTCAATTGACGACCTCCGTGGCGTGGCGGTTAACATGCCTGACCGCTACTTAGGAGGTCCCGGGTTCAATCCCCGGTCAGGTCAAGATGAAAAATGATATTTTTCTGATTGGCCTGGGTCTTGGATGTTTATCTATATACGTATTTGTCATAAAATATAGTATCGTTGAGTTAGTATCCCATAACACAAGTCTCGAACTTACTTTGGGGCTAACTCAATCTGTGTGATTTGTCCCCTATATATTTATTATTTATTAATGGACTCAATACATAGAATGCTAGACTGTGCGAGCCTCTTTCTAAGTCGAAAAAGTAAACTCATTTTTGTTCATCCAACATTAGAGTAAGGGTCTAAAACATGAACTAACTTTACTCGTTTATGCTCTTAAACGCTTATACAGCACTGCTGTGGCTCCCAAAACCCCCGTTTGATATAATGACCCCATCGACTTTGCCTGAACCTATTTCCTTATACTTATACCGTACCCACGAGCGCGTTTTGCCAAATTGGCCCGCGTGACTTGCTATACTAGGCATCGCGTTAAGCTGAGGCACATTGAGTGAATCGTTGGGTAAATGTTGATTGGATTAATGTAAATACAATATGATTGTTTATAGCAATTGATTAATGAATTAGCCGATGTCTTTAGCTTTGCTTTCATGATAAGATATTAAAAAAATCACAGTTACTTATCATCCGTTATGCCTTTAAGGATTGGACTGTTAAAAATTTTGATTAAGTATTTTTTTTTTTATTTGTTTTCTACTTACTTTTTATTATAAGTCTTGAATTTCATTGAAGGAATAAAAGGTGAAGTTAATTATTAAGTCACTTATAAAAAACAAGTAGGTATAAACTATTATTTTTTTCCTAGCTGTATGTATTCTACAGATGCGCTATTTATTTCCAACCTTTTTGAAGACGCTTAAGTCATTTGACCATCTTTTTCTTGGTCTTCCTCTCTTTTTATCTTTTTATGCGATAATCTGTTTACACTGTTACCTACATAATATTTTAGTTCCTTCTGAGGGAAGCTTTATAAATAAGAAGTCAATACTCGATGACGCTAACACTGTATGGTAATAATTATAAATTTATCGAACTGAAATAGAACGTTACACATGTGGGTGCGGTAGTGTACTGTAATATGCGATGATTCACTCACCTCGTGTTGATCCCCGGTGTCTTCTGAGCCCAAATATAATCACAAGGCGATCTCCTCTTCTAAATTCGTAATTCAGTCACTTCCGAAAAAAGGGCACGGTGCGGTTTGCAAAATATTGCATAAAAAGCGAGTGATGCCGTTTGCGGTTGATAGCATACTAGTTTAAAAAACGTGGTGTGTTCACTTCATGCGAGAAAATATCCAAAAGATGTGGGTAAGATTATAAAATGCCTAAGTGGCGAACAACACATAGTAGTGAAACGGTTTTGAATGCGAAGATCGTAGAACATTATTATTTATATTCTAAAATCTCCTTATGTCCATTAATTTATTGGTTTTGTACTAAGTGTATCCAGATCCTTATCAGTGCCTCGAGGTCAGGGCAATAACGAACCGATACCATCCGCCGTAAGTTGTTAGTTTTAAAATGTTTTGCCTACCTCTTAGGCAGTATTTTAATATTTTTATAGCAACTTCCGCATGAGCAGGCTTGTTTTAGATAAAGAGATACAGAGCATTATGATATTCGCATTGTCCCATAGAGTTAAGAAATCGTGCGCGCCAGGCGATTTTTTTTTGTCTGTGCACTGCCCATATAATTATGAAGTTCGTCTCGTCAGGGCGCATGCATAGTAGTTTTAATTCTGAAAAAGGCTATCAGTCTTCTGTACACTAAAGGTTCAGGTGTTACTTTAGTATTAACCAAATTACTTAAATTAATGTGTGTGTTATTGTGTGTGCGCAAAAATCATTCGAAATTTTTATTTATATTTTTTTTATTGTTAAAGCTGTTTTAAAGTCGTAAAGAAATTAATTTTTTACAATTTTAGAATTATTACTGATTAAAATTCCTAAAAGTTGATTGTTTCAGTAAATTAACTGAGACTGTGGCTAAGCATTCCCAGCCATGAGTCACTACTAGTGCAATGACGTTATCGGATTTAGAATCACAGTGTCTCAAGTGATCAATAGATGGTGTTAATATGTCTCAGTATATAGTGTGACTCTATTACGAGTAGTACACAAAAAAAATCGGCGCGTTTTTTTGTATGGCAAAATACTTACATATCTGAACTAGTAACGTGTTGTGTAATCTGTGCTACTCTTAGATTTAAAAAAAATTGCTTGTAGTGACCGCACACGATTTCTTAACTCTATGGTGCCACTATTATAGTAAAGCCTTCAAGAATGTTAGGTACGAGTGTAAATGGGCTACGGTGCACATGCTGCCGGCAACGTAATCGAAAATAAATAAATAATAAAACTCTTTTAAGTTCATAAAAAAAAACTGTCACCCAGGTAGGGCCGTAAGCGTATTGTATAAATATTTTTTATAATTTTTTATGATATTTTAGTATTTTTACCCACATGACTCTGTTATCTTGATTTTTTCATGTAGCGTACTGTAGTTAACTTTCAAATTGCGTGGGAGTAATGATATTCCTATATGTGAGTTTCTAAGGCTATTATTAAATCAAAAGCCCAAAATAATTCCAAACGTTAAAGGTTTTGTGGATTGCGTAGGCTTTGATTTACAATCGCTAATGGTTATTAATTTTACATTATTCCTTTCACATTAAAATATGTTGTTGAATTTCGGTTTTGAACGAATATCCATACCTCAATATTAATATTATAATTGCAAAAGTCTGTCTATTTGTCTGTCTGTCTATCTGTTACGCTTTCACGGCTAAACCGCTGGACAGATTTTGATAAAATTTGGTATGGATATAGTTTAGAGGTCAAACTTAGGTTTCTTTTGAGTGCAATATAACCAAGTCTCACGCAGGCAGAGCCCCGAGCAACAGCTAGTTATCTATACACAAATTGGATATATGAATAAACAATATAATTAAAACCTTTTTTACGTTACAGTCCTTTTTACGTTACAGATAGAAAAAGCGACATTTTTTTGTTCAGTGAAGCGCTAAATTAAATTGCAATTTGTTCAATGTGAAAAGTGTAGCTAGTAATAAGGTTAGGAGATGTAGAGACTATCCTTTTTTACGAGTTATTTTTCAGTAATTATAATGATTTATTTTAAACTCTACATCCTAATGATATAAGTACTACTTTTCTAGAAACAATTTGTAGCTTAAGCCAACTAGTGCCACCAATCATTTTATTTCTTTTACTCTAAAATCAGGTCAAATTAAAAAATCTAAGAAGAAAGAAAAAATCTGACACTTTTGGCGGTTATGAGTTTTTTTTCTGAATTAACCAAAGGAAAAATAATGAAAAGTAATACCAAAAATACTCAATTACTTGTGACCTGCCTTCTTTAATTAAATACTTTTTTACTAGTGACCTGCCTTCTGAGATTTTTTCAATTTAACCTAATTTTAGACTAAAAGAAACAAAATGATTGGTGGCGCTAGTTGGCTTTCGACCATTTACACTGTGATGTCAGAGTCTCCAAATTATGGCAATTGCAAACGCCATATCAATTTTTATTATTATTCTGCAGTCATAAGGTTCTCATTTAATCATTCAGATAATCAAGGGGCACCTCTTTGTGGGCTTGGTATTGATATTACCTTATTATAGGACATGGGGATCCAAGCCTACCCCAACAGTCGGCTAGTATGCCTGCAGAATGGCGGTTAAAGATTCGAAAGTCACACGCCTAATTAAAATATATGTGGACTCTGGGCTTCGAAGCAACCAGTTGAAGATACAAATATGTAAGCACTAAAAAGCAACTATTAGATAGTAGATATGTCTTACTGCAATCTCTTTCTCACACAGTAGAAGCATAAATAAAATGTTGACAGCATAAGATTGTGTTTCTCTTCTCCCTACTCTTATGTAGTTTTTCGATTACCATTAGATATCGCCTTATTTGTCTTCTTGATCTGCCTTCATAACCAACTAATCTGTTATCAAACATAAAAGCCTTTAGTAAATAAATAAATATATAAGGACAAATCACACAGATTAGGTTAGCCCCAAAGTAAGTTTGAGACTTGTGTTATGGAATACTAACCCAACGATACTATATATTTTATAACAAATACAATAATCAGGCCAATCAGAAAAATATTATTTTTCATATCAACCCGATCGGGGATCGAACCCGAGACCTCATGATAAGCGGGCAGGCATGTTAACCATTACGTCATGGAGGTCGTCAAAGTAGTTAAGTACTATTAAAGCAATTATTATAAACCCTTAGCCTAACCTACCGCGAAAATCGTGTCACTGACAAATTTGTCGCTTCAGTGACTATAAAGAGACTGACATCAAGTTCAATCATACCGTAGTTATTATGTTCGTGACAAAAACTGCGTGGAACGGCTCTTTGAAACCAATTGTAAAGTGAACTTTCGTACCTACCTTATCAGTAGCCAAGTTATATTATAAACCGTAGAACTAAGTACAGTCGGGTCCAGATCAGACCCAGTCATTATAGTAGGTACGGTAGATTTATCTGACTGTACGTAAGAATTTGTACAAAGTCTGAGGTTTTTTCTACACGTTAATTAAATGAGTGATGCAGAGAAGTTCTTGCATTGTATTTCCCCTTGATATTAAATACAAGTTTAATAAAGTCATGAAAAGCGGTTGTCCAAACTCACGCTTCATCTTGGTGACTCTACATTTCTGTGAACTCATCTCGGTCTCCATTTGATCACTTTTCGATTCCGACTCCCATCTCTCTTGCAAACGTGTCTTACCCACTTCCTTTTCCATTAAGTGAAGACTTTGACGATCTCAGGAAATGTAGTACGCTGGTAGATCTCTGTTTTACTAAATGTATTCAACAGTGTAATTATCAAAGAATTTGGAATCGCGCGCGGTCTCAAATTTTTCTTTTTTTAATCTATGGTAGTTATACTCGTATATATTCGTTCTATATTATTTTTGACTACTTGTAGTTGACAGATTATTGAATACCTACTCCCTAGTAATATTGTTACAAAAAATATATCAAACAAGCCAATTTTCTACCAACCCTCCATACGTGGACCTCAAAAGCGGGCCGAGCTATCAAACTTTCCTACATAAACAGGGTCTTACTAAACTCTCGTAAAAATTACTTCGATCCAATGCGCCCCGCGTCGTGCCACTCAGTAATTTCTTATACGTGCGTGTCGAAAATATCCGATCCGATAATGATAACGGGCATGAGCGTCAACTTTTAACATTACACTGCTTTGCTGGGTGAGAAATATTAAGCTGGGTTACACTACTTTGCTGCGTGAGAAATATTAAGCTGGGTTGCGCCAACTTACTATAACAATAACTGTGTAGTCAATGTACCGTTTAGGTGAAATATGGGTTGCACCATTTTGTCAATCGTCAAAATACGTCATAACTTTTACGCTAACCGTAATCGCCCAAATTTGACCGGTTAAATTATCTGTCAGACGGGTCGAATAACCTCTACGGACGTCATTATAACCCTGGTAACTAACTATGCTACAAAATACGACGGTGCAACCTATGTCGCTTCAACGGTTATAGTTAGCAGTCATGTTATTGTTACATTTGACCTTAACTGTTACGATAACTGGTACTTTGGTGCGACCCACCCTTAAAGTTGTGACTTCAACATTGACGCGTATCACTGGGCTATGACGCGCTTAGAAATAATTTACTCATTCGTGTCTAACGTATTTATGGTTAGGTTGATGTTATTAGAAAATTGAAATTAGCATGTCTGGCTCGTGTCACATTCTAAAGCTTTTAAGTTTTGGGGTGAGAAACAATAAAGGTTAAGAAAGAAAAACTGCATCTATCATACAAATTTTGTTAACTTATTTAAGCTACTAGCTGTTGCCCGCGGCTCCGCCCGCATGGGACTCAGTTATATCGCGTCCAAAAGTAGCCTATGTTTGACCTCAGGTCGTTAACTACATCCCTACCAAATTTCATCACAATCGGTCCAGCAGTTTAGCCGTGAAGAGGTGACAGACAGACAGACAGACAGACTTTCGCATTTATAATATTAGTATGAAAGTATGGATATGGATGTTTCGACAAAATCTCCTTTTATCAATATTTAAAGTGAATGATGGTGACAAAACACATTTCAATCAACACAAAGAGTTTTTAATGGTAACCACGTACAACTAGGTTTTAAAGTTTCTCCTACACCTTATCTTGTATCCATTTTTATGTGGTCCACTGTACAGGCAAACGCAGCCCGATTGGTCAACGAGTATGTTAAGGTTTTAGGAAGACATTTAATAAGGGTTACTTTATCTAGCTGTTGACTTCAAGTGGTTAAAATTTTGATGAAGTTGATGAGAAAAACAGTTTTTAACAAACAAACAATGAATAGTGATAAGTCTTGTTTACTTAAAAAAAACCTTGGCTTTTTAATGTAAAGCAGTACTTATTGACATAACAAAGTCAAAGTCTTTTTTAGCTATATTAGAAGTAATTAAAGAAAAACTTATTTGAACTTACAATTTACTTTATAACAAGATGTTTTATTTTATTTTAATGAAGTCTTTCTAATTACTTTGTTATTGGATATTAGTTGATTATTTCTCTGACATACTTTCTATTTTTACTGTTCTGTGGTTTGCATTTGGCAGTTTTGTTTAAATAAAATTATTAGAATGCTTTTTTCATATCCTTTGCAACCCAAGCCTATTATTTTATTCTTTAAAAACTGGAGATGTATTCCAAGAATTAATCTTTGACATGAGAGATTTTAATAGCACTCACTTTTCTCTTTGAGGTAAATACCAATTCAAGTTGACGTTAATGGCATATACGCTGTAATTTTCTAAGAAACAAAACGTATGATCTCTTATTACGTAATTGCGCACTTTGACGGCCTCTCAAAGCGAAGACAGGGGTGTTCAACATTTTACGACATGTAAACAATTTTCGAAGGCCGTATACCAAGTGATTCGACGTTTTCCCAACAAAATGTGCCTGATGTAGCATATAAATAAGTCGTCAGGAATTAGGGAAGGCATCTTTCATCTCGCGGCGATTAGATATTCATAAGACGCCTTCAGGGTCGTTCCGGCCCTGCTTTTTATTTTTTTTATATGTAAACAAAAAGTTTGATGATGTTTAATTTTGTGAATTATGACTTTCGTTAAGTTTATTTGTAGGCTACTTGTGTTAAAATATTTATAGGATGCGTGTATTTTTTTTTATTTAACAAGTGAACTGTCTAGGACTTTAAGTTATATAGGTACTTATCCATTATTATATCATTTTTAATGATTGATTAGTAAGTGAACACTTGAAAAAATGTTTATACAATTACATGACTCAAAAAAAAACGCAATTATTTTTTAAAACTTTATTGTTTCTTTATAATGTTTATTACACATGTAATTTTATATTGCGCGGCGAGCCGCACCTTCAGGTATCGTACATACAACAAGTTTTATACTATTGTTACTTGTATACAATAATAAACTTTTGACATAATAATAACTGGTTATATTAATCAAGATCTGTCAATATCCTAATTCAAGAAAAACACCTCAATGAAATAGTTTTTTTTTCGTTTCGTAGTTTAATTTACATTGAAATAGTTGATTTAGCGGAGTTTTAGACAGCTTATTAAATACAATTTCAGATTAAAAAAAACAGAAATATAATTCTTTTTTATCGACAGTTTCTGTCTGGAAAGCACTTTAATCTCTCAATTTGTTGATAAAAATGAGATCATCTTTGATTTTAAACGAGTAGGGACGGGCTACCTACGTTATAAAACAATTTTTTTTTTTATAAAATAATTCTACACTTTATTTCGACCAGCAGTTGCCTAAAGCTTGTTATGGAATAAAAATCAATTTATAAAAAATATTTCACTAGCAATTCGCATTCAGACAATTTCTAGTCAAAATCAATATCCATAATAGTTTTAAGGATTCAAGGATGCGTATTAAAATTGAAACATAACATTAAATCGGGATTCAGTAACCCCTACCACTGAAATGTATTTCCGAACGATCGAGAAAACGAAATGAAATTATAGTGGTTGTTAAAAATGTCGACGCACAAACCGCAAACCGATCAAGAAAAATATTCCTATTATTCTAAATGGGAAAGATCACCAGGAAGAACATTTACGTACAAACAACGTGTATTTTCAAATCAGAACTCTTTTCTAACTAATCTGTAAAATTTATATCTTTCTCTAAATTATTCTTAAGTCGATATACTAGTCTGTATTTTTACGTTTAAATTACAACGAGGACGTTCACTTCAGGTTTACAATATCTTTTTTCACTTTCTTTTGTTACTTACTCCATTCCGTGATTAATTTACTTTGTTCAGTTTATCCTGTTACTTCAGAGAAACCTGATAGATCTGTCCTCAAATTTATGTACAACATTATTTTAATCCACAATTTATTTACTAAACTTAAATACAATTTACATTCTTAGTAGAGATAATAGTAAAGCTAGATAAAATGATTTCGTATATCTTTAATTTATTATTATGTACAGTTCTTGTAATTTCTAAACATTTGTGTTTTAACGTAGTATTGTCAGCTGATTATACATTCCTGTGTACATTAATTTCTCTCAACGGAACGACATTTTTCTCAATTTTGATATTATATATCTATTTAAGATGAGTACAGTCCGAATATACTTGCCAATGCAAATATCTATTTTCAATATATTTATGTTAATAATTTGGGTTTTAATTTAGATCACCTAAGAATTAAATTTCCAAATTCATAAAAATATCGCTGGGGTAACTCAAGTGATTTGCTAACGTTAAAATTATGAAAACAAATAGTATTAAACACACTTAATATTTTATAGTACACTATTTACAATTCTATACGATACAAGCTTTGTAGCTACTTGCTCAGGGATTTTAAATTTATATATTACATAACACAACCCACACTATAAAATAGCGAGTACTATTTTACTTGATTTCAATAATACCTGAAATTACTGTTTTCGTCACTCGGGTATTATTTCAAAACTAGTGAATACGTCAAAATTCTTGTATTTACATGTATTTAATTATTGTTATATGTCAAGATAGGGTAATGAAGAGTGAAGTCGCTAAGATGAGGCAGTGAGCTGGTGACCGGGGTGCGAAGGCCTGCCCACCCCGCTGCATCGCCGCAGGATACTCACCTGACAAAGGGAAAATAGAATTTGCTTCTTTGGCAAAATTAAAACTGCTCTGGATATCACAATTACATGTATTACAAAGCGTAATATGAGTAAGAGAGATTTAGTTTTGTCAAAATTATAAATGTTAATTAATGATAATTTTAATATAGGTAGGTCTTGACAGTAAAAGTTCCTCTAAGTTATAGGAAGCGGAATGGGTGAGGAAATTGAAGATTGCTGTTATTGTTTGTTTAGCTGCAAAAATTTTACTATTAAAAGTTAATCATAGGTTTGTATTTATTTGTATGCGTATATATATTATGTTTGTAAGTTATTATATTTGTTATTTAAGTTAATATTATTTCACACCCACAAACTGTTCTCTGCTTGTTGTTTGTTGTGTTATATTATTTTATAATAATGAATATTGTTTTAATCGTATAAAGCTAGTATGGTTAAAATTGATGATACTGCTAGAGCAGTACGAACCTGCCTGGCCTGCTCTGCCGAAACAAATACTAGATCTCATAATAGAACTAAGCTATTATATATAACCTTAGCTTTATTTCACAATCTCTATGCCTAAGTCAAAATTTGTGCCTTATCCATAAAGTTTGAAATGTTTCAATAAAAAGACTAAGCAAGACAATTTTGTTTTATTCTTACAGTAATTCTTTCTATAATAATCGATTGGCCTTGGTATGATCATCTTACCAAGGTTGAAAGAAGTAGTTTGTTCGTTAGTCATTCGTGTAAATTACAACCTTTTCTTAATGTCAGCGAATCATAGCATACACCCTGTATATTTTCTTTGGCAAGGGCATGTTTATAACATAAACTTCCCTCCGACACGCACTATTATTCAGCGATAAAATGTGACTTATATGAACTGTTGTGATTAATTTTATATTCTGAACTAATTTTATGTAGCAAAATATTGAATATTATAAAGAATATGGACGCGATTATAAACTTCGTAGACATAGTCTAATTTATAAGAGTAAATAAATGTATTATAACTTTCTTTTGTATTAACTGACGAAACTAATTTAGAATATGGTTGGGAATTCTACCACTCTTATATTTGTGTTAAGACCAGCAGAAACTGATCTAATGGTAATGTAATAATTTATTGGTGATTATTAATTAAAATCGTTTTAATTTAATAAGTTTATTATTTTAAATACTAAATAAGCTTTTATAGAATGTGTATGGAAAATAACGTGCAATATATTTAAAATAGGTATAAAAAAGGTAAATTTGATTGTATTATCAAATTTACTATAGCGGTATACTTTTAATTTACTTTATATAAATCACAAAATCATCTGCATACACTCCAGATAGGTAAAACAAGTCTGATATTCAGAAATGGGTGTACTGATGACATCAGATATAGGCAATATTTTACTAATGGGGCAAAATTGAGGTCGAAACGCACTAGCGGCGCGGCCCGAAAGTATTCATTGTATTTGTATGAGCCAAACAGCACTACAGCGCCGTACCGCTCTATGTGGTTCGACCTTTAATTTAGTTTAAGTAGTAAAGTAAAGGTTATAAGAAAAGTGTACATTTAAGGGTAACATGGTATACTTTTCCTTATACCTCTACATTATAAGGACTATTTTCGTAATCAATAAAATTCTACTCACCATTTAGCACATGTACAACAACGCTTTTAGACTGTGCGTTGCTTGGGTTGCACTGGTAGGTGCCAGAATCCGTAGGTCTGGCCTGCTGGATGAGGAGGAATGAGGTAGTCGTCTCCCCTTTCTCCGTCACCACGGAAACTCCGCCCCGCGGGGAGTCGTAGCTAATAATCTGTTGAGGAAAAAATGTAATGTGTCTTTTATGAAAGCGTATACTAATGGATAGTACTTACGATATACTTGGAGTGAACTACTGTTCAAACTGCCACATATATAAAAGAGCAATACGTGTATAATAAGTAAATAATATAAAAAGGATAAAATTATACAGATTAAGCTAGGTCCGAAGTAAGTTTTTATATTTGTGTTAAGGGATACTAACTCAACAAACTACGTTATAACTACTTAACAGCAGTATCAGATACTGTTGAATTATGAGCTTCGTTTATTTAGTTAAATCTTTGTTTTAAAATAACATTTTACAGATAAAGCAATAGGTGGACTGTTCCTATTATTCCTTCATCATACTTCATAATATTATCTTCCTAAAAATATAAAGTGTTTTTTAAGCTAAATACCACACAGAAAAGCAAATCAATAGGAGTTAGTAGTTGAAAATCGATTGT
The DNA here is from genome assembly GCA_947044815.1 of Apomyelois bistriatella. Lineage (NCBI taxonomy): Eukaryota > Metazoa > Arthropoda > Insecta > Lepidoptera > Pyralidae > Apomyelois > Apomyelois bistriatella. The sequence goes on from OX345693.1 coordinate 3,146,537, forward strand.
TTTGTTGACAGTTTAAATGAAATTGACCCACTTTGATTGTCTGTGCGATACTGAGTTGAGTGGAAAGTTCCATTTTACGCTTTAATGTGACACCAGATTTAAATCAGTGAAAGAAAATGCGATGGCTTCCAAATTTTAATTCATCTTTTGTTTAAATTAATCTGTTTTTTCCACCGAAACTGGTCAGTAATATAATTCATTCATTCAATAAATTCTATTTATCGCACTATAAATTAAATCAATAAGATTGTAAGTTTACTACATATATTATTTGCTAAAGGCAAATGGAAATAAAAAAAGATACAGTATTGATAGAAAACTGATTTTTTATGAAACTTCTAATTTTTATTCCAAATGTAAAAAATATATGATAATTTAATAAGTCGCTAGCATCTGCGTTTATAAAATCTCATACTAGGAGTACGGCCACAGTGACCTATATTTCACCGGCCGTTTATTAACTGACTATCATACATATATATCATCACGCCTATCTCCCGTAGGGGTAGGCAGACTAGAGATTTCCATTGGCTACGATCCTTACATACCTCGCTCGCTTCCAACACACTCATCACTCTCGTCATACACGCTCGCCGATTTCGGGTACTCCCAATTATCATACTCTATGTGAGTTTAATTGTATAAAAAATACTCACCGCATCATTGTGATTCCAAAATATATATGCCGGTGGTTCCGGCGAGTAAAGCACCACGCACGTCAAATTAATCGTGCTACCTCTGTCAATGTATAAGTCGGGACCACCGATGATTTCCGTCGTTGGTTCTGGAAGGGAATTTTACTATTAAAAACTAAAAAACACAAACATACACATTTAAAAAGTATGTAAAGAAATATTTTTAGAGCCAATGGCAATGCAGCCATCCTTCTTGACACATTACCGAAAGTGGAGCCTTTAACGGGACTGTACAATTTAAGTTAATATTTTTTTTATTTTTAAATACAGATTTAAGTTTCTATTATTCTAAAATTATATTCTATGCTAGGTATATATTAAAAAAATACTGTATTAAAAAAATCTATATATGTTTAGAGCCTAGGTAACAATTTTTTGTATGTTTTGTCAGTATGAGCTGGGCGCTGTGAACTAGCGAGCCATCGCGCAGAATAGAAAACTATATGGTGCTCTCTCGTTTCGGAGGCCAAGACCCATTTTGGTTCGATAAGCCAGCAGAGTTAATAAGCTAACAATTTTGTGTTCTTGTTAAATGGGATATATTTGTAATTGGTTTATGTAAGCCCTTTCACTTAACGTGTTATGTAGTCTAAGAATGAAATATCTGAAACTTCCATAGGAGTGCAGCATCTGGCTGGCACTAGTATTTTATATTATGGTTATCTAATGGGTTGAGTATTTGAAGAAGGTCGCAGGTAGGCGCTGGATGCAGGCCGTTTCCAACCAATCGTTCTAGAAATCCTTGTGGGCCTATGTCTAGCAGTGGACTGCTTGCGCCTGAACTGATGATGATTAAGTTACAATTAAGTTGGTAAACTTTAGAATTCTAGCATGGAATGTTGATAGTTTTTAATAGAATTACTTTCAAGAACTGACATCCTGCAATTCATAAAATATGAAGGGCAGCATAGCATGGGTATGTTATTTTTTATAATTAAGTTTGTAATAATAAAACGCTCTTAAAAAGCAATAAAAATAAAGCAAAATGAGAAGCTCGCAGAATTCATAAAGATTTATAATCTTTTGCAGCAATGAAAAAATGTCTTGCGTCAACTTTTTTTTTATAAATGCTTTTTTAAATTATCGCCCGCTCGAGTTTTATTGCTGGATATTAAATATTCTGCGTAACATAGTAATGAATGACGAACGTTTCGTTACTGGCCGTACATAAGAAGTTATTTATTAAGAAAAAAAAAATTATTAAAAATAGAATCGAAATCTTTTTTTGCCAACAATCGCTAAATATTTAGGTTGTCTGGAAGGAAATGCATAAGCTATAAGGCCGCCTATTGTTATAATCTATGTTTGTACTTTCCTCATTGTTTATTTTTACTGGTGCAATAATAATTTTTTGTTTGGTGTTATGTCTAATCAAAATATTTACATTTCTTATTGGGGGTTCCTATTCGAGGATTAATACGGGATTCAAATAATTCTATGCTGTCCGTGTCACAATTAAAATACCACTTTTGGCGACATATATATCAGCCTAAGCTCGTTGTAGCTTGACATGCACGATTGTAACGAACACGCATGGCTTGCTTTACTATCGAACTTCGCATAATTTATATTAGATGTAACGTAATGAATATCAAATATTATTATCTATACCTGCTAACATAATGAATTTGAAAAGTTTGTACATTTGATTGATTATCTTTTAAGAACTACTAAACGGATTGGAAAAAAATAAATTCTCATGATATATTCATGGAGAAGGTATTTACAATATAATTTTTTGGAGGATGGGAAAAGGAGTAGAAAGCGCAGAGTGAGAAGACGCAAAATGTAATGGCTGAAGAACATCCGCCGTTGGACAGATATTAGAACAGTGAAACAGCTATTCGGACTCGCCATGGATAAAACCAAATTTGAGGACCTGACAGCTCACCTTCAGTAATTAAATGGCACCAAAGAAGATGAAATTATAATAAATACACACTACTGGAATGTAAAACCGCTATGAAAAACTAGTCTAGTTTAATCTGTACATGAAAATAACATATATGAAATTTAATATCCCATAACAAGAAAACTTCCATCACCTGACTGAAACTAAATATTTTGACTGTATGTTGTAACCTGATACCTCCAAGTCAAACTTCTTAACGCTTCCTTCACCCTTTGTTGTTTATGTTTAGATTGCGTCACAAAGTTCGTTAGCTCGGTATTGTTTACTTGTCATGTTTGAGAAAGTCGGTTAATTAAGTGTGCTGTATTTGAAGCACGCACGAGGGTTATGCGGTCAAAGAAAAACAATAGGTAGTGCAAACAACTGCTTCGTACAGATTGCAAGGTATGAAATTGTTTTAGTCTATGTGCTGAGAAAAATATGGTCTAAATTCAATATATAAATCAAATAATATATCAAATAGTTGAAGAGCAGAAAACGAATTTTAAAAATAATAATGTTAATCATTTTAAGAAATGACAAAAACGGCGATATGATATCATAATTTTTTTGAAATTTCTCTTTATTAAATGACTTTAGTACCATGTTTACATATTCACCGTTACATATTAAGTGCGGCTTAACTTATAATGTTGAATATTTAATTCAACATTATAAGTTAAGCCGCACAGATTTTCTGTTTGAGTGGTAGAGAATGCTCTGAGCATTAAGTCCACGTATATATGTATTTTGTACTTATGAAACACTAAAGTTTTAATAAATTAATATATTAACGTTATTATGAAAATAAGGAAAAATATATTTTAAAAATTATCAGGTGTTTGAACACTTTATAAGCGATATCGCTCATATATTCATTTCACATTTTGTTTATTTATTAGATTATGTTCATAAAACATTATAATTCTTAAACAATAATATCAAAACATCAATAGGTACTTACCAACGACATTTAAATGTATAAAGTGACTCATATGTGGAGTTGACGATATTTGACATTCGTATATCCCCGAGTCCCTGTGTTGAGGGTATTTTATCTGTAAGAATAATAAATTTCATTATTAAAAGCCCGTCTTCACATTTCAAACAAGACGAATTAATGCAATTCAATTTTCCAGTCTAGCGGACAATATTTTTATAATAAAATTCTCTAGTGCTGAGAAATTATTCAATCATCATTCATAGAAAGCTATTAATTAAAGCTATTTTTTTTTCAAAATATTCTTATATCTTAAACTAAGGTTATTCTGAGACAAAAGTCACAGTAATTAACTTTCTTTTATAAATAGATCCAAAAGTTTATTAAGTTAATAATTTAATTTAATTGTAGGTTTTTAGATTAACTTTTTATTTTTACAATTATCTTAGTCCCAGTTCTTTTAATCAAAAAATCTTCTAAAAACACAGATAAAAGCTTAATGGGTCAATACTTAACGTTTTTATCTAATTTGATTTACATGACTTTAAATGATTTACTTAATAATATTTTGGGTCTGTTATAAAAGAAAGTTAATTACTCTGACTTTTGTCTATAAATAACCTTAGTTTTAGGACATTTCCTAAGCTACTATATCAGAGACAGTTTTTTTTTTGTGCAAGAACATTGTTAGAGAAAAGACTGTAAGTCTTAATACAGTTGAAATAAAAGTAAAAAGTCTTTCCAGTTCATTAATTGAATTTCAAACTTACCTGAAGTGTCCAATCTTCAGAATGTGGTAAGTGTATGGCTCTAAAACGTTGGTCACTTGTATACGTATACCGGCCAACTGTCAACAGATGGATGTCCCTGTGTCTCACCCATGATACTTGCATATTCAACTGAAACAAATATAAAAAGCATTAAAATTGTATCTGCCATAATGATTCAGGCTGCAATTAGTGACGTGCATAAACATTTTCCATGGGTAAACAAAACAACACCTAAAGAACTTAAAAATTGTTTTCTATTATATACAACTAGCTGACCCCGCAAACGTTGTATTGCCAATAACATTATTTTTAGGTAATTTAAGGGCGAACAACCCTTAGAACTTAGGGGTATGAAAAATAGATAGTAGCCCATTCTCAGACCTACTGAATATTTACTGAAAAATCAGTAAAGCCGTTTCGGAGGAGTAAGGAGACTAACATTGTGACACGGGAATTTTATATATAAGATTATGTTGGCGTCGAAACGATGGCCGATGGGGCAAAAAGGTTCCACGCACTGGAAAGCGCAGCGTCGGACACCCACCGACAAAAATGGTCAGATGACCTGAAGACCGCTTCCAACCGGTCTTTCTGGAAATCCTTGGGAAGGCCTATATACAGCAGTGGACAGCCTGCAGCTCAAATGATGATGATGATGCTTGTTGGCTGTCAAGCAACGGCCATCATGAAATGACCGCGCCGTCACCGTATATTCTTTTATTCTAATTCTAATAATGGAGCCCAAGATAGAAATGTCATTAGTGAAGACAAATCCAAGCCAAGCTGCGCTCGTCGTTGCTTGACATATGCTATCGTGGCAACTGGAGACTGATATATACTTAGTCACCTTTTTAATGTAATTACATCACATTTTTCTTACTACCACAAGCCTGTACAGTTCAAATACAAAATTCGCAAGCCGCTGTCGCCGAGCCACGCTTAGATGTGCTTCTAAAAGTTATTTTATTTGTATAAGGCTAACACTAGTTCTATGTAACAAGTTCTTTCAAATCCATTTTATCTTTTTATTGAATGTTTGAAATAATACGTTGTCAAAACCATTCCGTTTCTCGATAGGATTCTCCTTGAATCAGAAATATAAAATAGTGCCAACTCGTATTCCGGTAGCGAAACGAAACGTCGAAAAATTACTTTTGAAAGTTAGCTCAGGAAATGAGTTTAGTGTTTGCACAGACTATTCGGAGTTTGTCTTGGCACGTTCCTTACCTATGACTTTTTGATAGTGTTTTCACAATCTGCTCAAAACGATTTAGGGTAAAGTTTTAAATAAATATCTCAAATTTATATAAGCCAGCTTTTACGTGAAAGCATTTCACTTAAATTTCTTATTTGTGTTGTCAAGGCAAATAAAAATTTAATTGAGCTTGATAACATATTATAAGTTTTTATTTGTTAAGTCATATTTAAGTTAAATTGGCGTTTTACTTAAATCTTGAAGGCCAATGTCCCTTTGAGCAGTACATGATCAATAACCGACAAGGTTTCTTAAAATTCAAATGTCAGACGAAATAAGATCTCATTCAATTACAGCCAAACTAAAGCATAACCTCTTGTACAAAGGTGCAATCAATACTCTTCTTTTGTATTGCTGGATGATTATGAAATTTCGAAATATAGTACATAATGTAGTATTCATATCAATTATGCTATGTATACTTACACAGCGTAGAAAGAGAAGTAAGATACAGATGAAGAGAAAAGTGTAGAAACGAAAAGTGTTGCCGGGTAGTAAATACCCGGTACCAAAATTTTAGGAATTTGTTTTGTAATTGCACTGACGATAGATCGCCTTTTTTCTCATCTTATTTCCAATCCTGTAAAATCAGTAGTGCAATAAAGTGATAATTCATTCAATGTTATATGGGTAATGGAGAAATAAATATATTTTACATTAATCCTATGGATCATACAGCAATTCTCTGGTAAATTTCAACACTACTTTAGCCTCATGAAATCTATTGTCGAATAATTTTTTTTGGATTAGGCTTAATAATAAACATGGTCCGCAAAGTACTTAGATTTTAAGAAATTTTAAAATTTTACTAACATAGGATAGGACAAATTACTAACAAATACGGACTTTTTTATAAAAGCAAAATGTTTGAAATAAATAAATTGAATTGAATTAATTGCTCTTCATATAGATATAGATCTGTGAGGGGAAAATGGAAATATATGAGGGAATCCTAGGTCCCCATTTTGAAATATTAAAGCAGTTCTACCGATATTTTGGGAAATTGGAGCACCTTGAAGCCCCGGAATCTAGAGCAAGCGATTAATTAATTTTGCATTCTATCGATTGCATGCTAGTTTGGGAGTGAAAAACGTAAGCTAGTTCCAAAATTTGAAAGTAAGGAATTAGATTAGTTATTTATAAACGAAAAACCTGTGAATTATGTTCAACTGTCAGACTTATTTATTCCTTTGTCATCTTTTATAACTTCTACGTCAAGATATGTGGTAGTTTATTTTTAAATAACCATCACAATCAACATAAGATCATTAATATAGCAATCCGAACTAATATTATAAATGTGAAAGTGAATTTGTATATGTGTTTGTTTGTTACCTCTTCACGCCTTATCTACTAAACCAAACTTTCTGTAATTTCGCATACACATAGCTAGGATTATTGAGAAGGACATAGGGTACTTTTCATCCCGGGAAAAAGCACTGTTCCCAAGGGACATTCACGCGGGTAAAGCTGCGCGTGAAAGCTAGTAATATATAAACCGTGTTCTTTCTTCTAATAAAACTATAAACACGCGAAGCAAGACTTTAATGAAAATTTTAATCCAAAGTGTTAAAGTGGTATGAAGCTATCAGCTATGCTAAGTAAGAACATTCCACGTTACTTTGCATAATTCATGCTTGATGTTATGCTCATTGTTGACTGAATTCCATTGCAATCTTTGTAGTTACTGAAGTTAAAAAGTTTACAGAAGGGAAACAAAATTATAAGTATTAGTAGGTATTCGTTTATTAGTTATTAGTTTTTTTTCTGCCATCTGTAATTGTGTCTCACTACTGGGCAAAGGCCTCCCCCCTTTTTTCCACTCATCCTTGTCCATGGAAACCTCTGGCCACTTGTCCATAAAGCTTATTAGTTACTGTATTTTATTTTGTTACTCTAATCAAAATACAGTTACTAATAAGCTTTAATTTTGATTTGAAGTATGATAATTTAGATGCCTTCTTGATTGCTTTTGACAATGACAACTGTTATAAACTATGATGTAAACTTTAGTAATCTCTTCAATGCGCTCATTGGTAACTGCAATAACTTTACTGCTAAAGGTGGTCTTATGGCTTCTATTAATATTTTTATAATATTCTTCTGTATAATTTATATTTTTGGTTTAACATCGTTATGTAGATTTATAATACGGGCAAGTCCACGAAATGCTCTTCAATTTATCAGGAAAGACATATTTTTTCTTTTACTAAAAAATGTTTGAATCACCTTTTTAGTTTTTGTTGATGTATTATATTTTAAAAAAAGAAATTTGGCAAAAACAAAGTAGTTCGTTGCATTACTTTCCCATAACCCGTAATAGTTTTAAATTTTCTTTGGGGCTATAACTCAATGTATGTGATTTGTACTTTTAATAAAGACTAGATATTAGGTAGTATTTCAAGAAAATGTTTAGTACAATCACACGGTTGAATTTACAAGCTACCCAAAACCTAGACATTTTATTTCCGAGATATCCTTCATTAATACAGACGGAAGTATGCTTAATATCTCCACAAAGCCTTTTCCAGAAAACTTTAAATATTACAAAGTTATCCTTAACATTTATCATAAACCGGTTGAGATGGAGGTATGCAACAATTTCAAACTGCTTGGAGCAGTTAAAGTAAAGTGTAATTTCTATTCGCTTCAGGCAGTAAACTGCCAACCATACTCACTATTTTCTAACTTATAAACTGCATATTTTATGAAACAATGTTCTATATATATTTATATAATATTCTTTATTTATATATATATTTGTTTCATCTTAAGGATTCGTGGGATAGAAAAATAATTTGAGGCTTAAAATTTGGAAACTTTTATTGTGACGAGAGTCATGTTCTGATACTGAGACTAGGACGTTTACCATGGTTAGCATCCTCCACAAATGATTTTGGGGACTTAGTCATAGTCACAATTTCAAAAGGTTAACGAATGTCGACAAGAACTAATTGTATGTTTTGAGATTGTGATTTTGGCTAAGTTCCCAAGAACAAATGGGTAAGCGAGATAGTGCAAAACATGATGTAAGGCAACATCTCGCTTACTCACCCATTTTTGGATCGCTTGTAAAGTTCCCTTACTATATAGCTCCTGAGACTCATCCTCTGAGCTTATCTATAGAGATGTTCAGCTTGTTGCAATTGTATTACTCATAAAATAGGTTTTTGCCCGTAACTTAAGACCAAATCAAAAGTGTCTTTGCATAATGTGTGTACAAACATACGAACAACAACAAAATTCTACAAATTATTATTATGACTTCTATTCCTTTAACAAAATCATGCAACGTAACCGCTCGTTGAGATTCCACCCGCAGAAAAAAGATTATTTAATTATTAACGACCGAAATTAATGACACAAATATTGATCATCTACTAAGTCCATTCGAAGTTTCATTAGAAGCTTTGATTCCCACTTATTATTAGTGGTTAAAGCAGAATGGCACCTTCATAAATCGTAGCAATTCCAAGGCCAGACGAAGTTTTGATTGAATTTAAAGCAATAAATTGTATAGCAAAATTAAATTTTCAACGATTGCTCCTCTGATGAAATAAGATTGTCTGTCGTCGCCCTCCGAGGTTGTCATTGTTTTGATTAACTTTTTATCTCGCTATAAAATACGACCCTTTATAAAAAGTTGATACTTTATGGCAATTTTCATATTGCTGCTAAATATAGAATTTGCGAGCTGAAAAAAAGCATTGCTTATGGATATAGCCTCTACAAATCTCTCTTTCGACCAATCTAAGCGCCAACCAATCTAAAGCGGCCTGCACTCAGTGTCTTGCATTTGTGGTGGTCGAGCAAGGTCTCTATACTCCAATTATACTTACAATTTAATAAAACATAAAAATATCAATTTTTTGCTCAGCCTTATGACAAACAGGATGTTTATCATTATTAACAACTTTTTTAGATTTCAAATAATTACTGGGTAGAATATTTTTAATACAACTTTAATTTTCTCATTAATCAACGCTAGCATCCACGACACGATCTGTTACACTAATTGCTGGCCAGAACATTTAACACCCATCTCTGTCATAACATCAGCAAATGAAAGAAACAGGGATATCTCGTTAGCCTTATTTATGTGAAAGATGTGGCGACGCCTAATGAGACTTTTATTTATAAAGTTGAGCTCACAATAGGGACTTTAAAGTTGCATTGTGCTATTGTTACGTTTCATTTTAAGCGTGGCTGCGGCACACCAGTATGTAAATTGGACGTTGCTGAAATAAGGACGCCAGAGCGTGTGTTCTTGACTTCGCTGGTATATTTGTGTTATGAAACCGAGCGCTTATAGTTAGCTCGCTGAAGTGAGGTAGCGTTTGCATTGTAATTTCAGTTGGCGGCTCCCGCTTGATATGTTTGTGTTGTTTTATGGCGATCACTTTATCTTTGTCTATGGCTGCCTGTATTTTTTTGTTTTTTGTTGTTATTTCGAACTCCACGATAAGTTTTTAAGTAAGGTTATTTGAACTTAAGTATTTGGTTTGGTGATTAGAACGTGAAATTTAAAAAAATAAAATACAAAATACTCACAGTTTTATTCCCTAAATTTTTCACTCTGCAATTGAGATACGCTGTCTTTCCCAATAAAGCTGTAACATTCTTCGAAGCCATCAGGTCGAAGTAGGGTCCAGATCGGGGGGTCGGTCTTGGGGAGTCGACAGCGGCGGCCCCCGGTCGGATCGCGTTGTCGACCGACCCGGCGGGGGCCACGGTTGCCGACTCATTGATAGGCGTGCCTTTACCAAGCTCCCGCTGAGCAGATGAAACTAAAACAAAAAGAGAAAGTAAGTTATTAATATTCAAATGCTGATACAAATTTTAACATATATTAACTAATTTCTGTTTATACAATTTAGAAGGCGAACATGCATACGGCCCACCTGATGGTAAGTGGTCACCGAAGCTCATGGACGCCTGCAACACCAGGATTGTTACGTGAGCATTACCATTCGGCATATGTTCGTTCAAACATATATTATCGCAAAGAAATCCCTAAAAATATACTGTGTTTTTCTGTAGCAGATTTCGTAGCTGCCAGTGAATATGCTACGACGTCGTAGCAAGTTTGCTACGCATTGTGCTACGATGCGAATATGCGTATGAGTCGTAGAAAGTTTAACTCTTGATTAATGTTAAAAGTATGTACGCTAAACTGTGGTTAAGAAGTTGTCCTTTACCTACAAGTTCTTGTGTTGTGTTGCTTACTAGATTGAACTAATCATAGACTTCAAGGATGATGTTGACAAAGGCTATGCGACACGGTCAAGGCTGAACTGGAAGGATAATAATGATATTTTTTTGATTTTGTTAACAACTTTGTCGTAGGAAAAGAAGAAGACGATATGTAAATTTGACTTTTAATTTGTTCAATTAAATTCAAATAAATGTATCACTTAAACAATAAAGAGATCTAAGAGAATCTAAAACTTCAAAAAATCCACTGTTAAATTTTTATATTTTGCAGCATAATGTAAACCAAAGAGTCCAAAATACTACTTTCATTAAGCTTCTTACTCATACCTAGTATACGTTTCTTTAATGTATGACGTTATCTCCTGCGGGATCTGAATCTAGGATATAACTTAAGTTTATGCATTATCTATTAAGAAGTAGTTATACAAGCAATAAAAGATAGATAATTGTGTTCTTCTTAAAATGAAAAGCCACTTTAAATTCTTCTAAATTGTAAGGATAAGTCAACAATCCCATAAATGATAACTTCGACCCCACAATCTTTAAAAAAGCGCCTTGAAGCATTCGTCTCTTAAGGCGCTGTGCATCAGGGGAATACCGTAAAACGTCTATTTTTTCGTCGCGCAGTTAGCTTTATTCTTCATTGAATACAAGCATGAAAAAAATATGATGTATAGTTCAAAGATCAAAATAAATGGATACATAAAAATATTAAAGAAATAATAATTAAAACCTAGCTAAATAAAATAGCAAAAAAGCTATATCCAGAAAAGGTTTCGTCGCGAATTACTTGATATCTTCAGCGACAACTACCAATTTTTTTACGTCTATAAAAAGAATAATATAATGACCCAGATGGATACCTAAAAAAATTACAAGATTTAGTCATAATTATTGAAATATTAAATTAAAACTGGAAAATTTCACCCGAAATGGCATTGAACGGAGACTAGTGACAGGCCAACCCAGTATCGCCACTTTCAACCTTATTTCATTTCGGGTACGTACTATAATCGCACTTCACTCCTCTTAAATACCTAAGGGTTGGGGATACAGCGCCTTAAGAGATTACATAAAAATGTAGCTAACACTCCTCTGTCAAGACTTTTATCTCACGTTCCAATTACTTTCTCTTTCATTTCTATTTACATGTGGTGGAATAGAAAAGGATAGAAGATTCCAGTTCAAAGAGAGGGGGTGCCAATCAGAGTGACGCGGTGCTGATAATCGGCTACTTTTATTCAGATTGTGTCATTTTGTGAGAAATGTAAAGGACATTTAAGTAGCCTATTTTTTATGTAAGATTATTTTGTCAAACGAAGTTTATACATGGCTTGTTAGTGTATATTTTCTTCGCTTGTGGTGAGTTGAATCAGTAAAAAAACATTTTTAACACTACCGTTTGTGTTTGTACTAATTTTAAATGCACAATATGCACATAGTGCATAAGGTACTCAAGTTTCAAGTATCCTCTATGTCATTTATTCAGAGAATGAATGGAAAAATGACTATAACTGTCACACTCTGTCATCCGCATTGAATTCATGTATTTTTAGTCCATCTGGCAAAAGTTATGGCTTTGAGTTGAATTTGTCCACTTGCTTTATCGAATACTGGTTTCTGTCCGTGACTTCACTCGCATGCATTATTGCGTAAAAAATATATTTTGCTCTTCCTGGGAACTTCCTGGTCAGTAGAAAACTTATGTTTTCAGTCATTTGAATAGTTAACGCGTAAAAGCAAGCGTAACAAATAAACATACTGTTTACAAGCATTGGGAATACATTCATCCTAAGACACCTGGGTTTTGAGACCACTATGCCTGGAACCACCTGATTGAATATTTAAGCTAGTTGGTCTTGGCTGTCATCAGGTAGTCGTTAAAGGAACCACGTCAGAGACCGAGAGAGGATTCCAAAGAACGATATAATGGTAATGATGATAATGACTTCGGACACAACCAATAGCGCTTATAATTATGATGACTCTTTGAATTCTAAAGTTTCAAACGAACATCAAATTCAAAATAGGATCTGTAAATTCTGTCTGCCTGCAGTACGTAAAAAAAAAGAAGATTAAACAAAACGTACGCACTAAAGCGCGCCAGCAAAAGCACTTAGAAAGCATTGGAAGGGGAAAACAAATATTATATTTGGGTGGGCACTAAAACGAGTGGGGAACGACCTTCGTAGGGTACTTCTGTTTAGCTGTATCGAGTTACTGTGTTTGTATTATGTAGTTATTTCTCGTTTACAAAGCTTAGTGAGAGCCAGGCTTAGTAGAAATAAAAGAGAGTTTGCTGTTTTTGTTGAAATAACTTAGGTAATATATTGAAGTCTAGTGTTGGGTTAGGACTTAGTTAATGGCAGGGCAGTGTGAACAACTACCTAATGTTTACTTCGGTTGAGTAAAGACGGGCGTTTTGTAAACATGGATCGTTATTAAAAATCTTATCGTCCTATTAAATTAAATTATAACGCTGAAAAATAATTTGATTGGTTTTTAATAAAAACATGCTAAATATTGTCTAAGATTTTATGACCCTCGGCTTTGTCTATTGCGTAGGTATAGGATAACGTCGTGATTATAATGACGTCTGTAAAAAATAGGTACATATTTAAATTTAAAAAGAAAATGCGGTTTTCTCATTGACATTTCCAGAGTTTTAATGAGGTGTTGTGACGTCACCGTGCTCACTCACGTGATTGGCTGAGTTTCCGCGCGGACAGACCGGCATAATGGCGTTAGTGATAATCGGGAGCGTGTTAAATTTGGTTGGGACAAAGCGGCTTCATTATTTTCCCAGAGTTTTTATTTAACACCAAATTTAACATGATTTCTTTTTATAATTTTGTCGTTTTTAACCTTGATTTTGTAGTAAGGTAAATTATAGTCCATAGATAAGGTTATAGTTGTAGCATTTTTATACAACAAAGCCAGCAACATCTTCTGTTTCATCCGAGTGTGTTTCCAGGTTTCATCTTCAGCTTACGCTTCAGAGCCCAGGTATGCTATTAATCATGGTCCTGATTTGACGAAACTGGTTATTACAATGGAGCGACTGCCGTCTGACCTCCGAAACCCTTTTTACAGGGAAACCAAACCCACAGGAATATGACCCGGGTGTGTTAGTGGCCAACACTGTCAGATTTTTTCAGGCTGCCTAAAGGCATCTGACTTAGCCTAACGACTACCATCTACCGATAACAGCCGGGTCTAACAGCTTAAAGTGCCTTCCGAAGCACGGAGGAGCTCAAGATAAAAATGCCACTAATGGCGACCAATCCACACATGGCCACACACTTACCGTCGCCGATGCTTGACGCGCACTATCGTTACGAACACACGCGTCGCGCTAGGCTATCGAGCTCCTTACAGTGGACAGAGCATCAGCAACATATTCGCTACGTTTACAATAGAATCGTATAGTTTTGTACTATTTCTTCTTATCGAGCTTAAACTGTGAAAAATATAATGACCAAAACTCCGCCATTGATAAAGCATTATCTGTGATTTTGTATTACTTATTAAGTGGTAAGAGATGGAGTAAGTACAAACCGGGTACTTACTGTAAAGTTAATTGTATCAATAGTCTTTAATACAATCAGCAGATCATTAAGAATGAAGTTGAAAAAATTATTGAACTACTAGCTGCTACTTCTACTAGCGACCCGTTCAGGCTCCGCATGAGTGCAATATTATGGGTTATACATAAAAAAACTTTCACGTCAATCACTCTATCTATATAAAAACAATCGCATCAAAGTTTATTGCGTAGTTTCTAAGATCTGAGCATATATAGGGACAGACAACGGAAAGCAACTTTGTTTTATATGCCATGTTCTCTTTAACGTCATAATATTGATTAACATATAATCAGCAACGATACATTCTAAATTTTTCAATGTAACTATCTAACAGTTTATTTATTAAGTGGATTTAAGAGATAAATCGATGGCTTGTTTAGATTGAAGTAATGGAACGTAAACAGTGTATAATCTGTTTACCGTTTCAAATAACAAAATGACGAAAGTTTTATACTTCCAAGGACGCAAGTTAGGTATATATTTCAGGAACAGGGGGGGTTACTACCATCTCTTAAAACCATGCAAGAACCAATAAGTAAGTGGGATAGCGCGTGGTGTAAGGCGTCATCTCCCTTACTCACTGGATCTTGCATGGTTTTAAGAGATGGTGTTAAGCCACCAGAATTATAAATTTCAGATCAAAATTTTCTAAAAAGTAGAGATAATAAATTGATTTGGCTGAATTATAATAAACTTTGGACACAGGTTCGATATATATATATTGATAATCTTCCATTATATCTATCAATTCAAAGGTCAAAAATTATCAATTAATGCGAGCAAATATCGATATTCTTGTGGGATATTTTTAAAACAGAATTGAATTTGAGTCCGAATGAGGGAATCAGCGTATGGGGGAATCACGACATAGACGATGCGGCTAGCAACCCATCACTATTGATTTCCTATTTCAACTATCATCATGCTATACGTGGCCTAAGGTCTTATGGCCCTAGGCACTGTCTCCCCCGTATGGGATAAAGACATGATTATGATTATGTAAGTATGATAAGTTTTTTTTAAATGAATCAACCCTTTTAACCTTAGTGACAGTTTTTCTTTGACATTTGTCCGTTGCATTTAAATCCACGACTACCGGGCCATCGGGTTAATGCTTTTTTGTGAATGGAACTACGCACTGATTTTTTAATATGATTTTGTTTATATTTATTTATTACAGAAAAAAAGCTTGACGACTTAAGTTTCTTCTCATGCATTCACTTTTGTATAGGTATAGTATGTAAGTATTTATATATCCCCGTAAACTTTGATCAACTTTTGATTTTCTTTAAGGGTAAATCCATCCAATTGAAAGAATTTCATGACCACACTATGTTCGAGTTTACCAATTTTAACAAAAAAACAAGACGTCTACTGCATAGAGTCGTGTGAACAAAATACTTCGAGAACAAGTTGAAACTTGTCACACAAACTAGTGAATAAATGAATGAATAAACACTTTATTGCACCAATTACATAAATACATCATTAGATCGTACAGGAACGAAGATGAAAATTAGTACAAAGGCGGACTTATCGCTAATGCAATTTCTTCCAGCCAACCTTAGGGTAACCTTAATGACATGTACACCAAGGCAGGAAATACAAATTTTCACTGATTCTAATGGTCCATCTATGTCAGGCCGAGAATTTTTTACCTTGCCCTAGTATGAATGTATCTTTTGTCACGATCTATTTGCGTTTTGTAAAAATATGTTAGGGTGCTACAATAAAATTCCTTTCGCAACCCTTCTCCGTTCATATTTTGTTCCTTTAACCATCCCCTACCGCCATTTTGGGATATTCAATACTACAATAACAACACCCTGTGGCCTTGTATTTTATTATTATATATGCTTAGAATATCTATGAAGTGTAGAGCGCACTTTCTTATATATTGGCATATTGTGTATTATATTTATTTTATTTAAATAAAGTTAAGTATAAAATTTTGACAGACTATTAAAGACAAAGCAACAAAGCTTCTGCTAGCGTGTGCATTAAATAGTTTTATTTTATTTTTGAAATTAAAATCTGTGACGTAATCCTAGACCGCAGGGTATAGCGCAAATCAGCAATGGTCGGAGAATGGTTGAAGATAAAGAGTTAAACTGGTGGATAAGAATATACTTAACTAAAGATTTCCAGAAAAAAAAAAACATTGCAGACGTGAAAGTTTGTCAGTGCAAATCTAACTCTAACGGCGATAGAAATTGCAGTAGGTATCTACTAAAATATGATGTTTTTTTTCTTTTGTTAGTTGATGTTTCGTGTGAGGTATTTAGAAAATTTTGTTTTAATTAATATTTGTTTCATGTTTCATAAAAGTGTACATAGTTTCGCGCACTCTCCTACAAGATGCTTACTCTATGACAGTTATTAGTAGATAAATGCGTGGTAACAACCAGTACTAGGAAAAATCTGGAACGGTGATATTTTTATTGATATGGTTTTTATGTTTCGACTGTTATATATGGCAAGAATTGTGTCTGCCCGTTAGAAATTATATAACAATAACCAATATTGAATACTATAAACCATAGGCAATAGTTAATCACCTACGTATTCATATAAAAAAAGGCAACTGGGTTTCTAGAATACTAAAAAGTTCCGCATTCGTGTTAAGTTTATTAAGTTATAAGCTTAAATCCTAAGATATGAAAACACTTTCATCTAACTTTTATCCCGATAGGAATAAGGTCTTAAAAATATTCCAATATATATACCAAATCGTTTTTGAACTCCATAAAATAGGATTTTGAACAAGTTTTCCAGTTCTCACGTTCGTTCAAGCAAAAAAAAAACTTAGTTAATCAATTATTCCATATCAATTACTACAATCGAATTTTATTTGACGGTCAAACCCAATGTGATTTCCAAGTAGGTGACCTGTCGATTGAAACAGTACCTAGTTTTGAACAAGAAGGTCAATTATGTGCTAAGCAAATTAGTTGGTGCACGCTACTTCGATACTAAGTGCATGGCTCTGGCTTAGCTAGTAATTGCTGGCTTGAATAAGGAATATTGTACCAAACCAGTGTTGTAATGACTACCTGTGAACTCAAATTAGAGAGAAATGGCTGCAATGAATTCAGAAATTTTCTGTATTAGCTATTGCAAGACGTACTGGGTGCTATTGTTTTAATTTACGACTCACTCAAAAGCGGAAGGATTTTCGTTCGTCTCACTGGTTATGTCGAATGAAAATCATTCAAAAACGAACGATAATAATGCGATTCTCCGATTTTGCATATATCATACATTCCAACAATAGCACTATTATTTTATTTCCTTCATGATCTGTGCAACTTACAGTCTATATAACAGCCACTAACAGGCCCTTTTTCTGGGTTGGCAGCGCGCCCGCAGTGTGAAATTCTGGCATTAGTATAGACGCCATTTTACATTGGTTACGGTCAATTGACTTGGAGCAAACGAAAATGAACAATCCACTTAGATGCCTATTCTCCTACACTTTTCGATTCAGGTTCGGCGCAAAACACTTTACATCGTAAATTGATTCGACTACTTTACTGTGGAGTCTTTATCTAGCGATGTCTCAATACTGCGAAAGGTTGTTTGTTTGTTATTGGTAAACGTCGAGCATCTACGTAGACTATCAATACTATCGATAGTATTGCTTTGTTATATTTGATAATCAATATCGATTGTACAAAAATATCGATAGTTTTGTTGTTTCTTGTTTGTCGTTATCAGACTAATAATCGCGAGGTCTAAGTTCGTGGCGAACTACTAGTAATGTTTACTACTAAGGTACATAAAATCAGTCCTAATATGTTTCAAATTTAGATTTTAATGGAGTTGGCGGGAATTAAACCTTTTGGTATTTCAAATACTATTTTTTTCTATCTTCTTTTGGAAAACGATAATCGTAACTTGGTTTTATTAATACGCCTATCATTCTAATATTTAATATCGGGATATTTTTCTGATCTGATAATAATATGTAAAATCCTTACTTACTTTTGAAACAGTTGTCAGTATAAGATATAGTTACTATATCCTTCATTTTCTGAGTATGTTTCACAGTCGCATCTTCATTCGCTTTTTAACATAGTTTTAGTGGTACTAGTTATTACATACTAGCTGTTCCCCGCGGCTTCGCCCCGCATAATATTAGTATGGATAGTATGGAAGTATGGATGTCATATAATACAATAGAGCAACTGCCTTGTGACTTCCGTAACCCTTTTTATACCTAGTAAAACTAGACCGATACTTGATATAATGGCCTTGTTTTACCCACTATAATAACAAGTTGTTGCTCTTTATCCATCCGCGTCTAATTACTCGGAAACAGGACGCATTGATCTTCATTGTTCTAATCCATTTTATGGGATACTTCCTCGGTGACAAATTGCGACTCGTGGGGAATTAGGATTGATTATATCCATTTAATAGGCTTCTGGAAAGATCTGTCCGTATATATAAGTATTTAAGTTACAAAAAAATTTTTGTCGTCACACAGCATTTTCTAGGTAAGCAAGTTATTGACGTGTCGTTTATAGTACATCTTACAGACTTACTTACATCAAATAGTACTATTAACTGATTGGCCCTATGTTCTTATTGATAAAAAATTTCAAGAATATTGTTTAAGTAGATTGATCGTAAAGAAATAAAGAAACAATTGAGAAAATAAAATCCTATATACAAACTCACTTTCACATTTACAATAATAGTTATGATTGAGAATAGTTGACAAAGATGATGAAAAATAAATAAGATAATACAATATTATTGATAACTAATAGAAACTTTTTAGATAGCTTTATTTTTTATATTTAGTTTGTTTATATTTGACTTTGTCAGTTGTTAAAATAAAAGAAATTATAAGATAAAAAATAAAGCTATCAAAAAAGTTTCTATTAGTTATCAACAAATATGTTCTAACATAATAAAAAGAAAGAACAAAATATGCGTCCGTTTCACTCAATTAGGCGCATCGCATTAAGGCGGTATAACCCATAGCATCCAAACAAAATAAACGCAACCGACAGACTGTGCTATAAAACTGACCATTACCGGAGTAAACAATATTA
Source organism: Apomyelois bistriatella (assembly GCA_947044815.1). NCBI lineage: Eukaryota > Metazoa > Arthropoda > Insecta > Lepidoptera > Pyralidae > Apomyelois > Apomyelois bistriatella. Next base: position 3,165,952 of record OX345693.1, read on the forward strand.
GAGAAAGAGTCGTAGCCATAAATCTCAGCAATGCCAAGGCGATAGCGAGCCAAATTGTGGTGAAAGCATTGAGTGCGGCACTTTGGAGCTGACTTACCATTTCGCTATGATGGCAGTTTTCAGAAAAACCTTGGCTGTCGGTGAATATGCTGTCTTAGAAAACTGCTGTCATATTTGGGGTTCCGTTCAAAAAAGTAACAATGAAGCTAAAACCTATTATATCACTACATAGTATAAATCAAAGTCGCTTTCTCTGTCCCTATGTCCCTTTTTATGCTTAAATCTTTAAAACTACGCAACTGATTTTGATGCGGTTTTTTTAAATAGATAAAGTTATTCAAGAGGAAGGCTTTTATGCACATGCGAAGCAGGGGCGGGTCGCTAGTAATACATATAATACAATAGAGCAACTGCCTTCTGACTGTTTGTGCGTCCATCTGTCAGCGGGTGGAATAATGCGAACTTTTAGGCGGAATCGTAAGTAAATCTTGATAGATTTTTTATTTTAGTACCTACCACTAAAAATTTAAGACTCAAATGTTTAAAATTCAAAAGTGTAATCACTCCATGTAAACCAAATATTAATTCAAACAAAAAAAAAAATCTGAAACAGAACCCATTTTCCAGAAACTAGACAAAAGTACAAAATTCTTTTTTGAACTAAAATAATATCAACCTACGTAGCCATTTAGCTGGACAAACGAGAGACAATTCAGAAAAGCTCTTAGTCGTACTAGGTATACATAAAAGTCAGTTTTATCCGAATTAATGATGCTCATTATTCAAGAAGTTGCCACTGTATAAGTAATGTCGTTTCCTTACATTTGTCTCAATGTTAACAAGGTCTGATATACGTAATACACAACTTAGATTATGTTGTCCGTGAATCCTTCGGTTAGATAAGAAGAATTTGTTTTTGTAAGCGGCAGCGTTTGGATATTACTCCGACTTTGTTATGACAAAGATCTTTAGTATCTTTGTAACTATGCTGAAAAGGTTCAGCTACAAAATCAACATAGCCAAAATTACCCGCTATCTTTTCTTAAATTTAATACATCGCTATGCTCTTTTTACTACATGCCTTTTTTCGTTTTTTTTTTGTGAGTGGCCACTTTCACCAGTAGAGATGTAATTATTTTAAACGCCTAGTAAACGAGATAACAGTTAATTGTTATGTAGATAACAATAACAAGAGGCGTTACTGTCAGCGAAAGTGTTACTGGCTAAATGCATGTAACTTTTTCTAATACGATAACCAGCCACAGCTGCCAGCAATAGATTCCCATGACCAATTTCCTCCCAAGAGGTGACTACGAAAACCGCTAATACCATTTCAGCATACGTAAACGAGGCTTTATACACATCTTTCATAAGTTATAATTTGGAAAGAAACTACTAACAAATTTGGTGCGTGACGTGAAACTACTAATTAATTAATAATAAGTAATTTCACCATTATTTTACTGTCTCTCTCACCCTTAAAACTGGAACACAATCATGCAAGCATTGCTATTCAGCGGCAGAAGTTGAATTGAATCGTGGGATACCTATAGAGGTTAAGCCGTTGGTCCCGGCTGTTATCGGTAGATGGCAGTCGTTAGGCTATGTCAGATGCCTTTAGGCAGCCTGAAAAATCTGACAGTGTTGGCCACTAAGATTCCCGGGTCATGTTCCTGTGGGTCTGGTTTCACTTTAAAAAGGGTTGCGGAGGTCAGACGGCAGTCGCTCCATTGTAATAACCAGTTCCGCCAAATCAGGGCTCTGAAGCGTAAGCTGAAAATGTAACCGGGAAACACGCTCGGACAAAGGACCTATAGAGGCGACCTTTGTACTTCTGATGAACCTAGTTATATAGACAAATTATTGCGTGACTCGTCAATAGATGACGATAGCAGACGCCAGCTGCAAGCGATCTGAAAGAAGCCCATTTTCTCATTTTCCCTGACCTCGATACGTAAGAGCATTAATTCCTGGATTCCGTTTCGTTGATTGCGCAACTCATCTTTTGTGGTACTTTCAACCTCAATTTGTGAACTCATTCACGCCAAGATTTATGAAGTTCAACGTGTCTGAGGTTAAATTATGTGAAAATTTGGATTAATTAATCATAAGCGGTGTGGTATTGATCGTTAGCTGCGTCGTTCGTGGCGTGACGTAGACTTGTATGTAATGATATAAATACACGTATAGCTTGCTCTCTTTAGATTTTTAATTATATCAAATATACTTACTTTTTACTTCCAACTAAACTTGGGAGATTTATGCAATGGAGCCACGGGCTAAAGCTAATAACATACAGCACAGAATAAATAATAAGATTAATGTATTTATTAGCTAATCTTTAGATATTTCGCTACATCTAAATAAATGCATGACTTTGTATGTAAATACGCGTAAAGATATCCTAAGTGTTAATTCTAACGAAAATTACTTTTTCACGTCTAATTTGGAAACACACGCGATTGAAGCCACGGGCAACAGCTAGAATAGCTAGCTAGCATAAAATAGTAACAATAAAACTGTCGTATCTTAGCTAATATGTCGCTATTTCACCTTAGATGTAGATCTTTTATACATGCATAAATCATTATCATCATTATCATCTATATATATAAAAGAAAGTCGTGTTAGTTACTCCACTTATAACTCAAGAATGGCTGAACCGATTTAGCTGAAAATTGACAGGGAGGTAGTTTAGAGCCAGGAGAAGGACATAGGATACTTTTTATCCCGGGAAGCCCACGCGGGCGAAGCCGCGGGCAAAAGCTAGTTACATAATATAAAGCAAATTCGCTTCCCGCTGTCTGTCCCTATGTATGATTACATCTTTGAAACTACGCAACAGAATTTGATGCGTTTTTTTAATAGTTAGTATGATTCAAGAGAAAGGTTTTATAGCCGTGCAAAGCCGTGGCGGGTCGCTACCTAGGTAATATACCAAAGTCTATAACCGTCTTAAATATTCATTAAACTTTAATGCATAAGGAACCTAAAATGAAGTATTGATCCAAACCTTCCCAATCGAATAACCAGCCTTATATCTAGTAGGCTTTCACTTGTTTCCGGGAGGATTATTTCCCCAATATACCCTTCGCATATAATCGTAGTCCTTCCCACAAATAGGACAGGTGATATTAAGGCTGACCTCACATTGTATACTTTTAGTGGGCGCATAAAAAATCACCTAATTTTACCTGAAGAAAAAACACTTCTTGACAAAAAATACCAATTTTCTTCGAAATATAATGTACCTGTTTCTGTTGGTGTAAACATTCTTGTAACTCCCTATACTACAATATCTACCTACTTTGCTTATTGTTTACTAGCTGTTGCCCGCGGCTCCGCCCGCGTGCGCCTCGGTTATTTCGCGCCCGAAAGTAGTCTATGTTTGACTCCTAGTGCATAACTATATCCATACCAAATTTCATCACAATCGGTCCAGCAGTTTAGCCGTGAAGAGGTGACAGACAGACAGACTTTCGCATTTATAATATTAGTATGGATATGGGTGGATTATTTCAAGAATTCTATTATCTTCATCATCCAAACGTTTTCCTGATTGCAACCAAAGCCGTAAGACTTCTTAGCTCAATTATGGTTCCCTCTATGAGTTACTTAAGACATGAGTAAGGCAAAACTTGACACTACATTTAGGACGAGCCTGCTACCTGACGTCAATCATCTTTGAAAATATTGTAAGACGAAAAAAAGAAATCATAACTCAAATGTGAAGTTAGCCTTAAATATGATACATATTGAAGTCAGCCATGCGGCTATCGACTGCCGAAATTGGAACATAGCTGAAACCTGGTTATATCCCTCATAAACTGGTACAATATATAAGGTATTTTTTGCTGATGAAGTGACTCAAATATTTGGTTATATTTTCACGTATTAATCCCATACGGGGTAGACAGAGCCTGGGATCATAAGACTAAGGTATTTTTTACCACGTTTAGCATGATGGTGTTGTAACAGGAAATCAATAATGATGGGTTGCTAGCCGCATCGCCTATGTCATAATTTCCCCATTACATGGATTCCCTCGGTCGACTTTTACGCCCTGCGCGGGAAGAGAAGCAGCTGATACATTCATAGCCGTACATAATATGTTTTTCTTTATCTCCCAGACCAGCGAGGAAGAAAATACCACTTTGTCAAACAAGTGACAAGAAAAAAGCGTATTTATTTATTTAGTTTCATTACAATGATGTAAGGTTGGATTTAAGGCCGAAGGATTTTTACTAGTTAACCAAGAGATGGTGCAAAGAAAATAATAATTTTGAGTAAGTGCAAAAGTAACTAATAACTGTTTTTTTTTTAATTATTATTATCTTCTCTCTTCTCTCAAGCATATCCAAGCACTCGCCGTCAGACGCGCGCTGTCGAACCAGCTACGAAGTGAAACTAAGGTTTACGAACACGCGCGCCCCACTAGGCTATCGAGCTGCTCAATGCCACAATAACTATAAAAAATAAAGATACAGAAGTATTCAAATTTGCTTTGTCCCTTGAAAAACCTGTCACCGTTCCTAAACTGACGCCTTTTACAAAAACATAGCATATATTTGGATAATCTCAAATCTAACTTCTACAAGTTAATTTAACTTTCCTTGTTTCGTTTCCGTATGAACATATTTCGGAGTTATGAATAATAATTATATGGTAATAACAGTTTCGTCGTTACAGGAAATAAAGTCTACATAGATGAAACAGATTTATTTATTTAACTACATAATATATAAATGTAAAAGGAGGACCTAAAGCCCGGCTTTTTCATATATCATAATAGTCAACTAACTAGTGGTGCAAAGAGAAACCTTTTTTGGGGTAAGTAAGATTAGGGTATATTAAAGACATAATTTGAAAATATACGCCACTCGTCCGGTATTATATGAGTATAATAAGTGGAGGGAGAAATAACATAGGATTTAATTCAATTGTAGTTTATGACGTCTAATTCCACATACAAAACATGAGATTAAAGGAAAATGTATACTCATCTTCTTAAATCCCTAAAAAGTTTAAAAATACCAATTTTATTTGATCTCTACAATTTCATTATTTTATTGCTAGTGTCGCCACAGCACAATCAAAATTGCAGGTACAAGTATTATACAAATAAGGTAGATTTCTGCTTATTCAACTCAGTAGCAGAATCTAAATCGAACAACGAAATCTGTTGAACAATATGACAGTTAGGAAACAGAGCCAGGATTAATTACCTAGCAATAAATCGATGGAATCCGCTTATGGACGTTGCTAATGCAAATTAAATATGGCCGTTGAGGTACAGACACAGTTGCTACATTAATATTAACAGAAATAAAAAATCGCCTGCACTTTAAGGCCCGCCATTTTCTAATTCTCTCTTTCTTATTCTTAATTCGAAAAAAAAAACTTTTAGGCCAGTAAAGAACGTTATACAGTGTAAATTTAAATTTAATTTTTTATTTTGTTTTGGCTCGTTTTTATATTCGTATCGGGCGTTATTCGACTAAACCGTATAGTCGTCTCAAAAATCAATACTCTAGATTACTCGTAGTCTATTTCAAGTATTGACAACTGTAGAAAATCATTTTCACTTTTTATAGCTAGGTTATTGGGCGTCATTTAAGTGGATATGTGATTAAATAAAATGTAACAATATTGAAATATAACTTTGACATGGTACATACAATAGCAACATTTTTTTTACATCACGATGCTATATATACTGTGTCGAATGCATTGTTCTTTTAGGCTGTTGTGATTTTGATGAAACAAAGGAGTAAATAACCTTGATATAAACAAAAATCAAAGATTCATCTAATTGGTTTTTGAATAAATGTCGATAAATATACCGATTAGAATTAACTTTGAATCTTCAATGATTTTATTTTCTTTATCAATTAATAAACATACAATCTTTATCTATATATAAAAAAATTGATTCATCTGATTTGTTTTCAGCTTTAAATGCAACCAATATGCACACAGACAATGGTCTCTATCTATATTTATCACCAGATCACGCATCACTGGGCCAACGGGGAGTAGGCCATTCTATTGTAGATAACAGAAACAAGAAATAAATTTTGTGCAGAAAAAAATATATTTAGGACAAGTTAAAAATATCCAAATTCAATTTAAAAATAGAATTGTCTTGAGTGATGGTACTATGAAGTATTTGGTGAAACTTTACGCTTTACCTTTGTTTGAAATTTTAAAACACGAAGATTTTTGGGTTCAGTTTTCATTATATAAGTGCACCGTAAGCCCTCTTGAAGAAATTTGGAGTTGTTTTAGTTTTAGAGATTTTTTGAACAGGAAAATATGGTCAAAACCAAAATTACATAATTTTAAATTTTACAATTTATTCATCTCAAAGATACGGAAGTGAATAAATCAAATGTTCTCGTATATTTTGCTTTAATCAGAACCTGAAAAATTTGGCGTTGCTTTTGTATTAGATTTCGTTTTTCCAATTATTAAACATACTTGCCTTACTGATATTGTGCCATGAATGTGAAATACAAGTATCTCTTTGATTATTAAATATATGAGATCGAATCGTTAACCATACAATATGATTACCTCAGCTAGATGGACAAGCATTGCTGAGGGCAAAGACCGATTATATGTCGATATGGTTTTATCAGGGGACTTAGGCAACTAAGTATCTACCTTCTAAAATACTCTCGGATTTTTATTCAGTGGTATTACTTTAATTTATTCTATGCATAATATCACTACATAGTATAAAACAAAGTCACTTTCTGTGTCCCTATGTCCCTTTGTATGCTTAAATCTTTAAAACAACGCAACGGATTTTGATACGGTTTTTTTGATAGACAGAGTGATTCAAGAGGAAGGTTTTTATGCCCATACGAAACTGGGGCGAGTCGCTAGTATATTTATAAAGACGTACCGTCCGTTTATTATTGCGTTCATGGAAACTATGCCTGGTAACATTCACACGTACGTCACGGAAGCAATGTGTCATAGCAAATAATTTCATACATTATACTGTAGACAGATAGTTTTAAATTTATATTATAAATATACAAAAAAGTGAGCCAGAGGTGACCGGCAGCTATCTACCCATGTCTAACAAGTACGCTCATGAAGTGCGCCCACATGTGTTACGGGCTCTTAGCCCTCTCCTTATACATAACATTCCCACGGATCCAACGCCAATTACGAAACCTTTAAGAAGAACATATGAATCACTGTGGAAACTGCTGACACGAAGCCACCTGCATGGGAAGCCACCCTGGGAGCTTCTTCGGACAACACAGAGCGAGTCGAGAGTCTGAACTATCACCACGCGTCCTGTGACTCCTCGCCGATCAATCGTTGATCGCTAGAGTAAGTCCTGGTCAATCGCTGACTACTAGTTTATAAGTTTTCTGTACTATTCAATTTTTAAAAACCTCCGCCGACGTCCCGTTGACGTATCTGGCGCAGTCGGAGCGGATAGTTCAATTCCCGTGCGTTTCACACTTCGAAAAAGTGCGTGAACTTAGCCAAATCGTTGGCAAGGCGGACTATCTGTTATAGAACCTACGAATTAACGGCGTCGCGAAGGTTAACGCGAGTGAATGGTGAAAGTTTCGTTTGTGGTCATCCGAACATCGATGGTGCAGCCCGAGCAGACTACCATGATCTCTATGTGAGTAGCTTTATATACAGTTCTATTGTTGATTGCTATTCCTTCCCGAATTAGTGCAGAAATTCCCCTAAAAATCTAACTTCGATTTTCAAACTTTAGAATAGATAGAATAGATCAAGAGAAATCCAACTTTGATTTTTCATCATATTAGTTAACCAAAATTAAAGACTTTATTTTTAACTAGCATTATAACATATCATTCAAAATTTTCCATCCAGATAGAGACCGTAATATAAGACCCAACACCAGGGCTTATATACGAGACGATATTAGAAAGTCACGGTTTCATAGAGAATTATTAGAATCACTATTAGAAGAGGACGACACAGCTATGGCTAACGAAAATAGTCAACAGGCCATGCCTATCATAGATAAGGCAGACCAAATCTGGAAAGCCTTACGCAATGTTCCTGAATTTGACGGCAGTCCTAGTGTTCTTATCAGATTTTTGAATATTTGTGATCAGCTAATATTGAAGTATATCGATCTAGCACCCGGTAACGAGTTAAATAATTCAATTTTGTTAAATGGAATTTTGAACAAAGTAAAGGGAAATGCTTCTAAAATTTTAGTCACGAATGGTATTCCAAATGACTGGAACGGTATACGTCAATCATTAATTAACAGCTTTTCTGATCATAGAGACGAACCGGCATTATATACTGATTTATCAATGTTATCTCAAGGTACCGACACACCTCACATCTTTTATGAGCGCGTGCAACACTTGCTAAGTACCATCATGGCATACGTAGAATTGCACGAAACCATCCCTACTACGGTAGCAGCTAAACGCGAGCTCTATTCTAAATTAGCTCTAAAAACTTTCATGCGCGGATTAAGAGAGCCTATCGGTTCCCGAGTTAGATGTATGCGTCCCGATACATTGCTTAAAGCCTTGGAGTTCGCGCAGGATGAACTAAATGTCATGTACATGCAGAATAAGGTTCCTGCCTTGCCTAGTTCATCTACGTCTAGACTTCAACCCTTTCGTAATTTTAACCAAAAACCTATGAACTTCTCGCAAAATAATATTCCTCAATTAAATCACAATAATCAGCCTATGCTATCCTCCTATCAAAGTAATTTCCCCTCAAATAACTCACCCCTAAATCAAGGACATAACGCGTCTAATTTCTCCCCTAATGTAAATTCTAATTTTAGGCCTAATCAATTAGGCCCATCTAGAACTCAACAGATGATGAGAGCTATGCCCTCCAATGTGTCTACAGGATTTAAGATCCCGCCTAGACCATTTAATAGACCAACTCAACAAAAGTACCCCGTACCAATGAGTGGCATTAGTCACCCCATTGCGAGAGTGCTACCCCCTACTCCACAAAGACAATTAAATCTAAATGATTATGAACCTATTTATGACGGTAGTAATTACTATGACTACGACCCTTACTTCCCTCCCGTAGAAAACGACAACCAACACTATGACTATTACAACTACGACGAGCCTGAGGAAAATTCTGAAAATACTGAATGCAATGAGGAGGCAAATTTTCCTCTGGACCACAGTACGAACCACCCCAAATAGAACTAAATTTACAGTTAAATAGAAACTTACCTTTTGTACATATCTCTAACCCTCCATTGAAATTGCTTATTGACACGGGCGCAAATCAGTCATTTATTAGCCCTGAAGCAGTGCAAGATTATTTTTCTGACTTTCCTTTAGACTATGACCCATTTGTTGTAACAAATATTCATGCGAGAACATACAATGAATTTTCTATAACCCTTCCATGCTTTCCCGAATTTAAAGATAGAAATCCCATAAAACTATTAGTATATAGATTTCATCAGTATTTCGATGGCCTAATTGGCCTTGATTTACTCGAACAGTGGCAAGCTAAACTAGACTTTAAAAACCACGTAATTAGGACTAGATTTGCGGAAAATCTAATTCTTATGCATAGTCCAGTAAATGTAAATTTATTTCAAACTGTAGTCCCTGCAAAATCGTCTCATGTGGCTAAGATTCCAGTCACAGTAGACAACGGTAATATTTTTATAGAAGGACAAACCATAGATAATTGCAATATAAATGAATGTGTTTCCACCTCGGAAAACGGGCAAGCCTATATGGAAATTATTAACCCCTTAGACGAAGACGTAACTATCTCATTAAACGCACCAATTTATGCAGAAATTTTTCATGAGCAAACTTTACCTAGACTGACTGACGTCGACCGCATGGACACTCGATTCCGAGAAATCTTATCACATTTACGGACTGGACACCTGAACTCGGAAGAGAACAGTAACTTGTTAAAATTAATTGAAGAATACTCTGACATTTTTTACCTAGAGGGTGAACCACTTACCTTTACAAATAAAATTAAACACCGCATTTTAACAACTGATGAAGTCCCCGTTCACAGCAAAACGTATAGGTATCCGTACATTCATAGACAAGAGGTTAAAACTCAAGTCCAAAAAATGTTAGAACAAGGCATCATTAGACCCTCAACGTCCGCTTGGAGTGCTCCAATCTGGATTGTGCCTAAAAAAGCAGATGCTTCCGGTAAAACCAAGTGGAGACTAGTAGTTGACTTTAGAAAACTTAACGAAAAGACTATAGACGACCGCTACCCCATCCCCAACATCACTGACATACTTGACAAACTTGGCAAATGCCAGTACTTCAGTACTTTAGACCTGACTAGTGGATTCTACCAAGTGGAAATGGACCCCAGGGATATCCACAAGACTGGATTCAGTGTAGCTGACGGAAATGGCCACTATGAGTTCCTGCGTATGCCTATGGGCCTCAAAAATAGCCCATGTACTTTCCAAAGGGTCATGGACAACGTACTAAGAGGTCTCCAACATGTAATTTGTGTAGTTTACCAGGATGACATTTTGGTATTTTCCACCTCACTTCAAGAACACATAGTAAATCTCCGTAAAATCTTTGACAGACTACGTGAATCAAACTTTAAGGTTCAATTAGACAAATCCGAATTTTTACGACATGAAACTGCCTATTTAGGTCACGTTATCACCCCCGACGGTATAAAGCCCAACCCCGACAAAATTAACGCTATCCTAAAGTACCCCATCCCCAAAACGACTAAACAAATAAAAGGATTTTTAGGACTATTAGGCTATTATCGGCGTTTCATACCCGACTTCGCACGTTTGACTAAACCACTGACTTCATGTTTAAAGAAAGGCGCAAAAATAAACCTAACAGACGACTACATCAAATGTTTCGAGCACTGTAAAACACTTCTAGTTAACGATCCCATATTACAGTACCCAGATTTTACAAAAGACTTTATACTCACCACAGACGCATCTAACGTTGCTCTCGGTGCTATTTTATCCCAAGGGACTGTAGGTTCGGATAGACCCATTGCGTACGCGTCACGCACGTTAAATTCCAGCGAACTTAACTACTCAACTATCGAAAAAGAATTACTCGCGATAGTTTGGGCAGTAAAATATTTTAGGCCGTATTTATTTGGTCGAAAATTTAAAATTATCACAGACCATAAGCCATTGCAATGGCTCATGAATTTAAGAGAACCTAACTCACGCTTAACTAGGTGGCGACTTAAATTATCAGAATACGACTACACAATTATCTACAAAAAAGGCAAAACGAATACAAATGCAGATGCCCTGAGTCGTATAGAAATACATAACGAGGAGGTTATCAGTCTGAGCTCTAGCATTAGTGTAGTCAACTTATCTAGCTCATCTGAGTCTACAATCACTGCCCCAGACGACAGACCCATCATCAGTCAATCATCTACTGATACGGCACCTTCTCTCAAACCCTTAAGTAGCTCTAGTTCTACTCATGACGTACAGGAAAATGCTCAATTAACTTGTAACGCGACTATACATACCTCTCATGAACAGCCTACATTAAATATACCCATTACTGAGGACCCATTAAATAAATATAAAAGACAACTGATTATCAAAATTAGCAATAAACCAATACTAAGCAGGCCGAAAACCACCGTTCCTTTCGAATCATTCAAAAGAACCGTCGTAGAAATTTCTGAGGCAAACCTGGAAGAGCAAATTATATCATTAGTCAAAAAACATATTGACCCTAAACTACATACTGCTATTCTGGTGGAGCCCCTTGATAAAATGTATACAATTGTACCTATCCTTCAGCGTACCTTTAAAAACTCAGCACTAAAATTAACCTTAGTAAAGCGCGAATTACAAAATATTCCCGATTATCTATATCAGCAGGACATAATTTCTAAATATCACTCAGGCAAAACGAACCATAGAGGTATAAATGAAACTCATTTATCTCTTTCTCAGAGATATTATTGGCCCAAATTAAAAGACACCATACAACTTTTCATTAACAACTGTGCAATTTGTAACAGCGCTAAATATGACCGCAATCCCGTACGCCCTGAATATCAAATAGTTCCCCCACCTTCAAAACCTTTCCAATTAATGCATGCGGACATCCTTACAATTGAACAAAATAAATATCTAACAATTATTGACTCCTTTTCCAAATACGCACAGGCATATAGGATTCCAGATTGCACAGCCCCCAACATAGTTAAAACACTGACTCACTTCAGTACGCATCACGGGTTTCCATTGACACTCGTCACAGACAATGGCACGGAATTCACGAACCAAATCGTCGCCGAATTTCTAAAATTACATCAAGTAAAACATCATACAACAGCCGCATACGCACCAAATGAGAACGGCATTATTGAACGATTTCATTCCACCCTTCTCGAACATTTGCGCCTCCTAAAATTGCAACACAAAAATGAACCCACCCTCAGTTTAGTTCCATATGCGTTGATAGCCTATAACAGTTCAGTCCACAGCTTAACTAAGTGTCGACCTTACGAACTCATAAACGGACACTTTGACCCCAGAGACCCAACAGACTTAAATTTGACGGAACGATTAATGCAACAATATTTAAATGAACATCGTGATAGAATGGAAACGGTCTATAACATAATACACGACTCAGCATTGTATTCCCGAGAAGCGATGATGGCAAGACGTAACCTTGGCCGTGAATCCATAATGCAATACAAGGAAGGTCAAGAGGTATTTATTAAAAATCCAGAAGCAGCTAGAAAAAAACTTTCACCACGGTACACTGGTGATAAGGTAGTTACCAACCTACCTATACATATCTATACATCGCGTAAACGCGGTCGGGTCGCTAAAGCCAGATTAAAAAGAACAAAGAAAACTAACCCTACCCCGTTGTTGCAGGACCCTGCTACTAACTGCGACTCTGGCCCTAGCCCAACTCGACCTTCTACCAGCAAGGACCATCCGACTTGACAACTTATCGAATGGACCTGGACTATTACCTTTTAAGTTAGGAAAAACTAAATTGATATCTCATGACCACACCTTTCTTCAACAAATCGACATAGGACAAATTCGAGAACAAACTAACTCTTTAAAAATACAACTGACAGACATAACCAACAAACTACCAAATAAGACCCTTGACTATTTTCGGCAACAAATATTGTACTTATTTAATCGACTTGACAAAATCTCGCTTCAGCTTGAAACTTTTGAACCGAAACGAGTCAAACGCGGACTTGTAGATCCATTAGGCACTTTTATTAAAAGTATAACCGGTAACCTTGACCATAACGATGCGATAAAATTCGAAAATGCATTAAATTTACTGCACAAAAATAATCAAGAAATGTCTGTTAACTTAAACAAACATATTAGCTTACACAAAAAAATGATCTTTCAGCAAAATCAAATTTTAAGCAATCTTAGTCAAAATCAGGAGAAGTTGCATAAACTAGTAATTTCACTATACAATGGCAGAAACAATAATAAGGAGTTATTTCATTATATACAACTATCACACATTTTCAACATAATAAGTGAAAATGTGCAAGACTTATCTTTAGAAATCTTTAGGTTAGGAGACATACTTGCACTTTCATACTCTAAAGTTTTGCACCATTCTATTTTAACTAGTAAGGAAATTATTAACATGCTAAGTAAGTTAAAATCCTTATACGGTCAAGATAGGATTCTAGATGTAGAAGTAAGATATTATTATAATCTAATTCGTTTAGGATCATACTATATAGATAATAAGATAGTATTAGTCCTCAAGTTCCCAATTACATCTTCGTTATCATACGACCTTTACCGTTTGTGCCCAGTTCCTAATCGTAAATCTGAAATTATCCTGCCACCCTTTCCCTACATAGCAATCAACTCTAAAGAATTTGTATACATGGAGGCAGAATGCCCGAAGTCCGATACTTGGTATGTCTGTGAAGAAAAGATAGGCCATCAAACCCGCGCTCAATATGACTGTGTGCATCAACTAATATATCGCCGAGAAGTGGACCCGCAGTGTACACCTACTACAGTCGCACTTACTAAAGAAGCCATGCTAGAACTAGACAGCCAACACTATATTATGTCTTTCCCAAAAACCACAAAGGTTCTACTGTCTTGCGAACAAGAGAAATATCGTATGCTGAAAGGCAGTTACTATGTGACGATCCCTCAGAATTGTAGCATTAAGACTCCAGAACTTTCTATAGTTAACATATATAATAAACTGCGAGGACATGCACTGGAAATAATGGGAGTACCTCAAATCAACTTTAATCTTAAGGAAAGCCTGCCCCGCTTTAATTTAACTACTATTGATCTGAATAAATTACACAATATCCAAAATCAAGTCATGGCACAATCAGAAGTTAAGCCCAATTCATACGATTTCTCAACTTTATATCATACGACTGTACCTGTCTATGGAATTATACTGTTCAGTACGGGCGCACTCGTCATACTTTATTTGCGGTATCGACGAAGCAAACCAACGCTAAAACGCGATGCAACAACTTCATCTTCAGACCTATCCCTAGAGGAAAGAAAGGCCGCAACATTTGCCTTAAACATTGGCAAATAGTTGCTCTGCTAAGGGGGGAGGTGTTACGGGCTCTTAGCCCTCTCCTTATACATAACATTCCCACGGATCCAACGCCAATTACGAAACCTTTAAGAAGAACATATGAATCACTGTGGAAACTGCTGACACGAAGCCACCTGCATGGGAAGCCACCCTGGGAGCTTCTTCGGACAACACAGAGCGAGTCGAGAGTCTGAACTATCACCACGCGTCCTGTGACTCCTCGCCGATCAATCGTTGATCGCTAGAGTAAGTCCTGGTCAATCGCTGACTACTAGTTTATAAGTTTTCTGTACTATTCAATTTTTAAAAACCTCCGCCGACGTCCCGTTGACGTATCTCATGGGAGACTCTGTTTTGTTTATTAATGTTTTCAGAATATTGTCTTAGATCAGATTTGTTATTTATTTTAAAAAAAGCTGTACATATATAATTTCTTTTAGATATCAATTCTAAGTTTATTCACCCCCAGACAGACAGAAACTTTAATAACGATCAGTCTTACTTATCCTACTTATCAAGAAAATTCCAAGCACAATTTTCTCACAACAAGACTGCTAAAACTTAAATAGTTCGCAGTCTCAACGGTGCGTGCAGCCAACTAGGTAACTGCCGCATTGCTGTGAGCTACAATTTGGTTAATCGACTCTCTGCGGGCAGAGGGGCGGGCAGTCGGGGTTGACGGGCAAAGCCCTCATGAGTACGTACAGGATAGAGAGAACAATCAAATTCAGGAGGTGAAGCAGAGAGGAGTTTACGCTAAAACCGCTATTTACCGACCTCCGTGGCGTTAGTTAACATGCCTGCCCGCTAGTCAAGAGGTACCGGTTTCGTTCCCGGTCAGGTCAAGATGATATTTTTCTGATTGCCCTGGGTGTTGGATGTTTATCTATATATGTATTTGTTATAAAATACAGTATCTTTGAGTTAGTATACCATAACACTTATCTCGAACTTACTTTGGGGCTGGCGAAATCTAATCCTATCTAGTAGGTAGGTAGGTAGGTCAGTCAAAGGCATAAATAGGTATATTGAAACATCTTTTATTCTTTCTCATAGTCGCCTTTTACGGCACCCGGAAGAGAGAATGGTCTATTCTTATGCTATAAACGACGCGGCTTCGCTTCATGCTTGTATAAGTGCACGGATCTCAGCGCATTTTAAGAATCTTTATCTCTGTTTCGTATATCTACTTATGTGTCGACGGGCCAAGCCTGCGTGACTCCGCTGGATTACACAGGTAGCGTTGCTGCAGGCTCAGTAATTGCTCGGGGATGCAAATGGAAGGGCTGTCTGTTGGAATTAGGAAGTGCGTGGCGTTTAAATGAGGTTGGCTTTTGGTACCTCGGAAACTGGAAACATCGAAATTGTGTTTGGGGAAAATTGTGGTCATCTTCATCAAGAGGGTTTTGCTGTGGAACTTTGCACTTTGCGAAAATTTAGATTTGGGTGATATTTGTTTATTTAATCTTGTCGTTACCTGCGGGTTTGCACACGCTCTCTTTATATTGATGACTTTTATTTTCTTTAATCGTTTCTTTGGCGGTTATACACTTTCGTACCTTTTAACAAAATTATTCCCACGCACATTGGAAAAAAAACTTGAGAGGTAAAAAGGGATACCCGGATAAAACGAAGCTTTCTATGAAAGAGAGAGAGAGAGAGAGACGGAGAAACACGCGCACACCGCATGGCTTACAACTATAGCAAAAATTGTCGTCAACTTGTGGTCTTACATTTTTTCATCTAGCCCCCTTTACAACTAGCGATAAGGAACTTCGTTTCAATGACACTATAAAATGGCTTCAGTTTTGACACTAGCATTTTCATAATTAGGGCTTAAGCGACACAGTCATTTACAAAACGTGAAATAGATTAGTTGTTTAATGTTCAATTTTGTACTGTCCTATACATAATTATTGTGAGTTTAAATAATACATGACATATTGTATTATTGTGTTATATGTTTGTTTTATATTAACAATAGGCAAAATGTTCCAGTAAGGCCTACCCTCAGTTCAAATCTATTTCAGGAAAGTAAAAGAAAATATATTTTTTATACACTTAAAGAAGAAGAAAAAAGAAATCATAAGCACTTAGGTATAACTTGATAGCTACCTAATTTACTATATATGTTCAACTAAGTAAATGAGCAAATTACACGAGATCCCAGAGAACTTCCTCTGCTAATTAAACGAAGTTATTAAAATAATAAGATAATTACTCCAACAGGGAGACTCCAACCAAGACTAGCTTATACCTGATTCTAATTGCAAGCCTCTCCTGGGATGTACTTTATTCACAACAACTTCCTTCGACTAAATTACGTATAAAACTGACGTCATTTTACACTGCACTTTTGACTCAAATGTATAAACCTGGCGCTTGTATAAAAAATGCTGCAGTGGAGTTTGTGGCGCCGCTTTTTCTCCACTTGCGCTTCAGAAGTTAGGGTAAACTTAATTTGAGTAATGATTGACGTCAATAAGTGATAACAATATTCTATATTGAAAATATACAATTTCATTTCATTTTATTTTTATATTAACGATTTTAATGTGATTTTAACACTTCTAAGATCCGAGTTCACCAATATATGTTTAAATTTACTTTACACCTAAAACAACAAGTTAACTATCGAAGGCCTTTCATCAGTTTTAGGCCCTTTTGAATCACTACTCACTACATAGTATAAAACAAAGTCGCTTTCTCTGTCCTTATGTCCCTTTGTATGTTTAAATCTTTAAAACTACGCAACGGATTTTTTTTAATAAATAGTGATTCAAGAGGAAGGTTTAGCCCATGCGAAGCTGGGGCGGGTCGATAGTAGAGAAATAAATTAATCATGTATGCATTATTAGATACTTTATAGTTCAGTTAGTATTCCATAACACAAGTCTGGTACTTACTTTCGGGCTAGCTAAATCTGTGTGATTTGTCTGTATATATTTATTTATTTATCTTTAATACTGTAGAACAGTCATTATCTTCATTTTCAAGCAACAAATAGTATAGCAAAACAAATTACTCCTAGGAACATCGACACCTAGTTATTAGACGACGAAGTAGGTCGTACCGAAGCTTTGCCGTGCACCCAATTTTCACTATAATGAGCTTTGTGTTCATGCAACTTTATTTTGCATATTGACATTGTTAGTGAAAGGTTCTCGTTACCTACAGGAAAGTTAGAAGTACTTACAGGTTTATTTATCTTAACTTGTTTATTTTATATCGGAAACCTACTGTTTTTGATTTGAGAATAGCTAAGGACCACAGTCACAGCCAATTGATCATGCACATCCTAGTGTCACATTTCTTTGGCGCCACCTCTGACGACCTCCGTGGCGTAATGGTTAACATGCCTGACCGCTACTCAGGAGGTCCCGGGTTCGATCCCCGGTCAGGTCAAGATGAAAAATGATCTTTTTCTGATTGACCTGGGTCTTAGATGTTTATCTATATATGTATTTGTCATAAAATATAGTATCGTTGAGTTAGTATCCCATAACACAAGTCTCGAACTTACTTTGGGGCTAGCTCAATCTATATATTTATTTATTTATTTATTTACCTCTCGGTCTCTGAAGTAGTTACGTTAACGGCTACCAGATGGCAGCCAGACCAACGGCTTCACGTGCCTTACGAAGCACGGAATCATCTTAATTATCAGACAATCAGGTGGTTCAAGCATTAAATGTCCTAACCAAACTGGAAACAACTAAGCAAAGTATGCTTGCTATGGGAATTGAACCCACGAACCCCGGGTGTACAGGCAAATGTCTTAACTACTTTACCACAGAGGCAGGAAATAGCCAAGTATTGAGCAGCTTAATAGCTCATGGTAAAAGCTACCTAGAGCGTGGGCATGACTTGGATTGATCGCATGTTCGCTGTGGCATGTTATCCTGAGCCAATGGTCCTGGCATCTTCTGGAAGATAACAATACTAAGTCACTATCTCTATGCTAGTGTCTATAGATAACTTGAAAAATATAACAAGTGTCAGCCATTATCAATACTTAATGAGAGAAAAAAGACAAAATTTCCTTAGTCTTTTTTCTCATCGAGAATATTATTGCCCATACTATTGGAAGGACATTTTGCTACTTACTCGAAGGACGGTCTAGTTTTTCAAGCTAATTCTTAATTATGTAGCCTAAGCGACCGAATGGATGTCAGTATTTGAGGTAACTATCAATCATTCGATTAGTCTTAATTAATTGACAATATGCAATTAGATTTTTTATTTTAATTTTTTTTTTTTTTCAAGTTTTAATTCGGAATGAAGCGCTGTTACAGTAGTAAGTACGTCAGTGGAAACGGTAGAATTTAATTTTTTTTTGGAAATATAGATCAGCTGCTTTTTAAGAAATAAAAAAATCACAACAACCAGGAAGTTTTAAATTTGAAATGTCTTTTTCACACGAGTGGAAACAATTATTTTGGGTAAAATGTTAACAAATCAAGTGAGACTTGGCAAAGTATAATATAATTGCTCAGTTGCGTGCGCCTATCGAGGTATATTCGGAATGGCCTTAATTATATTTATTGGTTGGACCCCACGGTACTTTACGACTTGCGAGTATTGTAATAAACCAAAGTTCTTATTTATAACCACGCAAAAAGTATTATAACTTTGACCATTTCCAATATAGGTATGTGCCTATTACAAATTGAAAGTCTTTTATTTCTTCCTTGTGCGGTAAATTATGAACATTAATTATAATGTAATTATGTAATTTAAAAACTTTTCTGTACACTTAAAATAATTATAGAAAATTTTATCAAGATGTGCAGTCTCGCCGGTTCTATTTCAAAGCGAAAATTGAGATGATATTTTAGTATGTTATCATTTGAGTTTATTTTTCAGTTACATTCTTTGCTTGGGCTTCAGAGCCCAGGTTTAACTTTAATCATGGTTATAGGTATTGCGGCACTGGATATTAAAATGGAGCGTCTCCTTGTCAGACCTCCGTAGCACTAATATAATGATTCGCTTGTGTGTTCAACACTGTCTGATTTTTTAGGGTACATAAAGGTATCTGACCGATCCCAATGATTACAATCTAGCGATAACAGCCGAGAATAAAGTATAATCTTCAGAAGCACGAAAAATTCAAAATAAAAAATCGATCGATACAAACACGAGAAGCTATCAACAGACAAATTTCGTAAATTTTGTGCGTTCGTAAAAATTAATAGACATTTAGAACTTTATTTTGAAGTTTAAACTTTATTAAAGTATACTTCAATCAAAATTGATGTTTACTTAGAAAGGCATAACTTACGATTATCCTTATTAAGGTGGATACCTCGGTGAACACTAGTGCCACCGTCATTTAAAAATCATTACTCACTGAAAACACAAGTTATCAAAAATCCCTCTGCTGTAATTATGGTTCTGGATCTGAATTTAATTTCAAACATATTCAATTATTAAGTTATAGTTCCATATAGTTACAAATTGCATTATAACGGCCACTTTTAGCAGTTTTGCAATTTGTAACTATATGGAACTATAATTTGATAATTGAATATGATTAAAATTAACTTCAGATCCAGAAACATAATTACAGCAGAGGGATTTTTGATAACTTGTGTTTTCAGTGAGTAATGATTTTTAAATGACGGTGGCGCTAGTGTTCACCAAGGTATCACCTTAATGCTCAAAAAACTGCTTATAATATTGACGATACATCACAAACGTAGGAAAATATTATTCACATGAAACTGAACACGTATTTTCAGCACCTTTGCAAAGTTTGCGCAAAATCCACGATGCGGAAATGCGGAACCCGTGCTTTTAATTTTTCAAGCACAGAGCTTTCCCCCGCTCACTGGAAGCACGTGCCTGCGTTGTAGAACGGGCATCGGTTATCCGGCTTACTTGGATCTTGGTTGAGAGCGTGAGCTCGCTCTGTTGGGATATATTTAAAACAAATTGAATTTTTTGTCATTTATAAGAAATCTTTAGTTGTGTAGAGTTAGGTAGTCGCCATTATTAAAATCTGGATATTTTTTAGTTTAGTAAGTTTCGTTTCGGAGGCCAAGATTCACTTCGGATCGATGAGCCAGCGGAGTAAGCCTCTCTCTCATCTTAGCGCTTTCTCGGTTGCTTCCTCAGCCGATTGCTTTAGAGCCCAGGGTCCGCTTTTCTGCTTTTTCTCCTCTACTTTGCCCGGTCTTCGGCATCCTTAGTTGTGAGGCCATTAGCATGCAAATCGTTTATTGCGATGTCAAGCCAGCACTTTAAGGCTTGCCCAGCGGCGTTAGTAAGTATTTTGTATAGTTTATTTTATCCGGAATCTCCATTCCGTTTAAAAAATCATGTTTTTTTTTCAAATCTAATTGGAATTACCGCTACTTATAGTGTTAACTAAGTAACCAAAAAATTCCTGGTTTCAAGTGTTACCCAATAAGTCTTAATGCTTTGTGTAAGTAAAATCAATACTTAGATATTCGAAAAACATTCCAACATTGAAAAAAAAAACAAGCGATACTCTACCAGAATTACTGTAATTCAAGAACCAATACCACAATCCATTAAATTATTTATTTATAACGTTGGAATAATTTAAAAACTCGACCTCTAGTAGTCGTAGCGTCTAAATAGAGTTATATTTTATTCAGTTTGTTCGTATTTCTGTACTTTGGCAGGTTACGTGGTTTGTTTTAAAAGAAACTAAAACTACTGTTTTAAGAGACATTGTTTGATTGTGAACTTATAAACACAAATGTTTGTCTTCGGAACACAAATCTTGGGAATTCTGTTTACTAAAGTAAAATAATTGTAACTTAAATTATTTTTCTTATAACTGCGATTAAGTTACTACATTTTTAATATGTATGTATGAAAATAATGACCCTGGATTGTTCCAGTGAAAAGAAGTTAAATAAATAATAACTACATTATGTTTCACATGGTTATGGACTAAAACTTATTTTCTATCGTAATCTATCTAAATATTATAATAAAGCTGAAGAATGTTGATTAATTTGGTTGAATACTTATAACTTTAGATCCACTGGTCAACTTTGAAAAAACTTTCTGCATATGACACCCCGATTCTTGGGGAAGGTTCTAGGTTATAGTACAACACACAAGGGCGTGTGAAGAGAGGGGAACAAGTAGTACTACGGTAGAAAATGTTCGTGGAAAAACAGTGTACAAGTTCATCACTAGTTTCACATTATTTTTGATTAATTTGTTAAAAAACAATGGATGTATTCATCCAAATAGTAATTGTCTACTACAAATGAATGTCATTTGCATTAACATCTCTAACCTTAAATTTGTCCGTCCAAAGACAACACGTCCCAAACTAATTATATAATTGCTTCCACATAATCATTTATCACGTACTCTTTAATTGTCGTTTTCTAACTATACGCGGCGAATAATAAACGGGGCCGTCAACATCAGAGGATTCTGGACAAAATTGACTCTTAATTCGTAGGATATAAGGTCGCTAAAAGATATTTTTATCAATACAAACATTCCTTTTCTAGTTATGAAATTCTCCTGGAGCGCGCGTGACCCGACTCTCAATAATATTTAATTTATATATTTTTTACTGCACGAGCGCCTTTCCAAGTTATGTTTGATTTATACAAACCTTTGGAAATACGCAATTGTCAAAGCTTAAATAATGCGTTGTTATTGTTTGTTTGTGATATATTTATTGCCTTAAAATAAAACAATATTATTAAAATCAGAAGACAATGGCGGATTTATTGTTTTTTGTGATTTTTATGATCTATAATAACTTTTGATATACGATTAGAAAGAAGTTTTATTTAATAAGGACATGGTTAATTAGAGACTTTTTAGTTATAGCATCAATCAAATAATATATTTCAATTTAAGCATCTGTCAATATTGGCATTAAACTGGCTGAAATGAGTGTCACTAAAATATATTCGATTAGGTGTCTATTAAGATAATAAATCCATCCTTTTCTAATCATAGAAAACAGTGGAATAAGATTTTTCAAGCTGCCTAAGGACATGCGATTATTTTTTTAAATTAAAACTCGAAACAAAAACCTACAGGATTAGGATTTGCTACATACGGCCGGGACTACTACTACGGCTTTACGTAGAGGTGCTTCAAAAAGCATCACACAAACCGAATATTTCTTCCAGCAAAATAAAAAACTCACAAATTAAGTGCCAGAAAAGTTCACGAACCACCTCAATTTCAACAGCGAGCCTACAAATATGTGCACTACCCGGACCAAGACTAACCATACTAGCAAATTGTTCAGAAACCCAATTATCCTGGGCCGAACCCAAAATTTTCCGAGGGCATACTGCTGAGTTCCTTTCAAAAGTTTCGCTAACAAATTTAACCGAGACAAAACTACTCACAGTTCAGGCAAATTTTGACGTTGGATTCTAAAGGCCGATTAGGGTTTTCATTCTATGTTTCGTTGAAAGGGATAAACAATTTATCTTGCATGGTCTTTGGGTTTTGATTTTGTAAGTTGTTTCATTATTTACATTGTTACAAATACAAATTATATTGCATGTAACCAAGAGGCGTTTGAAAAGAGATAGTAACGACCCGTGTTTAACTGAAAAAAAATTACCAGTGTCGTTATAATCTAGAACCATAATTAAAAGCTGGACCCAAAGGGAGACTGTTGGATAATGCTTTTAGCATATCCGTCCTTGCAATATGTTGCAATTAAATTAAAATAAATAAAAAAGTGTACTCTGGGATGGCACGTATACGAGAAAATCTCTCGGTTGATGATGATCCTTAAAAAAGTATATTATACTATTCACATAAGTTACATCTGCCGTCAGAAAAACGGGTAGACAATCGGTCGGACAGCAAAGGTCTAAGTAGTAGGGTTTTATTATCACCCTTTTGATTACGGAATTCTAAAAACTTAAAATACGACGTTCATTCACAACCCGTAACAAAGGCTAAGTCTGTTTACAGAAACCCGGAAACGTTATAATTGTTTGTAGAATAATAGCAGTTGATTTGGGAAAGGCAAAACCCTTTTTGATATTTTGTACTATTTATAGCAGTTTAGACGTCAAAGCTGAAACCCTTCAGGCGATGTTTGTTTTGTAATTATTTCAACATTTGTTTATGTTACTTTTTATTAATGTAGATAGCATCATCTATATATATAAAAGAAAGTCGTGTTAGTTACTCCACTTATAACTCAAGAACGGCTGAACCGATTTAGCTGAAAATTGTCAGGGAGGTAGTTTAGAGCCAGGAGAAGGACATAGGGTACCTTTCATCCCGGGAAAAAGCACTGTTCCCGAGGGAAGTACACGCGGGCGAAGCCGCGGGCAAAATCTAGTTAAATATAAATTAAACCTTGTTATTCATAAGCAACAATTTTCTAACCAGAGAGACTATACCAATGTCACTGGCACAAAACACAAGCCGCAAATCAATACAGCTAAGCAACAAAGGAAAAAAAAATATTCCATATTCAAACGAAAGGGTATGAAGTATGAAAACTACTTACCGTACTCCGGGCAAATGATGCATAAAGCCACAGCGAGGAAAAAGCCGACGACCTCGCCCTGGAAGCCCTTGCCACCCATTTTTCCTTTTTGTTTAACCCACACTCGCTTTTACCGACATATTTACTATTACTTTGTGCAATTTTCACCAACAACTCTTTCGCACAATCGTCCTTTGTCTAGATACTATGTCCCCCGTCATTTTTAAGCTGGAATGTCACTTCGTTGACGCGATGGGTCACATCTGAAAATAATGAAATATAGATAAGTGTTAGGTATATTTTGAATCAAACTGAAAAGGACATTTACTGGAACAATAGACTGGAAAAATGTGTTCACGGTTTAATCTATATATATAAAAATCAATTGTTGTTCGTTAGTCTCGCTAAAACTTGAGAATGACTGGACCGATTTGGCTAATTTTGATCTTGAAATATTTGTGGAAGTTCAGGGAAGGTCTAAACGGTGAGTAAAGTGCAGGTTCAGGCGGTACGGAGTTCGCCGGGACAGCTAGTACAATATGTTTTTTAAATAATGTGCTTTCTTATAAAACTAAAAAAAAAAAAATATTTCTCTTGAATAAAGGTATAAAAATCTTTCTGTGTTAATTTAATTGTTTGCTTCTTGTCTTAGAATTGTACAGCAGTATGACTTCATTTAAGCCCATTATCTTGAAATGTATCTATTTATAAAATTATCTGTAAACATGTCAATCTATTTTGTTTGTACTTTAAATTAATACCAGTCAATGTATGCATGAGGTCCTTCAATTTATTTGGTACTGATTAAAATCTATACCACCATACTAATATTATAAACGCAAGTCTGTTTACGCTTTCATGGCTGTACCGATGGCCGATCGTGGGCAATAACTAGTAATGTACTTATATTTATCTAGTAGAGAATGATTTTAGCATGAAGTCCGCTCATTGAATAAGTATTATTTAATTTACTTGTGGTAAGAGTGTAAAAGGTGGTGATCTTGGAGCCCTGGGGTGCGGTTGCAAAAGTTTTATTTAAAGAGATATCCGCACCTTAGTCGACGTCTCTGGTGACCCAAGGGCCGGTGCTTATTTTGGCCAGCGTATAAGTCTGGCCATACAACGTGGCAATGCAGCCAGCCTCTTGGACACTACCTTCTCGCGACGACAGTAATTTGTGCTCTTAATTTATTTTATTTAATATAAGTATTTAGTTTTTTAGCTGAACGTCCAGTGGATAGATGCGTCGATGATATTAGCAAGGTTGCTGGCAACAACTGGATTGCGGTGGCTCAGAGTTGGGATGCATGGCGTAGACAGAGGGAGGCTTATGCCCAGCAGTGCATTGTAAACAGCTGATGAAGATAATGATTTAGTTTTTATATTAATTAGTTAAATTTTTTAATAAATTTATTTTAGAGTAAATTCACCAATGGCGAAGTTAAAAATGTTTATGATTTTTGACCGCTATTGTATGTTTGTATGTGGCTATGTATATTCATCTGGCTCTCATAGAGGTAAAGATTATTTTTTCCCGGTCCCAACTAGATATGATTTCAACCCTAAATTATTGTTTACGCTGAGCTATTTTTGTTAGTCTACCCAATTCCCAGCTAATCTTATACTAAATCATGTTGTCACATTTATTAGATTAGTTTGCTAAGTCAGAGAAAGCTTTCAGAGTATTTTTCCTATATTTTTCGCTTACCTAGAGCTGGAAAATACCTACTTACTTGCAATTTTTTTTTAAATTTGTTTACAATCTTTATAAGATAGTTATTTGGTTCAATAAGCATTTATACTAAAGTCAGTTACATTCATCTGAAAGAGGTGAAAGCACTTAGGGTGTGATAATTTTGACCAAAATTAGCTTTTCTAATGTTTAGGTATTTGGGTTGTTATTCCATGGGTTTTTTGAAGTTTATTATAGGCAAAGAATTCGCCTGTTTGAATCACAAAAACCGTGATTCTAAAAGCTAATTAAAGCGCGGTTTTCAAACTATGTTAGTATCCTTTAAACGCTTTCGCTGACAGTGACGCCTCTCGACGTAGATAACAATTAACTGTTATTGTTATTATGTATACTATCAGCGAAAGTGTTAAGTCAGTGACAAACCTACACCACGCTTTAAAGTGTTCCGTGATCTTGAAACCCACTTTATAAAAAACATTTTTATATTTTCTGCCAAAAAATCAATTGA
This sequence comes from Apomyelois bistriatella, assembly GCA_947044815.1. NCBI lineage: Eukaryota > Metazoa > Arthropoda > Insecta > Lepidoptera > Pyralidae > Apomyelois > Apomyelois bistriatella. The sequence continues at coordinate 3,192,216 of OX345693.1, forward strand.
AAAATTCGGTACACAAATACATATAAAATAATCTTTTAAGGTAAAAGATAAAAAACCTCCATCAATCCCATAATTATTAGCTGAATACATTAACTGGAAGTGACCTGAAAAGGATGACATGTATTGTAAAGAGGCGTCGCCGGCAGAAATCGTATTGTGTTGCATTGCTTTGTACTCACCACGGGTGCCACTTCTGTTCACTGTTTGTTCATTGTTATCATGAATTTAGACGAGTTTGTTACTTACTCGGTTTCTTTACACGTACGAATGGACGCGCTTAGATACTATCTAAATGCAACAATGTTTCAATTATTGATTTTGTTTATAAGGATTTCTTATCTTGAGTGAATAGACTAGATCAGAGAGATTACATATGGTATATTTGGTAAACCATGAGTCATGTATTTATGTAAACCATCTTATGTACCATGTTTTGTGTAAATAAGGAATATGAAAAATATGAAAATTAAGAATTCACTAGATATTTAGAGACATTATCACCGTCTCACGTTCACCTTATATTATGTACTCAGATAGGGACAACTGCGATTCAGGCAGATATTACCTACAAAAATATTGACTAAATCGAGTGTCCGTATTAATCCCTTTTCTCCTTGAATATTTGACCGTTTTCAAATTGAGATCAAAGTTTAAAAAAAGTAGCTTCTATGCTCCATACAAAAATATTTATTAGAATAGTATTTGCAAACAGCTGGTGTAGCTTATAGCTGTTAATATTATTGTGCTTTCAGCGTTGTTATACATTTAACTTTTATGACTTAATGAGTCACATTTATTACTAAAATAGTTAAAACTTCCTTTATGTGCTCATGGCTCAAAGGCTTAAGCTTTAATGGTTTATAAAACAATCTAACGACTTATATTTATAATAATAAGTGCCTTTGAAAATCTAACCCGTAAATTAGGATTTCATTACCTTAGACTATGTTGATTCTACTATAAAATTTGATAAGTCCTGGGTAGTGAAATTGGAAGTTAAAGGGCCTAATAGTGAATTATCAGAATACACACACATAAAAATCACTACAAAATGCAGGAGCAAGAGATGTGAGATCTTAAAAACACACCAAGCCACAAATAAACACCTAACTGTAAAGACAAACTCTTATTTTTATCTAATCCTAATGAAACGAAATAAATAATGCCACTGGAAGAAAAGGAAGGTTGTGATTACTCAAAGAGACAGCGAAATCCTATCATTTCTTTGCCTTGCAATCTTTTTTCCAATTTGTCTTAATGTTAATGCAGAGGAAACAAGATTTATTTCACTTCAGAGCCTGCTTTGCTCAATGTTAGTCTTGAAATAAAAACAAAATCTAAGCAAACATTTATCTACATGTGTTTCTTGTCAAGTTGCATTATTAATTACAGTTGAAATAACAATTTTATAGTAATAATGATTAGGATTGTTTTTGATTGTGTTTATGTAGCGATTCATATTTACGTCGTATAAGATGGTTGTTAAGATAATAAGATCAATTGACCTTTTAGCGTTAATCCATAGTAATATTATAAATGCGAAAGTCTGTCTGTCTGTCTATCTGTCTGTCACCTCTTCATGGCTAAACTGCTGGACCGATTGTGATGAAATTTGGTAGGGATGTAGTTAACGACCTGAGGTCACTCTACTTTTGGGCGCGATATAACCGAGTCCCACGCGGGGCGAAGCCGCGGGGAACAGCTAGTATTGTATATATTGATAAGTTCTTTGAAATCAAAAAGGCTAATACGACACCTTTTACAAGTGCAAATTATATTTATTATTTATGTATTTTTATAGAATTAGGAATCGCACGAGGCAAATTCTTTAATCTATGATTGTATGTCATGTATGTCAATTTCACTTTTAACACAACCAGGGTTTGAAGGTTTAATTGGCCTTGTAGCTGATATGAATTGTATAAACAATTACAACAAGTCAAGCTTATTATTTTTTTAATTTATAATGTTTTTTTTTTTCTTTTGTAAGAAAATTTACCGTTTCATAATTTTATTATATTTCACCGGTTATATAAAAGGTACTTATGCATTGGATTAGGCATATAATCACAAAGAAGATAATAAAAAAAAAAAATGGAGAATGACTAAATTAGATTTCTTTATAATAAAAAAATGACCTCAATTCATACCAAAATATCACCCACACATCGCCAATATCCGCCAATAGCGTCCCATTCTTCACTTTGACGTATAAACAGATAATAAAAGAAGTTTTGTATTGAACATAAAACATTTTATGGCCTGGAGGAGATAGCTTTTCTACAAACATCAAGTCAAACACAGTGATTACTTACTACTATTTGTCAAAGGATATTGAGAGTGTTTATGGTAAAATAGATCGAAATCATTTATTTTTTAGTTTAGGTTTTAAAAAAAAAAAAAAAACTAATGATGGATATTTCCAAAGTGAATTGTCTGCCGCGTAAAGTTATAGGTTCTAAGATACGTTATGGGTCTAGGGTAGTGTAATGTTGTCCTCCAGTGGCTGAAGAATTACAGCATAGACTTTTTCTACCAATTTCTAAAAATCAGAGACCTGAGGTAATAGTAATACGGAGATTAGGTTTTCCTTTCTAAACTAAGTCCTGCCAATATTCAAATAATGTCGTTGGCTTTTCTAGTGGTTTCCCTACTTTCGGCCTTGCTTTGATCTACATTCGACCAATTTCCATCCTTGCTTCTGAAAATGAGGTATAGTATTTTTTATTCCTGTTATTTAAAGACCTTTTGCTATGTCTGGAATTTAGCACCCTCAAATCATTGTATTTATTCCATCTACAAATAATTGTTATATAAACTTTAGCCGCCACAGATATTTTTATCATTATTCACTTTGACACCAGGGTGTGCATGGTCGTTTGTAGATGACACATCTACACGAAATGATGTAGAGCATTATTCAGAACCTTAAAAAATAATTAATACATTTGTGCTTGAGAAATCAACTCGAAAACTTCAAATTAAACTCGCAACATTCGAAAGAACTGCTAAATAAGTTGAAGCTCCATTGTCACGGCCAAGTTGCAGTAGATTGGCGTTGTCATGGTAGAGAAGATTTAAAAGGGGCTTGTAACAGAGCTCATTTGCATTATAACAGTAAGTCGGGCTGATGTAGAAACTTTACATTCCCTGTATAGCTCAGTGGATTTATGGTGGGCAATATCTTTTAGTTAAATCCTGTTGCTTCTCAATTTTGCTGTTGTTAATCTTAACCCCTAGTAAAGATTTTTTTCAAATGTAAAAACTATCAACACTTTTCTTAAGTATAAAATTTATTCTTATTTTAATAATTGCTATGAACCTGTTTGTTGTTTGAAGTAATGAATTTTATTTTATTTATTTATAAAGGAATATTATAAAGGAATTATCTAGGAATATGACAAAATGGCAAATCTAACAATCTAACTAACTGACCAACAAGAAAACTTGTGAACCAGGAAACCAACTAAATAGGGAAAATGAACACTTAATGAAACTGGCAAATAAGGAAATTGGCCAATTCAGAAACTGTCTAATGCATAAACTGGAAATTTGTGAAAATTATCAGTAAGAAAATTGATCGGCGATACACTGTTTCAAATGGTACTGGGTTTTAACCATACATTTTCGAATATATTCGTTTAGATATGTTTTGTTAAAGTTATACAGTCAAAAAATAATCTTCGTCTGAGAAAAAAAAAAAAACACAAATAACTGCCACGTTAGTTCTAACATACTATGTTACCTTCAGCAATGTAAAAACCAATAAAATCTAGTTTACCCTACGAAAAGTTGTAAACCCGAACGAAATTGGCGCAATTATTTATTTATGGCTCGCAGTTAGTTTTTTTAAACACGTTATATTTCCTTACAGTCACGAATGGTTATTTAGCCATATAAATACTAATACTCATTATAATGTTGGATTTGAACTTTTTTTAAACATACTCATTGGTTTAGGAACCATTTGTATATTAAAATAATGCCTTAACGATTTTTTCATCAATTTGTTTTTTTTTAAACAGATGTCCAGTGCGTCCAGCAAATGACTACCATCTAAACTCAATTGTTTATCCCACTTTGCTGTAATATTATAATGGCGAAAGTTTGTATATTTCTTGTTTCTTCACGCTCAAACAGCTGGGCTAATTTTTATGAATATGGGGGTAGCTGATATAAATAAATAAATATATAGGGACAAATCACACAGATTGAGTTAGCCCCAAAGTAAGTTTGAGACTTGTGGTACTGTGGATACTAACTCAACGATGCTATATTTTATGACAAACACATATATAGATAAACATCCAAGACTCAAGTCAATTAGAAAAAGATCATTTTCATTTTGACCCGAACGGGGATCGAACCAGGGACCTACTGAGTAGCGGTCAGGCACGTTAACCATTACGCAACGGATGTAGTTATATTTTGAATTAACATGAAGGCTACTTTTTATTTTAAAAAAATCGCGATTTCCGTAGTTTTAAAAAAATAGCTTAATAAAGTAGATTACAATATAAATTAAAGCTACATCATGTCGTTTGTAATGTGCTAAAAATTTCTTCACTCGTGTTAATATAATATTATTCCAATTTCGGAATGAGCAAAAGTATACAAAAATTTCAAGCAAACTTTTCAATTGAAGACTATTACACGATCTGTCTGATGAAAGATAAAAACCTTTTAATGTTGATAAAATCATTTACAAAATACCAAGGCTACGAAATTGTGAATATCGTAGTTCAATTTCTTGCTTTCCAATCTAATATCAAAGTTAAATGATAAAATATTGAAGGAAAAGTAGGTAGAGGAATAGAAGCACAGTATTTTTATAGTAAAAGCTACATGTTTTTTAAAGTGTTATATTACTGGTATTGCAGGAGTCTCATAGCTGCGGTTACCGCTTCCTATCAGGTAGACCATATGCCTGTTTGCGTACTTAATAGTATAAGAAAGTTTATTTTCAACAAATTCTGTAACTATTTTAAAGGATATAAACCTTGATTTAAGCGTGTAATGCAACTGGAATACCTCACTCGGGTAATGAAGTATATAAAGAAACTTAATCTTAAAAACAAGCAATTTGCAACGTTATTTCTAACTTAACAGTGACTATTTGCAATTAGAATTTACAAAATGAGTCACATAAAACAAAAGTTGAGACAGTACACAGACTGTAACACAAAAACATTTAACTTGTAGAAAGTTCGAGAGTTCCTTACTTGATGTATTGTTATTGTCTTAAATTTATTGTTGAGTAAAGTATCTCATTTAATGTTTTGATGTAAGTTACATAAAATGCCAGTAAATGAATGAAATTTAAGACAAGTTGTATGAAATAAATGTTGTGGGACGTAAAAAATTATCATCAAACATTTTCAATTTAAGATTTTTGAGAAATTTACCATAAAATCTGAAATGTTATTTCGTCTAGATATTCTTTACTTAAAGTTCTATAAGAGATTATATAATATGTAAGAAATAAATTAATTTATTTTATACAATAAAATAGAGTACAATATGGTGTTAAATTAATAGCCTAATTAAAATTAAATTAATAACTTAATCTAAATAAAATACTTAAAAACTAAAAATAATCTTAAAAAGGACTTCTGGTAAGAGTTTCCATCACACAGACAGCATTCTCGCATTGGATAGCGATGATTTAAGAAATGTTTTTAAATAATACTTAGAATATAAATCACTCGTTCATGACAAATGAAATACAACAGGGTTCCTTGTAATAAAATGACAAAGGAGAAAGAAAATAGGATAAAAGGACTATATCTTATATCTTATGAAACTATTGTGAAAAAACAATTAGTAGGTAAACCAAAAATTACATAGTAAACTACACAGAACAAATACCTACAATCATATTATTGCAAGAGAAAATAGCTACTGTAAACAATACACTGTATTATAAAGAAAAATAGGTACCATTTGAAAACACAAATACACATGTTACGTAAAATTTGAACATACATATACGCCAGTAAGAAATATATAAAGACGTGACAGTGCTACGGATAGACGTGACAAACCAATACTTGTCTAAAAATCACGGCGCAAACTTACATGGAATATTAAATCAGGTATGGAGTTGCGGAATCAGGTTTTCTATTGGTATGCACTGCATATTTTTTGGAATATTTGTTAAGAGTAAAGAAATCTAGTAAATAGACACAAGATTTAAATTGAACATAATAATATATTGTGAAGTACCACCCTTTTGCTGACAGTAACAATTTATTATTGGAGGCAAAAACTAACTTTATCGAATGGCATCTAAAGTCATGATATAGTTAGTCGTAATCATTATATATAAAACTAAAGTCAAATCTGAATTCATTCAAGAGACTGGAGGCATAGGGACAGTCTATTATAATATTGTTATCTCAGACGGCTATGTTATTATCTATTGATAACATGATACCCATGAAACGAAATTGAAGGATGTAGATAGATATAATCACGATAGCAACAAAGCCACGTATTTCTAAGAAAATTGACCAAAGATATCACATAATAACGTCACAGTATGATATGACACAACGGGAACATGGTTAACTATATCTAACGTAACATAATGGAACAAAAGTGTTGTGAATACAGAAAAGTAGAAGGTTACTTTTCATTTCGCAACATGAAAATGAAAGATGATATAAAGTTGGAAAATTGGATATAAAGCAAAAAATTGTCTAGACAGACCATTTGTACCAATTTGTAGCTATTTATCTTAGCTAATTTCGATACATGAAATTGAAAGCCCATTTTGAAGTTGCCTTTCTGTAATTGGCAAAATTATTGAAATTGTACGAAGGCTCTAAGATTATCTATAAACTATTTTTCTCCCCCAATATCTTAAGATTAAATTTTTTTTTTTTTTAGATAATTCTGCAAAAACCACATGTGCCTGCACATCTGGAAGACATCACATGATTTGTTAGTTCGTCGCTATGTCGTTAGTCTAACCATTACACAGGTTCAATAATACTAACAATAAGTGATTTAAACACATCCTCTCTTCTGCAATTTTTTTATTTTGCACAGAAACCCGGATACTATTTGGAATCTACAAGTAATGGTGACACAAATAGATTTATAGAGAATGCCCTTTTATACGAATTCTTGTAGGGAACCGTCGGGTTTGCGTTTTGTCGTCTTTTTTACGACTGAGAGTTTATGGGCGGGGTGGAATTTCGCCGTGAAAATATTAGGTTACGTATTTTGTTACGTAATTACTATTACAAAGTTCAGAATATTAAAGAAGTATTCTTTTTTATTTATTTTTGTAGGTTTGCTATTGTAGTAACTATCATAGTGGCAAAGTAAAGCCTTAAGTAAAGCTTTTTCTACTTAATAACCTGTAGCTTGAAACTATAATTTAATTACAAAATATTTCATTATATATATATTAGAGTTTTCTATATATCCCAACTTATATTATAAATGCGAAAGTGAGTTTGTATATTTGTTTGTTAACGCACGCCCAATCTACTGAACCAAACTTTCTGAAATTTCTTATGCACATAGCTAGGAGTATGTATGTATGTATGTAAAAACTTTATTGTACAGAAAGAACATAGATGATACTACATAGAAGACAACAAAAGGCGGACTTATCCCTAACAGGGATCTTCCAGTCAACCTGTATAATAAAGGAAAAAGAGTACATGGGCATTAAAGAGGGTACATCGCAAAGTTACTTATCCTATACTAGAAATCAACTCAAGTCCGAACGCTCGAAGTATTCCCTAACCCTAAATTTGAAGGAGTGTAGTGAGGACGACGTCTTGACCTCCAATGGGAGTTTGTTCCATAAAGTTGCAGCGAGTACTGCAAATGATCTGGCGTAACACTGGGAGAAGTGTGTAGGAATGTTTAATTTCGAACTATGGGATGCTCGAAGAGTATTGAGAAGGACATACCTTTCATCCTGGAAAAAAGCACTTTTCCCGAGGGAAATTCATGCGGGCAAAGCCGCGGACGAAAGCTAGTTATTCTATAAGAAGAATTTTAATATTGATCAAAAGGACAAACAGACATTAACCCTTGAAAATAATGCAAAAACCTACGTTTTTTCTTTAATGAATTTAAAAATATAATCACATCATTGAAATATGGTAAATAATGAGAAATTATGATAAACGCAATCATAATTTTGATCAAATACCTAATTTCGCCATAAATATGAAGTAACTCATTATGATAAAAGATTCAATGTTTATGTTCCCGTTAATATTGACGCAATAACTTGAAGATTACTCGAGATGGGAGGGGAGCTAAATGAGGGCGATTATTCAAGACGAATGTAATATTTCTTAGTACAATTTCACAAAAAAAATTAAGGGTAAAAATGTCTGTCTGATGCGGACTAAGCCAGCAAAATAACCTTGTTAATCTGAAAGAAATTACATCAAAGGTATAAAGAAGATTATGGAAACGCAAAATTAAATTTACTTGAATTAAAGCTACTGTTTGGTATTGTGATAAGGTTTTGAAACGCACGATGCTTTTTTGTACAAAAATGAAGAACTAAATATTCTTTTTTGTCAATGTCTTGTACCTTTCTTGTCTCATGCTTTACTCAGTAACGAAATGTTATTAATAATGAAAAGCATTATTTTTATAGACTATCAGCTTATTCGATGACAATACAATACAAATACTCTTTATTGCACCACATAATAATGAAATGAAATGAAAGCTGGCTATAGGTCCAGCTATGGACTTTTGAGAAGGCAAACAGCGGTTATGCGCACCTAATGGAAAGTAGTTACTCAGTGTATGGTATATTTTCTGCAGTACTACGAGTAGTATCTTTACATATTATATTATATATTTTCGTCAAATATATGGACAACTTTCCAAAGGATAAACATAGGTACAACCCTTCTGATTTTATATTAAAGGTCGTTGGTAGAGGGACAGACCTTAAATCAACGTTTATTAGTTAGTAAAATAGGCTTAGAGTTATTAATCTTGCCAAATCCAGCCAATATAAAATCAATTCTCAGAAACCCTTTTCAATATTTTAATCAGCGTCGAAATATTCTCGTAAAATCAATTTTCGATAACTTTATATTATATAAGGTAAGAATTCATTTCGCCATAATAAAAAAAAACAACATTGTGTATGTGTAATGATATTCTATTTTTAGTCATGTATTTTTGTTCTATGACCTAAGAAAAAATCAATTATACGTTTGTTTGTTTGTCTCTTATCTTTATTGCTTTAAAATACACAGATAATACAAAATTATTAAAATCAAAATACAATGGCGGACTTATCCCAGGATGGGATATCTTACAGTCAACCGGCGAATGACTAATGCAAAAGAAAGGTAGAAGCCCAAATAAAGACTGAAGACAAAGATATTAAAAATATTAGACATTTATTTACTAAAATATAAAACAATAAACTATCTGTGTGTTTAGTTTAATCTAAATTCAACAAAATTTTTTCCAGTGAGAAAAATTCTTTTAGAAGTTACTATGGGAATAACTAAGTCTCATTATATAATATTATTGGACTAATGGCGGATTTGACCCACAACAACATTCCCAAAGAGGGTTGACGACAGGCAGACTGGTCATAAAAATAAAAATGGTAGTACCAAAAAAAAGCGAGGAAAGATTTTTAATTTTAGGAAAGTAAATACCTATTTCTGAAATAATCCTATAACACATTTATCAATATTATTCAGTCAGTACAATTTATTAGTATTTTTGATAAAAAAGAGAGTGGCATAAAGAAAGTAAAAAGACTAAAAAAAGTTAGGTGACAGATGAGGAAGGTACATTTTATGGATGAAATAGTTCAAGCATTCGACAGTGGAAGTCAGCGGGTTAATCGATTTTGGATTAGGCTGCCTGACCCTTTTTTAATCTACCTTGATTTACAATTTTAAGTTGATATTATGAGATTTTTATACAATCAGTAATGCAAAGTGAAAGAGATTTACGCCGTAGAATTATGCTTTCTCAACCCCCTTTGATAGATTTCTTTATAAATCACACCAGAACTTCTAAACGTAAGTTAATGAATTTTAGCAAACATACGATAGCGATACGATAGCGATGTATTTACGTCTTTGGTGCAATAAAGGTTGGTTCATTCATTCATTCATTCATACCTTATAGTCCGAATTTTCAGATGTAAATTGTTGGTACTGATACATATCCATATTTTATGCAAATAGCAATTATTGATAGAGCAACACGGATTATGTTTATGACGAAATTCTGTTAAAGTCAACGTTTGTCTTAATATAAAACTAGCCCACCTCGACTTCGCCCGTGGTAGATACAAAGCCTATGTCACTTAGGGTAAATGTATCTACCAATGGTGAAAACATTTTTAAATCGGCAGAGTAGTTTTTGCAGTTTATTCATTACAAACATACACACCAAAAAAAAATCTTTCATTTTTATAATATTATCATAGATATAATAATAACTAATGAAAATTCAGTAAGAAGCACTCAAGTTTAGGCTAAGCCATGATAGGTTTAAAAGTAAAGGTAGTAGAGTCCATTTCCCTAATCGCTATTTAGCATAATTAAATACGTATAGAAACCTCGCCTTGCTCAGTTGCCAGGAACAATAATAAATAATTAAAATTGATGTCGAAACACGTTAGACGCAGAGAAATCGTTATAATAAAGCCTTTATACACTGCTAAGGGAAATAACAGCAATTTAACACCCCAAAGGGATTGTAAATCTAAGTAATTTATATTAATAGCCCCAAATTTAGGTTAGTTTTGCAACACGACGATGTTGGGGACCGATTCGCTAACTAGACGATGCTAAATCATATTGTTTTGTACGCTTTTTGGTTTATAATGAGCGAAATTTGGTAATGAGGGAGAGTGATGATTTAGATTAACTGCCGATGGAGTTAAGTTTGTAAGTTAATTATTTTGTGTAAGTTGTCTGTGCTTATGGAGTTACTAGCTTTTAACAACGGCTTGTATTCCATGGGAACAGTTACGTTTTTTCGGGTTGAAAGTTTTAATTTTTCTTCAAATGTCGTTTTCCTTTCCATTTAATAAAAATGATGAAAGGCAGGCTGTACTATATTTTAGTTTTGTGGATAGAGAATTCTAAAAAGATGAAACAAATGCTTTTCCTAGTAAAAACCATAAAAATACTTTCAAGGCAAAAACGTCGATGCATCCATGCAATTTCTCGTCTGAGCCAGCTCAACTAATTAAACTGGGAGCATTTACTCTCACGCTCCAGAAAAACCCTTCCAATAAAAAGTTCATCGACCTGATGACCTAACATTGGGCTGTGAGCCAACTCTAGGCAGATTTAGATCCATCTCGTATGGACCCCTGAAATATGGGGCCAGCCGGTGCCATCTTATATTTATTTAGGGAACGTTTAGGAAAATAATATAAGGAGCGTGTAGCTAGAATTTCATATTAGTATCACTCAGTGCTTTTACAAAATTTTGATATGTTTGCTTATTTTACTTTTTGACCTAGGGCTAGCTAAGGCTCTATTAATATTGTGTTTGGTTTGGAGTTATTAGTTACCTAATTTTGTGTTAGGCAACGTATTATTCACTAAAACATAATATACCTATAGTAAAATAAATAATGATAATATAATGAAGAAAGAGGGGGGAGGCCTTTGCCCATCAGTTGGACACATTATTACCCTTTTCTCTTTCGATTGGCTCTCCGAATATTTTTGCGCCATTACGATCCAAAATATGTACAAGTACTTATGATTATATAAGCAAAAATAAAATAGACATTATTAAGTTATTCAAACATTATCACACTGGCATAAGCCTGATGGACGGATAGAAACATAAACTATAGAACATTTTGCATCCAGGTAACTACAGGATGAGTGACCCATTTTGTTGCCGTACGGTCCGCAAAACAGTCGATGTCACTTCGTTACTACAACTTTATGACATAAGAGCACAACAGTAAAGTACAATTTTCCACAAAGTTTCGCTACAAAATGTACACTGCCACATACGCTTGCATGTCGCTGGAGTGAGTTAATAGAGGGAATTATTTGAAACAGAAATACCTTACTTTTTACATGTAAAATGTATACCCAGACCCGCTTTCTTTTTCGCGTGTTTTGTACTATGCAACCTTATCTTTAATTAGTAAAAAAAATATCTTTAAAGTAAAAACCAATGTCGATTACTTTGAAACCAGCTGGCTTGTATAGTTCATTTGTAACACATAAATTAACAGAAAATCTGAGAGAGAGAAGTTCTATAGTATACTAGAAACTATGGAACTTCTTTCTATCTCACTTAAGTTTGCTTATAAAAGCATAATATCTTCTAAGTGATGAGGTGCGCTAGAGTACGTAAACAACTATAGTCATAACATACTGGTATGATTATAAGACAGTTATATTTGATATTCATTAGTTTAGTCCATTAAAACAATCTGAAGTATCGATATTTAAATCAGATGTCTAAATAACTCATTACTGTTCTTATCAATAAATTTTTGGAAAAAAAAAAACCTTTCTATAGTTTTTTTTTTTGTTGTCTGTATATTCGCTACTATGTCAACTCATCTTACCGCAAATATGTACACTGGCCTGTATAAGGACGCGGCCTAGTTGAACAGCTTTTAAAGGCTTCCACCCTTTCAAAGCAAATCCACTTTCGAAACATCTTTGAAAAACTCTTTTCAAATATTTTTTCTTTAACTATTCATCTTTGATCTCAATACCGATAACCGGATTTCTCGTTGATATGAATATAATACGCAGGGCTGATTTATAGCACTGAATAATAATAATAATAATACTGTGTTATTAGTTTCAACTGTTAAATACGACATAAACTAAACGTGGTCTAAGGCCTTATGACCCTAGTTTCTGTCTACCCCCTTTGTGAAAAAGACATGATTGTATCTATGTATGTCAAAATGACCTAAAGAATTACCCAATAATAATATACAAAACAAATTTTGTAACTCTAACTTGCTTAGGTATTTCCTAATAAAAAGAACTATCTAAGATCTGTACTTCTTCTTAAACTGTGAATGTGTTCACGAAAATAATAAACATTCTCAATTATTATACATAATAGATTTGCATAATCTATACTTGCCCTGGCTAACTCAATGCGTATTTGTTTTGCTTCATATCAGTGGTATATTTTTAATCCATTTTCATGATATTTCGTTCAAATAAAATTCAGATATTTGTTCAATAGAAATGGTTTACTATTTCTTAAAACCACTGTAATATTAAAGTTTTCTAATACAGCCCGAAAACAATGTTAATTTCAAAGTTAAAGTAAGCAAACTTTGTTCATTTAGCTCATGCTAACCCGTTGTTATTCGTTTAAGAAGATATTCAAAGTTCAGTTGGTTAGGTCTGCTATTTCTTAAAATATGCATGCAACAAAATATATCACATATTTTGCGGCAACGGTTCAACTAGGTTAAATTTACTTCTTTAAAGCTGCTGTGGGTATTTTATGCTTTGAACTCGAAATATATTTTGTAACCATATTAAATACGAATTTTGCTACCTCTACCCAGACGTAATGTATGATTACCAGATTACGTGAAGAAATTTGCCAGGCCGCATCCAATCGGTAGTTCTGAAGGTCCTTGGGGGGCTTATGTCTAGCAATGGACTGCCAACGGCTGAAATGATGATGATGATGACCTCTATGTTAATGTTCATAAAAACAAATTCACTCTCCAATAGTCTAATGAGCCTCAAACTCCGATAAACTTATTTGTTACTCTGATGGACTAATTCTACAGAAAAAAAACTTCAAAATGATATTATCTGGTTCAATAAAACTTCGATTGGCCTTTCTTGTTCGCTGAGAGTAAAATTTTAAATTTATATTTCGTTGATCATCAGCCAAACATGATTTATATCAACTGGTCCTTATAAAAATACTAGAAAAACAAATAAGAGCCTTATTTTACTTATTAGTTGGTAACAATATGCCTGTTATTATATCATCATCATTTCAGCCCCAGGCAGTACAACTGCTGGACATGGATCTCCCCCAAAGATTTCCATTATTACTGGTTGAAAGAAGATTTAAAGCCTGCATGTCACGTACTACATTTAGAGCTTGCACGACACTCAAATTCAAGTTCATTTTTTTTATTTTCAATATAGGATATTCTTATCACTTATTGAGGTCAATTGTTACTTATTTTAAGTTTACCACCACTTCCAAAGCGCAAGTGGAGAAGAAGTGGCGCCACAAACTCCACAGCAGCATTTTCTTCAAAAACGTCAATTCACAAAATTTGAGTCAAATCAGTAGAGTTTACATTTGAATATTTATATATATATATATACTTAGGTACTACATAAACCTAATCCCAAAAGAAAACATTTCACTCAAAAAGTCTAAAAATTTAACAAGTAAAAACCCGTAGTCAAATTGAATTTCATCGGCCGTTTTTCATGTTTAACAAATATTTGTAAATACCCTTTCAAAGCGACGATCTTAAGTGAACAGATTTTGCCCAGCCCTCTTACTTGCGTAACTTAGTTACTCGGAATGAAAGTTAACGAACCATGCTTGATCTTGGTACTGGATTCCATCAAATCAGCGACATGGAGGAAGTTTCTTGTTTATAGCTGAACTTACATTAAGTTATTATACCTGCGCTATATCAAACTTATAGGGTAATGTTTAGTTAGTATAGTTTACTTTATTAAGTGTAGCGCGTGTATGCCAATTTGATGGATCGTAAGCTAATTTTGGTTTTACCTGAAACACTTTTTTTTGTCTCGCTGCTGCTGTGTTAATAAGTGATGTTTCGTTTTATTTTATGTATTTTTTCCTATAGTTGAGGGTCAAAATTCCAGGAAATATTTTGAGCCTGGTGTATGGTCTCTTGGGCACCTATTGCATTTTAAAGCTCAAATGATGTAGGTAATATCGCAGAAAGATGCTAAAATTCTTAAATCATTAAAATTGAAAATCTAAAAGAAGAGGTTTATGTTTACACTATCAGAATTTGAATTAGCAGTGAACTAATGATAGTAGACAATGATAAAACTTTTACGTAAATTGCGATTATTTATAATTCAATTCAAATTCGTACCTCGTTATATTTTATTTTAGTAAAATGATTGAAATGCTAACCTTCAACCGTTAAAGCTTAACACACACAAATCTATCCCAAATACTATCATAAAACCATTATAACATGTCATTACTAGATGGGAATGTCTACTTTTTGTCCAAAGCCTCAATTACCCAAAGTTCCCATTACCGGTGATTACTAATCAGAGTTAATGGAAACACCGTACGGTGCTTTTTCCGTCATGTCATTTTACAAGATTTCGTTGTTTGATGTAATGTTTTTAATTAATAGATCCGAAGTTATTATGGTAATTACAACTTTGTCTGAATAATATGAGGGTTCTGCTTTGTAATTAAATGTGGGATAATAGTTTAGTTATAATTAAAGGTTTGACGAACTCCACTGAAGGTCATAGAGTTTGCTTTGTATTTTTTTGCAAGTAGAATTTTGCGGTTTGAGATATCATGTCATAGCATGTGTTAATTTGATTGTCATGAGTAATTTTCATAATGGATTAAAGGTTTGTTTTAGTAATTACTAGATTTTGCCCGCGGCTTCGCCCGCGTGAACTTCCCTCGGGATCTTTTTCCCGGGATAAAAAGTATCCTATGTCCTTCTCCTGGCTCTAAACTACCTCCCTGACAATTTTCAGCTAAATCGGTTCAGCCGTTCTTTAGTTATAAGTGGAGTAACTAACACGACTTTCTTTTATATATATATATATATAGATGTCTTTATTTGCATTTAATTTAACATAAAGGATTAGCTTTATCTTTTATTGGTTTTAATTTGCATATTTTCAATTTTGAACCCTACGCCTAAACTTTGATGTAAATACACAGAGGTATTTCAAGCCATCATGCTTGACACCATGCACACCCCAGTATCAGAGTTCTTCGGAATCACCTCTCGGCCTCTGACGTGGTCCATTAACGACTACCAGATGGCAGTCAGGACCATTCAGATGCACGGAATCATCTTTACTATCCGACAGTCAGGTAATTCAAGCTTGCAAGGTCCTTACCAAACTGGAAACAACTAAACAAAGTATGCTTCCCATGTAAAACGAACAAACAACCACCGAGTCTAAAGGCAAACGCCTTGACCACTGGAGCCGTTAGTATTTTATTTACGGAGTATTTAATAACATTCTATCTAGATTAAACAATAAAAAGATTAAACTATATATTTCACAAAAACAACATAAGATATTTTATGCATCACAGCTTCGCGCCATCACTCGTGCTTGCTATCTGAGCTATAAGCTATCAAATTTTCCCCTCTGAACGTATTTAAGGTTCCTCTACGGGGAGGCAATTTCCTTAAGCTGAATTTCATGAGCCATACCTACTTCACATATCACGTTGTTTCAGCTAACGATCGAATATTTTAGAATGTTTTGTAGGTTCCGTGGATACAAATATCACAAAAACTAATGTATGTATGTGAGTTGTATGGTTTTCCGCTGAACAACAATTAAATCGATATTCTGCATGATGAGTATATACATAATGGTAAAACCATTCAGACAAACATTTCAATCATTTAAACAATCCGATCAAATCACTTGGAGTAGATATTATTATAAACTAAAGTTAAACAAAATATCGACCTCCCTCCACCTCCCACGGCTCTACCAACCTCTCGGCTATACGAGCCGAATCTCGGGAGAGTGCGCTGTACTTGCATTTCGCATCTCTTTCCAGTCGCACCTGCTTGATCTCCCTACAAGTTCTCTATAGTATCGCCTATCTATGCAAACAAAATATCGACCTATCTAATTTAGATGAACTTTGCAGCAAGCGATATAACCAAAATATAACTGAATGCCCCAGTGCCGCCTTGAGCGCGTCGTAAATGCCACTTAAATAAATGTGTCATTTTACGTTCCTATATTACTATTGCAGCCGCTGCTAGCTCTCTAATGTTCTGTTGAATATTTTATGGCTTAGTAATAATTTAAATCCTTCAGTGCATTATAAATTACTAGCAATTTACTGGGTGTATTTCTCCCGTTGTTAAATTATTATGGGAAAAAAGTGAACCAATGTATATTAATCCTATACTTAAACGAGCAATATTTATATATAAATTTATTTGTATTAGCGTTATCGAAAACGGCTCTAACGATTTCTTTTAAATTTTAAACATAAGTTCTTACATAGTCAAAAAGATAATCAAGCTAGGTTCCATGTCTGGGAAAATTTAATTTACCCAATTTTTCACGCAAAAAGAATTTCTGCATAAAATGAGAGAAGCTCTGTCGCCCAGTTACTAACATAATGAATTGGTACCTAGTAGAATATGTGTGTTTATAACAATCGTCTCTTTTGGAGGACTTTCAGATCTTTACATAATCATCCTTCCAGCTACATCTAATACAACCTAACATCCAGGTTTACAACATTCTGAAAAATAAATAGAATGTTAAACGACCATAGATTGAACCAGGTGATCAGTACCAAAATTAATAATTCCGACCTACATCAAACGAGCAACCAATGGAGCGAAAAATGCCATTTTAGATTAGGCTCAATTAAACATCCCCGATTACACAGCATTTTAGGGTGTTATAACACCTCTCGTAATAGAACTCCCGATATAGACTATCTGGTACTCGATAGAGGTCATGTTGTGTTGGATGTGGGTTAATATCCAGCTGTACCTATCAAACCGCTATAATTTGGAATTTGGCTTTCGTTTCTATTTTAGAAATGTTATATTTTATATAATTTTTTAAATTAACTAGTGACCCGCCCTGGCTTTGCATGGGCATACAAACCTTCCTCTTTGAATCACTCTATCTATTAAAAAAACCACATCAAAATCCGTTGCATAGTTTTAAAGATTTAAGCATACATAGGGATATAGGGACAGAGAAAGCGACTTTGTTTTATACAATGTAGTGAAAAAACAAAAACGAACGTCCACTGCTAAGCATTAAATATCTCTTTATCGTCATTAAAATAACAAAGTTCTTGTCGGTGTAGATCCTTCCGTTTTGTTCTATTATGTCTCTCTTTATATAAATTCGACTTCTAAGCTACCTGTTAATAGGGTTGGAGTTGTTTAATTTGGGCAGTGCATGCTTGCGATTTCTTCTTATTATTTTTTGTTTGTTTTTAATAACTTTATTGAACAAAATTAACAAAAAAATACATTTTACAAGATAAATGCAACGGCAGACTTATCCAATGAAGAGATCTTTTCCAGCCAACCGCAGGCAGGTAACAAGAATACAATTTTGAATAGAAACTGGTGGTAGAAGTTGTGCAAACAACACTAATAAAGTGATAAAAGAGAAGAATTTTCAAGAATGTTTAGTTATATATACATACAAATACTCATGTACATTCGTACATACAGAGATGAAAGCGAATTCTGCCAAAGTTAAATAGAAATAGCAATAGAATCTAAAGACAGAATAGAGTAATTCCCTAACCCTCCCAAATAGGATCAATACGATATATTTATCTTGTGTTCGGTTACGAGTTTACGACTAAAGCATCCTTTCAGAAAAGCAATCACCAAAATATGTTCACACTGAGTGAAATGTTTGTGCCAGTATTACTTGACAATTATATTTTTATGCGAATAACCCTTCTCGTACTCTTGCTCACCTGCCATTATGTAAGTTTAAAGTTTAAAATAAATTTACTAAAATATTATTTACTAGCTGTTCCCCGCGGCTTCGCCCCTCGTGGGACTCTGTTATATCGCGCCCGAAAGCCTATGTTTGACCTCAGGTCGTTAACTACATCCCTACCAAATTTCATTACAATCGGTCCAGCAGTTTAGCCGTGAAGAGATGACAGACAGACAGACAGACAGACAGACTTTCGCATTTATAATATTAGTATAGATAGGGATATCTTATATTACATCAAATTGTGTTTGATAGAGAGTGGATGCATATTATGTATTCAGATTACAAAAAAAAAATGAGTCTTCTTCTTTTCCTTCACCTTATCACACTTTCCTATGTGGCACAGTATGTAAGTTCCTACCATTCAAATCTATTTCCAGCCATTACCTGCGTCACTCTCCTCCTAGTCATATCCTCCCATTACACAGTTCATCCATCCCTTTTTCGGTCTTCCTATACTCCTAGATTTTCTTATTTTCTTATTTAATAATAAAATTATGTCATGTGTGTAGATCACAATATCTTAAATAATTATATGAAATACTTTTTATATGATAGTGTAGCCACAACAGTACTACAAAACAGCAACCGTTTTACCAATAAAACGACGATAATAAGATATTATTGTATATAGATAGATAGATAGAACATGTTGGGACACTTGATACGACACGATGATTTGATGAAGAACATCATTGAAGGAAACATGGAAGGAAGAACCCCTTCTTCCAGGTAGACCAAGGCATAGTAATATAAAACAAATAAAAGAGAAAACAAACGTCGTGTCGTATCAAGAAATAAAGGAACTTGCTAAAGATGTTCTTTTCTTTTGTATATTTTTCTGTGTACATGAATTTGGAAATAAATAAATAAAAATGGAAGGAACTCCACCGACAAGAGCATAGCACTTAAATTTATGATGATGATAGATAGAAAGTGATTTTTAAGCATAGCATCTTTACAATAAGCAAGAATACGAGGCATTTAGATTAAACTGTAACTAAATACCTAGTTGTGTCTTGTGAGGTGACCTCCACACAAAATGTTAACTTTGTCGTAAACTCTTAGGCTCCACGGGTAATTCAGCATTACGATGCTAATCAAAACTACCACGTAATGGTGTAATCATATGGAACAAAATCACTCGCACATTGTGAACTTTCCCATCGCGAGACTGTGCAATGAACCACGAAGGCGTTGCTACCCCAATTGTCTTATGTTTAATCATGTTGAAATATGGTTTCAGGAAACGTGAGTTCTGTAATGTACAAATAATTGTGTAATCATTCAAACTGATTGATATTATTGAGAACTAGCTTTCATTGTTGAGTAAAGTGCGGCAATTCAGTATTGTAATTTTGTTAATAGATTATTTTTACTTGCTGATTACTTTATGTAGGTGTAAAATTATATGTTGTTGTGTTTGTGTTATTTTTTGATAAAAAAGTGAAAAAGTAAAGCAAGGTTCATTAAACACTCACGCATATTATAAAAATAAATCTAATTATGTCACTTATTACTGATGGATGGATAGTTGGACAGTGTAAGTAATTAATTCGATCAATAATTTTTACCCTAGTAAGATTAGTTTAAATTTGATTGTCTGTCTTCGTGGTCCAGTGGTTAAGGCGTTTATTGGTAGACCCGGGGATCATTTGTTAGATTCTTAAGGTAAACATACTTTGTATAGTTGTTTCCAGTTTGGATAGGAAATTACAGACGTGGATCATCTGATTGTCATCTACCTATATTATTGAACAATTATAATATGTTCCCGGCTGTTCAATTGAAAAATATTAAACAGCCGGGACCAACCTTTCTTTGCTCCTTTTCCTTTCAAAAGGTAGTTAGAAGTTGGTCCCGGCTACCATATGGTATTCGTTAAAGGACCACGTCGAAGACCGAGATGCGGTTCCGTTCTGAAGAACTATGACACCAAGATGTACATAGTCGATTGACCGTCACACGTGACACCTATATGAAATGACGATGACTCTACTAATAGATTCTTTAAAATGATGTAAGGTTATTAGCATTTATAAACTTAAACTGTCACTAACGCTTTAAGAAAAGTTTTCTTTTTAATTCGGTAGGATTTTTGAGTTTCGTGACATTCTTTCAGAATGGTCTATAAAAATAGAAACTTACAACAGCCTATTTGCCTATTTAAAGGTACAATAAAATAATAGTCTTCGCAATCTCAACCCTTTCGTTGACGCTTATATCTCTCGACATGACAAGAATTAAACTACTTTTTTTTTGTCTTGTATCTATAGAAGTATCAAAAATATAGATCGAACAATAATGGAAAATTATATTCTGATACTTATGTGAAACTGGTTTGTGTAACAGATATGCTGTATCATCGAGCTTTGAAAAGACAATGTAGCATAATCATAAATCTGAAGTTTGTGCAAAGGGGAAGATTTAGCGTGCCATGACTATGCGGATTTGAATATTGACGTTCATTCTACCATCTTCATCATCTTATCTAAGAGTTTTCCTTATTGCATGTCATGTGGCTTTGGAGCCCGGGTTATTAAAGCGCGGTGTTGTATTGTTTCTTGTTATGTGGTATTTTTGATATATTCTATTTACTATTTAAATTGATTAATGAGATGTAAAGGGTTGTATCAAATGTTTGAATATTTAACCGCCTTCAATAAAAAAGAGGAGATTCTCAATCCATCGGAATGTTTTTTTATGATGTTCCCGGATTACACAAAGACGGTTGGACCGATTTGAAAAATTATTTCATCCTTTTTAGTTGAGGAATTGGAGTCGGTTTCGTATTTTAGGCGAAAACAATTATTTATTTAGTTTTTTCACTAACGGTAGCTAAAGCTACAGGCAATATAAACGCATAACTGTTGAAAATTACAAAAAATATCCGTAGCCAATAAATATGGTGTAATTTTTTTTTGTACTATTTAGGTGTCTGTATCGAAATATTACAGTCTATAAGTTTATGCTGTTACCGTCGCACGAGACACTAATCAAAGTTAAAATTGGACTAGTCACTCATATTTAATTGTAGCCGAACAGTTAACCAGTAAACGTATAACAAAGATATTAATAGGTTAACCTAAACCATTTTCAGTAGACTTCACAACATTACTTTCTATTAAATTAAAAAGAGTAATAAATTCTTAGAACTCAACATCATTAGTATCGGTGCGTTACCTAGCAATCGTCGGAATGGTATTGCGATAATGTGATCGGATAGAGTGAGCTCGAATAAGACGCCGACTCAGCGTTACCGGCACGCAACGGAAACGCTGCGTCATCGCACATTACTAAAGCACAATGTGAACTAAGGCCGTAGTGTATTGGTTACAAACTTTTTTATTTTGAGAGAATTAAGTTAAACGGGTAAAAAATAATGATGGCTCATATTAATTTACAGACGCTCTGAGATGACATAGTTAACCTGTAGTTTTAGAATTTATTGTCACCTTAGTCCAACAGTGATATGGCCAGTGGTATTGTAAATCCACCTCACTTTGTTACAATACTAACTAATAACATATGGATAATAAATAAATAAATACATTTTTAAAGTAATTACTTTTTAAATGAACTGTTTACCTCGCTGCACCAAAAAGTGGATTATGTTTTTCTGTATGTAAACTAAGAAAGTATGAGTATGTATATTTTGGAAAATTCTGCAGACGGCTTGACGTGTTTAAGTTTAAAAATGAATGTAATTATGAGAGTGACATTGGATTTTTATCAAATTAAATCCGATTATTGATTATTTTTCAATGAAGGGCTTGTTTTCATATAACTTATGTTCATCATTATTATTATAATAAATAAAACTCAATTCTCTATGATAGGTTTGTTTAAGGCAAATATTTGAGTCTGCGGCTCTCCTAAGATAAACAAATTCATACGCCGGATGGTATAATACGATGGTATGAATTTGTTTAACTTGAAATATTTTTAATTGAATTTTTTTTTTATTACCTAGTTGAAGCAATGGCAAAGTAAGGGTTGTGTGTGTCAACATAATTACCTCTTTATAAAAAAATGTTGTTAATTGACACTTCTTTGTTGTTTTCGCTCAAAATTAAAAGTTAGTGGAAAAAAATCATACATATTTAATTAACTTTAGAAGACATTTTTTTAAACATTTTTTGATTATAATAAAAAATAATAAAGTACTCGAGTAAGACAAAACTACACTTTCGGGAAATATCTCATTCGGCAACAAAAAAACCTATAGTGACCTTTCAAAAACTCAACTTCGTTCTCCTGATTAAAAACGATCCTGTATGGTAATCCAGGCTCCACCCTAACCATTCACCTAATTTTAGCTTAACGAAGGAGGCTGAAAGCTCAGTGGTGCATGTGCTTTTATCTTTTGCACAAATTGAGAAAAATATTTTTTTATAAAAAATATAATTAGGATTGAATGACAAAAAAAATCATTATTATTACTTGATTGTATAGATGTGCTATAGTTGAAAGCATCTGCGGGTAAGTAAGTAAATACCTTTTTTTTCTATTGACCTAGCTAAAGCTTTTCATTTAAATCATAGTTAAACTTAGTACTACGAGTATATTAATCTGTGGTTATACTTCAAAAACTTAATCTTACGTCACAAATCAAAAATGCTTCTGACATTTCTTGTTTCAACAATTCCTTATCTTAAGGCTGGGTTGCACCAACTTACTATAACAATAACTGTGTAGTCAAAGTACCGGTTAGGTGAAAAATGGGTTGCACCATTTTGTCAATCGTCAAAATACGTCATAACTTTTACGCTAACCGTAACCGCCCAAACTTGACCGGTTAAAGCTATTGTTATTATCATCTATCAGACGGGTCGAATAATCTCCACGGACGTCATTATACTTGTAACCCTGGTAACTAACTATGCTACAAAATACGACGGTGCAACCTGTGTCGCTTCAACGGTTATAGTTAGCAGTAATGTTACTGTTACATTTGACTTTAACTGTTACGTTAACTGGTACTTTGGTGCAACGCACCCTAAGACTACTTAATTAAAAATATATAGGTATAAGCTAAAGTGAATTTGCATATAAATGTGTTACCTCTTCACGCTTTAAGTAACTAATGATTAATTTTCTTAACCTTTCGCATATAACTAGTAGGTATTAAGCTACCTCTCGCAAAAAAATCTCGCAATAACTGTTTCCATTTAATTTAAACGAGCTAAGTCCCGGGTAAAAGCTAGTTAGATAGACAGACAAGATAGGCGAGTATTAAATATTAGGTAACCATAAATAACGCGGGTTAATACTGCAAAAGTTAATATTGAAGCACCATAAAGATAGAGATCAAAATTGATGGTATGGGCTGGGGAGGGAGAAGGGAGCCATGGTAAACATCGCATACCTACTTGATTAAAATTTACACGAAAAACAAAATAAAAAAGAAACTTGAAACATACTAATATCGGCCTTATTTCGTTAAGTAATACAATAAACAATATAGTAGAAAATACCGTATATGTAAGGTGTTACATACATACATATCATCATGCCTGTCTCCCGTAGGGGTAGGCAGGTGTTACACTTTTATATGTGGTTAACTATACTTATAGTAATGTTTTAAAGTTATTTTTTGAATTATGTTTTATTTTCCCGTAGTAATAGTAGATGTTATTTATTAATTGCGAAAAATACATCATGTTAATAAAATCAATATCATATTTCACAGAAGTGTAAACCACCGACGTGAAATACATTTGAATTTAGCTAAAAGGCTCGTTATCAACAAAATATTATAAAATGTGTAATATCTGACGTTCATCATCTTAAAATTCAGTTGAAATACAAGTCCAAACAATTTTAAATATATTTCATTGTATTAAATAGTCAATATTATAGTTGAAAAATGTTAATTAAATTTATTTTGCAACAGCAATAAATATTGCAGAAATTTCAGTATTAATTTTACCATAGTATTATAAAATCGCTGACGCCAAGCCAGGCTGATTTTTTTAAATCTATTCATTTACCTTTTATAACATTTATTATATTATAACTATATTATGTAATTAAAATATTTAAATATATTATGTATTGAAAATATTTAAGCTTGGCAAATACTAAAAGTAAACTTCTCAGAATGCCGATTTTTGCACATTGATAGGATTAAAATTAAAAAAATATCATGTTCCTCTGACACTTGAAATAAAAATGACTCGAATGTACTGGCTAGAAACAAATAAAAAAGTAAGCTTTAAATTTTATTCGAACAAAAGGTATTGTAGAACTAAATCAATTTGAAAACGGAACGCATAGAACAATGTAACGTTTTTCCAATCGGATTATCAAAGTAATCTAGAGGCTATTGTTCGGCGCAAAGATTAATTAGAAGTGATTTCACGCTTATTGGACATATAGTTTACGGGGGAGTTAAGTGACCTATTTTAATATTTATCACAGAATTTACCCGGTTGCCTGAAAATTTGGATATCGAATCTCTATAAGCGGAAATCTTTGTAACGATGCGCAAGCATCATTTCTCATTTGTCGTAACTCCATACTTTATTTTTACATACTGTCCATTAAATTAATTTAATTTGAGCATCAAATTCGTCTGTTGTTAATCTGATTGACATTACTATTCCATTGATCTCACTGAAGTAGTAACGTCATCTATACGTTTGTCGTGTATTTTTTTTCTAAAATATTTAGAAATGAGGAATGATGCTTGCGCATCGTTAAGTCTTTAGATTCTGCTTGCCCCTGCTGAAGACAGGCGTAATAATATGTATGTCATTGATTATTTATGTACTAGCTGTTCCCCGCGGCTCCGCCCCGCGTGGGACTCGGTTATATCGCGCCCAAAAGTAGCCTAACTTTGACCTCAGGTCGTTAACTACATCCATACCAAATTTCATCACAATCGGTCCAGCAGTTTAGCCGTGAAGAGGTGACAGACAGACAGACAGACAGACAGACTTTCGCATTTATAATATTAGTATGTGTATACAAATTTGTAGCCTAAAGGTGGCTTACTTACACGGCTATATAGGTTTGACTAGATTACTGTTTGATTTTGAACGTTTGAAAGTAATATTTTGTTTTTACTTGTTACCTGTCTCCCTTTTAAATGTAATTAAATATTGTACAACCTTGACATAAAGAGAAGTTGTAAAACTATTGGTATTAATTTGCAATATCATTTAGCTTTTAGTTCAAAAACCAATTAGATGAACATCGTAATAAATTAACCTGACAATTTTGAAGACATCACAAGAAAATCATATTCTGGTAAGTGACAATTGTATTGCTGAACGAATTTAGACCTTGCGACTCTATGTTAGAGTTTATTTTCATAAGTATACGTAGTTGGTGGAAGAACGCAGCAATTTATTCATAAGTATGTTATCTCAAATGTCGTGGCAGGTAGTAATATGTTACAACATGTTAGTATAATATAATTTCGTCGTACATATTGCGAAAGGTAGGTAACTTGACTGTCTCCTACATTATAATCATGGTAATTAAAATGGCAAGTAATGAGAAAAAAAAACTTATTCACCATGATTATTTCTTATTTTCTTTCTCGAATTGCGACAACGAAATAGAGGCGTATGGCGTATGTCTAATAGAGGACAGCAGTTTAGGCATTATCAAGACAGCATAAAAAACGTGAAAAACAAAGAGGCCTTGCCCAGCAATGAGACAATTAAGGCTATAAAAAAAAAACTCCCACATTCGGGATAGCCTTTATGTCAGTCGTACCCCCAGCGCAAATATCCAACGTTTGCGGTTAAAGGGTTAATAGGTTTCACAAGTTTACAACCAAGGATGTATAAAACCGGACGAAATTAAGTGGAAAACTCCAAAACAAGCTACTGTGATGCGGCCAGGTAAGCGTTCAAATGTAAGAAAATTGGAGCGTTAATCCATTTTCATCCAAAATATTAGTATATATCTTTTGCACTAGATAGAATTAGATTAGATAGATTAGAAAAAAATCGGAATATGTTTAAATTAATTTACCTGTGAATCTAGGAAACTGTCGGCGGAATTCAAAAATTAGACTCCTGAAAAGTGAACCTAAAGTGAAAATCACTTGTACAAATGTCATCTACACAATATATCCAATCAATTGGACATTCCGAACATTCCGAAGGCTCCGCGGTATTCCTGACAGAAACATCGAATTCGTCTGAACAAATTCAATCATTGCCGAGGCTGATATACTGAATCGAATCATCTAAAATATGTTTTATATTTTTTGAGACATGTAGGTCATAGAAATTGTATATAGGCCAGCTGGGTCGAAAACTTTGGAGACTATTTTAGGGTTTCATAACCAAAGGTTAACGGAACCCTATTCCAGACTAATCTGTCCGTCCGTCTGTCACCAGGCTGTATCTCATAAAACGCGATAGACAGTTGTAGTTTTCACAGTTGATATTAGTTTGCTGCTAGTGTTTCTATTATCGCTAAAATAACAGACAAAAAAATAAATTTTAAGCAGCAACTTATTTGTGTATGTTTGCGATTATGGTATTTCCATAGCTGATATTATAAGGTAAATAAAAATTTATTGTTACCATTGAATCTATGTTTTAGTTTCGTTTTTTTTTCAAATTTAACCGTATTATTAATTTTTTTAATTTATTAAACACGTTATAATGCCAAATGACACAACAATAAAAAAAATATTCTTTGTACTGTGGTCCACTGTTAAATCTATGTTTTTTGTTTGCTTGTTGTATTTATTAAACGAAAATAAATCACAGACCAAAAAGAAAAAAAAAGTTATTGTTTCCAGACCAGCGAGAAAGACTGAAATAATTTATCACTTATTTATTGTTCATTTTTTAATAAACAGTAAAGGTCAGTCAGCGTTTGGGAGAAGGTCAGTCATAAATAACCTTTTATTTCGCTGAAACAGCAGTGTGCCGCCCTGAGGTCGTTTCATGTAACTCCGTTAGTAGCACCGGCTAGTTGCAAATGTAACTTTATCACTCTTATTGTGTTGCTGCGAGAGTTTTATCATTACTGTAACTAGATAGAAACAAAGGAATTGTATTCAGTAGTTTTTTGTAAAAACACAAAGGCTAAAGATTGTCTGGAATCAACTTATCGTTCTCTATCCTCCACTACTTATTTATTTATTTAACTATTAACTACTCACTACAGTTACAGTTTCCTTAAACGTGTAGTGAGTTAGGTGCCATAATTAGATTGTATTTGGCAAAAAAACTTATAAATTTGCTATTCGTCCAAATTTGTCTATCTGTCAGTATATCCATCTAAATTTAAGAGATGTGCTCTTGTCTGAATATCCGCTTTCGAATGCATCTGTTTTCCGCTAGTCTTACATATCATTTCATTTTATTGCATGTCCAATCAGTAGGACTACAAGACTTTGAAAAATCATCGTTATCTATGTAATCAAACCAATGGGAAATAAAAAGTTTTCGTCTTCCGACGACTGAACGCAGTTGGATCATGTGGCTTAACAGAAATATTGTAATAACCTAATACTTCCGCTTGAATCGCGCACGAATGCGCCACATAACAATCGTTTTTTTTATTTTGTCTGGATTCAGCGAGCCGACGGGTTAATTTACTGGAAAATAATTGAGGTTATTAAGGAAAAGACATTTACATACCCGTAATAAATTTGCATACCCGATGGTAACACAGGGACAACACTTTATGCGACAGCCCAGGCGATAACAAAGTACTTAGTGGACATCATGTCAGTTAATTTTATGGTCAGTTGTTGAACAGGTATAGAGAAAATATGGCCATACCTATAAGTTAGCTAGCACGATGGACGTCAATAAATAATTTCCTATCGCAATAAAATATATATCTATATTAGTTAAAAGCTTAGAGCCAATTACTTAGTGATCCCTGAAATAATACATAAATTAAAACTGACTTTCAAAATCGACCAAAGTCATTTAAGTGTCTGTTGTAATAAATGCTAGAAGTAATTCTATCATAATTACACTCAGTCAAATTCTCCATTCCTTCAAATAAATATTAGATCCCAAATGCTTAATAAAATAGCTTTATCCTGTTTATTATACTAACTCAGTAAACATATTCTTAAATACTTTCATTGATCATTAATACAATCCTATTTTTTAAATCTTGATAGATTTAATTAATCAAAGAATATCAATATAATGAAGACAGAGATACAGTCATTTGGAATTTCAAAAGAAACAAATATCATATCAACTGATCAGTTTTATTCCAGTAAAGCGAACTTACAAAACAATTCGTGTTTCCAAAATTTGTTTTAATTTGAATACCGTGTTACAAAGAAAAATACTTTTCTGACTGTGCTCCTGAGCTTGTCTTTAATTATAAAGTAGGCATGCCTAATTAAGTGTGACTTGTTCGTTTAATCAGAGTTCATTTTCTCTGGAAGATTAAACGAGTGCGTTTTTGCTTAAAATTTAACATAATTAGACAAAATTAAAGAACAAAGTTGGAAACAACGACTGTCTTTTGTTTTGCGTTTACAGTGTGGGTTACAATGAGGACATATAATTATGAAATCGGGACCCAACCTGCCACTATTTTTTAATCTCTAAATTTGTATAAGTACGCGCAGTAGTAGCACGCATGTATACGTATACTTTATATATCCTATATTTTTTTCTCAGAAACAATTCTTTTTTTGTTTTTCCTGTTTCTTCTTACACGCAGTTGACACAAACAATTGTGGTGCTAATTTTCATTCCACCTCCACTGTCACACAGGGATCAGCTGCCTGTTTCATCGTGATCCCGTTACGTACGTCACGGACCAGTTTCAATACCCGTAACGTTTTCCAATTTGCTTCTTTATTAGAATTCCCCGCGCGTTGGAAACCGAGAACGCACAAAACACTGACTGTGCAGAAGTATATCACTCAATCTTTTATAAATAATTTACTAAACTTGTAAATATTTTAATGTATTTACAATATTTCACTGACTAATAATAATTGTTTAAAATTAATAAAAATGACAATCATAATCTTGCTACATAAATAGACAGCAATATACCTTTGATTTTAAAATAAACATTCCAATATCAAAAACCATGTTCTACCTTTTTCGTTATAATGTTTGTTATTTTAACAGCTAAATTTCTTATTAATAAGGCTGGAATTTTTACTCTTAGTTGAGTCACAAATATTCGTAATTTATCAAGATAATTTAAGTTTGCTATATTTTTTATGTTAGTCACAAATATTCGCAGTTTGTCAAGATAAGTTTGCTATTTTTGTTATTCGTTAGATTGCCGTTCTGTATTTTTTATTGCAGATTTAATGTAACGTTTTTAATAATTTTAAATTTCTCATAGCGTCATAGTTCTTACAACAAGATACCTTAAATTAATAATACCTGAAGTTATTTACAGGTGCAAGCTGTATTTCTGTATCCTCGCTATTCTACTTCAAAAGGCAGTTTGTCTGTGGTCACCGCAATTTCACATTTGTTTTACTCGTATTTTCTTTTAATTCAGAACAAACAATAAATCTTGTGCGGTTCAATGTTTGGGTGTTTTGTTTTATACATGGGTTTTCTTATACGCCAATCGTGCGTTGTTCGAACATGAAAACATGTGTTGCAAAGTCATATAAATTTTATTGAATATAACAGCAATTACGATTCTTCTTATATACTTATTTCATATTTTATTGTAATAATATAATAGTTTTTTTTTGAAAGCACCCTTTCTGGTGGATTTTCATTCATTTTTGTCTGGCATTTCCTTTTTTTATAACACACGAAATAGAATACTTATTTTGATACCCCACTAATTATATTACAAAACTTAGCCAAACACATTAAAATTGTTTAAGACGGAGTAGAGCCTTTTGATTAAGTTTCTCGTGGCAAAAGTCAGACAACAGCTAGTACATTCAAACGTCACGAATAGTTATTTACTAGTAGTACTTTAGGAACACTAAACAAGAACTATCAAGTGCCGTTCATTGCTAAAGTAATTACTAGGGAAGTGGAATTGCTATATACATACATAAATATGTGTAGTACCTACATATAAAATTCAGTCACTTGCACTGATGGAATTAATACTATACTGTTAAAACTGTCATGCCCCATTCTTTGAATTAAATCGAAGTCTAGGTACAATTTGTACCAACACTTTCTTAAAACTAGGCTATTATATAAGGTGGACTCAAATCAACTGCAAATATTTTAAAGGCAGCTTCAGACCACTAAACTGAACAACTTTTCCAAATAAACTTATATCGAAATACGAAAAAAAATTATTGACCTCCCATACAAATTGAGAATCAGCTGATCTGGTTAAGTATGGAGAGTGAAAAAAATAATTTCATATTTTGATATAAGTTTATTTGGAAAAGTTGTTAAGTATGTGGTCGGAATCTATCCTTAAAATATTTGCAGTTAATTAGAGTCCACATTATAGAAGCAAAAGATTTTTGCATTTTTTTTTTAAATTTTAGCCTATACGTAATTAGATTGAAAGGCAGATATATAATAAAAAGCTTTATAACTGATTTCAAAAAAGGAAAAATTAAATTCGTCTATTTTTTTTATTAGATTTCTCAGTAAATATTGATACAATTGAGTCTTATGCAAGCGGAGTCACGAGTGAAGCTACTGTATTAAAAATACTCAAAACAAGGTTACAAAAGCATTCTCGTGGTAGATTGACGACGAGCAGAGTGAAGATTGAATTTTATTAATGTCTACTTTATGATAGAGGAACAAAATGAGACGTCCAGTTTCAAAGGACACTAAATTCGAAGCCAAACAGCTTGGGTTTTTACCAACTTAATTTAATTAATTAACTTAACCTAACTAAAGAAATAAATTAGATATTATGCTTATAATTTATTCAAATTGTAAGCATAATATCTAATTTATTTCTTTTAATTAGTGTTAGTGGCCAATTAATCACACTGACCGATGCACTTATTACAGATTCCTTTTTCAAATTAAGAACAAAATGCGTGAAAGTGAATTTACCTAATTACATTTATAGAATCGGGGTCTGTATGTTACAAACGAGGAATAATTGCTAGCCTTTGGGGATCGTAATTCACAAAAGAGAATTTACAACGCAGGATCGTGTGTGAGGAGAGAAATTTATTATTAGATATTCATTTGGTTTTGCCTTTTGTAAAAGGATGCCATATGTTGGGGTTATTTTAGTTAAGATTTTTCCTTCAAAGTAAAATAAATGAGTTTCGTGGCATTTTCAATGTACTATAACTAATTCTATATTTGCTGTTATATCTATAACATGCTTCGTCGAGGTCTATGTATTATTATTTTCACTATAATTAAGCACTTAACATTTCTATATACTCATCAAAGTGCTAGATATAACATTTATCCTGTACCGCTTACAAAATATTTATAAAAAAATATTAGACAAATGGAAAGAAATAAACGCCTCCTTTATATTAAAAAAACTCGTCTTAGTTTTGCATTTATAATATTAACAAGGTAAAGTTGGAAAGTAGAGTATAAAAAGTATCTCCCCATCAGAACTGTATACTTTTATATAACGGCAAAATGTATAAATTAAAACAACAAAACATTTTTATAATAATAAAAAGATAACCTACTTTTGAAAAAATACACATCAACAAATCAAACAAAACTAAACTTAATTACAAAAGAGCTTTAATATTACTATTGAAAATCAATTTACCTACCAAACTAACATTTAATTTGTAAACGCTGAGAAATGTGATCAAACTGCTTACACTTGCGCGGTTGAAAGGCCCTCTGTAATTGAGTTTCCTTCACTTAAAGCCTAAAGACGAAACAAGAGGTTGTAAACCAGCCTATTAAACAATTGGTAGAAATCTCGTGCCAGGATTTTGCGGGACAAACGTTAAGGCATGTTATATTTAAGTACCGAAACAATGTTTGTTTCACGTTTTGCTAAATCACGATTCAGATTATGCTATTTTAAGAAGCGTGTTTTGTAATTGTAAATTATATTGAAAACCTAATTGTATTACGACTTTATTCCTTGTGCTCTAATTATTTTAGTTTGTAACACCTTTTATATAATTTTTATGTTTCCATACTAATATTATAAACGCGAAATTCTGTCTGTCTGTTAGGGCTAATCCGCTGGACTGATTTTGATGAACTTTGGTATGGATATGGTTAAAGGCTGGAGGTTAAACATAGTTACTTTTGGCGTGATGTAACCGAGTATCACGTGGGTGGAGCTGCGGGTAATATATAGTGGTACAATAATGATTATAGACTTTCATAGTACCTGGGCGACCGAGCTTCGCTCGTTTTTTGCAGAAAGTCTTTTTGAAATTTTTTTTGGAATGAAATTTACCAGACATGAAACATAGCTAGATTACCCTTTTGACTATTTAAGAACATGTCGAAAATATCAAGGAAATCGTTAGAGCCTTTTTCGAAAACGCGTGTACAAATAAATATATATACAAATATTGCTCGTTAATGCTGTTTTTTTATATTATCAAGTTGGTGAAATTGGCGAATCTTATGAATGCGTGCATCTCCACGATTTTTTTTAAATCCCTTATTATGTAGTTATTGGAAAAACTATGGCAAAGATTTTGATAACGGTACATTTCATAATCGTATTGATCATACTGAACTAAAGTTACATACCCGTTGGAGAGAGGTTGGATAGGCTTTCTAAGTGACTTTTGCCTTGTGTGCGATTCCGAGATTTTCGCTTTTAGTGCCATCTGTTGTGAGACTTAGTAGATATTGGTTGTGGTCAGTTGGTTGTGACCACCAGTTTCGCTATACCTCCATGTCAATTGGTAAATTAATGCCAAGGAGTTCATTCCATAATCGCAGTGTACGCAGAAGAAAGTTTTCAATCCAAGAAGGCTATCATATAAATATATAGAATGTTAAAAAAACACAGGTAATGACTTTGTAAACAAACAAATATATTTTTCTGACATGATCTCACCTGAAAATTGCGCGATAAATGAACCAGTCATTACCACAGCTGCCATGGAAATATAATTTGCATTTCTGTATTAATGTTAATTTTTCTGTTTTATTCGCATTCATGTCGTTTATGTTAATATCCGCGGTGCAAATGAGAGCCCATTTGTTCCACACGTTTGGTCGTGTTTTCATGAAACGATTTAATAAGTACTTGAAGGTATTCTTCTAAAGTGGAATCGCTTGAAAATAAAATTACATTTTAAGTTTTTTTTACAAATCTACCATCAACTTATTTCAGGAGTATTTCTTCCTGCGAGTATAGATAGATCATACAAGCCAACTAGAGCTCTACAGTAGTTACAAATTAGTATAAGGAATTACTAGTTCTAATCAATAAAGATGAATTATTTTCAACGGAACAATTTTAAAGAAAGTTTGACATTAGGCAAAAAATTCGAAGCTAAATCTTACGTCAATCAAGTTTCTTACGGACATAAAAAGTAAGCATTCAACGGCCTGATTAAGCACTACGTATTAATTATTTTATTTAGAATTTTATGTTCTGTAAGTACAAAAAAAAAAGAATAGAAGAAACTGGAGGCATTTGAAAAGTGGTGCTGGAGAAGAAGAAAGGAGAGTATCAATTGGAAAGATAAATTAACCAATGAAGAAGTTTTTAAATGTGTAGGAAAGAAAAGAGCTTTAACAAGGAAAATTGAGAACAAAAGTGGGGAAATTTAATACGGCATGACAACTATGAAAAAAACATAATGAAAGGCAAAATAAAGGGAAGACGGGGATAAGGGAATAGCTACACCAAGCAGGAGTTATGTAGATCAAATAATAGGGTATGAGTGAAATTTTTTAATACGCTTGAATTTTTTTCTGTCGGTAGGAAAAAAATACATTGTCATGTTGGTTTTGGTAGTCATGAATGTCATTGTCATGTTGGTTTTGGTTGTCATTAGTGTCATTCATGTTGGTTTTGGTTGTCATAAATGTCATTTATGACAACCAAAACTAACATGACAAACACCTTTTTTTTTACCGAACGAAGTAAAGGAATAGACCGCAAAGGCCATAGCGACGCCATTAATTGGCCATTAAAATATATTTTATTTAAAATAATTGGCTGATTCTAAAAATCTGAGATTATTTCTGGTATCAAGGAACCTTATTCCTAGCGACAGAAAAAAATTCAAGCGTTTCAAAAAATTTCACTCCTACCCTATTGAAAAAGTGGGAGCCGTAACGTATCAGGATGTGAAAAGACTAGTGGAAGATAGAGACTCCGATAATAAAATAGAATAGAAAAACTTTATTGCATCAAAAAAATGTATACATAATTTTTTTAAACTAGGTAAGGTACAAAGGCGGTCTTATCGCTAATGCAATCTCTTCCAGTCAATCTTAGGGTGGACGGAAAACAAAACATAAACAAAAGAGAAGAGACTCCACCGACAAGAGCACAGCTCTTAAATTTTAGAAAGATCAAAGTTGAAAATAATACAATTGGCGGACTTAATGCTTACTAAGAGCATTCTCTACCAGTCAAGTATTAGCCGCTAAAATTAAAAATATTATAAAAAAATAATAATAACTAGACTAAACTAGGCAATCCGTTACATTTTTTATTGAAAATGTTTTAGAGATATATCAGTAAAATCATCCATTAAGGCGTACATGTGCGATCTTCTCATTAAATACTAATCCGTTTGATCACTTACTCGCAAACACGTCATTCAAGCGTACTGAATTGCGAGTCCTTATGTACAGTGAGCTATATAAAAAGTACACCATCTTATGTGTAAGTGTAAGGATACAGTGTTATTTATTCAATGTGGCCCGCAGTACAGCTGTGCTGCTTAGTGATTTGGAGATAATTATTACGTCTCTACTCCGCCAATTTTCAACGAACAGCGAGCTTATACTAAGGATAAGTTCAATATTGCGTCCAAGTGTCATTGTTTCAACAGCTGATTCTCTGGCGCGCTGACATAAAAAAAATATTAGGTATAATATTTATATATTTTACCCATAGATTAAAAAAAATTGCGTCACTAAAAAAGACCGCACGCGAATCGAACTTCTTTGATTTTACTTTGTAAGAATATCTCGTTTTGACACTTTTGACATAGGTATAACCCTATCGAATATAAAAATACGAAATACACCTTATTTATTAGAGGAGAAACGAGCAATTACATTTGGGCGACTTATACAGTCATTCATTTCAATCATTCGGATTCACTCCCTGTCAGAGAGTAACTATCCGAGAGAAAATTTAATCTGGTGTAAAGTGGTGGAACGTGGACGAAGTTATCCAAGAGTTAAATGGAAGAATAAATATATTCCGTGGATAACTATTCTCAAGTTAAGTCATGTTTGGTGAAATCGACCCTAAATATTATGTTTCTTAAGCTGGATGTGACTATATTCGCTTTAAGCTCTAAATTTTTTAACTCTGGCTGTAACTTATTGAATTAAGTAAAAGTAAAACTGAAATAAAAATAGTGACAAATACAAATTAAATAACATCGAAGGTTTTTCATTAGCAATAAACAGAACGAAAAAGATCGAGTTTTCATAGTATTACTGTTAATATCAGTTTAAAAAGCGTCAATTGCAATTATAGAACGTTTTTCTAAAATGATCGTACCAGGGTTCCTATATTGCTATAAAAACACAACTTTGAAAATAAATGTGTCTGCAGAACTAGTATTTTACCCAAAGTCCTAGTATTTTTTGTCCTAGTATTTTTTCACTGTAACAGCAATACAACGTTCAGTTGTCAGGGATTTTGAATGCTGCGGACTTGGTTAATCCGTAGAAACCTACAGTTTCACAGAGGGGATGACGCGTAGTGAAAATAGGAACTTACAATAAAGTGGATATTATTTTGAATTGAATTTACATCCAGTTTCTCGAGAATAGTATTGGTATTGCTACAAAGAGCTACGATGAGCTACGATTGCTACGAAGAGCTACGATTGCTACGAAGAGCTACGGTTGCTACGGTTGCTGCTATCTGGTAGTCGTTAAAGGAACGTCAGAGGCCAAGAGGCGATTCCGAAGAACTTTGACACCAGGGTTTACATGGTCAATTGACCGTGTCACGTCCTCGAAATGATGTGACTGTATTACCAAATTTGCAAAAAAAGGTGGGCATTGTCATAGAAATGACCCATCATAAAAAGACAGACTTATAGTTTATTTATATTTTTATTACCTAGTAATAGATAAAAAACAAAGACAATACATTTAAGAGGATGGCTTTATAGTCATATATCTTATAACAGACACATGGAGAATAGAAAAAAAAATAGATCTATCCGTACCGGCAAGCGCAGCGTCGGACACCCACCGACCAGATGGTCAGGTGACCTGAAGAAATCGCCGGCAGACGCTAATGCAGGCCGCTTCCAACCAGTAGTTCTAAAAACCCTTAGGAGGAGGTCTATATTCAGCAGTGGACAACTTGCGACTGAAATGATGTCCAGCAGTATCTATGGCGCAGTGCAAGCGATGAATAATTTTCCTCGTACCCCCTATCCTACTAGTCGCGAATACCACCAACAAAAACCTTTCTTAAATTCTAACGTCAGTCAGGCCGCAGTTTATTTTACGTCTTAAGTGAAAGAAATTCCCTTAGCTCAGTGACCCAAAGTTGATCTTAACTTCCAATAGCTCTTTAACATGAGCTCCAAAGCTTTTAATGAATCAAAATGTAAGAATGGTTATCATGCTGCTTTGCTTAGCTATGGCTACTACGCATTGCCAGTGCCCAAGCGGCAGTCAGCAACCGCGTAATATGGATTTTATTTTTTCCCCAAATAGCTGAGGGATTACAAGGCCGCAACTAAGTGCTCAGTTAGCGAATGTACCCGGAAAGCTGCAGTCTGCGAAGAATGACGCCGTATCATAAGGAACATCACTCACCGTGACTCACAATGATGACCACGACCACTCTGGCAAAAGTGTACCAAGAAGAAGAGCTGAGGGGCTATAAAGAAGCCTGATACAAGGCGCTATCTTCGCCAGTTAATGTAGTTTATCATGTCATCATTTGAGCGTGTTTCCGATTACGGTACTTATATTCAAATCCCAAAGGCGCTTTTATCATAGCCTTATATAACATGGCGGCACTAGTTTTTACAATATATCGGCTGCGAAGAAGACACTATGCTAAAACATATTATACTTACATAAGTTATTGTTAATATTAATATATGTGAATTTATTCATTTTCACTTTGATACGAGAAGATAATCTTTTATTTGTGTCCTTAACCTATTTAGCCATTGACTACAGCATGCTAAAATTTGCTTGTGTTTTTGAATACATTTTGAAGAGGCTGAGATATTGACATGGACAAAGTTGCGACAAATGCTAGTGATGTCTATCATAATACAGATTCTTTCACACTGATTTATTTCAGTATTGAAAGTTGCTGAAGTTCTTGAAAATATGATGTTTTATCAGGTTCATTACAGTATTGAAACTTGCCGGAGTTCTTAATTGAAATTACGATGTAAATAATATTTGATAAGCGGTACAAATCAAGCTTATTTAAATTTATTTTTATAATATGGTCGAGCATTACAATATATAGGTAACTTTGCATATCTAAGCTAATTTTACAATCTAAGGTACTGAAATGAGTAACGGTTTTGTTAATTTATTTTTATTCTAAATAATACTTGGTCATTAGATACTAGATAGTATGTCCTAAAACTCATAACTACGTAAAATACCAACTTTCCTTATCAACGTTTTATTAAGACAGCGGACAGCAAGGATTACCACGACATGATTAATCATCCTTACAGGATCACACCATCAAATTAAAGCAGTTATATGCTAATTAAAAACCAGAAACTTACCGGCAATATCCGATACACAACACTATATTCACACTATCCTTATAAATCACTGGTCCACTTAGGTTTCACACGCATGTGCGTTCTGCACTCATTCACGTCACTGCACTATGGTTCCTTGGGTGATTTTTAGCAAGTCCTCGTCGATACAGGCGCTCGGAACTACGTCGCAGCCCTGACTGGCTGGGGCGACGCTACCGCGCCGGTCCAACCCCCACCCTACTTACCTCGCCACGAGCAAATAGAAATAAAGTATGCGCTCTAAGGACAGACTGAAGAAAAAACTGATCTACATGCCTGCAGGCTTTAGACTTCAAATAGTTTTCAGTTCTAAGCTATGAAAGGGAATTCAAAAGGTTTCCGTGTAATGTACTACTATTTCTTTACTCGTAAATGTGTCGCATTTGTATAGGATTCAAACTATTTTCTTTCTTTTACAAGTAATAAATGAATTTTAATTTGAAAAAAATATTGATGATGATTAAAATAATCGTATGAACTAGTTTGTATAAAACGGTTTTATTACTGAAAACACCTTTATTTGAAGTATCTTTAATAAATTGTTAAAAGATACGAGATGATTCTCAGTTATCAAAAACAGTAATATTTTAATATTTTGAGAATAGTTTTTAAATAGGTTTAGATCTAGGAAAAATATGATTACATAATATGCTCATACACGAAATAGTTTCAAGTTTTTTAAAGAAATTTAGAAATTATAACCTCAAACAAGCTACTCTAATTAAAATTTGATATAAGTAATTAAGTAAAAACTTCAGCAATAACCGTTGTAGTGGTTAAGATCATGTTAAATGATTACGATATATTGTACGATAAAAATATCCGTATTCAAGGGAATATAAAAAAAAATGAAACACAAATAGGGAAAAATTGTTCAAAATAAAAGGAAAAACAAAATTCCAACCTACTAACAGACAGACGGGGGCAGTTGGCAATAACTATGATCAAAGTGAATCAGAAACTAAAATACTACTATAAAGAAAAATATGTTCATGTAAAAAGGGTTACAAAATACAAGGTCAAGTCAGACATCTGTCTAGAATATTGAGCCTATTGAGTTTTTTTCGATTAAGTTGTATTTAGAGGTATTTATTAATTTTGTTGATTTTTAGCTTTAATGTAATCAATGTTTCAATAAATACACATTTTATTTTAAATATTTCAAGCATAAATATAAAAGTACTAGCTGTTAACCGCTACTTTGCCCACGTTGTACTACCACGTTATATTGTGCCAAAAGTGGCCTATGTTTGACCCCCGGTTTTTAACTATATCCATACCAAATTTCATCAAAATCCATATATCGGTTAAGCAGTTAGCGTAGCAGACAAACAGATAGTATTTCGCATTTATAATATAAGAAGTATATTATTTATATACTATACTTTTATTAAAATAATAGATATAGATTTTATGATTCCTGCGTATGACTAGCATGTAAAAAAAAAATCAAATATTGCGAAATTAATTGTATAATTTTCAAATATGTTTGAATGGACTATGCTTTATCATCGACTTTTATTTCCCACCTAAATTGTTAGTTGTCTAAACCAACCTAAGATTAATCGTAGCAAATCTTATACGAATTCATTTAATTCTGGCTAAGAAAATTGCAGACTTAACTTCCTGTATATCCGATAATCATATGGTTCTGTATTTTCAACGATCTTCCTTCGGATAGTCGCAAAAAAAAAAAACAAAAAAGTCTGATTCTGTTTGCAAATAAAGGTTTATTTATATAGTCAATAATAATGCTTATACGATTTTATAAAAAAACTTGCACTCTCATACGTTTTGGTAAAATTCAGGTGCACTATGAATTTACAATATGGGAATTTCATACTCCAACATAGTTTACTTTTAACTATAGAAACACATTATTTAATTACTTAACCGCAGTTAACAGTAGTAAAATTTTGTAAATTGATGTTTTTGGAGAAAATGCCGCAGTGGAGTTTGTGGCGCCGCTTCTTGTCCACTTGCGCTTTGGAAGTTGTGGCAAACTTAATATAAGTAATGATTGACGTCAATAAGTTAAAAGAATATCCTATATTGAGAATAAACAAATTGGATTTTGAATTTGAGTCATTATCAACATCACCTTATGCAATGATTTATGCCAACATTGGTTTATGCAACATTGAAAAAAACTAAATGTTATCATATTTTGTAATTAAATGTAAATAAAAAAAAGAAAATTAATTTATATTTACTTCGATAGCTCAATGACCCGAAGTGGATCTTGGTTTCCAAAACGATAGAATGTCACATTTTTCTATTCTGCGATGCTCGATGGCTCACTAGTTATAAATAATTTATATCTAGTCTTCTTAATATTATAAAGCTGAAGAGTTTGTTTTAATGCTATATCTTTAGAACTATTGGTCGGACTTCAAAATAAATGCATATGATAGCCTGATTTTGAATAGGTTAAAGGGTAAAGTAAATTCACACCATTAGCGAGTAAAACCGCGGCGAACAGCCAGTAGTATATATTCAAACATAGACTCGTATGCAGCTGGTTTATTACCAGGACCAGAGCAAGCATATGTTTTTAGTTATATATCTTATAGTTAGTAGAAGGATAGTTAAAGATTACGACCCCACAAAAACGAAACTACTTATTCAAAAGTTTGTTCTAAGAATCAAAGCTTCTAAGGCTAAATCAGAACAAATTTAACATAATTACGTTTTGTATATCGATCGCTCGTTAACTGAAGAAATTTACCTGGAGATTTTGTAATAAACCTCTAACCACTTTAGCATTGACCCCGAATGTGACTGAAGAGGTTGGTCGATCTAAAACCGACACAGCCCATCTTGAACTTAATACGCATGAGGATAAGAAACAAATTTCGCCGTCTTTTTTAGGCAGTAGTATAACTGAATTTAGGCTAAGCAATGCCTTATCTCTGTGAATTTATTTAAAAATTCCGAGCCCACGCATTGATTTATAGCGTTTATCCCTTAGGGATTGAATCTGGGAAACACTGGGAATATAATATAAGGCAACTGTGTAATATTTTAATACATTTATTAAGCAGTGCCTCCATTTTTAGTACCATGATAAAAGCGTATCCTTGGCTGTAAATATATAACATTAAACTAGCCGAAGTAGCCACTAACAAGTGACCCCCTTTGCCAAATAATAAGACCGCCACCGGTCATACTGCTTATACTTTTAATGCGAAAAAAAACTTGGTTTAATCGTCACGCGT
The DNA here is from genome assembly GCA_947044815.1 of Apomyelois bistriatella. Lineage (NCBI taxonomy): Eukaryota > Metazoa > Arthropoda > Insecta > Lepidoptera > Pyralidae > Apomyelois > Apomyelois bistriatella. Next base: position 3,233,957 of record OX345693.1, read on the forward strand.
CGGAGGTATGAAGGTAGTATAAGCACTTTAATCAAAACAGCATTTTAACTTAGAAATTATATAAATAAAAATAAATAAATAAATATATAGGGACAAATCACACAGATTGAGCTAGCCCCAAAGTAAGTTCCAGACTTGGGTTATGGGATACTAACTCAACGATACTATATTTTATAACAAATACATATATAGATAAACATCCAAGATCCAGGTCAATCAGAACAAGATCATTTTTCATCTTGACCTGACCGGGGATCGAACCCGGGACCTCCTGAGTAGCGGTCAGGCATGTTAACCATTACGCCACGGAGGTCGTCAATATATATATTCGAATAGATTAAACATGATTGTCACATGCCGCTAGATAGATGGGTTCGATAGGAATATGCTGGGTTTCAGGAAGCTTTAGAGCAAGATGCAGACTACCATGATGATGGCGTAATGACCTGGACGATTTTAAGAGGATGGTAAGGGATAGTAAAAAACAACAAACAATAGAGACAAGTTTTTAACAAGGCGAGGTAAGATTTTTTCCGACAGTCAAGTAGTTTGGATATGTAAATCAAATGTAACTATTTTTTGGGATTGGAAAATAAATAAATAAGAGTGAAAAGTAAAAGGGTTACCTTTGCCGAGCTATAACACAATTGATGGAGTATGTCTGTTGTGCGAGTGTTTGTAAGTTCGTGCAAGTGAATACTTTGGAAGACTTGAAGGACACTTTGATGTTAAAGTTTAGAATAAAGACTTGTCTTCAGAATTCTAAGGAACTGTTACGTATTCAGAATGATACATAGCTTGAGGGAAATACAAAGGTTTGATTTGAAGGAAAACGAGATATGTTTGAATTTCCTAGAATGTATCCTCAATATATTCAATGTAAACTCTCAAAGAATAGATTGTTGGATTATACTTAAGTAGGTCAGCCTTATATTTTGGACATGTTTACAAAGAAAATGAATAGAAAGGGATAAAAAGGGAAGGTTAGGGGGAATTATAAAACAATGAAAAATTAGGAATCATTTAAGTCTTTGATAAAAAAACACAAAATTCAAAATCTCGATTACTTAACCGTTCTCCCAAATCCTAAGTTAATTTAGAAAAACTCATTTTCAAAAAAACTTTCCGGGCCTCAAGAACGGGTCATATCAAATTCAATTTACTTTTCGCGATGAAAATATATGAAAAACGGTCTTCGCAAGGAAGCTGATAAAAAATAAACCCCTCTAGGCTTACGCCGGCCTTTCCACGACTAATGTGATTACACGGGTATGGGTTGTCCTTCCTTCCTTTTATTTCCCAAATGTGCTAATGAATCCTCAAGAAAGAAGGCAAATTAATTCAACATCCAGGGACGTAAACAGGGATCATATTTTTATGACAGCATTTTTGCCAAAGGGCGCTGGAATTCTGTTCGTCACTATTGTTTTTACTCGGGGCTTTACTCTCGACAAAGCTCTCATTTAAATTTTAAGGTGTAATATTTAAAAAAAAACTTAGCCGAATTTAGCGTATTTCGAATAATTTAAACTTAGAAAATTTTGAAAAATACAATGAACGTTAGTGTTATTTCTATTTTTCGAAATTCGCAATTAACCGTTCTTCGGTTGTTAGTAAATTGAGTCGGCAATTATAAAATTCATTCATTTTTTGTTTGGTCGAAGTTCAAATTAAATTCCGTGGAAGCTTCATAGTCCAAGATCCCAGTACCTGATTTATATGTTTGTTAGATTTGAAGTTTTGTGATTCATCGTCTTAGTAATTGATTAACGTTTATTTTTTGGTTTTATTATCACTGACACAATTTCAGAATTTATTTTACAATCCAAAAAACATGTTAAAGGTATGGCTAACTGTTGTTTATAACGGCAATTTTCAACTGTTTGTTACACTTACATTACTCATATGATCGTTATTTTAAATTTATTTATTAAAAGTTATTGACCATAGCAGCATTAATATTAAATATTTTTTATAAGTATAAAGTACCAGTAGTTAGATTCTGAATAACAACAAGTACCAAAAAACCAAACAAGCAAAAATAATTTGTGTCATTTTGACATGAGATCTTAGCCTAACTGAAACTATAGCGGCTTGATTGATTTATTTCTATTTTGACGCAGTCCATGACGTCTGTTGCTCGTTTGATGAATTGGATTGAGAGAGCATGAAATTCTACTCCAAAGCTTCGAACAAAGCTGAAAAACACCGATATTTCAGTTACGTTTAGTTAATAAAAATATTATTTGAGGTTTTAGAATTCCAAAATACGAAATGTGTTAGCTACTGCTAGTATATTGCTTGTGCATATCGTAAGTTGATCAAAGGTATGGTCTGGAAATTTTCTTTTAATTTAACGATAGGTGATAATGGTAACTAAATATTTCTTATTCGACGGGGCTTAATATTTTTTAAATTTTAGTACTTAAAGGGAATTTTTTTTTACTAATAACTAGTTCTCCGACCATTTATCTATCAAACTGTTATAGAGATACGAAACTTTCACAGAAGCAAAGCAACACATCAAACATTTTTTTAACAAATTATATTTAATATTCTCAACTACTTTTAGTAACTACTGGTACGCAACACTTGATTCGTGAATTCAACTCGCTTTTAACTATATTTTTAGTAATTTATGTAACATATATATATAAAAAATATACAATCAACACTATATTTGTTTAAAGTATAAACACACAAATCCACTTCAGAACAAAGTTGAAAATCAAAATTATTCTCAATTTATAAACATTATATTGCTGAATAACTAACTAGGCATTGTTTTCGAAATTGCATTGGGTCTAACAAACCACTTGTCAGTGTTCCGAATAAGATAAATACAAAGGCAGCACCCTAAACGGAATGTAAAGCAAGATTGATGTTTCCACAAAGGGATTTTAAAGTTCTTGATCGCCACGTTTTGTCCTGAGTGGTGCAATGTAGTGGGATAGAGCGATAAAGCTGGAGAAAATGATAAAATAATAAAAACCTAGTTGTAAAATGGATTACACTTTGTCGAGTGGTAGAAAAAGTCCAAGACTAAATATGACTATATAATTACTCCCGTATTAAGAAACGTTTGTTTAGCCCCACAGAAATGGATTAAGTTTATTTTAGCTAAAAATGTGTTTTGTCTCGTTCTGTCATGCGAAATGTCGGTAAGAGAGAAAAAGGCAAAACATATTTTAGGTAAAATGGGCAATAATTCCCATTAGAATTTTGTAATTCACTTAGCTTGAGAGTAATTCAAAAATAGAACACATAGGTACATTATTTACAATTAATAGGGTCACAACAAAAAGCCACTGCTTACATGTAAGAACAAAATATTGGGATATTATTAATTGCACATCAAATAAATAATCACCCATCAATTTCTGTATATCAAATAAATTATTTTACTTTAAATTAAATTAAAAACTTGGTGACAGAAGCAACTAACGGTCAAAAGACGACTTTGTGACAGAAGGTAGGTTAGGTTATGGTTATACAGTGACCTTAACAGTGAGCGAGCGAGCGAAGCGAGCGAGTGTCAGACTTGGTGACAGAAGCAAAACAAATTTTGCTGTGCAATCAGTAATTTTGATATGTATTTAGGTTATTTTTGCATACAAAAATTGTTTTTATTGATTTGCGTTTAAATACTACCCCAAAATATTCCCTAAATTCGAATAATGGATTAAAAACATGACAAGAGATATCAACGAAATTCAGTAATTATATCATGAATGACTTATTTTATTGTTTTATGATTTCCGGAATTCTGGTTCTCAATGAACGAGATCCTTAATAATAAATTACCAGAATTTCTTTACAAAAGCCTAATTACTCATAAGGACACTTAAACAGTACATTCGGAGGCACGGAGCGTAATCAGCGGGAATAAATCAGCCGAATGTTTTTTTAAACGACTTATTAAGTACATTGAGGCAGAAAAGTAGAAAAGTAAGATATTATTTAGTGCACAAGTTTAAATGAGTCATGTAAATTACAAAAGTATTATAGCAGTTTGATTTATTATGTAAAGAATTTTATTAAGTTTATGATTGTAAATGGAACGATGATAGATTTACATAATTTTAAGTTAATAAGTTTCTGTCATGTATTATAAGGAGGAAATAATGATGCTTTAATTTTTATTTTACTTAGAACTAGCGACCCGCCCCGGCTTTGCACGGGTACAACGCAAGTGCATACAAGTTTTATACATCTTTAAAAAAAAACCGCATCAAAATCCGTTGCGTAGTTTTAAAGCTCTAAGCATACATAGGGGCAGGCAGTGGGAAGCGCCTTTGTTTTATACTATGTAGTGATAGTGATGTAGTGATAGTGAGTGATTCATAAATTAAACCGGTAAAAAATATAGATAATAATAAAGTTATTATCTAAATCATCAAATCCTTAGCAAGCTTGGAAATAGTGATGTTTATGCAATAAGAAGCTTTTAACTTTTACCACAGTACTTAACTCGGTCTCAATAGAAACTGCTCGAAAATAGAACTTGAAAGAAAGATGGACGGCAGCGCTTCGAAATATAGTTAATAGTCGAGTGAAGACATCGCTATTCGTATAATGGGTCGATTAATGTTTTAGTTGATAAAAACGAAGTCGCAATTTGTTGCAAAAAATATATACTTAATTGAGTATAAAAATTAGTTTTTTACCTTTGATTAATATACTTATTAAATTTATTTCATTATAACCAAATCATCATCAAGTACTTACCAAATTACTATGCGTGCTTCCGCCACCACTTAGTTCATGCAACCTACTGCCGGCCGGTGCCCACCCACTACTGTTAGTCTCAGCATACCGCCACCATTAGTTTGCACACACATTCCTTGCGACACTTGTTTTACCTCTACGCGACTCATCCTTAGGCAACAAGACCACAATGCCTGAATACTCAAACGCTACTCAATTTTGAGGGCTATTCAAGTATCATGCTGTCACTGTCATATCGCTGACGTTCAGCGCAACAGCATGATACTTGAGCAGCTCTTTAAATTGAGTACCTAGCGTTCGAGTATTCGGGCGTTAGTTGAGTTGTTGATTGTTCGTCGCGTACTTAACAGACAGAAAGACTCATAATAAAGAAAGTCGTGTTAGTTACACAACTTATAACTCAAGAACGGTGAACGAATTTAGCTAAAAATTTGAAATGGAGATTGCTTAGACCCTGGAACAACACATAGTCTATATTTTATCCCGGAATTCCCACGGGAGCGGAGCCCCGGGCACCAGCTAGTTTATAATACAAGTATGATTATGGATTTAAATAGATTATTATATCAAGCAAAATACGAAAAAGGGAACTTCAAATTTACAGTAGGATGCCGAAAGTAATAACGTTTAAAGTACATGCTAAAGTAAAAGCTACAAGGAAATTTCCCAGCGATGATACGTGATACGTGTATAAAAATGGCAAGTGAAAATTGGACGACGCTCTTTAGGATCGTTATAATACTTTTTGAAGTGTTTACTTCTATTTAAGAGAAAAACTGTTGAATATATTATATTTTTTATTTTATTTTCTTGTGGGATTAAATCTTTACCGACTAAAAATATGTTTTTGTAGATACTGAACAACTTTTTAAAAATGTAGCATTGAGTAGACATAAATAAGTATATGCCTATTATGGTACCGTATGAAATGCGCGTCGTCAACCTTAAATCCTTCAACTAGTACCGAGAATCCATAGATTTAAAAAAATGCCTGGCGTCAAACATAGTAGAGACCGCGCGCGATTTACAAATTCTATACGAGAATCCAAACACAATAGGATAAATTACTGTAGTGCGGTACCTCTACAATAGATAAACTATTGTAATGCGGTACCCGGGTACCACCCGGTAATGAAAGGGTTAAAATTAAAAAAAAAAACCCATATTAGTTTCTAAAGAAGGAGAGAGATAATTTCTCGTATAGCGTCTACTTGTAAACGCGACACTTTGGGGCCCATATTTCCTACTTAACTAATGAGTTTAATGTTTAACCGATTTCAAAAAATTAATAGGTTTTTTTGAATTACTGTTTACTTTTAGACCACTAGTTGTTGCACCACCCGCGTATTACTCGGTTATTACGCGCCAAAAAGTAGCTTATATTTGACCCCTGGTCTTTAACTACATCCATACTAAATTTCATTAAAAAAGATCCAGCGGTTTATTCGTGAAAGCTGACAGATAGACAGACAAATAGATCGCATTTATAAATATAAATATCGATGTTCACAGCAGTAAAGTCCATTCATTCATACCTGTCATTGGAGAGTATATACTTCACAAAACTGCACATCGACTAAAACACAATTCCGCAGCAAAATCGAAAACTATTCAGTAACATTTTTTTCAGCCAGTCGGAGCTAGTTAAATGTCGGTTCAAGAAAAATAGTTCAAAATGAAATTAACGGCTCAAGTTGGGAATAGATCGATTAAAATGCCAGGCGGCTAGTCTATTCGATCTAGAAAATCGAGATCAACTCGATTGGTTCAAATCGTCACTTTGTAGGTTTTATTCGTTTATTAACACTATCTTGTTGGTTCATCGGTTGCTCCCGCTGAAATTAATTTTAGAAACGAGTTATTGCAATATTCCTTTACTAGAGCAACGAGGGCGATGGTGGTAATTTCGAGCACGATTAATACACAAATCGCACGCTTTGACTTCAGATCCGAAGTAGGTATATTATGTGTGAGTAACGCATATGTTTAAATGACGACTATCTGAGCTTAATATGCTGACTGTTGATGCAGGCTCGTTCAAGCCAGAATAAATATGTATGGGAAAGCTTCCAGTAAAGACTTAATTAATTAATAATTGGAATATTAAACCAAACAGGAGACGGCACGCGCACCTTTTTCTACGTAAAAAAGTCTGCCATATTCTGCGCGGGGGTGAGGTACACACTAAGTATCAAAACGAATTCATTACTCAATCAAGTCATTACGCACACACATGACAAAATTATCCAACACAAGCAAATAAAATACACGCACAGAAAGCACAAATAGTATGACCGGAAGCGGCGCGGTTTTATACTTTTGACAGAGGGGGTCGCTTATATTGTCAGTGGCTACTCCAGTTAGTTTAATGCTCTAAGATCCCGAATGATTTATTCGTTCATACATTCATTTCATGTCACAAAGTCAAATGACCCTGCACATCCGGATGTCAGTTTATAAAATGATAATGATGTTTGCAATCGTGACAATTAATGTATCAAATATCGTTGAAACGGTGACGAAATGCTTTTGTAAGTCAGAAATGTATGCGTAACACAAAGGATGTAAAGGCAAAAGGATAAATTGCCCCTGTCTCATTGAAACTTTCAAGGTATGATCAAATCCGCTTCCCAAAAGGCAGCTACGGGGGATACGCCGCTTCACTTATTTAATATTTCACGTAAAGCATATACGTATGTCAATATCACGCGAGGAGGGTCGATTCGGGACACCCGATGTGAGAAATTTTTCATACAGTTCGCCTACGCATTTATTTGCCTAAGCCTTACCTTATTATGAAGACGGTAAAGCCCGAATTTGAATAATATCCTTAGTGTGCATATTTATATTGTTGTGAAAAATAAGGTTTTCCTTGATATACTTTGATAAAGTTCGGTTTTTTTTTCATTGTTTCTTTATTTCGAGCAACACAGCTTCCTAGCGGACGTGATGCTCTAAGCTCCTTTATAAGCTACTTTTTTGTATGTTATAATAAAATTCAAACACTGCTTCAAAACTTTTAATGCGTTTACTTATGTTTAATTTAATTTAGATAAGGCTAGGATTTCTACTTTATATTATCCATATCAATAAAGACGAAAACACGCACTGCACCTATTAATTTTAATAAAATAACACATTGAATTAAATTGTAAATTTAGTAACATAAAATCTCAATAGATGGCGCTGACTCACTTTACAACTCGCTATGGTTACGTTTTCGCATCATGGTATAACAGATTGAAATTAACCCTACTAAATTAAAAAAATTGATGGTCTTTGTCTTTGCGGTTCTTTTGGTTTGGTTCTTTGGTTGTTGTTTATTGATTGGTTTGGTTAATGGACTTGGACGGTTCGGTTCGCTATTGTTAGTTGTCTTGCTTGAATTGAAAATTGAATTTGTTGTTTGACGGAACATACGATCGTGTCGTATATAAGGTGGACACAAATCGACTGCAAATATTTTAAGGGCAGCTCCAGACCATTTTTCACTCTCCATTCTAAACTAGATCAGCTGATTCTCAATTTGTATGGGAGGTCTCAAAATTTTTTTCGTATTTCGACATAAGTTTATTTAGGAAAGTTGTTGTGGTCTGAATCTGCCCTTAAAATATTTGCAGTTGATTTAAATTCACCTTATATAAAGAATTTTATTTATTTTAATTAATGCCTAGAAGGAAACGATCTAATCTGTCGCATCATTCCAGAATAGCTAAAAGCAGTAGGTTAGCTAGATCTCAAGAATCGAATGCGGATAGACAGATGCGACTCGATGAAGATAGGCAACGCGTCTCGGTCTTTAGAAACTTCTTCTGACAGAGTCTCGGTTGTCCGCTGACCGCGAGCGTCATGCGTCATCTTGGGCTTCGGAAACGTTTACCGAAACTCAAGGTTTTGGCGAAAATTGTCGGTGATGTAGTGATTTACACGTCATATAACAGTGTTGTGCATCAGGATGATGCTACCACCTACCCAATCGAGTTTTTGAGTTCATTGGCTGCAAGTGGTCTTCCTGCTCATAACATTACCCTTAAAGTCGGCGTTCCCATTATGCTCCTAAGAAATCTTTCTCCGCCTAAACTATGCAACGGGACCCGACTCAAAGTAACGGTTTTGCAGTGCAACTTAATACAGGCCGAAATTCTCACAGGGTGTGGTTCAGGCGAAACGGTGTACAAACCTCGAATACCACTCATCCCCAACAATTACCCCTTTCAATTTAAACGCACCCAGTTTCCAGTTGCTGTATGCTTTGCCATGGCGATTAAGTCGCAGGGACAAACCCTAAATGCAGCTGGCATCGACCTAAGAATAAGTCAACAAGATGTTTCTTGCATGGACAACTGTATGTGGCTTGCTCGCGGGTCAGTAGCGCCGAAAATCTATTTTTATTAGCCTCTGAGGGAAGAACTGCTAATGTTGTCTACAAAGAGATTCTTTGAACTTAACTCTGAAACATGATATTTGTTTATATTTGAATAATGTCCTGGCAATCGAAGTATCGATTGCGTCATTTCATTTCAATGTAACACAGGTTACGCGAAAAGCGACCTACACGCGGGCGGAGCCGCGGGTAAAAGCTAGTAATAAAATAAATCTTTTGGCTTATCTTAACCATATAAATATGTAATTTCTTCATACTCGGGCCCACATTTGTCAAATTATAGTCCTATGTATGATGTTTTTTTTTTCTCCACCAAACCCAGCATAAACATGTTACTTACAAGTAAATATTACATCATAATAGGCTTTATGTTGGCATAAAAGGCTTTCCATTTTACGACCAATGAAATGAGTAACTATCAGAAGGCTTTTAAGTTGACAAAAGTAGTGTTATATATACTTTATTGTTTTGTGCTGATAGGTTTTTGTGGCAAAGATCCAAGGGTGGGTAAATAAATATAAATGGATTTTTCTAGTGTTGGTTTTATTTGATGAGAGTTAGCATAAATAAGTGAGGTGTGATCTGTTATATATTTTTTTTAAATACTAACGTACTTATATAAGTACTCAATTACTTATTCGAGTGTTTCTCTGACATATACAAATTTAGACCTAATTACATTGTCCGTAGAACCGATAATTATACAACGCTTGTGAACAAAGCCAATGATCAAACATTGGTTTACAATATGTGGAAAAATAAAATTGTTTTAATTGGACATGTCTTGTATCCACTATAATAAATATCTAGTGAAATAGTTAACGACAACCAACGTAGAATTACATGTGATCCAAAACATCTGTGTCATTTCCTCAATATCCAACCGCTGCAGCCTACGAGTGTTAGATAAGGCATAGGACATGTTAATGGCGGAATCGAGTATATATGGGAATGGCGGAATCGAGTATTTTTAGGTTTACATTAAAGTTTCTTTGATGTTACACTTAAAACTATTATTAACGAACCTAATCTGAATTTTATCGGACTAACGTTCAAACATACACAATTGGTTTGGCTTTTAGGTTCAATAATTTAAATTCATACTTCCAAGTAGGTCTATAGAAAAATACTTAATTTATGAATGAAAATACATATGTATATAAATACTCAAAATAATTTAATCATGAAATATTCTAACATGAAACTAATTAAATAATAAATCTTATTCTTCCAAATTAAAGATCCCAATAAAAGAATCTATGAAAACAAATATCTCTAATGACTTTTAACCATATGACTGTTAAAAAAAATACGATACCTTTAGGAAATTATTTTCGAATAAGAGGAAATAATATTTTTAATACATATGCTACTTATAGAACAAATACCAATACAGTGAAATAATAAAGGTTTTGTTTTATTTCAGTACCTATTTATTATAAGAATATCAAATGTTTGTAAATATAATTAATTTTGTTTTATTGAATTTTGTTTTGTGTACATACTTTATATGGGCTGTCCTAAAAAGCGTTAATTGGAAGTCAAAACGTTCCACGATCAGTCTATCGCTTCACTTATCAACGTAACACCAGCGTAATGAATGTTATGTAACAGATCGCAAACTACGGGGAAGGCGCAATAATACCACCGCTACGCTCAGCCGATACAAGTTGGCGGAAATTAACAGCTTCTAGCTTCGAGCCGACCGGAGAGGTAGCGGGGGCGGGTGCTGAAGCGGAACTGAAAATCGATTTATCGCTTTGTTTGGTACAGCATTTAAAGGTGATAGTCGTTTGGAAGTTAAATAAATATGTTTAAGTAGATTAGAAATCAAGAAAATTATTATTACTGTGTAATTTTATAAAAGGTGTGTAATGTAAAATAACAGAATCTCTTTATATCTCTTTTCAACATTAAGTAAGATTACACTGTCAATATCACTAAAGAGCATTATTATAAGTATAAAGTCATTACATTTTATTATTATCTTAAAATTCTCATAATTATAATAATAGGTACAAGTGAAACTTTACACTTAAAAAAATGATTAATCAACCTGAAGAAAACTAACAAAATAAATTGTTTGTTAAAATTCATAAGATTTTTTTTAATGTAATACTTACTTTTAATTAGAATATGCTGCATAACGCAAAATGTTAAACTAATATCAGAATAAAAGGAAAACAGTAACAAACTCGCGTTGAAAATGTAACGTTATACAAGGGCTGCTACTGACATCTACCTTTGCGGAGTTAATTTCATAGTAACGTGCTACGGAACTTGATTACAGCTAATTATGTGTAATGCACGCCACACTTGACCGGCTTTAGCAACGAGCACTGCAATTTCGAGGTTAATTTTTAGTTGATATTTTTTTACCTTTGTTTTGGTTGTGTGGACTATATTTTGTTCGATTGCCTGCAGGCTGACTACAACATATGTTAAGATCTTATATGTAAAATGATGATTTCACAGAAAAAAAATTTCTTTATTTCTATCTTTATTTCTTTCTTTCTTTATAGATAAAACTTATTCCCTTAACTGTAGATGTCGTAAAAGACAAATACTGGGTTGTTTTTTGAATAGCTGCGAATTTCATCACCAATACTCGTAAATTCACGTAAGGTTTATGTTAGGCAATGAATCTAGTTCTTTTAACATAATAAATACATACGAACTTCATTTGCATATCTAGCTCATACATATTAACTTGTGAATTAGATCCTTGTTGATGGTACACGAATTTGGAAGAAGGAGTTCCCCTTTAACCTTTAAAACAAAACACAATGCAAGCCTGTTGTTCGACGACCAAATAGGTTAAAGTACCAACGCAAAAGACCTTTGTACATAAAAACTCTGATAAAATTAAATTTAAAAATAGAACTCTTAAAGGAACCCTAAACAAATACTAGCCAGGGTAAACAAACTGGGAACTAAGAAGCGTAAAACACGCTTACCGCCACGGGACGAGCGACCGTACAATTGAAATAAGCCGGTCCGATCCTTGCATAATTCGAGATGCAGTTGCAAATTCGTGATAATCAACTGCGAAATTTAAATCTTGGGTTTTTAGAAATAGTTTTCATTTCTGTTTGGAAAATATCTTGATCATTAAACCAGGTCTTTCATGTGGTTAGTTAACATAGCTTTCTGCTAGGGCCACCACTTTAATACTCCAAATAGTATTATAACAAGGTTTTTGAATGTCTATATTTTTTTTTATGAACTTATGACCAGCCATTACCCAAAATCCTATCTGATAGAATGCACAAATGTGATCTAAGATAGAGCTAGCTGAGTCATTAATAGTACTCTAGCCAGGTTATAGGTGTCCCAGGCAAAGCGACGCGTGTGAGCTGTCAGGATTTTAGAATTATTGTTCGGTGACAAAAATGAGTCAATGGAATTAAATCGTCCAATACTTTTCGTTTATTTGGCAGGACTGAGGTCTTTGATGGTTTGATGGTCACTTACATGAGTTTGACATGATGCCAACATGCGTTTACTGTAATTACTGCTATATAGACAGGAAATTTTATCATCGTTATATCGAAAATCCATACTTGAAATTATACGAGTAAATACGATTAAAAGTCAAAGGCCGAGAGGCGGTTCCGGAGAACTCTAACACCAGGGTGTGTATAGTATCACCTACACGAAATGATAATGATGATAAAGAGCGATAGAAATATCAAAAAACGAAAATAAATACGGACCATTATTAAAATAATTCCAAGTCCACAGTCATTGATAATTCAAAACTCTAATCAACCTACTAAGGTTTTAATCAAAAAGGCCTGAAGTATTTCACTACTCTATGTTCAATAATATGGGTGTGGTTGTCTACAACGTTCAAGGAGCCGGTCCTGCCTCCAGTATTACATTTACATAATGTACTTAGCGAGAAGAGCCGCATACAAAGGCTCTCCCTAGAAAGTGATGAGACGAGATCGAGTCAAAGAAAACTGAGTTCTTTTAAGTGGCATTACAATTGATTTTTCCTTGGTAGAGCATGTTTTTATAGTATTAAATTATTATTCGGTATTTTTCTGGTGCTGATTGTAGTCTTTTTAAGGTTTAAGCATAGTGCGGAATCTTTAGCACAAAAATAAGATACTTGTTTGTGAATTGATAGGTTTTGGTTTCGTTTTTGGTCATATCGTGATTAAAAAACAATAATTTGAAATCTCTCTAATCTTGAAGGTTCCTGATGAAGATGATTCGTCTTCTTCTTTTTCGTTTCCTTATTACTGAGGGACGTGATCATCACGGTTAACATCTGTCACAATCTTCCTCCAGGAGATCTTGTCCTAGGCTAGGTGATTGGACTGCAAAAATGTACCAGTGATCACTTGAAGATGCTTAGACGCTATAAAAAAATCTTTGTATAAATTATTGCCAAGTTTGAACAGAAAATATCAAAATTACTACTATACCTAAAACTATTATACCTACTAGACAAAACAAAACAATTTAATAATAATCAAAGTATATTAAAGATTATAATCTCAAGACTGAGATCTCGGAGCGTGTTATACAGTTTTTAATTTAGAAAGGCTTAGTAGAGATCCCGTCGGGGAAAGATTAAAACTTATGCATAGACCGCTAGGATGCACTGTTTATATTAGTTGTATTTACAAACATTGTTTTACTTTAGGGCTCGACAGCTTATCATGAATACGTATACTTACTCTCTCTCATCTTAGAGTTTTCCCAGTGGCATCATTAGATAGATAGATAGATAGATAGATAATAACTTTATTTGTATAACTCGTAGGCCATATTCGCCGGCTTTGCTTCTACTTCGTCTGCGTGGATGTCGGTAATCGCGACTAAAATTACCCTTTGTCCACCAAATTTCATTCAAATCTGTCGCTCCGTTTTTCTTTTGTAAATGATTGGCAGCTTCAGGTCCAGTTTCCAAATGAAGGTGTTTTGATTTGGTGAATGCTGTAGCTTATTGGCGCTGAAGACAAACACTCAAACACCCATACACATTTATAAAATTTGTGTGGATTTCTATCAAGTGCTTATAATCGTGCCCTTACAGATTCAACAATCCACTTGTTATGGGTGTATTAAATGTCCGCGACTCGCGACAAAACATCAATTTTCCCGAACTCAACAAAAAATTACGTACCATAAAAAGGATATGAACTCTAAAAGGACACAGTATGAATTTTAATTTAAGCATAATCAATCCCTTAACGTCCGCTCTGTGCTTTATAAAGACCATGTTTACTTTTATCGCGTTTTCACCCTTTGGTACTTATGTTCAGAAATTTATCTCAAGGGATTTGCTCGTAGAATCTGAATCAGTTTTATTCGTCTTTCGAACGAGATTACGTTCAGTGCAATGCTTTAGATAATTTATTTTACATATATTTTTTTCAGCGCTATTTTCGTTTATTCTTTTGATATTTACTATGATTCTTGAATTTTTAATGACTTACCTTATTGTTTTTCCATTTGATTCCTCAGCTACAGCGGATCCCAGGTCTTGTCCTTTTTTTATTTTCCACTTCGCAAGGTTTTCAGAATCATTATCCGGGAGACCTTTTGCACGCATCAGAGCCGCAACAACTTCTTTCATACATCATATTGTACTCATTTCTATAAGATGTAATGTAATAACAAGGAACAAATAAAAATCTTTGTTTAAATAACTACTTATGTTCTTCTTTATTTTTGTCTGTATAAGTAACTGGTTCTAGTGTTACATTATCCGGACTATCTAAAGACTACTGACTCATACAAGCAAATATTCCAAGTCTCAGGGTATTATTTTAACCCTTCGGCTCGCAGAATCTGGATACTAGAAAACTATTGTTATTTAGCATATTCGTGCGCGAATCAAGCGAAGCTTATCGTTGTTTGCTAATGAAATATATTTCAAAGAAAACATCAGTAAATAAGAAAAGTAAGCTTGCAAACTTAAAATAAAAGTTTTCGTAGAGCGTAGTTGTCAAAGGGCGAAAATTAAAAGTAAACCTTAGCTCTTTGGAACCTCGGCAAATTAATAAAGGTACAGTGGCTAACATGTAAAAGTATACAAACTTAGGTGTAAGAATAAAGGTAAAGGTATCCTTTTATCTGTGGCCCCCTGTACATTTTGAACGTTCTGTATTTACTTTTCCGTCTTTGATCTCTGATACCTCATGATAGCTAAGTTTGAGCCAACGGTAAACCGCTAAGTCGCTTTAAATTAAAACTGTGAGTCCCAAATCGAAGGATTTGTTGGAAAGTTTTGGCGAAAGAAACTTGATCGGTCCTCTCATACATACTTAATTTTGGTCCGTAGTGGCAAACTTAAGATTTTGTACTGTTTTGTCAAAATTCGTTTGAAAAGGTTGATATACGTACTTAAAACTTAGTAGCAACTAAATAAATAAAAAATTACACAATTTTACGAGTAGCTAGCCCCAAAGTTAGTTTAAAACTTGTTGTTAGATACGATACATATAGTAATATATACATTAAATTAAACATATAACATATTCAACTCCGTGGCGTAATGGTTAACATGCCTGACCGCTACTCAGGAGGTCCCGGGTTCGATCCCCGGTCAGGTTAAGATGAAAAATGATCTTTTTCTGATTAACCTGGGTCTTGGATGTTTATCTATATATGTATTTGTTATAAAATATAGTAACGTTGAGTTAGTATCCCATAACACAAGTCTCGAACTTACTTTGGCGCTAACTCAATCTGTGTGATTTGTCCCTATATATTTATTTATTTATTTATTTATTCATTAAAATTATAAATAAAATTAGTAGTAATTAAATTAAAAACATTTATATCACTCGCGTATCTGCAATTATTCTAATCATTAACAAAAGATAAATTGACACTAAAAAATTTCATTATAAACGCGTCTCAGTTTATGTATAAATTAATAAAATATAATACTTTATAGTAAAAATACAAGAGATAAGTACTTAAATGAATTGTCATTAAGATAATATGTGATTTTATAATAACATTGGTCTAAGAGCTATTTACTTACGCCTTTAGAAAATAGATGTAATGTCAGCTGTCTTACTTCTCATAGTATTTTAGGATAAATGTCAATTATAATTTTGGAACTTTTTTAATTTTAAAATAATTGTAAAATGGAAAAGGTTCTTAAAAAAATGTAGGTGTATAATATTTTTGGGCAAGTACACACTTTTGCCAATTATTGGCAAAAGACATGTTTGTGAAAATTCTTTTTTTCTCTTATTTCTTTCAAATGTAACTCGACTACATATGTAAAATCTTTATTCCATTCTTATTCTTAATACCTCTTAAGTACCTCTCGAATTTCGTAACTCTAGCTGATTTTCTTAAAACCAACTGCATAATAGAAGCTATTTGTTCTAGAATAATGCCGAAAATTTCGAGGTATAATTTAAACTTTACTTAGCTTTTAAGTTAATTATAGTACTTAAGAGCATTCTCTGACAGATCTGATGTTTAGCGAACTTTTGGATTTCATCGTTTAAAGTTTCAAAATTATGTATTTATCTGCAAAATTAGCGTAATGCAGAGGTGGAACTTTATATAGTGTCTTCTCTGACAGACTAAATTTGTGAAAACCAGCACCATGTTTAGTAAATAGAATTATCTTCGTATACGTCCCTGTATGCGTGGGATCGTGCTCCTGGACTCATAGGGCAGGTATTTAAATCGATCAAATTTATCACTTCACCATGTTTTTGTACAAACAAAAAAAAATTGTCCTGTGGAAAACCTTTTTTGCATAGATAAAAAAATATTTTACTAAGGTATGAGCTTGAATTAAAATAACTTGACAGTGTATTTATTATTGCTGTAAACATCAAATAAAGTGTATGAAATCAATTTGTACTTAATTATTAGTTTCTGAATGCTCTGAAATTACAATAAATGGGGGTAATCACTTTTTAACACGTTAGTGGACATAGGACTGCTATAGCCGTTATACTCGTAGCAATAAAAATCTATTGTGTTTAAAAAATGTCCGCCAACGTGTTAAATCAAATCATTTCAACGTGTTAATTCAAATCAGTATCTGAGTTAGTGTTTTTTTATACTTACAGGAGTAACAGTAATATTAAACTGCACAACTATTTATTATATTTATTTTGTTGGCTGTACGTTCAAAAGACGGTTGCTTACAGTTTTACAAGTTGTTATCCAAGAACAAGCAAACATTCAAATTAATTATAATACTTTGGACCTGAACAAAGCTTACTGCAAGATCGAGTTACTTAGCAGTTCAAGATAAACTATGTAGAGCAATATTTGGCGTTTATTTAAAATATTAGAACTTGATGTTCATTATAGAGTAGGTTTAGACTTTGTCACTCTACAGGACAATAAATAAAAAATAAATATATAGGGACAAACTGACGCGAGCGGGTCTGTGCGGTCGATAATATAGTCGACTTTGACATTTATTTATTATAATAATAAAGTATATTTTTGTCGAACAAAATTTTGTTTTAAATAAGAAAATAACTTAAGGTTAATGTGATATTTTTGAAATCCGTAACATTGCTATGAGATATTTGGCTTAAAAGTTACGTAGAATTTTACTTGATTTTTTTTCTTTGGTGAATTTGTAATTTGAATAGCAATTTTTCAATACAAATGCAAAAAGGTAACTTTTGTCACTTGAATTTTTTATAGTCAAAATCGCACGTAGTATTTTCTGTTTCGATAATCTAACTTCACACGAACGTAATATTTGAGAAAAAGCTATATGGTTATTGTAGATTTACCAACTAAATATGATTTTTTTTGAAAACACGCTTCATACGTCATACAATCTGAAGAGTTGTTCTACATATATCATATACAATTGATTTAATTAAAATGTAATATACTTTCACAATCACAGAACAAAATCGATAAAAATGAGACGATTAACGGAACGGTCCCTTAATGAAATTTCGTGGTAAGTCAACAAGATAACCTATTTCGTTTTCTTCTAAGAAATACCCATAGATAATTTTAATTATTCTCTTCGTCTGGAACAAGATATTTTTTTTTTGTTATAAATAAAACCTACTATAAGTAGTCATTGAAGACACTTTCAGTTGTCAATAGTACTTACTACGATATGGTACCTACCATATTTAGTAGTAAGTACAGTCGGGGACAGATAAACCTGACCCCCCTACCGTATCTACCGTAATAACCGGGGGGTCAGCTTTATCTGACCCCAACTGTACATTGGCAATGAATTTCAAATTCTTATACTTCATAATTCTGTAATTTGTTGTACTTTATGCCAGACAAAACCACTTTATCAATAAACATATCAATTCAACGGCATCGTAAACCAGTCGCGACATAATTATTAAGATCTAAGTCTTCCTTATCTGTCATTTTACACACATTCCGACTCCATATCTCGTTACTAACTTAATACAATTCGACCTTTTTGTTTCAGCCCCCATACACTGTTCCCTTTGTTTAGCATCTGACAAAAGACGCACCTTTCAAAAGGAAATCTAAAGAGCGTGTTATGTAAATGAGAAACAGACTGAGCTAGCGAATGTATTGGTATGTAATTGGGTTATTCTGATTGGTTCAGTTACTTTTTCGTTTTATCCAACGGTAGTTTTTCCTTATTTTGATAACATATTAATAACTACCGTATGTACAAATTAAAGTTTGTACTTATCCCCCTTTACTTATATAGGCCCCGACCGATAGAAGTTTGTATGCACTAACTGGTGGTAGACGCACGCAAAGTATACGTAAAATTTTGTACTAAACTATGTGTGTCATGGATAAATATGACTTAAAATAAATTGAATTCAGATATATTTAGTCTATAGTTCAGCTGTAAACTAAGTTTGCGTACATACTCATACACGAATTCATTAGAATAAAGATATTCTAATATACACACATATATGCCTCTTACGTATGAGTGCCAAAATTGAGAACAATTATGTTTTTTTTTATTATCACAACCCTTTTTGCAAAAAGACGCATCCCACAATAAATCTCTTATTGCAAAATCTGAATGGAATTTCATTTGATCTTTCATTTTTTTCGCAATATACGCTTTTACCTCTCGTAAATGGTAAAAGAATTCGAGGTAAATATCAAAGACATTATCTGAATTCCATTCATATTATGAGTTCATTTACATATGGTTCAATTTTATTCGAGACTTACATTATTATAACCAAGATTCTACCTCATACTAGAGAGAGCCTCGGATTGTTTCAAAATAGGTTTCATTTATCACGAAGAAAAGCGCTTAAATATATTACTAAATAGTAGCTTTTTAAAACAGCATATATGATGAGTACGGAGGAAACTAGAGGGGTCTGTAAGCATAGTAGATAAATACCACTGCGAAAAACAGGCGTGTTGATTGTATGTACCAGCTGCCCACCCCGACTTCACATTGTGTATTACCGTCGTCTTCTATGCTAATATTATAAAGAGGAAAGATTTGATTGTATCCAATAGACTTTGAAACTACTGGACCAATTTAAAGAAAACCTTTCACTGCTCGAAAGCCACACTATCTCCGAGTGACATAGGCTATGTATGTACTTACTTAATGAAAATAAAATAGAACCGTCATTCAAAACATGTCGTATTTCACCCTGTGAGCAACAAAACAAAACTTCAACTAACCACAAATAGTAAGTTTCCGGAAAAATCGGAACTTTTTAAAGCTTATCGACATTAAAAGAAGAATAGTTATAAAATATTTAGTGCAATTTTCTTAATTAAACATATATATCTAGAACCAAAACAAAACGTAACCTGGGCTCTAAAGAAATGTGATTTTTTTAAATCTATCTAAAACGCGTAAGATTTTTTACGAAATTGAAAACAAATATACGGTATAAGGTAACCTTGCTTCCTTAATCTTTGCCAATAACTTCCCAGGAGTTTTGCTAACAATAACATCCCAATATATAAAAACGGTGAATATATTATAAAATATAGCCGAGATAAAGTCGAACGAGCTTACTGCTAATGCTTCACGTAACCCTCTCCGCCCCTTCAGATCATAAATACCGTGGAATCCTGATAAGCTCCACTAAAAGAAAAAAAGTAACTTTATACCTAAAACGCAAAGAGGAAAGTTAAGGGTAGTTTCTCCTTTCTACCCCGACCTTTGTTTGAAAGTTGATCGGACCCCTAATTTACTTTTTGTCTAACAAAAACAACTGTAAATCGAGTCTATCATTGAAGCACTTTGATGTCCAGTTGAATTTACTTTGTTGAGATTTTAATAAAAGTTGCCAGCTCCACCGACAATTTTGAAAGTTTTACTAAAAATTCTACGAAAGTGAAAGAGCTATATTTTATTTTTCAGGCTGTTCATGATCAATTTAATTAAGGAAATTGAAATAACTACCTTCATTAAAAATACTTACTGTTGCCAGCGACTTTCTAACATCATTCAATACTTGAACTTCGGTCGGTTAATCAACCATATATACCCTGGTGTCAGAGTTCTTCGGAGCCGCCTTTCGGCCTCTGACGTGGTTCCTTTAACGACTACCAGATGGCAGCCGGGACCAACAGCTTAACGTGCCTTCCGAAGCACGGAATCATCTTATTATCAGACAATCAGGTGATTCTTCCGTGGGAATCGAACCCACAATCCCCGGGTCTACAGGCAAACGCCTTAACCACTTGACCACGGAGGTAGTTTATCAACTTTGCCCGATCTTCTTTCCAAGCAGTCGACGCGACGTTTGTGTAGGAGTCATCACGAGTGTTTTATTTTATTTATTTATTTAACTTTATTGTAAAAATACAATAGGTGGACTTAATGCTAAAAGCATTATCTAATGATATACCTTTAGGTCAAGCAGAGAACAGTTTGTGGGTGTTATATTTATAGTGTTGACTCCTACATCGTAATTTACAATATACCCGGCCAAGCACGAATCTCACCCTTTTTTTTAAATCATTGCCCTGCCTTTTCGTTTCGCCGTAGTTGGATAAAAAATTATAACAATTATATCGAAGACCAAGACTCAACTTGGGCAATTGGATCAAAAAACAGACAGTATATAAAAAAGGTACCTATGGATTTTTTTTAGATAAGGATTTTGGAATTACACTCGAAGTATATTACCTATTAAAGTGCTAAATATATGATGTAAATCTAAAAAGTTCTTTGTCTTGAAACGAAATGAAGCACTCAGAGCCATCTGAACCGATGTTAATTTAACATATACATTATTACCAATTTCGAAACCTTTTTGCGACACATGAGTTAGGTTAAACAAATGGATCCCATATTAAAATAATGTCTTCTGTTGTCAATTCACATTAACATCGTTGTTTCCTATTGACTATGAATTTCCTCTTTGACAAAAGCAAAAGAAGCTCATAAATACTAACAGAAATAAACAACGATCTATTTATATGTCTTTGGAAAATTAGAAAATTAAAACATCTTATTCTTTTTTTTTTGTCATACTTAAGGCAAGTTCTATTCTTATCCGACTGCTTCGAGCCCAAAATCCACTTCTCTACTTTATTATCATCATCATCATTTCGTGTAGATGGCACAGTCAAACGACCATGCAGCCTCTCAGCCTTTGACATGGGTTCTTTAACGACTTCCAGATGGCAGCCGGTACCAACTTCTTTAACGTGCCTTCCGGAGCACGGAATCATCTTTATTATCAGACAGTCAGGTGACACGCCTGCAATGTCCTAAGCAAACTGAAAATGACTAAAATAAGTATGCTTCCCGTGAGAATCGAACCCGCGACCACCTCTACATTAACAAATTCGCCCGTTCTTATTTATTTATTTTCAAACTCATGTACACAGAAAAATATACAAAAGAAAAAAACATAGAATATAGAACATTAGTACAAGGGTACTGCTTATCCATATCCATGCTAATATTATAAATGCGAAAGTCTGTCTGTCTGTCACCTCTTCACGGCTAAACTGCTGGACCGATTGTGATGAAATTTGGTAAGGATGTAGTTAACGACCTGAGGTCAAACATAGGCTACTATTGGGCGCGATATAACCAAGTCCCACGCAGGATGAAGCCGCGGGGAACAGCTAGTTTCTAAATAAATCTCTTGCAGCAGACCCAAGAGAGGAAACGAGAAGATCTTCCCAATGCAGTCAAAGCGACCTTTGATTGCATTTACTTGACGTGCTTTAAATCTGCAACTATTAGGTAACTAGCATTACGCGTTACAGCGGGAGGTTACCCGACACCGTGACTTTGTTCAGTGGGTCACAGCAAGACAATATATTACGTACTAAATAATTTTGCATTGGTTTTTAAGTGTTTATATAAATAAACACCCAAAAACCTGATTATAACTTTGTTCTGTGTGATTTGTCCCTATATATATATTTATTTATTTATATGTATTTTTAGAATATGGTACATATTATATGGGCCTAGTGTTAATAACATGTTGTTGCCTGAGACAAATAAATAAATAAAATAAAAATTACTTCATCAAGAGTAATTTCCTTTCGAAATGCAACAAACAAATTCCGAGAGTGAATATAAAAAACAAAAATTCTATATCTTATTTTACATGTATGAGGAACGCCATGTATTTCTCATTCCGTTCCATGCATAGGTAACTTGCAATAAATCTGGAGCAATGTCGGGGCCGCGCCCTCTTGTCACTGCGGGGTGAATAACAATAATTCAAGTAAAGCTGACACAGGTATGAGGTATTCATAGCGAGTGAATGATGGAATTAATACTGTGTTATTAAATTATGTTCTTATTTTCGCGTGTGACCAACACTATTATCGAATTTTTCACGAATTTTAGTGAAAGGTTTCATAAACATACGTACGCTGTGGATGCGAAATGAGCTCCCATGCCATAGTTTTTCCTAGACTTTAACATGGGGGTCTTTCAGAGAGGGCGTGAAAAGATTTCTTAGGGACGGCAAAGCGCAGGCAAGACTCTTAACGTTGCATGCGTCCATGTGCTATGGTCACCGCTTACCATCAGGTGGGCCGTATGCCTGTTTGCCTACTAAATTGTATAAAAAATACAATTTAAGAATGATAATAATAAATAATGTGATCTCTTCTTCTTTTTCTTTCTTTTTATTATTTTTATTTAGTTTTATTTAAAATTTAGTTTAGTTTTATTTAGTAGATATTTAGGTTTTATTTATAAGTTTATCTTAATAAATAGATATTTATTTAAGAATATGGTCCGTGAGAGATGGGCGTGTAGTTACCGTCTACCTATTTACGCAAGTGACACTTTGAAAGCGCTACAAAGTTGAGAAAGTTTCGCCAAATACCTAGTAATAACACTGCCTCTGTCACCATTCCAATCGGAATACATCATTGCTGAGTGAGGTACCTACGCAAAACGACTTCCAGTAATCATTAATATTTGGTAAATTAATAATAAGGGTAGGCATATTTTACTTAGCTTAATGAAGGCATCTGACTTGGTTGAACGATAACTGACAGAAGGCGTCTAACTTAGCTTTTCGACTACAATCTAGCGGGATAAATTACCTGGATCATCACTTAGATACCTTCCAAAGCACAGTGTAGCTCACAATGACTGACATTTGAAAATAATGAAAACAGATAGGTTTATAGTTAGGCAGCAGGCCTGTAAGAAAATAACCTGTAAAAAAATAGAATCTAACACATGTAACTCAAATTATTCTGAAATAGTGTTGCTACAATTTGTTATAAAATATATTTGTCCATAACTCGAAAAGCATTTTCGGTAATAAGCTTAATTTTCCCTGAGTTATGTCGACTGAGATTAGGACGTTGTCGAATTTAGATGACGAGCTCAGTTATGTCACATGTCACCTATATTGCTTTCAGCCTTTATGGGGTGTTTCATATTTATTTATTTTGTAGAATACTTGATACTTTACTTAACAAGTGTTAAGTAAAAAGTATCAAGTATTTTTTTTTATTCGCTGGCAATAACGCCTCTCGACGTAAATAACAATTAACTATTATTGTTATCTCGCTTTCTGTCCGCGAAAGATAATGAATGTTTTTAATCAATTTTATAAGAATCAGTAATTTTTTTAATGATTTAGAAAAAATATATATCACAAAGGAATGCTGGTGGCTTTTTCGCCCAATCGATAAGCATTACTATACAAATACAGTGGGGGTAATACGGCCAGCATTCTTGGTAACATGCTTCAAGGGCATGCTATGATTTTTGATTTTCAGGATTAATTTTTCTGTTATTATTTGGTATAGTTCTATGTACATTTTATTGGTAATAAAAATATTACAAAAACTAAAAAAGATACATAAAAAAAATCACAAATAAATTAAACAACATTAAAGAGCTCTCATTAAAAAAATGCTTGGTTTGTTGTAAATAACGAAGAAAAAGAACTTACGAGTCTGTAGTGAATTGAATAAAGAAGAAAACAAAGCAAAAAAGCAACTACTTACCTACTTTTTCCTTTTAACACTAAAACCGCAGCAAGCAATATCAATCTTTAAAATTCATCACCATCTTATGTATTATCGATTTATAATTTTAATTCAAAAAAGAAAAGAGCATTTTATACTTACCAGCTTTAAAGGTTTTCTAAAAATATTCGTAAGTGAGAATACATGTACTAAAGAACCTTCGTAAACTTTTCTATTCTAAAAATTTCCCTACTTTCAGTAACAAAACAGTTTAAAGCAATGCCATTCGATGACAAACTTTATCGACCTGCCGAGCAAACTTCGCCCCTATTTTCTGACCCTAAAACAATTTTGTAGCGAGCAAATCGGTGCAATGATATAAAGTAAAATAAACTTCAATTTTTCTCGTAACCATGTACGTAAGGTTGAATTTCCTTTGAAGATATTTTGGGATCTACCACACGTAGTAGGCAAACCGCTAGGATATATTACTGCGATTTCTTACAATTTATTGCCGTGGGTGTGAAAAAAAGAACGTACGATTTGATACGTTATCTGTGAGTATCTTTTGCGATTTTCGTCTAAGGTGTATTTTAACTTGGGGATTGGAATATTTTAAAGGCAGCTATTCTGTTTGGTGGGCTCGTTGATTATATAATAAACCTTGTTTTGACTTGCGTTATCGTGTTATATAAATGATTGTTTTAGTTGGACTGCTAGTTCATTGGCATTGATATGCAATCGTTAAATACCATGAGGTAAAATAACATAAGATAAATAATTTAAAGTTTTTTTATTATTGCGTTATTATTTTTTTTAATTTTCTTTATTTTTACAATTGAAGTTTTACAAAAAAGGCAATTCACAACAACTTTTAAATTGGTTTCATATAAACTTTAATAAAATAGGTTTAGTAGACACACACCCTGTTAACAAGCGATTTTTTAATGCCTATCGGCCTCTGACGTTAGAACCACGGTCTCCAGATAAGACAAATACCGAGTGACCAGAAGCAGTTAAAATTTAACCCTGTTAACAAACTGTACAATAAAGTAGGGAATTCGGTTTCTTTTTTGAGAAAAATGTGTTTCCAAAATCAAGTACAATAGATGATATTTATTCAAAGTCTTTTATATTTTATGAAACAAACAAAACTTCAAATTAACCACTATGTAACTCAACACTTAATGTAGCGTAAAATCTGCGCTAGATTTGAATTGACCTAACTTGTCCGAACAATTTGGGTGAGTATGTTGAATGTGCGTGGGAGTATGTAAAGCTGCCTTTTGTATGGTGTTTAATGTTACTTGAAGCTACTAGTTTAATATTAAAATACCACTCGCCCGTATGTGCTACCGTCCTCAAGATTTGTTTTAGCCTACTTAATTTAATAATCCTCAAGAATTAGGTTATCATATCTGTAAAACGAATTTTTAAAGTCCTTTATGTAATTGTTAAGGTAAAGATACATGAAATGAAATAAAAAAAATATTCTCAAACTGGGACATTTTTATCACTTATTGATGTCAGTCAATATTATATTAAGTTTACCACCACTTCCAAAGCGCGTGAGAAGCGGCACGGCACCACAAACTCCACTGCAGCATTTTCTTCAAAAACGTCAATTTACAAAATTTTCGTCAAAACAGTCGATTTTACATTTGCCTGAAATATTTTTAATTAATAATTGAACTACTGTGGATATGAAGCCTATGATATTACATTATAAACAGGTATATAGCTCTTTGTTTCTTATACATAAAATTAAAACCTTAAAATAAAAGCGAGGACAATGACAGCTTAAAGTCTATAAGTCTGTAAAGTCTTTTGTCAACGTATATAAAAACCAAATTAAGTAAATGACGTCTGTTAAAAGAATAAACTTTTCCATTGTTAAGAACTAAGTTTTAAGTAATAATAAGCCTATAGAACTTCATAGAAAATTGACAAGCCTATTATTATTGAGTGAAAACGTCTGAGCCAAGACAAAAATTGGGGTCATGTAGATGACCGCGCCGCATTGTGTAATTTTCAAAGTCACTTCAATGCCCAACATAAGTGAGATATAACCATAAATTTAATATATACTAACTGTTGCCCGGGGCTCCGCTCCCACGGGAATTCTGGGATAAAATATAGCCTATGTGATGTTCCAGGGACTAAGCAATCTCCATTCCAAATTTCAGCCAAATCGGTTCACATAAGACAAAACAGAACTTACAGATATTTTCCAACAGACAAACTTAACTGAATAATATTAGTATTTAAATCTAAAATTAAAACTAAAATAAAGACTAAGCTTAAAAATAAAATTAACTACAAATAAAAATGTCCCGCAAATTATTGCCTTCCGGGAATGTTCCCAAAAGGCTGGCAGCATTGCCACTTACAGATAGATCCCTATTCCGATCAAATAATCCACCAGTTATCTGACAGATAACTTAAAAAAGCATTACAATAATATTTTAGCAGGCTTCTTTCTTATCAGTCTTTAATTCAATGCTTTATAAGCAAGCAGTGAGACCTGCCTTTATTTTGTGCTAAAAATTTTGAAACATAAGACTAGCTGAGCACTTAGTAAATCAGAGGAAAGCGTGCAAAGGAGCAGTTTTTAAGAATCCTCATTTACTCTGTCTACTGTTTGTAGTTAATTATAATGGGGCTATTCCGCAGTCTTTATGCACTTTTCTGTGGTTTACTACATTTAATATTCATTGCGCGTTCTACATTTTCGCGTTGAAATATTTTGCCGTTGCATATAGGGACACCATCATGGTTTTATGCAAAATATGGTATCTTCTTCATGACTTCTCTTAAATAAAAAAATCAATTGCTGTTCGTTAGTCTCTCCAAAACTCGAGCTGGACAAAATTGTTTAATTTTATCTTGAAATATTTATGGAATTTCAGGGAATGTTTAATCGGTAAGAAAAGTGCGTTCAGACCACTATATTAAAACTTCAGTGGTTCAGACGGTACTGAGTTTGCCAAGTCGGCTAGTTTATTAAATCAATTTGAATGATATAATTGAAAACTTTCGAAATTGCGAATTGTAAAGTTTTTAAATTTCCAAGAGGCTACATTTTAAATATGTCGGTACAGTATTGTTTCTAGCCTACTAATTTGTAAGAAAGACCAACTTAAGTTATAAACTTTTTTTTACGAAAATATATTTTAATATCCTAAAAACTAATGGTCCGTGGGATAAATCCTGATGTGTGGTTACCCTAGTTGTACATAGATACGCTTGCATTGTTGCGAAAAAGATAGTCTTAATGCAGCGGTTCATAATCTGCGTTAAGTTTATCGGAATTTATTTTAGATAAACAGTTTTTATGACTTAGTTTAGCTAAAGACTTTTTAAAACTGCAAGTAGAAGACAATACACAATTAAAGTAAGCAAGATCAAATTATTTTTATGTCTTTGTAATTTTACTACCTGTGTTTGTTAAAATAAATAAGTTATTATGACATCGCGTTTTACCAAACCCCTTGCTTCAAAACCATAATACGGTCCGGGATGCCTGCCACAGAGAGAGATCTTAGTTGATAAAGCCATACATTTTGTACAATTTTGATGATGGATGATGCAATAAATTATAATAATAATAACAAAACAATTTTCAAACAAATAAACAGTGTTATTCTAAATGAGCTAGTAGCATTAAAAAACTTCCTCACAAAAAGTTACTAAAATCTGGAGTTCTTTATTGCAAATAAGAGTTAAAAACTCATAAGTAACATTATGCAAATAAAGAAACCTAAAACTTAAATGCGCATAAAGGTTCCAATATTAAAGTTATTCCTGTTTTATTTTTATCATTTAGCGCCACACAAATAGAATACGACTAGCTCCCGGACTGCCTAAATCAATATACACATGTGAGCTATACAAACGTGGGTAGAAATCTCCCATCTTTTATTCAAGAATTGCTTTCGCTTCATAAATTTGTTAAGCGCTGAAGCTATTTCAGTAGATGCCTCCCAGTTCTTGGGTCAATTTTATGCCTTATTATATGTTAAAATTGCCATAATAATATGATAACTTTATAGTATTCAGCTTTGCATGATGTTTCAAGATGATACCCCAGTGAACACTAGCGCCACAATCATTTGAAAATCATAATCACTGAAAACAAAAGTTATCAAAAATCCATGTTAAGTAATTAACGTTCTGGATATGAAGTTAATTTTAAACATTAATATGTTTATTATAGTTCCCTATAGTTGCAAATATCAATATTGCTTAAAACGGCCACTTTTATTAGTTTTGCAATTTGTAACTATAGGGAACTATACTTTAATAATTTAATATGTTAAATATTAACTTCAGATCCAGAACTTTAAATACAACACGGATTTTTGATAACTTGTGTTTTCAGTGAATAACGATTTTTAAATGATGGTGTCGCTAGTGTTCATCAAGGTATCGTCTTAAGGTCATTTGTCATTTCAAAGCCTTTTTAAGGTAGCTTCAAGACTATTATTACGATAATTGATGGTCAAACCTGGATCAATATAACTTCAAGTCGTTGAACTGTTTTCATGAATCGATTATTACTAATTGTGTGTCAGTGAGACACCAAAAATATAAAACTTTGGCTGTAAAATACGACTTTACAGCGAATCGTAACGTGTTATTATCATAACGTGTATGATCAATTATCACAGCACACCCTGGTGTCAACCAGATTTAAGAAATCCGACGAGTTCTTGAGCGGTAGCATTAAATACTAGCGCCAATTTCTCATTGCATCATAGATGGCAGACCAAGGCAAAAAGAGCATGGGTCCTCGGCCATGCTTAGATCAGCAGCTTGCGAAGACTGCTCTATTTATAAAAAAAAAGCTATTTAATATTAATATCACTAATGCCTTGATCTCACGTACTGAGTAGACGGGCGGGACAGTGCCCTCGACCGAATACTCGGTGCGTATAAACAGTGCGCCGAGTGCTCAGCCTGGCGAGTGACCGACGAAATCACTGTCTCGGCCGAGTAACATTTTACTGTCTCGCCCGTCTACTCGGTACGTGCGAGTGCGATAAGCTGTTATATCTTACGACGGCTTCGTTTACGTTGTGCTCAAATAAATGAAAAATTTAATTATGTTACTCATTGACCTTTCCCTTATGTTTCAAACATAGATTGAAAGACGTCATTAAAATATGTCAAAAGTGTTTTCATAATTACAATAAATTAAGTAAATACATTATAATTAACAATATGATTGTTTATGTTCTTGATATCAAATGTCAGACGTTAATTACAGCTTACTAAAGAGCCTTCGAGACCCGACCCAATGCAGTGTAATTATCGAAAAACACTCGACTCTTATTTCGTCTCGTTTGTTCGCGTAAGCAAGCAATTAATGTATTTTGTACAATACTATGTTAATTGGATGAAAAACAATATTTTTTAAAGATGGAAATGTTAACATAGTTACTGTAAATAGGTTCAGTAGGTCAAAGCGGAAAATATACCTAGTATAGTTACCTGTTCTCGTTTTATGTCGTGGTATACTATACAATCTTACCTTTGAACTGACACCTAAAGTGCTATATTTTTCTATGTGAAACCATAGATTTAAAAAATTTTTTTCGCGCGATTCGAAATTCTTTGATGTGACCCAACTCTATCGTATTATTTTTCTTCTTTATCATATTACTTCTATTATTGGCCTTATTGGCCTGGGTATTGGATATTTATCTTAACCAGGTGTACCAAACCAATTATTTTCTTTATTAAGATTTTGTAATGGAACGGTACGATTAATGCTGGCTTTCTCAACTACATAGTTTTTTAAATATTTTTTGTTTCTATACAAACACATTTTCTTCAATACTCTTAGGATAACCGTCAATTTTAAGATATCCTAACATCCTTTTTAATTATATTATATCCCTATTTCTTATACCCTTCTCATAAAAGCTGTTACAGCAATGTTATGTGATAGGGAAAGAAAAATAAATTGTCAGCAGCAATTAGCCGATTTATATAGCAAGAACAATGTAATCACTTCGCTAGATTTGCAGAGACAATACTATATTTATTTATTTTTTTATATTCTTTTTTTTCAGTAGCACTGTTGCTATCAGCTACATTGTACGAAATGTTGTAACTGCTGGCTAAATAAAAAGGAAAGGATATTTAAAATTAGTAAAAAGAATAAGAACATTGGGTATAAGCTCAAATAAAGATTCATTCAATAAATAACACTTCGACAAGTTACATTGAAATATTTTTATTCATATCCCTATATTTATAAGGTGTTATAATATTGTCGACAGAAAGCGGCTGCTTCGGAGGATGCAGCAGTAAGGAAGCGGTTAAAATACGCGGCACTGGAGCCACATTATTTTTTGTGCACATTGCCGTCGAGACTGTGAGCTGCTGGGGTACCGATGTTAAGCGTCTCACTGATATAACACTAATACAAAAAAACAGACAGTCAGACAAAATTAAAAAAAAAAAATTATTTTGGTATTTGTACCACATCAATATGCAATGAAGTTAAAAGTTAAATGCAGTTATTTTAATATTACAGACAGACAGTCCAATTTGTTTTATTAGTATAGATATTAAGAGATATTCAGTAGCATGTTTATAGATAATACAAACATTATAAATGTCATAATAACAGCAGAATGCAATCGGTGTAAAATCTTTATTCTCGATGTACGTTCGAAGCAACGGTCCGCGCTGCTTATACGACCGGAAAATTCAATTTATACCTGTACTGTATTTATTTACTGTATTTAATGCGCAGAGATATTAATAAAGAATTGTAGAACTAAAATCTTCATCCCATTGTTTTATACTCTGTTTGCCAAAATCACTTTACTGATTTATTTTTTGAGTGTGGAGGAAGCGAGGGAGGTATGTAAGAATGGAAATCTCTTGTCTCTGCCTGCCCCTACGGGAGACAGGTCTGATCATATGTTTGTTTGTATGTTTATACGTTTCTGATTTCACGATTTCTATAGAGAGAGAGAGAGAGAGAGAGAGAGATTTTTATAGAGTCGACAACGAGAAATCCGGAATAAATGGTGTCGTGTAGTTATACCATATTGAGTAAACGATACGTGGGAATAATAAAGGTGTTGGAAAATAACTAAATATTTCCGGATTCTGATGATTTTAACCTCTTAATGAGACCTTGCATTCAAGATCATTAAACATACACACGAGAACTTACTCAATACTACGTGTAGATATTCTTTCAAAAATTCTTTCAAATCTAATAGCTATATGCACTGCTGGGCAAAAGCCTCCCCTCTTTTCTTCCATGCGTCCCTTTCCCGTGTCATTTCTTTCTAATTCTTTTCGAATACCCTTAAGTCATTTGATCATCTCATTTTTGACCTTCCTCTCTTTTTAAACCCATCCGCTAAGACTCAAGTTGTTAATAGTTCAGCCCATCTCTCCGGATGCATGAGTCGAGTACAATAGCTAAAAAAAGTAGATTCATTAATTATTGTCCAATACTTGAGTGAATTCTTGAATGTTTTAAGTATTTACATTAAAACTTGGAAGCAGGGCGGAGTTGTGATGTCGATAGCCACTTAACATGATTAATTATTAAGTTGTGTTGGTCTAAGACAGTTTATTGTATCCTTTGTTGACCTGGAGCAACTTCGACGAAACTTGCAAAAGTTACATAATTATTAAATTTCAAGTTATCAAAAGTGCAATTTTTAAGAGAACATAATAATTTACGATGTTCAATGAGTCTGGGGGGTAACTACCATCTTTTAAAAACATGCGAGATCCAGTGAGTAAGCGAGGCAGCGCAATACATTATGTAAGACGACATCTTCCTCACTCAATCATTCTTGCATGATTTTAAGAGATGGTGGTAGGTCACCTGATAAGGAAGTATTAATACTACTTAAGGTATAAATGTAAGGTAATGACGAATACTATTTGTTCTCTGTAGCCCACTGTTCACATACTTTATGGAAAAAATAAAACATGTCATTGATGAAGTTCTATTGGAAAAGCTGATTTTCTAGGCTACCTAAATGCATCTGGTACAGCCCAACAAATGCCATCTTGCGTTGACAGCAGCAAGCACGGAGGAGCTCCAAATAGTTTTCCTATTAGCGACCAATTTGAATCAGGCCATTCTTGCCGTCGCTTGTCATGCATGATCGTTACAAACACATAATTCTGGACAAGGAGTTATTTTTCTCTGTAAATATATTATCAATATTGCAATAATTGTGTATTATGCATATCTTAAACTACAGTGCACAGCTATTTACCGAAGCTCAAAAGTCCAGACCCAAGGTTTGAACGAGCTACGTAGCGTAGTAAAAAATGCACTTTAATCCTGAAAAAGTGTTTTTCATTTAAACTGTTTATTGATATACAAAATATATTTAATAATAACATGATTAAGATAAACTAAAAGATAAAACCTAAATATCTCTTCTACTAAATAAAACTAAACTTAATTAAAAATAAAACTAAATAAAAATAAGAAAAAGAAAGAAAAATAAGAAGAGACTCATTAATGATTCCGGTGCAAAGGTGCCCAGAACACTAGCGGCATTTCCCCGTTGAATTGCTAAGGCAATCCTCTGCACCAGAAACGAAAATGAGCGGGTATCACCACTTCTTTCTTTATTGATTAGTTTTATCGTTTAACCTATTTATTAATCACACTTTAAATAAAAAAATATAGTTGTCAACTGTTTAATATTAAAAACTTAGCAGCACACTAAATATACTTTGTTACAAAGCCCACTAAGTTAATCCAGTTGGCAACATTAACGGGCCACTCCAAACAAAAGGCATTTCACTGTCACCATTTAATTTTGCTGCTAAAGTTAATCCTCCGTAACATTTGACTTAAATTTAACCTAAAGTTAGCAAAAAATTAAATATCCTCTTTTAACAAATAGGTACAATGTGTTCATTGTAATTTTGAAACAAATTTTTTTCTTTCTTAATAAAATTTACTGTATAGTACATATTTGCTTTTTATTGATATTTGATCTTCTAATTATAACTAAAAGGCAAGTACTTAGTACCTACTATTTATTATCTATTTTGTGCTTAGGTATATTTAAAAAGTAGTGATCATAGAACGCATTCATCCATCGCTTTTTATATCAACCCCTTACCAAGCTTTTTATACTAGGTAATTTTTGATAAAATATAAAAATAAACCTACCTTAAAATAAACCACAGAAATAACTCATTCAAACAACCATAATCCAAGCTGAAACTTCCTAATGCCGTTTGGCGATAGAGAAACGGAGGCCTCTGAAAATAGCCCAAAACAGTGACGTCATTGGCCTAATCTTGCAGAAGACCGTCGCTCCTCATTACGAGAACGGTTAAACAACAATTATCTCAAACGGCACACTCAAGGGTCATATTTTCAAGAGCGTAAATTCATTTTGTATGCATAAACTTGCATGACTTAGGAACAGCTCGGGCGAAGACGCCGCGCTGGTGTTTTTAAGTACCCACTCTACTCAGTCTCAAAATTTATTATTTATACTAATGCAACATTTTAAGCTGCACAAGTTTTAATGCTCGTAACCCTTATGATAAAAGCCTCAAAATATGTTCGATGTATTCTGAGAAATGTATACGCGCGAGTTTAAAACTGGTATTCAATTGTTTATTTATAATTAATATTTTGATGTGGTTTCGCTGAATTTCATACATTCTGTTTATTTATTTAATAATAGAAATTTGATGATTTCATTATTGAACGAAAATTATTATAATTAAAATATAACATTTTCTATTTAAACTTATAATATTTACTTATTGCTTGTTATTTAACGAGCAGTATAACGAGTAGTATTTTAATGATATTTTCAACCATAAAAGAGCATCAAGAGTATACGGTTTTTATTATAGTCCTACATATGATTTTACTGATAATTACGATGCACCATACTGTCAGATCTTTCAGTTTACCCATTAAGATATCTGTCACAGCCTAACTACTGTCATCTAGCGCCAACGCAATATTCTTTGCTAAGCAAGGCAACCAATACAAGTCAGTACGTCGTTGCTTAATACGCCCAATCGTTATGCATATGCTTGCTCCGCTAGGCTCTCGACTTTCTGATTTTATTTATAACTAGCTTTTGCTTCCGGCTTCGCCCTCGTGTATTTCCCTCGGTTAGTGCTTTTCCTGGGATGAAAGGTATTTATTTCTAACAAAGATAGGGCGTGAAAGCGAAACAAACAAACAAACAAATAAATAAACAAACAAACTCACTTTCACCTTTCTAATTGGGATTGGGATGAACGATGCGAAAATGAAAACCTTTCATTTACATATTGATATATAGGTAACACACTAGCTACATAACATATAATGCAGTAACAACAACGTTATCAAGCCATATGGAGTATGTTATCGGTCTACTTCCTTCGGCCGTCAACCACTATGTGGTAGTGTTACATACGGACTGTAAGATTATCAAACTAACAAAAAAGTAATTTATAAATGCAACAAAATATATATTATGTATTTGTAGTTACAAATGCGCTTGATTAATACCAGAAGTTTAGAAAAGCCCGCTGTTATCTTTTAAGTTTGGAAATTCATAAATCCAATATCTAAACAGTTTGTTTGTTCTCTTTGCTAACTTCCTCTCAAATTTGAAGAATTTTTAAAGAAATTCTTCCTTTTTTCTACCTGATGGTAATGTTTAATCGAATCCAGTCCAGCGCAAATTGGCAGGATCCTGTGTAGTGCAAGGCGGGTCTCAAATGTATTAACATATTATTTACATAATCCCTTTAGTTGATTTATGGGAAATATATAACTATATAAAATTTTAATTTCAAGTATTTTTATTCAGATTTTAATTTAATTGAATTATTAAATTTGTACTTTATTTTTAAGATCTTGTGTGAACCAATGTTTTTAAATTATTTAATTTATTTACTTATATTATTTAATTCATTTATATTAATTAGCTTCATAATCAGTAGGTCGACCGCCTATCTCGATTCTCTCCTCTCGTAATGGCTACTTGTATCGTTATCGCCACATTTCGCTCCGCTTAATCGACAATGTAACAAAAAAAATTTTTTTTAAAGCGTTTTGTGTGTTAAAGATCGATTCTCTTTAACACACAAAACGCTTTAAAAAAAGCGGTCGACCTACTGATTAACAACGCGAATACGCTGTACAGCTGGTTGACCACGCTCAGAGGCTGTGTGTCACAAATGTTAAAGCGCCGCATAACGACGTAATTCCCCGACTATCCCCGCCAGTCCACGCTAAAGACTTCCTGTGCGCCATAAACAAGAGACGTCTCGTCTTATCTCACTCTATAAATAGTTCTGTAGTTGTTTAAATTCAGCTTAAGAAACTTTGGTATTTGGCACTACTGGATTGCGTGCAATTGTTTTTCTAGATTTCTTGAAAACACTTGTTGATATTTGTATTTTTTTCATTATGAATTTGGCTTATGTCTCTACTCTATCTCTGTTATACTTGTTATATACCCGTGATTTTATACATATTTTAATTATGTTATTTTTTTTAATTTCTACGTTAGTTGTAAAAGTACACTTGTGATTCAATACGCCTTGTGGATATTTTCTTAAGAAGTGTTTTCTTAAGAAAACATGTAACCCATCAGACAGGGATTCCATTTTCGATGGGTTACGTGTTTTCTTCGAATATTACCATCAAATTTTTATAGGTAAGGCTCGCGAAAACGCGATCAAGCACCAGCGAGCGCAACGTCGGATACCTACCAGATGGTCAGATAACATTAAGGTCGTAGTCAAGAGCTGGAAGAGGCCGCCACTTATTCTAGAAATATTTGGGGGAGACTTATATATCCACAGCAGTGAACTGTCTTATAGACAGTGTCCATAGCTAAAAAAATAATGCTAATAATATAATTAGAGTATTTGTCATACTCATTACCTTTCAAATATTTAGGCAATAGCATCCAAATAGTTTCAAAAACAAGGACGTTCGCATACACAATCTCATTAGCTGTATATAAGTATAAACCTTTTGTAAATAAGATAAACAAAGCCACCAGCTTTAGAATTCTATTCCCACATTTAAAATATCACCAGAAGCGGATCTTTTTTTTAATACGCGACCCAAATACTTGTGGAGACCCGTTGGCACATTTTTCGGATGGGTGAAAAATAACGCAAGGTGTAAAGGGCGCCCTTCATGAACAGAAAAATGTGAATAAAACGAGGTATTTTGTGTTTTTTTAATGACAGAGTTTTTGCTCTATGAAATATGAACTCTTTTTGAGAGAGTCATGATATAAACGTTATTAGAAAGAGCATTTATGCGTTAATATAGGAATTGATAGGGTACGTTAATCAAAAATTCAAAAATGGCTGCACTTACCTATGTTTTGGCCTACTTTATTACTGCGGTATATATTAAATCTGTATTGATCGGTAACAACAGTCCAGATAAAATAGGCATTTTAAGCAACTTTATGAGTATTTACCAAAGCATGTACTATGTACTTTCTTATAGTCGTCTTAAAGATAGTTTCGACTGTACTTACTGCTGTGACTAAGAAGGGTCTTTCGTCGTTTCGCACCACAAGTGATTCGAACCGCGGTGCAAATCGCCCAAAAGCCGTTTTTGAATGGGTTCTTTCGCACCGCGGTGCGATTCGCCGAATAGCTCTTTTTGAATGGGTTCTTTCACACCACGGTTCGAATAACAAAGTAAGTAGTTTTCTTTTTGAATTGGTGAATTCTGACAAAAATAATGTATTTTAATTACACATCTCATATAGGTAGTACAACCAGGCACAAAATAACAGGACAACCAAAATAATTCTTAAATTGATATCATAAGCCCACTAAGTTTTTTTTATTATGTGAACATCGCCGCCGCCTAAGTTTTAAATTTAGTTTAGTTTACAAGTTTAATATTTTTGTTGATTTTAGACATAGTGATTCAATCTGTGATTAACATTTCAAGATGGCATACATGTTAAAATTTTATATTTTTTTATAAATATAATAATAACATATAGTACTGTATCGCAAGTATTTTTTATCACTATTCATTTTTCTTCTTATCTGTACAAATAAATAATTCAAATACTTAATTTTTTAATATGAATAATAGGAATCCAAATCGGCCCCACCACGCCAAGAGTATTGGATCGTTTCGCCCTGTGGTTCGACCCATTCAAAAAATATTCTGGGTCTTTCGCACCGCTCCAACAACTGCGGTGCGAAAGAACCCATTCAAAAACGGCTCTTGGGCGATTGGCACCGCGGTTCGAATCGCTTGTTTGCTCAATGGTTCGAATTCCATGTGAAGTATACTTTGTCAGTATCCCCGTGTGAATTGACGGCTTAAATCACTTGATTAAATGATTCGAAAAGGAGAGGTCGTTTAAAAGATAACGTTAAACTGAGGGTCAACTTCCAATAAGGTTAGGATATTAGAAGAAAAAAGATGATTCTGGGCTTCGAAAGGCATGGCTGCCACCTGGTTGAAGGAACCATGTCAGAGGTCGAGATACAGTTCCGAAGTACTCTAACACCAGGGTGTGCGTAGTCAACAGATCGTGTCACCTACAGGAAATTATGATCTCTGAAAACTTTGACAGCAAGGTATGCTATAGATAAAAGATACATTATATAAATAAACGAATTAAAAACTCGCAATATTTTTGAAAAACTATGTACGTAACACTATCTGTCTGTAACTATTTTACAAAGGTCAAAGGATACAAGTCCGGACAATTTCAATATCGCTTATTTCCCCCCGATCCCTGTAAACTTGGGGAAAACCGCTTGACTAGTTAGACCTTTTACCAATTCATAACTCAACTTAGGCTGCGCGGTCTCGAAAATTTTATCCAAACCTCCTTTTTGCGGTGAGCACCGTAGACTTTATGTAAAATGGACGAGGCGATGAGTAGCGTTATTGTCAAGTACCGCAATATGCCAGGTGTGAAGCACCGTCAGTAGGCCTCATAAGGCATTAAAGTGTTGGTCCTGAAAACATTGAGAGTTGCATCGCTCGTCATCGTTAAAAGGCAAACTACATGGTGGTTGATCGTCTCACCTGGGAGCACCCTGTGCTTTTGCCGGAAAAAGGTGTAGAAGTTGCGTGAAAATTTTACCTTACAAGGTAAAAAATTAAATCCGTGTGAAATACATTCAACTTGCTAGAACATATTTCAGGTCAAAAACAATTCCCGTGTAGCTTATTTAGAATCATCAAATAATAATTGTGAAACAAACGAACATCTTCTAAGCGCCAAGCACTATGTCTTTGTCGTCTTTTTCATGGATACTTAAGCCTTTTAAATCCAGTGCCATTTTGTCAACTATTTATATGGAAATTCTATAAGTTACAAAAATCGTTTATCATACAAAACGTAATTCACGATGTACTGCCTAACAGATGAACAAACAGCTGAGGATTAGAGTTTATTATTTCCTTCCTTCAGCCTTCAGAACTATAACTGCCTATACACCTCCGTATGCGTATACGACATCCGTGGCGTAATGGTTAACATGTCTGACCGGGTTAGATCCCCGGTCAGGTCAAGATGAAAAATGATCTCTTTCTGATTGACCTGGGTCTTGGATCTTTATTTATATATGTATTTGTTATAAAATATAGTATCGTTGAGTTAGTATCCTATAACACAAGTTTCGAACTTACTTTGGGGCTAACGTTATTGTTATTAAATGCAACGTTACTGATTTTTCGAATAAACAGTCGAATGTATTATATAGTTCATCGAATTATAACTAACCCTTTGCGATATTTTTTGTAGGTAGGTACCATTGTGTCACGTCTATTTTTACGAAGTCAATGACAGAAAGGCAAAGTAATTCGCAAAGTACTGTAACGGTTAACCGCAACACAGCGTTTGAAAAGTTCAAAAACCATCCGAATGTTCCTGTAATTCGTGATTTTATACAACAAACAGTTATTTTACAGACAACCAGTTTGGCTTTAATTTTGGATATTTTGTTGGGTCGGAAAATTAATTTTCAAATTGCGTTGACCTGCTTGTTTGATTGGGCACTTCGCCACAAATTTAATGAAGGTCTGAAGAGTAATCATTTTTGTTATACCCTGCGTTTCTGTAATAACTTTGGATTTTGTAAAAAGTTTAAAAATATGAGGGGTTATAACATATAGGTGATATCTTAACATGCATATTATTTGGATCATCATCTGGTGCATAATAATAAAGCAGGAGTACTTTCTAACCCAATGGGGTCAGAAAGAACTACTGAATGAGATTAGAAGGAAATAAATGTATTTCCTATCACTATCACTATTACTACATAGTATAAAACAAAGTCGCTTTCTCTGTTCCTATGTCCCTTTGTATGCTTAAATCTTTAAAACTACGCAATGGATTTTGATGCGGTTTTTTTAATAGATAGAGTGATTCAAGAGGAAGGTTTTTATGCCCATGCGAAGCCGGGCAGGTCG
The DNA here is from genome assembly GCA_947044815.1 of Apomyelois bistriatella. Lineage (NCBI taxonomy): Eukaryota > Metazoa > Arthropoda > Insecta > Lepidoptera > Pyralidae > Apomyelois > Apomyelois bistriatella. The sequence goes on from OX345693.1 coordinate 3,273,886, forward strand.
CTAGTAGATATATAAAAACCCATATCAAATAAATATTTTGATTATTTCAGACCGAATTAATATAAGCTGAAAGTTTATACAAAGCACCTATGTATAATTTATATCATTGATTACCTATAGTACCTACCTACCTAGTATATTATGTAACAGCACGTACGATGTGTGCCAAAATGTCAGAATAACAAGCGAAGCGTTATATTGCTATTGAAATTGTGATAACAGACGTGATGCCCTGCTACTCTGACCTAATAAAATTAACAAAATAATTACTATAGATATATTTAAGAGTTTTCCTTGCTTTTATATTGATATTTATAGTAAATAAAAGAAATATATCACATTACTGGCATAAAAAAGAATTAAAATTGTTACTGACAAATAGATGCAATTACAGGTAAGTACTGTAGATGAATTTTTAAATGATGAAAACTTAGCCAAGAGTTGAAATTGATTATAATTTACATTTTTATAAAGAATTGATTTTTTTTTTTTATTGACTAATTTTATTGACTATATTTTACATTTTGTTTTGTTTTTAGTTAATCATTTGAACTTTACGTAGTTTTAAAGTACGCGTGTTTTTTTTTTTTAAATACTGTACGTCCTACCAAGGAAGGGTAAGGCATAGTGATACTACCTAGTGATACTAATAAAGATATTTGTACGGACAATATTAGGAGCGTAAAGATGGAATATTAATCACGAATACCTATCTGATCTATAGCACAAAGTGTATACCTTAATATAGCATGAGATCGTGACACACTTTCATTACCGAACTTTTTATTAGCTTTAATATTCAGTCCAAAGCCTGAGTAAATATTTAACATAGGAACATTTTCTAAGAAAAATATAAGACCCACCCGTAACCTACTTTCCTAGTGGGATCACGCTACTTTGCATTCGACAAATGTATGTATTGAGTGAGATTTGTTCGCGTCACGTTTTTCACCTGCCACCTATCAAAGCTGCCGCAAAATACCATTCATAAATAACGGTAATGGTAAAATATAACAAAGGTTTTTTTTCCGTCTCCCTAACAATGAATCAACAAAATCAATAATAAGTAATAGTTTATAGTTTTTGATTTGTTCTTTGCAATCGGCAGAGGTTTAACACTTTAAACGATTGCACAAGAACAGTGCATCCCCACACCGGTCTTGAGTTATCAATAGTGTAACTAACATGACTTTCTTTTATATATATAAAATAGGAGATAGATAAGGGAAAGTACAACTATCCGTTCGGATTTTGCGTCAAATTCCTTGCGTCTCATTCCGTTTGCATTAGTCTGAAATAAAGTCCTAAGACAATTTATTTATTTTTTCTATAATACTTGTTACAAGCACTTACCAAATTATTTTGCGTGCTTCCGCCACCAGTTAGTTCATCCAAACTACTGCTGGCCGGCGCCCACCCACTACTGTTAGTCCCAGCATTCCCGCCACTATTAGTTTGCACACACATCCATTGCGACACGTGTTTCACCTCTACGCGAGGCATCCCAGGCACCAAGGCTTTGACTTCCGCAAAGTAACACCTAAATCTATTAAATATAATACTTGTTGCTAAAATATACACATTACTGTACAAAGCATTATCCGCCAGTATACTGTTGAAATTTTAATCATATGGGAGTCCAGGGTCCGCTAAAACTCGATGTATGTTTCACCTTTATAAGGTAATTCTTTATGAATTAATATTTGTGATTAGTCATTATTTTTAAGAGCAATCCTACCTAAAACCAACTTATACCTACAGGGAGAAAGAAAGCCTCGTTAGGAATGATTTTGTGAACGTTATCCGCGGGCAGGCGTACATATAAGTAAAGTCTAAAAAATAAAAAAATAAAACAAATTCACTAGCTACTATTTTTACAACTAATTAATGAGCCATAGCTTATTGACTCAAAGGAAGTAAGAACAACACTTAAGTTCTTCACTAATTGCTATTTTTATAATAGGTAAAAATACCATTTTTAATTTAAATAAATATGAGATAGAGTAGAAGAGGAGCGTTAAATCGGCTTCTCTGGGACAGATATAAAAGAAAACGGCAAGTTGGTTTATTGTAGGCTGATCTGCGTTAGATGCAAGCTGTCAACTGGCTTTACCACACAAGAATCTTAGCTAAAGTCACAAATTCAAAACATTGACGAATGATGACAAGAGCAAAATGTATGGGATTGATATAAGCTGCGGTAAATCACACTGTCAATTTTATGTCAATCCCATGCATTTTGTTCTTGTCGAACTTCGTTAACGTTTTTGATTTGTGACGTTGGCTAAGCCCCCAGAACAGAACACTGAGGCTCTCGGCGTTTCGGAGGCTAACATTCACTTACGCACACTGAGCCAGGCAGCGTGGTGAGTAAGTAAATTATATAGATCTTCTTAGTCATAGATAAAAGAATTTGCCCCGCGCGCGATTCCAAGTTCTTTGTTCTTAGTCGTACACGCTTGACAGTGTGGTCGTGATACCAGCTTGGCTTGCTCCATGGCTGCTGCTCTTCCGATCGTTCTCCACACATCACTGTCTGCGGCTTTCTTGGAGCATACTGTTGCTGAACACTGTGTTACAGCTTTGACAAGATCTAGCCACCTCCTTGGAGACCGACCGCGTGAACGTTATAAATATACGTGCAGACTAATATTTTTATTTGTCTCCTATTAAAATTTATGTGTCATCCCTAACATCATTTGTCATCGGTCATAGGTGTCGTCCGTGTCAGTCTGAATAAAGGACTTCATACTGACGGAAATATAAAACGTGAAATGAATACTTAAACACGCAATTTTGGGTTCTGTTGGCATTTCCAAATCAGGTTTCGGATATTTGTTCATTTTAGGGTTGCGTACAGAAAGTGTCAAAACGGAACTCTCATTATAGCCCCAGTTGTCCATCTATATGTCTGTCAGCGAACTACTTCTCAGAATCGGTAATAACATGAAACTTGAAAGTTTTCCGCTGTAGATAATAGCATTCCCAAGGAAGTTTGACGTCAGGCGGATGACTGATGTCCTCATGTGGGAAAAGAGAGGAATCAGACATCGCGTTTCAATAGACATTGCGATCCGAACTTATGCTTCTCTTATTTTGAGCTCAAATATTATTTTGACTCATACCTTATTTTTCTAAAGGGAGCTCGATACCTAGAGCGGCGCACGTATTCGTAACGATAATGCGCGTTAAGCGATGGTGGCGGCAAGTGCGCGGCCGTGTTTGGATTGGTCGCCATTAGTGGCATTTCTATCTTGAGCTCCTCCGTGCTTCGGGAGGCACGTTAAGCCGTTGGTCCCGGCTGTTATCAGGTCAGGTCATGTTCCTGTTGGTCTGATTTCCCTGTAAAAAGGGTTACGGAAAATCAGGACCATGATTTGTAGCGCACCCTGGGCTCTGAAGCGTAAGCTGAAGATGTAACCGGGAAACACGCTCGGACGAAGAACTAATTTTTCCAAAGATCGTATCTAGTTTCAATAGTTTATTCCGTTGTCATTATTATCTTCATCTAAATGTTTATATTAATTTGACTTTGATGTACTCTGTAGGTATGAACATCCGTCTAGGAAAAACGTGACCATTTTACAAACCTCTAGAGATAATGACGTCATTCATTAGTACGACGCTGACGTAATGAATCTTTTTGTTTCCACTATTCATACGCCGTTTTTCTGATTGCTGGTGGTTGCAAATTAAAAAGGGACGCAGATATTTAGGCTTCTTCGTTAAGGGTCGTCGAAAAGTCAATTAAAAACACTATATATACAAACATACAAAATTTAATGTAATTTTATCTACAAATGTTGATTTTCATTGAGAAAATTATTTTAGCTAACTAAACCTTTCCTATAATAGAAAATTATAAATATTAAAAATAAAACCCTACATTAATATACAACTAGCTTTTGTCCGCGGCTTCGCCCGCGTGAACTTCCCTCGTGAACAGTGCTTATTCCCGGGATGAAACGTAACCTATGTCCTTTACAATACTTCTTACTATGTGTATGCAAAACTTCAGAGAGATCGGATCAGTAGAGTTATAAGTGTTGTAACTAACACGACTTTCTTTTCACTATCACTACATTGTATAAAACAAAGTCGCTTTCTCTGTCCCTATGTCCCTTTGTATGCTTAAATCTTTAAAACTACGCAAAGGATTTTGATGCGGTTTTTTTAATAGATAGAGTGATTCAAGAGGAAGGTTTCTAGCCCATGCGAAGTCGGGGCGGGTCGCTAGTATTGTATAGATTGTCAATTTAAATAAGAAAATTGAGTCCAAATCGCTGTCGTCGCAAGGTAAAATATAATATTAATGGAATTTGAATTATAGATGTAATTTTATATATATGATTACAAAATTTTTATATATATTATTTTTATTTAAATTAGTTTTTATTTATTTTTCTATTAGAATATTTATATATACATTACAAAATAAACATTGATTTTAATACAGCTTTTATTAAACTCTTAATATCATATTGAAAATTTAATTATCTCTAGATAGGTATTTATTTATTTATTTATTTATTTATTAAGGCAACACAACAGACATCAAGTATAAATGTTACATTATTTCACATTAAATAAGTTTTTACTCCAACTTAACGTCCTAGACGTGTATGCACAATTATTTTAGCTAAGACAATATTATAGTAATATGTGATTACAAAGTGTGTGTATAAACAAAGATGATTACACAAAAAAAAAATGTGATATATTTGCAAAACTATGCATCAGATGTAGTGCCGAGGATGATGCGAATATTCTTTTTGAATTGAATGAGCCTGTTATTAAAGATATCAAGTTCGCCGCTATCAGAGATCTCACCGTATTTCCGACACATTCTTGCTAATGGATTAGAAAATGAAGTATTGTTCCTATAAACAGGCAAAACAAAGGTGGGTAGTCTACGACGGGGATTGTATTTAAAATTAAATTTTATAAAATCACAGATCAAACGGTATTAAATAAATCCATTTGCAGTGGATTTAATGCAGAGATATTGCAACACGGTCGGATGTATGAAAATACTAACTTTCGCCCGCGGTTTTGCTTGCGCAGATGTCAGTTATCGCTACCAAAAGTTATCTTTGTCATTCTAACGGTTCAAGGTATCCCTATGCTAAATTTCATTAAAATCTGTTACGTTTCGACGTGATAGAAAGCCATTAATACAAATAAATTTTTACATGTATAATAATTGGCAGAGTATTTATTATTGTGTGGTGGTACGGTACCCTCAGGGCGCAAGTCCAACGCGCACGTTGCCGATTTTTACCCGTCGATTTCGAAAAAGATTAAAAATTATAATATATGTGATAAATTATGATGACTGACAAGGTGCTATTTATCTTTAGTTTCCAAAGTTTTAGGCTGTAATGTATTCACAAACCCCAATAAATCATAGGTCTACCGCGGACGCGCTCGGGTAGTTTGTATCTATATCATATTTTGCCAAAACATTTTCATCAGCAAATAAATTCTGATATTATGTCATAGATAGCGAGGCGTGAAGTTGATTTCCAGTTACTTTTTAACATTTTTTTATTATTTATTTAGTACAATCCTTGTTGCATAAAATGAAGCTGTATCAAAAACTAGACTATATGACTTTATGTTAAAGACTTATTCAATCACCTTTTGTCTAAACAGTGAAGATAAAATTGTATGTAAATAAAATTAATGATATGGCAAACCTATGTGTTTTTTTATTACTTTTTACTGTTATTTTAGTTTTTATATAAAGTAGGCAAGTACTTTTTTATATATGAATTATAATTAATAGTTAAATGATTAATATTTAATCCATAAGTAACCGTAAATTTATGACTTATAAATTGTTTTTATAAATAAATCGGTTATTTGGTTTGGTTGATTTTAATATAAAGTGCATGATCATTTGTAACGATATATAACTGAATTGTTTCCAAAACTTACAGAACATAAAATTCAAAACAAAGTTTGAATATGCTCGCAACTCGATAAAGATGTCGCGCATAAAATTTTAATATGCACAGAAATATTTTTCCGAAGGATATAAGACAGAGTTTACAAAGTACGGAGTAAATACGTCCCAAGAAGTCGATAAATCATTGTTCAGTGAAGGCCTAGGGACGGTATAAGCCCGGCTTAAAATAATGTTGTCGGGATATACCTAAGCATAACAAAGGAGTAAGGGTCTGATCACACCATGTTTAGAGCTCTGTTTTTGAAATCCGTGACTCACACAAAATCGTTCGACAATAATCATTTTATTAACATACTTACAATAATATAAAAAAACTTACAACAAAATAAAAAAAACAATACAAAATCTAACAGAAAAAAAAATTGTTAGGTTGGTACTAACCATTAATTCTTTTTTTTTTATTTTTAATCTATTGGAAATAATCAATCGACAATTGCTTGAATATGGCAGTTCAAATGCCGAACTAAAGAATGAGTGGAAATTCTCTAATAAGCACTTAGTACATCGATTGAAAGTGAGTTAGAGACATAGATATTTCAAAAATAGAGCCCCTAGCATCGTTTAAATTTTGCTGCATTGAAAATAGGCGTAATACGAGTATCGAGCGCGTGCATGCATATTTCCCCAATGCGTGATAAAATTGGTTAATACTACAATGTAGACACCTTATCGATGTAACAAATTTAAGGTTAGTACAAAATTTGCTTTGGTGTCTATCTTTTTTTTATCTTTTAACCATACTGTGGCATCAGCAATGTGATTCACGTAATCGAATTCGGTTAACAAAATATATATTTTATTCCAATATGTGTTATACCATGTTGATAAAAAATATTAAATTAAAAAACATTTTCTTATAAGAAGAAATAAAGACGTGTAAGTTTCGCAAAACTTTGTGTAAAGCAAACAAAATAAATCAACATACTTTAATGATGTATGACGGTTGGCATAACTTATGTTTTCAATATTTTTTTCTATCTCTACATTAAACTTTTTTACGACCGTATTATAAAAAGTGTGAAAAGAGCCTTAGTGGAACCCAGCACAAGATTGTGTGGTGTAATATAACATTATTCTATACAAATACTGCTACAAGAATCTCCAGTAGTCTTTTCATCATGTTTTAAAATTGAAATTTTCCTTTGGTATTAAATTGTCAACAACAAATCAACTCATCTTCAAATTTTGTTTAAATTATGTTTGTTGCTTCCAAATATTTCTAAAACAATAAAATTAAATCAGTTAGTATGGTTAACTGGTTAACTATATGTTTGCTAAACTAGATATATTTGGTTATTTTCAATTATAATTATTACAGAATACACATTTCATTATTAAGATAGTATGCCATAACACAAGTTTTAAACTTCCTTTGGGACTAGATCAATTAGTATTGTGCTTTTATAAAAACCTTAGTAAATTTCCTTTTAAAAAGCCAGCCGCCTAATTTCGCTCTTTAAATTTATGTAAAAAATTAACAATATTTTAAAAATTCGAAAATCTTAGATAGATAGATAGATCTCTTTATTGTACAATTACATAACAATTTGTAACAAAAATATTATTAATTTATTGCTAATTTAATCAACATAACCACCCTTCAATCAACATCCATCCATTCTTCAAAATAGCATTGTTTTCCTCCATTCCCATGTAAACATTGGCCATTCATACTGCTTACATATACAACATCTAACACTTGATTTATTTGTGTTTGCCTCCTATGTCGTTTTAGTAATAAAACGTATTTTATCGTAAGTAGGAGATCTCCTTATCCAAATTGATCCGTTGTTGACAAAACAGATGCTCCAAAACTTTGAAGGATCAAGCGCTTATCTCCAAGGAGAAACAAGGTTTCCCGAAGCACCGTTCTTATTCAGGAGTTGAGCACTTTAGTATTAGAATTATGACCATCCGCTGGAGTTTTATCACGACTTGCAGCTGCAACATAGGGTCTTCTCAGACGAAGATGAAAGTAATGTGAAAGATACGCTTTCGCGTGTTATTGATTCAATGACATTTGATTTTTAAAAACTACTTATCCCTTTGTTTCACTGGTAGAAAAAAGCCTATGGCTTTAAGTCCGCCATTAATATATTTGATAAAGTTTAATAAATAAAATATAAAAATAAATCAAGTGGAGTATGGTTGCGTTGATAGCATTGTTTTTGTATAAATTTTCCGTAAAATATTAATTAATATTTTTAAATGACGCTACTAAAATGTATTTCATTATAGCATACATGTATACTTATATGTTAGTAGCGTAAGGAAATATGGATGAATGGATTGCCAATATCTAAATACCAATATTAAATTTTATAAATTTAGACCAATCTAACTTTTTGTTTAGTCAAAGATTTCAAATATTCACTTAGTAAGCATGAGAAACGAGAGAAACTTTCAAGTTTTTTTGTTAGTTTGCAATGTACATAAAAATTATGACACCTTGTTAGTTACAGTTAATTAAAATAAGTATACAATACATTTTTTAGTTTTAAATTAAATTATCTTTTTTTTATGTCATTTTCACTAGTTAGCCCAGCAGTGGGACATTTGAGGCTACTTAAAAATCTCATTTAAATTAAGCTAGACTTATTGTTGTCGTTTCTTACCCTACCAGATGGCAGCTGGGATCAACATCCAATCATATGAAACTATTGTAAATCAAAATGCTCCTACTAACATAATCATTCTAACAATTTTCCAATAACGTAAGTATTTTAAAATGAAATGATGACCAAGTTATTCATTCGAAAATTTCAGTAAGTACGCTATTTATTTATGGGTATGTAGGTCGAAGAAGGAAAGTAATTTGTGATGCGCGGACACTCTCAGCAATCATTATTTCACTTTTTATTTAAATTTCCGAAACTTCCCGAACTATGAAGACGTGAATGAGGCAGTCTCCAGGAACTTAATCATTGCGGCGGTTAAAATTCCATTAACTGGGAAAAGTTTCAAACCGAATATTTAATAAGAAAGTTGAATGCAGCAAAAACTTCCTCTGCAGATACCAGGGCTACTTTTAAAAATAACTTATTAACATCAAAAATCATGTAATTTGCCTCTTCATAATCTTTTTTTTTTGTTTAAGTTTACACACAATTAAAACAAGCATATGATGATTAGAAGTTCTCAGACTTAGCAATTCACGATAATCTAACAAATATTATAAATGCGAAAGTGAGTTTGTATATTTGTTTGTTTATTTGTTACCTCTTCACGCCCTATCTACTAAACCAATCTTCCTGAAATTTCGCATACACATAGCTTGGAGTCTTGAGAACAACAGAGGACACCTTTCTTCCCAGGAAAAAACACTGTTCCCGTGGGAAATTCACGCGGGCGAAGTCGCTGGCAAAAGCTAGTAATTGTATAAATGCTAAATTTCAATAAAATTTTCACAAAAAAATTTTGAGCTACGAGCTGTGGCTACGAGTAACTAGTCGGCAAAACACATTACTTATACTTTCAACGCTAAATAAAGACACTACGGACATGCAAGGAATGTCGCCTGTTGGCTTGCATATTGCTTTATATGTACTCGTAGTGTTTCTAAATTTAATAGTAGTAAATGTTTTTTTTTTTATAATTAAAATTTTTTTTCTATCGTTTTACCCGGGTGGGTTTGGTCGATTGACCGTGTCAGTTATCAGAAACTTTTTGAAAAGAGATAAAAGATTTCAATTAAAACAAAATTAATTTTGAAGAAATTATCTGACAAATACGATGATTTTGGAGATGAGCTTTAAACCACGTGAATAATTTTCTTCAAAGGACTCAATATAGCCGAAGTATGACACAAAGTTCTGCCCTTGATAGCAAAAAAGATGACTTGGATTCTCAGAAATATGTAAAAAAGTATAGAATTTGGAAATAGCGCTTTGACGCCAGGTTTTTTTTTAATCTATGGTTCAAAGCAAAGAAAATATACACTATGCGAATCCAAAGCGAACTCTATAGCCGAACACGGCTAGGATGCTATATAGCCTCAAGAATAAAAACCAACAAACTTACATAATTATAATCAACGCCATTAGTAAAAACTACCAATGAATAGTTTTACAAAAAAATATATTTAAGGAACAATTTTAGACGATTCATATTCAAACAAGACAAGTTCATTGTTCTGTAGATATTAGATATTTTTTGTGTAAGCACAATTTGTTTCTTTGTACAAAAATATAATCCTTAAGTATACTGTCTGCAATTCTGCATCGATAGCTGGATTAGACAGTCAGTAACCTTTTAGAAATTTCGGAGATAATTTTATAGGAAAATTTAAAAAATTGTAGAGTAAAATTAAAATTTACTAAATTTAATTTTCCTGACATTATTTTAAGGTTTATTTTATTATATCGATAAGAAAAAGTAAGAAAATGTAAAAGTGAGGATTACTTGAGTTTTTATTTAAGAAACTTAGTGAGCTGAGTTCAAGTTGGTTTAGAAAAATATTCAGCCGAATTGAGAAACTCCTCCTTTTTTTGAAGTCGGTTGAAAAACTGACACGCATTAGGCATATGTACGTGTCGATCAAAATGATTGAACATAAAAATCTGTTGCTCACTTAGCAACAGATTAGACCAACTTGAACTCAGCTCACTAAGTTTCTTAAATAAAAACTCAAGTAATCCTCACTTTTACATTTTCCCGGTAGTCTTAACGTTCAAGATATCTTATTCTAGGCCTGTAATTCATTTTATTTTACTGGACTAACTCGCAATAAGTGTGCTCCGACGTGACCGGCGTGACGGATCTGTTTACCTTTGATCTCTACCCTCAAATATCTGCAGCAACCCACTTGTGAAAGGAAAATATAACAAGGAGATTGAAAATAGCCACGAAAATTATAATGGAAATATTTTTCCATCGACGTAGTAGGCTGTATTGAAAAGTATTCTATCTAAGATGAAAGAGTAAGGTGGGGACTAGTATGTCTGAGTTTTGTGCGATAGAGTTAATTTTGTTTCTTTGAGAAAGATGTCAACGCCTCATACAGGATCTAAATTTACCGTGTTTTGTGTGGTATATAGTCCATGTCATTTATGACCAATTATGACCTATATATGTCGAAATTCTGAAATCGCAATACTTAACTAAAATACTCTTGGTGGATAATACGGTAAGAAATTCAATACAAAAACTTAATGCATTAAAATTTTCGTGGTAAAGCTAAGAGACTGTGTCAGAGCCAAAAAATTTACGAAAAAGTGGCAGAGAGATGTCTAGTAGATACTGACATCAATATTCATCACTTTTATATTAATTTGTCTCTTTTTGCGTGCCGCTGCATATTGAGGGCCGGAAGCAATTAGTGAGGAATGCCTGCGAATATCTCTCGTCCATTTCGTTGAATCGTAAAGGGGACTATTTTAGTATGGGAAAATGTCTAGGTGAAAATGTTTGACGCTCGCGGGTAAATTAAAAGCGAATGGAAGTTGTGAATGTAGGCTTATGTAGTTACTTTTAACGTTTGGAATGTTAATTTTATAGTTGTTCTATTAAAACTTTTGGGAATATTTAAGATAAAATAAAAATTGTTTGCTTAGTATCATTCCAAATTTTAGATTTTTCAATATTTTAACTCTATCTATAGCAAACAGTCGTTAAATAATTCGAGTTAGCTATATCCTTAGTAGTGCAGTTATGCTTAAATCTGGCTTATTGTTACTAGAGGTAGCTTAGAACCAGGAGAAGGATATAGGGTACCTTTTATCCCGGGTAAAAAGCACTGTTTCCGAGGGAATTTCACTGGGGCGGAGCATCGGGCAAAAGCTAGTTATTAATAAAAAAATGATATTGATATTTTCATAAATGACGACCTTCGTGGCTTAATGGTTAACATGCCTGACCGCTACTCAGGAGGTCCCGGGTTCGATCCCCGGTCAGGTCAAGATGAAAAATGATCTTTTTCTGATTGACCTGGGTCTTGGATGTTTATCTATATATGTATTTGTTATAAAATATAGTATCGTTGAGTTAGTATCCCATAACACAAGTCTCGAACTTACTTTGGGGCTAACTCAATCTGTGTGATTTGTCCCTGTATATTTATTTAATTATTTATTATTTATAAATGTGAAAATTTGCCTTTAATAAATATTCTCAGTTAATTTAACCTTATTTTAGCTTAGTCTCCTTTTCTAATAATAACCAAACGTTTCAATTCAAATTATAGTCTCCCTTGAATTCGATGCGGCAGGCGATGCGTTAAGCAGCGGAATGTCCCATTTGATTCGCAGAATATGAGTATTAAGTGTCGAATGCATGCTCTCGATTCGATGTGGTTTTGATAATGTTTTCATTTCACCTCTACGATTTTATTTCACCTGAATTCAGTTGTCATGATTAATGATCTTGGATAGCAGGAAAAATAAAGTATTGCTAGTAGCCTACATTTAGCATTAAGTAACCATGGACTGGAGAAGGTATCTTACTCAAAGGGTCATTTAGTACTAATATCAAAGATATGATGTACGCATTGATAATTTAAAAGAATGCTTTCACGCTCTTTCTTAAACAATCTATTAACTAATAGTAGTAATAAGAAAGTCTGTCTATCTGTCTGTCTGTTACACTTTCACGCTTAACCGCCGGACCGAATTTAATAAATTTGGTAAAGTTAGAGTTAAGGGCCAGGGGTCGTGATTTAACCGAGTCACACGTGGGAGCCGCGGGCAAAAACTAGTCTATCTTATTTAAAAAACAGGTTACAAACAAAAATAAACTCGCTTGCCCTTATAATATTAGTTAAATGATGTATATATTTTCTAGAAGCTAACAATAAATTAGATTGGATGGAAACTGACCGGCAATAAATAGAAATGAATTCCTAAACAGCATAAAAGATCGTCTGGCCAATCAAAAGATAAGGTTAATCACAGATGGCCTATATAACCAAAACAAGAATTCAAGGGACACATGTTTCGTACATTTCGTGAGTTGGGTCTTTTCCCAAACTATCAGCGAACACTGGCGTACTGATAACTTTATCTGCCTTGTGAGGGGTTTGTGGATTTCAAGGCTTTTTTCCTTGATTATTTAGAACTAGCTGTTCCCCTGGTTTTACACGGCTAATGTGTGTATAAAATATATACAATAATCTTACCCATAAATTTGGCTATCTTATACAGAACTTTGAAATATTTTTTTTTGGTTTCGATGACTATCCCCGATAATAAACAGACACTTTCTCTTTATAAATTAATAAAGAAGTATACATATAAATGTTGAATTTAATTTTGCTTTTTATTGCAAATTATTATTAGTATAAATAACAATCTTAGTGTTATAAAGCGAGTAATTAATTAATCTGTAAGTATCTGTATGGCCATTTTCTGGATGTATCTGCCAAAGATCAGCATCAAACTTAATAGTAATATTCAAATAATATTTTCTCTGCGTAGGTACTTATGATTTGACAACAAAGGCGTTATAATCGTTTCTTTTTTTTTTCAATGAGTTACTGTTTTCACATTAGTAAAGCCACCATGATAAGTTAATTATCGTGGTCCTTTAAGCCGTTTATCAAACGTCACCCTTCCTCAAAATATTATTACTGATTTGCCACCTGTAAAATCGAATTGCCCCCTTTCATGTAATCGCTATTAATCCGAAGAACTCCGACACCAAGGTGTGCACGGTCGATTGACCGTGTCACCAACACTTAATGATGATGATGATTATAATCGCTTGTAAACTACTAAGTATAATATAATAATAGTACTTAAATATCACAGGGTTCGTTTTTTTACGAATATTACCAAAAATATTTGCGAATGAGCACGCTCTTAATAAATTTTGATTAAACTTGACGTTCATGTTAACATAATTGCATTACTTTTACATTGTCTTTTAGTAAGTTCGTTGCACTTCTTTGTCATTATACTGTCTTTACTCGTATACCTATCATATATTGATCGACTATAAATTTCTGCAATATTTTCTGCGCTTGGATGAAAGTGTAAAATAATCAATACTTTCATACTAAGATGATAAATGCGAAAGTCTGTCTGTTACTCTTTTATGGCTAAACTGCTAGACCGATTTTGTTGAATTTCGGATGGATATAATTAGAGACCGGGGTCTAGAGGCTACTTTTGGATGTGATATAACCGAGTCACACGCGGGCGGAGCCGCGGGCAACAGCTCGTTAGTTATGAATGAAGGCAGGGTCTTCGAAGCTTGGATGTGACTAAATTGCATGGTAACTGGGAAAAGGGTATCCTAGTCTTGATGAAAGTGAATATTTGTTATAGTTGACTGGTAAAAATGCCATATGGCATTAAGCCCACTATTTGTATACATTTTTTGTAAGTTTTTCAATAGTTAACATATATAATAATTCATGTCAATTTTGTTTGCCTGCTGGCGCACACAAAGAACTGTTCTGAATTTGTAAAACCTTTTGTAACCTGTGTACGACAAAATAAATGATTATGATTATAAATAATTTATTATTTTTTACGCCTTAATTCTTAGGACAAAATAATACACATATTTTAGGCTTTTTTAAATTAAATCTTTAAAACAAACATAATAAGCATAAAATATTTGAGAATATAAAGTCGAGTCTATTGGCTCAGAATCCATTTAGCTCAGATGGGATATCCGTTATACAACAGCTTAAATTTAAATTGTGCGTAAACATAATGACGACTGTAAAAATGTGGCCACGAAACGAGCATTTTGCACTTTTTTTATACAGCCAAAAAATAATTCATTTGTGCAAATTTATGGCAGCTCTAGTAGTCTAACTAGGTACTAAAACACATGATTTGCTTAAAAAACTTGAGCGAAAATTAAAACTATCGGATTTTTTTATATTTTCCCTAAATACTAACTTTTTGCAAACATTTTGTTATGACTACAATTGTAAGGAAAATAGAAATAGCAGTAATCATTAAAATGAAGAAAATCGGAAACAACAGTCATTACAAAGTAATAAAACAAGAAAAAGTAATTGCAGTGATTCCATTAGAGACTTCGGAACTTTTTGTCGCTGAATGCACGCGACTTGTAAACACTGGCAGGCAATATCCATACCAAATCAAATAACACTTTACGTCCTTTATAATAAAGTTTATTTTATATATCGCTTAATTTATTTGCATTCGACGTTCGGGTTATCGCTATTTTTATCAGAAATTGTGGCCCCAATATGCGTCCAAGTTTTATGAACCTGTGGCAAGTATACATTTAATTCAGCTATTTCCCTTGAGTTTTCCTGTCGGGGAAATATCTTATTATGTTTGGGAAGTTTTATACATTCGTCTAATCTATGCTTCTCTGCCTCTATGAACTTTGGAACGCGGTAATCAAGAGATTTGAATGTAGGTGTTATTATACACTGGCCGTTGTTTTTTTATTTTTAAATTCTTATAGCGTGTTGTCTCTGGGTTACTATTATAAAATAGTGAAGACCAGTACTCTGCCACCAAAACAGCATTATCGTTAGCCTAATATAGGTGTATATGTGAACAGATAATTAATAGTACATTACTGTCAAGGCCAGAAATAAAGCCATTTACGGCCGAGATATATTACAAAGCTGAAGCGCTGATGAGGCCTTGCCAAGTGCAACTTCCATTATTAGACACTTTTTGGTACGTTTTTTTTTTTGGTAGGCTTGCCAGAGCCAATCTGAAAAACCAAATATATGAAAACGTGTACATTAAAACACCTCCATTAGCTGCCGGCAATGATATATTTTTTTTATTATATTGTTGGCGTAAAACGGCAATGAGTCTATTGAAGTATTGCTTTATTTTTTTTAAATAATGATGCTATTTTAGAGCAAGAGGAAGAAAAGGTATTTAAATATACTTAGTACAATAATAATCCGGTTCGAATCGATTCCTAGTAGATTCCGTTCAAAAACAAAAACGGGTAGGCGGGAAAAAGCATCAATAATTAAACTAACTCAATTCGTTCTTAACTTCTTAAGTAATTCAGAAAGCTTTTTAAGTAGGCAGATAACAATACTAAGTAGCAAGTTACTTCGTACGGTCTTCGTGTCGTTTCGCTTTTTTCTTTTTACATTTCGGATTTATCTTGCAGAATTAAGTATGAAAAGATTATATAAGGTTTACTATTCTTGTATTACTTAGATTATAATTCTCTTACTTAATACTTTCGCTGACAGTAACGCCTTTCGACGTTGATGACAAATAACTGTTATTGTTATCTCGTTTACTGTCCGCGAAAGTGTTAAGCATAGCTTGTCACTAGGAATTTGCCTTAAAACTCATAAGCCAATATATAGATACGGAAATAACTCTATCATCTCTTATCAGACTCTACCTCATCATCATCATTTCAGCCAAAGGATGTCCACTGCTGGATATAGGCCTCCTCCAAGGTTTTCCATAATGACCGGTTAGAAGCGGCCTGCATACAGCGCTTACCCGCGACCTTCTTCATTATGTACATACATACCATCGGCGCCCGGGCGGATAAAACCGAGGGAAATAACCAGTTTTTATATAAAATTTACTTAAATTTGCTTATTGTAACCAAAAATGCCGTGGCCAAAGCAATTTCAGCAGACAACGTTACCGCTAAAAATATTTTAATCCATCCTGAATTCACTCTATCATTCTGAATAAAAATGTGTGACACGTTGTCAATTTACCAAATTTGTTTAGCGTTAAATCCTTCTCATGTTGTCTGCATAAACAGGGAAATGGGCCAGAAATAAATCAATCGTTTTAAAACCAAGTCCAGCCTGTATGGACCGTTTATCATTCGCTTACATTGCATTTGCATACTGAGCGAGTTCACTGGAACATAAAGAAATATGTTAGCGAGATACCTCACCTGCCAAAAATATCAAAAGGTGCTCAGAGTGGAATAGACTAGATGCTGAATGTGCAGGTGCTGAATAACTGGGTGCTGAAAGTGGACTACCTCATCTGGACAATGACATTACTCGACTGGTATGTGAAACTAGCCCTTACTAAGCTGAAATCCTATTAAATAAGAACTATGAAATTTTCATTTAATAATTAAATTATTGAATTTGTTATTTGACTAAATTTTTTTATATGTATGCATCTTTGTAAGTAAGTTTATACTTAGGTATGTGGTTTAAGGCGGTAACCACTGAATGCATCTAAAAATATTATTTCACAGTTAACATAGTGTTCCATACAGATAGACCAATAATTATCCGGAAAACTATTCGTCTTGCGCTTGGCTGATTTTATAGATAATATTCTTCTCTACATCGTAGGTAACACAGTTTTCACCATTTCTGATTCAAAAACAATATGGTATAAGGCATTTGATATTACAAAAATTTTGATCTTATTAAATTATAATTTACTAGCAACCCGCCCCGGCTTCGCATGGGCATAAAAACCTTCCTCTTTAATCACTCTATCTATTAAAAAAACCGCATAAAAATCCGTTGCGTAGTTATAAAGATTTAAGCATACATTCCCTATATCCCTAATAGGGACGGAGAAAGCGACTTTGTTTTAAACTATGTAGTGATGATAGTGAATTTCACAAACAGTAGACATTAGCACTTTGGAAAGACAAGTAACTGATGGGGAGGTGGGGATGAATATTTTCAGTATTTTGCATTTTAAGGTTACGAAAAACCCAAATTTCTAAACCACTCGACTAATTTAGGCCCAATCACACGCTCAATGTCAATAGGGTTGACATGTTGGAAACGTGAAATAAAAACGTCACGAGTGATTTCCTACTACAAAGCAGATTTGTTTGGTGGAGATTAAGTTAATTCTTGATTAATCCTACCACAGATGTGTGTGATGAGGGTCGGCACTGTGACAGCGCGATAATTGTGATGTTATGATATCAGCCCACGTTATGTGAAATGAGCCTTAAGGTTCGCTCAAGAGCATAAGCGATAGCGAAATTAAATTACTATGTCTGAAAGTAAAAATATTGTTTTGATTACTTCAAAACTATCATAATACAAACTAACATCTGCGAATTTACGAATCGTCAAGAGAATGTGTTTAATCAGCACCAAAGAAACTGCCTCCGTGGTCATGTGGTTAAGGCGTTTGCCTGTGAACCCGGGGGTCATGGGTTCGATTCCAATGGGAAAGCATCCTTTGTTTAGATGTTTCCAGTTTGGTTTAGTATAGGGACTGCGAAAGCACTTTGTCAGTTTTTCCCTCCCTTGAATTATTTGAATGCTTATGATATTGCTGTTTACACAAGTAGATATTATAAAAAAACTTAGTTAAATATGAATTTTATTTTATTCATAGGAATGCTTTTGTGAATTTTAATGAAATTTAATATAATGAATTATAATAATAAAATCTTTATTTCAGACAACTACAGTCCATATTAAATTATAAATGCATACAATAATTAAATTTAATTCATGTCACAAAAGTAATAAATAAAATTAAAAAATATAAAATTCAATTATTATTAGTCAGTACATGAATCATGCAACAATGGTTTAAAATATAAACCAACTGCCTATCAATTACACCATACTTATAAAAAGATCACAGGTCAGAGACGTCCTGGAGGCACGAAGTTGACATATAATTTCTATTATTCTGCGCTATAGTAATTCCCTTATGATAAAATATACGTATGACATCATGCCAGCATGTGAGGGTCACGTTATCTTAAATTTATCTCATTAGGACTGGCTGGGAAATTAAATTAACATTAAATTAGATATAACCACTTTCTCTTTTAAATTTTGTTTTATTTTTAAATAGCAAAAAAAGATAATGCTTCTTTATTCGAATATTTTTTCAAGGAGTAGGTGAGCGTTTCGTCCCATTAATTTTTCGTCCCTATGGGACGAAAAGCTACTTTCAAAAAGTTCAAAATATGTGTTGTGCGATTCGTCCCAATATTTATATTGTTATATTTTTTTAATTTATTTTGTACAGATAGCAACACAAGCTTAATCAAAATAAAAATAAAAAACAAAATATTGATTTGTAAATAATATTTATTTGTAATTAAAAGAAAATCAACAATAAAATAACAAAAAAAAAGATAAAATGGTTATTATAATGTTATTAACAATTAGTTTACTTCAGCATCTTTCAAAATATTAAAACACACTTTCTTAACTCTTAGTGATTTAAACTTTGGTATTCGTTTTATCAAATCAACCGCAGCGTCGTTAAGTTCAGCAACGCAATCTCTAAAGATGGTTGGTATTGGCGTAGTAACCTCAGTCAAAATTCGATTTTGACATTTCTGAAAATGTATATCGAGTTTGTTTGAGTCAATATCCAGCTGGCAGTCATGTTTGTCTTCTCTTGTAATGGTTTTATATCTGGTGGTTATTAAAATTGCTTTACAAGTACCTCTATGTACACATCGCCAAACGCTTGCACCATCTTTATTTTTTCTTTTTCATCATATTTGTAACCGCCACGTAGAAGAAGTGATTTGTCCCTTTTGGATGAAATTAATTCAAATCCAATTTGGTTGTGTGAAGTTGGTGGTTCTGTCTGTGCCGTTGTATGCATCTATAAAATATTAATTATCATTTTATAAACATATTTGAAATAATATTAATATAGTTAAAACATATCGCCACGAGCTATTTGTTTGTTTAATATCTTTGCTTGTACACAATAAAATTACATAAAAGCGTTAATCAGCCTTACAAATTGTATAACGGCGGACTTCATCCTATTAGAGATCTATTCCAGCCAACCAAGTATTAAAATGTTACAAAAAAAATAGGCATAACAGGTAGATAGTTCGATAAATATAAACAAAATTTAATTAATAAACTTAACTTTACCATTTCGAACTATAAAAATGTTCAGTACTCCATAAATCAAAACAAGCTTGATAAGACAAAACAACATGGTGGCCAGGCATCTTACGCCTTTATATTATATGATAGAATATATTTTTATTATATATAGAATCACAAAATATTGTAATAGTCTTTATTTATAAGTACTTACCTTGTAATGTAAAAGGAGAACTTAAAACAATATAAAACGGCGAAACAGTGCGCACTCAAATCATATTTATGTTATCTGCACGGCATCACAGGAACACAGCACTGTGAAATGCGCATGCACATAGTGCAAAACAAAGCGTTACTGTGACCTCCAACGAGATAGCAGCACGCACTATGAATAGTGCGAAAGAGACAACAGCACGCACAATGAACGGTGCGAAAGAGATAGCAGTAAGAGTTATCATTATTAGGTTCTCTGAAAACTACCTGCTCTCAACGAGTCGACACTCAAAAATTATACATTAAAAGACATTAAACTAAGGTGGCGCTGAGACAACACCTAGTAAGCCTAATATTATATTAATAATATATCATTAATTTGATTTTTTTTGCTGACATTACTTTCAAAAAAATCAATGGGACGAATCGCACACAGAATTCTAAATACTTTTTTGTGTGCGTTTCGTCCCATTGCGATTGGGACGAAAATTTAATGGGACGAAACGCTCACCTACTCTTTTCAAGTACGGCTCGCGTAAGCGCGGTTAGGTGAAATTAATCTGTGGCGCGCGGTCATCGTAACGTATTTGCGCTCGAGGCACCTTCTATAGTGACTTAACTTGATGTTTTGCCATCTCATCACAGAACCCTGAGTTTCTGCTGTTGTTTTGTGTCAGAAACAGGTGATAGTTAGGTACCCAAACAGTCGACCATTGTCAAAGTCTACCCTGTTATTTACCTCTAACTGGCAAACGTGTTTTTCTCCGAACCGCCATTACATAAATTTCATCGCTATGACTCCAATACAGTAGTATCAACATAATTATACAAATCAAATAAGTGATTTTCAGTAATCAATGGCTCTCAAAGCATATTAGTTAATTAATAGCAGTAGCATCCCAATAACAGGCTCAAAAGCATGTACACAAACAATTTAAATCTCTAATCATTATTAAACTCGTTATATACGATGAAATGTTGACTATGCAATATTGTAGTAGTATAGAAATATGCAACCAGTCATTTTCGTATTCTATGATAGGAATTTTATATTTTGTAATGACAAATATTATATAGACGAAAGTTTGTGAGTGTGTTGGCTGAAATTTGGAATGGAGATTGCTTATACCCTAAAACAACACATAGGCTATATATTATCCCGGAATTCCCATGGGAGCGGTGCGCAGGGAAACAGTTAGTGCATAATAATTTATTCATGAATGCATGAATGAATGATTTCGTTTATTATAAAGAATTCACATTTTTTTCTATGATTGCTGTATATATCATTAATAATTTGTGTCCATTATCATTCGCTATATTGTGATCTCTATTAGTATCTAGTAAATTGACAATCTATACTTGCATCTATACTAACATTATAAATGCGAAAGTCTAGTCTGTAAATACATTCGCGACCAGACCTATTTCGACATAGTAGCAGATCTGTAATCAAAAATAGGCTGCATTTTTTCAAAAATCAACCCAAGTGAGGCGGGGTGGGAGATGCAACTTTTTATGAAAAACACAAAATATTTAGGCGGAGCCGTGCGAACCCTATTTAAAAAAAAGACTATTTCATTTATACATACATAGCAATTTCGGCGAATATGCGTCAAAACATAGACGGGTAGGACAATGCAAAAGAAAAATTCGAAATTTAAAATACCGACACAAAATATTCACAATTTCAACCTTTCAGTAACACTCATTTCCGCACTTTAAATTCTGGACTGCACACCATAAAAACCACAAAGAAAACAGACGAACACACGTTGCACTACAGTCATTCTTTGTGTTGGTCCCTGCCCAGAACATTCGCTTAGTTGAATAATTCAAAAATTCACGTCCGACAACACAGTGGTATATTTTCACAGAAACGGTGGCCAGAATTGTCATGTATCTATAGTCATCATTTTTTGTGGATTCTTTTTTGTGGGTTTAGGAATAGTAAAATTTATTTTTATTGATGGTATATGGGAATTTAAATAATAAAAATACACAACTCGCCTAGCATGAGTGCGTAGAATAACAAGATGCGGAGGATACCAGCCATGGATCTTTCACTAGTGATTTCATTGCCTCTTTTACCCTTAAAACCAAAAACGATTATATAATTACTGCATATTGTCAGCAGTTTTTAACCAGCTAAAGACATTTAGTGAATATATTTTATTACTTGTTTGACCAGCTGCGTGTCTACCCTTCTTGGGCCCACAGAGAAATTACACCTCCTTTCTATATATCCTCCATTTTTCCGCCTGCCATCTGGTAGTGGTTAAAAGAACTACGTCAGAGGTCAAGAGGCGATTACGAAGAACTCTGACACAAGGTTGTGCATAGTCGATTGACCGTGACACATACACGAAATGAATGAATGGGAATTGGGTTGTATGCAGTTAGACAAGATAGAAGGAACATTTAGTCTTCTGATTGTCCTTTAGTCGAATTTTACGATATCCAGTAGAAGACAGGAACTGGTCTATTCTTGCGATGAATACCAAGAAAAATAACTGTAAATCCAATAAAAAAACAAAAATGATTTGAACTTTTTATGTCCAGCAATACAAGTTATCTTCACCACTGTGCCCAAAGTAAGCATGTTACTAGCAAAAATACACGGGCGAACTAGTAAAAGCACAACTGGTTCATTTATGCTGTTTGTCGGTTATTTTTGGAGCGATGTCACGCATTCATATAAAAGACTGCTTTAAATGCAAAAGTTTGTAAATGTGTGGATGTTTGTTTCCGGGTTATGCTAAAGGTTCTGTTTCAATGTTTCAACCGATTTAAAATAAAAAGAAGGTAGGTTAGTTTACTACTCAGTGCGGTCTTAATTTAATTTTTATCTAGTGTTTCACAGCACGATTAGAATACTATATTGCTGATGCAGATAATTTTTTTATTTGGAATGATTTTGGTTGTTTTCTTATTTTGTATATAAATGTGGTTAATAATAATTATAGTATTGTTGCTTTCGTAGTTCAAGTGAGTAAAAAATTAAACAGTCTTGTACAAACATTCATGCTACGCAGTTATAAATAGGATCTCGGCATTTCCCGGGAGAACGCAATATCATACTTGGAAGAGATATTTTTATAAAAATAAGTAAAAGTTTATATATATTCTTAAATATTTACTGTCGAGCTCTGTAGTGATACAACTAGCATGCAACTGCAAGAAAATCTAGCAAACAAGATTACGGTCAACCAGACGTCATAATTACCACAGCCTATTTACTTCTTCTGCAATACTAAAAGAGTTATGTGCGCACTAACACCTACATAGCCCTCTGCAGTATACATAATAAAATAAAATTTCAAAAAAGGCTCCCTTTTATAGACTGGTCGAAAAAATATATTAAAATTCAGGTAGTATGGCACATTGGCACACGCCATCAGAGTCCTTCACTGAATTGAATCTATTCAGAGCCAGTATATTAAGGCATTCCAGCCCTCTCTCGTCTAGACAGGGGTGGCTTCAATGCTATAAAAGAGGGCTGAAGGCACGTCAATCTGAATATTGCTGTTCTGAAAACAGATGAAAATATCTAGACCCAATATGAATATCTTAGACCCAGCCACAATATTTTTATTTAGAAATTAATATAGTTTTTTGAAGTACGATGAGGATTACTGATAAAACAATATATATTTCAACCAACTTTCGCCCGCGACTTTGCCCGCTTGAATATCCCACGGGAACAGTGCTTTTTCCCGGGATGATATCCCATGTCCTTCTCAAAACTTCTATCTATGTGTATTCGAAATTTCAGAAAGATTGGTGCAGTAGATAGGGCGTGAAAGCGTAACATACAAACTCACTTTCGCATTTATAATATTAGTTAGTATAAGGATAGCAGTAGCTAATGAAACGTAACGTGTAACATCATCGGCGAGACAAAAGCCTTAGATTCTGCTGGCTCAGTCGCCTAGAGAGAATGGAGAAGAATCGAACTGTATAAAGAGCATACGTGGGAAGGCCAAGGAGACGCCATCCAGTCGGCCGTCCCAGACATCACTGGATCACAGGTGAACAGGGATGTACGTGAGCTACACGCCGATAATTTGCAAAAGGTGGCGCACAACAGATCGAAATAAGGTGCTGTAATAGAGACCGTCGTCGCAATGTAAAACTGTCACCTAACAGATTGTCCAATGTCCTAGTTAAAATCGTAGACTTGTTTAAATCCAACTCCACGGTCAATTTATGTAAATGAATAAAGCCCCTTTAATAAAGCTTAATATAATGTTAAAATTATCTTAAAAATGTTCAGATGAAAAGGATCTCGTGATGAATGTCAAGTCAAAGTAAACATTCATAAAGTTTTTTACAAAAGAAAAGTAAACAATAATAAATTTTATTATATATCATTATGAACTACCTAAATCAAAGGAAATCTTAAATGTTACGGTTATTAATAGCTTTAGGTCGCTAATGAATGTTCTTTTAAGCTCTGACGACAAGGGCTTCCAAAGAAAATCGGGTGACAAGATTTTTCCCACTAGTTTGGAAAAATCAGCTGTTTTTATAATACGAGTACTTATAAGACAACTAGCTGTTCCCCGCGGCTCCGCCCCGCGTGGGACTCGGTTATATCGCGCCCAAAAGTAGCCTATGTTTGACCTCAGGTCGTTAACTACATCCCTAACAAATTTCATTACAATCGGCCAGCAGTTTAGCCGTGAAGAGGTGACAGACAGACAGACAGACAGACTTTCGCATTTATAATATTAGTATGGATATGGATTAGTATGGATTAAGTCATTTATTTATTTATTGTAAACTAAACACAACGGTTTAGTTTTTTAACCAATTAAATTTCATATGCTATGACTTATTCAGTTTTTATTTTATCGTACAGTCTAACTTTTATTTTTCGATTACATTTATAGTCTTTCATTCAATTATTTTCGCCCTTCAAATAATGGCGAGTTGTCCCCTATCCCGTTAAACCCCATGGCAAAAAGCTGCTTGTCATCGGACAATTGGTTAAACTAAATGAGTTTAAAATAAATTAACATGTACATTCACTACATTTTGTCGTATCAGGATGTCAAAAGTCTAGCAGAAGATATAAGCACCTAGAAGAGACTCTACCGGTAAAAACACAGCTCTTAAATTTATTAATGATAGATTCACTACCATTTGTTCTACGAATAAAACGATAAAAAGTGGTATCGCGTGCGAATAACCAACACTTCTAAATCTTTTTACCCCAAAATACTTCACATTGAATAATCTTCCTTAAAAACTCATTCTATTCTCCGAGTCTGAATGTACTGTAACTCGTTTTGTGGACTTTTTTCCCCCATTCCTTTCTTTTTGCTGTTACGTGAACCGTGTAATGAGACGCGCGATGTGAAATGGACCTTTTGTTAACAGCGCTGCGTGGGAGACAATGCTTCTCGTAAATCTTGACCACCGTCATACTTATATAGTCCCGAATTAAACATGCTAGCGTGTAAGAATTGCGTAAAATATTACTATGCTATATACTTAGCGAGTTTTTTAGAGGATGCCATGTGTAGAGGAGAAACACGTGTGGCCAGAAATGTGTGTGCAAACTAATGGTGGCAGTACGCTGGGACTAACAGTAATGGGTGGACGCAACAGTTTTTATGAAAGTACTGGTGGCGGAAGTACACAATTTGGTAAATACTTGTAAATAAATAAATTAATAATAAAGGTAATCTTAAAATCTTTTTATTTCGTTAACAACTGTTTTTTGTTCGTTTGAAGATAAAAATATTGATTAGACGCAAAACGAAACATACTATTTACGACTTTATTTCGCAAACAAAAATATTTTTGAGTATATTCCACTAACATCCATACTAATATTCCTTATAAATATTTATTTTTGATTAAAATTAAAATAATTTCTTTGCAAACATATTTTTGTCCCTTTTTTCCTTTAATGACATAGAGGGTCTATTTCTAAACCGGGAATCAAATGGAGCATTACATAATATTAACTATTTACGAGCTATTATTGGCAGATACCACGCAAGCCTCTTCATATAATATTATCAGTACTTAAGATCCGAGTAAGCACATGGTATCACGGTTATTACACTGCAAAATGTAGTAATAATCCTTAATTGCTCTTGTTTATAACAGCCTATTAAGTGATGCCAAGATATCATCATGCAACACTCAAGTTTAGGACGTGGTTATTTGAAAGCATATTTATTTACTTGTACTAAACTTAATGATATATTTAATTATTTTCATATAACATGAACAAAATATAAACAAGGTCTTAACAGATAACAGCTGGTATCAATGAATTAACGTGCCTTAAAAAGGACAGAGTTGTTCAATAAAAAAAATGCCGTAGCTGTCAAACTAAGGTAACTGCCTCGGTGTACCAGTAGTTAAGTGCCTTAAGACCCGGAGGTCATGTGTTCGATTGCCAAGATAAGCATACATTTTTTATGCTATTTCCAGTTCGGTTATATGTAATTGCAGGCTTGAATCTACAGGTAGATAAAAAAAATCGCCTGGCGTCAAACAAGCAAATTCCAAATTCTATGCTTAAATCACTTGAATCCATACTTCCATACTTCCATACTAATATTATAAATGCGAAAGTCTGTCTGTCTGTCTGTCTGTCTTTCACCTCTTCACGGCTAAACGGATGGACCGATTGTGATGAAATTTGGTAGGGATGTAGTTAACGACCTGAGGTCAAACATAGGCTACTTTTGGGCGCGATATAACCGAGTCCCACGCGGGCGGAGCCGCGGGGAACAGCTAGTATTGAATAATAATGATAATTTTGTACTGTAGAAGGCACGTTAAGCCGTTGGTCCCAGCAGCCATCTAATTGTTGTTAAAGGAATCATATCAGAGGCCAAGAGAAAGTACCAAGAAACTCTGATACTATAATAATTAGTGTACATGAACAATTAAAAGTCCCAAAACTCGAACTTATTTAATGACTATGTAACCCATAAGACAAAATGATGGTGCTAAGTCTGGGAAGGTCATTAGGTATTATACTAATTTCTATCTTTTCTGAACTTGGTTAATGATAACAATAATCGCTATAAAAACAATGATTAATACTGTACAGAGCAAAGCTTTTTAGATAATTATATATGATAAATAAATGTTGGTACATTGATCAGACCATTCGTAATATCAACGAAGTGATAATTCTGAAGCTATATCGTGAGTCTCGCTCATTTCCTTACGGAAAGGCCTTGTTTTGTATGACACATACAATATACATGTGTATTCAACAAAGCGACCTTACTGACTTTCTACTAATGATCAATATTAGATATGTACACATATTTAACTGGTAAACACATATAACAAAAATAATTGATGACGCATGACTTTGAAACTAGGCTAATATTGAACTTTACATAATCAATCCTGCATGAAGATTAATATCTTATCGAAATTTCTTTCTGGCAGTAACTATATATCTGGGCAATATGGAATTCAACAGATGTGGGCTGGTGTTAACAAGCCGGGCTAAGAAGGGTTTCTCTGACAGCCTCCTGTGTGACTGCGGCACGGTGCAGTCGATGGCTCACCTTCTGTCATGCCCTAGCTGCAAACGACCGGGCGGTGGAGGTGGTCAAGTACTTGCCAAAGTCAATATAGAGTCCATATAGCCATTATGACTCAAAAAGAAAAAGAAAAAGAACATCTTATTCATTTAGATCTATATCGAAAATATCTGTAGAAGAAGACAAGTTCCATTTAATAACGGAAACCCGAGTTGATGTACACCCGACGGATGATTTTGTGCCTAAGCATTAATAATTACATGACAGGCTGTTTCAATCGACATAGTAGATGGTCGGACGGAATGTCTGAATGAGACTGTTTAACAAAGATATTCACATTTAAAAATGTACAATATTGTATTTTGTTGTTTTTTAGCTTAAAATTTAATTTATTTTAATCTAGGTTAATTTTTAATTATTATTTTCAGATATTAAGTTTGGTCTTTTCAATCTGTATTTCCTAACATATATGACATACATACATATATATTATTTATCATATGTATTGTATTTTTTTATTGCTCACCTTAAAGACATACTTAAGTATCTAATTGTTTCAAAAAATATTTTATGAGGGATTAGAAGATAATTTAGATAAGGCTACAATAAAACACACTTCCATTGATCAACCCGCTTAATGACCCGCCCCGAAAATAGATAGGAAGACAAGAAATATTACGCCCGAATAACCTAAATAGCCGATATTGGCCATCGATAAGGTGTTATGAAGGCTATATTTTTAGGGTTTCGTAAATAAAAGAAAAAGAACCTTTAGTTTATAAAGCGACTTTAACCGACAAGCCTTTACTTTACTTATAATCATCATTTCAGCTGCAGTCAGTCCACTGCTGGATATAGGTCACCCCATCCTTGTTTTATTTTTAACAGACGACAAATATCAATTTTCTGCTAATAAAAATTATCATCAAAGGCAAACATAGTTATTTATTTGTGTGACGTATTGTTTAAAAAAATCTGTGCTTCAGCAGTTTGGTCATGAAAGTTTTAGTTAGTTTTTTTCAATTTTACTTTCTTTTAAAAAAAGTCATAAAAGCCTTATTGGACATGGACCATCGTGTGATTTTTCTTAAAACATAAAATTATTTAGAATGTACTGAACCCGAAGTATGAGAGTGTGTTCGGTCACTGGTTTTATTATAAGGTGCAGAGATTTATCAAAGGTCGGAGGCGACGTGAA
This sequence comes from Apomyelois bistriatella, assembly GCA_947044815.1. NCBI lineage: Eukaryota > Metazoa > Arthropoda > Insecta > Lepidoptera > Pyralidae > Apomyelois > Apomyelois bistriatella. The sequence goes on from OX345693.1 coordinate 3,302,523, forward strand.
ATATTCAAGGATGGGTCCTGATTCGCTGGCTATGATTTATTGGAAAGGGCCAAAGGTCGTGTGGACCCAGCAGTGTTGAGATTGAGTAACAATAGTGAATGTACTCAGTCTTCATATTTTAAATTTTTATTATTATATGCCAAAGATTTTTTCGGTATACACTTGGCGATATATTTAAAACTTTGTGTTTTGTAAAGTTGTTGGATAAGAACTGTTTTGTTAAATTATTAAGTCTTTAATTTTACCACTGTTTTTTTTTAAACATTACTTAGCCCAAGGCCAACAGTTGACACTGACTCAATCGATAATATAAAATACAATTTGGGTTGCGCAGTAGTGAAAAATAAAACCCTGGCAAGGGTCAACCGTCGTTTAATAGATACAGTGGGCCATATGGAAAAGTAAACCACATTACCCGTAAACTTACACCTTGGGTGGTATATTTTTGTATGTGACCCACTGTATCCAAATCTTGTCACATGTATAAATAAAGTTGAATTTTGCACTCTATGGTCATAATCATAACTTTTCATTTGTAATATTCCAACGTAAAAGTATACTCCATCATAAATCCTTATACCTTTACAAAATGTTACAATATTGTGACAATACAACAAACAGAAATACAGTTATATCAAGAAGTGTGAAAAGTTTCGAAATGGGTTGGAGACAGTGGCGGCGCGACAAATAGGATTGAAAGTTAAATCCCACCTTGGTTTGTGAGGTAATCGGTTGACTTAGCACCTTTACAATAAGGCACATTCACACGGACTTGAATTACTTTTGAAAACCTTCTGTAACATTTTAAGTAATAAAATATCACTAAAGTTACATTTGTACTGTCATCATTGTAGGGCTTGACATATTTTTGTAGAAAATCTTAAGCTTCTGGCAGATTATGTCGAATATTTAAGCTTAGTTTTTTTTTTGGAATTTAAAATAATTTTAAAGAAAAATCTAACGAACACAAACAAAGCATGCTATTTTATCTTTAACTAGCGACCCGTCCCGGCTTCGCATGAGCAAAAATACCTTCCTCTTTAATCACTATCTATAAAAAAAACCGCATCAAAATCTGTTGCGTAGTTTTAAAGATTTAGGCATACAAAGGCACATAGGGACAGAAAAAGCGACTTTGTTTTATACTATGTAGTGAAAACAAATATAATGAAGCCAATACGGTTAGTTCCTAAAGGTTGATTGGTAGAGAATGCTTTCTTTACATGAACTCCGCCCTTTGTACCATTGACTACATAAAGTTTGGAATAAATAAATACAAAACAACACTCTTTATTAAAAAAAAAAAAATCCGCACGCGATTCCAAATTCTATGCTTTATGTCTACATCTGATTGTTGAGAAAAATAGGAGGCAGTGAAGAATAAAGCCTCGATAACGGTGCCGTAAGCAACAGAAAGGTGTCATGTCAAGTGAAATAATCTTTCGTCGTCGGCTTTATTATATAAAGGTATACGGTTAAAAGGATTCATCACATTTGGTACTGCATTAATGAATTTAAATATGGAGCTTTAAGATTTTTTTTTATCTAGCCTCTAATGTAGTCTGTTACCACTGGATTGGGCAAAAGCTTCCTTTCATCAAGCTATATTGAAGATCGCAGGAATCCAGTGCGTGGTAAGCATTGTATAATAAAGATAATCTTCTTACTCAATTATTTATTTTTTGAATATTTATTGTTCCATAAATACAAAATACTTAAAAGCTAAGATCATTTTCTACCAGTCGACCGTTACTTACCTATGGTCGCAATGAATTTCAATCTATTTCAAATAAAGAACTTGAATAATTTTGTATTTTAATAATTTCAAGCGTCCTATAAATAAAACAGAGATAAAATCTTATTTAAAACTTACATGTTAGTATTCAGAATAAATAGTTGACCTTTAGTCGCGCTATTTCGTTACACGCAAACACATTCAATCAAACCAAAGAGCATTGGTAACCGACATGCATGTACGAAGATTGATGGATATTGAACCAAGAGGAATTCGAGGCATGAGACCACTATAGCCACGCGATAAGTTTAGTTAGGACATTTGGAGATATTGTGGCGACATCTATGAGCGCAATAAAGAATTTATTTATAAGAAATAAAATGTAGCGTCACTGCATATTGATCACTTTTATTTATACTCGACAACTTTTTTCCAAGAATGGTTTTTTGACAAAGAAAAGACACGTATGTTATCTATACAATCTGATGTCAGAAAGATTACAAATTACAATCATTTATTCTATCAACGAAATTCATTTAACTAATTGTTATATCTCACCGACTACAAAAAAAGCTGCTGGTTTCAGCACTAGAGTGAGTTAAAAGTGTCAGAACTCAATGACTGAATCTATCAAGTATTATATTTAACACAAGAATATCAATATATTTTATGAACCTTAGAGATGGATGGCTCGTGAAGCTCTGAAGATAAAACTTTATAGAAATTACAGTTGCTATGGTCACTGCACCAGATGGCACCTTGATATTCAAAGGTAGTCTTGATATTCAAATTAAACCTAGCGTGATTGGTTCCTTTGAGCTGAGTATAGTATGTGGTGGCATATTTGACTTTTGTTTGTCAGTAATATGCGCCATCTTTTGATTATTTATTAGATAATTAAAAGCGCCATCATCACTACATAATATAAAACAAATTCGCTTTTTTCTGTCCCTAAATCCCTTCGTATGCTTAAATCTTTGAAACTACGCAACGGATTTTGATGCGGTTTTTTATAATAGATAGAGTGATTCAAGAGGAAGGTTTTTATGCCCATTCGAAGCTAGGACGGGTCGCTAATACTAAAGTAATAATGAAAATATTTAATATTAAAGATAAATAAGTAATTTTTCAAAATCGTCCTGCATTCCCGACCGAATATGGATACCTGAGTGAAGATAGTAGACAAGCTCTCTCACAAGATATGGGAATACATATGTAAGTCTTCAATCATAATAAAGCAATATGCAAATGTCTATGAAACTCTACTAGTCACTAGATCTTAGTTAGACATCCGGGTTCATCGAAGGTTTAGCATGGAAAAAGCAGGAAAACGTGAGATTTTTTCAAGCACAAAATTAGGGCTGCGCTGTTGAAAGAAATTTATTTCAGAAATCTATTTACTCACTGATCTTAGCGTCCTTTCGGTTGCATCTTTTACTCAATTAGAAACCGGAAGTTTAAGTGATATTTTTCAATCCTTTATTAGGGTAAGAATTATAGAATTTAGCAATAATTTTATAAGTGGCCTACAATCCATCTTGAGAATGTTATTTCTAGGATAATAAACTACCACTTATTAAGATATTTAAAGCCTATATAGATATCTTAAAAACTATGTGTATAAATGACGTCTTTCATGAATTTTAAAAATGAGATAGTAAAACTGAAATAAATTATTTTTTCATGTAAATATTTTGCATGGCATAAACTTGCGCCGCATGAAGTCTTTCAATTTTACAAAACATTTATTTGATTTTACAAACCCAACTCTGTTAAGCAAATAAAAATAACACTCAGAACGTATTCTACAAACTGCGTCATCAAAATTTATTGAAGAGCACACACGACGAATATGAGCTCAGTCTAAAAAAGATCCAACATTACGTTCAAAAACTAGCCACGAGGCATCCCGGAAAATATTTTCCGGGGCCAAGGGTCCCGTGGGACGGGACAACTGTTACGCTGCACCCGCTTTTAGTCCACTTTTTATTTTATTCCACTTTTTTCGACAAAAGCTTTTAACTTTTATGGAGGTGTTCATATAGCATTTTCGCGGGAAATTTCGTTCGCTCTCATTGTCAGTATGGAGCGTGTTATAGCCGTCCAGCTTTGTTTTAGGTTGATTCCATTAAATCGGTGACATCTATTTTTTCTACAAAACATTGTTGGGCGTACATATTAAAAAATAATACTGATAAATTTTATACAATGTGTTTTCGGGTCAGGCATCAAAAGTATTTTGTTTTTTCGGTTTATAAAGTTTATATGTAACTAGTTTTTAAGGGTTTCGTAGTCAAAGGTTAACAGGTTAACACCGCAATCGCAGATATGATAGTTTTTTAATTTTTTGTCGGTCACCGGTGGGCTATGTGTTCAGTGTTAAAAACAGAATCTAACCAGTTTTTACATTGAATTTATAAATTAAATTCATTTCTTAATAAATTTCATGCTACACATATTTTACCCGAAAACGTCATCAAATCTCGAGCAATGTCTAGTTTTTTGTTGCCTACAATTAGGCAGTCGATAAGATTTTCCATTGCAAAGAATGAGTGAAAGGGTGCTGGTTATTTATATTGAAGCCTGTTCCAGCCACGTTCCAGTAAACCCAAGAGAATTTAAAATTAAAATCAACTGATCTGATCTGCGTGAGCAGACATCTGCCATGTGACTACTCACTAAGTTATTGATACCTACCTTCAAACCCTCTCTCCATTCAGGGACCAAGATCTATTTCTAACCTCTGAACCAGCGAAGTCAATGCTTCTTCTTTTTCTCTCCTTGTCTCTCCTATACTTTTTCGGGTCCACCCCCGTAATACTTTATTAGCATTTTTGCAGATTTAGTGTCATTTCTGGGCTTATGCTCAACGTTCTCATGTCTTCGGAAATAGTTCGACTCCAGGGTTTGGCGGGCGTACTCTTCCTCTTTTACCTTCCCGTATGTCCATCACCTTGTAGGTCATAATTGGTCTTCATTGCGACGCATCACAAGTCCGTACCAACGCAAGCGGTTCTCTCTTTTTTTATTGAACCAGCGAAGTAAACACGTAAAATCATGGGATAAATACGAGAGCCTCATAACCCATGCTTATAACGAACGAACTCCAGCGTAACTCCGACCTCTCGTGATGTATGAGCATAGCCCTTTAACCTAAGCCTTATTTCCGCTACGCTTTCATGACACTGAATAAAGATCAGAAGATATACCTCTTAATTTTACCATTAAAAAGCTGTTCTTTGCAAATATGCTCGTGTAGAACTAGACTCTATAGTACTTACTGATGACCTAAATGGGGACTTAAGAAAACAGTCAGTAGCAGTAGTTTGCATTAACTAAATAATAGCGGAGGCTCGCAAAGTAATTTGGTACTTGTGTTAGGAAACGTATACTTATGGAAACACTACATCAAAAAAACACATATCAAAAAAGGCCGATGAAGAAAGAGGATTAGAACGAGCGACTGATGATAGACTAGATTGCATTGTACAGCTAACTTATAAATAGAAGTCGCCGTTTTGTTACTCCCTAAAGATGTATCTTATACTCGTAGTAGTTCATAATGATGGTTATGAAAGACCATCTATTATACTAATTCTCTCACTCTATGCTTGTACTGTCTCATGACAGACTTCAGCACATGTTTACCTTTCGTTATAGCTACTTGTGTACGAAGCGGATATTAGTCAGATTTTTTACGCAAAACGTTCAAAGTATTTTTGAGTTAAATAAAACAATGCCCTTTTTGATAATTTATGATAGCATACTTTCTATCGGCATATTTAGCCAAACATAAGTTTGTTTGGAATCATGTCATCCATCTAATAATAATTATGAAAGGTCTTATTATAACGAAGCGCTATTTTTTTGGAAAATCATAAAAAGTACTATATAACCATTGAGTTATGCAATGTTTTTTTATATGAGCCAGCAAGATGTGATTGTAGTCCAACGCTGGACATTTTGAATAATAAAAGTTCATCTGTGTAGTGTAGTGTAGTGCAATACAGTGAATTAAAAATTAATAAATAAAAAAGTCCATAATGCTTAAATGATCAATGGAAACATCTTATAATTATTAACATGAGCTTAAATTAACCATATAAGTAATAGGATGAAACCAAAAAAAAAAAAGGGAAAGAGAGGGAGAACAAAAACAGACAACCTAACGTAAAGAAGGTTCTCATGGAAAACAGATTTTTCACCTTACAGTACATAAATAAAAAATTACTGAAGCTTATTAAGGGCTCTCCACGCAAGTTGGTTTACTCTTGACCGATTTTTTCGAATCAAAGTTATTATGAGGTGTCATTGGAGCTATAAATATATAAAGGCATGAAGTTTCATAGGCGTAAAATGGATTGGTTGAGCAGAAAACATAAAAAGAGTCTAATGACACTATATTACTTTGGTTGGTAACTCTCTCAACATTGAGTTTTCCTTGTTGCAGCTTTGTACTTCAGTATCATTTTGGTGGTAGTGTAGGAGGGGTTGAAGAGTTAAAGAATCATTGATTAAACAACTGGGTTTATTAATGATTATCATATTAGCCACAAAACGTCCACTGCTGGACATAGGCCCCCCTCATAGATTTCTAATGGGACCGATCTGAAGCGGCCCGCATCCAGGGTCTTCCTGCGACCTTAATAAGGTCGTCGGACCATCTAGTAGGTGGATGTCCCACGCTACGCTTACCAGTACGTGGTCGCCATTCCAGAACCTTTCTGCCCGAACGGCCATCAGTTCTGCGCGCTATGTGCCCCGCCTAATGCCACTTCAACGAGCTAATCCGGTGTACTATGTCAGTTACCCTGGTTCTTCTACGAATCTCCTCATTTCTAATGTGTTCCACAATAAAGAGATTTGATAATGTGATCTCGCAGAGAAACACCGACCATAGCCCACTCCATAGCCTTGAGCTTTCTTATGAGACCCATAATAAGAGGCCACGTTTCAGAGCTATAAGTCATCGCTGGTAACACACATTGATGGTTTATTAATGATACTATGTACTTATTTCATATACATACTAATATTCTACAAGACAATATTATGGGTGAAGGAACGATGGCGTTGGGCTCTACTGCTTACCGTGCATGTGTGCGTGATAGATACGGTTATGTAAAACTTCTTCTTCTTTTGGTGCTACTTCATTATTGAAGCTTAGCTGTAAGCTATTTAAATCTAGCCTTATCCATAGCAAGTCTGAACAACTGTTTAATTGTTCTAATACCAGTCCATTGGCGGATGTTCCTCAGCCATGACATTTATGTGTAAAATTAAGCGATTCGCGTCAACCAACAGTCATCATTTCCAATACCTTATTTTATATAGTTTGATTTTATTTTATGACTTCTCGCCTGCCGTTTTTTTTTTCTGGTGAAATCAACCATATATTGGTATAAAAAAGAAATACGCGGAATTCCGACGTATGCACCGATCAAAAAACGAAAATTATTCAATATAAAAACAACCTTAACACGAGGATAGGCTGAGCTTTATATGTAATTCGTGGAATTTATTTAAATAATTTACCAAGAGAAAATTAAATATTGCATGACGCGTTTCGTGCAATCTTTTGATCGTAATTCGAATCGGCTTTTTCGGAATCGCTGCAAACGTCAGAATTTCAGACTCTTATTTATTTATGTATTTTTTTCATATGTAATCTGATAATTTTACAGGATCCACGACAACTGGTGGCTTACAACCATCTCTATAATTCATGCAAGATCCAGTGAGTAAGCAAGACAGCGCAATACATGATGTAATCAAAGCTACATCTCCCTTACTCAATCGTTCTAGCATGGTTTTAAAAGATGGTTGTAATACACCTGGGGGGTTATTACCGTCTCTTAAAACCGTGCAAGATCCAGTGAGTAACCGAGACAGCGCAATACATGATGTAAGGCGACATCTCCCTTACTCACTGGATCTTGAATGGTTTTAAGAGATGGTGGTAAGCCACCTGTCGTTTAAGACAAAAAATAAATAAACTAAAATTATTTAACAATCATCATCATTACTTCGTGTAGGTCAATCGATCATGCATTTCCTAGTGTCAGAGTTCTTCTAAACCGCCCACGGACGCTAACCTAGTTTCTTTAGCAACAACCAGAGTACCAAGCAGCCGGGACCAACGGCTTAACGTGCCTACTGAAGTACGGAATCATCTCTATTATCAGACAATCAGGTGAATCAAGCCTGCAATGTCCTAACAACTAAACAATGTATATTTCCCATGGGAATCGAACCCACGACTCCCTGGTCTATAGGCAAACGCCTTAGCCATTGGACCACGGAGGCATTTAACAATAATACAACCTTAAATTTATCCTCTCTGGTCGAAAACTAGAATTTGCAAACTGGACCAATTTAGCTCCGACCACCATACCTATAGGTAGTGTAGATATATGTAGTGTCATTACGTATATAGCCACTAAGTCGTTATTTAGAGGCGAAACACGTGTTCAATTTGTATGCAGAACCCGCTTTCATCTGCAGTTGCATCTGTGATTCAGCAAAAACAATTCAAGTTTACTCCTATTACCTTAAGAATTAAGACTTGATTTGTATGGCATTTATTTTTTCTAGCGAAGTGAACCTTGGAAATAAGAAAAGCCCCAAACCCACGCCAGCATCGTATCTTCATGTAAAGTCTAGTTAATACTTTACTTTATTTGCTCATAAAAATCAAATAATTTCAAAACAAAATATACGGCTGAAATAGATAATTTAGGTACCTATGGTTATTAATAAATTACTTCATATTTTTAAATAGCTTATAAATGAACATATTAAATTAAAATAAAACTAAAAATAATTTACAAATTTCAAATATATCTCCGAGTAAAAAGCTAAATACTACATTTCTCTCAAGTCATTTGCAGTGAAACTGACCTAGAAATTTCGACATAAAAAGTGCGGCTATTAAGTAAATAAAGGGTCATCTCCTTTAGCCAGAGTGTAAAATAACTCACAAAAGAGATTTGTTTCCTGAGCGTTCTATTCATCACGACAAAGATCTCCAGTGGACTCTGGCTTTAAAGAAAATTGGATGTCTTACTCCGTCGTTGCCGGATTTATAGATGTTTCAACACTAAGATGTAAGAATATGATTGATTCATTTGGATAAGGTATACGATTTTCTATAAAAAATTACCTCTACTTATTCACTTTATCATCCAAGCCATAGACATTATGAAAACCATTATAGAAGGCAAGACGGATAATAAGGAGAACAAGATGGAGGTACGTCGAAGGAAAAATTGAGAGTCGTAGCGTGGATGTAAAAAGCCTAGCGGAATATAGATACACTTAGAAGCTATTCCATCGGAAAGAGCACAGCTCTTTAATTTTAGTTATATATAAGGCTAAACATTTCCTAATACAAAAGGAATCTTGCTTATGTAAACCTTTATTAAAAATATCTGGATAGCTTAGGATGATGTCGGGCCTGATTCAGTTAGGCATCAACATCACCACTTCTAATACGCTATTACCGTAAATCATAAATCTTATACAAAAATAATTGTCTTAATTTTTAAGATACTATGCTAATTAAGGCAACAACAGAGAATGATGTAAAAAGAGCCTTTTGATGCCACATCCAAAAGGATGGATGTATTCAATGATCAGCGCTAAGATATCAGAATGTACACTTGTCGTTGTCAGTTATACCACCAAGATGAATGTTCGGCGTGGCTTTCGTCCAAAATTCTTGTGTTGCGACCAGCGAATTAATAGTTATGAAAATTATTCAAACTTTTTACATAATTTTCAATTCACTCGAAGAAAACCACTCGACGAGATTGGTTTCAAAGTTTCCTGAGATTGATATATTTATGGGAACAAACAAATGTCACGGTTTATACTACGGTTTTGATGGTTTCCGTGATTTAATTTTTAACATGATCTGATCTTTTTTATTCAAGTGATGTTTGTGCAGTTCAGAGGATTAATAATTTAAATGCGCCTTAATTCCTCTTTACGAGTATGTCAGAAATACCATTCATCATACCATCAGTTTAACCGCAGGCTGTCCACTGCTAGACATGAATGTTTCCCCTAAGAATTTCCAGAATAACCGGTTGGAAGCTGCTTGCATCCAGCGCCTGCCTGCGATCTTTCATCTGACCATCTGGTCGGTGGACGTGCGATGCTGCGCAGAACCTTTGAGAGCATTTTTGCCCCATTGGTTTTTTAGCACTATGAGTATGTGCCTCGCCCACTTCCGCATCAAAGAGGTAATTCACTCTCAGGGAAATACCATTGATCAGTTCTAGTGATGGTACTTCTGACAAAGTTTTATATCAGTAGGTAGTATTAATTTATATCGTTTAGGAAACATTTTTTTTTCTGTGTCCTCAATCTCCTCTAAACGATATTAAAATACATAAGTAGGTACTTAGGGAAAATTAAAACATTATTAAAATTTATTTTTGTGTTAGTGTTCCAGACCCACAACATACTAGATTTAAAGTTGTTTCTTTAAGTATTCCGAGTAATTTATTAAAAATCATTCTTTCCCAGTAAATTTTCAAAATGCGTCTCATTTTGGGTGTGCCAGTATTTTAATTTTCAAACTCAAGATGACGAAGGTGTTTTTAAAATTATAATCTGTTTCCCGCAAGAGATTCATGAAAACTGCTCGACTCAAGATGCTGTTGATATTAATCCTGCTCGTGTTTTAATATCTCTTGGAAAGGCCTGCTAGGAAACCGTCTTACTGATAAAACGAAAATTTTATTAAAAAATATTTTAACTGAATTTTACTTAGAAGTAAAATAAAAATTATGTAATTAAATAAATAGAAATAGTTATATTAAAATTCAATTTTGACTCGTACTTGACTTTTTGACTTGGTAGCCTTGACAGAAGTTTCCATCGAGATAGCCTGCATGTCTTATAACCAGGTTACAGTTAAGACTTAAGTTAGTCGCCTTCAGTTAGCCTGAAAATTCTGACACTACTTTCACAGAATACTTAATAGTCTACTGTTGACTACCAACAACGAAGATAGTACAAAAAATAGGAAAAAAATAACGCATTGCGCAAAATTCAAACATCAAAATCTGGAAACGGGAGGCGAAACAAACGGCAAACAAAGCGCTTATTGTTCGACGTAAAATGACAATTTTCCGCTGGGATTCGATTCCAAAACTGCGATAAGTGAAAGCTTACCCGTTCGAGTGGCAATGAACGTGACTTAGGACGGCTCGCGACGAATAATGGCGCCTACCAAATTAGATTGCATTGCTTGGGATCTCTTAGAACCGAGTACCACTTTTATTTTGTCACGTATTTTAGTCACTGGGCATTTTTGCAGTTTCGCATCCGAAATTGTGAATTCTTCTGTTAAGGTTATGCTCTCGCGTTTAGATTTTTATTTACGGCCTCTTTGACACAGTAACCTGGAAAAATGAAGCATTGTATGGACGCTGAATTAAATAATAAATTTATAGTGGAACTTTCAGCAGAATCAACAAATTAGTAGTAGATCTTATATTAGTAGTATTCTTATATCATGTCTAAGCCAAATAAATTGAATTTGAATGGAATGTGATGAACAATTTTCAACCCTCTAAATTGCAACTGCTATTTGACAAAAAAGACACACCTTTATGACAATGGGAACAAAGTTTAGAATCATTTATATATTGCTACCAATTGCAGGGTGACTAATCGTTCAAATTGAGTTTAGCTGCGCTTGCCGTAACGTGGCTAGAATTCAGCTAATTCGGTTAGTCGCTAACTAACACCTTAATTTTTCCTATGAGAGTAATTGCCTTCTAGTTTAACTTGATTTTAACAAAATATTTTTAGCATTAGTATGGCTTGTTTAGTTAGTTCGAGCTTGAATTTAAATATAAACAAATTTTGAATTTCCTGTAAAACACAGAATAGTGGTCCCTTTAAATAGTCAGATGATTTTAGCTTGCAGTATCTTTAATAAACTCATCATTTGAAAGATGAATAATCTTTACAAAAATTGCTCCCTATATAACCATAACCTCCAGCATATTACGACATTCTTAAACTTCAATATCGCAGAGAAGAAGGTAACGTCCAACTTGAACTCGCTTTAACTCTCTTTAACCATACATGAGAAGTATGTAAACATGCTTAAAACTTTTATCATGTACCCGTAACAATGTAAATGTCTTAAAATTTAACAAGCAAAGATAAGGTTTGTGGGGAAAATCCGTCAGGAACGGAGACGTTACAAGTCATACATCGCACAGTTCACCATACTTTTGAACAATCCGTACTCACTTACATAAATAAAATTGAGCTCGTGAAAAATATTGCAAGCAGTTTTGACCTTTATGCCTCACAAAATAATGGCTTTTGCATGTAAATTTAGGTGTATTATTCAGCGGCAAGCGGGCGTAATTTGCTTCTCGCAATTATAACAATCAACTTTCATGAACTGCTGGCTTGTTTACAAATTGTATTTAGTAAATATCATACTTAAGTCTTGCTCTTTATAATTCAGTCGGATAAAGGGCACTGTGTGTTTTGTGGGGTTTGTGCACGTCGTTATTGTGTTTCAGTTTAGTTTCAATGGCCGCCGTAACTCGGTTTGAGGCCTGTTTTATTAATTATTTACAGATGCTATTTTAAGTGGACTTGACATTTGTGTATGAACGTCTTATTACTCAGTATGTTATTATTTTCAACTATTTATGACAAAATTCTAGCCCATATCATTTAACTCGGGGTCAAATTATACACGGTATCTTTTTCATTTGTGACAGCGTAACGTTATTTCTTTTGTTCTCTACGGTAGCTGAAGAATTTTAAATAAGATTAAGCATTGTTTTTATTACTGGCCGCCTCACTTACGTCCACTCTCCTTGGGAATGTTGTGATTTGTAAAATCCTTCGCTACCACAGCCACTGAAATTCCAAATTTAAGTCTCCTTTCATGACACGGAAGGAGAGTGGTATAATCTTATGACGGATAGCACAAAATAGGTAAAGCAAGTGCACAACCACATGTCGATAAATATCTTCAAGTCAAAGATTTAAAAAAAAAATGCCAGGCCGCGTGCGATGCCTATTTATATGTTCAAAGTAAAAATAATGATGTCTGTCAACAAGTAAATAAATGGAAAATAGAAACATACAACCGATGTCATGATGAGTTTTGTCATGGTTATACTAAAATTGATTCTTTAGAAGTGAGGTTAGTTCTCAAACGATATATAGTTCCCAGTGTATAATACTGTGCACTGTGATTGCAATCTGTATAACTGGTACTGACTGAGCCGGATAGCGTTTGCGGTCGTCCTGACACATTGGAAACGAGAAACGACCAATCTCGATGCTGTTTTCTGGATCAAGTTGCCCAATGGGATAATCCTTGCTGTTTTGTGCATCCTAACAGTTTTTTAGCCATACATTGATAACCCACGATATAATTGGGTTTGTCGCCTTTGTACAGAACTATTTATGCATTCTTTGTATTGTTTTTTTTCTCTAAATCTCCCATTTTATGCTTTTCGGACCGGCAGTACCCCTAGTATGAGATTTTATAAACAGCAGACGCTAGCGACTGTGTTATAGGATTTTTAAGGAATTTCTTAGTTGCTACTATTTGCTAGGTGCGCTATACAGGTTTGTCATTCGAAATCGCTAACTAATTTGTGGTGATTGTGATTAATTTCCATAGAAAATAATCGCTGTAATGTGGCAGCTACACCATGTAGTCGAAAGTCTTCGTTGTTCTATGGGCTAACTACACTTTTTAGATAATGCAGAGCACTAAAATATTTTTTATGCACCTTATGACATTATGAAATAAAATAGCTTGTCTGGTCACCATCCTAAAATTAAGACAACCTACAAGAAGTTAATTAAATGTAGGGCTCCAATAATACGAACATTCAAAATATACTTTTTTTTAGAAATTGTCACTTATGGTTAGCAAATGTTCAAACCCTGATTAGTTAAATTGTAATCGTAATCGGTTTGCGTGTCGCTGTAGCGGACACAATGCAGCCCTAATCAGGTCATCTGCATTTGAAGGGTTAAATATGAGCATGATTATGTCGGCCGGTAACTAGATAGGAACAGATCCTGTTAATTCCTACTTTCATTCCATATTTCATACTTTCTATACTAATATTATAAATGCGACAGTCTGTCTGTCTATTTATAAATTTATCTCTCACGCTTTCACGGCTAAGCCTCTGGGTAAATTCTGATATTTTGTATGGATAATTAGTTAAAGAGCGGGATTCAAACATTGAAACACTTTTGATTTATAATCTCACGCGGGCGGACCCGCGGAAAGGAACTAATATTACATATGTCACGATTTTAGTCCTTAAATATCAGTCAGCCGTTGTAGCATAACCGCCGTATTAAGAAACGTTTTATAAGCCCATTTTTAACTAAAATATGTTTTGTGGATCAATGGTCTGATAATAAATTAATTTATTTTTATTAAGTGGATTTGTTGTGGAGTTAATTATGATAATTACGAGTACCAGACCTTTGCAACATAGAAGCCACGTTGTATCGCTTGGAAGCGGCCTCCAGCGCTTGCCTTGGACGTTCTTCAGGGGGCTTAGCCAAAGTCACAATCGCAAAACGTTAACGACATACTACAAGAACAAAATGTATGGGATTGACATAAGATTGACCACGTGATTTACCGCAGCTTATGTCAATCCCATACATTTTGTTCTTGTCGACATTCGTTAGCGTTTTGAAATTGTCACTTGGCTATGGTCTCTGGTCATCTGGTTGAAGGGTGTCCGACACTATGTCAAGAAATGAAGGTTTTGCGTCTGAAATAATACGATTTACTGTTTGATACTGTTGAGTTAGTATCTTAATCTCGAACTTACTTTGGGGAAAACTCAATCTGATTTATTATTACTATCAGATAATTCAAATCCATAAAATTGTTAGTATTGCTAATTTGTCCCTATATATTTATTTATCCTTGTTTGACTGGCAGAGCCTTATTGGCATTAGCTTTACCTCTTGTACGAGCAATCGTACACTATAATCTTATGTAGGTCAGGCAAATGCCCACTCAGCGTTTACGTTACACATGCCGCGATCATTTAGTCGATAAGTATCAGTCAATAAATTCAGTTCATTTTAATACTCTAATTCATACGGTTTTATTTACAATCAGTGATAAACCTTCGACTCCCATCATCACCATATCACCAGTGTAGGATACTATTCAAACCCCCTACATTTGTTTTGGTCCTTCGAGTTACCGGGAAAAGCGGGACCCGTCGCGAGTGAACCTTTGTGATCAACAAACTGTAATTCGTGACTCTGAGGTATCGCCGGACCCTGGACTATCAGCTCCTATCATCATCATCAAACCCTCCTACATTTGTTTACATCAAATCAGTAAGACGGAGCATTCATTCAACGGTGGCTTGATAAATCAGTCAGGTCCCACTCATCAGTTATCAAGTAAGAATATTCCAATAATTACTTATACCTACTTATTATCATCATGGAAACATCAACCTCATCTGACGTCATTGTCCGTCAAGCGGAAATTATCGCTAAAATCAAAAAACTCCAAATCAATTTCGGCAAGGATTCTACGTCTAGGAAGACGGCAGAATACATAGCCAACAAAATAGAACTTTTAGATAGTTATTGGGACGAGTTTGATATGAACCATGAACTTATTATGAGAAACCCTTCAAAAGCTGAGCAGTACATCGCGGATGGTTCCTATCAGGCTTGTAAAGACACTTATCAGGCACTTCGTAGTCATGTTTTGGCATTTAGGAAGGAGGAAAAGGCAGTTCAGCCTAGTGGGGAAATTGACGAGCTCCTCACATTACAACGTACTCATTTCCGAGCATTTGATAGGTTAGTTAAGAGCATAGACGTGAACAGCATTTCAGAAAAATGGGAAATAGAGGACGAATTGCGTAATATTCAAGCTAGGTGGACAACTATAGACAATACGCACTTAAAAATCGATAATATTTTGGCTGGTGGTGATATAAGTTATGAGAGTGAGTTTAGTAAGTTCGAATTACTCTATAAAAATATCAAACGGCAATTAAATAGTAAGTTGTCATCAAGCACCCACACCCAACAATCACTCCCTAAATTAGAAATTCCTATTTTCACCGGAAAATATACTCATTGGCCGACCTTTTTTGACTTGTTTTCTGAAACGATCCACAATAATAATTCCATCAACAAAGCCCAAAAAATGCAGCACTTAAAAGGCAAGGTCCGAGGCGAAGCTGAACGTCTTATTCAGCATTTACATATCTCCGCTGAAAACTACGACACTGCGTGGGATATATTATTACACAGGTACAATAACCCCCAACTTCTCTTTACGCAACAAATTGAATTATTTTTAAATCAACATAATGTCACTAAACAATCATCGTTCGAGTTGAAAAGACTTTATGACACTACTACAGAGTGCATTCATGCCATCCACAACCTTGGTGTGGACACCAACACTTGGAACCCCCTCTTAGTTCACTTATTGTGCAAAAAATTAGATCAAGAAACCTATTGTGATTATAAGGAATCCCGAAAATCACCGCGAGATTTAGCATCGTTAGACGAGTTCATGACGTTCCTGGAAAGCAAATTTACGGCTCTGGAACCTATTACTAGAAAAGATAGGGAAATCTCATCATTCAACTCAAATAAACCAAACCTCAAACGTGTCGCAAATAATTCGAAATCATCAAATTTTCAACCTTATTATCAAACTAATAAAAATTATCAGGCAGTCGTCAATCATACTAATGGTAACAAATGCGCAATCTGCAATTTTAGCCACAATAACAATTTATTTAATTGTAAGAAATTTACGAACATGCCACCGGATATGCAATTAAAGACAATTGCAAAATTTCGTATTTGTCAGAATTGCTTATTTAATCATAATGAAAAGGAATGTATGTCAAATAAACGCTGTAGGGAATGTAACGGAAAACATAACACCCTACTTCATGAAGCATATGCACGATCTGGATCACATTCAGTGACGACAAATTCTTCTCAACCATCAACATCATCTAGTTTCCCGAAACAAATGAATGTTAATAGTGTGACTGCCGCAGACGAGGAAATCTTACTCACTACGGTACTGTTAGACGTAAGAGCAGCTGACGGCACCTATGTGACCTTGAGGGGTCTTTTAGACCAGGGCAGCCAAATTTCTCTTTTGACACATCATTCATGTCAATTACTAGGATTGCCTCGTCGGCACTGCGAAGCCACAATCACAGGTGTCGGTCCTAAAACCGAAACTTCAAAGGGAGCTGTACTTCTACAATGTCGATCAATATATGGAGATTACGAAATTCAAACCGAAGCCTTAGTTATGCGCAAGGTCGTAAACAATTTGCCATCAACATCATTCGCGAAAAAATCCTGGCCTCACCTTCAACATATAAATTTAGCCGACCCACATTACAACGTTTCAAGACCTATCGACATCCTCTTAGACGCAAGTTTCTACTCTGAGATCATTATGAGTGGATTGATCAAAGGCCCCGCTCAGGCGCCCATAGCTCAGCAGACTAAGCTAGGATGGATATTATCAGGCAATGTCAAAACATTTCAATGTAACGTCATTTTAAACGATTTATCAGATGTCTCAAAGTACTGGGAGATGGAGGACATTTCTACCGAATCGTCATCTACAACACTGACAGAGGAAGAACAGTACTGTGAAGATTTTTATCAACAAACTACGAAGCGTTTAGATTGTGGAAGATATGAAGTTGGCATCCCCATGAAGCCTGGATATCAAAATAAATTAGGTTTTTCTAGACAAAAGGCAATAGCTCAATTTAAACAGCAAGAAATCAAAATGCAAAATAATTCTGATTTTTCAGAAGGCTATAAAAAATTTATGAAAGAATATTTAGAACTCAATCATATGAAGTTAGCTAACGACAATAAAAATCAACTAAATTACCTCCCCCATCACGGTGTTTTAAAATTAGATTCAAACTCCCTGCCATCATTGAGAGTTGTCTTCAATGCGTCCTCAAAGTCTACGACTGGACATAGCCTTAATGACCTCATGTTCAGTGGTCCTAATATTCAAGTAGATCTCTTAGGCCTTATATTATCGTGGAGATCACATAAGTATGTCATCACTTCAGATATAGAAAAATTCTTTCGTCAGATTTTAATCAGAGAATGCGATCAGCATCTGCAAACTATTGTGTGGAGAGACTCACCAGACTTATTACTTCAAGAATATTTCTTATCAACTGTCACTTATGGTCTCAAAGCTTCACCCTTCTTGGCCATGCGTTCCCTAAAACAACTTGCAGAAGATGAAGCGAAGAGGTATCCATTAGCAGCGTCAGCACTAAAATCGTCATTTTATATGGATGACTTGCTCACCGGTGCGGATTCACTCGAATTTTGTAAGCAGCTACAAATGGAACTTATATCAATTTTTGAATCAGCAGGCATGAATCTAAGAAAATGGTCCAGCAACGAACCTTCGCTCTTAGAAGAATTATCACCCAACTTGTTAAATAAACCTGTTGAATTCAAATGTCTGGAAACCCGAAAAACACTTGGTTTAAAATGGTTACCAGCATCAGATAGTTTTATATTTTCTAATCAATCAATTCATCATGATACCAAGGGGCCTATCACTAAACGGCAATTACTATCAAATATTTCAAAAACGTTTGACCCTTGCGGCCTAATTTCACCAATTTCCGTTAGGGCGAAACTACTCTTTCAAAAAACATGGACATCTAGTACAACTTGGGATGAAGAATTATCATCTGAATTTCAGCAAGAATGGCTTCAGCTAGTCCAAGAATTTAAATCATTAAATAACATCAAAATCCCTCGTTATTTAGGAAATAAAAAATTATCACCTCAATTACATGCATTTTGCGATGCTTCGGAAAAAGCATACGCCTGTGCAATATACCTTGTAACGCGCAACGATAAGGGCGAACGCACATCGACGTTAATAGCAGGAAAAACCAAATTAGCGCCATTAGCAAATAAACAATTATTGCCACGCTTAGAACTTTGCGGTGCAGTCTTACTTTCTCAGCTTCTCGAAAAGGTTCTTCATTCGATACCTAACCTTGATACTAAATTATATGCTTGGACAGATTCAATGATTGTTTTAGGATGGTTACATGGCGATATATCAAGATGGAAGCAGTTTGTTTCAAATCGTGTACAAAAAATTATGAAGGTTGTACCAGCTTCATGTTGGCAATACGTAAAATCGGAAGAAAACCCAGCCGACTGCGCTACTAGAGGAAGTCATAAACAGACGCTATCAGAAAATAAATTATGGTTTGAAGGTCCATCGTGGCTAAAATTTGAACCTAATAATCAAAATCAAATATCATATCAGTCTCCAAATATAGAAACTAAAAAACTCCATGTAAATGCAACCTTACAACTTGAACATTCACTTGTCAGCGATTTGCTTCAACAACATAGTTCATTAACTCGTGTCGTCAGAGTCATTGCATGGGTATTACGTTTCATCATATGTTTTCGCGATAAGCAAAGGTCGTCGCATGCTAAATTACTCTCATCAGCAGAATTAAATAGAGCACTTCATTTAATCGTAAAAGACGAACAAGCAAGGGAATTTGGAGAAGACATCATTTATCTACAAAAACATGGTCACGTTCGCAAAAATAGTAAACTTTTATGTCTAAACCCCTTTCTCGATAAGGATAATATCGTAAGAGTAGGCGGGCGTTTACAACACTCCAACATCAGCTATGATGCCAAGCATTCTATAATTTTACCCACTCATGGACGCCTTACGGAACTAGTCATAAACCAAGCGCATATCACAACATTACACGGCGGTCCCCGTTTAACCTTGTTCTATATTCGGGATAGATTTTGGATAATAAGTGGTGTACGCACCGTCAAACGTCAGCTAAGAAAGTGTGTAAAATGTCGTCGATTTTCTCAGGAGAGTCATCAGCAAATCATGGGTGATTTACCATCTCCTCGGGTAACACCTTCGCGTCCTTTTACACATAGCGGAGTAGATTTTACTGGGTTTGTGGAACTGAAGGCAAATAAGGGACGTGGTATTAGAACAACTAAAGGATATGTGGCAGTCTTCGTGTGTCTCTCTACGAAGGCTGTTCACTTAGAGATAGTATCAGATTTGAGCACACCTACATTCTTAGCCGCCTTTCGTCGATTTTGTGCTCGCCGAGGTACTCCTGCCCACATGTACAGTGACAATGGCACAAATTTCGTAGGTGCCAACAGACTACTAAAAAAGGAATATCAAGAAATCATCAAAAACATCAATCAAGATTTTTTAAATGACATTTATGACCTTCAAATAGTGTGGCATTTCAATGCTGCCGGCAACCCGAGTGCTGGGGGCTTGTGGGAGGCCTCTGTCAAAAGCTTAAAATACCATCTCAAGCGTGTTTTAGGTGAACAAAGGCTAACGTATGAAGAATTCGCTACGTTACTCCATCAGATCGAAGCCTGTCTCAATTCACGTCCATTGTGTCAACTTACGGAAGGTTCAGACGACGAGTGCCTTACACCTGGTCATTTTCTAGTAGGTGGCCCGATTTTATCAAGACCTCAGACTGACCCCCAATCAGTGACCTTGTCTAAACGCTGGAAGATGGTTCAAATCATGAACAAACATTTTTGGCAGCGATGGTCGTCGGAATACTTGCAACAACTTCAGAGTAGATCAAAATGGAAATCACCAAGTTATAATTTTAAGTCAGGCGATGTTGTTATAATCAAAGAGGATAACCTTCCACCGGGAAAGTGGGCTCTCGGTAGAATTCAAGAAGTTTTTCCGGGAAAGGACGGATATGTACGTGTCGTTTCACTAAAGAGCAAAAACAAAATCGTTAAACGGCCTACAAGCAAACTTATCTTATTACCCGTACAAGAATCCACATCAGAAAAGGTAGAAGAAAAGACAGAGTCGTCTGCTACCCCATCAAACCATTTGGACCGTAATTTTAATGATTCCAATCAGAACGTCGTCCCGCGCCCTAGACGTCGTCGTGGAGGCCTCAATTTCAAACATTTCTTTATCAATTTGTTGTTAATATTCACAATTTTCATTTCTCCTACCATCCCTCAATCAACAAATCATTTGCCCCTTTTCAATGTCACTTCCCTAAATGATAATCAAGGACTATTTTTTGATAAGATAGCAGACTTGCAGTATGTTAAGGACGACTGGAAATTAATTGTCTATTATAACATGACTACTTACTGGGATAGTATATTAAACACGAAGAAATATATCAAAGGAATCAAGGAATTATGTAAACACTTTACGGAACAATACTCGGATATCATATTGCAATTACAAAATGAAATTAATGAAGTTGAACATTATAACTTGTTACTTAAGACTCACGGTTCATTGCGACAAAAAAGAGGATTGATCAATGGAGTTGGTTATCTCGCTAATACACTGTTTGGTGTGTTGGATGAAAGGTTTGCAGATCAGTACAAGGAGAATATCGAGAAGATTGTTGCTGACGAAAATCATCTAAAGTTATTGCTAAAAAATCAGACATCAGTTTTGGAATCCGAATACAACATCCTACGAAGAAATGAAAATACTATGAAAAATCAATTCGATATAGTTAATGAACGTATCAGAAGCCTTTCAGATGGTATTAACAATGTCAATGGGAAATTGCATCTCGAGTCATCAATTATAGAAGCCACCATTCTCCTATCACAAATCAAAGGGATTCAGGAGACACTCTTGAATACTGTCACAGATATTACTCACGGTCATATTGACACCAGACTACTATCACCTGAACAATTACAACATCAACTCAATATCATCTCGGGACAACTTCATGGAGATTCAACCCTACCCGTCAGTAATGACAACATCCGAGATATATATAGCAAGCGTAAGAGTGATGTTAAACTACCTCATTATTGAAATAAAGATACCTCTCATTAGTAACGATGTCTTCGAGTTGAACAGAGTAATTCCAGTACCTCAACTTCAAAAGAATTCTTCTATTCGTATTACGCCACTTCAGCCTTATATAGCGTACAATTTAGAAAAGGATAACGCCTTCCTTTTATCAGAATCTGATATTCAGTCATGCGTTCACGTCTCTGAATTCAAAATCTTATGCTCTCTAGATACACCTATTTTCGATCTTAAAATAAAACATTCATTTTGCGGTATACATTCGCTCGATTCTCACTCTTCTTACCCTATAGCGAACACCTGCGAGACAAAAATATCTCCCTGTAATAACAACTGGAATAAGTTGCATCATGTCAACGATTGGTTATTTTCATGCTGTTCTGCGTGTTCTGTACGCATCTACTGTGCTTCTCAAATGTCCCTTCATCAATTAACAGGCAACGGAATCATCACCATCAGTAAAGGTTGTACGTTGAAGGGAGACTCCTTTAGTTTATATGCTCATAATAATTTTTACCGAAATATAAATGTTCAGCCAAATATTGCTATGCCAAAATTGTCTATTTTGAATTCAATCTTAAATACTACAGTGCCTTATAATAGCCTGGGAACATATGAGAATGAGCATGCCTACGTACAATTGAAAAGCCAGCTTGATAACTTGAAAGCGCAAGAAATAGCGCCTCTTATTGTTCACAATGTCCATCATTATGCAGCTATTTATTCTATCATTGGAATAGTACTATTTATTGTCATCATCATTACTTCCTGGAAGATACGACAGCGATGCTATAATCACCGCGGCAGCTCCGGCCCCCTGTCTGGGCCCACTCCGGCGGCGGCGGAAGGTGCAGTGAGTGTTAGTGATAGTGCAATTGAAATGATCCAATTAAATAAAGTGAAAAGCAAATCAGTTCATTCAGTGCAAAGTGTGTGTAGTGTAGATGTGAGCACATCGCCTACTTTTCCGCGTACGATCAATGTGAACTCTTAATAATTTTGTAAAAATCATTCTACTAACAAATATATTGTTACTCACCTTGTATCACCTAACAAATGGTTATATCATTTAAACTTAATAATTCATATTATAAATTGTTTATTTAGTTTTATCTCTTTTGGGCATCTTCCTGTCTGAGATGGCAAGATGTACGAGCAATCGTACACTATAATCTTATGTAGGTCAGGCAAATGCCCACTCAGCGTTTACGTTACACATGCCGCGATCATTTAGTCGATAAGTATCAGTCAATAAATTCAGTTCATTTTAATACTCTAATTCATACGGTTTTATTTACAATCAGTGATAAACCTTCGACTCCCATCATCACCATATCACCAGTGTAGGATACTATTCAAACCCCCTACACCTCTTGTGTTTTTTAAATTGCTACAGTTTTAAAAAATAACATTGTTTTTAAACAACAAAAGTATTGTATAAAAGCAAGATGAGATTGATACAGAAAAAAAACAACGCAAGAAATATAATAATCATTCAATAGATCCCAGTACGGTAGTTGACCACACAGCCCGATGGAATCATTGAATGTGGTTGCGGTGATGCCGGCTGTACATCAATTTCATGTGACCAACCTCGCCACTCTATTTGTGACGCTATGTAGATATACATACAATACAATATACTACCTACATAGTATTCACTGTATCACATAATTTAAGTAAACTTTGTTTAAAAAAAAAATTACCAATTTATTTTTGGTTAAATGAACATGGCCGGTAAATGCAAAAATCTAACAGTCCCACGAAAAAGTTCGCAGAAAGATGCTGCATTCAACAAAATTGAATACTTGATGTAATAAAATCCTGTCCAGACAATTGCAAATTAAGAAATAAGTACTGGCACTCAACACCCTAAGCCTTCAGTGTCTCTCCCATTGTTTCTGTAAGTAAACAGCTGACGTCTAGTAGCACAATTGTTACACTGAAGTTGTTAAGTAAACGTTTACCTCCCTTCACATGTCGCGCTGTTGAGTGCGAGGTGATACTTACCGGTTCAGTTAACGTAATCTTCAAACTAGGTTGTCTTGTTCCGACAAGAAAATTCCGGCAGAACGGGGATAGGTATTTTGGTATATCCTGGTAAAAGATTTTATGTTTTAATTTTGCTATAAAAAGTTAAACGAATGTATATCTTGATTAGAGTACAAAAACGTTAATTATTACTTTTTAACTTCTAAGCAGGCAGATACCTGCTAATATGATCATATTTTAATGGGCATCTTCAACAACACGTTATGACATCAGTATAAACAATGATATACTCGTATAGGTACTTTTAAAACGATTTCCGTTGATGTTCAGACATTATTATGGTTGGAGTGAGAGCCTGCCTTGTGTAAGGGTGATTGTGCGTGATCTAGAACGTTTTGCCTGAGAACCTACCCGGTTAATTCACTCGAAGTATTGTTTAAGAACAGTGTTCTTGTCGGTGGAGTGCTTCCCATCCCTGTCTTTAGCTATTTCACAATTTTAAAACATAAATAAAATATACCGAGGGTTCTATTTTACCACTTCAACAAAACAAAGAAAACTACATTCAAAGTATAAACCACACACACAACGTATTTCATTTTCAAGACAGAATGCAACTTTTCCCTACAGGATAAGAACGCCCAAACTATCCCGCACCCATTCTCATCTCGGAACAATTGTTTCTTTCATACTCAATATACTGCACAGCATTTGTCAATGTCACTGTTTCAGTGAATTGTGCATCCGTAAATCACCATGCTGTAAAGCGTTATAGGTACAGAAAGATATTCTTATAATAGATATATCAAGCGGTGATTTTGTGTTCTTGCCTTTTGATCTTGCCAAGTACAAAGCATGAAAAAGCTGGCATCAGTGATGACCACACACTTGAATAGAATAGAAAGAACTACTTGGGTTTGAGTAGGTATATCTATTCATAAGTTGTCTAAAAAAGTAACACATTAACAGACGTATTTCCGGACTCATACAATTTGGGTCTTTTCAAGGCTAAAATTAATAGGCTAGCGGGCTTCATCTTAGACCACATCTGTATTTAACATCAGATGAGATTAAGGTCAGTCGTTAACATTATAATATGAAAAAACGCTTGGTTGTTTTGGAACTGCTGAATTAAGTATATCTGTAGCCGGGTTAGGAGGCAAATCGTCCCATAGCAAACTTGGCCCTGGGACCAGTAGCTGCTTTGTCATTTTGTCAAGGGTCAATTGGTCCGACTGCAAACTTGGACCTGGGACCAGTTGCTTCTTTATGTTTTTATAAGAGGCAAGTGGGACCAATCCATCTTCAATATGGGAGAAGACGCTCCTTTTTAAAACCTAAATGTTCCTAAAGACTTAGTTTTATTTTTTTTAACCTGTTTATTTTTTTTCTTGTTAAAGGTTAATAATCTGTTTGGATCAAAACTACCCAACTAGTAAACATGGATAGGTGTTATAAAGAGAATAGGTGTAAAAGTATGTACCGCTGTATTCATAAAAGTTAACAAACGTTCAAACAATTTAAGTTTGTAGTCATTCTCTGTCAATGTCAAATACTAACTTGAGAGAGTAAAACACATTTTAACTAAAATTGGTTTATTAAATGTTTGATATTTTTTAATGAATATGGCGGTTAATGTTTAAATTACAAAACAAAAAAAAAAACTAAAGTACAAAATAATATCTTAAATGAAATTATTTATTAAAACATAATTTCCAAATAATTGCATATGCATTAAATAATTAAAACTACTTATTTAAAACCTAACTACTTAACTATAAATAAATATATGTAGAAGGAAAAAAGAAATATAAAAAACAATAAAGTATGATGATAAAACTTCTTGACTGCACTTAAAAAATATATGTTATCTTAATTTAATTCAAATTTTATAAAATCATACACAACAAAAAAAAATGTATAATCTTTCTACTGTACATTGGTTACGTAATGGCAAAAAAAAATTATTCAAAATTTATTTGTCTGCTTTATAAATTAAATTCGGGCTAACTTTTCAATACAGTGCCCAATGCTTATTTCGTGATCAAAAAGTTCTCTTATAATTTTTTGTTTCCTTTTTATTATTATGATCGTTTCGGGTTTTTTCTTTGATATGTAACCATTTTGTTTATATAAACTAAAATAATGTAAAGAATCTTTGATAAGCGCCTTAAGCAGGGAAACTAAATTAGGTTTTGGCTTTACTTTTTTATTAAGTCGTGCATTCCATGCCTCAATTGCATTATTGGTTGGATGATTTTCATCAAAAAAGCACCATTTATCGTGAAAAAAAACAATTTTCCTTCAGCCACGTTGCTTCGAAGTATTTATTGAACTTGTCAATTTCTGGGATATCCATTTCTCTTTCCCCCAAATTATAAAGCCATCCATCATTTACAAAATCTGATGGAAGATTGGCAAGTGCTATGCATCTATTGACGTGCATTTTTAAAAATCTACATTTCTTTTTACCAACTTTTTGAGTATTCCGCCATAACGCCCTTGCAAAATGAAATGAGCAACCCAGTGTTTTTGTATTTGGCAAAACCTCCGTAATAGCTTGCAATGGCACTTGCCTCAAAATCAGTAGTAAAAACTTTAGGCTTGAATGTTGGAATTTGGCTTTTTATAAGTTCTAGCATAATTTTATATGTTTCTTTCTTTTTTGAATCTGCATGTGATAAGATTTACGAAATCATACAATCGCAAAGAGGGAGTGACTTATTGCTACGAAATGGTTATAGATATACAATTAAACGTTCGAGTCCAAATGGACACATTGTATGGAGGTGCGTGAAAAGAAGTATATGTAATGCCACTTTAATAACAGGTCACTCCGTAATCATTAAGGAACAATGTCATAAATGCCAACCTAATTTAGACGAAAATAAAGTAAAAAAGTTATTAGATGAGACAGTAGAAAAGGCTAAACAGGAGTCGACACCAATGCCTACCCTATATTCAGATATATTGGAAGAACTTGCAGACTCGGGAAGTGATTTAGTAAAATTAATGCCAAAATATGAAAATATTAAAAAAAGATTATACAAAAAGAGAAACCAAGAGTTAGGAGTAAAAAAGACAAGATTCTTCAAGGTTTCCGCCGTACAAATACCGCCAATGTTTAAAAAATTTTTGCTTGCCGATTACTCGGAAGGAAAAAGGAGGATTATTCTTTTCTCAAGTCAGCAGGCCAGAAAAGTCTTGAAGCGGGCTGAACATGTGTTCGGAGACGGAACATTTAAGAGTGTAACTCCTCCTTTTTTACAGTTGTACACGATACATGCGGATATTGGTAGTACAGAAAAAAATAACAGCATTATACCAGTTATTTACGGTTTACTTCCAGATAAAAAGAAAGAAACATATAAAATTATGCTAGAACTTATAAAAAGCCAAATTCCAACATTCAAGCCTAAAGTTTTTACTACTGATTTTGAGGCAAGTGCCATGCAAGCTATTACGGAGGTTTTGCCAAATACAAAAACACTGGGTTGCTCATTTCATTTTGCAAGGGCGTTATGGCGGAATACTCAAAAAGTTGGTAAAAAGAAATGTAGATTTTTAAAATTGCACGTCAATAGATGCATAGCACTTGCCAATCTTCCATCAGATTTTGTAAATGATGGATGGCTTTATAATTTGGGGGAAAGAGAAATGGATATCCCAGAAATTGACAAGTTCAATAAATACTTCGAAGCAACGTGGCTGAAGGAAAATTGTTTTTTCCACGATAAATGGTGCTTTTTTGATGAAAATCATCCAACCAATAATGCAATTGAGGCATGGAATGCACGACTTAATAAAAAAGTAAAGCCAAAACCTAATTTAGTTTCCCTGCTTAAGGCGCTTATCAAAGATTCTTTACATTATTTTAGTTTATATAAACAAAATGGTTACATATCAAAGAAAAAACCCGAAACGATCATAATAATAAAAAGAAAACAAAAAATTATAAGAGAACTTTTTGATCACGAAATAAGCATTGGGCACTGTATTGAAAAGTTAGCCCGAATTTAATTTATAAAGCAGACAAATAAATTTTGAATCATTTTTTTTTGCCATTACGTAACCAATGTACAGTAGAAAGATTATACATTTTTTTTTTGTTGTGTATGATTTTATAAAATTTGAATTAAATTAAGATAACATATATTTTTTAAGTGCAGTCAAGAAGTTTTATCATCATACTTTATTGTTTTTTATATTTCTTTTTTCCTTCTACATATATTTATTTATAGTTAAGTAGTTAGGTTTTAAATAAGTAGTTTTAATTATTTAATGCATATGCAATTATTTGGAAATTATGTTTTAATAAATAATTTCATTTAAGATATTATTTTGTACTTTAGTTTTTTTTTTGTTTTGTAATTTAAACATTAACCGCCATATTCATTAAAAAATATCAAACATTTAATAAACCAATTTTAGTTAAAATGTGTTTTACTCTCTCAAGTTAGTATTTGACATTGACAGAGAATGACTACAAACTTAAATTGTTTGAACGTTTGTTAACTTTTATGAATACAGCGGTACATACTTTTACACCTATTCTCTTTATAACACCTATCCATGTTTACTAGTTGGGTAGTTTTGATCCAAACAGATTATTAACCTTTAACAAGAAAAAAAATAAACAGGTTAAAAAAAATAAAACTAAGTCTTTAGGAACATTTAGGTTTTAAAAAGGAGCGTCTTCTCCCATATTGAAGATGGATTGGTCCCACTTGCCTCTTATAAAAACATAAAGAAGCAACTGGTCCCAGGTCCAAGTTTGCAGTCGGACCAATTGACCCTTGACAAAATGACAAAGCAGCTACTGGTCCCAGGGCCAAGTTTGCTATGGGACGATTTGCCTCCTAACCCCTGTAGCCGACTGTTTTGTGTAACCATACGGATCCGATAAAAAAACTTCTAGAATAATGTACTCTACGACAGAAGCGGCAAGCTGTGAAGAATATTTTAAACATTTCCATTACTGAAAGTGCAATGTAATTTATTAGCTTCTAGCGTTTCGAGAAGCACTAAAATGACCTTTAGAAGTCCTAGAATGATACTGCTAATGAAATTGTTTGTATATTGCTTGACCTGCGACTTGTTGCGAGTTTCAGTTTCAGTTTCTGCATTAATGTTTTACTAACAATAGCTGATATTAATTTTGAAATTGGCTTACTAAGTCTTAAATTCAAAGCAGAGTGAGGTAGATTTAACACGAACGTAGCTCCATACGTAAAGGTTTTTATTTTTGTAAGTCACACATAAAAATCTATAGGAAACCGTTCATATCATACTCAGATCTTATGCATACCAATCTGACTGTTCAACTGCATATTTGCATTGCATTAGCTCAATTGTCAATATGATCAATGTCTATGACTGATTTGACCATCATCAATGCACACAAAATCTGAAGAGTTTGTTTTTTCCATTAACAAAAGACAAAAGATTAAGAGGACAAGCCTCCGCTCTCCTTCCACATGTAGGCTATCTATACCATCTAGTAAATCCTTGTATAAGTTTATTAAATTTGGTGCATTATACAGTTGTTTTGTACTTAAACACATAATTTTCGAAAATATAAGTCCGAGTTCGCAGCAATTTTTTCCCTATAAAACTGTTTTATATAACGCTATAATATTCTATTACGTTAGTGCTAAGAGCATTCGTCGTGCTTAGCGGCAGTATATCACACATAGCGAGACATTCAGTCACATTCCGTGAGATAAAACCGGGCGCCTTTACACGGTGCTCTGTAATTTTCTTCATTTTAAAATTTAAAAACCGCATTACGTTAAAGTTATTGCTGGCAGCTTATGATCAATAGCGAAAAAGAAATAAAACACCCGTGTGGCTGTTAGCTTGAGATGAGAATAGACCGGTCCCTCTTAAGATACCTCGGTGAACACTAGCGCCACCGTCATTCAAAAATCATTATTCAATGAAAACACAAGTTATCCATAATCCGTGTTATTTAATTAAGGTTTATTAAATTATAGTTCCCTATAGTTACAAATTGCAATATTGGTTAAAAACAGCCACTTTTAGCAGTTTTGCAATTTGTAACTATATGATACTATAATTTAATATAATTAAAATTAACTTCAGATCCAGAACTTAAATTACATAAGAGGGGTTTTTATAACTTGTGATTTCAGTGAATAATGATTTTTAGTTGTTGGTGTCGCTAGTGTTCCCCAAGGTCTCGTCTTGACAGACGTCTTGCTTGAGACCTCGACCTTATTAGTGGTTCTTAGTCACCTTTCAACCCGTGATGCGTCCTGTGGACGGGCACAGTCTACAGATGATCCTTTTTACTACTGATTGGGCAAACAGGCCTACAGTCCACATAATGGATATAGGCTATTAACGCCTGCAACACCATGTTACGAGCACGATTTTGAATCTTATACCAGAGATTTTAATATACTTGTACGGCCGCGTTCTTGTTGCAGTCATAGTTCGCAAAACAAAAACAAAAGAAAACTATGACTGCAAATATGAACGTGACCATACCTATGTCCGACCGGTAGCTGATTTAGGTATTTCCAAGGAACCCTCCTTGTCAGATAGCATAGGTATGAAAAATTACAATTTGATAAGATATTGAGTTTAAATTGCTTTTGCTTTAAAGCCGCTTTTCACATTATATAAATTTTAATACAAATTGTATTTTCCTCGTGCAATAGTTAATTTGTTATCTAGATTTAAGTATGTTTAACTTTGTTTAAAAATGGCGTTTATTTAAAGCCAGACTCGGTGAAGTAACGACGATTTCAGAACTTATGGGATAAAAAGTTAACATTTTTTCACAATCACATGAAATCATAGACAACCCACAAAGATGGCGTCATAACCTGGACAACTTTAAGAGTAGATAGCAACAAACAGCAAACCATGAAGACGAGTGGTAGAAAGGAAGAAAAGAAAAACCTTTGCTCAGAAGTGTGATTTTTGTGGCAATATTAAAAAATCAATGTATGCTTATTTTCTTGTGATCTGATAAATAAAGTAAAAAAATACAAGAAAATAAGTAATATTTACTACAAGTAATAGTGGAAATGTATTATGCGATAAAGAGGTGAGAATTTATCTCGCGCGGCGGCGGTGGGTGACGGCGGAATGCGGCCGGCGTCGCGACGCTTGATGAAGTGCCGCGTACGACCCGTTACGTGTGGAATTCTAAAACTTTACACTTGCTTATACCATATGGCATTAAGACATTCTGTACGAAACTTGAATTACTGTCTTGTGATTGTGTGTAATATGACTGTATAATGGTGGTACTGAGATATACGCTACATTCTACGTATGAGCTTAGAGGTATATCTGACGCCCGAATACTCAAACGCTACTCAATTTTGAGAGCTGCTCAAGTATCATGCTGTCGCGCTGAACGTCGACGATATGACAGTGATAGGATACTTGAACAACTCTCAAAATTGAGTAGCGTTTGAGTATTCGGGCATGAGATTACTAAATGATTACTACACTTAAATTCTCCGGCGTATATATTGAGAGGGTCGACATTATGATTTTTCCAGGGCTTCGGTTTAGGTAAGTCAGTTCAATTTTTCTTATAGCTTCTCTTTATCAATATCGAAACTACATGGAAAATTGCATACTTAGAAAATTTAATAATCCACATTCAACCTATCAGCTTAAGGATATTTTGTATCAAACTAGCTGCACCATACACAGCAGCACCATCTACTTATTAAACATTGTATTCTATGTGTTAATCAAGGTATTAACTACCTCCATACCAAATTTCATAAAAATTGGCCCAGCCGTTTAAGCGTGAAGAAGTTACAAATATACAAACTTTCGCCTTTTATAATATTAGTGGGATGTTATAACAAAATTACTATTAGTCTAGAGCGTTGACATTGTGATTTGTCCAGAGAAATTTTCTTATAGCCTATGTATCATTACATATTATAAAACAAAGTCGCTTTCTCTGTCCCTATGTCCCTTTGTATGCTTAAATCTTTTAAACTACGCAACGGATTTTGAAGCGGTTTTTTTTAATAGATAGAGTCATTTAAGAGGAAGGTTTTTATGCCCATGCGAAGCCGGGGCGGGTCGCTAGTTTTACTATATAACAATATATATTTTAGCACTTATATCTATAATAATATTTAATAGATTCAGGCGTTACTTTGCGGAAGTCAAAGTTACAAGTACTTAATAAATTACTTTGCGTGCTAACTAGTGGTGGAAGCACGCAAAGTAATATGGTAAGTACTTATATCGATAATAATCTGCAAACAGCGCAAACTCCAGAAGTGCGGTAAAGAAATATTGAGACGAGACGATAAAAACTGTGCAACTCGGAAACATTTAACTTTCAAGTTTCAGACTTCACACTTTTTTACTTTTCCCTCGGTTCCATTGACCATAATACATTCTGGCTTTTAAAGTTTGCTCGCCTAACTTCGTAGTCTGTGGGAAGTATTTAACTATGTGCCGTAGTTATGAACCGTAGTTTAGTTGGGTAGTTAGGGAATGAATGCTTGTTAATGCAGTGTGGAAAAGGTTTTGCTTAATATTGTATTGAATCACTGCAGTGCCCAAAATCTTTTTCATAATTCAAATATTTTATTAAGTAAGTAATTTTTTTTATATATAAACGTACTAGCAGATTCCGGCTTAGCCCGTTGTACATACATAGCTTATGTCACTTAGGGTGAATGTAGCTTTCCAAGGTTATATAATTTATAATATCGGCACAGTAGGTTTTGAGTTTATTTACACAAATACAAATCTTTCCTCTTTATAATTTAAGTATAGATTGACTTGACCTTAAGCAGGAAACAGTGGAGAGCCCAAATATCGGAGGCCAAGTTTCTTTTTGGGTCGCTGATCGTCCATCGTAGTAAGTTTTTTTTTTATTTATATTTTTACTTTCTACTTCTGCACTACTTTCAATTTCGTATTATTTTTACTTGTATCTTCTTCTCAGAGTACGCTTTTACTGGTACAGGTACTGTTTCTTACAACAGAAATAATATTCAAAAGTATATTATTTCTCATTTTGAACATATCTTTAAGGTAAATTGGCAGTCAATGCTTAGCATTAGGTTATACCTTTTGTACGAAAATCTATAACATTTTGTTAGCAATCAATTAAAAGCGATAAAAAATATCAGTTTCAAAAGTCACAACTGTTTAAACAGATTCTGATTTTTATTAACACAAGCTGTTAAAAACAACAATTAATATGTTTATTTGTTCCAAAACAACAAATTTAACCATTTATATGTTTATGGTAAATGTGGTCGATGATTATTGTTCAATAATAATCAAAATAAATATGAAAACAAATCGTTATATTTTTTTCGAAACTCGGAAAAATTATTATTTAAAGCAAAATCTAGATCATATTTTTTTAAAGACAACAAATTTGCTTTTTAAATGATACAAATTGTATTTTGTTCAATTTAGTTTAATTAGATAAATAAACAAATTGTTAAAAAACTATAAATCCCAGGACTCGACGCTTCGACCCCGTTCTAATCTCCATTGTCGAGGAAGCACTCAGCAGTAATTGTGACCGCGACGTGACAGTTTTCTTCAGGCACCGCCATTCGCCACCGCACTCTGGTGCACCTCAAAATATTGGTATACAGAACTATCCTTTTATAGAATACTCACGTCTTTTATTACCTACTAGCTTTTGCCTGGGGCTTTGTCCTCGTGTTCTTCCCTAGGGAACAGTGCTTTTTCTCGGGATGAAAGGAACACTATATGTACTTCTCCTGGTTTTAGGCTACCTCCCCACCAACTCTACTCAAATTAGTTAGGATTTTCAGTAAGTTTGAAAACGCAACTATCAAAAACAACGAAATTTCATATAAAATTTACAACCTCTATTTTCCACCCTTAGGGGCAGAATATTTAAAAATCCTTTCTTAGTGCACCCTTACATCAGCTACAGAATATTTGTACAAAATTTCAGCTTTCCAGATTCAGTGGTTTGGGCTGTGCGGTGATTAGTGTGTCAGTGAGTCAGTAAGAACAAGGCTTTATAGAAGTTAGATAGATAAGCACCTCATCATATCTTAGTTTTATTCAGATTGTTCGTTCCATTGTAATAACCAGTACCGCCAAATCCGGACCATGATTAAAAGCGAACCCTGGGCTCAGAAGCGTGAGCTGAAGATGCAGCTAGAAAAACATGCTCCTCATCACCTTACCTAGTACGGTTGACTGGTCGACGTCCACACTGTCAACCCAACTAGTCGAAGATAGCAACTAACAACAATTGGTCCAAAATTGCAAGAAATGGCGTCATGCATGGCGTTATCTCGTGTCGGTCGGGCTTAAAACTAATTTGGGTTGCGCCACAACCGTAGTAAGCAAGAATAATCGCACCGTGGTAGATGCATACATGCAATTACTCTAACGGCCAAGGATGCTAAGTATTGAACGATAAAGAAAAAAAGCAGAAGAACAAACCCTGGTTTTCGAAGCAACCAGCTAAAGATATAACCGGAATGAATGCATTGTCTAGAGGAAGGCATCCAGATAATAGCGACAAATTAGTCATCTCGCTGACTATTAATTGCCGTTTCGAGTGAAAACTCTCTGCTTATATCATACTAGGTTCCGCCCGCGACTTCGTTCGCATGCATTTTTGTATAAAAGTAACTTATGTAATACGTATCATCATATCATTACCATCACGTGTAGGTAAAAAAATTCATAATGATCGGTTCAGTAGATAGGACGTAAAAGCGTCACAAACAAACTCACTTTTGCATTTATAATATTAGTTCGGATTATGACAAAAGATGAGCAAATATTGCGCATTTTGAATTAAGAGTTAAACTTCTGTACTGCTATCAAATGGACTACACCGTTTAAAAAGCATTCCAAAAGTTATTTCCACAGAAAATTCATTCCAACCAAAACTCCGATTCACTCAAAACCACAACTTTAAACAGAACTCGGCGATCGTGAAATCTGAATTTTATTCATACAGTCGAACAATCAGTTCGTTTCTTTTCTTGTTACCAGTGACGTGCACAGACATTTTCCTTAGGGTAGGCAAAAACCTACCTAGACCAGAACTATTTAGTTACAACTAAAACAGTAACGAGCAAGTAGATAATAAAATTAAAATATATTAATCATGTAGGTAGTTACTTAGGACCTGAAAATTTTTAAAAGACGACCGCCTTATTCTCCGCTCCCGTGGGAGTTTTGGAAAAGCATAGCAAACATATTAATTTGAAAATAATATTAAATAATGTTGTTGTTACTTACCCTTCACTTCAACTAAATCCAATCAATCCCGGTTGATAACGTCCGTTTATTATTATTGCCCTTTTTTTCGTCAGATGAAAGATTACTTAGCGCGTCATTTTATAGTTTTTTTGTAAACAAACACTCGGTTTACAACAATCACATGAAAATTTTACAATTTTAAACTACAAATGAGTAAATTTGTTAAAAATAAGTGCTATTTTTTCACCTCATTGTAAACAATGCACATTGCAATTATCAATTAATTAAACATTCAAAACAAACAAATGCACGCAAGCAAAGCAAACATATTGTTGATTTCGATACGGAAATATAACCCTACGGAATCGGGAATGTCATCTTGTTTTTATAAAGTCTTCGAGTCTATGCGTTTTTAAATTTGCAGCATTACTTGTTTAATATCCAATAGACACAGTTATCATGTTGCTGCAATCGATCGTAATCACTAATCAGAATTAAGTATGTGTATCGCATAATTCTAATTGGCCGTAACAAAAGTGAGAGCGAGATGAAATGTCATCTCATAGCATTTTGTTTCATCTAATAGTGGAGGTCTTAAATTTACTCACACAGGCGTAATTTAGCGCATATGTGTCTGTTCATGTAAGTTTTTTACTTGCACTACTACACGAGCAAAAGCACATCTATACATAGTGATTTCTTTGCGAGAGTAGTAAACTTCAGACGTTTTACTAAAAAGCTGGCCTGGCTGGCCTAGCTAGCAGCGCGTATGGGCCGGCGCGCCGCGCGCCGCCTGTTCGCGCTAATTCATAGATGGCGTTGTCAAGATAATTCAATATCTTGTGTGAAAAAATATTTATTATTTATATGTATTGATTATATAATTTTTTTATTACTATTTATTACAAAAGTACAGGGTAGGCAACGTCTAAACGTCTTTATGATATGCACGCCACTGCTTGTTACAAAGAATTGCATTATAAAAGAGCGCATGCAGATGTAAGGGCCAGTGCAGAATAATGTTGAGGCACAGTACTCTTAGATTTCACTTGATTTACGTACTGACTTAGCACTAAGTATGGACTTACTGTAGAACTTTAATTATTAAAAAAAAATCTTATGAGTACTTTCTTAATAGTAATCCTTAGTATTTACGAGACAAATCTTATCAATATTACTTGTTGGATTATTGCTGGCAAAAATCCCACGACTTTAAATGCGCCAATCACATATTCTATAAAAATCACTTCTTTACATTGATAATTAAGCTGTCCATATTCAAATTTAGAACTCTCTAGTCTTTACGTACGCTTGTTCCAAAATAAATAAATAAATAAAAAAATATATAGGGACAAATCACACAGATTGAGTTAGCCCCAAAGTAAGTTCGAGACTTGTGTTATGGGATACTAACTCAACGATATTATATTTTATAACAAATACATATATAGATAAACATCCAAGACCCAGGTCAATCAGAAAAAGATCATTTTTCATCTTGACCTGACCGGGGATCGAACCCGGGACCTCCTGAGTAGCGGTCAGGCATGTTAACCATTACGCCACGGAGGTCGTCAAAATAATAATAAAAAAACACTAAAAAGATTTTTCGAATGAATACAGCTTCAAAATCAAAGATACAATATATTTCAGAATCTGCACCGACCTATATGGACACACCCTAATTACGGTAACATAGCAAAGAAACAGTTACGGCCACAGCTGCAACCCTGTCTTTATCAAAGAAATAATGGAAGTTTGTGGTTTTATTTTCACTTTCGCTAGTCAGTCACATTTGCATTGTGCAAATAAGAGGTGCCTTTAAAAATCGGTGGCGAGAAAGCTCCGTTCGCAAGCAAAGGAATGGAGAATGCTTTTCGTACTATTTGCATCTTCTGATGATATTATGAAGTGAGTATTGTTTACATAGTTTCTTTTTTATCTTGACGAGAAAAGTTACAACTTTGGAGAAACTGCCGATTACATTACACCACGTTCCACTTCCGCACTGATAAAAAAAATTAATTTAAAAAATTGTTATAAACATATTTTTCGTACTAGTAAATTTTTGATAGAAGTATAAAATACAACCAAATAATAAAACAAATGTGTTAAGTGTCATAAAATATAGTTCAGTAATTAATTTCAAGCGCATACTCTTTTATTGATTATTCCCCTTAACATACAAGTTTTTGGAGTTCATTCCCAACCTACTTTTTTGTGTACCTATATTTAGAACTGTTATTGTACAATATGAAATGGAATAAATAAATTGAATTGAATTGAATTGAACAGCAACCAAGCGGCCACTGGTGTCAACCGCGTAACGTTATCGTTATGGATTCTATTGTTTTCTCCGCTAGCTAAGGAATTAAAATTTAAAATTTATCTAGCTATAAATTCTACACGGTTATTTTTGGAATAGTACAGTAAAAAGTGGGACATTGTGTACTAGTTACTGATCATATTCGCAAGAACAAATAGATAAAAAATCAAACACCCAAAATTGTCCCGAATAAGTAAGGTAATTGGTAAAATTATATTGAATCATATACTTGCCGTTTGGTCTGCGTAAAAACCAAAATCATATACGGTAATATCAATATATATAATATAATAATCATAAGTCGATCTGTAAAATAAGTCCAAAATTAAGTAACATTTAAGGATAAACACAATTATTAATCACATAGTATCTAATTAGTAATATTTAATTACGATTACACGTATATAATAAAAAAGTCTTCTTTAATAGTTCTCGAAGTCTTAGTACTATTCTTAAAATAATCATGTATAATTTGCTTAACTTTTTGATCAATCTATAAAATTAAAAGTTATTAAATAATTGAGTAATCTGTCAAGAGCCTAGTCCCCTAGTGAGGGCTTCATCATAGTAGTTACAGAAAGTCTACGTTTCTTATAAAAAATGATACCTTATTAATTAAAATATATTTCTTAATATATTTCAATTAACAAACTTTTGTTAAGCCCGTATTAACTAACATGTGTTTTGTGTCTTTCTTTCACGGTAAATTTCGATATACGAGTGCTAAACATATTTAAGTTAAAATGAGCTTTACTAAACGCACGGTTTCTATGCCGTAATATGAAAAGCTTCACTAATGTGGGTACATTATATATTAAATAGATATATTTTGAATTATTTACTCTACAGATTTACTAAGAACATAAACAAGAAAGTTCTTTTTTTGTTATATTAACATACTATGGATCAAAGTTATCTGAAAAATAAAGTTTTATATTATATTTTTTACAAACGTCTGCTAATATTATGAATGAGGTTAAAGTGCAACGACAAACAATGGGCAAACAACTCAGTATAAAAAAAGTATCTTGTAAAATCAAATTGTTGTGTTGGAAATGGGTCGTTTTACTAAAATATATGAAGTTCCCAGCTCGCATACAGTGAAATT
Organism: Apomyelois bistriatella; assembly: GCA_947044815.1. Classification (NCBI taxonomy): domain Eukaryota; kingdom Metazoa; phylum Arthropoda; class Insecta; order Lepidoptera; family Pyralidae; genus Apomyelois; species Apomyelois bistriatella. The sequence goes on from OX345693.1 coordinate 3,340,849, forward strand.
TTGTGCAAATCTCGTCTTGAAAATTCTCTTGGTGCTCAACATAGGGTTGTTAGGTATAGAAAATAATAATAGAAAACATTTTCTGAGTTTATTTTACACAAATTCTGTAATTTCGCTGCATTTGTATGTCTTTAAATAATAATGATACAAAATAAATAATCGATTTTTTACATTTATGATAAAACTATAAAATTATTTTATTCAGGTGCCAACCCTGCTTTTATAAAATGAAGAAACGGGAAGGTACGGATTTAAGTTACATCATTTCTGCAACAGAGTCGAGGCTCCATATGATTTTTGATATACTTAGCTATTTCCCAAAAGGAAACTAGTTTCTTGTAGCGTGTAATAGCGAAATGTTGAATCACTACATAGTATAAAAAAGTCGCTTTCTCTGTCCCTATGTCCTTTTGTATGCTTAAATCTTTAAAACTACGCAACGGTTATTGATGTGGTTTTTTTAATAGAAAGAGTGATTCAAGAGGAAGGTTTTTATGCCCATGCCAAGCCGGGGCGGGTCGCTAGTTTCTATATAAGTTACCAACCAATTAACATGTCTTCAGAAGCACGGTATCATCTTTATTATTAAAAAGTAAGGTGATTCAATTTTGCAAATAAACTGGAAACAAAAGTAAGTTTCCCGTGGGAATCGAACTCCGCGATTTAAGGCAAACGCTTAAACCACTGGACCACAGAGTCAGGGAAACTAATGTATTGAAAATGAGCGATGTGGCCCTGAATTTTGAGTGATAAATATTCAAACATTTCCTCTTAGCCTAAGATACATCGCAACTTTGCGTCTGATAGTTGCCATTTATTTGATAAATCTATACTTACAGATTCGTCCCTGCTTCATATGAAAGAACCTTTTAAATAAGATTTTTTTTTTATCGATTAACAGATTATTTCGCAGTATAGTACTGCACACTTAGAAATTTTCTGCAACTCAACTGCTTTTTTCTGATCCAGAATACGTAATAGTAATTAGTTGTTTTGACCAAACAAAACTACCAAGCCGACAGAGATGTAAAGAAGGTATTCGGTAAAGCAATCCGACAGTTGCTCACCAACCATCTCCTTGAATACGCTACGTGGAATATCTGGGATCAACTGCTTCAACTTATCAGGGAAAAATATAAGGCAAGAGCGGGCAGGTGGACGTAAGAAGTCATGGCTGAGAAACATCAGGTAGTGGACTGGAATCGCCAATGTAGAATAACTGTTTTGTTTGGCGATGGATAGATATAAATTTACGATACTAAGGCTAAATGAAAAAAAAAGTAATGACCCCCTCCATTGCTTGTGTTTGGCCGTCAGTCTCGCTAGCATTAAAGATAATTAAAATCCATTACGTGATTTAAAAGTAAACATACAAACTGACGAGGGTAACCACTTAAAATTTATACAAAGTGTATACATATTGATCTTCTAATCAACAATAAATACTTAACAATTCCTGTTCAAAGTTTTAAATAACTTTCCAAGTTGTCATTGACGTTGAGTATTCGAAAAAGACCAATTACGTGTACGAGTTTCCCCGAAGTTCGTCCTATTGAAGATAATTAGGCCAATTCGAAATGCCAAAATGTGTCACAATGCAATAATATCTTGAATTATGTACGTCACTTGAATAAATATGGACTGTATCGTACTAGAAATTAAGTTGAAAATGTGTAATATAGTGTCATTGCTCCTGCTTCAATGGTTGCCGCAAATTAGTAACTTCAAGGCACACAATGTATTTCATTTTAGTCTCGTTTCGTTGTAACACAGTTAATTACTTCCATTGAGTATTTCTTCGAGAATTCAGAGCTTTAATATTGTTTTGAAATATAATCTTACTAGCGACCCGCCCCGGCTTCGCATGGGCATAAAAACCTTCCTCTTGAATCACTCTTTCTATTAAAAAAACCACATCAATATCCGTTGCGTAGTTTTAAAGATTTAAGCATACATAGGGATAGAGGGACAGAGAAAGCGACTTTGTTTTATACTATGTAGTGATGTTTAATACCTTAAACACAAGATTAAACCAGGTGAAATTTTACCAGAAAATTTGCTTATATATGGAAATCACTGACTGTTGGAAAAACAAAAAATCTTCAGTCCTATATCTTCGTATACATACAGCTACAGAGTTCGGTATACAGCCTAGTAGACATCGATATATGGCAAAATGTATCCTGAACTTCGCAGCCCACTGTACCTCTTTCGTCGAGCGTCGAAATCGCAAACATTTACTTTATTACCCCGAGTAAGTTTTTGGAACCTTTCCAACTACGCATGAACAGAATAGTTATGCTCTTGTACTTAAACTTGTACAATTATCATACGAGCAGTAGGTATCCACTTATGTTTTACCAAACTCGCTGACATTTGACCGTAAAATGTAACCATCCGTATTATCTAAAAAAGGAGAGGTTAGAACATCACAGAGAAGGATTTGCGTGCTAATGGATTTACAGCCCGAGAGTAGGAAAGCGGACCCTGGATTCCAAAGCAATCGGCTTAAGGTGCAACTTCAACTGAAAGGCGCTAAGGTGAAAAAGAAGAAAACAGCTATATAATTGCTTTTAAATCTATTTTGAATAGCAAATCATAGAAAATCTTCTCTTAACTACGTTTGTAAATTTATATACTAGGGGTACCTACAGGAATAAGTGTAGTACAGGCATAATATTTGTCGATACAAGGAATTGCTAATCCCACTAAAGTGCACATTTCTAGCACAATTTCGGCGCTAAACATGCGACTAATGCAACCATGCGACGTGTTGAGTGCGCGGGTAGCGGCACTCATAACACCTAGACGCTATCTCGAATGCAAACAGTTCTCAAACTTGCGCGATTACTCCACAGACGTATTTCTAGTGCTTCGGTATGTGCCCATTGCTACAAATATATCTCATGTATTAATAAACAAAATCGTTTCCGCCACTGTAGTGATTTTATTTTTGAGTAACCCTTCATTCTATCGCGCTTGAAACGGACCCGCGGGATGGTTCGACGGAATGCAATTTTTTTTTTAATTTCTTCCGTTAAACGAACTCACTCTCAAAAATCCTTTGTTCAAGCCGAATTTAGTCATCAGAAAAAAAAATTAAAAGCCATTCCAATATTATTCGTAAGGGTTGAAAAAATAAAGGTACCAAACTAGCTTTCGCCCGTGGTTTCAACCGCGTGAATTTCCCTTGGGAACACTGCTTTTTACTGGGATAAAAAGTACCCTATGTCCTTCTCAATACTATTTTTTCTGTTCAAAAGTAGGTTAATTTAATTTAATCTAGCTTTTCTCCACAATTTTGTCTGTGTTTAATACTATAAGTGATATTACATGTTCCAAGCGTATGTATCCTATCATATTTATTAAGTTAGACCTTGTGTCAAACAATTTTTGGTTTGACTGTACTTCATTTAGCAGTGGGATCGTTTAATTTAAAATAAAATTTGTATTCCGTCGAACCATCCCGCGGGTCCTTTTCAAGCGGGATGAAATGACGGATTACATACTCTTATTTTCAATCATAATGATAACACAAAAAACGAAAAAAAAAAATCCAATTATGTATTGTATTATGTAATTGATGCAATAAAGTGTTTATTCATTTATTCGTTTCCTGGTAGGATACATCATTGGCTTTAATATTTGTATTTTTGTCAATCATGATGACGAAAATGATGACGATTTTATTGATGATAAAATTGCTTAAAAATAATATGACTAATGCAACTATGTGTCTTACCTTTGCAGAACTTAGTCTCTCTCTTTATCACTCAGTACTTGTATGATGTTTTAAGCTTGACATCCACCCTACCACAGCATAAGATGATCTTCATTTGCTATATAAGAGTAATATGTACCTATTTTCTAAGTCCCAAGACTATGATTAATGAGTGTTACAAGACAAAAATAAGATTACCGTAAATTCACTAAGATTTCAGCCTTAGAGTTGCCACAATTTTGTAGTGTTGTAAAATTGTAATGTAGTGTAATGTGGCTCTATAATTACAACTCTAATTTAAACAAAATGTTTGTTTTATTATATTTATTTTCATTATCATTAACGCTTTCTTAAATATTACAACAGGCGAAAGAGAAACCAGCCAAGCAAAGAGTTTACACAGAGGTTTCTTAGGCCGGATCCAGGAATTCCCAACGACGAAGCTTCGAGAAAGAGCTATTTATAATACTAAATTTCCCGTGAGACAACGCGAACAATTCCTTATTTAACCAGCAAGCCAGACTGAGTGCATTAAAACATTACGGATTTGGAACTTACTCCAACTTTGCGACTTGCGCTCAATCGCACTGAGTGTGGGGACGTCGTCGGTCCAAATTAAATGCAAACCCCGTCTAACTATTGAACTCGGCTTGGTTTCTATAAATTGATTTATGGAGTTATTTCATCATAGTTTAATCCTTATTTAAACAGAAAGAGAATACACAAATTCATAGCACGTTAACAGACAATCCGACATTTTTGTCACTACAGAAATACATTACTAAATATACACATTTGCATTTGAAATAGTTATGGAAATAGGCTGACAGTGACCATTTCGTTATTAATGTGTTTGATTGTTTTGCATTGTCAAACAGATATTATTTGACTAGATAAGATAAGATAATCCTTTATTTGCAATAAATAGGGTACAATGTGATGTTCATAATAACAATTTAGAGTCCTTAACCTATTTAGCCATTGTCATGCAAAAATTCATACAAATTGATAAAAATAAAAACATCCATTAATTCATAAGTAGGTAGTTAATTAGTACATATAATTGCAAACAAAACTAATCTATGCATCGTCATTTAAAAATTCGTCTAATGTATAGTAACTTTTTTCCAGCAACCAACTTCGTAAAGATGATTTGAATTTATTTAGCGAAAGATCTTTTATTTCTGCTGGAATTTTATTATAAATTTTACTGCACATAACAGAGCAGTTATTGCTAAACTTTTTTGTTTTTGGAACTACATCAAGAATAATCCTATTTCTATTTCTGGATGACCTCTGATAGAAGTCTTTTGCCTGAACAAAATACTGAAAATTCATTTTAACAAAAACACTTATTTCAAATATGTATAAGCAAGGAACTGGTAATATTTTTAACGATTTAAAATATGGTCTGCAAGAAACATCAGGTGCTATGTTGCATATTGATCTGATACACCTTTTTTGTGACAAGAATATTTTTTGTATGTTAGTCCCATTGCCCCATATCATTAAACCATATCTAAGCACAGACTCAACATAAGCTTACCTTATTGTGGCATGTTTTTAAAGTTAAATTATGCTCAGGATCTGAGTGCATTGTTTAACTTTTAAAACCATTTCTAAAGCAAAAAAAAAAAAATATATGATTTTAAATGAAATAGCTTATAAACGTTAAGGGTGGGTTGCACCAAAGTACCAGTTATCGTAACAGTTAAAGTCAAATTTAACAGTAAAATTACTGCTAACTATAACCGTTGTAGCGACATAGGTTGCACCGTCGTATTTTGTAGTATAGTATGTTGCCAAGGTTACAAGTATAATGACGTCCGTGGAGGTTATTTGATCCGTCTGACAGATAAGTTGACAATTACAATAAGTAGCTTTAACCGGGTTACGGTTAGCGTAAAAGTTATGACGTATTTTGACGATTGACAAAGTGGTGCAACCCATTTTTCACCTAACCGGTACTTTGACAACACAGTTATTGTCATAGTAATTTGGTGCAACCCAGCCTAAGTCTAACGTCGGGTCGCGGTCCAGCCAGCAACAACGCCAAAAATGAATTATCTATATACCGAAATTACCACCTATGGAATGGTTTTGGACACACTATCACTCCGATTAAGAGCAGTGCAGGGACGAATTCAATTCAAACCCATTAAAATAAATCAGGAGCCAGAATGTAATCTACTGTACGTCAACGTCATTCATTATGAGATACCCACACAGCGGGATGTGAATATAGGTCAATGCATTACTAGCGTGCCCGTCTCTGGAGAACTCATTTATATTTTAAAAACAACATTATGTGCCTGTTTTACTACTTACTGATTGTGAGTTAAGTACGCAGTAATTTTTATTTTTAAATATAATTATTAAACAAGCAATAAATATGTGGTGCAGAATATTATTATTATATTTCCTAATGTATGCACTAAAGCTAAAATTTTCGTTTATTTGTATACGCCTTTAGCTCTAGAATTACCTAAAGGTTTTAATAATTTTGCAAACGATAGTCGTATTCTTTGAGGAAGGTTAAACGTTAATACATTAAAAGGACGGGTAGGTGAACCCTCGGAACATAACTAAGGTGATCTCTTCGAAACCACCTCTCGGCCTCTGACGTGGTTCATTTAACGTTTACTAGATGGTATACCAACGGCTTAGCTGGCCTTCCGAAGCACGGAATCATCTTTATTATCAGACAATCAGGTAATTCACGTATGTGATGTTATAACCAAAGTGGAAACAACTAAACAAAGTATGCCTACAAGCTGCCTTATTTTGGCTCAATCCGAAATCAGGTAGCGTCGGGTCAGATTTAACTTGCAATATTTGATTACACAGACAGATACTGAGACAAATGGAACTAAATTTAAGCTTGTGAAAATAGTACATGTTAATAAATCTTTGGGTTTGTACCTACTTATGGACCAAAAAAGTTTTAATAAATATATAACTTAATTTGTATCTTAATGGTACAATAAAAAGTATATCTATCCAACTTAGTGGACTATGTGCCTTTAAATATAAATTAATATACAAGGGCAAATTCCATAGTCGAAAAAAATGAAAATTGTATTATATGATGCTTGCTCTATGCCGCTCCATAGCTGGAGGCGATAAAATGTTTTATGATAAATATGTATTGATAATACACTTTTATATCCATATCCATACAATATTATAAATGCGAAAATTAGTCTGTCTGTTACGCTTTCACGAGTAAACGGCTGGACCGATTTCATATCCAGACTAAATTTCATCAAAAGGACCAGGGGTCCTTCATAGCCTACTTTTGGGCATGATATAACTGAGTCCCGTTCTAAAAATAATTTGAAAAAATCAGTTTATTAACTTGCGGAATACGCCCGAGGTTATCTATTTTCATAGAGCACATCAAGCTTGCAAATTTACAGTTGTTACTTGGATTATTTACATGAATGTTATTGTTTGTTAATTTTAAAATTAATCCGACTGCTTAAGAGTATGTTTCTGGAAATTATTATTAAAAAATACATTGTAAAACGCAAATATAAGTAAACCAAAAATTTGGTACAATTCAAAACAAAAAAATATACAAATTGAATCAAAAATTCGTTATTCGCAATAACGTATCAATTTATCAAATCAATCTCAACTCAGATGAGAAACGATAAAAAACACTATAAACCCTAGTGCCAAGGAATAAACAACAAATTATATGAGTGTGTTAATGCACAGACACGAAGATAGAGTGACGTACAGGATGCGTATCAATAAAACAACATGGACGATTTGAGACCGACCGAGCGGCCTCGACAGCGAAGGCGGATCGATAGCAGCCGGCCTTAGAACCAATGATCTGGATGTGACCATATACTAATGCCTTAAAAATAATTTTTATTAGCACTAAGTATTAAGTAATAAGCTAAAAGTTGAGTTTATTTCTTCAACGAAGGTAGGCAATCATCAATGCGCTCTACTCTTTTAAGACAGCCTCTCAGAAACGGGATCGCGTGCGCTTGTTGGCATAGGCTTATCGGCCATCTTCTTTATGTGTAGAGGTACTAAAATTGAAGGCCATTACTGAAAAGTGGACATTAGACTCGCAAACTCATCTCTATACATCGCCAAACGAAACTTTTTTCAACGAATAAGGAGTTTTACTGCAATATTATACAAAAAAAAAAAACAATATTTAAATAAAATAGATATAACTTCATTTACGAAACTAAGATGTGGTGGCCAAAATCTTTTTCTATGGGCTTATAGTAGTGTAGGCATTAACTGCCATAAGTATGAAATATCAAAGAAGTTATGTTTCTTTACCTTTCTCTACAAGGTGAGCACACAATAAAGTTTAAAAAATAAAATAATTTTACTTTGGCATTCCAAATAATATTTTGAATATCATCTAGTAACAATACAATCTGTGTAGATTTTATAACTGGCGAACATTGGAGAGCACTTCATTCACTCAATTATTAAATAAATATCTACGCCCGACGCTTTATCAGGCTCTACTTCATTATTTTGTTGCATTTTGTGTCGTTATTTAAAAAAATGTATTATAAATCTTCATGCATCTGATCACATACCCTGTCTAAATTATATTCTCTTTTTGGACCAAGACGAATAATAAAACAATTATTAGTACCTATACTCATAATTAATTGTTGTCTACGCCGTACATTGCGGGCGCGGGGCGCGGGAGACGGCAGACGGACGCCACCGCGACCAGCTAGCCGGCCAGCCTAGTTTAGTCTCGAAAACAAACCGGTGCGAGTAGGCCGCGTCACAGTTCCCTAATTCAGTGTGCATTTTTGAGTCGAAAAATTTGTATTAGGCTATCCAAAGTAAAGAATAACTATATGTACTTACCATCTTTAATTCAAGAGCCCAAAAGTAGTTCAATCCCAAACAAGCTGGCGACCGTGACAGGACCTGCAGTCTGGAACTATCTAGAACACGGAAACAAGGCGCGGCACGCACGGGTCGAGACTGGAAGGATTTAAGCCAAGCAGACTACCAGATACATAAAGAAACAGAGGACTAAGAACGGTTATCAAAACAATAGAAACAATATATTGCAGACCGAGCGCCTAGCCTGCTTCGAGCCAAGTGGTCATCATCATCACCGCCACGTCGAACGAGCACTGCCGGCCTGCCTAATATTTTCGTGAGCCCGTTCCTATAAATTCCAACACATAACCTTCCTATGCCTTGTTTATGCCTATGCCCTAAGCCTTAATCGAGTTTCTGCCTGGCAATTTCTTTAAATTTACCTATTCTTTCTTTTATTTTAAAGCAAATAGTATTTCACCCCTTTCAAGCTAGTTTCAAGTAATTATTTTTTGCAAACATTGTAAACAAATCATTTTCTTTCCTTATTAAGGTTAATTTTATTGCAAATTATTTTAGCATTTTTGGCAAGCCTATTTTAGCAGTTTACTTTTAACTTTCATATTTGATTCCCCGCAATTTTCACTTCACCTATTTTTGTTAGGTATTTAGTAGTTTTTCGTAACATTCCAGTGCTTTCGATCGCGCGGTTCCACGCGGCACGCACCTCTCGCTGCACCCGCCTTCACCCGCTTTCGTGCGCCTGGGCACCGCGTGTCTCGGCGGTGACCTCTGCTTGCCCTTGCACTGCTTGCCGCCCGCTGCCACGCCTACGCTGCCTTGCTGCCGAAATAAGGGACGTACTCGTATGCCATATTCTGCTTATTTTTATTTTGTTTATATTTTATTTTAGATATTTTCATTGTTTTAAAAATAATTTAAAATGTCTCAATTAGGTGAGAAATATAAAGATTTAATAAGCAAACGCGGATCGATTAAGGGACGCCTAACTAAATTTAAAAATAGTCTTGAAGTTTTAGAATCTTTAGAAAAAATATCCGAATTTGAAATTAGTAAACTAACAATGAAATTATCTAAATTTGAGGCGTTATTCGTTGACTTCGACGAGCTGCAAATTCAGATAGAAACTTTGTGTGACGAAGTCAGTCAAGCTGTCGAACTTGAAAGCAGGGATATTATTGAACAAGACTTTTATCACTGTATTCTTGCAGCCCAAAACCTTATAAAGGCAAATACCGACAACAATGATACTGTTAGCAATTCGAACACTACTCCCTGTCACCATGACAGTAATTGTCATAATCATATGCCTAGTTTTAAATTACCAGTAATTCAAATACCCAAGTTCGATGGCACGTACTCTAAGTGGTTGGAGTTTAAAGAAACATTTATTTCACTAATTCACAACAATAATAAAATTGAAAATGTTCATAAATTTCACTATCTCAACTCGTATTTAGAAGGTGAAGCGGCAAGAGTAATGACAAATTTTGAAGTTTCGAATAAAAATTACTCTCAAGCTTGGAAACTCTTATGCGAACGTTACGATAATAAACGGCAACTAATTAACAACCACTTAAAGTCATTATTTAATTTCGAAGCAGTGCGAGAAACCGATAAGTCTCTTCGATTTATAATTGATCACGTTACCAAAAACTTACGGGCTCTCAGCACGCTCGGCTTACCTACCGCTCAATGGGATGTTTTGATTATTTTTATTGTATCTGCCAAGTTAGACACTAGTACACTTTACAAGTGGGAGGAAACACGAAACACTTTGGGCGACATACCATCACTCAACGACTTTTTTGGTTTTCTGAAGAGCCGCGCTGACGTATTAGAAACTGTCAATCGTCACAAGTACGACAAGGATAAGGGAAAACAAGGTCCAGCTAACTCTAAGCCCTCCACTTACAAATCATTTGCGGCTATGAAGGACACCTCACCTAACTCGTATTCCTGCACTTTATGCAAATCTAACCATCGTCTTTATGAGTGCGCTTCTTTCAAGGCGAAGACCCCGGATCAAAGGTTAACTATCGTTACGACCAATAACTTATGCCAAAATTGTTTAAGAAGCGGCCACGCCGCCGATCGTTGTCCTTTATTAGGGTCGTGTCGTCATTGCAAGAAGCGTCACAACAGTTTATTGCATAAGTCGGGCCCAACTGATAACTTGAACAGTTCTGTAGCGATGAAAGTAGTGTCGGCTTCCGAAATTCTCCTTTCCACTGCAAAGGTTAAAATTATTAATCCTATTACTAATGATGAAATGACTGTAAGAATCATTTTAGACAGTGGTAGTCAAAGCTCTTTTATCACAGAAAGGGTAAAATTAAAACTAAATTTGTCACCGCAACCTACTAATACTAACATCCTTGGCATTGGTGATGAACCACTTAACCTAACCGAACGTTGCATTGTCACTATGTATTCACGAACTTGCAAGTATAAGGCCGTAATATCTTGTCTAGTTTTACCTACCATTTCGGGTCACATTCCTAAGACGGCCTTTGATATAAGTCATCTAAACTTATCCCGATTCGATTTAGCTGACCCTTGCTTTAACGAACCATCACCGATAGATATGCTTATTGGTGCTGACCTATTCTGGGAAATTATAGGCACTCAGCAGCACCGCCTAGATTCTAAATTGCTACGTTTACATGATTCTAAATTGGGATGGCTCGTCGCGGGTCCCATGCAACCTAATTCTATCAAAGAAAGTTCCACGCCTAGTAATGCACCTATAATGTGTAACTTTCTCCAAAAGGAAGCCAATTTAAATAGTTTAAACGATGAACTGTCTAGATTCTGGGAGCTCGAGAGCTTTCCTAAATCTAACGCTCTTACTATGGAAGAGAAGCTGTGTGAACAACATTTTGTGGCTAACACAATTCGTACTAGCGAGGGTCGCTTTTGCGTCGCTCTTCCTCTTCGGGATAGCCCCAGCCTATTAGGCGACTCGCGCAGCCTAGCTTTAAAAAGATTTTACAATTTAGAAATTCGGTTTAGAAGACAACCAGCCCTAAAGGCTCTCTACGTTGACTTTATAAATGAGTATAAAAATCTAGGGCATCTCTCAGAATATACTGAACCCCCCTCAAAAAATGATTATTATCTCCCTCATCATCCTGTTTTGCGAGAGCGAAGTGAGTCTACTAAGCTTCGTGTCGTTTTCGATGCGTCCGCGCGTTCTACGTCAGGCGTGTCAGTGAATGACTTGCAAATGGTAGGCCCGACAGTCCAAAATCCACTTTTTAATATTTTAATTCGTTTTCGCCAGCATAAGTATGTCATTACTGGTGATATTGAAAAGATGTTTCGCCAGGTTCTCCTTAATGAGTCGGACCGTAATTTGCAGCTCATTTTATGGCGGGATGACGAAAGCAAGCCTATTAAAACATTACGATTGAACACCGTAACGTACGGATTCGCAAGTGCTAGCTTTTTAACCACACGCTGTCTCTGGCAGATCGGTGAAGAGTGTAACGAACCTATCTTAAAATCAATTATTCAAGATGACTTGTATTGCGATGATATACTTACAGGGGCTGACAATATTGAGCAGGTGCGTTATATTCGAAACTCCATCTCCAGAGAATTTGCAAAGGGTTGTTTTCGTTTACGCAAGTATAGGACTAATCACCCAGCGGTGTTGTCTGACTCTGTAAATCAAGAAGAGGGAGAACTTACGATTAGCAATGCTACAAGCACTTTAGGTATTGGTTGGTTGCCAGATACTGATGAATTTCATTTCCCACATATCCTAGAACCTGAGGAGAATATTACAAAGCGAAAAATATTGTCTTCAACCTTCAAAGTATTCGATCCCCTCGGCGTATTGTCGTTTTGGACTATAAGAGCTAAAATTCTACTCCAAGATCTCTGGCATCATAAGGTTGACTGGGATGAACGCGTACCCCCAGAGGCCGAATTGGCTTGGCGTGCCTTTGCACAAGGCTCTTCAAAGCTATCAGCGTTGAAAATTCCCAGATTCGTCTTAATTGACAACCCTACGTCTATTGAATTGCATTGTTTCTGTGACGCTTCCCAGCGTGCCTATGGTTGTTGCATTTACCTCAAATCTTTCAACGCTGATGGCAAGGTTGAAACAAATCTACTTTGTGCGAAGTCGCGAGTAGCCCCACTTAAGTCCACAACGATACCACGCTTAGAACTATGCGCCGCTGTACTGGGGTCAGAACTCAGTGACACGGTCACCAAATCCCTGCGCTGCATAATTAGTCGTCATGTTTATTGGACGGACTCGACCATAGTGTTGGGATGGCTAAATTGCAAAACAAAACAAAAAACGTTCGTAGCTAATAGAATAGCCGCCATTCAAGAGCTAGCACATCCCACATCTTGGCGTTATGTACCTACTAATTTAAACCCGGCTGACCTCGTCTCTCGTGGTATAGACTCCGACCAATTAAACGACCGTATGTGGTGGACCGGTCCATCCTTTCTTAGGGAACCTGAATCGGCCTGGCCACTCTCTCCCAAAATCGAGACTAATTTACCCGAGTTAAAGGCTCACCCTGCCTTGGTGGGGGAGACCGCGACTTCCACACAAGAAACAAAAATCATCCAATTTAGTAATTTTTCAAATTTCGCCAAGTTGCAAAGAATAGTAGGATTCATATTAAGATTTATAAACAATTGTAAAACCCCTTCGTCTAAATTTGCAGGCCCCCTTCAATCTAAGGAGTTAAAAAACGCTCACAATTGCCTTGTGAAATTAGCTCAAAAGGAATCCTTTGCCAAAGAACTAAATTTAATAAAAAACGGCAAATCCCTCAAACACCTGCCCGCGTTAATATCTCTTGATCCATTCTTGGATGCAGATGGCATTTTACGTGTAGGAGGCCGCCTTGATTCGTCTATGTATTCTTTCGACAAAAAACACCCTATTGTGTTAAAAGGAGATCACGACTTAACTAGATTATTGTTTCGCCAAGAACACCACCGCTTGATGCACGCCGGTCCTCAGCTTCTGCTCGCCTCCATCAGAGAACGCTATTGGCCTATAGGAGGCCGCAATCTTGCCAGACGTACGTCTCGAGAGTGTGTGGTATGTCGCCGCCTAAAGGGTACGACCTTGACTAACATTATGGGTAACTTACCTATGGAACGTGTGCACCCAAATTATCCGTTTTGCACCACTGGTACAGACTTCGCCGGCCCTTTCTACATCGCGGACCGCAAGGGTCGCGGAGCAAAAATCAAAAAATGTTATTTATGTATTTTTATTTGTTTTTGTTTCAAGTGCGTCCATCTTGAGGCGGTCAGTGACCTCACCATGGACGCATTTATACTCACGTTAAAGCGATTTATATCTCGTAGAGGAAGGCCCAATATTATATACAGTGATAATGGCAGGAATTTTGTCGCAGCCTCTAAAGAAATCAACAAATTATTTAAATCAAAGGCTCACACAGACGGTCTGGTTGACTTTGCGGCAAGCGAGGGCATCGAGTGGCGCCTGTCCCCGGCATACGCCCCTTATTTCGGCGGCCTCTTTGAAGCGGGCGTCAAGTCGGCCAAATTTCATCTCAATCGAGTCCTAAAAAACACACACTTAACTTTCGAGGAACTAAGTTCCTTATTTGTTCAGGTAGAAGCTATCCTAAATAGTAGACCTCTATGTCCTCTAAGCCCCTCTCCTAACGATCTGTGTCCACTTACCCCGGGCCACCTTTTGATAGGCAGGCCACTCACTTCATTACCATCGCCGTGTCTGTTAGACTACAATGAAAATAATCTTGACAGATACCGGAGGCTGGAACAAGCAAGACAACACTTTTGGAAGAGATGGTCTGCAGAGTACGTCAGCGAGCTGCAGCAACGCACTAAATGGCGAGAACGGTGCAAGGACCTACGACTTGATGATCTGGTCGTCATAAAGGATGATGCCGCCCCGCCGCTCTGTTGGAGACTAGGCCGCATCTCCCGACTATACCCTGGACCTGACGGTGTGCCGAGAGTTGCGGACGTAACAACGAGCCGAGGATCCGTGAGGAGGGCTATAAATCGAATATGTGTCCTGTCCAGTCCAGCCACCAGCGAATGCCCGTCAGAAGCGCCAGCTTCAGCCCCGGGAGGATGTCTACGCCGTACATTGCGGGCGCGGGGCGCGGGAGACGGCAGACGGACGCCACCGCGACCAGCTAGCCGGCCAGCCTAGTTTAGTCTCGAAAACAAACCGGTGCGAGTAGGCCGCGTCACAGTTCCCTAATTCAGTGTGCATTTTTGAGTCGAAAAATTTGTATTAGGCTATCCAAAGTAAAGAATAACTATATGTACTTACCATCTTTAATTCAAGAGCCCAAAAGTAGTTCAATCCCAAACAATTGTTTTTTTTTAACAACATAATTAAAAACGCTGTTCGATCCAAAAGGGACGAAATAAAAATGTCAAAACTTGTTTCATGTTAGCAACATTTATTTAAATTGTTTTCTTTTTTTTTTTGCTTAAGCTTCTCATAAATCTTTATATTGAGCTGACGCCCTGTTCAGGTCACTAGTGACCATATAAACAGCAATGTCGATAGATAAAGATTTTCAGAGCCTAAATGTTATGTATATAAGTTATATAATTGTAAATTCGAAGACAATTTACTTCGAGATTAATAAAAAATCACTTATATAGCTTTTCGCTAGCTGTATCTTTAATTATATCCGTTACATTATGTTTTAAATAGCAGCCAGTATATTAAAATCTTATTGTTCTAAATATATGCAACCATTTAGTTATTTTAACCTTTTTTTAAGAAACATTTAGATATGGCCAGGTCTTAAAGGTATCATAATCTATATTAGCTATTATCAACTTATTAGAAAACCAATATCTCTAAATAGGCATTTAAAACAGAACACACGATGTTATGTTAAAATTTGTTATTCATGATATTAAAATTAAAGCAAGACGTCAGCCGGCGAACGGTTATGGAAATTAAGAAGTGATATTGAACTCTATCTCTGGGATAAAAAGATGTAACTGCTGCGTTCGTGAATTCATAACATTGATTGTGTTTAAAAGAATCAGAGACTGAAATCCGTGTTTTTTTTTTCTGTTTCCCCAGAATCATAAATTTGTAAAAGAAATTGAAATATTTATTCGGTCTGTTTTTACTGACAATTTTAATAAATAATTATTTATGAGACTGACAGACTTAAAAATAGTTGCTATGGTATCTATTATCGATTTAGATGCTCGTTTATTTTAATTTAGTCTTTTTCTCTCTCCTGCAATCTCATTTTTAAAGTTTTCATCTTACATAAAAAAACAGTAAAACTGTTTTGTCTGTACATTTAGTATTTTTGACTAAAATGGATTGAGGGACACTTACAAAGAATAAAAGAAAGCAAAAAAATATATTTTTGAATCATTGTATGTCTGTCTGTCGCGGTAAATTCGGGAACGAATCCTGAAATTTCCAAAGGAGCGGGGTCAAGTGCAAAAGTTATTCTTCGTATAAGGAACTTAAAAAAGTATTGTTCATTAAAGTAGCTTAGTTCCAACATCCTTCTAAACAAGCGGTAATTACCCTTTGCTTTCATTAGCAAATAGGTAGTTAATTATGGGCGTATCTAAAGGTGTTTACTTTGCATTAGTAGTTAGGCAAGTTAGGGCACCATCTTGAAAACAAACGGTGTTGACAAAGGCACCTTTGGTAACAAGGAATTTCTTTGAAGTCTTACATGCTGGTGAAATTAGATATTTTAGATGAATAAGAACAATACACATTATAGAGCTAAATAAAGTTTGAAATTAATTTTCTTCTTCTTCTTCCGGCCATTTTCCCGTTTAAATTGGGGTCGGCTCTTCCGACCATTTTTTTGGTATAAATTTATTTTTTCTCAGATCAGTATCTACAGCTATTATCCATGTGAGTCGGGGTCTCCCACGTTTTCCCGGATTAGAAATTAGTTTTATAGGACTTAATAAATTAGACTAGATTTATTGATCAGATAATCCCAACTCAAGATCCAAGGCTCAAGGCAAGAGCAAGAAACCCAACCCAAACAATCTTAGGCTCTTTACCTTGAAGATCGAACCTAGAACCTCCAGATTACGCTACGGTGTTAATAAAAAACTGAATAAAGTTATCATTTATTGCGGTGCGAGTACTTATAAAATCCAACTAACAATATAAATGCGAAAGTGAGTTTGTATATTTATTTGTTTGTTACATCTTCACGCCCTATCTGCACCAATCTTCCTAAAATTTCGCATACACATAGATGAAAGTATTGAGGACATAAGATACCTTTCATCCCGAAAAAAACACTGTTCCCGTGGGAAACACAATATATATCATCCTTAATATTCATCTCCATTCTCATAGCATTAAACCACAGGAGTGGCTATTGACAAGCGACCCCTCAGTCAAAAGTATATGAACGCCGGTCATACTGCTTGTACTTGTGTGCGTGTATATTTTTCTTGTATTTGAAAAACGCGATGTGTGGAAGTTTCTATGAATCCTTATTAACAGCCTCCCTAGCTTACCACCGAATATATGTGTACTCCTAAAAACCTAGACTCTTCATAAACCTTTTGAAAATACACTGTTAGTCTTTTCTTCCGCTGTCTGTCACTATGTATGTTTAAATCTCTGAAACTACGCAACGGATATAGATGCGGTGTTTTTTTTTAATAGATACATTGATTCAAGAGGAATGTTTTTATATAACATTGCACCCGTGCGAAGCCGGGGCGGGTCGCTAGTTTTTCTAATAAAATAAAATATAAATTAAAAAAAAAAAACATAATTTGGTGCTAATTTTACATGTAATTATTATTCGTGAATATTATAAAACACGCGACATTATTGTAATTAACTTGTCATTGTTATTTAACGCGTGTTAACCGTGACATTTGAGTAGGTACTTACTCATATGAGTGTATCACATTTCAAGAAACTTAAGTAATTTGTAAAATGACAGACGTTAAGATGATACCTTGGTGAACACTAGCGCCACCATCATTTAAAAATCATTATTGACTGAAAACACAAGTTATCAAAAATCCGTCTTATGTAATTAAGGTTCTGGATCTGAAGTTAATTTTAAACATATTAAATTACTATTGCCAAACAAAAACATTTTTATTACGTATAAAATTTTATTTTCCTGATGTTAATTTGCAAGTGTCTCAATTACATTTTTCATAAGGATTAAAGTATTTTACAATAATGTAGTATCATAATACAAAAATAGATATGACATAGCAAAACAATACTATGGACGAAATAATGAAACTTATAGGGTTACAAACACACTTATCACAATCCAACCAAAGTATCACAAAATCACAACACAATGAATCAACAAAAACCTTGCGGCGGCCAGCCGTCCCCACCTTACCTTGATAACGGTCTCAGTTAGTACCAAGAACTCGTGGTACACACACGCACCATGTCAGAGGCAGAGCAAGCGAGCAGTTTTTGGGACGAATTAACCAGCCCCATCAATCTAGTCTTATTAGCGTTCATAGTGTACCTTATTTACAAGATAATACAGTCTAAATTTGAATCAGATGTCGTGGTAGCCCCACCACCGCCGCCGCTACCGAAGATTCGTAAAGACCTAACAGTTGCTGAATTAAAACAATTTGATGGAACCCAACCTGATGGGAGAGTTTTGTTAGCTGTCAATGGTGTAATATTCGACGTCACCAGAGGGAAGAGGTTTTACGGACCCGGTAAGTGACTATTTCATTTTATTGGACCATAATAGTTTGGTAACGAAATGTTAAGAGTGATTAGTAATAATAGTTATGACTCAGCGTAAATGAATAAAAGCATGATGACAATGACAAGCTATTCGTATTGGCTAATAAAAATCAAAGTGTTCAATTGATAAGCAGAGAAGCGGCGAACAGAAATTATCTCATCGCGTGTTTATTTATAGATTTCACATACAAATATTTCAGAAAATATAAACAATCAACTTTGTATAATATTCCTTCTTTAGTCTTCACAAAAGATACAATTTACCTCTATCTAATTACCATGCATGAGCGCTTGAGCGCGTACGGAGCAATCTGTACAATCGATGTTTCATCTCCTTTACTCTTAAGAATTTATTGCTTGCGAGAGCAGGAGAGTTGACTTTGCTTCCATTTCATAACCTACAAACAGAACCGGTTTATGTTTATAGTCATAATCATGACGTACGTTATGTTATCGTTTTATGATCCATCAAACATTGTCAAGCGTGCACGATGTTCGATAAAAGAAACACTGAACTGAGTTTTATTTAAAAGTAAGTATGATATATTCACGACTATCGATAAGATTGACCGCTGATAGGATCCACAAATTTGATGTGTTTGCAATGTTTTATGGTAATAAGGGCTTCCTTTGTATTCGAATCGAATACGATCCATGATAGCAAACGTCACGGGTATATTGACATTTTTCGAATACATTTTCTGACAGAAGTTGAATTGTCGATGTTAAAATTTATCGCCATAATTCTCTGACTAATTACAACCATAGCGCTCGTATTTCTTGTTGTATATTTTAAACTGACATATATTATACATTTGTAATGCACAAACCGTTACAACAAATTTTGGAACAAAGTGACTTGGTATTGATACACGTTGTCATTGCTTTGTGATTTATGTAATCCCAAATTCTTAGACAGGTAAATATGTTTGTTATGTGAGCATAAAATTTTTATTCAATTTCTATGGTTATCAACTACATTTGAATACAGATCCTTATCCTCATGAGAAGCAGTTCTTTTTTTATGTACATATTGTGCAGCGGTTAACCATGATATCACCTGTTGTTAAGTGAAGATGCCGCCTAAGATAGAGCTCACTGTTTCATTAACAACTTATTTCACTCTGGCCTTTAAAACATCCCAGGTTATATGGTCTAAAAAAACTAACATGTTACCAAATTTTTCTCTTATGTTATCGCTAGTTAGCGCTTTCCAGGCTGTTTCCTGACAGATTGATTAAATTCATCAGTAAATTGTAAACCAATGCCAAGTTTATTAGCTGAAAGAATTTATTAAGTAAATTTTGATTTTTTGGATTCGTGGAGTCCGTGGAGGTTATTCGACCCGTCTGACAGATAAGTTGACAATAACAATAGCGCTAACCGGTCAATTTAGGCGGTTACGGTTAGCGTAAAAGTTATGACGTATTTGCACGATTGACAAAATGGTGCAACCCATTTTTCACCTAACCGGTACTTTGACTACACAGTTATTTTTATAGTAAGTTGGTGGAGTTTTTGGAGGGAAAGTAAACTGTCGCTATGTCCGCGCTGTATTTAATTTCCAAAACTTAGGTTTTTTCGAGTGTTTGTGCATAATATTGGTGGATTATTATTCGCAAAGTGTTCGTGAACAAGCGTGAGTGTTGGGAAGTGATACAGTGTCGATTACGTGACTTTTATTTTTGTCACCAAATTCTCCATGATATAGCTAAGTGAAATTTTTCCACCGCTTCACTTAGCCATCCGACTCAGACTAGACTTACTTACTTGACTGGACTTGACTATTGACTTGAATTTTTGACTCGACTGACTTAAGTAGTACTGAAGAAGATTAATAAATTCAAGAAAGGCCTTAAAGGACTAGATTCCATGGCCGTATAAACTATTCAAAAAAAAAAGTAAGTTGGTGCAACCTAGCCTTATATTTCTAACAATCTCATTCGAAATTTTAAATCCATGGGCTTTAAAAAAAAATTTAAATACATGAGAAACAATAGAAACATATTTTGGGAAAGCACGAAAATAGAACATTAAATTTTGAATATATTGTCGTAAAGTCGCGACCCGTTGACCGCAAGTTTCCGGTGCTTGGTATTCGTTCTGAACGTTGCCAGTTTTGGCCCTGACCTACAGCAACCTACAGACAGCCTTTATTATGTTGTACGTGCGTTGTACTTACACGTTTTTTAATTATTATTTTTTATTAGGGTCAACAAAAAATAAAAGGTAATCACTTATTGAGGATTATCATGCGTCCCTATACGAGACACTATTTCATAAATTTAAATTTTATACAAATTATATCGATAATAATGGACTTGTAAACAAATCCATACTAATATTATAAATGCGAAAGTCTGTCTGTCTGTCTGTCTGTCACCTCTTCACGGCTAAACTGCTGGACCGATTGTGATGAAATTTTTTAGGGATGTAGTTAACGACCTGAGGTTAAACATAGGCTACGGCTTATGGGTGCGATATAACCGAGTCGCAGGCGGGCGGAGCCGCGGGCAATAGCTAGTAATTTTATAAATTAATTAATAAACCACATTTTGTATGGTTAACAACAATTATTTTATAATTATTCGATGAATGACACCTGAATATATTGTGATTGAGTTGCCTTCGTGGAATATCATCAATCGACAAGTGCTGTTCAGGTCACTAATTTAAATCTACCTACATCATTATTCGGCTTAAAATATATTAACTTCGAACATAATTAAAAATTTAGATGTGCTCCGCAATTTCACCCTTAAGGCTGTTTAATGTAAGAAAAATCGCAAAACCAGGCAACGACTCCAGAGTTCTAAGCGTTTAACCAAACTCTTAGACTTTATTAAATCTATATAATTTTCTTTGAATACTAATTAGTAGAATAACAGCCACATGAACCATCTGATGAAAATATTAATATAGATACATTAGAAATACAAAAAGTAGTAAATATTTAGCAATAAATTTATCATCAAAGGTGTTGTCAATCAATTTGTTCATATTTATAGTGAAGATCTAAGACAATATAATCTAAGCAATAAATAATATATTTTCTATTCAAAAATGCTTGCTTTATACTGGCACAAATGGCTATTTTTTTCATTTAAAAATATAAAATTTAAATAAATATAACATATTTATTTGTTTGTAAACATATTTTTTCTTACAAAAATGCTTTATATTAATCCTTTACCTAGTAAGTTCTTTTGATTTCTTCTAAATCAAGCACCACTGACAAATCAGAAAAATAATAAGAATGCATAAATTTTAACTTATTTTTCTGTTTCTTGATAAAATTTGCAGATGTTGCTCTGAGATATTGCTATAATAAGTATGTAATAGTTTTAATATAAATACGTTTGCTTACTTTGTCGCCATGGTACGACTCATAACTAATGACATGTTTAACATTTAGAAAACACATTATTAATATATTCCTAGCCATCATGTAAATCAGAAGCGCTACGTTTTAATTTCTAATCAAGCATTAATAGTTTTAACGTATCTATACAAGAATTGTTTCCGAACACTTGTTTTAGACAGCTCTAATTAAGTAATAGATATTCGAGTATGAATTATGGTTCATATCAAAACAAAACTTGGTCGGCTACGCGGTAATAATATTAAATATTATTCGAAAGAGACATAACTTAATATTGCTGTTGTACAATCGTAGTACTTCGACCTTCACTTCAGTTCGAAGTCTAGCAATTATGGCTGCTCATTAAATATAATTAAATGCAGACTATATTATGTCTTTCAGTCTGTAATTACTTATGAAAAATTAAAATCAAGATAATATATCCGAGCGTTTCCCATAAAAGCCAAGAGAAAAAGACAGAGACCAAGGAGGATATACAAAGACCACATAAATGAGAAAGTTATAACGTAAAGAGATATAAATCGGACAGCTAAAGACAGAGAGCTATGGAAATCACCCCACCAACAAGAACAATTCTTATGTTATAGACAGTGTTTCCCATACATCCTCATATTTTCCGGAATCAATTTTCCTTTCATTCATCATTTCATCCGCAGACCGTCCACTGCTAGACATAGGCCTCCCAAGGATTTCCAGAATGACCGGTTAGAAGCGGCCTGCATCCAGCGCCTGCCTGCGACCATCTTCAGGTCATCTGACCATCTGGTCGGTGGACCATTTTCCTTTAATTTAATAATAACATCATTCTCATTTCAGGCGGTCCATACTCAGCATTTGCCGGCAGAGACGCGACCAGGGGTCTAGCCACTGGTCAAGTAGCAGCCAGTGACAAGGAGTGGGATGATACCAGTGACCTGACCCCCGATGAGGTCGCATCAGCCAAAGAATGGGAGGAACAGTTCAGAGGTAAGATCATGGATAAATCAGCTATCTATAAAAGATATCAACTGTTATTGCTGGGTCAATAGTACCTCTCTCTCTCTCTCTCTCATTTTAGACTTTTCCGATTACGGTCTCAGCTATTTACTTCAAAGCCCAAGGCTCACTTTTCTGCAAAATTATTAGTTTTCGTTCTCACAGCATACTTCATTATCATCTAAAATCATACGATTTGGTTATCTCTGCGTACCAAAACTTATTAGGACCTACGTCAGTTATCGTACTTAAAACATTATCATACAAATACCTACATACAGTATTGGAGGTTGAACCCTTTATTTATCACATGATTAGATATTAAGAAATAACAATCTTAAAAAAAAATTCTCACATCGCGGACCTAAATTTGATTATCCTTATTATTAAATAAATATTGCAAGATCAATTAAACCGATACTCCAGAGTGTTAAAGTATCCGACTAAACCTTATTATTGGGTTTTGTGAAACGACAACTAGGTAACAAAATCATTTTTTTCTCATCAGACCTCCTCCTCCATTCGTTTGCTTACTACTGAGCGTCGTGATGTACCCGAAATATCTATTATTGTCTCATCAGAAAATAAGTTATAATTTAGCAACTGACTGTTTGGCAGTATAGAGACAGTTGTAGTTTATCTGAGCTCAAAGATACTTTATTTACTTAATTTACATTATGTCAAAGTAGGGACAATAGAGGGCAACCAATAACCGAACCACATCGCTGGTACTACTAGGTAGATCATCGTTTCGGCCACAGGCTGTCCACTGCTGGACATAGGTGGACTTCCAAGGAATTCCAGAACGACCGGTTGGATGCGCCCTTCACCCAGCGCTTGCAACAACATTTTTTAGTTTAACTGACCATCTGGTCAGTGGTTGTCTACTTAGCAGTACTTAATAACTTTGCCCTGTATGATTATTTTTATTTCCAACAACACGTTCTTTTATTTATGTACTGTAAAATTTGCTTTTCCAGAAAAATATGACATCGTGGGCCAGCTCCTAAAGCCGGGTGAAAAGCCAAATAACTACGACAATGAAAACGAGGATAAGAAGGAACTGTAGATATTGTTACTATTTTTGTAAGGTTTTAGGAAAGTAATTGAAACTACTTGAGGTCTCGTGTAGAAAATGCTAAGAAACCATTGACAACGGTCGAAGTTGTGATTATTACCATAGAACTAGAAACGCGTGCGCCCTAAAATCGCACTACTTAATTACAGAATAAAGATTACAATGCTTACAAATATAACTAGGCAAAGCCAACTAACTAAGAAGTGTCACCTTGTCTCTACATGTCTTGTAATCATTGATAAAACTCAAACGTATTTTATATGATAAAACACTAAAATTTTGAGATAATCTTGTCTGACAAACGTGTTATCCAGACAAGGGTAACACGATTTGTTACTTTACTTGTTTGTAATACGTTTGAATCTTAAACGTTGAACTTTTTTGTAACTATTTAACCTTTATTGCACAACATACCTATAATCAGAGCCGTATTAAAGTCGTTCTTAGTAATATTGCTTGTTTGATTATAATTACTTTATTGGACAAATTAAACAAACTTTTTGACAACCATTGGTTTACATAATTAGTTCTATTTTGAATTCATGTTGATTTGTACCATGTTCTTATGATGTTTTGACGCATTTTCGCCTTGATTTACCAAATGTTATAATAAAACCCAAATCTTTTAATAATAAACTTGCCCTTAAGTAGTTCCACTTTCTTTGAATAGAAATAATGGGTGTTATTGATATATTGAATAAATATTTTTATAATGTGAGTTTTCTTTTACTCTTTAATTTTATGTACATCAACATAATACATAATCTCGCAAAAAAAATTACTTCTAAGTTACAGTTAAGATATAGACACGAATATATGTATTTTAACGGCTTTAACATAACTAGGCCAGTACTGTTTCAAACACACGACCGAGATTCATTCCTTCCGAACAGCATAATGCCTTAGGGAGTTACAAAACAATACAAGAAACACGACTCATATTTCACGGTGCTCCCTCGGGAGAGTAAACAGAAGCATTTCAAAATGGAAGTTATAAATTATCTGTGGTGACCTTCGGACAACGAGCTAACTCTTCAGGGGCCCACATCAGCCAACTAGCGCCACCAATTATTTAATTTCTTTACCTCTAAAATTAGGTCAAATCGAAATAATCTAAGACAGCACTTCGCTAATAAATAACTTCTAGTATTTTTGTTGTTACTTTTCTTTATTTTACCTTTGGTTAGTTCAGAAAAAAAACCCAAACACTCAAACACGCCAAAAGTGGCCACTTTTGGCTGTTATCAGCTATTTTTCGTTTGTATTGAGAATAAAATAATAAAAAGTAAATACCAATAATACCTTACAAAAAAACAGGACACGAGTGTTCCGTACCACCAGTTTCTTTTAAACTCTATAATATGTTTTTTTATGACAAAGAAGGCAAAGTTATCTCTAGGTTATCATATTAACGTGATAACATATATACGTTCTGTACATTATCATACTAGCTGTTGACTGTATTGAATGTGTGACTGTTATTTCGCGCCCAAAAGTAGCCTTAGTTTGACCCCTGGTCCTTAACTATAGCCATACCAAATTTCATCATATTAGGTACAGCGGTGTAGCCGTAAAGGCGTAACAGACAAACAGTGATTTATACTTAATATTAGTAAAGAATGGAAGTATGGATTTATCATCGCCTGATTTGTGTACTATGACTTTAAATTGATTCATTACTAAAAAAAATACAAACATACAAATCATTATTCTTCATTATACGAGTGTGATTAAATTAATTTAAAGTTTCAATCCAATTTGTTATCTAAACATCAGCAATAGCCGATACGATATAAAATGATATTGGAATGACCCAAAAAAATGAATCATTATTCCCGTAAGATATCGCATTTTCTTTTGGCTTTGCTATGAGTATTTTTATTTGAATTTTTTTATTTGATTGAATATTTTTTATTTCATTGGCTTGATCTCTGGATCCTTTACGTTTAATTGTTTTCGAAAACGTATATTGTTTACCTACTTCTCTCTCTCATCTTAGCGCCTTCCTGGTTGCTTCCTTAGCTGATTGCTTCGGAGCCCAGGGTCCGCTTTCTTGCTTTTTCTTGTTTACCTACTTATTTTTACATAATAATAATATTTTACAAAGATATATATAGATATTTGTAGGACTACAAACCTGTAATAGATACATTCGTTAATTAATTATTCCAGTGCAAAGTAGAAAAGCTAAAACCACCTGTGTAATTTCATATAGGACCATGAATGGTTATAAAATAATTGTGTAAAATAAATGACGACCTCCGTGGCGTAATGGTTAACACGCCTGACCGTTACTCAGGAGGTCCCGGGTTCGATCCCCGGTCAGGTCAAGATGAAAAATGATCTTTTTCTGATTGACCTGGGTCTTGGATGTTTATCTATATATGTATTTGTTATAAAATATAGTATCGTTGAGTTAATTATCCCATAACACAAGTCTCGAACTTAATTTGGGGCTAACTCAATCTGTGTGATTTGTCCCTATACATTTAGTTATTTATTTATTAATTCCTGTGGAAAATTAATGACTAAAATTTGATTAATATAATCATACCACCTGGCTTTAAACGCTGACCAACCCGGCGGAACCTGGTGTCGGAGTTCTTCAAAACCTGACATGGTTTCTTTAACGACAACCAGGTGGCAACGGGATCCTTATTCAAACAGAAATCATAATTTCAAATCAATTTTATAATTTTAAGTATGGCCTTTTTCAACGCATTATTGACATTATGTAAAATTATAATTTTTAAAAAACTCTTGTGTTGGAGGCCACTTTGTTTCCACTTTGGGTCGTCGAGCCAACGCATGTAAAAAAAAATTTTTTTTTTACCAATTTCACTTTTGTCATTTATTCCAACCAAAACACATTACAATTATAATAAATCAATATATAAATATAAATAATTATATAAATAAATAAAATACTTCCTCAAATGCGTCACATCCAGGCAGTGTGCCCAGAATACTAGCAGCATTTACCCGCTGGATTGCTAAGCTTATACGCTGAGCAAAGAAAATACCCACTTTCAAAAAAAATAATGTTATGTTGTTATGTAAAAGGACATTACCAATAAGTTTACTCCTTTATTCATAAAAATTAACAAATAACTGAATATGTGTCTCGTTCTTTCACATTAAATATTGGTAAGATAGAAAGGGGTAAAACATATGTTAGTTAAAATAACAGACGTTTGTAAATTTTTATGAATGGGGTTAGACATCCTCTCAAGAAATAATTCCACTCTCGTTCCTCAATAAGATTTCTTAATAAGCGATTGCACTTACTATTATAAGAAATGTGAAGGCATTATAAGTGTTCATATCTCGAAGTTCCGCAGTATTGCAGCGGTGGGCAGAGCTGGCCAATTTCCTCCCGATTTCCCGGCCGCCTCGCCGCCCGACAAAAGGTCTCATCTCTGGAAGGAACTCTATTTTACGCTTCATTTCACCCAGAATCATTTTATTAAATTCCCAATATCTGCTTAGTTACATGTGTTATAATATTTTAATGTATTTTGAAAAGTCATCTTCAATGCAAAAATATTAACGATTAAAACAAATAGTTAAAAATAAAGAAAATTCCAGAAAACGTGTTGCGGATGAATTCTTGCTAACATTTTTAACAAAATGACATTATTTACTTTCAATAAACTATATTTTCATCACCTATTAATTACGTTATTCATCAATACACTCCCAAAGTGCAAGTAGAGAAGCAGGTTTTTCTCCAAAAACGTCAATTCATAAAAAAATTATACAAAAAATTATAAACGAATTTAAATTTGCATATTATTAACAATTTGAACTGCTATTAAATGGAAAATTGACTTGTTTTAGAATTACGTTTTTGAGCCAGAAATATATTCGACTTATCATCATCACCATCCGACCATCAATTTCAGGGCCCAGAGTCTTTGATTATAATCAAAGCCAAGAGTACGCTTTACTCGTGATAAAGATTTGGCAGTACTGGTTATAACAATACAGCGACTGTCGTCGGACTTCTATAACCCTTTTTATAGAGAAAGCAATAGGAACATGATCTAGGTACATAGTGCCCAACGACCAACACATATATAGGTAATATGAAAATTATCTGGGAGGATGTCAATTATGTTTTAAAAGTAATTAGTTCAGTGTAATCCCTAATTTATACCATATTTCTTTACGTATTCCGTAACACGAGTTCTGTTTCTTAAAATTTACTTGTATTATTATAGGTACGTATAAATTTACTCAAAACAATCCGATATTTATTTGTAAGAGCCGTGTTCCGTTTTGGCGGCATTCCTTACAAATGAATTTCTCTTGATTGAGTATTGTCAACGGCTAAAACGGATTAAAGGGAACTTTTGTTAGGATATTTAATACTTTGATGAAGGACGGGTTCCATTACGCCTCTGGATTTGGGACTAATTTTCTACGCGCCAAGTATTTGTTTTAACTCCTCAGGTTTTCGCGTCAGTAGACTGGCTTAAGTTATTTATTTGGGGTGTATTAGTAGGTTAACAAATTAATTGTTGAATATTGGTTGCTTTTGAATTATTTTTGAAAAATCGGAATATTTCTATTAATTTTATTTTTATGCCTAGCAGTGGGACATAAACAGCTAGAGAAAAAAAAAATTATACATTCCTATTTTACAGTTCACTTCATTCACTGCTCATTACGTTAGAAATAATTTTACATTTAAGCAGCTTTATTACAAAATGGTTACTACAAAAATGTTCAAAAAGTTCAATTTAACAAAATCACTATTGAATTCTGTAATAGAAACTTAGTTGAAATACTTACATAATTATTTTTTTAAATTTGAGAATATTTGCTTTAATATATTAAGAACATCTACGGGGCCAAAGTATATATTTTTACCAATACCTACTAAATCGGCTTATAAACTACGAAGGAACAACCAAATTGAGAACCTCCTTTCAGAAATCAGTAATATTAGTAGTTTTACAAGACATTTACAAGTTACCTTTATAGAAATAAATATGTAGTAATAATCTTTATTGACATATTTCAATACATTACAGTAGACTAAAACAAGCGCGACGCAATTTTTTTTTTTAAATCTATGAAAACCAGCTTTTAACTAAACGTCCATGGGCCTGTCATTTGGCAACCCACCATAAGAACATACCAGATCTCAACTGTGTGAAGCTTTGCAACATACTATATGGTATATAGTAGGCAGATTTACGTCTATCTACCTCATTTTCATGGAAATATAGTTTCACTTAACTCAAAAAGCTGGTGATCGCTTTAAACGCTTCATAACTGTTTCATATATCCAAAGAGCTTTAGCAATTAAATACGTATAAACAACCACCAACTTTCATATGCTTACCGTATGTTATGTATGCACACATGAAATATACAAGCGGCATAAAATAAAGTAACTACAGATATTTTCTACTGCAGATTCTTTATAAGTATACACTTTTGCTTGGATCTGCCGCGAATAAATATAATAATTATATTTAGAAATTCTTATGCTCGCGGCTTCTCATTTAGACTTCTAAATAGAAATCTTTAGGGAAAATATGTTAATAAATAGAATACTCTATTCCTGTCTTATCCCAACATAGTGTGTGTATGTATTTAGCATATTTACTATGGTTTATAGCCATTTTGATATAAACCAGTACTGGGCTAAGTCAATATGGAGTCCATATAACCATTGTGACTCGAAAAGAAGAAGAATACTATAGTTTATTAATATTTAGGAGCTTGAGTGTAAGCAACTGACTAATGATTTTGAAGTTATATGAAGACATAATATGAATATAACAAAGTTGATTTTCAATTTCGCTGCAATGGCAATAAAATAACTTAATAAAATCATAAATCAAATAGGTAGAGCTACGCAAAAGTTTTAAACAAAGTAAACGGTATATTTAATGGATATAAATTTACACTTTGCCATTTTTGTATGTAATGAAGTTAAATAAATAAACAATGCTTGAGCTAGAAAGTAAATGATCATGTGTTACAGGCGAAAAAAAATCAATGGCTAGCACTTAAAATGGCCATTCCGTGTCCGTGTAAACAGAACAGATAAACTGCAAACGCGGTATTTCCTCAGTCACTCAGTCCTTTCCGCACAATACTCGGTAACACAAGAAGAGCATAATCTCTGTAACACAATTCCCGGTTGTGTTTTCACATTATACATGCGGTTGTAAATCGTACCCAACATGAAAAGTGGCTATTTTTCTGTTTTCTCTTTATTTTACAGAAGCGTTCATGCAAGCTCCAGGAAGCTAATACAACTTTGCAAAATCGTATCACTGGAAACGTTCCGAAGTTGGCACGCTTCGGTATAGCAATATATTCTTATAAGAAAGTGTTGGACAACCGCCGTAAGTCTTCATTGAACCTTGCCTTGTAAACGCAACTTTAGGACCGGCTGTCCCACTTTCAGTATATGGTTAGAAGTGTTTCTACTGCAACAATAACACTTGAATTTATTAGAGTTTTCATTTTAGATGCTGGCAGAGAACTAGATGTCACGTTTTCTGAAAGATGAGTTATTTGAAAAAGAGTGACTCCCTGTTTATATCTTGTTTTGTTTGAAATATTTTTACTTTCTTAACCTATATGTGTTAGTGGCCAACACTGTTCGCTCTGATAGCCTAACGACTGCTATCTAGCGATGGGACCCACAGCTTAATCTGCCTTCGAAGCACGAAGAAGCAAAAAATAGAAACTCCACTAATGGTTACCAATCCAAGCTAGACCGCGCTCGCCGTCGCTTGACGTGCCCTATCGTTACAAACACGTCTCGCTCCTCGTATATCTAATTACATTTATTTTATTAAACGGTTTTATATTTATGCAAGAAAGGGTCACTGTTAGTGTGATACGTTGGAGTTACCGAGGGATAGACGTGTAACCTTTATTGCTTTAAGGGTTTTCTTCAAGGTCTTTCGCAAATTGGGACACATGATCTATGTGATCATATGTAAATATGAATAAAAGATTGTAAAAATATAATAAAACTGATAATAGGTCAAAAATGGCGAGAAAACAAAAACTATCAATAAATTTTCCTTTGTTGTACTATTATATATACTATATCACTACATAGTATAAAACAGACGATTTCTCTGTCCCTGTGTCCCTTTGTATGCTTAATTCTTTAAAACTACGCAACGATTTTGATGCGGTTTTTTTTAAAAGATAGTAATACAAGAGGAAGGTTTTTATGCCCATGCGAAGCCGGGGCGGGTCGCTAGTACCACTATATACAACATTTTCTATCGTGGTTTATGTGGTTTGTTTTGTTATATTCGATTTTCGTATTTAGTATTTTATGGCCAGTATTAACAGTAGAAAATGGTGGAAAACTAGATTCCTACCATTTTCGCCCATGACTATTTGACAGTTATGTTTAGAATATACTCGTATCATCATCAAGGCGTTACAGCTGATGATACCGATGTTTCTAAGGTCTTGTTCCACTCCATCCAACTATCTCAGCCTCCAGTAAAAGCTTGGGCAATATACACGCACGCATCGGTCAATTCAATTATTTATCCTGTACAAGAGAAGAACATGATATATTATATTTCCTCACTGCGTGCTTCCGTGCGTCCGCATTGTATGATCTGGTTCCGGTCACAGACCGTTCCGGCATTTTGGACAATGCGTATAGTAAATTATGTTCTTTGTTTGTGATGTGACGAACGACAAAACAGTCCAGTTGTTTCGTCCTTGGAGTTGATCGTCATTAGAGAGGGGTATAGAGTAAAGTGTGAAAGAAGGAGACAAAACTAAAAGGTTTTTTCTCCTTCTTTCACTTTAAATAATATTATTTTAGTTAAAATGGGTTTATAGGGAGTTATAGTCATATCTGTAAGTATTATCAAAATATTTGGCAGAAATTACGCCCAGTTAATAAGTTTGCTAAAGTGAAAGTAGTTTGGATACATAGTGCACAACATCAATGACCGTTTGACTGAAAGGTTCTTTCGGAATATTAACATTATAAGTTTTTTTTCACTTAAATATATATATTTTTTTAAAACTATTGCGTATTCCAACAAGTATACTTAATTGTGTTTACCATGCGTCTTGAGAAAAGCGGTCACCATAGGATACAGACGCTTGCAACACCAGAGGTACTTATCAGGTTTGAAAGTACTAATGTTATAATAGTTAGGAAAATATAAAAACAAAATGTTTTCTTTAGTTTTAGGGAGGTAGGCTGGGGCTTAAGCAAAAGACATTTCAGGCCTTCAGGCAACACACTCGCAGTAAGTAATATATTACACGTGTAAGCGCAGCGTTTTAAACACTCATCGATCGAATTATCCGATGTGGAATTCGCTTTTTTTTTTAAATCTATGGCTTTTTAGGTAAATTGATGTTGTATTTGGAGGTTAAATTTATTATTTTGGATATCAAATCAGTCATATTATTTCAACGCAAACTATGTCAAAAGAAAAAATAATACGCTCAAGCGATCAAAATAAAAGTTCAAGCGGATTAACGGCTTTCAAGCTTCTTGAAATTTTTTATTGAGAGAGAAAGATAATTGAAACGTTGAAGAGTTTTACTGAGAGAGAAAGAGAATTGAACAAAAAATATTACATAGAAGATAAGACAAAATGATCGCAAATTTAAAAATCCTAAAATCTCTTAATTTTTTTTTTCTTTAATCTGCATTATATATTCCCAATAACTCACGTATTATAGTGAAAATTTTGGCGTCGTTAATTCTTCCCGTAGTTATTTTGAAAAACCTCAGAGCTGGCAAGTCATTTATAAAGGTTGGTTTAAACTTTGCGTTTGGCAGCGGCGCAGTGGTAATATTTATGATCGGGCAGCGGGCTATCCTGAAATATGCCCGAAATATACAGCATAAGGGTTGCAAAAAAGATGTGACTTGCCCAGAATGGATTGTGGTTTGAGTTAGTAGTGTTTGCTAACTATAGAACTAACCTTATTTTTAGTATCTTTAAACCAAGTTACAACCAGCTGTAATGTAAGGCCATAGATACTTATCCTGCAGCGGTGTTAACTCAAAGGATGAGAGGAAGTAAAATTTCTGAACTGGCTAAGGAATGGAATTATGTTGACAAGTCAAACACAGTCTATTTACGTCCTCAAAATGTGAAGGACAAGATGAGATAGAAAGGTCACGCAAAAATAAGATAAGATCAAACAACATCTTACGCAGGAGTTGATTACAAAATTACAAAGTCACCACCGTACCCTATTGAGGGTGTCAAGCACTCGCTAGCTGTTTCATCATATCACCATATAATTCCATTATGTATCTTACCATTTAAACCGAAACACAATGCAAGTATTGCTGTTTGGCGGCAAAAATAGATCATCATCATTATTTCGTGTGGGTGACACAGTCAATCTACCATGCATGCATACCCTGGTGTCAAATTTCTTCGGAACCACCACTCGGCCTCTGACGTAATTCATTTAATGACTACCAGATGGCAGCCAGGGCCAACGGAAGCACGGAATCATCTTTATTATCAGACAAGTGATTCAAGCCTGAAAAGTATGCTTCCCATGGGAATCGCACCTACGACCCCCTGGTCCACAGCCTTAACCACTTGACCGCGTAGGCAGTTAAAAAGGTAAAAATAGGTGAAAGTGAAACTTGATCTTCTTCGTCCGAACGTGTTTCGCGGTCTTCAGCTTACGATTCAAAGCCCAGAGTACGTTATTAATCATGGTCCTGATTTGGCTGAACTGGTTATTACAATGGATCGACTGCCGTCTGACCTCCGTCACCCTTTTATACAGGGAAACCAGACCAACAGGAACATGATCCAGGTGTGTTAGTGGCCAACACTGTCATAAGTAAAAGGAAAGTGAAACTTGATCATAATCATCTTTTTCAAGGCAGTCCATACTAGCATAGACCTCCTCCATAATAACCCAGACACCAAAAAAACCCGCCCCGGCTTCGTATGGCCATAAAAACCTTCCTCTTGGATCACTCTATCTATTAAAAAAACGCATCAAAATCCGTTGCGTAGTTTTAAAGATTTTTAAAAGCATACAAAGGGATATTGGGACAGAGAAAACGACTTAGTTTTATACTTTGTAGTTATTAGAAATAAAACTAAATTATATACTAAACTAATAAAAAAAATTAAAAAACCTTTGATGAATATTGCTAAATAAACATTTGTTTTATTTTCTTTTTAATCTGAAGGTATAAGAATATCATCCTTTATAAATTGCTATTAGGCATCATCCCAGAGGTAAACCAGTTGTTAATTAGCCATATCGATGCACAAATCGCCAGTAATCGACATGGGAGCCCGCTGATCGCATAAGCCTGTCAGAATTGATATAAACGATAGCTATTAATACATGTACTGCCTCCGTGGTGCAGTGGTTAAGGCGTTTGCCTGTAGACCCCGGGGTCGTGGGTTCGATTCCCACGGAAAGCATACTTTGTTTAGCTGTTTCCACTTTGGTTAGGACATTCGCTTGAATCACCTGATTGTCTGACAAAAAAGATGATTCCGTGCTTCGGAAGGCACGTTAAGCCGTTGGTCCCGGCTGCCATCTGGTAGTCGTTAAAGGAGCCACGTCAGAGGCCAAGAGGCGGTTCCGAAGAACTCTGATACCTGGGTGCGCACGGTCGATTGACCGTAACGCCTACTCGAAATGATAACGATGAATACGTGTTTATTTTATGAGCATAAATATGTCGAATAGGTATAATTTATATTTTCTTAGAAGAAAAGTAGTAAATAATATAAACCATAACGTTACCCGGTCTCATGAGCCCGTGAAAGATAAGCCAAACAAAGCCCGAAGGGTTTTAAGGGTTAGAATATCTTGAAAATGGGAGATATAAGTAGTACCCGAATGGGGCGAGCGTTTGACGAGAGTGATGAGTGTATTGAGTGTGGAAGAAGAGAGGGTAAGGATCATTGAAGTGGTAATATTTACCATCTTAGTACGTACTGTGATATAATTGAACTGTGACTTCTTACTATAGCGATCTTATAAGAGGTTTATAGTACGAATCTCAAAAACTATTGTTCATAATAGTACGTTACTGTCGAGGCCAGAAATGAAGCAAACGAAGACGTAAATTGCGATTTCGGCAGAGGCTAGTACAGAACTTTTCTTACTCTGACTTCCTTTTAAGACGAAACAACATCGTATCAAATTTTACAATTGCGTCAACAACGAGCCAGCGCTCGCTTTGTTCTTTTTAAATATTTTTGAAATGTTCATACATATTTTTAAACAATAAAAGAACCTAATGGTTAGTACCAAACTAACAAAAGTGTCTAGCAATTTCCATTAACGACCGCTAGAATAGGTTTTTTTTTGTAGGCTGGCCAGAGTAAAACTAAAAAACCTAATGTATGAAAACGTGTATATTAAAAAACCTTCATTAGCAATGATTTTTTTAAATTGTTTTGTTGGTCTAGGCCAGCGATGAGTCTATTGACGTATTGTTATTTTTTAAATAATGAAACTGTTTCCGAGCAAGAGGAAGACGAAAATCAATTTAAATGCTAGTTCGTACCTTACCTGCTTATTATCTAAGCTAAAAATGACTTGACCTTTGTTTAGTCCTTCCCTTTTAGTCTCTGCCTACCCCAGGAGACAAACATGTAAAACGGTATGTTGTGATATCAAATACTACTTTTACCACTTTTTTTTAGACCAGTGACTAGGCGATTGATGAACCAGCGAGCGCTATTAGATAGGTTTTATTTCTCTTTAGATAACATCTGCACCACAGAATTTTAGAACTATAAGAAATAATATAAATAATATAAGAAGTGGCATAGCGCACGAAAAACGTGTCACTAGTTTGGCTTGCAAGCCAACGTTTCACACAGAAAAAATGGCGGGGAATTCGATTGCGTCACTGTAATTGGTGGATAATATTAGGTGGCTTTGTTGTTGTTATATCATATATCATTTCTAATAAGATGTAGTGTGGTTTACATGGGTTTACATGTATTAATTGAAGACAAAAAGAGAGAATACGCTGCCACACTGATCCTGGAACTAAATCCGCGTCAATACATTTCTATTCGGATAATTTCTCTGTTCTGTGATCTGCACTTACCATCAAGTGGGATCGTGGTTGTCAATCACTGGTCATTGGCCACGAAAAAAAAACTAATATGTCTTCTAAAAGTGCTCCAAGTTCTCATGGTTTAGTTATTTTTGTAAGAAGATTTCTTACCTTCTCACAAAAATAATTAAAATTAATCTGTGACTTTGTTTTCCTTTAGACACCGGCCAGCTATCGAAGGCAGTTTTTGGGACCTTTTATTGAAACATTTAAGTAATGAACATGAAAAAGTTGTTTAAAATACTTTCAAAGGAGACACTTGAAGCATGAAAAATGAAGCGCATCTCAGGTAATACTTTGTTCTAAGTAAAAAGAAGTGAAATGTTTTTCAAGAAAATTGCACCTTTCATTTTACTCGAGTGGTTTTGTAAGTATTATTTAAATGCACCATAAACAATAGAGTAGGCTGTGCTATATACTCAAACGTGATTGCCCAGCTTACTTTTATAAATTGTGATTACTTAACGTGAATGCATTTCCATTTCTCCACAAACCTCTGTGGTTTATTGAAATGTGTCACATCCATATAAATAGGAAATTGGCGGATTTTTTTTTTCAGATCGTCATATCAGATGTTTTGTAACATTTTTTGTAACATGTTAAATTAAATCACTACATAGGAAAAAACAAAGTCGCTTTCTCTGTCCCTATGTCCCTTTGTATGCTTAAATCTTTAAAACTACTTAACAGATTTTGATGAGTTTTTTTTTAATAGATAGTGATTTAAGAGGAAGGTTTTTATGCCCATGCGATGCCGGGGCGGGTCGCTAGTATGTAATAAATAAATAATGTGACAGAGGGATTAAGTCTGAGAGCAGATTTATACCTAAGTATATAATACTTACCTAAATAAGAAAACACAATTTCCCATATAATCAGTATTGTTCCAATAAAGTCAATGAAAGCAGTATCTTCCTCAATAACCTAGCCTATCGGGTATTTCGATGACCTAGCATGGCATGCGTGTTTGTAACGATCGTACACGTCAAACAACGATGAGCGCAGCCTGACATGGATTGCAAATTGGCTACTAATCAAAGAAGTAAAGTGAAACGTTGACCTCTGTTGGTTCCTTTGTCGCCTTCTATGGAAAAGATCTATTTTAACGCTTAAATTACTTTACCTTATTCCCACAAACATTATTTAAAGACATGAGCGCTTAGAAAAATCCAGAAATACTAGATAGCGAGAACACGACAGTCCTGAAACAAGCACCCTGCTGATGTGTAGCAAGCCATGATCTCGAAGTTAAGTTTTAACATCATGGGTCTAAAAACGCCACTTTGAGCAATTCATCGAATCGAATTCATATTACGAATTCCTTAGCAATTCTTCAGCAATTCCTATTTCTTTCGATTTTTTTGAAGAGGAATTGCAAAGTTTAGTTGGCCATTTTACAAAAAATAGAGGAATTGGTACAGAATTGCTAAGGAATTCGTAATATTAATCGATTCGATGAATTTCTCAAAGTGGCGTTTTTAGACCCCCAGATACTACACAGTTGTATAAAATACCTCATAGTTACGTCAATTACTGTCAGAAATATTCATAAAATGTAGAGAGATGAGAAAATTATACTCGTACTCTAAACAATGTCATTTTGTCACTTAATGGCACCAACAAGTGAAACCTTTTAAATTAATTTTGAAGGCAGAATGTAACAACTAGAACAATTTGGAAGATAAAGTTTTTTTTTGTGCTTATGGAGAAAATACTAATTGTTTTCGAATATTTTTGGATTTGTCCTAATTTTTAACCCCCGACGCAAAAAGAGGGGTGTTATAAGCTTGACGTGTCTGTCTCTGGCATCGTAGCTCCCGAATGGATGAAGCGATTTCAATTTAGTTTTTTTCTTATTAATGGTGACTTACGGGCGAATGTTTTTAGACTTATTTGATGAAAATCGGTTGAACCGTTTAGAAGTTGAGGAGAAGAACAACCGAATGTCTGCAAAAATACTTGAGTGGGGTTTCAAATGAAAGCGCATCACGTTACACATTACAAAATAATATGTTTAATGAAAATTGGTTGAGCTGTTCCAAAGCTCTGGGGGTGTAAGTGGGGAAAATACCTAATGTGTGCAAATATTATGTGGGGGGCAAATCAGTCGACTGTCACCACTAAAAAGAAAATGTGTCCTGGGTTGTTTTAATTTTAAAATTATTTAACAATTAAGTTTATCTTATGGTCCAACAGATGAGAAATTGTTATCATATACTTATGAACGAACATGTTGCCGTTTCTTGTCGTCATAGGCTACATCCTACCACAAATAAAAAAAACCACGACTCTATACAAAAACGTGGACTCTTGGTTGTCCAATTATCCATGTTCGATTGTTCATATTTCCTCTGAATAACTGAATTCCTGAGTGCCTATAATACCTGTATTCTGTGCTGTGCATTACCAAATACGTTATATATAAAAACAATGCCACGTAATTTTATAATTCAAGAAGGACTTACCTAGCTTAACCAAATATTTAGGCTTTGTTCCGACTATTTAGTAAATGGTTTATGTAAATTTTGCACAAAATCGGTCGAACGGTTATTCATTTATCACATTTTTTTAAATTTACGTGGGCGAAGTCGTTGGCAGAAGCTAGTACGTTATAAAACGAAAAATAATCATCTAAGCAACGATATCCAAAAGTGGAAGATGCCAAATCAGTTACATTTTTTATATTTATTTCAATATAAATAGGTAAGCTAGGTGCTTACCTATTTATAAAAGATTCTAGATTTTTTTTATTTTTTTTAATATATTTGTGTTAAATATAATACAGCTGACTATTGTATTATAGATATTATTATGAATTATCAAGAAATGGTTTTAAGATATATAGGAAAAAAAACTTGATCTTACGAATTGTCAGCAATAAAACAGTTGGCTTTAATAGTTGTCTTGAAAATGAAGGTAATAGAATAAGAAATTCTAGATGTCAGTTTGAATTAGGATATACAATTTCAAAATATATAAAAATTCAAGACGCATTTTATGGTGCTACACCGAAATCATTTTAAGGCGGGAATTATATAGATAACTATAAAAGTCCTACAACGAAATCTTTGAAAAAGATAAGAGCATGTTATAAAAAAATCAAATAAAGTCACATACGTGTTTACATGTTTTAATCAAAGATCATATTCAAATCTTGATACGAATCTACTCTATTTCGAGAAAAATACAATAATTCTTCAAGTATTTTAAATATTTTATTTTAAAGTAACAGCTTTCATCGCTTGTTTGACTAGAAAAAAAAAAGAAAAATACACATTAATAAGCTGTTTAATTATAATCCTGATAATTATTTTAATATTTTATATTTGACTGATAATAATTATATAACCTTTTCACACAAACTCTCTTCGTTAAACCATAGGAAGCTACCAACTCGCTTTCCTGCCCTTCGTGACTTTCATTGCGAACAAGCAGCCATTATGCTTGTTTGAGTTGAAAAAAAATATGAAACGAAATACACAACTAACTAAGGAAACGGCAAAATGTTTACAAACGCCCGCGGCCATTATCGAGGACAAAGAAAGTATTAATCAGAACAATTTTTCTTCGACAAAAGTAGAATAGAGGGTCATTCCTTGTAATGCTTTACGTAATCCCTCTCAATCAAGATAGGGTTATGCTCGGCGACCGAAATGGGAAGTCTCCCCTGCGTATTCATTAGGAAATCTCTGGACAAATGTCTCGGAATTATGTTTCCGGATTACACGCCTTCGTACGGAAACAAGATGCGACAATCGTTAGAAGAATGACATTGTGTCATAGAGATACATTCACGTTTACTTTGGATTAGTAATGTAATATGGTGACAAATATATTACGATGTAAGCTGAGGTATCTTGTTCGTGTATCATATTGTTGTGAATGAATAAACATAGGTCTGGTGATTTGTTTATGTATATTTGAGTAATTAATACACGTTTGGTGATAAAAGAGTCACTAAATCGTAAACTTAATTGTTTTTGCCAAAAAATAAAACAGAACCGACTCATTACAACCATGAAAAGTTAAACACAACCGGGCTCTTATCGTTGAAAGACAGACTTTAAGCTGTATCAGGGGGGTTACTACCGTCTCTTAAAACCATGCAAGTTCCAGTGAGTAAGCGTGAAAGCGCGATACAAGATATAATGCGACATCCCCCTTACTCACTGGATCTTGCATGGTTTTAAGAGATGATGGTAGCCACCCAGATGCTTTTAGACATCCGGAACAATCTGCCTGTATTGTCAGTAACAACACATCTGGATCATGTTCCATTGATCTGGTTATCATATAAAATGGGTTAGGGGTGAGACAGCAGCCTCTCTATTGTTAACACTGCCAAATCTAGGACCATGACTAAAGCGAACCCTGAGCTCTAAAGCGTAAGCTGTGTATTCAACTACTCAATACTCAATACTCAATACTTTATTGCACCTTGAATTACATGCAGATTATACAATATTACAGATATAATGTATTCTACACTCCTTCAAGGACCCTGTTGGGCGCTGCAAAGTAGAGAGGAGGAACTAGCTATAATTTTACTTAATCCTAAAATAATACTTCTTTATGCAACTTTTTATTTATTTATTATTGTTATTATTTATTATAATTAATCTGCTTTTCCTTTATTTGCATATTTTTTATTTACCTATTGTTGTTGTTTTTTATTTATTATTCGGTTACAACTTAACCTAATGAGTTTTTATATATTTTTATCATTCAGGTACTCTGAAACAGTATAATAACATTTAGAGAGAAGAAGTTGCTTAGTTTGTTTAATAAAACTATTTTAATTTGTTTAATAAAACTATTATTAACTAAAAACATATGCTCGTCTATTGATTTATTATCGCATTAGTTCAAACCTATAATGATAGATATACAAAGTAGACGTAAAATAAATGTTAAATGTCAGTAAGTACACGTTCGTTATCGAAATAGTACCCTCGCCGCCGCCGCCGGCGCACGAAAACGCGGCACGCACCAACTAATTGCATTTCTGATTCACTCTGAAGTCGCCTTAATTAACTGCAGCCGTGTGGCCACACTTACAGAATGAGCGGAAACAGGATTTCCGCTTTTTAAATGTTTTTTAAAATATTAAATTTATTTTTACTTTGATCGTCTGCAGACTCGCCTACTCCCACCAAAACCACCAAGCGCCTCTTGGTGGAAAGAAAATTTGGGGCTAGGTCAATTATATTATATTAAATACTAGCTGACCCAGCGAACTTCGTACCGCCTTTCTTAATATATTTTTTCCGTAAGAACCTTGTACAGAGTATTAGAAAACTACAAAAAAAAAAATCAGCCAAATCGGTCAAGCCGTTTTCATGCTATGTCGTGACAACGGAAAACGGGTTTTATTTTTATATATATAATGATATTTTAACCAGAAAATAAAAACTTAAAGGTTTCTCTGTAATAAAGAAAAGTTTATTTATAAACATAACAGTTATAATCTATAGGTGATACAAACTTAAGTTCGTGTTTTCTTATTATGTTTCCTAATATCCTTTGAAAAATAGCAGGGGCAGTCTTTAAACCAAATAGAAGACACGTCCATTGAAAGTGGCCTTCTTGTGTAACAAAAGCAGTTTTATATCTGTCTTCTATTTTCAAAGGAATTGACCAAAAAGCTGAATTTATGTCGTATATATTAATGTTATATATATTATGAAAAGTAGAAAAATATTCACAATTCACAGTTTTTATCATCAAATCTTCAATTAGTGGAAAAGGTTGTGACTGAGGGACGACAATTTTGTTTAGTTCCCTAAAATCTATACATAATCTTGTTTTCTTGCCATCTTCTTTTTTAAAAGCCAGAGTCACAGGGGCAGCAAATGGGCTATAGGATTCCTCAATTAAATTGTTTTTTAATAATTGTGATATTTGGTTTTCTATTTCTTTTCTATCTTCAGCTGTGCATCGATATGGTCGTTTGCAACAGTATTTATCTACCATTAAATCTATATGAGCTTCATAACCTTGTACAGTACCAATATCATATTTATCTTTTGCGAAGATTGTTTGTATCTTTCTATTAACTTATCAATTTCTGATTGTTGGTATGAATCAAGATGATTTACAAATATTTTAAATCTATCAGGATTAACATGTTCATTAAAATTAATTTCATATTTATCGATCTTTTCATATTCTTGATTAAATATCTCGGAATGATAACTATAATCTTCATTTTTGTCACCTAGTGCATCAGGAGTATTGACATTTGTTATATTTGAAATATCATTGGTTTGATAATACTTGTCCATCGATCTCTCTTCAGTAAATGTTTCACTTTTGTTTTTTTGTCTGAAGATTGTGTTATTTTTAGTTTGTCAGTTTGTGTTAGTTTAAATTTTTTATACAATCTAAACCAATTAAAAACTCATAGTTAAAATGTTCATCATCAATTACGAAAATATCCATTTCTTGTTTTATATCATATATCTTTATTTATAGTTTCACCATACCTTTCGTTTTCTTCTCACCATTAATAGTCTTTAAGTTTACTATTTCTGAATTTCTCATTTTATCTCTTGGTTGTATTTTCAATAATTTGGCATTAATTAATGACACATTCGAACCTGAATCGTAAATTCCATAAACTTCCAATATATCATTTAATAGTAACTTTA
Organism: Apomyelois bistriatella; assembly: GCA_947044815.1. Classification (NCBI taxonomy): domain Eukaryota; kingdom Metazoa; phylum Arthropoda; class Insecta; order Lepidoptera; family Pyralidae; genus Apomyelois; species Apomyelois bistriatella. Next base: position 3,383,336 of record OX345693.1, read on the forward strand.
CTTTTATTAATGGTGATATCTCTAGTTTTTTGGATCCTCCTCATTTAGTTCTACTTCCAATTCTGAGTTATTTACAGATTTCACAACTGCTGCTTGATTTTTATCTTTAAACCAACAATTTTCTTCAGAGTGGTAACGTTTTCCTTTTTTCTCTTTCACGCAAATCAGGCAGGGTTTCTTTTCTTCAATTTTTTTAAATCTTTTTTTATTATTTGTACTTTGTTTATCGTATTTATTTTTTCTAATAAGATGTTCCAATTTTCCGATTTCATTGTAGAGATCTTCTGTTTTTTTTAAATTTCCCCTGTCAATCTTGTCTGCTTTATAATTTGGTAAGCCATATGATATAAGGTCTACAAGTGTTTAATTATCAATTGTTTTTCTAACTTCTAGTAACAGCTTTTCTTTTTTTAAAGCATACTCAAGTAATGAACCTGTTTGATATTTAAACGAAAGAGCATATCTAATTGGTGACCATCCTTTATTTGCAAATGTTTCGCGAAAACTTTTTTCCCATTTGTTCCACTCTGATTCCACCGTCAGTTTCATTATCATGCGGCTATACCAATCTACGCTGGAGTGTTCCATAAAATTTTTCAAAATTTCAATTTTTTTTCTGTCTTCTTTTATTTGGAGACGATCACATTCTTTATTAAAATCTGTTATCCACTGGTAAGCATTTGAATTTCGACCATTAAATTTTTCAATCACAAAATCCTTTGCAATTTTCCCTAAATTTTGAATTTCAGATTTAATTTGTTTATCTTTTAACAATTTCTCTAACAAACCTTCTAGTGTTTTATTTGAGCCATTAGGTCTAATAGAATCATCGTACTTTTTTCTGGAATCTCTTCTAAATAAAAATCATTAAATTGTAAGTTCAGTTCTTCATCTAGATATATTGTAGATATATCTTTTGTCAACGTTATCCATATTTTCCTTGTTTGGTGTCTTTTATTCAATGTCTTTCTTACCTTGATATAGTTTGGAGTATTACAAACCAATTGGTGTAGATTTACAGGTTGATACTCTGTTGGCATTTCATAAACCTTACCTTCAGGGGTTGCTATTGAGGTAATACATAGTATGTTAGATTTTCCATCTGTTGTTTCTTTCACAGCAAAATCAAATCTCAATTTATCCATTTTTCATGAAATAATTGCAGAAAATGTAGTTTTATAATGATATTTTAACCAGAAAATAAAAACTTAAAGGTTTCTCTGTAATAAAGAAAAGTTTATTTATAAACATAACAGTTATAATCTATAGGTGATACAAACTTAAGTGAACAAAAACATCATCTTACCTGTAATAAAGAAACTACATTTAAAGCCTTTATTTCAGGTATTCAAACAACTAATAAAGGATACAATTATTTAAGTTTTATATCTAAATTCCCATATTTTTATATTATATGTCACCATGATATTATGTCTAATCATTCAAAATATTGTCGATGACTCCGCAAGGAGAATTAAAGAAAAGGTTTTCTTTACATATATATAGATATATATATATATAGCTTAGCTGTTGTCCGTGACATACACACGTAAACACCCGCGTGGTACTCTGTTATATCATGCCAAAAGTAGGCATGTTCGACGAAAATAATCCATACTAAATTTCATTAAAATCTGTCTGGTCATTTAGCGGTGAAAGCTACAGACAGACCGACGGACAGACAGACAGGCTTCATTTTTATAATATTAAAAAATTTTAAGTTTGGATAAGCTGTACCCCGTGGTTCCATTTGGACATAGTGTATGCACTATGCTTTTAAGCTTTCCTAAAAACAAGGTTATCAATGTACAAAGAAGTTTTACAAATCCTAGTTGTACTGCTAAAGTTATAAGATAGATTGTAGGATGAAAGACATAAAGCAGACGGGCATAAAATATTGGAATAAAAGGGCAAAATAACAGAGAAACTAGAGGTTGAAAGCAAGAGTTCAAGACCTTCTAAGGGCGCTCTATACCAATCGGTAAAATGCGCGATCGCTCGTATCGTGCTTACCGTACCACAAATTTGGGCACTATAAGTGTAACTAAAAATCGGCAAGTCGAATAAAGTCACGCACTGAGGGTTCCGTACAAAAGATTTTCTAGTTTATTTAAGTAAGTAGAGCAAACATTTATCGTTGTATTCAATACTTCGCGGCTCCACTGTTAATCCAATAAATTTCCGAACGCAGGTAGCAACTCGAGGTTCGGTACTGCATCAGACCTTTTTAAATATATTGCATTGTGTTTTATTTGTCGTTGCAATGTTAAATTGTGCGGGATAAATCCGCAGACACACGTATGAATCTGGGTAAACAATGATGGTTGTCGCAATTTATTTAACACAATACATTGGGATTTTCGTTCGTTTATTAATGGTGTTGGAATACTGTTTTGGTTGACGATGTGGAAAGATAACGTGCTTATTGTTCAAATAACGATGTGATAGACAAAAATAGTCGCAGAAACACGATGGATCGGTTAGGTACAAAATCATATCGTTATTATTTCATCCGAAAATCTTCAATATCTGGACATAGACCTTTCTTAAATGCTGGATGTGGAGCGCTCTAAAATGATCATATTGGAAACCTATGAGGAAAAAAACATTTCTTGCGACTGAAATGATAATAACACAAAAATACTATATATATAACTTTCAGCGTCTAGAAGTAAAAGACAGATAAACAAACATACTGAGTATGTATAAATCTGTATAAATCATTATGTTTGTCGAATCGAAAGCGAAGCGTCTTAATTTATCTACTGAAAAGTTAAGAACTATGTTGGTCTTTTAGTCACTTATAATTAATTGATTGAAAGATATGAAGTGGTTATTTATTTATTTCATGAGCTACAAATCACACAACCAAAATTGCTTGGTAACGTCATTTTCATAAATATTTGTAATCTAAAACATATTTACGACAAAGTTACTTCGAAGTCGCAGATAAATTGTTTGCGCCAAAAAGGAGTCATTGTACGGTTCCGTAGGTGCAAGATTTGTTTCGAAAGTTCGAGAACTTTGCTCAGTAACAAACAACTCTTGGATGTTTTGTTATCTACCAACCAAATATTGAAAAATGGCGCCCACGTTTCATTATGTTCAATATCGTTCATCGACTTTGTAAGATTCTATTCAAATCAACATAATTAAATTGTGTTGTATTAAATTCTTTTCCCTGTGTACTTGTTTGACTTTTTCATTGAGGTATATGACCTTTAGATCTTAAATTGGAAAACGATATTGTCCTTTTATGGTGTGGGTGGGTTGTAGGTTCAACCGCCCTCTACAATAAATGTCCCTCTACCAGAAATGTCCCTCTACTAGAAATTTACATACACAATAATTATTACTGAAAGAGTTTTGGCGGGAATGTCATGTTGTCCACAATGTGTTAATTTTCCGAAAATTGTCGATATATATTTAAAAAAATCTATTCTCAATTAGGGTACCAAACGGCAAAATATTTAAGTATAACTTGACATGAAGTTCGGGTCAGCTATTATCCTCACATACAGGAAGCCCAAATAACAACATGGGCAATGTTTCCAATGCAACATTATTCTACAACAAATAACAAGCTTATAGTTACTAATTGGTCAACTTAAAATCGATATTGTATATATATCGATATCAGTAAGGCTGTGTAATTTCCGGTACCTATCCCTATCACTACATAGTATAAAACAAATTCGCTTTCTCTGTTCCTATATCCCTATGTATGCTTTAATCTTTAAAACTACGCAACGGGTTTTAATGCGGTTTTTTTTAACAGATAGTGTGATTCTAGAGAAAGGTTTTTATGCCCATGCGAAGACGGGGCGGGTCACTAGTTAAGAATATACCAGTCCCACTCTTCCCTTTGTAAAAGGCGACTAACAAGTAAGTGAACAGCGAAATCAAAATGAAATTCAAGAGCGCGGGCTATATCCCACTTTGATTTGAATATTTGTACACGGAATTTTTTTATATACGATTTACCAGCGCACCAATGAATTGAGAGACGTCGCGTCGTTAGCTAAAAATGAAACGTTTTTAGCAAAAAAAAATGTTGGAACAAGTTGATGACGACATGCATTTTTGATATTATTTTTTGTATACGCTCGGAGTTTTTGAAAAACGCTTCGCTGTTTGCGCTTCACGAATTTGTAGTTTGCAACATTTCCTTTTTTGTATTCAACCTGACTTGGTGCTTTTTAAAATATACATGGGATATTTCTTAGTTTTATAAAAAATAATCTAATTGAGGTTAACCTGGGGTGGACTTTTTGGTCTAGTTTTCAGATTCAGCCTATTCTGTTTAGCCATATAAGTGTAAAAGATCAACAAAATTCATACATGCTTACAGAATTAGAATAACTATTAAAATAAACGTGTAAACCTATAAAATTAAACTTGCAGTAATTACTTAATTTACTGCAAATAAAAGTGATTTGATTTGATTAATACAGATAAAAAATATAATAATAATTGTTTAATTAAACGAACTTAAGGATGTAATAATAATATAGCAGGCTACATGGCTGTGATAAATGAAAACACAGAATGAAAACATTCAAACAACCTCAAAATGTGATAGCGCCAAATGACCCGCCTACTGAAACAGTGATATAAATTGCCAAAACAGATTATATATAAGAGCCAAGTTCTTAAAGTAGGCACTTATAACCGCTCAGTTTTCAAGAATTGAGTGATGAATATAAAGGAAATTAACGTTTTTAAAGAAGCAACAGAAATCTTTATCCCAATATACAGATTAACTCAATGAGTTAACTGTATGTGCGTGTGTGGTGAATCAGTTTTTAGAAAAAATATATGTTTTTATTAGAAACTAAATCAAATTAACCAGCATTCTGGTCACGAGTTGCCTCTTTATTCTTCCTCGACAAATCTTTAAATATTTCAAAAGCACCTGGCCCCCACGGCCCAAACGTCTCTACCCCAAACGGCACAAATTTATCAAGGCGACTATATTTGCGTCGCTTGAGGCACTCAGCTGATGTTGCTGCACCACCCGCACCATTAGATGATGATGAAAGATGGGACGGTGCCAAGGTATCAACACAAGTGGCGTCCCAAACCAAGGGACAACCCATCTTCCACGGGATAAGGGTCATTCCGTCGGGTCTTTTTCCGTCATCGCGAAATAGACCATTTGGTTCCAACAATGCTGCAACGTTGGCACTTTCAAAGGCCCGACGGATGATATCATTAATGGCACTGTGTCGAGCCACACTACCGATACTCCTACTACGTTCCACTTATTTTTGTACCTGCCAATTTTTTATTTATTTTTATTGCCTCAAAAAGCGAAGTATTCTTTTTCAATTCAAGACACTTTTTACTCAAAATCCTAGTTATGCTCACAACTTGGCTTACGCACAGCCGTGCACAAACAGACCACGGATTGTAGCCGAGCGCGGGTGATGGACGGCCTTAACTAATATCTCTCCTATAAATTACCTACAACTCTATTCGGGCTCTAATTGTTTTGTTTGTTACGATTTACGATTGTGGCGAACTAATTTTGATGACCGGCTTGCTCTAATGGATAGGGATATTGAAGTTTTATTGGAAAACATTTATCCTGTTCAGAATCTTGCTGTATCATTTGCTAATATGATCTTAACCTCTCTTTTCTCAACGATATTCCATTGGAGCTGGTTGTTTTAGAGCTTAGGCACCGTTTTTTTTGCTTCTTCTGTATTTTACATGGTCTTTAGCATCTTTGACGTAAGAACATTTGCCAAATATTTATAAATACTTTTCGATCTCTGCCTGACTTTTGGGTCACCAAAGATTAACTGTTAGATAATGCTTTTAGCTTTAAGTTCGCCTATTGTGCTATACAACTGTACTTTGTACAATAAAGTTTAAATAAATATTTTTTTTACATATTATATTATATTCACATATCATACACCACTTTTTTACCTTAGATATTTTACATTTCTACTAAATTTCGTATACTACAGGCCCTGGATCTTCAGTTGACAGTACATCACTACCCTTGTCATGACACAAGACGTCTTAAGGGTAAAACAAAGGTGTCAATTTCCTTGTACCCCTTTTCGACTTGCGCTGTTAATATCATTTCAGTCTTGATGTTATGCTGGTATAAAAATATGTCTAAATCTTTGAGAAAAATGTTCAATAAGGAAAAACAGTTCTTACGTGGAATAGTTTAAATTCGCTTGTAAACTAGCCGTGTTCTTGTTTGTTGCTTGTGTAGCTTCGCCCTCATTGGAATCTTTATAATTTTTCACAAAAATAAATTAGTACTAGTACTCTACAGTTCCTTCGTGCTTCGGAAGGCACGTTAAGCCGTTGGTCCCGGCTATTATCGGTAGATAGCAGTCGTTAGACTATGTCAGATGCCTTTAGGCAGCCTGAAAAATCTGATAGTGTTGGCCAATAACACACTCGGGTCATGTTCCTGTGGGACTGGTTTCACCATTGTAATAATCAGTTCCGCCATATCAGGACCATGATTAATAGCGTACCTTGAGCTCTGAAGCGTAAGCTGAACATGTCATCGGGAAACACGCTCGGACGAAGACTAGTACTGTAAGTTAGTCCTTGTACACAATTTAACAACTCGATATCAATCAGGAACTTTATAAGAAAACAGCCCCTCAATGTCAAGTGTAAAAGTTCGTTCATTAACATTACTTAAAATTACATTTAAAAAAACTGGGGCACCGATTTCAAACTCACCGGAATTTGAAAAAGTGCGTTAAATTGTAAAAGTTAAACGTCTAAACAGCCAAAGAAGCTCTGCAAACAGAAAGCGGGAAACTTGTTAATGAAAACCGCTCGCCTCTTCAAATACACCGATATTATTTTCATACAGAATTAAATTTTCAGAGCTGTGTAACATTACCATCTGAATATATTTTTACACTCCGTTTTTCAGGTTTTTTCTCTCGGTATCTTTGTAGATATTATGAGCATTAACCATTCAAATATATTTTTTAAATCTTTTGTGGTTATTTTTTAGTTACTATTAAAATGGGATTTACGTAGCCCCAACAAGACCTTAAAGGGGTTTGTTAGAGCAATTTTAGGGCATGGTTATCTTTGACACGACTCAACAAGAGTCTCAGTCTATTATTCTCTTTCTCATTTTTAATGCAATACGGTGTCTGTTGTGAATAAAAGGCAGGTTAGACCAAGACTGACTTTATTATATATGTGGGTACATATAAATCTAAACTACCTCATCTTCCCCCATCAAAGCAAAACTTAATTTCTTATATTTTTAAGATATATAAATCAAAAATATGTTATTACTTCTTTCTAGTTTACTCTATTCCTTAATAACAGTTTCTAACTGATGACATACACAAAGATTTAAAAAGACGTAAAAAAAATACAAAATATTACCCATACTAAGTACATATACATAATGCTTATTTGTTAGTATTTAACATTTTTGCTATATTAATACGGGCCGCATCAGCCGCCTGTCTGCGTATGCGCTCTGGCTCATTGTTATCAGGAGGTATGTCAGAAAGTCGCGACCCGTCCCCGCTAGTGAATGTATAGGTTTCGTCCGAGTTGTTGTTGTCGCTTTCTGCACTGGACCAGTCTTCATCGTCACCGCGCACCTGTTTATCTAATACCGTTTCATTTTTAGAACTTGAACCGCCAGATGACTTCAAATTAATTAAATGTCGCCTGTTTCGTCTGTAACGTTTCCCTGCAGAATCTACAACAAAATAAGATCTTGGTTGTGGAGCCCGCGACTGAACCCGCGCGTGTTTCCTGCCACCGGCGGCGTCCACCATCACGACGCGCTCGCCGGTCTGCAGCTGTGGCAGCGCTCGTGCGTGCCTGTCATAATATTGCTTACTCAGCTGTTGTTTACGTTTTATAGCTTTATAATCAACAGTACTGTCACGGTCCGGTAGTAATTTGCATTCGTGGGATGGGACCCTTGTATTAAGACGACGTCCCATGAGTAACTGTGACGGAGAACTAATGCCATCTCTAGGCGTCGTTCTTAAATTTAACAAGCCTAAATAAAAATCAGATCCGGAAGCTAGAGACTTACTTAGGATGTTTTTTACAATATGAACGCTTTTTTCACTTCGCCCATTTGATTGCGCATAATTTGGAGAAGTGGTCGTGTGTTTAAAACTCCATTGTTTACTGAATAACTTAAATTCCTTAGAAGCATAAGCTGGTCCGTTGTCAGTAACTAATTCCTGCGGGATACCATGTCTTGCAAATTGATCCTTCATTGCAGTGATAACAGTCTTACTAGTAATATTAGATAAGGGACCAACTTCAATAAAATTTGAAAAATAGTCGACTAAAATCAAAAAATATTTTTTACCATGTTGAAATATGTCGGAACCTACTTTAGCCCACGGCAGGCACGGGATAGAGTGCGGCATGAGCGGCTCACGACTAGGACGCGGCGCTCGCTCGGCGCACGTCGCGCACCGGCGTACGGCCCGCTCCACATCGCGCGACATCCCCGGCCAAAACATCACATCACGCGCATGTCGTTTACACCTATCCATAGTATATACCCATATGCCCTTCGTGAATACGGTTAACCATTTCGGATCTCAGCTCTTGCGGAATATAAACTAAATTATTTTTGAAAATTACGCCATCTACATATTCAAAAGTTTCTTTATATGACCACTGCTCTTTTACTTTTTTATCTACTTCATACTTATTATTTGGCCATCCGTTTTTAATGTACTTTATTATCAACTGACACTCTTCATCCTTTAAAGTATAATTCTTTACCAAATTAATTTTACTATCGCTAAACCTGATATTTTCTATTAAAAAACAAGATTGCTCCGCGATTTCATTGCTTACTTTCTCATGTAATAAATCGGGCAACGGTGCTCTCGATAAGGTATCTGCCACGTACATATATTTTCCAGGTTTGTATATAACTTTAAAGTCATACCCTTGAATGCGAAGCATCATTCGTTGCAATCGGGCTGGAACGGAATCCAAGGATTTGTTAAATAACGCTTCCAGGGGCTTATGGTCTGTCTCCACTGTTACATCCTTCCGGCCATACACGTATTGATGAAACCGCTCCAGAGCGAATACAATGGCCAGCAACTCTTTTTCAATTTGAGCGTACCTGCATTGCGTATCTGTGAGCGTGGACGAAGCGTACTCGACCGACCGGCCCCCTTGCAGTAACACTGCCCCGAGAGCTCGCGAGCTCGCGTCCACCGAGACCAGGACCGGCTCGCGCGCTGAGTACAGCGCTAGCACGGGCGCGACGCACACTGACTGCTTTAAACGCTTTACAGTCTCTTCATGTACTTCATCCCAATTCCAAGCTGAATCTTTTTTTAAAAGAATACGTAATGGTGCTGCTATCTCTGAATATTGAGGTATAAATTTTGACAAATAATTGATCATGCCCAGAAAACGCTCGAGTGAAGGCCTATCATGGGGACTAGGCATATTATGAATAGCTTTTAGTTTACTCTCATCTATTTGCATTCCATTGGCGCTGAAAGTATGACCGAGGTAACTTACCTTTTCAACACAAAACTCACATTTTTCCTTATTAAATTTTATACCAGCCTGACGTGCCCTATCAAGTAAAAGTTTCAGTCTTTCATTATGTTGAGAAATTGAACATCCCCAAACGATGACGTCATCGATGAAGGACTCAACACCATCTAGACCTTCTAATATTTGACGAATCTTCTCGTGGAAAACTTCAGATGCGCAATTAATGCCATAAGGTAAACGCAAAAATTGGTATCTACCAAAAGGTGTCCCAAAAGTGCATAGGTCTGCACTATCATTATCCAATTGCACCATCCAAAATCCTGATCGTGCGTCTAATTTACTTAAGTATCGGGCTCCTTCTAGTTTCGTGGCAATATCGGTAAGCGTCGGCAACGGATAGTGTGCGCGGCGCACTACTTTATTTAAGGGACGCGGGTCAAGACACACACGAATACTGCCATCCTTCTTTGCAGCCACTACGATTGCGTTCACCCACGGGGTCGGGTGCACCACCTTTCTAATGACTCCCATATTCTCCATACGATCTAATTCAGTACGTAACTTATCACGTACACCGACTGGTATTTTTCTAACTGGACAGACTGACGGATGCGCACCCGGTATTGTTATTATTCTATATTTACCTGAAAGTTTTCCTAACCCAATAAACAAGTCATTGTATTGTTCAAAATTTATTGAAAAAACACGCTGTATCAAGCCTAATTTCTCACATGAAAACTTTCCAAGTACACTCTGACAGTTATGTTTAGATATAACAAAACGTAAATTATATAACTTATTTTTATACAACCAATTAATATGGCACGAACCAATGACAGGAATTAAATTGCCACAAAACGATAAGGCTCTAGTATTGTCTGATATCAAGTTGGACATATTAAAACCTAAATTACAATATGTTTTCATAGACATAACATTTAAATCTGATCCTGTGTCAAGTTTAAATTTTTCTTTCAAGCCATTATTATATAATGATAAAGTCTCATACCACTTGTTGCAGTCCATACCATCACCGATATTGTCCACTGTAGACACGAAGTATAAATCTTGGTCGTCAGCCGTCGCTTCTTCCTGTATTTGATCTACTCTGCCCCTCCGTCTAGGGCACGCACTTTTAAAATGTCCTTTTTCACTACACAAATAACACTGAGCATTTCTAGCCGGACACCGATACCCGCCGTCACACTGCACTTTCAGACACGCTCGACACGCGCGCCTAACCATATCACTAGACCGCGATGCCGCCGCCGCCGCCGTGGCCCGGGCGCCCGGCCCGCCGCCGCCCGGCTGCTGTCCCCGGCGCGGCCGGCCCCAGCCGCCGCGCGCTGCCCCTGCGCCGCCGTACACCACATCCACGGCTACCGACGACGCACCGCCATCGGTCTTGGCCCCTTCTATCTGCCTTTTCTCTTCTGTAGACATTTCGCTGGCTTGGCATATTTTAACGGCCCTAGCGAGAGTGAGGTCATCGGCCCTGAGCAATCGGTCACGTAGTTTTCCGTCGACTACGCCGCAAACTATACGATCACGTATAAGGCCGTCTTCGAGATGTTCGAACTGACACTGCTGAGATAAAAGCTTTAATGCCGTGACGTATTCATCGATTGACTCTCCGTTCTCCTGATTTCTCGTAAAAAACTTGAAACGAGCCATTGTAGTATTCTGTTTCGTCCCAAAATGCTCGTTAAATTTATTTACCAGCTTATCGAGGTCTTCGCGTTCAGATTCCTTGTCAAATTTAAACGTTGTATACACGTCATAACCTTCGGAGCCTATCAAATTTATGAGTAAACTGGCTTGTACATCACTCGTTTCCTTGTAAACTCCTGATGCTTTAAGGAACACCACAAATTGTTTGTGCCATTTTCGCCACGCCTCGGCGCGGTTTGCCGGCCCACCTTCCAAACATAATTCCGATGGCGGCCTTGCGTGTTCCATATTTAAATCAAAAAATTTGTAGCTCCCACTTTGTATGAACACTATTTACACTAATTATACGTAATTCCTACACTTATTATGAATATTTTACACAACCGCTGTCACCATGTTGTGAATAAAAGGCAGGTTAGACCAAGACTGACTTTATTATATATGTGGGTACATATAAATCTAAACTACCTCAGTGTCCATCACTTCATCACCTGATTGTAAGTCTCTCAACATATTGCGAACCCAAGTCTGAGGACACACATTACCAATGCGAGTGTGGTTTCTCTCAATAAAAAAACCGGTCAAGTGCGAGTTGAACTCGCGTGGAGAGGGTTCGTACAATGCCAATGTCAGTTTTTAAATTCAATTCTGGTATTTCAACTAACTACTACTACCGCCATCTAGTGGTGTTTTAGCGAACTAAAACGTTTTATATTGAATTTACCACTTAGTTGTTAATTGACAGAGTTCTTGTAGGTTTTTCTGTAATCTACAGGCAATGAACTATGTTTTGTATTTTTTTTCAAAATTTTAGGCCCAGTAGTTTCGGAGATCAGGGGGGGGAAAGGTCAATATTTGTCTTCTTTCATGAATAAAATCAAAACTATTTATATTACAATAATAACAAAATATATTTGAGATCCTCATAAGGAGCCCTTTCATTTGATATATAACAAGGTAAGGTTTGCAAAACTTACTTTTTTAAATTCCTAAGTTGTCCCCCGAAAATGACCCTTATTTAAAAAAAAAATATTTACTTTGCACATCTGAGTTTGGGTCACAGGAATACGCCATTCTACCAAATTTCATCTGTTTTGGTCCAGTAGGTTCAAAGAAAATTGGCTGTGACAGACGGACGGACGGACAGACAGACGCACGAGTGATCCTATAAGGGTTCCGTTTTAACATTTTGTACGGAACCCTAAAAATACGGCGCTTTTGTTATAATGCTCTGGGTGCACCATGAATTACACAACTACACGTGTCTAGGGCTCTTCGAGTGGGTTGTTTTTAGGCTGACAAAACATGATAATATCATCGATATGAAGAAACCGCACGTATATCTTTCACTGCAACGTTAAAGCCAGCAAGACTACAAGATAATTTAGCTTATCCTAATAGTAGCGGTATCAATCAAACCTCCTAAATCCTTAAATATATACAATCACAGAATTCGCGCGCGGTCTCTGGTTTTTTTTTTAATCTGTGTATACAATCATATTACTTCAAATATCAACTCAAGGTTCTTTTTAATGGAAACAAAAGAACGCTATCTCATTGAAAACTAATGGAGTTCCACTTTCAATACACCCACTTAATTCAGCGCAGATAAGTGCATAGGGTGCATGACAGAGTTATGTATGCACTAAGTTTGAAATAACTTCGCTGGCGGTCTATTTGCTTAGCTCTCGAATACGACTCGCAGCGTACGGACTCGGCATTATCGACAGCACTACGGGAAATTTAAGGTTTGAGTATTTTGCCAACTCTGTGCTTGTTGTTTTGTATTTTACTATCTCAAGATATAGTTTGCATGCATACGCAACAAAAAATTTTTATACTAGCTTCTACTCACAGCTCCGATCACGTAAATGCCTTTTCTGAAACTAAAACGATTATCATAATTCTTATTTCAAGTGAATAGAATCGCTTAAATATAATACTCCAGTTTAACATTGTATTAGATCAAGAACTAAGCAAACGAACTGCTAATGCAGTATACCAATGACATACTTCGTAGTTATATCTGTATGCACTTATCAGCTGGGAATTAAGTGGGCGCCATTGCAAGTATCGGAAGCCCATTACTTTTCAATTGCAGCTGGTGGTGGGCGGAGACTACTGCTGTTTATTGCTAATTTTATTTTTTTATCGGGAGCTCGCTAAGTCGATTAGTTAGAGTTCATATTTGCAAAGGGTTGAAGTGTATCGGGCGAAATAAGTTTTTCATGTATTTTTTTATAACTTATAACATTTCGGACAGAGGAGAAAGAAGTTAAGTAACTTAAGGCCAATCAAAAATAAAAAACAAAATGAACATTTAGGAATCGGCCAAACCCTTTTGCCATTTAGTTACAAGAATACTATCCATCTCCGATCTCTCCAAGGAAGTCGTCGACTAAGGACATACTAAGATTTAAATTTTGTTGTTACTTAGTGGTATTTTAGGCTGTCAGATTTCACCTACAATAATGTGTAAAAGACCAAACAACCAAATTGTACAACTAAGCTTTTTTTCTATGCGTAAATACAAGTACTGCGTCAAACAACATAAAAGTAACGTACTATCAACCCACAAAGAGAAGGGTTTACTTCCAACTATTGTTAGTACTGGAAAATTGTTCTTATTATAACCCTATATTAAGCTCCAGTTTCGCGTGAGAATTGGGCACGTGTTTTGCCGTTAAACCATCTAAAAACAATATTTAGAGAGAGGGCGCAGATCTGAGACAGAGAGTGATTGTGACGCATGGTCGTCCCTACCCTCATAACTCGGGAAGACGATCCAATCCGACTGTATGTACCTTTTTATGTATTTGGAAAATTGCGCTCCCTAATGCGTTGGTAATAAAGGTCGTATTTAGGTGGAAATTGAATTGTCCTTGTCAGCGAGTGTTCTGAATCTAGGTGAGCGGAATCGTTTAAGATTTGTTTTTATTGTGTCAATAAATTGGGTACCTATAACCTTTGATTTTATGTCAGCTGTAAAAGGTTTCAGTATTTCAGTCATGTGAAGAGTTTCACTTGATTTTCTTACTTATTTTTTGCTGAAGCTTAATTTTTTATGTTAAAAAGTATTTCTTTTATATTGGTCATATGAAAATCACATCAAAGTTTGGTTCTCTAATCCCCTAAACTCATACCGTACCTGTCATTTAAGGAAATTGGATTAAGTATTTTGCTTTAATGTTACTTTGTATGTCGTTTTCGTACGTCTTTAACTTAGTCTTCCACCTAACATCCGGTATTTTAATAGGCATCGAATTCTTTATTATTTTAATAAAATATTTTAATAAGTACATAGTTAAACTTTCTATTTAAATTGTAGTCAGTATTTTAGAAATATGAATTCGTACGTATTTGACTTAGTCTTCTGAGTTTATTTTAATTATATATTGGAACGAAACGCATATTAATTAGGTCAAATTGCGTTTATTTCTTGGTAGTTAGCCCCTTATAACAATTCCTTGAGGCTCGTCCTACGCTAAACAATTAAGCGGCAATTAAATCCGGTGTTCCGCCAGGTAGTTTAACGTCATTAATCTTAATCTGTCTACGTCACTTGCCATCTTTGCGATGACTAATAGAAAATACATCAACTGGAAAGATTTAGATAAATACTAGAGCAGTGTAATCAAATTTTGGTCAAACTAGTACTTAAGTATGAAATTGTTGAGTTAGCGTCAAAAAGAGCCTATACATTTATATATTGATAAATACAATAAAAAAAATATAAATACATAATAGCGTAGCCTGGGCTCTGAAGTGTGAGCTGAAGATGCAACCGGGAAACACGCTCGGACGAAGAAAGAAGACACTAAAAAATGTTCGGACAAAGGGGCATGCCATACATGACGACGCAACAGTCTACCAACGACAGGCGACAGGTATCGTAGTAGAGGTAACTATTATTGAATTTGTCGTAGAGTTTCGTAGCAAATTGATTTGATTTCTTGACTTTCGCAGTTATTGCCGTAGCATGTTTGAAGAGGTTCGTAGCAACATTTCATTGAACACCTTAATTTATCGAAACGAATGCTGACGAAAATAAAACCATGATTGTTTTACTGCCTTATACAGTTGGTCTTAGTGTTTGTATGTTATGTGAAACTTAAAATGTATACAAATTCTTACAATGTCTAAAGTCGCACAGTCGTAGCTTCGTAGAAATTTGTATCAAATTATATGTCGTGTCAGTATCTTTGTATAACTGACTTATAACCTAAACTTAGGTGCTTAGCTTGTACTTATATAATGATTTTGCTTGGTAATCATTATGTGATGGTTAGTTTTAATTTTAAAAAGTTGTTAAAGGATATTAAACCAATAAATAATAATAATAAAATTAATTATTGATAATTGTCTTTACAGTTTTTTGCAATAACTTTCATCTAATCTACTTATTCTTAAAAATGCTAAAATTCTAACATCTTTATTTTATAACAAAGCATCATTCGAGAAGCGATTTTTCAGAATACAATCCCTAAGGAGACGATCGAGGGTATAACGGTTCTTCGCCCCCGTCCATCTTAAAATGAAACTCGGGGTAGTTTACACAATTCCCTTGAGTTACGTAATACATCATGCATCTACCTGTAATTACAGTGACCGGCCTTTGTTACAGCTAATGCTGAGACACGTCACCCGATGAGTTATTACGTACTTAGCTTGACTCGTTACAATTGACAACAGAATAAAGGAGATATGATAATTTAACTATCTGTATCTCCTTAAAGTAGATACATTCATCATCATCATTTCAGCCGCGAGCTGTCAACTGCTGGACTTAGGCCAATCTCAAGGATTTTTAAAATGACTGGTTGGAAGCGGCCTGCTTCCAGCGCCTGCCTGCAACCTTCTTCAGGTCATCTGACCATCTGGTCGGTGGGAGTGCGATGCTGCGCTTACCGGTGGTGCGCAAATACATTAGTTTCGCTAATTGTTTTAGTTCTTTATCTTCTTAACGTGTCGGCGTTCACCTTATATACCTTCTGAAGCCCAAATTAGGCCACCCTTACAACGTTCTCTATAGCCTTGTATAATTGTAGAACCACAAAACTATTCCTAAATAATAATGAAAAAAATATTTTAACACGATAATTGGATAATAATCAAATCTAAGTGAGTTCACTGGTTCAGTACTGAATTATGTAGTGGTAATTACGAATCTTGAATTATAATTGCTTTAATATGCTATCTAATTAGTAGCCGACTACGACATTAATATTATTTTTCGAGGCAGAGAACCTCAAAAGGCGTAAATATGGGTATAAGTAATAACTACTTATTTTATGGGGTAGAAACTCTCGGTCCGTGGGGTCCATCGGCTCATCAGCTTTTTCGTCTTATGTCGAAAAAGCTGATAGACGTATCTCGTGACCAGAAGGCTGGAACCTCCCTGGCACAGAGGTTAAGTATCGCCATACAACTCGGCAATGCTGCCAGCTTTCTGGGTACGTTACCGCGGTTTGACACCTTGGCGGGACTGTACAATTTGTAAATATATAATCATTATTTTAGTTATATTTATGTTAGTTTTTAATTTATTGTTTAATGTACTTATCCCATAATGATTTATAAAGTTTAGAAGCACTGAAAAGATACCTTCTAATATAGACACATATATTCAACTTAAATCATTTTTTTTTTCTTTTAATTCAATAATATTAAAAGAGGATATATTTTAATATTCAGAAGTTTTGTATTTTTCATCGTCGCATCAACATTAAACAAACCGTAACCGATACCTTGACATTTTTCTTCTTATCGCCTACTTTCCATTATCTTGTCTTGTTTCAGTGACGTGAGTTGCGCTGGCAATCGAGCTTTCGCACGATTGATGACCGCATACGAGAAAAAAATATGGACGTCGTTCGTGCAGTTTTGAAAAGGTGTCAGTATAAATCTTGTGGGGGTTCGTTACAGAACACTGATAATTTGTAAGAGGACAAGATAACAGAACACTGATAGTTTATTTATGGGAATTTCCTTTCTATTTTGACTCTATTAAAATCAAGTTTACATTGTATGATGGCAGATAAGATTGGACAATAGTCTTAAACTTAGGTCATCTGGATACATAAATCATTCTTTATTGCAATCCGTTGGAAAACAAAGTTAAGCAGTACTTTGCTTAAATCCCAACTAATATTATAAATGCGAAAGTGAATTTGTTTATTTGTTTGTTACGCTTTCACGCCCTATCTACTTACTATACCATTCTCCCTGAAATCGCACACACATAGAATTATTAAGAAGAACATAGGATACCTTTCGTTTCGGGGAAAGCACTGTTCCCGAGGTAAATTTACTGGAGCGAAGCCGTGGGCGAAAGCTAGTTTTGATATATACAGTGTAATAATACAACAATAAAATACGGCGTTTCACTTGAAACCCCGAAATATCTGGTATCAAGTGTACACTTTACGATTAGAATTTATCGCCCGAGTTAGGAGGCTTGCAGTAGGGAAATGGGAGTTGCGAACTGATAATAACACGTGGAACTTCACGGGTATTTTTGTTGGTAAAAACATATTTCTTTTTATTAGTTAGGTACATTCCAGTTGTAATAATATGTGTCTCTTGTTATCTTTTCTAAATAAAATCGTCATTATCAAGACCAGAGCTTTTGACTAAAATATAGGTGTTAATAATATGCTTTTTTTGTTTTTTTAATACGTTCATACATACTACAAGTCTCTCCTTACCCCTGGGGGAAAAAGGCATTTTTATCGGTAACTGTTTTGACAAAAGGGAAGTGCCTTTTCTTCTCAGAACCATTACCACGCCTTGTTTCTGCCATTTATCAAAAAAACCTATCATTCAAAATTCTCAACCCTCCTTATTAAGCTCCTTACATTGAGTTCTCATAGTCTCTAAGGAAAATAACTACACACGGACTTTTCCCGGAGTTATACATTAATTTGGCGAGCACTTCTTGACCTTCGCTTTGACCTCTCAGTTACTTCAGTTACAGTAAGTTTTCTCTTTAATTCATAAGGCAATCTAACTTACTTGAATGGTAGAGAGAATGGTAAAGCACAACACAATATTTTTATGAGATTTATGAAAAATACATAACAAACATATTGCCGCCAAAGGAGCCGCGCGAAACAGCTGTCTAAAGTACAATTAATGATAATATAAATAACTGTGTTTACTTTTATTTAATACAAAAAAAAAAAACGTCAATTCAGATATAGCATGTTTCTGAGAAAAAAAATCTCAGAATAACGAAGCTAACAATTGAATTGTGCGTGTCCCGTGGGATTTTGAACAATTTCCTACCGTTTCGGATGAAATGTACTTCGAAATCCTTCTGTCCCCCGATGAGGTTTACAGTCACTGACCCCAATTAAGAACCCTCTATTTCATGTAATACGCCAACGTCCAATCTTATTGAAATGTAATTGGAAACTTGAGTCGTTTGGTTCTATATTGAATATTATGTTTTGTCGTCATAAATAATGTTAAGAACACAATTCGTAGAACGTTTTGGTTTATTAGATGAAGCTATAATTAACTTTTGTATCAAAAAATTTAGATATAAGAGATTAAAAAAAAGTAGTAGTTTAGCAGTCATATGGCTTGCATAAGATAAAGTTTCTTTTAAATATTCAAAATTACTTATTGTTTAATTGCGTTTCAGAAGGTTACAGTAAAGTGACGTTACAGTACTTACTTATCTATTTAATGCATCAATCTAGATAAAACTGGCAAACTAAAACGTATTTAAGTTTTACATGAATCAAGAAAGCTATAAACTGTCTTAATAAAATATCCTCAGCCAATATTAAGCTAGCCACAATATAATATCACATCTTTATTCTTTCATGTCCAAGTAATCTTCTATCTAATAATCTATAGCAATTTTTCGCTACTTTGAACGTACAGGTTGATTCTAGTCTAACATTTGATCTATTTTTAGCCGATCGCTCGTAAAGTTAGGTTGGGATTTTATATAAAACTACATTTTTATACGGTCAGATAAGCAATCAAGCAAGCTCGCGGCTCGCAAGACGGATTACGGACGTAGCTAATAAGATTATTTAAACCTGCAAAAAAATAATTTATGTCTAAAATTGGTGAGGCTTTTGCCTAGCAGTGGGACATAAACAGCAAAAAAAATGTCTCAAATTATACTTCAGAGCCAATTCGCGGTAAATCAACAATACAACAAGTGTATTACGCAGTCATTCTTATAAATACTTATTATATTGTTTTTTACAAAATAATAAATATTTTGATGCTGTGTTCATTAATAAAAAATACCTATTTTTGTATAAAATCGATTCATTTCGCGTATTTTCTCATGTTAACATATAGTATTACATGCGTTTCCGGAAACGTATACATTACGAGTAAATTACTTTAATGTACTGATATTGTCGTAGAGATAAAATTTCGAATGGATACTCTCCCATAAAAGCATATTTGTCAAATGATGATCACAAAATAAAATGACTGCAAAAAAGAATTTCGAGTAAATATAGTTAATTACCCTATTGCTCTTGATCACACCATAACTTAAGAACGACTTTCTTGATTTAAGAATTTTACGCGACTGAATTTATTAATTTGAAAACTAAAATGTAAACTTTGACACCAGGGTGTGCCTGGTCGATGGACCGTGACGCCTACTCGAAATGATGATGACTAAAATTGTTACGTGAAAATTAACAATTTTATGCAAAAACAGTAAAACATATTTTTTGGTAGAGCACATTTACTATAAGAGCCAGATTAAATATTTTATTTAAGAAATTACTCTATACATATAAGTCATTATTAAATAGGGAACGTATTTTTTTTTATTGATATTTTCATTAATATTAGAAAGAGAAAGGGATATTTCTGTTCATCCCTTATTTTACCATACGGCTTTCATCACGGCCCATGCTTCTTCTAAATAACTCTTATTATATTTATTTTACTATACCCTCGACGTATTGCCAATGAGCTTTATTTCTACGAAGTAATATAGTGCTATCAAATTAACCTTTTTTTCTTGAAGGCGAAGGACAAAAAGGCTTTCCTCGAAATGTCCAATCACTGTGTCGTCAAGAAATCTTCTTTTATTATGTACAGCAAAAACTAGGCAATGACAAGATCTTTCGTTTAAACTTGTACAGTTCGTAAGTTTTGTAACAAATTCTTATCGTTCTATTGATTTCAATTCTATTGTACAATTAAGTGTTTTTACTTACTTACTTGATTTCCTGTTTCCACTACCATCATGCTAAACATGGTCTGAGGTCATGACTCTAGGCTCTGGCCCTAGGCTCTACCCCCTTTGGGATAAAGACGTAAATATTTGTATGAATGTATGTATTCTTATCGTTGGTAAAGTGAATATTTACGAAGCAGTAATAATGTTTTCTCATGTTAAGATAACAGTTTTTGGGCAAATAAAATAATGATCTTAAATGGGCTCTTAAAAATAAAATAAAATAACTACCAAATATAAGTGAAGTTGAGGAGAAAAGTTATCTGAAATCTGAGCTTCGAACAAGCCAACTAAAGAAACAACCCGAAAAACCCTAAGATGAATTATACCTATCTTATCTCTAGTCTAAAAAAATGTAGAGCGACCGCGAATCTTCTCTCAATTCTATGATCTCATCTTAGACTTTAAATAATGCACATGTAACAATTTTTTA
The DNA here is from genome assembly GCA_947044815.1 of Apomyelois bistriatella. NCBI lineage: Eukaryota > Metazoa > Arthropoda > Insecta > Lepidoptera > Pyralidae > Apomyelois > Apomyelois bistriatella. The sequence continues at coordinate 3,404,173 of OX345693.1, forward strand.
TTTATTTAACTTCATTACATACGAATGTAAATGGCGAACTTAAAGCCATAGGCTTTTTCTACCAGGCAACCAACCAGTGGCGCAGAGAAGAACTAATTCATATTTACAAGGAATAAATGAATTTGAATTTTTGGGGTAAGTCAGGTAAAAAAAAACAATAGAAGTATTGACATGCAAATTAAAAAGTGAATAACTCCCTGTAGTTCTTAATTAGCTCATAGGTTCCTGTCTCGACAATAACAAAGCTCTATAAACTGTAATAGTGAAATACAATGACGTTACAGAACTACGTAGCTCGCAGACACGGCTACCCTAATTGGCTTAGTCGAAGAGCGAACAACCACTTCAGCTATTTTTGACGTCAAAGCTGACGTACATCGCTGCTTATTGTTTGATTCATACACAGGTGACGTCAGTGACGTCAAATGAGAATTGTAAAATTATACTGTAATTTTGCTTTGTAAAATAAAAAGTTGCGAATGTATCTATGAGGGTTGATGTGCTTGAATCATCCTCTGATTAATGTTAGCATGACGCTTATAGGAATACCTTTCTTCAAATATCTATGTATTAGTATATATAGTTAGCTTCCATATTGGCGTTATGTTAAATATTGGTCAAAAATTAAGCTTTAAAGAAAATTATTTTGATTTATTAGTATTGTAAACAGAAAAAAAATGCTTTAGGCAGCCTGAAAAACCTGACCATATTGGCTACTAGCACGCCCAAATCATGTTCCTATTGGTCTGGTTTCCCTGTAAAAAAGGTCACATAGGTCAGACGGCAGTTGCTTGATTGTAATAAGGTGGTTCCGTAGAAATCTTAAACCAGGGTGTGCAAAGTCGATTGACCATGACACTTACGCGAAATGATGATGAATAACCAGTACCGCTAAATCAGGACAGCCATTAAAAGCGTACGCTGGGCTGAAGCGTAAGTTAAAGATGCAACCAGGAAACACGTTTGGATGAAGAAGAATCATATGGACATAGGTTTAACAATGTACTTGTCATGGCTAAGATGATGATAATGAGACATAAACTAACGTCTTTGTACGGAGTAGGTAGAGCGTTAGTTTGTTTGTAGCATATGCAACGGGCAAGTAAATGTAAAAGAAAATTCCAAAGAACATCTTAATTTGATCGATTTTATGTAATCTGCGCGGGAAACGAAACAGCTGACACTTTATGTTTTCTCTTACTTTGAAAGGAGCCGGGAAATATAACAAATCGAAATATATATTATTGATTAACGCGAAATTTGTTCTCGGCGAAAAAAAGTATAGAGATCATTTTTAATAGGTAATGTCGATCGTCGACATTACGATACTATGAATATTGTGGAGAAAGAGAAAAATCGATATTGTTTGTTTGTAATAACTTTATTGCACAAAATAAACAAAAGTACATAACACAAGAAAAATGCAAGGCATACATACAATTTCAAAGGAATTCACGGCATTTTGTCGAAAAAGTGTTAGGGGGCCGACCCCGTTTAGGGATAATTGTAGGGATTTATGTATGTAATATAGGTTATATGTTCGTGTCATGTACATAAAGTGCACCCACATTCGTCCTCTGCTTAACCCAAAAGTTGATCGTTTGACAATGCTCTTAGCATTAAGTCCGCCTATTGTGCGATACAATGTATTTTGTGTAATTAAGGTATAAATGAATAAAGAGAGAAGAAGAAATTCAAACATCTAAGATAAAGAGTTCTCAACACATTTTCCAAAACGCATTTGACAGTATATGTGTGAGGAAATAAATAGTATATATATAATCAAACGCGTTGGCACATGAAATATTCAAGTTTGTATTTTGAGAGCCGTCCGGTCCAAAGCCCGTGCAAGCGGTTGAAGAGGACAATTCCTTTGAGAGCATTAAAGTTTCATGCTTGGGTTGTTGATTGCTTCCGTGTTTTTGCCGAGAACCAGCGAAGACGGAGTTATTTACTTTAACTGTATGTACAAATTTATAGCGACAGTTGTGAAATCTTTATTAGGAGTAATAAAAAATAAAATAAAAAATGTTTTTGGTAAAACAAATAAAAGTAACAGAAAATTAAAATAAAACATTCTCAAAAATAGGCCCCAACTTTGCATATACTGAAGGGACATAACATCCAGCGCTGGTCTTCTGTCGGGACCTCTTTCTGCACATTATGATGTGTCTGAGTATACGAAACCACATCTTGGCATCTGACTTTGATCATTTAAGGATGACAAAAAATAGCCATTGCTCCAAATTATTCAAGCCTTTATTACTTTTAAAGAGAAGAAGGTACCGTAGAAACTGAATAATTCTGTATTTCATGTGTACATAAAGCAATAAATAAAAGGTACCTACTTACCTGAAAAAATCAGACAACAACGCTGGCTACTTACCAGTGACGTAAATATCATAAAGACGTTTAGATATAGTCTACACCATAGATTTTAAAAAAATTGCCTCGTTGAGACCGCGCGCGATTCGAAATTCTTTGGTCTACACCACAAACTAAATAGAGATACTACGTATCAGACGGGCAAGCTTGAACATTAAAATTGGGCCATAGCAAATTAAATTTCATGGCAACACTGACTGCAAAAATACAAAATGACAAGTATTTTTTTTTATATCGTCGTGGCAGCTATAGTTTTAAAAAAGCTATTTAAGCAAAGGAGAATGAGTTTTAAGTTTTATACAGTATAACCACAGGTATAACCGTTACTTTAATAGGTGATATTCCATGTTATCCTTCAGGATCTCCTGAAAGATAACATGGAATATCACCTCTTAATGAAAATGTTGTAACGACATACAAAATAAAAGACCGAATGAGTTTTACACATCATTTAATAAGTATATTATTTCTTATTTTTTTTTAATTTATAAAAAATTACCAATAACTCAAATTCACAACTTGTTTGAGCTTGATGTGTTGCGTTACGAAGGACACTCCCTTTCCATCAATATAGTGAACTGAAAAGGAAAATGTTGAAATTATTAAGGGCATTTGATAATCCCAAAATTAAAAAGTGATGCGATATCATAATGATCATTTGAGCCGCAAGCTGTCCACTGCTGGAAATGGGCTTTTCGCAAGAATTTACAGCATGACCAATCAAAAGCGGCTTGCATCCAGTACATGCCTACGATATCAAAATAACATACAATATTAGCTAAAGAGTTTGTTCTAGTACTAAAACAACTTATTTTTGTAGACTGTTATTTAATAAAGACTATTTATTGCAACATAAAAGTACAAAGATGAAATTATTGATGGTTGAAAGTATACAATAGCTATTCATTCATATCATTGTGTTAAAAGGCCAATTGACTTTGTTATCCCCGGGGTGAGAGTTCATTCGGAATGGCCTCTCTGTCTCTGACTTGATTCTTTTAACAACAACCAGAGGGCACCCATTACATGCATTCGAAAGCACATTAAAATATGCTTTCTGTGGGAATTGAACCCACGACCAGTAGGTCTGCCGGCAAACGCCTTAACCACTAGATTATTAAAGCAGTTACTGAAATAAAAGTTTTTCGCTTTTGTAACATTATAAAACTATTTAGGTAACTAGGTACCTACTTAGCATAATTACCATTACATTATCCAACTTACCAAGTCACAGAATGTGCTTGTGCTATGTATTCCTGTAAATAAATTGGGATATGCCGATTGCCGTAGTAACTTGCCATCTTGCCAACATCTCTTAGTGATTGTGACACACATAAATACAGAAGCTTAGGTACAGCTTCTGTAGGTTAGTTAGGTTAGTCGGGTCCTGCATTGGTTTTAAGAAACTTAAGTATGTACTTAGTAAAACACTATTCCTTTTGCTTTCTTAACAAGGAATACAACACCACCAAAACATTATCAACACAATTTTCAAATATAATAAAGGCACTCTGTGAACACAATGCTATTTTCCAGTCACCACATGGTCCAGTCAGTCAAAATTCATAGAGAATAACGTATGGCGAACAAGGGGGTGAAGAATGAAGTACAGGAGGCAAGACAATTGTCAAAATGTATATTTGCGATTGTCTATGACGTTCTCTATCGATAATTTTTTTTCTTTGAGCTTTATCTGCCGTGGTCTACACTATATAGTAAATAACTATACTGTTGTTGTTTGTATGTTTTTCTTTATTAAAAAAAAACAACGGATTTTAACTCTACCCTACAGCTATCTGTGCACGTCACTATATTTATATTAAGACAATTTATAATAAAGAGAATCTCGAAAAACAATTTCTAAATGATCTGAAAAACAGATTATTGCATCAATCGTATAAATGACTGATAATCATTACCAATAAAGGAATAAATTATTCCCAAGCGTAATTACAAACTGTTCCGCAGATCTGAGCTACCTCAATGGACTTGTATAATATCGGCGAGTTATCGACGATATCATCGGATAATCCGATAGATTATACCTTCAGGACGAAACAAAGCCGATGTTTATAAACAAGGATGTTAGAAGAAAATAGAATTCTGTTGAGAATTCATCTTGGGTTTAAGAAGAGACCACCCACTCCATTCTTGCGAATGTCGTGGCTAGCGAAAAACAGTGGTCTCAGTTTCCTTGTCTGACTGAAAAGAAAGGAAGAAGAATACAGATGAAATAACATTACAAAATCTGAAAAAAAAAAAATACAAAAATAGGATACAACACGAAAAGTAATGAGATATTCGAAGGTGATAATAACGGCTTTGTAGGTGACGGCTGATGCTGGGAATCTGAGATGCCCATTGTTGATTTTCAGCCGCCACCTTTTGTGGCTTCGTGACTGGTAGTGGGTTTTACCAACAACATCAAGAAATTGACGTCAGTGACTTATTTCCGCATGCACATAAACTTAGTCACAAGAAATATCAATACTTACTTTAATATTATTTTAATATATAACGATAACACATTATTGGTGGTGAAATATTGTGAGAAAAAGAAAAAAAGTATAGGTATTTTTTGGCATGTCATGAAAAACTGTGATATTTGTTTACTAATTATATTTGCAATTTCGTTAGAATTTGTTGATACTACGAAAGCTAGAGCCTTTTGCATGAGTTTTTTTATATGCAAAAATGTTTTGACAGATAATACTATAAGCACTGTCTTTACAATTGGTATGGTCTAAAATGAAGTTAAAATTAAATTATACCTTCGTCACTTGTCGAATTGCTTCTTGGTCACTAATAGTTATTTAATTACTAGGGACAATAGACAGAGGACAAATACCACACAATACTGAATAGGACTTAAAATGTGCACTGCACCGCTATAAGTGCTGGTAAAAAAACCCTTACTAATTTGCCTAATTAAATAATTTAAATTTCCCTCACATTTACTACCACTAATTAACTTAAAACCTAATTCATCTTTGTAATTATTTAAGATCAAAGGCTACAGTCAGCTTCACTGGTACATAGACACAGAAAAAATATCCCAGAGTTATTTCGTTAGCAAAAGGTTGGCGAAATTATCCTGAAATTACAGTACCTAATTTGTCTTTCTTTTTACTGTGAGATATAAACTGGAATGATATAATAAAATTATAGAATATATTTACGTCTGCTCTTCATTTTTATAATGCTTAAGTTGAGCAAAGCATATGTGTGCGTATATTCAAAATTATTCAAAGGTCTTATTCTAAAATCCTATTTTTCTAAACCAAATCTAATTGCCTGAAAAATATCAATCAACATTTTCCAAGTAAATAAAGCTATTATAGCATTAAATGGAAAGCGTTTACAGTACCAATAGCAATACCCCTCTGAAAAACGGTCTTAATAACAAGTGAAGAAGTAATAAATAAAAATTAGATATTTATAATTTGACAAAAACATACAGTGCCTGCTATCCATACTTCCATACTGCATGCAAAAGTCTTGTCTGTCTGTTACGCTTTCACGGCTTAACCGCTGGATCGATTTCAATGATATTTGGTAAAGATATAATAAGGACCAGGGGTTCAAACAAACGCTATTTTTGGGCACGATGTAACAGAGTCCCACACGGGCAACAGCTAGTAATATAAGCGCTACGATGAGAAAAGTTGGAAGCCTATGTCTCGAATTGAGCTAAATCTAAGTAATCTAACTGAGATCCCTGTTAGGGATAAGTCCGCCTTTTGTTGGGTTCTATGTTGTATCATCAATGCTCTTTCTGTACAATAAAGTTTTTACATACATACATACATACAAGATACATAAACCTAACTAAAACAACGTACAATGAATGAAAATGAAATCGGGTCAGCTGAAAACGTTTCTAATCTTGAGTTGTGAGAGGAACGTCTGCTTGTTAGCTGACCCCATATTTATGTACACTGTAACAAGATAACCTCTGTAATGAGGCTTCTCCGCTGTCTAGTATCTGTTCAATGAGTGCTTGAATAGTTTATAAACCTATTTTATTATGTACGGTCAGTAACTAGCTATAATAATAAAAAAATATGTTGTCTCTACCTGAAGGAATAATTGATGTCTTGATTTATTTCTTTATCAAAATCATTCGAAAATGGGTTGACATGAGGCAGGCGTCCGATTGTTAAGTTAATGCCGAATCTTCATCTTTTTCCATAAAAGGGGAAAGAGTAGGGACATCGCTTTTGGCTTGGAATTCCATCGATATAAAACTTAGATAAAAAAGTAATAATGCTAGAAGAAAAATATATAAGGTCAAGTACTTCTCACTTGAAATCCCTCTTTTACATTTTTTTTATTTAATTTATTTGACAGCTAGGTATATGACCCCTAAATAGTCGCATGGGCACCCTAGCGTATATAAACTTGTATACATATAAGCTTATTAAAAGGTATTTGAACTAACTGGTAGCGGAAGCACGCAAAGTAAGTTGGTAAGTACTTATATAAAAGGTGTTACTAGCGCGCTACCAACTTAGGGTCTAAGACATTTTGCCAAAGTACCCAGTACATTTTGAACTACATTATAATATAACTTGCCTTGTTATGAAACCTGTTATAATTTAAAATGTAATTATCCAAAGCTGTATAATTATTCCTACACAAGTTCCTTTTGACATATTATTTATAATGAGGTAGCGTAGAATAATCAAATAACATTTTAATAACTTTCCTGTATCTATTTTCAACCCTTTGTGAGAGTAAAAGCAGCATTGTATTTTCATTATATTTATACAGGAACGATAGGAGTGAATTAGAGGAGGCCTATGTCCTGTAGTGAACTAATTAGACTGTAAAATAAGAATGAAATTTATACTTAGGAAGTGTAAGCTAAGAATGGATTTTCTGAAATTTCCAAGGGAATAGGAGCCGAGTCCAGATCAACTGCTAGTAGAGTTGTTTTTTTTTTCTAAGAAAAGGTAAAATACAAGTTACGTTAGATCTTTCCTTAGAAAAAAAAACAAATCTACTAGCAGTAGCTAGCATAGATAATAAAGTAAATATTTGCAAGAATAGACCTCTTTATTTATTCCCTCAGAAGCTGTAAAATGCGACTATAAATTGACGTCTAAATTGCCGGGCACTTTTGCTAGAGCCGTGGCAGGTTCATCAAAAACACCATTCCCAGGGGAGATGAAGTCAGCAGGTGGGCGGACAGATAATAATGCATATTAGCCAGGGTGGTGTATGTCCAGGGACATTTTCTGTATTGGAAATATTCCTTGGAGGAGGGTTTGAGGTCTTTTATCTTATATTCTCGCCTCAGAAGTCGTAAGTGGAAAGAGATCTTAAAAAGAAAAGGTCGGGAACATCAAGACGATCAGTAGTGAGCAAAAAACTGAAAGATGATGATATCCTACCTAGGAGAAAATGAAAAAAGGCAAAAATAACGAAGAAACTGCAAAGGCACAAATTATTATGTAATAACCTAAGTTCTTTTCTAGGCCGCAACACAGAGCACACGATATTTTTTTATAGCGCTAATAAAATTATTTTTTATGTAGCAGAGGATAAAGTTTAAAATCCGATAAAAACAGACTGCAATCTGAGTGAACATCGTGGTAGGTATACGTAAATTTTACCATTACCGTGGCTTTTGTGCCGTAGAGTGGCGCATTATGCGAATTATACAAGTCTTTTATATGAAAAAATCCAGCTATTTCCTTTTCGAATTTCCACTTGCGCTTAGTTCGGTAAAATAATTCCAGATGTGCGGAGTCTACGCAGTTATAACATTGTTTTTTCCGCGTAAGACGGACTCATTTATTTCTCACTAGCTTTTGCCCGCGGCTTCGCCCGCGTGAGATTTTCTCGGGACCAGTGCTTTTCCCTGGGTTAAGAGGTGACAAACAAATATACAAACTCACTTTCGCATTTATAATATTAGTTAGGATCTAAGCGATTTTCCATTTGCAACCACAGCTGTGTTAGATTTTGGCTTGATGTAGAGAACATGCAGGCTAATAGTCTCACCTTAGTCTCACCTTAGTCTCACCTTAGTCTCACCTTAGTCTCACCTTAGTCTCACCTTAGTCTCACCTTAGTCTCACCTTAGTCTCACCTTAGTCTCACCTTAGTCTCACCTTAGTCTCACCTTAGTCTCACCTTAGTCTCACCTTAGTCTCACCTTAGTCTCACCTTAGTCTCACCTTAGTCTCACCTTAGTCTCACCTTAGTATCACACACAAGGATTAACTGCTTCTGTGATTTTGTGACTAAAGGGTTTGCCGGAAGATGCGGGGTTAACGGGCTCTATTCTCACAAAAAGTACCATACTTATTATTTCCGGTTTGGTTTTCGTGATATGAAAGCACCCAATGGTGGTCAAAGATCAATACCAAGAATGGGTTTCAGAAAACTCTGACACCAAAGTTATGCAGGGTCAATTGACCTTGCAACTGAAGTGAAGAGAAAAGGCAAGAAAGCGGGTCCTGTGCTACAAAGCAACGGCTTAGGACACTGCTGGGAAAACGCTAAGATGAAAGACGCAGAAAGACACGCAGCTTCTATAAATTAAGTAGGCCCTTTACACTGTCCCCTGTGCAAACAAGGTGGTGTTGTGTAATAAAGCTTAACCTTATTTCCTTTTGAAATGGTTATTCCAGTAACAATTTAACATGTTCCTTTGAATATCTTATTACGTTACAAAGAACGTAGAGCATGTTCATGAAGTTAATGTTTTTGAGAAAATTATATAAGTAAGGGAAACGAATGGGGCTAATTTATTTCTTGAGTTTGTTACAAAGAAAATTCTTTGAAAACAAAACAATAAGAAATACTTTTTTGTGTCGATTAGGCATTGAAAGAGAAAGAAAGAAGAGAATCATAGAAAAACAGAGATGGGAGAGAATTAACAACTTTTCCGTTGTATGCCAAATTCTATCTTTTTTTTTAAATGTACCACCGTACCTTTCGTATTCGACCGTTTCCTGGTAGCATCTTCAGCTTAGCGGCTCAGAGCCGAGTATACGCTTTTTAATCATAGTTATGATTTGGCGGTACTGGTTGTTACAATAGAGCGATTTACCCCATTTTACATGGCAACCAGACCAATAGGAACATGATCCGGGTGTGTTACTTACCACACTGTGATATTTTTCAGGCTGCCTGAAGGCATCTGACATAGCCTAAAGACTTTCATCTATCGACAACAGCCGGGATGAACGGCTTAACGTGCCTTCCGAAGGTAGGTAGAGCTTAAGATAGAAATGCCACTAATGGCGACCAATCCAAGCATGTTTGACATGCGCTATTGTTACGAACACGCACGGTTCGCTAGGCTATTATCGAGATATCCCAGCTAATATTATAAATGCGAAAGTGAGTTTGTATATTTGTTTGTTACCTCTTGACGCCGCCCTATCTACTGAACCAATCTTCCTAAAATTTCTCATACACATAGCTAGGAATATTGAGTAGGACATAGGGTTCCTTTCATCCTGGGAAAACGTACTGTTCGCTAAGTTCATGCGGGAGAAGCCGTGGGCGAAAGCTAATATTATAGTAAAGAGATATAACCACATTTAGGGGTACATTGTTTGTGAATAGATAACGTCGTCTGTATCACGTCAGTCATGTAGCTGTCACCTCTGTGTTACCTCCGCAAACAACGTGTAAGTGGCCGTATTGATAAGAATAAAAATATAAGCTTGGACCATAGATGAAAAAAATTGCCTCCCGCGCGCGATTCCAAATTCTTTGCCTTGGACTGAAGGAGTTAGGTTACTTTTGTGATATTTAAGTTCATAATAAACCACAATAGCCTTGTGAAGGTGTTATATAGGAAATGTAAAAGGTTATTGACTAGGGATCAGAAACCTGGTTACTAGCATACCAGCTCGATTTTCTGTACAAACTACAGCGACCGAAAGCACTACGGTTCTACTATTCAACTGGTAATTACCGGTTAAACAAGAGTTGGTACCTATGAGTACCTGGTATCCCTTGTTTTTGGAAGACATTAAAAAACACGTCAGAAGCCGAGAGGATAAAAAACTACGATACCAGAGAGTACAGGGTCAGTTTTCCTTCCTTCTTTTTTCTATTCCAATCATAATGGCTATATGGACTCTATTTTTACTTTTCCCAATACTTAAGCAGGCGTTCGGCTCGTTCAAATCCCCCTTGAGCAAGTGACAGGCAGCTAGAGCACGTACAGAAAGTGACCCATCGACTTCAAAGACTTCGATTGTCATTTTAAACAAATTGACATGAATAAACTAATTTTTGTTGTGGTATATTTTCGAAGGTCCAACTTTCTCAAGAAAGGTTAACTTCCCTAATGGGAGATAATTCGAAATTCATAATATCTCCTAAGTACCACTTATAATACACTTATATACACCTTCAAATATAAATTACAATTAACAGACAGTATTTAACGATTGTACTTAATAATATTTCAATTACAAGAACCTAATTACTTAACGATTCGGTGTAAAGAGGTATAAAATGTAATTTAAACACAAATAAATATCAGTATTCCGTAGCTTTTAAGCCCTTCACTACCTTAAATCTATTCCGTACTTAAATCATGTATGAATTAGAGTGTGTTAGTGCAATTTTTGTGAAGAATTCCAAGGCTGATACGAACTGTTCCGGCAACGTTAATACGGCAAATGCTTGCATGGAAGTAGATTGTCCAGAAATACCACAAGAAGACCCTGAGACCTTGTTTGATCCCGCGTTTGATGAAGCTCTGTATCAAGCTGTGGAAAATTTTGAAAACTATCAAGAAGTCTTACGAACCTTGTTCGACGCTACATTTGATAGTGTTTTGTACCAAGCTGTAGTAGACTATGAGAAATCGTAAGTTATTTATTATTAGTTTCTTGTTCAACAACTTATTACCGGTTACCAGTTGAATCCAAATGGCTACAAAGACGAAAGTCCGCTAAAGGACTTAGTGTTAAATGAGAGCAAAATTTTCTATTATATACTTACAAATAATATAACGTTTAAGTAGGCAGCGCTATTTTTATTCCTGCTTGCTTACTTTAATAATATGGAAGGTTTTAGCAGTATCATTTTACAACAATTTTTTTTTATAATTATTAAAATACTGCAAATATCGAGAATTCTGCGATGATTTTAATATTCTACGCATAAAATATAGTGCTGTTTTTGTTAATTTGAGGTCTCAGTTGTGCACTGTATTTTATAAGTACGTATTATAAATAAACTAGCGACCCACCCCGGCTTTGCACGGGTGCAATATTATAGGTTTGACATACATAAAAACCTTCCTCTTGAATCACTCTATCTTTTAAAAAAAACCGTATCATAATCCGTCTTGTATTTTCAAAGATTTATGCATGCATAGGGACAAAGAGCGGAAAGCGACTTTGTTTTATACTATGTAAAGATATAGCTATGCTAGATTCAACAAAGAAAACCATACGTTTTACATGACTTACTTATGCTTATGACGACTGATGTATTTTCTTGTTACAGTGTAAAAATTGGCGCTAGATCAAAACGTCAAGCGGATGTAAATAAAGAAAATCAGCGAAAAAGAAATCGTTTGGAGAGTACATTACCCAACTTTACTACATCAGTTCCATTAACATCTTTAAATAGAGATTTTATAGAATGTAGTGTTTGCAAAATTAAAGTGAAGAAGAGGTATATAATAAATCACTATCGTAGTAACTTACATAAAAAAAACATTTATGATAAATTCAATCTTATATGGAGAGGCGAAGCAAGCCGGTGGCAGTTTGGTGTGATATACTGGCCAGTAAGTTAGTAAGATGCATTGCTCAATTAAAAACATTATTTTAAGTTGTTCTAATTGTATTTTTTTTTAAGTTGTGTTACATAAATATGTAATAAATAAATTAATTATAAATCGTTTAATGTTAGAATAATTCAAATGTTTATTATTTTCAATATTAATATTAATGGCATTTATCACCTACCTATATTTAATTGTGTCAATAAAGAACAGCTACAAGATACAATTTAGTTTCATAATCATTTTTATATTCAGACCCCATTTTGTCAAATTTATTTTACTAACACAATATGACTACTCAGATTATTATATTTTTATTGGACTCATTGCAATTTGGAAATTATGATAACATGTTGACTTTATTATTTTGACTTAGGTATATTATCTTTTTTTATTTTTAAATTTGACATTTTGTTTTAAATTATGTATCCTTATAATTGCGTATTTTTTAGGCATGATAGATTTGCACGCCTTACTAAGGTAGAATGTATTCGCACATTCATATTGTTACAACATCATTTTGTACATACATTCATGCAAATAAAGATTTTGATTTGATTTGATTCGAAAATTTTACTTAATGCTTATATAATTGTCAATTTGGTATATGTTTAACTGATAAACCGGCTAGTGATTAGTAATGAAAAGCAATTAAGTAATGCGAAAGTGAAATCAATACTAATTCCCCTGGCGACATGTTGGCGACGACTGAGTCATGCGTCGACAAACAATGTTCCTAAACAAAGTTCCGATTTGCCGCGAAACATACAAAAATTTGAGCATCAATTCATAGATTTAAAAAAAATTGCCTGGTAGAGAGACCGCACGCGATTTTATACTTCTATGATTTTTTTACATCTGGGGGCAAAACGTTAACGACGTACGACAAGAACGAAATGTATGGGATTGACATAAGATTGACCACGTGATTTACCTCAGCTTATGTCAATCCCATACATTTTGTTCTTGTCGACATTCGTTAGCGTTTTGAAATTGTCTCTTGTCTACGGGTGCTGGTATTAAACGTCAAAATGCATGTCGCACGTCAAATGTTTCATAGTGGTAATGAGGCTTTATATATGTATCAATGTAAAACCTAGTATAGCAGTATAGTATCCTATAATCTGTATAGAACCTAACGCTCGGCGCTTCGCTCCTCAAAACCTATCCATATTTTCAGGCGCAACTTCAAAGTGCCATAAGATTATTTTTGAAACTTTCATAATTAATATCTTGAAAACTAGACATTTTCACAAAAAAAAAACTACACTCAGATTTTTGATACGCCCAGCTCAATAGTCCCTACCAATGTTTCCCCCCTTGGTGGGTAAGAATTGGTTTTTTTTCACCTTCATGACGGATGCTTTAATTATGACAGATGCATAAAAATTGAATCTCCCATCTTGTGACAGTACATTTGTTTTAAAAATTCGTTAGAACCGATTCTAAATCAACGCGATAATAGGAATATGGCAACGCGATAATAGGATGGCTGTAAATAAACGATGCAATTTAGTCGTATTTATTTCAAAGTAAGTACCAAGAAATAGTAGTTAGAATATCTAAAATTTATTATGTACAGCCGGAATTCATCTTTCAAGTTTAATATAGTTTGGTCGCCACAGGAAACATCTGCGCAAATCCGGTCAAGTTCTGGCCATCTGGCGACTAATTATGCAACTAAGTTCCCAGTGGAATGTGTTCTTGCCTATTAAACACTGATAGCGCACATAGATATAGTGAGTTAGGTAGTCTGGTTTCGAGCTTAGGAATAGAATGTTCTTTTTAATCTTGTTTGAATGTCGTGAAAGGCGACTAAGGGATCAAAAGGCCTATTTTAGCAGATTTCACAAACTAGCATCCCCAACGATGATCCATCGGGCTGGTGGCGGCAGTACCTGTATGAAAATTCATAAACGCAGACACTAGCGACTGCGTTAGGATTTTGTATGGAGTTTCTTAGTTATTTTCGTATACGCCAGGGACGCTGTACAGGTTTGTCATACAAAATCGCTTACACAGTCGCTAACGTCTGCGTTTACAAAATGTCATACTAGGGGTACAAGTCATAAAAATAATAACAATTTTTTTTCAAATGTAAAAATGTTAACAGTTCAAATGTTATTTTGATCCGTTATTTTTTTGTGGATAAAGAGAATTAGATACAATAAATTAATCTAATTCAAAGAGCTTCCATCAAGCCTGACATGGCCTTGTGGAAGTTCCTTAAAACTGACGTCAGCGGCCGACAACAGGTGTTACTTGATAATGACTAAACAGCCTCTGAATTTGTAATAGGAGAGTTGAGTGGAGTAGGGACTTTGTTTAACGATGTCTGAAAACATGTAGAGATATTTTAAAATTAGCATCAGCTAACACTTTTGAATGGTAATTTTTGTGGGGCTTGATCTCTTTTTATGTAGGTATAGAAAGGTAGTTTTATAGTCTTTTGACAGTCGCAAGAATTTTCTTAAAAAATTAATCCAATAAAATAATTGGAGTCATCAAAAGTGATATATCTTTAATAGTTTCATTTATATCGTGTCAATGTCTAAAAACCTATGAAATTTGGCTGAGTAAGATGTAACATCTACGCCTGAGTCAGACACAGCCAATTTAACTATCTACCCAGACTACAAAAAATATATTAAGTACTTGAAAGAAAACACTTGCAATAGTTAAGTCATTTATTCGCTTAAGACGAGACCTTGGTGAACACTAGCGCCACCGTCAACTAAAAATCATTATTCACTGAAAACACAAGTTATCAAAATCCCTGTTATGTAATTAAGGTTCTGGATCTGAAGTTAATTTTAATCATATTAATTTATACTTCCATATAGTTACAAATTGCAAAACTACTAAAAGTGGCCGTTTTAGGCAATATTGCAATTTGTAACTATAGGGATCGATAAAAAAATAACTTCAGATCCAGAACCTTAATTACATAACACGGATTTTGGATAACGTGTGTTTTCAGTGAATAATGATTTTTAAATGATGGTGGCGCTAGTTGGTGCAGGATTCTACAATTAATACACAACCGAATTAAAACTAATTTCGTATATTCGACGGCTACAATTTAAATAGGATTTTCGTCAGCTTCGGTTCATGATTAACATTTTTCGCTGGATTGCGAATTTGGATTAAAATGAAGACGACTTAATCCAGCGACTTTTGTGCGATGTCGTGAGAGACGCCGGTTTTATTGCCGCCCTCACTGAGCTCCGTTGTCAAATCTTGATTTGATTAAGGAATCGGGGAGGTAAGGTTTTTACCCTTTATAAAAATAAAATAAAAAGCAATTTATTCCCCAATCCACATTACATAGACAAAATTATTAAGTTAGTCATTTTGTCAATCATAATACTAGTTATGTTATCTTTTTATTTAAAAAGTTGTTAGCAAATATAGGATAAAATATTATTGTCAGAAATAAGATTTAATTTCTATTTTCTAATTATTTATGACAGTTTGATATTATTTATACATTTTTATCCTTTATAAATGGTTATTTTTGAAATAGAACAATAAAAAATGGGCATTGTCTACTCGTTACTGATCACATATGCAAGAACAAAAGAAAAAATATCGAAAACCCATAATTTTCCCGAAAATGTAAGATATAATTAGTAAAATTATATTTAAACAATGTAACGTAGTGAGTATACGCGCCGTCACGTTTTTTTGTTTTTACGCATTCGACATTCTGTTAAGCTGTCTGTAAAATGCGTCCAAAATTTCAGTAAAATTTAGGTTAAAAACAAACATTAATAACATACCTAATGAGTTATATTGAATTAAAATTACACGTATATAATAAAAAGTCTCTTGAAACAAGTCTCGAAATCTTTGTACTATTCCAAAAATAAAAAAGCGAAAGGACACTGATTCACTCATGTACTAAACACGAAGTCCTTAAAACTACTGGAGACATGAGGCTGGAATTCGAAAGTAAGAAGTAAGTAGTTATGTTATAGTATTGCAAATCTCTCTCTCATTTTAGCGCTTTCTCTGTTACTTCCTCAGCTGGCCAATTCAGAGACCAGGGTCCGCTTTTTGCTTTACCAAATTGCAAATATCCGCCGTAAATACAAAAAGGCTGGTTTCACGTGCATCATACTATAGAAAATAACCCCATTTTTATCTTAAATTGAAATCACTATCACTATCACTACATAGTATAAAACAAAGTCGCTTTCTCTGTGCCTATGTCCCTTTGTATGCTTAAATCTTTAAAACTACGCAACGGATTTTGATGCGGTTTTATTTAATAGATACCGATTCAAGAGGAAGGTTTTTATGCCCATGCAAAGCCGGGGCGGGTTGCTACTCGTAGTATAGTTATAAATCAGATTCTAGATTAAGAGATATAATCTAATCCGCAGGTTATAATTCGATTCTCAAAGTGTGGACCGACATGAATTCCTTTTATCTAAAATTACTTCAGTCTAGACAGATTACAGCTTTACTTAATTTCAAGGCTTACTGTGGCTAGCTATAATAGCAAAATGATATGTTATTTGAATATACAAAAGCCGATTTGATCATAGAGCCACTAACCTTAGAAAGGTACATTAATATTAATTTCATAAATCGTATACAAGTAGGTACCCTAGGATATGAAATATACTGAGAAACACGTTCGGATAAAGAAGAAGAATGATACGAAGTCAGTTTTTTTACTTAAATAAAAAATATTTTTTTGTATTACTTCACTTCTACACCTCTAAACTTCATAATGCTGCTTTTACACTATTCAATCAAGTTATAAGTATATCCTTAATTCATCATAAATGCGAAAATCTGTCTGTCTGTTACACCTTCACGGCTTAACCGCTGGACCAATTTTGATGAAATTTGGAATTGATATAGTAAAGAAATAGGCTATAGGCGCGATATAACCGAGCCTAACGCGGACAGACCCGTGGGCAACATCTAGTATTTCATATATTGTTTATTGCTTTAAGGTGCTATATACTTGAACCAGTTTCCGCAGTCACGGCACGCGTACCTCTACTTAAGAGGCTGGTATAAAATAAATTGGGGATGAACTGCGTGACTTTCGTAAGAACTGCCCACCGCACCGGCGCAAAAATATTTAAACAACAGAAGGATGTTATTAAGAGTCTTTGACTCTTGGACAATGGTTTTTTTTTTTTAATCCAAACTAAAAATGTACAAAAAGAAACTAACCAACTTTAAAATATTCAATATCATTCTAAACTTTTCTCGTCTTTCCATTCTCAGGCGGTTGATTAAGAGCCCAAGGGTTCACTTTCTTGTTTTAAAATGTACCATATTTCAAATGATTACTACATAATTTAAGTTAACAAAAAATATTTTTGGACCCATGTCTTTACTCTTATTTTATAGTCTACCTACTCTGTCTTATTTTTTAATACCCAGCTATGGATACACTAAAACACAATGTATTATTTTTTCTTTACTTAAAGAAAGTTAATTGATAGGATTACAATATTTTTATGATTTACTGCCTTATGACAACTCTCTTAAAGAATGCCTTTATTTGAGTTTGAACCCGCTATCAGCTGGAGAAAAATTTAGATCTCAATTTTGCTATAATTTTCTTTTTATAACATTCTCGGGACAAATGCAAGCGATCTTTTTAAAGCCGTTTATTACACGGCGATATGAAGTGTAAGTCTCTGTGTTCTGCTTATTTTGTAAAATGGCTACTTTTCGTGATTGCTGTGATGTATTGACGCTCGTAATACACTATTTGTACCACAGCTTATATGAAACATTCACCTTTTTATCCTTGATAAAGTATTTTGTTTGTTTTGTTGCGTGTTATTTTTAACAATGTTTTGTTAATATTGTTGCCCGCGGCTTCGCCCGCATCGTAAAATGGCGCCAAAAAGCAGTCTATGTCTTTCTCCTAATCTCAACCTGCGTCTATACCAAAATTACTGAAAAACTGATTGTCATTTTTTTAGACTTGACCTTACATCCACTACAGAGGGAAATCTCTCACATAACTGAATTGTTATAATGTACACATAATTTTATTGTAAACAACTGTTTCATTTTTTATTTATATTTTTTATTTTATTTTGCCCTTGCGACTCGCCCCGGCTTCGCATAGGTATAAAAACCTTCCTCTTGTCTTCAAAACTTCTGTATCAGATTTATTTTCGGTTTACGTAAATATGATCCTCTTTTCGCTCTCAACTCAAGTGGCTCCCCATTAGATATCGTCGTAATTTACATATTCTCTCGCTTTTATATACAATCCTATTTATTCTTTTTTCTCCTGGTTACCTCAGAGAACGTTTCAGGTTTTTCAGTGAGGTTAATAGTCGTGAGTTGCGTAGTACTGTCTCCCTCCGTCTCGTTACCCCTGCACATGTTACCCAGTTCTATTCCAATTCCTTTACCGTTCAGGCTGTTCGTTTGTGGAATGCACTGCCTGTTGAAATTTGTAAGGCTCAGACAATATCATCCTTTAAAAATCAGGTAAAAAATCATTATCTCTCATTAGTGGAAGCTGGTCACTGATAGTAGTATTTTCATTCACTAGGTTCTATATTATACTGGTAAATTTTTATATGAATATTTATGTATGTATATGTATGTATATGCATTTATGTATGTATATGTATTTGTGTATGATTATTCGTGTATGTTTTTTTTTTCATTCATAGTTTATTATATTATTTATTTCATATTTGTTTTGGTACCGCCTACCGCATTTTTTCCACGTTGTTCCTATCCACCCTAAGGTTGGCTGGAAGAAATTGCATCACACATTGTACACATTGTTTGTATTTGTATTCAACATGTATAATTTGTATGATAATGGTACAATAAAGAGTATATCTATCTATCTATCTATCTATGTAGTGATTCCATGTGTACATATAACTATTTAGTTTATATTTTTAATTTAATTTTTATATATTACTAGCTGACCCGGCGAACTTCGTACCGCCTTTCTTAATATTTTTTTCCGTTAGAACCGTGTACAGAGTATTAGAAAACTACAAAAAAAAATCAGCCAAATCAGCCGTTCATCATGCCATGTCGTGACAACGGAAAACGGGTTTCATTTTTATTTTTAGATTATTAATGTTTTTAATTACATTTTTACATATATAAATAAAAAATGAAACAGTTGTTTACAGTAATATTTAACAAAAGTGCTACTTATTTCAAGAGAAATCTCTTCCAGAAGCTAATGTAGTTTTCCTTTTCAATTGAGTAAGGACGTTTTATTTCTATGTCATTTTACGCTGTGGGCGTTTTCCAAGAAGAGGGCATTTACTATGAGAATTTTACATTTACAATAATTAGTTCCTACTAATTTTTTATTACAATAAAATACGAAATATCTTTCATCATCATCATATAGTATGAAATATCTTTATTACTCACATACAGATACACAAGTATCATTACAAACAATTTCAGAAAATAATATTATTACAATTAATTTTTACAACTAATTAGCTACCAGACGCCAACCCTTCTCAGTGAGCTGTAATTAAATAGTACCTATACCTAGTCAGTTACAGGTTACCTAACCAATTAAAATTAAATAAATGCTACCAACCCCTCAAAGTATGACGAAGCTAATTATAAAATTGTTTTCAAACATAAAGGTCAAGAGGCAACTGTCTCAAAGTTTGGATAAAGGTCGAATTGTATTTTGAATTTCCATGTGTTACATGGACACTGTAGCATATGTTTTATCCTAAATGGCCTAGGCGTTTCCGTTAACTTAAGAACAACCTTATTTTTCCACATATACATTCCTACTTCTAACTACCTATGGGTATGCGAAATTTCCGGAAGATCGGTTCAGAGATAGGGCTTGATAGCATACCAAACAAACAAACAAATAAACAAACGAACAGTCTTACTTTCGCATTTATAATAAAGTTGGATTATACGTGCATCATTATGCCTGCTCTTCCAGTTGCTTGTTGGAAAGTAGTACAATACAATACAAAACTCATTTTTGTATAAATTTATGACAATATACAAATTAGTGAATAAAATCCAAACATATTTACTTACGCAAGAGGCCCTTTCGCAGTTTCTATAATGCAACTTTTAAAAAAAAATTGTATAATTCGTGAGTATAATAGAAAGAAAAGTTGTAAAATATGTCACCTTACACGCCTTGTTTCATGACAAATCTCGTAACTGTGATATCTAACCCCCTTATTCATAAAATAAACAAACCTTTGTTAAGCCCATTTTAACTAAAATATGTTTTGGCCCTTTCTCTCTTAGCGAAATTTACCGTAAAAGAAAGAGCCAAAACACATTTTAGTTAAAACGGACTTAACCAACGTTTGTTATTTTTTATGAATAAGGGGGGTAAGCATTTAGCTAAAAACTTCTTATTTTTATCATTGGAAAAAAAAACACAAAAGAAACGACGTGTACAAAGATTTCCTAAGGAATAGTTTCCAATGCATGTCACAGAGAACATGAAATAAATAAATAAAACAACACATAAACCATTCTCGTTTGGCCGTAAACATATTGAAAATGAAATGTGTGGTGAAATTACACAATTTATATCACAGATACTGTTTTCGCGCGATATTTCCCGAAGACATACGACGTTAAACAATGAAATAACATGGAAAAGGTCACGGCTGAGACGGTAAAAATAAATCCTTTTTCTTTTCTAGAATTAGGCCCCAGTTCCATAGCTGAGCAAGATGCGCATGCTATGCATATATTTTTCTGATTGGACCACAGTACATAGGTACCTACAGTCAATGATTATATAATAAATACATATGACAAATCACACAGGTTAAGTCAACCCCAAAGTAAGTTCGATACCTGTGCTATGAGATACTAATTCGGCGATACCAGATGGTCCGATGACCTGTGGGTCTAAAAACGCCACTTTAGCAATTCATCGAATCGAATTCATATTACGAATTCCTTAACAATTCCTATTTCTTTCAAATTTTTTTGAAGAGGAATTGCAAAGTTTAGTTGGCTATTTTACAAAAAATAGAGGAATTACTACAGAATTGCTAAGGAATTCGTAATATGAATCGATTCGATGAAATGCTCAAAGTGGCGATTTTAGACCCCCTGGTCAACGTTGCCGAAAGGAGTTGGATGAGGAAAGCACAAGACTGAGAGGAATGGCGTGCATTGCTAGTTGCCTACACTCTACAATACTCTACTCTTACTTAAGCTAAACAACTCTGTTCTCTCTATCTATTATCTAAGCACTTCCCGATTGCTCCCTCGGCTGACTGCTTCGAAGCCCACTAATGACTGCTCTCTCTCTCTCTCTCTGTCTTTCTCATCTTTGGAGATCGGAGATCTCTAATGACTGCTCTCTCTTTGTCATCTTAGCGCTTTCCCAGTTGCTTCCTCGGCTGACTGCTTCGGAGCCACCTATTGTCTGCTTTCTTTCTCTGTCTGCTCTCTTTCTGTCCTATCTTAGCGCTTTCCCGGTTGCTTCCTCCGTTGTCTCTACTCTACAGCATTAGGTGACGATGGGCTGAAGAAGAAGAAGATATCCTCCAGTGTTGCATTGGTTCACTTTGGTAGAGCAGTGTACCACGCTATATTAACCGTTAAGTATATACAATTAATGATCAATCGGGAGTCAGATTCACACACTAAGAGTTCCGCACCAACAGATCCTTAAAATTTTTAGTTGATGCTATTTAATTTTTTTTTTTTCAAATATTGTTTATTATATTGGGATTAATCCTATTTCACATTATTTTTATAGCTGCAGTGTTGAAACATTGTTATGGAAGCTTCAATTATCTAAGTGTTTATGAGAAACGACTCACTGACAGACAAACGGATAGTTGGATAGTAGCTAGGCACGGATCCCTAAAAAGATACTTTACAGAAAAATCCATACCATACTAAGCAGTGGATTAGCGCCTTGTGCATTTAACCGTGCTAAAATCGGACCGGAGTTTTTCGCCAGTGTCAGGTCTAATTCAGCATTGGCATGACTCTTGACAAACTTTAGAAGTGAAATCCATTATCGGACTAACCAGAGATCACATGGAGTAAGATGAGTCGATTTAGGGCTCTATAGTTTTGCAATATAAATATACAAAATCAGACAAGCCGAATTCGAAATGAATGCTAAAAATATAGTTAAGTGCATTTAAAAACATAACAAGTAAGTCATTTGCGTCTTGTTTAGTAAAACGACTATTTTTCTACCACAAAATAATTAAGATCTAATCTTGATAAAATTTAAAACGAACTGGATATTAAATTCCGTAATCATCGAGAAAAAATACAAAAAGTATTACTAACTATTGTTGTATACTTTTTCCTGGCAATATTGGATCCACTTTTATTAGAATTATAAAACAATGGAAGGGAGTATTTAGACATTTGTCCAAAAACTTGTCAATGTTCAGGAGCAGTGGCAAAAAGATTTATTTGTTTACTCGTATGGCGCAATTCATAAACGTCAGGCGTTCAAAACCACCTTCCCACAGACCTGCACGTGTCGCCTAGGTGGTGCTAGAGTGACAAACCTAAGGTGGTAAGAAGAAAAGTAAAGGTTTAATAAATATCTTAACTTTTTTAACCTTTATATCAGCAACATTGAGTTGATTGTCATTGCATTGTCAATGAGCTAGTCCACAACATTCAAATGATATCCAACTCAACCCCAAAACATAATATGTAATGTGCAATGTACAAGCAATAAAACAAAAAAAAACGAAATAAATATTCTGGATCAGATCAATTTGGTTACATAGTGAGCGTATCTATTTTATTCGCGACTGTAACATCATTGGTGATATCTAAAGTTAGCCGAACTCACACGGACGGATTTGCTTTAATTTGAAATTCTTATTACCGCCAAATCGGAGGTCTAACACCTGATCGTCCAACTGATAATTCTATGGAATCGGCTGACAATTTACTTATAATAAGGCTTAAAGTATTAGTTAACCATATTGCTTGCAAAGGGCGAATCGCTGATTCTGTTGGTAACCCCTATAAGCGATTGAGGTAGAAATTACAGAAATACACATTGACTTGTACATTTCCCTCATTTTATTTTTATGTTTTATTTATTAAATGTTTTATAATGCAATTTTTGTTTACCTTATGTACCTACCCGTGTTCCAATTTATCTTCAGCCTAACTATCTAGAGCGTGAAAGAGCACAAGCCTCCAGCAGTCCATTTTCATGGCCTTGCCAAATTTCAATTCAAAACAAGTGAAGAAATGCATTGAAACCATATAGTGTTCAAAGAATCGAAGACAATCGAGTTTGTCACAATTATGTCGAGTTGAAGAGCAATCGAGAAAGTTGTCTATGGTGGCCGCGGGTAGCGCTGGCGGCGGCACGTCAAAGCGATTGATCACGCGCCTCCGCCCTTAGAGGGCTCTTCAACTTTTAAGAATCAGCCTGTCAATTACGACTACCTACACTGAATTTTTTATAGTATTATTTTAAAAAGTCATAGCTATATTGTGTAAGGTGCTTAGTCTTATTTCAAAATCTTTGATCTTCCTGTTTTTTTCGCTGGCACAAACACGATGGACGTATATTTTGCGTAGTGTATATTTCATTGCTTGTATGCTGTTACAAAAAAAACAATTGAACCGTATTTAAGAAAAAAAAGTATTAAAATTGATTGTGAAATATCTTGCCGACAGAAAATAGTTAAATGTTAATTTAATTTAAGTTTAGTAAATAGTTTTTTTATATTAAAACCTAAGTTATTGAAAATAGCAATTTCATATCTCCCCTCATATAATATAATATAACTAATCTAGTTAATTAAAATCGTTATATTTATTCCTCAGTGGTTTTAATATAATATTACTCTGAATTCAAGTATTCCAAGAACTTGTCTTAGGTTGTGGTTCGCCGCAGTAGCCTCTTTGGATTAAAGCTATGTTTCTCCCTGGAATAATAGGTAGTAACAAATTTTCTAGGTTTAGGCCCGGATGCAAATGTTTATCCCGTGTAGCCCAAGTAACTATATACATGAATAATATTGCCTGTCTTAAGTGACTACTATAAGAAGTAAAGTAGTATTAAGCATGAAATCTGTCTCTTCTTTAAGCGTTTTCCCGGTTACATCTTAAGTAGTATTGTTTAGGAAAGGTGTGTAAAGATTTCTAACGGAAGGTATGCATGGTCGATTGACCGTATGACCGTGTCACCTACACGAAATGATGATGACAGATTCGATTAGTATTATTAGAAAATCAAAATTTTTTTACAACTAAAAAATAAAATTCTTTACTTCCCACTAATCACTACTTACTATAGGAATATTAAATAAAATATTATTCAGGTAGATGCCTCCGAACGGCCATTAATTCCCCAAAAGACCACAAGGATTTATTAACGTTCAAATATAATAGTCCCTTGGCAATTTCCCATTTTATTTTTGTTCATTCTTTGATCTTCTTACATTTAAAATATCTGCCGTGCATTATATAAATTTTAATTAATTAATTATCGATTTCCCAATTTGAAGAACTCACGTAATTCGTCGTACATAATTGGATTCAAGTTAAAATTGAGCCTAAGGTATGGTCACAGTGTAAATAATACGAGATCAGGTAAGTCGTGTATTGCTTGTTTGCCTACTTAATAGTAAAAAATTACTTACTATCATATTATTTGAAAAGTCAATAAAATTATAAATTCGAAATTAAATATCATGAATGCGAAAGTCTATGTATGTTACGCTTTCACGGCTATACAATTGGACCAATTTTGATGAAATTCGGTATGGTTACACATTTAAGGCGATAAAAAGAAGCCTATAAATTGAATTTATAGGCTTCTTTTGGGCACGATATAACCAAGGCCCACGTGGAACCGCGGGCAACAGCTTGTAAAAAATAAATAAAAGGTTTACTGCCTTTAACTGCCCCCGTGGTCCAATGGTTAAGGCGTTTGCCTGTAGACCCGGGTTCATGGGTTCGATCCCCACGGGAAGCATACTTTGTTTAGTTGTTTCTAGTTTGGTTAGGACATTGTATGCTTGAATCACATGATTGTCTGTTTATGAAGATGATACCATGCTTCGGAACGCACATAAGGCCATTGGTCCCGGCTGTCATCTGGTAGTCGTTCGTTAAAGGAACCACATCAGAGGCCGAGAGGTGGTTCCGAAGAATTCTGACACCAAGGTGTGCCTGGTCGATTGACCGTGACACCTACACGAAAATATTGACGATGATTAATTCAAGTGGACCGTTTGCCTCCTTTTACAAATAGAAGAAAGTAAATCAAGTTCTTTTCTTTCATCAGCTACGGCTGAATTATCTGCAGATCTATTTGAAGACATTCCCGCTTATTGTTTCCCTGACAAAAGGCGAGGTGTCAGTGCCAATTGATCACGTACCCACCCATCCCAATGTCCGTCCGCTTGATGTAATGTGCCAAACACACACGCGCGAAGATGTTTTTATTGTTTTATTTTTTTGTTCGTACCTGATAGTGAAGATTATAAACTGATTTTGGCCGCTGTTGTAGCCATTAAAAATTAATATGGCATATTTTAATTGTAATAGTTGTTACCCGCAGTTTCAACTGGTAAGTCAAGGGTAAATTTCGACCCTGGTTCCCAATGACATTTTTCTTAATTTTGAATCTCCTAACGTTCGCATTTTATTTTTAACTACCTATTTTGCCGCGACTCCGGCCGCATGGAAGTCGGATATATCGCGCCCAAATTTAGCCTACGTGTAGCCCCTCGTCCTAAACTATATCAATACTAAAGTTCATCAAAATCGGTCAAGCGTAACACAGATAGACAGACAGACAGACAAACTTTTGTATATATATATAATTATATTTATAATATATATGTATAGATAAATATAATGGCACTACTACATTATTCTAACTTAACGTGTTGTTTGTTTTTTTTTAATTTCAATTAACAAGACTTGTTTTTTGTAACAATCGATTTAATCTTAAGTTTTGGTCAATGAGACGTATTTTTATACACATAGACTGTATTTTGTACAAACATTACTCATCGTATTTACACAATAATATCAAAAGAAAGCAGGCTGCAAGTGTAAATTTCCCTTACACACAAAAGCCGTTACGCGTGCGTCAATTAACTGGCGTCTATGTAAGTAAAGATACGTATTGAATTAACGCTGGCCGAAAAAGGAAATGTGCGTTATCTGACGAAGCTCGAAGATGCTCTATCAGAGTAAAATTGTAATGAGAGGTCGGGCAACTAGAATTTTACTTCTTCGTCCGAGCGTGTTGATCAACTCACAATATATTGGCTTAATAAGGTCAGTCTGCTTCCTCTTCAAAAAGGAATCAATGGGACAGACGACAGTCGCTCCATTGTAATAACTGTCATATCTAATACCACAGAATACTTAATACCATGATTAAATCGTAGCCTGTGCTCTGATGCGTATATATGATGAGGTCATAATTATGTGAGAAATAAATGGGTTTTAAAGAGTACCTCAAGAAGAAACTCGTGTTTTAGTGACCCTCGGGCTTCGAAAACATACAACTTACGATGCAAGATATTTTGAAAACCGCAGTCACCTCTTTAAACTGAAACTTGTCGAAAGCCTCTAATGTACGGTAAGTGCAAAAGCAGAGTCCATGAACCATATTTTGTGTTGCTGTGACTCACTGGCCAGCAAGCAAATGACCTCTTTGGAGCAGCGTACCCTGATCTGGAGGACTAAGGCACTTCGCACCAGGTGATGTCCTGAAGCTCATGTAGTACTTATTCAGAAATACCAGTGTGGGTGAGTAAGGGATGGGGTAAGTACAAAAGGACCCAAAGTTTCGACGTGCTTCCTATGATTTAGGACCATTATTAAGATACGATACAATGCAATTGGTATAAGGCTTAGATTATATTTCTAGAAGGATTTTTATCAGCGCCAATGTAGCGCAACCTTTAGCTCTTCGGTTGCTAAAATAAAACCAGCTACTTACTTTTTATATCCAAAATAAGCACGTGTTTAAAGTTACTTTCCAAACATTTTCTCTTCAAAAACTCCAGGTAAATATACCCACCGATGCTATTACTACGAACTACACGAAGCATATTCGTGCAGTTCAAAAGTCTAGCTTTTCCTGTAACAGCTAAAAGCCGGAACGTGTAAACTGGACTCCTGGGAAACCTTGCCGGAACTAATGTTAACACTACTTGTGATAAAACTCGATACTTACATGAATATATTACCTACACTATCGTATTTACGTGTGATAAGCTGTGAGATGTACCTAATTAATTCTTTCTAACCATCTGAGAAAATCATCTGAGAGCTTAATTGGGTGCGCTTCGAAATGGATGTGTTTCGAGAAATATGTCAATTAATAAACGGAAATTAGCTCTAAATAAAATTGGATTAGCAAAAATCATTTGCTAACCCAATTTTTAGAGATTGAGATTTAAATAATAGAGTTCTTTCATAGTTCTTTGTCACTGCGAAATATCCAGCATGTGCTACAAAATAAAAGTACATATCTTTATATCTATCTCTGTCTATTTTTGAAAAAGCGACTATATTACTCTATTCCACATTAATACTCCTAAAAATCAATTGAGTTCTTCCCAATGCAGCGGCACTCAGTCCGACACGGAACTGCACTTCATTCAATTTAACATGCGTTGCAATTCGTAGGTATTCCATGCATTTAATTAAATTTTAAGTTTCCTGAACATTTGTATCAAATCATTTTTTACACACAAGACTGATCCCAGAATAAATAATTTCTGATTACCCTTCAGAGTTTTGAATTTCGTATTCTCCTTTTCGAGTCATAATGGCTCTATGGACCCCATATTCCTTTTGCCCAGTACGTGACCAACTTCACCATACGGTCGTTCGCCTCGTTCAGGTTCAGGAGAAAAGGCAGCTATGTCACGACAGAAGGTGAGCCTTCGACTGCACCGTGCCGCAGTCACACAGGCTAATGTCAGAGAAACTCCACCTAGCACGGCTCTCCTGAGCTTAATTTCGTACTGATACTTAGATAGATAGATTATTATATAATATAAATGGTGGACTTTTCGAATAAATGAAATTACATTGCTGTAAACGTGGTCTATTTTAGATGTATAGTTAGATGAAGTATTATAAGTATCACGTTATTAAGTCCATAAAAAATTAAGTAGAAACCGCACGCAATGTCATACTTCTATGGTTTAATCAGTGTATTCGAATTCATTTGAAAATGTAATGTTATATGGCTTTCTAAAACAATCAACCATAAGATCACTGCGATAAACATCGTTTGCTCTATATTTTAAAGAATCAAAAAGTAAAATAATGTAGATGTATAGACTACCCTCCTTTTCTAACAGCCGGGTAATAACTCGGCATTCAATCGCGAAGCCCCACGGTCGCAAAGGGTAATAAAGTTTGCACACATGGACAGATCAAACAACACTTATTGCTACACTTCACGACTTCGATATAACTTAATAAAAATGTAGTTCTAAACTGAAATTGTCAACAGTTTTCCCATTGCTTTCTGTTGAACTTAAATTACTTTTATTGTTTGACTTTCAATATGCTTGGGTTTGTCTGTATTATTTTCGCTTCTTCCCGAGGATATCGAAAAGCGACTATCAGCTTAAACCATTTTTACCGTTGGCCAAAGTTTTGACATTAATCACGGTAAAGATGGGAGCTCCAACCCCGCTCATATCTCTGGGACTTAGCCTGATACATACCAGTCCCTCACCCGTGCTTATCTTTGTCAACTACAGTTAAAATATGATAAAACAACGTTTACCAAGTCAGCTAGTTATTTATAATAAAGGACATGACTGTAGGTCATACGCGTCCTTACAAGGAATACACCGGCATGTCAACACGATGCAGATACCCTGTTTAAAGCCAGCACCTCTACAGCTTCTGTCACAAGCATCTGGAGGGCACCACGGGCTGCGTTTGGTTTGGTTGTTCGATTTTATGAACAACTTCAAGTCAGGTCCTGAAACAAAAATAATAATAGGTTTTTTTTATGAATAAGAAATAATTTGAAATCTATGATTTATATGTTATAAAGGACATTGTAACTTAATTATTTTTTCTTAAAATTTTGTTGTTATCATAGCATAAAATTTCATTTTGTGAAGACTTGTAACTGGTAAATAAGCTATCAAATACTTTATTTAAATTTGCCACAAATTTTCTCAATAATCTTTTTTTAGGGTTCCGTACAAAAATGTACAACGGAACTCTTATAGGATCACTCGTGCGTCTGTCTGCCCGTCCGTCCGTCTGTCACAGCCAATTTTTTCCGAACCTACTGGACCAAAACAGATGAAATTTGGTAGGATGGCGTAATCCTGTAACCCAAACACAGATGAGCAAAGAAAATAAATATTTTTTTAAAATAAGGGTCATTTTCGGTTGACAAATTAAGAATTTAAAAAAAAGTTTTGCAAACATTACCGTGTTATACATCAAATGAAAGAGCTCTTTATGAGGATATCAAATATATTTTTGTTATTATTGTAACATAAATAGTTTTTATTTTATTCAGGAAAGAAGACGAAAATTGACCATTCCCCCCCTAATCTCCGAATCTACTGAGCCCAAAATTTTGAAAAAAAAAACACAGTATAGGTCATTGCCTGTAGATTACAGGAAAATCTACAATAATTCTATCAATTGACCATTAAGTGGTTAATTTAATATAAAACGTTCACTTACGGAAAACACCACTAGATAACGATAGTAATAGTTAACTTGCATCTCATAATCCTTTCAAATTAACATACCACAATTGAATATAAAAACTGACATTGGCATTGTACGGAACCCTCTCCACGCAAGTTCAACTCGCACTTGACCGGTTCTTTTATCCTTTTACATGCCTCTTTCATAAAACATCAAATCTTACCAAAAATAAATAAATTATCCGTAAGGAACAAAATTTTTACTAACCATGTAACCAAGAAGGACTGTAGCAGTTGAGACATAATAAGAACGCTAAGACAGTGACGACATTGACGAGTGCACCACTCATGCTGATAATAGTGAAAAATCAAATCATAGACAAGATCCGTCACAGTAGAATGATACAAACTAAGTGCCAATACAAAGACTATAATTGACTTTATTTCAATTAAATAGTTTAATAACATACCTGTTAAGATCATAATTATTACAATGCTCTATAGTTGATACTATTAACATCAATATTCCTTGGGAATACTGAAGTACCTAAGATCTTAAAAACATAGTGAAGTAAGCCTTGTTTTTGTAATAAACATTGGCCGTACTGACACAGCTTTTATTCTGGTATTTAAGTTATACACTACTACAATATTATCTTAATTTTGAACCTTTAGGTCCATTTGTACTTACCCCATTCCTTACTCACCCACATCTGGATTTCTGAAGAATGATCATCAGACCAACTACAAAATACCATATATTCTTTAGAACATATGTCTAATGGCTCTGAGATCTTACTCTATATGTTATTTTTTAGTGATAGTATGTACCTTAAACGTCATGAGTTGCTACCTTCAAGCTCTACGGCCTCCGTTCCGGTATGGAAGCCGTGTTGCTCAAAGGTTGCTTCACGTCCATTTTTGTTACTAGACAAGGGTACAGGGCTATTGAACTCCTGAAATGGGTTAATGAATCAAAAGTTTCCCCTAAACGAAATTGTTTGACATGATGCCAACAGCCACTTTCTATATTGGCATGACCCGCCATCTATAGGGAATTTGTCCTTCTATCCTTGACCTCAATTAAAGGACGTATTTTTTTCCTCAAAATGAAACTGATGATGATTTCTCCAAATTCTCTAATTTATCACTTCTTACTCTATTCTCTGCTTGTCCCTGCGGAAGACAGTCATGATGATACGTATATATGTAAATACAATAAAAAAACCTCTAAATACTGAGAAAATATATTGTAAGTACTGCTATCTAAATATGCAGAAACTAAGGTGAAAGATTCTGCCGGTTAAACAGAACTAAATGAATTGTCCTGTCGACAAACAGGCCAAGGACAACGGTTGCGAAATCTTATGTTATTCCATTAGGTGCCTTTTAAAATATGCGTATTTTACGGGAATAGAAGAGGTGGTCTATTATTAAAGCGGATACCACAAAGCTAGACTGTTTGATGATAACAATCGTATTTATAGGCATATTTCTTATTAATTTAATATTCTTAACTGGCATTATTAATTCCGCAAATTGGTCGTGTCAGATGCGAATTTCGAAGGAAAACCGACGCAGTAGGACTAGGTACATAATAATCTCAAATCCTTTGAATTAATTCCATAGAGGGAATGTTTCGACATAAATAATTACGTCACTTCTATCTACGACATAACATCGCTGAATCTTATTCCATATTGGACGAGATAGATAAAGGGCGAGTCAAAAAAGCGATTTAAAATATCTATAAAAAAAAAATATGCAGTCACTACTCAAACTTATTTCTACACGCGTGATATGAGTTTGGGCGATTACATTTTTAAGACATATATTGTTCAATTATTTTGATTGTATCCGTTTCAATGCTACCCCATTTATAGGCCAGATTTTCGTAAGTTAGAGAAGAACGATGATTGAAGAATATGATTATTGACATGATACACTGTTAATCAAAGACTCCAACCACATTTTCCATTTTGTGAAAAAAACAGTGGTACTCCGGGTGTGCCGACAGAAGTAAAAACTTGAACGAACACGTGAGTATTGTTTGCAAAGAATTTATATACAAAACTAGAATGCTTAGGAATAATAATAATCGCAAAAAAACAACATTCAAAATTAATCCTTATTACTCTACTGCAAAGTTGATTTTTCTTTAAACCCTACATACAAATACCTAACGTTCCAGAAAAAGGTTCAAAATTTGTAGGTGTCCCTTTTCGTCTTGAATATTATACAACCTACTAGAAAGAGATACCTACAAACTTTAGGTTTTATTTCGGAACGGCTTTTGTCCTCCGTAAGCATTCTAGTGCAGCGTTATATATACGCATTATATACA
Organism: Apomyelois bistriatella; assembly: GCA_947044815.1. Lineage (NCBI taxonomy): Eukaryota > Metazoa > Arthropoda > Insecta > Lepidoptera > Pyralidae > Apomyelois > Apomyelois bistriatella. The sequence goes on from OX345693.1 coordinate 3,436,319, forward strand.
AGCATCATATATACATTCTTTGATTTTTTGAGGTATCGGTGATTGTGTCGCGAGTTCAATGATTTTTCCCCATCTCAATCTTGAATCTCAAGTTATACCCACATTAGGATAGATTTTTTTATTTTTTAGTCTAAACAGAAGAAAGTACGAACTGATCCAACTCTACCAATCTGAACTGGACCTATCTCGGATAAATTATTGTAAATTGTAATTATTTCATCGCGTGAGGCTGCCTGTGAATGGAAGCGTTTGATTAATGTAGCTAACCAAAGGAAGCCGCCTAAATCAATTCGCGACAATTTATAACTTATAGTGATATTAAGGTTTTTAAATCACGTCAGTTTTAAATTATTCAATAAACTAAATCCGTTTACTCAGGTCTAGATTCTGGATAACTCCCCTGGAAAATATCTAATAATGATATAATAATGTAAAAAATCGTCTTCTTATCGAAATTGGTATTAGCAGTGTGCAATTTGTATAACAGGCTAAATGTGTTATTTTAAAACATTTTCCCTAGAGATATTAAGTAAGTGATAAATTTGAACATGATGAAATCTTAATAAACTTACTTATACTATGACTTACACTTAATAACATAATAAATGACTTTAGTATCTCGAATGATTAAAAATTCACGATGAATTCCTACCAGCGTTGCCAACTCTATCTTTTTGCCATCTTTTTGCGTAGCTATCCCTATGTCAAGGTCAACTCTACATCTTATACATATTGCGGTTTGCGTTAGGGTCGCAATAATACATATTATCATATTCAAGATCCACGTCCAGCATTATACCCCACTAGCTTATCGAGCTCCAAGGCTATGTAGCTCATTTCGAGTACCAAAATTAAAAATGAACCGTTCATATTATTTATTACAGCATTTTCTCGATTGCATCATATTATATTAGAATTGGAGGTCTACGAACAGGCAATACATTACGTTTATGATGGATCCAAACATGACTTATTCAACTAGACTAAACTTGAACTAAGTAAATAAAACGAAGTCGCAACCTATAAGTATTACTTAATTTATAAATTGTAAAGTAAGTAAAGCAGTGTTAAACATGTTAATTAAGGTTGAGCTAAAATTAACGACCAATGAATCTTCCCTTCTCTCAACACGTAAGCCAGCCTCCATTCCGCGTGCCAATTTACATATTTCTGCAATACAAGAACTGGATAAAACGATATCATTTTACGCGTTGATAACAAATGCTATCTCTAAGAAATATTACGCCAATATCACAGGAACCATTACTTGGGACGGAAAACAGGAGAGCAGACAAAACGATCTGCGTGAAATGTGGCCTATGCGGTGTCACATAAATAATAATGTGTCTTAACGTGATGGCGTTTAAGGTCGACTGTCTTTTGTTTCGATGATCGATTCACCGGTAGTTAACGCGTATCACGCATTCTAAATGCCGTCTCTACCCAGGTGGAAGCGGCCGTGATCGATTGCCTTTTTGTCGCACAGCTACGCCCCGATATTACGGGAAACATTTCTTCGGTTGTCGCCGCGCCCTCTGGCTTTCGACACCGGAATTACTGGTGACAAATTGCGCCGCAGCGAGAGGTGACAGTTGACGTGTCAAAAAATTTGAATTTTTATCGAATGTAGCATTTCATTGGCTCCTCGAACAGTGATCTTCCTTTGTTGGTTTTCGTTTTGAGCCTAGCATTGCTTACTATGTTATGTTTTCGGATATCTACTCTACTTATTGCGGTTTGAGATGTGTTACCTTGATTATTTCTGAAGGATTTCTTTTGCCGGTTTCCGTTTCTACTATATTAAAGATGAGATTTTTCACAGGTACATCTTTTGTCTCATTTAAGATCATTATGGTATCAATTTATAGTTTAGTCACCGTTACTTGATGCATTTTTCTATCAGCCGTGCTCCGGAAGTCGGAAGGGACGAAAAGCTGTTGATCCCGGCTGCAACCGTTAGATGGCGTTCTCTTTAAAAACTTGACATTAATTTAGGCCACTAAAATATTCGTTAAGAAAAAAGCGCAACGTTAGTAAGTTTAAACAGCCGGTAACTAATCCATCAAACGTGATACCAGTTTGGCAAGCCCAATCAACACAAATTCTTTCGCGGAACCAAAAAAAAATGAAGCACGTCCGGAGCCAATTTCCCTGTGGCAAAAAACGTAACTTCCTAGTTTGTGAAGAAAGCCAAAGCACATTACGCACAGCCCCTCTTCAGTCATTTGCAGACGGAAAACTGATGAGACCGTCGCAACTTGTTCACAACTCCCTGCCGCGGTAATGGGCATCGTTTGGTAAATCGGTACCGATCAATTTAATTACATATCTCGATTCTTTAATTTAATTTCATATATCGATTTCTTCACGTTGTAAAATAACTTAAAAAAAAAAATATATAAATCTATATAATCCGACTAATATTATAAATGCGATAATGAGTTTGCATATTTGTTTGTTTGTTACCTCTTCCCTATCTGAACCAATCTTCTTGAAATTTCGCATACACATAGCTAGGAGTATTGAGAAGGACATAGGGTATCTCGGGATAAGCACTGTTCCTGAGGGTAGTTCATGCGGGCGAAGCCGCGGTCGAAAGCTAATAATATATAAAAACAATTGATGTTCGTTAGTCTGGCTAAAACTTGAGAATGGCTGGCCGATTTGACTAATTTTGGTCCTGAAATATTTGTGGAAGTTCAGGGAAGGTTTACACAAATCACATGGATTGAGCTAGCCCCAACGACAGTTTATTAACTTGTGTTATGGGTAACTTACTAAACGATACAATATTTTATAACAAATTCATTAAATACAACATATAAACACCCAAGAACCATGAAAATTTGAAAAGTGCCATTTTCCATTTTGCCCTGACTGGGAATAGAACCCACAACCACATTGGAGGACTAATTATATTTGTTACATAGAGCAAGTCAGCCTTTACGAAAATCTTTGTTGCTCTATGGTTTGCTCCATTCTTTTCCTGAGAAGCAAATAATCTAATGGATGTCTATAGTATTTATATTATGTTTTCTTTTTCGAAAGGAAAATTGGTCTTACTTATATTTAATCCTCGGCTCAAAACGAGGGGTCTAAAAACGCGGCAGAACCAACGACGTTCCATTATTCCATTCTCAGAAAACACAAACAAGCTAATGGGTTTTCAGAATTCATATTTATTCCAAAATATATATAAATATTTCATTTTTAGGGTTCCGTACCTCAAAAGACAAAAATGGAACCTTTGTAAGATCATTATTTTGTCCGTCTGTCTGTCGGTATGTCTGTCTGTCAAACTTTACTTTCTGAGGAACGCATGAATGCATCAAGTTGGATTTCATAACATATACTTAGGACTACGGTTTATTTTTAGCGATTTTTAGTTAAAAAGTTTACTGGTGACACAGACACCATATAAATATAATATTAAGTGAACTACTGGTTGAACCACGTTTGACCTCTTTAAGCCATTGTTAATTAACTCTACCTCTCATAACTTTAACAAGTTTTAAACAATCACCCGTTTTGCTACTCATTATCGTCATCATGCGTTTGGGTTAGAGGGTCAACTGACCATTTACAACCTGGTGTCGGAGTTCCTTGACGTGGTTCCTTTAACGAATAACAGATGGCAGCTGGGATTAACGGCTTAATGTGCCTTCCGAAGTATGGAATCATCTTTTTATTTATGTATGCTTTTGTATTTGTATACTATTTTTTAGTACAATATAGTTTTTACAAACAAACAAACAGTCTTTCTTGATATGATGACAACATCTTGACAATCAGTAATTGAAGCCTGTGATGTCCTAACTAAACTGGAAAAAACTAAACACAATGTGCTTCCCTTGGGTATCAAACCCATGAACCTCTGGTCTTCATTAAAAGGCCTTCGCTAAACCAGAGGTAGTTTTTTTTACTACTGACTGGTATACTATATGCCAAAGCACATTGCGCACAGCCCTTTTTCAGTCATTTGCAAACGGGTAACTTTGACTGGATTATTTTGAGAAACAAGAAAATAGGGGTAAGGGTAGAAGCTAGAATGTGAGTAAGCAAACAGCACACGGCCCATCTGATGGGAAGTGGTCACCGATACCTATGTATGCTTGCTAGTTTGAGATTTTATAAACACAAACACTAGCGACATCGTTAGCAATTTTGTATGACAAACCTGTACTGGGAGCTGTACAGGCTCTACTATCCGATAGTAAGGCAACTAAGAAATTCCATACAAAATCCTAACGCAGTCGCTAGCGTCTGCGTTTATAAAACTTACTAGCAGCTTACCCCGGCTTTGCCCGTGGTACACACATAGCCTATATCACTCGGGGCTAGTGTAGATATCCAACAATGAAATAATTTTTCAAATCGGTCCAGTAGTTTCGAAGCCTATTCGATACAAACAAACAAACAGTCAAATCTTTCCTCTTTATAATATAACTATAGATACTAAGGGTTCAGAAATGTTACATGCGCATTCCTGAACTTTAAACGCATGCATGAAAAGAAATGTCGTGAAATTTGCGAAAACACAGTGTGAAATAAGATAAACAAGACCAAACCCCAACTGTTGACAAACTTAAATTGTGTTCCGGCCGACTGTTTGCGATCGAGATGAGAATCGAAATAAAAATAAAACTGGTCAAGCGTGAGTCGAATTTGCGTGTCTAGGGTTCCATGTCAGGTACTCAATATAAGTTAATTTATTAATACGCTAAAATGACAAAGAAATAGGTTCGTCTCAAGTGATTAAATTAACCATACTTATTACTTACTACGTTACCATTTTCCTCTACCTTTTTTCAGACAATTTGCATTATATTTTTTTTAAAATACGCCAAGAATAATGAAAATAGGCCTCCTAACAAAAGTAACACATTTAAATTTCCACGTCCTTTTATCGACACACGATTTCAATTTCCAAAGCAATATGCCCGTCAACTCTTAAAGGAAATCCGCCCACGTACAACACAACCCAACATAATTCGCGGCCTTAAGAGGAGGTGTAATGTAAAGTACAGAAATAGCAGGACAAAAATATCTTTTTTTTATAAACTAGCTTTTCTTCGCGGTTTCATTCGTCTATCGTATGTATGGACTAGCTTATAATCTTATCCAAGAATCAGAGTATCAAAATGCAGATTTTGTGTTTTCAAATACCTAATACGAAACGATCAGTAAAGCTTAAGTTATAAGCGTTCAAACAAACAAACTATTCAACTTTATTATATTAATATTATTATTTAAAAACAAAAAAAAAAACAATCATAAATATTAGTACTCTATTATTGCCTTCAATTTATACCATTTCTGTGACCATGTAAAGATTTAGTTATGTTCTATAAGATATTTATTTAACTCTACTTTTCACATAATTAGTTAACACTTAAAGACTTACAACTCAAGTATCTACCTCATTATTTCCCCAAAGCAAGTGTGGCCATTAAAGGTAGAGCCGTCACTTAACTGAGGAACTCTGATATTACGTCAAACGGAGAATGAAATTTGAATATTTTTGCCTCAAATTTAGATTTTTCGCTGAGTATTTATATACACGGGAGATCACCAGATTCGCATAATGCATATGTGATAATATAAGTATTTAAACAGCCAACAGCTCGTACACGCCGCTTTGCCTCTTCGTTTATAATGCGTTCGGCAGGAGTGGAATTCTTTATCAGCTGACATATTTCCGGACAATATTTATATTGAATAGGCTCTATCTTAGACCACAACTGCACTAACCATCAGGTGTTATCGTGGTCAATCGCTGGTCATTGACTATAAAAGCTTCGAAAATTAGAACTCGCATAATTCTTTTTAAGCATGTTTTTTTGTCATCATTATCATTTCAGCCGCTGACTGTCTACTGCTGCCCCAAGGAATTTGAAAGCGGCCTGCATCCAGCGCCTGCCTGCGACCTTCTTCAGGTCATCTGATAATTTTTCTTTATGGTACTAATTTATTACTAGCTTTTGGCCACAGTTTCGTCGGCGTGAATTTCCCATGGGAACAGTGCTCTTTCCTGGGTTGTCCCAATACTTCTATTTATTTATATGCAAAATTTCAGGAAGATTGGTGCAGTAGATAGGCCATAAAAGCGTAACAAACAAACTCACTTTCTCATTTATAAAATTAGTTAGGATAGGAATTAGAAACTCCAATAAGCCCATAGATGGATGGTAAGCAATACACGGAGCTAAAGATTGTCATAAGTAGAAAGAAATCGTAAGGTCGGGCACATCACAACGATCAGTAGTGAGCAAACGACTGAAAGAGACGGAAGATGGATCGATGATATGGTTACAATAGAAACAGATAACTTTGAAAATTTCAACTTTAGCAGTTACGGTTAAAGTGTCATACAACAAGTGGCATAGCACCAAATGGAAATGTTGCAAACATCCTTTATTCTTTATCCTAAGCGTATTACTTAGTTGCAACGGAGGTCAAGATAAGACGACCAGCCACTGAGCTGCTCAACTAAAGGCCGTTGATAAATTAAGTTGTCGCGATGCAGGCCAGGAGACAGGCTTCAGATTGTCGTAAAATGCTGAAATGAATTAAGGCTTTTTTGGAAACTAAATAAGTGATTTTTAGACGTAAACAGAGGGAGGATTATGCCCAACAGTGGGTCATGGAAAGCTGATTATAATGATCTCAATGTAATCAAAATAGAATATGACAATATATTAAGAATAACTACTAAATAAAACATATTCCGGCCATTTCCTGGTTATGCTTAATCGTTCGATCGCGTCGTTACGCACACACTTGACAAAATTAACCAACACAAGCAAAAAATACACGCACACATGTACAAGCCCGACAATAAGTATGCTTTTTGTCATCAAAGCTTTAAAAAATCTTTATTATTTCTGCACTAGTCCTAGCCTCGCCGCCCTTTTCAGTCATCCGCAAACGGATATTGTTTTCCTAGCACAGCCACTTAGAAAAATTACAGAGAATGAACATTTTATATTGCTTGCGAACTTTTCTGCTATTTCCTCTGTATCCCAATCCCAACTAATATTATAAATGCGGAAGTGAGATTGTATATTTGTTTGTTTGTTTGTTTATCTACTGAACCAATCTGCTTGTGCTCTGCTCGTGATCACAAAATACAGTGGGCCATATAAAATAAAATCACTTTATCCCTTAGACTTGATCCTTATATTTACACATCAAATAGCACGCTTTTCTATGAGTCCACTGTATACATTACCGACTTGCGATTTTCCGTTGCTGGCTTTCATCATTTGCTTTGTTTCTGTAACTAATAAGGTCAAATAGGGTAAGAGAGAGGTAAAGAAAAACAATAATCCTTAGTTAGATAGTATATCAATGCCTTTCGAGGTTCTAATGTAACTTAAGGATACTAGCGAAAAAGTTGCGGGAGGATTTGTGATAATCTTATTTACAAAAAGATCAATTATTTTTTCTGTATTTTTAAGGTCGCTAGCGCTGGTAGCACGATAGCAGCCTTAACATCTTTCACAAATTTTCACAAAAGTACAATAATGGGCACTGACATAGACGTTCAATAAAAATAATACAGCCTTAAGTACATATACGTATATTGAAATGCGGTTGACATTAAATATTCGCCGCGGAATCCCACACATTTACGTGAGGGGAAAATCAGCATATTTTTGGGTCAATATTGGCGGCAATTTATTGGGGACCACTCACCATCAACGCGGGTTAAGTGAGTGTGACACCCGACCATTTTTGTTAGGTAAAATGACATTTCATATAACATAACTAGCTCTTACCGCTGTTTAGCTCAGCCGCCTATGGTATGTTATGGATGTACCTACTATATCAGTATAACAGCACCTTCTCCATGAATCAGGTTATTTTTAATATCTTATAGCCTGGAAGACAAGAGGGCTCCTCTTGTCTTCCAGTTATTATATTTATTTATATTCTTGAACACACTAGCAACATATGAAGCTGATGCGTGTGCATCTTAAGTTTGGAGATTTTATGAATTGTCTAATCTATTTTTAAACGCGTTAAAAAAAGGTGCAGTGATGACAATCTCGGAAAGAAATAATTTTTGAAATTCGACCAGTACTCGGAAGATACAATTGTTCAAACAAACTATGCAGCTTTATTATATTAGTACTAGCGGTTGCCTGCGGCTCCGCGCTCTTTCCGCCTAATACTCGGTTATATCGCGCCAAAAGGTATCGATGAATATAAGTCCTATTACAATATAGCAAAGTTTCAAAGTCGTGGTCATAATTAATGACGGATGAATGAAACAGAAACAACAGCCAAATCACTTTTATTTATTAAAATAATATTTTCAATGATAATAAAATAATAAAAATTATAATTCAATTGTTCAATATTTACCAAAAGCTTATTTTTGTGTAGAATTTTGTGGCTTACCTCATGGGTTGAACTTTTGATCATGCACTTAGCAATGCTTTTACCTATATTTATTTATTTTTATGTAGTCAATGACTATTTATTGCTTATTATTGTTATAGGTATTTCTTCTGTCACAATTAAAAAAAGGTATCAATTAATAACCAAAGGGTTCACGAATGACATGTTTACATGGTCAAATATCCGGCATTTTTATTAATGATCAATCAGTGATATAAAATTAAACCGAACCTGGTCATTACTGGCCAAGCGTGATATAAACCTAAAAACCGACTATTTATCAATAGAATACTCTTCGCTTTGTAGACAGCACCATCTTGTGCCTCTGAGCAAGCGGCGCGACTTCGCTGATATTACCTACCTGTTGAAGTTGACCACAGGAGCGGTGGATTCCTCAGAACTCTTGTCCAAATTATCTTTTACAGTCCCCACTAGATCGCGTAGGTACTATTCCCCTATCAGTCTTTCGACGGTGTCAACCAACTACAGGCAGAACTCATTTTTGTGGAGAGCGGGTAGATATTTCAACTCTGTTTCTAGGTCATTGGACATAGACATATTCAACACCAATCCTAACAGGGCTAAACGTTTATTGTATGGTAATTTCTTTGATAATATATAAATTATAAATTAATTGTAATTGTAACTTTTGCACGTCTAAACATTCAACTATAATGCATTATAAATACTTACATAACAAGCATCTATCTACTTTAATCAACAGGTTGATTGCTAGATTTAACTAGTGTAGTTTTGGCGTTCCCGTTATCTCAACACATAATTTGTATCTATATGTGAAGACCTATTATTGGCTTTTTGTTATAAAATCTGTTACCTATGTAAATTTATTTGCTGTTGGTCATCCAAATGTATAAAATAAAAAAATAAATAAATAAATAAAATTGAGTAGCGTTAGTAAGCATTTGAAATACACTGAAGCCAGGTTGTGCAGGGTCAATCGGCCTTTTAGCCCACACGATATGAATAAATAAAGTGAAATCTGTAGAACATAAATTTGGTGGAAGTCAGATGACCTGAAGAAGGTCGCAGGCAGGCACTGGGTACAGGCCGCTTCCAAGCCGTCATACTGGAAATCCTATGTTCACAAGTAGACAGCCTGTGGTTAAAATTATGATGATGATGAATCCACTGGATGTCATGATTTTTCTTATTTGCTACAAGTGTTCCTTCAAGGGCGGGAATACATGGATTTCAGATAAGCAATGCGTTTACCACAAATGTCAGGTAGATTGTACATAAGCCTGACCGGCTGTTTCTCTATTTCTTCTCAGTATATTTTCGTCCACTACTGAACATATGCCTCTCCCGTGGCTCTCCATTCTGTTCTTAATGCGGCGGTTCTGGTCCAGGTTGGCCTGCCCTCTTTTTAATGTCGTCCGACCATCTGGCTGCTGGTTTACCCACACTTCACTTCACTTTCCTGTTCCAGGACGCCAATAGATAACTTTTTGGCTTCATCTCTCATCATCTCTCGACAGATATGTCCGGCTCTTCGCCGTTTTTTAAACTAATCACATTTTTTTCCCTTGTTTCTTTGTACGTATTCCCTTTAAAGATCTCAGCGCAAAAATATTTCTTTTGCTATTTCGATATGCAACCCTAACAAGCGGCCGTCGTCAGACGACAGAAATAAATGGTCTTTTAATAAAGCAATTTATATTCAAATCGATAACCCTAAGGATCACGTTATAAACTATGATTGTGTCAATCAATACTCCTCTATTAGTTCCATGTATTTAGGTTTATTATATTTTGTACCTACTCACACAAGAACAGTAAGTACTTGGTCCAGATAGATCAAGGCACAGGAAAGCAAAGGTCGTGTCATTTCCATCGATGAGAGTCAATCTCTAAAAATAATCTCTTATGATGACAACACAAAATCACTACATAGTATAAAACAAAGTCGCTTTCTCTATCCCTATGTCCCTTTGTATGCTTGAATCTTTAAAACTACGTAACGGATTTTGATGCGGTTTATTTTAATAGATAGAGTGATTTTAGAGGAAGGTTTTTATGCCCATGCGAAGGGTCGTTAGTGAGTAATAAAACTAAAAAATACTGAAATCAAACAACATCAGCTATTACAACAATATAATTCTTAGTAAGTATTAAAATGTTAAAGAAACTCCGTCTTTGTTCTTGATGCTTCAGGTGTTTAGATGTTGTATTTCATCAGTCCGATACAGTCTGTCTTATCAACTCTCACGCTTAAACCACTGGCACTGCCGTGGCATCTAGCTGGAAAACTCAAGTGATTTGTCGAACTTAGAACATCTAAAGTACGTACATTAACGTACGTACATCTTTTCCGGGGTCGAGTTTGAAACCTATGCGATTTTAATATAAAAAATACTTAAACCTTATAATCTATACTTAAACCTGAAGATTTGGAAAACGCGCTGATCTGAATCTGTTTATCGACTTAAAAAAAAAATCTTTATGCAATTGATAGCCCAATTCGTGAAGAATCTATAGGATGTGTCAAACAATTGCAAGAAAAAATTAAAACATAAAATTATTGCTGATAGTATTTTGTAATCCCATTTTAGAAGGATACCAGAATCTTAATAAAATCCAATAACTTGAGATTTTGGGATTCTTAGCGCACCAGATAGATATAGACATAAAAGGAAAAAAAATCCCTGCGAAAGTCACATTTACTCTGGTATTTCATGGTCGTGATCCCAAAATAGGAACCATTTTCCTGTACAAATGTATCAATTAGTCAAGCATAATTGAACACGTGAGAAATGACAAGGAACGGACGCCTGTGAAAATATTAATAACCGTGATAAAAACAAAATATATTATTGTATTTTTTGATAGACTTAACACTGGAATTTCTCGAAACTGACAAAGTATGTGAACAACCTAAATGAAATGATATCTTATCAATCACAAATAAACCTCTTTTGTAAACCTACATACGACTTTAGTCTCTAGATCTTCATAATAGAGCCGTTATTTCCATTTAATTAAAATATAACACTTGCAACTCCATGGTAGAGAAATTCGCATCGGGTATTCCCTCTACCCAATATTTATTCGCCCAAGGCGCATAGTACTGCGACAATTTATATCGACTCATGAATACTGCAACCATTACAGGTTTTAGTATTACCTGTTAAAACAGTTGTTAGCATAATGCGTCAATGTATAAAATAAACTCGTTAGTCGTCGCATATGTCTAGAAGAAATGGTATCGTGGTAAGCATTTGACGGTAAGGCGTTCAGGGATGTAGGCTTTATATAAATATGTAGGTAGTTTTTATTGTCACTTATTATTGGTATTCGCAATCATGAAGGCTTGCTTCTCAGTTGTGGTTTTGTTCGCCGCCGTGGCTTTCGTAGCCAGCGTTGAAGATTCTGAAGGTAAGCACAGTCAAAACTTTGTTGTAGTATTTTTTTTATATGGTTACATGATCAATTGAAGAAATCCCGGTGTCAAGTTTTTGGAAATGCCTCTCGGTCCCAGAAATCTCGATGGAGTAATAACAATTATTCACAGTAATATAGGTGCTTGGTGAAAAAATGTACATGGTTCGACCAGTAGAACTTGGTCATCAGACTACGTGCAAAATCAATTCAATAAATAAATTAAAAAAAAGAAAAGTTTTTATTTACATAGAGTCACCTCTACAAAAAAGTTCCTCTGAGAAATGAGGTACTAAAATCTTATTGGATAATTAAAATAGTAAATTTTAATGTAAAGTAAAAATAAAAGGACCAAGTAGGAAAAGAGAATTTGTCGCGATAAGGAATACCATTACTGTAAATTAGGTCATTGATTTCATATGACTGTTTATTTTTAACAATTCGTTACATGTGGCCATGCCCATCGTTGTTTTTCGTCGTCCAAAGCAAACCCTGGGTATTAGTATTGATATAGCAATGCATCATCATTTCAGCCGTAAACTGTCTACTGCGGACTTAAGCCTCCCCCAAGGATTTACAAAATGACCGTTTGGAAGCGGCCTGCATCGGGCGCCTGCCATTGGGCTGTGCTTCAGTCTCCTCAGCGGTGCCGCATTGAATCGGTGCATCAAGGTGTTGAAGTGTTTATACAATAACAACACAATGTCAATTCGAGCCGGAACTCTGTACTTAGTTGCGCAAATAATCAATAATAATAATAAGTATATAGGGACAAATCACACATATTGAGTTAGCCCCAAAGTAAGTTCGAAACTTGTGTTATGGGATACTAACTCAACGATACTATATTTTATAACAAATACATAAATAGATAAACATCCAAGACCCAGGTTAATCAGAAAAATATCATTTTTCATCTTGACCTGACCGGGGATCAAACCCAGGACCTCCTAATTAGCGGTAAGACATGTTATCCATTACGCCACGGAGGTCGTCAAAATCCAACTTAAGTTCGATTGTTTTTCTCAATATTTTGGGTATTTATTTCAGGAGCTCCGCATATTATCAAAACAAGAGATACAATCTACGTAGCCCCGCCGTTTCCACGCTGTGTGTTCTGGCAATGCACCTCGGGGTGCAGGTCACGAGGCTACTGGAAGGGAGGCTACTGCACCATTACTGGGTGTCAATGTTTACCTAATTATTAATCTTTTTTATAAGGTCATGCACACATCGGCTATTTTTTGTAATGAATGACTTGTTACCAATTAGTTGAGTGTAATCCTAGGCCAAGTGTACTTTTTGCTGTTGTTTTCTAAATATAGGTGCTTGTGATAATAAACTGTATTTTTGCTATAAAATTATTTTATTATAAACGATTCAACTTGGAAGATTTTGCTGATATAAAATAACTTATACTTTCTAGTTGCATTATATACTCTGTGCTCTCATTATATCAAAGTACGTGGGCGACCGATTTGACAAAACAATTACAGTTAATAATAATAGTAAAATACCTTAAAAAAGTTTTCCTTCTCTTTGCAATATCTAGTTATGTGTGGAGTCTATTAAAGACGAGAAATAATTAAAGACTGAATTAACACTTTTACATATATGATCTTATTAATAAATCTAAGAACTAATTCTTATCTCAACGGGTGCGCGACGCTAGGCTCAGACATAACATCCAGTTTGCTGTGTCAGCGGGGCTCACCCACGTAGCCCTGCGCTCTCAACACATTGTGATAGAGCTAGAAGTAATAGGATATCAATCTCGCTAGATTATCTTTTTGACTATATAAGAACTTATGTTTAATATTTCAAAGAAATCGTTAGAGCCATTTTCGAAAACGCAAGTACAAATAAATTTATATATAGCTCTTTTTATAGTATAGGATATTGCTCGTTTAATAGTATAGGATAAAAGATTGAAGTGAGTAGTTATTATTATTTGCACAGCAGGTTTTTTAGGTACAGGATTAACAGAAACCTAGTGGAAATTATCGGAGCTTAATTAAAGATGAAGAAATATTGCTATTCCATTTCATCCCTATTGATATTATTATGTCCATGAGGATATCCCCATGTTGAATTTAGGTACATGCATCTAGGTAGATTACAGAATAATATAATACTAGTAGTAGTCACAAAATTAAATTAATCTATGAAAAAATAATTAGCCTTTTCAATATATCCTATCAAATATAGAATAGCAAAGTTTGATTAAAGAATGATTAGATGTATCGACGTATGAACGCAAACGCGTTAGCGATTTTGTATGACGAAATTGTACTACTGGCGGGTAGTAATAAATCCTAATGCAGTTGCTAGCGTCTGCGATCATAAAATCTCATACTAGGGGTAGAGCCTTCTTTCTACTAGCAGGAGTATCCCAACACGTTGATTATGGTGAGGGAAATAGTATCAAAGTTTCCACTCGACCCTGAATACCAACTAACACTCTAATTGTGGAATAGGTAAACAGCTGAAGGTATAAAAGTATCTAACGCAGGATCAATTTCGCCCAAAGCGAAAAAAGTTGTTAGCACTTATTTCTTGCAATTAGGTAGTTGAGAACTTTCGGGTTCTCGGCTACGTGGAACATATTTATATCCTTCGTGTTATATAAGGAGCCTTAGAAAATAGCAGATAGTTAGGATATATAGGTTTACTACTTTATTTTTTCCGGTTGAGCACGGAACTCTAAAAGATCAAGGTAAAATAAAACAGTGAATTTTCATTAACATTTATTCGACTTGATTTTTGAGATCTGAATAAAGTTCAACTTAATGCTAAGACTGTAAGAAGGTTTCACTGGTTATCCGGCCTTAATTTTATAGTTGATTCAATCTATTTGAAATGACAAAAAATTGTATTTTGTCCTTCTAGTAAAAAATAACGTTACGATACGGACCAAATGGGTGTAGGTAGGCAGACCATTGAACAGAGGTTTAAATAGATTTAAAGCTCTATTTATCTCTTCAATTCAGGTAGAAAATGTTTTTCTCTTAAGTCGAAGACCACACGACCCGTAAAACCCGTTTACATACACCTCAACTTCTTGATTACCCTAATAATAATTAAATCCTTAACATTTGTCCGTGATATTGAACAACACTATAGAGTAACGCGTCCTCCACTTTTCATGTATCTATTGAATTTATGCATAGACATATATTACGCCGTAAGAACTTCCCTGCTGGTCTTCCCTTCATTTGACATCTTTCAGTGCAGTCCACTTTACAACGGTTCATACTTTTGTTCAGTGCTTCCACATCTGAAATAAAAGAAATTCACTTATTTATTTATTAACACACTATATTAAAATAAACCTAAAAATAACAAACCTAAACTATAATTAAAACTAAAATTAAAAAAGTAAAACTTAAAAATATTTCGGCACTACCTGATGCTAAGAAGCGTCGAAATATTCCTCCTCATCGCTGTCCATCGACGGCAAAGTGCCCAGAAGGCTCGCAGCATTGCCACGTTGTATGGCAATGCTTATGTTTTGGGCTAAAAATAGGCCAGCCCTCTGGTCACGCGTGCCATCTTATTTATTTATTTTTCGAAGTGTCTTATGAAGATACGGGAAGAAGAGCTGGCACTTTCCACGGCCAACGAATTAGTTTGGCTATTCAAAGGGGAAATGATGCCAGCATCTTCGCTGTGATGCCGCAGGGTAAATTTTAAAGTTAATTCAGTTACATAAGGTTTTTAGTTATATGTTTTTGTATAATATATATGTTAATATTTATCTATCAAATAATTATTTAAATTAGGAATCAATTTGTAAAATCATCACGTAATAGCTTATGGAGAAGAATGGACTTGATGGAGGCAAACCGGAAGTTCAAAAAAGGTTTTTCTGTTTCTGGTTTTTTGTTTATTCTTTTTTAGATTCGTTATAAGCTGTGTTTTAAGAATTATCCCTCAGTCAAGATATGAATATATTATTGTATATATTTAAAAATCACTTTTGTATGATAATTAAGTAAAATTAGTACTTTATTCTGTATTACACACAAACACATATTTAACATCAATTAGTACTAAGAAGCTACCTTCATAATTATACTGCCTCCGTAGTCAAATGGTTAAGGCGTTTGCCTGTTAAGTCGGGGTTCGTGGGTTCGATTCTCACAGGAAGCATACATTGTTTAGTAGTTTCTAGTTTGGTTAGGACATTGCAGACTTGAAAGACCTGACTGTCTGATAAAAAAGTTGATTCTGTGCTTCGGAAGGCACGTTAAGCCGTTGGTCCTAGTTGCCATAGTTGTTATAGGAACCACGCCAGAGGCCGAGAGGCGCTTCCGAAGAACTCTGACGCTAGGGTGTGCACGGTCGATTGACCGCGTCACCTACACGAATTAATAGTGATGATGACCTTCATAATTTAGTTTTTTTGTACACTCGTTTTGTTGAATATTAACAAGAAATACTAGTTTGTTGTGTTGTAGGTATAGCTATAACGCTTATTATTAAAAGTTCATCATTTAAATTTCGTCGGTTTTATAAGACTTTCACATAACTGTCTGTCTAGTTTTCATTGACTTCGATCTTAACAGACCTTTGTAAAGATAGTAGATAATATTATTTATTTACTTAAAACTTTATTGTTCCAAATCTAAAAAAATACTTAAACAATTGGTGGAATTAATGCTAACAGCATTCTAAATCATAATAAGAAACATAAAATTTGTGCGAAGCACAAGAATATATTAAGTATAATAATTCAAACTTAATTCAAAATATATTATGATAATATTAGTATAGACTAATATTTCTAACTCTCCTCCGATGATTATTCTAATAATATCATCACATGATATAAAATAATAAATATATCCTAACATGTGATTGCTAACTAAGTAATCGTCGATTATAAAAGAATGTAACTCAATTAGGAATTCTACAGGGAAATTATTTGAATATTAACAATCTTCCTCTAGGTTTTCCAAGTGTAACTTATATATACCAGGCCACATAAATTATAATAATGCAGGTACCAAGGCATCAATTGGTTTAATTTTTATTTTATCGTCAACGAACGACGGGAAACGGGAATTCCCTGCTTGCTCATTACGGTTATTCACATTATACGCTAACCCCCGTATTAAGAAACGTTTGTTAAACCTTTTTTAGTTAAAATGTGTTTCGTCTAGTTCTTTCACGTGAAGTGTCAGGTAAGAGAAAAAGAGCCAAAACATATTTTAGTTAAAATGGAACTATCAAACGTTTCTTAATACGGGGGTTAATGTTTAAATTATCTTACCAGTGTATAATCACTACAACAAAGCTATTTTTGATTATTCACATTGTTTACTATATGTATTTATTTACTTAAACCATACGTATGTAAGTAGGGGGAGAAGTATCAACCAATTTCATATCCATTCAGGTATCCATCAATTTCAAAGATATGAAACACAAACATGGCGATGGGCCTGACATATCTGTCCTAGAGATGATAAGAGATGGAGCCAAATAGTCATCTGGGGGAAAGAGAATCTGGCGCAGCCAGATGGTCAGACGATATTAAAAAGACAGCAGGGCCTACCTGGACCAGAACCACCGCATTAAGGACAAAATGGAGAGCCATGGAAGAGGCATATGTCCAGCAGTGGACGTAAATATGCTGAGAAGAAGAACAAACACAAACAGACCAAAAAAAAAAGACACGGCTAAATCTTTGGCGAGATTGTTTTGATTAATCTACTTCTTGATTTACCTTAGGTTGTGCTACTTAAATGGTTTTTAATTAAAGTGATAAGAGTACGTGGAATCAATTAATTTCGCGCCAACGTGATAAAATTACTATCAAGAGTTCTAAAAATACCTAGTACCTACTTGTAGATACATGTATTCTGATGAAATCAATTTCATTTATTGTATACATACATACATATTAATCGTACCATCACGCTTATTTCCCGCAGGGTTAGGCAAAGACTAAAGATTTTCTTTACAGATCTATTGATTCTTCCACACTCATCACTCTCGTCATACACACTCGTCCATTTCGGGCACTCGTTTTTATCTCCCTTTGGAGGCCGTGAATGTGGCATCCTACTGGGTCAAAAGTTTTGAGCCATTGACACGATAGAAGAAGATGAAGCGGTCTTTAATGTCGTCGTTGTAACTTTTATGGAAACTAAACCTTACTGACTTTCCTATTAGTATGAGATTTTATTAACGCAGACGCTAGCGACTGCGTTAGCGATTTTGTATGATAAACCTGTACAACCTGGCTGATAGTAAGACAACTAAGAAATGCTATACAATATCCTTAGTCTGCGTTTAAAAAATCTCATACTAGGGGCACATAATAACTCTTTTTTTATTTACACACACCGTGATTATGACCATATCCTTAAAAAAATGCCTATAATTAATTGTTTCTGATATTGTAATAAAAATAATAAGGTACATACCATTTCAATTTTGCTTAAAAATAATAAATTATCATGACGATCTTATCCCAGTCAGGGATAACAGGGATGAAAGTCAACCGCATAAAAAATACTATACTCATCCACCGTAATTAGCACAAAACATAAACAGTAGAGCCAATTGGTTTTATTTTTTAAAGCAATAAATAAAATAATCATAATGTTTATTAAAAATAAAAACTGAACCGAATATCTTATCCTTTAAGTAATTGCCAGGACCTCCAGACCCTTCTCAGCAGAAAAGAATGTTGTGTTCAAAATAAAATAAATAGGTACTACTTAAGACCAAAAATTATGTGATCCAAAACTCGCTTTTTAAAAAATAGATTTGATCTTTACAAACCTGTTCCAATTCCAAAAGCCAGTATTATTAATAGAGCGAAAATTAAAAAAGTAACAAACTTCATATCGCATTATTTCACTTTCACTTGTTTATATTATATTGTACGACTTATTGTCGGACTAATATTTTTTATTCGAGATAAATCTTATAAAAATTTTGCACTAAATCCGAGTACACATACGAGTATTTGTTGACTGTGTGTGCGTACGAGTGCACCTATCAGCGTTTAAATATTGTGGAGATGTATTTTCCACTCTGATTCATACATCACTCACTCACTCACATTGTGGTGTTAATGCCATCTGGCCATGATTCCGAGAACTATGTGTTTTATCCAGATACCTAATCACAGAGTATATTACTGTTCAAATATCGTGTATAAAATATAAATATATATAAATCAGTGATCCCAATTTTATTTGATAAAAGATGCGATATAATCTTATTTGATTAAAGATGCAAAGTAAAAAATAAAATCAAATTAAGCAAACGGCTAACTTTATCTCCCCCAGCAATGTTTCTCGTAACTTGTATTGCTATACAAATTCATACAGGTTATAGATTTTTTTTAAATGCGTGACGTTAAGCGCCCGCGATTTCCTAATTTTATGATCTTCTTCGTCCGAGCGTGTTTCCCAGTTACATCTTCAGATTACGCTTCAGAGCCCATACAGGGTAAGTTAATAATCATGGTCCTGATTTGGCGGAACTGGTTATTACAATGGAGCGACTGCCGTCTGACCTCCGTAACCCTTTTTGCAGGGAAACCAGACCCACAGGAACATGACCCGGCCCGTGTGCGTTAGTGGCCAACACTGTCAGATTTTTCAGGCTGTCTAAAGGCATCTGACATAGCCTAACGTCTGCCATCTACCGATAACAGTCGGGACCAACGTACCTTCCGAAGCACGGAGGAGCTGAAGATAGAAATGCCACTAATGGCGACCAATCTAAACATGGCCACGCACTCGCCGTTGCCGTCGACGCGCACTATCGTTACGAACACGCGCGCCGCGCTAGGCTATCGAGCTCCTTTCTAATTCTATGATAATAATATATAGGTAAAGTATTTAAGATTGAGTTATTAATACATTCTAAAAATAGTTTGTATATTATTGTGTTTGGTCCAATTTTATTGCAATTATGAAATTAACTATTTTTAGTAACAAGTACTATAAATTATTTGCAAATATTGCACTGCTGTTAAACCGTTGTGGCTAAGAAACATATTTATCTTATTTTTGCCGGTATTATTAAGTTTATATCAGCTGTGGACCTGGTAGGTACTTGAAGTATTCATTTCTTGGTATTCGTGTATTTATATTGATGATCAAATTGTAACAGCTGCACCTTTGAAGCACCAAATTTGTCCGTAAAAAAATATGTGAATCTGTGCTTATGCATAAATATATCGGGATATATAGGGACAAATCACATAGATTGAGTTAGTCCTAAAGTAAGTTCGACACGTGTTTTAAGGGATACTAACTCAACGATACTATATTTTGTCACAAATAAGTAGGTACATATAAAGATAAACATCCAAGACCCAAACCTATCAGAAAATTATAACTTTTCATCTTGACGGGGATCGAACCCGGGACCTTCTGAATAGCGTGTAGGTGCAGCATGTTAACCATTACGCCACGGAGGTCATCAAATGAAACATTTTGAGACCCGGGTACATCAACTTTTATGCTAACTTAGTCTGAAACAGTTCTCCGAAAGGCGTAACCATTGATTTTGGTTGATTAACTTTTATAAGACGTTTAAAAATTTAAGTGCGGTTATTTCATGATCATTAAATATTTTTAATCTATATAGTTATGTGAACAAGCGTTTAAAAAAATTGTGTAAATTGGTCACTAAGCTCTAACCCCAAAAAAATTGTGGCAAAAGAGACATAGCGAGGGGAATTGTGATAAACAGTATTTATTTTGGCAACACAATACAATAGTTACATTACAAATGTTATTAATTTTATGATAAAATAAAAGGTAAACAAAAAGAAGGCGTACTCGCTGTCAGTATAATGTTAGAGGCGAAAAATAATAAAGGAAATTGGCGAATTCAGAAACTCCCTAATAAGTAAACTGGTGAATTAGTGAAAATGACTAGCAAGAAAACTGGCTGGTGGTACGCTAACTCCTTCCATGCTGGTCTGGGAGAAAAAGAAAAATAAAGAATGATACATTCTATATTTTTCTGCTGCTCTTCCCGCGCAGGTTGTAAAAGTCGACCCCCTCGGTGGAATCGTTCGATGAGGGAATCATGACATGACGATGCGGCTAGTAACATCACTATTGATTTCCTGTTTCAACAACCATCATGCTAAACGTGATCTAAGTTGTTAATACTCTAGACTCTGTCTACCCCGTATGGGATAAAGACGTGGTTATATGTATTTAGGTATGTGAGTTTGCCTTCAACAATAAGATCTCCACTTCGAGCCCGTCCTGTCCTGCGCCATGTTTTGTTGCCTTAGATATGTAGCCGAGCAGCTCACGCCGCAGATGTGTCATACCATAAATCAAAACTAATACTACATTTTTTTAATAATACCTGCTAATTTTTATCTATTAATATAATCTAAAATACCGCCGCTCACTGTTTCAGGCTCAACGGTGATATTGTCTACTAGAAGCATTGCCGGGTTAGATTGCTATGGAAATCCTTAAAGAAGAACGATAATTTATTTAATTATTTATTTATTCAATTTTAGGAAGACTAACAGCTAATATACGAGTAACTGGCAACTCATTTATTATTATTTATTTATAAAATTATAACACCACATTTATATAAATCAAGATCAAACCATTTACGAAAAACATCTACTAATCTCTACAACTGGGACGTTACTTGACAAAACTTTTGCAAGTCCATATCTCGTGAGTCACTTCCTTCGCGCGGTTTAGTCCCGTTGCCACATATAAATACTGAGCTAGACACGCCTTCCTGGTTAGTCCATGCGCAGGAGTGGCCGCCACGATGCTAGCCGCTGTGACGACAATTTTGGTGATCTTGAGTGCGGTCAGCGGAGCCGTTATTGACACTAACTTCATAGATAATGACGATGGTAAGGAATTTAAATAATTTATTGTAGAACTATGCCAGTGAAGTAAAAGTTAAGGCGAACGCGTGTTGATGTTTATTTCCACCGTCATTATAATTTTTTGGGGAGGCGGTAACTTCGTACCGCCTTTCTTAATATTTTTTTCCGTAAGAACCTTGTACAGAGTATTAGAAAACTACAAAAAGAAAAATCAGCCAAATCGGTCAAGCCGTTTTCATGCTATGTCGTGACAACGGAAAACGGGTTTCATTTTTATATATATAGATAGACTAGCTGTTCCCCGCGGCTTCGCACCGCGTGGGACTCGGTTATATCGCGCCCAAAAGTAGCCTATGTTTGACCTCAGGTCATTAACTACATCCCTACCAAATTTCATTACAATCGGTCCAGCAGTTTAGCCGTGAAAAGGTGACAGACAGACAGACAGACAGACAGACTTTCGCATTAATAATATTAGTATGGAAGTATGGATAGATATGGAATCATATTGATACCTGAAATGCCCGTTTTTGATCAAACATTTTATTATATTGGTAGTTAAATTTTTCACCGCGAGATTAATGTCAGTAGTCGTGCCCCGAGCAGCGCGAGGAAAAGTTAAAATGTACTGTTTTTGGTCGGAAATATCGACGCTCGAGAATATTTGTTGGATATATCCGACTTTATGCAGTTCAGTTAGTCAAAAGTGGAATGGGACTCTCCCGGACAAATCCCATCTTGTTGTTTGTTTGCCTGCAGTAGTTTGCCGGTTGACTTCGTCATCATCTTATCATGTGGGCTACAAGGGTCAATTGACTTAGAAAACGCTGGTTTCAGAGTTCTTTGAAATTCGAAACCGCCTCGCTCTGCCTCTGAAGTAGTTACCCTAATGATAACTAGATGGCAGTTGGGACCAACGGCTAAATGTACCTTCTCGAGCATGAAATCATCTTTATTATCAGACAATCAGGTCAAATCAAGCCTGCAATATTCTAAGCAAACAAGAAACAACTTAAATAAAAAGTGCTTCCCGTGGGAATCAACCCCATGACCTCCGGATCTTCAAACCAATGCTTTTACCACTGAACCACAGGGGCAGTTATTACATATTGCTTGATGTAGAAATCTCAAACTGAAAACAATATTTTTTCAGCTCAAGATCTAACGAATTCAACAACCGTTATGGAAGACTGCATCCCTGCGAACTGTTATTCGTACTGCCAAAGAATAGGGTACATAACAGGCACCTGCGAAGGCAATAGATGCATGTGCTTCCTGCCAAAGGAGGAACATGGAAAACATAGTAAGTAGAAAAAATGTTGGTTCTACGTCGCAGTCATGCGACGCAGAACCAACACTTTTTCATGCATATGCGTACAAATGGTCTCACAACCAAGGATGCCAAAGACCAGGTAAATTGGCGAAGAGAAATCAGGAAAACCCTTCATCAAGTTGGCAACAGAACAGGATGTAGCAGAGGCCGGGACCCCCGGCACTGCGGGGGTGCCATGTGCCATGGTTTGGGTACTCCCACAGTGACACCTTTCATCATTAGAAAATCCCTTCTAGGTGGGATTCCTCTGACAGCAGTGTGACTGCGGCGCGGTGCAGTCGATGGCTCACCTTCTGTCGTGCTCTGGCTGCCCTGTCTCCTGCACAAATGAGGACTTTAATCGAGGCAAACGACCGGGTGGTAGAGCTGGCCTAGTACTGGGTCAACTGAATATAGATCCCATATAGCCATTATGACTCGAAAAGAAGAAGAAGATTAGAAAATCCCCCCTTCTTTAGTAACTCCTTAGCTAAGATGAGAGTGATTAAGTAGAAAATGGATATTTCTCGTATCGCAGTGTCAGTTTCACTAAGAAATACGCACTGGCAACTGGTATATAGGCGGAGGTTTTGCCACAGCATCCAGTAATTTTACTGCTTCTCTCATGCACCCTTCAAACCGAAACACAGCAATGCAAGCACTGCCGTCGTTAGTAACCCAAGCAGACTTTAGGTTTATTTAGATTTGGCATCGTTTTATTAAATAATCAATTTGCTTATCTTCTTACCTATAAACTTCTGATTGTCTTATCAGCACTGTTTATAGTTGTAACTACGAGTATATTTAATGTTCAAAGTAGGGACAATGTTGATACTATGCCAAGGAGTTGCGCGCTAGTCCAGTAACCTAGAGCTTCTGGGTTCGAACCCCCTTTTTTTAAATTGTTTTGGGATTGACTATCTTTATAATGTGTTTGTTTTAAAATGTATAACGCACAAGTTATTTACTTTGGGGCTAGTTCAATAACTATGATTTTTCCATACATATCCATATCCATACTAATATTATAAATGCGAAAGTCTGTCTGTCTGTCTATCTGTCTGTCTGTCTGTCTGTCTGTCTGTCTGTCTGTCACCTCTTCACGGCTAAACTGCTGGACCGATTGTGATGAAATTTGGTAGGGATGTAGTTAACGACCTGAGGTCAAACATAGGTTACTTTTGGGCGCGATATAACCGAGTCCCACGCGGGGCGAAGCCGCGGGGAACAGCTAGTTTATTTATATATATATATATATATATATATACTAATATTACAAATGCGAAAGTCTGTCTGTCTGTCTATCTGTCTGTCTGTCTGTCACCTCTTCACGGCTAAACTGCTGGACCGATTGTGATGAAATTTGGTAGGGATGTAGTTAACGACCTGAGGTCAAACATAGGCTACTTTTGGGCGCGATATAACCGAGTCCCACGCGGGGCGAAGCCGCGGGGAACAGCTAGTTTATTTATATATTTAATGTTTCAGGCATAGTTGGAGCGTCCGTGACCCTGGACAGCTGTGACCAGGCGAAGTGCAACCAGATATGTCAGATGTTGGGATTCAAGAGAGGCACTTGCCATGGAGACACGTGTGAATGCACCCGATCTGAAGGTTTGAAAGTTGAACTAGATAAAAGATATGCAGCCTTTTTACGGCCTGCCTGACATCAACTTTCCTTAGGAATGTTCTTCCACTTAGTATAATCAGTAGTATTAGACATGAAGTATGAATAAAACGGTAGATATGGATATTGTTTCAGATGTAGAACAAGCATCATTGTCCCTAAAAAGTTGCGACCAGGCGAAGTGCAACCAAATCTGTAAGTTTTTGGGATTCAACAAAGGCACTTGCCATGGAAATACATGCGAATGTACCCGGTCAGAAGGTAAACTCGTTTGAATAAATAAATGTTTAAATACTAGCCTGTTCTTTAATCTTTTGATCGCCAAATTTAATATTAGTTAAACTTATATTTAAAAAAAAAACAGCAAACAGGTGTAAATGTACAGTGGGCTGCAGGGAAATCTGACCCCCATGCCACAAGTATCTTTATTGAAAGGGGGACAGATTTATCTGCAGCCCACTGTACGTTTCTGGTCGAAAATATCAGACCTTGGCAGTTAAAGAGTTAAATTGTATTTTCTTTTATTGTTTTTTGAGCCAGCCTGTTCTAACTAAAACAGTAAACCAACCAGTGATGCAAAGAACACTGTACATATTTACTTTTTTAGACGAAGAATTATCGAGTTCATCAGAGATGTCATCCACAAGTAACTTAGAAAAATGCATACTCGCCAACTGTATTGCAACCTGCGAAAACATGGGCTACATAACAGGTGCCTGCAATGATGATAGATGCATTTGCTTAATGCCACGGGAAGATGGAAAGCATAGTAAGTATTTACTAAATTACCCGTCACTCATTAACGGATAAATTGTATGAAATATATCAAAAGTTGTTAATAAACACAGGATTAAACACTTTTAACAGTATTACGACAAAATATATACATATTATGAATTTGAATACAAAATAATTAATAAAAAATAAGAAAAGAAAAAGGTATTATTCCTAATTAGTTGAAAGTAGCCAATATAATAATACCAATCCAAAAAAGGTTCTGACTGATAAAAAAAAACGTAGACCGATGTCATTGATGTCTACTTTTTTTAAAATCTTTTATTAAAGAAGTAGTTAATTAGGTATGAGAAGATTCAGTCGTTTGTATAATTACTCTATATTTACAAACCATGGGTAATGTTTCAGGTATAATTCAAGCGTCAGCGACTCTGGACAGCTGTGACCAGACGAAATGCAACCAGATCTGTCAGATATTGGGATTCAATAAAGGCACTTGCCATGGAGATACGTGTGAATGCATCCGATCTGAAGGTGTGTGGAAAAGTTACCTTATTAGACCTAGAGTTACAAGTATCTTATCATCTATTTAAACACTTCAAGTACTTGCACGAAGCAGTTAGATCTTAAAAAAATTTGGATGCATGGGTAAATTTATTCTGGAAGTAGGCAGGAAATCGAAAGTAACTCGGAATCCATAGGTAGCTTCTCAAATTGTAGGAATTCTCGTCTTTCACTCGAATTCTCGCGCAGCTATAAGATGCAGTGCCAGAATAATCGTATAAGCTATAAAAGGATTCCAATATCATTTTCAACTG
This sequence comes from Apomyelois bistriatella, assembly GCA_947044815.1. NCBI lineage: Eukaryota > Metazoa > Arthropoda > Insecta > Lepidoptera > Pyralidae > Apomyelois > Apomyelois bistriatella. The sequence continues at coordinate 3,462,466 of OX345693.1, forward strand.
GCACAAAGTGCAGACTTACTTAGTATCATTTTAAAAAATTTCAGCCCAACAGCTCGCAACTTCATCAACCGTTATGGAAGACTGCATCCCCGCGAACTGCTATTCGTACTGCCAAAGAATCGGCTACATAACAGGCACCTGCGAAGGCAATCGATGCATGTGTTTCCTGCCAAAGGAGGAGCATGGGAAACATAGTAAGTAGAAAAATAAATGTTCTCGTATCTCATTGTTAATTCTGAAGAATTCGTTGAATTTTATGGATGAACTCGTTATAATAACTTGGGTAATGTTTAAAAATAAACAAATTCTGCTTTCTCCATTTTAAGTGTATTGCTTCGAAGCCAAGGCAACGTCTACGTGAATTGTACTCGTACTTATATCATATGTTCAAGTGAGGGACAATGTTTCAGGCATAGTTGGAGCGTCCGTGATCGTGGACAGTTGTGACCAGGCCAGGTGCAACCAAATCTGTCGGATGTTGGGATTCAAGAGAGGCACTTGCCATGGAAACACATGTGAATGCACCCGATCTGAAGGTTTGTAGAATTAAAAAATTTGGTTAACTCATATTACCATTATTCATATTAATGCTTTCAGCTGTAGATATAAGATTGAAAATATCTTCTCGTATCGTAGATATGGTATACCATATATCTACGATACGAGAAGATATTTTATTTATTATTTATAATACAAGTTTTTACTAAATTCTGGGAACGCTCTTTTTGTGTGAATTGTTACAAATTTAGGGAAAATCCATTTGTTGATTTAGGAACTATAATTTTACTTTAGGAGGGTTAAGGTTTAGCTCCAATTAATGAGATTGCTGGAACATAAAATTGTTAAATTAGTTAATTCTTACAGGAGAAACTCTACCTTTATATTAGATACGCTATATATTAGATAAACCATAGCCTGAAGAAGTAATAGACATCTACCTATCCTCACAACCTCACTGATCACTCTTTTTAAAAATATGATTCGATATGAAATATGAATAAAAAGGTATGAATATTGTTTCAGACGCAGTCCAAGCATCATTATCCCTAAAAAGTTGCGACCAGGCGAAATGCAACCAGATCTGTAAGTTTTTGGGATTCAACAAAGGCACTTGCCATGGAAATACATGCGAATGTACCAGGTCAGATGGTGAGTATTTTAGTGATAATAAGGAAGTTAAGATACATCGATGTATGGTGTAGTGGTGTAAGTGTATAACAAATGCTTTTAGAGCTACGTTCTCATTAAAAAAGCTTATACCTACTGATATAACTACAGTTATTATGTTTGTTTGAAGAAAGGGATCCCTGATTCCAAAATAATACATATATGCATGTTCGCCGTTATACTCTGAGGGCTAAGCCAAAGTCACAATTTGAAAACGATATGTAACGAGTATGTAAGATATGTAAGTTCTACAAAAACAAAATGTGATTGACTACGTGATTTGGCGCGGCTTATGTCAATCCCATGTCCATCCATACATTGATCTTCTGTATTCTTTGCCGATGCACTATAGGTATAGTATTACTGCATAAAATTACGAAGTCGAACGTCTCATTTTATTTGGACGAATTATACACCCTCATACTTTTTCAGAAGAAGAATTATCGAGTCCATCAGAAATATCATCAACAAGAAACTTAGATAAATGCATACTCGCCAACTGCATTGCAACTTGCAAAATAATGGGCTACATAACAGGTGCCTGCAGTTACGATAGATGCATTTGCTTAATGCAACGGGAGGAACATGGAAAGCATAGTAAGTTTGAAAAATATGCAAAAGGATAGACCATTTTCTGATTTCCGCCTATACTGCTAAGAAATTGACCTCTTACTTTGTTTTTCTATATAATACTAGCTGTTCCCCGCGGTTTCACTCGCCATTAGTGTGTATGTACTATAGCCTATAACCTTCCCCAAGAGTCAGGTTTTCATGTACAAAAAGAATTTTGCAAATCCGACCAGTAGTTTTCAAGTTATAAGCGTTCAAACAAACAAACACTCTTCAGCTTTATTATATTAGTATAGATTTAGAAGGGCAACAGTCATCGGCCCACATAATGGGATGCGGTCATCCATGGACGCCTGAAACACCAGGGGATTTACGTGCACGTTGCCGATCAATAGTATTGTAAAATACTCTAATGGTTTAATCTGTAAGTAAATAATAAAACAATAAAATTATATTTGTAATCTATTTATACAGGCAAACGCTAGATGCGGCCCTCCAACCAGTCATTCTGTAAATTCTTGGGGGAGGCCTTTGTCCAGTAGTGGACAGCCTGCGGTTGAAATGACGATAATGCTGAAATATAATAACAAACAAACGAACTAAGAGTAAGTCTTGAAACGTCACGCTGACCAAGCTGGAAGGTTTTACAGCAAATATCATGGCACCAAAGCCACCAAATGTCAGTGAATTCTTTCTACCTCGTTTGCTTTAGATAATAATGTTTGGTCTTATTGATCGGATAATTAGAAAAGGTGACGTTGTACTATATTACTTTATATATATATATATATATATATATATATATATAATTATTAATTGTTCAAAAGATGAGTGTTATTTCAGGCGTAGTCCAAGCTTCCGTGACCCTGGACAGCTGTGACCAGGCTAAGTGCAACCAGATATGTCAGATGTTGGGATTCAAGAGAGGCACTTGCCATGGAGACACGTGTGAATGCACCCGATCTGAAGGTTTGTTTGACTAACGTTTTCAGATGAAAAGTCTTCATATATGAGATTGCCATATTAGATTCAACCATCTTTGAGAGGAAGTCAAAAGAGGAATAGAAAAGTGAAAAAAAATCAGATTCTTATATGAAAGCCACGCGTTATAAAAACGCAATCAAAAATCCCACTCCTGATAGTACCCAGTTCAAAGGTACTCAAGTTTACCCAACTTGTTCACACTTTGGATCCCAATGTATATTACATACTTGCTTTGAACATGTTTTCAGTTCTGTGCTTTGAACCATCCAGAGCGGTCGTCATAACCGTGATCTCTCAAGGAGTGTCTTTACCATCCAAAAGCTTCCGACACCAAAAACCGTTTAAACTACAATCTGAAAAAAGAAATTGAATGTCTAATTTAAAATAAATAGAATAATTTTTATTTCAAAGCACTTAATTATTACATTAGTTTATTATTTTAGAAATTGAGGAGTCAGTAGAAAGCTGCAACTACCGTGAATGTGACCAACTTTGTCGGCGCCTAGGGTTCACAGGAGGCGCTTGTGTGGGAGATAGATGCAAATGCGATATTTTACTAAACATTCAAGGTATGACTTTAGCAGAATATCCAAAACAAGAGCTGAGAAAGGCTGACAATGAAAACAGCTGATACTCCCGGCTGGACCCGATATTATAATGACATTCTAGTGAAATCAGGTGTGATACTTTTAATTCTAGGTTATTGTTATTTATTTCAGCCTTGATTGAACCGAGCACACAAGCCTTAATGAGTGACCCAAGTGACTGCGATCCGGAACTCTGTAACCTAAAATGTTATAATATCGGCTTCGTTGGCGGCTCGTGTAGAAATGGCCATTGCGAATGTGAGGATATCAAGAAGTTAAAAGGTCAGTTAACAATTTATGTCTCATCAAAATCCAACAGCAATTTAGAACATACAACAAAAAACTTTAATGTTTTCGTCTTTACTAATCTACAATTAAGTGCTGGGTATGAGCCTTATTTTACGTATGCTTTCTTTCTTTATTTATTGTAGTTACCACATATTAAAGAAATTAGGTACCACTTTAACCTTAAACTTTACCTTTTCTATGTGGGCCATTGAACATAGCAATCGTGTTTGAATGGAGAATATAGTTACCGTAACTTAGTGCTTCGGAAGACACGTTAAGTCGTTGGTCCCGGCTGCCATCTGGTAGTCTAAAGGAACCATGTCATAGGCCGAAAGGCTGTTCCGTAGAACTCTGACACCAGGGTGTGCATGGTCAATTGAGTGTGTCACCTACACGAAATGATGATGATGATGATGAACGTAACTTACAGCCCCTTCACATACACTTCACCAGCACTTCTATCTGCTTAATTTATTACCAGGTTCTCGTATGTTTTAATATATCTTGCAGATCTGATTGGTTCTACCAGCCAACATAGATCAGCAGCCATCAGCAGTGACTGCGCCCACAGCCGCTGTAATGGCATTTGTCGTCGTCTACACTACGATGATGGCAACTGTGCTGGCAACAGATGCAAATGTGGAGTCCTGTTCCCTGTTGAAGGTATTATTATTTTAATAACATAATTTTTTTTCATCTATCTTCAATAGGTTTTGTTTTTCTAGAGTTTTTTCAAATCTGTTTAAAGTTTCATAATTAAAGCCTAAATTATTGTTGCCTAGAGCTATGGCATTTCTTTTGCCGATGTAAATTCACATGAATCCAAAACTTGACGTGCTATTTTTGAGAATCCTTGAGTATCTATCCCCCCCGTTATATTGAATGAAAATCACTCTAAATTGAACGATTATCACTAAAGTAATCGGTTTCGATTGACAGATTTTAATAACAGCATACCTGCCTACATGCCTGTGTCGTTAGTACTATCAATATTCTGTGCCTGTTTTCAAGACTTCATATTCAAAAGTAATATGTATTTATTACTTTGAGAGAATAAATAATCAAAGATTTAATGTTATAGATTTACTTATTCAACCATGTGTGAACACTCCTATTGTAATTGAATGTCATGCTGTCAATTTCAGCCCAACAAAACTATTCAATCAGAATTGATCAGTACAATGGCAAATAAATAAAAAACAGATTGCCTTTTTGTTTGGTTAAAAATGCTGGTAAAAATTCTTGCTAGACATAGACCCTTAGAAATCCTAGAATCTGGACAAGCATTTTGTTTGCCACAGTAGCGAAATGGGCCACAGCTCAACGATTACGTTGCTTAAGAAAAACAACCGCCGGTTTTCAGCTGTAACTCTATGTATTTGCTTCGTGGACTCTACGAACAAGAGCACTCCTAAAATTTCATCACTTTCATACACAATGTAATTTTGTCTTTTATTTGGTGCTATTTATAATGTTTTTATTAACCTTTATTGTACCACTGCTGGGCAAAGGTTTACCCATCTTCTTCCAGTTACATGTAAGTTATACTTATTTGATTTTTAATTACAGATACCCCTCAAGCTCTCTCTTCGGATGATGAAAGTTGCAGTCCACAGAAATGTAAGGCGTTCTGCGGTTCCGTAGGCTTCAGCGGAAGCACCTGCGTTGATGACAAATGCAAATGCGAGATTCTTCTTCACAAAAAAGGTAATTTAGGATTCATTCATTCACATAGTGCGTATCTAGCCATGCCGCCTCCACCAGGGCCGGGTAGAAGGGGCAAGCCTAAAAAGTGCTGGCTCGACGTCGCAGTAAACGATGTGCATGTTAATGGTCTCACAACTAAGGATGCCGAAGACCGTAAGCAAGCGGACCCTGGGCTCCGAAGGAAGGAAGCAACCGGGAAAGCGCTAAGATGAGAGAGAATGAGGGTCAAGTACAAGGTCCATAGATCCTGCACATCCTAGTGTCTTAGAGTTTTTCGAAACCGATTCTCTAGTCTGACGTAGTTTCTTTAATGACCAGCCTGGAGTCCGCAAGCCTGCAATATGATAACCATCTTGGTAGGGCTCGTCTTGTTTGTCTTGTCTTGACAAATATGTCCTAGCCCTGGATAGATTAAAAAAAAAATGCCGGGCCGCGATTTCGTACTTCTATGTATTTATCTAAAGGTGGGTACAGACTATGTAACATATTACATAACTTGTGTTTTATAACACGTCCACATTATGTAACCTTGTTATTCAACATTGCAACATAAAACAATACTGTACACATAGAATAACAATGCAATATAACAATGTTATGTAACCATTGTAGTTTGTCGTTCTTCAGTGCTATCCACAATGTCGACACGAGAGGACGTTTTGCTGGCTGCGGCAGCGACTGTTGTATTTTTTAATAACAAAAGAAAAACAAAGAAACGTAGATGCTGGGTTCGTCCTAGTTTATTAACCAGAGAAAAATACTGTGGCGAAACTATGGTCAATAACCTTATTAATCAAAATACGCTCTATGGAGAATTACGTGACAACGGGAATATTATAAACTTTCTACGGATGTCCAGCACAGACATAGAATATTTGATTAATAACGTGGGCCCTAAAATAAAAAAGGAAGATACTTCATTCAGAAATTCCATATCAGTTACAGAACGTTTAGCAATCACATTGCGATTTATAGCCAGTGGGGATTCATACCAAAGCCTTGAGTATGTATTTAAAGTATCAAAACAGAGTATTTCTTCTATCGTACCAGAAGTGTGCACAGCTATAATAGACTCATTAAAACACGAAATAATGGTAAGTACTTATTTCTTTATTAAAAAAAGTTTGTTCTTACAAAAAATCTGAATCGCTTTGAGGTAGCCCAACATCGATAAAAATTATGTATTACTATCATTGCCTTGTGATTGTTGAATATGTAACAATATGTCGTCCAAGTCTTCCGAAATCTGTGAAGAGTCTGTGTCCGTATGTGGTAAATCTGCTGGACCAGAACTATTGTCTAGATAAGAACTTGTATAGTAGCCTCTGTTGAAACTTGTACTTGCGCTGCCGCCTCTGTTGAAACTTGTACTTGCGCTGCCGCTGTATGAACCAATTCTATTTGCGCCGCCGCGGTATAAATTCATTTCAGCTTGGAATATAATATTATGAATTTGGTTTTGCACTGTAGAAATAGTAAGTGGATCCTGTAAATTGCGCAATCTACAAGCAATATACTCCCCAAAAACAGAAAAATCATCTCGTGTTTTGCGCTCAGTTTGCAATTCCTTCATTATGCCGTATGCTTCTTTCTGAGCTTGCAAACTATCAAAATCTTCTTTCTGAGCGTTCAAACTACCGAAAGTTTTTTTTTTTTTCTTTCTTGGAGAAGTACGATTTTCTTCAGGGTTGTCCTGAAACAAAAAAAATAACTTTGCTATCTTTTCCAGATTCCAAGAACACCTGAAGAGTGGAGTGTCATCTCAGATGACTTTTATAAATTATGGCAATTTCCACATTGTATTGGTTGTATGGATGGAAAGCACGTCATGATACAAGCACCTGCCAATTCAGGAAGTGAATTTTACAACTATAAAGGGTTTTTTAGCATCGTACTATTGGCGCTTGTCGATGCACAATATCGTTTTATGTTTGTTAACGTAGGAAGTCAAGGCCGCATATCTGATGGTGGTGTGTTTTCCAATTCAACACTAAAAACCATGTTGGACAACGATTCTCTTAATCTACCTGCTGCACGTCCACTTCCTGGAAGAATCTTGCCTACACCCTACGTTTTTTTGACAGATGACGCATTCCCATTAAATAAAAACATTATGAAACCATATCCAGGACTTCATAATAAAGGCTCTAAAGAACGAGTTTTCAATTATCGACTAAGTCGTGCAAGAAGGGTTGTAGAAAATGTTTTTGGGATTATGTCGTCTAAATTCAGACTGTTAAGAAAACCCCTTCTCTTGAATCCTACAAAATCATCTGACGTAATACTTGCATGCACGTACTTACATAATTTTTTAATAAATAGTGATTTATCACGATCATTTTATGTTGGCCACAGCATGAATTTTCAACAAAATAACCTTGACATAGATACTGTAAATAACCTTATAACCGTCGAACCTGGGAACGATATAACAGAAGCGGCAGGGGTTCGAAAAGAGTTTGCTGATTTTTTTTTTACAAATGTTGGAAGTGTACCGTGGCAAGCAAATTACTAGTTTGATTACGGCGAAGATACTATAATATTTCATCTTAAGATATCTGCATAGTATCTTTAGGTATCACACACGGGTTAAGTTACGATAATTTGCCATCTTAAGATACTTAATATATATTTTGTATTTTAACATAAAATATTATAGTATCTTCGCCGTGTGTGATGCGCTTTAGAGTTTTAAACATAAATAAAGAGCTATAATATAATGTCTGTTTTTCATACTTAATCTAAAATATTATCATAAAAAGATTTTTTTACCTGTGAAACGCCCGCTTCGTTTGTAGAGCGAACCTTATTTTTATCTTTTAAAAATAATAACAGCTCGAATCCAAACCATTTTGAAGAAATTTCTTCTGCTCCTGCCCCTGATCTAGGCTTTTTTAGTTCTCTTTGGAACTGTCCGATTAAACTTCGCATCTTCTTTTCAACAACACTTTTTTCTGTATCGAACTTACAAGCCAATTCCATCCATGCGTCATGTTTTCTGTTGCGATCCTTAAAATGTTCACTTGTCGAATCCCACAATTCTCTTTTTCCTTTAAAGTGCTCAATCAGTAATGCAGTGTTCTCTTTGGTCCACTCCATTTTAAAAACCACAAAAATGAACACGTCTACACCCGTCAAAGTCTACTTAAACACTGACACCACCCTCCCCACCCGCCGCTGCGCCCGCGCGATCGAGTACACGCGTGACTAAGTTATATAACATTGTTAAAATGCGTCCAGATATATAACATTGTTATACAACAATGACAGAAGTTATAAAACATATTATTATAACATGTTTTATAACATTCATTGTACACATTATCTGAAACATGTTATATAGCAATGTCGTATAACATGTTATGTTATATAGTCTGTACCCACCTTAACTGATTACGAAACTTTTTTTTCAGATAACAAAATTTCACCAATTCAATGAGAAGATTGCTCTAGAAGGCTACTAGAAAAGTAGATACATTGATATTAAGTAAGGTTTAGTGATCGCCGTGGACTTAATTTTTAAAACATAAGTATATTTCATAACAATTAGTAGTGAAATCCATACTAATATTATAAATGCAAAAGTCTGTCTGTCTGTCTGTCTGTCACCTCTTCACGGCTAAACGGATGGACCGATTGTGATGAAATTTGGTAGGGATGTAGTTAACGACCTGAGGTCAAATAAAGTATTTTTTTCTATTAATCTTTGTATTTATTGACCTATTTCTCCCCATGCACTGCTGGGCTATTTAAAACTAATATCTTAAAAAATCCGGTGGTACTATTACCTATATATTTACAGAGAAGAAGATAGCCAATCTCATACTGCCTAAAACTACTGACATACTTCACTATCACTATCACTACATAGTATAAAACAAAGTTGCTTTCTGTCCCTATGCATGCTTAAATCTTTATAACGCAACGGATTTTGATGCAGTTTTTTATAATAGAGTGATTCAAGAGGAAGGTTTTTATGCCCATACGAAGCCGGGGCGGGTCGCTAGTCCATACTATAATATTATAAATGCGAAAGTCTGTCTGTCTGTCTGTCTGTCACTTCTTCACGGCTAAACTGCTGGATCGATTGTGATGAAATTTGGTAGGGATGTAGTTAAAGACCTGAGGTCAAACATAGGCTACTTTTGGGCGCGATATAACCAAGTCCCACGCGGGGCGAAGCCGCGGGGAACAGCTAGTATATTATAAATGTGAAAGTGTGTGTGTTTTTGTATGTTTGATTGTCTTTCACGTCGAAACAAAAACCTGATTTTAATTTAATTTGGCATGGGGATATCTTGTATCATGATGGCCACAGGGTACTTTTGGTCGCGATAACCGATATCCGCGAGGGCGAAGCCGCGAAGACCACAGAGCAAAAATTTCCATATCGCTCGGGCGCTAAGTGAAATTTTTCCATGCTCTGTGATCGGTACCTATTATTGTATGACGCATCTATATTACTATACTAACATAACAGCAGACAGTTTATATTTATTGCGTTTTAATAATTTCAACCACAATTTAGTTGTTTTATTCTATTCGGTTGGCAAAAAAGCATACGGCCGGAATATGGGCGTGCACTACCCGTAGCCTAACGCTCACGACACTTGTGTCACTCGCGCGTTGCTTACTCAAAGCCCTAAGATCTTTCGCTATAGGACCCAGAAATGTAAGTGTGGCAGCTTTTTTTACCCGACTACGGTGAAGCCAAAAGAAAGAGGAATGATTCACAATTCTCTTCATTTATTAACAAAATTATTTATTTATATTATATACCTTGCATGTAAATTAACCGTTAAAACGTCACGGACACTTTATACTTCAGTGTAAGGTTGTGTTAAGTGTTTACCCTAATCTTTCCTTCCCTCCTTCCTCCTTCCTTGTTCATATTGGCAGGCGGTAACGTTCGCTGATTGGAACTTTTTTCAGTAGTGTGGTGGTGCGGAATTCTCGGGCGCTAAACCTACTCGCACGTCCGATTTATTATTTCATTACTATATTAGAAATGAGGAAGTAATGAAGTACAAAATATTATTGAAGTACTTTCAAATTGATCCTCTAAACTTATTGTAAATGGTTTTAATATACGTATTATACTTACATATCCGTGACGGCCCGACTTCGCAGCGTAGTAAACGATTTGAGTGCTAGCTAATGGTCTCACACTAAGGATGCCGAAAACCGGGCAAAGTGGAGGAGAAAAAAAGTTACCGGGAAAGCACTTAGATGAAAGATAGAATCTTATTCGTGAGTTTTTGACTTTCACTTTTTAACACTAATAATCCGATAAAATTTTTGTCAATAGAATGTAAGAAAATCGGACAATTTGGTAAATTCTTAGCCCTTTGAAGATGAGTCTCTCAAGACTCCATCCATCAAGAGGATTCAGAGGACTTCGCCAATTCATGAGATTTATCGGAAATAGTGTCAACAAAATGTACTTTTACTCAAATTTTATTGAAATTTCAAATTAGCCATTTACCTACATAAAATTATTTGCAAAACAGCTAAACTGTTTTGTGGCTAATAAGTAAGTAACATGTTTATCTTTGCCCATATTATTTTGTTTACATCAACTGTGGACTGTGAGTACTCAAAGTATTCATTTCTTGGTATTAATTTTTATTTATATTGATGATCAAATTGTAACAGCTGCACATTTATAGCCCTAAACTTCGTCCGTATACAAAATACAAGTATATCATAATAACCTAAAGCTTGCCCAACCACCACCATATATAACCACCAATAGTTAAATAATACTTACGTTTGCCAATAAAACATTATAAATGTTTAGTAAGTAGTAACTTCCAAAAATATTGTGGCAGGAGAGACATTGCGATGGACTTTGTCGTAAAGTATATATATTTTGACAACACAATCATCATCACCTTATAAATAGCGTTTTCCCGGTTGCATCCTCAGCCGGCTGCCTCAGAGCTTTTCTTTCGCTTTCCTACTTTTTCTACTCCACTTCGCTTGGTTTTCAGCAATATTTGACAACACAATAAAACAACGGAAATAAAAACAAAAGTAATAGGCCTTTGCCTTTAACGCCACGAAATTTTGCAAATTATTTATCGTTTCGGGTTCTCATAATACTAGCAGCATTGTTGCATATAAATGTTGAACTATAATCCCTTCATTTATTAATGTAGGAAAACCTGCGAATGACAGGTACCTATACCGTTAATATTTACACCATAGTTACCCCACGCTAGCGTCCTTATAACGTCTTCTAAAACGTCTGTAAAAAAAATTGGTGATAATTTGTCTCCACGTCTCAATCCTCTTCTGATATCGATAGGGTTGGTGGTTTCATGTACTTACACAAATTTTTGCAGAAATGTAGACCTCTGAAAGAACATCTTTAATACCACAGAGATGGAGCGAGTTAAACACGGTCCATTGTTCGACGATGTCAAATGCCTTTTTGAAATCGACGAAAGACATACACAATGTATTCACAGAACTACGTATGTTGTAATAATTACCCTTCTCTATTTACTATTTTACTGCTTGGATGTGATCAATGGTTGAGAAATCACTTCCTGGAAGTTGAAAGGAACCTGTTTGTTCTACCGGTTGATATTCGTCAACCTTATGATTTAGACGGTTACATATTACTTTGCCTTTAGTACTACATTTTTTCAATTCGGTATTTTCCAAAAAAATGTCTTGATGTGTAGTGGAAGGTATCAAAAATAATGACACCAAACTTATAAGAAGTATAGAATATCATATTATCTATGAATTTTTTTTGCTCGTATGGAGAAAATTACCCAAAATGTCTGCAACATTTTGGGTAATTTTCTCCATACGAGCAAAAAAAATTCATAGATAATATTAGGCTCATCCTTAGTTGAAATCATTGTTTACAATACTTTTGCAAGGCCACATGATGTGAATCACTTCCTTCGCGCAGTTTAACCCCGCTGCTACATATAAATACTGTCTAGACGTGACTCCCTGATTAGTCCATGCGCAGTGGTGACCGGTACAAACAATGTTTACTACTGCTACGACAATTTTGGTGATCTTGAGTGCGGTCAGCGGAGCCGTTATTGACACTAACTTCATAGATGATGATGATAATGGTAAGGATAGAATCTTTGTAATATCTCGCTGTAATTCATCATATATTTTTAGGGAGGTGGTTTATACAAAAAAAAAACAATCGCAAAAATGTACTTTAAAAAATACTGCACCAAATTGAATATTTTTTTTGTCATGTTTGTTATGGTCCGGTAGACTATGTAAAAAAATAAAATGATCGGGCACACCACCAGAAGCCGAGGTGAAAAGCTAGTTAGGAATAAAAATGAAATAAATTTCCTACAAAAAGCAATATCAATACGAAATAGTAGATTGAGGAGCTCGGTTGCCTAGCGCGGCGCGCGTGTTGGTAACGATAGTGCACGTCAAGCGACGGTAACGGCGGGTGCGCGGCCATGTTTGGATTGGTCGCCATGGATGGTTGCCTTTAGGCAGCCTTAAAAATCTGACCGTATTGGCCACTAACACACCCGGGTCATGTTCCTGTGGGTTTGGTCCAACGGCTTTACGTGCCATCCGAAGCAGGAATCATCTTTTATGACAGTAAGGATTCACGCCGGCAATGTCCTAACAAAACTGGAAACAACTAAACAAAGTATGCTTCCCGTGGGAATTGAACCCACGACCCCCGGGTCTACAGGCAAAAGCCTTAACCATTTGACCACGGAGGAGTTATGATATAACTGAAGGGTAAAAGCTGGCCTTACCATATTACGGTTCGTTGCTTTATGTTGGAAGCCGAAATCGAAAACAATATTTTTTTTAGCCCAAGATGGTACTACTTTATCAACCGTTATGCAAAACTGCATCTCCGAAAACTGCTATTCGCACTGCCAGAGAATGGGGTACATAACAGGCACCTGCAAAGACAATCGATGCCTGTGCTTTCTGCCAAAGGAGGAACATGGGAAACATAGTAAGTAGAAAAAAAAAGTTTTTTTTCGTAATTTTGTATTCTATTTTTAAATTTCTTTAGACAGTAGTCTAGTAACTACGTATTGAAATTATTGTTAAAAATTTACTGGTGTTATTTATTTACTTACACACACAATACATATAAAGGTTACAAAGATTCTAGATAACCAATGCAATAATATAATCTCTCGAGATTTTAGTTAGAGTTCAGGTTATTAATCGAAAGAGGGCTACAATTCAAGTTTAAAAATAAACATTGTTTTGTATGTTGGTACATTGCATATATCTGAGTATTTTTCGCAATAAGACAAACTTTTAAAATTAGATGTGTAGGAAAAATTCTTAATACTTTCAAGTTCAATTGGCATCAAAATAGGTTTAGTATTTTTATTAAAGTAGAAATATTTTTTTTCACTTGGCAGTAATTCACAATACAAAAAAAAAGATTCCGATGAATTGAGATCCTCCTACTTCGTCGTCGGTTAAAAGTAAGCTTAGTTTTAGGACTTATGAACATAATAACTACTCATTTGATAAGTTTATTTTTGTTTATTGTGTTATGGAATAATTTTATCCGAACTGAATAAGGAACTTATAGACTTTATACATTTGTTACCTACTTGTTAGCTTTTTAAATAAAAATATAAGTTTATTTACAGTAATAGGGTACGATACCGATATCAAGAATAAACATCGATGTTTTTGCGGTAAGACAATAGCAAAGTCTATGTTCGTGACAAACAACTTAGTCATAAGTCGCAGTTAGAACGCGCTATACCTTTTTAATCCGTGGCGTTATTAACATTGTAAAAACCCAAATGCCTTAAAATTAAACCAAACATTTGGCGTAGTGTCTCATAGCATCGTCATTGTTCATCTATTTTGTCTGCATCAAACGCGAATGACAGCACTAGTTAACATTAGCTCGTAAACAACTCAAATACGGGTGATCCCTTTATTTTTTTTTTGTCTACTTACATCATTGATCCATGCAAGATCATTGTAGTGTTACCTATTTGTGTTTTTTAAAGGTTTTTGTGTTTTCTTAAAAGTTTTATTACTGAAACTATTTTGCTAAATATCCCAATTCAATAAATTAAATTATTTATACACTTTCCGTTAAGCAAATGTTTAGTAATTTCAATGCCGAGCAGGTGTAAACCTGTAACTCTCATTATGGCGCATCACTTTCTCTAAAATAATTTAATTCTGGGTTTTAAAGAGTGTGGGATCACTCATTAACCGCGTCGATGTCATGAATATCCAAATTCAAACCAATTTTGATGGCACTGACCAAGGTCAGATGGAGGCCGTATCGCTAGACCGGCGACCGACAGTATCGTTGTACGGAGGCGATCGACAACAAGCTACTCACCGGAGGTCCTAAGTGCGCGATAGCCACACTGCGTTTCGGGTTTAGGTTTAAAAATAACTTGTTATTGTTGACGAAAACTGTGGTGATTAGACACAATAATATTTATGAATAAAATTTGCTATAATAGATTGTGAATCATTTTTGTAGGTAACGTTATTAACTTTACGGTTTTGTATAGTTTAATCACATTTTAATATAAATAAATAGTTAGTCAAATGTTTTATATAACAAAACAAGAAATACGCTTGCGCTGATACTATTTGTACCCGACTACGGCGAAGCCAAAACATAAGGTAATGATTTTGGCAGTCTATGTATGTAAGTATATATGTTCCGTCGTAGCGCCTAACTACTGGACCGATTTTAACGAATGAGGTGTCAAAAAATTCGTAAAAATAGCCCGGATGACATAAGGCTCTATAAATTTTAGCTGACGAAATTTAAACCTCAGATTATAACCGGCAACTGTTCCAGTTGATTACCGGTATCTCTGAAAGTACCAGTACCTGATTAGGGTATCGAGCGGGCATGGTGAGACGTCACCGTGTGCTATTTGTCACAACACATAACTAATACATACTTAGTATATTAATAAAAATACTGAATATCTAGTATCGGTACAGGTTTGGTGCGGGTATCACACCAAAATCGATGATATTTACTCCCATAAACACCGGTATTTCATAATACTAGTAAATTTCTTTGGTAGTTTATGTGCTTTGTCCTAACATATTTATTTATGTATTTATTTAATGTTTCAGGCGTAGTTGGAGCATCCGTGATCCTGAACAACTGCTACCAGTCGAATTGCAACCAAGTCTGTCAGTCAATGGGATTCAGAAGAGGCACTTGCTATGCAAACACGTGTGTATGCACCCGATCTGAAGGTTAGTTATGAAGTGGTCTTTTTTCCGTCCATGAAGTACAGTAGATATATTAATAAAAGATCTGCAGCTTTATAATGGCCTGCCTATCTGTATCTTTGCATTTCATTTCTTGGTGCGAAAAAGTCCTACCACGCTGGTCTGGGAGAAAAAGAAAAACATTGAATGTACCAGCTGCTTCTCTTGCCGTGCAAGCCGTAAAAGTCGTCTGAGGGAATTGGCGAATATGGAAATCATGACATAGGTGATGCGGCTAGCAACTCATCACTAATGATTTCCTGTTTCAACTATCATCATGCTAAACGTGGTCTAAGGTTTTATGGCCCTAGGCTCTGTCTTCTCCACTTGCGCTTTGGAAGTGGTGGTAAACTTAAAATAAGTAACAATTGACGTCAATAAGTGATAAGAATATCCTATATTGAAAATAAACAATTTGAATTTGAATTTGAATTTGAATTTGTCTACCCCGTATGGGATAAAGACGTGATTATATGTATGTGTGCAAAAAAGTTTGTACTTACTGTATATTGTTTCAGAGGTAAGTCAAGCATCACTAACCCTGAAAAGTTGCGATCAGTCGAACTGTAACCAGATCTGTCAGTATTTGGGATTCAACAGAGGCACTTGCCATGAAGATCAATGCATATGCAGCCGATCGGAAGGTAGGTACTTGTGACAATTTTATAGATTTGTGTTGAAGCAATACTATTATGTATTCTGTGGCAATAGTACAAAATATCGATAGTTTTTGACGGCTTTGTGGTCTTGAAAAACAGTAACAATATCTATAGGACTATTTATAGTATCGATAATCAATAGTTTGAAATAATATTGAAGACAGGTAAAACTATCGTATCGAAAGTATCGATACTATTTCATTTAGATACTATTTATTATTAATACTATTTATTTATTTTTCCACATTTACAATGTCATTACAGTTAGTATCAATGCGACAGAGTATAAGCATACAAATTTAAAGTATTACATCTTAGAGCGATCTCTCAGAGCAACATCTGCGAATTTCATCAAAGAACAGGGTCTTGATTCTGTAAGCTTTCATTTTAAATTTCGAATCTGAATCCGCTGTGAGTTTCTTGATTGGCATTCTAAAAACTCTGTTAATAATTCGAATCTATACTAGCTATCGCTATAATAGTGCTCGCTGTGTAATCTTCCACTCAAATAACACAGAATAATAAAAAAAGTAAGTCAGTTTGTTATTTTGGGGTGGATTGTACATATTTATACTTTTCAGACGAAGAATTGTCTAGTTCATCAGAGGTGTCATCAACAAGCAACTCGGAAAAATGCATACTCGCAAACTGTAATACAATCTGTGAAAGCATAGGATACACAACAGGCGCCTGCACAGACGAAAGATGTATTTGCTTAACACCACGAGAAGAACATGGAAAACATAGTAAGTGTGAAATATATGTGTATAACCTAAGGTTCCGTGCATAAAATTGACTAAACGAAACCCTAATAAGAGCACTTGCGTGTCTGTTAGTCCGCCTGTTACAGCTGATTTGTGAAATTTACTGGACCGGTTAAGCTTAAAGATACATACATGAATGCCTGAAGGTACGGAGGTTATGGTGTGTTCAAATCCCACTGTAAGCATACTTTAAACCAAAGCATGGGTAAATATTTCAGGTATAGTCCAAGCGTCCGTGACCCTGAACTGGTGTGACCAGGCGAAGTGCAATCATTTCTGCCAAATGTTGGGATTCGGAAGAGGCACTTGTTATGGAAATACGTGTGAATGCACCCGATCTGAAGGTTTGTTGAAAATTTACTTTATAGACCTGGAATTATTTGTGTTGGGAAATCCTTAGACCCCACAAACTTTTTATAATGCATTTTTGCATAACGTTGTCGGCATAATAATGTTTTTGTGGGTAAGCAAAGTATTCTAATATCTTAATGGTTTCTTTAATTTTCTACGAGTATATCATAATTTCGATTTTTTTTTCGATTATCTATACTAATATAATAAAGCTGAAGAGTTTGTTTGTCTGTTTGTTTGAACGCTTATAACTTGAAAACTACTGGTCGGATTTGCAAAATTCTCTTTGTATATGAAAGCCTGATTCTTGGGGAAGGTTATAGGCTATAATACATACACACTAATGACGAGTGAAACCGCGGGGAACAGCTAGTCTTAAAAATAAATCTATCGGTTATAATTTTAAAATTCACATCTCTTACATTAATGGGAAACCATTGGGAAATTACAAACCATGCGCACGCGACTCCTGGTATTACAAGCGTCCATGGGCTATGGTAACCATTTACCAGCAGGTGGGCCGTATGCTTTTGTCTACTATATTGTAAAAAAAATGCAATGTATGTAAATTAATTTCAGCCCAAGATCTAACAAATTCATCCACGGATATGGGAAACTGCAACCCTGCGAACTGCTACTCGTACTGCCATAGAAACGGCTACTTATCAGGTTACTGCGATGGCAATCGATGCGTGTGCTTCATGCCAAGGGAGGTGCATGGAAAACATAGTAAGTAGATAAAGAAATTTTCTCTCATCCCATTGTCAGTTTCCTAGAAAGAAGTCAAGTTCCACGTACTGACACAGTAAAATTTTGGCTGGTGTTTCAAATATATTATTATCAACTGTATAAAATATTTCTACCTCTCTTCTTAGTTGTATTGCTTCGAAGCCCACGTTATACTGAACACAACACAACGTCTTTATAAGTACTTCTAAGCTTCAAATATCACATTGAAACTGTAATCGACCGAGCGAGAGTCTCCATTTCAAGAGTGGCTACTTTTGCTTTTGTTCAGATGTTTGTATGTCTATTTGTTCCTGGCTGGAGGTCGCATTTTTGTACGGATCCTTATCAAATTTGGCACACGTATTTCTTGATTTCTACTAACACCTATTGTAACCTGTGTATAACAAAATAAATAATTATGATTTATTTAAAGCTGTTTGTCAAGAGCTATTTTCGATTGGTGGGAAAATGGGGACAAAAAGGGGGCTGTAGCGCTCAATCTTTCAATGTTGGTCAACATTGTCTGAGGAGAGTAGGTTCTAAAAACTCCTTATTTTGAAATTAGACGAGAAAAAAAAAGATAAATCGGCAAATAAATTATTATTTTAAAAAAGGGGAAAGGAGATAAAAAAGTAGCTTCGCGAGGTCTACTGTTCACAGAACTTTGTATTATATTATGTTCAAAGCAAAAACTGTTTCAGGCATAGTTGGAGCGTCGGTGACCCTGGACAGTTGTGATCAGACGAAGTGCAACCAGATCTGTCAAATGTTAGGATTTAGGAGAGGCGCTTGCTATGGAAACACATGTGAATGCACCCATACTGAAGGTTTGTTGAAGAAAAGTCTGTGATTTTCCCTCGATAACATTTTAATTAAATTTGAGGTGAATTTTACTGCCGGCCGCTTGCCAACTCAACTTTTCTTGGTAATTCTGTTGTTGATAAAGTAGGCCACTAGTCCGAGAGGTAAAAGAATGAATATATAGAATAATGAATATATGAAGAATGAATAATATCTATCATTTTACACTCATATTGATTATACTAAGAGAAGTAACCTTTAATTATCTTAGTGAAAATATGATTTGGCTTGGCCATTTCTTTCTTTCACAGTCTTAGGCATAGATTAAAAAAATTGCCTAGCGCGCGATTTTCAAATTCTTTGCTTGGCTGTTTTGTTTGTTGTTTTTATAAAAATGCACAGTGAATATAACGAAATCCCATATTATTTTGACAAAGGTATAGGGTTTATGATGTTGGCCCTTGTAGAGTTACGGGGTGTAGAGTTAGAATCTTGGCTCTACCTAAATGATATCTGTTTTGTTGACTTTTTGACAGTACGAGTTATTGTTCGCGTCTTGGCAACATTTTACATGAAAATGTTTTGGTGGGATAATGGGATCAGGAGTACTATTTTTTAAGATGTATGACTCACTCAAAAGGTGAGTCGAATGATTATCGTTCGAGTCACCGGCTTTGTGTATATCATACATTTCAAAATAAGCACTCCAGTAGGATTGGACATGAAGTATGAATGTGAAGGTATGGTCATTGTTTCAGATGTATTTCAAGCATCATTATCACTAAAAGGTTGCAACCAGGGGACGTGCAACCAGATCTGTCGGTATTTGGGATTCAACACAGGCAATTGCTACGGAAATACATGCGAATGTACGCGATCAGAAGGTAAGTACCTTAGTGATAATAAGGACGTAAAAATAAATCGGTATACTCTCTGGGTGTATAACGACCCCCGCAGCTTTTACAACCTCATTCTCTCAGAAAATTCTGTGGAGACTTTTAATTTTCTTGATCATGCATTTTAGTTTACATTTTACGTGTACCATTCCTATCCCAAAATTAAATAAATAAAATATACTTGGTAACGACCGAGACGATGTATCTTATAAGAGAATGGTCAGTGATTTGCGCACTACCCATCAGTTTGCAAAATAATCAGAATTATTATTCCTTTTTTAATTTTTTTAGACGAAGAGTTGTTATCAACAAGCAACTTGAAAAAATGCATACTCGACAACTGTAATACAACATGTGAGAGCATAGGCTACACAACAAGCGCCTGCGCAGAAGATAGATGCATGTGCTTAATGCCAAGGGAGAAACATGGAAAACATAAAACATAAAACATGTTGATTCTAAACTGATGACATTTAACTCCTTTATTTTATCTACTTATAATAAACATGCCCCGATCGAGCAGGTAAGAGTAAAGCATTTTCCGGCTCCATGGCTGTCCTCTGATATAAAGACACTTATGGGGAGAAGAGATAGAGCGAAGTTAAAATTGCGTCGTTGTCCCAATGAGTTGAACAGGGAAAAATATGTATTTTTGCGTAATCTGTGTAACAAAAGGTGCAGGGAAGCAAAGAGAAAGCACATACACGATAACGTTGACAACTGCCATCCCAATAAGCTCTGGAAATTTTTGAATGGTTTAGGTATAGGCAAGCAGAGAACGGATATAAATCTTAATATGGATATTGATGATCTTAACAAACATTTCTGTTCTCCAGCTACGGTTCTCACGCCTAGTGCTATGCAAAAAACATTGACTGAACTTCTATCTAAACCTGTTTCGGATTGCCAGGCCTTTTGTTTTGATCAGATAACTGTTGATAAGGTCAAGGATATCTTCAAGAGTCTTAGGTCGAATGCTGTTGGTAATGATGACATATCTTTGGCTATGCTTAATCCTATATTTGACTTTATCGCGCCTTTTTTGGTCAACATTATCAATAGTTCCTTAACAGCAGGTGTATTTCCTTCGGCGTGGAAATATGCTCACGTAATTCCTCTGCCTAAAAAATCAAATCCGTCCTTGCCTTCACATTTCAGACCAATTTCCATTTTACCTGTTCTCTCAAAAATAATTGAGAACTTTGTCCATCAACAACTGACTAAATATTTGACACGCAACGATTTACTGAGTCAATATCAGTCTGGCTTTAGATCTGGGCATAGCACCACAACGGCACTGGTCAAGATAACTGACGATATTCGCTTTAATATCGACAAAAAAGAACTCACTCTTTTAGTACTGTTAGATTTCTCTAATGCATTCAACACAGTGGTTCCTGAAATATTGCTTGGTATTCTCTACTCTTTGAATTTCTCTACACTTTCCATAGCCTGGTTTCGCTCTTATCTCTCGGGTCGTCATCAGTTGGTCAAATGTGACCAACGAAAATCTTGCTGGTATGAGTTGACTGCTGGTGTCCCTCAGGGGGGAGTGTTATCTCCAATCCTTTTCTCCGTTTTTATTAATGGCATTACGTCTGTTCTTTCTGCTTCTTTTCATCTATATGCTGACGACCTCCAAATTTATACCTCTGCCCCAATTGATAATTTTAGCAACGCTATTAATACTATAAACTCCGACCTTGCTGCTATTGCGGTGTGGTCTCGCAACTTTGGGCTTATGGTTAATCCGGATAAATCTCAGGCAATAGTCATCGGTAGCTCGTACTTTATTTCTAAGTTTGACTCTTCTTCTATTCCTGGTGTGGTCCTTGATGGTAATATAATACCTTTTTCTCGCAAAGTAAAAAACCTGGGAGTTATTTTTGATCAGACTCTGTCCTGGGTACCTCAAGTTAATGAGGTTAGTCGTAGGATGTTTGTGACACTGCATTCATTGAGGCGTTTGCAATTTTTTCTTCCATTTAGCACTAAAGTTCTGCTAGCCCGTTCATTATTGATTCCTCTTCTTGATTATGCTGATATTGCCTTTTTGGATCCCACTGAGGAACTTTTAAATAAACTGGAACGTTTGCAGAACCAATGCATAAGATTTGTTTTTGGATTGCGTAAATTTGACCATGTTTCCGAATTCCGAAACAGACTGAACTGGTTGCCAGTCAGGATTCGTAGAAACATTCACATTCTGTCATTGCTCTTTAACGTTCTTTTCAATCCTACTTCTCCTATGTACCTCCAATGTAAATTCTCTTTTCGCCAGGTGGATAGTCGTTTACGGTCATCCGATTGCCCAACTCTAAACATACCACATTTCTCCTCACAGTCTTATTCCAAATCCTTTTCGGTTATGGCTGCCAGACTATGGAATTCTCTACCAGCTGATGTAAGAATGGCTAGTAATCTGAATTCCTTCAAATCAAAACTTATAAAATCACATCTAGTTACTTCAGATAATTAATTGAGTATCCTTCAGAAATTTTATATATATATATAGTTTATATTATGTATGTAGGTATGTATTTATTTAGCAAATATTTATGTAAGTGTATTATTGTGACTAATATGTATGTAGTTATCTATAAATGTTTATGTTCATTTCATATCCTTTATGTCTTTGCTAGTCTTTGTTTGCACTTCTACTCTTTTCTTGTGCATTTTCTTTCGTCATTCGCCGGTTGACTGTAAGAGATCCCATCCTGGGATAAGTCCGCCATTGTCTTCTTATTTTAATAATGTTCCTTTTACTATGTATTTTAAAGCAATAAAGATATTACAAACAAACAAACAAACATAGTGAGTGTGGAATTAACTTATGTACTCTATCAGTATAGCCCATTTTCTGTCTTGCCACCTACTGCTGAGGAATAGATTGAATTACAAATTTAAGAGTTGAGCTTCAAACACCATGCTAACCAGTTTGTATTGGCTGGTTAGCATCATTGGACAGCACATCTTTTACAGATAATTCCTGCAGCGGCTGTGTTATAGTCATAATCACACTTTCAGTTGGTGGGTTTTCCACATATTCGCTCACGGCTGAATAAGCCGATAGCAGCACAGCATTTTGTGCTACATTATTTGCAAATAAAGCGTGATTCGGTTATATAGCTGCGTTTCTTTGAAGTTTTTTTGTTTTAGATTGTGTAACCAGCAAAGATAAAAAAAGATTGCCTTCCAAATTCTATGGTAACCAGACATTGTCATGCTTTGACATCCCCGTTGAGCTTTCCCGTTGCAAAGGCAATGCCATGTCACCCTTACAGGAGTCCTTGAACCTTAAGTTCGGGTGTCCGATTGGTGTTTTTACATGCGCCATTTGACCATGAGGGGTCTTGACGCGGCAGTCTTTGGGTTCACTCTTTGAACGTTGCCTAACCAGCGAAGTCGTCTTTCTTTACGAGTTACTGTGATGCTAACACAATGTGTTTTGGAGATAAATGTTTTAGTGTAGTAGCTATAAAATTGGTGAGAATTCGTGCTTTATTGTTATCACCTCTATTTTTTAACAAATCATGGGTATTGTTTCAGGCATAGTTCAGGCGTCCGTGACCCTAGAGAACTGTGACCAGGGGTCGTGCAATCATATCTGTCAGATGTTGGGATACAACAGAGGCACTTGCTATGGAGACCAGTGTGAATGCACTAGATCTGAAGGTTTGTTTGATAAATATTTATAGATGAAAATTCTTCGTTGATGAAACTTCAGTAAAAAGTTTCCAAAACATCTTGTTGAGCCAGTGGTTCCGTGACCACAGCCCTCGTAACGGTTGAAACGTCAGGTTACTATCACGTTACCATCATCTATAAAAACCATGCAAAAATGGTTGAGTAAAGGAGATGTCGCCTTACAACAGATATTGCGCCATCTCGTTCACGCACTCGTTTCGGTTTTGCTATCGATACGATAGTATCTCCCAGGTACTTATATGAAAGTATTTAACTGCACAGGCCTTTAATTATCACATATCGCACAAATATCTACCTGCTCACAATAAAAGCATGGACCAAAAGTGATGTTAAAAACATTTAAATATGAAGTTTATTATTTATTTTTTCAAGAAATTGAGCAAGAGTCAGTGAAGTACTGCAACTACCGTCAATGTGAACAACTTTGTCAGCGGCTGGGGTTCACTGGAGGTACTTGCGTAGGAGATAGATGCAAGTGCGATACTTCACTAAACATTCAAGGTAAGACAATAAGGTCTATAACCCTTAGGTAAAAAAACTATTACAGTATCGAAATGAATTTAGGTATCCTACCAAAAATAAATAGTTACCGTAAGTTATCTTGGAGGTTGAATTACAATAAGTCCGGGTTTGTACGTAACCTAGTTTAAACAATAGACTATACTTTGGTACAATAAAGAGTTTTTTTCTCGATCTTGCAGATCTGATTGGTTTTACCAGCCACCGGAACGCAGCATTTAAGAGCAATGACTGCGTTCACAGCCGCTGTAATGGCGTTTGTCGTCGTCTTCACTACGATGATGGCAAGTGCGTTGGCAACAGATGCAAATGTGGAGTCCTATTCCCTGTTGAAGGTATTAATATTAACTATCTGCTGCCAAGTGCCCCTAGTATGAGTTTTTCTTAATGCAGACGCTAGCGACTGCGTTAGCGATTTAGTACGGCAAACCTGTACAGCGCCTCTGGCGGATAGTAAGACTACTAAGAAATTCCATACAAAATCCTAACGCACTAACTAACTAACTAACGTCTGCGTTAAGAAAAACTCATACTAGGGGCACAGGACTCCGTCTCAGCCACTGCAATAGCTTCTAGGGTCATAATAATTTCAACCGACGATGGTGGCAATGGCAAAAAGATAACACCTGGTGTTACCTGTTGAAATTATTGTAAGTTTTTGCTCTAGAAACTGCATTTTAGCATATATTACTTTTTTATGAGTGCAGAAGGAGGGGGAGGCCTTTGTCCAGCAGTGAAGCACTAGATGGCTTAAAAAAATTCTTTTTTTTTTAAACCTTTTTAACAACAAGCTTTTATTTAAATGTAGTAAAAAGAAAAAAGAATTAACTTTTATAATAAAACTTTTACTGTTAACTTATAACTTCATTTCAAATTTTAAACATTTGACACAATTTTTATATTGTAAAACATAGATTTAAAAAAAAATTGCGTGTAAAAGCTTGTCGCGAGTTTTAACCAGACTCATTGATCATCAATTGATTTTTATATTTCGAAATTAATCTAACTTATTATGTAATATTTCTTTCAGATAACGATATTTCTTCAATTCATTAAGTAGAATACTCTGAGAGGCTACTCGATAAGTACATTATTATTGAAACATCTTTCGACGTTTCGGCTTAGCAGCCGCTATATGGACTTAATTTTCATACTTAAGTATATTTAATCACAATTAGTATTTAAATAATAATAAAGTATTTTTCTTAATAACCTTTGTATTTTATTGACTTAATTATTCCTCTTCGCTATGTAATTTACATACACAATAACAAAGAATGGCTCATTTCAGGACTGCTATTTTGAAATTTATATTCAACATCATCATCATTATCAGCTGTCTACAACCCACTGCTGGGCATAAGTCAGTAAAAAAAATGAATAAATGTAGGTATATTAGTCACTGAAAGTCTGTGAATCGAATGTAATCATTCGATTCAACGACCGATACTCAACGACAACGAACGATAATGAACGATAACGAAACTGCCTCCGTGGTCCAGTGGTTAAGGCGTTTGCCTGTAGACCAGAGGGTCGTGGGTTCGATTCCCACGCATACTTTGTTTAGTTGTTTCCAGTTTGGTTAGGCCATTACAGGCTTGAATCACCAGATTGTCTGATAATAAAGATGCTATCGTGCTTCGGAAGGCACGTTAAGCCCTTGGTCCCCGCTGCCATCTGGTAGTCGTTAAAGGAACCACGTCAGAGGCAGAGAGGCGGTTCCGAAGAACTCTGAAACCAGGGTGTGCATGGTCGATTGACCGTGACGTCTACTCAAAATGATGATGAACGAATGATTCGCATTCGATTCGAATGAAAATCATTCGACATCAGTCATACAGCGCAAAAAAATTCTGCAGGACCACTTGTACCATCGGTGGCACAATTGAAACTGCTTACTGCTCATTTGCAACAAAAAAGTTACTATAACAGATTTGTGCCTAATCTACTCGAAAACACTTCAAGATATCTCAAAACATCTTTACCAAACTAGATTAATATTATCTATCCCGTGTGTATAAAGTTACAAACAACACAAGCGATAGCTTTGTTTTTGTTTGTTCTACCGGCTACCTCAAACTTTGCAATGACAGTTGACAAAAGTAGGGGGCGCCACTGTCCTCAAAGTTAATTGTGAACACACAAAGGGCAAGTCGTCTCGTAATCACTCGACGCCTCTGGCACTTCGTATTCTTTGAAAGCGAATAGAATTATTCTGATCTTGGCTGTACTCACATGATCACATCCGATTGCTTATTGAGTGATTTTTAACTGACTTACAAATAGGTTATCAATCCAACATTCGTTGACAAGATCTTTGTAAGTCAAAGATT
Source organism: Apomyelois bistriatella (assembly GCA_947044815.1). NCBI lineage: Eukaryota > Metazoa > Arthropoda > Insecta > Lepidoptera > Pyralidae > Apomyelois > Apomyelois bistriatella. The sequence continues at coordinate 3,488,780 of OX345693.1, forward strand.
TAAAAAAAAAATTGCGTTTACACCGCGCGCGATTTGAAATTCTTTGTAAGTATATTTTCATTTCTTAAATTATAAAAAGTTTATTTGTATTGTCGTCAGTCGTGTTTTTATATTTTTTACTAGCTGTGTGTCGCGGTTTCACGCCCGTGGTGTGTAAATAGCTTTCCTCAAGAAACAGGCTATCATATGCAGAAAAATAATTGTTTTTCAAATCCGACCAAGCAGTTCCAAAGTTTTAAGCATTCAAACAAACTTCAACTATATTATATTAGTATCTTAAAGAGACTATATAATCTAAGATTAGTTTATATATTTATAAGTAGGTAAGGTTTTATTTACAATTCATAGGTACATATGTATCCCATAACACAAGTCTCGAACTTACTTTGGGGCTAACTCAATCTGTGTGATTTGTCCCTATATATTTATTTATTTATTTTATATACATATAATAAAACGTATACATATATAATAATAATCTTGATTTGAAGTTTATAATAAATTAACCGCCTTAACATATCATTTCCTTTTTAGAAAAATGTATAAAAATGACTCCGAAACCATTGCCAATATCCATGATAATAATACTCAAATGATATCACCAATACAGGTATTTCAATTTGGGCGCACACTTATCCCGTCCATTGGTATTCGACAAGTCGACGGCTACAACACATTCCCCTGCTGGATACTAAGAGCAAATGTCCAGTGAAAATGACCTGGGCCCATTGGAGACCATAACACTCTATTTATGATCCATAAAAGCTTTCATTTCTGGGTACTTATTATTGGAAAAACGTTCCCACGTCCGTCCCCTGTGTAATCTCCTGTATTTGTGTAAATAACAGAATGATTTATATTGTGGTGCTGGCGTAAAAAATATTGTAAAAGTCCCTGTAAAAAATTTACAAACTGATGTCGAATTTACAGTAACAAATAATGTGCACTTAGTTGTTTCGGTAGTCATTATTATCAGAACCTTTAATATCCTTAAGTTTATAGGACTCAGTTAGACCATAACCAATACGATGAGATTCTTTTATGACGAAGCGTGTTTTCTGGTTGCATCTTCAGCTTACGCTACAGAGCCCAGGGTACGCTTTTAATCGTGTCCTGATTTGGCGGAACTGGTTAGTATAATGGAGCGACTGCCGTTTGACTTCCGTCACCCTTTTGCATGGAAACTACAATAGGAATATGATCTGGGTTTGTTAACGGCCAAAACTGACAGATTTTTCAGGCTGCTTAAGGCATCTGACATAGACTACGATTGCCATTTAGCGGTAACAGGCGGGGTCAAAGGCTTAACGGGCCTTCCGAAGCATGGCAAGCTCAAGATAGAAAATGCCACTAATGTCGACCGATCCAAGCTAGACGTAGCACTCGCCGTCGCTTGACGCGCGCTATCGTTTCACGCACGCCCCATTGCGCTTCTCTGTATAATAATAATGAGTTTCTCCATGGCTCCCAAAAACCTAAGGCAAACATCCGCACGTGACGTATATTAATTTAAGTTTTAATTAGAGGTCCCAAGTGCTTGCAACTAAGTTAATTAAGTTTGCCGTAGGACTGTGTTTGCAGACAATACGAGAAACGAACCCACACTAAGGCCACAAATTAAAAAGAGATAGATAGATATACCCCATATAGGGATAATGCAAAGAGAGACGAAGATAGATAGATAGATACTCACTTTATTGTACCCAATAACAAATAAAAATACAAATAATTAAGTACGATCGTACAAATAGCTTTCTTAGATATACCAATAAAATTTTGTTTTTTGATTGCAACCTGTTGCAATAAAAAAACAATGCATAACAATAAATTAAAAAAAAAAAAGTAAAAAAATTGTCCTATTTTATCAGTGGCTGCGTTATTTCTTGATATAGCTATTGAAGCCTTGCCTATCACTATCACTACATAGTATAAAACAAAGTCGCTTTCTAGGTCCCTATGTCCCTTTGTATGCTTAAATCTTTATAACTACGCAACGGATTTTGATGCGGTTTTTTTAATAGATAGAGTGATTCAAGAGGAAGATTTTTATGCCCATGCGAAGCCGGGGCGGGTCGCTAGTTTATATATAGTTACGATATAAGTATGAAACTTACGAGGTCTAAATAACTTCACCTAGATAGCTTGAACTTCTGTGAACTCTATAAATTTATGTTCAGGTGCTCACTTACGGAGGAAATGACAGATGAAATTATATTAGGTATGTTGGCCCCTTGAAAGGAACTTTTGCTTTGAAAAGAAAGTTAATTAGAAAACAGATGTTAATTTCAGTGTGAAAAATTACTAAATTTCATTTCTCTTTCCATGAACAGGGGTTTCTTTTAAATTACTTAAGTAACTTTTATGAAGTAGCGTTTTAGAAGAATCGTTATTTAATTACAAAATTTGTAATTATTATTTTATAGCAGAATATACTCACTAAGTTTTTTTATTCGCTTAAATTAGGCGTTGGACAATCTTTTATTAACTTTCAGAGAACCTTTTCGAACAGCATAAAAACAAAAGAATCTGATCTTTGTGAAAAGATAAAAACTTTTAAAATGTAAATTAAACAAATCTATTGTCATTCGTTGTACAGATGATAATGGTTGGATTTCAAGAGGCTCGCTTGACCTACATTTAGTCCCGGCCACTCCCGGCATTCCTGTCTCTTGTACAGGCGATGGGAGCAGACAGGTTCAACGGATACTTTAATTTACAACCTAAATAGCTTAAAAAGATGATTCATTTTTTCTTGCTTTAAACAGATCATCAGCATCGTTCCGTATACGTGACACGGTCAATCGACCATGCACACCCTGGTGTCAGAGTTCTTCGGAACCGTCTCTCGTCCTCTGACGTGGTTCCTTTTAACGACTTTAAAATAGCAGTTCGAAAACGATTTTTGCCTCTGCAATGTTCTTCTATTTTCGGTAACAACATTGAAAGTATTCTCACTTATAACCAGGATTTAGGCATGCATGATTATTAATTTTAAAAGTTTTACGTTTTTTAATTTCACCAATAGAGTCCTGCTCATACTGCGACATATTAACGCCATCTATTGACCGAGAAACTGTGATTCTAAATCTTATTATTAAATAAAGCTTATTAAATAAAGCACTAAAACCAGTTTGTGGTAGGATGAGGATAGTTTATAAAATCCTGTTTTTATAATACACACTCTTTTATCATTAAATTTTATTTTATATCTAGCAAGAAAAGGAACTAAATCGTTTTCTTAGGCAATGGTACCACATGCTAGAAGGTAAGATAACATAAATATTCCTCGAAAATACAATGACCAAGTTGCGGCCGCTGGTTGGACCGCTTCCAGGCACTGTGTCCAATAGATTGCCTCAATTTGACCAACTTCTAGTTAGAAAACTGACAATATTGTGTAGAAAAAATGGTATGATATTCTGTTCAGATTAATCTGTTTTTTTGTATTGCTTGTTTTTTTATATGGGAAACAAATAGATTTTTACATGCATTATAGGTCAAGGTATTTTTACAATGTAACCATATAATATAAAATATAATATAAAAATTACAGGATTATGAGTGTATAGTACTTTCGTACTTCCGATGTCATACGCTCTCAATCCTGTTAATTTAATTTTATTTCATACAGCGCGTTAGTTTGAAACTTCATATATTAAAAAATAGTACCTGGGCGACCGAGCTTCGCTTATTTTATGCAGAAAATATTTTTGCTTGGAAATATGGGTAAAATGAATTTTCCCAGACATGGAACCTAGCTATATTATATTTTAGACTATGTAAGAACATATGTTTAAAATTTGAAAGAAATCGTTAGAGCCGTTTTAGAAAACGCGAGTACTCGCGAGAATAATCGTTTCGTAGAGACCGAGTGCTATTTCGTAATTCTATTTATATACCTTTAGATTTCCATAATTTCCACGCAAAACTTCCAAATAAATAAACTCGGAGGTAGATTAACATCCATCCGCTGGGCTCTGAAAGGCCTCCGTCCATTCTATTTTAATTAATTTAGACAAGTTATTTCGATCTTTCCATCTTTCCACCGGAACCGAGAGTTTGGCAGTTTGACACTTGTTTGAATTCATAATGATGGCCTTCTGAATAACAGATTAATAATCTCATCTCACTCTACCTGGGTAGTCAGTAAGGTTAATGTTTTCCTAACAGGCCAAAATACGTCCACTAATCGACTGAAGTCCAGCCTCCCCAAAGATTTCCGATCTGACCGATTTGAGCAAGTAATTAAATCTAAGTACCTACTGTCTTTCCAACAGAAAGAAAACATGTACTTGAATACGCGCAGTAACATCAGCTCTATTTTGAATTTTATCTACTGCAGTTAACGCTGCTTTAATCTCTATATATAAAACAAAGACGGGTTTGTTACAACACTTATAACTCGAGATCTGCTGAACCAATTTTCATGGTTATTGATTCGTTTGATTTGTCTCCGCCCCGAATAGCAGAATCTAATATCATCTTAAAAACATTGGAAAAAGATGAAAAAAATAAAAATAAAAGAAAACATTTTCCCATACAAAATGTCCGTGGGCTGTAACTAGGGTGTAAGGTAGGTGTAAGGTAGGGTAGGTGTACGGTAGGTATAGGGTACGGTAGGTGTGCGGCAGGTGTAGGGTAGATGTAGGGTAGGTGTGGGGTAGGTGTAGGGTAGGTGTTGGGTAGGGTAGAGGTAAAAAAATAGGGCAGGACAACGTCTGCCGGGTCAGCTAGTTTTAAATATATTGTTTCCTGCTGATTTCAAGAATACATTTTCTAAGGCCGCATCATTCGTATGTCGAACATGTTCATGTGAAATTCTTTAGTATAAATTAATGCCAAGATAGAGTCACGGTTCTTGGTACTAGATCTGCGGCTCTACTTTGATCAGTCCTAAATCAATCCTAATCACAGTCTTGCAAAGATTTATACCGAAATGTCAAAACAAGAAATACTCTCGTATGAAAAAAAAATATATAAAAAAATACATAGTGTCAAACCGCACGCGAAGCAGGCATTTTTTTATCTATAGTATTACAGATTAAAGAATATTCAGGCCTCGACCTCAAGTTCAAAATAGGAATTCTTGCTCAATAAATTAAAATACACGCTGTTCCTAATTCTGATCATAAACAATAATTTATGTATGTTTGCAAACTAATTTTGATCAATAGGTCAATAGAACGTATGGGAAATGCGCGGTTGTTAATTTTAATGTATAAGACGGCTATATAAGTTAACTACAGGTTAACAACGGCAAGCTTCTCTAGTATTCGACGAAACAGCGTCACAGTTTAGTGCACCGAATGCAATTTAGGAAATCTACTGCAAATTGCGCAGCAACAAATTCCGCAAACATGTAGTCTCACAGAAACTAATCCAATGTGCTTCTAAATCAATCTGTTTAAAACAGATTTGGGGCCGAAGAAATTGAACTTTCTGTGTTTGGTACTATTTGATTCTCGCACCTTCCACATATGGGACAAACTGTCATTCTCTGCTTACGCTTTAACAGAGATCCAAAATTGATATTAAAAAATAACCCTCATTTTTAATATTTTTTGCCTATTCATTTTTACAGCGATCCATATTCTTATGGCTCCTATAACTATAACGGTCTTAATCAGGTATTTAGTTTCCTAAATTCGACCTCTTCACGATCCACTACGGAGCTTAGGACAATTACAATATTGCTTAAAACGGCCACTTTTAGCAGTTTTGCAACTTGTAACTATAGGGAACTATAATTCAATAATGTAATATACTTATGTTTAAAATTAACTTCAGATCCAGAACCTTAATTATTGTACATAACACGGATTTTTGATAACTTGTGTTTTCAGTGAGTCATGATTTTTAAATGACGGTGGCGCTAGTGTTCATCGAGGTATCTAAAGGTCTGTCTTAAGGTCCTAGGTTAATCCTAGCGCTTTCCCGGTTGCAACTTCATTTGCTTGTTTTTTTTTCTACTCCTCTTTACCCGACCTTGATATGGCAGTAATTAGGTATACAAGGTACAAAGAAGCAACTGTCGTCAGTACCCCTAGTATGAGATTTTATAAACGCAGACGCTTGCGACTGCGTTAGGATTTTGTATAGAATTTCTTAGCTGCCTTACTATCCACCAGTACATGTTTATCATACAAAATCGCTAACGCAGTCGCTAACGTCTGCGCTTATAAATTCTTATACTAGGGGTACTGGCCTCCGTATTTATTTATACCCAGATGCCGTCGGCTCTGTTAGTAGAAGTTCAGTAATTAGACGCCCATTAAGACCTAATCGAAGACTAGCTCGGGCCCCACCCACCACCTGGAGCAATCTTGAAAATTAATTATTTTCCATGCCTTAATTGCAATTTGATGGAGAACAGATATATCAGCTTACTAATACTGTTATGATTGAATTAATGTAAAGCAGATGATGACAGCAAAATAATCCTGTGAAAATAATCAATATTTATGTGAGTAAAATACTATAAACTGGTTTTACCTGCGATTTCGCTTGCGTGGCATAGCATTTGTCTTTTTTGTTACAAACAAATACTTAAAAGTTCTAATTATGTATGTACTTATGCTTTTCTTATCGCTTAGATTCGAACAGATATGATATACCAAATATCATGCAAAATCTGTCCAGAAATTTAGCTGTAAAAGCGTAACAGGTAATCAGACAGACTTTCCCATTCATAATATTTAGTATAGATGTGGTTACTCAGACTACTTACTAGGAAAATTGGTCAGGGTGGGCGTCGAAAAACATACTGCGGCCAAATCGCAGTACTCTTGAAAAACATTTAGGAATATTTACGAAAAGGAGAATTAAGTGCCACAAAAAACCCACACAAAACGAATAAAACAAATTACTCGGGAAAACACAAAGACCTCCAAGGTATCTGGAATATTCCGTATCAGTGGAGAGCCCCTGCAGCGCGCAATATCCGAATGCCGACGCGGCGGCATCTCAATAGTTCTGGATTAATATCCACCTTAAATACTACCTACTAATAACATAAATGTGAAAGTAACTCTGTCTCTCTATCTGTCTGACTTCCTCAAGTACAGTGGCATAAATATACCATCTGGGGCCTTTTATCAAAAAAAATTGTCACGTTATACTCAGTTTAATTTTAATAAACTTCTAAATTTTCAGCGTACTCAATTACAGGTTGTCAATACATATGTCCCACTAATGGCCATAGGCCTCCTCTCTTAGGCGAGAGGGAATCTTCTGTAGTCCCCACGCTAGCCCAATGCGTATTCGAGACTTCACATTTATCCAAAAAATAAAATAATAAAAAAGATTTTTATAATATCTCCATATTTCTAATAACAATTCTAAAACAGCCTAACAAAATTTAGACAATCGATCTATATTTCTAAAGCGAAAGGTAGAATCACACATATTTTATCACGAAAACTACTAGAGGTTTTTGATTTGACTGGATTTTGAGGAGCTCACGGAGCCGACCCACTCTTGACCGTTTTTTCCTGTTTGTTTTAGCAAAACACGATCGCTTTCATTTACTATAACTACCTACATAATAACATAATAAAAGTCAAAAAGTAATTTGGAATTTTCGCTCGTAACATAGTAAGTATACTTAAGCAACTCGACTCAAAACTTTTTATGGCAAAAGCATGCGAAAGTAAACACAAACTCGAAAACAAAATCTGATCTAGGTAAAATCGCTTTAAATTAAAGATATCCGCATATCGAGGTATTTTCATCAGACTTCCATTTGTATCTTTACAAATTCGACCGTTGGCACAAAATATATAATAGTACCTTACCTTTGGTGTAAATCAAATCTTTTAGTGACTAAGTAATATTAAACGCAAAAGGTTTTTGATGAAATCTCTTTTATAAGGTACGGTAACAAATTGTAAATTTTAACGTACCTTTAATTATTATATTTTCATTTAAGTACGTACTTTTTGTGTTTTTTCGTTGTACTTCTCCAGCGTGAGGTACCACTCACAAAGTACAACAGTACACTCACAAATAAGTGACACACCCAGCTCAAACAAGTTAAAAAAAATTACGTTGACCGCGCACTTGACTCCCCCAGCCTACATTCATAAAAAACACAGCTTTATAAGAGCTCCTTGTTGAGCCACTCATCCTAGAATACCTACAAATATCTCTATAATATTGCATCAAAACAATAAAAATAATTCCACACACAGTTCCTCTCCGGTTGCTCATTAGTCAACTGTGCACGTTTTTACGAGGTCCTTATGACTAGGGCGCGGAGAATGCGGTAAATAACGCCACCTGAGTACACGACGAGCCGCTTACGTACCGAGCATTAATTTGTACAACCCTAGCTTCATGTTAAGTATATACCTACTTAAATTTCTAACGTATTTATTAAGTACTTAAAAATTTCAGAAAAGAATGACATGTAGATTTTTTTAAAATAGATTCATAGGTTTCGTAGAACTCTGACATATCATATTCAGGGTATGCATGGTCAATTACTATCTAACAGACATTAGATGATGATGATTTAAAAAAAATATGATTAACTAGCTTTCACCCGCGGCTACACCCGCGTGAATTTCGGGAACAGTGCTTTTTCCCGGAATGAAAGGTATGTCCTTCTCAGTACTCCTAACCATGTGTACCTATGTGTATGCGAAGTTTCAAACAGATTGGTTCAGTAATAAAACTTAAAGATGTAACAAACAAACAAATATACAAACTCACTTTGGCATTTATAATATTAGTTGGGATAACTGTGACATACGATACGTACCTAATACATAAGTTAATTAAGTTGGTTATCGAAAAATAAATAAAAAAGCCATCCAAATATTATACATTTGTAAGAATGGTTAACTTTAAAGTCCAAGTCGTGCAGACTTGGATATGAATATCCCATAATGCACACGGGAAGTTCTCGCCCGAGACTACGGTCTCGGGCGAGAACTTTTATTTAAATAAAACTGTTATTCGCGTTGAATTTATTACCTACCATAATGTAAATTTTGTTTACAATCCAACCCCATTTAAACTCTTGCTTTGATTCAAAGGAAAGCCTTTCTATCTGTTCTGTGAACATAATCTTACCCGGGATTCTAAGATTGGTAAAAAGATAATGTTTGGTGAGCATCATGGTCATTTTTAAGCATTAAACCGATTGATTCAGCCGTATGACTGGGGCCGGGGTCAAGTTATATTGTACTACTTTTCACCCGCAGCTTCACCCGCGTGAATTTCCCTCGGGAACAGTGCTTTTACCCGGGATGAAAGATTCCCTATGTCCTTCTTAATACTTCTATCTATGTGTATGCGAAATTTCAGGAAGATTGATACAATAGATAGGGCGTGAAAGCGTAACAAACAAACAAACTCACTTTCACATTTAGGTATAATATTAGTAGGAAGTAGGATAGGATAGTATGATGAGCTGTAGCCCGCGGCTTTGCCTGCGCACCCTGTCTCCGGCCTTCAACTAGCTACATACAAATGAAGCGTTGACGTAATGGATAAGCTGTTATGGATGTCTCCCAAAAGAAGACTGGAAGCTGGAAGAGATTGCATTTGCGATAAGACAATTTCACATTGTCTATGATGCAATAAAAAGTATAAGTTTTAAGTAAATTATATACTTATAATTTTTACCAAAGGCACCAAAGGTCTTTTTTACCAAAGGTCTTTGTACGAAGGCTATCTGTTTGGGTTTCTTCCGCCAAACAGCAGTCAGTGCATGCAGTGTCCTACATCTCGCGAAAACACTACAGTGTCCCGGTTTAAAGAGTGAGAGATGTCAGTGAAGTTACATGGTACTGTTGCAAATATTCTTAGGCCACCACTAAAAACCATGCAAGATCCAGTGAGTAAGCGGGACAGCGCAATACATGATCTAAGGCGACATCCCCCTTACTTACTTGATCTTGCATGGTTTTAAGAGATGGTGGTAAGCCACCATCGCGCTAGTGACTCTAGATATCCCGAGCTTCAATTTTATAGGCTACCGCTCGATTGCTAGCGAAAATGTATAAAAAAGGCTTGTATTTAACAGAACGGTCATTTTTTTATCAAAATTGGTTGGTACCATAAAAACAAATGGTGATTTTCAGTCGTTAGAATACCGTGCAGTATCGGCGACGTAGTATCACTGCGGTGCTTACCTTGACAGGGCAGATTAATGGTGACTGTCGCCCGCAGGTACTCCTGTAGCCTTGGGCAAAGTAAGAAAGATTACCAACACTTTTTCTACCTCTATTAGGTATTATCATTTGTCAGGACCTCGGTGAGAGGGCTAATTCAGCCCTGTTATCTCAATGAAGGTTATTTAGTTCACTATTTAAATAATGGATACAAAATAGAAACTTAAGTCAAATTAATAATCAAGTACTCATTTTAATTTTAGCCGAAAGCCAAGTGGACTTGGTCCACTGATGGTAATTTCTGCATCTTCGACCATCGGTTCAGCGCGCTATGTGCCCCGCCCACTGCGACAAACTAGCTTATCCACTGTAATAAATGTAAATTGTGGCATGTAACCTAAGTATATCTATACCTTATCTCTGACAAAGTCGCGGGTAACAGCTAGTATCACATAAAGTAGGTAAATAGGTATATCGGGAAAAATAGTTTTCTTTTTGCAACAGTCATAGGCACATTTTATTTTCAAAATGTTAATGGCGTTTTAAGTGAAGCTTCTTCGTTTCCATTATAAAGGTAGAAGTAAACGTAGGTACTTATACTTAATATGAAACAAAAGCTACAAAATGTTAATTTTCGCGGATGATCAAATTACGCTTTAATGAACGTTGACGAATTTTCGCTTTAATCATCGCATTGTCCACTAATTTATATTGTGCCAGTATCATGGCAATATTTAGCTAATTGAACGGAAAACGTAAATTGGTCATTCAGTAGAATCTGTGCTCGGAATAACATTGGTAACTAGCAGTAACAACGTTACGCCGAATAAATCGGAACTTCGACAACTTTATTGCTGATTATAATTCTATCCGCAATTAAGACGAGATCTTCAATATACCCACAGCTATTGTTTTCCTTTTAATTCAACAGACGGCTTCTGTGGACCACGCCTCGCTTAGAGGTTGTGGGTTCGAAATTTCTAATCTTATACCACTATAATGCCACTAATAGGTAGGTATTATAAAGGCAAAAGTTTGTGAGTGTGTTTCTTACTTCTCCACGTCTCCCAACAGGCGTTTCGACGTGGAGAAGTCAATTTTAATGAAATTTGGTATGGAGGACTCTAGCCGATACCATGGATTTTAACTTATAGTACGCGATTCCCATTATTTCCAGTAATCCCCTCTAGCACTGACCCCGGGGTGAAAATTGAGAATTTTCTTCCCAGTTGTCACCCGGATGACAAATTTTCCCAACGTTTTTTCGCGTATGATATTTTAGTGGGATTTGTTGTTTTAGGTTTTTAGGACCTTCTTATGATAAGAAAATGATTCCGCGTTTAGAACCTCCAATCGCTACTAGAAACATGACTAAACATGTTCCGATTTTAGGCACATATTATATCACCAGCTGCATGAGCGACACTCGTGAGAGGCAGATGCTCATAAAGTCATAAATATATTGCCAAATTTAATGTCTTACACCCATATTCTCAAACGTTTCCTCAAACTCCACTCATCCTCACTCGACCTCAATGGTATTCATAGTTGACATTAGCTTCCTCACCTTAAGGAAATTACTCAATGGAGGTGAGGAACGAACTGTCAAAATATAAGGTTGGTCAAGAGGTACCTTAAGGAAGCCTCGAACGTTTCGTTTTACGAAAAGTAGGTACATTTATTGAGGACCAAATTTAAAAGAACTTGTACCCACTGTAATAAGTTCTTTGTGTATTAAGTATTTTGTTGTTTTATAATAAATCTATGCCAGTAAGCTAAAATTGAAAAAGAAACGATGTCAAAAACTCTCTTTACGTCAAAAAGTTAAACGGTTTACCAACATACAGATATAAAACGGAACGTCATTCCTTGACTCATCCTCACTTGAGTTTGCTCAAGGATACAATCAAAAATACCATTTTCAAGGAAAGTTGGAGGACTTCCTTGAGGCGTCCTCGAATGAGGTTGAGTGGAGGCGACCTATGAGGCAACGTTTATAAATATGGGTGTTAGGCACCTTCCTCATGAAAAGAAGCAAACGCCGCCGGGTAAGCTCCGGGCTTCCGGCTGTTCCAACAGGATACTATAACGTAGGTAGAATTTACTAATTACTTAAGGTATGTGTGAGGAGAGTAGATAAATCCAGGTTTCAGCGAATCGCACAATATTTATTATTTGTACTTTACAAAAGGTTAGACTCTTAAGGATAACCGTTAATAAGAGATTATAGGGGTCGTGAGATCAAAGTAGGCACGAGATCCAGTCAGGCAGCCGCTATGAAATAGCCAGCCACTTAACTTGAGATGGTGAGATCAGCCGAAAGAGGTCTTCCAGTGGACGCGCGCAGCCTTATATATGGCCGTCGGGGGTGATGCGGTGCGGGGCAGCGAGGAAGGACCGCCGTAGGAGAATGCGTGACGTCACAATACAACCGGGGAGACGCTGTTATCAAATTAAGACTACATAGGTACTTTCCTGCAGTGTGGTTTCAGCCGGCTTCAATATTTGATTTGGATGCGGGAAACGCTGAGATGAGTTATAAATAGCCAGGCAAATAAAGTCAAGGTTACATATACCCCGGTCATATTTTTACGGTAAGAATCCGAGGGTAAACAATATTCTAAGTGAACGAAGCAGAATGGCGCCGTAACCCGTTTCACAAGTTATGGCGGTAATCAAGGGCGGATCCAGCTTACTATGGAAAAAACGACTATGGGGAGAATTTGGAGGATGCCCACAAGCTTGTGATGACATAACTATGGATATTGATTACCTTAATAGGCTGATGATATTAAATGCTATGCATCAATAAAATTTAAAAATAACGCGATGTTTCCAAAAGGAAAAACCAAATTCAAGTCGTTCATGAGTCATGCATGAAGTAAGTTATCCCGCCATCCCGCTAAGAGTAGTCATAGCAGGCTGGCCGTTTTTTTGGGTGGCTGTGTGTGACCTAAAATGTTTAGTGCTGGATCCGTCCGTGCTTAGCGATAATAAAATGTTTGTCGCGTACAACTATAATTATTTTAGTTCCTTTATCATCATACATTGAACAGGTTTCCTGATTAATGTACTTGCTTATGTTACTGTCCTATGCAATATCTAATATCAAAGTCTCGACGCATCAATATTTCGTCGATAATTAAATAACACAATGTTGTCAGTATAAAATCAATGTTTTATTTTCTTCCTAGAAACATTAACTACAGGTTCTGTCTCGTATTCAATTTCAACGCGAGGTTTCCTCTTGCTGATCTTCTCGGCAACATCCTGTAACCACAAGAAACAGTTTAATATATTTGTTTAGTAGCTATCGCTAACGGCTTCGCCCGCGTGAATTTCCCACGGGAACAATGCTTTTTCCCGGGATGAAAGGTATCCTATGGCCTTCTCAATACTTCTATGTATGTGTATGCGAAATTTCAGGAAGATTGGTTCAGTAGATAGGGCGTGAAGAGATAACAAACTCACGTTCGCTTTTATAATATTAGTTAGGATGTATGTATACGTTCATGTTGACAGTCAAGGACGCGTAACGTTAGTTGGTGTGGTGGTGTAAAGATGGGTGCGCGGTCACTGTAGCCTATCTACGCCTGTGACCAAGGCTTAGAACAGATACCAAAAGTACCGGTTCTGTACCAGTATTTAGAGGTTCTTTTCATTTCGGTAGCTGTACCTGATGAGTACCATGTGTAGTACCAGATGAGTACCGGTACTTAATATCAGTACCGGGCGGGCATTGAGCCACGTTGCCAATCCGTACATTAACAGATACACCTCTGAAATGTATTTTTAGAATAAGGTATATATTATATGGGCCTATTGTTAATAACATGTTGTTGCCTGAGATAAATTAATATTTAAGATATTGTGTTTTACTTTACCTGACCTCTGAACCTATATAGGTTTAGGATGTAATAGGGAAAACTCAAAATGATGATAATAATCCATGTATAATATCTGAGTTCTAACCTCAATATCAGATGTTTCCGACTCAAAATCGCTGCCAACTTCAGCTTCTTGTCTTCTTCCCGAATCACTTTCCTGGAGCAAACAAAAGTAATTTGTGTCAATCTCTTAATTGTCAATTTCTTAATTGTCTCATCACTACATAGTATAAAACAAAGTCGCTTCCTCTGTCCCTATATCCCTATGTATGCTTAAATCTTTAAAACTACACAACGGATTTTGATGCTGTTTTTTTTAATAGAGGAAGGTTTTTATGCCCATGCGAAGCAGGGGCGGGTCGCTAGTATTCATCATAAATATCTTCAAAAGTTAAAGATCCTGATAACCATTTAACAAAATGTCCCATGGTTTTAAAAGCAACTATAATTATAATTTTCATTCCTCTCGTGGAACTGATCTAAGGCAGACGCGTACATCATTGTTGTGATCAAAGTACAACGTAATAAATACCTTACTTACTTAACTGAAAGTCTTAAATTGTTTGTATCACTTGCATTCCTTGTTTCTGTGTGTTAGTGGTATTAGTGCAGTGTTCGAACGAGTTGGCACCATAGTAAATAAACCACGTGCTAAAGTGAGATAGCTGGCACCGACGCTAATCATACCTAAGTATTTACCGCAATGGAACGGACCCCACCTAATTCATTTGAAAAATTATGTTTGTCTTATCCTAAGGAAACCATGAATGAATGCTCCGTGTCTTACCCTGACTTAACATCTGTTTCCAAGGCACAAAGAACGATGGACGATTTTATTAAATCGCGGAAACGTAAATATGATGCGGATGAGGATATTCTTAAAAAAGTGGAACAGAAAATCAGTGAACAGTTGGAATCATGGCAGGAAAAACTAGATTCTACAATCACTAATTCTGTATGTAGTTCTATTAACTCCATACTGGAAAAAGAAATGGGCAAGCTGACTTCATCTATCAATGATACCTTGCAACAATTTGGGTCGCGTTTAGATGATATCCAGGCATCTGTATCCTTTGCTAATAACAGGCAAGATCTATTTGAAACTAGATTGAAGGTTGTAGAGGAAGGATCGACATTAGTAACCCAAACGATTAATCAGGTATCTGTTTTGGAGAATAAGATTGAAACCATGGAACAGCAAGCGCGTCAATGTAATATTGAGATATCAAATTTGCCTGAACATCGGAGTGAGAACTTGATTTCCATATTGGATAAGATAGGTAATATCATTAAACATCCCATTGAGGCTAAAGACATCATTTCAGTACACAGAGTACCACACTTCGATCAGAAAAATCCCCATCCTAGAAATGTGGTCGTAAGACTCATGTCAAAAATGCTACGCGACAACATTATCACGGCAGCACGGGCAGTGTTGCCGTTCAACAAAAAACAAAGTCGCCAGACTGACTGGAAAATGTCGCTAGATATAAAAATAAATGACCTAAAAAAATCCGCTAGAAGTCGCTAGATTTCTAAGGGACAGTACCTAGATAATTAATATTGAATTTATAACATAAGTGAGTAATTGAAATGTTTATTCAGTTTAAAAGGTAATTAAAACTATAGGTAACAGATAAAATTATTAAAGGTACAAAAAAATGTCGTCATCTTCGTCGTCAATTTCTGCAGATACTGATGCAGCCAAAGTCGATAGTTCTGATCAATGGTAATTCAGAGTGCTGCCAGTAATTATATGTAAATTAACTTAAGTACCTAATGTGTTATTGTGGTAACCGTAATGTTGTATAGATTATAGTTGTACGATTATAATAATTAATTAGATTAAAAAATAAACATAGATGTGTGAATATTACAGGAAGTCACTAGAAGTAGCTAGATTTTTTTTCTGGGGTCTAAATTGATAAAAAGTCGCTGAACACACCCAAAAATCCCCTAAATCTAGCGACAAAGTCGCTAAAACGGCATCACTGAGCACGGGCTGTTAAAGGCATTACATCTCATCAATTACTAATGCAACTGTTAGGTAGCCCTCGCAACATATACATAAATGAGCATCTTACCCCACGTAATAAACTATTATTTCGTCAGTGTCGTGAAGCAGCCAAAAAACATGATTATAAGTATGTTTGGATTAAACACGGCTCAGTGCTCGTTCGTAAAAATGATACGTCCGCTATCTTTGCTGTGCGATCGGAACAGGACATTTTGGATAAAGTTAAACCATAATTATGTACTATTTTTTTCACGATATATTTATAATTTGATATATTATTATGTAAATAATACTCAGATAACCTTAGTTTGTAGCGAGACTATAATAATATTCTTTTTTCTTTGTATGAGTAATCGTCTAAATCTTTATATTGCAACTTTTTATTGTAAGTTAACTTTAAATAGCATAAATGATTTTTTTTTAATATTAACTGAAATCTTCTGCGGTGTGTTCGTCTTTGACAAAAAGTTATTTTTCATGATGTATTCATATTGTCTATTTCACGTAATTCTTTTTATAACAACTTATAAAATAAAACTGTACAAGAGCGAATTTAAAGCATACTATTGGTTTGATAATAAGTCACAAATATTCTTATCTTACTACCACACTTACTTAATGCCACTCTTACTTAATCAGTATATTCTTGGTATAAATTATATGATATTTTTTATTATGCACTCTTTCATAGTAAATAATCATAAATTTGTTTACGCCACACTTAGTAAGTTACCTGTGTCTTTCTCCGCAATTATTAATAATAGTAATACTACTCAAGATTATGCTGTTTCTTTATGGATCAAAACTTAATAATTTATTACCAAAATTGTCAAGGTTTAAAGACGAAATTGCATACTCTCTATCTTAATATTTTGTCACACAATTATGACATAATAATTTTGACCGAAACATGGTTCCATGAAAATATTTCAGATAATGAGATAATTGATAATAGGTATCAGGTATTTCGGACGGATCGTAACCGCTTGGTCACTGGCCGCAAAGATGGCGGCGGTGTGCTGGTGGCGGTACTGCGTTCGCTCTGCGCGACTGACTGCACTGACTCACCTCCCCTCCCCGCAGGACTGCTACTGCCGTATGGATGTGAGGACATACCTCCGCTTGTTGACTATTTGATTTTAAACATTAGTATAGAAAATCGCAATTGCTTGTTGGCCGCAGTTTATATCCCGCCTCGGCAAAATATTTCTTCATATGAAACTCTTTTTAATAAATTAAACAATTATTTGCACAATACTAACTTACCGGAGCTGAAATGGGGCCGTGTCGGGCTACATCTACAGCCGATCATTGGTACACAGATAAATTCTAAACATTCATGTGTAACCAATTTTATGTCATTACATAACTGTTCCCAATTAAATCCACTCTTAAATATGTCAAATAACATACTAGACCTATTCATAACGGATAATATTAGCTGTAGTCTTGTTCCCGTTACGGCTCCTTGATACACCACACATGATGATCATCCCCCATTTCATGTATTGCTGCCATTGTCGGAAAAACCGACTATCCTACCTTGTA
The DNA here is from genome assembly GCA_947044815.1 of Apomyelois bistriatella. Taxonomy (NCBI): domain Eukaryota; kingdom Metazoa; phylum Arthropoda; class Insecta; order Lepidoptera; family Pyralidae; genus Apomyelois; species Apomyelois bistriatella. Next base: position 3,506,350 of record OX345693.1, read on the forward strand.
AACCTCGTGTAAAATACTGTTATAAAAATGGTGATTTCGAAAAGGTTCGTAATGAGATACAGAGTTATAACTGGGCAGAGTCATTTTCCAACCTTAGTGCTGAAGAAGCCGTTAGTTATTTTTATGAAAAAATATATATAATTATTAAAAAACATATTCCGACAAAGGTGGTGAAAACCAATATTTTTCCGAATTGGTTTACGTCTGAGTTGATTTATTTATATAAGAAGAAAAATAAGTTATGGGTTCAATTAAAGAAGTTTTATACTAAATCTAACTATCACATTTATTCTTTATTAAGAAAAAAGGTCAAATTAGTTATGGAACGCTGTTATAATAATTACATGAATAATTTAGAACAAAGACTCAGAGAAAACTCTAAAATGTTTTGGTCGTATGTTAATATGCGGAGGAAGAGCTCCGATATACCAGATACTGTAAGCTTAAATAATATTACTTCAAGTTCTCCTGCTGAAGTCTGTGGTCTCTTCTCTAATTATTTTCAATCCGTATTTGAACCTTCTACAGTACCAGAAGACTTTGAACTTATTGATATTAAATTAGATGATATTAACACTCCACTAGCTATGATAAATGAGGTTGTTATTAATAAAGATGACGTACGTAAAGCGTTACAAAATCTAGATACGACGAAAAGTTCAGGTGTGGATAATATTGATGCATATTTTCTTAAAAGCACTGCCGAGGTAATAGATGAGCCTCTCTGTCTTCTTTTTAATAAATGTTTATACGAGGGAGTTTTTCCTAAGGTTTGGAAAATTGCAAGAATACACCCTGTTCACAAGGGAGGTTCAAAAAAGATTGTTGAAAATTTTAGACCAATATCGATTTTGTCCTTCATAGCAAAGGTTTATGAGAAGACTCTCATTCAATGATTCATGAAGCAGTATATTCATGTTTGCGAAGTAATATATCACAAAATCAGCATGGCTTCACAAGCAACGTTCAACTACAACAAATTTACTAGTTTATACAACTTATTTATTTGAAAGTTTAGACAATAGTTGTCAGGTCGACTGTGTGTATACCGACTATTGTAAAGCATTTGATAAGGTAGACCACAAAATTCTTCTTGAAAAAATTGCTTATAATGGCATTAGGGGTGATTTGTGGCGCTGGTTCAAATCATACATAATGAACAGAAGTCAAAAGGTAGTTATTAACGGGCATGAATCTGAATGTATAGGTGTGACGTCAGGAGTACCCCAAGGGTCCATTCTAGGACCACTTTTATTCATTCTATTTATTAACGATGTTGGAGAATGCTTTAAACATTGTAATTATCTGTTGTATGCTGATGACATTAAAATTTTTCACAAAATTGAAAATGACAGTGACCATGTCAAATTTCAAGAGGATTTGAATCGTTTCTCCAAATATTGTACTGACAATAAACTAGAGCTTAATTTAAATAAATGCAAACAGATAACCTTTACAAAAAATATAAATATCAGTGAGTACTCATATGTTTTAGGTGGTTCGGTATTAAAAAAAGTCAATGTTATAAAGGACCTTGGCGTCACACTTGACTCGAAACTTCAATTAGATGTGCACATAGAAAATATTATCAATAAAGCATTTAGGATGTATGGCTTCGTAATGAGATCTAGTATTCTATTTAAGAATTCCTCCACTTATCTATATTTGTTTAAAACTCTTGTAAGATCCCAGCTGGAGTATGCGGTTGTTATATGGAATCCTCTTTATCAGAAGTATATTGATGCATTGGAGATGATACAAAAGAAATTTTTAAGATGTATGCAATTTAGATGTGGTAAGATGCGCCTATCATATTGTGACCTTCTCAAGGAGTATAAACTATTAGACTTAAAATCAAGACGAACACAGCTTGAAGCAGCGTTGTTGTATGACATACTTCATAACAGATATGATTGTACAGATATTATCAATAACATATATTTCAAAGTTCCATTTAGATCAACTATGCGACCCACGAGAGCACGGGACCTATTCTGGACTCTATCAAGTCGAACTAATGCAGGTATCAGGAGCCCCTTGAATCGAATGGCAATGTCGTATAACAGGTTGTTTCAACATCTTGATATTTTTCTATTGAAATTTTCTGCTTATAAAAAGGGAGTTATTGACAAATTGTCCGAGTTATAACCTTTCTTATTTTATTTATGAACTTTCAAAGCAACATAAGATATGATTCAGACTTGTATTAATTTTCATTAGCAGGTAAAACAGCTTGCGTGATAAACATTTTATATTTTGCTAACTTTAACGATTTTCAATGGTGCACAGACAAAGTAAAATGTATTTTCATACTTAATTCACAGAGTACAAGGAAACGACTGTAATAGTATATATATTTAATATCTGCCTTGATTTTTTTCCCACATTTTGTTAAAACTTCTCATTGATTCGATGTGACCAGCTTCATTGGGTTCATAGTGCCCTTATCCTAAGATTTTGTTATATGTATAAAATAAGACTGTGAACTTGTTTGTGGTCCATGTTAATAAATAAAAAAAAAAAAAAAAAAAATATGGTGTACATGGTCGATTGACCGAAATGATGATGATTATGATATTTAATTGTATACAATTCTGAATTAATTTCATTTTTAAACATGGGTCTGACAGTTATATTTAGTTTATCAAGTCTCAAGTTTAGTGGCCAGATAGGTAGATGATGAAGAAAAATGCTGGCAACAACTGGATTAAGGTCGCCCAAAATAGGGAAATATGGCGTAGACAGAGAAACATTTATGCCCAGCAGTAGGTCGTAGAAACTTGATGATGATTATTGAACCTTGTGGTTCATATGCAAGACTGAAACTAAACATTTTAACTAAAGATACCCTACCTCATCACTGTCCATATCGCTGTCAGCTTCAACAAACTCATCGGTCTCCTCCATAGTTTTCTCCAATTCCTGCTCTAACTCCGGCTCTATCTCCATCTCTCTCTCTTCTTCATCTTCCCTCTCACTTTCACTTTCTCCTGACACCTCTTCAGCTTTCAGGGCAGCATCAAATGCCATTTGCGGGAAGTTGTATATGTCATTGTACTGAAAAACAATGATAAATAAATAGATGAACAAACATACAGTAATGAAGATTTTTCAATATTTTAAAAGGTAGTATTTGTATCATAATGTATCTGGATAGGGTATTTTACATATTCAATATTATCATGTAGAAATGCAAGTATGGCTTATACATCAATATGTATATATTTTTATTGCAATATTACCTCACCTATTTCTGCAGCCAAACAGCAGTGCTCGCGTTGTGTTCTGGTTTTAAGGGTAACAGAGAAAAAAAACTTGACATGCTATAAAGTAAACCTATAATCCAGTGGCTCTTGATAAAACAAAATGTGTAAATAGGTTTCTTTTAAATTTCAACCCACTTTTTTCATATTTTCTTTATATTTCTATTACAAAACTGAAAATTGGTTGTATGTTCTGAATGTGTACGGAAAGAATTAATATCTACTTACAGTTCCCTTCTTCAACCTCTCCAATAGTTGTTTTTCAATAGCATTGTCTATCCTCGCAGCAACCAATGCCTTCTCTTCTCTTCTCCTCTCCCTTCTTTCAATCTTCCTCTGTATTGGAACTAACTCTTTTCTGCAATATGTTAGATGTTAATGAAACAAATATCTTTTTTAGACTGAGAACTCTCTAATTTTTCATAAATTTCTAGACTATAATATTGTTGTGGCCACAGATTAAGACATTCTTCATAGATATTCAGACCGATATAAATTGACCCACATCTAACGTCTTCCTGCTATCTTAAAGAGATTATTTCAGCATCTGGTAGGTTGATGTCCTACTAGTCTGGCAGCTAATATCAATCTTATATCAACAGCATAGAATTTTCACCAAAATAAAACATTAACCCTTTGACCACCAGACTATTTGTTTATTGTCATGCCCCTAGCAACAGGAAATCTTAAAATGTACTTTTTCTGTCAGGAATATCCGACATTAGCTATATAAGTACAAAAATATTTGTTGGAAAAATCTGACCTTGGAGGTATAAGGGTTAAACAAATATTCTAAATGGCTGGCAATGTATCTATCCCAATTAAAGTAAGCTCATAGATGGAACGAGACTACTAATAAATTTTAACATATTGTTACTTACACTCTTCTTAATTTGAGTTTTCTCATACGAATAAGATATTGTGTAATTTTGACAAACCGCTGCTTGCATTTTGCCTTTATAAAAGCTGGCCAATATAAGAGATTTTCATTGATTTGATAAATGGCTTTCTCAAAATTCCGCGACAGCTTAACTTTCTCCCATTGTTTTGCCGGGAACATTACCCTGGAAATAATTTTATTGTTATATCCCTTTCGCTTGCTGGAATTTTTATAATAATGTATTTATTATTGTTGACAAGTATACTCATAAATGGCACGGATAAAAACTATTCTTAGATTTACTACTACTTTTCGCTTCAATAACTTAAGACATCAAAACTGCTACTGACAAGTCCTAGGCTAAGTATAAAAGTAAAAAAAAAATTACCTTTCTGCCGTTCTCATATACAAATAAATAATACCATTTTCTTCTCTGATTGTTGCATACTTGCTATTTGCTAGTGGGCATGATGCCCTACTACATAAACCCGTGAGGTTATATTCGTTACGACAAAATTGTTGGGTCTTCGTGCTGGTAAAAAAAGTATTTATTTATATTTATATTAGATTACAAATTAATATTAAGGTGTATATGCGTAGGTATACTCACGTTACTTTATGTGAGCAATGCCTCTTGTTGATAATAGCCCAAACGACCTGCAAAAAATAGTTATGTATATTTTTGTTATACAGAATAAATTGTGTTTCAATAAACACTGATCAAAGAATAATTTAACTACTCACATCATCGTGTTGCATGGTTACAAATTATAGCATTTATTGTTTCAAAAAAACAAAAATTACCACACAGTATTTCTATTTTATTTCAAAAAGGGTACACACACGTGCGCATGAAAACAGCAGGCATTGCATTGCAGCAGATTAACAAAGAAAGTCAAGTCAATGTCAAGATATAAACATGACATGACACTATGACAGTAGATAACATTATATATTTTTTAACATAACTTGCCTAAACTAGAGGTCTGCCTGATGAGCTTTCTTTTTTTATTAACACGCTTTTATTAGCTTCACCTGTATGTTTGCTTGCTTGTTTGTTTGTAACCGACTTCTTTGAACTTAATTTTGACCCACTTTGAACGGTCAGATTTAATTCAAACTGTAGAATTATCAAGGACCGATGACAATACAATAATTCGATAAGTTTATCTCTAAAAAGTGAAAAATAAATATAGTAAAAATAAATTAAACCAAAGAGCGTGTGGGGTGCTCGACTGCTCGACAAAGGAAAAATATGGCACAAGCACCCCACACGCTTTTTGGTTTAATTTATTTTTCGTTTTTTAGTTCGATTGCTCATTAAAAGTGTGTTTTTTTTAGTTTTTTTTAACTTTATTATATAGGGTTCAGGTGGCTTACCAACATCTTTTTTAAAACCATGCAAGTTCCAGTGAGTAAGCGGGACAGCGCAATACATGATGTAAGGCGACATCTCCCTTACTCACTGGATCTTGCGTGGTTTTAAGAGATGGTAGTAGGCCACCTGGGGGTTGCTATTGCCACAGACTTTTTATAAACTAGTTTATAATAAATCTGTGGCTATTGCTATCGTCTCTTAAAACCATGCAAGATCCAGTGGGAAAATTTGTTCAATAGATAGGATGTGAAGAGGTAACAAACAAATATACAAACTCACTTTCGCATTTATAATATTAGCTAGGATTAGGATTAATTAGGAATAATATGAATTAAACACAATACCGACATAATGTCACTGTCAAAGATTATATAATCACTATGTTGTCACTTGCACCTTTCCGCCAAAACCTCTATGGCAACATTTTTTCTATTCTTTTCAAAAAGTCGTCGGTTATTTTTCTTACTGTCATGTCATGATGTCAGTGGATGTCAACCAACTGTGTTGTGTTTTTTACCATATTTTATTTTAAATTTACGGCCGCTTATAATGTAGAAAATGCTGATTAGGAGGAATTAATTAATAGACCTCGTGATTTTGTATTTGGTTATTTGAATTGAAACTAAATTATGAAGAAAAATGAGTGACAATATTAAAGTAGTTGTAAAAGTTAGACCTCTTATTTCTCGTGAATTAGATGGAAAAGCTTTGTGCCAATGGCGAGTAAAGAACAATTCGCTTTATCAAATAGATGAAAATGGTAAAGACGTTGGTCCATGTTATTCATTTGGTAAGTAATGCTTTATTTAAAAGTTCCCACATGACGCGCTAGTTCGATGTGGTATTTAGGTACCTTACCTTATTGTATGTAATTTAAATTAATCTTATTAACCGTGTTTTGATTTATAGACAAAGTTTACGATGCGGATACGAAAACTTCTGACGTATTCCAAGATGTAGCAAAGCCGATAGTTGAGGCCGCGACTGCTGGCTTCAACGGAACTATATTTGCGTATGGGCAAACCTCCTCAGGAAAGACATACACTATGTCTGGTACAAAGGATTCCCCCGGCATTATACCTCTGGCTGTATACAATCTCTTTGATATCATAAAAAGCATCCCTGACAGAGATTTTTTAGTAAGGTATTTTTTTTTTGTTTTATTTTTATATATACCCACTAAACAAGATGCAATATTTTGTTATGCATGATGTATGTCTGTTTTAAAAAAACTATTCAATTTCTTTTGTTTATGCTTGCTCAGACGATGACTTAAAAATGGGAGTAAAGCTATATGAAGTAAGTATTTTTCTATTAAACTTGTTTTTCCTATTAGTATCGACTACAAGTATTATTTTATTTATATTCTTAAACAGCAGTTTAATAGTAAACATAATAGCGACAAGTTTAAATTTTGGAAAACAATCATTCGCCAACCCTTCTTAGATATGTTTGCATTTGCTTGGCTATGCTTGATCTGCCGAACTAGTGCAAATATATGAAGGGCTTGTCAAAATAGTGTTTTTCTAAGGTGTGTATTGTTGAAGCATTTTCTGTCAGACTGTGTTCCTTGAATATAAGTTCCGTTAAAGCAGTGGGTTGTCTATGGAAAAATATTTTTTGTTTTTGGAAATTGAGACAATAAATAACTGTCAAAATTTAGAATGAGACTCATTTTTGATGGAAGAATTCTTATGAAATGTTTTATGCAACTGTTTCTACAAACAAGCATACAAATATGGCAATCTTAATTGAGGGTTCTGCGGTTTAATGTGTGGGTGTATCATGTAATCTGCTTTTTGTGACTACTGCTTACATCATTTTAAATGTTGTTTGATATTTAAACAAACAAATAATGTAAGTATAAACTTAACAAAAGCTTTATAAGATTTATCAGATCCATTGAGTTAGTTCCAAATGACAAACAATTGTTTTGCCAACTCATATTTAATTATTTTTAATAATTTATTTTATTGAATGATACTGAAATCATACAAACGAATGACTTTTATTTTTCATTTTGGAATTACTGCAGATTAAAAATAAATTGTCATTGAGTCTAGTTCATTGTTAATTTAGTTACTCTCTTTTGTTTATCTCTTATGTTTATTTGCCAAATAATGAAGAACAAAACATTTATATGATACTAGCTGTTCCCCGCGGCTTCGCCCCGCGTGGTACTCGGTTATATCGCGCCCAAAAATAGCCTATGTTTGACCTCGGGTCATTAACTACATCCCTACCAAATTTCATCACAATTGGTCCAGCAGTTTAGCCGTGAAGAGGTGACAGACAGACAGACAGACAGACTTTCGCATTTATAATAATAGTATGGATAGTACAACATCCAAAAGTATACCACTTTATCATTACATACACTTTTCAATGTAGCACACTGATACATTATCACAGGCAAGTGAAAGACTTATATATATAATACTCCACAGAGTGTCATACATCGAAATTTACAATGAAGCATTGAAAGACCTTCTAGATCTTGAAAAGAAAAATGTCAAAGTTCATGAGACATATGAAGGTGGTGTGAAGGTTGACGCCACAGAACATGTCACCGCTTCACCACAAGAAGTGCTCAAATACTTGAAACAGGTAGGTGTATAATATATAGTGTAGTGTATTAGTGTACAATAGCAGCATATGTATAGGACGCGTCATGTAAGATGAATGTTCAGCTGCAGGCTGTCCACTACTGGACATAAGCCACCCCCAAGGATATTCCATAATTACTGTTTGGAAGCGGCCTGCTTCCAGCACATGCCTGCAACCTTCTTTAGGTCATCTGACCATCAAATCAAATCATTTATTTGCATAAAATAGGGCATCTGGTTTGAGGGTGTCTTATGCTGCTCTTGCCAGTTCGTGGTCATCATTTCAGAACCTTATTATGTAGCCGTTATAAAAAATAGTGCTATTGGGTTAGGATCCCATGTAAAACTGTGTTTGTTATGCCGGCACACCTATTTTATATAGTAACTAGCTGTTCCCCGCGGCTTCGCCCCGCGTGGGACTCGGTTATATCGCGCCCAAAAGTAGCCTATGTTTGACCTCAGGTCGTTAACTACATCCCTACCAAATTTCATCACAATCGGTCCAGCAGTTTAGCCGTGAAGAGGTGACAGACAGACAGACTTTCGCATTTATAATATTAGTATGGAGGAACTGAAATGCAATATAAACATGTTGATTTGTTTATTGATTTCCTGTTTCAACTACCATTATGCTAAACATGGCCTAAGGTCTTATGGCTCTAGGCTCTGTCTACCCCGTATGGGATAAAGACGTGATTATATGTATATGTATGATTTATTTATTTATCTTACAGGGAGAAGCCAACAGACAGACTGGATCTACAAACATGAATGAAATAAGTAGCAGATCACATTCAATATTTCAAATTGTAAGTATTAATGAGCCTGCAAACTCCATTATAGACAACATTGCAGATTTATATCATGTAGTGGGTGGGATACTGGTCATTCACTGAACATTATGAATAATAAAAATCTATACATATAAATAATATATTTTTTTTTGGCAAAAAAAAGTGTGAATTATTAGTAAACGACTTTTAAAAGTATCGTCATTCTACCACAAGCTGATTTTGTGCTTTATTAAATAAGTTATCAGGTTTAGAATCACAATGTTTTATGTGATATCGATCACATAGATGGCGTTATTATGATCCCACCAAAAATGTAAAATAGGAGAACCAAGTTCAATACAAAAATTATGCTTGGCTGTGGGTTTTGTCGCCAAAAGAATGGAGATCTAAATGAGTGCCAAGTTCTATGCAAAATGCAATTATGTATTTATAGGAACAAAATAACATTATAAACAAGTCTTAAACTCTATTTCTTTGCTCTATTGGATACCTATAACAATTGCTGTTATTTAAAAATGTGAGATCTTAATGTAAGTTAGATTTGACTTGGCCAGTTTTGATTATATCAGTAATTTTATAAAGCTGTTTAACATACATATATTTTAATTCTGATAAAAACTGGCCAAGTCGATTCAGTATGATCTGTTATTTTTTCTTTAAATATTTTTTACGGCCCTTGAAAGGCCTATCTTGAATTTATTAACACACATTCCTACTTTAGTCAAGTTAAAAACGTCAAGTTAGTAGTCTAGTCCGAGTCAAATGATAATGTGGAAAATTTTCACTTAGCAATAGCTTGAAGATTTTGGTGACACAAGTCACGTAATCGACACTGTACCACTTCCCAACACTCACGCTTGTTTACGAACACTGCGAATAATAAACTACCATTATTAAGCACAAATACTCGAAAGACCTAAATTTTAGAAATTAAATACAGCGCGGACAAAGTGACAGTTTCCTTTCCCGCCCAAAATCTCAGTAATCTGTGATGATTTTCATAGACAATAGAATCCAGAGAGCACATAGAAGGCGAAGCGGAATCGGCGGGTTGTGTGAACGTGTCGCAACTCAACCTTGTAGACCTGGCGGGGTCTGAGCGAGCGGGCCAGACCGGCGCCACGGGGATCCGCTTCAAGGAAGGCACGCACATCAACAAGTCACTGTCGGCCCTCGCGCTTGTCATCAAGCAGCTTTCTGAAGACCCTAAAAAGTGAGTAGACCTATTAAGATGATAGCTATACCACCAATAGCTAGTGTAAAAATATTAAGATGATATCTCGGTGAACACTAACGCCACCATCATTTAAAAAACATTATTCACTGAGTTATCAAAAATCTTTCTTATGTATTTAAGGTTCTGGATCTGAAGTTTATTTTAAACATATTAAATTATTGAATTGTAGTTTCCTATAGTTACAAATTGCAATATTGCTTAAAACGGCCACTTTTAACAGTTTTGCTATTTGTAACTATAGGGAACTATAATTTAATATGTTTAAATTTTTGATAACTTGTGTTTTCAGTGAATAATGATTTTTAACTGATGGTGGCGCTAGTTTTTACCAAGGTATCATCTTCAGGTATTTTATCGCTTCTCTATTTGTCGACCTCTGTCGATTAGTGGTCATCATCCCAGGCTGTAACACAGAAAGCCCTGGGTTCGTTTGAAAAAAAAACAACAGTTTGCACTCCGGAAGTGCTGGCAGAAGCAGGAGCAGGGATACATTTTCGCCGCGCGTTAGAAAAATAGGGGGTCTACTCTACCTCCGTCTTACGAATTTTTGATCAAGTCACGTGTCATGACGCGAGAAGAATATTTCATTTAAAAAAAAAAATTCTAAAAAAGATTTCACTTCAAGAATCTTTTTTTTTCAGATTTGCAAACTACCGTGACAGCAAACTGACTCGCATCTTGCAGAATTCACTGGGTGGAAACGCCAAGACTAGTATAATATGTGCAGTCACTCCCGCAGTGGTAGAGGAGACCATCTCCACCTTACAGTAAGTGAAAATTAGTTGTTGAAAAAAGACACTTCAGACTTATAAAAAATAATATAATTGTAAGTGGAGCCTTAAAAAACTTTGTTTTTAATAATTCGTGTTTTTTTTTTTTATTTTTTTATTTTTGTTTCACACAGTGTGACCATGAGGCTGGCATAGATGTAATGATCTCAAAGATGTATGGATGGTCATAGTATATGGAAACCCAGATTCCATCTATCTTTTAGTTATTGATGGCCTTTTAAAAGGTGCAAGTTTTTTAAGGAAAAACATAGTATTTTTATTTTTAATTTTTAGTGTAAAAGTAATAATAATGAAAAAAATAAACAGTATGATGACTTATTGTATTTATTTTTTGTACTTTGTCCTGATTAAAAAACAACTGATTTTGTTTTCAGATTCGCGAACCGCGCTAAAGCAATAAAGAACAAGCCGGAAGTGAACGCTGTAGCGACTGATGCCACCATGATACAGAGGCTCACTCAGCAGCTCTCCAAGCTACAGTCGCAGCTTGAAAGGAAGAAGAATCTTGAAGTCATGTTGGAGAGCAAGAAGAATGTTGAGGTTGGTATTCATTTACATAAGTCCGTGACAAAATTAAACCTGCAAATTACATGGGGAACAACTGTTTAGCCATGCCTAGGGTGTGGTCAAATAAATAAAGTGCGCTGGATGTGTGGAGTGGCGCGTTAAGACCGCATAAGAAACTACCACATTAGAGACAGCCATCATGTTTTAGACATATAGCGGAAAAACTTCAGGAAAGCCTACAACAGCCATGTCATAGTAAAACCGGCAAAGTGTAGTAGATAAAGCAAGAAAGCAGACCCTAAGCTTAGAATTATTCACCTGAGGATGTAACTAGGTCAGCGTTAAGATGAGAGAAAAAGAGTCCCTGTACACCATTGTGTTCTTTCACGCTAAATATTGATAAGATATTTCTATCTTAAATCCATATGTTTCATCCCTTTCGAGAGGAAACATATTTTAGTTAAAGATAAGACAATTATTAATTAACTAGCTGTTCCCCGCGGCTCCGCCCGCGTGGGACTCGGTTATATCGCGCCCAAAAGTAGCCTATGTTTGACCTCAGGTCGTTAATTACATCCCTACCAAATTTCACCCCAATCGGTCCATCCGTTTAGTCGTGAAGAGGTGACAGACAGACAGACAGACTTTCGCATTTATAATATTAGTATGGATGCAAGAATACAGTACAGACATAGGTCTTCAGTTAGTAATTTTTTTTTTTGTATTTCACTAGAATAATATACAATAAAATAAACAATTGCAAATTTCTATGAATAATACAGTAAAATGTATTACCAAAAATCAATAAAACTGATTCATATTACAGGTGAACTTGAAAAATCAAATAGCAGCGCTCCAAAAACTGATATTAAACGGGTTTGGACAACGGAGCAGTGCCGAGATAGTCGGCAATCGTCGCAAGAACGCGCAGCTGCGGAGAGTTACGATATCGACGCTGCATTCTATAGAGGAAGACCCAGTGCCTAATGTGCCCAAGTTTTGTACGCCCAGTTTGAAATACAAGTGAGTTGCGAATTTATATTATTTTTTTGACAAATTGCAGCGCTTCTAAACCTGATACTAAACGGGTATGAGTAAAGAGTACAAACGGGAGAAATAAATATAAAGTTTAAAGGAAGAGATTGGTTCAGAGACAAGTTCGCCTTTATGCCTCATAATAAATACTTATAAATGAAGATTCTGTTATAATTCTTTTTTGGTTATATTATGTTTCTGTTATATTAACAACTAGCGACCCGCCCCGGCTTCGCATGGGCATAAAAACCTTCCTCTTGAATCACTCTATCTATTAAAGAAAACTTCATCAAAATCCGTTGCGTAGTTTTAAAGATTTAAGCATACAAAAAATAAATTCAGTCAAAGAGCAACCAAGTTGATCAATATTATTGGCAAAATCATTGAGCATATGCAGTGTTTGTGTAAGAATATTTTAGGATATTAGTATGCGCTTGCGGCGTTGCAACTTAGTACAAGGGTGCTACTTATTTCTATAGAAATATCTTGTCACAGTTCCATATTGATCCCCGGTGCTCCGGACTTCGCTCCCATTCAAGACGAGAGCAAACTAAGCAGCGTACAAGAAGAACCTAGACTTGTCACCCCTCCGCCCATTGAAAAGAGGGTGAATTTCAAAGACGAGATCATTGACCTTGGTAAGTGTTCGATGTAGTAGTACCTCTAGTATCAGTAGTTCGATGATTTATTCCATAGATCGGACTTATGAGACTTTGGTCTTATCAGTAAGACAATCAGGCTTACGTCCGAATACTCAAACGCTACTCAATTTTGAGAGCTGCTCAAGTATCATGCTGTCACTGTCACAACGTTGACGTTCAGCGCGACAGCATGATACTTGAACAGCTCTCAAAATTACCATTTGAGTATTTGGGCGTTATAAGACTTAAGTCTCATCAGTCCGATGTGAAACTTATATTGCTAGTTGGCGTATATTTTAGCTGTAGCCTTTAGATTTACTGTGTGGCTATGTTATTAGCTAGTTAACTTTGTATTTAATCATTGATTATACTCTGTTTTGAATTTATAGCCGCATAATCTCATGTTGAAATTAATTTAATCTCATATACTTAGCTGTTTGCTTTTTATAACAGTCAACCAAGAGCATTATATATTTCTTTATATTATTAACTTATTTTCGTGTATAAAAACAAAATGTCAGGACATGCCAATAAATATGATCCTTCATTAAAAAAAAAACTTATGAATTATATTCTTTAACCTCATTGGATCATTTATTTATACTAATTTTCTAAGTCTTAACAAATACACAATATCCGGTGTTGGTTGCTTATTTGTCACGTAATAAGGCTTAAATTGGGATTGCAACATGCTCTTATTTGTTTGCAGACAGCGACGATGACGAAATGGACATCACTTGCTCCCCATATCACAAATGCTATGGTAATCTTGTAACAAACCATTTTCTTCATCATTCATTATTTGCTTGCTTTTCACTAATATTTTGTATTAGAATTATATTTATTTATATACTTCTTCTATTTAAATGTAATGATTTTTTTTATTTCAGACTTAGACAGTCTGAATAAGTATTCCTGTAGATCTGTTTTTAATGTCAAAAATGTTAATGAACTCAGACGGTAATACTAAGACCATAATTATAGCGTGCCCAGGACTCCGAAGCGTGTAACTGGGAAAAACACTTGCATGATTAAAAACTGTTTTTTTTTCTAAATGACTCTTTATGTACAGTCGGCTGCAGAGAAATCTGACCCCCATGCCACAAGTATCACTATTGAAAGTGGGTCATATTTCTCTGCAGCTGACTGTACCTACATTAATCAATTTGCATTTACACACATACATAAAACCTTCTAACATACAATCTTATTACTTGTGTATGATTATTCGTGTATGTTTTTTTTTTTCATTCATAGTTTATTATATTATTTATTTCATATTGGTTTGGTACCGCCTACCGCATTTTTTCCACGTTGTTCCTATCCACCCTAAGGTTGGCTGGAAGAAATTGCATCAGCGATAAGTCCGCCTTTGTACACATTGTTTGTGTTTGTATTCAACATGTATAATTTGTATGATAATGGTACAATAAAGAGTATATCTATCTATCTATCTATCTTATTACAAAAGTTATAAGTTTTTATATGTGTCCTTTATTTATGTTATAGAGTCATCAATAACGCCTCCCTGTGTGTTGAGAAGAAAGGCGAAAATTGCAGAAAAGGATCTACAAGAAATCGTGGAGTTGACAGAAAGAGAAAAAATATACACTCCCGCTGTGGTAAATACCTTACAATACACATAATAGTATCTATCCACACTTCCATACTATTATTATAAATGCGAAAGTGTGTCTGTCTGTTACGCTTTTACAGATATACCGCTAGACCAATTTTGATACAATTTTGTATTGAGTACTTAAGTAGTGGCCAGGGTCAAATGTAGGCTAATGGCGTAATATAACTAATTACTATTGGGCGGAGCCGCGTGTAACAGCTAGTAATCTATAATCGTGGCCAAATATTAATATTGATTACTTCAACCTGACCTTTCATGAAGTGATTAATGAATTAGAACAACTTGAACTGACCATATCATGATGTGGTCAATATGAGTCAACACTCAATGTTTGATGATACAATCAACTTACCTTCTATAAAAAGAACTGGTTGACTGGTTGCTGGTTGACTGTAAGAGATCCCTTTCTGAGATAAGTCCGCCATTGTACTTTTGTTTTATTTCTATGCTTTTGTTTAATACAATTACAGTTATTACAAACAAACAAGAACCTATTTTGTCCCAATGCATTTCCACCCGATTTTCTTCCAATCTATTTGTTTCTGTTAGAAATGAAATATTTTATACAATAATCAATTTTCTTTCATACATTTCCAGGAAGAACTGATGAAAAAAATAGAACAACACACATCTGTGATAGCTAAGCTTGAAGAGGAAGTAAACTCATTGAGTACACTAAGTAAGGAAAAAGATGAAGAGATTAATGACCTAAAACTGAAAATTACTAAGTCTGAAGAGGAGATGAAATCTGTAGTTTCAGCCAAGGTAAGATACTCAAGATTTTATTGCATATTACTAAGTTAAAAAAAAAATGCAGAATAAAATTAGGCAATAATATGTAGAAAAACTGACAAATCTATATGTATAATACTAAGATAATAAAGCTGATGATTGAAGATTGTTTGAACTCGCTGGAGAACTATCAGTCAGATTTGAAAAATTATTTCTGCATGTGGTACGCTGATTCTTAGGGACTAGCCTATAGTACATACACACCAAGGTCGAGAGAAACCGTTGGAAACAGCTAGTATATTAGAAAAAAAACTTCGTGTTGTTCAATATAGTTAGTGTAAGGTGATATTATGTTTTTAAAATAATTTAGCAATTCTTTGAACGGTTTTCAATTATATGTATAAACCTTTCGGAAGAATTTAGCTTGAGATGGTGAACCCGCATCAATATCCATTGTAAGGTTTAGAAGTGTAGAGACAAGGATATATAAAAAAAAACCGTCTTTCGTTTAAGGAAACATTATGTAAAGACTACACCACTAAACTTACCGATTGGGAAGTCAGTTACGAAACATTAAAACAAAAGACAAAAAGGAGAGAGCAAGAGCTGCTATCTCTACTAGAAGAACAGCAGAAGGTCCAGAAAAAGACAGAAGACATCGGTGGTAAGTATTGTATTAGAGCAACAGACAAATAATGTTGTTGCTTCATACTAGAGATTATAAACAACAAAAGCATACAACAAAATAAAACAACTTTTATTTTAGGTAAAATTTTCTCAAGAACAGTAGATAAGGAACTATCTCACTTCATGGATATGTCCAGAGATATATCTCTCGTAAATAGTGACAATGAAAGCAGCATAGCCAACACCAATGACGATGAAAGTTCTACACAAATACAAGACTTAGTCGCAGAAATGCAGTCGCAACTCACTTTGAAAACTAAGACAATAGTAGAATTAGAATCCAATCTCTCTGAACATAGCGAAAAAATACAGTCGTTAGAAGTATCTTGTAAAGAACTCCAACAAATGCTTGATAAATTTCAACATAAACTTTCTCAATCTGAAAATGAAAATAACCTATTAAAATCAACAATTGATACATTACATTCGACAATAAATTGTCAAAAATCTAACTTAGAAGCAGCGCACACCGATATAGATTCTTATAATAGTTTAATCCAGGAATTAAATATCAAGTTACGGCAAAAAGAAAGCATGTCTAATATAAATATTAATGAAAGTGTTTTAGAAAAAATGATACAAAACGAAGAGAAATTTATAGCTAATAATGAAAATATAAAGAATATAATTCATTCATTCAAAAAAGCGCTCGATTCTCGTAATAAAGAAATTGATGCACTCAAATTGAATCAACCAAATAAATCTGATACTATCACCAATAATTTAAGACTAGAAATTGATTCAAAGGAAAAGCAAATAAGTTTCTTAAGTGAAGAACTAAAAAAAGTAAAAGAACAAACAGCTGAGAATATTGTGATTATCGAAAAGCTCCAATCTGAAAAAAAATTTTTTTTGGAATCTGAACAACAGCTTTCTGAAAAATTACATGCATTGGAAGAGATACAGCATAAACTAGAACAACAAAGTAATGAAAATTCAAATCTATTATTAACCTTACAAGCTTCAAATGATCAACTGACTCAAACCGTTTCTGAAAAGAACCTTAAAGAAAATGATCTTATTAACATTAATGATAACCTCAATGCGCAAAAACGTGAATTAGAAAAAACAATTCGTATGTTAGAAAGTGATATAAAAGAAAAGAACATTCTCATTGAATCTCTGAAAAAAGATGAGAGTGAATTACATGAAAACATGAGCAAAGCCACAGCAGCTATATCTAAGTTGCAAAACATCTTGAGTAGCTTAACTGGCAATATCCAAGAAGTACCTGACATTATTGACAACTTTGTTGCCATTGTTAACGTATTGAATAATAATTTAAATGTACTTGAAACTGCAGTAGCAGATTTAATAAATCGGAATAAAGCCGAGACTGAAGCTGCCAACGGACTTCGTAAAGAACTTACAAATATAAATGACAAGTACAATCAAGAAACCAAAGATCTGCAATCCCAAATTCAATCTCTTTATTCTCAAGAAAACAACCACTTGCTTCAAAATGATAAGTTGCAAAAGCTACTTACACAAGTTTCCTTGGAATTAAAAGAATCTCGCAGTGAATATGAAATTCTTAATAAGCAATATAACGATTTACTCAACAAAACGCAGGACAACAGTGTCCAAATAAGCATAAAAGATGGCGAAATAAATTCCTTGCAAGAAAAACTATGTAGTCTTAACGAAGGTTTTTCTAAACTTCAACAAAATAAACAACACATTGACAATGTTCTACTGGAGAAAGAGTGTCAAATTGAAGCTTTGGAGAATAAAGTCATAAGTGTTGAAATTATTCTTGAAGAAAAAAAATCTGAGTTAGCTCAAATTACCAGCGAATTTAATAAATCTATTGAAAAAACGGATCAGTTGATGCAAGAAATTTTAAGAAAGGCGTGTGATTTAACTAATAACCATATAAAAATTAATGATTTACACATGAAAGAGGATAGTAATACTACTTATAATCAAATATCTGCTGTATTAGATACTCTCTCATTTTATTTAACTGCGGCTAAGAGCGATACAACGCTAGAACATGACAATCTTAACAAACATCTAGTAGAAGCTAAACAAGGAATTACATTCTTGACACAGCAAAATGTTTCACTGAAAGAAAATGTCTCTATATTAGAATACAGAAATGAATCACTCACAAGTGAATTAGAAATAATTAGAACAAATTACAATAATTTACAAACTGATTTAGAGCAGTGTAAAGATTTGATAGAGTCACTTCAAAACGAATTAAAAGACAAACTATTAGAAATTGAAATTACTAATTCAAAAATGTTAGAACTTAAAGAAAATGTTAGATTCCTTGATACGTCAACAAAACAAAAAATCGAAGCATTACAAGTAGAAAATGAACAGCTAAAATCAAAATGTCAATCATTAGAAACAATTTCTTATAGGCAAAGTAATATTGACAATTCTGATTATGATGATGAAGAAAGTAATCCTAATAACACACCAAAGAAATCTCTTAGTTACACAATTGAAACAAATGAATGCAAACCACCCAGCCTCGTAACTATTTGCTGTAAGAGACTTGAAGAATACATACAGCCTACTGATAAACCCGTAACCTCTTCAAATTCGGATGTAAGCATTACCTCTGTTGATAAAACGACACAAACAATAATATGTCATTGTGAAAGATTATTTCCAGAATTGTCAAGGGTCAAGCAACATAATATAGAACTCACAAATGAAATCGAACAACTACTTAACGAGAAAGAAGAAGTTCGCAAAGAAGTACAGCTTCTCCTAGAACCTGCAAATGACCTACAAAAGAAAATAATCAATCATAGAACCAATCTTTCTACTTTAACAGCAACGACCTATGCGGAAAATAAATCTCTTAAATCTCAAGTGACAGCTTTACAACATCACCATACCCGTTTCCATATGCTATGTCAAAGAGATATACCTGCAGTGAAAAAGCAATTGACCGAACTAATGGCAATCTTAAAGAAAGACTCTTCGTTCACGGATAAGGCGAACATAAGCTTCAAAAGATTTTCTTTGCCGGATACATTGGAAAACAATACAACAATCTCCAGTTTTAAAAACGATGAAACTACTTTCGATGGCGATCTCTTGATGCTAGATACGAATGTCACCTTAGCAACCTTGGCAGATAACACTCTAATGGGTCACGACCAAACTTGTTTGGATATATCTCAAGCTTTCGTTTATAATGAAGTTGCGTGTCAAACTAATGACGCGGCTGAAAGTTCCGATGTGTTTGCAATTGATTCTCAAATGGAGATCTTATCCAGGGATAACATGAAAATGAACGAGAATCTCGAAAGATTAAAAGAAGAAAATATAAAATTAAGAGAACAAGTAGACAAGTATACACAAATAAAAGAGTCCAGACACAGTGATCAAAGTACACCAAACAAACTTAATATAAATTGCCAAAGATGTGAAATGTATGAACAAATGGAAAAAGAATTTAAAGAAAAACTCGGAACATTAAATCAAAAGCTTACGAAACTTAATCAAGAGTTAGCTGATCTTAAAACTGAAAAAGATTCATTTGAAAATAAATATAAAAATCTTATGTTAGAAGTTCCATCTACTGATACACTAGTTCGTAAATTAAATATGTTGCAAAAAGAAAAGGACAACGAAATAGAAAAATTAATACAAACCATAAACATTAAAAATGAGGAAATACAAAGATTGCAAGATGAAAATGATAGTCTTTCGACACAAGTGATGGAAAGTATTGATGAAGCTGATAATTTAAACAAACAAGTACAAAAACTAATGGACACTAAAACTGAGCTTATGAATAAATGTTCAGAGTTACAGATTATCATTGAAGACAATATTAAGACGATGAGGAAGAACCCATGCTCACAATGTGAAATGAAAAAGGATTTGACATCAATAATAATTGATGAATCAAGTCAAATCCATTCCAAATTAAACAGAAGTCTTAGTGAATCAGACACTTCATCAAGATTTAATAAAATTTATACTTTACAAAATCAATTGCATGCCAGCAAACAGGACTGTAAAGAGTTAACTGATGATGTTACCACCATCAAAAACCATTTAGAGCGCAGCAACTTATCTATGAGCCAAAATATGGACTTGGATGATAGCATGGGTGAGCCAAATGTTTTTTCTTTTTCACAAGATATTCAAGCCGAACCTTTAAATAATTTTAACATGCCTAATATACCAGAAGAACGTGTAAGTGATATGTATTTAATAGACAGAAAAGATTGTATAAATTATTACTTGGAAGTGACTGGTACAGACAAAGAGAATATTAGAAGTGATTTGAAAATTATTGACGTTATGAAAATGTTTTACAACAATTTTGTTACGAAACACAACAATGAGGTTGAAAACCTCATAAACAAGTTGAAGAGTTATGAAGAATCAAGAAAAGAGCTAGAATTTCATGTAGATAGCATAAAGACTGAATATTTTAGAATGAATGAAGAGTTTCATGAGAAAGATAAAAAAGTTCAAGAAATTACTGATGTTATAACTCAGATAAAAGACAGCATGAATATTGTAATGGAAGAAATACATCATTTTACAGAAAATGGAAATAAAACCAATGCGGTTGTTGTGACTTTTAAAGAAAAACTTTTGAAAGTTATTGACTCAGGATTAGGTCTCACGTCTGCTATTGTTTTTGAGAAAATTTTAGACAGCATTGTGCGAAAACATGAGAATGATTTGGGTGAAATTATGAACCGCTACACCAAATTACAAGAACATATGGAAAATGTAACTTCCGAATTGAACATAGTAAATAACAGCTTAACGCAAATGAAATGTCAATTGACTGATAAAGAAAAGGAATATAATTTGTTGAAAACGCAAAAAGAAAGGATGCACGAAATAAGTAATGCAGTTACACTTGACATTGTTAAGAAAGAGCGTGAATTGGGCGAAACTATACGTAAAGGCTGTCAAAAACTAGTTGAAAGTGATATCATACGTACAGAAGACATTGATTGGTCATTGCCGCTCAATAATAACATAAATACACTGTTTGAGCGCTTCATAAACCAATACAGAGCAAAGAGTTGTGATTCGGATAATCTTCTACTGGAAATCAATAAATCGACAACTCTGTTACAATCCAAAGAGAAAGATTTAGAAACTCTCAAAGTACAAAATCAAGAGCTTTATAACGTAACTGAAAAGCTAAAAATAGATTTAGTAGACAAAACAAATTTATTAGAAAATCAAAAAGTTCTATACGAAGATTTGTGCAAAATTTACGATAGTAAAGTTAGGGAGAATGATGTCAATATGAATCTAGTAGAAAAATTGTCAGAAGAGATAAACATAATGAAAGAAGAAATTCAGAGAAAACAGGAAACTGTCGATAGTTTGACAATTGAAATAAATAGATCAAACAATAAAGGAGAAAAGGAAGAGAAAATTGTGGAATTAATGAACACAATTGCAACTTTAGAGAATGACGTGTCAAGTTTAAAATCTGTAAACGAAATAATAACTAATGAAAAGGAAGCGGCTGCAGCAGAGCTGTTGAAATGTGAGGATATAATTAAAGTGAACAAATCAGAGTTAGAGAAAATGACATCAGATATTTTGGTATTGCGAGAATCTGTGAAAGAAAATGTATCTGTGATTGAGAGTCTGAAGGTTGAGGCAAAGTCTCTACTTGATCAAAATATACTTTTAAAACAACAATTTGAAGAAAAGTGCAGAGACTGTTCACGGCTTGAAAAGAATATAAAGACTCATGAAAAAACGGCGGAGATTCAATGCAAAATGATTACGAGGTGAGTGATTGTATTTAATTTCAACTTTTAAACTAGCTGTAATGCTCCGTGCTTGTGACTCGATATGCCTGTCTTCTACTCCTCTCTCTCCATTCGAGCGTTTATACATATATATTAAAATTTATATTTTATAACGTTGAGGGGCCTATAACAAAACACCACTACCACGTGATTGTACTATATTTTATCAGTTTAATCAGAATGTACTTTGTAGTTTTAGAATTGCAAGCTGGCAGATAGTGACTTTCCTAATTATAATTTAGTTCTTGATTTTTGGTTAACTAACATTTTTATTTTATTTTAGACTCCAGAAGCAAAAGGAAGAATGTGATAAAATTATTAAAGAGAGGGAATCTAAGATAGAAGAGTTGACAGCGAAATGTGCATCACTTCAAAAAGAAAGTACACAGATTGATCTGTTGAAGAATTCGAAGCATTCCTTAGAGGTAATGTACATATATTTCATTATCAAGACAAGGATCATAGAATTATTCCCTGGAATATTACTCGTAATCTCAGATTAAACTGTAATAATAATAAATAAGCTATATTGATAAAACTTTCATCAAGTTTTATATAGGACTATTTTCCGCCCGCGGCCTCGCCCGAGTGATATCGGTAGTACTTTTTATCGGGACGAAAGGTATCCTATGTTCTTCTCCAAAGTGTGTGCAAAATTTCATGATGATTGGTTTAGTAGATAGACCGTGAAAGCGTAACAAACAAATAAATAAGCAAACAAACTCACTTGCGCATTTATAATATTAGTTAACAGTTGGATTGGATTGATGGATGGATATATTTTTTCTGATAATAAATGGCAATTTATTATCAGAAAAAAATATATCCATAAAGTTTTATTCATACATCCCCTTATTCATAAAAAAATAACAAACGTTTCTTAAGCCCATTTTAACTAAATTGTGTTTTGTCTCGTTTTTACACTTTAAATATCGATAAGAGAGAAGGGGACCGCCAACAACAACCAAAAGGGTGTGTTACAGTATCACAACCAAAATATCAACACACTTTAATACTCTATGAATTAAATACTAGAAAATAAGATGACTTTTTCGTTACAGTCTCGAATCTCTGAACTGGAGAACGAAATTGAAGTATTAAAACGGCACACTCCAAACGATAGTAACCTTGAAGCCTCGCGCCGTCGAAGACAAAGTTTGTACGACTCGCAGCGAGCATTCGTCGAGAACAAACATGACTCTGGAGGTGAGATTAATCAATATTCTCTCAATACTAAACAACCAACCAAAGAGGACACTCAGTCATTTTTTTTCACTAGGTATTTTATCTTCTTCTTCTTCGTTCGAGCGTGTTTCCCAGTTGTAACCGGGATGTAACCGCTGAAGATGTATCTTCAGCTTACGCTTCAGAGCCCAGGCAGGGTACGCTATTAATCATGGTCCTGATTTAGCGGAACCGGTTATTACAATAGAGCGACTGCCGTCTGACCTCCGTAACCCTTTTTACAGGGAAACCAGACCCACAGGAACATGACCCGGGTGTGTTAGTGGCCAACTGTCAGATTTTTCAGGCTGCCTAAAGGCATCTAAAATAGCTTAACGACTGCCATCTACCGATAACAGCCGGGACCAACGGCTTAACGTGCCCTCCGAAGCGCGAAGGAGCTCAAGGTAGAAATGTCACTAATGGCGACCAATCTAAACATGGCCGCGCACTCGCCGTCACCGTCGCTTAACGCGCACTATCGTTACAAACACGCGCACAGCGCTAGGTTTTCGAGCTTCGCAGGTATTTTATCATATGTATGATGTTATGTATAAGGTTGACTAGAAGAAATTACTTTGCGATAAGCCCGCCCGCCTGTATTATTAAATGTCTGTTAATAAATATTTGTTACAATAAATTAACTCGTTGGTGGACACTAACTGCTTTTGACGTAAATAACAATCGAACTGCTATTGTTGTTTTTTTAGTGTCCACCAAAGAGTCAAGTAAGATAGAGATACCTAAAGATAACTTTTGCCCCGTTTTTGGTTTACCTAGTTACTGTTACCTACCAATTACTTGTTTACTTGCGGTACAAAAAAGTTTAATAAACAAATAGACCCAGATAATATTGGTAAGGTTTGGGTTCCATAAGGTTTTAAATAATGCAAAGCCGTCAATTGAATTTTAATGCAACTGTCAAAACAAAAAATGTTTTTCAGATCACGCGAAGATAGAAGCGGTATTCGAGTCCCGTGCAAAGCCTGATGACTTGTTCATGGAGGTTGACGATGATAGTTCCAACAGGAGTACACCGCTCAGGCTTAGCAGAGGGTGAGTGGGTCACTAAGTATTACCATGTGGTCGCATTGACTAAGAAAAAGATTTAGTTCCTTTTCTTGCCAATAGTTGGCGCTACAGGGTTTAAAAAGGTTTAGTTATTATCCAGCTTATTTATGCTGAAAAAGAGTGTGAAATTAATGCACGATTCTTTAACTTATGGTCATCCATCGTATTTAGAATCTCAGTGTCTCAAGTGATCGCTCTGTAAGGCTCTGTATTACATACTTATTGTAAATAAATCACTGATGACTTCTTTTTTTTCAGACGCGAAAGCCTTCTATCTCGTACTGATCAGGTAAGTTAATTTTTATCATTTAAATTAATATTTCTTCACTAGCTTCACCCGCGTGTATTTCTTTTGGGAACTGCTTTTTCCGGGGATGATTTCCCTTCTTATTCCCTATGTCCTTCTCAATACTTCTAACTATGTGTATGCGAAATTTCAGGAAGATTATTTCAGTAGATAGGGCGTGAAAGTAACAAACAAATAATCAAACAAACAAACTCACTTTGTATAATATTAGTTGGGATACCTAATGAGAGGCAAGTACCGAGATACCATTAAGAATGAATCTCAAAAAAAGTTGAATAATAATTACTCTGCAATACATGGTTAACATAGTCCCTTTTTTCTTAGTTCCCTCCCTATTTTACAATACGTTGGCAGTCAGAGATACTCGTACTAGTTTTAATATCCTTTCTTTTCTGTCTACCATCTATCCCATTTCATCTGGGGCCGGGTCTCCTCGTACATTTGCGCCAGAGGCTCAGGCGCAAAACGTCTCTTCCGCAAAATTTCCTCTGTGCGTAAAACGTATCTTTCGCAAGATGTCTCTTTCACAAAATGTCTTTTTCGCAAAATGACTCTTTCGAAGAATGTCTCTTTCGCAAAATGCCAACCCTTAGGTGACAGGTTACCTTCTCGGGAATATTGAGGACATGTCTTATAGTTTTAAATAAGCATAAATTGAAATTCTATAAACTCATAGATTACAAATATGACCACCGGTTATAGAATGACAAAGAAGAGGAGCCGTCTCGCCCAAACAGTGTGCAAGCGACGCGTCGCCGCCGACAGAGCATTCACGACCTCCATCGCTCGGTGACCAGCCACACGCCTTCGCCGAGACCTTCATTATTGGCCGAGGTGGACCATAGGTGAGTGATGAGTATATAAATAAAAAAATATATAAGATGGACACAAATCAACTGCAAATATTTTAAGGGCAGATTCAGACCGCTATTCTGAACAACTTTTACAAATAAACTTATATCGAAATACGAAAAAAAATTGATAATTGAAATGACCGCTGATATAAATTGAGTCATCTGATCTAGTTTACGAGGGGAGGTCAATATATTCGCGGAATGAGGGGGAAGGGGGTTGAAATTAAACACGAAACTATTTTTCCTTTTCAATATATTCTCCCTTAACCTTAATACATTTTTCAGATCTTTCCAATAATTTATTTATACCATCGAAAAAAAATGTTTTATCTTGGCTATCAAAATAGGCCGAAATTGCAGACTTGACTTCTTCATCGTCGCCAAATTTTTTTCCACGCAGCTCCTTTTTCATTTTTGGAAACAAATAATAGTCACTAGGGGCCAAGTCTGGACTGTAAGGTGGGTGGTTTAATTTTTCGAACCCGCATCGGTGAATGGCAGCCGTCGCAACATGGCACGTGTGGACGGGTGCGTTGTCGTGCAAAAGGAGCACACCTTTTGACAGCTTTCCTCTTCTTTTTTCTTTAATAGCTTCTTTCAATCTATCCAGTAAAGAAGCGTAGTACTGTCCCGTTATAGTCACACCACGATCTTTGTAATCGATCAACAAAATACCTTCTGTATCCCAAAAGACAGTCGCCATGATCTTTCCGGCCGATTGAGACACTTTAAACTTCTTTGGAGGGGGTGTGCCTTTTTTATGCCACTGCATCGACTCTTGCTTCGACTCAGGTTCATAGTGGTGAACCCAGGTTTCATCTCCAGTAACAATCCGGTCCATAATTTCTTCCTTATTCTCTCCACAGAGCTCCAAGAACTGGCGAGAACACTCGACACGCTCGCTTTTTTGAAGTGGCGTGAGCATTCTTGGAACCCATCTTGCACTGACCTTAGTCATCCCAAGATGATCATGTAGGATGTTTAAAATGCTTGTTTCGGATACTCCAACCATTGCTGCAAGCTGCTTCTTCTTCAACCGGGCATCTTCCAATACAAGTTTTTCTACTTTTGCGACGATTTCCGGTGTGGTGGCCTCAATTGGTCGTCCGGAGCGGGGGTCATCTTCAATAGACTCTCTTCCTTGTTTGAAAAGTCCATGCCACTTGTAAATCATGGTTTTACCAGGGGCAGAGTCTGCGTAAACTGCTAACAGCTCTTGAAAAATCGTCTGAGCGGATTTTCCTTGCTTGGTGAGGAACTTTATAACGGCGCGGTGTTCAATTTTCTCCATACTCGCTGACTTCTTCCCGATTCACTTGTTTGTAGGTCAACAACTCAAAAGTTTATGACCCGATTTGGTTCAAACTTGGTATATATACTCTTAATGAGGTGCTGAACAAGTTACTACCTGGACGAGTAAATCAACCACCTCCATCCCCTCCATTCCGCGAATATATTGACCTCCCCTCGTAGTATGAAGAGTGAAAAATTAAAATTCGTATTTGGATATAAGTTTATTTGGAAAAGTTGTTCAATCAGTGTAGTGGTCTGAATCTGCTATTAAAATATTTACAGTTGATTTGTGTTCACCTTATATACGGACAAATCACTCAGATTGAGTTAGCCCGAAAGTACCTCGTGTGTTCATAAGTTTTGAGACAAACTTTGTACTTAAAAATAAAATAAAATATTACTGACATCTATTTATTTCTTTTTCCAATTTTGAATTTGGAATGTTAACTTTTAATTTCTTTGATTTTTAAATTAATTTCTTTCAAATTTGTCGTCATAGAGGAAACAAAAGAATTACGTGCGGCAGTGATTTCGCTATTTAAGGTGGGGGAAAAAATAATAAAGATTTCCCGTGTGGTAAAAAATTTCGTGTGAGCCGTAACTTCGTGTATTACACTATTAAACGATACAAGGAGTCAAGTTCTTTGCAAGATAGCCAAAGGAGTGGTCAGCCACGCTCTGTAAGGACGCCTGCGAACATCAAAATCATCCGAGAGCGACTTTACTGAAATCCATGTCGCACTCGGAAGAAACTCGCGCTTCAGACTAAAATTTCGCGCGTTTCATTCAACTGAATACTGAAATATGATCTTAAGGTAAAGGCGTATAGCCGCAGGGAAGTTCACTTCTTAAACGATCGTCTTCGTAAATTGCGACGCGAATGTTGTCCAATGCTGATAAGGAGACACGATGCGAGGAAGATACTCTTCACCGATGAGAAAATCATTACTGTCGAAGAAAAGTTTAACCGACAAAACAATACAGTGTATACCAAAAGTAGCAAGGATGTACCAGCTTCAGCACGGAATGTTTCGCGAACTCACCATTCGGCTAGTGTGGTGGTATGGTGGGGAGTTTCGTATGAAGGTGTTACTCCGCTCCATTTATGCCAACAAGCCGTCAAGGTGAAAGCCAAGAATTATCAAAGTCACATTTTAGAGCCTGTTGTGAAATCTCTGTCACATAGTTTATTTCACAACAAGGATTGAGTTTTCCAGCAAGACTCGGCGCCATCCCATAAGGCAAAACCACCTAAGCTTCGTTGAAGGCAAATGTACCCGGCCTTCATCGCGGCGAACGAATGGCCTTCCTCCAGCCCATCTCAACCCGCTAGATTATTTTTTATAGACTGAATTAGAGCTCAGGGCCTGCTGAAAGTCCCACCCAAACTTGGAGTCACTGAAGCGAACCCTTGTCCGAGAAGCAAAGCCAATTTCGCTGGAAAAGATTCGTGCCGCCATTGATGACTGGCCAAATCGTCTAAGGGCCTGTATTAAAAACAAGGGTGGTTATTTTGAATAATAATTATATTTTATTGTTGATTATTATCTAGTTAATGTTTACTGAAATTTTTTGAAATATAAGTTTATCATTAAAAAAGTTATGCAACTTTTAGTTCGTCTCAAAACTTATGCACACACGAGTTCGGGACTTGTGTTATGGGATACTAACTCAACGATACTAAATTTTATAACAATCTAGCAGCCCGCCCCGGCTTCGCATGGGCTTAAAAACCTTCCTCTTGAATCACTCTATCTATTAAAAAAAACCGCATCAAAATCCGTCGCGTAGTTTTGAAGGTTTAAGCATACAAAGGGACATAGGGACAGAGAAAGCGAAATTTGTTTTATACTATGTAGTGATGTAGTAATAGTGATATTTACGGACAAATCACACAGATTGAGTTAGCCCCAAAGTAAGTTAGAGACTTGTGTTATGGGATACCAACCCAACGATACTATATTTTATAACAAATACACAATATAAACAATCAAACAAATATTTTTTTCTTGCTTTTGCCCGCGGCTTTTGTATGGGGCATGCATTCGTTTACACTCGGAACATTGTAAAGAACATGGAACAATAAAGGAAGATTCAAAAAATATCGAAGCTGAAATACTGGAATTTTATTGCGACCCCTTTAAATTTCTGGAAGAAACAAAATATAGTCTACCACAAGGTGGAACAGTAAAAAACTTGTGTCCTGTGGGTCTAAAAACGCCACTTTGAGCAATTCATCGAATCGAATTCATATTACGAATTCCTTAGCAATTCCTATTTCTTTCATTTTTTTTGAAGAGGAATTGCAAAGTTTAGTTGGCCATTTTACAAAAATAGTAATCGTAATATGAATCGATTCGATGAATTGCTCAAAGTGGCGTTTTTAGACCCCCTGGCTTTTACACAATTACATATACCATTGTATCTGCTTTATTGTATTTGTATAATGTATTGGTATAATATATCCATACTAATATTATAAATGCGAAAGTCTGTCTGTCTGTCTATCTGTCTGTCTGTCTGTCTGTCGCCTCTTCACGGCTAAACTGCTGGACCGATTGTGATGAAATTTGGTAAGGATGTAGTTAACGACCTGAGGTTAAACATAGGCTACTTTTGGGCGCGATATAACCGAGTCCCACGCGGGGCGAAGCCGCGGGGAACAGCTAGTATGGTTATATATTTGGAACGTTTTTGTCTACGCCGTTTTCTCCAATCACTGCTCTCTTAACAGGCATAGACAAAAGTTTGAAAAAGTATAAAAAAAAATTCTGTCAGGGACAATGTAGGTGCGAATTTACCCTTCTAATATTGATAATTATGAGAATTTTGTTCATTAGTTCATTAGTAAACTTTGTACCTTGTTACAATTATTCTTGTAAAGCTTTAGGAAAGTTTTTTTCTAAATGTAGTCCGGTCAAATTAGACATTTGACCCACGACAAATTCAGGGGAAGCTGAAAATTCTTACAATTGTTTAAATCATAATTATAAACATTGTCTTAAAAGTCCCAATCGATCCCATGTAAGGAAAAAATTTTAGCGGGGTAAAAAGGTCCAAAAAATGGGTTTTTCGCGATTTTCTTGAAAACGGTGAGTTTTATCGCAAAATTACCTCAGACATAATTTGTAGATCAGGAAATTTCCTATAAAAAAGGTATTTATAATTTTTTTCTTAAAAGCCACCGCTTCTGAGATATAACGATGCAAAAAATTGCAAGCGTCATAAACGCACACGTTTCCACGCCACCTCTGAGGTAGTGTACTTAGCGCAAGTATATGGGCGCGCGCTTACAAGTTGCAATTTTTTGCATCGTTATATCTCAGAAGCGGTGGCTTTTAAGAAAAAAATTACAAATACCTTTTTTATAGGAAATTTCCTGATCTACAAATTATGTCTGAGGTAAATTTGCGATAAAACTTACCGTTTTCAAGAAAATCGCGAAAAACCCATTTTTTGGACCTTTTTACCCCGCTAAATTTTTTTCCTTACATGGGATCGATTGGGACTTTTAAGACAATGTTTATAATTATGATTTAAACAATTGTAAGAATTTTCAGCTTCCCCTGAATTTGTCGTGGGTCAAATGTCTAATTTGACCGGACTACATTTAGAAAAAAACTTTCCTAAAGCTTTACAAGAATAATTGTAACAAGGTACAAAGTTTTATTATTCAAACATTTCAAGTCTAAACATTTTTCAGCGAGGCATCTTCGCTTCGTGAACGACTGGCCGCTTGTCAAGGAGAGCTGGAAGAACTGAAGGAACGCTACAAGGAGCTAGACGAAGAGTGCGAGACCTGCGCAGAATACTTGCGGGAGAGAGAAGACCAATGTGCTCGTTTGAGTAAGGAAAAGGCTGCTCTAGAGGTATGTCACATGCTATACTGTACTATTAAACGAGCAATATTTGTATATAAGTAAAAGATGAACAGCATCATCAAATTTAGGGCTGTGCCAGACTTATTCATTTCTTTACCGTCAACCAAACAGCCATCCCGTCAACTCTACATGCCATCTTACTCGTCACCAGTTCTAAGACCAACGAATAACGTGATTATCATTTAAAAATACACACTTTTTTATTCCAGAAAGTAGTTTCCGAATTAAGAGAAAATATGAAGAATATGAACTCGATCAAAAACGAAATGGATTGGAAGAGGACGTTTGTCGATGCTTGCGTTAATACAGAGGAAGGTATGTTATATTTTTTATCGTTTCTTTGTTTGTTTGTAACCATTTTTTTGTACTAAAACAAAGTTAAATACAAAAGCTAAGAAATAAAATAAAAGTACCTATAATGGCGGACTTATCGTTATGTTTCTTTTAAGATTATATTCTGAATTCATAATCATCATTGACACTGAAAATTTAATGTGTGGGATATTGCCATTAAATAATGTATAGAGGGGTTTTGTGTTATTTCCTTCAAATAATTTTTAATAAGTCGCAATAATTTCTAAGAAGAAAAAATATTTTTATTTTTTTGAGCAAACATTGACAACAAGAAATAATCAATACAGATTATTCAATATATTTTTTTTTTCAATTTGTTTTATGAATTTTAAAATAATTTAAAATACCGTTCTCTTCCTCTAGACTGGGCTAACCTCCACTCAATAGTGGTGGATCGGATGTCCTACGACGCCGAAGTAGAGAAGAACAAGCGACTGACAAAACTGATAGAAGAGCTACAGTTCAAAAAGCAAGAACTTATGAAAACACTCGCCAAGATGCAGAAGCATTTGGACAAGAATTCTGGAAAAGAGAATAGGTAAACTCCTTTAGCTTTTACTAGCTTTCGCCCGCGTGAATTTACCTCGGGAACAGTGCTTTTTCCCGGGATGAAAGGTACCCTATGTCCTTTTCAATACTTCTATGTGTATACGAACTTTCTGGAAGATTGGTTGAGTAGGTAGAGTGTGAAAGCGTAACAAATAAATTCACTTTCGCATTTATAATATTAGTTGAAATTGGAAATTTTGTCTTATTTTCTTTTAGTATTTATTAGTCTGATTTTCTGATAATAAAGATGATTCCGTTTTATCGGAAGACGTTGGTTCCGCCTCCCATCTGGTGGCTTGCCACCATCGACTATACACACTCTGGTTCATAGTTTGAGTAAGGGAGATGTCGCTTTAGGAGCGAGCGAGACAGCGCAAAACATGATGTATTGTGCTGTCTCGCTTACTCACTCATTCTTGCATGGTTTAAGAGATGGTAGTAAGCCATTTGGTAATCTTTAAAGTAATCACGTCAGAGGCCGTGAGGCGTTTCCGAAGAACTATGAACCAGGGTTTGTAAAGTCGATTGACCATGACTCCTACACGAAATGATAATTAGTATTTCTTAGTAACAATAACGACAAATTTCGAAATATGTCTACCCAAGCATCGAGCATACACTGCATAGTTTCAGGATTTTTTTTACATTTTTGACAATTTGAAAATACTAGCGACCCGCCTCGGTGTCGCATGGGCATAAAAACCTTCCTCTTGAATCAATCTATCTATTAAAAAAAACCGCATAAAAATCCGTTGCGTAGTTTTAAAAATTTAAGCATACAAATGGGTATAGGGACAGAGAAATAGACTGTTTTATACTATGTAGTGATAGTGATGATATCAATATTTTTAATATTTTCTAACAGGGAATTAGAAGCAACTAAAGCGGAATTGGAGGCTTGCAAACAGCAGTTGGAGGAGCTCCGCGAAAAATACAAGGAGTTGGACGAGGAGTGCGAGACTTGTTCTCAGTATTTGCATGAGCGAGATGAACAGTGTCGCAAGCTGAAAGAGGCCAAGGCGGCCCTAGAGGTGAGGAGAAAGATTTTATTTACTTTCTTTTAGAAAAAATACAATATTGTGGCACGCCCACCGTTGATGGCTATTCGGTAGGTCCAACAACGGTGCAATAAACGCCCCCAGCGTTCTATTGTTCTGAAAGCCGGCCTCCGTCCAAAATGTACTCCTTGTACTACTGTGTAACAACTTAACCAGTCTGACATTAAACTCCAAAGAAGTAGGAGGAGTTAAGGAATAAGAAGTGTGAGACTTGTTCTCAGTTTTTTTTTTCTCTCAATTTCTGTTTTCTTCTATCTGCTAGGAAATAGTTTCATTATTAAAAAAATATGTACGTCAATAGACTGTTTGCGCGCCTAGGCCAACAATGAAATTAAAAAATATATACGTTGCCGGTCTATATATGATTGTTTTTTTCATGTTCACATTTTCATACATTAGGCTTTTTAGTTTCACTCTTGCCAACAAAAAAAAAACATTAGAATTCAAAGCCATTCAACACTTTCTCTTTGTTTGAAATGGCCAGAACTGAAGAGCTCCAATTTAATATGTACTTTTTCCTTTTTTTATTGATATTAAAAATACATCACCTTCAACCCTAAAATTTTAAACTGCTGATTATTGTATTGTTTAATGTTCAAAAGGATTAACAGAGTTAAAAAGTAAACATTTTTAAAGCTAGTGACTAATATAGTATAAAATGTGTCACAGGCGAAATTGGAGCAATACCAATCGGAGCACAGCCCAAAGCTGCAAAGCCGCAAGAAGCGGCAGTCGCTGCACGACAACAACCGCACTGCTGGCGAACATCGCGACACGCAGACCAGTGAGGGTAACTTTTTTTTTTTTAATAGTTTTTACGGCCATGGAATCTAGTACTTTAAGGCCTTTCTTGAATTTATTAATCTTCTTCAGTCCTACTTAAGTCAGTCGAGTCAAAAATTCAAGTAAATAGTCAAGTCCAGTCAAGTAAGTCTAGTAAGTCAGATGGCTAAGTGAAGCGGTGGAAAAATTTCACTTAGCTATATCATGGAGATTTTGGTGACAAAGATAAAAAGTCACGTAATCGACACTGTATAACTTCCCAACACTCACGCTTGTTCACGAACACTTTGCGAATAATAATCCACCAATATTATGCACAAACACTCGAAAAAAACTAAGTTTTGGAAATTAAATACAGCGCGGACATAGCGACAGTTTACTTTCCCTCCAAAAACTCCAGTGAGGGTAACTTACTGTCTTTTCTAGCGTTTTTTTCAACAGCTTTCCATACATACATACATACATATAGTCACGTCTTTATCCCATGCGGGGTAGACAGAGCCTAGGGCCATAAGACCTTAGGCCACGTTTAGCATAATGGTAGTTGAAACAGGAAATCAATAGTGATGGGTTGCTAGCCGCATCGCCTATGTAATGACGTCACGATGCTAAGTGTACGTCAATTATTTATCCTAGCGACAATACTACAGCAGCATTCAAGACTACCCTTCCTCCCTGAACTTCTCATAAGAAATAATAGACTCAATCTTCCTCTCTCATTATTAAACATAGAATTTACAAAGAGATTCTTTTACTTTCTTGGTCCCTATTTGTTTAAAAAAGCTCATGCATCAGCAAATATATTTGCCCTAAATAATTATAACTGCAAAAGTATGCTAAGTGAATGGCTACAACATTTGTTAATTCCCCTACGTTGATATGTTTAGCTAGGAAAAATTAGTTATTGCTTAATTTATTTAATTTGAGTCTATTTAATCATATAATTGTTATTTTTAATCTATAAAATCTTCATTAGTGTGTATATGACGAGTCCTGGTGATCCGTAATACAGGTTCTCTGGATACCTAGCACGGACACCAGTTCTCCACAGTCGTAGTTTTATTATTTTTTTGCTCCCTTATATTAATGTTTCTATGTATTACTTTGTTATATTTACTGTACCTATATTGTGGAAAGAAATAAATATACGTTATTATTATTATTAAAATGAACAGCTTTCCAAAAAAGGAAAATTTCAATTAAAGATAGACGCTCTTTATTAGGTATCGTACTCTTTAGTTTAGTCGTCTTGTGTTGCTGTGGTGTTGTTTATTTGTTGAACTGTCTTCTTTCGATCTATTATAATTTAATTTAATTCTGAATATATTTTTACATTTACCCTTTCTCTTTATTATCAGTTAGGTTGTTTTAGGGTTCCGTGCCCCTCAAAAGGCAAAAACGGTACCCTTTTAGGATCACTTTGTTGCTCGTCTATCTGTCTAAGGTATTTTTCTCAGGAACGCGTTAAGGTATCAAGTTGAAATACATAACAAATACTCACGTCTATGGCCTCTTTCGGCTGTAAAATATTTAATTTTATACGTCATGACCGTAAATGTTCCAATTTTTTACTATTTTGGGATTTCAGAGATGTAGCTCTCTAATAGTGAAAGAATTATTGAAATCGGTCCAGTAGTTTTTCAGTTTATTCATTACAAACAAAAATACAAACATACAAATCTTTTCTCTTAGTGTTTTAAAGTCTGATAATGTAGCATGCAACCAATTATGCAATTTAACTATATTTCCTTTATATTTCAGACTTTTTGTGTTATCAAGTGGAGCGCGACGACAGTAGTCAGACGGACCAAACGCAGCGGGAAATTAAACGCCTGAAATTGGTGAGTGGATCCTTTTATTACCGCCCGACTGTCAAAGGAGGGTTATGTTTTTAGAGCGTGTCTATTCATTTCTCGTTCTATTCGTCAAATTTTAAAATTAGGTATCATAAGACTTGTTTTGTTTGGGAGTATCTTTGAAAATAGAAGGGCGTAAAAGATTTATATTTATAAAGATCAAAGATTTCTTATTTGTCGTTCGGCAACGCGCATGTGTTTCCCCTGGTGTTTCAGGTGTCCATAGGCTACGGTAATCGCTTCCCATCAGATAGCCGTATGCCTGTTTGCCCACTGAATGGTATAAAAAGAAGCATTCAGCTTTGTTTTTTTTATAATTGCTAATTTTTGTCCTGGACTCCGCTGTGTGAAAGTATCAGTATCCATTTGATCCAGTATTTTTCCCTAATAATGTACATTATATCCTAATTCGCAATTACGTGATTGGATACGCACGTGGCTTTGCCCCTATATTCCCAATGCAAACTTGACCACTCAAAAACAAGTCGTCAGGACTTAACATGTAATGTTATATACTCGTAGTTCTTTTTCATTAACTATTATAATAGTCCTTGCCTTTCATTTATGCTTCAATTCTTTTATTTTGTTAGACTTTATTTTCTTAATTTACCTTTAATTATTCTTGTGTATTTATATTTTGTTCCTAGTGTTTTTATTACAAACATCAGCCGATTTTCATAACATGGAGTATAGTTGACTGTTTATTTCTTTTACAGATTGTAGAAAAATTGACACAACAGAAAACTGAGTTGGAGCACCAACTGTTGACTCGCTCGTCCCAGCCTATGTACGTTGCTACGGGGAGCGCCATCGTTCAGGTAAACTTTAACTTCATCTTACCAAAAGACCTTTGTACTTGTCTTCAGCTTTCATCTATTTCTGCCGACAAAAAAAAATATGGCGGTAGGTAAAACCCGAAAGGTATTTACCAGAACAGGGTAAATACCCTGGCTTTGGGTATTTACCGGTTGAAACACCTATCTAGATGTTTGTACAAAAGTCTTCAGCATTCATCTATTTCTGCCGACAGAAAAAATATGGCGGTAGGTAAAACTCAAAAGGTATTTACCAGAATAGGGTAAGACTCTGGCTTTGGGTATTTACCGGTTGAAACACCTATCTAGATGTTTGTTAATAAATGTTTAGTGTAATTGCCATTATGATTAGATAGGCTAAATCTATATTGGAGTTTAATAATCGAGATGTCTTAGCATAGACAGAGAGAGGCTTTTACGCAGTAGTGGATAGTAGAAAGCTGTTAATGATAATAAAATGTAATAACTTCGGATATTCACTATTTGAATGATACCGGTGTCTACCCTGCCACCCTCTGTTGACTCGTGTATAAGAGGGTAGGGTTGCTGAACTTCCAGAATCTCAGCAGAGTGCAGTAAAACTTGCTTGATGCTCCTAACAGTAATTAATTTTGCCTTTCAGAATCAACAGTTAACCGACGTCATGAAGGAAAATCACAAATTGAAGAAAATCAATGCAAAACTGGTCACAATTTGCAAAAAGAGGGGCAAAGATAACAGAGAGAATGAGGACTCTGAACAGCTGGCTTGAAAGTTTTATTATGTTTATGGGATAAAATTAAATTTGATGTATTACATAATACTGATACTGAAATTATTAAGCTGGACTTAATTTATGCATGAATATGATTAATGAAACCAGAATTTTTTACACTTTTCCAATGGATAAATCTATTGATCAGTTTATTAAACAAGAGCCAAAACAAGACTGAATGCTAAATCACATTCCTAAAGCATTTACTTGGATGATTCGACTGGTTTGTGTAGTTAGTGACACGGATCAAATTGGTGCCATTGTTATTTAGCCAACTAGTGGGCTTAATGTTTATTAGTATTATTAGATTTCATATTTGTACTTAATATTTGTGGTGCCGATAACGATATTATTTTAGTTGGCGCAAATACGACATAATTATTTAATTATCTGTAAATATAACACAATGCGCACAAAGTGATTATTATACCGCTAATCTTAAATGTTTTCTTTCAAAGTTCATATTATTAACAATATAATTTGAGAATTGTTACGAGAATTATCATAACAATGTACCTGCTGAATAAATGATTGATTTAAAAAATACCTAGTCTTATTTTAAGAAAAGTAAAATACACATAATATGACAAATAATCAACTTTATTCGAAGTTAAAAACTGAAGGTATTACTTATACAATTAAGTTTTCTTAATCAAAAATTAAAAACAGAGGTAGGATGAGACTATCGAGCATTTTTTCAGTTGCGAGTTTGCATAATTTGACTGAAAACTGCACATTAGTTGTGCTCTATATCACAATCAATACTTGTAAGAAACAAATAAAATAAAAGAATGACATTCATAAATAAAGCATTCCTGAAAGAAATTTTTATGATAAATGACTTTATCATAAGCTTTTTCAAGTAATAGTTTAAAAAAAACAATGACAAGTAATAAGGGAAGGTTAAAAAAAAATTAACAAATATTTCCAACATCAATGTTTGATAATATTTGAAATGATTAAAACCAAAAAGTTCAGTGAGATCGCAATAAAAAAATTAACGCTATTAATAGCGTAGAAACAAAAAAGTAAACACCGAATGTACGACATTTAAAACATTCAATCACATTCAACATACACCACATTTAAAAGTTAAACACGTAAAACATCATTTCAACAATTTAGTAAATACTTTTTTTCAAAACCTTTATCTTCGCCATCATTAAATTCCATTTCATTACTTTTTTCTGTGGAACCATCGGCTGTATTACTTTTGGCATCACCTTGTCCTTCCTCTTTCATAACAGTTTCTTTTGTAAGATTTTTTTCAGCTGTATCTTCTACATCACCTTGTCCGTTTTCATCCTCCATTACTTTATTTTCTGCAGCACCTTCTTTCAAAAGCAGCTCAATTCTGGTAGGCAGATTTTCTATATCTTCATGAACGGATTCTTTTACCGCATTCTTTATTTGCTCACGTTTCTGCAATATGTGATCGGCAAATGTGTTCTGACCAACAATTTGCGCAATCTCCGCTGCTAAACTCAACCAATTCTCGTCATTGGATTTGCTCAACACGTTGGCTGCTTCAGACAAATTTCCGCGGGCGATGTAGCTGTAAAAATACGGAAAACATAACTTATAGAGCTGAAATTAGCTTTTTGAAGTATGCATGGCTGAATAAAAAAGTAGGACCGAGAAAACACACTGAACATTCCATCTCATTGAGTAAAGTGACGATAAGTTTTGCATATTATGATATATATATACTCAGATATGGGTATTTATTTGTTTGCATTAATCAATGCTAAACTTTCCGATAGTTTGGAAAATTTTACACCGGTGTTTTCTACTTGACATGAATTTTTTTTTACAGAGAACAAAATACATAAGGTATTTATATATTTATTTATGACAAAGTTCATACTAATCCCATTTTGTTTGTTATTCACGCCCAATCTACTGAAATACTGTTCCCACGGGAAATTTATGCAGGCTAAAGCTAGTACTAAATAAAATTCAAATTAATATTAAATTTGAGTATTCAACTGCGTGAGGTTTTTATGTTGCCTCCTTTAGGCGCTACTGAGCTGATTAATGATTTCTTGGGAAAAAAAAACAAAGTTGAATATAACTTACCAAACAGCAGCGAGTTCGATCATTCCAGATTTAGTGCAATCTTCTGCCCAAAGATTTAGTACTTGGTCAGCCATACTATCAATGTACCTGAAAAACAAAATAACTTTTATATACAACGAATATTCGAAAAATCTCGTGCCTTATTTTGTCAGCTATAAATGTACAAGTTTTACAGAGATTATAATATACATATACAGTAAACAGGTGGCAAATAGGATTATTGTAGTAAAAAAATACATGTTCTTATTTTCTCAAAATGTTCTTAAAATGTTACTATTTTTGAAATGTATGACATATTGAAAACTAGTGAGGAATGATTATTCTCTGTAGTCTTCCAAAACGATGTTTCTTGATCGACAGTTTAAAGAAGTCTTACAACATAAATGCAATGTCAGTTCAGAATTAGAAACTTGTCAACGTCAACAAATTTCAAGTGATTAGAATCACGATATAACTCTTGATCTTTCTCGTTGCTTAGCTATATATTATTTTACAGTGCAATTATTACTTTTTTTACCTACACAAGTCCCACTGCTGGGCGAAAGCCTTTGGTCTATTCACGTTAGCTTTTAATCAACATCGAAAGTTTCTCAGATCATCCATCTTTTCTTTCCATCCAAGAAACCACACTGCGCTCCTTCAATTAAAGTTAATGAGCGGGACACGTTTATCGAACGCATCCAGAAATATGGGCATATAGCAACATTAGATTCCGAAACGGGAGAAGGAAAAAGAGGCAGATTACACATAAATACATATAATCACGTCTTTACTCCATACGCTACCCACGCTTAGCATTGTGATAGTCGAAACAGGAAAATAAATAGTGATGGGTTGCTAGCCGCATCGCCTATGTCACGATCCCACATTCTCCGATACCCTCAGTCGACTTTTACAACCCGCATGGGAAGAGAAGCAGCTGGTACATTAAAAGTTTTTATTTTTTACCCAGACCAAGTATTAAGTTAGTATTAAGGTGCTATTTTTGAGAAGTATGACTCACCTAAAACCAGTGAGTCACATAAAAATCATTCGGAAACTAACAAAAATCATTCAACTCACCGGTTTTGCTATGTCATACGTTTCAAAAACTGGAGGCAGATTACACATATTTAACAAATATATTCCAGCCTTACGAAACATACCTGCACTTACAGAGTATGTAAGCCTCCTTGTACAATTTCGCGACGAGTAGATTTTCTGTTGCAATAGTGTATTCGTGCAAGCTCAGCAGCAAACCCAACTTGCGGTAAACCGCTCCGCCGTAACTCCTGTTCTCTACAAAAATAATTATGAATGAATGATTATTGTACTACCAGCTATTGCCCCAAGCTATTGTGCGCGTGGAATTAATGGAATATGAAAAATGTGCAAATACCTTTAGCGGCCGTTATTGATTTATTTTTATTACATAAGTGGCCTAGGCCAGCAACGAGTCTATTGACTTTTTTTAAATAATGAAGCTATTTTCGAGCAATAGGAAGAAAAAGTTATTCTAAAACTTGTAAACTACCTTATTAACTCGGGCTTTTAGTGTTTGAACACCTATGGATCAAAAGAGTAAGTAAGGACTAATTTGTTTCTTTTTTTTCAAATGCATCGTCCACACATACAAATCTTTGGTATACTCTCTAACTTTTGACTTATACAAAATAAACTCACCGATCAGTTTATGCTCCTCTCCTTTGGCAATGCATCTATTTATTTGTGCTTGGTACAGCTCGCAAACTTCTTTCCAGTATCTGCAAATGTATTACATTCCTCACTTCATTAATAGTACATTACCGTCGAGGCCAGAAATGTAACAATTAACGTCCGAGTTATATTGCCAAGTGCTTTTAAAAGGACGAGGCGAAGCAGAGGCCTTATAATTTTTTTAATATTAAAATAGTAATTAATTTTTAATTACTACGTAAATATTTACTAAATACAATTTAATAGTTAAGTATAACAAGTCGTTTGTTCGTTGTGACAGTGCACGAAATGACAACAGAGCGTTTTGTGTCTCACAAGTACTCACAACATGTAAAAAGTATTTGTTACTTGTGGTACAACAAAGATTCACAAATAAACATGTTTAAGTACACTTTCAGGCTAAAAAAATACTAAATTTAAAATATTGGATTTGTGATGACGTTGCCTTAGCTAGTCATGTATTGTCATCAGAACTCAGAGCGTGTGCAAAATTTCATCCTAATCGAAGACCGGGAAGTGGGTCAAATTAAGATTCCATGATTTTCTTACATACATTAAGAATCCAAGATTTTCTTACATACATAGTTACAAGTGAAACTAATAAAAGCGTGTTAAAAAAGAAAACCAGATCCGTGCAATAGAAATGTTTCTTACTTCAGCGAGATACAGGGCGTTAAACTGATCAGATAAGGGCAGAGTATATTCCGCTCGGTGGCAAAATCAATCATGCCGTCCACCCGCCCTCGTACCATCGACAATATTATATACGCATCTGTATTGCCTGTATCGGCATGGCGTTCCACTGTAAAAAAAATCATTATCATCATTATATATATTACTGGCGACTATGTAGTAATATCACTACATAGTAAAAAAAAACAAAGTAGCTTTCTCTGTCCCTATGTCCCTTTATATGCTTAAATCTTTAAAACTACACAACGGATTTTGATGCGGTATTTTTTAAATAGGTGTAGTTTAGTAGATATAAAAAATAAAATACAACAAATCGCATTTTTTTCTTTGTTTGTTTGTTTGATAGCCACAAGGCTATCAAACCAACAAACTAAAGCTTACTTTTGCCAGTATTAAGTGTTATTGTTATTCAATTCAAAAGCATTTCATAATATAGTAAATTCAAAACCTTCAAGTCATATCTAGTCAGACAGCTAAGTGAAGCGGTGGAAGAAATCAATTATCTAGGGGATTTTGGTGACAAAGACTAAAGTCACTTAACGCTGTATCTTTCAACACTTATACTCATTCAGGAACACTTAGCGAAAATTAATAATCTACCCTTATTATGCACAAATAACACAATACAAAATAAATACAATGACGATATTATTATCTTTATGACTTTACCTACCTAGAAGGAAGAGCACTGGGTCACAAATACAGGCACTGCCTAGCCAGTCAGGCATTTGAGTAACAGCTCACATTTGGAGACTTGTAATAATTTAGTTTGTTTTTGTTATTTCAGTCATTTTGTGTTTTTTCTTTACAAATTCTTACGGCCATAAAAACTAGTCCTTTAAGGCCTATCTTGAATTAATTAATCTTCTTCAGGCGTCAGTCAAGTCAAAAAGTCCAGTCAGTAGTCTAGTTTAGTCGAATAAGTTTAGCTAGTCAGAGTCAGATTGCTCAGTGAAGCGGTGGAAAATAATCACTTAACTATAACTTGGTGACAAAGATAAAAGTCACATAATCGAAACTATACCACTTCCCAACACTTAAGCTTGTTCACGATCACTTTGTGAATAATAAATAATATACCTAATATTATGCACAAATACTCGAAAAAAACCTAAGTTTTGGACTGGATGGAATACACCGCGGTCAAAGTGACTGTTTATTTTACCGCCAAAAACTCCCCATTTTTGATTTTTCATGAAGGAAATATTTTTTTTTTACATTATCTTTCCGCCAAAACTCAATGCAAGGCAATTACTGGTAATCTACATATAGAACATACAGATATCGTATACAGTTGGATATTAATATGAAAACACTCACATTCCTCATCAATTAACTCGTTGACCTGTATACTACTGCCGAACATCTTGACAAAATCTTCATTGTAGCTCAGTTCCATATCCTCATTCTCTTCTGAATAAGTATTGTCTGAATAAGTATTGTCATCTTTCTTTTCTAAACGCCTCTGTAGCAGTTTCCTAGCACCTTGTATGCTGCACGGATTTAATTGTTTGGTCAATGTTGGGAAAAGGAATTTCTTTGATGCCTTTACTTTGTTGCTTTGGGACGCTGCTAACAAGTAATCCTCTTCATCGAATTTTTCTTCTGTTTTCTTGGTGTTTTTCTTTTCTTTTTTCTTCTTCTTGGAGTTTTCTGGTTCTGAAATGAGAATCACATGGTTACACAAGTAGAAATTTTTTAAGCTTCAGTCTGTATAAATGTCAGCACGCCGCCGGCCAGCTGCGGGTAGGGCTGCAGCAGCGCACACACTGCCGCTACATGTTACAGTGTCCGCTCACCCACGTGCGCGGCGGCCGGATGCAGGCCGGCGTCCCACAGCCGCAGGCAGGCGTCGCTGCCGCCCGACAGCACGCCGCCGGCCAGCTGCGGCTAGGGCTGCAGCAGCGCACACACTGCCGCTACATGTTACAGTGTCCGCTCACCCACGTGCGCGGCGGCGGGATGCAGGCCGGCGTCCCACAGCCGCAGGCAGGCGTCGCTGCCGCCCGACAGCACGCCGCCGGCCAGCTGCGGCTAGGGCTGCAGCAGCGCACACACTGCCGCTACATGTTACAGTGTCCGCTCACCCACGTGCGCGGCGGCGGGATGCAGGCCGGCGTCCCACAGCCGCAGGCAGGCGTCGCTGCCGCCCGACAGCACGCCGCCGGCCAGCTGCGGCTAGGGCTGCAGCAGCGCACACACTGCCGCTACATGTTACAGTGTCCGCTCACCCACGTGCGCGGCGGCGGGATGCAGGCCGGCGTCCCACAGCCGCAGGCAGGCGTCGCTGCCGCCCGACAGCACGCCGCCGGCCAGCTGCGGCTAGGGCTGCAGCAGCGCACACACTGCCGCTACATGTTACAGTGTCCGCTCACCCACGTGCGCGGCGGCGGGATGCAGGCCGGCGTCCCACAGCCGCAGGCAGGCGTCGCTGCCGCCCGACAGCACGCCGCCGGCCAGCTGCGGCTAGGGCTGCAGCAGCGCACACACTGCCGCTACATGTTACAGTGTCCGCTCACCCACGTGCGCGGCGGCGGGATGCAGGCCGGCGTCCCACAGCCGCAGGCAGGCGTCGCTGCCGCCCGACAGCACGCCGCCGGCCAGCTGCGGCTAGGGCTGCAGCAGCGCACACACTGCCGCTACATGTTACAGTGTCCGCTCACCCACGTGC
Organism: Apomyelois bistriatella; assembly: GCA_947044815.1. Classification (NCBI taxonomy): domain Eukaryota; kingdom Metazoa; phylum Arthropoda; class Insecta; order Lepidoptera; family Pyralidae; genus Apomyelois; species Apomyelois bistriatella. The sequence goes on from OX345693.1 coordinate 3,550,245, forward strand.
GCGGCGGCGGGATGCAGGCCGGCGTCCCACAGCCGCAGGCAGGCGTCGCTGCCGCCCGACAGCACGCCGCCGGCCAGCTGCGGCTAGGGCTGCAGCAGCGCACACACTGCCGCTACATGTTACAGTGTCCGCTCACCCACGTGCGCGGCGGCGGGATGCAGGCCGGCGTCCCACAGCCGCAGGCAGGCGTCGCTGCCGCCCGACAGCACGCCGCCGGCCAGCTGCGGCTAGGGCTGCAGCAGCGCACACACTGCCGCTACATGTTACAGTGTCCGCTCACCCACGTGCGCGGCGGCGGGATGCAGGCCGGCGTCCCACAGCCGCAGGCAGGCGTCGCTGCCGCCCGACAGCACGCCGCCGGCCAGCTGCGGCTAGGGCTGCAGCAGCGCACACACTGCCGCTACATGTTACAGTGTCCGCTCACCCACGTGCGCGGCGGCGGGATGCAGGCCGGCGTCCCACAGCCGCAGGCAGGCGTCGCTGCCGCCCGACAGCACGCCGCCGGCCAGCTGCGGCTAGGGCTGCAGCAGCGCACACACTGCCGCTACATGTTACAGTGTCCGCTCACCCACGTGCGCGGCGGCGGGATGCAGGCCGGCGTCCCACAGCCGCAGGCAGGCGTCGCTGCCGCCCGACAGCACGCCGCCGGCCAGCTGCGGGTAGGGGCTCCAGCACGCGCCGATGCTGCCGCACGCGCCGTGCCCGGCGAAGATGTGCAACGCCTCGAAAGTATCCACGTCCCATATCTGTCACGATAATATATACTCTTTAAAAGGCCTTATTAGAAGTGAAAACCTCTTCAGGCACGTTGAGCATTGTTGAGATGAAAAAAAACCATGGAACTCGCGACACCGAAATCGTTAGGGCTCTTCTGTCATAGGTTATATCGGCCGCGTGCAAATGATGACACGCTTTGGCTGCGGGCTCTCCCCCCGTTCAGTACTCGTGCTACCCGCATGATTGAAAACTTGGTATGAATTGGCAGAATGCGGGCAGTAAGGACGCGGACCATCCGCGCGCGAGCGAAAATACACACAAATACAGGAAAAGAACCCAATTGACACAAAACTAGAAGCGACGAGCACGACTAAATGCACGAATCGATACTTAGAAAACTGAAAAATCGATTCGAATCCCCAAAATTAGTTAAGAGTCTTATGGTTTACTATTGTTACGAGCTGGGGATTCGTAATCTGGAGATCAAAACACCTGGTGACACTTGAGCGACTTCATTGACCTTGCACACTAATTCCAACAAATATGTCCACTGATGGTCACAGAATTTTCGAATCACTAGGCATTCACTGTCCAAAATAATCACCGAGGTCGTTGGTTATCACTCCTTAGTTGTCCCTTCGAAGTCACTTGTATCGCTCCTGAACACAAACAAACAGACTCACGTCGTCATGATCCGTCACTTATATAGGCCCAGAAACTCGATCCAGCACGCTTCAGAACATTCCCCATACCTCCCGAAGAGTCAGACAGAGACGGAGGTATCGCCATCTCGCTCCTCCTTTATTTCGCGATCATTCTAGGCCTGGTACATACGCACCGATTTCTAGAATCCGCGTCCCAATCGATTCTAAGCTTTATGTCCGTTCATATAAGGTTCATGAGTATCGTTCCAGTGTGTTCCACGGTGAATGTTCTATTGCGGGGATACGTCCGTAATGTACGAGAATCTTCTACAGCCAGTGTTGCTCAATTTTTTCTGTGGTTTCCAACCATGGGACATTATTTTAATTTCGTAATAGTATTAATAACTCTCCAGGACGGGCGACAAAATAGCTTCCAGTACCTATCCCTATATATGCTTAGATCATACGTTATAGCAACGGATTTGAAGAAGCCGAGGCGATTCGCTAGTTAAACATATAATACAAAATCAAAAGCGGATCAACAAAAGAAAGTTTATAATTATGAATTCTTTACCCTGACAGTTCCATCTTGCGACGTAGACAGGAGAATATTATCCGTATGCGGACTCCAAGATACTTGGTACACGATGCCATTGTGTCCTTTTAACGTGCCCCACGTATCTGTCCTTTCGGCTTTTCCATCTGAAGTAAAAAACATACATACAACTATTCAGTCCATCAAGGGGGGAGGTAAAGGTCAGAATATGCCCTACATAAGGCATACAAATTTAGTTACGTGCGTTTTATCTCTCTTTCGCATTCAATATCGATAAAAGATAAAGGGACAAAACATATCCCACCAAAAACATTCTGTAAAAAACTAGCCAAGTCTCGATGGAGCTGCTTGTTTATCTCTAAAAAGTAATGAAATCTAGACAAAGTCGTGCCAAGTCTATGATTCCTTACTGCGATTTCTTTATTATTATAGTTTGTTATGTGACTTGGCTAGTTTTATTTAGTTCGTATTTCAATGACTTTCGGGGTTCTAATGTAAGTTAAGGATACTTACTAGAAAAAAGCCGCGCGACCGGTTTTCTGATAAGCTCACGTACAGGAAGAGATTTTTAAGCTATTGCATAGCTTTTATCGCGGGCTTTGAGCGCGGCGAGCGAATCAAGAAATTCCGTAACGAAAAAACCTGACACCCTCCTACCATGTACTCCGCCTACCATGTAGCTCGGGCGAACTAAATGCATAACTTGATAAAAAATGCTATGCAATAGCTTTACCGCGGCAGTCCCCGAGTGCCACACGTCTTTTTTTTATGTGGCGCTAGTGAGACCGAAGGAGGACCATTAAATAGCAAGCTAGAGGTAGAAGTCCTATCACTTTATCAATATTCATTTCGACCTTGGTCGCAGCAGAGGCGGAGGCCACAAACAGGAAACTCAGGCTCGTGACTTTATTGAGCTTTGCTGTTTTCCCATACAAACTTCGGACTTCCGTTCTATCACCATAGAATATGAAGTTATTTATTCTGATAAAGATTATAACCAAGGTACAAATAAGAGGCCTTTTATAGCAGCTTATTAATTAAACTAAATTTTAAAAATAAAATAAAACTTTTTTGTTTTATAACTGTAATAGTTATATATATGCCTTGTAGAGATAATGATGTATTCTACAAAGACGTAGTACTTTTTTGTTTTATCGTCAATAGTTTTCGCAGCGCACGTGATTTAAGGATTTTTTTGGTAAATTTTTTATACCTTTACATTTACATTATAGGAGTTTAAGTAAAGATTCCTATTTTTTTTTTTATATTATATGTCCTATGTCACCCGGAGATAGTGTAGCTTTCCAAAAATGATAGAAATTTTCAAATTGGTCCCTTAGTTTTTTAATTTATTCATTACAAACATGCACACAAAAATACGAAATCTTTCCTCTTTATTATATTAGTGTTTATATTTTATTTATCATATTAGTACTACATAACTGAAAGTGTAAAAAAATGTAAAATTATGAATACAATCAAACCTCTATATCAAATTTAAGGTACTTAAATTTCTACATAATATTAATTTTTAACCCGCAGTTTATCATACTTTACTACTTTTCTAGATTAACTATCAGACTTTCGACGAAACCTACGGGAATCGCGTACTTTTCGAGATAAAAATATAAATGAAAGGTATCAGCTTTCTTAAAAATTGGCCCAGTCATTTAAGAGTGCTGAAATAACAATACAAATGAATCAACAAACTTTCGCCGTTACATTATTAGCGGGATATTCGTAGTTTTAAAATTACACGACAAAAATAATTTCGTAGCATACTTAATTCATTTTCTTTTATGAAAGACTAGCTTTTGCCCGCAGCTTCGCCCCGGTCAACTTCTCTCAGGAAAAGAGTTTTTTTTTAGATATTAGGTTCCCTATGTCCTACTCCTTGTATAAGCTACCTTCCCAGCAATTTTTAGCCAAATCCGTTCAGCCATTCTTGAGTTATAAATTGTGTAACTAACACGACTTTCTTTTTATATATATAGAAGACTAGCTGTTGCCCGCGGCTCCGCCCGCGTGCGCCTCGGTTATATCGCGCCCGATAGTAGACTATGTTTGACTCCTAGTGCATAACTATATCCATACCAAATTTCATCACAATCGGTCCAGCAGTTTAGCCGTGAAGAGGTGACAGACAGACTTTCGCATTTATAATATTAGTATGGAAGTATGGATGGATATGGATAGTATGGAAGTATGGATTGTATTTAAAACGTACGGAGCGCGTCTCGGCGTCACCTTTAAATTATAATGTAATTTTAGAGTACAGGCACGCACACCATACATATTCTGCTTTAAAATTATAAAATCTTACCTTCTCCCTCTACGCATATTACTATCTCAATAGTATGCTTTTTGTCCAGAGAGCAAACAGCAAATATATTCCTAAGAGCAGAGTCGAAAGGGAGACACGACGGCCGCAGCGGGTGCCAGTCTATGGTGTGTATCATTTTACTAAAAAAGAAATGGATATTTATCTACTTGCTTTGCAGTATATGTATTTGAGGGGTTTTGTTCAGATCTTGGAAAATAAAAATAATAAATTTTATTCTTATAACTGTTTACAATTAACAAACGCTTGTTGCCCCAGTTTTACTTAAACGTATTTTTTTTTTGTCTTGTTCTTTCTCGTCTCTCAGTCTCTGACATTCTCTCATGTAAATATAAAGGGCTTAGCAAATGCTTGTTATTTTTAAGAATTCAATTCAATTTTAAACAAACTGTTTTTTTTTTACAAAGATGCTGATTTATCCATAAACTCGATAAATAATACCCAAGAATAATTTGATTTAAATTGATTTTCATTCGACAAGAATGTTGAATCGCATGATTTTCATGGGACTTGGTGGTTTTTAGCGATAATCAGGTTTCGAAAATAGCACCTTACACAAGAATCACATCACAAAACTCTTATTCTCGGATGTGATTTATGACTTTATGTAGCTGGAATATTAGCTAATCAATAAAAACGCATTAGTATCATTCATTTAGACTACGTGACAGACAGACAAAACACATAAAACTTATAACACCCCGTATTTTGCATTGGAGGTTAAAAATAGGTAACTTACCTAAATAGGAAAGTAACAGCGACGACTGTATGCGGGTAGTCCGGTGTCAACAACGCCACTGCGCCATGTAGAGAGCCACATACCAAGGACTTTTGATTCCAGTGAACTGCACTCAGCTCCCATTTCTGACCTTCCCATACCACCTTGATCGGGACTGGAACTGTATAAATACAATTTACTGGCTTTCGCCCGCGTGAATTTCCCACGGGAACAGTGCTTTTTCCCGAGATGAAAGGTATCCTATGTCCTTCTCAATACTTTTATCTATGTGTATGCGAAATTTCAAAAAGATTGGTTCAATACATCGGGCGTGAAAACTTAACAAACAAACAAGCTCACTTTCGTATTTATAATATTACTAGCAGTCCACCCCGGCTTCGCTGGTGGTACATACATAGCCTATGTAACTCAGGGTGAATTTAGCTTACCAATGGTGAAATATTTTTTGAAATCGGCACAGTAGTTTTTGAGTTTATTCACTACAAACATACACACAAAAATAAAAATCTTTCCTCTTTATAATATTAGTATATAAGTATAGATTAGGATTATCTCAAAAACAAATTCAAATTTAGCTAAGGTAGCAAGAATTTTAACTTTAAAATGCAACACCCAAGAGGCCATACACCCGACCCAGAAAAGATCTGACTGGAAGAATCTAACGGCCTAATTGGATTATGGTGGTCACGACCCTCAGCTATGAGGAACACGTCTTGAAAGAAGAAAAAGTCACAATTCAAGGCTGATAGCAAATTGTGAGTCTTCTCGGTCACTCAATGCTGAGGATTGTGACCACCTTGTTTCCAGGGCGTGTGATCGGTAGTACTATCTAAAATTTAAGAGCCGTGCTCTTGACGATGGAGTCTCTTCCAGGTGTTACAACCTTCCGTCAGCCTTTTCACCTCCTGATACGACACGACTCCCACTTTTTCCTTTATTTGTTCTATAAAACTCTTTCTTGGTCTACCTCTTCCCTGCCTTAGTACTATAGACAGCATAAAAATGCTGCCACTAGCTACTCTTTTCAAGCTGTGTGCTGATCTTTCTGGAGGTACTTTTCAGTCTTGTACATATTTTCCTGCACCATATGCATACAGGTTATTGTCATGTCCCCAACACAATTAATTACCATTAGGAGTTGATAGCAGATTGCGGATAGATTTATCTAAATTGTCGTGTAACGGCTACATAGTTAAGTACTTACGCTCGTCGACTTTCTCGGTATTGTAGAGCACAAGTTTTCCTCCGCCGCAAGCGTACAAATCGTAGTTGGCCCCCCAGCACAATGAGTACACGCCGCCATTGAGTGCCGACAGCAGATTGCGGGTGGATTTTTCCGTGTTTGAATTTATATTGATAAGACCCACCTGCAGTTAAGAAAATAAGTATTATTTATGATAGTTTCAGAATAAAAATATTATTTTGTAGTATTTTTGGAATATTAAGTGATATTTTATGTTATAAGTACAAAAGGACTCGAAGGTTCGACGTGCTCCCTATAATTTAGGAGCCCATAAAGAGATAAGATGTTATTGTATACTAGCTTTCGCCCGCGACTTCGCCCGCATGATTTTCCCTCAGGAACTTTTTCCCGGAATGAAACAGAATGAAATTTCAGGAAGATTGGTTCAGAAGATAGGACGTGAAGAGGTAACAAACAAACAAATATACAAACTCACTTTCGCATACATAATATTAATTGGGATGTGTGTAAAGAACTAACACAGATTCACCCATATAAGTTTTCAAGATAATATCTTTCTTTAGACATGATCACCTTAACAGACATTTAAATTAATTAGTCTCACAGCAAAAATACTAAAAAGAGCTAACACCCTGGAGCTGGACGAGAGATTTGTACCCAGCTGACAAGTGGAGACTTTGTTATTGGACAGGGTTCTTCCAACACCCATATCCTATAACTCACCTGTTCATAGTACAGTGGGCTGCAAAGAAATCTGACCCCCATGCCACAAGTATCGCTATTGAAAGGGGGTCATATTTCTCTGCAGCCCACTGTACATGTACTGATTGCAGATACCAACATAAAGAAAGAAAAAAATTTGGCCTCACCCGGGACTCGGCAGTGGCGAACGCGAGCAATCCCTCGTGCCGCGGATGCCACGCCACACACAGTACTTTTCCCTGCACGTGTTGCCAGTACTTGCGCACTTGGCCCACGCACAGCCGCCCTTCCTCCTCGGACGGCTCAGTTTCCCAAACGCGAACCGCGCCGTCTCCTACGGCTACTGCTATCCTAGTAATAGAAGATACGTACATTTATCGCGTGGCTTACAGATACAAGCAAAATCCTAAAATAAAGCAATTTACGGCCGAGTAATGTTGCAAGGCCGAAGCGCAGCTGAGGAGAAGTGCTTTTAAAAATACGAGGACGGAAATTACAATTTCGGCCGAGGTTTGTACAGTAGCTCCTCAGCCCCTCTTAAAGGTAACAATATCGTGTCAAGTTTTACATTGAACAACAAGTAAGCTTCCGCTTTGATCATTTTTCAAATTTTTGAAATGTGCATATCACTACATAGTATAAAACAAAGTCGCTTTCTCTGTCCCTATATCCCTATGTATACTTAAATCTTTAAAACTACGCAACGGATTTTGATGCGTTTTTTTTTAGTAGATAAGAGTTTTTAAAGAGGAAGGTTTTTATGCCCATGCGAAGTCGGGGCGGGTTGCTAGTACCTATATAAAAGAACCAAATGGTTGGTCAAAGTAACAAAAGTGTCCAGCAATTTCCATTACCGACCGCTAGGTTTTTTTTGATAGGCTGGCCAGAGTGAAATTAAAAAAACCTAATGTATGAAAATGTGTACATTAAAGGCATATTTTTTTTAAATTACGTGGCCCTAATCCAGCAATGAGTCTATTGACGTCTCTTTTTTACAGAATGAAGCTATTACGAGCAAGAGAAAGAAAATGTACTTACTTTCCTGCATCGTACGGACACGGGTGAACATTATAAATGAATCCTCCGCAAGTGGCATAGGTCGCCACCTTCTGTTTCTTGGCCAGAGAGTAGCAGCATATGTCGCGATCCTGCGCGACGGTCCACACGTGGAAGTCGTCGTACGACTGGTCGTGGGACTGCACGCGCGGCGCGTCCGTCGCTATGCAATACAAGCCGCGCTTGTGAAGCGAGTGGACGACGCGCCAGCCCAGCTTGTGCCTACTGCAGAATAGATAATCACTACATAGTATAAAACAAAGTCGTTTTCTCTGTCCCTATGTCCCTTTGTATGCTTAAATCTTTGAAACTACGCAACGGATTTTGATGTGGTTTTTTTAATAGATAGTGATTCAAGAGGAAGGTGAAGCCGGGGTGGGTCTCTAGTAAATAATAATTAGTAATCTTTATTAAAATTACATTTGTGACAAAATTATCGCTCGCTGGTTGACCGTAAGAGATCCCTTTCTGGGATAAGTCCGCCATTGTACATTTGTTTTTATTTTGTATTTACTTTCTTTTTTGGTACAATAAAGTCATTACAAAAAACAATTATATAATAGTGTCTGAGATGTATGTAATATGTATACACATAATTGCCTAGCTTATATAAATTTTATCAGCTCTGGGATGCTAACTAAATAATAATACCCCTTAGCTTACTTAACTTCAGTCAATGCCTTTAAAAATAGATTAGACAATTCATAAAATCTCCGAACTTAAGTGTGGTTCAAGAATATAAAAAAAATATGTAATTTAATCATGCATGTAGTGGATGCAATTTTATAAAAGGAAAAACTAAAATTGTAACAGATTGCTGACAGTATAAAATTCAATTCTTACCAATCAATTTTTAGTGGATTGCACTCTAGCAACTGGCTCTTTCCGTCTGCAATGAGGAGTACATCCGACTTGTACCACAGGACTGTAGCCCAGGCTGGGGCCTTGTTCCTTGTATTCTTATGTCCTGATGATGGGACAGCACAGGACCCAACCAGTTTGCCAGACTTCGACCAAATTCTGACACTTCTGTAATTCAAAATTATTATCATATTGTAATAAAACAATAAAACAATTAGACTTTATGATTTTAGCAATTGTTTGCAGTAGAACATTACACATTATTTATCAAACAATTTTAAAAGCAATAAGATTTCCACTTACCCAAGTTTGCTTACAGTGGCTAACAAATGTTTATGTACATGAGCACTGCAGTCAACTTTCTCACCCTCTTTGGTTTCTGTTGAAAGTTTTGATTTATTATCCTCTACAGGAGCTTGGTCATCAGAAATTTGTGTGGCACTAGTAGAAGGCAGAGTTTTAGCTTTATCTAAATGAGCTTCATCTAAAGCTTTTACAAGGGAGTCCATACTCTGCTCCTCCTTGTTTTTTCTTTTCAAAATCTCCTCTTTTAATTTCAAGCATTCAACTAAATAATCAGCAGGTTCACCATCCTCTTTTACTTTAACTACAATCTCTTCTGGTTTATATTTTGTATGACCAAACTCATCATCTTCATGATCCTTGTAAATATCAAACATATCATCCTCAGGGACAACTGTCTCATCAAAACTGTCTTCAGGAAGACTTTTGACTATTCCAGAGTCTTCTAGAACACTCGCTTTTTCTTCAGTCTTCTCATTTAGTCCTGTAACCTTTACACTTTCTTTTACTTTGACTACATCTTTTCCATTGTCTCCTCCAGTATTTTCTGCAGATAACTGTCGTTTTTCTTCATCAGTTAACTGCCGGATATCAATCATTCTCTGTGTGGCTACTGAAACTTTTCCCTTTTTGTCAGACTCATCTAGTGCTTTATTGAGTAACACCTCAAATTGTGGACACCAACTGACATTGGTTATCTCTTCATCTTGTGCTCTTACTTTATAAAGTGTTTGCCCAGAACCTGCAATCAACAGTATTTTGATGAAATCATAATCATTTTTGCAACTATATTGTATGTTTAGTTAGATTTTAACATTAAATTTAAAACACTAGTACCTCACGATGCAAGGATTATTTTTGTCATACATAATATTCAATCATTAAAATTTTATGTTTTGTAAAATGAGTCTGAAAGACAATTTTTTTTTGTTTTTGTAACAAAAGAATTTTGACTCACCATTTAAATCTACCACAAAGACGACGCCCTGTTTGGTGCCAATTGCGACATTGAGATGAATATGTGGAGAGCATGATATACAAGTGGGCTTGTAGCCTTTGAGATTTCTGAACATTTTCACGATGTTTGACTTGATGTCCCATTTCACAATATTGCCAAAACTTCCCACGGTAACAGCATAGGAATTTTGTGAATATGCAACGCCTACTACATCCTGTACAAAGTTAGAATTAAGTGATAAATGTTTAAAATGAAACACTTTTATAGTAATCGTCATCTAAGCATTTTTTCTAGTTACATTTCAGGCTATACTTTTTAATAATGGTATTAGTAATTTATTATAATGGAACAACTGCCAACTAATAGGAAAAGATCCGTGTTTTTCAAGGTGCCTTAAGTCATCTTAAACAGTCTAACAACTGCTAACTAGTGATATCAGCTGGAACCAACAGCTTAATATCCAAAGCATGGAGGATTGGAGGTGCTCAAGATAGTAGCAACCAACCCAAACTAGGTTCACTGTCGCTTGACACGTCAAATTTTTCACGTGAAATTTCATTTATGATTATGGTTTGAACAATTTTACTGATTTTCAGCTTGTTGGGACTTTATGCACCTTTACTCTCATATTTTGGTCTAAATTGACCGGACTACTGTCAATCTTGATTCTAGTCCTTATCCAAGTTTCCTGTTCACTTGCAGAATAGAAAAACTATATATATTTTTATGTGACAAATTCGTGCACAAACCCATCAGAAACATTATGGACTAACTTCATGTGTCAAATGCAGGACATCTAGTCATTTGCATGATAAATGTAAAAAAATTGCAAGACTTACCTCTCGATCATATTGGTGTTTGTCATGACTTTGGGTTGCCCTCATTTTCCATTTATGGCCTACTTGCTCTATGTGCCATAGTTTGACAAGACCGTCATGACTGCCAGACAAAACATACCTCTTTTCCGGCCATTCTGGAGATATGGCCACACATACAATTCTGTAACATTACAAAATAATGTTCACCCATTATCAACTGTTTTAATAGTTTCTTTACTTAAAACTGAATGAAGTGGAGTGAACTACATTTTAATAAGTTTTAATTTTATATATTACTAGCTGTTCCCCGCGGCTTCGCCCCGCGTGGGACTCGGTTATATCGCGCCCAAAAGTAGCCTATGTTTGACCTCAGGTCGTTAACTACATCCCTACCAAATTTCATCACAATCGGTCCAGCAGTTTAGCCGTGAAGAGGTGACAGACAGACAGACAGACAGACAGACAGACAGACAGACAGACCGACAGACAGATAGACTTTCGCATTTATAATATTAGTATGGACTAGCAATCCCCGCTGTTTGACTTAATTTCAATTTATTTATTGCAATTCATATTGTACAATTACAGTTCTAACTATAAACAAAGTCACTGTCTTAAAATAGGTATAACATGAACCCTTGGTATGTACAGTCGGCTGCAAAGAAAACTGACCCCCATGCGACAAGTATCACTATTGAAAGGGGGTCACCCCTTTCAATAGTGATACTTACTACTATTTGTCTGCAGCTCACATTACTATTTTTTTTTTTTTTTTTTTATTTACTATAACATATAAGAGTCAGGCTTTCATATGCAGAAAGTATTATTCAAATTGGACCAGTAATTATAGTATAAATTTTCAAACAAACTCTTACCCCCGTATTAAGAAACGTTTGATAAGCCCATTTTAACTAAAATATGTTTTGGCTCTTTCTCTCTTACCTGACACTTCATATGAAAGAACAAGACAAAACACATTTAAACTAAAATAGGCTTAACAAATGTTTCTTAATACGGGGGTGAGACTTTATTATATTAGTATAGATGATACTGCCCTGGCATATGACAGATTTTAAAACTGACCAATTTGAATTTTATTTTGCTCTAAATCAAGGGTAGTTGAAAAAATTAGGTGAGTTTAAAATGCTTATCAGGTATAATACCCAACACGTAATTTGGCCACAAACAGAACGTGTGGGGCTGCGCATGTTTAAATTTGTATGAAAATCGAATACTGCACATTCAAGGTCATTTTGGTTTCTTGCCAACTTACATGCCAGGAACTATAAGATAGTTCAAAAAACACAAAAAATAATTTTTATTTAGCTCTGAATAATAAATCTTCTATTTAGTAAATCCAACACCCAAGAGGCCATACACAAGGCCCAGAATAAATATGAGTGGAGGATACTAAACTAACTGCCAGCTTGGATTATGGACATTATGGTGGTCACGACCCTCAGCTATGAGGAACACGACTTGAAAGAATTTAGTAAAATTTAGTAACTTGGCTATTTGTATACGAATATTTGCATATTTGACTATGTGTGGACGGTATATTTGCCTTTTAAATATAACTTTTGCGTTATTTCTCTACTTTGCCTATTCGTCAAATATTTTGGCAAATACGCGAATAACCAAGTGTGGTGGTAGCATGACATTTTTATACACACCAACTGGTACAATATGGAAATCTTTACTTTGCAAATGACTATTCGCACTATAATATTACTCAGAAATGGAGGTAGTACCAAAAATCAATAGTAACCACCTTAGCTTAAATTGGGTTTTAACACGTTTATAGAAAACCTATATTTGTAGAATACTCACTTATCAGGATGTGCTCTATTCAATACATGTGCTTTAAAATTATGTTTTCCAAGTAAAATACCATCCCGTTCTGCCGGTAGGGGCTCCAATGCACAAAGACTTTTACTGGGACCGCCATAAATAAGCCATCCATCAGGGCTTACTGCCATGCCAGATGCTTGAAACCAATTAGGCGAAGGGAATAAAATAGTTTCTTCCATGTTTAAAGTATTTCTACAAAAATTTCAATAAGAAAATACAAGTAATTAATCCGACTGACCGGCAGACAAAAAACAATTTACTCGCTCGAGTCGAGCGAGCGGTTCCACATTAAATTTTATGGCCCTGGATACGAGTTTTTAAGGCAGTTAGTGGAGTTACCATAAACTATTTAAGGAGGCCAAAATGAGTATGTATGTATGTAATAGATAAGCGGTTTTTATCGTCTCGTCTCGTGTCGTGCCCGGCATCTCTTTTACTCCGTTCTTGCATGGTTTTAAGAGATGGTGGTAGGCACGTGGTAGGCCACCTGCTTCTACTACCTAAACATATTATTAAAAAAATCAATGTCTTTATGACGCAAGAACTTTTTGAGTTTGACATTTTATTTTATTTGTTGATGTTTCTTTTCTGGAAATACTTAGCAAGCAAGTGTATTTTGCAATTTTGCATTTGCAATAAAACAATATTAGTTTCCTTTCTTCTTATTTGTGCTCTACTCTTTCTAATTTGTGTTTATTCTAGCACTAGTAAACAGTTTAACATCTGGTGATTGTTAATAATTAAAACAATGGCTCATTATAAAGGCGCTGCCTCAGAGGCAGGTAGAGCAATGCACCTGATGAAGAAGAGAGAGAAAGCCCAGCAAGAAATAGAACTACGCAAGAAGAAAATCGAAGAAGATTTAAAGATAGATAACATAGAAAACAAGTTTGCAACTCACTATGATGCTGTTGAGCAGCAGTTGAAAAGCTCGACTATAGGGCTGGTGACCCTTGATGAAATGAAAGCTAAACAGGAGCATATAGTACGAGAAAGGGAGAAAAAGCTAGCACAAAAGAAAGCAGAGAAGGAAAAAGAGAGACAGAAGGAAATTGAAGCAAAACAAGCACAGAAAAACAAACAGAAACGCCAGGTAGGCCTATTTAACTATTTTATGTACCTAACAATGCATACTGTAGACATAACGATATTATAATACTAGCGATTAAAAAAAAACTGCATCAAAATTTGTTGCAGTTTTAAAGATTTAAGCATACAAATGGACATAGAGACAGAGAAAGCGACTTTGTTTTATACCATGTAGTGATAGTGGTGATTGTGAAGGGCAGACAGATGTTATTCATATATGTCTAAAACATCTATGAAATATTAAAATTTAATCTATAAATAATTTGTTAGACTTTTATATTATTGTACTAGCTGTTCCCCGCGGCTTCGCCCCGCGTGGGACTCGGTTATATCGCGCCCAAAAGTAGCCTATGTTTGACCTCAGGTCGTTAACTACATCCCTACCAAATTTCATTACAATCGGTCCAGCAGTCTAGCCGTGAAGAGGTGACAGACAGACAGACTTTCGCATTTATAATATTAGTATGGATATTACGCTTTATAACCTTAATAAAACAGCATCTTTTTTGAGATGATGTGAATGTGACTTGGTGTTTTTGAAGCTTATAAAAAATTAAGAAAAGTACATGGTTAATAGTTGCTATCAAATGTTTTCTCCAAACAAGTGATAAATGATTACTTCATAAAGATCATGGTTCCTTGCGCACAATAAGAATTTTATAAGTATTTATTTTTATTTCAGATTCAAGCTTTGTCATTTGATTTGGATGAAGAAGAGGAGGAAGATGAAGCTTCAGATGAGGAAAAGGAAAAGCCAGAGAAATCATGGAGAGATAAGGAGGAACCTGTGAGTACTTCAATCATAGTATGGTCACTTCTTCGTCCGAGCGTGTTTCCCTATTGTTTCTTCAGCTTACGCTTCAGAGCCCAGGGTATGCTATTAATCATGGTCCTGATTTGGTGGAACTGGTTATTACAATAGAGTGACTGCCGTCTGACCTCCATAACCCTTTTTACAGGGAAACCAGACCCACAGGAACATGACCCGGGTGTGATAGTAGACAACACTGTCAGATTTTTCAGCCATCACTTGATGCATACTATTGTCACGAATACGCGCTAGGCTATCAAGCTCCTCAATCATAGTATAGTCACATTATATAATAATGCTATGTTTAGTCAAATGGTGAGAGAGAAGGGAGTCTAGATCTAAGGCAGATTAAAGCCTCCTGATAAATTGTTTTTACAGAATTTACACCATTGAACTCTTCAGTTGGCAAACATCAAAAGAGAACTTGTAAAAGGCACTTGGCAGCATGGCATTTTAAGGCTAACTCCTCTTCAAATATGTATTCTAATTTGGCTCACATTAAGACCTCTTTTTGTCTGCCAAATCTCACAATGCTCAACAGTGGCCATATATTTATATTGATGTATTAATAACACTCAATCAGTACTACTCTATATACAATATATATACACATTTATTGATCTCAATCATCTCATTAAAGGAAAATACCCTTTCTTATGTGAAATTTCATATGTGGGGTCGGCATAGTATTTATTTATGGGTTGTTAAGTCAAAGTTTCATTAATAATTTCACATTGAAATTGTTTACTAGGAAGCAGTAATAACATACATGTTATTGAAGAAAATTCCAGGGTTCTTACACTATTGATAAAAAAAGTGTCAATAAATTAATTCATGTAATTTATTTCCAGACATTAAAAAAAGTGCGAAAGAATCCTGATGTGGACACGTCATTTTTGCCAGATCGGGAACGTGAAGAAGCAGATCTGAAGCTTCGAGAGCAGCTAAGACTGGAATGGGTGATGACACAGGCTAGTCTTAAGGATGAACCTATTACGGTCACATTCAGCTATTGGGATGGCTCTGGTCATAGAAGAAATGTAACACTTAAAAAGGGTATGTGAACAACAAACTTTTGAACTTGAAACAGAAGTACATAATCAGAATTAAGACTGAAGAATATGAACAAACACATTATATGTACTACTATGATAAACTATCACTAATTTTTAATTTTTACTCTGACAGGCAATTCAATTTACCAGTTTCTGCAACGCTGCTTAGACACACTGAGGCCGGAGTTCAGCGAATTGAAGACAGTCTCGGCAGACCAGCTGATGTATGTCAAGGAGGATCTCATATTACCCCATCACTACACATTCTATGACTTCATTGTGACAAAGGTATTTTTATATATATATATATATATATATATATATATATATATATATATATACATATAATCACGTCTTTATTCCATACGGGATAGACAGAGCCTAGGGCCATAAGACCTTGGACCATGTTTAGCATGATAATAGTTGAAACAGGAAATCAATAGTGATGGGTTGCTAGTCGCATCGCCTATGTCATGATTTCCCTATTCGCCAATTCCCTCAGTCGACTATTACGGCGTGCGCGGGAAGAGGAACAGCTACATACAGTATGCAGTACATTCTATGTTTTTCTTTTTCTCCCAGGGTACGCATGGAAGGATTTTTTATATAATTAAACATAAGCAATAAAGCATTGAGAATTGAATGTATGGAAAGAAAGTTACGCTGCCTGTTATTCTTTCTTGTAGCTACAACTGATCCACTGTCTATATATATTAAAAAAAGTATTATTTATTATAGGCCCGTGGCAAAAGTGGTCCACTATTCCAATTTGACGCGTCTGATGACGTCAGATTGGTGAATGACGCAACACAAGAGAAACAAGATTCACATGCTGGCAAGGTGTTGCTGAGGTATTGTATAATACATTTTATTGCTTTTTCATAAACTTAAACTGTATTTCTTTCTCATGTTCCCATTATAAGATTTGGCATTATCCCAACTAGGTATTATCATAAATGCCAAAGTGAGTTTGTATATTGTTTGTTTGTTACCTCTTCACGCCTTATCTACTGAACCAATTTTCCTGAAATTTCGCATGCACATAGTTAGGAGTATTGAGAAGGACATGGTACCTTTCATCCCGGGTAAAAGCACTGCTTCCCGAGGGAAATTTATGCGGGCGAAAACTAGTTTAATTAAAAATTTACTGATAATTTTTTTTCTTGTGCTGTTTTCGTGAACACAAATATATATATTGACAATTTTTTTTTCCAGATCCTGGTATGAACGGAATAAACATATCTTCCCTGCGTCCAGATGGGAGCCATACGATCCAACCAAAACATACTCAAAATATACCATTAAAGGTAAATAAGATTAAGACAATAACATGATGATTACTTTTATAAAGCAATCTGTTTATGTTTATAAAATAATAGGCAATAATTTAAATAAATAATAATTTATTTAGTATTAACATCTTGTATTATTGCTATCGAATTTTTCATACCAAATAAATGCAATATTAAAATACCTAATTTATTCCTGGATTAGAGGCAATTCACGCGTGTACATGTACAATGCATTGTATGTAATATACAGAATTGTAAGAGACAGGCAAACCGCTTGTTAGGCTCATATGTTCACTTAGCGATTGCATATGCATGCATATTGATAGTATGCTTTTGTACACTTATCCAGTGAGAATGTGTTGATATCCAAAACTAAAATATACCATATACCAGTGACCTGCACAGAGATTTGCCATATGGTAGACATACATGTCTAAACCGTTTCTGCATGTAAAAATATTCTGTTTACCTACTGACTGCGTAGGGTTGACAATGTCTAAACAACCTTATGAAATGCACGCCAGATGGCACTGCTATATTCCATTATAAAATAATCCATCTTCATGGACAACAAATTGTCTAAATTGGGTAAAGTATCAACAGCACAATAGCTTTTGGTACAGTGGGCCACAGAGAAATCTGACCCCCTTTCAATAGTGATAGTTGTGGCATGGGGGTCAGATGGACCCCATGTTTCTATTTTCACCTTACTTCTCCAGATCATTGGTGGAATGTATTGAGTTACAATTTCCTATCCGGTTATTTGCATACAATTTAATAACAATTGTATAATACTTAAACCTACTTTGAACGATAAGTCACATTACACATATTTGTCAGCAGTTTACATATTTTTGTAACTCCTGTACTCTTCTACGTTCTAATTGCTCTAAAAACTGTATTTTTCTTTCACTTATCCCTTCTTCTGATTTTGGCAAAGGAGCATGTCTTTGGAAATGTATAATAGCTGCTAACAAGTTCCATATTGTAAAATCTGGCCATAAAACATCAGTGAAATAGATCACCGTATTGGAAACCTGCAAAATATAAAATACAAATGAGTTTGGTTTTTAATATAATTATTACTCTCTGTCTCTTTTCAATTGTATTTGGCTAATTCTGTTATAATTAAAATCATTATTTACTTACTTACATATCATCACGGTAGATAAGACATATTTCCACTTGCTACAATACTTAGACATTGCTTCCAAAAATCAATATTTAATATTAAAAATGTAAATATTTTTAAACTATTTCATTTTGATCCACTAAGAATACCCCACAATATTTTATGAAAGGAAGAAGAAACGAAAAACATGACTTAAAAAAAATTATAAATATATTTCTTAATACATTACAATAAAGTAACTGAAAGTTACTGACCTGCCACAACATAAAATCTGAAAGTCTCACTTCTCCCGAAGTTCTGACTAAGAGTTCAGGTTCACTGAGCTCTAAAGTCTGTGAAACTAAGTCTTCATCAATGTCCTCAGGGTTCAGTTCATGATTTTTCACACCATCTACTATATGTGATGCGGCTCGACTAATCTCATCTCGACCTGTGCAGATAAAAAAGTATTGACATTTGTTAAAGCATAAATAGGTGATATGTCCCTGTTATGTATTGTTTTTTTTTCTGATTGACGACCTCCGTGGCTTAATTATTATCATGCCTGTCCACTACTTTGAAGGTCCAGGTTAATTATCACCAAATTATCTTTCTCTGATTGGCTTGGGTCATGTATTTGCTTAAATAAATGTAGTACCATTGAGTTAGTATCTTATAACCCAAGTCCAGAATATTACAGCTAGGCTAGCTCAATCTGTGTGATTTGTCCCTACATAAATATAAACAGAAACATAATGGTCATGTCAGCTTACCAGTATATGCATAGGCTATATTGAGCCTAAGCTTATTGTTGTCTTTGGTGGCGAGCATAGCCTTTGAAACAAGACCTCTCAAATCATCGGGAAGCAGAGAGAGCCTGCCAGCTATGTGAATCCTCATACCCCATTCGTTAATTTGGTCTCTGTGAAACAAATTTCATGCTTTTTTTAGTTAGCTTCGGGTTAGAGTTGACCACATAGTTAAGTAACCACCTTACACATACTGTTTCTACATGATTCACTGAACACAGAGAATTACTTTGAAGAAAAAAGTACATTCTAAGAAGTGGACGTCATCACCTATAAAAAAAATCCCACAAGCATAAAGAGAACTGGACAGCAGGTGGTTACCAATACATCCAATAACATTCAATGCTTTATACAGTGAAATAGATCAATGTTGTGAACAACAATTGTCAACTTGACTGATGATGATAAAAGGCATCAAGAGAACATCTCAGCTTTATTTTATCATCATCATTTGGGGTTTTGCCATACTCGTCATGTTTGGCAGGCGGGTTGTTGAGCGCAGTTTCTTCTGCTTATAGCACTTCCAACGCTGCTGCCCATCGGAAGAGTTTATTTTATAGTTAATTACAAAATTAACGTTGATTATTTTGCATCATTATCCGGACAACATTTTTTTTAATACATTACATTTCATCAAGCAGTCTTTTGAACTTGTCCCGAGCTAAATCCATAAGAGCTGAAACTTCGTCTTCATTCCTCTTGAAGTTCTCTATGCTGAATGCATAAACTGTCACCTCAGGTATTCCAATATCTAAACACCACTGAAATATAAATAGTGCTTTTAATTTTGAATCCTAGTGCAACAAACCTTTTTATATCTATCTATATTCAAATATTCTATCATTTTTGAGTTTTCCATTTGATGTTTTATTTATTTTTTGCTGAGAATTGTGAATCTTCTTGTAAATACTACTATAATGGACCAACTATTCATTATATGATAACATCGGTCCTCCATCCATTACACCTAGCTAGCATTCATGGTTCCATATAATATTGGCACACATAGCAATTGATGACATTCTTAAGCTAGAATTTAGGCTTATACATTCTTTCTTCCAAGGTGATAATTTAATATTTAAATGCCGAAGTCTATTTGTCTGTTAAGCTTTTACGGTTACTGCTGCACTGATTTTGATGATATTTGGTATTGATAAAGACAACATATGCTACTTTACAATTGACTACAAATGACTATATACTCCCCGCCAGCGACAAATTTAGCGTGAACCGGTTATAGGTACGTTAGTAGTCCATCCATACTAATATTATAAATGCGACAGTCTGTCTGTCTGTCTGTCTGTCACCTCTTCACGGCTAAACTGCTGGACCGATTGTGATGAAATTTGGTAGGGATGTAGTTAACGACCTGAGGTCAAACATAGGCTACTTTTGGGCGCGATATAACCGAGTCTCACGCGGGGCGAAGCCGCGGGGAACAGCTAGTACTTCTATACATATAAAAAGGAAAAAATTGATTGTTTGCATCAAGTAAGCTTCGAAACTACTGGACCAATTTGAAAAATTCTTCACCGTTGGAAAGGCACACTATCCCCGAGTGACATAACATAGACTATGTATGTACCACAGGCGAAACCGAGGTGGACTGCTAGTGTTAAATTCTGTGGTAGTTGCATATCAAAACTAACCTTCAAAGTTTCTGACAGTTTATCAAATCCTTTGTAATGCCCTTCAGAACTATTGACGCTGTGTTTTTTAGCATAGCGACGATTTCCATCCATTATAAACGCAATATGTTGTGGAATACGTCCTGTATTAACTACCTTTATGCAAAAGAGTTGAAAGAAAGAGACACAGTTTTCCTTCACCCACGACATTTCGATTTGATTAAATCAATTAAATTTATAGATATTTATTAGATATTAGTAATAGCGACGTGGCGGTGGGAAATGTTACTCGACTGTTTTAAAACCAATAAAAAATACGTCATTTTGAATCACAGCACAGTCGGATCAAAATCAAACACACACACACACAAATGTCAAACAAATGACATGACATAATCAAGCAATCAAACACCAAACAGCTGATAAATGGCAATCAATGTCAAATTGTCAATTTGGCTAATTGGCAGATATTTGCCTGATTGACAGCGACAGCGACGGACTTTTTTTAGGCATGGAAATAACAAGTAGTAGGTATAAAGCCCATAGGTACCAAGAACTAGTAGCTTGGCTTACAACCGTCTCTTAAGCTGCTATAGTTCAATTTCTTTGCTTAAAACCATGCAAGTTCCAGTGAGTAAGCGGGACAGCGCAATACATGATGTAAGGCGACATCCCCCTCACTCATTGGATCTTCACATGGTTTTAAGAGATGGTAGTAGGCCGGAAACGAGTGGGAAAGCGAGATCCTTACATCGTGTATCGCGTTAAATCGTTACGCACTCGTTTCGTGTCTGCTTAGGCACACAGTGGTAGAGGTGAGACATACTAGGTAAAACGCGGACTGATTCTTGCGAGTACGCGTCCAGAAAAAGACTAGAAGCAAAGACTAGGTCCACGAGTATTTACGAGTACGCGACTCAATGGACTCATTGCGTAACCAAATGATTCCCGTAAATGCGCGTCTTGCGTATATGGACTAAGTAGTTTTACAAGTATTGAGTCTTCACACTTCGTATTTTTTTTATCAAATTTTTTTAATATTGACTTAAAACTTCTCTTCATACTTTATACAGGCTTAGGACTGTCAGCAGTTTTTATTAAAATTTCAATCAGAAAGAGTATTTAAGTAAAATATATATTAGAAGTTTTCAATAGATTTTATATTCATTGATTACTTTTATTTACATTTTTTTATGTACAAAGTGATTCTTAATCTTTTTTTATTTATTATTTTGTTTTCTTGTTTTTTTTCAATACGTTTATATATAAGTAATTACTTTCATATTGAACTTTCGGCGAAAGCTAACAACTAACAACTGTTTGTTTTTAAAATTGCAAATTGTAAGTAAACAACAAGTATTATTATCACACCAAAACAAATATGCTACCAAAAGAAAATGATCTTATTGTGTTTGTAATAAAAGTGTTATTTGAATAAACAATAACTCGCCGAAATACATCGCTCGGCGGCTAGGTGCGGCAGCGGACGAGTCGTGCGATCCCGAAGTTTCACGACGACGTCTTCCGAATATAGTCCCGAACGCTCGCATCCTAGTTTTTTGAGTTGCGCGTACCGGTGAAGTCGCCGTACTCGTAAATACTCGATACGCTAAAAGACTCGCATGCGGGAACGCGTACTTACGCGTCCAAGTCAAAACCTATTCCAAAAACCTGTTCCAGTAAATACGTCTCACCTCTACACAGTGGTAACACCCACACAAACTAAATAGAGATACTACGTATGAACACCCATAACAGATAAATTTAAAAAAACTTGCATCCACGACAGTAAAACTATTAACAAAAAAAAAAACTTCGACTTCGACAGCCTCTTGTCAGTCTTCTTGGGTGGCTCCGCCTACCTGCTGTCGGTTGACATTGACAAGTAAGTTGACTTTGACAAATAGCCGCACCACACATCCATTTATTCATTCTTAAATCCTTAAATCCAATCCACTAGCTTAGCTAATGTCGCCGCTCGCTTGCTTTCTTTTCTTGACTAAACTTGGCTTCAATAAAATAATTTATTGATTATTGTCTTGTCTGGGCTTTGAATTGGTAATTTAAATATGAATACAATGTTTAAATTAAAGCTATCAGCCTTAGGACATCCTAATCCAGAAAGTTTTAATTGTGAAGGTAATATAACTTTACATCTTACAAAATCTAAGTTATCTTGATCTTATTTTACAATAACTCTGTTTTAATAGATGAAAAGGAGTATAGAAGCGTGGTTCTCTGGTTGGAGGATCAAAAAATAAGGCATTACAAGATCGAGGAGCGCGAAGGGCTAAGAAATATTGATTCAGACAGCTGGAACCAAGCCTACGATGTTTACCAAAGAGATCTGGTTAGCCCTACTGTTGGTGGTCAGCCAAACGAACAGCTGAACTGGCTGTTGTCTTATGCTGTAAGATTAGAGTATGCAGATAACAGTAAGCAATTTTTTTTTTATTGGAGCAACTGCTTTTGCCTTAGATAAACGTTTTGCTGACTTTTGTCATACTTGAGATGCTCGACTCGACATTCATATTAGCCTGCATGCAGTGACGTGCACAGAGTTTTTCCCCAGGGTAGGCAAATTAAAATCGGCCAAACGCGAGTCCAGTTTTAGAACTGAGTTCCGGTAAAACAGCAATAGAAATACTAATACCTACGAATAGTTATTATCGCTTACGAGAGAGACACGCAGACGGTCCGCACAAATTATTTGCATTCATGTAATGAAATTAAACTAAATATCCCTAAAGTACATACCTAGTTTCCTATGCATTTATCAATCAATGAATGTATTAAATATCTTCTTCAGCTTACCGCTTGTTTGTATCTACCCAATCGGGAATTTAGGTAAGAACTTCAGCTGATCAAATCCAGGTCAACCTTGTCCCAATGTTTGCACATAATACCTACACTACGTTAAACTATTTGTGAACATTTACAAACTTTTGTTATAATCACTTTTCACTTGTAACTTTTGTAATGTTTAAAAGCACACAAATCAAGTAGAAGCAGATTGATTCCTCTGTTATAAACATATTTTAAAAGCCTACTTTCTGTATAACCTTACTAAAAATAGCATTAAAACAATGATGGGTTTGTTTGTAAACAACTAAAATGGCGGACTGCCGGATTGTCGAAATCATAGAATTATGGATGCATTCATAAAATACAATAATTGAAGAGATTTTTTGATATATGAAAATAAATTAAATATATAAAATCTTCATAAAAAAAACAAAGTACGCAATCCAATAACATTCGAACATTAATTTATTTTAAACCAAATTACTTAATTAATCATGTTTAGCCTAATTCACATTTTATTTGTTGGGAACGCATCGAATAGACCTCGTCTTATTCTACGTAAAAAGGCCAATCAAAACTTACTTTGCATAACAACTACATGCTCGCAGCGCCTGTCTGTGCACAGGCTCGATATGCACACAACAGACAGTGCTTGCTGTCTATGTGTGTAAATTAAGACGAGGACTTGGATTGCCTTGCCCGTCGGTCGCATCGCGATCGCGTATTTGGTTGCTTTGCGCGTTTGATAGCAGTGCGCGAAAATGTATTGTAATGTATTTTGTTAATTAAAATGCGCGTGGGGCGAGTATTTATAAATTTTTGTTTTAATGAAAATAAAATGTATGTATGTAAGAAAGCCCAGGGTAGGCAACGTCTTAATGTCTTTATGGGATGCACGTCACTGCCTGCATGCTGTATGGCATCCACAGAGATAATTATCATTATTTGATTAATACATTAGCAGCTTTTATAGCTGAAACTGTGTGTAAATTCAACTATATTCTTAAAATAATAACACATAATTAAAACACTTGTAACATTTTTATAAATATATCACTGCAGATTTATTTATATAATTTTTTTTTTTTACAGTTGACAAATACAAGGATGCAAAAGTTGAAGAGACAAAGAAAGCAACTCCAAATGTTGTGTCTTCAAATCCCTTGGACAATCTTGATTGTAAGTTTTAATATTTATTCATTAGTATTGATAGTAAGTACCTACTGAGAACAACCTTCTACTTGTTGTTCTTCTATTTATTTACTGCATGAGTTATAAAGTTTTCATACTAAAAGAATTCAACAAGCCTTTTTTGTGTCATGATTCAGTATTAAGTTTAATAAACTGGATCCAGGTAATATATTAGAACCCATTACATCACACAGTCTCATGAGGCAGAGAGAGTAAGGGTTAATTGAAATTAGTCCACTTTCTTAACATTTATTAATTTAACTTACAGCTACAAAAATACAGAACAAGGGTAACTAAGCCTGCCCCCTTATGAAAAGCCTGCTCCCTATTTTAATTAAAATTAATTAAATAACTTATTTTTTTTCAGTTTCAAGTCCAGCCTTCAAAGCTGGGGTGGAAAGGGTTTCTGCCTTAACTGGTGTCGGCCCCCATCCAGACCCCAAGTTTAGATTAGCAGCAATAGCTAAAATTTTAAAGACATCTCCACATCCTGACGTATCGAAAACCGAAGCCAATATCGTCCAACAACCTGTAGATGTACTGAAGTTGCTATTTGTCCAAGATCTTCGGGAGTTGCAGACAAAAATCAATGAAGCTTTAGTCGCTGTGCAAACTGTTACAGCAGATCCACGTACTGACACTAAACTCGGAAGAGTTGGCAGATAATTCATCTAAATCCTAGCCTATGCATCATTATTACAGTAATATATACTGTTTTTGAGGGTTGTGTGTGCCTTACGCTCACAAATTTTTATTTGTGTCTTTACACATGCCATTTTGAACAAGAAATGTATTGAATACATGTGCCACATACTACCTTCATGATAGAAAAACTGTAATAATGATGTTCCTGTCAATATTAAAATTTAATCCCCTTTTGCAAATTATTACTTAACTTTTTTTTAATTTGAATCTTGTCTGCATTAGGGGATTTTATTGTAAGTATCAGCTTGAATATTTATTTTATAATAAATTAAGTATAACAATCCCTTCTTTTATTTAATGACACATAGGGTGGACTAGTAGTCAAAGGGTAAAGTCAGATCAGTAAAACCTTAGGAGTGTGGTTCCTGGCTTTGTAAATAGATCATCCCTTCTCTACCAGTGGATAGTGGGTGAATGATTTGAAAGGTGACTAATATCAAGAGAATACTTAATATTTATGTACCTTGTCAACTGAGATCATAAAGACTATTTGGATAAGAGGTAAAATAAAAAATATACCTACACATGTCAATGGTACAACATTTATTGAATTAACAATCAGTTTCCAACTTTCAAACACATTCATTCATAGTTCTAGAACTACCTTTATTATTAATTATTTATGTATAATTTTATACACAACAAAACAAAATGCCCTTATATCTACTGCTGCCGCTCAGTGTCTGTTTATGGCATAATATGGATACACACATGTGAAAAATGTATTGTTATACATTTATTTTCAAAAACCTTGAAATAGACGGCAGATAAGTAAATCAACATCAACTTCTAACTTTGACTTAGATATATATACAAAAAATTTGAATCAGTGCATGCCACCCCCCTTTTCGAGCATTTGTGCAAATCGGTTGGTAATGAGAAGGGAGACATCAATGAATCTTTCTACACAATTTGTAATGCAAGTCTCAGTGCGTGAGTCCAATTTAGCTCCTGGCTTGTCCACACATTTGTCCCAGCAAAAATCATTGAATTCATGAATCTGAAATAACACAAAACATTAGTACCTACCTACTTCAATCTTCATAAAATGACATTTATCACCAAAACTAGGGTAATAAATTACACAACTTGGATTTTATATGGACATGGTGAGGCTTTTCCAAGATTTTTGCATCGATTGGTACTTAGGTAATACAAACTATGAATAAGTCCAATTTCACATAATATTACGAAATTACATGATGCAAAAATAATACTTACTTGCGCATGAAACTGAGCTTTCTGCTTTTCAGCCATGAGAAAGTCTTGTAGTTCCGAATCGGAAGCCTTTGGGCTTGAGAAATCAGATAAGTCACTCATATTTCCGTAGTAGTTAAGTTAGCTTTTAATTTAATAATTTTTATCCAGATTTTCTAGGTTATGATATGTATCTACAGAAATCTTTCGTCCCGTCCGCCCTTCAATATACAATTGTCACTGTCACTGTTTGTCCTGTTTTTTATTCTATTTGCGGCCATGGAAACTAGTCCTTTAAGGCCTGTCTTGAATTTATTAATCTTCTTCAGCTATTATCTCTAAACCATGGATGTTCCAGTGAGTAGTGAGACAGTGCGCTACATGATGTAAGGCGATATCCCCCTTACTCACTGGAACTTGCATGGTTTTAAGAGGTGATAGTAATCCCCCAGGTGGCTTGGCTTACAACCACCTCTTAAAACCATACAAGAACGATTGAGTGAGGGAAAAGACGCCTTACATCTTGTATTGCGCTGTTTCGCTTACTCACTGGATCTTGCATGGTTTTAAGAGACGGTAGTAACCCCCCTGACTTGACTTGACTAAAGTAAGACAGGGGGGTTACTACAGTCTCTTAAAACCATGCAAGTTCCAGTGAGTAAGGGGGATATCGCCTTACATCTTGTAGCGTGCTGTCTTGTGAAGTCTTAGTAGGTAAACTAGGTATTAGGGTCGCGTTTTACTCGACTACGGCGAAGCCACAAGGTAGGGTAATGATTTTGGCAGTATATGTTTGTATGTGTACCGCCTAAACTACTGGACGATTTGTATTAATTAGATGTCAGTAGATGCATATAAAGGGCCGGCTGACAGAATTAAATTTTTATATAAGGTCGGCGCTTGAACCACAGACGTACAAAGGTCTATACGTTCGCGTTTAAACTGAAAGTAGTCAGGCAGAGCCAGATTTCTAGCGTAACTGTTATAAACGGCGCCCTGCCCGATCGACAGGGCAGGGCAGGAGGCAGGGCCCTGGAAATCGGGTAATGTAATAGGCGCTTAAAATAAAATTAAATAAATGTTTATGAACACAAATTTTGTTTATTCATAAATTCTAACACTTTAGTTTTGACAGTATCACGAGATTTTGAATCAAAAACGTATTGACATGCATCAAGAGCCAAACGAGCTATTTGCGCTATATCCAGGTGGAACGTTTCAGCACACAACATGTATTCTTGAGAAAGTGACGTTGCAAAAACACCCTTATCATCAGTCTGAAAAATGAAAGTTTCATTAAAGATTTATACTTTTTATTTTATTTTACTGTACATATACAACTCAATTTATTTGTCCTGCTTAACCGCAATACTGGCATTGTGTGTTCCAGCTACAAGGATGAGAGGGGAAGTGAAATTACTAAGTAGTATGTGGACCCTCAACATGTCATAAACTTTAATAGACTATGATCATATGCGGAACACCATCTCAAACTGTGTGGCTTTGGAGCCATGGGCAAAATTAAAAAAAATATACTCCCCAGAGTTCTCGGATCTGATGTCTTTCCCTTCTTATGCTACTTAAGACGGCATAATTTTAAAACCGGCCGCCTGACTGACGTCAAACCTACTTGGGATTACTTATGGGGGAAAGAGATCCAGAGAACGTAGCCCGATATGATTGGCTGACCAAATTAAGCAGCAGCTCAACTTCCAGATCTCCAACACAATAATCCACTGGGCAAAAGATCGTCATAAGTGGAAAAAGATCGTAAGAAGACAGGTCGGACACATCACGACACTCAGTAGTGACCAAACGACGGGAGAAGAAGGAGGTCTATGATCGATGAACTTCAGTATATGTTCAGCGTAAAGTAAAAAAAAAATCGGTTGTCTATAAAGTCGGTTTACTGACGATAGTTGAACGTGACAACGTCATAAGAAATTAGCTTGCACTTCAAGCATTAAATGGAACGCCTCAGAGCGAGGTAACGCCGTATTGCGTCATGTTTTTTCGTGCGTGCAGCCGGCTCCATCGAATTCGCAACATTTCAATTTTTTATAGGTACCTCAAATTGTTAAATATTTTAAAGTTTATGTTTTAATAATACCGTAAAAAAAATTCGACCATTTTTATCGCTTATTTATCGAAATATTCCCAAAAAACTTTGTGCAGTCTCAATGGCGGATTAACGTAGTGTATACCTTTGCGCATTTATACAGTACAATTAAAATATTGAGGTGTCAAATGTCATTGTCAAATCAAATAAAGAGA
Organism: Apomyelois bistriatella; assembly: GCA_947044815.1. NCBI lineage: Eukaryota > Metazoa > Arthropoda > Insecta > Lepidoptera > Pyralidae > Apomyelois > Apomyelois bistriatella. The sequence continues at coordinate 3,578,962 of OX345693.1, forward strand.
TAGTCTGTGGTTTGACCATTCCTATCATCCTCCTCCTATCACCTTAGATCATGTACCTCTAGATGTACAAATAGCATGGCGGCACATGAGACAGAAAATGGACTTTCCTATTTCGCCATCTCATTTTCGCAGGAAATGACAAATCATATTATTTCTAAATCTATGTTATCCCCACTACCAACCGAAAACAAAAACAAACAAACGTCAAACGTCAATCGTGACAATGTCAATTTCATTATTTTTATTTTTTTAGCAAAGGTAATGGGTTTATTTATCCTCTAAAGCATTTTTTGAATATACAAAACTTTAAAAATATTTTTCTATAACTTAGATCTAAAATATCACGAAAAGAAAAAATACGTGTTTCCTAGTTTTCAAAATACTATTTACTGAGCATAAGAAAACAAATGGCAAAAAAAAATGAAATGTTGTCAATTATAAGACGTTGTCACGTTAAAAGAACTTACACTGATGATAACAGGAACACCAGCCTCATAAAACTCTTTGAAATGATGTGATTCATATCCTGATATAGTTTTTGTGTTAACATTACTTGTGAGACAGAGTTCTGAAACACAAATACAATGATTAGGTACATGAACGTAGGCAGATTTAAGGCGACCATGAACGCTTTCTTTCTCACTTGAGCGTATTTCCCGGTCATATTCTCAACTAGATAGCATGCATAGATAGGTTGAAAGTGAGATACATTATGTATCTATATACTTATAATAAATCTGTAGAGAGGTCAATTCTGTACATGAAATATATTTTCAAAATAACTATCAGGGGGTGATTAGTGATCGATACTGATGCCAAAAATGCAATCAGTAAAATTTTTGTCTGTCTGTCTGTATGTTCCTTATAGAAACAAAAACTACTCGACGGATTTTAACGAAACTTGGTACAATTATCTTTATCTATATATATAAAAGCGAAAAACACTCACTCACTCATCACGAAATCTCCAAAACTGCTGAGCCGATGAAGATGAAATTTGGCAGGAAGGTAGATTGTGACTAAGAGACGTCCGCTAAGAAAGGACTTTTGGGAGTTTTATCCCTAAAGGGGTGAAAAAGGGGTTGCCAGTTTGTATGAAACTTCGTCATTTTTGAAGTGAGATACATGAAATTATTAATTTACATTTGAAGTTGGTAAAAAATAATAATGCACCAAACAGATTTTGAAAATTACATCCCTAAAGGGGTGAAATAAGGGTTGCCATTTTGTATGACTTTGTCATTATTGAAGTGAGACACATGAAATTTTTAATTTGAATTTGTAATTGGTAAAAAATAATAATGCATCAATCTGATTTTGAAAATTACATCCCTATAGGGGTGAAATAGGGGTTGCCAGTTTGTATGAAACTTTGTCATTTTTGAAGTGAGACGCATGAAATTTTTAATTTGAATTTGTAATTGGTAAAAAATAATAATGCATCAATTGATTTTGAAAATTACATCCCTATAGGGGTGAAATAGGGGTTGCCAGTTTGTATGATTAATTATTTAATTGTTTTTGATTTTTTTATTATTAATATTGTAAAATTTGCACACCTCTGGCACGGGTAAAATGTAATTGGAATTTTTTTTAATGCAACATCTTGTATATTTACATACATTTTGCAAATAAATTGATTGATTGATTGATTGATTGATATGAAACTTTGTCATTTTTGAAGTGAGATACATGGAATTAAAATTGAAAATGTCTTTTGGTATAATATTTTGTATTGTATTGTATTGAATTGTATTGTATGTACATGTAATAGGATACAATACATAATACAAAAACAGAGTGCAAAGGTTTTATTTATTTGTTAATATTATGAGTTCAGTAATGTGTCAATAGATGGCGCCACCATACATTTTAAAAGTCGATATGGTTTGTCGTTCGCATTTAATCATCATGTGTAGTAATTGAGATTCCAAAATAAATAAAAAAAAAAAAAAATTTTGCTTTTCTAACGATTTGATTGTGTGTTTAGACGATTTGATACCTGCTAAATATAAAATAATAAAATTAAATTGGAATTGATTGTAGTATGGAGTGGTAATTGCGACATTATATTGTATGTATAGTTTAATGTCTGCGTTTTGGGCTACTCATTGATTCGTTTAATTTAAGTTTGAAAAGTATTTTTCCGGATTCCGGATTTCAAATAGTAGTAGGTAAATCTTTGTGTTATTTTCCATAAGTTAGTTGCATATCTTAAATATATTGTAAGGTTTCTCAAATAAATTGTAGGTCTTTAAGTATATTTGTATACATTTCTAATTAGTTAGTAGATTAATATAATTTCTATATATATAAAAGAACAAGGGCAATTGATAAATCAACGCCCAGCCTAAACCATAAAAGCTATAAACTTGAAATTTGGACCGAAGTTTTATGCTAATACGTAGTGCTCAGATAAGAAAGGATTTTTCAAAATTAGACCCCTAAAGGGCTAAAATTGAGGGCAAAGTTTGTATGAATAAAAAATAAAATCTTCACTGATGTACAAACTTGGCAAGAATGCTTCTCAACAAAAATTACTAATGGAGAGTAACGAATGGTAAAAAGAGGGAGGTTAACTAATTTATCATCACAAAAACCGAAACTATAAAAGCCATAAACGTGAAATTTGGTTAGTGTCTTCATTATACTATATACTGCCCACATAAGAAAGGGTTGTTCACGATTCCAACCCCATCCAAAAAAGGGGTGAATTTGCGTACCTATAGACAAATTCCATTTGAAATTTCGCCAATTACTAACAAACGCATGTTGGCCTATCGGTAGAGGTCGCAGATTATTTTTTTTGAGTAGAGGGTTCTAATCCTGCTAAACATGACTTTTTTTTACTTACTTTTTTTTCGTTTTGTATTAGTTTTTTAGAATTCTATATTTTTGCTTTTAATATTTTAGTAAAGAAATGTTTCAAGAAATAGCTGGAAGTAGCTGGATCGAATCCTGCCACAAACAATAATTTTCTGTTTTCGTTTTTTATTTGTTTTCTAGAATTATTTTCTTACTTTTATTTTAATTTTGAAAAGGAACGAATAAATTCATTTGCAAATTTATTTCTGGATAAACGATATCGATACCCAATCAAATCAAATCTAATAGTTTGTCATTGACGACATTGAAGAAGAAGATTAATCAAATGGTTGACTGGTAGAGAACGCTCTTAGCGTTAAGTCCGTTAATATATCAGTATTTTGTACTTATCTATCTATACAAATAATAGGACAGTAAAAATCGAGTGTCTATACATTAAATATTTTTCTAAAAAACTGATACGGAGCGATTAAAGAAGAGTAACAGAAACCAAAAAAAATTTTTTTTTTGAATTTTTGTCTCTCTGGTACGTTATAACTTCAAAACTACTCAACAGATTTAAACGCGGTTTTCACAGGTGGATTACATATAATTAGGAGCGTTGTCAAAACTTTGTTTCGTCAAAATCGGTTAAGGAAAAAAGAAGTTATGGTCAGTTGAAGTTTACTTCTAGCACTGCTTCAAAACTTTTAAACAGAGTTGAATGCGGTTTACATAAACGTATTTAATTTAGATAAAGCTAGAATTTCTACTTTGTTTTATTGATATCAATAAAGAGAAAAACACACTGCAGTCTCTATTAAATTTTAATAAAATAACACATTGAATGTGTGTGGGCGAATAATTTAGTAACATAAAATATCAATAGATGGCGCTGACTTTATTTTAATTATTTTTTCGCATATGGTATAGCAGATTGAAAATTTTCCTTACGGCAATTAATTTGAATTATTTTAAAAAATTTGATTGTTGATTTAGTTATATTGGTTGTTTGTTTATTTTGTTGTATTGTAAGCTATTTGAATTGATTGGTTGGTTTGGTTTGGCTTTGGTTTAAAAAATAATCAAATCGGCAAGTCAGTTCAGTTGTTGTTTGACGGAACATACGGTCGTGTCGTAAGGATTAATTTAACTAACCTATCACTTTTTATTGAGATTTTCTCCACTTTTCACGCCCACTATAACTTTAGGAGTGGCTTTTTTAACCTTTATCCCACTCACACAAAGATCTCTCTTTTATAACACGCCACGCGGACGAAGTCGCGGGCAAAAGCTAGTCTGTAATAACTACAAAAGGACCCAAAGGTACGACGTACTTGCTTCCTGTAATTTAGGATCCCAAAAAAGATAAGTACATACTTATCTTACGAGGTTACGGATACATATCCGTAACCACTTATACTGCAAATAAATTGGATTTGATTCATTAAATAAAAATAATCGTGATTTCATCACAGCTCATACCGGAAGCGACCGTCGAGTGAAGGACGCATATGGTTTCGTATTTATTCTTCTCTTCTTTTTCTTTGTCTCATGGCAGAGGGACATGACTATTACGGTTAACACTTGCCGATTTATTCCGCCCAATGCGCAAGTCCCTACTAACCCTAATAGGCGATCCTGTTCAGAGCTAAGTGAACTGACCTTTGCCTTTGCAAGTATGTGATGTGCAAGTCGTCTTTTGCACTGTGTCCTTCCAATATGTAGGCTATGATAACTGTTTTCCATCAGGTGTGTTGTTTGCCTATTAAATGATATATAAAAAAAAGTATGGTAAAGGGTAAAGCTGTTGCATAGCATTTTTTATCAACTCGGCCGAGCTACATGGTCGGCGGAGTGGGAGGGTTTTATTTTCGTTACGGAATTTCTTAATTCGGTCGCCGCGCTCAAAACCCGCGATAAAAGCTATGCAATAGCTGCAAGATATGGGAAGTGATACAGTGACTTGATAATGTAGAACTCACCAACAGGTATTCCAGATTTGCATAGACATTGCCATGTTTCTTCTGTGCCACCAAATTTTGGATGGATACATATTCCATGGCCAAGCCTTTCTGGTTTAAAATTGATCATGTCTAGTATTTCTTTAGGGTTACACACCTCACCACAGTGTAGAGATACCTGGAACAGAAACTAATCATCATGCACCTGTATCAAATACCAGATGTAATAAAAATTACATAAAACCTAAATAAAACTTTAATGTTACCAAATGATTAAATTCTTTAAAAAGAACTTTGTTTAAGAAAGACATCATCATGCAGCTCTAGTAGAGGTCCACTAAAAAAGCGGTGCCTAAGCCAGAAATGTATACTCATACCACTCAATTGTTCTCATTGAGCATTCAGCATTATTTTTAACCTCCTAGGAAATGCTACTGTTACTTGAAATCGCCACAAGAGGTACAGGGAATCTGTTTATCCCTCACACCTCTTACATTCACAGAAAGAGGATATTATTACACAGATTTTTTTTTAATAAACAAAGTACATCCCACTGCTGAGCAAAAGCCACCCTGCTCACCTACAATGTATATCTCCTGTCCATAGCACTTCACCTATAAATCGTGTCAGTTTCTATCGAAAGAGATACTACTTCCTAGAAAGTTCTAATTCTGGGACACAATCTGGTGGCACTACCATCTCTTAAAACCATGCAAGAATGATTGAGTGAGGGAGATGTCACCTTACATCATGTATTGCGCAGTCTTGCTTACTCCCTGGATCTTGCATGTTGCATAAGAGATGGTAGAAACCCCCCATTTCAAAAAAATAATAAGAACAAATACCTTTAAACCAGCATCTCTAGCTCTAGATAATGCCGGTACAAAACTTAGGAATTCCCCAATTCTTGGGTCTCCACTTAGTTCTATTCCAACAACTAGATCAGGACATTTTTTATAGTATTCTATTGCTAGATCTGCTATAGTATTACATTCGGCTAGAGACATGTTTCTATTTATAGAAATAATCAATCTAGGGATTATAGTCAAATTAACAGAATTTCTGAAATAATATAAATAAGCCATTTCTTAATCATATAAAAAATATAGTATTAAAAAAAATTCTTTTTAATATAGGTATGAACAGTTTGTTTTAATGCACTAATCACTTGAACTAAGATTTCAAAGAATATAAACATACAAAGTATTTTTATATTGATTCAACAAGTTATTCATATTATGATTCATTATAACAGTAAAAATAAACTTTTAAGAGCAGTGGAGACTCAGAACTATTCTGCATGGAAACTACAGTTTGTAAACATAATAGTCAGATGAAACTTAAAAAGTTATACTAAATACATAGGATACATACTTAAAACCCTCAAGGATAGCTTCAATATATTGTTGTTTGTTCATATGAGGAGTATCCCTAGGTGTACTTCGCAGTTCAATATAACTACAGCCATCATCTTGGAATTCTTGGAGAGTCAGACTGGTAGCCATTTGCAAAGATTGGGGCGTAGTGGTCAATGCATGTGCAATGCCAAATATTTGGAAGCAACTGCAAAAATTGTAATGCCTTAACACCCAAGCAATCACTGGTAGTTGCTTTTTTAATAGAGTTAAACACACCAAGCAAACATTAAACTTAAGGTGTCTGCAATTTATCTTATACTTACCAAGAGGTTAATCTCAATGGTTTCTGTGTAGTGAAGATATTAATGAGTATGATAATGGCACAACAATACAATATACTTGAATACCTACTCAGCCAAACTTCTCGTATCTCCTGCTCCCATAACAAATTCATCCATAAATGTATTAGTCTCGTCTTTAATGCCAGAATCGGCATTAAGCCTTTGAAGCTGCAGCATAGTAGACTTGCTCAAAGAGCCGTTTAGATGGGCGTGAAGTTCCTGAAAATGTTATTTTCAATAAAAAACCCTTACATTAATCCCAAACGGATATATAGGTATAAATAATCCATACTTCCATCCATACTAATATTATAAATGCGAAAGCTTGGCTGTCTGTCTGTCACGGCTAAACTGCTGGACCGATTGTGATGAAATTTGGTAGGGATATGGTTAACGACCTGAGGTCAAACATAGGCTACTTTTGGGCGCGATATAACCGAGTCCCACGCGGGGCGAAGCCGCGGGGAACAGCTAGTAATTATATATTCCTATGTAGTTGTAGGTACTTACAACTTTGGGAAGTTCACGACAAAACTGGAAAATATCCATTTCGTACTTTTTTTTTTCTTTAAACAGGCTCTTCACTAAAAAATGTTTTGTACACAAAATAGAGAATTAATTTGTTAGGTAAAACAGGTAAAAATTAAATTTAATTTGTTTTTAGGTTTGTTTTGAATTCGAACAGTTTTTTTTAGTGCGCCGCGCGCTTCAACCCCGTCAACGCGCGACCACCACACCAATGACAATAACTGTCATGTCATGTCATTGTCAATTTGTCTGCTTGACTTGTCGCATTGACATGACAATGTTGTTCTCTTCGAAGATTAATTAAACGAACTGACATTTTGTTTTTGTTTTCAAATTGTTGTTTAGCAACGAGCTTTATTGTATTAGTTGATAAAAATAAACATTTTTCTATTTTACCTTTAGTTTAAATATTTCACCCTAAGTATCTTATAATTACATATAATTTTATGATCTGGACTTGGTTTATTTTTAGTGAGAACTGCGAATACAAAAAGTTGGTTGGAGGCGTGGAGTGATAATGACATAGTTAGCACTTAGCAATGCATAGAAACCTTGAACAATAACCAATAACTGTCAATGAAGTTTTCGATGATAATAAATAAGTAGTATTGATTGATTGGATTGCTCATTGATATATTATGTTGAAAATAACATTGTTCATATTTATTTATTTTTCTATAGTAAGTGCCAGTAAAAATATTCCTATAGTGATAACAACATGGAAATTCACGAATTCTACAGCCAGAGGTATGTTATTTAACTTGGTACCTTATCAACTCGTTGGCTCACAGAGTTCAGACACAATTAGAAAACTACAAAACTAGAAAAAATATATATTTATCTAACAACAATTTTATTCACCAGGGTGGGACACATGTAATTTTTAATTATCCACTAATATTATAAATGAGAAAGTCTGTCTGTCTGTCTGTCACCTCTTCACGGCTAAACTGCTGGACCGATTGTGATGAAATTTGGTAGGGATGTAGTTAACGACCTGAGGTCAAACATAGGCTACTTTTGGGCGCGATATAACCGAGTCCCACGCGGGGCGAAGCCGCGGGGAACAGCTAGTAGCCTATAAAAATATAATGTTGTATAATACCCGGCACATAAGTTGGCCACAAACAGGATGTGCGAGGGCTGCGCATATTCAAATTTGTATGAAAATCAGCTTCTGCGCATTTAAGGTCATTTCAGCTTATTGCCAACTTATATGCCGTGAACTATATTAATATTTAAATATATTATAAGTACTAGCTGTTGCCCGCGGCTCCGCCCGCGTGTAGGTAGCTTTTCGCGTAACCTGTGGAAACTACAACTATCCAGACCTATAATTAAATCTATAGTATCCTATTCCCGTGCCAATTTTATAAAGCCATTACATTGCTACGATATAAAACTGAAAATATTAACATTAATACTATCACATCTTTGTCTCTAAAAGAGTAGACGCAGCCTATTACAGGGTCATTTGGACCTAAAAGCCACTCCTAAAGTTATAGTGGGCGTGAAAAGTGGAGAAAATCTCAATAAAAAGTGATAAGTTAGTTAAATTAAACCTTACGACACGACCGTATGTTCCGTCAAACAACAACTGAACTGACTTGCCGATCTGATTATTTTTTAAACCAAAGCCAAACCAAACCAACCAATCAATTCATACAGCTTACAATACAGCACGGCCGATAAACAAACCAACCAATAGAACTAAATCAATAACCAATTTTTTTTTAAATAATTAAATTTAATTGCCGTAAGGAAAATTTTCAATCTGCTATACCATAAGCGAAAAAATAATTAAAATAAAGTCAGCGCCATCTATTGATATTTTATGTAACTAAATTATACGCCCACACACATTCAATGTGTTATTTTATTAAAATTTAATAGAGACTGCAGGGTGTTTTTCTCTTTATTGATATCGATAAAACAAAGTAGAAATTCTAGCTTTATCTAAATTAAATACGTTTATGTAAACCGCATTCAACTCTGTTTAAAAGTTTTGAAGCAGTGCAAGAAGTAAACTTCAACTGACCATAACTTCTTTTTCCCTTAACCGATTTTGACGAAACAAAGTTTTGACAACGCTCCTAATTATATGTAATCCACCTGTGAAAATCACGTTCAAATCTGTTGAGTAGTTTTGAAGTTATAACGTACCAGAGAGACAAAAATTCCAAAAATAGTTTTTTTTTGTATCTGTTACTCTTCTTTAATCGCTCCGTATCAGTTTTTTTAGAAAAATATTTAATGTATAGACACTCGATTTTTACTGTCCTATTATTTGTATAGATAGATAAGTAAAAAATACTGATATATTAATGGACTTACTAACGCTAAGAGCGTTCTCTACCAGTCAACCATTTGATTAATCTTCTTCTTCAATGTCGTCAATGACCAACTATTAGATTTGATTTGATTGGGGTTGCGATATCGTTTATCCGGAAATAAATTTGCAAATGAATTTATTCGTTCCTTTTCAAAATTAAAAAAAAAGAAAATAATTATAGAAAATAAATAAAAAAACGAAACAGAAAATTATTGTTTGTGGCAGGATTCGATCCAGCTACTTCCAGCTATTTCTTGAAACATTTCTTTACTAAAATATTAAAAGCAAAAATATAGACTTCTAAAAAACTAATACAAAACGAAATAAAAGTAAGTAAAAAAAAGTCATGTTTAGCAGGATTAGAACCCTCTACTCAAAAAAATAATCCGCGACCTCTACCGATAGGCCAACATGCGTTGTTAGTAATTGGCGAAATTTCAAATGGAATTTGTCTATAGGTACGCAAATTCACCCCTTTTTTGGATGTAAGGTTTGAAATTGTGAACAACCCTTTCTTATGTGGGCAGCATATATTATAATGAAGACACTTACCAAATTTCACGTTTATGGCTTTTATAGTTTCGGTTTTGTGATGATAAATTAGTTAACCTCCCCCTTTTTACCCCTTTAGAGGTTGAATTTCAAAAAACGCTGAAACACGCCATTAGTTATTTTTGTTGAGAAGCATTCTTGCCAAGTTTTAAGGACATCAGTGTAGATTTTAATTTTTTTTTCATACAAATTTGCCTTCAATTTTAACCCTTTTAGGGGTCTAATTTTGAAAAATCCTTTCTTATTTGAGCACTACGTATTAACATAAGACTTCGGTCCAAATTTCAAGTTTATAGCTTTTATGGTTTAGGCTGGGCGTTGATTTATCAATTGCCCTTGTTCTTTTATATATATATAAATTATAATAATCTACTAACTAATTAGAAATGAATACAAATATACTTAAATACCTACAATTTATTTGAGAAACCTTACAATATATTTAAGATATGCAACTAACTTATGGAAAATAACACAAAGATTTACCTATTTTCAAACTACTATTCGAAATCCGAAATCCGGAAAAATACTTTTCAAACTTAAATTAAACGAATCAATGAGTAGCCCAAAACGCAGACATACCATATAATGCCGCAATTACCACTCCATACTCCAATAAATTCCAATTTAATTTTATTATTTTATATTTAGCAGGTACCAAATCGTCTAAATACACAATCAAATCGTTAGAAAAGCAAAAACATTTTTATTTTAATTAGAAATCTCAATTACTACACATGATGATTAAATGCGAACGACAAACCATATCGACTTTTAAAATGTATGGTGGCGCCATCTATTGACACATTACTGAACTCATATTATTAACAAATAAATAAAACCTTTGCACTCTATCTTCTATTATGTATTGTATCCTATTACAATATGTTGTGTACATACAATACAATTCAATACAATACAAAATATTATACCAAGACATTTTCAATTTTAATTCCATGTATCTCATCCACCATCAATGACAAAGTTTCATACAAACTGGCAACCCCTATTTCACCCCTATAGGGATGTAATTTTCAAAATCAGATTGATGCATTATTATATTTTACCAATTACAAATTCAAATTAAAAATTTCATGTGTCTCACTTCAATAATGACAAAGTTTCATACAAAATGGCAACCCCTATTTCACCCCTTTAGGGATGTAATTTTCAAAATCTGATTGGTGCATTCTTATTTTTTACCAACTTCAAATGTAAATTAATGATTTCATGTATCTCACTTCAAAAATGACGAAGTTTCATACAAACTGGCAACCCCTTTTTCACCCCTTTAGGGGTAAAATTCCCAAAAGTCCTTTCTTAGCGGACGTCTCTTAGTCACAATCTACCTTCCTGCCAAATTTCATCTTCATCGGCTCAGCAGTTTTGGAGATTTCTGATGAGTGAGTGAGTGTTTTTCGCTTTTATATATATAGATATTAAAAAATAGCTTTTAATTAACTTTCAGCATGGGAAGTTCTAAAACAAGGTGGATCATCACTGGATGCTGTAGAGAAAGGAGCATCTGTGTGTGAAGAAATGCAATGTGATCGTACAGTAGGGTACGGAGGCAGCCCTGATGAAGATGGTGAAACAACACTTGATGCCATGATTATGGATGGGTATTGTGTACTTTGTATCTTATCTATATGTATTTAGATATCTAATAGCGTAATAAAATTCAAGTGTGTTGTACAACACACTTTATTTTATCTATCTGTATAAACAGATAAATAAAATTCACCCTTAAAATCAGAAATTAAAGTGTCTGTTTGTATAATGACAGTTCATTATAAGAACTTTATACTATACTAGCGACCCTCCCCGGCTTCGCATGGACATAAAAACCTTCCTCTTGAATCACTCTACCTATTAAAAAAACGCATCAAAATCCGTTGCATAGTTTTAAAGATTTAAGGATACAAAGGGACATAGGGACAGAGAAAGCGACTTTGTTTTATACTATGTAGTGATAATACTTACAGAAAAAAAAAGATTTTGTTTTTTCGTCCGTGTCTGTCTATTTGTTTGTATTTATAATCTTCAAAACGGCTAGACTAATTTTTACTACCAGACACAAGGATGACAATAATTATAACATGGACTACACAATCTTATTCCAGAAAAACTATGAATGTTGGAGCAGTTGGTGCATTACGAAGGATAAAAAATGTGATATCAGTTGCTCGCCATGTTTTAGAATATTCAAAGCACTCATTCCTAGTTGGAGAACTGGCAACACAGTTTGCTTTACAAATGGGATTCACAGAAGAGAGTTTGACCACAACGGAGTCTAAAAAAATGTGGTTGAAATGGCGAAACGAAGATAACTGCCAACCTAATTTCTGGATGGTAATTTTTTTACACTTTATTCTCACCTTTTTCATGGTTTCTAAAAGCCATGTTAATTTGTAAACAAAATTTTGCTTACCAAATAGTATTATCAGTTGTGTAAAAATATACATTGAATGTTGAATGGATGAGGAAATGGTGTCTCTTTAAATATCTAAATTCGCGCAGGTTTCCCAGCTACATGAGCTTATGAGATTGATGATTATTATTCAGAGGCCTGAATATAATGTTGATTATAATCTTAGATATTTTGGCAGAAGTTATTACTTGTACAAGTACACTTTGTATCTCTTTTTACGTATGTATGATGAAGTTGTGACAATCATAAAAAATAACTATTAATTTTCCACATAATTAAATAATATACAAATTAATAGTAATAATATAACATTTATAAAAACAAGGTTCATTTTCACAAGATACCAATTGTCATTTTACTTAAACATTGTTTTCATCCAAAGGCTAGCAACAAATGGTTTCTTAAACACAACAGGAAAAGCTTAAATTTAAATGTATGTATTTATTTTTATTTAATTTAGATTTCTGATTTTAGAATGTCCGTCCAGATCCGACGAAGCACTGTGGCCCTTACAATAAGCTACATACTCCTATCAAATCTATGAACCATTTAAGTGGCATTAGAATAATAGATGAACATAACCATGATACAATTGGCTTGGTGGCGATTGACCAGGCCGGCAATATAGCTGCTGGCACTTCAACCAATGGTGCAAAGTTCAAAATGCCTGGGTTAGTAGGATGTGATAATTTAACTATCAAATGCTGTTTTATAAACACTAATAAGGTGCAAATAAATCGTATGTATTATGCATAGAAAGGCCAATATCAGCTTTTTTTACAATGTCAGCTTTTTTTACAATCTTATCAAACAAACCTACAGCTACAGGCCTACAGCCCATTAAGGCAAAGTGGTGGTGGATCGCGGTAGCATACAGTCAGCTGCATCACCAGCAGTAACACAAGTATGTTGCCAGACAAAGTTAGAATCTTGAGCGATAAGAATATTCTGAGAGCAGATTTTGATAAAAACAATATCTTGTGACTTACACTAGCTGCTATGTATGATTTCAGAAGGATCGGTGACTCTCCTATTCCCGGCGCTGGCGCATATTCCGACAATAATGTAGGAGGTGCCGCAGCTACTGGCGATGGAGACATTATGCTGCGGTTCTTGCCTAGGTACTTATATATTTTTCCTATTTTATTCACTTGGCAAAATTTTCTCATGACGTTTGAAGTTACAAGTGAGCAAAGTTACATACCCAACAAACACGTCGTGATCAATCAATCGTGATATTTTGTAATTTTTTTCAGTTTTCTAGCCGTGGAAGAAATGCGACGTGGTTTGACGCCACGAGAGGCGGCTCTGTCAGCTGTTAAGAGAATAGTAGATCGCTATCCTTCATTCATGGGAGCTGTTATCGCTGTTTCAAAGAATGGGGAATATGGCGCTGCCTGTAATGGAATACCAACATTTCCTTTCGTTGTTCAAGATGTGTCTGGAGAGACATATAGAGTCAATGTAATTGATTGCTTGTAAATATAACATGAGTTCAAACACCAAACTGACATTACAAGAATTCTTATATTCGGCAAAAACGCTGCCTGATATTTTGGTGTGTAAAGTTTTATTTTGATTTATTAGTAATACTCGTAAATTATACAATTTTGACTACATATATAAATATTATTTATATTTTTCTATGTGATATTGGATTGAGTATATAAAATGCACTTTTTTTGTTTTGTAGTTGTTATCTATTTTAGCTTAGAATCTTTTTCATTTTGGATTGTTTCTCTTTTATCTGTACTTCTTTCTGATTCCTTGTTATGATCTTCTACTTTTCTTCTTTTACATTGGTATACTTTACTTGGTTTCAATACCTTATAAGGTGAAATTTCTTCATCTGAAAAAATAACATAATATAATTGCGAACCTACCATAACATTTAAAAGATCACCCATGACTCATTTAGTTCTTCAGAGGGACTGGTATTGCAATAGGTATGTTGGTGATGCGTAATAAGTGCATGTACATAGATGTTGTGTAGTTTAAAAATAAAAATCATTATATTTTTAAGTGATTAATAAAAACAGATAACCGTCTGAAGATGATGTAGATGAAAATGGTGAAGATGGTGGGCTTTCTGCGAAGTCATCCCCTTTGAAGTGCTCCGGAACAGCCAATTTTGATAATCTTAATTTCTGACCATGTACATTTTGAAAAAAATTCTTATCAAAATGGTCTATACAAATATAAAAGTTTGTAAGGCGCTCTGCAGGTTTGCTTCCCAGAGTGAGATTGCCTGAAAAAAAAACAAATACTATAACAGAAAGAATAGGTAACCCGACTATGTTGAAAAGGTGTCTAAAAAGGATGAAAGTGGTTGCACCCACTGTATACCAACAATGTTTGTTGGTGACTTTGGCTTTACCATTCAACTTAATATTTATTTAATAATTTTCCATTTCCCGAAGGAAAATAACTAGACCATGCAAAATGTACCACTTGGTACTACATTTTAAACATTCCTACCTATATTTGGACTTGAACAATATCAATAATATACATATTATATGTAATCGCAACATGGTAACAGTCTCAGTTAAATTTTTTTAAGCTTGGAATCTGTTCAAATTCCGTCAGTTAAAATACAATTTATACAGCTAATGTTACCAGGGAAATTTTCATTTATTATTATCGGTCGAGTAGTTTAGACGCTACGATGGAACATACATACATACATAGATTGCCAAAATCATTACCCTTTATTTGGGAACATATCTATCCGCCAAGGCCTGGTATAACAGGCAAGCTCAAAATGCCCTGCCAGCTTGCAAATGTTTTACAAGTAAAATGTTTATAAAAAGTAGGTACCTAACAAGTAAAGACAAAGTACACACCACAATTTTTTATCCAAATTTTTAAACGTTTAGGATCTTTAATAGGGAAACGAAACAGGGTTGTCTTATCCCCCTTGTTTTGACATAAATAATATGCACAGGCACGAGTCATTTCAGGTCGTCCTTCAGGTAAACAATACAGTGATTTATTGGCGAATTTGGCGAAGTCTTGTGGTTCCCTGATCTGCCTTCCCATATATGTGTAAGGGAGTACTGCGAGGAACTGAGGCTTGTTTGTTGCTGGTAGACCTGGTAATTGCTTTAATTTGAAAACACACACAAATGAAAAACGGAAGCCTGTGATTCCTGTGAAACTATAAACAACAATATCAATATTAAAACCAGAAAACGTATGTAGCGATATAAATAGTTCGTCAGAGAAATAAACTCAACAATTTTTTTTTAAATAGTTTTTACGGCCATGGAATCTAGTCCTTTGAGGCCTTTCTTGCATTTATTAATCTTCAGTCCTACTTAAAAGTTAGTCGAGTCAAAAATTCAAGTCAATAGTCAAGTCCAGTCAAGTAAGTAAGTCTAGTATTAGTCAGATGGCTAAGTGAAGCGGTGGAAAAATTTCACTTAGCCATATCATGGAGATTTTGGTGACAAAGATAAAAAGTCACGTAATCGACACTGTATCACTTCCCAACACTCACGCTTGTTCACGAACACTGCGAATAATAATCCACCAATATTATGCACAAACACTCGAAAAAACCTTAGTTTTGGAAACTAAATACAGCGCGGACATAGCGACAGTTTACCTTCCCTCCAAAAACTCCAAAACAACAATATTTTCGTTTGGTTGTTTATATTGTTTTAATATTTTTACGGCCCTGGAAACTTTACTTTAATCAAGTCATATTTTTTTAAATAATACTTTTAACGGCCAAGGAAACTAGTACTTTAAGGCCTTTCTTGAATTTATTTATCTTTTTCAGTCCTACAGTCCTACTTAAATGCCTTAATCGCACGTACCGAGTAGACGGCCGAGATAGTGCCCTCGGCCAAGTACTCACTGCGTCTAAACACTGCGCCGTCAAGTCATGTCAAGTCAAAAACATCCAAGTCAGTACTCCAGTAAAGTCCAGTAGTCTTTCCAGGCGTACTACCGTCTCTTAAGACCATGCGTGCGCGAGACAGCGCAACATGATGTAAGGCGACATCTCCCTTACTGGATTTTGCATGGTTTAAGAAATGATCGTAGGCTACCAGGGGGGTGGGTTACTACCATGCCACCGTCTCTTAAAACCATACAAGATCCAGTGAGTGAGGGAGATGTCGCCATTCATCATGTATTGCGCTGTCCCGCTTACTTACTGGATCTTGCATGGTTTTAAGGGACGATAGTAACCTAGTCCTGTAAAATTTAGCTTGATCTCTATGACAGCTATATTTTACAGACTGTAGATCATATAACAGGGGGCACAAATATTAGAAAATAAATACGATTGACTGAGTGACTAGCTTGGAGCTAAAACTCCCGGTCACACCGATTAATCGTTCTCGGATATACATCCCTAGTATTCGTCCTTCGCAAAGAAAGCCTACTTCTTAAGCTGCTACTTCACTTTAAGCTATTTGTATACGAATATTTGCCTATTTGTTTGACCATGTGTGGACTGTATATTTGTCAAAACTTTTGCGTTATTTCCCTACTTTGCTTATTCGTCAAATACACGAATAGCCAAGTGTGGTGGTAGCATGAATATTTGGTATTTGTCTCCATATATAGTATGGGCGGTATTTGCCCTTTATGCCTATTCGTCGAGAATATTCGTTGGCAAATACCACAAACTAAATAGAGATAATACGCGAATAGCCAAGCAATTGCTAAGTGTGGTAGCAACACTACATAGGCGATCAATTTTGGTTTGGTTGGTAATATTGTAGTTGGTTTGGTTGGTCAGCCCTTCGGACTTCGGCCATTTTGTGTTTGACTTTCATCGTCTCCACTGTTCAACGTAAGTACAATCTTTTATTTTTAACTTCTATACTTTTAAGTTTTAGTTTTAATAATATTTGTTAATGATACTGTAAAGGTATGGTTTATAATATAAGAAGTTAGTTGGATTGGTTATGAAATCAAAGAAACCTTTCTTTGATTTAATACGAATCCATAACCTCTTTTCCACGTGCTTTTAATTTTTCTACATGATGAGAATTATAAATTCATTTCATTCGTGGTATCTACCATAGTGTTCACACGATGATGGCCTTAACGCGTCTGATTGTTAATGAATTCGGGCTTTAGCATTTGACCAATTTGGCATGACAATAAAATGTCCATTTCAATGTTTTCAGAATGGCGGACGCTGCTCCAGCCGGTGGACGTGGTGGTTTTCGCGGTGGCTTTGGTTCTCGTGGTGGCGATAGAGGCCGTGGGGGGCCACGTGGTCGTGGACGTGGCCGAGGCCGCGGTCGTGGGCGCGGCAAGGAAGACCAGAAGGAATGGGTGCCTGTCACCAAACTGGGCCGTCTAGTTCGTGAAGGCAAAATCGACAAACTCGAGAGCATTTATTTGTTTTCTCTGCCTATCAAAGAGTTCGAGATCATAGATTTTTTCCTTGGACCATCTTTAAATGATGAAGTTCTGAAGATTATGCCTGTGCAGAAACAGACACGTGCCGGTCAGCGCACCCGTTTCAAGGCATTCGTTGCTATTGGAGACAACAATGGTCACATAGGCCTTGGAGTTAAGTGCAGCAAGGAAGTCGCTACTGCCATCCGCGGAGCTATCATCCTTGCCAAACTGTCTGTGCTGCCTGTCCGCCGAGGTTACTGGGGCAACAAGATTGGCAAGCCCCATACTGTACCTTGCAAGGTGAGCAATAATTTCAAATAAAACTTGTACCTAGCTTTTAAGAAACATTATCTAAATAGACTTTGTAAGCCAATCTTTTTCAGAAGTAAGGTGTACACATACATACACTGTTGTCTATGGATGTTTTGCATACTCTACACTTAAAAAAATCAAATTCCTGGTCCTGAATGGATATTACATTTTATGATGAAAACTGATAATCATTTCATTCGTGGTATCCTCTTGAGGTTAATCCAATGAAGCTTTTAACGCGTCTGACTCTTCTTTATATTCAAAGTCTCTATCAAATCTAGACTACTATATTACTCATATCATTCTAATTTCTATTTCAGGTGACTGGCAAGTGCGGTTCTGTCACTGTAAGGCTTATTCCAGCTCCACGTGGTACTGGCATTGTGTCTGCTCCGGTCCCTAAAAAGCTACTGCAGATGGCTGGAGTTCAAGATTGCTACACTTCAGCTCGCGGTTCCACTGGCACACTGGGTAACTTCGCCAAAGCCACTTATGCAGCTATTGCGAAGACCTATGCCTATCTTACTCCAGATTTGTGGCGTGACATCCCATTGACCAAGTCTCCTTACTCGGAGTTCAAAGTCTAAACATGATTTTGTTTAAACTGAAATAAAAAAGTTTACCAACTAACACTTCTTTTAATTGTATCTCTAGATCGAAGACCCTTTACACATTCTTTTAAGTGGAAGGAATATTTTTTTGTGATATCAACAAATTTGTATTATAAATCAAAATGGACTATAGATAGTACCTACAATCAGTTTAATGTAGATCTTTTAAGTAAATCAAATTACTAACTTTGTAGGTAATGATTTCGTGGTAATGATCCCACTTCTTATTTTTGACTAGCCTGTGTGACTGTCCACATGGGATTTAAAAAAGTAATTGTTTGATTGCCTAAGCACAGAATTAGTAATAGTACTACGTATCCATATTACATCTGCTATCTGTCAGTAAAAGTTCCATAAATATTGGTCCAGCCATTCCAGAGAATTGGCTGGAACGAACTGACAGACAAAAAATGTAAAAAATATTACTTGGGGCATAGAATTTGGAAATCACGCGCGATCTCTTCCCTACGAGGCAATTTTTTTTTTAAACTGCTTTGGGGTCTGTATTGTACCGTGTATACACATCAATTTGCCTGCCCCACACTATAGTAGCTTCATTCATTATATTTTGAGTGATAAAAAATATCTGATGTATAGAATATGGAAATAAAACGATGAATAAAAAAACAGCATGTTTATATTTTATGAAATTCTTTTACTTTATTTTCAAATAAATCTATTGTGTGAGTGCACACTTTCTCCAGATCTTTAAGTCCTCGTTTTAAAATGTCTAGAGCTGGGGTGTCCTTTGTTTGTATCCTAAAGTGCATCTTGTCTTCTGCAGGGTGAGGGACGGTGTATCCACAGAACTGGACATCTTCACTGTAAAAAGTAAATGGTTTATTATTTTGTTATCTTAAGTAAACGGTACAACTTAGACATTGTTCATATTTCCCCATTTCACATCAATGGTCCACTTTCCAATGGTTTTGGTGCCAATGATTCATTCAAGTGTAATGTCTATTCTTTTCTCTTGAAGATGTCCATAAAATAAAACTTTTACTTAATTAGTTTTTGACCAGCCACATGCCTTGATATTAACCCTCCTAGGGAAATAGAGGGAGATAATACTGAGATTCAATCACAAACGCCAATGAGGGGTCTGAATAAAAATACCTCTATTACTTTAAAACAATAGCAGTACATCCTGGCTTCGCCCTTGGTACACACATAGCACTTGAGGATAGTATGGCTTTCCAATGGTGAAAGAATTTTGCAAATCGTTTCAGTAGTTTCGAAGCCTATTTGATGCAAATAAGCAATCTTTCCTCTTTTTAATAGGTATTAGTAAAAAGTATAGATAACATCAAGTAGGCCAGCAAAGTATTTTTTTTTTCTTGATATAGATACTTACTATCTAGAAATAATGCACTTTAATGCATTGCCTAAAGTGTGACTTTCATTTTGGAAAACATATGTGCGACATGTTAGTCCAGAGTCCTCATCACCTGGTAACTGAAAACAAAGGATAGTCTTATATTATGGTCACATAAATCAAGTATTGCCAATAATTATATTATGGGAAACTGTAATATCTCTAAAAATGGGTATCTTTCCATGAATGTTGAGGTGTAGGTACTTTTGTCTGACTGGCTAGTGGCGGATTCCACAAACAAATTCATAAGCAGGGTTGATGTAAAGTTTCTTGGAAACCTAAAATTATCGTAACTGCTTCATAGCTTTGGAGTTTTAATAGAAATATATATTATTTAAGATAAATTCACAAGGAAGTTCAGGGCAAATGATAACGATTTTGAGGTTAGGTTAGTTCATGTGTGATTTTTATTAGGTTTACAGTCATCAATATTGCATGTAATATAATTTAAAATGTTCATAATAAGAGAAAGGTGGTATAAACACGAAAAGCCAAATTGTTCATAATCTAGAACAACTTAAAAAATAAACACTTACTTCCGAAATTTTCATTTTTTTTATTCACCTGATAGTTAGTTAAATTAACTGTAGGTAATAAAGGCACAAACTTAAGCTGTACTTTCAAAACTTAACAAATCAAACAGCCAGAGACAGCTAAGTTGATAAACAATCAAATCGACAGGAGTTCATTTGTTTTTGTTGAGTGCCTTGCTTGCTGTTATTTGACGTTTTTGACATGTATTTGTTTG
This sequence comes from Apomyelois bistriatella, assembly GCA_947044815.1. NCBI lineage: Eukaryota > Metazoa > Arthropoda > Insecta > Lepidoptera > Pyralidae > Apomyelois > Apomyelois bistriatella. Next base: position 3,599,689 of record OX345693.1, read on the forward strand.
ACAACACTCTGACATACTTGACATTGATATTGATAATAGGAAGATAAGTAAAAAAAAATGTGCGCTACGGTGGCTTACCACAATCTTTTAAAACCATGCAAGAACGATTGAGTAAAGGAAATGTCGCCATAGAATAGTAACCCCCCTGCGAGGTTACAACCGTCTCTTAAAACCATGCAAGATTCAGTGAGTAAGCGAGACAGCGCAATACATGATATAAGGCGACATCTCCCTTACTCAATCGTTCTTGAATGGTGTTAAGAGCTGGTGGTAAGGCAGCAGGGGTTACTTCACGGGTTACCATCAGCTTTTTAGCAGGCCCGAAATCAGAGAACACTATTACTCCTACTAGCGGCCCGAAACGCACTAAGTGAGTTGGCGCAATACATAAAATATGAACTTTTTATATAAAATAAAATTGTCTGTAAATATGTAAATTGAACTGAATAGGCACACACACATGACATAAAACAATTGATTTTAGGATTTATACAAAATATCTATTTAAAATTATTAAAGAATGATGGCGGAATTTGTACGAATAAAAAATTTAAATATGAAGAGTGGAGAACTTAAAATAAATCGCATTAGTAAGAATACTTCACTAGTAACATGTTTACCACCACAAAAAAATTTTAAACCCCGGGGTTATTATAATATTCCATTTTATAAAAGTCGACCTTTAGTTTCGTTTTTATTCGCCATTTTTAACGCAACTGAAACATTATGTCATCCTGACAGATGTTAGCACTGTCAAAGCGATATTGACAGTTCATTATGGTAGGTTAGATTCATCGATTTAGTACCTGGGGGGCCTATACCATCTCTTATAACCATGCAAGATCCAGTGAGTAAGGGGAATGTCGTCTTACATCATGTATCGCGCTGTCTCGCTTACTTACTGGATCTTGCATGGTTTTAGAAGACGGTAATAAGTAACCCCTCTGGTTTGTTATAATGCCCTTAATTATTGCAAACGAAATAATTACAACCAAATATGTAAAAGAAAAAAAATGAATCAAAACGCCGGTTTTTTTTTCTCAGTTGATTAATTGCATTAAAAATTAAACTATTCAATGCCGCGCGCGACACGATTGGCACAAAGAGATTTACCGCCTTTGCGTTAGACGCTAGGTTTCTTTTAAGCTTTGTTCGTGATAGCTAGGGCTGGCATGGGATTAACTCGCACTGTCTCGCAGCTCACAGAAATGCCGTGTCATTAGCTAAGTAAACAACTGGAGCGGATTTGCAAATGTGTTTACTTTATTCGGTAAACTTTGTATATTGTTACCAACTAACAGCCATCGTTTGTTGTTGTATACATAGCCATTAGCATTTCTAACACAATTGTAGTAGTATCTACCTACCTAATATCTATTTTAGGTACCGAGGTAAATAAAGTGAGAATAAATAGCTTCACTTTTATCAACTTTTATTGAATTAGGATTAGGAAATATAGATTTTTTTTTATTACTTACTCGTAGTTTGATTTAAATGATTTTGAACGACGAATGAGGTTTAGTAAATACAAATTAAGTTAAAAAAACTATAACCCGACTACGTAAAAAAGGTGTCTAAAAAGGATGTAACAAGGAAATAATCCATATCCATACTAATATTATAAATGCGAAAGTCTGTCTGTATGTCTGTCTGTAACGCTTTCACTGCTAAACCCACAAACCGCTGGACTGATTTTGATGAAATTTGGTACAGATATAATTAAGGACATAGGATACTTTTGGGCGCGATATAACGGGCGGAGCCGCGGGCAACAGCTAGTTGAGATATAAATCCAGAAAGCATAGCTACAAAATTGTTATGGTAAAGCCGTGGTCGCTCCCACTGTATAATAGAATTTAGGCAAACTCGCTTGAATCTACTTTTAGAGGTATTCCTGTCATTAATTTACAGTTAGTGCGACCACGGCTTTATCTAAACCATACTTCATCAACCATTCATTTCAGACCTATTTTCATGGATGTAGGAGTAGGCAATGAGATTTTTTTTTTTGAATAGTTTATACGGCCATGGAATCTAGTCCTTTAAGGCCTTTTTTGAATTTATTAATCTTCTTCAGTCTTACTAAAGTCAGTCGAGTCAAAAATCAAGTCAATAGTCAAGTCCAGTCAAGTAAGTAAGTCTAGTCTGAGTCAGATGGCTAAGTGAAGCGGTGGAAAATTTTTACTTAGCTATATCATGGAGATTTTGGTGACAAAGATAAAAAGTCACGTAATCGACACTGTATCACTTTCTAACACTCACGCTTGTTCACGAACACTTTGCGAATAATAATCCACCAATATTATGCACAAACACTCGAAAAAACCTAAGTTTTGGAAATTAAATACAGCGCGTATTGCATCCCTAATTAGCAGACGTAATGTGGTCAAGGAAATATTTATAAATTGTAAGCAAATCATTATTGCAAATTCATCGCGTCACGTCTGGCTAATACGTGTTTGTAACTAAGTCTTAATTTAGTATATATGGTTATTTTATTTTGTTAATATTATCCAGTCGTCGAGAGAATAAACGGTGTACACTTCACCTCGTCTCTCATTTCCTGCCATAATACCCCGACGTGATGTAGCACGAAGAACATCCGTCATTGCCGTCGCAACACTGGTGACCCTGACGTGATGAAGGACATCCGTCTGCGGTCGAGCACAGCTCCCGCCACAGTGGGCACCCCGTCAAGACGGGAGCGACGCGATCGTCGTCACAAGGCAGCAACGGCTGGGTCAAGCAGCAAAGTGGCGTGCGCATTTCCACCGGCCTTCCACAAGCGGAACTCACCGGTTTTCGGAAATTCAAGGCACTTTGACCACTGGAACTTGCAAGAATGGATCCTATCAGTCCAGTGAAAAACGCCCCGCTTATGGAAGCCATTGCCGCACCGCAGTTACACAAGGAAAATCAAAAAGCGATATCCTCAGCAGCCGCTGAAAATGTTAAATATATGGCTACGAAGAAAAGAATAATTAGCTGCTACGAGGAAAGCGACAAATTGCACAAATTGAGTCAAATAACTCATTGCAATCACAATAAATGCGCTACTATGAAAACACTTTCCGTCACAAATTACGTCAGTACAGCTGGCAAACGCTGCATTACGCACAGATCGCAATTTTGCCGACTAAGCAAATGCGATTGCGACGACCAACTAGGTCAGGTTCATTATCGAAGTATAATGACAAATAAGTAAATATATTTTTATCAAAATTACAATGCAAGAATAAATTACATAATATATTAATAGCCTGCACAGAAAAGGAAACTCGAGCGACTGCAAACTCAACGTTGAAAATGGAACAATTAAACAGGGGAAAATTCGACACAGATGACATGAAGAAACGATGTTAAGAGCAAATATATTGGAATACTGCAGATTATTGGTGGAAATCTCCGGAAGAAAAATAAGTGGATAAAGTTACAGAGCTGACAATGCCTGCAAGATTCATCAACCTTCCGCCCATACGCTCTATCGACATGAAAAATGGCAAACTATGCCAATATGTTCATCCGTTGTGTCCAGAAAAGAAACCCCAAAATCCTCAGACAAGTGCCGAGTGAAGAAGTTTGCAAAGGAACAATATTAGCCAAAATGAAGGAATATATGAAAAAGAGATGCCATCGGTTCTATTCGAATTACGCTCCAGTTATCGACAAGACCCTGGTTGCTGTCCGCGAACTTGTATATGGATCAACCTATCAAGGCTACCTTACGCAATGCATGAAGACAACGTTCTAGAGTTGAAAATTAATCAGAAGTCATCAATATTCAAGAAATAGAAATAAACGTACGAGGCAACTGCGCCGTCTTCGATTCAATTTTAAGTCAGATTTGCTAATTTATTGTAATTTTCTTTTCTTTTTAAAAAAGGGGGAGTACTATTGCATCCCTAATTGTCAGACGTAATGTGGTCAAGGAAATATTTATAAATTGTAAGCAAATCATTATTGCAAATTCATCGCGTCACGTCTGGCTAATACGTGTTTGTAACTAAGTCTTAATTTAGTATATATGGTTATTTTATTTTGTTAATATTATCCAGTCGTCGAGAGAATAAACGGTGTACACTTCACCTCGTCTCTCATTTCCTGCCATAATACCCCGACGTGATGTAGCACGAAGAACATCCGTCATTGCCTTGACTTCTGTCATTGCCGTCGCAACAGCGCGGACATAGCGACAGTTTACTTTCCCTCCAAAAACTCCTAGGCAATGAGACTTTTTTGACTTCTGTCATTCGTTCAAAGTTGGTAAAGGTCGGTAATGCGAATGATTTTCATTCGACAAGACTGGAAACGCATGATTTTTATGTGGCTGTGGTTTTAAGCGAGAATCAGGTTTCAAAAATAGTACCTACCTTACAGAACAATTGGGTATGCTAAGTTAAAAAAAAATGTTTTTTTTTTATATTTTTAACTGAAAATTTAGACTATTTTAGGAAACTAATTTGATTTTTTTCGCTTAAATTATTATTATTAATTTTATATGAATTTTTAAAGTTTTATAGTTCATGACGTCATTTTACTAGTCGATGTTACCATTATTACAGTGCCACAGTGTGGTCACAATAAAAACGAACGTGCCTCTTATTTTACAATAATTTTACGGCCCTGGAAACAAGTCCATTAAGGCCATTCTTGAAATGTTAATATTTTTCAGTCCTACTTTAATCAAGTCAAAAATGTCAAGTCAGTAATCTATCCCAGTCAAGTAAGTCTATAGTCAGAGTCAGGTGGCTTAATACCATCTCTTAAAACAATGCAAGATCCAGTGAGTAAGCGAGACAGCGCAATACATCATGTAAGGCGACATCTCGCTTACTCACTGGATAGACAACTGGATAGATGGTAGTAGGCCACCAGGTGGGGTTACTATAGTCTCTTAAAACCATGACATTGAAAGATTGACTTGACATGACATTGAAAGATCATAGGTTTTTTTTATTTGTCCGTTTTTACCATAGATTTAAAAAAAAAATTGCGTCGTTTTTACGGTCGTAATACTAGTCGGAATCTGAAGTGTGAACACATTTAGGATACGAATTAAAGCGTAGACGCAGCTTTATTTGCGTAATGACGTCATTTTGGTGTCGAATGAATGTTACAACTTCCACGGCATTTTTGAATATTTTACCGCAATCAATATACTTTTCTTGTCGAAAATACAAAAATATGGTATGAAATGAAAATATCTCGAAATGGTTTTCGTATTTTAGTGTGTTAAAAAAATTTAGCATACCCAATTACGTCACAAATCTTTGCAAAAATGGCCGACGGTGTTTTCGATGGGATTTTAAGTGAACTTTTGAAATTTAATTTTCCTTCTTTCAGATCTTCTCAGAAAACGACGGAAAAAATTGTTTCAATCTAAACAAATAGAAAATAATCGTTGAGAGAATAATGTCTATAGAGCTCTATAAAACTATTTGGCTAGATATTAATAGGAATATATAATGTTCAAAGAATATAAACCGAAAATCATAACGGAAATATGCGCCTTTTTATAAGATCACGTATTACTGTCGGATTTTGCATTTAGTCGCTTTTTGCTTTTAAAAGAATGCTTTGTAAAGAACACGACTCCATGTAAGATTTAAAGTGGTGTTGGCGGAGTACAGTGGCCCACTTAAAAAGTAGATCGTGGTGTAATGATGCACATTTCAGAAGGTTTTCATCGAGCATAAAAATGACTGATTGTTTTTTAATTTGTTAATTATTTTTTAACTTCATTATAAAACATTAAAAGGCGAACTCCAAGCCGTAGACATCCTCTACCAGTCATCTCAGTGGTGCAGAGAGAGTCAAAGAAAGTAGTGATGTATCATCATTTCAAAGAAGCCCTTACTTGTACCTTTCTATCAATCTGTTGTGATCCTGCTCTTAGATAATTATGTGTCATGAATAGAATTTAGTACCTACTTTTACATAGATATTTTACTTATAAAATAAACACAACTTAATTTAACTTATAATTTAGGCATTGACGTAACACAAAACATCTTTACAATGAGTACATAGGTACCCCAGGAATTTTTGCTCAACCAAGGATACTTTTGTCGCTATATAAAATATGATTAACAATACATGTATAGTTTTACATAAAAGCCATAATCAAAACAAATTCTTTGGTTCTTTTGTCGGAAGGCGAGGTCTCAAATCACAATCTCCTTTTCTTGATCTTTTACTTAGTATTTTCTACGAAAACAAAGTTGTCTAACGGGAGCTGTAAAACTCTCTTAGATGCAAATGTACAAATTTTTAATTTAACGCTAAACCTGAAAAATATTACTTATTTACAGTAGATGCAGCTGTGTCCCATATAAAATGTTTTTTGGTGTTTTGGTCTGCAGCGCTCTATTAAACTTTAAACAGGCGAAGCTCAAAAAGACTGCTCTAATAACACCCGCCATGTGTGCTCCAGTCCAGAGCTTTCTCATTAGTTATGAAAATTAGATTTTTAAGCAACATTGTTAGTTTTTCTTGAAGAGCAGCATAATAAATGTACAACATGCTTTTCGGATTTAGAAACAAAGAAAAGATCTTAATAAAAAATCAAAAAGTATTAGGAAAGAAGTATAGAACACGCTTATAGGTGGTTATAGCCTATAAGAAGGAATATAGTTAAATTGGTTATATAAACGGCTATTAAGGCCTCTAAAATTACCAAGCTGTGGCCAAGACTAACCTGCGAGGGAAAAATACAGTATGTATTCATAAAAAAATGTTTCATGAACTAATTTCACTTAACAATAAGTAAAATTAGAAACTCTACCATACCTACTACTTATTTATTGTGTGAATGAATATAATTCCTCAAGTTCCCTTAATTTTACAATTTGCATCGACAAGAGAACTCGAATGTAAAGATGTCATGTCTAATTAAATTACTGAAGTTTATACTCAGGTAGACAAGAAACCCAATCAAAACAAAATGAAAACAAATTAACTGTTATTGTGTAGCACCGTAGCGATAAACAAGGTCTGGTTCTCAAGGGAAATGGGTGAAAATGAAACCAGCCAGTTGGAAGTTATTAGGGTCCACTGGGATTAATTAAAGTTTCACTAAACACCGTATTTAAAGCTTGCTAAACTTAATCTGACGCAGAATCGGGGTATTAAATGATGGACACTGGTTTAACACGTGTAGCGTGTGAGTAAAGTGGAGACCGACCTTTAACTTTGTTGTTGTCAATCGAGTTCTTGAGAGATGAGATTGAAAATGTTTTGTTGGTTTGTAATTTTCGATGGGTTTATAGCAAAGTTACAAATACTTTTGCAAGTACTTGTCAAAAGTAAACAAGTAAGTAATTCGACATCTTTATTTTGAAATAAATTCTAAGAAATTATGTATAATAATTTTTATTACGCGGCATAGAATAACGTCGGATTCCTCATTTCAGACGTAGGCTGTCCACTGCTGGATATATACCTACCCCAAGGATTTTTAAAATTACCGGGTGGAAGCGGCCTGCACGCCTGCCTGCGAGCTTCTTTAGGTCATCTGACTTTTTCATCAAACTTTCAGCTCCATTAGACATTCAAAGAGCTAATCCGCTGGGATATGTCAGCAACCTTTGTTCTCCTACAAATCTCATTTCGGATTCTATCTCATAGGGGAACTAAATCTTCTACTTCTTCTTCATATGCGTCAGATTAATTTTCAACTAAATAGATTCTCAAAAAATAATAATTTTTATTGTTATAGTATCAAGTCCTGGATTTCTAACCAGCTTTTTTAATTTTAAATTGCAGCAAACTACATTTATTTCAAATTTTCCATGTGATTCCAATAGTAGTTCTTAGCATAGCAAGTATTATTGTTTCTAGCTTTTATTTTCTAATCTTATTACCCAAGTAATTAGGATAAATGATATATTAAAAAAACAGATGCATTTTCTTTCTGGTCGCAGTCGCAGGGGTGTAAAAATAGACTCACTTTTTAAATAAACAATCTCATACAAACATGGAGAATATGTGCTAAATCGAGCAAAATATATTTGTATAGATATAAATTTATAGGTATTTATTGATTTCTTTGAAATTTTTAATATAAGTTCCTAGGTATAATCAAAAAGATAATCTACTCGTAGCTAGGTTCCATGTCTGGAAAAATTCATTTTACCCATATTTTCACGCAAAAAGATTCTCTGCATAAAACGAACGAAGCTCGGTCTCTGTATTTGCTTCGTGGGTCGCCCAGGTACTTTAACATTACACTCGTAGATGAAAAAATATGTAGAACCGAATGCATTTTGTATGGGGTCGGTACAAAATTTTAAAGACAAAATTACATTTATTCCATAATCCGAGCAACGGAGCTGTTCTAATTAATGTGTAATTCAAGTGACCATACCCAGTAGGAATTTGTTTGAAACAACAAGCATTGTATTTTGACGCCTACCTGGACCGGAACAAAGGGTCGCTCTTATTAAACTTATTTGGGAAAGAGAAAACATCTAATTGTGCTTTCCCACATAAAATAACAATGAGGCCTGAGGCTATACTGAGCAAAGCATATTCAACGTGGATTTACCGAAATTACCTTTTATTCTTCACAAAATACGCAACAGTTTCCAGCTTAATTAATTTTCTTGTATCAAAGAAATTTCGTTTGTCAAAATTTCATCAATCATCTTAATTTTAATTTCACAAATTCTGCCAGTATCATCAGAACAATGTCGCAGAGACCATTTTTACGTTTATTTAGGTATAGTTTATTAGATTTATTTGAGGTATGTAGATATATATGTTTAAAGTACTAGCTGTTGCATGCGTCTCCGCCCGCGTGGTACTCGGTTATATCGCGCCATAAACTAGCGTTTGTTTGATTGATCCCATAAAATTTCATCAAAATCTGTCTAGCGGTTTAGCCGTGAAAGCGTAACAGACAGACAGACAGATAGAATTTCGCATTTATAATACTAGTATGTGCCCAAGTTTGTTGTAAATGCTTAAATGTGATTTAGATGAAATTATTTATTTCATAAATACCTGCTATAGTTCCTTTCACAGAGTAAGGAAAAATTATGGCGCGACTGCGCGAGCGATGTGAAAAATGTGAAAATTTCTTCCTTGATTTTTGCGAAAATTACTTTTCGTTTTACGCAAGGTTCGCCTAAACATTTTATTTTGTTTCTTTTCATACAAGCCCCTGAAACAGGTAGGTAAGGTATGTTGTTTGGAAACCAATATCCACATTTGCAAGTTTGGAGCTATGAAAACGTTTACGAGTTTCTCATTTGGAAGCGACATAGTATTTACTTGCAAGTTGGTACTGAAACTCTGCCATGCCATGATGTCAGTGCCTCGTGGCGATTTCTACAAACCTTACAATTTGTTGGTGAGCGTGTTTTAGTACTTTATAATTATTTTAAATGGGATTCTGAAACGACAAATGAAAATATTATTTAAAACAATAACTATAAATAGGCAGTTAAATTGATACACGAGTTTTTGGAGGGAAGGTGAAGTTACAACATTTCGCAGCATAATAAAGGTGGATTATTATTCGCTTCGTGAACAAGCGTTAGTGTTGGAAAGTGGTACAATGTCGTATATAAGTGACTTTAAAATCCTTGTCACCAAAGTGAAAATTTTCCACCGCTTCAGGTAACCCTTTGACTTGACTGGACATAACGACTCCTAACTTGACTGTGACTTGATCAAATGAAGAAGTTGAAGAATATTCAAATAAAATTTGATACTGGCAAAAATAACCTATGTTTGATTGCTATTTTGTGGATTAATTAAACAACAAAAATAAAAAGTCTGTGACTAACGGGATGAATTTGATAACAATCTTACATGATTTTTTTAAACGTCGTACGCTTCTTATACTTATAGTTAGTTTACATAAGTTTACCTCGAAAAGAGCCATTTTGGCCGCACGAAAGATAAGAGATAAGTACTTAAATATTTAAAAGTTTGAGATTATTTAGCAACATAGATTGACTTTAATAATTAATCCAAATAATTTAATACACTTTCAATGATTAGTTTTTATTACATAATTCAAACAATCACTAATATTCTTTAGTTAGTTCTTTACTGTCTGAATAATTATTTTGTGTTTGATAAGTAGGTAATTATACTTACTCATTGCGTTTTCCATTTAGATAAATTTTGCTTTAGGCTTTAAGCCTTGCATATTTGTACAGAAAACCGCATGCCGAAATACGCCCCGGAACCGCAACGGAAATGAGTAGGAAAATTCCCTTGGATTTGAATAGATTAAAGTGCTGTCAACTGTACATTTCATCTCACCATTCCCGCTCTTACCTACGATGAAACGATTTCAGTTAACATTATTACAATAAGCCGGGATGCTTTCAGAACATAATCCTTTAATCTAAAGTCAAGGGTGTTGCCATTACGAAATATTCGCTTGTTGGTAATGTGAGAGCGAGCTAACACAACGCAGGTGTTAAGTTAATTTTAATATGGAAAATGCTAAAAAAATATTGTAGGTATTACTTAAATATTACTTTGCCTTGTTTATTCAACTATGTATTTTAACTATAGTACAATTATATTGTTTCAAAAACACTAATTTGTATTGTCAAAAAGTTTTTTTCTTGAAATGTAAGCACACAAAATATACATCCATCCATACTTCCATACTAATCCATACTAATATCATAAATGCGAAAGTCTGTCTCTCTGTCTGTCTGTCACCTCTTCACGGCTAAACTGCTGGTCCGATTGTGATGAAATTTGGTAGGGATGTAGTTAACGACCTGAGGTCAAACATAGGCTACTTTTGGGCGCGATATAATCGAGTCCCACGCGGGGCGAAGCCGCGGGGAACAGCTAGTGTTATAATAAATCGATAATGAAACGTTGTAAAAGTGTCTACATCTAAAAGGCTTAACAATTCATTGAATGCATAAGAAAATAAAAGCAGGATGGCCATGAATTTTATTGTTCACTTTATTTAATTTCTTACACTTCATTGGAGCGTGTATCGAATGCTTGTCGTCCGGACCGGCCGCCGACTGCGAATCCGGGAAAAGTCGACTTTGATATTCATCTTTTTTTAAATGAACCCGGTCAAGCGCGAGTTGGAACCGCTTGGCAAAAGTAGCATTTCAAAAATGAAATGAAGTTTATTTGCTAAGTGCCAGCTAGATTTATACATTACCAATATTTTCGACCTGTCCAAGACCGCCGAAAAGTAAAGTGAAGTTAACTAAAAAACAAATTTATTTATTTATTTAAAATTTCTTGCACAAAACTTTCATTATCAAAATTTAATTGTGGCGACACTAGCGCCACAACAATATCTACAAAGACGCACCACAGATGGCGTTAAAAGCAACAATCTCAGCATTGCATACAAGATGGCAAATTACTATGAAAGTCTAAATCGCGCTTGCAAAGTTTCTACGGATTGGAGCATAAATACAATCTCCGACAAGACATCGTCGGAGCCGCGGTTCCCCAGGCATAACACCTAGCCTGGCGGGAAGATCTTCCCTTTGTGGCGGTCGAGCATAACACTATCGCTCCCGTCACTCTCTCCAAACTGGTGACCCCGACGTGATTGGAAGCAGCCTTCTCCATCAACATTCTCCGATCCATCATCTCGCTACCTCTAAAGCCTCAGCAGCCAGCAGTCTCACAGCAAGCCAACAACAATGGGGTATCTCCAGGTCCAACGCAGCCGACTCACCGAGCTTCCTGGTCCTGAAACCACCCTCACTTCAAGACTTCAGCGACCGGTCATCCACCGCAGCCCACGTCTGGTATTCATCGGCCGGCCAACCGCACCAGCGTGGCAGTTCTGCAGGACATCTACCGGCGCCAACAAGTCATCGCTCACTACAGTCTCGACTCACCGCAGACTACGAGCAAGCAGCAACAACGTACCCGACTCACTGGGACGTCAAGTCAAGCAACTGGCATTTGCAAGCTAACATCATAAGAACAGACTGCACATGAAGATTTATCAGACCTTCGGTCTTGGAAGGGAGTCCTGTGGCGACACTAGCGCCACAACAATATCTACAAAGACGCACCACAGATGGCGTTAAAAGCAACAATCTCAGAATTGCATACAAGATGGCAAATTACTATGAAAGTCTAAATCGCGCTTGCAAAGTTTCGGGAAGATCTTCCCGCCAGGCTAGGGTGTTATGCCTGGGGAACCGCGGCTCCCACGATGTCTTGTCGGAGATTGTATTTATGCTCCAATCCGTAGAAACTTTGCAAGCGCGATTTAGACTTTCATAGTAATTTGCCATCTTGTATGCAATGCTGAGATTGTTGCTTTTAACGCCATCTGTGGTGCGTCTTTGTAGATATTGTTGTGGCGCTAGTGTCGCCACATAATAATGTCTGAAATGTAATAATACTCTTATACCATAGGATTAAAAAATTGCGCGTGGTTTTTTTTAAATCTATGTCTTATACTGTGAATAAAAACTAAAAAAGGAGCACAATTAAAAGCAGCTCACGAAGTTCTTTATTCGGTATTATGTTTGTGAGTACCTTCAGAACGAACATAAAGCAACTCTAGTCTCGTTTTACACACGCATGTCTTATTGTCTATCTGTCTGCAACACGACACGGTCTTTACCTTCGCAATGACTTCAGTTTATGTGCAGGTAAACTGGTAATCTCGACTGAGTTCGTAAAAAATTGGAAAATGTCAACGTTTCCTTGTATTTAAGAAATTCAACGGCGAAGTGGGCATTTGTTTATCACGTAGTATAGGGTTTGGTTGGGTACACAGAATTTAGAAACATTAACTTCTCTGTTCCGTGGTTGGGTAGGTACTCCGCAATCGCATTGTGGTGACTCTATCACCATTTTTGGAACTGAAGGTTAGTCTTTTTATGATTGGATCGAAATTCAGTATTTACGGTCCGCGTCGAAACCGTACACTAACCTACCATATCATTAATATCATCGATTTTTGTAACCCCTTAAAATCCCAAGAATGTAGTCGAGCTTTAAATATTAAAATTGAACAGTAACTGTGTGAATCCGTAACTAACTTCTGACCCTAATAAAACTCCCGTTAGCAGGGATAACATTTAAATATTTCCTCGAATTTCATAACAACTCAAAGTTTTGGGATAGGCTTTATTGTGAAAATTTTACTCCGTACCACTAATAATGTCGTGCTTGACGCAAAAGTTGACATCCGTTTATGGTTTCGAACTGTGACTATCTAACTCTACCTGCTACCTATACTTAAATTTTGTTTCGCCATTTAGTTTTGTTAATAGTTTGTATCAATATATTCCCAGCTTTAAATATGCCTGAATATGCCGCTATAGGAACAATGTCGCAATAGGTACTGTCGACCTAATACCAATAGCTTTTACACTTTTACAGGGTTATAAGCAATCTATCAGGACTTCTTTTGCCCCATGGTTTTCCTCAAGAATTTATTATCATTTCGCTGTAATAAAAACACAGACATTTTGTCTTTGTCTGAGTGTAAAGACTATCCTCACTTAATGCATATATAAATAAAGTATATAATAGGATATCTATTAGTATCCATCTGATGACGGAAGCTGTCCCGTATCTCGAGCTTGACAGCATCAAGACAGTATCTAAATAAGCCTTCCAAAGTTCCCAATGTGCGACGTGACCGCGCGACGACGCGATACTTGCAATTAATCTCAGAAAGTTTAATGGCTTGTTGGGCAAGTTGGGAACTGAATGAGTTTATTCACTTGAATTGTCATCATCGGACGATTAGATCATCTTTAGGGTATAAGTATATAATGTGTGTGCTTGTGTATGTAAAATGAAATAGACTTTGGCTGGCGCCTGCACCCAAAATAAGTAGAGCTATAAGATTATTTTAATCAAAGGCTCTTCTATATTATTTCAGCTTTTTCGGTATATCCAAGCCATAAAAATCTTGATCCCAAGGTCGGAAAAAAATTTAAGACATAAAGGAAGTAACCGAGCGATTTACAAGGTTTTTAGATACCGGTTGACTGGTAGAGATTGCTTTGGCGTCTTTGTTTTGTGCCTTACTTACTTTCATTTATGCGAATGTTCTGTAATGAGTATTTTTTTTCCTATTATTATGTACTTTCTTTTTAATTTATTTTCATTAGGTATATTGTTCTATAGAATTCTGCACTCGCTTTTCTCTGTTTTTATTTTTGCAAAATGCCCGGCGAACTCCGCATCGTTTCAACGCACTTTTTTCCTTTCCTGTACTTTCACAAATATTTCAATAAAATGAACAAAATCAGCCATTCTCTAGATTTAGCCAGACTAACGAAAAGCAATTGAGTTTATATTTCAATGGGGTACAAAATTAATACTAGTGGGAGTCTACCCTCGCACACAGAACCTCAGGTATTCGGCATGTGGGTGCTTAAGTGAAAGTCATGTTAAAATGGTTGTCTTAATAAAGGCTTCGTGTCTCCCATTATCCAGTTTATGTGTCACTCGTTAAGGTTTACGACTAAGAGTTACGTATATTCAGGATTCAGCTGTTTTGGGTGTAATTAATAAGGCTTTTCTTTGTTGATTCAGTACAATCGTGATTGGGATTGTTTCTCAAAAGTATACTTAATGCTTCCTATTTATTAAGGGGCTGTAAGGTCAACCGATCATGTATCTGATGCTTTATGCCCTCAGATTGACATCACTATATCGCTACATAGTATAAAACAAAGTAGCTTCCCGTTGTCTGTCCCTATGTATATTTAGATCTTTGAAACTACGCAACAGATTTTGATGCGGTTTTTTAATAGATAGTGATTCAAGAGGAAGGTTTATGTGTATAATAGATGTATTATACAGCATTGTACCCGTGTGAAGCCGGGGCGAGTTGCTAGTTTGACATAAATAAATAATCTCTTCTCAGGTGCAATTTTGTGTGAAAATCAGTAGACACTGATTAAAAAGACTAGACATTCATTTTACTGTTTTTTTTTTATCAGCATCCCAAGGTTTATGTATATTTTTGTTATTAACTTTATTTTAACAGAGACTTTATTTCAATAGAGATGAAGCCGAAAAAAAACAAAAATTAATAACATTTTAAGAACCATACTCAAATAATTCAAATAAAAATAATCTTCCAACGTGGTGCGTTGGAAGATTATTTTTATTTGAATAAGAAACTTACCCAGAATACTGTCAGCGTTTCCTCGCTGTATCCTTCCACGCGTATTACGAGACTTATTCGCTTTGAAAAAAATTGGTCTCCTGTTGCCTCCACGAGACGCGTTGTGATGACACTTACGAGATAGAATTAGATATTTATCAACTTTAAGTCTTAAAAGGTATTTATTAAAATCGATTGAAGATTAATCAAAACTTAACCTGGTTAATTCCTAGGTAGTGTTTCGGTTTCAGTAAATGTAGCTATTAGGGAGTTAACTGATGTCATCGTTGGCCAACGGAGCTCAACAAACTTTGATTGGTTCGTAACTACAAGTCACGTCACGCTCAAGTACACGGTCGCAAACTTGACAACTATTCTATAACTAATACTAAACTATACTTCTATGCAAATATATAAGTACTTTTATTAGTAATCAATCATCATCATTTCGTGTAAGTGACATTGTAAATCGAACCCTGGTGTCAGAGTTCTTCGGGACCGCCTCTCGGCCTCTGACGTGGTTCCATTAAAAACGACTACCAGCTGGTAGCCGAGACCAACGGCTTTATGTGTCTTCGAAGCACGGAATCATATTTTTATTATCAGACAACTGTGATTCAAAGCCTGCAATGTCCAAACCAAACTGAAAACAACTAAAATCGAACAAATAAAGTGTCAAGGTCATCCAGCTATCTTTTGCGCGGTATGGCCGTTAGTCTAAGCCTTCCAGAACCCAGGATGTTGCTAGTCGGGCTCATTATAAATCCTCCGCTTTTTTTGTGCTGAACAGAGGGATGTATGATAATCAATTATAACAAAATGACTTGATGGAATTGAATGGAATTTTGCACATTTAGATTATAGAATCTAATAGGTAAATATGAAATAGAGCGTAGTTATGCTACATTTCACCGTTATTATTTTTATCTTATTAGTACATTCAAGCAAGCGCTCGTATCATGTATGTATATTTAGAATGTCAGTGTTTGTTACTTTTTCACGACAAATTGAACATTTTTTTTAATTTGGTTAGTATGGACTATAGAAATAAACATAATTTATTTTTCGACTAATGGAGATATACTAATGGAGCTGCTGGCATTTATACAAGTTTGTTTTTAGAACGCGCTTAGCTCAATTGTTTGAAAAGGTGAGTTGCTTTCATGTTGCATCTGATATCCAATTCTTTAGCAAAGTAGCTTATATATTCGTCTTATCAACTGATCGTCTTATCCTACTAACATTATCCTCGTAAAAAACATCCCGAAGACCTAAGAATCTCCTCCTTTTTTTGAAGTCAGTTAAAAATTAAAGTAAAAATAATGTGCTACAAGTGTTTAACAAATAATACCAAACATATCTACATTTTTTCAAATTATTACTTAAACCGCATACAATTTTCCACCGTTATGATTCTTAATTGTAGACTCTTGTTCAAATGGAATGGAAAGATAATCTGAACCGGGAAAATCAGCAGGATTAGAGCCCGGCTTAATTCCACTCATTCGGATTAGGCTCCAATAATTTACATTTCATTTAAAATTAATAGCAGTAAATTACATTACATTACATTTACATACAGTAAATTACATTTACATTTCATTTAAAATTAATAGCAGTTATTAACTATTCGGTTCTTCATAATATCGAATAGCTAAATAATTTAAAAGCTAAATTACTCATTAATGATGCCTCAGCTACGTAAGAAGCTTCTTGGCCTCCGAACTGCTGTTCAGGCAGGGTCGCCACGAAGTATGGAGGCTTAACACTCGCGGATAGCAAATAAGATAACAATAACAGTTAATTGTTATCTACGTCGAGAGACGTTACTGTCAGCGAAAGTGTTAAACGCCGAAAGTTACGTTTTGACATCTTATCAATGGATGTGGACAACGTGGTCGGAAACATAATTGTTATACTAACATACTTTTAACCATTTATATTGTTAGGTTAACTAGTATTTTGTAACTGTTTATTATTCTGAATAAAACGACATTATTTCAACCACAGTACTCTTACTAATTCCGCGCCACTTCTTGTTCTTACCATATGAAGGAGTTTTAGATATTTACGTTCTGAAACTTTACCAAAATAATGAAGTGGCGCGGCGAACATTCCGAATCACGGCCACGCCTAAAATATACTAACAATAATTATGTTGAAATACTTAAACTTTGTAGCTACTAGTTACATAGTATATATGTAAGACCCAGGCTATTAAATAAAAGATCATTTTTCATCTTGACCTGACCGGTGATCGAAACCGGGACCTCCTGAGTAGCAGTGTGGTATGATAACCATTACGCCACGGAGGCAAAGGAGATCGATAAGTACTGTGGTAAACCGTGAAGGTTATTATGTAAATGTTCTAAGTTACATTTCATTTACCAATAAATTTATATTCTATTGTATATGAGTAGTAAAATTTTTAGATAGGTACCTTTAAAATTAATTTACTAGTTGAATATTCACCAGGATTACTAAAGTCGGCTCGGCTGATCCAGGGATGGGGCCGATGTTCAGTATGTCAGGGGATTAAAACAATTTTAATAAGCCAGTTAAATAACAATGTTTGACTAACAAAGTTATAGTTTAGCTTAACCGACTTACATATTTGTTTTTATAGTAGCATTCCCCTGTCTTGTCCCTTTATTTGGGATAAAAACATTAGAAGATAGTGCAACATAGAACTTTGTTGTTTCTTTTGCGTGTAAAAAAATTGAATTTTCTTCAAAAATACATCAATAACTGATGACATTAGATGATGCCTGATGCCCTACATATTATGTGCAGTGCAGAGGAGAAAGAAAATATATATAAACTCGTGATGTATGACTCGTATGAGTAAATGGCATTCCAATATAAAAATGAAATGACTTCAGAAGCAGCTCTTGTATGCATTCTCTTTGTAATAATACAGTAGGGTTACCAAAACTTCTTGTCATAATTTATTTACCAAGCCAATTTTTTTAAAGTTTTTAAACTTTGTTACATAAATGTAAATGGGGAACCAAAAGCAAAAGCAGTTGATTGGTGGCTCAAAGGATGGATTATGTCCGATGGTCTTCAATTGCCTCGGCCTATTTGGAATATTTATTAAATTATTGGCCCTCTAATTAGGTAACGAGGCCAGGTGGCGGTGTCCACCGCGG
This sequence comes from Apomyelois bistriatella, assembly GCA_947044815.1. NCBI lineage: Eukaryota > Metazoa > Arthropoda > Insecta > Lepidoptera > Pyralidae > Apomyelois > Apomyelois bistriatella. The sequence continues at coordinate 3,617,938 of OX345693.1, forward strand.
AGATGACGCTACTAATAAATGGTCTTTCGGAATAAGGCGAGAGCGATATGTTCGATCGCCACAAAGGCAAGATATTCCCTCCAGGCTGTATGTTATACCTGAGGAACCGCGGCTTCGACGATGTCTAGTCGGAGGTTTTATAATATATGGCTCCTTAAGGTATTAAACCAAACAGGCGAGGGCACGCGCACCTTTATCTATGTGAAAAAGGCTACACTTTCTGCGCACGGGGTGCGGTAACATACACCACACAATAAGTATTAACACTAATGCGAAATTATCCAACACAAGCAAAAAAATACACACACAAGTACAAGTAGTATGACCAGCGGTCTTATTGGACCGGTTTAATACTCTAAGTTTGGCTCCAATCCGTAGAAATAAAGCAAGCGCGATTTTTGCGTATAGAGCTGTATAAAACTGTATATAAAGCTATATATAAAGCTGTCTTGTATCTATGCAATTCTCAGATTCTCCCTTTTAGCGCCATCTGTAATGTTGTGCGTCTTAATAGATATTTGTTGTGGCGCTAGTGTCACCACAGCCTGCATAACACAAAAATATCTCACTCATATCCGCATGATGGTCACCCTGGCCTTGGTATCTCGGTTCATATTATTTGCATTTAATCAGGCGAGTCAGAAACCCACATGTATTCGCTGCACATTCGTATGCATTTGTCATGTTAGGTGCCTGAGTCGTTCATTATTTATGAATTAATATGGTAAAAATATAATTCCACATAAATTATATTTAGATAAATACTTATGTATCTACTAATATAATAAATGCAAGAGTAACAAATTTTTTTTTTGCATATTCACGCAAAACTCACTATACAAGTTCAGATGGTATTTTGTAATGGTTTAATTTGATTTTTGTATGTACCAAATGTTCTGTGCTAGTACCAAAGAAAATATTGCTAGTACTAAAATAATAACGGTTCGAAGTCTCCAAATAAAATAACAGATCAATAACATATTAAAATGTAATATTGGCAAAGATATTGTGATCTCGATCATAAATACTTCAAATATCGATAGGGGCTCCTCAGCGCGATGTTAATATTGCCATTGGGGGGTTATTCTATGATATTTATTCATATTAATTCATTCCAATGGTTTGTAAAGGAACAAGCACACAAACACTATAACTTCTGTATAGTAGAGTGCTTTAAATTTATTAATTCACCTATTTAAGACTGTTCATTATATTTATCAAAGAAACAAGATTTCTTCAGTGGAGAGTAAAGTTCTAAAATCTGCCCTAGGCTAGAAAGGCTGCGTGGTACCTACTTCGTTATAATGAACAAAAATTTGGCCTTTTTCTCTACCCAAATTCAAATTTATTCTTGTACAACATTTCATGGAATTTGTTTTTGCATTAAACGGTAAAAAACAAAAACTGTAAAATTAGAATAGATTGATGAAAGAAATAAAATAAAAATCCTGTCTTTTTTTATTGGAGTACTCGTGTTTGAAAATAGTCGTTTTCGAAATGTGAGATACTAATCGTTAATATTTAATTATCTGCTAATGCTATATATATAGATTCTATTGACATGACTGTAGAAAGCTGAAAGGCTTATTATGTATTTGTATTACAGGTAATAATTAGGATATAATTTACTATACTTATTATTGACAAATTCTTGAGTTTAGTCACACGCTGGTATGCTTAACAACGAATGCATGCAAGATAGTATATTTGAAATTTAAAACTTTCTTTGGAAAAAAGTGTCGAGTTTGGGTAAAAGAATCGCCCGTAAAAGCTCGGGTAGTCTCAGATTCCCGGATATCTAAGCTCAATCGCAAGGAAATTTCCCAAGTGTCCTCAAAACTGGAGCAGTATTTTTGAATGTCATCGATCAATCCCAAATTCCAATGTACAACATTCACATGCGAATCGAAATCATCATCGAAATTTTGATCTCAAAAGATAATCAAAGCTCGAAAGATAATAATAATGGGTTTCTATATATATTTGAACTTTTCAATCAGTTACATTGCCAGCTATGCTAAGAAAAACACTGAAACATTGTAAATACATAGTAGATGACTTGTGTTTTTTTTAATAAAATTATTAAATAATTTATATACATTTTACAATCATCATAATTATGATTCTAATATACTTATATATCTCATAGGTAACAAATAAGAGTAGACTCGCTAAGAAGATAATCTCAAGTGTGTTTATTTATTAAATGCGAAACTGTATATGTCATTTAAAAATCGCATATGTGTGAGAATACATAGAGATACCTGTGAAATGAAGGATATTTATATTAAGCTCTATTCAATAGTACAGCACCTGGGAGAAGGAATCAAAGTTTAAATTACTTTGAAACTTTTCTTTAATTTATTAAACGCATTTGCATAATGCCGGGCTCCGCTGAACTGAAGTCTGATTTTGGCATAGATTAAAAAAAAAATTTGCGTCACTTAAAATAGATATAACATATGACACTAAATGTATGGGAACCGGCCACGCCGTTTGCGGGGGGTAAGGGCTGAGGTAAAGGAGGGTAGGAGGGGGGGTCCGTCACCAAATACACACATTATGGAATGAGTTCACAAACTATTCTTATTGCAAAATCAAACAAAAATGACTTTATGATACAGGATTAAGGCTTAGTACAAATGCACTGTATTTCCACTCCGACCAACTAAGCAGTCTGAGCCAAGTAGACCCAGGGGTCGTGAGAGCTTATTAAGTTGTTTCCAGTTGGTTAGGACATTGCAGGCCTGATTCACCTGACTGTCTGATAATAAAGATGATTCTGTGCTTCGGAATGCACGTTAAGCCGTTGGTCCCGGCTGCCATCTGGTAGTCGTTAAAGGAACCATTTTAAAGGCCGGAAGAGGCTTCCGACGAACTCTGACACCAGGGTGTACATGGTCGATTGACCGTCTTACCTACACAAAAAGATGATGAGTCTGAGCAGGAAATAATTAAATTTCTCATTCGTAAAAAAGTTCGAAGTGTACGTACGGTATTGCCGTTTGTAATGTTTGAGCGTAGGTTTTGTTCTGTTCTGGAGATAAAGATACCTTCTCGTTCTCAATACGACTGTTATTTACCAAGTACATACTATTTTTTTATTTATAATTACTAATATATATAAATAAATAGGATACAAAGGTCAGACGTCAATCGCTCCATTGAACCATGATTAATAGCGTACCCTGGGCTCTGAAACGTAAGCTGAAGATGCAACCGGGAAAAACACGCTAGAGCGAAGACATATAAATAGATATATAGTATATAATCATAATATAAAATAAGGCCGGGAAAGATGAGCGCACAGTTACTTTAGCCTATTTACGCTCGTGATACCACAGAATAGATAACAGTACTGATACCTGGAGTGTCACTAGCGTGATATTACTAGTAAGTACTATTAGTTATTGTTAGGTTTGAATACATGATCTAATTAAATAGATAGACAGAAAAACGAAGCCATTTCATTATCGAATTTATATGTACCTACTTATAAATGAGGGTCCTTACAATAAAATTCTCTTTTGAAATTCTGATTGGAAAATTTGTATGCATTAATGCCCGATATATGTCTTCTCTATTAGTCACAGTTTACTTAAGTTCCATAAACTAGAGCAACATTATAAAATTAATTTTACTCGCTCTTTCAAATAACAGCACTGAATATGATAAACTGAACTAATCTTAATGAGCTGGTATCCATAGGTCCTCTAGGCTATGACCAAATGTTAAGTACTAAATCTGTTAATAGATTTGCAGTTATATCAGATAATTGCGTTGTTGCAGTCAGAGCAAGAATCTTGGAGCGCGGTAGTAGCACTGCAGCATATACATAAACTTCAAATTTAGAATGTAATTAATGTTTAGTGTATAACCCAAGGGAAAACTAAAATATTTTGCAATTTCGGTCCAGTTTTCTAGATACACCAACTGCATAAATAACTTTGTAATCCCATATAAATATATAGGATAACAAAGTTACATTCGCAGTGAACGAACCAGTGTACCTGCATACTTATACTTCACCCGCGTTATCAAGAGGCAATATGTATGTCGTAAAGTAGTTCTCTGTAATCTACAAAATGAAATGAGATGCCATCAAAAACAAAACTTATAAAAATTCCAAGTCTCGCTTAGTTGTTCTACCGTCAAAAGTTGTGAGATCAATGTAATACCAAGCCGGTTAATTTATTCAGTCCCTTCTTAAGCGGACCTCTTGTCTTCGGTTATCACTACATAGTATAAAACAAATTCGCTTTCTCTGTCCCTATATTCCTTTGTATGCTTAAATCTTTAAAACTACGCAACGGATTTTGATGCGGTTTTTTTATAGATAGAGTGATTTAAGAGCAAGGTTATTATGCCCATGCAAAGCCGGGGCGGGTCGCTTGTTGCGTAATAAGCTAATTTAAAAACATCTTCTAATATTCTAAATAACCAGGACGACTTGCCAATCGCACGAAACCATCTAATTCATTATAATTAATAGGTTTGTATCATTAGTGAGATAATAATGTGTTTTCACGTGATGGCCATATATATATTTTTCAGAGTGACAGAGACACGATGTTAAATGCTTATCGTCACTCTAAAAAGTAATACTCATTCCATTTATACAAATGGAATTATACAATTATTACGTCTATTTGTTGCCATTTTGACATGACAGCAGGCAAAATTAGTGAAGTAACAGATTCGCGTAGCATCAATATATCGAGATTCCATTGAATTATTATTGTTATTTTTTTATTGGTTTTTATTAATATTTGATTATATTATACTTTTTAAATTTAATCATAATTTACTGTTTATATCTGTATGGGCTAGCATGGTCTGATATGAAGAATACTATTTATTAAACTATTAAGTCACAAACAATGCATCTGGCGGTGGTGGTCATTAGCCAGACTCGATACGATAAGTATATCATGCAACAATATGAAAAAATAACCAAAAGTCGAAGCAAACAGGATCATGAGCATAATGGCCTGAGATGACTGGTTTCACTTGTGATTCCAGAATGCCGGTCAGGCTCAAGGGTCAGGTCTATATAACCATCATTAGAACTGTCCGCTGAGCTGGATGTGTGAAATATCGCGAAAAGACCGCGTTAGAAACTCCCACCACGTTCGGGACAGCCTTCATATCCATAACATAGCAGATAGATAAGCTTCAAAAGAGTGGCCTGCGGTGGTACGATCACGTCTCGTGGAAACAGGTGTCTTGACCATGCCACCTCCCACGGGGCTTGGTATGGTGGAAGGGGCAAACCCAAGACGTGCCAGCTTGACGTCGTGGCGCATTATTAGTCATGCTTGATTTAACGTTTTCAAGTTGCTTGCATAATGTATCAGTACCTTCTAAAGTCAATCGACCTAATATACTGTAGAACTAATGTTTAATAGCTGCTGTTATGTTTTATATTGCGTCCGTTTCCCTTTTTGATTATTAATTCATATCAAGTGGGTAAAAGCTCAATTCACCCTGCACACTCTTGCGTCACAGAGGTCATTGGACCCTCTAAGGTCTGGCATAATTGTTTTGATATTTTTTTTTATTATATATCAATTTTGTCTATAGTTCGACTTATTTCTCCCCCTCTCCCCCTCACCCATATATTTTCCAGGCATTAGGTATTTTCCCCACTAATACCCCTAGAGCTTTTTCACAGCTTAACCCATTTTCATTGAACATTTTATTTTGTACTGTGGACGTGATGCGTTTTAATTTCAGACTCCACTCGAGTATATTTGCAGGCATGCGGTTATTCTTTTCCCCTTTCACCCCCACAAGTTACAAACGGCTCAACCGATTTTCATCAAACATATATCTAAAAACACTCGCACATAAGTCACCGTTAGTACAAAAAAAAAACTAAACTGAAATCGCCTTATTCATTACCACAGACAGACACGTCAAACTTATAATACCCCTCTTTTTGGGTTAAAAATAGCGTGAATGCCACTGTTATGATTTTGTAGTATATTGGACCTTGAAAATCTAATTATCTGATTTTTCTTAACCATCTCTCTGGGTTTGACGTTAAACCCCACGTCTAGTTTTACTTCATCAGATGTCACAGGGAAATAAGAAAACCAGACATTTCGTCTTTTCTTTTCGATCCCGAAGAGTGTCATATAATATGTAAACATTTTTAGTAAGACGTTACAAACAAGAATAATTGGCATCTTCCGGAATTTTATGGTAACACTAGCAATTTCGGAAACTGGTATCTTCATTCATTTCCCGTTGACATTTACCTACAAGAATTATGTTTATAATTAATCCCGAATTTTACTCCAAACTCGCCTCCTAACTTCGTTTATCGATACTTGACGAAAGAAACGTAAGAGCAACAACACTATGCTTAGCACATGCTTTTGACTGAATAATATTTTTTTCATTCAAAATGGCGTTGAATTTGCTGTAGTATTTTACATAATATAAGGCTTTAACTTGTATAAAACGTAAAAAGAAGTATCAGGAGAACTCATATTTGGATTTATACAATTATTTTTACATATTATGAAGGCATAAATCGGCATTAATACCCAAAATTGATTTTTTTTGTTGTCCTTGTATATACTCCGCAATAGACATTAGTAGACTGTGAACCCCAGGATGGCATACACGTAAATATCGTGTATGAGTGGTAAGACAGTTTAGCTTGTCATGCTACTTCTATTAGAGCCGCGTTCCTAGTTCTATGGATTTTGGGGTTGAACAACTGAATATTATGACGGCTCCGGTTTAATTTGCGAAAAGAGATATCGATTTATTTGGTGTTGTATGATATTTATATGGGAAACAATATATGTAGTTTGCATACAGGACTCGCTCAGTCCGTCTGTTAGCGGTATGATCCGTGATAATTTGGGGTCTTATGTGTAAGGATGAATCCTGTCGATGGTGAGAGGCGTCATGGTATTACTATATGAACATAAATTAATGCTTGACTGCCAACGTAAAGGTACTAAAATATAACGACATCAGTTAGGATCGATGGATCTTTAGCGCATTCTTCAGAGCTGTACTAGGTACTAGGTACTAGGTACAGCTCTGAAGAATCCACTCAAGTTAATCCTACCACATATAACATAATACTATATTAGTACAGGTATATAATCGCCATACAAAGAGACGCTCCGATTTTTAGTGTACTAATAGAGTCCTCCCCATACTGAGACATATTAACGCCATCTATCGATAACTATAAGATACTATCGACACGCGATTAAATCAGATAACTTTTTAAATACAGTACTAAATCAGTATATTATAAGATGACGATACTTTAAAAATCGTGATTGAATAGTTCACACAATATTTTTCTCCAAAAATAAGCGGAATCTTAGCTAAATTGAATTTTTTCAATCCTTGTAGCTCCACCTATTAGCAAGAAAAATCATTAAATCTTTTTCATAGGCAATAGGAGCACAAGATCCTATTTAATCACTCAAAACCTAGGTAAAAAGCGTGGTGATGGAATCTTTAGATATTATTTAAAACGTTATTTAGTACAATAAATACAAATGGTTGTAATATTTCGTCCAAACGGAGCTCATTTATCGTGCAAGCTGACGTAACTGATACTTAGCAGCTGTTAAGAGCATCTTCACTCAACTAAGTTATTTTTATAACGTTTTGTAAATTAACTCCGTAAACACCCGCTTCTCGACCCGAGGAAATGAGATTTTCATCGCTCTCACGCTTTTTCTACAGATTTATAAATATTAAAAAACATAATTATCAATACCAGCTCTTGCTCGCTGCTCTGCCCTCGTTCGCCCTTACTAATATTATGACCAAACACAGTCTTAGCACATTCTCTACTTTCAAACGTAGAATAAAAATACAAATAAAGGAAATGAGAAACCATGTGAATATAAACTTGAAACAAATACCTACTAAGTAAGTAGGTATTTGTTTCAAGTTTATATTTATTTTTGATAATTTATTACTCCATTTACGAGAAGAACCTTTGAAATAACTATAATAGTAATTTTAACGCTATATCTGCGACTCCAAACGATAAGGGCTGCCATAACTTTCATAAGGCGCCCATTTTGTCCGAGGTCCAAATGTTTAATATCAAAGTTGGAGGAAAAGTATCTGATATTGAAATGAATCGCGAATCATAAGGCCACATGATGATTTATGATGTTTTTGTTCTTGGAGCGGAATTGTTGAATCTCTTTGCTTTTTATCGTGTTATTTTATCAGGGGCTTGACGGAGATTGATGCTGGTGATTTAAATCTTATGAGATTTAAAAACATTGACACGTCCAAGTTTACATGAAAATGCTGTAACCCATAGAAATATGCCAGGCTGTCATTTCATCGATGCTGTAACTATGTACTTCCAGCAAAGATTAAAAAAGATAAAAATTGCCTGAGACCAATGATTCCAAATTTTTTGACTTGCAGTTACATCATGATCAACTCACAAGATTTAAGAAAATAAAACTCATAATACACACAATATAACACAACTCATAAAAAATTTGAGTTTTGTCATCTAAGGTATTTGGATAAAAAAATATATTTAACTAAATACTGATTTTACAATCTCTTGTGTCTGGTATTATTTTTCCGGACTCAAAATTCATTGACTAGAGCCTAAACTACTGCATTTTCTTTTGCTAGAATCAGACGTGAATACAATAATAGTTGTGGTTAATTCCTGTATTCAAATTCGGATCTTTGTTATGTAAATGAGCGTATGGGTTTACGAGTACAATCACTTAACATATACATACAAATCGTAGAGCTCCACACGGAGCTTCCATTAATCATGCCATGAAATCTTGTCTGCGGTGGAATTGGAGGCACGGCCGTGTTTTGGCCAAGTTACACAAAATTTCACTGGTACGCAGTTTTTGACAAAAGTAGATATTTTTTCATGGTGTGTAAAATTTAAAAATAAGTTATTCTTCTCATCCAGACCTGTATTTTAAGTAATCAAATGCTAAAAAATTTCATGTTTTTGTTAACTACAGGTTATTTTCAACCTTTATATTAGGCATAAAAAATGAAGAAAAGAAGCTTAGCAATAGGTTGCTAGCCTATTGGCCAGTATGGTATTATGAAAGAGAATTTGCTAGAAATTCTCTTTCATAATACCATACTGGCCAATGCTTCCTTGATTATTTATTTATGATGCATCTTAGATGTGGTAAAGTATTTATATTTCTATGTTGATACTATTTCATTCACTAAATTCATGAAGTACGTCAATAAGGTGTAAAATAATTGGCAAAGTACAGTGCAAAAAACTGATGCTCTACATTATCAGTGTATATTTTCTGTGACACGAGAAAGTAGGATAACGTAAAAAAGTATTTGACCAGTGTTATAGATTGTGGTCTGTAATCTTGAGACTTTGTAAACATTCAAAATCAGATTATTTATTTGATGTTCTCGGTCATCAAGAAGACTCGGCAAGAGACTTGGCGCTCCTTTAACTTGAAACTTATTTGATGTGATCCTATTTTCTCGCCGATAATGGGTATGGAGTAAATCTGACGGCAGCGACGGCGTCGTCTCGGTTGATGGCTCCATCCCATATTCGGCTTAACACCGCCTAAGCTGCTAAACCCATGGAGAGGATAGAAGATGTCTTTTTCATGAATTTGATCTATGACAGTTTTATTTAGCATTCTTTTGACACTGTAGCACTGAGAATATTTGTTATACATGCAATTATAATTTAAAAAAAAATTGATGGAAAATTATATATTTTTATAATCATGCAGTTAGTGCTACTAAATAAATAGATAAATAATTGAGTAATCTATAACAAGTTATGTCAAACTCGTAGAGTAGCTACAATCATGCTACGAGGTGTTTTTCGTAGCGTCGTCGTGCGTCGTAGCTACCACGTCTACGAGAAAGCGGTTTGCTTGTCTACAAAACTTACGAGTGCCTACGCGATTACAGTGACCACGAATTTAATTTTATTGAATCTAACTTGGTTTTACCAAGAGTACAACATACTTTCTTCTCTCCACAACCAGATGGCAGCCGGGACTAACAGCTTAGCGTGCGCTTTGAAACACGGAATCATCTGTCTCATCGGACAATTAAGTAAGTATATATAAGAAACCTGTTTAAAATAGATCTTATTAGACTGTAAACTTTTACCCCGGTATTAAGAAACGTTTGATAAGCCCATTTTAACTAAAATATGTTTTGGCTCTTTCTCTCTTACCTGACACTTCACGTGAAAGAACGAGACGAAACCCATTTTAGCTAAAATAGGCTTTACAAACGTTTCTTAATACAAGGATTAGTCGCAAAAAGTTTGTATTTATTTTTTAAATCACGTGACACAATCCCAGCAGAATTTGAGAATAAAAATTCAGCTCAGTGTCGCGAATGTCTGAAGTTACTCAGATTAAAGCGCCCACTTAACGAGTTGCAGAGAAAAAGTGGCCATATTACCCAGATAAAGGCTGCATTCGCTGAGCAGAAATTTTGCAATTACCCAAGACCAGCTCGCGTTGCCTAAGAAAAAGATGTTGTTAATGCCGCTTTAAAGAATTAAATTACTTCAATCATTACTAAAATGGTCCCGCTTATTTTCGTCGAAAAAAAGTGTGCATTTTTAAAACACTTTTTTTGAGTACCTATCTTATTTAGTAAGTTAAAAGAGAAGCATTTTAAAAGTAATCGAGAACAGACGAAGAAACATTTTGGGACACTCGATACGACACGATGATTTGTGGAAGAACATCACTGAAAGAAAGATAAAAGGAAGAAAGGGTTCAGGTAGACCAAGCCATAGTCATATAAAACAGATAAAAGAGAAAACAAACGTCGTGTCGTATCAAGAAGTATAGGAACTGGCAAATTATAGATAATAATAGAAGGAACTCCACCGACAAGAGCCTAGCTTAAATTTATGATGATGATTTAATAAGTTATCGGATTTTGAATCACAGTGTCTCAAGTAATCGATATATCAGTATGGGCACGATGTTAATAATACACCACAAATGGACGCGTTTCTTTATATGGCGTTTCTGTGGCTAGAAGTAGTGTAAAACAGATATTAGTGGGTACATTTCTTTATAAGAATAAGGAGTATTACACATAGAGCGGGCCCGGGTCGACACATTCGATTTAGCTGTATTTGTTTTAGCAGCAAAGCCGACCTCAACTAATGTATAAGGCTCGGCTTTCTTTACTTTGTAAACATGATTATAGAGAGCGGTGCTCCTTTTTCATTCAAATTCATTACACGTTTACGTATTCTAGCTATTTTTCGCGGTTTTACCCGTCCTTGGTGTGAATGTACATAGATAATTGCTTAATCTTTATGAAATGTCCAATTCATTTTTAATATTTCGCTATTTATGAACTGAGCGATGAATACAACCCAAGGCTCATTGTTTTTTGGGTACATAACATAAAAAATACTTACTTATACATAACCAAACTTTCGTCAATCTATAGCACAAAAAAGTTAAGTTACATAATTCTTTGCAGTGTGTAACCAAACCTTTTGTCTTTTAACTATCTTAAGTTAACTATCTTGCCAAACTTTGATTATTTCACAAGTAGCCGAAGAGTTAGATAAAACATTTTTTTTCAGTGTAGGTGGTATTTAAGTAATAGATAATACTATTTGGCTCACTATTATGTAACACCTCTAACCCACTTATAAAAAATGTACCGACCAATGGTTTATAATCCTTTCTAAGTTAATATCGCGACTGTTATTGTCCAACTTGCTAAATATCAAAAGTTGCGAACAAGTCTTGAACACGCCGTAATCTTTTCTTAACCACTTTTACTTAGAACGAGTTTATCCAATAACAGCTGAGGCAGACTTCAAGATAATATTTGTTGCTCATAATGTTCTATTGTGGCTATAAGTTGAATTCTGTTTTATGTAAGTAAATATTTGAATTGTTGTTGAAAAAGGTTTTGTTTTCGAAACTCGTTTAATTTTAAAACTTTCGGGTTGCATATTCATATGGTTAAATTTTGGGGTTTGAATTTCAGCGTTATCTAAAAAAAATGTATTTTTATATTGTTGGTTACTACGTCATTGAGCTAAATAGAATCGGATCTGAAATTACCACGGTATTTTAAGCATTTATTAATTGACGGCTTAAATTGTTTGTTCGTTTGTTGGTAATACCTTTATTGCACAAAATAAATTATACAAGAAAAATGAAACGGCAGACTTATTCCATGAAGAGATTGTGTTATTTCCTTTGTCCTTTTGTCCTTCCTTCGTCCGAGCGTATTTACATCTTCAGCATAGGCTTCAGAGCCCAGGGTACGTATTGAGTCATGGTCATGATTTGGCGGTACTGGTGTATTGAATCATGGTCATGATTTGGCGGTACTGGTTTGTGTTATTTAGTCATCATACATTAAGTTTAATTTAAGGAATCCTTCATTTTCTTTGTCCATCTCAGTCCATCTTCTCTCAGTTGATCTATTAAAAATTATACACAAAGACATGATTTTTTATACAATAAAAATTAAATTAAACTATTTTATACGGTTTTCTATCGCGTTTATTGCTTACTTCATTATACGTAACGTTTGCTTACTTACTTTTCTAGTTTAATTTAATGTGTAACAATCGCGAAAACATAAGAAATCATTAATAAAAATTAAGTTTTAAAATCGGTCCAGGAGTTTAGGCGCTACGGTGGAACATACATACAAACATAGACTGCCAAAATCATTACCCTTCCTTTTGGCTTCGCCGTAGTCGGGTAAAAAGTAGCACTCCGGGAGTGCCTGCAGAAGTGAAATAAATACGTGTGTAGTTTTTGAGGTTTCGACATAAATTAGAAAAAAAAAGGCCAACCACGCGCGGTCTCCAAATTCTGGGTTTCGGTAACATGTAGCGAATTCAATGGTTATTTTCCATATTAATAAAAATGTTCAACGCAAAATGAAGTTTTTACTTAAACAATAATCATTCACAAAGGTTGTTGGTGTGCGAAACCAATTCGCGCTTGATCGATTTGTACAAATATCCGGCAGCTAAAATTTGCCCGAGCCTGACGGAGACGTCCATATTAAGGCCGATAACGATTGCCATTCCAGTAATATAAAATGACAAGCAACCTTAGAAAGAGAAGCGTAACTACACTAATTTTCTTAGGAGTGGTTCATAATTGAGTTCTCAATTTCACACGTGATAATCAAGTTGAGTGCATGTTCCGTCTTGTATTCCTACAATAATAGTATTAGAACAGCTCTCATCTCCTGTGCACAAGATTATCCCAAATAATCCCGCAGCTAGTAGTATTGTCCCAGTGCTCATTCCATTATGGCAGGCATCCGTCACTGTTGTAATGAAATCCAGATATATATCTAAGTTAAGTACAAACATATATGCCTACTGCGTCTGCCTCTCTGGGTTGCTATCTACTAGGCTACAGAGCACTATTAAACATGGGAATTCATCAAATTTTTTCGCAATGTAATTAATTTGGCTAAATTAATTTATAGTACCTGGGCGACCTAACTTCGCTCGTTTTATGCAGGAAATCTTTTCCATGAAAATATGGGTAAAATGAATTTTTCCATACATGGAACCCAGCTAGATTATCTTTTTGACTATGTAAGAACTTATGTTTAAAATATCAAAGAAATCATTAGAGCCATTTTCGCAAACGCGAAATAAGTTTATACAAATATTGCTCGTTTAATATAGGGTTTTGGACGACCTCGGTGTCGTAATCGTTAACATGTCTACTCCGGAGGTCCCGTGTTCGTACCCCGGTCAGGTTAAATGAAAAATTGTATTTTTCTGATTGGGTGTTTATCTTTATATGCTTTTGTTAAAAATTATATACGTTGAGTTAGTATCCCAAAACAAAAGTTCAAAAATATATACTTTATATTCTACCGTTAGCTTACATCTATTTGAGAATAATAATTATTGAATTTGACTACATTTTGGAACCATTTGGGACGGAATTAATAAAAATAAATTAATAAGTAGGTACCTATTAAAAATCCAACGAATAGGTACTTATGAGATATTATAACTTTTTTTAGGTTAATTATGTAACACAGTATGTGAGGCTGTGATATAGCAACACTTTTATTATTTGTTTTTAAAAATAATGTTCTGCAACGTAGAACACCTACTGTCATATCAGCAGATAAGCCATAGAACTAGGAATCGCGTTATTTTTTTAAAATCTATGAGAAGCAGAGATTGAACCGTGTCATATGTCGCAAAATGTTTATGTTCGCGAACAGAACTACTACATACAGATCTATCTATTCCTACATTAAACAATGGAAACGTTTACATTGATAAACGAGTAAACTGGCAACCCCGAGCGGATGTCGAAACCAACAACTCTATTAGCCCCTTTAATAAATCATCTACCTAATACCGAGCCTTATAATTATAATCCATAAATTTGATATTTATTATTTACTCCACTGCTTACATAACCTCACCCTAGTTAATATTTATACTCCTTGATACGCCCTGAATAATTATATGTCTTTTAATGAATCTTTTATAAGAACATATACCTATCTTTGTACGTTACCTAGTCTAAAAAATGTTATGTATACATTTGTTTGGTGCATTAGAGATTTTTTATTCTATTCTACAGATATTCGTACCAACACAAATGTCTATCAATTTTACTTATCCTACTAATATTATAAACAGGAAAGTTTGTAAGAATGTATGGATATTTGTTTCTCTTTCACAGGAAAACGGCTGAACCGGTTTGGCTAAAATTTGGAATGGAGATTGCTTAGACCCTGGAACTACACATAGGCTATATTTTATCCCGGAATTCCCAAGGAAGCGGAGCTAGTACTTAAATAAAAATGAACGTCTAGCTTCCGCTCGTGGCTTCGTCCGAATGTCGGTTATCGCAACCAAAAGTAGCCTATGTCGATCTCAATGAATTTTTACATCGCTCGGGCGTGAGCAAAATTTCTCCCTACTCTTTGATTCATTCTAATGATACCAAGTATCCACATGAAAAATTTCATTCAAATCCGAAACGATCTACAAGAGTTTAACTTTTTGTAAATATGTATATAGTTTTGTTTAGTTTAGAATAGATTAATATATACAAACACTCACTTTCACATCTATAATATACATGTGATGTAAATATGG
The DNA here is from genome assembly GCA_947044815.1 of Apomyelois bistriatella. Classification (NCBI taxonomy): domain Eukaryota; kingdom Metazoa; phylum Arthropoda; class Insecta; order Lepidoptera; family Pyralidae; genus Apomyelois; species Apomyelois bistriatella. The sequence continues at coordinate 3,633,071 of OX345693.1, forward strand.
GTGTAGGGCGGTTACACGTAAACTGAAATGGTACTTAACATATTGTATTTTTGCGCCATATTTTTGTATTTATAAAATAAGTTACTGCTTAACTAGCTTGGTTTAAAGCTTATTAGGGGTTTCTTGAGCTTTAAGATTTTCATTAAACTGTATCGTTATCCCGCCACTAACGGGTTAAGCGGCCAAGGAGAGCCTCATAAGACCATGAATATTCATGCTTAAAGTACCTCCTACAAAACAAGCGATTTGATTCTGGGACGCTAAGTCGCTACTGAAATCTGCTGTAAAATAGACATACTTATATAGCTATATTTGGCAATCTAGGCATCAAATTATTATGTAACCTTTTCTAAATAAATTTTATTAAAATGAAAAAGTTAATATTCATGTTAATTACAATCATATTCCAAATATATAACAACAAAAAAGTAATATCTCGTAGAAACAATATTTCTCTGTAGCTTTACTCCAATGTATCTCCTCCGACGTGACGGTAATTGGCTTAAAAGCCAATGTTAACTTCCGCCTTATATCAGGCTTTAGTAGCCAAGTTTAAGCTTCGCTTTTTCGAAGTTCCGTATAATGATGATGTACGACACGTAACTAAAAAGTATTTCAGTAAAATATCGCCCGGCTCTTATACTAAACGCCTCATAATCTCAGTCATAATAGCGATAAAGTATATGTTACATACTTCCACATCTCTAGTGTGACATCCTGACATTACGACCACCTAGGCCACAGTGTTTGTCAATTTAAAAGTGATTTGAAGCGGTCACAAATTCCTTGTGTCTGAGTATGTACAGTGGGACATAAAAATATTCCATCTTACCCTTAAACACATCTAAAGTGGTATTCTTTTCGTTGTGGCCCACTGTACATACCGTCCAATATTGTACAAATGTGTGCGATTAACGTCCATTGTGTAAACAGTTGAAATATCTGTTAGTCTGTACTCGTATTCCACGAATTCGCTCGCCTGAAGCTGTTCGAACGACATTCCACTCGATATTAGTTTTCGTGGTTTGTTTTAACCAGTATCAACTGGTTTTATCCGACACTTTCCTGATGAAAGCGCTTTCCGAATTGGACACATTAAATCTGTCGGGAAAGGAGAACAGTGACCCGACTACTATTATATTCTGTGGCGACAGTAACTTAATACTTTTACTTCTGGTAGCGAACACATTGTCACATAAAAATAGTTTTTCTATTGTCTGGAATCTATGATACTACCTGCCTGATATATCATCACGATAGGCTAGTAGCGAGGGATACCTATGAATACCCAAGCTAGGTATCTTTATTATAAATAGATCTATCTATCTAAAATTTAACAGGTGTGTTGTCGGTGGAGTCTTTTCCACGTGTCTTATCCGCTAGCCTTTTCAGACCATGATACGACACGACTGTCACTTTTTCCTTTATTTGTTCTACAAAACTTCTCGGCCCTCTTTCCCGTCTTCCCTCTATCTTGCCTTCCATAATGTCGTCGAATATAGATAGATATACGGTGAAAATAGTTTCGGTATTCTGAGATAAACAAACTCCGATATACGTCAAGCACCTAGCTCCTACAAAGACAATCCTGGGAGCGACGTGCTCTCAATCTGGGCGTTATTCAATTTTCTGCCTCACTCCTTGCATCGACATTGCCCGTAGTATGCCGAGTTTTTATTCCATGTTTGGTTTTCAGAGAAATATATGTAGAAATTGAGTTGTTCAATTTTTCTCAGTATAATCATATTGGCTCCGAAAACAAGTTAATAACATTTTATTAGGGTTCTCTACACAATTGAACCTTGAATTTTGTACAAGCGTAAGTAAAATTAACTCAGGGATTACCTTTAAACCGTAACAAATAACAGTCCCGGCTGCCAACTGGTAGTTGTTAAAAGAACCACGTCAGAGGCCGAGAGGCGGTTTCACAGAACATTAACACCAGCGGTAGACACAAAATGAATTCTTATCAGAGTGATAGGAAAACGCTTCGGGTACAAGGTAATTCGTGTTTGACCGGTTTTAGGTATTGAGCAAATAAGGCTTTTCTTTATTGCTCTTTCCTGTATGATTTAGTTATTGATCCGTATGTAAACATTATACAAGGAACATTCGTTTACTTATCGTCGGTCAATATTAGCAACAGTTTATTTAAGTCTTTGCTCAATGTTTACGAGTACAATGTCAATAAACAGATGCATAATTAAAACGTTTACAGAAAACTGGCGTTTATTGGTTCTTTTGCGCTTGTTAAATTTACCTATTTTTAAAGACAGTTATATGTAAAAATTGAGAAATTAACAGGTCTATTTTCGACTAAAAGAAGAATTTTAAGTATGTATTTTTTTATTGGCTACGTAAAAAGTCAATATCAGAAAAAGAAGACAGTTCTTTACCGTCGTATTAAGAAACGTTTGATAAGCCCATTTTAAGGTGATACCTCGGTGAACACTAGCGCCACCGTCATTTAAAAATCATTACTCACTGAAAACACAAGTTATCAAAAATCCCTCTGCTGTAATTATGGTTCTGCATCTGAAGTTAATTTTAATCATATTCAATTATTAAATTATAGTTCCATATAGATACAAATTGCAAAACTGCTAAAAGTGGCCGTTTTAAGCAATAATGCAATTTGTAACTATGGGGAATTATCATCAATACATATAATAAGACACTAAAATGCGAGTGTCTGTACATTTAATATTTTTCAAAAAAACTGATAGAGTGCGATTAAAAAAAAGTAACAGAAACCAAAAAGACAGTTTTTGGAATTTTTGTCTGTCTGTATGTATGTATGTCTGTCGTTATAACTTCGAAAATACTCAACCGATTTAAACGCGGTTTTCACAGTTGGATTACATATAATTAGGAGCGTTGGACGGTTCGGTTCGCTATTGATAGTTGTCTTGCTTGCATTGAAAATTGAATTTGTTGTTTGACGGAACATACGATCGTGTCGTATATAAGGTGGACACAAATCAACTGCAAATATTTTAAGGGCAGATACAGACCACTATACTGAACAACTTTTCCAAATAAACTTATATCGAAATACGAAATTTTATTTTTCACTCTCCATACTAAACTAGATCAGCTGATTCTCAATTTGTATGTGGTCAAAAAATTTTTTTCGTATTTCGACATAAGTTGTTCGGTTGAGTGGTCTGTCTGAATCTGCCCTTAAAATATTTGCAGTTGATTTAAATTCACCTGATATAAAGAATTTTAATTATTTTAAATAATGCCTAGGAGGAAACGATCTAATCTGTCGCGTCATTCCAGACTAGCTAAAAGCAGAAGGTTAGCTAGATCTCAAGAATCGAATGCGGATAGACAGATACGACTCGATGAAGATAGGCAACGCCATGCATTGTCTCGGTCTTTAGAAACTTCTTCTGACAGAGAGTCTCGGATGTCCGCTGACCGCGAGCGTCATGCGTCATGTCGGGCTTCGGAAACGTTTACCGAAACTCAAGGTTTTGGCGGAAATTGTCGGAGATGAAGTGATTTACACGTCATATAACAGTGTTGTGCATCAGGATGATGCTACCACCTACCCTATTGAGTTTTTGAGTTCATTGGCTGCAAGTGGTCTTCCTGCTCATAACATTACCCTTAAAGTCGGCGTTCCCATTATGCTCCTAAGAAAATAAATATATAATAAATCTTTCTCCGCCTAAACTATGCAACGGGACCCGACTCAAAGTAACGGTTTTGCAGCGCAACTTAATACAGGCCGAAATTCTCACAGGGTGTGGTTCAGGCGAAACGGTGTACATACCTCGAATATCACTCATCCCCAACAATTACCCCTTTCAATTTAAACGCACCCAGTTTCCAGTTGCTGTATGCTTTGCCATGACGATAAATAAGTCGTAGGGACAAACCCTAAAAGCAGCTGGCATCGACCTAAGAACAAGTCAACAAGATGTTTCTCGCATGTGGCTTGCTCGCGGCTCAGTAGCGCCGAAAATCTATTTTTATTTGCCTCTGAGGGAAGAACTGCTAATGTTGTCTACAAAGAGATTCTTTGAACTTAACTCTGAAACATGATATTTGTTTATATTTGAATAATGTCCTGGCTACTTCGATTGCGTCATTTCATTTCAGTGTAACACAGGTTACGCGAAAGCGACCTACACGCGGGCGGAGCCGCGGGTAACAGCTAGTAATTAAATAATTTAATATGTTTAAAATTAACTTTAGATCCAGAACCTTAATTACAGCAGAGAGATTTTTGATAACTTGTGTTTTCAGTGAGTAATGATTTTTAAATGACGGTGGCGCTAGTATTCACCGAGGTATCACCTTAACTAAAATATGTTTTGGCTCTTTCTCTCTTACCTGACACTTCATGTGAAAGAACGAGACGAAACACATTTTAACTAAAATAAGCTTAACAAACGTTTCTTAATACGGGGGTTAGAAATAAGCAGCACCTTTGTACCTTGTAATGTTCTAACTTTATTCTATGTTTTTTTTCTTGAATATTTTTTGTGCACATAAATAGATTTTAAGCAAGAAAATGAAAAAGAAAATGAAAAGATTTTGTACTAAGACTAAATTTTAAAAATGTGTTCAGTACATGAATCGTGATTATATCAAAAAGTAACTATGTTTTATGTATGGACTGAATACGCTTTAAAATTTTGAAAAAAAGTACAAAAAATAACTGAAATCGCTACCGCGCGATACAGTTTGACAATACATTGTATTTCGTGCAATAAAAATGAAATAAGTAAACAAATAATAAAAATATAGTTAATTTAGCAAGCATATATATATAATATATATAATACTTAATGACTAACAACGCAGGACCAGTGTGACCTCTAAAAGTTAATCTCAGTTTCGAACCGTCTCAGCAGGACATTATATTACAATATTCCACCCCATACAGTTGACGTCATTACTTAAGCGGCTCAGGGTAGAACGTGCTAGAAAATAATGGTGTATTTATGGCTTGAGCTTTATATTAAGTTGCTAGATATAAATATCGGCGTTACAATATATGTTATTAAAATCTAATGGGTTATAAGTAAGCTATGATTTTGAGAAAACATGAAAATCAACATACAAATAAGTTATAAAGGTCACGTCATGACCCTTAGCCACGAGTATGATAAACATACATCTAAATCTCAGTTTCATCTTAACGATTTCCCGGTTGCTTAATCGGCTGCCTGCTTCGGACTCCGGCTTCGCTTTTGCCAGCTACAAAAAACAAACATATCAGTATGAAACAATATAGTAAAAGTAACAAAACAAGAAAGTCGGTTACTTAATAAAACCCGACAAAACACTTGCCAAAAGCGACGATTACTTTATGGTAAACCTTAGAGCAATGAACTAACTATTAAGTTGGTTCAGCGCTTAAAGTACCTATGAATTATGAATAATATTTAAAACGACATACATACTTTGAAAAAGTAGAGGGGATTGCGAAGAAAACTGTAAGTAACACTTTATCCTTACCGGTAGGTAATATTGTTTTACCCCAGGTCTTTTTTAATATGTGGCTCACTGTTCCTAGTAGTTAAGTCATGTGGAGCAAATTGAAATCCTACGCTTAGCACGGTAATACAGCTATTCACTGCAGATGTCCGCAATTAATTAGGCTCTCGGAGTGCCCTAATTACATGCTATAAATAAGAAAGACCACGGCCGAGCCATTGGAGGCTTCGACGGCGGCCATTCGATCGGCCATTACGGTAATAAGACAAATCAAATAGAATGCAGACTGCGATTCCATTGTCGCGTATATGTATTTATTTATTTGATGATATATATACCAAATTCATGACAGTGGGCCACAGAGAAAAGTGTACTCTTTAATAACATTCACATCTAAAGTGGTATACTGTTCTATGCGGCCCATTGTACATAGACAAACATACAGGATAAGACATAGAAAAGAGAATATTAGTATAAGGGTGCTGGTTATTTCTAAAGAACTTTTCCAGCAAACAAGAGAGAGGAAACTAGAAGAGAAAGTATGTAGGTTAGCATAACTTACATCTTTGTATTGGTTTAATTCCCTAAGATTGAGACACGTACCGATAATATTGTACGTGACATGCGACCTGAATTAGGGTTTTATTTTCTCATGCTTTAAGTATTATATTCCCGATAAAACTCCAAAAAGCGAAGTTCAAAATCATGCTCACCTATTGTCGCATAAAACGATTTATCTTTGCAGAATCACTACTACTCGCGATGATACTTATTGCTGAAAACTATGTTAAGTAATCGACGGTATGAGTAAAACTAAGATTGGTTACCTTAAATAACATATCGTTCTATTATTTAAATGGTGAGAATTTACTGCTTAAATGTAACTTAGTGTAGTGTAGTTTTGGGGCTCATCGATTATTCTTCTAAGAGTACTTCTCATTAAATAATTTCTTCTCTTTATCTTGATAGAATAGCCGGGCTGTGTTCACTCCCCTAGATTTTTTCGTAGCCTAAATTTATTTATTTAAGTGCCTATCAATTATTTATTTAAGCTAAATATAATACCACATCAGAAGCCGCTTGACGTTAAAAAAATTACACCAGAGTGAGTAAGGTGAATTAACTATGAAACCCACATGTTGAATAAAAACCAAAGAAATTCAAATCGTGCGTGGTCTCTCTACCGAGGCAAAAAAATATATTTAATCTATGATAAAAAAACATTTTCGTAGAACAATGGAATGATTCCTTAATGAGGCAAATCAAATAGAATTTACTGCCTGTTGACATTGATAGGCGATGTCAAGGCTAAGTGCCGGACGCACGCTAGCCCATTACTGATATTGGAACTTTGGAACTGTAAGCACTTCAAATCACATGCTTTTAGCACCATATGTAACAAAGATTAGGGTAAGAAATCACTAATTTATCTTTGTATCGAGTAAAATGTTACATATTCCAGATGGAGTGACTCTCCGATTATAGAAATGAACTACGAATAATCATAGCCAGCTTTGATAAATTAACTATTTTACTGGCTGTTTTGAATTAGTTTCTTAATAAAATTATACAGTACCTAAATACTCGTAACTACATGTAAAAGTAAAAGTTTGAGAAGGTGCTAGATTAAAATCAAACATGTTGATTGCCAAGAATATCAATCAAACTTAAAGGGATGGATTTTTGTTACTCGAACACAGTCTGGAATCAGAATGGAACGTGAATATCTTATCGTTGAAATATACCACGCAATTGAAACAAATGACAACATTATTATTAAAATTTGCAAAAAAATTAAAATTGGAATAAACAATAAGTTGACTATTGTCAAAAACACAAAGCTTGAATTGAATTGAGAGTATTTCAAGCTATCTAAAAATAGCAATGTTTCAGTGAGAGTGTCGCACAAATGCCAATGGGGCGTCACTAGGGCGCTACCAAAGCGCTACTCGGGTACTCAGCGAAATGCGCCACCTTTGCCGTTATAGCCCCCACTGCCGGCTTTTACCGTTATTAACACTACACAAAGCGGCATTTTTTCATGCCCATTTGCAACCCATCTTGTTTATTCGACTCGTTGAAATAAATGTTTTACTTAATTTTTGAGTGGCGCTCCCGCTAACTTGCACATTTCGGTTCTCATTGGTTTGTATTAATTAAAATTTGTTTTAACACTACCGTAGAGTAATTTTTATTATCGAGTTAAGTATATAGTTTGTAATTTTATTTTTGGATACAATATAATTTTTAATCCAAAACCCGAGTAATTAAAAAGATAGAGTAAGACCGTGATACTGAAAATCTTTGTCCATGGGACATATCACAAAATAAAATAGAAAGAAATTTGACCTCAGCTGGAATATTTTGAATCAAGCTTATTGGAGTTTCTATGAAAAATTAATATTTTTTATAATTCACTGTATAATTATGTTTCATAGGATACATTTCAGTATCACGGACCGATTCTCTAATTAACAATTCACGGGGAACAATCTTGGTTGTCATAAAATAACACGTGTGGTTCGTGTAGATGTAGTTGTCATAACATAGATAACTGAATTACATTAGCAATAAATACCAAACAAAAGCTACATTCACATAGCATATCTTAAACGAAAGTACGGTCATTTTTCTTCAGTATTAGACTGGGAGCCAGTTCCCACAAGATCTTTAATCTTCCCGCCACGAGGGACCATGGAAGGCTGGATTTATGTAGCTCGACTTCGAGACCACGCAGTCTGTTAAATAGGCTTTTAACTTAATTAAATAAAGTAAAACATTCGTTGTTTCACCTTGAATGTGTCTTGAACAGATGTATGGTTTACGCACGGCTACTTTCGAATTTCAAATATTTTTTCTACTTCAGTTTATAACCTACTAGCTGACCCGGCGAACTTCGTACCGCCTTTCTTAATATTTTTTTCCGTAAGAACCTTCTACAGAGTATTAGAAAACTACAAAAAAAAAATCAGCCAAATCGGTCAAGCCGTTTTCATGCTATGTCGTGACAACGGAAAACGGGTTTCATTTTTATATATATATATATAGATAGAATTAGGAAGTGCGTCTGAGTGCGTCTGTGCACGCAATTATGTATTCTACCTGCTTGCTAATAAAAAGTATAGTTTCTGGAATCTCGACAAAGTCATTGTAATGAGAATTATGTATGTGAATTACTGAAAAAAATGTATGAGAATGCTATGCTATTTATTTATTTACATTGCACTTCTTTAAACAGAAACTGAAACGAAAACGCTTTGTCTAAACAAGCAATGAAAATAAAAATGAATATTATGCAACTTGCTTCGTTAAAAGTTATGTGTGTGTTCAACTCGTGCTTCCACTTTAATACAAGAACTATATTGGAACTTACATTTTGCAAACAGATTCTTCTCAGCTTCGAAAGCAATTTTGAAATTGGCAACCAATCCCCGACTCGCGGAGTTCAAGAGAAACTTTGCTGGTATTTTATAATCAAGTTATCTATCGAGTTCAGACATTACTTACGTTTACTTGATACAAGTATGATTATTATCAATTTTTATTCGGAAAAAAATAATTAGAGTTTTTATTTAGATAAAAGGTACAGGGGGTCTAAAAACGCCACTTCAAGCAATTCATCGAATCGATTCATATTACGAATTCTTTAGCAATTCTGTAGCAATTCCTCTATTTTTTGTAAAATGGCCAACTAAACTTTGCAATTCCTCTTCAAAAAAATTGAAAGAAATAGGAACTGCTAAAGAATTGCTGAGGAATTCGTAATATGAATTCGATTCGATGAATTGCTCAAAGTGGCGTTTTTAGACCTACAGAATTGACTTCTCCAACAGAAATGACATAGGTAATAGGCTAATTTGTAGTTAAAAGTTAGTAAAAGGGAATTAATGTATACAATTTTAAGACTAGATATAACCACAGTATATAATCAAATTGATTGTTCAATTATAAGTAAAATATATAGAAGAACTAGCTGTTTCCCGCGGCTTCGCCCCGCGTGGGACTCGGTTATATCGCGCCCAAAAGTAATAGTGTAAGTAAGCCTATGTTTGACCTTAGGTCGTTAACTACATCCCTACCAAATTTTATCACAATCGGTCCAGCAGTTTAGCCGTGAAGAGGTGACAGACAGACAAACAGACAGACAGACTTTCGCATTTATAATATTAGTATGGATATATAAAATGAAAACTAAAGAAAATTGCATGTAGTGAAACTATAATCGTGCCGAGTATGATATGCGTGACATTACTTACCAAAATGTCACGAAATGTCATAGAACTAGGAACGCGGCTCCGCAATTTTTTTTTTAAATCTATGCGAATTGTGGTACATTGTTTAGCAACACTAGGTGTGGTAATTAGGAAATACACACGTCTGATTTGCATCAGACGATTAAGTGTCAAATATGACTCATGAATAGACCACTCCTTTTTTATTTCACTTGCAATGGGAAAGATAATGCATTTACAACCTAACACAGGCGTCATGTTTCTTAGTACACACAAGACTCACATTGTACTAAGGATCGTAAATACTAAGCGTAAATATTATATTTTTAAGCAGCCGATAAAAATAAACACAATTGCTCTGCTGGGAAGTCAGTCAAGACTAGTCAGAACAGTTAGATACAGGTGATGACCATGTAACGAGATGTGTTGACAAAGACACACAAAGAGTGAAAATACCATATTATATTCGTCTGTTAGCGGCCAGATTTAATGAACCATAACCATTGTGTTTGACTGTTTTCTCCTCGTTAAGCTACTGAAAATGCGTACTTGCCGTGATCCTAAATGAAAAATGGATCAGCCACACTTGGCAATATTTTCACTTCGTGGCAGAGTGATTGGCAGAGAGAAATGGCTCCCGTCCCACTGGGCAGCGACAAAATGAAACGGACCTTATTCGAAAACTTTCAAATTGATATAGCAGTCGAATTGTACAACTCCTTGGTTTCAATTGCTCGGAGACTTTGGGACGGCGATCACATTATATTTGTACTGATATTGTACTGCTGTGTGTATTTGGATTTGATAAAGGAAATCTAGTTTTCTTCTTCTTAGCGAGTCGACTCTGGCTGAACAAATCTAGTATAATTATGATTACATACGATCTTAAAATTACAGCGCAAAAAAAAGAAACCATACTTACCAACGTATGGTTAAAAGCAATTTATTCCAGATAACCTTTATACAAACTACTTTAAGTAAGATTTTGAACGTTGCCATAAATGACCGAGTGTGGCAACAAGCGTCACTACCAGTACGCTTGGGCGGCCTCGGCGTCAGAAAAATTACAGACGTGAGCCTGCCAGCGTTCCTGTCTTCGGTTCACAGCACTGAGAAATTGACCAGGAAAATATTAGCCCAAACACTGGTCGATTTCGAGGTGCCGTGTAAAGCTGAGGCCATGAGCGTTTGGCGGATGGCTTGTCCAGGCACTGAGTTACCGAGTAACCTATCCTCCCAGAGACTATGGGACGAGCCTCTTTGCCGCATTACAAGAGGAAAACTATTGGATTCCTCTTGACCGTGCTCGTTTAATGGCTGTGGGAGAATGGGAGTCGGGTTTATGGCTGCAAACACTCCCGTCGCCCAACATAGGCACTATGTTGGACGACCATACCTTCAGAATCGCTACTTGCTTGCGGTTAGGTGCCCCGTGTGTTTCTCCGCATCGTTGTCACTGTGGAGAGGTCGTCGATGCCCTCGGACATCATGGCCTATCGTGCAGCAGGAGCGCTGGCCGCATTCCGCGGCACGCACATCTTAACGACATAATCCGTCGTGCTCTGACTACCGCCGGCGTGCCGGCCGTGCTTGAACCTATTGGCCTCGCACGCGACGATGGAAAGAGACCAGACGGTATGTCCTTAATGCCTTGGAATATGGGTCGGCCTTTGGTGTGGGACGCGACATGCGTCGACACCCTTGCGCCATCACATGTTCCAAGCACCGCAGGGTGCGCTGGCGCTGCTGCTGCGTCAGCTGAAACCCTCAAACGGCGTAAATATAGTAATCTCAATGGAGATTACATATTTGAGCCGTTTGGGGTGGAGACCCTTGGGCCATGGGGTCCGAGTGCGCGTTCTCTTTTTAGAGATCTCTCCAAAAGATTAATCGGCGCCTCATGTGACCAGAAGGCTGGCCTATATTTGGCTCAAAGGTTAAGCATTGCCATACAGCGTGGCAATGCTGCCAGCCTTCTGGTCACATTTCCAGTTGATAGTGATGCGGAGGAGTATTTCGATGCGTAGTGTTTTGTATGTTTGTTTTGTTTTTTTTGTTTTTTTTTCTATGTATATATATGTATATATATTTTAACTTTAAGTGTGTATATAGATAGTTCTTAAGATTGTATAATAATTGTAAATTTGTGTCCATTAAATAAATTTTAAGTCAAAAAAAAAATAAGTAATTTTATAGATAACCTTTAGATATTAAAATTAAATTAACAGACTTAAGGTTGACTGGAAGAGATCCCTGTTAGGGATAAGTCCGCCAAGGGATAAGTAAGTAAAAAGGTTTATGACATTTATTGAGAAATTTCACTATTTCACGAGTGATGGGTACTGAAAAGCAGAATCGTTATATTGTCTTTTCAGGACAAGATTGGAATAAATATTCGTTCGGAAACAGAAATATTGAGGACTCAGAAAAAGGTAGCTATAGTTACTTTCTTTTTTCATAGTTTTTTTTTTCTTTATATCAAACAATAGTAAGAGCGCGATACTATTAGATAATGAAAATAATGTTACATTTTAAAAAATATAGATTCTATTGTGTAGGTAAATACATAGAATTTGGAAATATCGCATGGTCTCTACGGTAGTAAATTTAATCTAAGGTAAATAAGCTTGTAAGTCTCACCGCAGTAGTCTAGTCTCACGTAGAAATAAGTGCACGTTGCATTTCCGATTTGTTTAATGCTGGCTTACTGGAAAATTGTAACAAAACAGCAGATTTGATATGAACTATCAGTAATCCTTCCACTGCCTAGCGACTGTATTAGGATTTTGTACGGAATATCTTAGTTATCTTACTATTCGCCAGGTTGTTCAGATTAATCATACAAAATAGTTAACGCAGTCGCTAGCATCTGCTTTTATGAAATCTCGTGGGGGTACAGAGCACTATTTTTCTAACCATACGTGTTATATTTCTGTAAAGACCATAGAATTTCCAAATCATCGCGCACGGTCTCTACCCAGACATTTTTTTTTTATCTGTGGTACAGACAAAGGCTAAAAGAAAGTAGTTCTTCTGTACTGTCCTTATTTTAAACAGTGGACGATGAACAAAAATGATTATGCATGAGGTGCAGTGCGCGTGGACGCCAAGTCGCGAGCCGGAACCTGGCACAAAGCTTGTTTGTCGAGCAAGCAGCGAAGTCAGATGCACTGCATTTACAATTCAGATCGCACTTGACAAACAGAAGCGAATAAAAACCACTGCTGACCTCAAATCCTTTGTAGGAATACTAAGGAAATCGAGTGGGTATTTGAAAATTTGTTATACATATTCTTGTTTCTGTACTTTGCTTGGTTACTTATGTGTTGGGTACAATAATGAGAAGTTTTCAAGATATTTATAGGTCTTTTCTTAAAAGTCTTGATTGCTCATTTAAAAATATAAACCAGTATTTGAGATCCAGATAGAAAGTCCTTTTATTTTATTCGTTTCATTTCATATATTGCTTTTAGTATGGAAGTAAATATTACAGTGTAAAAGTTCAAATAATTAGTTAAATCATTTAATTTTTTTTTGTTTTTGGTCATTCTAGTTATAGTGTGTATCTATCAAATTTTAACTCAATCTTTTCTGTATATTTTAAGAAAAATAAGTATAATAGATACAATGTGATAGAGGGACACACTTATTCATGTGACCATATAATTGTACATAGAAATACTAACCGCATTTCTTTTGGCTTCCAACACAACTGTAACCCTATTATTCAAACAGCCACAATCCCCTATGAAAACTTAGTTATACCCAAACAAGAGAAACGCATTTTGTCAAACTGAAGCAACCTTATTACATTTAGGGGTCTCGGCGAAATAATATATATGAAAAGGCTTATCGAGAAATTTTTCAATAAACGAATCATTGGAAAAATAAAACATATTTAGCAATTTTTTTATATTTTTTGTGTTATGTCAACATAACTTTTGATTCAATAGATTGGCACCAATAGCACAAAATATATATAATATTATAGTGAATGGGTGTGAAAAATTACTGTTTTTCGTGTCCCAAGCAGCCTTGAAAAAACAACTTGTTGTTTGGACCTGGGTTTGTTATTCAAATTTTTTTTACGTATTTTTTACTATCGCGAACCTAAATTCGAGTAACCATGATGACTTAATGTCATAACTATTAATTCAAGATTGAGTGAGATGTCACCTTACATAATGTGTTACGGTGTAACACTAAGTAAAAAAAAATCTGATTCGGACGATATTCACTTTTATGCAAATAAATAATAATAAACTTAAATTGTCATTGAAAGTTGTGTAAAGCAATGGTTTTTTTAAAAGATAATAAAATATTACAAATAGTAAGTGTATAAATTCAATTCTAATTTCGCGGCAGATCCTTTGAAATATCTGCAATAACATAAGATGTTGCTGTCCAAAAAGCCGCACATTGTATAACGTCATTTATATTTTGTATGTTCAATGTATCTCCATCGCTGTGATGGAACCAGAAATAACGCTCATTATCATTCAGGAGTGATGCTCCAGGAACTCCTTTATTAATAAACATTGTGATGTCTGAACCTGGACCACCACTATTAGTTATTTTATCTATTGGAGTAAACAATTTCAAAATTTCCTCCACGATACAGCGAGTAGTTTTGGAACCAGCTACATCTAGACCACGTGGCATAAATGTTCCTTCATCTGATTCCATTATGAAATTTATATTAGACAATTCTGTTAGATGTCGTTTCAAATAAGCAGCTGCTCCAATCAAACCAGGTTCCTCAGAAGTCCATAATATAGCACGAATAGTGCGTCTTGGTTTTATATTCAGTCGATTTAAAACTACTGGCGCAAACCAGCTTATCATCATACCACCGCCGTCGTCCATAGCGCCCTGTCCTACATCCCAGCTATCTATGTGACCTGATACTATAACTACTTTATCTGGATTTTCTTTCCCCTTCAAATCAATAATCGTATTTCTCGATTTCTTCATATCGAATGTGCTTGTCATTTTCAGAGTGACCACAATTTTTTCTCCTCGATCTTGAAGTCTTCGCATTAAATCTGCATCTTCTAAGGTAATAGCAGCTGCCGGTATTTTAGTGACATTATCATCATAAAATTGAGCTCCAGTGTGTGTTGAGTATATAGAGAATGGTGTTATGCTTCTAATCAAGGATGCAACTGCTCCCTTTCTTGCTGCTTTGGAAGCTCCTTGTGTTCTATAAATAACAGTATCACCATAGGTAACATAAGGAGCATCATAAAGAACAATTTTCCCTTTTATTTCCTTTTCATCAGTTAGGTCTAGCTCTTGAAAGCTTTTGATAACGATTACTTCTGCTGTTAAGCCTTCTAGTGGAGTACTGACACTGCTGCCCAAACCAATCAAGGCAATACTCTTCTTTCGGGGACTTGTCATTTGAAGCGATTCATGGCCTCGGACCCAGTGTGGGACCTGAAAATTTATATTCCGTATCTAATTTGTATCCTTATTTACATAAATATACCCATGCATGTTCTATGATGTGGTGGTTGAAAGAGGTGGTCTAATGAAGAAGGCAATGACAAACCAAAAATGCTTTTTAAAATTGAACATGTGCCATAGATTTAAAAAAATATCTTCAGATTTAAAATATTTATTTAAACTTTATTGTACAATACTTACATCCACTTCTTCTGTGGTTACGTCAGTAAGACCATGCGAGATGGTAAGGTTGACCATGTGGTCTATTGACTTCTCCAGATTCTCCGTGCCTGACACACGGGCTCCAAACTTATCTATAAAATAAGTATATCTGAAATAAACCAGAAATATAAATTAACTCATAGGTAGGTAAATTGCTTTTTTAAATACATAAAAAAAATTACATCTTGTGTATATTTTTGTTGATTTATGCATTGTTGGAGGTGCCTTTTCATTAAATAAAAAAAACGTTCACTATAAATTTCTTATACTAAAAACCATAAGTGTGTTATTTGCTGTGTTATCTATCTATAAAATTTAACTTCCACTTAGTGGCAAATGTATAATAAATGTAGGTTAGTTTAGTATGTAAGTAATGTTTGTAGAAGTATAAACACTTACTCGTTGTACATTTCTTGTCCAAGTCCTTTAGATATAATCTCATTCATAATACTTTGCGTCACATTTTTATACGATGCTATTTCTTCAACTAACTTCTTGTCTAAATTACACTGATTGTTTACATTACGATCTACAATCACTTTTGCATCCAATAAACTAATTTTAGTCAAAGTTGATATTGTTAGAAGTACCAAAAACATGATAGTGTCAGTACTAATCGAGCAGTGAAGTATTACTACATGTGAGTCTTGTTATCTCATTGTTAGTAGAGCTCTCCAGTTAATTGAGGAGATTGGTCAAAGGGTACTGTGGTAGATAAATTTTACTCGAGGCATGTATTAGTCATTATTAATTCTTAGATAATACATGTCTAAGTTAAAATAAAAAATCAGATTATATGAAAACGAGAAAATTATGAACTAATTAGCGGAAGCTGGATTTTGGATCCATTCTCATGGTTCAATGTATCCCCATGCAAAATTTGAATCAGGTGTACTACTAAGTAAATACTTTATTCAAAGCCATCGTCTGTCTTGTTGTAGGCAAATTATTGCAATTGTATTGCAAAGTAGTGGCAACATTTATTTTAAAATAAAACTAAAGTGAACCATAATATATTTCGACGTTTAATACCACGTATACGAAAAATACCAACCAGGTAAAATAGAACTTCACGAGTAAAAATATTTTTGTATCAAACGTTGAAAAACACTCAAAATATGGCATTTACTCGTATAAGTACTTACACTTATCCGAACGAATAGGTTGAAAGAGTATATTTTCAGATGAAAGGGCGACACATCAAATCAATCTGCTGGATAGCATGTGGCGATCCTAAATAAATAGTGGGGAAAAGATCTGAGGAAGCAATGGCATAATTCAGTTCAAATATGAAAAAAAAAATCCACAGATATTCTGGTCACGTCCTGTGTGAAATTTTCGCCACAATGTTCACACTACGTGCGTGACAAAATTCTAGATGAATCGTAAAATTGATAATTTTTGCTTTTGCATATAACCTTTTTCTGTGTGTCAATTTTGGTCCTCATTAGCCCCTACTGTTGTCTGCCTAAAGAATAAACTACTTCAATTTGTACTCGAGAATGAATTGCAATTACATAAAGTTTTAATTATAGATTCTTTTTTTTTATATACTTATTGTCCAGCGATTGGCCACGTTTCCACCTGATGTGAAATGCAGATGCGGATTGCGGTCTAAGATGGAGCTCGCTGGCACATTAAGTTACGTCTTATTACTGACTAGCAACCCGCCCCGGCTTCGCACGGGCATGAAACCTTCCTCTTGAATCACTCTATCTAAAAAAAAAACCGCGTCAAAATCAGTTGCGTAGTTTTAAAGATTTAAGCTTACAAAGGCATATAGGGACAGAGAAAGCGACTTTGTTTTATACTATGTAGTGAAGTGATGATAGTGAAGTAGGTATTTACTTAATGATTTTGAAGCCAAACTGATCAAAATATGGAAGAAAACTCAACAACTTGACTTTACAAGCTACGCTTTTACTAATTATGATAGGTACCTAATATCAAGCACCTCCATTTTCTCTAATGAGAGAAGTTGCAATTACTTAGAATTTCACTTCAGAGATTTCAGGGAACATTTACATATAAATTATTATTGCTATCTATTTCAGAAGCTTAGGAATGTAATTTCAAATAATTATAAGATGTTATGAAAAGTCTAAAAACGGAATGCTATTTTTTTTAGAATGTTAATCTGAAAGTAAGAAGAGGCAGAGGGCATATTTTCCATTTTAGTAATAAGTTTATTTTTATTATAAAATGATGGCAGACAAATTGCACTTATTCTAATAGGAGAAACGTCTGAGATTATGGAATTTCTCAAGTAAAAAGAAGCGTGCAAATATTTAAAAGATTGGTAATTGAAATAATGTTTTGCACTATTAGGTTAACAACTTTGATTGTTAGTGATCATACATAAAGCGACTAATAAGAATACTCTAAAATTTAGTTTACCATTTACTTCTGGTAGATAATTTAGGGATATTATTAATTGCACATCAAATAAATAATCACCCATCAATTTCTGTATATCAAATAAATTATTTTACTTTAAATAAAATTAAAAACTTGGTGACAGAAGCAACTAACGGTCAAAAGACGACTTTGTGACAGAAGGTAGGTTAGGTTATGGTTATACAGTGACCTTAACAGTGAGCGAGCGAGCGAAGCGAGCGAGTGTCAGACTTGGTGACAGAAGCAAAACAAATTTTGCTGTGCAATCAGTAATTTTGATATGTATTTAGGTTATTTTTGCATACAAAAATTGTTTTTATTGATTTGCGTTTAAATACTACCCGATAATTTAAGGGATAACTAGATCGTGGTAATTTTTTTTTGGCTTACATTATAATCCTAGTTTAATTGCAATGAGCTCTTATAATAATAAATAAATGTCATGTAAAAGTATTAAAAAAATAAAACTGATATTAAACTAAAATAAGAAAATGCACCATTAACAACCACTTTTTTCTGAAATTATCCAAACAACCACTTTTTTAATTAAAAAACTAAATTTTTTAAATATTATATAATTTATAGTTTTTTTGCACTAAACTCTTTATTAATTTTCTTATTTATGTGAATTATTTATTCTTACTAGCAGCTTTAATCGAAAAAAAAGATGCATTTGGTCATTAGAGTAAGGTTCAACTCTAATACCTATGTCATTTCGTGTTGTAATTTTAATTCTGTATTTACGGTTTTTCTTGTAAATGTAATTTCGTCTTAATAAATAACTTTTTTTTTATTTCTTTTTTTGTATCTGTTTTTAAGAATATAACAGGAAAATATTGTTCCGGTTATTGAAGCATTCATATACCTACTACTGACGTTAACTATGTATTCAATGGCATACATAATTGACTTATAATTATTTTTGCCAAATAGTAGACTCTCAAATAAATAAAAAATTCAAATCGGGCCATAGTACTCCGGTAACATAAAAAAAAACATTGCGACGAATTAAGAACCTCCCTCGTTTTTTTGAAGTCGGTTAAAAAAGTGCAATCTTTTGTATTTTGTTTTTATATTTTTGTTGATAATGCCTTCTTGTAAGTTATTAACACGTAATATATATTAGTATGGAGTAGTTTATAACTTTAATTACCAATAATCTTAGTAAGATAAAGCGCTTTTTGTGTTAAAAGTAATGCATATTAAATTGTTCACTGGATAGTCTGTGGTTAGTTTCCACTTTGCTTTATTGCTGAACGCAAGGCTAGATACATGCATGTATGCACTAAAAACTATAAATATGCATGTAAAAGTTTACTTGCTCTTTGTCTATGAAGTATAAAGCATACCGAGAGAAACTGATTTTTCAGACATTAAGTTTTATGATTACAGTGTGACAGACGATTCATACAAAAGTATTCTTAAAGATGTACTGGATTAAATAAGCATGATATGGATTTAGGAACAGCATTTTGGACAGCGTATATGTATAATAGCTGATATTTCTTATATGTTTATTTACTTACTAGCTAGATATTTGCATTGTTGTTCGACGACCTCCATGGCGTAATGGTTAACATGCCTGACCGCTACTCAGGAGGTCCCGGGTTCGATCCCCGGTCAGGTCAAGATGAAAAATCATCTTTTTCTGATTGACCTGGGTCTTGGATGTTTATCTATATATGTATTTGTTATAAAATATAGTATCGTTGAGTTAGTATCCCATAACACAAGTCTCGAACTTACTTTGGGGCTAACTCAATCTGTGTGATTTGTCCCAAAATAGAAAAATAGAAATAGATTGTATACTTAATATGATTCGATTTTAACAGTTCTGCAGGAAATTTACATTTATCTGCGATACATACGATCAGAGTTATTTTTTGCCGATTTTGTTGTATAAAATGACTAAATTTATTTCATCGTTCATAGAATCTAAAAGCAAAATAAACTGTATCGATAGTTCACTTTATCTGAAGACCGTAGGGGCTAGTAATAGTAAACGGGACGGGTAATATTTATAAAGATATTCAATGAGAAAGCTTTTACCAGCGGTCCGGTCTGCGATAAGGTCTTAAATAATGTCGTATCATTATAGCTTAAGTAAAATAAAAAAGTGTTTTTTTAGGTTT
Organism: Apomyelois bistriatella; assembly: GCA_947044815.1. NCBI lineage: Eukaryota > Metazoa > Arthropoda > Insecta > Lepidoptera > Pyralidae > Apomyelois > Apomyelois bistriatella. Next base: position 3,652,959 of record OX345693.1, read on the forward strand.
ATGGCACAACAAATTTGAAACTAGGATCTTTAACAATTATTACTTATATCGGTCTTTAGACTTTACTGATGAATAATTAAATAAACTTAGGTTATTTATTTATTTACTAGGTGATGCCTGCAGCTCCGCTCACGTGAGAATTGCTCCAAAAAGTAGCCTTTGAACCTCGGTTTTCAACTATACCCATACCAAATGTTATCAGAATGGGTATAGCGGTTTAGCCGTGAAAGCAAAGCCAGAAAGGACAGACAGACAGACTTTGGCATTTAAAATATTAGTTTGGATATGTACAAAATACTATACAATTACTAAGTGCATAAGTTATATAATTAAAGAAAATTTTTCTATGAGTGTCGATCTAACGACTAAGGAAAACGTAGAAGCACTAGACCATAAATGCAATTACTTTAAATTATTATCCAGTATAGCTCACTGGACGAGTGAGTCTCACCTTTCATTGCCTTATCGCGGCAAACCGAGACAAGACGCATCATATGCACTCAGATAAATACAAACATGCGTGTGACAGTGCATTTGTTGTTCCTAGTTTGCCAAGTGTTGTGTATACCGAGGAAAAAAAGTTACTCAGAAATCAAGTGTAAGGACTATTCATCTGACTTGTACATCGAAATTGCGTCGTACAAGAATGTGGTGCAAGATATTCTGGATTACACATCTGGGCCTTTCAAAGGCAAAACGTATAGTGAGTAAGTACTTATTTGTTTATACAATTTATCTTCATTATGAAAGTCCAATAACATTTTGACAGTACGGTGCGGGGTATAGTTGTGGGTTGTTAAAGTTTAACTCATACTTATTAGGTACGTTTGTATCTCGTAAAACAATATATAAGACACTTACTACTTATAATTATATAACTTGTAACACACGTCTAATGCATGCGTTTTGTATCATTTTATTATCATTGACATTGCTCTATAGTAAATAATAATAATAAATCATTTATTTCAGGCTACAAAATATTTTTACAATATTATTGGCCCATAGAATAGATACCTTATAGTCTTGCATATATAGAATAATATTATAATTAATTCGTGCGTAAAATATTCTTGCTGTGACGCACTGCACTATTAAACATCTGCAAAAATGAACACTCAAAACAAAACTAGGAGCCAATTCTGGAGCAGCTGCCTGTTACTTCTACACCCACTCTCATTCTCAAGAGCGTCCTAAATCCTAAGTATGACGTTGCTATCATTGACATATTTATTACTAGCATAAGGATGTGATCAATGTTACGACAAAATGTCACCTTTCGGCCCTAAAATGTTCGTCTTAGGACCAAAGCGATACAGCTACTTATCATTGTGTAGTCATAATAACGTCTTGATGTGTAGTGGAAGGCTGTAAAAAAGTTGAAAAAAAAGTACACAGGATATCGTATAATCGGGGATAATATTTTTCTTGTATCAAGTGTATGAATATCCTATCCTTAGTTGAAATCATTGGCTGCTATCAAATATCGTTCGGATAAATGAATACAGACATCTTCGACAGCTGGCAATCTCGAGTAGCGCCTTCGATAAGATAGATACAAGTTATATATATATGAAGTTTGCGATCCAAATATCTAAGAGAATGTGAAAATGAATATCCACGTCTATTCTCTTTTAAGTCTATTAATTCTTAGTTATGTAGCAGGGGCTTCTTTGCCAAAGAATTCAGATAAATGTAGTGGTGTATTATCAGAAGAGTTGATAAAAGAGATCGCGGCTTATCAGGATGTTGCGGACGATATATTGCAATATGTGATTGAAGGGGATTTCAAGGGTCAGACTTATGATGAGTGAGTAACGTAACAATAAAACTCAATGTACGAGAAGCTAAGGTTGTTGATAATTTTTGTCATGTTTTGTCGTTATTGTTCCTATCAAAATTTACTATCTATCTCTTATAAATATTAATTTGTGTAAACTAATTATGTGAATCTGCAAAACTAAATATACATTTTCTTCTTTGGATACCTAATGTATCACAAAATTACTTTAAAACTTTTTAACATGACTGCACCTGTCAGAAAGCAAATGTGTTTACAATGTTCAATCTCTCTTTAAGTCTTAAGTAAAGTATATTTCTGTTAAAGTTTTTAGGCTACAAGTTGTGGACTTGGAATTGGTATCAAATGACCTATCAAATGAATATATTAATAATAATTCATTTTTATAATATAATAATAAAAATTTTATAATATTAAATTTTTAATAGAAAGATATACTTACATCCACGCATTGAGAGCTTTACAATATTGACTATAATTGTCACAAATAAAACAACATTAAGTCTCTATACACGATGAGTTTCTACTAATATACAGTTTTCGTGTTAAGAATAAATATTTCATAAAGTTACTTGTAGAGTCGAAGGGTGAGGCCGACATTATAACAAATCTCATAATTACGAGTTCTCGTGCAAAAAAATGTATCGTTTTAAAAACGTTAGCTTATCTTCTGGAAGCTATGTAAATTTATGTTTCTTTTTCAGATTGGCTAAGTTCGTAGATACATTTGGAGCGCGTCCTTCTGGGACAGATGTTCTAGAAAATTCCATTGACTATATGATACAGTTGACGCGAGATGAAGATATTAATAATATTAATATTGTTACGGAAGAGGTGGAGGTATATATTTTTAACACTTTTCAAATGTATGTTCCACAAGTAAATCGTCCTTACACATTTAGCGGACTTTATGTTTAAAGAATTCTATAAGTACCTGTCAACCATACAGATAAACAAAAAGCAAAAAGTTTGATGGGAAACGATAATATTTTTGGTTTATAAAGTTTTATTTGTGTATTCTGCATGCCCCAAGTATCCTGTGCTCTAATGATATGGATTTGGGTACGGATTGGGGTGTATTTGGGAAAGCGCTGGCATGATGATGGTTTTAGTCCCTTCTGACCTTAACTCGTAAAGGATTCAGCACAATTTTCATATTAAACGTTTGTCGAAGATGTTAACACATGCGCAGTCAAAAAGTCTGGAATAGCAATTATTGCTCTACTGATGCATAATTAGAAATAGGTACTACTGTATTGCAGCCTCATACTGCCGAATGTTATTTTTCAGTATAAGTGGACGTTTATGTAGTTATGTTTTTTTTGGAAATAATGTGATTTAATGGGGATAAATTTGAATGACCTCAACATGTAATTTTTGTTAGTGTAGCGTGTGTCTGGTCTCAGTATTAAACTATATTATCTATTGTGATGATGTGACGTACTTGTACTTATATCACGGATCGTTAAATCAGTAATAGAAGCACATTTTATTCCGGATGATAATTTTGTATAAACATTGTAAAATAATATTTTCTGTTCCGAAATCAAGGTTTAAATTTAGAGGTATATATGAAAATTTATAAAAATATAAGATAATTCGCTAAATGACTTGTAACATTACTTTTCAGGTGCCACTGTGGAAAAGAGGAGAAGAGAGAATAACTATGTATGAACCAAGACACAAAGATATTCCAGTTTTAGGTCTTGGACGAAGTGTCAGCACGCCACCTGAAGGAATAACAGCAGAAGTAATTGTTGTCAAGAACTTCGACGATTTAGATAGCTTAGATGATAATGATGTAAAAGGTAAAATCGTACTTTATAATGCAGTTTTCACAAGATACGGGGAAACCGTAGTATACAGATCACAAGGAGCAACTAAAGCCGCTGAAAAGGGAGCTGCTGCTTCTTTAGTTCGTTCGATTGCACCATTTTCTATCAACTCTCCTCACACCGGTTCACAAAATTATGGGGAAAATGTTACAAAAATACCAACAGCGGCTATTACGATCGAAGATGCTGATTTAATAGACAGAATGCTTAAAAGAGGTGAAAAAGTGATGTTGAATATACAAATGCAATCAACATATACGCATAATGCCAGAACTTCAAGAAACACTTTGATTGATTATAAAGGCATACAGAATCCAGAGAAGCTTGTTATTGTTTCCGGTCATATAGATAGTTGGGATGTCGGCCAAGGTGCCATGGATGATGGCGGGGGCTTGTTTATTAGTTGGGCAGTTCCCGTCATACTTCATCGACTAAACCTTCGACCGAAGAGAACTATTCGGTCAATATTTTGGACTGCGGAGGAATTAGGTCTAATAGGTGCTTACGCTTATGAAGAAAGACACAGGAATGAAAGTGACAATATCAATTTCATAATGGAGTCGGACGAGGGCACATTTGCACCTTTAGGCTTAGAGGTAGCTGGAAATCAGGAGGCTCGCTGTATTATTGCAGAGATTCTGAAATTGTTTCAATCAATCAATGCGTCTACTTTGGTAGAAGCAGATAGTCCTGGATCAGATATCGCGGTACTCGTTAATACTGGAATACCAGGTGCTAGTCTTTATAATTCAAATGAAAAGTATTTTTGGTTTCACCACACTGAAGGAGACACCATGACTGTAGAAAATGAGCACGAGCTGGATTTAGGGGCGGCGTTTTGGACAGCCGTTGCATATATAATAGCTGATATTTCGGTCGATATCCCACGTTAATTTTGTAACCTATTTTTAATCAATTAAATAATTTAAGAAATTATGAAATTATTCTCTTCAAGGTGCTCAAAAGAACACAACTTATTGAAGACCTACTTATTGTATTCAAATAAAAATCTACCTTGATAGTAACTCCGAAGTGTAAGAATGCCCTATCTAACTGTAATTTATCAATGAAGACTATGATGATGGGGTTATAAAATATACCTACATTTGCATTCTCTTGGTGTTACTGTACTGTAACTAAGTAGCTAATTTAACACTTTTTAATGTCGCATTTACTTAAAGGTAAGCAGCGAAAACTACAAAACACAATACACAAATTAATATTCATACGAATTTACATGGATTTGTGACCAAAAGTTAATTACAACTTGCTTCGATCGTAACAAAGAAGGGGCTATTCTAGACCGTTTCATCCATACCTTGCAAAATCAACACGGAAGTCTTGCTTCGAAACTTTGCTAATAATTTAACGACGATCAGCATATTTTATTTTCATCGTAAGTATTTAGAATACCAAATTGACTTTAACTTTTCTGAAAGTTATAACCAAATTAGGGATTTCCGTTTTATTCAAACTGTCTCAATTCATTGCGACATTGTTAATAAGTTTAATATTGTAATCTACTTGTGAAGTTTGTTCATTTAGGTGGTCGGGTAAAATTTTTGTTATTATTGTTGACAGCTAATATTTATTAAGATCATTGCACATCATATTTAACTGAAGTTACACAGTTGAATTTATTTTGTTTGTCACAAAATCATTTTAAAAAGAGGCCGGCGCCGACGGCGATAAAATTGCTGTGTGCTGTCTAATAATTCTTTACATATTTCTACATAGAATTTAAATGAAGCAAATAATGAAGGTATTTGTATTAAAATATATGAGCACAGGGCTTTTTGTAAGCATAAAAAAAATGTTGACAATGTTACTCATAAAGCCTTCAATAAGGGTGTGGAAACATATGAAAAACATGCTTAAACTAGGTATAATTAAACCAAAAGTGCTACAAACTTTAACTATCAGTATTGATTTTACAAACCTAATAAATTTTTAGATGATAGTACATAATATATTATTATATATACTTACAATAATAATGTTTAAGTTGACCTATAGGTCTAATCAATACATATAATCTAATATTTCGCAGGGCTGATGAATGTATCTATGTGAATAATATTTTATTATTAATAATTACTTGGGTTAATACTAGGTAAGTTATAATAGACAGCCAGGTGATATTAAAACACACACTTCTTGCACACAATGCAGGAATATATACATTTTCCGAGAAATAAACCAGCCGCCCAAATTAAAAACAAAACATGTCTTCTTTTGACAAAATTATTCTTTTTTAGTACGTGACGTGCATTATTACGTGCTTAAGGACTTCCTTCGTGGCTTAAAGGACGTGTCACGAATTTCATGAGCGAGGGTTACATGCCATAAAGTGTCCAGCGTTAACGTAAACTCATAATGTTGCTATACTGAAAGTGCTAAACTGCACTAATGTAAACGGAGAGGTAAGTAAACGACAATATGACAGAGAGAGAATGGATGAGAAAATTACACTTAAATACAACAATATAACGAACTCTTAGTTTTATAATATTTTGTATACACAAACCTCTTTGACAAATTTATGATACTACCATCTGCAAGAATATAGGAAATCGTTCTTGAAGTCAATAAGTTCTCGTTTGAAGTCAATACAAATACAATTTAGAAAGAGAATTCAACTTGAGGACTGTCTACTGCTCTGTTATCCTTCCATGCTTCTTTGCTAATATGATAAACGCGAGAGTCAGTCTGTTTGTTACGCTTTCACAGCTAAACCGCTGAACGGATTTTAATAACATTTGGTATGGATACAGTTAAGGACCTTGAGGCGGAATAAACCGAGTCCCACGCGGACGTAGCTAAACAGCTAGTTAAGAATAAACTTGTCCCGAATGACCTGATTACGGTGCATATATATAATTCTAACAGCATTCAAGTAAAGGTATTGAAAAGACAGGAATGGCATCAATGAATGAAAATATTCATTCCGCTCAGAATGCAATTGGCGGGTTTGTATTAAACGATTTCTCATTCAGAAGCGTGTTCGCTGCATCCAAACGCTCCGCGGATTTATTTCCAGTTCCTTTGTTAGATTTAGAAGCCATTCATAGTAAATTATATCATTTTATTCAAAGCTTTATTATATAATTATAGTTGTAATAACAATATAAGTTGATGCCTACTCTATTGTCCGTGACAAACTACTAGTTCATAGCTGACAGTCTTTCATAAGTGCTATTTTTAAAATGTATGACACAACAAAATCACGCATGAAAATGTTCTGTAATGTAGAGTAGGAGGCAAACCTGACCCGGTCATTACGGTAGATGAGGGATTACTTTTATCTGCCCCCAAATGTACTTTTGAAAATATTTAGTACGTTTGATTCCCTAACTTTTCCAGGGACACGCTACTAACTTTGGGCTTATTTCTGTAATGTTTTTGGATGCTATATTATGTAAGAGTATTTGTATACTTGAACCTGTTTACTCCAGTCAAAAGTTAGCATGATACTGTAATATTTCACCAAAAATGACGAGGTAAACCTTGCAAAATTTACTCTAAATTGTTTGCACCGCCCGTATCTCTCGACCACAACATCCGGACTACAAATGGCAAACAAACAAGCCATGTTTGTTTGTCGTTTATAGGACAGTTTAGTTTTATATGACGTTTATCTTATTACAATTCACGGTGTTGAAATTTTAATCTGATATTGTATCTGCTAGTCGAAACGTCAAGAAGAAGTAGGTAGGTATAACGTGTAAAAGTACAATTAGGAAAATACTCAAATTTATTAAAATAATTAAAGGTTTTGGGTTATCGAGTGCTATTGAGTGATCGATTTGAAGATCGAAGTCCAGTTGCGGATAACAGATATACTTTACGTCTATTTACAAAAACTTGAACAGGAAGAAAACAACTGGAAAAGAACAAACAAAACAAACTGTATAGAAACTAAATAAACAATACCTCGTACTACAAAAAAGGAGTATTAAAGAAGGGCGTGAAAGGAATCATGGGTCGGTAATACGCTCATGAACTCTTCACGTTACAGGCTTCCATAAGCTATAGTCTGTCAAAAAGACATCATCAAATACGACAATATTGAAGCCTTCAAGTTAAACGTTACAATTGATTAATAAATAAGCATATAAGGACAATGCAAACACATTTGAGTTAGCCCAAAGTAAGTTCGAGACTTGTGTTATAGGATACTAGCTCAACGATACTATATTTTATAACAAATACATATACAGATAAACATCCACGACCCAGGCCAATTTGAGGTCATACTAATTTGTGACAATAAAAGCGGATGGAATATAAATAGCCTTTTAAGGCAAGTCCATAAAATATTGTTAATTACTACTTAAAGTAATAACTCCGCTGTACGAATCGTTTAATGGGCATTATGAAGGGATTATCATGTTTATTCTAACGGTTTATATGTATTTAGTAGTATAAGTAAGTTCGAGACTTGTGTTATAGGATACTAGCTCAACGATACTATATTTTATAACAAATACATATACAGATAAACATCCAAGACCTAGGCCAATCAGAAAAATAACATTTTTCATCTTTCAGGACAGGCATGTTAACCATCACGCCACGGAGGTCGTCAACGGAGGCTCTCAGGATTATCGTAGGGTTTACAAAAGAGTAATCCAGACATAAGCCCTGTAATATTTTAAAATAATTTTTGCCAGTAGTGTTTGTAGCACTTAAATCGCCATGGCGTTAGCAGATCTTCAATTGTTTACACACAGGAAGCGGGTCAGTAGGAGTGGGAGCACGGCAGGAGGTCGGCGATTGTCTAAATGACAGTCATACCTACATGCATCGCAAGTAGAGTAGTGATGCACCATCTACGATAATAGTTTCGTAGGCATGCTCTAGCAAACAATGATCATAGTTGCGTTTTTTAGCCTACTGTTAATGTGTCCCACTGCTGGGCAAAGGCCTCCACCTTCCTTCTCCACTCATCCCTATCCATGGAAACCTCTGGCCACTTGTCCAAAAAGTTGTCGAGATCGTCACGGGAGGTGGCGAGACGATCCTTGGTCGTTGCGTGTTAATAAAAAATAAATTTATATTTTTTTAATCTCTTTTTAAGCTTAAATGCTAACCACGTTCATATGTAGTGAAAGATATATAAGTGTAAGTAAGTATTTAGTGTAAAAAAATAAATAAATTACGTCTGCCCAAAATAAATCTTTAATCCTGGTTAGGACGAAATGAGATTAGTAGTGAGTAGTAGCTAAAGCTTAGTAAGTAAGGAGTGTTGAATAAATTGTATGGAATTAAAACATACATAAAGTATATAGTATCAAATAGGACGAAACGTGGTAATAATGGTCAACCGCGATGTTTCAATTTGTTTGACCTTTGGCGAAAGCATTAAACAAATTCTCTGAGGATTACCGTAGGGTTCACAAAAAGTAATCTAGATATAACAAAAATCTTTGAACCTAAATATTTTTCTATTGATAAAAAATAAACTAATTACATAATTAACTAATTAAAATTAAGTAATAAAACTTATAAAAACCTAATCTGTCTACGATTTCATACAGTTCCAAAATAATATAATCCAAGAAATTTTGAATCTATAAAAAAATATTTTCTACCTAGTTACTAAGTTCCATGAGATATATATAGCACTGCTAGATGGACGGACAGGCCGTGGATCGTTAGCACCAGGATCCTTTTTACCTTTTCAATATGAATAGGAACCCCAAAATTATTTAAGGATATCTTGATTTACTTACCTACAAATAAAATTTATCGACCTTCTCAAATTTGTCCAATTTGCAAAGTGGGCCTGCAAGGGCGTACAATCCAGTATCTTGGGATTCAGTATCAATTTATTATAGAATCTTTTTTTTACCGTGAAAACAGCATTTAATCTCAAGAAGTAAACTGATTTTCTATTGATATGAATATATACTTGTTTCTCTATACATTCTAAATTTTTATTAGATACCTAACTTACCCGTATTAGTAAAACTAGACCTAGTTCACGATATCGTAAAACTTTCCTCAAGGAAGATTATTGACCATGGACCAAGTGACTTTATGGTTAAAATTTGGTAATATGTCTTTGAAAGGGTTGATATTATTATTATGTTTGAATTGATGGCCACAGGAGAAACGAATTGGAAGAGATTACGAATAAAAGAGTCTTAGTATTAATTAATGGTAAATAATGTTTACAGTATTTCAGACTTAATGTGACTTTACATATATGTAATTTCAAATGTGATGGACCTTTTAATTTCAATCAATTATTAAGTTATATAAATTTTTAAACAAAATAATATTAATATACGTCTTCAGAAGTACTTCTAAATGCACAACTTCACGAATTACTCGAGTTCAGTTTAGTTTCAGTAAATAGTTCTCTGCAAACAACGAGTCTCCGAAACTTGCATTTTAGAAAGTTCGTATTACATATCCGTTCGATTTGAATTTGACTCAGAATAAAATAAGATTAGTTTAAAATTTGAATTTTGTTGAAACCTTATGAGCATTTAAAATGTCGAAATTTGTTTGCAATACAAAACCTGTTTAATTATTTCAATTTCATTCAAAATTTCGTGGACTTGTCGCTTGTGAAATTACCGTGAAGCTTGGGAATAGGAACACGTGTGAAATATGTTTTGAATAGTGTGTAATTAAAGAGCGCTATTTGGTAATTGTCGTTGAGGTGGCACTTGAATATAAATCAACTATTTCCTGTTGTACGTGTCAGAATACAATAAAGGTACATTTATTAGTACAGTACCTACAGAAAATGCTTGTGATAGGAAATGGTTTATATGAAACTGGATGATGGAAGCTGGATGCAGACCGCTTCCAACCAGTCATTTTGGAAATCCTTGAGAGAGGCTTTTGTCCAGTAGTGGACAGCCTGCAGCTGAAATGATGATGATGATGATAAATATGAAACTATGTAATGCACCGGCAAGATTGCTATGACATCTTTAAACCTATGGTATTCGCTGACAAACTGAAGCAAGGTTCTTAAAATCCTTTGAAAAATGTAACTGATGTCCTATTGTGGTAACATTCTTTGGCACATGGACAATGAGACTTTACACGTAATTTTACTTAGGTATTATGTAATTTCATATTTTCTTAAACCATCAAGTGTGCAAAAGTACTCTAAGTCATACATATTAATGGACCGGTTTTACAATGTTACATAGGAATGGGGTAGAAACCTTTTAAGAAGTGGCTAAAAATATCTGTATTTACCAGGAATTGAGTCCCAACCCTCAGAGTTTATCTAAACTCGTTAATGGAACCTAAACAACAGCTCAGGAGAAAATACTGGCAAAGTTACAACTTTATCTACCCACCTCCAAGTAAAAGGGCATGTAAAAGGGCATTGTAAAATATATGCTCACATTGCTCACTTATCATAAAAAACATAATAAATAAAACTAACTCGCAATAATAAAAAAGAATCTAGACTTTTTTCCTGTAAGTCGTGGGTTTGGATTCTACGAGAAGCATACTTTGTACAATTTATTTCATAGGACATTGTAGTCTTGACTAATCTCATAATTCAAGTGATAAAAAGATGATCCAGTGCTTTTGAAGAAATGTTAAACCGTTGGTACCGGCTGACATCTGGTAGTCGTTAGAGAAACCACATCAATAAACGGCGGTTTTAAAAAGTGATTTCAGTGAACGCTGAGGCATTAACACCTTATTTAAAAAAAAAAAAAAAATTCTGTAAATATTTTTTTTATAAAACACATTACACACTATGTTGTACAAAGTGTCATAAAATATTTGTCTAATATCTAAGTGCTGAGCCGTTTTCAGCACCTGCAGCGCATTTTCGTGATTACCAGGAAACATACGTTCCACCTTTCTTCCATTAGTTTGATTTATTTGCCACTTTGAATCCCCAGAAATGACAAGTATGGTGAGTCCAAACATTTTAGCTTCCATATAACTTTGAAGCCCAAATTCTAAAAACATGAAGTATCCAGAATGTTCTACATACCTAGTTTAAAAGAATAATCAGAAAACACTTTTGAATATATTAACGTTAATAATCAAAACTTGTAAAAAAAGTATTAGTGTTTTGTGGTAAAGAAAAAAAAAACACTAATCTTAATTATGAACCTAAATAAAATCACATTAAGAGTCACTTTACGAGCAAGAGTGTTGAAAAGTTATTTCACTATAAATATTATCACTATCACTACATAGTATAAAACAAAGTCGCTTTCTCTGTCCCTATATCCCTTTGTATGCTTAAATCTTTAAAACTACTCAACGGATTTTGATGCGGTTTTTTTAATAGATAGTGATTCAAGGTGAAGGTTTTTATGCCTATATATGCGAAGCCGGGCGGGTCGCAGTATTCAATAAGTTTCATCAACATTAGGTGAGGATGCGGGGCACAACAAGTGCATTTTAATAAGTTTCACGATTTTATCTTAAAGCCCTTTATCAACTGCGACACTTTAATACCACAACCTCAACAGCTTAATGAATAATTTCAAGGTAATTCTTGTCTCTTGGGTAGAAATTATCACCGGCACGTTTTCGCAATGGCTGTACAAATTAAGGATTTCATTTGTTATTACGTGAATATTAAGGACTTGGTGTATAACTTAATATTTATTGTCTAAATTTAAGTTATTTCATCATAATTTCAAACACGTAATGTATATTTATCCCTCACGATAGTTAAAACCCAGTATTTTAGAATATATTGCATATAGAAATGAAATACTTCTCTAATCTAATAAAAACATTCTCAACATTTGACAAAAAAAGATAACTAAATTTAAATAAAAATTCATGGAGTATTTGCGCCAAATAAAATGTAGCTTAATGAAACCAGAAAATGTACTTTGTAAAAAGTTGCCTAGTAGATAAACTCCTATTTATGTTTCTGAACTAATACCGATTAAAAGGGTTTATATATACAGCCTCAATAACTCAACCACAAAGTTGGCAGAAGGCCAGAGTGGCAGATAATCAAGGAGTGTGTAATATGACGAAAAATAGAAGAGATATAATGGCGAAAGGCCAAAAGTATGATCCTACTATCATGTTTCTAAGCCACGTTACGAGTGGAGCCCAGATGTCCCTTTTCTCTGACACACGGACGTAAAGTGCCGTTTAGCAGTGTGGTTTTCGTTGTGGCTCCACATATGGCAATTTGTATTTGCGAATTTGCCCTAGTTGACCAATAACTTTCATGTGTAAAGAGTATATTTGCCTAAATTTCCGTATACCTCAACTGGTATTTATCCTAAAAATAACAGGTACTTTTGTTTACTAAATCGGCCTTCGATTTCTATTTCAGTTAACATGGTAAGATGCTTTTTGAGTCTTAAGAAATCTCGTATCTATTCCTGTTTGGATGGAAATATGTTATTTTTGGATTTTATTTGAAGCAGCTTGATAGATATACGTATTGGTAACGATCATGCGTGTCAAGAGATGACGAGCGTGAACTGACTTAGATTTAGTTGCCATTTTTGGTATATTTTGATCTTATTTTATCTCATACGTTGATGTATAAGAATGTGATTGGGAAATACAGTCGGATGAATATAGTTATTTGTAACACTTACGTAAAACTAAGGAAATCTCATCTGATCTGATGATTTTTTCGTTAGGTATATTTTTGATCACAATAACAAAGTACCTACGTTTATTAAAATATTTGTTACAACCGTGTGTCAGACTGTCTAAGGAAAGTTATACCATACGTTATATGAAATGTTGCGAACTATCTAGTTACTTAGCTAAAACTTGTTAATGATACAACATTTTGTTTGTATGTCTGTTATTATGTTGATGAATGTGTACGGACACACTTCGCACATGCGAAGTGGATTAAACAAGCAAGAATGTGGGTCCACTTTGTCACACACAATCGCGGCAACCAACTAAGTGTGCAACCAAAAAGCGCAATAATAAAATAAAAAGACAGCCGCATTGTTACACCTTAGCATTGATCTCAGAGGTTAATTTGAGGGGTTGCTTAAAGTAATCATTAAACGACTCTGAGTACGACTGATAGTATAGTATTACTGGTACTAGAATGTATTCAAGTTTATTTTACCCTAAAATTCAATTAATATTAAAGCTATTTATTTAAGAAAAGTATACTAGATATATGTAGGATATATATATAGGTTTTGTAATTCAGCATTCTGCCTACACTTTGTTTTCTAGAAGAGATTTCGTAAGCGGTAAGGCCGCTAATAATTGTAGACTTTATGTTGTTGTACTTTTAATTTACTTTTACGGGTGAAATTAAGAATTTCCGTATTGTATTGTAAAGGATATGATTTTAATTTATGTTCATCGTATTGATATGTGATAAATCTCTGACGTTATCAGTATGAACTTTGAATGTTTGGATGTGATAACTGCCAGTCTAATTACTGAGTCCATTCAGTATAGAGCTGTAAGCTGCTAATTCATATAATCTCGAAATATTTATAAACAAAATAATGGCAGGTAATTATTTAATTATTGAATGACCCATAATTTAAGGTTAATATAAGGATGTAATAATGGAAACCAGAAAGCAAGATTTTCTTGCATAAAGGAGAAAATTATATTGGAATATATATTTTTTTTATATAAATGTTGCAATAAGTGGTTGTTCAAGTACTTAATATTGTTGCATTGGCAGGTATCGAAAATGTGAAAGTTGTCAAAAGTGGACTAGAAATAACGTTACAAGATGGAAAATCTATAGAATTTGAAGACTGCTGGTTGCGAGATCATTGCAGGTACTTACATTTAAACTTTATTGAACATCAAAAAAGGTGGACTTTTTACCATAAGGCATATAGTAAGGTATATTATGTATAGGTACTCCGTCAATTCCAAACTGAAAACGTAATGAGCGAATGTTTTATGATTTATTTTATTTTTTTAGAGTATTTTTATATAATATGTATAAGTTCACGATATTAGATTTCTATAATTTGTTTTACGAGTTAGATAAAATATATTTTTCAATATTTTATTTTATCTAAGAGATGTGCACAAGGTTTAGATATGGTTCCTTATAATGTCGATGCATTATTAAAATATTATTTTCGGAAACATTTTAAATAGAAACGAAGTCAAAATCAGATATTAATTTGAAAATTGCTTGTGTGTAAAATTTTTGTGGTTCAATTAATATAACTTTGTTCACAGATGTTCATCGTGCTACCACGTGCACACTTACCAGCGAGCCAAGCATATTTTGGAAATCCCCGAGTCTAAAATTGACACAGTTAGCAACAATGATTCTCAAATCCATGTTGGATGTAAGTTATTGTAATTTTTTTTTTCTTAAAGGCTTATACATATATACTCAGGGTAAATTGCCTATAAATAAATATATACGAACAAATTACACAGATTAAGCTAGCTTCAAAGTAAGTTCTAGACTTGAGTTATGGAATACTAATCCTAACTAATATTATATAATAAACTAGCTGTACCGGCGAACTCCGTACCCTCTGATAGTACTTTTCTCACCGTTTAAATATTCCCTGAACTTCCACAAATATTTCAAGACCAAAATTAGCCAAATCGGCTCAGCCATTCTCGAGTTTTAGCTAACTAACAGCAATTGATTTTTATCGGCAAGCAAAGCCGGCAAAAGTATGAGACTTAATGCCTTCGTAAGCCCATGTGCCACTCACTAGCTTTATTGCCATTTCTTTTCTCAAAAGTCTCAAAATTCTAAAATGTTTCCGGAACGCATTGACCTCGCCATAACCCTTTGTGCCACTTTCAGGGCGTCAGTAATTCATAAAAAGAATGTAACAAACAGCGAGATTTGTTATTTTTTTGCGTTCAAAAAACGAGTAATTAATAGGATTAATATACAAAGATTTATAGCGTAAAGTCGAGTGAATTAAATCGTACAACATAAATGAGTAACGTTACTGCGGTCGTTTTGTATATAAAATTTGACAAAGTAACATGTTGGACAATTTATGAACGATACAAAAGATTTTTGCTATTGCGAAAAAAGGGTTCTTTTTTTTTTTGTATATGTTTGTTGACCGAGCCAACTGAATTTATGGTCCCGCTGCCATTTGATTATTATTACATTATGAGTACGATTTTTTTTCTTCAACATAGTTTTAAAGTTAGTCCTACTCGTAGTTATAATAATAGCTTTGAGTCATTTGAGTGGTTACCGTAGTTTATAGACGGGTTGCAAAATGGAGATATTTACCACAGATGTATAAAGTCATATTCGTAATTTCGAAGGTTTTTTACTTTACAAAAGTTTTTCTTTTTTACTTGGTCCTGCTGCTCAATACTACCAGTGTCATGGGAAAATTTACTTTTAAGTGTGCTTATTACCGTTGTTAAGTCAAAAATATTATGAGTTATTCAGAAAACTTTAACTATTGACGTATTCTGTCGTTTTATACAAATAACAATACAATACAATACAATACAAAATATCTTCATTGCCCACATACAGAATATATAAATTACAGTAGAAAAACTTTACAAACACTCAACATTATTATTTATTAATTTAAACTTTATTGTACAAAATACAGTTGTATAGCACAATAGGCGAACCTAATGCTAAAAGCATTATCTAACAGTCAACTGGGTCAAGCAGAGATTGTAATGTGGGTTTAATATAATAGTAATATAAACGATAAACTACTTACATACGTATACTTACATATATACCTAGATATATATAACAATTTCACATATAGTTTCACACAAAAATTATCCAATATCAAGAGAAACGTCCCTGATGCATTCCGATTGAAAAAAATGCGTTGCTGTTATTTAAAGAACTTACTTACATTGGAAAAAAAAACAATATCATTGTAATTAATATTTCAGGGGATGATGGCCATAAATCGGTCTACAACATAGAATTTTTAACTCAATATGATTATGAAAAGTGGAACGAAGGGCGGACACTTAAGCCTTTGTTGTGGAGTGGTTCAGAAGTGGCCCATAACCTGATGAAGACTCCTGTAGACAAGTTCCTAGAAACAGAAGACGGAGCTCGAAGAGTTTTCCGGAATCTTCTCGACTACGGAGTTGCATTGATTGAAGGGGTATGTAAAGACAAAATTTTCAATCTTTAAATTTGTTTTCATAGTTGTTTTCCGTAATTTGTCCAAATGTGTATCTTCACTATCTAATACCTCAATCTAATATATATCTACAATTGATTACCGACTTATACCTACACAACCTCCCAGAAGAATTCCTCTGTGAAACTGACTGACACGTTTAATATAAAAATCCGTTGCACAGTTAAGCAAAGAATAGGATAAACAAACAAAGGCAGATATCGACTTTCCATAATAAGTATTTGCTATATTTAATTTATTGATTCGCTACTTAGGAGGTCCCGGGTCCGATTCCCGGTCAGGTCATGATGAAAAATGATATTTGTATGATTGGCCCGGGTCTTGGATGTTTATCTATATTTTTGTACTTTTTATTAAATATATATCGTTTAGTTAGTATCCCATAATACAAGTCTCGAACTTACTTTGGGAGTAACTCAATTAGTTTGATTAGTCTCTATATAAAAAAAAAAGATCGGTGATGATAAGCATAGATAGGTATAATAGTAACCAACCCCATGAATTATCAAAGAAGTGTAGACAAAATAAATTAAAAAACATCACGAAAGTTATTCCCATTAAACATGGCGCATTTCTGAAGAACCACACAATATTGTGTGCGAGCAGTATTTGCGCGGACCGCAGGTGAACAGATGCAGATTCACGGATGTTTGATTGCGTCCAATTTGCTGAATAACTTCCGAACTAACAGGTTTTCCAATTCAGTTCAACTGTGGGTAGTGTGTACGGGATTTATTTGAGAAAACTATTCATCATCGACATCGGTGGTCTTCAAGAAGGGCGTGAAAAGATTCCTCCAGGCAAAGCGCTCGCTTCTCCTGGTGTTGCAGGCGTCTCATAGACTACGGTTACCGCTTCCCATCATTTCAGGTTGGTCGTATGTCTGGTTGTCTACTTAAACTTATAAAAAAAAAGAAAAAAAACATCAGAGGGCAGAATTAGTTACAATCTCATGTCGCGTTGCGTAAACTGTTTATAATGTTATTGACCCCTTGTTTTTTTACGGCAATTTGATAACAATTCCAAGTCCAGTCCCCTTAGTCCCATTTCGTAGCTAGATTTCGTCTAGCGACACCTCTGTTAAACTAATTTGAACCATTGTATAGTTCTCACAAATTTCAATGGGGCAGAAAGGCTTTTGAATGGCGACCACGTACTACCAGAAGGTTAGATGACCTGAAGAAGTTCGCAGGCAGGCGCTGGATGCAGGCCGCTTCCGATCATTTTGGAAATTCTTGGGGCCTATGTCCAGTATTGGACAGCCTGTGGGTGAAATTATGATATTTTTTACAATATTAAATGGTTAAACTTAGGCATACGTGCCAGGATCTAGCCAATAAACAATAGTCAGTTGAACAGCCTCCTCTTAGAATATGCTTCATTACCAAATTAATTGTATGAAAATCATCATAACTCATGATTTTGGTTTGAAGGCAAAAACGCTCATGAGAGTTTTCGACTAAATCATATAGATTTACCATGTGAATGAAAGGGTTATAGGCAACAAGGTAGTTTATAACCATTCACCGGGCTCAAATTAACTTGTACCAATTTCCTCCTAGCTATTTTTAACAGACTTAAAAAAAGTAGGTTCTCAATTCGTCGGAATGTTTTTAAGGTTACAGGCTGAAAGGGTTACATTTATAATTTATAATAGTTATAAATTTAATTCAAATAAATTGAAATAATTATTGCCAGGCATTTAATTATAAAATTTGGAAAGTCTGAGACTAGACAGCCCTTGTCCACACCACATAATAAGTAATTATGAAATTAATCATGTCGAATCCAAATAATCTAACCAACGAAAACCAAGAGTTATTTAATTACCATTTGAAATTGTTTTGTCGTTCTTATGGCGAGCTTTCTATTTACAATTAAATATATCTCCTTCTCATATTAAAAGTAACAGTAATTTTACAATAGTAACATATTTCATGGTAGGTTAGTATATATAATTAATTTTTTCTTAAAATAAACGTCTATTATCATCATCATCATGTTAAATGATATGTCTGTCACGTATAATTTTAGAAAATTTTATCTATATCTAATAATGGAAATGTAATAATCTAAGGAATGTAATAAAACCTAATTCATACCTTGGTTCATAATTTATCTGTCTCCCTCTCGCCCATTGCAATGCCTGTCAGGCACAAATGTTGTAACGAATATATGACCTTAGGTATACTATTCTCAGGTGGAACCAACTACAAATGCAACAAAAATTGTATGCGAGGGTCTAGGTGGTATTCAACAGACGCTGTTCGGTGGAATGTGGGAGTTCACCACCAGGGCTGATCACGCCGACACCGCGTATACAAACATACCACTTGCCGTTCATAATGACAACACGTACTTTACCGAAGCTGCTGGGTAAGTCACCATCATTATATTAGCTACTAGCTGTTCCCCGCGATTTCACTCGCCATTAGTGTGTATGTATTATAGTCTAAATAGCTCGTACCTAAATGAGATTCAGACGTATAAGTACCGCCTGTAATATTAGAACATTGATTTGATTTATTATCTTGCCGAGATCACTGACAACAAATTATTGGTAGAAAGTAATTAGTGGGGTCGAGATAATTATGATATCCTTACTCCATGTCCAAGTTCCGTGTTGCCAATCAACTTAATTACTTCCCTTATCCATCATCTAAATAAGATAACTTTTCTCGTCAAAAGAATGTAATTATTATTTTAGACGAGTTGTATCTTTTGGGGAAAGGAAATGTAGCTGTTATAATTCTGATTATTAAATGTTTTAAAATTAAGTTTTCAGGAAGGACCACAAATGAATTTAAGTGAACTTTAACGGTTTAAGTAACTAGATTTTATAAATAATATTTATTTACATCATTCATGTTCATTAATAAGTATAATATTTCTCTCTCTGCATTATAATCCTCACTACTGAGGATCTCTCTATGAGGATGTCTCTATTAAGCAACTATACTGTTTACCTACCTACAGTATAAGTAATAGGTAAAAGTTGCAAGTTGCAACATATGATTTACATTTATTTTCTTAGACAAGTAACTGTCTAAGAATACTTATTAGTAAGGAGTAACTACAAATTAACATAAATGTGCATTTACTTGGCTGAGATAATGAAATATAATTGGATACAAAATTAAATACTTAATTTAATATACCTAGTTAGTTTTATATTATTTCATTGGCTTTAAGTCTGCCCTTTACATTATTGAAAAAAAAAAATATTTAAAAAAATTGAGTTGATGAAAACTGAAGATATTTTGAACGCATTTTTCATAACTATTTAAGTAAGAAGTTCAGTTTTTGATATTGATCGTTAATACTGATTACACTCCCTAAAGAATACGAAAAAATGTGGCTCACCGAAAATCTGATCGTTTGATTGAGCATTTGTGTGGAAAGTCAATTTTATTTTCTTATTTCGCAATTTTATCCACAGGGAAATTTGTTTTACATACGCGGATTCTCCGACACGAAAAATTGCGTGCTTGGAAATTATCTTGTTCGATAAATCAGGCTTATTTTTAAAAAGATTTGAAGGTTAATTAACTCAGCATACCCCGGTGCCAAAGTTCGCTTGCCTCTCGGCCTCAAACGTGATTCTTTTTTAACGACAACTAAAACCAGCCGGACCTACGGCTTAGCGTGCCATCCGCAGCCACGAATCATCTTAATTACGGTTAAAGAAATTTATTCTCATAAAAGAATCTACAAATTCACTTATAATGAGAACTTAAAAAATATTACAATCAGTGGACGCGTACAAAAGGTCGGTAGGTAAACAATAACAAATATTCGCTCCGTGCTGGCTACTTGCGCGGAACTAGTTTGTCATCGGTCATCTTCAATACTCAACACAATAGAATGTGTCGATGTGTGCGACTGTGCGTGTGCTATGCTATGAACGGAGTAAGCGCAACTAGATGCGGCTCACGTTATGGATATGATTATTTTTAAATATAATGTTTTTTTTTTTTCCTTTTTTTTTTAATTGTTTAGCGTATGTATGTTTTTGTAGTTATTAGTTACTTAGTTTTTACAGTATATTTATTCGGTTATTTAGAATAGTCTATTTACTATAGTTCATTACAGTATATTTATTTATATTTATTTTTATAATTAAATCAGGAGATTCGAGCCTGCTGTATCCTAACTGGAAAGAACTAAAAAAAAGTTGACTTTTATGGGGGTTTAAACGAATCTTCAGGAAAACGTCTTATAAACTGGACAACAGTGGCTTTGTTAATGATTTAGAAACCCTTAAAACAAGACATTGAAATTTTTTTTACAATATTAAATTACAATAACATATGTATTATAATATTGCGGTCATTCTACGTCGCTTTTTTTTGTTTTTACTAGCGACCCGCCCCGGCTTCGCATGGGCATAAAAACCTTTCTCTTGAATCACTCTATCTATTAAAAAACCGCATCAAAAATCGTTGCGTAGTTTTAAAGATTTAAGCATACAAAGGGACATAGGGACAGAGAAAGCGACTTTGTTTTATACTATGTAGTGATGATAGTGATTCTCATTAAGAATTCTTCTTCATAGAATATAATATTCGATTCGATATAATAGCACAGGCACTAGCAATTTCAGTAAAAGGGCAGTGCTCGTTGTGTTTACATTTGAGCCGGCGCGGCGCCCCCTCATTCCTTCCGCACGGCTGCGCTGTTCAACCATTTCTTTTTCTGTTCAAAAGATTTGCGAGCAATGAAATCCTTTTTAAGTTTTTACAAAACAAAAATAAGTCGCGTTCGCTCCTGGTGTAGCCGAAAAACGTGGAGAGGCAGAGAAGTAAAATAATTATTGTGCCATTACTGGTTTGGTTGAGAGCGCGGTGTAAGCAAAAAATAAATAAAATACGCATTTTGCGAGTGTAGTTATGATGAAGGCTTCGCGTTGTTTCGTTTTATGATCAAACGTGTTATCTGTTGCCTAAAAACCTAGAAAGAGTGAAGATATTAACCATATATATTTCAAGACTAGCTGTTACTCGCGGCTCCGCCCGCGTGTAGGTCGCTTTTCGCGTAACCTGTGTTACATTGAAATGAAATGACGCAATCGAAGTAGCCAGGACATTATTCAAATATAAACAAATATCATGTTTCAGAGTTAAGTTCAAAGAATCTCTTTGTAGACAACATTAGCAGTTCTTCCCTCAGAAGTTAATAAAAATGGATTTTCGGCGCTACTGACCCGCGAGCAAGCCACATACAGTTGTCCATGCGAGAAACATCTTGGTCTCTGGTCGATGCCAGCTGCTTTTAGGGTTTGTCCCTGCGACTTATTTATCGTCATGGCAAAGCATACAGCAACTGGAAACTGGGTGCGTTTAAATTGAAAGGGGTAATTTTTCGCCTGAACCACACCCTGTGAGAATTTCGGCCTGTATTAAGTTGCGCTGCAAAACCGTTACTTTGAGTCGGGTCCCGTTGCATAGTTTAAGCGGAGAAAGATTTCTTAGGAGCATAATGGGAACGCCGACTTTAAGGGTAATGTTATGAGCAGGAAGACCACTTGCAGCCAATATTTCGTATTTCGATATAAGTTTATTTGGAAAAGTTGTTCAGTATAGTGGTCTGTATCTGCCCTTAAAATATTTGCAGTTGATTTGTGTCCACCTTATATACGACACGATCGTATGTTCCGTCTAACAACAAATTCAATTTTCAATTCAAGCACCACGAATGTTGCTTCGTGAAGACAACTAACAATAGCGAACCAAACCGTCCATTTACCAAACCAATCAATAGACAACAACCAAAGAACCTCAAAGACAGACCATCAAATTTTTTAATTTGCTAGGGTTAATTTCAATCTGCTGTACCATAATGCGAAAACGTAACCATAGCGAGTTGTAAAGTAAGTCAGCGCCATCTATTAATATTTTATGTTACTAAATTTACGATCAAATTCAATGTGTTATTATATTAAAATTAATAGGCTGGTGCAGTGCGTGTTTTCGTCTTTATTGAAATGGATAATATAAAGTAGAAATCCTAGCCTTATCTAAATTAAATTAAACGTAAGTAAACGCATTAAAAGTTTTGAAGCAGTGTTTGAAGTGAATTTTCAATCGACCATAACTTAACTTTTTCCCTTAACCGATTTTGACGAAACAAAGTTTTGTCAACGCTCCTAATTATATGTAATCCAACTGTGAAAACCGCGTTTAAATCTGTTGAGTATTTTCGAAGTTATAACGTACCAGACAGACATACAAACATACAGACAGACAAAAATTCCAAAAACTGTCTTTTTGGTTTCTGTTACTCTTTTTTAATCGCACTCAATCAGTTTTTTTGAAAAATATTAAATGTACAGACACTAATTTTAGTGTCTTATTATATGTATTGATGGTTTATTTTCTACCGCCTTTCAAATATATGTTTTAAATCAATCAGGATCATTATCATGATTTAGTGTGGGTAACAAGATCAATCGATCAAGTACACCCTGGTGTCAGAGTCAATCCAATTGTATTTGTTACTCTTTTGTTACGTAAGATTAAGCCTGCTTCTTTTGTAGTACCAAAGATGATTCAAAAATTATGGCACTCTTTCCTTTGGGTCATGGAGCATGGCGTTTAGACAGCACCACGGAATAGAGAAAGCATTTATTAGTTCGTGGACAGTATAATATCTCTCAGAGCGACTTATCAATGACACCATAAATGAACGTAGAAACACTAAAGAAGGCTTGACTCCTCTACTTATAGACTTCCGGATACACTTCACCCAAAACATTCCCATTCTGATTCGCACAATAATGAAGCTAGTTATTTATTTCAGCGGCCATCTTCAGGATCCTCTTGTCATTATTATTTAAGGCCTATTCGAAAAAGCTTTCGCTTTGCGGTTGCTTTCAAATTCTATTTAGCGATTTTGTTCACGATTTAGCATTTTGAGTTCCTTTCTTGTTGCGTACTTGAACAATCACCAGTCGAGATTCAGTAGGGTCGGATAAAAAGGCTTCACATTGGTAATCGTATTATTGCCCTCCGGCAAATTGCTACCGATTGAAAATGGGTGAACCACAATAGAAACTTGTAATTTAGATTCAAGATTTCCCTCAGGTTTTCGATGTATTTCATTGACAGTGTGAAAGCCCAGTTTCCCTAAATCTTGGGACCACTGTTTAATTTTACCTTGTTATTTAAATGTACGTTAAAAAAAGATCATCAGGTGATATGCCTTTTTATATGAAACGCTGAAGCTCGATTTAATTTATAGGTTGATATGACGTTTTACATTAACAAAAATCCTATATTAAAGTATATATCCATACTAATATTATAAATGCGAAAGTCTGTCTGTCTGTCTGTCACCTCTTCACGGCTAAACTGCTGGACCGATTGTGATGAAATTTGGTAGGGATGTAGTTAAAGACCTGGAGTCAAACATAGGCTACTTTTGAGCGCGATATAACCGAGTCCCACACGGGGCGAAGCCGCGGGGAACATCTAGTCTTTCATAAATCAACAATGCAGCAGTTTACAGTCTACTTTGAAGCAAAATTTTTACAGGAAATTCGAATCATGTCGGTCACCTAAATATATACAGAGTATTCTAATTATATCGTCTTCTACTTAACAATGAAAAAAATGTCCGTCCCGTAAATAATAACAAATATATTGAATCCGATTTTGACAATCTTGTAATGCGATGTCGTAAAATTGAGGTCATACTAATTTGTGACCATAAAAGCTGATGGAATATAAATAGCCTTTTAAGGCAAGTCCATAAAATATTGTTAATTACTACTTAAAGGAATAACTCCGCTGTACGAATCGTTTAATGGGCATTATGAAGGGATTATCATGTTTATTCTAACGGTTTATATGTATGTTTAAAGCATTTGTACATTCTATTGATTATATATTCCAGATTAACTAGCTGTTGCCCGCGGTTCCGCCAGCGTGGGACTCTGTTATATCGCGCTCAAAAGTAGCCTATTGTTGACCCCTGGTCATTAATATATCCATACCAAATTTCATTATCATCGGTCCAGCGGTATAGCCGTGAAAGCGTAACAGATAGGCAGACAGACTTTCGTATTTATAATATTATAGTATAAAAGTATGGAGTACCTACCTATGGATTTGAAGGTGGTATTTAAAACGTCATAATCGTCATCAAAATGTATATAAGTGACCGATTTTTAAGCTATTTTGCCGCATGGTTTGAGGACTACATAGTTAAAAGATTTTGTTATTATTACAGAATACTAAATAGTACTAACGGTTACTATATTGACTGTACCTGAAGTCACGATCTAATTACCTAATTGATACACTGATAATTAAAAATATAATTTAATCATTGCAAAAAAGTATCACATACCTTGTTTAAAAATGCAACTGGTGTGTTATTGTGGCTAAAATTGAGTAACTTTTATATCGAGATCGATCATTGTACAATCCATCAAATATGGGACATTGTTTTTTTCAAATAAAGCGGCGCGTCCTCCATTAGATTCCAGTGACCAATTTTGGCGACAGTCATTTTCTAATTCAGCGGACCGAACGCGATTAAGTGGCGGAGGTATGTCTGCAATCCAGATAAAATATAAAATAGGACTTCAAAAGATTAAGCTATAAAGTATTTATGTAAAATTAAGAGATGTGAATATTGTAGGTTGGTATGAAAGCGAAAGCATTTAAAAAAAAAATTGACGCGCTCTTTTCGAAATTCTTTGATTTAAGCTAAGTATTGAAATGTCTACAATGTGACTTAATATCTTGATTTTGTTAATTAAAAGCCAGACAATTATTTTATATATTTGCCTCAATTATTCTTAGGTACTTATCAGTGTTTAAGAAGGTGTAGGTTTACTTAAGGGATTAATAAGAACACAAAACCTTTAATATACAATTGTAATAATTTACATGAATTTACAAATAGTGATATACTGCATTTAATATTGTGATTGGACTAATTAGCTTACTATAGATAGTACCAATTAGTAATTGCAATGTTTCCTAGTAAAATGACCAATAAAAGGCACACCATTTCGTATTAAACAGTCGTATTCATAGATTCACGTGGTAATTCGACGTTTTATTTGCAGACTGCAAGTTCTACATTGCCTGGAGCACTCGAATGGCTCCGGAGGGGAAACTATACTTGTAGATGGGTTTTATGGAGCTCTGAAATTGAAGGAAGACTTTCCTGAGGATTACGACTTTTTGACCAAGTTCCATATAGAAGCCGAATATATAGAAGAAGGACATCATCACAAGTATTCTGCGCCGGTTATAAGAGTTGACGATGATACCAAAGAATTGCAGCAGATTAGGTTAGTTATCAATTTCAATCTTCATATTATTATAACAACACTGGCTGTTCTCCGTAGTTTCACCCGCCTCGCCATTATTTTTCCCGAGATTCAGGCTATAATATGCAGAAACAATTTTTGAAAGTAAGTAACCAGTTACCCCCTTGAAGATTATTTAAATGACTGTTTGGAGGGTAAACAAACGTAAAGACACTAACTCTTTGAAATTATTTATTTATTTTTCCATTACATTATTCTATCATAACATATTTAAATCCAATGCAACAGAATAGACAACTAATTTAATAATATTTAAAGTACATATAGGAATACACAGAGAGCGGACATAATGCCTTATCTAAATCTTCAATTTTTTTTAATAACGTTTTTTTAACTAAGGTTCAACGTCTACGACCGGGCACCCATGGCGTTTGCTGATAGCAATCAATGCAGGTCCTACTACCGCTCGTTAAGGAACTTGGCTCGGTATTACGAGGATCCGGCTAATCAGTGGCAGTTCAAGTTGACACCAGGTATCCATCTTAAAATAGGCATGATGAGCAGTGCCGGTCCCTGGGCTCCGAAGCAATCAGCTAAGGAAGCAGCCGGGAAAGCGCTAAGATGAGAGAGAGATGAGCAGTGCCGGCCCTGGGGTAGAGCGAGAGGAGCGATCACTCTAGGTGGCGGTGCTAGGGTTGCCAAAAAGCAAAAAAGCGAGAAATGTTCAACGCAAAATTTAATTTTGATAGCGATTTTAGAGAGAGCCGGGAGCTCGCTGCCAGATCAGATGTTTAAAAATATATTGTTTTACGCTGAACATAGCAGACAGATGAGAAAGCATCGACTAAAGGGTGCTGAACGATAATCTCGCTCTTCCCCCGATCAAAGATTAGGGCACCGGCACTTATTATGAGTACATTGAACGAAAAATTTAAAATACTTCAGAAAGGCAAGATCAAAATATCCATAACATAAAAAAGAAATTTGAGACCGTGCGCAATTCCAAATTCTATGAAAATATCAAAAGCTCTTCATCAGCATTCAAGCCTGTTTTTCAGTAATATTCTTCAGAGCTTTATAGATATGCTTTAATCATGATCTTATTCGATTAAGTAACGTTGGTAACCTTTTTTTAATGCTCTTAAAACGTCACTCACTCTATAAAATGTATTTGACTGGGAAAGTAAGGTAGCCACGTAAGCTTTGGATGGATTTCTCGAAATTCCCACAAAAGCGGAGCCTACGGCTGACAAATATTTCACAGTTTCAATTTTGCTAAATATTAAAATGAAAAAAAAAAATTCCTATTCATTTTCAAAGAGAAAATTTAATGTTAAACTACTTAAATATTCAAGCTTGAAATCAATTTCATTAAGGTTTCAAGGTGGTTTCGAGTTTAAATAAATTTTGAAGTTTCTTATTTAAAATACCGATCCCTGAAAATAGTTGATTTTTCTACTAAAAACGATTAAATATTCTTTAATATTTTTTTCCAGGCACAGTAATGGTGATGGATAATTTCCGAGTGTTACATGGGAGGACTGGGTTCTCTGGCCATAGAGTCTTGTCTGGCTGCTACGTCTCGCGGTCTGATTGGCTGGACAAAGCACGCACACTGAAACTGATCCAATGATTAATAAATTATAGTCATCCTCATTTCGAGTAGGCGTCACGGTCAATCGACGATGCACACCCTGGTGTCAGAGTTCTTCGGAACCGCCTCACGGCCTTGACGTGGTTCCTTTTAACGACTACCAGATGGCAGCCGGGACCAACGGCTTAACGTGCCTTCCGAAGCACGGAATCATGTTTATTATCTGACAATCAGGTGATTCAATCCTCCAATGTCCTAACTAAACTGGAAACAACTAAACAAAGTCTGCTTCCCGTGGGAATCGAACCCACGATCCCCGGGTCTACAGGCAAACTCTCTCATTCTTAGATTAAAAAAAGGGAATTAAAATGCTAAAATCGCAAAGAGCTTTAACTTGAGACGAATATGTCGTAAATAGGATGTCAGAACTTGGTATATTAAAGACATGTGACGCCCCGGTAATACATACTTCGTGACCTCTATCTTAGTCTTGGAAATGAGAGGTTAAGAGAGACGGAGTCACATGGAGTGTCATATTTTGCGTCACGACTTGCTACAACAATTCCCAGCTCATGTAGGTATTAGCAGAATGAGGCGGCTATCTTTTTCATGCAGATAGAAATTAACAGGATGGACCACGTAATAGTAAAAGTGCAATATATAGAGATGAAACTTATATATAATGTCAGCCAAAAATAATGAAATCCTTCCGAAGATTAAATCACAAAATCAACTTGGTTACAACGCACTGTATATTTAGAGGTATAAAATCAATTTTCACAGGTACATCATACGAACTCGAACGCCATACGTTGTATAAAAAAAAATCTTTGCCACAAAGAGTTCCATTCTATTTGCCAACAACCTTTTTACAAAATTAATAAAATTGTTGATACTATGAACTGAATAATTATGAAAGGGATTCAATTTTCTTCTTTGCACAAAAAGAATGGCTGATGAAGTATTCAAGTTTAAATACGGGTATCTCTAAGAAGAGGTTCCTTTGTGGTAGGGCAGGAAAAATATCGAATATTATGGTATCGATATGAATTACAAAAAAGTCAACTAGCATAATGTTTCCGCGGCTATTCGATATTGATCAAACCGGTAGACAAAGCCTAAATAAAGATTTTTATTCATCATTCATATTATGTGGGTCAACTGAATCCGCGAACCACCAAGATTCAAATGAACATCAGCTTTAGTATAGAATGGGTACATGTTATAAATGAACTTAATATATAAATGTAAATAATGACTATGTTTTCTTTTTTCAACCATAAAATAAGAAATGAAAGAAAAGAATTTGCAAACAAACAAAGTATGATTAGTAATTTTGTATAATATTTACACCAAATAAGCCATTAAATTAGGTCACTTTAAACTTTGTTTTAATTGTCAAATTAATTTAATAAAATATTTAATTGTAATAAGTTCTGATGCGGCATATCCAAACGTGAACATAGTTTGATAGATCTACATTTATTTTCAAAAATATCTTTGTATACTTTCATCGATTTTTTCGCCCAAAAATATACGACAGCACTAGGCTATTGTTGAAAAATAATAGATTTTCTTTGGATTGCCGACAATCGCTACATTTGTCTCATAAATCTGGAAGGGAATCTATAAATCAAAAAGTATTGATATATGGCCCATATTTCTTTACCAATTATTATAGCTTTTATTTGTGGTATTTATTTGTATATCATTTTATACTAGTAGTATTCTAGTGTTAGTTTTAAGGAAATAGAAAAAAATGGAACTTCCATGTTACTTAGAATTAATCAAGTAAGTCAGTTTTATACATATTTTACTTAGATATTTTAACTACAACTAAAAACTAAGTAGGTTTCCATACTAATATTATAAATGCGAAAGTCTGTCTGTCTGTCTGTCACCTCTTAACGGCTAAACTGCTGGACCGATTGTGATGAAATTTGGTAGGGATGTAGTTAACGACCTGAGGTCAAACATAGGCTTAACTTTTGGGCGCGATATAACCGAGTACCACGCGGGGCGAAGCCGCGGGGAACAGCTAGTAAGTAATAAAATTATAGAGCCTTGACTTGAACTCGTTGGGATTGTGTATGTATTGTGTTGATAAACCTATTTAGACGGCAACCAGACCTAGAACCAGCTTTGTGGCAGTAATTGTAGCAATAATGATGCTGTTTTCGTCTTGATTGGACTTGGCGACAGGGATCGGGAATTCGGTTATAATCAAAAATTAGCTTATTTTTCTGACCATATAAGTTTTACAACGGCTGATAACATTACTATTCCACTCAACTCATCATCATTATTTCGAGTAGGCGTCACGGTCAATCGACCATGCTCATCCTGGTGTCAGAGTTCTTCGGAACCGCCTCTTGGCCTCTGACGTGGTTCCTTTAACGACTACCAGATGGCAGCCGGGACTAATGGCTTAACGTGCGCTCAACTGATATATGCCTAAAAATAATCGAGTATTAAGGACCCTAAAATGAATTAATGTATGAACCGGTATATAATAACTTTCATTAACCAGGTTACCGTTATTTTTGGGTTTTTAGAATACTGGTTTTCATTGGCGGGAGTACTGTCGTAGGTACTTCCAGTTCCAAATTATACATATACTAGCGGCGGTTTTTCAGGCCGGCTTCGCATGGGCATAAAAACCTTCCTCTTGAATCACTCTATCTATTAAAAAAACCGCATCAAAATCCGTTACGTAGTTTTAAAGATACAATTAGGCATACAAAGGGACATAGGGACAGAGAAAGCGACTTTGTTTTATACTATGTAGTGATGTAGTGATATCATTTTCAGTATCGATGAAAAACTATTTCAAAAGTTCGGTCAATACCAAGGAGACGGCACCTGTCATACATCGCTGACAATATTTTTGCGTCCAGCTGACATGGGTTGGAGGTAAAAAAGGTAATTTTAGCGACCATTGTTCAGAATGTCAGATCACTGAAAGAAGGAAACATTAATTTAATTTTCCGCATACCACTAAACTAGTTTTTTATTAAGTACTTGCATCATTGTCTTATAATTTTCTTTTACGTAGGTAAAGGTTGACTGTTAGATAATGCTTTTAGCATTAAGTTCGCCTATTGTGCTATACAACTGTATTTTGTACAATAAAGTTTAAATAATAATAAAATAAACACTGCATATAATAACGGAAATCGCGGTTGCCCCTAGCAGCGTATAAACCTGCAGCTTTAGAAGTATCATGGGCACATTACCGATCCTTGTTATATATTTTTGCGCCCCTTTTGAACGCCTTTTTATTATTTTTAGTTTTTAAATTAGTTTCAATAAATTCATCTACAAACTTTTTTTCGGATTAACTGTTAAAATTTAGCCGTAAATTTAAAACACCTGTTAAATGTTATTTTTTTGGAGTTACTATGCGTAGAAAGTGTATATATCTCAAAGATAAAAAAAAAACAATTGTCTTACGCACGATTCGAAATTCTTTGATATACCTACTATTATGGCATTAGATAACTTTTTTATTTTGATAGTTAGTGATGTATTTTGAAGTCTAGTTTTAAATTTTAAATACGACATAGCTATCACAAATATCTTCTTTATAATGTGATCTGAGAGTACCCGCTGACACAAAATTTCCGTTTTAAGCTTCACGCCTTACTGGGTATGAAGGGTTAGGACTGGCATTGAATATTCATGCTATAGATACCTGACGGAATCCCAATGTGTTATTTATGTATGTAAATATATCTTGGCATTTTCCCGCGCCCGCTGTCACTCCCGTTGCGCACGAAGTTTGACCTCGAGCCTTTCAAGCGGAAGAACTGGGTATTGCTTGGAGTATATACCTTTTCTTTGTGTAAGTTTCTGGTGTAGGTGTCTATTGATAAAATAACATATGTACAGATTATACAGGTATAAATTGTTTTCGCTAGTTTATTAATACGTTACCAAACTATAAAAAATGTATAGGGTATTTTATATCTTTTGAAGCCGTAAAACCTTTTGAGTTTGTTTTTTCTGTTTATAACATAGTAAAGTAATAAAAAACTTTTTATTGACAAATATATATAAATGTATGATAAATTTAATAGAAATCAAATAATAAATCGGCATTTTTCAAGCATCACTTATATTTTGAACACAAAGAAGTTCGAATCCGCGCGCGGTTTTAAGTGACGCAAACATTTTTTTTAATCTATGTTTGAACAGCTTTAAATATTTTATTTTTAAATTCATGAAACATTCGTAATTAAATAAAATTATCGTTTCCAGCCAGCGTTTACTGAAAATATTTTTCCCAACTGTTCGTATTTCGAATGCGACCACGAGTACATTAATATGAGCAATGTGTTGCTTGGGTTACCGCAGAATATGTGAAATTAATTACATTAATTACAACATTCGTGGCAGCTGTTACACCTCTCTTTATTATACAACTTATTTTAGTATATTTTTCAAATGATTTATTCTTTTAAACCATAAAACTTCGCGCTAGCTCGTGTTCCATTGTCTGTGTTGCTGTATGTTTGCATTTTAAATACATATCCAAGTGTAGGCCTTTTCAGTTATAAGTGCCAACTTATACCCTTTTATATTCTTATTAGGTACCTATAATTATACAGCTGTTCATACTAAAGTAACAAAATAGATTCCTTTTGAGACAACTTGAGCGTCCTTCTATCCTAAATTAAACATTTTCTAAATTGCAGCTGATCTCAATACACAACTCTGTTAAGAACTTAGATACTTACCTAGAAAATATTGAAGATAACTTTTGTGTTCGTTCCATCATAATATTAGTCTCCGCACGAAACTGTTCTTACTTAATACTGTAATCGAAAATCTCCGGGTATTACCGAAATCAATTTGAATATATTTTTAATTAATTAATTTGAGTAGTAAGACTAGATTGCTGTTTGACGAGGGTATCTGCCTACTTTATTCAAGCATTGTTAATAGCATAGAAACAGCAACTTTTACTAAAGGCTGTTCCCTATTACGTCGATCATTGAACTATTGAAAATTTGAAACCGATACCTTTATCAAAGAGGTCAGACGTTGCCTTGAAGACAAGGTATATGACTCGAAATCTGGTACAATATATCCATTGGAATACAGGGCGTAGCAAAGTTACTTCTAAAATTTGCATTGCTATTTTTTTAACTGTTAAAAAAAACATATCGAGGACAAATAATCTTATCAAGAAAAAAAAACACGCAACGCTTAAGATATCGTAAATCTCATCTTTTTTAAATTAAGTTGAACTTCTTTTCGCGTAAGGGTCTGTTTTCACGAGCGAGAGTTGCGGCGATATGATCGTCGCGTCATCGGGCGTGCCACGTATTTCTATACACGCACTTAGAACGTGTCTACACACTGCGATATTATCACGGCGATTCTGTAATTATTTCATTTTGATTCTTCCGCACTTGGCGACGCGGCCTAAGGGCGTTTCGACCGTCATTTTTCATCTCATTTGCGATTCATAATTCAGGCATGGAGATATATGTTGTCGGTGTCACAGGCCGCCTCCCAAAATTGAGTTCGAATATTTCACGTCACTGCCACGGCTGCTCGTCTCCGCGAACGGATGTGAAGCGATTATTCAAAATTATTGGTTTACGAATACGTAAATATATCGTATTTTTTCTCGTTTCGTTCGGAGAACTTTTTGTATTTATGTCAATGTCAGCAGCATACCAAGCTACCTGAATTCTTTGCTAAATCGATTATTTGCGTAGACTTTAGTTGTTTGGACATAGACT
The DNA here is from genome assembly GCA_947044815.1 of Apomyelois bistriatella. Taxonomy (NCBI): domain Eukaryota; kingdom Metazoa; phylum Arthropoda; class Insecta; order Lepidoptera; family Pyralidae; genus Apomyelois; species Apomyelois bistriatella. Next base: position 3,686,319 of record OX345693.1, read on the forward strand.
TGACGCTCTTTATGCTATCCTAATTAACTGAAAAGTAACTTTATTTACTTAGGATATTATTTTTCTTCACTTTCACATATATATTAAGAATTACGTTTTTTACTGTTCCTAAAACCATCTGTTGAGGGTAGTAATTAATATTGAATGTGAGGCAAGAAAAAATATAACGTTTGTAATATACGTTAACCCCCTTTTCCCATGATTTTCATAACTCTATAGATATTTGCCATTCTGTTAATTCTTTTTCCTCGTCTATTCTCAAAAGAAGGATTTTTTCCATAGTTACTACCTATTTTGATCATCACCGTAAATTTAAGAGCTAAGCTCTTTTAAGTTCCTTTTTTCTTCTATTTTTGTATATCCTTTGCCAGTTCCTTTATTTATTGTTACGACACGACGTTTGTTTTTTCCTTTATCTATTTCATATAACTATGCCTTGGTCCGACGTTCTGATCAGACGGTCCAAATATTATATTATACTTAGAAGATTCCTATTAACAGATTCATCAATTTCGAAATAAGGTTTACGATGTCCCTCGGGTAGTAAAAATCCGGGCAAGAATTAGAAAGAAATGAACATAACAATACATCTTATAAAAACGTTTCGAGCGTGATTGGAAAAACAAAAGCTTCCGTTCGGCGCTCAGAGGGCCTGTGATTTACATTTAATAATGAAAATTGACTTGAAGGCGCTCCCATTTCTAATAATCCTCTGTATCCATACAAATATTACCTTAAGGGAAATACAATAATTGATATATGATCTAGTAGCTGTTGCCGGCGGTTTTACCCGCTTAAATAACGCCAACACAGTCTCCCAATAAAAAATACACCAAACAGTAGCTCCGTTTTGACGTGAAAGAAGGACGAACATACAAATACACTTTCATATTTATTAAGTACAAGCTGTTGCCCGCGGCTCCGTCCGCGTGGGACTTTGTTATATCGCATCCAAAAGTAGACTATGTTTGACCCCTGGTCCTTAACTAAATCCATACTTAATTTTACAAAATCGGTCCAGCGGTTTTTGTACGCTACCAGTGTCTGTCGGTTAGATTCGATGTCACCGGTAAAACGTTTTGGGGAGTGTAATTTTTCAAGTGAATCCTTGAAAAGATATTGCTCTTATGTAATAGTATACCAAATAACACGTTCGTATAAGAAAAACATCGAAAAATATGGCAAACTACTTATAAGGTTTCCGTTTGTATTGCGAAACCTTCAAAATGACAATAAATCGATATACTACTCTTTTTTCAAAGTTTCCCGAAAATTCTTCTTCGATAAAATATGTTCTAAAGACAAAAGCAATTATTCTTAAAATTGTCCTACAATGTGGAAATCCCGGCTGTAATTTATAGAGCTGAAAAAGCCGCAAGCGATCGCAGTGCTTGCTATTTTTTTTTATTATCTCGGCAAGCCAGTGCAATACTATAATGGCATAAATTATACAGCGCACAAAGGGATATATCGTAAGCGTGTTAAGCCGCTGTGGTTGACAATTCGGCAAATAGTCTCATACACGGACATTGAAGACAGTGCGGTATGGAGAAGAATATGAAGGAAAGCTTCTACAACCAGAAGTAACTGAGGTCCATAAAATTCTACAAAGAAAGCAAAAATTTCTAATCGAATAAATCTCTTTAGTTGTTGATTGATTTATACACAACCGAATATCTACGATCGTATCATATATTCTTCACTAGTTTTTTTTTCTGGATTTTGTTTATTTAGTTAAGTTACGTCACTGCATTGTTTATGGACAATGGAACAAAATATTTCGTTGACTTGTCTCAACATTTACAGTGTCGATATATTTAGTTATATACTACAATAATAATTTTGATTTGATTTTGAGAAATAAAATACAATGACACAGATATGATATTATGAAAGCCGTGATGTACAATGGCGACTTTATCGCTAAAGCAATATGCACTTTCCTTTACTACTTTTACCTTCTGAATGTGTATTTAAAATACCTACACGTCCTGTACATTGTTTCCTACATTGTTTACATAATTAAAATGTGTGATGTCATCTACAACCTCGTTTATTTGAGCCGTTAGATAATGGGGCTATAAAAAACGGGATTATCTCTCCTGTAATTCTGCGATCCTAGCCCGCGACAGTAAAACGATCGTAAGCGGGAATAAAGAGGATCGCCAACTATGAATGCTGAGTCTGCTAGTTCTGTTATTAGTTTTTTTACTAACACCTTACATTTTCCCGCCCTACATGGGACTAATATACATCTCAAAAATGGCACTCCTGTAGATGGTCTCTGATAGAGATGTTCGAGTGGCTTGTTTATGAGCTGACAAACTGCGATACCATTGACACGAATGAGAATTAGTACTTGTATCAGTTTTAATTGTTCTCTTAATTATTTAGATTCGCGGCGCAATTTTCTTCCCTTAAGAACCTTTTTAGAAAGTATTAGGAAATTTAACAAAAGAGATTAATGTAATCGGCAAAGTTGTTTTTACTAAGAACTTCTTAGATTATATCATTACCAAATGAAATAAGGATACAATTTATACATAAGGCAGGCAGGTAAATAAAAACTCAATGTTTTTTTAGTGGGTTAAATGAGATTAGTTCACATATAAAGCAGATAATATAATGTAGTTGATAAAATGTAGATTACTTTGTAACATAGATAAAATGGCATACACATTGTATGCTTTATGTCACAGTGTCGCGTCTATAAAATTAGAACCGTGTAATAGCATTTTGGTGAATTTTCACAAAATATCTTTGTCAATCACTCTCTATCTTAAAGTTTTCTTGATTGCGTCCAGAAAAAAATCTGTTTTAATTTGAAAACATTACATTATACCTTATTAAAAACTGTCCAAACATATGGATACGATATAATTTTTTTAATAATAAATTTTTGATTAATGGTTTGACTTCTATACTCCTGCTGTTAGAGATCAATATCCAACTGTGGACTAATTATGGCTAGAATTATATAAAATGCCTTGAGGGAAAAAGAATAGCGGATGTATCGAAAAAAAAAGATAACATAATTTTATTAAGCTTCTGTACTTCTTATATTAACTATTACTAGCAAACAGAAACTCTACCTAATGGAAAGTACCTTCGGTGTTGCAAGACTTGCAGACTACTATGTATGTCTACAACACCCAAGTGTATCACGTATTGCGAACCACGAAGAAATACTTTCATAGCATTTTTGTGAAAATGTATTGTTTTGTTAATAACCGTGATAAGAAAGTCGTTCTGCATCGCATTCGAGGGAGGAAAATTGTCTCAAAGCATTCGCAAACAATACGTAACTATCAGACTCGAGTATGTGTGTGTGAGCACCTTGTAAACGCGTCACACCGAGCTACTGGAGCAGTGCAAATTATTTCGCTAGCGTGTATCGATAGAGCCAGTTACCCACTGAAATACATATAGTTCGCAGTGTACTTACGCATTCGTCTTTAGGTACTGAATATTTAAAAAGCTGACAGGATAAACTGCTGTATAATTTATTTCTTCTAAGACCATAGAGTAACGCGCAACTTAAGCCGTTTTATGTTAGTAAAGTCAAAAACTTTCGTGAAAGATAAAATTTACTCGGATACTGATTTATATTATAATGCAAAGGGCCGGATATATTTGTCACGGAGGCGAAAGATCCATTCTCAGAAAGAGTAGATTTCGATATAACCTAAAACTATACCTCAAGACAAAGCAGACGGAAGAGACGGACGTAACAAGAGTAAGAAGTAGAGTTCGAGAAAGGGCAAACAACTAGTTAAGGGTCAAAATAATATATTAAAAATTTGGTAGAGCCGTCCTGTAGCAAAACGGTTCGGAGGTAACCAAGATCAAAATACTATGCAAGAAAAATTCGCACGCATACGATGAAGAAGATTTGTGCATTTTCACGACTCTTTTACTGCGAAATTACTATATATTTAGCTAACTTTTTGCTACCAACCTTTACAAACATTGACCAAATGCTGGCCCAACGTTTAAACAACGCACAGCATAAGAGTACAGTACAGCATTAGATATACTTAGTGCAACGAGCTCCCCGTTCGCAGTTTACAAAGCCACATAAACATGTCTGCACAAATAGTTTCAGTAAACTTACATAGGTACATACATACAAAGGTGTTTACACACTAGCGCAAAGTAATATCTCTCCTCGATGCAAATTGCTTTTTTTCACTGGTACCAAGTTTTTAGGATAACCAAGTTTTATTGAATTGTGGAAGTAATACTTCATAAGATGGATTTGTGTTAAAGGGAACATGAAAGGTTTTTCATTTACTATATTTACATCTTATCCACCTTGCATTATCAAATTTCACAAATAACTTATGTTTCTTTAAAATTTAATAATCGTAAAACAAACCGCTGGCTTTTTTTCTTTATTCTTATTTTAAACCGACTTCCAAAAGGAGGTTTTTTATTACCTCATGTCTAAGTCATTTACAGACCAATTTTTAAAATAACCGACTTTTAATTTTGTCCCATATATCAAAATCGGTGCCGTAGTTTAGTTTTAAAATCAACTTAATCAACTAAGTCAAATAATTGAGTATTTTCGAGTTTTCGTATATTAACAAGTTGCTTGCTTGATGATGGAATAATTTAGAAAGGTCAATGAACCTCGTGTTAGTGTTTTGAAACGCCCTCATGGCCGCTGCATTAATTTATATTTTACGTACGATTTCCTAAAGGATTAATTTGTAATCAGGGCTAATTTGACCCTGCACGCTGTGGTGTCAGAGTGGTCAATCGACCCTTTGTTTTAAATATGGATACTGCTACAGTTATCGCTATTTGTAGTCCATTGGAGCACTAAGTACACTTAAGTAAGCAAACTTAGGTGTCTGAGTTTTTCTAATATAATGAAGTTTATTTAGCCCCAGTAAACAAATGGAAATTGGGTTTTTGTTTTTTGGGAAAGAAGATATATAACAATTTATCCGTCAACATCTGTTTGAAGGTTTTTTATATAGCTTTAACTGAGACTAATCCGAGATCTCTTCCGTTAGGAACTAGGCTTTACAAGAACGCTGTCGTAATGTATCGCCTTCGAAGTCCACATTAGTGCCGGTTCGTTTCCTGGATCCTCTGAAAATGCCGTTATCCATAAAAAAGAAAAGCATGTTAGAATCTGGGTATTCCAACTTCGCTTTAGAGCGTTAGATAGCATGGTATCTGCGATACATTTTGAATTTTATTGGCAAACAAATATCCCACCAAAAATATTTTCATGTAAAAATGTTGCCAAGACGAGTCTATATAGCTTACCCTGTGAAAAAGTTATCAGATCTCGTATAAAGCCAAGCTCTAAAGACTACACGCTCTAAACATATAAGTTCTATACTACACTTTAATCAAAATCTATGAAAAGTGGTCAGATCTTATGTAGAGCCAAGATTCTTGATCTACGCGCCCTTACTTTACCAACTTTAACTTCACATACTCCGTACTACTACTACATTTTAGTCAAAACGTGTGCCTTGGCCGTTTTATTTCACACACGATAACTCAATGCCTATGAAATATTCGTAACGGTAGCAAAACGGCCAAAGATCACGTTACAATTATATAACACTTTCGGATAATACGAGTATACTCTGTGTATGTTACATACTACAATCACTTTCTTGGCACTGTCATTGTGTGAACAAGCCCATTAAAAAGTTGCTTACAAGGAAAAAGACCTCCAACAGCCGTTACCAAAAGTTGATCTGAACAGGAAAATTGTGTTGTGGCTGAAATTGAGCGGAGAAAAATAAAGACTAAAGCCTGTTTGCAAGTGTCAGCATATTTACTTCAACGTGGGAGGTAATGGATGAATATTTTCTAAGTAATTTATTTTGGTTAAAAGTAATTTATTTTGGTTAAAAGTTTTTCTTTTTTTCCCCCAGTTTTATTTCGTGATTACAGACGATTACTTGAATAATGATATTTTTAGTTAGGTAATTATGTAAAAGCCATAGCACTTTCTTGCCACTTTTATCGAAAGCCTGATATTCGTCTGGCCGGACTTCAAAAAAAAAATCCATCAAATTCGAGAATTTTTCAAACGTTCATTTTGTTAGAGAAAAGCCGTCTAAAAAGCTTCACTAACGAACTGAAGGTGTCACAAAAATCTAGGGATTTCGCTTGATCCAAAACCTGTAAACTTTGAGTAGCGTTGGTTTATTCTATTTTGGTTCAAAAATAGACTATGTGTTTTAGATATTTCCGATATTACATTTATACATTTTTACATACGATTCGATTACGTTGGGCTTAAGATCAACTACGTTTGCAAGAACTGATGGTAGCGGCATAGAATTTCATTCCCACATCATCCGTTCCGTTACTTTTTCTACCTTTTTCATTTAATTTTGAGCAAAAATTCACTCTTATGCAATTTTGACCCATGCTCTACATGAAACTTATGATTTCGAACTACAATTGAATCTCAGTTGCAGAATTTAATTTCAGTTCTCTCGGATACAATGATTTATTCAACGATTCAATAAAATCGACGATCTAAGATCGAAACTTTTATACGAGTATTGATTCAAAGCGCTGGGTTGCTAAAACGATAAATTAAAAACGACTGATCAAGTGTGCATTTATTTAACCGGGAGTTAGTTATTTGCTCTCTTTTATAAATCAATGTGTGTGGGATTAAGATTCTTTATACTTCCTTGTAGTTTTTTTAAGTACCTATTTATATTTATTTTCTTTTTAAACAAAATAACTGTGTTACGAGTGAGTCAATCTCTTGTTTGTAAATATTTAGTTTTTAAGTTTTTGATAACGCGATGTTCTTTAGCGTTTCACTTATCATTGTCTAGGACCGAATACGCCAACTTTAAACATCATAACATGAAAATCTAGATAAATGACTACAAAATTTGTGTTGTTCCTTAGTCATATTTGAAACTATTCATGGGAAGAGAACCAGTGCCTTACTTATAAACTGGATGCATAACTTCCTTTTACGAGATTTCCGTAAAAATCGTCTATTGTGTCTCTATCAGACAGAGGGAGTATTGAGGAAGAATATTTGGGCTTTAGCCAATCTGAGAAAGATGTTACTTAAAAAAAGGCTATAATGAGAGCGAGGGGTGGTAATGGATGTGGATGACATAGATTGATGTGTTATCTACTAGAATTGAACTTTAAAACTAGATATCTTTGCAATGAATTAAAAAGGTCGCAGTACTGCTAACGTCAATCGAAGTCCATGGCGATTTCCTAAAGCCGTACGAAAAAGAAATACGTGTATCGATTTCGACACCGGAAAATTCTAGGATGAAAATTTCAAATATCGAGTGAGCCCCTTTGAAAATAGCTTTTGTTCCACGTTTCTAATTTACTGTCCTCTATACTCTTTCAGGGGAATCTAATTTATATCGAGGTAAGGGAACTGAATTAATAGGGATGCAGCCCAAAATGAGACGTATAACTAGGAAAGTAGGAGACAGTTTTACTTGAAAAGAAAAATGTTTGGTATTTTGCATGACATGTGGTAGCGAATGTGTGATGGTTCAGGAGCGTTTTCAAAGAGCCTAATGTTCGGTGCAATTGAAGTTGGTAATGGTGTTGAGATCGCGCCTGTGCGCCTGGCGAAAGTTAACGGTTGATTAGTTTTATTTGAAGTATAATGTGTAGTTCAGGTTTGCAATTTTTATTTAAGTAAAATTGTTATTTCCTGCCGTCTTTCAAAAAAGGTTGTCAAGTCAATACCTTCTACCTACTCTCACCTTTTCCATTATATATTATTTTGTATACTTCTTAGTTCTATTATGTTATTTTACCTCAAAATAAGTATAAATATTAGTATCATATTGTATTCAATCAACAATATGTTTCTTGAAATTTAAAGAAAAACTGAAATTCAATGTATAATAATGAATCTCTACCATTTGACATTCATACCAAAAGGTCCGCAAATTTCATAAAGTTTATATATTTACCAAGTAGATATGGTGTAACTTTAGTGGCGAATATTAGTTTTATATATCAAAAAACAATGATGGTATAGAAAAATATTACTTGTAGTTAGACTAGCAAGACATGCCTATCATATACAAGACTTATTTATCTATTGGTGTTGGTATGAGTGGAATTTTAACGTTCTTTCTAAGGGCTAGGCTTAGTCATATTTGTAGTTATCTTCAGCTCTCAACCAAAATAGCAATATCTGTCTTGCTCTATTTATCTTTTTTATACTTATGAGTAAGCAAATAAGCATAACTGGCGAGCCATCGCGCAGAATAGAAAACTTTGCGTTCTCTTGTTTCGGAGATCGAAATCCACTTGGGGTCAAGCAAGCGGAGTTAGTAAGTATATATTAGTATGTGTAATTACGATTATACTATACTGCTACGGAGCAACGCAAATCTATCCACCTATAAGAAAACCATCGTCGTAATGACGCAACGACTAACTTGTGTGAGATTGGTTTTAGATGTAACAGATCGAACATAGGCTATCTTTCTGTTGCATCATTGTTTTATGTTAACATTGAGGCCAGGTGTGGCGAATCGCGTCCTTCATGAATATATGGAACACGGCTAATATTTGTTCGACCCAATAAACCGCGACAATGAATACAACGCCACAAGCCACGTAGCCCCAACTTACGCAACACAAGTTAGATTTTCACCAACCGATATCAAAGATTACAATTCTATACTAGTACAGATGTATTATCCCATAATAAAAAATCGCGTCTTGTAAAATTTGTAGAGTATGTTGGTACTCACAGTGTGCTTTCATACAAAATATAACTCTATCTTTTAAGAGCCTCAAATATTGTCTGTCTTTTAATTAAAAAAACCGGTCAAGTGCGAGTTGAACTCGCGTGGTGAGGGTTCCGTACAATGCCAATGTCAGTTTTTAAATTCACTTGTGCGATTTCAACTAACTACTACTATCGCCATCTAGTGGTGTTTTAGTGAACTAAAACGTTTTATATTGAACTAGCTGTTGCCCGCGGCTCCGCCCGCGTGGGACTCGGTTATATCGCGCCCAAAAGTAGCCTATGTTTGACCTCAGGTTGTTAACTACATCCCTACCAAATTTCATCACAATCGGTCCAGCAGTTTAGCCGTGAAGAGGTGACAGACAGACAGACAGACAGACAGAAAGACAGACAGACAGACAGACTTTCGCATTTATAATATTAGTATGGATTTACCACTTAATTGTCAATTGAGAGAGTTCTTATAGGTTTTCCTGTAATCTACAGGCAATGAACTATATTTTGTATTTTTTTTTCAAAATTTTAGGCCCAGTAGTTTCGGAGATCAGGGAAAGGTCAGTTTTTGCCTTTTTTCATGAATAAAATCAAGACTATTTATGTTACAATAATAACAAAAAAATATTTGATATCCTCATAACGAACCCTTTCTTTTGATATATTACACGGTAAGGTTAGCTACACTTTATTTTTTAAATTTCAAATTTGTTCCCTGAAAATGGTCCTTATTTTACAAAAAAAAAATATTTACTTTGTTCATCTGTGTTTGGGTCACAGGATCACGCCATCCTACCAAATTTCATCTGTTTTAGTCCAGTAGGTTCGGAGAAAATTGGCTGTGACAGACGGACGGACGGACAGACAGACGCACGAGTGATCCTATATGTGTTCCGTTTTTACATTATTGTACGGATAAAACTAAAACTAAACCCTACCCTACCCTAAACCCTAAACTACCCTAAAAACTAAATCAAATTGTGATAGGATGAAAAATATTTAAAAAAAACGATTTTTTTTACATTATTTCATGAAAAATGCAGGATAATCTACATATAAGAAAGTCGTGTTAGTTACTCCACTTATAACTCAAGAACGGCTGAACCGATTTAGCTGAAAATTGTCAGGGAGGTAGTTTAGAGCCAGGAGAAGAACCTTTCACCCCGCTTAACTGTTCCCGAGGGAAGTTCTCGCGGGCGGAGCCGCGGGCAAAAAGCTAGTTATAAATATATTTAATTTTATACTTAGTTGTATGAATTAGGATCTTGGATTAATAAGGATCTTGTAGCGCCGTCTATTACGACAATTCGACATTGTGTTGTTGTATTCGAATTCTAATTCTATTCAAAATCTTTTATTACACAATGGGAGCCTCAGCCTATTGTAAACTGAATTATGGGCTTCAGTCCACATATAGTTTCTGGATCCTGTTAGCTGACAACGGCAGAGAACAACATGTTATCAATTTTGATTTTTAGATGTGCAATAAAATAAAATAAAAATTGGCTAAAAGTCTTAGCTTTTTCTATGTAACAGAGGTCATAAAAATCAAGTTGTTCTTAGTTTGAGCTGATATTTTAGTTATTTATTTAGCTTGTATTTTATACTAAATAAGAAGTGTTAGTAGGTTATTCCGGAACGGGTTGTTTGTCAAAAATTTACAGGACAGACAGTATACCAAATTTACAGCTCGCAGTGAATGTGAACTAAAAGTGCCATTGGATTAAAATAAAATGCATTTCTGCAGGAACGAGTACCTATGTATATTCTGGATAATTTAGGACCCACAATGGATTCGATTCGCTCGGGAATAAAACTTTGTCTACAGCCATTTTGACTCGACAAGTAGTAGCAAACTTTGTTAAATTGTTTACATTTTGTTTACATGTTGTTACTTGCTTGAATGCAGGCTTGAATCATCAGATTTTCTAAAAATAAAGATCATTCCGTGTTTCGCAAGGCATGTTAAGCTATTGGTCCCGGCTGTCATCAGGCAGTCTCTCTTAAACCATGGCATGGTCGATTGGCCTATACTCAGACTTTCATATACTTATTGATGATAGAGTGATTTGAAAATGTTTTATTTTGCTATTAGTTTACTTTTTTCTCGAAAGTTTGGTTCAAAATATAAATGTTGCAATTGATTGATTTTGTGAAAAATACATTTACCTCGTTCAGTAACACTGAAAGAAGATAGATTGGGTTTGAGAGTCGGGCTTGGAGTAATTTATGGTCTGCACAGACAGCCACTAAGTTACGGGGAATTTTTCGTATAAAACCAAATGAAAATGTGTGTTTGATTGTATGTAACCGATGCAAAAAAAAAAATATCTAAATAAATCTCTAGTCTCTGCCAAGGGAGACAGACGTGATGATTATGTATGTGTCTATATCTTAAAGTGCCTGGTGCTCTGTTCTTGCTAACCTGACATTACAGTAGAGGATATCCGTGCAAATGGTTTTATCGCCAAAGATGCTGAAGAACTTGCGAAGTGGTGAAACAGCTGGAAAGCTCTAAAGCAATCAGCTGAAGAAGGGTTGTTCTCAGTATGTCGAGTTCCATCACGTAGACGCAGCAGTGCTAACGCTCTCACCATGTCGATTTCCCAGCGAGTCGACCGATTCCACGTAACCAAGAAATGCGCTAAGTTGAGAGAGAGACCTCATGCTCTACTCTTGACTGAAAAAGTGACGTTTTAGAAAGTATAAGCACTAGCACATAAACATATTGAGGTCAATCCAACACCAAGCAACAGCGAAGCCGTCAGCTGACAATGCAACAGGGAAACACGCTCGAATGACGATGAGTCAACCCAGCATCGTAGGAGAGACTACAGCACACTCTTTTCAATCCATACTAATATTATAAATGCGAAAGTCTGTCTGTCTGTCTGTCTTTCTGTCTGTCTGTCTGTCTGTCACCTCTTCACGGCTAAACTGCTGGACCAATTGTAATGAAATTTGGTAGGGATGTAGTTAACGACCTGAGGTCAAACATAGGCTACTTTTGGGCGCGATATAACCGAGTCCCACGTGGGGCGAAGCCGCGGGGAACAGCTAGTATCTTAATAAAAATAAGCTCTGTAAATAAAGTATTATTTTTCGTTTGAATCATAAAGTTTGTTAATGAGGATGACATTTGAAAAGAACTTGAAAATATCCTTAAGGAGTCCTTTGTCAAAGGACAAATGTTTTTGTTTTAATATAATTAGAATATTATATGAAAATAAATCTGTTTTTTTTTGCCTTGCCTTGATTTAATTAAGTTTAAGTGCATTTCGCATAAACCATATTTATTTAATATTGTAAATAGAAAAGTTTATGAAAAGAGTCCTCTATGCTCTTAAATCAAGAATACAAAAACAATATTGAATTCTGGAATAATGAAATTAATAATTATTAACTTATTTTAAAAGAAAAATGTTCAACAGAAGTTTGTGTTTTTAATAATGCGTATAAACAAGTAGTTTTGTAATCTAAGTGAAATTCACGTGAAAGTAATATTGTTTTTACGACTATTATAGCCACATCAAGAAATGATTACTGGCATAAATCTTTATCTTTTGATCAAATAAACACCGGGTTATCGTACGTATCTGAAGGTCAGTCGCAAAGTAATCTATATATATAAAAAAAAAAAAAATGAAACCCGTTTTCCGTTGTCACGACATAGCATGAAAACGGCTTGACCGATTTGGCTGATTTTTTTTTTGTAGTTTTCTAATACTCTGTACAAGGTTCTTACGGAAAAAAATATTAAAAAAGGCGGTACGAAATTCGCCGGGTCAGCTAGTATATTTATAAAAAAATCATAAAGCTGTAGTTTACAAATGCTATTTATTTAATTTCAGACTCCCTAATCCCTATAGAATATTTTTAAAAGTCTATTTTGGTAAATTCAAAAATTCTATTTAGATACTTTTGAGTTGATCCTGATCTAAACCTTCCAGTTAAGACTGATTGATATGTTAAAAGGATTAATTGTAGGTAATTTATATTAGCTGATTAATGATACATAGTTAGAGAAGACTACCGTGCCCCTTTGATGGCTTCTAAGTGCTTAGTAATTTGATTTCTCTACCGATAATTGTCTTAGTATATATTAATGTTTACAAAGTTACTTCTGTCGGTACCTAAATGAATATTCAATTAGATAAATGTTATTTCTCGGAATTGTCGCATTTTCTTGTAAAGAAAGGCTTGTATAGTCAATACACTTTATGTTTAACTTTTACTGAGATTAAATGATTATTACAGTGCGTATATGATACCGAAATAAGTAAAAAAGGATGTCAAAAATCAGATCATAATTTCATATGTAGCTATGCAGTTGGCTGGCTAAAGGCCTAGCCCCCTTATTAATAAAAATTAACCCTTTTTAACTTAAACAGTTTTGCTTTCTCTCTTATCGATAATTTAAAGAGAAAAGCCAAAACATAATTTGTTTAAAATGGGTTTTACAATGGTTTGTAATTTTTTAAGAATAAGTGGATTGGTATTTTTTAATGAACCAAATAAAGGTAATCTTTCACGAGCCGTATGTTTGACTGCCAGCGAAATCATACAAAAAAAGTGTACTACGTTTTAACGAACTATTTTTAATTAATCATACCTACCAGAAAATCCAAAAGTTTTCCTAAACGTTACCGTATCCTAGCAACGATTTCGACAAGGTGGTTGTTTCGAAGTGTGTTTGTTCCCCACATACTAACTTTGCCGCTTAAGGTGCCAACTCAGCACATTAACGGATTCGGACAAAAATTATTCGCACCCGAAGTTACACGCACAAATTTACTAGCTTAGGGCTTACGAACGCTGTGACATTTATAGGACGTAAAATAGTCTGATTTACCTTAGTTTAAGATGATTTTGCACTTCTTATAAATTCAAACATTATGCATGTCCACATTCTTACATTTTTAAAAGTATATTGGTCAAATGAGATTTGACACATTAATTTTCTTTAGGCTGGTTTACATAATTTATTTGCGTTCTGATTTGAACGACTGAGTTTAATTAATTAAAATGACAAAGTGCATCTTCACAGCACTTGTTACTTGTTACTAACTCATGTTTTTCTGAACTCTGTTAGTGTCCATATTTTGCCAACTCAGCTAACAGCTTAGGGTATCACGGTCGGCATAGTTATAATATCCTTCTTAATACCAATATAATAGTTTAAAAAAAATGACTGCCCTTTTTCTGCGTCGTCGATAATATTACAATACCATTTTTGGGTACTATAGATGCTTAAGAAATACAACTAGTACCTTATTGTACAGTCTTAATAAAAGCTTTCTTAAGCGAGTGTTATAATTTCGAAGCTAAATTACATACGGTTGTAAAAGTCGTGTACAGTGAGGAGTGAGTAACCGCCCTTATAGAGTCACTAATCTTCTAAGTTCGCGTTCGGATACGCGGCTCATTAGCGCTACCAACTTGTACCACAAACAACAAACCATACAAATTTACCACAATGGTTCTTTTGTTTGTATATTTTTTACACCTATCACTACCGTACCCGCTGAGTCAAGTAAAAAGTAAATTTGTTGCCAAACTTACGCATTTAGATAAAAAAAAAAAAACAGAATTGGAAATAATACAATATGAAGGTTAAAAAAAAATGTGTGAGTAAATGTAGTTGAATCAAACCAAAAATGATTAAATATTCATAGAATTTGATCTCCGAACTCTCTCTCGTTTGATGTAAATGCATGGTTATAATTTTCTCAGAAGGCTCCTTTTAATCAAAGTTAAAGGAAAATTGGAAAGGAAATTTTATAGGGGTACCACTAATAAAATACTTATTAAAAGGCTGTTTAATTAAGTTATAACTGTAATATGGTTGGAACAATCCTTTTCATATTTTTTACGGTTTATTGCTTCCCGGTAATAATTAACTTTATAATTTTGAACGACAGAAAAAAATAGGAACACCTACATACTCAATGCTTTTAATTTTATAATTAGGATAAAGTTGTTATGAAACCATACGTTGAAACTAACTGTACAAACAAAACCAAATAAATAAAAAAATATTTAATTAATTACGAAATACGTTGTAGGAAATTTTAAATTTAATTCAAAAATTTTGTGTGAAGAAATAATATTCCATAATTTATATCGAAGTTTAATCAAATAAAAAAAATGGTTGCCTGTAAAGTCGGTTTTACGGGCGAAGATTTTACGTGACAACGTCTTTTTCTCGGTAGAATATTTATTGATATGAATATAATCTGCCGTGCGGTCTGCCGCGCGCGGCAGACCGCGCGCGGCAGACCGATCATAGTTGAGTGGGAGAGAGACGCAAGGCATTCGGCGGGCCTCTCTCTCGTTCGGTGACTCATCGTAACGTTACCGAGCGTTACACTTTTTCATAAGTGACTCCCAGCCGCAATCTAATTTAAGACGTTGTCACGTCAAAAGTAAAAATAATAAAATTGTCTAAAAAATTCAGTCTTCGCGACTTTCTTTTCTGATGTTACTCGATTAGACTCTAACAGCAGAACGGAATCGCATTTTAAAACTGTATACTATAAATGTATATATAAACTATGGGTAGCAAGAGACTTCAAATCATAGATAAAAAAAAAATACCGCGTGCGATATCCTAACTCTATGCTTCATTCAGATAGAAAGTTTAGTATCTCCTCCCTAGTCTGTGAGATAGACTACTTATATTCCAATACTCGCACGATTCCACGAGAGAAAATTATTATATTATGTAATTATTATATGGTGATAGTTGTATATATAGAAAGAAAGAAAGAAAGAAAATGTCTTTATTTGATACATAACCAAAACGAAAACTTATTACATTAGATGAATTCCATTTATGAATAATTGGTTATACTATCATAGGCTCCCGAATCTTATTGTGATATATTTTAGTTTGTACCTGAAACATGATTAATGTTTACTTCCATACTGATAACGCTTTAATAATAACCTACATGTAGCTTCATGAATAATTGAAGCCAGAATGTGTCAGAATGGCGTTTCATTGGTGCTACCTTGGCGTACCTTACTTTGATAACTTGCCAACAACCTTGGTCAAACTAATTTGGTAAATATGCCACCTAAACTGATTTCCGCATGAAGGTGCGCAACATTGGATTTGTGCTGAATTGTATGGAATTTACGGAATACGCGTATATAATAAAGTTATTTATCATCATTATCCTAAGCTTTAAGTCCGCTACTAAATTTGTAATAAAGTAATGAATAAATAAATTAAACAAAATCATCGTATTGTCTTCCCGGTTGCTTTTGTAAACATACGGCTTCTCAGGATCCACATGTTTCCCTCTGTGAAGCACTTAGGGCCTAGTATTTGTCAATAAATATGTGGCTTTGGCTAGTGAAGCATATTGAAACTTCGGTCACGTACAAATATTCACCGCTAGAATTTTCAGCATACAAACTCAAGAATAAATTTGATCTATGTCCCCTAACTAGCGCCTTTGAAATTCAATAGTAGTATCCATAGGCAGCAGTAAATCTTGGCATATTTTCTGTTTGGCATATAAAGTAGGCATAAAGATAGAAGTTTGTGGGAGGCTGCGGCGCGAGGCGTGCTTACACAAAATCAAGTTAATAAATTTTGTATGACGCCAGGAATCTAAGTACGTATGTATGTACCGCGTTGACGCGAAAACAGTGTGCAGAAAAGTAGTATTGTTAAATATTTTGTTCAAAAGTTGATTTTCTTTAAAACTAAATACTTTCCAAATTTAAATGTCGAACTGCATCGAAATTGACACTGAAGAAAAATAGAGACAAAATAACACAACCTCAAAAACATGAGGTAAGTACTTAATGTTGAACCAAGCAATAGCAAATTTTGAAATTAAAGCTTAAGTAGATAGTTGAACAAGAAAAAGCGGAAAACAACAGCGTCTTTCTATCTATTGTCTATCTTATGGCATTTCTATAGGCTTGCTTGTGTCTTTGCACACTTATTTTTCATACTTACTCCTCATTTTACAAACGATTCTATTATCCAATCTGTCCCTTGATGTCAGAAAGTTAAGTAGATGCAAAATTAGCGAAATCTATAACTAATTCACTTTTTTTGTAGTCTGTTAGCTACTTGGTCGACATAATATGAACACGAGATCGCTTTTATCTGACCACGTGTGTGATAGCTCTCACTCAATGTGAACGAGCCCTAAGGTTCACATTTTACAGAACGTGACTGCTATTCATTTATAGATGCATTACTTGTTACAAGTTGTCGTCTACAACACTAGGACTTAAAGTCTTTGTTATTAAGGTACTAAATTTCCCAATAGAACAGTGCCTTTTCCCGGGATGAAAGGTACCCTATGTCCTTCTCAATACTCCTAGCTATGTGTAGGTATGCGAAATTTCAGGAAGATTAGTTCAGTAGATAGGGCGTGAAGAGGTTACAAACAAACTTTTGCATTTATATTATTAATTGGGATGTATTAATTGTAATTATGTTATTACAAAGTGTGGTATTATGCATGAAAATAAAATAATGGTATATTGATTTTTTTGTATTGCAACATAAAAATAAATAAAAAATATCTTTAAAACGTTTATTCCACGACTTCATTAATCCAATTTTTTTTTGCTTATATATTATTAAGCCTCTATCCATTGTGTGAATATAATGTGTACTTAGAGATATCTTTGACCTAAGTAGAATAAAAATTTTGCTTAATATTCGTTTTGTTTTATGTACACAGTGTTAAAGGAAAAGGTACTAGATTAATTTATCTTTTTGTTTGCCCCTATCGTTAATAAGCAATTTCTTCCAGGCAATTTTTCCACATAATATTATAAACGATGTAAAGTATACAGCCATAATCACGATAAACGGAATTAATTAGACACTATACCAAACTGTTTGATGATCAACATTCAATATTAAATTCATAAGGCCAATCATTATGAATTCCGGCGAGCGATTAAAATTTCCGAACGGGCTTCAAATAATTTGGCGAGTTTCATAGAAAGCTGCAGTGCTATCAAAGAGAGTAGGGTAATAAAGAACTAAGGCACAAAATTAAGCCTAATATAATAAAGCTAAAGAGATTGTTTTCTAGAATGCCTATAACTTCAAAATTACTGTTCGGATTGGATAATCTGTATAGATAAATGTAAATCTATACAAATAAATAAAATTGGAGTGTCAGTTTGTAATATTTAAGAGTAAATAACAGCTTTTTATTAAATTCTGGATGTTTACACGGTACATATACCGAAATATCATTTTTTACAATCTCTGTCTGTCTGTTTGTTTAATCTCTGTAACGGCTGGAAGGATTTTGACGGGATTTTCACTGGCAGATGGCTGATGTAATAAAGAGTAACTTAGGCTACTTTAATTTTACTATTTTTTTCGTTAACTGAGAACTAAACAATACTTTTTGTTAAATTTCGCGCAGATGAAGTCGCGGGCACAGCTAGTATATACATCTCCAAACCGATTTCGGCCACAGTGATTTGGCATCTTGCTACTGAAAGCAACGCGGCGCGTTATAAAATGATGTAGAATGTAGAATCTTATGACTTTATGAAGGGGTAAAAACAGAGACATCGGATTTTCATGGAATCCAGGCTCCGAAGCCATACGGCTTGGACTGCAACCGGGAAAACGTATAGATGATGCTATCTTATAAATTAAAATGCAAGTTCGCAAGTGCCTTACTGTCACAGTCACAGCGATACTGTAGTGTGTAAGAAAGTGTAAGATATATTGGTTTAATTGAATTAATAATAAATTAGTTATGTTTTAATCCTATGTTTCAATTCGATCAATAGATACCTAGGTTATATTATAGATATTCAATTGAAATGAGCCTTTAAGGCCCGTCATTAGTAGATGTAATCATAATCAGCTTGATCTATCAGAGTATTCGTAATCTGTAGTTAACAATAGGTAAATGAACATAGTAGGATGGATGATATAACAGATATAGATTAGAGTAATTTACTAATAAGAACACAGAATATTTTATTTAGTAGTTAGATATTTAATAGAGTCAGGTTACTTTGCGGAAAACGACAAGTACTTACCAAATTACTTTGTATGCCTCAGCTGCCAGTTATAGTGCATACAAACTAATGGCGTACTGGGTGGGCGCTGGCCGGCGCTGAATCTCATCTGTGATCCCACTAATATAGTAAAGGCAAAAGTTTGTAGGTTTGTTACACTAAAACGGCTGATAAAATTTGATATGGAGGTAGCTGATACTTTGGACTAACATAGGGTAAGATAAGTACCCTATTTTCGAGATAAAAAGTTTTATCCCGAAATTCGGTCAAAAAGTAGATAGTCTGGCGCATTATGAAGTAGAGAACGCTGGTACGATAAACCGCCGGTAAAAACGCGGGGTGCAGCTAGTTTGTCCATATGTTTATTAGGTGTTTGCCTATCAAAAAATATAGTCTAAATGTTATATGTTTATATGTAATAAACTTTAATTAGTTTGTATTTGACGCGTCCAGGGCTAATAATTCAATAACATTTTCACTACTCAGAAATTTCAGTTCAATTACCTAGTACATAGGTATTATTTTTGAAAAATAATATATGTTTTATAAGCATCGCTTCCAGAGGCAGGGTCGAGGCAGAGTGATCAATCTTGGACAAGTTTAAGCTGAACTACGAGAAACTTCTGGAATTGCTTACACTTTACAAATTAGTTTTATTGCAGGGAATCGAATATCAGAGGTCAGAAGAACAACGTGATTAAAAGTTTTCATATCAATCTTCATTAGAACCTATCAACTTTATTTGTTTTTCATTGGTTACTTATCGTGTAAACGAATTTTCCTACGTCATCATATATATTTTTTGTTTATTATATCCTGATTGTTTGAAAGAAAACATATTAATGGGTAAAATACTTCATAATAGCGGACTTATCCCATTTAGAGATCTCTTCCAGTCAACCAGTGATTGATTTAATATGTTTAAAATTAAGCTTAGTATCTTTCTTTCATAATACAAGGTTTAATGTTTCGTTTTACGATGAACCTTTATATCTTAGGCATATATTCATTGGCAATCATATTGGCAGGTAAAATAAGATTTATTTTTATCATAAACTAACAGCAGTCCAAAGTTACGCTTCGTTGCCGTGGGAATAAGCTGATCGTGGCCGTTCTTAGTTGACACTTTCTAACTATAAAATATCTATAATACCCGGCACATAAGTTGGCCACAAACGGGACGTGCGGGAAGCTGCGCACGTTATAATTTGTATGAAACTCGGTTATTATGCATTCAAGGTAATTTCAGTCTATTGCTAACTTATATGCCGCGAACTATACTAGACTTTTTTTTTAAATCTGTGACTGATTGAAATCGGAGACGACACTAAAAATGACACGATGAGTTTTTAGAGAAGATATTTAGTAAGCCTCAGTACTCAGTAATTTCACTGCCTGATCTATACTAGTCTATACTCTTAGTTTGTTACTACACAAATAAATCAATGTGTCCATTTTTCTTCTGTTCAATGCGCTACCAGAATGACCCTTGGGCCCGTAATATTGAATCTTGGCGAGGCATTTTAGGAATTTTCCTAATATTTGGGAAACATTCAACAAAAGATACGAGGGTATCCAATGTAAGGGTTTGGTTCTGTGTCAATATGAAAGAATTTATGAGAATGAGTAACACAAGTATTGGAATTGGGAATATTGGGACGGTTATATGGATAGTGCTTTTCGTTTCATGTTAACGCAATAAATGTTAGTGGATCGTACATCATACGATATTAAATTAATGTTGCTTCATATGAATTCAGTGAAGATTTTATGGATATTGACGATAGTTTATTGGAAATGAAATGATTTATTCTCAGTATCGCATATTCTTATCACTTATTGACGCCATTCGTTACTTATATAGGTATAAAGTTAACTACCAATTTCAAAGAAAAAGCGGCGGCGCCACGAACACCACTGCAATATTTTCTTCAAAAACGTGTATTTACAAAATTTTTGACGAAATAGATTTGATTGGGTAAAGTGTATAGTTTGATACGATTTATTGTGTATTAATAGCAGATATCAAAACCGTACATATTCAGGCCGTTTGATTTTTTGAAAACACGACTAAGTACTCTCTCCATCTAATGTTATCTTATATGTCGCGAAAGGTGACTTAGGTACTAACAAAGGTCCAATTTCCTAGTTCCTAACACTATTTATCAAAAAAATTAGATGGGGTACGGCCGGTATGGAAATGTATTCAATTTTTTTTATGTTTTAAGTGTCATCATATTGAGTGAAAAATAGATATAAGGGGACTTCGGGCAGATTAGAATGAAACTAAGAAACCACTGAGTAAAAATGAATGATGTTAAAATATAAATAAAAAAATAATAGCAATAAAGTTAATTCATTCATTAAGCAGTTCAAAGAAATAAGAGGGGAGGAAAAGGAATTTACTCCCAAATATCCCACTGCAGCTAGTTTTAACGCAAAGAAAGAAAGAAAAAAAATTCTTATTTGGCCTAACTATGTAATGTCAAAGAAAATATGTTATGTTACAAGTTCAATGGAATATTTGACTGCGTTATCCCCATATCGACAAACAACAATAAACAAGCCGGACATTTCAGATTCAAACATAATAGCAGAAATAAAGCTTCCTTATCTTTGTTTCTAAATAATCGATGTAATCTGTACACAAAATTTGCAAAATTGAGACAAAACAGTCCCATCAGATTATTTTTAAGAGGCCATTACGATACGGCGGCTTGAATGCCGATTTATAAAGGTTGAGCGTCATATTCTGTAATGGGATGGACGTTTTATCGCGAATTTTCTGATAACAGGGGTCGGAGTTTTATGAATAGTCGCTTCAAATGATAACTCACTTAGCACGGTTGGAAATAAATTGATTTTTTACGATTTTCATCGATGGTTTTGACATCGTTCTTATTTTTATTCTCCTGTCTTAACCACATATTAACCTTTATCAGTCCCATTACTTAGGGTTGAGTTATTTATCTTCTTGTTTAACTTAGCACGGTTATGTGCCGCGAACGTACACGGCTATTTCCTCTATTTAAAGACTTTTTCACGACAAGTTTTTTTTTTTATTGTCTTCATTGAAGTGGCGATGAAAATTACCATGTAAGTGTTTAACCATGCCTTTGTCATATTTTTGCGTTTTTTGCGACGTGAAGGTTAAATCAAAAGATAGGTCTTGTTGAATAAGGCTGATAAAACGTGAAATTTAAACCTAGTTGACATCCACAGAAAGGTCTATTATTAAGCCAAAAACCACACAGCTGAATTTAGAGCGAAACCTTTGTATTGTACAAATGACTTTGGACAAACCTACTTGGGTAGGTATCTCACTCGATCACCTATTACTGCCACCTGGGGGGTTACTATCGTCTCCTAAAACCATGCAAGTTCCAGTGAGTAAGGGAGATGTCGCTTTACATCATGTATTGCGCTGTCTCGCTTACTCACAGGAACTTGCATAGTTTTTAGAGATGATAGTAGACCACCTGCTCCTCAAACAGCAGCGTTTTGCATTGCATTGTCATTTTCTGGTTTGAAGAATAAGAGACAGTAAAATTACTAAGTCTTCTTCTCCCAAGTGTGTTTTTCGGTAGTTATAAAAATGGTCAGGGTCAGCCTCGAAAAACATACTGCGACCAAAGCGCAGACCTTTTGAAAAGGGAGATATTAGGAGTACCCGTAATCGGCGAGCGTGTATGACGAGACTGAAGAGTATGTATGTATGTATAAAAATATGTCCTCTCTTTTCAGAATATAGTCTAATAGATGAAATAGTACATACTTATTCTATTAGTGCTTATTATTATACCTCGAATATTATTCCATCGAAAGGGGCTTTTTAATATTATTCCATTCTTGCTATTCGTGGGTACATAGCTACAAGTAAAGCAAATTTGCATGCTTATAAAGAGACCTTTTGTTTGACTTGCATTTAGTTTTAAAATGTTTGAGTTAGTAAAAACGAGACAACTTTAATTAACTTTTTAAACTCGTTCTTTACATTAGTAATGCATATTTATTTCTTTTTCTTAAAGCTTGATATTTCTTAAGTATTTGTTTTTAAATAATATTATAATTTGGCGAGATGAAATTATTATTCATCTTTAATTGTATAAAATGTACCTTAAGTACAACAGGAGAACGTAATGCTTAAAGCATTATCTAACAGTAAATCATTGGGTAAATAATATCCATTTAAATTACAAATCACACATATAATTTATCATTATTATGTCTAAGTTTGGTATATTTAAATGTCGCACATATATTTTTTATTACAAATTCGTTATTAACTGTTGTTATAA
The DNA here is from genome assembly GCA_947044815.1 of Apomyelois bistriatella. Classification (NCBI taxonomy): domain Eukaryota; kingdom Metazoa; phylum Arthropoda; class Insecta; order Lepidoptera; family Pyralidae; genus Apomyelois; species Apomyelois bistriatella. The sequence goes on from OX345693.1 coordinate 3,709,383, forward strand.
AATTAATCCGACCACTTTTACTAAAAATAACTGACAGCTTATAAATAAAATATAAATTTTTGTCTTCATTAATTTATGTAAATTATGGTACAGTCTATAAAGGTAACAATTACATTTTTGCGGATAAAACATGTAAACATAAAAATAAAATGCGTTAAGTAGTTTGTATGATAGCTCTACCAGCTAGTTCAGAAAACACTATAATAATAATAGCTAGTACATAGGCAGTTCATCAAAATGTATGTTGAAATCGATAACGTAGATTTGTGCAGCCATATACTTAACACTTTCGCGGACAGTAAACGAGATAACAATAACAGTTAATTGTTATCTACGTCGAGAGGCGTTACTGTCAGCGAAAGTGTTAACAAGTTTAATCGGATTGGGAGGTTCTCAGAGCAAACGTCAGCTAACTATACACAGACGACTTCAGCACTAGTAGTCGTTATTTGATTGTATACTGTAGCCAACGTGAGAGGATGGCGTGCAAATATTTTGATTCGATTTCCTTCTACTATCCATAGTCGGTATTTTATTTTTGTTTCTTAAAAATACTAAAAGTAAGGTTGAAGTTCCCGAAAACGTCTAGCGTGTATTACCTAAATAATGAGTGTAGAGAAAGCCAGAGAGTTCTGTCCATATCTTCTCGTTTCCTCACTTTGTTCATCTGAAAGAGATTTCGTTAGAAGGCCTTGTGTTTTCTTTTTAATATATTTCTATTATATTTGAACTAGAATTTTATTTATTTGTGTTATATTTTTTGTATTATAACCGTATCTCCATTTTTAGGGTTTCGTATCTAAAAATGCAAAAACAACTTACAAGATTGACTTTAAATTAAAATTCATTTATTTCAGAATATAGAAACCCATATAACACATCCTACATAATATATGTACAAAATACAAAGACCGTTGAAAATAAATAAAAAAGTTTCAATTAAATTAAAAGTGAATTGAGTAATAGCGGCGAGGAAACTAAAACTCGTTATCAGGTGCCGGCCGTAATGACCCGTTGGAAAAGCTAATTCCCGATCCAATTACGTCTAGTGTCTGAAGCATACATTTTTAACAGGAAAAATTTAGAAACAATAAAAATTCAAAAGCTGTAACAAAATTAACTTTTAGTTTATCCTATTAATATTATAAATGCGAATTTAATCATGTAGTCATACCACACGAGCGAATCTACGGACATTGGCAAGTAAGTATAAATAAATAGTTTATAAAACCCCCGAAAGATTCAGAACAGATATAAACTCACAAAACTCTATGTAGCGTTGGTTTTATTATTGCTATCATCGTTTCATTGTGGTCCTTTTAATGAAGGCAAACCCGCTATATCTACGTAAGTTACTGAAAAGTTGAATATCTCGCAAACTTCGTTATGCGCAGAAACAGTTTTGCTACATCTTAGAAATACCACCAAAGTAATTGTTCATAAAATTTTATGTTAACTGAATCCATGAAAGTTGGTGAAATAAACCGCTGCGTAACTTATTTAAGTCATCGGGCTAATTAAACTCCTCTCTAAGGTAATACAATTGAAAAGGGATAATTTTTACTCAAATCCCTAAGAAACAAGTCTTGATTAGCTTGCTTGTTTATTACATCCAACAGATTGAAAAAACATTCTTAATATGACGACGTCATCGGCGTAAAAATGTTCGTGCCTACATTGTATTACTGGTACAAAAAGTCGGCTGAAGAAACAAGATTATGAATGAATGGGCAGAACGAGAGACGACTCTCGTCAGAAATGGAATGGAAATAAAAACAGTGGCGATGTGGAAGAGCGCGAAACAAAAATATAGGTCCGTTTATACCGGGGGCCTAATCGACCATCCAATAGTTATCGGAAAACATTTAGCACTATCCATACGCAGCACACGTCGGTCTATGCTTTAATGAGCTCGGCCGATGTTACACCGATGTGCTTGTATTTTCGAAAAGAGCAGATATTAAACCGCCATATAAAGAAACGCGCCTTATAGTGTACTAATAGAGCCCTCCCCATACCATAGAATACCTATTAGTACTAACATACTGAGATATATTAACGAATTAAATCTGGAATGTAAAATGAAAAGTTTGTATTTATATTTGATTGAATGAAACAGGAAATTTAAACATAATGAAAAAGATCCCGTTGCTTGTTAAAATGGATATTTTTGGAACTACTTTTTGCCTACACAATTTTTTACCCACCTCTTTATTTCACTTCTGTACTCTTACGGAAATATTCCTTAACGGCATCCCGTTTTATATTTTTATGACAAAAGAAAAGATTTTTTTAATTTTTTTACAAACCGGTGTGATAGCCCGATAGCCATTTTAGCAATCCCCAAGTGTCCGAGGGACGCCGTACTGGCATTGCTTAGTTTTTGAAGATATTTTAGAAGCAGGTCTGTTATCAGACTTCAAATTGCAGCTTTAACTTTTGTTTCATAAACAAAAGGCCAATATTTAAGATAAGAGATCCTACTCTTATATCTACTTGTTTATTTACCAATTTACATACACAAAAATTCAAAGAAAAATGTTACGAGGAATGAAAATAAAAAATGTTTTACCTCGATACTGAAACTGTTTTTTTATATTACAAAGATATAAATTATAAATTTGTTACTTTTATATTATTATAATCTAAGCTATTTATGGAATAAAGAGTAGATTAAAATTTAAAAAAAAATTGTAAATTCACGAATTATGGATACAACGAGAAAAGTTGAAAGTTCGATTGTATGTATGTGAACTTAGCATGATAAATTGCATGTTCAATATTAATTAAACGATTTATCAAAGCAAAGTTTGACAAACTTTTTAACAAGCTTCGCCACGCTGATGCTCATCCGCAGCTTTTCCCAAAAAACTTCTAATTTAATATTTTTTGCTTAACAAGTTGCAAAAAAGTTGGCAGCGAAGAAAAACTTAAGAGAAGCTGAACTTGTAAGGTATACGTGAGAGTACATACTTATAAATAGAAATATATTTAATTCAATATCAGATGTGCCACATCATAACTTAAAAGAAAAAAAAATATTAGTTTAATGGTGAAAATAAACAAAAATTAAACATAAGCAAAAATTTTATTCAATAGTGGACGGATAGGATAATATAGGGCTTTAGATTTGTTTATTACTCACTAGTGTAATAAAATAGTAAAATATATGTTTAGATTTTACATTTAATTCTTCTTTTTCTTCTTTTCGAGTCATCAGTACATGGCCACGTTCACCGCTTATAAAATAAAGTTGTAGGACTTTTTAGAAAATTTACAGTCGTCCCCTAACTTAAATCTAATAATGCCAGTTAGAATATCTGTCATATATTTTTTTAAAGTGATTATCCGACAAGAAAACAAAAACAATGTATTAGCTTATCAACAACAAGTTTGACCACAAGAAGCTACTCCTAAGGGCAGCTGACGAAATTATTAAACTTCCTGATGGCTTCGCAACAATCTATGACAATCGAGGGACAAAACTTTCCTAATTATCAAACTACAGTCTTCCTATTACAGCATAATTACTTATACATTTACTTCTGGTTATGTCTGTTACGCAACAATAGTTATTCCAATATAGAACTATTATAAGACATTGATTTGTTGTTTATCGTGACTAACTCGTATAAAGGTTTGAAGAGGCGGGAGCGATGATGGCGATTTGCACGACCGACAAAGGGATAAGATCTTCGCTAGTCAAGCTAGATTTTATGCCCGGGGGAGGACCGCAGCTCCAAAGAGGTCATATATACCTTTTGCCGGAGGTTGTATTGTATACCTATGCTGATGTCTCTAATCTAACTCTTTCATTTAGTGCTATTAGTTGGCATCTATACTAGATTACTCTAAGCTATTGAATAAGAAAGTTCGTCCCGTATCCCAGTTTCGTAATCCATGTTCTAAGAGCTAGTATCGCTATGTAACGCAAGTGTCGCTGGCACTTTTACAACTTAAAATTTTTAAAGGTTGAAGTGATGAGAAACTAAGTGCTTTATTTAGAGAAATATGTTTTTTTTAATTCCCTTGAAATTTAGCTTTATTTAGCCAATATTCGTCTCCAAAATCAAGGAGCACAGTATTTATACAGACAACCGACAAACGTTTTGTCTTCAAAATTATAATAAGCCTTCCTTTCATCATTGTACTCGCAAACTCCATTATTTCAATCACCGCATTTGTTTTACAAAATTATTTCTACTTTACCAGAGCTTTCGTCTTTTGATTATTGTCATTATGTTTTTATTTTTTATTTTAAAAGATATGTGAATGAACAAAGACTTTCTTTCTTTAGAAACTTGAAACAAGATTTTGAGTAGTCTTAAAATTAATTTATTTTATTTACTGCCTGCCCATGGCTTCGTATGGGTTGTATTTTTTTTCTGTTTACGCCGATTTCTTACCCGAGTTTGACTCAAGCCCTGAGGTCTGAGGGTTACGTACCACCACAGAACACCTTAAAGCACTAAACAATACTAAGGGACAGGTTATTTAACGATTTTTCCTTTTTGGCGTAAAATTTATTTTCTTTATTTATTTTTTATGAAAAAAATTAAGGTATGAAATTTTGCAATTTTAACCTCTAATTAATATTTTTTTGATTTATTTCTGAACCAATGCTGTATGACATTCTTCTTACCAAACATAATTCTAGTTCAACGGAAAGTAGTACCTAAGTTTTGATTCCCATCTGAAATAGCAAAATTGAAGAAAATTTGCAACATGTATGGTCATATCTTTTGATCCCATTGACTTATAATTTTAATAATTTTGCAGCCACAAAAGATCATAGGCCTTAGTATATTGTACAAATTTTAACTTGATACGAGTAACTTCATCCGTTCCTTAAAGAATAAAAATTAAGTTAAAAAACTATAACCCGACTACGTGGTGTCTAAAAAGAATGAAATAAGGGCATAATTGAGATAGAAATCCAAAAATGCATAGGTAAAAAAATAGTCATGGTAAAGCCGTGGTCGCACCCACTGTATAGTAGGTGTTCCTATCATTCATTTACAACGGGTGCGACCACGGCTTTACCATGACCATTTAAGTACCTATGCATTTTTGGATTTCTATCTCAATTATGCCCTTGTTTCATTCTTTTTAGACACCACGTAGTCGGGTTATAAATTTTTAACTTAATTTTCATTTAATACTTTTCCGTTTCCCGAACGGAAATGACTGGACCGCGTGAAATGTACCACTTTACGAATGCATTTTAAACAATATTTTAACTTAAACAATATTTTAACTTAAACAATATTAGTTATATACATTTTTGTGATTTGCTCGCCAAGACCTTTCTTTTGATACCAAACACGTGATACCAATCTCAGTTAAAAAAAATTTGAGGTTAGAATCTGAGGTTTAAACTCTGTCAGTTAAAAGTTTGATAAAATTTATATAGCCTATGTTACCCGCGCTATTTTTAAGAATCTTTTGACCCCTCATTCATTAAAATCGTTTACCGTAGCGCAAAAAAGTAGTTTAGGCGCTACGGTGGAACATACATACATACATACATAGACTGCCAAAATCATTACCCTTCCTTTTGGCTTCGCCGTAGTTGGGTAAAAATGTTTGACAGACAGACAAACAGACCGACAGACGTCCATCAAAGTTATCTTATAAGGGTTCCGTTTTGGCTTTTTAAAGTATGGAACCTTAAAAATTACATTATGTTCTCCAATTTATTATGTTAAATAACCTTTCCTACCTGGGCTCGTGGCTTCGCGACACGCGGAAGTTAATTTCCACATTGAAATTATGTCGATACACAACACAAATGCGATTAATATGCGCATAATTTACATGACTTCGTTTGGTGAAATAGCCAAAATCGTAGGTTCTGCTAAAATTAATCAGTTATGTTTGACATTCAGATTGAAATCATACACTGAAAAAAATGAATGTCAACTAAGAACGATTTTCTCTTAGTTGACCTTATTTTGATCAAGCTAAATACACATTAGATAATTTCAATAAAAGTTGTGCAATTGGTCCAACTTGGTTGTTTATGATTGAAATAGAAATCTGTGTAATGAATAATTCCATTAAGTTTGCACGTTGTTTCTACCTTAACAAACACTGAAATAAATATGACACGTGATTGATTCTAATAAGACAGTTCACATTCAAATTAACAAAGATAATATTTGATATTTCTACTAGATTTTGTTGATTTAAATACTTATAAATAGTTAATGCAGTTACGACAAACATTACAATTAATAAAATTTTAACGCATAAAGCTACCATAAAAATTATAAAATTGTTCATGTTCAATTGTTGGTTCAATTATTTATTATAGTTTGTATAATCATTTAAATAATAGCATCAAATAAGAACTAAATATTCATCCCTAATATTTATAGATATTTCGTGCAAATATTTTACTCAGATAAATCAATAATGTCTTATTAAAAACGTATTCTCTCTTGTTCAATTCAAAAAAATATGTTGCTTGCTTGCTTTTACCCCGCGCACTCACCTCACCCCTCGCTACCTCCGGCGCCCGTTGCGCAGTCCGCACTCGAGATCGTGTCATGTACGTTTGTTTTGTATGTGAAAAGTAAAGAAATAATGGAAGAAGTTGCAGAGTTGCTTCGGGCATGGAAATTGCCAGAGTTAATACCTGTGTTCACCGGTATGTATAGACTTTGACATGTATTTTATTTGTGAGTTTATTACTTTCACCGGACGGTCGTAGTGTTACAAGCATTGACTTATATATTTATTGACTAGCTGTTCCCCGCGGCTTCGCCCCGCGTGGGACTCGGTTATATCGCGCCCTAAAGTAGCCTATGTTTGACCTCAGGTCGTTAACTACATCCCTATACCAAATTTCATCACAATCGGTCCAGCAGTTTAGCCGTGAAGAGGTGACAGACAGACAGACTTTCGCATTTATAATATTACTATGGATTATTGATTACAAGCATATGTTTGATTAGATACCTAAACCAATACCTATGTCGTCAGTTCGGTTATTTTGAACACGAACGGACCTCCTCGTTTCTGATTAGATCACACCAGGATATTCCCGCTCTCAATGAGCTTTGCACAGTCCGTCCAGTTTGCAATCAGAGCATGTGCCGTGTGGCTCTGAGCGTCTACCTACCTTCGTAGGTACCTACAATTGTACAATAACCAAAAATATTATTTCCAGAACAACAAATCAATATCCAGGCACTTTCGGCATTAAGTGATGCAGAGGTTAGAGAACTAATACCCAAAATAGGCCGCAGGACTTTATTCAGTAGATGCTGGAAGACCTGGTGAAATGCATAGGTAAGTCTAATGATTTGACCTGACCTTAAGAGGCCAGTTTAGAGCTGAAACTCCTATACAAATTTGCAGTATGAACACTAACATGCACTGACTAACTAACTGAGTCTGAATGATTCTTGGTTTTGAAAAAGGGCGGTTTTGCGAGCTCTAGTTAGATGTCTTTGTATTTAATGATCTGTTAACTCAGTTAATTTATTTTCAGCACCCGACGAAGAAACGACGAACCTGGCTGCTATTATTATATTCATTTATTTAATAATAAACTTATGGTAATTATAAAAATATTCAAATGTGAACTCGTCTGATTTGACTCAAATTTTGTGAATTGGCGTATTTGAAGAAAATGCTGCTGTGGAGTTTGTGGCGCCACTTCTTCTCCACTTGCGCTTTGGAAGTGGTGGTAAACTTAAAATAAGTAACAATTGACGTCAATAAGTGATAAGAATATCCTATATTGAAAATAAACAATTTGAATTTTGAATATTTGTTCTACCAACTTTATACGTTGTGGGTTTTATGTGATTAACTGATCTCTTAATGATTAATAATTTTTTTCTTATATTTTATGCGTTTTATTTTATCTCTTTAACAACCCTGCTTTTTATAAATACTACGAATGGATATTTCAGAGTCTTAGGCTAAGGTCTATGTTGAATTACGTTTTTCTTTTTATTTGCTTATTTTTATTACTTCTCTTCTTACCTGTCTTGTTAAAACCGGATTAAATATTAATGTTAAATACCTACGAATAATTCGAGCCATTAGGGCCTCAGTTGACTTACGTTTCTTTTTATTTGCTTAATTTTAATCTTCCTTTGTAGGTACAAAGGAAGATAGAAAAAATTCCTTTAGATACAAAGGAAGATCGAAAATAATAAAAATAAGCAAATAAAAAAAAACGTATGTCAACTGAGGCCCTAATGGCTCGAATTATTCGTAGGTATTTAACATCAATATTATTCTTAGTACTTTCAAACAAGACAAAAGCAATAAATAATAGTTAAGCCAATAAAGACAGTATTTGAGTGAAATGAGTATCATAGTGGAGTGAAAAAAATACCTTAGTCAATGAAACAAGCATCTAAGTCGAGAGATACAAGTTTCTTTATTAAGTGTAACAAGTATTTGAGAAAAGCGAAATAAGTAACTTAGTGGTGACAAATAAGTATCTGGCAAAATGACATAATGTATCTTAGTAGAAGAAAATAAGTATTATTGTAGAGCGAAACAAGTATTATAGTAGAGCGAAACTAGTTAATTTGTCAAATGAAACAAATATCTTAGTTGAGGGGAACAAGTATCTTAGTAAAGCACAACAAGTATCATGATTAAATGAAACAGTGTCTTAGTTTAGACATTAAAGTTCGTTATTCGGTATAATAATAGTAAAGAATTATATGAAACAAAATATTAGTTAAATTAAGTGTAAAATAATAGTAGCGTTATACAACCCTCTTAGTTGAGAGACAAACAAGATCAGCTTGTTTGTTTTAACCTTTCACTTTGCAGGCTCATATGCGTTCATGATGCTTGATTAAAAAGGTCACAATCTTAGTTAAATCAACCATATTTTTTTTTGAGTGTAATGTGAATTTGAAGCTGCAAATAAGTACAGTGACATCAAATGATACGAATTGTATTCGATTTATACTTTGAACTGTAAAACAACATATTTTATTTACCTAAATATCTATCTATACATATAGTATTATTTTATTGTTATACATATACTAGCTTTAATTTTATTAAATACTAGCTGTTCCCCGCGGCTTCGCACCGCGTGGGACTCGGTTATATCGCGCCCAAAAGTAGCCTATGTTTGACTTCAGGTCGTTAACTACACCCCTACCAAATTTCATCACAATCGGTCCAGCAGTTTAGCCGTGAAGAGGTGACAGACAGACAGACAGACAGACAGACAGACAGACAGACTTTCGCATTTATAATATTAGTATGGATATTTAATTTATTGAAGAACCGCTTGACCGAGTTTGTGCAAACTTTACATAAAGCATCTACTGAAAAGTCCAAACAAAGCCTAAACAATTGGTTGCCGAATTTGAAAAACATATTGAAAATTGCATTTCTTTTCTTCACTTTTTTCTCTTCTACTCTGAACATACTTAAGTTAATGCGAAACCACTAATTTTTAACTTATTTTCTTGCCTGTCTGTCCGTGCAAGCTCTACATGTAAACTACCGTCTTTTATATCCCTCAACGTTGACTCTTAATACCTATACCTTACATATCGTGTTATTGCATACGTGCAGAATATTACTTGCTGTACATTTAAATATTTAATTGTATGTGGATGCAAATAATATATTTACTGTGGTAAATTAAACAGTAAGGTAAAACAGTAAAATATATTAATTTTTAAAATTATTTACACTGTGTATTAAACACAAATTTAAAATAGGTGGAATTGATGCCATATGGTATTCTCTACCAATGGCACCAAATCGAAACAAATTTGGTCAGCGTTGAATAAGTAACTAATATTCTATATACATATAAAAATACTAAACTATGTTTACTGGATATATATATAAATACTATAATTAAATCATTATGTTTATATAATTGTAAATGCTGTTATACTATTGAATATAGGAACATTCTTAGCCATCAAAACAATGTTTCATCTTAAGAGAAATAATGAAGTCAAAAGAGTCAAACTGATAAACCTACTATAAATCATCATTATCTACAGTCTATATCATTATCCTTACCTTCCTATTATCTAGTCGGCAATATATCTTGACCCTTCCCTCATAAGCCTCCATTCCCTGTCTTGAATAAATCCACTCTTAACCCACCTTAATATTACTATTTACGCGGCCTATCTATTCATGTTTTCTTCTTTGCAGTTTTTGAAAAGTAAGTAAAGTAAAATATATTTTTATTTACCTTCACAAATAAGTTTACAAAGAAAGCAATCAACAGTCAATAATAATTAAGGCCTTACAATTAAGAATATGTTTATGTAATAGAAGGATTTTACACTGAATCCTACTTTATACTATTACTAGCGACCCGCCCCGAATTACTTTATTTATTAAAAAAAAGCATCAAAATCCGTTGCGTAGTTTTAAAGATTTAAGCATACATAGGGATATAGGGACAGAAAAAGTGACTTTACTATATAGTGATAGTGATAAAAATATTAAATAGTAAAATATAATTCAGTCATGCTGATTCATAGAAACTAAGTGAAAATAACAGTCTTTATTATATTAATTAGTAATTATTATTATTTTTTCCCAATTATTTCAGAAATTCATTTGTCATTCGAACATTCGTCCATTTTTTTATAGCATTCAATGTCAATAATGGTTTCAGTTATTTTATAATAAGTTTTAGTTAATTATAAATAAAAAAATAATTATTCAAACAAACAAAATATTTTTGCTATTAGACAAACCTAGCTTCCGATCAAGTTAAAGGGCATTGTAGTATAGGAACAGTATTTTAAAAATGCTGTATTACGCTCTTGTATTCGACACTCGACGCCTAAATCTCTCGAGTCGACATTTCAAAATCCAGCTATAAAGGCCGAAGTGTTTCCCGACCAAGATCAACCGGCTTTTGCAATCTCGTGTTGTATTGTAATTGTAACCCTATATATTGAGGATTCGGTTTATTTTCACTTTCTTTTAACTCTGCCTCTTTAATATTTTATCAATAAATATACTGAAAAAAAGGTGATTAAAATATGTATTATAGTTAGCGCACGTATATGCCAAATAACAATAGTTTCTATATTGTTTCTGGATTCTGCAAACCGACGGGTTGAACGTTATTTAAGAGATTTTTTTACGCAAGTAATTTTGAAACTACTACGAAATCAGCATTTAAAACAGTGTCATTATTTATTTCATAGATAAAAACAAATGCCTAGTCCAGACCGCGTGTTTTATTCAAATATTATATTCATACATATAAAACGATAAAAAGAATCATGTAAATAAATGCAATGTAAAAATAACGCATGTCGTAGTAATCGTAGCCGCGTAGCACCGTAGCGTCGTAGCTCCGTAGCAACGTAGCTTCAAAGCTCAGTGATCGTCCGACTCCCGTCGAGGGAGCACGTTTCGCCTCTCGGTTGAAATAAACAAATACATATGTGTTACACGTAACTTGACGAACTTTTGTTTAGTATGCAATGTGATCTGAACACCGTTCGAAAATTATCGCATTGGGTCAAAGGTATGATAAAATAAGCTTTTTTTATTTTATTTTTTTAGATTTTGTTATCATACTTCCTACTAATAGGTATGAATGCAAAAAAAATAATTTGTGAGTTTGTATGTTTGTTACAAATACACTTTAATCAATGAGAGGACTGAAAAAAAAGTTTGACCTAACTACTTCGGCTATTTGAGAAATAACCAAAGTTTGGCAAGATACTAATGACTTGATTTAACAAAAGTGATTTACAAAAAAAAAAAGACAAAAGGTTTGGTTACATATTGCAGAGTTATGTAGTCACTTTTGTGCTATAGATTGACAAAAATTTGGTTGTGTATAAGTAAGTATTTTTTTCAGTGCATTGATGAATATGGTAGACAGATAATCAAAGCCTGGATTAAAATATATATATATAAAATATATTTAAAAATTTATGCGATAATGGTTTTTGCGGGCAGCGCGGGATGTGACAGTTTTATATAAAAATATGTTTTATGTCTATGTCCTTTGATAAATGATAATAATTACTTATACTGCTAAGTAGAATTTATTTGGAAAACTATATGAAATGGGAAAATATTTCAGCCATAACAATTTTGGCGCGGTCATTATTTTATTTACATAAATCAAATGCATCAAAAATTTATTAATTAGTATTTGTAACATTCTATCTTTGCAAGATTTCCTATTTCTATGTTTGTTTGTAATTAATTTGAAATCAGCTTTTTAAAAACGTAGTTATCTGATGACAGTGTAATAAATACTTAAATCCTTGTTTAAGATTAAAACGGTATAAAAACTATTTTCAGTGTAATAACCAAATAATACACATAAAATAGCATTCCTAAGAAAAGTAAGCGTCATATCAGACCGACGGCCAGTCATTAAAGTTACATATTTTCATAAGTAATCTATAAAATAAAGACATACTTCCATACTAAACTAATATTACCAATGCGAAAATCTGTATATCTATCTCTGTCTGTTACGCTTTCACGGTTAAACCCTGAGACCGATTTTGACCAAATTTGGTTTGGGTATAGTTAGGTACTAGAAGTCGACATAGCCTACTTTTGGGCTCGATATGACCGACTCCCACACAGGCGGAGCCGCGGGCAACAGTTAGTGAGAAATAAATAAAAACTGAAGTTCCTACTTAATAACTACGATTTGACATATGAACAATGAAATTGTCGCTTTGTTTTACTTAAATAAGCCATCATACTAGAAGTACGACAGGAAACCCCAGTCACTTTACATATTAAATTTTGAGGCTGCCTCAATCTCATTGTATATTTAGTACCATTTTGTTACCTGGTTTTTATTTTCCACCGACGCACACAACCTACGAAAGTAGTCGCAAAAAGCAAAAAAAATTGGTTTCTTTGTTTTGAATATCTGTTACCCGCGACTTCGTCGACGTAGTATTTATAAATTAATTATTGATTTTATATGGTCTATTTTTATTGCGAGTTTGTTTGTATTGTATTTCTTAAAAAGAAGTAGAACAAGCAGATATATGGGCAGACAGACAGACAGACAAAAAAATTTTTTTTAAATGTATTGTATTTTCTGCCATATGTATTACAATAATAATTACTTGGTGCATTATTACTGTAATTCGCATAATAGCGCGGCATCATAATATAATTTTTTCTAAGACATGAGAAAATTATTACTGGAAATAAAAAGTAAACACTAATTAAAAGGTCTTAGTCGGATCTGTCGTTATATTTTAATAATAATCGTTGAAATGTGAATGTATATGTACTCATTATTGAAAAACTTCTTCCGGAGAACACTGACACCAGGGTGTGCAATTGTGCATGGTCGATTGACCGTGTCATCTTTACAAATTGATGATGATTAATAAACTATCCACAAAAATATATTAAGCCAACATGACGGTCAGTTCGCTTATTGTGCTTCACGTATTTATTTTGTACAATAAAGTTTACATTAATAAATATTTATTAAATAAAACTCAGAATAAATAAGCTACGAAAAGTCTTTAGGCGAAAATCCGATAAAAATGAATTTTAACAATTTAATGTTGTAAATATTAAAAAAAAATTGGCATTGTATGTTATTAAATTAGCCGCTCGGAGTATGCTTACTTATTTTATTAAGGTTTTTATTAAATTTCTCAAAACGTTGGACTATTTATAGACCCTAATTTGTGCTTGTGAGACAGATAATCATATATCTACATCGTTACAATAAATCATTACTTGTCTAAATTTGTAAAGTGTCACAATTTGAATAAAGCTCGTAAGTTTAATTTCATCATCATAAATTTAAGAGCTAGGCTCTTCTTGGTGGAGTTCTTTCCTCTCTGTCTATCATTAGCAAGTTCTTTTATTTCTTGATACGACACGACGTTTGTTTTCTCCTTTATCCGCTTTATATAACTATGCTTCGGCCTTCCATACCTCTATCTTTCCTTCAATGATGTTTTTGATCAAATCATCGTGTCATATAGTATCCTAACATGTTTCCTCGTCTATTATCAATCATTTTTGAAATGCTTCTCTTTTCTCCTACTCTATATAAAACCTCTTCCTTTGTTATGTGTTCATTCCAACTTATTTTCTAAAGTTTAATTTACAATCGCATAATTATGTCAATTCATCGTAAAAAAATCTAAAGAATAAAGAACCATTCTGTCAATTGCAAGTGATATAAGCCTAACATATCGAAATGCGCTTATCTTGCTTGATTATAGTTTCTTTTTTAAGATTATGAGCATATCTTATTCAAACAAAAACTTTTAAATTTGTTATTCAACACAAAGTAGGACAAAGAAAATCTTCAACGTTTATTATTTACCTACGACTTTGGTAATCAAGAAGTGAGCGAATCCTTGAAATATCTTTCAAGTTTTCTAACAAAAAGAAGCCATTCAATTTACAAAGTTGTAGGCACAACAAGGCACCTGATTGTTCGGGGTTCAGGAGGTTTACACAAAAGTGAGATTCTTATCTGGAAGGTTTAGGTTATCTGCAGGATCCGACAGCTTTATTGCAAAATGTCGGAGCTTTTGAAATTTGGTTATTGTTGAATTTAAACTCCGATAATTTGAATTGAATTTTTTGATGAAATGACGACTTTTTTTTTGAGCGATCTTTTTATGTAAAAAACTCCAACCATTGTCTTACGGCCAATTCGCCAGTGATTGTTCGCCGACAAAACAATTCATTTATTAGGACGAATCCATATTTTTAAATCCTATTTAAAAATATGGATTCGTCCGTCGTTTAATGCAATCGAGTGTTTGAGCAAATAAAATTTAAGTATATATTTTTCTGTCTTTCCTTTGGCTTTAGTCATATTAGAAATTCGGAATAAAATTAATTTTGTTTGTTACGTAAAAAGCACCTAAAATAGCTTCGTCAATAGGACTGAGTATATAAAGTTCCACATTACTTACTCCAGGTTTAAGATTTTATTCAGCTGTAGAACGTAAAGGGAAACGCTAAGGTTTCATCCATCATCAAAACTTTTCAATTCATAATGTTATAATGAGTGAAATATAAATACATATAGGTTAATACAACACATCAGTCAGAGGCCGAGAGGCGGTTCCAAAGAACTCTGACACCAGGGAGTGCATAGTCGATTGACCGTGTCACCTACACGAAATGAAGATGATGATGAATATAACAACAAAATTACATCAATTAAAAAAACACTACAGTTCTAAAGGAACAAACTAAAAAAAATTATACACTTATTATGCCAATGCTATAAATGGATAGTTATGACATCCTAAGCAACGTAAAAACAGTTTTTTAAACTAATTTCTTAATTGTGATGTCTAAAAAGCCAAACTCACGCAAAATAAACTAATATACTGTCTTATAACCAAGGAGATTAAGCCTTACCGGCAAACATAAGGCGCCTTCCCAACAATTTAAGAATCATGAACCTTTACGAGGCATCTTTTTCTTCGAGCATACTTTAATAAAAATCCCTTAAGGTAAAATCTCTACGAGTAGACGGGTATAATGTGATACCCTTTCTCGGAAGTGATCGAGGATATTGTTGACGTAAGTGCTGTATTGTTGCTTTACGTTATTATCTCAGAGTGCATGTTTCGTATTGTTCCCTTAAGTCGTGGCTTAAATGTCTCACACATTTCAGCATTTTTCATATTGTATAAAGGACTGGTTGCATCAGAGCCTAAGATATTCACACTAATATTATAAATGTGAAAGTCTGTCTGTATGTTGGAGTTAAACCGCTGGACCGATTTTGATGAAATTTAACGGAGTACGCGGGCGGAGCTGCGGACAACAGCTAATACTTTATGCTTTTTCTCCGCAACTATTAGTGTAACTCTGCACAGCCACTCTTGGACATAGGATAAAGATAGGCTTATGCAGTATATCTGACGTATCATCACCATAATTTTGAATAGACGTCACGGTCAATCGACCATGCACATCCTGGTGTCAGAGTTCTTCGGAACCTCTCGGCCTCTGACGTGGCTCCATTAACGACTACCAGATGGCTACCGGGACCAACGGCTTAACATGCCTTCCGAAGCACGGAATCATTTTTATTATCAGACAATCAGGTGATTTAAAAGCCTGCAATGTCCTAACTAAACTGGAAACAACTAAACAAAGTATGCTACCCGTGGGAATCGAATCCACGACCCCGGGTCTACACGCAAACGCCTTAACCACTGGACCACGGAGGCAGTGACGTATAAAAGACTATATTTTGAGCAAATTAACGTCCACACATCACACTAGGTACAATGCGCACGTAGCGATCGTTAGCGCTCCAAATCGCTACGTATTCGATAAGCGATGTAGCTTTTATGTCACGAACGAACATTATTATCGAATACGACGCCTGTGACAATGGGTTGGTTCTGTACGAATTATCCTGAATTATCCCAATTTTGATATATTATGATATTATATAATAGAATTAATTATAAAAAACAAACAGAAGCTTTTTATGGCCCTATATTCATATATCACAACTTAAAGCCTTACCCAAGAAAAGAGTTAACATGTTCAAAAGATATGTGTAAACTTAAAAAAATATCTCAGCTACAAACAATAGTTTTTTTTTTTTAATTTAATTAACTTAGTTTTAATAAGAAACTAATGACATTTAGTTCTTTTCAATGTTGCTTAAACCAATGTTGGTTGTACTGCACATTGAGATGAGTTCAAGATACAAAGATGTTCAAACAAACAAAATCTATACCATAGATAAAAAAAAAATACTTATAGAAATACAAAAATAAATAACGAAAGAAAAATCCTAAGTGCATCATTAGGGGAAAATATGCGACTAAAGAGAACGATTAAGTATGAGACCTAAAAGTTTTGTTGAGAGAAACATGTTGAGAAAAACAAGTTGACATAATGATTTCCTTTGTTCACAGATGAAAGCGTGGACTGCCCACGATCAGGACACAACATTGTCATGTTGTCGCACACTCCATGTCAAGCATGCAGCGTATGCCAGTGCACTCTACACTTTGGTAAGGAGAAATCACTGTCAGTTTTGTCTTTACAAGGTTGTAGTGTGTAAATACACATCACGGGCGTTAACGTAAGCTAAGTCCATAGAAATATGCTCTATATATCCTTTATAGTTATAAATTTCAAAACTGCTAAAAGTGGCCGTTTTAAGCAATTTTGCGATTCGTAACTATAGGCAACTATAATTTAATAATGTAATATGTTTAAAAATAACTTTAGATCCAGAACCTTAATTACGTAACACGGATTTTTTATAACTTGTGTTTTCAGTGAATAATGATTTTTAAATGATGATGGCGCTAGTGTTCACCGAGGTATCACCTTGAAATATGCTCTATATATCCTTTTATCCTTCCCGTAGTTCACGTGGATTTCGTAAAAGGGGGAATGTGTAAAGTGAATGTTACAATAACAGGTGTAAATTTTGTGGTAAAATGTAATTTTTAATACATATAGAAGAGAGCTGAAAATCTTGAAGTAAGTAAAAAGTTGACAGAAAGAACATATTTAAAATAGACAAGTTTTGATTGTAAAATGTAATTTTTAATATATATAGAAGAGAGCTGAAAATCTTGAAGTAAGTAAAAAGTTGACAGAAAGAACATATTTAAAATAGACAAGTTTTGATTGTAAAATGTAATTTTTAATATATATAGAAGAGAGCTGAAAATCTTGAAGTAAGTAAAAAGTTGACAGAAAGAACATATTTAAAATAGACAAGTTTTGATTGTAAAATGTAATTTTTAATATATATAGAAGAGAGCTGAAAATCTTGAAGTAAGTAAAAAGTTGACAGAAAGAACATATTTAAAATAGACAAGTTTTGATTAAAAAAGGTACTAATACAACAAATTTCCTCGTCATTTCGACTGTGCATTCGGCAGTAGGCAGGTTGATCACATAATCTTTTTTCCCTAAAAACAAAAACCGACTTTCGTTACTGAGGCCAACTTGAACTTTGACAGATTAAAAAACCTCATAAGAAAGAATTTTCAAAATCTGTTCAAATATGACAAAAATAAGAGGTTACAAAAAAAATTCTGTGTAATTAAGAAATTCCCTTTTTTGAAAATCGGTTGAAAGCAAATGTAAAAATAAAAAATTATAATAAAATGATAAAAGTCCATAATTAGTGTAAGCGTTTATGGCCTCAAGTGCTGCCTCCAATTAATTTTAATAAAGTTTTCCTCAAGTACGATACTAAATAACAATATTAATTTACTAAATAAGTACATTATTAACGTTTTAAAAGATATTGTGAACTCGTAACAGATGAGCTGCTTACTTATATTTTTGTTGTGCTGTAGTAATGCTATCATCAACATTCAACAAAAACACTCAGTTTATTTCTTGCAGACATTGAAGTAGTTATAATTATGTGTAATTTTAAATTTCACACACACAATAATTATCAGTATCTAGAACACTCCACCGAGAATATTAAATTAGAAATACAACAATTTTATAAATATGGTTGACAAATATATTTATCATGAGATGGTGCTTCGAATTTCGAGTTTGGAGAAAACTAAAATATGATATTCACTGAGAAAAGTTTATGTTCCATTACTTATGAGATGCCACACAAACTTCGTTTTATTTTAGGACTGTTTGGTCGACTTCCAATAACTTTAATATTCTTTCCGAAATGCTGGATTAATAATAATAGTAACTTCTATCGCTCTTAGCGATTTCCTAATTTCGTTCTCAGCAGGTCGCTTTGATACGCAGGATCCGCTTTTCTAGACAATAATACTAGAATTTATAATAAATTACACATACAAAATAAGCTAAGTTTGTTACGGTCGCCTAATCTATGAGGACCGCTGACGCTACGATACCACTTCCCGGTACCTCCGCCGCTTGCAACATCCCTGCAGTTGGAAGCGCCCGCCTAAAACAATGCCCATTGTTTCCGTCCGGACAATAATGTGAATGAGTGACTTAGTGAATCATTCCGTATCCTAACTTCGGTTCGGTGTCACACTTATTGTAATTTAATTATATGTAATTTGTAATTTTCTAAGTTTATTAAATAGATTCAAAAGTTTTGGTTTTTTTTGAAACTTGCGGCTGTAACCCGCATAATTGGCGCAGTCGGTAGGATAGTCGCGCGAAATACGCAGTGCGCGGCGCGAGAGAACTCTAAAATCGAATTCTGTCGGCTCCGCATAGCTGCTGCGTGACTTCAGTATCTACGAGCGGGAGAAGACCAGGTGATCCAGACATCGATCGACAAAGATACCAAAGCTATGCTGTAAGTACTGTGAATCTTTCAAGTATTTGAAAATTGTCTCTTGTTTGTTTAGTACCTGTTATTATGATTGAATTATGTCAATGACGGCGGAGACGACCTTTGTGGCGTAGTGGCGACGTTCTTGCATCAAAACCGCAAGAATGCGGTTCGCTTATACTTAGATTATGTCAATATAAAACGATATTCATGTTTATTTTTGTGGAAGCCCAAGATGGCCCATTGCTGGACAAAGGCCTCCACTTTTGTCTTCCACTCATCTCTGCTGTTTGCCGTTTCATCCACTCGTCCAGGTCATCCAGACATCCTTTTTGCGGTCTGTTCCTCGGCCTTTGGCCTTCTAGAACCAAGAATATTGCTAGTCGAACTCATCAATCTGGCAGCTTGCGGTTAGCATGTCCAGCCCATACCTACTTTAGCTTGGGAGTCTTAAAACACCCACGCCGGCGTTCCAGTTTTTGGATAATATGCATAAGTCGCAAGGATTTTCTGAGAAACACCAAGCTTCGCTACAAAATCCGGACATTTATTATAGAGATGAATAATTTTAAAAGGAAATTAAAACTTGTAGGGGCTGTAGGTTTATACCTACAAATATAAAAACTTACAAACATGCATACACTTATGAAATTCAGCAGACGTGTTTAGACAAGACAACACAAAATTTATTTATTGCACCAGTAAAAATACCTACAATGAGGAAATCACAATCATAGATAATACAATAAGCTATATAATATTTATTTATTTGGATTATAAGTTAAGAATCTGATATAGACTAACAATTATAAAAAACTGCATTTTGCATAAATAGCAGACCCGTCGAACTTCATAATTATCAACTTAATAAGTGTTGTGTTTAGTTAGTGACTGAGATTATTTGTCTCTACTATTTATAGAGACTAATAATATTATAAAATACATTTAATTGGTGAAATGTTTCTTTTTGGTCTATGGTAAATACCCACTATAAGTATACCAGTTTCCTTTCTTTTGTACTATTCTATTACGGAAAATAAATTTATTTTGAATAATGTAGTAGAATACTAAGAGACAATGCGTCTCTGTCTATTGTTTATATCTGTAATGAACGCCTGAATAAACATTTTCTGATCGCGTCCTCTGTATTGTTTGCTGAAGAGACATGGTTTAGGATTTCATGTATCAACAGCTGCTACCAGCGTGTTTGTTGTCGTTAGAAATCATGCAAATAGCAATTAGGCTTCGTTAAACCGATCCGTATTGAGGAACCAGATATTCATCTATGTTTCCATAGCTATTCCATAATTTGTTAATCACATCAATAGGTATAATCTCTACATTTTCCGAATTGAGAATAGAACTACCAATTTGTCTCGTAAATGACACAAAAGGCGCCCAAGGAACGGAGTTTATTGTTTTTTTTTTTTATATTATGTATTTCCAAATAATAACGGATACCAATAACAATAGTATTATGCTTTTTGCGAATATGCTAACATAATTGCAGCCCTTATGGGGTTTATTTAAAAGTATCCTATGTTCGATTCCGGGTCAAATATATCCATAACACATTTCATTAAAATTGGTCCAGTGGTTAAGCCGTGAAATCGTAACAGACAAACTTTCAAATTAATAAAATAAGTATGGAGCTATGGATGAGTATTGTATTTAGTATATCCATCCATACTAATATTATTCGAAAGTCAAGTACATAAGACATACATACTATTGACTAAATAACAGTATTTATGGTTTACTAGTTTTCGGCCGCATAAATTTCCCTCGGGAACAGTGCTTTTTCCCGGGATGAAAGGTACTTATTACCCTATGTTCTTCTCTATACTCCTAGCTATGTGTATGCGAAATTTCAGGAAGATTAGTTCAGTAGATAGGGCGTGAAGAGGTTACAAACAAACAAATATACAAACTCACTTTCGCATTTATAATATTAGCTGTTTTATAATATTTGTAGTTTTTATAACTTATCTCGTTTATTAATATACTAGCAACCCGCCCCGGCTTCACACGGGTGCAATATTAGATACGGGTTTTACTTACATAAAAACCATCCTCTTGAATCACTTTATCTATTAAAAAAACCGCATCAAGTTTCGAAAATTTAAGGATACATAGGGACAGACAGCGGAAAGCGACTTTGTTTTATACTATGAAAGATAAACAAAAGAAGATAAAAAAAAATAAGATAAAGATAAGAATTCCTTCCACTCATCCTCTTTCGCTAAAATGTTGCTATCCTACATTCTGTAGGTACCTCATCAAAAGTTATTAAAAGGGACCCAACCTTCACTTCATCCTATAAGTAATAGTCTAAAATATTCATACGTAAATTCGTCTTTACACACCTATATCACAAACAGTTGACTAAGTTAACAAACTATATAATTGCTCCAAGGATATCTATTATACTTTACTAGTTCGAGCGACAGTTTTCGTTAATTAAAGTAATTAGCGTAAACGAATCATTTAAGTTTTTATAAAAGGAAAAAGGGGAGCAGGTAGACCAAGGCATAGTAGTTACATGAAATAAATTGTGACACAGTGACGCCATCTATAACTTCGCCCCCTTATACCACGATCACCACGGATGGTCCCTGCTCTTTCGGTTAGTTCTTAGTATGAGGTTTTATAAACGCAGACTAAGCGACTATTTTATTTAGATTATATAAAACTAGCGACCCACCCGGCTTTGCATGGGTGCAATATTATGGATTTCACTTACATAAAGACCTTCCTCTTGAATCACTGTTAGGTATAAGTCCGCCTTTTGTTGTGTTCTATGTTGTATCATTAATGTTCTTTCTGTACAATAAAGTTTTTACATACATACATACATACATACATACACTATCTATTAAAATCTCCACGAAATAATGATGATACCAAATAGTCAAAAAATCTGCAGGCACGAGGGTGAAACCTCTATTTTTTATAGCATTAAACACCCTCCAAACACCAACAATAATGAGCAACCTTAGCAAGTTGTTGGTTATGTAAAATTACATTTCCAAATATAACCACGTTTAACTGGGACAATAAAATGAGTTGATTTTAATTATCAAGATCGCAAACTGTTTTTAATGAGGGTCCAGATTTTATCGCTCCATGCTAAATGACATTATTTCTGTCCTAATTAATTACACGTTTAAGAGCTTATACATTTAAGTTACAAGAAGAAAATTATCTTGGTATATAGCTATGTGATTAGATCACCCTCTTTCATTATCATTTAGCACAGTTAAAAATTAAAGCACAATTAAACCATCATACTCGAATTCCACGGAAGATCTTTATATAATAATAATAAACTAGCGAACCTAGTCCTGCGGCTTCGCATGGACATAAAAACCTTTCTTTTGAATCACTTTATAAAAAACCACATCAAAATCAGTTGCGTAGTTTTAAAGATTTAAGCATACATAGGGATACAGGGACAGAGAAAGTGACTTTATTTATTCTATGTAGTGATAAATAAATAATAAAAATGTTTATTAGGTAAAAATGCGTTTTACAGAAAATTTTAAGCTGCTGGAGCCTCCTTTTAAGCAAAATATTTATGACAGGAGACTCCGCTCTTAATTTCATAACGCTTTAAGGTTCAATGATGTTTACCAAATAAACTAATAACTAAAATTATTTTATTATAAAAAGCTGAAAAGGCTAGCGGAAGATAGAAACACCTGGAAGAGACTCCACCGACGAGAGCACAGCTCATAAATTCTATATAGATAAAAGCTGAAAAGCCTAGATAAAGCCGAAAAAGACTATGAAGAGAAAGATAAATTAGCGTGTATACAATAATAATATTCGTATGTACAATCGATTATTCTATTAACATTGGATGATTCTCATTTATAATTAAACATTCATTCGAGTTCCTCCAATCAACCCTACTTCTATTTTTCTGTTCCATTTTATTTTACAGCTAGGGCAGCCGCTAATTTCTCTCCGTTTCGTCCTCTGACCCCACTCCATTCGTCTTCATGTGAGCCGATCCTCTCCCATCCATGTGATTTGTTTAAGGAATCTCGACATGGACCCTTTTCATTGTTGATAGCTTAAGTACAAAGTACAAGTTAAAGTAATGGATAAAGTGTATTTTGCATTTATTTATTTTCAACTTGGAAAGTAGCTGTTTTGAGAGCAGCTTTGCAGATATATATTTTTACTAGCTTTTCTTTGCAGTTTTACCCGTCGATAGTGTGTAAGTTCTATAGCTAATCTCATATACATGATATACAGATAGATTTTTTAAAATCTGACCAGTACTTAGCGCACGCTTATAAGACTTAAATAAAATAAAAAACTGCTTTATTACTTTCTAACTGCTTCCTTGGTGTAGTACTATATATATATTTTGTGGTGATGTATAAATTTATAGCCCTTATAGCATTTTCTTACTTGACTATTTTATTAAAATCTTCGCCATTCTGTTTCCTTCTTTATAATAGATCACTCCCTTTTTTGTCGATAAATATTCTAACTTATGTCGTACTTAACAAGTTTGGAAAGAACTTAATTCCGCAAAGTACCTAACACCTCAATCAATTCACAATTTTATAATCTTTGAAATATCCTTCATTATATTTGATGACGAAAATTTGCAAATAATAAAACGGCTCCCTTAATCATTATCCCATTATACGTACCGCTATTTCCATTGTACAACTTTGCACATGCATCTTGCAAGTTTGGACAACTGTACCCAACAACTGGCATGTGTGTCTCCATTAAGTAGTCAAACTATTCTCTGGGAACAATTTAAAGCTATATTGAACAAATTTAGGTTCCATTTTGTTTAATCTAATTAAAATATACACGATAAAGAACTTCGGAAAAGAAGATTTAATCTAAACGTTGTCTTTCTTAATTAATGTTTAGCCTGGCAACTTCATTACTTAATTTAAAACGTTTACATGTAACTTAGTTTGCAGTTAACAATAATATAAACTAGTTAAGTTACTAGACGAGCTAATAACGTTATATAAATGATATTGTCGTGAATGTTTAAGAGTCAATACAAAAAAAATATTAATTTAACCATAATGATTATTTGTAGGTCAATAAAAGTATAACAATAACGCACAGCTTTGAAACCATGGTACTCAGTATCAATAACCCACCAATCTGTTTTCAACATTATATAATTAGTCAGATTTTTACGATTTACATATATATTTTTTTAAATACGGATTTTAATAAAGTAAGGTGGCCTTTTATCTATAGATAGATTAATATATTGACAGAGCATTACGCAGATAACATGTGTAAAAAAAAAATCTGATAAATACGTTTAAATAATCGACGAAGTATGTTGTTTTATAGAAAGGTTTAAAAGTCAATGAACCCTGCACAACCTGCTATCATAATTTTTAGAAACCGCTGTCAGATTTTTACGATTTACATATATATTTTTTTAAATACGGATTTTAATAAAGTAAGGTGGCCTTTTATCTATAGATAGATTAATATATTGACAGAGCATTTCGCAGATAACATGTGTAAAAAAAAAATCTGAAAATACGTTTAAATAATCGACGAAGTATGTTGTTTTATAGAAAGGTTAAAAAGTCAATGAACCCTGCACAACCTGCTATCATAATT
The DNA here is from genome assembly GCA_947044815.1 of Apomyelois bistriatella. Taxonomy (NCBI): domain Eukaryota; kingdom Metazoa; phylum Arthropoda; class Insecta; order Lepidoptera; family Pyralidae; genus Apomyelois; species Apomyelois bistriatella. The sequence goes on from OX345693.1 coordinate 3,734,236, forward strand.
TTTAGAAACCGCTGTCAATAATAGTTTATTGCAACCTGATTCTTCACATCATCATTGCCACAGAACAGAGAAATTATCCGAATATATAATATTTTAGTTATTTTATAATCCATACTTCCATACTTCCATACTAATAATATAAATGCGAAAGTCTGTCTGTCTGTCTGTCTGTCTGTCTGTCACCTCTTCACGGCTAAACGGCTGGACCGATTGTGATGAAATTTGGTAGGGATGTAGTTAATGACCTGAGGTCAAACATAGGCTACTTTTGGGCGCGATATAACCAAGCCCCACGTGGGGCGAAGCCGCGGGGAACAGCTAGTAGTTAATATTTCTAAATTCTGTAATTATTGCGTATGGCATTCGTCTTGCATATATTACTTGCCTTTATTCAAATTCCTTAGCCAGTTGACAGCGGCAGGCATAAGATCGTTATGCTCCACATTAAAAAAAGATTATAATAGGTAGTGTGTGTATATTTAATGATAATTAATTTAATTTTTGTTTTGTTTCAGAATATATCAATACTAGTGGTGCTGTTATATAGTTGGAGAATCGGAGTTAATGCAAAGAGGTACAAGGAGCTCGACGATGTATATTATGGTAAGTATATATAGGTTTATTTCCCAAACTCGCGCGCTTGACGCAGTAGGTCGCTTCTAACCTTACATTCTGGAAATGGTTGGGCCTTCCAGCACTGGACTGGCTGCGGCTGAAATTATGATGATATTTGTAAAATGAAATCTTTTACTAATCTACTTGAGAGAACAAAAGATCCCCATAAGGATACGCGGTCAAGGATGATCGCTTGGGTGCTAAAGAATTGACACTTCAATTGACAGTAACGCCTTTCGACACAAGTAAATTATTAAAAATCAAAATGCAGGATTGCTTTTTAATTGCTAGTGTTTCCAATTTTAGAGACGTCATTAGATTTTTATTTACTGTGAGAGTGATATTTCAGTAAATAAAAATCAATGACACCTCTCATGTTAAAATCCATCAAGCCGTTCAGGCCTCAGAGCGTGGCAAGCATTTGGTTTGGCGCCTAAATTCCGCCATTTAGTTTTTTTTATATACCCAGTGTCACTCACATACTATCTAAAAACATATCCCTCTTTCTGGCGCAGTCGGGTATAAAAATTCTCAAATTGCTCTAGTCGCAAGTTAAGATCTGTGGTTTACCCACAGATCATAACTTGCGACTGGCCCAATAGGCTGACTGCATTTCCTAATTCTATTAATCCTATGTAAACTAACTTTTAACTTATATATAAAACTAGCTGTTTCTTGCGGTTTTACTCGCCATTAGTGTGTATGTACTATAGCCTATAACCTTCCCCAAGAATCAGGCTTTATACAAAAATAATTTTGCAAATCCGACCAGTAGTTTTCAAATTATAAGCGTTCAAACAAACAAACTCTTCAGTTAATTATATGACTATAGATTGTAGGTACAATCTCATTGTATCCGGAGCTTGTGAATTCTTGACACCGTATCGGAAAACTGTTCGTATTTGTTGACGACTGAAAATGTTTTTCCTGAAGTCAAAACCCAACATCCGTCATATCACTCTCGCCCCTTTAATTTTATATTCTTTTACTTTATAGTTTAATAGCTTTTCCCCGCGGCTCTGCACGCGTGGGACTCTGTTAATATCACACCCAAAAGTAGCCTATGTTCAGCCTTGAAAGCGTAACACACTCCCGCATTTATGATATTAGTAAAGATCTTGAACTTTTATTTTTATTTAATATTTATGGCTGGATCCCAATATTCCCAACTGATATAGAATGAGAGGAAGGCCTAAAACGAGATGGTCAGATGAATTATTGGGTTTCGATGGAAACTGGTGAAAAAGCGCTATTGCTAGTCATACATGGAAGGCGAGCAGGTTTTGCTCAGCAGTAGAGATACAGAGCTAGTAAAAAATATAATATAATAAACGGAAAAATAATATAATTTGACCTTTTGAAAGTGTAGGGATGTCGTACTCGACACCTCTACATAGACATCAGTCAGCTGATATATTGATTATTGTATTACTTATTGTGAGACAACCCTTTCTTTTGAAGAAGATCTACATATTTTATCACTCCAAGGCATCTAGGACAACGACTAGTTGATTTTTCATGTCTTCCCAACTAATCATGTTCGCATCTTAAGCCGAATTAAGCTTCAGAGCCCGGAGTTTTCTAAAATGTGATGTCCCATTTTTTTCTTAAAAAGACACAGCCATGAGTCACTTTTATCTGCCCCTGACTGTACTATATAATTATTAAGTTTAATTTTTGAAATCAGGAGGGAGGAATAGGGATATGCTCGACTGCCTCAAAGGAAAGATCTCCCTGCCAAGCCTGGTGTCATGTTTGGGGAACCTTAGCTCTGACTATGTCTTGTCGGAGGTTGTATATATTGCTCCAAACCATAAATACTGTGCAAACACGATTTAGACGTTCACATTTGTTTGCTGTCTTGTTAGAAATTATGAGATTCTCGCTCTTAACGCCATCTGTGGTGCTTTCGGTAAATATTAATTAGGGCGCTAGTGTCACCACAACTTTCCCACTATTTCATCCCATGTTTATTTTATTTACCATCAACTTTCCTATTTCTGCTCGTATTACAATAGATTTGAAATCTATTGTAATGATTTAATAATAAGGAGGAACTTAAATCATAAAAATCGAATTTTAAGAACCAATAGAAAATCAAAATACGAATCTTGAGTTGATCAAAATAATAACCTTCAGAAATATATTTATGCCTGCCAAATAGGCACTCACGATGCTTATTATTCCGGAGCGTTCCAATTATTTTGTCAGCAAGTTGATGGATGGGGCCTACTGAAGTACTCATTTCATTTAATAGAGTGTTTTGATCTTTGTTTAGGTATCGACATAGAATTTGTCTATAGCTTCCGCTAGTGATGGGCAAAATTGGTAAAAAAGAACTAGTTCTCAACTGTTTACCACCGTTGTTTTCTATGAACCGTGATTTTATATACCGTGGCTTAAGTAATTTATTTCGTGTTTATTAGTTTATAGTATTTTTCGTTATTTTTTTTATGGCCTGTATTAATCTGAAAACTATTATACTCTTCCATTTTCGCCCATAACAAGTTGCCGGTTTTGCATGTTTTTGGTTCAGGATAAAAGTTTGTTATGAAGATATTTGTCTTTATTTCTTGATTTACCAAAATTTGAACTCGTTTTAGTTCGCCATTTTTGTGATAAAAATTAAGAAATAATAATAAAATAAATAAGGAGTTTGGTGTTGACAAATGTGCGGTCATGCATGTGGAACGGGGTAGAGTTGTAAACTCTGACAGATTGCAACTCTCCGAGAATATGATTCTCAAATCCCTTTCCGAGGCAGAAACATACAAATACCTTGGTATGTCAGAGTCTCTCGGTATATCTGATAGAGACATAAAACAATCAGTGACGGAACGTTTCTTTGGCCGGCTGAAAAAAGTACTGAAAAGTCTTTTATCGGGTGGCAATAAGGTTCGTGCTTTCAACGGTTGGGTTATGCCTTTACTTATATACACCTTTGGCATATTAAGGTCGACTCAGACTGAACTAGACGCCCTGGACGTAAAGGTCAGAAAAATGCTTACGACGTATCGCATGTATCATACACGATCATCGGTGATGAGGTTGTACATCCCACGGAAGTGTGGAGGTCGTGGCTTTCTTAATGCCAAAAACCTACACAACCGAGAGGTGTGCAATCTCAGGAAATATTTCCAACAACGTGAAAGTGAATTACATTGCGACGTCGTAGCAGTTGACAATGGCCTGACACCACTATTCATGGCGAACAGGAACTGGCGCATACCACAGGTGTTTACTACCCAGAGTCGCATGGACGTATGGAAGAGTAAAGAGCTGCACGGGCGGTTCTACAAGGCCCTTCATGGACCTGATGTAGATCTGCTCGCGTCGGTGGCCTGGCTACGTTTTGGTGATCTCTTTGGAGAAACCGAAGGTTTTGTCTGTGCAATTATGGATGAAGTTATCAAGACGAATAACTATCGGAAATATATCCTGAAGGACGGTACGGTCGACATATGTCGCGCATGCCACCGTCCCGGAGAGTCACTCAGGCATATAGTTTCCGGTTGTTCTCATCTTGCTAACGGCGAGTACTTGCATAGGCATAATCAAGTAGCTAGGATTATACACCAGCAACTTGCTCTTAAATACGGCCTTGTGAACTCTGAGGTACCGTACTATAAGTACGTACCAGCGCCGGTTCTTGAGAATGGTCATGTCACGCTCTACTGGGACCGGTCTATTATCACAGACAGGACTATAATAGCCAATAGACCTGATATTGTGATTATAGACCGGGAGACACGCCGTGCAATTCTAGTTGATGTTACCATTCCGCATGACGAGAACCTCGTAAAGGCCGAGAAAGATAAACTTTCCAAGTACTTAGACTTGGCCCACAAGGTTACGCCATGTGGCATGTTGACTCAACGGTAATTGTTCCAATTGTCGTGAGCACGAACGGACTTATAGCGAAGAGTCTCGACCGTCACCTAGAGAGACTCTCGCTTGGCAGTTGGGTCAAGACACAAATACAGAAGGCAGTACTTCTGGATACGGCCCGCATTGTGAGAAGATTCCTCACTCTGGAGCCCTGACCACCGGCAGCTTGGGTCTTCACTCCGCTGCCGATGGGTGCCCCTTTTTTTATATTTTTAAATGTTTTTTTTTTTTTTATATATATAATTAATATTTAAAAATGTAAAAAAATGAGACGAAGATAAATAAAGGAAATAAATAAAAATTAACAGATATAAGTATCGTATAGATTTAAAATCTAAATCATTTCAGTTCATGTTGAGAGGAGCGTTAAATAAAATAAATTCAAATAATTTGATAATGGCTTGGTTCAATACAAGTAATATTATCAAAAAAAATTATTAGCTTTATGTGAAAATCTTGAAAATATCACAAAAGAAATATCTGTGCCTTAAATGCTTTGCATAACACACTGGCGAGGAAGTGAGTAAGGCATTTTAATTATTTTTTCCTAAAATATTCACAAAGCGTCGGCGTTATAAAGTAACCTCTGTAATAAATTTTAATGTAAATCGTCAATTTTGGAAAACACCTAGCTATAAAATATTTCACGCTCGATGAACACAAAGGAATACAATTTCGCGAAAAATATGGGTGAAAATCTTAGCAGTAGAGCTAGACTATGGAAAGTACGGAAGTGTTGTATGCGCGGCGTCTTAGTCACTTTATAGGCAACACTCATATACTTTGAGTTGCAAGTTTATAACATATGGTAGTTGACACTGGCACGTTGCCAAACTTGTGATTTTCTATCACTCACTATTTGCGGTTACAGTGATAAGTAAAATTGCAGTTGAAGATCTTTTATATATATTAGTAATAAAAGAATTGCTACTGTTCATAATTATATAGACGAAACTAAGTACAACAACTTAAAATATTTACAAATCCACTGAAGGCATGCGGCAGACAGACCTCTCCATGTGACGTATATGCATCATATGCTGTAAGTAAGTTGCCAATGAGTTGAGTGTCTCACAAATTGCTTCATGTTGCAGCTTCAGTTTCAGTTTCTACATATCAAAATACCACATTGGTGAAAGCCTGTAGACAATAAGAAAATGAGCTGATTATTTCAAGTTGCTGAATTTACATAAATTATTACTTAGCTAAAAACCATCTTCTCTCACCTGCTCCCAAATACAATCTTATAAAAATCGACCCATACGTAGGTGTAAATACTAACACGTCAATCTTATATCCCTCCTATCAGTTGGGGGTAAAGAAATATTAAAGTAGTGACATATATTTACGAAGTGAAAAATAGTTTATATTGTCTACGCGTGTAAAATAAGCAAGTTTTTCTTCTGTACTCTTATTAGTTTCGGCAAGAGAGGCAATCATGAAGTAATGAATTCCATATAAAAGGTTCATTCTTTGGCGTTGAGCTCATTATGCAGCCTATTTCTATATTTCCGTGAATTATCAGATATCTTCTGTACAAGGAATGAGGCTGACACGATTCTAACCCAAAATTGACACTGTTTACCGATACTGCTGAAATCATAATCTTATTAAAATTATTTTATACAATGACATTTTATGAACGAAACTAAATTTTATATTAACTTTAATAAAATAAGAGATCAATGTAAAAAAAAAAAACAAACATTTCATTTCAAAAACATTACGGACAGTCGGGTGAAAATAAAGTCTCGCTACATTTAATTATACTCTGAACATAAAACAAATAAGAGGAACGTACAGCTAGTGTTAGCGATATTATTTTGTGTATTTTTTTTAATAAACACTGTTATTTCGTACTGTGTGAATCAGATATCCACCATTTTCGTGGAAACTGATAAGTATTTGTAAGTAATATTTATCATCATAGTCTATCTAGCAAGGGTCCCGGCTTGCCACCGATTATGCTCTCCCTGGATTGATATATTTAAAATGTATGATAAAGCAAAATCGGTGAGTCGAACGATTATCGTTCGTTTTCGAATGATTTTGATTCGACTTACCGGTTTTGAGTGAGTCATAAACTAATTTCCTCTTTTCTCTCGTCATAGACGTCACGTTTCTGTCTAAAACAAGGCAAGGCTCAATCAATATTCAAATCAATTCTCTGTTTCTATACATAATTTAATTGGGTTTTTTATGGCATATCCGAACCATCTCAGCCGGTTTGATATCTTATATAACGTAGTCGCAAACTCGGGTTGCATAGCAAACGTGTTGAGGGGTCACGTGATCTCTGTTAGAATTTCCTCCCTTGCCTCGTGTTGCTTTATTGGCCTCATATTATCTCTATATATTGCTCTCTTGTACGAAAATGTTATTGCAAACAATGTGTGACGATTGACGAACTCCGTGGCTTAATGGTTAACATGCCTGACCGCTACTCAGGAGGTCCCGGGTTCAATCCCCGGTCAGGTCAATATGAAAAATGATATTTTTCTGATTGACCTGGGTCTTGTATATCTTGTGTATATATGTTTTTGCTATAAAATATAGTATCGTTATAATAATAATAGTATTTATATTTAATGTAGGAATAAGCATTAATAAGAACCTAATTTTAAAACTCGACATATTTTGGAAGAAGTTATTTGGTACCTACCAAAGCAGATAACCTTCTTACAAAGACCTACTTCTGAGTGAGAGTACTTGAGTGAGGTCACTCAAGTATTTCGACCACCGAACAGTTCTTACATTGTTTTATTCTAGTTTGGGGCCTGATAGAGACAGCAAAATTACAAGGCCACGACTTGGCAGGGCACGATTGACACTCAATAAAAAACGAGAGTGAAAAGGCTACGGTGAACATTTATTTTGGGCTATTTGTTTGTCTGCTTACCAAAAGAATAAAATAAACTTAAAAAATATTAGTGTCATTAATTTGTACGAAATTGGATAATTACTCTGCGACCTCACATTAAAATAAAATAAAATGTATAAAAGTTAATTACATTAATATTGAGTTCAGGAGTGCTATTTTTGAGATGTATGACTCACCCAAAACCGGTGAGTCGAATGATTATCGTTCGAGTCACCGGTTATGTCGCATGAAAATCATTCAAAAACGAACGATAATCATTCGACTCACCGGTTTTGGGTGAGTCATACATCTCAAAAATAGCACTCCAGGTTTAATATCACATAACATACCAAGAAATGTTTACTGTAACATGTCTAGCAATTAAATAAATTACTAATGTAATTTTGTCCGTAAGTTAAAGTTGGCGTTTAGTAAAATGGGTATGTAGGTTTATAATTAAATGGCTAATTAGGCGTGTTTTCTGCGACATAGTACAAAATGAAATGGTCTATGGCAAATTTCAAAGGCGTTTCAGCATATATGCATATGTCACTGACGTCGCAACTCTACGGTACAGTTTACCGCGAGCTAGATTATCTGGTCTTTAGTGTTCCGTACACCATAATGACAAAATGGAACCCTTATAAGACCTCTCGTTATATTTTGTCTTCATGTACGCCATCCGATACATCCGTGGGAAAAGAAATAGTCTCTTTTATTTATTTTTCGACCCTGGGCTCCAAAACAGTAAGCTGAGAATGCAACTGGGAAAGCGCTAAGACGAGACAGAGAAAGAGGGAGACAAAAACGTAAAAATAAATGTCAATTTCGTTCCAAGAATGTTTATTTCTAACAGCTTGATTCAATAAATCGGCTTAAGGCGCATGATCGCTATTCGATGTTAACTGAACTTGGCAGTTATCCTCTTTGGCTATTTTCCGTAAAATCAACATTTTTATTTATTCAAACGCCAGACGGAAGCTCTTTTGAATTTCAAGACGTGGTTCGGGCCATTCAGATCATTAAATATTAATGCAACGTACAGTCATGTTTGTGTTGTGCATTTCAGGACTGATTTTCCTAATAAGAATTTGTCTATTCTTTGGTTGTTTTCTCATATGTAAAAGGGATTTTTTTATTATATGAGTATACTGAATTTGCCCATGTAGGAATTAAATATTAAATTAGTTTCGTATCTTTCCCATATTTATAGTTTAAGAGCCAGTGAAAAGCTACCTGTATATGTATTTGACCGCGTAAGTGAAATTCTTCCACCGCTTTACTTAGCCCACTGACTAACTTAAGTTGACTAGACATACTGACTTGACTATATGATGAAAATTTAAATAAAACTTGATACTGGCAAAAATAAGCTATGTTTGATTGCCATATTGTCGATTAATACCACAAAAAAAAAAACGGTAAATTTAGGTTACCGCTAACCATACCCAACTTCTACCTTTTTAAATTAAGGCTTTGCATTGGCATAAACCGTTTATTATTTTTAAATTAAAATTTAATAATGCTTCAGTTATTTCATTGTAAAGTATTTACGTTTCATTTCACAATTTACTTGAACATTGCTTAATCTTCAATGTAATAACTGAAGCGCTACAGATTTAATTTTGTGATATTTTTTATTGTATATGACATGTAGAGTCGGAGGTAGATAATAGTGCCCCCTCTAGCGTACTCTGATGAGTACGGTAGAGGTTAGTATGATTACGTACTAACCGGGGGAATAATTTTTTTCTACGCCCGATGGTACTTCTTTTTCATGTTTCCAGTTGTAATAATATATTGTATATATTTATTATAGTTATTTGATGAAGTGTATGACTTAGATACAGACGAAATTTGGTATTAAGATCTTTCTGAATCTCGGTAGCTAAGTGCTTTTTATTAACGGAAAGAGTGCATTTTAGAACATAATGTGGAATTCTTAAAAAGCTGGTCTCTCAAGCAGTGGTCTATTCTTTAGTTTAATTTATATTGAGTGATTGGAATGTATAATATTGTAATACTTTATATTTGATCTTTTTTTTTCTCCGAATACAGGCAATGTACATAGTATATATTTTTTAAATAATACATCTTCAGTAGTGTAGCTGTCTTTCGGTGACAGGAAATCCATACTAATATTATAAATGCGAAAGTCTGTCTGTCTGTCACCTCTTTACGGCTAAACTGCTGGACCGATTGTGATGAAATTTGGTAGGGATGTAGTTAACGACCTGAGGTCAAACATAGGCTACTTTTGGGCGCGATATAACCGAGTCCCATGCGGGGCGAAGCCGCGGGGAACTGCTAGTTATAAATATGTACGTAGTATAGTTCCGTTTACAACCTATTCGAAAAACGTATCAATATTTCATTCAGTGATGGATTTCCGGCAAACAGAGCGATACTTTGTGATGAAAAAGCGGTCTGCCCAGATTAAGTATAATTGAATTTAAAATGGGTGCACGTTTTTTACGCAGTCTATTTTGATTTAATATTTACTTCGACAGTCAGAATAATCAAAGACAGTAAAACATGTTACTTTAAGCATATTGGACCCAACACTTTGATGCTCTAGTCAATATTTTCAAACCTTAATTATAAATAAGTTTGCAGTCACGTGGCTTTTTCTACCAAACCCCCGCCCGTAATATGTGGGAGCGGTAATGGCAGGATAGACAAATGACGTCATATATCATTCCCGCACCGGCAGACCGACCCTATCACTTGCTTATGAAAATTAAAGGAAGCGGCCTCATGACATATTAAAACATATCGTTCAGAGCTGGCTTGGCGCAATATTGCCGAAAATAGGCTCATTCATTGTAAAATAATAAAAGTACAGGAGTGTAATCTTCCTGTTGCTTCTCATTTGGTTATGCACGAGTATATTATGTCTGAGTAATATGATACAACGACTAAAAGTGACTTCTAGATTGAACACGCTGAGTTTCTGTGAAAGTATTATGGAATTAAATTTAGTTCATGTTTGAAGTAGAGTATTATATTTCCCACAATCGACGAGCGTGTATGACTAGAGTGATGAGTGTGGAGGAAGCTGAAAGGATCATAGCCAATGGATATCTCTTTAGTCTCTGCCTACCCTTGCGGAAGACAGGCGATGGTAAAAAACTTGTGTAAATCAATTTATCGCCATTATAAATGTTCTGGGTTCAATGCACCTTTTTACATCGGCCTTATGATAAAAAGGTGCAAGTATCTAACTTATACAGCGTACATTTATTTATTTAATCTTAACATTACAAAAACATTACACTCCTATTAAGGCAACCATGTGTTTTCAACATAGGCTGTAGTAACTTTGAAACACATTCGAAGTACTGATAAATATGGAAGTGGGCCAACAAAAGCGAAGTTTAAACAAGGATATCTCCCTCGTCCCGACTGCCATTACTCCCTAAGCTAGCTCACTAAGTGGGTGTTTGCTTTAAATTACACTCGATAAAATACTGCGGGCAAATAAGTGAAACAATACTTCGTCAGAGCGCCGTCGTTACTTTTAAGGTCTACGCATCCGTCACCCGAAGTAATTTCGTGCAGGATGCCTGCCAGACTACAGGAATTTCTCTAACGTACTCCTGTGGTTTGGAATAATTGTACGAATATATTTGGTGAGAGCTAAGATACGTTTGTTGTATACATACTTACATATTTATAAAGACGCTGATGCGTAGAATTCGTTTAAATGCGCAGCTTTTTTCTCTTTTAAAACATTTCTTTGTTTTTTATTTTTTATTGTTGTGTTAGTCATAGCCAAGCTTTAATTGACTTCTAGCATGCAAACCTCATCTAATTATGTCATGCAACACTATCACAATGGTTATGTTTTACTATAAATGATAAAATGACTAATATGCACTTGAAAACTGTAATAAAAATAAACTGTCAAAATTGTACTTGTGTAAATACAATAATTTAGTGAGAACCAGCAATTGTGAAATAAAGACTGCCGTATTGTAAAATACAAGTCCGTTAAGAAATACATATGTATCTATAGAAATGTCAAATGTAATAAACAAACATGTTGAATATAACATTGGTTTTTAATCAGAAATCAAACTGATATAACCTACGGACCAGCGGTTAGCGTAATATGCGTTGCATATTATATGAAATTGATTATTTAACATGCGTTAACGCTTACACAGCGATATTACATTAGATTGATTGATACTATACGCCAATGTTAGCTAAACAAACAAATTTTAGTACTTATTACATAACCATACTTATGTGTTTATTTAGGCCATCGATCCAACATATCTTGAAATTCATTAGCGTTCCCGCACATGCAGGTATCGCAAAAATTCTCATTACCAGTCTCGTGGCTTCGGAATTCTCCCTATTGTTTTAATGGCATGTGTCGAATGCTCCTTATTGTTTTGTCTCGAAATGAACATCCATTGTTTAAAGTTTGCATTTTTTGTATTGCAGCACCTATACCACGAATTCACCACACGAATTCATTATGTATGATTTAAAATATTATGATAAATATTAGTGAATAAATAAACACTTTATTGCACCAATTACATAAATTTATCATTGGATTGTACAAGATAGAAAAAATCATTAGTACAATTAGATTAACAATGTGATTATGTCTTTGATAGTTCTAGGCTGTATTAAGAAAAATAGTTATTTGTTACCCATCACTATTGATTTCCTGTTTCAACTACAATTATGCTAAACGTGGCCTAAGGTCTTATGGCTCTAGGCTCTGTCTACCTGCTCTGTGTATTATATGTATGTATGTTATTTGTTACTAATATTACTTGTTCTCTTTTCTGTATATATGTTTCTGTGTAAATGAATTTAGTAAAAAAATAAATATTATAATGTATACTACGGACTAATCACAAAGATATATGAGTATCAGCTTTGTTAGAATTATCGCTGCGTAGCCTAATATGTTGTTAGATTTCAGTTTTCCTGATTTGAACACCATGCGAATTAACGTGGCCACAGCCATTGCAATAAAATATGCAAAACTTTATAAATATGTTTAATATCTACATAAATTATTAAAGTTTGAAGGTTTCAATCACTGACGCCTGTCGCCGTTCATTACATCAATGAAACTCCACCAAAGTCGCAAACTTGGCCGATCCGTGGCACTAAATATTGTATTAGCATGTACTTGAGTACAATCGACTTTGATGCTCTTGACTTAACTTCTCAAGTTCCTTGGTTAGAATACTCTAGTGTTCTTAAAAATAATGTCGAATGAATGGGAAAAAGCACCTAACGCCCGAATACTAAAACACTACTCAATTTTGAGAGATGTTCAAGTATCATGCTGTCACTGTCATATCGCTGACGTTCAGCGCGACAGTATGATACCTACTTGAACAGCTCTCGAAATTGAGTAGCGTTTGAGTACTCGGACGTAAGACATTGTGTTTTAGCTCAAATGGTGACGGCTAAAAATCAGTGCTAGACATCCTTGCATGTCTAGTGAAATACTGAGCCGCCACCTATTGAGATATTTGTGACATTTTATGTATGTTTGTTTGATAACTTTTTCCTTTCTTGATGTGTATGTGTGATGAATGTCTTAATAAATGTCTATTCTATTCTACAAACGGCTTAGGATGCAATCTGTATAACACTTAGAAGATAATAACTTAAGTAGTAAATCATTAAAAACAAAACTGGATGCTACACTGTTTGTCATGAATGTTAGAGAACTGTTAGAACTATTGAGTGCTGTAACAACAATATTGCCTATGCATACTGCCGTAATAACCGCAGTCTGCATAGATCTGCATCTCTCGCTTACTAATACACACCCATTTATGGGTCCATTCATTGCAAGTATGGATTGACGTGTATGCAGCGCTATGAAAGCGCCTTGATTGGCTTCTCATGAGTAACACTAAACGCAGAGAAGTGTTTCAATATCTTTTTTATTAAACTTTTTTGAAAATATTATTTTCTAATTGATAGAACTTCTAAAAGCATAATGCAATAGTTTCGTAATGACAGCCAAATAATTCCGTCTATTTCTGGTGTTGCTGGCGTCTCATTTACCAGGTTTTTTATCAGGTAGGCCTTAGCCCACTTAAGAAGATAGACGATAGACTAGATCAGCAATAATTGAAAAATAGATATTTGTAGACAATACAGCAGTGTTACCTTCATCTGCTCAAAAGAGTGCGATATCGACTGGGGCTGAAACTTCGAGCATCACGAAATATTAAAAAAATCAAAACCAAATCGATGTTTTGTATTACTGTTTTCTATTCGAAAACTCACCCGGTTTTATATTTTGAATGTCAAACGAATAGCTTACGTAATGCTCTTAAAAGGTACATGTTACTTGTCCCCAACCCTTCAAAATATCAAAATTAGATGCTGTACGAGTAGTTTGGAGTAACGCAATCTCAGTCGGGAAGTAAAATACCCGCGGGCATCGGCTGTGAGCTGTGATCGATTTCCAACGATTGTTTGTTCACTTGAGAATCGATTACGTGCCTGTAGAACGCTTACTTTTTCACGACACCAATTCTCTTGATATTCGACTTTGATCGACTCTATTTTAGCCCTGTCTCGTTTTACCGAAAGAACGTTAATATTGTAAGCCTTTTCTATCGTTTCCTTTTATACAACACAGACATTTTATATTGCTTACCTGTTTGTCTCCAGGCCTCCCATAGGTTGCATAATTATTGTCTAATGTGAATTGATTGTGTAATTTGTGGAGTTGTAATAAATGAATGCTGTATTTATATCTAATTCAGCGTGGTATGTATGTACTATGTACTGGCCTTACTTTCGCCATGAATCAGGTTTCAAAAATTGAAATCGGTTTAAGAGTTTCTAAGTTTACTCCGTAAAAACAAACTCACAAACCTTCAAACACTTCTCTTTAGCAATACTTGTATAGGTATATATTTTGTTGGAAAATAGGCATACGGTCAACCTGAATAGAATAGAAAACTATTTATTTAATTTAGGTAGGTACTCGTCACAAATAGGTACAGATTTTATAATCTACTTGAAATCAAACCTACAAGTTCATTGACCGACTTCCCAGTGTCCAACAGAGCTGAAATATTGACCCAAAGACGGAATCTGAAGTATTTGCAAGTTTTAAACTCGCTAAGGGACTTGAACATATTCTCTGAGAATCGTACCCAAACTACCAGAGTTCACAACTCTGCCCCTAACGCATGACCGCGTACATTAGTCAAATGCATGACCGCACATTCATCAACACCCCCTATGCCTATGGGAGTGCTGAAAGTTTTATTATGTCCAATTTATACCAAAGATTTGGCGCAAATATGTTACAGTCATCTGTTTGCAGTGTGATTGTCATCATCTCAACATATTTTCCCCACTATTAAGCTTGAGATATTTTGTTTTGCCTAATATTGAGCACTGGGCTTCTTTTCATTTCAATGCCAAATAAGTACATTGGCCACAACGACCTACATATGTTCCAAAAGCATTATTACGCTTGTCAATGTGTGATTGTGAAGGTGACTAAATACTTAATTGAGGTAATTTTTTTTCTTATTTTACCAGCAATAGAATTCCTAAAAAGAGTTGACGTCAGGCTGGTGGTTGCATTTTAAATAACTGTAAATGTAATATTATTTCTAAATCTTATTAAGTAGGTTAAGCAAACTCATAAAGGTTGTTCTGACCACCTAAAGCCGACACTGCATCGATAAGAGTCTCCTAAGGTCTATAACAAAGAATTTCGAACCGCGCGCGGTCTCTTTACGCAATTTTATTTTTAAATCTATGGTCTATTACAATTTCTTTATACAAGAACGTGACATCTTATTTAATGTGTCATTTAGTAACAACATAATGTATTACCTCATTCTAGGACCAACACAACATTGTTGACTGAACAAATGTTAGGCTATCAGTTAGAATTAATTTGCGCTCCGGGTGCCATGAATACTGCAGGCCGAAATGCAATCTCATTTAGGAACAACTGCGGCCGGAGTCTCCAGAAATCAATTACGGAATTGCAAGGCGACATTACAGATGTACAAACAACAGTATTAGGTATAAAATAACCAGTACTACCCCTTTGATTATTTTCCAGTACCCCTATAGGGGTACCCCTATAGTATGAGATTTTATCATCATACATAAGTGACTGTGTTAGGATTTTGTGTGGCGCTGTACAGGTTTGTTATACAATATCACTAACACAGTCGCTAGCGTCTGCGTTTATAAAATTTCATACAAGGGGTACAGTTATGAGTATATGCGCTTCGGTTTCACCTGACCGTAATCACCGTCTCCGCTCACTTAATATGTTGAAAAAGTAGTCTGTCTTCTTTATCGTAGCGTTTTCCCGGTTGCAAACTCCTCAGCCGGTTGCCTCGGAGCGAGCCTAGGTTTTTAGGCATGCCAGGTGGTGAGTTCATTTGAATCTAAATAATGTGCACACATATCCCGCGCCACGACGACGTCAAGACACCACGTCCTATGAGAAAATAAATATTGCCTTTTTTATGTCGACTAAAAAAGCTAAAAAGTTACGTGCCAGACAGTGACTGTATATTCCAAAGCGATCCCTAATTCTTACAAACTACTTAACTAAGCAATTTTCTCTGAAAGTGTGATAAGTAAGTAGAAAGTTTACTACGTTTTTGTTTCAGAATTTTTCGCCCACAGTCGAAAGCTAGAGAGTTACATTCCATTGAAGCTAACTTTTGGTTTAGAATTCGAATTATCTGTGCATTAAACTCATAAAAAATATGAGTTTAACTCATAAAAAATTATGAAAGTTTTGAACCCATTTTAATAAAAAAAAATCTGTCCTTTGCTATATGATTGATATTTTTTGTGACAAATATCTCAAATGTCCAAATTATAACTTTTGCATATTGCTTTGCAATATTCTTTCAAGGTGTGTATGTATGTATACCTAGGTATATTTTACGTACATTGAACCTATAGTAGACTGCTAGCTTAAGAGATTGATATATATGCCCAGTTCCTCTAGTATGATATAATACCCCTATATAGTAAAACGCAGACGCTAGTGACTGCGTTAGCGACTTTGTTTGGCAAACATGTATAGCGCCCCTGGCGGATAGTAAGGCAACTAAGAAATTCCATTCAAAATACTAAAGTAGTCGCTAGCGTATGCGATTATAAAATCTCATACTAGGGGTGAAATGATGTTGATTGGTGAACTAGGGTAACCGTGGTAGTTAGGTAGTATCACTGTACACCCTTTTATTTTTTAACTTTTTTTTATCTTTGTTTCAGGTGTACAGATAGCATATTTCGCAATTATAGGAACGCAGATGTTCATGATCGTCCTCAGCATATTCCTGTTCTATGGAATTTATAAAGTAAGAAACTAATTTTTATAACTACATTTAACTATTAATAAAAAAAAAACAGTTAATTTTAATTTACTGTAAGTAATACAAGGTAGCAAAAAGAAAAAAGAAAACATTGAACACCTAAGGTAGTATTTTCTAGAAAATATGTAATTATCTCTTTATCTTGATGTTGTTGATAAATAGTTAATTTACTAATAGATACCTAAATTAAACAAAATAGAAAATCATGTCAATCTGTTTACTTTGATTATTGCGAGGATCTATATACTCATACATATTTTCTGGCATATACCAACGTCATAAAATGAAAACCACGTATCGACTCACGAATCTACGTAAATATTTATTATTCTGTCAACAAGATTGGATTTTACGATCTCAAGGGAACAATTTTACACTCTTTTTACCACACGCCGCATAATCTTGTGTACACATATTCAGAATTAGTCATTAGAAGGATTCTCTCAAATACTACAACTTTCGAATTCATCATACGAAGATATACAAAACCGTTACATAGACAAAAGTTTAATTTTCTTGGCGACCATGCCAGAAATCTACGCTCTTCTCAAAATCTTCGCCTTCATATACCCTGTGATAGGAATGAGTTCGTTGTTAATTCATTTACATGCAATAAAAAAAGCCCTTAATTTCTTCCATTTCAAAATGTCTGATAATTCAAAGTTACATTAAATGCTCTCTTTCTTACGCACAGTTTCCCTTTTTCTTCACCAGCTGAGGTTCGTCAATAGTATCATCACATACATGCCATTTACATGTTATTTGATTATTTATTTATTTAACCTTTATTGTATAAATACAAAAAGTAAAAAACAATAGGCGGACTTAATGCTAAAAGCATTATGTAACACTCAACATTAGGGTAAAGCAGAGAGCTTGAATGTGGATGTAAAATAGAAAGTGGTGTTAAAGGCATATATAAGTATATCAATATATAAGTACAATATACACACATACAAATAAACATATACATAATTATAAATGCATACTATACATATGATACATAAATATTTAATATACATGTTTTCTAATGAAGTTAAATAAATAAAAAATAAACAAATAGATAGATGGAAACATATATAAAGGCAAAATACAAGCGCGCTCTCACAAGTAGTCAAACGCGCACTTCGAACTGAAAATAGATTAAGTAAATAAAACCGAATATATTATAAAATATGAGAATTTTATTTATACTTATATAATTATATTAAAAAATGAACCTAAAAACACACATAAGATGTAAAAATTTGTTTTGTATCTGCCTAATAAATAAAGTAATGTTAAAAATTAGGTATATGATGCAATTGAATATACATTTTTGTTAAAAATAAATAGTATAGATAAATGAAATCATGTCATCTCTTTCACTAGAAAACCTTGCTCCAAAAAGCCGACAAATTGAATGCAATTCAAGCTGACTGTTACTGAAGGCAATTTAAAGTTTCCTGCGAAGATACTGACCTTTTGCTATCCATCCTATACTTATTGGGAGTTCTGATAGGATATCTTGTAAAGATTTTAATATTTATTGAGATATCTATAGGTATTATTATAATTAATTATATTCACTATATTTACTTTCTAAAGAATGATTTTTTTAAAAGGTATATTACTTATAGGTTTTAAAACTAAACTACAAAACCGATTTTGATAATATATAGGACTATATAGAATGAAAGTATATTCTTTCGAACAAAGAGAGAATCGGAAATTTCCTCTGTTTTTTTGTTACAATTTTATTATTATTATAGAAAATATTACAAATTAAAAATTCAAACTCAAAATTCAAAACATTTACCCCTTTATTCATACAATCAACACGTTTACAGAGCCCATTTAACCAAAATATGTTTTCGCTCTATCTTCCTTATCGAAATGTATCGTGAAAGAAAGAGCCAAAACACATTCTAGTTAATACTGGCCTGACAGAGGTTTGCTAATTCTTATGAAATAAAATGAAATACATTTATTTGCAAGTAAACACGATCAAAGTACATGTTATACAATGTTAGTTAGTTAGAATAAGGGAATGGCAGTTTGTCAACGCGTGCTAAAATTTATCACACATACATTTATCATATTTACGCACACATATCAACAACCTGTTTGTTAATATCTCTTTTCTTTTGCAGGAAAATATTGCGTTTTTAGTACCGTGGGTGGTTGGCTGTATGACTTTCATGGCTCTCGAAGCCATGGCTATGGTGTATTCAAACATACTTAGAGACCATATTAATAAGGTAAGATTTTTTACTTATGAGGAAAGCACAAGACCGAAAGGAATAGCGTGCATTTCTAGCTGCCTACACTCCGCTTTTTATGACAATGTATTAAAGAAGAGAAGGTTTTTTTATTTCGAAAAATATTTTTTTTCTATAGTAAACTAATTAGCATATTACACATTATTCATCGTTTTCATCATCGTTAGTAATTTTTAAAAGGGTGCAATATTAAAGGTTATAACATCATGCTCTTGAATCACTCCTATAAAACCCGCATCTAATCCATTGCGTAGTTTCAAAGGAGCATAATAGCAACAGACAGCGGAAAGCGACTTTGTTTTATACTATTAAATGATAACATATTACAAACATGATACTTTCACATTTCTGAATTAAGTGTAGTTTTGACTACAGTGCTAGAATTTCTCCAAATTATCTGAAGCTTTTCCATGTTTACCTACTCAGAATGAAATCCTTTTAATAATTGAAATATATAAATAATCTGATCTTTTGCCTGCCTTTATTAACATTGTTCAACCTTAACCAAAATGTTTATTTTGATTATTTTTGTAGTCTGACATTATGATATTTTTATTAAAGTAAGCCAACAACTAAGCCACAACTGGATGACTGTGCAATCACAGGCCTGGGACCTATTTGATAGATTCGTGACTTTTCATTTATTCGACAATCACATCAAAACAATATAGGTATAATCGAATTGTTAGTATCTATAGAGGTATAGTTTTTTATCAGATTTTAATGTGTGGTCATGGTTTATAACGGCTTCTGTTTAAAAAGTCAAATTCTAGCCAGATTTTGCTGTAGAGTATCTATGGTACTGAAACATGAAGATTAAATGAAAATATAATATGACAATATAATGTATGTGTGTGTTAAATTTTGTATGCGGCTATCTTAGACAAACATTACAATTTAATAAATATAAAGTTATCATTGATTTACTTTTTAACATCTACTTAAATAAATATTTATATAGGGACCTAAATTCACACAGATTGAGTTAGCTCAAAAGTTCAAGACTTGTATTATGTTAATGTCGGTCTATATTTTTTTGCTACCGTATCTGTTCAGCAAAGCACATGGTATTGGTGGGTGGGTTCTTGCTCAAGACATTGTTTTTACACATATTTTGTGTTCGAGTCTAGGCAGTTCTCGCCTATCTACTAAGTAAAGTAAGAAACTCACTTATACTATTCGAATATTTAATAGAAGTTAAATAAAATTTTCGCGTGAGTATCGATAACAGAAAATGTTTACGTTCTCAAATAATTGAATTGAAACATAAATCAAAGCTATTTGGCCTGCCGCGCTGCAGTCAGTATTTTGCTGTATTGAAAACGAGTTTTATTGAAATCAACTATTTGAAATGCCTCTGTGGTCCAGTGGTTAAGGCGTTTGCCTGTAAACCCGGGGGTCCAGGGGTTCGATTCCCACGGGAAGTATACTTTGTTTAGTTGTTACCAGTTTGGTTAGGACATTTCAGGCTTGAATACCTGATTGTATAAAAATAAAAATCATTCCGTGCTTCGGAAGGCACGTTAAGCCGTTGGTCGCGGCTGCCATCTGTTAAAAAGGACTCACGTCAGAGCCGGGAAGCGTTCCAAAGAACTCTGACACCAGGGTGTTCATGGTCGATTGACCGTGACACCTACAGGAAATGATTATGCTGAACTAGGTATTTAATCTAAAAATGGATACAGTGACCTCCCAAATAGTGTATTTTTTTAATGTTCCATTCTCTAAAGCTTTAACTGTATACCCGTCCGTCCGTGCATCAGTGGTCTTTTTATAGATTAATAGCTGTTCCCCGCGGCTTCGCCCCGCGTGGGACTCGGTTATATCGCGACCGAAAGTAGCCTATGTTTGACCTCAGGTCGTTAAATACATCCCTACCAAATTTCATCACAATCGGTCCAGCAGTTTAGCCGTGAATAGGTGACAGACAGACAGACTTTCGCATTTATAATATTAGTATGTAAAGTATGTAAGTATGTATATTAGTATGTATTTTTATTATCGATATTGCAGATGTAAAAAAAAACATTTGAAAAAAAAAGGTCTATTTAATTATTCCTTTTAAAAATAACTATCTTTTACGTTTGGATTATGAAGGAAACATAAACATGATTTTTTGAGGGCTTTAAAGTCGGGAGAAAAACATTTTACCTACTTCTTACCGGCGCGCGACGGCGGCGCCTTAATCCTTGATCGGTAACAAGTCGGTAATGACCTCTTCCACTAGTTGTTTTCCACCTCACGCACCCTTGTCTTCTTATCTTCTTATTCTCCATCAGTTTATAAATTTGCCCGTCTTTTTACGATCTGCTAATGCAACTAAGAAAACTATATGAGGAGTAGATAAGTTGAAATAGATTCGATCAGTTAGTAGCAACTCATATAACCAGAGCTACATCAAATTTGCCATACATCAATCAGCTCATTTGTTAGGTCGCATCGCCCGGTCGCTGAATTGACAAGTTCCCTTATTAACGATCGCATTCCCGTAATTTGCCCGTTCCATTGTGACATATTGACAGTTATGCTGAATTGGTACATTCAATAATTTAAAAGCCTAATTTTGAGGTGTCAATATCTTAACGCCTTTGTCGACAAGGGTCATTCTTGATTGGATTTGATTATTTTGTTTGTTATCAGACAAAAAGCGTTACATAGCTATTGAGCTTTTATTTATTTTTATACTAAATTAATGTGAACAGAAAAACAAAGGTATACAGGATAAAACATAGAAAAAATATTTCTAAAAAGGAGCTTCTTATTTTTAAAGAAATCTCAATCAGCAGATTAAAAGAGATGAAAAGACAGACATATTTTAAAAGATTCGACTTATTTTTATGAATATTTAAAAAGTTAAGTTGACGTCCTTTAGTTGCCTTTTAGATAAGTATATACGTCGTCATCATACGAGTGGTTTATTCTTATGTCATATACACATGTGATATGGCAAAGTAACCATTGTTAGATGATTTCAAAATTATAAAGCATGGTAATGATCACTGTCTACCATGGTATAATTTAATATGTATGTAATTATTATGTTGACTTCCTCGATACCCTCGATAGGCTTGTCTAGGGAGGAAGTCAGAATATATCTAGTTGTAAGCAGTCTGCATCATATTATGTATTCAGTTTAGGTTTTTCTTTGTAACCTTGTAACATATATTGTGCAGCACATAAAGTAATTATTATTATTTAGATCAAACCTGGTGCCATAATTTTTCTAGCAATTTAAATTGCATTAGATAGTATTTACAATGGAGCTACATGAAATATGCAGGATGCTAAACAATACCACAGGGTACAATCAACAAAACGTATTGGCTAAATGAGCAAACAAAGGGACGCGTTGGCCACCAATTTGTCGATAACAATGGAGACATTAGTCGAAGTAGTTTTATCGCTGTTTTATGAAGAGGAAAAATACTATGCGTCATGTCATCATATAAACATCAAGTTACATAGATCAAATGCTGGAATAATAAGTGAAACTTTTGTATCCGCAAAGTGAAACCTGAATCAATTAACAATATAATAATTTGTGATCGAATATTTTTAGCTAACATTTGTTGGTGTTTCAGACACCTGATAATAAAGAAAAAAAGCGACAATAGAACCTAATAAATGAAGCTGAATGAGTTGGAAAAACCATGCTCTAAGACCCGAAGATACTAACAGAAATAATAAATTACGCCTAATAATGAATACGCCACATGGAGAGACATTTAGCTGCCTAATTTATTTTTAATACAAACATTATTTGAATACTTAAAATAAGGGTATAATGTATTTCTCTGTAACACAATATTCAAATCAGATAGCCTCAAAAGTTTCGGGTTTTACGTGGCGGAGTTCGGCCATGTTGCCTAAATCTAATTAGTACGAAACTACTTTGGAAAATATAATGTTAGTTCGCAGAAGCAATTGATCCTTTTAATAACCAAATAATATGTTTTTTTCATATATAGCAGTGGTGTAGTGTATGATTTTAGGAATGACTAGCTGTTGCCCGCGGCTCCGCCCGCGTGTAGGTCGCTTTTCGCGTAACCTGTGGAACCTACAACTATCCAGACCTATAGTTAATTCTATTGTATCCTTTTCCCGTGCCAATTTTATAAAGCCATTACATTGCTACGATATCATTAAATATTAGGGCCACTTCTTTCTCAAATACCGTTTTTAAAATCAATAGGAATCAGTATTAAACAGTCGTAAAATTCTGAAAAAAATATATGTTTTTAGTTGAGGATCTAGCAGAGTGAAATTCGCTTACAGTAACAGTAACAATATCAGACAAAATTCGCTCGATAGAAAAATCTAAGTTGCCTCCTTTGGAAGTTTATTTTCAATACTATGCCTAAAATGATAAACTTATTGTCCTGCTTTTTATACCAGCCTTTAGATAAAGTATTTATATAGTGAAAATCGCTGAAGTAGATTTTGTAGTGTTATTTTCCCAAATATGATGTCTAAATGCCTACAAAATGAGTGAGCGCCGCGACTACGCGGCTTACGGACAACGGACCTTCAGAAGAAGGAGCCCTTAACATTCATACTATCAATCTTTGTCTCTAAAAGAGTAGACGCAGCCTATTACAGAGTCATTAGGACCTAAAATCCACTCCCAAAGTTTTAGTGGGCGTGAAAAGTGGAGAAAATCTCAATAAATAGTGATAAGTCAGATAAATTAGTCCTTACGACACGACCGTATGTTCCGTCAAACACTGATTTGATTATTTTTTAAACCAAAGCCAAACCAAACCAACCAATCAATTCAAATAGCTTACAATACAACACATCAAACGACCGATAAACAAACCAACCAATAGTACTAAATCAACGACCAAATTTTTTTTTAAATAATTAGAATTAATTGCTGCCGTAAGGAAAAATTTCAATCTGCTATTAAAATAAAGTCAGCGCCATCTATTGATATTTTATGTAACTAAATCATACGCCCACAAACATTCAATGTGTTATTTTATTAAAATTTAATAGAGACTGCAGTGTGTTTTTGTCTTTATTGATATAAGTAGAAATTCTAGCTTTATCTAAATTAAATACGTTTATGTAAATCGCATTCAACTGTTTAAAAGTTTTGTAGCAGTGCTTGTAGTAAACTTTAAATGACCATAACTTCTATTTCCCTTAACCGATTTTGATGAAACAAAGATTTTACAACGCTCCTAATTATATGTAATTCACCTGTGAAAATAGCGTTCAAATCTGTTGAGTAGTTTTGAAATTATAAAGCACCACACAGACAGAAAGACAGACAGACAAAAATTGCAAAAATTGTTTTTTTTTGGTTTTTATTACTCTTCTTTAATTGCCCCGTAGAGGTTTTTTAGAAAAATATTTAATGTACAGACACTCGTTTTTTACTGTCTTATTATATGTATAGATAGATAAGTACAAAATACTTTTATATTAACGGAATTAACGCTAAGAGCTTTCTCTTAGTAAGAAAATAATTCTAGAAAACAAATAAAAAAACGAAAACAGAAAATTATTGTTTGTGGCAGGATTCGATCCAGCTACTTTCTAGAAACATTTCTTTACTAAAATATTTAAAAAAAATAGACTTCTAAAAAATTAATACAAAACAAAAAAAGGGTAAAAACAAAAGAAGTGATGTCTAGCAGGATTCGAACCCTCTACTTAAAAAAATGATCCGCGACCTGTACCGATAGGCCAACATGCTTTGCTTGTTACTGCCGAAATTTCAAATGGGTTTTGTCTATAGGTACGCAAATTAACGCATTAAAAGTTTTAAAGCAGTGTTTGAAGTAAATTTTCAATCGACCATAACTTCTTTTTCCCTTAACCGATTTTGACGAAACAAAGTTTTGACAACGCTCCTAATTATATGTAATCCAACTGTAAAAACCGCGTTTAAATCCGTTGAGTATTTTCGAAGTTATAACGTACCAGACAGACATACATACATACAGACAGACAAAAATTCCAAAAACTGTCTTTTTGGTTTCTGTTACTCTTTTTTAATCGCACTCAATCAGTTTTTTTGAAAAATATGAAATGTACAGACACTCGCATTTTAGTGTCTTATTATATGTATTGATAATGCAGCCAGCGTTCTTGCGTTTGTTATCTACCCGTGGTTTTTCTAAGTAGTTTGTTTCATCTTCACCTATTAAGAGCAAATGAAATGCCATAGCTTGTTAGTAAGTCACAAAAGCAAAGACAAGTCAAATCGGTAGTGATGGAAATTTATAAATGTCTAGTAGAAGTATTTTTACGGTTGAAATGAAAACCACGGTAACTGACCGGATAACAAAGATATCTGCTTTACCCAAAATTTGACGGTTTAATAATGCTTATAGCATTCAGTTCGCCTCAGTATAGTGCTATACAATTATATGTTGTGCAATAAATTTTAAATAAATAAACAAAATAGAACAAATATCGAGGGCAATTCAAGATAAATATAGCCGGAAAACCGTGCGAAAAACATCTCATGAAAGGCACACAAGGTTCTTTGAAATAAAAGATTAAATAAAATGAAATTTCCCACAGCCGCTTATCTCAACTTCACGTGTGTGGCTCGAAATATACGTGATGGAAAAAACCTTTTCTATTCCGGTATGGTATTTTACTGATTGAATTGGTATCTCAAACGATACGGATTGGCTTTGACTTTGGGACGCAATAATGTCTATTTTTTAAATACTGACACTTTTTCCACCACTAAGAGTAGAATATTTTTTATGTGAGTGAAATTTTGATAAGTTTACATTTGAATTATTTTTTTTGGTACCTCTTCGAATATAAATAGCTAGGGATGTGAACAAATGTAAACTTTATTTCGACCCGCAGTCGATTTAGACTGATTGGTGGACCACTAGTCAAAAATATTTGTTTCATATAATAATACTGCATAAAAAGATTTTATACAAAATTTTTACACGAGATATTTGCAGAATGGTTAATGCTGACTTGAAAAGTAATTTGAGAGACGTGCGCGAAAAATGTTACAAACATTTTTTTACGAAAAATATTGTCTTTTTTTCGATAAAATAAAGAGGTATCCAGGTACCGTCCTTCATTCAACTCTCGTGCCGAAATTTGAAATTTTAATACAGATATTTATGTGTAGACAGATTTATTCATGACTTTTTTTTATGCCCTAAGTAGGTTCCGATCTCTGAAGCCATAAAAAGGCTTGGTACGTAACCGGTAAAACGTTCAGATTATGATTAATGATTAGAAACTCGCGATAGGGGCAATAAGTTTTAGCTCCTGTAAGAATTCCGAGTATATGTTCGTGTTCCATATTTCACCGATTTAGTTCAGCCATTACCTATTATTGTAAGAAACATCTTTTCTTACCAACTTTCACCTCATTTATGTAGAATAATTCGCGTCAGTATATTAACGACTTGATAACATAAAAGGTTCATATTTACTAAACAATGATAACTCATTACGTATTCTGTTACGTAACCGTAACATACTGTAGGTGTGTCAACGATTGATATAGATGTAAAAATGACACCTGTTACAAGTTCACACGCAGCATAATAGAAGTGCTGCGCTCCTGACCTCTTATAAACATTTGAATTTCAAATTATGTTATTTTTTATACGAGGCTTTTGCTTTTACGGAAATTAAGGGTAGTTTATGCTTGCCAATGTTGCGTAAAGGAGTAACAAATCTAAACATACGTCCTACGTGGCGTAATGGTTAAAACATGCCTGACAGCTACTCAGGAGGGTTCGATCCCCGATCAGGTCAAGATGAAAAATGATTTTTTCTGATTGACCTGGGTCTTGGATATTTATCTATATATATATTTCTTTTGTATTTGTTATAAAATATAGTATCATTGAGTTAGTGTCCAATAGCACAAGTCTAGAACTTACTTTGTTGCTAACTCCATCTGTGTGATTTGTCCCTATATATATTTATTTATATCCATATGTACCACATAACCATCAAAATTTCATGTGGGTTACAAGGTCAATCGACCATACACACCCTAGAGTTCTTCGAAATATATTGTGAACAACATCAACCATTGATGCTGGTATTCTAAGAAAAGTAGAGCCCCAGGCTTAAGCTAGCTTTCCATAAAACAGAATGACGACATTGAAATAATTTAAGCAAACATCGCATTCTAGAATCTGTTGGCGGTGCCGGCTAATTTAGTATCCAAGTAAACAAAGGACAAATTACGTTTGTTTGCTTTAGCAAGCTGTTTGCATAGCGCCCTCACGAATGCCAGACCGCAGGGTCGCCAAGTCGACTCGTCTGAATTGAATTACTTGGCTTAAATAATTACATTCGACTTTGTTAGCGGATGTTGCAGAATGCTTCTGGACTTTCCTTGTATACTTATAGGAGTTTTGTCTTTAAATTATACTTAAATTAACTATGTGGGATCTTAGGAATTCCACTTTAAATAATATCTTACACTCAAATAAGTTTATTTAAAAAAAAATCAAAGAACCAAAAAATATTTCAATCTTTGAAATTTTGGCAGTAATAACTTATTGGTGTATAAGATATTGTTTAAAATTCATAAGAAAGCAGGTTCACAGAGTTTTCTATAGAGAGCACAAGAATCTAGCAGCGGTACAAGTTAATTTCGTATCCAAGTAAACAAAGGACAAAAATTTAAATATAAATATAGAAACAAGCAACAGCGGAATTGTTCAAGTCCCATAAGAGTTTTATCTTAAGTTATTTTATTTTATGCAAATTGATGAATTTATTTACTTTTAAATTCTGCGTTTATTTCTTCCACGCATTAACTTATTGTCGACAGATACACGGAAAGTAATTTGACAAATACATGATAAGAATATTTCCAATTATTTCGTTAGAGTACCAATTTTATTTTACTTATTTACTAGTGCGAATCGGTTATTTCACGCCCAAAAGCCTAGCCTGATCCTTAACTATATCTTGACCAAATTTCATCAAAATCGGTCCAGCGGTTTAGCCATGCGTAACAGACAGACACATTTATAATATTATTATTTATAATATATTTATTTCAAAGTTTACTGAGCCAAGAGCTACAACAGGTAAACTTAAACTTAATAATAACTTTTATTCCAATGTTGTAAATCTAACATTAAGAAAACAATTTTGTAGAGATGATGCTACTGATATAATTGCAGAAAAAAAATTAACACGGCAGAAAGTTCACGTTGTTAATTAAACTAATTATAATTCCACCTAAAATGTAGCAGATATTTTTGATGATTTCCAAAAGGTCAAAAGTCAAGTTATAAATTGGGACTATTTGATTTAATCAATAAACCCGAGGAACATTTCATGGAATCGGATAAAGACAATACACCATAAATATCTGTCTTTTTATCTTAACGTTTTCCCATTTATAACTTATCAATTGTGTTGTTTTGGAATGCGAATCCCGCTTTCAATGAAAAAAAAAGTAGTTTATTCTACCAATAATATAGTTTACATTAAATATACAAAGGAAGATCATTATTTATCGTCGAAAAGTACATTATAAATTATTATATTATATAGTCAGGAGAATTATTTTTATCACAATTTCAATAATAATTTATTTAAGTATGTATGTACTTGTGTATGTATGTTTATTATATTATAATATTCTAGTATACGCCTGTTACCCTTTTCTTCTCGTTCCCTCTCTTGGGTCTGCTGGAAGAGATTTCTTTAGAAATAAGGGGTTATCGTAAACTTGCCACATAGTTAATTCGTCACGTTTTTAAAACTCCATACATTCAAAGTTAATTCGTCACATGCATAAAAAAGTATTAGTTAACTCGTCACAGGTAGGTATGCGTTATAGTTAATTTGCCACAATTAGCAAAGTACCGACAGCAAGCAAAGTGATTTATTTATTTAGTGGTTTAAATCTACGCTAATATGAAAAATGCCGAAGAGTTTGTTTATTTGGTTTTATGACATGACGACAGGTTAGATTTACAAAAAAAAACCACTCTTGTAAAGATGAAGGTATGTACCATGGGCGGAACTGAAGCGGACAACAAGTTAAATACATTTATTTACTACAAATGTCTAAAGTATTCAACTACATACAGGGGTTTATTTATTTGAATTTAATGATGGCCAAATTATATAATTTAATTTTCTATATTACTCAATTTTATTTTTCTATTGTCATGTGATCTATGTATTGGAATGCAATGTATGAATTATTATTGAATAAATTAATGATCACTTGATCAATTCAAATAGGACATCATTTTTTTTTTAGCTGCAAAATGTTGATAGTTATCTTGAGTTCATTCATACCCTAGGAGGCTGTTGGTGCTTTTTAAATAATCCTTTATATGAGGATGAGAAAATTTACAATCAGACAGCTAGGTAGCACTCCTGCACATGCTTTTATCTCTCTCGCTCGCTGCAACTATCTCTTTCTAAATGTAACAACTAACCCTTTCGGTCAATGCATTCTTGTTATCAGTCCAGTGACTCACATGACCTTGCGAGAGGGTGGTGACGTGTTTTGCAAAATTACTGTGCAATTTTAAATGTTGTAATTTGTGCATCTTTGAAAAAATGGATAATCAGCCGGGAACAAGTACGGGAGGACATGGTGTAAGTATTTTTAAATTTAATTCTATACAAAAAAAAATATGTGCTATTTGTTTATTATTTTATCTCTCAAATGCTCTTATATAAAAGGAGTTCGATTTTAATAACAGTTATTAAACAATGATTTTATTTAATTTAACTTTAGATAGCCTATGGTTTTAAAACAAAATTAATACTTAACTGACCCCTCATTATTTTCACAGCAATGTCAATTTAATCAAGTGTTTATTTAATTGATTCTAGTAATTATAATCTGCAAGTTAAACTGCACTAGATCTAATACGAACTATTAATTATAATTAAATAAATATTTGAATAAAAGAGTCACATTTCTTATTTTATTTATTAGCAAAGGTACAGTTTAAAACTTTAGATATAATTTTAAATCATACCGTTTTATGCTGCTTGTCTTAACTAGACATGACGCATGACAAACTTTAAACAAAATGGCCGACGGCTCAGACGCCAGCGGTGGTGTGATTAATCATACATTGTGAAATTTGACATGTATTATGCTTATTGTTTTCTGTAGACAAACACAGTTACAAATTTCTATACTATACCCGTTTAGTTTTAAAGCATGTAGTAATTTTTATGGTGATTTTATAAAATGCTGACTATTTCCCGTGACTTCAATTGCGGCATTTATTTCCGTTGTTGTTAAGAGTAAAGAGTATTCTTATATTGAAAGAGTTATCAAATTCCGTCCAGTAGCTTTTTTTCCTCTTTATAGTATTAAGTATAGATAAATTTATGATACTATTTCAACACCTTTTCAGGTCACATTTACGAAAACTGAAAGGGGACGGAGAATGCTTGTGAGAGGTGGTTATATGTACACCTTTCATCGGGAAACTAAGCTTGGAACTGTTTGGAGATGTACGAATCGTGCATGCAGTGCAAGTATAAAAATTTCGGAGAATCATAGCGTTCGAGTTTTGCATGAAGCGGCTCATAAGTGTAAACCAAATGTAGTGAAAACAGAGATTATCAAGACAAAGAATCTTTGTAAAGAAGCAGCAGCAAACACCAGCACACCTATGCCTCAACTATTTGAAGAAGTTTTTCAACCAAAAAAAGACGCGGGTTACGATTTATTAAGTGCCTTACCGAAATTTAAACACTTTTCAAGATCACTTTATATCGTAAGGAATCGTGAATTAAACGTACCCAAAACACATTTTGCTAAATGTGAAGATGTAATAATCCCGTTCAAATATACAGATTGTTTTTTATTATTTGACGACGACAGTGATCCTGAGAACAGAATAATAGCTTTCTGTACTGAGACAGCTCGTGAAGCTGTAAGAAATATTCGAACATATTTTTCGGATGGAACTTTTTCAAGCTGCTGTAAACCATTTTATCAGCTTTACTGCATACATGGTGATGTGAGAAGTGACGAAAACTTTACAAACGTAGTTCCTCTCATATACGTTCTAATGCCTAATAAGCAAGAACGGTCTTATGAGCGACTTTTTATTGCTCTCAAGAAAAATTTGCCATATTGGAACCCGGTGACAATGATTGTCGATTTTGAAATTGCAGTTATCAACGTCATAAAAAAAATGTTTCCACATATTAAACTACAAGGATGTAACTTCCACTTCAAACAAGCATTGGCTAAAAAAGCTCACGCCTTAAATATGAACAGCATCAACGAAAAGAGACACTTGGCTTTGTGTGCTGCATTGGCGCATGTAAAGCTAGAAGACATTGAAGACGGTTGGTTGTGGATTATGGAAGATGCGCCACAGAGTGAAACAGTAACAACATTTAATGATTATTTCGTATCCCAGTGGTTAGAAAATAAAAATATACAATTTATTTGGAATATACATGGTTCTCGTCATAGGACAATAAATCTCGCAGAAGCATGGCATAAGCGTTTGAACAATATGATGCCTCAAAAAAAACCTAGAATGCTTCAGTTTCTGGAAACACTCAAAAAGGAAGCTGATTATGTAGATACTAAAATAAAAAAATTGAATCTAGCCATACCATCAAACTTAAGAACGCGCAGGTCAATTGCATATGACAGGGAGTTAAAAACTCTTTTAGAAAATTATAATAACATGCCCCTGTCTGAATTTATATTGAAAATTTCTTATATGCAGCATTTTAAAGAAATGTAACATGGATGTAGTTAATTCTACATTTAAGATTTATATTAATAATTTTAATGTTTGATTTCAAAGGAAAACTAATGTTATAAACAAAAAGCAATATCTTTACTTTATATAATAAAAGTTCTTTTTACTATTGTTTTATTGTAGGTTGTTCTAATTTGTTACATAGATGTAGTTAATCCTATACTTAAGTTTTAAATTACGACTTTAATCTTTGATTTTAGGGGAAGGCAAGTGATGAATTATGACAAAAAATACTGTGATTTTATCTGTGATTCATTAAGTAGATATATTTTGTTTTTTTTTTTATGTTATACACGTAAGGTATATCAATAAGGTAGGTAGGTAGTAGGTAGGTTGTGCATGTTACCTAGGCAAATCAGCCGCTTTCTATTTATAAAGAGAACTGTGATTTTTACAAATTGTTACATAATATTTTAAATAAAACAGCTGTAAATTTTGAGAACCTTCCTAGAAATTAACAGCAAATTTATTTTTGTTTGCTTCTTCTTTGGTTATATTTGTACGTAATATTTAAGTAAATCATTCAGATAGAACTGTGATTTTTGTAATAGATGTAGGTAAGGTTAATATCCCAAAACTGTGATGAAAGAAATAAATGTTGTTATTTAAATTTTTGTTTAATTTTCTTGCTGTCTGTACAAAAATAATCAGTGTGACGAATTTACTATACTAAATATTAGACTGTGACGAATTAACTATAAAAAAATAAAAGTGTGGCAAGTTTACGCATACTTTTTTTCGTGACGAATTAACTTTGTGGCAAGTTTACGATAACCCGAAATAAGCAGCACCCTTGTACTAATGTTCTTTATTCTATGTTATTTTCTTTTGTATATTTATCTGTGTACATGAATTTGGAAATAAACAAATAAAAAAAAAATACCGAGTACTGTGGCAAAGATTCAAGGTCATAAGTAGTAGCCTCATATGGAGGCTAAGGCCACATTCCTGTATACTGCCAAATTAGGAGGGCCATATGCGTGATTACCAATATTATTACTTAAAATAGTATATACTTATAACGAGAATATAGTGCCAATATAAAACATTACACCTCTCATTCGTCATTTGTCGGCTGAAAGATCCCTTCCTAAGATAATACCACCTTTATCTTTTTTTACCTAGTATATATTAATTAGTATTAACTAATATTATATATATTAGGTATTTGGAGCACTAATCTTAATTGCAAACAAATAAACAAACAGATTGACACATTGGGAAAATCCTCAGTTGCAGCGTGTAATACTGTAACACACATATTTTATTCCCTTTGTGTATCATTGTCAGAAATCTTGTTATGTTATGACTCACCCGGAACAAACGAAAATTTTTATCAAAAAAAAAATATTTTACATCAATAAATAAAAACACAAATGGACTCGTACAGCAACAAAAAGCCTTGGATTAACTGCCGTAATTCCAGTTAACAACGCTACAAAATAATAAATTATTTATATCGGTTCATGAAAATCGAAATAACTAACAGCTACTCATTAAATTGATGCCTTTTTTTTTTTTTATTAATTACAAATAACGAGAACATTATAATTTGGTGTAGATATACAATTCATTTATTACTAAAAGAATAAAAGAATTTGTATCGTATACTAGCTTTCACCAGCGCCTTCGCCTGCGTGTATTTCCCTAGGGAATGTCTTTTTTAATACTTCTAACTATGTGTATGCAAAATTTCAAAAAAATTGGTTTAGTAGATAGGACGTTACAGCGTAACAAACAAACAAACCAACAAACGAACTCACTTTCATTTATATAATACTAGTTTTCGCCCGCGGCTTCGACTGCATGAATTTGCCTTGGTAACAGTGCTTTTCCCGAGATGAAAAGTATGTCCCACAATACTTTTAACTATGTGTATGCGAAATTTCAGAAAGATTGGTTTAGTAGATAGGGCGTGAAATAAAACAAACAAACAAACTCACTTTAGCATTTATGATTAAGTTGGGATGGGATTGGGATTTTACATTGCATTTCTCGTCATGAATATTTTTAAGGGTTTTGTATACCTACATAAAGTACAACCGGCGTCATAGTGGTCTCCGTCCGTCCATCTATCTGTCAGCGAGTTGTATCTCATGAACCGTGATTGATAGTGAAAAACTGGAATAATAAGTTTCTACTCGAAATTATTGTACAAAGAATTACGAAATTGCTGATATAATTCATAGGATTACGAAATCTTTGACGACATTACATTACATTACATTAGACTCATTATTGTTTTCTGCTAACAAAAATGTGAGTGAGAATACTGTCTCGGAATAAGAGCTTACTTTTTCGCCTCATTTGGAAAATGGGTGGGCGATCCTTGTTGTATAATTTTACCACTATCTTTCTTACCTAAGAATATATATAAGCTTAACGTCTGTGTCCATTAAATTACAAATAAAAAAATTCAAATAACTGGACCAGAATGTTTTAATGGACGGGCTAGTAACTTCTGATTTTATTTTCCATCTAACAGACTACCATTAACCTAAAAGAGGTTATGTAACCCGATAATGAGTGCAAAATAAAGAAACAGACAAAAAAAGGCTTTATACGTACCTATAAAGAGAATTTTTACCCTTTGACCTTTTTATTCAATGGCATCTGGGCTGTTAGCTGATCGTTCATTTTAATGGGGGACGTCCAAAATACCTCTGTTCTTAACATAAATTTTTTGAATTATTTTTGCCATATATGTGTATATATATGTTTTTGCTCCTGCGTTGCTAAATTTTCATGACTATTTTCATCTACAAATAAAAATATGACGACTTTACTTTATTGTCACATTTAGGGCACTTTGCCGACTCAATAATATAGAAATAAAATACAATCAATTTTTTGACAAAGCTCATAATTTATACAATCTCACTGTACGACAACTTTTTTAAGAAACAAATATAATGATGTTGAAAATCGAAATATTGTTAACATCTCCAGAGAAAAAATGTCTACAAATTTATTTTATTTTACGGTATGTTTCCTTATAAAATGTTCCGAAAAGAAAACACAGTGTTAATGACAGCAGGCGAGACAAACAGCTTAACAAGATTATGGGCGTTAACGTTATATTTTTTGTTTCAGCAATTCGACGCTATGTGCAAAGCGGAGATATCATTCTTAATACCAAGGATATTTTTGAATGTAAGTATACTAAAATATTAAAAATAATATAATCTTAAGATTTGTTTTATTATTGTAAAAAAATGGCCTGTCTAAATAAAATTTATATTTATCTATAATCTCTATCTATGATATCTAATTTAAATAAAAAAGAAGTCTAGAGATGATAACATATTATTAAAGAATCAATAAAAGTTCAGAATACTTTCTCAAAAATTGAATTATAATAACAGCGTTAGATAGTGTACGATGCCACGAAGTATTGAATAATTTTAATGTTAAATACGACCTCGTACAGCCGCCATGATAAATTGTAGTTTTTAGTTAAAAGGCAAACTAAAAGATAGTAGCAATTGATAGATAGTATTTATGATAGTATTGTGGAATGTATACTTAACTCTGTAGCTGACTAACTTAACTCAAGTTTTTAAAACCACCTTTCGACCACAAGTGGCTTATTAATAAGATGCCACCAGGGACGAATGCCTTAACGTACCTTTCTGCAGAAAGGCTGTTTATTACACCTAAATATCATTTATTTTTATTATTTTGCGCAGTGTTTATGCATATGGTGTGTTCTTCGGTTGTACCACCTCCTCCGCGCTGGCGTGACGTGGAAGGGCGCGGCTGCTATCGAACTGTGACTAATGCCACCCGCCCAGCTACCTGACTCTGGACACGACTCCAGAAACGCTCCATGCGAGTCCTCACTGCTCCTTGGAAATGCTGAGAGCGACACTGACGCGAGTCTACATTCCCTCTGACGTCACATGAAGTATTTATAAGATTATTGCTTTATGTTATTTGATGTCTTGTTTTTACTTGGAAGGTGGTTGTAGTAGACGTTTCAGTGCATGACAAGTTCAGACTTTGTGTGAATTGATTAATCATCATCATCATTGTGTTGGGTTAATGATAAGTTACTGCTAGCTCAGCAACTCAAAATGGACCTTGGTCTTTAAAAAGAGAGTGTCAGAGAATACTTCTTCTTCTCTCCTTGCCTCTATCCCTATACTTTTTCGCCATATTTGGCTATTTAGTGTCAGAAAATACTATTCAAATCAAGTTATGTATAGGCTGTAAGCTTAATTGCCTATCTGTTTGTATAAAAATGTTATCAAAATGTCGTTTCGCCCTTTCCTTTTCATACATGAGTTTTCATATAACCGAGTCTGAATTAGTCACGTTCATCGCCTACGTGCCACGTATGCTACCCTCCTGATGTGAAGGGTGATAATTCTTGTTTAATTTAAACAAGTATAGTGCCTTTTGATTTCTGATAATACTCACTGTAAACTCTTGACTACTATCAAAAATAAAACCAAAATTTTATCCATGATACTGTGCTAATTTCTCCAAGAAATAAAGGTGATAATAAGATAATAGAAAATAAGAAAAGTTATTAAAAATTACAGACAGTCTTTGGTTTTATTTTATTATTTTCTTTTAGGATAGTCAAGAATACACAGTGTATAAGCTCTTCAATAACTGAATGTTAAGGTGCAGTATATAGCAATTATTGGATGATATACAAACATAAGTATATATTGAAAATACAAAATAAAACCGATGTCACACGCATTTCAAACAGTAAGTACTTTTTTTATATTAAAATGCCTCAAATAGTAATATTCCTTTATATCTTTTTAATTTATTTATCAAGATTAAAAAGCA
The DNA here is from genome assembly GCA_947044815.1 of Apomyelois bistriatella. Taxonomy (NCBI): domain Eukaryota; kingdom Metazoa; phylum Arthropoda; class Insecta; order Lepidoptera; family Pyralidae; genus Apomyelois; species Apomyelois bistriatella. Next base: position 3,770,768 of record OX345693.1, read on the forward strand.
CTGTTCCCGTGGGAAATTCACGCGGGCGAAGCCGCGGGCGAAAGCTAGTAGAGTATATTATCGCAAAGGCAGTTGCGATCCACTAGTAAGTATCATATAATTACTATATACGAGCACCTTTATATAGATATATTATGTATTGTATGTACCTTAACAGAGCAAAATATTTTTGCTAGTGTTAAGTTATTATTTAGCTTTATAGTTCGGAGTTGGCCAGTGGGGTGGTAAATGTTAGATTATTATTCTTCCATGTTATTTAAGCCACGAGTACAATAAATAAATTGTTTATGTGTGTAAATAAGTGTTTATTTTAGTTTAATCAACAAGGTTTAATGAAGTCTACACCACAGTTAAGGACTTCTAATTTTAAGTTCATAATGACACTGATACTTAAAAATGATGGTATTGTTAATTTAATTATGGTATTTACTTGTCATAAATGTGAAAATTTTGTCAGGTTGTTACCGTTTGGTGCCTAAGCTTTCGATAAAATTGGTTTCAGACATAAAATTGACCTTGAAAGTGCTATGTAATAAGAGCTACGGAAAAATATACTGCTGCTAGATTAAATCTACCACCACTTCCAAAAAAATTTTTTCCTGGAACAAATAAGGAGTTAATTTTTTTGCAGTTGATATGGTCAACTGCAAAAAAATTAACTCCTTATTTGTTCCATGGAAAAAATTTTTTTCCTCCTAATCCTAATGAAAAACTTACTAAAAACAAAATGATGTGACTAATAAAAAAGAAAAGGTATTCAAGTCGCCTCTAAGGATAAAATCTAATTCAAGGTCGAATTTGTACCGAAATCAAATAAGTCCCGAACGAGTATAGAATTTGATATTGAGAAAAAACAGTGGTTTATTTTACGTGGGAATAATACAGTTTTACGCACTGTTGTACAATTAACTGGCGACCCGCCCCGGCTTCGCATGGGCATAAAAACTTTACTCTTGAATCAATCTATTTACTAAGAAAATCCGTTGCGTAGTTTTAAACAATTAAGCATACAAAGGGAAGTGTGTGCCCATGCTTTTGCAATTTAAAAAAATATGTTATTTATGTTGGTAATTATTCCTGATTTTGTAGGAATAAAAGCACTGAGCCAAGCTTTCCCCGATTGGAAATGGGGAGGGAGGCCAAAATAACCTTACTTTTAAGTATTTTTACTTTTTCAAAGTAAGGAAAACTTGGAAACAAAATGTTAATTATAATTTTTATTTAGCTGTAAACCAAAGCCACATGTACAAACTAAAACATAATTGTACAAATTAAAACAATGCTTTCATTTGTGGGTATCTGTGGCGTATTTCAAAGCTCTTTTGTCCTAAAATTATTACAGTTCTGGTAATCCAAGGTAAACCTTGGTCCCTTGATTAAGCATTGAGCCTCTGAAAGGGTCTTTATTTGATTTATATGAGTAACTATATCTTTGTAAATATCTTAATATACGGATAATTGTATAAAAGTTTTTGTTGCTACTTATATTATGACTAATTAAAATACATAATGATTTCTTATGTTTTCGCGATTGTTACACATTAAATTAAGTAAGCAATAAACGCGATAGAAAACCGTATAAAATAGTTTAATTTAATAATTAAAATACATCAAAATAACATTATAGTTTTTTATTACGGAATATTTTTTTGTAAATAAAATAAATCAAATAATCTTTGTAAATAAAATTGTTATAAGTCATGATATATCAAAGAAAGGGCAAAGAGGAAAAGTTGTTTTAGGGATAGTATCAAATGATAATGCTTTATTCTTAAAGAATAAATTGATGAAATTGTTTCTAAATTATAAAATTTACACTGTCGCTGTAACTAAGTTTTTGTAACGTCGAGGCGTGTTTCAGCTAACGTATTTTTGTATACAAACTGAGATCAACAGGTTCTTATAATATAAAATTTGAGGCTTCTTTTGTTGTCATTTATACAGGCAGTATGAGGTATATTTGTAGTAAGATTTGAACACTAGTGTTCCGAAAATAATTTAAAATACTATAAGTACCTCGAACCCAAAAAAAGACAAAAGAATGAGGGACTGTTTTTAACATATACGAGTACCTTGAAATAAAATCACTTTTTTTAATCCTTATTGCTTGTGAGCAAGTTGAAAATTTTATAAATAGTGTCTTTACTGTCCTGAAGTAGTTTTCCTCTTTGCACTTATACTAAAATTGTAAAAATATTTATAGAAAGAGTATAAAATATGTTATAACGAGATTCCACTATTATATAAATGATCGTCTAATAAATTGAATGTTGATAAAATAATCGTATTTTTTAAATATCCTAGGTATTTATTTTAGTTATCTTATGCCCATACTCAAATGCTACTCAATTTTGAGAGCTATCAAAGCTATAGCTGTCGCTCTGAACCTCAACAATATGACAGTGACAGCATGATACTTGAACAGCTCTCAAAATTAAGTTGCGTTTGAGTATTCGGGCATTAGGTTATTTTAAATTCGACTGCCATTTAGAAGTCGAATAAGGAAAAAATTGAGAGCGAAGCGCACCTCTTCTTACATTCTGCGAAAAGCGGCGAATTTTAAATTGTCAGCATTCCCAAGTAGAGTTGTCGACCAGAAAGCTGGTCATAAAGAGCACTAATCAATGAACACAGCACCAGGTTGGATGTGTGGATAGTGCTCCACCTCCAGTTGTAGCTTTAGTCATAAAACAATAAATGGAATGCAACCGATAAAAACTATGATGAGGGACAAATAGTAACATCATCATCATCGGCCTGCATCCAGCGCCTGCTTGCGACCTCCTCCTGGTCGGTGGGTGTCCGATGCTGCGCTTACCGGTACAAAAAGTATCTAAGATTAATCAAGAAACCAGGTTTTATCAGAGGTCTAGTTATTTTGCCGTAAACAACAGTGTTTGCATTGTTGTTCCGGTTAGAAGAGTGAGACAGGCTATAAAATTATTGGGCCCTGTGGTGAAACATCCTTGTCTAGCATGTTATCGTATATAAAAAAATGGGTCTAAACAAAAAAAGCACAATTAAGAGTAATATAACTTACAATTATATTTAAAAAATAACAAAAAGGCAGAGTATACCTAATTCAACCAATTTCGTGATAGAGATGAAGCATATCAGAGGCCGAGAGGCGGTTCCTAAAAACTCTATCCAGAGTGTGAATGGTCGATTGACCACGTCACCTACACGAAATGATGATGATAGAGATTTTATCATACAATGTAATCAAAACTAAAATAAAACGCGGCCAAACGTTACAATTTGTACTGTCGATATCCAATATACCTAAGTGGATTACACAGACTAACTAATTTGTACAGTCAAACATTATTTACGAATCGGGTTCAGCATTCATGGTGTACGCCTCGAATAAACAACAAAAAACCTTCCTAGGTCACGACTTATAAAAATCAGCAAATAATGCCAGGAATACATAGAAAGAAGCTAATGCCATTTTACCAAAGCTCACCGGCAAGGGTGAACCAAAATTGATAGCCTTACCAAAGATGCCGTAACCCATGCGAAGTAGAGAACAAAAGACAGAAAAAGATGCTTTGTGAGGCAGCCAATTGTGGATTGTAGGTAATAGCATGATCCAAATAAAGCAACATATAGTGAATAGTAAATAGTAACTAATACGTATCCATTTCATATCCCACTTTTGTGGACCGTACGTGCTTACACATACATCAATGCGGTGCGAGATTATCCCCGTATGGTGGATCGGCATTCGGCATAAGAGTACTATCCATCCATTGCCGCGCAGAAATATGCTTTGAGGTGCGATGCGTTAATGTAACTACATTTTTTATTAAATCTTCCATGCTGGTCTGGGAGAAAAAGAAATACATAGAATGTACCAGCTGCTTCTCTTCCCGTGCAAGCCGTAAAAGTCGTCTGAGGGAATCGCCGAATGGGGAAATCATGACATAGGCGATGCGGCTAGCAACCCATCACTATTGATTTCCTGTTTCAACTACCATAATGCTAAACGTGGCCTAAGGTCTTATGGCTCTAGGCTCTGTCTACCCCGTATGGGATAAAGACGTGATTATATGTATGTATGTAAGTTTGGCTCAACAACCCAAAGAAGATCCTGTACTCCGACACAAATGTTTTTTACTCGTCCCTATTCTGCGCCACCTATTGCCTATTTGTTCTTTCTTATCATTGATACTCTGGTATCGTCTAGCTATAATATTTGAGTACATCGTACGCAGATATGTGATGCAGGCTCTATGTGTATATTCCAGGCTAGTAATCTGAAATGAATATTTGTTTACGTTTCCCAAGCATGTTATTAGGGAGATTGCTATGTACTTATTTCCTTGCTGAGTATTTTATTTTCTATCCTAGAGCAAGGAATAATAGCGAACAACATTTTTTCGTGCGTTGTGGCTTTTTAAACAACGGACGATTTTTATAACAATTGATATTTAAATTACTACTAGTACCTATACATAATTTTTTTTTGTAAATTTAATTCATGTCAGGTTTTGAATTGGAAAAGCTGAATATAGTGACTAAATAAAACATATTTTCATTGAATAACCGTACCTTTTGCAAGCTCGTAAAAAAAGTGTCACAAACATGCGTTATACGAGTAAATATATGCGCAAATTTTGAAAGAAAAAAAATAATGCAAAAAAATATAATTTTGAATACCATAATGCTTGTAATGTTTTGACAGAAATATGTTGAAAAATTTAGTCTAACTGAGTTGAGTGTAAGTCTAAGGTGAGACGTCTATTCTGGACGATTGTCTATTCTATGCCTATATGCTCTTGTAGGTATTACTGTAAAGATTTCATCATTACTTTCTTCTGTCCTCTCATTACGACATGCATAGGAAAAGAGAGAGATGATTTTATCCTTAAACCGGAAACCACACGACCACTCGGCCTTCAAATCAAGGCCCACCTAATTGCCCAAGCGCAAGTAATCCTTATTCATTACGACCGGCCCTAAATAGGGTTTGATTTACGGAACCTCGCCTGCTAGTTTATATAAATGGCTGCCGTTCGTTATCTGCAATGACCCAGTACATGTCAGTACCTACCTTAATTAATATTAATTTGGATGTTTATTGCATGGCTCTCCTAAGTTGAAGCAGTTGCGCTAGCGAGAGAAAGGTAATTTGAGTATATTTTCTCTTATTTTAGCAGTTTTCCTGTTGCAAAAGCCAGCGTCTGATTATTATAAATTAATTATCACTTTCTGAAGTATTTTATATGATAATACCTGTATTGTTTTGCTTCGGTCATGAATTATATCCCATAACCGACAAAATGTTATAAAGGCCAAGCTTATAAGTTTGTAACTTCTAAAAGCTCAAACGGCTTTGCCAATTTTTATGCAATTTAGTATACAGGTAGCTGTTACTTTAGATTAGACATTGGATACTATTTATCCCGATAAGTACGCGGTTTCCATATGTTTGATCAAAAAGACTGATAGGCAAAAGCGCTTTATAAAGTAGATGGCGCTGTTGTGTAAGATAATACCTACCCATGGGTCACGGGTATCACGTTTTTTAAGGAAAAGAAAAACAGATGAGTAAAATGTTAGTTGTTTGTTCGTTTTGAACACAGAAAAAGATAAGTAAGTTAAAGATAAAATGAAGTCCAGTTTAGGGCCAGTAAGAATCCGCAGCGCCATTACGAAACGGCGCCAACGTTACATTGAATTCGAGACGGCACTTCGCACGTACGTGGCAATAAAATGGCGTGTGAGTGGCGAGAATTTATTTATTCTTTGGATAACAAAGCTATTTTAGAAAGATGCTTTCTAGTGTTAAAAGAATACAAATACTATTTATAGCACCAAAAAAAAAGGATTGCATACAGTGATTATAAAGGCGGGCTTATCCCAGCAATAGGTATCTTCCAGTCAACCTTAGGGTGGATAGAAAACTGGCAATAAATGGCAGTAAATGGCAGTAATTTATTTCTTTACATTAAGTACTTACCTGTTTACATTCATCATCTTATAAATAATTTTTTTATCATGCTAGCTATTGCCCGCGGCTCCGCGTGCATGGCACTCGGTTATATCGCGCCCAAAAGTGACCTACGTTTGAGTCCTGGTTTTAAACTATTATATCCATACCAAATTTCATCAACATCGGTTCAGCGGTTTAGTTGTAAAAGTGATATCTGATATTTTTCTTGACATCAATGTAATAATGAGCATTGGTCTCTTATAGTAACCAAATACCATTTCGTCGGTCACTAGTCGACTATAAGAGATCTCTTCATGAGTCCGCCATTATAATATTAACTTTAAAGATATAAATATTATCAATGAATTTTTAGAGCAATAAAGCTATTACAAACTTATTGTACCATATAAATTACCTACACGATGTGGATCATTTCATAAAAAGGTTAAATTTATCCTAACTATCGTAAGTTCGTAAGCAAAATTAAAAGTGCCTTTCAAGGCAATTATTGGAAAACACACCTTTTGACGATATCAGGTGATAATTACTCCATTAGTGGAATTCCAGAAGTTAAAAGCATTTGTGGTTTAATTAATACTTGCAACTGGCATAAGGGTATAGGAAAAGTACTAAATGTTGAGTTCAATGATGATTTACTAATATTTTTTTGTGCCCATTGCCTTCGAGACTATCGGTTGCTGGGGTGCCGATGCAAAGAATCTCATTATGGAGAAAAGGGATACATACGGGTATACAAGAAACAACTGGTGATCCCCGCTCTTTCTCGTTTCTGGTGCAGAGGATTGCTTTAGCTATTCAACGAGGAAATGCTGCTAGCGTTCTGGGCACCTTTGCACCGGAAACGCTAATAAGTGGGTGATCTCACCTTTTTAAATGTTTTTTTTTTATTTAGTTTATTTTTAATTTAAGTTTAGTTTTATTTAGTTAGATCTTTACAAGGAATGTCAAATCACTAAATAGGTAGCAAGTACAGAAGCTTATATTATTAACTAAGTTGCCAAAACCCATAACTTACGGAACTTTAACCATTTGTACGTTGTTATTTTATTGGTATTGTATTTATTTACTTATTGAAAAAAAGAAAAACAAATACACTCATTATCATTAATAACAGAACACGGTTCGTCGATAAAATATATCGAGGAACGGAAAACCATTTTGTTATCAGAAGAGTAGCTTAATAAATCTATGGATTAATTCGTTTGCTGTTATGCCCGTTATTTGTAACAATACAAGGAAGTAATTTGCTTCTATAAGCTGAACAATTATTTTGTATGTTCTTCAATTTCTTTTATTTGTTTATTCTTGCAAATACATACAGATTTACAGACATAATATATCCAAAACATAGTTATGTTAGTGGACAATAGATTGAAATGTACAATCACAATTATCCGCAAAACATAATGCATAATAATAATTCTTAATGAGAATAAAACATCTACTCTAATATAATATACTAGCTTTCGCCCGCGTGAGATTCCCTCGGGAACAGCGCTTTTTCCCGGGATGAAAGGTACCCTATGTCTTTTTCTCAATACTCCGTGTTATGTGTACCTATGTGAAATTTCAGGAAGATTAGTTCAGTAGATAGGGCGTGAAGAGGTACAAACAAACAAACAAACAAACAAATAAATAAACAAACAAATATACAAACTCACTTTCGCATTTATAATATTAGTTAGGGTTGTCATGTGACTGGGAAAATCACGCTATGACAGCATTTCTTAATTTGGCGGTATAATATACCGACAGGGGAGACCTTTGTCTAGCAGTGGGACACTTAAAGCCACTTAAAAAATTAAGTAGCTTTAAGTGTCCCAAGTAAGTATAAACACCGAAATAGAAGGCGGCGTCTTTTATTATGGCTTTTTGACAAACACAACTATATTGAACCAGAGCAAAACAAAAGAAAAGCATATCAAAAATAAAAAAGTATACAAAACATAAATTAATATTAATAAGAGGCTGATTGTGCCATCGGTGCTCAATAGAGAGTTTTCTTCCTTTGCAGCAGTAACAGCAGGAGCTTCCACATGTCAGGGGCCCAATTCTCACGCAATCGAAGTTCACATCACCGATTTTCTCAATTTTTTTAAATAGTTTATCATGTTTTCTGCTTTTTCAAAAAATCACAATTGAAAGGTATCAATCGAACGTATAGATCTATCGAAATATTTCGATTGTGAATTGACAAACTTATCGAAAAAAATTGGCGAAATTCGGTGAAGTGAACTTCGATTGCGCGAGAATCGGGCCCCAGATGGGATGCAGAGGCCCCACTGCTCAAAAGGCTTTTTACTATAAATAAGTTTATAATACGTTTGCTAGAGTGTCAAAATAAAGCTGTCTGGATTTTACTTAGGGATTTTATAAACTACAAACTTCAGGATCAGACAGCAAGCTTGAGTGCACAACAAAAGAAGATGGCTTTGTGAGTCAGACGTTGTCCAAGTTTTGGTAAATATAATAGTTAAATAATGACAATCGAACGCTACATATTAAAGATAGAATAAACATTCTATTCTCTGTGAAACTAATAAAGCTAAGTACTTTACTTGTGATTTTGTAATAAAAAAAACGGCCTTGTAAAATACGACCAAATATTGGTGTTGAATAAGTACTTTTATTTTTGATTCAGTTTAATTAGTTAGATTTTAATTTCTTTTTTACATCAGTTTTTGTTTATGGTGTAAGATAAGAATTTCTTTTGTTCTTGATATTGTTGAGGTACAATGGGGTTATCTGTACTCGAAAAAACTTACAAAAAGTTTTATCTACATAGCTATGAATATTTTTTTAAGAGCTTGCTTTTTTGTTATTTTTATGTTTGAAATACCTTGGTTCTGCAGAGAAAAATAATTTCATGAATATTTCGGAACTTGTCTCTCTCATCTTAGTGCTTCCCGTTGCTCCTCAACTGGCTGCTTCGGAGCCCAGGGTCCGGTTTCATGCCTTTTTTCTTCACTTCGCCCGGTTTTTAGCATCGTTTGTTGTAAGACCATTAGCACACATTTTTTTTTCTGCGACTTCGATCCAGTACTTTTTAGGCTTGCCCCTTCGTAACTTATATTGTACTATTGCACAACTTTTCACAGATAATATATGTTTTTTTCTGGGTTAAAAGTATCTACTTAGGTTGTTGACGTATCTGACACAATCTAATAACTGTCCATTAATATATACGCGATTTCAAGCATTCTTAATTACAGAGGAACTCTAAATCAAAATGCATTAGCTAGAGGCGAACAATCCAAATCAGGTCACGCTAGGCGTTACTTGACATGCACGATCGTTGCGAACACGCATGCCTCGCTAGGGTATCGAGCTCTAGGATTTATTAAAAATACTTATTCAACCATAATAAAAATATAGAACAGGTAGGTATTTATCGAAGACCTGGATCGGATGACTAATATCTTTTGTAACCTTTATTATTCCGAGTCAATGAACCACGAGAATGTTATGTCTGATATCAACAGTTCAATGAAAATAACAGATAACTATATATGTATGTTTTGTTAATTCTCGTCGAAAAATATGTCTTTGTCAGTCTAGCGAAATTGGAACCTATGTACAGTTTTTAGGATTCCGTACGGAAATAAAAAAACGGAACCCTCAAAGGATCACTCGTGAGTCTGTCTGTCCGTCTGTCACAGTTATTATTGTAATATAAATAGTTTTCTTTAATTCATGAAAGAAGATGAAAATTGACCATCTTATCTTCGAAACTACTGAGCCTAAAATTTTGAAGAAAATATAGTTCGTTGCCTGTATATTGCAGGAAACCCTACAAGAATTCTAACAATTGAAAATTAAGTGGTAAATTCAATAAGAAACGTTCACTTACGGAAAATAGTTCACTAAAATACCACTAGATAGCGATAGTAGTAGTTAACTCGCATCTCATAATCCTTAAAAATCCTTAATAATTTCTATATGGTTAATAATATTTTTAGGTTCCTACTTTCTTTTGTTTAGAGGACAAAGAGACACTTAGAAAGAAATAGTAGTTTCTAAATTCACATTCAATTTCAATTTCAAAGCCTTTATTGCTGTTACCAGCGTGTCCCTGTGACACATAGGCCTCCTCCAGACCTTTCCATGTTTCCCTATCTATAGCTAATCTGGCCCACAAAGGTCCTGCAGCATGTCTCAGGTCGTCTGACCATCTCTTCCTTTGCGATTCAACTAAAATTCACATTAACACACCACAATTGAATATAAAAACTGACATTGGCACTCGCACTTGGCCGGTTTTTATGTGTATTTCTGTTTAGGCATATCTTTATCTGCTTTTGCATAATCACACACGGCCTATGCTATTTATTTTTTATATCACGTTAAAAAATCTAATTTGTAAAAGTAAGTGAATAATTTTTCTTATCTTTTATAACATTTTCTTTGATAAGATAGAGGACGAGATATTTTTTGTATCATTAATATCCAGTAAACATAATCATTTAATTATTTATCAATTTGAATCCTAACTAATATTATAAATGCTAAAATAAGTTTGTTTCTTATGCTTTCACGGCCTATCTACTGCACCAATCTTCCTGATACACATAGATAGAAGTATTGAGAAGGACATAGGATACCTTTCATCCCGGGAAAGAGCACTGTACCCGTGGGAAATTCATGAGGGCGAAGCCGCGGGCGAAAGCTAGTATAAAATATTTAGATAAACGATATTAAGTAAGTACCTTCTTAAAGTAAAACTGCAATGATCTTGTTATTGTTTAGTTGTGTAGAGTAAGTAACTATTATTAAGTAGATTACATCAGAGCTTCTCTAAATATAGGATGTATAACTATCTATAAATTATCAAAGCCACGTTTTGTGCTCATCAAAATTAAAAAAAAATTACCGAAAATACCCTGAGCCACTACTATACATCACATCCATTGAAATATCCAGTACCGCCAAATCAGTACCATGAAAACCATAAAAAGAGAACTCTGGACTCTGAAAGCTGAAGATTCAACCAGGAAACACGCTCAGACGAAATAAATATAAGAAAACACATGTTCAGGGTAAAATATACAGTTGTCACATACCAGCGGAACGTCATTTGGTATGTGATGCAAAGATGTGGTTCCTATCCATACTTCCATACTAATATTATAAATGCGAAAGTCTGTCTGTCTGTCTGTCTGTCTGTCACCTCTTCATGGCTAAACTGCTGGACCGATTGTGATGAAATTTGGTAGGGATGTAGTTAACGACCTGAGGTCAAACATAGGCTACTTTTGGGCGCGATATACGCGGGGCGAAGCCGCGGGGAACAGCTAGTCGTCTATATATCCTCCGTGTTCCTATCTATCAAACAGACACACACTCGAAATCAAATGCTGACATTGCAATTTGAACTCTATATCTACATGCCAGAATCTAAAATGGATAAAAGACAATCCGCTACGATTACGATATCATTCTATTGATGCTGTTAGTAACGTCAAGGTTATAGTTATTTATAAAGCGTATTTGACGACGTGTAGTTCAGCGGGCTTATTACGTAAAGTAAGCAATTTTTACAGTTTAGTATCGCCTATGTACCTATAGCACTCTATAATCTGTGTGTTGCCAACTAAATTGTGAAAAATAGCTAACCTAAATTGTAAAAATAGCTATAAGTATCCAACCTAATAACTTTTGCCCGCAGCTTCACCCGCCCGAATTCCCACGGGAACAGTGTTTTTTACCGGTATCCTATGTCTTTCTCAATACTTCTATCTATATGTATGCAAGATTTCAGGAAAATTGGTGTAATAGATAGGCCGTGAAAGCGTAACAAACAAATAAACTCATTTTCGCATTTATACTATTAGTTAGGAAGTTAAGATTAGGATAAAATACACAAATAAACTAAATTATTTGTTACTTCCTTTTATAATGCTTTAAGATGAGAGAGATGAAGAGAGGTCATTTTGCAATCATTGCAAATCGCTGGACTATCGCTAAGTCCGTAATAACAATGCGGATCACTCATTTGTGCGTAGGAATCTGTTTGTTAGTTTGTTTCCTTGATCATCGCGTGTGTCTAGTTTAACACGAGATTTTACATAGCAAAGTACTGTTGTATAAAGTTACGCAATAGTTTCTATTATTAAATCAAGTTTTTATGATTTTTATTTGTGATTATTTTGAAGAATACCGATAAACAATGATAGTACACTGATAGTGATGTTCATGTTTATATAAATAAAGTTATCTATATTTTGTTGAAAGGGTTTTTGTTTGTGCCAATATGCAAACGTGTCAGCTGAGGTCTGTGCTGTCAGCTTCGGTCAGAAGAAATAATCTTGTTTTGCAAAGGTAAAATAGTGTTTTTTATAAGTGCCACTTTTTGTTGTGAAAAGTTTTTACTGATATTCCTGAAAATTATGATGAAAGTCATAGAAGCACAAAATCGAGCGCGGTTTGACGACAGGCATTTTTTTAACTATGTGAAAAGCGAAAGGATGGTCATTATTTAGTTGTTTTTATCATGCATATAAGTGACTTTTGAGATATTCAAGTTTATCGTGCATGTACAATAAAAAGAACAAAGATATTTTTCATACGATGGGTTCGTAATTAATTATATTTCCAGTTGCTACATACTTAAATGTACAAAACAAAGGTACAAAGCAAGATGCAAACACACTTGGTTGTTAGTTTTTCTCACATTGATGCCAAAAGTACCAAAACTACACATTTTAAATGTATGATAAATGTGCCCTTATAAATGTGCAAAAATCTATGGACGCCTGTACTTTTGCTACAAGCTATTATTTAAAGTTGCAGAAATGCAGCCATAAATGCAACTGGCGTGACCGAGGAGCAAGATGTAAAAGTGGAAGGAAAGCCATGGGCAGAGATTCCAGGTCCTCCGTCTCTCCCTATAATCGGACAGATACATCACTTCTTTCCTGGAGGTAATTTTCAAATTATATTCACATAATTTTCAAATAATTAAATATTAATATATAATATTATATTTATCGCAACATACATATATGCAACAAAATTACGTACTAGTAGATGAACTTAATAAACACACATTTAGCGTAGATCTTATAAACGATGGATTTGTTATTGCTAACAGTTAGACACTAGGCGAGCATGTATCAAGTAAATCAAGTTTTATTTTTTTTTAATTTATAAAACAAACCACACAGATTGAGTTAGCCCCAAAGTAAGTTCGAGAGACAGTCAGCATCCGAGCGGATTTCCCAGTTTGATTCAAGCTTACGCTTTAGAGCCCAGGGTACGCTTTAATCATATCAATAGGCTTAACCAAGTGTAAACGCTCATATACTTACACGATTCTCATTTAGGTAGGTACTCTTCGCTAACGTTTGAAAGCTTCTATCACACATATCTAATACTCGCTGCGAATGCCTTTTTATCACGAGTATTCGCTTTTAAGTGACAGCCTATTCGCTGCGAATAGATTCAATCGCACCGAGTATTCGCTATATGTAACCGAACTTTTAGCGAACCGTAAATTAGAATCGCTTTTGAGCGTTCGACATTGTCACTGGGCTAAGCCCTCTGTTATTTACAATGCGTAAGTTCCTTTATTCCTAAAGTGGTCATGTCTCTTGGTCTTGAATTAAAAAAACATAGCCGCTGGCTTGCAACCTGAATATGCAAATGAATAGTAATCTAAGAATCTGACAATCCCGTGAGGGCTTAAAACATGAAAATATTTATGTATGAACTATTAAGAACGCAAATTTTTTTTGCTTATACTTCTATCTTGCTATAACAAAAAAAGGAATTACTCTTTATAACTATACATAATTAATCTATATATCTACATATACTAAAATAGTAAAAATATTTAGTCTGTAAGTTTAGTAATTTTGACTGAAATTGATAGAGGGACATTTAAAATCAAAGAAGTTTGAATCACGCTCTCTCTGTGACGCAAATGTTTTTTTTTTAATCTATTTTTAAAATGAATAATAGAAAGCATTTTTTTTTTTCTTTTGTCTGTCTGTCTGTATGAACAATCACGCTTATCTCTGAAAGTACTAAACCGATTTGCTTAAAACTTTCACCAATTGTTTTGTTTTAACTCGAAAAAACAGCTTAAGTTTGTTTCATCAAAATCGGTTCATTAAAAAAAGTTATTATCATTTGAATGAACTCAAGGCATGTTTGATTTCGAACGAATGCACCAGATTGGATTCTTTTTTTTGTGTTGGTTATTGTCATGACAAACTTTGTATAAAAGAAAAGGGGGATGTTCGGGCAATTCCCACGATAACGGGAACGAAGCCGACGCGCACGAAGTCACGGGCTACAGCTAGTATAATATATTTTTATGATATTACAGGTCTATTCTATGACATGTCCAATAATGATTTTGGGAAAAAAGCAAGGGAAATCTACGGACCGCTAATACGACTAGATGGGTTGCTGGGTAGAGCTCCTATGGTCATGTTATTTGATCCAGAATGTGCAGCTCAAGTGAGTTTTAAATCGTTAAAAAAGTATGTTTTACTTATCATTCGATTTTGTGTTCTAATAATATCTCAGCTTACGCTTTTGAAGTTAAGGTACTCTTATTGTCTTGGTAGTACTAGTACCTACTAAACACAGTGGCACTGGTTGACAATAGAAAATAGAAGAAAATTGTTTCCACATTCAACATTTCATGCATTTTTTTAGATGAAAAATAGTGCCTGGCCTATTTTCTGAATTTTGCTTTCATTTCTTCGTTTTTGTGCACATCTTAAATAATTCTTGGCGCTTTTAAAGTCAGGGTGCTTTTCTAGTCTAGGTAATATTAGTGTGTAGTAGTGGCAAGCAAATATATAATAAAATAAAATAATTTAAAGGTTTAACATATCATGCACGTTTTTAGATTATTATTTTTTTTTCTATTTCTGTTACATACTTCCATTTCATTTCAAATCTTTGCTGAAAATTTGTTTTTGTGCACATTCTAAATTATTCTTACGATAGTTATTATTTATTGTTGCGCTTTATATTGACTTTTAATTTCAGGTACTAAGGGGTGAAAATTGGTTACCTATCCGCCCAGGGTTTGAGTCGTTTCACTATTACAGAACTGTCTACAAAAAAAATAACAACGCAACCGGCTTGATAACAGAGTAAGCTAAACAACATTTGGAACAACCTTAAAATTTGACTCTTTCCGAGGCAAATATAAGTTATATTTGGTTTCTGTTACCGACTATATGATATAATTGTTTTCAATTTAAATATAATTGATACAAGCCCGCAGCTTGAATCACCTGATTGTCTGATAATAAAAATGATTACATGCTTCGGAAGGCACGTTCAGCCGTTGATTCCGGCTGCCATCTGCTAGTCGTTAAAGGAACCACGTCAGAGGCCGAGAGACACTTAAGAAGAACTCTGACACCAGGGTGTGTATAATCGATTGACCGTGTCACTTACACGAAATGATAATGATGATGACGAATGCAACACCCAATTTGGATTTTGTGGTCATAAACCTTAGCTATGAGGAAAACCAGTTTGATGTAGAACATTATCAAGTAGTCATTGGTAGAATATTAAACAGTAGAAAAATGGCCAACAGTATAAAAAATATATACTCATGTTAACGCAAATGTATTTCAGCCAAGGGGAACTCTGGAAACGATTCAGATCTACTGTCAACCCTATACTGATGCAGCCTAAAACCATTAAGCTATATAGTTCTGTTCTTGATGAAGTTGCCAATGATATGGTAAAAAGGTATGAATATTTTTGTATTATTGAGATAGTATTGATTGTTTTCAGTATTAATTTATTAAATAAAGACACATGTCCCAATAGATTATCCGTTGAAAGTTTTAAATCTCGATATATCAATAATCGATATTTTTTTTCGGATTTCAAATTCGATTTTTTTTATGAGCTCCCGTTCGACTTGGGGGTTACTACTAAAACTAACGTGTAAATGACTAAATGTTGTGAAGGATATCTTATTATTCGTACAAAAGAAGAACATGCACAAAATTATGTAACTCATAATCATAATTCAGTTTGACGAAGAAGACATGCTAGTCAACTAATCTGGAGGTTTTGGTTTTGAACCCTAGTCATGACAAGTTCCTTCAAAAGTCCAAGTATCTCATTATACAACTAACTATCTTTTATTTTAGGATAAAATCCATTAGAGGCGACGACAATATGATAAAATCAAAATTTGACATAGAAATGAACCTATGGGCGTTGGAATCAATTGGAGTGGTCGCCCTTGGTGGTCGCTTAAACTGTTTTGATCCTAATCTTCCAGAAGATTCTCCTGCAAGGCAACTAATAAAAGTTGTGCATGATATTTTTAAAGTGTCTGATGAGTTAGATTTTAAACCAAGTTTGTGGAGATTCATTACTACTCCTTCATTTAAAAAGGCTATGCATGTTTATAGTGAACAGGAAAGGTAAGCTATGGATGTTCAACAGACAAAATTTGTTATGCTTCATGTTATGTACATATATATTTAACCTTCCATAAATGTTTTAGATTAGCTATATATTTTGTAAATAAAGCAAAAGCCGATCTCAAGAATAAAAAAAGGGCCGATGATGAGAAAGGTGTCTTAGAAAAACTATTGGAAATAGATGAAACAATAGCGCATATTATGGCATCAGATATGTTGTTTGCTGGTGTTGATACGGTAGGTTCAATCAATGAGTAATTATATTTGTAAATTAATGCAATTTATATTATAAGACAAATTACTAATATTTATTTATGTTATGTTTTAGACTGCAAATACCATAATATATACTCTTTATTTACTTGCGGTGAATCCAGAGAAACAAGAGAAGCTTCGCGAAGAGGTCATGTCGCAGGATGACAATAAGCCATACCTTAAAGCTTGCGTCAAAGAATCCCTAAGGCTCTTGCCAGTTGTGTCTGGAAATATGCGAGCTACTACAAAAGAATTAAATATTTTGGGATATAAATTACCTAAAGGTGTAAGTTGCTTGTATTTTTTACTTCCATTTCATGATAACATTTGTATCCTCAGGTGTATAAGGAATTACGTCAAAAAAAAATTGGAATTAGAGAATTTTTGCATATCACTCGTGTGTTTTCTATTTGTCTATCTAAATCACATCGCCCCAGCAGCTTTACTCCGAATATGAAAGTTTAAATATTGTACAAATGTCTGAAATTGTATACATAAAATAATTGTTTTGCCAAAAAAACGAAACCAACTCCAATTACTCAACTAAAAAGAATGAAATAATAATCTTGTTTTAATATGCTTCATATCAAACATTTTAATAAATCTGAAGTCGGTGCCGATACAAACACTCTCAAACAAAAAAATAAATTTATAAATCGGTCTAGACTTCTTCGAGTAATCCGGTAACATACATAAAAAAAAAACATTTCGACGAATTGAGAACCTCCTCCTTTTTTTTGAAGTCGGTTTATAAGGTTTTAAAAATTACAGGAGTTTTTTGTAAGAATTTATTTCAATGGACGGTTTTAACGCTTTTTTTTCTCAATCTCCAATTTACACTTTTGAACATTATTTTTCTGCTGCATGTGAAGACGAGTCTTAAAAGTGTACGAATTTAATTCTGTTACAGACCCACGTTGCCTTAATGCATCAAGATATGTCAAGAATGGAGGAACAATATAAAAAATCCAAGGAATATATTCCTGAAAGGTGGATCGTACCAAAGGATGACCCGATGTACCATGGAAATGCGCATCCATTTGCGTACAATCCGTTTGGTTTCGGAGTTCGTATGTGTATAGGTAAATAAAAAATATGTCATTGAGTTTTTCGAAGTTCTAGCACAGAATAGATAAATAGTACTTAAGTTTGGTTAAGTACTACATATAGAAAAGGAAGTATCATTTTTGAATTTTAGAACAAGGTAAAAATGGCGAGTGTAAAATAAGTCCAATTTATTAAGTATATATTTTTTTTTTCAGGTCGTCGCATTGCTGAGTTGGAAGTACAAACATTCCTAGCAAGGCTCATACAAAATTTTAAGGTCGAGTGGTTCGGCCCACCACTAAAAGTAACACAAACCTCACTGAATTATGCAACGCCGCCGTATAATTTTGTCTTAAAGGATGTATAAAGTAAAAGATAAATGTATTTGTAGCGACATTGATCAGCGTCACAGTGAACTAATATTCCTTAATAGTTAAACAGTGTAGGTAAGGCGATATGCGGCCCATAGAACTGTCGATCACGTATTCTGAAAATATATATGTGGTCCTCAGCAGTGTGGGACTGAGGGACCGATAAAAAAAAAGAAATCATGCTGCCTAAATTTGTATTGATTAGAGACATATATATTTATGAAGAAATGACATGTCGAAGCCGCAGTCCGCAGTGATCAAATCAGGCCTGGCGAGATCTTCCTTTTTTGCTGTTTCCTTCGGATTTATAATAATGGCATATTGGCTTTCTCTAGTATCATTTTAAACCTAAAATTTGCCATAATTTTAAATATAAGCATGATTTCTAACTAATCATTGATATATTCGGTGTTTATTAATTTTTTTATATAAGGTTTATACTATGTATATAATAAATTTAAAATAACGGTCCCAATAGTCCTCTTGCTCTATTGAGAAATTAAATATGGATGGTATTGGGCAAATTTAATATAGAATAGAATCGAATTCTATAGGTATAATATTTTGAATATAGTGCAGTGTATAGCTATTTATGACTCGACAATAGATGAAGAATCAAAACTTCACATAAGTGCTTTTAACACCACCGGTGGATGACATAAGTTTACATTAAATTGTTAAGGAAAAAAAAAGAACTTAATAAGAAGGTAAATAATTAAGAACAATAAAAAACTTTGCAACAACAACTGAATTAATCAAAAAATTCAGATTTATTAATGTGTTGCTAAAATTATATTGATTTTGATAAAAAAAACGTATTTTTATTGACCACTAGCTTTTAAACGGGACTTCCCCCCGTAAGAAATCTGAAAAGAGTTTTCTTCTCTACACTACAAAAACCTTCCTTATGTATCAAGTATTATAAAAATAACGGTAAAACGGTCTAGCCGTTCTCCAGTTCATCTCACTTAATTTTGCTGTTTCGTTTTTAGAGGTCCAGTGATATAGGCGTAGGTTTGAATCTTCGGTATCGCTCGAAGGTTCGAATCCTACTGAAAAACATACTTTGTTTTCATTTCGTCATTGAGTCATTACACACAGGATATGAGGTGACTGATAATATTTTTTAGGAATTACACTATTTTTAGAATTACACTAATAACACTTTGCTGGACACACTACGTCTATAGATGTTATAACAATTAAACTTCTAGTGTTTTCAAAACTGTCCAGCAATGTGATATACATTATCAGAGTATGAAGGGTGAGTAACTCACAAAAGCCTGCTAGAGTCGAGCCTTTGAAACACTAATATGAATGACTTTTGAAAATGCCGAATAGGCGCAAAGTTTTGTTCTACAATAGATATTTAAGTGTTAAAGCCGGCTGCTCATAATTACTCCGACATTAGACTAATCGGCGCCAACTAAACCAAGTTTAAAGTGGCTGAGTGCAGGTAGTGGTAGATAAAGCGCAAAGTTTGTGCCGCCTCGTTTACAATGCAATGTCGTGAAAACTTATACCATCTCGCTCGACTTTGTGTAATATCAGGGAGCTTAGCCAACGCAACGTCACAATTATAAAACGCTTACGAATGTCGGCAAGAACAAAATGTATGGGATTGACATAAGCTGCGGTAAATCACGTGGTCAATCTTATGTCAACCCCATATATTTTGTTCTTGTCATACCTCGTACGACGTCGTGTAGGTTGTGTTATGTGTACTCTATACCTAGTTGATCGTTATTCATAATATATTCATAGTACATTATAATTATTAAAAAAAAAGCTGAATAGTCGTTATTTGTGGGCACTTTGACCAAAAAAGGTAAATAAAACGTGATATCTCTGTGTCACGTTTCTTTATCCGTGTTATATCTTGTTACGTCATGTTTACAGTTTTGCTTACTAATGATGAGTCTTTAATATCTACCTTATAATACTAGATTCCAGCCCCGGTATCGCCCACACATACAATCGCAATTTTGATTAGGTAAGTGATACATTCAAAGATCGAAAAACACACACTTATCTACTATGATATAAATTGAGTTTGTTAAAAAAATCCTCTGATTTTTCATAATTTTTCAATGGGTACCCAATATCTATTAGGAGTCTATCTAGAAGAAGGAAATTGTTGAAGTTAATTATATATGCAAGTTATTTGTTATGGATACACTTCAAATATCTTCGAACCTTTATCAATGCCTTGACAGACAAACAAAATCACTTCAGGCTCCTCCTTCGGTCTCACTAGCGCCACTTTCTTTCAGTATAAGTAGCGCGAAGAGTTTTGATAAGCTCACTAACAGAAAGAGAAATTATTTGTTTTTGGGAAGTGGCTCTAGTGCGACCGAAGGAACAATTTACAATACGTAAATATAATACAAATAATGTATTGAGTACTTATTGTATTTGTAATAAGACATATTATAGACGACCTCCGTGGCGTAATGGTTAACATGCCTGACCGCTACTCAGGAGGTCCCGGGCTCGATCCCCGGTCAGGTCAAGATGAAAAATGATCTTTTTCTGATAGACCTGGGTCTTGGATGTTTATCTATATATGCATTTGTTATAAAATATATTATCGTTGAGTTAGTATCCCATAAGACAAGTCTCGAACTTACTTTGGGGCTAACTCAATCTGTGTGATTTGTCCATAGAACTAGGAACGCGGCTCTAATAGAAGTAGCATGACAAGCTAAACTGTCTTACCACTCATACACGATATTTACGTGTATGCCATCCTTGGGTTCACAGTCTACTAATGTCTATTGCGGAGTATATAC
The DNA here is from genome assembly GCA_947044815.1 of Apomyelois bistriatella. Taxonomy (NCBI): domain Eukaryota; kingdom Metazoa; phylum Arthropoda; class Insecta; order Lepidoptera; family Pyralidae; genus Apomyelois; species Apomyelois bistriatella. The sequence goes on from OX345693.1 coordinate 3,791,604, forward strand.
AAGCACAACAAAAAAAATCAATTTTGGGTATTAATGCCGATTTAAGCCTTCACAATATGTAAAAATAATTGTATAAATCCAAATATGAGTTCTCCTGATACTTCTTTTTACGTTTTATACAAGTTAAAGCCTTATATTATGTAAATACTACAGCACATTCAACGCCATTTTGAATGAAAAAAATATTATTCAGTCAAAAGCATGTGCTAAGCATAGTGTTGTTGCTTTTACGTTTCTTTCGTCAAGTATCGATAAACGAAGTTAGTTAGTTAGAGTTTGGAGTAAAATTCGGGATTAATTATCAACATAATTCTTGTAGGTAAATGTCAACGGGAAATGAATGAAGAAACCAGTTTCCGAAATTGCTAGTGTTACCATAAAATTCCGGAAGATGCCAATTATTCTTGTTTGTAACGTCTTACTAAAAATGTTTACATATTATATGACAATCTTCGGGATCGAAAAGAAAAGACGAAATGACTGGTTTTCTTATTTCCCTGTGACATCTGATGAAGTAAAACTAGAGATGGGGTTTAACGTCAAACCCAGAGAGATGGTTAAGAAAAATCAGATAATTGGATTTTTCAAGGTCCAATGGACTACAAAATCATAACAGTGGCATTCACGCTATTTTTAACCCAAAAAGAGGGGTTATTATTAGTTTGACGTGTCTGTCTGTGGTAATGGATAAAGCGATTTCAGTTTAGTTTTTTTTTGTACTAACGGTGACTTATGTGCGAGTGTTTTTAGATATATGTTTGATGAAAATCGGTTGAGCCGTTTGTGACTTGTGGGGGTGAAAGGGGAAAAGAATAACCGCATGCCTGCAAATATATACTCAAGTGGGGTCTGAAATTAAAACGCATCACGTCCACAGTACAAAATAAAATGTTCAATGAAAATAGGTTAAGGTGTGAAAAAGCTCTAGGGGTATTAGTGGGGAAAATACCTAATGCCTGGAAAATATATGGGTGAGGGGGAGAGGGGGAGAAATAAGTCGAACTACAGACAAAATTGACATTTCATTAATTTTTTTATCAAAACAATGATGCCAGGCCTTAGAGGGTCCAATGACCTCTGTGACGCAAGAGTGTGCAGGGTGAATTGAGCTTTTACCCACTTGATATGAATTAATAATCAAAAAGGGAAACGGACGCAATATAAAACATTACAGCATCTATTAAACATTATTTCTACAGTATATTAGGTCGATTGACTTTAGAAGGTACTAATATATTATGCAAGCAACTTGAAAACGTTAAATCAAGCATGACTTATAATGCGCCACGACGTCAAGCTGGCACGTCTTGGGTTTGCCCCTTCCACCATACCAAGCCCCGTGGGAGGTGGCATGGTCAAGACACCTGTTTCCACGAGACGTGATCGTACCACCGCAGGCCACTCTTTTCTTAGCTTATCTATCTGCTATGTTATGGATATGAAGGCTGTCCCGAACGTGGTGGGAGTTTCTAACGCGGTCTTTTCGCGATATTTCACACATCCAGCGGAGCGGATAGTTCTAATGATGGTTATATAGACCTGACCCTTGAGCCTGACCGGCATTCTGGAATCACAAGTGAAACCAGTCATCTCAAGCCATTATGCTCATGATCCTGTTTGCTTCGACTTCTGGTTATTTTTTCATATTGTTTCATGATATACTTATCGTATCGAGTCTGGCTAATGACCACCACCGCCAGATGATTGTTTGTGACTTAATAGTTTAATAAATAGTATTCTTCATGTCAGACCATGCTAGCCCATACAGATATAAACAGTAAATTATGATTAAATTTAAAAAGTGTAATAAAATCAAATATTAATAAAAACCAATAAAAAAATAACAATAATAATTCAACGTACTCTCGATATATCGATGCTACGCGAATCTGTTACTTCACTAATTTTGCCTGCTGTCATGTCAAAATGGCAACAAATAGACGTAATAATTATACAAATGGAATGAGTTATTACTTTTTAGAGTGACGATAAGCATTGAACATCGTGTCTCTGTCACTCTGAAAATTATATATATGGCCATCGCGTGAAAACACATTATTATCTCACTAATGATACAAACCTATTAATTATAATGAATTAGATGGTTTCGTGCGATTTGCAAGTCGTCCTGGTTATTTAGAAGATGATTTTAAGAGCTTATTACGAAACAAGCGACCCGCTCCGGCTTTGCATGGGCATAATAACCTTGCTCTTAAATCACTCTATCTATAAAAAAAACCGCATCAAAATCCGTTGCGTAGTTTTAAAGATTTAAGCATACAAAGGGATATAGGGACAGAGAAAGCGAATTTGTTTTATACTATGTAGTGATAACCGAAGACAGGAGATCCGCTTAAGAAGGGACTGAATAAATTAACCGGCTTGGTATAACTTACATGGATCTCACAACTTTTGATGGTAGAACAACTAAGCGAGACTTGGAATTTTTATAAGTTTTGTTTTTGATGGTATCTCATTTCTTTTTGTAGATTACAGAGAACTACTTTACGACATACATATTGCCTCTTGATAACGCGGACGAAGTATAAGTATGCAGGTACACTGGTTCGTTCACTGCGTATGTAACTTTGTTATCCTATATATTTATATGGGATTACAAAGTTATTTATGCAGTTGGTGTATCTAGAAAACTGGACCGAAATTGCAAAATATTTTAGTTTCCTTTGGGTTATACACTAACATTAATTACATTCTAAATTTGAAGCTTATGTATATGCTGCAGTGCTACTACCGCGCTTCAAGATTCTTGCTCTGACTGCAACAACGCAATTTTCTGATATAACTGCAAATCTATTAACAGATTTGGTACTTAACATTTGGTCATAGCCTAGAAGACCTATGGATACCAGCTCATTAAGATTATTTCAGTTTATCATATTCAGTGCTGTTATTTGAAAGAGCGAGTAAAATTAATTTTATAATGTTGCTCTAGTTTATGGAACTTAAGTAAACTGTGACTAATAGAGAAGACATATATCGGGCATTAATGCATACCAATTTTCCAGTCAGAATTTCAAAAGAGAATTTTATTGTAAGGACACTCATCTATAAGTAGGTACATATAAATTCGAGGATGAAATGGCTTCGTTTTCCTGTCTATCTATTTAATTAGATCATGTATTCAAACCTAACAATAAATAATAGTACTTACTAGTAATATCACGCTAGTGACACTCCAGGTATCAGTACTGTTATCTATTCTGTGGTATCACGAGCGTAAATAGGCTACAGTAACTGTGCGCTCATCTTTCCCGGCCTTATTTTATATTATGATTATATACTATATATTTATTTTTATATCTTCGCTCTAGCGTGTTTTTCCCGGTTGCATCTTCAGCTTACGTTTCAGAGCCCAGGGTACGCTATTAATCATGATTCAATGGAGCGATTGACGTCCGACCTTTGTATCCTATTTATTTATATATATTAGTAATTATAAATAAAAAAATAGTATGTACTTGGTAAATAACAGTCGTATTGAGAACGAGAAGGTATCTTTATCTCCAGACCAGAACAAAACCTACGCTCAAACATTACAAACGGCAATACCGTACGTACACTTCGAACTTTTTTACGAATGTGAACTTTTTTCTAGTGCTCGAGAATATACATAGAAATTTAATTATTTCCTGCTCAGACTCATCATCTTTTTATGTAGGTGAGACGGTCAATCGACCATGTACACCCTGGTGTCAGAGTTCGTCGGAAGCCTCTTCCGGCCTTTAAAATGGTTCTTATAACGACTACCAGATGGCAGCCGGGACCAACGGCTTAACGTGCATTCCGAAGCACAGAATCATCTTTATTATCAGACAGTCAGGTGAATCAGGCCTGCAATGTCCTAACCAAACTGGAAACAACTAAATAAGCTCTCACGACCCCTGGGTCTAATAGGCTCAGACTGCTTAGTTGGTCGGAGTGGAAATACAGTGCATTTGTACTAAGCCTTAATCCTGTGTCATAAAGTCTTTTTTGTTTGATTTTGCAATAAGAAAAGTTTGTGAACTCATTCCATAATGTGTGTATTTGGTGACTCACTCCCCCCTCCTACCCTCCCTTACCTCAGCCCTTACCCCCCGCAAACGGCGCGCTAGGTTCCCATACATTTAATGTCATATGTTACATCTATCTTAAGTCACGCAATTTTTTTTTTTAATCTATGGATTTGTCCCTATATATTTATATTTATTTATTACTTATGTTTTTCCATAACACAAATTTTGGCCCTTCTCTTAAATTGTAAATATTTCTTATCATAACAGATAAGTGTTGGTGATAACTCCAAATTCTATAATAAAAACATATCTACGTATTGATTATAAACATTGGCACACCGACCGGTGCGAGTCTATGTACTATTTACCCTTTTTAATATTTTTAGTACATAATTTTAAGCATTATTTTTTAGTATGACGATGTTTAAACTGAGGTCTGTGGTCGCTGCATCCGCAAAAAGGAGTAATATCATCCTTGTCAGGTAAGGTCCCTAATTCATTATTATTATTTTTTGTTAACATTTGAAGATATACAAGTGTATAAGATCGTATCTAATAAATTAAAAATTAAAATCAAAATATACTAAATACACAAATCAGAATATTTTAACACTTACTTACTATCTAATATATTTCTAATTTCCAAAGATTGACTGCCAGAGAATGCTTATAGCATTAAGTTTACCTATTTTAACTTCACTCAATAAAGTTTTAAATAAATAAATAACAAATATAAAAATAAACAAAAATTTAATAATTGTTTAAAGTAAAGATTTTATTCAAGTGAAGGTACATAATACCAATACATGCTAGTAGGCCGTCGAAGGGTCACAAAGAAAGAGGACACAAGACCGCATTTTATACAGGGCAGGCAGGACTAAATTAGTTATAAAACTAAAATAAATAAATTAAATATTTTTTCAGAAATGTTTCAGCGGACACAGCATCAGTAAACCCAGAGCCAAGTCCAGGGGGTTCGGTGAGGTCATGGAAGGACATCCCGGGACCGACATCTCTGCCATTGATTGGACAAATACACAATTTTCTTCCTGGAGGTATGTTGTTGTGTATGTTATATATTGTTAGTTAGTACAAATCTTAAAGTATTAAAATAAACAGAAGACGGCACGCGCACCTTTTTCTATGTGAAAAAGTCTGTCACATGTGTGCCACGCGTGTGTGGTGAGGTAAGTCACACAATAAGTGTTCACACTAATACATTATTCGACGTCGTCGCTACGCACACACTTGACAACAAACTGACTTAACCAACACAAGCAAAAAATACACGCACACAAGTACAAGTAGTATGACCGGCAGTCTTATACCTACTTTAGGCAGAGAGGGTCGTCTATTATTAGTGGGCTATCCGGTTGCATTAATTACTTTCAACTATATCTGCATTTTGGTTTAAAAAATTGTTAAAACCTTTAGCAAAAATAGTAGTAACTGCAGGTAAAGTGAAGGATAAAATAGGCTTAAAATTAAATTATACAATGAGCCTTAGCAGAAACAAAGCTACCTATTTTTTATCAGATTAATATTTTCTAGTGCTCTATTGATGGTGATTCCGAAGAGTAAAACCGGGTAACAGCTAGTAGTAAATAAAAGAAATTTTCTTGCAGGGCAATACTACAAATTGGCATTTTTTGATTTTGCCAGAAAAGCTGTCCGAGAATACGGAAAACTTATGAGATTAGATAGTGTCTTCGGTAGACCACGGTTGCTTGTCTTATTCGACCCCGAGAGCACTGAACAAGTAAGTTCTTATTAGTTTTTATTTATTTAATTATTATTATAGTTTTATACAATTGGCATAATTAATTCTAAAAGCATTCTCTACCAGTTTTTATTCGTCAAGTATCCAAAGGTTGACTGCTAGGCAATGTTCTTATTGTATGCGTGTTGTATTTTGTGAGGGGGAAACGTTAAATAAGACCGAGGTTATCTTTCACCAAGAAGGTTAAATAAGTCCCTATGCATAATTTATTGTTAATTTGTGCAATCATGTTTAAATACATAGAAAAGAGTTTTAAAGGGCGTCGTCCATATGATAGAGTCGGAGGCCAGTCTTGGCGTTCGTGATCATTATGTAGAGTCGAGGCGCAGGCAGTTATATATTCACTCCATTGAACATATCAACACTAACATCGGTAAACCTGTTAAAAAAATATATAAAAAAGTAGATCCATACATTACAGAAATATAATCAATCATATCTATAGATTCAGGAGTTAATTTGTGTAAATCAAAGTTACTAGTACTTACACCATAGGTTAAAGAATTTGCCTCGCGCGATTCGTAATTCTATGACTTACACTGTTCTACTGCCGGCCGGCGCCCACCCATTACTGTTAGCCCCAGCAGTAGCTTGCATGTACTAACTGGTGGCGGAAGCACGCAAAGTAATTTGTTAAGTATAATTGTCATATCATTATCATTCTGGTACTGGTTTAAAATTTACTGTACTTTTATTACAGGTTCTTCGTGGAGAAAATTGGTCACCTGTCAGGCCAGGTTTCTTTTCATTCAAACACTACCGGACAAATAAGAAAGACAGTTCAGAAAACGTTGACCAATTGACAGGTCTATTGACCGAGTAAGTATATACTAGTGATATTATTTACCACTACGAAACGCCTGCAGCTTCGCTCCTTTTTTTGGTTTCTTCTTCATTTTCTATCTTCTCATGGACACAGAGATTTCCGATAGTGATACTTAAGTAGAAATAGATACTATATGATATAATAACATTGTATCATAAATTATGCGCTTCAAGAGACCTTTAATATACACTTCATTTAACCTTTGGAAAAAATGGAGAACCAATGGTGTCAAATGAAGTCATTGTAAAATTTTAATTTGACTTCATTGACGGTAACTTAAACTAAAAGAAATAATTAAATTTTATGATTTTTTACAGCCAGGGCGATGAATGGAGACGGTTCAGATCAGCTGTTAACCCAGTGATGATGCAGCCTAAAACCATTAAATTGTACAACTCTGCCCTTGATGAAGTTTCGAAAGACATGATTGTGAGGTATGTAATTGTTATAAAGTCAAGAAAATAACACTCGTGCGCAGCTCACGGTATCTTTCGCCAAACACCCATTAATTTTATTGTCTCTTTCATCTTTCAACATAAAGTAGGTACAAAAATGAAGTACTAAGCTTTGTATGACACAAGAAATAGGTGAAAGTTAGGGATATAGATTATCTTTGAACAACTTAATAAAATTTCGTCTCGGGAGATCCAAGGACTGGTGAGCATTTCGGTCAAAGGCTAAGTTTATCCATACAGCGTGGTAATGCCGCCAGCCTCTTGGGTACCTTACCCGGTGATGACAGCGATTTGGATTCTATTTTTTATTTAAATTCAATTAAAGTATTTTTTTTAGATTAGAATAGTTTATACATAAGTTAGTTCTAATTATTGTAATTATTTTTTAATCAGTTAATTATATTATTTAGTTATTAAATATTATGTAATTACACATTATATTTACATATAAATACGTAGAATAAAATTTTGTTTGCAGAATATATCCTTTCTTTCAAATATTTTAAGCCCTAATATTATCTCTTTCAGAATGAAATCTCTCAGAGGACCAGACAATATGATCAAAGGAAAGCTAGATATAGAAATGAATCTGTGGGCCTTAGAATCGATTGGAGTGGTCGCTCTTGGTGGACGCTTAAATTGTTTCGACCCGAACCTTCCAGAAGATTCGCCTGCAAGGCAGCTAATTAAAGTCGTGCACGAAATCTTTGACATACTTGAGAAAGTGGACTTCACCCAGATATGGAAATATATTGAGACCCCTACATTTAAAAAGGCTATGAAAATATATGCGGAACAAGAAAGGTTGGTATTAAACAAAAGGAAAAGCGATCCAACGTTGATCACTGTGTTGACATTGTCTTTGATACTGAAACCCACAATCTGGCGCCTTGCTTCATACTCTATCCACTGACATTGGTGGTCCAAACTGGTCTAAATTATAATAATGAGATAATGAATTCTTTTTGTCATTAAAATCTAAAGTACTGATTCTATTCTATTGTTTCAGATTAACAAAGTATTTTATAGACAAAGCTAAAAATGATCTTAAAACTAAACCAAAGTCAGATGACCAGAAAGGTGTATTGGAGAAGTTACTAGACATCGATGAACGAGTAGCACATATAATGGCATCAGATATGTTATTTGCTGGGATTGATACGGTAGGGACAATAGCTCTTTATAGAACTATAACATTAAGTAGGTACATGTTCAAAAAGTAACGATGACGATCTTATAAAAATATCTAAACAAATCTGTTATATTTTGTGAAATATAAATTCTAAGAAATGAATTTTAAGTAAACAATTTTGACTACGACATAAATTAACGCTATATAATTTACTGTTAGTTAATTTCTTCAACACATTAAAATGTTTTATTTTTTTCCAAGAATCATCATCGTTTATTCAAATACCTTTTTTATTTTCTGTTCAGACTGCAAATACAGTGCTATTTAATCTGTATTTATTGGCGTCTCATCCAGAAAAGCAAGAGAAGCTTCGAGAAGAGGTGCTAACGAATCCGGATAAGAAACCCTATCTTAAGGCCTGTTTTAAGGAATCCCTTAGACTGTTGCCTGTAGCTTCTGGTAATGTCAGGCAGATCACAAAAGACTATAATATTCTCGGATATAATGTACCAAAGGATGTAAGTTAATATTTACAATTTAATATATCCTCCTCCAGTCGTTTGCTCACTACTGAGCGTCGTGATGTGCCCGACCTATCTTCTTTGCGATCTCTTTCCATTTATGGCGATCTTTTGCCCTGTGGATTGCGTTGGAGATCTGGATGTTTAGCTGCTGCTTAATTTGGTCAGACCATCTTATCGGGCTACGTCCTCTGGATCTCCTTCCGTCCATTCTGCCAGTGACCAAAAGCTTTTCCAGGTTGTCGTCTGGTTTTCGGGCTATGTGACCAAAATACTGTATCACTCTTTGAAGACAAGTACTTAATAGCCTTTTTTTCACCTTAAGTTCTTCCAGGTAAAGTTATATTATAGGTGTAAGTTAATATTTACAATTTAATATATACTTTGTAAGAAAATTGGCATCTCGATATGCAAGATATAACGCCAAGTAGCCAGTCGAGAGGGAGAAGAAGACTTTATCATAATAGAACGAGAAAGAAGAAAATGAACTGACATTTCGGATCACTTTACTCTACTACTGTGTAATTGTAATTTTGTTATTTTTATTGCAGACGTATGTTATTTTAATGCATCAACTGATGTCAGTAAACGAAGAACAATTCAAAAATGGTATGGATTATATTCCTGAGAGGTGGCTGGTCTCTAAAGAAGATCCATTATATCATGGACATGCTCATCCATTCTCCTACCAGCCGTTCGGTTTTGGTGCACGTATGTGCATAGGTAAATATATTTATTTTTCTTTCAATAATAACCGTTTATTGTAGTTATTTCTTATTTGCACCTTAGTTTTTGTATTGTTTTCAAAACGTCGTTCTGTAGATCACTTGATTTATTTCTCTTTTTTTGGTTTTTTATTCATAAAACTTTACATCAGAACAGTTTTTTTTTTCATTGGTATTACCAACGTAATAGTTTAAATTTTAATAAATGTACACTGTGTTTATTTGCTAACTTACCAAGTAATTAAATATATATTTTTTCTTTTTTGATAAAATTTAAATCTATTTTTAAAGAATAAGACCTGAAGAGAACTTTACAAAAATCTTTCGCTTACTTGTGACCAAGTGACTTCAGATGATAATTTTGTACGCAGATTCATTTGATTTAGTTCAGTAACTTGCCTTACCTACCTCTCATACCTATAATGTCGCAGGTCGTCGTATCGCTGAGCTGGAAATCGAGACATTACTGACAAGGATAATTCAAAACTTCAGAGTTGAATGGGTCGGGCCTCCTATGAAGTCAAGACAGTCGGCTATTACTTATGCTCAAGGCCCATTCAATTTTGTTTTCAAGGACGTATAAATCATGTCCTTTTATATCTAAAAATAAGCTAACTAGAAGAAACAAAACAATTAAATTTATCTTTAAGATGAAAAGGAAACATTGATGAATGAATGGTTTGAAACAGTAATCAGATGTCATGTAAATTTGTATGGATTACTTATGGATCGATTGACATGAGACAGGATGATAATTTTTCTATAAAATACTCAAATATAAAAAAGATTAAAAGAGACCTCTTGTAACCTACGAGTAAGTCTTCACCTTGAAAACTTAATACAGGACGTGAAGATTATAAAGATGAAGGATGAATGACATGAACTCTATTGGAAAAGGGGCAGGAGAAACGATTATTACGTTACTTTTTTGTACTTTCTATAATATAAAAATATATATTATAATCAAGGAAATAGCAAACAAAAATGTTATCGTCTTCAAATAATTGGTACGATTAATTATATTATTCTTTTTCTGAACAACTTTAATCAGCAGGTACCTAATAAAATTAAGCTTGGTAAAAAAGTCTTAAGTACATAAAACATTTATTACTTTCAATATATCAACAGCATCAATAGTAGTATTTATGCATTTAATTTAGCACTAGACCTTTTATTTATTATATACTAGCTGTTCCCCGCGGCTTCGCCCCGCGTGGGACTCGGTTATATCGCGCCCAAAAGTAGCCTATGTTTGACCTTAGGTCTTTAACTACATCCCTACCAAATTTCATCACAATCGGTCCAGCAGTTTAGCCGTGAAGAGGTGACAGACAGACAGACAGACAGACAGACAGACTTTCGCATTTATAATATTAGTATGGATTTGGATTTGCGATATGTAATATAAAATTATGATCTGTGATTCAATCATTTTTTTTTTGTAAATGGTGCAATATAGTTAGCAATTATTCTATGACTTTACTTTGTAAACATCTAGAAAATAGCAACTGGGAGGCGAAATAATGAGAAATATAGAAATCATAATATAAGAAAAATGTACAAACTTATTTCTTGATCGTAGATAGATATAATTGAATCATCCCATCACCGTATAGTTAGATTTTTATATAAATAGGATAAATAAAGAAACAAAAATTGAAAATTGTTTTTTATTTTTATTTCAAACCTGAAACCTTAACAGGGAAAACAAGGGACTTGGAAGGGTCTAGTACCTTATGTAGTTTTCCTTTTTAGATTGACTATCATTAGGTGGACCTTGTAAAAAGCCAAGATGAAATCTCTCTCATTTAAAATCACTTATCTTATGTCTAGGCCGATTGATGTCGATGTGGACTGAGGCCGATCGTAAACTGCTATAAAGTATAACACGCACTTACAACGACGCTTTTAGGTTGCTCTATTGTACACATCATGAGTAAAATTAAAACATACTAATTGTTTAGTTGAAATTTGTCTTTATTCAACTAATTGCAAACTAATTACGTAATAAATGTGGTAAATTTGTCTATCTACACGAGTCTATCTACGAAGAAAAAAACTTTAAGTGTTTAAAAAGTCATGATGTCTCCTAATAGTTGAGTGGGAAAAAATCTATATATATAAAAGAAAGTCGTGTTAGTTACTCCAATTATAACTCAAGAACGGCGGAACTGATTTAGCTGAAAATTGTCAGGGAGGTAGTTTAGAGCCAGGAGAAGGACATAGGATACTTTTTATCCCGGGAAAAAGATCCCGAGGGAAGTTCACGCGGGCGAAGCCGCGGGCAAAAGCTAGTATCTTAATAATTACTTAAGTCCACAGATGTAATACTTTTTTTATTAGCTAAATTAGCTAGCAGTCCAACTCGGCTTCGCCGTGTTACTTACAAAGCGTGAATGTAGCTTTCGAATGGTGAAAGAATTATTGAAATCGGCTCAGTAGTTTTTGAGTTTATTCATTACAAACCTACACGCAAAATACAAATCTTTCCTCTTTATAATATTAATATAAAAGTATAGATAAATAAATAAGTAAAATAATTAATTTAATTTATTTACTTTTGATGTGAGCAACCCTAATTCCAATGTATGCTATTAATAAGCCGTTATAGGATAACGTATTGAGTATATTTCATATAATTGGATGGTGATCCCAATCTCTCTTGAAAGGACCGATGTTTGTTGACGTGAGAGGATTAGACGTTGTGTCGAATTTTGATAATAATATGATTAAGGCCCGCGTCTTCCTACGACCTTAATAAGGTTGTCCAACCTAGATGGGTGTCATACGCTGCGATTACCAGAAAGTGGTGGCCGTTTCAAAAAATTTCTTCCTTAGTTCGGTAGTTTCAATCAGTCAGATTGCAATTCTATGATAGAGTTCTAAGACCAGTTGTGGTCTTATTGCGGCTGAAATGATGATATATACGATATAGATACCACCCTGATGTTATATGTTGATGGAGCTTGCTCCTCATTAACAGCTTATTTAATCTAATTGAAACTTGAATTATTAACAAAATATTTCTTTTAAGTCAATAAAGTAGGAAATCGCGCAAAATTAGATTTTTTTAAATCTACCTTTTTACTACATATTTTTTTTTGATTATTTTAAGACAGCTAAAGAAATCTGACACAAGTGAAAGCCACTAACACTTAAAAAGAAAGAAAAAATAAGCATACAATATTTTTTCGAAATAAAGTAAAAAGTTATCACGATGCGTTTTGTGTGCTAAAATAGAAAAAGGAATTGGCAATAAATACTTACTAATAAGTAACAAAGTAAGTACCTATAGTAGGGTAACGGAGAATGCTGACTGAGTAACAAAGACTTTTGACTCCTATGAGTTATCATGGCCTTTTATATTATAACATGCTTGAAATTTACACGTGCTAGTAGATCATTCAAATAGAAACTTCAATATGTAAAATTAAAATATAGAGGCCCTCTTCAGATATATTACAACGATCGACTGCACATAGTCGTTGGAAATAGTCGAAGCATGTACCCATGCAGTAATATAAATAGCATTTTCACGACCTTGTTAAACATAAACGTAACTATGTATGCTGATAACTGTGCACTAACTTCTCATAAATTACAATTTGTACACACATGGCCGCGCCGAATCGCGTTCGTATAGTAGTAGCACACTTATCAATGTAATTAAAAAAAAATCTTAAGATATTCATTCATTTTTTTTTTAAACTTTTTGTTCCATAAGTACAAAATACCTTAACGATTGGCGGACTTAATGCTAACAGCATTCTCAACATGACAACTATGGGGAGAAACAGAAAATCTGTGCGGCACAAAAAAGTTGCACGGGAAAATAAACACATTTTCCACGTGCAGGTTACAAAATCAATTAACCCTGCATATCCAGCTTTTAGAAACCGCCTCTCGGACGATGCCGTGGTTTATCAGTATCATAGCTTCCGAAGTACAGAGTCATCTTTTTCATAAGACAATCAGGTCGCATAAGCTTATAAATATGTTGAAGCTAACTAGAAACGACAAATTACCTTCTCGTGGAAGTCAAACCTTCTACCTCCTGTTCCTCAGACCTTGACCACTGGGCAACAGAGATAGTTAAACTCCCTTAGTCCCATTTCGTAACCAAATTTCGTAGCTGGCTACGAAATGGGAAATAAAATTCCTATTTCGAAATTTTACAAGAAGGTGTAAACCGCACTTAAAAACGTCGTGCAACGCTTTAATCTTTTAGAAACTTTGTTGTTTATAGATGGTAGAGATATATTAAAATTATCATTACATCAAGTCGTGCTAAGTATCACTATTTTATTTCTTTACATCCTGACATTTATCTGCTTTTTAGCACTTAATATTTAGTTCTGCTTGATCTTATCCATTGACACATCGTGTGTCTACTACCTTTTATTAGGGTTCCCAACCTAGTATACAATATTATTATTTATAAAAAAAATATATAAAAATGGAATTAACTTAAAAATTAAACGACCGATAGAATTAGGTAAATTTATGCACGCGCTTTATCTATATATATAAAAATCAATTGCTGTTCGTTAGTCTCGCTAAAACTTGAGAATAGCTGGACCGATTTGGCTAATTTTGGTCTTGAAATATTTGTGGAAGTTCAGGGAAGGTTTAAACGGTGAGAAAAGTGCTTTCAGGCGCTACGGAATTCGCCGGTCAGCTAGTTTGTTATAAAAAAATGAGAAAATTTTGTATTCCTAATTTATAGCTGCTGAAGGCTACTGGTAAGGACCTGAAATAGCGCTCTACCTCTACCGGTTATATTTTACTGTTTTCAGTTATTTTTACTAATATGCATATTACTTGCAGTATTACGATGTTTAAACTAAAGTCTGTGGTTAATGTATCCGCAAATCGCAGTCGTATCTTCTGGAGGTGAGTTTTTTAAGCATTTTTCTTGTATTTTGTCCTGAATTTTTTTTTCATAAATACTAACAAACACTTTAACAGAATTATTTTTAAATGGTATAAGTTAGATTTGTTTCAGTGAACCTACAGCCAAACGTAGAGGTTGAGGGTAGGCCATGGAAAGAGATCCCAGGACCTTCATCTCTGCCTTTGATTGGACAAATACACAATTTTCTTCCTGGAGGTATATTGAACTTTTCATTTTTAGATAACAAAACTTTCATACGAAATTACTTTCAAAACGACGACCTCCATTGCGTAATGGTTAACATGCTTGACCGCTACTCAGGAGAACCCGGGTTCGATCCCAAGTCAGGTCTTGGATGTTTATATGTATATGTATTTGTTATAAAAATATATTATCGATGAGTTAGTATCCTATAACACAAGTCTCCTACCTATGAAACCTTCATAAGCATGTTGTATTAGAAGAACTCAAAGTAGTGTAATTTCCGCAATTTTTTTTATTGATTTGAAAGATTATGATTTCTAAAAGATGCACACTCAGGGTCTTACCTAGTTATAAATTAAACCTAGAAAGTTTGAAATATGTGTTATGGGATACTAAACTAACCCAAAACATATTAATTAAGGGTTAACAAAACTCTATCTCATAATTAATGCTATTATAGTAAACATCCAAGACCCAGGAAAAATTAAAAATGGCCAACTCACTCTTTATCTGGATAGAACCCAGAACCTTCAGTTTAACAAGAAACTAGTGTTAACCACGTCACCCACGTCACGAAGATGATAGCTTTAATAAGATTATTTTTCGTAGGACCTTTTCACAAATTGGTATTTTTCGAGTTCGCAAAAAAAGTTGTTCAGGATTACGGGAAAATCATTCGATTAGATAGTGTGTTTGAGTTACCACGAATTCTCATCTTATTCGATCCTGCGAGTGCAGAACAAGTGAGTAATACTTTGCTTGTACAATAAAATACTTATTGAGTTAATTATTATTTCTTCTTACAGCGTTTAAAGACTTTTGGAGCATGTGAGGTCATGTCTAGGGAAAAGCTCTCTATCACGTCGAACGACAAGAATTCTGTTTTTTCAAAAATTTTGAGACCTTTTAATAAATAATGAATATATATTAAAAATTAAGTTTATCAGTTAATGTCGCTCTAAACAAGGCCGCAATTTCGTTCCTTTATGATGATCACCATATCTTTTCTTCAAGGTTCTTCGCGGAGAAAATTATTCACCTATAAGACCAGGTTTTCAGTCATTAAAGTCTTACCGGACATACAAGAATAATACTGAAAACACTGTCCAATTAACAGGATTATTGACAGAGTAAGTATATCAACTAAAAGGGACTAAAAAGGCCCAGATATACTTTATTCTCTTGTAACTCTTTCCAACAGTTAGCAGATTACACTAACATCATTTCCAAGCGGAGTTGACATTAAGGCAGGCAAGTCGATATTTAAAATATTATAAAATTTCTTGAGTACGTAGGTATATGATTGCCGATTTCAAAAATATTTTTCATTCGTGGAACAATAAGATTTTAATAAATTGAGGAAAATTTATGCCAAATTCTTGTATTCGAAGCAGTAAGGTTTGGTATGTTTACGAGAATTTGAAGTCTAAGTAGACTCGAGTGATAGTATAGCTTAAGTGATTGTATAAAATGTATAGTTTATAATGATGACGTGCCGAATTAATATTCATATTAATTAGACAAGGCAAAGAGATTATGATTGCATCCTAAAGTGAACTAAATTGTAATTGTATCTGTTTTGCTATAAATAAATAAATATTTTACAGTCAAGGCGAGGAATGGCGACAACTCAGGTCGACTGTAAATCCAGTGATGATGCAACCTAAGACAATAAGACTGTACAACTCTGCCCTTGATGAAGTTATTAAAGACTGGATTGTAAGGTATTTAGTTTTGTAATAAAACATACTAACATCTACTTATCCCGAATAATAAAATTAAGTGACAGAATTATATGTACCTAAGTACTTAATTTCTGTAACAGACTTACCTAGTCCTTTGCACTTTCAAGTACTGATGCCGTTTTTACAGCTAGAGGGCATCATAGCTGTCTGCGTGTGCTTGAGCGAACATTCTAAAGGCACTACAAAACCCTCAATTTATTACTTTCAGACTGAAATCCCTCAGAGGAGAAGATAACACGATAAGGTCTAAATTTGAGCTAGAAACTTATCTATGGGCCTTGGAATCACTCGGCGTAGTTGCTTTTGGTGGTCGATTGAATTGTTTCGATCCTAATCTTCCAAAAGATTCTGCTGAAAATCAGCTTATAAGAGTCGTGCATGAAGCCTTTGATATAATTGCAAAAGTAGATTTCAACACAAAGCTTTTTAAATATATTTGGAACCCTGCTTTTAAAAATGCCATGGAGATATATTCAGAACTAGAAAGGTAGGTATTTATTGTAACTTTTAAAAGCTCATGTGTACAGACAAAGCTACGACCACACAAAAACATTATGTCATGCCATGATTATAATGATTAGGTTTTTGTATCTGTGGTTACCGGTATTGTGCAATCACTTAAAATACGGAAAGTACTGATAGGAATTTCTTCTAATGTTTCAGATTAACAAAATATTTTATAGACAAAGCAAATATTGATTTTAAAACCGCACCGAAATCTAATCAAAAAGGTGTATTAGAGAAACTGCTAGACATAGATAAAAGAGTTGCATATATAATGGCATCAGATATGTTACTTGCTGGGATAGATACTGTAGGTAATTATCACATAATTTATAAAATCGTTAGGTAAAACAAGTAACTAATCTACGTGTATTTTCTGTATAGTCTGCGAATACAGTGATATTCAATCTGTATTTACTGGCGACTAACCCTGAAAAGCAAGAGAAACTTCGAGAAGAAGTGATGGCGGGACAGGAAAAGAAGATATACCTTAAAGCGTGTTGCAAAGAGTCCCTTAGATTGCTGCCCATAGCTGGCGGTAATGTCAGACAGTTGACAAAGGACTATAATATCCTCGGTTACAAAGTACCAAAAGATGTAAGTTTAAAATTTAATTTCTTTGATGGTGGAAATTATAGGTAGTTAAATGTTATTTTAAATTTTTCGTCCACTCCGGGTTTACTACTTTGATAGTTTATTTTAAGGTGCGATAATCAGTTTCTGTTACATGAATCATATCTACAATGTTTTATTTATTTACTTTTTGCTCTAAAATAGTTTCAATCGCCTCTAGTACTCCTCAAGACACAAACTGCGATATATATTAGAGGTATAACGGTGACTAAAACTAAAGTTTTCGAATGTGGAAGATAATATAACCTGTTGCTGCGAATGCAAGTAAAAATAAGTGCAGTAATAAGAAAGAAAAAAACGTTGAGTAATTTATTACTGGACAGAAAGGTTCTGAAATAGTAATCATTTATCGGCAAAGGCAGCATAAACATATTTCACCCATTAAAAGACCAGTTTCTGTTAAAGAAGAACAGAGAAAAGTGGTGCATGCAATCAAATTCTGACTAGTGATATACCTATATGGGGATAAGATAACCCTATGTCTATTTGTAGCCTAATCATTGCCGAGATGTGAAAAAAGAGAGGAAACGTATAACATCAATTTTTGTTCTTTCTTTAATTTGTAATATATTTATTTCTATAACATACACTAACATATACAATAACTTAAAAAAAAATAAAAACTAAAGACTTAAATAAAAATAAAAGAAAAACAAAAATACTTACATAAAATCATAGAAAAGGTCCATGTGGCAATGTTAATTTATTTATTAATTAATTCTTTAATTAATTTATGTTTCAGACATGTATAGTTTTGATGCATCAACTAATGTCAATTAACGAAAATGAATACAAAAGAAGTATGGAATATATTCCCGAAAGATGGCTCGTCTCAAAAGACGACCCTCTGTATTACGGGCATGCTCACCCATTTACCTACCACCCTTTTGGATTTGGTTCACGTATGTGTATAGGTAAAAATATTTTTATTCCGACTTTTAGCGGATCATCAGCTTAGGATGCAATCGGACCCAAACCTGAAGGACTAGGGTGTAGGCGACAATTTCTTTTTACTTTCTGCTCAATGGCGAACTCTACAAACAAAAGTTTCTCGTTCGTCTTATCCAGCTATGTTATAAATGAATTAGGATGCAAATGAACTGCTTGGGGTTATCCCAATACTCAATTAGCGTTAATCAACAAACCCCAAATGTTACCTGCCATCGGTAGGCTGTTTATTTTTTTTCTTAATTTATGCGGCTCTGTCTCTCTTTTCCTTTTGTCATCTCTTATACCACCAACAGAAAGACCAGGTCTATAAAACCGAATACATAATACCTTGTTTGAACCAATTCTGGCAATAATAGCCGGAATGTTCATATAATTCTGTTGCAGACATGAGCCAAATCAAATAGGATGCAGCGTTAAAATTCAGATAAATGTTGTTCTGATATTGTAGATTTAGAAGTTGCTTTCAAGTTTATAGTAAGCATGTATGTTGCAGGTCGTCGTATTGCTGAGCTAGAAATCGAGACCTTGCTGACAAGGATAATTCAAAACTTCAGAGTTGAATGGGCCGGTCCCCCTTTAAAAATAAAACAAGTAGCCATAACTCAAGCTCAAGGTCCATTTCATTTTGTTTTCAAGGATCTATAAAACATGTGGTTATGGAAATAGTAGCATGTCTAGAAATTTATAATAATTGATGAAAGTATTAAACAAAACACTACTTATAAGAAATTATTTTTATATTGTTATTGTATAAAATATTGTCATGTATATATAATGAAGAAAAGTATTGAAATCCCACCAAAAACATACCTGTTAAAAAAGGGGCCAAGTTCATATCGGCTAATTGTTCGCCTAAAAGGGTTGAAATCCAATCCAATGCCAAGTTAAGATTAAAATCGATCATAATCATGTTTATCAACAGACTGATCCACAACCATTCCCAAAACTCGCCACCACACCCAGTCCTCCGCCTTCCGCATCCAGCCACTACCCACCAACTTATTCACATCAACGGTCCATCTGGCCGAAATTCACTTTACCATACACCCAACTTAAAATATGGTATTTAGTTAAAAATATCTAAAATTATAAGACTTCTAGATTTGAACTTGGCAGGTTAATTTGATTATATAAATAATTAATTTAATTATACAGTTAATCAAGTGTTACGTTCAGCACGAAAACCTGCCAAGTTCAAATTTAGTATTATTATATTTTTTAACCTAGTACCTACATATTTTCACAACTTCATTTCACGATTTCCTTTTGTTACTCTTTCACAGGAAAACGGCTGAACCGATTTGGCTGAAATTTAGAAAGGAAATTGCTAAGACCAACACATAGGCTATATTTTTTGGCGGAATTCCCACGGAAGCGGAGCCCCGGAGAACAGCTAGTCCAATCATAAATTAATACCAAGGCAACATTTTCACACACGGAATGCGAATAATTAGCCAGCCTAAAATACTTTTAATACTTTTTATTTTACACGAAAAGGCAAACTACTAAAATCCTTTCAGCATTAAGTTGGAAGTCACGGATAGCGATACGACTTGCAACCAAGTTATCTCTTGCAAGTCTGAATACTACATTAAACTAACTTTAAGTGCCTATCTCGAGTTTGAGTCGAACTTACGACCAACTTTATGATTTATGACATTTAATGGTTTATATAGGATCTGATGATACTTTTGGTTTGTAAGTCGTATGAATAGGTTTTTTGTACCGAGTTACCAAGAAAAAGGAAGTAGAAAGTGCTGCAGTGGAGTTTGTGGCGCCGCTTCTTCTCCACTTGCGCTTTGGAAATGGTGTTAAACTTTATTTAAGTAATGATTGACGTCAATAAGTGATAAGAATGTCCTATATTGAAAATAAACAATTTGAATTTGAATTTGAAAAAGGATTTTTTGCAGGTGTATGTAGTAGTAGTAGTAAAGCAATTGCAGGACTAATTAATTAATGACTGGCCACTAATAAAAAAATTAACCAATTAAAATAAAAAAGTTACAGTTTCCTTTGCTCCCAAGTTTTAGAATCCTGAAATATTTAGATCAAGCGTTCTTTCTGTTAAGTTAGTGAATAGGAATCGCAAGAGAAAAGAATGTGTTTGATATGTACTGGCAAAAGTTTTATTTTTGCAGAAGTGTGACAACAGTCGTGAGTAAATGGAATTCTCACCCGTCAAAACAAAAATTACTACAATTAATCTGAGTAAAATTTCATACGACAAAACTTGAAATGTTGTTAATTATAGGTCTATATCGTTAATTACTGCTTAGCATAGCAATTAAATGTTGTTAGCAGGAGTAAAACAACCGGAGTTATACCTGAAGAAATTTGGTGAATATTCAAACCGCTTTATTTTCGTGGAAAATTCGGTTACTTTATTGGAGTGTGGTATATTATCTCTAGTCTCCGTAGTACAGATTATTTGTCTTATAATGACATAGTTATTTAGTCTCAGATAAATTATTAGACGTCAATCCTAATTCATTGAGAGTTAAAAATTAAAATAAAAAATATTTCTAAAAAATGTAATCTATATATATAAAAATGAAACCAGTTTTCCGTTGTCACGACATAGCATGAAAACGGCTTAACCGATTTGGCTGATTTTCTTTTTGTAGTTTTTTAATACTCTGAACAAGGTTCTTACGAAAAAAAATAATTAAGAAAGGCGGTACGAAGTTCGCCGGGTCAGCTAGTTGATAATAAACTTGAGTACCTACATCATAATTGTTCTTAGTTCAAATAAAATAAAGTACCCAAAAGGCTGGCAGAATTTCCTCTTTGAACTGAATTAATCTAATCTTTGTGATAAGATCTACTATTATATACTAGTAGACATTTGTGTTTTATTCAAATAAAATCCCGGACTTAAATTGAATTGGCTAGTCCAATTTTTTACAATGATGTCTAATTCGAAAACCATTTCGAGGAATAGGCTTTAAAAAACAGTTTGCCATAATCAGATTTTTTATTAAGCAAGTATTTTTTGAGATAATTACAAAAAACCCAATGACCTTCATTTTCAAAAATTTACTGCAAAGTCAAATAAATTGTACAAGCCGCTTACGTATTACGTAAGCAGTCCAGTCAAATCGTCATAATCTGTCATTGACATATTTTTATTCTAGTAAAAATAATCTAAATACTTTGTTTCAACGCGGAATGACTGTATGTATCTTTAAAATTAAATAAAAATTATTTACAATTTTGAGATTTTTTCTTTCAAATTGTATGTCTAAAATGGTTATTTTATCGAAAAACGCATAAAAATTACTATCATATTTTTTTTGGACTAGCCACTTCCTTATATTATCAATATTTCGGCTTAATAAATACAAAATTTCAAAACAACTTCGCTTTTATTTATTTTTGGTCAAACTGAAAAGTTATTTTGGCATTTACGAAAGCAGCGAGCAGCTGTTGTCCAAAGTTCCAAAGGAAAAGCCGCAATTTTGTTCGGTACAAACATCCATGCGGTCAAATGGTAAGCTTTTTTATGAGCATAAAGTCTTGGATTCGAATCTTTTATAATATTTTTTTTATTTAAACTCTCCACCTCCCATGGCGCTACAATCCTTTCGGTTATGAGTACGAGCTGAATCTCGAGAGAGTGCACTTACTTAGGCTCTTTCCAGTCGCACCTTCTTGATCTCCTGCACTCTGGTGTAGAAATTTTTGATTTGTGAAGTAATTTCCAGTTTCCTGAGGAGCTCGATAGCCAGCGCGGCGCGTGTTTTCGAAAGGATAGCGCACGTCAAGCGACGGCCATATTTGGATTGGTCGCCATTAGTGGTATTTCTTTCTTGAGCTCCTCCGTGCTTCGGAAGGCACGTACGCCGTTGGTCTTGGTTGTTATCGTTACGCCGTTAGGCTATCTGCCTTCAGAAACCTTTAGGTAGCCTGGAAAATATGGCATTGGTGGCCACTAACCCACCCGGATCATGGTCCAATTGGTCTGGTTTCCCTGTAAAAAAGGGTACAAATAACCAGTACCGCCAAATCAAGAGTACGATTGACAGCGTACCCTGGGATGATGCACCGGGAAATATGCTTTGAGGAAGAAAAAGAAGTATTAATCCAACCGATTACATAAAAATATGACTCCGTGCTTTTGGTGTGCCATGAAATTTCAATGCCTTGTGGCGGTTGACAAATGCTAATACGAAGAAGAAAGTTTAAAAAATAAAAAAAAATTACTTACAAATTTACCTTTGACGAAATCGGGATAAAAGAAAGCTGCCACTTTAACTGAGAGCTCCATTAATGAAATCGTAATGTGAGCCGTCAATGGTAAATTGAGCATTATTGGGAAAACTGAAAATGAGAAAATTGCTTTAGCATGTCTTTTTCAAACAGATCGGCTCTCTAAGAACGGTCAGTAACGAACGTAAAAGAAAAGTTATTAAGGGTAAGCAAACGCTTATTTCATTTGAATAAATTTACAAATCGTTTTATTAATTTGTTTTAGTGCCAGTACTACTATTATTATGATTTATTTTTTTATTATTAAAATAAGCTGTGTATTATTTGACTTTTGTTTTTGTTTAAGCTTAAATTCAAATTATGTAAGAATTTCGCAAGAGCTCCAGTTCTTAGATTAAATTACAAATAAGAACATAAATGGTAATGAAATGTAAATAAATAAATAAATATAATACCTTAAAATTACTATTAATATCGGTGACAAAATCATTAAAAATTAAAAGAACGAGTCAGGGTGCTGATAATTCATTCATTCGATGGATGAATGAATAAATAAATAAGCACAGTTGACACAAGTTTAGAGCTCTTAGACGGTATTGGGGGCCTATGTACACAATCATTTGGGATTTAATAATTCATCTCTTAGTAAAAAAGTTTTATTTAAGTAGAGA
This sequence comes from Apomyelois bistriatella, assembly GCA_947044815.1. NCBI lineage: Eukaryota > Metazoa > Arthropoda > Insecta > Lepidoptera > Pyralidae > Apomyelois > Apomyelois bistriatella. The sequence goes on from OX345693.1 coordinate 3,814,873, forward strand.
TTGAGGGACTCAATATCACCTTTAACCTTCCCAGCGATTGGATGGATAGACATCTCAATAATTAAATGAAGGATATTGATTCTTCTACGCCGTTCATTGTACTAAACTATGCAGTCTATCTTGATTTTTGTCTGATGATCAGGGCCCTCCACCTCCCAAGTCTCTACCAACCTCTCAGTTATACGAGTCGAATCTCAGGAGAGTGCGCAGTAATAGCATTTCGCATCTCTTTCCAGTCGCACCTGCGTGATCTCCCTACAAGTTCTCTATAGTGTCGCCTATCTATGCAATCATTGCATTTTAATAACTCTCCCCCATCTTTAGGGGGCTTACGTTCACACGTACGCCTCGCTTGCCTTCTCGGCCAGAGGCCAGCTTCTGTCTTCGAGGTCTTTGAGTTTGTCTCAGTTTCAGTTTTTCTCTTCGTCTTCTTTGTCTTCTTGTAGCAGTATTCTTGATGTGCTCCTACTTTTCAAGTTATGCCCATCTCGAGGCCGCTTCGCATTTTATGCCATTTTATGTCTGATGATCAGTTCCAATGAAAAAGACCTCTACAGAAAATACTTTTAACACGTCTATGACATTGAATTAAGAATTGTCTCCAGAGTTCAAAATTGGCCGTGTGGTCTCCGGCTTAAGAATAGACGATCTTTTCTTTCACGCTAAGTGTCGTAAGAGGCGATTTAGGGAATAACAGAGGTCGCAAATATACCTCTGTTTTTGAAGAAAGCATTACTATGATTAACGTCTCTTAGGCTGCCGAATTAATGAACGGATTCTAGCATTGTTTCCCACTGCTCGGCAAAGGCAAGAGCCATCCAGTATTACTTCCACTCTCTTTAAAATATAACCCCTCTTTATGCATGTTTTTAGTCAAGAAGGAAAAAATACTTTTAGCGGACTTAGGAATCCGAAGCAAAACAAATTGTAACGCAACCAGGATATAACATAAAAAGGCATAAAAGGCCAATGGGTGAACATTATTTACAGGTTAATGTTAATTGAAACTGCCTTCAAGTTTTGGAAAGGTGCCTTGATATGAGTCCTCTTTTATTAGCTTTGTAGAAAGGTACAAAATAAGGTCGAGGGGCTTACAACTGCCTCAGACAAGTCGATGATATCAATTTGACCGTGCAAATCCGATTGTGTGTCGGAGTTCGTTTAGGCGTTTTCTAGTGTTCTAAAACTTAGACAGAATAAAAAAATATACTCCTGGAAGGAATTCATTTATATATAAATTATATTTTATTATTTTGTTATTTATGCTATATTTATAAGTATATGGGTACTTACATATTCGCCAACACACACTAACTATTTTAAGGGCTAATTCCTTGGTTGGCTACAAACTTGCCAGAAATTAAAATATATTTATTTATTTTTATATTTAAGTTTAGAAAAACATATTGAAAATGCTTCTTTTTAACGCCACAAACCGGCCATTTAGATTTTTAAAAGGTCAATATTTTACAATTAAATTAAATATAATGAATTAATAAAATATTGGTACGAGTGAACAGACGGACATACATACGAACATAACATACAGATAAAACCAAAGAAATTGGAATCGCGCGCGGTCACGCGATGCAATTTTTTAGTTTTTTTAATCTATTAGTGTTGCCCAAATGCAAGAACAAGACGAGACTTAGCCAGTCTTGGTCTTGGTCTTGCGCCAATACACCTGGTCTTGGTCTTGGTCTTGCGCTCCCAGTCTTGGTCTTGGTCTTGGTCTTGCAGCAAGAGTCTTGCAAGTCTTGCAATTACCTATTAGTCTATTACTACTTATTAAAGTTTACTTTAAATCTTAGAAAAACGTATTAGAATTGGAACAATGTGAGCTTGAATTAACATAGCCATAGTAAAGATCAAGCAGATTAATAAATAACTGAAGATTTGATAAGAAATTCGAAAAGCCGCCGGCGCGTGTATCATAACCATGTACTTCCGAAAAGCGGCAAATTTCTTTGAGAAGTAAGTACAAAACCTTTGATGCCGCATTATCAAAGTGCCGATGGTTAAAACATAACTATGCATGCACTCAGTTTGATTTTAATAGATATTTTTTTATTCGCTATGTTTATGGTATTAGTCGTAATGCGAAAAGTCCAGTTTTTCATATTCTTTGATATAGTTTTTTGCGTCTCATAGAATTCCTAAGCGTACCTACCTATACACCGAACTGTTACACCTAACTACTCCGTGAAATAGCGCTAAGTCCTAGCTGCAAGACGCAAGAGTCTTGCAGGCTATGTCTTGTTCTTGCTCAAGTCTTGCACGGTCAGTCTTGGTCTTGGTCTTGCTAAAAATACGCGGTCTAGTTCTTGGTCTTGCAAAAATGCAAGAACAAGACCAAGACTGCAAGACCAAGACTGAATTTGGGCAACACTATAATCTATGGATAAAACACATTACTCTCCATTTTTGGCCTCGCCATTGTCGGGTAAAATTAATTAAAAGATTAACATAAAACTTCGATTAACATTTTCAGACTTTTTGTACAAAAGAATAAAAAAAAAACTAAAATTTTTAAACGTCGTGCCCGTGAAGCATGGTAGCAATTTAAGTATATTTTTCAATCAAATCGTTCAATACCATCCAAGATTGTAAATGGCGTTGTGAGTAGATTGTGAGACAGAAGTGTCGCTTGGGATTTCGTCGAGTTCTACAGTTATTTATTGAAGCTTCGTTAATTTATCGAGTGGAAAACTGATACAGCCTTCCCTCATTGTTATTCTGTAAGTATCCAATTTATTGAGAATTTACGTGGGTTGGAAAAAAAAACAACAACGTTATTTTCTTGGACTTAAAAAAATATCTCAACAGATATAGTCCTTTGTATCATTAGATTTCTGAGACTGAATTTGTGAGGAATAATCTACATTAAATTATGTTTGAAATATTTACACATTTTATTTAAAATAACTTTTAATATGTACTTTCTTTAAATTAAATACATTAAGGTTTACAAAGTTAAAATAATAAAATAAACGAAAAATTTCCGGGAGATTGCTGCGCTACTTAAAATAAATATAATTTTCTGAAATAAATTAATTTTCGGTAAATTGTTTTATATTTTGTATCAACCTAAGTTCAACATAGGTTGATACAAAATATAAAACAACATAGCATGTTGTTCTTGTACAATTGCACCAATTTATAATTTACTAGCGACCTGCTCCGGCTTTGCACGGGTGCAATGCTTTAAAATACATGTATATATACAAATATATATATATATATATATATATATATAATACTTCCCCTTGAAACAAACCGCATCAAAATCTGTTGCGTAGTTTCATACATACGCATACATAAAGGGACAGATAGCTGGAAGCGTCTTTGTTTTATACTATGTAGTGATACTAGAAGAATAGAATAGACATTTATTAAGTGATAGTGATGTTTAAACATTCAAGAATTTCAGGTTTTAAACAACTTAAGTCAGTGACGTCACCTTGAATTATTGACATCAGTGTCGACCTATATAACAAAAAAAAGAAAACATATTTAACTTATCCAGACTCCCTAAAGAAAATAAAACTTGTCTACTGCGTAGTATAAAGTAGTGAAGTTGAAATGAACTCAGATGAAAGGTATGATTTGGCATAAAACATTTTAGACAAATCGAATAACTTAAATAAAACCACCCTCGTCAAACGAAGCACGCGTATTTCAACAAACTTTATTTTATAGGCTAAGTGATGTCGTTCGTTACTGTAGATCAGTTTAGGTTTTCGTGAGTTTTACATTTATTTTTCAGGGTTTTGTTCTCAAATCCAAAGGTTTATCATGTCTGTCTGTCAATTTGAGGTTTCGTTTAGCTAGAATGTTAGGAATTAGGAGCAATAAGCCATGGCTTAGTGATATAAAGTTTTACTTTAATAATTATATTATTTGTTCAGACTTCGACTCTGTCTTTTTTTGCTTTCCAAGTCGCATCTTCCTTAAATTATACATCGAGCAATATAAATGTTTGTACGCTCTGATTGCACAATGGATTCGCAATTTTATAATATACTTAACCTTAAGTTAAAAGGCTACGTTGAAATAGTTTTGACACGTATTGTCAATATTTTCATAGATTTACAATGTATCCAATTCAGAAGTCAACGTCACAATTTCAAACGCACACAGATGTCGACAATATCAAAATAATATTCCTTCGATCTTCTACCATCAAAGTATAAAAATACATATTGCTGACTAAAGAGAAACAACTCCCGCATTCAAATTCAACATTTGTAGCTCTTCCTCGAATATAAATTTCTACGATGCTCGCCGGTCGCGTTTTAAAGTATGAATTTCAATAAGATGTTGTCTAAATTTTCAAATAGAATCTACTATACTTAGGAGTCATATTATTATACTATATTTTTTCTTAAGTATTACATACTAGCTATTACCTTCGGCTCTGCCCGCACAAAACATTTTGTAGTATAGGGTGAAATACAAAGCGGACCCTGGGCTCAGAACGAACCAGCTAAGGATGTAGCCGAGAAGCCAAAAGACCAGAGATCTATTCTCTGAGGCATTAATTCCACCATTGTACACTATAAATGTAAAAGTAAGGTTGTTACCTCTTTACGTTTTATCTACTGAACTAACCTACCTGATATTTCGCATTAGTCGTATTTAGAAGTATCGTGAAGGACATTCATCCCGAGGGAAATTCACATGCTTAGTCGCGGGTTCTATGCTAGTTTACGAATAAATAGAACAATTATGGTACTTACTCACCATATGTAAGTATCTATCTGAAATAATAAACATTCAAGTTTGATGTTTATTATTTGTCAAGATCTTACTTTTAATTACTTCCAAAGCAGGGCCTGAGTTAATCTCAAGTCGCGTACTTATTTTCCACAGAAGTGCTCTCGCCGATAGGAGTTGTAAACTCATTTATTTAGACTTAAATCTACCTCCGCAATCTGAGACCAAATCAATTTTGTTGGCGTCAATTTATTAGTCTTCTTCGAGTTCAACCCGTTTATTTATTAAATTCACTTGGATCTTCAGACGGTTGGCAAAAAAAAAAAACATTATATAATTATGCCTGTAATTACCTAATTTTGAGCAGCCACCTAAGTATTAAGATATTTGTCACATTTCATGTATGTTTGTTATCTTTGTCCTTTGTTGATTCATATGTGTGATAAACTACTTAATCAATGTCTATTCAAATATACCTAAGTGTAGATATTATGTAGTATGAGATTTAGGGCATTCATTAGATAAAATTTGTTTGCCATCGATAGTTCTATTCGTAGTAGTAACAGAGGGATATATAACTTAGGTACTGTTTTGCACTAGTTAGGTTTAGCGGTCAGGGCAATTAAACTGAACGTACCGTTTAACTTTTCTTGTGTTGTTCATTAGAAGCCAATAAACTTGTTACTTTGCTTTCTTGTATGTTTGGAGTAGTTCGTGTTGTGTTTATAAAATGACTGTTTGTTGACTTATGTACTAAATAATACATCAAATCTTCAAATTTTAATCAACCTTATTTAAACAATAATAAGGTGGACAAATTTCAGACCAGGTACTGAAAAACTTTCGGGAAAATACTTCCATCGAAGTAAAGAAAGAAAGTAAGAAAAGAAAGAAAAGCTGTTTATTGGCACCACAGAATCAGCACAACAACATACATAGTACAAGTACGATTATTTTCTTCAGTTTTCCATACTGAGCTAGATCAGATTCTTAATTTGTACGGGAGGTCAAAAATATTTTTTCGTATTTCGATGTTGATTTGGAAAAATTCTTTACTATAGTCATCTGAACCTGCCCTTATAAATATTTGCAGTTGATTTGTACCCCTTTAATAAACACAAACATATAGAACCTCCTTTTTTGATGTAAATATAATTTTATTTCAGCTTAATTTTATGTACTGTGGACTACATATCGAGAATACTACCCAGAGGTAAACTAAAAAAAGTAAACAAAAAAGGTGTTAATGGTGAAATATTACTGTACTTTTATTTGTGGCCCACAGTACAGTCGGGGTCAGGTAAATCTAACCCCCAGGATATTACAGTAAATACGATAGGATAGTTAGGTTTATCTGCCCCCAACTGTAAATTCATAAATAAAGTATATTTCTGACGTCATAGCCAACAATGCTACAAGCTCAAAGAGGGCTTGTTTCCTGGCCGCAGAAACTAGTGTTGTGAAGAAGGGTAATTACTGTAACCCAAATACTCTAAGCGGAGCAAAAAGTTAAAAAAGAAAATGTGATTCCAGCGCACGTGGTAACTGTTCCGTATTCTGAATGAACTTATATTCCAAGATATTATAGGTTTCTTGTCTTATAAAAGAAGACAAATTTGGTATATTGTGAAGCATTGCGGCTGCCAAGATGATTTTTTTGTTTATTTTATATTTAATTGAAAAAAGAGCTATGCGGCCTTCAGAAGTCCGTGTTTCTGTATGCTAACATCATTTTAAGAAAATGCAAACCATTAATATTGCCACAACATTTTGTCCTTGTCTTTTGCAATTTAGTTAAAATGCAGTTCATGAAGCCAATTACCAGTACTGGCGAAACTGAAGATAAGACTAGGAGTAATTAATTATATGTTTTAATGGAATCGAGAAGTATATAAGAAAAACAAATCACTACATAGTTTATAAAACAAAGACGCTTTCTCTGTCCGTATATCCCTTTGTATGCTTAAATCTTAAAATTTACGCAACGGGTTTTGATGCGGTTTTTTTAATAAAGAAAGTGATTCAAGAGGAAGGTTTTTATGCCCATGCGAAGCCGGGGGGGTCGCTATATTTGATATTGTCATATGACTTATGTTCCACCATATGTAACCTTTGTTTTTTATTTTTGCAAAATAAATAATATTTTTACAAGTACTTACCAAATTACTTTGCCTGCTTCCGCCACCAATTAGTTTATGCAAACTAATGAGCAAAATAAACAATGAAGCTGTGCTTGATAAATCCGTGACATAATTGAACCTGGAAAGTAAACCCATGGGGCACGAATCAGGATACGCGTGTAACCCCCAGCTCATGTCAAATATTTGCCCTCAGTACCGCATTACCAAATAGAAACATTATTTGCTTGAATTTCTTACGTCAACAACGCACACGAGTAAACGCTTACGATTTCGATCTGTATAATAAATTTTGTTGAAAGTGTTTGCGTACTTACTCAGCGAACAAGATTCTCAGATGCTGTTGATGAGAAAATTATGGTTTTTGCTCAATATTGTCGTCTAGCATCTGTGCCTTGTCAACATCGAAACGGCATAGGTGAGTAATGCAATAATTAAAAAAAACGGAATATAGATAAATTAGATGAAATAGATGGAAAAATAATGAAAATTGTAATTTCATTTTTAAAATATTATAAAGACAAGGCGTCACCTTGTCTGTATTTTACCGTGTTTCTCAATAATAAAATGATTTTTTATTTTATCCAAATCACATACCAATATACTTTGAAAAAAAAATATTAGTGCCTTTTTGAATAGCGGTAAGTATTGTAAATACAAGACGTATGAATGAAAAATAAATACCACAAAAAGGGTTCCACAGTTATTACATTTCATAAGGTCATCCCACTAAAATGGAATATTGGGTTTCGCATACGATGTACATCTTCAATTTCCGAGAAAACTTGGTCTCCAAAAGGAAATAGAAAAGGAGCCCTCCGAATTTCCATAATAATGCCTTATTGAAGGTATTCGTTGGTACCTTCATCACTCGACGATAGACAGAGTAGCTCTATAGGGCTGCCAGTTCTGATCGCTAGTGACTTAGTGACTATAAAAATATTTAAAAAGTACAAAAAAAAGCAAAACTTACTTGTAGTCCAATTAATTTTCGGAATCTTTCAGTATGTGTTAAGTGAGTGATCTGATCATTTTTAAATACATATATTTTTATTTTCCATCGACATTCGATGGGCTGGTTCCACAGAGCATGGAAAACTTCGCTCGCACCTAAGCGATAATGAACTCCATGCTCCCATATTCGTTAGCAATTCAATTCAATTCAATTCATTTATTTAGTTAAAGCTAAATAATATTTTTTTCTTATATTAAGTAGGTTTGTTAATAGAAAATTGCCATATCTACAAAAAGAAAATTAGTAAGGAGACAGCCCTAGCTACGAAGGTCTAAGTGTAACGTCCGCGCAATTGGACACGGGGGATGTTTTGTCAATTGAAATGCATTATACGTATTCCAACTTTAGTAAGGAACATAATTGTAGTCACTAAGTGTTATTACTCAGCACTTTGGATAAGCTGGAATGGAATATGACGTAGATATGTTTGTTATCAGGAAAATATTGTACTGAACCTCGATAATAGTTGAAATGCCTCTGTGGTTCAGTGGTTTAAATTATGCATGAAAAGCTACCGGAATTTTTTTTCTGTGCGATGATGATAACCTAATCAAATTTTTTTACGTGGATAAAACAGACAAATAGTTTATACTTGCTTTTAATTGTTATCTATGTTTTTCAGTTTATAGAATTACTGGTATATTTACTTTATTGCACAAATTAAAAATAAAGTGTACAAATAGTGGCCATATGGCATTCTCTACCCTATTTATCGGAGTTTAAGTTTACTTATTCAAGGTTTCTGCTACATTTTTAGTTTAGCATTTAGCATTTTGTAGAAAATTTATTTAATAACCAAAAACACCCAAGGTAATTTATGAAGGAATGTAGAAAATCCTTTGATTATCTCAGGAAATCTTAGAATTATCATTTCAGAAGTTGTTTACGAGATAAAACCTGTCCGTAAACATTTATTCCGCTGGTTTCCCCGCTAACTTCCATGGGAAATTTCCGACAAAATCTCAACTCCCAACACCTAATTACTTTACCCTCCAAAGATTTAAATTCAAAACTTCTTAAGTATTCACAATTTTTAAGCGAGAAATGTTGGAATTCACAACTTTAAAAGCGCTACTTGAAATACTTTAAAATAATTGCTTGTATTTTAGTAACCGCCTTCAGAAAAGTATGAAGATTATCTTTTATGTGTATTGTTTTTGGGTATGTACTGGCTTTGAAATTTTTAATTATTACAATTTTTTTCTTGTAACTTGTAAAGTATAGAATAGAGATATGTTTTTTTATTACTGTCTCAATTTTAAGTATAGATCTTTTATTTTCCTGTCTCCTTCTCTCCTGTAGAGGTCAATGAGGAGAATTTAATCTATACATATAATAAAACAGTAAAAATATTTTGTCTGTACATTTAGTAATTTTGATTGAAATGGATAAAGGGACATTTAAAATGAATAATAATTGTCTATCTGTCTGTCTGTATGTATGATCACGCTTATCTCCAAAAGTACTGAACCGATTTGCTTAAAACTTTCACTAATTGTTTTGTTTTAACTCGGAAGAACATATAAAGTTTGTTTGATCACAACCAAATACAATTAATGTTTCCGCTTGAATCGCGCACGAATATGCCATATAACAATAGTTTTTCTATTGTGGTTAATCAAGAAAATTGTAACAACGCGAGCACCTATGACCTATATACACAAATAATTTTACCTTTTTCTACAATACGTTCCAAGGCAATCTCTCGTGGCAAGTCGTACAAGTGCTATTACGTCCGCCTTTTGTCCGGCTATCTCGGTACCTGTCTGTGATGCCTGTATCGGACGCAAGCCATAAGCCGAGTCCCGAGGGAGAGATTAATGAGCCACTATCGCAACCCACATTTGAGCTGAATTGTTTTATGGCCCATTTTGAGAGAAACTTGGCGATTTTTTGATATGATTAAAGAAAGAGCGAGTGTATTGCTATATATTTTACTAACTGTTAAAATGTTATTTCGGAAAATGTGGAGCTCCACTAAATCATGGGAATTTTTAGTTTTTCCTTGTTTAAGCCCCTTAGTCCCATTTCGTGGCCTAGCCACATAATCGTCCAAAGGAATTTCTTGTTCTTTTCAGCTAAATTCTTTCCTTCTTGAAAACAGTATTATTAATCTCTATCAGTCAGGGTTTCGTACTGGACACAGTACAACCTCTGCTCTTATCACTATTACAGATGATATTCGTCTTGCCATGGATAATTCACAGTTAACTATCCTCACATTGTTAGATTTCACCAATGCGTTTAATTCTGTCGATCATGACGTTCTCTTGAGTCTTATGCGCACCCTGAATATATCTCCATCGGCTATTAATTGGTTTGGTTCGTACCTTGGCGGCCGTCGGCAGTGTGTACGCATAGAAGATAACCTATCTTCGTGGAGCTACATCTCAGCTGGGGTACCTCAAGGCGGTGTCCTCTCTCCATTATTGTTTGCTCTTTTCATTAATCACATCACCGATAACCTTCAGTCATCCTACCACCTGTATGCAGATGATCTACAAATTTATTTCCACGCTACTATCTCTGATTTGCCAACTGCGATCGCTACCGTTAACGATGATCTGCAGCGCATATCTGATTGGAGTAGATCTTATGGTATAAGGGTTAATCCTTCCAAGACTCAGGCTATTATTATTGGTAGTCCTTATTTCGTTTCTCGTATTGACTGAAGTACTTTACCTTCCCTTATTTTCAATAATGAGCTTATTCCTTTTAGTGATTCGGTGAAAAATCTGGGAGTGGTATTTGACAAAACTCTTTCTTGGTCACACCACATTAAAGAAATAAGTAGAAAAACGTTTGCTGCTTTTGGTTCTCTGAGAAGACTCCGGAATTTCTTACCATTTGATACCAAAATTGCGCTGACACAGTCCCTTCTACTCCCTCTTCTTGATTATGCTGACTCATGTTTTATTAATCTCACCGAGAAACAGCTAAATAAACTAGAACGTCTTCAGAATCTGTCTATTAGGTTCATATTTGGAGTTCGTAAATATGACCATATTTCCCACTTCCGCTCCCAACTTAATTGGCTTCCTATTCGCCTTCGTCGCAACCTTCATATCTTGTCTTTACTATATTCCGTTCTATTCAATCCATCTTTTCCACCTTATCTGAAGGATCGTTTCATTTATCTCCATGATGTGCATGCTGACCGTAATTTACGTAGTTCTGTCTCTCTTAGACTTAGAGTACCAATGCAAAACACCAAATTTTTCTTTAACTCTTTCCCCGTCCAAGCAGTTCTCCTCTGGAACGCCCTCCCGCTTGAAATCCGGAAAGCTCAGACTCTGACCGGGTTCAAAAATCTCGTCAAATCCCATTACCTTTCTGCCTTGTCCTAATTTGCTTTGTATCTGCTCAGTTATTTATTGAGATATTTAAGTATGCTCTTATTTATATGTATTATATATATTTATATGTATATATATATATATATATATATATATATTTTATGTATGTATTTATGTTTGTTTTATTTATTTTTATTTAGTATGTGTAGGTTATATTATATTATTTTATATTTATATCTTTGTGTGTGTATATTTATTTACGTATATATACTGCGCCTTCGCTTTTTGATTTGTCTTGGTTTTGTTTTCCATCCACCCTAAGGTTGACTGGAAGAGATTGCATTAGCGATAAGTCCGCCTTTGTACCTTACCTAGTTTTTAACAAAATTATGTATACATTTGTTTGGTGCAATAAAGAGTTTTTCTATTCTATTCTATTCTATTCTTTTTTGTTCTCCACTCACAAACTTACAAAATCTGTGTAATTCTCCAAAAACCGCTTTACTTGGAAATAAAACGATAAGTACTTCATTATTTATTTAATTTTAACTTAATGCACGCAAATAAATACAATTATGCCAAAAGTATTTTTTATTTACTTACCTACTAGCATTTTTATCGGTCGGCAAAGCGCTTGCGATTGCGACATCCCTGGGCGCTTAGACAAAGTCACAATCTTAAAACGTTAACGAAGTAAGACAAGAACAAATTGTATGGGATTGACATAAGATTGACCACGTGATTTACCGCAGCTTATGTCAATCCTATACATTTTGTTCTTGTCGACATTCGTTAGCGTTTTGAAATTGTCACTTGGCTATAAGTATTGCTATTTTTGAGATGTATGACTCACCCAAAACCGGTGAGCGAATGATTATCGTTCGAGTCACCGGTTATGTCCATGAAAATCATTCGAAAACGAACGATAACCATTCGACTCACCAGTTTCGGGTGAGTCATACATCTCAAAAATAGCACTCCTTGTCTTGCGCCGCCGTAGACATGTTTGCCTAGTTAGTATGATAATAAAAGTATGAGAAATCTGATTTAATGTGCGGAAGAGCTATATCCTAATCCTGTGGTAGGTATATTTGCGTACTTCAGGAATTCACAAACTCATGCGCGCATACTATAGTTTGGAAATTTCGAAGAGATTTTATAAACGAGTATATCAAACTGAAATGTATGCTTTAAATTCATCAATTCAAAGCTGCTGCCTCATCGTATCGTTTATTGCAATTAACTTCGGACCAAAGTAACAAATGAGCGTATTTACTCGTTAAATGTCTAATTACAAGGCACGGTCGGAACTTGATACTTACAAGCAAATAGAGTTAACAATAACTTATTTTCTTTGCGTAGTTTTAATTTTTATTCCTATAATTTATCATGTTAATTTCTATGAACTTTTTTAAATAGATAAAAAAATATTAGTAGTAATACGTAAGAGTTTATTTTTTTAACTAAGTATGTAATTTATAGTAGGTATATACTACAAAAAATATGGCTGTCTAGTTTCTGAAGAAATGTTTTTCTTATTGTAATAAAATAAAAAAATAAAATAAAATATATTTATTTCAGGTTTTTTAATTAATTAATTAGGTAATTTTTCGTATGAAATAAAACACCAAATATTAATGAATTTCCTTCGCTAAAGAACAAAAAGTACATGGATTTATTATTAAAAAAAAATCAAACTTAATAAAATCTCGCTACAAAATGTTATCATTATTCTAGAAATAACTTTAAACATAACATGGAAATGCAAAGTTTCGTTGTGACGTCATGAAATGGACAAAGTATAACTCCCAAGGGAGCTACTACACTACTCGCATTTTCACTCGGCGGCGTCACGTCGTACTCATTTTAAATATTTAAATTCCACTTAGCTACATTAAAAAAATAAAGTTTGGTAAAAGACATTGGAAAACGCCGATTTCCTTTTGTCGGGATGTGTGTGAGTTTTTAACAGTGGTGTTTGTTACGGGACTTGTAGACTAGGTCCTTAGATCATGCTAGGTCGTATTTCTGAACAGATCTGGCCTTACGAAACTTAACATATATTCCTTAAGTATTTAAATTATTTGATTATTATTGCCAATAACTTTTTTAGACTTGGAAAAAGGGATGTTTAAGTGCATGTTATTTATGAATGGATTTAAATCATATTTAAAAAAACTTTGTTTATAGAATATCCTACTGAATGTTGTGAACAAAAATCAAGAAAGAGAAAAAAATCTTGATAAGGAAACTACCCCTTAGTTTGCCTTATCACGATTTTTTGTCGTCCACGCTCTCTTGACAAACCTACTAAGTACATTGTAATATAAATATGTCGTATCCGGTCATGAATACGGACGCTAAACGAAAGGTCTTGATCAATCTGAAAGCAACTAAACTATAGTGGCGACACTATGCGGTTGGCAACATCGAATGACATTGTCAAATGTCACTGTCACAGTAGTAGCGGTTGAGAATCGAAACGAAGGTTCACTCTGAATATGGCGTCGGGCGAGCGCACTCGGGTCGGAATACGCATCGTGATTAATTGAGCGGATCATAGATCGAAAATATAATAGTTTACGTAAATTGGTTTAAGCGTTAACCCGTGCACGTGGTTATGTGATTATTGCCAGAAGCTAGCTATCCCTTGTTGACCTATGGACGAGAAGCCTAGTGTTCATAAGTCACGTGATGAGGCGCCTAGATGCGCGAGTGTCTGTGTACCCTTGACCCTTGATTTCACCAATTGCTGTTGGTTATCAGTTGTGTTAGCACGGAGGAGGCTCAGGTAGACTATTGTGCTGAGAGCCACTGTGGACGCGGGGCGTGGGCGTCTGCCTTAGCCGTGATTTGGGTTACCGTCTCTCTAACGGGACAATTATGCACTCGCTTGTCCTTTGTGAGATTGTGTAAAGTTACTATTAGTGAACTGTCACTCTGCTTAAAAGAGTTGCCCACGAAAGCCATCCTATGACCCTATATGATGCTCGGAGCCATCCATCCTGACTTCCACTTGGCCCCCTTATATACCCTTCTGTCTCCGACAAATATATACTGCGACCAATTACGAGTAGAGACTGAACTTAATGGAATAAAAGTTATTTGGGTAACAAGTGAGCTAAGATGTTTTATGCGAGTGTTGACCTAAAATCCCGAACTAGCTTAATAGTTGAGGTATATAATTGAAAGCTCGCTACCTACACTATTAAATTTAAATTAGCAGCCTAAATCATAGATTAAGTACTATTCAACTGTAAATTTAATTCAACTTTCCCAGTGCTCGTTACATTTGAATAAGTGGGACATTAATTAAAGTCGCTTTATAGTGCTGCGTCATTTTGTTTAATATCTAAATTAAGTTTTTATTAGGATATAATTTCTTAAATATTGTTTACGACTTGATGGAATAAAAGACTACTTAGTAAGTATGTAACATAAAGTATCTTTGAAAAAATCATACTTTTCAAAATACTTTAAAGAAACAAGAGGGTTTTATACGTTGTTTCTATTTTAATATTAATAATAAATTTATTTCTCCAGTCATTTGAATCTTAATGTCTTAATCTTAATAAAAAAATATTCATACCAGTAAGTAGGGTAAATTACAATAAAATTCATAAACATAATGTACTTTATATCAAATGCAACTTCAACTCATTGTGTCACTGTAAAAAATTGCCTTAATTTTAAACGCACAATGAATCACATAATACAGACGGAATACACGGAATGAATTATGGGCCATATATCACAAACGTGGCTTGACGTGGATTCATAGACGCGTGTATTTCAACCGGAAAATGCTTTATACGCTCCGGAGCGAGGCATCATTTAAAATTGCCCGATTTTATTTCTATTCATTTTCGTGCATTCATCGCCGTCGGCTTAGAGTGAGGAACAAAAAAAGGGCATTTAAGAACATAGTTTTTCGGTGTTTCACTGCTTCGATTTAAAAGAAGTGTGGATATAATCCGTTTATAAGGTTCAGTACTAAACGGATGGAAATATTTTAACTTACTCGTACACCTAATTGCTTCGGATACTCTAGAGTGAAGTATCATTTAATAAAAATAGGTAAAAAAACTTTTTAAGTTAAACGGTTTTATGTTAAACATACATTGCAATGTTTAAGATAAATGTACTAAAAACCAAAAAATAATAAAATAGATACAGTCGTGGGAATTATAAACATATGCATAGACTAGACTAAAATAAAACCATGGGGCACGTCAATTGTCTACAATCGTTGATTAAAATGTTTGTTTTGTAATGTTACACTATAATTAGGCAGTTGTTCAACCGACAACGATGGACGTGTGATAAGTAGGGCTAGAATGTGGAAACAAGCTAGCAAGCTCGATTATAAGCGAGTTTTAGGGTTTCATAGTGGTGAGCGAGTAGTACTTTTATCATATGTTTTGTCGATTAAAGACAAACTACGAGCAGTGAAACGATTCCTCGCCAGCCAGCAGTGTGAATGTCCAACGATAAACTAGTTGAAACATCTTTTATTTACATGGAGTGTATAACTATTGGAATTTCCATGAGCAAGAAAATAGTAAGTAATTTCCTCACCGTCTGCGGGCCAACTGCCTAACGACGAATTAAACGATTCTTCTATCGCACATTAAGTCGATAATTTGTAGATAATTGACGTGCCCCACGGTTTTATTTTAGTCTAGTCTATGCATATGTTTATAACTCCCACGACTGTATCTATTTTATTATTTTTTGGTTTTTAGTACATTTATCTTAAACATTGCAATGTATGTTTAACATAAAACCGTTTAACTTAAAAAGTTTTTTTACCTATTTTTATTTTCTAGTTTTTAGTTTTTATTTCGCATTCTGTTTAATTCATTTAGTGCTTCATTATTGCAAGGCTTCTTGCCCGTTAGTTTATAAGGCTATGTACAACAAGATGCGCCTGAGTCTTGTGGGGAAAACGCTAACGACATATCATTTTTATCCACCCTAATGCCATACAGTTCTCGGCGCGTTTTAACCTTTCACCTTAACTTGGGTGGTGTACCGCTAACGACGTATCATTTTTAGCCACCCTAACGCCACACAGTCCTCAACACGATACAAAATCTTGACTTGGGTGGTGGATTCAGTCTGGATTAATCAGATACCTAAATTACAAATTCAATTTCTAAATTTAAATCTTATTATTATACGCCATTTAGTCGCTGCGCCCATCTTAAATATTGAGGTTGTATAGTGCACTGTATTCTTCTTGTCAAGCCCTTTTATTTGATACCCATATTGGTGGGATTGATAAAAAATTGTTATCAGCAATTTGGTAGCGGCGGCCATCTTAGATTTCAATTTTGCATACTAAATTGTATTCTACTTGTTGAGACTTTTCATTTGATACCCATGTTGATGGGATTGATAAAACCTAAGTTATCCGCCATTTTGTAGAGGCCGCCATCTTGAATTTTAATTTTATATAGTACATTGTATTCTACTGGTTGAGCACTTTCATTTGATACCCATATTGATAGCATTGATAAAACCTACGTTATCCGCCATTTTGTAGCGGCCGCCATCTTGGATTTCAATTTTTTATAGTATATTGTATTCTGCTTGTTGAGCCCTTTCATTTGATACCCATATTGATGGGATAAATAAAACATAAATTATCCGCCATTTTGTAGCGGCGGCCATCTTGAATTTATAACGATAATGAATAAACATAATTGTATTGTCACCAAAATCCAAAGTGTATACAAATTTTCAGATTAATCGGTTGACAGGAAGAGGGTGAAATTTGAATTACTAAATTTGACCCAAGAATAAAACAAACGGGGTGAGCTAAATAAAACCGTTTAATAAAACCGTTTAAAAACCGTTTAAAAAATGCCCGATTTTATTCCTATTAATTTGCATGTTTCTATGTGGCTAGAGTGAGGGACTAAACCTGGGCATATGAGAATTTAGTTTTTCTTGTTAGCTAGATGCGAATTTTAATTTCACTGATTCATCGTTTCAGTTTCAGCGAAGTGTGGATAGAATCTGTTTTTTTTCTCTCTTGTTATTATTTTGTAACTGCATTAAAGTTATAACCGACTTCTTTGAACTTAATTTTGACCCACTTTGAACCGTCAGATTTAATTCAAACTTTGTAGAATTATCTTAGTACCTAAATGGTTTCCATTTTCACCCTTTGGGGATTAGTTCTAAGGGATATCCAAAAAAAATACTCCGATCTGATGCTATGTTAAATAATCCAATTAGGAAGAAAAACCGATCCTCTTAACAACAAAGCTCGTTCTAACTCAGACCAGGAAATGCATTAGTTCCGAACTAGTAACGAGTTTCCGAAAACATTCGTATTCACTAACAAACTCGATAACGATGTTTCCTGTAAAAAAGTTATAATTCCCGATAACTCACTTCGCACTCCCGTAAATTCGGTATCACACCCATACAACTTGAACTGCCTCTGCGGTCTAGGAGTTTTCCTTTGAAATACAGAGGTCTTAAGTTTATATCCCATGGGAAGCAAAAAAAAAATGAGTTCGAGAATAATACACATAAACTCTTTTTCTCTCTCTCATCCAATTTTTTTTCTCGGCCGTATTCACAATAAACCGATACGGAAGTGCAGAATTGAATTCCTGGTTTTTAAGAATTTCTTTGACTTTTCAGTTTATATTTAGGTAAATAAATATTATTATTAGTATTAAAGATAAGTTTGGATATCTTTAGTCTCTGCCTGCGAGAGAGAGGAGTGATGATATGACTGTATAAAGATGCATGGGTGCGATAACTCAATTTTGGGAATACAAACTTTTCAATCTGGCCCTTTCTTGGCCTGCTGAACCAATAAAGACATCTGAATTTGATCATTTGTGTCACGTTTCGCCGTTTCCAATCTTCTGAGTGACGACTTTTACACAAGTCGCGGTTAACTTAATCAAGCTGAACATTTTCAAAAAGAAAAAATAAACTTTTTAATTAGTTACATAATTTTCTTTGCATATTTTCGATTGTAATATTTTCAAGTAAGATTGGTAGTTTTTAAAGGAAATAGAGTTTGCTCCTCCATACATTTCAAATTGTTGTATATTTGTTTTTTTTTTAATAACTTCTATTTATTCATTTTAAAAATAAATATATATTTAAATTCATCTTCTTTTGGTGCCACTCTATTACTGAAGGTTATCTGTCTGCCTATTAAATGCGATAAACATGTTCGGATTAAAACATTTTTCTTACTACTTTACTCAAAAGTGCATGAAGACGCTGTCTTTTCAGGTTTCAAAACCATATGATGCCATTATTGTAGACTGTAGTGATGATGACAAACACACTATGCATATCTTCATTCGTATAAAAAAAATAAAGTACTAAAGAGATACGTTACACAGTAAAATACAAAATTAATTTATCGATCCAAGTCGATATAGCTCAGACCTTGATAGTAATTGCAACAGAAATTGTATAAATAGTAGGAGCTTCACTACCTTAGTAGTGCATTTATACGACACATTAACTTTGCCATGTTGCATGTATCAAAAATCTGTGTTATGTAAATAACACAGATTTTTGATAACCTGTGTTTTCAGTGATTAATGATTTTTAGTTGATTGTGGCGCTAGTGTTTACCAAGGTTTCTACTTAAGCGTTTGACTTGAGTCAATTTAGTAACTATAGCATTTTGTAATGTGGTAAATCTGATAGAGACCCGATAATATCGCAGTCTATCATGCACTATTGATTAATGCGGTGACGGCCGAGACGAGTCGGTGCATTGGCCGTGAAACTGCTAACTGCGATTCACCCTCAGGGACTCGATTTTGGAATATCATCCGTATACGAGATCGAATTCGAAACACCAAATTAAGTGCCGTCTTTGTACCTCTCTGAAGTTAAGTCATACTGTTTTCTGTAATATTTTATTGCGATGCAATAAAAAGTAATAGGTACAACAAAAGTACTTAAAGACGAAGTGAAAAGAATTGCCAGAAATTGGAATGCCATATATGGAAATGGGAAGAGTATGAATAAAAATTAAAGAGGTTAGGTTGAATTTGGAGCAGAAAGAAATCGAACTAAGAAAGAAAACCTTAACTTCGGAATGGTTCTCATGCGTAAGTGCACAGCACATTAACAGGACGTATATAATATAATATAATATAATATATAATAAGTACTATAAGCAATATCCGAAAAAAAATATTTTTGTATTTTTAATAAAAAGGACGTAGCTCGCAGAGATTAACTATCTTCGGTGGCAATTTTTATTGACCATTTATTAAATAAAAGTATGAACAATAAGTTTTTTTTCATGTTAGGTGAACCGTTCGCAATGTTGTTTTTTAATTTTGTTTTAAACTCAGAGTTAATGGTTTATTAAAACATTAAAGATACATTAATTACTAAATTAAACCCAAAATAAAATGAAAATGATTTGAATGCATTCCAAAGTCTATATCGTCCATGTAATTTAATAATAACCGCACAAATGTCCTTCAACACAAGCTAAACATGACATTATCAACGTAATGTGAAGATATAAAATAGATCAGCAGCTAGATTTTGCTTCGTCGTGCACGCGAGAAATGTTAAGGTTATAG
The DNA here is from genome assembly GCA_947044815.1 of Apomyelois bistriatella. NCBI lineage: Eukaryota > Metazoa > Arthropoda > Insecta > Lepidoptera > Pyralidae > Apomyelois > Apomyelois bistriatella. The sequence continues at coordinate 3,834,629 of OX345693.1, forward strand.
TTCATTTGGAAATTATCCACTTGAGTACGAGTATGTTATCTTTAAAAATACTCTACATCGAATATTATATTCGATCCTTGAAGGGTTCTCTATAAAAGCCATATTTATGCAAACCACTACTAACGTCAAAGTTCTGGAACGAACTGGCCAAAGACGTACACTCATGCTTACTGTTAAACGGCCGAAAGTCTCATATATGGGTCAAATTCTTCGACATCAAAGATACAAATTCCTACAACCCATAATGATGGGTAACGTTGCTGGAAAGAGGAAAGTTGGAAGAAGGAAAAAATCTTGGTTACGGAACATCCGAGAGTGGACCGGGATAGCAAGCGCAGCGGAGCTATTTCGAAGAGCTAAAGAAAAGAAGGACTTTAGCAGACTAATCGCTAACCTTCACTAGTTGGAGAGGCACCCTTAGAAGAAAAATGCAAACCAATGCAAAAGTGTATTGCTTAGGGCTACAAAATTACGAAGACAGGCTGCTCCAAGATGCCATTTTTTAAATCTATGTATTGATGATGAAGATGACGGTCATCAATTACTTAAAACTAGTATCTCCACGATTTTTATCAAAATTCGGAGCTGAAACTTCACAAGATTTTTAAAGTTAACTTATATGGTCGAAAAGAGTTGTACTTAATAAATAAATAAAATAAATAAATAAATATATAAGGACAAACCACACAGATTGAGTCTAGCCCCAAAGTAAGTTCGAGACTTGTGGATACTATCTCAACAATACTATATTTTATAACAAATACATATATAGATATACATCCAAGACCCAGGTCAATCAGAAAAATATCATTTTCATTAATCTTTTGTAACATCTGGTTAAAGTAAGCAATTCTCTATATCTAAAAAAACAGACTAGTTAATAATAATCTGTGCTATAACTAAATACAAACTATATATGACAACTATGTAAGTAATTGCTAGACTTTTACTACAAATACTGGTAATCTGTAATCCATGCTACAACTATATTACCGTTGTAATAATTTTAATGTGAAATGTAAGAAAAATAAATAAACTCAGTTAAATAACTACAATAATTTATTCAGAAAAATCTTTACAACTAGAAATGACGCACAAATGTGCTTATCGTGGCTCAAAATACCAAATCAATTATTAAGTAGGATCGGCATTCCGTTTCACGCTACGTCTGTTACTCTGCCCACGCCTCATCATATCATTTCCAGCTTTGAAAAGGTCATGCATGTCAATGATGACAAGCCAACCGTGCGTGATTAGGGACGACAATTTGAATTTCGAGTGGAATGTCGTGCATTTTCCACTTTCATTGATTTTAATAATTTATTCTTATTTAATAATTTATTCTAATGCTAACGTTCTTACATTATTACATAGAATTATAAATTGAAATGTTTACTCTATATTGAACGACTGCACCAGTTATTTCTGATTTTTTTAAGTTTTTCAGGAAAACACTTAAAAAAATTCTAAAGCCCTATTAATGAAATTTGGCACACAGATTATATACCTAGGTAGATTAAATCTTGGGAAATTATATATGTAATGACAAGCTTTTGACGCACAATTACTACTTATGTTACAGTTAATATAGTTACTTAGCTACTCGGATACAATAAAACAAAGATAATATCATATGAAATTACTACATATTTTTGGAATTCTAAGAATAATGAAAAAGATGCTCGTATTTAAGTATATTCGTTGTCATTTGGGAATATTCAATAAGACTATTATATTAAATCCGTCCACTAGGAAATCAAGAATAAAATAAAAAGAGTATTTTTCGTACTCAGAACGAGCGATGGCTTCTTTGGGAATAAGCTTTGTGATATTGGCTTTGGATTTTTTATGTACTTTATATACATGATGATGGAGTATTATTACTTAGTCCTTTATAAGTTACTTATCCTTTAATTTTCTTGAGACGGTTAATATTTATCTCATAGTATTATTATTCAAACAAAATTAGATCTTTATTTTAAAAAAAATCCTCAACTTAATTAAATTTACACAGAATTAACATTTAAAAGTACATTATATACAAGTGTAATTAAAATAATCATAAATCCATATCCATACTAATATTATAAATGCGAAAGTCTGTCTGTCTGTCTGTCTGTCACCTCTTCACGGCTAAACTGCTGGACCGATTGCGATGATATTTGGTAGGGATGTTGTTAACGACCTGAGGTCAAACATAGGCTACTTTTGGGCGCGATATAACAGAGTCCCACGCGGGGCGAAGCCGCGGGGAACAGCTAGTATTTCTTATAAATAAAGACACAAAATCGTATCCTCTCTCTATCTATCTCTCAGTACAAATTTACCTTTAGCCACAGAATTAAGAATTCGTATAATATTTCTTAATTGTGTGCCTGTAGCACAAGCTGGCAAAGGAAGAGAAAAATACAGAAACATTATGACTATGCTTAAATCCAGTGGTTTGTCCAGCTTTGCCCGCGGATATCGGTTGTCACGCACATAAGTGACCTATGCATTTGCAATCCTCCCTCGTGGCTCGAGGTCTGTACCTATAATAAAAATAATAATTTCCGAAAAATTAATATAACTTTGTTATATGATTCATCGCAATACTAGCTTCATTAAGGAGAAATTCCCAAAGCAATTTTAATGAAGAGAAGGTTAAGATGAGGTTTTAATCAAATAAATTCCGAAGATGGCTGATTTCATTAATTATGAAAAAATTTCTGGTAACATATTTTTCGATTCAGAATGTTTAATTAAACGAGTTATAAAGATCGTTGTTATTCGGCGTACGAGTTGGGTTGGTCGGTCGGGACGTGTGAGAAATGAAATATAAGTAGGATTTACAACGCTTAGGCTTAGAGTGCGTTTTGTTCTAGAGAGCTATTATCATCTTTTGTATATTGAAAGACAATCGATTTCAATGTTGATTTTAATGAAGTAGATATTTAATTAAAATAGAAAAATGGTTGCCTGTAAAGTCGGTTTTACGGGCGAAGATTTTACGTGACAACGTCTTTTTCTCGGTAGAATATTTATTGATATGAATATAATCTGCCGCGCGCGGTCTGCCGCGCGCGGCAGACCGATCATAGTTGAGTGGTAGAGAGACGCAAGGCATTCGGCGGGCCTCTCTCTCGTTCGGTGACTCATCGTAACGTTACCGAGCGTTACACTTTTTCATAAGTGACTCCCAGCCGCAACCTAATTTAAGACGTTGTCACGTCAAAAAGTATTCAATGATAACATAATATTAGCTTGAGTCTTCTTGTCTTTCTCATCTCTCTAATCAGAGCCTTTACAGTGTAAACAAACAAATAAGTATCTTATTGTCTAGCTACATATTTGTTCATTTCAGACACTCTTTTTAATTAAAATATTTTATAAAGTTTTAGTTGTATCTTTATCTTAGCGTTTTATCAATAGTATCGACCGCTGTGCCGCTTCGGAGCCAGGGTTCCGCTTTTTTAACTATTTTCCTGGCTCTTGCTTATTGAGCGCGCTCTAATAAAAGAAGAAGGTATAATACTAACTAAATAACTTCTCTAGCCATTGCAGTTCTGGGCACGATTCGGAAACGTGGCGGTTTATTCTGTATTGATAAGGCCTTTGCAATAAAACTGGGGATATTGGTTTCAATACAAAAGTATTGCAGTTTTTGAGAGAGGTTGCCTATCGGCAAACATATCATTTTGATTTCAGTTTCTTACATCATTTACAAGGCTAAAAGAGAAACTAGTTAAAATTGGAATGGTTCCACTTTAGAAAATACCCGTGTGTAGCGTAATTTCTAAAGTCTTGAGATAAATCGAAGAGTGGCTCCATATCTAAACTAAATTAAAGTTGGCGTTACCGAGTAAACCTGAAGAAGAATTTAATAGCCTTACGTGGGGCTTGTGTGGCAATATTGATGCTATAATAATCTTAGAGCTCTAAACATAAAAAGTTATACTAAATGCTGAAAATTTAGAGAAGTTGCAAAAATTTTATGAATCATGTTTCTTTTCAGCGAACTTAATATTATTTTATCTTTGAAAATCAAAATCTCCGAATGAATGAGAATATGAAATGTTCTTTGTGCAATCACATCTTAGTGAGCATCTATTAGATAGAAGTTAGATAGATACTGAAATTAAAATTGGATATCACGTTTGCAAGAAAATTTCTTTGCGTGGCTTGCATTTTTATATCGCAATAATATATTGTAAATAAATTATTTATAGTCTTAGTTAGATATGCAAATTTTAATTGTACTGCTTATTTAGAAGCTTTGCAACTATCAACATGTACTTAAATATAATTGAAATTTAAGTACGTATAAAAAATTTAAGTCATTTTCATGGCTAAGATGGTATGTCTAATTCAAACAAATAAAAATCTCAGCATCTCTAATTTAAACTTATGTTCACCCTTGCTGATTAAATACAAATTATTTTAATATTATTAATGAGTGCACTAAAATATATAGTGCATTAAAGCACACTGGAACAGTTAGTGTTATTTGAACCCGAGGCTCGGCAGTAAATTGTTATGGATGGTCAGCCAGCGGCCATTCATTTGCTGGATATACGAGTAGTTTCCACCTAAATGGTAGATTCTTTTACAGCTGTGAGTTACCATGTTATAAATAACAAAAAAAAAGCCTCTTTTAATAATATATCGAGAAATAATACCCCTAATCTATGGATTTTAAAGAGATTTTTCGTCAATTATTTCTTTTAATATTTGAATGAGTGGTGTAGGTATAACTTTATTGTACAAATTAAAAATAAAGTGTACAAATGGTGGACTTAAGGTGATACCTCGGTGAACACTAGCGCCACCGTCATTTAAAAATCATTACTCACTGAAAACACAAGTTATCAAAAATCCCTCTGCTGTAATTATGATTCTGGATCTGAAGTTAATTTTAATCATATTCAATTATTAAATTATAGTTCCATATAGTTACAAATTGTAAAACTGCTAAAAGTTGCCGTTTTAAACAATAATGCAATTTGTAACTATAGGGTTTAAAATTAACTTCAGATCCAGAACCTTAATTACAGTAGAGGGATTTTTGATAACTTGTGTTTTCAGTGAGTAATGATTTTTAAATGACGGTGGCGCTAGTGTTCACCGAGGTATCACCTTAATGCCATATGGCATTCTCTACCAGTCAACCATTGGACCAAGCAGAAAATGTAATTGTCGGCGATTAATGATTTACATACATTATATTAATTCTTCAATTTATTATTTTGCGTTTCTTTTTTGTTTATGAATTAAAGGGTCCGGCCGTTAGGCCCCCAACCCACGATGCCCCCGGCGGGTTATATTCTTTTATGTACCATTGTTTTATATTTTATTATTCTTCATTGGAATTTTGTTTCCCAGTTACATACTAATGCATTGCTTGTCTTATTTATATTAATTCCTAGTATATACCAAATTACTTTGCCTAACTTTTTTTTGGTAACTTTTAATTTCACAAATTCCTATATTAAATATTCCTAGTATTTTTACAATTTATAAATTTGTAGCTTGAGCCTCTTTTCATTCCGCAACACGTTGATATACCGCGTCATTTTATTGATGCGCCAATTTGTGCTTTTCACGTGTTAACTCTTCCCTTGGCAATTTTATTTCTCTTTTACTTGGTGTTGCATTAAATGAAGCGGATTTTTAAGCTGTATTAAATTTCCAGTTGTAAATTTTTAATGATCACAAAGTTACAGTGTTTATAAACTATTAAGTCATTTATAATTTAAAATTTATGGCATAAAAACAGGTACCTTAAGATAATATTTGCAAGTTCTAAAGCATGACCAATACATAACCAAACAGAAATGAAGACATGGTGATGCCAAATATATAAAAAAGTAGTCGATAGGATACAACAGGTACAAATGCCTCAAGGAATTTTCTATCCGTCGAATTTTGAACCCAAATAGAAAGTAAACAAATCTTATAGATATACATATTTATTACACACAAGATCTTACATTAAATAGCTCTCTGCTTAACGGATAAACACTTATTTATTGCGCAGAGTAGATACAAACAATGAATCAATTTATTTGCTTATTCATTTTAAGCAAATAAATTTATTAAATAACTTGCTTTTTCCCAGGACGAAATTTATGTATCTATGTGTATTCAAAATTTCAGTAAGATTTGTAGATAGAGCTTTAAAGCTTAACAAACAAACAAACAAATCCTATCGCGGGTCTACTGGAAGAAATTTCTATAGAAATAAGTCATTTCATAATTTTAAGTGTCCTTTGTTTGTATTTGAAGTGTACATGAATTAAATAAATAAATAATCAAACAAACTCACTTTCGCATGTATTATACTAGTTAGCTGATTGTTGTAAGTATAAGAATTTTATATCATTTACATCTAGACATAACGATATGATTAATGCTTCTCTCAAGAATGTCTCAAAATATCTAGTGATATCGATTTGATTTTTGGAAAATAGACTACCAAAGTATTGAAAAAAAAAACATAAAAAGACCGTCAACACGGTTTGAAAATCGACCTTGCTACTGTAATCTCCCGTATCTCCACTTGCAGTAAATGAATTACTAGCCACAAAGCGACAGCGCTCACCATGAATTATTCATCGTATGTTTTGTAACCTTTGACCCTTGTAAATAACCTATGACATATTATATACTCGTGTGGAATCGAAAAAGTTTTCACTAATTAGTCTGACGACATGCAAAAATATATGTAAGTTGCAAATAATTTTTTGTTTGCGGCATTGTCTCATTGAAACACACACACACTAATCAGTGTAACTAGCACAATATATTGATTGATTATGATCAAAATTTCCCTACTGCTAGTTATGATCTACAAAACTTAAGGACTTTAATCCTAGGATACTAGCATATATAGTCAGATGATATAGGATGTAGTTTAGTAGAACAAACCTACTAACAATTTAAATTCTGCCACTTATTTTTATGTAATAAAGTAAAATAGGTAAACAAAATATGATTGGTGTCAAAAGACAAATCAAACACAGACTCAATCTGGTTTCGTCGTTTTATATTCATTTTATAAAACAAATAAAAATATCTTCTTATAACTGTAATCTAATTATTTTAACATTGAGAGGGTGAATAGGACAATGTATTCTGAAATTGAAGTAAATAGACAGACTAATATAAGCTGAATTGAAACGCTCTATCTAAGGATTCTTAAGTGGTCACAAACATCAAATTAACCCATGCCACAGACAGTATGTTTGTTCTCAGTCTAGACGCATACTAAAATGTTTATTTTCTAGAGATTGTTGCATTTCATTTGTTTAAATCAAAGAAATTAGAATCGCGCGCGGTTTGAAGAGACGCAATTTTTTTTTAAAATCTATGGTTTAATCAAAATGTATTTGTATAAAATATAGAGTACCAAACCAACCCTGGCAAATACTACCATTTTCATTAATCACTATCACTACATAACTACATAGTATAAAACAAAGTCGCTTTCTCTGTCCCTATATCTATGTATGCTTAAATCTTTAAACTATGCAACGGATTTTGATGTGGTTTATTTTAATAGATAGAGTGATTCAAGAGGAAGGTTTTTTATACCCATGCGAAGCCGAGGCGGGTCGCTAGTAAAATATAATAAGTTATTTACTGAAGTTCCGGCTTCCAAATTCTACCCAAGTAAAAGTACCAAATTGATTGATTTCTTTTACTGACTTCTAGTTAGCTATCTACCAAATTATAAGTATGTAGGTACATACATCAAATACCGCTTAACTATCTACGGCCGTATTTCTTAACATATTATATACCTCAAAGTATCTTATAAAGGTTTTACAACACACGATTCGATTGGGATACTGCTCAATAAACCCCAGTACAATTTGTGCTAATTTGACTTAAAAACATTACATATTATAAAACAGAGTCGCCATCCGCTGTCTGTCCCTATATATGCTTAAATCTTTAAAACTACGCAACGGATTTTGATGTTGTTTTTTTAATAGAGAATCATTCAAGAGTCAGATTTCCTACATATTGCACCCGTGCAAAGCTGGGGCGGGTCGCTAGTACTCAAATAAATTGTCTCCGTAATACAGCCAATAGTGTATTGTAATATTCGTGCAATATTTTTGAAAGGTCTTCAAGTGTTATCATTTGATATCCTGTATTGTAAAAATTCATCATTTGAGTTGTTATTTTAAACATTTGAAAATTCAAACATATTAATTGGAAATACAATTCCACGTATTAATATATATTAATACGTGGAATTATTATTCTTATATCTTACTAGCTGTTCCCCGCGGCTTCGCCCCGCGTGGGACTCGGTTATATCGCGCCCAAAAGTAGCCTATGTTTGACCTCAGGTTGTTTACTACATCCCTACCAAATTTCATTACAATCGGTCCAGCAGTTTAGCCGTGAAGAGGTGACAGACAGACAGACAGAGAGACTTTCGCATTTATAATATTAGTATGGAAGTATGGATATGGATTTAATTGCAAAATTTTGTTTTCATACTGAAAATTTTGACAGTTCTGTCAGGTATATGTCTAGCCTATAGGGTTCGTGAATTTATATGGTTTTCTTGGATTTATTATAAGTTGATCGACTAAAACTTATAGGTACATATTAAAAAGCTGTTCACTAGTCTTCCTGATAAAATCACAAGTTTTTAATGTTTATATGTATGTATGTTGGGGTCAAACCTAAGTTTGGTAATTATGATCTACTTTCGTTTGTCCTACAGAGCTATAGACATGGCTTCAGTTCAGATAACAACAGAATCGGCTCCTAATAAGGGATTAACTGCAACTCATCAGCGTTAACATCACCGACCTGAAAAATGACCCTTTTAATTATTATAAATCACTTTAAAACTAAATATAATTCACAAACAGGTCACTGAAATTGAACAACCATAATGTTTTCAAAGACCTAAGACCCTATTGTGTTTCGGATAAAACATTCATCAGACAAATATATATTCACGTTGAATTTACTCGATTCGGATAGTCGACAAGTTTCGGTTTTGGTACATCCCTACTGGGTTGGGACGCGCGTGGCGCCATGACAGTTAGCAGTCTGATCAAACGCGCGGTCGCGGTTAGATGCATTCCTTTTGGATATTACCTGTGAAGTCTCGGGATAGACTACTCTAATACGATTTGCGTTAAATCTTCGGGAATAATTGCGCATTGATATCGTGAGTGAGGCCCGGTTGCCTAGTGGATAAAAGTTTAAAGTTCATTGACAATTGAACACTCGGTAGTGAAATAACCTGTGTGGAGATCACCCTTCTGCCCGAATTCGCGTGCTTCGCGGGACCGACACCGAATTAATAGGGGATGTGTAGGAATCTCATGAGAAGGGGCATAAACGGGTTTAATTAATTCGGATTAATAAGCAAGTCACGCCCAAGCGCGTAAGGTACTTTTCTTTTGTTTATTTTTAGTGATCAGCCTAACTTTCCTACCACATTCACGCTTCCACTGCCAAATTTAAACATTCTGGTAGCAGAGTTGGCTGAATGAAGACGCAAAAAAATACCCATATGAATCAGATAACCCAGTCGACATGAATGAACGGGACTTATTCGTTCTTAATTCATTTTTTACAATTTCTCATTGTATTTATGGGGTTAGATTGTACTTAGTTAGATTTTTTACTATACATTACTCTATCTAATACAACATTACTGCCGAACAGATTTACTGCCCTTATCTATAGTGGTTACCTTAGCCTATGGACTCCTGTAACCTATGGAATATAACAAGCGCGTTGCCGGATATGCTATTCGCCAATTGGAAATATCTCTATTAACTCCAATAAAATAAAGTAATAAATAACTGATGCTCTCCACTTCACTAAAATATTTACAATACAATAATCATCATAATGTTATTATGAATTCAACTTGATTACGTCAAAATGTATAAATAATTTTCCCAAGCCACATTAACATAACAAAGCGACTCGTTTTATTCATAATATTCAGTATTTCACCAATCCACGCCAATAAGCCATCATCATTTGCATCGAGGTGTAATCAAAATGTAACATGGCAATTGTTACAGGGGTCCGTTACTGAAAAAATGTGGCTCGCTCTAAGAAAAACTTTTAAATAAGGTTCTTTTTTAAAAATACGATGTCCAAGTAACCATCTACCAAATTTAACAACCGCTTTCTTTTTCCACGGGGAATGGATCCTAGAATTACGAAATCGCGGCCGCTCTGCCAAGCTGGTCATAACAATTAGTTTTAATACTGAGTGTTTTAAATACACTAATACACTTTTATAAATAATATCCAGTGCAGTACATCCGCTCACGGCTTCGCCCACGTGGATGTTAGTAGAACAAATTTTCTGGATGAAAGATAATGTCCTTCTCTGAATCATTGCCAATGGGTGTACAAAATTTCATCAAGTTCGGTTTAGTAGATTGGGCGTCAAAGCGTAAACTAACTTGCGCATTTACAATATAGTATTAGTTGGGATTATACTTTTCCTTCGTACTACGGGAAGTAATAGAATAAAAGTAAACTGGTCTATCTAATTCACTATTTATAATGAAACGTGTGACGTTAAACAACTATTGTGTATATTTCGCAGTACGATAGATAAAGCCGTGATATATATCCCTAGGGATATGATTATATACCGTAACATAGATATACGAAAGAGATTAATTACTGTCTTACTAGGAATATATTTTGTATATGTATAATTTTGTAATATGTATGTCGCAGTACGATAGCTAAAGCCGTGATATAGTTATATCTCTAGAGATATAATTATATACCGTAACATAGTTATACGAAAGAGATTAATTACTATCTCACTAGGAATATAATTATAATACGGTTGCAATCTAGTAATATGTTTATCTGACTAAACTAATCTAGTGAGATGATTATAAATCTGCCAGCGAATAAAAAAAAAGATACTCATATATTGGTTTTTATTTTTATAACAAACTTTTTCCGATGGTGCGCTTACCAGTGCGTGCACGCACCGGTAAGCGCACCATGGTCGCCATTCAAGATCTTTTCTGCTCCATCGGCCATCGGTCCGTCGCGCTATGTGCCCCGCCCACTGCCACTTGAAAGAGCTAATCCGCTGGGCTATGTCAGCAACCTTTGTTCTCCCCGTGGCTCTTTGGGCTTTCTTATGAAGCCCATAATAAGGGACCACGTTTCGAACCCATATGTCATTACTAGTAACAGACACTGGTCGACCTTAGTTTTAAGGCATTGAGGTATTTTGGACAAGAAGACATTGTGGAATTTCCCGAATGCTGCCCATCTGAGTCGGATTCGACGAGAGACCTCATCATTGAAGCTGGAGCTGTCAGCCTGGATGAACTAACCCAAGAAGTCATATTGGTCCACAACTTCAAGCAGTTGCAGCTCCCAACAGAAACTTACAGGCTTGTCTTTTAGTAGTGTATTGGTTTTCACCAAATGGCAATAATTTTTGGCATATTTATCTCAGCGACAACTCTTTATTTGGTATATGATCTGATCATTCAAAGTAATATTTGTTAGCCGTATTGCATTTCTGGGTGACCAATCTTTCAGAATACCAACTGAAATTCCAATTTTACTAAACTTAATCCAGTAATATAACCATATCACTAAACTAGAACCGTATTATAATTATGTTCGTAGTAAGATAGTCATGAATTGCATTCGTATAACTATGTTCCGGCATATAATCATATACCTAGGGTTATAACTATATTACGGCTTTATCTATCATACTGCGACATGTACACGCTAATTGTTTGCACGAATAGGTACTATTAGCAAATTTCACATGATCCGTTCCCGTGCGCCGTATTCTGACCGTTATCGGGGTTACAAAGACAATTAGGTACTATGCACTCTCTCGTGACAAAAGTTTTTAAAACAGCCTATCCTATGACCACCAAATGGTAAGCCTTTCTCCTTACTGCAGTCTTCTTAATCACAAAACAGATAATCGGATAATTCAAGCCTGCAATGTCCTCTTGAAAACTAGAAAGATTTGAACAAAGTATAATGTCCATGGGATTGAAATTCACTAACTTTGGATCATAAAATAATGGCTAGACTGAATAAAGGTAATCTGATCATTGTAAAAACACAGAACATTTTTAAAATCAATTATATAATGGATTCGAGTTGCTTCAAAAATAATGTTGGGAATCATATTGGGGCCAAATTACAAGTAATATTTTATCTGTAATGTAACTATCTGATTACTTAAAACGCTTTGTAAACCTGCATTGATTATAGTTTTTTATATTAGATATAAACATGCAAAAACATTATTTAAACAGGTTACCAAAACGTTTGTTTATATTTTTAAAGTAGCTGGATAAGATTTTTTGTACCTAGGTATAGCTTTGTCTTTCTAGTATTTGCAAAAACGCTTATGCGTTTTATCAAAACACTTTCAGTTTTGCTGCGGATATCTTTGTAAGATGTAAGATTTATCTTGTATGTAAAAAAAGACCACGTCGTGTCGTTCCCTTATAATCTCCGATACCCTTCTCCATAAAATTGAAAGCTATACAGTCCATGCAGTACTTCATTTTTTATCTACGAAATTGATAACACAGGGTACAGAGAGGGATTTTGTGCCACACAGCTAGGGTTTCGAAGTGGCGCCCATAATTTTTATGCTTCATATATCTATGATGATCCGTCCGTGTGGTATGGAAAGGGCCTTATCTAAGCACACAATACTACTACCTTCATATCTAGGTACGGCACGCCTCCATTCAATTTGTGAGGGAAAACAGAGCCAGAGAGTGACCAATAAATGAAAAATGTGGATATGATTTATATCATATCCTAGTATAGAAATGAAAAAAAAACTATAGTGATCATATAATGTGATTTGGTCGTGTACTTCCTAATTCCATTAGACCCCTCCTATAGCCTACACATCACAAGATGAAACACGAAATTTTATAAAAGCACATAAGTATGAGAAAAAATTGTTAAGTATTGTATGTATTTTGGAATTACTTTGCGATATTTTAGTAGGCGCTGAACTACAATTTTTTCCCGAACATATTGCATAAACCTTGTTATTCGTCTATCATCGGTGAATACATCGGTGTTTTAAAATAAAAAATAGGTAGATAATTTGATAAAAGATGAACAAGAAAAACGAGCCTGAATCTTGTATTGCGCGACGTGTTCTACGTGCCAATGAACGTCTTTGAATTTTCTCAAAGACGTGATTTTCTCAAACTAAATCGCTTCGAGCACCATCCCATTCCATCTAGTTACAAAGTGCAAGTCCATTACTGCGTATTTTGAACTAATCTATGTAAATTTTTTCTACGCTACTTTTGAGGGACCCGTATTGTCCCTTAGCGATACTTTTGCGGTCTGCTAGGACTACCTTCCTCTAAAACTCTTCTTTTTATAATAGATCTCACAATGAAAAAAAAACACTTATTTCGAAAATGACAGGGTTCAACCATGATATGCGTATAAACAAATCTAGACTTTATAACATCACACACATGAGTGCAAATTCGTATTTCTTGCATGTGGATGTATTGTGTTATGTATATCATGTCATACACGTGTTTCGTTACAAAAGACATTCTTAGCTAACAATATTTAGTAAAATTGTTCGTGAAAAATCAAAAATGTACATAAATGCATTATGTCACCACAGGCGGCTATGGAAATGCACCTTTAGACTTCGAAAGCTGGACAGTTAAGTCAATCCGATCGTTATGTCCTTCAGTCTAGAGCAGAAATGCAATCAAAGGGAATGCTGGCTTTATCGGCTGCGGTGACTTTCCTTGTCGCCTGCTCATTGAAAGCCCTTCCACAGACATCCACTTCATATTATAGCTTACTAGCGACCCGCCCCGGCTTAGCATGGGCATAAAAACCTTCTTCTTTCTTGAATCACACTATCTATTATAAAAAACCGCATCAAAATCCGTTGCGGAGTTTTAAAGATTTAAGCATACAAAGGGACATAGGGACAGAGAAAGCGACTTTGTTACTATGTAGTGATAGCTGTTTCCCGTGTCGTCTCCACTCAAATGGCACTCCGTTTTGTTTCAAATGTGAAAAGTCCTTCCCCGGGATTTACACTATTTCCATAATAAATTTTATCCAAATCCCTTCAGCAGTTAAGCGTGAAAGCATAACAAACAAACATATTTGCAGTTATAATATTGCTTATTAATAATATGGGCAAATACCTATTTTTTACCAACCTTTCTGATTTCACATACCTACTAGCAAACTCAGTTTAAAATCATTCCCTTATTGTTTTTCATATAACTTTCATTTTATAAAACTTTGTGTTTAGCTTTGAAATAATTGCTTTATTCCCAAGCCGTCAATGTTTTCCGCAGCTCATATTTATTTTTCAATTATTTAACTACTTCAGTTTGCTTTATTTGAGGAAATTAAGCTTTTAAGTTTATTATTTTGTTCATCGTAAATTACCTATCTTAAATGTTATCATCATCATGAACTTTTTTATGATCATTTCAGCCACAGGCTGTCCACTGCTGGACATAGGCCTCCAAAGTAGGGAGGTCTTGGCAGACGGGTTGGCGAGCGCAGTTTCTGCGGCTTATAGCACTTCCGACGCTGCTGCCCATCGAAAGAGTTCTTAAGCAGCTTTTTATGAAGATTCGGGATTAAATTAATAATCGGAAGTAAATTAAATATCACTAATAACATATCGTACCTACTTAATAATAATTCTTAAAAATAACAAAATATAAATAATTAAAAATCTTAAACTAATCTAAATGTAAAATTAGGTGGTGTTCGTGAAGCATGGTATCAAGAACACTGGCTGCATTCCCGCGCTGATTGTGTGCAAGGAATAAGCTAGCCCTCTTGCCACCTGCGGCGTCAACAAGCTTCGGAACTATCTTTATTTTTTAAGATTTTTCCCATTAAATTGCCACTCTCAAAAACTCTGTCGTTATTATCATTTTTTCACATTATTACCACTGCTGTAAGTAAAATAAATCAATCGGAACATGAACCGTGTGTACTTATTAGTGGCTAATACTAAGTGGTTCTATCTATCTAAAATTTAAGAGCTGTGCTCTTTTTACGGAGTCTCTTTCAGATGCTTCTAAATTCCGCTTACCTTTTCACATTTTGATACGACACGACTTACACTTTTTCCTTTATTTATTCTATATAACTTCTTCTTGGTCTACCTCTTCCCCGTCTTCCAATCTTGCCATTGAAAATGTTTACATAAAGCCAAATCAAATAAAAAAATATCAAATGTTCTCTATCAATTTTTTCTCTTCTGCTCTAAATTTCCTTTAGTGAATCCCTTTTTTCCTTTTACACGTTACATAAAAGGTTAAAAAATTGTAATTACGAAAGTGTTTAAATAGCTCAAACAAATATTAATTTCGGTAAAACATTCATTATATAGCTAATGCTATATAGTTAAGCATTGACTAAAATTCACAATCAATTAAATTCGAAATAATAAATTAATACAACAAAGATATTAAATTGTACGCGATCATTCTTGAGCTGGTAGATACGTTTGTTTACAGCCCGATCACGTTTAATTTAAACTGAGCTTACAAAGGAAACATGGTACAGTTGAACGATTTCATTAGAACTACGGAATTGAGAGAATTTACATTGACAGTTCCTTTCTGTGTTCCGTTTATCGGATTTCTATAAAATTTTACCGTTTTTTTACTTATGTCGGTCTGATGCCTAGAATTAGGACGTGCGTGGTGACACGTAGTACGTAATCCTATGGTTGAAACTTATGATCCAGGAATAAATATTATCGCTACTAACCTATAATCCACACATCCAGCGCAGCATTTACTTTTAACTTTTGTCTCTCTCTCTCTCTTTCTATTTCTCTCATAATTACATTTTCCCGGATTCAGAACTCGGTATCCGTTAAAACGCAAAATCTTAATATTTTCCCTCCATGAGGTATAAGGGACAAGCCAAAAAACTGTTAGCTCAGATTCATTTATTACTTGTAAATATTGTAGAGTAAGATTTTAGAAATATTTTTTTAGAAACAAACATGCGTATCCGTTTCATAATACTTACAAGTAAGGTTAGTAAAATGGTCGAATGGTAGACACACAACCAAGGATGCCGAAGATAGGTCGAAGAAGAAGCAGCAGCAAAGCGGTGAAGCAACCAACTGAGAACGCAACCGGAAAAACGTTAAGATGAGAGGTAAACCTACTTAGGTACCTACTAAATGTATGTAAGCAAAACCCATAATATTCCACGCATGCGAAGCCGGGGCGGATAGCTAGTATCTACCGATGAACCTAACCACTCAAAGCTATCAAAAGAAAGAGAGAAATTATTCGACTTCATCAATGCGAGTAAAAATTTATAATATGAAAATATGTGACAAAATATAATAATAGGAAGTCACTACACTACACATGTTTACTACTTTGATTATGTAAGCAAAGGTTTACGAATAGATTTTACAAAAATATATACTTTGTTAGTCTCGGATAAATTAACAGACGTCTTTGTTTTTAAAGCAAAAAAAATTTAACTTGAAAAATACTTTTCACGAAATCGAAAAACATAATATGTAATCTGTATAGGTATACAATTTGTTTACTTATTTTATGTAGTAAACACTATTTAATTTTATGCAGAATATAAATACTTGCCTAATATTAGAACTATTGAAATTTTTATAAAAAAAAGCCCTTTTCCCCTGTACAGTTTTGACATACAAAATACTCTGGGCTCGGGTACTTAGATATTTTGTAAAAGTTAAATTGGAGAGATAATATTTGTTGTATGGCTGTGACCAGCAAAATTGCAGTCTGTTAATACATGATAGTCAATTTAAAAAAAAATGCAATAAAACGAAAAATAATTTTCGACATATCAGCAACTGATATTTAAAAAGTCACCCTGAATCATGAGTGAAATCGTACTCGTACTTTTGAACAATTTATTTTAGGCTATCATAAGCCAACTAGCGCCACCAATCATTTTGTTTCTTTTACCATCGATAAAATATTATAGTAATATTTTATCGATGCTTTTACTCTAAAATCAGGTCAAATTGAAAAAATCTAAAAGGCAGGTCGCTAAACAACTTTTAGTATTTTTGGTATTAATTTTCATCATTTTTCTCTTGTATTGAGAATAAAATCTATATAATAGATATAAAATGATTGGGGCGCTATTTGGCTTACCTTTTAAAAGATGTGCTTTTTTCAGTAGTCTTTTCCAGGTGCTTCAATCTTCCGCTAGCCTTTTCACGTCTTGATACGCCACGACTCCTACTTTTTCTTTGTACTTAGGGATATCTATTGCTTACTTTCAGTTGACTTCATATAAAACGTAAGGGCGTTTGATGTCTCGTTTGCTCACTCAGCGAAGATCGTGTTTATATCAGACAAGTCTATCGTGCGTGAAGTGTCGATAACGAACTTCCGCGCCCTTTGTGTCGCTGATTTCTTTTGATGTGAGACATCTCAAAATGATACAAAAAATAAGGGTAATAGGCACACAACAATTTGGAACGGATAATGAAGCCAATTTGGCTGATTCCAATAAAATATTAAACAATAATAAGGAAATTTCGACGACCTCCGTAACGGTTACCATACCTGGCCGCTACTCAAGTCCCGGTTTCGAGCCCCGGTCAAGTCAAGATGAAAAATGATAGTTTTCTGATTGGCCTGAGTAATGGATGGACTTAGAACAAAGTCGCTTTCTCTGTCCCTATGTCCCTTTGTATGCTTAAATCTTTAAAACTAAGCAACGGATTTTGATGCGGTTTTTATTAATAGATAGAGTGATTCAAGAGAAAGGTTTTTATGCCCATGCAAAACCGAGGCGGGTCGCTAGTTTGTTATAAAGTATAGCATCGTTGAATTTGATCCCATAAAACAAGTCTCGAACTTACTTTGGGGCTAACTCAATCTGTGTGATATGTCTATATTTATTTAATTTTTGAAAATAATCTACATATGACCTATATACATGTTATGATAGATATACATACATATCCGACTAAATTTTAATATACCTAGTTTCTCTATTAAATTACTTACTTATTATACAGCTATGCCAATCTAGGGCAGAGGCATCCACGGTGATTTTCCACGTCGATCTATCTCGGGCTTCACGTTTTATTTCACTCCAGGTCTTCCTTCTGAACCTTCTTGGCTTCGTCCAGCACCGTGCGTCGCCCAGATTTTTTTAAAGGCGGCCATGTTTTCATCTTCCTTGAGGATTCCAGTCCATCGTCTATTTAGGTGTGCGGTTTGCCCCTCTGTAAGGTCCCGTTTTCATACTTTGCATACGGGGACTCAAAAATAAAAGTTTCACCTTGTATCCTATAAATAAAATAATCATTTTTAGTTGAATAAATATTAAAATAATCAGATAAATTTTAAAGAAAACGTTTGTTTGCAAATATTTTTTATAATATCAAGTTATTCGCAAACACCTGAGATGCCGCATCATTATAACTTTGAAGAAAAATGGCCAAGTTTATACCGTCTTTGTACTCTTCATTTTTTAATAGAACACATTTTGTATATAATACTTAATTCAATGAAATAATTTAGGAGTTTTAATTGAGAGTTTGTTTTAATGTATTAATTAAAAATTAAAGATTGGGTGTTGGGAGGGGTTGTTTTAGGGACAACGAATAATATATTTACCTAAATAGAAAAATAGAAATAAACTAGGTGAAATAAAATGATTCTTTGACTATTCATTTACATCGCATTTTATCTGAGTTTAAAAAACCTTTTGCATTTTCATTGCAATAAACATCAGATTTATCAGAGATCATCACTTCGTGTAGGTGTCAGGGTCAATATTAAAACTTCAGTGGGGTCAATCGACAATGCACAACCTAGTGTCAGAGTTCTTCGGTACCGCGTCTCGGCCGAAGCACGGAATCATCTTTATCAGGCAATCAGGTGATTCAAGCCTGCAATGTCCTAACCAAATTGGAAATAACTAAACAAAGTATGCCTCCAATGGGAATCGGATCCACGACCCCCGGGTCTACAGGCATACGCCTTAAAACCACTGGACCACGGAGGCAGTATTATCAGAGCTAAAAGGGTAAAAATATGTTGTGATCATTTCAAATATCATACTTCCAATGCTCTAAGATACTTTCTTAGGCAAGATACCTACTCACTTTCCACATAGAATGTATACTCATAACAATCTCAATGTCAAAGAATTTGCCATTGAATTGAATTCCTAGTTCTATGGGTTTGTAAAATAAATATTTCAAGATTTTAAATTCTACTTTTGAAAATACCGTCCTCTTTTTCTTGGGTTGGTAATCGTCTTAAGACAGCTTCACTTTGCGCAGTTGTGTGCTCGTGTTCCATTCATTAAGTCTAATTAAGCCTGTCAGTCTTTTTGTGCAAGTGTTTTTTCACCAATGAAGATGGATGGAGCATTTTCTGTAGCCGGCTGAAACGGTAGCGTAATTTATTAGATTTTTTTGTTTCTATTTTGTTCTATATTTAAAACAATATAAAAGGTACAAATGGCGGTTAAAAATAGCGTATAGCACCACTTAGATTTTTCATTATTTAATTTTCTGAAAGGTTGCCTAGTGGCTTCTTGTGGATATTTTTTTCATGATTCTTTAAATTATGTTTTCTTAAAATGTGATAAAGGACTCATATTATTTATTAGCTTGAGAAACAAAAAGATTAGCGTCGGATCGTGGCTTCATGGCACTGAATGTAAAGTTTATACGTAGCACTGAACAAAGTGTTGAAGAAAACAATTACATACCTACTTACGTTAGTACTATTAAGTATTATGTGGTACTCCGAAAATCATAAAATGTATGTTTTTTTTTTTTATAAATCCACTTAATTTCAGCCAAGAAATTACTAAGCAAACTCTTGACTGAAAGTTATCAAATCATACGTCCATTCAACGCGCTCTCGTGTTGAACAGCAGGATACTAAGTACATTTGCGACTTTGTGTGACGGAAATCATAATCTATGACACTTACATTTAGTTTGTTGACAGTACTTTCCTACGTGGCCTACCTGTACCTACAAAACCTACTTATAATTATCGCTCTCGTAATTCGTAAATACTTTCTATATAAACAGCTGTTTACTAACATTACAAAAAACGCTCTAATTGTGTTTAATACTCAATAATTTATAACTAAATACATAGTTATTGAATATTAAAATGAAATAATATTTACTAGCTGGCCTATATTTGGCTCAAAGACCTTAGTCTTTCAGCATTGCCATACAGCGTGGCAATGCTGCCAGCCTTCTGGGAACATTCCCAGTTGATGCGGAGGAATATCTTTTTTGTTCTTTCTTTTTTGTATATATTTATTTATTTTTTAATAAGTAATTAGTGTTTATATAGTAGATAGTAGTTATGTATTGTATAGAATATTTTTATGTTTTATAGTGTAGTGTAAGTAAAATAACCTTATACATACCTTGTCAAATAATTTTACTTTTTAAAATAAACTATATATTTACTTATTCAATGCATATTCCCAAGTCTAAATATAAAGTTTTATGCAAATTATTAATAAATTCGTTAAATTTTTGCTAGCAACCGTAAAACTCGTTAAAGAGCTTGTTTTTTGTGCAGCTTTAGCTCGGTCGAGTTTCATCCGTCTTAAATATTAACTTTTTACAAATTCACATCACGCCCATATACTTTGAGTTTTTTTTTTAATAATTTAGTAGGCAAATAGGCATACCGCCTACCTGATGGTAAGCGATCACAGTAGTTTATGGACACCCTGACAAAAAAGTACAAAATATTTTTATTTTTTCCCGCATTTAGCCTTAAAGTCATTCGCAAGTGTTACGTCATCCGTAAATTGATTCGATATGAAAATAAGGTAATTATTTGCAAAGCATATATAGCTATCGCGCGTCACCAGAGGCGGTTTCGAAAAACTGACACCACGGCGTACAGGATTAATTTACCTTGTGAAGTTGTGACTCACATCATATATGCATACAAAGTTATGTATATAAACTAAGTTTTGGAATTAATAAGAAGTAAAGTTAGGACATAAAAGCTATTATCTAATAATTCGCCGAAAATAAAATAAATGTACTTATATGAAATGAAACTTTAATCTGAATATTGTTTCTAAGAAATCTTTTGAAATGCATTCAATTTTATTCAAAATTAAAACTTAAGTAAATCCTTGACTCCGAAATAACCCTTTATAAAGTAATAACATCGATAGATGACATATAGATAGATAGAGAGACGGTGAATACTTAGTATTCTATTTGGACTTAAACACTAAGTCGATGGTTCATTGAGATTTCGATAATTGGAATGCTTGGCTCGACTCCAAACGGCTAAATCTCTCAATTTAGATTAAAGTGATTATAAAATGAATAACTTTGTAGTTCAATATAGTATTTTTTGAATAAAAAATGTTTTCAAAATGAATCACTTAATTTTTTTTATCAATAATCTCTGATCCGTCAGTTTTCGGTATAACAAATAATTGAATACCTATATAATAAACTTTTATTATTCAAACAAGTGGATACTTAAATACTTACACTGTTATTTTTGGTTATATATGGGAATTTAAACGGTTATCTTGTGTTTGTTTGTAGTGGAAAAGTTGATCAGAGAGATTATCCCCCATCTTTGTAACCACTAAAGCGATTTCAAACTTGCTTTTGCAAATGATAGCCCAATTCCTGGGAAAGTTTAAAGGCAAATAATTATATACATATTAATACACGATGGGCGGGTAGCAAAATATATATGAAATTAAATTAATACTTTCTTATTACTTTGAATTACCGTAAGAACATAAAATGACCATTAAATACAACATAGTGGCTTCATGTTTGCGTCTGTTCCGGATAGTGGTCAACACGATTTTCATAATTCGCATCCCACCCAGAACAATGACTTAGATTAATGACCACCGTCTAAACAAACATGTATTTTACGAGTAGCTACTTAAGTAGATTATACCACAGTATAACATAATACCACAGTATAACATTTTTTTTCCTTAAATTAGATACCTATACTGTGCTTATACCTACACCATACTCAGTGCCAAACAATTTTAAATACCTATCTACCAGTTTATCAGCACAAATTGACTAGGCATCAAAGTTTTGCGTAATTATGAATATTAGAAGTTATTAGTTATTTACCCTAATTACTAATTTAAAAGGTAAATTTAAAGGGTTATCAACTTAGGAAAAAGAATAATAAGCTGTAATATTAAATTAAAATTAATGAAAATTTACTTCTAAATTTTGTTTATATTTTACCTCTATATAGCAGTCCATCCGGCTTCGCCCGTGGTACACACATAGCCTATGTCACTCGGAGATATTGTGGCTTTCCTATGTTGTAGCTTCGAAGCCTATTTTATGCAAACAAATAATTAAATCTTTCCTCTTTATAATATTATTATAGAAGTAACACAAACTGTTCTTTGTGTTTCCCAAAGGTTGACTGTTAGATAATGCTTTTAGCATTAAGTCCACCTATTGAATTTTTGCAATAAAGCTAAATAAATAAATAAAAGAAAAATTAGATCACTTTACAAACGTTGGCTCTCTCGTTGTATTTAGGTATATATTTGTGTAAGAGAATGGCGACCGCGTAGGTATTGGCAAGCGCAAAGTGAGACATCCACCTGCCAGACGGTCTGACAACTTTATTAGCCGACTACGGCGAAGACAAAAGGAAGGGTAAAGATTTTGGCAGTCTATGTATGTGTGTATGTATGTCAATTGCATGACGGTGGACAGCAGGCATGTTTTGTAAACAACTGCGCTGTGCCTTTTTGTTATAAAATAAAAATAAAGTATATATGTATGTTTCATCATAACGCCTAAACTACTGGACCGATTTTGATGAATGAGTTATCAAAAGATTCGTAAAAATAGCGCGGGTAAAATAGGCTATATAAATTGTATAAAAGTTTTAACTGACGAAATTAAAGCCTCTGATTTTAACCACAAAAAAAAAACACCATCTGCCATCTCATCATCTGATGGGAGATTGCCATCACGAATATAAAAAGAAAGAACTTGGCGAGCACATTACAACTATGTATATATCATGAGACTCGAGTACTTGTAAAAGATTAATTACATCTTGGAATAATACTTATTAACAAATAGCATCAAATACACGCGAGAAACGAGAAAGAAATGCGGCAAAAAATCACTATCTAAATCTTGTTATCGCACTCACGAGATTGCTAAGCAAAAACCGCAATCTCCCACTAATCATGTTTGGAGAAGGGGTCAAGCAGGCACCTGTCGTCTAATTTGTCAACGTCGAGATATTTATCTGCCTAGGTCACCCGGCTCCGATGTGACTTTCATGTCAGATAAGTTGGGTGATGTTATATGTTTATGCTATCCCGTTTAACGTCACGCGTATTCTGTTTTCTAATCCAATTGGTTTGTAATTGGTTTCTTCAGAGCCAAACTTGATTTGAATGTTTTCAGCAACTAGCATTAGATAAAAAATGTCTAATTTATAATCAATCAAATCATTTAATTTGGAACGTAACTTACAGAAGATCGTTCAATTAAATAATGATGTCTCTAATATCCTACCACTAGGGATTTACAATGATATCTAGTGCTTATTCATTAATTAAAATTCATAATAACAAATATGATTTTCAATGTCGTCATTCATTAATTCATTTAAATTATAATAACATTTGTCAATGAGTAATTTATGCTTTACATATTTTTGAGTCGTTGACAGTACGCAAACATTTTGGTAGTTTGTTAAATATCTGTGGTGCTACCAAGGTTTGGTGATCAACAAAACGCGAGACGTATTATTTACGCGAAGATTAGTCTTATCACCTACGAGTATGTGGCTCGCTTATACATGGCTAAACAGGTCACACTAATAAAAAAATAAATGATTCAAAATGATAACTTTTAAACCAATTTAGCACCCATTGACCCCTCACCGCCCAAGGGACAGATACTATGATTGTATAACAAGTTCTTTACCCTAAGTTGATACGTTTGTATATTCAACGATCTCAGTAGCAATTAACAAGACCAAAACACGGATAGGAAACATGTACCGAGAGGTTTGAAATTCAAATTAAACCGGAAGGGTCGCTATTTCCCGCATTTGTCCCTTAAATAATAAGGGGGTAGCTAGACCTGCTTCAAATTTGGGTTTAATTTGGGATGTCAATCAGTGACCCACAATTTTTAACCAATTCAAAGAAAACTCTACTTACAATAACGTCTAACTCTACATACGTGATAGTAATTAAAATTAAAAATAAATCCAAGGATTAAATTTTTGATTAAGTACTTATTTCTTTCATGCGCTTTAATGTCTAGCAAGCCCCTCCTCTTAAAATGTATGTCTAAGAGAAATTGTATATAATATAAGAGCTCCAAACCAACCTCATAACCATGTGACTATATATTTATAGCATTATGTGTTCTGTGGTCACAGTAAGTCAGAAACATATACAAGACAACGTTACAATTATACCGCACTTGACGACTTTCTTTTACGTAAAAAGAATTGCTAAAATGGTACAATTTGGCTGTGGTAGCAGCATCTTCTGACCTTTTAACCTTAGGAGAAAGACTTTTAGAGCCTTATTGCTCTTTCAAACTTGGACATGGAAATTTGATCCACGCAGAACCGCAGAATGAATGCCATATATGCAATGATGATGATGATTGCTCTTTCAGTAGACTGTCGCCTACTTGCATGCAGGTGAGATTGGCAAATAGTGAAGTAGTTTTATATAGACAGAAGAATATTAAGTACTTTATAGAACTATAATATTCCTAGATGCAGTCTTTTTATATCATCATCATCATTTCAGCCATAAGCTATTCACTGTTGGACTGTCTCACCCAAAGGTGACCAGTGCCCCTGGGTATGAGTTTTTCTTAACGCAGACGCTAGCGACTGCGTTAGGATTTTGTATGGAATTTCTTAGTTGCATTACCATCCGCCAGAGGCGCTGTACAGGTTTGCCATACTAAATCGCTAACGCAGTCACTAGCGTCTGCTTTAAGAAAATCTCATACTAGGGGCACAGTTGGAAGCGGCCTGCATCCAGCGCCTGCATGCGACCATTTTGAGGCCGACTTTCATATGCATTTTATTTTCTAAATCATAATGCATGATCGTGATGCCAAGTTTAGATTCTTTTTTTCGTACTTATAAACATAAAAAGGAATCAGTTGAAATCATAATAAAAGTCAGCGTGTTCTTAAATTTTATGTCTTGATCTTGGATTTTATTCGACTGTAAAGATATATCGTCTACAACGAAATGTCTGTGTATTTTATAGATCAGTAAGAATAAAATACACCTACTAACAACGTGACATGCTTAAAATATCAACCGATGTCACATAGAACATATCGTAAAATAAGAAATGGTATTTTACATATTTTTATGTTATTAGCAAATAGGTTTTGTGCTTAGAGTATTAAACCAACCGGAAAAGCCATGTCACTTATTTCTACCTGAAAAAATCTACCACGTTTTGCCCGCCGCGGCGTATATGGAAACCCTTCCAGTATACAGAGCCCCAATACTTCTGAGATGCGGGAGCCTTTACTAGATTGAACGCGGCAATTTTAGAGATAAAATGCTACCCTGCTTTTAGTTCTGTGATGCGGGAGGCTTTATCGACGCAATATTAGCGTTATGGATAGAAATTCCTACCACTAGTTACTCAGGTTAGCTTAACTTGTTTTCAATTCTGTAATGCGGGAGGCACATACAATCGTTACGTTAATGATGTGAATTCCTACCTAAGCTCGGTAAGGACTTTAGTATAGGCACAGAATTAGTAATAGTACTACGGTATAGGTAAACGGGTGAAGAAGTATATATAAATACACAGATTTAATGGCTCGTTTACACGCATTATTTTAACCAAATTTTAACTTAATAGTTGCGTGTAAACGATCACTTAATGGTTCTTAGTCATAAGTAGCTAGTAGCGAGCCATAAGGAACAATGATAAAATAGGTAGTAAAAAATAAAAATAATTTAAGTTGCATAAAATTATAAGTTAATATTTAATAACTTTTTAAAAACAAAACAAGACTATCGAGCATTAGGCACATTTTTGTTTATGTTTTTAATCAACGAATAAATCTTTTTAGGAGGTTTCCCTGCAAAGATGCGGTTTTAAGACTTTCTGCCCACGCCTTTTTGTTTACGTCTGCTCACTGTCTCTCTCGGTCGGCACTCTTGCGATCTGAGATCGGGGAGCGTAGCGCAGAAATTCCTCCCGCGCGTCAGATCGCACCTAACCCAAGTACCTACTTTTATGCTTTCTAGGGATCTGAGTAATGGAAGTACTTTTAATTCGAAGTCTTGAATACTACAACAGAAATAATACCCGAACCCAGATCGGTTGCAACTCTGAATAGTGGAATGGTTTAAGGAGACTTTTTGTGAATTCATTCTAGTAAACCAGCCCGCATCTCAGAAATACGGGAGTTCTGAATACTGGAAGGGTTTCCATATACGCCGCCGCGCCGGGAGAAGAAACATACGCAGTAAGTATTAATACAATAGCAATATTCGATCACGTCGCTACGCACACACTTGACATAATATCAAACACAAGCATAAAATACACGTACACAAAATATATGCAGTATGATCGGCGGAGCTAATATATTTTGGCAGAGGGTCGCCTGTTCGTGGCCACTCCTGTGGTTTAACGCTCTAAGATTTTGTATGCCGCCTGTATGTTTTTTACCTCTTGAGCTACCTACTTCCAAATAAGCCAAAAGCAGGCGATGATAGCATATAGGATATACTTAATAGGATAATGACTTCTTGGTAGATATAGATGTCTATATAAAAAGATCACTTAACGCAATCTAAGAATTTACAATGAAACTAGTTTCGGTTTGTACAATATGTATGTATCTATCCAAATTACTCCTAGTTGGCAATGAAAGCCTTCAATTGCACATTACACTAGCTCTACAGAGGCAAGTCTTTGTCCACTAATGGACGCCCGTCGGGTCGTACTGTGTTTGACAGGTTATCTTGCAAAACAAAACATTTTCTAACCAATATACCCCCAAGTAGGTAGGTACGTAAGGTTTAATCATTTACCAATTCAACACTGAAGGCTTTTGATTGAGTAGATTAATTTAAATACATACGTACCTATGTTCATTCAAAATAAATTATTGCTCCCGAAATTCCCTCGAGAATTGCTCGGGAATCCCCATTTTCTTTTGTACAAAGTTTGTCATGAAAATAAATCATTATCTCAGAATCTCATTCTCTGTTTGGGCACATCACTAGAATATTTGTTCTATCCTTAGGGTATTAACAGCCCCGTAATCACAAAGGTTGTCAGTCGAAAACCCCCACCTTATCCTGTTCTTCTGGCATCTCCTAAGATGAGACAGGGATTATTATCTCGATCAATGTACGGTACAAAATCTAGATGAGGTTAAAACAAATTACTTATATAACGAAACCTTTTTTATTTTTTGTCTGTCTGTATTTATGATTATCTCGGAAAGTACTAGACCGATTTGCTTAAAACTTTTACCAATTGTTTTGTTTTAACTCGAAAAAACAATTGTTTTTATTTGTGTTGGTTAATAAAATAACAAGTATAGAAAACACATTTATTTAGGAGACTTAGTACTTATAGTACATCGTATATTTAAATATAAATATTTAACATCTGAATTATTATTTCTATACAAACTATTATTTTTTACATAAGGTACTCTCAAATAATACATAAAATGGTAAACTCTGGTTATTTTTCACTGGTAACCCTGTAGATTAATTATAAATTATTTTTTCTTAAATATTATGCAAAAAGTCCATAAATTGACTTTTAAATTATGTACATACAAGCTGCTTTATGTAAATATGACTTTAATATGACTAACTATTATTATTGCACTAAACAGGTAACCGTTAATTTATTTAAAATACTTTGTTCATGTAACTGTATTTAACTCACCTATCCGCACAATGTTACTCGTTACAGCCAATCAGAACAATCTCAATAGACTGGGACTTAGCCAACATCACTATTTCAAAACGCTAATATATGGTATTGACACAAAGAATTTGAAATCGCGGGCGGCCAGGCAAATTTCTTTTTTAATCTATGGATTGACATAAGATCGACCATGTGATTAAGCGCAGCTTATGACAATCCCAAACATTTTGTTCTTGTCGACATTAGTAACGTTTTGATATTGTGACTTTGGCTAAGCCCCCTGTTCCTTGATTGCCTAGCGAGCTATCAAAGTGTTACGTCAAAAGTAACACCGAATAGTACTTAGATTATTTTAATACTTAAATAAAATGTATAGTGACTTTAGTTACCGTCTATAATTTGCATTTATTTAAAGACTACTTAGAGCTGCTTCAAACAAGTCAAAATTTACATTTTAGCATTTTGGAACTCTCTGTAAGAAAACTTCTGTAAGACCAAATATTTTGTTCTGCTATTACAGAAGAATCATAAAAGTTTATACATGTCCAAAAATAAATTTAAGTATGAAGTCATTATAAAAATATTGGCACAACATTGATTCCTAAAACAAACTTAATGGGAATTCATTTCAAGTTATAAAGTTCTTTAAGCCGGTCAGTATTTTTATCACATTGCTTTTTAAAAACCGACTCAAGTAAGTACCGATACGCAATAACTTTAATTGCTTGCAATTTAGCATAAAAATGCTTGCACAAAAAAAAATGAAAATATAACAAATTGTTTGTCACTTTAAATCCTACCACTAGATTTTAATACCACAGCATTTACGTAAGTCCACGTGTTTTAGTTGAATAAATGTTCGCCTAGGAACTTCTCAAGAGCGTGGTAAAGATGAGGCCTCACTCCAATCAAACCATGATCTTCATCTGTGTAGCTCTGAAACAATAAAATAGAATTTAATAACTACAATTAATACTATTTTCATCAATAGCGGTTTCTGTTTATATATAGTAGTAAAAAATACTTAAGATTTTATTTTTAATTGAATAATTAACACATTATTAAATTCTTCAACTAAGGCATACGTGGCCACAAGAACTCACGAACACGCAATGACCAGAGCGTGGCGTTTTAAAACTAACTTCTCTTCAAATAGGTGTACCGAAGAGTGGCTAAGGGAAGAGAGTCTAGAAGGCTCAATGCTCAGAATAAAAGCTAAGCTTACCATCTGCGTGAAATATACGTCTCTTCGTTGTAGCAGTCTTGAGATGAGCATAGCGTGTTGGTAGTGCACATTGTCGTCGGCAGTGCCGTGGATCAGGAAGTAGTGTTTGTCGCGAAGGGATTCCGCCTGAAAATTACAAGAAATGTATACCTAATAGACAAATAAATAAATATAAATAAAAATGTTTATTGTGTAAAAATACATTTTACAGAAAATTTGAAGTTGCTGGAGGCTCTTTATAAGCAACAAATGTGCTTGTGCCAGGAGACTCCGCTCTTTCATAACGCTATAAGGTTCAATTAAAATTTGTGCGTGTGTGTGTGTGTGATGATTTTGCAAAAGAGTGAGAGAGAAAATAATAGAAGACAAAAGATTTAGTAAGATACAAGACCTAATTTGCTTGCTTGCGTAGCATGTATATTGATGCACAAATCATTCGCAAGAGCATGCTATGAGCTCGTAGGTGGGAATCATTTAAACCATGGAATCAGCAAAACATGAGCTGGCTCCTTGTTCATAGGCAGTGTTAAAGAAATTAGTTTTTGTATGGTTTCCTAGTGCTAAAAATAAATACTCACAACTTCCTCAGTCAATAGAGAAGACTCCAGATAACCTTCGGGGTTGTTGGTGGGTGTGTCCATGTACCGCTCTGTATAAATTGTATCTGGAAATCGAAAAAATTGATATATTAACATCTATTTAATGCAGACCCAAGGCTGCAGAGAGTGATGCTTTTTGATTTACTCATGTCTTTGTCAACCCTAACCCCTTCTAACTATAAGTTGATCATAAGTTACCCTACCCTTATATTCGCTTTACGGGTTTCCAAAAATATCCTTCAGACGCTAGCGACTGTATTACCTAAAACTTTGGCACAATATTTGCTGGGTCACTTCAAAAAATGAGTACTTATTTTTCGTAAAATCATTGGTAGAATCATCGACGGTAGCGCACGACCAGCCCCAGATGTCGTGCGGTTGTAACATCAGTCTGTAGATATGTAGTTACCGTAGAACCGCCAGTCGACGACGGGAGCGACGGCGGCCGCGCACCGGAACACGCCGCCGCCTCGTGCTAGCGCCAGCGACGCCGCGTACCCGCCGTACGACCAGCCCCAGATGCACGTGCGGTGGCTGTCCAGCCACGGAAGAAGAGAGTGCAGGCTCCTGGAATTACAGCATCGCTTTAAAGATTAAATTAATCAAGCCATCAGTCGTTTGGTTATTCGCCTTACGAATAGACCACTCCAATTTATCCCAATGTTTTCGTACAAGGCGACAAAGGCTACAAGACTAAATTTTGATTGGCGTCAAACAGTGACTGGTCAGAATAAGAATGTTATTTTCTGTATTAAATAACTAAAGGGAAAACAGTAATTAAGATTTCACACTTGAGTGTACCCGAACCTCGAAGCCATGCAGCCGGTCGATTCTGTAAATTTCAAACAACAACTCGCTTCTCACGTCTCTATCTCTGACACTTCGCATAAGGTTCAAAATAACAAGTGAAAAGTGACCTTACAGAATGCCACATCTTACGTCATCTCATACAAAATGTCACGACGAATCTAGTTCATCTGACTGACACGCTCGCAAGGGTAGCGCGCTAGTATAGATTCGAATTATCAACCGAGTTTTTAAAATGCCAATTAAGAAACTCACAGCGGATTCGGATCCGGGACAGTTTTGAAATGAAAGCTTACAGAATCAAGGCCCTGCTTAGATGCAACTGAAAAAATTCTAGGATAATAATGATGATCAGATTAAAATTGTTAGTGTACGGGTGTAAAGGTCAGACGTTTATCTTAAAGGAACGTGTAGCGAAAATCTACCGAACAGACTAGTGGCAGTGCAAAAGTTAGATATATATACACTTTATTGTACAAGTTAACAAGTAAACAAAAAAAAACAATACAAAGAATGAACTTAAATAATTGTGTACAAAGGCAGGCGGTATCGCTATTGCAATTTTTCAGATTCAGATCTCAGATTGAATCTTGAAGTAAGATAGAACTAGACAATCTATAATCTGCTGTGTAACGCAGACATTATGGGTCATTAAAGAAGTCAGGCATAAATCCGCCCAGATATCACTGCAGTAGCAGAGCAGGTAAATCTTTATGAGCTATCAGCTGATGAACTATTTCCACAGATACATAAAACAATGACTTAAATAAGACATCCCTTTAAGAGAGCTCTTTCTGGGATAAGTCCACCATTGTAACTTTTTTTAAATGTAAGCTTTTGTATTTACTTTTGTTTTAGTATAATAAAGTACAAATATATAAACAATCAAACAAGACAATTTATTAATTCGTTATAATTAATGTGATTTGGATCAGGTAGTGAAAGATTGCCAAGTCCATATCATAAAACACAAACTCCACTAACTATGACTATATATCTTTAGAAATATACATACCTTGTAGCATTAATCTGATCTTCAACCTCAACAGACCCAAGTCGTCTGTTCAGAGCGAACATGTTGTCAACTCCTCGGAGGCCGGAGCCTCGCCCATCGATTCTAGCAACAGCAATACCGTAACGGCTGACAAGGGAAGTTCCCCAGTCAAGGAGCCATTCCTTTGTCACTAAGGCGGTGTCTGGGCCTCCATATCTGTAAAATGCAATGCCTCATAAATGTTAGGATTAAACTGTTTCAAGAAGGAGACTTATATTTGAAGTTCGGGTTAATTTTAGGGTTCTGTACAAAAATTAAAAAGCGAAATCCTTGTTGGATCACTTGTGTCCCCAGATCTCCAATACTACTGAAGTACTGAGCCTAAAATTTTGAAAATAAATACAAAATATAGTTCATTTCTTGTAGATTACAGGAAACCTTATAAGAAGTCTATCAATTCAAATTAAAGTGTTAAACTCATAGATTTAGGAAATCGAATCGCGGTCTTTACTCGACATAATACGTTCACTTACGGAAAATACTTCACTAAAACACCGCTAGAACGTGCTTCAGGCTGATAAGCCTGAAGAAGTATTGGTGTCATTAGTAGATAATGAATAACATTTTGCTCTGTGAGATGCACTGAACTAATGAAAACCTCATGTCAGCCATAGAAAATCGCAAGTGTCTAGAGTAAGAAACTTTTGACGCTCGAGCGAGTTAATTGGCACGAAAAGAAGAAGAGTCATGTAGGTAGAAACTTACACGTAAACCAATAATGGAACGTTTGTCCGTGTTTCATAGTCAGATGGAGCCTGGATCTGGACGTCAATTTCTGGCAATCCCGCCGCGGTAGGCACCGACAAACGAATTGTTGCAGGTAGTTCTAGAGGCGCAACAACGTCTGACAGTTGACTGTTGTCGGCCCATACGCGGATTAGTTCGCCAGTCTGAAGCCAAATTTTTTATATCATTACTTATTTCCTTTTTTAGAAACAAGTTTCTGAAATAATAAAAGAAAATTGACTATCGCTTTGTAATCTTGATAATCATCATCATCATTTCATGTAGGTATCATAGGCAATCGACCATGCACACTCTGGTTTCCTCGAACCCGCCTATTATGTGGTACCTTTAACGCTTATCAGAGGGCAGCCGGAACAGCATGGAAAAACAGCATGGCTACTACGAATGTTTCTCGTTTCAATGACAAAGATGCATACCCGCCGGATAGTCTGTACCATTGGACACTACCATTTATGGCAAACGGCACTGATTTACCCCACTAGTACCAGGAAAAACATCGGGTCACTGAGCCAGCAGAGTAAGTTATTAATATTGATCAAAAACTGAAATTACCGTATTGTAAATATACACTTGGGGGATATTAGGTCCCAAACAGTTAACGGTGAGCAAGTCACCGTCCTTATTCATCTCAGCGTCGTTGTACTGGCACTCGTTTTCAGAAGGCTGCACCTCACAGGTGAAGCACGTGATGGCTCCAGCAGAATTCACATTGTAGATGTGTTGTTCAGCGGAGTCGTTGACGTGAGTGGCTTTGTACCAGCTAGAATATATCATGACATTGAGTCCAGCATTGTATATTTACGTTTGATTTGTATATAATAGATTTAAATGAGTAAATAAATCTTAAAGATAAATTAAGACAAACAAGTCAACACTTGGGGAAATTTTGGAAAATTCAAAGAACACGCTTACGTTACAAACAAACAAGCAAACATACAGGTGAAGCTAATAAAAGCGTGTTAAAAAAGACTTACATGATATCGTCAGTAGTCCATCTCAAAATTCCAGTGACAGTGTGTGCGTTGTTGATACGGTTCTGAAGAGTCCACAGACTACCAGGCGTGCCTTCTGATATCTGGACGACTTGTTTGTATCTCACTCCATCGACTGCCTGTAATTATAGGTGATATTTAGTTAAAAAGTAATCTATTATCTTATAATACTTTATTACTCAGAGCACTTTCTTAGTCACTAGATAGTATAAAATAAAGTCGCTTTCTCTGTCTCTATATCCCTTTGTATGCAAATCTTTAAAACTACGCAACGCCGGATTTTGTTGCGGTTTTTTTTAATAGATAGAGTGATTCAAGAGGAAGGTTTTTATGCCCATGCGGGGCGGGTCGCTAGTAATTTTTATAACGAAACCTCTCTACCTAGCAAAATTACTTTTAAAACGAAATTAATTTATGTATAACTAGCGACCCGCCCCGGCTTCGCATGGGCATAAAAATCTTCCTCTTGAATCACTATCTATTAAAAAAACCTAAAATAATTATTAATTGTACAACGTATAATTTTTTGATACTCACAGCTGGTAGAATAGTAATAAAAGCAGTGCCTTGTTCGTTGAAAAATAGCGGAATATTATCTATCCAGCCATTGGCTTCGGTGTACGAGAAAACCTGAAATTAAAATAAATAAGAACATTACTTGGTAGCATGGCAGTGACAGATGAAGTCATCTGCAGATCGTGTTTTACATCCTCAATATATGCCCTAGAGTTATGGTACTAGATATGGTGGCACTGATTATAACAATGAAACGTCTGCCGTCTGACCTCTGTAACATTTTTTACAGTAGTAGCAATAGCGAAGAACAAAGGAGCTGAAGTAGGGACCAATCCAAGTCAGGCCGAGCTCGCCGCCATTTTGAAGCTCCTCACTAGGCGCTCTCACAATTTATTAAATACTAGCAGTCCACCTCGTGGAAACATGTTGGGACACTTGATACGACACGACGATTTGATGAAGAACATCATTGAAGAAAAGATAGAAGGAAGAAGAGGTCCAGGTAGACCAAGGCATAGTTATATGAAACAAATAAAAGAGAAAACAAACGTCGTGTCGTATCAAGAAATAAAGGAACTGGCTAAGGATAGACAAAAATGGAAGGAACTCCACCGAAAAGAGCCTAGCTTCTAAATTTATGATGATGATGAGAAGTCCACCCCGGCTTAGCCCGTGTTACATACATAGCCTATGTCATTCAGGGTAAATGTAGCATTCCAATGATGAAAGATTTTTTGGAATCGACACAAAAGTTTTTGATTTTATTCAATACAAAAAAACCATTAAAGTTATCTTTATCTTTGACTACGTACGGCACAGGACAGGACCGAAGTGCATGTCATAACATGAGAGACGCATATACCCATGATGATGTTCAAATCTATTGTAAGTTGTCTAAGAATAAGATACTTACCCTCGTACAGGTGACCAAATGCGTGCAAAGTTCGACGACGAATGTGGTCTGGGCACGATTTGTCCACATAAGGGCGATGGCATCGTTGGTCACGAATCGAACAGGCTTCAGGATTGGCCTGAAAATGTATGTTATACTTAATAGTTTTATGTAGAAGTGATCAATTTTATTGCATTCTCTGTAGTGATAGATGTGTGTCTCAATAGTGAATAGAATTACATAATCGACAAACGATATATTCAAAGTACTTATTTCAGTTAAGTTTTACTTTTTGAAATAGTGCAGATTATTAAAAAAAAAGTTTAAACCTAGTTGGTAAAGAGTTGTCAGTAATATAAATTACATTACATTGTAATATAAATTACATTAAAACTATTCCTGAATGTATTCTATTGTATGGACTTTTAAATATAGTTTCATATCAGGTATTAAAAGTAATTCAATACCTACTCGTTTAGATCCTCTGGAGCTTCAAAAGTAGTTTCTTCATGGGTCTCCAAGTCTACGATGGTGACACTGGCTGTTGGGTTTGTAGTGCCTGACTGAAAAAAGAAAAAAACATTTTTTTTTTTTAGTTTTGATTGTCTAAGTAACCCTAATTGTCCAAAATTTTTAAATTTCTTGTTGATTTAAAATTTTCCAAGATATGATTTTGAAACAACTCATACTTGTATTTGCATCCATCTCTTGATTGATGTTTATTTTTTACGCTACTTCAAGATTTTGTTCTTTTTACAATAAAAACTTTAAAATACCTTAGGATAGCGAATATCATGATGCTGGGTGTACTGGTACATGACAGAACCAGGAACGCCATAATGTGGCACTCTCATGACCCTCACGTCTGTGTCATTGAACGTAGCGTACGCCAGCTTGGTTCCATCCTCAGAGAACCAAAGGGCGTTGTGGGATGAAAACACCTCCTCTGTAAAACGAATATTATTAGAATGTGTTGACTTAACCTCAACAGAATTATATATGGACATCTCGAAAATTCCCTGATCTATTGAAAAACGTTTTGGTATAAATTTATATAGACACTTGTTGTAGTTATAGTTTGCCTTTTCCCATTGACCAGCAAAGACTAAAGTGATTGGAAGACGGAAAATCAGACGGAGAATAGAGTGTGTATACCCTACTTTTTGAGTTTTGCTTTTTGAGTGAGCAGCAAGTGCACTCTGGTGATAGTGTTTTTTAAACTATATCAAGGGCCGCTATTTATTGTGCTTAAAAGACGCCTATCGAGATATAAGAACCTAGCAAGGGTTCTCTTGTGACTGAAAGATTTGGATAATAAAATACACAACAAACCTTCATAAACCCAATCGGGAATACCATGGTAGATAACATTGACCTGGCCCGTTGTAGTGATGGCTACAGGATCAGCAGTCAAGTTGGCCTTGTAGTAAATATTGTTTAGGTAAACAAAAGCCAGTGATGTTGCTGAAGGTCCCCAAACGAAGTTCTGAAGCACACTATCAGTGTTCCTGGTGACGCCTGGAGGAGTTATCAGAACGGTGTCGCCTGTTGCGACGTTGACTGCAGCATATTCGGCAAGGAAACTGTGCCTATAAAGCTGGAATATACAATACTGCGTTAGTACCATTACAAACAAAAGCAAATATATATAAGTTAGTAATTCAGATAAAACGAGTCATGCACGACAACTTTATCAAAGATACGAAGATATTAATCTACAAAGATTATTTAAGTATTTCATTTAAAGTATAATGGTTAGATAATACTGCACAATGAACAACAACGTAAGAGGCAAAGAGAGAGGGGAAAACATTATCACCAAGCTGAGCAGGGTTGAACTTTCAATCTACACAATATGAATGAATTAAACCAGTAGGAGTTTTAGGATTTGAATCTAGGACAATCGATTTCTACCATAACTAAACAACCTATATTAAAAAATCACTTACGGGTATAACATTGTATGATAATGCGACTTCTTCTCCGTTAGGAGATAATAGCACAGCCCTCGACGATTGTTGTAATATCTGAAAATAACATGAAATGAATAAAAATATTCTTCGTTCCTCCAGCGTTACCTAGACTTGAGCCGACTGGAGAAAGGTGGCATAGAATAGAGAGGAGTAGATACCAAGGTCCACTTTGGGTCGTTGAGCCATTACAATAAGTAAGAAAAAAAAAAAAAAAAACAATATGTAATTTTGATGTGAGATCTGTGATAGCTTAATAGCGGACTTCTGCAGTTTGAAATGATGATAATGATTAACTGCACAACAACTTATAAGATAATTTCTTTCTCTGTCAGTACAAAGTAGGTGTGTAAAACTAGATGGTTTGGCGTTCGGAGTTGGACTGCTTGGAACATGGCAATAAGGGTCTTATACAGGACCCCCTCTAAAACGTCTGTTGCCCGTGTTACTACCGGTCGTACTACTCGTAGTAACACCGGTAAATACCCAGTAAATATATGATGTAGTCCAGAAGGTATATATGATCAACTTATGAAATTCTGTATCAATAGGTATACTAATAGTGTTTATAAAATGTGTAACTTACCGTAGATTCATTTGAAACAAGGCGCAAAGATGTGTTGGTTTCAACATCAAAGAGGACTAAGTCGCCATTTTCATTCCTCATTATAACGTCGCTTCCTGAAATGAGAAATATTTGTTTTATCACTTCTTGCATTCTAAATGAATCTTCATTAAATCTAGATATTATTGTCCTGATAACATCAAGTTTGTGTGTTTTATATAGATCAGACGAACTGTCATTGTTAGGTTTCTGTACTTACTACGATAACCTAGCGGGTTCGTGAAGTTCTTGTACGAGTATGTACAGCGTGTTAAGCAACGTCAGATGCCTTTAGGCAGCTACAAACTCTGACCGTGGCCATTAACACACTTAGATCATATTCCAATGTTTTCGTTTTCATGTAAAATGGATTATGAAGGTCAGACAGCTGTTTTTCTATTATAATTACCTGTACCGCAAAATCTAGGAATATATTTGATTGCGTACCCTGAGCGTTTAGAACATTTATTTTAAATGATCTAAGCCTGAGCGTTAGCTGAGATGCTATTGGAAAACACGCCCGGGTGATAATAACACTACTAAGTCGTTTTACTTTTATCGTCCAAGACCCACCGACCAGATGGTCAGATAACCTGAAGAATTTCGCAGGCAGGCGCTAGATCTCAAGTTATCTTTTATAATTTATCTTGTTAACTGAAATTTCCATGTCCAGTAATTTAATACAGGATTATGCATAGGAATACCTACATATAAGCGGTACACAGACATATAAAACTCAGTCCGTTAGTCCCGGTTTGATTAATATATTATTAACTAACTTTTCCCCGCGGCTTCGCCCCGCGTGGGACTCGGTTATATCGCGCCCAAAAGTAGCCTATGTTTGACCTCAGGTCGTTAAGTACATCCCTACCAAATTTCATCACAATCGGTTTAGCAGTTAAGCCGTGAAGAGGTGACAGACAGACAGACAGACTTTCGCATTTATAATATTAGTATGGATTGTTACTAACATAAACAATCAGAATATTTATTAAAAGAAACAACTAAGAAGAATAATAAAAATAAAATAAATAAATAAATATATAGGGACAAATCACACAGATTGAGTTAGCCCCAAAGTAAGTTCGAGACTTGTGTTATGGGATACTAATTCAACGATACTATATTTTATAACAAATACATAATATACATAAACATCCAAGACCCAGTTCAATCAGAAAAAGATCATTTTTCATCTTGACCTGACCGGGGATCGAACCCGGGACCTCCTGAGTAGCGGTCGGGCATGTTAACCATTACGCCACAGAGGTCGAATAGTAAAATATGGCATACTGTACCTTCTGACCAAGTGGCATCAAACGATGGAGGGGAATATGTATCACCAATAATGTCCTCTAAATCAATTATCGTCTCTGGAGGAACCGTTACAGCCTCTGTTGTTGTTTCTGTAGTTGTTTCAATAGTTGTTTCTGTAGTTGTTTCTGTAGTTATTTCTGTAGTTGATTCTGTAGTTGCTGTTGTACCCCCTTCTGTAGTTGCTGTTGTATCTCCTTCTGTAGTTCCTTCTGTTGCTGGTGTGGTTTGTTCTATAGGCGGTGTAGCTTGTGTTGTAGTAGTCGGTACTGTTATTGTTGACGGTACTGTTGGCCCTAAAGTAGTAGATATAATGGGTTCAGAAGTACCGCCATCTCCTGTTGGTAATACTACGACTAGAGTGACCACGACGGCTAAGGCTACTAACATGGCGACGAACCCGATAATGAATGTTATCCTTTTCTTTTTCTTCGCGGCCACCAGGACCTGAAATGCATATTAATTAATTCAGTAATGGATAACACACAATAGTTCACTAAAATACGTTATATATGTTGGTTATTCACGATACTTGAAACATTATTTTCTTAAATATGTAGAAAACGTACGTAGTATAATTTCACCTTTATACACATTAAAATAATATTTTTTAAATATATAATCAATACGCTTGCAAAATATCTGGAAATATCTATCATATTTTAAAAAAATCTAATAATCTCATAGAATTACGAGAACGCGGTCTCAACCTTTTATTTTTAATCTAAGTATAATCGGATATTCTTATTTTTCAAATATTCAATACTCCTAATTCTTAAAAAAAAAACTAAAGACATTATGTATTATACATACCTAGAGCGGTCAAAACCGCGAGACACAGTTGTCTATAAATGCATTTCATTTATCACTAATTACTACAATCAGTGCTATTTTACACCATCACGAACTATAAACGTATGATACAAACACTACGACACCACAGTCCGCCGTCACTCAACGAATCTTACTCGTACCATTCACAATGGATGGAGACGTAAGATAAGATTTTTTTCTTACGAGTAGTACTCAGGGTTATCAACGCGGTTATCGATAGTGTTTGTTTATTGAATTATCGATATTCAATTCACAGAATCTGTGTGAATTTGCAAATGTTTTCTAGTTCTACAAATTCGCTAGTAATTTCCGAGTTAAAGGCGTTCAAACAAAGTGACTCGTCAGATTTATGAAAGTTTAAATAAATGCGCGAGACTTCAAGTTATCTGCTGATATTGTATATTTATATATGTAAGTACTAAAAACAGTTGTGCAAGGACATACAATGAATAACACGTAAATAAATAATTGGCGAAATAAAAATTCCTTCTAATTTAAAATTTACTAAATTACTAATAAACTATAAAAAAAATCCGGCCAATCAAAACTTAGGTCAATTGAAAGCGTTTAGGCGCATAATGTCAAAAGCGCATAATGGTAACAGCTCGCAAAATGGTAAAAGAGCAAAACGGTAAAGGAGCAAAATGGTAATAGCCCAAAATGACAAAACATCATAATGGTAAAAGCGCACAATGGTAAAAGAGCAAAACGGTAAGAGCGCAGAATGGTAAAGATTTCAGTGAATGGTAAAGATAGTATATGAGCTGCCAGACAGGACCATATTAACATCATACTAATGGATTGCTACTATCCTATCAAGTAATAAAACACAAAAAAACGTGAACTTCAAACATTTTTTAATTTTACAAAATTTGATAACTTAACGTAAAATGTACCTCTACTAATATTTTAAATGCGAAAGTGTGTATGTATGTATGTTCTGTTTTCACGCTTAAACGGCTGAATTAATTTTGATGAAAATTAACGAGCGGTTACCATTTTGCGCTTTTGACATTATGCACCTAAACGATTGAAAGCTAGAGTGAATAGACTAGCTTTAGGTATCACATAGTCCACATCTACGTTTAAAAAATATAGTGAAAATAAAAAGAAACGCAGCCCGTAACATCAGATTTCGATTATGTACAGTCGGTGACATAAATCATTCCCAAAACAACAACCAAATAAAATAAGTTTTCTTTTGTAATTTTATATTTGTTTATGTTTATTAAGTCATTAAAGTTGCACAAAAAAAAAATAATAAAAGAAATATTTTTTTGATTTGGATTTTTACCCAAAGCTCATATTGTTGAAATTTTAATTATAATTTTGTTGTTCTAATAAATCATAACGCGTGATTTTGTTGTTACAATTTTTTTGCGATAGTCAGACAAACATTAAAAAAATACTGTTTTAAGTCCATGC
The DNA here is from genome assembly GCA_947044815.1 of Apomyelois bistriatella. Taxonomy (NCBI): domain Eukaryota; kingdom Metazoa; phylum Arthropoda; class Insecta; order Lepidoptera; family Pyralidae; genus Apomyelois; species Apomyelois bistriatella. The sequence goes on from OX345693.1 coordinate 3,875,579, forward strand.
ATGCGGCGCGCCAATTTCTGTCAATTATTTAAGCAATTTAAACAATACAAACATATTTACTTAAGCTAAATAAAATCTTATTAAAATAAATGCTTGAAAGCCCTGTTATGTGACGGTCACGCTCATGCACCTGATCATGTTTGGATTACCCTTGAACTCAAAATTTACCTGTTACTTAATTTATTATTATGAGTACCTAATTACGGACAATCTAAGAGCATATTTATACAATATACTTTTACTTCTTTATTCTTGACGAGAAGGGGTAGACAGAGCCTTATCTATACTAATGTTATAGAGGAAAGATTTGTATTTTTGTGTGTATAGTGATAAAACATCTAAGGTATTGCATTGTGTTGTTTTTACGTATTTTCGTGTTGTTGTTGTTTATATTATTAATACTTTTTGTTGCCATTTGTCAACCGTGTTGCCTGTGTTCTTGAGCAAAAGGTCTTAGTCTTAGAAGATACACAGACTATTGGAAAGACATGATTCTTGTACATTATTTTTCTTTTAAAAAACGGAACCAAAAATGTTCTTTACCTGGTCACTGGTGCCCATCTCCATCGTGGAATTGCCGTTTTCTGCCATACCGCCGGCTCACTAACATCTGCAAAGAAAAAAACATAAATAAATAGGGTATATAGAGGTAAAAATTTGATAAATATATTATACATATTTTAGTAATTTAAATAATAGCCTTAAATATATTAAAAAATTAAACTACAAAATTAATATAAAAACTAAATACTTATATTAAATTAAATAAAATATAGAGCCCAAATTATGTCGTTGCAAGAAGGTAAAGTGCCCAAGGCTGGCTGCATTGCCACGTTGTACGGCCAGACTATTAAGCTGGCCAAAATAAGCGCCGGTCTTTGGGTAATTTAAAGATTCTAAAATAGGCTAATTTACCCTTCTTCTCTGTACGGTACCAGATCACTCCAAGATATCGAGGAAATGTAGTGATGACTTCAATCTTTTTAAGAGAACTGACAAGAGGAGGCTTATTTAAATATCTGAGTATATGCACAGAGTGCTCACAACGGGGCTCTACGATTTCTTTGTATAAAAAAATTCAATAACGTAGATAATGTTTTAGATAATTTTCGATAAATATATTCTAAAAATTATTATGATAAAGTCCTTTTAAAAACAGAAGATAGGTAATAAAGAAACTAATTGTAGGGGTCATTCGTCAGTTGACTGTAGGAGATCCCTTGCTGGGATAAATCCGCCATTGTCATTATAATTTTTCAGATATTATTGTAAAACTTAGGTTTATGTATTATTGAAATATAGTAGGTATATTAAAATATCGGAATATCATACAATTCCTCGGAATTGTGTTATATACAATACTAGTTTTCGAACATCACCGGTAACAGACATACCCAATTAGGTATATACTACACCGTTTTTTCAGAAGTTGTTTTAATTAAAGTTTTATTATTATTTGGGAGTGTTATAGTTTTTATTTGGGTATAAACTACATCTTATTATTATGAACTAATGAGGGAGACGGCGCGTACGCAGTCCCCACTACCAAAAATTACGCATCAGAGTTATCCACATTAGGGATAATCGCAGGGGTCAACCCATCCGCAGTGCAATGGACAGGCCTCGCCCTGGGGGAACCGCCTTCTCGATCACGGTATCCCCTATGCCAGGTAAGTATGCATTGAAAAGATTTACCCGGAGTAGTCATTCAAAGCGAAAAAAAATTTCGATGGCGACATTTTGTTTCGTATATAGCAACATCTAGAGGAAACTTTTATAACAAACTAGGTCTGACTAATAATGTCGTAAGGTCGTAACCACAAAACTGTAAATATAATATTCGGATAATTTCTCTGTTCTGTGGTCGTACTCGTAACTGTTCGGCCGTTTAAAGGACTAGTTTGCTATTTCTATATTACTATGAGTTGGCTCTAATTAAGTTTAACTCATTATCTATATATAAACACTGGAATCTCAAGTATCTGACATGCCTGAAAAAAAATACTGAAAGAGCGGATTCAGTGCTCCAAAGCAATCAAATATGAATGGAAGCAACCGGAAAAATGCCAAGTTGAGAGCTCTCTCTCAATGCTTTTTAATATGCAATTGCTCTCTAGTTATTATTGGTACGGTTGGTACTTTGTCGTTATGTATTTCAAATATTATCCCATACGTTAGTATTATTATATCTTTATATATTACATGCCATTAATCAGTCATGCGGTCAATACAACGAGTATTTATCATTAGAATTTTGATCCAAGCTAGGTTAATCTGTAAAAATTCTTAATTGTATGATATCCAACGATAATATGATAGTGATTGTGATATTTCTATATAATAATGGCTTATCACTGACACGTGTGTTATCAACTACAAATTAGTGGCCATAAAATATGTACATTAAAATATTACAACTGCTTTAAAATATGTTTTTTTATGAATTTGATAAAAATAATTGACTTTTCAGCGTTGGAACGCAAAGAAATTAGCTTTTATCAGTTGTTCTCAAAAGACACAAATATTGTGTAGAAACTCTACTTATAGAATTCGCGTAATCGACAACGTTTGGAAAGTAACGGTGGGCTTTACACAAAAATACATTCCTTTTAATACTGTTTAGTTACTATGTTTTTATATGTTTAAGAACATTATCTAAAGGCTTTACCAAAATCTCTAGAATCAGTTTGCCTATCCAAATTTTGTGTGAACGTGACCACATTCTCTTTTGAGGGATGGTTCCGCCCATATCTTGTTTGTTATATAAGTATAACTGCTGACTTGCCTGATGACTTACAGTAAGATCGTTCACAGTTGTCTTCTCATATAGGTACTTACTAGTACTTATCTTTATGTTATTAGATAGTATTAGTTAGTTAAAAAAGAAGAAATAGAAGATCTCATAATAGTCTTATAACACAGTTTAATCAACAATTATTTTTATTAATTTGTAATATAAAGCTCTATAGATAACCTGATAATTAACAACAAAATATTTCATAATTTCTTATGTCAATTCTATGAACTTACCAACACACAAAATATTAAACACTAGGACCGGCCTATGGCCGACTCCGCTACGGACTGAGATCAAATAAATGGATAATAAAGATATTATTGATAAAACACTATCACCTATAGATAGTTCAAATTAAAAAACAATTGTCATATGTATCACAAATGATATTGTGTGATGATTACTACATCGTTCTTTGAAGTTCCATGAAATATTAGACAAATATTTTTCGTATGATATTTCATTGTCATCCTGTGCAACAATATTGCCAAACTTCAACTCAATCGAGTACCGTTAAATCGATCAAATTCAATTTTCAAGATTTGATTAACTACAAACAGACAAAGGGGCAGGGGTAACCAAATAAAAAATGGCCTACCCATTGATCAGGAATATTGTTGGAAACTCGATTATTTGAAAATTGAATTTTACCACTTTCATCCAATGGTAAGTGAGTTTCTGTGTTTACCTACAGGGGTGAACCGAAATGGAAAGATTACTAGGCTTACTCATTTCCGCAGACGCTTCTTCGTCCCTCTCAATTTCCCGCGTATAAAAATTAATCAATTCCTCCGCATATACATAATTTTATAAGCACTCTTGAACGTTTTGTTCTTTTAATCACTTCTTTATGCATAAGCCAAATCTATATTTATTATTAGAATTTCATCTTTTGCTTTTTATTTTATTTATTTTTATTTTATTTACAAGGTACAAAAACAGATTAGGTACATACAATGAAATCCTTAGTTTCTACACAATAGGTACAACTGTTCTATAATTCAATAGAGTGTACACAGCTTAGTGTATTTGTGTTATGCAAGTATTAAACAAACAATTTACCAAGTACAAGTGAAAGTAGTACGAAATCCATACTAATATTATAAATGCGAAAGTCTGTCTGTCTGTCTGTCTGTCTGTCTGTCTGTCTGTCACCTCTTCACGGCTAAACTGCTGGACCGATTGTGATGAAATTTGGTAGGGATGTAGTTAACGACCTGAGGTCAAACATAGGCTACTTTTGGGCGCGATATAACCGAGTCCCACGCGGGGCGAAGCCGCGGGGAACAGCTAGTTAGAAATAAGTAAAGAAAATTTTGATATTTGATTAATTTACATATCCAAAGTAATCATAAACTTATCTGTCTTAGTTGTCTCTATGTCTTTGAGTGAATTTCTCATTGAATTTCAAGTAAAAGGAGGATTACTGGAAAATTGAACAGGACTGATCCCGATTTTCCCAATATTATGAGATTAGAAAAAAAAAACATATATTGTTATTGAATTTATTAATTATCTAGAAAAATGTTTAGTGTTTGAATAAAAATCATTCATATTTATGAAGATTATTTTACAATTTAGTAGGCAAACAAGCATACGGCCCACGTGTTAGTATTTATTTAATAACAATCGTTTAATGGGGTGTTTACGCGGCTTTTTTGCTTTTAGAATCAGTCTTTACTCGAGTGTTTTATAAATATACAAAAAAATATAAGTTTGGCTGAAAGAAATTGCATTAGCGATAAGTCCGCTTTCGTATTAATTTTATTTCTGATCCAATTATATGTATATTTATGTTATTGGTGAAATTATGTTAATTTTTTCATTCAGTGCAGATATAGCTGGAACATGTTTAATGGGATGGGATACTGTTTGTTAATTTCGAACATGCAAGTTGGTTAATATGAAGACACGCAGAGTATGATAAAAAGCGGTACTTACTTTGGTAAAAATAATCATTCGGGACCACTATGTTGAATTTGCAAAATGTTGAATAGCAATCAGCCTTTGGGAAGGCTGTTAATAAAACAAACAGCTAACTACTGCGGCTCAATTATTAATTGTGAGGGGGACAGCGCGTACGCAGTCCCCACTACCAAAATTTACGCATCCGAGTTATCCACATTAGGGATAATCGCAGGGGTCAACCCTTCCGCAGTGCAATGGACAGGCCTCGCCCTGGGGGAACCGCCTTATTGATCACGGTATCCCCTATGCCAGGTAAGTATGCTTTGAAAAGATTTGTCTAAGGTAGTCATTTAGAGCGAAAAAATATCCACAGCGACATTTAGTTTTGCATTAGCAACAGTAGCGACATCTAGTGGCCAGCTTTAGAACTGATTTAGGTTATAGGCAGAATAAAAATAGGTTTGTTTTACAGTTACCATCGCAGTTCAGTTTCTCGCACCCAAACATATATTGTTTTGTATACCTATATATTGATATTTATAAAACACTCGAGTGAAGACTGATCCTAAAAGCAAAAAAGCCGCGTTAAGCACCTCCGCTTACGGCCGTCTTGTCATAAACATGCAAAGCAGGATTACTGGGAAATTGAACAGGACTAATACCGATTTTCCCAATATTATAAGATTAGAGAGAAAATTACTATTTATTCTTATAGAACTTATTATGTATTTAGAAAAATGTTTAGTGTTTGAATAAAATCACTCATATTATAGGAGGATTTTTTGGTTGTCTACATACGTTTTTTACAATTTAGTAGGCAGATAAGCATACGGCCTACGCGTTAATATTTATTTAATATTAATCATTTGAATCAAATAAATTGCATTCATTATAAAGTTCTAAGTGCGTGTAAATAGAAAGTTTTTTGTATGAAAAAATAAGTTTTTCTATTGTATTTTATATAAATAAATACTAAAATAATAGAGCCCGTTTTAACACATTTGTTATGGAAATTTAACGTTTCTAGGTTTAATACTTTTGAGAATGCGAAGTAGAGTCATTTTCGCTTTACCTTTTATTACTACTTTATATAGGTACTTTGCTCTGTCTTCATATATAACTCCTATAGATAGTAATTAAAAAATATATTCTTGCCATAAAATAAACGCCTTACGCACTAGACCATGGCGACAAAGTTAGGAAAATAGGTACCTTTAGTATGGAGTACGAAAGTACGAATGTGTTTTGAAACGCCAGTGGTTAGTGAAGTACAACGACAGCCGGCTTAAATAGCCTCCGGTAGCTAAACTATTAATATACATACAAAAGCCTTTGTTTTATATTAAAATTTTACTAACAGATGTTTTAGTTCTGTACTTACATTGGGTAATTAGCATAGAAACACAAGGTACCTATCAATTTGTCTTTTTAAATTGTTGTCTAAAAGTTTGCACAAGTGTTCATTTAGTTCCTGTTTCAGTGTATACCTACGTCAATTAGCTAGCCTGTGAGACACTCATTTGCTGACGATATGAAATATGTTTATATCTTTCTCTGTTTTATTTGAGATAGAGTTATCCCAGTTGAATCTTTAAAGCTTTATACGCACGTGACACTTGTTGCAGTCATATATAGGCTACGTTAACTGCTTACCATCAGGTGGATCGTGTGTTATTTTATTTTAAAAAACCTGTATATTGCGTGAGTGTTATTTAGCTTTATTACACACAAACAAATTGCATACAAAAGCATTACCTTCCAGTTTACCTTCCGAGCATTGTAGCGAGAGATATAGATGGATTTATTGTTTAGGGTCCGCCAAACCGCTATGTTTTTTCTTCATTGAAGATAGGATATTATTTTTACCTGGTCGCCTGCCAATATCAACCCTCTTTTGAAAAAGAAATTTTCTTATAAATTAGGTACGTCACTTTATAATTTCGTCGCCTTTTATGGTATTCGAGAGGTAAATAGTAAGCGAGCTCTCTAAAAAGCTATGACCGATAGCTAAAATATTTTAGCAGAGTTAACTAGTCTAAAATGTCTTGTCTAGTCGATCTTCTGATTCATGCATTAACCATAATTAGTGAGAAGGCCTAATCTGGATCTAATTCAATTAGCAGGCGCCAGCGCAACTGCAAATTGGAATTTCATGGCCGGATGATCCGGACTATTGCAGCGGAAAATTTGTGATACATAGTATTCTGTAATATGTGGTGATATTAACCAGTGAAAATTGATATGCGCTATTGTTCATAAAGAGTAGGTATAACTACTACATTTAGCGATAATGCCGCCTATAATGTAATAGGCACGTAGGCACTCAAGCTACGAACTACCCACAAATGATGGGCGCGCGATTACTGTAGCCATTTTACGCTCGTGGTGCCTAGCTCACTAGTTTAATAAATAACATACCTAATTTTTATAACTTTTTGTCCAAAAAAACAATCAATCAGCACGAGAATACGTGTGACTTTAGGTTTTTCGCCACAATATCCAGTAATTTCACTGCGTCTCTCACCAACACAAGACTCTTTTGTGCTGGCCTCCTTTCATTTGCTGTTTCTTAGGCTTACCTAAGGAAATGTTTTTTTTAAACAGCAAAATCAGCCGCAGATAATAACTAGTATAAATAAACAAAATAAACAACATAGTTCCTATAAAATGTTGACAAACAGAACCAATCAATCGCCACGAGGGTGCTCGGTGGGTGGGCCCCGGGGGGCGATTCGTCACGAGTGCTTCTGATTATTTCTCCGCTAGTAATTACACAAACCAGCGAAATCCAATCATGCTGTATGTTATCCTGTCTTCGATAGACTATATTCAGATGCGCTATTGTGGTTTACTTTTTAATATTGTTTTGATGAAGAATTATTTTTAGATAAAAGAAAAAGACTAATAAGAAGGGCAATTTCTATTATTCTTCCATGCCATGATATTTTGTGAGCGCATACGCTATCGACTGTTTTAGGTAGGATTTTGATTATTTTGAATTTCGAAGTTACCTTTATATCTGAAGCATTTTAGCGCCTAAACGAATGATCCAATTTTGATGCGGATTTTTTTATTCGAAAGCTGACAAGATAGATAATATGTATGTGTATGTATGGCTGTAAATATTTGTTCAGCTAATTGAAAATAATTAACTAATTTTAAACTTCAGTCTGCCTCTGGAATGTATCTAGCTAGGAGAATTGGCTAGTCCAAAAAAATGTGATAGTGATTTTTATGTAGTTTTTCGATAAAATAGACCATTATAGAGATACAATTTGAAAGAAAAAAATCTTAATATTTTTTTATTGAATTTTAAAGACACATACAGTGATGACGTCACTCCGCGTTACAACAAAGTATTTAGTTTATTTTTACTAGAATAAAAATATGACAATGACAGATTATGACGATTTGATTGACTTGTGCTAGCACTACTTCCAAGCAAAGAGTATATAATCGCTATGATGACAACTTACAGAACAAAATTGAGAAAGCCGCTTACGTTACATGTAAGCGGCTCATACAATTTATTTGACCTTGAAGTAAATTTGGCTCTTTCCGTTTTCTTCACTGTTTTTCTACCCCCTGCCTTAAAATAATAATAATAATATGGTTTTCTACCACCTTTGAAAATAAATTCCGCGTTCGACCCCTCAAAGTATTTTCAATACTGACAGCAAATAAGTCAAACAAATTTAATAATCAAAATATCTATTTCTGTACTAACAACATGATTAAAATATTAAACTAATTAGAGTATTAAAACTTTAGGTCAGAAATATAACATACCTATAGGTATAACAAAGCCAATGTAGGCAATTTTAAATAAATTTGAAATTTACAAAATAGAAACAAAATCAACCTAAGAAATGTTTCATACACCGTTTAAAGTACTTTTTGAAGACTACAACTTTCTTGGGCTACATAACAAAAAATTAAACACTATAATATTTTTAAAAGAATGCAACGTTAAAAAGTTTTTTTTTAATAAGTAATATTTTTTTTATTAATATGAATCATTATAAAAAATCAGAAAAAAGTGTATAAAAATTGACTCTCACTAAAAACTATACTTATAATTATGGTAAGTAAACAATAAAAAATAGTACTTAGCTAAAAAATAAAATAAAATTTCGATCACAGTGATTAATCAACACTTAAAACTAAAAGTAAAAAAAATACAAATCAACGATTAAAGCAAGGTAAATTTTGACAAATATTACAAGTGGAAATAAAATTAAAAAAAATCATACGTAATGCTAATTTTGGTAAATCAGTTTTATGCCTCATGATTTGAGTAATTATAATAAGCTTAACATTGAAAATAAAAACAATATCGTTATTTATTATTTTATGTAAATGGAGCTAATTTTTCAAGGCAATGCCCTTGTGTAATTTTGCCTGAGGAAAAATCATCCAATGCTTTGATAATACTTTAGTAGGTAATGCATTTTGTAGTCTTTTTTGGTATTGGTACGAATTTATTTAAAAAAAGACAGCGGGGTCGAAAGCGGAAACTAGAAAGGGCAGAATGCGGAATAAAATTAATATTTTTCGAACGGGGATGAATGAGTAAGACTTTTCGGGCAGAAAACGGAGTTTTACAAAAAGGGGTTGAAAAAGAAGGTAGAAAACGGAGAGCCGTAAATTTTTGAAAACGAAGGTCATTGGGTTTTTTGCTATTATCTCAAAAAATATTTGCTTAATAAAAAATCTGATTATGGCAAACTGTTTACTAAGCTTTATTCCTCGAAATGGTTTTCGAATTAGACATCTTTGTAAAAAATTGGACTAGCCAATTCTGAATAAAATTGGTAATTGAATCGTACCTAATTCGATGAGTCCCCATCTTTAAAACCAGCGTAATATAAATACGCAATCGTTATGCAATGAAGGTGAAAATCATTTAAGTTGTTACATCTACAGGCATGTACAGTTAACAAAACCAAAATGTAATTATCTTTTGTAAGATACTGTTTTAATTTATAATAATACACTAGTTCTTCATTTAGTTCAATTTTAATTCTATCTGAAAACTAAAACCATTTTCTGAATAACAGATAATGATAAATGCAAATATAAGTTTACTAAACTGCTAAGGCCAGACTCGAACGCTGGAAAAAAAAGACACCGATATTGGCAAATCTTCCTGCGATCGTAACGCAAGTGGGAGCGTTTCGACGAAGGAAGATTTGCCAATATATATCGGTGTCTTTTTTTTTCGGTGGCGATCTCCCCTGGACAGTCTGTAAGTCCTTAATTATACTACGGGCTGGTGTTGGGAGATGCCAGGAGAGCAGGGTAGAGTGGGGGTTTTCAACTTTTCCTTTGTGATTGAAGTCTATGGATCGTCTTAAGATACCTATATGTCCTAACTGCCCTGATCTGGGAGCGACCAATGTTAGAGCAATCAACGTATGTATTCACATACTGGTCAAAAAATAATATAAGAGTCAAGCCATTTCGACTCAACAAGAAGAAGATAAGTTTATTTTGTTTTTTATATACATACATATATTCACGTCTTTATCCCATACGGGGTAGACAGAGCCTAGGACCATAAGACCTTAGACCACGTTTAGCATGATGACAGTTGAAACAGGAAATCAATAGTGATGGGTTGCTAGCCGCATCGCCTATGTTATGATTTCCCCATTAGTCGATTCCCTCAGTCGACTTTTACGGCTTGCTCGGGAAAAGAAGCATCTGGTACATTGTATGTTCTTCTTTTTCTCCCAGACCAGCATGGAAGGATTTTATTTACTGTATTTCCGTTATTAGCAAACAATTAGCACAATATATAGATAAATGAAAAAGTCAAACATAGGGTCTGATTCTATTTTATTTTTGTTGTCTGTACCATTTATATTTGCTAGCAGTTAGCACGTTGTTACCTTAAGTAGAACACAAAGGCGGCTGTAGCCGGCGACACTTCATGCATAGTCAATTCATTCGCTTTATAACACAATAAGAAGCGACAGGTGTGATTTAACAATCTCTATACATTTAAAGACTAGGCTGCCTGAATGGAATATGATAAATGCAGAAATCAGTGTATTTTTAACACTTCCAAAAAAGTTCCTTAAAGTTGTGTTATGGGATACGCTTAGTTTATGAGTGGTCGTAATGTCACCGAAAGCACCATTAAAACAAAATATTATCGTAATTTGGGATATTCTTAATGATCTTGGAAATACAAGACAACAGGTGTCTTTTGAAGCTGTATTGTTATTGTACTTTTTTAACCGACCAAAAAAAAGGAGGAGGTTCTCAATTCGTCGGTATGTTTAATTTTTTTTTATTTATGTTACCGGATTACGGGAAGACGGCTGGACCGATTTAAAATTTTTTTTTTTGTTCGAGAGGAAAATACTTTCCGATTGGTCCCATATTCAGCAGGTCAGGATCTGATGATGGGATCATGGAGAAATCGAGGGAACTCTTCAAGTTTTGTATTGAACATTGGTGCTAATTTCACGAATTCGTTGACTAGCTGCTGGCTCGTTAATTAGCATATTTTATTAAAAGAATCGGCACCGACTTCAGATTTATTTAAATGTTTGATATGAAGCACATTTAAACAACAATGTATTAATTATTTCATCCTTTTTAGTTGAGGAATTGAATACGGTTTCGTTTTTTTTGGCCAAAAAAATTATTTGTTAGTATAATCTTCTGCTGGTCAAAAGCCTTCCCGCCACTTTCCATAATAATATAATAGGTGAACAAAGAGCCACCCAAAAGTAGAGTCCATCCTTTTCCTTCCTGACAGCCAGCTGTCGGATTACACTATCAACGTTATTTTCAAGGAAGGTTGACGTCAGGCAGTTGTCTAATAAATTTTATTAATAAGTGTGACGCCGGACTCCGAAGCAGTTTAGAATTATAAAGGGGACACGCTATAATGTTGCAAGGTCTATTGGGATTGCTACACGATAAAGAAGAAAATATATCTTAATATATTACTATCTCATTATTAATGACTTCTTTATCGTGTAACAATCTCAATAGACTGTAAATTTTAAATTCTAAATCCATATTCATAAAAATAACAAACATAATAGTATGTTAAACCCATAGTGGGTTTAACATATTGTTAAATACTTGTCCCCCTATGCCTTAACGAGAAAGAACGACAAAAAACATAACTAATAAAGTAATTAAAATAGGCGTAATGAACGTTTGCTAATTTTTATGAATAAGGCCGTATAAGTGAGCTTTAAGTTAAATGTGACGATATAATTGCAACAGTTAATTACTGTCTGTTTACATTTGTACGATGGTCTCGGCAACATTGACATGTAACTGGGATAAGGTCGCTGTTATATAGCTCTGTTGATATTCAGGGCTCATTCGTTACGCTTTGCTGTTGGGTAAGAAAGAGAAATGCGTTCAAGCTTGAATTTTTAAACACGTGATTTGTTACCAATGACAATTAAATATGTATTCGCCAATGACTGTGAAGAATAAAAATTTTAGGTTTTGATTTCTCATTTCGTTGACTGTAACGCCTCTTTAAATTAAATAACATTAATTCAGCTGCAAGTAGCCCACTGGTGGACATTGGTTTATTGGTATTTCTAGAATGACTGGTTGGAAGCAGCTTTCATCCAGAGCATCGTCGTCAAGTTGTCTGCTATTGTTGCCTCTTTTACGGTCAGCGAAATTGTTAAATTTTATTGTCCCACTGCTAGTCAAATACTTTTCGATCTACTTTTTAACCCCTAATGTTCTCTACAAAACTAAGTGGTGCCCTCAATGCGGTTGAAGAAGAGAAAAAAGATACTTGTTCCTACGTCTGTGTATCTGGTGACAGCATTCCCACGGAGGATTGACGTAAGGTCGGTGTCACGGTCGGTCTGGTCTAAAGTAATATTTTTAGGATTTAATTTCTTCCTTTATAGTGATATTTTCCATCCATTCTAATCTAAGGTTGACTGGAAGAAATTGCTTTATAATAATACGATAAGTCCACCTTTGTGCCTCATTGTGTTAAGTAAAGTTGTTTTACGTAATTTTATTAATTTTTGGTGCCATAAAAAGTATTTGTATTGTATTGATAGTGCAGAGATAATGATATAATAAAAATGAAAATTTCCTAGAAATAAGAGTTTCTAAAAACCTTATGCAAATTGACAGACAGACGGACATAGCAAAACTATAACTACTGACTAACTTGTTAATTAACATCCAACAGTTTATAACTAATTTGTAGCTCTAACTAAACAGCAAACTAAGTTAGCTCGAGCTAAGCACCTACTTGTTACTCCTTTAATAAACCCGCTTTAATATTCAGACTAAACTAGTTTGTGTTTAAGCCCCTGGGATTGAAATATACCTGTTACTTAGCATGTATAATCCGGTGGCTTACTATCATTTCGAAACACTATACAAAAACGAGAGATTAAGTGCGACGATTCCCTTAGTCAGACGAGTCAATCAATCATTTTTGCACGGTTTTAACAGTAATAAGTAAGACACCAGTGAGGGGCTCGATAGCCTAGCGCGGCGCGCTTGTTCGTATAGATGGCGCGCGTCAACCGACGGCGAGTGCGCGGCAATGTTTGGATTGGTCTCCATTAGTGGCATTTTCTATCTTGACTTCGGAAGGCACGTTTAACCGTTGGTCCCGGCTACTATCGGTAGATGGCAGTCGTTAGGCTATGTCAGATGCCTTTAGACAGCCTGAAAAATCTGACAGTGTTGGCCACTAATACACCCAGATCATGTTTCTGTTGGTCTGATTTCCCTGTATAAAAGGGTTACAGAGGTCGGCAGTAGCTTCATTGTTATAACCAGAAACGCCAAATCAGGACCATGATTAATAGCGTACCCTGGGTCCTAAAGCGTGAGCTAAAGATGCAACCGGGAAACACGCTCGGACGAAGAAGAAGTAAGACACACAAAACTAATGGAGTTGAAGCAGAGAAATGCCACGTAGAGCACCGTAGTCTAGTGACTACGGTGCTCTACGTGGCATTTCTCTGCACTTGCACGAATAGCACCTGCGGTCATAGGTGCTGTCGATATACGGAACTGCATATTTGCTTGTACGGAATCTAAGTACTTATATCAATTTTCTTTATAACACACTTTTAATCATAACATGATTTTTTTACAATATAATTGCAACTAAAAATCCGCGCCTGTTTAATTTTGGATTGATGTTTAGTTTATTTTTAAAAATATATTCTAAGTAGAGCTTAATATTTTGTTACAAACAAATAAATTAAATTATTTATGTTACGTAATACTTTCATCCATGATATATTTTTGTGTACTCAGGCATAGGTATTAGCGACTCTACCTTAGCATTCTTCCTGCACACATGATCCTATAACAGAAATCTTCGAACAAACTGGACCCACAGAGATTTTTACGAAGTCACTGATAATGCCTTATGTTACACTGGTGGAGTTTTGGTCCTCACAAATATAACTTGCTTAAGACAACACACTAAGAAGTTGATCTGACTCTGACTACCATATGATTGAGAACTGGGACCGACAATTAATTTTCCTTGCAAAGCATGGAAGATCTTATAATATCTCACACTTATGGTTTTACAGGCTTCCGGAAGACTACGGTAACCTCTTCCAAGCAGGCATTAGGCCTGTTTACTTACTCAATTGTAGGGCCAGCTTCTTGGGCACTTTACCGTCCTGTGACGACAGTAATTTGGGCTCTATATTCAATTTAATAAAGTTAGTTTTTATACTTTCTTTTTTAAGCAAAAAAGTATAAAATCGCGAGATTTCTTTTAAATCTATACACATTTAAAATTTTAGTTTAGTTCATAAAATGTCATTGTTTAATACTTACATTAAATTCACAAATATACATCTTCGTTTTATTATACGAAAAATAATAATTGTGCTCACAGTGACAGCAATCAGACCAAGTCACGACCACGCTCTGGTTGCGAACGTTACTATTACCACAAGTCATAAAATCCCACATAATATTATAAAGCTAAAAGTTTGCAACTTCTTCACGCTCAAACTACTGGGTCAATTTTTATGAAATTTGGTATGTAGCTAATAACTTGGATCAACACACAGGGTAAGTACTTTTTATCCCGAAAAAAAAATTCATCAAAAATTCTAATAGTCAATAATGCTTTATAAGGGAAGAGATGGATTTATATCGGGTAAATACCTGGAAAATACACAAAGCCAGGGTATTTACCCGGGTAAGTAAACGGATTTATACTCAAATCGGGTATTTACGTGGGTAAATACCCAGTTTAATATCCAGGTTAATACCCAAATTGGGTAAAAACCATTTGGTTTTTACCTGCCGCCATCTGTAAGTAAAGGTCGACAATAAGCAGGTGACACTGATAGTGCTGCAGGCTCTCATGGGTTGCGATGATCACTTACCATCAGGTGGTGCCGTATGTCGTTTTTACTAAATTGTATAAAAATTAATAAACCTGTCATAATTAACATCTAAAACCAGAAGCGTAAAAAATCCTACTAATATTATAAACGCGAAAGTTTGTAAGAATGTTTGGATGTTTGTTAGTCTTTCACAAAATAACGGCTGAACCGATTTGCTTAAAATTTGGAATGGAGATTGCTTAGGCCCTGGAACAACACATAGGTTTATCCTGGAATTCCTATGGGAGCGGAGCCCCGGGCAACAGCTAGTATTATATTATAAAAAAAGCCTTTATTGTTTGAATTGGGGTAGGTACAGATATGATGATGTAAGATGAGGATGCAATACAATGGCCAATAAGAGACCAGGGGGCTCTGTCGTATGCCACATCTGCATCAAGTGGAATCGTGGTTACTCACTGGAGATTGTAGAAAATATATGTATAAAAAGGAAGCTTACAAAATTCGTTGCATTTTCACGATTATTGCTATAACATAAAGATCCATTTTGCATGTCTAATTAATGGCTCGAACAAGTTACACCCGGAAAGTAAAGCAAACTCTAACAACGTAAATAATTAGAGCAAAAACATGTTATGTTTACTTGTTCACTGTAAGTAAGTACTTGTTGTTAGAAGGCGTGTACTTATATAAGTTTGAAATGTCTCTAGCAGACCTTGATTTCCATGTGGGATATTATAAAACCCACTGACTATTGTATGGTGAAAATCACAATCATTATTATTATTATGTGTGCAGATGTTACGTAAAGGTCATATGAAAAAAATTAGACTATGTTTAATAGCGTATATAGTGTTTAGTATATATAGGTACTCTTTATTGCACCAAAACAAATCTATACACATAATATAACCCTAATAGTTAAGCAATAATTTCTGTCGCCAAGTACTTATTGGTCAGTTGGGAAAAAAAAATTGCGATAATTAAAATAACAATTAAAATAATAATAAGTAAATATTAATTTACTTTGAATTTTCTTTTTTTTAATACAAATACAATTTATCAATTCATCCATAATATAGGTTCGTTAGCTCTTGGAAACCAGCCAATATTTAACTGAGATCATAACGACCACGATGCAAGAGTATATAGGTATTTTCATTTTTTTATTGCAACGAAACAAAAAATCTTACCTAAATCTGAATATCCTGGCAGGCTAACATCAGTCACGGATAAATCCACATATTTAAAAAGAAAATAAAAGTTCCAAACTCAAACAACACTTAGCAATCGTCTAATCCACTTTAACTTGATTGACATTTGACATCACTATGAATAAATTGGCGGCTAAACGTATGACCGTCGCGTACATGTGCCCATGATTGTAAATAAACGCTGAGTTTTCAACAAAGGTACTGCAAGCATGAGCGGAGGCGTCGGCAGGCGGGGAGTGACTGGCGCGAAAATCGCGAAATAGGTAGATACACTTGACTCGGCTTTCTTAATCATGCTTCAGGTTAATTGGGGAATTATGATGCTTTGAGAGCAGTTCCACGCAGTTCCACTTGTGCTGCATCAGAGTATGGAAATCTCAGTTTTAAGCCAGGGTCTTAAATGTCACAATTTAACGTTAAAGCAATTCGAGGACTCTATCTAATATTACATAGAATCTGAGCACGCTATTAAATATTAGTTAAAGTGTGGGTAGTACTTTTTACATCGTAACGTTTTGCCGGTTGTCATAAGATTCTTAAGCTATGTTGCTGCAAAGCCTTTGGTAGTGCAGGAAGTACAGTTTCTAAATAATACATGTTTACAATGCAAAAATACACGTATCTGTTAAAGATTTGCCTGTTGTGTTTTCAACAGGAGCCGAGTCCTTGCTGGTGCAGGTTTTCATGCTAATTTCTCGAACCCTCGATCAGTTCTTCCCATGAATAACAGAAAAATGATGACAAAGTGCTAATTTTTTAATCTAATGCTAGCGATAGTTATTACTAAATAACTAGGTACGCTCTAGATGTTTATGATTAAAGTTGAATGTTTAAAGATCTCTTTAGGTGTCTAGAGCGTAAATAGGGTACGGTGACCGCCCGCCCATCTATCGCGGGCTAAATGGCTTAACTGCCAAAACGATCGAATAAAACTCATTCATATTTTGAATGTTAACTATTTTCTGTATTTATACTCGTATAATAAACACTTTGTAGTAATTACGACCAGATTTACAAACACAACATGTTGTTTTGTTTAAAATGTCATTATCATTATTTGTTTACTTATATAACGTTCGGATTAAATACTTAGATAATGACTAATGTGCGCTCGCGGCTTCAACACAGAGAACTCTGGAAATCACTATCTCTTGGCCACGCACATTAATTTTTAGATAAAATTTGGGTTTTAGCTTTCTCCGATGCCCTTATTATAGCCATTAACAACACAAATCGCAGCTTCTTTTAATAATCAAAGATAGTTAAGAAACAAATCTTATAAGTCCGCCTTTATACTCATTTCTGATTCTGTATTAGGAAGTGTATCACAGTTCTTCATGTGTTAATATAAATCGTACAATAAAAAGTTAATTCAGTCATTCATTTATCAAAATTTGCCAACCTCTTCTTCTTCGTCATGTCGTTTCAAATGTTATGACCCTAGTATTCTACCACCTTGGACCGCAAGCTCTGTTGCCTCCAGAAGGTCACTTTCACTTAATGAAGCAGGGTCTAAGGGGCATTCCAAAAGATGAATCATCGCTTGCACCGGGAGAGCCGGTGCGAAAGAGGTTTTTGTTGACAAACAAAAATAAAAACAAAATTTATGTATGTTAACATAAAATAATCGGGTAAGTTGGTAAGTATAAATATAAATAATTGAATATTTATTGTTGAACTATTTGGTAGCTGAATGTTTTATACGCTGCGGCTTGTGTGAATACAATCAAAGAGTGCACCATATCAAAGATAGAGTCCGGTCTACTTTACCGATGCTTATATATCTGATAGTATTATAGTAGGTACTTAGAGAAATATGGACAGTAACTATGGTCAGGAATCCTGACGCCTCTATAATTGATATGGTGGACTCTATGGTTGTATTTTACGTTAACTACTACGAAAGCTACTAAGGTATCCATGTAGAGACATTAGAAACGAGAATTAACTCTAAAGCGTCAGCTGAGTATGTAACTGGGAAACACGCTAAAATGATAAAAAGTAGTGTTTTCGTTAGCTTTTGCACGTCGAAATAAAAATGTAGGTAGAAATGGGTAAAAACTAATGAATTTCATCCGGTGGTGCGGCGTCGCGATTGTGCTAAATTATGCAAAGTGAGCAGCTAACGACATTACCTCGGGCAATCAGTCATAAAAAATGCATGTCTTTGTAGCGCCTCGTCTGCTGCACAATAATTTTATACCGACTTTAAAAAAAGAGGTCATGAATTTCAGTTTATTTTTTATACTTTCTACATCAAAAATCCACTGTCTCGGAGTGGATTTAGAGTTCATTATTTGTTTAAAAAAATGTCTTAGAAATTTAATCAAAATTGGTTGAGTACTTATGGTTTTTAAGCCTCTCAATCGGAGCGTTCTTTTTTTAGGAACATTTCGCGCACAAATATGTGTGCGTTCCGACTCCTCGAGTCAAACAGGAATAAACATGTAATAAAACAACATACTTAATAGAGTTAAAATTATGGCATGTTGTATGAATGAATTGAAACTTGTACTACTTACATTTAACTCTGTAGAAAGCGTCGGCAGCACCTTCATTTTTTTTAATATTTCCTTTATAAGTTTACTTACAATCGAGACTTTTTTTCTCATCTGTGGTTTTCGAGCAACACAACTTCCGTTACGGAGGCCGTGTTACCCGCAGTCTGTGATAGAGCCAACCCAATTTTTAAGCTAACTACATGACCGAACTCTTAACCGGACGTCCAATGGCCCTTAAAATCAAATGATGAGGATTCCTTATAATAAGTTTATTTTCACAAACAATACATTAGCTTTATTTTTATAAAAAAATATTAATTTTATAACAAATTGACATGACGAAAGATCTTCTTAAATTAACTGAGATTAATCATTATATATATACATACACTGACATAATAACTTTTGAACGCTTGCTTGCACGTTGACTTCATCGTACATTGTTAAGAACTTAGATATATGTATAATGATGTATTTCACACAAATATTTTTTTCTATGTTCTGAATTCATGTAGCTAAACTAAACAGAAATAATGACTTCATGTGTCACACTGGGGTATTTACGACATACTTACGTACAATACTTACATTAGTAATTAAAACGACTTGGTGGACCTTTATCTAACTATGCAAACAGTCGCAACCGTTCCGAGGCTAGTAGAATATTCATAGAATACTAACTAGTGCCGAGACGACTGGAACCAAAGAGAATATCGCTCTAAAAACAATTTTTATTTCTCATATTCGGAAAGTAGTGTTTTCCTGATCTGAATATAGGGTGGAAAACGCTTCATGCCGGACCGAAAAAACCCATAGTAATTACTTTCTTCCCTAAGGCGGGAATGAAATTTCAAAATATAGAACAAAATTTTGTCTGTGACTTTGGAAAGAAGTTGACGAAAAAAAAAGGTTATGGAAAAATTTCTTACCCCACATTTACACTCAGCCCCTGCAACTGCTCCTGTCGCTGCCGGAAATATTTCCCTAAATACTTCTGTGGCAATAACGACGTCAATCGCGTTCACACTCAGCCTTCATACTTCTTTACTGCTCATCTGGTGGCCTACTATCACATGCAAGTTCCAGTGAGTAAGCGAGACAGCGCAATACATGATGTAAGGCGACATCTCCCTTACTCACTGGATCTTGCATGGTTTTAAGCTGAATGTAAACACTCACTCGCGCTCGCGCTGCCCGTCCTTTGACTTCCGCGCGAAAAACCGACAATCGATGGATCGCCGGGCAGCGGCATGCGGCAGCGGCATGGGCAGTGACAGCGCGAGTAACCTATTTACATTCGCGCGCTGCCCACTTCCCTGCTCACTTCCCTGCCCTACAAGGCTGAGTGTTTTGGCATTAAAAAAACGTGATAGTATAAACAGCAGTGTGAATTTCAAAAATACTTATTAGGGTCAGCACTCACCAAGAGCAATGCATTTTCTGATAACATTTAAATATTAACTTCTTAAATATGAACATACAGTGTAAAATAAACACATATACAAACGCGATTGTCCTGAACATCAAGTTAAGTAGTTAACTTAATATTGCATTTTAAATTTTCTGATAAAACCAAACTCGCTAAAACAGTTGATGGTAACCCCTCTGCAATGCTCTTGGTGTGTGCTTAAGCGGAACGGAGACACCCCCCTGACGCACGCGGTATGTCCCATATTCAAAATTAAAAACTGGTTAAATTATCAAAACAATATCATTTAAGTAGGTCTACTACTCATGATTTTACGGTTATTAGTTTTAGAAAAACTTATTTTTTTACTTTCCTTATATTCGAAATGAAAAGTAGAGTGTTTAACACGGATAAAAGGAATAATTCCTGCTCGGACTATAACCTAAGTCTAAATTCCTCGCACGGGAATTATTCCTTTCCTCCCTTGTATAACAATCTACTGTAACAGTTCTTAGCCTGTATTTAGCTGCCTCCGTGGCCCCGCCTGCATGAATTAACTGGGACGGATTTACTTAAATGTATTTGGTAAGTACATGTGAATCCGCCGTTTTGCACTTCTAGAAAAATATAGTTTAAATAAATAAAATGCGACATATTCATTCATTGAATACAAGCTTTTGCCAGGGGCTTGGGACTCCGCGTTCCCTTGTATTTTTGGGATAAGAAGTAGCTTATATGTCTCGATCATTATTTTCCTGTGGACAATATTTCAAACCCATTCTATTCAGCATGTATTTGGATATGTTTAAATTTTTTTCAAATTCAAATTGAAATTGCTTATTCTCAATATAGGACTTATACGTATCACTTATTGATATATACTTAAAAATAGTGTAAAAACCCGAATTTGTATAAAAATAATTATAATAAAGATTAGACAAGGTAATAAACTTGATACCAAAACATTTCTTGCATGTGTATCTAACACACAATGGCTCTACGCCTTGATATATCACGACATGATACCCATTCAACTCCCTTTCACTACGACAAGGGATTGTAGGTTACGCAGCACTACAACTGGAATGCAATTCTATTTATAAATAAATAAACTAGTTAGCTACAACTATTGTCGTTATGGCTTTATAAGGCGTTGTTTTGTATGGGAACTGTGTTAAATTGGCAATAAATAAATAATTTCTAGAAAGCGAGTTATGCAGCCATGATCACCGTATATAACTTTTTATTTCTGCTTAGATTTTGTTAGCCATTTGTTCCTTACCTCTCTTCCCATGAATTTTATAAGCGTGACATTATAAAATAGGAGAAAGAAGCTCTTAATTTTCTTATACCTACTTCTTTCTAACAAGTGGCAGATTTCACCAACAACGACGTAAAGCATAAAAAAAATGTCCAAGAACAATCTATTATGATTTCTGGTAAACATGGCCTTATCAAGCCTGTGTATAGTTTTATATAAGTAGGTACCTACTAGCTATACAAGTTTGGAGCTAAACATTAATTCGAGATTTTTAAAACTAGATATCCAAAGAGATGTTAAAAACAGATAATACTAAGTTAATAAAACTTTAAAAGAAATACTTTCTAACGCCTCAATATTTTTATGCAATATCACGTGGGCGAAGCGAACCGCGAGTCGGAATCGCACACTAAGATTCCAGCAGATGTGACTTCAAATAATAAAAAAACACACACATTGTGTTCACCATTTTTTATTTTTTTACTATTAAAACACATCCCTCAAAATACATAGTCGGTAAAGTCTCTACTAACACGGTCTACTAAAGAAGAAGACTCTACCTTCCTATTACGGTTCATGGGATACTGCCCCTGGACGGACAGACAGACGGACGAAAGACGGTGTCTTGAAAATAATTAACACCCTAAAATTAGTTTATGATAAATCTATGATTAGCATCTCTGTGACCATAAAACTAGGAATCGCGCGCCTAGGAATCGCGCGCGGCTCTAAGGCAATTTTTTTTTAATCTATGCTACTGACAGATAAAAAATTCTAACATTGCAATTTGTAAACAGCATCCGTCATAATATGACCCGACGCGGGTAAATCCCGCTGACCGGCTTTATTATCACTAAGCTAGAGGTACAAATACCCAATACGGTGGATCTTCCTACGAAAACGATGACGAAACACAAGATGAATAAATGCTTTACGCAAGGGGAAAAACATTACAGATTACGACACGCTTGTTTTGGTCATTGGCCGTGTTTTCCGGCAACACAACTCCCTTTATTCCTTTGCATATAGTAAAACTACTTAGCTATCACCCGCGGCTTCGCCCGCGTCATTTTCCCACGGGAACAATGTTTTTTTTCGGGATGAAAGGTATCCTACCTTTGTTCTTCTCAATACTTTTATCTATGTGTATGAAAAATTTCAGGAAGATTGGTGCAGAAGATAGGGTGTGAAATCGTAACAAACAAACGAACTCACTTTCGCATTTATAATATAACTAGCTGTTCCCCGCGGCTCCGCCACGCGTGGGACTCGGTTATATCGCGCCCAAAAGTAGCCTATATTTGACCTCAGGTCGTTAACTACATCCCTACCAAATTTCATCACAATCGGTCCAGCAGTTTAGCCGTGAAGAGGTGACAGACAGACAGACAGACTTTCGCATTTATAATATTAGTATGGAAGTATGGATTAGTATGGATTAGTATGGAAGTATGGATTTTGGAAGTTAGGATACAAAATTGAAAGTGGGTGGAGGAAGCGATGAAGGTAGTAAGGATCAAAACAAATGGAAATCTTTAGTCTCTCCAATAATCTGAATCTGAACTGAATCTGAATCCTACCCCTACCTACTTACTACCCTGGGAAACAGGCGTGATGGATGACATCTATGTTTGTCGTAAAATACGACTTTAAAATAAATAAAGGCTCCAATTTACTTGGTGTATTTCACAAGAGGACAAAATATGGCGAAATTTGCTGAAAACTATTTCATAGTGAAACAATGTCAAGCAGGCTACAGCGAAAGTATGTAATATCAATAGTATTAAGATTAAATATCTAGACGTGCATCTTCATCCTAGCGTGCTTTCCAGTTACATCCTTAGCTTCAACCTATGGGCAGTACGCTTTTAATCATGGAGCTATAAAATTAATAGAACCAAAAGTGTTAACCAGTTTTGAAATTGAGGCCATCAGATTTTTTTTCTAACGACTGCCATCTAACGATAAAATGCATGTCCGAAGGCTGTCTAGCTCCTCAATATCGGTTAAAACTTCATTGGAGAAAATAAATAGTTACAAAGAATTTTTTTAAAAAACGTAACTAGAATGAAACTGGGCAAACGCTATGAGTGGCGCACTGAACTTTATTAGCTCTGTTGCGTAAGTAAGACTGAAGAATATGCAAAAATGAAGAAAGGCTTAAATGATTTCATATCCAGGGCCATAAAAAAATACAAAAATATAATATGCCAACTGTCACTGTCACGCATTGTGAATTGTCACGACGGGCTAAAGTTGCAAGCAAACAAAACTTCAAATAGTGTTGGGTAGGACACGACTTAAAAAAGAGTTTGTAAGAGTAGCCACTTTTCTGCTATGAGCCAATACAGTGTACTACTTCAAATAAGGCGAGGCGTACTGAAGCTCAGCGATTTGTACTAACACATATAATTAATAGTACCAGTACCTGATTTTGTACCAGTACTAGATTTTGTACCAGTACCTGATTTTGTACCAGTACCTGAGTTTGTACTAGTACCTGGGTTTGTATTAGTATAATTACAAATATGACATTTGATGGTATTGCAGTCTGAACTCTGATAGATGACATTAATAAAATATTCAATGTCGCAAAGTAATATGAAATGATTATCATTTATTATTAATTTTTAAGAAGGTTAATTAAAAAATCAAACAAAAAATTAAAAAAGTGCACATGCTAAGAAAATTACATATTTGAATGTAAAAATAATATTTGTGCAACTTTGTTGCCACTTAGTCTGTTTCTTCTGCCGGTTATGACTTACTAAAGGTGCGCTCAGAAGGAACAGAAGTGGCAACCATGCACAGCCATTTTAAAGGACTTGAATGGTACCTCCTGCAGTCGGATTGATGTTTTGAATTATAACACCCACTTGCTCATCAAACTCGTCCCATATGACGACGCGCGCGACAGTGTTGTTGAAGATGCGCAGCGCTCCTCACAGTACCTACTTAGCGATGGCAACATATTTCACTCTCGCTCTCTCTCGTTGCGACGGAGAGTGGAGCGAGGAACACGACTGCCGCTACATAAGACGCAGTACCTATACTTCAGTGAGGAACGCGATAACCGCGTCATAAGATTTGATTGTAGTACACTTTTAAAATGTACTAAATATTGAGCCGCTCTTACATTTGTAAGTCATAAACGGGACAAATGTACCACCTCTTGTACGTCCTGCGACTGCCGCGGCACAAAATTTGAAGCAGTACACTTTAGTGAAGACCGCGACAGCCGCGTCATAAGATTTGAAGTAGTACACTTTTTAATGTTGAGGCACTCTTACATTTGTAAGTCATGTACGGGACAAATGTACCGTGGTTGTGGGAGTCTTCGACACTGAGGTAGTTATCGACAGTTTATTTATTTTTTAATTAAAATAACTACTAAGATTTATATTTTTATACTGGCAACACTTAATCGTAAATAACATTGATACTGGTATGACAACAACTGTCATCAATCGATTCTGACGTTTTGTTTGCAAATGGCGAAATTTTAATTAGTACCGGCCGGACTATTTGGCGGAAAATCCATAATTACTAAGGAAATCGTTAAGGTGGTGAGTCTACTTTTTTGTTTGTAACATATTTGATTTGTTTAGTATAGAACTTCAGTTATATTTTTCAATTTAAGAAAGGATTTATGAAGTCATTCAAATATAACCTATAACATTACACATGTTTTTTTTTCTCTTTTGATGCTGGTGTTCATTACTGATACAATAATTTGCGTTTGTTCAGTAATCGACATGTGTCGAAAATTAACTTTATCACACAAAGTTGTGCTGGTGATCTCATATCGTTCTATGAATTAAGGCAAATTGATTTATCCTCGAAAATCTGGATTTGCTGATATTTTCCTAGTAATCGACAGTGTCCATAACTGGTTGATTATAACTGGTACTCGGTCATTACTGGTACAACAATTTGCATTTGTTCAGTAATCGACATGTGTCGAAAACTAACTTTATCTTACAAATTTGTGTTAGTGATTTTATATCGTTATAAGGATTAAGATAAATCGAGTTATCCCCGAAAATCAGCATTTGCAGGCTTTTTACTAGTTATCGTTACTCCATTTCAATCCAATAAAACCGTCCATAACTGGTTGTTCATAACTGGTTCTCTATATTTTTTCACAGATGGCACCTAAAAAAAATTACACCCCACATCAAATGGGGCAAGCGATTGAAGCTGTTAGAAATGGCGAAAAGGTGGCAACAGCAGCTAGAAGATTTAATGTACCTCGAGTCACTCTCTTTAACAAAGTGTCTGGTAAGACGCCAGTAAATTGCAGGATGGGTCCTAGTTCAGTTCTTACAAAAGAAGAGGAAAATATTCTTGTTCAGTGGTTGCTAGCACTTGCTGCCCGGCGTTTTCCTGTTTCAAAAGAATATCTTTTAGAAAGTGTTCAAAAGATAATGATAGATCAGAAAAGAGAAAATCCCTTCACGGATAATAAACCCGGAAGAACATGGTTTGAATCATTTTTAAAGAGAAATCCAGAGATAAGAGAAAAAACAGCACAGAATATAACCAAAGCAAGGGATGATGTAACAGAAGAAGACATTATTAGATGGTTTAAAGAAGTCGATGAATATTTGGAAGAAAATGGTTTAAAAGAGATTCTGAAAGATCCCAGACGTATTTTTAATGCCGATGAAAGTGCGTTTTTTTTAACACCTAAACAGGGCAAAGTACTGGCGAAACGAGGTGACAATAACTTGTATAGCTCTGGAGGTGATGACACTTCCCTCCACGTACCATGGCTCTACCAACCTCTCGGTTATACGAGCCGAATCTCGGGAGAGTGCGCTGTACTAGCATTTCGCATCTCTTTCCAGTCGCACCTGCTTGATCTCCCTACAAGTTCTCTATAGTGTCGCCTATCTATGCAATCATTGCATTTTAATAACTCTCCCCCATCCTTAGGGGGCTTACGTTCACAAGTACGCCTCGCTTGCCTTCGCGGCCAGAGGCCAGCTTCTGTCTTCTAGGTCTTTGAGTTTGTCACAGTTTCAGTTTTTCTCTTCGTCTTCTTTGTCTGCTTGTGGCAGTATTCTCGATGTGCTCCTACTTTTCAAGTTATGCCCCTCTCGAGGCCGCTTCGAATTTTATGCCACCGATGCGAGATTTCTTTTAGCCGCTTAAAGTTCGCCTCAGATCCCACGAGATCGCAATAGTAGACCGGGCCCACCCCGAGCGGGACAACATTATTTAATAGTTCCCTACGCGCCTCCTCATAAATCGGGCATTCCCAAAGTATGTGATGGACGTCCTCAGTGACCGCTTCCTCGCAGAAGCAGGCTGAGGTGTCCGAAAGCTTCATGCGATGGAGCCTACCCCTGAAGCAGCCGTGTCCGGACAAGATCTGAGAGGTCTCATAGTCCGGTTCGACCCAAGTTGCCTTGAGCCGACCCGCCACGTCCGGGAAAAATCGATATGTTTCCCTACCATCGGTCGACGCGTCCCAACGCGATTGCCATGTGGCCAGTGCGGTCTCCGCAATGCTACGTTTCGCGCGCTGTAGCTCCTCCCGGGTAACCGCGGATTCGCGTGCTTCCCCTAACCTACCAGCACGGCCCACCTCGATGTC
Organism: Apomyelois bistriatella; assembly: GCA_947044815.1. Lineage (NCBI taxonomy): Eukaryota > Metazoa > Arthropoda > Insecta > Lepidoptera > Pyralidae > Apomyelois > Apomyelois bistriatella. The sequence goes on from OX345693.1 coordinate 3,902,613, forward strand.
GGCCGGCAGAACCTTTCATCTGGAGGTGATGAAAAAGAAAATCTTTCGGTTCTTATTACAGCTAATGCAGCTGGTGACCTGGCATCACCGATGGTGATTTACAAATACGAAAGAGTACCCGCATATATTTCAGCTGGTGTTCCAGAGCATTTTTTCATACTCTTTCATCACAATCCGTAAAGGTCCACTGCTGGACTAAAGCCCTCCCGGATAATTTTTTGCCATAATCACCACGCTTGGCAGGCGGGTTGGCGATCGCACTATCTTGGTTGGTAAAATACGAAACGCAGTAAGACCTTGCTGCCCACCCTGTGGATATGATCCTTTAGCCTTGTTACGATATTTATGGCCAAGAGCAAAAGTGACCCTATTATATGACGGAAACCACGGCGAACTACCCTTCCCTACTAATTCGTCTTTAATCCGCATAAAACAACGTTTTGAGCTCAAATTATTTCGTCCTTAAAGGTGTCGATTATTGGGTGTTCATTACTAATGATGTCGATTACTGGTGGTCTATTACTGGAAGTGTGGTGTCGAACGCTGACACATTTAATGGTTTTTACAATTTTAGTATTTTATTGTAAGTTAAGTAAAAGTGGCACAAATGTAAGCAATAAATCTTATATTGATTATATATCTGCCAATATTTAACAATCATTATTAATCAGACATGCTTTACAAGTGTTGTATACCTGGTCAAACTACACAACTCCCTTATGGTGTCGATAACTGCCACAACTACGGTACTGCCTCTTGTACGTCCTACCCAACACTAACTTCAAAAGAAAACAAGTACAAGGAAAAACAAATTGTGTGTTGATATAAATGTAAAATTGCATTCTTTTGAACTGTGGTTTTGAAGAAATTTGAACTGTGGTTTTGAAGAAATCGATCATTATAACAAACTTATTATGGGTACTGAAGTTAAAAATAAGCCCAAAGACTGCCTGGCCTGCAGACTTGTAGGCTCCGCCGGTCTTATCGGCATTGGAGGTTATCTTGCAAACGCTGCTTGGAAAAATAAAACTTTTGCGGGAAGATACACTATTTCGACACTTTCTTTTGGTAACAATATAATATAGACACAAACATTCCAAACTTTAATGCATATATTTTAGTGCTAATGGATGTCCATTCAGTTTTTCTTAGTCCAATTTTTTTCGCATCCTTCAGTATACTTACTCTAGTCAGTTACCTCATAATTGAGCTTAGTAGAAGTTGTAAACCGTAAAAATGTTGGCTTGACCTCGTAGTGGTGGACATACAAGTAAATTGTCTATTGTTCAAAGATGCAGAAGAGAGCAAAAACAGGAAAGCAAATCCTGGGCTGTGCAAAAATGAAAATTCATCAACAGCTATAAATATATTTGTTTTTTCAGGATTCATCTGCATGGGGATTGCGAGATACAAGCAGACATATCCGTTTAACAAGAAAGAAGAAAATGCTTAAAAGTAAATTATAATTTATATTTTAACCCTTAATAACTCATGAGACCGCATATCATTATTAATTCTGTTGTTCTCTTGTGGAGTTGATGAATTAATTATGTATTTGTACATATATTTTATCTTAGTATATGTCCCCTTATTGTGACATACAAGGACTATGTGATGTACAGTCGAGGTAAATAGTATGGGGTTACTTTTTCATTCTCACTGTACCATACCAAAGACAGGGGAATTTAAAAGACCCTGGTACCTAAGTATATTTGTATACATTTTGTATAGTTATGACATTTTATTCTAAATAGTCAAATAAATAATATGTTGAATTTTCTAGTAAGGTAGAATAGTATATTATTTAGTATGTAAAAGTAGTATGTGTACAGGTTTAATTAAATATTTATTGTATTTGTAGATATTTGAATTATAATATAAACCCCTCTTTCTCTTTCATCAAAGCCTCCATGTGTGGGAGCTCCGAACCACACAAGTTTTGTGTATAAAGCTTGCATTTTTATGCATAATTATTTATTTATTTTATTTTCTTCGGAAAACAACATGGGAGGTGGAGGAAGACCTATACATGCTATCAAGTTCAGTGGGCCACATAAAAAGTATACTACTTTATGGCCCACTATAACACATGCCATCCTCATTGGGCCCCAAAGAGTCGATACAGTGGGAGATAACATATAATTTTACTCCTGCATATGCTAAATAATCGCACATGACTGGTTTTTAAGGCGTCCAAAGACTGCAGTAACCACTTACCATTTCCTAGTTGCATCTTCAACTTACGCATCAGAGCCCAGTAACCATAGATTTAAAAAAAATTTGACAGCGCGATTGATTCGAACTTCTTTGCCAGTAACTGTTTGTTACATACTTAAAAGTCAAAATAGAAATGCCAATCCAAACTAGATGGCGCTCGCTGTCGCTTGACATGCGCCATCCTTACCAATACGCATGTCTGCAAGGCTTCTCGTACCACTCGCTGAGCTTTATGTCTGTTAAATATTATAAAACTAGTGACCCGCCCCGGCTTCGCATGGGCATAAATACCTTCCTCTTGAATCACTAACTATTAAAAAAAACCGCATTAAAATCCCTTGCGTAGTTTTAAAGATTTAAGCATACATAGGGATATAGGGACAGAGAAAGCGACTTTGTTTTATACTATGTAGTTATAGTGAAGGCACTGTTCTTAAATAGGTATCATGCCATCTACCGAAAACTTTAGTTACTAATAACTCAATTGGATGCAAGTAGTCTGCGGACGTAGAACCATCATTGAGATATTGTTAGAAATGTCTACTAGATGCCTTCAATAGCCGTGTGTCAACCGTAAATGTGGTAAAAGGCGACTCTAGCAACTAAGGACTCACCGTCGCGTCGATTCTCATTTTCCTCTTGGCTCCCCAACAGCTACGTGTAAAAAGTTTTCGATCTCTGTTACTAGGACATAACAAAATTTTCTTCCTGGCTTTAAAGATTTAGTCCTAAAGATATTAACTCCTTTTTTCATGGCTGGCATGGCAATTGCATATCACAAAATTAAAAAAAAAAATTAAGTCCCAATCTACTTATGAATATTTATAAGCGTCGGCGTCAGTTCGAACTAGTATGAGATTTTGTAAACACAGACGCTAGCGACATTTTTATGCATAATTATCCACATCGTCCCTGGCGGATAGTAAGGTAACTAAGAAATTCCTTATAAAATCCTAACTTATAAAGTCTCATACTAGACGTACAGTAATGCAAATTATTTTGATGTTCAGCGATGACTGCAAATTTATGCTCCTGATCATTTAAAAGGGTACTCGACTGTATTCGTATACGAATTAAGATTAAAATAGGTTGTTAGAAAGTGTCCAAGGCACCTAATCAAATTCAGTTGGTGTAACGTTTCCAATAAATAACCTCGGCCCTCCGGGCTATCAATCAACATTACCACGAACGAAATTATATACAGAGTGGAGAACAAACAAAACAACGTCCTTCGATGCTGATTGTACAGTGAGCCACACAGAAAAGTTTATGACTACCCTTAATCTAACACCTAAGGAACTATAATTTTCTGTGTGGCTCACGGTACCTATATACTTAGTAGTAGAATTTCAATCTTATTTGGTACACGTGTGCTACAATAACCAAAGGACCACGAAGGCAGTTTAGTTTTAGATTTGTGGTATGTGGCTATATTGGTGAAAGTTTATTCAACACTAGCTGTTCCCCGCGGCTCCGCCCGCGTGGGACTCGGTTATATCGCGCCCAAAAGTAGCCTATGTGTGACCTCAGGTCGTTAACTACATCCCTACCAAATTTCATCACAATCGGTCCAGCAGTTTAGCCGTGAAGAGGTGACAGACAAGACAGACTTTCGCATTTATAATATTAGTATGGATTTTGAACGTTCACCTTTTTGAATAGCAGCTTTTTTACCAAACTGCAGCGAAGCCCAAAAATAAGGGTTATGTGTTTGATGTATGTTTGTTCACCTCTATGTTCTGTCTGAAAACGTGACCTATTTTTAAAAAGTGGCAATATATTTATAAAAAAAAGTATTAATATGGCAGATTTATGGTCTCTTAGTGTACTTCAATAAAAGGGTAGTCAGCCTCTTTTATATTTGAAAGTTACCTACTATTTATTTTGAGATATTATATCTCAAATTTAATTTCATGCAGCAGTCGTCATTATTTTTATTTATTTATTTTGCAAAAATGTAGTAAATTATCCATTAGCAGTTTTTCTTTCGTTCTCTTACACATTTTCTGATTCAAGTACTTATATATACACTAGCTGTTCCCCGCGGCTCCACCCGCGTGGGGCTCGGTTATATCGCGCCCAAAAGTAGCCTATGTTTGACCTCAGGTCGTTAACTACATCCCTACCAAATATCATCACAATCGGTCCAGCAGTTTAGCCGTGAAGAGGTGACAGACAGACAGACAGACAGACAGACAGACAGACAGACTTTCGCATTTATAATATTAGTATGGATTGACACAGCACCGTTTCAGACGTCCACTAGTTACCGGCCTTCTCAAACGAAAGCATGGAAATTATCCTACTTGTAGGATAAAAGTATATGTTTAGCAGCAAATCTACAAACAAATGCAATAATGACGGAATTACGTTTCCCAGCTTGAGCCGAATTAACTGGAGTGAACACGACTTTGGCATTCCCTGATTATGTTATGTTCTGGTTTAATTCACTCACAATATATTAAACGAGAAGACCTATAGATTTGCTTAAGCATGCCTTTAATCAAAACGTGATTTATAATTTTCATATGTAGCTATCTATCTATACCCTTATTCAGCTTCTATAATAGTCACATATTCTATCTATACATATTTATTTTCCCTTGGTACCTACACTATACTTGGGACTGGGAACAACTTTTCTAACTTTAGTAAAGGGATCCCGTTTTAACCCTATTGGTATTTAGCACCTTTAAAAGTCTTAATAATGTGAAAAGAATTATTGTTTCATTTGTGGGATCTCTACAATGAACAATAAACAAAAAAAAATTACGTGTGACGAACTTACTTACCTATATTTTTTTGTGGGATGAACTAACTTTTGGACAAATTGACAACAAACCAATAAAAAGCTGCAGTTGAACGTAAGTCAAATGGAAACTTTAATGTTTAACTAGGTACTTAAACATTTAAGTTTCCATTTACGTTTAGGGCAAAAATAAAGACCAAAAATTATTGTTCTTATACTTACTTGAAAGACTTAAGTGGTTGAAAGAATAAGTATCAAATACTTAAGTACTTGTTCTACTTATAGAACCGCGTTCACGGAACCGCTCTGGAATTAAGTTCTTTCATTAAGTAAGTGTTCTTCTTTGTATTTATTCTTATAATTAAGTTTTTGTGTTATATAAGGTGAATTTAAATCAACTGCAAATATTTTAAGGGCAGATTCAGACCACTAAACTGAACAACTTTCCTAAATAATTTATGAAGAAATACGAAAAAATTTTTTTGACCTCCCATACAAATTGAGAATCAGCTGATCTAGTTTAGTATGGAGAGTGAAAAATAAAATTTTATATTTCGATATAAGTTTATTTGGAAAAGTTGTTCAGTATAGTGGTCTGTATCTGCCCTTAAAATATTTGCAGTTGATTTGTGTCCACCTTGTATAAATACTTGTTTGATTCCATTTATTGGAATACAATACCACACGGCGACATTGGTAACAGATTTATAGTTTCTATAATCTCAATCACTATTTTTGTTTTTTTTTTTTCTCATCCTGTTTGTGATACCTTGAGAGTGTCAATAACATGCTGCCAACTCGTGGCAACAGTCATACATAGACACATTTTATACATATAATCCATTGTAGAGTCAGTAAATTCAAACTTTTACTTTGAAAAGAAAATGTTGCACTTACCTTCCTTCTCTCACCCGAATCTAGTGTCAATAATTGTTAATTCTATAATAGTAACTATAATATTACCTAAAATCGACATTTTTCTTCATAACTTTTAAAATGATTCTCTTTTTTTTTCACTTATTACATAAGTCATTTTATAAAGTTATTCAACATTTTAATTGTGTTAAAAACTGGCTAAGTCAAATCTAACCTACTTCAAGATCTCACATTTTTAAATAACAGCAATTGTTATAGGTATCTAATAAAGCAAAGAAATAGAGTTTGATACTTGTTCATAATGTTATTTTGTTCCTATAAAAACATATTTCGATTTTGCATAGAACTTGGCACTCATTTAGATCGCCATTCTTTTTGCGGCGAAGCTCACCGCCAAGCATAATTTTTGTATTGAACTTGGCTCTCGTTTTTTACATTTATGTTTTTGGTGGGATATCATTACTTTTTGTAAGGAAAACTAGGCAAGTATTCCTATTTAATGTTCTTTTTTGCGTTTCCGCTGCGTGGTTTTCTTTTTTATGCTATTGTCTACATTCTCTTGAATGTTAGAGATAATAGTACGCATTGCCCATTCATTATCTGCTACCTTTTTAATTCGCTTCCTGTTTACGCTTAAATTCGCCAAGTCTGGGCGATATAACGGTCTCAGGCGGTTATATTCTATTATATCTTGTGCTTTAATTTGACTAGGGTCTAGATTAATAAGGTGTACTCCGTCTAGTGTTTTAACTCTGGAGAAAAAATAAATTTAACTGTCAAGAAAATTTACTACTAGTTTTAAAGTGTTTTTTTAAAAGAAAGGAATACTATTCTATACTAGTTTAATATTCCTGTGTCTTCCTATTTCAATTACACGTGAATCTTACTCCTACGGTCCTACCTAATAAACAAATGACAAATTAACCTAAAAGAGCTACAAACAAATGAGGTTTTGAAAGAAACGATTTACGTAATATTAAATAACTCACAAATGCCGTTAAAGTACAATACTAAAAAGGAATAATTTATATCTGGACTATTCCAGCTATAACTCAAATAAATTTAGTCGAACGACGCAGCATTAAACGCAATCTAATAGGTGGGTTTCCGCTAAACAACCGGGCATAACGAGGACGCTGGCGCGAATGAGCGCCGCTAAGAGCATACTTTGGTTCGTTCGCATTTTAAGTCGTATAGCGCTGTGAGCCGCGCACAAGTGCAAGGCGCGAGCGAGTTTAAGCAGCATTCTTAGACTAGTCAATACATACATATATCGGTACCAATAAGACTTCGCTATTGCCTTGACCTTGGTATACATACACATTGGAGTTTCTTTTAGGGTACAAAGAGTTCGAACTAACAAATTTATACCTTAAAATATTATTTCTTATTTTCAAAAGAAATCAGAGAAACGAACCTTGGGCACTGATCTTTGTTAATTTAGTGAGCCGTGGACTCTAAGATAACTACTATGCAGGTATAAACCAACCGACCCGCTAAATTTTAAGTAAATCGCTACCGCTTATAATTTTGTACCATAAGTCAGAGCGTGACGCTGATTGGCTGGTGTGCTGCCGCGCGCCGCTGACGACACACCGTTGTTGGCCGGTTGTTTAGCGCGTAGGTATTACAAGTTTTTTGTATGAGGACACCACTTATTTTTTGACTTTTTTATTTTTTGATTTTTTCCTACGCTTACACACAATTTCCGAGCTGGATTCCAAATTTCATCCTTCTAGGTCATCTGGAAGTAGGTTAGGTTTAGGTACTATAAGTCAGTCAGTCAGTGCTAAAATTTACAACTTTTTGACCTTCATATCTTTATAACCGTTTGAGCTAGCTTCATGAAATTTGGGCTTCTACATGTCCTGATGGATCTTATTAAACACACGTAGTTTTATGTGTTTACATTAAAGAGGTTTCGAGTTATAGAAGGGTCAAAAGTGGCACCAAGTGGTTCGTGTAATATTACACTCGGCGCTGGCTAGCCAGTTCCTTTGCTTGAACTTGGCTTGACACGCTGCCGCGTGTCTAGATAGTAGGTCCGAGTGCGACCACGGCTTTACCATTACCATTTTTGAAGCTATTTTAATATTTGAACTAAAGCATAAGTATTACGCATTCACTCGATCCTATAATGCGAAGTCGCGAAATTCTAATTTCTAGCTCTCATCAAGCTTAAACGTAATTCAACAACAACTGAATAAATCAATAAATTATCAATCGCCAATTTCATTATACGCTCTTTGATGCCAGTAAATTACTTTATGGCAGGCTCCAAGCGCTGTCAGAGCAAAGGCTAGGTATAGCAATAAAGTCCACATCGCTACACAGATCACGGAGTTCAGTCGGGGTAAACAAGTTGTCGCTGATAAGTTGCCGCCGCACAGTCGCGCGCGCCCGCCCGCCCTACGCACGTGTCCCAATAACAAAGGAAATAACTCTTTAAAAAGTGCGTTGACAACCCTAAAAAGCAAACTGATTGCCAATGGGTGAGTTGCAATTTGGAATAACTAATTTAAAAAAAATTGTTTGGAACATTTTGTAATTCGAACATTAGCTTTTTTTCAATTGTTTCTGTCCATATGGGAACAAATTCATTATATTCACCTGTTGAGTGCAGCTTGGCTTTCCATTAACAATTAGACCATAAACAATAAACCTTTACGAGTAGAAGTGCGTCGACGTTGTGGATGACGCGTCCAGTTGTTTGTTTGCTATCGGCATAATGTAATGGGGTAATTTGTATCTGAATTGGTTAGTTGATACACTCCGTTTGCTCTGTTGAAGAGTGTTCCATATTCATATTGACATTAAATGTTAACATTTTTGTTTAAATTAATATTTAAAACCCTTTAAAATCTTTAACCCACTATTACGTAGTGTATATTTTCTTTGCTATTACCCCTAACACTATTTTTGACGGTTTTATTTTATTTAGTACTTTTTCCCAATAGTAGTAGGACCTAGTAGTAAAAAAAAGAAATTTGTTGGTGAAGAAATGACAAATAATCTTAAGTACTTAATTAATTGAATTCAATAATGATTAAAACTTCTTTAGAGTTAAAATAATAATTATATCTGGGTTAGATATGATTATTAAACTTCATATGACATAAGTTTATAGTAGTTTTATCATTAAAAAAAAATTCTTATTGGCCAACGTTTACAAAGACAAAATAAAACCACATGTTTACGACATTCTAACATACTCGCCATATCACACTGGATCGATGTTACAATGTTCTATGTAGCTAATTTCGTTATCAACAGATAAGCCGTGGGCAGAGCGAGGGCTCAGCGGGGCACCTTGGGAGCTCGACGAGTACCAGAGGCAATGGGAGAGCGAAGCGCGCGTGTTAGGGTCACCGCAAGCGAGAATCGCAGGAGCGCCTCAAGCGAGAATCGCAGGAGCGCCTCAAGCGAGAATCGCAGGAGCGCCTCAAGCGGGAATCGCGGATTGGGAAAGTCATGGAAATGCCTGGAGTGCCGCTTGGGGAGCGGTGGCTGGTGCAGGGACGGTTCTGCTGATCGCCGGAATCGTCCTGCTGTGGAGAAAACCCAGGAGGAGAGATACTCAATTGCTTGCGCCGCTTGATGTCGGACAGAACGTAAGTGTTTTTTTTTTCAAATGAATTGTCTACATGTTTCTATACTGCTTGTAACAGATAGGTTGTCGTTTAGAATCGTTGTTTATTAATTCCGTCATTGTACAAATTGTATTCTGTACAATAGTTATTTTTCAAAATTTCAGGGACGTAAATTTATTTTCATCCTTCAAAGAGTTTTCGCGAGAATGTTCAACATACCTTATTTAATTCGCCATTAGACTTTATGCATCGACAAAATCATTCATGCAGTGGCCAGTAAATGCGCTGGTAATTACAATAACAAAGTATCATTGGTATTGTAAAACACTTAAGTAAAAAAAAAAACTGATTTGGACGATATTCATTACATTTTTTGAAGGGACGGGTGTCCGCGGTGCTGGTATTCTTAAAGTGCACTAGCTTTTGCCGAAATTATTCCGCGTGAATGTTCTTTTCTAATCAGATTGTCGTTTGCCAGTTTTGGTAGTATTTTTAGGATTTTATACATTAAAATTGACAAAAGTAACCCTTATTAATCACCCGTGAGTCAGTCTGTCCGTCTGTTAAAGCTTGTTCTTTAATTGAAATCTTTATACCTCTACATATATGGGCACACCGCCGCCAGCTATTTATAGACAAACACAATAGACACACCATTGAGTCGCGTCCAATCGACCGATATGTACAGTGGGTCATGTTTATAGAAAACCACCTTAGAGCTTACTTATGCAAGTGTAATGGTAAAGTGGTATACTTTTCTCTGTGGCCCATCGTACCCTTTTACCCAAGTTGTATAACTTGGCCGAACTTCATTTGTGTTGTGACCATCGTAAAATTAGAGGGAGCTATAAGTTAGGTGAACATAGTACGATTAGATAGGGTTAACTTTGTCCTAAACCAAACATGTTTGATTTTAGTAGACTTAGAAGATGTGACCTGTTGTGATTCACTTTATTATCATAGAGATACCTCAAATCTGTATCTATATGCTTATTTTTGAGCTAAAGAGTTTATTTGAGTTGTATGTTGCGCTTATCTCTGGAACTATAAAACCACCAATAAAGTAGAAAAATCATTGCATGTGAGTTGAGTAATAAAAATAGGGAAGAATGGCCTATAAGCAGATGCAGGCTTATGCCCAGCAGTGGATTGTAGACTGATGCTGATGATGCATAACATAGATGCTATGATGATAGGCGCTTGAAACCGCAGCGCAGAGCTACTCAGCTACCTAGTCGTAAATGTGATAAAAATAAAGAGATTATTCCGAAAACATCAAAGTGAGACAAAGAAAACAAAAAAAAGATCTGTTTAGCAATTTGATATTTGATAAATTGACTTTATTTGTATTCAGAAAGGATGTTTTTGAAGGTTCCATTCATAGATTAAAAAATAAATTTTCCTGGCGCGCGATTCCAAATTCTATGGTTCCGTTATTTGATAAAACAACGAATAATTGAAGGCCTTAAATTGGTTTCACCTTTGAACTGTCAACTTGTCATCACTTGAGCTTATTTTTCAGATGCATCCTTATCTTACGCTTCACAAGATACGATTTTAATCATGGTCAGTACAATTATCATCGTCATCACCATCACTTCAGCCGCAGTTGACTATTTTTATACATAGGCCCCAATGATTTAGAATATAATAGAATAGAAAACGGTTTATTTGAATTTCCAAAATGACCGGTGGGAAGCGGCCTACATCCTGATGACCTTCTTCAGGTCATCTGACCATCTCGTCGGTGGATGTCCGATGCTGCGCTTGCCGGTGCGTGGTCGCTATTCCAGAACCTTTCTGTCATCGGTTCATCGCGTATGTGCCCCACCCACTGCCACTTCAAAAGAGCTAATCCGCTGTAGTGAATATTAGTACACAACAAACTAAGTGTTTTCTCTGTATGCGATTGAACATCTGTACTACAGTACTACAGAATCACAGAATACTATACATAGTATTCTGTTATCTGCGCTATAAGTAAACTGTGCCACTAGCCAATATCTTCTCTTAATCCCTGAGCGACGTTAACTCACTTTAAATATGATTGGAACGTCCGACGCCCTTCGGATTTAATTTATAACGTAGCAAAGCATGGTGTTCCATATAAATTATTTTATATTGATGTTATAAAATACTAACTTTCGCCCGCGGCTTCACCCGCGTAAATTTACCTCGGGAACAGTGCTTTTTACCGGGATGAAAGGTACTCTATCTTCTTCTCAATACTTTTCACATTGTATGCAAAATTTCAGGCAGATCGGTCTGGTAGATAGGGCGTAAAAGCGTAACAAACAAACCAACAAACAAACTCACTTTCGCAATTATAATATTAGTTGGGACTAACTTTGCTTTGCGGTTTCACTCGCCCGTAGCTCGAATTTACTATATATTTAAATTATATATATAGGAACAAATCACCCAGATTGAGTTAGCCCCAAAGTAAATTCGAGACTTATGTTATGGGATATTAACTCAACGATACTATATTTTATAACAAACTAGCTGTTCCCCGCAGAGATTTAAGATTTAATAAACTTTCAAATAAGGTCCTAAATTGATGGAATACGAATCTCCTGCTCACGTGAATTGATACAAATAAATAAAATTGGAGCGTCTGCTAGTAATTTCGCGAAGTAACTCCCTAAAAGCATATGGAAAGTACACAGCGCCGATAATAAAAGAAAATTGTTATTTTGTCTGTTTGACGTGTTAATGCAAGTTTCACTGGCCGAAAACCGTTGATAAGAAATATCTTAAACTAAAATTTATTTTAGTCAAATAAGTTGAAAATAAGGAACGCACCGCCGTGCCTTATCTATTACGAGTAAGTTTCAAAGTGTTAGTTTCAAAGAATTTCGAATCGCGCGCAGTCAACAAATTTCTAATGGCGCGCGATCCCTACGCAATTTTTTTTTTATCTATAGCTAGTTTGAAAGTTGATTGTGATTTATTAAAGTTCTAAATTTATGAAAAAAAAATAGGTGATCATTTGAATTTATACAGCGCCTTCTAGGCTACCTATTTAAAGTTCTATCTCTAATAAAGAAATGTCAAAAGCTAGAGATATAGAATCACTGACGTACGGTTTTTACATTAAGCCCGATGGTTTAAGCAGGCCAGATACAAGTGTTTGTTACCTATAAGCGAGATGGAGCGATATATGAAGTAGCCGTTGCTTGCGGCTCCGCCCGCGTTGTACTCATTTATATCCATACCAAATTTCATCAGAACCGGTCCAGCTGTTTAGCCGAGTAACTGAAAGCGTAACAAACAGATAGACAGACAGACGAAAAGACAGACTATCCCATTTATAATATCAGTAAGAGTCGACATCTTGCTTACTTACATGTTTTTGAATCGCACCATGGTAAGAGTCCTTAACTGGAGCCTCTTGAAGAGGCCTGGCCAACAATCCGGACGTTTGGAACTGTTCACCACCACTCGAAATATCCAACAACGGCCTATTCATTCATTCTTAGTACGTAAATTGTTCCTTCGTGCCCTTTTCAATGATAATATGAGTCAATACAATCTTTTTATAGATTTTGTATTATTACCTTCATCTTGAATCATGTTCGGGGAAAACCTTTTGTTGAAGTTATTCTTTTATTAATTAATGGCGCACTTCAAATGTTTTCCAATATTATAAATTAACCTTATAAATTACTTGTAAACGTTTTTTATTGTACTTAATAAATATCTAACTTTTGACATAATACCTTTTCTTGCATTTTTTCTAATAAACCATGGGAACAAATATGGTATCACCCCAAACTCTATGAGTATCGTCATTCAATACAATATACCTAACTTCACGTCTTTACTGCTTATTGAATAGACAGGACCTTAAGGGTGACACCTAAAAGCATCGCTTTCTTTTATGGTATTTAGAATCTAAGGAATTTTTTTTTAGAATATCCCATTTTGACAGTATCACAAGTATGGTTTATCAGAATCAAATCGCAAAGTCACGTGGCTTCACAATTCACATGCTTCATAGCAAGAAATAAATTTTTTGTCAGACAGACCTTGGAACATCCCAAACAAACCGAAAACAACTTGACAAAGTATGTTTCCCGTGAGACTCCGCTCCACGTACTTAGCCATTTTATGAGAAAATGAAATTACTCCATCTTGCTTTTCATCTTTTATAATGTACAAAAATGGTTTCATTCAATGAACGTACTTACATATATTAAGATAAATACATTCTCCGACATATTGAGCTCAATTTAGACAAAAGGGACATCAGGCTTAATACCCGTCGCGTCTTGATTTTTTATCAACCCCCGACGAAAAATAATGATGTTGAAACTTTACCGTAACTATATCTGTTTTATTATTTTTAAGACTGGCCGCCTGCTTCACTTGCCTGTCATCTTATTCTTTGTAGCCTCTTTAATGATGATGCTGCTAGTGGGTTCTGCCGTGAAGTTCGTACATCCATAGAGAAAGTGTATTCCTAAGTCGGTGACTATAGGGCGTAACTTTAATCATCACTACATAGTATAAAACATAGTCGCTTTCTCTGTCCCTATGTATGATTTAATCTTTAAAACTACGCAACGGATTTTGATGCGGTTTTTTTAAATAGATAAAGTAATTCAAGAGGAAGGTGTTTATGCCCTTGCGAAACCGGGGCGGGTATTGCAAAAAGTAAAGACCGAAAAACAAACTCGAAAAATCAATTGGGGTGTGCATATTCTACTTGCTCAGTGCTGATCGTTTTTATAACCCTTTTTTGAAGAAAATAAAATTGCGAAAGTCAATCGTTAAACAATATCTATATCGTTTCTTTTTGCGTAAACATTATTTTCATCCGAGCGTTATTTCTTGCTGCAAAATAATCCCGTTTATTCTACTATCTGACTATAAGTCCTCTGTTGATTTGCGTCTAATAAAAGCGTATGAAAAATTGGCATTAGTGCCGCCCCCGCGCGACGTTTACCGGAAAAATATGTTAGTGCCCTGGGACTGGCAACAAATTGAATCACAAAATTGGAAAAGGTATTATAATATAAAATTCCAGACGAGATGAGAGCTAGAACGTAGTTTTAAAATATTCTCTTACGATTTTAGCGGCTCTGTGAGAATAATAAGTACGAACGCTATAATAATTAGAAGTTTTTTTAAATATCCCTTACATCTCATTTCTACTGAAAAATAATAATAATTCCCTATTTATATTTTTAAGGTTTTAGTTAACCTTAAAAATATAAATAGGGAATTATTATTAAAAATATTACGTTACGGATTTGACGAAAAAAATAATGGGCGAGTAATAAAAATATTTTTACTACATACATACATATAGTCACGTCTTTATCCCATACGGGGTAGACAGAGCCTAGGGCCAAAAGACCTTAGACCACGTTTGGCATGATGACAGTTGAAACAGGAAATCAATAGTGATGGGTTGCTAGCCGCATCGCCTATGTTAAGATTCCCCCATTCGCCGATTCCCTCAGTCGACTTTTACGACTTGCACGGGAAGAGAAGCTTTTTATTTTTCTCCCAGACCAGCATGGAAGTACTACATATTTTTTCCTATATCAGTAATGCGGAGTAATCTATGACGAAATTCCATCGGAAGATAAGTTCTAAGCAAGTACCATAGATTAGTTGCCGTCTTCTTCTTCATCTTAGCGCTTTCTCAGTTTCACCCCATAACACAAGTATAAAATCCGTGCGTCACATTTATATAAGTAATCTAATCTTCTAACCTTTAAAACTGATATTTCCAAAACACAAACAATAATATTGTGAGCAGCGGTTGGGGCATAATCTGTCACTCTGCCGCCTGAATGTGATTGATTACTCTATTAAAAGTCTGTTTCAACACCAAAAACATTTCTAATTTATAACAAGATTTCTTCAACTCATCAACGAGTGCCGTCAGGGGATTTAGGTCTGCTTACTTAATTTTTCAATCAAGTGTCTAAACAGATAATGAAAAAACAATAATCAGAATATTTTGTAAAGAAAGAGGTTTAAAGATTTAATAAGCTTTCAAATAAGGTCGTAAATTGATGGAATACGAATCTCCCGCTCACGTGAATTAGTACAATAAATAATATTGGAGCGTCATTTTGTAATTTAACGCCAAAACATTTCTTATTTATAACAAGACTAGCTTTTCCCCGCGGCTTCGCCCCGCGTGGGACTCGGTTATATCGCGCCCAAAAGTAGCCTATGTTTGACCTCAGGTCGTTAACTACATCCCTACCAAATTTCATCACAATCGGTCCAGCAGTTTAGCCGTGAAGAGGTGACAGACAGACAGACAGACTTTCGCATTTATAATATTAGTATGGATATGGATTTCTTCAACTCATTAACGAGTGTCGTCAGGGGATTTAGGTCTGCTTGCTTACTTAATTTTTCAATCAAGTGTCTAAACAGATAATGAAAAAACAATAATCAGAATTGCTACCAGTCTTAGCTTAGTTTTGGATCCGCTAAGCGTCCCGTATTATTTATGTAGTTAACACTTTAAAATGTTTAAGAGCCAATAGAGAAACCAAAAGATATATATAAAGAAATAAGGCGAACCTAATCGTACCATTGTAAAACAGTTTTTTGTACCATACTGTACCTATATGACTGAACATTTTTGAGTTGCTTGTTTTACTATGGAACCCTAAAATGGTTCGGTCTTGTGTGCTAAAGCTCCATCTATTGAAGAGCTCTCTGACTACACAAAATTCGAAACCGACACGACTTTCATAGCAACCCCGAAAAGATATAAAGATTTAAAGGCTTAAGCTGTTGTTGGAAAATACCAACAGATGGCGCAGAACCTAATCTCGTAGTTCTACGAACTGCTACGAGCTGGAGCTACGAACTACGTAGCCTCTACGAACATATTCATAACTTCATGCAATGCAACAAAAGGGATTCTGTGCTTTATTTGATCTACCTACCAACAGTTACTTTTACACTTTTTTCAACAATATAATAATTTCTTTTTTTTATGGAGAGCCATTGCGTGGAATAAAAAAAACTGTTGCGCTCTCTCATTTCGGAGGCCAAGATCCACTTCGGCTCACTGAGCCAGCGAAGTAAGTAAGTAAGTATGGCTTGTTTTGCTATACTAAAATCTGAATATGAGACATTAGCATACCTTCGTGCATATATATATATAAATTAACCGTTTCAACGTCCTATAGAGACTTAAATTCATTTAAAATGGCATCATATAAATTAACCGTTTCAACGTCCTATAGAGACTTAAATGCATTTAAAATGGCATCCACCTGCTTTTGGCGTCCCTATATCTGGGTCTTATATAACGGATGGATGAAAAAGAACTCGTAATATATATAGTAAGTAATAAGGAAAAAAATTGATATAGAACACCGAGAGTGAGAAGTTTGAAAAATGATTTAAATTACAATAATAATAATACACAGATGATCTGTGTAATAATATTACGACTTAATTTCGCTTAAGAGCTTTCAATTAAGTTGGTCCCTTTTCACTGGGTATCCATATCGTATAGCATTGATTTTGTCAAATATAGGACAATTAAAATACAATCTAAAATATTCTTTAAGGCTGATGTGATATGATTTAAACTTCTTTGATAGACTGTGGTTCGTAAGCTCTTTATTGCGTTTAGTGCAATCTCGCCTTCTCGTACTTGACCTACAAACCGATACAAGGTCGATTTTTTGACTGAGTTAATGCTATTTTTATTAAACTCCTATCTATATGCTAACATTTATTTACTCTTGAAAAATAATTGTAGTATAAAAACATCGACAGCTTCAGCCAATAAAGAAAGAATGACAGAATGGTCATAAGAATAATATGCCTCCATAAACAGTTTGTTATTTTTTTACTCTGAAGCACAGAAGTTATAATAGTACTAACAAATCTAAGGTAGGAATTACAGGCATACGACCTGTTTTTCTTCTTAAAAATAAACTCTTGTCGCTTTAGTTTGGTAGAAGATATTTCTTTACACAAAAATTAGTTATAACCTTGTACTTACAAAGCTACTTTACGGGCCTTAAAAAATTATATATATAATATGATGATAAACATTTAGAGAAAGGTCTCCCAACAGTCCCACATAAAGAATTACCAAAATAAAAACAGTCAATTTCAAGGCCTGGATAGTCAATAATATACTCTGGACGAAGAAAATTTTTTTTTTTATTATAGTCTCTGGTACATTACACGTTTAGAAAATCCAGTTTTGTTGTATTAAATTGATTAAAACTAAGATTTTATCATGTACAGTGGACATTGAAAAATATACAATTTAAGTGGTATGCGTAGAGTAAGTTGGTAGTCTTTTCCATGTGGCCCACTGTACATGGTGTGCCAGATAAAATCTTTATGTACAATGAAATGCGGTAAATTACCGCAATCAACTCGCTATTACAGTCTTAGTTTCAAAGGAGTTATTTTCTTCAGTTTAATTTCCTCTGGTTTCCATTAGCGATCTTATCTTTGAAAACTAATGTGTCATTTTACACTAGCGACTATTCTGAGCTTCACTCTTATGGGAATTTCGGGAAACCTGTTCTTAGCTGACATATCTTTAAAATATATAACGTAAAATTTTGTGGTTTTGTACCACAGCATGGGTAATGACTAATTGTTTTTTATAGACCTACGCATTACCAGCTAAGTCTATTCGTCATGTCCTGATAGCCTGGAAGAGATAAAAAAAAATTATGGCATTAAGTCCACCTATTGTATTTTTTTAGTGCTATAAAGTTTCAATAAATACATTAATTAAAAATTTTAAATATCCTTTCTTATTTTAATCTAAAAAATAGTTTTGTATTGAGCTAGCCAATATGCATTTTTGCCCGCGAAAAAGGTTAAAATAGCGCTAGTAAATAACGTCTACAACAGAACAAAGTGACCTGAGATAAACTAAGTTCTTTTAATACTCTCACTTTGGGAAATACTAACCGCTAATTGTAACAGACAGATGTTTCATATGGCAGTACTTAGGTCGGTCAAATGGCTTTGCAAGCAAAAAAATATGAGTGTTGGCCACTGAGACAATCGTATCATTATAATCATTTAATTTTATGATCCCATTGGTCTAGTTTATCTGTAAATAAGCGTTTCGGAGTTCAGTCGGCAGTTGCCCTATTGAAATAACCAGTACTGCCTAATCTAAAACCTCTGGGCATAAGCTGAAAATGCAACATGGAAACACGCTCGATTAAAAATTTCAAAAAGACCTTACTTTTTAAGGGGCCGGTTATCCGTTTAATTAATATTTATTTATCATTCCGAAAATTCTTACAGGAATGAAAGCCAGGGCAAAAGCCTGTTTATTATATGGGAAATGATTTACAAGCCCATTCCTCAAGGTCATTGACATCAAATGTCATTTATCTTATGCGTGAGTTGTGGGTGGATTTGGGGTGGTTGTAACGTCGCCATAACTTTGCTAATCTATTATGATTTTGTAATTTCTCATAATAATTGTATTATGGACAAGTTGAAAGTATCATCTTATCATTTCAGACTCTCTTTCGTTGTAGCGTATTTTTGGTTAGAGATACATAATTTCGAAGCCTGAGGTTTTAAGGTTTACCGATTTATGCAATGTGTATAGAATAAATTTTGACTTAGATGATGATGATAATCTTTGACTCCAACAACCACACATTCTGTTTCTATAATTGAATGGTAAAAAATGCCACGTGGCATTAAGACCACCATTTGTACACATTGTTTTTAATTGTTTAATAAACTATAAATTTTAAAAAAATACACGTTAACAAATCTTACAAAAAGTACAGTCCCGGCAAATCATTATCTGTAGGTAGGGTGTCCAGAAGGCTTGTGTATTTTTTTTTAGTTTAAGTAGTTAAGGGCTTTTAACTATAAAAATTTTCGGTTTTCGTTAGTTAAATAAATAAGTATTTACAAATTTAAATATATAAGGGTTAAGGGAAGACTAATTCCAACTAGATTTCTGTAAGTGATACATACATACATATAATCACGTCTTTATCCCATACGGGGTAGACAGAGCCTAGAGCCATAAGACCTTAGGCCACGTTTAGCATAATGGTAGTTGAAACAGGAAATCAATAGTGATGGGTTGCTAGCCGCATCGCCTATGTCGAAAGATTTCCCCATTCGGCGATTCCCTCAGACGACTTTTACGGCTTGCGCGGGAAGGAAGCAGCTGGTACATTCTATGTTTTCCTTTTTCTCCCAAACCAGCGTGGAAGAGTAAGTGATATCCGACTTAATTAGAAGCCCAAGTGTTTTATTTACTTTACAATTATTTTAAAAGTGGGCAAATACAGGTCGGGCTCAAGTGGCTCTTCATTCGTATCCACCCCAGGCGAGGGAGCTATGGATGACAGGAACACAATCCAATTAAAATTTCATAGACTGCAGCGCTTCAGCGGCACCAATATCTACCTTAAATATAATTCTACAGTGGGTCAAATAGAAAAGTTGGATATACGTGTGAGGGTAATAAAGGTAGTATACGTAAAATATAGTCTAGTATTCAAAATTATTCATTTTCAATTTCATGTTAGGAATTTGAATTTGAGCGGCTATATTTAGTGGCGATCTAGGCTGTCAAACCAGAATTTTCAAGAAATTGTGTACTATTTAGTTATTATTTATTTATAATTAGTTATTATAGTGGAGATGAAGAAAGTTACCGTAACCTATAGACCCCTGCAGCATCAGGAAATTCAATATGATTTTTTTTTAATTTATTGTAATATTTTTGATAGGTACCTAATTCAAATATTTTATCGCACATAAATAATATTAAAGAGAATTCAATAATAAAAAAAAAATTTACCTAATTAAATTTTCATTCCACATGTCTACGAAATTTACAAATATTATAGTAATCAGTTGTAAACAGAGTTGATCGAATAACGGAATGGGAGGAGATAACTGCCATCACACCCTGTTTCTTCGTACGCGATTCGACATAAACAAAGACAGCCGTACGTATCAGTAATTGATAAAAGAGGCTTGTCATGATCATGAATAATAGTAAATAACCTTGTAAAGGCAATCATAAGCTGCGAAGGCTGCTACACGCTGACATTTGTCAACAAGATCAGAATCAATAACAAGTGTTTAATAGAAGATCTGCCGGTAAACAGGGCTTTGTTACCGTTACCAATTTAACACGAAAAGTAGCGGTAATTAACGTTATTCCTTAATATTAAGACATCGTTATTGTGGGTATCGTTAAAATAGTTGTGTAACAAAGTTCATTGATGTCAACTAGTTGTTTATATTGGAAAAAAAAAACCAGTTGGTCGGTTTAGCTGGTCGGAGTGGAAATACAGGTAAGATATGTTTTGTTTCTTTTGTTTGCATGTAACGTTAATTTTTCATCCGAAATCACGTTCGTTCACAGATTTAACCATACCTTGATAGGTAACGATACCTCTCGTAACGTTACCAACATCGGTAAAACATGCCCTGCCGGTAAATCAGTTTTGGGGTTCCGGGGCGGGGCAAGGCGCGGGGCGGGGTGTGTGCCGCGGGGAGGCGGGGGGCGAGGGGCGGAGTACGTGCGTCACTGTGATCGATGCAGCACTTGTTGCGGTGTTCAACAGGCAACAAGGCTTCGAATAACCGAACATTTGCAACAGGCTGGATTAGACGTGACGTGACCGGGTCAGATGTCTTCAAAACATCGCTATTGAGGGTGCTACTTGGTAAATATTGCTGCCGAGTAGCCACGAATGTTTGAGGAAATGTTTGTGTAAGCATGTTCATTCTATTGAGAGAATATATATTTTAATAATAGCTGGAAGTTGACTAGATATGTCCTCTTCTATAGATAAGTCCACCGTTGTGTATGTGAACATCTGATACTAGCTGTTGTCCGTGGCTCCTCCCGCGTGGGACTTGGTTATATCGCGCCCAAAATAACCCGATGTCTGCCCCTGTCCCTTAACTATATCCATAACAAATTCTACAAAATCGGCCCAGCGGTTTAGACGTTAAAGCGTAACAGACAGACAGTACTATTAATATGGGTTAAGACTTTTTATGTATATAGGTACCTTAATTATACCTACATTAAAAAGATAGGTTTGACAAAGCGGGTAGGATATTTTGTTCAGCTAAATATAATGCCTAAGCTAAAGTTAGGTATGCAGGTTAGGTATAGGAGGTTGAGCTAGCTGCCTTAATGCAATGGAAAATGCAAATCCGAAGCATGGATTTGCACTCGGAGCCGGATCACGGCAAGGCGATCTAACACTGAATCTTATTTGCGTCATAAAATGTTAGTAGTTTCAAATATATCTTAACAATAATAAATCTTATAAATCTGTATTCAAATTACTTAAACATTTGTTTTTATATAAAACAGTTATTATAAAAATTTCAATACAAATATAGATGTCTGAGCTAGGATAAAAATCATGTTTTAGACCATGCAATATACCAAGTTATAATTCCAAAAAATTTCGAATCACCCGTAGTCGGTCAAATTTTTTTTTTAAATCTTTGATACCTAATTCAGACATACACAGTCGGACCCGCTATCGGAGGCCTGCTGTACTCGGTATGAATTGTATGTCCTTTGTATTAGAGTATTTATTAAAATATAAATTAAACAGTTGTATTTTCAATTTTATTAATGTTAATAGTAACAATAAAGCCTTTATGACACAAGGACATTGATGGCGATTGAAGCGGGATTTGTAAAGATAGTGCGTGTCAAGTGACGGTAACCGCGGCCCATCTTATGGATTGGTCGCTTAGTGGCATTTTTATTTGGGCTTCTCCGTGCTTTAGAAGGCACAAAAGTTATCTAAACAAATAATGATAATTGGAGTGTCAGAGTAGTATTAAAATAAAAGCTTTTTACTAAAATCTTATAGATACCAATTTTTTTTTACATTTTGTGTGTCTGTAGGCAAATAGGCATAAGGTCACCGTTACCAATAGACGCCTGCAACAACAGGCTAAAATATATATCTATTTATAAAATAGGCTTAAAAATTCAGCTCAGTTTGTGTTCTAACAAATAAAAAATTTATTAATATTAATAACTAGTTGACCCGGCGAACTACGTACCGCCTTAGCGTAAATTTGATTTTCTTAATATTTTTTTCCGAAAGAACCTTGTACAGAGTATTAGAAAACTACATAAAGAAAAATCAGCCAACTCGGTCAAGCCGTTTGCATGCTATGTCGTGACAACGGAAAACGGGTTTCATTTTTATATATTAATAATATTATAATGAAAGCATTTATTTCTGGCAACTAAGGCCCATTTGTTGGTAACATATATTTCTTATATAGCTATGTTAGTAATTGTTTTTTTTTTTTATAAAAACTGATTATATTATTATTATTATTTATTAATATGTTCGTAACTACCTCCGTGGTCAAGTGGTTAAGGCGTTTGCCTGTAGACCCGGGGGTTCGATTCTCACGGGAAGCATACTTTGTTTAGTTGTTTCCAGTTTGGTTTGAACATTGCAGGCATGAATCACCCGAATGCCTTATAATAAAGATGAGTCCGTGCTTCGGATGGCACGTAAAGCCGTTGGTCCCGGCTGCTATTTGGTAGTCGTTAAAGGAACTACGTCAGAGGCCAGAAGCGGTTCCGAAGAACTCCGACACTAGGGTGTGTATGGTCGATTGACCGTGCCAGCTACACGAAATATGTTCGTCTATCTATCTATCTAAAATTTAAGAGCTGTGTTCTTGTCGGTGGAGTTTCTTCCAGGTGAATAATATTCGTATATCTATATATATAAAAGAAAGTCGTGTTAGTTACTCCACTTATAACTCAAGAACGGCTGAACCGATTTAGCTGAAAATTGTCAGGGAGGTAGTTTAGAGCCAGGAGAAGGACATAGGGTACCTCTCATCCCGGGAAAAAGCACTGTTCCCGAGGGAGGTTTACCGGGGCGAAGCCGCGGGCAAAAGCTAGTTATACATAAAACTAGATACAATGATTGAAAGAAACTATTTTTTCCTCCTTCAAATCATAAGTGAATATAATCTATCCTAGAGCGGTATAATAGCGACTTACTGATATATTAGCCCATTCTTTTCCTCCATTTTATCTCTACACGATGTAATAAATACTAGTTTATATTGGTCGAGTTAACAAGTACAATTAATGTATATATATTCCATTTGATTGATATTCAGACTAGCCCGTAGTGAACCTACATCAATAAATTAGATACATTTTTATTTGATCTTTCGTTAGACCAAATTAACATGTAAAACGTGTACTTGTTTTCATGTTATTATTACTTTTAGTTGTTTTTATTTATCACCCTTACATTTTTCTTTTTTGTATTGTGGATACTCGTACTTTTTAATAGTTTACCGTAGTCTGTAGATACTTATAATAATACATGAGTTATACTTACATGTTGTCAACTGTATGACTTAGTCTTTTCGCAGATCTCAATAATTCCATTCCCATCCTATAAAAACATAGTTAACGTTGAAAATAGTTTACAGAGAAATTAAATTAAATGGCACTTACAAATGCCCTCATACATCTTACCTCTGTCAAATAGTTTTAGATGGTGATTAGATCTTAAATATTAAAAAACTTTGGGGACGACCAGAAATAACTCAATATTATGCCAAACTTTGCGAGAAAGTATAATGTGGGCCACGCCATAAAGACAAAAGAAATAAGTAGAGCAGTTGAGCGAATCGGCTCGCCTCTTGAAATTCCTCAATGTGAAGCATAAGTAAAAGCATTACAACATCTGCCCCTCGAAACCCTGTCAGATGGGAAAGCATATTATCTCGAATTTATCGACTTCTAAGGAAATGCGTGCTCAAAAAGAAAGCATTTAGTACTTCGTAAATGTGTATATACGTAGCAAATTGAGAATAAATATTATGTTATACTTATTAATCTGCAATGAATAGATTCTAAGAAAACTACTAATTCTGGTTTCTAAATAATCTATTGTTCAATTCAGAAAACCCCTCTGTGTTGAAAAATACTCGTGCACGTAGATGTGCTACGAATGGCTACGACCTACGAGTCTACGCCATTCCCAAACATCTCAGAGTTTACGGCGTAGACTAGCTACGAAATATGCCGAGCTCAAATCAGTAGATATGCTAAAAAACTTAAACATTTTATTTTCAGAATGTAAATAATACGTTCTTATTTTTAGTTTATTAAAATCAATATCATACATTGTCAAATGAAAATAATATATAACTTTTCAAATATATCTTTAAGAGCTGAATTCTCTTTGGTGGAGTCGCTTTCAGGTGCTTCTTCTTTTGCTAGTCTTTTCACATCCTGATACGACACGACTTCTAACAAGAAAAAAAGAAGTTTTTTTTTTAAGAATTAATAATTTCAGAAAATTTATAACGACTATTTAAACTTCGCATGTTTATCAGTTAAATCGAGTACACCACCAGTGCGATGTCGGCAGAAATAGGTAATAAAATCAAACAATAAGTAAAGGTCAAATTAGATTATAACAAAATAGTCACGTAAATGAAATCCTCAGAGGTTGCCACTCGTGTTGTAAACACTACGACATAAATCAGTGAAATCCAGACTCGTATTCGATTCCCAGGAGCAAGCATCGGCGTCTGGCTGAAATACTGAGATCTGAAGCACATGAGTAGAGATTTTATTTATTTAACCTATTCTTTACCCGAGCTTGTTTTGAAGTTACTTCCTCGGGCTACCCTTCAGAAATCAGTGTACAATCGACGGCAGATAAATCTGACCGCCATTCACTATGGCAAGAACGGAAGAGGGGTCACTTTTATAGGCCCGACTGTACTTTTAAATCATAATCTTAAGATGTGGCGGCGGTTAACTAAACCAATGAATCATGATCCGGGAAATTAGACCATTATCTTGGTCCGGGTGTTAGTGGTACTACAATTAGTAAATGCACGATTTTACGTTAGTGGCCAACACTTTCTGACTTTTCAGAATACCTGAAACATGTGATACAGCCGAAAGACTGCAATCAAGCGTGCCTTCCAAAAGATAGATCTCAAGACAGCAATCCCACTAGTGGCGACCAAGTAAGGCCACGCTTGCCTTTACCTACACGATCGTAACAAATACGCATTCCCTCTGCTTCGTTTATCTACTCATGTGCACTGTAGTTTACTTTCAATTTCACTAGTGTACTTGAACTTTATTTCATCGATTGATGACTTTAATGAAGTAATATATCTTTATTTACTGAATATGAGTATAGATTTTGACAGAATCAGAATAGATGCCTTGCAGCGAAGACCATACATATTTTGACGTATTGACAAATATGTTTATTGAGAAATAAATTACTTAACCGATTATTGCACAAATATCATCTTTATCATCGGACTGTCTTTGCTGAGGATCGTGACGACATAAGTGATTCCAGAATGCGCGATCAAAGTACTATGTACAGTCGGCAGATAAAACTGTGGTCTGTCGTACTTACCGTAATGGCCTAGGGGTTAGGTTTATATACCCACGACTGTATCCATACTAATATTATAAATGCGAAAGTCTGTCTGTATGTCTGTCTGTCTGTCAACTCTTCACGGCTAAACTGCTGGACCGATTGTAATGAAATTTGGTAGGGATGTAGTTAACAACCTGAGGTCAAACATAGGCTACTTTTGGGCGCCGCGATATAACAGAGTCCCACGCGGGGCGAAGCCGCGGGGAACAGCTAGTAACACTATATAAGGTGGACACAAATCAACTGGGGGTCTAAAAACGCCTATCGAATTCATATTACGAATTCCTTAGCAATTCCTATTTCTTTCAATTTTTTTGAAGAGGAATTGCAAAGTTTAGTTGGCCAGTTTACAAAAAATAGAGGAATTGCTACAGAACTGCTAAGGAATTCGTAATATGAATTGATTCGATGAATTGCTCAAAGTGGCGATTTTAGACCCACTGAATATATTTCAAAGGCAGATTCAGACCTGTATACTGAACAATATTTTTTTTACACTCTTCTTACAAAACTAGATCAGATGATTCTCAATTTTTATGGAAAGTCAACATTTTTTTTTTGTATTTCGATATAAGTTTATTTGAAAAAGTTGTTCAGAATAGCGGTCCCAATCTGCCCTTAAAATATTTGCAGTTAATTTGTTTTTCCTCTGGTGTCTTTAATAAACTGAACGTTATACATGTATTTAGCTCAAAAATAACTTGTTTGTCAATGTTGCAAGAATTCCCTTGTTGGACATAGTATCCAGCGTCTTTCTGGGACTTTGACAAGGTCGTTGGACCAAAAGGTGATGTCCCACACTGCGTTTGTCAGTATCTGGTTAATGTTAAAGATGCCATTTTATAAGACTTCTCAGTAACACGATCATTGAATTTTAATTAGAGCTCATGTCTGCCGATGACCCACAAAAAGCAATCAATCTGAGGAAGCGGTATAAATTATGACACAAATTGGATGCGTTTTCCTAGAATGGTTAGCTTTTTGTATAGATAAAACGTTCTGATGTGTTTATGTTACTCTCCGTCTATCATTATAGCGTTTTCTCCTCTATTTCTTTTTTTTTTATCTTTTCCCTACATTGCACATTCTCTACATGAGGGCAAAAAGGGGGTTAGCATTAGTATTATATTCTGGGCCGGTAAAGGCACCTGTACAAACCAGTAAACCACCGCAAAAAAGTACTTATTCAATCAATCAATGAAATAGTTTATTTATATATATAAGAAACTATGTTTTGTCGTGACACAACATACAAAATTCAACATAGAGCATTTTTAACAAAGCTGTAATAGAACCCTAACAGAAACGGTTTGTGGAAATTGGTTAATTGCACAAAAATTGACTCGGATGTATCTTGAATGTTTCATTGAATTTCAAACTGTTGCATTGACTGCGGTGGTTTGATTGATGTCCGAATTTCCTGCTTCCGCGGCCACCAGTATGTTCGTGGACAAAGCCTTTTCCGAAAACTGTGTGTTTTAATACTGCAAATAGAGAAATGATGAAGCTCATTGTATTTCTTAATGATAAAATTATGTTTACGATGTACAAAAGAGTACACTTGTTATTTTTATATAGTTGCATAACAACTAACAATGATAGTAAGATATCTGATCTAAATATTTTTTCAACCTGTTTCCGACATATTACTAACGAACGCTGCGGGCGGAGGGTTGACGTCAGGCCGGTCTTAAAATTAATGCCAAAATCACACACTAAACTTACTTTAAACCTTTATGATTTTCACCCTGAGCTCCGAAGCAACCAGCTGAGTATGAAATCGGAAAATCTAAGAAGCTAGAGAGACTCGATGATAATTACAGTAGCCTTGTTGAGAAGCAGTGTCGCGTGTAGTTCCCAAGACACCCCCTGACCTTCCTTACCTGTTGCTTACGCCCGGAGAAAGTGACGCGACGAAATGCGCCGTCGCCCGCCGGGTTACCAGCCGAATGTGAAATACATTAATTTATGGGAATTTATATGTTTCTATACCCTCACGAGAAATGGTGTTTTTGCAACATAGTCATGAAAAATACTGCATAAATTGACGTTATTATATATATAAATACCAACAAACAATATTAGTATTTTTAGTTGTATAATCTCTATTGTTGTTACTCGCGGCAACGCATATCTACGGCCAGTCTGTATATATCATTCAAGTTTTAAAATTGGCACCCAACATGGAACTCTGCTTACATAGTAACTGATAAATATTTTAAATATCAAATTGAAGATATGTTTGCAACTCATTTGTTAATTCCGATGTGCGAAAGTTAGGTTTGTAAACAAGGAATTAAAAATATGTTAGCACTAACCTACCAGTATTTTTAATAGCAATCCAGACTCGAACCCAAGAAGTAGACAGAGGAAATAATATCTACTAGTACTACCTAGATAGATAGTTCTCGTAGATTATTTGTATTTCTCCAATAACATATTTATTCACACACGTCGCATCGTGCTGCCTGATTGCATTAACTCGCTCAATCATTATGCCCTAACGACTAACGACCAGCCATAGTGATTAGTCAATGTATCGTGTTGCCGGCTCGTTGTACCGATTATGCTTATCAATAATTTCTTTTGACATTTCTTTACGACAAGTCAAAGAATTAAACTGACAGCTTTCGCTAAAGACAATAAAGATCTGTTTAATCATTTACGTCAAGGATAAAGATTTCTTCTATCTTCTTAATAACCAGCGATAAATCAAAATCCCACTTGATGTTAAGATGTCGTCAAATCTTTTCTAATTGTTCTCGTGAATTATTTTTACCCGTACTCATCAACTAATTTTCCAGCTAGGTATATGCACTTACAATATATAACATGAACTCTGCACGGGAGTGTGTCACAGAAGGGTGGCAACACTGAAACCCGGGCGGCGGCAGTGTGCGCGAGCTTTCAGCCGCGCCGACCGCACTTCGCACGGCCCTAGTAATACTAAGTGAAAAACAAAACCACAACTGCAGTACGTGTACTCTATCTGTGTATTTCTATGTGTACATCCTCTTCCAATTAGTGCCCAAATCATTTTGTAAATAAGGTTCAACGTTTATGTCGTGTTGAAGTGGTGGTGTTTTGATTGTAGTAGTCTCATTTTAATTAATATCACATGGTAAATAATGTTATTTTTGTAGTTTTATGAAAAAAAAATGTTTCTTCGCTATCGCGCAATAAATGCTTGAATTTCTGTCTCTTATCCTCATATAGCTCTCTTGGATGTAGGTAGGATAAATTCATACATGTGACATACGACACAATTATCTATGTTAGAGAGTAAAAAGTAATCATTATATGATCTTTTTTCAACGAGATTATGATTTCGCCCTAAAATTGTACCCACTTTAATTATCGTGAAATATTCAGAGGCATTCACAAATTCACAGGTAGAAAATTAGTCCTCGAAGTTATCAAAGTCATTCTTAATGGAATCGCAGCTACACGGGCTAGGCGAAAATTTGAATAAATACGCAATCTCGCTGAGATAATCTATCTCAGGAGAATACTCTCGACGCAACAGTTAGCCCATAATCCTGCGCCAGTACTACTCTCGTTCCCGCTTCATTATATGTATACGAATCCACTTAAACGTGAGCCCTGACACTTTATCTCCTCTTTTAACAGGAGATTTGAGGTCTAATATTTAGGGGTCTCATCAAATTGGCCGCAAACCTTGCTATTGTATAATTTATGCTTTCAATTTTATATAAAACATGGTTGCTTATTATAAGCTTATGAAAGAGACGTCTTACCCGAGAGTGCTCGGATTTAGAGCAGCGCATAATTAAAATTCTGTCAGTGAGTAATTAGATTTATGAGGTTCTAAGTGTTCGTTTCACAGGCTTGTGGAGTGCAAATTCAATTTTAAATTTTGTTTACTTCATTAACTACTTTATTGGCCCAAGAGAAATATATTGACTGTCTTTTGGCGCCCAACGTGGTATTCTTCGCATATTGAACATTTTGCATTCGGTTTTTCAATACATTACAAGTCTCAAAAATATTATTATATTAATTTTTGTTCCAAGCATTTTGATACTTACAGCGATATATTGTCTAGGTTACCCTTTTAACAATAATAATAGATAAGTTTTAATTAAGAATTAAATCCTTCACGTCGCGCGTGCGTGCGTATCAGATATTTACAAGTACTCGTTTAACAACTCGCTCAAGATTCATAAAAAACATTATTTTCTTTTAAAATACAATATATAGCTGCATTTTGTTGATCAACAAGAAGATTACACAAACATCATTTCCTCATATTACAAAATACGAGTGTATTTAAAAATTAAATAAAAGCTCTTTTATGATGTGTATAAACAAACGCCCACGACTTGTCTGTCGTAGTACAACGGCGCCCACGCAGGGCAAGTCCCGTCTACGACCTGACTCAGGGCAGCCGTGTATGGCCCTTCATTTATTATTATCGATAATTAAGAAATATCAGTATGAATATATAAAATATAACCCGGGTTCCTACAAGTCTCCATAGGAACGAAATAATTTATACCTTACTTAAAATGTAAACCTGGTAGACTTAATTCTAAAAACCGGTCAAATGAGAGTTTAACTCGCGTGGAGAGGGTTCCGTACAATGTCAATATTAGTTTTGATATTCAATTGTGGTATTTAACTACTAGTATCGCTATAGTGGTGTTTTCCGTAAGTGAACGTTTTATATTGAATTTACCAATAAATTGTCAATTGATAGTATTCTTCTTAGTTTTCCTGTAATCTACAGGCTAATAACATATAAACTATATTTTGTATTTTTTCCAAAATTTTAGGCTCAGTAGTTTCAGAGATCAGGAGGGGAATGGTCAAATTTCGTCTTCTTTCATGAATAAAATCAAAACTATTTATGTTACAATAATAACAAAAATATATTTGTAATCCTCATAACGAGCCCTTTCTTTTGATATTATAACACGGTAAGGTTTGCTAAACTTTTTTATTTTAATTCCCCCGAAAAGGGTATTTACTTTATAAAAATATTTATTTACTTTGCACATCTGTGTTTGGGTCACAGGATCACGCCATCCTACAAAATTTTATCTGTTATGGTCCAGTAGGTTCGGAGAAAATTTGCTGTGACAGACGGACGGACGGACAGACAGACGCACGAGTGATCTTATAAGGGTTCCGTTTTTTCATTTTTGTATGGAACCCCAAAAATTATCAGTATTGTAGTACTATGCGACGATACTATTCTAGCGATGCTAGCGTTCGTAATCGATGCGTTAACTCGGATTGGTTGTCATTAGTGAGCTTGAGCCTGGTTGTAGGGATAACAGCCGGTACCAAAGGCATTGCAGTCGTTAGGCTGTGTCAGATTTAAGGCACATGAAACCAATGTGAAGTTACAGTTTTGTTAAATGCTCTCATAGTCTGTGTACACCCTCGGTCGCACCAGCAAAATTTTTGATCGTGAAATTAGGTATGCGATCGTTTCAGTATTATTTAAACAGTCGTGATTTTTTTTTATAATATTAATGTCATATTAAAAAGTGAATGCAATTTGAAAGTTACTCGCTAACATTGAGACAGATCTCAAGTACATTTCGATGTACTGAAAACGTTTTCATATGTAAATGAAACGTGTCTGGTGAAAGTTGACTGGATGTACGTCTGCATAGCCTCTCGTCTCGCAAATTGCCATTTTACGTGCATCCCTCTTGGCCACTGCCCTTTCATTAGCATGAAAAGTTTCGCTTAATTTTTTCGATGACTTTAGTCTGCCTTTTTGCGGTCAACGCTTTCTAAATTGAGTGTGGGTTAGGCACTGTAAAACTTAGATCATTTGCTGTAAACTTACATAGATAATATTTTCAGTTCTTATAGTGTATACAGAACATGGAAAGGGCTTGAAGATTAATTCTGGAATAGTCCTTGTACTTCATAATATAAATAACATATGATTAACTACTAGATAATGCTTTTAGAATTAAGTCTAACAGTTTTACATGCTTAATTTATTTATTTACTTGTGGAACAATAAAACTTAAATAAATATATAATTTAAAGACTACTCTCGCTATCGTATATAAACGCATACGGTAGGATGAAAGAAATTTTAAGTAAGGTATCAAATAATTTCGTTCTTATGGAGACTCGTAGGAACCCGGGTTATCTTTTATTACACTTCATGCAATGTACTTAAAGAAGGGAGGCTTTTCTACTTCAATATTTAACTATAAGAACGGGACCGTGATTCTCTCAACGTTTTTGGCTGATTGCCTATATAAGTATATATGTAAAATCAACACAGCATTAATCTAACCCATAGGACTATCACAGCATGGGTACACAGACCAAAATAAAAATAAAATAACCATCCATTGTGTTAATTTTCAAAGCAATCAGAAAAATCTCTTTTCATTAATCAGACAAAAAAAATAGAGATCCTTATTGTTTGCTCTTTAGCTCTATTTCTTATTTATTTGTTACTAGCTGTTTCCTTAGGATTCATTTCTGTTGGTTTTGCTCTTTCTTTTCATATGAATCTCTCTCAATGTGTATGAGAGTTTGAAATAGTTATTTCTTATATCACCACAAATTTCTTTAGGAAGTAGTATGGTTAAATACCATACTGTAAAAAAAACTGACTACTGTATCCTGTATCGATGTCAATTATGGTCACTGTTAAGATATTCAACATATATTTTTCACAGAAAGCCTACTATTTATCGACATACAAGTAAAATATGTATAAATAGGAAAACAGTAACATACAAAGCAATGAAATCGGACCTAATTGCAATAACCTTAATCCACAAAAACCTCCAGGAACGGCCTAATGTGTAGTTATAAGTGATATAGTGAATCAACATGAGTGGACTAGGCCCCCCTGCTATTTGGGCTGCGCAGAAGAAATTGGAGTCTTGGACCAGGGCAGCCAGAGACAGGGACCGGACGTCCAGCGCCTCTAGCGGACAAAGTCACAACTCTACGGATAG
Organism: Apomyelois bistriatella; assembly: GCA_947044815.1. NCBI lineage: Eukaryota > Metazoa > Arthropoda > Insecta > Lepidoptera > Pyralidae > Apomyelois > Apomyelois bistriatella. Next base: position 3,935,467 of record OX345693.1, read on the forward strand.
CTTCGGCGATGACAAGTCGCATAGCAGTCCAAGTGTAAGTACCTTAATTGAAGCCTCTGAAAGATCCAAATGTCTTTATTATTTCGGTAAATTTTAACAGATGTTATAATGTTGGTCATCAATGGGATACGCACAAACCAATTACATCTGCAATTCAAACTCTATCTTAAAATTTTTCTCCATCTGGTATCTTGAATTTTCCAGTTGCTGACGTCCTCGTAATTGCATGGGAAATCGCAAATCATAATACTTAATTGTCTTACAAAACGTATCAATGGGAACACATGACATCACATATTGGCGGACCCCAGTCTTCGAAGGCAAATATTTGAATACAAGCGCAATTACGCTTATGATAATAACACGCAGAAAAATAATAATTTTATATGTAATCTCGCCATTATTGACCTATTCACGTTTGTCATGACAATAAAAGCGCACGTGTCCGACCATTTGGGCGGCGGCGGATGGAATGATTTCATCAAAGTTACTGCGGGTTCGGTGGTCACTCGCTCGTTACTGCCCGATTAATTTTAAACTTTGATTAAACCCTAACCACTTTGCTGGCAGCTGACGTGCTCCTCGTGTTATTCATAAATATCTTAGCGTCATTTCGGTTGCATCCCATTCCGTATGGCTTCAGAAACTAGGGTCTACTAAAAAGCAAAGTCCATCGGTTTTCCCCGCTTTTGATGACTTGGCTCCTGCCTGATGTCAACCCTCTTTGGATATGCATTTATTGGTAGAATCCGCCATTATTGAATTAATTGAGCCTTCCCTTTACAATACCGATAAAGAGAGTTGGTAGTCTTCTTCAGCTGGAAACCATGAGACCACACGGCTCCTCTTTATCATTGTACATAAAGGACTTATCTTATTAATTTATTAATTTTCTTATGAATTACATCACCAACTAGACGTCGGCTTCGCGCCCTTGTGAAATTACGAGTATTTATTGGTAAAAAGTAGTCAATGTCTAAACCCAAGATACAAAACAAAATGTAAAAAAATACATTTTCATGACATTTTACATACATCACATGGTCATTTTCTGGCATTCACGTTATTTTCAGGCTTGAAAATGTCGATAAATGATAATATCGACAGTTTACATGGAACGTTTATCGGTAATTTCAAACTTATCTAAAAGTTTTGACATTGATTGTTGACAGTAGCGCTATATAGTATAGCGATAACGATCATAACAACAGTATCTTTTGTTGTATTACCCGACTACGACGAAGAAAGGATTATGTCATATATTTACTTTGCCTCTGTATCATATAGAACGTCATCTAAAGTACTTTACATATTTTGATAAATGATACCTCGTTAGACTCGTTAGACGTCGTGATTGTCTGCTGGTTATAGGCTAGCTATGTGAAATCACAATAACCTAGTTATGGCGCCCTTTTGAAACGTTGTTTAAAAATATCGATATTGACTAGATTTTTTTTTCCATTGAAGAAATGTTCTGATTTTTTATTAAAATTATTGCGCTCTCCTACGATCTTTTTTATAGTAATTGGTACGTTATAGATACTGGAATAAAACCTTATATAAATATAGAGAAACATTGAAATAAAATGGTACGGTGGGCCTCATATAAATGTGGTAATAAAACCCTAGATAAGGGGTAAGAGTAACTAAGCTAGTGAAGTTACTCTTACCCTTTACGAGTATCTGCGGTACAAATCCATGAGGCCCACTGTACTTATAGAGCAAAAGTGCACAAAGGGATTTGCAGATCCAAGCCAACGATTTTCCTGTTAATAAAATGCACTAAATTTTTTATTTTATTTCCTTTTTGCATCCTAGATTTTTTGTTTACTTGTTATTTTTTAGATTTAGTTTTTTTACTTTTTGTATATAGGTGTAAGGTTTCCGCCGAAGACCAGCGTTGTAGTTCATATACCACTACTAATGCTGAGCGGGGACCATTTTGGGGCAAACTCCCAGTGTTATTGTTATTTTTTTGTAATACTACTATAATATAATCTAATGTACCAAATAACCGTTTTTTCTTTCCCCTAAACTGATATTCTCTATTGCAGGAGATGCTGATCCCCAAGGAGCAGTGCCGCGTTCAGCCCCTGAGCGAGGTCCGCACTGCCAGCTCTCTGCCCCACGCCAGGCTAGCTCGCACTCCCTCCATATCCTCACAGAGCAGCTTGGACAGCGGCACGTCGAGAGCTACTGTAAGTAAACACGTTTTTCATCAAACGTTCGACTATCTCTGTGGCCTGGTGGTCATCAGACCAGGCTGCCACACTGGACGTCCCAGGTTCGATTACTGGTCAGGTTATGTTCTTTTATACAATTTAGTAGGCAGACGGTCCTTTTTTGTTTGTTTGTAATATCTTTATTGCTTTAAAATACATAGTAAAAGGAACATTATTAAAATAAGAAGACAATGGCGGACTTATCCCAGGATGGGATCTCTTTTTTATAGGTCTTGGATGTTTATTTATGTGTATTTGTTTTAAAATAAATAAATCATCGTTGCTATTATCCCATATCACGGTAAAGCTACGTTTACTGAAAGACACTGGCGTTATTTTCTCTATTTCTCAGAGCCTTTTAAAAAAAAACGAAACAGACTTGATTCAAAATCATGATTTGTTTTAACAAAAGTACGTTACTCTGTACGTAAAAAAAATCAAGATCTCGCATATTAACTCATGTTTTCATCTGTGCCCTCGAAATTTCCCTTGAGGGTATAATGACATCTACGCTTGTTGGCCCTTTTTAGTCATTTATGTCATTTGTTTTTATTATTTTCTTTTTTGAAGCTTCATACGACCCCTTTTGATTTAGTTATCTTGTATACAAAATTTAATGAAGGGATCATCAAGCAGAAAGCTGTTTGCCCCGAACACAATATTCGGTTGGATGCCATTTAAAAAGCTTAATTTCTACTACTTCTTTTATTTTATGATAAATAATTCTTATTACCTGAGATTGTTTTTGCATACAGGCTAAGCTAGATAAAAGTTATTTTAATAACGCAGATAATATTTATTTTTACAAAAAAAAATTCAGAGAACATTAAACTTTTTATATATGTACTTTTTCATCTCTGTAAAGTTCTCTACAAACCCTATCTTTGTGAAGTTTGTTTAGTTTTCCAGAAATTTATATGACACGTCACTAGAAAAGTGGGTAGAGCAGAATCTAATTTAAGATGCTTTTAGATCTTCGTAAGTACAATGTAGGTACTTATAATTTTACTAGCGACCCGCCTCGGCTTCGCATGGGCACAAAAACGTTCCTCTTGAATAACTTTATCTATTAAAAAAAAACCGAATCAAAATCCGTTGCGTATTAGTTTTAAAGATTTAAGCATACAAAGGGACATAGGGACAGAGATAGCGACTTTGTTTTATACATGTAGTGATAGTGATGTGCTAACCCTACACTTATGCCTGCTTCATAAGTAATGAGAACCGAACAACTCAAGATAACATCCTCATTCCATATGCAGTTTGCGGAGTTTGAGATTGGTACGTAAATGACCTAATTAACTTGGCGCACATCAAAGGATTATGCCATTTTAAGTATGTTTAGGAAACCGGCACATGTTTGTGTGCACCGCTCATTGCCATTTACGAAATAATCCGAAGAACTGCGTGTGGCTTTTTCTATTCTATCGATATCCTCGTTTCTAAATCGTTGTCATAGAGAAACACCAGGTATAGTTCTAAATATAACATGTTTACCGACCTTGAGCCTTCTTATGCGACTCATAGTTAGGGAACCACGTTTAAGGGTCATGTCGTTACTTATTAGGGGGTAGTTGTTTTAAAATCTTGTTAAAAAAAGAAAAAAGTTAGAAAAAAAGAAATGTAGGTATATAATTATAAAAAATTCTAGGGACGTTTTGGTTTTGTCTTTATGTCTATCGGAATTATATTTTGAGACATTTAAATTTCAGGTTTCAATTACCTAATACAACCTACAACCCAATCTTAGTCTAAAGGCCGGGTATTATAGCTTTGTTGGCTTTCCCTACCTATTTTTTCCATTGTTCACTGCTGTAATGTTGTCGTGTCATTAATCTGACATTAAAAACCACTTTAGAATTCTTACAACCTCTCCGCCGTGACTTTGAAGTCACGTAAAGCTCCTAGATCGATAAGAAACTACTTAATAAATTAGTAAGCGAAGGATAATTGTATTTCGTTTAGTGTTGCATATATATTAACGGACCTTTTATAGCGAAAGCCGTTACCCACGATAAATAAAGTTTAACACTTTTTATATGGTAACTACTTTTTATTTTATACCGCCATTCTGATGCAAATACATTGTAGCGTTTAACAGAACATACTCGTATTGCTTGGTGTTTTTTAATATAATATGTTACAATGTTTACCTAGGTACATTAAATGTACCATTTGTATGTCATTTTGTTATAAGTAAAAAGTACATTTTATTCAATTTTACTTTTTTTATATTAATTTCATACCAGCAAAAGTTCTAATCAGTACCCTCATCTACAGAGTCACCGAGGCTCCTCACCCGCCATTCGAACCTTCGCTCCTGACGGGCGTACTCTCGAAGCGGGGATCACAGGAGTGCCACGGTCCCCGTCTCCGCTTCGCGCCGCATCGCTCGACGTACGGGCCGCTCCGCTAGCACACGGATCTTTGGCATCTCTCGCGGATTCCCCTGCACCTACCAGCCCGAGACACTTGCCACCTAGATGTCTTTCGCCACTGCTAATGCCGCCAAGGTAATTTTCTCCAAACATAGGAAAGCTTTAGGAATAATGCCGAGCATTAAATTACAAGATCGAGTTCGCAACTTGGAGATACGACTTAGAACGAAAGTCCAAGACGTACTCTCTAGGGTTGCAGCTCTTAAATTGAAGGCCCGTTCACGCAATACTGCTACAAGAAGACAAAGAAGACGAAGAGAAAAACTGAAACTGAGACAAACACAAAGACCTAGAAGACAGAAGCTGGCCTCTGGCCGAGAAGGTAAGCGAGGCATACGTGTGAACGTAAGCCCCCTAAAGATGGGGGAGAGTTATTCAAATGCAATGATTGCATAGATAGGCGACACTATAGAGAACTTGTAGGGAGATCAAGCAGGTGCGACTGGAAAGAGATGCGAAATGCTAGTACAGCGCACTCTCCCGAGATTCGGCTCGTATAACCGAAAGGTTGATAGAGCCATGGGAGGTGGAGGAAAGTCCTGTTCACTCGACGTACGGGCCTCCCCGCTACCACACTGTACAATGAGCATCCTAGCACTCCCCTTTCCTCTTCACCTACCAGCCCGAGAATTGTCACCTAGATGTCACACCACTACTGACGCCGCCAAGGATTTTTGCCTATTCATAGCGGATGGCTGCACTCACAAAGCAAGTGTATTTGCTTCGTGTTTGCACCTACCAGCCTGAAAAAAATCTCATACAGATCGAATGCTCAGGTGACGGGAGTATCTACTGAACGCACTAAAATATTAATTTAAAAAGTCACCCTGTATTAGCAAATCAAGATGAATCCACTAACCCATGTCTGTATAAACGTATCACAATCAGTCGTCCATATATCGTCTAGCAATTTAATTTCCCTAAAGGATTCATATCAATTGCTCAGCGACCGCGTCTTGAATCTGCCTTTAATAACGTTCCTAATATTTGGTGGGTTTAGACAGGTAGGGTAAGAAAGCCCAGCTATACAAATCAATAAACTGAGACGTTTGTTAATAATGTCAAAATAATATATCCTGATATTATTGAGGAAAGATTTGATTGTTTGTTTGCATCGAATAGGCTTCGAAACTATTGGCCTGATTTGAAAAATTCTTTCACCATTTGAAAGCCGCACTATTTTCGAGTGACAGGCTATGTGTGTACCACGGGCGAAGCCGGGGTAGATTACTAGTAGCTTATAAAACTTTGTTACATGGTATTGCGCATTCAATCTTACGTAAGAAGGTAATTCTCTGTTATTCTCAACTTTGATCCCATGCACTTTTTATCATTAAAATTGATCTTTTGTTACCTTCAACTACACATACAACAAGAAAACATTTAAGACTACAAAATTGGACATTTAACAGCCTATTAGGTAGCTATTACTAAAGACTTTAGCCCTTGAGGACTGAATACCTGATGACATTGGCAACGAACGACCTTACGCTGCTAATTTTATATGTCAATGCTTATAAGTTCTCTTCCGTTATGTAGTATGTGGGGTACTTGTACCCAACAGCGCCAGGGAAAATTGGAACAAACTCGATTTCCGCTCCTCTGTCAATTCTGAGTGCTATTTATAAGTAAACGCAATTTAGAGCAATATTACTTAGATTGCGGTCCATCACATAGATAAAAAAAAAATCGCAACAATGCGCACTGTGTTCGCGATGACATTCGTTGCAGCGATTTTCGGTTCAATAATATTTGACCTACCCGCATTTTTTTTGAGCCAGCGTACTTTGCACCAACGTCATTCGAATCTACTTAGCAGACCCCACTGTGATGATAGAGTTATTCAGCGGTTGACCCTGACTTCGTAAGCAGATAATATATTCATGACAGTTTATTTGTTATTCAGAAGTTTAGGCTGAGTCATACTGTAAGTAATGGTAGGTAACGAATACCTTTATCAATGTCATTTAGTCGTTATGGCGTTTTATATAAGAAGGTATACCTACCTACCTTTAGGTACCTATTATATTTATTTGCACTGTGGCTGCACTATATTAATTGTATACTTAGTAGTCTTATCTACGTACTGACAAAAACAAATCAAAAAATGTTATCTAGCACGAAATATTAACACTTTTCAGACGGATAGACCGCAGCAACTCTTTAGTTGAAAGCAGTAGTGGCCTGGGCCCGCTGAGCCCGGGGGCCGGGGCGGCCATTAGTGCCCTTGGGGCCTTACAGCCGGACCTGTACACCAAGAGGGAAGCACCGCTTGTCATCGAGCTAGAGGGCCCCGGGCCGTCACTGGGGAGGATACACCTCCGTTTGAAATATGACTTTGATAGATCTGACTTGGAAGTACACCTCATTGAAGGTAAGTATTGTACATTTTAATGTTTTTTTTTTCGGAGCCTTACAGCCGGACCTGTACACCAAGAGGGAAGCCCCGCTTGTCATCGAGCTAGAGGGCCCCGGGCCGTCACTGGGGAGGATACACCTCCGCTTAAAATATGACTTTGATAGATCTGATTTTAATGTTTTACTTTAAATATTAATCTGGGTAGTCATATGTTAAACTTTTAGGCTCACTGTCAACTAGTCGAAAGTGGACCGTAACTGTCTTTGTATGGGTATCGCAGTATAACCTACTTAAATGTGCGCACTTATTTCCTCTACCTACTTATAATTTTGTCGACAATACGAAGGGCGAGTACCGTTCCGTTAGAAGTTTAGTTCTATTATCTATTCTGTGGTACCGTGTACGTCACACTCAAATGTTTTTAAATGTCCTGCCAAAATTATGCAAGGGCAACTAAATTTGATCCTTTAGAGGCCTAGCCTTGCAGTCCCGCAAAAAACTACTAACCTTTTTCCTGGAAAAGTTATCAAATCAATTTGAATCAACATTTTATACGAATATAAATGAAGATTTTTTCAGTATTTACCCAAACCTGCCCAGCTGCCCTTTCTCGTGAACAAAAGGTAATCCAGCTGTGACCTCTCACTCAGCCCGGAATATTACATCCTCCTAGGCTAGTTTTTAGCCATTGACATAATAGAATAAGGACCTAAATCTGTATCTTTATTCCAGCTCATGACTTAGCAGGCTACGAAGCTGGAGGCTTCAACGACCCTTACGTTCGGGTCAGCCTGCTTCCCGAAGTGGACACCAGGGTGCGACAGACCCCGGTGCATAGAAACGAGGCGAACCCGTTCTTTGACCAGCACTTCAAGTTTCCCGTCTCCCATGACGAACTTGGGGATAAGACGCTGTTGCTGCAAGTTTTCGATTACGATCGGTGAGTTTTTTTTCCTCCGGTTATCGGTAACGTTTCTTTTAAGGCCCGGTAGTCTTATATATAATATAACTAGCTGTTCCCCGCGGCTTCGCCCCGCGTGGGACTCGGTTATATCGCGCCCAAAAGTAGCCTATGTTTGACCTCAGGTCGTTAACTACATCCCTACCAAATTTCATTACAATCGGTCCAGCAGTTTAGCCGTGAAGAGGTGACAGACAGACAGACAGACAGACAGACAGACAGACAGACAGACAGACAGACTTTCGCATTTATAATATTAGTATGGATGCATAATTTCAAGAATTCTGAATCCAGTTTTATGCGTCCGCATTTCTCGTTCGATCTACGTATTTTTGACGTGAATTTTATTACAAACTGCGCTTTTTTGTTTTCTACCGCTTGTTCCCAAACTATGTTCTTTTTTCAAATTCGTTGTTGGTTAATAAAAAAATATATACAGGTACTTAACTACTTACAGCCTTATTTCGATTCTTTTACAGTTTCTCCCGAAACGAGGTGATGGGATCAGCGAAAGTCCCGCTATCCCGAGTAGAAGTCGCGGGTGGCGCCGAAGTCTGGGCAGAGTTGTCTAGAGAGAGACGTCCGCCAGAGGAGCTGCAAGAACTATTGCTATCTCTGTCTTACTTGCCGTCGGCTGAACGACTGACAGTAGTGGTATTGAAGGCGAGGAACTTACTACCGCCTCAAGAGGGAAAGGATGCTTTAGGTAAGATTGATTTTTTATGGCTTATAGAAAAGTTCGCTTGAGAAGTTGCGAAAACTATTGCTGTCTCTGTCACACTTGCCGTCGATAGAGAAGATGACGGTAGTGGAGTTGAAGGCGAGGAATTTGTTTCCGCCTCAGGAGGTAAAGGATACTTGAAATAGGTATGTGTAATTTCAATATTTGCTAGACAAAAGTTTATCCACGAAACAGAACGGAAGGAGTGGAATTTACTACCGCCTCAAGAGTGAAAAGATGCTTTAGGTATTCTTATTTAAATAATCAAAGATGACCAAGAAAAGTTTGTCCAAGGAGCTACAAGAACTATTGCTGTCTCTGTCTTACCTGCCGTCGTCGATGGACTAGTGGTGTTGACGGCGAGGATTTGTTGCCGCCCCAGGAAAGAAAGCATTCTTTATGTAAAATTGAGTATTTTTAGAGAAAAGTTTGCTTGGGGAGCTGCAAGACCTGTTGCTCTCTGCCATCGGCTGAACCGTGAATTACCTCTTTCCGACTGGTGGCGATTTCCGCCAACATCCCCGAGGCATAGAATAGATAATAGTAATAACGCACTTAACGGCGTACAGATTAGGTAGCCGTTCATAAAAATAACTTCTAATCTTATTTTATGATGGAAATAATTAAACATCGCGATTAAGTTGATCAGAGGCTTCGAAGCCATGTAGGAATTGAGAAAGGCTTTTCTCCACTTACGTTTTGGAAGTAATAAACTAAATACTTAATAAATTACGTCAATAAGTAATCTGTTTAGTGGTACTAAATTTCTCTATTGAAAATAGGGAATTTTTTTAATGTAATTGGAATTTCAAAATATAGCAAAAGTATTTAAAGATTTTTCTAAAACTATGTTACAGATGTGTATGTGAAAGTGTACTTGCTGGTGAATGGGAAGCGTGTGAAGAAGAGGAAGACGAACAGGAAAGAGATCAATAACCCCGTGTGGAACGAGGCGCTCGCCTTCAGCCTGCCGTCCGGGAGCCTACAAGAAGCTTCTATTGAGGTATAACATGGTTTTTTGTTGAGGTATTAACCCACAATATGGCAATCAAACTATGACATGGTTTTTTGTTGAGGTATTAACCCACAATATAGCTTAAGTACTAGCTTTTGCCCGCTCCTTCGCCCGTGTAAAATTCTAGAAATGTAATAAATGAATTTAATTTATTTTATTTATTTATCGTGATAAAAACGATTATTCAACCAATACAATTATTACATTAGCATCGTAATTTTTGAAGAACCGCTCGATCGATTTTGTGCAAACTTCACATAAACCATCTACTAAATAGTCCAAACAAACTCTAAATATTTGGTTTGGATAGGTGAGCCCGTTCTTGAGTTATTACAACGAAAAGTGGTATTGATTTTTATATATATATATAGATAGATTTTTGTAAGTATCAAGTTTTATTTGAACTTTCTTCGTTTAGTCAAGTCACAGAGTCAAGTTAAGTCAGTAGTCATGTCTAGTCAAGTTAATCAGGGGGCTAAGTGAAGCTGTGGAAGAATTTCACTTAGCATTATCTTTGGAGATTTTGGTGACAAGGATTAAAAAATTATACGGCATTGTACCACTTTCAAACACTCTCGCTTGTTCACGAACACTAAATGAATAATAATCCACCATCATTATGAACAAATACTCGAAAAAAACATAAATTTTGGAAAATAAATACAACACCGACATATTGTCACTTTCACCTTCCCGCCAAAACTCATAACATAACATGGTTAACTCGAGACCTGGTTCTGGATTCGATATAGGTACCTTAATTCTATAACAATACGTGTCAAAATCATTTCAGCGAAGTCCCGAGGTAACTTGACCTTGTTTTAGGTAGATACTAGCTCTGCACTGCAGTTTCGTCCACTTGTGCTTATTCGTCCAAGCGTGTTTTCTAGTTGCATCTTCAGCTCCCGTTTCAGAGCCCAGGGTATGCTTTTAAATCATGGTCCTGGCCTGATCAAGTAGGATCAATTAAAAAAGCATTTGCTGGCAATAACCGGATTAAACTGACTCTAGTCGTTAAGGAGTTTGCCTCTAGACTCGGGGGTCGTGGGTTCGATTCTAACAGCAAGCATCCATTTCCTGTTTGGTTACGACATTGCAGGCGTGAATCACTTGATTGTCTGATAATAAAGATGATTCCGTGCTTCGGAAGTCACGTAAAGACGTTGGTCCCGGCTGCTTTATAGTATATAGTCGTTAAAGGAACCACGTCAGATGCTGAGAGGCGGTTTCGAAGAACTCAGATATTAGGGTGTGCATGGTCGACTGACCGTGTCACTACACGAAATTATGATGATGAAGACTAGATTGCGGTGGCCCAGAATATGGAAGGTTGGTGCTGAGAGAGGGTGGCTTATAAAGCTGATCATCATCATATATTTACAGGACCAGTTGACCATGCACACTGTTGTCCGTGTTCTTCAGAAGCGCCTCTCGACGTGGTTCGTGGTGGTATTTTCACAATGACGATGACAAATGTTCCAGGTGTGCGTTCTAACGGTCGGCAGTAACAATCTAGTGGTGGGGTGGTGTTGCGTGGGCGCGGCCGAGCCGGCGGCCGAGGGTCGGCACTGGGCGCAGATGGCGCAGGAGACGCGCAAGGCCGTCGCTATGTGGCACACGCTCAGATAGACTGCCACACGACACACACATTTGCGCGTTTACTATTGGGGGGGGGGGGGGGGGGGGGTTACTACGACCTCTAATAACGATGCAAAAACGATTAATGTCGGAATAATGTATTACGCCATCTCGCGTTTTGATCGCTTGTACAGGTCATAGTAAGCTTCGGCAACATCTCGACAGGTGGCCTACTACTTAAAACCATGCAAGGTCCAGTAAGTAAGCGAGACAGCGCGCTACATGATGTAAGGCAACATCTCCCTTAATCACTGGAACTTGCATGGTTTTAAGAGATGGTAGTAACCCCCCTGTTCACTTACTTGTGGGGTAACCATGACTAATTATGGTGGGTGTACCATGACGGCTTATTGCAATTCTTGAATATAATTTTATAATCCAACCAGCCACAAGGCCATCGCTATGATAATACGCACACGCTTAGATAAACGTCGAAACAAGACGATAACATCTCGACTGTTCACATACTAGGGGCTAAAACGAGTAATTAAATATTTATATATGAACTTAACACACAGAAGAGAAAGAATAAGAAATAATCTCAATAGGTGGCACAAATTGCAGTGGCCAGTACGGAGGTCGTAAATCGCCTCCGTACTGAAGTAGATCGAGACAACCTAGAACGCTGGCGCTTCATAGATCCGCCTGGGGTCCAATTCCAGTGTTGCCAGCGCCCTTAAACCTGCCGCCTCTTTTATCACGCCCTTCCTGCCATGGGAGCTGTAAAGAAGACGTGTAGAAATGCATAGTTTCTAGGGGCTTCCCATCTCCTAACATCATGTATTGCGCCGTCGTACTCGATCGGGTTGCTAAAAAAGTTGACAGTAACAAACTTTAGATTTGTCTTGAGCCCTTCGACAGGAAAAGAAGGATAGGTGGTAGTAATACACAAGACAGATATCTAATAAGCGAAATGGTGCAATAAATAAAAGGTATGATGTTTCTGTAATACTTATTATGAGCAATGAATAGTATTAATATTGTAAGGCGACATCTCGCTTACTATCGTTTATTAATTGTTAGAAGACGTCATGGTAACCTTGCCCTTGCACATTAGTTGATTATTTTAGCTGCGCAAGGAAAATTCTGTTCCTGATTAAAGTGATGTTAATTGTTTTTAAAATAAAAGTTTGTCAATGGGTTCTTGTCCACCTTCGCCGTAATAAAAATTACTGCAGAAAAAACGGAAAAATATTCCGAATATTTATTGGCTCCATTGAAAAAAAAAATTGTATTGCCCAAGACTAAGTTTTTTTTAATATCTTATACTTACCTCCAACAGAGTTGAAGCCAAGCCTAAGTTTTGATCAGACTGACGATACTTATTCATACAATAGTTCTATATTGGGCTTTAGTAATACGCATTCTATAATCTGTGGTAATACGGTCTTAATTTCTTTGGAACCAGTAAATACTCAAAGCCCGTTCTGTCTGAACTGACCCTTTTAAATGAGTGGGAATCGTAACTTCCTTAAGTATTTCAATTTATTCTTATATTCTTATATTTTTAATAAGGTCACCTCGTTCTTGTTCTTACCACCATTGGTTCCTATTACATATTAGAATTGTTTTATTTTAATTAAGCAAGCATTTAAAAACTAGATTATCTATAAAGGGGGTTTTCGTCTACCCATTTGCACAAAACAAATTATTGTATAATTTTGATAATTTCCAAATTTCATTGCTGGATAACTTTAACGGACCAATCTCATATTTTGTGTAAATCGAAAACAAACAGTTCAAAGAATTATTTATTACTAAATAGATTATTTTATAAATTTTTGGGAAAAGCGTTTCACGATAAAATATAGTATCTAGGTGCATATTATATTTACCAGAGTATTATTATATACAGATTTATAAAGATTTAATTGGAATATTTGGAAAATTCATGTCTGTATTCTGTAGATATCTGTAACACTTCACTGTGATAAGATTAACAGTGACAACCTTAAATACATAAGTAGGAATTTATTATAATTTATAATTGATTAGATTATTATTAATTTCTCTCGCCATAGTAGATTAAGACAGTGGCGATATGTAGGTACCTAAATGAAATATGGAGCCGCATATTACATTATTTAATGTGTGTCATAGGCATACACAAGTTTACCTTATCAATTAAAGTCATCAACTATTTTAAAAATAATCTTCATTTTGATACCTGTGCAGCATCGACACTGAGCGACTGAGTGTGAAACATGTCAATTTCGTGATTTTGACATCAATCAGTGGCTCCTTACCGAGACATTCGTACATCAACCTTTATATATAAGATCGAATTATATTAGAGACATGGAAAGCTCAATTAAGTAACATCGATCAGCATGAGTTCCTTTGAAAAACATTTATTTATTGTGCACACCCAGGCAGTTGTATCTTTGTTTTTTTAAGTTACTTAATATTTTGTATAATATCAATATATAAATTTATTGAAAATGGCTAAGTTTAAAGAACTAATGAGGTGTTAATAGAGCAGGTGCGATGTATTTTCAGAAAGTCATCATTACTAAGATAAAGTAAGTCCTAAGACTAGCCCTTAAAGGCTGTTTTACAATAGCCTGTCTATAAGACCCCAACTGTTTCTGTTTTAACTGTGGGCTTCACTCATATACTATATACTATACAAACGTACCTATACTTCTACTCAATCAGACTCCGTCGTCATGGAATGTCTAAACTATTGTACTTATAGAATAACTATGTATAAGATATAAATTTATAAGACTAATATATTCACGTAGATTTACATAAAATCTAATATTGGATGTTCCAAGAATTATAGATATTCAAATTGCTATTAAATGGCTAACTTGAGTGATGTTTTAAAAGGGTTCCGGTTTTTATTTATGAGCTACGATCGCGGAACCCTAATAGAGCTTGTGGAACACCAAGGATTCTTATGAAATTGTAGAATTTTATAGTAAGAAATGAATTTGTCGATATTTCTTTTCTGTCCAAATTATGCCCACAGTAACCTGTCAACAATTCTTCTTTTATCTTCCTATTAGTCATTGCATGGTGTGATCTAAATACCTTTTTTCAAGGGTTTTATGGATTTTATCGAATTTTATTCCAGAATATACGTACATATTTTATCTAAGTGTATGTATTGGTGTGGAGGAAAAGTATTTTACTTTGTATTTTCTTTACAATGTCTAAATAAAATGTCTATTTGTAAAATTATCTGCTGTTTTATTTGTGACCTTATTTCATGCAATTGGCTTTCATTGCCTGTGTATGTTGTCTATCGTGGTACTAAACCGATATTTTTGAAATTAACCTTAAAAATAAAACAAGAGTAGTACAATAACGTAATCATTTATTTTCAACTAATTTTAACTTTTTACACAGTTTATACACAATATTAACTTAAATATTGTCTTAAATTATTTTCGTACCACACAAGTTTCTGAATGCTGCAGCTGTCCTGTTGTACTTATTCGTCGTTGAGGTCACAAATTGTATAAACACTACTAACTCACTAAAAACTTTAGTCGCAACTTACCACTGGCGAGGTCCTGCTGCGGTATCCCCGGGCCTGACACGGTCACGACCAGCTCCAACTAAAATTGCACAGACAAGTTAAAATCTAAGAAACAACAATATCAACCTACCCTCACTAAACAAAAAGTTTTGATCGCCATACAAATAAGATACTATGGTGCGTTAATAAAAAAGTACAAAGTTGTAATTAAATGTAAAAACTAGATTGTGCATATAATGTGATTTTTTATTATATAAACCAAAAGAACCATAAAGATGTAAATTCTTTTGATTCACATCACGTGTTAATTCTTCGAATATATTACTGGAATAAGTGATATAAACACCAAGTTTTTACCTATTCACTGAGCGTAGCTACTACATATTATTTGCATGTGATTATTTTTTTAAATTACCTTCATACTGATATGAAATTATCATCAATGTCAAATTAGTTATAAAATATACGGCATGCAAGTACTATTTGACGTATATACGAACTATTGGTAGAAAATAAAAATATGTATGATAGATATACATTACATAACACTGTGATTCCATTCGCTGTTCATAGAAGAGAAAATGTGTAAAGTATAGGAGTTAGAAGTCTATTTGTATATGTTGTGTATGTGTATGACTGGGTAAGTGTTTATGTGTCTTGTGTCATTGCACGGAGGGAGTCTTTGGATGGAGGTATTTGCAATCGGGGTCCTTGCAGTTGCCCCCGACTTCGAACGGGCAGAGGAATGCGTTGGGGTCTGCTTCCCAGCTGAAAACATATCAATTGAATATATTACGCAACTCGATAATAGTGCCACTGTGGACAGATTACAATGCATACTTACATCGCACAACGGAACGATGTGCGTACGCATTCCCATCCACATGTCATGGATAGTGACGTAATGGATAATGAAAACATGCACAGTTTCTTGATTTTCTATGTATACACCTAACGACAAGCATTTACATTAATATCACCCAAACCAAGCGAGATATTGCATAACAAGCTAACCTACACCATAACTGGTGTTAAAAGAAGCCAACTAAATTATCTTACTTGGCTGTGTCTAAGGCTTGTAAGGGGGATTTGTAATCGTCAACTTCATTGGTCTTTGGTTTCTCCCCTTTGTTTGTTGTTTCATTACATTTGGGTATCATGCCAACAGCATCCTCTAAATCTGTTTGATCACAATCGGCTGTTTCAGGTCTGGTGGTTATATTTAGCTCTCTTCTTTCAATATCTGAATTTACCAAGGCTTCACCAATATGTATATCTTTAATTGGACTTCCTGGAGCTTTGACGATTTTCTTGTTATTTGCTACATCTAATTGAACTGACAATCTTGTGTTTGCAATAGTAGCTTCATTCAAATCATTCACAACACTAACCTTCATTGATTTTAAAATTTGGGGATTTTTATATTCTTCCTTTTGAGGATTATTCTCTTTTTGTAATTTATTTGTAGGTAAACCTTTGTTGGAGATATGATTTAAAGATGGCAAGAAACCATTTGTTTGGGAATGTGAATAAGTGGAACTGAAAGATATAATGATTACACCAAGATAAGCTCAATAGTAATAACAATAGAGAAATATTTAAGTACATAATAGAAAAAAAAGCATAAAACAATAATCAAATACAAACCTTTTTAACAACAGTTGATGCTGTGATCTGATTTTAAATAAACGTATCTGAGCTGACTTTTGTTGTTTTTTATTTAAAGCTATAGCAGTAGCTATATTTTTTAGCTCTGTTGCAACTATTTTATATTTTTGAGACAATTTTGTTGCCTCTTCTTTTAACCTAATCATGTTTGCTGATTCTTCGGCAATTTTCTTCCTAAAGAATAGAAATAGATAATACATGTATACAATTTTAAGAACATGTAACAATTTTAAAACCATGCTTACAAACCCAAGTAAAACCTACCTAGACATAGCAATTTGCTCTTCTGTATTACCATTTGTCAATGTTTTAGAGTCCATAGTAACATTTCTAGGTTTCAATGTATCCTTTATCTGAACAGCTTTTACTAAATTTACTGCAGACTGCCTAGCTTGCTTCATTTTCTCCAGTTCTGCCATTCTCTTCACTAAATTCTTATATTCAATTTGTTCAGACTTAGGCAAGTGTTTTACTGACTAAAATTAAAATTACAATTAGAGTGTGTATGTTAATTTGTGTTAACAACAAGTACATATGTGATTATTAAGTTATTTATTACCTTAGGTACAAATTTTTCAGGAGTTTTTATTGGTTGCAATATATTTGGTATTTCCTGATTTTCTACTTTCTTTCGAGTATTTTTCAAAAACATATCTAACTGTTGTTCAAAATCGGTCTGCTGCTGCTTCATGTGCATTTTTGTTAAATTCTTAGTTGCTTCATGTTCAACTTCTGAATCTGATTCTCCTAACTGTATTATTAATTTCTTTGGTTCTGGAATTTTTATACCCTGTTTACTTTTTTCATTATGTTGTGCTTTTTTAGTATCTTTTACTACAGAATTTGTAGATATTTCTTCTATGCCATCTAGTATACTAGTATCCATTAAATTAGGCAAATTTTTACTCAAAGATGTCAATAACTTTGCTCGAAGTAAGTCTTCATCTTCCTCCAATTCATCTTCTTTTGACTTTTCTATACAGATATGATTGTTTTCTAAATTCATTGCAACATCTTCTATTATACTATTATTTTTGCTAGATTCATTAACAAATTCTTTTGATTTTTCATCTCCATCTGATCCTATCTCCATATCTACAGATTCTATGTCTGTATTATTTTGTGAATCAATTTTATTTGACAATATATCCTGCTCAAGTATGAAATCATCTGGTAAAATGGAAGACTGGGAAATCCTTTTCTTTAATTTTTGCCTTCTTTTTATTTCAAATGCTTTCTTAAGATAAGCTGATTTAAGGCAAATTAATCTCAGTTCTGCTGTGTAATTTTCATCATCTTCAGCCAACATAAAATTTGTGTTTTCGATTTTGTTGTCATTTGTAACTTCTTTTTCCTGACTTTTTGCTTTGGAAGACTTTGTTTCTAATGCATGCTTTCTGAGTAATTCTAAATCTTCATCAGAATCCTGATTAATTTTCTTATCAGATTCCTCTTTTATTACCTTATTTACAACCTCATCTTTATTTGTTGAATCAACTATATCTTGGCTTTTTTCATTATTTTCGCCTATATTATCAACATTGCTATCTTCACACAAATCTATTAATTCACAATTATTTAATGGCTTATTAACATCCTCTTTGAAATCTTTATTAAGATCATTACTAAGATTAGAATTTTCATCAGAAATAGGAGATCCAATAGGAGAAGGAAAACAAACTGGTAAAGTATCTTTTACAGTTCCAGTTTGTGGGGCTTGTTCACTACTCTCTTTGGGTGTATCTATATTTTCAGGACCATAGAGCATTTTTTTCAGTCTAGCACTCAAAGAAGATTTATCATTTTTAACTTTATGAACTGAAACAGCATTTGCTAACTTTCTTCTCTTGTTTCTATATTCATCATCAGATTCTTCACTGGATTCACTAAGAATTTTTAATTGCATCTTATTTTTTCGATGTATTTTTTTCTTGTTCTTATTTTTAGTTGTAATTTTTAATGAAACAAGTTCATTTCTTCTCCTGCGTTTATGCAATTTCAAGTGTTTGTTGCTTCGGTACATATGGCCATCTTCTAGTTCTGATGCAGATATTTCAGATAGATCCCGTGACAAGGAATCACACTTCTTTTTCTTACCTAAAATGATTGTTAGTACAAACTTCAGAGATTTTTAGTCATTTATATGGACACTTAAACTTTTTCATGATATTTCTGACAAAAAGAAAATGAAATATTTTTACCAAGTATTTTACCATTTAAAAGTAGTAGTTAGTTGTATGAAAATAAAAACCACTTTTTTTGATTTGACACAATTTTTTTTGGACATCTGTGATAGTTTCTTTTAGGTGAAATCCTTTTTAATGATACTTTCTACAATTTATCTATGTAATATTGATACAAATAGAGAAAATACTGATATGATAATGACTTCTCCGTCTAACAGGTAACCTGTATGAGACCTGCTTTTTGGTACATAGTGTACTTTTACATATCCATAATTCATCTCTGGTTTTAAAGGTATGTATTAGAAAGACAAACAGATAAAGTGTAACACCAGGGTTTGTTTTCGCCTATAGAGTTTAAGCCACTGCAGTGAAGCAGCAGACTTCCTAATGGGATTTTTTTCTTGCTGATGTATTCTACTGCTTTATGATAGGACAACTTTTGCAAAAAGTGTTCATATCTTCTTCTATTTCAACCTGGTTTTACCCATACTTACTTTTATAGTTTTATAGCTAGGTTAGAACACACAAGATTTGATGCCAATGCAATCAAAACAAACACAAAAATAGAGACAAGGATGACACAAATAACTACAGGCCTATAAGTTTAATTTCCACTGTACGTGAAATATTCACAAGAAAATACTTACAGATTATCACAAAATGTGGATCAGGAGCAATCTACAGAACAAGCTGGCTTCAGATCCAGGTATTATACAGTCAATCTTATGCACACCATAAAACAAACATAAAAAAAACCAAGAATATGGTAAGGTATTCACTATACCTGGGATTTATTGATTAGAATACTATCAAGTTATGACTAACCAGGTGGTGATGAGGAATCCTTTGCTTTCTTTCTCTCGAGGACATTGTTATAAGTTTCTAGAATATGTAACCTTTGACGCAATAACAACTCTTCATCTGAAGATATGTCGTCGAATTCATCCACTATTTCTCCTTCTTCCATTTCAGATTCGTGGTGCGCTGGGGGTATATTCTCAACGCAGGCCATTTTTGCAAAACTAAAAAAAGGAATTAAAATACGAAAGCTCATACAAACACACCATACAATTAATGATACTTACACAAGAATTCATTTCAAGAATTGGAAAACAATAAAATCACACCTTCCTCGCGCAGTTAATATAAATCGTATTTTGT
Organism: Apomyelois bistriatella; assembly: GCA_947044815.1. NCBI lineage: Eukaryota > Metazoa > Arthropoda > Insecta > Lepidoptera > Pyralidae > Apomyelois > Apomyelois bistriatella. The sequence goes on from OX345693.1 coordinate 3,955,326, forward strand.
CCCGACTGAATCCAAAATTCTTTTTTATTTTATTACATTCAAGAATTTCAACACAATAAAAAAATAGGTAGGTAATTTGCTTTTATTGGGAATTTTAAGACAAGACAAAATTTTTTTTTTTTTGCATAGTTTTTACGGCCATGGAACCTAGTCCTTTAAGGCCTTTCTTGAATTTATTAATCTTCTTCAGTCCTACTTAAGTCAGTCGAGTCAAAAATTCAAGTCAATAGTCAAGTAAGTAAGTCTAGTCTAAGTCAGATGGCTAAGTGAAGCGGTGGAAAATTTTCACTTAGCCATATCATGGAGATTTTGGTGACAAAGATAAAAAGTCACGTAATCGACACTGTATCACTTCCAAACACTCACGCTTGTTCACGAACACTTTGCGAATAATAATCCACCAATATTTTGCACAAACAATCGAAAAAACCTAAGTTTTGGAAATTAAATACAGCGCGGACATAGCGACAGTTTACTTTCCCTCCAAAAACTCCCAAGACAAAATTAATATCTCACTCCTCTCACTTCCTCTCCTATTTTTTTTTTTTAAATACTTTTTACAGCCATAGAAACTAGTCCTTTAAGGCCTTTCTTGAATTTATTAATCTTTTTAAGGTGGCCTAGCTACTACCATCTCTAACCATTTAAGATCCAGTGAGTAAGCGAGACAGGGCAATACATGATGTAAGGCGACATCTCCCTCACTCAATCGTTCTTGCATGGTTTTAAGAAATGGTGGTAAGACACCAGTCCTACCTACCTAGTCCTACTTTAGTCAAGTCGAAAAGTCAAGTCCGTAGTCTAGGCTAGTCAAGTGAGTCCTTGGAGATTTTGGTGACAAAGATAAAAGTCACGTAATCGACACTGTACCACTTCCCAACACCTACGCTTGTTTACGAACACTGCGAATAATAATCCACCAATATTATGCACATATTTGAAAAAAACCTAAAGAATCATGGCGAAACTCTAACATCGTTTGTACGAATAAAAAATTGAAATACAAAGAACATAAAATAAATTGCATTAGTAAGAATACTTAACTAGTAACATGTTTACCACCACAAAACATTTTTAAACCCCGGGGTTTATTAGATATTTAATTTTTTTGAAGGCCACCTTTAGCTTCGTTATCATTCGCTATTTTTGTCGCAACTGAAACATTATGTCATTCTTACAGTTGTTAGCATTGTCAAAACGATATTGACAGTTCATTATGGTAGGTTAGGTTCATAGATTAACACCCATATTCATAAACGTTTACTCAAACTCGACTCATCCTCACTCGAACTCAATGGTATTCATAGTTGACACTAGCTTCCTCACCTTAAGGAAATTACTCAATGGAGGCGAGGAACGAACTGTCAAATATAAGGAAGCCTCGAACGTTTCGTTTAACGAAAGGTAGGTGCTTTTATTGAGGACCAGATTTAAAAGAATTTGTACCTACTATAATAAGTTCTCTGTGTATTTAAGTATTTTGTTGTTTTATAATAAATCTATGCTAGTTAGCTAAAATTGAAAAAGAAACTTTGTCAAAAACTCTCTTTACGTCAAAAAGTTAAGCGGTTTACCAACATACAGATATAAAACGGAACATCATTCCTTGACTCATCCTCACTGGAGTTTGCTCAAGGAAACAATTAAGAATACCGTTTTCAAGGAAAGTTGGAGGACTTCCTTGAGGCGTCCTCGAATGAGGTTGAGTGGAGGAGACCTATGAGGCAACGTTTAAGAATATGGGTGTAACACCCATATTCTCAAACGTTTCCTCAAACTCCACTCATCCTCACTCGACCTCAATGGTATTCATAGTTGACACTAACTTACTCACCTTAAGGAAATTACTCAATGGAGGTGAGGAACGAACTGTCAAAATATAAGGTTGGTCGAGAGGTACCTTTAGGAAGCCTCGAACGTTTCGTTTAACGAAAAGTAGGTGCATTTTTTGAGGACCAGATTTAAGAAAAACTTGTACCTACTTTAAAAAGTTCTTTGTGTGTTAAGTATTTTGTTGTTTTATAATAAATCTATACCAGTAGGCTAAATTTGAAGACTTTTCGACCATGCAAGGTTATGCACAGAGAAAAAGCTCTCTATCATTTCGAATGATAAATTTTCTTAGAGGCCTTTTAACAATTAATAAATATATTAACAAATATTAAAAAAACTAAAATTAAGTTAATCAGTTAATGTCGCTCTAAACCAGGCCGCAATTTCGTTCATTTATGGTGATCACCATACCATACCTACCTTTTGTTCAAGGTTCTTCGTGGAGAAAATTATTCACCTATAAGGCCAGGTTTTCAGTCATTAAAGTCTTATCGCACATACAAGAACTATAATAATACTGGAAACACTTTACAATTAACAGGATTATTGACAGAGTAAGTGTATCAACTAAAAGGGACTAAAAAGGCCTAGGATATACTTTTTCTTTGTAACTCTTTCCAACAGTTAGCAGATTACACTAACATCATTTCCAAGAGGAGTTGACATTAAGGCAGGCAAGTCGTTATTTAAAATATTATAAAATTTCTTGAGTACGTAGGTATATGATTGCCGATTTCAAAAGTATTTTTTACCCGTGGAACAATAAGATTTTAATAAATAAATAAATTGAGGAAAATTTAAGCCAAATCCTTGGATTCGAAGCAGTAAGGTTTGGGATGCTACCGAGAATTTGGACTCTAAGAGGTAGACTCAAGTTATCACTTGAGTATATTGAGTACTTGATATTATCATATAGCTTTAGTGATTGTATAAAGTATAAAATGTATATATAATAATGATGACGTGCCAATACATTTGTTATCATATTTAAATAAATTCATATTAATTAGACGACGCAACGACAACAAATGTTTTTTTGTAATACTTATTTTGTATTATAAATTAATAAATATTTTACAGTCAAGGCGAGGAATGGCGACAACTCAGGTCGACTGTAAATCCAGTGATGATGCAACCTAAGACAATAAGACTGTACAACTCTGCCCTTGATGAAGTTACTAAAGACTGGATTGTAAGGTATTTATTTTTGTAATAAAACATACTAACATCTACTTATCCCGAATAATAAAGTGAAGTGACATAATTATGTACCTAAGTATTTAATTTCTGTAACAGACTTACCTAGTCCTTTGCACTTTCAAGTACTGATGCCGTTTTTACAGCTAGAGGGCATCATAGCTGTCTGCGTGTGCTTGAGCAAACATTCTAAAGGCACTACAAAACCCTCAATTTATTACTTTCAGACTGAAATCCCTCAGAGGAGAAGATAACACGATAAGGTCTAAATTTGAGCTAGAAACTTATCTATGGGCCTTGGAATCACTCGGCATAGTTGCTTTTGGTGGCCGATTGAATTGTTTCGATCCTAATCTTCCAAAAGATTCTGCTGAAAATCAGCTTATAAGAGTCGTGCATGAAGCCTTTGATATAATTGCAAAAGTAGATTTCAACACAAAGCTTTTTAAATATATTTGGAACCCTGCTTTTAAAAATGCCATGGAAATATATTCAGAACTAGAAAGGTAGGTATTTGTTGTAACTTTTAAAAGCACATGTGTACAGACAAAGCTACGACCACACAAAAACATTATGTCTTGCCATGATTATAATGATTAGGTTTTTGTATCTGTGTTTACCGGTATTGTGCAATCACTTAAAAGTTGAGGGTAGGCCATGGAAAGAGATCCCAGGACCTTCATCTCTGCCTTTGATTGGACAAATACACAATTTTCTTCCTGGAGGTATATTGAACTTTTCATTTTTAGATAAATTAAAACTTTCACACATAATTAAGCCTTCATAAGCATGTTGTATTAGAGAAATTCAAAGTAGTGAAATTTGCGCAAAGAATGAAGGCGGAATTTGTACGAAAAAAAATTGAAATACAGATAACATAAAATAAATCGCATTAGTAAGAATACTTCACTAGTAACATGTTTACCACCACAAAAAAAATTTAAACCCCGGGGTTTTTTAGATATTAAATTTTTTTAAAGTCGACTTTTAGCTTTGTTTTCATTCGCCATTATTGTCGCAACTGAAACATTATGTCATTCTGACACTTGCATGGTTTTAAGAGGTGGTAGTAGGCCACCTGAGCCACACAATTAATTTAACAAAATAAATGCTCATTTTTTATATATTTTTCGTTCTAATATTCTACTACTTAAAATGAATATTTTTCTTAATACAAAAAAGAAATAATTTCACTGTTAGTCTTACACCAAGATTTTGTATGGCGTCGAGTTTGCCAAACAAAGAAAAAATTGCCACGCTGACAGAGACAAAAATATATCTTTGGTCCTTTTCTTATTTATGGACTTCCCTATTTCGCCATTTCAATTTTTACCTAGTAAAAATTAATTGCTTTATCACAGGTACAACTACTTAATCTATGAACCAAACCTACCATATTGAACTGTCAATATCGTTTTGACAATGTCAACAACTGTCAGGATGACATAATGTTTCAGTTGCGACAAAAATGGCGAATGAAAACGAAGCTAAGTCGACTATAAAAAAATTTAATATCTAAAAAACCCCGGGGTTTAAATTTTTTTTTTGGTGGTAAACATGTTACTAGTTAGGTATTCTTACTAATGCGATTTGTTTTATGTTATCTGTATTTCAATTTTATATTCGTACAAACGATGTATGGAGTTTCGCCATGATTCTTTCTTTTATTGATATAAAAGTTTATGATTTTTAAAAGATGCGCCATACCCAGAGTCTTACCTTGTTATACCTACTAGAAAGTTTGAAATATGTGTTATGGGATACTAAACTAATTCAAAACATATTAATCAAGGGTTACTATGATAAATGCTATTATAGTAACTATCCAAGACCCAGGAAAAATTAAAAATGGCCAATCACTCTTTATCTGGATAGAACCCAGAACCTTCAGTTTAACAAGAAACTAGTGTTAACCACGTCACCCACGTCACGAAGATGATAGCTTTAATAAGATCATTTTTCGTAGGACCTTTTCACAAATTGGTATTTTTCGAGTTCGCAAAAAACGTTGTTCAGGATTACGGGAAAATCATTCGATTAGATAGTGTGTTTGGGTTACCCCGAATTCTCATCTTATTCGACCCTGCGAGTGCAGAACAAGTGAGTAATACTTTTCCTTGTACAATAAAATATTTATTGAGTTAATTATTATTTTTTCTTACAGTCTGTTAAGCATATTACTTGCAGTATTACGATGTTTAAACTAAAGTGTGTGGTTAATGTATCCGCAAATCGCAGTCGTATCTTCTGGAGGTGAGTTTTATTAGCATTTTTCTTGTATTTTGTCCTGATTTTTTTTTCATAAATACTAACAAACACTTTAACAGAATTATTTTTAAATGGTCCAAGTTAGATTTGTTTCAGTGAACCTACAGCCAAACGTAGAGGTTGAGGGTAGGCCATGGAAAGAGATCCCAGGACCTTCATCTCTGCCTTTGATTGGACAAATACACAATTTTCTTCCTGGAGGTATATTGAACTTTTCATTTTTAGATAAAAATTTCATTTTTGACAAAGAAACTTTGTCAAAAACTCTTTTTACGTCAAAAAGTTAAGCGGTTTATCAACATACTGAAATGAAACGGGACGTCATTCCTTGACTATCCTCACTGGAGTTTGCTCAAGGAAACAATCAAGAATACCATTTTCAAGGAAAGTTGGAGGACTTCCTTGAGGCGTCCTCGAATGAGGTTGAGTGGAGGCGACCTATGAGGCAACGTTTAAAAATATGGGTGTAAGTAGTTGTACCTGTGATTAAGCAATTAATTTTTATTTGGTGAAAAAGTTAGATGGCGAAATAGGGAAGTCCATGAGTAAGAAAAGGACCAAAGATATATTTTTGTCTCTGAAAACGTGGCAATTTTTTCTTTGTTTGGCCAACTCGACGCCTAACAAAATACTACACCAAACTAACAGTGAAACTATTGAAGATGGTAGTAAGCCACCAGGTGGCTTATCACCATCTCTTAAAGCGTAGTACATGATGAAAGGAGATGACGTCTTACTGTGCTACTCTGTCTCGCCTACTCACTCGTTCTTGTATGGTTTTAAGAGATGGTAGTAAACCATCTGATAGCAAGCCTGCTACTTAAAAATAGCATGATAAGTGTAAGTGCACTGAGTGGCTACCACCATCTCTTAAAACCATGCAAGATCCAGTGAGTGAGGGAGATGTCGCCTTACATCATGTATTGCGCTGTCTCGTTTACTCACTGGAACTTGCATGGTTTTAAGAGATGGTAGTGAGCCACCCAGTGTACTTAAAAAGTTGATGGTAACCCTGGAGGGTTACCATCGACTTTTTAAGTACACTGGGTGGCACTGGGTAGCAGGCTTGCTATCAGATGGTTTACTACCATCTCTTAAAACCATACAAGAACGAGTGAGTAGGCGAGACAGAGTAACACAGTAAGACGTCATCTCCTTTCATCATATAATACGCTTGGCGAATGAAAAAAAAGAAAAAAAATGGCGAATGAAAACGAAACTAAAGGTGACTTTTATAAAATGGAATATTTAAATAACCCTGGGGATTTTTTTTTTGTGGTGGTAAACATTTTACTAGTGAAGTATTCTTTCTAATGAGATTTATTTTAAGTTCTCCATATTTAATTTTTTTATTCTTAAAAATTCCGCCATCATTCTTTTGGAAAATTAATACAGCGCGGACAATGTGACTGTTTTCTTTCCATCCACAAACTCTCACACCCATATTCTTAAACGTTGCCTCATAGGTCTTCTCCACTCAACCTCATTCGAGGACGCCTCAAGGAAGTCCTCCAACTTTCCTTGAAAACGGTATTCTTGATTGTTTCCTTGAGGAAACTCCAGTGAGGATGAGTCAAGGAATGACGTCCCGTTTCATTTATGTATGTTGGTAAACCGTTTAACTTTTTGACGTAAAGAGAGTTTTTGACAAAGTTTCTTTTTCAATTTTAGCTTACTGGCATAGTTTTATTATAAAATAACAAAATACTTAATACACAAAGAACTTATTACAGTACGTGCAAGTTCTTTTAAATGTTGTCCTTAATAAAAGTACCTAAGTTTCGTTAAACGAAACGTTCGAGGCTTCCTTAAGGTACCTCTCGACCAACCTTATATTTTGACAGTTCGTTCCTTACCTCCATTGAGTAATTTCCTTAAGGTGAGGAAGCTAATGTCAACTAGGAATACCATTGAGGTCGAGTGAGGATGAGTGGAGTTTGAGGAAACGTTTGAGAATATGGGTGTCAGTCATGGATGTCATATTGACACCCATATTCTCAAACGTTTCCTCATAGGTCGCTCCACTCACACCCATAATTCTCAAACGTTTCCTCATAGGTCACCTCCACTCAACCTCATTCGAGGACTGTAGGGTATCTATCAGTAGAGGTCCTCAGAATAAGGTGAGAAAGCTAGTGTCAACTACGAATACCATTGAGGTCGAGTGAGGATGAGTGATTTGAGGAAACGTTTGAGAATATGGGTGTAAATGTTTCGTCTTGCTTGATCTTGGTATGGTATGACTGTTTCTAGGAAAAGTTTGTAGGTTTTATTACTTCATTTTTATTGTTTGCGAATTGTTCTAACAACAAAAAACAATACCTTATATTACGTTTTAATCATGGTGAGCCCATGTTTTATGAAAAAAATGTAATAATATAGGCACTCATCGTTTTCCTTGGCAAGCAGTTTTCAGGGGGTTTACTACCATCTCTTAAAACCATGCAACCAAGTAAGCGAGATAGCGCAATACATGATGTTAGGCGACATCTCCCTTACTCAATCGTTCTTGCATGGTTTTAAGAGACGCTAGTAACCCCCCGGTGGCTTACCAACACGGAATATAAAACAGACCTGTTTTATATTCCGTGCTTACCACCTTCTGTTAAAACCATGCAAGTTCCAGTGAGTGAGTAATGCCCGATGACCATTCTGTCACTGGTTGTCACTGTCAACTCTGATCTTCTGTCACTATTCACTAATTAATTACTCTTTACCTTATCAAAATCAAAAACAAAACATTTTTCATAATTTTTAATTTATTTACGTGTTCTGTTATTCTGATAATATTTATTGCGGTATACAAAATAAATCTTAGTAAGAAATAGAATACAAATTTGCTATCAGTTTCTATTCAGTATTCACAATATATTGCTGCATGATTTTACTAAATCAGATAATTGAATTTCAAAATAAATACGCCCCTTTGGATAAAACAGGATGTGTGACAATATTGAAGAAGACTACAAGTTCGCCGCATGCACATTCTTTGCACAGAACCACCCAGGGGAATCCTGCGGGAGCAATGGCTTACCGCTGACGCCAAGCTCTGTAACTATACTGGGCCGGGCACAACGTCTTTTGACCATAGAACATCCAAATCTTTGCACATACTTAGATGTTATTCGTGGCAAACATGGTAAGTTTAAAACGAATAAAATAAATGTTTTCGAGTGAATCAGTTTGGTAAATTTCAAATGTGGTTCGCCAAACTAAAATAAACTTATAATTACCAAATTGTCTAATCAACACTTCTCTTCATCTTACAAAATATTTTATTATATAACATATTGTTTTAAAACAAGATAATCACCTTCTTTTGGAGCAAATAGCCGAGGTATCTGATGGTGATAAGTTTTAAACAGAAAAGTGAAAATTTCTATGACAGAAAAAGAGAAACCTATATGTGATATATTAGAAAATGAATTGAAGCTGTAAAATTACAACAATATTTAAATGCCACATATAACTATTAACCTATATCCATACTAATATTATAAATGCGAAAGTCTGTCTGTCTGTCTGTCTGTCACCTCTTCACGGCTAAACTGATGGACCGATTGTGATGAAATTTGGTAGGGATGTAGTTAACGACCTGAGGTCAAACATAGGCTACTTTTGGGCGCGATATAACCGAGTCCCACGCGGGCGGAGCCGCGGGCAACAGCTAGTGTGTATATAAATATTTAAGTAGTTCTTAAATTTTTCAGAAAGGATCATTGTTGTGGCTGAAGTATTAGGAAGGTCTCTTAAAGAAGCAACTTCAAAGTTTTCTTACCAAGAGATCACTAACATTGGTCGTCAAGTCGCTATTGGATTAAAGTACTTGCATGACCAGAATATCACTCACAGGACACTGGCAGATGATAACATACTCATTGATAGCCATGGCAGAGTCAAGCTGTTCAATTATGGCATGTTTTATATGACTGGAGGGGGAGATGAGGTGTCTTTTCCACTTGGGTAAGTAATGGTATATCTTAAAAGACTGCCCTTTTTTTTTTGTTTAGTTTGTTTTGGACGTCCTGATCAGACACCATCAAAATTAAAAAAAAAAACACTATCTCTTATTCCTGCAATATCTTGTAGAGTTAATATAGTACCTATTGTCAATGCTCCAATTTTTTATTTTATTTTGCATTTTTGTCACTTTACAAAATTAGACAAATTCCAATCACTATTGTTGGAAATGATGTTACTTTATGCAAAGATTATGAATATTGTAACAATAGATCAATAAAAAGAAGTCTAAAACAACTTAAGTGGTGAAGGTTTAATTAGCTTAACCCGGGTTAATGCTGAAATCAACAGTTAAAAATTAAGTTTTTTACTTAAAGATAAACATTAAAGTTTTATTACAGGCTCCCAAGGTTCTCAAGTCCGGAGACAATTCTAAATGGGGGTGGACCAGCAGCAGATGTATGGACCTTTGGTATAGTGCTACTGGAGTTGTGCATAGGCAAACTATGGCACAACCTCAAACCAGGCCCTATACTAAGGAGGATACTGACATTGGTTCATGCCAGCAATCCTGCGGAAAGGATTGCTAGGGAACATGACTGTTATGAAATTTACAAGGTACGTTTCTATATATGCCTTGCTGTTTTCTACATTTTTTTTACCCAACTACGGCGAAGCCAAAAGGAAGGGTAATGATTTAGTTTTGATTCAATTTTAGTATAAGTACTTCAATTAATTTTTTATTTTATTTTGCATATCACCAAATAATTTGATGCCTGGAAATACCTAGTTTTTGTTAAGCTATTTTGATTTTGTTTATGAGTTAGTTAAGAATTCTGTGGTGCTTAAAACCAAGCCAAATTTCTTTTGATCTAGCATCGGCAACAATTCCTGATTCTTAATGTGAAGGTAAAAATTTTACTAATATTCATTTTCGCAGAATGTACCCGAAAACTTAAGAAACATAATAGAAAAATGTCTTAAAATTTATCCTAGTGAGAGAGCCACATTCACAGAGTTAGTTGAAGATTTCACTCAGACTGATATTAAAGAATTGGAGACTAAACGACTGAGGGGTTTGATGGGATGCAAGCTGCAATTTCTGTATTATTGGTGGCAGCTAGCTGGTGGGGATATACAAGCTGAATTAAAAAAGAATTACCTAATCAAAAATAGTCCCCCAATATTATCTATGCCTATGTAAGTATGAAGTAATTAAAGGTTATGAGATTCTTGGAAGGTTTTTTAATATATTTTGTTCTTATTGAAAACAAATTATTAAGTGATGATAGAATAGATAAATATGATGGAATAATAATAGAAAAAAAAAAAAAATAATTTACATTTATTGAATTGTATCATTTCAGCGCAATACTTCTGGATGGTTGCACAATAGGAGGTAAAAAGGGTCAATTATATGATCGCAGAATAGCTAAATACAGTATAGACTTACTAAAAATCCGCCTGAATCACGTTCCGCCTCAAGACTTTTACCCTCTCATGCACGAGCGGAAGAAGGAATATGATGCGGTCACTCTGCCTAAAATTATCAGAGAAAGGGACACAGAGTATCAGTTCTACAGGCTTTTATGGTTTCAGAGATTATTGCACGTAAGATTAATTTTTTACAACTACATCGATTGTTTTATTATTTGCCCGAAAATAGAGAAATTCAATCAGAAATAACATAATATCAAGAATGTTTTATTATTTTAGGGTTACCCATACACAGTACATTACATCCGCGCCGAAGCAGCGATCGACATTCCTCCTTTAGTACGAGGTGATGTATGGGCGGCTTTGCTTGGAGTGGTTGGTGATATTGAGGCACAGTACGAGAGAATTGATAAGGAAACTCCTACCCCAACTGACAGACAGGTTTGCAGTAAAGCAGTTCAATGGTTTTTGCTTAGCAAATTGACCAATTTAAAATTAACTGATTTTTAACATGCTTTCGTCAAAGCATACTTGTGATTTCTTCATACATAATTCCCATTAAAATTGACTTTAAATTAGCATGAGTAGTATAATGTATCAATTTATAGTTACTTAAATAGTATGGGTAGTATCGCATCTTTCCGTAAGCCTACAGTAGCATTTTGACATTGTTTTTCCCATGGAGTTCCTCAGGGTTTCATTCTCGGCCCTTCTTCTTTCGTACTATACTTACCTAACTGTGTTTTATTAAAACAGATTGATGTGGACATTCCTCGCTGTCATCAGTACTGTTGGTTGCTAAGCGGTTCGGCTGGACACCGTGCGCTCAAGCGTTTATTAAAAGCATGGCTGCTAACCAATCCCCAGTATGTGTACTGGCAAGGGTTGGACTCTCTCACTGCTCCTTTCCTGTATCTTAATTTTTGTAATGAAGGTAAGATTTTTAGACACATGTTGATCATGATCATGCTTTTTAATGTCTCTTTGTGTAAAGTAATTCATCTTCTTTTGAGACTGGATGTAAGAGTATAACATTAATACCTTGTATTTTGTTCTTCATCATCATCATCAACTGTCTACAACCCACTGCTGGGCAAAAGCCTCCCTCTGTCTACACCATCCATCCCTGTTCTGAGCCACCGCAATCCAGTTGTTGCCAACAACTAAGAAAAGTATTTAATGTAAGATCTATTCGGCTACCACAATGCCTTACAGGTAATAGAGATGGATTTTCCATTAATGTTACATTCGTACTGCAGACTGCCACATTAAAAGCTAGAACATAAATCAGACCTTGAAACCTGAAGTAATATATTTCCTAAAACGATAGAGAGTGAGTCAGGTGTAGGTATGTATATGTGTGAAGACGTCGTCAATACAAATAATCAATGCATTTCAGCGCGCGCTTTCGCCTGTCTCTCAGCGTTTGTCCCGAAGTTCCTCCACAAATTCTTCCTAAAGGACAACAGCGCTGTAATCAAGGAGTATTTGGCCAAGTTTTGGCAAATGGCCGCCTTCCATGAGCCAGAACTAGCAACGCACCTTCACGAAATCAATTTCATACCAGAATTGTTTGCTATTCCTTGGTTCCTGACAATGTTTTCTCGTGAGTTATTTTTTAAACTAAAAATACATAAATTTAAGAGCATTTTCGATTATAGCAAATAGTTCGTTTTCCTATGTAGTGATCAGTACAATAGGTTAACTAATGTATAGAATAATAATATTGTTTCAATTTGTCTCTGAAAACATCATTTTTACGTGCTTCATCATTCCACAAACCAATGCCTTGTACATATAATAAAATATTAAATATGTTCACAGATGTGTTCCCTCTTCACAAGATAGTGCACTTATGGGACGCATTACTAGTCGAAGGCCAATCTCTACCTTTATTCATGGGAGTGGGCATTTTGCGACAGCTGCGTGACACCTTGCTGGAATCTGGATTCAATGAATGCATATTACTGTTCTCTGATTTACCCGAAATTGATATTGGAGAATGCGTGAAGGTATGTTATTGTCAGTGTTTTTCGGCTCTAGAATATACTACTTCGTGGATAATAATAAAAATACATTTTATTATTATAGCTATAACTATGTCAGTATTAAAATAAATAAAAATGGAACAAAGAAGAAAATTCCTTATTTCTCTTCATAAATGCCTGCTCTGGATGATACGAGTTGCAGTCTAGTACTAAACGATAGGGCAGTCCACTCTGTTCATTATAGTGATGAGAAAACAGGATAAATAGCGAACCTAATAGATAAAGTTTTACTTATGGGGCAAACTAATTTCCATGTTGACTATTTAATTTAGATTTCTCCAAATTTAAAGGGGACGCTTGGTCACCATAGTTTACTTAAAGTCAAGACTTTTGTAGTTGTAAATTTTTCTATTTGATTATTTTTCAGGAATCCATAGACATGTGCCGGAGTTCACCAAGAAGTATAAGTTACAGGAGATTCACCAAAGATGCAGAAACAAAGGATCCTATGGTAAGCATTATGTTATACTAGCTTTCGCCCGCGTGAATTTCCCTCCCCAGTGCTTTTCCCGGGGAAGGTACCCTATGTCCTTCTCAATATTTCTAACTATGTGTTTGCGAAATTTCAGTATGATTGCCTTAGCCCTACTAAATGCGTAACAAACAAATAGACAAACCAACAAACAAACTCACTTTCGCATTTATAATATTGAGTTTGGATTTAATTTTTTAAATTAAATTAACATTCTCTCTCTCTCTCTCTCTTTACCCTTTTCTAACCACATGGATGGGAGTCGGTCTCCTTCAGATTATGCCATTTCTGTCGGACTTGGGCAATCTCCATCCGCTTCACATCAGCTGTTCTTTTTAAGTCGTCAGACCAACACATTTGTAGTCTTTCTTATGGGCGTTTTTTGCCCCACAGTTTTCACTCCACCAGAACCTTGCATTTTCAAGGAAGCGAAGTCACGGTCAAAAGATAAATTCATTAATTTCTTGTAGGTTTCAAGTTCGATCGACCATTCACTCCTGGTGTCAGACTTCTTAGGAACCTTTAAAAGTTAAAATCTTCAACATGTGTGTTATTTCCAGGACATTGTTGAAATACCTATGGAAGTTTTGTTTGCTGAAATCAGTCCCAGAATCAGCCTCTCGGATTTCTTCTCTTTGATATGCCAGGATAAGTGCTGTGTCATCGATATAAGGTCTAATTTACTGTAAGTATGTTCATTAACTTATATAATTTAGATAATATAATTCTTATGTTTCTGGCGAATGCCTGCGGCCCGCCTACGTGGTATTTTGTTATCGCGCCAAAAATGAGCCTATGTTTAACCCCCGGTGATTAGCTATATCCATACCAAATTTCATCAAAATAGGTCCAGCGGTTTAGCTGTGAAAGCGTAACAGACAGACAGACTTTCGCATTTATAATATTAGTATGGAAATGGCTTGTATAGTAGATTTTTTTTACTGATAGATTATAACAAAGCATAAGAATTAAGACGTTAGTGATATCGTTTGTTAATTCCCCTATAGATACGAAAAAAGCTGCATAGATGGCAGCATTAACATTCCATACAGCGGCGTCCACCTCGGACAGCATGAGTTGAGAGCTCTAGGCATCCAGCCACAGAAGGCACTCCAAGAGGCCATCAGAATGAAGAAGGTCATCGTTGTTGCTTCGACTGAGGATGAAACTGCTCAATTGGTAAGTCTCTAGACTTTTTTAGTCTAGACTAGACTGGACTCGCTTCATTAAGTTAGTCAGCACTAGGCCTCTAGCCACAAAGTGCTTCAAGAATGTAGAAGACGTTTGGATTGGTCAGTTCATCTTAGGTCGAGACTACTTATTTTATTTTTGGAACGCATTCTATTATGACCTGAGCTAAGCATAAATTATTCAAAATTTGTTCTTTGCTCTTATGCCTTTTTTAGGTGATTTTTATTTAATTATTTGTTTAAGATAAAACGTGTCAAAAATGCAACGACATTTATAAGCTTACTAGCTGGCCCGACGAACTCTGTACCGCCTGAACGCCCTTTTCTCACTGTTTATACATTCCCTGAACTACCACAAATATTTCTAGACCGAAATTAGCCAAATCGGCCCAACTATTCTCGAGTTTCAGCCAGACTAATCACCAACAATTGATATTTATTACATAGATTGGTTGACCCGGCGGACTCTGTACCGACTGAACGCACTTTTCTCGCCGTTTTTAAACCTTCCCTGAACTTCCACGAATATTTTAAGACCGAAATTAACCAAATCGGTCCAGCCATTCTCGAGTTTTAGCCAGACAAACGAACAGCAATTGATTTTTTAAATATAGAGAAGCGGTGCGATACCTATTTGTGTTTTTATAAAAGCATCAAGGCTCCTACTTTTTAAATTGGAAAAAGTTATTGACGCGCAAATTCAGTTCGGTGACTGCCCGCGTTTTTCAACTATTTGTACATATATCGTACATTCTATGTTACATATTCGTAACACTTGACTTGTGTGTTGTTAAACAACTTTTTTTTCACAGTTCAGCGACTACCTAGTGAAATGCTGCGTGCCGAGAGTGTGCATCCTCCACGGAGGTATAGCCTCCTTGAACACACATATACCTTCGCTGTTCACCGTGCCCCCGCTGCCGCCTAAAAAGAACGGAAACAAATAAATTCAAATAATATAATTGGTATATAAACTTGTGGAACTCAATTTTTGAATTTAGTTCCTTTTTAATTTTTATTTATGAATATTTTAACCAATTTATTTAACCAATAGCATTTACAAATGATTTTAGTAAATGCTAAAAACATTATTCCCTCCCAGTTAACCCACAAAGAAAACATTAGAAAATCAGAAATGTGTAGAATTTAGAAAAAACATTAGTAATATTATATATATATATATATATTCTGTGGTAGTAGTGTAGTGTAGTATTAGAACTAAAATTAAACAGCTAAATTTACACAGATAATATGATTTCGTTATGAATATTGTCAGCTACTTGTATAATGGGCGTTTGGATCATGTGGGAATCGAACGCATGACCTCAGGTCTTTAGTCCTTAGCCACTGGACCACAGAGGCAGTGATATTTTATATAAATATTTTAATTAGTAGGTCAAGAACAAATTCTAAATAAGAAGACGTTTAATAATTTTGTATTTATAAAAAATATAACGTATACATAGCTTTATTCCGTTTTACATTCAACGAGTAATAAGTGTAATAAATAAGTTCATATAAGTTTTTATATATTGACCAATAACTAAGGACGCAACTTGAATATACCTAATCTAAATAAAGATATTAATTAATATCGTGACCTATTATTGTTAAAAAAATTCCCTAAACTTCTTTGAATAGTTGTAATTATTGAAAATAATTAAGGTAAGTATGTTTTGGCCAGCAATCTAATGAGCTATAATTTATTATTTAGAAAATCTGTCAGTGTTTGCCACTAACACTTGCGATAGTATAGAAAGATTAGTAAAAACCGTATATCTTTGATCGTCCTGACCAGACGTAATTAATAGAAAGTAACTACTTAATTAGTAGTGGCGTAAGTAGTTGGGACAGCCCCTGGGGATGTCACATTTTACCCCCTAGTTATGAATGAGAGGCGGCGGGTGGGGGGCGCGAGAGGGGACCAGACGCCGCGGCCGCATTCGCCGGCTGTACTCCGCCGCGGTCACAACTCGTAGTTGTAGCGTACCCGTTGTAACGCTCAACTCTTCGCGTGCAGAAGAAAACTTCATAAAAATATTTTATCGCCAAAAAACAAATGGGCATCGACAGTGAAACTTAACTTGTGCTGTGCATGATTTCTGATAGTCTGTTTGTAGACTTGTGTTTAACACCGAGAAAAGAAAGGACTTCAGTGACAGTTTAGTGTTTTTCTCGAGGGATTTTCTCGCCTGGACTTGGTGGAAGCCGCTCCAATATGGAGGGCTACTTCGACAACGACGACCTGAAGGACGTCTGGGAGACGGACATTGACCCGGTAAGTCGACCTTGCTTGCTATCTGTTATCGCTACAGATGATCCGATCCAGGCTGGCATTCCGGATGCAAGCGACTGGCCATCGTATACTCTCGATTGGTTAATTGGCCACACGGAGTCGTATTAATGTGTTTTCTATGTTCCATAGCGGATTTTCCTTGTATCAAAGTTTGCGTTTTGCATCTAAACAGTTCGTGAAAGTGAGGGCGGACTCGTGCGCTTGTTGATAACAGCGATAACAATAAACATACATACAACTTATCACGTTCATTCTATGCGATGTAAGGAATGTTTTGTAATAAAATATATGTTTTGTTAACTACCGGCATGCGAAAAAGTATATTTACACAGTGGCTGTGAGTGATACACAACCACTTGTTGATGTAGGTAGGTATGAGTAGGTAGTCATATTTATGAATAACTTTATATTTACCTAAATTGTTATCAATTTAGGATTAAAAATGGATCTAATCGTTATCAAATTGCCGATAATGACTAACATTTCAATCATTAATAAACACTGATGTTACCTACTTACTCGTTTACGGTTTTCGTAGCCGAAAACAGGGCGAAATGGAGTAGAAAAAAGTAGGAAAGCTGACCCAACCGGGAAAACGATAGGATGAAGAAGTAGAAGATTGATTTTTTCCGTTTTCCTCTAGCTGAAACTGAATCTAATCAGGCACTTCGTTAGTAGATAGGTATCTACCTATACCAAGCAGTAGTTTCTGAAGGTAAATTCCGGATTCTAAGCGTGCCATGAATTAAGCAGAATTTGCATCTATTAATTTTACACATTCAATTTTGATTAAAATTTTCAAACTACCTAGGTATTAGCTAAGTACCTAATTGGTTGCATACGCAGTTAGGTAGGTACCTACCTACCTACCTAACTTGCTTAAGAAAGCCCGAATCGATTAAAAGCCACCCTAAGAACCTAAACATTTTTATAACTGAATGGGTATCTGAACCACGGATTTAATGAATATCCATTGCTGAGATAGGTACCTATGCCGAAAGAAACTCGATACATTGAAGAAAGTAGATTTATTCACTCGCTCGTGAAATGGAGAATTCAACGGAGAACTTCTCAATTATTTCTGCCAAGTGATGTCAATGTTTGTAGGTATTTCATAAAGAGACGGCGACATAAGTTTTGCTCTCAAAACAGTTGTTTTTTTTTTATTTAGGCATAAAATATAGGTAGTTGCGCTTTTTGTTACCCGCGTATAGTACCTAATGAGGTTATTCTTTTGCGAGTAACCCTAATTATTTTTCGCATACCTTTAAAGTAGCTTAAGTTTTGACTTATAATATTAGGCTATTCGGAAAAAATCCCGTCAAAATAGACCCAGCCATTTCATAGATCATCTGGAACAATCAGACAGACAAAAAAATAATCATAATTATTCGAACCGCATTAAAACCGCTTATTTTTTTGTTGTAAATAAGAACAAAAAATGAATGTATATAAATAAAGGGAAATAGACTTTCAACACAAGACATATAATCCCACTAATCAATGAATCTAAGTACCTACCTACCTACTATTTTGTTTTTGTTGGACACAAACAAATAAATCTGAATTGCACAACACGCCTTCGTCACGCATTCCATCATCAAAATATACTAAAAAATAAAGGAGAATAACTGAAGGGTGCATTCAAACAGGTAATATCAGAAAAAAGGTTAACCCTGCCGATGGCGATTCGTCTTACAAAAAGTATCGCGAGGGATACGAATACGGTATTTTATAACGATACACCACAGGGGTAACGAACGTTTCAATACTAAACAATTTTTTGCGGTATCAACACAACACGCATCTCGCTTAACGCATCAATGGTAAATGGTAATCGCTATGTTCTCAATTTACCGATTAAAATTATACTACCTACTATAGCGATTAAAAATTATCACGAGTAAGTTTGTATTGGGATTTTAAGTTTTATTAAAAGGATTTTGTTTTTCTTTTGTAAAAAAAAATTGCGGCAACTCTCCAAAAGCGTTTTCTTGAACTATATTATTTTAATTAAATTTACTCGTAAAGTCAGGTTATTACTTTTATGCCTATTTAATTTACCACTTCACCGTAAAGCCCTCCATTTATTTCTAGTCTATATTCCACATTCCTGTTAAATTAAATAGTAAAAAAAACAAAATTATGATGCTAATGTATACAACAGGATAAATACCAGCAGTTGCTTTATATTAGAACACAATATTTGAAAAAAAAATATATAAGCATCTTTCCTTGTTCTTCGCCTAGCACACGAGCAAGTCCTTTTGTCCAAACAAGTAAAATGAATTCGGGAGAGGTCATTGAGACTCCATTAGGACTGGCACCTGTAACTTGTTCTCTGCTATGCGGTGACGTCACATGATGGCTGGTAACACGGCCAGTTTGCGGAGGCGATTTGCATGCTGTGATTTGTAGTGTCCACAGTACCACCATGTTTGGTCATGTAAGATACGGGCGTTCCGGCAACGCGTATTTTCTTATGGTCGCGTCGTACGGTAACATGGAGCGTCGACCTAGTGCGTTGAACTAAAGGGGCCCGGCGCCGCACTTTTTTTTTACAAATTCATATTAACTTGATCGTAATGTTCAGGAAAGGTTTAAAAAAAAAGTTTTATTAAGCAAACTATTTTTATTTTTTCAAAAAACAAGTGAAACTCCTATGTCGTTTACAGGTTAACTTTAAGATTTGACACTGTAAACTAATGGAGATCTTGGTTCTAGCGTTGGAGGACTATAGGCGGTGTCAAAAAAAAAATACAAATCACTACGTACTCCATTTCGTTGCCTAGGACGATACAAAATAAGTCCGGGTTCTTAATACAAAATAACTCCTGCTTTTTTGGATGTTGGTTGAAAATGTCTAAACTTACAATAAGTACCTACCTAAATACTTCTATGAACTAATAGTTATAAAAAAATACTAATTCGAATATGTACTAGGTACCTATACCTACCTTGAATACATAAAATATAGTAAGTATTAATTTTAAGTACCTGGGCGACCGAGCTCTGCTCGGTAGTTATGGTATCCATCCATACTAATATTATAAATGCGAAAGTCTAACTGTCTGTTCTGTTGCTCTTTCACGGCCAAACGGCTGGACGAGTTTTGATGAAATTTAGTATGGACTTAGTTGAAGACCCGGGGTCAAACATAGGCTACTTTTTGTCGCAGGTGGAGCTGCGGGAACCAGCTAGTGGTGGTATATATGGAAAACAGAATCACTTTTTGGGAAAACACAACGATAGCGCGTTGTACTTTTTCAGTAAATAGATTACCGCCCTAGCGTCTACCGTTGTTAGTTGCAT
Organism: Apomyelois bistriatella; assembly: GCA_947044815.1. Classification (NCBI taxonomy): domain Eukaryota; kingdom Metazoa; phylum Arthropoda; class Insecta; order Lepidoptera; family Pyralidae; genus Apomyelois; species Apomyelois bistriatella. The sequence goes on from OX345693.1 coordinate 3,975,339, forward strand.
TCCTTAAGTACTTTCCACGTTTCAGTCCTATTTGAATTGGTAGGTAGGTACACTATTTACTCCGTGGATTGTTAAGTATTTCCTTTGGGTCAGTGGTAGAATTTATCATTCAATTTTTAACCGACTTCAAAAAAGGAGGAGGTTATCAATTCGTCGGAATCTTTTTTTTTAATGTTTGTTACTCTATTTCTCAAAGACGCGTTAACCGATTTGAAATTCATTTTTTGTCTGAAAGGTTGGACCGTCTAGTTGGTCCCATATTAGTTTCAACAGGTTCTGATGACGGAATCCTGAAAAAATGGTGATACTTGGATGAAGTGTGATTTGAAAGTATAAGTTTCTTAGGAAAATATTTTAATACGTTATAACCGAATTAATAATTCTTTCAAGCAATTTTAAGATAATATATGCCCGATTTATACTGATTTAATACTTTTATACTCCAAAACAAAACAAAAAAAAAACAAAAATGAAAAACAAAACTTTCTTTAGTTGGGATTTGAACCTGGAACCACCAGAGTACAAAGCAGATGTCTTAACCACTGGGCTATTGAAGCAGACCCGCAGGCGCCGAAATTATTGTACTATAACTACAATTTCATGCGGAAAACCTTTTTGCTGGAAAATATGGGAAAAACAAATTTTCCCAGACATGGAACCTGGCTAGATTAATTTTTTGACTTTATAAGAACCTATGTTTAAAATTTCAAAGAAATCGTTAGAGCCGTTTTCGAAAACGCGAGACAAATATATATACATACAAATATTGCTCGTTTAATAGTATAGGATAGGGACTCCTCCTCTAAACAAATGGCAAAAAAAATGAAATGTTGTCAATATGACAACATTTCATTTTTTTTGCCATTTGTTTTCTTATGCTCAGTAAATAGTATTAGGAAAACTAGGAAACACGTATTTTTTCTTTTCGTGATATTTTAGATCTAAGTTATAGAAAAATATTTTTAAAGTTTTGTAAATTCAAAAAATGCTTTAGAGGATAAATAAACCCATTACCTTTGCCTACACGAGTTAAAAAAATAAAAATAATGAAATTGACATTATCACGTTTGACGTTTGTTTGTTTTTGTTTTCGGTTGGTAGTGGTGATAACATAGATTTAGAAATAAAAAAGATGTAGTTATGATTTGTCATTTCCTACGAAAATGAGATGGCGAAATAGGAAAGTCCATCTTCTGTCTCATGTGCCGCCATGCTATTTGTACATCTATAGGTACATGATCTAAGGTGATAGGAGGAGGATGATAGGAATGGTCAAACCACAGACTATCTCTTTATTTGATTTGACAATGACATTTGACACCTCAATTTTTTAATTATCCATATCCATACTTCCATACTAATATTATAAATGCGAAAGTCTGTCTGTCTGTCTGTCACTCTTCACGGCTAAACTGCTGGACCGATTGTGATGAAATTTGGTAGGGATGTAGTTAACGACCTGAGGTCAAACATAGGCTACTTTTGGGCGCGATATAACCGAGTCCCACGCGGGGCGAAGCCGCGGGGAACAGCTAGTACTGTATAAATGCGCAAAGGTATACACGACGTTAATCCGCCATTGAGACTGCACAAAGTTTTTTGGGAATATTTCGATGAATAAGCGATAAAAATGGTTGAATTTTTTTTTACGGTATTATTAAAACATAAACTTCAAAATAGTTAAAAATTTGAGGTACCTATAAAAATTGAAATGTTGTGAAGCCACCACCGCTTCGTTGAAGATACTCGTAGACTTTTAATGAAATGCAAACTAAACCTCACTATGTACTTGTTTTAATTTTATTACCTATTCGTTTCATTTTTAATATTAGTTTTTTTACGAATGTGCACAGACATTTCCCATTTAGTCAGCCACTGAGTGGTTAACTAAAATGAAAAGCGAGATAGCCTTGCAGTGAATGCGCGTTCGTGACGATCTTATGTCAAGGGATGGCGACATGGATTGGTCGCCACTATGGAGTGGCATTTCTATCTTGAGCTCTTCCGTGCTTCGAAAGGTTTTCTGAAAAGCTGTTTTGTTCTCTACCACGCCTGAATGGCTATGTTGTCTCATTTTAGCGCTTTCCCAGTTACGCCTTCAGGTGGTTGCTTCGGAGCCTAGGGTCCGCTTCCCTGGTTTAACTCATCTTGTTAGATTATTAGCGCATATATGCGCATATCCTCCACTGCGATATCGAGCCAGTATTTTCCCCAAAATGTCAATATGGGTCTATATTACAAATAGATTTAAAAAAAATTGCCTTAGAGCCGCGCGCGATTACTAGTTCTATGATATTACACTAACAAACTTTCTTTAACAAACTCTATTATTATAGACTTCCTTTTTCAAAATGTGGCGATGTCCTGTGTCCGGCCTCTGATTAGTCGATCAGTGCGTCATTCAACAAATGTAGGGTTGACAACACCGATTATTTTTACAACGATAAGTGTAGTTGCATAACCCAAATCGACCTACGAACTAACGAACTTTTATCTGATACTTGCTCGTTAAACTCGTTTGTTTGACAATGATTCGGTAGGTCACCTATTATGCTAATTATAGGTAGTTTTATTTTATTTAGAAATCTAAATAAAATACATTTGAGCAATTTGATTTTTTTTGTGTTACTTAATGAAGTGGTCGAACACATGGTTTAAAAAAAAAAAAATGTTATGCCATATAAGTGTAAGTGCTCACGGTTAGAATTGGTGCGTATTGTAGATAGTTCTATTTTCGTGGTAGTCAAAAAATTCTACGAAACATCCCTGTTACACAAAATCGCATGGTCCACCATTTACCCTTTATGATTTCAATAAGGAGTTAGACTTTGAGTAGCTATTAATAGACTTTTACTCCAAATGTACTTATAATCGGCATGCTTTTAGCATGAGTGGCCAACCCTATCAACTTTTACTGTATATTTTAGTATACCTGACTTGCGCTCTATGCTGTGGTAATAGTAGCTAAATTGGCATGAATTTGGTAGCCGTGATATGCTGTAGTCTGTACGATTGGCTGGCCGCATTATAATGGTAATTGAATTTCCTTTCCGGGTTCGGCCATCGTTGTTTCAGAAGACAATAACACGTACCTATGTTGAATACGTGCAAAGGAAAAAGAATACGTGTTTGGGAATCAAAACATTGATAAACTTACATTTTATATTATTTTGTAAAGAAAATATCTTTTAGATAATCTTTTCTGTTGTAGAGTTGCATTAATTATTGAAAACGTATCTTTAATTTTTTCTAATTGTGGGTTTAAAATATTTTATTCTCAAAATGAATTATAAATTCACTTACATGAGAACTTACAGTATTTTCTTATAATAACGCGTACAAAAACCATCGAAATATTTGCACTTTAACTTCATCATCGCCAATAAAAGACACAAAAAATAAAAGATTCCTTTTTTGTGTCTTTTCATTTTACTTGTACTATACATATACCTATGCTGCTGCTTCTTATTATACCAATAGGTCCTATGATTGCCTTATATGTATTTTGCCCAGCAGTAACATTATAATTTTCTTTTCTCACATACTAGCATAAAACGATCAATCGTTCTTGTTTCATTCTTGCACCTTTCTTTACACTTCACGCCTTCAAATTGAATTATGTACATTGAATAATCTTGATAAAATTACTGATTTCGTAGCAGTTTTTCATTTAAAACTTCTGCCAAGGTGACGGAAACCACACACCGAAGAGGTTCTCAAAAATTCGATAAAAAAAGATGTATGAAAGATAATATTAATTTAAGTGACGCCGAATAAATTCCTTAGTAGCTAAGAAAAACGTCAAGTTTTAATTTAACATATTTAACATGAATGATTTTTTCCACTTCAGCATCAGGATTGTCTTCATAAATTCACATTAGCAGATAATGAGGCGTACAAACTGTTGACGAAGCTGGAACAATGGGCATATTGCGTAAATATATGGCTTTTCGTTGCGTCACTCACGATGTATCGAATGGTATCATTTCAAAAACAAGATGTTGACACAAGTGCCGGTGTGACATTGTGCCGGTACTTGCATTTACTTTATTACACAGCGTATGCGGTTCAAGACCAATAATATTGTTTTCCATATTCCACATTATTAACCCAAATGCTTGTGTTTTTTTTTCGGATATTACCTACCAATTTTTTTTATTTAAATCTTCATTAATTATGCAATTTGACTCTCTTCTTGTATTAACTCATATATTTGTAGAAAAATAAGTAAGTAGTCAGGTATTTGGTAATATGAATATATATTAGAATGAGAAAGTGCGTCCAATAGATGTTACTTGTGACGAATTTTCAGTTGTGGTTAGAATAATGGTTATTGGTTACTACTTTACATTTTCTGTTCAATATCTAGAATTGGCTGAAGTAGAACTGGATAAAAGTAATAGGCAAAATCCAACGGAAGTAATGCTCAAAAACTAGTAATAGCATTTTCTAAAGAGGCAGTTGCGTCAACCCGGATAGCCAAAGAGATTGCATCTCATTCAGAGCACCGATTCAAGAAATGAAGATTACTGCTTTTAACTCTCGGTTGTACACATAGAAATTGAAGATGTTTGGTACACACACAGCCAGGCATAAGTGGGAAATGGACGCGCCAAAGATCTTAGAATTATCTATATATACTTCAGAAAAATATTGTGGAAAATCTATGCTATATTTTGCTGAATACAATGATGCTCTAATGACCTACCTGCTGACAAAATAGGTAATATAAAAAATATCAATTATGAAAGGAGAGGAGTCAATGGAATTTAAAGCATGGATATAGATAGGGCTAAAAAATCTTGCGGGAGTGACGGCTCCCAAAAACTATTATCCAAACATTGTAAATACATTTTCCAAAGAGCCAGTCAAAAGACCCGGATAGTCAGAGATTTCTTCTGATTCAGAGCGTCGAATAGAGAAATAAAGATTCACATGGCGCGCCGCCACGGCTCGCACGTGAAAGGCGCGAGTCAGCCTTTGCATTCCTCTCACTGAACGCACCGCGAATTTAGAGAGTAGCTCTAAAACAATTGTCATTCCTCATTAGCAATAGCTATGAACGTCTGGTGGTCTACTTTACTGCAGCTTGCCGCCGAGTATGTAGGTCTTGGTCACTTGTTAATGTAATAAATGCTAACACTTGTAATCTCTCAGGTAAACTTCAGGAAATCAAAAATCTGTATAGTATGGAAATTTGTATAGAATGGTGATAGAGCATACTTAATTAGCTTACATTTTCTTTTTACCTAGAATTTTGGGGCGCGTTTTACTAAGTGATTATAATTAATATTTTAATAGATATAAAAAAAAATACCTTTATAAAAAGCTTTCAATAAAAAAATTACAATTTGATTCGGTTGTATTTTTAGTAGCTCGCAAATGTTTTTGAAGATCCCAGTTGAATCTCTACATACATTTAGCTCCTTTCTCTACAATACACATAAAACGGTAGCATTGAGGGCGTTAATAACTCTTAAAACAAGCTTATGTTACATTATGTGAATGTTGAAGGGTCAAGACTACTGCAAATGGAGTAAGATAGGGCATGGTGCTGCTCTATGTGACTAGTGCTTGTTTGTGCAACGGATGTGGTGTGTTTAATTTTCTAGTTGTTCTATCATTTAGCATGTCTCCGTGGTTTGTCTTTGTGCAGCTATTATTCGCACCCAAGGCTGTTTAAAAGAAATCTTGAAATATCAAGCTATTTAAGGGTATTGAAATCTGCCACAGGGTAATTCTTTCAAAAATAAAACTAAATGGATTTGATCAAATTTAACCGATTGGTTAAGCATTATTTTTATTATTGAACTTGGAACGTTTTAAAAGTCTTGATACTAACCTAATGATATATATAGAACATTTAGATATACCCCTATGAATCAAAATGCCTGCAGCTCTTCTGAAGTTACTGTAGTTCTGTTGTTATTTATGCAAAGCAGGAAGTATAATTGTACCCGTGAAGTGAGTAACTCATTTACCTATTGAGGTTTCTTCTCATACACCAATTTCAATGAAACCATTAATGGAAGGTTCATTTTGATTAGATGAAATCAAACTAGGTGTTTATTACTGGTAGTTACCTCGGTTAACCGCTAATAGGTCAATTGGCGGGAGAAACTTATATTATGATTTCATTAATTGCCTCAGAGGTGCGGTGGTAACACCGCCAGTGGAGGTCCTATGTTCGATAGCCAAGCAGGCAAGATGGGAAAATGATAGATTTACGACATACTGGTCAAGACTGCATTATATATTACAAGTTGTCCTAGTCTGTGTGTTTAGTAGTTATGTGTTTTTGAGTAAGTATGCCGTAAAATAAGTTTGTCAGAACGCGATAAACTCTGCAACTTGGTCACAACTGAAAGATTAATTTTTCCTTTTAGTGCCCAATCCTTAAGGAAGATGAGGCTGCAATGTACCTATGTTTAGTATTTTCTATCACTGCCGTTAACAGCTGCGGGACTCAGCTAGTAAATTATATGCCGACATGACTGTGGTGTTTTGGACTATGCCCTACCATCTTCTTTTGTCGTGTCAACTATAATATACATTTGACCCAGTAGGATGCAATGTCCAAGGCTGAGTCAGAAGCTACAGCAATATCACTGGGGGTAAGCCCCCAGGAGTGATTTAGCCAACGGCGCAATTTCAGAACGCGAATGTCGACAAGAACAATATGTATGGGATTGACATAAGCTGCGACAAATCACGTGGTCAATCTTATATGTCAATCCCATACACTTTGTTATTTTTGACAGTTGTTAACGTTTTGACACTGTAACTTTGGCAGTTTTTACAGTAGGACACAAAGAAAAGTATACAACCTAAGGAGTAAATGTAAGGGTAGATATTCTACTTTTCTATAAGGCCCACTGTACTGTTGTACATGAGAAAGGGCAGCTGCGCCGACTGCTGATAGGTCCAGAGTCCAAACACTGTTTGGAGGTGCACTCAGTGCATGCATGTGCACACCTCACTTGACAATACTGTTACGTAACTGACTTCGTTACTCGAGGACCGATAACTGCCACCTCTGATAGCCACTTACCTCACAGCGTTCACTCTACTAACCTCAATTACTCTATTATTGATATCATTATTTTCCGTTCGCGTGTGATGTTGGCGGGCTATAAGTGAAATATTGCTAACGAATCAATAGATTGGACTAAATGCAGGTACACAACAAAGTATTATTTTGTTTTTGAAGTTGTGAGATTAGCTATGCTATCGTTCGTTATGCCATCTTATAGTACCGATGTGTAAAAAAAATAGTTTTATTTTGTAATGTACATAATAGACATTTTAAAAATTTTTGCAACAAAAAACCCAGTCTAATGAGCAACAGTGCCCAAACAACACAACACACATATTTTAAAGTTTAAAATTTCGCTCGCGTCGCTTTCTCACTCTTTGCTCGCTCATGCATGATAGAGAGAAGAGACAAACCTTACCTACCTATCGATTTTATATTACTGTTAAGCTCATCATTTTTACTGCCAAAATCAATTAGTCCCGTCTCCTAAATTTTTTATATAAGAAAAACAAGAAGGTGTAAGTATCAGAAAGCATTTAAAAACTTGTTAAATTATAATGACATCGAACCGAAACAGGATTATTGGGCTGGGCTCCACACCTTTTGTAATTAGGTATTGCTTCGCGTAGTGTATATTTTCTTTGGTATTGCGGTGTGGCTGCAAAACGATCACATAACGATGTTTATTTAAAAAAAGACCGATTGAGGTTTTTGAATTTAAATTGGTGTTCGAAACATTTGTCAATAAGACATATTGGCGGTAGGAATCTAGTTTCAGCTTGTCATAAATATTTTTTGTTTACATTGTGTCGCTTATTGGCTTAATTCATGCATTGCATTGAGCCAATAAGCGACACAATTATTTCTCTACATACCGTAATTTTGAGATAAATGTAGTTGTATTCTTAATTTCAAACATGGTTGCTCGTACTAACTACGACTTAGACACTTTAGACGAAATATCTGTTCAAAAACTGCCAAAATAAATTATATACTTATGGTATCCATAATCAAGAAAATTACCTTAATATCGCGTGGCTTCCGGCTGGCTGGCTGGCAGAGGGACAAAAAGAGACTTCAATTTATTTGTTACACGGCCGGTGTTAAATATGTAATAACCAAATATTTTTTTTAGTTTCTTAATGCCCGAATACTCAAACGCTACTCAATTTTGAGGCTGTTCAAGTATCATGCTGTCACTGTCATATCGTTCACGTTCAGCGCGACAGCATTGCAACTTGAGTAGCTCTCAAAATTGAGTAGCGTTTGAGTATTCGGCCGTAAGTTGGTGTAAGTAATTAAATTCTGAATTAGTTCATCGTAAGTAGCTAGCCTGATATCATATTATCAGCTACGAGAATACCTATACAAAACTGTATAGATAATATCCAAAGTGACAATAGCGGTCAGCAGACTGCAATGTTGTATGCAAATGATAAATCTACAATGTATTGTAAAGGTGTGAGACGAGATGTCAAGTTCAGGCACTTCATGGTCAGCATACTATAAAGTAAATTACTTAATACTATAGGTATATAGTAAGTAAATATAAAATGTACAATAAATCAAACTAAACTTATAGAATATTTAAAAATTCTATTAATTATTGTTAAAGCAAAGTGATAGTCTTAAGTAGTAATACTCTTGGGATATTATACCTGTAGAAACCATACCGGTAAAGCCAGAGTCGAAGATTCTCCAGATGCTTCTGAATCAAGATTTTTTTATTGTAGGCTGTAAATGTTACAGAAATGGAATAGATAAATAAATACACAGATTTCAAATTTTGTGAAACCGGAACTAGTAAAGATCCGGGATCCACGGCCTAACTTGGTACCTACTTACTTAAATTTACCTATACATCATCACTACATAGTATAAAAAAGTCGCTTTCTCAGTCCCTATGTCCCTTTGTATGCTTAAATCTTTAAAACTACGCAACCGATTTTGTTGCATTTTTTTTTAGATAGAGTGATTCAAGAGGAAGGTTTTTATGCCATGCGAAGCCGGGGCGGGTCGTTAGTTTACTCATATAGTTTTAAAGATAAATTACTCGCGTACTTACGCCGACAATCAATTAATTCCTTTCGGAATAACATTCGGGCAATATTTATGACGCGATCGTAAATATTTCAAGGTATTCGGCTTAGGTATTTCCCTCGACACTTATCAGGAACTTACGTAACTGGCAATTGTATGGAAAGCCATTACAGCCATTCAAGGGCTTCGTAGCCTCGTTCATTTGATTATTGGCTAGATTACTACCTTCTACGAAGTCACCAACTTTTCGTTTGGAACATTGTATTTCAAGAAGAAAATTTTTGCTTTTCATTTGATTTCAACTTTGCTATTTGGTCAAAAGAATCTATTTCAAAGAATTTTATTGATTCACAAATACCAAAACCTTCATTGTACAAAAGTTTCAGTTCTTACAAATTATAACAAGATATGAGGCACAAAGTACAAGTGATTAACATTACCATTTATTAAAAACTAAACTAATTATCTTCATTTTTGTATAAATACCGGTCGAGCTAGTAATAGGTCGCTGTAAAAATGTATGACACCTACCGCGGGAAAAGTACCAAGGGAATGGCCATTTTTTTTTTAGCATTTATTATTTTTGCCATTTCTTGATTTTTTTTTAAATTAGGTACTTTTTCACTAGGGAAGTACAAGTTGTACGTCACAAACAACATAGGTCATTAAAATCTATTCTGAACGTCTTAGTTAGGTATAATCTGGTAACTGAAAGACCTTGCTTCAGTCCTCCACATGTAATTATGTTGCCTACGAGGTTTGAAGGCTTTGAGGTATTACAGTACAGGAGGTACTTGTTAAATGATATCTGTGAAATAAAGGCATGATTCCGAAAGTTACTGCTGCTAAAGCTTCATATGTACGTATGAGTTTGATAGGCATGGATACTAGTTTTGGAAGTTACTAAACGCATAACGTTATGCGTTCGTTACGTTAGTTATCTATGAATCGCTAAACTTAATGAATATTATTAGCTAAGTATTAAACAATACTTAGTAATACTAATATTATACTTACTACTACAAGACAAAGTTTCCTGTTGACGAAAATGCATTGATATTATAACAATTTCCTGTCATTTAAATAAATATATAATCATTTATTTATTATTTATTTACAAAATTTATGTACCAACTAAAAAAAAAACAAATATTATGTCTATGAAAATCGCAACTCAATACTACCTACATCTACGAGTAAGTATATATTCTGCCTGCCTGATTCTTGGGAACGGTTAGCTATATAACTTCACACATGCTTAACGTGAACTATAGTTTAATCTTTGACGTCACAAAATCGTACCTTTAATGCCGTTTATCACGAAGATTATTCGAGCGTGAGGCGTGAGGGTATAAATTTTATCGCTCGATAACGCTAAATAACCGTTCGGACGTTATGCAAGATGCTTTCGCCGGGTCCAGCCAGACGGATCCGGTTGCAGTCACAGTCACAGACTTAAAAGAACTACAGACGGATAGTCGTCGTGAAATTAACAATGGAGATTGAAAATAGCCACCAATGTGTGTGTATCGGGGTGATGCGAAATGGAGATTGGCGCCAAAGTCGCTAGTTAGTTTATTTGTTTGAAAAAAAGCCGTACGAAACGCAACAAAACAGCCTTAATTTGCTGGCTTCACTCTTGTTGTATGTGAAACTACGTCTGAAGTTTTATTAAGTCTGTGGTTGCAGTTTTGAAATTTCCACTGCGACAGTTCTGTCACGCAACGGTACCTACTTTGTATAATACGGGTTTCTTTTTGGTTTTTTCCCTTCCCTAATTGCATTGCCCTTCACTTCAGGTGCTTATGTATTTACGCATTTTATATTTATTCTTCTATAAGTAAAACCATTGGCGAATTGTAGGCATTATCATTGATATTTTATTCCTTATTTATTTAAATTAATCATTATAGTACAGTCTGACGAAAGTAACAGAATTTTTTGATAAATGTAGTAGGTATTTTTACTTTGGAAAGATATTAGCTTTAGCCAACCATTTTTGATGTTTCGATAGTCTGCCTGACAACGACAACCCACGTAAATATTTTTTCAAATTAATCCTAATAGATTTTATTATTTTTGTTAATTATCGTAAATTAATTTATGATCTTCGTCAAACAAGTTTGTGGACCTAATGAATATAAAATCTATTCCAAAATAGCGTATAAAACTGCGAAGAAGCCATTACGATGCTGATTGCGATACAGTTAGTGTTAATTATAGGCTATTTAATATTTGGACCACTTAGTTATAAAGTTCTTATGCATTTAGGAATAATTTGTGACATTATGTCACCGTCACTTGCATAAATGATATGATAACTCACGGAGATTGTATCCATCTATACTAATCCTACTAATATGAACGCAAAAGTTTGTATGGAAGTTTGTAAGTCTTTCGCAGGACAACGGCTGAACTGATTTGGCTGAAATTTGGAATGGATATTGCTTAGACCCTGGAACAACACAGGCTGTATTTTATCCCGGTATTCCCACAAGAGCAGAGCCCCGGGCAACAGCTAGAGTACTATTAAGCTGAAGAGTTTGTTTACTTGTTTGAACTCTTATTACTTTAAGGAAAATATAAATAACCCCGTCCCGGCTTTGACCGGGTTAGACAATTGTAATTAAATAAAAAAAAAAAAAATTTTTTTATAACTTGGATAACATTATTTAAGTTTTATTTAGTAAGGATTCCTGATATTTTCTGGTGATCAATAGCCTATGTTACTATTTATATTGTAGCTTCCTAATGGTGAAAGAATTATTGAAATCAATCCAGTAGTTTTTGAGTTTATTTATTAATTACCAAAATACAATCATACAATACTTTCCTCTTTACAATTAGTATAGATTATTGTGATTTCAAAGTTAGTCTAAAACAGCTTGTAAAAACTTTCTTCATTGATGACCTACATAACATATGACACATGTGAAGTAAGTACTCGTTTTTTCCTATTGTTAAGCAACTCGAGAGAATGTTAGCATATTGTAGTTTGTTTCAATGAAGGTGCCCTCGACCTCCACCGGCCTGTTTGTCACATTGACCTCAGCGAAGTTATCTTTGCGTTTAGGTTACATAACTGTGAGGCTAAAGATCGTACGAATTAAGTCGAGAACCGATTAGCGAGGTGTTAACGTAAGTTTGTATCTGGGAATAGGTGCAGATTAAAATAAACATATTTGTATTAAATTTTCAGCTATTATTTATATATTTTTTCATAGATTGTCGTTAGTAAAATATTTTGATTAGTGGTTAGGATTTCTTATGTTTGAGCTCGATAGAAGGTCGGTTTAGCAGCAAGGAAGAAATATAGTTATTCTAGCGACCCGCCCCGGCTTCGCATGGACATAAAAACCTTCTTGAGTCACTCTATCTATTTAATAAAACTGCATCAAAATTAGTTGCGTAGTTTTAAAGATTAAAGCATACATACATAGGGATATAGGGACAGAGAAAGCGATTTTGTTTTATACTATGTAGTGATAGCGATTGATTATATATCAAAGATTGTAATATATTTACAATCCTTCTTTACTTAGTTACTTTCTTTAGGCTCTACTACTGGGTAAAAGCATCCCAGTTTGTGTTTATACCTTTTAGTTCTTTCTTTCAATCCATGTCATAATCTATTTGATCATCTGTACTGTTTTATTTTCAGTTCTATCCACAGATTTTGATTCTGTGGGTCTATCCCATTTAAAAGCCTTTGTGGAGTCCAGTATGTATATAAGGTGGACACAAATCAACTGCAAATATTTTAAGGGCAGATACAGACCACTATACTAAACAACTTTTCCAAATAAACTTATATCGAAATACGAAATTTTATTTTTCACTTACCATACTAAATTAGATCAGCTAATTCTCAATTTGTATGGGAGGCCAAAAAATTTTTTTCGTATTTCGACATAAGTTTATTTGAGAAAGTTGTTCAGTTTAGTTGTCTGATTCTGCCCTTAAAATATTTGCAGTTGATTTAAATTCACCTTATATACTTAAGCATTTTTCGCCTGTTACTTAAAAAAACCATTCAGTAAATTTATAATATATTCTCATTAAAGAATGGATTGGTGTGTAAATATTAATAATATACTCGTGTTCAATTTAATAATCAATAATCATTTATTTTTTGTAAATATGTGAAAATATGGATGGTACATAAATATTATTATATTAGTACGTACATGTACATATTCAAACCATATTGATGCGTACAGGAAAACTAAGGTTTTCCTTATAATAACCTTTTTTATTATGTCTGTTTCTATATTATAAGTGTATGCAATAAAACAATAATAGACATTTAAAATATTAATTATTATTAATCAATCGTATTTATTTTAAAGTATTCAAGTTTGCTAATATTAAAAATAAGATGTACATTAGAAGCCAGAGCGTATGCACCGTTCAATTTGTTCAGTTATAGGTATGGATTTCTAAGTACATTGTGCACTGATCAAGAGAGAGAGAGAGCTATGGCGTGAAGAGGTAACTGACAAACAAATGTACAAACTCACTTTCGCATTTGTAATATTAGTTGGGATAATGATGTGATCTTTACTGATCATTCGCGTTGCGTACATACATACTTAATTGAACGCTTTTAAAATTCAATTGTTTCAAAGAAAATAACCTTCACATATAGTTTGAAATCTTATTCGAAACCGCGCCATTCGTTTATCAATTGTCCAGTTGTCTTCATAAATCTTGGAAGTGCGCATTAAGTATGGTATTTTTTAAATATCGCTGCGGCCATGGCATACATTACTAGGGTTGTGATTTTTGTAACTATAGGAAATTTAAAAATCAATATGATTTAATTGTTTCTTTTTTTTAAATAAACTCAAAAATATAAATATTAAATGAATTCAAACATTATAAACATTGAGCAACGGCAGACTTATTCTTGTACACCTTTAGACAGCTTACCAGTTTTCGGGTTTGTACTTTAACTTTTAAAATAAAATACTTATTATAAAATCAACGATTTAAAATCATTGCCGTGTTGCGGATTTTAGATTTTTATTCATAATCAATACTTAGTAAGTAATATAGTGGAAATTTGTCACGTCTTTCAATTCAAATCTCGTGTCGAATTGGCAAAGTATATGCTTGATGTATGCGCAACGCAATTTATGAACAAATGATTGTTACTAGGAGAGGAATTCGAAATTCATTAATATCGTTTGGATCCCAAAGCCAATCGACTCTGTACGACCTGGTATATAAAGCCACAAAGTTTGTTCCTAATCAGAGGTAAGAGAAGTTAATGGAGAACTTTAGCGTGGTAGTGGATGCAGCCAAGATAACTGTTCAAAGTCGATATAAGGTCCATGTAACCATTTTGACTTCAGAAACCAAAGGAAACTTACTAACCCACACTGGCTTGACGAGCTTAATGTGCAGTGCAATTTGGTGTACAAGAACTCGACCTGAAGCTGCATTATTGGTTTAAAATGACAAATATCACTGTAAGGTCAGCGAAGCCCCCAAAATTAAAATAATACCATCAATGTATTCAGTAGGCCTAAAACATTGCAATGTAAAACTGAATTAACGACAGAACACGTGCGTCTTATCGGTTGCCGTGTGATCGTTTCGATACGTGAGTTACCTAACTGTAGGCAAATCGAAGTTAACTCGTAACCGTAACTATACAAAACTGCGTTCAGATAAAAATGTTGAAGATCCAAGTTCGGGAATTTTTATTGACTTGGCCATGGACTTGTTCTCTTGTATTACTTAGGTCTCTGTGCCAGAGGTATACTTATTGAATGATCATTATTGAAGGAATAGTGGTGCCTCTTTCATATGGAAATTTCGTCCTAATAACCTTTCTGTCAAGGAGGTTTTAACAGGCTGTTCTGGACATCGAAGTCTGGCGGCATTCAAATAATAGTTCCCTTTTTTTAAGTCTATATAGGTATATAGATAGACATGAATGGAAGGAACTATACTGACAAGAGCCTAGCTCTTAAATTTATGATGATGATGAACCTAGAGGTATACTATCCAACTGCCAGTCTGGGTCTCCCCAATCTTATGTCAAATTTCTCTTTGTTCTAACGCCTCCGACCTCTTAGGCTACGTTTCCACCAGAGATGTGCGAGAGAAATGTATCGTGCGAGGATTTGTTGTTGTCCACGTTCAAAGTCTCTGCTTTACCCAAAGGTTAACCCTTAGATAATGCTTCCTATGGTGCTTGACATTTGTTTCGAATTTGCATCGTCGCACCTGAACGTATTCAGTGGCTCTATTCTGTAGGTCTAAAGAATCTGTGGTCTGCTTTTCTTTCGCCAACTTTCAGGGCGCAACTTAGTAAATAAAAAAGTAATGATGTTCGGAGATATAAGTAGTGGTCAGTGTGGCATCGTGATTGCGTGATCGTGTCCTCCCTTGCTAGCCCTCATTGCTTATTTCCGTCGCGGCTCCATTCAACTGCACTTGGTAAATTCCCACTTACCGACACTCATTGATGATAAATTTGTTAACATTGGACTGCTTCTAACTGTATATGTATACTTATATGTATCTGCTAATATAATACACACTTCTTTCTTTCTTCTATCTATTTCCAAAGCTGGCTAATTTAGCATAAAATTTCCAAATCCAAATTCATGTACACAGAAAAATATAAATAAAATATAGAGGATAAAACATACAATAGAGAAGATTAGTACAAGGGGCTACTGTGAAATATTTACAGGAAACAAGAAGAATTTATTGTAATTGTAGCTCATGTCTCAATTAAATTTTAAAATAAATGAATATAAAGTTTGTTTGTCTTTAAGGGAAGGAAAGGTGGTATACAAGTACATAATGGTCGCAGGTTAAACAGCGGGGAGCATAGCTCGTTTTTTTACATCTCTACAAAGTCGGTTAAAAATAACTTTCTTCATTTTACATGCTATGCCCTTCGAAGGAAATATAACTAGTTACGTGTGGTTTGGAACATATCCAGTTGGAGTTGATAGTAGGAAGTATACTACAAAGTAGTTGCCACTGGTCACGGCTGGCATAGACAATATAAGGAAACGATAGTGCATATATTCAAGCAATCATAGTATTATCTTGTTAACGCTATGATGACTAAGTAATAGATAGAATTCATAGACTAACTTGCAAGATTCTGCATTATACAAGGTTTGCTTTTGTGAAAAACAAACTGCGAAAAAATCTCAGACCCCTATAGAAAAAGGAAGATATTAGGTAGATAGGTAGATAGACTCCCATCTAGATATACATATATACCATGGGTGTTCCCGAAAACAACGAGCGTATATGACGAGAGTGATTAATGTAAAGGGAGTCTATAAGCTCTGCAAGGAAGGTAGCAACTGGAAATCTTTAGTCTCTTCTATTCCATCAGGTAACTATCGTGATGTACTTGCTCAAAGCCTGGTGTCTATTCAGGTCTATTCACCTTAGTTTCAACCGCTTCAACATAAAAAAAATCAAAGTTCAAATAGATTAAGATTTAAGTGTTTACAACATGAGCACAGAATAGATAGTATATGAATAGATAGTATATGATGAATGAGCGTCTGACCTTTAACTTGCATTTCACTTGTACAGATTACAGAATACTATATAACCATCTCCGAGAAACAGGCTAATCTTATGCAGAAAAATGTTTTTCAAATCTGTCCAGTATTAGTTTTAGCGTCCAAACAGCTTTATTATATTACTTCAGTTATAAATAAACGTACTTTTACTTGATAGAAATATACATTAAACAGGTACCTCTACAGTCTATCTAGTTTTAATTAATCATAAAGCGGAAATATTGGATAACGATGGTATTAAATTAACTGATTAGACAAAATATAATTATTATTTATCAATGCCGACGAAAATAAGGCACTTGGATAAAAACTACTTATTATGTGATACAAATTGGTGAAATTACTTTCTCAGTGAAAACCTCAGCACCCAAGCCACCACTGGTGACCGCCTAACGTTATTGGTTCTAAGCTTTCGCTCGACAGTTTCCCGGAATAAAAGGTACCCTATGTTCTTCTCAATATTCAACTATGTCATTATAAAATGTAAGTACAAATGTATTGGCAGAACGATGTAAAAAGAGCTGGTTTTTGATTCCTGATCTGAGCTAGGTTAGCTTGCGATTCCTGATCCTTGGTCCTACTTTTTGTCCTATTAGTAGGACCACGGTGTTTTATCTGTTGGTTCTATAACAAATACAAATATTTGTTCAAACATAGCAGTCCTTGCTATAACAATTTGTTTCTCAATTTTTTTTTGATTATCGTGATGTCATTTCATCTAGAAATCGGTTTCCATTGCATGCGGCATGCGTACTGCGTACTGGCTGCGCATGAGTGGCGCAGTGGTAGTTTAGTAGTGGATCGTGCACCATTCGCTGAATCATTGGTTACGCCTTTGCAACGGGACAAAACTTGGTCAACACTGATTTGGAATTAATTTGTTACCGTAACTAGAAATTGCTCGTCAATTTTGGCTCGTCAGAAAATCATAAATTTATTGAATTTTTGTTGTTTGTGAAGCGTACAATGCGATCCATTGTCATTTCATTAAATGTTAGTTTCCAGCAAAATCCAAGTGTCTAATAATAATGCTAAATTGTCTTGACTACTTCCGGTGGTCGAAAAGTATGTGCAAGGTCAAATGACCTTTTAACCCACTCAATTTTCAACTTCTCAGTTAAATTCTGTAGGTACTCAATTTATAATATAGTCTGCACTTCCATTAATTACAAAATTGCAGTGTCGCGTCCTTGCACCAATTGTTCCGACGCGCGACGTCGTCCCACACAGTGCAATGTGCAAGTTAAGGGTAAATGGGACACGACCACGATACACGGTTAACCCGTTCCGACAACGCTGCACTTCGAATTATGTATTCGGGACATAGTTACCAGCTTACGGTACAGGGGTTTTCCATTCAATTTATATATAGTGGTCCGTCTCATACTCAGTTACTTTAGCCTTGAGCATCACGCATATTATGTCATGTATGGGTGGGGGTTCTAAATTAGTGTAAGCACTTCGAACTTTCGGGTCT
Organism: Apomyelois bistriatella; assembly: GCA_947044815.1. NCBI lineage: Eukaryota > Metazoa > Arthropoda > Insecta > Lepidoptera > Pyralidae > Apomyelois > Apomyelois bistriatella. The sequence continues at coordinate 3,993,460 of OX345693.1, forward strand.
TTTTGTAAACTTGAGTATATTAGTAACTTTCTTCAATACTCGTCGATTATGCCAGATTAAATTTGTATCAGTACTCCGCCTAAATTTGTACTAGTAAATTATTAGCTTAGACTAAGCTACTAATTTACTAGTGGTGGTTAGAATATATCCATGTGTATGTGTAGGTGCCTGGGTAAAAATCAAAGTTATATTATTATTTTGTAAGGAGACACCGCATTGTTTTGACAATAACATGTCTTATGGCGTTTAACATAAGTGTTTCATTTGCCATTCGACGCGATTGACAGAATATATTAGTGCACATGTGGTGATCAACAATTCATTATAAACTAATTTTAATGCAATATATTTAAATAAAATTGTATTTAGACCTTAAAGACGTGGCTTCTGACATTAAAGACCTGAGAGTTCAAATAAAATTTTAGAGAGGTTCTAAAGAAATAAATAATACTACTTCACTCTGTTAATTATAGATGTTAATAGCGTGATAGAACTAAAATTGATCGATCTTGATAATTTTCTTATTAAATCCTCATCTGCAATAATTATTCGATTGCTTTGTGACACGAAATCGACTGAATAGAGGTAAGTAATGGTTTTATCATTTTATTGTTACGGTCTAGATTAGGATCCATTACTTGAAAGTAGTATAAGAATACTACTTTCAAGTAGATACAAGCTTCCTAACTGAAAGTTTTAGCATCAAGCTCCAATCGTTTTGGTGTGATCTTTAGTTTTTATATGAGGTATATTATCTACTAGCTGTTCCCCGCGATTTTACTCGCCTTGTGTGTATATACTACTTTATAGCCTATAGATAACCTACAAGAACAATGGATTTCTTGAATTGGATGAATAAGGAAGAATTTTTCAAATCCGACCTGTAAGACTTCTAAAGCTATAAGCGTTCAAACAAATAAACTAGCTTTATATTAGTAAAGTAGCGACCCGCCCTGGCTTCGCACGGGTGTAATATTATGGGTCTACATAAAAACCATCCTCTTAAATCTTCCTCTACCCATCTATTAAAATCCGTTGCGTAGATTCAATTAATAGGGACAGACAGCGGAAAGCGACTTTGCTTTATACTATGTTATGATTATTATATAATATAGATATATACCAACGTAAGAATAAAATAGATAACTTTCTTTGTCTGAGGTCTATTAATGAAACTATATTTGTAAGTATTACATAGCTGATTAAATGTTTACAATCTAAGTATAAAACTGTTTATATAACAGGTATTTTAAAATTCTAGGTCCGACTGTTTGTGAAAGTTTCAAGTTTCTATCAAATATCTGCATAAATAACGTAATCATTTAAAAAATAAATACCTAGATTCCGAATATGTTATGCTGTAAATATAATTATAGTAGTCACGGGAGCAGGCTCACTTAAAGCTTAAACGCATTTTGTTTTTGTTTCCTTAAGGCATAGACATTTATATCATCATCTACATTTTTTAAATCTATATTTATGTATGTATATTTTATTGATTATATGTGTAAATCTAAGTATGTTCATTTAGCTGTAAGTAGTATAGTTTTCTGTCATCAATGCTTAAACTAACTTGCGCCGCACTAAACTTTTCTGTTTTTCGTAATGGTTGGCTGGGAGAGAAAGCTTGTAGCATTAAGTCCGCCAATTGTAAAAAGTATTTTTACTTGTGGTACAATAAAGTTATATAAATAAATAGACCTCATAATAGAAAACGATATCATATCAACATAGTATCAATAAATTATTTACTGTCATCACTAACGTCAACTTGTATTTGATAATGCTCACAATGGCTAAAACCATCGCTAATCTGAAAAACAAGTAGAAGGCTCTATTTATTGATCCCTTATATACTCTGCTATTATGACGACAACCATTTTAACTAATTAATTAGAGCTCCTAAGATGCGACTTTTTTGTAAAACCAAACGTTTTTGCATTAGTTTCAACGCCAAGAAAGAATTTATTTTTTAAACGCATCAACCGCGAAAATTCACCTTGTTTACAATACTGCGATCTCAGAAAAACCACAGAGCTGGTAATGAGTACTTATTGAGTATTTCACATAAGTATCAATGTTATTAACGACTCGATGCGTGGTAAAATGCCCAAGAATGCATAACGTCTAACACGCGTCAGTCGCATTCGCGTTGCATCGCAGTATTTTCATAATTTGTTCAGTACTGCACATTCGTAGGCTACATGTATTAATACAGAAATATAAAATATTACATAAAACAGTAGTTGAACTTTGTCGTCTTCTCGGGGCAAAGCGATCGCGGTTCTCCTGGTGGTGCGTCTAATAGACTACGGTTGTTTTACATCACGTGAAAAGTAAAAAAGAGGTAATGACACCACTGAGAGGTTCACAGTATATGAACGGTCGACTGGTCACGTATTTTTATTCGGGGTTTGAATGAATCTTTCGAGAGAGAGAGAGTAGGAGGTCAGAGTCAGGTAGGTAACCTGTCTGTAGGATATGCTCGGCTTGTAAATTTATAAGAAATTATCAAGATAAATACTGAATGAATTGGACAATTCTGAAAATAACTTCCATGTACAAAGAACTGATTCGAGTTTTTTTTTTAGTTTTGAGTTGATTTCTATGATTTTGCAATAATATTGAATTATTATAAAATTAAAATTATGAGGTATAATAGATACGGTATTTTATGCCCGTCGTTGCGAGAAGGGAGAAAAAAAAAACATCTGTATAGCTCTGCTTCGGCAGATTTTGTTATTCGTACACTACCAGACTAATTTAGAGTTACTCTACTGCCTATATTGTGTTGTGACATGATCGCTGATCATGCGATATTCTGGTGACTAATCAATTTGTTCGGTTCGTGTGTTTTCACTAACATGGAGTTTAAAGTCACAGAATAGTTATAATACTTTGTATAATAGTAGGATTGGTTTTAGCTTAGGAATAATACACCTCATGATAGTACTGCGGGTCTCGTCACAACGACTAGTTTGAAAATGTTAATAAAATAAAATAGTTGTAACTAAGTAGGTAGGTAGGTACCATATTATGGTACTTAGTTACAATTTTTAAGTATATTAATTAATAATTACTAAATACTATACAAGCACAATGTTATTTTTATTTTTTGAAGATATAATTATATTCATTTAGTCAAAACTATCAAATTAATTGTAAAAAATTCTGACGTTTCGCCGACTGCCCTTGAACTTACTCAAAAGCAAATGCTAGTGTTAATGGTTTCAGATTGATTTGTTTAACAGCTCAAAAACAAGTTGTCCTTGCCGTTTAGTCAAAATGTCAAACTACCGTATAGTGAGCGTAGACCGATTGCCAAATGATTCATTCTATAAAGAAATTTGCAGACTGATTGTACTGAAAGTGTTATTTAACCAAGCTGAAGTAATCTATGAAATCTCGAACCCACGACCACTTGTGTGATCTCAACCCCATAACCATCCTAAAGATGAATAAGGGGGGGGTACTATTCATAAAAATTACCAGGTTTTGGCTCTTTCTCTCTTATCGAAATTTACTGTGAAAGAGAGCTTATAAGTACAAATTTTAGTTAAATGGGCTTAACAAACGTTTCTTAATTTTCATGAATAAGAAGGTAAGACTATTTAATGCACAAACAGACAACCGAATTCTTCAATATAGTATAAAGGTACTACAAAAACAAACAACATTGTTTCTTTAACCACTCAAGCCACAGGTTCAATTTCTTTTTATTTTATTGAAACAGAATATGGCAGTAAAGAAAGCCAAATATTCGGAGTTAATCGCCTCTTAAGTACTCTGTAATGGACGGTGTTGTCAAGCGGGAATTAATATCTTTTTTATTCCGTTTGAGAAATTGTTTACCACTGAAACCACTCAGAAACTTGTATATTTAATCTCTATAAATTAACTGACTGACCGCCCCGCCCCGGCTTTGCATGAGTGGTTGAACCATCAACCAAACACGCAAACTGACATACGTGCGAAGTTAAATAATTAAGTTTTCTGAAATTGTCCAGTTTTCAGTTAAATCGTCTTAATTTTTCTATATTTATTTTTTTCCATAGAAAATTCTCTTCAAAGTATATAAAAAGGAAAATCATTCAGTAAGTAGCTCTCATGTTTTATTTTTGTACCTCAATACATAAACTTAGGTAGTTTAAACCTATCGACCATGAGGTCCATGACCTTACTTACTATCGGCCAAAAATTTTAGTTCAAAGAAATTCAATAAAAAAAATCACTGGTAAGTATTGTATTTCGCAATTATTTTCTTGCTACTAAGAATAGATAGCTTATTATAGATAGGCAACTAATTAAATTTGTACAAATTATTTGTAGAATTGGGTCACTGAGAATCAATATTACTTATCGACTGGGTAAGACATTCACTGTCATAACATAATACGTATCAGTTACATATATTACATGAACATCTTGAGGCCAATGATAAATCTTTATCAATATATTCATCCTCCACCCCGTCATATCTACTAAGTTCTTGGAGCACGATTTTTGAAATTCATGTCTGTGAAAATATTTATATCACTTTTATTATAGTTACATTAAAAAAAGAAAAGAATTTTGTATTTTTTGAAGGCACGCATTTGAATATAAAAATTCGACCATAGCATCGATCTGTTTCATACATATAAGTAATTTACCGTATTTTTGTTATTACTGCGTTACTACAATTAAGCACTAATAACAGTTGACAAAAGAAATATACGTGAATTGAGCAAAATATTTTTTTCTGACCAGGCAAAGCTGTATTTAAAAATGTTTTTTTTTTACCATTCGAAAGTACGTGAAATTGTTAATTATTAGTGGAATTCAGCAATCGGCCTTCAGATACCGGTGGGTATCCGTAGAACATGACATAATTCTGTTAAAGGCACGCTAAACTGTGTCGCGACCGCTTCGCCACCGATCTGGGACAGTCAAGTACCTCCGTGTTCTTTTTACAATACACTTAAAGGTCAGTTTTGAATGACAAAACAACCGGTCTAGTTGACCGTATGAAACTAGTCCAGTGGAATGCACCGGTTCATTATATTGCAACATTCTTGGACGACAGTGACCATAACATGTCCAGTAACTTTGACAGACTACCTAGGGTGGTTTAGTAAAAATAGCTTGACTATGGCATTTTAATATTAAAATGCTTCTGTTGAACAGTCACGACATATTTCCTGTATGTGATAGACAGTTATTCCCGTGGCAGTTAAAGGGAGAAATATATAAGATTCTATAACTTTTTTCTCACAGTTGGTGCATTCCTACATTTTCAACAAACACTTAGATGATCATACCCCCACCACCCTCATAAAACTTCCAAATCTTAAACATAAAATAATAAACATTCTGACAAACTGAGAACCTCCTCCTTATTTTTTAAATCTGTTAAAAACTAAGAATACCTACCTACAAAGCACAAAATTTATGTCGTATGCAATCACCATTTGTATCGCAACTCCTGCCATCAACCAACTTGAATATTTTATAAAGTGTGAAAATTGCCTACTAGTTTTCACTAATTCCTTTAACATGTTTTATAATGCTCCTATACAAGTATAAGGCCCTAAATGTTATTAAATGCCTACAGAATAGTAGTAAGAATGAAACTTTGTCGAAATAAAATCAGCCCACCAAATCAAATTGAGTCAAAATTAAATAACTAAGTCAAATAAATTGTGGTGAATTGTCAAAATTTGTTCGCTATGATAAGTCGCGAGTTTAAGACTATCTTCTGGCGCATCTAATTTCTTTCTATACAAATTCAAACAGTTATTTGTAAAAATTATCAGTTATATCACAATGACTCAGGCTCCCTTATTGTGTGCACAGCCTGACCTTTATTCTGGAAAACCACAGTCGTTTACCGTTCGCCTGAGTCGTGATCTAGCAATCCGTGTTATGCATTGAACCTACATATATCTATACCTCTTGAATCCTTCTTTGTTTCCGTGTTAGTGCCAAGACAATACGTCAATAGTCGATACTTGTTCATTGGACTTTATTATTAAGTACTTAATAAAAATAATAATTAGGTAGGTACTTAATTAAATATTCAACAAATATATTTTTTTATAGAAATGGGGACTATTTCTAAAAAAAACAATATTTGTTAACTATCTGTTAACTAACACATTATTATTTGGCATGTCATCTCGTTTTATCCAGAATCTAGATTAATGAATTGGATGAGTAGATACCGTATTATATATCTACAAAATAACAATAATTGAGATCAGGTCACTGTCGAATATCATTATCATTCTTGTTTAACAGTATATTATTTCAAATTATTTCAAACGTGGTCTGTCTTTATTTCCATATAGGTCCAGGGGGGTTACTACCGTCTCTTAAAACCATGCAAGTTCCAGTGAGTAAGCGCGACAGCGCGATACATGATGTAAGGCGACATTCCCCTTACTCACTGGATCTTGCATGGTTTTAAGAGATGGTGGTAAGCAACCAGTTCACGATAAGCCGGACGTAGACGCCATCTAAACAATCCTTCAAATGAGTCATCCATATGTCTGCCTATAGTGCCTTTGAATTTCGGTTTGAAAGAAAATCAAGGACGTTCGATCATAATAAGTATACATCGTTGTTGTTTTGGTTATTCCAAAGTCTAGTATATTTTCACAGTAGGAGTAGGTACGGTGTACTTAGTTAAGTCACTGCTCCGAACGTCGTTTCTAACCACAGAATTTAGAAAATATTAACAAGAAGTGGCATAGCGCACGAAAAACGTGTCACTAGTTTGGCTTGCGTGCCAACGTTTCACGCAGAAAAAATGGGCGGGGAATTTGATTGCATCATTTATTTACACTGTTATTGGTCGATAATATTAGGTGGCTTTGTTGTAAACTACGTAATACATTTCTAATAAGGTGTGGTGTGGTTTACATGGGTTTACATGTAAGTATTATTAATTGAAGATAAGAAGAGAAAATACGCTGCCACACTGATCCTGCAACTAAATCGGCGTCAAAACATTTCTATTCGAATAATTTCTCTGTTCTGCGTTTCCAACCCTATGTTGTGCCGCGATTGCCGCTAACAATCGATTGTGTCGAAAACATCGCGCGGAACTCGTTGGTAATCGCGGCTATCCGGTGTTTGAAAATACGAAAGTGTATTCGATTCGCGTACTGTAGAAGGCCGATGTAATTTTTATACATTATCTAAATCGGTGTTTACAGCGATAAGCATTATCTTTATGGACTGCTTTTAAAAAGTTTACATGTGTAAAATTATTATAAATGCCTAGACTTCCCATGATTAAGGGTTTCGGAAGGCCTTTTGTTCTATTTAACGATGTAGATAAAAGGGTAGAAACAAATTTTATTATTTTAAGACTTTCTTGCATATACAATATATACAGGATATACTTACACAATTCATGTATGTCTAGACAATATTATTCTCACCTAAGTGCGATAAAATGTTTGTTTATGTCCAAACTTTCAAAGTTCAAATTAAGGAATGGTTGACGTGATTTTATAAACTTATCTCTTGATAACACAGTGTTGACAGTGTTTCCTGGAAAAAGTTAATTAATAAATTCATGAGGAAATCATCGTTTCTAATCATGAAACGTGTTGCAAAATAAACAATAATGGATATTTATAAGAAACACAAATGTCTAGTTTTGGCGCCTCCGCCAAGTCCGCCAAAGCAATCTGCTTGAGGATGGATCCAGGAAAATACTAAAACAGAAACAGAGAATCCTACCTTATAAAAAGTTAAATTGAAAGCATCAAGACCAAAGTTCGCATAGAGCAGTCACACTGATGGTAAAATCTGAAATCAAATACAATGTTAAAATTATAATTGTTTTAAACATGAACATACACAATCAGTCAAGCTATTACTGCTTATTGTTGTGGGATCTCACAGGCGGCGTCAATCACTCACGATCCGGTATACCGACCGATGCAGCCATGCTTTTTGGGCCGAAAACCGGTATAAGTCGCCCTTACCAGTTACCTCACTTTAAATATTATTTAGACACATTTTTTAACAATTTCAGTTGTACACTTTTACTAGTCATTTACCTATAAAAAATTGTTGAAATTTATATGATACTAGCGACCCGCTTCGGCTTCGCATGGGCATAAAAACCTTCCTCTTGAATCACTCTATCTATTAAAAAAACCGCATCAAAATCCGTTGCGTAGTTTTAAAGATTTAAGCATACATAGGGATATAGGGACAGAGAAAGCGACTTTGTTTTATACTATGTAGTGATAGTGATGAACTGCGCAAGTGTTTTTAAAGTATTGTCTATAACAGTAAACAAATTGACGAATGCGACGATATCTTTAAAATTACCAATTAAAATGAACTCGAACACTTTTTGTAATTTCTACGCCACTGACAATATCAGGTATGCAGTTAGCTGGGCATGCTGGGCTGAACAAAAGATACTTATGTCGTAGTTAATTTTACTATTTAAGACCTATAAAAAATCAAGTCTCCTGCCCATTAGTTAAGTCCCACAAAGAAGTAAAAATACCCAGGGTCCAGCTGTTAAAATACTGCATTTTTAGTTCTTATTACTGCAATTTTAATTCGCAGCAATGGATCGGCGCCTTAAGCGTCTAGCGCGCGCATTGGACCATGTCCTCGTATGCCGTGATGTGGTGAATGAACTTACGGTTATTGTTTTTCTTGATGTTTGTGCGTTACCGTATTCTAAAGTTCTGTAGAGAAAGAAGCATAATTAATAATAGTTTGTGTAAGTAAGTCTTTGATATGAATTATCAATTTATCCGGATGTAAGAGATATTACAGTTAAAGATAGAACCTTAAAAAAGTATAAAAAATAACCTAAAAACTTCGACTAATATTTACAGAGTTTTAATCTTTGTTTAAGGTGTAAGTATATACTTACATTAAATTAGCAAGTTATACAATAACAGCGCCATATATAGTAACTAGGTTTAGTGTATGAATCTATCTGTCTTATTTCGTAATTTCTTCAAAATTACTTTTGTGTAATTAATATTTATAATATATTGTAGGTAAATTAATTAAAATCAAATAAGTAAAAGCCTACTTTAATTATTACCTGTGCCATACATGGTATAAATTGCCGGAACCTCTATCTAATTATTTAAGTCATTCCGTCCGGTAAAGTGTAGAGCGCGTTTGAAGAACTCTACAGCTTTGTATGTTAGTTAAATGAAATTGATATTGTATCAATTTTAAAACCAGTTAAGTATGCATTGAATTTACCCAATTTAAGTAGAATCATCATAAATAACCATAGATAAACCAAGCGCGTTGACCTTTTAATCCTATGCTTAACAAAATCTTAAAAGAGTTGTAGGTATAATACGTAGAGCAAGATAAAATACCTGTTCTCCAATATTGTCTTTTAAGCTGGAAAGCAAGGTTGACTACGACTTCATTTAAAAAATATAAAACAACAGAACAACTTGCTTCGTAAGTTAATGGTAAAAGTAAATTGGAAGTTGATAATGCTATATCTGAAAAATCTGATAGTACCTACTTTCATACCGTACATATACAGGATGCTGCACATTAAGCACAAAAGTTACTAGTTAAAAAGACGTATTCTTTTTACAGGTAATTTGTCTGTGACACTAGATGTACTGTACTTGACCAAGACTTTTCTCTGTCTGTGTGAGAGACCTGATTCTATTTCAAATATCTTATGTATGGGTCTTAAATTATAGGAAGCATGTCGAACCTTCGGATCATTTTGTACTTAAAATAACTTTACTTTTCAAAAACGTACAACCTGTACGTATCTAGTGAATATAAAGATAGGTACCGCTTTGGCAATTCATTCAATGACCTTTATCTGAAGAGCAGTTGATGAATTGCTTTTTACATGGCAACATAAGATAGCGGTATTGCCAGCCAAAAAAAAATAGCTACCATTCTCTGATTGGCCTCTGATATGTTCAGTTCAACGACTCGTATACTCTATTATATTAAAAAAAAAGGAGTTTTGTTGTAATCTTGCTTTAGGTCTTATTGTTTTTTACATCTGGCAAGGCAGATGAAACCTAATCTTCTATCTACAAAGTTGATTTTTGTGTAATCAAAAACAGTATTTGGCCCGGATTTGCTTGAATAGTTTGAGGAAAGTGCGACTCATCGTCAGATCAATGCAGACGGGGAAAATGAACGAAACATCACGAATGCAATCAAAATCGGCCATTTTATAACTGCTTTTTAGCTGCGAAGATTTTATGAGTCATTATAAAGTACAGATAACACTAATAATGTAGGTATAAATGTATATTCAATTAAAACTTCTAGAAAAAAACCATTATGCAAATTTTAGAAATAATCCGTAATTTATAAAACTTTTATTTTATTTAGAAAAACGCAAACATTGAATTTTTCCGTGATATTTAAAGGTTGCACGTTAAATTTGCCTTTAATATTGCGTATAGTTTTACATTACATATTCATGAGTGCTGCTACAATAAAATTGCAACTTTAGGCTAGTTTGACCGCGAAAAACTTATATAAAAAAATAAATTAATTAAAATGAAATAATTTAAATAAGTTAGTAAATATGATATATAATGATAATGCTAAAGAATTAAAATAGAGCTTGGATTAATATAAAAATATATAAGTAGGTACGTATATCTCTTTAATTTGAAATTTAATTTTAACTCAACTATTTATTACTTTTTAAAATATACTTACGTATCGCATACACACTTCCACAACGCATATCTAATATATATAAGAGTCATAAAATATACTACATAACTAAAGATAAAATAATAAGTAGCTGAACAGGATAAGCTTTAGAATGCAATGAAATTGTCGAGCAGTAGGTTAATAAAAAAAACTAATAGTTGTCTATCAAATATTGATGTGATATTACTGTAACAATTTTTAAGTACGTAGCGGATGACTTTTAAACACAGAATACCGCGGCATTCTGAAAGATTACGTTACTCTTTGGTTTGTCTAACAATCATAGACAAAAAATAGTGTATATAATGGCGTCTAAACATAGATAAAAAAAAATTGATAAAACCATAGATTTGATAAAACCACAGGATAAAACGAATAAAACCACGATGATCACAATGATTTTCCTCCATAAATAAAATATTGCTTTTAAAAATTAGCATTGCAGTCAAACCAGAATCATATTAAAGACTGATTGATACGCGCGCTAACTTATGTGCCACCTGTCTCCGCCTGCATTCCACCACGTACCGTTACTTGCGCTTACCCAGTTGATCGACTATGCTTTTATTTGTTTTGTACTTCACGCTTGCTATTTATAGCCCCAGGCACCTTAAGATGAAATCGTATTGATAAAGATTGAACTAAATGTGTCAAATCTTTTCGTGAGGGTTTTATAGAGTTATGATTATGATAGAACTATTTGATGAATTAAAAAAATTCCACGTATATTTCCAGTTAATATTAGCATACTTTTTTATATGCTTTGATACCTTTTGATGTCATTGTAGAAAACATGTTATAGATTTGTAAAGGAAAATATTGTGATTCTTTTTTCATTATAAATAAACATATCAAATTATTAAAAGGAATATCTTCGTCAATTTCAATTTTTTTCTCTATTTTGTCCCAATACTACCTATATATAGCACAGAAGAAATTACATGTAAGTAATAGATTTGTGATTTGGTAAAAATATTTTTCTATTACTTTGGTACATTATTAAATTACTCTATTATTATTATTAATTTCCCTAAACAAAATATAGGTACACGGAGAATCATCTAAAATTAGCGCATTATCTGTACTTAAAATGCTAAATGGTTTGTTTTGGTCTGAGGCAGGTTTTATACTCGGGCTTCCCCGAAGACGTATGAGTAAACCCAACCTGATAATTCTTTCGTTACGTCCACAAATATTATATTTTTCCTGTGTGCTGATGACGTCACAGTAAATCCTTTATTTGTTCCCATTCCCACATGGCTTATCCACGACACTAGCAATGTCTTTATACGTATATATATAGATGTATATCTCTAGTCTGTATTAGGGTTAGGATTGTCTTTTATTTTTGTATGTTCATTCCCCTTAGTCCCATTTCGTAGCCAGATTTCGTAGCTGGCTTCGAAATGGGAAATAAAATTCCCATTCGATCTATGGGATGGAAACTAGTATTTTCAAGACCTAATAATAAAACTACAATAACTGTCGATTTTAGGGTCTTAAAAACCTGGCCAAAAAATAAGTTTTTTGGGGATTTGCCGACTGAGAGGAACCGTAATGCTATGTGTTGTGGAAAATAATTATGGGCAGAAAAAAGGCTGGTTAATGATTTTGACCAGGTTTCTAATTTTTGAATAAGAACACGCTCTTTGTTAGCATCACAGAATCTGCAGTAGTACACTAGTACACTTATCATTTGGTTGTAGAGACGAAAACATCTTAATCTGCACGCTCACTTTATATTACGTAATCTTTATCTTGTATGCTTGTGTTAATTGTTTTTGTACGAACATTAAAATTACTGAGAAATGATAAAAAAACAGACAAGTATCAATAGGTAACTTATGTGTGAGATATTGTAAATTGGCATATTCATTGATTAGAAAGTTCTAGACTTAAGTATTTAGCTGCAAAATAGTTCAATAAACAAAAATATTTATAAGTCGAACGAGATTCGAAGAGGCGTTGTCTTTGTATGTCTGACTGTATGATCATAGACAGTGTTAATGTGTTGAACATAATTAAAGGTTACTGCTATTATATATTTGAAACTTGTTTGAAACTAGAAGAGAATAAAAATCTAAACGAAACTATTGTTGCTAATCCTAACTAATATTATAAATGCGAATGTGAGTTTGTTTGTTACGCTTTCACTCCCTATCTACTGCACCAATCTTCCTAAAATTTTGCATACACATAAATAGAAGTATTGAGAAGGACATAGGATACCTTTCATCCCGGGAAAAAGAACTGTTCCCGTGGGAAATTCACAAAAACTAGTACCTATAACCTAAAAATAAGAGCAACAATACATACAAGTGTATGTTTTATTATTGCTGCGTATTCACAAAACTAATAAACCAGTTGCGCGATGCTCGTCTAAGTTATTGACATCTATTTTCACATGATTTTTCAACAAACAACAAACAGTATGCTGATGATGTGGCAGCGTTTCCGAAAATTGTTGAAATTAGCGCTCCACATTGGACGACGGAAGTTTTACACACGTTGTAAAATTTATGGGAGCAGTCACCTTACTGACATATAACTTCGAATCATCTATGTAAATATAGATATTTATGAGAAATTGTTAGTTTCACCAGTACGGTTATTTTAATGTAGATTTATTTTAATTATTTACACACTTTTAGTTGTTCTCAAAATGTCACTATAAGGTTAAACCTTTCCCATGGAAAGTCTTCGCTGAAGAATTTGGCTTAAAAGATTTTGACAATACAATAAGAACTCTTTACTTTACCAAAACTTCACAACCTATTCTATGTAATCTTTATAATGAGAAAAAATCAAGTTGATTTTCTCGGCAATTAGACACTTACTTTGACTTTAACAAACAAAATTCACTAGCATTTAACTAAGGAGATAATTATATGCGGTTTCATTTCTTTTTGCGTAATTGTTTATTATTTAATAACAACAAAACAATTTGTGCTATACCCAGGTAATTTGTCAAACACCAATTATAATGACCCTGGCATGGCTTATAAATGTTAGCACTGCTAGATCATTTGACGGTGGTTTTGTTTTGAGGCTGGGGGTTTAATATTGGATTACGTTATACAGCAAAAACGCAGTCTTAGCAAATTGTTGCAACGTGATATTACAACACGGTTCATCGACACCTTCGTCAAGATTGTCATCGTCAACTCCTACGGCCGCATTGTTGTGGGTACAGGAGGAATGACATTATGAATCATTATTTTGGTTGTTTTTTTTTGTGTTTTGTTTTCCAAGATCCTTGTTTATGATAATATGTATGATGGTTTGTCATTATTATTATGAATGTTATTCATATTTTGAGACATGTATGTGAAGCCTAAATAAAAAAAAATCAAGTAGGTAAATACTCCTCGTATAAAACCTTTAAAAATATTATAACAATGGCGTGTGAATGGTCTGGTCGGCATGACTATTATGGCTTTCTCTGCTTTGGTAAATGACTCCATACTTATAATACAGAACCCCAATACCTTATGAGCGTATGATGAACATGAATGAGTCGCATCGCATCACATGGTAACAGTATGGTCGTTGTGGACTAAGGACACTAATTGTATTATTTCGTCAGCCATGTCTCCCAAACCCGCATCCTGGCAATAATTAAAAGATATATTGGTTATTTCATTATTTTTAGATCTTATCTTATAATAAAAACGTTTATTTGATGCTTGATAGTACGTATGTTTTTTGAAACTCTGCATTGCTTGAACCGTTAACATTAAATATTTTGATATTTTCCTTCAATTAGGAACTTGAGACCCATAGTTATTTGTTATTTATTTCAGATCGGATCTTTTCTGATCCGATGTGAAACAGAAACAAAATATAATGTGGCTTTCGTCATATTTGTCTCTTAAAATTACCATCCCGACGTAATAATCAAATGAGTTAGCGTACCATCGATAAGTTTTCTTACTCGTCATTTTCACTAATTCACCAGGTTATTCATTAGATATGCATTTATTTACAATTCGCTTTTCCTTAGAACTGGGTTCCCACAGGATGCTATAAAAATAATTTTAAATTGTAGAGATGTCATAGATCAAGGCTAGAATGAATAGGCTATAGGCCCAGCAGGCACTATCTTAGACCACAGGACAAAATTTCGAGTTTTTGGATCCCAAGCCAACTATCGTTCGTCATCGTCGGAGTATTTTTCCTAGTTACATCTTCAGCTTACGCTTTAGTGCCCAGGGTACGTTTTTAATCATGGTCCTGGAGCGACTGCTATCTGATCTCCGTTACCCTTTTTACAAGGAAACCAGACCAATAGGAACATGATCCGGGTGTGTTACTGGCCAACACTGTTCGATTTTTCAGGCTGCCTAAAGGCATCTAGCCTAACGACTGCCATCTATCATATAACAGCCGTACCTTCCGAAGTACGAAGGAACTCAAGATAGAACCACTAAGGCGACCAGTCCAAGCATGGCTGCGCACTCGCCGTCGCTTGACGCGTGCTATCTTTACGAACTCGCACGCACCGCTAGTGCTTCGCTATTTCGCTCGAGCTCCTCAAACCTATCGTTATCTGGAATATAAACCATCCACACAGAACTGAAAAAAAGTTTATCGAGTTCGATGTTTATGTTCAACAGGTAGTTTCCGCCATGACGGAAACGGCGATACCGGCCGATAAGCTATGCAAATTTTGTTACTTTTAATTTCCCTGTTTTTGAAATGTTTCGCTAACATAACCTCTGGTCTTTTCAGGTAAGTTTTGGTATGAGTCACCTTTATTTGATTTCTGATATCAGCTGATGGTAGTTGATTGGCGAAGAAGATTGATAATGTAAGTAAAGTACCTATTTAAATAAATTATTGTTTTAAGCAAACAAGATATACGTAATTTCCTTTTCAGTTTCCTCTCTTACTTACCGGACAGATCGTGAAACAAAAAGATCAAAAGTTTCGTTCTTGGGTTTGTTAATCGAGCTAGTAACCTGTACCCCTAGTATGAGTTTTTCTAAACGCAGACGCTAGCGACTGCGTTAGGATTTTCTATGGAATTTCTTAGTTGCCTTACTATCCGCCAGAGGCGCTGTACAGGTTTGTCATACAAAATCGCTAACGCAGTCGCGAGCGTTTGCGTTTAACCACGGCGAAACAGGCGAAACCACAGCGAAACAGGCGTTTATAGACATGATATAAGAGACAAATCACAAAAAAATGTTAAACTAAAGGCTGTTTATGCGAATTGCCTGTAAGCAAATAAATTCGAATTGGGCGGTCACGGCAGAGCGGTCAGTGATCCCATCCCGACAGGTAACGCTTGTCTATTACGCCATTATTTTTAGACATTTAGGACTTGGAATCTGCTTGTCAAACCATCGCTAGGTTAGTGACCTTAATATATTTTGTATTGGATGTTTTCCTCCCAGTGCTGGGCAAATATTAAATGACTTCTCGCGAAGAGACGCGTGGAAAAATAGTAAAGTTATAAATAGAAAACTGGCAAGTAAATGTTAATAATTAATTTCATTTCAAAGATCTATGTGCAATTAAGTTTTCTTGCTTTATTCTGTACAAAGTACTGCTACTTCGTTCAAAACAAAGCAAGAAAAATGCTTTAAATGATTTAAAAATTGCGTCCTTCCTTTGACTTGGGAAATACCTGCCGTACTTTCAGATGCAATCATAGAAATATGTAAGATATTCGAATATTTTTTTTCAGTTTACATAAAACGATCAAAATTCATCTACCTACATGAACTACTATATGAGTAACATTATTTAACTAAAAATGTATGTATATATTTACATTATTAAATTACATTTTTATGCAAGATAAAACTGTACATATTTCAATATTATATTTGTTTTTGTACTTTTTGACTAGTTTTAGCAATAGAATAGTACAAGCATAAACAGTTACTCATCTGGAATAAAATCTCTAGCTACCCCACAAATATGACTCTATCCAAAAACCTGAAATGTAGAGTTTTTGGTATAATGAATAATAGGTTAAATATGGTCTTTCAATTATCTTACAAAATTAATTCAGGATCTGCTGAAAGAAATTTCTTTGGAAATTTGTATACCTATAGCACCCTTGTAATCATTCTCTTTTTTTATTATTTGTTACATTTACTTTTTGAATTAAATATAAATTGTGTAACATGTAATAGATGTAACGTGTATCAATTTCCACCATTCAGTGTGTCAATATGGATGATAAACCTATAGGTATGTAAACAAATATACAACAATCAATTTATATGTAAATCTCATATCACATGCTCGAACCCATTTCATCTAACGACTAATTTTAAACCCAGTTAAGTTGAACACCGTCCTTGAATACTAAATGTCTGTTTGATACTTGAACGGACTATTTTTATCCTTTAATCCACCCTTTATCCCACGCCCACGATTCAAGAAGGGTTTAAATTTGTTTTCTCTGAAACTTTCATCGTATTATATAGACGAAAATGAGGTTACCATCTCCTTATCAAACAAATCCTCGATTAAGGATTATTTAATCAATGTTTAAATTATTGTCGATAAAATTTGGCGCAGATACTAATATTTTTATATTCTTATTCATAAAAAAACATTTCTATATGGATTAGATTTTATATATTTGTATAGTATAAAAATGCGCGTTATATAAGTTCATATGAATCCAAAGCAATTGTTCAGGATAAACATATGTCAGTCAACTCAAAAATTTCTTTGTTTGTCGCGTAAACTTAGGGCTAATCTTTGATTTAATTGTCTGTGTTGTCCATCAGATTATTAAAAAGAAACTTCTGGAATCTTCCAAGTATGTGATTCTGTTCGTTTGATAATTACGATACACACACGTGTGATAGAAATTACGTAGCATTTATCAACAGGAAAATCCGAGTTATTGGATCTGTGTAAGCGATCTAATGTAATAAATAAATAATTATATAAGATCTCATTTATATTATATGACGACTTGGTGACTTACGGTTAAGACGCCAGTCCGCCAATCTGGAGGTTTTGAGTTCCATCTCCAGTCAGGGTAAACTGGTAAAGGGCCTCTTTGAAATAAAATAAAAAAATCTTTATTCTCAAATACTTGTAGCTCAAAATGCTCAAAAATGTTATTATTTAATATCCTTCCGTTTAATGGAATTTTTTGGTACTTATTGGAAATATTAAATTTTTCTAGTAAATTAAAAAGTCAATATAATTATTTCATCAATCAAAAGCATTGTAAAAATAAATACATAGACTGAAAAAAAATAACAGTTACATCACCATTTGTGCTGATGTGTTTATCAGCCTGTCCTGATTTAGTTGTCATGTTAAGCTGTTTTGCAAAATTAAATTGATGACTATGCGGGCAATTGCATGTGGGTAAGAATAATTTGCAAGTACATTATGTTCATGATTTAAAAAAAAACATTATTTAGGAAAACTTTCTAAAATTCAGTTTGAAAATTTACTAAAGAGCCGATTTCACCAACATAACCAATGTTTAAATTTTAAACAACCGTTAACACTTTAAAACGTTCACTTGCCCAAACATTAACAGATTTGAAGGAACATTAATCATAAGTGACTAATAAAGAAGGTTTTTTAGAATCTGACGTTAATCCCTAAATAATAATAATAACCCGTTAGTTGACGTGAAAGTTTTTAATCACGTTCGTCTTCGCACGAATCAATCTTCTAGCACATGGGTGCGGCGACTGCGGCGCGCCGACATTTGAACCTTGAACACAAGTTAAAGTATAAACAAAACAGGTGTTGTTCATGAAATACCCCTCGATCCACTTAAATCCATTGATAGATTCTTCTGCTCTGCATATAGTAGACTAGCTGTTCCCCGCGGTTTCATTCGCTATTAGTGTGTATGTACTATAGCGTATAACCTTCCCCAAGAATCAGGCTTTTATATACAAAAAGAATTTTGCAAATCCGACTAGTAGTTTTCAAGTTATAAGCGTTCAAACGAACTCTTCAGCTTTATTATATAAGTATACAGTATAGTTTAGAAAATGCAAATGGTCCCTCAAAACAAAGAGACGAAGATCCTGCAAGGAAAACGGACCATGGAAATGATCGGCTCCAACCTCCAAAACCTATTAAAAATACTTCACATAAAAGAGAACTAAAATATATTATGTACTGGTCAGACATTAGCTATGTAAAGTGTGGTGTATGACGAGGATAAAGGTGCAGTTAAAGAAATGCAGCGTTAGGTTGGACGTGATCTTGATCATCAAACATATTTTCTTTATCAAATACTAGCTGTTCCCCGCGGCTTCGCCCCGCGTGGGACTCGGTTATATCGTGCCCAAAAGTAGCCTATGTTTGACCTCAGGTCGTTAACTACATCCCTGCCAAATTTCATCACAATCGGTCCAGCAGTTTAGCCGTGAAGAGGTGACAGACAGACAGACAGACAGACTTTCGCATTTATAATATTAGTATGGATGGATGGATTAGTATGGATGTTTTAATTATTGATTTTAAACTTTGTTTACCTATACATAGGTTCTATAAATTTAAGCTGCATTTACATTTTATTTTTGGCAGTAGCCAACTTACAAAACACGACTGAAATTCTTGATTTAAAATTTCCTCTCCAATTTAAAATTCAATTCTTTCTTTGCATGGTAACAATGATAATTGCAAACATCTATTATTCTACATCCCTTTATTACATTTGCTAACGAAATATTGAACTTTCAATTTCTTTTCTGCACTTTCAATATTTTGCGTCTTTATTTCAACTTGAATTTTTTAAACGCTTTGATGGGCGACAGAAAAAAAATGATTTATTAAATACCAACCTATGTTTTGACGTACATCGTGACTTAAACACTGTTAAGAAATTAAAAAATAAAACAATAAAGTTGTTCAAACATGATCTAAAAATTGATTGTTTGAACCCTAATAACTTTAGAACTTCTGGTCGGATTTGAATAATTCTTTCTTTATATGACAGCGTGATTCTTGGCTATTCTTTGCGTGATAATTTTCACACAATTTAAAATTATCTCAGAAAGATAACTTAACAAATTTATCTCATAAATATATAAACGTATTCGAATTAGTTTTGCGGGTAATGTTTCTATTTAGCAAATTAATTTTGAGATACAAATCCCTTACGAATATGTTTTGGGATTTTATTACCGAAGCAATTCTTGTATTTTTGTCTTTCACATTACGTTCAACTACTTACTACACACCACCATTCATATATGAATGGTGGTATGAACTAAGAACATGAAATTTACGACGAAAATTGGTAAAAGCTATAGGTTATATATTTATCGTTTTGATGGTTAAATGGTAAGGCCACTAAATCAAATCAATAATTAAACAACTGAAGACATAATTGAAATACATAAAACTTCTAGGTATTTTTATACTTACCCGATTTTGGACCCTATCACTAACGATCAAATCGATTCCCACGACACCTTTCAAGCTTTAATTTTTGGTTAGAGTATAACAAACCAATAAAAATAATATCTATACACATGCATTTAAATAACATAACACTCCTTTTGGCTCAATAGGATAAAAATAAATATGTTAAACTGACACAAAAGAAAGTTAATAGTTGCAATTTCAGTAACAGTGAATTAAACAAAACATTTTTTGCAAAATTATGCACAAATTGCAAATGTGTATACCTAAGTAAGTAAAACACTTGACACGAATTAAATTGTAGACGTATCGTCGAGCACAAAATAAGTTCGGATAATTACATAGTACCGTAGCGGGTCGATGACCGCCAAAACTAGTGGTAACCAAGTTATGCGGGCGGCTTATTTATTTACTGACTGTATCACAAATTAAAAATTGTACAAATGAGATACTTCAATCAATTTTTAAACTAGTAGGTAAATTCGTGCGAATGTAACTCTTGTTGGGGTGACTGGTGAATCGTGAAGCAATTGTTTTAAGTGTAATCTTCTTTTTTCTTGTTCAGTGTAACATAACTTACATTTACAAAAATTTTGTAAATTGACATTTTTGAAGGAAATGCAGCTGTGGAGTTTATGGCGCCGCTTCTTCTCCACTTGAGCTTTTAACGTGGTGGTAAAATTAATATAAGTAATGAATGACGTCAATAAGTGATAAGAATATCCTATATTAAGAATAAACAATTCCATTTCCTTTCACTGCTGAGTGCAGGTGTTCTCAATTTCTCAAGATTTTTGCCATTCTCAACAATCATTAAACTTTCTCAACCACCTATGTTGTCAACCTACCTTGCTGGTGACTTCTATCTATTTTGTTGCTTTTATGCATTTCTGTTGGACTTATATCTATTTTCAATCTATCACCTGTCTGCTACAGCTCGTATCCTCTTTATTGGAAAAAGAGCGCTGGGCGCCCATACTCAGTTCCAAATTCCTACGATTAGTCAATAAGATGAATAATATCTAAAATAAATAAAAAAGTTAAGGCAGAAACAGACCTGGGCTCCTAATTGCTGCCGGGAGAATACTAATGTTAGAGAGGCCATATCTTGAGCATTATTCGTTAAAAACTTTTATGTCTACACATCTAATTTTGCACGCATAATAATTCTGTGGTTTCGTTACTTTGTAGCTATGTTAATGGCAAAGTACCGATTTTGGCGAACTTGACATGTCTTATTGTGTGTAGTTATTGTAATTAGCATCTTTTAAATGAGAAACAACAACCATTGAACCAAACACTTTCACGTGTTACTTGTGTGATCATTTTATTTATAACTAGCTGATCCTCGAGGTTTACTTGCCTCTAGTGTGTATGTGCAATTGTGCAGCCTTAAGTTGTGTATGTGTAACTTTATCCAAGCATCAAGTTATCATAATGAAGAAATAATTTTCAAATCCGATTAATTAGTTTTAAAGTTATAAGCGTTCAAACAAACAAACCCTGCAGCTTTATTTTATACTAGCGGCTTTGCATGGGCATAAAAACCTTCCTCTTGAATCACGCTATCTATTAAAAAAATCGCATCAAAATCCGTTGCGTAGTTTAAAGATTTAAGCCTACAAAGAGACATAGGGACAGAGAAAGCGACTTTGTTTTATACCTAGGTAGTGATAGTGAAGTAAAGAAGCAATCTTACGTTATATATAGTTATGTAGGAAAATTCATTCTGTTTGTAATATTTATTATTTGCTTTCTAAGCAAGGCGAGTTGTTTGGACATTTTTTAATTGTTTATTTATGTGCCGATGGGTCTTTTTGTAGGGAAACCCAATAAAGAAAGTTTCTGAAATTCCTAACAAATGCTCGACGTTCATAAACTTTTCCCAAAACTTTTCAATGAAATTTTTTTTCTTCGGAATTACTTGACAACTGGTCACAATTTTCTTCTTCAAAAATATTAAATACCCTACTTTCTGGAGATTTGGCGGGAATGTGAAAGAATGAAGATGACGACACTGTTTCTATTTTACAAAATTGTGTTTATTGTTATTGAGGTAATGGTGGATTATTATTTGCTTAGTGTTCGGACTGCATAACTCTTGATTCATCTGCACTAAGTAATACACATTATTAAAAAAACCCTTTTCTCTACTACTTATCTATTTTTCCATTTTTATCGTATCAAGGGAAATGTTGATGACAATAAATAGATTGTAGTTGATTTCATTAATCTTTTTTAAACAATGTTTATATAACTTCAATTAGGTTTAATAAGTTGTCATTTTGTTCCGCTGCTGGCGGGAAATAACCGAAAGCACTGTTGCTTAGGGTTGTCACAACCATCTTAACATGAAACAACCCAAAAAGCATCGAGTTTTGATTGGGAGTACAGGTATGAAAATGTAACAATTAACAATAAACAATTAATTCTTAATATTTTTCTTGATCTATTTAATTTATTCTAATAATTAATATCATCATATCAAGGAATTCCTCCCCTAAGGATTTCCAAAATGACCGCTTGGAAGCGGCTTGCTTCAGGTCTGTCTATCTGGTCGGCGAGTGTCCGACGATGCTTCGCGCTTACCAGTGCGTGGTCGCCATTCGAGAACCTTTCTGCCCCATCGGTCAAGTAATTCATATAATCTTATTAAAAACTGACGTATATTTTTCTATGTATATAGTGTATTCTATATACATAGATAAATTCAAATAAATTTATGGTTATTTTAAGTGATTATTATTTTAAGTTATGTGTTACATGCTGAACTCATATTTAGAAGACACATATTATTATTACACTATTTCGAAATCATATATATATATTTTTTTTATCAGTAGTTCTGGAGTTAAGCGTATTGAAACTTTTGACAACCCTGGTATCGTAGGAAAGCGTGTCGGAGTAGGAACCCAGAATTTCCCTGAGGCGTTCCGCGCTATCACCTTGAGCGCACCACAGACTTTTTTTATAATAACATTAATGTTACGTTACTGCTAACAAAATACAAAATAGGTATATTTGTTTTGTTAGTACTATTTAATATTATCTCTTTATTTTCTAATTATATGATTGTAAGTGATGAATATCGCCGGTCTAAATACAGCAGACGATTAAAAAAACGTACGTTGTTCCGATAAATTAATAAAAACTTTTAAAATTACTGTGATATAATGTAAATTATAAAAAATGATCTCTCTTTCTTTCACAAGAAGCTCTCATTTTCATCCCAAATCTGAAATCAAGTCTAGGCATATCGCAAACATTTACCAAATTAAGTTATAGTTAGTTATTATCATCCAACATTATTATATTATATTAATATTTTCCTCTGTTTATTAGGTATGTCTAGAAATTCCCCTTGGGTGTTAATTCCTATTATCTGTTAGTTAGCAAAATACAGGAGTATTTTTCCAACAGCAATCTTTTGTTATACGCAAGTGAGAGAATTGTTATTTTTGAAGTGTTGTGTTATGAATGGTACGATGCTTGATAATAATGTATTCCAAATTCTCCCTTTTGTTCCTATCCCCCCTAAGGTTGGCTGGAAGAAATTATATTAGCGATAAGTCCGCCTTTGTACACTTTGTTTGGTTTTATATCAATTTGTATCATTTTTTTTTTATTTATTTAACTTTATTACACAATTGTAAACGGCGGACTTAAAGCCTGAGGCTTTATCTACCAGTCAACCAAATGAGTGATGCAGAGAAAGGTAGGGGGTAGTGCAAAATTTTGAATTAATTATGATAATGGGGCATAACAACAACCAAATTATATTATATTTAGGAACTTTATCAATATACTACTTATGAATAATACATAATAATATCAAATATGACAATAGACAATACATATACAATTATGAACTATCTGACAGACTTTGAAGAAAATGTGCACGAACTTTATTCTTAAAAGCCAAGCTAGTTTGAGCCTTACGAATCTTAAGTGGTAGAGAGTTCCAGAGTAGTACAGCTTGTTTGTATCATTTGTATGTTAATGGTCCAATAAGAGTATATCTATTCCATGGGGACTTTAGACAAGAGTTGAGTTCAAATTTCATTGTTTTCCGCGACCGATTAACTGCTGGCGATTTCTAAGTACTATAAAGATTTTTTAGTTTACTTATAATTTTCTTTACACAAATGACCTATCGAAACGAGTCAAAATAATTAAGAGTGCCAGTAACACAATGAATAAACAAAAACTTTTGAAATCGTCTACGTCGCCGGTCTTCGCGCCCACATCATACCTTCTTTCGGAACCGCCTACGAAAAAACTGTGTTTTTGTGGTTTCCGATAATTAACTTTTCCTAATTTTATTTTTAATATTTCCGTCGTTTTCATTTAACCTAAATACAAAATATGGTCATCTTTTCTGTTGTTTTTTGGGATAGTTTCATAGGTCTTGTTCTTAATGGTACGTACCATCTCCTTTATCAAACAAATCCTCGATTAAGGATTATATAATCAATGTTTAAATTATTGTCGATAAAATTTGGCGCAGATACTAATATTTTTATTTTCTTATTCATAAAAAAAACATTTCTATATGGATTAGATTTTATTTATTTGTATAGTATAAAAATGCGCGTTAAATAAGTTCATATTAATCTAAAGCAATTGTTCAGTCAACTCAAATTTTTTTTTGTTTGTCGCCTAAACTTAGGGTTAATCTTTGAGTGTTGTCCATCAGTTTATTAAAAAGAAACTTCTGGAGTCTTCCAAGTCGGTGATTCTGTTCGTTTGATAATTACGATACACACATGTGTGATAGAAATTACGTAGCATTTATCAACAGGAAAATCCGAGTTATTGTATCTGTGTAAGCGATCTAATGTAATAAATAATTATATAAGATCTCATTTATATTATACTAGCTGTTCCCCGCGGCTTCGCCCCGCGTGTGACTCGGTTATATCGCGCCCAAAAGTAGCCTATGTTTGACCTCAGGTCGTTAACTACATCCCTACCAAATTTCATCACAATCGGTCCAGCAGTTTAGCCGTGAAGAGGTGACAGACAGACAGACAGACTTTCGCATTTATAATATTAGTATGGATAGTATCTCCTCCCTAGTCTGTGGACTATATGTCGAAGACGCTGCATTTTGTGACATTTTGGTCTTTTTTATGTACTTAAGTCGTTTTAGCCAGCCAGTATCTGTTTGGCGCTAGTGCCTCGTGCGAGATCCTCATTATAATTTAATGGTCAATAAATTCACTGATAAGAGAACTTCGCCACGCTCAACTAGTTACAATATTATCAGTGTTCGCTAAAATAAATGTCACAAGGTAAAATACATGAGTTAAATATTATAAATACAATAAAGCATAAACGAGTGCATAACCATTGAAGTTGACATGACAGTTTATTCAGAAACCGGCGATAAAATTGATACCTAGGCTTATTTTTTTTACACAGTTTTTATTTCATGTACCTAACCTTATAAAGTTCTAAGGTCGGCCACCTGCCTGCCGTCAACTCTCCTTTGAATTGCTATTTTCGGCGGAATCTGCCTCTAACATAGAACAGAAATAGTGCTGATGTATCACCTTTTACATCGCCCACGGTAAGAGGAGTCTCTTACTTAAGCTGAAGAACTAGTACAGCGACTTTTAGACATCTCCCTATGGCGCCGGCGTCTCTTAACGTCAGATCTGGCGATAGTCTCAGTTTCCCACGCGCTCCCGCTATCTTATCACAGCCGAGCTGATGATATCTGTTCACTCACCCGGGGACTCACATCCGCACTCAATGACGCTATTGATACAGTCTATCTATCCTTTTGTTACATATATGAAAATTAAAAAAACACGAGACGAATAAAAAAAATTACGATTGAAAAAATATGTTTGTTGCATTTCTTTTTAAGTAGGTATACTGTTTATAAGAAAGATTCTCGAATGACGATCACGTACCAGCAAGGGCAGCGTTAGACACCCACCGGACTTTTAACCGATCATTTCGGAAATCCTTAGGGAGGCCTATGACAGCAGTGGTCAGCCTGCGGCTGAAATGATGATAATGATAGTTTATTATAGCGGCAAAAGAAGTACTGAACTCTGTAAAAAAAAATTTCAAGTTATTATGGTTCATGCATGAGTCCGCAGACAGAGACGGACTGACGGTCAGCACTGACGTTTAGTATACTCTTTCAGGCTAATGTCATTGTTTTAAGGCTAACAACTGCCATCTAGCATTAATAGCCGGCACCAACGGCTAAACGTCCTTCGGAAGCACGGAGTAGCTCAAGATAGAAATGCCACTAGTGGCAACCAATCCGACTCAGACCACGTTCGCTGTAGCTTGACACGCGCGATAGTTACGATCTCACATGCCACATTAGGCTATCGAGCTCCTCATTAGCAATATGATATATAACAGTCGAAGCAGTGGAATGTTTAATTAGTTACAAAATAGGTTCTTTTATAGTTTCTCGGGAAACTGCATGTTTACAATAACACTTGTGTTATGATGTCGTTACTTATAAATATTGGTTAAATAACCATCCATAGATAAGACGTTTATAATGCGTTTAATAGATAATTGGGTGACGGAATCACTTATTTTCGTTGTTATCTGCATATCACACCTTTTTGGTACTAGGGTATTCCCAACTATACAAAATTTTACTAGGAAATTGGGAATTCTAAAAGATTATTTCTTAGAATCATCATCAAAACAATTCAGATGCTTTAATCTCAGTATCAGCACAGTATAAATATTAGTACTAAATATCAGTACAGTGGCATACGAGCATATTTTCGATATGTTTTCATTTTTCTGGTTGTATCTAGTATGAAAGTTTGTTTTTCTAACTCATTTTTATCCCTTTTTTGTACCTTTACATTCACAATCTAGAGACTAATTAACTCTGAAGCCAGTGTTGCCGCCTACTATGAGGTCCTCCCAAAAATAAAATGACGATACGAGATCGAAGGTATATTGAGACTCGCTTAGTAAAATTTCTATGGTATCTTATGCAAATATAAAAACAAAACCATATCTTGACTTACAAAACTTTGAAAGTGTCAAACGCCATCTAGTTGCTTTAAAGTAACTATGATATATCGTACATTCCACCCACCAAGGACATCGTGATGTCCTTCTAATGTAGACATGCAAAAATCTTACTAGCAACAGTAGCCACCCACCATGACAAATTTTCCTGATGTTTCTGAATTATCTACTTCGGCTAAAAGGTCATTAATGAAAACATCTTTATTTGCTATCTTGGATGCTATTGGAAACCTTTCTTTATCTTCATTTGTCGGTTGTCTTATTGTTTTAGTGGCTAAATAAGTATGGGGAGCTAGCTGTTCCAAAGTAACTTTTATAAATCTGTATTATACTTCAAATGTGTGTTGTCTTTCCTTACGAAAGCGTGGTAAATAAAATAACTTTTTATTATTTACTTATAATTTTTTCTACCTCTTCCATGTATCCTAATTATATATGTTTCATTTAACACTTTAGTAAACTCTTCTTTTAATTATTTATCTTTATTTTATCTTATATGTTACCTTCTTTGTGTTTTCTTAATTATAACTTTATCTTTTTTTTTGTATCTCTACTATATATTTTCCGGTTTAATCTCAACTATTATGTTTTCTCAGTATTTTTCGCATTCAAGTTCTTCTTCAGTCATGCGTTATTTTCTTTCTAAGTAATAAGTTTTCATCTTCTGTAGTAATAAATGCATGTTTAATTATATAGTTTCCATCTCAGTTACGTTGGCGTTTACTTCTCCAGATAGGATCCATCCTAGACTCGGATTTTCTACTAAAGGAGTACTAGGAGATCCCGTTATGACACCCTTTTTTATAATTATACACTGCTGCGCCTAAGAGATATTGATCTTCTCAGGTGTGCGGTAAGTTTGATCTGCTTACTGTTGGTCTTCTTAGTGTGGTGAACTTACTCGCACCGGTCTCGTCGGCAACAGACATGTAAGCTTTAAAACATAAGCATTTACGTCTAACTCAAACTCATTTTGCGTGATTGACTACAGTTGTATTTAGTTTTGAGCATCGATGCTTCTTGTATCTCACTCACTGAGCCGTTGATTGTTCTTCTTTTTAATCCAAGGGTTTGCGTCGCTTATTCTGTAATAAATAATCCTTCAGACCCTTGTACTATCGACGCTCTTAATTATAATATTTTTTCGTTCTCCTCTCTAACTTTGATAAGTGCTGTAGCTAATTCTTCTTTTCATTCTCAGTGGACTGTATTTGATCTGCTCTATTTGAAGTCTCTCTCATGTGGGCTGCGTTGACCTCGTCTACGTTTTCGGGAGGATGTATTAATGAACTATGTTTTCTGCCACATGTATCACATCGATTGCTTTGTCTGCAGTTTTTGACAGTGTGGTTACCAATGAGGCAGTTAAAACAAAGGTTGTTTTTCTTTATTACTTTTTTCTTATCCTCATAGCATAAGGCAATATACTGGTTGCAGTTCTGTATGTAATGGTTTCCGTTACAGTACACACATGTATCTATCTTACTCTTTGTTCTACTTGTAAATACTTCTTTTTTTAATTCATGTGTTGTCGGTGTATCTACGTTTCGTACAGTGTTAACTTTAGTCGATTGTACTCCTTCTAGTGATCTGAATCTTGTCTCTAAGAAATCTATCATAATATTCCAAGTGGGCAATCTGTCATCGTTGTCTCTATTTATTAACTCTTCCCACTGTCTCACTGAAACGGCATCTAACTTACCAACTGTTATAAATATAATAATTGCGTCCCATTCATCAGTTATGACGCCTGTACTATTTAATCCACTCAAACAATCTGTTACGGTATCAAGTAGATTCTTTATAGCTGCTGCTGACTCATTATAGATCTGACGGAATGACATCAAACGGTGTAGGTAAGCTTTCACTAATACTTTCTTGTTGCTAAATCGATTCTTTAATTTTTCCCATGCATACTCATAGTTGTTTTCTGTTATAGCTACATTTTTTATTAATTCTTTTGCCTCACCGCTGACATTACTTTTTAAATAATGAAGCTTCTGCACGCTTGACAAAGACTTATTCTCGTGTATAAGTGAAACGAACTGATCATGAAAAGAATACCACTCAGTATAGGTTCCGTCAAAAATCGGGATTTTAATAACTGGTATTTTTACTTCTACTGGTTTCGTCTCACTCTCTCTGGAAGTTTCTCCGTCTATTTTAGTTGTAGATATTGTCTTTGAGGTGAGAAGTTCTTGTTTCTCAAGCATAGTAACTTTTGCCCAAGTGTATTCATCTTCTGCTTGGCCATAAATATCTTCTGAGAAGTAATCTGTATTGTCTAAGATTTTTTTGTCATAAGATCTCAGAAGTTTCAAATGATTTTCTTGAATTGAATTCCAGGTTTGATCCAGCAAATTGAGTTTTGTTTGCACATAAGGGATAGATAATCTTTCTTTTGGTGTCTTTTTAAAATTTGAGTTACATCTTATGATTTGCTGTACCAGTTCCTTTTGAGCACTTATAAACACTTCCATTTTCTCAAATAAGATAATTCAATTTCCCCTCAAGACTCAATTTTACATACAATATCATTTTTAACCAAGAAAATTTGTGAAAAAACACCATTTTGTTGATAAGTCCATGACAGCTTCAAATATTTTTGTTATTTTTTTACTTTTAATTCGAATTATTTCTATTCCTAGGTCCAAATGACATCTCATTTCAATTTGAAAGACATCATTGACAATCTATTTTGCCGAATTCAAAGATCACAATTACATCACAACACATTCAATTAATTGGTTTATTATTCAATTCAATTACATTTGGTAATTCATTTAATTTATTTATTTATTATGCCACTTCACTTTCGTTAACACTCACTTACTTTTATAATATAACACTGTACGTAACCGATGACTGATAACGGCCTACCTATCTATGATTTTCGCGTATCCGACTCGGGAGGACCATGTTGCCGCCTACTATGAGGTCCTCCCAAAAATAAAATGACGATACGAGATCGAAGGTATATTGAGACTCGCTTAGTAAAATTTCTATGGTATCTTATGCAAATATAAAAATAAAACCATATCTTGACTTACAAAACTTTGAAAGTGTCAAACGCCATCTAGTTGCTTTAAAGTAACTATGATATATCGTACAGCCAGGGTGTGCAGGATCGACTGACAGTAAGATATGAAGGATCCAGTCCCTTTACCGATCGGTAAAGTAAGAGTAAACTAAATGTGCATATGCATGTATCACAAATATGTATACAAACCGGTAAATAACTTAGTATCATATAAATTAAATTGAACATACCATTGAATTTAATGGTAGTTATGCACTATGTCAGTTTCACTCAATTCGACACGACACTGTTAATTATTGAGAAACGCATCAATTAATAACAACAATTATCTATCATTGTGATTGCATTTTTATTGCTCTACCGAGTAGTGTTGTGATGCATCATTAATAAATAATATGCAAAAGCTTTTTGCATGTTGAAAAGAAAACGTACTCTATCTCAGACATTCACTCTCTCATAGCGTCTATCTGGGTAGATGGCTCCTGAAGGTAGAATACCACTCGCCCGAACCCAAACGGCGAAGATGGTAAAATTTCCGTAACCTGGCTGTTATCGGGGAGAGGTACAGGAGAATCAAGACGTGTGTTCGTTCCTTAGTCTTCGTTTACGAATCCCATTAGAAGTAAATTGTCGTCTAATTTGAATGAACCAAACTTTTAGTCTTAGATCATTTACTTTAGTCTTTAAGTTCACTTGGTAAGTAGCTTCCCATTCATCAGAGCGCCACTTACAGCGAGTAAATATCTAGATTTTGCCTTTTCCTTTTATTCTTCAAGTGCCTCTCCATTACTTAGAGGTTTATCGCCAGCTCTGCAAACTTTACACGATATGTTCCTTGATTTTGGCAATTCCCGTCCACTTCCTCATTCAGCCATGACTTTTCTTCTTCCAGCACGCCTTTTCCCTTTTATTTTACCCATCAAAACTAATCGAAGCGGCAGATACCTGTCGTGTCGTAAAATGCGGCCCAGATATTCAACTTTACGCTAAAGTCAGCCATTAAAACTGACCTAATATGTAGCTCGAGATTCGTTGAATGCAAGCATTCAAGCAGTCGCCATTTTGATTTATAGCATGCCTGTGTAGTGTTTAGCAAGACATGTCTGTCGCGAGATAATACAAACGTGTCCTGGACTAACAGCTGACATAAATGGCGTAACGTTCCGACAAATAGTTCACAAGTTTATTTTTATATTTAGTATAGGTTATTTTTATCTTTTCTGTGGTATAGGTTAAATATCCGATATACTGAAAAACTATATTAAATTGAAGAAATTAGCTATAAATATGGATTAGGTTTTAAAATACTTAATATTGGCTTAGTTAAATAAGCAAGATAAACAAAGCCAAAATCTAGTGAAAATTCTACTAATAGTTACGATGTTGCGAAGCATAGCGTATTTGTGTTAATAAAATGGTTCCTCGTTTTCCAAATTATCTAATATCGAAGTAAATTTATGAAATTTTCCTTTCTCCAGGCGTCTGCGATGGGACGTGTCTAACAAGATGTCTTGTTAAGCAGAAAATGGCGGTTTGTCTCTACCGGAATGCCATATTTTTATGTTTTATGATGTTATTAGGAAAAATGCTTTCTTTGATTTGCAATAAAGAACTTGCCAAATGTGTCCACCATTTTATTAAGTACTTAAATATTATTAAAATATAATCAAAGTGCATGATTTCCGTATCTATAGAATTCTATAGTTGCACATATTGAGTAGTTTATACAGCCAGTATACATACACATAAAACGCTTATTTATTTAGTATTCTATTGCTTAGTTTCAATTAACCACTTATTCCTACTGTCAAAATATTTTCAGAAGAAAATAGAACACTGATCTGGCTCTCTTAAAGTAATTATTTGATTAACATCACTTTACAGAAACTGCAATTAATTTTACAAATGAAAAACCCATTGAACGATAAAAGTGAATGATACGGCCCGCGTAGCCTTATGATGGCGGGCGAAGCGGTGAGAAACGGCACATTGTTTTGGCGGGAAACAATGAGTACTAATTAAAACTATAATAACAATAAACAATGACATGTTCCCGCTCGAGAGCTGTCTTACGGCACTGATTCGGCAAATTGCTACTACTCGTGGAATAATTTAGTAAAGTTATGGTTTCTACTTGTATTTTTAGTTTCGATCTTCTTAATATCTTCATTTAAGAGCTGTGCTCTTTTCAGTGGAGTATTTTCCAGGTGTCTCTATATTCCTACACATCTTTATTTTTATTTGTGACAAAAGGTTTTGAATTGTTCTTTCTTTATTCACTAAGCTATTACTTATTTTATACTAGCGAACCGCCCCGGCTTCGAATGGGCATAAAAACATTCCTCTTGAATCACTCTATCTATTAAAAAAAACCGCATTAAAATCCGTTGCGTAGTTTTAAAGATATGTATACATAGGGCATACAAAGGGATATAGGGACAAAGAAAGCGACTTTGTTTTATACTATGTAGTGATGGAGTAAGTTGTGTTAATATTCACAATGTTGGAATAAAAATTTATGAGTGCGAGAATTTTGCCAATATAGATACTTAAATGTTTGTTGCATAATGTTTGCCATATGACACAACTCACGACACGTTCGAATCAAAAGACTATTCGCAAATCGCACCCACGAAGCTTTCTCTTACAATTTTAATAGTCTGAGCTGACTCTATTCTAAGACAATCGAGATTAAATCGATTGCATTCATATGTTCAGCGTTAATATCGGCTTTTGCAACCGACTGGCAATCAATTGCGTTATTATTTTTGCGTTGATCTTATGCGTTTATTCGATAACAAACGAGTCGATTATTCGATAAGTATCAAAATTGGCGGTTGTTTTATTGTCTACCAAACGAAGTCAATAACAATCAGTTTGATAGTTTGAATTGACTTGTTGCATCTGCAATCAACTGTAACATTCGCTACATAACAGCCTCGCTCATCTTCAATGTTCGTATTTCACTATCTAAATTTAATTATGTGGTTTACAATTTTTGTGTCTAAAAGTTTAAGAAAGAGTTTTTTTTAGTAAATGACAGCAATTTAATAATAAGTATTAAAATAGGAAGTAGTGCTTAAATACAACAGGATGATAAATATTTCCAATCGACGTTTAGAAAGATAATAGTTTAATTAAAAACATTAATTAGTGTTTCGTTGTCATAGTTTTCTATGACTCAAGTGGCTCATACTTTTAAGAGGACAACTGAATGAACAAACACATAAAAAATTGTTTTAAATATCACATGTAATAAATGAGTGAGACAACTCTACGATGCCGAAATTGGCCGTTTATCTCTTTCTAAAGCTTATACATACAAATGAATGGTGTCGTGTATTTTACCTTGATAAGTACAAGGAATTTTCGCGTGCTGTGGGCGAGGCTTGTATCTCCAAAACGTAAACCTTCCGAGTCAAGCCATGCCCTTGACTGCGAGAGTCCATTGACACTTCGCGAAGACGCGAGGATACCAAATTCACGTTTGTGGTTAGATCAGTTCTATTTGTCAACTAAACCGGCTCTATCTAAATTTTACATTTACAACTAACAAGTTTTACATAAAAGGGTTGTTGTAAATCGTTGTACCTACTTTATGTTAATGTAAACTCATCAATATTAATATAATAAAGCTGAAGAGTTTGTTTGTTTGTTTGAACGCTTATAACTTGAAAACTACTGGTCGGATTTGCAAAATTCTTTTTATATATGAAAGTCTGATTCTTGGGGAAGGTTATAAGCTATAGTAAATACACACAAATGGCGAATGAAGCCGCGGGGAACAGCTAGTTATAGATATGCTAATGAATCAAATTGATATGCTTTTTTCCGTATATTAACATATTTGAGACAATTTTGCACCTACAAATGAATATATTTATATTGATGTTATAGCGAATTTGTAAATATTCATAAAATTTTAATAATAATTTAAAACAATTGATATCGGTGAATTTGAATTCTCAAAAATTACCCAGGGCAAGTTGCTTTTGAACGATACAACAATCTCTTTCTTTATCCATAAATACCGCTTATGTGCGTAGTTGAAATTGGTATCTACTTTTTTTTTAAACATTATTTCCATGTAATACATAGTATTTAAAATGTAATATTAGTTTTTAATTCATATAACCTACGCCCGTATCGATGAGCCAGCGATCCTAAACTGGGATATGGAATAATAGCATAACGCTGAACAAGTAATATATAAATACTTACTTGTTTTCTAACTCAATTTGCATTTTTATTTGCCACTTTATAATAAAAACTTGAGTTTAAATCGTTAAACTCGTCCAATTTATTTAAGTAGATTATAGTTCTAAATTTGAAACCTATTGAAATAATTACTTTTGTTTTTTTAGCCTACTGTTAATGTGTCCCACTGCTGGGCAAAGGCCTCCTTCTCCACTGATCCATGGAAACCTCTGGCCACTTTTCCAAAATGTTGTCGAGATCGTCACACCATCTCCTTGATATGCCTCTATTTCGCCGGCCGTCCGGTATACAAAAAGTGGTCATTGCTGCCCACCTTTCAGGCCGCATACGACAAACATGTCCTGTAGGTCGACCGCCTATCCCGATTATCTCCTCTAGTAATGGCTACTTGTATCGCTTTCGCCACATTTCGCTCCGTTTTACGCACAAAACGCTTTAAAAAAAAATTTTTTGTGCCAATGTTAATAAAAAAAATTATTTTTAAGCGTTTTTTGCGTTAGACGTAGCGAAATGTGGCAAAAGCGATACAAGTAGCCATTACGAGAGGAGAGAATCGAGATAGGCGGTCGACCTACTGTTCTGTACTTTTGGTTATTAGTGTGAAATGTAACAGATTTGTTTTTAAGATTATATTCAAATATCGAATTAGCAGGCATAACACACATGCATGAAAATGTGTGTTTAAAAATATTCAATTTTCATTTACTATATACCTACATTGTCTAATTTGTAGCATATTCAGCATACTTACAATAATATAACAAAGAAAAAAAATACAAAAAAACTAAAAGAAAAATAAATATTAATTTTCATTAATTAATTCTAATTTTTCAAATTCAAATTGTTTATTTTCAATATAGGATATTCTTATCACTTATTGACGTCAATCATTACTTAAATTAAGTTTACAACCACTTCCAAAGCGCAAGTGGAGAAGAAGCGGCGCCACAAACTCCACTGCAGCATTTTCTCCAAAACGTCAATTTACAAAATTTAATCCTGCTTCCCAAAACGAAGTACTGTCCCATTTAAAATCTGGAATGCGGGGCGTTGGTTAAGGAGCTATCACAGAAGGTCGCCCGGACAGCCACGCACCTGCCTCCTGGCGGTTATCATTGAATTAAAATAAGCAATTTTCACACTATAGTCTACAATCATAACTGGTAGATTATTACGGACTTGATTAACGGATCCGGATTTGTGTAAAAGCCATAGTTTCTATTTTGTAGTTCATGAGTGTATATGACTGATTCAAGTAAAAAAAGGTCGTATTCTTTCGTATGACAAATTAAGTTGTACTAAAAATATTACTATTATTACTATGCGTGGATTAAAATTAATGATAATTAATATCTCGTATTTTTTTAATTCAAATCATGTGATTATTAATTTAAAAGATTCACTGCATCATTACCTCCACATTGTGGAGCCACATAGCATTTGTTAATTATAGCTGCATAGTAGTTCTTGCTTGGATCGAAAGTGCATCCTACAAACTGCCTCAAATAATTTATTATCAAAGGTGTAAAGATTTCGAAGCTAAAACTAAAAAAAAAAAACAATCAATATCTCTTGGTTTTGTGTAAATATCGTGGTTAACTATTAGGGTTACCGGAGTAAAAGTATTCTATACATATTAAAGATTAGTTCTACACTATTTTCCATAGATTAAAAAAAAAATTGCCTGCGCGCGATTCGAAATACTTTGCTATCTTCACACGAATTTTCAGCCAATATTTATTCACGCAAGAAAAAGCAACAAACATCCAACCGCACGGGCTAACATTCGCATTTATATTATAGTCAGTCAGTGGACAGTAGGATAGGTTTCAACAACAGTGTTGTCAGTGATTAACACAGATCAGTGACTCATTGATTTATCAGAGATGAATGACAGCGGGCGTGTGAAAGTGGAAAACTATTGTCCTTGGCGGGGCACAATGGGCGTCAACTAGATCAGTGAAAGCTGGCTCGGCCGTCATTTGGGTATTAGCTATTGCGTGTTGTATTGTATGGCTGCTACTCTATTATAAAATTATTTATTATTGCCTATCGATGAAAAAAAACCTTTCTGAAAAAAAAAAAACCCGACAAACTTTCTGGAAATTAGAAGAAATCTTCTTTTTGCGCTAGCTCAATCTGTATTCTGTTCTAAATACTGAATGCGCTGCTTAGGACCTGAGTGTGAAGATCTGTTACGGAAGTGTTTTCTTAAAATAGTTTTTTTTTTTTTTGTATACTGGTTGATAATTTTATATGTTTTATGGCCATAACATAATCTAAACATACTGAAAAATGTTCTATGTACCCTAAAACTTTGTTTAAGAACCTTTTAATCATTACATTATCTTTTGCAAATATTTGGCATAACTTTCGCATTATACTCATGAATAACGTTTCTTTACAGGTAAGCAATTATGAATCACACGTCAGCCACACTGCCGGCAGCAATGACCGCAGGTGATACATGGTAACTATTTTTACTAAGGTTGGGCTTGTCGTATTTATCGACATAAATATAGGGTTTCTTATTTAAGAAATTGTAACAATTCAAAAATAAATCTATTGATTTAAATAACACTTTAACTTAAAACTCATTGGTCACGAATGAGCACGTTAAAATTTCGATAAGATTTAAGTCACATTCTTAGATTAAATTTTAAAACAATTGTAATTTGTGACCTAAGTTTGTGAAATGGATCTTTATTCATTCAAGGAATTAAAGAACTACATACAAATAAATATTTTCTTAAAAACAATATTTATTCTTAAAATAAATGTTTGTACTTAAAAAAAATAATACGCTGCGTTTTGTCATATGTTAGTTAAGATTTATAACGTCGAAAAATTACGCGCGTTAGTGTATTTACACTAACGCGCGGCATTTGTCGGAAAGCAAATCATAGCCTCCACAAAAGCAATGATGTGGACGCTACTAGAACTCCTATAAGATGAAACAGATCTAAAAAGATCCAAGACGATGTCAATAGTAACCGTTAAGGATTAATGTATGATATGATTTACAGCGGCATCAACTAGCCTCAAAGCAATCATAAACATTGAAGTATCTAATATGATTCACCGATTATGAGGATAGGTACTCAGCTATTGTGTTGCAAAGGTTCCCAATAGCGTTAGTTCCGTGATGTATTGTACCGTTATTTATGTACAATCAATGGGTAACTGTTAATGTTATGGCGGTTTGAGTGCGACATTTTGATAACGATCTTTCTCTAACGTTTTTTGTCTTTCGTTTTTGCAAGATTTTGACAAAATCTTATTGAGCGTGATGTGGAATAGGAGTTACGACAGTTTCGAAGTTTACATTTAACAATTTTATTAATGTCCCTTACAACATGTACCTATCCCTAGCCTAATAGCGTTCTAAATAAGCTACCCAATCTATGAATTGAATATAAATAATTGAATAGAAATACTTATTAAAAAGAAACAAATGTTATATGTAGAGATTAAAACAGATTTATAATAGAATTAGATATAACTTTTGAAATTTCGATTTCTTTATTTAAATGACTCAAATGCTAAGAAACGCAGATACCTATATTGTAATGTACTACTCATTTATCCTTTGTACCATTGAAAATTTATGATTTCGTGTTCTGATTCTAAAATATTTAAAATTTTAATTAGAACGAAGAATTTAAAATAAAAAATTACTTTGGATAAAGTTAATCAAAGCCAATTTATATTTCCATTTGTTCATCTGGCTCTTACCTTGGAGCAAAGGACGCAGGGCTGCCAACCTTGGAACAAAAATGGCACGTTGTTTACGTCCGCCTCGCAGCGTCCTCGGCGGGGAGCTAGGGGTGCCATTAAAATGTAATTTGTCATATCCATTCATTGTCTTTTCGCCGTGAAAGTTATGCCAATGTTGACGTCATCAAGTTAATTTATTTCCATTTACGTAGTACGTAAGATACGAATTGTTATTTAAAGATCATCTTACATTTTTTTATAATTGATTGGTTGATTTGTTCCACTCACACTTTCTTATTGTGAAAAAAAACGAAATATTTATATAAATCGTAGTTATCGAACGTACTAGATAAAATAGGAACGTCTGTAATTTTAAAATAACAGCTTTCACTAAATGCATAAGGATGTATACAGATACACGTTACTTATACCAAAATAACATTTTTTGTCAATTATTGTCTGTGTCTCGCTTTCTGTCTGTCTGTTTGTTCCGGCTAATCGCCGCAATGGCTTGACCTATTTTGACGAGACCTTTACTGGCAGATAGCTAATGTTATAAGGAGTAACTTAGAGTACTTTGATTTTAGAATTTTTTTCGTTAACTCTGCGAACTAAACAATATATTTTTTGTTAAATTCCACGCGGACAAATTCGCGGGTACAGATAGTACGCTAATATAAACCTTTAAAGTTGAATTTGTAACTAATACTACTACCAAAACAGTCACACATTGTTGTAAAAAAATTGAGTGCTATATTTTGAGGATATTGCTACATTGATTAGGCTTGTTATTTTAATTAGCCACGGAGGCAGCCCTAATTTATGATAATTGCAGCATTCCTGCAGTCCTTAGTCATTGCAATGCAACCCTATGTGTCAGGATACAGGAAAAGGCAGGCCTTGGACGTATGTTGCTCTTTGCGTAAAAACTATCGAACTCCAAATGCGAATAAATGCCCATTCAGAAATACGTTCTAAGTTAAAAAAAAAAGTTTTATTAAAGTCAGATGGCGATTGGTGTGCAAAAATATATTTCCATGTACCTTTCCAACTGATAGCAGGTTTCACCAACAACTGCATTTTCAATCACCAACAAAAGACGTATTTTCTCAGGTAGGGTTTGCGTCGGGTGGGCGGCTAGTCAATAAATATGAAGATAAGTTTTAGCGTACGAAGGCTTTTCGGCCTA
This sequence comes from Apomyelois bistriatella, assembly GCA_947044815.1. Lineage (NCBI taxonomy): Eukaryota > Metazoa > Arthropoda > Insecta > Lepidoptera > Pyralidae > Apomyelois > Apomyelois bistriatella. The sequence continues at coordinate 4,032,708 of OX345693.1, forward strand.
GAATGTACCCGGGAAAACGCTCTGATAATCATGATGAATTTGGTCTTGATATCAAGTAATCATCATCATTTCGAGTAGGCGTCACGGTCAATCGACTATGCACACCCTGGTGTCAGAGTTCTTCGGAATATCAAGTAATATAATAAATACATAACAATTAAGATATTGGCTTGTGTAGACCATGGGCTCCGAAATAATATCTTTATGACTAATTTTTAATCTTTTGATGTGAGAAAAAATACAAAATATCATTGATAAACCTTGTTGTTTGAGGCTACCTCGATTTCTGTTCTACAAATCAGCATTTATGTGATATTTTGCAGTCTATATTACAGTAAGCGTGTCAATATGTACAGCCGAATCAGCAATAACTGTCTTATGGTCTTGATTGCATTGGTGAACGTTGCGTAATATATAGTACACATAACTGCATTCGAAGCTACCAACTAAACAGGATTATAACCTCTATGCCGTAAAAACAGAATCTATATTGCTATGAATTTGCAAAACTTTATGTAGGTACTGTTGCCGGTACCTCGAAAACCGATTCGTTTTTTAAACATTTAATTAACACCTAATTTTATTGTATATATGTATTGATAATCCCTCGTTTACCTCACCTTGTAGAACAGGCACTTTCGCGAATGTCGAATCATTAATACCGTTATTTTTAATTTCCAGCATTGGCAACATGTTATATAGCTATATATTTTATGACTTGCGTGTTTTAGTATGTTGTGACATTAAAAAATTAATGTCTTAACCAGTTTGTAATAAAGACAACTAAGTAAGTTAAAACATTAATCAATGTTTCGTTGTAAATAATGTATGTTGCTAGGTAGAAACAGCATTTATTAAAATTCGGCAAGTACCTACTTTTTTTAAACTACCTATACTTAACATTTATAACCCAGAAAAGTTTTTACTAAGTTATAAGCAATTTTTTCTAAAATTTCGCCTTAGTTTATGATGTTGAATTTATTTAAATAATACATTTCAAAATAGGACATTCCTATCTGCTACAAGTCTAACACCCATATTCTCAAACGTTTACTCAAACTCGACTCATCCTCACTCGACCTCAATGGTATTCATAGTTGACACTAGCTTACTCACCTTAAGGAAATTACTCAATGGAGGTGAGGAACGAACTGTCAAATATAAGGAAGCCTCGAACGTTTCGTTTAACGAAAGGTAAGTGCTTTTATTGAGGACCAGATTTAAAAGAATTTGTACCTACTATAATAAGTTCTTTGTGTATTTTAAGTATTTTGTTGTTTTATAATAAATCTATGCTAGTTAGCTAAAATTGAAAAAGAAAATTTGTCAAAAACTCTCTTTACGTCAAATAGTTAAGCGGTTTACCAACATACAGATATAAAACGGAACGTCATTCCTTGACTCATCCTCACTGGAGTTTGCTCAAGGAAACAATTAAGAATACCGTTTTCAAGGAAAGTTGGAGGACTTCCTTGAGGCGTCCTCGAATGAGGTTGAGTGGAGGAGACCTATAAGGTAACGTTTAAGAATATGGGTGTAAGTCTAGAACATTAAAAACATGCAACTTTTTTGCCGTATGTTTTTTGTGGTTGCAAACAGTCAATTGCTAATAAGCAGATGCGGCGTGTGTTTTTTGGCATGTTTTGCTCCTAGCAGATTTAGCCCATTATTTTTCCTTTTCATTTATGCTTGTAAAGGTCGTAAATGCCTCAGAATCTTTTGAGCCGAGCGTCGTCGCAGGTATCAGTGAGTCGGTCCGCTGAGGAGTTCGGATTCGGATGCATTTCCAGTCTCAATTTGCTAGCTTTATCCATGACTAGCTATTATATCCTTTACTGTGTATTAATAGACGCAACAGGGTTGTCAATAATCACATGACGTAGTAATCGAGGTAATTAATTATAAAGTTTAATTGTAGTTAAACCGGACTTAGCTCCGCTGACTAAATGCATTGCCGATTGATTGTAAGCTTTGTACGTGAACTACGAGAAATCTATTCCGAGACACTAGAGTTAGTATAACTTTCTCTGCCTGGAGTAGAGCGAAACATCTCTCGTTTGAGTAATCGTATCGCGTCGCAGTGCGAGTTTTAGAAAAAAAGTGTTATGGTTTTCATCACACATTTTAAACTGAATTGTCAACAGTTCTGACAATTTTATATTTTAAATTATTTTTGTAAACAATAAATTATTTGGATTTGATGAAGATTGACTTTAAATACTGACATCATTAAAGGACGTAAACGAACATAATATGGAAATAAAATACATTATATTTAATGAATGTCAAAATATAATAAAATGTGTTATTGAAGCCCTCTCTATAAATTACAGTAAATATTCTGAGATTTCAACACTGAGGTTACATTTTGTTTATTCCGTACGTTCCAAGGATATCAAAGGTCGAGAAAGTTGTTGATACACAATACTGTTTGGGATTCGCCCACTATTTCTACTTCACAATCTGATTTTTATAAATAGTTTCAAGTTCAATTGTGGTTTTGTTTATTTTTATCATAAACAAGCGCCGATCCACATGGGTGAAAAACATGGAAAGAGATATCCAAAAAGAAGGGCTAGACACATAAACAACCCGGAGTTATAAATACCATATACCTCTGGCGTAAATGCAAAATCCAACCCCAGATGAAATGGGATAAGGGGTGGAAAACGAAGAAGAAAGAAGCGCGGATCCAGGCACGGTGGGTATGCCCGCAATCTAATTAAGTTACAAAAGTATGTAGGGTATGTAATCTATGTGCATACCACTTGGGCCATAAGAAAACGTGGTTTTTCGTATGGGGGAGCGAAAGAGAGATTGAAAAAGAATAAGACATTGCGATCTAGCATAGATCTAGCGAAGGAAAGCAGATTAGGATGCAATCATAAGCAAAACGTTATGTGGAGAGAGCGGGAAAGAGAGTGAGTGGCGCTAATACTGATCTTTATTTCGAATTCGTAACAAGTACTTAAAATTTGAATGTATTACCATATTTTTGTAAAAATACTAATATAATACGGCATGGAATGCTTCTTCCCACGGCCCTTATACGAACAAAATCACGTGTCGGCATACTTAGGAGAATGTGAAAATATGCCGATACTCACCCGCGAATTAGTGCATCTAATGCAAAGGATTTAGAACTCTATTCTAATGTAATAGATCTTGGTATAGTCGAGTGAGTATTATGTCGTGTGACACGAATACTCATTACCGCAATCGGATTACTCGGAGCGTTGCCTTGCGTCAGAGAATTGTTAAAAAAAACTTCTCTTTCTTTCCATGTGAAAAATCGATAAAATATATCGAAAATAAGTGAGTTATTAAGTAAGTAATTTAATAAGTAAGTTATTTTAAGTTATTTATGTGCAATTAAGGATTTTGTATTGTTACAATTTAACGTGATTTGCCGTATTATTAGATTATGAAGAATCAGTTCGTTTTTCCCTTAAACTATGAATTTGAAATTTAATGTTAAATGTTTAATGACATTCGGCTGCAGCCATCCCTAGCTATTGTTTCTTAATGGTTTAATTGACAATGCGCCATTTGTCGGAAAGATAAACATCAAGAGACGATAGGGAGTGATCTATTCTAACAAAAGCCAGCTAAGAATCGATATTTTAATTATCTTGTTGTAATACCGTTATGCTGCTCTTCATAATGGACATTCGTACTTAAGTTATTTATTCTATCACTCATTAGCAATTAAGTTTGCGACCGTAAGGAGAAAGTTTTTAATTGTAGTGTGATTTATTGTATGCGCAACAGTTTATTTTATCGCGCCTACAAGCCCACAGCATATTATATTAAGTCATGCTTTTAGTTTAAGCAAGCTTAGGTTCTGTCTCTCCGTAAAGGATAAATACGTGAAATTGTATGAATGTACAATTAATCTATTTTAGTAATATGTGGTAAATTTTTTGGCACTAGAGTTGTATTATACATATATCCAAAGGCTAAGAGCGTATGTAGGTATAGCATAGCATCGCATTCTGTAATCTGTGAGCGTACCTTTACCAAATGTCTTTCAAATGAGTCACTTCTACCCTTCTACTCTACAACATTGGCGCTCGTTGGGAGTGGCCTATGTCTCGCAGTGGAAATAGTAGAAATAGGTTTTTTCAAAAAATCCTTCTTTAGCATTTGCCTATGTCAGAATAATCATCATAGTATCATGTGGGTTACAAATTCAATAGACTATGCACACACTGGTTTCAGAGTTGTTTGAAACCGCTTCTCGGCCTCTGAAATGATGGTGTGTTGATATACTTATTAGTTATTAGTCATTAACGGTAGCCTTCTAATATCTACACAAATTTGGCCTACAGATCAGTGTAGTGTAGTAAAGTGATTAGGTAGGTATGTATGTAACTGGTATGTCAGTATGTAGCATTAGATACAGATACGTAAAACCAGGCCGCGATAATTGAGCCATTACATTCCTTGCAATATGCATGTAGTAAAGGTACACGATAAACTAAAGTGAAAATGCAAACTTTTTGTTTTCCCAAACATTTCCAACAGTATGTCTTTCTACAATGAATGACAAGCAGATTATGTTGAAAAACTGCGCATTACGCAGGCACAAGCAAACAAACAACCAGTGTTTATTTTTGATATAAACAAAAAAGATACCAAAAAACCGGCCAAGTGCGAGTCGGACTCGCGCACCGAGGGTTCCGTACAAACCTGCAAGGTTTACAAAGTTCGTTCATTACGACAATCGAGTCATAACTATGGTATTTTTATTGCAAAATGAAAACGATTTTCTTTTCCGAGGAATCAATGGTTGTACTTTTGTGTTTTCCTTTTTCGCGTTGACTTTTAATTTTTTTTTTTTCACGGGTTAAAGGCAATTAGATCTAAGTATTTGATATGAATTTCAACTTGATAGCTCTACGCGTTCATGAGGAAAAAAGTAATAAGTTTATATTTATTAAAAAATATATATTTTGTAATGTAACTAAAAATTTAAGGTTTTCGGAATTTTTCCTTTATGTGTGCTATAAAACGTTGCTTCATGCCAAATTTCAAGATTCGAGGTCGACTGGAAGTACCCTTTAGGTTTTGATTCCCTTGCGAGTACTTGCGAGTTTCAAAATATGCAGCTTAAATTGCTGTTTCTTTTGATTGCGTTGACATAGAAGTTTGATTTTGCTACAGCTTAAAGGTATTATAGACCTGAGTATTTGGTATGAATTTCAATTTAATACCTCTACGCGTTTATGAGGAAATGGGTAGTAAGTTTAAAATTATTAAAAAAAAATATATTATGTGATGTAACTAAAAATTTATGGTTTTCGTAATTTTTCCTTTATCTATGCTATAAGACGTTGCTTCGTACCAAATTTCAAGATTCTGAGTTCACGGGAAGCACCCTGTAGGTTTTGATTCCCTTGCAAGTGTCGAAAATTTGCGGCATAAACGGCTGTATCTTTTGATTGCGTTGGCTTAGAAGTTTGATTTTTTCACAGCTTCAAGGGACAGTAGACCTGAGTAATTGATATAAATTTCAGCTTCATACCTCCACGCGTTCCTGAGAAAAAGGGTCTTGACAGACGGACGGACGGACGGACAGACGGACAACAAAGTGATCCTATAAGGGTTCCGTTTTTTTCCTTTTGAGGTACGGAACCCTAAAAATAGTTTAAAGAGTAAATATTTTCGCCACAATAATTTTTATTGCAATCCAAGTCGCGTCGACGCCCGAGGATTTACCGCGTCCGCGTGACAGGCATGCAATGTATGACGTTGCTTAAGGAATGCGACGCACCGTTATGCGAAACTGCACACGTGCACATGCATTTTGGTACTTCATTATTAGAGGAAAACTTTAGTAGTTATTCTTGCAATAGTCTCTTGCGAGACGATGTTACCTCATTGATTAATATGTGATTTTGTAGGACTTCTGCCTTCTATCCACGAGCGAGGATTGTTGGTACATGATAAAATAATAATAATTATGGACGAATGTGTATGTCAGTTTATTTTTCTACCTTTGTTAAGGCGCTGTATCCCCAACCCTTAGGTATTTAAGAGGAGTGAAGTGCGATAATAGTACGTACGTACTCGTAATGAAATAAGGTTGAAAGTGGCGATACTGGGTTGCCCTGTCACTAGTCTCCGTTCAATGCCATTTCGGGTGAAATTTTTCAGTTTTAATTTAATATTTCAATAATTATGACTAAATATTGTAATTGTTTTAGGTATCCCTCTGGGTCATTATGTTATTCTTTTTATAGACGTAAAAAAATTGGTAGTTGTCGCTGAAGATATCAAGTAATTCGCGACGAAACCTTTTCTGGATATAGCTTTTTTGCTATTTTATTTAGCTAGGTTTTAATTATTTTTTTTTAAATATTTTGATGTAATCATTTATTTTGATCCTTGAACTATACTTCATATTTTTTTCATGCTTTTATTCCATGAAGAATAAAGCTAACTGCGCAACGAAAAAATAGACGTTTTACGGTATTCCCCTGATGCACAGCGCCTTAATAAGCAAACTTCGAAGAACTCTGCCATCGCCCGAAATACTTATCAATTAGTTTTTATAAATTACTAGCTTTTCCCCGCGGTTTCACTCGCCATTAGTGTGTATGTACTATAGCCTTCCCCAAGAATCAGGCTTTCATATACAAAAATAATTTTGCATATCCGACCAGTAGTTTTCAAGTTATAAGCGTTTAAACAAACAAACAAACTCTTCAGATTTATTATATTAGTATATAGATTTTTAACTGATAATTCAAACCTGAGGAAGATTATAAAGCAACAAGCAGTTTCGTTAACAGCGAATTAAACTAATGTTAAAAATGAAGAGGCAAACCAAAAAAGTGCTGGCTTGAAGTTACTTGTTTACAGTGGAGAACATGCTTACAACGCTTGCTTGCAGTCTCACAACTAAGTGATCGGATGAAAATTTATAGTTCGTGCAAGTGGAAAAGAATAAATATAGATACTATATTTTATAATAAAACCATATATAGATAAACATCCAAGACCCAGGCCAATCAAAAAAATATCATTTTTCTTCTTGACCTGACCGAATATGCGGAAAAACAGACCCTGAGTTCTGTAGCAAACAATTGAAGAAAAGGGATCAAACGATTTAACGGACGAGTGTTGCAAATGTTCCAAATATAACAATAGTACTTCATATCATATAATATAGAATGCTACTATACTGGCACATTTAATTATTATTCTGTAGGAATACAAGATTTATTTGTAGAACATATTATAGTTACATACCCATAAATTACATTAAGTGTCGATGTTAAGCAAAAACAAACAGATAACAGAACATGTTCGGCCAGAAGCGGCATATAAATTACAAATGAGTAACATTTTCAAGGAAATAAACAATTTACAATGATGTGTGCTATAAGAATGCCATACTTATGTAATAGTTCCTAAATTGCAGTTTTGAGATGAGTTTCCGCTGATAAGGCCATTTCCTTCCTGCCTTATCAGGCACCCGCGTTGTTTGACATACAATAATTAGTTAAAATAAAACGTGTTTGCTAATTATAAACCAGTTATTTATCATTGTTATCGTCTCTTGTAAACTATTATAGACGTTATTTCCTTTATAAAATACTAGCTGTTCCCCGCGGCTTCGCCTCGCGTGGGACTCGGTTATATCGCGCCCTAAAGTAGCCTATGTTTGATCTCAGGTCTTTAACTACATCCCTACCAAATTTCATCACAATCGGTCCAGCAGTTTAGCCGTGAAGAGGTGACAGACAGACAGACAGACAGATAGACAGACAGACAGACAGACAGACTTTCGCATTTATAATATTAGTATGGATATGGAAGTATGGACTAGCTGTTGCCCGCAGCTTCACTCGTGTAGTACCTGCTGTTCGTATTATACCTATCTATTAATCTACTATAGTTACCCTTTCAGTAAAATAATTTTCTTTATAGGTGCAATCGTTCTTAAGTTAGCTTTCCACATACTTACTCGTATAGGGACTTACTAACCCTATCTAAAAACTCACAAACTCTAAAAACAAGCAATTTTTTTAATAATACTAGTACAGACTATTTCTATCTATCATTTGGATCTATCTAATCTAGGGTTCGGATACTTACATCACTTTTAAATTCGGAAGTAATTATTTTTTCATACATAAGGAACTGAGGCTATTCCTAAATCGAATTTGAAACAAAACTTGCATAAATTGGATCTAATATGCCGCTTTCAGTGTGAAAATCAGGCTTTGTTAATTATGCCGACCAACAAGCTAGACCTGCCGGTCCACACACACCAGCAGCTGCCTGGGCTCAACGGCTGGTCGAGGGCAGTAGGCTCGCGTTCGTAACTTAGATAATGACATTACTCCAGAAAGCCGATTACACACTGATAATTGGGTAAATACAAGGGAATGGTATGTAATCCTATGACATGACGTTTCTTTCTTGTTGTTCTTGTTTGCTGACATTAATTTGTAAGACAATCCTTCTACAGAATCTGAAATGAAAATTATGATTTTTTTACACTAATAAATCATTTCACTAATATTTCAATATATTTGATGCGGTTTTTTAATAGATAGTGATTCAAGAGGAAGGTTTTAAGCCCATGCGAAGCCGGGGCGGTTCGCTAGTGAAATATAAATTTTACTAAAGAATGGTAAGGAACAACGATTTATAGTGAGACAATTTCCCACCGAAAATTTGGAAATAAGCGCTTTGATCATTTACATTATTCATTATTTTCATTATTTAGCACATACTTATCTGCATAAATTTATTGGTTTACGTAATACATGATCCAAATATTCTTAAGTTATAGCTGGAACAGATTTCTGAATGGCCCGTTTATCTATAGCAACCGTTACGGAGCGCGTTTGAAACAATGTTACCGTATAAATAGTGTGAAAATCCAATTTTCTCTTATCTAAGTGGGCGCAGACGGGGAGAGGCGTGCGGAAAATTGAGAAAAATAGGTGTTTAGGGCGCCGATGCAACGAGATAGTTTTTTTAGTAACATTGTCTGACAGTGAATTCATGAATTACCTTTTTCAAGTTGGATTTATAGGTAGGAATTATGGCTATCAAATCAAATATTTATTTTATCCCTGGGCCTTCCCACTCTTGTTTCAAATTTGTCTTTCGTCCACCGACACCGGCAGGCGTTTTGTCTCCTCTTTTAATGTAACTAGGACGAAAAAAAAGATAATTGTTTACTGTTCACTGCTTCTTGTCCTTTTCCGCCTACCATGTCGTCCATGTCACTTGGTGCGAAAATGATGGAGGAAGCGTAGGTGGTCGACCCTAGACTACAGCCTATATTGGCGCCCCGTGTGGTGACGTCACAGCGCCCCCGACGTCGCGCCGGTACAATCGACGACGGTGGTGTTTCGGATTTACATATTTGTAAATTGTGCGACACTGACACCTAATATGTGAAATCGCAGGTCACTGGTATTTTAATTACAACTAATTTAATTTTTACCGATTAGATTGATGCCGATTACTTCTTACTCACTTCCTCCGCTGGCTCAGCGACCCGAAGTGGCTCTTGGCCTCCGAAACGAGAGTGCGCCGCAGTTTTCTATTCTGCGCGATGGTTCACCAGTTTACAGCGCCTATCACGCAGGTCAGCCTGCACAGCATCAAATGCTGATAATATAGATAAAAAATAGATTTTTTTTTGCTGATTCCATTAAAACCGATAAAAAAATAATGAGTTTGATAACTTGGTAAAAAAATCGGGATTTAAAATCTATTTATGAAGATTAGATGTGATGTAAGCCGCAACTACTGGTCTAAGTGAAAACTTAGAGGATCCTTAAATCGTATTTTTTATATTCGCTTCCCATTTAAAATTCTAATTAGACTAAGTTTGTCAACCTGTATAATCTTACATTTATACATTCAGCGTGGAAAGTAAAGCATTTAATATCTCTTAGGATTTATGTTTATTTATCTAGCCGTATCAATTTTTGTTTGCAACTGTACCCAACCCAAGCGACATTTAAAAATAATGTCACGCTACGGAACTCGTTACTGTGGCGAGGCGCGTCCACAGTGGGCCGCCTGTTGCGTGGGTTACTCCCAGTGGCTCCTTATTTTTGTTCCCAGTATCCCAGTGTATGCAAATTTTAGCAAATACACCCAAAGTGCCAAAACGGCTTTCCGTCGGACGGATGAGGCCGATTATTTTCAAATTAGCTTCGTTTATATAAAAATAAAGGCGTAATATAACAGAAAAAATACACAATACTAAAAATGCAATTAGAAAACCTTTTGGCAATGGCATGCATTCTTTAGGTTTTGAAATTTATTGTCATAAAGTTCCTTAGAGCGTGTGGTTTAATTTTAGAAAACATTAAATATGGGTTAGACGGGAATAACCCCCTACGTCTACGCCATCGTGTCGTTATCTGGAGGTCGCACACTGGAAAATTGGACGAAGGCGGGAAAGCTGCTCGTTTTTCAATGAAACGTGAGATTGAAATGGAATACGTTTTGTGGCATAATTGCATGTTTCTGCTAGCGCGGTTGCTTATAGGAATCTAACGTGATTTCGCATTCTGCGTTTTCCAATGGATTTCGCCTTTTAAATATTGTTTCGTTTTACAAGCTGTCTTCTTCATAACAAACGTTTTTTTTATCATTTTAGAAAAACAAATGTGTTCAAATGTTTTTGTTGTCTGCACGCACGTCTTTCTTATCTCGGTGTTTTCCTCGTTGAAACTGAAAATTACCTGCTTTTTGTAATTTTTATAGTTTTCATTTTCCATCTATAAAAATGATTAAACTTAACCAATCATGTCTTATTTACTCATGTTATCCATTTATCACAGCCGATTTTCTTCGAATCTACTGGACCGATAGTTAAAATTTGATACAAACTTGCGTTTAGCACGAAAAGATAAATAGTTTAAAATTTGATGTGCCAGTCATTTTTAATTACCAATGAAACGGGCATTTTATCATCTCGCCAATACTTCATTGTCTCCACGTTAAGAAGTCGATGGGCTTATATTGAGTCATTGCTCTGCCTAATGACGAGATCGTATAGCTATGCTATTGTGCAACTGTCTCAGTTTCATAAAGAAAGACATTGCAGTTCAAAATATACAATGGTTTTCGGCAAACTTACGTTTATGTTCTATGGTCTAATTATTTAACTGTTTCGTTGAACTAAAGTTTTCCGTTCCAGTAGCCGCTTTAATGTTGAAGTGCTTTTACACTGAAAAATCTCTTTTTAATTTATCGTATGTACCTGAGGTATGGATTAAATAGGCTTAATTCGATTCGACGATTTCACTTTTAAAGCTGTAAGCGGTTTATATGAAGTGATTAAGATTTTCTACCTTTGTATTCTATCAATTGACCTTTTAATTTAATATGCCACCGCTACGTTCCCAAAGTGCAAGAGAAAAAATTGTTGGAAATGGAAACTTGAGTTGCGGAAGAGCTTCTTGGCTAACATTGAAGCTCCATAGCACAGATCATGATAGAATGCTTACCACTATGGAAGCTCAGTTTTGCCTTGTCTTCTTAAATCAACAAAAACTGGGTGATATACCTATTTCTGGACATATTTAACCTGAGTCTTTAAAGTTAGAGTAAATAGGCTATTAATGAACCAGCGACCTCTCAGAAAAACACTACTACTGTTGAGTATAAAAATTTGGATGTTTTTTTTTACACTAGGTATAACTATCTAAAGAAAATATGCAGTGAAATACGAGAACACGGCCTCCCATATATGTGCTCAGTTTCCACCACGAGCCACGAAAGAGTAATGAGCTAGAGATTGCTAGCACAGCGGACACAGTTTACACAAAATTCGTTTACTTCCATCGAAAAATGTCCGAGCGACGCTTTAGTATGAAAAAAAATCCGTCAACCGATCATTCCTTTGTATGAAAGGTAAAAAAAAGTTTTGATACATTATTTTCACATAATCTTAACACGTTGTAAAAATTTGTCTGGAGTTCCAAAGCCAGCCTTTGTGTAAGTAGACCTAAGAAAAGACACTTCCATTATTCATCTACATTTCCTCGGCGTTAAACGATAACGCGCCTACAATGTTATGTTATCACTCAGATATGACGTCACAACCCAGCGTCTAGACAATTTTATGTTGCGACAACGTCACGGTTCCCACTTGTCGCCTGCTTTCCGAATTTCATACACTTTTAAAGAAAAACATATTGTTTGAACGCGCTTATCTTTTGAACTTTCCTTCTTTGTCTACCCCTTTTCCCAGTTAATTTGTGCTTGTACCATAATATTTAGAAACTAAATCGCTGCTAGAGTTTTATAGATACCTTACTAATCGCCTGGGGCGCTTTACAGATTATGGCATACAAAATTGTTATCGCAGTTGCCAGCGACTCCGAAGCGAAAAAGAAGAGATTGACGACGACTAAGACCGCTGAGCAGAGTGCCAGCGAGGCTGAACTGTATTTGTGAGCCCCCTAATAATGGGGAAGAGTTCATCAATGTAAACTGTGCGACTAGAAAGAGTTAAAAAAGTTCAGCGCTCTCTACCGAAATTCGGTTCGTACAACCAAAAGATTGGTAGAGCCATAAGAGGTGGAGAGTTGCACCTATCTCCACCTATATTTTCTTTCTTAAATTTTTTAACTAACCAACTATTTCGTACTTTCTAAATTTTCTCCAGGATTTTATAAAACTTAACGGATACCGCAGAAAGGTCTATACGTGATGTCGATTTATATTTTCGGCAGGGATCACAATCAACCATTGCTGGCCGATTGAGATCTACTAACAGAAGATGGATTGGAACAACGTAATGGATAACGTAAAGCTTACAAAAGCCGTTAGCAACGTGATAGGCGGGCTGTTCTAATAGAATTTGTGTAGCAGTTAAATCAATTATGTTCCATCCATTGTCTAGACGCTCCCATACATAAATTACTAAACATAGCTTTGTTTAGTTGTGACATTTATCCAGAGGGTTATTCTGTGACATTATTGTCATCATCACATATATTTACATTACTTTCACGATTTTATCCGTTACGAGGTAGACAGAGATACATAGTATATAATTTTGATATTTATTACGGATCATATTTTAAGCTAAAAATTTATTCAGAAATAAAAAATATATCTTTTCACTTAATACAGTAGACATGAGTAAAGTAGTTATACTAAATGTATTAATAAAATAACATATACTTCTTGCTTTCTGAATATTATTTAAACCTTAAAATAGACAGATAAAAGTATTATTTTTCTTAAAGACGAGTCGACTCTTTCAAATTATATTTGTGAGGACCATTTAATCTGCTGCTGACAAGGCTATGTCATTCTCAGCGCCCTCTCAAAGGTATTGACATTAATATTGTTGAGTGTACAAAGAAATTTTAAACTATATTAATACCTTTATTACGATATCCACGAAAAGCGAAGTAGTTTAATCTAAAACTGGATAGGCACCGTAAGGTCTTTTACAAGCACTATCTTCTAATATAAATGGTAGCAAAATGACGTACTGAAAATGTCAAGTGTTATTTCAGCGCTAAATAACACCCACAGTTCGCCCACCGTAGGAACCGTACAATTCACGCCTACGCAACTCTGTGCCAACTGCCAACCAAATGCAACTCGACGTATGGCCTATTTCTATTGAGCCGATTGTAATTGCACCTAAGCATTTGATGATTCGCCCCAGGCGACTAAGCAGAACGTGCTTTGAGTGGAATTTATAAAAACTCCAATAATTACAAGTTTCAATAACTTATTTATTTATATTCTACTAGCTGTTCCCCGCGGCTACGCCCCGCGTAGGACTCGGTTATATCGCGCCCAAAAGTAGCCTATGTTTGACCTCAGGTCGTTTACTACATCCCTACCAAATTTCATCACAATCGGTCCAGCAGTTTAGCCGTGAAGAGGTGACAGACAGACAGACAGACAGACTTTCGCATTTATAATATTAGTATGGATTGCAAAATCAGATTAATACCAATGCAAAAATTGCAATGGTCGCAGGCAATCATAGGATGCAGGCAGTTTCCAGCCAAACATTTTGGATATTATTGGTAGGAGGCTTATGTAGATGGAAAATCAGCATAGTTTTTTATATTATAACTAAGCAATGTTTTTTATTTATTTTTTTCTTTAAAAATGTAAATGTCAAAAAGTACTAAAAAAATAAAATTGTACTTAAAAACTACACCGTTTACATCTCGTTCATTTATCGATATTCATATGACCAATACTGGAAAGTACTTAGTTTAAGGTGTGATTCCGGGAAAAAAATGTACTGTGACAAGTTAACATTATAGCACTTAATTTGTCTGACGAATAAACTTTGAAACAAATGTACAACTCAAATATTTTTAATTATTCATAATGCAATTTAATTATTCATAATACATAAACATTTGCAAATTATAGAAAGGCGCGCTTATGGAATGATTTTAGGCGCGATCCAAATTGATGCAAATCATAGATTTTAAAAAAAATACGTAGAGAGACCGCGCGCGATTCGAACTTTTTTGATGCGAATCAAATCGGTTTGCTTCATAGCGTCTGCAACATGACGATGGCCTATTTCTCACAACGCATTCGTCCTACATTGCTGGTAATGGTTGTAACAGATCCGTTGAACGTTTGAACAGTGTTTGAACACAAGGATTGCAATTTAACAGTCACTCATGCGTGGTACTATTGATATAGGGTTGTTTAGTTGTTATTGCTTTCATTTTATGTCCAAATGGCCATCGAATGAGGTGTTTCCAAATTTTCTATTTAACGTGGTCGGTTCTACGAGTATTCTATCTGAGATGTCTACTAGGTTATCAGTCTGAGTATGTTTTTGTGATTTGCTTGTCGTAGTTTTACCCTGGCGTCTTTTATTATTTGAGTATTTCCACCATTTACATTAGGAATTCAATTCAAGCTAAAAACAAATATCTGAATTTTCCTTGAGTTTTCACAATTTCTAGCAAACTATTGTAGATTTAGGGATTTACAGTATCGATGACTGACATTTTATCGATAAGTGAAGCGGTCTTTTATTACATTTCCATTTACATTTGTAAATGCAAACTAAAGGCGACGTAAAATACTTACAGATATCGCGAAATTTTTTGTAATTAAGTGGTTAGTAAACTTTGTAGGCATCTATTTGAAAATATAAAAGGTATATTATTTCAGATGTACATATAGAAACTAAAGTCATATTTAGGCGGCGATGTGTTAATAATAATAATACCGCAAATTTTGTGAGTTTGTATGTGGAAAGTATACTTCGGAACCGCTGAACCTATTTGAGCAATTCTTTCACCATTCAAAAATATATTTATTCCAGATGGGCAAAGGCTTTACAGCAGTATTACACAGGCGAAGCTACGGCCAACAGCTAGTTCTAAAATGCACAATGACAGCATTAATGATAAGCTAACAAGTTTATATGTATCGAAATGTCCATGAACGGTCTCGAGCGAACCGGATGCGAATCCACTATCGGCCGGTGAAAGTTGATCTTACAAAAAATGCTCCCATTCCTTGCACCGGTTGATATTTCATGAGACGTTCACATAAGTGAAAGACTATTCTTGGGGATCGGTAGGCCGTAGAATTAACCACTTCCCGTTAATGTGGTAAAAGGAGATAAAGAGAAAATAGAGGCCTTCATTTCCAATTCTTCTTTCATTTCCACTAATAACACAGCATAGAGTTAAATATGTTCCATACACTATACGTTAGGCTATCCGTCCATATAAATAATGCCAAATCTTCCCTGTACAATTGATTTGTTCACATGTGATTCATGAGAAGGGGACCTATGCCTCTACTTACCATGAGATTTTGTAAACCTTGGAACATAGTAAGGTCGCTGAGAATTACCATACAAAATCCTAACGTACCTAGAATACAGATTAGTCACATGACTGTTAGCGACTACGTTTGCAAAATATCATGGTAGAGTAACGTTTAACAGAGTCCGGGCTCAGAAGTTATTTAGGTATATTAGAGGTTGCACCAGCACCCGGAACACTATGCGAGATGGAGACTATTGGCCAGATCTTTTCATGGGATAAGTCCGCCGGTACCGCCATTCATTATTATTAGATAATTACAATCCATAAAATTGTTAGTATTGCTTATTTAATGTTTTATTTTGTCTTTTTGTTTATGCAATTAAATTACTATTACTAGTTACTAATCTTAGGCAGTGAAAAAGTTATATAAGTAAGAATTTTGACAACTCTTGATGCCTAATTTGGTTTTATTGAATCTAATACAAAATACAAAAAAAAAATACAAAAATCTTTATTTAGTACCAACAAAATGTACTTAAAAACTAAAATTCAAAGTACTTTATGATGTATTTCTGGTAATAGTGCATTATCATTCATGCAAACCACACGTGACCAAAAAATTAATTATTAATGGAATACATATTTACTTTTAAATATGTATTCCATTAATAATTAATTAATTAGTAGTATAGTATAGTCTCCCCCTTAACAGTCCGTTCGTTGGCACGTGAAGTTGGGCAGGCGTGGTCGCCCGCGCAAACCTGACCGCGTGTGCTTTATCTATATATAGGTAGCTATACCAGCAGCATCTATTTATTAGAAATATTCTAATAAAAAGAACTGTTCTTATCTTGAGACTTAATTCTACAAAGTTCCCCTTGTGAGCATAATTCTTTTTATGAAATAAGATTTCAGATAATCATATGTATACAACAAACGATTTTTAGCACGGATATCTTTAGGTACCTAAGAACAGAATACATAATAGATCTAAGTATCAATTTGAAAAATAAAAACTCGATATATATTTTGATATACTTAGTATAAAAAAAAATATATCGTCACTTAAAAACCGATTCGAATTTCTTTGTTGATATATCCATATCCATACTAATCCATACTAATATTATAAATGCGAAAGTCTGTCTGTCTGTCTGTCGGTCTGTCTGTCTGTCTGTCTGTCTGTCTGTCTGTCTGTCTGTCTGTCTGTCACCTCTTCACGGCTTAACTGCTGGACTGATTGTGATGAAATTTGGTAGGGATGTAGTTAACGACCTGAGGTCAAACATAGGCTACTTTTGGGCACGATATAACCGAGTCCCACGCGGGGCGAAGCCGTGGGGAACAGCTAGTAT
This sequence comes from Apomyelois bistriatella, assembly GCA_947044815.1. Taxonomy (NCBI): domain Eukaryota; kingdom Metazoa; phylum Arthropoda; class Insecta; order Lepidoptera; family Pyralidae; genus Apomyelois; species Apomyelois bistriatella. The sequence goes on from OX345693.1 coordinate 4,049,836, forward strand.
GTTTATATGTTTGTATTTTGACTGGTAGAAAAGCCCTTCGGCTTTAAGTACACCCTATACAATTTGCGTAAATTAAGCTAAATATATAAAAAAAATAAGTGTCGTGAATTCAAAATTGCTATGCAGTGTAAAATTAAGCAGTACGTACATTTTGCAGTAATTGACAACAAAATTAGTATTCATTATAGGTACCAATACCATAAAATATCGGTTAGTAACAGTGCGACCTAGATTAAAAAAACCACTGAGTATTAAATTAAAATCGTGTACCTACATAACACCAATGTAAGTGACCTAGTATTTTGCATTTTAATTTCTTACTTAACCATTTTGCACTAGAAATTAAAGTTGTTATTTAAGTTAAAGAGCAATGATATAAAGAAAAAAAAAACATTCTTACTATATGGTTAGCTCTAAATTAATTTTTGAAAGTCCCAGATTCCATTGATTCTGAATACAGTAATTATTTTTCTAAGCAATATGGCCGACATCACGCATGCATATTTCAGGTTCGAGGACAAAATAATATAACAATTTGTATTTTAATTTAGTGATACTGATTTTGCTTATTTCCACTTTCACGATAAGTATTATTTCTTACCCTGTTGGATGATTTTTGGTTGTTTTCGGGTAAAAAATAATCAAGATTTTTTTTCTTAAACTTTATAAAACAAGGCAATTTGTTTGAAGAAATGGAAATATTGGAATTCCCGTGTTAAAGTCGTAGAGCCGTTACCATTACAAATCAAACTTAATTGTTTCAACATGAAACAATGCAATAAAAGAAATTGCTGCCCGTCGCTAATTGATTAATGTGTTTAATTTGATCCAACATTTCACTATAGATTTATATCTCGTTCCCACCCGGTTGAAATTCCTTTATATGAGTGAGACGGATTGATATCAGAGTGTCAATTGTCTCCAAACTCTCACAAGAACCTACACAATGAATCGGAGGATGATGATATGTTTTGATAAACGTTTCGCGTATAGTTTGGCCACAACACAAATTAATGAAATCCAGAAATAACGCTGTATGTGTAAGGCACTAGCTTAGCACAAATAAGAAGTTGAAGATTTTTTGAGAATCTGCGATCATGTAAGAACATAAGGCGATAAAGATTTTTGTAAGCCATCAAGAGTAACATCTAATTGCATGATAGAACTTTGTACTTAAGTTTATAGCGTTTATTTATATCGAACAAAAATTCGAATGGAATATTTTATTTAATCAAATCATAATAAAAAAATTGATAGGTACCTCGACAAAACCTACCTAATGTTCATGTGAAAATTATGAATTATTATTACACTGTTATCTCTAATAGAAATTAAAAGAAGTAACGTCCCGAAGACTTATTTAACAGTTGTTCTAAATATCGAAATGCTAACTAGCGAGCTAGACAACCCTAAGCCCGAAGTAAAAACCAACCGGCAACATAATCATAACCCTTTTTGGAAGTTTGTTAGAAGTTAATTAGGCTTTTGAAGTTAAACAAAAACGCTTTTTATTAAATTAAGAAAAAGGCAAGGTGTGGACTTCGTTTGAAGTAGAATACTTGCAATGATTGGCACATCATTTATCGCGTACAAATATTTGTTTACAGTCTGGTCACAGTGATGTCATTTTTGTATGGATGATCGCAATAAATATTGCAGTAATCACATATGTACAATCAAACTAAAATTAAGGCATTATTTACTAACTTACCCGACGACTATAGAGAATACCCCTAAATTATATTTTCTCTCCATATCATGTCCATTTATTTTAAATGAGTCAGTCAGTTTTTCACGCCCTATGTATACAGTCGAATATATTCATTCATACGAGTATCTTATACTTTTTTTAAAAATCTAATGTTTGTTTAGAAACTAAGAATTATATCAGTGATTTCTAATTAATTCAGTAGACATTTATTAAAGTGTATAAAATTTGTTAAAAACAGTATTTTTGTAGTTATCTATTATTGCTCTGAATAATTATGGATATCAATGTAATTGAATGAAGTATCTTAAATATTTATTTTGTGATCCTTTCATAAAATATTTCAAATCTTTCGTTTGAAATACTTTGTAAAGCAAATACATATTAAATTAAGGTAACCCGATTGTATTGTCTATACATTTTTATGACGCAATAAATTTTATGCGTCTGACATATGGGACCGGTTATTGGAACTTCCAATTTGGAAGTTGCATCACTATGCAAATGTGACCGTGTGTGATTATATGTAACGGCGTCGTTACGATAGTAGTCGCGTCATTACAAATCACCAAACACTATGTGGAAGAGAGAAAATGTCAGCAGGTCCTACCCAACATACTGCTTTTCATTTCACTCAATCTTTCTCTTTGTTAACAACCTTATTTAAAGAAGCAAATAAATTATTTTCAATTTTAAATTTATCAATAAAATGAAAATCTCAACAATTTGTTTCGTTCGTTTGGTTAGATTGTGTTAGTTACATTACAAGGCCAACCAATCCTGTACAACTTGTTGGTAATTATGGATTTGCCTTACGAAAAACTGCGCTATAGCGTTTAGTTCTGGAGAATTCATTCATTTAAATTAGGTTATTGATGGATACCTTATAATTTTCTATTATTCTTCACAAAATGAAAAGCATTTAAAAAAATATATTGACTCGTTTGTTTGTTTGTAATAACTTTATTGTACCAAAAAATAGAAAGTAAATACAAATGCATACAATTATAAACAGAAGTACAATGGCGGACTTATCCCAGAAAGGGATCTCTTACATAGATTCTTTTACTCTTACTTGACTCGTATTTTTTTTTACTTTTCTTTGTATTTACTTTCTTTGTACTTTTGTATGATTGATGGTTGTAAATAAATAAAAATAAATAAATTAAAAAAATGTGGCTCACTGTACGTACTCATGAAATATAAAAAAGCTACAAGTAGACCATGTAACGGCGAAATGTAATTGCGAAGTTGATTTTCTGCACCTATTTAATGTTGTGGCGCGTATGTGTTCTCAAAGTGTGCACTGTGCATGTGGGCCAATTTCATGCCTGTTTGAACTGTCTATGGCATTAATTTATGAAGTCGTTTTTAAAATAACATTTGTAAATGTCACTACAACGACATTGCCAAAAGTGTACTCGGTTGGTTAGTAAGGGTTCGTTTCTTTGTTGACAAGTTATTTCAAGTCAATTTTTATGTATTTACTTGAGTATCATACATAATTTCGGGATATCAAACCCGTTCTAAACTCTTCTCCTAATATTTTACCTACTTGCTAATTGTAGACCAGAATAAAACGTGACCACATCGCGACTACACAGCACATCTATGAAAAATGCAGCTTAAACTTCCCTAATATTGTTGTTTTGTTAATTGAATAAACTAAATATTCGGCAATATTGCCACATTTCGAAACGCAATTTGATGATCAAAGCGTAGATTGACATTTGATAGAAACGTGCTGCGAGGATTAAGATATTGGGCAATGTTATATTGCAAAATGCAATGCGTCTGTCCGGTCTAGTGTTTGCGTAGTCAATATTTAGAGATGTACAGTCGGCTGCAGAGAAATCTGACCCCTATGCCACAAGTATCACTATTGAAAGGGGGTCTCTGCAGCTCACTGTACCACCCGAGCCGTAGAGGGGGTTCAAAACGTCCATGCTGTCTCTACTTATAAACAGAAAGACGAAAGAAGGCCAAATATTAAATAATTTGACTTTTATGATCGTTACGGTCAAATCTTTTGCTTTTCACTGAGGAAGTGATTATATTACGTGTCTATACAAACATTTGTAACAATTAGATGTCCACCAGCAGTGCATCAACACCCAGGCCTTGTTAAATACAATTTACAAGATGAATGATGATGTAAGCAGGCATCTGCTCTAAGATTGACGATACAAAATTATAGTAGCCAGGGTCAACGTAACTGGAGATTACTTCGCGATTTTACCACAACCAACGTATGCTGGTCTGGCTAATGGCCCTCACCTTGGCCGCGCAAACAGTTCAGTTCGCTCAAATAGAGGATCGTATGGAGTGAACGAACGGCCATGATGCCGAACACGGTCGGCGACCCCAGCGCCTTCCGAATGCCTTATAGGCTTCCGATTTCCATCGATATCAACCGTCCACTACTAATTTGCATCGATTTGAAGCCTTTGGCTCACTATTAGAATAACATTCGACACTTAGTGCTGTGCCGAAATACAGGCAGGGGTATTGAACTCTTCCACGCCTGTTGTGGGAAATACCAAGCGTTCGTGGACGTGACGGAGATTTTAATTCCGGTTCCAGACTTCTCAGCGATGGTGTATGATATTGTCATTACTCATTACGTAATTAACGACGTGCAGTCACGTACGGCGATGTGTTCTGCAGTCGTCTAATTATAGTGGCAGGATATATGAACTGTATTATTTTCTAGGCATAGACAGGAATTGTGAATCAGATTGCTGCTCAACCTACATACTTTTTATTAACTCTAAGCAAAAGTTTACATGGTATATTTTGCTTGTAACCTAAGAATTTATTTGGGCTCCGTATAATGAAAATTAAAATCCTGAATATATTTCTATTCGTTGCTCGTCTTTAAAGACTTGTTATCAAGCAAGTAAAGATATAACTGAAATTTAATGTGAAATGGGTATTATAAAATAGCTAACTGAATTAGCTCATTAGAAAAATAATAAATAGTATAATATAATTTGGAATTACTATTCTTTGGAATTTATTTCAAACGTAAATATATAACGTTTACTTTTCTAAAATGCTTCAATAACAACGTGAAGACATTTGATGTCAAATAGTTTTATTGGAGAAACCAAACTACCTACAACGTTTTATTGCCAATCTATTGACCGGATTATGGTTATAACAAGTTAGTTATTCGAAAGGCAAACAATAAACAACTGATTGTCACCCACCGGGAGGCCTTTCCTTGACATCTTAAGATGTTGCTTTGAAAAACCATCCTAATTTAGATAATATAGACTGGTATACTATATAGGACATCAAGAAACTTAGCCGGTAAGAATAGCTTTTAGATCAACCGCATCACAAAACAGACATCCTTTCATGTATTGCGATGGATAGGTATGAGCCTAATAAAAAAAAATACTGAATTTAATATCAAGTTGACTGCCAATGTATATTTGTTTTTACAATTTTACATTTGAAAACATAAAATATCACATCACCACGTTTTATCAGTAACGTTTGCAATTACAAAATCTCATGTTTTTTTTTTGTTCTATTCCAGGACATGCAAGAAGTACTGGACGAAGACTCCGAGATGAGCGACTGGTTGATCAGAGACTCCAAATCCGTGGTGGTGCTCCACGACCGGCTGATGACCGACGCGGCGCTGGGCGCGGCCCCCATCAAGACAGAACACTCCTACAGCTTACATTCAGACGTCGAATCAGCACCATCTTCACCAAACCACACCAAAGTCGATGGTTAGTATCAAATTATTCTGATGTCCTTCCTCTTTGCAAACTATTCTTTTTGGTTTCTTCTCACTTTGGCTATCAACTAAACGAGTACAGACGACCCGAATAAGGAAATAAGCAGAAAAGCGCTGAAGGCAGGGCGCTTCCAACCGGTAATTTTGCCAATTCTTTGGGCCCCAGTGCTCTTTTGTGGCTGAAATGATGATGATGATGAAAGATAGGCCAGAGTTTTATTTGGCCACGTAGGGCGAATCATCAAGTTCCAATAAGGTATCTTCTTAATACGGTATGTTTCAGCTGTCTTCCGATTTTTACATAATCATAAAACAAAGCCATTCTCAGAATATCCATGTGGAAAAATATACATAATCACTTTTACAATAATGAAAATGTCAGCGTGAACGGAAGCGATCATTTCAGTCGGAACGATTATCATCAGCCTTGAACAAAAATGTGGTGTTTGAACGAAACCTCACGGCAACAGCTACACACACTGGTGTTATGTAAATAAAAACCATTTTATTGTGCCAACAAGAGCCACTTTATCGCTTCGCAAAATTTCATTAAACCTGGCCGTACGTGAAGAATTTTCTTTGCATTCAATTATTCCAATATTTGTAAAATGTTTATAGGCACGTTTTTGAATGCGAGGAATTCGTTATCTACGCCAATATCTGTACTCGGTAAATGAGAAAATGCACTTACATTTATCTGTAGGGTTATCGATATCGTCGATTAGAAAGGTTCTTGTTGTTCTTGTAAGATTCCGAGTTTCATTACATGAAATAACATAACAATAGATAGACGCATGTGGAAAGTAAGAACTTAAAATTACTTAAATAGCCTTATAATCAACTAGCGACCTGCCCCGGCTTCGCATGGGTATAAAAACCTTCCTTTTGAATCACTCTATCTATTTAAAAACCGCATCAAAATCCGTTGCGTAGTTTTAAAGATTTAAGCATACAAAGGGACATACCTAGGGACGGAGAAAGCGACTTTGTTTTATACTATGTAGGTAGTGATAGTGATAAACTAAATAATGAGCAGTAAAAATATTAATAAAGGTAATCGTATGTGAGGACATTTAAGAGATCACCAGTTCTTGATAGAAATCAATTTAGTTATTAAGTTGGTCACCTTATTATGGACCTAAATGCAAAGTACGAAGCAGTATAAAATATTTTATTTCAGTTATTAGTATACCTAACTTAATGGCAGAACACCGCATGTTTTTATGGAATTAGGAATTTCTTTAAAGGAGGGATAACGTATAAACTTAGTTGATACAAGAACATACATTGCTCATGTTTTTTTTTTTAACTTCTCATAAATAATGAATGAAAGTAATGTATTTCGTTGACACAATAATGAATTCAGTTTGTGCATGGTTCCTACTTACTTCCTGGATATGAAGGTGCGTGGCGGCATTGAACATATTATGAGAATTATAGCGGTGAAGCTGAAGTTTACACATGAACGTCCACGTGATGATCAAATATTCAAGATAGTTATAACAGCTGACAGCCATTATGGCCACAAATAATAAACGTTCCATTTGCGGGCAAATTGAGCTATCGTATATACTCGTATCTGCTAACTGAGAGATAATTTTGATTTATTGAAGTATTTTTACGTACAAAACTTTGTAAATTTTTACTAAATACCAAACATAGTACATGACAGTATTATTTTGAGTTCATTTAATTTATAATGCAGGATAACCTAAATTTGGTTCTTGGATAACTTATTATTCATTCGCATAGCTAAGTATAACTTCGCATACTAATATTTGCAGCTGAGGCATTCTCAATAGCCGTATTTTGATTATGTGTTTTTGTTATAACGTGTCGTGTGTTTTTATACTTGTAAAGCCGTATATGTCTGCGTACCTTAAATATCTATTAAAATGATGTATTTATTGGACCATAAGCATCTGTTACAATTACATTGTAATTTGTTATGCATCCTCATGTGTCTAAATGATAACCTGTATACCTCGAATAAATTAAAGATGTATCAATATGCCGCTTGCCACCAGAACCACTGAGCAGACCTATATATGTACTGTTCATCCTTGTAAAAATTCTCGAATTGTAACGATTTTTACAAGGATTGTTCGAGAACAATTTATTGTTCTCGAACAATCGATTCGAAAATTTTCTTGCAAGGCAAGAAAATTTTTATTAGAACTTGAAAACCAAATCACATAGTACATAAGTAAGTACCAAATTGAGTAAAAAATCATTAGGTATTTGTTGTATAAATGAGGATGGATTACGAAAAGTAAGAGTAAAAAGAAACTTCGTAGGTTACATACTATATAAACGAGCCATTCTGACTAATCTCGTTCGTGATCACTTTCTATCCTCACATTATTTTACGCCTGTCCACACCGCGTTGCACATGCACACAATACTGATAATGACATAGTCTCGTGTAATCTGTTTATGACATTCCTTTGATATAATGCGAGTTTATTTGTACCAATATCGGGTTCCATTGAAATAATCATGCTACTTTAGATTCCGATACCGTGCCCTCATTCTGTTTGATTTCTTGTAAAGTAGCTGCCCCAGGTCACCGTTCTCGTAGGAATTTGATGATGGAATCTTATGGCAAATTCTTATCCGGAGTTTATAAGGAATATTTTAACATATCAAGGTTTACTTGATTCCTTCACAATCAGTTCAATAGTAGTAATATTCGCACAAGCATCAGCGATTAATAAATTTTGGATCACAGTTTGGATTAACCTGGTTTCGTTATTAAATCACATAATTTTTAAATGAATGTTAAATTCCTAATTGGACTTTGGTGATCTAAGTTTATGATGTTCTCACGCATGTGGTTAACATTGCAATGCAAACGGATCCCATGATATTGTTTAAATTGTTCACAATTGCCGAGTGAAACATCATCTGTCGGTCCATTGTTCCCACTGACAAGTGTACCTGACTCTGTATCAACGCACTCCATTCCATTCAGTTTTTTGTTTACCTCGTCCACTTCCTTAAGGTTATCTTGATCAGGTTATTGGTAAATCGCTTAGATAAGTTAGTGTAGTTAACTGTTAACCGCTACTCTACTACCATTTTCTTTTCTTTACTTGAGCACCAATTTTTTTAGGGGAAAACAAACTTTGTTTTTTCTATCCCTCTTCCTGTCTATTTAAATCATTCAGGAAAATTACAAAGTTCAAAAGGACCTAAAGTTTCGACGTGCTTACTAGAATTTCAAACTGAAATTTTGAATAGTTTATAAACTAAATAAAACAAGGTTTTGGATTGCTCCAATTTTTTTTTTGCTGACCAAATGCCTCCACCCTTACCATCTAAATTTTTCTTTTCAATGTTAACTCCAATCACATCTTGTGAGAGCCCTTTAATGTTTGCAAATAAGAACACAAAATAAGAGAGAATAAATTATTACGTAAACTGCGTAAGTACAATACTGTTTCCGATGATATCATTAGATTATCGAAGGCCTCGGATAAAGGAAGGCAGGTGGGCCGATTATCGCAATCAATGGCTATCTCAGGCGCACGCTAAGGCACAGATAGTGGGCCTTATCAAACGTGCTTCATTTGATATCAGTTGAATTCGTTTATTTAGTTATACAAATGTTTATTGATTATCAACTAATTGATTTTCATAAACAAACCAACGAGATGGCTTAAAATTTTCAGTTTATAAAACTGTCATGTTATAGGCAGTAAGTTTTGACGAATTTTCACATTTAGATTTATTTGAAATCGCTTTCAAAATATTTTATGGCATTCGCCCTTTTTAACCGACTTCAACCAACGATAGCACGTAGATTAGGACTTCCCAAAACCTTAACATTTAATTAGTTTTGATTTACAAAAAAAAATGTGCAATAAACGGTTTTGGAATACAAAAGCCTCTAATAAATGCGTAGATAGAACGCTAATGTTGCGTTACTGGCTTATTAAATTTTTTTTATGGTTTAGTCTGTAACTTCAAGTTTTTTTTAAATATGAAAGTAGTCAAAGTATCAATCCAGTCCTGTGGTAGGTCGATGGAGGTCGATGGTCTATTCCTTCTGAATCTATTTGGATGTAGGACGATGCCTATGGCTCTATACACTACAGCGTATAGTGGTAAATGTATTTAGACCTAAAAATGAATTGAATGAATTTAATTTAAATTGATTAATGCGTTACAGGTGCGTTAATTGCTCATTGCGTTTTAGAAATCACCGGTTCTATGATGACTTAATCATCCGTGCCTTTTGAATGCAATGTAGTTGCATGGTTAAATATTGTTAAAATACCGGTAAAGTACAACAAGTTGACGCGATATCGTCAAAGAATTCGGTTCTTAATTTTTTTTCGTGGGTGTTTTAACTGTTAATAAAATAGTGACACTTGTTCTGATTTTTTAATTGGAACTCCTTGTATCATTTACAAATTTTATTGAATTACATAATTCATTAGATAAATTTTAGTAAACGTGTCAGGAGCACACAGAAAAATTACATACATTTTTAATTATTTTTTAAATAATAATTCTGTCTATAAAACTATGTTGTGTATATAATATCTTTGGGCATACCTAACGAATCTAATAAGCTTAGTTACTGTTTTACTAGAAAATACCGAATTATGTGACGCTCTTGAAACTATTAAGTAACAATTTATGTGATCTGTACTCCGTCCATTGTGTCAGAAATCTTGACGTAGAAACAATTGAACAGATTAATACATTATCGCCATGCAACTGAAAATATGCAAAAAAACTGCAACCATAAACATTTTCACTGAAGCGCGCTTCACTGCCCCTCGTTACTTTGGAAGTACATTAGGAAGTTGGTTAGCTAAGAGAGTTATTAATTCATTAACGCTTTCTCCCGAGTTCACTTCAATAAGCCAATTTATAGATTTCTTTATCTTTATTGAGGATGTATTGTTTTCAGTTTAGCAATTAAATCTGTATTCTGATTATGTACTTTCTCATAAGCAAGTCAATAATGAATAATCAGAAATTGTTAAATTATATGACAAGCAGAAAACTTCTACTTTTAAATGAGATTGCTGACCAGGATGTGGTTTTATGTAAAAGGCTGCCAGTGACGATGATTATCATTTCGTGTAGGTGTTACTGTCAATCGACCATGCACATCCTGGTATCAGAGTTCTTCGGGTATTTATGTGTAGGTTGATAAAACTCATTAGCCTGTAAATAGACTAGATTGTAATAATATTAACGTATCTTATTTTATTATGTTCTAGCGGCCCGTCCCGTTCGGCTTCGCATGGGCATAAAACCTTCCTCTTGAATCACTATCTATTAAAAAAAAAACCGCATCAATATCCGTTGCGTTGTTTTAAAGATTTAAGCATACATAGGGACAGAAAAAGCGACTTTGTTTGTAATATGTAGACTCAAAAAAATAGGTACATGATTTTATAAGAAACAGGAATTTATTTTAATTAAATTACATTTCAGACATGGAAGACGAGTGCTACCCAGCCATGCCGGCCAGCGCGTGGAGCAGTCGCCGAAGGTCGAGTGACTCCCCCGTGCGGGAGGTGAAGACGGAGCCCAAGTCAGAGCCAGAGTCCCCAGCCTCCTCTTGTCCACCGTCACCCACGCCAGGCACCCCAGTCACACACCTCGACTATGTTATTGACCACACGGTTAGTAAGTGTTGGTTGAAAGTACCAGTTAACACGTTACTGCTATAGCAGTTATAACAATTAAACTTCTATTATGTTTTCAAAAACGTCCGCGAACGTGTTAAGGACGCATCTGGTATAGCGTTATACAAGGTGGCAGGGTTAACACCGTTACCCTTGATACTGGAGGTTCAGTATTATGAGGAGACTTCAAAATAAATATAAAATAATAACTTTTTTTTTTTAAATTAATTTTAAAAATCCTCGTCCATGAAAACTTACAGACACCAACGCCGTACTAATAATAACAAGTACGCATAGGTACATAGATAGATCTTGCCGCACGCGCAGCCGCTCGTATTTGGTAGAGTGAAACCATTTTAAAGATCTTTGTGAGAACAAAACATCTTAATTTAATTATTAAACTAATTGGATTTTTCATATTTTATCTGATTACATATTTTTATTATGAAATTATCTATCCACTATTTGAATAATAACGGTGTTTACCCTGCCACTATGTATTCATTTGCAGGTAGTGAGTTTTAAGTGCCTTCGGCTCGATATTTCGAATTGGTTTGTTTACGAACTACTGTAGGTGTTTAAAATAATTTAACTGTTGAATAATTGCTCTTTTAAGGTCAAAAAGTCTTGATGTAACTGGGTATTATTAAATCCTGTATAAAACGTCAGGCTATCGAAAATCTTGTTATTCTGTTAACATTTAAATTTTCGAATGAAAGGCCAACGTGGACGTAAAAATTTTATTTTCGACCTCCAAAGTCAAATATCACGACAACCTAGCGGCACAACACTAGAAACAATAAGATATACTTAATTGGTGGTCCATTGGCGGATACAATTTGGGAAGTCACGGCGAGTCGCCATATTTGTTCCCATGACTTGGGTCCTTATTACCGAGACCCCTGACAGCGGACAAAAAAGCGGAGGTCGACAGAGTTCAACTGTTGTAGACCTGCCAACTTTCGCCGCGATGTCAGCTCTAGTGCCGATGTCTTCCGTTGTGCGTGAGATCCGCTGTAATTATGCGTTAATTTACAGCTAGACTAATCCTATTGCATCTGGACGAGTAAACATTGAACATACTGCTAATGATGATTAACATGAGTACCTACTTTCTGTTTCTGTAAGACTGTTTTTTTAAATATGTACGGAACCCTAAAAGTAATAAAATATAACGTGTTTAATAGTATAATTTTTAAAGTTATTAATTGTAATACTTGATGATACTCATCATAAGTTTTACGTAGCTAGCATCTACGAGTATAGTTAGGGTTTGTACGGAAATAGCCTGTAGCGCCCCTGTAGTATAGCACGATAACTTTTTAAAAATTTCCACGCAGAATTTTATAAGTTACATACGCTGATGACTGAAAGGGTAAGTAGAGGCACAGATTATACTCTCAACCCCTCAACTCTTAAACGATTATTACCACTATCGTTTAAAATCAAGGGGCTTAAGAACCAAATGGGATTGACATAAGCTGCGGTAAATCAAATCACGTGGTCAATCTTATGTCAATACATTTTGTTTTTGTCGTACTTTGGATTGTGACTTTGGCTAAGCCTCCAGATCCACACTTACGCAAATGATGAATTTAGAATATTTATTTCAGACGGGCACTATACACATGCCACCAGCAGTGCTACAGAAAGTAGGCGCGGCGGGAGTACCACAGCTGCTTTTGAGTGCGGCGCCACGGCTCGCCAACTCGCTCGGATCAAATAAGCTATCTATAAAAGTGACCAGTTCAGCCTCAGGTAAGCTTTATGTTATGTGTTCTAATTACAATATTTGATTTTTTTTTTTTTGATAGTTTTTACGGCCATGGAATCTAGTCCTTTAAGGCCTATCTTGAATTTATTAATCTTCTTCAGTCCTACTTAAGTCAGTCGAGTCAAAAAGTCAAGTCAGTTATCAAGTCCAGTCAAGTAAGTAAGTCTAGTCAGAGTCAGATGGCTAAGTGAAGCGGTGGAAAAATTTCACTTAGCTATATCATGGAGATTTTGGTGACAAAGATAAAAAGTCACGTAATCGACACTGTACCACTTCCCAACACTCACGCTTGTTCACGAACACTTTGCGATTAATAATCCACCAATATTATGCACAAATACTCGAAAAAACCTAAGTTTTGGAAATTAAATACAGCGCCGACATATCGACAGTTTACTTTCCCTCCAAAAACTCTACAATATTTGATAAATCTAACCATAGAGATAGATAAGGTTAGGCTAATAATGAAGGGTCGTTATAACAGGAGTGATGAGTAAAGAAAAAGCAATGGATCAATTAGTATCGTAGCAATTAGAACTCTTTGGTTTTGCCTATTCCATTATGTGATGATACTCTTATGCTGATGATACTCTTTGACCTTTTGTTGATTATAATACATTGTCAAAAAAAAAACAAAAAACACTTAGCTATAACTGGAGATTTTGGTGGCAAAGATAAAAGTCACGTAATCGACACTGTACTACTTCCCAACACTCACGCTTGTTCACGAACACTGCGAATAACAATCCACCGCGCGGACAAAGTGACAGTTCTTTCCCTCCAAAAAAAAGCGTAAAGAAAGAGAAATGACAGCATCCGCCATGATACGCCATGTTTGTCTTAATTTTTTTTACCTGCTAACTTTATAGATTGGGTTACCTATCTCTTATGAAATTTCGCCCCCCTGACGAAATGACGGTGTTAATGCAATTTTGTATGCCTACTGGCGCACACAGAGGACAGTATACATTTCTGTTAACAACCTGTTGTAACCTGTGGCATGACAAAATAAATGTATTTTTTTTTTTGATGTGGCTATATAATCCACAATAGGACAATCAAACTTATAGCTTATTTTTGCCAGTATCAAGTTTTATATAAATTTTCTTCATTTTGTCGAGTCACATAGTCAAGGGCTAAGTGAAGCGGTGGAAGTTTCACTTGGCTTTATTTTGGGAGATTTTGGTGACAAGGATTAAAGTCACTTATACGACATTGTACCACTTCCCAACACTCACGCTTATTCACGAACACTTAGCGAATAATAAAACATCTTTATTAAGCACAAATACTTGAAAAAACACAAATATTAGAAAATAAATACAATGACGATAACTGAGCGACTTTAGCTTGGCGCCAAACCCCCCAAATAAATGATTATGATTATGTAGTGACGTCAGGGTTCAGCCTGCCGCCGACGCCGCCGTCGTCGCTGTCGTCGTCGGACAGCGAGGGCGCGCAGTCGCCGCGCCGCGAGCCCGCGCCCGCGCCGCCCGCCGCGCCGCCGCGCCGCCCGCATCTCTACGTGTCGCACCACTCGCGGCAACCCATCAACACGCCGCTCATCAGCACGCAGCCGGTAAATATATGCTAGCTGTAGCCCTGGGCTCTACTCCATAACTTACTCTTTATAATTGTTTATGCGAAAAAAAAAACAATCCGACTCCAATTACTCAACTAAAAAGGATGAAATAATTAATACATTGTTGTTTAAATATGCTTTATATCAAATATTTTAATAAATCTGAAGTCGGTGCTGATTATTTAAATTAAATATGCTGCAAGCGAGCAGCTAGTCAACGAATTCGATAAATTGGCACCAACATCAAATTTAATTTAAAATCAAAATCGGTCCAGCAGTATAGCCTTGATAACGTAACAGACAGACAGACTTTAGTGTTTATAATTTTAGTACATATTCATTTACATTTTGTCCAGTTTTGAAACGTAATTCGAGGTAAAAGCAATTTATTTCAACTTAAGTTGCAAGCCCATACGAGAGTTGACTACCCTGTGTCCTCTAAAACATTTTCTGGCAGCCCTGGAATGAAACAAACCCGCGATCTTATTACGAAATGAATATTACTTTATAATACACAAATGTTAGATGTTGTTATTTATTGATTGAGTTTTTTATTGATTTCATATTATTTAGTTACTTATGAAATGGTATTTAATTTCAGAAAGGATCAACAGGCACATTAATTCTCACAGAAGAAGAGAAACGCACACTTCTGGCAGAAGGCTATCCCGTTCCCACTCGTCTACCTCTCTCTAAAGCTGAGGAGAAATCTCTTAAAAAGATCCGGAGGAAAATAAAAAATAAGGTACCTATTCATGAACTAGATATTTACAATACAACTAATAGATTAGATATCAGATGACCTGAAGAAGATCGCAGGCACGCGCTGGATACAGGCCGCTTCCAACTAACTAGTACATAACGAAATCCTTGGCGAAAACCTGTTTCCAGCAGCGGCCTGCATGCAGCTGAATTGATGATATATCAAAATGTTAGTTCTCTAAAAAAACATTTATTATTTTTCTATTTCCAGATTTCTGCACAAGAAAGCAGACGCAAAAAGAAAGAGTACATGGATCAGCTAGAAAGGAAGGTAGAGATCCTGGTGTCAGAGAACAGCGACTACCGGAAAAGGGTGGACACCCTGGAGCAGAAGAACGCCACGCTGCTGAGCCAGCTGGCGGCGCTGCAGGCGCTGGTGGCGCGCGGCGGCCGGAAGTGACGTCAGCACCACGCGTGACGTCACCCGCCCGCGCCGACAGGCCGCCACTCAACCTCATACGTCACTATCATATAATTATTCTGCCGACCGTCTCGCAGTGAACCTGAGATCGGATTTGTCGTTTTAATTATACAAAGGCTGTGAGATATGACGGATACGGTGACATTCTCACAGTTCGATAGTTCGTTGGTATTGCAGAGACGCTGCCCCGTTTCGGAGTGTATATTTTAAATGTATATTTTGGATGTATTTACATAAGTAGCGCGGATCGTATTCCGAAGGGGACTAGTAAAGCGTTGAATGGTTGCTCACTAATATGTAGTAATAGGTTTCTGTGGTGCTGGATTCGATATACCTGCGTGCGGTATAGGTATACCACTGTCAAGTGCCACACTAGATTATTTTTACAACTCTTAAACAGTTTGCATCAGCCGACGCGTGGGGCGATGACTCGATGACAGGGATAATACTGGGCTCTAAGTAAGTAGCGACATAGTTTTACGCGTGTTAAATGAAATCTCGTAATATATTCTTATAGTGCTCTAGAAGCATTATATAATTTAAGTCTTCAATTTCTGCGTGTTTTTATTAAAATGTGCAATTAGCTTAAGAATTATGATTGTTACCCAAAGTATACAATACTGTATAGCAGGTCACGATATGGCTCGACTGCAATATTGATGGCCTAATTAACGTTATATGAAATTAACATCGGTGTTTTGATGATTAGTACTGACTGAACTACTAACTTAAGTTTCTTAGATCAGGAAACACGAAGGGGTGTGTATCGTTAAGATAACTGAAGCTAATATGAATTAATACGTTGTTTCCAGATCAAATCTAAACACTAGATTGCCAATGTCAATCCTTTGACCAGTTCTCTTAAAATCATTAATTGTTTTCTGACGACAAAAAGGCTTTCCAAGTTCTATGTATCTTTGTGACTAAATCGTACTAGCTACATAAATGTGCTATTGCGTGACGAGATATACAGACATTACGAATAGTCAGTACAAACGCAGCTTTAGTTGGTCAACGAAACTTCAGCTGTTTTTTTCTGTTGGTCTCTAGATATTCATCTAGATTATTTTGTTTCATCTCTTCATATCCACAGCTAATAAATGTTTGTCTACTCGCAATAACATTTTTTTATTGCTTCTTTTTCTAACAGATAAAACCTGTTGAATTTAAAAGAAGGACGCAATACAAAATGTGTGCCAAAATTGAGAATTCAATTTAGATATGCAATAGCGTCTTTTATACTACACTATTGTTATTGTTTATCTAGTAAATCTAGATAGTTGTCAAATTCGAATCATTTGATAGTCTATGTACCTTAAGTCAAACTAGCGCCATATGCTCCTCATCAGAAGATCAGGGCTTTTGACTTTCTAAATTAACTAGTGTTTGGCGGTATGGGCATAGTTAAAATATGCTCAAATCAGCGACGAACCTCTCGTGTCCTAGGAGGTTACTACCGTCTCTTAAAACCATGCAAGAACGATTGAGTAAAGGAGATGTCGCCTTACATCATGTTTTGCGCTGTCTCGCTTACTCACTGGATCTTGCATGGTTATAAGAGACGGTAGTAACCCCCCTGGCATTCCTGTATCTTCACGAAACTGATATATACACGTTGACATATTGCCGTGTGGTGTATTGGGAATCATAGTAGCATAATATGTAAGGCCGGTAACTCGCGCCTTACCGTATATTATTGAATTCCATGAATTTGCATTTATAGCGAAATGTGTATCACCTAGAGATTTTATTTAAGATAACGTTAGATATACGAATCTAATAGTGGACCCTATTTAAATACCGATTTGAACGACAAATGTAAATCGGATACGTCTAGTCTCACGTAGAACCTAATAGGCCCGTTGTCGCGGCTTGGAGATTTAAATACCTGTATTCAATCTCAATTCACACTGCGCTCTGTAATGTAATGACAAGTACAAATAATAGCATGCCTTCCATAACATAGCTAACACATATTTTTATTGTAACAAGCGCAAACTAATATTTCTACATTATGCATATCAAAAAGCATCTAACTAAAGTGTTTACACGCTTTCTGCCTCTGCACTAAGGTGTGCAAGCAAGATGTGAAGAGTAAAAATGTATTCTAGCTTCTTTATGACACACATAAAATGTACCTAATTCCAATGTAACAAATTTACTGTACTTTAAATTAAAACTTCATTAAAAATTACCTTTCATATTAACTGGTAAAATATCAGAGCGCTAAAATTATTTATTTAGGTACTTATAATACAATACCTTTAATTCCAGGGTAATTTTGAAATCGTCACCAAGTTTTTTAAGATCCATAAATAGTATAAATAAATTCACATTGTCTATTACCGATGGTCATGAGTAAATTTTTATACACCATTAGGAGATCTCTTTGAGAAAAACGCAGAAATGTAAATCCTTAGTAATAGTAGTTTCCATGACCTTAATAAAATGTGTCTTAGAATACTCAACATAGTTGGATTGTGAATTCAGTCTACAGAGCATCATAAGGGAGTACTCACACTTATCGACACGGAATCAGTTGGTCAGAAAAACCTTTACTTACTGCGATGGCTCGACGATCCAAAGTGTAT
Organism: Apomyelois bistriatella; assembly: GCA_947044815.1. Lineage (NCBI taxonomy): Eukaryota > Metazoa > Arthropoda > Insecta > Lepidoptera > Pyralidae > Apomyelois > Apomyelois bistriatella. Next base: position 4,068,079 of record OX345693.1, read on the forward strand.
CCTAGCCTCCGACATAAGAGCTCCCCACTCTCCACCCCTTGCTAGCCGGCTCTTTGTAGGGCTTCCAGGGGGGTTACTATCGTCTCTTAAAACCATGCAAGTTCCAGTGAGTAAACGAGACAGCGCAATACAAGATGTAATGCGACATCCCCCTTACTCACTGGATTTTGCATGGTTTTAAGAGATGGTGGTAAGCCACCAGGCACACTTCATCCCTCCAGCATATCTGGGACGTTCCACCGGCAGTTTTCCAGTCGGTCTTCCCATGAACGCTCTCTTGACATCCCCATCCTCTCCACGAAAAAAACCTTTGTCAACCTATTAAGTGTTGCTAATACCATTCGCACCGGCTTGGCTCGGACGCCACGCGATACGAATATGAGATTCGACCTTAATACGTTGACATAAAAGGTTTTTCCGACTGGCTACAGCCCATTGCGCGTCGATAAGTGTGGGGACGTCTAAAATTGGCGTGATCATTTAAATATAGTTTCGCGATAACCCTGGTCTTGCCAATTAACTAATTCTGAGCTTGTAAGACAACGGCGGGTACGAATGCGTCCGTATCGACAAATTTTCTTTTTACACTAAACATTCCATTAATTTTCTTGTAGTAATATGAGTGACTTAAAGTGAGCTCCTGTACTTATTACTCTAATCATAAATTAATAAACTATCCTGTACAAATCTATCTGTTTTATCGTAATTTATATACTTTATTTAAGGCCGCAGATTTGAGCGGACGAAAGTGTCCTAAAATTGTTACATTTATAAAATTTTCTTGTTGTATTAAATAATTTTTCAGTCATATCTACCATAATATCTATTTCATAATACCTTAAGCATACTCGCACGTGCAAACGATGTTGAACCAAAAGCCAAGATAAACATAAAGGTTTTAAATTATATTCGTTCGCTCAACTATGCAATATTTTAAATTTATGAGATGTTATGAATTGTTAGCATAATTTATATGTAGTCAAGTTGTTTGATAGTCTTATGTGTGACTAGAGCACTTGTCTTCTAATATAATACAGTGTAATAAAATTTTATTTGTTAATCATTCCATTTAAATAGCTTATTATCAGGTCTTATAGAATTTATATTCCAGTGGGACAACATATCGTCTACGTTTCCAATCAAAAAAAAATATAATGAACTTATCAACGAACGCCGTCGATTGAATTATACTGTTTTATATTTTTATTTTGTATTATAATTTACTGTGTGCAATTACTATGTTCTCTTTTAAACTTTAAAAGTTCTTCCTTATTAGAATGTTAAGGAAATGTTCTATTTATATCGCGCCGAAATGTGTAATAAATCGTATATCATCCCGTCTCACCGTGGGTATTATAAAAAATTGAGATATATTTTAAGAGATTTTTTCTAATGAAATTTTAGAAATATATATAAACACTGTTTTACATGTCTTCGCTATACAAATTAGATCCGCGGTTTAGCACGAACCTGCGGTTAGGTATCTAGTTTAGTGTCAGTATACCTACATATACAAGTTTATTATTGAAACTGCAATGTGTGCCTGCCTATCAGCTACTGATTTTACCAATATGAATAAGTATCGATTGTAGAATAGTGAATGATATCGAAAAGTATCCTTTATAGAGACGTTAATATTTAAAAATAAAGTATTTAACGTGTAAAAATATATAATTCCTATTATGGCATTTACCGTCTACAAAAAGAGTGATTTAATTGAGAACGACTTATATAAATTAATAATGTAGTTGATATTTTAACTTATGGATCAATTGTAGCCGTGGCTTGATGCAGCGAGGTGGCGAACTTATTGTGTAACGAAATGCCAAACATACAAGTAATACATGTTAGTGCAAGCACTGCACTTTAGGTGATATGAGTGTGATCCATAAACAACAACACAACAATAACAGAAGATATGAAATCAATTTACAAATTTTAAAAAAGTTTATCCACTCAATTAAGTAATTATTTCTTTACATATCTAAATAATAGATAATACTCGCATATGTCAAAAACCTGGCAAAAAATAGTAATAGGGCCATAGACTTCTACCACATAATGTGCTATACAGTTATTTTATCCTTACTAAATGGATCACACTTGGTAAGCGCAATGGTCGCGAATGGAGTAAGAGTCTTGCGTCCGTATAATTTTGTTATTCATTGAAAGTGTAATTTTATTAATAGTTTTATTTGTTAAAACTATGCACTGTTACCTTGAGTCATGATTTGTTGAATCGTTTGTTTTATTTTTATTTTTCAATGACATTACGGATTTTTCTGTCATCCTTCAGCTAATAAAGTGTCAAAAATAATGAATTAGTGTTTTTATTATATAAGGAACCATTAAAAAAATACTGTTATAGAATATGTACTTATATTAACTTCGGCAAGGTCACACTGATAGCATAATATTAGCACTAGTAAAGTAAGGGTCTACCCACACTGGGCATTTTAAACAGGCTATGATACTTATATAAAACTACATACTAAGACCCTTCACGAATCTCATTTAGAACTTAGTCTAAAACAACTTGACAATGCGGCAATTATAAATTGACAACGCGTGAATTGTGAGATTTGACAACTTGTCGATTGGGAGTTGACAATGAGGTGAGGTGATTATAAGTCGACAATGTTAATAGGTCCTTAATAGAACGTTAATAAGACTAGAAATAACTTTTTTCTTACATTACTTACTGTAGAACAAAGTAAATTTAGTATTTTAGTAGATTTAAAATTTTTGCTGATCAGTCTTTATCTTACATTCTATTGAACGAAAAATAATCGTGGTATTTTAGAGTAAGGTCCAACCATCGGAATCGAGTATTCTTATTTTTTTAACGGTTTTATTTAGCTCACCCCGTTTGTTTTTTATGGCAGGCAACAGAAAAATTTAAAGAAAATTATTTACAGCACCTTACAAAACTACATTATACTCTTATTATTATCAAGCACGAGTCTTGTCTTTACAACGTAATGAAAACTTTCTTCTTTGCCATAATGTGCGCTATGATGACCCATAAGGCTGTGCCCCAAACCGCCTCAACGAGTCTAATGGCGTGAGTCCTCATGAAAGGAATTCTCCAATGGAACGGGAAGAGATGCGCACAAACCGAGTGTCCAATGTACAGAGCTATGGCATTGAGCCCTGGCGCTCTGAAGGGGCCTCCGCCCCAAATACGCCAGGCATCGGTGAAGGTGTAGCAAATGCTGAGGAGCACTAGGCAGCACGCTGATGTTACCAGCACGAAAGACATGGACCTGGAATCGGTAAGTCCAGTGTAAGAGAACTAGTCAATATTCCTACCAGATGTATCAGACCTTGACCAAAAAGTGTACTTCATAATGCTGAAATAAAAATTATCTACACCTTAAGGATACCACCCGCGTAGTCATCTAGTGGCTCTGTCTATCATCTCTCGCAAGCAGCAATGCAAGCACAACCTTTTGGTGGCACACATAAATGAACTACCTGTGGTCTGCACCTTTTTTATCTCTGGTTAACATTGTTACAGTCAAATATCTGGTAAAAAACGTCTATTGGCTATGGTTGCCGCGCACACCTCCTCCGTAATATGCTTGACTATCAGTTCCGTAAACAACCAAAACAAAAGGCGTGAAAAGATTTCTTAATGGTCGGCAACGCGCACGTACGCACCCCTGGTGTTTCAGGCGTCCATAGGCTACTAACCGCTTCCCACAGGTGGGCCGTATGCCTGTCCGCCTACTAAATGGTACAAAAAAAACTAAACAAAAGAAACATGGTTACCATAGATTCTTGTTTATGGGCACCACTCCATGCTCCCTGGAGAAGCCAGCCAGCAAGGCGCCGGCCAGCGCGAACACCAGCCCCCACGCCAGCCAGCGGGAGATGCGGGCCTTGTGCGACCGCTGCAGCAGGACCGTAGCCCCCGCTTGGACGCCCAGAAGCGCCTGCACTGCTGACGTCAGACAACCTGGAACATCAGGCGGCTTATTATAACTCTTGAAACCATGCAACAACGAGTGAGTAAGCGAGACGGCGCAATACATTATGTACCTAGTTAAGGTTGGTTAAGGCGACATCTCCCTTACTCAAACGTTTTTGTTTTTAGAGTTGCAGGTCGTTAATAATATAATATCAATGGCGTTATGAACTGGGGTATGAGTTAATATTTACTTAATTAGAAAATTTTAAAGAAAAACAATGATTGAAAAATAAGTCTATTCACTTACACATTCTAAAAGGTACCTACAATTTCGAAAAACAAAATTTCCGTAATTCTGTTTCAAATGAAATTCTACATAGAATTAGGAACTGCATGCTGCGAGCGCCAGACGAACTTCGTGTTCGCGTTTGACACTGATTACATAAGGGATAAGAAAGAGGTTCTCAATCTAAATTTTTAAGGAGTGTATGTTTCGTAGGAATAATTTATTTTGGACATATGATGTAGGTATGATAGGGTACTTACAAAAGTTTTAAAAATAAGGTAACATACCAAAACCGAAAGAGACAAGAACATAAAATACAATATAACTACTAAACTATATTAATTTCAGTTTACCTTTACCTACCTAACAGTTCTTTCCTGCAGACTGGAATGATATAATTATAGGTATATATTTAGTTTCCTGCAGTCGAAAAATTATAAGTATGTATAAGTATGGTCTTAATTTGTTTTCTTACATAATTATATTTATTAGGCATTTAGTCTTTCATTTTATGCTACATATGTCCTTTCTAGTCCTGCAGTTTGAAGAAGTCTTCCAATGTCTGTCTCTTTCACTTTATAGCAGAATACCTAATGTTTTTTTCCCTGTACAAGGATTGATATAGGAGCATGCTGTTTTGAGAATTTCAGCACATTGTTCGAAAAATAAATATTTCCATTTCTTTAGACCAAAAAGACTGCAGTAAAGGTATAACCAGATATAGTATAAAATTATTTTGAAGAGCTCGTACAAGGCCACTGGCAAAAATAAACGAAATTAGGACGTCGTCAAATTTTGTCGTCGACCTTGTAAACAATTAGGGGCACAGCCACGAGTTTTCAGTTCGTTAAATTTAGCTCATATATTAATATGGAAAAAATACCTATATATCGTAGCCAAGTAGCCAATGTATAGAAATACTAGCTTACCAAGGAACTTCATAGTTTCCCTGGAACTTTTATTCAACGCTAAGATAATAAATAACACTGACCCTAAACAATTTAGTGATGAAAGAAAAACAAAAAAGAAAATATGCTTAATTGAAAAGATCGGTCGAAAAGATGATTGTAAAGAATAAGCAGCATATTACATACTGCAACGGGTTATAGACGACTTACCCAATAATCCCTCCGGGTCAGTCGGCAGTCCCCCATACACTCTCTTGGCGTCGCTGTTCTGGAAGACATGCAATTCTCCCAGCAGAAGGCGGTCGATGTAGCCGGCAGCGCCTCCACTGCAGTTCGGAGCTACCCAGTCGTCATGCTTGCCACCAGGACCGAGATATCCACTGAAACAAGAAGGTAAAAATATTGAGATACTTACCGTCACAATTGGTATACAATGTCCATTATTTTTATAATGCTCGGATATTTAAGTAAGTTTTGCAAATTAACAGTTTAATTTTTTTTACCATGTGGTAGACAAAAATGTAATTTCAAAGGCCTTTAAAATCAATTAAATCTACTCGGTCATCCATACAGACTTACATCATCACCTCTCTTTATTCACAAGGGTTGACTTATATGTTTTCTTTTTCCTTCGGATTCCAATTAATGATGAAGGTCCCCTTTCGTGAGTCTAAACTTAAAATAATTCATTAGATTAGGCCGTGTTAGTGCAGATTTGTTTGTCCTATTCTTAAGGTAGCTAAGAAGAGATTGCCCTAGCGATCAGGGCCTCTATGTACAATGTACATCTTATCACGGACTAACATGTATTTTTATGGTGAAATTTGTTTGTACTTTAACTTACTTAATATCAGAAGAACAATAAAAATCTCTGATACTCACGCAGGACAGTCTGGGTGGTGGATGGTGAAGGTGATAGCGCTATGTACTGCCACCAAGACAGCTGCCAGCACCCAACACCACAGACAAGACAGCACGTCCTTTAAAGCCTGCCCGCAAGCGCCCTAGAAGTCAAGAGAAAAAGTTCATCAATTAAGCGCGATTTGAATGGATCGCGTAATTTGTTAAAAACCCAATTTCAATAACAGGGTTATTTTATCAATAAATAAAACATACGATACCTATTGTTTGTTTATCTTTGGCTGACCTTTAAAAACCCAAGTCCAACTCATCTGCATAATAGGTAGCCACGTTCACTGGCTTGTGCAAATTATGTGTAAAAAAGTTCTTATTTTAGCCAGTGATCATACACCTGAGGCGTATTTAAATGCCTATTTACAGAAATTTAAAATGTATGCCTATTTAAAAGTTTATAAGTTCGTTATTTACAGATAATGTCTAAAGAGCTCTCAGCGTGAAATAATGTAAGCTCTCATCTTAGCGTTCGGCTGAAAACAATGGTATCAATTACGATTGTCACTGCTCACTACGATACACTGTTGTGTGTAGGTAAACATAGTTAAGACTTAACCACTGGCACTATTATAAATTCTATGCCACTGGTCTTATTACAACGAGGAGATCGTAGGTTCGAATCTCACGGATAACATACTTTGTCAAAGTAGGCTTGCATAATAATATAAATCCCGTCAACAGCCGTGAGGTAGTTTAGAAATACTGACACCAGCCAAAGACCAATCAGTGGCGGAGTTTAGGTCCTCTCAAATATAATTATCCAAAAACAACTTAAAAAGACGACCACGGTGTACAGGGCCAGTTGACATTACAACCCGATCGGTGAGCAAAATCTTTAATACATACCCGTGGAGGCGTGTAGTACTTGGGCGCAGTGAGGGCATAGAACCCAGCTGCTATGAGGTAGGCCACAGACAACCGCTGCAGCACCCCAAATATACGCAGCTCTTGCAGCATGTTGGAGCCGTAGATGGTGTTTAGGGACATGCCCAGGAGGAACATCAGGCATGACCGCTGCAAAGAAAATTAGTTCGGTCTTTGTAACAGAAAAGCCGTTGCCTATAAGTGTTTTAAATTGTTTTTATTTGTATTTGTAAGAATTATCCTTTGTTCTGAAACGAGTCCTATAATCTACGGACATGAAATATACTGCCACTCTGACCAACTGTTATCTAATGTAGATACTTGCGATTTTCTGAAAATCACTAGCATGTTTTTAGTTTAAGAACCTACATAATTGGTATATACTAAAAAAATGAATATTAGTTTTTTTATCTTAAATAGGTACTAGCTTTCGCCCGCAGCTTCACCCGCGTGAATTTCCCTCGGGAACAGTGCTTTTCCCGGGATGTAAGGTACCCTATATCCTTCTGAATACTTCTATGTGTATGCAAAATTTCAGAAAGATTGGTACAGTATATAGGGCTTGAAAGTAACAAACAAACAAACTCACTTTCGCATTTATAATATTAGTTGGATGGATTGGATTGGATTTTAATCTAAAATACAATATTCCTTATCAACTACTTACAAATAATTTACAAACCTTACTTACAAATAAAGATTACCAAAATACTATAATGATACAGTCTAGTCTCAACATCTTCATCAAAACGTCCCGCGATCTAGTTCATATCTCGCGACAAGTTGACCATTGTTCTTGTTAATTGGCCGTTACTACTTTCAAAGAAAGTAAACCAGGCCACGTCCGACAGTGGGTCAGTACATAGCAGATTACACGAAGCAATTATTTTGAAAGCATACATCAACGACTCCGATCACATGTATCATTAAACACTGCGTATGGAAGCAGCGTTGTACAGCACGCTAATGGAAATGTACGAGTATCGGCAAATGTTCAGAGAAACTCCTTAGATAGGTAATCACGCAAGCGAAGAATTTCCAATGTATACGTTCTGCAATAGTGCGTGCTTTGATTGACCGATTACGAAGATATTTGCCCGAGATTGCGAGATAAAAGACACAGTTCAACAAAATACGGATGGACGTATGATGCAAGTCCAAAACCGCGTCTGAATCTGAAAGTGAATGGGATTACGTGGAATGATGTTCTTTCCATATCAATTATGCGATTGTCGCATAGGAAAAGCTAATTAATATTTATGACGAATGTAAACTACCTAATAGTTTATAAGAATTTTCTATTTATTTCTAAGTTGTAAAGGAAATAAAGTGGACACCTAGGAAGTTACAAATATTCAACAACTTTACATTTTGAATCCGTTATTGGCGGGCCTAATAATAAACACAGCACAAAGCAAGCTTACAAAGTTATATAACTATTATTTTTAAATATCACCGACATAATCGCTTATCGGGGCATCGCAACCTCCGACGCATGCAATTGCATTGAGTAGTAGCTACCATGCCGACTATAAAATAAGGAGAATCCAGAAAAAAAAAACACATAAATATAATTCTTTAAACGTATAGCTAAATCCTTAAAGAAATGGTCAATCATGCTCGAATGCTATCAGATGGTACTTAGTATAGTGGTCGTTAAAGGAACCACGTCGGAGGCCGAGAGGCGGTTTGGAAGTATTCTGACACCAGGTTGTGGATCTGGAAGTCCTGAGTTTAATTATTCCATATCCGTATTTACTAATTTCCAGGGCTTTTTTTTACCTACTCGTTTTTGGGCTTGCTATATACGTGACTGTTCATTTGCTATGAATTCTATACCTGCTAGTATCTACTGAACCATAATAGGATTGTGCATCAGTTTTCATTCAGCAACACACCCTGGCTTCACCGAATTCTGAAGAGTCGCAGAACGCTGGGACCAGAACCAGAAAACAGCGGAAGAAAACCTTTTTGAGGTTAGCTATCCAACGCAATCTATACCCATGCAGTCCATTTCATGGCCGTGTTTTACAATGCAAATTGTCTGAACTGTGTATGGAGTGTTTCTATATTATCGTCAATTTGCAACCAGATGCTGTAATACTTGTGTTTACGTAACCTGCTGAGAGTCAACCACCCCTGGGTCCTGCGGAACCTGTTATTGGAACCGATCCTATTCAAGTCGAGAGAATTTAATGTAAATGTCATCTTAAACTTGGTTGCAAAACGAGACCGCACATACAGTTTGGTTACATAAGGTTTTAAAAAGCTTTTTCACCTTAAAATTCTACTGTTTTATACATAAGGATAAAGAGGTTTGTTCTGCCTTTAAGATAAAAATTTATTTTCTTAGTTTTTATTTATTTTATACATTTAATGCGCACCAAAATATTGGTAGGATAATGGATAAAGATTATTTTATAACACACAAACTTTTACACATATACACGCACATCGACCATAGATTGCTCAGAGATTGAGACTCGCTTTCCACCAGCGTGGATTATTAAAGTCATCAAGATACCTAACTACTTGTGGAAGTTTTATTAAATTTAATAATTGGACTAGTATTTACAGATTTTTTTGTACAAAAGAATAAAAACTAAAATTCTAGAATTTCGTGATCTTGCCCGTGAAGCATGGTACCTAGTAAGAACACTGGCTGCGTTCCTCCTCTGGATAGCTATGCTAATCCTTTGGGCGAAAAAGCAGCCAGCCTTCTAATCACCAGCGGCGCAGATCAGTCGCGGAGAGATCTTTTTGAAAAGATCTCTTGCGCTAGGGCCCTAAGTACTTACCCTGACGATGTGCAAGACGATCTTCCACCTCGGGACTCCCTTGGCGAAGGCACTCTTAACCGACAGCGGGATACAAACGCCCATGATCCACAGGAACGCTGGAAACACCAGGTCCCCGGCCACCAGGCCGTTCCACGTGGCATGTTCCAGCCACCAGTAGCCACCAGCGCCATCGTTCACGAAGATCATGAACACTATGGCTATCCTGAGAGAAGAATGAATAATAAGTTTTATATCACCTTGATATTAGGTATAGTCCGGTCAAATTAGACATTTGACCCACGACAAATTCAGGGGAAGCTGAAAATTCTTACAATTGTTTAAATCATAATTATAAACATTGTCTTAAAAGTCCCAATCGATCCCATGTAAGGAAAAAAATTTAGCGGGGTAAAAAGGTCCAAAAAATGGGTTTTTCGCGATTTTCTTGAAAACGGTAAGTTTTATCGCAAATTTACTTCAGACATAATTTGTAGATCAGAAAAGGTATTAATAATTTTTTTCTTAAAAGCCACCGCTTCTTTGATATAACGATGCAAAAAATTGCAACTTGTAAGCGCGCGCCCATATACTTGCGCTAAGTACACTACCTCAGAGGTGGCGTGGAAACGTGTGCGTTTATGACGCTTGCAATTTTTTGCATCGTTATATCTCAGAAGCGGTGGCTTTTAAGAAAAAAATTATTAATACCTTTTTTATAGGAAATTTCCTGATCTACAAATTATGTCTGAGGTAATTTTGCGATAAAACTCACCGTTTTCAAGAAAATCGCGAAAAACCCATTTTTTGGACCTTTTTATCCCGCTAAAAATTTTTCCTTACATTGGATCGATTGGGACTTTTAAGACAATGTTTATAATTATGATTTAAACAATTGTAAGAATTTTCAGCTTCCCCTGAATTTGTCGTGGGTTTACAAATTTTTTGGTCTAATTTGACCGGACTAGTAGGCCTCGCATGTAAGTAGAAACTAATTTGAATATCTCTGTTGATCCCTTAATTGCCTTTAACGACCATTACAGTAACCAAGAGTTGTCAATTCCAAAGATAGAAATAACATGATTATTAACAACTTTTGTATAGGTATCTATAACATTTGCATCAAAAATCTTGAAAATTTCGCTCAAATCTCAAATGTTAACAAAATATGGCAATAAATAAATAAATAAAAATATATCAATCAATATCGCGCCGCAACTGTATAACGGTTTTTAATGCTATCACATTATTAATATTAGTAGGACTTGAGGTGGTAGGGACTAGCGACTATTAAATAGACGAATGGTACTAGTTGAAGCAATACTTGCCCTCTAAATGTGTCCAACGCCCTTAGCCGCTGCTGTATAGCCAACTCCTTGTCTCCATAACGGAGTTTGCCGGTCTTGTGTACCCGGGACATGATGAACCTGACGATCCCATATAATATCCACGCGCCCAGCAACACGCCCAGCAGGAGAAGTAATGCTGTTGGGAAAAGTATAAATAAAAAGGTTGAAAAGTTTGAAAACTTTCATTCATTCATATCGTCTAAAATGACCCCGCTATGGTGTAAGGGTTTTTTGAAACCGCCATTTCGCCCCTGACGTAGTTTCTTTCACGACCAATAGAATCGGAACCGCCCATGGTCCTATGGGCTCACATGCCTTTCGAAACTGAATCATCTCTTTTAACGGACAATAAGGTGATTCAAACCAAACTGCAAACATCTAATAATCTGCGATAAGTAGGCTTCTTCCGATTTTAATGAATAAATGAATTTCTGACAAAATCTCGACGACACTAAAATTCGAAGATCAGAAAATATTTTTTTATGCCGACTTGGAAAACAAGTAAAAAGATACTTTATTATGTAATGTGCGCAACATCTCGGCGCGAAACAATACTTGGTAGTTTTTATTTTCTAATACAGAGTTGCAACATTATGTTCCCTGGTGAACTAATCAAAGAACTTATGTTGGTACTTTTTGTCGACGTATTCCATATTGGGCACCTAATCAAATGGCACCTGAGGTAGTCCACCTGATTTTCTGACAACGCAACATTTTGTAACGAAATTAAAAAAAATCTTGTCAATTGGTTTTTATGATATTATATTTTAAATTTTACATACAAAATTAATCAGTAAGACCTTAACTTTCGATCAAAATATGTAATAAATTTCCGTTTGATTTGACAGGACTGACGACCGCTAAAACTGGTTTTGGTATCATGGACAACTCTTGAATGCATAATGAGATATTCGAATACAGAGAACACAAATTATTGCAATAAATGTAACAGCAAAGTGAAATTCATACAGCTGTTTTCCTCAAGTAGGTGTCTTGTTTTAACAAAAATAATAAGAAGGAGGGAATTATGTAAAAACATTTTATTTGTTTATAGGTTCCCTGATATTTATAAAACTTAGGTAGGTACATAAATAATAAATTTTGAGAAGACAATTAATTTCACATGAACTATTATGTCATTTAAATTAAAGCAAGTTAAACGATATATGAACCTATGTCTGGATATTTGCCAGAGAATTCTAGATTTTATGGAGATTAATATTACTATACCGTGGTGAATGTAGTAAAATTGAATTTAGGATGTCTTTTATGTATATATTTTTTTACAAAATTTTATAAAGGTTCCTTAATATTTAGGTAGCTACTAGTCTTGAACTATGTTTCTACTGAAATTCGGATGTCGTCAAAAAACAAGCGATAATATATTTTAACGTAGCCACTTGATCCGTTTATCTTCGATAGAAAACTCTCTAGACCGACTCATACCATCGATAACGTTACAGATATAAGTTTCAGAGATGTATCTTAAGCATTATACAAAAAAAATTATCGAAACATAGCATACAAGTGTAAAAACTAAAATTAAAATGATAGTTGTACTAATAGGATTATTTGTAGCAAGTTGTTTAGCAGATAGTGCTAATCTGAGGGTAGATCCATTAGTGCTTATCAACCAGGGATTGGTCAGAGGCCGCAGAGCCACTGATGGTGACTATTCCAAGTTCCTGGGTGTGCCGTACGCTAAGGTTGATTTGGATAATCCTTTTGGGGTATGTATTTATTTATTTGACCCAGACATATGGTCTATCAATATCTATCAATATATCAATGTATATTATTTAATTGAATTGCTCATTGTTGATTGTTGTCTAACAATTAAATGTAAATTTTATCATAAACTAGCTATTTCCCGCGACTTTACTCGCCCGTTGTGTGTATGTACTATAGCCTATACTATATGGTTGTACTATAACCTTTCCTAAGAATTGGGCTATCATATACAGAAATAATTTTTCAAATCGGACCAGTACTAAAGTTGTAAGCGTTCAAACAAACAAACTCTTTAGCTGTATTATATTAGTATAGAACTATATATGGTACTTATACGATTAGCATGGAAAGTTTATTTAGTATACATATAATATTATATAGTTATTAATAGTATCATCGTTTTCATTATTTTGGTTCTTTAATTAAGTAAAACTACATATCCGGCCAGATTCTGATTTTTAAAAAGTTGATGACTTAAGAGTATAGATACAGTCATACATGCAAAGTAGATATTGAACAAAAAAAAATGAAATTTAGAAAACTATACTTTAAGTAAAAAAGGTAAAAGTAAAGCTTATTTTTTAGATAATGCAGATAGCAGTTAGTTCGCAGATTATGCTTTACAATTGTATTTCATAGGTACAAAAAAGTTGGTGAACTTATATGACGTAGGTTTATAATATTGTTGTGAATAGGAATTAAGTATAATCTTCGGCTCGTGTCAAAGATTACATTCTCCCGATAAAAAGGCGAAACACGATAAGTAAATATGTGAGATAAGAAATAGAAAAATCCAACCACTACAGCCTACAATAACAGATTCAGAATAAGTATTATTTTCAGGTCAGTAGCCTAGCACTTTCAACTTACGAGTACATTACATATTTCATCACAAATGATAAAAAGATACATACTGGGCGGTAAACTTTGAGTGATAGCTTAACCACTTGGTTAGCCTTGTTGACCTCGGTTGTTGCATTCAAGATACGAGTATGACGTTGACTATTACTTGTATGTAAAGTAAGCAATCATTTAGCGATGTTTCAAACGGTTCGAAAATGTCCATGGAAGTCAGTTCATTGATATGTGTTCATTTAATTTCCTGTTCTCATTCTAGCCGGCCGAGTCAAGTCCTATCTTCGAAGAAATAATTTTCAACGCCTACGATGGATCCGCGATGTGTCCTCAATCAGATAACCCTCATATTGAAGCAGAAACCTTAGACTGTCTTAAACTGAATATTTATGTTCCAACAAAAGCAAGCTCCAGTGATCCTCTGCCTGTTCTTGTGTACATTCATGGAGGAGACTTCTCACGCGGAAGTTCTGGTGAATACGGAGTGAGAAATTTAGTAAAACATGGAATTATAGTGGTAACTATAAATTACCGCCTTGGTCCTTATGGATTTATGTGCCTTGATGTCCCAACTGTACCAGGAAATCAAGGCTTGAAGGATCAAGGATTGGCACTACAATGGATACGAAGAAACATTAATGCATTTGGGGGAAATCCATACAATGTAACGTTGGCCGGCCAAGATGCTGGTGCTGCTTCTGTATTACTCCATTTATACGCAGACAAACTGAAATTATATCACAAAGTCATAATTGAGAGTGGTACCCCACAGAATGAAGGTATGTTTGTTGATGCGGATATTAACGCGGCTATCAAATTAGCAGAGTTACTGGGCTTAAATACAACCAGCACTCAAGAAGCCTTAGAATTTCTTATTCGCACACCGCACTTTTTAGTCACAGCAGCCGCTAGAGACTTAAACTTACAGCTTAAACCTTGTAAGGAGAGATCATTCAGTGGAGTTGAAAACTTTGTTGAAACTGATCCCTATTCATTATCAAACGAGAGAAAAATCCGTGACACACCCATATTAATAGGCCATACGAATAAAGAACAGATATCTCTTGATGAGTTTGGTGAACAGTATTATGAAACAGATCCTTTTTACAGAAAGATAGCAAACAATTTTAACCTCAATGAAGATCAACTAATTATGGTGTCGCAAAATATAAGACACTTTTATATCGGCGACAAACCTGTTTCACCAGAAGTTGCGTCACAGATAGAAGATTTTGAATCAGATTTTGTATATAATCATCCATTGCAAAGAACAATAAACAATTTGTTAAAAGAAAATGCTAACCCTGTATACGAATATCTGTTTAGCTATGTAGGTAGCTCGGGAGCTCAAGGGGCCGGACATTCGGCAGAGTTGAATTATTTGTTTGATATGTCCGACAGTTTACAATCGGAGGAAGACCAGCTGATAGCGGATCGCATAACAAGTTTGTGGGCAAATTTCGTAAAGTACGGGTAAGTGTAACATAATTTTTTAAATATTTATGCTAATAGCCCAATTCATTCTGTATTACAGAAACAACGTATACGTTAAATAAGACTTAACATTATCAAACGAACTTAAAATTTATTTAGATGTTTCTATATCATTTAAGTTAAGACTTCGTAAGAATAACAGCATCCTACTAAGACTTGGATTGTCCTACTATTATTTTTTATATCGACTATGTCAACAGGTTGTCAATTAAAAAAAAAAAACATTACATTTACAGTAACCCGACTCCTCGGGACACGGCTGTAGTGCCAGTGACATGGACGCCAGTAACCTCCACCACCAGGCCGTACTTGGTGATAGACTCTGACGTCAGGATGGAGAGCCGCGTGTTCAACGACAGGATGGCCTTTTGGGACCTCTTCTATACTAGTTTCGGCAACTACAACAAGCTAATACGGGAATGTAGTTTTTACTAGTACCAAAAATTATATATTCTGTGCTAGGTACTCGAATGAAGTGTTAATATTTATATGAAAACTTTGTTGTTTTGTACTGTTCAAAATATAGGTATAATCTCTAGAAATTCGAATTTATTTATTGTAGGTATTTTATGTCTACCAAAATGTCTAAGAAAAACAATTCCACAATTAAAGTTCATTAGCAGAGTAGCTTTATTTTTGAAAGGGTTACTATATGAAAAAACTTGCTAGTTTAAAACTTTGTACGAGTCCAAAAATTGTTATTATCCATACTAATATTATAAATGCGAAAGTCTGTCTGTCTGTCTGTCTATCTGTCTGTCTGTCTGTCTGTCTGTCACCTCTTCACGGCTAAACGGCTGGACAGATTGTGATGAAATTCGGTAGGGATGTAGTTAACGACCTGAGGTCAAACATAGGCTACTTTTGGGCGCGATATAACCGAGACCCACGCGGGGCGAAGCCGCGGGGAACAGCTAGTTAAGAAATACGTTTTTTATAATCGACTCGTGGAAATTTATTTATTATGATTTTTATTTTTTAATAACAAGTTTAATTCTGTAAAAAATGTCCCCTACTGTTTTTGGCTAGGTGGAATGCAGCAGCATTTGACTGGATCTTAGGTCGTGGTTCTTGAAATGTTGCGATTAATATATAAGTGAATAAGGGACCTTTCACATTCGTGTACCTATTTATATTCATCAGATTGTAGTTAAGATTCTGGGTCACCGTCTCGGCGGATGAGACTCATCATCTCAAATGATTTTAGGAGCAATAGCATGCAGATTGTCTGAACACACAATAAAGATTGACGGGATAAAAATATTTGAATAACAACTGAGTAGATCTTTTTTTCTAATCTGCCTTCGTTTTTTTAAAGATATAGAAAAAAAACTCGTTTTTAATTGTAAACACAGCGTTCCTAAAACCAAAACATTGTATTAAATATTATAAGGTATGGTATTTGATAATATTAAAGTTGGAAAATAGCTATTTAATCAATTTTCACTTTACATAACACCGTAAAATTTCTAATCGATAAATCAAATGTAAAATTTAGCGATTAAGTAGTTGCCTTAGAAATTAACTTTCACTGTCGCGATCCCAACGGTACGCCACAGTTTAGTTTCGCTAGATCTCACTTACAAAGCGTGACCATAGTAATTCATCTGTAGTAATTTCTTGGTTTCAAAACAATAAAAAAAAATGTTATAGGCTTACCTCATCATCGACTATTAATGCGTTTGCCAAAAATCTCTATTCTATTTTCGTTTGCTTAAAAATCCTATCTACCTATTAGTCCCAATGATCCCGTTCCAGTTCGGATACCATATAAGTATACCAAGTGGTATGGTATCCGAATCATACGGGAAATATACAATTTTTAGTTTTCACTGGGCAAAACATATTGAATGTTTTAAATCACCTGATTACCTTATAAGAAAGATTCCGTACTTCTAATATGTAAGCCCGGATGATATTTGACAACCGTCCAATTAAGGTTTGGAAACTGATACAGGTATCAGTTTCCAAACCTTTATTGGACGGTTGTCCATGCATGCTTCCCGATAAACAAGTATAGCGTTCTAAAGGAACATAATGAGAAAATGTTAACTGAAATTGTTACCATTCTTAAAGTCAATTCAAAACATCGACAGCATTTATCAAACGACAATGTTCACATTAGCATACTTTGATGAGTATAAAGAGTCCTCTGACAATGTGAGTGGGCGAGCGCAGAATGCCGGTTCTACATTGTCGAAATGTACTGTTACATATCAATGAGGTTTTTTTAACTATAGTAGGTATGTAAGTGTATGGCACTGAACCGATTCTTAGCGGTAAATATATGATTGATTAACTATATGGTCGTTACGTAGATTGTTAGTTTAGAGAAAAAAATGAATCGCATATAAAATACTAGCTGTTCTTGCGATTTTACTCGCCTCTTGTATGCACGAACTATAAGCTTCCCAAAGGATCATATGTAAAAAGATTTTTTGAAATCCGACCATATGAGTAGTTATAAAAACAAGCAAAAAAAAAAACTCTTTTTCTTTTCTTTATTATATAAGAAAGTATAGATTAATAAATTATTTAAAACCTTACCCTTAAATCTAAAATCTACAATAAATAAATAAACTTATTACTATAAGCATTTCGTAGTGCAGATGTATTTTTAGATTGTTCCTTAGAAAAGACTTAAACGCATTCGCACCCAATTGATCGAAGGATAAGTACTTTTGTATTAGTGCCAAAGATAATAAATCCGAATAGAATCGAAGTGTAGATAAAGACGAGCAATGGCAGATATCCGAAGATATAGTATCTTCGTGCAAGGGCAACCAGAATGTGTCAAGGGAGTACGATAAATAGTGGCACTTGAATGAGGAGGAAAATACATAGGTACTACCTACACTACCTACTCAACCACCTACCAAAAGGTCACAGTTATTTTTACTAAAATTAAATGCGAAAATGAGTTTGTAAATTTGTTTGTGCGCTTTATTTACTAAAACAATTATCGTGAAATTTCGCGTATAATTAGTAGGAGTACTAAGAAGGACATTACTTTTCATCTAGGCATAAAGTACTGTTCCCGTGGAATTTACGCGAGCGAAGCCGCGGGTTGAAGCTAGTACCTTATAATAAGTCAACTTGCACCCAAGTAAAATGTAAGATGATTATACATTTGAACCTATTTTGAAGTCGATTAAAACAGTTGGGTTTAAGCCTTTCATTAACAGTACCATTGTTATTACAGTGCTATAAACAATATGTTTGAGTCATGAAGCCAAGCGAAACAAAGTTAACGCTGTTAAAAAACAGTCAAAATTTCATGCACCTCTACATTAATACTTAATTTTCATAAAAAAAAAAAAATATTGATTTATTTCATTGCACTCGCACACTCAAACAAAGAATGTCATATGGGATTCTCAGCCAATCAAACCTTAAGATTAAGCAGAAAATCAAAAGAAAAAATCACATTGTATTTAATTTTAGGTAATACAAGTAGGTATATCTTCCTATTACTAATTGCATCGGTCAATGTGTTGGTTCATGAGGTTCATTCGCCTTATTTCAATATCTATAGATATGACTCTACAATAGCATAACATTGGCGATATGGTGATTACTGAGTCATAAAAACAAAGTTAACCTCATTATGAGATAACAGCTTTTGAACTGACGATCTCTAGGAAGTTTAAGTTATTTGTTAAAGTTTTGATTGTATTTGATGTAAGTAACAAGCTCACGTCTTACAGTTCTAAAACTTTAAATATTATTTAAGTAAGTATATTAGTTTAAAAAGAGTTGCATAGTTTTTCATACTAGTACGTCGGTCTTTTGATTGTGTGATGTGACATAGCGCCTCATATAATGTATTTACCTTCTATATTTTGATTGCCTATTTATTTCACTTTCCACTTCCTACCCTCATTACATTCTAGTATACTTATCACTCTCGTCGTACACGTTCGCCGATTACTCCTAATGTTTTATTTTTTAAGATGTTTGTGTCACTGGATTACTGGTAGCATTATTCATTTATTTGAATAAATCTATGTGAATACATAAAATAGTCAATACTGATTCATTAGGTACCTACTATCAATCATCACAAAATAGACGACCTTTTTTATAACTACGACGAGTTTCGTAGTTATAAAAAAATGATACTTGTGACTTACGCTTGTAAATGTCCACTGGCTCCTTCGTCGTGGTGATGCCACATCCGCCATCACTCACGTTAAGCCTGTATACTCCAAACTGCCCGAGGTCTGGTCGTAACTGGCACAACATCCCTCTGAACCAAATAAAGGGTTAAATTAACAAGATCTCATTGTATTGTAGATACAAACTTAAACTATCCTTTAAAATCTATGATTGATTGTAGAATACAATGTTCTTTCAAATTATTTGTTTAGAAACTTTGACAACGACAAGGTGTGCATTGTGCAAGTTTAATTGACTTTATAACGAATATTTATTTACTTAACATTATAAACGCGAAAGTTTGTAAGAATGTATGAATGTTTGTTACTCTTTCACAGGAAAACGGCTGAACCGATTTGGCTGAAATTTGATTGATTGCTTAGATCCTAAAACAACACATAGGCTTTATTTTATCCCGGAATTACCACGGGAGCAGAGCCCCGGGCATCAGCTAGTTATAGAATAATATACACTGTGCGAAATATTAATCCGAAATTATAAGTAGGTTTTTTTTGGAATAAATTGTTTAAGAAATAGTCTGGACGGTATCAATTGCGAATCCACAATATTACTCATTTTTGTATGTGTTAAGTAGTTAGCGTCCACTCGGATAGTTAGCACTGCTACGCTTACTATTCAAAAAAAAAAAGAATTAACATTATTTTTATATGACCAGCTGCTTGTCTGAAATCGCAATCCCATTATCAATCCTCTGGCAAAGCAAATCATTTCCGGGCTTCAAAATCGCGTTGAGGCCTGGGGTATTGATTGCAATTAAAAAACCGGAATCACTGCCCATAACATAGACTTTAGAATAAGTATAGCTGTTTTACTTACGAGGTGTTTCGAACACTGATATACTTTTCGTCGCCAATAGTGTATATTCTCCAGGTGGCGCTCCGGGCTGTGCTCGTCACCCATGATTCCTCTGAACCAGCTGTTAACTTCTTATGAAGCTCGAATGGACACTGAAACAAATAATTATCAACGAAATTTTTTAATGGTATTTTCCTGCTAGTGCTTTCTATTAGACATGAAATCTATCAAGCGCGAGTCAGACGTGCGCGAATTTAAGAGGGCTCATGAATTAGATATTGTTTTCTAATTTACATGAAAAAAACCCTGTTTATTATATTTTTTTAGTTCTTGAAGTTATATTCCTTTTGCTGCAAAAGAAAAGGTACGGTACATTTTGGGAAAATTTAGACATCTCTAGTCATTTACAAGATACAACCCGCTGACAGACGGACGGACCACAAAGAATCATACCAAAGTTATTTACATAGGTACACATAGGTTTCAAATGCATTAAACATAACCCTCGCATAGTGCAGTCGGGTAAAAATAGGTAAATTATGAAATTTAATACCTAGATTTATGCAACTATGTCTGAACCCTAGGATCAAAATTAGCCGTTCTACCCCCGTCAATCCCTATTAATAGGCAGGGAAACACAGCGGAAAATCCCGTGACACACCATTGATTCCATCGGGCTAATCGGAGGTCATTATAGGGCTATTCCTAGAAAATTACGCGCATTGTGTATAGCCTCTCCCTACAGTACCTACCTATAAGCCTTTGTATAACTTTTTATCGAAATGATTGTAAAGTTAGTAAATTCATCATGAGTGCTCACACATAGGTATAACTTATTTGATTTCATTATTCCACCTTCCTGCATGGTCTAGGCTTTACGAATAAATTATTTTTTAACAATTTTTTTTGTAAACAGTAATTACAGGGCTTGCATGGTCCCTGTTGCTACGCCTAGTCTACTTAAGTATAAAAAAACCTTTATTCTATCACAAATAATAATAAAATAACTCCTATTTCTAACAGTCGTTTGTATTCAATCGTCAAAGTCAGTTCAGTCGTATTATTTCAACATAAATATTTTTCACAGATAAAAAAATGCCTTGGAGCCGCGCGCGATTCCAAATTCTTTGATATTATTGGATTTTGGAAGTCCTCTGCGGCGTATGCCTCCCCCAGTGCCTTTCACAATGTTCTATATCTCGCCTTTTTCATGAAACCTGCACTACATCTTATCTTTTACTGAGGTCAACATAAACCAAAAACATTGAAACAGTAGTGGAAGTGTTTTTAACAACAAAGCGAATGATGGTTTTAAAAACATAAAAGACATTTGGGTGTGCAGGTTCAATTGATCTTTTAAATAAACGATAACAGTGGCAATGACGCGGTTTTGAAACAATGACATCAGGGCTTACAGGGTTGATTGGCCGCTCTGAGTCTGAAACCTAGCAGTCAATTTGACTTGAAAACCACATGATGTGAATTAATTTTTGGGGGAAACTGACGTCAAAGAAACCATTAGGTACAGCAGCCGTTAGGTGTCTATAAAACTAATACCAAGGCATACAGGTTCTATAGACTATCTAGATTCTAAAAGGACCTAACGGAAAGAAAATTAACAAAATAACGACAAAAAATTTTAAAACTTCAGACACACGTCTAAAATTTCGCGCGATTCACAGTCCTGCACGAAGTCGGGGCGGGCTGCTTATAGTTTAGTATAAAAAAAATAAGTTTTATAAATCAATTGGGGACTTACCCGAAAGCAATCATCAGAGACAGTATAAACTCCAACATTCCTGTCGACCTCGCCCACCACATACGCCTGATCCATCTTCAGAGCGGTCATGTTCAGACCCTCAAACTCATCCACTCCAGGGTCCTCCAACCACGACATCATCACATCTTTACACCACTCCCAAGTATTATTTGCCACTGATTCATTCATTTTCACTGTTTATAACTTCTTCACTAGAAGTAGTCAAAACTGTCGCTTTACGCGTTATTTTAAAAACTGTATTTGTTTCATTTTATTGTGAACGAGTGTTGTTTATTTGCGTTGTGTCAGAGACGTGCGAAGTCGCCGTGCGTACGTTTGGGGCGATCGTTTGAAACTGACGCTGCCAGTCGCTGCTCACAGTCAGACCGGCTGCTGTTAAAATTATTAAAATACTTTCTGCAACCCGATCGGGAATGGGAAAACCACGCAACAATAAGACGAAAGCGCATATCGCGTTGCATTCTTGAGACTGCAGATTTCGAGGAATGCTCGCACGGGGCACGGTGTACACTTCGCGAAGGTTTCGCCAGCTATTGTTGTGGTATCAAGTGGCTTGATACGCGCTAATCAAGCAGAAAATTCTCACGAACTTGAGTAACCTAGGGTGTACTTTTATTTAAAGGTACCCGACTTTTTAATTCATGTAGTATATTTGAAGGTGTATAAAAAAATAAGAATCATAAAACTATTGACCTTTCATTTAATAAAATTAACTGTTCGTTAAGGTGATACCTCGGTGAACACTAGCGCCACCGTCATTTAATAGTTCAAATATATTGAATTCATATATATTAAATAATAATTACAAATTGCATTATTGCTTATAACGGCCACTTTTAGCAGTTTTGCAAATTGTAACTATATGGAACTATAATTTAATAATTGAATATGATTAAAATTTACTTCAGATCCAGAACCATAATTACAGCAGAGGGATTTTTTTAAAACTTGTGTTTTCAGTGAGTGTCGAGAATTCTTAAATGACGGTGGCGCTAGTGTTCACCGAGGTATCACCTTTTTTAAGTGTGATAGTAGCTGATCTCGGCGGTAAAAACGGGGTATTTTATAGGAAATTGAAACTTCATATTTTCTTTGGTACTCCCTCTCTCTACTCCAGTGGCACGTAAGATTCCTGACAAAAGATCGAAATGTGTGACGAATTACATCTTAACTGACTTTTTACTTGATTGTATCTATCTAACATAGAAAGAACAATTAGGTACGACACTATTTAATAAATAATAATGATATATACCTACATCACATAGATACTAGCTATTAATTTTAAATAAGTAGGAAGGCGTGATAAGTATCACCTTGCACTATTTCGGTGTAAATATTCAACAAAAACAGTGTTTCTTGGGAGGTGGTTGCGTGTGCGCACGCAACTGATTGGTGAGAAATGAGTTGTGACACAAAAACACGTTTTTCTTCCGGAATTAAATTATCCTAGTACTGTAAATTCTAACAACAATACTTAAGTTTTATTTTATAAAATGTAAGAATGCACAAAAAATTATCCAAGATCCGCATCTGTACTAGCTCCATCTCTATATAATGTGATAGTAATTTAAGTACGAGTACTGAAAATGGGCAAACATTCTTAACGAAAGTAAGGGAGTATGTTGTGCTGATATAGTTTTATGTTGAACTAGCTGCACCCCACGGTATTTATTACCTGTGCTTATCATACACAGCAGCGCCATCTACCGTATAAAGCGCCACGCCACTATCAGATTTGCTGACCAAACCTTGTACTTTTCAGGTAATCCGTATGTGTTCAAACAAGAAATCAGCTACCTCCATACCTACTGAATTACATAAACATTGGTCCAGCGTTGAGGTTGAGCGTGAAGAAGTGACAAACATACAAACTTTCCCCTTATAATATTAGTGGGATTTTAAGAATAAATTTACTTTTTATCTATACCAAATCGGTTTAAATTAAGTACTTTAGAATGCTTACAGAAAAATCCTAACAATAACTGAAACAATATCGAGATTTAACAGATTTCAGGACATGATACGATAAAAAAAATAATAACAAAATATGCATCCGGAGAAATTTATTTTAATTTTCATTACAATATGCAAAACAATACCTATTAGTAAGATTCTGCTACGCTGCCATCAGTTTGATATTCGTATAAAAATTGTCTAATATAGTAATTATATACAAATGATTATGATTAGAGTTCAGTCGAGAATTATTATGAGCTCAGAGTGAACTAAAGATTGCCCGTCGATATACTTTGAGCAATAAATGGAAGCCATTAATTGATTTAAGCTGTATCTGTACATTAAATAATAATAATTCATCTCGCGATTACATTATGTCTCGTAATATTTCATTATAGTTCTATATTATAATATATACATTTACAATTAGGTACCAAAAAATAAATCAAAACACTTTCAAATACATTATTCATAAAATATAAATATTACATGTAAATAGGCCCGTTAGTTACTACAATAAATATTTTGTGAACCCTTTTGCGCAAATAAAATAAAATATTTATTTTGAAAAAAATAACGAACAGTTTAAAAATCGTTTACAATGGCGACATTTTTTAACAATTATGTCAAATCAGAGAGGATACAGTTATATATCTCACATGTTTTGACGATGTTTCTTAACACTTCATTACCCAAGTGACAACCGGATGCCGCGTAACGTTAATAGTTCATTATCGTTGCACCCTCCGGGTAGACGAAGGATGTTAAAATAGCCGTAAGTCATATTTTTCGCCAAACTTTACAATGATCACGAAAAGTGATATAGTTTCAGGTAATTATAAATATTTGACTCAAATTTTGTGAATTGACGTTTTTGAAGAAAATGCTGCTGTGGAGTTTGTGGCGCCACTTCTTCTCCACTTGCGCTTTGGAAGTGGTGGTAAACTTACTTATTTTATAAGTAACAATTGACGTCAATAAGTGATAAGAATATCCTATATTGAAAATAAACAATTTGAATTTGAATTTCAGATCTAAAATATAAATCTACTTTTACAAATAAATCGTTACAAAAATGCACATCACAGATAAGCGACGTTAAGCAAGACAGATATACCTTTCAATATTCAATTACTTTTACAATTAAGCTGCATAGCGACGTAAAGCAAGACGAATATATCTTTTAAATATTTCATTATTCTCACAATGAAGCTGCTTATAATGCATGAAAATTTTTCGTTGTAAGTACCACGGGCCATTTAGAAAAGTACACTTTAGGAAGTATACATTTCCGTGAGGCTCACTGTACATACTATACCATAGTAGAGACGCTATTGCCCATGGAAGAAACTGCGTAGAAGTACGATACATTTAAAATTTTTAGTACAAAATCTCTACTAAGCTGCACACAGGCACAGTATAAGCAAAGAATATCCTGGGCAAACGTTTAATTTTTACGTACACATTAATAAATACAATTACATGTATGTCAGCCATGTCTCATCTTTTCACCATGACCTTTACAAAAAATAAATCCTCAACGATTTCTATACGGGCAGTTTAATTTTATTTAAAGAAACAGAAATAAGAAAATTATATCATTCAACCTCGAGAATATTCATAGATTCACATAACACAATAATAAACATCAAGTTTAGTGTTCCTCTTGTCCTTCGGCAATCATCGGATTTCCGATATAATACGAATATTAGATTTGCTTTAAACAAGAAGCATTTACGTGATCTCTCAAATTGTTATAAAGTGACAAATCTAACACTATTTCATTTGTAAGTATGTGTGTGCATTCTAAAAATCTTTGATTGCCGAGTGACATTGAGAAACAATATATGTTAATCTATTACAATAAAACTATAAACAAACGTGAAAAGCACCACTAGAAGTATGTTCCAAGCTTAAAAAGTAATACAAAAATAGACATCCTATCAATTTGGAATGTAATGTAAAGCCGATTATAAAGTACAGTCGGGGGCAGATAAACCTGACCACCTGGCTATGGTTATAATGGTAGGGGGGGAGAGGGGTTTACTTTTATCCCCGATTGTACGTACCTTAATATAGCGCTATTGTTATGCCTAACGCTACGAAAGTGATATGTACAGGCTTATTTTACTTGGGAAACAAAAAACGATAAACAATTTCATTTGGCACCAGTAGATGCGATATCTTTAAAGCCTTCCATATTCCAAAGAATCACCAAACAACAATCAGTTTCTAATTAGTGGCAAAAACGCTCAAAATATTTTAAGTATAGTAAACATTAGTGATATGGTACCTTTATGATTGACTTTTGTCTAGGCACGTAGGTACATTATTATCTATTTAAGAATGAGAAAAACGATTTTTTTTAATTGATCACATCATTCATTTTTATAATGAAGGTGTCAAGATCATCATTGATCTTGCACACACTAGCAAGTCAGCTAAATTAAGACTGAAGTGTATTGGGAAAACACTTAAATTTCATTGAACACGTGAAAAAAAACTAAACAAACAAAAAAACTAGATATCACTTTCATACTTAAAACTAATAATGCGAAAGCGAGACAGCGAGTACACAACACATTTGTACACATTAGGCTCATCGCACGAGCTACCAAAGTCGTCACAAATAGTTGCAAACGAGGTTTCATTACAGCCTTCTAGAGTGCACCAAGTATAAAGAACTGTCAAGTTATAAGTAGATTTTAACAATGAGGGTATTTTTGCTTTCACCAGATTACGCAGTGAGGCTTTGAGTTACACTGCCAACACCGCAGTCACATTTGACAAGTAACTTGAACTGTCAAATTGTAAGCCAATAAAAACAGTGTATTAAATCAAACGTAAATGCTGACACCTAACGGGAGTTATTTTACAAACCCTCATTAACCGGGAATATCGCACAATTGTCCAATGGCATTGGACCCAACGTCTCTGTACTGACATTTCCCTAAACCCTCATTCATACATAGTTCTTAATCAGTAGTAATCCGTACTCCACATAGCGGAGCGCGCAAGTAATAGCTACCGAGGTATATATTCAAGTGGGTACCACGCTAGTGTTTCTTCTCTAAGTGGTATCGAGTTGAGTGGTATGACGACTCCGCCTAGGAACTGGTTTTCCTGTAAGGAGTCGTAGTGCCAGACCGTGGCTTGGAGACTCCTGTTTTGCACGACCTCTATGGGCAGGCGATATTCGAGCATCTCCATGAAAGATGGGTGCGAGTTGCGTTTCAGAACGCGTGTCTTGCGCTTCGTTTCTTTGGTCGGATCTGGTACTAGGTATACCTGCAATAAACAGTCTGCGTTAGCATCGAATTGAATAAATAAAGTAGTTTTTATTATTCAACGTAAAAGTCCTGCGCAGATGAAAGACGTCATCACTCCAATTATGGAAAATTGGCAAGCATAAGTGAGTTCACACAAAATAACTTTTTTATGTCCTGTCTTTATATCACTGACTGTGCTAAGTTGTTTATATTAGATAACACTCGCTACGCTAGACATTCACATAGGCTATTTCCCTCATTCATATATTATAACAAAATATAACTTTGCTGAGTTGTTGAACAAATTGAAACCTTATTACCTTGACATAAGGGTTGGGTGGTACACCTTGCGACGTGCTGGCCAGCGACTGCGCGTGCAATATGAGCACAGAGAGCACCCCGCCCGCGTACTGAATGGACATCTTCAAAGATCCTGACCCGTTGTTCTCCACTTCTGTTGATTCTGCGATAATTAGAATAGAAGATACCTTTGTTATCACATTTACAAAGAAAAATCAACATATCTAAGGTATTAATGTGACAAATATCCCAATAAGTGGCGGCTCGGTATTATACTAGACATGCAGTGATCACTAGCACTAATTTTTGGAGTCACGGACAGAAATCATTAAGTGCATGTCTGTCAGATGGTATTACGTAGTATAGAAACCAAACGTACTATAGGGCAATTCGAAGGCCTTCAGTCAAAGGGATTTTGCTATATTTGAATGACTTACTCGCCATAACAAACAGTTACACACGAAGTGTAAAGTAAAAAGTTAAGTTTAAAGTATTTTTATCCCAAAATTTTACATGATTTAACAATTGTTAACTTTTATTACTACTTTAATCTGATGTTATCTAACAGATCAAGATATCTTTTATACAAATATTCCAAGGAATGGTAAATTAACGACGATACATGTCGAATCTATTAATAATGCTACTTATAATATTTTTATTTCTGGAGGGAAGACTTAATTGGTATTATAAATATATTGTGCCTATTTTAAAAACCTCAATACATAACTTCTATATACGAGTATATAAAAGCACAAGAAATATTAACAAAACTATTGACTATCTATGAAAGTGAGTCAGATTAAAACAAGCATTTAGAAAACTATACGGGAGACGTGTAAAAAGAAAAAAAAAGCAATATTGTTTAGTGGTGAATTTGTGAAGCAGCCGCTAGTAAATTACAAAACATACGCTCATTCTTAAATAAATATTCTCAATCAATCGTTGGTTGACTGGAAGAGATGCCTATATGGGATAAGTCCGCCATTGTATATTGGTTCAACTTTCTATGTTTATATATTATGTTTTTATTTTATTTATACAATAAAGATATTACAAAACAAATATATTTATATTAATAATACCAACCTCTATTCTTCATCCTCTGTGGCTCCACATCCTGCTGATCCCTTAGCAGCGGATGGAAAAACGTATAAACGAGATCGGAGTGTGCGATTTCATCAGCCAGACTGAACAATGAGGTGAGGAAGGCCTGAACGTCGCCGAAACGTCGCTGCGCCACCTGTTGGATGTTCGAGCGGCCTACGTGCAAGCCGGATGGTAAGCTGCAACAAAATATTAATGGTTAACTTTCTTTTTACATATCATGTATCTCATAGTTATAACTGTTGAAGCGACATAGGTTGCACCGTCGTGTTATGTACCATAGTTAGTTACCAGGGTTACGAGTATAATGACGTCCGTGGAGGTTATTCGACCCGTCTGACAGATAAGTTGACAATAACAATAGCGCTAACCGGTCAAGTTTGGGCGGTTACGGTTAGCGTAAAAGTTATGACGTATTTTGACGATTGACAAAATGGTGCAATCCATTTTTCACCTAACCGGTACTTTGACTACACAGTTACATATTGTTATAGTAAGTTTGCACCAACTTACTTACCCAGCCTTACTATTGCAATATTATTGTAGCTGTAATATTGTGGTCTTCCTATAAATTACTATTACTTTACTGCATAGTATAAAACAAAGTCGCTTTATCTGTCCCTATATCCCTATGTATGCTTTAATCTTTAAAACTACGCAACGGATTTTGATGCGGTTTTTTTAATAGATAGAGTGATTCAAGAGGAAGGTTTTTATGCCCATGCGAAGCCGGGGCGGGTCACTAGTAAATAAATAAATTACAAAATATACTATCAAACTTATCTGTGACGGTCGTGATGGTCACTATCTATGTCTATGGCACAAAGTTGTATGAAGGTTGTAAAAGGTGGTTCTTAATCGCGGTAGATCTGGAGTGCTATTTTTGAGATTTATGACACCCAAAAGCGGTGAGTTGAATGAGTATGTTCAAGTCACCGGTTATGATTTTGCTATGTTATACGTTTCAAAAATAGCACTCCAGACTAAGTTACGAAAAAAGGAAAACCCTGAGCTTAGTATTAACCACAAATAAATATATATACGGACAAAAAACAAAAAAAAATTGATCTAGCCTCAAAGTTTTGAGAGCCATGTGAGAACACAAACATAGAGAGTGGTAATATCTTTTTTTTTCTATTGTAGTAATTAAAGTGTTACATAAAACAAAAAATAGCCAGCCGATGTATTAATCATTAAATCATCAATGTCCTAAGTACATTTGTTTGTAAAACATAATGGAGTCTGGTTGATTGGGAGCAAAATTCGTGCGATAAGATAGTTATTCATAACATTCGCCTATCGCTATCTAATCGGTGACATCGCTATTGATTCAAACAGTAATAAGCGAATAACACTTGTCAATTTAACGCTTTTTGTTTGTGTGCTGTGCTCAATTAAATGACTATTATAAGGAATTCACCAGATCGTAAGTACACGTTTTGAATTTTACTGACATATTCTATTGAAAAATTTTACTGTCGTTACTTCATTCAAAAATTACACAATGTCTATTTCCCGCACACATAACATTAATATCGTAATAAAAATGTGTGTCAATACATTTCGAGTCCTTTATATGTGTCAAATCTCCAAATGTCAAATAGGTTTCAAGTCACAAAACGATAAAAATCTCTTCTGTCCAAAAGTCGATATGGGGGTTTAATTTCTTTTTGAGAATTAAACCGTTAGTGTAATAATTGTTACACGTACCGTACAGTCAATTAATAAAATGTACAACATATGCTAATAAAAAAATCAAACCAAAAGTTTCGCAGGTTGCTTATACATTTTTAAAGAACAGAATATATATTATTTATAATACCTACCTATTATAAAGTTTAAGATACTGAATACGTTAAGTTACATTAATTACAATTGTACTCTTTGCGAGGTATGAATACGTATTATTTTTCAGCGGACAATCCGATAAGTTACGTGGCGACTGTAGCGTTCTTCTGTTGCGTGTCGTGTGTGGCGATCATGTTGAAGTTCGGCTTCCGAGCGAGGATCCATGTTGCCTCCAAACGGTCCAAGGATGAAAGCGTGCCCGTCGTTTGTATTAGCGGCGCGTATAGAGCGAACAGAGAAGAATTCTTTGGTGTGTATTTTTACTCTTATCATAATAACATTTTTTCTACATACTGCTACATTAGTATTATTCTGTGGCACTACTGAGCGCCTGCTCAGCACTGACTATCAGCGTAATGTATAAATGTTAGAAAAGGAAATTAACTAGGACTACTAATATTTACTAGAACATTGCGTATTATTATAAAAATACCACGCTGACTAAGGCGATTTAGTGTCATCTTTTAATAGTATTATAACTCGTAATATAATAATTAAAAAGTACCTATGTAAACTGGATATTTCAGACTTATATTTTTATTAAGCGGAAAAGAAACGTGACGCATACATTAATTTAATCTTAATTTAAAATTGATGGAATTCTTATCGGACATGTTTCAAAATTTGGACGATATCTAGAATCCGTCTATTTAGAATTTATAAACTAAAAGTTTGTATTCTTTACTTTTTAGAAAGTGGTAATGTAGCAGAGCCTCCTAAAAAGATATCACCTTCAATGGTGAAGCTTCCGCTGAATAACAACGCGATAAAACCATCAAAGAGTACCAGTAACCTAAGAGAACCGAATTTCCTACCTGTTGATGTGAGCAAAAGCACCCCAGACATTTCATTCGATCCACGAGGCGGAAGGAACAACAATAGATCGTCGTCATCATCATTTACTATCGAAGTAGAACTTCGAAATCCTGACAAGAATCTTAAAGCATTGAAAAAGGAAGAAAAGGGAAAGGTAAAATTGGATAAAAGAGAAGAAAAAGGGAAAGAAAAATTGGAGAAAAAAAGACAAGCGGAAGAGAAAGCACGAGAAAAGGCGGCACAAAAACAGGAGAAAGAAAGAGTGAAAGAAGAGAAGAAACAACAAAAGGCACAAGAGAAGGAACAAGCTAAGCAGGAAAAAGCTAGGAACAAAATAGCGAAAAAGACAAAGACAGTGGCGCCACGTGCTCCGCCGTTGCCACAAAGTCCTCAACCACAAACTTCAACAGCGCCCACGCCTTCTAAACAACCCTTGTCCCAAACGAATACTTTACGAAGTGATATAAACAGAAGCAGTGGACCGCCTCCATACTCAGAATTACCAGATACAATTAACCGCACAGCGAAATCCGAAAACCCTAGCAGTAGCACTACAAACGTCAGTTTCGGTAAGCCCATAGACAATACACCCAGCAGCTGGGACATGGTGACACAGCATAGACAACAGATGATCCGTCCAACTACGACGATAGGTGGCGGTAAGAAGAAGCAAATGGTCATGGACTTGAATTACAATTTTAACAATAATGTTATTAACAATAACAACAATGACAATAGTGAAGCGTGATGTAACAAACCGGTATTTTTGTGAAATTGACTAATAACAGTAACGTTCACGTTACGGGGATCGTGTCGAAAACGAGATAATAAATATGTGCTAATCCAGGTCAAACTACGCGTGTACCAATTTTTATCCGTAAAGTTTGAAGAAGAAATAAGTTATCCATTTGCTCACATGAAATTTTGCATTTATATTATAACATTAAGATTATTTTTCAACCTACAAATTAGTATATTTATTACCTTTACAGAAGTGTAAAGTGGTGTGTTTTAAGAAATTTATAAAGACAGAAAAATAACAGCTTATAAAGATTTAGATACAATACACTGTAAAAGGATACAATGTACTTATATTTTAATTATAACTAAACCAATTGATAACTGTTTGTTTATCGATTTCCGATAAGATAATATTTAATTAAAGATATTGTAAATTCTTAAAAGGTGCTCGTATTACTCAACCACCCGATACTGCCACTAAGCTAGCAGAATCACAATACAAAATACACTTTGTCTGTACCACTGGATTTATATAATTTTGAGCCGTACCACTACCACTACCAACTATAACGCGATAGTGAACAAAAATAAAATTTATTTAGGTATTTATTAAACCTACTAGCTGTCCCGGCGAACTCGGTACCGCCTGAACGCACTTTTCTCACCGTTTAAACCTTCCCTGAACTTCCAAAAATATATCAAGACCAAAATTAGCCAAATCGGTCCAGCCATTCTCAAGTTTTAGCGAGACTAACGAACAGCAATTGATTTTTATATATATAGATATTGCACAAAAATACAATTAGTATCACACAAAAAGCGGACTTCATGCTTTGAGCTTTGTTTCTAATAGTCTAACTTTGAGTTAAGCAAGACCTAACCGATCCTAAGAGAAATTCGTAGGTGTATTTAACTGTCGTACCTACAAGACGGAGTCTGCCAGAGCAGCTCGCAGATATATTAACTAACGTTCCAAGACTGCCAAATATTTTTATATGTTTAAAAGTGAGAGACATAAAGATTGAAATTTAATAATATATACCTGTGAACTTTCGCTAACGGGAACAGCAGACATATCTTCTGGTACAGCTCAGTGAAGTGCTTGTAAGAGCGGTACAGCACGGAGGGAGTC
Organism: Apomyelois bistriatella; assembly: GCA_947044815.1. Classification (NCBI taxonomy): domain Eukaryota; kingdom Metazoa; phylum Arthropoda; class Insecta; order Lepidoptera; family Pyralidae; genus Apomyelois; species Apomyelois bistriatella. The sequence continues at coordinate 4,101,097 of OX345693.1, forward strand.
GTCTGTCCTTGTCTGTAGATGCGGAGAGTATACACGTAGTGCTTCTCAGGGTCGTAACGCTTCTCGAATCCAAGACATTCCACGCTGACCAGACGTCCTTCTTGAGCCATTCTGTAGAAACAACGTATTTTTTTTACAATTTCGTTGGCATGCTAGCTAGCATATGGCCCGCGACAGATAGGCGTCAGTCACTGTAGCCTATTTAGTCTCGTGAAACTTTGAGAGATACTTCGTTTTACTGCTAGAAGCAATAATCTACGAAAACACTGCAATAAATGACGTAAAATACTTTACTAATATAATGTATTAATTTAATTTAGATTAATACAAACCAAAAAAGATGTAATAGAAAAAATGTTTTCAGTCGAGATTAACGCTCAAGTGACTCCTTATATTTGGGCCCACACATGCAGAAAACAGCAATTAACACGAAATATGTACTTAAACTAAAAATTACGTTTTACATCTGGCCATTTTGAGAAATTTATGATATATTATATTGACAAATAAAATGGCACACAAAGAACTATGGTCTGGTAAACAAAGTTTATCTAAATTATAATACACAAGCTGCTTTTAAAACAGTTTAAACTTACGTATAAGTCCTCGGCATAAAGGAGAGCAGTTCGGATGTGTTACTGCTCTGGTCGCCGCTGGCCATCATTTGTGCAAGGTTGTGTAGGAAGAAGTTGATTGGCGTGAACCTGTGAACCATAATTAGTGAGGATTTTTGGAAACTAGTCTACCTTTTTTCCCATTTATTTATTATTCATTTATATTCTTAAACACACTAGCAGCATATGAAGCTGATGCGTGTGCATCTTAAGTTTGGAGATTTTATACATTGTCTAATCTATTTTTAAAAGCGTTGACTGAAGGTGCAGTGTTGTCACTCTCAGGGAGCCTGTTCCAGTCCGTGACCACAGGATTAGTTAAAAAATGTTTTTTTTTGGCTTTGGATGAGCACATGATCACTATTTATTTTATATAACTTAACACAACAAAATGTTATACAACTTATTATAACATGATGAAAAATGATAACTTTTGTTGTATAACATCAACTGACCCCAGACAGATAGAAAAAAAATAAAGACAGACTCAAACTGATTGTTACAGAATGTTACATTATGTTATACAACGAGTTCAACCAGTGTGGGAGCGTTTATAACATACTTATAACATTGTATAATATGTTTTAGTAAAATGTTACACATTGTTATAGAATGTTATCGATTTACACAATGTTTTATATAACAACAAATACCACTATCTAAGAAAAAAAAAACAAAAAAAAAACATAAACAGTCTAAATTTTGGTCCTGTGGGCAGAGTTCCCATCACGCAAACAGCATTCCCGCGCTGGATAGCGATGGCTATCCTTTGTGCGAGAAAGCTTCCCGCGCGAGGGTCACCCGTTGCCTTCCTTAGGCGTCTACTGGCTTTACATGTATTAATTGAAGATAAGAAGAGAGAATACGCTGCCAAAACATTTCTATTCGGATAATTTTTCTGTTCTGTGGGGAGCACCTTAAGAATATATGCCTTGATCGCACGTACCGAGTAGACGGGCGAGACAGTAAAATGTTACTCGGCCGAGACAGTGATTTCCTCGGTCACTCGCTAGGCTGAGCACTCGCCGCACTGTTTATACGCGCCGAGTATTCGATCGAGGGCACCGTCTCGCCCGTCCACTCGATTCGTGCGATCAAGGCAATATCACACTATAACCAATCTTTCCCTACACGACGAAGACGTCTAGACAGGGCAATCGTGCGGGGTGTGAGGGGTGCGACGCGAGTGGGGCGAGCCCCAGCTGCATACTACGCGGTTCATAGCTGGGGACACATCTACCAGGGCTATCGCGTCTTTACAGTTTTTTACTAAAGTAATATTATGGTGCATACGACATGTTCTGTGAGGGCGTGCTAATCTTCATCTCGGATAAATAAAGAACTGAAATTTCATCAATTTCCGCACGATGAAGAAAGGTAAGCAGTTATTATACCTAGTTACCTATTTATTAATTTTATTACATTTCGTTATATGGCGGCTTAATTTTCTGTTTGTAAGCCGATTTTGATGAAACTCGGTTTTTAGTACTATTTTGACAAAAGAACACCAACGCAATGTTAAAGTATTAAAAATGTAATTTAAAATTTGTGACAACCCTTCCGTATTTGCGTAAATACCTTTACAGGTCTCGGCATCTGCCAACTTCAAACGCGTCGTTCTACTGTATGGATTGGTTATACTGTGGCAATAGTTGTAAACGTATGTATGTTATAAATGTATTCAGTCATATTTAAACACAAAGTTTTTTCCAAATAAAATAAAACAAATAAATAGTATGGAAACCGACTTGCTCTTGAGCGAGGAGTGTATGAGGCGGGCGAAGGCGGCGGCCGCCTCCGCGTTGGTGGCGGCGGGCAGCAGCGCCGCGCGCACGTAGCCCGCCGCCGCGCTCGACACGCCCGGCACGCCCGACGACGACATCTGACACACCGACCTGATTACATTGTGTGCTAGCGCCCCCCCCCCCCCCCCCTATCCTATGTCCTTCTCAACACTTCTGTCTATGTGTATGCGAAATTTCAGGAAGATCGGTGCAGTAGATAGAGCGTGAAAGCGTAACAAACAAACTAGCTGTCGCATTTATAATATTAGTACATATTATATTGTCCACTAGCGACAATTTCTCACGGGCACAGTGCTTTTTCCCGGGATGTAAGATATCCTATGTCCTACTCAACACTTCTGTCTATGTGTATGCGAAATTTCAGGAAGATTGGTTCAGTAGATAGAGCGTGAAAGCGTAACACATAAACAAACAAACTCACTTTCGCATTTATAATATTAGTTCATATAATATTGCCCACTAGCGACCCACCCGCGTCAATTTCTCTCGTGAACATTGCATTTTCCCGGGATGATGGTATCCTTTGTCCTTCTCAACACTTCTATCTATGTGTATGCAAAATTTCAGGAAGATTGGTGCAGTAGATAGAGCGTGAAAGCGTAACAAACAAACTCGCTTTCGCATTTATAATATTAAGTTAGGATTGTCTATCACTACATAGTATAAAACAAAGTCGCTTTCTCTGTACTTATGTCCCTTTGTATGCTTAAATCTTTAAAACTACGAAACGAATTTTGATGCAGTTTTTTTTTAAAGATATATATATATACGAGGTAGATACGAGTGATCCAAGAGAAAGGTTTTATGCCCATGCGATGTCGGAACGGGTCGCTAGTACATAGTATAAAATGAGATAAAAAAGCTTAAGGTCGCCCAAAGAGCCATAGAGAGCTATGCTCGGAGTTTCCCTACGAGACCGAATGAGAAATAAGGGGATCCGTTGGAGAAGAAAGGTTGCTGAAATAGCCCAGCGGATTAGTTTTTTTAAGTGGCAGTGGGCAGGGCATAGGTTTTGTGTTCCAAATAAATATACCTACAAATAATAAACAAAATACAATCATACCAAGGCAAACAGGTCGAGTATATGATCATGATGGGCTCGCACGATGTTGAACGCCATGCAACACAACTCCACGAAGTGTTGGAACCGTTGTGTGGGCCGCTCGCGACCGTTGATCACATATACCATGTCGTGAGTTAGCACGAACGGCGCTCGGTCTCTGTACAAAGCGAACAATAATACTATTAATCAAATCTAATCTCACGAGATTAGAACTTTATTTGCGTAAAAACTAGGTAGTTAATTGTCTGGAAAATATAAGCTCATTTAGCGCTTGAAAAAAAGAGTGGTGATATTTTAATTGTAACACGTGTCACAAGATGATTGATAATTGCATAATAAATGAATGATAAAGAACTGTTGACAAGATAATGTTACCGTTGCAAAATTGTAAAATGAAAGTAGATTTTAACCCCGCGTGGGTATGTGTGCAACTGTTAAATAATAATAAATAAATACATAGGGACAAATCATACAGATTCAATCTTTAGGATAAGTGTTTTATCTACTCTAGTATCGTGTCTATAAAATATAAATAAAAACAAAAAAATGATCTAACATACATATAATCATGCCTTTAACCCATACGGGGGGAAACAGAGCCTAAGAAATGATGTTACCTTTTGAAATTTCCGAACATCTGCGCGTCCCCTAAGAACTTTCCGAAGTCGATGTGGAAAAGATGTCCAGACGTCTTCAACATGATATTATCATTGTGTCGATCGCAGATTCCTAGCAGGTATGTAGCCACGCTGTACCCGGCACATGAGGCTAAAAATGGACGAATTTACTCATGTTAGAGAGATATTTCTAAAATATATGATACGCAAAATCATTGAGTCGAATGATTATCGTCCGTTTTTGAATGATTTTCATGTGACATCGCCGGTGAGATGTACAATAATCATTAGACTAACCGGTTTTGGGTGTGTCATACATCTCAAAAATAGAACGCCAGGCTTTTTTTTCTAAAAACCATGCAAAAATGATAGAGTAAAGGAAATGTCGCCGTACATCATTATTGCGCCATCTCGCTTACTCACTCACTCAATTCGGACCTGCTTGAAAAGTTAACGTTTAGCCTGTTCTACAAACTATATTGTCACGAATCTGCGGTAGCGCTTGTAACTTGCTTATGTTTGACTCTTTGTTCCTTATTCTTAGTAAGTTAGTTAAATAAATAACAAAAAATGAGTCAAAATCGTAACACTTTGGGTTTGAGCAGAGCACTAACTTTTGAGTAGGTAAAGATGGCGGGATGACATTAGGATACTGTAACAGTACATAGCATTTTATTTAACTTTTTTTACATATTTTTTAATCTCCAAATGGTGATATGTGGTGAGTATACCACCAGTATAACGTACCAGTAAAGTTGTCCCTGGCGCGTTGGTACTCGAGTTCTGATGGGTTGTGCTTGGCCAGCCATTCTGCGATGGGCTTGTCTTTGAAAGATCCCGTTAGACCCCATTCCGTTTGGATGGCGCGGAGAGTCTCCGCTTCTGTTACTATTTCTATCATTCCTGAAAAAAATAGATTATCGGTGCCTTTAAAAAAAAAACTAGTTAAATTTTTACAGTGTTCAGCACGTGAAACTTGATAACGTTCTAAAGAAATTCAAAGTTAAAAAATATTTTCGACCTTCCGTACCTGTCAGCTGATCACTATTATTGTATGGAAAGTCAATTTTATTTTTCATATGTTGTCTTTAAAAAAAGTAATCGAGGTTCTAAATAATTTTTTTAACATTTCACGGGCGGATGAAAATGCAAGGCACAGGTTACTAGCTGTGTTACATATAGATAATAAACATGACAACTCATTTACCTTTATTTTTACTCGTGGGTAACGCTTGGAATGTGACCATTCGCAAGTCCAAACCAGCCTTTAGCCACAGATCGTCCATGACTTTGATAACTTGTAGCACTAACGAATCTTGGCGGAGATCATCGCCGACCTACAAAACAATAAAAAAATAATTTTCGTTAGTTATTTAGCTCAAAAACTACTCAACCAATTATACCGAAAGCTACAATTCATCGGAGTAACATAGGCTACTTTTTTGCTGTAAAGAAACCGTGTGTAACCGGATGCTAGTTTTCATTTAAAAATATATCTTTGAAACTATGTTTTTTTTTCTATTGACATGGCATATTATAAAGTACAGTCATGATCACTTAAATAATTTTTAATTTTTTTCAATTATTTTATATCCGGGAAACTAGAGGTCATCGGAATAGGAACAGGCATTGACCCACGGCTGGTTGACACAGTTTAAAAAATAACTATTAAAGCTTAAGTCGTTAAAGAAACCACGTCAGAGGCCGAGAGGCGGTTTTGAAGAACTCTGACACCAGGGTGTGCATGGTCATTGGACCGTGACACCTACACGAAATGAATGAATGGAAGCTTAAATCGCGTATTATACCTTCATATTTCCGATATTCCAATCGACGGCCGTGGTCACAGAATTGAATAATTTTGGCTAAAATGAGTTATGCGGTTCGTGCAAAACTTATCTTAATGTATGAAAAATAAAAACAAGACTACTGTATTATACAAACCTTAAACATAGCAGGGATCACAGCATTATCACTACCTATAAAGTTGATCTTCAAAGGCAGCGTGTTTGATGAGAAATACGTACAAGTCCTGCGGGCAAATGAACAAGTTTAAATACTAGTTAATCTATCAATTTTAATAGCAAGTTCAATTCATTCAATCAATTTATCTCTCATATAAAAATAAGCATTTTGTTTGATATTTCGCACTATAGATACGCAATGTGTCTATTGACATAGTGATATATATTTTTAAATGTTGTTTTTGTATGCCCGCAGCTTCGCCCGCGTGGTACTCGGTTATATCGCACCATTAAGTAACCTATGTTTGATTTCTGGTCTTTATTTATATCCATAACAAATATCATCAAAATCGTTACAGGGGTTCAGCCGTGAAAGCGTAATTGACAGACACAGATAGACAGGCAGACTTTTGCATTTATAATTTACTAGCGACCCACCCCGGCTTCGCATGGGCATAAAAATCTTCCTCTTGAACGACTCTATCAATGTATGCAAATTTTCAGCACCACCTATTCGTTTGTCAACAATCCTTTATATTAAGGTTGTCTGGAAGAGATTGCATTAGCGATAAGGCCGTCTATTGTATTATCTATGTTTGGAATTTCCTTATTGTATATTTTTACTGGTGCAATAAAGAATTTTGGTCTTGTCTATCTATTAAAAAACCCGCATCAAAATCCGTTGCGCAGTTTTAAAGATTTAAGCATACAAAGGGATATAGGGACAGAGAAAGTGACTTACTATCTATACTTAACATAATAAAGAAGAAGAGTTTGTTTGTTTGAACGCTTATAATTTGAAAACTGCTGGTCGGATATGCAAAATTCTTTTAATAAATAAATATATAAGGACAAATCAAACAGATTGAGTTAGCCCCAAGGTAAGTTCGAGACTTATGTTATGGGATACTAACTCAACGATACTATATTTTATAACAAATACATGTATAGATAAACATCCAAGACCCAGGTCAATCAGAAAAAGATCATTTTTCATCTTGACCTGACCGGGGATCGAACCCGGGACCTCCCGAGTAGCGGTCAGGCATGTTAACCATTACGCCACGGAGGTCGTCTTTTTGTATATGAAAGCCTGATTCTTGTGGAAGGTTACAGGCTATAGTGCACACACACTAATGGCGATTAAAACCGCTGGGGAAAAGCTTGATAGCTATATAGAGATACACACTTGACGTCAACATCGTGCACGTGCGCGCGCAGCGCCAGCGGCAGCGCGGCGGGCCGCGCGCGCAGCACCGCCGACACGCGCGACGCGCCGCCGCGCAGAGCCGACATCCGCTGAACCTCCTTGGCCTTCTTCACCGATAGCGCCACTTCGCTTAGCGTCTGGAAATTGAGGTATTATGACATCTATTCCGTGGGTGGCAGAGCGACACAAATCTTTGTAACATTATACTTGCTAAATAAACTATTTTCATTATTACATTTTACTACTTATTGACGTGACAACGTCTAATAACACGATACTACGGGCTGCATGCACGAAAAATGTCACGTCATTTGCTTCGCTCACTGTCGCTTACCGGTAAGCGAGAGCGCGGCACGAACGAGAGAAAGGCACGATCGGCACGAGAGAGAGGCACGATCGGCACGAGAGAGAGGCACGATCGGCACGAGAGAGAGGCACGATCGGCACGAGAGAGGCACGATCGGCTCGAGCGATCGGCTCAGTTCGGTTCGTGCTGCATCTATCTTACACTCCTTCTGTAGCGTTTTAAAAGCAAATTGAACCATAGAACTAAAAACAAACTTCAGTTTTCCGGATTTGTCAATTAAAATGAAAACAATTGCAATATTAATACCAATTCTTAAACACCAATCTATCTATCTTTAATTTATGCACTGGTCTTATTAGTAATCACTTATGCAATTGTTTTCTAATAACCTTTTCCCATTATGTCGATTAGTATATTTGTTTCCCTTACCCGTCATCACATTACAAATACAACCAAACTTCAACATCCAGCACATTAAAATAATGACATTGTCGCTACACCGGCTATTGCAAGTAAAAAAATCAAATATACTTAGTTGGTATAGTAACATTGATTGTATTTCCTACATAAAAGTAATTAAAGAAATAAATGATTTTACTTATCTAACGCCAGGACATTTTCTCATAGGTACATCGAAAACAACTTATCCTGAGCATGATGTTAGTAATGTACCCATAAGTAGATTAGAGCATGGACATTTGTAATAATATGGTTCAATCATTCTGAAAATTTAGTATAGGCACTACTAAATGATAGTGTAGTATTGGCTACTTACATTGACAAGCAGCTGCTGCCGTAACAAAGTGGAGTGCAGGTTCTCTCCGCAGAGTGCCAACAACGCTCGTAGCAGTAACCGATATCTCCACGCGGCCGTGATGCCAGCGTCTATATCCTGAGGTTCCCCAGGACCATCCTCTAGGGATATGCCGAGGAATTCATCGTTTGCGGCCTACAAAAATATATGGTATATATTATTATACAAAAAACATTGAAAGAAAAACACAGGACACAACACAAGGCAGTCAACTTATACACCAAAGAAAATAAAAAATAATGGGAAGACAGAGAATACAATAAATAACAAGAAATTATGTATTATATATAACTGAGTTTTATATGGAACCCTGAGTCAACGGAGACAGTTAATAAAAAGTGAATATAGTTTATTTAGAAAGTATATGAGCATTTACAAAAATAGAACTCATATGCCCGAATACTCAAACGCTATTAAATTTTGAGAGCTGTTCAAGTAACATGATGTCACTGATACTTAAGCAGCTCTCAAAACTGAGTAGCGTTTAAGTATTCGGGCGTTAGTATCATAAAGTTGTAAAAAACCGTAAGCTACAGTTACCTACCCAAATTTATAGTAAGCTACTGATAAAATGGACTATATTAATTGATGTCTAAGATAAATATTTGAATGACATCAATAAATAAGTTACCTGAGGCACGCTGGGCAGATTGTGAACTAGTAACCAGAACAACTTGTGCGCGACAGCCGGCGCGGCCAGAGCCCGAGATAGCAGCAATTCTGGAACAAAAATAGTAGATTACAGTCGAGGCTTGAAATAAAAAATTTACGGCCAAGTAATATTGGAAAGCGGTCTTGCTTAGGGTATAAGCCGAATCAGCAATTTCGTCTAAAGCTTTTATAGTGCTTTTCTTAATCTTGCGAAATAACATCGTGTCAAATTTTTCGTTGGTTTGCTTTGTACTTTTATTAAATTCTTCTATAATATTATATATAGTGCACAAAAAAGAAAAAAAAAAACTATTTTAGTGGCCAGCAATACCCATCACCGACCGCTAGGAAGTTTTTTTTTTGTAGGCTAGCCAGAGTGAAATTAAAAACCCTAATGTATAAAAATGTGTACATTAAAAAACTATTAATCAGTCGGCAATGTGTAGTTTTTTAATTTAATATTGGCTATAGTATAATATATAATACGGTTGGCCCGCAATGTCTTGTGTGAATTGCGTATTGTATTTTTTTGAATAATGAATTGATTTCCAAGAAAGTGCGCTAAATGTAGTTTACCAGCAAGCGGGCTGCACTCGTACGTCTCGAAGCGCAGCGCCTGCACCAGCTGCGGCAGCACGCAGCACAGCTCGTCGTCCGACAGCCCGCTCACCATCTGAGCCGCTGCCGCGCGGACTGCCGCGTCGGGGAAACTAAACGAAATATAATATGGGATAAGTCCGCCATTGTCTTCTGATTTTAATAATATTGTATTTACTATGCATTTTAAAGCAATAAAAATATTACAAACAAACAAACACATTTAAAGAAATAATCTATCATCATCACTACATGGTATAAAACAAAGTCGCTATCTCTGTCCCTATATCCCTATGTATGCTTAAATCCTTAAAACTACGCAACGGATTTGATGCGGTTATTATAGATACGAGTGATTCAAGCGGAAGGTTTTTATGCAAATGCGAAGCGGGCGGGTGTCGCTAGTTTTCAATAAAAACGAATGAATGAATAAACACTTTATTGCACCAATTAAATAAAACGACTACCGGGTCGGTCCAGTTGGTCTAACGAACGTCAAAAAACGATAATAGTCGCCATGAAGAGTTTTAAAACACTTACACGGCCTATGGGGACGATTGAACTTTCAATTTACTTCAATAACTTTTTATAGCCACACTTTTATCAGATATATGTATTTTATTAAATCTAATAACACTTACCAGGGTAGAATGAGATGCATAGCGTTCCTCGGCGCGGGTTTCCGCCACAGCTTCAACAACGCAAGCAGTTGCGAACGTTGCTCGCCGTACCACGCAGTAGCGGCCAGCAGAACCAATGGTAATGCCCCCGCTAGCTCCACGAGGTATTGGCGTTTCTCCCACATTATCTAAAAATAAAATCACATAGATTTTTATATTTACATAGATGACACATTTACAAAGAAATCATAAGAATTAAAGAAAAAAAAGTAAAAGCAAATTAGTTATTCTTAAACAAACAAAAAACGACAAATCTGAGGGGCATATTTTTTCATGTAGTAAACATAATACCTAAAACTAGTCAACCATAAATATTGCAGGTAAAAATCTTAACGAGAACGGAAGCGAAGCTTCGAGAGGCTGCTAGTCGTTTGTAAATGACGACAAAGTAAGTCGGCAAATAAAATAAAAAATTGCCATATAAAGATAACTTTCTTCGTAGTGGAATTTTCAGCAATACATCAATCTATCCGCAAGAAGTCCACAGCAGGACATAGATTAACCCATTGACTGATTTAACTATTTAATCATATTAAATTAAACTATTTTATACGGTTTTCTATCGCGTTTATAATATAAAATAGTTTAATTTAATGTGTAACAATCGCGAAAACATAAGAAATCATTATTTATTCATACTTAAAAACTTAACCACTACAACCGGGATCATTGAACAACAACAACAAATGTTTTATTATCTATGTTTTTGTATTCAATTGTGTTTTAGTACAATAAAGTTATAACAAACAAACAAACAAACAAACAAACAAACAAACAAACAAAGATCAACTGTACTTTCCTATTTATATATGTATATTAGTTTCTTATCTCAAATACAAATGTTACCTCTCTGCACTCTGTAGGCATTCTATTGTAGGCGCCCTGTTCAATAATATGCAACAACTGCGACTGTGTGTGTCCGTCCAGCGAGTCGAACTTCGGCAGCTCTTCGGATGACAGCGTCTTCTCTCTGCCTTCGTCGCCGCTCGTCCATTTCACGCCGTTGTGATCATACAGGGGGATTTCTGTGGAAATGTCGTATGGTTTTACAATTTATCAGGAGAATATGACATTTACATACTTTGTAATAAAGTATAAGAAACAAAATAAATAAATAAATATGAGTATAGAAGTTGCTGTTCTTTTGCTTATTAGTTTGCGCTACAGTTGATTAATATAAGTATAACCTGTATAAGCTATCGCGGCCGTGATAATGTGTCTCAAACAGATACCCCCCACCATATTAATTCATTATTCAATATTTTTTGTGCACAGATATCGGCCCGCTGCAACGTATTATAGTTTTCTTCATTATTCGAATATTGTTTTTCATTTACATTTCAACATATATGGCAACACTGGCAATTAAAATATAATCATGTAGATATATCTAAGCAATAGTTACCAATATTAACAACGGGATACGGAGCAGGCGGCTCGTGCATCTTGTTCGGCGCAGGTCCGATGCGGCGATCGCAGCACGACGGCCATAACGGTAACACGTAGTTGCCCGACGATAAAATGCTGAAATAACAACCCTATTTTATAGTAAACTAGCTGACCCGGCGAACTTCGTACCGCCTTTCTTAATATTTTTTTCCGTAAGAACCTTGTACAGAGTATTAGAAAACTACAAAAAAAAAAAATCAGCCAAATCGGTCAAGCCGTTTTCATGCTATGTCGTGACAACGTAAAACGGGTTTCATTTTTATATATATAGACTAGCGACCCGCCCCGGCTTCGCATGGGCATAAAAACCTTCCTCTTGAATCACTCTAATCTATTAGAAAAATCCGCATAAAAATCCGTTGCGTAGTTAGTTTTAAAAATTTAAGCATACATAGGGACATAGGGACAGAGAAAGCGACTTTGTTTTATACTATGTAATGATAATGAAAGGGTAGTATTTAAACGCAAATCAATAAAAACAATTTTTGTATGCAAAAATAACCTAAATAAATATCAAAATTACTGATTGCACAGCAAAATTTGTTTTGCTTCTGTCACCAAGTCTGACACTCGCTCGCTTCGCTCGCTCGCTCACTGTTAAGGTCACTGTATAACCATAACCTAACCTACCTTCTGCCACAAAGTCGTCTTTTGACCGTTAGTTGCTTCTGTCACCAAGTTTTTAATTTAATTAAAAGTAAAATAATTTATTTGATATACAGAAATTGATGGGTGATTATTTATTTGATGTGCAATTAATAATATCCCATAATGAAATGATACGATAAAGAAAGTACACAAAAACAAACCCATTTTTCTTAATTCAATCCCTTTAAATTTCAACTTGGAAACTTTCATGAAAAACCGCCAATGCGCTGTGTCGATGATCTTCGTTCGAGCGTGTTTCCCAGTTGTATCATTAACTTAAGCTTCAGAGCCCAGGTTACGCTATTACACGGTCCTACATTTGCTACTGGTTATTACAATGCTGCGACTTCCATTTGACCTCCGTAAACTATAGAGTAGCCAGGCAAATAGATACATGGCCCGGTTGTGTTAGTTGCTAACCCTGTCGGAGTTTTCAGGTTGCTTAAAGACACATCTAACACAGCCTAACCACTGCCATCTACCGATTACAGCCGAAACATTAACCTTGCATTCCGATGCACGGATAAGCCCAAAATAAAGTGCCACAAGTGATAACCAATCCGAACAAGTCCGCGCTTGCCTTCGCTTGACACGCGCTATCGTTACGAACCCTGCAAGCTATCAAGTTCCTCAATATTTGAAATCTACAAAGTAATAATTGTAATGTATTCTATTTGTCACTCACCCGTCATAATCAAACAGCTGTACAGCAGCCCACCCAAGTTCCACCTGCTCGTACTGTACATCCCCGTTGTCTCCGCCATCCTGACTGTTTTGCTGACTGTTCTCGTTCTGATGCTGATTGTCCAAGTCCCGTTGGGTTCGCCCGTACAAGGTGAGGACGAGACGAGATTCCCGCGGCAGAGTGTTGATTGGGAGGTCTTCTAAGCTTAACCTGTTTGGAATTACCAATAACCATATATTTATTCGTTTATATATAAGGTGAACTCAAATCAACTGCAAATATTTTAAGGGAAGATTCAGATCACTATAATGAACTTTCTACTTTTCTTTACTACCTATACGATAATTTCGGAAGTTTAATTGGAAAAGTTGTTCAGTATAGTGATCTCTATCTGCCCTTAAAATATTTGCAGTTGATTTGTGTCCACCTTGTATATATATATACCATACTGGGACTTGTATTTATTTATACAGTTTTAGGAAGACTTACAGCTATTACACGAGAAAATGGCAACTCAAATACATGACAAAAAGCCAATTAAGAGTCTCCACAGTTAGAATTATAGATAGATATCCATCCATCCAAAGCAGCCTCTATGATATCCTTTTTAGGATGTAGGCCTCATCCATAAATTTCCATTTCTGTCTCACCAAAGCCACTTACATCCGATTGGTGCCTGCATGGCACTTGATATCATCTACCCAGCATAATGCAGGATGGCCTCAGACTCAGATATCATCATCATCGTCATTTCAACCGCAGGCTGTCCACTGCTGGACATAGGCCCCCCCCCCAAGGATTTTCAAAATGACCGGTTGTCGCGGCCTGCATCCAGCGCCTGCCTGCGACCTTCTTCAGGTCATCTGACCATCTGGTCGGTGGGTGTCCGATGCTGCGCTTACCGGTGCGTGGTCGCCATTCGAGAAGCTTTCTGCCCCATCGGCCATCGGTTCGTCGCGCTATATATATTATGACGACTCAGATATATATTATGTCAAATCTATAACACTTTTTGCGTCGGGAGGTAGTTAAACTCACCAAGAGTCGAAAATAATCCTTGGATAGAACCCAGCACACTCTATTTTTGAAGGTTGGGTATACCGCGCCATTTTCAAAGCACGCGTGCCGTGGTATATTTGTGCGTGGAACTGATACTCGTCGTGGGCCCAACATAACGGCAAGCAGTGTACCGCTTCGATGCAGAATAATGTTGGTTCCGGTATTGTGAGAGAAGGTGCCGCTTCTAAAATAAAATAAAAATATATTCCGAAACTAGCTTCGATCATTTTAATTTCAATTTATTTATTGCATTCACATGTACAATGAAAGTTCAAACTAGGTAGTATACCCTGAAGTCACTGTCCTTTTTAAGTAGGTACAATATGAACCCTGTCGGGCGTAGCAAATTAAAAGTGGAACGGCAAGCGGGTAGTGGATAAATAATTATTAATAAGGTAACGAGTATATAATATGTCCAGTATTTTATTTTACATTAACTCCCGAACGCTTAACACTAAATGATGTTAACTTCACGAAATTGACATGTTTTCCTCTCAGTTGCTTAGTGTCTGAGCTGGCAATGAACGTCACTATGCCTATATGTATTGTCAAAAATTATTATGTAAAAGATGTCGAAATTAGGACTATAATATGTTGTAATTTTTTTAGAACTTATGAAATTGATTAAGATATTCACTGTCAGGGTTTAATGGTAAAAAACCTTCCTCTTGAATCATTCTATCTATTTAAAAAACCGCATCAAAATCCGTTGCCTAGTTTTAAAGATTTAAGCATACAAAGGGACATAGGGACAGAGAAAGCGACTTTGTTTTATACTATGTAGTGATAATGAAGTCTATCATAATTCTCACTGTCAGGATTTGATGGTGTTATAAAGGAGTCAGCAAGCGTGAAATCAAGAAGCCTCGTCCGTGAGTACAACGCTATTAGCCCTCCAACAGTGTCTCAAAACCAACCAATATGATGATTATTTTATATGCCTAACAATGAAGTCTATCATTATACTCACTGTCAGGATTTGATAGTGTTATAAAAGAGTCAGCAATCGTGAAATTGAGCTGTCTCGTCCATTAATACAATACTATTAGCGCTCTAACAGCGTCTCAAAACCGACCAATATGATGATTATTTTATATGTCTAACAATGAAGTCTATCATAATACTCACTGTCAGGATTTGATGGTGTTATAAAGGAGTCAGCAAGCGTGAAATCAAGAAGCCTCGTCCGTGAGTACAACGCTATTAGTGCTCTAACAGCGTCTCAAAACCCACCAATACGATGACTATTTTATATGTCTAACAATGAAGTCTATCATAATACTCACTGTCAGGATTTGATGGTGTTATAAAGGAGTCGGCAAGCGTGAAATCAAGAAGCCTCGTCCGTGAGTACAACGCTATTAGTGCTCTAACAGCGTCTCAAAACCCACCAATACGATGACTATTTTATATGTCTAACAATGAAGTCTATCATAATACTCACTGTCAGGATTTGATGGTGTTATAAAGGAGTCAGCAAGCGTGAAATCAAGAAGCCTCGTCCGTGAGTACAACGCTATTAGTGCTCTAACAGCGTCTCAAAACCCACCAATACGATGATTATTTTATGTCTAACAATGAAGTCTATCATTATACTCACTGTCAGGATTTGATGGTGTTATAAAGGAGTCAGCAAGCGTGAAATCAAGAAGCCTCGTCCGTGAGTACAACGCTATTAGCGCTCTAACAGCGTCTCTAACTCGCCCGCAATGCAGTGAGACTGTTTCGCGACTGGTCGCCGCGCGAAGAGATACTGCGCAGTACGCGCCTTGTTCCGTTTGGATTTCTGGAGTCACCACGTTGTTGCTGCCCTGGATTAATAACATAGGTTCAGTAAATTAATACAGAGAAGTTTGAAAAATTGCGCCTATTATGATATGTACGAGAGATTAGAGGGTCTGTTCGCAACCAGGAGGTCATACGGCAATCATATATGGCGACGATTAATTCAAATTAGGCGTGACGTCTTGCTTTATTATATGAACATCTAAATGCAGAAATATTTCTACTTATTTATTACAAGCAAAAACAATTCCTAAAAATGTAAAAAATACTTAGATTTAGATACTTTATTACATTATGCATATTCACTTCTTTTTTTCGTGTCAATGACAAATTGCTAAATATTAATCAGCCTAGTGCGATGCCACCTCAACGGCCTTTCAGTTTGCCTCCCTCAAGTCACCACTGAACAGGATGCGGCAAAAGCAGGGCACGACAGCAAGTGTACTATGGTTTGGGTACTCGTGCATTATGTGTGAACAGGTGTTGGATCTGTAGTCATTAGAAAATCCCCACCACTTCCGGAACTCCGATCCCTGCCCGAAGTGTATTCAGCCATCTCCATATAGACCATCACCATATAGATATTACATATTCACCTTTCCAGCACAAGCCTGCGCGAACGCATTGAGCGTGTGCGTGACATGCAAGCTCTCCACTCCGCCGGCGAGCGCGCAGACGGCCTTGACCGCCTGGAACACCGCGCTCGGCGAGCACGCGCCCTCCGCGCCCGCCACGCCCACGGCGCGGGACAACTCGCCCTCTAGTGTTTCTGTACACGAACCTCCATTAGCGGCCGGCAATTATTTGTTTTTAATTACATTGTTGTCTTAGGCCAGCAATGAGTCTATTGACGTATTGTTTTTTTTAAAATAATAATGCTATTTCCGAGCAAGAGGAAGTAAAAATTATTATTCACTGAAAACACAAGTTATCAAAAATCCCTGTTATGTAATTAAGGTTCTGGATCTGAAGTTAATTTTTAAAAATATTAAATTATTAAATTATAGTTCCATATAGTTACGAATAGCAATATGGCTTAAAACGGCCACTTTTAGTAGTTTTGCAATTTGTAACTATATGGAACTATAATTTAATATGTTTAAAATTAACTTCAGATCCAGAACTTTAATTACATAACACGGATTTTTGATAACTTTTGTTTTCAGTAAATAATGATTTTTAGTTGACGGTGGCGCTAGTGTTCACCAAGGTCTCGTCTTAAAGGCATAATCATTTTGGTAAATAGACAAACTGCTCGTTCGTGACGTTGCGGAAGCGCTGAATCGAAGTTGTGCGTGCGCTCGCGCGTCATCGATGCTTGGAAAGCGTAAGTGTAAAGGTCCCTAAGCGCGATATTTATTTATTTAAACTCTATTACACTTAAAAAGTACAATAGGTGGACCTAATTCCAATCTGCCAGTCAAACCTTAGCACCAAACAGAAAATCGTACAAAATTGTTTTGTTATATGAAAAAAGAGACAAGACTGTGAGAAAAAAATAAATGCTTGACTAATAAATTTATCATGAAAAGGGCTTAATAGAGGTTAAAGGACATTAAATAACTTAGAATGTAGCCTTTATTTAAATTGGTCACCACCACTAATGGCATTTTCATGAGTTTCTATGTGCTTCGAAAAGTATCTAACAAGCTAGATCAAATCATATACAATATCATATCAAGCACTGTTGTTGTTTGTTATTGGTGTTGTAAACGTCCATAATCTACAATTTAGCGACACAATCAACGAGAAAGGAGGCATATCAATCAACTCAATATAATATATAATAAAAGAAAAAAAAAAGAAAAATATAACTCACCCAGCAGGATAGATAAGTTATCAAACGACAGCATAGGCGTGGCCCCCTGCGTCGGTATCAGCTCGTCCAGCGTCAAATGCTGAGCCCGGGCGTCATCGCGGGCTGTCCTGGCCAAGGTCCTGTCAGCCCCGTCGTGTAAGCACAGCCTCACGTCCTTTTCCAGGCGAACACACTCGCGGACGTATTCGTACTCGCTTAGTGAACTACCCGCTGTTAGGTACTCTTTCGCACCCCACACCTATGAAATTTAAGTAGTTTGTCAATATAATAAAATAAATTGTCAAAATAATAGTTGTAAGTCAATAAACAAAATCTGATTTATGTTTATTGCATTAGATATATATTTGTAAAAATAAAATAAGAAGTCATTATTTCTCTAAATTATTATAAAAAATGAGATTTACTATATCATTTCATTTTGCCCAGACCAATAATATGTAATTTTTATGGACTGAATTGCCCTAAGCGAGCAAATTTACATTGTACAATGAAAAAAAAATTCTTACCCGCAACATATAATCAGACATATCTTCTCTTATATCTTCATCCAGGGAACAAACTACGGTTAATATCACATGTTCTACAGTCGATTCCACTGAAAAAAATAAAAGAAAGAATTATTTCTTCAGTTAAAATTTCTTTGGCTATGTTAGAAATAAGAAGTTCAACATTTAGGGATACAACATTCAGAAAATTCAACTTTTTGCAAACTCAACTATTTAAGCATTCATCTTATTCGTCTACAATCTATTTATTCATAAAATCATACATAGATATTTTTATTTATTTAAAAGGAAGACCAACAGCAGATATACATATACGTGTTGTTAATTTAAATAAGCTGCTGATTGCCAATAAGAGGTCCTCACAAATAGAAAACTGCTTTAATAACAAATTGCAAACATAAGTGGTAACAATATGATTAAAACTAAGATTTTGTACATAATCGCAGTGTAGGTACTTTCGAACCTTTTACTTAAGATGTGGAACAAAGTTAAATTTAGTGAAAAATTCTGCCTCTGATCGTATTATACTAGCAGTTTTCTCTTTGCATCACGATGTATATCCTGTACCATCGGCAGCACTCGTCATAATCACGATCTCTTAGGGCGGCGCCTCATCTCAACCACAAGATTCGTGTATTCTATAGTATGTAGTGTTGACTTACCGTCAGACGTGAATGTAATTGGTTCGTCGGAGTGTGCGTGGTGGACTAGAATCTTAATGCTAGTGTTCGGTGGGTACTTGCCGCCCGACCGCGCCGCGATCACGTGGCCTGGGTTTGTAGGCTCGTCGTGTACGAATTTTTCTAAAAATATATTTTTTTATTAATTAGCAGTCTGGTGCATACAAATCAAACTCCCTATCGTACCTACTTTAATGACTGGGGGTTTATCTACTCCAGACTGTATTGTCCTTATACTTATTTCAGCGAAATAAAGAGGCAACTTTATTGTCTTCAGTCTACTTTTCCTTTCTTTATTTTTCTTAGTTCTTTTATTATTAAGTCGTTTGGGATAAAGTGAACTAAGATAAAACTGTATAATAAATGTATAAGTAAACTTTATATAAAAATTAACAAGGGGATTTTATTCCATTACTCTCATAGCCGGACTCAAATTAAATTATATTGGTGTTTACTTGAAATATATCTATGTTTTTTGTGCTTCCACCACTACCTTACACTTATGCATATAAGTCCTATTTTGCATAGCTCAAAAAAGATACTCACTTCGTACATCAAGCACCATTTTCAAAAATGCTTTGTGCTCACTGTCATAGTACCTAGTTGTACATTTTGTTATACAGTCGTAAAGTTTATTCTGAAACAAATAATATGAGAAATAAAAAATGTAGCTTGATTCCATTTAAAATTGGTAATTACTTATTTACGGTTCTTCTTTTGTCTGTGGATGTCGTGTCAGTTGGAAAAAAACATGTGTCATAAAAAGAACGATTCATTCTTCGTTTGTCCCACTGAGATTGTCCCACTAATAAATTTCTTAGTTAGTCCCAAACATTATGCTTCCTTCGTCCCGATGTACAATTTTTATTATTTTATTCCTAGTTGGTCCCACTTTGCATTCCTTGTTCGACCCGTTGTTTTTTATAAGTAATTTTCTTTCTAAATAATATAGGTTTTTGTTTGTTATTCCTTCAAAATACTTCTCTGTTAGCTGTACCTTTAAAGTACCTTCTTGTGAACTGGGACAAACCGGGAATATAAAAGTGACTGGGACAAACGAATCATTTTTTGAAATGTGGGACAAAATTTCAGGACGAACGAAGAATAAACCAAAAGAACAAATTTATTTAATTATTATATACTTGCATCGAAAAATATTTGTACAACTCACCGTGGTAGGTTTTTTAGGAACAGCCGGCATCGTAGGTATCGATTTAGGCGGGGGTGAAGGCAACATCGTCTCCTTCTTGCTGATGGTGGCGTAAACTGACTCCCTCATTTCAGTCTCCCCGTATAAAAAGTCAAGGGGATCATACTCTTCGTACACGCTCCCTGAACACTCGCTGGTGCCTGCATATTCTGTGCAAATCAAATCTATCAATTATCTCCTCATATTCTATCGATTAGCTCTCTATAATGTGGTAGTGTTCAGAGCGTTTGTCTCATGATCCGGAGGCCGTGTTTTCAGTTGTTTTCAAATATCTATGGCAACAGCACGCATTTTGCGAATGACCACAAATTAATTAAAATCATAGGACCCAGCGTGAGCCGAAACAGAATTATCTCTATTTAGTGTAAAAAAAAAAATTTGCGGCAGCATTTATATAGCAAAAATTATACCGAGTTTTTGGAGGAAAGTAAACTGTCGCTAAGTCCGCGCTGTATTTAATTTCCAAAACTTAGGTTTTTTCGAGTGTTTGTGCATAATATTGGTGGTTTAATATTCGCAGTGTTCGTGAACAAGCGTGAGTGTTGGGAAGTGATACAGTGTCGATTACGTGACTTTTTATCTTTCTCACCAAAATCTCCATGATATAGCTAAGTGAAATTTTTCCACCGCTTCACTTAGCCATCTGACTCAGACTAGACTTACTTACTTGACTGGACTTGACTATTGACTTGAATTTTTGACTCGACTGACTTAAGTAGGACTGAAGATTAATAAATTCAAGAAAGGGCTTAAAGGACTAGATTCCATGGACGTAAAAACTATTTAAAAAAAAAATATACCAGCCAGCTTTAATTTGTAATGTGAAAATATTAACGGTTCTATATTACTGAATATGGCCAAACCTATCGTCTATTATAAATAAATTCGATCGATTTAGATATTTAGATTATTAAATTAGTATCTTTTTATCTTCGCGTTTTACTGGTGCATCCTCAGCTAGGTTCCTTCGGAATTCCGGATTCGCTGTAATTCTATAATTTTTTTAATATTAGTACGGATACTGAAGTAAGTATAAATTAGTGATTTATTTACAACTGGTATTAATTATCACTTAACCAAACCAAAACTAGGTACTTTAAAAAAAATTCATGTAATGATTTCTGACGGCTGGAAAATAGTGAATGTAAAGTAGTCCAACACAAACACACAACCACATAAGATAATGATCTTGCAAGACTAAAATATTAAAACACATGATATGAAACATGGCCATCACACATTGTAAAACCAAAATAGACGATTCATCCATCAAAGGTTTATGTTTTTATATGTACCTGAATTTCGTACACAAATAAATAGAGGAATGTTATTATGTATAATAATATGACATAATAAGAGTAACCAAAACATAAACTGTTTAAAAAAAAGTGATAGATGTATGGTCTACTATCAAAATCAATCACAAAAGTACAAATAAAACCAATGAATGAATGTGAACTTAAAGTAAGGGACTATATGCTTTAATTAATAAAATAAAAACATCAGCATATCCGCGGTGATGTTTTAATCTTCACTAAATAAAGGATCATGAACGAATCAATCAATATATCAAGTCCTTGACTACCACTCAGTAACGGTAAACCCCTTAATTATCTTTAGCGACATAAGGATATAGGATATCTATAATAAAATTTATTAATAGTCCACCCACTTTTGAACGGCTCACTTTCACTACCAGATGAATTTCGGCACACTATTTTTTAGCACTAAAATACTGAAAATCGAAAACAGTCAAAACTATTTGAAATACTTGGTCCATTACGTGCCATACGTTAAGCAATAAGGTTTATTTTATCTCGTCGAAAATGATTTTTCAAGCTGCATGAAGACATCTGCGTAAGTTTGATGTCTGCCAACTAGCAACCAGGTAATTAGTTTATTTGTTGCTATATAAATACACAAAACTTTAAATATTCCGTCATTTTAAAACTAGATAATATTTGTTGCTGTTTGTATTGAACTTGTAGTTTTACTAAAAGGCTTGTCTTACCTAAAAGACAAGTGTCACAGTGTTGCTTTGTGCAATTTTTTGGTTTGAATTTATATGAGTATTTGTATTTATCAATCTGGTAGTGTAAGTAAGTGTTACAAAGTTCACAGGGTTACATCTAAAGAGCGCATTTAGACTGGATGTTATTTATTCTTTTATTTAAATTCAATAACAGTCAGTATTTTTATTTCATTAACTGGTTGACATATCTTGGCTTCACCTGAGGTAATGACTTCTGTATGTCTTCTGAAGTTAAAAGTATTCTTCATTCGTACAGTCTAAAAACCCTACAAATGCTACTACTATTTTAATAAAAGGCATTAAGGTCGGTTTTAGCTATCCCTTCAACTCAGACAAGACAGCTAAATTTAACGCAACATACAATACAAAAGTTTCGACAATATTTTGAAACAAGCTTGGTACCTACGCGACGATTAAACATGAGTCAATAAGCCAGTCTTAAAAACTTTAGAAAAAAATTAACTATTCTATTTATTAAAATGTTTCAAATAATTCTATTCTTAAAAAAGTTATAAGTCTGCGCACCCCCTTTAGACGTAACCCACCAAATGAGACAAGCCACTCACCAGCGTTGTTTTGCTCGGTTAGCAAAGGGTCAAACGCTTCAAGCACACTGACTCTTACGCTACCTGCGCCGTTCGTGTTCTTGCCAAAGTCTATCAGGTTCGTCGATTTCGGCAGGTTTGCCAGTGTGTCTGCAGCTTCACTCGACTAAAAATATACATGTACATACAAATTTGTATTTCACGTCTTTATTCCATACGAGGTATACAAAGCCTATAGGTAGTTGTTTTCCAGTAGAAATTTTTTACCTTACTGAGTTTAATGGCAGAAAAAATAAAAGTAAATATATCAGTATTTGGCTCTTTTTTCTTGGGCAAATTATAATTGTATGGTTCCTCACCAGCTTAGAGAGCGAAATGAAAAATTATACTTTATAAATTTTTTGTCATCAATTTGTTAATTACATACTTATACAGAAGCATAAAAGTCTCTCTCTCAATCTCAAGAAACATTTAAGTATATATTTCGGAACAGCCGATAGTTTAATTACGATTTGATTACTCACTTCCGCGGATTTCCACGAGGTATTGCTCTCAACGCTGTCCCTAGAAGGCTCGCTCTTCAACACTGACGGTATATTGACTGGCGTGTTACTCCCCACCATCTGATGTGTATTACTCGATGAAGGATAAGTGTGGTTTTGCTCAGGCAGTTGCGGGTAGAGATTCGGCCGGGTCGGTCGTGATATCATGTTTGTTGTACTGTAGTTATATGTTGGGGTTTGGGGAGTAGGAGGCGGGTATCCAACGTATGGCGCTGGCGACGCCATACGCGTTTGATTGTAAGGACTATATCCTGGAGCATACATTACTGGGTTTGCTGTATATGTTGACGGTGGCTCGTGTTGTACGACCATGGTTGGCGGGTAATACGAATAGTTAGGCATAGGAGAGGGCATTGGCGTCGGCATTCCGTAGGGGGTAGAAGGGGGATACGGCGCCATTTGATAAGGTGGGGGATAGTTGTATCCATATTGGTAAGGGTACCCCGGCCTTTGATTGTAGTTATGATTACTCATTATGACAGGTGATTGATCAGGTGAGTTCAATGTCAGCTCATCGGTTTGTTGGCCCAATCTGTAACGAAATTCCGTTCTTTTATCAGATAAGTACACGAAATAAGAATCTTGGGCTAGAACTAATATAAGAACGGATTAATCTAGAGGTATTGTTGACTATTATCTGTGTAGGCCAAATCCTATTTAATGCTTTAAATACCATATAGAGAGAAAATAAAAAGACATTGCATTTGTCCGGACTCTAAAGTCAGACAGCTTTTAACCAAGAACATGCTGGGATAATGAATCTAAAATAGAAAATTAGTAACACCTTCTTCTAACACCTAATGCAACTATTTTGTCAACCTCTAGCACTTAGAGGTTGCCACGCTGCCACACCAGAGATCTCTGGTTCGATCCCTGGTCAGGTCAAAATGGAAAATGATCTTTTCCAGACTGACCTGCGATTTGGATGTTTTCTACAATCTTTATATAAAAATCAATGCCACTTTTCGTTGTAATTTAAAACTCAAAAACGGGCTCATCTATCCAAACCAAATGTTTAGACTTTGTGCGGACTAATTAGTGGATGGTTTATGTGAAGTTTGCACAAAATTGGTCGGTTCTTCGTATATCAATTTTTTTGAATTTTACGCAAGCGAAGCCGCGGGCAAAAGCTAGTTTCTATAAAAAAATAGAATTGTTGAGTTAGTATCCCTTAACACCAGGGCTACATAGTCTGTGTGATTTGACCATATATAATTATTTTAGAGAACAGAGAATAACACATATATTTCAAGTTTTTTTTTACACCCTTGATATCATATTTTATATCCTGCGGACTTAATGTCGCAAACAGTCCACCTATAAGTTAAGTAGGGAACTTATAATATTATGGGTGTGCAATAAATCTATTTCAAAATTGCTATATCACAAAAACATTACAATATTAACCTCATAGGAATCGTTATCATTATGTTATTTTTATCAAACAACATTGTTATCTAACTTTTATCACTAGAGAATTGTAGCCAATTTGTTTAAAGAAGGAGAGGGATCTTTATAAAATACTCGTAGTGAGACGAAATATCCTGACCACCAATTGACAGCGCGCGAGTGGCAATCTCAAGGTTATGCTGCTACCGTGTAGTGCCTTTACCTGGGTTGTATGTTAGATTCTATCAACTGTTTTGATTAAAGTCTTCTAAGAAAGATTTATTTCTTTATTGATAGCATACTTTCGGTTATATACAACCTATAATATAGGTGTAATTAAGACAAAATATTTTACTACTAAAAAAACCGAAACGCCCAATAGGTAATATAAGTAAAATTATTTTTCCTAAAACATGCGGCATACGCATGGTCTTAGAAGCTGTATAACGTAGAAGCAGCCTGGAAAGTGCTTGATTACAGATAAAGACAGTCTATACCTATGATACTCACTTGCCGATTTGCTCAATGTATTCCTTCAAAGAAGCGTGCGCATCCTTCGGTGCAGTCTTGCTAGTCGGGCTGGAGAACGATATCAGGTCACTGCTTTCGTCTCGAGTTGGACTCGTTCCAGTTGATCTGAAATATTATATAGATAGAAATAACATGCAGAATCATTGAACAATAGGAGAGCTAAATGTTCTTTGAGTAACGACTATTTGTATGAAACCCCGTTTGTTTCTACCCATCAGTCTCCTTTATTACGGAAGATCCTAGCATTATATGAGAGCTAGCCCGGAAGAAAGCTAGTATTATAAAGTTACCGCACGTATATGTATATGTACGCAAATACATGTGGGTATGTTTCTTTTGCACTTATTAAAACAATTTTCAACTGTTAACATCAACTGTTGACTGATAGAAAAAGCCGACGGCATTTACATATTTTGTTATGAACTTTAATAAGAGCAAGATATAAGTACGAGAGTGGAATATACCTGGGATTCTCCGAGATGGAAGTTCTACCGCGCGGGGGCTTCCTCGGCGGCGGCGGCAGCGCTGGCGGCGGCCCGTCACTCTCGTCGCGACGTCGCACACTGCCAGCGGCGCCCCGCCCATTATCTGTTGTTATTGATTTGATAAGCTGATTACTTGCTTATTCCTATCGTAATACTGATTATTACTGATAAGCCTTCACATTTATTTACAAATAAAAACAATTGGTCGATGCAATGGCCACGTGACTCCTGGAATACATAGTTGAGGTGACCTGAGAGAGTGACAGGCGGTTTAGAAAATCTCTTACACTAGAGCACATACGTTAATATTCTGTGCTGTCCTTAATTTGAACTCAATGCCACACCAATCTGTTTCTATTAATCTATTGTAAGGAGGTTCTTCAAACAATTAGATCTTAAAACAAAAACCCTAACAACTGCGAAAGTTAGTTTGTTTGTTACGCTTTCAAGCTTTATCTAATGCACCATCTTCCTAATATTTCGCATACACATAGATAGGAGTATTGAGAAGGACATAAGGATACCTTTCATCCTGGGAAGTGAGAATTTCACGCGGGCGAAGCTGCGGGCGAAATATAGTTAATAATATATAGCCAATTATGATTTAAGTAAAACCAGTTAAAATATTATGATTTAATTAATTCATTTCGTGTAGGTGTCATAGTCAATCGACCATGCACACCCTAGTGTCATAGTTCTTCGGAATCGCCTCTCGGCCTCTGACGTGGTTCCTTTAACGACTACCAGATGGCAGCCGGGACCAACGGCTTAACGTGCCTTCCGAAGCACGGAATCATCATTTTGTCAGACAATCAGGTGATTCAAGCCTGCAATGTCCTAACCAAACTGGAAACAACTAAACAAAGTATGCTTCCCGTGGGAATCGAACCCTCGACCCCCGGGGTCTACAGGCAAACGCCTTAACCACTGGACCACGGAGGCAGTCAAATGATTTAATTAACTTTACTACTTGTTGAACATGTGCACAACACAAAAGTTATAATTCTGTGCTCACTTTATGTTGTACTTTAGCGACACCAATATTACAATTTTGTGTAATCAGTGCTCTATTTCAACGAGCCCAGGGTAACAACCTCACTTCCTGCCGGCCACACATCAATATAAACAATTTGCTGAATTGGTGCATCTTAATTTCTGTTGGGACTCTTTCAATTGGCCTTATTGTGCTCTTCAAAAGTTTATGCTTTCACCAGTTGCATCTGCTTACTACACCAATAAAAAGTTTTCACTATTACAGAAATTTTGAATTAAAAAAAAAGTTCAATACACTAAGCTATCAAGCTTCTAGTTTTTTAAACAGAATGATGAAATGAATGGTCAAAAAATTGTAGATTAAGCAACCAATTCACTTATAAATAATTTGGTAAGTGTTTGTGATCAAGGCTTAAAATATTGGTATTTATGGGAACTGGTATCATTGGTTTTGGTGAGATACCAGTACCAGACTGTACCGGTAAAATACCAAATGTAATCTTCTTTTTCTTCTTGTTAAGTCAAAGAGAGATATTTATATTAGTACATAGTACATACAACATCTCATTAATCCATACTAATATTTATAATACATATATCTTATAATATTAGTAAGGTTTAATAATGTGTTGTATGCAATCATGTTTGAGTGACAAATAGCGCATGGTGTCGTCCCATATGGGTGGCAACATGGCTCCATTTAGATGCGGGTACTCATCTGGAAAAGGTACCCAGGTACTGAAATGAAAATAATATCTAAATAGCGGTATAGAACCGGTATTTTTGGTATTGGTTTCAAGTCTTGCTTGTAACTTCACTACATAGACATGTATAAATAAAACAAAGTTCCTTTCTCTGTCCCTTTGTATGCTTAAATCTTTAAAAGTACGGAACGGATTTTGATGTGATTTTTTTTAATAGATAGAGTGATTCAAGAGGATAGTTTTTATGCCCATGCGAAGCCGGGGCGCGGGTTGCTAGTTGACTTGTAATTGGCAATACTAATATGATTTCCTACTTTTAAGGGTTTATGAACAAAATGTAAAAACAGGACCCAAACACTAGGCATAATGATGTCCATTCTTACTCTAATAAATAAAGACTAAACAACTTATTTATAATAATAAAATAATATATAAGTTGTATTAATGAAACAAAACACTTTAATTTTTATGAATTAAATAATGTATGTTTATTGCTACTTTAACAATAAACGCAATAAAAATAAAAATTTAAAATAGTAGTAATTTATACAAAAAACTTCTTATACATACAAAAAAAAATCTATTTCCAGAGGCTGCTGCTAAGGATCCCTTGTTGTGCAAATCTAATTTGTACTTTAACCGATTTCCTGTCCATAAAATTTCAACAATAGTTAAAATAATTGATTTGGTCACATATGATTCATGGGACAGGGAACCTCTTAATGTACAGTCGGCTGCAGAGAAATCTGACACCCATGCCAAAAATATAGCTATTGAATGGGGGTCAGATTTCTCTGCAGCCCACTGCACCAATTGGTTCGTGCACAAAAAGGTATGCCACTTAACAATAGTTTTTCTATGTTTCTGTATTCAATGAGCCAATGGGTTAAGATATCATTTATTAAACTACGCTAACTATATTAGAAACATATCTATACTACTATTATCAAACCACATGCAATGTCTTTTATATTTCAGTTACAGACAGTCAACAAAACTTTCAATTCATTAGATCAATAGACGATTTCAATTGTTAAAAAATAATATGACAAACAGCAAGGAATACTAAATCATGTTCATAGGTAAAATAAAGTTTTTACAAACAAACTATAAAGTCTAGGAAGCAGAACTCCAGAAGTTTAATATTATTATCATCCACTGTAGGGGATTTCTTTTACTTGGAGGGTCTTGGTCTACTTCCCCTACAGATCAAATGGAAAAAGAGGTTAATAAAATTGGTAACTCTTGGAAATGTTTTTGGACAATGAAAGAAATCATGAAAAGTAAAGAAATACCAGCAGTAGAAAAAGGAAAAGTTCTTAATGTATGCATAAAACCATGTATGTCATATGGAAGTCAGAAGTCGGCCTTAACAAACAAAAATCTAAAAAAGTTTGCCAAAAAAAAAGAGGTGTGCCAAAATTCAATGCAGAGGAGTATGCTAAATATTAAAAGAAAGGACAAGGTTAGGTTGATTGACATAAGAGAGAAGACAAAGGTAATACCTATCTATAGGTAGAACAATAAGGAAACTTAAATGGAGATGGACAGGTCACATGGTCAGAGGTCCCAACAAATGGTCGCAAAAACTTACTTATTGGTACCCTAGAGGAGTAAAACGGAACAGAGGAAGGCCAATTTACAGATGGGAAGATCATATTAAGAAGATTGCAGAAACAGCTTGGAACAGAATAGCTCAGGATAAATCAAAGTGGAAAGACTTGGAGGAGACCTATGTCGGTAGACACTCTAGGCTTAGTGTATATATATATATAATAATATGTAAACAAATTTTTCTTTATCATCCACTGAAAACATATGAGGGTGAAATATTGGGGAATTAGATTTTCTCTATCAGACATCCACTTAGGATGAACATCCCGACACTTGGTTTAGTACAGGAACAAATAATTGAACGAAACTTAGTTGTAGATTTATTCAAAAGTCTACAAAGTATGAATTGTATTGTCTAACATATCAGTCGGTTTTTGTCAGTGTTGTGTAAAGATCATCAGTAATCCCATTGCAAACAAAACAACATCAGCTTACCTGCGTTTGATAGCTGTTTTTGCCTTCGGAATTGTTCTAATGCCAGGCTTTCCAGACTGAGAGCTTGGGCCTTCTCCAAATCCGCCTGGTATTGCAGATCGTAGTCTGACATGATCGGTTGCTTCTCAATACACTACAACAGGCACAAGATGAGCGTGGGAATTAAAACAATAAACGCACTGTTATAGAACGCACATATCACTAAACAAAAACTAGGTATACATTTTTCACAAAGTACACCGGGAGACAACCACATACTCATTTTAATTACGTGGAAATCTTACCAACGGAAATTTCCGATAATGCTTTTTGATGTAGTTTTTCACGACATTATTTGTAAAATTAAGAAAACTTTAAATTATTTTATGAATTTACATTTACTAGGTCAGACAGAGACATCGCTCACACACTTCATTTCAAAAATAATGCTACTAAATTAAGAAAGCCCTTTATTTGTCAGTTAATGTTTGACACTTCAATGATTTTGAGTTTTGACGTGACGACTTTTACGTCCATGCGGCATAATACCTCAACGAATGTTTGACAAAGAGATCCATATAATGTCATTTACTAAAGGTATTTTTAATTTTGTAGCATTTAATAGTGACGTACATACACGTACTCACAGAACACAAATTAGTGATTCAATCAAATGCAAAGAAGTTCGAATCGCGCGCAGAGTGACGCAATATTTTTTTTTTAATTTATCGAAGAGCATGTAATCCAAATGTAATCACTACGTTAAACATTTAAGAGACGGGGCTTTCATACAACGAAATTGAATAAGGTGTGAAATTCAAACTTTGCATCGCATTTCATGGCCAACTTAAAACAATTCTTAAAAAAACGTCGGTGCTACCAACCATGCAATACTAATATCAAAAGTGTAGGTACTTACACTACCTACTACGCCAGGAAAACTAGTCCATTAAGGCCTTTCTTAAATTTATTAATCTTTTTCATTGCTACTTTATTCAATTCAAGTCAAAAAGTCAAGTCCGTAGTCTAGTCAGAGTCAGATGGCTAAGTGAAGTGGTAGAAAAAATTCACTTAGCTATATCATGGAGATTTTGGTGACAAAGATAAAAAGCCACGTAATCGACATTGTATCACTTCCCAACACTCACGCTTGTTCACGAACACTGCGAATAATAATCCACCAATATTATGCACAAACACTCGAAAAAACTTAAGTTTTGGAAATTAAATACAGCGCGAATAAAGTGACAGTTCTTTCCCTCCAAAATCTGACAAACTGTCAAAGCGTAAAGAAAGAGAAAGTGTGATGAGGAAGAGAGGTGACAGCATCCGCCATGTTTGTCGCCATTTTGTTTTCCCTAGGGGTAACTGCAAACTTCATACATTGGATTATCTACTATGAAGTTTCGCCCCCCTGAATTTCAGATTTCAGGGCCTGAAATCTATGATCAAATGATTCTATTCTACACACACACACAGGTTTTGGTTTCGTTTGGTTGGTTGGATGATACAAAAAAAATATCGATGTCGATATTTTTTAACCGACTTCTAAAAAGGTGGTTATTTAGTTCGACTGTAAAGTAATACTTATATTTTTTTCAACACCCAGATTAAATATTTAATCGTCAATAGCACCTGCGCGAATATAGCACCTGGCCTATTCTTCAAACAGATTCTAACGTTCATAAGTGCTATTAGGGCATAAGTAGGTAGGTACCTACTTACGTTTAATTTTAATTTTGTTTTGTCTGCGAATAGCACCTGCGATTCAGTATTTGGGATGTAGGTAGGTACCTATTTATACAAGACTTTATGAAAATATATCGATAAAAATCACTAGAACGTTTACAAATCAAATCAAACACTTGGAAACACTGACGATAAATAAAAAATGAAAATAAGAAGAGACAATAAATTGCGTTTTATTTATTATCCAATGACATTAATTTTCAGGGGTGTTGCAAAATCATGTGACAATTTCTTTTTTTTCGGACTGCTTTTTTTCTTAGTTACTTTACGAGTTGCCGCCGCCGTGCTTTTATCCGAAGGCTTTTCTGCAGACACACGATTTATGGGCCTTGTAGTTAGAGACGGGACAGTGGAGCCCATTTTAGGCCGAACGTATGGTTTCCTCATAACAATTGCACGGCCCAATTTCACAGGAGATTCGTTCCTGGACGTCTTTTTCTTGGAACCTAAACCAAAGTTTTCCTTTCCATCGGACAATATTGCTCTCGCGTTGGCAGTTTCTCTGGTAGGCGAGAACAAACTCTTTGATTTTTTGATCTTCCTCCTAACCTTCAACTTACGCTTCTTTTCATGAGTTTGTGGTTTAAGTGGAGGCGGAACATGGCCTTCTGCGGTCATCTAAAATATAATAGTTTTGTATAAGCATCTACTAACTTACTCCGTGGTCCAGAGTTTAAGGTGTTTGCCTGTAGACACGGGGGTCGTGTGTTCGTTTCCCACGGGAAGCATACTTTGTTGTTGTTGTTTCCAGTTTGGTTAGGACAAGTAATAAATGAATTTGAATTTGACATTACAGGCTTGAATCACCTGGTCGTCTGATAATAAAGATGATTCCGTGCTTCGGAAGGCATGTTAAGCCGTTGGTCCCGGCTGCCATCTGGACCGAGAGGCGGTTTCGCAGAGCTCTGACACCAGGGTGTGCATGGTCGGTTGACCGTGACGCCTACTCGAAATGATGATGAGCATCTACTTATAAAATTACTAGCTGTTCCCCGCGGCTTCGCCCCGCGTGGGACTCTGTTGTCAAAAGTAGCCTATGTTTGACTTCAGGTCGTTAACTACATCCCTACCAAATTTCATCACAATCGGTTCAGCAGTTTAGCCGTGAAGTGGTGACAGACAGACAGACAGACTTTCGCATTTATGATATTACTAGCTGTTCCCCGCGGCTTCGCCCCGCGTGGGACTCGGTTATATCGCGCCCAAAAGTAGCCTATGTTTGACCTCAGGTCGTTAACTACATCCCTACCAAATTTCATCAGAATCGGTCCAGCAGTTTAGCCGTGAAGAGGTGACAGACAGACAGACAGACAGACAGACTTTCGCATTTATAATATTAGTATGGAAGTATGGATATTAATATGGAAGTATGGATTAGTATAGATACGGAAGTATGGATGTTTTAGATCCTTATACCTTTATTTAAGTACCTAAGTACTTATAGCACAAAATACAATGTATTGCATAATGAAGGTACCTATGTGTGCCGCGCGTATGGCTTTCGGCTACTAAATGACAAACGGACTAGGTGCAATTTATTTTCATCTCTCTTCGACTGGTGGCTGTCAACCATTAAATTCCCTAGGAAGGAAAAACTTAGTTCCTTAAAGTTAATTGCCAATGACTAGTGAGAGTAGCCGATAATAATGCCGAATCTGTAAGGTTTAGAAGGTTTTCCTCCCTCCTAAAACCTTACAGATTCGGCATTCGGGATGCAGCCGGGATCCATTGACCAAGACAGACGTTTGTTTATAGCAAAAAGAATCATACAAACCTGTTCGTAAAAAATATCATCTGCATCTTGCTTATCGCAAAATTCCAGAATTTTCTTACAAACCGACCTTAAATTCTTGATTCTTTGCTTCTTCTTTTTCCCACCTGATCTATCAACTTCGCTAAGCCGAAGGGTCCTAAAACAAAAGAACTCACAAGTAAATAAATAATCAAAATATATATATTATACAGCGTACGAGTACCGTCGTCGTGGTCAATGGAGCGACTTACGTAGGTTTTCGACCCTAAAATGTTCGAAGTAAAACCGATTTTCTAACCGAGTTTTATAGTTTCCCTACTTGATGTAAGTATTTCTACTGTTTATATAAATAACGAATGGCTTTACGTTCCTTACAACGGAAGTCCCAAGATATACTTAAATGCCACGATAGTGACAAAAAAGCTAAGAGGTCCAGAAATACATAATATTCGAAATTAATATTTTGTTTGTATGGATATATTCTAAACTAATATTATTGAAGGTCCCGATTTTACGTAGAGCAAGGAAAAGGTTAATTTTGAAAGACATACTTAATGACTTTAGGTTTGTTCAAAATATCGCCATCTTTTTCGTCCATGTGCATGGCTGTGTCCCAGATATCCTTGAAGAGTTGTCTCCGCTCCACGTAGCTCTCCTCAGCAGTCATCAGTTGACCTTGATCCATGGTGCCGTCTCTGTGCCTTTTTCACAAAAGTTGATCCATAACAGGAGCCCATATATTTTTTTTATTATTTTTCGTTTGGCTTGAAGCGAAACGAGTTTTATTTTATTTCACTGAAACATGTTTTTTTTCCTAATTTTATTTGGATTTGGATTTTTTCATTGATTTTATTAACTCACTTTAGCAATATTGCTGTCATGTGTTTGTTTACTGGCAATTTTTTTTTTGAATAAAACTATTTTTTGTAGGCTGAGCATAAACACTCTTAAACGGCTCTATTTGTTTCTTTACGCAAGTTTAGTATTTTCCTTCGATCATTTTTAGTCAAAGGTATTTTCATGATTATGAGCCAAAGATCTAGACATTTGGATCTTGATCGGATAAGTAAGATAAGATTTACCTATTAAGAGGAACTACGTTAGTACTAATGAGTATTCTGTGGAGGAACATTAATTTTAATATTCAAGAACCAATTCTTAGCCGATGCCTTCAAAATATAGTTAGGTATTAATATTTTTTAAGAGATTAGCGTTAGGTACTTTGTTTAAGTCAAAGTTACAAATAAAATTATACACACACTTCATACAGTCTCAGAGTTACGCGAGATAACAGCCGGGACCGGGAACCGGGATCAACCGCTTAAAGTCTCATTTTAGAGAATCGGGTAATTCTACCCTGCATTTTCCTAAGCAAATTGAAACCACTAAACTAAAGCATATTCGTTGGATGTGTATCTATGATCTTAAGGCTAGCACTCTAGCACAATACTAGACCATGGAGGCAGTTAAAAGCTAGTTAAACATACCTATTTATCTCAATTAAATATAAAGAGTATAGATTCTTCCATGCATGCTGCAAAACATAGAATGTACCAGCTGCTTCTCTTCCCGCGCAAGCCGTAAAAGTCGTCTGAGGGAATCGCCGAACGGGGAAATCATGACATAGGCTATGCGGCAGCAACCCATCACTATTGATTTCCTGTTTCAACTTCCATTATGCTAAATGTGGCCTAAGGTCTTATGGCTCTAGGCTCTATCTACCCCGTATGGGATAAAGACGCGATTATATGTATGTATGAATGTAGTATAGATTGTACTAAAACTATCAACTGTAATAAGAAACAGCACCTCGATACCTACCTGAGTTGAAGAGAAACAAGTTGCCAAGAAGCGACTTTCTCTCTGTAGAGTGAATTGGTTCAGTAAGCAGGGCGCCCTCGAGGGATCAACTACTCGCGTCCTATGATGTAAACATGTCCAATCTTAATTTATTTTAATTTGTGTAATAAAGATAAATAAATATCTGCTCTACGCGGCCCACACAATCAAGATGCACGATGCCCGATAAATATGACCCGAACACGCTCTGGGTCGCCCTCAGCGAGTGTAATGATGGGGACTTATTTAATGTTTATCCTAAATTATTGGCTGAAATACTCCGAGAAGAAGATGCGGCTAGGGTGCCCGGGGATACGAGTGAGGCGGAGAAACTGGTGCTGCCGAGTGATAAGGAATGGAGGCTGTCGCAGTACTTCCTACTTGTGGAGTTGCAGAAAACTTTGGAAACGGACACGTAAGTCTTTGCCTTTAAGACGAAAATATTTTTACTCTTGATTTACTTATAATCAATATCGAAATTCAATAGTCCTAAAAAGTCTAATTGCTGAATTCGAAGTTAGTAAGAAAACAGTTAGTCGATTGTCCATCCTCAATTAAAAATTGAAATTAAATTGTAAAAAAAAATTCCACTTTAAAGATACAATGAAATGCGCGTCACATAAATTATACGTGAACTAAAATCACGACCTTGCACCAGCAAGCGCAGCGTCTCAGACACCCACCGGCCAGACGGTCATATGATCTTTTTCAGGTCATATGAGTTGAAAAAGGTCATAATATGACCATCTGGTTATTCTGGAGTCCCTTGCGGGAGGCCTATGCCCACCAGTTGACAGCCTGCGGCTGAAATGATGGTTAAATTTGTTCAAAAGTACATACACATTATGATACCTATATGCATTACGTAGGTATTATATACGAGTACCCTGTTACCTATGTATAATACCTCACGAAATGTGAACAGTGGCCCTGACCTGCTACAAACACCGTTTCAGTTTTGATAGATAGATAAATAAATAAAAGCTTTATTTACCAATACTTATTTTACTTTTCGTGGTTTATTTTGCGGCGCTAGAACCCGTAACAAGTTCTCTTCTCAAGATTTTTAATTTGCCGAATAAACCCTACCCTTGAGAATATAGAGTAAGGTAGAAAATATAGGCTTTACAAAGAGAAAAAAACAATGCAATTTAAAATACCCAGCGTCACTCATAATTATATATGTACTGAGAGCAACGTTCATGAGCTCTCAGGTGACTAACATAGCCAATTTTTGCAGAGAAAGTGCGTCCACATTAACTGCAAGTCAGCACCCCTCCGACATAGTTATATATGTTACGAACTTACATGATGTAATCCGTCTTTTAGGCTACAGAAGAACGTTGAACGAAGAAAATTCTAAAGGCTTAACCCACGTTTGGGCAATCTCAACCTTACTTAACATTAAAACTGTTAAAAATGTGAACTCATTTTAATACAAATTAATAAAAAACACTGGTCACTATTGTTTATCATAATAAAAAGGCATCTATCAATTCTGATCAAACAGTTGCGATGACATAAAACATTTTTGTGCAAATTTTACAAAAATCCAAACAAGCATCTATTTATCGACATTTTACTATAAAACTTAAATAACTTACAGCTTGTATTTCATATTATTAAGTCCTTAGGTTTAATATAAATATATGATTTTATAATAGATACTAGTTGGCGTTTTAGCTAATACCTGTGAAAAAACATTTGAACTATGAATATTACTTCGTTGCGTTGACCCAAATCACCGAGCATTTCTGTAGAATGGCATATAAGATACAAGTGCCATGATTTTTCCTGAACCCAACTATGATGAAGTAACGTAAGTTAATATTATCGTATAATCTTCATTAGTATAAGTAGTCTGTAAAGCCTACATTTTTTACCTTACTCTACATATATAAAAATGTAGGCTATACAGAAAGAACTGAGAGCTACAATTTAAATACTCAGTGTCATTCATAATATAAAAACTTCACAAATCAATTGTAAAATTATTAGTTTATTGATTAGTCTTTAAATTAACACCATAGGGACGAGAATGGTGAAAATCAGCCATCATTACCAATGGAGGAGTCGCCTGAAGAGTGGGCGCCTTGGAACCTGGTGGTCTCCATTAAGAACCCTAACGCGCCGCCACCAGTCGCGGTGAAAACCACTCTGGGACCTGCCTGGGACATCGGACAGGTAGCTAAGCTGTCAGAGCCTTGCCTTATTAGCTGATAACTAATTTTTAAACAATATAAATTTTATATATATATTTTTTTTAATTTGTTATATATTTTTTTAAGCTAATTAATTAATTTAAATTAATTTATAAATAAATAATTTTAATTAATTAATTTATAAAACTATCAATATTCAGATAATTAATGATAATATAAATCTAATAATAGGAGAAAATAATAAGAAATATAATTTGAATTAAAAATATAATCTCATGAACCACCAAATCATAGTGTTTATGTACCACCAAATAATAGTACTAACACTATTATAGGTGAATTATTCTACTTATTAAAGGTAAAAAACAAACTTTGGTAAGCGCGAACGAATCATTTTGATTTGACTGCTACAAACGCGCTACGAAAGTAGCATTTCTACTACGAACTTTTTTCGTAGACGTCCTGCTTGTAGAAGTCGTAGAGATCGTAGCGCAGTCGTAGACTCGTAGCGCTACGCTTTTCATAAAGCACGTTCAAATAAAGACTTCGACGACCTTAGACTTTAGTAGATTTAGTACCTATATAAAAACCTTATTTTACGTCTGTGTTCCTTAGGTGATAGACAGAGCCTCTGGTTGTTTAATCAGTAAAGTAAAAATCCGCTTTTAGCGTGAAATGAGCTATAGTAGAACAGAAAAAGGAAATTCAGAAAAAGGTGAAAATTTACTTCTAGGGAAAGTTTTCCATGCCACCATAACCAGAATACATCTTTATTATTTATAAAATAATATTGTTTTGGCCTTCAGGTCCTGAAAGCAGGGTACCTCCTCAGCACGCCACCAAACAAAGTAGAGTTCGCAGACGAACAAGAGATGCGATGCGTGTACTCCCTTATTTACGACGTGTTTCGATGTAAGCCATATTTTTCACTTATTTCAATCTCCATTTACCCAAAATGGTTCAAATTTGTTTAGTAAAATATCAATAGAAAAACTACAAAATTATATTGCTGTATCTAAGGCCTACATATTCGTTTAAAACATCAAAACCTAATCGATCCAAGTGTTTATTGACCAGACTCAAATTGTAATTGATGATAACAATTACAATCATCATTATTTAGTGTAGATATCATGGTCAATTGACCACGCACACCCTGGTGGCAGAGTTCTTCAGAACCGCCTCTTGGCATCAGACGAATCCAATGTCCTAACCAAAGTGGAAACAACTAAACAAAGTATGTTTCCCGTGGGAATCGAACCCACGACCCCCGGGTCTACTGGCAAACACCTAAACCACTGAACCACGGAGGTAATATGTAACTGATAGACAAACATGCACACAAAACCACAAGTTACTTTTCGTTTTTTTTTGAGGTACGGAATCCAAGATCAACATAATTTTCCTCAAATAGACAACCGGATATAATGGCTTCCAGAACAAGGGTAGCATGCACGACCTTCCGAACACTGTTGCAATAAACAGTTATATAAACGCAAAAGTACATTTCCGAGTTCTCGCACTATTTACACGGACGCCTGCATTTTATAGAAATATTTCAATATTTACCAGTTACAAGTTGTGCATTTTACTAGGGTACTATGATATTTATACGTACTATCTTCTTCTTCATATAGTGCCGCTTCTTAACGAAGATTGGCGACCATCATGGCTATCCTAACTTTTGAAGCCGCTGCACGAAAGAGCGTCCTGGTACTCAAATGAAACCAATCTCTTAAATTCTTCATCCAAGAGGTTTTTCTCCTTCCGGGTTTACGTTTACCCTGGTTTTTCCCTTGCATTACGAGCTGTAGAATACGGTATCTTTCTATTCTTCTCTCGGTATACGTACTATACCATAGAATAAATAAAACAAAGTGACTAATAATATATATAGGATAAAAACGCTTCGGAAAACTGCGTTTTCACATGGAGTAGGTATCACGAACGTAAAGATGTATCGTATAAGCTTTGAAATAGAAGAGGGTGTAGAAGAAAAGGTCCATTAGGTCTTACTTCTTTCTCTAGTTTTTTTTAATAACGCCCCTTTCACCTTATACCTATTACGATTATTTATTTATATATTTACTATACAGCATTTCAAATTAACCTTGATGTGACATAATAAATCTAGTAATATTTATTTTAAAACCAAACCTCTGTGTGATACTCGTAAGTCCGCCTTTGCACATATTGTTTGAATTTGTATCAACATGTATATGGTACAGTACAATAATTTTGATAAGGGCAATATTTTTATTTAGGGATTATCTTTTTTTTTGTCGAGGCATAAATGACAATATACTGCAATGTATTGAATTTGCCCAATACTTGGCCACCTTTGATGCCTGGTGATTCGCCATATTTAAATCCTTTATAGTACAAGAGACAGGATTTTTGGGGCAAAACAGAAGGTGAGGTTGTATAAATATGTGATGCAGTTTTCAGACTACAAAAAATAAACGGGTTTCTCTATTTGTTTTTTTTTTAATGTTTGTTACCAA
Organism: Apomyelois bistriatella; assembly: GCA_947044815.1. Lineage (NCBI taxonomy): Eukaryota > Metazoa > Arthropoda > Insecta > Lepidoptera > Pyralidae > Apomyelois > Apomyelois bistriatella. Next base: position 4,140,537 of record OX345693.1, read on the forward strand.
CTCCGTCATTGCTTAACTAATTGTTATTTATTTTTTTGTAATATACTTTCAAGTTGGTTTCATAGAAATTTTCAATATCAAAATTGTTGTACCAGTTTTATCTCTATCTCCTCTTCAGTTTATGTCCTCGCTGTAAATTATAGCGTGCTACGCCACCACCTAGTTACGGTTATAGACGTCATTAACTTGAACGAGATTGCGACGCGATAAGCACTAACTTTAACTGCCTATAGCTACTAACCTCGTGGTGTCAACTGGGGTTTGTAAGTGAATTTTAGAACTTTGTAACGAAAGCTACCTATTGTTTGTTCAACGAGGTTATTTAAAAGATGCAAATATTTATGAACCGAGTTTAAAAAAAGGGGTGGTTCTCGATTCGATTTTATTTTTCAATGTTTGTATTCCCGTAACTTCTTTTATATGTAAAAAGGTTTTGAAAATTCTTGGGCCCATTGAAGTTTTATCAAAGTCAGTTGAACATTTTAATTTTCAAATATAAAACCATGCCATAATACCAATCTCAAATTTGACAAAGAGGACATTTAGTACAGATGCAGAATAAAACATTGAATAATATGTGACAAAATGATTAAAAATGTATTTTCTGCATCTTTAAGTAGGATTTCTTCCTCAAGCAAAAATGCACTGTATGTTACTATACCTCTAGATTATACAGCTATATGTATATACACATACAAACAGATTATAATATGGAAATATATTTGGTTATGTTAATGATTTCCCATAAAGAACCTTCAGGGCCGAGACATGTGGCAGCCTGGTATCGGCATAGAAATATCGTAAAGTAGAAGCTATCTTTTTATTGTTCGACTGCCTCAGCACTTCTCTGCCAACTTTGTTTTTGGTCACGCGACTTTTTATGTAAACATACTTTGGTTTAAAATATGTTACTTTTCAGATAAAACTATCTTGGAGCAGGCGATAGAGGACGTGGAGTTCTTCACTGATTTTCCAGAGGTAATTTCTACATATGTTCTAATTTAGCGCTATCCTGGTTTCATTTGCTTCTTTTTTCTTCTCTAAACCGCGGCCCTATTTAGGTACGATATTTATAAGATTCGACATTAAAATAAATTCCAGCTTAACCTAACCTTCTCGAACCGTGGCTGTTGTAGGAGAGACAAGGTCATCTACGCCACATAAGCAACCATCATTACCAAAACTACTTACCTAATTGATTAATTGTCAACTACCATTACATTATTCTGCGAAACATACGTGAAAGGAAAATGCCTTGATATGAAAAAGGCTGGTTCATCGTGATCCATTCTTATTACGCTAATGCCCGATATAAATAAATAGCTAACCGTAGTTGCCCTTGAATGTAAGTTAGGGTTGTGTACCCAAAAAACGAGAACTAGATCTTATATCTAAGGCGCTGGTGTGCCAGTCCGTCTTTCAGCGACTGATGAAAGTCTTCTCATAAAAAAAACGTTTTTTTTTTTCATTCCGATTTAGTTCGCCCTTTTTACCTTTACCTCACTTTAAAAAAGTAACAAAAAATTGGGAAATTACCGAACAAGGAGCACACGTCAAAGTTTCACACCTAATCGCTGATCTTTATACAAAAATGCTTTATTTGACCTTAATACTATAATGTCAAGAGGCTGCTAGTATGGAATCCTTTTATTGCAAATTCGATCCCCGCAAATGATTCAATTATATTCAACATTGACATTTCGTTCTTGAACTTGAAAATAAATGTGACGGTTTCAACTTTTTATATTTATTGCCGCCAGGCTCGCTTTCCCATCATTGCCGTGTAACGAGTTTAAGTTAGGGTAGGATCGACAAGTAGTTAAAATAAAAATATGGTCCCATCTAATTCGCATTAAGCTATGTCGTGACGAAAACCATTTCTTTCTCCGTTGAGGACGCTCACGAAAATATTTTATGGGTGCTATTTCGGTGAAGCGTAAAAATCGGAATTGGTAGATTTTGGTCCTTGAGAGGGCTCGATTAATAATGAAAACAGCGATCGCGTTGACTCAGCCGCATTCATTTAATATTAATGATGGTGCTAGTCATTTCATTATTCTTTTCGGTAATGCTTTCGTTTGTAATAATCAGATTTTGGATACGACACTAAAATTTTATAATTTTATATCACGTATTGAGGAATCTATTGATTCCTGAATAAATATATTTATATACATAAATATATTTAATATTTTCAAATATATTTTCAAGTTTCGATTCCGTGACTTTCCTGGTGTCTCAAGCGTCCCATGGGCTACGACGACTACCTACTAAAAACAGAGTTCACCAACATTTGTTTAAATTAAAAACAATCGTTACACATTTAATCATATTATTAATTGCCGTTTCTAGTGTATCTGAAAGTTTTTTGTTGGTGAACTCTGTTTAAATTCTCATTCCCTTTGCAGCTCAGTCCATACCGCCACGCAGTCTGGCTGTTCCTCATGGAATTGGCCCGTCGTCGCTGGGGCGCGCGCCCTCGTAGCGAGGTGGAGAGAGCCACACAGCTCCTGAACGACGCTGGTCATCCGTTCAAGGATATAGAAAACATCATTTGGGATAACCGGGTGCACTTGGCCGCGGCTATAGCGAGGATACGCATAAAGAACAAGGCGTTCACGTAATTATTCAATCTTAAATATGAAACTTTTAGTTAAACCTTTTACGAAGATTGAACAAACAATTTTACAAAATTGTGCAATAAAGCCGTTACAAACAAACAAACAAACAAATAGCAGTTTCTATACATGTACGTCATGAGACGTCGTCGGTATCCTCCAAAGGTGTTACGCATAAAAAAAATGTGAAACTAAGTCCCTATGTTGAGTAACGTATCGAACTGATTCGAATTGACACGTTCAATGAATTCATACATACTCCTAGCTCCTCCGTGCTTTAGAAGACACAGTTGTTTATTGACAATGAAAAAATAAGCTTTTTGTTTGATCTTAAGTCCTGCCAAACAAATTTAATTATATTAAGTCGCTATTTTATCGGCCAATAAATATTGTTATTTTTTCAGGTTATCTGACCTTCTGCCGCCGCATTTACGTGAAGATAAAGTGTCGGGGTGTGTTAATAAAGACTCTGTAACCGGCTGGGTCAACACCTTCAAAGCTAAGTAAGCTCATCATGATCTTCATCATTACAACCGCCCGACCGGCCTGCATCCATCGCTTGTCTCTACACAAGTAAATTGCGAAGGATTTTAAATTTCAACAAATATATGTATAAGTAGTAAGCCTAATTTTTTCACATTCTAAAACCCCTTACACGCTAATTTTATTCAACCTTAAAAAGATAATGAGGTGCTAAAAGTTCATACGACACGGCTAGTCTATGATTTTGTGACTAAAAAGTAGAACTGTGCAAAACTGAATATTGGTAAACGGCAACTACCGCGCAAAGCAACAAAACTGCCAACACTCATTTGATAATATTGATTTATGATTGCAGAAAAGTGGCAAAGTTGGTCGAAAGGCTGCATCAGCTCGGGTATTCCTACAGCAATTCGCGCCAACTTTGTGCTGGCGAATACAGATTCGATCGCGTGTGTCCAAGGTAAAGGTTCCAAAAGCTGTTCATCGATAGCGTCACGATAGACCTTCTGCGCTTGGTTTTATATTTGCGATTTTATATTCTACAGATTTATAACTTTACGGCCACCGGTAAACACGAGTGTCGGCCAACTGGATCTTGTCAAGAACGGGATTATAGTGCTTCAGGTCGGTAAAATTTAAAATAATGACCTTCTTGATATTAATTTTTTTTTAAACATAATTGAAAAATACAGCTCTGAAACGTAACCCGAGGTTGCAACTGGAAAACAGGCTTGGATGTTGGATGAGATCTTAAAATAGGTAAAAGTCTTATAATAGGAAAATATGTATATTTTTAGGTAATTCAACAATGCATTCATTTATTTTTATTACCAAGGAGAGAGAGTTCTGCGAAGGAGCATCAACACTCTGCCGCGCATTACGTGCAAACGCTCTAACTGGCGTGGTGGCCCAAAGCCACGCCTCATCACCTCGTTGTTCCGCGTACCTGGCAGCTCAGCTGCGGGAGTTGGCAGCAGTACTGAAGGCGCAGACTCCTGCAGCTCCCGCCACGCCGCAGCTTGGGAAGCTGGTTGTGTTTGGGGCCGGAGACAGGTATAAACTAGGCAGCTCTACAGGATTAACATATTCCAACGTCTACAACAGCAATTGATATCTAAGTATTAACAATAATCCCTATGCTAAACTGACACTAGATTTATCCAGTAACATATTTAGAAATATTATAAGTATGTCGGACGGCTCAGACGACGACGGGGGTCCATCCCGCATCAGGACCCCGACCCGCGACCCCTTTAAGCCTAGGGACTCCTTACTGAGGACCCCACCAGGAAGGCGACTATCCATTCTAGAGGATAACACGTCGAAAAGCCTGATGGCAGCAGTGGTCGTGGAGACGGTGACGAACGTCCTAAGAAGATTATCTCCTGAGCTTCATGAAGATTCCCCGCCAGCCAAGGGAACGAAGGCCCCCTCGACAACCGCCGCTAGGAAGAGGGCATCGGCGGCTAAGCGCGCGTTGGCGTCCCCAGAAGAAGTCGGCTCTGCGAAGTTGTCGAAAAGAGTACCGACTCCAACGAGCTCATTGATTCCCCCGGAACCACCAGTGTCGGAATTTGGTACACCCTTCTCGTCCGATAGCGAAGCAGACCCAATGTCCGAAGAAGGAACAGACGACCTGCACGCTCTAACTGCGCGTCAACTTCTATCTAGGGCACATAAGGAGGCGAAGGGGGTGGCCTCCATCGCGGGTGGCCCTACGAGTAAGTTGAAGAAGTCGGACCAGAGTAATATAAACGGCCATGTAAGCACCATTCTGGAAATCGTTGCCCACCTGGCGCTCGTAGCTGAAGAGGGCAAGAAGGACATCAAGGTGGCCCAAACGGAGAAGAAGGCCATTGATGAAGCGCGAGAGCGCGAGAAACAAAGGGCCGCCCAAGCAGAGGCGGCCAGAATCGAAGCGGAGGCAGCCAAGGCTCGCGCAGAGGAGCAGGCGGCGGCGGACAGGGCTGCCGCGGCCATCACTGCAGCGTCAGCAAGCGGTGACGGGACTTCCTACGCCGAGAAGGCGAAGAAGAAACCGGCAGGACCAATTATTGCTATATACCCTACAGACGCGGATATCAAGAGCGCAGAGGAGACAAAGAAGATTCTGAAAAGCTCCGTTACCCCCGCCCAGCTGCAGATACATGTGGACAAAGTGCGCAGGGTCGGCAACGCGGGCGTTCTCGTGCAAACGAGAACAAAAGAGGATATGGCCAAATTGAGGACCGCACTCCCGGCTACCCTTAAGGCCAATGAGCTTCAACATCGGACCCCGCTCCTGTGTATCAGGAATGTTGACGGGAAGGATCTGACACTCGACGAGTTGCTGCCGATGGTTCATGACCAAAACTTTAGGAACGACTCCACTTGGACCCTTTAAAAGTTGAAGGACAACTGCCGCCTGGCCTTCAAGAAGAGCAAACTCGGAGGCAGGATGACGACGTTCGTCCTTGCATGCTCCCCGGCCCTGCGCTCTACGCTGAAGGTGATGGGCAAACTAGCCATAGGCTGGGATGTGTGCCCAGTCGATGACTTCACAACGGCGATAAGGTGCCATAGGTGCCAACAATACGGCCACCCAGAGAAACGCTGCAAAGGCGATAAGGTGTGTGCTAAGTGCGGAATTGTAGGCCATGATAGCAAAGGGTGCAACGAAAAGAACACCGTGTGCGCTACTTGCAAGCGATTTGGCAGAGGCGAGCTGCACAGTCATGAGACTGGCTCTAGAGATTGCCCAGCCCGCATTCATGCGGAGAACAGGATGAAGGAGGACACTTCATCCTATTAATGGATTACGGCCCAAATATGAAACCTACAAAACTCAAGCTAGGCCAGGTGAACCTGGGCGGGGGTATGCTTGCCACGACCGAGATTCCACAGGTAGCCGAAGAACTGGATTTAGATGTAATACTAATTCAAGAGCACTACTCCCGACTTCGGGAAGAAGAAGCGAGTAGGTTCCTCCAGTGCGGCGGCACGGGTGCCAAGGCGTGTATCTACATTCGGCGCGCGGACATCCCTTGCGCCTTCCTCCGCCACCTGTCGGGGACACACTGTACTGTGTGTCACTTGCAGGTTGGCGGTGGGGGCGTGTACGTGGTGTCCGCGTATTTCCAGTACAGCGACGATGTGGATGTGCATCTTGAACATCTGGGTAAAGTTTTGGACGCCCTTAAAGGGAAAAATGTCATCATAGGTGTGGATTCTAACGCCCACTCACCAATGTGGTTCTCCAACGAGAGACAATACACAGGACGCGGGCCAGACGTCACGCACCGCAAGGAGTCTGTGGAGGCGTTTATCCTGGCGAGAGGTCTAGAAGTGGCCAATGTGGAGGGAGAACCGCACACATTTCAGACATCGAACGGAGCGTCAAATATAGATCTTACGCTTACTACCAGAGGTATTCCGGTGGCAGAATGGAAGGTGAGGGTGGGGTTGATTGAGAGTGATCACCGACTAATTACATTTGTCGTGGCAAGCGAGGTCGCTTCAAACGACGAGCCTCTAGAAGAGCCCATAAGACTACGGGATCGTGGTGTGTGCTGGGAGCGCTTCGAGCGTGTCATACATGGGCGTGTAGGAGACATAAAATGGAATTGCCCAGCGGGAGAGGTCTGCGAGCAATTTACTAATTTGATACTACGCGCAGCGAGAGAGACGTTAGGCGTGGTTAAATCGAGAAAGACAGGTAAGGGGTATGAATGGTGGACTCCGACGCTAAGCGGTCTGCGCGCGAAGAATAATAAATTACGGAAACGTTGGCAGTCCCTCCGTAGGGTGGGGGGGCATAGAGAGGAAACTGCACGAGACGAGTTCCATGCGCATAGGAGTAGGTATAGGGCGGCCATGGAGGAGGCGCAGCTTTTGCATTTCAGGAAGATCGCTGACTCCGGTGACTTGGACCCCTGGGGACAAGCGTACCGGGTCGCGAGCGGGCGGCACAGACCGCCCAGTAATGTAATTAATGGTACGGAATACGCACAAGGTTATGCTGAGGATGTGGACGGGGCCATGCACGGTCTCATGTGTGCGCTGAACCAGGATGACGACGTGTCTAAGGACTCCGCGTACCACAGACAGGTGCGTCATGTGGCTTCGTTCATACCGTCAGGAGAAGATGCGCCTTCGCCATCGGATGAGGACATAGGGGACATAGTTAGAGAACTTCCCAGCACTGCTCCGGGGATCGATGGGATCAGCGCACGTATTATCCAGCATGTCTGGAAAGCCGCGTCCGTAGAGTTCTCGGAAATGTATAGGCGATGTGTCAAGGAGGGCTGCTTTCCGAACGTATGGAAGGACGGTAGGCTAATTGTCTTGCCCAAGGGCAACGGCAAGCGGCTTACCGACCCGAAAGCGTACCGCCCCATCGCGCTGTTGCCGATTCTAGGTAAGGTTTTAGAACGTATCTTGATAAAATGCGCTCCGCAGATGACCAGAGGTCTTTCAGAATGTCAGCATGGCTTCACGCGAGGTCGGTCGACGGTAACCGCGCTAAATTCCATCTTTGGCGCGGCTCGGGATAGCTCGTCTAAGTACGTTCAAGTGATCTTCTTAGATATCTCTGGTGCCTTTGACAACGCCTGGTGGCCGATGATCCTGCTGAAGGCAAAAAGGGGAGGGTGCCCACCAAACATCTATAAGATGCTGGTGGACTACTTTACTGGACGCCGTATCGGCATGTTCGTTGGAGGAAGGGCCTTGTGGAAGACAGCAACAATGGGTTGCCCGCAGGGATCGGTGCTGGGGCCTATGTTATGGAACCTGCTCATGGACGACTTGCTTCGGCTCCCGCTTCCGGCGGGGGTTAGGATTGTGGCGTATGCCGACGACGTGACCATCTTGATCGAAGCTCAATCCCGAGCGAGCATAGAGACCTCTGCCTCTGCTACTTTGAAGCTCGTTGGCCAATGGGGGGAGAGGAACCGACTGGAGTTCTCGTCGAGTAAGTCCGCCACTATGACAATCAAGGGGAAATTCCAGCGGCCACCTGTCATCAGGTTCGGTGGAGCTTCTATCAAGAACGTCACGTCGGCTACGGTCTTGGGAGTGGTGGTCGACTCGAGTCTCTCGTTCGCGCAGCATGCGTTGTCGATAGGGATGCGCGCGGCAAATTGCTTCGGCAAGATGTCACGGGTATCGGCAACCTCATGGGGTATTCGGTACAGGGCACTCCGGGTCCTGTACAAAGGCACTTACATCGCCACGGTAACGTATGCTGCGGCGAGCTGGTTCCATCGTGCGTCACTGCACGTTGTGCGGAGCGCGCTCCTGCGCACCCAGAGACCCGCCTTGATCCTTCTGACCAAGGCGTATCGTTCGACAAGTACTGCCGCTCTACCAGTATTGGCTGGTGTTCTGCCGGCCGACATCGAGGTGGGCCGTGCTGGTAGGTTAGGGGAAGCACGCGAATCCGCGGTTACCCGGGAGGAGCTACAGCGCGCGAAACGTAGCATTGCGGAGACCGCACTGGCCACATGGCAATCGCGTTGGGACGCGTCGACCGATGGTAGGGAAACATATCGATTTTTCCCGGACGTGGCGGGTCGGCTCAAGGCAACTTGGGTCGAACCGGACTATGAGACCTCGCAGATCTTATCCGGACACGGCTGCTTCAGGGGTAGGCTCCATCGCATGAAGCTTTCGGACACCTCAGCCTGCTTCTGCGAGGAAGCGGTCACTGAGGACGTCCATCACGTACTTTGGGAATGCCCGATTTATGAGGAGGCGCGTAGAGAACTATTAAATAATGTTGTTCCGCTCGGGGTGGGCCCGGTCTACTATTGCGATCTCGTGGGATCTGAGGCGAACTTTAAGCGGCAAAAAGAATTCTCGCATCGGTGGCATAAAATTCGAAGCGGCCTCGAGAGGGGCATAACTTGAAAAGTAGGAGCACATCAAGAATACTGCCACAAGCAGACAAAGAAGACGAAGAGAAAAACTGAAACTGTAACAAACTCAAAGACCTAGAAGACAGAAGCTGGCCTCTGGCCGAGAAGGCAAGCGAGGCGTACTTGTGAACGTAAGCCCCCTAAGGATGGGGGAGAGTTATTAAAATGCAATGATTGCATAGATAGGCGACACTATAGAGAACTTGTAGGGAGATCAAGCAGGTGCGACTGGAAAGAGATGCGAAATGCTAGTACAGCGCACTCTCCCGAGATTCGGCTCGTATAACCGAGAGGTTGGTAGAGCCATGGGAGGTGGAGGGAAGTGAATCCCTATGCTATATTGAAAAACATCAATCTATGAGGGCTATGAACACAAAACACTGAATCAACCCTTGCTTCACTTTTACCTACCTGCGTTTATTTGCGATCATTACCGCAGTGACTCAGCTATGCGTGAGTTCTTCATTCTTGGTTTTTCTGCGCTACATCTTGTCAGTCAGTTTTTGAGCGATTTTCCAGGTCTCAATTTCAGCAGCCTAGCGGTACCTGGGTACATATTAGTTTTTGTCAATTAATATTCATTAATAAAATAATAGAAGTTATACATTATTTCCTTTTTGTTACAAATATAACTTTTGGACGAGTAGTACATCACACCTGTTCAGTTGTTAGAATATGTTTTTGAAATATTAACAAACAGCCATCTATCCTAATTAAAGTTTATAATATTTTACGAGTTGTTATCCTTATAGAATAGTCTAATCTGGAAAGCCAAAAATATCTCGCCATTCTGGTTAACTCTGGTTTCTGATCTGTGCTATCATCTGACATACAACATATTCGATATACTATTGACTTCTCTTGGCAGAGTGGGTAGCTACGTGTGCGCTCTCCGGGAACTAGGTATCGAAGCGTCCGAGGTCCCACAATCAGAAGCTCCAGTGTGCGTGCTCAGTGATCCGGTGCACTGCGAAACTCCCACCGTGCTCAACGCGTTGGACGGCGTGGTGGCTGTGCTGGCCACGCCACCGAACTCGTACTCGGCTGTTACTGATCCTATCGACTTGGTGTGCGGTCGTGGGGGCGATCTGGCCATGCTTGAGGTGAGTTATATTCTGCAGTTTTATCTTTATTGTAGTCTTAATAATATTTTGTGTGAAATCGTTCACTACTGCTCTGGTGATAACATTTTAAGTATACATATGCAATAGCACTCTATGCCAACATACTACACTAGTGGTTCTGTGAACAGTAGACCTCGCGAACCTCATCCGTTAACCCCCTTTACGTTTTTTTTATTACTCTATATAGAGTATATATAGGTATTTCTTATTCTGTTAATTTTTTCCCTCCTATATTCTCAAAAGGATTTTTTCTATATTTTTTTATTTTGCCATATTATTCTGGTCAGACGGTCATAATATACAGTCATATAAAAAAAATAAAAATAAAAATAAAAATAAAAATAAAAATAAAAATAAAAATAAAAATAAAAATAAAAATAAAAATAAATAAAAATAAAAATAAAAATAAAAATAAAAATAAAAATAAAAAAACAATAAAAATAAAAATAAAAATAGAAATAGAAATAGAAATAAAAATAAAAATAAAAAAAAATAAAAATAAAAATAAAAATGAAAATGAAAATAAAAATAAAAATAAAAATAAAAATAAAAATAAAAATAAAAATAAAAATAAAAATAAAAATAAAAATAAAAATAAAAATAAAAATAAAAATAAAAATAAAAATAAAAATAAAAATAAAAATAAAAATAAAAATAAAAATAAATATAAAAATAAAAATAAAAATAAAAATAAAAATAAAAATAAAAAAAAAATAAAAATAAAAATTAAAATTAAAATTAAAATAAAAAAAATAAAAATAAAAATAAAAATAAAAAAAAATAAAAATAAAAATAAAAATAAAAATAAAAATAAAAATAAAAATATAAATAAAAATAAAAATATAAATAAATGACCGAAAACGAATTCAAAGCGCAAAGTTGTAAAAGAACAAGTACCATGCGGCCAGTGGTATAAGCAATATAACAAATAGCAAACTTCCCCCATTTTTGCCCCCATTTACCTTCCAATCAAAAAACGCTCTCGACAAAAAATTGCAAATAAATCAAGGAACACGTGTGTCAAGTTTCATTAAGATCCGTTCGTAAACAACGTCACAGAAAACTATCCCCCTTTTTTCCCCCCTTTTCCCTCCAATCAAAAAAAACTCTCGACAAAAAATTGCAAATAAATCAAGGAACACGTGTACCAAGTTTCATTAAGATCCGTTCAGAAATGCGGCCTCTAGCCCGGAACAAACAGACAGACAGACAGACATCCGGACAAAAGCAAAATTTGCCAGTCTCGAAATGGAGACTCTCGCTCGCTTCGCTCGCTCGGTCAATTAACTATCGCATTACGAAGTGTGAAAATCTAGTTCCTATTTATTTTACCAGGCAATTTTAAAAAGTTGAAGGCTAATCCGACAGACACAATATTTTGAATCTTTAGAAACAGACGAGGAAAAGTAAACATTTTACATGTTTTTAGATCCTTACGGAATCTGACGTTGACGCCAAAGGTAAAGCTCGAGTGAGTTCAATTTTGGAGGAGCAGAAGAAAACTTTAAAAGCTCTCATGTCGAAGCCTCAGGTTAGATATACTAGCTACTATTGTTTCCTATGTATATACACTTATTCAAAAAGTAAAGACAGCCGCTAACGAAATAAAACTATTACAGATTCAGTTGATATTGTACGAGACACACTCCGCGTTGGAGGCGGAGAACGAAGCCCAGGTGACGCGAGCGGTGGCTGAAGCTAACCGCCTGGCGCGGGAACGACACACTTTGCTTAAGAAAAAGCACAGGGAGCGCCCATCTGTAAGTTTGTACCAGTTTATGGAGTTATGGTAGAAGAGGTGACGCGACCGGCGGTCGGTGAGGCCAACCGCCTCGAATAGTACCTATTCCGGGAATCAAACCTTACTCAAAAAGAATCACCGGGAGCGATCAATTGGTTTATTAATTGTAATAACTTTATTGCACAAAAATTAACAAAAATACATTTACAAGATAAATGCAACGGTTTTGGTAATACGCCTGTCCTTTATGTAGGTAACTGTCTTTTTTATGCTGATGAGTAGATTAGATATACAGACTTATGTCCCATGTCTCTACATTGGCCTTTTTTACAGAGCGCTAAGAAAGATTTAGAAAATATAGACTCACTAACGACCATAGGCAACACAATATCACAGTCTGATTTAGAGAGAGAGGATACGTTAGATGGATTCTCCGTCATCGAGAACTCGCCGACCAAAAGGCCAGGGTCGGCGTCCACCACCGGCACCAACAGGACACGACCGAACAGCGCTGATACCACGTTGAAGAAGAATATTAACAATTCAGAGGCCATGGCGAGACCAGGAACTAACAAGGCGAGGCCTATCCCGGAGATGCCAGAGCATGATGACAACGACTTCCCAAGGGATCCTGATAAAGATAGTCCAGATGTTCATGTTAGTATAGATGGATTGTTTCAATGTCATATATGTAGAGTTAGAAAATGACAGTGTTTTCCCTGTGACCTTCTCTAAATATATAAATAGCTTAAGTAGCATAAAAAGCATAAGGCTTCAAGCTCGCTATTTACATGTATCAGTCATAATAAACTGAATATTGTGATCAAACGACTTATATTGGTTTAAATTTGGCTAAAACTGTACATTTATTTTTCTTTCTAGGTGCCAGGTTGTGATTTGTTCGAGGTGGGGACTTTGCCGAATCTAGGGAACGGATTAGACATCAACTATATACTGGATAGAGATGGTTGTTACCTCGGGTTGATCCAGAGAAAGGTTAGCATCATTACTACGTTTTATTCAGGCTAAACAAAAAAAAAAAAACAGAATTAGAAGCACACTCGTAAGTTTCTTCATTTTAGTGTGACCTGGGAGTTAACACGACAAATGTAATGTATTGCACAATTCTGCTCACTCAATCGTTCATGAATTGTTATAAGACTGGTAACCCCATGGAGCCTATATGAAAAAAAAAACAATTTTAAACACTATTGTTATAATTAAAAATGTAGGTAACGAGTTAGGTCCTGGCAACCTAGTACATTAGCTATACGTTACAACGGTAGGATGACCGCAGGAGATCACCCGGCTCGACGCTAAGTACATGATCCGGGTGGCGGAGGAGCGCGGGCTGTTCGGCGCGGGGCCCCCGGCGGCGGCGCCCGCGCGGCGCCAGCGGACGGCCGCGCCCGTGCGGCGCCGGCGCGGCAAGAAACTGGAGGTATCGAACGCGCGCCCGCGCAGCGGCGATGGGGGATCGCCGCCTATGTATCGCCGCTTGGTTCGTACGCTTTAGTTGCTTCCGGAGTTCGTCTTGACCGTGATGGAAACCGGCACTCGTTAGACCCAAAAATGTAACCGTTTTAGCACAATTTAGTAACCAATTTTATCTGGAAAATGGAAATGGGGGTAGATTTTAGCGAACTAAATACCTAATAAAGACCGTTATTTTTTGGTAAATTCTAGTCGAGCGGAGCCGCAGAACAATGAGCTGGTTTATGGTTTTTAAACTTTCGGTTTCATGTCGACCATTATGTAGTGGCTACTAACATAATCCGTGCTTTTGCCGGATTGCCGGACTTACGCAGTCTCGAAAAGCAGCGCGGCCGGCGGTTAGAAGCATCACAACACAATTAATTCATCGCAACCACGCCGCATTCGATGTAACCCTTACGATCTTGCAGTTTCAGGGTTTCGCGTCTACAGGGTCGACGAATCTACTCTCATGTATAGGATAAGTACCATTGCAACAAAACCAGACTAGTTTTTTTACAAAATTAAACAAATGCTCACAGTTAATTTGTGTAACCTTAGAGAAACTGTGACTGTGACAAACGAATTTTCTTATATGGTGAAAATGTTCATGTTTTCTATCCAGATAATTTATAAGTTAATAAACTCCTTTACGAACAAAGCCCATGTGTCAAAACGAACTTTTGAGGTTTGGTAGAACACGCACGCTAAGCGGCAGGAATGACAGTGTGATATACTCATATGTAAGCATTATAAATATAAAATATGATAAACATTGTTGATTTGCACTTTTAAACACATAGCATACGCACGCACTTACTAGGAATATATCTTTCAACACTGCTAAAAAAAATCACCTAACTAGCCACCTTATTACAATTCATTTTTGTTTGTAGAGGTTGTTGTCGATTTGTCCCAAATAATCTGCATCGGTATTTCGGTATATAGCTTACTTACAGCGATGACTCAACGACCCAAAGTGGATCCGGGCTTCCGACACAACAGTTCTACATACCTTAATATTCTGTGCCGCATTTTGTGTAACACGATAAACAAACTAATTTGTGCGAATCATTTTACCGTATTTAATTAGCAGCCTAATTAGCAGGCCGCTTCCAACAGGTCATTCTGGAAATCCTTGGGGAAGCCTATGTTCCTGCCCGAAATTATGATGCCTAATAATTTCAATGTCAAAGGCAGATCGAGCGATTAGCAGCGCCGACATACGCCTCTCTATGTCGATCGTCGCGGCGCGGCAGTGCTCCGGCGTGCCTCACACATGAGGACTGCAGCCGTGTGGAGCACCTACATGAGAAGCCTGAATACCACGTGTGCTCGAAGCACATTCGCAGGCAAGCGGCCGCCGCGGCACTCTCCGCTGCTGCTTGCACATGCGACGCGAGGCATAGGTAAGTCGACACTTTGACATCTGTTTTGTACCCTATTACTGCAAATATTACATCGAATATCTTTTTTCAACAACTTTTACCACTTCTGACATGTTTCCATCTGAAATCGCATAATATGTGTGAGGGGTTGATGTGTTAGATCTGACAAATGGACAAAAAAGTGATCTTAAAAGGTTTCCGTTATTGCCCTGAGGTACAGAACCCTAAAAATGGAAGGAAGTTCACAGACAATAGCCTAGATGATGATGATTACGATACGAAAGACACATGTTATAGCATAGCTCCCTAGCTGTTAATGACCAAGAGGTTGACCGATTTGGTTATTGGCTATTAAAGTAAAACTGACACCATCAGGAAACACTTACCCCCGTATTAAGAAACGTTTGGTAAGCCCAATGTTACCTAAAATGTGTTGCGTCTCTTTCATTCACGTATAGTGTCAGGTAAGAGAAAAAGAGAAAAAACATATTTTAGTTAAAATGGGCTTAACAAACGTTTCTTAATACGGGGGTTATTGTTGAGAAAAAAGTGGCAACTGTATTGGAGCTAGGATGGAACTGAAGGGCTTGCTCATCATCTAGCGTAATTAATGAAGAAAACCCTAATTTGTTTGTCAGGCATTCCCCCCGCGCGCCCCGCCGCCCCTCGCTAGAGACCGCCCCTCCCCCGCTCCCCGCGCCGCCCTGCCGCCGCCCCTTCCCCCTTGTGGTACACGAACTACGGCTCAAGACCATCGTGCCGGCTCACCTGCACAAGATCAGTGCTTAAATGATGTCATCACAGAATTTTGTCAACTGTTTTAATTATTTTGGAAATAGTATGATTATGATTAAGGTCCTTCTGAAAAGCATATTGTAAGTTTTTTCTTACTATAAAATTATAATAAAGCCATTTATTTATTAAAATTATACATTACAAAAATTTTTATACTTATTTAGTTATTTGAAAACCGATTCTCAGCCTGATTAATATAATTATGGAAATATCATCTAGTCACATCTAACATATTTTTATAATTTTAATGTGCAATAGTCTATTTTTTTGTCATTTTACATAAATTAGAAGTAAACATAGAAGGCGTAACATCAATGCATTATACTTACTCGTGTAGTGCTGTAATAAAAATTGTATAAAGCTTAGAAAAGAGTGCAGTGAACGAAGCGACTTTATTATCGGTTGAAAGTTCCTATTAGGATGTTTTGGTGTTACTGCTTTAAAATATTTTTAAACTATGTCTGTAGTAATTTTCAAGAATAAATTATTTAAAACAAAGTGTTTTATTATTATTTTTTATTCCGCTAAATAGTTTAACAGATTCGTTAAGTGCTGCAGTTACCTAATCTAAAGGTCTTACGGCCTTCCTTTTTTAATGTGGGCCACATTAGTAAAGGAAGGGTGCTGACAGACTGACATATTAATGACAGCTGTCTGTAACGCTTTTACGGCAGGCGGAGTTTTGATTCGACACCATATGAAAAAATCAGACATCGACACGATGAAGAAGAACGATTTTACGGCTAAACCGCTGGATCGATTCTGATGAAATTTGGTATGAATATAGTTTAGGACCAGGAGTCAACAGGCGACTTTAGTACACGATATAACAAAGTTCCACGCGGGCGGCGCCGCGGGCAACAGCTAGTACTTTTTATGTGGCCGACTATACTTGATGTAATAATATGTAATTTTAACAAGTTCTTTATCATCCCACTAGTAAGCGTTTCGTCCACTAGGATCCCCTGACCCGTGAGCTCATCTGTTCATCAGAATCCGAATTAGATTCGGGCGTGAGACAAACCTCGCGACAAAATAATATAAACATTTCTGTATAAATAAAACAAACTTTATTCATTAATGTTACAAAACCAATGTCATGGCTCTATACAACAACATTTGTTCATCTAAGCGCGAGGTCGAACGTTAAAGCATTCCGAAGCCTTTGGAGTAACTGATTGCCTTCATGAGTCTATCTCTGAGTTTCTCTTCGCTGTCGTACTCTGGTAATAGAAGGACGTTGAAACACGTGTGTGCTGTAGGTAACCTGTCGCAATCTGGGCCGTTTCTTGCAATAATTAGTTTTAAATAGCTGAGTCCGCCGACGGGAACGCGGTCTGATCCGGTGGTGAATTCTAGAAGTTTCCGTTTGTCGTCAATACTGAGGCTGTGGACGATACTCCAGAAATCTCGTATGATTTTGGACTCGGCTGTGTAGCCGCCGTCGTACTCCGTTGACTTCTCCAGCTCGTTGAAATCGAAGTTCTGAAAGGGATTGAGTCAATAAATCTATTCGAATTTGTGAAAATAACGGCAGAAAAAAAAGGTAACTTACATATGTGAACGTGGGATAAGGTGAAAAAGAATATGTAGTATACAGTTTAAATAAGTACATAAATTAAAAATAACAGCTTTTGGTTTAATAAACATCCGAAATATGCGGATCAAATTTGATAGACCTTTATACGATGCAAGGCTTATTTAATTTTAGAAAATTACATCAAATATTTTAATACTCCAACGACAACAAGATAATTTTTATAACAATGGTTTATTAGGGATAGTCTTCTATTGAGAAATGTAATATAACATAAGAAAGTAAGTACTATTAGCTACAGAACTACACCCATGTCAAAGACAATATACACTATGCTCACGATCAATAGTGGTGCGAAGGTAATTGGATGTCATTTTGATTAAATTATCAAAAAAATTACAATGTGCTAAGGTAACGAGAAACACATGAAATTTCTCAGTATTGATAGTACCATAGAAAGCTATAATAAACAAAAACTTCGAATGTCTTGGCGATTTCTTTAAAGTGTGCCACCAGGCTCGCATTAGAATTTATATTTATTCGAATGCTTTTTCTTCCAGGTAGGTAAGTCGGTATTTAATCCACATTTAAAACTTTTAAATACACAAATAAATAAATTAAATTAATACGTTTGAGTGCCGGCAACGCAATAGTGCGGAAATTGATTGCGTCATATATTGCCACTGTTATTGATCGATAATATTAGGTGGCTTTTTTGTAAATTACGTAATACATTTCTAATAAGGTTTTGGTCTGGTTTACATGGATTTACATGTATTAATTCAAAATAAGAAGAGAGAATACGCTGCCACACCGATCCTGGAAATAAATCCGCGTCAAAACATTTCTATTCTATAATTGAAAATCAGTGCTTCTGTACTAACGTGCAGTAAGATCACTGAGTTATGGCCTTTTTGCCTTGCTGCAGCACACTAATTATTATTTATTGTGTTACTTGTATTAATTAGTTTAAGCTTTTCTTCATCATTGTTTTAGTGTCTGTGGCAATTCAAAGAAACCGTTTTCTATTCTATTCTATTCGGATAATTTGTGTACTGTGTCCACTGACCTTGCTGCCGCAGACGAGCGTCTCCACCTCCTCGGGGCGGAACAGCGCCGCCAGCGGGCTCTCGTCGGTGACCATCACGAACCCGCGCCGGAACGCCGCGAACTGACTCTCCACGGACTTGTTCAGCAGGAAGTCCGCGTACAGGCTCACGAACTCCTGCGAAGACCGTTTAAATTCCTTTTAGAACATAATGTTACGTTCTCGTGATGTTGAATTCTTAAAAGGTGACTTTGAAATATTATATATATGCTTCTCTTAACCAAGATTACATATTTGTGCCGTTTGGTGTTGAGACGTTTGGACCTTGGGGCCCTAGCGCAAGAGATCTTTTCAAAAAGATCTCTCCGCGACTGATCGCCGCCGCTGGTGACAAGAGGGCTGGCTGCTTCTTCGCCCAAAGGATTAGCATAGCTATCCAGAGGGGGAACGCAGCCAGTGTTCTTGCTACTATGCTTCACGGGCAAGAGGACGAAGCATTAGAATTTAAAAAAAAAATTTTTTTTTTTTTTTTTTCGTTTATTCTTTTGTACATAAAATTTGTAAATAGTAGTAGTAAATATATAATTTGTGGTAATAACGTGTAAAGGTAAATATGTAATAATATATGAAGTCTAATTTAGTTTTTAATCCTTAAAAGGTTGGATTGATAAGTTGATCATTTATGTGATATTATGAAATAATACTTTTATGTATTGAAATACATTTAAAAAAATCGTTCATTTAACAATGAGAAACATAAGTAGTTTCTCAACTACCAAATTTCAAAACTTGAAATATGTTTGTTTTCATATCCCTGATATATTTATTAAAAGGCTTACTTATCAAGTCTCTATTATTGCTATTTATTTATGTATAAAAGCTTATATTAGTCCTATTAAGATACTAGACTCCAGATTTAATTGACTTTGAAAATCTTACAGAGGACCTCGAGCGATAACCTAGTAGTGTAACTGAATTAGTCGCCATTAATAGCATTTTTATCTTGAGCTCTTCCGTGCTTCGTGAAACACGTACTAATAAATGTATGGCCAGCAAAATAAGCTAGTTTATGCTTTTAACGAAGTTTTCATCCTTATATAAAAAACAAAAACAAAAATCACCAACCTTTTTGTTCTCCTGCGTTACAAATACGCTATCACCATCTTTCTTGAGATCGTGGAATATGTTGTTACCGAAGACGTCCTGGTAGCATATCCTGAAAGTCTGGTAATATGCCTCTTCCAAGTCATCGCCGGTGTAGTCTAGCATGTCTTTCAAACCTCTGTATAATGTCTGCAAAGAATTATAACAATAAATTTCAAGGTGATGTGATGAATAGTACAATCCATATTAATATTATGAATGTGAAAGTGTGTTTAGGGTTTATTGTTCTTCTTTCACGTCATTTGAAACTAATATAAATAAAACCAGCAAGGGCGAAACGGACTCGCGAACGAAGGATTCAATAAAATATTATCTATGTAGCAGTATGCTAGTTGTCCTATAAAAGTTCATGATACAGGATTTTAATCTGCCAGATCCACCACAGGAATAGTCAAATGCCATTATGATGCTGTTGTATATGGGTAACATCGCGATTCAGACTTCTTGAAGCGCCATCTATTATCACGAAAACGAACAAATTCTTTTTCATACAATCGTAATACCTACAGGATTCCAATCTGCCAGGTCCTCAAATGATCCCTTCTTCCCCATCAGCTTCCTATAGACCACCATAGGGAAGTCCACTGCCAGGATAATATTGTTGTAAATGGCGAGTCCCAGCACGATGCCGATCAGTGTGAATTGCGCTTCAGTCTCGAATGATGTGGGGTTGAACCTGTAAACAAATGCTTTGTTTACTTCACTTCATTACATAGTATAAAACAAAGTCGCTTTCTCTGTCCCTATGTCCTTTTGTATGCTTCTTTATCTTTCTAAATCTTTAAAACTACGCAACGGATTTTGTTGCGGTTTTTTTATAGATAGAGTGATTCCCATGCAAAGCCGAGGCGGGTCGCTACTTAATGGAACAAAGAATAAAAAAATTTTTTTAACGAATAATAAAAGAGAAGCAAAAAGCCTAATTTAACCTTTTAGTATTGTGTGGTAATATGGAATATTCAAAGCGTGAATCCGACTAGCTTTTAATACGTCATTGCTGTCTGTGTTGAAGATAACCTTGATGAGTTGAACGAACTCTTTACTAAGGCTTTTTCAATCTCTTTGTGTTCAAAGATTTTTAAAGATCTTTCGCACACCGGACTACACCACTGTATCCAGTATTTAACTGACTCTTACCTTTGAAACCGGAACACGATAACGTAAGCACTTCTGTTTGCTGACGAAAACAGGATAAGGGATAGAACAGAACAGGAAGCTAATATTTTTTTTTTTTACCTATCTTTCTATCAAGAAAAATCAGAAAAGCTAGCCGTAGATACCAGCTGGGGTGCAGCCGTCATCATAGCGCTTTTCCCGTTACTTGATCAACTGATTGCTTCAGAGCACTTCTTCTCCACTTTGCCCGGTCTTCGGCACCTTGGTTGTGACACATTAGCACGAATTTTTTTCTGCGACGTCGAGGCAGCACTTTTTAGGCTTGCTCCTGAAATTGCCGCGACGCCAAACGGTAACGCTCATTACATTTTTCATCATCATTTTTAGAACGTAACAATATCGGTTTCAAATACAAACTTCATCTTAATATTTCAATAATTTAACTCAACTCACTGTAATACAGGCACCAATGGTCCTTCGAGCTACCTCGTGCGCGTAATAAAATGAGTGAGAGATAGAATATGAGGCACTTACCATACAGTATTGGAATCGGGATGGTGAGTGAACATGCCGTAGTCAGGGTTGAAGATCTCCTCCACTATGAGCTGGAAGAACTCTTTGCTGACGCCGCCTTCGTCCACACCTTGTTCGCCTTCGAATTCCACCACTAACTGCTTTTTTAAGTCGAGAACTCGCTCCATTGCTACCATTTCTAACTGTAAGAAAATATAAGTTACTTAGGTATAAATAAGTAAGCAATAAACGCGATAGAAAACCGTATAAAATAGTTTAATTTAATGTGTAACAATCGCGAAAACATAAGAAATCATTATATAAGCTACTTATAAAATTCGGCATTATTTTTTATGGCTGAGGAGGGATAAGATATATTCTTTTTCGACTCTTCCTTTTTGCGTTCTAAATATATTTTTAACTACTAATAATAAAGGAACTCCCTAATGATAGACAAAAATTAAAGAATTTCTACTATCAAGGGATTTCCACTATCAAAGGCTAGCTCTTATTGGTTGCAGTAAAAACTTCAAATAAGAAGGAAGCCTTTATTACCAACCCTTGCTAAGGAGTAAGAAGTTTTTGAAGAATTATTGCTATTTCTACTATACTATATTAATTTACTCTTTCCCTGTGTGTGTTTCAAGAGAGCAAGGTCTATTGCTTATTTTTCACAAAAATCAATCAGTTTTCGAGAGGTAGTAGGGCGGGGTAGAGTTTTCTGTGGATGTAAAATAATCAAAATGATGCTACTAATAAAAAAAAACCATAGAAAATCTCACCTCAACTAAAGCATCGTCGATTATATGCGTCCGTCTCACTTTGAGCCTCAAAAAAGGCATCGGCGGCACGGCCCCTACCACCGCGTGGAACATCGACACACGTCTTTCGGAGTGCATTCGGATGCGGTTCTCGTAGTACAGTCCCAGGGATTTCGTCGCCGTCGTTAAGATGAACGGGTACTTTAGGAACGTGAACTTTTTACCTGTGAATATTTAAACTGTTAAATTTATTTAACAAGAATCAAGGTTGTTTTACTGTTAAAAATATGATATTTCTTCATGTACACAAAAATACAAACATAGGATACAATATATAAACACAATGAGTACAAAGGTACTACATTTTTTTTATTTTAGCTATTTATGTCCCACTGGGCAAAAGCCTCTCCATTAACCTACCATGTATCTCTAACCATGACGTTTTATCGCCAGTTTTTATCGAAATCCTGTAGTTCGTCTGACCATCTAATTTTAGGCCTTACTACTTTTATCAATAGAAATCTTTTCCAGTAGACCTGTGAGAGTAGAGGTGTATAATGGAGGCAGACTGAGTGTGGATAAAATGGTAATATTGCAAACAGGCGTATCGTTACTTGTCACAGTATCGTATTATAATTTTCATCAGAATTAATGTTAAAAATAATGTTACTTGCAAACAAAAGAAGTGTTTGTTACCTTAAAAAACTGTTACAACATTTTAACGATACCCACATTAACAATACCAGTCTTGACATTATGGAATTAACATTAATTACTGCTACTTAGTGTTAATTTAGTAAAGATAACAAGCACTTAAATAAATAAATTACAACAATTCTTGACTATTACTTCATAGAAACTTACATATGTGTGGGGTACTCACCATTATTCGCTTCTGTCTTATAATTTGCAAAATCTATTTCCATTTCTATAGTATCACTAAGAGGTTCGTTGTAAAATTCCTCAAATGGCAAGTGTGGTTTTCTAGCATCTAATACGTTAATATCTAATTCCACGGCTGAAACAAAGAAAAAAGGAATACTTATTAAAATTATTATACAAGACTGTGTCACTAAATTTAGGTATATTATTAATTATCTAAATTGTTTTTTATTTAATTTTGCCACGTAACATTTATATTTTTTGGCCTAGTTATTTTCTTAGGCTGTTAACTAGTGAGACTATTTTTAAGGGTCGACAATGATACTATCACGGATTTTTTTAGTAATGAAGTTATGTTCGAGCGTCCTTTTTTCATTTCTTTTAAAAGGGCTCGCAATGAGACTCGCCGGCTTTTTTTTTTTAATAATGAAGTTATTTTTAGGCAAGTGTAAGAATGATTTACCCAAAGGGTCATCAGGCTGCGAGTGTTTGGCCGTCTTGATGGGCGCGAACAGATGGTCGATGACGTCACCGAGCGGGTCCAGCTGGCTCGCGATCACTACCGGCTGCTCCCGTAACGTGTTGGACTCCATTGAACCAGCCAACATGTTCGCGTAGTACACTATCTGTTAAAGTGTTATTTTACAATGTGTTTCACAAATAAAACCAACAATATAGGGTTCCGTTGCCAAATGACAAACCCGTGTGTTCGTATATCACAGTCATTTTATTCAGAGACTATGCGTGCTTTAAAGTTAAAATTTAGAAGGTAGATGTATTCAATGAACCGCTACAAAATTGTGCAATATGATTTTGAAAAATAAAATTTTAAAGGGTAGCACTTCATATATGTAACTGAGGGAATTTTTAATACAGCCTTGTGTGGTATAGTCAAATAAGTCTTTGTAAAAGATATGGAGGTTCCTAAATCAGTTTGTTGATTATTCCAATACTTTGTGAAATATTAGCTTATAAAGTCGTAAAAAATCTGTACACATATTTGTATTAAATCGTACAACACTTTATCGGTCAGGCGTAAGTTCGGCAGCAACATATTTTATCAACAAGATTTTAGAGAAGATTTTTATCTGTACGGAAATTCTTCATAGAAAGATTACTATTAGAAACATACCTTCATGAGCTTGGTGGCCATAGTTACACTTTCATCATCTTGCACGGTGAAGTGGTTAGTGTAGTTTGTGGAGATGACTCGCAGCGTGATGAGCTGCTGTAACGTCTCCAGTATGTGTCGCAGGCTGTCTTTGCAATGCTGAGCCCAAACTCGAGCCAGTCGCGCTTGAGCTGTTCAATACAGATTATTGATTTACTTTCTTGAAGTATATAAGAACCCAAAGGTTCGACGTGCTTCCTATAATTTAGGACCCCATAAGATTCTTAAAACATTATACCTAGTTCCACGAGTTGACACATTTATAAAAAAAGGGGTGTCATGTAACATCTTCCTTTGTTATAAACTATCAAATAACTTTTGACCAGTCCTTGAGACCAAATAGAAAAGAAAATAGATTTTTTTTTAAACTTAAAGGGACACCGGTTTTCTCATATTTTTTTTTAATCTAGCCTCTGTTACTTCGCAGATCAGGGGGAGGAAATAGTAACATACATTTTAGTATTGTGGATTTTTTTCTAAACACAAACAATCAACAAACCTTTAACAGACAAATGTTCGGCAGCATGGCACAGCGCAGGCAGAGCAATCTCCAAATAGTCGCTACAACCCAGGTCGGGCACCTCGAAGGCTATCACGAAGCAGTTGACCGCATCCTCCATACTCATCTTCTTCGTGATCCTGAGGTCGATCTCGAGGTTTTCTGCGAGTGTCGTCAGCGCCGTTACTAGCGCTGAGCTGTAGTAATCTGATGGCACCTGGACAAAATCCATCAATATTAATCACTGTCTGAGCAAATATTTTCTCCGGTGACTTAAGGCCAAAAATCGTGACTTTCGGCTATGAACCTTCAGTCAAATGGCGCGCTTCTATATTTGTAAGGATTCCTATTGTTCGCCATGAATAAAGAACAACAACTACCGATTTCGTTCTATAGTTACCACCTCATACATCTACTAGTTTAAAACGTGAAAATTAAATGAGATTTCGTATTTAAAACATTAGTATGATATAAAAGAAAAAAAATACAATAATAAACTACAATATATCCAATTGTAAATGAAAATTGTCTTCCAACGCACCTCAGGGAGGAAACATATCCGAATATGTTATAAGAGTAAATTACATACTTTAGCTAGGTACTGGAAAGCTCTGCGACACGAAGCCACGTCCAGGCCGGGCCCGGCTACACTGTCCACGTCTTTGTCTGGATCACTGGATGAACACATAGCTTTTGATTCTTTATCTGTAAATAGAATAGAATTTTATTTGCGTAAAGATGGTTGGAAATGTAAATCCATTGTCTTTATATTGCCACTGTAACTTTTATTTGTATAACAGATAATCAAGAAGCTTCTAGCTATATGCAATTTATTTTTCAAAATATCTAGTCATGATTGAACAGATAAACAGACACCGCTACATACAACCCTTCATACATACCAGGCAAAATCAAAATCCTACTTTTGGCTTCGCCATGGTCATTGACATTGCCAACATTGACGACAGACATAATTTAATACAAACAGAATTTTTTAAATCTAATTAGCTTGGTAACTTCTAAAATAGGTTACATCTATGAGTTAGTTAACAGAGATTAGCACATACAAATAAATTAATGATTAGAATTAAGACAATACCTCGGTGAACACTAGCGCCACCATCATTTAAAAATCCTTATTCACTGAAAACACAAGTTATCAAAAATCCGTGTTATGTAATTTGTAAGGTTCTGGATCTGAAGTTAATTTTAAACATATTAAATTAAAGTTCCCCTATAGTTACAAATTGCAATATTGCTTAAAATGGCCACTTTAAGCAGTTTTGCAATATGTAACTATATGGAACTATAATTTAATATGATTAACATCAACATCAGATCCAGGACAATAATTACAGAAGACAAATTTGTGTTTTCAGTGAATAATGATTTTTATATGTCGGTGGCGCTAGTGTTCACCAAAGTATCGTCTTAATAATACAATTTCATACCTCTATTTTTCCCCCCATCATCTTTACTCTGGTCTTCTTTCACTTTGCCTTGGAAACACCTGGCCAATATAGCGGGCTGGGTGAAAGCCTCGCCCAGCGCCCTCACAAGGGGTTGTGGCATTTTGGTCTGAAGGCACTCGTCACATAGCTGGTAGATCCGCTCCTCCGTCAGCGGCGCGCCGTCTGACAATTCCATAAGTAAACCGTCAATCATTTCTATTAGCAGACTAAACTTCTTATCTGTACGATTCATTGTACGTCTTTACACAACAATAATACTGAAAGAAATGGCTCAGAACTTTATTAAGTATTGACTTATATAATTAATATGGTAGTTTGTTTCAAAGATTAACTAATTACATTCTATTATTATTGAATTGTATTAATTTTTATTCTATGAAATCAGTTATTTGTTAATATACCTACAAAATGTACAAAACATATTTAACAGAAATAATTAAATAATGAACCATCATATTTAATTATTTCTGTTATAACTATTCAAATTCTATTAATCAGCCTATAGTCATTTATGATATTTGTGATATCTTCTATTCAATAGCTCTTTATTTAAATACTAAAATTATAGAAAACTAAAACAATCAATTAATTTATTAATTTTTATTTTTTTACACAATCAATTAGGTTCCTTATATTACACCACAAAATCGGATTAACAATTTTTTTAAAACAATTATGTTTTGCTAACAATTTATAACCAGTGTTCTAAATTAAAAGAGTAAACAAATACCAAGCATTAAGTTATACCTATTGAAGAATCTTTAATTATAGTGATTCATTACAATTTCTTTACAATAGTGGTGCAATAAACAGAAAATAAATAATCCATTAATTGGTCTGACATAACTCTTCTTAAGAATTCAAGTTTTGAGAGTTTTGGTGTAAAGTCATCAATATATTGTATTTATTTTTTTAAAGAGTCATGGCGAAACTCCATACATCGTTTGTACGAATAAAAAATTGAAATACAGAGAACATAAAATAAATCGAATTAGTAAGAATACATAACTAGTAACATGTTTACCACCACAAAAAAAATTTAAACCCCGGGGTTTTTTAAATATTTAATTTTTTTAAAGTCGACCTTTAGCTTCGTTTTCATTCGCCATTATTGTCGCAACTGAAACGTTATGTCATCCTGACAGTTCTTAGCATTGTCAAAACGGTATTGACAGTTCATTATGGTACGTTAGGTTCATAGATTAAGTAGTTGTACCTGTGATTAAGCAATTAATTTTTACTTGGTGAAAAAGTGAGATGGCGAAATAGGGTCCATGAGTAAGAAAAAGACCAACGATATTTTTTATAGTTTCGTCTCTGTCAACGTGGCAATTTTTTCTTTGTTTGGCCAATTTGACGCCAAACAAAATCTTACACCAAACTAACAGTAAAATTATTTATTTTTTGTATAAAGAAAAATATTAATTTTAAGTAGTAGAATTTGTACGAAAGATACAAAAAATAAGGGCATTTGTTACATAAATTGTGTGGCTCAGGAACACATTCCAGGGTGCCTACCACCATCTCTTAAAACCATGCAAGATCCAGTGAGTAAGCGAGATGTCGCCTTACATCATGTATTGCGCTGTCTCACTTACTCATTGGATCTGGAGAGCGTAATACATGATGTAAGGCGACATCTCTCTTACTCAATCGTTCTTGCATGGTTTTAGGAGATGGTAGTAAGCCCCCAGGGGGGTTACTATATACAGTCTCTTAAAACCATGCAAGATTCAGTGAGTAAGCGAAACAGCGCAATACATGATGTAAGGCGACATCTCCCTTACTCAGTCGTTTTTGGCATGGTTATTAAAGATGGTGGTAGGCACCATCTCTTAAAGCGTAATACATGATGAAAGGAGATGACGTCTTACTGTGTTACTCTGTCTCGCCTACTCCCTCGTTCTTGTATGGTTTTAAAAGATGGTAGTAAACCATTTGATAGTGAGCCTGCTACTTAAAAAGTTGATGGTAACCCCCCCAGGTGACTTACTAACATCTCTTAAAACCATGCAAGATCCAGTGAGAAAGCGGGACAGCGCAATACATCATGTAAGGCGACATCTCATTCACTCACTGGATCTTGCATGGTTTTAAGAGATGGTATAGCCCCCCAGGTACTAAATATATGAATCTTACCTACCATAATGAACTGTCAATATCGCTTTGACAATGCTAACAACTGTCAGGGTGACATAATGTTTCAGTTGCGTTAAAAATGGCGAATTAAAACGAAGCTAAAGGTCGACTTTTATAAAATGGAATATTTAAATAACCCCGGGGTTTAAATTTTTTTTGTGGTGGTAAACATGTTACTATTGAAGTATTCTTACTAATGCGATTTATTTTAAGTCTCTATATTTAAATTTTTTATTCGTACAAATTCCGCCATCATTCTTTACGTTTTTTCGAGTATTTGTGCATAATAATGGGTAATTATATAGCAAATAGCTAAGTGTTCGTAAATAAGTATGAGTGTTGGGAAGTGGTTCATATAAAACACATTCATATAAGTATAAGGAAGATTTAGTTTAATACTTACTATTATGACTAAGAGTTTTGCATTCTTCTAGTTGAGATACACTATGACTAGTTTCTGGTTTCACCTCCTTTGAAGTGCTTTCTAGCTGTGATGTACTAGTAGTGGGTGATTCAGCCTTAACATCTTTGTTATCTGTGTTTTCTGTTGTGTTTGATATGGTACATGTGCTGTGAAAAAATAAATATATATTCATACACCTTTATTACAAATTCACTAGTTTATTGCCCATTATGTATGTACAGTTGGGGGCAGATCAACCTGACCCCCTGTCATCAACTCTTTGGTGGACACCAAAAAAATAAGATCTATGTTAAATCTAAACTTATTCTATACTTATACTTCCATTAACTCAAAGTTTGACAAGAAAAAGAGGTTGGCAAAGAATAATGTTAGTAGGGGATTATATTTCACTAATATTAATATTATATTATATTAAACCTACCTGGCACTGGAATTACATGTGCTGGCCTCTGTGCGAGGAACTTTGTTGGGGAGACTGTCACAGAGGCGTGCTTCTTTGTAGAACAACTTTATGGCCTCTGCAGCAGCCTCATTTGGAGTAAGGTTTCGGGCCTACATAAAATAAAATAATTTATTCAATAACAATGAGCAGTATCACTTCGATTAATAACTTATAACTGCAAATTTACTTGTATTTGATATATTTAGTAATAAAAAGGTAATTAAGTTCTCAAATAAATAATAGATAATTCATAAACATTTGAACTTGTTTATGAGAAATTTAAGAGCTATGCTTTCTTGATTGTGGAGATCCTTCCATTCTTGTCTAATATAAGTTTTTTTATTTCTTGATATAACATTTGTTTTGCTAGAATGAACTTGTTATGGTTATTAAAATATACCCACCTCACCACTAGATGCACAATACTGATTGTCACAGTCAGGGTTTCCACAGCCATCTAACAACTGATAGAAGTATCTTTCAATCAACTGTTTAGCGGCTGCTCGTTTCATTATGTCCTGAGTATTATCCGAACCAGAAGCAATGCATAAACCTAAACCAGGTTGACCCTCAGTACTGTTTGGGGTTGAACTGTTATTAGACGATGATGCTTCGCTCCCCCTGAAAAGTCGCAATAAATTATTTCACGTGACTTTAAACGCAGTACGTAAACCACAACAAAACAAAAAACGAAAATAGCAAGTAATGCATAACCTAACCTTTGATTCATAATTGCGCAGCAGACAAATATAGCGCGAGAGAATCAAAACTGAAAACTGTTTTAAATTTTCAACCAAATTAAGAACTTAAACCAAATTTATTAATTTTGTTAGAAGTCATGAAATTACCTTGAAGCTTCGTCAGTTTCGCTTTTTGAGTTCATAGAAATTTATGCTGTCCAGTACTAAGAATCCCCTAAGCCACAAATAACATAAATGCAATTGACTCCAATACATTCGCCAGCTATTTCTAACACCAATATGTTTTCACAAAATAAACTCGTAATATGGCAGTAGATACACAAAAAATCACAATGTTCTACACAATCTGTCAACCATTTTGAAATAATACGGTACGTTTTACGTTATTCTTTTAAATACACCTACCCTTATGCCAATAAATCTGTCATAAATGGAACGTATTACGTATCATGGGCACAAGGTGAGTACGGTGGGGTTACTATCGTCTCTTAAAAGCATGCAAGTTTGCAGCAGTGAGTAATGGAGATGTCGCCTTACATCATGTATTGCGCTGTCCCCCTTACTCACTGGATCTTGCATGGTTTTTAGAGATTGTGGTAAGCCACCGGAACGGAGTACCTATGATTTACTTACCAAAATTATTTTTTAGCATTTAGTACACCCAACAGCCTCATTCAAAGTATTTATTTATTTGTAATAAAATCGTATAACTTAAAAACATTTTAAAGACGATAGTTAACCCTTAACCCTCCTGTTTGTCACTAGTCTCCTTGGTCACTGGTTAGACGGTCTGTCACTGTCACATGCAATGTCTGTCTGTCCTGTCTTGTCAGTGTCAGTTCTGTCTGTCACTCATAACATAATCAGTAATCAGTCATTTGTGGTCTATTGTGTTGGCTGTAGTTAGTTATTTTTCCTAGTTTTTATTTTGCAAACAAATACATATTCGGACTAAATTAAATATATTTTCTGTGTGAGAAGTGAGGAGAGTAAAGTTTTTAATTTCAAAACATAATTGCGTAAAAGTGCTACAAATTTCAATTACAAAATGACCGAAGTTATGACGACCGAGGAAGCAAAGCAAGATCGCGTGGCTACTATTCTCAATGGTTTCCAAGTGTATCCTTTTAAAACAATATACTTTGTGTGCAAGCAATTTTATTTTAAGTAAAGCCCAAGCTGTTAGAGATCGTTATATCAAACAATTTTGCCAGGCAAGACAAAAGCCCACAGTCAAGCGTCATGTTTTCAAGTGCTAGGTAGTCATAGCACAGCATAGGTAATATCTGATCATATAATGGTGAAATAATTGCGAAAGACGAACTGTGTTGCAATCATATAAGTATTATAATCAATTCATCTATGGAAAGTACAGCAGATGTTACAGGCAGCTGAAAAAATCCAAGCTAGGCTACATACTCTATTGTTTGACATGTGCAAATGTTACAAACACGCTTGCCTCGCTAGGCTATCAAGCTTCTCTGTATTGTATGTATTTGTTTTCCATTTTTACATCGTAATGTAATATTCTTAATGCAACATTATACAGAAATTGGATGAACTTGAGAGATGCTGACACAAGTGAGTACATTTTTTAGATTGATGAAATAATTTGTTTATAATATTTCACTTTCATGTATCTTATTTAGTACTTGTAAACTTTTTGTAAGGAAAATAATCTTCTTCAATCTTTCAAAGCTGAGGATCGTACTCCACATATTATGGGTTTCCAGAGAGCACATTATGTATTACTACGGGCCGCATTATATATGCTGCCTTTAGCTATTCTCTCATCTCACTTGGTTTGTCGCTGGTGTGTTTTTTAAAAAGTAATTATTTTAATTTCAGGTAAAATATTGTGGCAGCACAATGAAGACATGTCCAACCCTGACGTTGAACACGAAGCCAGGGTCCCGAAGAGGATCCTCAAGTGCCGGGTCGTCTCTAGAGAGATTAATTTCAGCTCCGTAGAGTCTATGGAGAGATTCCGCATAGAACAGGTCAATACTCCTTGTTTGATTTTCATTTATTTTTATTTCTATTATTTCTTTAAAAAATATGATTATACAGTTTTTAAAGTTAACCTTTATATTTGGTTACAATCATTATGTTTACTTACATATTTTTTATTTACACTAAGCCTTATTAAACAGAGATTGTCCACTGAAATAGGCCTCCATCAGCAGAGCTTGAGCTGGTTAATAGTCCAGATTCTGCCTTCTTGCTTTTCCTTTTCTATTTCACATTATCTATCCCACATACACAACATACCTATAATAAATATATGTGTACTACTATGCGTTGTCTGACGTTCATAACCCTTTAGTTTTTATAGCAATAAGAGCTGAGTCCCTTTTTAATGTTCCACATTTCTTTGTTACCTATTAGTTAATCAACACTGAACACAAATAAAATTTTAAATTTGTTAATTTCAGAAAGTCCTATTTAAGGGACGCTGCTTGGAAGAGTGGTTCTTTGAATTCGGGTATGTAATCCCGAATTCGACCAACACCTGGCAATCGGTCATAGAGTCTGCCCCAGAATCACAAATGATGCCCGCAAATGTATTGAAGTAAGTTCATTTTGATTTATGTATTGAAGTTATTGATTTGATATATTTATTGATTATTGATGAATTGTTCTCCCATTGCAGCACCCTTAAACTATTGACATGTTTATAAAAAATTTTGTTTGTGAACAAACATTAAGTACTCAATGAATGATATGGAACTAATGCACCAATTAAAAAATATATTTCTATATATGATAGCCTGATTTTTGAGAAACGCTGGGCTATAGGCTATAGTAAATGCAGAACCGGCTGAGACTTTGGGGTACAGCCATACCATGAGATAGGACATTGTGGGAGTTTTTTTAGTCACCTGTCTATCCACCAGGGGCGCTCTATGGATTTGTCAATTTGTTAATGCAACAAGATAGATAAAATAGGTGGCTAAATACTGTGATTAGTCAATATAGAGTCCATATAGCCATTATGACTCGAAAATAAGCATAGGCAGATAAATACGCTAGTTTTTTTATGGAACCATTATTGTTTTGAGATATTTTCATAATATGTGTTGTGAATGCATATTTTTTATCGGAATAAATGATAAACATAAAGTTAAATCAAAAATGTCTTTCTTGTTTCAGCGGAAATGTGGTGATAGAAACAAAATTTTTCGATGGAGATCTTCTGATCACCACTTCGAAGGTGCGGCTTTTCTACGTGTAATCATTATGTTAATATTGCGGATGCATTTACTAGTCAATTTCTTTTAAATACCACTTCGAGAATTTTAATAATGTTAGCACTTACACTTAATGTTTGAAAAGTGTTCGCCGTTCAGGCTATAAAATGTGAACAAAAGGTGCATATTAGTTTGATTGTTTGTTATAACTTTATTGTACTAAAAGAAAAATGAATGATATGCCCCTGTATTAGCTATTTGAAACCCCTGTACTGCCGCTGTAACGGTTTATACTAGACTTTCGATTTCCCTTGGTATTAACTCATATGAGTGGAGTGTTAATAACAAGTTCATTTGGCCCTGTAAATTGTGGTGTCAGAATGTTCAATCGCGCTGCTCTTTTTACCCTAGACAGTAAAATAATAATATGGCATTTATTAATGTTCATTGTTGTATATATGAAAATAGGAAATACATAAAATAATACACATTGATTCAAAACATAGAACTATGTTATGTTAACATAAGATAATTACTCTGTCCTTAATAATACGTAAAATCGCCGATCATAAATTGTTATATAAATTGATATTCGTGTAATTTAAACGTTAGTAGATATGAAATATAATATCATCATTAGATATGACTGCATTTTACAATTGGTCAGTCGTGAATTTTGACGTCAACCCTCTTTGGTAATGCTTTTGTTAGTAGAATCTGCTACCGGTCGCACAAAACCCACGGTAAGAGAGAGTAGGTGGTCTATTCTTAAATCACAATCCGGATTCTAGCAATCGGAATCCGGATTCTGGTATCCAAAAATCACGTGGTTAAGTTGCTGTGCAATGTGTAGACCCAATTATTCTTTGTATAAATTCTTGTACCTATTGCATTTGTTTATTCGTATTAATTGTAGTTTAAGTTACAATAAGTATTATTTTTAGTTTGATATATAGTTTTTAATTATCAGAATATACACAATTGTATTTTGAACACAAAAGTTTTTATTATATCCCTGAATTCTACGACAGATTAACACTAGTACTACTACTAACAATTACTAAAACAAATCTTCTCTTCGTCCGAGCGTGTTTCCCGGTTGCATCTTCAGCTTGCGCTTCAGAGCCCTGTGCCCCTAGTATGAGTTTTTCTTAACGCAGACGCTAGCGACTGCGTTAGCGATTTAGTATGGCAAACCTGTACAGCGCCTCTGGCGGATAGTAAGGCAACTAAGAAATTCCATACAAAATCTTAACGCAGTCGCTAGCGTCTGCGTTAAGAAAAACTCATACTAGGGGCACAGGGTACTCTATTAATCATTGTCCTGATTTGGCGAAACTGTACTACAATGAAGCAACTGCCGTCTGACCTCCGTATCCCATTTTACAGCGAAACCAGACCCACAGGTACATGACCGTGTTACCATCTACCGATAACAGCTGGGACCAACGGCTTAACGTGCCTTCCGAAGCACGGAGGAGCTCAAGATAGTATGACCACTAATGGCGACCAATCCAAACATGGCCGCGCAATCGCCGCCGCCATCGCTTGACGCGTGCTATCGTTACAAACGCGCGCCGCGCTAGGCTATCGAGCTCCTCTACTAACAATTAACACAAATATACTTTTTATAATGTTTGAACCCTTGTATTTATTATACCCATACCAAATTTCATCAAAAACGGTCCAGAGGTTTAGCCGATAGGACAGACTTTCGCATTTATAATATATATACCCATACCAAATTTCATCAAAAACGGTCCAGAGGTTTAGCCGATAGGACAGACTTTCGCATTTAAAATATACTAGCTGTTCCCCGCGGCTCCGCCCCGCGTGGGGACTCGGTTATATCGCGCCCAAAAGTACCCTATGTTTGACCTCAGGTCGTTAACTACATCCCTACCAAATTTCATCACAATCGGTCCAGCAGTTTAGCCGTGAAGAGGTGACAGACAGACAGACAGACTTTCGCATTTATAATATTAGTATAGACTAGCTGTTCCCCGCGGCTTCGCCCCGCGTGGGACTCGGTTATATCGCGCCCAAAAGTAGCCTATGTTTGACCTCATGTCGTTAACTACATCCCTACCAAATTTCATCACAATCGGTCCAGCAGTTTAGCCGTAAAGAAGTGACAGACAGACAGACTTTCGCATTTATAATATTAGTACGGACTAGCGACCCGCCCCAGCTTCATGGGCATAAAAGCCTTTCTCTTGAATCACTCTGACTATTAAAAAACCTCAAAATTCGTTGCGCTGGTAGTTTTAAAGATACATACATAAGCATACATAGGGACAGAGAAAACGAATTTGTTTTATACTATGTAGTGATAGTGAAGTATGTACGGATTAGCTACTCGTAATAGATTTTCAATAGAAGAACTATGGGAAGTAGGTAGTTATCGGGAAAAATATTTACATTTTAAGGCGCTGTGCATCAGGGGAATACCGTAAAACGTCTATTTTTTCGTCGCGCAGTTAGCTTTATTCTTCATGGAATACAAGCATGAAAAAAATATGAAGTATAGTTCAAGGATCAAAATAAATGATTACATCAAAATATTTAAAAAGAAATAATTAAAACCTAGCTAAATAAAATAGCAAAAAAGCTATATCCAGAAAAGGTTTCGTCGCGAATTACTTGATATCTTCAGCGACAACTACCAATTTTTTTACGTCTATAAAAAGAATAACATAATGAAATAATAAATTACCCAGATGGATACCTAAAAAAATTACAATATTTAGTCATAATTATTGAAATAATAAATTAAAACTGGAAAATTTTACCCGAAATGGCATTGAACGGAGACTAGTGACAGGCCAACCCAGTATCGCCACTTTCAACCTTATTTCATTATGAGTACGTACTATAATCGCACTTCACTCCTCTTAAATACCTAAGGGTTGGGGATACAGCGCCTTAATAAATGGCCATATTTTATGAAAAAAAATATGCAATGATCCTGGTTAGGTACTACATCATTGCTGACTGTACCACACACACGTCGATTACATCTCATTAGTACGCTAACACGTTGAACGCGTTTGAGTCTTACTTATTACCGAGCTTATTACCATATCGTAGAGGAAGTAGGCAAGCTTTGGTGTCCTGCAGGAAAAGCTTACAGTCACGACAGGAACTTTTTGTAAATTAAATCATCGCCGGCCATGCTTAGCCAATGATAAACTAATTATTGTACAGGTTTCAGATTACCTTGAGTAACCTTCTTGAGTTTTTGAGTTTTACGAAATATTGATACTTACGTAGGTACTTCCATACAGTTTTTTTAAATATAATTACGTAAGTAGGCAGTTCAGCATTCAAAGAACCCTGACACTTTGGTGTGCATGGTCGATTGACCGTGTCACCTACACCAAATGATGAGTACTAACGTAGGTACAATAATTTTAGCT
This sequence comes from Apomyelois bistriatella, assembly GCA_947044815.1. Lineage (NCBI taxonomy): Eukaryota > Metazoa > Arthropoda > Insecta > Lepidoptera > Pyralidae > Apomyelois > Apomyelois bistriatella. Next base: position 4,176,535 of record OX345693.1, read on the forward strand.
TTCTGTCTCTGTTCCTTTTGCATATCGCGCGAATTATCAAGTTGAACGAACGGACCATAGTCCCTTGATTCTATATATCTATGTATCAATAAGCAGTAGGAGATTCTCAGTATTTCATATCAGTTGTTAGGCCTGTACCTATAGCCACTTATAGCTAATCTTTGCAAAAGATATTTCCTAGTTACACTTTTGTTTGTATTGCACTGTACTTGTATACGAGTAAATATAGATTACCAAATATATACCTACATATTTTTTAAATTAATAATGGAAATAAATACCCCACCTTTATGTATTATACAAGCTGTTGCCCGCGGTTAGGCCCAAAGTAATATCGCGCTTATTAAAAGTAGCCTATCCTTTCCCGAGACTCATACTGTCTTCAGATTAAATTTTATCTAGGTAAAGCAGCTTACTTAGTAGGTTGAACGCAAAGGTAACAGAAGAACAATTTATAATAAGTATTACAAGTGAGGCAGGGATTTTTAAACGCACATTGTTTGAAGTGTGAGCTCTATACTCTCCATACTTCGTGGCTACATCCTCTTTAGCTAGAAGCCGTTGGTTTTCTTCGTAGAAGCAAAGGAAGCCGAGTCGTTCTGATGCCAAGCACACCCGCCGCCGCATATAAATAATAGAAATTATCCAATTATGTGCCGGCGAGTACTAGAAGCGAACTGTCTAAGAATCCTATATCAGCCGTGCGCGATAAATAATAACGATGACATATCGTCGATAAATATTGAACGCTTTTGGGGTTTCGAACCTGAAACAGGAATTAGGAAACCTTAAATTGTCTTGTCTGTGAATTTTTCTCCGTGGGATTATGTAGAGTTACCTACTTATAGATTGTAGAATGCTAGCTTTTACTAACACTTTTTAAAACAATTAGGTACGTTGGCAGTCAACTATGGTTGACGGAAGATGGATGCCCTTTAGGCTACTAGCACCAGCATAGACGCTCGAAACATCTATTTATGTCACTCGCGCATTGCCAAATTGATCCTGTTGTCCTCCCTTACAATACCCTATAATTGCCAGACTGACATTCTTTATTACACCTTACAAACCGGTGTGCAGTCGGGCAGATAACGCTGACTCCGGTTCCGATTACGGTAAGTACGAGAGGGGGGGGGGGGGGGGGGGGGGTCCGGCTTGAACTGCCCCCGACTGGAAGTACATTGCGACAGATAATCTATCAATCAGTCAGAGTGGGATTTTAACCTACCAACCAACAACAACAAACTCTTTTTTTGCACTGAAAAATAAAATAAATAGACACACATACGATATTATGAAAGCCGTGATGTACCTACAAACAATGGCGGTTACAGGCTACCAACCTTATATAGGACTGAACCAGTTAGTCGTTTTATTAGGTTTAAAAAAAATATATCGGAACCCTTTCTTTACGAGGCAACTTGCTCTTGTATGTTTTTTTCCCGATGGATAAGGTCGATGTTATCGGTTACGAGTACATTACAGCTATTACATATTGTAATGACGCGATAACATGCCTAATTGTGTGGACTTATTTTGGACTCAGTATAAGTATTTTAAAGTTTTAAGGCGACCTAACAAAATGAATGAAAAATAAAAACTTATATTTGATGCAACGTTTGAATTAAACCAAATGGATACTCTATATGCTACACGATTACATAAAAAAAACACTTAACAAGTAGTTAAGTAACTACTTATGATACAGACATTCAAGTAAGTCAATAAGAAGTTGTTTGTACTTGCTACCGTATCTGTAAGTTTTCCTCTATTATGGTGGTTGGCTGAAATAGATCCATACTTCCATATCCATACTAATATTATAAATGCGAAAGTCTGTCTGTCTGTCTGTCTGTCTGTATGTCACCTCTTCACGGCTAAACTGCTGGACCGATTGTGATGAAATTTGGTAGGGATGTAGTTAACGACCTGAGGTAAAACATAGGCTACTTTTGGGCGCGATATAACCGAGTCCCACGCGGGGCGAAGCCGCGGGGAACAGCTAGTCCCTCATATATATAAGTCCACCATCCACCAATTCGGAAGGCTAGTTTGTTGGTCCATTGGCTGCCATCTGATAATCGTTAGAGAAACTTCGTAAGAGGCCGAGAGAGTGTTGAAAACTTATACCTGGGTGTGCAGCGTCCATTGACCTTGTTTTTTTATTTATTTATTGTATTTTGTGCAATAAAGGTTATATCGCGGTTATATAAAGGTTAGGTCTTGTTGTTCTGGCTTATAATTTCGGGCTGCTCCCATTCTTCCCATAGATGTCGTAAAAGGCGACAGTTCTCTGCACCGAGTACTATCCAATCCAACAGATGGACATTCCACCAGCAGCTACATTTCTGAGGAAGAAGAGTGACGTCATGTAATAGTCTACAACTCATAGAGGGAAGGGCTAAGAAATTTTGTTGTAGGCGGATCGCGTTTTCCGAAGCATTATGATGACAGGTAAAGAAGGTGATAGAGTGAAAGTTTTGACTTGGAAGTTTAAGGAATTTCCTATTAAAAAAAAAATATATATTCTAACACACTTTGGCCTGGCAGCGAGGTAGGTATTAGCAGGTAGACGAAAGTCGAATAGTCAGGCTCGAAATGAAACATATCCTGAGACAATGACAATGAAGATTTAATGGTCAGCATTTCAGTAATGCGCATGTGACACCCCTGGAGTTCCCAACGTTAAACGTTCTCATTAGTAGGGGGTCGTATGCCTGTTTTCCTATTAAATCGTATAAAAACAAATCATATATTTTCCGCGTGTCCAGTAAGCTGATTCAAGAATAGAAGAGCACATACGGCAGGTAGGATCAGATTTAGCCGGCGGCGGCGCCGAGCGTCGGCGCGGTCGCCGGATGAACACCAAATGTGTTATATTTTTAGGAATGTTGATTGCCCTCTTCCTGTTTCCGGCGGAGCGAACTACTCTGATCCACCGCTCCCGATACATAACTGCTAATTAGTGATGAATAATTAATATTGGTAGCTTGATGACATGTCGAACGTTTTATTATAGCCAATCGCTCAATGATTTGCGCTATATCGTGATTTAGGTGAGTTTTACCCGCCGCAAGAATTTGAATATAACAATCGAGGAAAAGAGTAAATATGTATGCTAGTAGGTTAGGTTGGAATACAAGATTACTACCCAATATAATTGAAACTAGGAGGCCAAACCAATATTACAAACTTTGGATCGCTGAACCATCGCAGTCTTAAGTCTGATTTCAGTGTTTTCTGATTGCGGTAAATGTGGATAAACCAGAGGGTTAAACGCATGCTTAACTAGGTGACAAAATACTTGCTTCTTCACTCGCAGCTACATCTGAGTAGAACTGTTAAATCTAAAATGGGAAGCAATACACTAGTAAAGCATCTAAAAAGTAGCCAAACAGTATGGAAGACAGGCGAACTGTCGTCGTCAGGATACCGGAGTTGGGAGCTGGGACGTCGCCCGCGCAGGGTCACCGTCCTCCCGGCCCCTCCCCCGCATCCCCCGCCTTCCCGCGACGTCACGACTCCTACCTACTACCTACGTCATTATAGCGACAGTCTGTTTACTTGATAGTTGAAAGGACTCACAGAGAAAGTAGGGCTATTGGAGTGCCGCCTAGGTAAAGGCATTGGTCGAAAAACTTTTCAATTTCTTATAATAAAGTTCTGTATGTACATATACCTACACTCCATCCTTTGATTCCACCGTGGAAACGTTATTACGTTAAGGAGATTTCAACAACAACTGTTAACCTTTTTTGATACCTAATAAAGAAAAATGACTAGGTATAGTCATAGATTTAAAAAAAAAATTGCGTCAGAGACCGCGCGCGATTCGAACTTCTTTGACTATAGTAGGTATAGGTACTATTATATACTACAAAAAATTCGTAGTTCTGTGGTCATGAGCAATATAAGCATGCAATCCAAAGTATACGTTGCAGCTAAACAGTGTTCTTAACGTCAGAACGAGTGCCTAATCTGTTTAGTTGTATGATTGGCTTGGAATTCATAACTTTAGAATAGTCCACTCCTCTCTTCTCATGGTAAAATGCGACTGAGGAATGTAGAGTCCAAGGACTCTACCTTCTTAGACGACCGACTGTTGTGGGAATAACCATCCAGAAACAGGCGTAATAAAAACATAAGTACCTACCTTTGATACCTAAGTACTCGTTTATGATAACGACAACGGCAGCTGCGTCGAAAACACAAACTATTGTGATGACGTACTTTGTAGTTAATAGTTTTTACGGCCATGGAATCTAGTCCTTTAAGGCCTTTCTTGAATTTATTTATCTTCTTCAGTCCTACTTAAGTCAGTCGAGTAAAAATTCTAGTCAATAGTCAAGTCCAGTCAAGTAAGTAAGTCTAGTCTGAGTCAGATGGCTAAGTGAAGTGGTAGAAAAAATTCACTTAGCTATATCATGGAGATTTTGGTGACAAAGATAAAAAGCCACGTAATCGATATTGTATCACTTCCCAACACTCACGCTTGTTCACGAACACTGCGAATAATAATCCACCAATATTATGCACAAACACTCGAAAAAACTAAAGTTTTGGAAATTAAATACAGCGCGGACATAGCGACAGTTTACTTTCCCTCCAAAAACTCCTTCCTATTTTCTGGTCTATTTAAAATGTTCTTACACTTTTTCCGTAATAAGTATAGGTATGTCAAAGTATTTTACTTTCTGAGCTTTTGACACTTAACAATTGTAATCAAACTATACTTATAGTGAGCTAAAGAACCGTTGACACGGTTATTAAACCGCCGACAATACGAGTGGTGTGGTGAGCAACAAAAAGTGGCGCAGGCGCAGCAAGAACTCGGAGATTCGGTTGCGTTGCGGTGGTCGTGACAACTCGGAGCCTGGTGCGGCCAAGCGTTGAGGGTAGTTGTATATAAATTAAATATAAGTCAGATGAAGTCCTTGGTATGTTGATTATGAATTTAAGCTCTTGTCAGGAGTTCGGTACTTCAGTGGTTACGTATGCGTGCCTCTGTGACATTAGTGCGCGTTAAGCAACTAAGGGCAGTGCTAGAGCATAGATAAAAAAAATTGCCTCCCGTGCGCGATTCAAATTTTTTTGGTATGGAGTGATTTGGATTGTTTGCCATCACAAATGGCATGTTACCTACCTATAATCAAAAAATTTCGAATCGGGCAAAGGCAAAAAAAATTTTTTTTTTATTCTTCGCCTGTAAAAGTTTATAAGATGTACATTCCCTTTGAAGAAAGACGGACGTAGAGCCGATCTTTAATTCGTACAGACCTACCATTTGGACGCGGAACTCAGGATTCATATGAGTTCTGGGCAATAAATGCGTCTGCGTTTATGAAATCTTGAGGTAGAATGTTTGCCTATTCGGTCAATATAATAACGAAGTTGTATTTCTGTAGCGTTCGCATTTGGCTGTAGCTGTAAAAACGTTGTGCACTCGACTATGACCGGCTGCTGCATCTAATCGAACGCTCACACTTTCTTTAGATGGTTCTGCTGTTTTATGAAGTACTAAACAAATTCCTCTAAATTTGTAGAGTACTATCTCAAAATAACTTTTGTCCACACAATTTAAGCGAACATTTGATTCGGAAGGCACTTTAAGTCGTTGGTGATATCGCTAGATGGCATAATATCGTTATGCGTTAACGGATGGTTTTAGGCAACCTGAAAAATCTGCCACTATCACGATCTCTATTTAAAAAACTTATTGTACCACAACTAAAACAAAATAATTTTACAATGGTAAACTTTTCCGTAATTCTCAAGAAACGACCGCAATTATACCTACTACTTGTACCTTTACTACGATAAATTTGTTGCCAAACCGATCATAAAAATCGAAGTCAAACATACCTAGGTTAGGTACCCACCACGAACGACCTCCCATAAAAAAGTTGTCCTTTTATGATGTCAGCAATCAATTTCGATAGGCACTCAGTTCCATTCGGGTCGCTCAAGGATCTCGAGTAACTCCTGCGCATTCTGATGTTCGTTTAGTCCTGATATGGTGCAGGTTATATCACAGCTCGTCATAGAGTTATTAAGCATAGAGCGCTTCTTGTGATTAAAAATTAATAGTTCTATCTTTAGTGGAATTAAGAGTGGGTTGCATGCCCTCTTGTTGCTATATAAACCACATCTTAATAAAAATGACTTATTGTCGGAAGATTCGCTCCTGTGTAGGTATATTGGGATAAAAATATTCCATATCTTGTCCTATTGACTATAATTAAATACTTGCAGAGACTATAGATATATTTCGACTTTATATGTTTCTTGCAAAACTCCCTCAGATGCTCTACAGGATGCAGGTCCTACTTCAAATATTTTCACTCTTATAAAAAATAAATCTGTATTATCTCTTAGGGCTTGGGATTGCTAGTTTTATAATAAAATTCGAGTATAATCTTCTAGAAATTTCATTTCTAGGGTCCAGGTTACATCACAACTTGTTTAAAAAGGCGCGATAGATTCGAAATATGAAATCGGTTATCGTCGTTAATTATCGATTCATCGTCAATGCGCCGCCATCTTGGATGTCAGCCATGTTCCCGCGCGGCTTCCGGCGTACGCGTGCTGGTGCATGCTAATGTTCGCGCATGCGCTGCTGTGTCCTGTTCACCACATGTGTTCTACTTCGCGGCATCAGGGTATTGCACAAGCACAGCCTCCTATTTATTAAGAAGCTATAGACTTCGTGGAAAAGAGCAGTAGGTATTTATTTATCATAATGAAATGAAAACGCACACACTTCACAGACTAAAGTCAAAGTAGGGCTAGATAGAGCTTTCGACCCTCACCTTAAGGAGTAATTGTGATTAGAAACTAATTGAGTTGGAAGAGTTCTCACTCTTCTAAACATCTTTTTGTAATTGGTAGGCAATATTATTTAACTAAACCAGCAGCCAGATGGTCGGACGATATTAAAAAGACGGCAGGGCCGACCTGGACCAGAATCGCCGCATTAAGAACAGAATGGAGAGCAATGGAAGAGGAATATGTCCAGTAGTGGACGCAAATATGCTAAGAAGAAGACGAAGAAGATTATTTAAGTAACCTACAATTCGTAGCTACTTAACAAAAAAAAGCCTTATTTCTAAAAGTAGTTGTAACACTATTGTCATATTCCGGTCACGAGTAAGCTGGGGAGCATTGAGACAGCCCGGCTGCCCGGTAACCTCTGCTCATAACTCAGCTTTGACACGAGATAAAGCCCATTCAGACCATCGGCACTGTTTGCGATATGGATATAGAACAAGTAGAAGGACTATACGAGTAAATATACGATTACTTGTCATAGAATCCACATACATACTTCTATACTTAATCCATATACTAATCCTATCATACTAATATTATAAACGCGAAAGTTTGTATAGAGAGTTACTCTTTCACAGGAAAACGGCTAAACCGATTTGGCTGAAATTTGGAATGGAGATTGCTTAGACTGGAACAACACATAGGCTATATTTTATCCCCGAATTCCTACTTGAGCGGAGCCCCGGGCAATAGATGTCCAGAAAACAAATTCCTTTACCCTTACACCAAATCATTATTATATGTGGTCGGCTGTACAGTACATAATACCTATTTTTATGAACTGTACTCCTTCTGTACCATATATTATGTACCGTATCAGGTTGAGGTTTGTTTTCATACTGTTTGGCAGAAAATATTATTCAATTGTATGTGCAACAATGTTGTATGAAAGTAACGTACATCCCCTGATAAAGTATTTGTCAGTATCAGTATAGCGTAAATAAATAATCGCATTGAACGCAAATAACAAAGATTAATTTGCATTGTGTAACAAATTACGTTTATATAAAAAGTCTGTTTTGCGTAAAAGATATTTTAATGTAGGTACCTAATTTTAACGACTGTAAATTATTAGTATGTATTAGTAATTATACTTATACAATGAGTTTTATTTAACAAATGTATTTAAAATATTACTTAGGTATAGTGGAGGGGATGTTTTAATTGAAATGACGTAGTTAGTGACCGGGTATTAGGATGACGGAAGTTTAGTAAATGTTTAGTAGTTTAGTTAGTAGTGATTAGTATACTGTGGTAGTGATAAGTTGTGGCTAGGAAGTAGTCATGATTATCAAATTGACTGTTCGATACCAAAGCGTGATTGCATCCCAACCTGTCTCTCTTATTCGTGCTTTCCCGGTTGCTTTCTTCTGTCGGCTTCGAAACCTAGGGCCACTTTCCTGCTTATCCCCTTCAGACTCAGGCTGCATCGCTACATGTTCCCAACGTTATTTGGCGGTTTTCGTAAAACGTGGCCGAAGCCGTAAGTATGGTACGGCCGGCGTAGATTGCATTCGCAGCTTTAAATACTAAAACGCGATGTTTAAGATTTTCTTTCATATTTTAATGGCCAGTTGCCGGCCCGACATTAACCCTTAATTGAGACTTTAATCCGGAGACCAAACAGCTACTTACATTAGAAAACAAGAAACTTGTGAGTAGGTTAGGTACCATAGATAAATGTGATGCCTACTCACAAGTTCCTTGGGGCGGGCCCCCATGTTCGGATCTATCTATCTATATAAATAAAATTTATTTTATTTCAGACAACATATCCATTTACAATTACGATATTTTTCAAATGAAAATAAAATAGAAAATTAAAATACCAAAATTAAAATCAAATTGGAGAGCGCTATAGCTTTCTATGTATGTTGGATACCTATTACTTGCGACAACTTTAGTGCTTGCGGCAAATATCAACAACATCAGCCACGAACCATCCTTCCCTTACTTCTTGTAATTCAGAGTTAACATGCACATGGCTTACACCTACTCAAAAACCTAGGTACCTCTTCCATGTCTACAGAGGGAGGACAGTATTGTGTTCGCTAAATAACCCTTTGTGTTGGCATGGTCTTATTGAAATCGTCGCCCCCACTCGCATGAAGTCATAAAGGAAGTGACATGTGGTTCCCGAAATATGCCTACGTTGGAAACTTATGGACTTACCTTTCCTTTTATATAAATTATTATCATGTCCATATAAGTACGCGATTTTGTTTTACGTGATTTGAGATTTATTTACATAGACAATTTAAAATATGTCAGCTGTAGGTTTTCAGTTCAGATATAGATTCATGACGAACTAGTAGACGACGCGATAGCTCCCAGGAATTCATTTTTCTACCTTAAAATCCAGGCGGTTTTTTGGTGCGATCTACGGCTCTCGTCGGTTAAACAATAAAACATGTAAAGTATTCCTTTTTTAAAACTAGAGTTGATACCTACTTATAATACAAAGCCCTATTATATGAATAGATAAAATTGTTGTCGTAGAATGGGGGAATCATGACATAGGCGATGTGGCAATGGCAACCCATCACTATTAATTTCCTGTTTCAACTACCATCATGCTAAACGTGGTATCTTATGATCCTAGACTCTATCTACCCCGTATGGGATAAAGACATCACGTCTGTATATAAGTATGTAAAAATGTTTATCAAACATATTATGTATTTACTTGCAAAAGAAATGTTTTCATTGTTATATCCACATTATGCAGTCGACGGGTGTGTCCGCACACCTGCCGGCACATTCCATCCTCCACAGGGCTTCGGGTTGCCATAGCACATCCCACTAAATTCAGTGAACATCTCATATACTGGCAATGGGTGAAACTAACACACACTCAAATCATCAGGGTTATAATATGCACCTGATTTAGTTTTTGCTGTAAAATCAAATAATCTGGAATGGTTTAGTATCGGTAATAATTTATTTATTTATTACAATAAATTAATGTCAGTTATTACTAAATTTAAAAGCTTAGAAAGTGCGATACAACTATTAATGGAAATTTCAAAAGTCGAATTTCACATTATTTGTATTAACTTGCATTGAAATAGCTTTTCTTCTGTTTGTCTACGTATTATTAGACCGAGAGAAAACACACAAAATTTTAGTTTTTAGATAAGTAACTATCACGATCACTAAAGCTAAAATCTTTTCAGTCCATGTCTAACAAATAAATATAACTATTTTAAAATTTATAATTGCGAAATTAAACAAACTGCTCACACTTTGTAAAAAAAAAAATAAGTACTTTATTAAGTTTTACAGATTTCCTCATAGATTAAAAAAAAATTGCCTGTGACCGCGCGAATTTTATACTTTTATGGATTTTCTAGATATTATCTATGTCGTCCATTCGTCAGTTTAGAAACTTTCTTTATTTCTTACCGAATGTGTTAGTGGCCAGCACTAAACAAACACTACATAACCTGTTAAAAGCTCGGTCCTATAGTATTTTGCTACGGCGGCGGCGGCGTCGAGTTGCATGTGTAACTAATGGGGGCTGGAGGCCGCCTCGTCGACCTTAGAGGTTGGCGAGAACGTCGAACCTTCAACTCGTTAAAGGTACATAGGTATAACGCAAACTGACCTTACTGCATTGGCACGCGGCTCTGCTGAAACTTTTCCACTTACTTCTGTCGGCTCTACAACCCTTTGTGGGTCTTTTCCACTAACACCATTAAGAGACCCTCTTCATCAGTTGATAAACTTAAAAAAAACTTCTACACCATTACTTGCCTTCGCTCAATGATTAAAAAATAAATCAGCCAAGTGCAAATTTTACTTGATTTCCGTGATTATTTTTATCAAATCAAATTGACTGTATTTTGTTTTTATTTCTAGGCTTCGGTAGCATATATCCTAAGAAATAATATAAATATATTTGAATTATGTCAATTCGTATTGTATTTGTTTGACGATAAATTAAACTCACTTTTAGCTGATGTAAGCCCCTTAAAAATTGCAAGAGGGTCAATCAATCGTCATATGTTTTACGTTTACGCACCACCATAATGATTCATAGATTAGGTGGCAATGAATGAAATTGTATTAATGATACCTTCCTAGTCATAACCGTGATTCATTTTCATAGAAAGGCAACGGATACTTTAGTTATCGTGGGAGCCTCGGCACGGGCGGAAATCCGTCGATAGTGGATTTCAAGTACCTGTATGTAATGTGACTGGGTATACTTGAATAAGACTTATTTCTTCGTTCATGCTATTCAAACGAAATGATTGTTTTGCTATCCATACTTTTTTGGTATTTTTGCTACGGGATGAGTAAAGAATGCATTTGGAATGACTTAAGAAAATATGTTAAAATAATAGTGAGAGGATGACTTTGGCATACTTTTTTGGGATGAGTAAAGAAATGGCATGAATACGTAATACCCGAAGTTTGGAAAAGGTGGATGTACTAAGATATACTCGTATTTCAATTCTAATCTAGGTACCTACACGCACAGTCACTACGTACTGAGATGAATACATTTTGAATGGTAATATGGAATCTCTCTCATTTTAGCGCTTGCTTAGTAGCCCAGGGTAAGCTGGTGGTAATAAGCAATGATAATATGGTATCTGACTTGTAAGAACTCAAGTCTGTGAACTTGATCAGAAACTTTGTTACAAAACGACATATTATACGTATTTTGTGTTATAAGGAGTTATTTATACAGTACATCGTGCACCAATTCCGTGCACAACATTCTGAAGTTCCTTAGTTAGGTAATAAGTACGATCTGATTTCATCGCAGGTGATGTACAATTTTACTTCTTAGGCTAGGAATTCTAATCTATAGACTCTACCCTTCAAGCGACTCTACACATTCATGATTCGATTATTGGATTAAAATTATTTAAATTAAATAGCTACATTATAGTCAACACACGAAGCAGCTCATCTTCAATGATGTTCGTTTTAGGATATATACATACACAGCAGAGAGTTGGTCCCCATAATAATTAAAGTTTTACAATTTTGATAACCATTCACATTATATTTTTTTTTTTTTGAATAGTTTATACGGCCATGGAATCTAGTCCTTTCTTGAATTTATTAATCTTCTTCAGTCCTACTTATGTCAGTCGAGTCAAAAATTCAAGTCAATAGTCAAGTCCAGTCAAGTAAGTAAGTCTAGTCTGAGTCAGATGGCTAAGTGAAGCGGTGGAAAAATTTCACTTAGCTATATCATGGAGATTTTGGTGACAAAGATAAAAAGTCACGTAATCGACACTGTATCACTTCCCAACACTCACGCTTGTTCACGAACACTTTGCGAATAATAATCCACCAATATTATGCACAAACACTCGAAAAAACCTAAGTTTTGGAAATTAAATACAGCGCGGACATAGCGACAGTTTACTTTCCCTCCAAAAACTCCATTCACATTATATTATAAAAAACCATAGATTAAAAAAAATGCGATTTCAAATTATTTATAAGAAACGAATACATTGAAGTAAGCATAAAAAAGTATATAAGTATATACAATTTTGAACAATTTGAAAATCGAATTTCCGCTTGGGTCGAGCGGCTGCCTCAGAGGTTGCGAAAACGCTCTCAGTCTGAGGTACTGAGGCAAAGAAATATTCGCTGACTGATGATGTACGGATACCATCGTTGCGATGGTATTTGTACTATTACTTGAAAAACAAATATAGGTGTCTCAAACTTATAATAGGTCTCTTCTGGATATCCATTGTTATATACATGGCTGAAATATGTTTATTCGATGAAAATAAGTTTCAAAAATATATAGTATTATAGTATCTTGATGCTTACTACGTTTAGTTCTACTGCCATATTTTGTACCTTACATTTTTGTTTTTTTTTTTCAATTAAGCAAAGCATTTTCCAATTTACTTACAAGAAAAGTTATTCTACTCTGTCGTTAGAATTACACAATTACTGTTGGCATGCTTTTCTACATATTGTCGGAAACTTTTGCAAAGTCATTGTTAGTTAAACCTATTATCAAAGTTTTAGTTCTTTTCAAATTATTTTGTTCAGGTAAAGTTGTAATCTTAGAAAAGAAGGAACAGAAGGCAGAATAAATCAATATTGAAAGGAAATATTTCGTACAAACATCGTTGTATTTGCTGCTAATGACGTTCAAATATCAGCGTAGCCGACTGCTTCCTTCCGGACTTTTGTACCCTACAAAAAAAGGGACATTTACAACATTTAACAACAAGGGCGGAAACTGACCTGCGTCGTGCAAAGGGACCGGAAGGAAGTGCAATTGAGTTATAATAACAAAAGCAGCGCGCCGCCGGCTGGTCTATGATATGAATGGGCTAATTCGCCATAAACAGTACGTGTCTTTTTGTTTGTTCCGCAGCTGAATGAAATCTGTGTTTTCGGCTTGTAGGAGTTGTAAGAGTAGATCGTTGCAGTGCGTGCGCGCAGGTCGGGCGGGGGGCTTAGTGGCGGGGGGCGCGGGAAGGGGCCGTTTCCGGCGCGGGCGCAGCGTGGGAAAGCGCGCACCCACCTACGAGCTGCTCCACAGATTAAATGACGGCCACTAATTAATTTAACTCGGCAAAGAGAAATGAGCATATTAGATTATGTTTGTGGGGTAGGGAGAGCATTCATTTAGTCAAATTTGGAAGTATAAAATAGTATTTTTTTAGTAAATATAAATTTAGTTCACACTTAAAAAATAATCGCAAAACACTCACCAAGTCCAATTAAAAATTTGGCAAATAGAAACACGAAAATTGTATATATAAGTATTCTATAATTGTATTAATTTAATACTGAATCAAATATCCATAATACATATTTGGTAGGTACTACTCTTAGATTATTTGGTACTATGTATAGCAAAATACAAAAATAAGTTGTTTTACTTGGGTCACATCAAACAATTTACAGTAAAATTAACAAAATGAAAGGTTGATCGTAGAGACCTAGAGCTTTTAATCCGATTTAGTTAAAACTATGTATTGGTAAATTAATACTTCCTACTTCAAGATATTCAGATGTAAAAAATACTCTTATAAGTAACACCCGGAGCCCGAAGCATCTCAAGAGATAAGAAAAGAGTACTAGCGAGAGATAGATATGCTCTCCGTTTTTCGGCGATGTTCGTCTTTGTACTGTTCGCACACGTCTCAGCATCTCGGTCGAATTCGAGCGAACACACACTACCTAGTTCCAATTTCACACACCTGGCACACCAGATGCACCCCGAACACCGAGTCCGCACCATTCACTCCGTTTGAATTTTATCAATTACCCACCGCTCCCATTCACCTTTTTTATTCACGACATATGTTTAAAGACTTATATCGGACGTGTTTTAATAAAAACTTCGCTTGCACATGTTCGTGGGACGAGATTCCACTGATCCAAGTTTTCATCGATTAGACCGGTTACTAGAATAACAGCTTATTGGTGTCTTGGTATGGAGATGTAAACGGAGATGGTACCTTAAGACTTTTATTTGTAAATATTTTTATTGTGATGAATTTTAATTACATTATCACTTTCATACATGCACAGTCGAAAATTGACGTCATAGATTACTAGATAAAAGAAAACTTAATTGAAAATTTAACAAAAATAGACACTATTATGGATCGTTAATGATTATCGATGTTTATGGGTAGTATACCTAATTACCCTTACGCTATCTATTTGTACAATATATACCTAGAGTTCAACTTTGTTAGTATATCTACTACGGTAAGTACTTACTTAAAGCTATGTTACTCGTATATACTACATATTCATTTTATGTCTATATTTATTAAAATAAAAACAAGGCAAAAACAGAATCGAACTAAGGAGGTACCTATAAGATAGTGTTTTAAAAAAAGTTTTTCTTGTTTGTCTCGTTTGGCCCGTCGAAAGTCGAACGGTATCATTAACATGCCATATCGGTTAGCTTCATTCATAATTTTGTTGATAACTCAACATAATGACTTACTTGAGCGATAACTCCAGTGATATATTATGGCAGTTGTGCTCGAAAACAAATTACATATTTATTGACATGTCTAACTCGAGTGCTGATTTATTTTTATACCTAGCATGTACGAGTAAGTACTTCGCTTGATATTTTCACGTTTTGTCCCTTATGGACTATACTGGGTAAACATGACTTAGACACTCGGTTATTTAAACCATTTCTTCGTTTAGGTTGGTATAAAGTTTATATATATATCTATTTGAATTTAAATATTCATCTCGTTAGTCTCGCTAAGCTTGAGAATAGCTAGACCGATTTGGCTAATTTTGGTCTTGAAATATTTGTGGAAGTTCAGGGAAGGTTCAAACGGTGAGAAAAGTCCATTCAAGCGGTACGGAGTTCGCCGGGTCAGCTAGTATGAAATAAAATAATATCACAATAGTGTAAAGTTACATGATAGCCTATTGCTTCACTTATTTATCTATGTTGTAGAAATAGGTATAATATATGCACAAAGCAAATTTGAAAGAGTAAGTAATATAGATCAGAGAAGAATTTTGACTATGCAGTTCCTGTATCACTAGACCCCAATCTTCATTTTTCCTCATGGAAAATAAAAAGTGGGGGTCGTATCAGGATGTTAAAAGGTTTGCATTTAGAAAGAAGTATTTTGAGGCTCCACTGACTAGCCGTAAGATCTCCCTTAACTATCATAATAGTTGGTAAGAGAATAAATAATCAAAGTTGGTAAGTAAGAAATCAATGAAAAAAAAATCACTTACACTTTTGGTCAGTCACGTCACATAGACAATTTAATACAAAGTAGTTACTTACACCTATATACTTAGTTTAAGTATACATACGACATAACACACACACCCATGGCCACATGGCTAGAGTAGAGAATGAACGACGCCATTCATTAAATAAAACGATGGACCTAATTTTCCGCATGACACACACAACTACCTACTTTATCCTCATACGCCATGCTTGTAAGCCACGTGATTTAAAATTAGTAATAGAGATATGTTTTACTATGTCCCAATGTTTATTTCTTAAAATGTTATTGTTTCACAAATAAATTATGCTACATGAGGCTACATGCTAAGGCATAAAGACGTATGAAATTAGTATGTACTAGCTGCCCGGGGCTCCACTCCCATGGGAATTTCGGGATAAAAATGCGTATGTTTTCAGCCAGATTTAAGCAATCTCCAAATTTCACCCAAATCGGTTCAGCAACAACTTTTGTGTATAATAGGTTTTAGTAGGAGATGTAAACTTGGCGTCTTTTCACACATATATTTCTAGCGTGCAAACTGCAAATGCAGACCTCGTTCTTCCACAGAATAGATAATGCCATAAAAACTTTTTTATGATAAATATTGCGAAGGTGAAACCATATTTCTCGCACTGTCAAAGTTATCAGATCTCATGTAGAGCAAAGCTTCTAACTCTGTACGCCTTTACTCTACAAGGCCTTACTTTACAAACTCTACAACTTATTAGTTGTGTGGCTTGGCCATTTTGCTACATTTACAGTAGGGTGAAAAACTTATTCATTGTTCATTACTTTTTCTATTAAACTCATAGATTTAAAAAAAATTGCGTGGCACCGCGCTCGATTCGAAATTCTTGGATTAAACTAAACAACCTGCCACATATTTTGCCTAACAGATAGTACTAAAGGTGTCTAAGTAAGTTCTTCTGAGTTTGATACGCTTGCTTGCTCGCTTCGCTAGCTCATCTCATTAGATGAAAGAGTCGATTTATGTGCGTGCGACCCTCAGTGCGACCATTATAAACCGATTCATACTGATCTAGCGCTAGTTCTTCATTAATGAAAGCTCTCGCTACAAAATGACGTGAGTACAGAAAAAAATCAATTCAATAACTGACTGAAGGGTTCTACACTCCTTTCTATTCTGGGCCACCTCTTGCCAGTCAGCTCTTTGGAAAGCTACCAGAACTCTACATACCTCATCCCTCCAACGATAATCCAGTCGGTGTTTCGTCAGTATTTCATAGGGTTAAGACAATGAGACAATCCTCATTCCTTACGTCTTGTACATCAGGCAAGTGTTCACGACTATTTCTAAATTGTTAAAAGTACAGTAAGTTAGTATATATACTAATATGTAAGTAATATAAAACTTATTTACTTTGCAACATCAGAAAAAGTGTACTTAAGACTAGTGTTATGATACCTTGATGACCGTATATTTCTATACTCTCAGTGTTTTAATACTCTCACCGAGGAGGTGGGAAGGCTCGTTACACGTAACGGAACTTACATAATTATTGGTAAACCACAAGCCACATAAAAACATCATGATCAAAAAGATAATTCAACGAAAATATACCACAAAGCCATAACGATAAAGATGAAATTCCAGTGTATGTTTCCAGTCAATAGGCCTGATGTTGAATGGATTATTTTCTTGCATCTGAATGAAGCAAGCAGCTGCAGTTTGTAGATTTTTTTAATTTGCTGATAATATTTGCCAATTTTGTGGATTTTGTTCATAAATAACAATAACTACCTACATATACTCGTGTCATCTGCCGAAGGTCAGTTTTTTTAAGTATACCTATGCTTACAGTACAGATGATTCCTTATGTAATGAAATTTAGGGTTGACAATAGTAAGTACATTTAGGCAAGTTTTATTTTATTATTACTAATTTAATGATTAGTTTTAAGGCAGAAGGTACTTAATTTTAATTTCTTACATAAATTACTAATATAAACCCAAGATCTATGTAAGTATATAATAAATAGGAAAGTAAGTTTAAACTTGAACCTAGTTTTGGTCATATCACAACTTATTTTATACTCTACAGTACACATGAGCTATAGTAAAAATATTGTCGTTTCAAAAATATAACCAAAATAGCACGTTACTATCGACCGGGGATCTATTTTTACTATCACTTTATTAAAAAGCGTGACAATGTCTCTGTCGACTAAAAAAATGCTTCCCTCTGCTTCATCATTGATATTTTTACATTCACGTTTGTGATTAACCGACCGAATATAAAATTATTACCAAGATTGTATTTATTTTAATGCCGCGTGTCTATGTAATTTGTCGGTTTTATGTTCATTCATAACTTGGTTATGGGTAGTTCCGTTGAAATTCTCCCACGGTCGTTCGTACTCATGAATAAGGACAACTTGCGCTTGCGCCTACGCATCATTCAAGGGAAGAAAGGGGCGTCGCGTCACTTCCGGAATATTTTGTACCCCTTGTGGTGTTTCCGCCCGCTGCGCCGGAAACATGTGTTTCCAGTTTGCCAGTCTGCTCTCAAATTTAATTTAAGTTATATTGGAGTAGTTCTCTGTCGGGCTAATAATTTTTGCATTATTTATTTACTCAACTCAAATTACGAGACGAATTAGTATTTCCAGTTTGGTTTGGACATTGTAGGCTTAAATCACCTAATCATCTGATACTTAAACTTGACCGATTTCCTGTCTATAAAATAGTTATGTATAACAATTGATTTGGTCGCATATGATTCATGGGACACGGAACCTGTTAAGTAATTAAGATGACTCCATATTTTGGATGGTACGTTGTTGAACCATTGGACTCGACTCGACTATCTTTGCCACCAGTGTGTGCATGGTCAATTGACCTTGTAACCAACACGATATGATGATGATGAGACTAATAATAAACAACAATTTTTGTAATCTTGTTAAGTTAGGCTAGGTAAGTAACTCCTACACCTACGAGGTAGAGGTCATAGATAAATTGGTGAAAATGATAGTACCTGAGCTCTAATCCAAGCATGAGCTATGTCTGTGAGCTACTTGTATGTATAAATAACTAGCTGTGTCTCCTCATTAAATACGTTATTATGTTGTGTAGTCTGTATATTCTGGCTCAGAGATTGGGCTATAGAACGATAGAGAGAGCAGATATTAGTTGAAGACCAATTATATACTTAATGCTATGGTTTCAAGCTTGAAACCGGTAGTAGTACCTAATAATAATTCTATGATAAAAATGGTCGGTCTTGCATACCTATATATAAAAAGTTTTATAAATAAATAGAGCATTTATGTATAAAACTTTTTATATATAGGTATGTAGAGCGTATTTAATATGATTGATGCAGAAATAAAAACATATATTAGGCTTTAGACAATAGATTATTTTTGATATACGATCTTAGAAGATTCATACTTTATAGCGAACCAGAATAACCTTTATAAAACAATATTATTTTACCTGAGAACTTAACTTTGTTCAATAAAACTCATCAGTCATCACTTTCACAATCAATTGTTTTCATTGCAGTCGAGTAGCGTAGCGAATATATTTTCTCTGTCGCACCTTCACCACAACTAGCTGTATGACAGAGAAGGATAGCGGAAGTGGAATAAGAATGGAGTGAGTCGAGCTTCATTCATTGATGTTTCCGCTCTGCAGCCGCCGAAGAAGGGTCAAGTCAAGCAGTAAACACAATTTACGTGACTGAGATCTTGACTTGATATTAAATTTTCTATTTTCTTTGACGCTACGTTTATAAGTACAGTGTGGACCACAGAAAACTAACATAGGTGTAAGAACTGAAAGGTGGCCTTTTTATAAGACCCGACCCACTAGCAGTTCACCCCGGCTTCCCCTGTGGTATATCGCTTTCCAATAGTGAAAGAATTTTTGAAATCGGCTCAGTAGTTTTTGAGTTTATTCATACAAACATACACACAAAAATACAAATCTTTCCTCTTTATAATATTAGTATGTATTGGTACATGTACGTGAGAGTGTATTTATTAATTACGATAAGATTTTATATCGTAATTAATAAATACACTAACTAATAAATGGAGGAATTAACTACACCTTCATTTACATCTAAGAATTATTGTAAATATCGATAAAATGCATTTTAAATATCTTTAATGTCCTTTGAGTAAAAAGCAAGTGAAACCAAAATCTATTTTTAGTTAGCTACATACCCCCTTTTTCATAAGAAATAACTAACGTTAGATACTGCTTAACGCCATTTTTACTCCGTGTTTTGTCTCGTTATATCATCAAGTTATACGATAAATTTGAGATAAAGAGACCTTACATAATTTTATTTAAAATTGCCTTAACATACGTTTTTTTATGTTTTGTATTGTTCACCCATATATATTTTCAATATTTTAGTCTCTAGTCCGGTCAAATTAGACATTTGACCCACGACAAATTCAGGGGAAGCTGAAAATTCTTACAATTGTTTAAATCATAATTATAAACATTGTCTTAAAAGTCCCAATCGATCCCATGTAAGGAAAAAAATTTAGCGGGGTAAAAAGGTCCAAAAAATGGGTTTTTCGCGATTTTCTTGAAAACGGTAAGTTTTATCGCAAATTTACCTTAGACATAATTTGTAGATCAGGAAATTTCCTATAAAAAAGGTATTAATAATTTTTTTCTTAAAAGCCACCGCTTCTGAGATATAACGATGCAAAAAATTGCAACTTGTAAGCGCGCGCCCATATACTTGCGCTAAGTACACTACCTCAGAGGTGGCGTGGAAACGTGTGCGTTTATGACGCTTGCAATTTTTTGCATCGTTATATCTCAGAAGCGGTGGCTTTTAAGAAAAAAATTACTAATACCTTTTTTATAGGAAATTTCCTGATCTACAAATTATGTCTGAGGTAATTTTGCGATAAAACTCACCTTTTTCAAGAAAATCGCGAAAAACCCATTTTTTGGACCTTTTTACCCCGCTAAATTTTTTTCCTTACATGGGATCGATTGGGACTTTTAAGACAATGTTTATAATTATGATTTAAACAATTGTAAGAATTTTCAGCTTCCCCTGAATTTGTCGTGGGTTTACTAATTTTTTGGTCTAATTTGACCGGACTACTCTACTATTAAATTTAGTAGAGATATCGATACACTATTACGTCAGTACCTACTTACATTGCATTTCCGAGCAGCGCATAGTTTATATTAAACAAAAGTGTATCAAACTTCTAAAAATAACAGGGTGATAGTTTAATAACCATTATCCTTCAAATATCTCTTTTCTCTGAGGTCATACTGTCTCGACGGATCTGCGCAACTACCAACAAGCTCAAGTAGAGTCATTGCAATATCGGCTTTACTGTCTTCCAATAAGAGTGCTGATAGCATTCAAAAGCGGCAAAATAAGTTATATATCTGCGTGACGTAAGTTGACGTAACTCGAGCATCCCGACTTTCATTGAGTTGTCATGTTGTCGTGGCATTCTCCTTTTATACCCCTCCCTTATCTTGTTAATCACTACTCCCGCCCACGGGCCCGTGACGTCACGCACGAATTTGCTATAATATATAAATAAATTTAGGCCCTGAAAAATCTTGGCCCGGTCGGAGCCGCTTTACGAATCGAGTAAGTACATATCGTAAGTAAATTTAGGAGTAGTAGGTAAACTAAAGGTAAATTTTCTTGTTAAAAAAATTGTGAGATAATGATGACTGTTCTGGTAAAGTATCTAAAATGCATTGAAATTTGTTTAGACTGTAACTAAGAAATAATATTTTTTATATTAACACTTTCGCGGACAGTAAACGAGATAACAATAATAGTTAATTGTTATCTACGTCGAGAGGCGTTACTGTCAGCGAAAGTGTTAAAGCTAAGTTTGAAATGTAATCCATTGGTTAAAAATTTGATTGTACATGTACATGTTTCTTTTTTATTCGCAAAAAACTATTACGGACTTTGATGAAACTAAGATCTGGTAATTCTCGATACTTTTGGCATTACTCCAATAGTCCAATCCATAAATGAGATATTACTACTATTACTTGATCATCACAAAATAAAGTTGTGAATGAAACAGTGCGCGTCCGGCGGACTCCGGCGCACAGTGAGCGGCGCGAATGGGAGCGGAAGCGCGCGGTTAGTCCACTTCCTGTTTCCTGTAGGGCCGAACCGAGAGAGGCACGCGCACGCGCAGGCGGGAACGCCCGAGCGAGCACGACGAAGCCCGAGTGCCGCCGACCATTCCCGAAGACCTCATCCCGACTGAATTGAACAGCCATACTGTGTAGTCGCTGTGGCGGCGGTTTCAAAAATAAAAACAGAACTGGATTCATCTCCTTTACAGAGTTTGTCGTATGTTGAACGATATTCTCATAATGGAGTTATAAAGTTGTGTTATCACTATATTTTTCTATTTTAGTTTTTATAACAACTAACTATTAGAAAACTTCCTTATTTTACATAACTATAAATATAGTAAAATTGAGGAATGATTTGAAAATTTGAAGAAATTACTCTATTTCTATTGAAGAATCAAGTCACCAAGCTATACGGTATATATATATATGGTACTAAGTATATAGTAGATACTAAGTAAGTAATTTAGTTCACAAAACTGTTTTTGATAACACATAATAAATATAATTTTCTTCATTTAAGTTTAACGATGTAATAGTTCTACAAAAATATAAAAGATAAAGAATTCAACTTACAAATTGACAACTAAATAAAATATTGAAAAACTAAATTTATAACAAAAAAAAAAAAAAAAGAAGTAAGCATTAAGTTAAAAGATAAGCTAACAACACTGACAGGTGCACAGTCTGCCAAAAGTACTTACAAAACCATTGGTTGTTGGTGGCTATGAGCATTGCATGTGTGCGTGCATTTTCCACTTGCGTTAGAAATAAGAGATCTTGGCGTCCCCAGTTGGTTTAATGATCTAAGGCTCTACATATTCAAGAACAAGAGAAATTATTATATTTTTCATTCCAAATTAGCAATAATCATTTTATTGAGTTAAAGCTATGCATCTATTTTAGTTTGGGTATCAACTAGCTCTACATTTGAAAGACTATGTTTAATCAAAAGCGATATCAATTTAAGTAGACCCAAGGCTTCCAAATGGCCAGCTGAGGATGCAATCGGCAAAGCGCTCAGTTGAAAAGGCACATTCATAATATTTTTATATTTTACAAAACTAATAACATAAACTAAACAAAATTTTTGCTTTTGTCAAAAATACTGCCATTCTACTAACAAGGTATGGTTAGGTATATGTATGTCTGAATTAAAATGTCTTCTCATTTGTTTTATTAACTCTACATTTTATACCGTAAGTAAGTACTTAGTTAAATCTATGCTATATAGTGTAATAGCTGTTACTTGCTCATACAATTACTACTATGAAAGGAATGAAGATTTAAAAAGTCATAATGGAAGAGTGGTGACGTCATAGCGCTATCGAACGCACATTAATTGCCCAAATGCGAACACTTTAAACATAGGATAGGTATAGCTGCCGAATCGCCTACGCGCCCGCCTACGGTCGCCCACGCACCCTCCCCCTCCTCTCCCCCTTCATCTCTCCGACGTAGTAGTAGCGTAGGCTCGCATCATGAGCACTATAGATTAGTGACAAAACAGAAGGGACACTCTTTTCAAGTTTATTTGCCTCGAATTTGAAAACAGAATAATATGCTTTCTCTTTCTTTCATCCCAGCGCTTATCCGGTACGTTACTTTTTCCTTTATATTTCCTTGCCTTCTGATCTGACCTCCCAATCTCGAGAGAAAAACAAAGGACGCCTATCTGTCATCCACACAGACAGGTGCGGTTTGCTCGATCAATCTCCGAGATCCGAGAGAAATGACTTCATCTCGTGGCAAAGCCCAAGATCAACTTAGGATCGCTGCACCACCGTATAAATAGTATCTAGATTAATTCTGCACATTATGTATAGGTATAGAGACACAATATACTTATTTTTAAACATTTCGTACTACCAAAATTGGGTGTTAACTACTCTGCATTATTTAGAGGTAAGGTAACTATAGGCATTAAACATTAAATAAATATCAGTCTTATCTGTTTTAGTTACTATTTGTCCTTATCCTGCTATTGTATAGGTTGGAGCTTGGTTGAACAGAGTCAACAGAGTTACTTAGTGACACGCCGATCCAATTGCGAGAACTCGAGTTGGAATCAAACGCATTAATTAAATTGTTCAACTGTTATTATTATGCTTAGCTTCTCAACGAGCGCAACTAGTTCACTTACCTGCATTTTATTGTAGTAGTTTATCAGCTCTTCTCTCTCAAATAAGTATACACTTCTTTTTTTTTTGTGGCATGATCCACTTAATGGCAATCAAACTTATAGCTTATTTTTGCCAGAATCAAGTTTCTTTTGAATTTTCTTTTCTTCAACTTCTTCATTTGGTCAAATCACAGAGTCAAGTCAGTAGTCTGTTTTGAATCTCGCACAGTCTTGACGCGAGACAAATTTTTCTTTTTTATTACATGGATAATAAAAAGAGAATTTTAATAACAACTATTTTATAAAACATACAAAAAAACACCTTTAAAACAATAAGTCTACCTTTGCTTTATATTATGAATATATACCTAAATAATTGTGGTTGACTAGCGAGCGAGTGGACTGTAGTTTTGGCTGGCTGACGATGTTTGGTTCGATGAGCCGGGCTGGCGGGATGTGGAACAGGCTGCCACTATATCACACGACGTATTCCGCTTGGCGTTTCTAGACCAGAGGTCGCACTTGCAGGGATTCCTCTTATTAAAACCACAATGTTCTTGATAGCACTTGTTTTTCCTTTTATTTTCGAGCTGATTCACAATTCAATGATATTGGCACACTTATAATAGCACTGGAACACTTATTAGCTCTGGAACACTTATGCTGTAACACACTTTCATTCGAAATTGGCCTTTATTATATGCAAATTCCCCGACACGCAATTCGTCAAATCATTGACGAGTACACTTCCGAAGGGTGGGGGAAGTTGCATACTTACAATGAACTCTTCATACAAAACTGTGTCTAATTATTGACATGTACACTTATGAGTGGTGGGGGAAATCTCATACATTCACTTCTATTGAGATTTACATTTGCCTTAGTTTTATGTACAATATTTACAGTTTTGCTTAGTGGAGACTATTCAACTTACATTTTTATATACAAACTAATTATTTACATGATCTTTACTTGTAGGTATATTTCGTAGCGACTACTACACTTATGCTACGAATCAATATGTATAAAAAGACACTTAAAATAATACAATATTGGCATCTATACCTAACTATGTAAATAATCAGCCTTATTACTATGGGAAATAAAACTACCATGATTTATTTGCCTACCTAGTACATAATCTACCTTAAATACATAAAATTTTATATATTACTAAAGTCCGTCGCTAACATTCTCCCCCGCAGTGCGAAGCTCTTCTCCCTGTGGTAGCGACGTGGCTGCTGGCACCAGGATGACGACTCGACGTGTAGACCTTCTTAGCACTCCTCCCGGTGTCCTTACGTCCAGGATGCGCACTCTGCCGTCTGGTCCTGGATACACCTTCAGGACTTCTCCACGAGGCCATGTGTTGCGGGGTGATGTCGCGTCGACTATAAGGACGATATCTCCGACTTGTGGGTCATCGGAGTGTCGTCCGCTGATCTTCCGCGGTTTCAGAGTTGGCAGATACTCTTTTATCCACCTTTGCCAGAAGTGGTCAGTCAGCCGCTGCACCGTCCTCCAGTTCGCCTTGCCAATGAGATCTCGATCTTCGAACTCGCCTGGTGATGCTACCCCACAGGACCTTCCGAGTAGAAAATGGTTGGGTGTCAGGCCTTCTTCGTCATTCGCGTCCATACTTATGTGTGTGAGTGGACGTGAGTTGACTATGTGCTCCACTTCTACTAATAATGTTTGCAGGACTTCTTCAGGTGGAGTTCGTGTTTGCAGGACGACCATCAGTGCGCTTTTGACGGTGCGCACCATTCTTTCCCAAGCTCCTCCCATGCTTGGACTTCCAGCTGGAATGAATTTCCATCTGATGTTTTCTTTGGCGGCTGCCTCTTCTAGCTCCTTGTTGGCCCCTATGAAATTCGTCCCATTATCACTGAACATGACTTTGGGTGTTCCTCTTCTGGCTGCCATCCTCCTTAATGCCATGATCATAGAGCTGGTGCTGAGTGAGTTAGACAGTTCCAAATGCACCGCCCTCGTGGTCAAGCAGGTGAAGAGTACCCCCCAGCGCTTCTCTATTCTTCTTCCGATGGAAACTTGCATTGGCCCAAAGTTGTCAACAGCCGTGCAGGTGAAGGGATGCTGATGATGTTGCAGGCGTTCTACAGGATGGTCTCCTAAAGGCGGTATTTGAGGAGTGCCTTTATGGACCTTACACCACTGACACTTATGTAGAATCCCTCTTGTTGTAGTTCGCAGGCGCAGGATCCAATACCTTTGTCTGATTTCGTTGATCACTGTTTCTGTATTTCCATGGAAGAACTTGCGGTGATAATGGTCTATGATGAGGCGACATATTCTATTTTTCCCATCTAGAATAACTGGATTCTTCTCTTGATTCTCAATCTGAATCTTCTTTGCACGAGTTCTTAGCTTGAGGATCCCTTCTGAGTTGATGTACACGTCGACCTTACGAAGTCTGCTTGAATTTTCCAGGCACTTATTATTTTTCAAGCAGCTGATTTCTTTTGCGAAACTTTCCCTTTGACTCAACTTAATCAACTCTTCTTTGGCTCTTCTGAAGTGGACCTCTTCTATGGGCTCATATATTCTCCCTTCTCTTGTATGAAGAAGTTCAGTCTTCGTCTTCTTTTTCGTTGTACGCTTATATGGTTTCCAGTTGCTATCTTCAGCAGCGTTGACGTGCTTTTTCTCTTGACGTCTTCTCTTCAGTATATCAATGAATTGATATACACGCGCTGTGCTGCGAAGTAGACGTGTCCAGCTGGAAAACCTCTCTGGATCTGGCGTGTGTAGTGGCACTTCGTATGTTAGTGCAACTGTCTGGACGTTCTTTTCTTCTCCGGTTTCGATGGCTTGAATGTCGAAACGCTTTTCCGGCCATCTCTCCTCCTCTTCGTATAGAAAGGTAGTGAACCATCTCGCCGTGTGGTCAAACTCCCTTGGTGTCCCTCGAGTGGCGTCGTCTGCAGGGTTTTCCTTTGTCGGCACCCATCTCCAATTTTGGTGATTCGTCAGCTCCTCTATCGCAGCCAAACGGTGTGCTACGAAGGTCTTAAATTTTCTTGGGTCTGACTTTAACCATTGAAGAACCGTGCTTGAGTCTGTCCAAAATACTCTTCCTGTGACTTCCAGATCCATTTCCCTTTCGACGGTTGATGCCAGTCTACTTCCCAATAACGCAGCTTGAAGCTCGAGCCGTGGTATTGAGATCGGCTTCGTTGGAGTTACTTGCGCTTTCCCAGCAACCAGAGCTATGTTTACTACTCCGTCTTGATCCACTGTCCTCCAGTAGACTGCGGCGGCGTAGGCTTCTTCACTAGCATCCGTGAAGGTGTGAAGTTCTCCTTTTTTATGATGTGGAGACAGGCATCTAGGGATCTTCAGGTTCTTCAAAACGGTGACTTCTTTGAGGTATTTTGCCCAGGCTTCTTCTTGTTCAGGTAAGATCTTCTCGTCCCATCCAATCTTCGAACGCCAGATGTCTTGAATTAGTTTCTTCCCCTGGATAAGTACTGGCGCTGCGAATCCCATGGGGTCGAATGTTGACATCACTGCACTTGCCACTTCTCTCTTTGTTGGTGTCTTTTCCCCACTGAGTATTTGTGGAGATGTGTTGCGGAATCCCACATTGAAGGCTAGGGCGTCTTCATTAATGAGCCATCTGAGTCCTAGAGTTTTCTCTTCTGAGGAGAACTCCTTGACGTCTTCTTTTGACTCATCCTGGATGCTCTTCAGTACTTCCGGTTTGTTGCTTCCCCACTCTTTTAAATGAAGACCAGCTTTGGCGTGGATTAATTGCACCTCTCTTGCTGTTTTCCTTGCCTCTTCAATCGTCGAAAAGCTCTGCAGATAATCGTCCATGTAGTGGTTAGACTTGATTGCTCTCACCGCCTCAGGATATTCTTCTTTGAAGTCTTCTGCATTTTTGTTCATGACGAAGATTGCAGTTGATGGCGACGATGCTGCTCCAAATATGACAGACTTCATCCTGTATTCCTCTGGCTTCTTAACTCTGTCACTTCCTCTCCACAGGAATCTAAGGCTGTCTCTGTCTTCTTCTCGCATTTGGATACGCAAAAACATTTCCTTTACATCAGCCACCACAGCAACCGGTCCCTCTCTGAATCTTATTAGGACTCCAAAAAGTGATTGCAAAAGATCAGGTCCAGGCAGCAAGACGTCGTTCAGGCTCTTCCCTTCAAATTTAGCTGCAGCGTCCAGGACTATTCTCGGCTTCTTCTTGATAGGGTGTACCACAGCAAAGTGAGGCAGATAGAAGGTCCTCCCCTGCGTTGTTTCAGCTGGCGCCTTCTCCGCGTAGCCCTTCTCCAATAGCTGGCTTATCTGATTTTCATATGATGTCTTCAACTGTGGGTCCTTGTCGAGCTTCTTCTCTATATTCATGAGACGCTTGTACGCTTGATGATAGTTGTTTGGCAGCGTCTCTGCTTCGCTCTTCCACAGCAGCCCCGTTTCAAATCTTCCATCTGGTAGTCTTTTTGTGGTTTGTTCCAAGACATCCAAGGCTCTCTTGTCGGCGTCGTTGCTTGGGCGGTTCGGCATCACTCCCATGGCGTCGATGTCGAAGTGACGTCGCACTAGAGCTTCGGTTTCATCTTCTACCAGACGGCTATGATTGACGAAGTTGACTGGTGTGTTGCTTCCGTCTTCACATCCATGAAGAACCCAGCCTAGACTCGTAAGTGAAGCAACTGGCTCTGACTTCTTGCCCTTCTTCAGTCTTCTCGTTACGATGAGTCCCCAATTATCTTGCCCAATCAGCAAACGTGGCTCTTCTTTCTTGAATACAAGCTGATTCTTCAAAGGCCGGAGATGCTCACATCTTTCAATGATTCCGTCTTCCACTTCTTGCTTCGCAATTCTCAACTCGTCAATTGTTCTGACTGCGATTGTCCTCTTATCTTTGCGATGAGCTCCTTTGATTTTAATATTCAACTTCTGAGAATTCCCTTTCTTGAATGCATTTCCTCCAATTGTTTCAATTGTGATTGGTTCTGTAATTCCCTCTGCTCCAATCTTTTTAGCGATGGACGAATCTAAGAGTGTCACAGTCGATCCTTCATCCATTAATGCTAACACTCGCACTGTTCCTTTTGGGCCATATAAATCCACAGGAATCACTTTAAGATAAGCCCTTCCATCTGTAGAGGTGCATACTGAAGATATGATGTCAGTAGATTTCTCACACTTCAGAGTATTACAGCAGGGATTCTCTTGCTCTTTATTTGAAGTCGCAGCCGGCGGCACATCAGTGTGGAGACTTATGTGGTGCCATCTTGTACACTTCTTGCAAGGTGGAGCTCTGCATGTTCTTCTTGAATGGCGATAGCGAAGACACTTGAAACACAGCTTAGCTTTCTTGGCCATTTCCCACTTCTTGTCTATGTTTCCATCCTTAAATGTCTTGCATTCGTAGATCCAATGTTCACCTTGACACGCAGGACATTCCGCCTTCTTAGGTTGCTGTTGAGCTTCCGCTTCTTGCACATTATGAACACATTTCTTCGACACAGATTTCTTCGGCTCCCAGGACACTTCAAGGGGAGCAAAATCACTACACATTTCAGCTTCCACTTTTTGCACAGTATGAACACTTTTCTTTGTCACAGTTTTCTTCGGCTCCCATGACACTTCAGGGGGAGCAAAATCACCACACATATCAGCTTCCACTTCCAAAAATTCACTGATGAGTTCCAATTCCGGTTTCTCTTCCTCTCGGCGGCTTCTATAATATATAAACCATCTGTATTTCATGTTTGATGGCATCCTTTCGATCAAACTCTTCATTGTTTCTGGCGAACTTAAATACTGGCTCTTCCCAAGCGCCTTTATTGTTGCTACTGAGTTCTTGACATGGCTGGCGAACGTGCAGATATCACTTGGAGATTCTTGTACCCTTTGTAGACTCTTCAATTTCTCCAACTCTGCTAATGCGATGGCCCCTGGTCTCCCAAAGCGAGCTTCTAAACCCTTCATCACTTCCTGTGGTGTCTCGGCGGTGAATAATAAACTCTTCACGGCATCCTTTGCTCTCCCTTGAAGTGCTCTTCTTAGCCGAGCCAAGTTCTGTGTATTCGTGAACGAGCGCTCGGTATCTTCAAAGGATCTTCTGAACGCCAACCATTCTTCACTGGCACCGTTGAAGTTAGGTAGCTCGATCATGTGCTTTGAGATACTATGTTCAGTAGATTTCTGAGACATCTTCGTTATGATCAGAGCCAATTCTTGTATGTCGCTCTTCTTTTCTTCTACTTGTGGAGGGTTCGGCGTCGGCGGCGCGGCACTCTTTTCCACAGGTGCAGCCTTGTCCAGCCATCGCTCCACTTGATCTCGATGGTCTTGCAAGTCTTCAAACTCGTCTTCGTCCGAATCCAACTGCAGCAGCTCCAGCTCGGCTTGTGCTATCTTCGATCTGGCCTCAGCTACTTCCAGTTCCCTTTTGGCGATTTGCATTCTTGCTTCCACTTCTGCCCTTTTTGATGAACGTATGGAGCGTACATCATGCGGCTTGTCGAATCTTGTCGCCTTCGGACGAGCACCCAGTCTTGACTCCATCGCAGATCGTTCTTCTTCAACCTTCCTTAATATCCTTCGCTCTTCCGCTTCGGTGATACGCGCTAATAATTCCGGATCCTTAGCTATCGAACGCGTTACACGAAGCGCGGGTGATTCAGCTCTAACGGCAGCGGTACCGGAGCGTGACGCGGCGTGCCCTCTTTCAGCGGGTGCGGGGGGCGGGGGGGCGGCGCGAGCGGCGCGAGCGGCAGTATCCCCTTCCGCAACACGGTCTCCTTGTGCGGCGCGAATAGGAGACATCGAACGGTCGCGTTGTTCCGCGGCTGCAACGGTGCGATCAGGCAGCGCGGACGCGGTCGCGGTGCGCTCTCCTGCGGCGCGAGTAGAAGGCGCGGACACTGTAGGGTTCCCCACGGCGCGGTCGGGGGACCCAGGCAACGGCGGCGTGCGTCGCGTCATCGTCGACCGGCTGGAGATGTCCGTTTCGGTTTCTGCCGGTGTTTCCAGGCTCCAATCTGTAGTGGTGGTCTTCCCTGTTGCGGACGTCGATCTCGTAGTAGGCATCGCGTTTCCCCACGATCCGGCTCGAAGGACCACGAAAATGTGGTCGACTAGCGAGCGAGTGGACTGTAGTTTTGGCTGGCTGACGATGTTTGGTTCGATGAGCCGGGCTGGCGGGATGTGGAACAGGCTGCCACTATATCACACGACGTATTCCGCTTGGCGTTTCTAGACCAGAGGTCGCACTTGCAGGGATTCCTCTTATTAAAACCACAATGTTCTTGATAGCACTTGTTTTTCCTTTTATTTTCGAGCTGATTCACAATTCAATGATATTGGCACACTTATAATAGCACTGGAACACTTATTAGCTCTGGAACACTTATGCTGTAACACACTTTCATTCGAAATTGGCCTTTATTATATGCAAATTCCCCGACACGCAATTCGTCAAATCATTGACGAGTACACTTCCGAAGGGTGGGGGAAGTTGCATACTTACAATGAACTCTTCATACAAAACTGTGTCTAATTATTGACATGTACACTTATGAGTGGTGGGGGAAATCTCATACATTCACTTCTATTGAGATTTACATTTGCCTTAGTTTTATGTACAATATTTACAGTTTTGCTTAGTGGAGACTATTCAACTTACATTTTTATATACAAACTAATTATTTACATGATCTTTACTTGTAGGTATATTTCGTAGCGACTACTACACTTATGCTACGAATCAATATGTATAAAAAGACACTTAAAATAATACAATATTGGCATCTATACCTAACTATGTAAATAATCAGCCTTATTACTATGGGAAATAAAACTACCATGATTTATTTGCCTACCTAGTACATAATCTACCTTAAATACATAAAATTTTATATATTACTAAAGTCCGTCGCTAACATTCTCCCCCGCAGTGCGAAGCTCTTCTCCCTGTGGTAGCGACGTGGCTGCTGGCACCAGGATGACGACTCGACGTGTAGACCTTCTTAGCACTCCTCCCGGTGTCCTTACGTCCAGGATGCGCACTCTGCCGTCTGGTCCTGGATACACCTTCAGGACTTCTCCACGAGGCCATGTGTTGCGGGGTGATGTCGCGTCGACTATAAGGACGATATCTCCGACTTGTGGGTCATCGGAGTGTCGTCCGCTGATCTTCCGCGGTTTCAGAGTTGGCAGATACTCTTTTATCCACCTTTGCCAGAAGTGGTCAGTCAGCCGCTGCACCGTCCTCCAGTTCGCCTTGCCAATGAGATCTCGATCTTCGAACTCGCCTGGTGATGCTACCCCACAGGACCTTCCGAGTAGAAAATGGTTGGGTGTCAGGCCTTCTTCGTCATTCGCGTCCATACTTATGTGTGTGAGTGGACGTGAGTTGACTATGTGCTCCACTTCTACTAATAATGTTTGCAGGACTTCTTCAGGTGGAGTTCGTGTTTGCAGGACGACCATCAGTGCGCTTTTGACGGTGCGCACCATTCTTTCCCAAGCTCCTCCCATGCTTGGACTTCCAGCTGGAATGAATTTCCATCTGATGTTTTCTTTGGCGGCTGCCTCTTCTAGCTCCTTGTTGGCCCCTATGAAATTCGTCCCATTATCACTGAACATGACTTTGGGTGTTCCTCTTCTGGCTGCCATCCTCCTTAATGCCATGATCATAGAGCTGGTGCTGAGTGAGTTAGACAGTTCCAAATGCACCGCCCTCGTGGTCAAGCAGGTGAAGAGTACCCCCCAGCGCTTCTCTATTCTTCTTCCGATGGAAACTTGCATTGGCCCAAAGTTGTCAACAGCCGTGCAGGTGAAGGGATGCTGATGATGTTGCAGGCGTTCTACAGGATGGTCTCCTAAAGGCGGTATTTGAGGAGTGCCTTTATGGACCTTACACCACTGACACTTATGTAGAATCCCTCTTGTTGTAGTTCGCAGGCGCAGGATCCAATACCTTTGTCTGATTTCGTTGATCACTGTTTCTGTATTTCCATGGAAGAACTTGCGGTGATAATGGTCTATGATGAGGCGACATATTCTATTTTTCCCATCTAGAATAACTGGATTCTTCTCTTGATTCTCAATCTGAATCTTCTTTGCACGAGTTCTTAGCTTGAGGATCCCTTCTGAGTTGATGTACACGTCGACCTTACGAAGTCTGCTTGAATTTTCCAGGCACTTATTATTTTTCAAGCAGCTGATTTCTTTTGCGAAACTTTCCCTTTGACTCAACTTAATCAACTCTTCTTTGGCTCTTCTGAAGTGGACCTCTTCTATGGGCTCATATATTCTCCCTTCTCTTGTATGAAGAAGTTCAGTCTTCGTCTTCTTTTTCGTTGTACGCTTATATGGTTTCCAGTTGCTATCTTCAGCAGCGTTGACGTGCTTTTTCTCTTGACGTCTTCTCTTCAGTATATCAATGAATTGATATACACGCGCTGTGCTGCGAAGTAGACGTGTCCAGCTGGAAAACCTCTCTGGATCTGGCGTGTGTAGTGGCACTTCGTATGTTAGTGCAACTGTCTGGACGTTCTTTTCTTCTCCGGTTTCGATGGCTTGAATGTCGAAACGCTTTTCCGGCCATCTCTCCTCCTCTTCGTATAGAAAGGTAGTGAACCATCTCGCCGTGTGGTCAAACTCCCTTGGTGTCCCTCGAGTGGCGTCGTCTGCAGGGTTTTCCTTTGTCGGCACCCATCTCCAATTTTGGTGATTCGTCAGCTCCTCTATCGCAGCCAAACGGTGTGCTACGAAGGTCTTAAATTTTCTTGGGTCTGACTTTAACCATTGAAGAACCGTGCTTGAGTCTGTCCAAAATACTCTTCCTGTGACTTCCAGATCCATTTCCCTTTCGACGGTTGATGCCAGTCTACTTCCCAATAACGCAGCTTGAAGCTCGAGCCGTGGTATTGAGATCGGCTTCGTTGGAGTTACTTGCGCTTTCCCAGCAACCAGAGCTATGTTTACTACTCCGTCTTGATCCACTGTCCTCCAGTAGACTGCGGCGGCGTAGGCTTCTTCACTAGCATCCGTGAAGGTGTGAAGTTCTCCTTTTTTATGATGTGGAGACAGGCATCTAGGGATCTTCAGGTTCTTCAAAACGGTGACTTCTTTGAGGTATTTTGCCCAGGCTTCTTCTTGTTCAGGTAAGATCTTCTCGTCCCATCCAATCTTCGAACGCCAGATGTCTTGAATTAGTTTCTTCCCCTGGATAAGTACTGGCGCTGCGAATCCCATGGGGTCGAATGTTGACATCACTGCACTTGCCACTTCTCTCTTTGTTGGTGTCTTTTCCCCACTGAGTATTTGTGGAGATGTGTTGCGGAATCCCACATTGAAGGCTAGGGCGTCTTCATTAATGAGCCATCTGAGTCCTAGAGTTTTCTCTTCTGAGGAGAACTCCTTGACGTCTTCTTTTGACTCATCCTGGATGCTCTTCAGTACTTCCGGTTTGTTGCTTCCCCACTCTTTTAAATGAAGACCAGCTTTGGCGTGGATTAATTGCACCTCTCTTGCTGTTTTCCTTGCCTCTTCAATCGTCGAAAAGCTCTGCAGATAATCGTCCATGTAGTGGTTAGACTTGATTGCTCTCACCGCCTCAGGATATTCTTCTTTGAAGTCTTCTGCATTTTTGTTCATGACGAAGATTGCAGTTGATGGCGACGATGCTGCTCCAAATATGACAGACTTCATCCTGTATTCCTCTGGCTTCTTAACTCTGTCACTTCCTCTCCACAGGAATCTAAGGCTGTCTCTGTCTTCTTCTCGCATTTGGATACGCAAAAACATTTCCTTTACATCAGCCACCACAGCAACCGGTCCCTCTCTGAATCTTATTAGGACTCCAAAAAGTGATTGCAAAAGATCAGGTCCAGGCAGCAAGACGTCGTTCAGGCTCTTCCCTTCAAATTTAGCTGCAGCGTCCAGGACTATTCTCGGCTTCTTCTTGATAGGGTGTACCACAGCAAAGTGAGGCAGATAGAAGGTCCTCCCCTGCGTTGTTTCAGCTGGCGCCTTCTCCGCGTAGCCCTTCTCCAATAGCTGGCTTATCTGATTTTCATATGATGTCTTCAACTCTGGGTCCTTGTCGAGCTTCTTCTCTATATTCATGAGACGCTTGTACGCTTGATGATAGTTGTTTGGCAGCGTCTCTGCTTCGCTCTTCCACAGCAGCCCCGTTTCAAATCTTCCATCTGGTAGTCTCTTTGTGGTTTGTTCCAAGACATCCAAGGCTCTCTTGTCGGCGTCGTTGCTTGGGCGGTTCGGCATCACTCCCATGGCGTCGATGTCGAAGTGACGTCGCACTAGAGCTTCGGTTTCATCTTCTACCAGACGGCTATGATTGACGAAGTTGACTGGTGTGTTGCTTCCGTCTTCACATCCATGAAGAACCCAGCCTAGACTCGTAAGTGAAGCAACTGGCTCTGACTTCTTGCCCTTCTTCAGTCTTCTCGTAACGATGAGTCCCCAATTATCTTGCCCAATCAGCAAACGTGGCTCTTCTTTCTTGAATACAAGCTGATTCTTCAAAGGCCGGAGATGCTCACATCTTTCAATGATTCCGTCTTCCACTTCTTGCTTCGCAAGTCTCAACTCGTCAATTGTTCTGACTGCGATTGTCCTCTTATCTTTGCGATGAGCTCCTTTGATTTTAATATTCAACTTCTGAGAATTCCCTTTCTTGAATGCATTTCCTCCAATTGTTTCAATTGTGATTGGTTCTGTAATTCCCTCTGCTCCAATCTTTTTAGCGATGGACGAATCTAAGAGTGTCACAGTCGATCCTTCATCCATTAATGCTAACACTCGCACTGTTCCTTTTGGGCCATATAAATCCACAGGAATCACTTTAAGATAAGCCCTTCCATCTGTAGAGGTGCATACTGAAGATATGATGTCAGTAGATTTCTCACACTTCAGAGTATTACAGCAGGGATTCTCTTGCTCTTTATTTGAAGTCGCAGCCGGCGGCACATCAGTGTGGAGACTTATGTGGTGCCATCTTGTACACTTCTTGCAAGGTGGAGCTCTGCATGTTCTTCTTGAATGGCGATAGCGAAGACACTTGAAACACAGCTTAGCTTTCTTGGCCATTTCCCACTTCTTGTCTATGTTTCCATCCTTAAATGTCTTGCATTCGTAGATCCAATGTTCACCTTGACACGCAGGACATTCCGCCTTCTTAGGTTGCTGTTGAGCTTCCGCTTCTTGCACATTATGAACACATTTCTTCGACACAGATTTCTTCGGCTCCCAGGACACTTCAAGGGGAGCAAAATCACTACACATATCAGCTTCCACTTTTTGCACAGTATGAACACTTTTCTTTGTCACAGTTTTCTTCGGCTCCCATGACACTTCAGGGGGAGCAAAATCACCACACATATCAGCTTCCACTTCCAAAAATTCACTGATGAGTTCCAATTCCGGTTTCTTTTCCTCTCGGCGGCTTCTATAATATATAAACCATCTGTATTTCATGTTTGATGGCATCCTTTCGATCAAACTCTTCATTGTTTCTGGCGAACTTAAATACTGGCTCTTCCCAAGCGCCTTTATTGTTGCTACTGAGTTCTTGACATGGCTGGCGAACGCGCAGATATCACTTGGAGATTCTTGTACCCTTTGTAGACTCTTCAATTTCTCCAACTCTGCTAATGCGATGGCCCCTGGTCTCCCAAAGCGAGCTTCTAAACCCTTCATCACTTCCTGTGGTGTCTCGGCGGTGAATAATAAACTCTTCACGGCATCCTTTGCTCTCCCTTGAAGTGCTCTTCTTAGCCGAGCCAAGTTCTGTGTATTCGTGAACGAGCGCTCGGTATCTTCAAAGGATCTTCTGAACGCCAACCATTCTTCACTGGCACCGTTGAAGTTAGGTAGCTCGATCATGTGCTTTGAGATACTATGTTCAGTAGATTTCTGAGACATCTTCGTTATGATCAGAGCCAATTCTTGTATGTCGCTCTTCTTTTCTTCTACTTGTGGAGGGTTCGGCGTCGGCGGCGCGGCACTCTTTTCCACAGGTGCAGCCTTGTCCAGCCATCGCTCCACTTGATCTCGATGGTCTTGCAAGTCTTCAAACTCGTCTTCGTCCGAATCCAACTGCAGCAGCTCCAGCTCGGCTTGTGCTATCTTCGATCTGGCCTCAGCTACTTCCAGTTCCCTTTTGGCGATTTGCATTCTTGCTTCCACTTCTGCCCTTTTTGATGAACGTATGGAGCGTACATCATGCGGCTTGTCGAATCTTGTCGCCTTCGGACGAGCACCCAGTCTTGACTCCATCGCAGATCGTTCTTCTTCAACCTTCCTTAATATCCTTCGCTCTTCCGCTTCGGTGATACGCGCTAATAATTCCGGATCCTTAGCTATCGAACGCGTTACACGAAGCGCGGGTGATTCAGCTCTAACGGCAGCGGTACCGGAGCGTGACGCGGCGTGCCCTCTTTCAGCGGGTGCGGGGGGCGGGGGGGCGGCGCGAGCGGCGCGAGCGGCAGTATCCCCTTCCGCAACACGGTCTCCTTGTGCGGCGCGAATAGGAGACATCGAACGGTCGCGTTGTTCCGCGGCTGCAACGGTGCGATCAGGCAGCGCGGACGCGGTCGCGGTGCGCTCTCCTGCGGCGCGAGTAGAAGGCGCGGACACTGTAGGGTTCCCCACGGCGCGGTCGGGGGACCCAGGCAACGGCGGCGTGCGTCGCGTCATCGTCGACCGGCTGGAGATGTCCGTTTCGGTTTCTGCCGGTGTTTCCAGGCTCCAATCTGTAGTGGTGGTCTTCCCTGTTGCGGACGTCGATCTCGTAGTAGGCATCGCGTTTCCCCACGATCCGGCTCGAAGGACCACGAAAATGTGGTTGACTAGCGAGCGAGTGGACTGTAGTTTTGGCTGGCTGACGATGTTTGGTTCGATGAGCCGGGCTGGCGGGATGTGGAACAGGCTGCCACTATATCACACGACGTATTCCGCTTGGCGTTTCTAGACCAGAGGTCGCACTTGCAGGGATTCCTCTTATTAAAACCACAATGTTCTTGATAGCACTTGTTTTTCCTTTTATTTTCGAGCTGATTCACAATTCAATGATATTGGCACACTTATAATAGCACTGGAACACTTATTAGCTCTGGAACACTTATGCTGTAACACACTTTCATTCGAAATTGGCCTTTATTATATGCAAATTCCCCGACACGCAATTCGTCAAATCATTGACGAGTACACTTCCGAAGGGTGGGGGAAGTTGCATACTTACAATGAACTCTTCATACAAAACTGTGTCTAATTATTGACATGTACACTTATGAGTGGTGGGGGAAATCTCATACATTCACTTCTATTGAGATTTACATTTGCCTTAGTTTTATGTACAATATTTACAGTTTTGCTTAGTGGAGACTATTCAACTTACATTTTTATATACAAACTAATTATTTACATGATCTTTACTTGTAGGTATATTTCGTAGCGACTACTACACTTATGCTACGAATCAATATGTATAAAAAGACACTTAAAATAATACAATATTGGCATCTATACCTAACTATGTAAATAATCAGCCTTATTACTATGGGAAATAAAACTACCATGATTTATTTGCCTACCTAGTACATAATCTACCTTAAATACATAAAATTTTATATATTACTAAAGTCCGTCGCTAACAATAATAATAAAAATGATTTTCCTAGATGTTTGCAATACAGATAAGTTGAAAATATAAGTTGAAGATTGTTTGTTATATTATGATATAGTTATATTTTATACCTTAATGTATAAAAGATAGATATGAATGAATGGACACAGTTTCTGTTTTGTGTAGGCCGATGTGCGTCATCTAAAACTGGCCATTCACACTAATCGCACCAAGTATTTGGCTAATGTACATTATAAGTTAATAAGAAAAAAAAACATTCATCACCATTGCGTGTAGGTGACAGGGTCAATCGACCATGCACACCCTGAAAAGTAAGAAGGTAAACCATCTACATCTAAGCTCTTCTTGTAGCATGCTAAGTCCGTAGCTTCGGTAACGTAACCGGAGTCTGCTAAAACGCGATGACTTTATTCACGAAATTTATTAAGATTCTG
This sequence comes from Apomyelois bistriatella, assembly GCA_947044815.1. Lineage (NCBI taxonomy): Eukaryota > Metazoa > Arthropoda > Insecta > Lepidoptera > Pyralidae > Apomyelois > Apomyelois bistriatella. The sequence goes on from OX345693.1 coordinate 4,215,430, forward strand.
TATCTTTATTTTTCCCTTAAAGATTGAATACAAGTTATTCAGTAATATACAGATGAATTTGTGTAGAGACAAAAAGAACCGAGAAATAATCTTCTGCAAACTACAGGGACTACATCTGTATGGTAAGGACTGTACGCATTTTCTTTTAGTAGTGAGAATATAATGAGTTATATACTGTGCATGCAGAAGTAAGTAGTAAAGTATTTTTTTTTTCAGTGGGTGAGCTAAAGTAAAAACATTAATTAATTTTAAACTTAATAATTAATTTAATTAATTTAAGTTAATGGTTTCAAATATAAACTCAATTTTTTTTTATTTATGGTTGGATGGACATCGTCTGTGACACCGATATAATTTGAAGTTCGGTTCGAAGTCCAATCCGAGTGACTAAATTATACGTCGTAATTTTTTTGCTTGGCTCTATATTTTTTATTGCTAATGCAAACTTCATACATTACGATATATGGCGGTAGTAAATATCGGATGTCGAGTGCACAGGAAGAGCTCGCATTGCATTTGCAACATTACGATATGATAATGCAATTCATATGCCTATCACGACTGAAAATAATGAACAATTAATCACCTCATTTTGTTTGAAAACATATGACGAAACCACTTAAACATTAAATAGGCATAGAAGGAAGATTATTTTTAATTCTTCATGTTGTTTCCGGCTTCAGAATACCTTTTCTGTGTGTCGTAAGGAATCATCTTAGAATCTACTAATACCTAGGACCTCACGAGCGTAGTCTATTTAAAGGAGTGTAGTTTTAGATTATAAGCACAGCGAATGGGAAAGTAAGACGATAAATCAATTAAATAAGAAAATAACAGCGTCTAAAACTTAAACCTCTATACGAATAATGGCCGTTTCCACCAATAAAATCCCAAGGAGGATAGGCAGGTGACTGAACATAAAAATATTGCCAAGTCTTATTTCAGTAGATTGTCATAGGTACCTCATGCGGTCATGCTTAAAATACAATAAGACTTTCTTTTTAAACGGACCCTGGGCTAGATATTGGGAAAATTACTTAGATAGATAGATTTGATAAATCTTTATTCGACGTATTGTATTTCGAAACAGAGTCTACTCTCATTAGAGGAATCATTTTACAATTAAAAAATGCTAGGATAATGATGATGAAGTAGAGGGAGAATAAAGCACCATGTAAGATATCCAGTTTATATATCTCCATGGTAAGTTAGATTATAAACACCGACCTATGACGTAGTTCCAATCTACTAACAAGCACGTTGTTTAGCATTTGTGACAATCGTTACGTCACAACGTGTAAATTCGAGTACAATACAGTGTAAATTCCAGCGTAATAGGATGTGGCTGTAGAGCGGACGCGCGTCCGGTTGGCGTCCGGCCGGACACGAGATAATTTGAACATCTCCCGCATCCGCCGGCCCGGACCGGCAACTCATGTGAACCCTGTTTGCAGAATAAGTATCATACAGCAGAATTACGGTCTCATTCAAATATAATAAATATAAGAATAAGGGCGTGGAAAGATTTATTCAAGGGTCGGCAAAGCGCATATGATAATCCTAGTGTTGCAGGCGTCCACGGGCTACGGTGACCACTTACCATTAGGTGGGCCGTTGTCTTTATGCCTATTAAGTTGTATGAAACTTCGGGAGTGCCGAAATTTTTTAAAGGTGCGGTTAAGGTATCGGTATCTCGAGTGGTTTTATCCTATCCCAAAAATCTAATGACGTATTCAGAACAAAAAAAAAAAAAAACAAAACAAAATCGATTCGGTGTTTGAGACTAGACTTCTCCACAGCCACACTTCCGTTTTTCTAACGTTAATATTTTTGCATGCCAATTTCAACATGAAGTCAACATCATTTCAAAGTTACGTCCTAAGCTTATGCTTCAGAGCCCAGAGTACGTTTTATTCATGGTCCTAGACGAGACGGCATTAGTTATTTTAGTAAAAACCAGACCAAAGAATAGCATCATGATCGAAAAAAGATAATAACTATAATAGTCGGCACAGATAACAGCCTAACGTGCCTTTCGATGCACACTCAATCCAAACTAGGCCGCTCTCTTACTCGCCATCGCTCTATCGTAAGAAACACGCAAGCTCAGCTAGACTATTGAGCTCTTCATAAAGTTACTAATAGTTATTAACGACTAGCAGTCCACCCCGGCTTCTCCCGTGGTACACACATAGCCAATGTCACGGCATAGTGAGGCTTTCCACTGGTGAAAGAATTTTTAAAATCGTACCGGACCAGTAGATCCGAAGCCTATTTTCTTTGTAAACAAACCATCAAATCTTTCCTCTTTATAATATTAGTCTGAGTATTGATAACAGTATAGGCGTTCCTTGAAATTATATGTACCGAATTTACCTTGATGTGTCAATTTTAGAGAACTAAGCTGATTTGTATTACAATTACAATTGCAATTGCAATTGGTGTTGCAACACGAAGCAGGAAACGAGCCCCAATGATTGCGTAGGGAGGTTGCAGCCAGCAACAAATGGACCACTGTGAAAGTTGTTCGCGATTCTGCTGTCAGAGCAATATCAGCTGCTTCAAATTACTCAAAATCGGTGAGTCGAATGATTATCGTTCGTTTTCGAATGTTTTTCATGCGACATAACCGGTGAGACGAACGATCACAGGTTTTGCATATGTCATACCAACATTCAAAAAAACGCACTCCGCGTGTTTACAGTATCGCAGGGTCAAAAGGGACCAGGTAAAAAATGTCCTGGAGTCCGTTTGTGAAATGTACTATGATTCACTAATCCATACTTCCATACTAATATTATAAATGCGAAAGTATGTCTGTCTGTCTGTCACCTCTTCACGGCTAAACTGCTGGACCGATTGTGATGAAATTTGGTAGTTAACGACCTGAGGTCAAATAGGCTACTTTTGGGCGCGATATAACCGAACAGCTAGTGTACTTATAAGTAAATAAATTGCCGGCTTGCGCGAGGCCTTGTGAGGACACAGTAAGCTATATCTATAACCGGGAAAGCCCTAATATGAGATTAGGGCTATACCGGTTGCTCTTACAGCTGACTGCTTTGGAGCAAGGGATTGCTTTCCCACGGCACTGTATATAGAGGCCTCTAATGATAATTAACTAAAATATTCGTTTTTTAATAGTCATAAGTTGTATGACAGACAGTACTTAAGTAGATGGTTAAAGCACAGCCGGCTATTGAAGTTAATATGATAAATGCAATATATACTTACTTAAGTGCAATTAAAAAAAAAGATAGTCCGAGCAAAACAAGTTTGTATCAATGGATGGGAATCGCGGGTGCACTACAGACTGAACTTGGCGCCACTCTCCTTTTTAAAAGCACTAACATTAACTCCAGGAAGGTTATCATGAACTGTTCCGAAACAAATGAGTAATAAATATATAAATCATGTATTACGCCATATTTCTTACTTACCGTTTTTCGCCTGTTTAAACCAGACGATAGTAACCACCCAGACAGTTTGATCGATTCATGGGTCCTCTACATAACACTAGCTGGAGGGTTCATTACATACTTTATGCTATGCTACTTGTCGCTATCGATGGTAGGACCTTCGGGCCCGAGGGCTCAGCGACCTAAAGAATATCTTGGCCTCTAACACAAGAGCTCGCAAGACCATTCTTCATAATGCTGCACCAATTCTTGCCATTTCTTTTTAAAAGGCTTCTAGGTCCAGCAAAAAAAAAGCTAAAAGAAAACCTATTTTTAACCAAAAATAAAATAAAAAACAATCGACCCCTGAGTGGATGGAGTGGACCCTTACTGATGATGTAACTTGCGAGGTAACATTAATGAATGCTTTTGAGTTCGATAAGGAACAAAAATAAGTAAGTATAATAATAATGGATGTAAAAAAAAGAACTATAAATAAAATGTAAGAACACATAAGTTAGGAAAGCCCAAAAGTAAATCAAAACTAACTGCAACTTTTATAGGTAAGGTTAATTATCAATTTACATCTAGAAACTTTCAAGTCAAAGAAAAGAATTGACCCTTTCTCGATGAAATTAATCAGTAACATCACTTGGATGCAATAATGTATTGAGTATTGACTTAAGTACCTACCTATAATTAAATAGGACTACGATATTGAAACACCTACTTCTATCCGTTTCGATATACCACTGACTTAAAGGAAGGTTGGTTTATCGTTATAGTTTTTAGTTTCTCTTGTAGATGCCAAACAGACTGAGCGTCAGTCAGTAGGGTTGGCGCCATTGGCACTACCCGCTTTTTTATCACCCGGCGACTGACCTCTTGACCGCAGTTTGCAGCGTCGCCAATTTGTACGAGATATCAGCCAGTTCTGCTGATAACTCGCTGCCCACTAGCGAGACTCGGGTTGACACGAAAAAACGTATTTATCGCCATGTTAAGCTGAGATTCGTGGTTCGCGTGATCCCAGAACATGATGTCATGATTTATTTTAAGAAATTCGGAGATGTTCAGTTATATTTTGATATTTCATTGACTTTTTTTTTACGTAATTTAATATGCTATTAAAAGCTATAAGTACATTTGTTTACCTAGTTACGCTACGTTATTTCCTTATTGAAATTACACAGGTTTTGGAATTAAGCAGTTGAGGAACTCTTTCTTAGTTTTTATTTTAGACTATAATTCAGTGATGTGTAAGAATTTCTTAGTAAGAAATCCTCAAGCCAGATTGGTGGGCAGCGTGAAGAGATCAGTTGGCTGATATATGTATGTGCGGTGTAAATAGAGTTCTTTATTACCTAGTTTGTGGAAATAGGTACTATGTTGTCACTAGATATTCTCAACACAGAGGATGACGGATAAAGATATAAAAGCTTATTTAAGTAATTAGGTAAGTATATACTTGGCAATTTTGATTTAAATAGAAGGAAAATATTCTTCTTTAATTTTAGCAGAAAACTTACAGCATTTTATATTATTTCAGCGTAGTACTATTCGTATTCTGTATTTTAGCGAATAAGGATAACGCGCAGTTAGAATTTTGAATGTGAACTATGCATTTCATAAACATTTTATGAAGAGGAGATGAATAATAAACCCCTCTACCTTAACAACTGACGTCAGAATGCTAAGTGGAAGCCGTTTCCCTCATGCAACGTCTCCATCTTTTATTTATAGTATAGACGATTGATTGATGAAGTGAAACGACGTAGGTATATGAATGAATCGATTTATGGTTTCGTTCAGCGGACGCAGTTTGTTTGACGTCAGGTATATTTAAACAAAAAATGATGTACTGATTCCTCAATAATCTCCTTGGTAACAAAGAAAATTACATGTTTCACATGATTGCGAGGTCAGTCGACACTGTACGCTCAGTTCAGTATTTCTTGATGGTTTCAAAGCAGTCAGGTCTTATGACTAGTACCTACCTAAGTAGTCGTAAGTCATAGACTCTATTTTCGTATGACTGATAGTACGAGCCTAGGCGGTCATGAATGTTATCCGGGACCAACTACGTAAACTTAGCTGTCTCCGAAAGTCAGCCAGTTATAACTTCCTATTATTACCATGGGTATGACACGGCTTAATATTTACTACCACAGGTTCTTAAGTCAATGTAAAAAAGGTCTTTAATTTAATAGGTGTAATCAGTTATTTAAGAGTACAATTTAGCTTTTGACTGTCCAGACTAAAATGAATTCAAATCCACTAATTTATTAAACCTTTATTGAGCAAAATACAACGTATCGCACAATAGGCGGACTTCACAGGCCAGCAAAGCCCAAACCAAACTGGAAATTGTGTGAATATAAAATCTCTTTAAAAATACTTATATCACCTTAGATTCTAACAGGTCCAAACTAACGTGAGCAATATCGACTTATTAAACATAGGCAAAATAGTAACAACAGTATATTGATCTTATCATGTTAAGTAATGTCTTGAACACAAAAGTAATTAAGATAGGTGTTTGTAGCTAGTGGTGGGTGCCGGTTACCCAACTGTTATCTGGTGGTGCACGGCGCGCGTTTGAAGCACCGCTTCCTGCCTGATGACCCGTAGTTATCGTCTCGATGCAACTCGAACACTCAATGCGCCAACACTCAGCGCCCGGTCAATGAATACACTGGCCCCTTTTGATACGAACTCTCAACCTCAACTCTGCTATCTATACCTATTTTGTACACGGGGGAGAAATCTTATAATTACAATATTGTTATTAAGTACCTACGCCTATCGACTGAAAATCAGTGCATCAGATTCCCAGCGTAACACTGAGCCGTCACCTGTTAAGCCGTGATCACAATGTCCTTTGTTGTAATTTTATTTTTGTAAGTAGGTATTTGGGTGTTTTTCTTGTGAATGTTATTTCGTCTCAATAAACATTTTCTATCTTTTTAGAAACACACTCAAGTCTGTTGACTCAAGATTTACTAATCTTGACTTTATATACCTTTATGTACCGGACGGCACGTTGGTCATTGTAATTCATAAAACTAGTGGTTCTGTGAACAGTAGACCTCGCGTACCTCATCCGTTAACCCCCTTTTCGTTTTGACGTGACAACGTCTTAAATTAGGTTGCGGCTGGGAGTCACTTATGAAAAAGTGTAACGCTCGGTAACGTTACGATGCGCTCACAATGAGAGCGAGTGAGAGGCACGCGTCCCCTAAGAGCGAGAGAGACAGACTCAAAGTCGTTGTCACGTAAAACTTTCGCCCGTATACCGACTTTACAGGCAACCAATTTTTTTTTTTATTACTCTATATAGAGTATAGGTATTTCTTATTCTGTTAATTTTTTCCCTCGTATATTCTCAAAAGGATTTTTTCAACATTTTTTATTTTGCCATATTGTCCTATTCTGATCAGACAGTCATAATATACAGTCATATAAAAACAAAAGTCATAAAAAAACAAAAATAAATGACCGAAAACGAATTCAAAGCGCAAAGTTGTAAAAGAACAAGTACCATGCGGCCAGTGGTATAAGCAATATAACAAATAGCAAACTTCCCCCATTTTTGCCCCCATTTTCCTTCCAATCAAAAAACGCTCTCGACAAAAAATTGCAAATAAATCAAGGAACACGTGTGTCAAGTTTCATTAAGATCCGTTCGTAAACAACGTCACAGAAAACTTTCCCCCTTTTCCCTCCAATCAAAAAAAACTCTCGACAAAAAATTGCAAATAAATCAAGGATTACGTGTACCAAGTTTCATTAAGATCCGTTCAGAAATGCGACCTCTAGCCCGGAACAAACAGACAGACAGACAGACAGACAGACAGACATCCGGACAAAAGCAAAATTTGCCAGTCTCGAAATGGAGACTGTCGCTCGCTTCGCTCGCTCGGTCAATGAAAAACAAAATTTTTGGGCGCCAAATTGTAAACATTTTTAAAGTTCCGAATTTTAGTATAAGCCAAATCTATGAATATATAGATTAATTTGAGAATTTTAAGAGATGTATTTATTTATACTTATACATAAGACTAAAGAAGTAATTAAATAAGGTAAGTATAATAATTTTATAAGTTAGGAGTAGAAACAGTATTATTATTTAGCTAAATACATTTCAATTGTTAATTTGAAAACCGATCGATTACAAAGAATATTTTAACCTGTTAGAAATACAATAGAGTGTGTCATTGGATCGGAATGTATGGCCACTGGTCGAAAGTTGTATGGAGACCATTGTACTCGGTTTATGGGCTCCTCAAGGGTTCGCCTTTTATATTTCGTTGATGCAGCCATTCATATACGAGTAGATAGCAGATGATGTGATGTAAGTACATAAATACCTCTGATAATAATTGTCCAAGAAAATTATAAATTCATTTAGTATAGTCACTATCTTCTTTAGCAAAAGATGTAGGTAGGTATTGTATGTAGAGATACTTATAATAATACAGTACCTACTAAAATATTCTTTCTTCATAATCCATAATGTTCAAATTTTGATTTATACCTAATTATCTTAAATCATGACACTTTTATCATCATCATCATTTCGTCACACACACAGTCGACAATTTTGTGCCATTGCTATAATTATTGAATATTCTAGTTTTGGATGCTTTAAGTTAATATAAATGCTTTAAATAAATAAATCTTTTTACCGGTAATAGTATAATGTTCATGTTAGTCCATTTGACATAAAACTTTTGAGGTGTGAGGTCAAATAATGCTGTATCTATCTGTATTCAGGTGACTTTAAAAATACCAGTCTAATTTGAAGAGAAAATAAACTACTTTGAAAAAAAAATATCACACTTGGTGCCGCAAAATGATTGAGAAACCTGGAGTTACGTGCAGGATGAGTTTTTTATATATTATTCTGTCAGGTTTCACGCCTAAACTATATCTAGTTTAGTTGTTAATGTATGTAGTGTAGGTATATAGTGTTAGTGTGACCAACCGTGAGAAATAAAATATTTTTTTTACAAAGAAGTCTGGTATTTTTAAAGACACTTGTATATAGATACCACATTATTTGACAGTGAAATAGCGTTGCCCTGGCTATGAATATGCAGCACGACCAACAAATGGCTGCCATACTTACATATCAACCTCACAATGGCACAATGATCCATCTTTCTCGTAGCATAGGTCAACAGGCCCGCTGTGAGCGAACGTATTTTGTAGATAAATAGTTTTTATTTTAAAAACATGAGATCACCTGAATCAGACAGGTATTGTTATAAATCATTCTGAATCTGACATATTTTATCACATGAACCGGTAAGCAGATTTATTTGATGTCGAAAACAGGAGGGTCTTACGATAGATGCAAATATGGAGCATTAAAATTCTCGATGCCGAGCGGTTAGTGTACGCACGAATAAATAGCCAGCGTCCTGCCAGCCGTGCCGTGGCTGCCGCGAGACGTAAATATAAATACATCGGGAGCAAAATCGACAAGTGGCTGATTCTGCTACGACATCCGACTACTTTATCACCCAAGCCCTTTGCTGGTAGGTAGGTACCCGCTAATAATTTATTTCAAAGACTGAACAAATTTTGGAACACGTAGATTCCCTAAAAATGCATCGGCTATCAAATTCACAAAGTTATCCAAATTCGTCTGGTAACGTTCAAAAATAAAACTAGCAAAGATAGCTTAAACATTCACGACGTCATATCAGCGCGAAAATAAATCACACTTAAGAAAATTTTCGTCGAAATACAGCCCTAACAATTGTGATTTCCAGTCTTGACCTCCACGTCTGCGCCATGAGACAAAATATCACAAATGTGTTTAAGTAAACTCCCTGCGAGGCCCTTCCCTAATCAAATGACCCCACTTCACACTTCTGTTGGGTCCAATAACCAATAATATCCTTTTATCACATTGCCAGGCCCATCCGGCCATCAAACTACGCTCTGTCCACAGCCTGTCAACATCTGTTGTCCCAATTTAAACGACCTAACAGTGCCGGAGTACGCATTACATGAGTAATCTATGATCGGTATAGGGGAACGATCGTACTCTACCAGCCTTACATTATCATTTCAGCCGCATGCTGTCCACTGCTGGATATATTCCAGTCTTACATGCATGGAAGTAATACTTTGTACAACTCTTACATACCCCGGATTACAGAATGCATCAAATACGGAAAAAGGAACTAAATAGGCAACGTGTTTTTACTAAGTCATGTTTATAAAAGAAAAATTTGGTAAAGTATTAAATTGATTTTTTTATTATACAACCAGTGAGTGACATCTATCCTCTTTGTAATTTTATAAATGTCATAACAAGTAAATTATTAGCTATATATAACATTGCTTCGTCAAAGAAACTCAATCTTTGACTGGCGAAGCCTCTCATTCGAGAACATCCATCTGGAAAGAGAGATGCCCGTCGGCGTCACTCCTACCTCTGTCCGAGACCCTTCCCCTTGGACATGGTCTTCAAACAGACTCCGGACCCAGGTTGACCTAAGCAAGGACAACATGTACAGATGGGGGTACAGCTCAGGGGATACCTGCAGATGTGGTGTCTCTCCCCAGACCATGACACATCTAAGATGTGACATCTTTAATCGTGCCCTGCGTGCCCAGCCACCTGCACGCTCGGGGACCTATACGAAGCAACTGACAAAGCCTTGTCAGTGGCAGAGTTCTGGTCCTCACAAAGAATGATGGCGGAATTTGTACGAATAAAAAATTTAAATATAGAGAACTTAAAATAAATCGCATTAGTAAGAATACTTCACTAGTAACATGTTTACCACCACAAAAAAAATTTAAACCCCGGGGTTATTTTAATATTCCATTTTATAAAAGTCGACCTTTAGTTTCGTTTTCATTCGCCATTTTTAACGCAACTGAAACAATATGTCACCCTGACAGTTGTTAGCATTGTCAAAGCGATATTGACAGTTCATTATGGTAGGTTAGATTCATCGATTTAGTACCTGGGGGGCTATACCATCTCTTAAAACCATGCAAGATCCAGTGATTGAATGAGATGTCGCCTTACTTACATGATGTATTGCGCTGTCCCGCTTTCTCACTGGATCTTGCGTGGTTTTAAGAGATGGTAGTAAGCTACCTGGGGGGGGGGGGGGGGGGGTTACCATCAACTTTTTAAGTAGCATGCTCACTATCAAATGGTTATTACCATCTCTTGAAACCATACATGAACGAGTGAGTAGGCGAGACAGAGTGACACAGTAAGACGTCATCTCCTTTCATCATGTATTACGCTTTAAGAGATGGTGCCTACCACCATCTCTAATAACCATGCAAGAACGACTGAGTAAGGGAGATGTCGCCTTACATCATGAATTGCGCTGTCTCACTTACTCACTGGATCTTGCATGGTTTTAAGAGACTGTATATAGTAACCCCTCTGGGGGCCTACTACCATCTCTTAAAACCATGCAAGAACGATTGAGTAAGAGAGATGTCGCCTTACATCATATATTACGCTGTCCTGATCCAATGAGTAAGTGAGACAGCGCAATACATGATGTCAGGCGACATCTCGCTTACTCACTGGATCTTGCATGGTTTTAAGAGATGGTGGTAGGCACCCTGGAATGTGTTCCTGAGCCACACAATTTATGTAACAAATGCCCTTATTTTTTGTATATCTCGTAAAAATTCTACTACTTAAAATGAATATTTTTCTTAATACAAAAAATAAATAATTTCCCTGTTAGTTCGGTGTAAGATTTTGTTTGGCGTCGAATTGGCCAAACAAAGAAAAAATTGCCACGTTGACAGAGACAAAAATATAAAAAATATCGTTGGTCCTTTTCTTACTCATGGACTTCCCTATTTCGCCATCTCACTTTTTCACCAAGTAAAAATTAATTGCTTAATCACAGGTACAACTACTTAATCTATGAACCTAACCTACCATAATGAACTATCAATACCGTTTTGACAATGCTAACAACTGTCAGGATGACAAAATGTTTCAGTTGCGACAATAATGGCGAATGAAAACGAAGCTAAAGGTCGACTTTAAAAAATTAAATATTAAAGAAACCCCGGGGTTTAAATTTTTTTTGTGGTGGTAAACATGTTACTAGTTATGTATTCTTACTAATTCGATTTATTTTATGTTATCTGTATTTTAATTTTTTATTCGTACAAACGATGTATGGAGTTTCGCCATGACTCTTTGTCAACTCGCTAAGAAGAAGTAAATTATTAAAAAATACTTAACCAACTACATTTAAATGCCTACTTTAATATTTTATTTTTATTTATTTTGATATACCCAGTGTCACTCTCACAGTAAATGCTTACGAACGGTGGTTCAGGCTGCAAAGCGTGCTAAAAAATTTGATGTAGTACATAGCTACCAACATACTCTCGAAAAACATACCTATTCTTGCGCAGTCGGGTAAATGCTAAGATCACAGAAAAGTATACTAATTTAAAGTTCCTTTGAAGAAAGTTACCTCTCCTCAATGACAGCTATCATGTCTAATAGAAAATATAAACAAGTACGTGTTAAGTAATTTAAGTTAAAGATTGAAATGTTTAAAATACAAGAAGGAAGAGGAAGACAGTCTAGCAACATGAGCCGCACATCCCGGATGACGACAGCAGTGGGAGGAAACAGGCGCGACGCGGGCGCACTGCTTCCTCCGTATTAAACCGCAGTCTGTCACGAAAACGTCGCTTTATAACTATAACTTGTTAATATTTTTTATTTCGTCTCGTATCGAAATTATGAAGATTAGATAAGTAAGTTATGTACAATCTAATTCTCCAAAGGTACTTAATAAAAAAAACCTAAAAAAATAATATATGATATCAATTTACTACCATCTTGCTTGCTTATACCTACGTACTTTATTTAGTTAGGTTATATATATACGTATAACGAATTGGAACCTTGGAATACTTACTAGTTTAAGTTACTTTACATGTGATGTAAAAGTGGCAATCGATCTAAATTAATACGAAAGGATTTATTAATACAAAATGCTATTTCATTTATACTTATATTATGTAGAGCATAGATCCCCTACTACGACTAGGTAAGTATCTACTAAGTAGTTACTTCAACATTTTTTGATAGAGTCATAGCACTCGAGTTAGGCGGCATATCTTGAATTCTTTAAATCTTTAATCAATTTGTCTACAGATAGTCTTGTAACATAAAGATGAAGGAGAAGGACCATTTGTACTTACTTATGTCACATTATAAATACCTATACTTAATGTACTCACCTTTTTTTTTCCTGTGGCATCCACAAAATAGCAATTAAACTCATAACTTAGTTTTACCAGTATCAAGTTTTGTTTGAGTATTCTTCAACTTCTTCATTTGGTCAAGTCACAGAGTCAAGTCAAGTCAGTAGTCAGTCATCACTAGTCAAGTCAGAAGGCTGAGTGAAACGGTGATACTTAGAATTTATCTTGGAGATTTTGGGGACAAGGATTAGTCTCTCTCTACGACATTGTTGACACTTCCCTTTACTCACGCTTGTTCACAATCACGCGAATATAATTCACCATTATTATGCACAAATTGCTCAATACTCGAAAAAAAATTAGGATAATAAATACAACACCGAAATGATGTGACCACCTTTCCGCCAAAAACTTACCTTTTCGGCTTTGTCCTATTTCCTATTTCAAATCAGATAACCACTCACCCTCCCTGTTGTTATTGAGGTGTTGTGCAGCTTGATGGCCTCCGTGACCTCCGTGAAGGAACCTTATTCCTACCAGGGGGGTTACTACCGTCTCTTACAACCATGCAAGATCCAGTGAGTAAACGGTATAGCGCGCTACGTGATGTAAGGCGACATCTCCCTTACTAACTGGATCTTGCATGGTTTTAAGAGATGGTAGTAGCCACCCAGGGGGGTTACTACAGTCTCTTAAAACCATGCAAGTTCCAGCGAGTAAGCGAGACAGCGCAATACATCATGTAAAGCATGTAAAGCGACATCCCCCGACTCACTGGATCTTGCATGGGTTTAAGAGACGGTGGTAAGCTACAGCAGAAACAATTCAAGCGTTTTAAAAATGTTCACTCTCCCTATTATTCCTATTATACATACACTCAAAATATAACCCTCCTTCTAGTGCAGTCGGGTAAAAACCCGAAGTTTACTACAATTTGCCGCCAAAAGACTTAATGACAGTGACAGCCAGCAGGCAGACAGACAGATGACATGTATGTCAGTCACGTCACGCTCCCACAATGTAAATAAATTAAAAAGTGCAAGCAAAAATTAACTGCAAACTTGTTTGCAATTTTGTTTTGTGTGGTAATATACAGTTTAATATTTACCAACCAACAACTTTTCATTTTAAATACCAGTATATCTGTTAATTAAAATGAAAGATTATCATGTTATCAGCTCCTTGCAGTTTCTCGTTTGTTGTTTACTAAAGTTTTGCTGCCAAGTGTTCCAAACATCTCAAGATAATTGTGAGCTGTTTTACGTGCCGAGCCGACCTAAAGGGTGAGTATTATTTTACATTCTATTTAAATAAAAAGCAGCAATTTTTAATAAGCACCTATTTACTACTTATTTTGAACTGCTATTATAAGGTCATAAAAAATTATATGACCATTTTTTTTCCTATTTTTGAACCACTTTTTTATGGTATGAATAGTGTTACTGTGACTTAGATTCAGGTAACTTAATAAGGTACTTGTATTGTCAAAAAAGCCCAAGCAACCTGGATGTTAGGTTTCTTTTGTAGAATCCATCTACCTATCTATTCTCTCGGTCACTATGGGTAGGAATGGTTGGACACATATCTACCTCTGACTGTATACAAGTTAAAATATTTACAGATGCAAGCTCACTGTATTCTAATAAATTTATATAAACTTTAATTTTAAGTGGTACTCATTATTTATTGTATCAATTGACTGTGAATCGTTTATCTTGGATCAAGAGTATCAAAACACAATCTCTATGTGTGTCCTATCATCTGTTTTCAAAATATATGAACAATGGTTATGTTATTGAATGACAAAAGCACAGTCAACAATATTGATCTAGTATAGACCCTATTGTAAGTTCAATAATTATTCTAAAACTAAGGATTATAATATATTTTTTTAAAATTTTAGTAGGTATTTGACAATTTATTTTTGTCTATGAAATTAATTTGTAAAATCCCTAAATAATTCTTAGTTTTTGAATAATCCTTTAACATTAAAATAGAATCTGTATGTCAATATTGATGACTGTAGTCATTGAGGTGACCATTTTTAAGTACTTATTAACACTCTTTAAAATCTTTTTATGTAACTAAGATATCTTTAACCCATCAGCTCAATAAAAAAATATTGTTATATAGCACATTTGTGCGGAAGCATTAAGGAGGCATAGCAATGTCTCAGTCTTATTAAAAAAAATTTTGGGTGGATGCTTTTCGTACAGATTTATTTTGCAGTGAGTTAAATCTAATGGATTTATGAACTACTGCAGTGATGTTGCATTTTGCATACCAAAGTTTTGGTACCGCATTATCTATAACCCTTTAAAGGTTGAATTACCAGAATTAAGAGCCTGAGATGTACTTATGCTAAGACATTGTGATTAGCACATCTTAAGCTTCTTATGTAGTTATATGTTTTGGCATTTTGTTACCCATAATATGTTTTAGTGGTATATGAAAGTGAAAATAATATTCACTAATATTTTTGACACAAAAATATGGTGACAAATACTTGATGCAGTCCTGATTGCATTTATACTTGTCTAAGTCCTGTAATACTAATAAATCCTGTATGTTTGTTTTGGTGGTTTTGCCAAGATAAACAATGGGTTTGTATTTATGTTCATAATATTGACTATGTCATGTGTTTTTGAAACAATTTAATTGGCTATCATTGTAATTTTGATGCTATGCTACTCCTGTTTATACTACATTGTTATTACTTTGTAAGTACATATTTTATTGATATGATCAAAAGTTTAAATATGTATGTTTTTGTTATTGTTAAGATGCAATAATAGGTTTATGAATATTTAATATAATTCAAATGTATTTCTTGGTAACTAAGGATGAGGAGTAGAAAAAACAAGCATGATGTAGTAAACATTCGTATTTATAATATAATGTCGTTTTATTTACAAATAAATACAAATTCAGTTAATAAATAAATGGTAAATTATCTACATCTTAATAAGTATGTTTTATATCTCATTTCTTAATCTTCTCTGGATTTGTGTGGAATCCAAAATACTAACGTTAACGTTTTCTTATGACACGTAACGGTCTCAAGAAAATTTGAGACTTTCGACGTTCGGGCGACACGTTCACGTACATTCACACTTTACGACTATATTTACAAGGTACTTGTAGACGATTCACTCAGTGAACGCGGGGCTCTCGTCCGACGCCTGCCCCGCGACACCACACACCACTCTGACCAGGCACAGCGATCACTGAGTCCACCCCCGCGCGGTCCGAAGCTCTCCGCTCGCCAATAAATATTTGTACAACGCGGGCGCGACTCGCGCCGCTCGACTCGGCGCTTCGGAGGGCGCGGGCGGCGCGCGGCGGGACTAGATAATACTGGAGAGCCGCGGCGGAGGCTCGGGGCAGCGGCAACCGGAGCGGCGGCAGCGCGCGTACGCCGCCGCGCCCGCCGCCGCGCATCCCCGCAGCGGCCAGTACAGCCACAGGCACGGCAGCGGCAGCGCCAGCGCGCCCACGCACGCCAGCCGCGGCCCGCACGCGCACGGCTCGCCCGCCTCCTCCTCGCCGCTCCCGCAGTGGTAGAACAACGCCTTCACGCAGCACATGCACGACGCGTAGTCGACGCACGCCTCGGCGCTGCACAAGCATGAGCCGCACAGCCAGCGCGACGGCAGAGGCCGCGGCCGCGCGCACTGCTCGCAGCGGCAGCGGCCGCACGCCTCGCACACGATCGAGTCGGCCGCGAGTGCGCCGCTGCGCGGCTTGCCAGCGGCGGCCGGCTGCGTCGTCACCGGCTTGAGCGGCTGGTGCGCGGCCGAGTGGGCCGTGTGGGGCGCGGGCGCAGTGTGCGTTCGCCGCGGAGCCTCCACGTAGGCGTTTCGCTCGCGTTCGGCCTCAGGTCGCGGCCGCAGCAGCGACACGGTGGGCTGGCGCGCGCCCGTCGGCCTGTGGACGCGCGCCGCCGGCTTGGGCGGCCGGGGCGGCGCCGCCGGCCCGCCATACTCATCCATCGAGTCCGGCTAACGGCTCTCCGGGCCGTCGCCTTCCTGTTCCCTCATCGTCCCCACCTGAAAATAAAAACCAGCCGTTAGACGTTAAGCAATTAAAAGTATCTGAGCCGTTGCTTAATCATATCAGTTCATTTTGAAGATTCCAGTAAATTCATGTTCAGCCAAAAAGATGGATCTAACCCACATAGGATTATAGCTGAGGGATCATTAAATAAAATTAGTTATTTCTACGCCTATTGGGTGCATTTCTGAAATATGGTAAAGGTCAGAGGTTACTACACAGAACATTAAAACATCTAAGACATATTGAAATAGTTTTATTCCTATATTTGATTATTTATACGGGTATATGTAACCCAACTAAAATATTAAAAAATAAATTAATGACACAGTGCACACACACGTTTACATTCTTCCTTCCATTTTACGTAAGGCATCGTTTGGTGTTGGACCAGCTATTTTTAGTACTATGTAAGCCTAGCACTCTTACACCATCTATTTATTCGGAATTCTTATCACTAAGGTTTCTACTGCTACTAATAAATATACATGTACATTTAAAAAAAATCTTAATGGTTGACTGCGACAAACGGGTCGTTGATCAAAAAATTTATAATTTGCAAACGTACGATTAGGTTACCGTTTACAAATTATAATTTTTTGTATTTTATAATATATTAACTACCTGGGCGACCATCTGTCATCATGCATAAAATCATTTCGCGTATAAATATTGGTAAAATGAATTTACCCAGACATGGAACCTAGCTAGATTTTCTTTTAACTATGAAAGACTTTTTTTACTATGTTTAAAATTTCAAAGAAATCGTTAGTGCCGTTTTCGAAAAGGCGAGTACAAATAAATATTGCTCGTTGAATAGTATAGGCTATACATATAAATGTATCTTAATATATATTTTATTGCTTATATTTTACTAGGGCCCCGGCTTCGCATGGGCATAAAAACCTTCCTCTTCAATCACTCTATCTATTAAAAAAACCGCATCAAAATCTGATATAGGGACACTGAAAGCGACTATATTTTATACTATGTAGTGATATGTAATGGTAGTGATGTAGTGATTTTATTTGGTTGTACTTAATTAAATTAAATTTAATAAAATATATATTATTTGAGACTTGGTGTTATGGGATACTAATTTAACGATACTATATTTTATTTTATAACAAACTAGCTTTTGCCCGCGGCTTCGCCCGCGTGGACTTCCCGGGATGAAAGGTACCCTACGTCCTTCTCCAGGTTCTAAGCTACCTCCTCACCAATTTTCAGCTAAATCGGTTCAGCCCGCCTTGAGTTATAAGTGGAGTAACTAACACGACTTTCTTTTTTATATATAGATATACATATATATAGATAAAATTGCGACCCGCCGGCTTCGCATGGGCATAAAAACCTTCCTCTTGAATCACTCTTATCTATTAAAAAAACCGCATCAAAATCCGTTGCGTAGTTTTAAAAATTTAAGCATACAAAGGGACATAGGGACAGAAAAAGAGACATTGTTTTATACTATGTAGTGATATCCAAGACCCAGCCCAATCAGAAAATATAATTTTCATCTTAATCTGACCGGTAATCGAACTCGGACTTCCTGAGTAACGGGTAGGAATGTTAGCCATTACGCCACGGAGGTCGTTAACGTAGATATAGTGTGATTTTGATGTTCAACAGCTGTCACTAAATTACAATATAGTTATTACATTACTAGAGATACAAATAAAATTTAGAAAAAAAAAACACAGATACTGTGTGAATATTCGTGTTATTTATATTTATTAATGTAGTTACCAAGATAAGATTATTTGTAAAATTGTTTACGAAAACTATTCGACTTAAGACGAAACCTTGGTGAATACTAGCGTTACCATCAACTAAAAATCATTATTCACTGAAAACACAAGTTATCAAAAATCCCTGTTATTTAATTAAGGTTCTGGATCTGAAGTTAATTCTTATCATATTAAATTATATTTCCATATAGTAACAAATTGCAAAACTGCCAAAAGTGGCCGTTTTAAGCAATATTGCAATTAGTAACTATAGGGAACTATAACTTAATAATTAAATAGGTTTAAAATTAACTTCAGATCCAGAACCTTAAATTACATAACACGGATTTTTGATAACTTTTGTTTTCAGTAAATAATGATTTTTAAATGATGGTGGCGCTAGTGTTCACCGAGGTATCACCTTAAGTTTTGCGCATGGTGATTTAACCGAGTTTTTTATAGACAAAAATTGGTGTAGAACTGAATTTTTATAATTGGAAGCTTAACTGTTTTCAGTGTTGTAAGGGTAATTTCTTGTCATAGTGATACTTAAAAAAATAATAAAAATGAAATTCCTTTCCATTCGTGCTTGTCTTCCAAGTACCTGTTTTATGATATTCCCTGTAGATTCCCTTTTTTTTAGAAAATTGACATAGTTAGTTATAATTTTATTAGTTGTTTGTACGACTCACTGTCACTATTCTTCACAGATAGATGTGAAGCTAAGCTATTTTCTTTTTCTTCTTTTCTAATATTAACATTTTTAAGTAAAAATACACAAACTTGATTTTGATTTTGATAGACAAACAAAACAACAAGTTTTGTTTGTCTATCAAAATTTTGACGCTTTTACTAAATTTTTTTAATAAAATTGGTAAAGTCAAAACATTTAAGTTTTTAGGCATTATTGTTGACGAGCATTTAAATTGGAAGGCCCACATAAATGAAATTTGTAACAGGCTTAATCGTTTCGTATTCGCTTTGAAACGATTAAGACAGACAGTTTCAAAGAATGCTGCGCTAACGGCCTACCATGGTTATGTTTCATCTGTACTCAGCTATGGCCTAATCATGTGGGGAAATTCTGTCGAGATTGATAAAATCTTCAAGGTACAAAAAAAAGTGCATCCGAGCTATCTGTAATGCATGGATGGACGATAGCTGTAGGCCACTCTTTGAGTAACTTAATATCCTACCCTTAACCTTGTTTATATATAAGAGACATTTGTGTTTTTGTAGAATCTCACTCTAAGTTCTGGCCTAAGAGAAGTGAAGTTAATCCAAGGCAGACTCGTCCTAGTGTTATGAACAGATTGTATCAACCCGCTTGCTTCAAAGAAATTTACAGACGTAATGTTTATAATATGTGTATTTGTTTGTTTAATTTGCTTCCCAATGATATGAAATTGCTTAAAGGTAAAATTTTCAAATCTAAATTGACAAAATGGTTACTGGAACATTGCTTTTATTCAACAAAAGAATTTATTGACTATTGCAACAACCACAAATAAATATTTTTAGAAATGTCATGACATGATTCAGATTTATTTTTTTTCGTATTTGGTTAAATTTAGTTTTTTCAAGTCGTGGTGGCGGAGATACTGTATTGTCTCCAGACACTTAATATTTGCATGCCTGCATGCAGGCAAAATACATGTTCTATTCCATAATAATCAGACCTTAATTTCCTGTATTTACGTGCAAATAAATGATTTATGATTATGATTACAGAAACTGAAAGAAATGTGTTAAAAGATATCTTTCACTTTAAATGTTGACATTGACGTATCGTTCCAATCGTCCTTATGTCAATTATATAAATTATTTTTGACGAAATAATATATTCAAAGAAAATATTATTTCGTTAAGTGTATGTCAATCAACTATGATAAAATCGATGGTAATTGGGTAGTTAATTGTTGATTTTAATTTGCTACAGTTTTCAAAAAAAGCAAGCAGTGAAATTGTATAGGTTGTTTCTTCCAATGTACTTGTCTTGAACATAGATATATTGTTTTACTAGGTTTTCATCCTAATATATATTTAGTATGTATTCGTATTCGCAAATTGTACTACGGCTTTTTTTTTACGGTACAGTAAACATTTTTGAACGTGTTAATTTTCGTCATTCAAAAAGTTCAATTAACCTGAATTTTTGAGTTTAATTACTTTTTGCTGTTGCCTATTACCTTTCTTTGATATTTATTTGTCACTAGCTATATTTCGCGGTTTCACTCGTCCGTATATACTATAACTTACGTTACTCAGAGATAGAGTTGCATTATAACGGTGAAAGAATTATTGAAATGCCCAACAATCTTTGAGGTTTTTCATGACAAAGAAAAATACAAATAAACAAATCTTTCCTCTTAATATAGGTGTGAATTGTGATGTGATGTACCTATGTGATTGTAGTAAGAAATAAACGTACAACCTATCCCATAACCTATCCCATCTGTATTGCGATTGCGACACGTATCTTTAGCTCAGCTGTTTCTTTAGGTCCCGAGCTCATTTAAAAGCAGTATTCTATTCTTCCTCTTATGGAACATCACATTAGATTATGCATATTTTTTTTTCTCTTTGTTTTCGTCGCTATCTCATCGTTATTTCTTGTGTGTAGTTGGTGGATACCAGACATATTAAATACACACACAGACAAAAAAAAATACAAAAGTATAAATTTTAATTAATCACTACGGTACGGAACCCTCAAGGCGTGAGTCCGACTTGCACTTGACCTATTATTTTTATTCATAGGAAGACACTAATAATAAAAACAGCTACTTTAATAAATATTACAATAATTAAATCTATTATCTATATCTATATATATATAAAAGAAAGTCGTGTTAGTTACTCCACTTATAACTCAAGAACGGCTGAACCGATTTAGCTGAAAATTGTCAGGGAGGTAGTTTAGAGCCAGGAGAAGGACATAGGATACTTTTTATCCCGGGAAGCCCACGCGGGCGAAGCCGCGGGCAAAAGCTAGTAACTTATATAACGCAAGTAAACCATCAACATCAACGGGAAGAAATACGAGTAGAGAGTTGTCTAGTCTAAGCCATACAGTCATGCTATACGGTGAATGGCATATATGTAGTAGCATCCATATTCGACTTAATGTTCCGAATTTTTAAGAGATATACAAGTTGTAGAAAAAAAAGTGGTGGGGTTTGGGATACAAGTCATTATTAATTCTCAGTAAAATATATATGTTTTATGTGATTAACGAGTACTTAGTTCTTCTGTCTCGCTATAGCTGTCCAATGGTGTACCTTACCGTGATTGCTCAACGATCCAAAGTTCATTTTGGTCTCCGGCACTTATCCCTATTCCGTGCCACCTCTTGCCGGTCGGCTCTTTGAAGACTTTCAGGTGTCTTCATAATTCATCCCTCCAGGGACACTTGGGATAGACATTGGCCGTTTTCCCTCGGTTTTACCGTGTACTCTCTCTCTTCACTGCTCGATCTTTCATCCCCTCCACGTGACCAAGCCTGCGAAGCCTGGACGTCTTGTGTTTGCCTCTAAGGTATTTGGATCCGTTTTCCACTAGGTTTTACCGTGTTCTCTCTCTTTACTACTCGATCTTTTATCCCCTCCACGTGACCTAGCCTGCGAAGACTGGACACCTTGGTTTTGCCTATAATATTTGGCAACCCTAGTAGTTCTTCTACCTTCGCTTTTCTTCTTAATTTCCAGCCATCAACTAGCTCACTGACCGAACCCAATATTTTTCGTCAGATTTTCTTCTTGGCTACCAAGAGCTTAGTTTCTTCTTTTTAAGTCAGTGTCTAAGCTTCACAGCCCAATGATATGAATGATATGATGAATGATATTTCAGATTGTTATGTTCCAGAGAACACAAGGTATGTAATTGTTCACAACAAAATGCTTTAATTCGACTTAAACACATTTCTTCTTGTCAGCAGTCACAATGATATCGTGTAATATTTTGAAGCTTTTATTTTCTTATGATTCCATTGCAGTCATATTTTTCTTCATCCTCATTAAGATCTGTAATTGTTATGGTATGCCATGTTTCATGCAGTTGTTTGTCCTTTATTACCTTAGTGGTAACATAGTAGTAGAAAAAACTTTTTGTTTAATGTAGATGTAGGAAAATGAATACTTTCTTTTTGTCATCATTTTGCTAAACCTTAGTTTATTGCTTAAAAGATTTGTTAATACTTGTTTCTATCTTAAGGTATCGAGATATAAGAATAGGAATAGCTTAAACAATACGATCAGTATAATATTACGAAATTATCTGCTCTTCTGTTAATCTGAAGTTAACTTTAGTATTACTTATTTATAAAGTCTTAATTTGCTCTTATAAAATTATTTTAACTTTACGCTTTACTGGGGTTTGATAAAAACATATTTATCTACTTATTTATCTATTTTATAATATTAAGTAGGCATAAAGGCCATCTGATAAGAATTATTATTATTATTAACCTTTATTATACAAAATACAAATGTAAAACATAATAACTTAAAACACTATCTGTGCTTTAAGGCAATTTCGATAAATTTCAATTCGAAATATAAAATTTTAGCATGTAATTTCGTTTGCTAAAATTATTTTTTACACTTTAAGCTTACTATGTGTCACGTCAACGATACTCTGGATAATTGAGTAAAATTACATATTAAAATTTTATGTTATTATAGTTGATTTGTTTGCTAATGTATTTTCTTTCTATAATTTCTTGAAAAAACAATTTAAACTTGTCAAGTCTATTTTTGTTAGTCTTCGTTATTGGTTTGGCCAAGGATTCAGTAAATACCTATTTTAAGTAAAAGTTTTACAAAATATCCAATGGTTCTATTTCTTTTGTAAATTCATATCGATTATTTCGATAGCGTCTAATATTGTAATATGTAGGAAGGTATATCGATGGATAAGTTTAACCTCAACTATGATATTTTTAAATAAAGATCCTGAACACAGCTTATATTTAACCTTTCATAAGAAATAAACGCTGTGCTTCTAATTAGATAAACGCTGAACAACTTTTGATGAAATATATAATAGTAATGTAATAGTGTATAAAATGTGTGTAAAAACTATTTCTAGAATGGCAAAGATGATATTTGGAATAGCAACAGTAACCGAAACGTGGTTTAAGTTATCTTGTACAATATTTAGCGGTATTTAAATTTATAATAACGGTATTATTTTGTTTTGTCTAAATAAACTCTTTATCAGCAAAGCTCTTAACAGTATATTAACAGTTTATTCTACCATTGTTTACAATTACGCTTTATCTGTGTTCACGGTTATCAAGTTTTTGTCGAAATTCATCCAACTGTTGCTATAATAATTTATTTAATTATATTCTTGTTCGTGTAAATTTATGCATTTCAGTAATTTGTATGAGTATACGATCTAAAATGTAAAAGCAAAACTACTCGAGGATACAGGGATCCGGGGAGAATATTTTGTGCTTTATCCCCCATAATAGTAAACTAATTTGTTAATAAACGTCGTCGTGTCAAAATCTTACCATATCAAAATCAAAATTAATGTTCATTTCAAATAATTGCATTGTCAAGTTATAGTTATATAAATTGAAGCATGATTATTTACTCGTTAGTTGATTTAAGAGCGGTCTCGCGAAGAGCGTTCGTCGTTGCACGTGTGCCGGTCTCCAGGCGGTGCGGCAAGGCGTCGCCTCTCATCATTCATGTCATGTTAGTTTAACTTCTTCGCAATCTCCGTAATGACTACCCACGCATATCAACGAATTCTAATCATGCGAACGTATTACAAATTTTCTAATATGATTGTTATATTATGTACATTTAACCGGTTGTCAATATGTTGTCCCTGTTAGTCTCTGTATGCCTTACGTAGTACATACTTACGGAACAGATGTTCCACAGACACACGTCTCCTGCACACATTCGCTACACAAGGGCACTTGGACCAACTGGCCCCACACATCACACTGATCTCCCTGTTGCTTAGCAATCAGATGGACAGTAGTGCCGCACCAAAACCGCGCCGGAAGATTCACTGACACATAAAAATACGGTAGAACCACCGTTTCGGTCGCGCAAATCCACGGGAAGGTTCATAAGACCGGCGCGGCTCGGAGCGGCACCTGGCGCGGGCGGGGGGCGGCCCACGCACCGGCCTCGATTCTCGTCCGCCCGCCGCGCGGTTATCACTGCAATATGGCCGCTACTCACTTCCTCGCTGAAGTTCTTCGTTGATTTCTACTCCTGATCTCGACGACGGCGTTTTTCGTAACCGTTCCGAACTCGTGTGGTTTCACTACACTTATTCTTATACACATTTTAAAGGAAAACCGGGAGCGCTAGCGCTACGCTCCGACGAAACGACTGTTCCGTACGCTGGCACATTCCGCACTGGCGTCGGCCGCGGGTGCGGGTCGGCGGGAGAGGCCGCGCTTCCTCCGCCGCTCTCCATACCGCCCGCGCCTCGCCTTTTTATGAATGGAAGGCGGCCATACTGAATGAACCGCGTACACGGAGCGGTTGGCCGCTATTTTCGCGGGCGAGCGACGTTAGGGGTCCGGGGGGCGAAGGCCGGAAGCGGGCTGCGAGCGCTCGCGGTGCCAAATTTTGCGGCGCGGGCGGCGGCAGCGGATGTGCTCGTTTACCAAACTTCCGGCGAGATCCCCCCGCGCAGCCGCATCCGGGAATTGGGTTTCCGGTTGGCGAGAGTCGAGCCACCGGGATACCGCCCACTTTCGTCCTGCAACAGCCGACCTGTCATACGCTGATATTTTGAAGATAAGGTCCAATTCTATTATATCGTATCTCCTGCGGAAAGATTGTCGGTACACGGCAACTATAGCATTGATCTGTATCATTTAACTTTAATAATAAAGTAATGACTACACGCGCGGCTATTGAGATTTGTTATTTTAATTCACTGGTACGTAACGCTCCCATTCATTCACAATTATATTTTGGCATACGCATGGTCGAGTCGAGAGGCGCGCCGACGACAACGACGACGGCATCTGTTATCGCGAGCGGTAATTTTCGCAAGGTTGCAGCGACAATAAGGCGCGTTGTACACGCGATGTCTCTGTGTCAAGGACGACCGATAACGCCACGCCACTCACCACACCACACCGGCTGTCACACATGCTACAATCATCGTCATTCAAAATATATACATAGGAAATTCAAAATATAAAGTCTAATATTAAGTAATAATAGGGTCTGCGTATATATAACCTGCGATATTTAGTCATCCTTTTTATTAAAATGAGTAGTAATGTTATAAATAGATAAAGGGAACCAGATGATATGATGTTTGGGAATAACAACATACTTAAAGGTTTAGTAAGTAAGTATATATTTATTAACAAAAAAACATGGTTTACACGTATTAGTCCACTTGTATCGTCGTTGAATTAAGTGATATACATACTACACTACATATTACTGCTTTACAATTTAAAATTAAATTCTCAGATCGAAATTTTGCAACCAACTCATAAAAATGAAAAATAATGTTTATGTTCTTCTTCCTTACTTATTAAATAATCTGTAGGTGAAATTAGAAAGGACAGAAATGCAATTGAAACAAATTTGTTTTGCAAAAAAATATGTGTTTATTTTTATGAAAGTAAACAGTGGCAGCAGTATTAATATCCCATGAATGCTTAAGTACTTAAATGTTTTTAAATTTTGTGCCATGAGCGTTTGTAGTTTCAAGAATCAAAATATAGCCCGCCTTTTTTTACTACGGATTTTTTTTTTATTTTAGTATGTAACCAACATTAAGTTAATTAAAAAAAATTTAGATACAAAAATAAAAAAACTTACTAGGTATACTCAGTAACATGTAACAGATCAAATAGGTAGTAATAGATTCAAATAATTAAGTAGAAGTAAAGTAAGACGGCGCATTGTTTTTGCCCATATATATATATATATAACTAGCTGTTCCCCGCGGCTTTACTCGCCTTTGATGTGTATGTACTATGGCCTGTAACCTTCCCCAAGAATCAGGCTATCATATGCAAAAATATTTTTTTAAATTCGTCCAGTTGATCTAAAGTTATAAGCGTTCAAACAAACAAACTCTTTAGCTTTATAATATTAGTATAGACGATTGTATTAACTACATATTCTGTACCTTCAGATACGAATAGTTGACGACAGGCAGTTCGTAGTAATAAAGCAACTTAAGCATCAGTTGTAGATACATGTTTATTTCAATGGCGCTCCTTTTTGACAGGAAAACACTGGCTGGCGTGATATCGTTAAAGAGCATCATTTAAAAGCTAGCTATTATTAGATTGAATGAGTGCCAAGAGAGAAGTCACGAGGAAATAATTTATTCACTAACTTAGAACAAAGATTCGAGTGGCCACTGCAGCCGTGAATGAATGACGCTAGAGAATGACTGTCTTTATAAAAAAATCTACCTGAGCTGTCCATTCGCCTTAAATTCTATTGTTGAAATGCAGCATATCACAGCTATGTTCAGTCCCACATTTTAAAGTAAAGCTGCATATTATTTTATGTCTGCAGCCATTATAGATATTACTTTCACATAAAACTTCATCAATTCCATAATGATAACGGGCTGACTTAATGACTTCCTTCATTAAGAACCTAAGAAAGTTATCTTATTGTAAAATATTTTCTGATTAATTATTTCAATAATTACCTAAACCTACTCTAAAAACAGAATTTCTAAAAGACGCGTAATATTCACCGGTTTCTTATAAATATATATATATAGTCTTAAGATATTGGGTATTGACAAAGAAGTTCGAATCGGTCTCTCCGCAAATTTTTCTTTTAATCTATGGGTATTAACCACGTTTATAACTTTGTTAGAATGTCCAAAAAAGTAAAGCAAATTCCAATGGGAACGGATCATTTAATGATTTCAACGTTGCATCGTTCTTTTTATTAATTTGTATATTACATCAAATCAAACGATATTTTAATATTGCTATTTAATATTTCCGCTTGAATCGCGCACGAATAAGCCACATACAATATTTTATCTATTCTGCGAGCCGATGACGGGTATAAATGAAATTGAAATAAGTATCAAGGAATCTATCATAAAATAATTATGCTGATTATGCGAATATCCAATTCATCCATTTGCTAAATATAAACGAGCAAAATGCATTTATATTTTAAGTTGAAACTACAATAGGTACATGTTATCTAACCGCACTTTTGGAGAAATAATTTATTTGGAAATTGATTACTTCATTTCTTTAGGTCTCAGAACGTCAAACTATCTAGGTATTATTTCAAAGTATTGTACATCATCACACCCCTTCATTGAAAACTAAGGGTGATAATATATTTTTATTTTTACAATAAAACAAAGTATTTTGAATTTTGCGCCAGAAGGAGGGTTATCTTTTTCGAGAGTATGTTTAATATTTGGCACGCTCTGCACCCTGATAACTTGATGGATTTTAGCTTGAGAGAGGTGTCTTTAGATTCGTATTTACAGTGAAAGTGACACTGGGTATATCAAAATAAAAATACTACAAAAAATTACGGATGCCAAATTCAAATGTTTTGCATTTAAATGCAGTTGGGTATTTTGTTTTTTAATAATTTAGTTGTTGCTTATTGAATTTCTACTATTGTTACGATGAACAATTCCACAATTCTCATCACTTCGTCAATCATTTTGTTTCCTTCTACTAAAAACTACTATTAGAATTGCTTTATCTTTCACGGAGGTCGTCAAAAAATATGTAGAGTGAATCTTTATTACAAGATTTTGGGTGCGCATTGTCTTACAAAACTTTTCAACTCCTATCATCGGAGGAGGTACCATTTAAAATCTTAATTTTTATACTTTATAAAAAAAATGTAACTACTGATTTAAAATAATACTCATTGAAATTCATAATATCACTAATAATACATATGGTTTTTACTAATATTTGCTTTCATTAGTTCTGTGGTTTAGTAATTTAGTGGATGTGGCGGTATTGGTTGTTGCAATGGAGCGACTGCCATCTCCTATTTTGCAGGGAAACCAGAATTATGACATGGGTTAATTAGTGGCTACCACTAGATTTTGCATGGTGTTCAAAATAAGGGCCTTTAGATTAGACCCTAAAGGAACACACAGCTATGTCCAGTTCAGAACTTATTGTGGCTGAGATGATGGATTATTATACACATTGAAATCATCATTGATGAAGATACATTTATGGAAGCTGACATTTGACATTATTTTTATCATACATTGCTGAGGCATCACGTATCCGATGACAAAGAAATTTAGAGAGACTTCCTGCACACCGACCCACGAATTTTTGGTCACTTTTAACGGTTTTGTAACTTCCGGCACTGCAAAAAAGGAGCGCTGATATCTGAATGGTCGCAGACATATTCCTTCTATTATTATTATAATCATTAGTTGACAAAATACTTATTGAATGTAAAACATGACTACTTCTAGTACTATGAACATGAAGTTGCAATAAATACTCAAACAAGAAGGTTTCAAGGAATACGCGTATTATACACGAGTTGTTACGAAACACGAAGCCAATTATGGAAGAACAATGGAAGTGACAATGGGTGTCCTAAATAGGCACCTATAGTGAAAACGACACCTTCGGCTTCTGGCTGGAGCTACTCCTGTTTCTATTTCAAGGAATCAACAATGTGTTTTAAGAAACTTAACTCACATTGTATTATCTGTTTACTTTTCTCATCAATCGAATAAGCCTGTTACTTGGATATTTTGAGGACTTATTACATATCATTATTTTAGATGCCTGAAGAACGCTGCACTTCTTGACAGTTCTCTTAATTGATTGGTTGCATCTTCCTGTAACTTTAACATCTGGTAGGTGGAAATCTCAAGCTGTGATAGCCGGTAAAGCTACGCTTCACACCACAACATACTTGTATATATGTATAATCATAAACTTAACCATATTTTTTTATTATAACATATTAATTATTAAATATATGATATGTAAATCTGCAGTGGTCTGTGCTACGAAAATGTTTGACATGATACCAACGACCTCTATCATCATACCCGAGTCTACATCTACAAGTATGTTCATATCGTACAGCTCAAAACATATGCTCCTGAGTATTTTTTCTCACGTACCTACCTATCAATACATATAATAAGACACTAAAATGCGAGTGTCTGTACATTTAATATTTTTCAAAAAAACTGATTGAGTGCGATTAAAAAAGAGTAACAGAAACCAAAAAGACAGTTTTTGGAATTTTTGTCTGTCTGTATGTATGTCTGTCTGGTACGTTATAACTTCGAAAATACTTAACGGATTTAAACGCGGTTTTCACAGTTGGATTACATATAATTAGGAGCGTTGTCAAAACTTTGTTTCGTCAAAATCGGTTAAGGGAAAAAGAAGTTATGGTCGATTGAAAATTTACTTCAAACACTGCTTCAAAACTTTTTTTTTTTAGTACGTAATAAATATGCATTGAGTACCCAGCCATGGCTGTCTCAACTTCAGATAAAGATGGGTTCTACAACAGACTCATTCTTTTCAAGTTATCAAAAGTTACTAGCCACGCTAGCACTTTTTTGATTACATGTAAGTAGGTACGCTTTCAAAATTCTAGTTTTAAAACCTGAACCTACAAAATACGTACACGCGTTTTTTTTCTGTGTAGTATAAGTAAATAAATAAATGAAAAACGTTTGTAAAATGGCAACCATAAAATAGAATCATATAGTTTCAATTAGACCAAATATTTGCAGCAAACACGTTTACTAAACTCCATTACGATAAAAATTGACATTCTACAGTTACAAAAGAAGTACATATTCTGGTATTGGAGTAGGCGTCGTATCTCAGAACCACTCGATAGAAATCAGGTTTCGTTTGTTATTCTGAAGGCGACGCCGGCCGAAGCGGAAGCCCTCGCCTCCGCCGCACTTTCCATCCGCCAGCGCATGCACCCATGCACTTAAATTGATCCCATACGTTTTATACATTGATTTTGTAGCAGTGTTATGTCTAGAGTTATAATGCCTATATAACTTAAAGAGAAGAGAGTAAAATAAATAATGATTTCTCCAAATTGGCAAATAAAGGTAGATAAAGGTATTGGAAAAAATATTTAACTGATACGTTCATAGGATAGTCGATATTCTAAACTACAGAACTATTTAAGGTCAGTATGCAATATAACATGACAAGAACGTTTACAATTATTTTTCGCTGGATACACAAACAATAAACTATGATTATTTTTTTGCTATAAAATAACGACACAAGGCATTTCATTATTGAGTGACTGTCTTGATTAAGTGACTTGAAATTATCAGCTGGTGTATTATCGTCTCTATTTTTCCGGTTCTGTACACAAAGTTTGCAAACTAAGCCTCATTATTAAAAATGTTTTTTTTTAGTAAGTGTGTGTCCTGTGGTACCCGACAGGGTTCATGTTGTACCTATTTTAAGACAGTGACATTGTTTATAGTTAGAACTGTAATTGTACAATATGAATTGCAATAAATGAATTGAATTAATCCTGTACGATGGGACTGTTCTTAATCCCTTGCACATGTATCTCAATGAAGTCATATAAATTATCTACCTTGTAAAATTATTACTTAACAAAGTTCCATGAACCCTATCCTACATTTCTGTCCATCTTTTTAATATCATCTCCAAGCAATGGCTTAGAGATAGGGTAGGGTATGTCCAGTCCACTGCTACGCAGTAACTGTTAGCAACGATTATATAATTGTACCAAACAAATGCATAGCTACAATATTAGCAAAATAACGTCAATTAAAAAAAGCCTTACAAGTTGGATCCATATAGGTAAGTGGGTACTATTTATATTCAAGCTCTAATCATGCTTTTAGCCACAAAACGCGCGATGATAATCTTATGACGTAGTGTAAAAATATTTATAATATGCAGTTTAAAAAATTTGAATTCTCACAAAGTTATTTTAAATGAATGAATTCATCGTATCTGTAAAAATATGGTTTCGTAGGTATCATCATCTAGTTATTTAACCATGATAAGTCTTATTGTTTTGAACATTAATTATCTTTTGCGAGCTTAAGAGCTGATAAACAGTTCATTTAAGAGAGTTGTTTGTCTAAAATTATTATCGCATTGTGTAGTGTGTCCAAATCGTCAGATAACTACTGCTGGAGTACTAACGGCGCGGCGTGGGTGCGTTGGAAATAATACCGGATGTTTGCCACAGATAAAGCAAACTTGAATGAGAGCATTGGAGCGGTCCACATCACGCATATTTTGCGTTCGATAGATGTTCTTTTGCTGGCATATGTCAGCATTGCTAGTCGATAACTGTCAGTCCAGTATCTCAGTTGAATTATTACCCTTTTGCAGAACATCATTCCAATCCTTTCTACTAAACTATCTAGATGAGAGAACATATATTTTTGAATTTTGTCCTAAACGTTTTTTATTTTCTCTTGCAATCACTAAATAAACATTTATAAACTTGTAAATTTATTACAGCTTTAGATTTATTATGTCATATAACTTAGCATGTTTATCTACGTATATAAAACCTTAAAATTGTATCTAGGCACTTAAAAATACTAACTTAATACTAAAATATATTTATAAGTAAATAAAATAGAATAATAATAAAAAAAAACAATTACTAACAAACTTGTAAATAGTAGTATCTAGTTGTGTTGTGACATTTTTTACCTTTGTAATCTAGGTGTATTCAATTATTCGTTCAAAAGTTTAGTAAGTAGGTAGTTATTGGACTTCTACTAAGGGTTCTATTTTAAAATTTATGAACTATGAAATGTATTTTATAGGCATATTTTGTATGTATTTTGTTTCACTTCACTATCACTACATAGTATAAAACAAAGTCGCTTCCCGCTGTCTGTCCCTATGTATTCTTAGATCTTTGAAACTACGCAACGGATATTGATGCGTTTTTTTTATAGATAGTGATTTAAGAGGAAGGTTTATATGTATAATACAGCATGGCACCCGTGCGAAGTCGGGGCGGGTCGCTAGTTGATTATAGAATGCTATACTAGCAGTGGTATAGACAATCTGCAGTACTTATAAGGAATCTACGATAATATACATGAGTTTCGTACATGTATGTAATCGATAATCCAACTGAAGCATTTACTAAAGATAAACTACACTATAGACGCGTAAAACAGTGTAAGCGAACTAAGTGGTAAAGGACTTGTCCAGCGTAAAACTAGGACTGCGCTTGTGGGCAATGGGATGGTGGGACCACTGAACCAATGAATTTTCGCTCATTGCTACTTTTGCCAGCAGTTATTTGTCAAGCCACTTAATAGACATTACGTAAGAACAAAAGCAAGAATGAAGGATCTCGTTGAATGCCCGACTGTCGCGCACGACTCGCTCCATTCATAGCACGCATTCGCCAGTGACCTTAGCTCGTACCAAGTCCATGTGATTATTTAGTAAGCAACGCGCCGGCAGTAGTCGCAGTGGCGAATATTTGTCGACAGCGTAATTAGGATGATCAAACAAATTCCTGCTGTTTGTTCAAATTGGTCCAGTAAGTGGACATGACTGATAAGAGTTGGGAGATCGTTTTTGGTTTGGAGATGACATGTGTTCCGAAGATGGTGCGTTCGTATTCTTGTTTTAATTGAAGGCAATTACATAAATTCCACGTAGCGGTCGGAGCAGAGCAGGCAGGGGTGAGGTGCGGGCGGTGCGGCGAGGCGGTCGACCTTCCACGAGGCCGTCCGTCCGCATCGGCCGCGGTGCTCGGGCCCGGTGCCACTCCACTGCTTGCCATCGTGATGCTTATTACCACTCCCGCCCGCATCTCAGCACAATATACCTTATTTGTCAAGCAATTCAAAATATCGCACTGCCAAAGCTTTTGTGTGCCCTGCGTAGTTCTAATAATTGAACAACATTCCATTAGCTACCTAACTTCCTATTTCGTGCATCCAAAAGCCAAATTGATTTCTCATTATTAATTAGTTTAGAGTTAAAATCTTTTTAACTCTTAATGAGTAATTTTAATTGAAACACAAAAATAAAAATGCTTATGATCGTTCGGTAGCGCCACAGCTGTAAAATATACGGTGACATTTCTCTAAATTCCACACTACCTATGTCCTGTGATCAGAAAAATACCAAACTAATGACGTGTGTCCAGGATGCACAATCTTCACTCAAAAAGCAAAAGTAGTATGTAATAAGTACACAGCCGGGCCAATGACATCACTTTTCACCGAAAGCTTAGGCCTTAACAGCTCAAATAACTCTGATTCATTATACACTCTATACACTAAGGATATGTCTCAGAATAGCTTACACCGGAGAGGCGTTGCGTTACTCCGTACACTGTCTTCATGAGCTACCTCATACATTGCTGTAGAATCTGTATACTTCTAGAGTATAGTTTCTACATGAGTTAAAATTATTACTATAATCAGAATTATTCTAAGCTCGTCTTGTTCTTAAAGTTATAAGCTATTAATAAACTGTAGGTCCTAGTATAATTTTCATATGATAAAATCATCATAATTTGCAGGATGCAGTTTTGACGTGGGAAGACCTAGGGTTTTAAGAATTGATTTTATTTTTCTAATTTTCTACTAATTATAGAAGAACTGCTACTTAAAGCGTTGTTTTACTAATTATACTAATTATAATCATCAGATTCATCACTCTGCGATTCGTCCGGACAGGCAGCAAATCATTTCTCAAACATATTTTTAAGTAGATGCTAGTTGGTAGGTACTCATAATTTCACATTTCCCTTCTATTTCCAAGATGACTCCTTCCGTAATAAGAATTAAGAATTCACCTTAAGGTGATACCTCGGTGAACACTAGCGCCACCGTGATTTAAAAATCATTACTCACTGAAAACACAAGTTATCAAAAATCCCTCTGCTGTAATTATGGTTCTGGATCTGAAGTTAATTTTAATCATATTTAATCATTAAACTATAGTTCCATATAGTTACAAATTGCAAAACTGCTAAAAGTGGCCGTTTTTAGCAATAATGCAATTTGTAATTATAGGGAATTATAATTTAATACCTAATTTAATATGTTCTAAATTAACTTCAGATCCAGAACCTTAATTACAGCAGAGGGATTTTTGATAACTTGTGTTTTCAGTGAGTAATGAATTTTAAATCACGGTGGCGCTAGTGTTCACCGAGGTATCACCTTAATTTTTATTTTAAATTCTATATTCTTATAACTTGCAATCAGAGTGAAAGTCTCGTTAAAACTGTTTTGTAAATTACCCGAAAAAACAGATTGTTAAATTTTATTCAAATGATCTGTCAAATGTAAATGTGGTCTTTTTGACTAGCCTGTAGTTGTAATATTGTATTACATTCGGAAAACTAGCTTTTATACTGAAGAGAGATCTGTATGAAATTTATTTTTGTTAGAACTCGTTCATATTTATTATAACCTAGTGGTTTTTTCCGATGACTAAGAGCATGGTATCTGTGAAAGACTTTTCCAGTAAGGGAAAAACAGAAGATTTTTAAGTGAGCGTTTTAGACTATATTATAACACAAAGAAGATCAAAATTACAAACTTGACCATACATATTTTGCGTCATTTACTTAGGCGCTCAGATAATACTAACGTTGGTGAAGATCTTGCTTTAACAAGTCATAGGTGGTGGCAACTGGCAATACGGCAATGAAGAGTAGTTATTTACACCTTCGGCGGCGGTGCGGCTAGGTGCGGTGCCGCCGTGGGCGAACGGGTAGCCGTCACCCACGCGACGACCACGCGCCGGCGACGACGACGTCGTCGTCGCGGCGAATTCCGAACCCACTACACCTAGACTTGCGACTCGCACCTGCGTTCTCTCAAGACTACCATAATTATACAAAACTTCACAACTCTCCACTCGAATACAATATGACTGGCCTTCGCAACATTTGCCGAAATAAACCGGTATTCCTAAAGTGGTGGCAATTCTGCCACACTATCAACGATTTAAAAGAGATAGGTTTTTAATTCCTTCTTTTTAATTTCATTTAGGTAGATCTGCGATAGCGTAGGCAAGAGAGCTTGATATCAAAATATAATAGTAGAACGTAGAAGTAGTAGGTAGTATACATAAATACGCTGAAAAATGTTGCGCAGTCTTTAGTAAGTATCTGTTCTAATCATTGTTTTATTTGTGTTGTGTCTTCACTGTAAAATTGATAAAAATAACAAAAAAAAGTTTTTGAGTTAAACTTGTAAAATTAAATGATTATTGAATTAGATCCGCTTCTAGTTACAAGAACACTTAGTTTGGTCTAGTACTCTGACTCATGTTGCCGCATGCCGTCTCAAACACTGTTACTTGACCGCATGCAGCTAGTGCCGCAATAGTGGTCCCTTATGATCGGCGAAGTCAGTTAACAGTTTTTATTTTTTTTAAATGGCAATCACATTAATTTTTTCATGCTTTTTCCTATTTGAATTTGCGTTTTATACATTCGTTCGGGTTTTTGTGTGTAGAGCCAGGCTCCGTTTAGGGTTGAGACGGAAACCTGGTCCCTTACTATCATCTCTAAAAACCATGCAAGATCCAGTGAGTAAGGGGGATGTCGCCTTACATCATGTATTGCGCTGTCTCGCTTACTCACTGGAACTTGCATGGTTTTAGGAGATGGTAGTAACCCCCCTGAACATAAAATGAAAAAACGGAACCCTTATTAGGATTATTCCGATTTTTTTTTTCAGAAACCAGTAAGTAATACCTAATGTAAATGTTTTTTTAATTTTTCTCTTATCTATACATATAATAAGACACTAAAATGCGAGTGTCTGTACATTTAATATTTTTCAAAAAAACTGATTGAGTGCGATTAAAAAAGAGTAACAGAAACCAAAAAGACAGTTTTTGGAATTTTTGTCTGTCTGTATGTATGTATGTATGTATGTCTGTCTGGTACGTTATAACTTCGAAAATACTCAATGGATTTAAACGCGGTTTTCACAGTTGGATTACATATAGTTAGGAGCGTTGTCAAAACTTTGTTTCGTCAAAATCGGTTAAGGGAAAAAGAAGTTATGGTCGATTGAAAATTTACTTCAAACACTGCTTAAAACTGTTAATGCGTTTACTTACGTTTAATTTAATTTAGATAAGGCTAGGATTTCTACTTTCTATTATCCATATCAATAAAGACGAAAACACGCACTGCACCTATTTTTGAATTTGATCGTAAATTTAGTAACATGAAATCTCAATAGATGGCGCTTACTTACTTAACAACTCGCTATGGTTTCGCATTATGGTATAGCCTCAGATCACATTTGTTGTGATCTAAGGGTATAGCAGATTGAAATTAACCCTAGCAAATTAAATTAAAAAAATTGTTGGGCTTTGTCCTTGTTGTTCTTTTGATTTGGTTCTTTGGTTGTTGTCTGTCTATTGATTGTTTTTTTCCTATTTCGACATAAGTTTATTTAGGAAAGTTGTTCAGTTGAGTGGTCTGAATCTGCCCTTAAAATATTTGCATTGCAGTTGATTTAAATTCACCTTATATAAAGAACTAGCTGTTCCCCGCGGCTTCGCCCCGCGTGGGACTCGGTTATATCGCGCCCAAAAGTAGCCTATGTTTGACCTCAGGTCGTTAACTACATCCCTACCAAATTTCATCACAATCGGTCCAGCAGTTTAGCTATTAAGAGGTGACAGACAGACAGACTTTCGCATTTATAATATTAGTATGGATATGGAAGTATGGATTTTAATTATTTTAAATAATACCTAGGAGGAAACGATCTAATCTGTCGCATCATTCCAGAATAGCTAAAAGCAGAAGGTTAGCTAGATCTCAAGAATCGAATGCGGATAGACAGATGCGACTCGATGAAGATAGGCAACGCCATGCATTGTCTCGGTCTTTACTTCTGACAGAGAGTCTCGGTTGTCCGCTGACCGCGAGCGTCATGCGTCATCTCGGGCTTCGGTAACGTTTACCGAAACTCAAGGTTTTGGCGGAAATTGTCGGGGATGAAGTGATTTACACTTCATATAACAGTGTTGTGCATCAGGATGATGCTACCACCTAAGCTATCGATTTTCATTGGCTGCAAGTGGTCTACCTGCTCATAACATTACCCTTAAAGTCGGCGTTCCCATTATGCTCCTAAGAAATCTTTCTCCGCCTAAACTATGCAACGGGACCCGACTCAAAGTAACGGTTTTGCAGCGCAACTTAATACAGGCCGAAATTCTCACAGGGTGTGGTTCAGGCGAAACGGTGTACATACCTCGAATACCACTCATCCCCAACAATTACTCCTTTCAATTTAAACGCACCCAGTTTCCAGTTGCTGTATGCTTTGCCATGACGATAAATAAGTCGCAGGGACAAACCGTAAAAGCAGCTGGCATCGACCTAAGAACAAGTCAACAAGACATTTCTCGCATGGACAACTGTATGTGGCTTGCTCGGGGGTCAGTAGCGCCGAAAATCTATTTTTATTAGCCTCTGAGGGAAGAACTGCTAATGTTGTCTACAAAGGATTCTTTGAACTTAACTCTGAAACATGATATTTGTTTATATTTGAGTAATGTCCTGGCTACTTCGATTGCGTCATTTCATTTCAATGTAACACAGGTTACGCGAAAAGCGACCTACACGCGGGCGGAGCCGCGGGTAACAGCTAGTTATAAATAAAATAATGGATATATAGGGACAAATCACAGATTGAGTTAGCCCCAATAGTAAGTTCGAGACTTGTGTAATGGGATACTAACTCAACGATACTATATTTTATAACAAATACATATATAGATAAACATCCAAGACCCAAGTCAATCAGAAAAAGATCATTTTTCATCTTGACCTGACCGGGGATCGAACCCGGAACTTCCTGAGTAGCGGTCAGGCATGTTTAACCATTACGCCACGGAGGTCGTCAAAAAAATTACAAAACAAACCTTAGTGCATTTAAAAGTTATATTTTATGGAACCCTCAATGCTAGTTTAATTCGCACTTGACTGCTTGTCGGCCTTTTTCTAGTTTTATTCTCAGCTATACTACTTCTGTGCCCATATTCTGATTATTTGCAATAGGATAAAATAGGTACCTATAGTTAAGTGGCTCGGATTTCTTTTCTCGACTAAGTCTACTACATGATTGAATTGTATTTTTTTTTTGTAATATACCTACCTTTATCTGTGCCACTATTACTAGTTTTGTTAGTTGCAGAGCTGTTCTGTGCATGCCCTCTGACTTACCTACATGTTTCTTGGGTGCAAAATGTGTAGACCTGCAAAGAAGATATCATACATATAAAAAAGTCGTTGACTCACTCGTGTTGTATGCAAACGCAAAATCTCAATAATACTTGAACTATGAAGCTAAGCAGGTAATAGTTTATTTTATAGTTAAGTAGGTAATATCAGCTATGAACGGATTTCCCAAAATTACCCCGCGAATGGCAGCGGAGCCTAGAAGATAGATTTATGTAAGTACAGTGAAAATACGTCTTCATAATGACAATACTTACTTTCAGGTTATCTAATCTATACATATAATAAAACAGTAAAATTATTTTGTCTGTACATTTAGTAATTTGAATTGGATGGAGGGACATTTAAACTGAATAATAGAACGTAAAAAAAATCTATCTGTCTGTATGTATGATCACGCTTATCTCCGAAATTAGTGAACCGATTTGCTTAAAACTTTCACCAATT
The DNA here is from genome assembly GCA_947044815.1 of Apomyelois bistriatella. NCBI lineage: Eukaryota > Metazoa > Arthropoda > Insecta > Lepidoptera > Pyralidae > Apomyelois > Apomyelois bistriatella. The sequence continues at coordinate 4,254,523 of OX345693.1, forward strand.
ATTTTGTTTTTACTCAGAAGTAGGTAAGTTTAAAAATTATATTTTCAACAAATTTATGTACCTACATATCTTTTGGTTTTTGATTTATGGCGAAGCATATACATATTAGGTACCTATCGATTTTGAAGTCGATTTATTAAAATAAACTGATGTCTATATAAGCACCTTTATATATATTATGCAAAATATGTATATAAGAACCATCAAGATTTATTTTGTAGATTTACTCCAAAACTGTAGTAAGTACCATTACTTAGTTTTCATTCCTTACTTAATTGTAACGACTGACGTCATAACCGGTGAAGTGATTAAAATGTTATGTAAAAAAGATTACGTGAATATTTGTATTCAAATTAAATGATCCAAGGAATATCTAAGTTTAAACGTCTAATAACATTGTTGAATTGACTTCAGTATAAGTATCACGTAAGAAAATTACTATATAGCTATAGAAAAGGACAGCTGAATAGTTTATTGCTATCGACTTAAGTTTCAGGATCCCGGCGGCGCAGCCAAACTGACGTTGTTGGATTGCAGCGTATCTATCTATTGACTTCGCATACGGCCATGAACAGCTACCGAAAGAAGATGAACCTTCAGAGTAGGTACTAATACAAAAACTCAATTATTTGAAATAAAAATATTCATCATGAATGAATAAACAATTCCACGTTCATAGCGTTAATCAATGAGTTGCATGCAGGCAAGAGTCCGAGTCGATGTCGAGCTCATTGATTGATCGACACGATAGACACTACCACAGGTACGCCTCGTCCGCACACAGCGCTCACGCGCAAAGAAAACCGGATGGCGCACACTCGTGCAGTGTTCTAGTGTGCGTTCGTGCGCAAAGGATTTCCTACCGTCCCGCACCCCTCACCAGCCCGCGCCCGCGCAGACCTGTTGTGCCGCTACCGGAGTTACGCCGCATAGTTACCAGACTTGATATGCCTGCTCTGCGCCGCGCAGCAGCGACTCAACGCCGGGCCCACGCACACCACGACGACACGTTCGGACACTTAATTATTATGGCGCACCACTCGTGAAATTGCTGTGCATCTCGTCTACTCTCATCGACATCTTTTATTAATCTGATATCTACCATTACCGGTTGCAGTAAAGTAAAACATCCAACTCGTTCGATTTATAGCCCCTCTTATAGATGCAGCCGGATACATGACATCATGGTGATGCTAATTCATTCCGTTGGCGCTATCATTTGGAATTATAAATCTCTTGTAAAGTCGATCATTACATTGGCTTCGGATTAAATATAGCCGAATATTATTGAGATGATGAAAATTGTAGAGATCGCACTTACTAGGTACTTACTCATATTTGATTGTCATATTCTTTTTGTTTCTAATATAGTTTGCGTAAATACATTCTAAATGTTAAATATTATAAGTAAATGTAGTGTAGGTAATAAGGTGTGAAATGCTTCGAAGACTACGGATGCGCGGGCGCAAAGCTCAACCTCTTTTTGGACAGTGAAAAAACAGGTAGCGCCGTTCCAGTGTATCGATCTTAATGTTATTTTTCTTATTTATCTTTTTAATCTGAACCCGCTTCAAAACTTGTACCCGAACGGAAGTTGTAACGTTTTTTTAATAATACCAAGTATCTCGGTCGGTCGCTTCGTATAGCCGCATTGGACAGCGAGTTTATATATGAATATTTTTTTGTAAACAACCACCGGAAACGGGCAAGAGAATATACTGCTCTGGAACACATATCTTCCATTACGCCTGTCTCTCGGTTCTCAGTAATAATGATAAGGAATATAGATAAGTCCGAATGTTAAAACGATCTTCCAACTCTATAAGACAGAAACATTTAGAAAAATAAAATGACCTATACAATTATGAACTAAACTTTTCGTAAGTTTCTCCAGATAACGAAACGATATTATGGCCAATATTGTGTTAATTATATGTGAACTGGTTTTTGTGAACATTCTTCTTTTATTTTCTCGCCATTTTAGCAACTGTATTTCATTCTTTCTATATCGCTATAGCATACAGAATTTGCAAGTTATACCCGCCGTTCATAGCGATTTCCATTTCTCCAGCCACTTTTACTCCGGTTTTTAATATGGTAAACATTTATATAAAAATCAATGGATAAGAGCTGTATCGATGTCAGTATCAGTACCTAGATGAGACCCTCCATAAGATATAGTGAACTGTGACGGTATATTTTTGAAACATTTTTCTGCCAATAGCGAGGCGTGGGTGCTTGATAATAGCCCGAAATATACACGCTCATAGCGCCCACCTCTACCATCGAGAACATTACTCTACAAACATCGAATATTTTGAACATAGTGTCTAACGCGAGAGAGTAAGATAACAGTCTTTTCAAATTACTAGTAAATTTTGCCTATTTCTATTCAATCATAATTTATGAAATTTTATTCGAATATAAAGATTGGATGTGGAAGGGCTAGCGGAATTGAAGCACATGAAAGGAACTCCACCGACAAGAGCACAGTTTTAAATTTTAGATATAGATCTTTTAGATACGAGTACTAAAAGGAAATTTCAGGAGGTAACTTTACTTTACACTTCACTTCCTTATGATAACCCCAAATGATGAATGCACAATATATCGTATTGTACTCTCGAATCGAAACGTTTACATAATTTCTAAATAGGTACTTTCTACAACATTATAGGTAGGTGAACTGGGTTCACTTATACAGATTGCAAAGTTGTTTTGTATATGACGTATTAAGATGAGGTGCTCGGTCCCTGGCACCAGTGCATATTTAACTGTGTACATGTCTCTTTGATGTCGCCGCTGGTCGTGCTGTTCACTATTAGGAGTGTTTACTTTCTGACCAGACTATAGAAGTTCAGACAGCCCAATGGTTTTATCCGTATGAACATTGGACATTTTGTTTGAATTCAATTTTCAAAGTAAAATGTATTCTATTAAGTAATGAAAACCTCACCCTGTCAGTGTACAAATTACCAAAATTCATTAGATTCCGTTCAGCCATTCTAGTTATATACAGTTAAACGGGTATATTCTCATTTAAGAGCAAGCAATTTGGTGGAGTTTTGTGGAGAATAATCTGTTCTTGCCTTACATCTGTTTAGCTTTTCCATTTATAATATTAGTTTTATAATTATTGGTTTCTTCGAGTAGTCGAGAGAATCTTGATCTTTTTCTTAGGTTTATACTATAGTATTCCCTAGAATACACACGGGTTGTTATAAAATTATCGTCTGCTTTGCATTTTAACAGTCGGTTATGCACTACATCTGGCCATCTGAAAGTGGTTGCGATAATATTATCCATACGAAATGCTATTTTGAATTGAGCTAGCATAGAATCAACCTTTCAATTTCATATTAAGATTCAAAACTGCGGCGCATGTCAGCTAGGAGAGCAAAGTAGAATGTCTTCTATAAATCGAGATCCCGACAGCGAGGTAGTAGCCGTGGAACCAGTTTCATTTAATCATCATAATTGCGTCCTCCGTTAAGCCTATCCCCCGCATACGTGTGGTTGTGAGCTGAGCACACACGCTCCGTTCAAATCATGCTTCGCCATGGCCGAAGGACCATGACACCATCCAGTGTCCAATTTCAAAGATAACTTGTAAGATATTATGCATATTGTAAAGCTTTAAAAAGTAACTTTTTAACTTTCCATATATTTGACGATTTAGGGAATGATTGGTCAAGTCTGAAAGTTGTTTTGATACGTCAAGCGAATTATTTCAATTTTTTTTTTTCAATTCTATCACATGGATAGATGACCAGAAGAATTCTAGTCGAAGACAGTAACATGTATCACTCATCTTAAATTTTAGAAGTGCATTTTTGTCTGTCCCTTCCAACATGCAGATATTATAGTGTATTATATTATAAAGTTTATGTATAGACCATGTCAATTCAATTTTTGTTTAATCTTGTATAAAGTTGTATATGACAAATCCTCATGTAGTCATAAAATCTATGTGTTATAATACACTATAGAAGGTATCATGAAAATGAGTTAAAATTTACCTAACAAAAAACAAATAGGGTTAACTTTGATTTTATGTTAAACTTGGTAAGGTTTTATATTCGTATTATAACATGATTTGACACATTTTGTACTCATATTTGGAAATAAAAAGATTTATATTAAAAGATTATACAGATGGGATCCGTGAATAGTATAAAAAACACAAAAAAATCTCTTCAAAATTCGTATTTAAAAAATCATAAAACGAATCTTTGTACGTAGTCCTTACGATACTTGTGATAACATGACACAATATGTAATCTGTGTCTACGATACGATGGCAAGAAAAAATATTTGTTCAACATCCATCAAGGCCACGAGATACGCGGAACTCTTATTCAGTGGGCTTTTTTTAAATAAGCTATACTGGGCATGGGCACAATGTCAAATAAGTTACAGAGGACACTCTAAGGGTATTTAAGATTATGCGCCTTATATTACTGAAAAATACTTATTATATAAAAACATTCTAATTTAAAAAAAGTTTCGGTGTGTCATCTAATAAAAAGGTTAGTTAGATTTATTACGTATCTGAAACATGTTTTTTTTTTAATTTTAACAAAGATTTCTGTCAATATGTAGCTGATCTATCAAAGAGGAAGTGATCTATTTTCTTTAAAATCCGCCTCGAATATCCATATTGCGGGTGATATTAGTGGACCGTTAGCCTGTTTGCCTTTTCAGTAGTGTAACTCTATGAAGCTTTAAGTTTTCCTCAAGAAGGATATATTTAAAGGTTTATCTTATCTAATGAAATTAATGAATATCGGTTACATTTTTAAATCTTTTGGTAATCTATCGATTCTGGCTGTCATAATATGTAGTTATGATAGCCAGAATTCGGTGATAGGTACAGTAGGGCAAATAGAAAAGTACACCACATCATTATCATCTCATCACGGGCGGGTAAAAAATCTAATATACCTATATCTAGGTATTGCATTTTCTATTTTCGTGTAGATGGCACGTGTAAAATATTATCAGCTCAAAAAAGGAACCTTAACGGTTTATGTATAAAACCATAATAATGTAAGTATTACGACTTAGGATGCAGCAAGAAAAATACTGGAATGATGATGATGATACTTTTTATTTGCCTTTACAAAAAAGGATTTGACCAGGTCTCTTCCAGCAAGTCACGACACAATACAACTCGTGTTGTTTCCCGCTGCGAGCATAGTTTCCTGTGCTTTCTCTACCATTTATGCTATCTCTATACATTTTTCACTCTAATGAATATTTGTTCAATTAAAAGTTTTTTCAAAAATAGGTAACTACATGAAATAAGTTTAAACCCAAAAAATAGTTTGTATAATTAAATGGATTATTTTTTATTTTAGGGTACCTTACAAAACAATAAAAACAACCTTTGTAGGACACTTGCGTCTATCTTTCCGCCTGTCACAGTCACAGCCAATTTGCTCTGAATCTGGACCAAATCAGGTACCTAAGCATTGTACAAAATTTTCTAATTTTAAGTTTTGTATTTGAGTGTACATGAATTAAGTAAATAAATAAAATTTGGTAAAATGGTGCAGTCCTATCACCCAAACACAGATGTGCAAAGATTTTTTTTTAAATAATAGTCGTTTAGGGGGTCAGTTAGATTTTATTCACGAAAAACACGAAAATTGTCAATTCAGTAGCCCTCCTGAACTGCGAAACTACTGATCCTAAAATTTTGAATCAAAAATACAAAATATAGTTCATTTCTTCTTACAAGAAAACCTATTATATTTCTATTAACTGAAAATAATCTAATAAACTCAACATAATACTTTCACTTTCGGAAATAATACACTAAAACACCACTAGATAGCGCTATTAGTAGTTTTGCGTCTTACTCTGAGAATTTCAAATATGATAGCACCGTAAAAATATCTACTTTGGCATTGTACGGAAGCCTCTCCACGCTAGTTCAACTCGCACTTGGCCGGGTTCTTTTTAATCACAACGCTCAGTGGTTCACAAGCAAGTGTTAAAATGAAGTTAAAACTGTAAAATGCTGTATATAGATGTTCAATAATTATAGCAAATACTCTTTTTGTGTTTATGTTGAAAAGTTCTCATTTACGCTAGGGAGGGGCAGCGGTCGGCTGATGATGGTAAACAGGAAGCTGCGTTGGTACTCTGTAAGTGATAGCTGGCAACTCTTCAACACCACGTGGTTTGTGGCGCAGAGACAGACAGACGTACACATTAACGTATTCATGTATGTTTACAATCACTTATTGAAATTACTTTACATAGCATAGGTACCTAGTAAATATAACAGGCACCTTAATTATAATTAAGTAACTATAATTAAAAAGGCAAATAATACTTATTCGATTTCTTTCATTCAGTATCATTTAAAATAAGTAGCAATAATAGAAGTTCTGGTAACATTTTAATTGATGCAAAGCAGCTCTAACTAAGCCTAGACAAATAAGTAGTCCTTCCATCGAATTAACGATTGCTTCACTTCCTTGTGCTTCTACATTCTACACAAGGATTAGGTATTTATGACTAACATTTACATGACAAATTGTTTAAAAAACATTTTTGTTCCAAAAAGAGAAAACATATCGAATAAAGTTTCTATTTTGAGATCATAAACTTTGTTATAAATATTCAAATATTACCTTATGATTAAAATTAAACTACTCTTTATTAAAGTAAAAAATAGAGCCTAAGTCACTGTCATGACGTGGTAGAGTACTCAAAAAACTGGCGGCATTTCCTCTTTGTATTGCTTTGCTAAACAAACTTTTTAAAATCAATTAAATATTTCCTTCAAAATTGGCAATTCTTTTTGTCAACATGTTACTGTGAAAAATCCGGACAAAAACTAAGACGTTCCGTTCGCATGGCACATGGTCAAAGGCTGGGATGACAAAAGCGACCGAATATGCGCTACATGTGTGCGCCCGCGCCGCCCGCGGGCAGCAACGGTTCGGCTGGGCGCGCGGCCCTCCACATGTCGCAATCGCGAACAATAGCTGCCTTCACAAAAAACTAATTATTTACAAAAGTGTGCTGCTGTTATGTTAGTGTTACAAGGAATTCGAGGCTCTGCTTTCTATGGGATACGATCTCTAGCAAAGTTCTAGTTATAGTTTATCGTGATCTTGTTTTCTGGATATTGGAAGATATTTCTTTAGAAAAACGCAGCTAGGTTTATTTCTTCTTTGTAAAATAGATTAAATAATTAGGTATAATTTGTTGTTTACAAGAATAGATAGTATCTAATGTCATCAAGTATCGCAAACGCTTAACATATTTTTTTTTATATTATTAAATTCACCAATACCAACAAATCGTTTTATTAATCAACTATCAATAAAAGTATTAAAAGTATACCTACCGGTATTAACGATATTTTTCAGTACATATTTTGAACGATAAATTCACATAAGAACATTTTTAATGACGAGACAGAATGTAAGGTTACAGGGTTTATCATTAATTTCGTTAGGTACTCATTGAGTGGACGGCTCTTGTTTGTTATATCACGATACCTATTATTGAAATTAAAGTACCTATCTTTATGAAATAATCCATATCCATACTAATATTATAAATGCGAAAGTCTGTCTGTCTGTCTGTCTGTCTGTCTGTCTGTCACCTCTTCACGGCTAAACGGCTGGACCGATTGTGATGAAATTTGGTAGGGATGGAGTTAATGACCTGAGGTCAAACATAGGCTACTTTTGGGCGCGATGTAACCGAGTCCCACGCGGGGCGAAGCCGCGGGGAACAGCTAGTATCTAATAATCTGTTTCATCTACGCAGTATGAAATGACCCTACTCAATGGTGATGATGAATCATGTCAAGTACTACTCGTATATTCCTGATTTATGCAGTGAAAAACATTGGCATGTCATTTTTGTTATTCCCTATTCTAATCATAATTGAGCCTTGAATGCTTAGTAAGTAATAGGCTAGGTACTGCTTTTTTCTGATAACTTCTTTCATAATTCACTAGTATTTTTTTTCCTATTCATGTGTCTAGTGTGTACCTCAATTACCAAGCTCCATTGACAAATTGCAATAAACAGGCGCGTAATAGCCATTTAAAATTAAATATGTAGATTTGACCTTAAAGGGTAGGTGAAATAGTTATTTATTAAAAGTATTACGCATTTGTTTATAAATCATACGTGTCCTACCTATTTATTTATATAAAAAAAACTTATTGTGTATTCATAAATAATATTCTCATAATTCAAATAGAATTATGTTCTTATCTATTACTTATACAAATACAAATATTTGCACAACTGCCCAAGGGCACACACAAATAATGGGTTGTTATATGTATCTACATATATAAAATTTATATATATTGAAGTCTGCTTAAATAAATTACCTCGTTTCAGTATAGACAACGTTCGTTTATAATGTCTACACTAAATAAAAAAAGGTTTAGGAGTTTTTTAGGTACCCAGGTATCGTATTATAACCATGTGGTTCACCGCTGAAAAATAAGAAGTCTTGAGTAATCTTGACTTTTTAAGGACTGCTTAACTGATAGCGTAGTCCATTACAAGCAACATTAACATCGAAAGAGAAAAGTAGGACTGCACTAGATAGCACGTTTGTAAAGTGTGCGAGTAGCTTATAGTGTACTAATATAGTTATGGCAAAATTCTTTAAATGATGCAAAAATGAGCAAAACAGACCTACTCAATCAATGATTTTATTATGGCTGAAACACAGGGCTGAAAAAACTTACACGACAATTGAATACTTAAAAAAAACAACTATTATTTCATGATGCCGGAAATCTACCGTCGCTGGCATATGATGCTTACTTACTACGATAATAAATAAGCAAAGCTTAGGTACTAACTAATGATAAGTCAAATTCCACTCCCAATTCAACAAAATATAATTATCAAATGGTATTAAAAATAACAAATATTTATTTACTAAAAATGGTACAAACAAGGCTTATTAAGTTAGTTCCAATAATATTAACGGACTCTATCAAGTTTCTGCAAGATATCAGCAAAATACTTACGCGGTTTTAAATATATTATATGATAACAATATTGGGTTATTTGAAGTTCATGGCTTATGCATGACAGAGAAATTTCGGTAATCATCAATACCTATGTATTAGCAGTGGAACGTGAATGAAACCACCACTATTATACATCGATTCACTCTACTCTCCACTCCACTAAATATAAGTAAGTACTAAGTACTCGCAGATTAGGACAACGGAGTTACGTAAGTAGTTTCTCATTATGCAAATTTTAAATTTGATGTATGTAGAGTAATTATATTTTTTTGAACTAGATAGTTTTCAGGAAATTGCTTTTAATATTTTTCGCATCGGTTTGTCAAATACAATGACCGTTTATGAATGAATTAGTGAATGACAGTTCGACCATGTTGTTTGTTTACGCGTGCGCGGGCGCATCAAGCGCCCGCCGCGATCGGCTCGAGTCGTGAGCGTTCGACGCTGCTCGCGCGCCTCGAAATAGCACGCACCGATGTCGAAGAGTGTGGTCGTGCGGTCGACGACCTGTGCCCGAACACGAAATATTGGAACTCTTCGACAATTCTTCCTTTCTCTGATTATGACACAGGTCTATATTTTATGAGGTCCTTTAATACCTAATAAGATTTAATACATAATACCTTAGATCATCATAATACTTAGACACTGTTATGAGCCTTGCAAAAGGGGGTAGAGCAATGTCGAATTTATTCAATGTATATGTTTTACCATCTGGAGATAAGTGGATTTTTTTTAATAAGGTATGTAAATGCCTTACCTTTAGCTTAATGTATTAATTGACATAGAGAATTCAATGTGATATGATAAGTTTCTACTTAAACTCGATATTTTAAATATTATTCGTGATGATATCACTGACATTGCGAAATGTACAGGTTGATAATCCTTATATTAATTAATGGCTGTTATCAATTCTGTGGTTGCCAGGTGTCCATTATTATCGCCCTCTGCCGAACAGACGCAGAACTATTCATTTCTTAGCGAGTACGTGGTGTTGCTTTGTCTTTAGAAATATTAATGCTGAGATAAAAGGGGAACAAATTAATTACCTGTATGTTACATGAATAAATGAATTACCCGAACAATTTAGTGCTGTGATACTCTTAAAATTTCTTCCAAGGAACAAGTAAAAAATATGAGGCTCATAAAAAATCAGCAATTAGGTGATTCGAGCTTCTATGAAATGTCAACAATTCATATTTTATTATCATAAAAAAATATTAAAACATACCTATTTATTTATTCGTACATATCATCGATATACTTAGGAATGTATAATTATTTTTTTTTAAATTTAATGTACTTACTTTATTAACATGTAGGTACCTACCTCCAGGCTAAGATCATTGAGACTAAATGATCTAAGCCTCCAGGCTTAAAATAACTGCAGCTTAGGTAATACCACAGAATTAGTAATAGTACTACGTAGTAATACATGAAATTTAAAATAATCCCGTTTATCATTCTCTACAAACACTGAAATATAGGAAAGTACTTATTGTATTATAAAATAGTAACTTACATAATAGTATATTAAAAGTTTAATTAATTAAGTTGTTTGGTAAAAAAAAATATTATTCCGTTAAATTCCTCTCTGCCAATTTTTATGCATTATTTATGTAAGTAGGTATATATACTTTATTGTGCCACAAGTAAATAATACTTATATTCAAATAAGTACTTTTAAATAAATTTGTATATAAATCGGTTGTTTATTAAACTTCCTATAAGAAGCGCGTCCATGTTATACCATACCTACACTGACGTGATTTATAGAAATGTTCCTGGAATCACTCGCGGACACATTCTTCAAGGATGACTCGAAGTGCTGTAGACTCGGCCAAAGATCAGACAGCTACTGATATTCGGTGGAACAGTTCAGTTTGTACCTTTGGTACTTACCTACACGATATGACTATACTAATGTAGATACTTCCAATACTAACCGTGCCAAGTTGCCAACATCATACGTTTCGTCTCGACTCTGTCTATCCATCTGTCTATAATTCAGACTAGACTAGCAACTATGCAATATAATATGTTATGATTTAAGATCGTTATGATTCGTTCTGATGACCTTTGTCGGAAATGCCAGGTTTGTATTATTATTTATTTATTTATTTAAAACTTTATTGAGCCAAGAGCTACAATATGAAAAAATTAATGCTACCTAAGCATTCTCTGCCAGTAAACCTTTGGAAATTACAAATAGATAGATTATAATAATTATTAGCAAGAGTGAAATGTTTAACATATATGGTACAAAGATAAAATTATATTGTACTTCTAAAAGGGAAAACGTGTTTTTTTATATATTTGGCCACAGACAAATTTCATTTGATGCCTCAAGGTATATCACATAACCTAAAGACTCTGCAATCTAGCAACAGAAGGCATAATGTGCATTTCCGGAGCACGAAGGCGCTCCAGGTAGAAATGCCACTATTGGCGACCACTCCAAGCCAGACCAGGCTTGCTGTCGCTTGACACGCATGATATTATGAATACGCTATAACTATAGAACAAAAACTTCCTAAAACTAGCATTGTGACATCAATTTGTTGTAGGCCGTGGAATTCACCCACGTTGTTAATACATTGTAACTGTTGGTAATGCTGGCCCACACATCCCAAGTAGTCATGTATTGTATTATGTATTGTATATAAATACCACACAGGAATGTAACAACACCTATTGACAAGTGTTGCACAAGTAGATTAGATAGAGCTATCTAATTCGTTGCCAATCACATTTAGAAATAGATCAATTGGGCTTAAAATAAACAATGGGATCTTAATGAAGGATGGCCTATACTTTGTTAAACATGCTCATAGCCTTACCTATAGGTTATAAAGTATAAATTGAGAAGTGTTAAATGATGTATGGTGTTGAGATAATTAGGATTCTTCATACCTAACAGATGGTTACGCGATCGTAAGTGACTAGACTTTGTCCTTTTCTATGACCGAAATTAACACGGGACTGCAGTCCCAGTTGCTTGGTCCAAATTTATATTATTTTTAACGACTAGGTACAATAAAAAAGACTAATATTCAGGTAATTCTCATCAAGTTTCATTTGTTTTTAGGAAATCGATCAAATAATCGTTTTTCATAAGACGGTTATGCCAATACATACTTTTGATTTGAATTGATAACGAATTAACCCATATCTCTTCCTTATTGATCCCTCACTGCTGATGATCTTGACCACATATATATTTCAAAGTTATTCTTTCCTTCAATTTTCCCCGAAAAAGTTTTTCCAGACAGTTTATTATAAACTTAAATCCATACTAATATTATAAATGCGAAAGTCTGTCTGTCTGTCACCTCTTCACGGCTAAACTGCTGGACCGATTGTGATGAAATTTGGTAGGGATGTAGTTAAAGACCTGAGGTCAAACATAGGCTACTTTTGGGCGCGATATAACCGAGTCCCACGCGGGGCGAAGCCGCGGGGAACAGCTAGTACGTTTATAATTGAATGCTTACTGTCTATTTTACATGAATAGAATACCTATAATGTGGAGGATAATTTATTTAGTTCCGTGGGCGACCTGGTATTGGCAGCCTACGTGTTCATTTTCTACTGATCCCACCTTCTGGTTGCTTTTAGTTTCGCAATACATGCACTGGTTGGTGGCTGGCACCAAATTCTGAGCCCACAGCCAAGCCGTGGGCAGGTGGAAAGTGGACCAAGTCGAAGCCTGCTTATGCAACCCGTATCGATATGGTATGCACCTTATTGTACCTACACGAAAGCGGTACGTCCTTCAAAGATTAATTGATACCTACCGTGAATGATACGAGTATTATTGTATATTTTATTTTATTCGGTAGATTCAACTCTGCTCTTATTCTTGTTGGAGTCGCAAAAGTCACTTTTAGCTTTTATGGTGGTAATTGGAGCCACGTTCTCCAGAACTGTATGAAAAGGTTTATCCCGCTATGTTCACGCCTGGGTAAAAAACCTATACCTAAGCTACTTATATTCCTGCTAGGCAGGGACTTAGGTATTTAGGAATTAAGAGGAATTGTGGCAAACACCATGACTATTAAGAACGGTCAATAAGATACGTGCAACAATAGTTTTATCTATATAAACTGTATCTTGGTACAAGCCCATCGTGATCTATATTGAGCTTTAAGTAGGAAGTTACATATCCTACCTGAAAATACTAAAATATAAGTAGTTATTAATTCCAATAACGCAATAGGTACGGAAGAAAGAGAAAATAATTTAATCTTAGTTATTATTTTTCAACAAACCGTGCCAACAAACCGTATATTTAAGTAGAATTAGGTAGGTACTTAATGGAAAATATTCTTAATAATAGATATTGGCGTTAATATAATTTACAATTAACGATCGTTAAGAATTTGTTTCATAATTCAATAATGGGTTTGACGTATAGGTAGGCGATAATTCAAAAATGTATGCTAATTAACACCTTAAGATTTAGACTTGTGTAAATTCAGATAATAACTAGGTAGGTTAGGTAGCTACCTACTTACTAAATTGGTGTGATTAGGTATGTGTGGCTGGTTTGTTAGCTGTTCAACAGTAAGGTATTACATACTTGTAGTATAAGTATACACAGTACCTATTACTATGTAGAGACATAGAATAGTACTAAAGGTAGACTTATTTCTTCTTTATATCTGAAATTTCAAACTTTAGGTTATGGTTATAAGCTCTCCTTCCCTATACGTGCATGTAGTTACAGCCAAGATACAGTTCCTGCCCACCGTTTTAGTACTACTTACAGCATATTTTATCGATAATCGAAAAGAAATACCTCTTTACACTGACTCATAGGAATGCGATTCAATAATTGAATCCTTTTTCGTGTATTAAAACGATAACATCAATTAAAAATAGTTTAGAGTATGATTTAGTCTTATCATAATTCTTCGAATATAATTTAAGGTTTACTGAGATGAGCGCGGTATATCCGACATGATAAAATAAAAATAAATTTACAATTAGCCCCGTACTCTAAGGCATGATAAATCATAAGTATCTCGCAGATGCAAAGATAATCTTAAAGTCCCGCTGGGGCAACACTGCGATACACGACTTGCAACTCTTGCTTTCGAATGTACATTATAATTACCTATACGAAATGAATGATTCAACATTGTTACTTATTGTTTGGGTCACGCAAAACGAAAACAGACCTAATTATATGAGTGCTAGCTGACCAAAATGCGTCATAGTCCTTACACATCTCCTTTGGTCAGCATAGGTAAATTAATTGACACTAAACAAGTGAATCAAAAATGGTCTATGGTTTGTTTACATTTAGGTAAGTATTCTCGTTGCATATAATGGCCGGCCATAAGCGGCCGCTGCAGCCTACACTCTATTTTGCATGTTGTTAATATGTATGTCACGAGACAATTCGTTTATGGCTTGATCACAAAATAAAGGGAATTGCAGAAGGATACATCTTAGAGCCACTTAGAGGTTAAATAGCTAAAGAACATACTTGCAATAAGGATTTTAGAATCTGGTACGGAATTACAATAATAGGCATTGATGGATTCCAATAATAGTAAGAGACACGGATTTCATATTTCTTGCTCTACATTGAGTGATTTAGGTCTTCACTTAAGTATATATTTTCATGACCAACTAGATAAACTTTCATTTATTAAAATCTGGAAAATACTTTTCGTGTTACCAACATAATCTCGAATTTACTCATTTGTATTCTCGTTTGTTTTGTGGTTGCGGACACTACCTATCTAAACTTGGTAAGCTTAGTTAAGTATGTATGTAAGACTGGGTTTATGCGCTCGCTCGTGTACATTTATTACAATACAATCGACAGATTTTAACGAGTTGACGCTAATTTGTTAAATTTATATATTATCCTACTTGGTCAATCTGAATAATAAATTTCTAAATAATTGAAGTAGGTAAACTGGGAGATATACTACAGTGTATCGGTTTTCGTTGCCAATGTATTGGTACTATGTAATTTATACCTAATTATTTGTTTCAACAGGAATATTAGTGTCGACGCAGCTGTTTGTTCCCTCCTAAAAATTCAAGCAGCAAGTGGTAATCTTTAGTCTCTAAGAAGAGATTCAATAGAGAGATGGTAGGGGTTCGGCACCTCTGCATGATATAGGTATGTTCCTCATGGGGGTATAAGAATAAGTTACTTATGTATCATCATCATAAATTTAAAGAGCTAGGCTCTTGTAGTTGGATTTCCTTCCATTTCTGTCTATCATTAGCAAAGGTTGTTTATTTCTTGATACGACACGACGTTTGTTTTTTTTTTTGCTATGCCTACTCCTTCTTTTTATCTTTCCTTTAATGATGTTTTTCATCAAATTATCGTGTCCTAACATGTTTCCTCGTCTGTTCTCAATCACTTTTAAAATGCTTCGTTTTTCTCCTAGGTACTCTTATTTAAAACCACGTTATAGACGAAATTGAAATACTTATGTATAGCCGCCGCCATACATGGCAATATAGCTAAGTAAATAATCTATAATTTTATCTAGAATAGGTCCATCATAATACATGGACTTAAAAGCAGAGTCTACCTCTGCTCGATTTCTTGATGAGTTTATTTAAATACATGCGGTCTAAAGATGGACGTGAATGATGTATTGCGGTTGCGATATGATGCGATCAGTTCACAGTGCGGCGAGTGGGGGCAGCCGGGGCACTTCCTCCGGTTGCGTGACACGCTCCCCTTATCGTGTTCATTGATAGATTTATCTGGACGAGGTCGCTCTGTCCGTCCGGCGAGTTAACTCACGCGCAATACCGACCTACCCAAAAATGTCACCCTATGTTTTAATATTAAATCTCACATTCAGTACAGTAAGCGCTTCAAAAAGTCCAGGCTATTGGCGGATGTAGGTCGTGAACTTCTTCCCTAACTATGTTTTATTTTTTAATTATATGCTTAATCTTAATTTCAGCTTTCATCCATGTAATGTGTTATCGTATCGCCAATCCACAACCACTAGTTAACACGGGTATTAATTCAATTAATACAATCATCAATTGTATTAATACAATCAAATCTTATTAACATTTGATTGTATTTTCCTTTTCCACTGTAGCTTCTCTGGTCGCATAATTTAGTTGCATGTTATTTCATGTTAGATAAGTACCTAAGAAAAGATATTAAGTATGTAGATTATTTTAGTTTTAGGACACGTATCAATCCCCTATGAGAGCCCAAGGTTAAACTAGTAATAATTATACCAAGAAGACTATCCAGCAAGGTTGGCTTGAAAAAGTGGCTGTCCAAGATTCCAGGTCTTTTCTTTTCACATGATTTCAAAACAATATATCGCCGAAGGAAATATTTATAAATAGAAGAGCAAACGACGACTGCAACAGCCACAAACAGTATCTTGTTGTCGTTCTGCGAATTGGGATTCCGCGAACAAGACCACCGCATTTGGTCGGTAAAAATCGAAGAACTTCGCATCCGAAAATATTTATGAGTAAGAGTATTGTATACTCGATACATTGACAGAGTGACCAATATCAGTTACTCTAGCATAAAAACTAAAATACCTCATACCACTATCTTTTGGCAAAAAACAACTGGCGCCACCCTGATAAAAGAGCTTTAGAGCTCTTAAAAGGCCGTCGCATTGGCTTTTAAAAAGATAACGGAATTATTCTTTCGAACAGTGGCATCTCTCTGGCAGCCCTAAAGTGATTTTTATCGCTGCAACAGTACCCCAACTGAACCCGGATACCGATTTTTTGCTAAATGCATTTGGCACGCGTTTTGTTTTTATTGTCTGAGTACCGAAAAGCCTGCAGCCGGCTCATTTTGCCTTTGCCGCATAGTACTGCAACATGAGAACCGCTTCCTGTATCGTGGTGTAGAGTCGGCTTACGAGAGACATTACCGTATCTACTATGTGCAATGAGACACCCGCATTGCTGCTTTATTGTGATGTCAAAATTAGATTTCCTGCCATTTATGGCTTTAGGTACCCTTCGTACTTATTGCCAGTCTCGCCGAAGATTCGTAAAAGAAGTGACTAATGACTGAAATGACAGGAAATTTCAGCTGCGGGATAAATTGGGCGCTAGTCATCCAATTAATACCATCTTAAAGCGGTATAGATCCACTAAATTATCTTCAATTGGTGTACTCGTCATCGTATGCTAACATACCACGGAAATTAGTTTGAGTGATAAGTAATAATCATTGTGATAAATGAAACGTAAAGTATCATGTAGGTGGTTATACAAAACAAAAGTGACCCACCGTCAGAGAATCCGGCATGCGGTAACGACGGGTGCACTGGCTTTCGAATGGTGGATTTGGCGAGTCTGCAATTTGTGCTATGTATGCAAAGGTAAGGTCACTCGCGTTGCGCGGGCGCCAGCGACGCGCGACGTGCGCGCGGGCGTGCGGCGGCCAACTGTCCCTGTGCGCGCTCGCTACCGCCCCATTCATTTCTACGCATGAATGAGTAGCACACCACGTGGCTGAAAAACCACTGAAAATCTATTGCTGTAAGATGATACACGAAATTATTGAACTCGAAACGACCTTGTCTCTGTACCTAGCTATCGATAAGAGGTGCTCTATTCGTGTAACGCTTGCAAATGTTTACACATGCATTGTGTTCTCTGATGTATTTTAGTTGAGTTAGTAGGTAAAAGATTCAAAACTTTCCATTACAGTTTAATTTATTATATATTGCATGTCGTAAATGGAAATGTTTTGTGTTTAAAAATTTGATTCATTCTTCGTTTGTCCCACTGAGTTTTGTCCCACTAATAAATTTCTTAGTTAGTCCCAAACATTATGCTTCCTTCGTCCCGATGTACAATTTTTATTATTTTATTCCTAGTTGGTCCCACTTTGCATTCCTTGTTCGACCCGTTGTTTTTTATAAGTAATTTTCTTTCTAAATAATATAGGTTTTTGTTTATTATTCGTTCAAAATACTTTTTTATTAGCTGTACCTTTAAAGTACCTTCTTGTGAACTGGGACAAACCGGGAATATAAAAGTGACTGGGACAAACGAATCATTTTTTGAAATGTGGGACAAAATTTCAGGACGAACGAAGAATAAACCAAAAATTTGTGCTTAAGACAGGAAATCGGATGCGACTTTCTCAGTAGGTATGTCTGTATGTAAGACCTGTACCTATAACTTAAAATCTTATAAGTGCACATTATATATTGGAGAAGCAAAAAAGAAATGAGATGAATAGTGTTTTGTATATATCTGGGTACTTTGAAGCATCCTTATATAACATGCTCTTTAGACTCATTTAAAGTTTAAGCGATCTTTCTAGATGTAGTAGGTAATGATTACTATTTATATAGGTAATTAATATGTTTAATTATAATATTATTAATAGATGGTTCTGAGATTGCTTTAGACAAGGTATCGGAATGGTTTATCAAGTTCAGCCTTCTTGTAACTGCCGTGAAGTCTCAGTGGAGTCTCATGATGGAACAACTGTTATTTTTAATTTAGTTATAAATAAATAAATTAAAAGAATCTCGGTGTGGTTCCTCTGGCATCATTACAAAAATAACTTCAGGATTAGTCGCGTAAAGCAAATGTTTTGTCTAGTTTACCTTATTGTGTCTGTTTATTTTTTCCTTCCTGACTTGTATTATTAAAATTTGAAAAATTGTTTTAATTACCTAAGTACTTATATGTTTTATTTTGTTTTTATATAAGTATCTATTGTCACCAATCCACAATCGATATTAGTTAAAATCCAATTAAATTACTTAAGCATACTTAATACTTATATCTTTTTAATTTATATTTAATAGAAATATCAAAATAAACAAGTTTAGTTACCTTTTCAATCACCGTTTCCGACACAAATATGAAACACTAAAACTCAATAATCACACACAATTTTCACTAATCATTTGAATATATTCCTTCACTTCTATATATTTCAGGCCATCACCTCTTTGGTTAGGTACAATATCACATTTAGGCCCTGACTGCACTCGCGATGTTCCTGCCACCAGGAAGTGTCCGACGGTGTTTGAAGAAACTGGTTCCTGAATAGAGCCCGGACGCCCGCGCATGCGCTTCGCTGGCCGGGGCGTGACCTAGACCCTGAAAATACCAACCCCCTCGCCCACACATACCGCGTTTCCATGGATACCGCCTCAAAATGTATTTAAAAATATACCAAATTGCATCTTATTGCATAAAAATATAGTCTCTTGACTTAGTCCTTACGAATTCGAAAGATTGCCTCTGATCGTCTGCTTGAAAATGCTTAATTGGACCAGTTGATAATGCATATGACACCAAGCGGAAGAGCAATAATAAAAATAGAGGGTACCTACCTACGGTGTTCGCCCCACCCAATCAGCTATGTCGCACCGCATTGGTCTTTCTTAGAAATGGTTTGAGGAGTGCTGGCCTTCCGGCGAACCGTCAGTGAGGGCAAATAGACCAAGCTAGCTAGGTTTGGCATCCATTATGTTATCAAGCTTAAGCGCTGTTGTGGAGCTTCGTAATATTATTTCAGGGAATGTTGCCAAGCTACAAAATTCATAAATTACTAGTTAATTTGAAGGCGACAACATATCTCTCTCTTTTATCTTAACGCTTTCCCGATTACGTCTTCAGATTATTATTAAAAACGATATGAGTGCGGGCGGCTGAAGGCTATAGGCTACCTTTTAGTACGTACCTACTTAAAACAATTCACATTTTTCAGATTTATTAATTACTATCTTTCGCCTGCGGCTTTGCCCGCGTGTGATTCCCTCGGAAACATTGCTTTTTCCCGGGATAAAAGGTACGCCTATGTTTATATTACCTTTTTTAAATGCGAAAGTGAGTTTGTATATTTGTTTTTTTGTTACCTCTTCACGCCTTATCTACTGAATCAATTTTCTTGAAATTCCGCATACACATAGATAGGAGTATTGAGAAGAACATAGGATACCTTTCATCCCGGGAAAAAGCAAGTTTCCGACGGAATCTCACTAGGACGAAGCCGCGGGCGAAAGCTAATATTTTTATATAGTTGGACTATTTAACAGCTAAAAAGACCGTAAATCTGAGTGTTTGTATATCTACTTGGTGAGTTCTTTCAAATCAGTGCTTGTTATGTGTTCTTAAGAAAACATTCTTGACGACGAACATACAGACGGATGATAGTGATCCTATGAGGGTTCAGTTTAGCCTTTCGAGCTACGGAACCGCTAAAAATGTGAACCTACCTTAGAGCGATTACTGCGTCCTTTACTTAATAACCTTAAAATAAATGCATTCCATGGAATTGATTATTTTTAGTCTTCGTTGTCCACGATTAGACCCCTTCGCCTAAGGTTATTTTTTAGCTCTATATTAATTAGATGGCAATGCAAAATTGGACCTCAATTGATAATGCCATATTATTTTATGTCTTAAGTAGGTACTAGGTACCTAATAGGTACCACCGTGTAGGGAAAACGAAATAAAAAGTGGTCCAACTAGAAAATAGCTAAGATGAGATGGTGATGGCGGATTTCCATTTATCAGACACAGTACGAGCTTATATGCATGGCCTAATCAACTCGTAAGTACTAGTATATATTCTGTGCCGAAGTAGAAATCAATAGCCGACAAACTGCGCCGCTGAACTTGCAAATGTCATCTAAGTATATAATTTTGCACCGGTAGTTAGGTAGGTACTGCGTACTACGGCCCTGACTCCTGTTTGGCACTCTGTTTCTTTGCAGGCGAAATGCGAGGTCTGTATGGATTCAGCCCGCCCACGCTCGGTTAGTGGGTATAAAGGTACGGCTTTTCATAACACATACCGGGCTGTTTAAAACAAACCCCAGTTTGAATGCTGGCTGGTTGGCTGTCTTTTGCAGAAGTTATCCGAATAGAAATGTTTTGACGCTGATTTCGTTTCAGGATCAGTGTGGCAGAGTATTCTCTTTTTATCTTCAAATAATACTTACGTTATGTTTAGAAATGTATTACGTATTCTTATAAGCCACCTTATATTATCGACCAATAAATGACGCAATCAAATTCCCCGCCCATTTTTTCTGTGTGAAACGTTGGCTTGCAAGCCAAACTAGTGACACGTTTTTCGTGCGCTATGCCACTTCTTAATATTTCTAAATTCTGTGGTATACCTATATGCTACACTTTTTTTATATGAGGCCTACTGTGGCTACTGTACTGTACAGTACCGACTCTACTAATTTGTCCCATTTAGTTACCGCATGACGAGTTAACCGAGATTTTCCTCCCAGTATATGTGTTAATGTCTCAATATATGTGTGAACCCGGGACCTCCAGTAAGACAGCCTGGCGTGTTGACCAAAAGGCCATAGAAGTGGCCAGAATTTGTTTACTTAAGTATTTAATAAGGATTGAACAGGCTAAATTGCACAAACACCAGTATGGTACAAAAGAAAATCATCGGTATTGCGTTGTCGCTCTGGTTAACTCAAAGAGCGACTACGTGATGTACTTACTTGCTTATGTCGAAATACATTTTATGCAACATAGCGACAGTCCCTCAACCGTATCTATAAGGTTTATGGTATTTGTTAAAAATTAAATCCAGAATGTATTAAGAAGTTTAATAAAATTTCTTCAATATAAGAATATGTCCGATTCCATCTATATAATACAAAGCATTTCAAAAAGGGGAAAATACCTACATATAAAATACAACCTTCTGCACCTTCAATATGGACTGTTGCCCTGCATTCCACGTTCACACCTCCCTGTGCGATCCGTACAATAGAGAGTTCTTTCTTCTTCGATTTAATTTCGTACAATACACGACCTCCTGAACGCGCCTGTCCTATTTACTTTAGTATGGCATTTCTTTTGTGTGCACAAGAGTGTGCATGACCAAGTAAGAACCGTGAGTATAATAAATACAAAAATACTATGTATTCATCCCCTTTATCTAAGGTAATGATTATGTAATCAAAATAAATTAAAAATACAAAAGCACGTATTAACAAACAAATCCTGTCAGCTGGACTTAATTTCGCAATGTGAATTATTTTTCAGTTTTTTATATATCTATTTCTTAAATTTGTATATGTGCCTTGTATGGGGAATTAATGGAACCTGTTAAAATTTTGAAACAAATTAAAATCTGCACATCGATCCAGCGATACATAAATACAAAAAAAATTAAATAAATAAAGCTTGAAACATGTTCTTACTGGTGCTCACACATTCTACGTCTCTACAGATAAAGTAACTGACCACCGAGTGCCTTCCATCGCAATACAATTCATTAAATCTATATAACATCGACGAATAAACAATTTGGCGTAAGTCCTCTACATAAGAAGCACCGCAGAAAAAACTGACATTGCCCTACGAATACTCCCGATTACCGACGAGATCGTTTATTGCACTACAATTACACGTACATAATAAAAATATGTAATAAAAAGACAGATGCCACGTGATTCAACAACCTAGGTAATTTATTTAATCTGTTATTTACATTAGACATGATAAATTTTGAAAACCATGAATATTTACAAATGATTTTGGTAACATAGACAAACGGCTGAACCATAATGTTATTGGCATTTTTATTACAGTTTCTTCAACCACGAGCCAAAAGTTAAGTCCAAACAAAGATACCTAAGGTTGGAAATAAGACGCTTTGCACAAAAATAAATAAATGTGTATAATACTATTTACAACGTGTCTCTCATCATAGAATAGAACCAAATTTTCAATTAGTTAAAATAATGCAATCTCAACACATGGCAGTAAATAAAAATATAATAGCACAGCACAGGACATTACAGACGTATCTACTTGTTTAGTATGGCTATAGGATATAAATTATGACACACTGTGATGGATACCATGAGATTCTATGATACGGACTTGTTACTTCTCAGGTAGATGGAACAGACTACATAGATAGGGATGGATTGTCCCCAGGTACGTAAGATTGCGAGCAAGTTGGCTGATGACGTTTGGTGGGTTAGAGGATCTGGAACAGCTTCTTGAGTTCCACCATAAGCTGCCAATCTGTTTTGATGAGGTCATCGCGGAAGTAGTCTTTACAGGCGTCAATACTGGCTCGCGAAATCTGTAACAAGACACACAATTTAGAATTTAGGTAAACACAAATTGTGACGCACAGCAAATCACTGCGATGTGAAGTTTCATCGCTAATAGAGATTGACGATTGTCCTATTTATTTCTCGCAAGTATAATTACATTACATATACTATACGTATGTTCTGTGTGTAAAACTCCGCTGTCATCAGAAATTAGTATAGGGAGAATGCGCAACGTAAGCACCTACATTGCAATTTCCGGCGTTGACTCTACGGTTTGGCTATTTAGACGACGCGGCTAAAATGAAAGCAACGTTTTCTCATCAACTTGCAAACATAGCCGAGCCTGTTCTACTGTTGGATCTATTATCAGGTTAATGAGAAAAACTAGTTAAGAACAGGATTTAAGAATTAATAACGGCCGTAGCAACGATAACTTTAATTATAGGCCTGCTCGAGCCGCATGCGTGGCTGGTCATGCAACCCGAGGTGAAGCCAAATGAAAATTCGATTCGATACAAATTGCAAACTCCGATCGATATGTCATAAACTAATTCAGGGGTCGTTGGATGTGTTTGCGGCCTACAGAACATCCGCAAAAACTGGTTCCAAGGGCTGGACTTCTAAAAATAGAATCGCATTGAATGTGCGAGTGGTTCATTCAGGTCGACCCAGTTTTGGAAGCATCGATTCAGTTCTTGGAGGTGAATGGAAGCTATGACGTCATAGTGAAAATAGGACAGGTTGTGCAAGCAAGGAACTGGGTCACAAGCACCCCGCGACCTCGCAACCCCGCTGCACCGCCCTGCCTGGGTACCAGCTAACGTTATTGGATTCTACAGGGGTGGTTTGTAATGCGGAAATTGCTATTTTTAGAACAGGGGTTGGGAGATAAGGTGATACCATCAAGGTGATGCAAAAATTGTTGTTATTTATATAACATGTAAAAACTCACTAATCAGAGTAAACATGATGATTATAAGGTCATTTTAAAATGTTGTTAAGTTGTTATTGTAACTATTAAAATTAATGCAATTTTATTATACATTTACAATATTCAAGGTTCATATGTTGAGTTAACTCTGAGCTTTAGGTATTATGCAATTTAATGCTAGGTATGATATGATCTCCTTTAGGATACAAATAGAAGTAGATAAAGGATAAAGCATAGTGAGATACCTATGAAATAATTATGCATAAAGCCACTGATTGTTAAGTTTCATAATTCATATCCTATCGCTATTTCATAACTTTGCATTGTATGAATTTATATGTGAAACATTCTGATAGTATTTTTATACTATAGCATCTATGCTATATAGATAGTATTTCAATACCATATATAAAATCAAAAACTATATAAAATTAGAATGACTAACGTCAACTAATTACTTTTCACATTAGGTGTAGTGATCACGCCTTTATAAAATGTTAACTCCTTGTATCGTGACAACGACAATATTCAAACGTTTCAATATAGCAGGTAGGTAAGGTAGCAATACAAAACTCCCGAACCAATTTTGGGTTTCTTGCAAATATCGCCCTTATGCGAATATATAGTAGACATTAATGCAGTTTCATCAATGGAGCCGCACTGCGAAATATCAATGGAGCATCTAGGATGGGGATTTGACCCGGTCACTGCGTTTGTGTGAATGACTGCGACATGGGATTTGCGTGTGTGCTAGTCTTACGTTAAAGCAGTCATACCACGCGAATACGAATCTTATGCTCGGTGGAATAAGAATTAGAAACGGAGGTATAACAATACCCGTAGGGCGTCCTAGATGCCATTATGACGTCGACTGGTTGACAAAACACCATGGATAATATGAACGTAATTTTGTTTTGCTAATTTATATATTTATACGTCCGGATAAACATCAAGAGGCAACTATCGATCATAGACGCCCACGGCGCTAACTTCGTGAACACACAAAATTAATCGATTTAGTTTAGGGCGGTTGCACACGGTCATCATATTTAACATCTAATATATTGTATATAAGATAACACATCGTCGCGGATAGCACTTAGCCAAAATCCTCAAACGCTAACAGTGCCTAACCTAATCTAATTGTACATACTTTGCGTTGACAAAAGTCTTTCTTACATGCGAAATGGATAAAATATCTCAAAAGTGCTTTAAGACTGAAGGTTTTCGACAATAGATCAAGTTGCTGTGTCATAGTCGAACGTTTGCAATTGTCGCAAAGTCGAATAGAAAAGTTTTATTCAAAGCGGAATAAATTAATAAATAATATAGATAAAAAAATCGGAATTCACTGTAATAACATCGTTATGACTAGGAAAACTTAAAATGTTTGGCAAAATTTAACGAAAACGTGCCAAGGGAAAACAACCAGATTGGTACGTGAGGAAAGCAGCTTAGGGGCAGCATTTACAGAGCGTTCTATAGTACTGATGAACGCATAACATGGAAAAACATACTTCGGTATATACAATCCTTATTAGTGAGACCGGAGAAGATAAAATAGAATAAAATTATAAAGGAACAAACATAAAATAGTATCGAGTTAAATACCTTTTTTGAACTTAAATGATGTTCGATTATTCGACATCACTTTGAATTAATTTTCTCTATAAAAGTGTCCATGAAGTGGTGCCGATGGGATGGCGAATGGCGAGCACAACGCGAACGCATGGAAAGCGATGACGTCACAGCCCAAAATACCGCGGCCTTCGGGCGGTGAAGAGCGAGTTCACATCAGATTTACATGGATCGAGAACATTACAAGATCCACAATATTTATAAGACGCAACATTTATTAAGTAGAACAAATTTCCGGTAGCGAATTTGTCGTTCAAAAATTTGGATTTTCTATTTCGTTAAGATTTTATAATGTGTTTTATGGTCCAGTGGTTAAGGCGTTTAAATTGACTTGACCAGGCCCAGGCCCACTTGGGGCTGTAGCGCCTTGATGATGGTTAAGTTTAACTAGGTACTTTAACTAGGTACTTACTTAGATGAGACTTGTTTAATTTTAATTTATTTTTTTTATATTTATGTATCTTTTACTACTACCATTGTTTCAATTTCGCCGGTAAAAGTATTATTTTTATAAACTAATATGTGGTTGGCAATGTAGGTGATGCTATTGCATTCGTTTTTATGTTTATCATTTAGTTTTAAGAACATTTTTGTATAGTATCACTGTTCGCTAATCCTAAAAAAAAAAAAAAGACGTTTGCCTGTAGACCCGTGGGGCGTGGGTTCGATTACCACAGGAAGCATACTTTGTTTAGTTCTTTCCACTTTGGTTAATTCATTGTAGGCTTGCATCACCTGATTGTCTGACAATAAAGATGATTTCGTGCTTCGGAAGGCACGTTAAGCCGTTGGTCCTGATTGCCATATGGTAGTACGTTAAAGGAACCACTTTAGAGGCCGAGAGGCGCTTCCGGAGAACTGACACCAGGGTGACCATGACACCTACACGGAATTGATGAATAACTATGTTTTATACCCAGTTCATAGAGCTGTTTCTAAATATCTGACAGCAGACCGAAGTGTATAAGTACTCGCTAGACGACGTGACGTGATGTGACGATAAACCAAAAGGGGACTAAGTAAATATCAGACTAAATGAAATCTTTCAAAGTGGTTAAAAAGTATTAGGAGGAACCGATGCAGTATAGGGAAAAGGGAAGGAGAAAAAGAGTTATTAAGTATTATTTCAAAATCCAAAGCAGAAGAGAAATAGGACTGCAAGTAAATCTATATCGTTCTAATCTTTCGATGTCTTATTTGTTATCCCGCCGCTATTTTCCCTCGACCCAGTGACCTGTCCCTCGACCCCCCCCCCCCTCTGCCATCACCCGCACCCCGCACCGCAGACCCCGCTGCAACGATCAATGGAACCGCGCGAGGGGGGCCATTGATGCAAACCGCCGTTTGCATTCATTGTACATTTGCACTCATGAATGAAAATTCTTTCAAGTGGCCCCGGCCCGACTGACTCAAGCTGGCAATGAATGCTAATTTATTATAATAAATGAAAAAGAATATTGGAGAATAAAAACTGATATTGACCTAGTTATTTCATTAAATGAAATGAAAGAGGTAACGCCCACTCGACGTCTACGATTTACATAAAGTACGGGAAAGCGGATTGCTTTTTGAAATGAAAACTAAGTGCGTTTACAATTTCAATGACGCATGTAACTTTATTTTCTATTTATATTGCTTGGAATATTGTTGTATTGCAAATATGAGAAGCACTTTGTTAAATAATCTTGTTTTACTCACAATTAATCTTGTATTCTGATGGTGCTCAATCTGATCCAAATAAAAGATTGTATTGATTGAACAATACATTAATTTTTGTATGCAACCTTAAGGCTATCCAAACCAATATTTTTTGCTATTTTACTGGAACCAATATTTTTTGCTACTTGGCTATCTGAATATTAATAGATTGAAATCTTTAGTTACAAAGATACAAGGACCATAAAATGATTGTTTTATTTTCATATCAATCTATACTTCTATACTGATATTAAAAAGAGTAAAAATTTGTATTTTTTGTGGGTGTTTGTAATGAATTAACTCAAAAACTACTGTGCTGATTTCCAAAATTCTTTCACCATTCGAAAGCTACATTCAGCCTGAGTGATACATAGGCTTTGGATCACGGGCGAAGCCGGAATGGACTGCTAGTTCTATTATAATCTCTAGACCTTTCTAAAATGTTTGCAACATTTCAGTCAATTTTCCAAAAGCAAATAGGTAATAATCAATTCGCCGAAGCGGATCTTTATTCCACATTTCTAAAGGGAGATCTGCCGAAGTACTCGGCAGTGGGAAGTGTACCATGTTATTTTCAAAGAATCGTCTGTGAATTCGAATTGAATGTTACAAGTTTCATTTGGCCCATTTCCCGGTATTCTATTGAATTGAGATAAAAATAGAACGCTAATAAGTTGGATGACAATGTAAAAGTATGATTTTGGTCGTTATTACACCTATTAATAAAGGCTTAAAGCTGTAGAGGTCTTTTTATGTATTTATCTACTAAAAAACTATAAACTTTATTAAGCCAAGAGCTATAGGTAAACTTCATGCTATTAGCATTCTCTGCCAGTCATAGTGTAGGTGTCAAAATATGAAATAAAAATTGAAAAACACCAAAGTTTTGTCATCATTGATTATCTATATTAGAGATATAGCTACAAACCAAAACCAAATATACCAAAGACGACACAGAATCGCCAGTTCTGGAGAAAAATGGTTGGAAGGGCCGACCCCAATTAAAACGGGGAAAAGGCCGGTAGAAGAAGAAGAGATATACAAACATCAGAAGGGCGAATAATTAAACCAAACTGCAATAAAACACAATCGCGACACTCGTGTTCTATTCCCGGGCGCAAACATTCGATGTTTTGATGTTACCGGACAACTAAATAACTGAATGCGCGATACAATTATAGCTCATCTGTGCAGTTTGTCCGGTGACGAAAATAGTCTCGATATCACTCATATACATACACCAAACCATTCATTAAATCATCACATTTCTGTGCACGGGTCGCGCCTACTTACAACTGATTTTTAAGTACAGTACCTACCTACTTCACTATCAGTATCACTACATAGTATAAGACAAAGTAGCTTTCTCTGTCCCTATATCCCTATGTATGCTTAAATCTTTAAAACTACACAACGGATTTTGATGCGGTTTTTTATAATAGATAGTGATTCAAGAGGAAGGTTTTTATGCCCATGCGAAGCCGGGGCGGGTAGCTAGTAATAAATATAGACAATTTCAACATAATAAACATTTGTCAGTCTACGTTATACCATACAGTCTTGGGTGGACCCCAAGGCTAGCTCCATCTATCAATTAAATCTCTATGTAAACATGAATCGAAAAAATATAGTTATGTAAGCCCGTAGCTAGATATACTACACCAAATTCAATAATCCTTTTTCTTGTTGTGTTAGTTATGGTCAGACGGTTTGTATAGATTAGATTAAGTTAACAGATTCACCACAGGAGCGAAGTCGAGACGAATAGCTAGTAATAATATAAGTAATTTTGATTGAAATTTGCTATTAACATGTGACATTGGGATCAGTGTTATTTAGTTGAAAGCAAAATGACTTCCAAGAAACAACACCGGAAGGCCTCGTGCACTAAATAAACATTATGTACTAACTATTTCTTGTATTATGTACGTTCTACTTTGGCCATGTTTCAAGTAATGACAATGTATGGATATTCAAGTGCAGATACTAACCCGCATGACAAGAATGGATACCGGTATTTTTAAGATCCAAAAATAACGGTTTTAACTTCACTATCACTACATAGTATAAAACAAAGTCGCTTTCTTTGTCCCTATGTCCCTTTGTATGCTTAAATCTTTAAAACTACGCAACGGATTTTGATGCGGCTTTTTTAATAGATAGAGATTCAAGAGAAAGGTTTTTATGCCCATGCGAAGCCGGGGCGGGTCGCTAGTTGTAAATAAAAATAGCGGTAGATAGCTGAATTGGGGAAAAAATGAGGTAGTATTTAACCAAGTCGATCTATGCTGCTTTTGGTAGGCGCTAAGATGAAAACGAAATTGCTTTGTTAGTCGAAAAGTGCTTACAGTGATTCGTTACGACTATGCCAAATGTTTTATATTTTAACATTGTCTTTCGGTATTCGTTTTGAAAAGTTTCAAATAAGTAATATAATATATCAAACATATTTTTGACATTCTTGTACTTTTCCGATCATTTGATAATTTTTATGGACAATTAAGTTAGATTCTATTAATTAATAAACGAATTATTATACGACGTCCAGAATAGTCTAGTACAACGTGTTTCATTCAAATTAATTGTCGATTAGACGTTAATGGTTATAACAATTTGGTAATTTAAATCATAATTGTTAGTTACATTTTTTTGTGTTTCATTTAGTAGGCAAACAGGCGTACGGCCCACTTAATGGAAAGCGGTTACCGTAGCCTTGAAAAACCCCATGTTGTCGTCCTTTGGGAAAACCGTGGTAGGTGGGAGTTGATTCCACAATACCAGCGTACATTGGAGGAAATTCCTCTTAAAGCGCACTGTAGTTGACCTTTTTTTTAAATAATTTTCAGATATCGATGCAACTATATCTACCAACAATTTCATCAGAACGTGTTTCCGAGTTACATCTTTAACTAACGCTGGTCCTAGATATAGCGGCACTGGCTATTACAATGTAGCGAATGCTGTCAGACCTCCGTTATCGTTTTAACAGAAAAATAAGACCAATAGGTGCCCCTAGTATGAGTTTTTCTTAACGCAGACGCTAGCGACTGCGTTAGCGATTTAGTATGGCAAACCTGTACAGCGCCTCTGGCGGATAGTAAGGCAACTAAGAAATTCCATACAAAATCCTAACGCAGTCGCTAGCGTCTGCGTTAAGAAAAACTCATACTAGGGGCAATGATCTAATCCGGGTCACCGGGTGAGTGTCCGGGCCAACACTGTCCGATTTTTCAGGCTGCCTTAAAGGCTTCTTCTTCTTAGCAAATCGACTCTGGCTATTTATATTTGTGAGGACCAGAACTCCGCCACTGACAAGGCGTTGTCAGTTGCTTCGTATAGGTCCCCGAGCGTGCAGATGGCTGGGCACACGGGGCAGAATAGCAGATGTGCCATGGTCTGAGGAGAGACACCACATCTGCAGGTATCCTCTAAGCTGTACCCCCATCTGTACATGTTGTCCTTGCTATGGCCAACTTGGGTCCGGAGTCTGTTTAAAGACGTCCCTATATATTATATATATATGTAGGTTTCTTACAAAGCTGAACGACTGCCATCTAGCTATAGCAACTTGAACAATAACAGCATAAAGTGCCTTCCAAATCATGAGATAGAAATGGCACTAGTAGCCATTTATATCTCGTGATTTGGACAAGTTATTGGTCAAGTTGTTACCGCTAGATGGCAGTCGTTCAGCTTTGTCAAAAGCCTTTTAGACTATCCATCTATCATATCGAAATATGGCGGATGAATATCTGTACTAGCATAGTATTCTGTAATATGTGGTACTGAAGCCAATCTGAACAATTATCGTCGAGCCGACATGCCACATGATCACTTCACTACAGAGTATATTAGTCGCATCCTCTGTCCCTATGTCCCTTTGTATGCTTAAATCTTTAAAACTACGCAACGGATTTTGATGCGGTATTTTTAATAGATAATGTGATTCAAGAAGAAGTTTTTTATGCCCTTGCGAAGCCGGGGCGGGTCGCTAGTACGGATATATATTATGTTATATTATTTAAATATAATAACATCTTACCTTGCTGACTAGCATATCAGTCTCGTCGAAATGTCTGCCGAACATCTTGGGCGATTCGCCCGGTATCGGCTCGATCTTAATGCACACCTCCTGGCCCTTGCGTGCCGTCTCCACTTGCTTGTGGTTGATCTCAATTGATGTCACTATGCCCAGCTCGACGAACTATTGGGACCATAAACGAGAATAGTTCATTTTAAAATTTTATTTTTTTAAAACTTAAGGGGATTTACACAATATTAAGAAACGTTTGTTAAGCCCGTTTTGACTAAAATATGTTTTGTATCTTTCTCTCTTACCGACATTTCTCAAGTGAAAGAACGGGACGAAACACATTTTAGCTAAAATGGGCTTGACTAACGTTTTTTAATACCAGGGTAAAATTATAATTGAAAATGTTGACCTACATTGCATATTTAATCCAGCGTCTTAGCTGGAATAAATATGGCCGTTTTAATAAAGGAGCGAATCCAACGGAAAAAATGGAAGTTATTACCTTTCACTCACACAATATAAATAAATATATATTGTGCAAGTGAAAGGGAATAATTTCACTGAATTCACGAAAATAACTAAAATAAGTTTTGTCGCTCTTTCACGTTAAATATATATTTAAGAAAATTAAAAATGTATTTAAAATTAAACGATATTTAAGATTGAAAGTGGCAATTCATATAGACATATTCAGACAGCCAATAACGAATTATAGAAGTAATTATTTTAAGGATAAGGCGGTAAGTGTGCAGTACAGTTACCTAGTCCAGCGCATTAGTACCTATATTATGTTGATTGAAGTCAACGTTTGAAATCAAAATGATAGTGTGACATGTGAAATGTACTAAAACTAGAACAGCTTTATCAGACGTAGGACACATAACATAAATGACTTTCTTGAGAGATCTATTTATAATTTAATACGTGCTAGGGAATCGAAATTCCTGAGAAAACTTATATCTTTATTTTCTTAGTTCTTTTTTTTTATTTCACTCTGTGACGTACTGTTAACACCCTAGTAGGCCAATCCTCCACATTGGCCTACTAGGTTCTGGTTTCCATTGCCAGTGAGGGTAAGTTGTAAAATGGCTTAAGTTGTCTTGCAGGTTTAGGGAATTTATCTATAAACATTTTTGGTAAAAAATAAAGTATCGTTGAGTTACTATCCCATACACGTTTATAACTTACTTTGGGTTAGCTAATAAGTGATTTTTCTTTTTATAACTTACTAGCTGTTCCCCGCGGCTTCGCCCCGCGTGGGACTCGGTTATATCGCGCCCAAAAGTAGCCTATGTTTGACCTCGGGTCGTTAACTACTTCCCTACCAAATTTCATCACAATCGGTCCAGCAGTTTAACCGTGAAGAGGTGACAGACAGACAGACAGACAGACAGACAGAAAGACAGACAGACAGACAGACTTTCGCATTTATAATATTAGTATGGAGTATGGAAGTATGGACTAGCTGCGCGTGCCGCGGTGTTACCCGTGGTTTGTCATACACAGCAAAATTTATCAAAACAAGATCGAGGTTTTTATACTACTACTAATATTACAAATGTGAAAGTGTGTGTTTGTATATTGGATGGGTATACCTTGAACCTTCAGCATGGATATAGGCTACTTTTGATATAACAGTGGATACCGACGTCCCTTTGTACTCATTACTTGAATTTGTATTCAAATGTGTGTTAATAGTTTGTATGTATGTAAAAACTTTATTGTACAGAAAGAACATTGATGATACAACATAGAACACAACAAAAGGCGGACTTATCCCTAACAGGGATCTCTTCCAGTCAACCTGTATAATAAAGGAAAAAGAGTACACGGGCATTAAAGAGGGTACATCGCAAAGATACACATATGATAGTATAATAATTTTTCTATCTATCTATCCACACAGGCGAAGCAAGTAATCTATAGATTATCTCTAGATAATATGAGGCTTTTGTGAATTGTTAAAATAATAAGACTGACCTCTTTGCTTGGGACACAGATAGGGGTGCCTTCCTTCACAATGCCCGCTTCCACCATCACGCCCGCCACGATCGGGTCACGGGAATTGAACACGAACTGAGGCAGTATCTAATCAAAGAAAATTCAAAAGTTAATACACATTACAAATTACAATACAATACAAAACTCTTTATAGCACCAAAAAAATATGATGAGGATACTTTAAAAAGTCGTGTTTAAAATTCACACAAATTTTTTTGCTAAAAATAAGTGGGATCTTAACTTTATTTGTTTTTTCAATCCTAGTAGCTTTTAATAATAAAAATAACTAAATCTTTTTTGACGTGACAACGTCTTATAATGCGATGGAGCCGGCTGCACGTTCGAAAAAATATCACGCAATGCGGCGTTACCTCGCTCTGAGGCGTTCCATTTAAGGCTTGAAGTGCAAGCGAATTTCTTATGACGTTGTCACGTTCAACTATCGTCAGTAAACCAAATTTACAGACAACCGATTTTTCTTAGGGAATGGGAGCACATGGTTAGACCAACCGCTTCCAACCGATCATTCTAGAAATCCTTGAGGGAGGCCAATGTCCTGGAACCTGAGGCTGAAATGATAATTATGATGATACTATAATACCATATCTACTTATAATAAAACTACTCACTTTGAGTTTGCATGGGAACACGGCTATATGCTTGAACTCCTCCCGTTTCCTTTGCCGCAGCTCCTCGCGGTAAGCAGTGAACTTGTCAAACAGATGGTAAATAATGTCAGCCGCGAAGATCTTCACTCCTAGGTTGTCCGCCATCTCTTGTGCGTCACGCTCGATCTATGATCAAAAATTGTACATTACTGTCGAGATAGGAAATGAAGCAATTTACGACCGAGTAATATTGGAAGGCCAAAGCGCAGCTGAGCTCTTGCCAATCGCCTTTTAAATATACGAGGACGTAAATTGCTTTTTCGGCCAAGGCTTGTACAGTACTTTTCTTCCTCTGGAGCTGGAGAGGTCATCGTGTCAAATTCTACATTGGGGCCTGTTCTGTTTTCATATTTTTGAAATGCCCATAAAACAATAAAAGAACCAAGTGGTTGGAAGAACTAACGTAACAAGTGTCCAGCAATTTTCATTACCAACCGCTTGAATAGGTTTTTTTAGTAGACCGGGCTGAGTGAAACTACCAAATTTTTTAAAATGTGTACACTAAAAACCCTCCATTAGCGGCCGGCAATGTATTTTTTCAATTACATTGTCGGCCTAGGCCAGCAATGAGTGTTGACGTATTGTTTTTTTAAAATAATGAAGTTGTTTCCGAGCAATAGGAAGAATTTTCCCTTCATTGCATATTTTACTAGTACAATAAATAATCTTTTCATTATTGTATGTAATGGACAAAAAAAGCCTTACCTTGACATCAAAAGCAAGTATGGTGGCGTATTGCGAGTCATGTTCCAACATGGCGGACGCTTTCATGACGTCACGCTTCACCACGGGACCTATCCTGATAGCCGAGTACTGCGAACAAACGAAAAAAAAAATTATTTGCCGTAAATTCAATTAACCCGAAAACTAAATTTAAATTTTCGGTATTCAATCAGATTTTTAAGAAACTTTTTAATACGATTTGAAAACTTTTTTTTTTACTTTATAATTCATTTTCATGTTTTTAAGTAACTATAGGGCTAAACATACATAACATTTTATACACATCAAAAATTTTTTTTTTTTTGTAAAGATAATAAGCATGAACTGATAGTGCGTCCGCGATATGGTTTTGTATTTTAACTTAAAATTTTTTTTTTGCTAATTTGTACGAAATTATAAAAAAATATATAATCCATACTAATATCATAAATGCGGAAGTCTGTATGTCTATCTGTCTTTCTTTCACTCGTTCACGAATAAACCGCTGGACCGATTTTAATGAAATTTGTTATAGATATAGTTAGGACCACATCGAACTTTTGGGCGCAATATAATCAAGTCCCACGCGGGCAGAGCCGTGAGCAGTAAGTATATATTTTGCTGATAGACACAGTGCATGGTAATACCGACTTCAGGACGCTAGCTAATGTTACACACTTTGTTTATGTAGGTTAAGACGTAATGATACTACGGATGAAATGATACTGTAGTCGTTATGATACTATGGACCTTGTGCACCGGAAGGACTTACCGGAATCTTGCTGGTCCTGAGGAACTCCAGCAAGGCCTCGAGCGAGCCCAGCGTGGAGGCCTGCACGTACACGCCGCGCTCGGACAGCTTGATGGAGGACAGCGCGGACTTCAGCTCGCGAGCCACCTCCTCTCTGTTCGAATATTACAACAATGTTAGCCAAATCGGTCCGGCCATTTATGAGTTTTAGCGAGACAAGTGAACAGCAAATCCTGATACGAACAAAAATATTGATACGAACGGGGCACATAGCGCGCAGAACTGATAGCGGGGCAGAAAGGTTCTGGAATGGCGACCACGTACTGGCAAGCGTAGCGTGGACATGGACCTTATTAAGGTCGCAGGAAGACGCTGGATGCGGGCTGTTTAAATCGGTCAGATTGGAAATCTATGATCCCTCATATGGCCTATGTCCAGCAGTGGACGTCTTGTGGCTGATATGATGATGATACGAAATTAAAATATTAAAGCTCCACTAGTTGGCAAACCCTGACAAAAGTCGATCAGCCCTGGCTGTGAAAGTTTCATGCAACGAAATATTCGCGGTAGAAGACTAGGGGGATGCCTTCATATCGTAATGAACCTTATGTGTATTTGTATAAGGCCTAAAATTGATTTGTTCACCTGCGATGCGAAACGATCAAGAAATAAAAAAAGCGAGACAGAAAATATCTCTTTCTCTCTCTCTTACTCTTTGGGACGTATTGCGAAACATTCTAGCGAGTGCCCGAACGCGGATGGTGACGAAGGGAATAAGATTGAGTGGAGAAGCGAAGCAAGTGACTTCAAAAAAACATCAACGACTAAGACCCGAGTTCACCAAAATATGTTTAAATTAAGAACAACCATTTACACTTTAACAAGCAGTTTAATCATATTAATAAACTGCCGTTTAAATGTAAAAGTTACTTATGTTTGTGAACTCGGGTTTATGTGGACAACGTTATATGATACGGACATTTTGTGACAATATTTGTGTGGACTATTGTGGAAGGTGAAAACAGTCTTCTCACCACCGTCACCTCGTCATAAGGTGTTTTTTTTTCAGATTACCAACCCTCAGCTCGTCCATACTAATATTATAAATACGAAAGTCTGTCTGTCTGTCTGTCACCTCTTCACGGCTAAACTGCTGGACCGATTGTGATGAAATTTGGTAGGGATGTAGTTAACGACCTGAGGTCAAACAGGCTACTTTTGGGGGCAATATAACCGAGTCCCACGCGGGGCGAAGCCGCGGGGAACAGCTAGTAACAATATAAATTAATGAAGATGTCACAAAAAAACAACTGGAACTTTTCAACCGTAAGAAGCCGAAACGAGTTCATTTATAGAACACATAACAAATCAATCAATCGATAAAATAACACAGTAAAGTTGAAGAAACTTGAAAATTAACTCACTTCAAGACATCGATTTCATCGGGCTTTTGGGCCACAAGTAAGTTAAGGCCTGCAATGGCCTTCTCGAGTTCTTTGGCGGCTATCTTCACTCCCTGCGCGCCGATCACTTCTTTATACTCAATGTATGCATTCTGAAAATAAACGTAAATATTACTTTCTGTCCCTTCTTATCTTTCCTCAGATACTAATATTAGCTAGGAACAGACTAACGCCCGAATACTCAAACGAGTATCATGTTGTCGCGCTGAACGTCAACGATATGACAGTGACAGCATGATACTTGAACAGCTCTCAAAATTGAGTAGCATTTGAGTATTCGGGCATAACCCTTTATTTTGTTTGGTTGTGTTTTAGTTGATTTATACTTTAGATTCGACTATTTTTTTATACACAGTGCTTCTCAAACATGCCATTGGCAAAATCAGTACGTGCAGTGAATGTAGGTAAAAACAATTTTGACGAGTTAGCCATTTGATTCGACTAAAAGAAAAAATTGATAATCTGTAGGATAATTTCAAATTTTTAAGTATCATGCGATACTAATAGGCTATTTGACTTGTATTTTGTTTTTGTTTAAAATAATTATTTTGTATTTGTTTAGATTGAAATCATTTTTTTTTATATTTTGAAAGCCTTCAATCACAGCAAAACTTAATTTCAAAAGTTCTCTTTGAATATATAATCGAAAACAGTGTCCGCCATTTTTGCAGTTTTGTGACGTCATTGTTGTGTAAGGTGCTAATTTTGAAACCTGATTCTCGCAAAATAACAAGAGTAGCATGAAAATCATGCGATTCCAGTTTTGTCGAATGAAAATCAATCGAATCACCTATGGACGAATCACAGTTCAAAGATAGGTTTGAACTGACCATTCACCATAAGTTTACGTCACATCATGGCGGATGATGTCCGGCCCGCGTTTTGACAGTTCCGAATTTTAAGTAAATTTAAAATTGAAATTATACCCCATCTTATCCCCCTCATCTTATATTTTCGTGGGTCAAATACTGTAAGAAATGGACATTTGTTGCAACAAAATTGATATGAACCTATAGTTGGCGCAATAAAAGTTAAATAAATAGATGAATAACCTTAACTCGCAGCTCCTTCATAGGTTGCGGCATGAGCAACGACCGTATCTGTGTGACTATAGGCCCGTCAGTGCCCGCCAAGATCATGGTATCCCCCTCTCGAAGAGTGCCGTTGATGAGGATGGTATCGATAGTCGTGCCCAAGCCAGGAATTGCTTTGACCTGAAATACAATTTATATTAATACGATTGCAATTGTTACAATAATCATATTGACTGCTGAAGAGCATTGTTTCATTCCTTTAATATGCCCTGAATCAATTTTGGAATTGCTACATTCATTTTGACGACTTCCGTGGTTTATGGTTAACAAGTCTGTCCGCTTCTCAGGAGGAGACCGACCTCCTTGACCCTCCTTGATCGGGGATCGAACCCAAGGGTCAAGATGAAAAATTATCTTGTTTTTGTTTAGCCCGAGTGTTTTTGAGTAGCCCGAGTCTTGGATGTTTATCTATATATGTATGTATTTGTTATAAAATATACCTAATATCGTTGAGTTAGTATCCCATAAGTCTCGAACTTACTTTGGGGCTAATTCAATATGTGTGATTTATTGTTATATATTTATTTACATATATAAAGAGTCGGACGAAACCTGTGAATGTGTGTTAAGATGCTTAAATATTTGCTTTATATCATATTTATTTTAGTAACTAGCATATTTTATCAATCATTCGCTTGTGCGTCTTTCATGACGTAAAATTGTACAATAAAAAACATTCAATATTTTATTTGAAAACGTAATTTTAAATTTCTGCTTTTTTAAAATGTACTGTAACATCTTTTGCTTAAGGTTGTCACTCATCCGTTGCCATCTTGTGGCACAGAATCTTTAGTTTAATACCCGGCACATAAGTAAACCACAAACGGGACGGGATGCGCACGTTAAAATTTGTATGAAAATCGGCTACTGCGCATTCAAGGTCATTTCAAGTCGACTGAGAAAATCGGCTAATGGGGGAATCATGACATAGGCGATGCGGCTAGTAACCCATCACTATTGATTTCCTGTTTCAACTGTCATCATGCTAAACGTGGTCTAAGGTCTTATGGTCCTGGGCTCTGTCTATCCCGTATGGGATAAAACAAACAAACAAACAAAAAGACGTGACTATATGTATGTATGTGTGTAAGGTAATTTCAGTTTATTGCCAACTTATATGCCGCGAACTATACAGTCGGTGGCACAGCTTCAAGCTTCAAAAGCTTCCATTCAGTTACCTCGAGTACAATGGCCAGCAGTTGCTGCGAGAACACGAGCCGCTTGTGCAGCGGGCCCTCGCAGGCTTGCACTATCATAGCGAGTAGATTGCCCATGCCTTCGCCCGTCACAGCCGATGTTGGCACCAGTGACACGTATGTTCGCGGGTCCGGGTTGTCGTAGAACAAAGCCGCGTTTAGACCCTATGAATAGAAAATTAATATAATAGAATAAATGAGGAATTTATTGCACCAAACAAATGTATACATAATTTTTTTAAACTAGGTTAGGTACATAGGCGGACTTATCGCTAATGCAATCTCTCCCAGTCAACTTTAGGGTGGATGGAACTGAATTTTTTGAAAGGAAATTTGGTGTATTTAGTTAGGTATGTATAACAATCAGTGGGTCTACTAGGAATTGTTATCCCAAGTAGTCCTATTAGTGTAATCGTAAGAAATCTCAAACAGTAGGTGAAGTTGACAGGAAAGGCCTCAGAATTAATTCAAACTACATAGACCTATCCACCTTGACGTGGATAAGGTTATAATCGATAACAAGGGCTATTAAAATATGGGTTAGTAGATGAGGCATGAAAGCGTAACAAACAAACAAATAAGCAAACAACCTCACTTTCGCATTTATAATATTAGTTGGGATTTTATTCTGCCCGGCATACAATAGGTCGATTTGTTAAAATAAATATTTTAATTACCTGCTCTGCAAACTGAAGCATGACATCCTTGCTTCTCTTCTCAAACTCAAGCTGTGTATTTTGTTGCTGCATCCTCAAGATATCCCTGATGTCTTTGCGTTGGGCGCTCTGCCAGTCGTACAATCGATCGATTTTGTTCAAGGCCACTATGAAAGGAGTCTTCTTTTGTTTTAATAAGTTGATCGACTCGATCGTCTGCGGTTCTAGACCGTGCATGATGTCCACTACCTGGAATATTTTGAATCTTTCATAATGTTATTCTAAAACCAAAAATATACTGTATTTTTATGAAATAACAGTCTAGAGGTAACTATTTCATATCTTTTGACATCAATAAAAAAGCCTATTGGCATATTTTCATTTATTGCATATTTATATATATGCATTATTTCTGGTTACAATGAACTATATTTTTGAATCTACATCTCTTGAATCTTCTCATTTGTATATGTTGGATCAATAAAATATTTTTTCACTAGTAAATGTAACTTACCAAAATAGCAATGTCACAAAGCGAAGACCCTCTATTCCTCAAGTTGCTGAAGGACTCGTGACCAGGTGTGTCTATGATGAGGAGACCAGGCAATTTGAAAGCTATTTCATTCACCTAGAGAAGGATATTCAAATTTAGTACATATCTGACATATAACATGTGTGATCAAAAAAATCGAGATGGAAAGACATAGTGCAATTTTAATTTAAATCCGACGCCCGAACACTAACGCTACTCTATTTCGAGAGCTGCTCAAGCATCATGCTGCGGCAACAACCTTGTAGACCTTTTTTTATGATTTTGATTGGAATTTACATAATTTTAATTTTTAATCCGTTGCGAAGTTTTAAAGATTTAAGCATACAAAGGGATATAGGGACAGATAAAGCGACTTTGTTTTATACTATGTAGTGATACGCCTTTTGTGCGATACATTGATTTTTGTGCAATAAACAATAAATAAATGAAACACACTCACCCCCTTAACATGTTTGGTCTGCTCCTTAATATTCTCAATGGGCACATTAGTAGCACCAATCTGCTGTGTGATACCACCAGCTTCTCCATCCTGCACGTTGGTTCTTCTCAACTTATCCAGAATCTTGGTCTTGCCGGTGTCCACGTGACCAAGCACACAGACCACGGCTGCACGGAGTGGATTGTTCACTTTGTTCGCTTCATTTTCTTCACGACGTTTCTGACAAAATAAGTATTTAGGAAATTAGGGCTTGCAACTCATAGTGTATAGATATAGGGATAAATATATAGGGACAAATTACACATATTGAGTTAGCCCTAAAGTACTCAATACTCAATACTTTATTGCACCTTAAATTACATGCAGATTATACAATATTACAGATATAATGTATTCTACACTCCTTCAAGGACCCTGTTGGGCACTGCAAAGTAGAGAGGAGGAACTAGCTATAATTTTACTTAATCCTAAAATAATACTTCTTTATGCAACTTTTTATTTATTTATTATTGTTATTATTTATTATAATTTATCTGCTTTTCCTTTATTTGCATATTTTTTATTTACCTATTGTTGTTATTTTTTATTTATTATTCGGTTACAACTTAACCTAATGAGTTTTTATATATTTTTATCATTCAGGTACTCTGAAACAGTATAATAACATTTAGAGAGAAGAAGTTGCTTAGTTTGTTTAATAAAACTATTTTCGTTTGTGGCATTTTTTATGTATTCCGGAAGTTTATTATATATTTTGACTGACATAGCTAGAGGACTAACTGAGTGTAGTGTTAGTTTAGAATTAGGCAGTTGTAATTTATTTTTGTATCTTAAATCATATCTAGTATTTATTTCCATCCTTTTTTTGAAGAACTTTAGATTGTGGCGAGCGAATTTGCATGTTTCTAATATATAAATACACGGTAGGGGCAGAATATTTAATTGTTGGAAATGTGGCTTGCAGCTTTCTATTTGTTTTATATTTGTTATTATTCTTATTAACTTTTTTTGTAATCTAAACAAACTTTCTGAATCAGTAAGTTCGAGACTTGTGTTATGGGATAACTAGCTCAACGATAACATATTTTATAACAAATACATATAAGTATAAATAAACATCCAAGACCCAGGTTAATCAGAAAAAGATAATTTTTCATCTTGACTTGATCGGGAATCGAACCGGTACCTCCTGAGTAGCAGTTAGGCATGTTAACCATTACGCCTGTCCTTATCTACTTATTTACTATCCCTACCTCCAATCTCTTTAAGATGGCTTCCCTCTTCTTCTGCACATCGGTCATCTGCTCATCTTCAGAGTCCTCCTCTGAACTGCTTTCATCCTCTGAGCTGTCCTCCTCTTCTGAAGAACTTTCATCTTCTTCCTCCTTCTGATAATCACAAAAAAAAACACATGATTTAAGGCAAGATGTATGACTTTATTTCCTAATTTTGCTCAGATATTAACAAAAAGTATGGCATCAGTATAGTGGCATATGGCTGCCACATGCAGATAGCTGTTGCCCGCGGGTCCACTCGCGTGGGACTCTGTTATATCGCGCCTATAAGAAACCTATATTTTACCCCTGGCCCTTAACAATGTCCATACCAAATTTCAACAAAATCGGTCCAGTGTTTAGCTATGAAAGCGTAACAGACAGACAAACTTTCGCATTTATAATATTAGTATGGATGATCAAGAAATTAAAATGAGAAAGATAAATAAACACCTCTTTAGTTTTCTCTGGTTCTGGTTTCTTTGCCTGGCTCTTTACTGGTGTCTCCACAATCGGCTCAGGATTGACAGGCTCAGGCTCATCTTCAGAAGACTCTGCATCCCAGGCGTCCTTCACAGATTCACTGTCAGACTCAGGCTTCTTATCCTCTGGTTTCGGTGATTCTTCCTATAAATAAATTATGAAAGGCAGGATTGAGATATAATTGTATTCATTATAATAATTATTTAAATCAATGTAATGGGTAATATACATGCAATAAAAAGATCATTATCATTTCGTGTAGGCGTCACGTTCAATCGACCATACACACGCTGGTGTCAGAGTTCTCAGGAACCGCCTCTCAGCCTCTGACGTGGTTGCTTTAACGACTTCCAGATGGCAACCGGGACAAACGGCTTAACATGCCTTCCAAAGCACGGCATCATTTATTATCAGACAATCAGGTGATTCAAGCCTGCAATGTGTTAACCAAACTGGAACCAATTATACAAAGAATGCTTCCCTTAGGAATCGAGCCACAGTTCCCTGGTCTACAGACAAACACCTTAACAACTGGAGCATGGAGGCAGAATAACCTTTTTTAAGATTTGGAAATATCTAATGCAAATAAAACAGTGGCAGTTTTAGTGATAAATTCATTAAAAAAACATGTTTTTCGCTTTGTATGTACAGTACTAGCTGTATTTCGCGGTTTCACTCGCCTGTATGTCCATCCATACTAATATTATAAATGCGAAAGTCTGTCTGTCTGTCTGTCACCTCTTCACGGCTAAACTGCTGAAACAATTGTGATGAAATTTGGTAGGGATGTAGTTAACGACCTGAGGTCAAACATAGGCTACTTTTGGACGCGATATAACCGAGTCCCACGCGGGCGGAGCCGCGGGCAACAGCTAATATACTATATAGTCTTTGTTATTCAGTGATAATCAAGCATTATAATTGTGAAAGAATTTTTGAAATTGGTCCAGTAGTTTTTTTTCATTAGTGTGCCGTTTAGACTTATTTCGAAGGGTAGGAACGAAACTTACCTTTTTGTCAACAATTTCTATTTCAATCTTCTTCTCTTCAGAAGGCGTGGCGGGAGCCTCCTGCGACATTTGAGACTTAAGCTTTTGAGGCTTCACTCTTGTACCAAGACGAGGAGGTTTCTTCTCAGCAGAACCAATCTCAACACCTTGAGCCTTCAAAGACTCTAATAATGCTTGGGCCCTAGCTTTATCAGCTTTTTGCTTAGGAGTTAGTAGTTTACCCTCAGCTTTAAGTCTTTCTTTTCTCTCCTTTTCCTTTTGCTTCTTCCTTTCTTTCTTTTCTTTTTCTAACCTAATAGCTTCTAACCGCTGCCTTTCCCTTTCTTCTTCTTGTTTTATTCTCTCCTCCTCTTCTTTCTTTAATCTTTCCTCTTCTTCTTTTACCTTTTTGAGAGCTTCTTGCATAGCAGCTATGGTTTTCTTAGTGGGACCTCCTTTCTTGGATTTGTCTTCTTTCTCAGCTTTTTCGCCCTTCTTCTTTTTCTTAGACTTTTCTTCTCCAGCCAATGCACCATCTCCTTCACCAT
The DNA here is from genome assembly GCA_947044815.1 of Apomyelois bistriatella. NCBI lineage: Eukaryota > Metazoa > Arthropoda > Insecta > Lepidoptera > Pyralidae > Apomyelois > Apomyelois bistriatella. The sequence continues at coordinate 4,298,723 of OX345693.1, forward strand.
CCTTTTCTTCAGAAGGCTCTTTAGCCTCAGGTTTAGGTTCCTCACTTACTTTGTCCTCTACCTTCTGAGGTCTTGAATCCTGTTTAGCCTCACTAGGCTCCTTTTTGGTCTCCTGTTCTTTTTCTTTTTTCTTTGCTTCTAATTTTTTCTGCTTTTCTCTTTCTTTCTTTTCTTTTTTCTTCTGAGCAGCTGTTTTAATAGTAATGTCATTTTCATTGTCACTACCTTCATTATCATCAGCTGGCTTTTCTGCCTCTTCTATAAGTTCCTCTTTTTTGCCTTTCTTTTTTGATTTTGACTTTTCCTCAACAACTTCCTCTACTTTTAGAGGTTCTGGAGCTGGTGTTAGTTCTTTTTTAACACCAGAGTATTCCATTTCAAGCTCAGCAAGCACTTTTTCAATGTCTTCATCACTGTCATCTTTCTTTCTTTTTTGTTTTTTACCTTTTTTAGTAGATTCCTTTTTATCTTGTGCAGGTTTTTTTTGTTGTTTTTGTACAGGTTTTTCATCATCTGAAGATGGCGGAGCCTCAGGCGGTGAAACATCACCATCTTCTATTTCTAAAAGGGCAAAAGCACTTTTCTTTTCTTCCTTCTTCTTGTTTTTCTTTGGCTTTTGCTCTGGTTCATCATCTGATTCATCTAAACAAAAATATTGACTAGGTATAATGAGAATTCAAAATTCAAATTCAATTCAATTGCTCTTAGACCAGAGTTTAAGTTGTGCGTGTTGGTAAACTTGGGTATTCGTAACTATTTGATTTGTGATGCTGATAGAGTAATCAACCAAAACTGAAATGTTGGTAAGACCCCTATTATTTCAAGTATCTAAAACATAAGTCTTACTCACACAGACCCTGACTTGCGTAGATAGAATCATGCTAGTTAGCCAGGGATAATAAGTATAAGTAATTTGTATCACACCACAAGAAAAAAAATGACAGAAACAACTGATACTTAAGCTAAAAGTTGAATAAATCTGAATGTGGTATTTGTATTTAATTGTACGTCTATTATGGCACTTATGCTATGGTAGCATAAGACATTATTTCCTATTATTGTGCAATAAACAACTGTAAAATCAAAATCTAACAAACTGCAGCTGTGTGTACTTACACAATGCACTGTATATGTTTACCAAATTCTGAATATAGCTGTTCTATGTGAATCCATTCCAAATTCTTATTTACTATACTAACCTTCACTACTAGTAATTCCTTTTTTCTTTTGAGACTTATTTGAAATAGATACATTTTTTACACTTTTTGTGACTTCTTTGATGTCTTCATCAACTGATTTCTTATGTTTCGACTTTGACTTTGGTTTTTCATTCTCACTGTCGTCGGACTCCTGGGTAATTCTGTAACATATTATAAAATTTACACAAAGTGGAACCGTCTTCTAGAAACTTTACAACAATAACCCATTATAAATAAAACTCCACCTAAAACATATATTATTCGCTTTGATGTGGTGTTAAGTAAAATTTAAAGAAAATAATGTGAATATGCTAAATTTTTGCCACAATTGCAACACTCGCAACTTTTCTTTCAGCAATATTGATCGATCTTTTAAACTTTTACTACAATAATTTTTAATTTTAGTGGTTTATGTTGTTCCAGACAGCAATACTCTGACGTCGTTTTTTATAGCCAAGACGTAAAGAGGAGCTATATTATTACGAGTGAATGCCTGATGGAATGGAAACACCTAACCTAAAAATTTCAGAGAAAGGCACTTACTTTTTACCCTTCTGTGTCGGTTTCACATGCTCAATATTTGTTGTTTCTACGTCACTGTCGCTGTAAAATAAAATTAATTGTTAATATAAAAAGATATTGGCAAATGTATCGAAAAACATATGCCAAGATAGAAACTCACCCATCATCCGCACTAGGGTTCTTCTTGCCCTTTTTAGCCTTTCCCATTTTGCCGAAAAAACTTTATGAAGTCACAATTCCTACAATAAAATGTTCAGTTTGCTTATATTTTGTAATTTCTATCATGTGAAACGTAATCAATGTACCTAATTGAGTTCACAGTTAAATTGAACGAGTACGTAGCAGCTTGCTAGAAAACCGAACCGAAAGCGAACGATCAAGCAAGATTTTGGTGTTGACTGTTGAATTGAAACGTCACCATCATCAAAGTCAAAGTCATCAAAAGGACAATGGTCAACTGTCATTAGTTTGGGTTTGACACTTGACATCTACATTGAAAGATTCAATTTTTATGTAGCTGTATGTGTAGCATATAGCAGGCAGCTCTTTGTGGCAGCCTGGTGGCCTACTATCATCTCTAAAAACCATGCAAGTTCCAGTGAGTAAGCGAGACAGCGCATTACATGATATAAGGCGACATCTCCCTTACTCACTGGAACTTGCATGGTTTTAAGAGATGATAGTAACCCCCCCCCCCCACCCCCCCCCACCCCCCCCCACCCCGTGCCTATGTTGTAAAACTAGTTTTTAACCGTATTCTAATCTACCGTTGTCTACTGAATCATGAACCAATAATGAAATCTAGTTTTCTTTATTTTAGCCCAACACTATTACAATGTTATGCATGAACTTGAAAAGCTGAAAACAAGCGTCGTGGACGTGGACCATTAAGTGCAAAAGCGTCTAGAGTGCGCCGAGACGGTAACTAAAGGCACACATTACATGCTCATGCACGCATGATGGTTTTCCATCAAACAAAGGGATGGTACTCGAAAGGTGAATTGAATCGACTGATTTCCAAACAAATCATTTTAATTTTCTTACCAATAACCATGACCATCATGCATGAATAAGCGTCTAGGGTGCGCCTAAGAATTTTATGTATTTCAAACCTGTACAGCGCCCCCAGCGGGTAGTAAGGCAACTAAGAAATTCCATACAAAATCCTAACGCAGTCACTCGCTAGCGAAGATTAGAGTAGATTGAAAAAAAATGTTTATGATGTTTTTCATACTTTACTTTATATTAATAAAAAAAAGAAAATCATAATTCTTTATTGGGGTTCCATACCCAAGAAATGGGTGGGACCCCCTTACTAAGGATGCGGTGTCAGTTCAAGAATTTTAAAATCCAATAGCGCGACGGAATAGAAATATAACTTTCTACAGCTAGTCAAATTTTTATATTGCGCTCTGTTCTTGAAACTGCCTGTTACCTTATAAAGAAACTTTAAAATCACCTTAAAACTCATATTAAAAAATATCGATCTTTGAATTTTGTCTCGAACTATGCTATTTCTGCGCTTTCCTTATTTAAATTTACTTAAAAACTACTCGCGCAGTACAATGCCAAACACTCAATTAAAAACTAGTACCTACCTAGGTACTTAATAAAGTTGTCATACTAGCTCATTTGCCTCACATTCGTGCCTGAGCGTTTGACCGATAAAGGAGTGTAGTTACAAATATGATAACTTTGATACTTATTTCTCTCGCTTTAGTTATTAGTCTGGTATCATGGCTGTTATTGTTAAAAGACTATTATAAATTTAATGTGCCTGGACCTCTACCTCTTCCTTTAATAGGGAATGCTCATATAATGGCTGTGGACGCACAAAGTAAGTTCGATTATAAATTTTATTTTAGAATATGTTCTAGTTTTGATACTATCAAAGGACACTATTGTTTTGGCATGTCCGTCTTAAATGTCAAAAGTTTCTACAAGTATCCAAAGTAGGTACTTAACTTACTTAAAAAGGCATAGATTAAAAAAAAAAATGCGTCATAAATAGGTAATATTTATGTAAGTATGTACACTGACAACAACAATATTTGTTATTTATGTAAGTAGGTACGCTGACAACAAAAATATTGTTATTATTACGTTATTTTTACCTTTTTAGGAAGTAAATATTAAAATAACTTTCGTTACCTATTTTTTAGGGGATGAGCTTCGTGCAATACGGCTTTCCGGATCTCCGCTAGGAGTAATATTGTTCTGTGTTCCGGATGCCGTGTTGCTCGATGGGGATGACGATGAGATGTAGATGAAATACCTAATGTCTATGAAAAATGGATTATATGGAGTACCTACTCGTATATTATAATTTTATGTTTTTAAACCTCCAATATATTTTATCTCTAACGTTTTCTTTGAAATTTTAAACATTAGTTCTTTACATGTCGGGAAAAAATAATTTTACCCATATTTTTACGCAAAAAGATTTTCTGCATCGCAGCTCGGTCGCTCAGGTACTAGACATTTTATAAGACAAATTTATTGTTACAGGATTTTTAATTGTTATGAAAGAATTGGCTGAAAAGTATGGCAGTGTGTATTCAGTATACCTTCTACAATATCGATACATGATAGTTTCAAACCCCACCTTCGCAGAAGTAAGTACCTAGTTATTGTGAGAGCCGGCCCTAGTATTAATCACTCCCTAAGCGGTAGCGGGCAAAAACTGCCCTATCTAGAACTTTCATATCTTACGTAACCCACGGTTACTAGTAAGTAGGTACTATTATTTTCTATTTTATTACTTTAGTTTCTTCTTACATCAAGAAAGACCAAGCGATACCTCTAGGCATCGACTTGTTTACCTAGTTCCTTAAATATGGACATCTATATCATAGTTTATTTTCAAATTAAAATACTTCGATTGGGATGCCCAACTAAGATTTAAAAAATGTTTAGTATTAAGTATTACATATGAGTCATGGTCACTCTAATAAATATTTTTTCATTAAATATAAGGCTAAATGAAGTCTGTTGTAAATATATTGTGTACACCTGTAACGTGTATTTTACAAATTAAATAATATTCTTTAATTTCGCAACAAATTAGCAAAGTTTTAAGTCTAATTACGTATATAAATTTTCATTAATTACAGGGTTTACTTTCCAGCATAGAATATATTGATAAGGGTCGATCTTATAACTTTATAAAACCATGGCTGGGTTATGGTCTCCTTACTGCTGGAGGTAGGTACTTTAGTAATTTTGATAGACATTATAAATATGTATTGAAAACTATGGTGCCTGCTTATAGGAAAATATTATATAGTACCTACACAAACGTGTGTATGTGTGCATTGATATAAAAATATATATATATACATAGGTATCTATAATAAATAATCAAAGGTATTTATGAGATTTTTTTCTCTAAGGACATCGTTGGAAAACGCATCGCAAATTTTTAACGCCCACATTGCATTTCAATATTTTACAAAACTTTATGCCAATATTTTGCAAAAATCAGAGAATTCTGGTCAACAAATTACGAGAACTATCTGATGGACAAGCAATAGATTTATTCCCGATCATAGCTCTGGCAGCTCTCGATAATGTAACAGGTATGAAATTGAGCACTTATATTTTTAAATTTTTACCGCTAATAAGAGATTTTTGACAAACTTTTTTTACAGTGTCAATTAAGTTAAAAACAGTTACTTAAACAGTCTGCAAGACTAGACGATTGGAAAAAAATATTCAGTTTTTAAAATTTCATTCATCTATCTTCACTTATCTAAAGTCTATGATAAAACTCAAAAAAAATGAATTACATATGTTTTTTCTTTTTATATTTTTAAAGTACATAAATAACAAAATGTATTGAATGTATTATTGTTGTTATTAAAATATCTAACTTAACATAAATCTATCGTTAAATTTTTTTACATAGAAAAAGAAGTGGGTGTAAATATTTTATCACTAATTTCGCTAGCTTATATTCAATAAAAAAATCCAGATCATAGAAAACATTTCTGGTTAATTAATCATATTTTTCGTCTCCCCTTTCTGTAGGTATATTATGATATTAGGTAATTTTCATTCTGATTCACGTTGTTTGAGCACATTTTAGAGTCAACAAGATACCCTTCGAATGGGCATAAAAACCTTCCTTTTGAATTACTCTATCTGTTAAAAAAACCGCATCAAAATCCGCGCAGTTTTAAAGATTTAAGCATACATAGGGATATACGGACAAAGAAAGCGACTTTGTTTTATACTATGTAGTGATAGTGATTATGGCGGTATCAATGAATGCACTAACTGATACAGAATCCAAGTATGTTAAAATATTCTACAATTTAAGAAGTGGTCAATCATACTTTCGTCTCAACTTTCTGTATAATTATAATATTAGGTAATTTTCATTCCGATTCACATTTGTTTGATCACATTTTAGAGTCAATTATGGCGGTATCAATGAATGCACAAACTGATACAGAGTCCAAATATGTTAAAGCTATAGAGTGGTAAGTATAAAAATATATTTTTCTTAGGAAATGAAAATTATTATACTTCGAACATACGTTTCATTTGGCATGTATTAAATTATTAGATACTTTTTATTATTCTTGTACATTTTATTTTATTTTTGCTTAGGAAATGAAAATTATTATACTTCGACCATACGTTTCATATGGCATGTATTAATTTATTAGATACTTTTTATTATTCTAGTACATTTTATTCAAGGTTTTTCTTGCCCGTTCCTATTATTTGACACATTTAGAAAGAAAATAATGAAGAAATCGAAAATACTTTAAAATTATTTTTTATTTATATAATGTACACTTATATATATATATATATATATATATAGCTAACTCTAAAGCCAGTCAACCTTGAATAGTATGTACCTATGTATATCATTATCTAAATATTATTATATGTATGTAAAAATGATTCAGTATTGCAATTATTACTTACAATAAATTCCTATTTAGCTAAATAATATATTCTTATAGCGCATCAAATATTATGTCAACCAGAATGAGAAATTCGTTCTTAGCAATAGAGGTCGTATTTAATTTAACATCTTTGAAAAGGCGCCTAGATAGGGCATTAGAAGTACTACACGGTCAGACGAAACGAGTAATTGAAGCAAGACGGAATGAACTAATGAAATCAAATATTAAAGAAATAACTGATTCTTCGACGATAGGTATGTAACAAAGTAAGTTAAACATTTTTGAAATAGGTACTTATTCAGTTCCCTAATAATTCTACCTTCCTTACATAAATTATCTATCCTTACTTAATAATACCTACTTACCCAAAACTAACCAGTTTTATTTGTTTAGATTATACCTAAATAAGTAAACTGGAAATTTCATTCGGATTATTTTTCTAATTTATTTCTCAGTGTTTGTTTAAATATCTAGCACAGGAGTCATTCCTTTCCATCCAGGTATATGTATAACAATATACTATTGCATTACGATAGTTTGACTCTTGAGGAGGTATATAGGCTTTTATAAAGGTATAGGTATATAGTTCGATCTCTTATTGAGCATTGGTAGGTGGATGAGGAATTGAGGAAGAGAACACTTGTTTAATTTTTATTCTAAATATATATATGCTTAAAAGCTAATTTTTTTAGGTATTAAAAATAAACATGCATTTTTGGATTTGTTATTATTAGCAGAAGTAAATGGAAACAAAATAGATGACGAGCACGTTCGCGAAGAAGTCGATACTTTTATGTTTGAGGTAAGGTCTCTAAATACTTATTTTGTTTAAAATAAACATGAAATAATTCGCGGTAAGTATTTATTAAAATATGATTACTAACCACAATATTTCTTAGATATCTAGGAGTAATTTTAAATATAGTTTATTTCGGCCGACTGAACATGCAAGACCATGCTTAAATGTAAAGTATGAAACAGTTTTCAAAATGTTTTTTTAAATATACAAACATAAAAGGTCACAACAAATTTGGAAAAAAAATATCCATATCCATACTAATATTATAAATGCGAAAGTCTGTCTGTCTGTCTGTCTGTCTGTCTGTCTGTCTGTCTGTCTGTCTGTCTGTCTGTCTGTCACCTCTTCACGGCTAAACTGCTGGACCGATTGTGATGAAATTTGGTAGGGATGTAGTTAACGACCTGAGGTCAAACATAGGCTACTTTTGGACGCGATATAACCGAGTCCCACGCGGGGCGAAGCCGCGGGGAACAGCTAGTTGTTAAATATACGTAGGTACCTATGTACATATATTTAACAAAAGTGTAGGTACCTATAATTAAAGTAAAATAATAAAGGCGGCATATTAATTAAATGCTAATGTAAAAGGTTATGAGTATTATTTAATCTTCTATTTGAAATATCTGATATTGTAGTCATATGTCAGAGAATTTATAATTGTGTTCGGTGTTTTACATACCTAAACGATTAATTAAAAATGATTTATATGTTGTCTCATTTTTATGATGTATAAATACATATAATATACCTTGTTATTTAGTTTTGTTTGTTAATCCTTTTTATTCTGCTTATTTTGATTTTAATAATATACATAGGTACTATTTATATTAAAAAAAAAAAATTTAGGGTCACGACACTACGACGTCTGGAGTGGCGTTTACTTTATATTGTTTATCAAAACATAGAGATATTCAAGACAAAATTTATAATGAACAAAAAAGTATATTTGGAGATAATTTGCAAAGAGATCCGACATATTCGTAAGTACAAATAGTTTTTTTTTTGTTTAGCATTAAAATATTTTGTCACTTGTATGAGAAAAAATTGTCAATATTGTATTATTATTATTGAGGCAGATGAAATCCTAGTCTAGATCTGGGCACAGAATATATAATAAAACTAGATCTGGGTCAGGGGTACCTCAAAACTCGTGCGATATCAAAGTGCCATTAGGTCATCGATTCTATAATAAAGTCTGCATTCTTATCTTACACATACCTACAACATATAATTTTCTAATGAAAAATATTAATAAGATCAGCTCACTGATGTTGTTTCCATCTTTAGGTAACTGAATGTGTCTTATTATTATAAATTTAGTAAAGCAAATTATCATTTTAGAGAACTTCAACAAATGAAATATTTGGAAATGGTTTTGAAAGAAGCTCTTCGGTTATACCCTTCGGTACCACTCATTGAACGAAAAATAACTCGAGAAACTGGTGAGTAGCAAACAGACTGCGATCATGTCATATTATATTATAGAAAATACAGCAGGCATGTACGTACAACCAAACTTGTCGATTCGCCTATATAGACTTTTTGTATGTCTCTCTATCAAATAATAGCGTCTATAAAATAAACATGGAATCTTTACCAAATTATCTATTACTATCACTACATAGTATAAAACAAAGTCGCTTTCTCTGTCCCTATGTCCCTTTATATGCTTAAATCTTTAAAACTACGCAACGGATGATTCAAGAGGAAGGTTTTTATGCCCATGCGAAGACGGGGCGGGTCGCTAGTTATCTTAACAACGGAGTGGAGCCTTAAGTTCGTTAAACGTATTATCTCTTTTCCTCTATTAGGAACTATTATATTACCTTTCGAGTCGAAATGACTATATTATTATATATACCTAGGTATTTCAACCAGAATATGTCAACGATCCCCGCTCTGTCTCAGATGAGATAGGTCCTTATCTAGATAAGTATTATTATACTGAGTGGCAGGGTAAACATCGATGAATATATTTCAAAATAAGTGTAAAATTTTATGTTATTTTTAGAAAATTAATTTAAAATATTTGCGTCCACAAAAACAACTTACAGTCACCAAAACCAATACCAATCATAAAAACAAGTACGCATAGGTACCTACAAAGATCTTGCCACACATATGGGTGAACAAAAAAATATTCCTCTTGATTTATTATTAAAATAAATAAATTAAGTAATTCATAAATTCGTTGTGTAGATTCATGTAAGTCATAATATATTTCTGTGCGATAAGTATCCTAATGAAGTCATTTGTAATCAAGTCACGCCAACAAAACTTGCGCTATAGCGTGTGCCAGCAATCAAGAAATTGCAAGTTGTTATGTAATTACTTCTAATTAAGCAGTACTGTACCTAGGAATGAAAGAATAAAAAAAATACTCGTCATTGTCTAACCGCTAAGAGAGTGTTCAGAAGCATTTAAATGTTAAGCTTAGCAATCAATGATACACATTTGTCAAACGTAGGTATGCATCTCAAATTAAATAAATAACATTTTATAACTTTTATTCTCTCATAGGTCATGAAACCTTGAAATTCCAATATATAACAAAACGAACACACATTTTCAGATATTGCGGGATTTCATATACCCGCAGACACGTCTGTAATCCTGAACATATTTGAAATGCAGCGGAGTCCAGAAGTATTTGAAGATCCCTTAGATTTTAGGCCGGAACGCTTCGATTCTTCCGTCCACAGGAATGCCTTCAGTTGGATACCTTTTAGTGCTGGACCAAGGAATTGCATTGGTACCTACTTATTACAATATAAAACCATTTATTGCACATAGATTACGAAAAATAGATTAAAATAGAACTTAAATATAAAATGCAAACTTTTTTACAATTTCTTCCACTTTTACCCTATATAATTTTGATTTTGTTAGGATGAACATATTTTTAATTGATTCAACATCTACCTAGAATAGGCTTTAAGAAGCAGTCAATGGCCTTCTGAGGATTATAAGAATATATCCTACTTACTAACTGCAAAGGAGTTTTTGCTCTTAAGACTCGATGATACCTCGGAAGCTTGCATTAATTTTGAAGTAACATGTAATGCACTCTTTTGAGTGAATTTCACTAGAAGGATACGTCATGATCGTAAGAACTTTTTTTAAATAATGTGTACTTTATTTTTTAGTGTAAGTAGTTTAGGATTTTTAATTATGTAAATAAGTATTTGTCTTTAAAATATTTTTTTTTTTTAAATATAAAAGAAATCGTAAAGTTTACCTACCCCTTAATAATCTTACTTGCTAGACTTTAAAAATCTAGGTATATTAAGTATCTAATGTTTGTTTATTATTTCATTTCACAGGTCAAAAATTTGCTATGATGGAGTTGAAGATTACCGTAGCAGGAATTATAAAGCAATTCCATTTGCTACCTTCCTGTGTTGAACCCGAATTGGCCCCGGAACTCATTCTACGTTCACGAACTGGAGTATATATAAAATTACTCCCAAGAGATAATGATTTGTGTAATTAAAAATAAAAGGCCTGTTATATAATAAATAGGTGATAGGTGCTTTTTACAAAATTGTATTTAGAGAGTTTAATATACTTTAAATTAATAATAAAATTGACACAATTGTTATTTACTTTTTATTTAATACTATAACTTCACTGTTTTCACATGTCCATCTTCTTTATTTTACATTTTCCTCTAGGGTTGGCCTCCTAGCAATATTTATTACACAAAAGTATTCACTTCTCGGAGTGTCGTCCACCCGAGCCGAGATCTCTCACAGGTACAATATTATATTAAATTAAATATTCTTTAGTCTATTGATTTACTAACAGCCTAGATAATTAGTTCTTTTTTTGTAAAACTAACATACTATGGTTCAAACCTATGTGAAAAATAAAGTTTAATTAATAGTATCTATTTTGAGTTACTTGAATGCACAAACCATTCTTTTTTTATCTTTTTAAATCTGACATTATGTTTTTAAATTGTGTATGACATGATAGATTTGCACGCCTTACTAAGGTAAAATGTATTCGCACATTCACACCCATATTCTCAAACGTTTCCTCAAACTCCACTCATCCTCACTCGACCTCAATGGTATTCAAAGTTTACACTAGCTTCCTCACCTTAAGGAAATTACTCAATGGAGGTGAGGAATGAACTGTCAAAATATAAGGTTGGTCGAGAGGTACCTTAAGGAAGCCTCGAAAGTTTCGTTTAACGAAAAGTAGGTGCTTTTATTGAGGACCAGATTTAAAAGAACTTGTACCTACTATAATAAGTTCTTTGTGTATTAAGTATTTTGTTGTTTTATAATAAATCTATGCCTGTAAACTAAAATTGATAAAGAAACTTTGTCAAAAACTCTCTTTACGTTAAAAACTTAAGCATTTTACCAACATACAGAAATGAAACGGAACGTCATTCCTTGACTCATCCTCACTGGAGTTTGCTCAAGGAAACAGTTAAGAATACCGTTTTCAAGGAAAGTTGGAGGACTTCCTTGAGGCGTCCTCGAATGAGGTTGAGTGGAGGAGACCTATGAGGCAACGTTTAAGAATATGGGTGTCATTTTGTTACACCATCATTTTTTACATACATTCGTGCAATTAAGAGATTTGATTTGATTAGAATCTGTATTATTCCTTAACTTTGTACATCATAAATTAACTCCTTTCCGGCTTATTGATACACATAGGTTCAGTAGTAATTCTTTTATCCACATGATATTTGTTGGGTTAAAGCAACGATAATAGATAACTGAAATTAATAGAGTAAGTACCTACTTACTTACGTGATCAATAGTATAGTTGATAAAAGTACGTACCTAGTACCTGAACAATAGTACAACAGAAAATGAAATGAATTTAAAACTATAAGAATTACACATATTTACATTTATATACATAAATCAAAAACAATCAAATTTCCCTAAGTATCCTATTTCACTATTATGTTTTATAGATATCTATTTACCTATCCTTCATTTATTTAATCTCATACTAGTACCTACTATGAGCGCCGGTTTGCAATTAACACCTAGGTGTTACATGAGCTAGTGCCGGCACTAAATTGTTCGTTCGCTTTTTACAATCATAGGTACATATGTACTGTAATTAGTAAAAGTATTCTGTGCTGTAATGTATCACAGCACAAAAAATTATTCTTTTTAATAGGTTTAAATCAAGAATTTTGCGATGATTTAAGATGGAACAATTAAATCAACTAATTTCCAAACAAATAATCGCAAAATTCTTGATATAAATTAAAAGAATTAAATTGATTTGTTTGGAAATCAGTCGATTCAATTTAACTTTCGAGTACCATCCCTCTGTTTGATGGAAAACCATCATGCGTGCATGAGCATGTAATGTGTGCCTAAGAGATGGTGGTAACCCTTACTACCATCTCTAAAAAAAGTGAGTAAGGGAGATGTCGCCTCCCTCACATCATGTATTGCGCTGTCCCGCTTACTATTTGGATCTTGTATGGTTTTAAGTGTGCCTGTGTGTAACAGTGCAATACATGTTGCAAGGCAACATCTCCCTTACTCAATCGTTCTTGCATGGTTTTAAGAGACGGTGGTAAGGAGCCTGTTATTGCTTAGTGAAAAAGGCTTTAATAGACTAGTTTTCAGAGCCGTAAAAAGTATTTAAAAAAACAACAACGTTCAGTTGTCATTGTCGATGCTTGGTTTCGTCTGTCATTAACGGTTTTTTTTTTTGGAGGGAAAGTAAACTGTCGCTATGTCGGCGCTGTATTTAATTTTCAAAACTTAGGTTTTTTCGACTTATTCGCAAAGTGTTCGAGAACAAGCGTGAGTGTTAGGAAGTGATACAGTGTTGATAACGTGATTTTTATCTTTGTCACCAAATTCTCCCAAGTTATAGCTAAGTAAAATTTATCCACCGCTTCACTTAGCCATCTGACTGACTAGAATTACTCACTTGACTAGATTAGACTACTGACTTGACTTTTTGACTTGACTTGACTAAGTAGGACTGAAGAAGATTAATAAATTGAAGAAAGGCTTTAAAGGACTTGTTTCCATTGCCGTAAAAAGTATTAAAAAAAATCTGTCATTAACTGTCTTGACTGTTGTCTTGACCTCTGTCTTTCCTATGCTTGCATATTGTCAAAAAATTGTCAAAACCAAAACGCAACGCAATGTGAATAAAATTTTAGTTTATATTTTGTTAATAATTTTCTTTCAAAATGTACAAGGGGTTTACACGCATTTTAACTCATTCCGATAGAATTCATACGTGTATTTCTCCAATACTTAGGTCAAATGTTCTCTGCGCTCGAAAAGACAAACTTGCTAGTATAGGTTATATATTTATGAGAACCAAAAAACATGATCGTGGAAATCCTTCAGCGTTATTCGTTCCTGTTCCTGTTAAGCCTAACCCTGACGATATGAACATAGGCGAAGAATTCACTGGTCGCTTAAAGAAGCAAGATTTACTAAAAGTTCTAAATAAGTTTTATCAGAAACCAGAAGTCCGCGTTTTGGCGTCAGAAAACGGTTTGGATGACCAGATTTTGCACCAAGCATTTCTGTCATTTAGAAGACACTGTTTAGAACATGACTTACCTCCGGATTTACATATTATTATTAGTGATATTCTACAAGGTAAGTACACAAGTTTTTTTTAATGCTGTATAGCATTTAAAAAAACTTATGAAATATTATTTGATTTTTTTTTAACACAACAATGAAAGAAATCCTAGTTACTATTTAAGCTATTTGTTTTAGTCAAATTTACACATCATTAGTTTTTTAAAGTGAATTACCTAACACAACACAAATGCCAACAGTCAAGTTAGTAAAAATCCAATTGTATTGCTTTATTACAGGTGCTGGTCACATTGATGACCTCTTTCCATACTTCCTCCGCCATGCTAGGTTGGCTTTTCCACATTTAGACTGTTTAGATGATTTAAAAAAGATATCTGACTTGAGAACCCCAGCAAATTGGTAAGTTGTTTTAATACTACATTCCATCTATTATTACTAATTATTTAATTATTTATTTGTAGGTTAACAAAGGCTAATACAGCTGATGCATCTATATCAGCATTATCTAATTTTTCCAATTCAATGCACTTCTGAATCAAATGATTGTTCAATTGTTTGTATATCACTTTTGGTTTCTAAAAGATCAGTTAAAAAAAAATCACAGATGGAGCTGAGACAAATGTACAACATGTGTACAATCTCAGAAAGTGATTTGCAGATGTTTTTATAGCTCATCTATATATATATATATATATATATATATATATATATATATATATATATATATATATATATATATATATATATATATATATATAAGTCTTGTAAGTTACACTATTTATAACTCAAGAATGGCTGAACTGATTTGGCTGAAAATTGGTGGGGAAGTAGCTTAGAACCAGGAGAAGGACATAGGGTATCATTCATCCAAATTCGGGCAAAAGTTCCCGAGGGAAGATCACGTGGACGAAGCCACGGAGAAAAGCTAGTCTTCTGATGTAACTCAACTGCCCAGACTTGCAGTTGATGATCAAGGAGGTGCCAAAGATAGAACAATTTATGTAGCCATATACTGGTCAAAACTGAAAGACAATTTCAACTCAACAATAAGATAAAGAAATTAGTTTTTATATTATTTAGTAGAAAAGAATTATTTCTCTAACACATCTGAAAATCCTACCTGTCCACCAGGGGTGAGTGGGGACCTATATTATTCCCTTTGTCACCTCTTACAACACCCACAGAACAAGAAGCTTTGGCTTATTAACAATATGCAAACCACACAAGTGACCAAAATGACATAATCATTCATGAAAATATTCATGTAGCATAAACACCTAAACAATACTGATCCAATGTACTCTGCTGAAAAGCAAGTTAATAACTTTAAATATTTAATTTAGGTACCCCGAGGCTCGTAGTATGAATAGAAAAATAATATTCCACGCAGGACCCACAAACTCAGGAAAGACTTATCATGCCATGGAAAGGTTTCTGGAGGCAAAATCTGGTGTTTACTGCGGACCCTTGAAACTCTTAGCTACGGAAATCTATCATAAATCAAATAAAAGAGTAAGTATTTCAGTGTTGAAAATGAATTGCAATGGCTTTTTCAAATCTTTTTTTGTGGCCAGTCAAATTGTGATTATGCCACCCAGATGAGAAATTTCAAGTGGTGTAGTCATAAATAAATTGCAATGTTATTTTGTACTTAACAAGATGTTCTCCCAGTTTTACCCGCCCATGGCGGGTATGTACTAGCCTATAGGCTTCTCCAAGAATCATGCTATCATATTATGCAGAGAGTATTTTTAAAATCTGATCAATAGTAGTTATAAAGTTTAAGCGTACAAACAAACTTTATTTATATAAATAAGTAAATTTATAAATGTTAATTTGTGATATCAAAAAAAATTTTCTACAGTCTATTTTTAATCAGTTCTGTTATAAAAGAAAGGAATCTAAGATCATAGAGATGATTGATGATAGAGATGACGATTTTCTATGATGATAGAGCATGAGCAGCTCCTTACCAATTTATGCATCGTCACTATTAAAGTTCTTAGCAATAGTTTGATCATTTTAGGGGACAGCGTGTGATCTTATAACAGGTGAAGAGAGACGGCATGCGAAACACTTTAATACAATAGAATGTACAGAAGTGGAACCTAAAACAGAGGAGCCTTTGCTTCTAGAAGAAACTGAACTCACACCATCTAGTCATGTAGCTTGTACTGTGGAGATGACATCGCTCAATAATTCTTGTAAGTGCCAATCTATGCCACTGATAAATGTAAACATTGATAAAATATTTTATAGCATTTTTATTTATATCAATAAGGAATTCAACATTTGGCCGTGAAAGCGTAACAGAGTTGGATAGACTTTCGCATATAATATAACTAGCTTTCGCCCGCGTGAATTTTCCACAGGAACATTGCTTTTTCCCCGGATGAAAGGTATTTCATCCTGATCAAAAATAATATAAGTATTAAGAAGGACATAGGATATGGATCCTGAGGATCCTATCTCCTTAATACTTCTTTCTATGTGTATGTCAAATTTCAGGAAGATTGGTGCAGAAGATAGGGCGTGAAAACGTAACAAACTCACTTTCGCATTTAAAATATACATGATACAAATAACATGTAGTAAATACCTTAGTCAATTCATGATTATATCTTGTTTTCAGATGAAGTAGCAATCATAGATGAAATTCAAATGATAGGTGACAGAGGAAGAGGCTGGGCGTGGACAAGAGCCATATTAGGTATGTTATATATATATATATATATTATACATATAGTTTTATTAAATGTATAGATATATTCACCAAAAATATCCATTCTAAATTTTTACTTTTTAAATATGATAATAACAAAAAACCACCCATAAAAGTATCAATATGACTTTTCCGGCGTATCTGACCCTAATACTCAGAAAGATTGTCAAAACTAGATGGAAATCTGTGCCACACTTATTGGCAATGAAGCACCCAGTGTAGGATGAGAGTGAGTGTGTCCCATAACCCGTGCTGTCACCACAGCCTTTTAAACCGGAATACAATGCAAGCACTGGTCTTTAGCCATAGAAATAAGAGTAAAGTACGAACGCCGAACAACCCTTTGTACAAAAATCTAGCTACCTATAATTACAAAAAAAAATTTGCAGGTCTTCAGGCTGATGAAATACATTTGTGTGGAGAAGCTGGAGCTATAAATCTAATAGAAGAAATATGTAATACCACAGGAGAAGAAATGGAGGCAAGTATTTTTTTTTAATTTTTACACATATACGTAACAATCTCCAGACAAAATTATAACCTAAATAATCTCAAATCTCTGATGACAAAGCTATTATTCATATTCTTAGGAAGAGTTTACATTTACATATTATATTTTTATGAAAAACATGTACTCTTAAGGTAGACGCAAACTTTAACGGGCCGCAGCGTTTCGGGCCGGGCCCCATCACAACACAAAATGCGTACTTAGTGAAATCGATGAAACAGCTAATGAGTTTTGAACGTTTGACCGATAATATATAAAAAAAGAATTTTATAATCGGTCAAGAAATGAGGAGATATGAGGTAAAAAATATATAAAAAAAAATAGCCGAATTGAGAACCTCCTTTTTTGGAAGTCGGTTGAAAATGGACGCATAACTTTTATCGAGTCTTAAGTTTTGGTTTCAATCGAAACTGAGACCCAAGCCAAATATGAAAATTCAGCTAAAAATCTGCTTTGGTTGGACATGCTGCCAAATAGCATGTATTTTCTTGTTAGTCTCTGTCACACTTCTCTATAAGCTATATTTCTGTCCTGCTGTCAAAATTATCATCCGAGACAAGGCGAGTTCTTTTTTCACGATCGGTAATATTAATATTTTTTAAAATTCCAGGTACGTTCATACAAAAGACTAACCCAACTGAAAGTTGAGGACGCCCCATTAGGATCGCTGGATAACATAAAGCCAGGGGATTGTATTGTGTGTTTCAATAAAAACGACATTTACACTGTAAGTCGAGCCATTGAACAGAGGTCAGTCTATGCTGAGGCAGGTATCCAATGTTAGAATGTGTTGTTACCTGGCAGTTTTATTAGAAATTGAACCTTATTACTTTGGAATAAAGTACATAATTGAAATGTCTGTCCGTAGGCTGTATATTATGTACTGTAGTGAAGATTGAATTTTTTCATAGATTATTAATTTCTTTTGCTGTTATTATATTATCAACAAATATCATAAATTGATGTTACCCTTCCCTCTGCTAACCAGTGACGTGCATCCCATAAAGACATTAAGACGTTGCCTACCCTGGGCTTTCTTACATACATACATTTTATTTTCATTTAAACAATAATTTATAAACACGCGCCCCACGCGCATTTCAATTTTAACTCTAACAAAATACATTACAATACATTTTCGCGCACTGCTATCAGACGCGCAAAAAAACCAAGTACGCGATCGCGATGCGACCGACGGGCAAGGCAATCCAAGTCCTCGTCTTAATTAACACACATAGACAGCAAACACTGTCTATTGTGTGCATATCGAGTCTGTGCACAGACAGGCGCTGCGAGCATGTAGTTGTTATGCAAAGTAATTTTTGATTGGCCGTTTTACGTAGAATAAGACGAGGTCTTTTCGATGTGTTCCCAACAAATAAAATGCGAATTAGGCTAAACATGATTAATTAAGTAATTTGGTTTAAAATAAATTAATTTTCGAATGCTGTTGGAAAGCGTACTTTATTTTTTTTATGAAGATTTTATATATTTAATTTATTTTCATATATCAAAAAATTCTTCACTGATTGTATTTCATGAATGCATCCATAAAATTCTATGCAACTGGCGCTGCTGGCGCGGCACTCCGCCATTTTAGTTGTTTACAAACAAACCCATCATTGTATTTTTATGTGATTTTAATAAGGTTATTCAGAAAGTAGGCTTTTATGTTTATAACTAAACAGATGAATCAGTGCTTCTACTTGATTTGTGAGCTTTGAAACATTACAAAAGTTACAAGTGAAAAGTGATTATAACAATAATTGTAAATGTTAATAAATAGTTTAGTTTAACGTAATTAACATAGTGTAGGTATTATGTGCAAGCATTGGGAATTGGGACAAGTTTGACCTTGATTTGATCAGCTGAAGTTCTTACCTAAATTCCCGATTGGGTACAAACAAGCGGTAAGCTGAAGAAGATATTTAATACATTAATTAATTGATACATGCATAGGAAACTATGTACTTTAGGGATATTTAGTTTAATTTCATTACATGAATACAAATAATTTGTGCGGACCGTCCCTGCGTGCTGTGTCTCTCTCGTAAGCTGTAATAACTATTCATATATTTAGAGATTTCCGCAGTCTAAGTAGGTAGGTAGATTTTCTATTGCTGTTTTAACGAAACTCTTGGTTCTAAAACTGGACTCGCGTTTGGCCGATTTTATTTTGCCTACCCTGGGGAAAAACTCTGTGCACGTCACTGCTGCTAACAGATTTTCATATAAAAATAGCTTTGTTTAAGCTATAACTATAACAGTATCCTAAGAAGGATCCTAAAAAGACTTGCTATGGAACTTTTGGTGCGCAAATTCGACTTGCAATACTCGTATGTGGTCAAACTTATGTTTGCTTTTGGCATATGTTTTTCGAGTATTTCATATGAAAACTGCCAGTTAAGACTTAGTTATTGTATTGTCTTTAAATTATATAAATAATGTAACATTTTATTATAATGATCAGAATGTAATTTTTAGGGGCCATGAAGTAGCCGTTATATATGGGAGTCTTCCACCAGGCACTAAACTGGCCCAGGCCAATAAGTTCAATGACCCTGAAAGTTCGTGTAAAGTTATGGTTGCCACTGATGCTATTGGACTTGGTATCAATTTGTAAGTGTGTTTTCACCCGACTTCCCTTATATCTATAGCTATAAGAGGACCCGACTGCTCGAAGAATGGTTATGTTTTTCGAGCGTCTGTATGTCTATTTCTTTGTCGAACTCGCAGGGACTATAGCTTACTTAAGTAGGTACCCCGAATAAAGTGTTTTGAACACTGTTTTCCATTTCTGTTTTTTTAAACCTGTTACACTTTCAATCTGTTTTCAAGCAAACCCTGATTGTGCCTAAACAGTTTTAGTAAGCAGGGGTTTTAGCGATAACTGTTTTGAAAATGTTTAAAATACTGCTTTGATCTAAAAAAAAATGAAAACCCTTTACAAACAGGTTCATACAGAAAACGTATATCTGTTGCAGTTTAAAAAGTGTTCCAAACAGGTTTAAAACACCCAGATAAGTGTTACAGGAATATTTCTGTAACAGTATTAAAGGATAACCCTATTATGTCCCTGGAACTCTGTGCCTCGGCTTGACGGATTCAACATAATGAGGGTAGGAGTATATAGGGAGAAGAGAGTCTTAATTTAATGCTGCTTAAAGCGTTTGTTATGCTTTTACACCTTGTGTTTTGGGTCTTATACCTATTCCGAGTCCAAACTTAGCTGATAAAAAAAATTATAGTTTCTCTCAAAGTTGTTCTACTCAGGGAAACTAATGAATTATTGTCAATTTTCAGGAGTATAAGACGAGTGATATTTTATTCATTAGTAAAGCCCGTGGTAAATGAAGACGGGGACAAGGAAATGGACGTCATCAGTATATCCCAAGCGTTGCAAATTGCTGGTAAATCCTAATTAATAAATGTATCTATAAAAGGGATTTTTTGGGGAGGAGGTAAGAGGCAGCTAGGAAAATCTGATACGTTTGGCTATATACGAAAAGAAATATTAAATTTTTCGTATTTAATTTTTATTATATTAAAGACAGATACCTACGTTTGATATCTACGTCGTAAAAATAAAGTGCTATTAAATGAAAAATAGTTTACATTGTAAATGAAATAAATTGTTCAATTCAGGTCGAGCTGGTCGCTACGGCAGCGCGTGGGAAACTGGCTACGTCACAACCTACAGATCTGAAGATTTGGCCACTTTGAAGACATTGCTGTCGAAGCCCCCGGATCCCGTCACTCAGGCGGGATTGCATCCCACAGCGGAACAGATGGAGTTGTATGCGTATCACCTACCGCACGCTAGCCTAAGTAGCCTTATGGTGAGGTTTTGTGATATATTTACACAAGAAAATAGATATATTTACTGAACTGAAACTGAATGTGGCATAAAACGAACAGTTAGGATCGCAAAAACAATGTTTTAGAACGGCGAGAAAAGAGTCCCTTGAGAGCCATTTCACGGGTGTAGATACTATACACAATAAAAAGTGGACTGAATGATTTGAAATACTATCCGCTTTAAAAACCTTGTAGGCCGTAATTAGTAATTTTTACAGTGTGCGTGTGGTCTGAGGTCACTAAGAATTCTTTGAAAATGTACATAAGATTTAGTGAACATTTGGTAACAATTGTGAAAGTTGGAACCAGATTTTGTGAAAATCAAATAAGCGAGTTATGGATTTTAAAGCTGGGCCCTCAGTCCACACGAGGATTGATTGATATAAGAAAGAGAAATTATTTTTTTTGGGAACTGGCGCTAGCGAGACCGAAGGAACAGCCTTAATATTTTAATTTCTTGTCTCAGGATATATTCGTCCACCTATGCACAGTGGACGATTCGCTATACTTCATGTGTAACACTGAAGCATTCAAGTTCCTAGCGGAGATGATACAGCACGTGCCGTTGCCGCTGCGGGCACGATACGTGTTCTGTTGCGCGCCCATCAACAATAAACTGCCATTTGTGTGCGCCACCTTCTTAAAGGTAAGTTGTTAATTATATTATTACTAGCTGTTCCCCGCGGCCTCGCCCCGCGTGGGACTCGGTTATATCGCGCCCAAAAGTAGCCTATGTTTGACCTCAGGTCGTTAACTACATCCCTACCAAATTTCATCACAATCGATCCAGCAGTTTAGCCGTGAAGAGTTGACAGACAGACAGACTTTCGCATTTATAATATTAGTATGGATATGGATTTGCAAATCATCCTTCCTAATATTGTAAATGCGAAAGAGAGTTTGTTTGTTACGCTTTCACGCCCTATCTACTGCATCAATCTTCCTGAAATTTCGCATACACAAAGATAGAAGTGTTGAGAAGGACATAGGATACCTTTCATCCCCGGAAAAAGCACTGTTCCCGTGGGAAATTCATGCGGGCAAAGCCACGGGCGAAAGCTAGTATATTTATATTTTAGCTCATGGACGCCTGCAACAGCAGGAGTATCACTGATATATCAGTTTTCTGGAGAAACTCAGACATTTTTGAATAACATAACGTCTGCATATAGTACATACATACAGTGTACACATACAATATTACGTCTTACCAAATTCACGTAACTTTCTTTTCTGAATTGTAGTGATTTAATTATTTTCTAATAGAAATTTTTTAATCTTATTTTAAAACATAATGCTCTGATCTTCATGCTCAGCTGTACCATTTATATATCCTTAATATAATAGATGCCCAAACAAACCGATCTTGATGGACCCTAAAATATACATTTAGATTTTTATCAAGTTTGGCAATGTAAATAAACTATGTACAATTAAACAGATGGTCCGTCAGTACAGTCGCAACGAGCCAATCACTCGAAACTGGATGTGTAACACAGTGGATTGGCCGCTGCCAGCGCCCAAGACGATCATGGATCTGGTGCATTTGGAGTCTGTGTTTGATGTGCTTGAACTATATTTGTGGCT
Source organism: Apomyelois bistriatella (assembly GCA_947044815.1). Classification (NCBI taxonomy): domain Eukaryota; kingdom Metazoa; phylum Arthropoda; class Insecta; order Lepidoptera; family Pyralidae; genus Apomyelois; species Apomyelois bistriatella. The sequence goes on from OX345693.1 coordinate 4,321,403, forward strand.
GAGGTGAGAACATTTTTCAATATTAAAGGTAACTTTTAAAAGGAATATACCTATTGCGTTCAGACTTAAGGTCGACTTTCGTGTAACGCAATCGTCGTAAATTTCATATAAAGATTAACTGCTGAGTACATTGTCGCAGTACTACGGAATCTTGACACGCCCTTGAAGGACTTTTTGGATTATAGTCTATTCAATCAAGTCACAATCTGTTCGTAAACAAGAAATAAAAACATTTCAAACCCTGTTGAATAAATATCCCGTAGTTTCACCGCCTTACTCATAAAAAATTACAAACGTTTGATATTTTAGACAAATATAATTAATATGTTTTGTCACTTTCTTTCACGTCATTTATTAATAAAATAGAAAGGGACGAAACATATTTATATGTAAAAAAATATGCTTGACACCTTGTGATTTTATTATGAATAAGGCGGTAACTGCTCTTTAACACTTTGAACGCCCAACGGCCGACCGGTGACCGAAAAACAATTTACAAACTATTGTATCTGCGTTTGCGGCGTTCAAAATGTTAAGACATAAAAAAATATTATGTTGTATCCCCAGCTTTCGGTTCCCGGACATGTTCCCAGACGTGCGGCTCGTGCGTGACATGGAAACAGAGTTGGACGCCATTATACAACAAGGAATATTCCAGATCACAAGGTAAATATTGTTAAAAGACGATGTGCGATGTATTTATGTATGTACCTGTGCCACGTCTTAATATTCGACCCATATGTGAACAACCCTATGGTTGTTGTTGAACTTGACGATACTGAGAAAATCAAAGGGTATGTACGTTGATACCACTACAAATTCCAACTCTTGCTGATAAATATTGCATAGACAAAAATTCGGACGCGGTACGAACCAATTTCAATATTTTCTGCTATACCCATTTATTTATAAAAATTAACAAATGTTTGCCCATTTTAACTTACTTTATCCCTTTCTCTCTTAACTATATTTACAGTGAAAGAAACGATAAAACTCTGTTTTCATACCTGCTGATAATGGTTTCGGACAAACAACATTCTCTTATCTAAGCGTTTTTCCGGTTGGATTTTCAACGGCTAGCTTTAGAGTCTCACACCCATATTCTCAAACCATTCCTCAAACTCCACTCATCCTCACTCGACCTCAATGGTATCCATAGTTGACACTAGCTTCCTCACCTTAAGGAAATTACTCAATGGAGGTGAGGAACGAACTGCCAAAATATAAGGTTGGTCGAGTGGTACCTTAAGGAAGCCTCGAACGTTTCGTTTAACGAAAAGTAGGTGCATTTATTAAGGGCCAGATTTAAAAGAACTTGTACCCACTGTAATAAGTTCTTTGTGTTATGTATTTTGCTGTTTTATAATAAATCTATGCCAGTAAGCTAAAATTGAAAAAGAAACGATGTCAAAAACCCTTTTACGTCAAAAAGTTAAGCGGTTTACCAACATACAGAAATGAAACGGAACGTCATCCTCACTGGAGTTTGCTCAAGGAAACAATTAAGAATACCGTTTTCAAGGAAAGTTGGAGGACTTCCTTGAGGCGTCCTCGATTGAGATTGAGTGGAGGCGACCTATGAGGAAACGTTTGAGAATATGGGCGTCAGATAAGCTTTCCTGCTTTTAGGACGCAGAATAATATTATGCAGTTTAAAAACATACACCCATATAGTAAATATCTACTCTTTATTGTCTACACATATATATGTAACATAAATCAAATGTTATTAAGTATAGTATACGGTCAATGGAACAAAAATATAAAATAAATCTTGATAAATGTAATAGTTTGAGTCACGAGCTATTACATTTATCGGGATCTTTATTCCATTAAACGTAATCTATATTAAATAACTTTCATTTATGTTACATAAACAGTTGCATTTCAGGACATACGTGATAGCCTTGATTTTACGATGCATTTATAGTATTATTAGCTTCTTATTTATGCATTATTTTCATTATAGATATTTTGGAACATTCTTAATTGATAATAAACAATAAACGATTAGCTTTTCTCTTTCTTTTCTTTATTGTACTGTCATTAGGTTTTAATATAATTTTGAGCGTGTTTAGTGTGTAGCCTAGTTCCAAATGGGTTTGCTATTTAGGATCTAACTGTGTGAAAAATGTCTTATCCGATTTTTTTTTGACTTGACAAGAAAGAAGTACTAACTATGCCGTTCATTTGTTGACAGATTACTCCGGAACTCTGAGCAGGTTATGAAAGAAGATCCTGAGTCTGTGGAGCGTAGTGGAAAGAAGTCCACCAGGATAATGTACGGCCAACCAAGAGATGAAGCCAAGGGGAAACTGTCAGACATGCTCGTTTCAAGGGTATGTACTTATTTTCAAGTAAAGACAACAAAGCTTATGAGTAACTAGGCTTTATACTAAGGATTGCATTTTTACTTAACCTTAATTGAGATTTTTTTATTTCAATAAATTAAAGAGTAAACATTTTTTTTAACTAACTATAATTTTAATGTTATTAAATCGCATTATTCTAAATATTTGATACCCTTAACAGTGCTCAAAAAATTAACTAGACCGCCATCTCGGGATTCCACCATATTGGATTTAGGGTGACTTCACCAAAAAATGCATTGTCCTCTAAACCCTAAGCTTTTAATGCATAAAAGAAGACCTCTTCCGCGGTCTTCTCCTTATATATAGTTTACATATATATCAAAGCTTTTAAATAACATTACTCATACACTTGTTTGTACTATCATTTATCCCGTTTGTATTTAAAGAAACTGACTGGCTAAATTATATTTTCTTTTTACTTTTTCAGGGACTTATTACGCCACAGATGTTAAAGAAACTCCAACAAGAACTGACGACTGAACAAAAAGAAGACAGAAGTAAAAAGAAAAATCTTAGGAATAGAAGGAAATAATACCAAGATGTAGATTAGATTACTGTAAACGTGTAAGTACCCTGTTGTAAGAATGTAAAATAAAGTTATGTGACCAAACTTTGGCGTTTTTTTTTTCATTTATTACTTTAAGCAAATATTCTTGATGTATGCTCAGTATATAGAATGCTTATAAGTATTGAACTTTTTTGAAGAATGAAGAATTTTTAAACGATTTGGGCCGAAGCCTGCCAAAAATGCATCAGATAACAAGCCTTAATAAGCATACAAATAAACTGGCTAAGAGCCATGCACAGGAAGATGTAAAACTTCTTAAGAGAAAGCAAATATTGGACATCCCACCAAGCTGTATGTCTGGAGCCTGGGGTCCGCTAAAACCCGATGTTCTTGCCCCTTATGAGGTAACACAGGATTCGTTCGACATTATTATGAAAGCCCGCATGCATACATGTCGCGCCAACTCTCCTTTGCTTTTCTTGTGGCGCGTTGGAATACATTCAGTCATTTTCTTAAAAAAATAATTACTTTTGTATATTATTTTTTGTTGATTTTAATAAAATAAAAAATATGTATACTTAGGTTAATAACCCTCTTTTCGTTTCTTTTGCGTAGAGATAATTGAAGTTTTAAATTTACACGATAAGCAAGTTTATACCTATTTATAAGAAATCATTGTATATCTATTGAGGTTATCAAAAAAAATAGTTCACTAATTATCAAATTATTTGTAATGGCATATTATAATCTTCTACCACTTTTCTTATATGACAATTTGTCTTATGCAATAGGTAATATACATTGTAAGAAAAAAAAAAATCTTTTAGTAACTATTATCTATCCCGATGTTTATCTATAGATATCCTTTAGAGTAGAACATTTTTCGTGGAATCTTTTTGGAAATAAGCTTGAAGCGGATGCTTCATTGCCAATAGATTTCATGTTTTTTTATTTATTGATTCACTCCTTACACTACCATTACAGGTTTCCTTTATACAATAGTGAAGTCATTAGTTAGTTTGCAGCAAAGTTAGCGTAAAAATACACATCGATGTGTTTATGGCAAATTTTTAACGAACTATGCAGTTGACTGTAGTTAATATCACTTTCACTACATTATTATATAGTATAAAATAAAGTCGCTTTCTCTGTCCCTTTGTATACTTAAATCATTAAAACTAGGCAACGGATTTTAATGCGGCTTTTTTAAATAGATAGAGTGATTATTCAAGAGAAAGGTTTTTATGCCCACGCGAAGCCGGGGCGGGTCGCTAGTATCCCTATAATGCTTAAATTTTTTAAACTACGCAACGGATTTTGATGCGGTTTTTTTTAATAGATGCTTCAAGGAAGAAAGGTTTTTATGCCCATGCGAAGCCGGGGCGGGTCGCTAGTTAATATTAAACAGTAATAGTGGCAATGCTGTCAGCCTTCTGGGCACCCTACCTCGGGGTAATGATTTGCCGGGACTAGAATTTTTGTAAACTTTTTTTTAATAGTGTATTTTATTTTTTAGTTTAGGTTTTTTTAGTTTTTTAATTATGTAAGTATTTGTCTTTTTTTTGTTTCCATTAAAATTTTATCTCAATTTAAAAAATCTAAATTTATCATAAACTGTAATATGTTAAGTTTCAGTATGTCAGTGCCCCGCATGCCAAGAACAGTTATATGCCTATGAAGGCCAAACTACTAGTGACAATATTATTATCTTTAACATGTTTTGTAACGCCGGAACGAATCAACGCAGAAAATCTTAAAAACATTTTCTGCATAAATCTCAGAACAGTACCTATTACGTACGAGTACATTGTACGAATACTTAGGTAGAGTACCTATTACATATTACGTATTTGTATTATATTATCTCAGGTCCCGTGAAGACCTATTGTTGACCCTCCGCTTATCAGCTGTAGGTATCGATAGAGGGTAGTTCTTCGACAAACTGTCTAGTCAAGTATCGGCAGTGTAGTCGGTAGTTCAAAATGTTTGGTTATAAATTACTGATTCTAATATTATTTATTGTTTATGATAGGATATCGATTAACAATGGTAGGTAAATATAAAAGTGTTATTTTGTTATAAATGGTGAAGTGTGTTGATATAAAAGTTAATGGTGTGATTTTTAAAGGGTACCGGGTAATAGAAGTGGATGGAGTGACGACGATATTGGCGTTAGAAAAAGAGAAGATAAGTATAGAATGCAAGTCTGATGCGTCGCTGGCGTATTGTGGATTTGTTGACCCCAGCGGCAAGAGATATTCGTAAGTGTTTTGTTTTTGTTGAAAATACCAATTAATAATAACTTTAATTAAATTTATATGGAGGCACTAAACATTCAGAGGGACATATACATATTTACATAAAAACAGTCTTCTCTCTTTGCCATTTCATAAATTTGAGTCCAGTATGACCATCACTCTGCCGTTTATTCGAAGCAAAGACAACATTAACAGTTTTAGTCACTTATTGTTATTAATGTCGAGGCGACAGTGTCCACCAAAGGGAAAAGGAACCACATAAATATGTACCTATGGAAATATTAATACAAAAATAGTATAAAATAAAAAAGTAAATTAGTTTTGTCTTAGATCACTGAATATAGTCTTATGTTGTTGGATTACTAAATAAATAAAAAAATGTTTATTGATTTTTCAGTTAAAATTTTTTACAATTGTAGTTCCTCTTTAGAGATAAATTCTTACAAACGCCATTATATAAATTATAATATAAAGTAAAAAAATCACGTAGGTCCGTGGACGTCCCGCTCGTTTCTAATTATGAGTATAATGTGATGTTTATCACATTTACTTATTTTTCAGTGTAACAGGACCTGATCTAAACCTTGGGAAATGCGGCATCCGAATCCAAGTGACCATAAGCGACACTGGCATATGGAAATGCCACATAGGGACGTCATCGATAGGCGTGGAGACCATGAACAAGATCCAAGTCAGACTAGCCAGCCAGATCGCTGCAGTGAGATCCAATCTAACCGTCAGGCATGGCAAGGAAGTTACTCTTCAATGCACTACAACTAAGGGCTTAAGGCCGTTAAGATATTGCCGGTTTGAGCCCCCGAATGGCAGTCCTTTTAGTATCAATGCTGCAGTCAATGTTTCCAAGTAAGACTATTTTTTTCATTATTCGAATCTCGGCTATGGTTACCGCGCGTACAACCAAACTTATTTTTTTTTATTGCAGCGCTCTTCTGGGAAAATATTTCTACCCTCAAGGCATGAGCACTGACCGGGGAGACTGTGCGGTGACTATCAAAAAAGTGAAATACGAGGACTTCGGACTATGGACGTGTGGGGCCGGCCTTGACGACGACAAGGAATACACAGATCTCATTAGCATTGAAGTTGAAGGTAATTCTAAGTCAGGGGACTGCATTGGCCAATCATTAGTAAAAAAACAATCATCTTACATCTTCATAAAAATAAAATCATTGTCACAGGCAGACAGAGAGCGTACGACGGATATTCCCAGAGGTAGATTTCTATAATCCGATTAATGGTGGTAGAACTTCTGCTTATCAACTGCCTTTGACATATCTCTAACTAGTGTTTGGGAATGTTTTTTTTTTTCTTACCTTTGGGGTAACTAACCGAAATTTAATAATTTTTCAACAGGTTTCTACACACTATCGACAGCATCTGTGACCGGGATTACCTTTGGTGCTATAGGGATCGCCGGCATCCTTGGCTTTCTAGGCATGATTGCGTGGAAAAAGCGAAGCGTATTAGGAAGCCCTATGCAACCTACAGAAGAAATAGAAGTCAGGGAATTGGAAGTTAGAAGGCGGACCCCTCAACGATCACCGCAGCGGACGCCCCAGACCTCTAGACGCATCCCTAGCGTAGTTATTCAGTCCCCATCTCAACCAGGGTCGTCGCCACTCATGTCGTAAAAATGACGACTGTTGATATTTCAAATGGTGGTCAATTAAACATAGTCGATCGATCATTAAATTAGAAAGACTGGAACTGTCTAATTTAATTATCCAATAACTATAAACCATTTGCTTTAGTTTTGAAAACCCTTATCAAAGTAGGTAGGTAATAGGCAAGGCATATAGCAAAACGAGGGAAGAACAAAATACATAAGACATACACAAATCACAGTAGAAAATAAAATGTGAATATTTATGTATATACTAATTAATGCATATATTAAAGTACAAATTAACCTTTTTAAATATTGTTTTACCACATCTGTGCAATGTTGAAAAGAAAGTAGGTACATAAGATTGTAACGAAAATTGGTTTAGTAGGCGTGCGTATTTTGTCGTGAGTAAGAAGGATTGTAGATATATGGTACTATTAACATATGACACTATTTTTTCATATAGGTTAAAAGTGTGTAAATTGATAAATTCTTTCTATTAATTTTGGGTCAAACAAATATTGTCAAAATATCATAAACATTTTGTATAAAGTAGGAAAACTGTAGGAAGTTTTGGTCCATTAATTTCAGTTTTGGAATAATAATATAATTTTGCAAGTTAAGTTTGAAATAATATTTAATCCTTGCACTAAGTTGCTTATTTTTATTGTATAATTTAATGCTTTGTATGTAGCATATCATATTATGTCTGAATGTGTAAATAACTTATTTTAAAGTATATTCGACTGATAGTTGTCCACTACCCAAACGGTTAATTAAAAAAAACATTATTATAGATCAATTCCTAGAATCTAGTGGTGTAGTTAATCTTTACTCAGTAACAGATATTTTGATGTTTGGAGATCAGAAAAACCTACAATCTAACTATTTCCCTCTTTCTTTAATTTCTCTTAGCATTTTTATAGCCTCCTTTTTAACTAATAAAATCTGCATCTAAGCTAAGACCATAGTCAGAAAAGTCATGTAAAGCTATGATTCTATTGTATTTTATCTGTAATTTCTAGTCACTATCCATTTGATTTTGCTATGCATATTCTAAATAGTCAGATGGTGACTACTTGAACTCAATCGAACTCGGTGGTATTCTTAGTCGACACATAGCTTCTTCACCATACAGAAATTCCTCACTAGAAGTAAGTACCCAACTGTAAAATTAAGAACTCATCAAGTTGACCTCCAATGAAGTTGAGTGGAGGCCATCTATGATATAATGTTTAAGAATACTGGTGTGGGTCTCCTTGTTAGTGATGAAAAACTGATGTACACATGTTAATTTTAAATAAGATTTAAGGATAGTTAAAAAAAATATATACTTTAAAGAAGATTTTGTAATTCACTTAATCCTAATAATACTTAAAATATATTTACATTCAAAATCGAGAAGTGCCTCCTAATAACTGGGATGGTTCAGCATGAGCGCAAGTCTTTCCATATTAACAGCATATACCGAGTGGCAGGCTATGGCATTCTTATGAGTCAGCAATGTGGTGTAGAACTCGTCTATGGTTAACTTGTCATCGTTAGGCTCTGGGTTTGGCACACTGAAATATAAAAAATATTTTATTGAGATTAACAGCCTGACAATCTGTGAAAATTTCAAGTCTCTGCCTTATATGGTTCATGAGATGTGTATTAAACAGTTAATTAAATGGAGGCTTAGAGATAAGATCCCAATTTCAGCCTTTAAATATGAGACCTTATAGATCAATCAATCATCATCATGAATCATCTTGAATAAAATACTTTGTTAGCCACAAATCCTTTGAATTAATTTAATGTATGGTATAAAGTTATGAGCTCTGCGCTATAACTTCTTACAGAGAAGCAAAGCACATTTGACAGGTACTCTAGCCACAAAAGACATTTCTGATATTATAAACAATAGCAACTCATCAGATGGGCGGGTCATATGCTTGTTCACTTAAACCAAAGAACATAATGAAGTTAGTAACATTTTTGATTTATTTATAGAGAAGCAGCTGTTACAGCTGATGCATCATCATACATCAGTCAGTGTTTGTAGTCAATTACTTCACAAATTAATTTTCATTGTGGCATGCACAGGTTGCACATCATGTTCGTATAACAATAAAGAAAAAATTACCTGCATGCTATTTCAAAGGCAGCAGAATGCTCCACCTCATCAATAGTCGGTGGGCATCTTGGGCCTAAAGCATCAAAACCGTCATCCAGATTTACTCTACCATCCATCTGCGGATCGTACATTTTCAAAGAATTCCTCAGCCACATATTAGGCATATCTCCCCCAACATCGTACATGAAGTGTCTACCGCGCATCTTGTAGCCTTTGCGTTGGGATATGACCGTACTTATTACGTTCTTCAGGAAATTTTGGACAGCCACGACTATGATGTCTGCGGCGTCATCGTCAGCTCCCTCGAGACCCAGTTCCCAGGCTGCAAGCATGAATCGACCAACTACCAATGCATGATCTGGTAGGAATACCTCCTATAAAGTAGATAAGTAAAATGATTAGTAAAAGAATAGTTAATATATTGTATTAAGGTTAGAAGTATAATAACATTTCTCATGAAATGTAATAAATAAAAGTATTACCTGTGCTGCATATTTAACTCCGTCACTGCCAGCGCCAGGTGGAGAGCTCGGCGGTAAATACTCCAAAAGATCTGCAGGCTCAAAGTTAGACTTTTCAGACGTTCTTGAATTCCTTTTATGTCTCCTACTATTTCTGTTGTGCGATACAGCTTTCTCTTGAGCTATGGATATAGATGTTTCAGCCAGCCCTTCTACTTTATTTAACAATGCGAGTAAAAATTCATTGTGGTAGCGGACTTGGTCTATATTCAACATATTTCGCGCTTCAGCGTCAAATTCTTCTTTAGTAAGTTTCATTCGGAACCATTGCTTCATGTGGTTAAAATATTTTGTGGATTTCTCCCCCAAGGCATCGTTCAATTTTCTTCGAGCAACGTTCAATGTATCTGATGTCATTTTTGGAATAATAATGAGATCAAATAATGCATGTAAACTATTGCAAATTGCAAAATCCAGCTCACAACACTAATTAGAAAGATACGCGCAACAAAACTGAACAATGCTGAATTGCTGAACAAAACAAACAGCAAAATGTACTGAAGAATATTGACGTTGACGTTTGTGACAATTGAAATGACTGTGACAGTTAAGACTGTGACAGTGACAGCTAATTAGATTATCGAACTCGAATTTGTGGTATGTACTTCCTTCGTTCGTTGTATTGTATTATTTATTTACCTATAATTTCACTTCATATACATTTGCATTAAAACTTTAAAAGGAACTCGAAGTGTAAAAATGTCGTCTTTTAATTTTTTACTGAATGTAAATAAATCCACGTCAGTATTAAAAGGTAATGTTTATTACTTTTTTAAGGTTATATATTAATTACTACATTACTCTCTCTTGTAACATTACAAATGTACTCAGTATATTTTTGCAGAGTTTGTCCGCAATGCTAGCAAGAAGACTGGTGGTAGTACAAAGAATACCAGTTGCAAGGTAAAGCCAAAACACCGAGGATGGAAAGTACAAGATGGTCATGTCGTACAAGCTGGACATATACTTGCTACCCAAAGAACAACAAGATTCCATCCTGGATTAAATGTACGTAATGCAACATCTTTTTAAGCGAACTACTAACATAATTCAATTAATAGAAATGGCAGGCAGGCGCTGGATTCAGGCTGCTTTCAACCGGTTGTTCTGGAAATACTTGGGGGATAAAAATTCTATACTTAAATCTTGTTCCTTATCTAATTTCATAAGATGTAAAGAACAAAGAGGTGTTCGTTGCTGCTTTCTCACATGCGTTTCAGTCTAAACACAGTCCTAAAAGCATTGGTTGACAGGTGGGACTTTCCAATGCTGGAACACTGGATTTGCTTACACACCTTGTTGTGTCGAGTGTAGTCTGGTGTATTGGCATTGGGTAAGTACCTAATTTTTTTTTACATTATTTTGACATTTTTATTTTAAATTTTTTGTCCCCTACTATGCAATTTATGTTATTATCTATGAATCTCTGAATTTTTAAATATCATTGTGCCCTTATTATATGAATTATGACATCTGAAAAAAAAAAACTATTACTGGCTAAGAGAAATTTCATAAGTTCCTTCTTAAATTCGGTCAGAAATCTCAAGTTATTTCCTCTTACCCTGTATGTTTGTGGACCCTAATGATGAATGCTGCTTTACTTATCAAAGCTTGGTATCATGCAATGATACAAGTAGGAAAACTGATGTAAAAGAGAGTGTATGACACAGGTTTTACAGTATATCCAGAGAGCAATTGAAACATGAACTTCTAATAAACTACAGTACAACTTACCTAAATCTCAATGGTGAAACCCTATACCCTTTTTAAGGTAGCAAACACAATTATCATTTAACAGTGTCTGGATTCTATGACCATAAAATGATAAAGGCATGAACTGATGCGAAAGTGAGTTTGTTTGTATGAGTGTTACGCTGAGTTTTTGGAGGGAAAGTAAACTGACGCTATGTCCGCGCTGTATTTAATTTCCAAAACTTAGGTTTTTTCGAGTGTTTATGCATAATATTGGTGGTTTATTATTCGCAAAGTGTTTGTGAACAAGCGTGAGTGTTGGGAAGTGATACAGTGTTGATTACGTGACTTTTTATCTTTGTCACCAAAATCTCCATGATATAGCTAAGTGAAATTTTTCCACCGCTTCACTTAGCCATCTGACTCAGACTAGACTTACTTACTTGACTGGACTTGTTTATTGACTTGAAGTTTTGACTCCATTGACTTAAGTAGGACTGAAGAAGATTAATAAATTCAAGAAAGACCTTAAAGGACTAGATTCCATGGCAGTATAAACTATTCAAAAAAAAAAAAAAAGTGTTACGTTTTCACACTCTATCTACTGCACCAATCTTCCTGAAATTTCGCATATACACATATATAGAAGTAATGAGAAGGACATAGGATACCTTTCATCCCAGAAAAAAGCACTGCACCCGTGGGAAAATATACGCGGGCGAAAGCTAGTTCTGATATATATGGCAGGCGTATATATGGCATACAAGAAAGTGCTGGAAAGGTTTTTTTTTTTAATGGCTTTGTACCCAAGCTGTAAATGGAAAATGCTAAGGAATAAATCTTGATCCTTCAATTTTATATTCCAGGTTGGACTGGGTCGGAATGGTACCTTGTTTGCAATCGAACCTGGCCGAGTGGTAATCACTTGTGAAGAATTCGACCCCAACTGGAACCACCCATGGGTGCAGCGCAATTATGCTGGACGGGAAGAGCAGAAGATTATGAAAAAATACTTCAATGTCATACCAGAACCGCAACATCAGAGATTCAAACTTATTGACGAAATCTAGATTGTTGTTTTAATTGTATAGTGAATGTTATGTAGATAAATATAGTGTTAAGTTTATTAGAAAAGTTTATTTAATATTAGTTCCATCTTAGATCACTGATGTTGAGCAAGGATTGGAAACCTGGTTTAAATAACAACTGCCTCCATGGCCCATTGGTTAAGGTGTTTGCTTGTAGATCGGGGGGTTGTGGGTTCAATTCCCATGGGAAGCATGTTTTGATTAGTTGTTTCCAGTTTGGTAAGGACTGCAGGCTTGGATCACCTGATTATCTGACAATTAATATTATTCCGTGTTTGGGAAAGCATGTTAAGCTGTTGGTCCCGGCTGCCATTTGGAAGTTGTTAAAGGAACAACGTCAGAGGTCGAAAGGCGGTTCCGAAGAACTCTGACACCAGGGTGTGCATGGTCGATGGTGGCATGTCACGCATTTGGTATGATGAAGATGATAATAAACCATGGTTTTAATAATTAAAATTTACTCGCTCATTTTTTCATCCATGTATAGTTCCGCTTAAGCGATATTTATCTAAAAATAACTGCTTTAACAAGTTATTTAGTTTCCTAAAATCAAACAGTCTAGCTATCACCGTTCATGACATACAGCCTGGTGACAGACGAACGGACAGCGAAGTCTTAGTAATAGGGTCCCATTTTCACCCTTTGGGTTACGGAACCCTAAAAACACTGTGCCCCTTCGAATACCTACTCATAGATTACCTATACGAATGTTGATCGCTTTGCGCCAGATGTAAGTAACAGTTACATAAAAAATGGGAGAGATTGGCGATTTTCCGGAGTTGAAATGACTTCCGGCCGGTCCGGATGTTGTCCGGTGCCGGACGGACTTATTCCTTCGCATTATCACACAGTACCAGCCAGTTTGAACCAGATTTAACTTATCAACGGTCTCGTACTAGGTAGTTTGAGAAGCGCAATCTGGTTAGAACTGGAAATTCTATTGTAGTTTGAAAGTTCTATATTAGTGGAAGCTATTCTAACTAATTTGAATAAGTATGTAGATAAGTATTCACCATTAAAAGCTTTTGAAGGTGACATACTTACTTAGGTAGAGTAGAATTATCGTTAATTACTTTATTGCGTTGAATTTAATCTTATTGCTATGCAATGTATCATCACCAAAATGCTTTAGTTCTCTGCAAGATCTTGAACGCTTGCATATTTTAACTTTTTCTTTGTTATCAAGACAAGGGCAATACAATACGTACTTATAGTAATATACGTAATTATATTTTTTTAATTTTCTTTAAAAGTTCTGATCTTTATTAAACTGCGAGTTTGGTTACTACGCTACGACTAGTACAATGCTACGATGTTTCTACGGCGTTGCTACGATGTCACTACGAAGATGCTACGATGATGTAACCACGAAAATGCTACGACGACGCGACGCTACGAAGATGCTACGATATCACTACGCTACGAGGAAGCTACATCAACGCTATGACGATATATTATGAATAGCATATTTATACATTTAAGTTAAGACTAATAAACCGTTAAGGATAAAGACAAAATAAACTATGTAACACAGATAAAGTAGTAAATTGTGTGGAAAAGTTTAGGCGTAAACGTTTTTTGCCTATTTTCATCAAAATAACAATTTCTATCATCAAATTCTCCGTGACGAAGTAGTTCTATGATCACGTAGGTTATGTACGGTCTAACGGTACAAGTGAAATTAAACAGAGTACAGATGTGCCACGTATAAGTACTCGTACAGACAAGTACTAAACTAGACAAATAAAAAAATATACAAAACTATATATGGCCTGCATAATATGGCCTTGAAATTAGCTAGCATACAACTTGGCTGAGACGATACTAGGATGGAGCACAGAAACTAGCCTTGATTAAAATATGGCCTAGATCATATTTGTTAATGTAACACATTTGGTGTTAAATTTTAGACTTCATTACATTGACTTAAGAACCTATAGTTATTAATGTTATGCATAATGAAAAGTTTAACGAGCATAATTTAAAAACCAGTTAGTAAGTTATCTAATACAATAAGTTCCTGGGTTCTAGGTACGATGTTTTATTTATTGCTGCCTCATGTATCCGCCAGCAAGGTAAGTAACTGCACATCTGTACTCTCAATATTTTTGTGACGAGTAGGCGCGGCGGCCGCCCTCGATGCAGGCGAAGGGCGCTCGACATTTCCCACTTGTAATTTTTCTCGGCTGCCATATTGCATTCGCCCAATAACACCCAACACCCGCTGTAGGGTATAACTCAAGTGCTAAATTAAACTTTTTGCCAGAAAACTTGTCATATGCCAGGGCTTTATGGATTGGTTTGTTTCAGATTTTACGACCTTTGTGTTTTGTCTCGGTACGGTCTCTATGTCGGAAATATAAATGGTTTGAATACTTCTGACATTCTTTATAAAGAACAACGACCGCCGTGGCATAATGGTTATCATGCCTGTCCGCTACTCAAGAGGTCCCGGCTTCGATCTACGGTCAGGCCAAAATAAAAAATAATATTTCTCTGATTGGGTGGGTCTTTATTAGATGTTTATCTATATATATTATATAGTATCGTTGAGTTAGTATCCCATAACACAAGTCTAACTTACTTTGGGGCGAACTCAATCTGTGTCTTTATTGTTCTCTTTGCCACCAAATTTTTCATCAAGGTGATCGTTAAGTTAACCTTGTAAAGTCGAACATGACCAAGACAGAACAAGTAGAGTAAAGCAAATAAGTGGCTGAGATTTAAATTGGTCACCTCTACTAAAAGCTTTTTATCCATAAAATACCATCATGTCTGTTCCCGGCCCTGCCTTCTATTGTCATTTTGACATTTTACACAAAAATGCTTAATTTTTGGCAAAGATCAGGTAGCTCCTTTGTTTATCTACAAAATGAATTAATACTTAAATGGTAATCTACCCGACTACTGGTACTTTTATGAATTAAAAAAAGTGTGATAATATCTTGTTCCAAAGCAAATGAGGTCATGTAACAATTAATGAAGAAGCATTTCGTTGTATGTTTGTCTACATGTCGATTCTAAAGCGCTGGAGTCTGCTTTTCCTAGGTGTTTTTAAAAACATTGTGTTTCAATATTACCACTCAAATAGCAACCGTGTTTCACAAGTAATAAAGTTGAAGATATTTGAGTACGCTTGTAAGTAGACGTTCTGTCCCAATTACAACGAATTGTCAGTGTTTCTGTAATGAAAGTCTTGAGTGGTGCATTCTTGGGAATAACATTGTTGCTTTCCTTGAAACTGAGAGAATATGGTACTTCTATGTATATTTATATACATATATACTCTAAATTTAGTAGGTAAAAAAGTAGGTACCTACTTATACGATATACCTACTAACTTTACCAGAAATCAGGCTAGGTTATCCAAAATATATATCGCGCGCCTATCTTTTGTTAAGTGTATGCTTGACTGCCAAAGTAGGTAATTATCTACATATAATTTAACGGATTACCTAAAGTAGACTTAAAGACTTTATAATCTTTGATACTAATTGCAATATACCAACTTCTAAACTCTTTTGCATAAACACAGTAATATTCCCAAAACGCAACCCTCAATTTCCCGCTCTTTTTTAATCCACCTGCCTTTTTACGATCGTCAACTTTTTCGTATAAAAAGTTCAACACCAGGCTGCCGCGGCAATAAACATCAGCCCTGTAACAAGAAGGTACTTTATGATCATTTTTTATAACCTTACTTATTGTTTTAATCTTTTAAGGCACCTTTGGTTATTTTGTAAACAGGCATCCAGTACGATCGACGTTTTCCTATGCGTGATTGATTCGTGATGTAAGATATTTATAATAATTTGATGAGTTTGTCATAAAATAAGAAATATCTAATATCACTATTGTATATTGTAGACAAAAACACAGACCGAGTTTTAATATGTATGTAGGGTTTATATGGCCTACGGGTCTAATTTTATTCATTTAAAAGCCACGAGGAGGCTTAGTTAAAGCAAGCACAGTGATTTATTTCTCCCATATAGGTATCATTGACGTTTAAATATTATTTTATATCCGTTGGCGGACGGTTTTGAAAACACAAGTTTAATTGTTATAAAGTCTATAGACGTCGTGCGTCCGCTAACGTGTTAATATTTTCTAATTGACTATGAAAGATTTGTAAAGAGAAGAGAAAGGTAACAAATACGTGAAATAACTATACAGTTACTTACCAAAGAGTTTGGAATCAACACGCTTTTATTAGCTTCACCTGTATTTTGCTTGCTTGTTTGTAACCGACTTCTTTGAACTTAATTTTGACCCACTTTGAACCGTCAGATTTTATTCAAACTTTGTAGAATTATCAAGGACCGATGACAATACAATAATTCGATAAGTTTATCTCTAAAAAGTGGAAAATAAATATAGTTAAAAAAAAAAAAAACTAAAAAAAAACACGCTTTAATGAACAATCGAACTGAAAAACGAAAAATAAACCAAAAAGCGTGGATTGCTTGTGCCTTTTTTTTCATTTGTCGAGCACCCCACACACTTTTTGGTTTAATATATTTTTCTTTTTTTATTTTTCGTTTTTTATTTCGACTGCTCATTAAAGCGTGATTTTTTTAGTTTTTTTAAAAACTATATTTATTTAATCTATGACAGTCACAGATAACAAACAAAGATTTAGGAGTTTTTGGAGGGAAAGTAAACTGTCGCTATGTCCGCGCTGTATTTAATTACTAAAACTTAGGTTTTTTCGAGTATTTGTGATTAATACTGGTGGATTATTATTCGCAAAGTGTTCGGGAACAAGCGTGAGTATTGAGAAGTGGTACAGTGTCGATTATGTGACTTTTACCTTTGTCACCAAAATCTCCAAGTTATAGCTAAGTGAAATTTTTCCACCGCTTCACTTAGCCATCCGACTGACTCATCACTTGACTAGACTACTGACTTGACTTTTTTTTTTCGTTGCTAACGATGTTGTAAAACTTACTAACAACCAGGGAAGAATTATTATGTCGTAGACTAGTTTCACACTGCATTGGACGCATAATCGATCGCAGCAGCTTATGCATGAGATTGCATAAGCAGCTCTTCTATCTTGAGATAAATTTCCGAAGACTATTATTAAGTTTTTTATTCAATAAACTAGCTGTTGCCCGCGGCTCCGCCCGCGTGTAGTTCGCTTTTCGCTTAACCTGTGGAAACTACAACTATCCAGACCTATAGTTAAATCTATAAGTAGTATCCTATTCCCGTGCCAATTTTATAAAGCCATTAGCCATTGCTACGATATCAAACTAAAAATATTAACATTCATACTATCACATCTTTTTCTCTAAAAGAGTAGACGCAGCCTATTACAGGGTCATTAGAACCTAACTCAATAAATAGTGTTATGTTAGTTAAATTAGACCTTACGACACGACCGTATGTTCCGTCGAACAACAACTGAACTGACTTGCTGGTTTGATTATTTTTTAAACCAAAGCCAAACCAACCAACTAATCAATAGCTTACAATACAATACAACAAACGACCGATAAACAAACCAACCAATAGAACTAAATAAACAACCAAAATTTTTTTGAAATAATTAGAATTAATTGCTGGAAAAATTTCAATCTGCAATAATACCATATGAGAAAAAAATAATTAAATTAACTTCAGCGCCATCTATTGATATTTTATGTAACTAAATTATACGCCCACACACATTCAATGTGTTAATTTTTTAAAATTTAATAGAGACTGCAGTGTGTTTTTGTCTTCATTGATATCGATAAAACAAAGTAGAAATTGTAGCTTTATCTATATTAAATACGTTTATGTAAACCGGATTCAACTCTGTAAAAGTTTTGAAACAGTGCTAGAAGTAAACTTCAATTGACCATAACTTCTTTTTCCCTTAACCGATTTTGACGAAACAAAGTTTTGACAAAACTGTTGAACGTATATGTAATCCACCTGTGAAAACCGCGTTCGAATCTGTTGAGTAGTTTTGAAGTTATAACGTACCAGACATACAAAAAGACAGACAGACAAAAATTCCAAAAATTGTTTTTTTTTGGTTTCTGTTACACGTCTTTCTTTAATCGCCCCGTATCAGTTTTTTAGAAAAATATTTAATGTACAGACATTCAATTTTTACTGTCCGATTATATGTAAAGATAGATAGATAAGTACAAAATCCATATCCATACTAATACTATAAATGCGAAAGTCTGTCTGTCTGTAACCTCTTCACGGCTAAACTGCTGGACCGATTGTGATGAAATTTGGTAGGGATGTAGTTAACGACCTGAGGTCAAACATAAACTTTTGGGCGCGATATAACCGATTCCCACGCGGGGCGGAGCCGCGGGGAACAGCTAGTACTTATATATTAACAGCCTTAACGCTAAGAGCGTTCTCTACCAGTCAACCATTTGATTAATCTTCTTTTTCAATGTCGTCAATGACAAACTATTAGATATGATTTGTAAGGGGTTGCGATATCGTTTATCCTGAAATAAATTTGCAAATGAATTTATTTGTTTCTTTTCAAAATTATAAAAAAAAGTAAGAAAATAATTCTAGAAAACTTTGTGACAGGATTCGATCCAGGTACTTTCTTGAAACATTTCTTTACTAAAGTATTAAAAAATTCTTAAAAATTAATACAAAACGAAAAAAAAGTAAATAAAAGTAAGTAAAAAAAGCAAGTAAAAGAAAGTAAGTAAAAAAAAAGTCATCTATAGCAGGATTCGAACCCTCGACTTAAAAATATGATCTACGACCTCTACCGATAGGCCAACATACGTTGCTAGAGATTGGCGAAATTTCAAATGGGATTTGTCTATAGGTACGCAAATTCGCGCCATCTATTGAGATTTTATGTTACTAAATTTTCGATCAAATTCAATGTGTTATTTTATTAAAATTAATAGGTGCAGTGCGTGTTTTCGTCTTTATTGATATGGATAATAAAAAGTAGAAATCCTAGCCTTATCTAAATTAAATTAAACGTAAGTAAACGCATTAAAAGTTTAGAAGCAGTGTTTGAAGTAAATTTTCAATCGACCATAACTTCTTTTTCCCTTAACCGATTTTGACGAAACAAAGTTTTGACAACGCTCCTAATCATATGTAATCCAACTGTGAAAACCGCGTTTAAATCCGTTGAGTATTTTCGAAGTTATAACGTACCAGACAGACATACATACATACATACAGACAGACAAAAATTCCAAAAACTGTTTTTTTGGTTTCTGTTACTCCTTTTTAATCGCACTCAATCAGTTTTTTTGAAAAATATTAAATGTACAGACACTCGCATTTTAGTGTCTTATTATATGTATTGATATTTTCCGATTCAATAAAAATGCGATAATGTATAGAGAATAATCACCGTCCAAACTTGTTTCCCAGTTGCATTCTTAGCTTACGCTTTAGAGCCCGTTGCGTTTGTAATCATGGTCTGTGTACTTTTTACTACAGCGTAGATCATGATGCCTCAGTGAAACCGCAACCTCAATTCAACAACAACAATGTATTATCACGAAATTACCTAGTGTTATTATACCTACTGAGTGAATCTGATTGAACGACACGATTTTTCAAAACGTCCTTTTAGAAGAAACAATGAGTTACGTATCTTTCATGCAATAGATAAGTGAAATCGCCAAATTAGGACCATGATTAATAGCGTACCCTGGGCTCCGAAGCGTAAGCTTTAAATGCAACCAAGAAACACGTTCGGACGAATAAAAGACAAGTAAGAAATCTAGTCGCTAGATAGCGCCAGTGTATTGTAAACATTTCCTCAGTTCTAAATTCAAGTTACCCAATACCGGAGGGGCACGCACGAAACGTTCAAAATAAAAAGGATTGAATCGCACGCTATTTCGTATTCTTATTTATATCGAAAGCGTATTAGATAGGTATCGATTCGACTCCGACTAGGTGATTTACATCGAAGCCTTCGTAATTCGTTGCCTGATAGACGTGCAGAATAAATCAACGTTGGACCCCTGCTAACCGGACATTTATCTCACGATAAAAAAGTGCCCAAGGGCTAGTTGCATGCTTGAACGGATGCATGCCCGTGATTATTTACTTTCTAAGAGGATGGATCCTTTAAATTAAAGTTTGGGTAGGAAAGTGGGCTATAGCAACCTTTGTACACTCTGGAGTGCTTTTTTGAAATGTATGACACACTCAAAACCGAATCGAGTCGAATGATTACGAGTATCGTTCGTTTTCGAATGATTTTCATGCGACATGGAGTGCTATTTTTGAGAAGTATGCTTCACCGATTTAAACGTGCACTTTTTTGTGTCACGCTCGACATCTATCTCATACATTGCATTTTTCCGTATTTTTGAAATCGTTCGACTAGCGATGTTAGCAATAGTTTAAAAAAGAAGATCGAAACACGAAATACTTCTTAACATGCAAAGTTACTGACGAATCGGTAACAAATATTAACAATCGAAACAAAATAGAATATAAATATCTGTAGAAAGGCACGTTTTATATAAAAAAAAAGTATAACCATAGGTACGTCAATTGCATTTGATTTGACATAAGAACGAACGATTCACGCCAAAATCATTCGTAAACGAGTGGTCCCGACCACTCGTTTCAAATCATGCGACATAGGCACGAAACCGTTCGTTTTCAACGGTTCAAAAATTGGGAGTTTTAGAAAAAGAACGAATATCATTCGAGTCACCGGTTTTTCGAATGTCATACATTTCGAAATTACCACTCCTTACTTTTAATGTTACATAATAACTTCTTCCTTGACAAAACGTCACCTTATACTTGAATTGAAACTTGAAGTACGGGTTCAAGTCTCGGTCGAGATTGAAAATATTTTTTTCCTAAATGAACTGGGTATCAATTTTATATTTGTTTTTAAATGTAACTAGGTATAACAGAAAATTAATTTTTCTTTTATTTTGATATACGTTAAAAAAAAAATGATTTGTTCAATCGATGTTCAATCTTCGTGATTTTTCATATTATTTCCTACTACCTGGTTAAGGTAGTTTTTCATCCATTTTAAAATTTGGTCTGCATGTGAGCGCATTCTAATTATGTCGAGATGCCTAATAATTAGCAAAAAATTAACAACGTACTGAAATAATGATTAAAAATAAATAAAAACACATAGATCTTTATGCATTATGATTAAGTTTTCACAGAGGAGGCTGGTTATATAACGCAAAAAGATTGCGACATCGAGTATAATATTCATGGGAAGGCATAATTTAATTCTCCGAGACAGTCTGGGACGCCCCGGTCGCTGGAGATTAGACGCTTGTCTCCAAAAAATGTGTAATGAAGGAGAAAGCTCACGTAATATGAAATTATTGACTTCCAGAAGATATTTCCTCGTTTGTTGCGTGAGACGTGACGTTTGTGTTATGTGCTGAACAAAACACACACACCGCAGAATGTTTTTGTCGTATTTTTGCGACGAGCGTGTGAGTTCTGGAATAAGTGATGGATGTGATGTGTACATCACTTCTTAAAAACGTATCCAAATTTTGTTTTAAATTTATACGTATAACTGGGTATATTGGTACCTAATGTGCTTTAAAAGCCACAAATCAAACTTATCAGCAATCATTTTATCAAAAACAATGAAGAATCATACATACATATAAAAACATTCCATTTATGAACGGTGGTCCGGTAGATAAACTCTTTGTGGGGTGCTCACAAGTGACTGAACAGTCAGAGAAGGGTTGACTTGACGTGACTTTTACGGGTTAACTCGATTTACTTGTTTGCTAGTGTTCCCGGTTAATTTCTTTGGAGCCTCGCTAGGTGGAGCCGTCTTCGATGACAGCATTGTTGAATCTGCTTAGGTATATCACAAAGAATTATGAAATCGCGCTTGGTTTTTTTAATCTATGGTCTTTCACTTGCTGATGTTTTGAAATTGTAATTATTTAAGTACAGTCGGGGGCAAATAAACCGGACTCCCCAGTCGTCTTATTAAGTACGGGGGTGCCCCGCCTGTACATTGGACCGGTTTGACTAAACAGGAGTAAGCGTTTATTCGAGAGTAAGCTACTGTTTTTTTTGCTACTAATTATTCTAAGAGTAAGTCAATTTTGCATTCTACTATATGGCCAAGTTATTTGGAGTAACTAATATTACTTGAGAATAATCAATCGATCGATCTAAATAGTTGGTACCGTCAAAATCATAATCAATGAAGTCTAGACCTCAGTTCCTTTGTCGCCTTTTATATCATCCATAAAAGAGAAAAGTATATTCTTAAACTGGACAGTTACTGATCATCATATAAGGTTACAGTAATATAAGCGCACTCAATTCTCTAATAAGGTATTCTATATGCAAGTGGGCGCTTACACAAAGAAAAAGTAAATTATTTCCATGAATGTCAGGACTTTCGCATAGTTCATTTGAAAGCTCTTTTGTAATTATGTATTTTAAAATATATTACTGCAGCCAATTTATTCTAACAAAGAGTTTCATCATACTTATAATGGTTACAGTTTTTTTTAGTTTAGTAGCTTAGTAAAATAACTAATTGATTGCTAATGTAGTTTTATATTGTAAAAGCTCTTAATTAAATAAAACTAAAACAACCTGAAAAAAAAGTGTTAAGGACAATGCTACTATGAATTTTACCCGAAATAGGTACTTAAAGGTTATTTCAAATTGTTAATTAATTAAAATACAGATTTTTATTCCGCTCATATGGGGACGTCCCTCCTAATAATTTCTAGATATTTTTGGTGATTATGCTTCATTTCTACACAGATGTTGTTTGGCGAAATGGTCTGAAAATAACTATTTTACAATTTGGTCATGAGCAAAATAATTGCTAATACAGCGATACGAATTCATAAGACAGTTAATTTGCCAGGATTAAAAATCCTTAAATACAATATATAGTAGTTATACAATATAGCGTACGACCTGACCAACTCATAAAAAATAAAGAAGATATTAGTAACATCATTTGTAAATTAGCCAAGTTTGATTAATAAAAGATAAATAAGTTCTTCTATTTTTCTTAATAGTTGTTGTTTTCCAATAAAAGCGAAAGGAGGTAAAAAGAAATCAAGTAAATACAGATCAAATAAAAGAGAACGCTAAAGTCGTGTCGTAATAGAGATGTAATTCGGATGGTTGAAATCAGAAACACGGAAAGAAATATCTATGATCCAAGAAGGTTTCAAGAAATATTTTCAAGTTTATTTACTTACATTAACAGTTGATAAATCGGATTCATCCCCAAGACAGTAAGGCATTGCCCGTCTATCGGTAAATTCCATTTCCCATAATTCAGGCAATTTCTGGCATTGATCAATTGGGTGATCCCAGACGGTGTATCCCGGTTTATTACATTTACTGGCAACATTTTAAAACGGTTATATCCTTTCCTCGTCTCTTACTACTAGTAATTTATTGTATTTCTATCAATTTCTTAGCCGTGTGACCTCCGGTTTGAGTATAGACTTATCCCTCTCTTACTATGGTTATGGTAAATAAATAAATATATATGGACAAATCACACAAATTGAATTAACCCCAACGTAAGTTCGAGAATTGTTTTATGAGTATCCCATAAAACAATTCTCGAACTTACGTTGGGTTCTCTTCGTTCGTTCTTCTGGAACTCAACGAAACTAAATTATGACACACATATAGATAAACATCCAAGACCCAAGCCAATCAGAAAAATATTATTTTTCATCTTGATCTCACCGGGGATCGAACCCAGGCCTTCCTGTGTAGAAGGCAGACATGTTAATCATTATACGCCACGGAGTTCGTCATAAGTTCTTAGGGAATAACACAGGTTTTATATATCATTTTTCTACTGGTACTCCAGGAGAATCGTTTACGGTGGTCGACGGTCAAGTCTTGCTGAAACTGGCAAGTTACGTTGAGACAAGTGACTGGCCATGCCACCTTCTCCGAGGCCTGATTGAAAGGGCAAACCCAGAATGTGCTGGCTTGACAGGTCGGCGTATGCGTGCTAATGGACATACCACCAAGGAAACCGTAAACTGGGCAAAGTGGAGTAAAAGTGGGAAAGCGGACCTTGAGCTCTGAAGCAACCAGCTGAGGATGAAACCGGAGAAACGCTAAGCTGGAGAGAAGAAGATGTTATGCTAGAAATAAAGATATAAGTTTACAAGATGTTTGCTCTGTTTCCACTTTTTAGCCACGCAACATTGTACATCGGTTATTAAATTTATTTTCAGACGGAGCACCCCGGGTGCTGTTTTAATTTTCCGCCATCCTCAAATTTATACGTTCGGAATGGTAACCGTTTTTTTTTTTACTGAAATTAAATTTTAACCTGGTCCAAATCAAGCGGTTTTTAATCTCTCTCTCTCTCTTTTTTGCGTTTTTTCTATTGAATCACACCCTATATTCCTACTCCACTCTCAGAATTGATTCTAATAATGAAAAGAAATACTGTTAAAAGATGAAAAATACTTAATTATTTTACAAATAAACACGAATAAGTAGTTATTAGTAGTGCCTTTAGTAGAGTTCTTGAAATGTCTAAAGAAATTTGGATACCGATAAGAGACGGATTCCACCAACAGTTTCAAGAAAGGTTGACGAAAGACAGTTGTTAATCAAAACATCACATTATATCAACTGATACAGTTTTTTATCCAATTTAAGTAGATATTTAGGAAAAAATCTGGATGACGGGAACAGCAGCAGAAAATTCTATAAAATAAAGTTTATCACGTATGGGATCAAGAAAGAATGGGGAAACTGGAATGACGAAAAATTTCATCTACCTCAGTCTTGTTTTATCCAAGTACCTAAATTAGTATATCAAATATATTCGTAAATTCGAAAAAGATAAAGTCTATATTTGCTCAAATAAAATCTGGAGCACCAAGCCTCGGAAGTCCACTCAATGTACGCTTGAACGCGCATTCGGAATGGCTGCCGTATTTATAGTATTCGGAAGGAAAATAAATATTTTTAAATTTGGAACAATATGGCGGACAGCGGGTTGCCATAAATCTAGAGATGGTCGTAATGCGAGAAAACACCATTGGAATTCTTTATGAAGGGACGGCAGAATTAAGTTCAGATAAAATCGTGTGAGATGTATCAAGGTAGAATGTAGTTTGATTTTGTCACTCACATTTGATCTATATTCCTTTACTAATTTATTGTGCTGGAGTTTATTTTTTTTTTTGAACTCGCTAATAAAATCACTGGAACTGAAGTGCAATTTTTGAGATGTACTCACCCAAAACCGGTGAGTCATACATTTCAAAAATAGCACTTCTGGTCTGTTTGAAATATTAGATTTCCACAATAACAAGGGATAAAGATTTCTTAATCTCGTCGATGTCCGACTGTTCTATCGTTCGGTTAATGATGCTCTAATGCGTTTGTACTGTTACCATTAGGTGTGGACGTAAATGTGGCTCATTACCACTGCTCAATTTAATGCAAGTATATTTTATATGTATCTATACGTTTAATAATATAAGCTAGGGCTTCTTGGATATACTTAATTGTTTGAATGTGCTAAGACTATCTTAGTACATCTCTGCACTAATTTGCTTAGTTTACGATAAAAAGATAACACATAGACTGACGAATAAACCATATTCTCATTCTAATAGTCCTCAGATCGGGCTCCGGTAGACCAGTTGCTTGTCGCGAGGACCCATCTTGACAATGCTTAGAACCACCAGACGGAGTGAGATAAATATGAATGTATACCTCTCTTGTTTTTTTTAATCTCCTTTAAATCCTTCATCCATAATAATAAAAACTCTTTATTGCATCAAGATTATATTACACAGAAAAGATTTTCACAAAACAAAAGGTTATTTACGGCAATCGCAATAGCAATTTCTTACAGGCAACCAGTGCCCCTAGTATGAGTTTTTCTTAACGCAGACGCTAGCGACTGCGTTAGCGATTTAGTATGGCAAACCTGTACAGCGCCTCTGGCGGATAGTAAGGCAACTAAGAAATTCCATACAAAATCCTAACGCAGTTGCTAGCGTCTGCGTTAAGAAAATCTCATACTAAGAGCACTCATACAAATCTCATACTAGGGGCAGCTATATCTACATCTCAGAGTGTAATTTCAGAGTGTAAAATAATCTCTAGGCGACTCAACGAGAAGTCAAATTCTAGATTGAAAAACGACCATTTACCAAATGATTTGGATGAACCGACTGTTCAGCGGTAACGAAGTATTGGTTGATTATTGCCGGTTCGACGCCGGCCCGCACCGTCACTGCCTCGGGGGCCTTTTTAATTTTCCGCTAGCCTCAGATTTATATGTAGGCAGACGTCAATTTTCGCGAATTTTAATTTAAACGCTCCGATGGCTCCGAAAAGGCTCTCTCTCACTTTATTCATACCTGTAAAAGCCATTCAATTTATTTGTATGTAGTAATTGTGGTAATTTATTATTTACTGGCAGTTCGATGTACTTTTGTTAACAAATTATCATTGTTAAATTGATATTCATGTGTAAAGCTGTAAATTAACGTATGCCATCGTAAAATTTAAGAATCAAATAGTGTGACTTGAGTTGGGCAGAGGTTTACATATATTGATTGTAAACGAAGACATAAATAATAATGTAGGTACGAGTTGAATTGACTCTAAATTGATTTTTTTTAGCATACATACATACATATAATCACGTCTTTATCCCATACGGGGTAGACAGAGCCTAGAGCCATAAGACCTCAGGCCACGTTTAGCATAATGGTAGTTGAAACAGGAAATCAATAGTGATGGGTTGCTAGCCGCATCGCCTATGTCATGATTTCCCCATTCGGCGATTCCCTCAGACGACTTTTACGGCTTGCGCGGGAAGAGAAGCAGCTGGTACATTCTATGTTTTTCTTTTTCTCCCCGACCAGCATGGAAGTTTCCCAGACCAGCATGGAAGTTTTTTTTAGCATAGTAGAATAAATACGTCAAAATGTCATATTAAATTACTTGCTATTCTGAATTCATCATAAGTACATGCTAGGACTTAGGAAGGCATTGAATCAGGCGCCAATGACTATCAGACTTTATTCTAAACATACGGGAATCGCTATAACAGCACCCTATGTTTTAATCCAAGGTATTACCTCATTACCAAATTTCATAAAAATTGGCTCAGCCGTTTCAGCGTAAGGTAACACCATAGATTAATAAAGAAATTTGCCGACCGCGCGTGATTCCAAATTCTATGGGTACACATTGCCTTTATAATATTAGCACAGAATAAATAATAGTACCTACTAACATAATTTCAGTGGGATTATATAGCTGTCACAATATAAAGTACAAATAAAACTAATCATTAAGAGTATAATACCTTAAAGGCCTAATTAGTTATAAGCTTATATAAAGTTAACACAAACATATATTAAACAATAGGTAATATAAAAAAAACTAGTCTGGTTCCAGCTTCGGTTAATAGTCTCCAGATCCCAGTTAGAGATTAAGAAAGGGATCGATATAATTGAGTCTATTTTCTAAGTTTCTAGCAATATAAATACTGAAGTTCAATTCGGCTGTCCCCTGTGTGTGTGTACATATTATGATACCTAGTGAGTAGTTTTATCAAAAAATTATCCTAACTAATATTATAAAATATGCAAAAGTGAGTTTGTTTGTTTGTTACGCTTTCACGCTCTATTTACAAATATATGTAAAAATATAAGCGATGATATTGATAATCTCTAGTTTTGAGCTATGGGCTGAACCGATATTCTTATATCATAAGATAGTCACTGCGTGACAAAACCTCTGATCTGCATGGTTTTATTGTACTTTTAAAGTCCAGAAATAATACGACAGAATGGAATCATCCCAAATCCCAACAAAAAGCAAAACAAAATACAATCGTCCATCACATTGACAATCAACAGTCTTCTGTCATTCATTCTTCTATTTTCCCGTCTATAGAGCACCATAACACTAACCATAACTCATAATACTTGGCAGAACAGATGGAAAACGTGCCAGAGGAAAGCCTCCAGCGAGATAGGTGTACAGCGCGAGGAGAGCTGCTGGAGGCAGCATATATTATGCGGTCCGTAGTGCTGCCGATCGCGCACTCTGGAAACACATATGTGGTCAGAATCCTCAGCATTAAGGCATGAAGAAGAAGAAGAAGAGCACCATAGACTATGCGAGCGACCCTTGACCGACTCTATGCTGGTGTTGCCACTGCATGATTTCTTAATAGTACATTTGATCTGTACGAACAGCAAGAAGCGCAGGCTTTAGGGGGGAGTCCGGAAAATTGCAAACATAAAGTTTCTAATCGACGGATCTTTTATTCCCTAGCTTTCGAGATACAGCCCATTAGCTTTGTAATGGGGAGGATGTTCAAAATTTATTTTATCATCTCTTGGCACGTGATGTCTTTGTTTTAGTGGCCGACGATAAAAATTGTAGCTAACAGACGGTTGATTTATGTCATTTATGGTTGTTATTCAGTTTGAAATAGACACGACTTTGCTTGTAAGTATTCATAAAGTTGTGTTGTCTAGTACGCTATTCACTACAACCAACACAAGTTACAATTTAACTTGTGTTGGTTCCGTGCCCACAGTTTCTAAGTATCCAATAAAAATCCAAATCTAGCTTCTTTTGGATTTGGATTTTTTATTTACAAAACATCACACTTTTCATCTGTGGCGTAATGATTAAGATGCCTGTCCGCTACTCATGAGGTCCCGGGTTCGATCCCCGGTCAGGTCAAGATGAAAAATGATATTTTTCTAATTAGCCTGGTTCTTGGATGTTTATCAATATATGTATTTGTTATAAAAAGTCTCGAACTTACTTTGGGGCTATTTCAATAAGTGTGATTTGTCCGTATATATTTATTTATTTATCATATATAGTTTTTATATATAGCTTTTGACTAAACCCATGGCGGATATTTCAATTATTTAATTGTTAATTTAAATATTTAAAAAAGATTATATACATTATAAATATTAATAACTAAGTTAATTTAACTGTACTGAAGTAAGCAATAACAACCTTTTCCCAGAATACAAAGTAAAAAATATTCTAAAACTATATAAGGATTATTTATAAAAAAGAGTAAAAACACCACTCCGATATGTCTTCCCTAACGGCTAGCGAATTAAGCGATTTCCGATCAAACCGCCATCACCGCGCCACCAGCAATTTCTACTGGCATCACAGTAAGTGCACTCGTTCAAGCATGCATTCGTATGCAATTTATACGTCTCTCCCAGCGGGAACGGGCCATACATTACGAACATTAGAACAACCGCGATAGTGCGGCTAATTTATACGCAGATGGAACGTATGGCTGTCCAGGTTTTTGTCTGCGAAACCTTTGTTGTACACTGTAAAGGTTAATGGTGTTAGCGCGAACAAAGCTATGTAGTCAAAGGCTAGTTGTACGGAGTTTCAATAATTGTTTTTTGTATGTAATAGGGGAATACCACTTGAATACCTACTGAGGTTGTATGGTCAATTCTGAATGATAAAAATCGAATGAAAATCAATTTCTAAGTCTTATATTAGTATGATAGGAATTGTGATTATTGATGATTGTGATACCTTATATACATACATAAAGTACTAAGGACAAACCTATGTGAAAGCTAAATTTATAGTATAAATTAAGCTGGTGTATAGTACATAAATAAATTTTATACAAGCTTTAAAACAGAGCGTTGGGTAGCGTGCAATACAATAACTGTTCAGACTTCAGAGTTCATTTATTTTATGTTATTGTATCGAATCTCTATTGAATCTAGTCAAAATAGCCTCTGTATTTTCGCAGTGTTTTCTAAAACTACGGATTCAGAATTTCAATATTGAAATAGTAATTACGTTAGTGAAAATGGAACTGTCCTACGATTTAAGTTTAATGGTTTAATTGAACTAGATATGTATTTTAAATGTCCGTACATTATACACGTGTGTATTATTATTTTATCGGATATTACTTAACCAATAAAATAGGTATGTTATTTGCAACTAAAATTGGCAATTAATATATTTAAAAAAACTCAATAAATATCACTTTGCGACAAAAATTAACTGTATGTTGCTTGTCAAGGAAAAGTGTTGTCACGAAACGGGATGTATTAAGACTGTCGCCGGCATTGATGTGAGATAATTACAACAACTTACATGTCTTGGTTAACTTTTGAGACAAATCTTTAAAAAACGTAAAGTAAGGGCTAAGATGAGACAGAGAGAAAGGTAACTATTTTTTATTTTACAAAATATATAAAAGCATAATGAACTAAAAAAAATAACTAAAAAAAACATTGAACTAAAGCAGATTTAGAGTTAGGCGCGCTGAATGTCAATAAAGCTTTATATGGTTGTTGGCGCCCGAACACTAAACCGAATTATCGGACATGTGAGCTGTGTTGTGTAGTGAGCAGACAATGTATTGTATGTAACTGTGATATATATTCCTTGTTCGCTACTGACGACGATATATTATGAATATCTTATTTTACCCTGGGCTCTGAAGCGTAAGCTGAAGATGTAACCGGGAAACACGCTCGGACGAAGAAGATCTTATATTGGAAAACACAGAACTTGACTTACTGATACTCGTGATTTCGCCAGCGTGGGACTTTTGTTGCGCTAATGTCCTATCCCAAAGTATTTTTTTTTAATTATTATTATTATTTTTAATTTATCTTATGTTCGACAAGTACAAGTAGAATACTATCACTTTTATTTAAAAGATTGTATCTAGTCTTTCTCCCTCAGTCCACAAGATTAAAAGTTTTCTATCCTCAGTAGATCCTCAGCAATATTATAACATCCGTTAAATATTTACTTCCTGATATTTCCACTACGCTGCCAGACTTTACACACCCTCTGGCATTTCTGCGGAAAGCACCCAAACACTTGGCGACCCCAACGTAATTCCACTTCCTCTAAATACATTTTGATAGGTGGCGGGCATAGATATCAGAAACAGACTGGAGAGAGGTTATTGTTATTATATTACGCCCTCTATATTACGCCAAAATGTTTTCTCTGAGTCACATGTTCCCGGGCCCAATGACCCATCATAAAATAACGGAAATAATCCAGGTTATCTGTTTACATATTTATCTTAATGCATTCTTGAATTAGTATTCGATATCTTTAAAAATATACTAGGTTTTTAATGTAAAATCCTGTATGTGTAAGTAAGCAAATATCTTTGTAGCTTAATTGATGGAATTTGTTTTTGTTATATATATTAAGCTCATGGCCTAAAATTCGACATATTAAAATTAGAGTTGACCCGTCCGTGAGAGCCCGTGACGCGTCTATTTATGATCCTATGCGTGGTGCAAGACGGGTTAAGGTAACAACAGTCATTTCCTTGTGTCCGCCCACTCTATAAATTATTATCATATCTATGATAGCATGTGTAGCGATGCGACGACGTCTTGTACTATAAGTGTTTGGTCGTTCTCTTGTATGATCGTAATTAAAAGGTGGAGTAACAAATGTAGGTAGGGACCTAATATTTTATCAAAAGGCCTCATATTTTTTTCAATACGATTGAATTCTAAGTTCAATTGATTCGTAGACAATCCACGTCTTCAGACTAGGTATTCTTTACATTCAAGATTGAAAGCTAACATTGAAATTACTTTTTCAGACATTTTTTGTACAAAACACTAAAATAAATAGAAGAAGTAACACAAATATTGACGTAGCCATCTTAGATCCAGACACATCTTGTAATTTAAAATAAATAAAAAAAGTCGTGTTAGGTACACTATTTATAACTCAAGAACGGCTGAACTGATTTTGCTGAAAATTTGTGGGGAGGTAGCTTAGAACCAGGAGAAGGACATAGGGTTCCATTCATTCTCAAATTTCTTCTTCATCATCAATTCTTCAAAAGGACTGTTCCCAAGGAAAGTTCACGCCGGCGAAGCCGCGGGCAATAGCTAGTTTAAAATAAACACTACTATACAAATATACTCAAATCCAACTAGATGTTTTCGATAAATGTAGAATTTCTCATCAATACCAGTCTAGACATTTTAATTCAACAACACATTCAGAGCTTTGTAATTTCGTTCAAATGTTTTTATATTCACAAGATTAGTCCCAATTGGTTCCAATTGCATTTGTTTTGTTAAAACCAGAATACTAATTGCCGTATTATCTATTAAATTTTACTGGTTTTAGGTATATTTAAGTAATTGGGAATTTTAAATGGTTCTGTATTTTTAAGAATAAAATCACAATAAAAATTTGAAATAAATCAAGCCTATACTTTAAAACTAAATGCTTTTAAATTAAATTAACCTAAAGAGTATAAGAATGATTATAATATAAGTATAATATAAGTACGTATCAAATGATAGGGAAATGCATATATTTCCCTATATTTTCTTGGGTTATGACGCCGATTGTTGAGTAAACAATCTAAAATATGTAAAGAAAGAGAATGAAATTTCGTGGCTACTACGAAACCGCTACGCTTCTTCGAAAAATGTCGTAGCACTTGTAGAGCTTGTAGCAAGTAAAATTAGACCAGTCTTCTAGCTAGCTTAGCTTTCGTAAAATAAATTAAAAAAACTTTATAATATAGCAGAGGGTTTACATCAGACAGGTCGCTGGTCACAAATACAGGTATATTAAAAAGTCTGAGTTTTAAGTGCCTTATTAAGGAAAAATAAAGCCTGGGAAATGTTTGGTAATTAAATTAAATAAGAATAATAGGAAAATTTAATTTTAACTCTTTATTATCAAATTATGTGTTCTCCATAACACCTGCACAATATCAAAATACTTCATTTTTCCCCTCGTAAAGAGACAATATTCATTATAAGTTGGCCGATTCACAGTTCATATAAAATTAAAACCCTAATGTTTTAGTCAGAGATCAAGCTTAGTTGCCGTCTAGTAATCCGATTTCATTCGCCAAGTAATGAGCACCATTAAACATACGAACAATCATTTCGAAATCGTAACAAATACTACAAACTTTAACTTTTATTTTAAGCTTTATTGACAAAACGGTTAGATTGGATTTGGTGAATCAAGTTATTACATCGAGCTAATCGAAAAATGTAGGATGGTTTGTTAAAGCAAGTAAAAATGATCTTAAACTTCAAGCGGTAGGGTTCAAATAATTTTGTAAATGTCGACTCATATACAATTCATTTTAGACCTAAAAAGATATACCGAACCCCGGAGCAGACGAAATATGAGGATTAAATTCCAGTACTGCACTTAACAAGACTAATTTATGCTGGGATGCACGCGTATACTCGACTTAACTAAACTAATTGAGAGGTAATGGTGCAAATTTTGGAACCATATTGTTGTTGTGCTTTGTTGTGGTATAGTGTTGTTCTTTGCCTAGGTTCAATTACAAAGTTTCGATTACAACAATCGTGGTTTGTGTTCCTGATTTTAGTATTGGGACTTTGATATTGCAACCGAAAATTATGTTATTTGAAATTCGATTTTATTAAAAAGAATATGATGTATATGATATATTATTATCAGACCCGAACTAGGAGATCCTAGGATTAGGAGCCTTCGATATTAGTAGAATTGCAAGTTTTGGTAGGTTCTATTTTTTAAAGAAAATTTAATATTGCTTTACAAACAAAATGATCGATTTTCTGTGTGTGTATAAAATATTACAATTATGGTAACACATCATAGAATTACGAAATCGCGTGCGGTCTCTACCAGGCATGTTTTTTAAATTTGTAATATTTAATTTGAACTTGTATTTCTTTGTAATAGAGACACTTCACAATTATCATTATTAACTCGGGGTTTTTCGAGTTAGCATCTTATACCACAGCATTTCGAAGCACTACTTATGGACTAAACGCAACTGACATTAGTTAATCAAAGTTAACATGAAAAATTGAAATATTTCTATTATTTTCTGTATTTAAATCACAAGCTACTTAATATCCAACGACTACACCCTCCAACCAAATTAGACGAAACATTGTTTGAATAAAGTAATAGATGGAATTTTTCACCGTTGGGTTGGGCATATTTGCTCGTCGTGCTCGGGCCATGACGACGGCCCGTGAAATTGCCCTGAGATACAAAGAAAAAAATATACAGAAATTACATTACCATAACCATTAACTTATTGTTTTTTTGTTGATGGTTGTTGATGTCACGAAATCAAACTTAAGTATTTTCGGCTATACTGTTACCGAACAAAATTTAGGTCCTGTTAAAATAACTATTGAAGAAGTGGAGATTTTTATTACTATGTGTGGGGTGGTACAATAAATAAAAAATTGGGCACTAGTCCTTGTTATTCAAGCAAATAGATATCATAACTCTTAGTCGTTATAATATCAGTTAACTCCTTAGTCAGTTGTGACCACGGTGAACGTCAATCAAAGCTTACCTGAGACAACGGGTAAGTGCGGGGAAAGTGCACATGCCCAAGCCTTGATAAAAACAA
Organism: Apomyelois bistriatella; assembly: GCA_947044815.1. Lineage (NCBI taxonomy): Eukaryota > Metazoa > Arthropoda > Insecta > Lepidoptera > Pyralidae > Apomyelois > Apomyelois bistriatella. The sequence goes on from OX345693.1 coordinate 4,355,993, forward strand.
TAAAGATACCTATTTATTACTTAATATTTTAGCCTTTATTTATTTACAAAATCCAGGTACAATAATAAAAAAAAATTATATGTGACATATACGTGCGTGAACCAATCGTAAACATTGATGTCAAAATATTGAATAAAGGTCATTTTATATATACATACTTGTTTAATCAAACACAGGGGTAGGCAGAGACGAAAGGTTTTTGCTTACAGGCCTATATCTCTTCTACACTCATCTCTCTCGTGATACTCGCCCGACGATTTTGGGTATCCCTAAAATTCCCGATAGGTAAAGTATTAAAAAATATCAACATTCAATTAAAGATAATCACAACAAGCTATCCTTCTGTATTCTCTATATTTTATGTCCGAGATGAAGCTGCGCATGGAAATAAGAAACGGGGACACACTGAACGACATTTACGAGATAATGCGTTTCGGCTTCTATTACGTCACTTGAATATGTAATTTATTGACATTATATCTGCTTGCCTATTCGTTGGCTGCTACTGTGGTTTATTTGAAATTCTAATACGTCCGCAAGGGTTGAATGCTATTTACTAAGATATTTTTTTTACAAACAGCCATTTTTTTTTCTCGTCATAGCGATTGCCAGGTTGCATTGTCAGCTAAACTGCTTGGAGCCCAAATGTCAGGAGTGCTATTTTTGAAATGTATGACATAGTGAAAATCGGTGAATCGATTGATGATCGTTTGTTTCCGAATGATTTTCACGAACAAAATCATTCGACTCACCGATTTTGGGTGAGTACATCTAAAAAAAATAGCACACCTGGTCATATTCCTGCCACTCCAATTAGTGGAAATTTTATTTTATAAGAAACGTACAGTCGGGCGCAGATAAAAGTGACCCCTCTGCCGTACATTCCATAGTGATCAGCTTTATCTGCCCCTGACTGTCAAACATCAACTATTGGAATTGCGTATAAAATTGTTAGTCGCATTTTGGTTTTTACAACCATCTTTGGGAAAAATAGAAATAATTTTAAAGTCGGAAACAACACACTGATGATTCATTGTTCTAAATAAAAGCTCACACTGAAATAAAGCATTTAAACCCAAGCGGCAAATGCCCTTCGATATAAAATATTTGGCGTTGAATGACTAAAACCCTGGCTTTGTAAATGGCGACAATAAATAATTCGAGTGTTGCGGTTTTTATTATAAAAGTATGCCTGAAAAGGTTGTGAAAGCTTTCAACGCGGCAATAAGTCTAACACAAAGGCGATTATGTCTTCTTACTTTTAAACGTTAAATAATAATAGCAAGTTGGCTGAAGGCGGCGAAGCAGGCTGTAGGGAGCGATAAGTGCCTACCATTTTATAGCACTTTGTGGTGTCCTGTAAAATAAGATTTAGTTGCCAAAGAAACTTTTTAAGTTTTTGAACTTTTAAAACTAGTATTTGATACTACTTTTGGCTACAGCTCTAATAAAAAAATAAAAAAATTGCGTGTCGTTTTTGTGTGTATCACTGGTGACGGATCCCATATAAAAGCCTTTATAAGAAACGCTTAATAAGGGCTTTATGAGACCTTTATAAGGAGGGTTGACATCAGACAAGTAGATTGGTCATAAAATATTACCGTACCTTATTAATAGTTAGTAATTCAATGAGAAAATAATGATTATTCTTCATGATAACAATAAGAATTACGACTTAAAAGCAATATTTCTTGGGATTCAACCGGAATAACGCTCAGATGATGCTGTGGTTAGTAAACAACGTTGGAAATTTTCTCTAAACAATATAGAAGCATCTTAAATTCGCAATATTTGCCCATAATAGCTCGTTAAATCTTAATAATGGAGTTGTAAATAGCATTGTTCAGTATTTTGTAATGAACTCTTAGAACGAGGATCGAGCGGTGGATGAAAATTCCTCGCTGATCTAATGTACTTACGTGGTTCATTTTACAAATACCTTTCAAGTTCAATGTGATATGCTATTTGTGAACAAATGCTTACCAACAAATATGTAGATAGTAAATTGTAATATTTAGATGTTTACTCGACTGATGAAAATTTAGACATAGTAGAAAAAATATTGTTAGTCGGTACCCGAGTACCGCCCAGTCGTCAAAGGGTAATGTTTATTGTAAGACTCGATATTCTAATAAAACTGGGAATATGGTAGGTTTCTCACCTATTTGTATCCAAATTCAAATTTCATTTATTATCAGAACAGGCTACATGATTTTTAACCTATATAAACTAACTAGCGATCCGCCCCGGCTTCGCACGGTCATAAAACCTTCCTCTTGAATCACTCTATATATTTAAAAAAACCGCATCAAAATCCGTTGCGTAATTTTGAAGATTTAAGCCTACCTTACCTTTGTTTTATATTATGTAGTGACAATGAACAAAAAGGCACATAATCACACGATTAGATGAGATCAACGTTTTTATGCTTTTTCTTGTACTTCATTCATTATCATTGTTCACATGTTTTGCACTTCATATTTGTACCCAAATTATAAAGATGAATTTTTTACTTAAGACATTATCCCTAAATCATCTTATCACACGGTTAATCAAGAATAGGAACCTGAAAAATTATTCTGTCATTGAATTAAACATGAAAGCGACGGAAAAGTAAAGCAAGGTTTTATTTATTTGCATAACAAAATCAAATATCGTCGACGTGTTCATTTGGAGATTAAAACCTCCAGGCGGGTGCCACTCGTTGATAACCCGAATTAATACTGGAATTTCAAAATATTCATATTGGAAATTCGCAAACATTTCGGTAATGTCAAAGTGATGTGCTTTTGTAAAACGCCCGCCAGTTATCGGACTTTGTGTACAAATGCCGACAATAGGATATAAATGATTTATGTTTTTTTTTTTTGAAATTTCGTTTATCCTTTTTTATTCTATGTCGACTGGAATTGATATTGATAAAGTCTAATGATTTATGTTATTCAAAACCTTTCTTTTGTGACCGTTGTTTTGATTCGTTTGTCAGATTGTAACAATTGTAATCGATTTATTAAGTCTAACAAGATTTTTACTGTTATTAAAAACAATATGCGATTTAATTGCGTTGATTGCGTAGCTGCTACGAGTGCTACGTTGCTACAAAAATTATCGTAGCAGTTGTAGAACTCCTAGCAAGTAACATTAAAAAGCAGTCTGCTAGCTATAGATACCTACTTAAATGTATAATCATACGTCTTATATAATTGTTTGGGTTCTATTTATATTGGAATATTTTATATATATGTCAGTATTAATTTTTTGTTTAGTTTGTAGCTAGTTTTATCTTAATTGTTTATTTTATAAAACTATAAATTATAATAGTTACTAGCTAAACCACATTCAAAAGTTAAAATGTTTATTTACATATGTCTATATTGATATAGATTTTATAGCTTTGGAGCTTTGTAGTTCAATTCAAAATTTCAGGCTTCTAGGACTAACCAGAGATCGCAGATATAATATAATTTTCGTAGGATATATAAGAAATTTCGAAGGAGAAATAAGATAGGCAGAAAATAACAATTTTCGTATATCTATATATGTTATATATTTTCGTTTATTTTAAAAAACACCAATAAGACTTCCAATAACAACGATCGAACAAAACTCAATCTTGCACAATGCACCTATCGTAATATTTTCTTTTCCATCCGACGATGAATGCAGGAAGCCATAGATACATCGAGTGGATATTGGACAAAGCCGGGAGCCGACAACTGTTCCCATTTAACCATTGTTGCGCTGACACAACAATAGAGGTACTTCGGTGACCCATTTGTGTTGCCAGTGAAAAATAACAAAAGTTACGTTAGCGAAACTTTTTGTTTTATCTGTAAATGAGAGTTTTTAATCTTCGTTGACGGCTCGTCCAATCGGGATTTCTGGGTTGCTTTGTGCAACAGGCTCTTTGGAGTGTTTAAAATTTACAAGGCGTTGATTGAAGAATGTAATGTTCTTAAACATTTCATTTATTTGGATAGTATGTTAGTTATCGTGGTTTTAACATGTATACAAAACCGACTTCATTTCTTTGTTTTTTTTTACACAATTACGTTGGTTGTGTTAAGCCGTTACCATATTATATCCATGAATCATCCAATAATGTGATTATGAAGATAGCAATGAGAAGCGAATCAAGCCAATAATTAAGGGACTCAATCACCAAAATGTGCCAGGTATGCAGCAATAAAAGTATTTTTAATTTTTAAAGGGGAAAGTCCCTTTAAACTTACATAACCTCTTTTTTCTACCACTTTACTTCACATTATCTTTTTTTTTTGATGATGAGCTTCTTTCTTTACTTTCGTAACTTTTGTTCTGTATTTGATACTTATGTATTACTTCATAAGCGTTATCTTTTTCAATTTGACTATGCAATTAAACAAACTAAATTAAAGGGACTCCTTTTAATAATATATTTTAGTTTTTATATTACATTTTTAAGTTTTTTTTAGTTTTAGGTTCGTATGAGTAGGTTATGAAAACAAGAAAATTAAACAACAAACTTTTTACATACAGCATTTTAAACTCCTTAAGAACTTCTTAAGAATTTGTGGATGAATACCACAAGTAGTAACAGAGTCTGCTGCTGTTAGAAATAAAGCAAGGAAACTTAACTTTGATATTTAGTATATTACAAAACTTACACCTTAAACTAACTCAGCGCGGCATCTACGGTCTAGCTCAGGGTGAGATTGTTTGAAAACTATACAAACGTATAGGCCAGCATTCCATCGAATTTCATTGCGATAGATATGTTAGCTACGCTACGTCTAGTTTTAGTATTTTCATATTTTCAACTAAATATTTAAAAATAAAATGACAAAATACTTTATTTGTTACACACTTTTCATCTTACATTATTTATTTGGAGATGATTCGATTTTTTTTACTTTGAACATTACATACATATACATTAGAGGGTAGAACGCGAAAAAATATACACTTGAAATTGTGTGCTAAACGGCATCGCTAGGTCATAATGGGTTAAATAATAATTAAATAGAAAAAGAACAAATTAATAACACTTTGCATAGGTATCTATCATATCTGGTTGGGGTCTAATGCCAGTGAGGCATGACCTTTCTAGTGAGCTGTACTAAAAAGACCTAAAATGCTTCATATATCTATGTCGAATCTCACCACTGTACTGGCGCCTTTAAGGCTTTGTGTGCGACTGTGAAGTAATTAGTCCTGAGCCTCGTAAAATTTGCATGTCAGTAACGCTTCCTTGCAAGACTGAATTTCATTGTTGACTTCGGACATTTAGATGCACCCTTGGAGCTATAAAGATAGGCGGTTGAAGACACTTCTACCCACACTCACAACCTGTTTATGTGAGTGTTAATGAATATTCACCAGTTGCTTGTTTATTTTTGTACTTACTCTTTGATTTATCATTTGTTTTGTGGTTCTTGTAAACGATAAAGGATATAGTTTTTTGCAGTGCATTTTGGTAAAAAAGGATTGTTTAAATAAATGTTAATTTGATTGTCGGCGTTATCATATCATGATTATCTGAACTTTACAGACAGAAGGTCTAGAAATAATACTGTGAAGTTCAGTATAGTATAAAGATATTTTTAAATTATTTAAAACAACATAACTTATTTCTCGTCTCATTCTTCACGGAAAGTGTGTAAGCGCATCACTTTATGGCAAATTTTGTGGAACTTCATTTAATATTGTAAGCGGGATTCAATTAAATAATACATTTAAAGCAGAACAAGATCTTTTCATACACAAAACGACTTTTATGTCGCTTAGACTAAAACTGACAAACGTATTGATCGTTATAATTAAAAAAATAATTACACATCAGCTAATTATCCAAACTCAAACAGAAAGAATAATGGCATTTGAAATTCGACATCCATGTGCCGATAACGACCCAAATGTGGGGATCTGCGATAAAATTTCAAATTCCATTGTTTATCCAGCAAAAATTGGGTCATAAAGTGAAAGTTATCGCTCCCTAAACCCCAATCACAATTTCAGCTGAAGGATCCCATAGCATATTTTACTGTGCCCCTGCATTTTTTTTAAATATACGCATCGCGGTGGGAAAGGATACCTATAAATCGTGGTAACATGTCCGCCGCTTGCTTGTGGCAACATTATGCTTTTTATTGCCTACCTACTGATATTTTATGGATGTACGATTGTCCTTTTGTAGCACGATATTTGATTAATGTTGCCATTATGTAACATATTATGTAGTTGAATTTTCACAAAACTTTGAACGCTAATCAGATTATTTTAAATTTTCTAAGTAAATCTGGAATAAGTAGCATGTCATATAAATTAAGAAAAAATAACCCGGTTTCGGTATATCTTATACCAATATAAAAAAAAAAAACTCAAGTGTTAGTTAGTATACCAAATTGCGATTGCTTGAATTAAATTATGGAAGATATAAACGAGTTAAGATTATTGATAAATTACTTTTACTTACAAAAAATTACAGAATGTTCATTGATTTACTAATAAATTGATTCAAATGATAGCTATAAAGTATAAAGCAAAAATAAAGATAAAATTATCACAACGTTTATGCCTCGAAGCGACAATGACGATGACTCTTCTTTATTTGCCGTATATTTCTTTGTTTATCCTCTAATTAAATGCAAACTGGCTGACAATAGTAATCGCGAATGTAGGTCGATTGCGTTCGTGCCACGATCACATTAGAGGGTTTCCGCGAACGTTTTTCACTGGGTTGCATGCGAATTCGTCACAGTCCTCCGGTACAAATTCGATATTTTTTAGGACGTTAGCTACATAAAAATATAATTTATTATTCTAAAGAGTGAAATTTCACTCGGTGATTTGGTTTTCTATTTCTAAGATGGTAGAGTCTGGCCAAAACGCCTCCTGTGCCTACATATTATAATTTTGGACAGGATTTTAAATCTGTTGAGACTCCGACACACGAAACGGATTTTTTTTAAAAATTATGTGTGTATATAGATAGTAGTTGAGCTTGTATAATAATAAATAATTTGTATAGATAATATGTATTTGCAATAAAATATAGTATCGTAAGCAGATTGCTTTTATCAAAGCAATAGATGGAATCAGTCAATGAGTTGGGAAATGCCCGAATGTTAGAATGCTCGAAATAATTGTAATGGACAGATGATTATCGAGGTATGAGAAATGAGAAATTATGTTTGCGCATTATAAATTATATAATTATAGTAATATTATGACACTAAGTATATTAAAATTCCGTCAGCTTTTCAATAATTTACTTGTAATAAGCTTATAGCGTATTCCGAGCAAGTAATAAAATCTGGTTAGCCTAATATCAGTACAGTGGGCCACATAAAAAATATACTAGCTAAGGTGTAAATATGGGGGTAAATGGTATACTTGTATATGTGGCCAACTGTACATGCCATCTGTGTCCTAGTTCTGATCGCGTGACCGACGAATGGAATTCTAATATTTGATCGACTGGTCCAATTTTCTACTATGACTCCAATCACATTACGAATAACTAATGTAAGTAGTGACTAATGTTTTACAGATAACCATACTTATTAGCTCAAGTATCTTGCCTAGTAAAACATGGCAATGTGGATCCAAACTTTTTAAGGAATCATCTTAAATCAACAATTTAATTGACTTTTTAAAAATCCGGACACCATTTAATTTTTATCTTTCACTCCATTAACAGATTTAGTGATTTAATGAATCCGTTTTGTTCGAAAGGTATTTTTAGGGGTAATTACCACTCATAAATAGGGGTTAAATTGTTAACAATTTTTTTTCCTAACACTGTTTACATGGTTTAAACCAACTACGAGTATTATATTATGTAAGTCAAATTATGTAATAGAGATACAGGACATAATTGTGTAGAAGGTTTTAATATGGTAGTTGTTGTAGTGTTGTAGTTGTAATAGTAGTTAAGGATTTAGTTTTTGTATTTAAGAATATTCTTCACATATATTTTTTTCTCCTAATCTAAAATCTGTTTCAACTTTTCTTTCTCTTCTACCTCTATTTCGGTGTAATAAAAAAAAGCCGCGAAAATTTATTTGCCGTTGGTCTTTGGTTTTTTCACAAGCAATCAATTTCGAATGACACCGGTGTGCAGGCTGGGAAATAAATATATTCGCATCAATCCACATCCATCATTGGGGTCCACTCGAGTTGACAAAGTGATATCTCTGATATAGAAAATCTGATTGATTTTCTCGTTTTAAATCATTTAAACGATACCTTTATATGCGATGCGAGAACATTTTATTTTAATTTTTATAAATTTTAAATATCTGTTTGATTTAATAATTTGTCAGAACAGAGAAGTATTTTAACGTTTTCTTTTTTTTCAAACCAGTCTGAAACAAGGTCGTCTTTTTTTATGTATATTGTCAATTTCAATTATTCAATTTTGATTTTATATATACTACTGCTTTATTTTGCATTTAAAATATAATACAGTACCCTATATGTACATCCCTATACCCGCAAGTATTTTGACGCAACCCGCAACAAATACAGGGTGTTATGTTTACGCTTGTCAGCTGGGATTACCGCCTTGCCGCAATTACGGCCCACTGCTAAGTGCACTGCGCTTGAATATGGAATATATACCTAGTAAAAGTATACCCAGGACGTCGCACGCCTTTATATACATAATTATAGCCATAGAACTTCGTGATATGATGATAAAATTATTAAAAAGTTTTGGTAGTAGAGGTATAAATATAGTTGTAAAACCAAACTACTACTACCAAAGCTTCATCCATCCATCTCATCTTCGTCCGACGTCCAGAGACAGTTAAAATAGCTGTTATGTATTTATGATTTATTGCAGACAAAAGAAACATAGATTAAGTTTAATTGAAAAGCATGTACAAGAAAATCACTTAGATTGAGCAAACTTTACAGGAAGTAAAACATTTGAGATGCTTATAATTACTAAAAAAATTACGCAAGTTCTTTTTAGAAATAATTTGATTTTTTGTTTTGTTTAGATACACCTTTACAAAGCGTTTTCGAAAAATTTATCAATGATATAGCTTTGTAGTGTTGGTACTTAAAAATGAAGTGTTTTTTAGAATTTAATTATAGAAAGGGCCTAAGAATCCGTAGCAATAAGCTGCGGACGCAACTGTGAAAGCGTAAGACGAGAGAGAATATAGCACGCGATTCTGAAGGAATACTATCTATTATTATCTATGGTGAAGAGAAATAAGAAAGTTTATTCGAGGTCTCCCATGGGGCTCGGTGCGTTGCGGCGGAGGCAGTAACTGATGTAGCTGAAAGTTTACGCCCTAGCGCGTTTCATTCATACCCGTCACCTGTAACAAATTAACTGCCTAAAAACCTTTTTAAACAACCAGCAAAATTGAGGAATAAAATACAGCACGAATGAAGATTACGAAAATATGTATATTAACAAGTAAAAGAGAATAAAAGTGCTATACCTCTAGACTAATGTAAACAAATAAACAGAGAGTAAGCGACTTGCGTTCAGCCTTAATAGGCATAGAGTCTATATTTACTTTTCAATCGTGGTATTATTTATAAAAACCTTAACCCCTTCATATGCGTATAACGTACAATGCTACTACTAAATAAATACTTTTGACGTTTAAACTTGATTTAAAAACATAGATAAAAAAACTGTCTTGGTAAAGACCGCCTGCGAATTCGTACTTCTTTGGTTAAAAATCTTAGAAACTTTAGATTACCTTTAAATTATATACATATCTACTTATTTTACATCTTAGAAAGACCGATGGTCTTCTGCACAATATCTGTTGCAGCCTCATACACCAAGACATAGTATCATAGCAGCGATCTGTCCAGAGTTAATTAATAGATCCATCCCTTTGTCGGCGTACAATGGCCGCGTATTGTTAGCATGTGGGCCAATCTTCTCCGTTCTCCTCTATATGAGATCTGTCGGGTGTAGTATGCGTGAGGTTATGATGTAAGTATGTACCTACCTTTATGTTGAAAATAATTTTGATGAAAGCGTGATTCTAAATTGGAAGAAAAACCGAGTTGAACTCGCGTGGAGAGGGTTCCGTACATTGCCAATGTTAGTTTTTATTTTTAATTGTATTTATCTACTACTATCGCTATCTAGTGGTGTTTAAGTGAACTATTTTCCGTAAGTGAACGTTTTATATTGAATTAACAGTTAATTGTCAATTGATAGAATACTTGTAGGTTTTCCTGTAATCTACAGGCAAAGAACTAAATTTTGTATTTTTTTTTTCAAAATTTTAGGCTCAGTAGTTTCGGAGATCTGGGGGGAATGGTCAATTTTCGCCTTCTTTCATGAATAAAATCAAAACTGTTTATGTTACAATAAAAACAAAAATATATTTGAGATCCTCATAACGAGACCTTTCATTTGATATATTAAAAGGTAATGTTTGCAAAACTATTTTTTTTTAATTCCTAAGTTGTCACCCGAAAAAGACCTTTATTTAAAAAAAATATTTATTTACTTTTCACATCTGTGCTTGGGTCATAGGATTACGCCATCATACCAAATTTCATCTGTTTTGGTCCAGTAGGTTCGGAGAAAATTGGCTGTGACGGACGGACGGACAGACAGACGCACGAGTGATTCTATAAGGGTTCCGTATTTACATTTTTGTACGAACACTAAAAAGATATAAATACAATAAATTTAATTATTTGTTTATTTAGTTTAGTTTATTAGTTTACTAACACTACTAGCATTAAGTTTATACTAACACTTATGAGACTATGTTACTTGAATAAATATTTTTTCAACATTCATTCATTTATGCCCTCATTGTTATCTCTTTACTTCTGTGCATCCTAAGATTAATAAGTTTGATAGCCCAGTCTGCTCAAGAAATTTTTGCCTCTATTGATACCTTAGCTACCTTTTCTACGGGAACAATGGGAGTGTTCTATTTTTAAGCTGAATAACCACACGGCAAATAATTTTTATGCCCTGCCGCCATCGATCACTTGATCTTGTTTTCTTTCACTCTTTTATTATAAGCTATAGCTTTTTATGGACAACCAACATTATCGTCATGTCAGCCAGGTCTTGTTTACCAAGTGTTAGATATAGATTACAATTCAGATCTCCAAGCTGACCGGTCGGAATTTGGTACTGGTGTACCAAATTCCGACCAGGTGACCAGCGTAAACTAAGCCACAAGGTTAAAACGGTTGATTCAAACCAATATTTGGTACACGGATGTTTAGCCCAAGGCAAAACTTAGATCATAATATTTATCTCCACGTCACATAAATTAGATTGCCATTAAGTTAGTTTAACGAGTTAACACAGCATTCACGTCATGTAAACGCTGATATTTACACAGTAATAAATTAGCTAGGACGCCACGAGACACTTGTAACTTGCCGTCAGATATCTGCTGAACTCGCGAGTTTCAGATAAGCGCGTCGAAGGAATATCTAATGTGCTTGCATAGTTTGTGTTTTATGTCAATACGTTATGATATGAGCGTGCTTCTTAGATTCTTGTATCAATAGTTTTAGATGTCGTCTTGTTCCTTGCGCGTCTAGTTTTAATGATATTTATTACTTATAAGCTTATTATTTGTAGATCTCTTTATTATAAGGCTTAAGAATAAAGCACTCAACTTCTTGTTAAAGTGATTAAGGGAGGTCTCTTAGTTATTTTACATCTCCAAATTTGATTTTACCTCTGTCCGAACAGTTTCGGATTTCTCAAAAACAGTATTCCCTTGGATTTCGTCAGCCAGTCCTAAGGAGATAAAAACAACACTGACTGTCGAACTATCTGCTCTTATTCTTCACGCTGACATTATTTAACTTAAATGTTATGGGGAGATTTTGAGTCCATAAGTCACTATTTTGGAAAAACATAGGTCACTATATATTGCGCAACAACGGAGTACCCGCAGGCGGAGTCACAGACAACAGCTATATACTGTTGAAAAAGTTTTCGATTCAATTCAAAAGACACGTTCATATCGGAAGTACTTACAAAACTCTTAAGTACAGACCTACTTGTTATCTATTCGTAACTAAGTTGGCATGGCGGTGGTGCGTTAATTTGGAAAATAAATTAAAGAAGACGCCCGCGGCGTCGCGTTGCCAGTTAGACAGAGTTTAAAGAGCTGTTTAGATGAAATTTTCAAAGGATTTCCCGGCGATGCTCAAAGAGCGCTTTTTGTTCCGAACTTTCACCTGCTCTGGATTGTTGGATATGTTGCTTATCTTTTGTTATTGTTCTGTGATGTAATAATAGGCCAAGGAAGTTCATAAAGTTTGAAGGTTTGTGGCCGACAACTGACCATTCTTTGATCAATCGCATGGTTTGAGGCGACTAGTAAATACGCTTAGCATGATTTAAAAAAATAAATTGCGAGCCCCTCGAGATTCCGCGAGATTCCTAGTTCTATAACGCTTAGTAATAAACAATTTGTAAATAATAATCTGCCTTGTTGGAAAGGGGTATTGCAAAGGATCCTGTCAGTAAATTTAATATCAATAAATCTACTTTCAATGACAAAGGTTCTCTGCTTTTAAGTGAATCTAATTTGGAGTGATACACGTTTTGTCGCAGCCCACAATTGCGTTAGAGCGAGGTGCTATAAATTTGGCAATTACAAGTTGGATGGCAAAACAGAAGCGCTAAAACTGCGCTGGACTCTAGATAAAGAAATATCAAAATTCACAGCTTGGATTCGGAATTTTGAATCTGCCGATCTTATTGAAATAAGTGATTGAGTATTATTTGAATTCGGGGATTATATCAAACCAAAGACCAAGGAAAAATTATGCTCGCCTCCCCGAGCGATGTGAACAATCCTTGCTCCTATATACTAAGTAACATATATACGAGTACTTACATCCATCTTCACAAACACTTTTGTTACTTACATACTCCTTCAACTATTTACTTTATACTTTACTTAGATTGTAGTGCGTATTTTCATTAGGTTTTTAAATATCTAAGATATTAAAATTAAAAAGTTCAGTCCAGTATATATAACATTCTTTAAAAAGTGTTAAGAATATTGAGATGCTGGTGGAATAAAACAATGAGCGAGAATTTAAGAATTATCTTGTAATAAGATTAGAATCATCTTTATTTATTGCTTCAGTTCAAAGAAGAAAAAAACATTCCAAAAAATATTAGAAAACATGAAAAACAATTAACAAAAACGGTACTTAAAGTTATGGTATGTTATGTTAATTTATTTTAAGAATGAAATTTTCTCGAAATAAATCTGTAAGATGGGTCAAAAGTACCTAAATAAAATGGATTATATTTATTTTATAGCATGGCAAACAGAAAGAGTGATTTTTAAAATATACATAGATACAATAATTAAATGAAGACATGTAACATTTTAGGCGTTCACGGCAAGTAGAAAATGTAATGTTGATGGCGTCGACTGGGCGGCCCCGGCAGACAGTTCCAAGAAACTGACAAAAAATATGTTTTGGCACCAGCATGTAGCCTGCTTTGGAAACAAAGAGCTCCTTTTAATGGAGGACATTTTTCCACCTATGCTTTTAACGGGAAAATATCTAATGACGGCATTACAACTGATAATAAAATAACCTCTAGAGAAACATAAATACTTATTCTGATAAAGTAAGCATCGTTGGAAACGCGGTAAATCATGATATAATGAACGATATACATATTGTTTTATAAATAAAGTTTTTGAAATATTGTCACAGAGAGATTCGAATCATTAACTCTACCTTACTAATAGTAGTTGTAGATTTGTTTCGTAGCTTTTTTACATATTATTCAGACGTGCGCAAGATAAAATGATAGAGCTAAGAGACTTTAGTGAAAAAATAATAATGTTTGAGAACCGAGGTGTATGGAACCAAAAAGGGAAGTTTTTTCACAGAAATAGAACCTTAATAAATATAAAATACTTTTTAGTAGAATGAATTAAACAAATTAATGGGGAATCTCAATCTCATAATGCCAATTAGCTGATGAAGCTATCCTGGAAGTTGTATAATTTTTTTTAGCTGTTTATGTCTCACTGCTGGGCACTCCCCACTAACCTATAATATTTTTATAATTATAATATCTGTATTATGTATATAATATAAATGGATATTGATATAAATATCATAAAAGTTTTATTATGTTTTTAATAGTTTGTTGATACGACCACTCACCAAATTTCAATATCTTTGTCAATGTCATAAAGATGATATTCTAGTTGTTATAATGGCTAATATAAACAACCTTTATTGTTATTTGCCCAAAACAAAATAGCCCAATTTAGCCAACAATATCTTGTTCCAAGTTTAACGATCTCATTCTGAGGAAAAAGTCGCAACCATGTGAACATATTTTTTACTGGTAATTCCGTCATCGCGAAGAAAAATAATATTTTAAGGTATAAAGGAAGGGTTTTCTTGTGAAACGGTCTCGAGATATTTTATGGGTTTAATAAAATATCATCGTCTTATAAATCACAAGGTATTACGGTGTTACCTTCGGAAATTGCTAAATTCCTCGCTAATTTGTCAATAACAGGATTTTATGGACTTTTTTTAGATATCGAAAATATAAATATTTTTTTGAGAAACTACTTTATTGCAACTATTGAATTATTAACTGTTTATGAGATTCTGCTTTGAGTATCAAGATACTCTTCCTGCTACTGAAAAAAACCGTAGTATTTCAATAAAGATATGGAATTTCTTTTTAATACCTGAGGGAACAATATAAAGCATAACGTTAAGTGGCTACCAGTGACCATTTAAGTGCTGAGTCATCTATATCCATACTTCCATACTTCCATCCATACTGTCTGTTTGTCTGTCTGTCACCTCTTCACGGCTAAACTGCTGGACCGATTGTGATGAAATTTGGTAGGGGTGTAGTTAACGAGCTGAGGTCAAACATAGGCTATTTTGGGCGCGATATAACCGAGTCCCTCGCGGGGCGAAGCCGCGGGGAACAGCTAGTAACTTATAAATCCATTTTAAATTTCCATCTGAGTGTAAAGTCTTATTAACATGGGTTATTCGTCGTTTCGCACCACAAGCGATTCGAACCGCGGTTCGAATCGCCCAAGAGCCGTTTTTGAATGGGTTCTTTCGCACCGCGGTACGAATCGCCGAATAGTTCTTTTTGAATGGGTTCTTTCACACCACGGTTCGTAACATAGTATACAAAGTAAGTAGTTTTCTTTTTGAATTGGTGAATTCTGACAAAAATAATGTATTTAATTTACACATCTCATATATAGGTAGTACAACCAGGCACAAAACAACAGGACAACCAAAATTATTCTTCAAATTAAAATTGATATCAATAAGCCCACTAAGTATTTTTTTTTATTATATGAACATCGCCGCCGCCTTAGTTTTAAGTTTAGTTTTAGTTCACAAGTTTTATATTTTTGTTGTTTTTAGACTGTTAGTGATTCAATCTGTGATTATGCCATGTTGAAATTTAATATGTTTTTATAAATATAATAATTACATACTATCTCGCAAGTTTTTTTTATCACTATTCATTTTTCTTCTTATCTGTAAAAATAAATAATTCAAATACTTTAATTTTTAATATGAGTCCAAATCGGCCCCACGCAAAGAGTATTGGATAGTTTCGCCCTGTGGTCCGAATCGACCCATTCCAAAAATACTTTGGGCCTTTCGCACCGCTCCAACAACTGCGGTGCGAAAGAACCCATTCAAAATCGGCTCTTGGGCGATTCGCACCGCGGTTCGAATCGCTTGTGGTGCGAAACGACGAAAGACCCATTAACATTGTGTCAATCAACATTATTATTATTATAGCGGTAAATTGTACTTAACAAGACAACTGTTGTCACTTAACCGCTAAAATAATAATGTTATACGTGCGAAAACATACTTTTATCCCGCTATATATAATACTTAACAAAATGTAAATCAGTCTTATGCAAAAATACAGTCAATAAAGTTGCATCAGCAGTGTCCGGTTAGTATAATTTTGTAGTAAAGTGGCTGCTATTTGTGGCGCGTCGCTGAGTGTGCAACCACAATGTCGGCGAGCTAGAGTTACTACAGACATTTTATGTAACTACCCTTATTTCATTCACTAGTTTAGAAATTGCATTTAAGGAACAATTTTAATAAAACGTTCTTCATTCTACCAAAGATTGCAAAAAGAGTCAGTTACTTACTGCGAAATTCTGACATGAATAATAAAACCATGTAAATACAATACAAATTACAAATTCCTTGATAAAATTTAAAATTAGGGTTTCAATCTACAATTCGTCTAATCCAAGGGTTTTAAAATTGGTTACAGTTTGACCTTACCTTTCCTTTGTTACAAAACGGACAAATCAGAAAGATTGAGCTAGCCCTAAAGTAAGTTTTTGTAACTTGTGCCATGAGATACGAATTCAATGATACTATCTATATCTTATTATATTAAATAGATATAGATTCATATATAGATAGACACCATATCACCAGAATATTTTGAAAAATATTATTTGCTAACTTACCCTGACTGGGAATCGAACCCAAAACGTCCAGATTATGACTAACGTATACCATTACGCCACGTAGGTCGTCATAAAAAGAAAAGAAACTAAATGAAAAAGAAGACTTCAGGTACAGTATAGTAAACATATTGTCTGGTTATTATATTATTGCTGTGGATATTACTGCAGTTATTATGCAAAATGATTGCACTAACGGCTCTGGGTGCCTAAGTCTATTGTCTGCGATGTAAATGCTAAGTTAATGTAGTATAATTTGACTAATAATGTATGAACATTTGCTTTAACATTATGTTAAATATATGATAGGTATTTAAATTAAAAAAAAACAGATTTTAGGACCAATATAACACTTCTTCAGATACGCTTTTCATTGGCAAATTGGCTTTCATGTCATTGTATTAAATTTTTTTTAAAAAGTTCTAAGATTAATAAGGAATCATTTTTTTTTTCAGTAGGTTGTAAAGGAACCTAAAAAAATGTGAGTGTTTATTTCACATGTTATATTGAGTATTGAGCGTTGAGTATTTTATAAAATTATTATATAATAATATTTATAGCACATTTCTATTTAAGTTCTTAACTAAAATGTATGTAAGTAATGCTTCCAAGCTAACCGCTCTTTTTAAAGCCCCAAACAAACTGTGGTCTGATCTATTTGCAGCTTCACTACATCATTTATTCAGCGCACATTATCGCTGCCCTGTCTTCCTATACAATTGTTGCATCCAGCCATCCAGTGATTGCTCTTCACCGTGCAACTATTTATTCAGGATGCCTATTTTTGGCCCTTTTCCTATCTCGCTACGGTGACAACTCTCCGCGCTAAAAATACCTTAAAACATTTACCTTCAACGAAATTCCACGTCCATATAAATAGGAACCGAAGTAGACGATACAAAACTTTGTTTTACTATGTAGTTTACTGCCAAAGAGATATTAAAAATTTATTGAGGAGAAACGGGAAAAGGTAGTCGGTGGGATTATTTTATGTCCAGCATGAATAAACTACGTAACTTGTGTCGATCAACAATTTGTCAATAAGAACGGCAAAGCTTGTATTCGTTCAGCGTTGTGTGAGAGAGAAGCATAAACCGGTAAAAGTTCACTTATTAAATTATTATTTATTAGTTCACATTTTCCGCAGGTTTGCTCACTAAATTAAATCGTACCAGTTGCAAGGTCGTTCTGACATGAAAACTGCCTTTTGATAACCGCCAAATGGCAACAATAACCAAAGGACAAATAATGAAGTTATTCTATAGTATGCCATATGAAATCGTCTCACAGGCTACAGATACCGCTTCCCATCAGGTGGGCCATATGCCTGTTTGCCTACTTAATAGTATAAACAATTTATAAATATGGAATAATATCATAGCCATTGTACAAACATAAGTTTTCTGTGAGATACGAGCCAACAAAGCCCATATCGTAAGGTTATGGTAATGCTTAGAGTAATGGAATAGTAAGCAGTCATTTTATTTTCATTAGTTATTTTTAAATGTGGACAATTAAGACAGTGACCAGTAAGGAAGGAACCCTATTTTCAGTTTCAGATTTTGCACTTAAATTCAGAATATTTTTTGTTAATTGAGTGTTAAGTGTCTTTCCATGTCGTTTAAAGTGATGAACGTTTAATGTTGTTTATTTAACAATTTATTTTTTAGAAAGCTTGTATTTAGTAGTAGGTACAATCTAGTTATAAGGTAGTCCAGCTGTTACACGAACGAGGGTTAGAGACATGCATATGTGTACTTACCTTGAGTACGATGAGTGATCTTATAGGGGTTCCGTTTTGTCGTTTTTACAAATTATCTTCTCTTCTCTTTTGAACATCCGCGGAAAAAGGAGTGGTCCATCCTTTTAAGGCGGACAGACAGCTACCGAGAGGTGTGTCTACCTACTCTATAGGTTTATTAATACCTTCTGCTATCTAATAGGTATATAGAAAACTATATACAAACAGAATGAAAGAGTCGTTTAGGATCGGCCTCGAAAAACTTAATGCGGCCAAATCGCAGACCTCTTTAAAATAAGAGTATGACGAGAGTGATTACAATGACGAGTCTGTAAAAAACATAACAAATGGAAATCTTTAGTCTCTGAATTACCCTACAGGAAACAGGCGTGATGATAAAGAATGTAGTTATGCACTCGGTAGTATAAATAAAAAAAATATACAGAAAGACAATATAAATAAATCAATAACAAGACAATATAATATAATATCCCTAAATAACATAATCCACCGGACTCTTGCCACCATCCACTTCCCTGCTGTTGTGGAACCCAACGGTCTGGCTCGGGATGATGGCAAGAGGCCGGATGGAATGACACTGGTGCCTTGGAGATTGAGACGTCCGCTTGTGTGGGACGCAACTTGTGTCGACACTCTGGCTCCGTCCCATCTCCAGGTCACCAAGTCAAAGGCCGGTGCTGCTGCAGCTGAGGCAGAGAACCTCAAAAGGCGTAAATATGTAGGTATAAGTAATAACTACATATTTGAGCCTTTTGGGGTAGAAACTCTCGGCCCGTGGGGTCCATCGGCTCATCAGCCTTTTCGTCTTATGTCGAAAAAGCTGATAGACGGATCTCGTGACCAGAAGGCTGGAACCTACCTGGCACAGAGGTTTAGTATCGCCATACAACTCGGCAATGCTGCCAGCCTTCTGGGTACGTTACCGCGGTGTGACACTTTGGCGGGACTGTACAATTTGTAAATCATTATTTTAGTTATATTTATGATAGTTTATTTATTTGTTTAGTTTAGAGTTTAGTATGTTTAATTTAATTACAAAATATAAATGAATCTCGAGTTGAAAGACAATATTATAATACAATCATATACAATTCAACCTGTATACTGCAATTTGTTTACAGTACGCAAAACAGAATTGCAAGTTGCTTTTATCATGTTAATGTTACGAACCACGGAAGTCATTGCGGAGGTTTACGAGCTATTGCTTGGTAAGCGATGACAATCGCCAGACAGATAGATAGGTATATTGTAAAAGCAAACAGTATACATAGATAAATTAATTTATTTGTTTAAATATTGTCCTTATTACAAACCTTTTGACGTAATGTATACACAGTGTCAAAATATATAGGTACACAACAAAAGGCTGTTATCCCTGGGATCTCATCCAGGGATTCGGCTAAGTATTTCTTTTTACAATATTTGAGAGTAAAAGAACGAGACAAAACATATTCAAAGTGGATTTATAAGAACTTATTAATAAGTAGGACGATTAGCGCTTATCATCCAATTTGACAAACATTTTGCGAGTAAAGATGTACAGTGGTATCCTGTGCCCCTAGTATGAGTTTTTCTTAGCGACTGCGTTAGCGATTTAGTATGGCAAACCTGTACAGCGCCTCTGGCGGATAGTAAGGCAATTAAGAAATTCCATACAAAATCCTAACGCAGTCGCTAGCGTCTGCGTTAAGAAAAACTCATACTAGGGGTACTGGTGCCAGAAATAACCCAGATGTAAAGTCACAGAATAGATAATAGTACTAACATAACAACGTACTATCCTACAGTGTAGTTCACCTTAACTAAGGCGGAGGATAAACAAAAACAAGGTCTGGCCCTAATCGAGGCTTCTACGGCGCAACCAAATAGGATTACATAAAGGACATGTAGCCGTTGCATTGGAATTTCAAATGAGTGTATTTTTTAGGCGGTCTGAGTGCATGGAATTAAATTACTGCGCAAATACTAAACTCTACCTGGGCGTGCGCTTATCGTAGTATAGGTATGCCAATCTAGAAGCATTAGTGTGTTTGTATTAACTTTATACTCATGAAGATAAATGCAAAGGCGGGCTTATGCAATGTTGCATAACTTGATGCCTTTTTTAACCGACTTCTAAAAAAGGAGGAGGTTCTAAACTCGTCGGAATGTTTTATTTTCATTTCCCCTAACCACAGTTTACTTAATAAACAGATGTTTAATAATCTTTTTTTAAAAATATGTAAATTGGGAACTAAAAGCTGTGTGGGCTGTTCGTTTGTTTTATTTTTTCTTATCTTCTATAAAAATCTATTTTATATTTTCATGTTTGTTACTGGGAGGTTTAAAAAACTTGCGTGAAAATACACAACCGAAAACCACGCTTACCATCTTACCGTCGTTGATAATCTTCTCCTATTTTCAAATCGAAATGGCGTTGCAATATTTTTTTTAGCATTTCCATGGAGGATTCACGTCAGACAGACGTCTTGTCAAAAAAATATCAAAACTATATATGGTTATAGTACCTAGCTCAGATGACGATGATGCAATTGGAAAACCGCAATGATGAATAATTGTTTTTGCTAAAACATCGAACCCGACTCCAATTACTCAACTCAAAATGATGAAATAATTAAAACATTGTTGTTTAAATATGATTTATTACAAACATTTTATTAAATCTCAAGTCGGTGCCAAAAATTGCCGAATTAAAAAAAAAAACATTCTTTTTGATGTCGGTTAATGCTAAATGCTGATCAATATTTGGAACGTTAATTTCGGTTTGACATAGGCGTCATATAGGAAATGCCATAACAAAGCATTTCAGTGTTTGTCATTGCAGCCAATACCGTAATTGACATATCGGTGAGTGCTCCGCTCCCTGCCGACTGTCCGGATTAGGGCCGGCGTCCGGTGACGGCCGGCTCGCCGGACTATCGATCGAATCAGCTATTGTGGCTTATTTTGTCTAGCTGATTGTTTATTTAAAGAAATAAATAAATTAGGTAGTAGTAGTATTTATTTCATAACAAATACATTGTGTCGGAAACTAATCTAAAAGAAAATCTTGTTAGTTGCATTATTTATAACTTATAAACGGCTGAACTGATTTGGCTGAAAATTGGTAGCGAGGTAGCTTAGGAACAGCAGAAGGACATAGGGTACCTTTCATCCTGAGAAAAAGTTCCCGAAGGAAGTTCACGCGGGCGATGCCGCGGGAAAAAGCTAGTATACTATAAAAAACACTATATAATATATATACATAAAATTACAGTCTGTGACAATATGTACAATAGTTATCAAGTTTACAGCGTGCGAGTGGCATTCTCCAGTTGTCACAGGCATTTATGGTTAAAGGGAACACCGCGCGCCCATCTTACAAGGGCTTATACTTGATCTATATATACATATGTATAAATCAATTGGTGTTCGTTGGTCTAGTTTAAACTCGATTACGAATGGACCAATTTGCTTAATTTTGGTCATGAAATATTTGTGGAATTTCAGAGAAGGTTTAAGCGGTGAGAAACGTGAGTTCAGTGCTATAATATTGAGGTTTTCTTGACGCAGACGCTAGCGACTGCGTTAGGATTTTGTATGGAATTTCTTAGTTGAATTACTATCCGCCAGAGGCGCTGTACAGGTTTGCCATACTATATCGCTAACGCAGTCGCTAGCGTCTGCGTTAAGAAAAACTCATACTAGGGGCACAGGGCGGTAGGTACGGAGTTCACTGTATTAGCTAGTTGGCAATAAAGTTAAATTTGTGAATACTTATATTTAGAAAATTGGCAAAGAGGTAACCACTTTAGTAATATATTACATTTTTTATTATACATATTTTAATAGAAATGAATAAAAAGTGCCGAGTAGTTAATAACACAGTGTAATTATTATAAAGCCATCTTATGTGTACATTGTGTGAACACGATGATATTCCAATAAAGTTACGAGCAAATAAAGTGTCTACTATCTAACGTGCGATCGACATTTAATCGGAAAGCCGCCGATAAAACAAGTATATTCACAAACCAAGGCCACAAGAGAAAAAAGCGACATGTTAATAAATGTTAACGATTTGTGCCAAAATTTGTTCTAATAATAAAGTATTTGGATGTGGCCAATATTATAAGGAAAATGATTTATTTGCTGATAGGATAAGTCAACAATGATGTAGTTTTTGGAGACTAAATAACTTGCGAAGGCTTAATTATTCAACAATAAAATCCTTCTAAATTCTTAATCTAGAAAGAAGTTCGTTTTCATTCAACAAATATCGATGAACCTTAGCAATGAACTAATCCAAGCTCTATTTTTTTCCTAGCTCTATATGTCCCACTGCTGGGCAAAAGCCTCCCCTCTTTTCTTCCATATTTATGTATATTAAAACCTGTCTGATCAAAGCATTACCTTATTTTAAATTTACTATAATGTCTAAGAACATTTCATCTTCAATGCTTTCCAGAAACTGCAATTTCGTATATCAAAATTTCCACCCAAAATTGCCTATTCAAATTTTACCCCAAGATACGATTATTGCTACGGAAAACATGCAATAAAGTAGAATACATAGTAAATAAGCAGCAGGGTGTAATGTAGAGTGTCTTATCGTTTGGAGGGCGCAAGTAAGGGAGAGTAAAATATGTGACACCGTGGTCATGCTCCACGGAGCGCGCAAGAAATGTGACCATTCGGGACTGCTGGCGAGTTCTCTAGCAATTAGGAATTTTACACTCCGTTTAGAGATAGAATCGGGTTGATAGAATAGAAAATCTGCACTGACAAGCTTCGTAAGAAAGCAAAACTCTGCAAGTAGTTTGTAAATCCGAATGATATCGCTACTTGTAACTTTGTAACTGTCGTAAATGTGACCAACGAATAAACGGAGGTCTTGATGTCGGAATTCCCCGATATATATATTTAGGTATTGAGCTTTGTCTGACTTGACTGTTTATTTGATGCAGTTCATAAAATATATATAAGCCCCAAACTAGAATTATCCACTCAATTGTTATTTCTGATTAGTTAAGTATATTCTTATTTGCGGATTCGTCTACTCCATACTTTTCATGATAAAAATGATTCCCACTAAAACATTCTTGAAGTAATCCCCTAGCAATCACAAGTAAACGAGATTCAGCGGAAAAAGCTAACGGCTTCATTACAAGGTGCCAATCACATCTCGTGTGAAATCATAACTCAGCAAGACGCCCACCCCTCTCTCTAAATCTTCGGGGAAGCTCCATCCATTGCGTTTAATTATAGCCCGACCCCGCCGCGTACCTGCCTGAAGATCGTTAATCTTTCTTAAAGATATATTCCCTGCCTTGCAGCAGCCTTCATTGCTCTCTCCACGCTAATCGCTCCATGTCGCGTAATACATGCGCTATCGACTAAGCCAGGGTTGTCCAATGTTGCATTAGAGTAAGTGATGCACTAGACTTCTGAGATTTGGTCATCCTTAGTTTAGTAATACTTTGTTGTTCGTTAATATACTATGTATATATATTTGTTCGAAATAACACACTCAATTAAAAAGAAAAAATAAAGCTAAGAAGTGGAGCGGTTCCTATAGCTTAATTAAACCTGTAACATCAGGTACGTTAAGTTAATTTTTCAATCCAAAAGAAAAGTATTCCTTTAATAACTTCTGGTACTGTATAATGGATATCTGAAATAAAAGTGTAGAAAGCTTTTATAACACAATACTTTTAATTACTTATCAGCAATATACCCACAGATCAATAATAATCATCATAGTTACCGATGTCATCTTGTTCACTGAGACAGCCCTGCACAAAGCCCTCCAGCTTAACCTTTGCTTTAGGAACAACTAAATTGCGAACTCTTTGAACCCTCCCCTGGGAATTAATCCGCGCGTCCTATCATGCCTTGATCTCAGATTCGACATTTATGTTTATTGATTGGCGGTAAGATGTCAGATTTCAATAAGCTCCATTAACCAATTTGTGTTGGAATTTTGTTGATTTAAAGTTGTTGACGTTTCGTCAAGCTCTCCAGTTAATTGAGAACCAGTTTAATCCCGGAATTTCGATTATTGAGATTAGTAAGTTGGGAAATTGCTTCATCTGTGGTTCGCTCTACGCTTAATATCACTAAAATGTTCGGAACTAACATGTGGTATGTAGTCGGTGTTTAGTAACAAATTATATTAGTGGTATGTTTCCATAGGCGATACTTTAACGACATCAGATCAATACTACAAAAGGTCCTACATTCAAAATCAAGCGTGTATCTCAGTAGCATCTCTGCTTACGCTTTAGAGCCCAGGGTACGTTAATAATCACACTAATGGATTTCGCGGTACTAGTTATTATAATGGGAACCAGATCAATAGGAACATGATTCGTGTGGGTTAGTGGCCAACATTGCCATATTTTTCTAGCTACCTAAAGGCATATGACACAGTTGCTATGTAACTATACTTGCATCTTCAAAAAGAACCTTAAGCGCTTTCCAAAGAACAGAGGAGCTCAAGATAGAAATACAAGTGTCGACCAATCCAATCAGGCTGTATTTGCAGTCGCTTGACATTCATTATCGAAATAAACACGCATGGTCCACTAGGTCATACACACACAATACAAATAAAAAAAACTTGTTATTTTTAATATTTCAGTTAAAATTAAAATATTAATAAAATGTGTACCGAAGAAGTTTGAATCAGGACCCCTGTGAATGGTCTTTGACACAACTCAGACAAGAGCAGTACACACAGTCTGGTCACACCGAGTACTAAGTAAATACGTCTGACGTCCGGTCGCTTTCCAATTAAGTTCAGTAACTGTTTGAGTTCAGTTCAGGTATCATACCTGGATGCCTTTGATGTGCTTTCATATTCATCCCGCTCCTGTAATGTGTAACTTTCTACTAATTTCATAGAACGTGTGTTATCTTATTAGTTATATTAATAGTCTGCAAGGTCTTTGTGATTCAAAAGTTACGGTGTTAGTCGATCAAAAGATTGTTGGTTTGAAATTTCGAGTTTTATTAGATGTAGACCTGAATCAACAACGTGTAAAATAACACAAATGAGTAAGTGCTTTGAAAGACGCGTTAAGCTGATGAACTTAGACAGTCTAGACGCCACAACAATCAACAAATTTCTTTTATAAGTAAAAAAAAAAAAATACCAAAATAAATATAAATTGCTAACCATGTTTTTTTTATTGTTAGATTTTAATTATTAGATTCGATTCTTCTTATTGACGTCAAGATTTTTGTATTTATTTTGAACAGAAGACACAACTATAAAAACAGAATCTAAGAAAATTTTCAAAAAAATTAAAAGCCAAGCAGAATTACATAACTATGTTTAATAACGCCGAGAGCGGTGAAAGGCAAAAGAGACAAGGCGAATATTCCAACAAAAATGAAGATGCTCTCTAAAGCGACAAGATTTATGCACTCGAGGTCGCTTGAACTACAGAAACCGAAGACAATGAAAAGGACTCGACAAAGTTATTTAAATTACGCGACAATTTTCTTGGGCCATAACGTTTAAGTGGTAGAGGCGTCGAGACCCCGCTAAATGAGGTTTTAAGCCGTCGTTTTCATGAAAAGGGATTCGCAAAGCAGATTTCAGCCGTCAGGCCGGTGCACAATGCTCTTGTTGATCCCTCAAGCCGGCATACAACACCTAAATTATTATATTGTTTTGCGAGTCTCTGGTTTATGACACTTTAAATTAACTGACTAACTTGCCCTTTTGTTGTCATTGTTATCAATGAAATTCAAATAACAATAGAAATATTTATAAGCTGGAGAGTTAATTAGCTCTGTCCCATCACAACATTTTCTTCTCTATAGAGCCTTTTTTGTAATCCACGATAGAAAAGCAAACGCACCTAAATTGGAACACTTGCAAACCAAATTAGTTTTACGTCCGACATCAGAGTTATATTTTTGACTTTTTAGTTGCTAAGTACCTAAGCAGGTACTTAATAAATAGAATCCGTTTACACAAAAGGTTTCTTCAGGAATTTGCAAATTGCCAGGAAATAATGTCACCAATTTGTAGGCCTTCCGTAATTGAGTAATCTTTAAGCAGTTACTTCAAAGCTGAGTAAATAAGATTATAATTTTGGCGAATTAAATGTTTTGAAAATATTTAAATACTTATAACAAGAGTTTATTATAGACACGACTAAAGTTTGAGGTTGCAGAACTAAGTAACATTATTAAATGTGTTCTCTTTTCTGAGAATTAGTGTGTTTAGGATGTGTGTGTTTAGTTTATACAGAATAAAGTTAATATACATCTACTAAAATGTAAAACTTTTTTTAAAAGCCAAATTATTAAAGTGATAAATATCATTCTGAATTTCGAAGGTTAATACGAAAGAGTCTCAATTTCTATTAGACGAACTCTTTTTCGATATGCACTTGCATGACGGATCTCTGTTTCGAATTTCGTAGAAAGGTTTTTGGAGGGAAAGTAAACTGTCGCTATGTCCGCGCTGTATTTAATTTCCAAAACTTAGGTTTTTTCGAGTGTTTGTGCATAATATTGGTGGATTATTATTCGCAAAGTGTTCGTGAACAAGCGTTGGGAAGTGATACAGTGTCGATTACGTGACTTTTTATCTTTGTCACCAAAATCTCCATGATATAGCTAAGTGAAATTTTTCCACCGCTTCACTTAGCCATCTGACTCAGACTAGACTTACTTACTTGACTGGACTTGACTATTGACTTAAATTTTTGACTTGACTGACTTAAGTAGGACTGAAGAAGATTAATAAATTCAAGAAAGGCCTTAAAGGACTAAATTCCATGGCCGTAAAAAAAGGTTCAAAAAAAGAAAAAAAAATTTCGTAGAAAAAGTTATTGATTTTTCACCCAAAGTTTTGCCGAATGTCCATTCTATCATAACGCTATTTCCATCATATATGGGATCTAAATATATAAGGTAGGTTTAGGTATTTATAATAAAAAAATAAAAGTATAAATTCTTCTTAAAATTAATAGAAGAACGCGAAGAAAACATAGATCGCTGTTTCCAAAATTTCAAACCTATGAATAACTTTAATATATCAGACGGTGATTAATGTTTATCTGAGACCATTTGAAATATCCACGAAATAGAACAGTTTAGTGAAATATGAATGTAGATTGTGTCCCGCGGATAGTTTCGGAAGAAACGACCCCGCGTTTACCATAATGCGAAGTACTTCGTCATCGGTGCCTTATCTATCCAAATACGGTCTGGATTCATGCTATTAATCACCAGATAGTTTTAGACGTAGACTGAGTATAGCTGAGGGCCATTATTAAATGATAATAGTGAAAACTGTAGATTTCTGTAGTACCAAAATTATAGAAAAATACGAATATCGACCGTGAGATTATCGAGGCAGTTAGTCAAATTTTTTATATTAGATAAGGTAAAAATCTACGATGGTATAATTATAGGCCTGATATTTTACATTTTAAAAGAGACAAAAAAAAATTCGTGTTTGTTTCTTTTAGAGTTCAGGATACTTTCTTTTATAGGCACTGTTAATACTTAAAGGCCGAATTCAGGCAAAATGTTAAACTAGATTGTAACACGTTGGGTTATGGAGATGTGATGCTGCAGGCAATACTAAACAGATTAAGACTGATGGTATGCACACTCTATAGTCTTGAATAAGTACTCTAGGACTTCAGTCGAGAAATAGTCGGAGCTCATAATTCTTGAAGCGTTTTGATGCTATCTAGTCAGTGACTCGAGTAGAATTTATATAAGTCTGAAGACGAGTTTTCAGGATTTTAAATTGTAAATCAATTTATGAGCGAGACTTGATCACGAATATGCTATAAATATTTTGAATATTTTATGACTTCAACACTTCTTTTTTACTTTTTCGCCATAATAAAAAGACCAGGGTACGCTTTTCATCATGGTTCTAGATTTGGTGGTACTGGTTATTACAGTAGAGTACTGCCGTCAATTCAATTAAATTCATTTATTGCAATTCATATTGTACATAACAGTTCTAACTATAAACCAAGTTTCTTTCTTAAAATAGGTACAACACGAACCTTTGTACCCCATTTTACAGGGAAACCAGGCGAACAGAAACTTCAGATTTTAAAGTTACCTAAAAGCATCTGACACAGTCTGAATGCCATCTAGCGATAACAGCCGGGACCAACAGCTATGCGTGTTTAGTTTACGTATCTTTTAAATCATTCTTATGAACATACCACTAGTTGCTGTAAAGAACCAATCAAATGTATAATTGTAAGAATTTGTTTGTAGGACTACTAGATAGGAAAAGAAACACAAAATATGTAAGCCGGGTAAGTTCCTACAGTCGGGTTATCTCACCGGCAAAGTTTGACAAAGCACTTATTGTTGTAAAGTCGCAGCCAGCCCGATAACGAGTTCTAAAGTCGGAGATCTGTTGGAAATCTTACTTACCAAGTCTATTTCGTTTGTGTTTCTAACAAACGATTTTCTTGATATGTTTTGTATAGATATTGGCCAGTTTTTGCTGGGAGGTGTTCATGAAAAACAATATTTAAATTTAGATGTTATAAATATAACATCAGATTCTAACATCCTTAGCAAACTGAAAATAAACAAACAGCAAATGGTTGTCAAATAATAACTCGCAAGGATCGTTCTCATACGAGTCGTAACCTCGGTATATCTTTCAGAGAACAATGTATTTTGAGAGCGCAATTGGAATCTCAAGGTAACCCTCCACGTAACAACGGTAATCACTGGTACCGGGCTCTCTGACTCTCTGAGCACTCGAGCCAGCCTCCCAGACTAAAGACATACACTTCGTTTGCCCACCTATTTTTACGTGGAAATAAAGGAAGTATCTTGTTTAGTTTTATATTATTTTGGATGAGTTTTTGTACGTAAAAATAACTACGCCAATCTATATTATGATCTTAATTATATAACTCTAAAGTTTATAAATAATATAAACATGAAAGAGTACAGTAAGATTATTATTGTTTTATTTGAGAATACTTTATAAAGCGCTCCAGAAATTTTTATATTAAATAATTAATAATTTGATTTTCTTCAATATTCTCAGGTTCCATAAAACGGAGATCAAGTGGAGGCTTTACTGAAGCAGAAAGTAATCCACGTAGCGTAATAAAGAAGCACTTTTTGGAGATCTCGAGATAAGGAAGGTGAGCGTCGATATATCAAGAGATTAGTCGTTTCCCGCCGGTGGGGCGCTGAATGCAAAGTGAGGGTGTAGGGATGGGGCTCATGATGTCGATATCGATCATATGCCTCGATAGTTATATATCACAACTCTCATTCGTCTACTATCTACGTCAGTTGTGTAACCCTCCTTCAGTGCATGACCATCTCCTGGTTCTCTTTGTAGTTGAACTAGGTGCTGCAATAAACATAGGCTATTGCCTATATTTGATCCCTGGTCCTTTACTATATTTGTACCAAATTTCATCAAAATCGGTCCAGCGGTTTAACCGTGAAAGGTTACCGTCAGACAGATAGACTTTCGCATTTATAATGTAAGAATGTATGGTAGAGAATGAACTTGATAATAAAAGATCATCAAGTAAGAAAATTGTATATGTTTTTTTATAAAACTTCTTTTAAATTAACCTTCTTTAACCTGAGCATCACAATCTAATTTATTGTTGATATTTTATTAAGTACAAATGTTTTTAAATTCTTTCCAAAATTAATACTCGTTTACTACACGCCACTAGACACAAGATTTCAATTACAGGTTCATTTTGCGATAAGAAAAAATCCACAAATTATGTCCAAATTAAATTTTATCGTAGCGTTATTATCGATACATGCCCACATCCCTACTGTTACGCTCCGTAAGGAACTCCATAAGTTAACAGCTCGCCGGAGCCTGTCATATATCAGGCCGCGGTGACATATTCGCTGTCATGTAGGCTCTGCATGTGAACAGCCTGCTACCACTCACGTCTACTGACAATCTGGACCAGTGCGATATTGCCTGGATTTGATATAACTACGTGCTATAATTTAGTATTAGATACGTATTGTTTGAATATTTGTGATAATAGTACCTACTTATAAGTTTTCAGGTGAAATGAAGGAGGCTCGACTACCGAATTTGACCACGAGGAAGGAAGGACAATTTTATGCCTGCCGCTCTAAATTGACTGTGGAATTTGGGTGTGGAGTTTTGATCGGCTCAAAGTAATTGATGTATAGTAGTACCCCAAGAATAATAATAATAAAAACATTAGTCTGTTGAAAACCTTTCCACGGAAAACATGTAGGAAGATATAAAAAAGTGTTATGTATGAACTCATATACAAAATGGGCAATCAGCTGATACAAGTTACTCATAGATTAAAAAAGAAATTCCGCGCGCGATTCCTAATTCCATGGAGTAACTATAACGAAGTTATTTCTTTTAACCCTCGACCTAAAATACGAGTGTTGTAAGTTTGATGTGTCTGTTTATCTGTCTGTGCAAACTAAGTGCCTGCCCGATTACTGTTTTTATTCATAAATATGTATTAATTACATATTAAAGATACAAATGAAAAACAACGTTTTATTACCAATGATATGAACTCCTGTACTTTCATTTTTGTATCAGGAATATTTCAATAGAATTTAGTTTTCTACTAGTATGTAAATGTATATCTTCTTCTTCTTCATAAGTCCCTGCTGAGAATCGTGATCATGTGTTTGCAAGTTATGCGATAATCAGTGCTATGGACCGCTCTGTAAATGCTGCCTCCACCTGCTCCTTTCAAGTTAAAAATAGAATATTTCAGTCTTCTCTCTTTCGAGTCCAAAAACTTGGCTTGTAATCTTATTCCTGTCTAAGTCGAAGGCAGTAAGTGCATAGCATCGATCGCGAGACTGACAATAAAAGTTAAGTGCACATCTCCCCTCCTAATCTCAACAGTTACGTGAGGTATTAAGAATTTAGGAGTGACGCGGAGGAGCATCGATTTTACATTGTGTTGGTATAACCTTGTTTTTGGTTGGCGCCTTTGTGACATGTTTGGGGTAATTATAGTTTTTATCGTATATGGAATACATTAAATTAAACTATTTTATACGGTTTTATATGGAATAGTTGCATCGATTTTCGAAGCGCGGGTTGCACTCACTATTTAGGAGTTCTGTATTAGCTGCTAAAAAAACGTTTGTTGTTTAGAGAGCGTTTCATATACAAGACCTTGTTTTATTTATTTATTTAAACTTTATTGTACAAAATACAGTTGTATAGCACAATAGGCGAACTTAATGCTAAAAGCATTATCTAACAGTCAACCTTTGGGTCAAGCAGTGTTTTTGTTTTGTTTCTTGTTGTTAAGTTTGTAATATGTAAAAAAAAATTAAGTGTCTAGCTTCCCCAAAATCCCTTTCTGAAGTACATTACGATTACGATGATAAACAGATAGACGACCGAATAACAGGCTTAGTAAAAGGGTCCGGTTTTACACTTTTAATAGGAAATCCTAAAAACTATTATTATTGTATTTAGAATTTATTGTTTAATACAATATCTATATATAAAAGCGAAGCTTCGGCCAATAGCTACCAAAAAATAAAAATAACGTTAAATAAAAGTTGTGTTTTCAATTTGGTTTTTCAATGAAATATTCGCACAAAAGTAGGCAGACAGCGAACTCCGGATTACATCCATAAACATGGCTCCCCTAACAAAGGTCGCAATTTATCGGAGGGCAGACGAATTAAAAGGAAAAAGTACGCAAACATTCATCCAGTTACGTAAACTGAATGATCTGTACGAACTGCCGCCGCCGTACGGTTGTCGTTGTCGTTCTGCACGTTTTTATTGGCTCATTAAGTTTGAGTGGTCTATTTCTATGCCACATCACTGATATGCATGAATAAAATTATCCTTTTTTCCAAGCCTAAAGTTACTCATCATCCATCATCAGCAACTCGCGGTTTGACACGTGCATCCCAAACATTCTATTGTCTTAAATTTTCGCTTCACGAGGTCAAGTTTAATGGTTATCAATGTCGAGAGGCGTAAGTGTCAGCGAAAGGGTTAAGACGTCTTAAGTGCTCGCAAAGGTAAGCATGAACTCCTAGATATGTTTTTGTCGGAGATAAATGTTTAATTAATTTAGACTTTTTTTAACAACTCAAGTAGTAGGCAAATATTGCTTTTTTCACGGGAAGAAAGGGAAATGACTATTTTTAATCCGGAAATCAGAAAGCCTAATCGGTCTTTAATTAGGACTAGATAATGAAATGGATGAAAAAAACTGTTAGATAGTGGTTCCACTTATACACGAGAAAACAGTAAAGGTAATAAACTAGATATAATACGGGGGTGATATAAGCATGAGTAGTAAATAACATTGTTTCCTTATAGGGTTTGTATTTCCGCCTCGTATATCACTGAAGTATTCATTAGTCTGTCTCTTATTGGTCGTTTAATCCTTCAAGGGTTGCGATGCAGTCTAGCAACTAAGCCGATTACGATACCGCTTCCTAACTTTGCTAACAACCAGGTACTTACTCGCTGACTTGTTAGTTATTCAGTTCACGTGGAAGAAATAAATAGTTATTATAAGAACACGTTAGATAGCTTTAACTAACCTCGAAGTGATGCAAGATTGTCAATGTTTATCAATTATGGCGTTGTAATGTCGTGTTGTTGTACTTTTTCTTCTTGTCGAGTCAAAATGGCTTGACTCTTAAATTATTTTTGGCCAGTATGTGGCTACGTTGATTTCTATATCGTTGGTCGCTCCCAGGTCCTCAACTGTCAGGGCAGATAGAACATTTCATAAGTTGTTCAGCTACTAAGTAGTAAAATCAATAATTACTCTTTTATTTACTAAATTTTACATTTGTAGATCTTTATAAATAAAACATGACTCATATATAAAATTACAAAAATAACAATAAATAAACAGATATTTAAAAAAAAGGTAAATAAAATTGTCAACTTAAGGTAAATTGCTATTTAAATTCAACAGTCATCATTATAATAATTGTAAAATACCTTTGCAAAAAGTGAAGGAATGCCATGAAAAAGGAGTGCTAACGCAATTCCGGGACCCGTGTCACGGGACTCCATAGGATTTGCTTAACAAGATTAGACCGGCGAAAAATGCCAGACAATGGACCCAAATTACGGTGAATTTGGGGCATATCACTGTAAAGAGACTACTTTAGAATGGTTTTTCTTGGTTTGGTGCAATAGTGTGTTTGATTAATTCAATCAGAGGTCTAAATTTTAGTGTAGGTACATCTGCGTAACTGGTTGTGGATTTCACCTACAACAGCATTTTCAAAAAAAGTTAACGTTAGGCACTTATAGCAGGAAAAACAACACCTTGGCCTGATCCCGGTGATTTGAAGTCTTCTTTTTCTTCAGATATTATCAGAAATACTGTGATAATCAACAACTACATTTTTCAGCACAAACAAACGTTATAACATGTTATAAATGAGTAAATACAAGCGAACCAATTTTATTCCAAAAAATTAAAATGTTCTCTGCGATTACAGAACGAGTTTTACCAGAGTCTAAATTCGTCCAGTGCTTTTTTGTTTTTTAAATAAGCTTAAGCTGTTTCTTTTATTGTTCTGTTTCTTCGGTCTCACTAGCGCCATTTCCAAAAAGAAACTTATCTCTCTGTAAGTGAGGTTATCAGAAATACTCGCGCATTTTTTTTGCATAATCAGGTAAATATATCTGATAAGCTCACTTACAGAAAGAGAATTTTTTTTGCGTAGTGGCGCTAGTAAGACCGAAAGAATAGCCTAAAAATAATACTCTTTTAAACTCTTCATAAATTATGGAGTAGTCCAGTTACAATATCATACAATAAAAATGTAAGTACGTACATTATAAAACGAATATTTTGACACGGGTTTTTAAACATGCCTTGGGTTTGCCTTTTAGGGTAATTCCTTAAGCCACCGTTGTATACTGCGAGAAAGTTTAACATTTTAAGATATTTTTGCTTATTTTTTTATTGAATTCAAGTTTATTCAAATACAAACATAGAAAACTTTAAATTAGAAAAGTACATGATTGCTACTTATTTGTATAGTTTTTTTTTTCCAGCAGACCCACCACGTTACAACTTAAAAACAAAAAGTTGTTTATGATAATGTTATTTTAATATATTAATAAACTCGTAAATTTAAAATGAACTCACTACGATTTACAGTCGTTAACTATATATAAATGACTAGCGACCCGCCCCAGCTTCGCATGGGCATAAAAACCTTCCTCTTGAATCACTCAATCTATTAAAAAAACCGCATCAAAATCCGTTGCGTAGTTTTAAAGATTAAACACATACTTAGGGACATAGGGACAGAGAAAGCGACTTTGTTTTATACTATGTAGTGAAGTGATGAAATGAAATGCAGAATTTAAGTAGAAATCAATTTAACGGCAATTAGGTAAGTGTAACATACGCGGAAACATCGTTTGATGAGCGCAAATTGAACGGGCCCCTATACGGACAGTGATTAAAAACATTCGGAACAAATAATCCAAAAATAACGAGGTAGCAATTAAATATGGCTTGGAGACAAACAGGACCGTGGGTCGAGGGCTCACATCAAAGGGAGAGACGACGTATCGAGAGATAGCTCAAACGTTTAACTAATGCGAACAGACAGACGGACGCTTTGAAACTGTATTAAAATTTATTTGTTCAACAGTCGCGCTAGTGAGGATTTCCCTCTGGAATTGAAATTGAAAATGGCCTCGAATGTTTTCGTTTATTTATAGTCTGTATTAGCAAAAAAATGTTTATTTTGACCTAGTTATGTTTGTATGCTGTACTCACAAGTACTCGGCAATGTTATTTTGAAAATACTAGTCTTTATTCATTTTCAGAGTTCCGAACCTCAAAAGGCAAAAACGGAAACCTTATTCACCTATTAAGATCACTTTGTTATCCGTCTGTCTGTTTGTCTGCCTGTCATTTTTTTAAGTGGAACGCATGAACGTGTTAAGTTGTAATTCATAAAATATACTCAGGCCTACGGTTTCTTTGGGCTGTAAAATAATCAAAATTATACGTCAACGTTATCAAAAGATATGACCGTAAATGTTGCAATTTTTCGTAAATTTTGCGATTTCAGATGGGAATCAAAACCTATTTGATACGAGTATTTTCCTCATACAACATTTATTTAGGAATAAAACTAAAAACTGTAAATTTATTGTAAATTAAAAAAAACAATAATAATAAGGAAGAACTAATTTTGACATACAAATTAAAGAAAAAACTTCCTTTAGTGTTGTGAGGTGGTACGGAACCTTCAGGGCGCGACTCGCACTTGGCTGATTTTTTTTATCAGGGAAAATGAAGTCTTTAGTTGTAAAAAGACTTTTGGTAACTCCTTACTACATTTTTTTTAAACTCTATTACTATAGTGAGAAAGTTTGTTTGGTTCACTCCATAACTATTGAATGATACGACGAACAATCATATTTTCATTTCTATTAGTAGAGATACCTAGAAAATCGTGTTTTAAAAGCTGATCGAAATTTGCAAGTATTTGGTGCTAGGTTATTACTTTTTTATAAAAATATTCAGCTATTCGACTATATTATATGAGTAAAATTAATTGCGAATACGCCAAATATCACTTTTTGATACAAAACTTTATAATTGTATAGCTTATACGAAATCTTTCTCGAATAATACATAAAGTTTATAGTGCTTGTCTTAGAAATGTGGGTATTTTACATTGCATAAAGAAGTGATATCTAGTAGAATACGCTCTCTGAATAAATAAAGCACTCTTCTAGTACAGCAAAAACTTTCACCACAACTTGCACTCTAAATTCTAGCAGTTACCACAAAACACGGACAAATTTAAGAAATACAGAAGTATATATTACTAGCTGTAGGCCGGGTGGGTGGGTTCCATGCTCGTCTGGGAGAAAAAGAAAAACATAGAATGTACCAGCTGCTTCTCTTCCCGCGCAAGCCGTAAAAGTCGTCTGAGGGGATCGCCGAATGGGGAAATCATGACATAGGCGATGCGGCTAGCAACCCATCACTATTGATTTCCTGTTTCAACTACCATTATGCTAAACGTGGCCTAAGGTCTTATGGCTCTAGGCTCTGTTCACCCCGTATGGGATACAGACGTGATTATATGTATGTATGTATGTGGCCCGGGGCTACGCTACCGTGGGAGTTCCAGGATATAATATAGTTTGTGTTTTCGAGGGTCTAAGCAATCTCCATTCCAAATTTCAGCCAAATCGACGACCTCCGTGGCGTAATGGGTAATGTAAATAATTAAAATGCCTGCCCGTTACTCAGGTCCCGTGTTCGATCCCCGGTCAGGTCAAGATGAAAAATGATATTTTTCTGATTGGCCTGGGTCTTGGATTTTTATCTATATATGTATTTGTTATGAAATATAGTATCATTGAGTTAGTATCCCATAACACAAGTCTCGAACTTACTTCGGGGCTAACTCATATGTGTGATTTGTCCCTATATATTTATTTATTTAAATCGGTTCAGCCGTTTTCCTGTGAAAGAGTAACAAACATCCATACATTATTACAAACTTTCGTGTTTATTACATCCTACTATGTACATTTATGCATTAACATGTAGGTTGTGTTTATTATTTTTGTCCAGTTTTACCAGTGGTAGACATAAGTGCATAAATCGTTTTAGATATTTTGTTTGTAATGTTTATTGTACTAATACAAAAGTGAATACAAAGCATAGAAATAAAACAAAAAGTATAATCGCGGACTTATCTCTGAAAAGGATATCTTACTGCTAACCAGCAAGTGAGAGAGGATGCTTATAAAGAGTACGTAAGTAGAAGTACAATATACTCTTATATAGTGTTATATAAGTATAAGTATATTGTACTTCTACCCGAGGCACTTACGAGTATTTCAGTCTCATGTTTGATTTTGTCTGGGGGCTTAGCCAAAGTCACAATCGCAAAACGTTAACGAGGTACGACAAGAACAAAATGTATGGCAATGACATGAGATTGACCACGTGATTTACCACAGCTAATGTCAATCCCATACATTTTGTTCTTATCGACATTCGTTAGCGTTTTGAAATTGTCACTTGGCTATTGGGTGCTATTGAACTATAGCTAGCATCTAGGCGTTAGCTTAGCTATCCAACATCACGACAATTTTTAGTTTCATGCTTCTGTAACCTCGTTGCTCTATGATCCTACACCCGGCTACGAGTTACAAATCCACAGGCGACTGGCAGAACAATTACTTGCTTAGACACTTTTAAAATCCCACAACATCCTGGGAATGGAAACGTCGGGTGGTACACACACCGACTTTGTGATTTTTTAAATTCTGTGTTAGTGATAAAAGAATTACAGATACATACCATGGACTATTTTAGAATGGTTAGGTATGTATTTCAATTATGTTTGTGTTTTAGGTAAACCACTTCCTTTTTCTTAAGGCCGTTAGTGATAAAAGCATTCAAGATACATTACCATGGACTATTAGAATGGTTATATTGCAATTATTTATATTTATTTTTCTTGAGTACGTCGTAAAAGGTAACAGACCAGCTTCTCGCCCTCGGGTGTTATCCTAGACGTCCAACTGTAGATTAGTGGATAGTATTTTTTTATCAAAGAGTCTATCAAGAACTCTTTCAAACCTGTAATGTTTTAACTCAACTGAAAACAATTTAAAAAAGTTGCTTTCAGTGGTATTGGAACGATTTAGCTCGGTTCTTTATTACCACAAAATCTTTTGTAGATGGCAACTTAAGATTCTTTCATATTTTCCCTCTATTGTAATTACTTTAAATACTGACAAGATGTTTGTCAGTTAAAGCTAACCTGCTTATCCCTATACAATAATAATAAAAGAGTCTAAACTCAAGCTATCATCTTACCACTAGGTACCCGGCAATCATGTTTCGGTTTTGTTTTAAAACAAAAACATATATTAGATCGGTATTTCGTACAATAATGTCAATCAGGTGGTCCTGAAGGATATATTTCCGTTATACCGTGCACGAGTTGAAATCGTTGTCGGACCGCGTCGCTACGTGCGTGGAATTCTCTACTCATTTGTAGCTCAGTACCTGTGTCCTGCACGTTAGTGCCACACAAAATGAAAAAGCATTGTGATTATTTGCAAGTTATCAAAATAATTCGTATTTTATAATCTATATTAATCATAGATTTAAAAAAAAAAATTGCGTCACTCGCGTTCCTAGTTCTATGATATTAATATTATAAAGTGGAAAGATTTGTATTTTTGTGTGTATGATTGTAAACTCAAAACTACTGTAGCGATTTCAAAAATTATTTCACCATTGAAAAGCTACATTCACCCTGAGTGACATAAGCTATGTATGTACTACGGACGAAGCCGGGGTGGAAGCTAGTCAAAAATAAAAATAAAAATAAAAAAGCAGAAAAAATACCTACCATGAAATATCTATCTACCTTAAGCCATTAAGTTAAATAAGCCATTAACTTGTAAAAGCCAGAAAGATTCACGTTATTGACATAACCTGTCCTCAAAATAACACACCTTACGGCTATGTCTCCAAAACTATTCTCAGAAACGTGATTGGTTGGACCAAGATTCATAATATGTTCAATCAGTTGCCAGTGCAGTCCGATATCCTGGTATGCTGTAAATTACAGACGTTGAGGTCTCACTCGGTTAGCTACCTACGTGAGAGGAATGAACTAGTGCAGTGTAGGTTATAGACTCCTGAGTTTTGTCCGAGTTCTTAGAGGTAGAGTTGACAAAATTAATGTCTTCCTGCCAGATACATTTTAATATTTATTCATTGATGGGCCATCGGTATATGAATAGGTTTTTGGTTTACTTTTCCTAACGATTGCTCGTAAACATGATGCTAGTATAAGTATAATATATAAAAATTTGTACCTATAGTTGAGTATCCTAGTTTTGTAAACAAAATATTACTACAGTGGCGGAACCTATCACCGCCACACAGAACCTCTATGAAGTAGCGATGAACCGGTTTAAAATAAAATCAAAAATATAATATCTATGCAATTAAAACAATTAAATCAGCTATTTACCACATATCCCGAGAATTTTGTTTATTTTATTATATATATTTTTTTGTTATATCTATTACTAGCTGACCCGGCGAACTTCGTACCGCCTTAGCGTAAATTTGATTTTCTTAGTATTTTTTTCCGTAAGAACCTTGTACAGAGTATTAGAAAACTACAAAAAAAAAACAGCCCAATCGTTCAAGCCGTTTTCATGCTATGTCGTGAGTTCGTGACAACGGAAAACGGGTTTCATTTTTATACATATATATAGATAGATAATCCAACTCATGTTATCCATATAGGTTCAATAAACCGACGAATTACTTCTAAATAGGTACCTATATAGTGCCTGTGCTCGCTGACTCGTCTTGGAGGGCCACTACCGTGCCCGCAACAAAATCCGAGTTCTTGTAGACGCCCACATCTTGGTTTGCGCTTCAAGCACAATTTTGCTTATTCACAATTTTGCTAGACTTGGTTAAGTTTATAGTTTGCAACCATATTTGCTATAACTCTTACTGCTATAATTTTTATGTAATACAGGATAACATTTCTCAAAAATATTGTTTATTTTTTTTGGTAAGTTGATACATATATATTATTTACATACGCCATACTTATAAAAGGTGACGAGAAAACCAGCAAAACATACCTAATGCACTATTGGTGGTGTAAATAGGTAGGCACTTTTAACTGTGGGTATTGGTTATTCTGTGGAATTGGTAATCTTTAGGATACCTTACGGCAGCCGGAATATCAGGAGGAATTCCTGAAATTCCCAAGATAACGGGAACGAAGCCCACGCGCACTAAGTCGCGGGCTACAGCTAGTTTACAAATATAGTTTACTTCTAGATATATAATAAACCAATAATAGCTACAAAGTGGATAGCTCTAGTTAGCTGTCAGGTAAGGTTGAAAACACGCACGAACCTATCGCGTCGTTCAGTTAGTACGTGGTCTGAATGACTGACATCACTTGATTACGCGTGTACAGAAGTCGGGACGGTGTTTTCTCTGCGGGAAGAAAATTCTGTTATTAGATTATTGTAAATTCGTGTAATGTGGGAAGGTCATTTTTGGAACTCTTTGAAATATTAGGTCATAAGTAGCCTATATACCTCTACCATTCTATATCTATTACATGATTTTATTTGTCGATGTTATATACGTAAAATGACTACGAAGAAAAATAAATAAATAAATAAATAAATTTCATTCGTACAAGTATAGCGTTCTAAACAAAGCAAGCTATCATAACTAAATATTCCATTATAAATACGACGAAGTGTCCGTATATAACATCAATTAGCAACTCCATCTGCAAGTTCGAGGTCCCGGGACGTTAGTATTGTTTCGAGGGTTGTTTAGTTGTTGTGTCAAGCAATTTGCTCCCCTTGGCTTCAGTGCGCTAGTTAGCGATGTCTTCGCTTGGATTGTTGTTTCATACTTGATTTATTGTTGGATCTATATCTAGAAAGAGAACTACAATTTTATTTTTTTTGACTTAGGACTTTGAAACAACAAATTGATTACGCATGACCTCTGAATCCGCCAAATATAGAGTCGTTAGAAAAGCGTACTACTGGCAAACCCTTTCCAATGATGATTACTAATTCTTAAAAACATTTTATTAATAATTAATCAAACTGGTCATATTTTAAATAAA
This sequence comes from Apomyelois bistriatella, assembly GCA_947044815.1. Lineage (NCBI taxonomy): Eukaryota > Metazoa > Arthropoda > Insecta > Lepidoptera > Pyralidae > Apomyelois > Apomyelois bistriatella. Next base: position 4,396,910 of record OX345693.1, read on the forward strand.
TATAAAACACAGATATGTAATTAATTTTATTTTAATTATACTTTTGTAGCACACAATATACACATAAGTGTTTTAACTAAAACTACTTTAAACTTTAGTGTAAAGTTAAGCGTTATTTAAAACTGGTTTATAAATAAGACAGCTAAACAATAAGTTGAAAATTCTTCAAATAGTTTTCACTACATCAAACAACGTTCGTACTATTTATATCATAGATTAAAATAAAATCCGCACGCGATTCGAAATTCTTTGATTTATATCCTGTGATACTGGTTTGTTATAGACTATCTAACAGTAAATATTTTTTAATCTGTGGCTGTTTGTGAACTATATTTTTACGGCAACGGATACTGACCCCCGGTAGTCACAGTTCAATGTTGTGGAAATGCGTGGAAAGGCACAGATAGGACCCTCACCTCACACATCATAAATATTGCGCGCGATATAAGGATTTATCCCGGACTGTTAGAATTTTTTGACCAGGGACGCCATTATATCTTTATGGATATTCATGCTGACAGATTTATGAATTTGAACGAATAGTGAAATATTTGTTTGAGTTTGGTATTTGAAAATCGTAGAAAAAAATAACGTAAAAGGGATCCATCTGTGTGAGTCAAACGACGCAAAAGGTGACTTAGAACAGATTGATATTTAATCGATTTGGCCTCCGACACCAAATATCTCTCGTAATCATCGGAGGCCAAGGCTTTGTGACGCTGCGCCATATTAAATAGTTTAGAAAACAACGTGTATTTGGAAACAATTTCCGAACTGCGGTGGTTTGGAACCCAAAGTGTTATTTTTCCCTTTGATGTACTTCCAGATTAAACATAGGTACTATATTGCATTATTAAATCATATTCAGCCCCTTTAATGATGGTATCACCATCATTAAAGGGGCTGAATATAACTATCAAACTCATAAAAAGTTATAATAAACTTTTTGATTTTGCCAAAAAGGAACGGCATCTGCTAAGCAGTACGCAAATAAAGAATAAGAATAATCCAAAATATTAATCTTATATTTTAAACCTTAAATAAAAATAGTTAAAATTTTTGACAGCATCCCAACCCAAGCAAACAAGGTAGCTAAATTATAAACCAAATAGAACGTAATATGTGCGCAATGATATTTGCTTTTCATTACCGTCGAGGGTCTCTAAGCAGTTGATGTTTTAAGTGTTGTGCCCAGGTGTTGGTGGGCGCGGGGACCCGGGCATGTTTGCCTGCCGTATTGCCCGGGGTCACTACACTGAAATTTAGAGGGTGCATCGGACAGCGGAGTGCGTGGAGAGGGTGTTGTTATCCTTCGGATTTGAAATGGTGATATTCCAAAAAAAAAATGTTTTTCATATTTTAGAAATCTTCCGTCATGATTATATTTGTGGGTTACACAGTCAATAGAGCACACTCTAGTGTCTGCTAAACTTGTAGAGAATTGGTGTAAACGTGACGACGATATGAGAAAAAGTTGAATTTAAGAAAAAGTTTATAAACACAGTGAATGTACATTGCACTTTGTCACGTTAACAAAATTCAAGCAATTCAAAAATAATAAATATTTCAATCCAGTTCAGTCAGTTATGAAAATCGTTTACTAAGATGCCATTGAAAAAATAACTAGCCGGGGTATTTGTTTATACTACTGACAAATTTGGGTTCGTTTACTCTTGAGTTAAAAATATAGTAAATTATCTTGAATGCCAAGAAAAAACTATAATATAAATTCGAATAAAACTCTTGACTACTCCGCGGCTTCGCTGTCCAATTTCAGAATTAGGTACATCGAAGATTATCGTTGTCGGAGCCCTACTCGAACCGGAAGCTGCACACGGGGGCCTGCGTTTATCTACCTGCAACGTCACTTCCGCCTCGGTAGTTCGTACTGAGGCGTTTTCGTTTGTAAAGTAACAATAAGGATTACCACGTCACTTTTATGTCCACAGTTTATTGGAACCACTCGTGTAAGAATTTTCTTAATCTTAAATCTTGTGGGTTTTCTTTGTGAATTTAATAGCTCTTTCTTTATATTCGTTTATTTTGAAAAGTATGTATAAAATTTTAAGTTTTCTTGTGTTTCAAGTTGTCTTCATGCTGATAGTTTGTAGTTTTATAAATTGAAAGAGATGATAACAATTGCAAATATATATATATATATATATATATATATATATATATATATAATCTAATAAATAATAATCGATTATACCTAATAAATAAATAAATTAAATAATTAAGAAGTCGTTTAAATATCAGTAAATTAGGTGAAAATAATTACAAATTCTTATGTTTAATTAATATAAATAATATTAAGTATGCTATAAATATATACATTATTATATACATACGTTGCCTATATATGTTCATGTGATTTAAAAATTCACAAGAAACATTAGGACGTTAAGGAGTATTATATTGTAAAAATAATGTATAGACCAGTATTTCAGTTCCATAAATTATTATAGCGCTTTCCCGGCAAAATGTGAACATTGTTTTTTTTGTGCATACCAAATTTAAGCAGCATGAGATCGAGTCCCACTCTCCCTCCCTTACTCCTCTAAATCATCTATTCCTGGTTATTACCACTAGCTTTGTCGCCACTGGTGACAAATGGTAAAAATAATCCCGATTGTCACCAGTGGCGACGTATAACACATACTTTCCCAGTTGTATCTACTAGCTTTCACCACTGTCTATTTAATAAAACATAATTTTCCTTTATTAAATTATTTCTTGAAGCAGATAGGGCAGTTTGCTTCCCACTACTTACTAACTTTACGACTATGAGACGTTTTGCTTGCATCCCCGTAAGGTAACCACAAGTCCATTGTCTTAATTTATTCGTGTGAGATGTTAATTCACGTCCTCAATTACAAATAACCGTCTAATTAAACGGTTCTTGGCCGTGGGCTATGTGTTCCTTAGTTAGAAAGTTATACTATACTGACATACAGACTTAGAGTTAGTATAATTTTGTTGATAACCCGACTACGTAAAAAAGTGATCTAAAAAGGACTAAACAAAAAAGTTATTGAGGAAGAAATCCAGAAATGCATAGCCGTTTAAAGGAGATGTTTCTGGTACCAACATAGTTAAAGTAGACGTGATCACGGCTCTACCATAACTCTACGAATTCACCGTAGAAAACGCATGTCAAGTCCGGCGATTTTCATGTTATATTCCAACAAAACATGTGGAAACATTGCTTTATGAGAAAAGATCAATAACAAAATATTATTTTATAAATTCTGAGGATAAAGAATCAAATACTGATTTATTACCAACGTATCCCGCCCCCGATAATCCCCGATTTATATATATACTGCAAAATTGTTTATTATTTTCCAACACACGCTGGTTCTACAAACAAGTGAACAGTGTGTATAAAATATGAGGCGAATTGTCTTGTTGTGTCTAAATGAGGAGTCAAACATCCACACAACCCTCGAGTGAGCCGCGTCCGGCCCACTGGGCTGGAAAGCAGCTGGTTAAGGATCCCCAAACCAAAGGTACTGTTTAAAATCTGTCTAAATTCCCGAGAGGAAGTTTTATTCAATTCGGATGAACATTTTATGAAGCATTTCATATTTGTATATATATGTTGATGTGTGAAGTTAAACTTACCGTCCATACAAACAAGTATGTATTCGTGTTTAAAGGAACAAAATGCGCATTACTTAATCTTACTAACTACTACTAACTTACTTAAGGTTAATATTTACAAGTACTTTATAATATACTATACCTACTCACCGTAGTTTATATTTTGTGTATGTATGTATTAATAGCCTTATATACTATATACATCTTTCCCACGTAAGGGCTAGTATATACAAAAATTAACTTTGCATATGCTAGCCCCTTACCCTGAACACATAAACTTACACACTTCTTCAATATATTACTAGTGTAGATGTGTGTTTAAAATGTTGATATAATTCCATTAAATAACTATGAATTTTGATAAAGCAAGAACCGACAGAAACATTTAATTGGAAGATTTTCACTAAGGATACGTAGTACTATTACTAATTCTGTGCTAAGGATTAAGCATCGATCGTAGCCTCGTAGCGTCATTCGTAGACTCGTAGCTTATTCGTAGCGCTTGTTACACAATCATTAAAGACACGATTGTGCAACAAGCGCTACTTAAATCATACTCCTTCAATCATAAATTGTTTTATATATTTTACTACAAAAATTAAAATTTCATTAGCGATAAGTCTGCGTTTGTACACATTGTTTGTATTTGTAACAACATGTATAATTTGTATTTTAATAGTACAATAAAAAGTATATCTATCTATCTACTACAAAAATGACAGAATTGTAAAATTTATCAAGAGAATTGAGAATATACGTGATTCATTTCGATTTCCATGATTCATATAAACTTTTACTTCTACCCTCCAGGCTTAATATATTCAATGTATAATTTTCTTTTATTTATGTTAAAAACATTATAGCAACTGCGATGCAGGTTAAATTTCGAATGAAATTGTATGGTATCGAATAATATGTACAATGTTTTTGTAGCATGTTACTGTGTAAATAAATTAAAAAAAAAGAAAAAATATACTAGACTAGACTCAATTCGTCTAGTTTATTAAACGAATCACGAAGATTAAAACATTGACTTTTTTGACAACGTGCACCGAAATAATCGAGCAACTGAAAAAAATATATATATAGGATAGGTATAAAGAAATTGAGATGAGAAAAAGCTATAGATAAAACGAAATGTATCTTACAACTAATAATGGCATGTTACGAATTCTTAAGATAAAATTTGCAATCTGGGACTCTCAAACTATTTCTTATCTTTACCCTTATTTTAGTAAGTATTGGATACTTACATATACCGGCGAATCACCAGGTTAAATATTTCGCTTACTAATAACTATAACAAAGCGGAAAATAACAATTTAATAAACGTGGTATTGTTTAACAGATATTTACAGGCATTTAAGGAAAACCACAAAATGTTGTTCATCTCCACATCTGTATGACATTTATAGGATTAAAATTTCATAACGGGAAAATATGTGATGTGATATAAATTAACTCCTTGATACCAGCGACATTAGTTTACAACATTTTAATCATAATTATTCTCATATTGGCTTTTACTGTCCGAGACAATACTCGAGTACTCGTTATGTATCTTGTTGTTCCACTATACGTTCATTTGAAGTTGAACTGACGAATAACAGTTATACATAGGAGATATAACGCTAATATAATAAATATTAGCTTATTTAACGTTGAAAGTGAATTGTGAAGAGTGTGAATAGTTGGCGTCGAAAAGATGAATGGTAAGTGAAGTTTTTTATCATTATTTTAAGCCTCTGTGGTCCAGTTATTAAGGCATTTGCCCGATACAAATCGATTCAGTTGTCTTCAAATCAAAAGTAAAATACCTCGCTTTTTTGAAAGTGGGTTAAACTTTCCAGCATCGTCTCACCTATGTTTCACCTTTCTAACATGAAATATATCAAAAAATACCAATACAAAACTTGAAGAGTTCCCTCCATTTCTCCATGATCCCATCATCAGATCCTGACCTGCCGAATATGGGACCAATTGGAAAGTAATACCCACTAAAACAAAAAAAAAATATTTTTCAAACCGGCCGGCCGTCTTTGAGGTAACATAAATAAAAAAGCATTCCGACGAATTGAGAACCTCCTCCTTTTTTAAAGTCGGTTAAAATGAGTAATTACATTCAGACATTTTAAAGAGAAGAAGAAGAAACTACTGGAAAGATTTCACCATTAGAAAGCCACATTGTCCCTGAATGACAAAGGCTATTTGTATGTGGACTGCTAATTAATACAGAACATACAACAAAATCACCAAAGCAACCTAGCTAATAGGGATGACGACTGGGTAAAGAAAACGTAATTCTATTTAGTCCGTCAGTTAGGTAATACAAATATATTACACCTACATTTTCTGTTTTAATCAAATTAAAAAATAATGACTTAGATAAAACGCATTAAAGTTGGGGAGAACGCCATAGCTAGGTATAAATTTTACCTAGGCGTGATATCATGTGACATTTCAACTTAATAATTATATCTACGTAATTTTTTAAAGACGTGAAAAAAGAAAGAAAATACGTTTCCAATACTTTTCAATAATCAACCTGATAGACAAAGAAAAAACACTTTGTCATCATCCCTATTATGCAAACGGGAAATACTAAGATAAAAAGGAAGATAGTGTGTAAACGATGATGGTTGGGCCCAGTGTTAAACATCTTCCTACTAAGATGGCTTAGTAAAGGTTGCAGGACAGGCGAAATACAGTCTGCTATTTATCTAAGTACATATTTTCGGTATTTTATCAAAATTTTGGATATTGACGTGAAAAAATACGATGAAATCGTTTTTTAATGAGATTAATAATATGACATACTACTAATTATTATCTATCAACTAATCTATACATAGAACCAGAAAAAAATACGATATTTTCGCAATAATGTTTGTTTCAGTTAACGTACAATTAACAGGGCAACAGCCGCCACCCTCAGCCCCGGCGTATTATGTGAGCCCTCCTCCACCCCCTACTGTAATATACGCTCCTAGCTCCCCGCCGGCCCCTCCTCCGGCAGCGCCTGTGGCCTTCGTACCTGTTGGCCCCAAGCCTACGATGAAAACCTGCCCGAGCTGCAACCATCAGATCCTCACAAGAACAGAAAAAAATCCTACAACGAAGACTCATACCATAGCCTGCATATTATGTTTCACGTAAGTGTTTTTTATAACTGCTTATTAATTAGAAAAATGTGATTGACTTATACGAAACCAGTTGAGAATTTATTTGAATTTTCAACAAGAAGGAAAATGAGAGCATAACTAATTTCTGTTATTTTTATACAATCGCATAATAATAATACGACAAAATTATCTAAGAAACGAGACGACATTTAATTATGTCGTATTATATTTTATAGGCTGTCTTTCTTAAATATGTGCAACTAGCGACCCGCTTCAGCCTTGCATGGGCATAAAAACCTTCCTATTGAATCACTATCTTTTAAAAACACCGCATCAAGATTCGTTGAGTAGTTAAAGATTTAAGCATATATAGGGACATAGGGACAGAGAAAGCGACTTTGTTTTATACTATGTAGTGATAGTGAAGTGATGATGATAAGAGATGAGTAGAATGAGACGCAGTAATAGGTGTGAAGTTAGCATTTGTTCTCAGTTAACTATGAGGCTTGTGTCTAAACGTGATCGCCTGCGTTACGTAAAGATGTAACTCACGGTAGAGATTTGAAGTAAACTACTCACGTTCCGGTTCTAACGTTAACTATTATCGCCGTGAAAGTCAAAAACTCATACTAGGGGCACAGATCACTCAGTTCTTTTTTTAATAATATGTTTTACGGCCCTGGATCACTCAGTTCTTATTTAAAACATCTACAATTTTTTTTTACAGATGTTTTTGGCCCTTTGCGTTCCTTCCATACTGCATTAACTCCTGTAACAACATCGACCACTACTGTCCAAACTGCAATGCTTATATTGGTGGCTACAGAGCTTAGACTCTAATAGTGTACACTTATATGTGATCCTTCATGGTAATGTTTTGCCAGAAAGAAACATTGTTTATTGATTGAACAAGAAAAGTGCGAAAATAAAAGAAAGCTTCTTATGTATTTTATAGGACTTTTCAATAGTTATATGCAATCTATATATATAAAAATGAAACCCGTTTTCCGTTGTCACGACATAGCATAAAAACGGCTTGACCGATTTGACTGATTTTTTTTTGTAGTTTTCTAATACTCTGTACAAGGTTAAGAAAGGCGGTACGAAGTTCGCCGGGTCAGCTAGTATCCATACTTCCATACTAATATTATAAATGCGAAAGTCTGTCTGACTGACTGTCTGTCTGTCTGTCTGTCTGTCTGTCTGTCACCTTTTCACGGCTAAACTGCTGGGCCGATTGTGATGAAATTTGGTAGGGATGTAGTTTAAGACCTGAGGTCAAACATAGGCTACTTTTGGGCGCGATATAACAGAGTCCCACGCGGGGCGAAGCCGCGGGGAACAGCTAGTAATAATATAATAATAGACAGATATCTTACTAATACTAGCTGTTGCCCGCAACTTAAGTGCGTGGGCTTCGCTCCCGTTCCCGTAGGAATTTTGGGATTCGTTTCCAAAATTCCCAAGGGAATTTCTGAAATCCCCTTTTTCGTTCGTTTGTCATGATAGTAACCAACATAAAATAGTATATTGTAATACAAGGGAGGAAAGGAATAATTCCCGTACGAGGTATTTAGACGGCTATAGCCCTAGCAGGAATTATTTCTTTTACCCGTGTTAAATACTCTATTTTTCATTACAAATATAAGGAAAGTAAAAAAAGAAGTTTTTCTTAAATAAATAAAAGTAATAACATGAATAGTGCCTACCTAAATGATATTGTGTTGGTACCTTATTCAGTTTTAAATTTAAAATATGGAACATACCGCCCGCGTCAGCATCTCTACGTTCCGCTTAACACGTTCGCGGACGTTTTTGAAAACACAATAGCTAGACGATACCTTGGTGCATACTAGCGCCACCGTCATTTAAAAATTCGTTTTATGTAATTTTGGTTCTGAAGTTAATGGCGTTAGTGTTCACCGAGGTGTCGTCTTAATAAAATAACCGTTTTCTAAGCTTACTCCGAGGTTACGCTGGGAATAGTTAAACTAGGAATAAAGATGTTTCAACCAAGTTTTCACCTGATTATCTGTCAAAAAAGATGATTCCGTGCTTCGGAAGGCACGTTAAGCCGTTGGTCCCGGCTGCCATCTGGTAGTCGTTAAAGGAACCACGTCAGAGGCCGAGAGGCGGTTCCGAAGAACTCTAACATCAGGGTGTGCACCTACACGAAATGAATGAATGAACCAAGTTTTATTATCTTTATCAATAAATTTAGATAGAGACGTTTTGTAATACTACAGTTACACCTCGGTTCAAGGTAGAAAATTGCAACACTGACCTTTTTATTATAATAACAAAACTAATATTTTGTCTTTTTTTTCATTTTGAACGTTTATGTCAGATTGTTGACAGAAGTAACATAACAAAACCAGATTCAAGAAAGACTTAAAGGACTCGTTTCTAGTGACGTACAAAAATATTAAAAGTAATAAAAATAAAATACAACCTGATTTGTTAAAATTTGTTGTAATGCAATTTTTTTGTAATACTTTTTACGGCCATGGAAACTAGTTCTTTCTTGAACTTATTAATCTTCTTAAGTCCTACTTTGGTCAAGTCAAGTCAAAAAGTGAAGTCAGTAGTCTAGTCCAGTCCAGTCAAGTAAGTAAGTCTAGTCAGGTAAGGTAAGGTAAGTCTAGAAATTTTTCCACCGCTTCACTTAGCAATAAGTGAAGCGGTGAAGTTAGGAAACCAGGGATAGAAACATGATCCGGGTGTGTTAGTGGCCAACAATGTCAGATTATGCAGGCTGCCTAAAGGCAATTTTTTGGTCTTCACTATCCCGCCACAAAATTAACTGCAAATGATGCTGTGTTTCATCAATTTCTATTTAACGGTACCTTTCTCTATGTCTGCAGTAAGTACATATTTATTTATAATCACGAAAAGGTAGTTATATTGATAATAAATCACTTTGGAATACTGTGCCCCTAGTACGAGTTTTTCTTAACGCAGACGCTAGCGACTGCGTTAAGAAAAACTCATACTTGGGGCACTGGGCCAACTTATGGATAATCATTTAGTGATTTCTTTGTACTGGTTTTACTTGCTCCATTGACAACAACTCTTTTAGAAGTTGGTTCATGATTTGTATTTTACAACTGATAGTAGCACGAATTCTTAAGATAAAATTTGAAACCAATCTGGGACTCTAGCACTATTTCTTATCTTACCTTTATTTTAGTAAGTATTGGGTATGACTCACAGATACCCAGAATGCGAATCACCAGATTAGATATGTCGCTTACTCATAACTATAACAAAACGAAAAATATATAATTTACAATTAATATACAATTTAATGTAAGTGGTATTGTATAACAGAATTTACTTACAGGCATTTACGGAAACCAGAAAATGTTGTTCATCTTCACATCTGTATTCCATTTGCAAATACGGTTTAATAATCCCTTCGGCCAAATTTAAAATGACCATCCCTGCCCCCTCTGTCTATATAGCAGGTGAGTTGATTGTAGGGAATGTGATGTTTAATCGGAACTCTAATTATAATGGCACAAGTGTAAGACGCGACAAACGCCTGAGGTGCCATCAGCCAGGTAACGAGACGGCAGTAGGGTTGTCAGAAAGCACATAGCACGGATTTCCAAAGAGAATTGACCTCAGGCTGCTGAACATAAAATTAATATGCGCTCATCGTGTAGGGTCAGGTTTCGTATTGAGTCGAGTTTTAATGTAGGTGACTACAGGCCTGCAAGCAGGATAAAGCCTGCATTGTAAAGACAGTGTTTCATTATACAAACATTTACACAGATACAGGCTTATAGTAAATTGATTTTATAATGGCTGTTATTATATATGTATTACTGAAAATCATTTTTGAATTTCCTTTAATTTTGCACTGTTTATCTTATCTTCTTTTCCGTAGATATCGGAAACTAAAGATTGCACGTGAATTGCCTTTTTTATCTTTCTGCGACACAAACAAAAGAATTCTGTTTAAATTAATCATATAGCGCGATGCGCGAGGTTCCACGTGATGCGAAGATCTGACGACACGCTTTCTTAAAATGAAGTTCCTGATGACATAAACACTTAGCTAGATCCCTTTTGGAAGTAATTGCTACCATGTTTTAGCACTAGTATATAGATGTCAACATTATGCATAGAATTAGGATCTGAAGCCCTAGACTAACTTATTAATTTTATGATATCATATATACATATCCTATCATCGAGAAGTTAGTAAGGTGATAAAATTAAAAACGTTTAATTGCACTACCCAAAAGTAAAGATATTTTTAAAAACTAGGTTAGGTACAAAGTGATATCCATAATAATATTATAAATTATAAAAATCAAAATATTTTGATTCTCTTACTGGTTTGATATAATGGGTGAGCAAAAGATCACACTTCTGGTTTGCAGTTACAGTTTCACCTGAAGGAAAGTGGTTACCATAAGATGGAAGGCTACTGTAACCACTTTCCATCAGTTGAGTCATAGACCTGTTTCCTTACTTCGTAGCTTAAAAAAAATATATATTCATAAAAAAGGAGGATTTAGAGTATTTACTCTAATTAGAATAACTAAACAACCAACTGGCTACCTTAGATGGCTTCATAATTTTTTTTTACATAATAGAAGATTTTTACAGCACAAATTAAGTCGAAAATACCTTAACGACAAAAAAGGAGTCAGGGACAACCCTAATATTGGAAACATGTCATCTAGCCCGTGTAATCTGGTTCGGATCGCGGACACGAATTTCATAAGTGCTTGGTCGAGTTAATGGATGAAAACATTAACTCCTTAGGGGCCGGTGAGTTTACAAAGGTGGCTTGCCCTAACTCTAAGCATTTACATGTTGAAGTTAGTCGTTAACCGCGAAGGAACTTTATTAAGCACCTTAAAATGTTTTGCTCACATTATAGATGGTTTTCTTTTTGAAGTAGTTTTTGGAATAAAGACAATACCCATATTTACAGTGTATATAATGAATTGGGGATGGTTTTACGATTTTACATATCATACCGTATTGTTATGAATCATATAACGACAGGAAGAAGAAGAAAACAGTTTAGCTGTATTTACTGAATTAATGTCTGTTCTATCTAATAGTCTAATTTACCTAGTATAATGATATTTCAATATTTTACCCACATTTATTTTTTTCCTTAATTACAATTAATTTAAATTTGCAACAGCACAATGATTATCCATATATAACTGTAGTAACAGATGAACAAAAATGACTTAAGTAATATGGGAATATGACCTAGAAAAAATATAATATAAACACTACTTCACGAAATTGTACAAAAACTTTTGTATTGCAAAAGATATTATGATCCGTAGCAGGTTACACTATTAAGGTAGGCGCAGACTTTGACGGGCCGCAGCGTGCGGGGCCGCATCGCAAAAATCCGTTTAAATCGCTCCCGTGTATTTTGTATGAACTAACGCACACTGACGGGGCGGGCCGGGCTGCATAAATCCGCCGCGGATTTTTGCGGCCCGGCCCGGCACGCTGCGCCCCGTCACTGTGTGTTATAGCAGGCGGATTTTTGCGATGTGGCCCGGCACGTTGCGCCTCGTCACAGTGTGCTATAGTGGGCAGATTGCGCGCACATGCGCACATGTTTATTATTTTCAATAATTACATTTTTAGGGTTCTGTAATTCAAAAGGCAAAAACGGAACTCACAAAATCACTTATAAGGTCTTGACTTTTATATGTATTTTTACATATGACATTATAAATAATATTTATAATTATTTACGTAACGTAGCATAACCTCAGTAAATATAATATTTTACGCGCTCAACGATTTCTAGTTCAACGACATCTAATCAATGCCGTGTGGTGTGTAGACGAGTACCTATGATTAACCAAAAGCATTTAGTACACCCAACAGCACGTATATATTTTTAATAAAATCGTTTAATAACATTGTTGTTGCCTTTGCATTTTAAAGTACAAAAAAAGGAAACCAAAGAAAGAAAACTCTTCGTTCGACCTATTCATAAACATACGCATGCAACAACATCTCGCTATACACTGATCTCAAAATCCGTCAATGCGATGCGGCCCGGCCCGTCAGCAGTATGTAGTACGCATTTTGTGTTGTGATGCGGCCGGCCCGGCACGCTGCAGTCCGTCAAAGTCTGCGCCTACCTTTAAACAACCTTATGCAATAAAATTAATTTCAACCTAATACTAAGTGTACAAAATATAATTTTGATTCAAATCACTTTATAGTAGCATATTATTTTCCAATCCATTAAAGCTGTACTTCTCTATTATTTTCTTTTCCGATTGCGTCCTTACATGCGGTAGCTTTAGAGCTCAGAGTCCACTATACTTCTTTGCTCTTGTTATTTTATATTCCAGCGGAAGTATGTATGTTAGACACAGACACAATCATTACAGCTTACGATGCGGTCACTGCATTTCACGGACATCGCCGGAAGTTCATCTTGTATGTATCAACCATGGAAGTATTTGTACAATAATTTGACGACCTCCGTTGAGTAATTGTCAACATAACAGTCCGCTTTTTAGGAGGACCCGGGTTCGATCCCCAGTTAGGTCAAGATGAAAAATAATATGATATATACGAGTTACGTATATGTTATAAAATATAGGATCGTTGAGTAAGTATCCTATAACACAAGTCTCGAACTAACTAGCTCTCGCTAGCTAGTTTGTAGATGGCTAGCTTAATTTGGCAGTTTGTCCCTATATATTTTACTAGCTGTTCCTCGCGGCTTCGCCCCGCGTGGGACTCGGTTATATCACGTCCAAAAGTAGCCTTTGTTTGACCTCAGGTCGTTAACAACATCCCTACCAAATTTCATCACAATCGGTCCAGCAGTTTAGCCGTAAAGAGGTGACAGACAGACAGACAGACAGACTTTCGCATTTATAATATTAGTTTGGATATGGAAGTATGGATGGATTTGATTTTAATTTTTAGTAAAAGTACATATTTGCGTATTGTCTGCAATATGAAAGTTATGCACAAATGTACGGCATGTTGTTATACAGAGATAAAGCTTTGAGAGGAATAAATGTAGGTAATATTATCTCTCTTCTTCATGTTTTGAATAACCTTATCTTTCTAACTTATTTTTGTGGTAATAACTTCCTATACTACTTTACCCTTTCTTATGGTTCAGAACAATATTTTTACCTCGTCATAGTTAGTTTAGTTAGTTTTCATTTAAATGAAGAATGCAATTTAAATTAGGCAAATCCAAAGGATGGCAGTAAAGACAGGGGAAGTTCTGGTTCGTTTTTGGTGCAAAGAATGGGCATTGTCTTAAATTTTTCTCTTATTTTTTTTATTTTTTTTTCGGATAGCTTTCTATATTTTAAGATACTAATTTGAATATTTCTGATTTATATACCTTAGATTAATTTCTATTAATTTTTAAAAAATTGTACGCGTGACGTCACGCGTGGTTGTACAATGCAGTAGATAGTCAGACCGAAATTAAAAAAAAAACATACTAGTGTCAAATAAAATATGTCAATGTCACCTATCTGAATTTGGTCATTGTTAATATTTCAAATAACCTCAAACAATAATTTGTGCCTGTGGTTTTATTTTCATTACCTATCTTTCATTAGGTTTAATTTTCATTAAGTACAACATGAGCAACTTTGAGAAAGCTGATTCACGCAACTTACCTAAAGTTGTCTTTCTACTTGTAAAACAAAACATCGAAAACAGTGAAGTACAAGAAGTGATCTTCGCAATAATACATTTTATTAGGAGAGTTTGTCGAATCGTTTTTACATATTGGGACAAAACATTTGTAATAATTCATCTTTAGATTCACAAGCAAGCACTTTTATTATTAATAGGATTGAGATGAGTTTATGTTTTTGTTTAGGCAATATTTGAACAGAGCGGATAGACATTGACTTGACATAACAGTGACATTTTTCTTATCGCTCAATATTAAGGCAAGGGAAAAAAATGAACACAGCGCATACAGCCAACAGTGACGTCATAGAAGGCAAATAAAAGTCAAAATTATTTATTTAAAAATAATATTATTTACTGCACCTTTTTTTATTTTGATAACAGAAAATTAAACACTAAGCTTATTCCTCCAAATGGTTTTTCAATCAGAACCACTTTGAAATAATGGACAATGCCCATTGCCATAGCTATCCAAAGAGGTAACGGTCACGGGCGGGTTATAAGTTATTGTAATTTTTCCCGCCGTACCGTTTGACTTAAGATCTTGTACTATTTATATTATGTTTTTTAAAATCAATAAATAATATAACATCCAATTAATATAATAAAAAAAAGAATAAATAATAAAAAAAAATGTTAAATAAATACATTGTGTCTGAAATAAGTGTAAAAAGAAAGAAAGCTACATCCTAAGGATGACTCTCTACTTTCGGTGTTTTTCGACCACGGTCACTTGGCGTCCGCCGTGGAACTTTCTCCGCCCTCGCGCTACGGAACGCGGCTCGCTCTCTGTTTATTTTCAATTTCACTTTTCCGACTCTATTTGTCCGATGATTCTGCTGAAATTCCAAAAGTACTTAGACTTTTCCTTCTGTTTGTTTGTTATTTATGCCTGGACGCGTTGACAAGTGTTTTAAGTTCACAGACATAATTATATGCAGTACAATTGTTTGCGTTCATAGGTAATGCCTATGACGTTCGAGACCACCATAATTATTGCAAATAAAATAATGCAGTGAGGTTATAAAACTTTAACACTTCTTTGAAACAGAACGAAACTACAAAAAAAATTGTTATCTACATTCACATGTGTAAGTTTATATGTTCAGCGAAAGCGGTAATTTAGCATCGCTTACCATTTGTTTGAAATCATGGGCTTTCATTAATAAACTCCTTGAAATAGCTGGAATTTTAAAATAATCATGAATTTTTTTTTATATAGGAGACATTTAATCAATCAATAGATTAATCATCACATCATGAGCCCTTACATCAAGGGCGCGGGACAAAGAGCAGTTCATCCGCGCCAGCTTTGAGCAAGCAATCGCCTAATTGATATGTCGCGTCCAATGTACACAAGTAATACCATTACTCCATGTTCAATTAGTTACTGTATACGAAAAATAAGATATTTCAAAATTTATTCATTTAAGTAATAGCCATGCTAGAATTGCTAGATATATAAAACTGAAGAGCATTAAAGTAGAAAGTTCCAAGCTCAATCTAAAAAGCTAATACAACGCTAATAATCGCGAGGTCTAAGTTCGTTGCGAACTACTGGTATTACTGTAAAAACTTGATTAATTCTGCTTAATATGTGAATATTCACAAACACATATTACAAAAGGCTAGTCACTCTATTTGGTGCCAATATTTACAAAAATATATATATCAGACAAGTTTTCGCCCGCGGCTTAGCCCGCGTAAGATTCCCTCGGGAACAGTGCTTTTTCCCGGGATGAAAGGTACTCTATGTCCTTCTCAACATTTCTAACTATTTAATGCCAAATTACAGAAAAATTGGTTTAGTAGATTCAAAGTAGGTAGATAGAATGGCTTTTATATTTGGAAGTCGACTTATCGACTATGTATCGCGCTGGCAATTACATCTTCTTTTTGATCTTATGGTTGACTGGTAGAAAATATCTTATAGTATTTTACAAGTCACCAAGCGCGATGCAATTGTCATCCAGAAATATTAGGGTAGTATTTCTCACTTTCTGAAAATCAGCTAGTAAAGTTTTCACTCATTACTACATTTAGTCTCGTAGATTATAAAATTGGGCAAACAGGCATCTCGATTGAGCTAATGAATTCTGATGATAATAACCTAAATAATATGCTGTTGATAGTCAAATAATATTTTTACGTATATAGAATTTCCCATACTTACTTAGTATTAAAATGTGGACTTTTGTAGATAAAACGTGAACATTATGAAGAAACGAAACGAAATGCGATTCAAAATATTTGGATTCTGTTCACGTAAAATTTTCGGTTCGAACAAGAGCCGGATTCATTTCGTAGTACAAATTTAATTTTGTCAACCAGAACGCAATTAACTAAATAGATTGTGGTAACCGCACAGGAATGTTAAATTGTTTGTTTCAACGGTTTTTTGTTACATACCTTACGTTATCCATAATCATTAATTAATAGCTTACGCCCGCGGCTTCGCCTGCGTGAATTTTCCACGTGAACAATGCTTTTTCCCAGGATGAAAGGTATCCTATGTCCTTCTTAATACTTCTATCTATGTGTATGCGTATATTACTAGCGACCCCCCCCCAACTTCGTATGGGCATAAAAACCTTCCTCTTGAATCACTCTATCTATTGAAAAAATTCGCATCAAAATCCGTTGCGTAGTTTTAAAGATTTAAGCATACAAAGGGACATAGGGACAGAGAAAGCGACTTTGTTTTATACCATGTAGTGATGATTAGTTAGTTTACATTTATTTAAGAACTTTATTACATACACAATAGGTGGACTTAGTGCATCAAGGCACTATCTACCAGTAAAACATACAGAAAATCGAACAAAGTGACGTTAATAAAAAAACTCTATTACAGTGACCACATGGAAAATATACCTTACTCTTACACTTAGACCTGGTATAGTTAACTATGTTTGGTTTACTGTGCATTTCTTAAATTTATTTATTCATGCAAACAATACATGAAAAAACAAGACACAAATTACCTAGTTCCTTATCCATGTTTTATCCATTTTAACATCTAGGGTTCTCCTCGCACTTTTTCGCCAAAACAAACTGCCCAGGGTTTTTCTGAGTGTTCAAGCAAATTAACTTTCAGACATAAGACCTTTCTAATTTCTTTACCAACCCTCAGGGCAAAACTTCCAGCCCGCTTCTGGAATAGAAAATCTATGTGTTTTCGACAAACTTTGTTAAGTGATCGATTGCAATGGCTGGCCTCGCGGTCTGTCTGCGTGTCTGTCCATTAGTCAAATAGGTTTTCCATCAAGATTAACTTATCTCTATGCTGACAGAGTCCCCTTTTCGCATTCATAAACTTAACTATACGACCCAATCTTTATTCTGTAAGCTTTAGAGGTCAATTTGTTTTGGTTTGTGGTTTTATATATATGCAGCATTTTTATTATTATAAAAGCAAGTGCTGAAGTTTAATTATTTTTAAGCACATTGATAGACACAGCCAATAATTCACATTGTGTTTTTATGGTCCAAGAGTCGTGTAAGAGGTCTTCGGACATCTGATGTATGAAGGTCTTTGACACACTTTTTGTGATTTTATCATTTACATACAGTGCAAGAGTTAAAAGTTTATTTTGCTTAAATACAAGTGGACTATAATATATTCTCAGTAGCGCTAATGCTTTAAGGTAGCGCTGGACTACACCTAAAAGAAATCAAATTAGTTCACATATTTTCAGACACAGTGAGACCAATCTATACTTATATTATAAAGAGGAAAGATTTGTATTTTTATGTGTATGTTTGCAACGAATAAACTCAAAAACTACTGTGCCGATTTCAAAAATTCTTTCAAGATTAGAAAGCTACATTAACCCTGAGTGACATAGGCTATGTTTGTGCCACAAGCGAAGCCGAGGTGGACTGCTAGTATATTATAATTTAAACGTTTATTTTAAATTTCATAACAAGAAACTATCTAATATAAGTTAACTGTTTGACAACGATAAAATTAATCAATCATGTGACCGGTTATACCAGCATCATTAATCACTAACAACCTTTTAATTAACGACATAATTTATTCTCATATTGGTCTTTATTGTCCGAGACAATACTCGCGTACTCATTATGTATTTTTTTGTTCCATTATCCGTTCATTTGAAGCACGAAAAATAGTAAATCAATATTGAAGCCGATAAGACGCCACAGGAGAGATAACAGTGATATTATCAACAAAACGTACGTAGATATTAGCGTATTATCACTAGATGCGCACGTTCATATTAGGTGACACGAAGTTGAAAGTGAATTAAGTAGAAAAAAATATTAATTATTTGTGTATAATGGGTGACGAAAAAATGACTGGTCAGCCGAATGTAGCACGTAAGTAAATTCACTTTTTATCATTATTGTAATGCCTCTTTGGTATAGTGATTAAAGCATTTGAGACTCGGAGGTCGTGGTTTCGGTTCTCACGGGACGGGACGCATACTTTGCTTAGTTGTTTCCAGTTTCGTTAGGACATTGCAGGCTTAAATCATCTGATTGTTTGACAATAAAAATGATTCCGTACTTCAGAAGGCATGTTAAATCACCAGGGTGTGCATGATCGATTGACCACGGTCGTGAACACCTACACGAAATGAATAATTAAATTATTTTAATTTAGTAGTATAAACTTATTTATCATTGTTTATTCTTAGGATTGTTAGTGAGATACTTATGTATTTCCATATTAGGCACTTGTTTATTTTATGTTGTGTATAGATAGATTTAGTTGACTAACCCTAGGCTATTAAATTGGTGCACATATACGTAAATGTACTCTAATTAAGAACATTCTATTATTATCAATTTAGTCACGAAAATAGAATTTTTAAAATTGTCTTTGGATTTATTTAATGTGTGCGATTTCAAAATTTCAGGGGTTTAGCCGTGAAAGCGTATCAGACAGACAGATACTTTTGCTTTTATAATAGTTGGTGTGCCAACTAGAAGTGTTAGACATCTTCCTACTAAGATGACTTATTTAAGTTCCGCTTATTAATGTTCCGCTGTTTACCTAAAGTATGTACTTTTCGTTAGTTTCGTTTCGTTAGTTAGTTTTCAACATTTTATCAAAAGTTTTGAACATTGACATGCAAAAAGACGATATAATCGTAATTTAATCAGATAATATTATGACTAACACATACTTAAGTATGTGTTAGTCACATTATTATTATCGACTAATCTATACTTACAACCAGAAAAATTATAATATTTACACAATAATTTACATGTTTCAGCGAACGTATATACAGGGCAACAGCCGCCACCCCCGCCGTACTCTATGAACCCTCCACCCCCTGGAATGCACCCCCCTCCTCCGGGAGTGCCTCCAGGCACCGTGACAACAACCTTCGTAGTGACAGCCCCTGTTGGCCCCGAGCCTATGGTCATATCCTGCCCTTCCTGCAATCATCAGATCGTCACAAGAATAGAAAGAAATCCTACAACGAAGACTCATGCATTTGCTTGTATCCTGTTTTGTTTTATGTAAGTGTTAATTACAATTGCTTTTTAACTAGAAAATGTAATTGGCTTATACGAAACCAGTTGTAGAATTAGAATTTTCAATAAGAAGAAAAATGAGAGCATAACGTCAATATGACCAACTAATTTCTGGTTTTATACAACACTAGCGACCCGCTCCGGCTTCGCATATCCATAAAAACCTTCCTCTTGAATCACTCTATCTATTTAAAAAAACGCATCTAAATCCGTTGCGCACTTTTAAAGATTTTTAAGCATACAAAGGTATATGGACCGAAAAAGCGATTCTTAAACTTTGATTTATACTATGTAGTGATAACAAATGTCTCAGTAAAAATCGCATATGTAAGAATGTATTGCAACTACTATTGTACATATGACAGAGGGTTGGCGTAAGAGATTGCGCTTCCCAGCCTCTACTTTCATGCGAAAGTAGCAAATCTTGACACTTTACGTGGGTTTTCTGTGAGAATCCTATCAAGTCAGTTTGTTTACATCTTAAAATAGATTTTTTTAAATGTTTTTATTAGGCTCGCTGAAAGTTTTGTCAAGCTGACAAGTACTGCAAATACATATACGCTATAATTTAATCTATGGAAAATGCTAATAACCTGATGCTGATGTAGGATGAGTAGAATGAGAATCTAACCAGCGCACTAAGGCATCAGAGTTTCTAAATAGCTTCAAGCTTATATTAAGACTCGTTGGACCAAAGCTTTAAGACTGCCTCCGTGGTCTTGAGTGGTTAAGGCGTTTGCCTGTAGACCCGGGCGTCATGGTTTCGATTCCCACTGAAAGCATACTTTATTTCCGGTGCGGTAAGGACATTGCAGACTTGAACCACCTGATTGTCTGATAATAAAGACGACTCTGTGCTAGTATACTATTAGTGATGGTATAGTATAAATGTATAGCGTCTACGTGCTTGTGCGTGTTCTGTCTTACACTCTGAATCAATTAGAACCTTGATTATCGTAAGGGCACTATGAAATGATAACATGCGTTAGGTAAAATGACTGTTTATTACGGCAGTCGGATAGCCACTGACTGGCTCCCGCTCCGTTAAATCTTATAAGTAGTATAGGTACAATTATGATGTCACTACACTAGGAAAGCGTGTTAATCGGTTGCCATCTGGAGAGGCGGTTCCGATGAATTATGACACCAGGCATGGTCTATTGACCGTGACACCTACACGAAATGATGTTGATGTTGGAGGGCCGAAGACAAATACCATAGCGTTAAGACTCGAGATGGGTACTTACCGGTAAAAACCCAAAAGGTAATTTCCTGGGATAGTAACCAAATTGTGTATAATACAGGTATTTATCCAGATAAATAGCCAATGTATTTTTTTATGTATTAATGTGTGTGGTATTTACCTGGTAGAAACACATCTGTAGTTATAATCCTATACTATTAAACGAGCAATATTTGTATGTATATATATATATATATTTGTCTCGCGTTTTGAAAACGGCTCTAACGATTTCTTTGAAATTTTAAACATAGGTTCTTATAAAGTCAAAGAAATAATCTAGCCAGGTTCCATGTGTGGGAAAATTCGATTTTCCCATATTTTTCAGCAAAAAGATTTTCCGCATGAAATTGTAGTTATAGTACAATAATTTCTGCGCCGGCGGGTCTACTTCGATAGCCCAGTGGTTAAGACATTTGCTTTGTACTCTGGTGGTTCCAAGTTCAAATCCCAACTAAAGAAAGTTGTTTTTCTTTTTCTTGTGTTTTTTTTTGTTCTGGAGTATAAAAGTATTAAATCAGTATAAATCGCGCATATATTATTTTTAAATGGCTTGAAAGAATTTTTAATTCTGTTAAACGTATTAAAATATTTTTCTAAAAAACATTATAAGTAGTTTCAAATCACAAGTCATCCAAGTATCACCATTTTCTCAGGATTCCGTCATCAGAACCTGTTGAAACTTATATGGGACCAACTAGACGGTCCAACATTTCAGACAAAACGTCTATGTTTGACCCCGGGTCTTCAACTAAATCCATACCAAATTTCATCAAAATCCGTCCAACCGTTTGGCCGTGAAAGAGTAACAGACAGACAGACAGAAAGACCGACAGACAGACTTTCGCATTTATAATATTAGTATGGAAGTATGGATGGATACCATAACTACCGAGCGGAGCTCGGTCGCCCAGGTACTATTATTAATATCCCATAATTTCAATTGGCCCCCTTTTCACCAGATCACTCGACCCATAATTTCGATTGGCCCCCTTTTCACCAGATCACTCAGTTCTTATTTAAACATCTATTATTTTTTATTTTACAGATGTTGGCCCTGTGTGTGTCTTCCATACTGCATGAATTCCTGTAACAACATCGACCACTACTGTCCAAACTGCAATGCTTATCTTGGTGGCTACAAAGCTTAGACGCTATATACTTAATGTTCACTTATATATGTGATCCTTCATGTTAATGTATTACCAGAAAGAAACATTATTTATTTATTGAACAAGAAAAGTGCAAAAATAAAAAAAAAGCCAATGATTCTTACGTATTTTATAGGGTTTTTTCTAGGACCGGGTATAATGTATCTATATTAATATTATAAAGAGTAAAGATTTGATTATTCGTTTGTTTGTTGTGGCTTTAAAACTATTGAACAGTTTTGAACAATTCTTTTACCGTTGGAGAGCCACACTATCCCCGCGTGACATATAGGCTATGTCACCACGGGCGAAGCCAAGTGGACTGCTGGTTGATTATAAAAACCGTGTCCTTATTAATAAAACTTACTTAGCTACGGTTAAGTAGCTTAGTAAGGTAAGCTCCATATGGATTAACCTGGGCATAATATAAGCCCAGGGGTCTTTTAATGATCCTATCAAATGAGAAGAATTTATAAAGGACAATATATTTAAACCAATCAGATTTTTTAAAAAAATCACATTTTGATACTAAGTCACATACTTACTGCGATGGCTCATCAACTCAAAAATGATCTTGGCATCCGACACCAGGAGTGCTATTTTTAAACGGTTTTATTGAGATATATGACTCACTCAAAACGTTCGAGTCAATTGTTATGTCGCATGAAAATCATTCGAAAACGAACGATAATCATTCGACTCAGCGATTTTGCTATGTCATACATTTCAAAAATAGCACTCCAGAGCTTTCCACCGCTCTATGTTCAGCGCTTTCTCTTGCCAGTCGGCTTTTTGGGGGGCTTTCAGGTCCTTTATAACTTCACCACTCCAGCGGTACCTAAGACGACCGACTTATACAAAGTATATACCATCTGTGAATTGAAAACGATGTCTAACACTTTAGATATAGTTCATAATAGGCATCAATTTAATAACTATTAAGAATATTTTATTAGAGTAATATTGTATAATTTGAAATAAACTCAATTTATTTTATTCAAGAAGTGTTATTTAGTATTTATTATAACGTAATTAATTTAAGTATGTTTAAGTATGAGATAGAAAAATAAAACAGTGACCGGGAACTTCAAACTAGATACCTATTTCTTCACCTAAGATTATATATTCAAAGCATCAACCGGTAATTACCAAGTTTAAATAAAATTAAAAGACATGAGACAATTTCCTTTAAATTTTAATATTATCTATATTATTATATATGAGTCACAGACATGAAAAAAACTACAGACGGATTGTCTTCGAATTTATGAATTTATTTAATTAAACAAAACACAATACCACCTTTACAGTTTACATACTAAAGTGAAGTTATCCATATTTTACTTTACAATCTAAATAAAGTAAATACCTAAAGGAACAATATAAAAATATATCTGAAATTTAAATGAATGCATTTCTAAGTTTCTTTAGAGTAGACACCAACACAACATGACACTTGAAAGAGTCTTCGAGAAAATTAAAAATAGAAACCTGTGTGTGTTATTGCTGTGATGCGTAATAGCGAATATGGCGATTGGTTTATTTGTGTGAGTGAAAGCCGTATAATATGAAAAACGTAACGGCCAAAGTTTGCAGGCTTATCTTATAGGTTAGACTACGTCTGGAGTTTTTACAAGTCTTTGGTATAAGTATTAAAGTAATACAAGCGAAATTACTCATTGATTAACTTATGAAGCAAACACATAAAAAAATACAACACATGAGAAACTGAAATTTTGCAAGTTGATTCAGTTCAATTTGGATTTACTACTGTACCCCGGGATTTCCCCTCTACTTAAAGTCTATAGATAATAGTCTGATATCAACAAGTACTGCATGAGTATTACTTGATTAGAAATGGTTTGTTATTCCAAGGACAGTACCCCTAATATGAGTTTTTCTGAACGCATACGCTAGCGACTACATTAGGATTTTGTATGGAATTTCTTAGTTGCCTTACTATCCGCCAGAGGCGCTGTACAGGTTTGCCATAGAGGTGAGACATACTAGGTAAAACGCGGACTGAGTCTTGCGAGTACGCGTCCAGAAAAAGACTAGATCCAAAGACTAGGTCCACGAGTATTTACGAGTACGCGACTCAATGGACTCATTACGTAACCAAATGATTCCCGTAAATGCGCGTCTTACGTATATGGACTAAGTAGTTTTACAAGTATTGAGTCTTCACACTTCGTATTTTTTTTATCCAATTTTTTAAATATCGACTTAAAACTTCCCTTCATACTTTATACAGGCTTAGGACTGTCAGCAGTTTTTATTAAAATTTCAATCAAAAAGTGTATTTAAGTAAAATATATATTAGAAGTTTTCAATCGATTTTTTATACATTGATTACTTTTATTTACATTTTTTTTAAGTACAAAATGATTCTTAATCTTTTTTTATTTATTATTTTGTTTTCTTGTTTTTTTTTTCAATACGTTTATACATAAGTACTTACATACTTTCATATTGAACTTTCGGCAAAAGCTAACAACTAATAACTGTTTGTTTTTAAAATTGCAAATTGTAAGTAAACAACAAGTATTATTATCACACCAAAACAAATATGCTACCAAAAGAAAATTACCTTATTGTGTTTGTAATAAAAGTGTTATTTGAATAAACAGTAACTCGCCGAAATACATCGCTCGGCGGCTATGTGCGGCAGCGGGCGAGTCGAGCGATCCCGAAGTTTCACGACGACGTCTTCCGAATATAGTCCCGAACGCTCGCATCCTAGTTTTTGGGTTGCGCGGACCGGTGAAGTCGCCGTACTCGTAAATACTCGATACGCTAAAAGACTCGCATGCGGGAACGCGTACTTACGCGTCCAAGCCAAAACCTATTCCAAAAGCCTGTTCCAGTAAATACGTCTCACCTCTAGTTTGCCATACTAAATCGCTAACGCAGTCGCTAGCGTCTTCGTTAAGAAAAACTCATACTAGGGGCACTGTCCTTGGAATAACAAACCATTTCTAATCAAGTTATACTCATGCAGTACTTGTTGATATCAGACTATTATCTATAGACTTTAAGTAGAGGGGAAATCCCGGCAAATAAATAAGTACTTATCTAGTGCCTGCATTCTCACCTTCACGCAAAACATAAGTAAGTATATACTTACACATGTAGTTTGGTTCTACCTATACTATTATTATCAAGTAGGTAGTTATGTGACTTAAATAAAAATGGGCAGCATATTAAGCTTCCTGCAAAATATTTTTGGGATCTTGGTGGCCAAGCAACCCCAGTGATAAATTATTGAATGAATGAATGAAAGTTTATTTATTCAAGTGAGCATGACTCATATGTTAGTAAGACTTACGCTATATTAGTAATAAAAAAAATATTTAGTAGAACTATACTATAGAAAATAGGTATTATACAAATAAACCTAACTCAGGTTTAATTTCAACTACATCATACACTTCATATGAAAACTAACTGTTCGTTCGCGGTTTCACTTGCTCTTGGTGTGTATGTGTGTCTATAAATAACCTTCTCCAAGTATCAGGCTATCATAAGCAAATAATTATTGAAATCCGACCAGTACTTCTAAAGTTATAAGCGTTAAAACAAATAAACTTCAGCTTTATTATATTACTAGCCGCCCCAGCTTCGCATGGGCATAAAAACCTTCCTCTGGAATCAGTCTATCTATAAAAAAACGCATCAAAATCCGTTGCGTGGTTTTAAAGATTTAAGCATACTTCACTTTCGCCAAATTTCGCTCCGTTTTACGCACAAAAAGCTTTAAAAAAAATATATATTTTGTCAATGTTAACAAAAAAAATTTTTTTTAAGCATTTTGTGCGTAAAACGGAGCGAAATTTGGCGAAAGCGATACAAGTAGCCATTACGAGAGGAGAGAATCGAGATAGGCGGTCGACCTACTGATTTTCAATCATCAATGTCACACAAACGATATGATGATGATGAGTCGTTGCAACCTGTGCGGGATGTCTATATACCCAGGCGAAAATACCGCGGGGACTGTGTGTGAGACATTATCTCCAAACCAGAAGCGTACCCTAGGCTCTGAAGGGTAAGCTGAAGCCGAAGATGCCACCGGGAAACGAGTTCGGACGAAGAAGATTGTGTGTGAGCCTTTAGATGACTTAGACCCGAGTACACCAACACATGTTAAAAAAAAACACACATAAAACGCCAGTTTAACCTTACCATTAAACTGTTGTTTTAGAGTAGTTGGTGTGGTGAACTTGAAAGCATAAAAATTAAAGCTGACCAAATAACCATGACATTTGGTATGGATATAGTTAAGGACCAGTGGTCAAACATAGCTACTTTTGGACGCCGTATTACCGACTCCCACGCAGAAGAAATACATATTTAAATAATAGTAATTATTATCCAAGAAATATTTTTTCGCATTACGGTATCTTTGTGTTTCTCTTAAAGAGGCAGTTAACTCGACAAATGATACAATTGACATAAAAAATAATTAAAAAAGCTTATTATAATTTTGTAAATCATAACATCGTAAAAGTGGATAAAGTATCTACATCACTATGTTCTACGGTTGTTTTATATTAGTGAACTCTGGTCTTGGTGATCCAAATGAGTAAGATTAACGAAATAAGTGCAATTAAGTGAATACGTTGGTTCATCAAAGGCCGATAGGCGGTTTCGAAGGTCAATTGTATGCAACGATATGCAAGGTCAATTGACCTTGCATAACCTACATGATATGATTGGTTGATAAGACATCAAGCAACCAGTGGGCGAACCCTGGATGGATGCGGAAAAAGAACATATTATTACTTATTCAGCCCAGGTACCACTATCTCTTAAAACCATGCAAGAACGATTGAGTAAGGGAGATGTCGCCTTACATCATGTATTGCGCTGTCTCGCTTACTTACCGAAACTTGCATGGTTTTTAGAGATGAAGTAAGCCACCAGTTCGTGCACCTAATATAAAGCAAGAGTCCTTCCATGCATTAAAGTTATTTCGGTTTTGAGCTAAAATAGCAGGCAATTTTTTGTCATCTCCTTTATAATATATGTGTTGGTGAAAGCCAAATTGATGTAAATGTTACAAGTACAAATCTTGTAAACAATAATACCACAGACCCAATGTACATAATTCATTTGCATGCTAGATTCTTGATTATCTGTGGTGCGGAGTTTTTACGCGCGTGATAGAAGGGGTTAAGGTTTTTATAAATAATACCACGTGTGATCGATACAGGGTCTATATTCAGACTCCTCACACAACATAAATCGCTTACTCTCTATGGTTAGTTGTTTACATTATTTTATAGCTTATATCTATTTCGACCTATATATATAGAGGTGGCTGTCACGGCCTTCCTGCCCAGGCTTCGCTCTCGAAGCCTCACTCATCATTTGACCTGAAAGAGATATACAGAACATTTATTAGAAACCTGTTTGTTTTAACAGTTCTTTGCTCATAATTAGTTCTTAGATATGAGTTTTTCGGACAAGGTTTGTGTATTTCCACACTTTGTCGATTCCTTTGTTGATTATTTGTCTTAATTTTGTTTATTTGCTCATATTTTGTTCTTATTACGTATAAGATATGAGCTTTCAGACAAGGCCTGTGTGTTGTCACACCTCCTTGTCGAGACATTTTTCTTTATTTTATTTATTTGCTCATATTTTGTTCTTATTACATATAAGATATGAGCTTTCAGACAAGTCCTGTGCGTTGTCATACCTCCTTGCCGAGACATTTTGCTTTATTTTATTTATTTGCTCATATTTTGTTCTTATTACAAATATTAAGATATGAGCTTTCAGACAAGGCCTGTGTTGTCACACCTCCTTGCCGATACATTTTGCTTTATTTTATCTATTTGCTCATATTTTGTTCTTATTACAAATATTAAGATATGAGCTTTCAGACAAGGCCTGTGTTGTCACACCTCCTTGCCGATACATTTTTGCTTTATTTTATTTATTTTCTCATATTTTGTTCTTATTACACATAAGATATGAGCTTTCAGACAAGGCCTGTTTTGTCACACCTCCTTGCCGATACATTTTTGCTTTATTTTATTTATTTGCTCATATTTTGTTCTTATTACACATAAGATATGAGCTTTCGAACAAGGCCTGTATTTTATTTACACTTCCTTGTTGATACTTTTTTTTCAGTTCATCTCTTGCTCTCTTGTCCAATAAGTCTCAAATTCAGTTAAGTAGCTTTATTATTGTTTGGTCTGAGCACCAGATACACCAGATGTTCATTTCCTTATCGATAGATATTTTTTTTGCACTCCCAGCACACTTGTTGAAATTGCTCTCAAGTGTTTTGCCGTCCATATATTTAATTTTTTTTTAAACGGCTGTCACGGCCTATCACGGTACTATTCACACCAACACTTGAAGTACTACAGACAAATTTCACCTGCCGATACTATTTGTAAGGTTATCTATTCAATGCCTTTGATTCATTTTTGAAACATTTTTCGTGCGTTTCATAACCATGAATTTTCACTTTCATATTCAATAGTCAATGATCATCATTTTGTCAATTTCATACTACATATTTCCTTTTTTTAATTTGTGAAGATCTTCTAAATTTTATTTTTAGATTTCTTTATATATAGTAAATAATTCATTAAATATCCAGTTTAATATTTTCATAATAGAATTGTTAACGATCCATTACATCGTGAATCCTCTTTTACCAATCTTGCACAAATTTTCACATCCACAGAAATTATGTGGTTTTATTTTTGTCATATGTATATTTATTGGATTGATCAATATATAACTCTACCGACAAGAGCACGGCTCTTAAATTTTAGATAGATAGATTTATATTTATCTCATGACAGCTCTTCTACAACTAGTAGGCAGTTTGTCTATTTGGTACCAATAACTGACTGGGTGTAAGTGCCAGTACATTTAATTATTTTTGTATAATTGCTCGACCATTCTGATTCTTAATCTATTTTCGCTAAGTTCCCATTAGTTTTTATTTTATTGTAACACATCGAATCAAGCTAATCTTTTCACTCTTTGTTTCCATCCATGTATTATTTTAATTCGTTTTCCTTTATAATAAGTCATTTCATGATATCAAAACACTTTGGTGTTAATTTGTGCCCAGTTTATTCTGGATTTTTTAAAAATAGTTCCGTACAGTTATATTATAGGTACTTATATAGTCAATATAATTATTCTTCTTTCTCAATTATTTGTGTCTATTGTGTATATTATCATATTATTTTGATATCCTTTAAGTTATTTTAGTTTTGATTAATATAATTCAGTTCAATTGAATTAGCGATAAGTCCGCAGTACAATTTAGTACAAAGACAAATTTTATTTTCGATCCTGTATATTCCAATTAAATGATGAACTTATGTAATTAATGCTATAAACTGTTTATTCATTCATTTATTCATTCAGATCAGTTCTGACGTCAAATTGTTGTCTGTATATAATAGGTAATTTAATATTCTCCATTTTTTTTTTCCAATTTTATTGTTATTCGGTTCGAGGATTATTCTTTCAATGAGTCAAAAATTGCTAAAAACATTCTTGATAGATAAGAATTAATTTAATTTCATTCACTTCTTTACAAAGCTTTTAAATTTCTTTTTCATTTATTATCAAGGGGATTATACAAATTAACACACATCTCTTCAGTTTAAGCGGACCCTGGAGTCCAAAGCTTGAGGAAGCACCGAGAAAACGCTATGATGAAAGAGAGACTTAGTTTTTCGAATGGATTTGTTTACTACTTCTTCATCATCATCAATCCTAGCCCTTCCCATTTCAATAGGAGTGGCTCTCCGTATTTGTTTACTTCTTGATAGTGTTTTTATATATAATTTTACCTTACATCAATCTTCCGATTTCTTAGTTAAAATAGGTTTCGCATAAGTATATTAAAATACTTTAAAGGCTTCTAATATGGTTGGTATGGTGTGGTTTCCAAAATATAAAGTTTCTTTATCTGACGTCAAACGTTTTCATGTCAACTTCATAAAAGTTAGATGTCTATAGCTTTTCTTATTGTTATTTGTAATTGACGACCAATTGACAAATGGAGACCAGTTTTTAACCATTTCAATTATAGCTCTGAAACCACACACATTTTGCAACTCTAGCCTATTTTTAACCAACTTCATTAGATAGCGATAACAGGTATCGCATAATTTAAGCTTAATTCTCATTATGTTATTATTGTCCGAAGTTCTTAAACAATAGATCTCACTTTTTCTCATACGATAACAAAGGTTTCGTCTGTGTGCTTAGTGCGAGTTTTTATTCGCATTCGATCGCGTTAAAGTTAACTCAGATTTGTATGGCATCGAATCATTGCCATCTAGTGGGAACGGATTAAAACAAAAGTTGCGAGTGCGAGTTCATAAGTTAACGTTGTCACGAACGAGCGTGAACAATTAACAGCGACGCTCGACAAGTGAGCGCGTTAACGAGTGATTTGCGAGTGCGAGATGTGTATTGACATGTACTTGACAGTTCGAATAGTTAACTTCTCACGCTCGATATAGTAAAAGTTTTCACTCCAAATTCGCCGGTGAGACCCTTCGATTATCAATTCTTACGACTATTTATGATTGAAACAAGACTTTAATTAGCTTTTTCATAACCAATTATAATCTGAACATCAAAGACAAGATATTGTGATAGTGATATTTAATAATTAAATAACGCAGTCGCGTAATTTTGCAAGCGCTAATTAACAAGAAGAGTTGTCTACTATTTGTAATATTCGTGAAGAGGCTCTTTCTTTTTTATTTGCCGAGGTCGTATCTACAAATACATAGGTACTTACCTATAGAACTCCATTAATAGGTACACATATGATTTTAATTCACTAACACGGCTGAATATAATATATGATTTGACCTTGTCTTTACACTTACTGTTCCATTTACACCTAATGTTATCATCATTTCAAATTGCTCTGGGCTGGTCTTCATCAAGAATGGTTTTGAACTTGGATTTTATTCTTTGTACACAAAACTACACAAAAATGCAGGACACTTAAACCACTTAAGAAACAACTTTGTTTACAAACTATATGAAACGTTGCCACAGAATACATAGTACCTACTAACGACGTAGCTACAATATAACCCGACTAATCTTAAAAGGTAGTCACATTCAATAAATACTTTGTCGAATGTAGCTTTTTATTTCGACTGGTTTATGCATTGGACGCCTCGATGCTACCAACATGCACGTAAAATCTCTCACTTGTCACGGTGAGAAAACGCCGATCGAATCGTCTTCATTTTTTAAGCTCGCACTCAAGCGTATCGACTTCTCACTCCTCACGGCGTATACTCGATACACGTGATGGTAAAGTAATTCGATTTGAATTTTGCAACTCGCACTAAGCATGTTGTACCGCATGTTACCGGTCTTTATTCATGTATGTTTATAACAAGCGATAAGACTGAAATGTTTATTCAAAAGTTCTTGGAGCTACAGTTGATCTGTAAGTTTAGAGTTTCAAGTCACAGCATTTATTAAAAGTAAACAATTCAGAGGTACCGAATAATCGGTTTTTTCCGCTCGAAATTGCTATGAACACAACTATTGTTCGTACTCGTTACTTCTCGCTTTATATTCCTCTTATCAACAGTTTATCTTAAATTAAATTCATTTAGTTTTTGAGGTTATTTCATCAATTTAATTATCACGTATTCAAGTTAGAAAATGTGATTGATTTTGTATAGCCGCAATCATAAACATCAGAAAATTTGAATAAAATAATAATTACTTTTGCTTTCCTTTGCGTGAAAAGGTGATGCACTGAGCTGCAACTTACGGGTATCTTTACATTAATAAAAGTTATTGTACATACCTCTATGTCTTCAATGTCTAATTATATAATGAGGTTACCAGACAATTTTCCTTTTCCTTTTTCTACTCTTTGCTTGGTCCAACACTCCAATAGTACGGTCCTCTTCCAGATGTTCAATTTCCAAAACAGTAGGTATACTTATTTATTTTCAAGTTATCAATCAATCGACTTTTTTTTGTATAAATGCATTTCAGTTATATTCTTCGCTTCAAAAATGTAACTGTCGGAATGATGCCCTGTTGCTTTTTTTTTTATGCAGGTCCTTCTGTTATCAACTTTATGTATAAATTTATTATCCTTCCAGTTATAAAGTCTTATAGTTCTTACTCAAGGAACCCTAGTCCTTACATTTCATTAAGTTCATTTTCTATACATACACAATAAGTACAAATCTGAGTAGTCAATAAAAGTTGCCTTGATAAAATTGCGACCAAGATAATGACATTTAAAAAATCTTATTTATATAGTATTGTATTGGTAGTCTTTATGACCTAATGAATCACATTCTGGTCCGATTATCATATCAAAACATTATTACTATGAAACTAGAGCTTTTATGTCTGCACTCCGATTATTTGACAAAAACCAACAATCAGCCAGTAATAGCACTATTTCACAATTGTCTAAGTTCACTCGTGAAATCACTTACAGTCAAGTTACCGATCATTTCTATTTTTATAATTTTGGTAATTAGGTAGTCATTTATTTATTATTTAAATGTTCACTCACTATATCATTTATCTCAGTCAATCAATATATTTTCAACCAATTACTTTATTCAGTACGTTTAGTCATTTATTTATTATTTCAATGTTCACTTACTATATCATTTATCTCAGTCGATCAATATATTTTCAACCAATTATTTTATTCAGTACGTTATCTTTTGTTTTATATTCACAGAATTATTACTCACTGTTTTTATATTCACAGTAATTAGTATATTTTAAGCATATATTGTCCATTCATAATTTTTTTTTAATTCTGCACCATTTCTTAGTCAATTTCAATTTATATTACCGTTATTTTTACTTTCATTTTTATTATATATTGTCTCTACTGTTTCACGTTATTTTTATTTTATTTCCACTATTTACACTTTTCTTAGTTTTTTTTTTATGATGTCCGACCACTATATATTCATTATTTGTAGACGTTAATTGTTCATTGTCACTTTTATCACTCATAGTTATATAACTATGAGTAGGTTCTCAATCGCGATTCCACTTCTGATGATAGAAGGGGTTAAGGTTTTTATAAATAATACCACGTGTGATCGATACAGGGTCTATATTCAGACTCCTCACACAACATAAGTCGCTTACTCTCTATGGTTAGTTGTTTACATTATTTTATAGCTTATATCTATTTCGACCTATATATATAGAGGTGGCTGTCACGTGCATAATTAAATAAGCATTCTTGAGACTCAGCTGTTTTATTTTGCAACAATTAAATATAAAGTAAATCTTAATAACACAAATATTTTCAGGTGTTGGCTCTGTGTCTGGATTCCATATGTACTAGGTTCCTGCCAAAATGCAAATCACTATTGTCCTATATGTAATGCGTTTTTAGGCGCTTACCATAATTAACTAATCATTTATTTATATGTTACATTAAAACCCGTTTTTAGTTTGAACTCTTATATACCTACTAGTTGAAACTAGAATTAACTGAATAAGTTAAAACTGCTTTAACTAAGCGAAGAGAGCGAGCATTCAACAATATTCGCTCATACAGGGAGTCAATAGATAAGTAACCACTTAACTTAACAAAAAAAATTCTATCCTATGTAATTTTCCTGCTCTTTTCAGTCTATGGGAGGTCGTTTCGTTGACTTTAGTTGCAACAGTTTTAACTGAATAAGTTAATACTTGTATATTTAATAGAATTGATTAACAATGGCCCTAAGTAAGGTCAAATTTTAATTCATTCTAACTAAAAAAGGAATATTAATTGTGACAACCTATATACTTATAACAAAAAAGTAAAAATATTTTGTCTGTACATTTAGTAATTTTGATTGAAATGGATAGAATGACATTTGAAAAGAATAATAGAAAGCAAAAAAAATATCTATCAGTCTGTCTGTCTGTATGTATGATCACGCTTATCTCCGAAAGTACTAAACCGATTTGCTTAAAACCTTCACCAATTGTTTAATTTTAATTCGGAAAAAACATCTAAAGTTAGTTTCATCAAAATCGGTTCATTAGAAAAAAAGTTATCGTCATTTGAATGAACTCAAGGCATGTTTGCCCGTAAATATACAATAGCAATTTCGCACCAAATTGAATAATGCTTTTTTTCGTGTTGCTTATTGTCATGACAAACTTTGTATGATAGGAAAAGGGGGATTCCCGGGCAATTCCCGTGAATTTAGGGAGAAATTCTCGAAATTCCCACGATAACAAGCCCACGCGCACGAAGTCGCGGGCAACAGCTAAGTATACAATAATGTGCCAACTTGCACTTTGTTCATACAAAAAAACATACTGGGGGTGTTAATAAATACCTACATAAATGATATGTATCTATAATTGTGTACCTACCTATTTATTTGGAAGATTTAATTTTTCTGTTGATAGCAATATGAGGAAGAAACTTATAGCATTCGCGGCAGAATGTCGTAGCATAATTATCGAATACTAGCTTTTGCCCGCGCCTTCGCCCGCGTGATATTCCCTCGGGAACAGTGCTTTTTCCTGGGATGAAAGGTATCTTAGGCTTCTCAATACTCCTTGCTATGTGTACGCGAAATTTCAGTAAGATTTGTTCAGTAGATAGGGCGTGAAAAGATAACAAACAAACAAACAAATATACAAACTCACTTTCGCATTTATAATATTAGTTAGATGGATTGGATTATTAAGTACCTATATTACAGAAAGAAAGTCTTGTGGGCTGTAGTTTATTTCAATGAAGCTTGTCATATAAAAGTTTATGAAATCATTGAGTTGATATCTTTTCTCGTCACCGTTGTTATCAATTTAGTAGAATTCTAATAAATTAATAATAACCGTTCAGTAACGATAATTACTTAATAAAAAACCTATTTATATTCACATTAATAATTTTTACGGAATAGTATAGATATCTAATAATAAGAATCGGCTCTTATCAGGTAAGACCTGTTATTGAATTTTCCTTGGATTGTAGTATTTCCTTAAGTGATAGCTTATAGATAGAGACCATTGTGTCTCATTGTTTTGAGTGAAGTTGTTTCTGTAATATTATTAGTATTTGTTTTGTATAATTAATTATATTGAGACTAAAAAAAAAAATAGTTTTGATGAAAATAGCTTGCATCCCAAGTAAGTAAGTAGATATGACTTCAAATCCCAGGATTCACTTAAAAACAACAACTGCCTTCGTGGTTGCCTGTAGATCCGGGGGTCGTGGGTTCGATTCCCACGGGCATACTTTGTTTTTGTTGTCCAGTTTGGTTAGGATATTGCAAGGGTGGATCGTGGCTGTCTGTTAATAAAGATGATTTAGTGCTTCGGAAGGCACGTTGAGACGTTAGTCCCAGCTGCCATATAGTAGTCGTTAAGGCGCTGTGCATCAGGGGAATACCGTAAAACGTCTATTTTTTCGTCGCGCAGTTAGCTTTATTCTTCATGGAATACAAGTCAAGTTTTTACGTCTACAAAAAGAATAACATAATGACCCAGAGGGATACCTAAAAAAATTACAATATTTAGTCATAATTATTGAAATATTAAATCAAAACTTAAAAATTTCACCCGAAATGGCATTGAACGGAGACTAGTGACAGGCCAACCCAGTATCGCCACTTTCAACCTTATTTCATTACGAGTACGTACTATGATCGCACTTCACCCCTCTGAAATACCTAAGGGTTGGGGATACAGCGCCTTAAAGGTACCACGTCACGAGGCCGAGAGGCGGTCCCGAAGAACTCTGATAACAGGGTGTGCCTGATCGGTTGACCGTATCAGCTACACGAAATGATGACTTAAAAACAATACCCTTATTATTGTTGTTGGAAAAGAGATAAAGATCTCTCTCTTTATCTTTAGACGAAAAAAAGTTAGCCAGAAATGTCGATATATTTTTATAAATTATAAGCTGTTGCCCTCGGTTCCACCCTCGTGGTACACGGTTATATTGCACCAAAAATAGTCTGTTTTAACCAGGGTCTTTAACTTTATGCTCCGATGCCTGCACGCTGGAGGACTTGGCTTTAGAGAACGCTGTAAGGGCGGCCCAGTTTTGTGCATCCAGGAGTATTTAAGATGATCGTTTACACGCTAAGAAAAAGAAGAAGTATGGATATGGATGAGTATGGACATCATGTGCGCTGTTGACGCTCGTAATGCATTCGAATATAGGACAAATATATATAGGACAAATCACACAGGTTGAGTTAGCCCCAAAGTAAGTTCGAGACTTGTGTTATGGGATACTAACTCAACGATACATAACATTGAAGGCTTTGATTGAAGGTATGAGGGTGTCTCCAGCGCCCATCCTTAAAATCCATCTCTGTGACGGAGGATAACATCAACTTTGAGTTGCTGCGCCACCGTATTCAGTATTTTTTCTTTTTATGTCTGACATTAAAGGTCAAAGTTATAAACTTGTAAATAAAAAAACCGGTATAGAAATATAATCTATACATATAATAAATATGTAAAAAATATTATGTCTGTATATTTGGTATTTTTTACTGAAATTGATAGAGGGAAAGTTAAATTTTTTTTGTCTTTTTATCTGTATGTATTATCACGCTTATCTCCGAAAGTACTGAACTATTTTACTAAAAATTTTCACCAATTGCTTTGTTTTAACTGAGCAAAACTTTTAAAGCTCGTTTTATCAAAATCTGTTCATTAAAAAATGAACAGATTTTAATGAACGAAACGTACTTTAAAATATGCATCAAGTCGTATTTTTGTACATGCGCAAAAACCGCTACTTTTAAAGAGCAGACACTGATGTAAGTATATCAAGCTTTGTTTTTCTACCTGATCAAAAAAGCTAAACAATTATTAAAAGAACCGCCAGCGGCGTACACAATACACAATAGTTAAAGTTTCATATTCATGGACGACTGCGATGACTCACGCGTCGACTCCTCACGTTGATAAGATACAAATATTTTTTTTTTATAAAAAGTAGTGTCTATGCTCGAGGTTAACCAGTTGTGAGCAAAATCTCAAGCAGTTTGGACGTGCAGCGGATTAGTGTGTCTAAATTTAAAAAAATCAAACGTGAGTAATTAATTTTTATTCGTTTTATTTGCAACGGTTCAATAGTAAGTTGAATTTGGTATTGGTTTTATTATTATGAACTTTAGAACAATTTATTATCACTTTCTTTGATTACATCGTATAAAATTTTATAATACCTACGATCAAAGTAGAAATAGTAACGGCCTACGTCTACCTCTTCTCGCCTTGCTCTGATTACTATAAATAAATGATTTCACTTACCTATTAATATTATTTATGAAGAACAGTATAATGTGTAGTTTGATTGAAATTATCAAAAGATCTCTGATCAAATTATAGACTAGTAATATGATGATAAATGTTTTGATTTTTGTTTTTTTTTTAAAGAAAATTTGGTTTTGCAGCAAATAATAAAGTACCTACTTAATAAAATGTTATTATTTCGTTATAGGTACCTATATCTATAGCAGTTGCTGTATCTGGTTGCTTTGTTATTGTGACACATAATTACATAAAGTAGATATCCTAACTTCCTAACTAATAAATGCGAAAGTGAGTTTGTTTGTTACGCTTTCACGCTATATTTATTGCACCACTATTTCTGAAATTTCGCATACACATAATTAGAAGAATAGAAAAGGACATAGGATACTTTTCATCCCGGGAAAAAGTAATGTTCCCGTGGGAATTTCACGTGGGCGAAAACTAGTAGTAATATAAATAGCAAAGTTGCTTATCTAAAAATTGTTGATAAATGCTTTACTAGGTCCATTTTTGTACTTACCATAACTAATCCTTTAAAATTATCCTTTATATTTTTTATTTGTGAAACAGAAAACAACAACAGGAATATTACATTTAAACCTGAGTTCTATTTTTGAAATCTGGAACTAGAGCGATAGATTTGGAAAATAACATACCTGCTCATTTCACTGAATTCACTCAATTTAGAATTGAACACACGAATAGAATACATATATGAAAAAAATAGGTACCTACGTAATGTATTTCTGGTACCTATTACTTAATAATATCATAACTTAGCATCGTATCGTATCATTACCTAATAAATTAAACCGCTATTTATTAATTTAATTGCAATTTAATTGAATATACCACAACACTTAAAGATGCGTCTATCTGTTACTTTGATTCCAATTTGTAGGACTTTGCAGGCCAAAATTCAATTAGGGTCCGATAGTAAAAATTCGCTAGTTTTTTTATAATATTTATGTTATATAAATAGCTGGCACATAACACATTTAGCCCTTTGTTGCCACTAGCTAGTTCAGTATTGAATGTATAAAACATGCAATACAGATAAATAATACTTTTATTGAGCCCCCAAGCTTCTCCTACATTTGTAGCATCAATTGTCGATATTTTAGTTTGTGATCAATAGTATTAAAAGCTATTGGTTATCTTTACTATAAATATTATTGTTATTTAGTATCTATTAATAGGTTTATCAGTATTGTGTCAATTTTTAAGGTCAACTATCGATAGTCACAGTCGATTGTCTTGCAACGCTATTAAACACACCTCTCAATGTTTTTTTTCTTACTGAATGTATAGATATTATCTTACATCAAAAACTTCGATCACATTGATCTAATTAAGGTAACAGCAAGAATTACTATTATATTTTAGATCATAATAATATTAGATTGGACTTCTTGTAATAATATGCCATAAAATTATGCTAAAATAACTTAATCATTTGGCTGGTAGAATCCACATAAAAGAAAAAAGATTGTCTGACAATTGTGTGGGCTATCTGAACGAGGGTATTAAACAAAAAAACTATTTTACTAGGATTCATCCCGGTAGTGCTGTTCGCATTAAGAAGCCAGAAAAAAAACTATTCGTACGATTTGGTACAAAAAATGTAACTGATGGGAGGCCAGCTGTCAGTCTGCAATTTGTCCTTGACCGAACAATGTAATAGACTTCCTAGTGTAGCCGATGGCCTTTAGATTTGTTATCTGATTTAATGGATAAAAAACAGTAAACACAAAAAGACTATTGATTTGTTGCCCGTGAGGAAATGGAGCTAGTACAGTACACCACCAACTAAGGCATATCTGACAATGTCGTGTCAAAAAATGAGCTTGCTTATCTTTTTTAAGGTAAGTAACACGTAAGATTAACCGATTTGATGTGCACCTTTCTTGGTTTACTTGGAACGGTCAAGTGATTTCTGGAACCAACGGCAAAATAAGGCACGGTTCCAATGAATCCGGTTGAATCATCAATCAAAATCTAAGCTTAAATATCAATAATAAGACAATGACGTGACTTAGGCCTGCAAAGTCCTATAAATTGGGATCTAAAAAGATTTCTGTGGGTGTAGAACTCATGGCCTTCAGGTCATTTAATAAACGCTTAAACCATTTGAAAACAGTGACAGTTAATTAATTATCAGCGAGTCTGATGACATCATGTACTAGATTAAGCACTATCAAAAAACTGTTTTAATTAAACAATGACCTCAATATCCTAGCTGTTGCTAGTCCTGCAGCTTTGTTAGTGTAGTACAGTGGGCTGCAGAGAAATCTGACCCCCTTTCAATAGCGATACTTGTGGCGTGGGGGTCAGATTTCTCTGCAGCCCACTGTACACAGGGAACGGAAAAATGTCGCTTTAAAAGAGCTCGATAGTATAAGGCGGCGCGCATGTTCGTAACGATAGCGCGCGTCAAGCGATGGCAATGCACGGCAATGTTTGGATTGGTCGAAATTAGTGGCATTTTCTATTTTGAGCTCCTCCGTGCTTCGGAAGGTACGTTAAGCCGTTGGTCTTGGCAGATGCCTCTAGGCAGCCTAAAAAATCTGATTTGTGTTGGCCATTAACACACCCGGATCATGTTCCTGTTGGTCTGGTTTCGCACGCTCGCGGTAGTCGCTCCATTGTATAACCAGTACCGTACCGCCAAATCAGGACCATGAATAATAGCGTACTCTGGGCTCTGAAGCGTAAGCTGAAGATGCAACCGGGAGACACTTTAGGACGATATAAGAATTTCTTGCTCTGTGGTGTAGTATATATGTTAGGGAGGAAGGAGAATTATCATTGTACGTCCAAAATAGACTGGGCATGTGGGGCATTTGGGCTCTTGTATGCAAAATCTCTTAGTACCCGTAGGTAAATAGTTCAATTGACCATGCGCAACCTGGTGTCAGAGTTCTTCGGAACCGCCTCTTGGCCTCTGACGTGGTTACATTAACGATTAACAGTAATAAAGTTTGATTGTTTGACGACCTCGTGCGTTATGGTTAACATGCCTGACCGCTACTCAGGAGGTCCCGGGTTCGATCCCCGGTCAGGTCAAGATGAAAAATG
The DNA here is from genome assembly GCA_947044815.1 of Apomyelois bistriatella. Taxonomy (NCBI): domain Eukaryota; kingdom Metazoa; phylum Arthropoda; class Insecta; order Lepidoptera; family Pyralidae; genus Apomyelois; species Apomyelois bistriatella. The sequence continues at coordinate 4,437,601 of OX345693.1, forward strand.
ATCTTTTTCTGATGGACCCGGGTCTTGGATGTTTATCTATATATGTATTTGTTATAAAATATAGTATCGTTGAGTTAGTATCCCATAACACAAGTCTCGAACTTACTTTGGGGCTAACTCAATCTGTGTGATTTGTCCCTATATATTTATATTTTTATTTTAAGTTTAGTAAAACTAGGACCCAATTTTTGAAGGAACGTTAACGTTAAATCGACTAGGTATATTCTTAGTTATAGATAGTTTTACACAATGTTCATCGAAAATAGTTAGCAGACAGATGAATTCTAATCAATATAAAGCAGTATAATACGTATGTTTGTACAGCACTCGATGAAATCAATAAAAATGTAACGCAACTGGTTCATTATGCGATCCTCTTTAGTCTGTTTTATTTTGTACTCGATTATGTCATCAACCGTAATAACGCCACAACTTTTATACAAGTATGTATGTCTATAGAACATCAGAATAGTACCGAGGTCAGAGCTCATAACAACAACTCTAAATGATTATCTCTCACGTCACTTCATTTTAGAGTGGAATTATTTATATTAACTTTATTATTATCAAAAGTACTTTAACCACCGAGTTTCGCTCGCTTATTGTAGGTACTGTAAATACCATTTTATGCAGAAATCTTTTTGCATGAAAATATGGGTGAAACGAATTTTCCCAGATATGAAACCTAGCTAGATTATCTTTTTGACTATGTAAGAATTTATGTTTAAAATTTCAAAGAAATCATTTGAGCCATTTTCGAAAACGCGAGTAAAAATAAAATATGTAAGTATATATACTTACGCTTTAGAAACCTTTACAAAAATTGTCAAAAGTGGACGTTTTTAGGAATTTTTACTAAGAAAACTAAAGCGGATAGTATTTTAATGACTTTCGAGTTTAATGTAAGTTCGAAACAGGTTTCCTGATAACCTCACTTACAGAAAGATAATTTTTTTTTTGAGAATTGGCGCTAGTGAGGCCGAAGAAACAGCCAAAATCTTTCAAAATTCAAAATACAATCTCATCTCAATCCATACATCATAGACGTAGATACTATCAGTTGTAACATTTATTTCGCCGTCTAGATAACAGGAAACTAAAGTCAGTTGTGACTTGTTCTTATAGCTATATGACAACATTAGTTACGATACTTGAAAATGATAAACATGATATAAAATTTTGAGCTTGACCTGCTTGCTACGGACCTGTGATTAGCATTAAGTGAAGAGAGCTAAAGGCCCATAATTTATTATTTTAATACTTATGTACATCGGATCTCTGTTTTGTTGTCTTGGGGAAAAAATATAATAAACATTGTAATTTTGTATCTTTTATTTTATGTCATAGCGCCATTAAAATACAAAAACTACAATAAAATATACCTACATTGAGTTTGGTAAATCAAATTGACAAGGAAATGATATATTCACTGTAGCGTGGTTTGAAAATATCTCTTAGTAATATGCAATGAACATACAAGTTTGAAATCATTATAAACGCTTGTATAGATAAGGAATCGTAGGTAGGTGAACACAATAATAAATAATTCGCAGAAGAGCTCATCGCGCAATAGGTTAGGTATATGCACGGTAGGTTACGCCTTCAGTACGGTTATCTTAAAGTAAATAATAGAGGGCTTTGCGTGTTTGATTACGGCTTAATTTACTAAAGCCACAGAATAGAGAATAGTACTTGTTAAAGAAAACTAAGTACTTTGTAGGTGGTAGTAGATACTTAGGTATATAATTGATGTCTTCAGAATGGGATAATATCGTATTTTTACGTTTGATAACCAACCAAGTTGTGAAGTTCAATTTTTATCAATCTAACTAAAGGAGTAATCTATATTTCCAAAATATATTATAATTGTGTATTTACACAATTAAAAATCTTAAAGTACATTACTTTCAATTAAATATATACAAAACTTAACAATTATCTATTATATAATATTTTAAAAAAAATATAAATACTAAATTGTAATACTAATATATAATTTGTGTATTAAAATATAAATACTGCAGCCACTTATTTTTTATCAGGCAGTAAACTGTTCCGGAAACACCTACCTACTACTGTGTTTCCGGTGGGCCGTATGTCAGTTTGCCTATAGATTTCGACATATAACATAAGATTCGCTTTGATTATCTGTGTGACACTTGATATTAAAATGCAATCTTATTTTACAAGATTTTTAGTTTCACCAGTCCCATTGCTTGTGTGAAACGAATCCTGTAAGAAAAACTTGATCTAATTATCAGAATAGGATGACAATGGAACAGGGCTGTTCTGATGATGGAACTAAAAGGTGGGAACAGGAACTCTGTAACAAAACGATACGACTCCATAGAATCTGGGCTCGTTTAATTCGTCTTGACGTTTTTAGTTCTTTTTATTTGCTTGTAATAAAGGTTTGTTTTTATTAAAAAGGTTTTTAAAAAACTTGTAACGCAGGCTACAGTACAATGTGACGTTTCATTTCCAGAACACCATGAATATCGCTCCAGTTGGTCCTAAATCCACGAGACTGACCTGCCCGTCATGTCACGCCAGCATTGCCACAAGAGTAGACCATAAGGCAACCACGAAGACACATATTATTGCCGTAGTTCTATTTCTTTTCCTGTAAGTATTAATCCGTCCCTAATTAGCAGGCGTGATGTAGTCAAGGAAGTATTAATAAATTATAAGCAAATCTCAATTGGATAGTCCAATTTTTACAAAGATGTTTAATTCGAAAACCATTTAGAGGAATATGCTTAGGAAACAGTTTGCGATAATAAGATTTTATTAAGCAAGCATTTTTTAAATTAATAACAAAAATCCCAATGACCTGAAATTTTACTACAAGGTCAAATAAATAGTACAAGCCGCTTACGCGTGACGTAAGCGGCTTTCTCAATTTTTTTCAGTAAGTTGGCAAAGCTCTTTGCTTGGTAGTAGGTGTTAGGTGGGCTGCAGAGAAATCTGACCCCCTTTGAATAGCGATACTTGTGGCATGGGAGTCAGATTTCTTTGCAGCCCACTGTACTGCAAGCAAAAGCCAGTCAAATCGTCATAATCTGTTATTGTCATATTTTTTCTTCTACTTAGTAAACATAACCTTAATACTTTGTTTCAATGCAGAGTGACGTCATCGCTGTTTGTCAAAAACCATTTACAATTTTAAGGTTTTTTTTCTTACAAATGGTATCTCTAAAACTCGAAAAAACATACAAATCATCATATTTTTTTGTTATAAAAAATTGGACAAGTTACCCTTTTTACAGGGAAACTAGCCCGTGTTGTGTATGTACCTCCCGAATAATCAGGCTATCATATTATGCCAAAAAAATTTTCAAAGCCGTCCCGTAATTCCTAAGTTAAAAAAAAACAAACTCTTTTCTTATATTAGTACTCGTATAAACAATTTATTGATGACAAACAGTCTAACCCGGCTTCGCCCTTGTTACATACATAGCCTATGCCACTCGGGTATAGTGTGGCTTTCTAGCACTGAAAGAATTTTTCAAATCGGTCTAGTAGTTTCGAAGCCAACAACAAACAAAAAATGGTTGCCTGTAAAGTCGGTTTTACGGGCGAAGATTTTACGTGACAACTCATAGTTGAGTGGGAGAGAGACGCAAGGCATTCGGCGGGCCTCTCTCTCGTTCGGTGACTCATCGTAACGTTACCGAGCGTTACACTTTTTCATAAGTGACTCCCAGCCGCAACCTAATTTAAGACGTTGTCACGTCAAAAATCAAATCTTTCCTCTATAATATTAGTATAGATTATTTCTTTTTATTAATTTCAGATGCTGGCCATGCGTCTGTATTCCATACTGCACTGACTCCTGCCGAAACGCCGATCATTACTGCCCCAACTGCAACGCATATTTGGGAACCTACCAAAGCTAAATTATAAGTTTTTTTTAAATTAAGTCAAGTTCAATCAAATAAGTAAGTCAGATGATTGAAACACTGTTTGAGCTCGGTTAATTTGCAACTGAGTTTCGCGATGTACCCATAGAGAATTTTAATAAGTAGTCAAATTTACAATTGGCTAATTGTAAATCATGATCTACATATATTACTGATACTAATAGAAATACGTATTGATTAATTAATGGAAACACTATAACTGACACGAAAAATTTTCCCTTTTAATAAACTCCTTTACTACGTTATTAATCTTAATCCATTCTGAAATGACGTTTTTCCACCTTAAACAACGGAGCTGCATGATAACAGTTTTTCAAGTCATCATATATTTTTTGAGATTATGTTCGTGTGTCATTTTGCTTTAAGATTAATCCCCTTTTAATGGATAAAAAGAAATATTGTATTCAGTTAAATTTTTTACAATTCAAACACTTGTCTAATCTGTCCCAGAGACAGTTTTAGATCAAGTGTACTGAAAAATTCAAATTCTATATATTACTTTCATAACACTAGGTAGTGCTATTTAATTTTATCCTAACAAGTCATTGAAAATGTTTAGAACTCTGCAAAAAGACTAATCTCAGCATTAAGTGCTTTTGATTTGATAAATTACATAAGTTAATAATGTTTTGATTAATTATACATGGCAAAATAACGCAAGATACCGCAAAGTACCGCGAAGTATCGTGGAGTACCACGAAGTATCGTAAGGTACCGCGAAATACCGCAAAGTACCACAAAGTACCGCAAAGTACCACAAAGTACCGCAAAGTACCACAAAGTACCGCAAAGTACCGCAAAGTTCCGCAAAGTACCGCAAAATATAGAAAAATGGTTTAAATAAATTGGAGAAACTTTGGTATGTATAGCACTATCTGTAATAAAGTAAAAGGTAAAATCATTTGAATTTGAGACACGAGATTTGAACTATTTTGTACTACGATTGCATTTGTATTTTTACACAAATTAGTTATTAAGATTAGGATAATAAAATGTACGTTTTTACTTAGTCAGTTTTTATTATTTATAAGTTGTTTCCCATTTAGTTAGGACATTGCAGACTGGAATCACCTGATTATCTAACAATAAAGATGATTTTGTGCTTCGGAAGGCACGTTAAGCCGTTGGCCCGGGCTGCCATCTGTGTCGTAAACTTATAGTAGCGACCCGCCCCGGCTTCGTATGGGCATAAACACCTTCCTCTTGAATCATCCCATCAATTAAAAAATACCGCATCATAATCCGTTGCGTAGTTTTAAAGATTTAAGCATACAAAAGGATATAGGGACAGAAAAAGCTACTTCGTTTTATACTATGTCTTATTGGTAAAAACCAATAAACAAATATACAACCGAATTGAGAATCAGTGGAACCAAATCCTTTTTGGAAGTCGGATAAAAATGAAGCATTCATCAATATATTATATATAATATATGATATTGATGAATCGTTTAAAGCCTATGTATGTTCTTTCAGATTTTTAAATAATGTTATACGCAGGATTTATATTTATTTGCCCATAAGTATTTTAATTAAAATGACGAATAGTTTGACATTTGGTGTTTTCACTAGCTTGTAACCACAGAACAGAGAAATTATCCGAATAGAAATGTTTTGACACGGATTTAGTTCCAGGATCAGTGTGGCTAGCGTTTTTTCTCTTCTCACCTTCAATTCATACATGTAAACCACACCATACCTTATTAAAAATGTATTATGTAGTTTACAAGAAAGCCACCTAATATTATAGATCAATAACAGTAGCGATAAAAGACGCAATTAATTCCCCGCCAATTTTTTCTGAATGAAACGTTGGCTTGCAAGCCAAACTAGTGACACGCTTTTCGTGCACTATGCCACTTCCTGTTAATATTTCTAAATTCTAATACTAGACTAGAACTAATACTAGAAAAGAAAAATTTGTCTCGCGTAGGACCACGCGCGATTCCAAATTCTTTGACTAGAACCGTCCATTGTCTTAGCATTCCTACATCCCGTATATTTATCATCTCACAAAGCTATCCTTCAACAGACCGATGGCAGACTTGATCCGTAGTTCTACTAAAATCATTTCCATAGCCATTGCAGCCAGAACATCGGGTAATGCATTCTGTCTTTGAACCGTCAATAATTTAATTGGAGCGTCTCCTTGCATGCAGCCCGGAGTTTCGGATGCCCGACTATGGGCAAACTTTATGCTAACCGATTTAAGATCTTATCGTGGTGGGCAAACTTATTTGTTGCTACTGCGATGGTTATGAATTACAAACGGTAGTTGAGAGGACTAGCTTATCTTAGTGTACATGGATTAAATAATACAGGAGCTGATGTTCCTGGATTATGTACTTACCGGAATAATTTTAAATACAGAGTGATAGTATATTATATTGATTGTATTGCAGTTCCAGGGTAAGAAAAATTTGTTAAGTTGTTCCCAGTTTTTATATAGAGATGATTCGCACGTTAAGCCGTTGGTCCCGGCTGCCTTCTGGTAAACGTTAATGGAACCATTTCAAAAGCTGAAAGGCGGTTCCGTAGAACTCTGTCGCCAGGGTGTACATGGTCGATTGACCGTGTCATCTACGCGAAATTATGGAATGACTTGGTAGAGCGTACGGATCTGCACAACAACAATATCAGCAGTGTGTTCAAAGTAGTGCGAGGTGTCTGGTGTTACTTGGTACACCATAATGACTGTCGGACTAAAGGGATAGATACTACAAATCCATGATTAGGTCTACTTCTGACACAAGCAAGAGTCATCTTAAGGCACGCAGGGTAAAACTGACTGATCATTGGTAACAAAAAAAAAACACGTATAGTTTGAAATCTGTTCACGCTAATAATACAATTCAATGCTGAATACTGAATGGTTAAACATCAAGCAACTGAGACATGGCTAAGTGAACATTCATAGTTGATTGTTCGTCATTATAGACCAATACTGGACAAAGCAGGCGCATTAGTACATCCGACTGGGGTTAGGCTTTGAAGGGCTCAGTTTAATTATGGGTTAACATCGATACAATTGGGCCTTTGTCTACCAAATCACAGGCCAAATTAACAATCTGTATGTTTAGCTTTTATTTAATTTGCAATTAATGTTTTTAAGTTGATGTATATTCGGGTAGAATTTTGCAAGTTTAATTCAACCTACTTCCACTTATCATATAGTTGAGATTTCACACATGGCCCCAGCTCCAAAAATAATACATTATTACGGTAAGCTGACCAGATTTTTCACCGAGAATCGGCTCCCAACGAGGGAACTGCTCAACGGTTAACACCAAAAACATGGAATTTTTACACGATTCTTATGATATCCATGACCTGATGTTTTAATGAGGAAACTCCTCAACGATTGACTGCACGGAAATTTAATTTTTGTCACGCATATTTCTCTGTTGTCTATAAAAGATTGTGCCAAAAATCAAACTATTGATAAATAAAAATCTTTTTGCGATGAAAATAAATAAAATATTTGTCATTATTTTAATTGATAGGTAGGTATAAGCGTTACCCACTTGTTTACATAAGCATCATATGTATCATCATACATTAGAATTCTGTATTTGATAGTGCAATAAATTCTTACCCCCTATTTTGTGTTCTTTCAAGTATTAATCTCAGACTGAATTCCATTTTGTACATAATATAGTTTAATCAATTAGTAATCACAGAATACCTATTGACTTTATAATGCCTGTGTGCACACATAATGAGGAGAATGTTCAACATTAATTGGTTTGCAAATCCAATTAGGTGGGCTTCGATACGCGGTAAGCACGTACGGATCATTATCGATTACTAATGACCTATCGTCAGCTCCATAAGTGTCAGGTAACAGAGGATGTGTATGACTACTCGAATTCTAATTACATTTACATATGTTATAAGCTGTAATTTAGATATCATCTCGGGAGGTCAGAATAATAGGATCAATTTTTACCTTTGCTCCTTTATACTTCCTCTTTTCAATGTCATCGGCAAAGAATAATATAAAATTAGACAGTAGTTGTGATTTGCCATTGTATATCTCTTAGAAATAAATAAAAAAACCGCAGCACTGCTATATACCTAGGCACTAGTAGCCTGTTAATTTGAAATAGTGACCTTTTTAAATCGTGAACTAATTTTTCGAATGTCAGAAGTGGCTTTGTAGCTTACTTACAAATATAGTATAGTTTAATTTGACTATGCTATGTTATCATGAATTACTAAAAATTTTATACATTAAAAATATATACTATGCTATAAGCGGGTAATATACCTACGTATCACATAAGTTTGCAATTTTTACCCTTTTCACATTTTTTTTTTATTTGAAACTCCTTTTAACTGCCATATTTAACAATGTAAACAAATGAAATGGACCCCTTAGCTACATTTGAATATTTGTGGCTAAGAGTTTTCATTAGTCTGAACAGTCTAACCACATTACCCGTGTCCACCCAGTGTCGCCGCGTCTGTGGTAATCGGGAGGTTCATACGGTACCCTTATAATTTTCAGGCGTTTTTTTTTTTATACATTTCGGGCAGTGCAATCGAAATAATATAGAAAGTAACTCATTAGTCTGTCTGTGACTGCGGAGTTGTTTTGAAAAAAAATTAAAAAAAATATATATACTGATTTGTCAATTTTATTCTATATTTACATTTAAAAACACTATCTTACTCTCATATCAGCGTTTTCTCAGTTGTATATTCAGCCGATTACTTTAAATTAATTCAGTGTAACAATATTTTTTTTTGTTTTGGTTTTCAAATATAATTTTTCTCTTAAAAAAAAAAGGAAAATACATGTCTTGATAAATGTCAAATCATCAATCTATCGTTATTATCAATGTCAATATTAAAACAATGAAAGGCAAACTTTGAATATTAATTTAAAATTTAATACACAAGTTTCGCTCAGCTATACTTTTAATTAATTTTTATACTTACATTGCGAGTTTCATACGCTATGTAGCTTGTTTGGTTTGCTAACAATAATATTTACTGACGGTTGATGGTAGCACAAGTTATTCTATCGCCGGCCGTGTTTGTGATTCATAAATATCTACACATATTACGACAAAACAAGCATAGAGTTCATAACTTACGTTATTCCATAAAAAAAACTTGATAAAATGATTCAAATTTAAAAAAAAAAATTCGCGGCTCATTTATTCCCTTCTTTATAATCTTGGCGTTCATTACAGTTATCAGTAATGCTCTGCAGTTTTCCTTTACTATTATGATTCCTATACTTATTTTCAGCATCCTTGGATATGTGTAAGTCTGTTTAACATAATGTCGGTTGTACTCGTAGCAAAATTAAACCGCATAATATGGGTTTGTCCTTTTTTTGTCGGCTTCAAGGATAAATGGTAAGTTACATCCCTAGTGTACCTAACTGGTCTTTTAAAATAAAGGCATACCTAATCAAATTGATTAAAAAATAAAATTTTATTATAAAAAGATTTCGTTATTCTATGCAAACTATGCAAAGAGTCATGGAGAGAGGCTATGCTCGGTGTTTCCTGACTGTATGTGATCTGTGTTCTCCGACTGAGACCGAATAAAAAATAAGGAGATCTGTAGGAGAACAAAGGTTGCTGACATAGCCCAGCGAATTAGCTCTTTGAGGTGGCAGTGGGCGGGCACATAGCGCGACGAACTGATGGCCGATGGGGCAGAGAGGTTCTCGAATGGCGGCCACGCACCGGTAAGCGCAGCATCGGACACCCACCGACCTGAAGAAGGTAGCAGACAGGCGCTGGATGCAGGCCGCTTCCAGCCGGTCATTTTATAAATCCTTGAGAAAGACCTATGTCCAGCAGTGGACAGCTTGAGGCTGAAATGATGACGATGATTGATCCTACATATAGGAATTCTGTTTGCATAGAATTCCTATATGTTGGACATTCACAGTCTTCAGCATTGCTTACGCGGCATTGAGTGCCTCTTTTGATAGATAGCGTCCTTGTGTTTGATAGGCGATATTGGAAATAAATGCTTTTATTACTTGGGGGAAAATAATGTACACAAGTACATGTAAACTATATTTTTACATCTATCTATGTATAAAATACACAAGATATTTATTTAGGACGTCCAAAACTAAAAACGAAAATTGCAATCAAGACTTCAATTTCACAATTTACATGGTTTGAATCTCAGAGTAATAGTAGTAAAATAATAATAGTAGTAGCAATAGTAGTCTCAACTCTCGGATATTGCATAAATTATATTACACTACAATAGATACATCCCTTATGCTTTTCTTTTTGTACAGATTGTAAAGGCAATTGAAAAAAATAGTCAGAAATTATTTTATTAGGTCACTATTATTATCTAGGTAATTATCTATATCTGACATTAATTTTGATTTTGATTTTAACTCCATCAACAATCCCAATTAATTATGTTGGCTTATGGGTTTGACAACCGAAGACTCGCACTACACACTATACTCTTAAAGGGTCAATACATAAAAATGATGTTCATTTTGGAAAGGCCTATGACCAACCTGTAGCTTATGATTGATACGATAATTTTGTATTAATTATTGTTTTTTTTTTTTTTTGTGAAATTACTCCAACTACAAGTGAAATATCCACAAAGTCATTAGTAAATAATACACCGCAAATCTTCAACGTAAACATTATCAAAGGGATCACTAAAACGCTGCCCCTCCGCTGCCGGTGACAGATAAAAACCGGTTGAATCTGGATTTAAGCAGTGAGGTGTACCCACTCCTTCGTCAGCGTATTTACTTACCCTGGAGCTGTTTGCTCCTTTACCCTTAACCTAACCTTTGGGGTCCGGGCGCAAGTCATAAAATAATGAATCATGAAAAAATATAAATTTATTTATTTCGTGTAGGTGTCATGGTCAATCGACCATGCACACCCTGGTGTCAGAGTGCTTCGGAACCGCCTCTCGGCCTCTGACATGGTTCCTTTAACGACTACCAGATAGCAGCCGGGACCAACGGCTTAACGTGCCTTCCGAAGCACGGAATCATCTTTTTTCTCAGACAATCAGGTGATTCAAGCCTGCAATTTCCTAACCAAACTGGAAACAACTAAACAAAGTATGCTTCCCGTGGGAATTGAACCCTCGACCCCCGGGTCTACAGGCAAACGCCTTAACCACTGGACCACGGAGGCAGTTAAAATATAAATAAATAAATAAAACGTTTATTTTCCTCCATAACAAGGTGTCATATAAAATAAGGTTCTATCAAAGGTTTGCATTTCGGAGATTTTTAACTGTTTCACCCCTTGTTAGGAGACTAGTTCCTATTATATATTATATATATATATATATATATTTGACTGCAAAGACTGTATACTAAAGTAGACTAAACTAAACTTTAAATACAAGTCACAAACTTCATTTCAGATCTATTTCATCATATCAGTTCTTCATTTGACTAATGCTGAGCATTATGGGCTTTTTCTCCTTCTCGTGTTCTGTTTACTTCCAGGTTAACCTAATTTAGTACATACTCTTCTTCTCTTCCTGTGCAAAAAATTATAAACTACTTCTAGTTTTTTGGGTGACACCTTGAGAAGTCGTGGACTCCTCACAGAAATTCCGGCGACTTAGCCAGTTAAATACTGCTGTTCAAAACATATTTGTATTTTATATTATATTACAAAGATAGTAATTTTTCTCAATATATGTTAAATTCATAGTAAAAATGATAATTAGTTACATTGGAAAATAGATTATTCGAGCGCCGCCACTGCCATGCATGGCATAGAAATTAAATTCGTTTAAAACGCCCTCTTCTATAACTTGGGCGGTAGGACTATATTGATTCCGGCACTCCGTCTCCGACACTTTACATATTGCTTATTTAGCATTATTTCATTTCTGCCTGCCGCTATTTGTCTTCCGTGTTCCGCTGATATTGTTATCATATCGCCTCGAGGAGCGAACAACTTTAGGTGAAATCTCATGAACGCTGATTTGGAAATACTCCACTTAAATTTACATAGTTTGTAGAAAGTACAAGTAAATATATTGATTAATGTTTAAATTGTGCATTTTAACCATTGATAGGCCATTCTAGAATCTTTCTGCCCCATGGTAGAATAGAATTCAGAACCTTACGAAAAAAGACAAATACTAAAATGATTTATTTTATATATAAGTGAAAGTATATACATGTGCCTTCAATTCAAGTTACTTTTGTTTTACAAGTTTAGGAGTCATGTAACTATGGCAGTGTTATAAAAAAAAAGTATTTGGAAAATTTGCGACATTTTTCCTTTTTTTATTCCCAATGTTTATGTAATTTTTTATTCCTCCATCCTGAGTCTGAGAACCTATTTGAAGTTATAATGGTGACCATAAATTAGACGAAGATTAATGATACGCTATCACTTACAACTCCAAAAACTCGAAAGATTTCTAAAGGCTATCAATCGAGAGTTTCCACGAAGGTAATATAAAGAAAGCGAAACTTTCCTGGGTATGGTTGCAAAAATGTTATCCTAACATAAGGAGATTATAGATGAGTAACTTGCTTGCTCATATTAAGAATTTTAAAACGATAATTTTTAAATTTTAAATTGGAAACACTTCATATGTTCATCAGCAACAAATGTATGTATCTTGTAGGATTTTGCAACTACAAATTTACAGGGTATATGTTGTATGTAAGTAAGGTAAGTAATTCATGCTCAATTTATTCATATGTCTAATCAAGATTTTTTTGTCAAATTTTAATAAGATCTTATGCTTGAATATGATTATGCTTTTGAGTATGTTTACCGTCCCAATAACAATTGTGTGTGTGAATAACACAGACACACGTATGCGGCTATTTTCGAGCATCAGTGTTAATTTGGCGACGATTCGTCTGTAGTTCTTTTAAGTCTGTGACGATAAAATGATAATGTGTTGAAAGTTAGTACTAAACTAGATAAAATTTCGTCGCACTCTTCATGAACCTATATTGTCTCATGATGAAATTAACGTACGCTATAAAAATTACGCGACTCTTCCTTAAGTAAAAAAATAAAATTAAAACTTACCTTCCCTTGTAACTTATATAGTAATTGTCGTCACGATATAGGTTTATTCTGCACTTGAATTATTTTATGACGTTGCGTTCGTCTTTCCAAGGAAGGCTCAAGGGATTCGCGGGTCCCCGTCACGTAAAGCTCGAACCGCGAAATCTTCTCACTTTGGATTTCATCTGTCATAATTTCGGGGCGACGAAAAATCCTTAGCTTTTAAATAAAACCGTCGCCATCATGAATTTTTACCTATAAAAAGGGAGATTCGAGTTCGGGAGTTTATGATGATTTTTATGTTGTTGAACACGGGTAAAACGATATGTGTGTTTACGACTGCATATACAGGTTGTTACACAATATTTGCTTCAGCGTCTGATCGATACAGCTTTGCTTCTGTACAAATACGTGTGAAAATGAAATTACCTCGTAAACAAAATACTACCTCACTCAAGAAGAGCGATGATTTTTGTCCTGGTTTGAAAGTATCTGCAATATTTTTACACAACTTTTACATTGTCGACATAAATTTGTATAAAACAAATCAAGCGTGAGTCATATACCTACAATTAAGATTTCGCACAAGCACGTTTTTAAACCTCTTTTAAATTTTATTTATTTTTAATTAAGTATTCGTTGTACATTAGTGATGTTTTAAGGCATATATTATGAATTAATTAAACATCCATTATTCATGACTTAATTTTTTTTTATAATTCTTGGTTTCTAATTATATCCTAAAAAATATATATACAAAATAAAGAATATATACCGCTCAAAATATTTCACAATTTCACACGTACACGTTAGTATAAAATTAAATACTTTTGCGATGTTTAGGAGGAATTTTTTAAAGATGGTGGTCAGACCTTTTTGGGTGAATGGTGACCACGCTATTTTTCCTTTGTCCTTTTTGATGTTTGTATGCTTAGTGTGTTTTTGAGGCAAACATGATAAATATCTGACCGCTAGGTAAAAATGCGTATAAAGTTTTTAGATATCGCCATATTTAAAGTGAAAAACCGTTTTTATAATTTAACAGAATATATAAAATCGAGAGAACATTTTAATGGAATAAATTATTCAAATAACACAAGCAAACACATGCTTTTTTATAATTAGCCGCAAAATAATGAATATAATTAGAGAAACCTGCACAAATAAAACCATAAAAAAAGAAAAATATACACGAAAATAATCAAAATTTTCAATAAAAGAATTCCCATAGAGTTCCTTTACATTATCTATAAAATAAGTGTAGTGTAAAGTTAATATTGTAGCGCGGTTAGTAATAATTTCCAACAATAATGCTATTGAGCTTTTTATATTTATAAGATACACATCGATGATGCACCTTATATTTAAATAATGACAGATATTTAAGCAAAATAACATAATTGGTAGATACCTAAACTACTTACAACACAAACCTCATTTGTTCGCAATTTTCATTACCTACATGAAAATAGTTTTTTAATTTTTGAGGCAGTGTATACAATAGCTATGTATTTACGTCGATAAAGAAATTAAGACATGCCAACATAGTGCATTCATTCCTAAATGCAGACCATACGTCAGTGCCATGTCCTGTCCAGCTAAAGGGAGAACAGGGGTTGAAATATTCGTTTTGTGCCCCTAAAAGCTACCTTTGATGATTCATGGAATTCTATGAGACCCCTTCGTGAATATTTGCTTTTCTTTGCATTCCAATTGCCTACTGAAAATATGACAGAAAGATTACTTAATGCGATGTACGAATTCTTTGCTGTTGGTTTTTGGTTTCTTTAGCTCATTTAAAATGATATTAAAATTCGTAAAGGGCTATTTACTTAGGTACTACTAACATGTTACATTTAACAATATAAGTATATTTGTATTAAATACTGGACACTTTTTTTATTTAAAACAATTTATAAATTAATATTGTTCTATTTCAAATTTAATTTCTGTCATTTATTTTTTTTCCGCCAGAAAGCAGATACATCTTACTTAATTGTACTATGAGCTCAACTACTTTGTAAAATCTATATATATACAAATGAAACCCGTTTTCCGTTGTCACGACATAGCATGAAAACGGCTTGACCGATTTGGCTGATATTTTTTTTGTAGTTTTCTAATACTCTGTACAAAGTCCTTACGGAAAAAAATATTAAGAAAGGCGGTACGAAGTTCGCCGGGTCAGCTAGTACCTCGATAAAAATGCGACGGTCCGAAGGGATATTAGTGAAGAACTTATTAGCTAGAAACTTATTACCGTCATGTTAATACGGCTAATTAATTCAGTTGGCAGATTATTATACTTGTTTTAGGTTACATTCTGCCAGCGGAATCCGACTTGACCTCTTAGATAGCTTTTTGATATAATTATCGTTTGACTAAACAATAGAGTCGAATATAATTAACTATTTTGAAGTAATTTACATCAGCCGTTTATATAGTCTGCTAAGTTAAATTGTGTAAAAAATATCACTCACCTTCGTATAAAATAATATTTCTTCCGCGTACTAAAATTAAACCAACGATTGCGGCGACAAAGTTGGTAAATAAAAAGGGAACTCTGCATTGACTAACTTTAAGTTTATTTTCTTTGGCAAACAGTGGTTAACTGCGCAATCGGAGTTCATTTGACGAGCTTGTTAGAGTTACAACTTGTTTACTTATATTTTCTAAGATTTTTATCGTAATTATTTGAAAACATTTCTGGCAATATGTGTTTTGTAACTTTGTTAATTAAAATTGGACCTTTCTTTACTAACTACCTTGTTTATTCTTATCTCTAGTGTCAGTTTCATAAAAAGCAGGGTGTGCTGTATGATGATTATTATCCATACGAATGAAAGAAGATATACCACTACCAATCACCACTGAGTAATACGCTGAACACAGCTTGCAACCTATAATACAGTCTTTCTCAAGATATGAAACACTGAACACAAAATAATTCTCTAAAACCGACAGAGTTCCCTAGATATGCAAAACAATACAAAACTCTAAGTGTAAAAAAAGAACAAAAAAGAAATTGGTACCTATTATATATTATTTTTGATAAGTAATAAATTTTAAAGAATAAAAAATAAATAAACAAATAATTGTATTCATTTCGAGCAACTGCTGAAACAAAATTTGGCGAAATTTCTGCTCAGATATTAATGAAATTAATCAGGATTGTGCTAAGACTCGTGAAGATTTAATTTCTTCCCAATCAATAACTCAATACATACTTCAATCGTAAAATTTAATATGAGCACGTCTACAATCTCATACAACAGTACTTACGTGTAAATACTTCAAACTCAGATGTTAACACATTAATATGCACACGAAAATGAAATTCCGTGTCGGCAAGCTGTTGAAGCAGTAAATAAGATCCGGAACAAATATCCGGTGCTAACTGAATATGTTACGGGTTGTTGTTGTCCTTGTTCTACTATAAGGGAGTGAAGGAGATGAAGCGATTAGGTTATACATGGCTGATGACGATTCGCGATAGTCCCTACGGCATCCCGCTAGGCGGTGATTGACATAGCAATCGGGCGCGAGAATGTGAATGAAAATAATCTGGGAATAAAGAACTATTTCTCTTTTGGATTTAAAAATGTATTGAGAATTATTTATACCTGGATGGTTTTAGTAAACTTACACTGAGTTTTGTAAGAACAATGGATCGAAACATCCATAACTTCCATAAGTTAGGAAACTAATCACTATTTTTTGCGGTCATTACTGAACTTAGATCTCCGAAACACAGATCTTCAAGCTAATAAGTGGAAATCGGCGACTATAATATGGCGTTTCTCAAATGTATTATTATTTAAATCATTATTTTTAATGGGGATTATGCTATCCCCGTCAATCAATGTCAATGTATAGTTAAGTCATTTAATATAACCTTTTTTAAAATTAGAATATATTTTTTGGAATTATAAAAAGTGTATTTTGAATTGATATTTAATGTAAACTTATTATTTAATTATTTATTCAAATATTTAATCGTTATTACCATTTTTAGTGGATAATTAAAGCTCAAACAATCTCATTGAAATTTACACCACAGTGCTATGTCTCGACAAGCCCGCAGAGGGCGAGCGTTATCTCGAACTAATTAATTTTATTAATATCCCAGTCGAGGTGTCGACTACTACCATTATATCATGACCCCTCAAGTTCCTCAGGATTACAAACCGATATTGAATATTCGTAAGATCCCCTACACGAATAGAGGTCTACGTTAATTGGTCTCATCTATACAGGTGATGTATAGTGATTTAGTAGCGAGTAATAAATTGGCAATATAAATTTATTATTCTAATCGAAATAGATAATCGTTTTATTAATTTGTCAAAGATGGTTAAGATAAGTTAAATTTATACACGACTAGCTGTTAATCGCGGCTCCGCCCGCGTGGGAATTGGTCATATCGCGCCTCAAGGAGCCTATGTTTGACTCCTGGCTTTCAACTATATCCATACCAAATTTCATTAAAATCGGTTCAGTGGTTTAGTTGTGAAAGCGTTACGGTAACGAAAACGTTTTTTTTCTACATACTCCTGTTCAATATCATCAAGGATGGATTGTCCATATCGCAGTGCCGTATGTTACATATTCTGTGCATGAAGATTGTATAGTAACATAGGTAATAAATAAGCAATACTAATAACATCAATCCTACTGGAAATGAAGAATTTTATTAT
Source organism: Apomyelois bistriatella (assembly GCA_947044815.1). Taxonomy (NCBI): domain Eukaryota; kingdom Metazoa; phylum Arthropoda; class Insecta; order Lepidoptera; family Pyralidae; genus Apomyelois; species Apomyelois bistriatella. The sequence continues at coordinate 4,455,232 of OX345693.1, forward strand.
TATAATTTAGCCAACCTGCGGATTATTGAAAACAATGTTTTCATATACAACGCAATTTTTCACATCGTCGCAAGTTCCGTATCCCTTACGTTGGGGTGGTAAAATTGCAGTCACTGCACATGCCCTCGAGCATATTTATTGTTACATGGAGCTATAAATACTTGGTAGCTGTATCATTGCATCTTTTAGACGATACCTAGGTGAACACTAGCGCCACCACCAACTAAACTTCGTAACAATTAAGAACTTATAATTCAATATATGTTTAAAATTAACTTCAGATCCAGAACCATAATTACAGAAGACGGATTTTTGATATTTGTTTTTTCATTGAATAATGATTTTTAAATGATGGTGGCGCTAGTGTTCACCAAAGTATCGTCTTAAAGATGAGGATCTGTCCTATACCGAACAAATTGTATTTACCACATTTTTTTTAATATCCATACACCATACTAACATTATAAATGCGAATGTCTGTTTGACTTTCTCAGACAGATAGACGTCTGTTACGTTTTCTCAGCCAAACCGCTAAATCTATTTTGATGAAATTTGTTATGGATATGTTTAAGAACCTGTGTTCAAACATTGGCTACTTTTGGACGCGATATAAAGATTTTTAGATTGCTAGAAGAATCTCTTAAGGTATAGTAAGTATCGGCAGTCAAGAATACGGTCCACGAGAGATGGGCCACCATAGCCTTTTAACCGTTGTTACATCTCGAAGATCTTTCGCTACATCATCGTGGTCAAAACCAAGTATAAGTAAGATTCAGTATTATGTTTATGAATAAATGAATTAACACTTTATTGCATGATTTATAGAATTACATCATGAAATTGTACAGGATCCGAAATAAAATGAGAACAAAGATGAACACCAACCGACCAGACAGTCAGATGACCTGAAGAAGGTCGCAGGCAGATGCTGTATACAGGCCGAAATCCTCGGGAAAGGCCTATGTTCAGCATTGAACAGCCTGCGGGCGAAATGATATGAATGAAGCTATTTCATTCTTTCTCTGACCCGCCAAACCAGTACAATATTCCTTAATTATAAGGCCACTTCTCTTATTCTAAATCGTTATAAATTAAAAACAAACATTCCTTGCCTCAATGTAAGCACGGTGAAACAAAAGAAAATGACTTAGTACATCAGTGAACATCTTGCGAGCAGCAGGTGTCGCCGGGGTGGGACCCTAAATGAGGGGAACACTTGCGAAGGCTTTTTTGTCGATTTAGATATAAACACTGCTAGTATTTGCGACCCTGTTAAACTTATGCTGGTGACTATAAGGGAATTTGTTTAATATTGAGCCATCAATCTTTCTATGATTCAAATTAAGAATTAAGTACAATAAAGTATTTGACGTGCCTGTAGTATAATAAATTATAATGTGGATGGAGATTGTATTTTTTGATAAAAATAATCTGTAAGAGATTATTGTCTGAGATAAGTCTGTTATCGTACTTTTTGTTTAATTCTATGCTTTCATATTTACGTTTATTTTAGAACAATAGAGCTATTACAATCATTATTTTTCAAATAGATTTAAAGAAACTATTTGTGAGAATTAGCTACTGTGTGTCATTTAATTCAAACGAAGTAGAGACTCGTACTTTGTTTGAATTTACAGTCACACTGTCGCCGTATACTAGTTATGTACTACATGACTCTAAGTTAGTCTAAATCCTTAACCACCCATGCCGTAGAGGTGCTATGAGAGTGAGGTTTATAGAATACAAAAAAATAAGTCAGTTTATTGTCGAAAGTTTCTCATTTTAGAATGTAAATTTCAATTTAATTTACGGATTGATATTTTTCACAAAAAACTGCGATATTATCGTGAACAAAAACTAATGCAAAATAGGTAATTATTAACGAATTAAAAACTACTATTCTCTATACCGCCTCCGTAGAGGTGCTACGGCTGCTGCGTAGAGGCGGTGCTACTGCTACGACATAGTCTACGGAGCTTTCGGCAACCAAATATGCAATGACCAAAGAATTTGGAACGCGCGCGGTCGAGCCAAACTTTTTTTTTAATGGTCATCATTAATAATATTCGATAGTCTATGGATGCATGAAATCGTGAGGAAACTTTTTCTAAAGTTTATCCGAACTGAAATAGTTGGTAGGAATTTATAAAATCTTGTAAAATGGGATTTTCAAAATGTACACGAGAATCCCTGGGCTAGCCAGCTTTGAAATGGGAATTTTGTTTCCCATTTCAAAGCCAGCTACGAAATCTAGCTACGAAATGGGACTAAGGGAACTACATACACTTAATAAAATACGACAATTTTCTTTTTCTCAAGATCAAACCAAGCAATTCGTCTACAGGACAACATGAAAACTCTATCATCAATTTTGATAAGTCCTTGGGCTAACTACATTGATGTAATGGATAATCTATAAATTGGAAAATCGACAAATAATCGAATTCACGTAGATAAATCCACAAGAAAAGTAAAATAAAAAAAAATAAGCACGAATGTTCGAAGTTCCAATATTTTTATTTACCCACAAAATTAATAATAAGTAGTCTCCTAAGCCTCTAAAAACGTTTCATTATGCAGCACCTGATAATCCTGAGCGATGCATCTAGCGCAAACTTTTCTGCGTCCGCCATTTTGGTCAGGATCTCTGAAAGAGGGGATGCGTCACTGAATAATTCATTGGGGATCTAGTAGGTAACGCAGGTTTTGTATATGTATGTCAAATAACAGGTACTGAATAAACATTGCGTTTGACAACTGTATGTGTGTGGGTATGTGTTGAAATATATGACAAAGTGGGTTAGTATCGAATCGTCGCACACTGAGATAATCTAGCAGCAAGTAATTTAAAATGCAATGTATTGTACTTGCTTGTAAGAGTTCATTTTATTAATTTAACTTCATAGCATAGAAATGTAAATGGCGGACTTGCCATAGGCTTTTTCTACCAGCCAACCAAAGTTTTATATTGTTGAATGCAAGTGGTTCAAGTAAGGCGTAACGTACTAAAATAGTCTTCACAGGAAGTAGATATTTGTACACAATTCTTTTGCTTCAGTACCTAATTTTGCCGCTTGGCAACATTGTTGTTTTCTAGATTGAAAAAACTGAGAGACTCAGTGATATTACTGGGCACTAGGACAAAAAACAGCGACGAGTTAGCAGTCCGGCAGTGGCAGTCACGAGCGTAAATAGTCTATGGTGACTGTAAAACAATCATTCTCGATGTTTGACTACAAAAAAAAACGTTTCGTTGCTAAACTGCAAGTAGTTAAAAATGTGGTTTAGTCCGTTGATTTGCTTTTGTTATTGATAAAAGTTAAAGGGCTTTAATGAGATTTATGAAATACAGTTTTATTTTAAGAAGTCTTCAGAATTATTTTATATATTTGTATTTAATATTGATGTTGATTGATTACATGTGTTAGACATGTAACAGATTAATTTAAACGTTTAAATTACTAAGACAATATAATAACGTCATCTGTTTTCGAAAACGCCTTTCGAATGAAAATTTTCAGTACCTTATAAAATACTTTAAAAGTCTTAACCTGCATTTAAAACAATGGGTCTTTACCAGCATTTAACACAATGGTCCTTCAACAAGATAAATAAGCCCTTCAGGCTATTAGTATATTCGTTTTTATTCCACAATGTGGTGCTCATTGTATCTCCTGTTTTTGTAATCCCAGGTTTCAAATTAATCCTGCGGCGTGTCCGGCTCGCGAAAATTATTTAGACTGACGAACACGGTAAATAAAGGCTTAAACGAGATCGCTAAATACTCGTATATTTTGGATTTAACCCCCACCCAGAGGGTTCCGTACACCAATAACGTAGATTTTACAATCCAACCCCTTTATTTGAACATGTAGACGTCTCGGGTAAGTTATTAACGTTTTGGGAATAAAATGAGGCTGATTAAGCTCGATGTTTTTGGCTTGTAATGTATTGATGCGAATGTCAAGGTCAGTGACCTTTGAAGGGTCCCGGTGGAGTGACTCAGCAAGGTGATATGATGTGTATATTTTTGCTTTTACGAATATAATTTTGTTAATTTATTTAACGTATTATATTGTATATCAAATACAAACGAATCGTAAACCACAGAATAAAAAAATAATTTTTATTCTTACTTTATATGCTTTTCAAAACTTTATTCATACGTCCATCGCTTTCTGGGTCTCTGGTTAATAATTCTATTTACACTTTTGTTGTAGGTCCTTATGGTACCAATTGGAACTTGGTTGATTGCATACATCTGATTTAAACAATTTTAGAGATTCCACGCTATTTAAGTATTCAATTAAGGAAAATCTGTCAATGTCAATTCAACTGTATGCAAATATGGTTATTGGATGAAAATACAATCTATCAATTTCGAGAAAGTCAAAATTTCATGTCAAACAATGCTAAAAGTTGAAACATGGCAAATATTTACAATAACCACGCTCTAACACTTAATTAAGTGATTAATTACACAGATGTACACAATACCGAACGAGGTATTTCAGCCATGACACCTGCATGGTTATTTATTGCGACATTCCGCCCTGTGTGCACTCTGCTTTAAATAAATTACGATACTTTGTATCGTTTAATGCATCCTATTTTAAATGATTTTATTGCTAGTAATGACGTAATTTATTCTGTTTACATAATTAATTGTATGTTTTATCCGAATCAGTGGAGTGAGATTGCAGAATTATTGTATGGTAGGTCCTAAAATGGAATGATTTAAATTCGAAAGACGTGATTACATGTATGTAGGTATGAAACACTTAATCAATAAAAAAATTACTGTTTTGATTAAGCACTTATCTTATAGTCTAATAAAAGATTCCTTATAGCAATAAAAACAAAATATAGACAGCGATTTAATACCTTTTATTTCTCATAAAATAAGACGGCAGATGATGAATAAGTTAGACGGGTCTTTTTGTGAGGAAAACCTATTCCGCATTGCCACTCAGTGACGCCTATTCAGACAGACACATTCGTCATAGCGACAATGTCGATGTCCGGAGTTCCGGACGTAAAAAAAGATTTGGTTCCGTTCATAGATGTATATGGAAATAGATGTCACAACACAAGTGTAACTTACCGCGAAAAACAAGAGTTTTGTTGTGTGTAAAATCTTTATTGCACAAAATAAACAAAAGTAGAGCAGTAATAAGATTAGCTAGTTGAATTCACCATCTTTGACTCTAAGTTTAAAGATTTTAAAAAAAGAAGGAGAATATTATTTCTAATAAATAGTACGGTATCTTCCACAGAGCATGGAAAATTTTCCCCCGAGCTATATGAGAATTCCATGCTCTACTAATACAGGTAGTCCATATTTCAAAAATCATCCATTACCAGATACAACCAATCTGCCACCTGTCTAAAGATTTTACTACAAACAATGTAACAAATCATCGCATTGTTAAAACATATGTATATTATTTCTATTTTTCACAGGGGTAGGCAGAGCCTAAGCATGGTACTGATAATATTATTAATAGTCAAAATACTTCAAATTCAAATTACTTCAATAAATATTTAACTCAAAAAGAGAAAAGGATTTGAGCAGGCAACATTATGAGAAGAGGGATTCAAAAGGCATTTTGTTTATCTATTAAGATACACAGTCATGTCATGAATGCTGTATACCTCCGAATCCCTCGGTGCTGCGTTATGATGAATGATGTTATTCTTTCCAAAGTCGCATGATCTTCGAGTTTTGTGGGTAATATTATTACTTACATGTAAGTATGTAGAGCGCTATAAAGCGTCAAGTTGTATTTTAGTTAAATTTCTTTTTACCCAAAAAATAAACACAAACACACATCGACATCATATAGAAGACTGCTTCGTAAACTTCAACAATAGGTTTTAACATCAGAAGGCTATTTCGATAAATCGCTTTATGACAAGGTGTGCAAGGTCAATAGAACCCACTGATACTAATGAATGCCATTTGCAAGAGAAGCGGATGTTTAAAAACATAGATACCAGGGAATGCTCAGTCGTTTGCCCTTACAAACTACCCTGTGAAAGCATATTATGTGAATAGCTTCAAAACGTATGATGATAGTAAAAAATACTCCACATTGTCTCTTGCCTTATAAACTTATTTTTCATTTTCAAGACCGTTTTAATGATTTGTTATCTACAGCTCCCAGCTACCAGAGGGATCAATAGAACCAATAATGTTTGGCTGTCACCAATAACCGTTTGGGGGATAGGGCCTCTCATGTATTTGGTATGAAGCTCTTTTACATACCTCTACTAAAAGACTACGAGAATTTATGACATCTACAGACATTCGTTTTTTTTAATAATTCGTTGAAAAAATTCAAGTAACTGTATTTGATTTTTTTTAAACACTACACTTATTACTACAACAAATATGTAGCGGCTGGAAATAAAAATACAAAGACGCCGAAAATCCAAGATGACTTGAATGTTGCTCCTATAAATATCACAGCAAGACGTCTGCAGCCCTCTTCAGCCCCTTCAGGGTGAGTTCATCGATTGCCTGTAATTATATTATGTACCCCTTGGTACCTGTGGTTAATCTACGAAGACGCGGGGGCGATAATCTTTGCAGCTTGATACTAAAATGTGAAGTACAAATTTTTAAACCAAAACAATTATCGTCGGCAAACCAAGTTGATTGCATATTTTTGGCTCTTTCTGTCAATACTGGAGAATTTTTTTAAGTTTTAATTATATAAATGATGTTAGTCAATGAAGCATATATGCATATAGCAATGATAATAAAAACACAAAAGATAATATCTTTAGACTACTAATAAAACGTATTAAAGTACAAACGTTGTGTGATTCAATAGAAGCAAAAAAAAGAACCTTTTGACAACCAGTTTTTGAAGTTTGACAACCAATTGTAAAGAAATATATCTGGGGTAAGCGGTGCTAAAATTCTTAGTTTTTCCAGAAATGTATGCACCCTTTACCGTTTTTGTTCATATTATAACACATAAGCTCTTACTTTGAATGTATGCGCAATAATTCATCATCACACTTAAAAGTACGTAAATTAATAATTCATAGAACGCAAAAACAAAATACTATAATCCCGTTAGAGACTCATGCTTTTGTCCCTGGCTTTATCTTGGGGGCCCCAAAACAAGGATCTATGTATTATGCCCCACGCCGAGTGGGGTGTCTAAAACCACAGTAAAAAGTTGTGACAAACAGAATGTTACCTTCATTCTACATGTTAAAATGTTGATACAGTCGTTACCTTATCAACGACATGTCTTAAAGATAAACCGTTTACACACAAACACAACCGCAGTAAACACGTTTAGGAGTAGAAGAATATGCACAAAATGCTTACCCTTAGCGTGCCTACCTAAGTTTACATCATACTGGCTACATACAGTTACTTCTTCACACTTCTTATACCTACACCATTTTCTACAACTTAGTTTAACTGAACACCAAAATATGAATATATTAAATTTTTACCTAATTATTTAATCAAAAATATGATAGCTTAATTTATTCAGTAGGTTGCACGGTCTTAAGGATATGTACACCTAATTTATAGATTATTTATATTGTTTTTAAATAATGAGATCACCTTCTTGTCATTCTTCATAGATGTTACGACATAAGAGCATTAATATTCTAACTTTGTCGAACGTGTTTTGTTTTCATTCGAATGTTTTTGTTTTAATTAGTTCGATGCTCGGACAGTCGCGTGGGTTAATCTAGTAGTTTTAATTCGGTAGGGTTAGGTATATGTTGCTACTATGTATTAGTTGCAACACGTTCACGAATGAAAAAAACACATTTTTAGTTATTTTACCGAAACAATTTACTTAATTCAACAAATAAATATTCTTTTTTCTTTCGACTCCCAATATACATATTTTAGGATACGCATGTCTTCTTCAGATTGTATTGATTTTTAGATCAAGTGTAATATTTATCTTATTTCAGTACAGTCATCAAGATATTACTATTTTTCAATTGCATTATTGAGGTGGCTGCTTGGAATAGAGATCGAGTGCTCTTGCTTACCACTAGTGTAGGTTTTTGAGTATTTTATTTACCCAATAAATTCTTCTTAATGTATGTCTCTTATTGCTTATGATTATGAATGTAAATTTTGATGTAGGGATAATATTTGCAAGTTAGGTAAATTTTTAAAGGTACTTGGCCAAAGTTGCAAAAGTTTCACCATAGACAATGGTACATCTTTTCTTTGCACTACGTCACAGAATGAATTACTATTATAATATACTAACGTTACTACATCCTGAGCCACCTGTATATGCCCAGAGACTTTTATAACGACAATGCATTTGCAATGTTAGTGGCAAAATTATGTACTTTGTCAGAGTTGACATTTTACTATGTTTTTTTAACATTCTTTATACAGATATTTAGCGTATTAATCTCAGTGAATCACAAAGCTAACTGGGGCACAGTTCTTCTGAAACTTTTCAGGAAAATGGCTACATTTGCTTGTGTTATCTCTCGAGAGCAGGTGACAAAGTAAGAAAATAAAGTTAGTACAGTTCTTGGACATCGAGCGACATTATTCATGTTTATCGCTCCAGCGCCGGCCGGTACGACACCGCAATTAGAGGATTTCTCTTCAATTCCGTTTAAATACGCAAAGCTTTTTAAATCGTCCGACTATTTTATTTTGAATGATTTACTACTTTTTTTTCGAGCCCGTATTGTGTTTTGTGGAGATTAAGCGTTTCTAATGTTGTCGTTGGCCATTATAATTCAGGTTTATTTGAAGGTTTCCTATGCAGGTATTAGTAAGATACTAATTCACAATTTCCATAAATATGATTTTTAAAATATATTGTTGTTTATCCATTACATAGTGATTTACGACAAAAAAACACGACGCACTATTATTTTAAAAAAAAAGCACGTGTTTTAAAACCTAATTTACTTTTATTTAATGGTTCACTGAGCAAAAATTTAAAACGCGCTAGCGTGCTATTTCTTACAAATTGCTTGCATATAGATTAGTTCAGTGCAGATAGCTCTCAATTCTATGTAATGTATATTGGCCGCCATCTTCTCTATCTGGTTCGAAATACGAATCCAATGAGGCGCGAATATCCTGCTCTCGTCTCACGCAACAAAAAGCTGAAGGAACTAACGCCTATATAATGGGCACCCGACGGGACGGTGACGGTGACGCAATAATCTTTGTAATTGCACACCGTCCTCCTGCATACAGAATAGGATAGGTTCTGTACTGTGCTGCTAGTGGGGCAAATCGGAAGTTTTTTGTATATAGTGCCTATATCTCTAATAAGTTCACATGTTATAAGCTTGTGAGAAAAAGCGATAAATACACAGCATTTTCAATTAATGATCTGTTTAATAATCTATTTTTCCTAAAAACTAATCAGTCTTTTTCCGTAAACCGATACCAACCTCATTGCTATTTCTCTACATCCATGGTTAAGGTATTGCCTAATAACTCGGAGAGACGTCAAATGAACCGTGAGGTGGCGAAGAACATTAGCGCATTAAGGTTCGACTGATCTTACAAACTAATAATTCATGAATTTTTATGAGTAAGCAAGTAACTTAAAGACGTATTGATAAAAAGAACTAACACGAAATATAATAATATAATGAATACAAAACATATCATTCAAAATCGGATCAGAAATGATAGCAATAAACAAAAAAATATAATAGAGCTGAGATTCCTCCCTTTGGGAATTAGATGAAAAATCAAATGTTGTCTACTAAATGAATTTGATGACTTGGTTTCTGTAACAAATTTAGTTATGTAGGACTCAAGATAATGAGCTCCAAAGGATATGTATCAAAAGCAGGCGCAGATGTTCCCAAATTAGCATTGTTTAGAGCCAGGGAAATTTGAAGTAATTACTCCGATTTGTCACAGTTTGTGCGCAGTAAGAACTTTAGAAAGTTACTTATGGATTTTAATTGTATGTTAATTTTCGTCGCAAAATGGGTGTGCATGATAATGGTAATTAGCGAAACACGGCGAATCACGCATTTGCATTAAGTGCATTGTCTGACAGAATTTCCTTGAATTTGTCCGGTTATTCATAAAATATACAAATTTTAAGAAAGCGTAAAATTGTGTTTTATATTTATGCTTGCTTATCCTCGTAAGCTTATTATGAATATGCGAAAATGTGTCTAATATTTTGAGTTCGCAATGCATTTTAAAAAATATAACTTGAATTCATTGCATATTAATTTGTAGTTAAAATGTATTTTTTTCACTAAAAGTTTGATTATTTTTTTGATTAATCAAAACAAACTAGTAAGTGATAGACTCCATTGATATAATTAAAGACTCGCTCATGAGTATGTAGTATGATCTTAAAAATTGAGTTATTTTTTAATAACTGGTATACTCCCACTGTTGCGAAAAGGTTTTCTCTCTCAACTTTTGCCTTTCTTTCGTATCTTAGGCAAAAGCAATATTTGTGCATAATAATACCTTTTAAGTATTTTTTATTGGTATACAGGTGTTACCAATTTACTATGAGATACCGATATATTCATTTATTAAAAATTTTTTGTTGCATAAGTACAAAATACTATACAATTGGCGGACTTAGCCTAAAGCATTACCAGTCAACCATTGGAAGAAAAAGAAAATGAGTGCGGCGCACTAAATTTTCAGAGAAAAAATACTTTAAAAAAAACAAATTTTTCACAATGATACTAACGAGAACATACTACTTATAAACTTATAAATTAGGTACTATAAAATGCTCTTTTTAACTCACCATTCCTCATCGCTCATGTCGTGGCTATCAAGATCCGTCGGTAAATAACCCAAAATTAATGAGCTTGTAATTAAACCGGTGCGTTTAGACAAACTCGGGGACGTTCAGTTCACATCAAAGGCAGGGATGAAGATTAAACACAGTTGCGTTTGCGCCACGTGCCAGCATTAGAAAGTGCTTTGCTTCACCACGATAATATTAACCTCTATATCATGATAATCCTTATACCCTTCGAGATAAAGTTGAGAATGTAACAGTAAATGGTAAGAATATATTGGTACAAAGTGAGAGTTGACAATGCAACTAGTCTGAACTATCATGGGATTTACCGTGTAATAGGGTATCTCTTACTAGCAACGTTTAAAAGCGGAGATAAAGCTCTGCAAAGTCTCGCATCAAATTGGGTTTTTGCAGCTGTTGACATTTCGTGGTTAAGGCAATGTCGAAGCAATATTATGTTCACATAAGAAAAGGTTCCGCTACTAAAGAAAAAAAAACTATATCTTATGGCATGTATGCTGCATATATTACAAATGGTTCAATTATTATTAACATGACAATGTGGTTTATTATTCTAACAAGCGCATTATTACATTGTAATGTAAATAACAGCGTATTAGTAATATAAAGTGATGTATATTTTGCGTTCATGAAATTGTATTTTTATTTCAATATGCGTTGTTTTGCACATTTGACCGCAAAACAAGCTATCCATTTACGCAATCTGTGGTAAAAGCGAACGACATTCGATATCATACAATCAACATTAGGCACAATAACTTAACGCACTATTCCACAGTTGCGGGGATATTCTTATAAAAATATATATTAAATTATATCAGAATATCAGATTCACCAAATTATGGAATTGTTCTCGAATTTTAGTATTTTATTCTTTTGTACAAAAAATCTGTAAATAATAGTCGAATTATTAAATAAAGTAGTTGATCCAATATTTAATAGAAATATGTTACACTTATTGTTATTATCTTTTCGGGAATAATTTTCTTCGTCTTGTCGAGTTGAAAAAGCCTTTTGATCACATTAATTTTGAGTTTCTTCACGATAAGCAATGGAAGATCTTAAAATATCGTGTAGCCGTAATGTTCATTTAAGTTTCCATGTAAAATATGCCATTATATCTATGCGCAGTAATGGACTGGCACCTTAGTCAAAATGCGTAGGCACTTAGGAATATGGCGGAGAAGTGGGTCACCTCTCTGGAGGTTGATATTCCCGGGATAATGCTGGGAAGACACAGGAACAATGGTTGCATAGCCATCGAAAATGGGCTGTGGTTTTTCGTCGTCGATCTTTACAATTCAAAAGGAAAGCAAACGTAGAATGTTTATATGATCCAAATTTTGTTTACTAGATGTTAAGTAATATTATGAAAAAATACATCGTTGATAAAAAAATATTTTTTAATGAGATAAAAACTTATTTAATTGTTTATTCTTAGGCAAAAATTTGTATCACTTTACGCAGATGTTAGAATACTTGCCTCATATTTAATCGTGAAAATACCAATTTTTTTTTGAATAAAAAATGAACCATAATATCTATAAATCAGTATAAGCTTGGACTGCCTACCTGCAAAGGCTTTACCCGTCGACCTTATCAACAAATACCACGCGTGTTTTTCAGAGCACGGATGAATTTTGTAAAATTAGTATTCAGCTCGGGCAATCCTGCGTTCACCTCTGTCTGGACCGGACCGGACCGGCAACCGGCCGATTATATTAATCCTACGTGCATTTTGTGAATCACCGGCCACTGGTTTATTTAAATAAGGCTTTTGTACGATTCCATTGGACCTGTATTTGTGGAGAGACCATCAAAGTAATCAAAAATTTATTAGGATTCAGAGTTTCTGCAGCGGTAAAATTAGAATTAATAGGTCAGTCTAAATATAAAGTAGTTTGTAGTTCATAAGTGGAAACTCTATTGAAAATAAAACGAATTCTGCAAATCTATTCATAAATCTGATCAGGGAAAATATTTCTTCATTTTGCTCAATGAAGGTGCACGAGTATTACAAATACCGACAGAGAAAAAATCCAACAAGTAATCACTATCAGGCTATTCGAAATGTTTCCATTCATCACAGAGTTACGTTCAACTAAGTTTCATTCGACTTTTTATGGGCGCGATCGAATTCGGAAATGCTTCATTTCGTATTTTTTTAACAAACAACCGTCTAGTTTAAAATGGTCTGCCGCCCTTCTCTCAGCAGAGTATTAGGAGGCGTTTGGAGGGAGACAGCTGCAGGTAATCGGGTCTAGGAAGTTGGTTATGATATCGCATAGAGTGGAGTGCTCCTGAACCCGACAATGTGTATAAATAGGCAATCCCAATTGCGATCACGTAGCTGTAACGAGGCGTCGCGACTGTATGGGTACTAGTCGATCGATCCAATGGCATGATGGAATTCAGACGTTGGTAGTTGGTAGCGAAATAAGCCATGTTGACTGTGCATGACAAAGGCTTACTACGTGCTGCTATGAAGACTTCACGTTAAGTAGTCACGTTTCCTGTAACGTAGTATTGTTGTTATTTACTGCATCTAGTTTCTTATATTTTTTTCATTTGTTTCATATTAAGTCTTTATTTTCAGAAGCGCATCGATGTAGTTATTTTAAAAATCTTTAGAAAAACCGTTGGAATCGTTATAATACTAGTTAGACCTGCTTAAGCATTGCATGAGTTTTACCTCCTATGATGAATTGTTGTTGTAGAATGTTCAAGACATTAGAAAGGCCTTAATTAAGAATTCAATTAACCCGTTGCGTGATTTAGAACAAAACAGTAGATAAACAGATACATACAAGGAAAACTACTTCTATTTATAATATATTTGATATCCAACAAGAATTCAATGAGATAATAATAACTCCTGAACCTTAAAATTTCACCAAAAAGTTTTTTATTTTTAAGGGTTCAATACTCTTTAACATTAATTATGTATTTTTATTACTGCTAACAAAGTTGCGATCAAATTTTAGATGCAAGAATGAACTTTTTCTTAAATTTGTACGGAAACCTTTGTGCGTGAACCCAACTCCCGCTTGACTTATTATTTTTTACACTGAAAATTCACTTATCAGAAATATTGATAGTTAAGTTTTATAAAGCTGGACTACCAACAAAGTTTTATCGTCTAAATACTTTCGTTAAATATCGGATTTTCCGAAAGTATTTGACCACTAACATTTTTCTACGAAATAACTAGCTAGTTTAACTAGACAGTTTCATTTCTACATTGAGTTCCGTGACTGCCCTAGGCTACAAAACATTGATAGTATAAATCTTAATTTATTAAAAAAAATAAACCATATTTCTATCTATCTATAAATTAAAGAATATTATTATTATTATCACTGGAGTAATTTCCATGTCTTTAAAGTTTTTAAGACCTGAGACATGGAAATTACCCTTATTATCGTTTTTAAACATTACATCCTGAAAATCATGTCAAATTTTTGCAACGTCAGTTGGTTCTAATCTCACCAAATAGATTTTATATAACACTTACATTAACTTCATTTTATATATCATAAACATCAAAATTTAGATATAGCGGTGACGATTCTGTATCAGCTCAAGTTAATATTTCTAAACTTTATTTCTGTATCGTTCAGTGCTTTATAGCGGAGCTCAGCTAACGCAAGTTTTTAACAAATAAAAAATATGCCATGCACGGTGAAGCAAAAACTATCGTATGCATTACCCTGAGGCTACATAGGCTGCTATGTGCAGTGTTTATACATACGTTTTTTTCAAACAGATACGAAATTTGGATTTTGTAAAACCAAATTCGTTGAAATGGATAACTTTTTACAAAAATAAATTTCTAGTTATTACGTACAGACTTTAAATATGGACTTAAACCTTTTCACCCTATTGCTTTTGTTAAATGTCAATCAAAGTGTTTTGTTACTTTTTACGCCATTACTGTATTATTTTTTTTCAAATTAATATATATACCGCTTATTGTAAATAATAAATAGTGAGAATAATAGGTAATTCTCAAGACTTATTATGTTACAATTTGAATTATGTTCCAAATACAAATTAATAAAACCTGTGAAAAGTCGAGAATATACATAGAAATACAAGTATTTAAACATACAAAAAACTGGCACAAAATTATTTCAGTCTATAAAATTTATGACAATATTTTTATTACAGTAAATTGAAATCTGCAGATTCAATTTGCGATCCGCTGTACCAGCATACCATGAATGTATCGGCGTTTTTCATTCTACGGTCGTAAAAAATATCAACCAGTTTAGGTAACAGATTTAAAGTCGATAATCCATAGTTGCGCACGGACACATAGACTAATAGCGCGCTTATAACTTGGGTAATTTTTTTCAGTCTGTTTCTGGAACTCAAATTTTTCAATTGCGTGGCTCCCATTGATGATGATGAGCCATACACTATGACAAAATAATAAAAAAAACTGCAAGATACCAGCATAATGAAGCATAGTATAATATATAGTCTCAAAAATAAAACATATTTTATTTATTAAGAGCGACGTTGTCAGTTTTGTAATATTGACTAAAAATGTGATTTATCTTGTCTTCCATGCTGGGAGAAAAAGAAAAACATAGAATGTACCAGCTGCTTCTCTTCCCGCGCAAGCCGTAAAAGTCGTCTGAGGGTATCGCCGAATGGGGAAATCATGACATTGTGGCAATGTGGACTGTGTTTCTTGCTGATAGGTCGCTGGATTCTCGTCTTGTGAATAAAAGACAGCGTAGAAGTTACGGAGTTGTTGCGGTCAAAACGGAAGGGGCGATTTTATACAATGTTACCATTAACAAATATGTAAATTTAATGTTGCTAGTTTTAGTTAGTTCCTATATTAGTGTTGCTAGTCGCAACAGACATAGGCGATGCGGCTAGCAACCCATCACTATTGATTTCCTGATTCAACTACCATTATGCTAAACGTGGCCTAAGGTCTTATGGCCTAGGCTCTGTCTACCCCGTATGGGATAAAGACGTGATTATATGTATCTTAACGACTATCATTAATAATACAAATTCAGGTAAGTACCTTACAAAGCATATGATGTACTACAGTGGCCAATGTCAGAAAATATTACAAGGACTGTAAGTGCCACACTATCGCGCTCCATAACTGCTATAGCCTATAGCACATTTATGTGTAATTTTTATAATTTATGTACAGAGTTAATGTTGGTATAGTATAGTTTCGATTATAGATTTATTTATTTACTTTGATTATTATATACTATTACGTTTTGCCTATATGTGATTGTATATTATATTACACATTTATGTACGCATGGTGTAGCGCACATATCCTGATAAAATAAGAAAATATATCCTGTCCCATCAAATTATTAAAAATACGAAAGGTAGTTTGTAATTTTTTTTTGTTCGCTTGTTTTTTTTTCACGCTTAATTTTCTTAAATTAAACATACACTTGTACTTTTCTAAAAAAGCTCATCATCAAAAATTTAAGAGCAAGGCTCTTGTCTATGGAGTTCCTTCCATTTTCGTCTTTCATGTGCAAGTTCCTTTATATCTTGATACTTAATTTGTTTATTGAATAAGCAAGAGCTAATTGTAAATAATTTGATACAAGATTAACAAGAAAAATTTTTTTGAAAATAAAGTAAAAAATTATACTAAATTTGAAAGAAAGTATTTTTAAATATTAACAGTTAACCCCATCAAAACGCAATGCATCATCCTGGGTAGTTCGCATCTCATTTCCCGAATAAATTGGCAGTCCCTTCCTTCTATCGTTTTTAATAATACCATAGTTCCTTTCAGCGATAAGGTCAAGAATTTGGGAATTCTGTTCGACGGCAATATGTCTTGGACCCCACAGATGGCTGAAGTTAGCAGAAAGATATTCGGTGCAGCTGCCTCTATCTGAAGAATTAGAAATTTCCTACCGACTGAGACTAAAGTCATGCTCGCACAATCATTGCTCCATCCCATCCTAGACTATGCCGATTCCTGCTACCCAGATCTCACTGAAGAGCAATTGAACAAACTTGAGCGTTTACAAAATGTTTGTATAAGGTTCATATACGGTTTACGTAAATATGATCATATTTCCTCTTTTCGCATGCAACTCAAGTGGCTCCCCATCAGACAACGTCGTAATTTACACATCCTTACACTTCTTTACTCAATTCTGTTCAATCCTTTCACTCCTCTATATCTTAAAGAACGCTTTAGTTTTCTCAATGAGATTAATAATCGTGACGTGCGCCCCGTTAACTCCCTTCGTCTGGTGGTTCCTGGCTTCGCTTCCCGATTTTATGCCAATTCCTTCACTGTCCAGGCTACTCGACTTTGGAATGCATTACCGGTGGATATTCGCAAGGCACAGACAATCTCGTCCTTCAAAAGTCAAGTAAAGTCTCATTACCTTTCTGAGGTTTAAAAAGCAAGAATCTGTCTCATATCATAGTATTACATCTTCTTTACTATTATTGGTATTTATTTATTTACAGGTGGTATGTATGTATATTTTATACATTTATTTAAGTAGGTTTATTAATGTGATTGTCTATAATTAGGTCTTTAATTAGTCTTTAATTTATTAATTATCTTTCTGCATCGCTCGCGCTCCAATGTTTCTTGTTTCTCTCTACCCTAAGGTTGGCTGGAAGAAATTGCATTAGCGATAAGTCCGCCTTTGTACTAATTTTTATCTTTGATCCTGTACAATCCAATGATGTATTTTTGTAATTGGTGCAATAAAGTGTTTATTCATTCATTCATTCATCCATTCATTCATTCATTCATTAAATAATAATATTAAAATAAAAATAAATCAAATGCGTGAACGCATTAATGTCGAACGCAGATTAGGTGCTTCGAAAGCACGTAAGCCTCCAAGCAGGTGGTATCTGGTACTGTTCACAACGGTTTTCCATTAGCATGACATACAGATAAACCGACAATGATTCGCTTCAGGCCACGCTTAGGCAGACGTAGTGAAACAATATTCTAAAATTATTTTGCTATATTCACATATACTCGTAGCTGTACAATTTTATAAAAAACGTGAGAGACATCAATGTTTTGCGCGGAGAAAACTAAATTTTTCAACATACTTCAAAAAAGGAGGAGGTTTCAATTTGACCGTAAAACTATGATTTTTTTCTTCACAGCTAGTATATACTCGTAATACGATTTCTTACATTTTACACAACGTGCCTATTCTTAGCAATTTGTAGCTTGGTATTATCTATGTCAACTCAGAAAAATTCGCAATATTTTTAGGTGGTTTTAATGGTACTTTGATACAAGGTTCGGACATATGTTCGTAAAACAAAGAAATAAAATAGAACATAAATTAACTTAATAGGTTTGTATTTTAAGGAATATAGTTGGGTTCAAACTAAAATTGAGCTACGTTGGAAGTAGGTTCCGTATCTAAATCCGTTTGGGACCGGCTAAACTTGGACGTTTCATTAAAACAATATGATTTATCGAATGAATTCGAATATACTGAGCATATTTAGTGTGGGATTCTATACATGTATAATACGTGGTTATATTTAAGTTTAAATAATAATTATACACTTTTCCCGAAAATTCGCATACACATAGATAGAAGTATTGACAAGGACATAGAATACCTTTCAACCCAGGAAAAAGATAATCAAAATATCTAAAAGGGAAAAACTTAACCAAAATGTCTACAATTAACTATTCATCTAACTCATATTTATTTCAACTTAGTTTCACTTAAATATAAACAAGTTTTAATGAACGAAATGCAAAATCGTCAAGTCGTTTATCTTATCAAAAAAACAAAAGATTGGAAGTAGACAATATTGCGAGTATTCCTCTGCTAGCAATAAATTGAAGAAAATTATTAACAGGCTATAAATAAGAGCGTAAAAGTCTTCTACGAAAACTGGCTTGTTTCCAACAACGCTTTATAAAAGAAAACACCAATTCGTTGAACAATAATTTAAAACACAAAAATATAAGGGGTTATCAAATTAATTTTTTTGTTCAAATCATATCTATCGTAATAGCAATAGTACCTAATCGTAAAGTCTTTATTTCATAAAAAGTCTTATTTGTTATTTAAAATATATATGAATTATTGAGTTTAAAACTAACTTTTCTCAAAACCACCATAGCTTTTGTTTGATAAATGCCGAGTGTTGCTTTTTTTTAAGTGAAAAAAATATCACAAGAATTTTCATGTCAACTTTTTTCTCTTCCTTAGCAAATATCATTGCCACCTATAAGTACCTAATGCTGTTTCAGCGATGACAAGGACTTACTAACGAGGTAACTTGTTCCACCAAAGTGGATTATAAATTGAATGATTTCGGTTTCTGTCTGCCGCAAGCATAGACATGAAAATGTATGCTTAAATTTCAGGTAATTTAATACAGATTTCCAAAATGAAGGGGTACTTTTCACACGTCATCGTTTGTCGCGTCAGCCATCGTCAATGGTCCGGAAAAGCCAATAGATAATGCTACTCCGACTCGTCTCGCATTATGGAAAATGATTTTGACACCTGACGTCAGGGGTTTTGTTTCTTTAGTACTCTTTTTTTTCTTACTGTAATGCTTGATGAATTTTACGTTTAATTGTTAGAGCATTTATATACTGCACCTTTAGGTTTTTTAAAACACCTATTTATTATTACAAGAATAGTTATATTCTTAGAACAACACATTAAATAATTTATTAAAAAATAATAATTTTACTTATAGATGATGATTAAGTAATAAAAGTAAAAGACGTAAACTATTTGAAAACAAGCCAAAACTATCACGTGATTTTCTCAAAACTTGGCAATTGAATCGTTAAGTTACTTCGCTGCGAAATTGATTCCATGTCGAAAGTGGCCATATTATTTGCTTAACACATTATTCCCGATGTATATCTGTGTGAATTCTAGAAAGTGGTAATATATTTTATAATAATACAAAACGTGCATCAAAAGACATTTGAAGAGTTACGATTAAAATATATTTTGTTGTCATAATTAGGTAATTATGAACCTAAGATATCTACTTATTTTTAAAATTTGTAATTTACATGGTTATAATTTAAACCTTTTGTAAAATATAAATATTTCTGTGGGCAGATTTAACTTTGCAACTATATGCAATTAATTATTTAGATTGTAGTAAAAAAAAATAATGAGTCAATGGAAGCGCTACTAAACCTAGTTAAGTAGATAAGAGTTGTTATATCCGTAAAGTCCTCACTTCGTTAGGTTTATACGCCGTGACCGTGGATCAGGGTTATCAAATACAGTCCCTAGACCGAACAAGAAATATTTGTCAAGTAACATTGAGTAAAATAAGTGTTTGAAAAATTACAACATGCAAAGTGCAATTATTTAAAAAATGACTCTGTTTGTTTAAAGGCAAATTTTTTAAGAAGGTCAAATCTCATAGTAACTCAACCCTGTAATACAAGCCTACAATGTATATTTATTTACAGATACATTGAAATATGAAAAATTATTTGACACATCAATTATTCAGGAAAGTTTTAGATACTATACCTTAAGCTTTAGTCAACCGTTTCACCAACATCGAGCGAAGCCGGAGGACACACTAAGCACTTGTTTTAATAATGGAAGGCAACCCTACTAGAGGGTACTAATCTCCGCTGCGGTCCGTAGGATAGCTTATCCGAACCTTGTCGTCGGACCACGATGCGGGCAGAATAATCATCCCACTGTCTTTGTCGTAAGGAAGTCATCACAGCTAGCCAGCCTGACAGGATTATTTAGTTTATTGTATGTATATATAGGTGTACTCAGTTTCTGTACACATTTAGGAGTGACAATAATATGACATAATATGAAGATCAAGATTAATAAATTCAAGAAAGGCCTTAAAGGACTAGATTCCATGGCCGTATAAACTATTCAAAAAAAAAAAAGTATTTCATTTGTTTGTTTATTTGTAATAACTTCATTGTGCTAAAACAAAAGTATTATAAAGAAGAATTAATTAATGTATTAAATGAAACACCAGAGGTAGATCTGCTTACTATTGTCATCTTGCGTTTGCGCCTCATTCATACCTATTTTCGCTAACCAACAGTGTTTGTCAATTTTTGTTTTAAACTGATTTTCGATTCGATGGGTGAGAGAGGCAATTAAATTATTGGGTATTATGGAGGAAGTCACCAGCATCATATACGGTACGGTGACCGCGCGGCTATCTTACACTGGCCGAATGCTTTACTGCTAAAACCTAGTATAAAGAAGTCACGGGAAAGAAAAATCCGGAAACTAGGAAAAGTTTTGTATAAAGGAAGTGTTAAAAAAAGAAAAAAGTAAGACAAAGAGGAAGAAAAAAGGTGTTGACGAGAAAAGGAAAAGTGTTCTACAAATACACATATTTCATTTGTTAAACATACTTACTTCAATTGTGCGTAATTTGTAGAATGTAAACGAGTATATTCAAGATATAAAATCAATTTAAAATTTTACTCATACATCAAAGTAATCATTTGGATGTACAGAGTTTAAGTTCTCTACAGATTAAACAAAGATACTCCACACACCGCAAAGTTTGCAATTCTGGGCGTGAGCCCTAAATCTGGCCGTAGCTATCGATTGGCAATAATGCCAGTAATTACCGGCGGCTGCCTTTAGCTGTTAATCTCACTTAGGCTTATACTGCGCCCGTGCCAAGTTTAGTTAAAAATTATTGGCCCAGGTAAACTCCCCTACAACATATCCGATATGCTGTTGCTGAATTATGAACTCTATTTAAATAACAGTACGTTAAGTGAGGCATGTTGGTACATTGTGATGCGTGGTAGTCTTAATTGGAAACTGGAGTATTTTACTCTTATTACGAGGTTGTAAGTGCTTGTCATTATTTCATGATGATAAATAAATTATATATATCATAAAATATTGTAAAAATCTTTCTTTCTTCAGTGATATTATCTACTGCTACTTTTTTTATAATGACATGTGGCATCCTTAAAGGACTCTATCTTATTTGTAGGAGAAATCTGAGACAACAGAAAGAGATAAATAGAGTATCGCTTAGCCACGCTTCTCTAAAGCTACTCACTTAAAGAATATGGAGAAAAAATCAAACAATTATACTGCTACAAATGTAAGTAAAAGGATGACGCAGCAATACGAAACGAACAAATGATATGCCTGATACCATAAACCTTATGAATAACTCACCAACATTGCATATTCAACAATAATACAGGCTGTTTTTTACCTAAACGACTCGCGTAAATCTTTCTCGCGAACTTGAGCGGTGAAATCGAATAAAAGGCACATTCGAAATCATCAGGGAGTATTTTCTTTTGTAGGAACTCTCCTTGAGAAGGCTGGTCACGTGGCAGCGTTCAGTTATACTCCATTCAGAACTGGCAGCGGTTTGGACGCAGATAAAGAACGACGAACACTGAGTCGGTGAACGAGTTGCTACATTGCAATTTATTGTTGCTAAATTTCGGTGGGTAATTATCACCGATCCAATCTATTTTCAAATTTATCTAAGCTTTCAAAAAATAAAATAAATTTATTTCATGTTACTATTTGACCCATATAAAACAAATTTTTCATTCACAGTCGCACATAACAATAATTTAATGTTATTGTGTATTTTACTTTAATGTAACTTACTTTAACGTATACTTATTAAAAAATAATGTTTGATGAAGTAGTTGATTTGAAGCTGATCCTAGGTTTTAAAGCAATCAGCTGCGGATACGAGACAAAACGTGCTAAAAATAAATTTATTATTGGCGGATTTAATGCTAAGAACATTATTCTCAACCATTGGGATAAACAGAATATTTCCAAATTATTTAACACAGTTTAGATGACTATCACGCATTAGACCAATAATCCACACATTGCCAATTGTGGCCTAGGCTCTTTTACCAGAGCATCCAGTAACTTAAACATATTCCATTACACGTTTACCTTAAACCCCTTCGTTACGTAGTCCTAAGGTGGATATAAAAGCCGGGATGTCCCGGGAGTGACATTCGTAATCGGGCTAGTTTTATCGCGGTCCATCCCAAAAGTCCCAAGTTCTTTACTATTCGCCTGAAGTGAAGATTCCTACCTTAAAAGATGTATTTTAAAGCTGACATCTCATTGTAAAGCATCTTTTCACGCTGTCATAATTTGAAGTCTCTTATCGTTTATAAAATAATTTAAATGAAAAAAATATCATCTAGACGCTTTTCCAGTTGCATCTTAAGATTCAAAGCAGTTTGAAAGGCCTAAGTTGAACGATATGTAAAATTTTTTTTTGTTTGCATTATTAAGTCATAAAAGTTTCTTTTTTAATTTGGACCTCTTTGGGATCCTTAGTGGCCTTAACAATATTCATTAGAAAAAAGAAAAGCGAAAACCACATGAATAATCACTCTATAACTACTTATCTTATGAACTCATGATATAGCTTTACGCCTAGCAAGAAGAATTCTTTAACTGCTGGTATTTACCACACTTACTACCGTTAATTTTAAAAACAGTTGTTATTTTGATAGATAATACAAAAAACACACAATAATCTCTTTTGAAGTAGAACTGAAATTAAACAAATGAAATATAATAAATCAGTTTAAGCAAAGAACAGAACTGAGTTATTAGAACTGAGTTTACTTATTTACAAATGCCAATCGGACTGTCTATTATAATAAATATTGTCTTTTATGAGACCAAACTAGCCCTAACAGACAGACAAGACAGTCGATGTGACAAGTGACACCCTCACTTCAACCCCGGATGTATAAAATAACGAGAGTCTAAAATCCACCAAACACATATCATGCATACACAAAGTTTGTGTCTTAAATCCTAAAATTATTATGTAGGTATCTCAGAATATTTTAAGTTAAATCTCATCAACGAGCGTTTCTTGATTGTATGGTCATAATATATGCTATGATGTCTGACTGAACAAACTTTGGACTGAAGGAGCAAAACACAGAAATATTTCACTATAACAGGGTGACGTCCATTGTGTAAAACTGTTTGTCACTACTTTGGACGCTTTCAAACTCCTGAATTGTCGCAAAATTTATTAACGTATGTATTACGCACTCAGATCTGCCTATTTTGTGATAAGAACTCAATCCAGTCTCGAAGAGCGACTAGGGGAAATACATCTCTCTAGGTTTAAAGGCTGGCTATTTTTACAGCTGTTGATAGGTTGTTAAACGAAATAGAAAACTTCAGGACGCTACGAGAAAGGTCTTTTCAAATTAACCTCCACATTATAATGTCGGTTAAAAATTGAGTTTATTACTTTTTACATTTTGTTTTTATGTGTGATTCTTCTACAATTTCTTTATTGTAACGGAATCAAATAATATTATGGACAATGGTAATGTCCGAATGTCTTGGGGAGTGGGGCATAAAATTGGGGATCACTTACCACAAATTCACAAACGGATAAATAAGATTGTGTTAACTTATTGCTTGTTATCCAATTTGTGCAAGTCGTGCCACGGTATGAACGTGTAGGTAATATTTTTATATTATATTTTAAATCATGTTTCATTTGCGTTCGTGCATTGTTTGTTGAAATGTAATTTTAATTAAAAATTAATTATTATGTATCTAATAACTATTAAGTAATATATTATTATACAACTAATTTATTAATATATATTATATAATATATATTAAATTTCACCGGACACTGTCATGCAAAACAATTTTTAATACTTTATATGATAAAACTATATATAACTTTATGATGAAGTACCTAAAGGTAATGATTGTTAATAATCTCCGGATTTTCTTGGTAGCGTCCCACACCGTATGATCCGTAGGATCTGTGTCCTATTGTTTTTCTTCATAAAGAGCTTAAGCTGATATAATTGTTTGGCTCTATTTTTACGTTAATCCTTCTCCATTCATGAAATAATGCCAAATCTTAATGTTAATTACCATATGTGATGTCGCGTATAAGCGGACATCGGTCTCCGTAATCATACGGCTTGGGACGCTGGGAAAACGCTCAGGTAATTATGAATATTTAATAACAAAAGATAGCCTCTCACATGACCACGCTCTAATGTTGTCCACAGAAAGTTTTCGTATGTCACCCATTGCCTCAGCGGGATAAAATTAAAAAAAAATACACCCTAGAACATCAAAGAGTTCGTGGGGTGATAGATTAAGCAGTATCGGCGTATAGGCACGTGCCACAGATAACATCACAGATAGACATGTAATGCTAAACGATAGTGTACCCCGGGGGAATGATTGTACTCTTTATTGTGGGTCTTCAGATTTGTAATTACTGATACTTTAGAAGAGATTGCAATGTTGTGCAAACTTTATTGCAGTTTGAAATAATGCATTTAAAAATTCTAATTTATTTAAATATTTAATTTCTTCGTATCGTATAAATTGTATGTAACTTTGTTCAGCAGTGTAAAATTGTTTAAAAAACAGTTAAGTTCAAGAACAGGTGAGACAATGATACCGTTACATATTTTGCGTCCCTTTACTTTATCAGAAGTTCCATTATTGATGGACTGCTGACACATTTTTATATCATCACCCCTTTGCCAATACAGATCTGTATAGATAAGTCCGCCTTTGTACACATTGTTTATATTTGTATCGACATGTATAATTTGTTTGTTAATGGTACAATAAAGAGTATATCTGTCTGTATAATATCGATGAGTAGTCTTTGAACTTCGGTACCTATCTATCTAAATAAATACCTCTACGAAGACATATATTATACTTATCTAACTATATATACCTTGAGTATCGCGCATATGTAATTCAATCAGCACAAGCAAAAAACAAATTTGGTAAAAAAAGTGCTCATATTCCTTTAGTCATTAATATTGATGGCTGCATCGATTGTTTGGCAGAAATTAATTCAATTTTTTGGGGGAAATTGCTCAGAGGGAGGGGCGCTTTATCATATTACCGATTTCGTCTTACAGTTAACTCCCCTTATATTAATAGCTTGCCGAGCAATTTTGCCAAATTATAAATATAAATGAGATCGTTTTCGTTGTAAGCATCTTACAATTAATTCTGTTTATCTTAGAAATTATATTGGAACTAGATTATAAATTTTAGAAGATTAGATGGCAGCAGATAAATTTCTTACTTTTTCTATATAAGAAATATACAGTGGGCCACATGGAAAAGTATACCGTCTTTTATGCGTCTAAAAGGTTCTCTATGTAGCTTACTGTCAGGAGGCCAGTGCCCCTAGTATGAGTTTTTCTTAACGCAGACGCTAGCGACTGCGTTAGGATTTTGTATGGAATTTCTTAGTTGCCTTACTATCCGCCAGAGGCGCTGTACAGGTTTGCCATACTAAATCGCTAACGCAGTCACTAGCTTCTGCGTAAAGAAAAACTCATACTAGGGGCACAGGAAGGCCGCTATGAATGGGTCCCATTGGAAATATATGACTGAGGCCTAATGCCAAGCAGTAGACTTCTTGTGTCTGACAAGCTAAAATGATGATAATGATAATGAAGCATAGAATGTATTTGTATAATAGGACGGACTAATTCAGGTATTATCTTTTCCCATTTTTCTTGAATTTATATAAATAAAAGGAGATAAAAGTAACTTTATAAATTAAAAAAAAATACATATGACCATTTAATAAAATACTTTCAAATGTATTCTTAAACTAATATGATCCACATTCTATGAGAAGTTCTATAAAAACTTGAAATAAAACTAAGTGTAACTAGCTACATTTACTTAAGTAGAACCTTTCCGATTTGCTATTTAATATAGCTGAAAGGGTAGGTCGACATTGGCGTGACGTGTGTTTTTCCCCGGTTTTTATTTATTACTTATGTAGTATTTCGCAAAAACTTCCTTTAAGGGTCCTATGTACCTATAGAATTAGAAAGTCCCACCGTAATAAGTAATATCTAAGCCAAAAGACTTAATTTTTCATACGATATATAAAAAATTACTTAATCTAATCTTAATTCCTAATATAAGGGTTAGGGAGGTGAAAGGGCAGTCGCACAATGTTATAGTTATAACCAGTATCATTATCTAGGACCATAATTAAAGCCTGCTCTGGGCTCTGAAGCATGGAGTCGCAAATGGGAAACACTATTGGATGTTGAAAAAATAAGGCATAGCGTTTTAGCAGACTCCGTACTCCCAAGTTAAGATGATGATTACTAAGCTATTTTCAACAGATTAAAAAGTAAAGTAATCAAAAGAGCGACCCTAACAGCCTAATCAAAGCCGTAATTCCGATCACGTCAGGGCCAACAAAACGATCTCGCATCAATCATCAGTCGCGTAAGCACTGTTATAATAAGATTATTTCCTAATACTGAAGGACAATTTCCCGGCTAACTGTGTTACGCGCGCATATTGAGGACTTTCGATGGCGGGGTGGGGATTAATTTTCAAAACGGAATTATACCGAGACAGGTGACGATGAGGGATCGTCACGACACAGGAATTTTGAGCTAGCAATCTTAATGAGTAAAGTTTTGTTTATGACAATGCTAAGTTGTGTACCTTTTTTGGTATGAACTATTTTTTATCTTTTTGGGATAATAAATACTAATAAATAAAAATTAAAAATATATAGGGATTAATAACACAGATTGTGCCAGCCCTCAAGTAAGTTAGAGACTTGTGTTATGGGATACTAATTCAATATTACTATATTATATAACAAATATATATAGATAAACATCCAACACCCAGGGCAATCGGAAAAAAGATCATTTTTCATCTTGACCTGACCAGGATTCGCAAATAATGACTGTGTTCTTACCTATAATGATGGGAACGCCGCTTATGCCAACATAATAATGAGATCTTTTTAGCCAGGTATAATACGGGTCGATGTTTTGGACAAATATTTTGATGAGGTATTTTGTAAATACTTTTTTGCCTACCACCATATTGGTGATTTGTGTTGTGGAAGAACCATTTTTTTTAAAGTAACTCATTTTTGTAAACAAATGCCTTTCAAACCAGTTATGCCGAGACATATGCAGATGTGTTAAATAGTTTCCGGAAATAAATACATATAAAACGCACTTAAACTCCTACTTAAATGGCCACTAAACTCCTCAGTCATCTCAATAGGCATTATAGTAATTCTCGTGTTACCACGTGCAAGCCACTCAAATTAGGCAACCAGCCACTCGTGAATGCTGTCTACAGCAAAGCGGTACAAAATATGGAGATTATAGAATAAACACAATATGTAATATTTGCTAGACTTTCATTGTATGTAATATAAGTTGTGACCAAAAAACAGACTGACAGGAAGAATTGTATCAAAGAATCAAGCTCATGTATAGGGTCAAAACTTATTAATAATTCTTTGGTATACTGATGTTTGCAAACATATCGTTATGTGGACTACGAATTAAAACTGCATATATTTAGGATATGCATTTCCTTTTGATTGTATAACTATATGCTTTTTAATTAAATAATTAATATTAATCATTAAAACAAATAAAGGATGTATTAATTTTATGTTACTGGTGAGGGTAGCATTGCCAATTATAGCTAAGTTCACGTCTCCTGAGAGTGCCCTTTCTATAAGCTATGATGAATTATTTTATGGTGCTTATTTTTTATTTTTGACGTGACAACGTCTTATAATTCGATTAAGCTGGCTGCACGCACGAAAAAACACAATGACGCAATGCGGCGTTACCTCGCTCGGAGGCGTTCCATTTAAGGCTTGAAGTGCAAGCGAATTTCTTATGACGTTGTCACGTTCAACTATCGTCAGTAAACCGACTTTACAGACAACCGATTTTTTATTTTCAAAATATAAGGCAAACATGCCAAATGTGGCATTGCATATTATTAAACAAACATTAATTGTCATTCTGTGCACTCTTTATTTAACCAAAAAGGCATGTAAACTGGCAACGTCTTCATTTCATTAGGGAAGACGCGAGTCTTAAGTCACCCCTAAGATGCGCTTTAGAAAGTGAACAGGTCGTGCGATTTTTTATTTAAAGGTTAGGGGAAAGTGCTTGGTTTTAAGGTAGCGTGACAAAATAAAAAATAAACATAAGAACAGTGAAAAAAAGCAAGTTGTTAATATAGGATTCTAATTTTATAATGTTTTTTAATTGTAAACTGATTATATGTAAAAAAAATCTTTATTTGAAATAGTGGATGAAGTGAACGTATAAAATTAGTCAAAAGTAGAAAGGTGAGGTGGAAGCTAAGAGAGAAACGATTAATAAGTTTATTATTTCCATATTTTATACAATTTACAAAGCAATCATGTAAATAAATATTTTAATTTATTTGCCTTGCAACTCCACATATGAAAATTTCATACGAACGTGCTAAACTTAACTAGTGTAACAAGATTCACTGTCGACGGTGTACCGTCACCACATTTACGCAATCTCTCAGTTATCAGACTTCGTTCCGTCGTCGCCGTATTTCCCGGGAGCTTATGTTGGCATTGTATTAAGGCAGTTAGCATTCTTGCTTAACACGGTCTCTTTTTTTTTAAAGAATTCATAGAGATAAATAAATATCGAAGGCAAAGATCTTATCTTAGTAACTCTGTGGATTTTTTTTATTATAATCTTTGAAGGAGGTCTATGTCCAGATCCTGTATTAATTGTATGGTGGTAATGAATGCTACTTTCATTCCACTTCTATTTCCTTTCATGATTTTTTGATGAGAATTTGTAAAAAGAATTTTATTAAATTATTTATAACAATTCTGGTGGCAATGGGCGTAGGGGCAGAAAGCTTCTGGAATGGCGATCATATCACAGAACATATCATCTACCTACTAGATGCTCCGGCGACATTATTAAGGTCTAAGGAAGACGCTGGATACGTGCCCAGGTCTATATGATGCTGATAAGAGGAGTTAAAAGTCTAATTTGTAAATAATTTTTCATAAATTAACTGATACACATTTTAAGTTTTTCAGGCATATATGTAAAATGTTTACAAAGACATATATGAATATAATAACAAAGTCGTTCCAAAGACCTGTCTTTACAAGCACCAGAAATACATCGCTTGTTACCTACGTACATTACAGTGAACATTAATTAATTAGCTCCACGTCTTGTATCAACACAGCCTGCTCCAGCGAGACGTATATGTATGTTTGTGCTTACAAACTATTTGAGTTTCATTTCACAGATTAGTTTGCGACATGATATTTGATAAGAGCCATGTAAAGTTTCAGTATGTAAGTTGGTGTTTTCTGTCGTTGACTACCTTAGAAACTCTCTCAAAACTCTCTTTTCTTAAGTCAATAAACTTGCGATTATAATTTGAATTTCATGAATATTGTACAGTGGGCCACATAAAATAGTATACTAATTACATGAGGTATTAAGATAACTAAGTAAGTAAACACTAAGTAAAGGCTTCGTGGTCTGATTGAAATTGAAGATTTTTATACCAAATTTGAAATTATTTGTCATGTTCATAGCTTGGTGACTTCATGTTAATTACTTTCTTCTTACAACTATTGTTGAAAACTAATAAAGCTACACACCATAGAATTAAGAAATCGCGCGCGGTCTAAGCATTTTTTTTTATCTATGCTACACACACTTTTATTTATCCATAAAGTTTAAAAACAGAGCTTCGTTCTAAAAATGTCTCTTCAATTTGACTTTCTTTTTAGAGATAAAACCTTTTCTTTCTAAAACCAACATGGCACTTCCGTCGATGCGGCGCTCCGTTATACATGGCCTGTCAAACTACAAACATTATAGACTTTTATACGACAGTGGAGACTGCTGCTATCGTCGGATTTTCTCCGAATCGATCCTCGGGCTAACTTGTGGAACAAATTGTAACATCAATCTCATTGTGCTTTACTGGGATCACGAGCTACGAAAATGATATCGAATTAATCTCAAGACAATCTAGATCAATGTTAGTTCTTTGCGAACTGGCTATCTGACGTGGATCTGGACTTGTCTAAAAGGTTCTGTTTGTATTCTATTAATGCAAATACCATTCGTCATTCGTATTGTACGGGGTAAAAGGTCAACTGGCTCTGATAATAGCGTTTTAGTAACTTCTTCTGATATGGTTTCGTTCGTGATGTCGTAAAATAAAAGTGTAGATAGAGGCAATAGAAGCCAGCTACGAAATAGAAGCAAGGGGCTGTGTATACTCTCCGGCTTAAGAATAGTATCGTGTATTGTACCTCTGTCAGATTGGTGATGGGTTCCATACAAAACCTTTAGCAAGGAGGGTTGCATAAGGCAGGCAGCTGGATGTAAAAATAATGCCAAATGTTATAAAAAGTCTTATTTACCACACGATAAAGAAATAAAACATGTTACTTTGTGTGCTAGTGGCTACGATCCTATTAGGCTATATAAACTGGATAACAATACCTACATCATTCTTTTCATAGAAAATCAAACCTGTGACTGTGAACTGATAATAAACGGAGATAATTAACGTCTCGATAACGATACTAATCTAGTTTTAACTTCTCTAACGAACCCAGTTAAGCTAAATTAAAAAGAGATGTTATTTGTAACCTGTAACAGTCGCCACTCCTCCAAGTAGTCAACTTTTAAAAAGTCTCTAAAGAACAAAAGTAGGTATTTTCAACCTATATATTTAAAACTGATATAGTGAATTCCATTTTTTTAATATAAACTAGAGTAATCAAAATAATCCTTTATTTTTACAATGCAAATTTTATATAAGTATACCTGCTATTTATTTTTGGATCATTTGGCGCCTTTGTTTTGTTAACGAACAGTTTAAGTAAGTCATAGTCTTCGAATTCGTGTTATTTGATATGATAAAAATATGCATGATTTTTTAAAGACGAAAACCAAGTATGCCAACTTTAACAAAAAGATCATCACTCATGTCGGTAGAGTTTCTGCCATTCTTACAAAAAGGATAAGGAAACAAAATTAATATAAAACTTTGTAATGTTACATGGTATATACCTTTAATAAGTACGCTTAAAAGTGTTCGAGGTAAAAACGGGCCATATAGCCATACCAGAGCTAGAAAGCGCGATGTAAAAAGCCACAAGCCGCGCTCTTGGCGAGGCTGCCGCCGGCAAAAAGTTAAATTGAAACATCCCTACCACACCCAGCCGACGCAGCACAATTAGTGAACATGTTACAAAGTTTCGTTTTAATGTGAACATTTAACGTATGTACTTATTAATTATCACGCGCTAGTTTCCCTGGGGATAGCAGAAAGAAATCCTCATTTGTTTTATAACCTTGTTTCTACAGCCTCCCTTTTAAAATTGATTAATACAATACCGGCTACATTACAATCATCCGGTTTTTGCAAGTTCTCTTCTGTTGATCTCATTGTATAAATTTAGAAGATAAACGAAGTATACTCGTACTGCTGCTGATGATGATGATAATAATGAAAGAAGTATACGTTATTTAAATACTAACAATCTTTAGGTGTGTAACACCAGTGGCCGTGATTGAGTCGGTAGTCACAGTTAGTGATGCACAGAAGTGAAGATTGTTGAGTCTAGCCAGGCCTTCAGTCTTCCGGCAACAACAAAATGTAATCAAGGCAACATCAAGCACTTAAAAGCATTTGCAGATTTTGATTATATTGTTACCACGGTTTTGTGTCGAATTTGTTCATAAATACCTTCTATATGTCCTCAGAGTGTAATTTTAATAACCTTTGCTTAATGAGGAAGTTGATTGAAAATCTTATTTGCTTCTAATGAAATTTGTCAATAGCAAGTCACTCAAACTTCAAACTTGAGATTTACCTTACCACTTGACCCAAAAATATAAACAAAAAAGAACTCTCAAAAATGTCAAATTTGTAACAAAAGAGGGGAACAATTAAAGTTGGCCGTCTTGGGAGAAGGAAGTAAGAACTTTGTAAGTGCTCCAGTTGATTTGTTTGACTTTTACGACGGATCCATCTACGTCGATTTCAACTTAAAGGCGCTGATCCATTGCAGTTCAGGGGTAAGAACATTTTTTTTTTATACTATTAAGTAAGCAAACAGGCGTACGGCTCACCTAGAAGGGAAACGGTAACCGCAACCTATGAGATGCCTGCAATACCGGAGAGGAGAGGATGGAGGAGGAGGAGATTGCGAGCGCGTTGCCGACCCTGGAGGAATCTTTTTACGTCCTTCTTGAAGACCCCCATGTTGTAGTCACTACACAATATAAATTCATTTTAGTTAAGGATTTACTAGAGCATATGCCTATGCAAAATTATATTCCCACGTAAATGAATTACAAAAACTTTTTTATGGTGGTATTAGGATAGAAAACAATATGTTAACAAAATAACTATAGGAAATTTAGCATAATAGCGATGTCATAACATAGATTGTTAATTATGCTAACCAGACTTTGTTTCTCTTAACAGTACAGATTTAGAAAAAAAAAAACTTATTGGGTATATTTATTTGATAGAAATATTAATGTATATTTTGAAGTGTAGTGGCACACAACTCTCCAACTTATTGCATACTCTGCAGCTCATGGGTCATCAAAAACAATCAACGATAAAGTAAGTGCTCGTAAGACCTCATATAGACAAACTGAATAAGTAATAGGTAAGTACCATCCTTTCCATAATAAGCTCAGGCTGCCATTTTGCAATTAATTATATGCTTTAAATATTATTTAAGTTTAAATATTATTTTTTGAATATTAAAACAAAAAGTATTTGTAGCTTAGAATCTTACAGTGTATTTGCTACTTTATGCTGAATCCATCCACATCAAATTTGGAGTAAATCAGCGACGGATAATTTAATTTTATCACGAGTGAACAGAGACATAATGGACATTTTAAAAGTAACAAAATTCTTTGTTGTTCTTCTTTAGTATTTCTTTTGCAGAGTTAAATCATCCTCTTTGATCCAATGGATGGTTCCATTGATTATAAAGTGAAAACTAGTTTATAGAATAGTTACCTATTCAAACAAAATGTTTTATTTTGATTTACATTTTAAATCGCGTCAAGTTGGCGTTTAAGTTTTTTGAAGTGTCTATTTTACTTTGAAAGAAATATCAACATGCATACACACACATCTCTGTTTCCCGAAGGGGTAGGTAGAGACTACAGATTTCAACTTGCTATGATCCTTACAGATACTTCTTTTACGATTGTGATCATTTTACCCCCGTATTAAGAAACATTTGTTAAGCCCATGTTAGCTAAAATGTGTTGCGTCTCGTTCTTTCACATGAAGTGTAAGGTAAGAGAAAAAGAGGCAAAACATATTTTAGTTAATACGGGGGTTAGCCACGAGCAATGCTTCTACACGTGTTTTACCACAACTCTCTATACTAAACGGACGACCTCCATTTAGCGTCTTGTGTACAGCATGCTGAAAAAGATGTCAATTCGTGGTGTTTCAAACCATTTGACAAAGTAAAAGTAAATATAACAAAAGCGCACCAAACAATACAGTCAAAGTGGTTCAATTGTGGTATAAAAACATAAATTATTCAATAACGTGTCAACTATTCCAGCCGTAATTGTGTCATTACAAATGTAGTAAGTGTATGACAACGTAAAGAACATTAGTCAAGTCAGACTAACAGAAACCTCGTAATTTTACAACTTAGCTGTTCTGAGGTTTCCGTCTCTGTAAATTAAAGTGATTTATAGTCAAAACTCAAACACTGCGAACTTTTGCCGCAAGTAGAAAAAGGAAATTTCGCACTGGGACTAATGAAGGGACTCTTTGTCTCAGCCACTTTTGCCCAGATTATTTTATTCCGAGCTCAAATGGATACAATAAAAATTCCTATTGGCAGGGATTTTATTTTCAGTTTAATTCGTGAAATTTTGTGACTGGGCATAAATCTTTTCACTGTTTAATTTCTTTTGGCTTTAGGCTTTTGTATCAACCTTTTTACTGTCTGGGATTTCAGATGAAATTTATTTAATTTATTGAAGGAGAGATTTATTCGTAATGTTAAATGTATAACGAAGTTATGAAAAAATAATGGTGATTACCAAAAATAATAAGGGCAGTTAGCCAATAGAACTGCAATAATACTGTTCGTTTAAATAATAAAAAGAAAATAATAATAGTAAACTGGTAGGTTTTTAATTTGTGATATTTGGTAAGTGCCTGTATTTCGCTTTCCGTGAATATCATAAAAATAGATTCTGCTCACATAAAAACATTCAATGGTGTTTTACTCACCATATTATACTGTACTATACTAAGCCGTAGTATACTGAGGCTGTTATCATACTACAACCTATCTCTAAAATATTTGTTATCAGTATGTACTACATTAAATTAGAACAATGTGTACAGAAAAGTAAGGCAATACAGAGTCTTTTTTGTTTTAGAAAGGAGTTCATTAAGAAAATATAGAGTTAGGTAAAAATCTTTATTATAGAGACTTTTTAACTAGTTTTATAATTTGATCATTATGAATATCGATACCACCCTGTAAGATTTTCTCTTTGATTATGAGGTTAGTTCAACTGTCAGATAATGCTATATAGCATTAAGTCTATTATTGCATTTTTCTAAATTGCAACAAAGTTTAAAGTAAATAAATAATAAATATCGCCGGTTCCTTGCTGAAAAATTAACTTCACTCAAATTATTTTTCAACTCAACAATTAACACTAGAATATCTTCATTGCCAATATATTTTTAAAGCTTTTAAAAAACTGGTCGTTTTTCTCGCCGCTCGTGTAGAGCGCCCTTTAATGTGTCCTCAGGCAATTCACACACTTACCTGCGAAGTAGTGTTCCGTGTCGTAGAATCTTCAGATATACGGAATAATCGTACAAAACAAGCAAGAGTTGTCCATGATTGCTGTGGGCTAAACTGTGTTTTTAAATGTAGGTACTTAAAAAGAACCACGGTTCAAGAAAATAATTTTGAATTGTCAAAATAATTAAAAGTTAGATTATTTTTGTTTAAGTTTTCTTTTTATTGTATTTATTGTAAATTTTAATAGAATAAATTATTTGAGTAACATAAAAAAAAAAAAAAAAAAATTAAAAAAGTTGATATTTTATACTTCTAAATTTGAATAAATCAATGAACACTAACAATATTTACATCATTAAATCGTACAAAATTAGAAACAAAACAAACACACACGCCCTGCTAGGCTATTAAGCTTCTAAAGGACAGAACAATCAATGTAGCCTAACATACTGCTCATAAATAATTAAGTCAAGCAATTTCGACTCGAAGAAGAAGCACTTATTATGAAAAATTAAACATTTCAGAAAATATTGTCAACAATACAAATTCAGCTCATAATGTTTAGAAGGTTATTCTTGGCTCTAGACTCGGCTGAGATGTCTTTTGTACTGTAATGGTATCACCGTATTATGCTAAACATCTTGGCCAATTGCAGCGCCCCCGACTGCATTCATATAGCGCTTGCTTTCAAAGGAAAATACCTTATTTAACTTTTATTTAAATTATTTCAGGTTTCATAATGTTGTATAATAACGCTGTATGAGTGCTTTTACTAAATTTAGGATAAGATTTACTAACATATTATATGGTTATAGTACCGAAATAAATGATAATTTAATTTAATAAATGTGTTTAAATAATTATTTACATTAGTAGAAAATATCTTCATGTATGACCGGTGAAATATTTCAGTTTTGAGTTATGCAATTAACAATTGTATGTATTCAAAATTAGTTGAAGCCTTTTTTTTTTGTTCTTTCCATACTGTCACAGCCGTATCGTATCTTTAACCGCTCATTATCTCCTTATATAAAAATCAATTGCCGTTTGTTAGTCTCGCTAAAACTTAAAAGTAGCTGGACCGATTTGGATATGTGGACTAAGGGTAACCTTTAGGAGCTTTTTATATCGTCAACTTTTCGAACTATGTCTTTGTATAATACTTTTTTTGTATGAGACAACCTTCACAAAAGTATGACTAAGATTTCCATCTTCTCTATTTGTCAGTCTTCAGCATCCTCCGTTTGTTGTGAGACCATGTTTCACGCATGTCAATCGTGTGACGTCAAGCCAGCACTTCCTACTCTCCCAGTCTACTCAAACTACAATTACGTGTACACAACAATTACATGTGTGTACATAACTATTAATAAGTATGCAAGCTATCAATACACGAAAATTCATTTGAAATAACGCTTACATGGATAAATAACAAAATATAATACAGAATTCAAAAGTAGTTAAGACTCTTATTCAGATTTACGAGAACTTCCAAAACGATAGCATTTCGCTTAATATGAGTTTAAGCACTAAATGCCCCCCCACAATGCCATTTGCCCTGGCATTTTCATTACATTGTCTAGATATATTTGCAGCCAGGTCTTCTAAGAAAATGAGTATGGGAGCAAGCCAAGCCTAGTATTTTGTGTTTACAATCTCCATTGTTGTGGAAGCCAAAACGAAAAAAAATATGGCAATAGTAGTAGACTAACGGAAATAATAACAGATTGTTGTGTATCTCTATATTTTTATATTAAAAACGTAAAAAATAGAGAAAGAAAGATTATTTTCTATATACTCGTATTTTACTAAAATGATATATGGTATATTTTTCTTCCCCGAGTATCTTAATTATCGAGTAAGTTAATAAACCGAAAACACACAACATAACAAATTTTGAAAACAAGATAGAAGATTTTAGAGCTATTTGCACCAAACTTGTCTTCCCAACTTATTATTCGTTTTAAACAGGGGGTGACTAGAACACACCACTTAGACACCAAACAAGGGTGTATTAAGTGTGAGTTAAAATTTAAATTGATTCCACCCTCCCTAGGAGAAAATTCAAATAGTGTTCGGTGTGATCTCAGGCGAGTAACAGTCTGTTGAGGGATTCTTTTTCTGAAAATTGGACGCCTCAGGCCATTCGGTCTTAAAAAGAACGGGGAAGGACATGTATAGTTTATATGTATGTATTTAATATACAGTGGGATTACACGCTTCATTTACAGACGAGGGGTGAATCTGTATGAACTATTTGAGATAAATATCTGATGATTTTATGTTTAGAACTATATTTTACTTAAACTTTTCAAATTAAAGTAGTTCCTTCACTTATATTTTATTAAACCAAGATAAACGTTTAGTAAGTAATAAACTTCACTCATAGGTTATGTTTCACAGTGTATTACAAAAGAGTAAGGTATATAAAAATATTATAAACATAATTATATAAAGTGTCTTAAAAAGCCGATCAGTAGTCGTCCTAATTACTGATTCATCTTATTTAAAAAGGAAATTCAAATTGTTGTTTCGCATCGTTTACGATTGCACGAAGCTCGCTGGATGAGCTTTAATATCATGCAAATTTACCAGGTTTAAGTATAATATTTCTTTTATTTTTCCTTTCATTTTATTTGGGCCGATCCACAAAAAAGCTTTTACGTTTCTTTTACAAAGTTAACAAAAGGTGCGACTATTTTCTAAACATCGTTCTTAATTGATTATGCTTTTAGGAGTTTTAAGTAATGGGTCATTAATAACAGTAGGTTTAAGTAGAACATGAAAAAGAAACTTCAATACCTGTAAAGATTTTACATTACTAGAGAAACTGCCCAAAGGTTCTCTAGGCGAATTACGAGTAGGTGGTTCACACATCTTTGAAATTTTTGAAAAATCTGTTTATATAATATTATATATTATATAAATTAACTTTCTGTCGAATTAGATCAACTATCTATCTGTATGTAACTATAAAATTTTATAAGTTGATTTGATTTTGAATTTTTATTTTTATTTTTTGAGACCATAGAAGTAATTGATACTACCAGTAGAGTCACATTACATGACTCTATTGCACTAAGAAATAACGGTACAAAAAATATACAATTAATGAAATTATTTAACGTAATGTTCAAGATTTTCTATGTCATTACACCTTTTGTGTAAATAGTATAAATACTATTCTATAGAATTGCTAATTCAAAAGTTGGGTGAATTTCTTTTTAAAATGGTCAAAGGTATGTGTTCAACTCACTGTACGCGTATAATTTCATATAGGGCGCTGCCCTTTTTCACAAGAGGCGAAGGTGCCCTTCAAGCATCTGCCAAAATCAATCTTAAATATTGAATTTGCGTCGTAATCTGATGGAAACTTTTACGGGAAATGAGTTTCTATTACGTTTTAACACAATTTGTTTCGAGTTTTCACCTTCGAACATTTTGTAGGTGGGGCTTGAAACTTATAAGCTGGGTGGAATTTAAATTTTAATTACAATTAAGGTACAAACAAAATCTCTTGAGCCAGATTAAAACTACCTCTAAACCAAAATAACTTTAAACTTTTACTAGTTTTGATCTATTTTCGATGCAAAAAGGTAAAAGTTATAAAGTGCTGGTAACTTAGTCTTTTAAAAAAAACAAGAAAGATATTTAAAAACAAATTTTGGTGTTTCAAGTATTTTCATTTCCTTTAAAATAAGAAATCCTCTAAGAAAGATGTTAAAAAATATATATATTGTTAGATAATCAAAATCACAGATTGAAGCAAACAATACCTACTTAGCTACTTACTTATTGCGATCGCTCAACGACCCGAAAAGGATCTTGGCCTCCGATACCAGATCTCTTCATCGCTTCCTGCTCAAACCAACCAAGCGACGACCAAGTGGAAAGCGCCCAGTCTGTCGTTCTAGATACTGCTGGAGTGGTGAAGTTAGAAAGAACCTGAAAACCCTCCAAAAATCCGGCCAAAAGATGTTGGAGACCAAGCAAACAATAAGATCTAAAGAAAATCCAATTAGGTCTCAAAAATTAATTATTACCATTTGTAAAGCTGGTATACAACAGCATCCAATTCGCCTATGCATCATTTAAAAGCGATTTAACAATGAAAATATGAGCACCACCATCGATTTATTCATTGACACTGTTCGTATATTCTGCTGCATTAATCGAGATTACAGCTGTAAGCCGAATTTCAGCGGTCTATACAGTTTTTCAAGCCTGAAGCTTCAGTCCAGGGTGGGATTAAAGCCACGTCAATGGGTGTTCGTTACGGGAAACTTCCCCGTTAAGCCTTTTTACACGGAGTTCTCTTTTAAGTGCCCACCTTATTAATTAATTAATTCCAGTTTTATAATCAGAAGTTTGAAGAGTTAACTTCACAATTAGGAGCGCTGGGTTTAACGCTGTTCAGACGTTGTAGGTATTTTGTTTAGTATTATTAGGATTATAAAGTGTATTTTAGTAGAGGCAAAATTTTAGGTACTGTTATAACGATTTTATGAGAGGTTAGATAAATAAAAATATGTATAAGTATCATTTAAAATAACATAGAAGATATTAGTTTTTCCAATTATCTGGTCCACCAAACTCTAGTGATAGGTAGAGACACTAGATAAAGAAGTTGTTAAAAGATAATTATCTACGTAACATAACAAAGGTTTCTAATGACTTGCTCATCTTTGTCTTTCCCAAAGCCTGTGAAGATATTTAAATAATATTAAAGAAAAGTTGGGTTGGTTATTTAGTTTAAAAGTCATAAAAATTTAATAAGACCCAATTTTTTTTAAATTATGCCTTAAATTATATAAAGGGGTACAAAAAAAGTGCTAAAAGCAAGTATAGATTTTTTATGTTCTAGATAGATTTGAAGCACTAATAAATTATCGTTTTTATATATTCTTCCAAAGAGTATGAGGATGTGTTCCTAAGTTTGTATAGACTAGAATTATTATAACTGAACTAAAGGCATAGATTTATAGGAAACTATTTGTATTTTTTCCTTTGATGCAAGCGAAGCTAAGGTGATGAAAATCTTATTTAGTAGGTATATAAAATAACAAATACAAAATATCCTTATTGCCCAGATACAGAAAACAACATTACAATGACTTTTTTTATAAACCTATATTTTACAAAATAAAAATAAAACAGGTTACTTTTGTACACACAATTTTCAGTAGATTTCCCGAAATCCCTAACAATTGTATGAGATACAAAAGAAGGAAAATAGAATAACAAGAAGCATTGACGTTGAACAATATGGAGTCACAGAAAATAAAAATAATAACGGGTCTTGTACATTTCGGGAGCGATGTTTATTTGGCTGCCTTTTTCTATGTCGACAAATGTTATGTCAGGTATCATATAGGGATATGCTTTTATCCCGGTTGGAGGTTGCTTTGGTATTTGTTCTGTGTAAATATTTTTCGGAAAAACGTTTGCTATAAGGCTGTGACAATTATCTTCAAAAAGTAATTTACGATGAGTGTAAAATCATTCTTTAAAAATATGTAATTCCTCCTTTGAACATCATTAGCTCAGCCCGATGCTCAATAAATGTTGAAAGATCTTGGGTATTTCATCTACGTCTAATAAGACGCACACGAACAAATATTTTTATACATAGTTTTAGATACTTGCAATAAAGGTCTGTGAGGATCGTAGATGTGTAAATTTTTAGTCTGTGCCTACCCCTGCGGGAGACAAGCGTAAGACGTATGTAGTTATGAACGCAGGCGGTGTCGTAGGCATTTGTACCAAATATATACAGAAATCTTTGATCTTCCACATAGGTTGGCAAATAGTGTTTATCATAGAGTTTCTAAGGTTTAATACCTTTAAGGATATCACCGATAAAAATATATAAGCCAAAGTTTGTTTGTTATATCTTTATTGCTTTAAAATACATAGAAAAAGGAACATTATTAAAATAAGAAGACAATGGCGGACTTATACCAGGATGGGATCTCTTACAGTCAACCGGCGAATGACGAAAGAAAATGCACAAGAAAAGAGTAGAAGTGCAAACAAAGACTAGCAAAGACATAAAGGATATGAAATGAACATAAACATTTATAGACAACTACATACATAATCAGTCACAATAATACACTTACATAAATATTTGCTAAATAAATAGGTACCTACATACATAATATAAACTATATATATATAAATTATAAAATTTTCGTTTTTGTTTTTTTTCCAAGATACCAAACAGTTATTTTTTATTACACGTTTAAAAATCCTTACATAAAGCGGGAACGGTGGCGCAAAAAATATATTGGTACGTACACGTTATGTAGTGTTGTAATCCGGGAGCGATTCGAGAACAGTCGGCAGCAAATGGATTGGGTGTCGCGACTCGAATACACGTAGTTTTCATCTGCACGACCCAGGAAATTGCTAAAAATATTCTAGGTAGTAAGAGATAAATGTGTTCCGATCAGCGTTTTAATAAAACGAGAAGCAAATATAGTTTTGACTTTGACGTTATAAAGCTTCTTCTTCATCCGAACGCTTTTCCGGTTGTACCCTCAACCGGTTGCTTCAGAGTTCAGGGATCGCTTTCCTACTTTTTCTACTTTTCTTCGCTCGGTCATCAGAACTCTCAGTGGTGAAGCCATTATTACGCATATACTTCTATACAACGCCAAGTTATAACTTTTTTGGTCGCTATCATAAAACAATTGTTATGAATTTCATAATGTTAAAACTGTATATTTTCTCATAATTTTTGACATTTGTTCTGATATAATTACACGTGAAAGCATTATTGTCGAATAGTATTTGTATTATGTTTAAAAACTAATTATTCTCCACACCAGGCCACTGAATACAGAGCACCGGGCGGTCGGAAGTAGAGTTTGAGATCATTGTTTATTTATTCATTATTATTTTGGAGAAAAACACAACCACAAATATAAAAGAAAATTCCGCCATCGTGACTGGCACCGAAACTTTGCGTTCTAATAAAAACTTCAAACTAAATACATTCAATGCAATCCATTTTGCGAGTTTCAGAAGAACATAAAAACAACTTGGTATGGGTGCCCATATATTGTACTGCGTTAATTTTTTTTGGTGGCATGAAGGCTTTTAGGGGACAATGATTAATAGTTGGATGAGAAACATGTATCTTTCTTTTTATAACATCACCAGTTTAGCAGTATCTCCCATCACAGTCAACGTGCTAACAACTTTAGTGAAGATGTTGAAAAGCGAGGGATCAAGTAATGTTGGATGTACGACTGTTTGGAAAGAGCTCTCAGGCGGAAAAATGCTGTGAATAGAAATCGTTTGTGTCATTGCCACATTATTAGCATTTAGGAACACTTGCTTAGGTTTGTTGAAATCATTCTTACAATTCACCAAAATCAATTACTTGCTTGAGCTACATATATTTTAAGCTAAGAAAAAGTGTAATATAGCTATGTGAGTGAGTATAAATATAACGCCAATATTACTCGTAAGTATTCAAGTAAACTTTTCAGAAGTTCGAAGCATACTTTGATATTTCCAGTTTTGTTGGAACATTGCAGGATTGAATCATCTGATTGCCTGACAATAATCTGAGCCTATATATACCGTAAGTTATACCTTAATTATTGAATACTTCAAGCATTAGGAGGATGAGGAGAGGAGGAGATGTTTTAAATCTAAATGAAATCAGCGAGGCGGAAATTGTAATCGTGATTACACACAGTATCTCTTAGATTGTTTAACCCATAATTTAGCAGGGAAAAAAAAATACAGTTAATGCGGTGTAATAAAAAGGGAAAACGGGACAACTCGGCGAGTCCATTATATGTAAAGATAAGCCTACCTCACAAAATTACAAAAACATAGAAAGATATGGCAAGCGGCCAACTAGTAAGAGATAACCTAAAATTGCATGAAAAAATCATACACTTTTATAGTTACGGTTTATCTTGTGTTCAATAAATAAATAAATTATTAAAACTATTAATAGGCGAGTAGCTAGTCAAATATATAATAAAACTATTTGATTTGTATAAAGATAAGAGAGGTCTAATAATTAGTATCGTGTTTTTGTTAGACATATATTTTTTATTTTTATTCCATAAGACAAACTGTTAAAAAAAGAGAATCTTTTTCTGTTAATCTCTATAATTTGTGCCAGTACTGTCAACTTATACATCGTTAATTTTGCCAGCTCCACTTTTTATTGTACCTAGGTAATTTCTCTTAGCTGAATTTATCACGGAGGACGACATGTGACGC
The DNA here is from genome assembly GCA_947044815.1 of Apomyelois bistriatella. NCBI lineage: Eukaryota > Metazoa > Arthropoda > Insecta > Lepidoptera > Pyralidae > Apomyelois > Apomyelois bistriatella. The sequence continues at coordinate 4,498,944 of OX345693.1, forward strand.
AATGAACACATTTGTCTTTTTGGGGGTATATTTCAGTTTATACATACACACAAAGCTTTAGTAGAAATAGATATTATTAAGTCGCGATACATAATCTACGGTGGGGAAGACAACCCACAGCAGAAATGTAACAGATGTTGGTGGTCCCTCAGTCAGGTAGCAAGGCAATTGTGGAAGGCCAAGGGCGATGGTAGAGGGCAAAAGAAATCATTGGCCAACCACGTCATCTGACCCTCGTACTGGTTTTAATTTCACTGGACATAGAAGAGAGAGAAAGAGAGTGTGCACATTACGTCTGCGCAAACGTTGGTGTACCTAAATATTCCAGCGTACCTTCTGTTTAGAAGTTATTGGTCCAAAGCGGTCGCTGTAGCCGAAAAAGGCTAGGATTCTATTGTCGCGTGGCATATGTTTTAAGAATAGACCACTTTACATGTAGTCCAGTTAATTTAGTGAAAGGGACTAAGATTTAATTTACTTCTATTAAGTAAGCAGCGGACCGCAGACCCGCTCACCTGCACCTAGACACCTGCAGCACCGAAGTGTCACGGGAGCGTTGACGACTGAATATAGTTTTCGTCCTTTTTTGAGCTCTCGTCCATACAAGCAACTACTATTAGTCACTAGGTAAAACTGTCGCTTAGTGGTAATCATCACCGTTTAATTACAACAAGACTACTTTTATTGATCCCTGAGAATAAAATTATCCTTTAGAAAATAAGATAAATATAAATATACCTATGCAAAGTTATGGTATTGGACGTAGAAAACACAAATAAATACAAAAATATTATAAAAAGATGGTACTCCTGTTACACGTGTACGAGTTAAATAAACATAGGTAGTAATTTTATCACTTCAGTAATGGATTACCAATGTAAGGCGTAGTTTAGCCGAAAATAGACTAGATACATACCCAAAATAGAAACTTTTACAATGATTTGATGGAACATAATCACAGTTGTTTAGTAAACAATGATTATATAATGTACAGAGTGTTATTACTTTACCTATAGTGATAAATCTCATAATTTTATTTTATAATAATGCAAACTTTACTTGATTAGGATTGCTAAGCAGCTGGGAAATCCATACTAATATTATAAATTCTAATGTCTGTCTATTTGTCTGTCTGTCTGTTACGCTTTTACAGCTAAAACACTGGACCGATTCTAATAAAATTTGGTATGGATATAGTTAAAACCGGGGGTAAAACATAGGCCATTTTTGTGCGATATTTTGACAGACAGATTGGAACTGAGTACTGTAACAAGGCTGGCTAAATAGAAAAAAAAAAGGATATGTTATATCTTTCTATGTTTATAATGTTTTTTTATACAATAATCGTAATAAAAATATTACAAACTAACAAACAAGGATATTTAAAATTACGTTACGTACAACGCGGGCGGAGCCGCGAGTAACCACTAGTGAATGATAAATCCAATTCACACTCGAAGAACTAGCACTAATAACACAAAGAAAATTAACCAACCAGTGTTCACAAGTAATACTAATGAATAGTAGAGAAAACAGTAATAAAACCAACACTAAACCTCAACACAACAATTTCAACAGTGAACGTAAAATTTTTCACCCGCGAGTTTTCCACTTCCCTACAATCACCTGAAAACAGCTGGACTTAAGTTTTATTGCGAGTCATTATACCCTCCTTAGCAAGGGAGCGATGTGAAACATTTCTTACCTGTTCGGATATTGCATCCAGTAACATATGGATGTACCCTTTGCCTACGCATGTAGGAGTCGGAAGGATGCGCGCGCTTTGAAGACCTCCAGGAGATTATGAGCCCCCCTCAGTAGAGTTCGGATCGTGAGGGAGGCCACACGTTTTCAGGCCACAGTTTCAGGATTTCGCTGAAAGTGCGATGTCACAGTTTTCAGTGAAAAGTGCTGTGTAAGACACTGCTTGTGATTGGACTTTTGTAGCGTGATATGGAATCTTGAGGTATGTAGATTTATGGCATCTTTTTAGATTTTTTTTCTATTTCTATTTTTTTACTCAATTTTTATTAAAGTATATTTATAAGAATTTGTTTCTACGCTTATAATTAAAAAAATATATATTCCTACCGAGCCTTCCAAAAGTACTATAAATTTATTTAAATTGTTTCTTTTTTATATACAATAAAAAGTATATTTTTACCAAAATATTCCTACATGTATAACATTAACAAGGCAGCTTATGTCAAATTCGCTCGATAAAACTATCATACACGTGGATAAGGAACTATCCTACTTGAATCAACTTTATTTGATGAAAATATTGTGATGTTTGTCCTGTGGTATTGTTTACCTAAACGAACGAGTACATTCCTAAATTATTTTCTGTTTAGTTTTTAAAATTTGTACGAAGATGTTTTATTTTATTTATATTCTTAACCGACTTCAAAAAAGGAGGAGGTTCTCAATTCGTCGGAATGTTTTTTTCTTAACATAGACATAACTTATTAATGTTCATAAAAAGCAACACACCTTGAATAAAAACAAAACCACTTACGATTTCTACAAGATTCCAACATCCAACATAATACGACTTTCTTATATAATATGATTTGATATCCATAATTTTCAATACCCTTTTGAAAAATCAGGGATGGATATCCTCAATGCATTGGGGTCGAAACGAAGATTCGTCCACCCCTTGGGAGGATTTTCCGGTTACCAAGGCACTCTTCACCCTTTATCGGCTATAGGTCAAATTATGCGTAAGATTTTGTGGTTAAATTATTGCTTTTTATTAGATTAATTTTCGCTGGTACCAATTTGTTACGATAAATATTAACATTTTTGAATTTTTCATTATCACTTAATACTAAGGTCTGCAAGCTCTACTGTGCAAATGATTTAACTGAATAGTATATTCTATTTAGTAGGCATATCTAATTTATATGTATGCAGAACAAATATTAAACCTAATTTTTTTTAGGAATAAAGTGACTTTGATGGCATGGGAGTAAGAGTATTTCTGCTAGTAGTTAACCGTGCGGAGTAAAAAAAAAATATACCCACCACGAGTACCTTCCTATATAAAAAAAAAACTAGGAAAAAGCTTTAAAATAAACATTACCAGGCTTTTTCCTGGTCTGTTTATTTATTTCTTTTACAAATGCGAAATAAACCATTTCTAATAAAAAATAATTCGGTTTTAGCATTGTAAAATTAGATTTTTTTTCCACATTAAATATATCTTTTTTAATTTTCCGTTTTATATTTATGCTCATAACTTAATCGAACTTTATAAGAAAGCAACTTAGTTACAAAATCTTTAATATATTCGATCCCTATCCAATAGGTATAGATATGATTTATGACTTTTATCTAAATATTTAATACCTTTTTTTATTTATTTATTTATTTAATGCATGTACTGTACACTTCAAATACAAACAAAGGACACTTAAAATTAGGAAATTTAGTACAAGGGTGCTACTTATTTCTATAGAAATTTCTTTCAGCAGACCCGCGATAGGAAATTAAAAACAAAAAGGCAGTTGGCATGTACTTTTAAACAACAATTATTATCATAATATATTTACATATAAATATGTACAGTACATACATAAATCAAATACCTATTATATTTTTTTATTAGTGTAATAAAGAGTTTGTTGTTATCTCATGTCTTTGATCCAAAAATCCAACTATTACCATCTTAAATACACTTACCTGGTGAGATATGGTATTTTTTACTAGACAAACAATAACAAGCTATCTTCAAGCTTTATTTTCTTTATCGGACATAATCTTTTGATATCTGTACCACTTGTATCAACAGACGGAAACAGGAATTTAAAAAAGGACTATAAATAACTCCAACGCATTTCAGTTACGTAACAATACTGAGAGAGATGTTAGGAATATAGTCATTTAAATCTATTGTCATATTTTGGATATCACTGGAAACTGACTAAAAATGCATGCTCGAAAACGAAATGCCATTCGATTTTGTACTTTAAGTTTATACTCATATGAGTAAGGTAGTAGAAAAAGAGTAGAAATATTATGTTTGTCAAAGCACAATGCAAGTACGATAAAACAGATAACAGCAAGTCTACAAAGGCGGCAACAATGGCATTATTACATATAAACAGTCGTGGCTCTAGCAATCCATGTTGTATTGTTTTTTTTTTTTTATTTCGTCCACTTGTTTTGTTTTTATTTGAAAATAAACTTTAATCCTTATACATTAAGGCTCAGTCTATAAGTTATACAATAGTTTTGGAATTATTTCGTATTAAGCTTTAATTATATAAGAAAAACGTTAATCATCTTTGAAATCATTGATAGTAATTATGCATCCAAAAACGACAAGATTTTTTTTGTTCACTTATATTTATATACTTACCTGTGAAATCTTTGTAACAAACATCTATGAATTTTTCACTTTTATATATTTAAGCATCCGGGTCATAATATATAGGTAGACTAAAGAAAAAAAACTTAAAAAAAAAACAACTATCTTAATATGTCTTTCAATCGAGCAACAGTTATTAATCGTCCAAAATTAACTTCTTAATTATTAATTTCCTCTACGCAAACAATCATTTATACAGTTTCAATATAGATGCCATAATCTGTGCAATTTATGCGTTTTATCTTGTGTCACATCAAGCGGGTATCTATTACGAAATTGCGATTTGATAAATAGCCAAACATTATTATGGCGGCGAAAGAAATGGACCTACTCAACTTGAAACGATTACTAAACGTTAGGAAAACGACTCTATTCTCAAAGCAATACAGCTCACTTTGAATATTTTCATTTCACGTAGTAAAATAAGCATTATTGACCTATAAGGAAAACATAATGGTGGATGCTATGATGAAAGCGAGCCTTTTGCTGAATTGTCCTAAGCTTGAATAACATTAATTTTGAGGAAGGTACAGACAATGTTTCTTTGATTCTCTTGAGGAAAAAGATAAAGAGAGACTAATTACTATTGTTTTATAATAATAATTTGGATATTAAGACAAAAGACGCATTTAATAGAATAATTCTGTTTGAATTAATAAACATCTGTGCCATTTCTATTTTCAATATCTAAACCGACGACATCATAGCACTTTGCATCCGACTTTTAATAGCGGTATAGGTAAAGTTACACTTAGCCGATTCATCAAATAGAATAAACAACATAAATATTTTTTTACTTCAGTTACCACCAATAAAAAAAATTAAGAATAATGATCCTAGGTTCCAAAGCAGGCAGCTGAAGTCGCAACTGAATCGCACAGTGTCTAATTTTCAACGTTGAATTACCGTCACGATTTACGAATTTTAATAATCATAGTTTTCATCGTACTGCATAGTAAATTTTTAATTGAAAATATTGCGTTTGCTCATTCATCTAAGACATTGGAGTACCAACTTGAAAATTCTCCCATTTAACGCTGAGCGTGCCACGAAATTGCTAGCTCGATTTTCTCCATTTCGCCACCCTAAGCAAGCATCGCGTGTGAGGCGTGCCGTGTCTGTTTGTGCTTGCTCACCTCACGCCATAACTAAATTTTCTAATATACCTACACCAGATTACGTCGCAACAATTACTCTCGCTCGTCTCACGAAATCCCGTCATTCTCGCTCATCTCATCTACGCACAATATGTTTTGTATTGTTCGGGGTTTTGCATTGTTATGTCTTTATTATTAGATAACAAAATTAGTTGGTAAATACGTCATGTTCATTTTGTCATATCTTGATTTTTAAAATTGTATTATTCATAATTATTATTCTGTTTTTATTAAACTAAAAACTTTCTTATTGTTTTTATTTTTGGGCAGAGGTCTCTCCCATTGTTTTAAACTTCCCTATTTTCTCGTGATTCGTCTACGTGGTCCAGTATAATTTTGGTTTTCCTCTCTGTCTGCGTTCAGAATACAATTTAGGGATAAATAGAGCCCAACGGATATAGTGAATAAAACAGAGATGATCCATCAAATAACTTTACAACTTTCAATTCTGTATATAGAGAAGATACGACAGTTTTTTTTAACTATATCAGATGCATGGACTTACCATATTAATTTATAAATAGTATTTTGCCGGCATAGACAATTGTAAGTCCGACCCGCAAGATCTCCCTAACCTAATCAAACAAAAAATAACAACCAACATCTAAGAAATGGCGAAGTCACAGACCATCGGAAACTTTTCTAATACGTGATTCTGTACGTGTTTAATGGAAGGGAACACGATCGGACGATGTGTTAATTTGGCCTGTCATGCGATGAGAAACAATGTTCTTGAGAGGGGACCACCTTAGAGGGACAACAAAGAAACGAAATTGCCATCGCTCCCGTGCGAAGGCCTGGCAATCATCTGAAGTGGCTGCTTCTACACTAGTTATGACAGGAACCATATTTTATAAAGATTTATGAAGGTAAAAGTAGAAGAGGGAACCAATTCACACGAGCAATTATGAAGCCTTGTGGAAATTTTTGAAAATGCATCTTATGCTGAGTTTCTATTGCAAATTTCTAGAGCTATATGTTTTTGTACTTCTTGTTCTAACAATTCATTGTTATTAGATGCACATTATGCAATTAACAACAAAAAATATACAATGAGGTTATTTTTTCGATCATTACCAAAGATATACCCTCCTGCCAGGAAGTTAACTTTGTTACAAATGTCGTCTGCTTGGGTACCCCACGCCAAACAGTAGTGCTTGCATTATGTTTCAGGTTGAAGGGTAAGGAAGGTAGTGAAATTGCTAGTTACTGTGGAAAAACATCTTAAACCACGCAATGGTACCGAGCTAGTAACATACCTACTGTCTGATCTGATGACTGTCGCTACGGTAACCGCGAGCCCATCTTTCTCGGACCTTATGCTTGACAGCCAACGTAATTGTATACCTAAAAAAATCATTTCCAATCTCACAATAATGCAGCTAAACTCTTATTTGAATGAACTAGCTGTGCCTAAGTTCGGACTGCTACGAATATAGATGTGAATTTCTAACTCTAATATTGAACTCACGTATGCAGTTAAACGTTAACTTTTCAGTCTGAAATTGTCGACAACATGCAAAATGCATTTACGAAGGTCAAGGCAACACCGACTAAACGTGAAAGCGGCAATTAGATTAACAGGAAGAGGCACGTTGCGTAAATTGTCCAGAAGGGGTGTCTATAGTCTGGCATCCCTTTCTACTCGTCATTGAGGAAGAGAGATAGACAGATAGGCCAAGCGCAAGATAATTAGGCTAGGGTTGTGTGGTTAGGCTTACGACTTTCCTTTAAATTACTGCTCTGTACGCAAATTAATAGCAAGAGTGTATAAATTATAGTTAATTTGTTCGCTAACGCAATCTCTTTGAAAAAGTGCAGTACAAATTGGTTCCTTAGTTTTACCCTGTAGTTAGTGTTATTATTTTTACGGATTTTGGTTGACTTTTAAAATTAAGTATTTGCATCGTATTTTGATAGATACTTTTTGCGACAAATTCAGTTCTATGGTTGAAAAACAAGACGTTTTCACTTCGTTCGGTCCACTTTATTTATGATTTTATTACTTTTTGTTCAAGTTTCTTAAAACCCTGCCTGGTGTCATTCGGACAAGTGATTCGTTTCGCAACGCGGTAAAAATATTGTCCCTTCTCATCCGCCCGTTTTGAATAATTGTAAGCTATTTAGACATGCAGTTTTGAGAATCGGACCGACAATGGACCAATGATTATGTCCAGTGGTCATAAAGTAATAATGTTAACATTGTACTAAGCGACTATTGTTTACGTAGAAGTGGTTAGTGTAAAGCACAGCAAACTTAACTATGCAGTTAATCGAACAATTTATCATGTAACAATAGGCTTTAAAATATAAGAGGTAACGTTTAAAATTGATTGTTTAGATATTTTCTGGATGGCACTACGTTGCATTTGCATTTAGACGCGTGGGGTACAGGGTAAGTGATTTATACGTGTCTTTTGTTTTTGGCTGTTTAGCTAGCAACGGTATCAATGGCACACGGTCTCGGAAGGTCGTTATTCTTGCATTGTGCTACTACTATTGTCTCCAGAACGACATCGTTAGTAAGTTGGCGGGTGGTCGACGCATTGAAATTCTATTGGTGACATGATAAATCTCCGAACGGTCGTGTTATTACTGGAACCCATTCGTATAATTGTCCGATTACAACAATACTTTCTATGTTAATTTTAACGTTCATAGCTACTTTTTAACGAACCAGTAACAGATGTGTAGTTTTATCTTAATATTTTTATATTCCAGGTCGTCGATTTTCTTAATGTATTTGTGACGATTTATGCTCAATTATAAAAAATTACATTTACAAATCTTTTTTTTAATTTTTTGTTACAACTTTTGTGTCACATACTGATTTATTGCGTTAAATGCAACAAAAAGATTCACGTCTGTTTGTCAAAATAAAACATCTACCTACGCGTAACATGGGATATTCTAACAAAAGCATTCGAATTCAGAAACGTCTTAAACACCACACCTTCTGAATGTTTTGAATCAATTTACTTCTTATTCGAAATTTAAAATATGGTATAGACGAAGTGATTGAACTATAAGCTTACGACAAAACCGAAGTATTGTTGTTGAGACTGGCATTCAGTGATGTTGTCTATTGTAATGTGTCGATGATGAACAATGACTGACCAATAGGGATAGGTTCTTTGTACGGGCAGCTGGGTGTTTTATAGAGGATGCTTATCGAACCGGGATGAGGTATGACTTTTAATATAGATGACAGGTATTTATAGTGGTTACACGATAAAGAAGGATTTGGACCTGTTTTTATGCTGTAAGACACATGAATGGGTTTTCTAACTCGAGTAGAAAAACGTTTTGGTTTTGCTTGAATGAAATCTGTTATTGAAGTTAGATAAAAATTACGTGGAAAAGTAACTAAAGTTATATTTTTTTATTTTAATAAATTCTCTTGTAACTTTACACATTATTGATGTTTTTTGTAAAAAATCAAAATATAAAACTTAAGAACAAAATATAAAAAAAATGCTCTTATGAAGTGGTTACTGTAGCTTGTAAAGGCCTGCAATAGCAGTATGTACAAATTTCTGCGCCTTCGTAAGATTCGATCTAGACTGTTTGTAAATGTTATTTTATCTTGTATGTTACCTTTTTGCTGTTAAGGTAAATAATAAAAAGGTTTAATTATCTGGTCAACAGCTAGGCAATCCTCTTACCTCATTAACCCTAGCCAGACAATACGAAATGGGTGTACTTTAATTGCTCCAAACGCATCAGTCGTCAGCCAAATGACCTCTCAAGCTAACGAAGGACGCAATAAAGAGACAAAAATAAAACGGCACAAGTACGCTGGATTTAAATTAAAGAACATACAGAAGTGAATGTATCAAAAATAATTTATGGTAGACTTAAAAATAATACACAAACAAAAATATTAGATAACAATAATTGAACTTATCCCTGATAAATCCAGTGACTCCATAAACCAAAGTAAGGGAAAAAAGGGTGTTGATATAACAATATTATACAAAAATGAGATTTATGCTCTCATTTTTTTATAATATTGTTATATAGACAGGATAGAAATAGTAAATTAAGTTCAGACCCGTTTAGATGCAGTACTTCGGTCGTCTGAAATTCACTCTAGGTATCGATCTACGTTTTCCATATTTTGTGGCCTCGCGATTTCACGGACATCCCGTAGTAAGTAACACTAGTGAGTTAATGAGGTAGGCAGTGAAACTCTGGAACGATTCCAGCAGTAAACAGGAGAAACTAAAAGTGAAGTTGTTTTCTTATTGACGACAAGCACCTGAAGTGCTATAATTTTTTTATGCGACTTGGTTAGTAAACAAACGCGGTACGTCCATATGTGATGGTAAGCAATTACCGCAGCCATAGATTATCATAATGCTACTAAATCATGCACCACTTTTTGATATGCGACGAAATGTGATTCTATTAAACTTTATCGTGTCGATAGTACCTGTCAAATCTTCACATTCCTAAAAGGGGCAACCTCAACTGCTTTTTCAGGCGCCACATACATCTTACCACCATCTCTTGAAACCATGCAAGATCCAGTCAGTAAGGGGGATGTCGCATATTATCTTGTATCGCGCTGTCTCGTTTACTCACTGGAACTTGCATGGTTTTAAGAGACGGTAGTTACCCCCCAGGTCATTCATGGTGCACGAGTTTGAGCCCTTCTCAACATTCCAAATAATAATAAAAATGCGAAAGAGAATTTTGATATTTGTTTGTTTGTTACGTCTTCCTGAACTGTACCATTTTTTTTTTAAACTTTTGTAAATATAGTTAGGAGTACTAAGACATAGGGTGAAATTCATCACAAGAAAGAGTTTACGTTCCTATGGAATTCAAGCGAGCAAGTCTGTAGGTAAAAGCTAGTCCCAAATATTAAAAAAATATAGGAAAAAAACTAAGGAAATATCAACTAAATTTATCAAAATAGATTAAGCATACAAAAACCAACTATCCTAGGGATAGCAGAGGCAAGTTTAATAAACGTCATAAACCCTTTTAAACAATAGTAACAGTGTAACACAATATCAAACACGTAAAGGCTTTCTTTCTGACAATAAATACACGTAGGTAAATATGAGTGTGTACTTTGAAGATAATAAAAGCTCACTCGTGGCGCCGGCGGCGACCCGACAAGAAAGCTCTATCCGATGCTGTGAGCTTAACGCGATGTGAGGGATTAACTAGTTCCCGGTCAGACTGTTGTATAAAAACTTTAAAAGCTATCGCGTATACGATTATATTAAAAGGTTATACTTAATTAAATAAGAGAATTTAAAAATTTATTATGTACAACACAATTTTTTTAAACTAGCGATCCACCCCGGCTTCGCATAGGTGGTATATTATCGGTTTTGCTCACATAAAAACCTTCCTCTTGGATCACTCAACTTACAAAAAAAAACCATATCAAAATTTGTTGCGTAGTTTCGAAGATTTAAGCTTACATAGAACAGACGGCGGAAAGCTATTTTTTTAAACTATGTAAAGATAAAGATACAAATAACCTAACAAAATCATTATCCCATCATAAACCCAAATTTATATAATTAATCAGTTTACGCACGTGCCACAAGAATTAAAACAGACAATAATAAAATTAAACCCTTTACGCCGCATTATGTCCTTGTCAGTGCAATAAAAAATAAGCAAGTAACGAAGAATTCTGCTGGATCATCGCAACTCTATTATTCAGTGCCAGTTTAAACAGAGCAACGTATTATAATGATGTGTCATACGGACATCAATTTGTCACTCCCGGATCTCACATTTTAAGGATAAAATATGTAATCCCAATTGTAATGTTTCATAGTTCTATATAAGTAAATATTTGTCTTGAAATATTATGTCTATTTCAGTATCGATAGTTATCAATTCCTCATGCAGGCTTACCACCATCTCTTAAAACCATGCAAGAACGATTAAGTAAGGGAGATTTAGATGTCGTCTTACACCATGTATTGCGCTGTCTCGCTTACTCACTGGATCACGTGGATTTAAGAAATGGTAGTACTAGTTCAAGTCAAAAGGAATGTTTATGTTATATCCAATGTTGCCCACATCACTAAAGAGGTCATAAGAAGCAAGCAAACATATAAAAAAAAACTGGACATAGGTAAACTCATTCCCACTGATGAAATCGCTAGAACCATTTTCAAAAAGTGGTAATCAAATGCAATAAAATGTTTAATGTTAGATCACTCACTCTTCCTTCGTGGATTTCGTAAGGCGACTAGAAGACAAACAAAAATCTCGGTGTGGGTATATTCTGACTGGTAGATAATTCTACAAAAAAATAATGCCAAATCTTATTTTCTATCTCTTGAGATAAAAGGTTGAGAAAGATTTATTAGGTACTTTTACCTCATGAAGCAAAATAATATGATATCGCATCCAAGCAGACCATGGACTTCGAAACGTCTTAGGACTCAACCGGGAATAAGCAGGGGTGATGTGATGGTGAAATAAAATATTTAAAATGATCAGCGTGTTTAAACAAACAGCTCCAAACTTTACAGCTCCAAATAGCGCTATCAATAGAGTAAAGTACATAAAGTTACATCGTTAGCACTAACATGACAGACAGACCACAGCCATAAAAGACAAGCCACAAATAGTTTAGGAACTATCAGTTCAACCTAAAATTAAACTAGATCAATACTGCTCTCGGCCGGTGCATTCACTGCAGACATTTTATTAATAGCATCTCGATAAAATGGCTTCTCAAATAAAGAAAATAGAATGGATTATGCAGCTCTGTAGCTATTGCAAACAGACAAAGCGGAAGGGCGGATGATACTTAATAAATTTGTTGAATTCAGTTATTTATTCAAATGCGATATTCTATTTTTCTATTTACTTAAGTTTGTTTTGTAAAGAAATACTAGGTATGCACTATTATCATTGCACAGTTAATTTTACGAATATGCATGTAAATGGTGCAATGAAACGTTCATTCTTTTACTTTCTACTTGTTCTAATGCAATATCTCTTTTTCGTCCCATTGATGGGAAAGGGTAACTAACTATAAGGGCGAAAATAAGCAGCAGCGTCGAAAGTCACTACAAAACCTAACTTTTTGTAATTTTTGAGTTTTTTTTTCAATTTTTTGTCTTTAGTTTTCTCGAGAGCTTTTAATAATTTAGTAATCTAAGGCTTATTACAAAAGTAAGTCAATTTTCGGACTCTGGCAATTCAGAAAGAGTTGTGTTAACCAATTTCCTTTTAAAATATTCATTAGAGAAAATAGTCATTTACTCTTAAAATTCACAAATGTAAAATATATTAGAATTAAGGGAAAAATAATTTATAACAAAATGAGCATAAGTACATTAAAAGGGATTTACTCCATATTATTCCAATTCGATGATTATCTACGATCTTGCTCAATCCTTAGGTACAATATATTCTTAATCCAAGGGTTATGGAACAAAATGATGATAAAATTACATCGTTACAAATTAGCCACATTCACTGAATAGATATTTTATGAAACAATCACAAATCAAAGGTCTCATTACGTCGAGTCTTTGAAACTTTTGATTCAAAGTCGTAATAATTTCTCGTATAAGATTAGGAAGATTCAATTTAAATCAGATTATAACTCAAAAGGCAAAGAAAATTTCAGATTTCACGGTTCGAAGATAAATAAAGTTGGTAAGGTAAAGTTTTCTTACCTCGGATCTCTGAGTTAGATTGAGGCTTGCCATCACAGTGCTTTAATCTTAATTCAGCATTATTCAGGCTTCCGAAAATATCTTAGCTAATTTATTTTCCAATTGAATTAATAATTTAGGTTCATTATGAACTTTAATAACTATATTCATTTCATGGTTTCATTCATAATTACAACCAATAGTACTAGAAATTGTTTAATAAGTTTGAATTAACCATTATTGCCCTTATTGTACCCTGAAATATTTATAGAACTTTAATTGTTGTTGGTTTATCATTAAATTATATTAAAATGCGCTACTCGGCATTGATTTTTGATCAAAGTTATTAAAAAATTGTTTGTTTGTAATTATTAGGTGATGTATATCATTATTATCTTTGCTTTATTTAAATATTTTTTTAATTATCTATATAGTAATATTAAAAGATTTTGTTTTTGACTGATATATTAAAACGTATGTCCATATTATTATATCCCGAATTGTATTACCTTAATGGACAAAGCCTCAATCATTACCTAATCGGTACTTCCTTACGATATTGGAGGTTGTTCGTTTCCTGGGCAAGTGCTGGGGGTTATATCACCCTCGATCTTCCCTTCCCTTCGCCCATCCCTCGTCTAGACTGTGAGCCAGACTACCATTAGTTGGCTCCCGGACTTTGGACGCGAAGGACGTATCGCTTTGGTGTTATAGAGCGGGAAATTTGAACGCGTGTGGTGACTTTTATATCGAATTGAATTGAATTGTGAAATAGTGCTGAATTAATTGCATTTGCTAATGGAATTCCTGAATTATTAATGTAAGTTTGATGAGGTTTTGTTATGTTATCAATTATCGCGTTTTTTTGTGCATTCAATTACAACGCTTATTTAAAACACATTTTGTATATTATTTTTAATTTTGTTTAATTCATTTTATATATCCTTTTGTCTTTTGATGAAAATCTTTATTAAGAGGAAATCGACTTTTATTAATACTTTAGTATATTTATTTGTGTAAGGTCCAATGAATTTTTGCATGGGATAAGTTTGTCATTGTATTAAGGTACTACTTTTTGTTATTATTGTTTTACCCATAAATATATTACAAATTATAAAAAATATGACTAACTTTATTAGTATTTTTATAAAATGATTATTGAGTATTATTTTTATTTAATCGTGTTCAGTAAATAAATCTGAATTTAGAATTTTTTTGGTCACTCATTATATAAAGAGTAGGTCTAAGTGGTGTTGAATTGTAAAAAATACTTGCAAAAGGATGTCAAAACGTACTTAGGAGAGAAAAGTCGTTTTCGAAGACATTTTGCAAAGCTCTCAAGAGTTTGAGGAAAAAAAGCGACTTCCGGGCGAGCCGTCCTCCACTTATCGTCGCCTTAAAGTGGGGCCATGAAATAGCGAATATGCAAGCTTGCAAAAGAAAGTATACTGTTTTGAATATAGCAATACGTATTATTTAAAAGTTTTAAATGGATAAACTAGGACAAATAACGAAAAATTGAGCCCCACAAAAAGTTTGAAACTTGATTTAAGAATGTGATACTTAACTATAATAACTTTACAATATTTTGTTTTACAAAAATTCATAATGTTTTAAAAACATTAAAGACAAGATAAATGGATAGTCTGTTTCCTAAATTTCTCTGGGAAAAGAACCTAGAGCTTCCAGGTTAGCGGATTTAAAATGATAAGAAACTTTTGTTTTATTATGTTCATTATAAATTTTGAGGGCGATAACCTCTATGCGCAAGATCAACTCACATTTGAAATAGTTTTTATTAGCAATACAAAAATATTATAAAAGTTTATTCTGTCAACAGACAGGAAGACAATAATTCCTTGAAGCTCTGATCGATAAAGAAATCCTGTTTTGACAAGGATAATTTCGTAACATGCCTTACCCTCGTGTTGCCGAATGGAAGAATTAAATGCTCAAAATTGTGAAGTAGACTACTTTTTTTTAAAATTTATTTTGGAGGTCAGCAAACGATAACCTTTATATATCAAAGAGTTACAAAAGTTCAAACACAATATTTTTTGAAATAAATATAAATAAAAAAAGAAAACAATATTTGTAGATTTTTACTTTTGTAGGGTTTCTAATTCTTACTTATTTCGGCCGCCAAACAGCAGTACTATGTGATGGTTTGAAGGGTAAGAGGAAGTGAAATTAGTAGATACTTACTCTGATAAAACATTCCAGGCTACGAGTTGGTGAGACGCTGGTGATACCATTATGCCCTTTAAGTGATCTGTCTCCGTATTTTTTTACTGCCAAAAAGTATGCTAAAAGTTAAAAAGATCCATCTGTGGAACGATTCGTCGACCATTACTAGACCTGCTTAAATTCAACAATCATATAAAATCATACTCAAATTTGACCATCAAAAAATGTGAATACTGTTCTGATTGATAACTTTAATTAAATAGTTATTTCAATATGACCCCATTAACCGAGCACTGTCCATTCCACATTGCATTGGTGCATTTGAAGCAGTGCATCACAAATCTTCCTTTAATTACTCAACGGAGTAAAACACCGGAAACATACGGCATTACGAATAACATTCGTTTCTTAGACCAAGTCAACTGATACCTCGCTGTCACAACTATCTATAGAAATAATATTTCAATTTTTGTTTTTTTTTTTTTCCAGTAAGAGTAGAACGATCTACTAATATGGATTCATTTGCATTAAGCGTTATTTAACATGTTTTGTTAAAATTGATTGTATTACTTAGATTTTTAAATTATTATAACTGGATTACTGATATATATTAATAATTCATTTTATAGATATCTTTTAAAATAAATTTGTATACCATGTACTTTTGTTGTATCAGTTCCATTTATAAATTTTAAAACGCGACTCATGTTTCTATAGTTTCAACGTTAAACCGAAACGTATTATATTTTAAAACGAGTATTTGTAACAAGGAACAATGTATTATAATGCTTACAATCCTGTGTCACTGAGGTCATCGGTTACTGAACGGATGCATCCCATCTCGTACATTCGTGGGTTATGTTTAACATACAATATACAATATGCGCATATTTACCACACATGACTGGTAAGGCCCACTTTGAGTTCCAACGCGCTCCTTTCCTTGATGTTTGCAAAATCGTCAGAAAACTAAAAGGATCCGTTATTTATAAATATTTATGAGTTATGAGCCATATGTGCGACAACTTAAACTTTCTAAGGACCAAGAGTAATAGCTATGAAATACTTTTACTTATAAAACAATTCAAATATCTTTAATTGTTGTTAATAGAAATTTTACTCTTTAAATATTTTCCACCAATCATCATTATTACAAGAATGTTTAACAACAGATTTTACCATACATGGATTAATAGACAATTTGGCAAAATAATATCTATTTTGTCAAGTATTACACTATAATAAAATTGTCTTCACGACAACTGCTCTATTCAATGTAAAGAATAACTAAGAATCATGTACGTAAGTACAATTTTATTGTCATTTTATAGGAGTGAATCAAGCCATAAAATTCTATCCTATCTACCATCGTCATCTAGTATCTAATAAAACACATTATAAACTTTTAAGTTCAAGTAATCGGATATGAATGACAATTGAAACAAATATAATCAGTTGGAAGAATCCATTGGAATTTCCAATTCATAAGGTCACGTAATTATACCCTCCACTTTGCTATCAGTCGCTCCCCAGTCTTTAAAAGCCTATCCTTGTTCAGATAAGGTGAAGATATCTTGTGACCTCCGTATATCTTTCGTTTCCAGGATAACAGAAACAATGAATTTTAATTCTGTACCCGAGCGACTGTCGGGTTCATAAATAAGTCCCTTATCGAATAGGTAATTGGTTATGTGGGCGATCGCTTCCAAAACTAGGGAACTGTCTGATACGTGACTATAAATTTAATTATACATTCTCAAATCAACGGAGTAGTTACAACGACAAAGTGATACAAATCACCTAATAGAACACCCCTTTTTCAAATCTATTGAAACAATTGAAACCTAACTAACGCTCGTTTAAACTTTGCAATAACGTTAAAAACATAATCAGAAAAGGGTTAAGGCTTGGTTGTAAAAGTATTTCACTGAGATTTTTTTGTTTGCATTTATTAAATAGCTTATCACCAAGATAAATATTATTAAAATGCTTCTGCAGGAGTCTTTTTTATATCTCTTAGATAAGGCTCCTAAAATATTGTTAAATTTTATGGTCATGTTTGTTTTACTCTAGTTAGTTAGTTATAAGCAAAAGTTTTTGAATTAACTTAAAAATATCATTGACACTTATAAAGTGTTAAGTACAAGTTTTTTTATAAAATTGGTGAAATCAAGTGTTTATTCAATCATTCATTTTGAAGGATAGGATAAATGGATGGAAGGGATGAAAAATATATCGCAACAACATTTTACGATATAAATAGTGACAATATTTGCCTTTGAAAATGCAACTCTTCAATCTTAGAAGACAGCGTGATTTAAATCAACCATCAAGCCTATCAAAATCGAATAACGTACAATTTTCCCCCATTACCGATCTTCACTTCTTCCGTCATTTTACGTATCGCTTCCGAGCCCTAAAGAGGGTAAGAAGTAAAGATGAAAATAATAAATCCGTATCGAATATGCACGGTCGGAGCGCATGAAAAAATTCTTTACGCGAAATATGATATTCGGCCGTGAAATTCGCCTGCCGGGGTTCGGCGCGATCCATCAACAATTAAATGCGAGTTGTTGGAGATACATTATCAGACGTATTGCGATTCTCTGATTGATGATACAAACATGAAACCATGGGTTTGGTTCCCGCTTGATTAGCCACTGGTTTATAAAGATGGCTGTCAAATAGTGACCGATGAGGGATCAGTGACAGCAATCAATAAGCAAGCTACCCAATGATTTTACCACAACATTCAATTACGACCCCGAAATTAACGACGTTGCTATTATAATCGAGCAATTTAATTATAGTCTTGAACTTGCAATCATTTTCTACAAGGGGGTTGATACAATTCGAGCGATAAATTAACACAACGATAATAACCATCATTTAACAACAAAACAACTTGCACCTCATATTAATAATGTTTTAGAAAACGCCATTTTAATCACAGCCTCGAATTTTAAGCTTAATTATTCCATCCGTTGGATAATTATTTAAATAAAAGACTTCATGCAGCTAGGTAAAGTATTCAAGCTGACTTCCATTGTTGTTGGGATAACAGGGAAAAATCTGCGATGCTTCCGGCTGCGTCGCTGCTTCCTTTTTGTTCGTCCTTATTTCAATTTACCCAGCTTTCTTTGCATGACTGATGCATTTATCATTTGATAAACTTCTTTAGCCCCTATAAATTGTGTATTGAACTGGCGTTGCTAATCGGTGCCGAATCGACTTGCCCGATGTCTTTTTGATTTGAGCGCAAACGACGGATTTGTAGGCATTTAGCGTGAGGTTGTGGGGTTGTGCCAACGTTCCCATGCTTTTGGGGTGTTACGCTATTTTAGTGCGTCGTCGTTCGATAATTTATGGTATGCATTGCACACACGCAGCCCTGCTTTAAGGGAGATGGTTTGGAATAACGATTTTCGTGAGTTAATGTCGCTTTGAAAATGATAAGTGACTGTTAACAAGACGTTATTTGATCTAAATTGTTAGTTTAAACCTCTGAAACCTTATTTAATGTTCATAACTATTTTTTACCCACATCCTCAATTTGATTATTCACTTATTTTTATCATTAAGACTAATATTATTTATTGAACCAGTAAAAATATACAATGAGGAAATTACTACCACAGAACAATAGGCGCTTTACTGTTTATTCATAAGATAACATAGTCTATCAATTTATTATTTTTTCGATAGGTAAGTAGGTATAGCGGTTTTTGCCAACAAAAGCCAGACCGACATCAGTTAGGTAAACGATTGCAAAAAATGTGCAAAATCTCAAGTTTTGAATATTGCTTTGCGCATCTCGGTCTCCAAAACCAGGATAGCTAAGAATTTTAAACAGTATAATAAATACAGTCTTCATAGTCATTATTCATAAGCTATATAAACTAGATATTCATGAATTTAATTGTTAAGTTTCTATCTACAGCGGCATGTCAAATATTTAAAGACTTAACAAGGCCATTAATACGTGAAATGTTGGACCAATTTGTACTCAAATTATTTGTCAAGAGACGCCATTCCGAAAATTGTTTCCAGATTTAGCGGGAAGGGTTTGGTCGTGGTTCGCCGGTTATGTTCTACAATAAAGTTGGCTAAGCTTTAATAGAAGTGGCATGTTAATTTATCTTATAATCGAGGAAGAGAATTAAGAATTTCATGGTTATAGAAGACTAAGGCAAATTAATTTATGTTTTCATATAATAATAATCGGATTGTTGTGCACGGCATAGTACCTAAGTAAAAGTAAAAGTTTAACAAGTTTATTGGAACACTTATTTTTCACTGCAAAATGTAAAGTAATTACATCCCGTTAGTTGGCCACTATGTTAGTTTTACGTCTTATGAGTTTGACATAAAAGAGTACCTACTTACACTTAAATAATAGACCAATGCACATGTCCATTTCTTTTCTTTGTGCTTTTTGGATATTCATAATAAGTTATAATTTATAATGGAAAATACAAAGGTTTTTCTATCGCCAGATTTCGGTTATAAATCTTCATAAAAATAAATAACATTATTACAGAACTCAGTATCGTTATATCATCGGGCAATGTCATGGAAGAAGCAATGAGGTGTGAGCATCGCGCAGCTGCCGCGTTTTTCGTAATAGCACAGTTGCACTGTCACAATGCATTGTTGTATGCTTTTAGAGAAAATTATTTTAGTGTCTTGTCAATAAATTGTTTGGCAGTTGTAATATCATTGAATCTGTTAAAAGGCAGCTACGTATAATTAATACTAACAAAGTTATACTAATTACTAGTAAGTAACGTTATACATTTAACGTATTGTTGATATAAAACTGATTTGAATCTAAAATTTGATAATATAATGATGTAACACTAAATTTGAGATAACTATTTAATGAGATAAAAAAAATCATACATATGTCTGCTTGCCGTGTCTATTCATAGTGCAATCTGTGGCTTTCCCTCCGGGAATAGAACAGTAAGTTGAGTATATAAATTAGCTGTCAGAGCGCTAATCGCTCAGACAGCCCGCGATGAAACTTTAGAGTCCATCAGTGGTTGTCTAAAAGGCCAACGTGTAAGAATAGATACACAATAACCGTAGATATTTATTTTGTTATCCTTTTAGCAAATCCCCCTGGAGGATCGTTATTTTTAACGAACTGTACCAGTAGTTGTTTGTTCGAGATCAATGGGTAATATATGCGGTCCGAATAGTTGGATTTTTATCTCAATTTATGAATTTTTAACGTAACAGAAATGAAATATTTAGCTTTTATTTATGTCAAGATAATTATCACCACAAATATCACTTACTGATATTAGATTGCGTTGAAGGAGGTAGATATCTATGTGTCCAACCACTGGTTAGTACCTGTAAATATTAATGGAATGGACACATAGATATCCACTTAATATAAAAGGCATTTAATGTTAAGTTAGTATTGTATTTTACATAGTTAGGTAGAAAAAAATAATGTAATATAAAAAAGAAAATTGGCTGTTTTTCGAAGTAACTTGAAAAGTTTAGACAAAAAATAGTACATAAATGTTTATAATAAAAATCAATTTCTATTTCTATTTGAATAATTTTAAGGTCACAGTAAGTAAAAGCATGCGTATGTCCCCTCGGCCTAGATTCACACGGTTTGCCCAAAAATGGCATTTGGGGACAATAGGCACAATTACACGTTCACAGAGATGAGCGGCGATGGGATAGCTAGTAATAAAATTTTCGCCACACAATACGGCCATAATTAGAATTAACTGTCCCATTCCACCCACATCCGATCGCATCTCTGTTTTGATGGGAGTCTGGACGAAGATCTGCTGTGTCTCTTAATGGTGACATATTGTCTTTTCATTGGTTTATTCCTTCACTCATGACTGTTGCTTTTCACTCTGAATTAATACGTAAAGTCATGACTTATGTGGACTTGCTTTTCTGATTTTCTGTAGTTCTACATGTAATGTATCTACTTTCGAATCAAGCGAACATAATTAAAATATATTATTGAAATACCAAGTTATTTTTCTTTTATAAAAACTATAAGCTCAAAGCCAGCGTTATTCTTACTTTTTGTAACATTAGTGTACTAAGTCAGATTTTTTTTTATTGAAATATGATATTTTAACGCATACTCCGTTACATACGGTTATTATCCACAAGACGGAAAACCTCAACAAAAAAATGTTGCAAGTTTGCGGGCTTGAATTAAATTGAAAAAGGTTTTGAAAAAATGCGACTCACAAAAACCACTCAATTTCTATTTCACAAGCAGCTGTTATTGCATAAAACTACTTTCCTTTCAAGGGTCAATAAGAACGTATTGTTTAACCAATTAAGACGGCTTCCTGTTATAGAAATTAACGAATTATTCTCAGACGCTCTTCATTTTGAAGGATTTAGGAGGAATTTGTGTTGAAAGGGCGAACAGAGAGTATATTGTGTTGGGTTTTAGTCACAATTGTGGTCACAATACTCCATTGTGAAGGACTTACTATAACATTCTGTTCAAAACTAGAATGTGAGCATTCGTATTTTATTGTGTTTGTTTTGGACGGTTTGATTAAAACTTCTTGTAATTAAGGAGAAAAATGAATATGACTACAAAACAACAAAACTTGCAATATAATCGCTTTTGTTATGAAGATAGAGTTGTTAGGTTCTAATTTAGAGATAAATATAGGGTACTAATGAAAATACAAAAAACAGATGTAACATTTTAAGATGCTTACACCAAATTAATTACAAAATTATTGAAAACAAACACTGTTATTAAAAATCGACTGATTAGGCTTTTCTTATTGTATTATTTACCTATATAGGATAATGTTAAAATACATAAACAAATTTTTTTTTTATAGTTTTCAGTAAGTACTTACTCGTACTTTTATACATAAATAGTTACCAAAGTTAAATTTAATCCAGCAAACTATATACAATAACATTTTTACTATTTTGAAAATGCAGTCCTCTATCTACATTCACCCCGAGGCTACATAAAAATGCTTCATAAAACAAATAGTAAAATGCAAATACGTTGTAATTAGTCGTGTCATAAATAAGGCAGTGTCGATTCAGCTATAAATAACGTAATGGAATCTCTGGGACAGAATTCATAAAGCATTCGTTGTGAAACCCGAGCCCTGAATATTAAACAGTTTTGATTACTTTCTGAAACATTTTTTGTGTCACATCGTAAAGTCGGGGAAAAGTTTCCCAGAATTTATTAGCTGTTTTTGGTAAATAAATAGCTCGATAATGTTTGGTAAGAAAAGGTCGTAGGTATAAATAGATGACATTTTAGGTTTATTGTAGAGGTAGCCGGTAGACATACAAAGAATTTAAGCGCTTTTATTTTGATACCTATTAATTTAAGAAACGGTGTGAAAACCTTTTTTTATTACTGTACTCTTACCATACATACTTATTTTTGTCATTTGTCTAACTAGGAACTGTAAAAACATATAAAATAAGGTTTTAGTTTACGTTAAGTTTTTAGAAATTTGATTTTACTTTAAGCAACTTGTAATATATTTGCATTATAAGACGTAGAATAAACAACCCCATCGACTTTGTATTTTCATGTCAGCACAAGCGCAATATATTAATTTTGTAACAGTATACATGATTGTATTATATTACAAAATTTTTAGATGGAATTATTGATGTTGTGTAAAAATTTAAACAGCAGCCTGCTCGTTATAATGTTGATATTAGTTTTACAAACAAAACGTTATTCGCCCGATTTATTTTGTTTAAATTGCTGTCGCATATATTAATGTTAAAATCACAGTGGCATTAAACGCAATTGTTATTGTCTCGTTACATGTTATTAATGTCGTTGCATTATTTATATTTTAATTGGGAAACTGTATTCGTTAGACTGTGAAAGTTACAAAGGGACCCAATAGGTTTTTTAAATTTTAATTAAAATTAAAGACATCATTAATTAATATGCAGGTACTGCCTGCTACTCCTACATTTTTAAAAATTTATAGAATTGAACTCGCTGTTGCAGGCAAAGCTTTAATTGTATGCATGTATTTTTATAAACAAAACGAACTGTTGCTTTTGTCGAAAAAAAGACATGATTTTTGCCTAAGTAAAAATATAATGTTGTTTTTATAAAATGTAATGTGTGTATACTACCTAAGTACCTACTTAATTACAAAAATGTAGGTTAAAAGTGTTAAAAGATAAAATGATATTTTTTCTGTAAGATATTCCTTTCTGATTTTGATAATATTCAATAAATGAATTGCTTATGTAAAATTATATACATCTCTCTTCCGTCACCTCCTCTCAGAGTTATTTCACTTGTTAAGAACTTTTCTATTCTTCTAACAATCTCTATATATAAAATTAAATAAATTCAGTGCCTTAGTGACACATTTGTAAATGAAATATAGTTTGTATCACTATCAAACATTTTAACTAGCAATACCTTTGTCGGTCGTATGTCGTATATTAACTTATGCTAATTAGGCTAATAAATAAAGGTTTTTACATAAAACATTATCAGAAACGCTTTACCAGGGAACAGCTATCAATCAAACCTTTTGAAATTCAATCTATACTTTTAGACCCTTCAATTAAGCATAATTTAAGATAAGCCTTTAATTTCTACGTCTCGGGTGGGCTCAAGGAAAGTGTAAGCCGGTCATTAGCTACAGTTTAGTAAATTTTTATACCTTTTGTTTTAAACACATCATATTTCTCAAAAAGTATCCATAATGCATGAGATATCGAGCGCCTCATAGCAATTATGTGTAATAAATCTCAAGTTAGATCAACAGCTGGTGCTTCAATCTTTTTTAACAATATTTTACATCACTTGCAGTATTATTCAGGTAAAATCACGCACCGAAATTAATCTAGTCTGTCAAGCACCACTTGGGTGACCTAAAACACTCGGATATCACAAAACCGCGTTATCTTCGAAAATAAATGACCAATTAAATAATCTAATTCATTTCGTTTGGGTCCCGGTCCTTGACGGGGTGGAAGCATAAATCAACATGCCGTCGAGTGGCGATAAACATTTTGTGACCAGCCGAGGTGATAAAAAAGTGTCCTCTTTTTTGGACACTGGCCGCGAAGTGCTTTTGAAAGGGTGACATTTTTTAACAGTAGGTAGCTCCTTAATTGTTGCCATGGCCACCCTTTAAACATCCCTGGCCACAAAAACTTTCTAAATAAATGACCCTAATGAGCCATTTGGGGCGCAAAAAAACTAGTAGGTAGCCGGCGTAATTGGTTTTAATGGGACTTTGATAAGACGGAATTCTCGACTTGAAGCGTTGACATCACTTGGATAAATATTTTCGATTGCATGTCCGCACATCAAGTGGAAGCTAATGGGGTAAGCAAATAAAAGATGCACGCACTTGTATGTATTAAAGTGCTACAATGCAGCTTCAATGCGGATAAGAGGGTCAATATTTTGATAGCAATCGTGGTTCGACGGTAACATGTGGTCAAACATTGAGCAAGAGCTGCCATGCCACACTGTAGAGTATGGAGTTTAATCGCCGCGGTATGATAATGGCCGGGTTATGCAAAACAAAATGTAGCTGCTCTTTCTGCTCTTTCGTTACGGTCGTACCATGCGTCACAGGAACCGGTGCGTTCAACCCAAAAATAGCCAGCCGGGATGAATCAGTCGCTAACTCGAGAAATTCCTGGAGATCAAAGACTTTCGCGGAACAATTTGCCTTTTTTTGTATAACTAATATTAATTGCATATCGTGATTTTGACAGAATACTGTTTAATGTAGAGGTATTATTATAATACAAAATTAATACGATCAGCAACTTGCAGAGTGGTTATTGGAAAAGTTTCGTAACAGCACACCAAGCTTGGTCAGAATGGGAAAATTCATTTGTCTATGAAGGCAGTACGTGTCCTGTAATTTCACTAGTAACTTTACAGATATGATGAAACCTTAAAATAGGTGCTTTTTTGACATTTACAATTACAATACACATTTTCACAATTACATTTAATAAAAATGTTAAACTTTCTCTAACTCTAAAACATTATAAAGTTCAATACCCAAATATTGATTACCTGAAAGTATACGCGATAAACTAAACATAAAGGGAGATTTAATGACGTGGAAAATTTGCCCTGTTCAACTTGACACTTGCTCCCAGAGCGCGGCGACCCAAGCCATAAAGCAAATTTCAATAATTTTACTGACGGGCGTGAAAAAAATATGTGCATCTGTCAAAAAGCTTCTGGATGTGTTAAAAGATACTTTGAATTTGTAAGAACGAATAAATAAACTACACAAACTGACCAATAATGCATATTAGCTGATTAATTATGGTTCTAACTATTTCTTTAACGACTACCTATAGATGGGCCGGGACCACCGGCGCACGGAATCATATACTTACATTATCAGACAATCAGGTGATTCAAGCCTACAAAATCCTCTCTGGAAGAGATGTCTAGAGTTCCGAATAACTCTGGCAATTCCATGTTCCATGTGCATGTTCCATTGACCGTGACACCTACACGAAATAAATAAATGAAAGGTTCTATTCAAATTAAAAAGATTGTACTAATTATATAGGTACTAGCTGTTGCCCGCGGCTCCGCCCGCGTGGGACTCGGTTATATCGCGCCCAAAAGTAGCCTATGTTTGACCTCAGGTCGTTAACTACATCCCTACCAAATTTCATCACAATCGGTCCAGCAGTTTAGCCGTGAAGAGGTGACAGACAGACAGACAGACTTTTGCATTTATAATATTAGTATGGATTTTATAGAACAATGTTTAATAACCAAAGCATTCTGTAACTTCGCGTTCAGTATGTAAAAGTTTTCTTAAACTTATTGAATAGTAAGATAATTTCAGGAATATTAAATTATGTTCATATTGGACATAAATTTGAAATAATGTTTAAAAAAATAATGTTTTTCATTTAAGATCTTTGTCTTAAATTTTAAATATTTGAGTTTTTGTATTGCAACAATAACAGTTTAAAAACAATATAGTCAATTGTTATGGGTTAGTAAGCACGTTTTGTTTGTCAAATAACAGTAACTGCAGACAAAACAAATTACCTAAAAAACAGAACAATGAAACGGTTTCTTTTAAAAGAATTTCGCATTTACCTTTGAATGGATTTGATGGTAATAAAAATATGTAAACATAATTTTACATTTATAAATCCTACTTGCAAGGACTAACTCAACTATATTTTTTGCACAATAAAGTCTATACATTTTAATTACCGTCCCTTAATCAATCTTCATGATATATGATATTTGTAGGTACTGCTTATATATTTTCTTCTGAAGTATATCATTTGCGTTCCCAAATTAACTTTGAGAACCATCTTATTTTAAACATTGTAAATTTAATAATGATAAACTAAAGAATCAAAATATTTACCAAATTAATTTCTGATAGAGAGAAAATGCAATAAGTATCTACCTACTTATCTACATTTAAGACTATTTCAAATTCAAATTGCCTATTTATTATATCAGGATCGACTATACTGGCTAAAGTAATAAGTTTAGAGATAATCCCTAAAGGTTATCGCTTATCAAGTGGTGAACAAAGACATTTTATTCCAGTTAGTTATGCGGTATATAATGACATATTATTGTACAGTGAATAATAGAAAGCTTTGTCGTATCTCCACTTAGAATGCTAATTAAATTATTAGATACTAAGAAGTGTCTTTATACACATTAGTGAATAATTGAGTCGTGTATTTTTGAATATTTGAAGTGAAATTAATCTACTTTTACATAATATAGTCACTGAGTTTCAGAGTAGAAGAAACGTGTAAGTGAAAATAAGTTCTTAATTTAACTTTCCTAAACAATTTTTTGCAAACTTAACACTCTCGATGACAGTACGCCTCTCGACGTAGATAACAATTAACTGTTATTGTTATCTCGTTTACTGTCCGCGAAAGTGTTAATCAGTAAAGTTAGTATACAAATAAAGTCAAACTTCTGAATCGCAATTAAAAATAACATGTTACTTCAATTAACTACATTATTTTATCGATTTCATAGCCCTTTCAATTTCACTTGCATGCTCAATATCGTACCAACTAAAGATATAAGCGTTAATAAGTTTATCGCTGTGTCGTAATCTACGGGTCGGCCATTTGATACAATGTATGCTTTAAAGGCTTTCTAAGCGTAATTTACAATTCCTCTAGTTAGTAAATTAAGTCATAAATATACTTTTATGTCTCTTGCATAACTCCGGTGGTGTATTTATAAGGTGGACAAGCCTCGTAACATAAACTAAACTTTGCTCTTTAAACGTTTTGACATCTCTATTTTTAACTTGAAAGTAGAACTTATTTTATAAGCACGTTTGATTTTTCACACCGACCCATTAATTTAATTTTGTCTTCATTTTTAATTGAATATAACTATTTTTTATTATTATAAGTTTTTAAATATAGTTTTGTTTTTATTATTATAAAATTATATTCTATGTGAGAAAATAAACTGAAAATATAACTTTTAGTTTGTCAATATCATACTAAGCGCATTTCGTAATGCATTATTTTATTTGATGCATAAAAATATTTTACTTTTTGTTTTAATTTATTACTCAACGAATTATATTAGAAATATTAAAAAAAGTAATATTTCTGGCAAGGGACTTAATATCTTTCTTGACTTGAAGTTCAATATGTAACTATAAAAGACAACTAACTAAGTACCAATGTAAATGAGTTAATTTAAGAGAGACAAAGAAAGATTACTAACAATTGGATACTCTACCTAATCCAACAGTTGCCGAGTATCGTTCTATCTAATATATTATGTATAAAATTCTCTTATAAGTAATAGTGTTCGTAAAAAAACCGGCCAAGTGCGAGTCGGACTCACGCACCGAGGGTTCCGTACAAACCTGCAAGGTTTACAAAGTTCGTTCATTACGACAATCGAGTCATAACTATGGTATTTTTATTGCAAAATGAAATTCATAACATTACAATGGGGAAAGATGGAGGAGCATAAATTTAAGACAAAGATCTCTTTATCGTTTAAGTAATCCTTTATTTTAAGTAACCAAAAATTTAAGGTTTTCGGAATTTTTCCTTTATGTGTGCTATAAAACGTTGCTTCATGCCAAATTTCAAGATTCTAGGTCGACTGGAAGTACCCTTTAGGTTTTGATTCCCTTGCGAGTACTTGCGAGTTTCAAAATATGCAGCTTAAATTGCTGTTTCTTTTGATTGCGTTGACATAGAAGTTTGATTTTGCTACAGCTTAAAGGTATTATAGACCTGAGTATTTGGTATGAATTTCAATTTAATACCTCTACGCGTTTATGAGGAAATGGGTAGTAAGTTTAAAATTATTAAAAAAAAAATATATTATGTGATGTAACTAAAAATTTATGGTTTTCGTAATTTTTCCTTTATCTATGCTATAAGACGTTGCTTCGTACCAAATTTCAAGATTCTGAGTTCACGGGAAGCACCCTGTAGGTTTTGATTCCCTTGCAAGTGTCAAAAATTTGCGGCATAAACGGCTGTATCTTTTGATTGCGTTGGCTTAGAAGTTTGATTTTTTCACAGCTTCAAGGGACAGTAGACCTGAGTAATTGATATAAATTTCAGCTTCATACCTCCACGCGTTCCTGAGAAAAAGGGTCTTGACAGACGGACGGACGGACGGACGGACAGACGGACAACAAAGTGATCCTATAAGGGTTCCGTTTTTTCCTTTTGAGGTACGGAACCCTAAAAAGATCCTCCAAAAGGGCTTAACCGATTCTTATGATTTTGTTTCAGTCCTCAATGTTTGCCATGTCAGCTTTTATATTTATGTTAAACAATTAATTTATTAGACCATTGATATTAAGTAAATCTTTTCTCCAACTTATCATGAAATTCTACTTAAAATGAAACACATGTAAAAGTAAGTAAGTGTTAAAAGCTTGGATGTGTCATAATAAAACCAGCCAATATATTTCATTCATAACATTGCTTCATGGACAATTGTGAAAACGTATAAGCAATAATAATAAAATATCATTGTAGGCTCTAAATATCATAATAAAGGACCCAGGTGTAACATAAACTTACAACAGTCCATTTTATTTCGTCAATACAGACCGTGCGAACATCATTGTCACAATAAAATCGGGGGTGTTAACTTGTATGTACTTTATGACTGGTATGGTCTTGAGAGTAGGTTTATTTTCTTGTAA
The DNA here is from genome assembly GCA_947044815.1 of Apomyelois bistriatella. Lineage (NCBI taxonomy): Eukaryota > Metazoa > Arthropoda > Insecta > Lepidoptera > Pyralidae > Apomyelois > Apomyelois bistriatella. Next base: position 4,528,513 of record OX345693.1, read on the forward strand.
GGTTTATTTTTTTATTAATATCATATCATCCTAGCCGTCTTCGCTAATAGCGACCGCTTTGGATTAATTTTTTGGAACTACTAGATTTTCAAAAGCCGTTGCTTTTCTCCTATAAGGATTTTGGGATGTGAAGTTTATTTTTCATTTTACGTCCATAAAAATCTTCCGCGATTTTTGTTTAAAGTTTTGATTAAGTACCTACTTATTATCTAAATTTATCATAACCAATATTACATACTCATCTCAATGAAAAAATCATATACTTAATCATCACTGCATTCAGCATATTAAATTTCAAATCGTTCCTAACCTTCAAATCCAACAATATTCTCGCGTCTGCTTTGAGGCACCGCTTCCGTCGCGTACAATAGATGCATGCAAACTTAGTGAAATGGGTAAAAATAATCCTCTACCCGAGTCCAATACATCACGCAAACTGTCAGTGGCTACCGCACGAACAAAAATATATCCATTGTGAACGACGCCCGACGCTTTGTTGAAAACTTTTGTAAAAACTTGTGCAATTTCGGCAATACACGCACGAAGCGACAAAGGGATCCTTAAATTCTTAAGCCGCGATAATCTGACGCTGTCTATTCTATTTTTGCACGATTTCAAAACTCTATTAAAACAGTCTATCAATGTTTACTTTTAATTAGAGGCTTTTTTTTGCACTTATTTTTTATACATGCTGTTCGTTTTAGTTATAAGTCTTCACAAATGAAATAACTGCGAATAAGCAACATATATATATATTGCTAGCGACCCGCCTTGGCTTCGCATGGGGGTAATATTATGGGTTTTGCTTACAAAATCTTCCTCTTGAATCACTCTATCTATTAAAAAAAAACCGCATCAAAATCCGTTGCGTAGTTTCTAAGATTTAATAATACATAGGGACAGACAGCGGAAAGCGACTTTATTTTATAATATGTAAAGATAAAAATTACTACGTAATATGATATACTTGATTATCAGAAAAGTTCACAGAACTTTTGATAGATTACCATTAAGTTAAATAAGTCCAGTTTAAATTAGCTAAATACTAAGGAATTAAAAAAGAAAATAAATAGATTTAAATACTGTAGAATACTCATTTATAAGAAAATTAAACGATTAAATCATCTAGCGACAGGCATTCGATTCGACAACTCGTTCTCAAATTGGAAACACTTAGCTTGTCGTCACGCTCCGCAATTAATCAATTTAAAAGTAGAACGTTCATAAAAAGATCTAGCTATCAATCGTTCTCTGTGTGGGTCTACCGGCGCCGGCGTCGCCCTCTGCGCCGTTATAGCAGCTCCGTCAAAACAAACATTATTCAAAATGCATGTTTTCATTTATTTTTATAATACACCCACGTTTTGAAAACTACCGCGTGTGATCTCCATATAAGAAGTGGTTTCGTGAGAGCTTCCTGGTTGATGTTTGTCATAATTCATAATCGACGTATATTAAATTGACGAATGTACAGAAAAATATCATATAGCCTAATATTTGTTATAACGTCCCGTATTCAAACAATACAATTACGTCTTAGAAAAGTATTAGCATATATACCTATTAATAATAACAAAAAATTTAAGTTATCTGTCATTACGGAATATACCGTTAGTTTACTTATGTAAGTTTTGTTTTGTATCGTTTACCATATTTTTAAGTACCTACTTTCATATATCTGATTGAGATGATAATTATCAGCAATCATTATTTAGAAAAAGACTAAACATCTGCACTGTAAATATTTTATAATGTAAGAAATTAACGCCAGCCGTTTACGTTTGTATATTTAGCGACAGTAAATACTAGCATACCAAAAATAACTAGCAAAATATTTTTGTATATGGACCGTTATAATAATAAAATTATTACAATAATATTGAATAGTACCATATACAATCTTCAACATTAAATGTTACCAACCTAACAAGTATGTGAAAAATAAACACTTCTTCAAAGCTTAGCGCTTAGTAAGTTTGCTAAAGCTATCTCTAGACGCGCCTTGAAAGGCGTAATGTCAATATAACATTATGCTTTTAAGTGTCCCTACAATTCAGACGACACTTAATGTTGTCATACCTTATTATGGTAAAAAGATAAATATTATTATATAATTTTATTGTGAAAGTTACTAAGAAGCTGGCTCTAGTCTGTGGAATAGTAGATTGTTATACAAGGGAAGAAAGGAATAATTCCCGTTTAGATCAGGAAAACACAACATTCCGAGTATGAGAAATGAAAAAACTATTTAGATTTAAACAACAGTTTTGATTAAATTCAATAGTAAATTAATGATAATGCCAAGAAAATATTTGAAACTTTAGTTTGTTGATAAATTTCCGTCGTACCGTATGCACCATTGATCCGCACCATCAATGGTGCAGATGAGACTGATTGGTTTCGTTTGCACCATTAATGGTGTAAACGAAACCGCGGGTTGGATATGGTCTCATCTGCACCATTGAGATGATACCATATGCACCATTGACCTGCACCATCAATGGTGCATATTATTGATGTTCCATCATCAATATAGAGATTTTTCCATCAATCTCAGGGCTATATACTTAATCATTTTAAAAATAAATAGAAATAGAATTCACTTGCACCCATCACACTTTAGAATTGATTTGCTTTAGTTTTAGCAAAATTGTGTTTGACATAGTATTTACGAATACATGTCACATTAACGGATTCTTTTACATTAAATATCGATAAGGTAGACAAGGACATTAAAATCTATCTTTTACAGTAAATCTCCTTAGACAAACAATATAAGGTTCAGAGCTCTGAAGGCATACCATTCTCGTTGCTTTGTTTAAACACCACAACACATTTTAAATTGTATACTCCTTGTCACCAACTCAATACTTCCTACAGCGCATATTTTTGAAACTCATAATTTGTTTGAATACCTTTATACGACCCCAAACGATATTTACATTGGCATGAAATCAAGAAAATATAGTTAATGGAATCAATTTCGTGCAGTAGCTATATGGCAATTCAGATTCATAGAGCGAAAGTTAAACAATTAGCATATTTAATAACAATATGATTAAATAATCTATATAAAATGCTGATAATCAAAAACCATTTTCTAGTTTTTTTTCTCCGTAATTTACTTTATGACACACCAAGAGCACCTTGGCATTAAGTCTGCCAAATTTATTTTGTAATTTTACCAGTGGATCAATATATAATTTATATGGTATCAATCACCTGTGATTAATTCAAAGATAATTAAGTAATTTATGATACAAGAAAATGAAATAGTGTCTCAAAATACTACAATACAAAATCCACAAATTATTTGAAACTTACCAACGGCTCCAATGGGAATAATATCCCTTCCAACCCTGTCATCATTCAAGTGGCCATAAATGATGAACTTAACCTTGGCCGCGATGTTTTGGTTAAGATTTAACTAGCATATGTGGGTCGTGAGAACAGTTTTAATAGACCCATTGCTCCCAGTAAGTGCTTGTGTAAACAATCATAAACAATAGCTGCTCCTGTAATTTCTCCTAGCAACCCCACGAAGTTATAAAAAGATGTTATGTTTTTAAAACCAATCTACAATACTTTTATAATAAAAGCCCGAGGTCACTCACTTGTCTAGTAAACACGAAATTTCAAAGACTATTTTGACCTATGACGCTGAAATTTGGCAGATAGGTACTTTATTATTAGGATTTTGGAGGGAGATGTCTGCTAAGAACAATTTTCTGAAATCATTAAGAATGCCTGTGGGCAGCTGGATAAAGTGAGCTTAAGAGTTTTAATTTGACCTAACATTTGATTAATTAACGTTATAATGGAAAAGGTACATTGGTCAAAAACAAATTATGACAGGTTACATTTTAGATCAAATTTGAATGAATATGATCAAAAACAACGTATATTTTGGCAGTACCATGCAAATGTCGGTCAATCGTAATGGCCATTGCCAACGAATTGAAAACCAATAATTGTAATATGCATAATTTCAATAAATCACGTGATTTCCGATCCGATTTCCTATACTCCGACTTCATTAGCATTATCCAGCATAATAGGCAACTAATAATCCAAATTGAACTGAAATATTCGTAAATCTGTTTATCTATTTCCACATCGCAGTTACAAAATATCCAGAAAATAGAAAATATCCACCTAAATTGTAACTATGGCAATGCGTAAGTATATTTCTACTTTTGTGGGCGTTGTAGATATAGGTCTTACAAATGCTCCATTGCCTGTAATATAAGATGACTATTAACATTAAAGTTGTTCTACAAGCAAATGACTGGTATATTGTCATACATCCATATCCATACTTCCATACTTCCATATCCATCCATACTTCCATACTAATATTATAAATGCGAAAGTCTGTCTGTCTGTCTGTCTATCTGTCTGTCTGTCTGTCACCTCTTCACGGCTAAACTGCTTGACCGATTGTGATGAAATTTGGTAGGGATGTAGTTAACGACCTGAGATCAAACATAGGCTACTTTTGGGCGCGATATAACCGATTACCACGCGGGCGGAGCCGCGGGGAACATCTAGTTGTCATATAAATGCGTGCGCCAGTAATTCTAAGTTTTTGTTGACAATTTCGTGTTTCATTGTTAACCTTAACATGTTCTTATATTAAACATTGATTTGACACTTGACCAGTTATTTTTTTTTAAATAATTTTCCATTGGTTGACCTCTATGTTTGAAGTGTCGTATCTGTTACTCTTTAATTTTTAGACGCTGCATTTATGATACCGGAAAATGTGTCCCTTTTGCAACGTTGTCATAAACACATGAATTTCCGTTATCATTATAATAATTTTTAAACAGGGTTTATTGGTTATAATCTGGTTTTATTTATAACATGTGCCGGGGACATCAGGGATATCTTATCTGGTCGGGCTACCGCGGCGCGGCTACTCATTACAGAACGATTTTATCAGGTTCGAAGAAAGTTGACGCTAATAAAGAGACTTTGTTTTTGTTTTTATTATACTAGTTGTTGGGCGCAGCTCCGCCTGTGCAAAGCTTTGATATATTTCACAAAAACGTAGCTAACATGAAACAAATCTAGGAACTGTATATCTATGTATTAAAATTTTATCGAAGTTAGTTTATACGGTTGGTTGTAGTTACAAACTTTTGAATTTATAAAATTCCTACCTTTAGGCGACTGAGGACAATCAGAAAAAAAATACTAGGTATAAAAATTACTGTAACCCAACACTATTACTTATATTAGCACTAATACTTAATACTTAGTCTTGGTTCAGACAAATTAATGGTCAATGAAGTAAAATTAAATCTTATTAAAAGTGTTAAGATTGAAAAAGTAAATTAATTTTTACTGACACTTATCAATGCTAATATAACATAATAATACTATAGGATTATGGCATCACAATATTCATAGACAAGCATCACTATCACCCACTCAATGACGGAAGTCCTTGTCAAGAGCGGTTCAAATCTGAACCAGTCAAGTGTTAAATCGGGGTCATGCGCTGACCACAGAACCAATCATCTCATATTGAAGGGTTACTATTACCATTATCAAATAACTACCCGCAGTTTTTGAATCCACTTAAACATGTTTTGTAAACTAAATCAGCTTTATTTCATTGATGATACGGTTGTTGTCTTCTGCTTCAAGTAATGCATTTCATTTAATGCCCTTTCGAACATGTCATATCACATGTCTGGTCGATGTTTAACTGTCAGTTTGAATTAACATATATTTTGTTTTTGATCTAATATTTTCATGACCGTTTTCTGTTACGAAAACATGTGTTAATTTTGTCTTAGTACAGAAAACACGAAAATTTCTCAACACTTTTGAAATACTGAGAAAACATTAATCCGAATTATGAAACTGTCAAATTTATTAAGTATTTTAAATTGACGACATAAAGTTTATTTTGGAAGAGTTGCAATAATTCCGAGAATCATAACTAAGACAAGTTTAAGAGTTTCAGAGCTCGATTTGACAGATGTTTATGGTCGCCTCGGCAATCCAAATAAATATTATCGAGTTGTTTACATTATTGCGAGATGCTGGAAGTGTCAAGTTGACGGACTACAGAGGCTTCTGTTTGTATAAATAATTCATTTAGATGTGAGATTAAATGCTGTAATTTTTTTTTTTCATTTAAGTAGGTGAAATTCTGTTTTCAAACAGATTTTGATCATTATAGACATAGAATTAAGAAACGCGCGCGGTCTCTGTCATTTTTTTTTCAATTTATGATTGTAAAGAATAATTTCAGCGAGAAGCGAAGAATAATTTTTGCTCTGATAATATTATATGTAACGTTTTTGGGCCGCACTGATTGTCAGTTTCTCTCAATGATTGACTGATAAAGAATGCTCTTAGGATTAAGCCAGTTAACTGTTTAAAAGTATTTCGTACTTATGGGAACTATAAAGTTTGAATAAATAAATTTATAAGTACTTACTAGCTGTTGCCCGCAGCTCCGCCCAAATGGATCTCGGTTTAATCGTACCCAAAAGTAGCCTATATCAAACATAGGCTACTTTTGATATAATCGAGCCGTATATAGTTAGGATATATCCGAGCCCTGGTCTTTATATAATTTCATACCAAATTTTATCAACATCAGTCCAGCTATGAAAGCGGTACAGACAGATAGACTTTCGCATTTATGATATTATTATGGATATAAAAATCAGATCAAAATAATGACATGGACAACATCATATTTTTTTGCTCTAATTTAATTTCTTTAACTTCACTTCTAGATTAAGGCCAAACATTTAATAGGTATTTTACCTAGGAATTTATTTTCAGAAACCCGCTACGAAAACGTTTTCTTTCTAAAATCTTTTATGATCTTTAGTAGCACGTGTTGATAAAAGCCTTGCCTTGACGATGTGATTCCGGTGCCCGTGGACTGGGTTTGTGGACCTCGTTACGTATTATTAAATAAAGGAAAGGGTTTTATTAAATTCAACCTAAAACGAAAAAAGGATTTTTAAATTATGCGTTTGATAGTCTTATTCTTGGTGAAAGTTATAGGATACAAACTATGAGGGAATGAACACGTGAAGCACAATTGATGAAATATTTCTAGAAAATATTTTGTACGTGTCTTATGTAAAATGTTCAATATAGTCATTAAAAATTAACTTTTTTTAAATTATGGTTTATTTGTTTCAGATGAAAAAGAAAAGGGGAAGCAATGAAAAAGTACCTCAAATTCAAAGTAAAGCTGGTAACATCGCGCTGAAAATGTGGTAGAGTCCACCGACATGGACACGTTGGGAGTGGTGACGTCATTGCTTAGTCTGATCTTCTGCTGTTACCTGAGTAAGTTTTTTTAACCAACTTTGAAAAAAGCAAGTTCGATTTTTTTTACCCTGTTTGTTTGTCTGCGATTTTCTTGCGTTTCGCTAAACTGTTTTCTGTATTTTGTAAAATTTAGCATAAAGTTATGTTATTTTGATAGACTTCAAAAAAGGTTCTCAGTTTGTCAATATAATTATACTTTAGCGTTATTTGGAGTATATTCTGTTATTCTTTTTCAAGAACAATTAGGTGGGTTTGTTCATTTTTATTATTTTTTAGTTTAAACGATTCATTTCAGACCCTAAAAACAAAAGAATATAGCTAGGTAGCAATAAATCATATTGAGACTGAATTCTAATAAAAAATTGTTTATGTTACCATTATTATACTGGACACAATATGTGCATTAAAATAAATTTAGACAATTTTTATACGATGGGAAATGCCATATTTTTATGTCAACTGTCGCAACGTAGAGATCTTGGTATTTGGGACGTAAAGTTTATGGTGTATTTTATGGTTATTGCCATTGGTGATAACCATGTGTTGCCATTTTTTCTAAAGATATCTTAAATAGTTTTTGGCCTAGAGCCCTTTTTCATAATTTAATTTTTACTAATCACATCGCTTTAAAATATGTTTCTAAGATTTTGGTAGGTACCCAGAAAAGTTTTTTAGTATAAATTATCAAAATATATTTTTTTAATATATTTACTTGAACTGTATTATAATTCCCCTAATTTAGTATTGAAAAATACGATACGATAGTAAAATAATATTCAAATAAACGAATTTATATATACATTAAAATATTATGCTGGATTGTGATTTATTAATAAAATTTACTCTTCAATCAACCAATCATCAAAAATAGAATAGAATAGAATAATCAACAAACTTTTGAACAGTAAAACTAGGAAATTTTTTCTCAAGACAATGATAATTAACAACAAATATATAAACACTCTATTAACGTTTTCAAACCCAAACAACAAAAATTAACAAACTTTTTACCCACAGCTAATTTAGTATTCGTATAAATCCCTCGTGTTAATGCCCAACTAGAAATTAATTTTTCCGTTCAAACTTACTTACTTCTTAGAGCAATAAAGTATAAAAATAAACGGCGAAGGCAGAGTTCAACCAGTGCTAATAGCTTGGTATTCACCCTCATGGGGTAGAATCCCCCACACTATTTGATATTTAGTGCCTTGCCGTACCATCTAAGATTTGTTGCTACACTTACAGACGCGAAAATAACCATGTCATTCAAACAATATTGCGTTAATTTGTCAATGGTTTGAAAATAGGTTTGTGTTTTATTCAGTTGTTACATTTCGATAATAAAAATAATGTCAAATGTTCATAAAATACATACCTCTCAATGTAGTAGCGTTTGCATTCTGTGCAACTTAGAAGGAGTGGGTTACAAAGTAAATTCATAACTTCACTTGATAGTGATCACTATGTAGTGAAGTAATAGTGATCTATCATTTCACTATCACTTCACTATCACTATCACTATCACTATCACTACATAGTATAAAACAGAGTCGCTTTCTCTGTCCCTATATCCCTATATATGCTTAAATCTTTTAAGTACACAACGGATTTTGATGCGGTTTTTTTAATAGATAGAGTGCCTCAAGAGGAAGGTTTTTATACCCATGCAAAGCCGGGGCGGATCGCTAGTCCTGAATATTCTTTTATTTATTTCAAACTGCGTCTCGGCCTCTACGGGGGTTTCTTTTACGACCACCAGCCAGTTGTTAGGACCAACAGTTTAATGTGCTCTCCAAAGAACGGAATTATCTATCTTACCAGATAATCAAGTGACCCTTTACGACAAAATACTACCAAGTCAATGCTTAAGGTAGACTAGGATAAATTTTTACAAAATACCTGATTCACTACAAAGGTATAACGTTTTTCAAATACGTGTTTTACATAAAATTCAGTTTTATCTCAGTAAATCTTTTTGTTTAGCAATGTGCTTTTTCCAACGAATATTATAATCTCGCCCGTCACTTCATTCTTTTGTTATTTTAGTTTTTACAGACGTGCAATCCTCCGTTCTGTATTAAAAGAAATGCGCCTGACAAAAAAGGCAAAATTTAAAGAATTTAAATAGCACAGCGTCGAACAAATTCACAATCATAAAAAACTATCGTGACTGATACAAATAAATATTTAAAAATTGTGTATATTTCTGTTTAAGAACTATTTAATTTAAAAACCGTGTCTAATGATAAACAGCGTTAAACGACTCCCCGGAGCGTACTTTGTGGAGGAAAGCGTAACTTATTGACACTACTCATTAGGATAACAAAACACACATGCGTAAATCTAGTCCCACATCTGCCTATCGCATATATTTTACAATCAACGGCACATCCCACAAAAGTTCCATGTCTGGACAACGTCATTCCCCCAGTTGACTAAGTCACTTGGGCTGAATTATTTTATACTGTGGTAAAGCATGCGACGTAACACAAAAAATTGAGGCACCCCAGGCGGTTATCAAAGCGTAAAGAAGTTAAGCTAATGTTAAACGACGCCTATCTTTTGTGCCTAATGCGTGATGGATGCTGCGTAAAATGTAGTAAAAAGAATAATAAAAATAAATAGAGTCAAACGCTCGGGGTCGTTTACAATAGACACTAGCATAGTGCACGTCATTGTGTTATAGACGAAATTGAAAAATGGTTCGATATCTCGAATCTTGATTTAAACACAAACTTACTGTGACTTTTATTAAAAAGTACAATCGACCCTTGTCTCGGAATAGGACATTTATGCATTCGAAATTTAAAACATATAATTTAGAGTTTCGAACGGAAGTGTTGGAACCGTTTTGAACGGTACAACTCCTTATTTTTAAAGGATAAGGCTTTTGTGTTTTCTTTTCTAGTTCAATCAGATAAGTGGAAGCCGAAGTCTTAATACAGATGTTAGTTGTTCCGTAAATATCAATGGTATCGCGAAGGGACATCGCCAAAAAACGTATTGCGTCTCAAGACATCATTTCAAAGGATCTCCGATCAGATAGCATTCAGTTTGCAAACTATTTTTTTTTGTGTTTATTTTGTATGCTTCTGTGCGCCGACATTTTAAGTGGTGTTATCTTTTGAAAGTGATGATATTGTCAACTTATTAATCATAATATCCCCAAAAGTTTACAATAGACACATGACTTTATCAGTGTTATATTACTTGTTGTATGCTCAGATGCATAACATAAATAAATTATGTTAGACATGAAACGTTGCTAAGATTAGCAGTATCATAGCGGTCTGTTATTTCATCTGCCCACGCGCCCGGTCACAACAACAAGGCAAAAGAAACGATGCAACTGTCACCAACGTCTTTCCACAAACTACATATAAATAAATACAATTTCAGACTACACCACATTCGTATTATCTACTCTTACAAAAGTAACATAAAGTCCAATTTTCATAAATCCAAAATTCTTGTTTCAATCATACGTCCTGTTGCCCTCATTTCTATCAGGTATGTCGGGCCCTATGAAAGATGACACTGTGTCAACAATTTGTCTCGTCGCGCATTAGAAGAACGCCTTACAAGGCAAACATTGTATCACGAAATACATATTAAACTAATCCATGCGTCCGTTGCAGTCGAAGTGGCTAATTCTTAACACATGTGCAAAGGAGCGTGTTCCGTTTTTTGCACCATAACATCTAAGTGCTATTTCATTAACCGTGACATTTCACTGCCTGTTTGAACTTTAATCTGTAAAAAAAAGAAGTATAAGCTTCATATTCTTTTTATTTTAGAATCCCACTAATATTATTAAAGGCGAAATTTTGTATGTTTGTTTTATGAAAATTTTATGAAATTTGGTATATAGGTAGCTGATACTTTGATTTAACACATGGGATATTTCATCCCGAAAAGTACTAGATTCCCTTTGGTTTGGTCAAAAAATGGCGCTTTATAAAGTATGTGGCGCTGTTGTACATGTTATATCGCAGGTGTTACTAACAAGTCACTTAAGATGCTTTAGAAAAAGCTAGTATTATTATTATTAGGTAAAACTTACACCTTATTGTGTAATACATTTTTGCCAACGACTGAGCAAGCTCAATTAAGCCTAAAGTATCGCGACAACTAGAGGTACATCGCAAGTAATAACTCCATTGGCTTCAAATTGCAAGAGGGTCTCAAAATTGAACACGTGTTCGAAATTTGGAAAATCATGATTACCTCCTAAGGGAGCCAATCACGGCCATTAGAATTAGATATTCGAAATTTAAATGCCTATCGAGTTACACGGGGTGACAGTTACAGACACTAGAATTCGTGAGAGTTGCGTAATTAGATATGAGCCAATTTGTAATAAGTACCTATATAGGGATATTCTATGTGCTTTAGCATGAACAATCAAAGAATACTCTGTGTCGATATCTTGTTTGATCTTGATTCATATCGCAATACCAGGTTTGTGTTAAAACTAAAAATTATTGAATGAATCAAAGAGAGCTCCACTTAACACAGTCATAAACCTACATTCTCGCGCGAAGTGAAAGAGATGAACCAAATGTTCGTTGGAAAGTTTATAGGCCGCAGACTTCTGAGATAGCAGTCAAAAATTTATTATAGTTTGTGTTGGCTGCAATATACGAGTTGGTCTACCGCCGAAGTTAAATGTGAAACTCGTGTCTCCATAACCGATTTTTTATTTATTTTTTCTTGCGACGCGTGTCAACATGTGCCAGTAAATTAGCAGGGGACCAAAGTCACCCTCGCAAACTTTTTTTAACAAAGACATTTGAACAATAGAACGTAACTACTCTGACGCAAGTTGAAAATCACTCCCTTTGCCCTTGGTGTGGGCGATAGTTTCCCAGCATCACGACTCTTGGATTTGGCCCGCTAATCTTCATTATTATTGTTAGTTACCACGGTTTTTTTTATCTAATTTATATCATTATGGTTGTACGTAATTACAATTCTGTTGCATTTATTAATATTAAAACTTACCGAAATGCTATTATTGATGAGCCATCTGTTCATGAACGAGTATACATGTCAGCCTTACTAATATTTTTATACTAAAGAAGACAATTACATCTTATGACTTCACTGGTATCAAACTACTATAGGTGTATTCGCAATACATAATTCGGTATATCGCAGTATCAGAAAATGATATTTTCCGCCAAATATCCAATATAATCGATGTGGCTCTAACGCACAACTATGCTATAAAGTTACGTTTTATGCGCGATAAACTAACGTATCGAGATCAACATAAACTATATTTTATGCTCTTCCTAATCTGCTATATCTATATATGCTTGCACAGTATTCTTTATGAATATGACAGATAATTTATTGGCACCAGACGTTTCTCTATGGTAAATTTTTTGGTAAATCATTCACGGGTACAATTTTTTGCAAGATTTATTAACAAAGATGTCATCTAAAACCATCAAATAGATTTTGTGAATGCCTTTAAAGCAAGTTCTTCTTTTTCAGCATAATGTAAAGTAGTTTGTTGCTTAGATTTTTCAAAGTTATAATGTTTATACCTAATTATATCTACTGTATTTATTTATTTTGCCATAATGAAATGTGAACAAAAATCAAAATGTGAACACGAATTTTAAAGGCACATAATAGGACTTTTTAAACTTTGGAATTCATTTATAATCTCTATTTGTATATCTACTTATTGGTAAAATCATGTCGAATAACAACAGCTAAGCACCTTTGAGGTAATAATAAAACAGCAAAAATAGGGGTTTGTACCCAAAAATCGAACGATAGCAAATCGAATGGAGATTCAATTATAGATTAGCCCTTGTATCGTACCGCATACACAACGTTGGGACACGTGAATAAATAAACACAATTACTCTATACAAAGAATAATCCCGCTGACATTATTTCAAAAAAATAACTTTGTGTCTAAACTCGAGTCGCAGGCCTCCGAAGGTACATTTCGTAAAATATCGGACACCATATCGAATTTTTTTTTCTGATCGATTTTTACGTAGCAACAATAATAGCGTGCACAACAATAGACATACATCAATTCGAGTGTCAAAAACTAACATCTGCGCGTATCGTTGTAAACACAGTAAAATAGTGCAGGGGTCCTAAACAGCATCCTTGGGGGAACCCTTCAGCAAGCCTGTGTTTATAGCTCATTATTATTGTTCCGCTTTAGAGTAGCTGCAAATGACATACTCCATATATTATTAAAATAAACCGTAGCCCACTAAGAGTCTTTGTTAGGTAAATTTAAAATAAAGCAGGAAATTGCAGTGGGCAGGACTTTGCCTTTCATTAAATGCAGCCTGAAATCACCACTTGAATTATGGAAGCACTTACTTGTTGTTAGAAAGATTTTGCTCAAATTTAATGCTATAGTGATATCTTATTTGCCAACAGATTTAGTGGAAGGAGGACTTAGCGATGATTCAATGAGCGGCGAGGCTCCGTACATCATAGAACAACCTTTAGACGTCACCGTGGCACGTCATCAGCCAGCCACGTTGAATTGTCGAGCAGGAGGCTCACCACCTCCGACCATCAGATGGTATAAAGGAGGAGCATTAGTAGTATCTGACACACATAGAAGTTTGTTGCCTGCTGGTGGCCTCTTCTTTCTGAGAGCAACTCATGGCAGAGCACATTCAGATGCAGGAGTATACTGGTGTGAAGCAACGAATCCTTATGGTACGGCAAGAAGTAGAAACGCCAGTCTACATGTTGCAGGTAATTTAAATGAAAATTTTATTTTATATTTAATTTAGAATAATATTGCATATGCATAAAACATAATATGGCAAAATGAAAATACGTAAATAAAGAATGGTGATAGTACTGATAGTAAGCTAATAAATAGGCATATGTGTGTGTCCAGACCTATAATGTGATGGTGATTGTACCTATCGCCCATATCTTGACATCCTTTTTGTTTTTATTAGATATATTATACTTACTTAATTATAATGTATCTACCTGTTTTCGTATTTTTTTAGTAATTGGTTTTTATGGAATATTAAATTTTTAGTGCTTCGTGAAGAATTCAGATTAGAACCAGCCTCCACTCAAACAGCACAGGGCGAGACCGTAATTTTAGAATGTTCTCCACCAAGAGGTGCTCCAGAACCTAATGTTTATTGGAAGAAAAATGGCCAAATTTTACACTTTGACGGCGATTCTAGGTAAGTTCTTGAGAGATAAGCATCATTAATAAAAACTAACCTCTATTAGCTAGTAAATTAAATCCAATTATTTTTAAGAAAAAATTTGTTGAAAGTTTTCTTGCAAAATCAGCTAGACTAGAGCTCACGAGTAACAGTGAAGTAGATCCGAATTCGATGGAAACGTTTAAGAGCTCTTATGAAAGTGGGGTGGTGGAAATGCGATAGTCTTGTGAGTACAAATAACATCGTTTGATATTGGATATTACATGCACCGCATCTTAATCGTTTGTTATTTCACGACCGATCAACCAACTTGCTAATAAACAGTTGATGATCATATAATATTTTTTTATTACCTCAAAACTTTGATGTAGTAGAATTTTATGATTTGTGGTGAGATTTATGAAACACATTATATTTTTTTTGTTTGTTAATTGTATGTATTCTCATGCAAAATAGTTAAATATTCGACTTAAAAATTCTATAAAAAAATCAATGCAGAGAACAAAATTAAATTTCAGTTAAAAGTTTTATTGGCAATTTATTTCACTTCGTTGTCTATGAATTTTTATGAGATTCGAGTTACATCTTGAGGGAGCATGTTGTTACGTATGGTGAAGCATAAAAATAATTAACAGTCATGGGGAGGGCACATCAAAGTTATAAAAGAGAGGGGATTTTTGAAGTGCTCAACAAGCAATCAAGTAAAAATCTCAATAGTTCTGACTCAACGTTCCCTATATTAAATGTTAATTTCCTATAGAATTATTCCGCCCCACATTTGAATTACTTTGTTACTTGTACTTTGTTGGGTAGTAATGAAATCTATTCATTATTGTTTCATTTTACAGTAAAGCATTATGACTATTGTCCTTTCTTGTTGTTGCAGAATGCATCTAGTGGACGGCGGAAGTCTCGTTATACAAGATGCAAGGCAAACCGATGCTGGACGATACCAATGTATCGCAAGGAATGCTGCGGGTACAAGGGAATCTGCTGTTGCCATGCTCAAAATACACAGTGAGTTCCATTCTCCACACGAATGCTTTCTAGAGAACCGAGAATTTCCACTTCAATTATTTGGCTGAGATTTGTCGTACGCTATTCATATTTGAGCGTTGAATTCTGCTAATTTCTGTAATTTGACGTTGAAATGTAAGCCGGACGGCTTTTGTCACGTCGTTCGTAATACTGAGAGATATTTCTCACTGTGCAGTTAAGCCGTACTTAATCACGGGACCTGAGGACGTCGTGGCGCAGACTGGCGGCAGTGTGACATTCCAGTGCCGGGTGGGTGGGGACCCCCTGCCCGATGTGCTGTGGAGACGGACAGCTGGAGGTGGAAATATGCCTCTTGGTCGTGTCAAAGTGCTGGATGATAGAAGCTTGAGGCTCGATAACGTCATATTAGGAGATGAGGGCGAATACACCTGCGAGGCTGATAACTCCGTTGGTGCTGTTAGTGCTAGTGGATATTTAACTGTATACGGTGAGCCATATTTTTATTATTTTATATTCAAACAATTGTATTTTATTTTTAAATAAAATAATTTTTACTTTTCTTTTAAATAAACCAAAGCTTTAGCCTCTGCGCTCTGGTACGTTTACAGTTTCATTATCATTACATAGTATAATGCAAAGTCGCTTTCTCTGTCCCTATTTCCCTTTATATGCTTAAATCTTTTTCGCCCCGGCTTCGCATGGGCATAAAAACCTTTCTCTTGAATCAATCTACCCAACGGATTATGATGCGGTTTTTTTTTAATAGATAGAGTGATTCAACAGGAAGATTTTATGCCCATGCGATGCAGGGGCGGGTCGCTAGTTCTATTCAATATAAATATTTTTGAAACATACATATTTTTTTTTGTATTTTAGATCCACCGACAATAAAATTAAGGCCGAATTCTATAAACACAGAAAGTGGTTCAGTAGCAACATTCACATGCATATCAACAGGAAGGCCAGAACCAACCATGTTTTGGAGTTTAGAAGGGAATAGAACTATTATATTTCCCGGGACAACACGAGGAAAATATCATGCGTCGGTAGTATTAGACGGTGTTACAACATTGACTATCAACGATACAAATAAAAACGATAGCGGACACTCGATAGTTTGTTCTGCGGTAAATTTTGCCGGCAGTTCGTTTGTCAGAGGGAAACTAAGCGTGACGTCAGACGATGACCGCCCACCGCCAATCATAACAAACGGACCCTCTAACCAAACGTTACCTATAAAATCGATGGCAGTTTTCCCCTGCACAGCGGTCGGCACACCTGAACCAATCATTGCTTGGTATTTCGAAGGGGAAGCATTAATACAAAATCATAGAAGGAATGTCTCTAATGATGGGACCCTGATATTAAAGGATTTAGACAAAGCAGATAGCGGCACGTACACATGTGTTGCTTCATCAGAACATGGGAAATATGTATGGAGCGGTGTCTTACTTGTAGACAGTCCGATAAATCCAAATATACATTTTTTCCGAGCTGCTGACGTGTCAGCTTTACCCGGACCTCCGACAAAACCTCAAATTTATAATGTCACTGACACTAGTATTACAATAACTTGGAATCAAAACAATAAAATTGGATCATCGTCTATCCTAGGGTACCAAGTGGAAGTATTTTCTAGAGAAACTTTACTGGGAAACAATACACCGAGAAACTCCCGTGGGTGGGTGCCTATTGCAAAGAAAGTGTACCAAACACATTATACAGCTAAATCGCTTATACCGGGAGTTACATACATGTTTATAGTTCGAGCCGAAAACTCGCACGGACTTTCCGCTCCGAGCCCGGTTTCGGACTCAGCTATTGTAGGCGAAGAAGCAAATTCTTTGTGGGAAACTGGAGTATACTCCAATAATACGGAATTCCGAAACAACATTTTGACTGATAACATTGTCGAGTTAATTGAAGCTACACCAATCGACGCAAGAACAATAAAACTCATGTGGGAAATACTTAACTTTTATTACTTGGAGGGATTATTCATATATTTTAGACCCTTAGATAATATCACAACTGAATACGAGATGAAAACTATTCTGCATTCCAACGACGTATCTGGTTATGAAATAACTTCGTTGAGAAAATACACCAAATATGAGTTTTTCCTTGTTCCATTTTATAAGAGATTTGAAGGAAAGCCATCCAATTCTAGGGTGGCTCAAACTTTGGATGATGGTAAATATAATCTTGATAAATATTCAAACAGTCTTAATCACTGTCCAAAAACAATTCAGTAAGAAACATTTTATTTTCTTTCAGCGCCAGATGGTCCACCAATCAACATTGAACTATTTATTTTGAATACAACAACTGTACACTTAAAATGGTCACCTCCAGAATTACATTTACAAAACGGCGTCATAACAGGCTATAATGTTATTGTAAACTGGTTGGACATTCCGGCCAATAAATCTATGGTCGCAATAAATACCACTGTGCATCAAGCGACAAGCCTAATTATGACCAATTTGACATCGGGAGTGAGTTATTCTGTACAAATTGCTGCAGAAACCATTGTAGGGCTTGGCCCATACAGTCAAAAGGTCTACTTAAATATCGATTCTCGTTCCATTGGACTGGATCCTCTGTCAAGGTAAAAATTTCTAACAATTTAAAAACTCTCTCATCAAAATAGTATTAGATATTTTTTATTATTTATATTAACTTTCTTAAGAAATAATTTCAATTGCATATGATTATTTCTATGACAAATATCATTTTTGTTCTCTTTTCTTTCTCTTTTTAAGGCACATTAATATCTGTAAATGAAATCTATAACTATAAAAAGAGAGGTAAATATATTACTTAAACAAGCGTACGCAACGTCAACATTCAATTTGTTTCAGATATCCCATGAACGGGGAGGTATCTATAGTCGCTGGGGACTTCGTGATGGAAACATGGTTTTACTTTTTGATTGGAGCGATCGTGTTGTTCAAAATAATTGTGATTGGCGGCATTATTTACGTCCGGAAAAATAACATTTTTGCTAAGAAATCTGCTCTGCCAAATATTTACGGTAAGAAAATGATAATCTTTAATTGTATATTGTCATATTATTTTGCTGTTGTGTTTTATTTACATACAGGGGATATGCTGACGCATATCCCCTGTATGCATTGAGCAGAAATAAACAGTTATTTAGCTTATCTCGAAACGCTTACATTTTTTCCGTGGAATCAGCATCAGAATTTCAAAATTAAAAACATTCCTCGGGTGTCGTGGGGTGGCATGGGTGCCGAGCGTTTGTTTGATGGAGGCTTTGCCATGCCGAGGAGGGGCGCTAGATTACTTTCGAGTTGAAAGGTAGCACGAGCCCTCTCTAGTGAGCGCAGTAGATCTCTTTCACTTTGCATTCACGTTCGGGGTACAAAGGAATGATACAAATCCGAGAAATAAAGACCCAGTAAATGTAAATGTTTTCTATTTTGTTTTCTCGAGGCGATTCGTTTGTTGACTCACCCAGTTACCTTTAAGCCAATTTTCCTCGCTTTGTTTGCACTGTTCCGCGTTTACATCTTTAAGCCTTCGGTAAACGAGATGATTTGCATAAGAATTATGGAATTGATACAATTAAGTATTGACTTCGGGTTGTTTCAAATTATTATTCGCTTTTCAGATTCAAATGGCACAAGTTTAGTCACACAAATGAATATAAAAGCTGCCGTGTCTTTGTCACATCCGTTGAGTAGTTGTTACAATAAGAATACTGTGACTAAAACTGAGTCTTTACTTTGGATGGAAAATCAACCAGGATTATGTATGACAAGTAACCAACCAAATCAAAGCAAGGAGAAAGTTAATTCAGAATACGATAAAGTGACTCAACAATTGCCTGAATATGCGGAAGTGACATCAGCAAGAACCAATGCAAATGACTGGAATACTAGCAAGACGGCGAATTCTCCAGCTGCGTATGCATCGGTCACTCTAGTTGCGAATACCAGACAGTGTGTTAGTTCCTTGGTATGTAATTCATGCCATATACCTTTGATGCACCATAGTTAGGTACCAAATATTTCAAAATTTTGATTTATATGTATTCTAAAATGTAATTCCATTATGATGAGCTAACCGATTGCTAAATATAATTAGTTTGGTGTAATGTACCTAAATTAAAAAACGGTCAGTCACTGCGATGTCTTTATACCTAAGTTATCATATTTTCTATTAAACTATTTTAAATATTGAATTGACTAATTTTGGTTTTCTTTAATAGGGTTGGTTTCCGCCTGGAGGAAAAAATGTTGATTCTTACGAAAACCGATACGCGCCGGATGAAGAGTTGTATCCAGCAAGCAATGGAGGATATTACAATCGCAACGTCTACAGTGAAAAGTATTTCCAAGGACATCAGCATCCGAACGTATTGAAGTTCTATGACTTGCCGTCTTTAGATAAGACACAAAAGGTCCAATTAAGATACAATCAAAGTCTAGACGAAAGAAAAGGAGATAAAACAAAGACAGACGTAACTCAGTCGCTAATAGGACGAACCTATGGAGTCAATTCGAGAAAAAACTCTGAAACTGAAACTACATACAGAGCGTTTGGAGAAGATGAGTCTGATGAAGAAACTTATACAGAAGACGGTGGTTATGATGAGTTGCAAGCTATGCAGCCACACAGACAAAGACCACAGCATCAGTATGAGAGGCCGAATTTCGATAATGATGGAACTAGGACAATAGCTCGATTAACATCCTTTAGGCATGGACAAGGGGGCTTAGGAGCACCTTCTCAGCAGTCTTTAGCACCGACGCACTCTCCCCCTGCTCCTCATACGCGAGTGGACTCAATAACGCGGTAGTATCACGCCTTGCCGGTTTTCGGCGACCTGTGCCAAACGGATGTATAGACCGAAGTTTTTCCTATATTAGTGTAGTGACATTAAAATGAAAGATCGCAGTTCTTCCTCACGTTGTTGTACATATATTCGTGTATACTCGTGTAAAGAACTATTTCTTAAATAACTTTTATTTTCAATGTAATATAAGACTGAAGCCTATTATGATGTGAGAAATGGACTAAATAACGAAATGGGCCTAATAGCCGCGGTCTAAGTGTCGCACAACACAATACATAAAAGTGATTCATAACTATCTATATAGTTTCATATTTAATATATTTTATTTTACTTTAAAATTTAACAACTAGTCCTTGTATTATATAATCGCTAAAGAATACTGGAGCTAAGAGAGGAGTGTGTAAAATAACAATGTGGTATGGAATATTGGAACAAACTACAGTAAGTACGAAAAATAATATGAAATACCACTTGCAACTAACTATAATCAAACTTAACTATTGTTTATTGTAGAGGTTTATTTGTAAGAAACAAAATCATATTTATTTAAATGTTATGAATTCCATTTCACTTCTAAACTTTTTAAGACAGCAAATATTGATCAGTTTAAATTTAAATGGTGAAATCGGAAAAACACGTTTTTTGTTATAAATTTAAAGACACTGGAAAATTTCTATAACCAAAGTATGAGTATTTATGCGACACTCTCTCCCTTTGCTCCTCTTAGTATCCTTATATTAATTGTAAATAATGTAAAAAGTAGCTAAGCATTACCTTAATATTTAAAATCTCATTGGGAACGGTATGTTGATTATCAATTCTGATAGATGTTTATAATGTTATTATTGGATTTGATAGAATTCAATTGATATGTCCGTTTTAATATCAATAAACGAATTTGTAATCGTTATATCATTAGCTTAAGTAAATAAAACTAGACATTGAAACAAATTAATGCTTGGCAATAACTTGACATTACATCTTAGAACTTCAAAGTAAATATTGTAAATAAAAGTAATCCTATAATTCAAAATGTTATTGTCATCGAAAATGAGAAATAGTGAATGTATAAATCGATTGACAATGGGATGAAACCAGTGTCGGATCTACGACTTACATACAAGCGCAAAAAGTGGATTATTTAGAAAAAAGAAAGTGCTTTATTAGTAATCCACTTTTTGATCCATCTACCCATTTTCATCAGGATGAAAAAACTTTTCTTATTTTCTAAATTACACTAAAAATAGCTTTATTATTAAAATATTTTTCAATTTATTTGTAAAAATAACAAATTTTAATTTCTTGATTGTGTCATTTTAGATTAAATTAGTATTATTTGACGTGCCATAGAAGCTGTAGCTAAACATAGAATGGAGTTGTGAGCAAGTACAGAAAAAAGCTTTTACGAAAAATAAAGTTATAATCTACGTAATATAATGTGATATGAGTTGATATAGCCACTTGTTATTATAAATAAATAGCACGACTTGTATAATTGCATATCATCTGTATTAGGCAACTATAGGTAAAAAATGTTATTGAAGGTCGATTACATGTATATTTTTCTTCTAATATTAGACTTACAAAATATTTCGAAGATCACATGGTTTTTATATATGTAAGTAATTAATATCGACCTAAAGATATATATGTGACCGCCCTAATATTTTTGTCTTGTAAATATGTATGAAAAAAGTTACTTAATTGCCTTTTATACTTCAATGTAACTAAATTTCAAAATTTACTTTTAATACGTTGGATTGCTTCGTTGATGGATTATGTGCCATAGACAATAGATATCCGCAAGTGTTTTTTTTTAAAAAACAAGTATTAACTAGTTCCTATTTTCGCACTTCAAATATTTGCTTAGGAGTACGAAAAAAGAACGTAATATTTAATGCTAAGTAGAGACTGACCAAACTAAGCACAAATTAAAATAAAACACCGTAACGCCTGAATCACTGTTCTGTATAAGGTACAGGGTTTGGCAGTTCTCGATATATCAACAGAGAAAACCTTTTTTGTACGTCGAAGTAACAGAATTACATGCTCATAATATGTTATTCAGGTACAACAGTGACAAAATGAGTAGCTCGTAAATATCGTCATCCAAGTGCATGTCTATTTACAACAAATACTTTATATTTTCATTTGTATAAACCACTGCTAACAGGTATCTAAAGACATGAACATTTGTAATTAGAGCGAGAAAAAGAATAGTACTTTTCCGATATCTTGCGCAAACGGCGTAATTGAAAATACATCATACATTTTACAGGAAAGGAAAAATAGTACTTTTTTATAGATACGGTTAAATGACATTCAATTTTTTTATTTTCTTGGAAATTTTTTAAACATCTTGAATTACTTATATCCACTGCATTGCTGTGCAATTGAGCATCTACCAACCTATTTTTGTGTGCGTATTTATACATCTCGTGAAAAAAGTTTAATGGGAATAACAAAAATCTCGAAAACAAACTCTAATTTTTGTATTATTATTTGAAACCTATTTTTAATAAAATAATTTGAATTACTAAAATGAATGTTTTTATTCACATCCGTCACCAAACAGTTTATTGTTTTACATCACAAAATATTAGCATGAACTTTTGGTCTCTAATCCGTCCGTAAAAAAACTAGAAAGAAAAATATACAGTCCTTTTGGTATTTTAAATCACAAACTAATGTTTTTTTAAACGTTAGTATTCAATTTTTTTAGCATTGTCTATGAATCACTTGAAAACACTACATGCCAAATTGTTCTCTAATACCTCCAAACCATTGGGCATGATGATTGCCTGAAGCGTAATATTTACCATTCGACTAACTCCACAAAAGGATACTAAAATTTAATAATTAACTGGACTGAATGGAGTTGCCAGACAAAAGCTTAATATACATCTGGAATGAAAGCTTGTAAAGCTTATAAAGCCTACCACGTGTAGGTACGCGACAATTGTTGCTGTCGCATTCAATTTGCGACTCATAAACCAAGGCTAGGGCTGCTACTTGCGATAAGTACATTATTGGCGGGTGTTTAGCAACAGCTTGCGGTCTGTTGGTCGACTGTACCTCCCTGATAACAGCCAGTCAGTACATGTGCATTGTACTTAATTTTATGTCCATCCGAGTGTACCTTCAAATGAGCAATTTTACATAATTTGAATAAATAGGGTGTTCAGATTTTGATAAAGAGTAACAAAGGTATGATTATTATCGATATGCATTGTACCAAAAAGATAATCAGTAAAAGTCTGTATTCCTAGAAATGACTTTACCTCATAAACTATTAGCAGAACAAACAGCAATGCAAACACATGAGTAATTGACTAACTAGTAAATATTGAGATATACATTTTGAGCTTTTCATGTTTCTCTATTTTTTATTTTTATGCAATTCATTTGGTAGTCCGGCATCGATCATTCTGCCTATACCTACGTAAAAGGACTTGCATTGCTTCTCTTGCCTGTTGAATTTCGAAAACGACTAACGGCAGTTTATTGTATATTGCAAAAAAGCATACTGTATTTACAAAACAGTCCGCAAAAGTAGGTTAACCCTCGCGATAACTTTTTCCCAAGTTACGTATGACGCACGCGATGTTTTCTTGCGTTCCATTTTGCAGTACCTTTTTCTACAATGGCGGGTGTGTCGCCGCGGGTATCGTTTTAATTTTCCGCCAGGCTGAAAATTTACGCGTTCTGAATGAACCATCTATTTTAATGAGCTTTAAAAGTTAACTGATCAACGGTGAGCGGGTCACGAGAATGGGTCTCGAGTCGACAGTTACAAAAAAAAAAACTTCTCTTACAGCGACTCATGAGTTTTTTTGCGTGCACCTTTTCAAGGGTTACAGTTGTACATTGTTGGCTTAATGATTTTATCTGGTAATTTCTGTCAAATAATATGATTTCATATTAGTAATGACTGCTTGAAAAAGTATTTCATTTATTTAGTTTTTATCCTGTAAGTCAAAGAGTGAACTATGATGAGAATTCATGCCTGATTGATTAAATTTATAAGTATTTTAAAATTCAATCTTATCTATTTCTAAAATTTATTGGGAATTTGAATGCCAGGTGCCATTTCCGAGTGAAGCCCATCGTCCACTTCACCGATGACGGATGTAATCCAATTAGGGGTTAATTGCTAAATTAAGTTGTGTCACAGCCACGGGAGGGTTTTATTTTGCTTGAAATATGATTTGGAAGGTGCGGTGTTGGCCGTCAATTACGGTAATGGAAAACGTTTGTGATTAGGACTCTGTGTTCGAGTGGCGAGGGAAACGACCGAGTGGTTTTTCACTTTTTCGTTTTGAAAAATGCCGAACATTAAATGTTCAACATTTTTCAGTAACGAGTTTTTTTTTATTTTGTTCCAAGTTTTGACTGGTTTAGAATGCCTTAATTCATTATAATAAGTAAATTATATTTCCAGAGTAAATGTTTTATCTATTTCTGATTTGATGTCTTAAAAGTTACTTATAATATTTTCTGCAGACAAATATATTTATAATGTCAATGTACAAAATTTATCAAAAAAAACTTTCAAATGCAATTGTGTATTTGGTCTATTTGGCAATAAAGTAAGATTTGAAATAAAAGTCTAAAATGCTAATAAAAAAAATCACGATGAGCAAAGCATTGAAAAAATCCTTCTACATTGAATACTCTAGTTACTAGGCGCTTTATAAATATAGAGCAACCCGGAGTCTAGAAGTTCTTAGTTCGTGTTTGTATATTTTAATCTATTTAGCTTTACAGGATGTTTTAATTTCATTTATTAACTAATAATAATAATAATAAATAATAAAGCTTTATTAATTCCATGCAGTTACAAAAGATTTTTTTTTTTTTGCAATATAGAATCATAAAAATATTCTCAAAATTAGCAATATTAAACATTAAATCAGCTATAAAATCAATTTGGTTTCAAAGAGTAAACATTTTTTTTTTTAATACATTGAATAAGTTGTAAAATTAATAAATGAAGTTGTTTAAAAATAGTTATTCGATTTAAAATTGTATTAGTATTATAATATTTCCACATTGTGATTATTATTCTATTTGGCATGCAATTCACTGTGTGGACCCCTTTCGGGTAAAAGCCTCCTCCAAATTTTTCCAATATTTTTTGAAATCAATTCAATTTATTTTTCATTTAAAAACCGGCACCAAATGAACACACTTTATTAAATCGGGTTTCATAGACAGTCCCATTCTACCCTCCCATATTAACCCGTCCGAACTAACGACTTCACTATCGCTCATGGGCACACACATGCGTCTGACAGAACTGTTATTACATCATTAATAAAATTACAAAACTGCGCCCCATGTGCCCAGAACTTTAGAGCCCATTCGTTCTCTTCCAAAGGGTTGGGAGACGCAGGTTTAATTAAATTTGGGCAATCGTCATTGCTACTTTATAAGGACGCTACAGCTTGACAATGACCCCGATGTATGAATTAAGTGAATTAAAGTGAATCACGTATGTGTCTATGGCTTTATCGCGTGATGCAGGCGTGAGTTGCTCTTCCTAATATACAGAGTGTTTGAGATTACAATAACATTGTAAACTCATAGACATAATGATGAATTTCACTGTAGGTCAGATTTTAACAAATATTATCACCTACTTTAAATATTTTATATTACTCGACTTATACTCGTACTAGTTACTCATAATTTATGAAACGATTTATTTTACTTTTTCATCAAACTGACACTACCTGTATCTCTTATTAGATTCAAGGATTCAACTAGCTTAATTATGTGTTGAAAATTGACTTTTGAAAATTAATACAATTATATTGAAATATCTAAGTCACTTAGGTCCATTTATTTCTTTTGTTTCAAATTATATCCTGCATTCTTTTTATTTAGGTTCGGCAAATATATCTAATTTTATATTTAATTAAAACACCCTAACATTTCTACGTGTCAAGTCGTTAGTTTAATAACAATAAAGAAGCAAAATCTGATAGGTTTTCTGCTATGAAAATAAGTCTGATAACCAAGTAAAATACTTAGTATTCTGCCAGTATTCAGGGCACGTCTCTAGCAGTAATAACCTTTCCAAAAAAAAATTCCTTTTAACTTCGTTGTTATTAAGTATAGAAAAATATCCGTATATTTAAAAAACTTCATATAGTCACTAATATTATTAATAACTGATGCATTTTTTATTTAGAAAACTGACGCATTTTAATGTAATTGAGCGTTAAAGATAAATACTTACCTACTTATTCAGTGAGTTGTTAAGTCAATTGACACTGTTGTTGTTATCGAAGTCTCTAAACCGTTATGTGAGGTACTTTTTGGAGACAGCCAGATGGCGGAAAGGAACAAGTGCTAATCATTATGTGGTCTGGTAAAAAGTGCAATATTTATACTTAGAGATTCAGATCACAATGAGACTATAAATTGTTGTGATATCCTAGATAAAGATTTCTCCAGGGTCGACAATGCGCTCGCAATGCTATACTGGTGTTTCAGCACTTCATAGGCTACAGTTATCGCTTCCCATCTGTTAATATCCATAAAATAATGGTTAGCGTAGAATCTGTTTAAGTGTTAAACCATTTAGTCAGACAGCAAGGCTGTCATAAGAGAATTATTAAACCAACACAACATAAGGTTCTAACGTGTAAATGCTTTTAAAAAGAAAACTGTATTTAAGAGATCCGATAAGAGCAAGGTAGGGCGCGATATTAAAAGGCTTAGAAGTGCTAGCTCTGAAAAGCCTCTGAACATCTCTGAACCTCGCCCACTTAAACACAGTATTAAGGGCACTTTGAGCCCGTATATTATAGCAGTTTCCCATGTCCCGAGTGAATTTTATGTTCTAGTTAAGTTTACTCAAGATAATTTTTTGTACGATGTTTAAGAAAAGTTATAAAATTCATCGTTCTCTAAGCATTATCACGGTCATATATATATATGTAAATCATATAGCTTTGTTTATTTAAAATACTTTGTGTCAGTTTTCCTCTTTATGACATACTGGTACTAGGAGATTTATAAATATACCTAATATAAATAATTTTTAAGATTTGGCATTTTTAAAACCCTACCTGCCTATATTTTATATAGATACAAAAAAACAATAGATCACCGTTATTAGCTATGCTAAGGAGCTAGCTAAATAGATGAGAAGAGAGGAGTAAGTATATTTTATCTTATCTACAGACTCTTGTGTAATTGCAAATCTTTGAGTAGCCAACGTAAGTAGTCAATGTAAATAGCGTACTAGCCATTTAGGCTCTGCAAGAAAAAGAAGTATTAAAATAAATAGCAAATAAAAGTATGTAAATTGTAAATCTGTTTTTTTTTTATATAAAAATACTTGAGCTGTGAGTTTTGTAATGATAAAAAAAAGTTTTATTAAAAAGTATTGTAGCAATCAAAACATATCACAAAACCGGCGTTGTGTGGCCAAATGGCAGGTTGTCGTCAGATTAAGCTGGTTGTTGGCAACACTTGCTATTACTCACAAACTTGATGGCATTAAAGTTTTCAGACAGTTCTGAAATATGAGGACTGGCAAACTCCGAAATTTAACCAAGTTACAACTTCAACGATGTTGCTGTTGTCTAATTTTCTTAATCGTTGTCTATATATTTGCCAGTAAAATGTGTTCCTCGAGTACAATTTGTAAGTTCTTAAAAGTTTCTGTAAACTGCTTTGTTAGTACGTTATAAGTTTACAGAAATTGTGCGTACTTAGATAATAATTCATATTAGTATTATTGATGTTATTTCATCAATCTAACAACAAAGCATAGGTATAATTGAAATGTTCGTCTCGCAGTTTCTTAATTTATATAAGTAACAAAGTATGTTTTAAGTTGAATAGGGTACGGATTTTAAAACAGAAATATAGTTGAGAATTTAAGAAAAAAAAGTGGTATTAATAATTTTTTCGGCGGATAGATAGCTAGGCCGACCTCTACAACCTTTAAATTCATCACAAGTAAACATATAATTGACACAAAATGTTTACTAAATTTGAATTTTATGTCCTGTTCTTGGTTGTCCTGCTTCAGCATAATAGAGGACCTAAGCGCAGGAAACACTAGGCAAAAGTGGTGGTCAAATACTTGATAAAATCAATAATCTACAGTCATTTTGACTTGTAAAAAAACATTTCTATTGCAATTTGCTGTTAATGAATCTTTGTCATTCCATGCTGGTCTGGGAGAAAAAGAAAAACATAGAATGTACCAGCTGCTTCTCTTCCCGCGCAAGCCGTAAAAGTCGTCTGAGGGAATCGCCGAATGGGGAAATCATGACAAAGGCGATGCGGCTAGCAACCGATCACTATTGATTTCCTGTTTCAACTAACTACCATTATGCTAAAAGTGGCCTAAGGTTATGGCTCTAGGTTCTGTCTACTCCGTATGGGATAAAGACGTGATTATATGTATGTAAGAATCTTTGTCGCGTTTCGCTTTTTTGTTTTACCAACGTATCTTAAAAGTGTATGGATAAAAACAATAAACCAACAAACGTTTGGACAAAATCATTCCAATTGACTATAGCTCTCCATCGGAGTTCATTAATTATGTGAAGTCTTTCATTGATAGTCATTAATGCGGTCATGAGATGTTCGATTGATGAATGAAATGAATGATGGATGATCAATAGTTCAATGGGCTTGAAATGTTTAATAAATTTACTACTATTTATTAAACTATTTAATTTTTTGATCAATTACTGATCTTATTGCTATATTTAAGTGTTAAAAGTTACAAATATAAGTAGAAAGAACTTAAATACAGTACCAATCCGACATAAGAAAGTGGGAAAGGGTTAAGGAAAAGATCCGTGATGTTACAGACTTTCATAATTACCACAGGCAAAAGCAGCTAGTATGACCGACGCGTTTGCACCTTCAGCTTGCCCTTCAGAGCTCAGGGTACGCTTAACTCATGGTCTTAGATATGGTGACACTTATTATTATAATAACTAAAGCTCTTAGGAATTTCCGCTTTATACAGTTCCGCCCGGAGACAGTAGACTAGACAGTTTTGAAAAACTGTCACCAGGGTGTGCATGAATACTCACCTTTACATAAAAGCACTTTGATAAAATGAAACTATTTTCTGCCAGTACATACCAATTGTCTTTTAGGAAACGGACGGACGGAGAAAACGTGGCCTACTGATACCTGTGAATGTGTTTGCAATGCCAGAAGTGTTAACTGTAGTACATTGCCAACCTTGTTTCTAGTTTGGTTTCCAAAGCTTAGACAAATTACATATTCATAGTGATTTTTGTTAAAAGCATGGATACTGCGTGTATGCCGCTAATAAATAGTCGTCTTACGATCTAGGGTGCTTGTCATGGGGTAAGTTTGTCACAGCAACCAAACTTGATATGGCGGCTAGACACGATAAAGTAGCATACGTGATTAAATACATTCTGTTTTGGTTTATAGATTCCTACACTTACTTATAAGGATCATAGCATTAAATATAAGTATTAACGCAAAACAAAGAAGTATGAAATCGCACCCGGTAAGTATATATGTTTTTAAATCAATATGATTTATGGTAAAAATCCGGATCGAAATTTTGTTGACCGATTTGATGTGCTTGGTCTTCCTGACCTTTCCTTACATTAAAAGATATTCACTTTAAATAAAAACTTAATTATCTTTACCAATATAATAAAGCTTAACAGTTTATTTGTACGTTTGTTTGAACGCTTATAACTTGAGAAATACCTGGTCGGACTATAAAATTGTAAAGTATTAATAATTGTAGTATTTTCATAACTAAAAAGCATCGTAAGTGTTCAAAAATAATGTAATTAGTTACGATAACAACTTTTAACGAAACACAGTTGTTTTAATAATGATGTTACGTGCAACACTCCATCAGGCTAACAAACAAAGCCGTGTGCGCCGTACAAAAGAGCCAAAACAACAGCAACAAGCGATCCCAACGACAGATAAGTACGTACGATCCATCATTACATTAGAGGGGACGAAATATTTATTGATTTTCGCCAATTTTTGCCCGCCGCCACCGGCTACTTTAATGGACAACTTTTTGGTTTTAATGATATTTTGAAAAAAAAAAAAAAAAATTCTTCCATTCAAATCACACGTTACAAGATCAATTGACTCAGCACCCTTGTCACTATGGTAATAGAGTTTTTCGGAACCGCCTCTGGGTCTCTGATGTACCAAATGGCAGCCGTGAAAAACAGTTTAATGCGCAATTCAGCACTGATAACTATATCGAAAAAAAAAAAACGCTTTAACATATTATTTTTCTTAGTTTTAATTTTTAGTTTCTAACGGTTGTTTTTTATATACAACATAATATAATTTGAACAATATCCATAAATACGAGTTTATTGTTATACCTTTGAATTAGTAATCTTTAACAGAAACAAAGGCTTTAATAACTCAAAGGACTCTAAAGGTTTTCACGGACCATCAGCTGGTATCAACAATAATCCCCATCATTCATTCCTATTGTATCGAAATAAGGAAAATTTCGGCTCTAAAACACGCCATTTCAGTTAAAGGACAAGGAATTATTGTTTAATTCTTGTCCCTCGCAAAACGCAGCTGGCCCGCTTTTGTCTGCAAAATTGCTGTTTGGATTTCACTACAGTGTTATTTGCACATGCAAATCAGCATTTTGTTTTCATCTTGGAATGAGTGAGTGGGATAGAAGTCGTATCTTCAAAGGCATTTCACATAGATTTGCATAAACTATTAAGAATTAGCAGCTGAGCTTGATATATTCTGCACTATTTTAGATGGCTTTCGATTTGCGTTTAATTTGCACTGCGACATGTGCGGGAGTTTATTTTGTGTTTTATGCTATTGTTAGGGGTATTCTTAAATTAAATTAATGTATAATAGTATGGAATACTAATAAACAAAATATTTTGGTCAATAGTTTGTTCCATTTTTACAGAAATTGCTTCATATTATTAAAAGTTTTAGTATTCCAATTCAATATTGTTTATTTAATGATGTTTCTAAGAATGAATATGCAAGCTCTAAGGTCATAGTACCTATTACCGTAAGGAAAAAGTTTAATTGTTTACTTAAATGTATATAAAATTTTTTTCTTGTTGAACTTTGACTCGATGTAGATATAAAATAATTTAGGATGAAACTTTGGCCAAGATTCTTCTCATTGTTCCATAATTGAAGTAACATAAAGAATACCTCCCTTGTATCTCTTTAAATTCTTAACATATACATTTTTTGATTATTTAGTCACAGCCCATTGACTATGTAGCTTTTTGTATGAAACGGAAGGCATCACCAAACGCTACGCCGAAAACATAAAAATGTCATGTGCATAATGCACCCCATAAATATTATTCCCAATGGATACCACTAACGCTGCTTAGTCTCTCTCCAGAGATGTAGGTCACCATGTTATCTATCCATTTATGATAAAATTCCCCTATTTATAACCCGAACGCCAACGCATAAAGTCTAATATTGCTATTCTCAAAATCACATCAAAATTTCCAATGCAAACTAAACTATCTGCGTAGCTGCATAGAGTTGAAATTTATTTTGGTTATTTTCGTATCAATTTTTTTTCTAATATTACAAGGGTAAGTGATTTGTGCTTGCATCTATTGCATTGGGGCATCTAATGGTCGCGACATGCGCCTGTCTGCTAAGTACACGAGTGCATTTAATTTATGGTCAATGTAAGAAAGGGTGCAGGATTAGCTATTGTCAACATTATCTTAAATATTTTATGCGTAATTAAATCGCTTTTTGTGATTGGACAGCTATTAATTTTGTTGTGGTCTAAGGAATTTATGGTATTGCATTAGGGGTTTAAGAGAATGCAAAGTAAACCTTTCTACACAATAGCTAGCTATACCACGTATAAATAAATGTTTTTTTTTTTTAATTAAATTTATATGACTATAAAACGTAAATCAATAGTAATGATTGCTATCCGCATCGCCAACATTATTCATTCGCCTATTCCCTAGGTCGACTTTTACGACCTACGCGGGAATAGAAGCAGCAGGTATATTC
Source organism: Apomyelois bistriatella (assembly GCA_947044815.1). Lineage (NCBI taxonomy): Eukaryota > Metazoa > Arthropoda > Insecta > Lepidoptera > Pyralidae > Apomyelois > Apomyelois bistriatella. Next base: position 4,560,871 of record OX345693.1, read on the forward strand.
TATGCTTTTCTTTTTGCCCAAACCATTATAGAAGAGCTAAGCGTGTAAAGACGTGATTTTATGTCTACATGTACGTGAAATCAATCAACTATATTCTAACGAAATTTTCAGTGACACAAGAATTGTTTTTTAATTGGGAAAAGAGGGAGTGCTCTATTCTTTAACTAGATTCTATGATACTCAGCTATAATATTTCCTATCTTCATTATTTTTTTTATAACAACAACGACCATTCGTCCAGTTTAGCTTGTCACAGATTAATATCAAGTCTTATAGCGTCCCACAGGTCAACCATCCCGAGGCACTGTTTACACAGTAACCTACATTAAAGGAACATGAGAGACGGCATCATTAATGATCAACAGTAGGGACATGATTTGGGGGACAAAACCCTCCGTGACTGTGAATGCATTGAAGCTCCAACCCTCATAGATTTGACGTAAGCCACGCACAAATTTGACTAAATCTATAAACTTTTGAAGCAATTTTCGAAGTGTCAAAGTTTAAGACACTTTTGTATAGTCATTAAAAAGGGGAGATGTTATCACACCTGTTTATTTTGTTTGATAGTAATAACTCCTATTGTTTTATTTAAATTAATTGTTTTTCAGTCTAATAAGTATGAAATTTATAAAAGAATTGTAAAAATGAAAATCGAAACCAAATTTTGGCTTAGATTTGTTTATGTATAGGATATGTCTATACACTTTAAGAGTTCCGTGTAGTAGTAGGAAAATTTACAACATGCAGTAACTGGGAAACCGAAAAGTGTAACTACGCCAAATTGGAATAGAAAACCGGCCAAAACCCGAAATCTACAGGGATTTAAATTTTCGTGATTGGATTTTACAAACCAAAGTTAAAATAAAGGAAAATCGACGTTAGTTCTCCAATTTCAATATCAGATTGAGTCCGATCTATTGTGACCACCGTCCAGCCGTATAGAACAAGTAGAGTATAAGCGTCACTATCCTTTCATTCCTTTAAACTCGTCACAACTAACTCAATTAATCCTTATTTCATTATGGGTAAAGATCAAAATTGTGGAAGCTTGTATTTGAGTATTTCCATTCAAATTTTTACCCTCAGAACGGGCAAGCTCGATGAGTGCTCTAACGTCCATTCAATGCAATTTGATGAAGCCAACGCGGTGTACCCCATTCAAGTTCAATAGGATTGGCCACGACAATACAGTGATTTAATGGAACCGTTCCAAAATATGCGTTTACATGCTACTAGGATCTATCGAAGTGGGATTGCTCGTAGTTTCCAGAATGATTGAATTACAATTGAATGCTTAGTGTAAAAATGAATATAAGTTCTTAGTTATAAAGACTATGCATTGAAACAATTGTTGTCAAAAATTCTTTCAAAATGTAAAAAAATGAATAGATTGTGTCACCTGATTTTCATTCGAGCCTCTGAAATACGGAAAATTAGGCGACGGGAATTATTTGTCATGCAGTCTTATTGCATTTTCAGCTTAATCTTACAGACTGGATGTTTCAACGGCGTTCGCTGAATGCACAGCAAAGGCTTATATGAATGTATTCCATAATAAAAAAGTTGCTACATTAAAAAAAAACTTCAAAACGCATCAATCCTAAAATCTAGTTGACACTATTTAGCACATTCCACTAAACTAATAAATCCAACGACGACAAACAACTAAAACTGAGTTATAACAACAAAGTCAAATTACCGAAGGAGTTCGCCGCAGGAGGGGGCGCCACCGACACCGGGAGGCGCACGACCCGAATACTGATTCAGAGCCCTAACTCTCCCAAGATTTTCAGATCGGGATTTTCCTTTCTTTACAATGGGCCTACTCCTGGGGCATATCAATTGCACGCGGTTATGTCGTTAGAAAGTTTCTTCGAGAGGGCACACCGGCCCCATCGATTTTCGAGCTTAGCGCGCAAATATACTATAATGCCCGCATTTGGCAAAGAAAACGCCTGGTTTGAGCTGCGTGTTGACTTCTAATTAGGTTGGGTTAATACCATTGGTTTCTATTGTGATGAGTCTTAAAGAGTCTGTTTTCTTTTCGCGTTGTGAGTAGTATTGTCATATAATATATGTTTAGGTTTGGGTAAAAATTCTAATAAGCTTTTAATAATTTATCAATCAATATAAAATCCTCAAATTCTGACGCTTGAAGTGTTATGTAGGATGACAGAGGGTTATAGCAAAACTCTGATATAATGGTATGCAGATTTTAGACCTCGTGATCCACACAAAACTGATAATCAAAACAATATTGTGGTATAGTAACTCAAAATACTACAAGGTAGTTTTAAAATTTTAACATTATAAATGTTCCTCAATAATCTCTTCGCATTTATTGATACCGATAAAATTAATTTTTAAACTTTGTCTTGATGCGCAGTTGGTCGGTATTAAAGGCTTCCCATATAATTTTCTAAAGTAATCAATCCACCTTATCCACAATGTGTATTGAACATACGATCCCTTCATTTAATTTACATAAGAGTGCTGCCTATTGTTCATTTTTCTATGAAGGGGGATTATCTGGGCTAAATAGTGATCCCTTGGGCATTAGAGTATTGTGAACTAGGATTTTACTACCCGCATGTAGGTCATTTCATCTATCAATGAAAAGATTTGCAATATCAATAAATATATGAGAATAAATAGAAAGATAAGGAATTTCGATAAATTAACTAAACAGTTTTATTATGTGAGCTAGCGAAGTTGCAGTTACCAAGTTATAAATACATACTTTTTCTTCTTATTTAAATATCATTAGAAATTCATTGACATATGTGAATATTGATGCAAAATACACATTTTACTGAAGCTATAATACTCAAAAAAAAAAAGAATAAAGCAACAGGTGTTAAGTCAACCATATAGCAACAAGGTCTTCCAAAAATAGATGCATTGCCCGATGGATAAAATACGTCAACAAAAAAATCACACAAATAATGACAAGAAAGAGAGCTCTATTTATTTTAGAGAGGGTCAGAACAGTGCAAGGTAAGATGCAGGATACGATCCGCCTAAACTCTGTTCACGGGCATGGAAAATTGCATTCGTTATCGCATATCCGTGCCTGCTCCACTCGTACACTCACAGAGAAAAGCTGATAAGGTGTTACATTTTTATTTTTTTGTTCTAAAAATACTGGCCACTGAAAAGGTTTTTAGTAATTATAACTGGCCAGTATTGTTTTTAGATAATTTCACAAGTATGTCTCTAAATGCATATAAATTATGGTTTAATGATAACGAAAAACGATGGTTTTAAGTACTCAGAATTTAATTCTTCGTAAAAAAACGTTTCAAATTAGTTGTAAAATAATTAAACTCGTGTTTATATTGTGAAAATAGAATCGATGGAATAAGTTTAAATAATAAAACATTGAATGTGTTATGGTTTTTTTCGCTAAACCATTAACTGTCGTAAAATTAAATAAATTTACAAACGAAGTGAACTTTTAAATTATCATTCTTTAGATATTAATTTTATTTTTAATCGTACATAATAATTTCTGCAGGTAATAATTTTTATAGTCAAAAAAAGTTACGTTTTTTTGACGATACGCTACCCTCAGTATTGATAAGTGCCAGACAAATGTCACTGAACCGTCGCAAAATAAATTCTCTATACAAATTGATTTATTACCGATCGCCGAACCAATCCGCCTTAATGGGCCGCGCGATGGCCACCCATTATTTTGGTGGACACAGTGCGCTGAAATCCATATTAACGATCTTTTCCGTTTTATCATTTTATATTATTTAAGCAATTTTGGAACAAGCGTTTTTCGATTCTGTTATATTTTACTTATGTATGATGACTCTTTTTCTTCCGAAAGGAAATGATTTTAAAACTTACCAAGTTCTATCACTTTGGAAATTCTAAAATATTATCTTTAAGACATTATAGTAAAAGACAAAAAATAAACCCGCTAAACCACATATTTTGACTAAGTTTTGGAGTTAGTTAGAGGACAGTTAAGAAGTTTAAATTAGAAGTTTAGCTCTACACGAGTCCTTATTGATTACTTTTAGACAGTGCGAGCTATATCGAGATCATATGGAAACATATTACTTAAAAAGAATTGGTGTGATATTTTTAAATTAACTAATAATTTTAAGATAATATTGTTTTATTTTCTATTATTTACGAAGTGAGCTTTTAACATTTCAATCGTCAAATGTTTAACTATATTTACTTATAATGTTTTTTAACCAAAACACCTAGAAATTTCATATTACAGTCTTCCAATAATGAGCTACTATGTAGTCCAGTGCTAAATAAGGCCGACTTCGAATTACCTTCTAGACGTCGAGTACAGAGTAGGATGAATACAGATTCATCTTGTACTTTCTGCCGTCTCATCGAACCTCAAAGGTCTCCCCTCTGTTCGAGGCAGACGACATCTCTGAATGACCTCCATTCATTCCACGACGTTCATTCTGCTAATGGGGTTGCCTTTTAAGGTGCAAATAAGTAGTAATGTCAAAGAGTGCTTGTAGCTGAAGAGACGCTAATTAATTAAAAAAGTAAGGAAGTTTTGTGTACTTTAATTTAGACGGGATAAGTGCCGTAGTCCAATTGATGTTCAGATTGAACAGGATTTTTTTAGTAAAATATGAAGGAAAAATTTCAAGATAATATTTAGATATATCAACAACAATTGACAAACTACTCTGCTAATTGATAAAATTTTTCTTAATCGGTTTCCATAATCCTATCAATTTAAAATTTAAATGACTTTCTTTAAATTTTTTACTAAAAATAAAACTTTGGTACTTAAAACGTTATATAACGATACCGCTCTGTATTTCACATGGACAAACATGATAAAAACTCACCTTCTTCAAAATAATCCAATACTCTTTAGATTTGTATAAAATATTGTGAAAGAAAGTTATATCAATGAAAAACTTACTTACCTATTATTAAGTAAATACTTTGATGAAAATATTTATATTAGTAAATATGTTTCCAAGATATACTTCAGAAATACGCTATAATATAGCGTACAAGAATATGAAATCCAAACCTAAATCAATCAAGTAGATAACGAAAACAGTAAGTAAAATGAAAATTCCCCGAAAAACAATCACGAAACGGAACGGAATACAATTTGTAAGACCGACATTTCTTTCGCTCATATTTATATAAACCGACTCCTGTTTAGCGTTGTAATGCCAATCTCGTTTGGCAGGCAGCATTCTTGGAGAATCAAGGCTTCTATTAGACGTCTCACAACGCGTAATTGAACATTCTGTTGGACTTCAGAATATTTCTCGATTAGCTTCTATAAGCTCACTTCCGGATGGTTCTACGGATATTGTCTATTGTGCATCTGCTTAGATTATTTTTGTTTTGGAGCGTTAGGATACCTAGCTATAGAAATACAAGAACGTACTTAATAATTTAGTCTCCTTAATTTTTTGGATTTTTATCATGGTATCGATGCATACTATTTTATTTTTGTAACATAATTTAATAATCACTAGCGCCACAGCTAGCGCATACATTATGGTATTGAATTTTAATTAGGATATTAGCCGTTCAAAAGTCAAAGGTAAGATGTAACTTAATTTGATTGCATTTTGGTAAATTAATTTATGTCTGAAAAAACTATCGTCAAGTTTTGCGGAAGATGTCTATAACTACCACAAAACCCATTTATATTTCTCACACTTTCTTTGTATCATTTTAAATAACTACTTTCCTTTGTTTTTAATTCAAAGTCAGTCTTCGAGTTAGCAATAAAGCCTTCAACATTGCATTTATAATCCGCCCCTCGTTTTTCGATACAGTCTCGATTGGTAATGAAAATTCGAGACGTCTTGAGGATTTACGCGGAGGCGGAGAATTGTATTGCACGACAAAAAAGGATTTTCCTAAATAAGAATAATGGCATTTCCTGTAGGTATATTTATATTCAAGAGACTGTTTTATTTGGCTGATTAATAAGCGAATAAGTTTTTAATAAGTAAGAGGATGAAATTATCTTTATTAATTATGTACCTTCTAGCTTTCCATGTATTTTTCTTTGGTGAACAGGTTGACTGAAAACGATCACTATCTGCGGTGTAAGTCCACCTTTCCTAGTATACTATATTTATTTTTCATTGATTTTACATACATACACAATATTTCAAAAGACAACGTAGGGCTACCAACAATAAATATTATTGTTAGCATCTTCTTAAAAAACTAGTACATGTAAAATTTATAAATATAAAGTATTTCACTTTTCTACATTATCAAATTCTTTTTTTTTTATTTATATTCGAAAACATCACAAAATTTATCTTTATCTAAAGAATATTGAGATCAAAAACTACTATTTTAAAGGATAATAACAGACTAAGGTAGAGATTTTACCCAACGATGGTAATCGTTTCTATGATGATATAAACCTTAAAAGTAGGTTAATAAAACAGAAGTCCGGTGTAAGAATAATCAGAACAGTATTTAAGAGTTTGTTTATAGTTGATAGTAACATGAATATCTGTTGCACTTTACATTAATAAAACATTCATGATCCTATCGTAACTGATTCAGAGTGGGTAGAGAAGGGACATCGAAACAATGAACATCAGATCGACGTTACGATTGTATTTTAAACAGTAGAATATGTTATTACATTACTTTTACTAATATCTCTATAAGTAAAAGTAATGTAGGTAATAAAATATTCTACTGTTCCACGAATGAAGGCAAGAGGAGAAGCCTTTGCCCAGAAGTGGGAGATTTGAGGCTAAAAAGTTTTAAGAATAGGAGCATTTTGAAGAAAGCGTATGCTCAACGATGGACGTGAATGAGCTAATATTCTAATTTATATGTTTTATGCTTATGGTGAAGTGACTGTTATTTTTAGTAAATACCATAGCAGGATCTGCTATAATATAGAAAACTATATATATTTACCAAACATAAACCTATAAAAAGAGGAAAAATTTCTTATTATTCATATTTATTTGCATCTTAATGGTGTTTATGTGTTTTGATGACAAACGACATTATAAAATGTAAAATATGTTCACCTAGACAATAACATCTGGGAAACGTATTCTAACATAAAATATTCAGTTCCGCTTTAGGGAATTTCCGTAAAAGCGGGGGATAAAGTAATGTATGTTTTCGTATGCAAAAATTGTTCGTGCTTTGATTCGTTTAGTAAACGATAAAATTGTAGGAGTAAAATAAAGTTTTGAAAGAATGGTTCAAGCAAGACTTCATAAATTACTCAACAAAAATCTGGGTTATCCTGGCAAGTAAATGCATTAGTTCAAATGCCTAATTTATATTATGTGACACCCACAACGAAGTTATTTATATGATAGTTCTATTTTATTCCTATATTTCGTATTGAAATAATACATTCAAAGACTTTATTTTGTAAAGTCTGCAAGTTTCTTCATCACAACTCCTTTTTGTTTTATACAGTTCTTTGAAATAATTTAAATTATCCGTAAGTTAATATAGTTCTAGTACATATTTGTAAGTAATCATTATTCAAAATCAATTAAACAATTAATTCTCAAAATCCTTCACACTTAGCAAAGTGAACTTTCAAAATATTTCAGAAAACCTTCAGCCGTTACCAGGCAACAAAGCACATTCAAAAAGCAAAGATGCAACTCGTAATTTCAGCGAGAGAGTTGAGAAGGCGTTAAAGTCACGTACAACTCACGGCTACATCCACCGATCGAAACGAAACAGCCCGGACATGTTCACAAAACAGCGGCGATGTAGAAAAAAAGTAAATTTGATTATTAAATTTTACGTTTATTGTAAATTACAGAAATAGCAAAGTGAAGATAAAATTTTCTCTCATTTTATGAGCCAAGAGAAAGTAATTAGAATTGTTACTTGGCTATTCCAATTTTTTATAAAGATGTCTAAGAAAAAAACCAGTTGGAGAAATAGGCTTAATAAACAGTTTATATTTTTATATTAGACAATAATGATGTCAGTTCTTTACATTCTTTTTCAAGAATATGTGTAGTAACTACATCAATTCGTCAAATCTCAAAATACTTAACCACTACATAGCATAGCCACCATTTTTTTTGGAACTAAATCTTAAAATACAGTATTATTTAATTTTTAAACTTTACAAGTAAGGAAGTGGATAGCTATAATAAAAAAAACTTACCTCGATGTACTTAAGTCATGTCAAGCCTTACTTTGCTAATCGTATAGTCTTTATTTTTTCACTATCTATATTTTATATTCCGGACATGCTTACCCCGGTTACCCTATCCGATAATGGCGTCTGATTTATCAAATATTCAACAACTCCAACCTTATTTATGAGTACCTTCATGCTTAGAGTAACAAAAGCTTTATGTAACGTTTCCACAGTTCATTGTTTAGTAATAAAAAGTTGTTGAGTGAATTCCCTTCCACAGAGAAAATCTTTGTTTTTTTTTATTTATTTCAAAACAGAAATATTTGTTGAAACTGGCCATAATAATAAAGGTGATGTAAGTTCATGTAAATATTTATTTATTTTTCTATGATTTCTTTAATAACCATCCCGTAAGAACTTTTAGATTATTTAAATAATATTGTCTCATAAGATTCTATCAGCAAATAAATTGCAGTTTAGAATATATGACAACATAGCTGTTATATGAAATTAGCGATGGTTGGACGGTCTACGCAAAAAGTCGCTGGATGCAGTCCGCTTTTTGAAGCTTTTACCCACACCAAACGATCGGTCGGCTACTTTACGTCCAGTGTACTTCTAGTGTACACAAAGAGAGCTTTTAAATTGTTCTGCAATTTTTAAATATTCATTTGTCTATTTCTATTTGGGTTTGATTTCTACGGGAAGCATACTTTTTTAGTTATTTCGAGTTTTGTGTGGTCCAGGTCATTGCAGGCCTAAATCACGTGATTGTCCGAAAACAAAGATGATTCCGTTGGTCCCTACTGCCATCTTGTAGTCATTTAAAGAACAAAAGGGCGGTTCCAAAGAACTCTGGCACCAGGGTGTGCATGGTTGATTGAATGTGTCACCTACACGAAATTATGAATTATCTATTTCTTTTAACTATTCATTTAGCTAAAAAGTCTAACCCCCGTATTAAGAAACGTTTGATAAGTCCATTTTAACTAAAATATGTTTTGTCTCTTTCTCTCTTACCTGACACATCACGTGAAATAACGAGACGAAACACATTTTAGCTAAAATGGGCTTAACAAACTTTTCTTATGGGGATTAATAAATATAAATGAAAATTTCGCTTTCATTTATTTTACAAAAGCATATCGGCAACACTATGTGTAGGTAATTCGTTTCCAGAAATAACTTTTCAACCTGAAGGTATGCGAATTCAAGTAACAACCTACGATCGGCAGGAACATTATTGCCCTAATAATAGGTTAGTATCTATGTTTGCTGTGAGCGGAGTTCTACGTAGATAAATTTATTATAAAGGATGAGGGTAGTACACAGTTTGCTGAAGGAAGCCTGGAGTGCGATCAAGAATATAGCTGTCTAGTCTAACCTTGTGTTTGTGCCATGGGATAAGATTCCATAGGCAAGATAGAGTTAATTCCATACATTTATATTGTGATTGTTACAAGGTCTAAGACACTGTATACCCTGTGTCAGAGTTTTTCGAACCCGCGTCTTAGCTTCTGACTTGGTTTCTTTTGATCAGTGTAACTTCCGAAGCACGGAGTCATCTTTCTTATTAAAGAAACAGGGAATACGCCTTAATTGGTATAATACCTTTGGTTTAATCCAAAACTGTAAAGGAAATTAATTGAATCATGAAGAATTGTTAATTTGACCTGTACTTAAACAGTCTTTTTAACTAAGCCATTAAATTGTTATTAAGGTATCGATGCAATAGTTTTTAATCAGCATACCTAGTGTGTCCGCATCTTAAAAGATGAGAATGGAAACTAAAACAACGCCTTTTGCATGTTTCCATAATAACACATTTTCAGCCACAAGTACGAAGGAAATGTTTGCCCTCGGCAATTATTAGCGCCTGCCTTGGAATGGAATTGTAAATTTTATAACTCGATTTCTTTTAAAACCAAATCAAATGAATATTTTTTTACGACCAAGAATAGTTTTAAATCAATATGTACAGAAAATACAAAAATTTCCGCCGGCTATGTCAATATAGCATAGCATTCTATTGCTTGATATAGCGCCTCCCCAAGGATTTTCGGAATGACTCGTTGGAAAAGGCCTCATAATTTTGAGTGTATGTTTGTATTGATTAGCATGTATGATATTCATTTGGCTCTGTAGCCTAAAAGAGCTTGATAGACTTTAGAGTTGGATGTATAGTTAGCTTCGCCTTAGTGATTAAATGTGACTGGGTCGGGTTTTAATTTGCTTTATTTTTCATAATTATTTTTAATTACTACTGAGTCGCCAAAGAAGTTTACGGCCCTCCTGATAGAAAGTAGTTACAGTCGTCAATGGACGCCTGCAACATCAGGAGTATCACGAGCCATTTTCATGTTGATTAAGTATTTTTACACAACGAAGATATAATTTAATAACATTTTACAACATAAGCAAACTTGCAGATGCTCCCGAGTACTCTTGAATCTCTTTTATGACCTTATGACCTTCTCCAACGGTCTTAAATAAAATTTATAAAGGTAAATTAAAAATCTATTTGTTTTTATAACCAACACCAAACATCAAAGATGACCTTAACATTTCAAGGGTCAAATACTAAAAAGCCTGAAATCAATTTCGCCAGAATTAAAAAGTAAAAGAGTCGGTGTCCAAGGGGAAAGTTTCAGGAGATTAATTCTCTTGATAAAATTTCACGGTTCAAGAAATCCAACTACCGGTTGCGTGGGGCGATGAACGATACTGATTATGTTCGTCTTAACATCGCTTTGTAATCTCATAGAAAGCACTGCTTGATTTTTTTTTTGATAACAGGTAAATAATTACTTTTGTTATCTTTTTCCTCATAACAAAAAATCTATGGTCAATTTAATTGTTGTTAGGAGCCTCAAATTGGCACACTTTTAAAGCGTTTATTGTAGCTTTTTAAAAACTTTACAGTGTTTTTTTTTTTTCACAACAAATAAAGGAGTTGAAGAAAAATATTTGGGTCAACCTGGACAAAACCGCCGCATTATATAATGGAAAGAAACAAAAGAGGATGGATCCAGCAGTAGACAAAAATAATGTTGATAGAAAAAATAATAATAAATATTCTTAAATAAGAAAAAGTAAATAAGAACTATTGCAAAGACAATTATTTTCTTTTGGTGTTATACCAACTAGTTAAGATTTAGGGTCTACTATGATTGTAAGAAATATTTCAAGAATTATGTACCTAGGACTTCAATGTTTTGAATACTAATCATATTTATACTAGAACACTAGACAATTTGAATGCATATTAATATGCGAATATGCATAACATATATATAATCCTATTTTGTTTTGACTCAGTGGATTAAAATTTGGAATATATGAAGAGCTGAGGAAGTAGTTTTAGCATAGAGCCCAGAATCTGGAAAGCCCTAAGATCCTGGGTTCTAATACGCTAAAGTAAGAGAGATGGAAAAATTAAATAGTAAAGACTCAATGCTCATGCTCAGCGATAAGCTATTATGTATACTCAAAATAAGATATTTATTTAATGCATGATTTACAATAAAAGAAAATGTAGCTACACCAGTTTAAAAAACTCTTAACTCTAGGTTCGTTACCGTACGCTACGACGGTGCTACGCCTCGTAGCTGCCGGGCTACGGCTCCCCAGAGACATCGTAGCCTTCCGTACAATATTCGTAGCTGAGCTGCAGCCTTATTATTTTCTAGATCGTTTTGAAAGCTGTTAGTATTGAAAAGGTTTTTTAATAATTAAAAAAAAATCATTACTAATTTTAAAGATTGAAGTTAATATGAGACGAAATGGGACAAGGGGAGAAACTTACTAACTACGAGCATTATTTTCTTACAATTACCAAACCCTTAAATTTATCAATTTCAGTAAAAATACAATTCTTATTTTTACTGTAATATACTGTTTATAAAAAATATACAGCAATTTTATCAATGGCGTCCACTTTAAGTACTTATAAATTTATATAAATAAATAAATATATAGGGACAAATCACACAGGTTGAGTTAGCCCTAAATAAGTTCGAGACTTGTGTTATGGGATACTAACTCAACGATACTATATTTTATAACAATAACATATATAGATAAACATCCAAGACCCAGGGCAATCAGAAAAATAACAATTTTCATCTTGACTAGACCAACATTTATCTACTTACATTATTTAACCCTTTGTGAAATTATGGGTATAACCTTAAATAAACGGAAAACGTTAAAACAGGAGCTGCTTACCAGTAGATATTTATTTAGGATTAATTTACCTAAAGGTGACCGGGTGCATCAAATTATAAATTCCTTTTGTTGTATATTGTAGATATTAAAGTGTAGAATTCAAATTTAACTATTGCAAATTAAATTGAGCTGCAAAGTGTAAGCAACAATTCCTAGATGTTATTTGAGTTACAAGGATATTTGATTTCTAAATACGGCAGAGGACTGAGGTCGAAAATGAGTAAGTATCTACAAAGTTTTACGCTTTTGAGTATAAATATTAGTAAAAATATAAATACTTTTTATATAATTTAGTAAGAAAACAGGCATACAGCTTTCCTGTATCAAACAGCAGGAATAAATTAATTTGTACATAATAAAAAAAATATGTACCACCTAAAAAAACAGGCATAAAGACCACCTGGTGGTATGTGGTTTAGTGCTTTTAAAACTTGTGATACGAATCCAATAGGCACTCGCGCTTCTATTTTTTTTTTTTTAGAAAACCAAGAATTCACATGGGCAGTCACGCTTCTAACGACATCTTTTTTCAGACGACCAACGCATTGGCCATTATTTTGACGCCTGGAATTCATTATAATCCTAACCTTATCAACATTGTTTTACAGCTTTTATTTCTTTGTCAAATTTTAATCTTCTTGCTCTTCCATTTCCAATCGTTTATTTTACCCTATATCTTTGTATGTTATCGTAGTAAAGTTGTGAGAAACTTGTCGGAGTCGGCTCGGGCTATACGACCTATGGTATGAGCCAACTCAATCTTGGCTGTTATTCTACACAATTACACTGTGTGCCGCGTCTGAGACTTACCTACTATTTTCTTATACTTATGATAAAGGTTGTATCGTGATTTGACGTATTGGTATATGATCATTGATCGTCTTTATTTGATTTGTCATAGATTTTTAGGTTTAACATTAGTTTTTCAATGTTTATATCACATTTGTGTAACTATTAGGTAGGTATGTATAGGTTAGTTAGTTGCCTTGATAAATAATTATATAAATAGTAATAAACTACATAATTATTTAATTGACATTTTTAAATGTAGTTCAACCAACATGGTCCTACTCTAATTCTATATGATTTTTAAGTTTTTTGAAGATAAAAATAAATATAGGTATGTTTTATAAACCTACTTTACAATAACTATACGATTAACTACAGTATATTTTAATCATTTGTCCTTTTAATACAGTTAACAGGGGGAGGCTACTGTTTTAAATAAAAAAAAAAACAAAATATATTCAATTCTAAACTACCCTAGCATGCAGAATTTCTTACGAGAAAATTAAATAACAATAAATTCAAGAGAACGCAATACTAAATCATTGCTATGAGTGCGCCATCAGGCGCTGCGGACTTCCTCATTATACATTTGACTATATCTAAACATCTCAGCAGTTTAAACGTGAAAGGAAAACAGATGTGACCGCGGTGGGCCAACTCTGGGCAATAAATTATGGCTTGTCGAGCCCTTGTTGCGACGAACAGAACAGACATTATAACAGGCTGTTGAGACAGTAACTTGATGGCTCCAATTGGTAGGTTCTATGTTTGTTTAAGTAGTTTTCTTAATGTGTGTTTATTTTGTTTGTCATTATATCCCTAATTTTTGCCAAAAATGATCATCATCATCATTTCAGCCGCAGGCCGTCCACTGCTGGACGTAGGCCTCCCCCAAGGATTTTCTTCGCATTGGGGGGTTTTTGCCATACTCGCCACGCTTCTTATATATTCACTTGTCAAAACAAGAACACTATACTTAAGCGCTTCGAGTCTGATGACGCCGACGAGTTATTTTAATAAGTAGAGTGCTTCTACCAACGCAGTCGCAAGCTATTACATGAGGATTTGATGTAGAATATCTTAGCTACACTACTATCTGCTTTACGACTTTGGCAAACATTGCAAGCGACTGTGTTTGCTGCTCTGATACTTCATAGCAGAACCACAGATAAGCAATGAAATTAAACTTCCAATGATCCCCAAAATCACACCATTATTTTTTGTTTTTAATAAAAGGGGAGTATGCATATTCTATAAATTTCATTTTATTATTTATGTACGAGTAGGTATTGTCCAAAGATAGGGGGCTTAGCTGCATCCTGATTAGTTATGAATCATTGAGTAATTAACCGACCACTGCAACTGCCCACCGGAAATACACGCGCGGAAGTCGACGCCATAACTCAAAGAGAGGGAACATCCGGTTTATCTAATAGTCGAACCTTTGAAACTGAATTCCTTTTCGAGAATTCAAACTGCCGTAAATAGTGGGCAAATGCTAGCTTTCAAATGCTAAACTGTAACGGAGAGGAAATAAAAAATGCATTTGCGCAAATTTACAGAAATATTTGAGAGAAATCATGCTTGTCCAGGCTTAAACGTTTTCTCGTGTTGTGTTGTGGAACTAGTTAATAACATTTTAATGCTTCTGTAGCTTCTCTTTCATCATAGTTTCAGTTACGGTATATTTTTGACTGTAAAGAATTTTTTACTGCTTTTCATCGCTATTTATTTATCATTATTGCACACAAAAACATCAATTAGGTATTGTACATAAGCAAACAAAACAAATGTAAAAATATTTTTCTTCAAAGAAATTTTTTTCTACTTACATATTTTAAACTTCTTGTCAAAGCTTACTTCTAAACTTCTAGTCACTACCCGCCACCGAACCCTTTCAAAGTGCTATTTTCTTGACTTGTTGTTGGCAACCAGTCTGTGAGAAGGACAAAGAAGTAAATACCTAATTTGATTCATACTTTACCTGTTACGACGAATTGAATGAAATATAATTTACTCATATACTACATGATATATATATATCACGATTATTTTGTCTTATTTTTGATTACGATCATCTCTCAAGCTGATTTTAAAATTTACTGAAAAAATATTTTATATAAGAAGAAAATAATCTAAAAAAAGTTCAACAGGAAACGAAATCTCTTATCCATGGAGCGTTTTATTACAAAAACGTCCCTTTTTACAGGGCGAAGTATCTTAAATAATTACCTACGTGCCGACTGGCCCTTCGTTTTGATCCGAGTAGAACAACTCAGTCCGTGCGGAACAGCTTGCTGTTACAGTTATTTATGGAGGTCCTCGAGATTTGGGGAGTTAAAAAAGTTTTTCCATTACGAAACTTAGCCGAAATACGCAAGAGGTAGACATGAATAATAATTAACAAGTTACAATCTCATTTTGGAGCCGAAAACAGTTATTGCCTTATAACCGTAAAAATATTACATTTTTAGCACGTGTTTAGGTGAATTATTAATTTTGCTCGATTAACCATATTATTATTATTATTTAAGAATCGTGTCAAAGTAATAAACCATGAACTTTATTATAGAGATACTGAAACGATAGGTTCTGTGAATAATACTACCTTCATAATTTATCCTCTAAACAAAATAAGCGATCCGCAGATCTATGGGATTTTATGAAAAGACGATTTTGTTTTTATTACCTTACGCAATACTTGAATGTCAACCATGTCGTGTATACAGAAAAAAACATTGGCCATCACAAAAATACAAAACCAAAATCTTTCAAGACACACTAGTCATAGCTTCGTTTCAGCTGGAATTTTGATGAATATAATTCAGATCCTACCCTGCCTGTCCATACCAATATTATAAATACGAAAGTCTGTCTGTAAAGCTTTTAGAATTAAACCGCTGGACCGCTTTTGATAAAGTTTCATCAAAATTAGCAAGGCCAAACATAGAACACCTAGTGTATCATATTTCATTTGATTCCCATTCACACAACAGGCACTAAGCGAAAAAATTACAAACATATATTTTCTCACTATAATACATGTTCTCCTCAACCTTTTTCGTTTTAATAGAATTCAGTACTCAATAGGATTCTTGAATAGTTCTAAGAATTGAGCGTTCCTTGAGAATTCCCCACTGGTGTAAGATGAAAGATGAATGAAAAATGATATTATATACCTTTAATCTTTAAAAAAATATTGATTTATTTACACGAACAGAATATTTTAGGCAATCACTTTCCGCGAACGCTCGGTTCTTGGCTCAGTCGAAACAAAACTCATAAATATGTAATGTTAGGTCGGGAACAGGGCTATGCTAAATTTTACCTCACTTCCTTTAAAAACAGGTCAACTCCAATTTAACATTTCATAGATTTAAATCTGACTCAGATTAAGCGATGATATAAAGGAAATACTGGACAAGTTAGGATTAAACAAAACATTTTTATTTATGTTAAATTTTTTTGGTGTAATTGTGGACACAGTCACTCACTACTAAGAACTGTTAGACGGATTACGAATACTGGTTATGAAACACGAGTTAATGGTTTAGAAAGAAATTAGACAAATTCTGTTTCTTCAAATATATTGTATAACATGCATATAAGCATTAGGAAATGGTAGCCGATAGCTAAACGGTCGCTGAGTATTTCATTTTTTTTACAGAATCATGATAAGAACTTTTACTTCCTCTTGCTCGGAAATAGCTTCAATATTAAAAAGAAACAATACGTCAATGGACTCATTGCAGGCCTAAGACAACAATGTAATTAAAAATAAATTCATTGCAGGCAAACGCCTCGGCTTCGCCTCGTCCTTTTAAAAGCACTATTGTCGAGGCTTCAGCTGCGCTTCGGCCTTGCAATATAACTCGGCCGTAAATGGCTTCATTTCTGGCCTCGACAGAAATTTACATTATTGCACATAAATAACATAAAATAAATTACAATAAAAAATGCCCCTTAAAAACAATAACGAAATTATAAATTATTAGCGCGTGGGCTTCGTTCCCATTATCGTGGGATTTTTGGGAATTGCTCCGAAATTCCTGCGGGAATTGCCCGGGAATCCCCCTTTTCTCTTATACAAAGTTGGTCATGATTAACTAATAAAGAAAAGCATTATCCAATTTGGTGCATTCGTTCGAATTCTTTGCTATTATTTTTATTTAAATATATATTTTTAGGCAAACATGACTTGAGTTCATTCAAATGACGAAATTTTTTTTAAATGAACCGATTTTGATGAAATAAACTTTAGGTGTTCTTCCAAGTTATAACAAAACAATATGTGAAAGTTTTAAGCAAATCAATTTAGTACTTTCGGAGATAAACGTGATCATACATACAGAAAGAGAGATAAAAATATCAATTTTTTTTTGCTTTCTATTATTCTTTTTAAGTGTCCCTTTATCCATTTCAGTCAAAACTACTGAATGTACAGACAAAATATTTTTACTCTTTTTTTATATGAATAGATAGATGATCTAAGTATATGATATGCAATGTTAATTTTTTTTTGCTAATAGTTAAAAAAATGTTTTTAAAATGAATACAGGCTTCGTAATTTTAAACTTTACAAATCCCATTGCAGCGCACGCCAAGGAGCATGGAATTCTTCAAAGTCTCAGTATCTACTGGTTTGGTATGATTTTATTAAATTCCTAAATGGAATTTTACGTTTGAAACTCATTTATATTATGTAAAAAATGACCACTGTCGAGAGGTTCGAGAAAGAAAGGCCTCCTCGGAATTTCATTTTAATATGCTTGCCTCTCATCCGACATATTTTGAGGTCCACTCAGACGCCAAAAAGTAAAGAATGTTGGGTACCTATTTTGGTTTTCTTTTTTTCATAGTAGATGCGGAATTCGAGTTATTTATAAATCTCACAATACGGCTTACTCTGTTTATTTAATCTAGACACAAACTAAAGAGAACTTCAGATCGATTGTTTTCAAATTAACAATTGAAAAATTAATTATTAAAGCTCGAATTGTATCACGGTGATGCGTACTGGCGATTGGCACCAGTATCACTAGTTGGTTTATTTGTGTGAGTGAAAGCCGTATTTGATAACCAAAATGAGATGTATAGGAGTTTGTGTGTCCAATAAAGAAAGAAAATAATCCTATTTTTTCTTCAGTCTGTATGCCTAATGCCCACTAAGTAGTACCAATAAAATAAAATCTCGTATCGAAATAAAAAGTTACCCTTCCGCTTGACCGCGCGCGCCCTTAAAAGTTGACTCGTCCAATAATATCGTCATATTTTTTCTAACATTGCGAAATTGGAATAGAAGGGAAAGTTCCGCATCGAAATTGCTAGGGTCGTGTACTTGCCATAAATAACGGACGCAATCTGTGAATATGTCGTTGTTAGGGATGCCAGATTAAATATCCATCCATATTTATATACTATCCAAACATACCAATCCTATAACGCGCATATACGCGAAAGTTAGTATGGATGTTTGTTACACTTTCATAGGAAAACGGCTGGAATTTGGAATGGAAATTGTTTAGACCCAGGAACAATACATAGGCCAACTCCTCGCCCGTACCTATATCTATGTTTAACTACCCTTGAACAACAGCATTTGATTGTCAGCATCAGCAATGTCAATATAAAATCTATGAAATTAAATATTCATATAAGCCATATCAAGTAACCAGAGCATAGACAGACGTCTGCACTGCTCGCCGAATCAAAGGAGAGAGAGCGTTACATTGATACCAACCATAACATGCCCGCCCGCTAAGAGGGGTTAACTCGTAGTGAGGATAATAAAATATATATATCTGTCACGTTAAGTTACCGGGCCATAACACAAGGTTAACTTTTTACCCATTGAGATTGAAACCTTAATATACTGTATGATGAGATTTTTGTAGCAGCCCTAGTTGATGTGCGTGCTTAGAAAATCAGGTACGAGGGTAATTGTAGTTTGACAATCGATTACATCAACCGATGGACACAAACACAAAACCACGAAGGAAAAATCTAAAACTATCGTAACAGTATGAATTGCTTTAACTTTACAATTTGCAATATTAAAGTTTTTGAGTACAGATGTCGATTAAAGTAAATAAGAGAAGCAAGTCGTTCTCGTCGTGATGGATGCGAACCGCCTCTTCCTTGTCTGTGGCAAATGAGACGGGTCCCTGATGCGCCCTTACCGTCTCTTGGAAACTTCTGTTATGTGGTACAAGTCACAAACTTCTTTGAACACTATCGCCCCTTGACATAGTATAACAACTGCTTATATTGGCTTGTTTATTAGATCTTGATTGTATGATGGGCAAGTTTTTGCTTGAATTCAGGCACAGATAAATTCCGCTGTGTTTCAAACAGTTATTATTTAGTTTCGTACATATAGGTACATATTGAAAACTAAAAAGTGTTATGAGAAACAAGTGTTATTGCAAAAATTTATAATTTTAATTTTTTTAATTTAGTAAGCTTTTTTTGAGCAATAACTATGTTTAATAAAAAAAATTAGATATTTTAAATGTTGACATAATATCCATTGACATAGTACGAGTATGATTATACCTCTATTTTGTACTTACTTAGTGTATTTATTATTTTTCTATCACCAGACGAAGTATATATAATAGTGAAGCGTATGGCACAAAGCTGTCCGTTAAACTTTTCAACTAACTGAAACTGCCGACAACGCCTCAGTCAAAGAAAAAATACACTCCCCTAAGTGCCTACAAGTTCGAACACATTATCAAAATGCATAATACAGCTTATAACCTGTACCACACGCAAACGGAGCTATTCAATGGGATTTTCACCTATTCAAATCATCGATTGGTAATAAGACCGTTGCAGTTAATCTTACTTTAAAATTGGCTTCCGCGCTTAGTAAAATTCAAATTAAGTATTTGATCCTGAAATAAGTAGAAAATTTTCAAGAACACTTCTTATTCAAAAATAATAAATTGAATATGTAATTTTATTCTTCCTTACTAAATTAAATATTCTTGAACACTAGTAAGAGCTATTAAGGAATCTATGTCGTAACTTTAAAAATAGATAAGTGACGTAGGTACTTATAAAAAAGTGATATAAATAGTTATTACGGATAGTATAAAATCCAGTATACCTACATCTTGATATGGCAACATAAGTACGTACTATATGCACAAATCCTATGGGAACTTAGCTCCAAGCAAAATCTATAAATTATTATGTAAACAATTTACGTAAGAAACACCTTTTCATTAATATTAAGAATTTACATGGTCGCTTTCAATTAATTTTATATGTTACACGTATGTTTACGAGCCTCATTTGATAGCATACTCTTCATAAACGTCAGGCCGTTATAAGAGAAGATATCTAGTTACCTTGGGAATAATGCCGTAGAGTTAATGTAAGCCTCTTAACGTGAGGCTGTATTGTAATAGATTTAGTTACCTCTGAAATTGCCGCGAAACGGCCTCAGGGTAAATTTAGATGTATCCTGATAAAATATCGATTTTCTTATATTATCCACTCTAAAGGTACAATCTATAAATGTATTTGACCTATGATCACCTATCTTTGAATTGGTTTCCTAAGCTACCTGGGGGCTTAGCCAAAGTCACAATCTCAAAAAGTTAACGAGGTACGACAATAACAAAATGTTTAGAATTGACATAAGATTGACCACGTGATTTACCGCAGCTTATGTGAATCCCATACATTTTGTTCTCGTCGACATTCGTTAGCGTTTTGAAATTGCCACTTGGCTACGGGCGCTGAAGCGGAAACTATTATAGAAAGCTAGCAAATTGCTTAAGAAGAATGATGGTCAAAGGCTTAGGTATTATTACAATTATTTATTTTATATTAGGTTTTTTCATGCCCCACTTGAGAACAAAATTTTAGCTAATTCTAATAAACGGTTATTACAAACCAAACCAAAATAAGTTACAAAATATAATGGTGGCTATTTTGTTAATAGCATAAATATAAAGACAAATGAAAAACAAACTATGTAAAAATTTCCTTACGAATATACCTAGGTAGATTGTAAATATTTAAAAACAATAGACACTTGCTCTCCAGTGTGAAAGAGTAGTTGTTCGTAGTTGCTTTTGTCTGAACTTCGCTTCGAGCCAGAAAGTTTTGTCGCCCAGGAAGCCACATTACGGGTTGGACATTGTCTTCCAAGTTATGACTTATTTCTTTAAGTGGACTTTTGAAAGGTGTATTTATAATTTTCTTTATTTAAAAATGCGC
Source organism: Apomyelois bistriatella (assembly GCA_947044815.1). Taxonomy (NCBI): domain Eukaryota; kingdom Metazoa; phylum Arthropoda; class Insecta; order Lepidoptera; family Pyralidae; genus Apomyelois; species Apomyelois bistriatella. Next base: position 4,582,247 of record OX345693.1, read on the forward strand.
TTCAAATTGTACATAATATAGGTAGGTACTATGGAATTCTTTACGGACTTTGATTTTTATAATATGTTTCATTGTGGCTTAACACAAGCTTTGGATGTCCAGCAATAACTTTATGAAACTAGCTGTTACCCGCGGCTCCACCCGCGTGGTACTCAGTAATATCACGCCCAAAACTAGCCTATGTTTGACCCCTGGCTCTGGTGGAATATTAATACTAAGAATTATTTTGCATAATAAGTAACTGATCAAGCATCTCAATATACACTGGTAAATATCACAGTTCCGCAACGAATTTTCAGAAAATATTAATTACTAATCTATGTGTAGTCACTGAAAAGATAAAAGTTCTACGGTAAAAGGAAACCTGATTACGAAATAGTTGAGAATGGACTAGGATAAATAATCTATTCCGCCTAGAAAAAACAAGATAGACTGTAAACTACAAACAATTTCGAATCGCGCGCGGTATGCAATTTCTTTTTAATCTTTGGTAAACTAGCTAATCTAGAGATAAAGGTTAGCACCTTCGATATGAAGATATATATATATATATACCTATCACAAAATTTTTTTAGAATATATAAGTAGAATATAATATCTATAGAACTCGGAGAATTTTGTAGTACATTTCGAGACTCACTACAGCTAGAGGTACCATCACACACAAAAGTTAGCAACAATAATATCGTGCGTGTGCACATAATTAGCATAATGCTGAATAACAGCCGCTCCGCTGGGAACTCACACGTGGGCAAACATCGTCATAAACGGTGCGTGCGACTGTACCAACCTTACCTGCTAGGGAAAATATAAAATGACGTAGTAAAAATAAAGGATCACAAAATTAAATTTGTCATCTGTAACAGAATCATATGTATATTTAATAGGCATACAATTACACCATTATAAATATAGATTATTATAATTAACTAACGAAAAGCTAACAAAAGATGCCCATTTCCACCCAGACCTTCTTAGGACTCAGAATCGTCTCTTTCTAGTAATAAAAGGCATACTTTGTACGCTAATATTTTAATTACTTCACCTTACTGTCTAATTATAACTTTGAGCACATTGCATCCTTCATTAAAGTTTTAATTAAGCCGCTTCCATACGCGACCACCCGTGGAAGTCACTTCTTGTATTTAATTTTTTTATAAATTAATTAAGTAATGAAAATATAAATTTGCTATGGGCTACTTATATGTGGTAGGTGAAGTTTAAGGACTTTATTTTGATTTTATGTATTTATTCTAGACTTACAGCTATTACACGATACAATCATAACTCATATTCAATTTATATTTGGAGTTATCTTAATACTTGTATATGTCGTTAGTAATAATACAATGAAGTTCAAAATTTAACACTTCTTTACTATTCAACGAAATGCTAAGAGCACAAGAGCAGTTTTAAAAATTCTTACTTACCAAGTTGACTCTTACGTTATAAATAAATGAATTACTATTTTATTTTATTATAATTGTAATTAACATAAGTATCTTCATTTGCAAAGCTACCAAGAGACATAATATAACAAATCTACTCATTCCTTTAAAGTGGGAATTCTCAAACAAAAATACCGTCCTTAAATTTTGTATGCAAATACGACCTACTTTCATCTCTTAACATTATGAACGTCGTACATTACACGCATGAATATTATATTAAACACTCCAGTTGCTAAGATACGAACTTATATGCATGGTATAAAATTCTGTTTGACCGCTTCTATCTAACCCACATACCCAAAAGGCTTGAAGGACCATAATGTTTCTAAAATTTCTTCTACTTACCGATAGGCACTACACTGACTTTTCGAAACTTTTATCTAAATAATATCAATTGAAGGTGTAATTACATTATCAATACATATAATAAGACACTAAAATGCGAGTGTCTGTACATTTAATATTTTTCAAAAAAAACTGATAGAGTGCGATTAAAAAAGAGTAACAACGTTATAACTTCGAAAATACTCAACGGATTTAAACGCGGTTTTTACAGTTGGATTACATATAATTAGGAGCGTTGTCAAAACTTTGTTTCGTCAAAATCGGTTAAGGGAAAAAGAAGTTATGGTCGATTGAAAATTTACTTCAAACACTGCTTTAAAACTTTTAATGCGTTAATTTGCGTACCTATAGACAAAACCCATTTGAAATTTCGGCAGTAACAAGCAAAGCATGTTGGCCTATCGGTAGAGGTCGCGAATCATTTTTTTAAGTAGAGTGTTCGAATCCTGCTAGACATCATTTGTTTTTACCCTTTTTAAAAAAATAGACTTCTAAAAAATTTATACAAAACAATTTGTATAAATTTTTTAGAAGTCTATTTTTTTTTAATATTTTAGTAAAGAAATGTTTCTAGAAAGTAGCTGGATCGAATCCTGCCACAAACAATAATTTTCTGTTTTCGTTTTTTATTTGTTTTCTAGAATTATTTTCTTACTTAGAGAAAGCTCTTAGCGTTAATTCCGTTAATATAAAAGTATTTTGTACTTATCTATCTATACATATAATAAGACAGTAAAAATCGAGTGTCTGTACATTAAATATTTTTCTAAAAAACCTCTACGGGGCAATTAAAGAAGAGTAATAAAAACCAAAAAACACAATTTTTGCAATTTTTGTCTGTCTGTCTTTCTGTCTGTGTGGTGCGTTATAATTTCAAAACTACTCAACAGATTTGAACGCTGTTTTCACAGGTGAATTACATATAATTAGGAGCGTTGTAAAATCTTTGTTTCATCAAAATCGGTTAAGGGACATAGAAGTTATGGTCATTTAAAGTTTACTACAAGCACTGCTTTAAAACTTTTAAACAGTTGAATGCGATTTACATAAACGTATTTAATTTAGATAAAGCTAGAATTTCTACTTATATCAATAAAGACAAAAACACACTGCAGTCTCTATTAAATTTTAATAAAATAACACATTGAATGTTTGTGGGCGTATGATTTAGTTACATAAAATATCAATAGATGGCGCTGACTTTATTTTAATAGCAGATTGAAATTTTTCCTTACGGCAGCAATTAATTCTAATTATTTAAAAAAAATTTGGTTGTTGATTTAGTACTATTGGTTGGTTTGTTTATCGGTCGTTTGTTGTGTTGTATTGTAAGCTATTTGAATTGATTGGTTGGTTTGGTTTGGCTTTGGTTTAAAAAATAAAATCGTGGACATACGGTCGTGTCGTAAGGACTAATTTATCTGACTTATCACTATTTATTGAGATTTTCTCCACTTTTCACGCCCACTAAAACTTTGGGAGCGGATTTTAGGTCCTAATGACTGTAATAGGCTGCGTCTACTCTTTTAGAGACAAAGATTGATAGTATGAATGTTAAGGGCTCCTTCTTCTGAAGGTACGTTGTTCGTAAGCCGCGTAGTCGCGGCGCTCACTCATTTTGTAGGCATTTAGACATCATATTTGGGAAAATAACACTACAACATCTACTTCAGCGATTTTCACTATATAAATACTTTATCTAAAGGCTGGTATAAAAAGCAGGACAATAAGTTTATTATTTTAGGCATAGTATTGAAAATAAACTTCCAAAGGAGGCAACTTTGATTTTTCTATCGAGCGAATTTTGTCTGATATTGTTACTGTTACTGTAAGCGAATTTCACTCTGCTAGATCCTCAACTAAAAACATATATTTTTTCAGAATTTTACGACTTTTTAATACTGATTCCTATTGATTTTAAAAACGGTATTTGAGAAAGAAGTGACCCTAATATTTAATGATATCGTAGCAATGTAATGGCTTTATAAAATTGGCACGGGAAAAGGATACAATAGAATTAACTATAGGTCTGGATAGTTGTAGTTTCCACAGGTTACGCGAAAAGCGGGCGGAGCCGCGGGCAACAGCTATCATCAATATAAACCTAGTATAAATTTGATTGACATCCAATTTATAGCAAAACATTTACAAAATTAGCACTACCTATCTAGCAACATTAAGCGATAGCAGCTGTTACCAATCTGATGTACCTTCAAAAGTATGAAAGAGCTTATAATAACATGCTAGCAGTGTGCCTTGATTGGATTTTTCGCCAATAGTGACATTTCTATTTTGAGCTTTTGCGTGCTTCGGAATACAGGTCGTTGGTTACGGTTGTCATCACAAGATGGCAGATGTTATGTTGTGTCAGATGTCTTTAGACAGCCTGAATCCTGAATCTCTGAAACACACCCGGATCATGGTTCTATCGGTCTGGTTTCCCTGTAATAAGTGTTATGTTAATAGCTCTATTGTAATAATTAGTATTACCGTCAAATATAGGAGCATGATTTGAATCGTACCCTACGCTCTGAAGCATAAGCTAAAGATACAACTAGAATAGCACTTAGATGAATACTGCGACCAATGCAAGATACGGTCACGGCGTATATTGCTTAACATGCATTTTAACGTTAACAATATCACCAGGCTGTTGATAATCACATTCTTATGAAAGAGTGGGTGTATTCACTATAAATTACAAAATAAGAACTGTCTTACAATAAAGACTATGTGAATCACGCAATATGTTCCTTTGAGATATAGCGAAGAAATTATGTAGAAAAATTACAGGCTTTTGAGGTAACCGGCTGTCTTTGTAGTTGAGGAAATTGTTTTCCATGAGCATTTGCGTGCGAATATGCGCCTTGCAACGCATTAACGGTCGTTCACTGCATGACAAGAGTTCATTGGATATAAGTAATTGATTTTTTTTTTTTGATAACCACTAACAAAGTACTTTGTTGTCGCTGTATTTAAGTTCTTTTTTTACATCATAATATAAAGATACCTATAGAAAAAAAAAGTTGTACTTTTACGTGGCTTTTAAATCTTATTTAGCCAAAAACTGACTTTTTAAACATGTTTTATCTAATAATTATATATTATTTTATTAGTTAGTCTCAATAATCTTAAAAAAAATAAGTTTACAATGTTGGTCACTAAAACCTGGATATTGATCCTGTTGCTCTGGTTTTAAAGTGAAAAGGTTATGAAGATCAGATGACAGTCGCTCCATTGTGATAATCACTACCACATATTTAGGACCATGACTAAAACTTACCTTGGGCTCTGAAACGTACTCGCTGAGATCTCGTAAGAAAATCTTTATTTCAAGAAGCATCTAAAGTTTTTGTAAATTGTAGCTAACTGTTTTTTTTCTTTACGCTCATAGCAGCTCACAGCTCACATTTTTTTTTTGCAAATCCGTATGATAACTGGCTTTCTTACATAATCTTTACTAATATAATACAGCTAATATTAATTTGTTTGAACGCTTATAAGTTTAGAACTACTACTGATCGGATTCGTTAAATTCTTTCTGCGTATTCTGATTCTAGAGTATATAGTAATACACACCATGGGCAAATGACAGCGGGGAACTGCTAGTAAAGACAAGTATACATAGAAATCCGAAATCACGGTCTCTACTGTAAAACTTTCTTCTTGCGAGTTAAGAAAATGAATTAGAAAATTCTTTGAAAATTTTTTCAAACATAAACCCACAATTTATAAAGGCATAAAATTGAAGCTAATAGAGATTTTTCTTGCGGGAACCCTTCCGTATAATTACGTCTTTGTGAAGCTGTGAGATTCTTTTGTTTAAGCCCGAGGTAGATAATACAAAAGCCGTAGACAAGGGAAACGCAAACAATGACGTCTGACTACAAACCCGTGACTGGAGGCTATTCGAGTCATCAAAATCGATACCGTTTTATTTTAGTACTATCTGATATTGAAATATTTGTAAGCTTCTCTTTGGCAAACTATATTTTTACTGTTTTTCAAGGGCATCTTATTGATAAAATCTTAGTCTTATCTGTCCCAGTTGTATTATTTCGGAGCCCGGTCGGGCTCCGCTAAAAAGAGATTTTATGTTTTAGTTATTTTTATTATATTTATTATAGTACAAAATAACTCGAACGACAAGCTTTCTATATACATTCATAAGATATCCTTATCTTTTTGTATAAAGATAAGATATTTATTATACTTATTTAGCCTTTATTGTACAAAATACGACATGTAAGACACAAAAGGTAAATCAGAGAGCCTGAATGTGGACGTGAAATAAAACTTATTATGAGATATCTATTTAAAACTAAACATTATTTTTATGATAGCTTAGTTCTAGTCCGATAGGATTTTAGAATACTTAATTTAATTACATTAGGTAGACAATGTTGCAGTGCATAAAGGCATGTTGTGGTACAACACAACCACTTGAAAGGGTCGGCCGTAACGCACCTGAATAAATGATATCAGACTCCCACGAACTTTCTATGAAATTATTCAGCAGACCAAACCTTCAGATAGTTTTTCATCTGGCAGACATAATGCTCGATTAACACTCTATAACGGTCAACCGGAAGTGTGGACGCCATGTTGGCGGCGAGATAGCGGAAATATATCGCCGGAAGTAGCTGGCCATTATTCAGTAAAGGAGGCTTTCCGTCGTCACTTCGTAAGTGCTTATTATTTCGGAGGCGTTGATATGGGATTATTTTCATAGGTTAGTTTCGTAATTAATGGGTCTTTATCTTTTGGTAGTTATTTATGGACTCTACTATTAAACTGTTTGTATATTGAGATGTTACATTAACTAAACTTAATTGAGTTATTTACTCTCGTGATTCTTTCCAATCAGTTAATAGTTAATAATAAAGTCATTATTTCCAAATTCAAATTCAGTTATACCCAGTACTAATCGATTAGTTTCATGAGCTTAAGTTTTTTAACAATCTCTTGAGGGACAGATGTAAATTGGATATAAAGTAATAGGTTTTTAGCAAGAAAAAAAATCTTTAATTTCAATCAGCCGTAATATTTTGAAAGTTCAAGTTGCCAAATTGCTTAACAAGATACTAGTACACAAACTCCTATTCAGACAACAACGTAGGAGTAAAATCTAGAACCCTTTTCTCTTCTACAATTGGATTTGGCTTAAGTTATAAGCGAAAGCGGTTTTGAGTTATGAAACTGCCATATTATTAAATTGATCATTAAGTATAAATTTTGCTCAGTATTTATTCCAAAATGAAAACTTTAAACTTGTGTTTTAACGGACCGCAGGTTCTGAAACCTACGGATTCAATCAGGAAAACTGCTTATATATGGCATGCTGCTGTAAAAAATATTACATGTGTGATTTACCTGCGGAGCAAAAAAGTTTTAATAACTTGTGTTAGCTGTCTTAACAACAACTTTTAGGTGATGATAACCACGCTTCATCTCGTACCTTGAACCTAACAGATTTCAAACAAATAACTCATAACCCTCCAGCTCGCAGCTAATGACGTGTTCTCCTACAGACACGTGACAGACACGCGCCACTAAGGACTGAAGTTAGTATGTAGTACATAAGTTGTAGACTTTTTTAGCGGTTGCCCTTGATAAGTTGGCGATATTTTATTTGCGATAAAATATAACGCTAGTTTTATTACTTTGGGGTAGGCGCAAATGCTTATGAGATTTTGTGAATTGAAGGTTGAAGTGCCTTTTTTAATGAAATACTTTTGAAATTGTGTTTATTGTTAGGTACTAACCAAATCATGACCTTGTAAAATGAAGAATAAATTGCATTTGTAAAATATTAATACTTCAAATCACAATCTAGTCTAAACGCGTCACTGGACATTTTTTTGACATTATTATTAATTACTTTTGGATTGCCTCTTCATACTTATAAATGGTCGCAGCTATGACTGCACTTACAAATTACTTAAAACATATAATTTACAATATACAATTTCACTCAGCGCGTTAATGAAATCACATATTCAATAGGGAGAAACACAATTCAATACACATTAATGAATTAAATTAAGCCATTAAAACCAGTGATTCGACCGAGCCTAGGTATTGTTGACATTGAGGTGGTTGGTTATCAACCCTGGATCAGAGATTGATTGATAAATAAGCTAAAAAGCCGTAGGGCAACATAATTGAGCGAATTTCCTCACTTCTCCGCAAGGGTGGTGTTATCATGAATGCTAAGTATGGTGACACACTGTCAAATACTTTGGTGAACTTAATTCGTTTTACATAGTAACTAGATTTCGATTATGTCTAATATTTTTTTTATTTCATATTCTATTATCATGGCATTTATGTGAGACGTGGTTTCGAAAATCTTTGTGTTCAGGGGCAGTTGACCTTATAAACATTAATTTATTTTTTGAATCACAAGTTGGATTTAATCCTCGATATAACTAAGAATAGAACAAAAAAAATATTATGTCAAATCAGCACTTCTTTTCTTCTTCAGCAATCAAAATTAACGCAAAAATAATGACAATTTTTACATTTGTTGTACTACCAAACTGGATTGTATGTCACAGTGTTTAGGGTGTGCATCGAAGCATACGACACATCAGAAATTAATTCATGTTTTGTCATTCCCTCACTTTATATTCCTGGTTTAATGACGTAGCACTATAAAACAGCATAGATGCCTGTAACGCAAGATATCGCGAGCGTGCGTTCGTTGTAAATGGAAAACATGGCTTTGCTCTTACTGGACTCTACTATAGGCAACAAAAACCAATATTTGGAAGGGGCGCCATTGAAACTCACCCTTTGACGGCAAAAACCGTACGTGGATATTTTGATTAATACGTGAAGGGTCAATAGAAACTTTTTTAATCCAAAGATTTTTAACAATTGCCGAGTTTTCTTGTTTTGTTTTTATCGTTGAGTAATTATGTTCAGGTAAGTCAATAAAAAGATAAACAAATCAGTAAAGTCTATGGGGAGTGACATATATCTTAACATCAGTGGACTTTCTACTGCTGAAAGGATGATGATAATGTCATATACCTATCTTGGCTATTGTCAAAACTTAGTCTTATAAGTATATAGCTTATTTAGTAAGCCAGAAAGTAAATTTTTGATAATCAGTAAATTTTTAACAAATTACTATTTCTCTTAGAAAATCTATCAAATAACCACTCTGCAGTCCAGTAAGTCGTTTGACTGAAGACTCAAGTCGTGGATTCTATTCCACGGGAAGCATACAGTTAGTTGTTTCCAATCTGGTTAGAACATAGTAGGCTTGCATCACATGATTGTCTGATAATATGGATGATTCAGTGCTTTAGAAGGCGTGTCTGTCCAGCGTTAGTCCCGGCTACCATTTGGTGGTCGTTAAAAAACCACGTCGGAAGATGAGATAAGATGTGTTTACTTCTTTTTCTATATAGTTTCCGTGCAGTTTCAAAACCTCGTATTTTGTGAGCGTAAATAAAAAGTCTCCATTATAATTAATTCTGTCTGTGGGTTTTAATCAAGCGGAATGTGTTGAAAATATGCGGTCAACGTTCATACATACATTAAAACAGCTATTTTAATTATTCACCGAGAATAAACTCACGTTGGATGGCAGCAAAGTTATTTGTAAGCGAAATATTGCACGTATTAATAATTTTCATGGTAAAGCGAAACTAACTATATGTGATTTATTTCAGAAAAAAAAAAAAACATTGGATAAAAAATATGTAGATCAACTTATTAAATCAAATACGAAAACCATCATTGCACATTAAGAAAAATAACTATTAAAATTGTTTTGTAGTCAATCAAGTATCATGTGCAAAATACAGACTAATCCGTGAATAAATAATCAAAGCCGAAACCTTACTTTTTTTGAACCTTTATTACAGTACTTATCTTAGGAACGGTAGAATATAATTACGCTTAGTATAAATAAGACAAGTTTCAAAATGAACGCGCATTATCACCATGTATATCCGTACTTTCTTCCTAAACGAACGCTACTTATTGAAACTTGTGCAAGTATACGGAATACAACGTTTTACTCTGAAGAAGCAGTGCCAGAATTCTTTGCTGATGTATGATATTACCCGCATAAGAACAATTACTACTACAAAATCCAAAACATAGAGATACGTAGACGGAAGACTCATCAACATAGCCCAAGAGATAGCGGAAAGTGGCGATGAGCGCCGCATAAGAGATGAGCTATGGGGAAAGTTAGTGCTTTAGTGAAGACGCAGAATCAGATGAAAAACTGTCGGGTAACCTGATATCAGATGAATCGATGAGAAATATATAAGACCGAGAGGAATGGCGTACATTGCTAGGTAAGATTCTTATACTTTATGTACCGCCTGAAAGCGCTTTTCTCACCATTTGAACCTTTCCTGAACTTCCACAAATATTTTAAGACCAAAATTAGCCAAATAGGCCCAGCCATTCTCGAGTTTTAGCCATACTAACTAAAATCTATAGATTTATATATATATATATATATATATAAATATTATATATAGTCTGGGTAATACGAAAATTCACAAAGAATTTAATATCGAAAGTGAAGGCATGTGAAATATTCAGATTGATACGGTACATCGTGATAAACGGGGAACGACTTACTCGATGGACGGCCAAATATTATTTTTTATAATAAAATCAAATAAAATGTTCAGTAAAAATAGTAGCTGGCGTTTCCACATTTTTAATATAAAAATGTTTTAGAGAGTTTAACAAGATTAAATATTTAGTCTGAAAACTTCATTTTATTTTATATCTATGCAGATCTATGTGTAGAGCATGGGCTTACTACAAGTTAAGTATATATATATATATATATATATATATATATATATATATATATATATATATATATATATATAGAAGTAAGTTAAGTATATCTATATATAAAATATTTATATATTTTCGCAAAATAGAGCATTAGGCATAAGGCTCTACATTAACAAGGATTAAAACCTAAGGTTTTATCTCACATCTATTTTCAGATAATTGCTACGCTCGAAAGACCTTCAATATTCTTACTATATTGTAATAGTATTATGCGGGTATTAGTGATAGGGAAAACAATGTTAGGAAAGCAATTTGGGCTTCGCATATTGCCTATTAAGATGTGTCGTTCATAGATGTTTTTTGTCGTACATTAGAATATTCTCGGAAGGTTATTGCTAATTATGTTGTTGAAATCTACGGACAATATACTAACAACATACACATTCTAGCTGTACCCCATGGTTGGTTGTACCTATGGTTGTACCCATACTACCCATGGTTTCCACGTTTATTAGCCAGAGCACTCGTGATTTGTGTGTAAGTGTATAAAAAAGATTAAGTTATCAACTACCAAAAAACTAATTCAAATCTTAACCGAAATTTCAGCAAATAGCGTGTTTATACAAAAAATATATAAGTACCCAAGTATATAGGTATAAAAAAATCTAGCCACAACAATGTTTAAACATTTGAAATTCTAAAAAAGCTACTGTTTTAATTATGACAGTTGGTTGATATTTTTTAACCAAGAGTTAATTTTAATATATAGGTAGGTATATTAATATATACCTACATAATCATTACGCCTCCCTTAGAAACAGGCAAAGATTAGACCTACCCCTGCGGTTAATTAATAATTGACCTTAATTATATATATTTTTTTTTTTATTTCACGTAGATATTTTTTTTTTTTTTTTTTTTTTTTTTTTTTTTTTTTTTTTTTTTTTTTTTTTTTTTTTTTTTTTTACGTAGATATTGTAATATTTTTCTCTGTTTACATAATTATAGTTCTACAGTATTGTGTCTGAAACTTTTAATATTTTAAGTTTTAGGAAATTCCGATGGTACAGTACAGTAGTAAAACAAATGTTTTCGGCTAATATAAAAAGATGGTTATGAATAACTTGTAATTCGAAATGTTCCCAACTCAATTTCCCTCCAAAAATATCGCAAGTTAGCAAATCGTCAGCACACCTGCGCTTGAATAACGTTTTTCCCATTTTCCTGTAATATCTTTAATAAATCTTACAAAACTTCCGAATATATTCATGGTCCATTTTACGAATATATTTATGGACGATGCAATTTTTTTTTTACTGAAATTGTACGGAAGTTGGGTAAGTTTTTTTTTATTACATACATTCTACTGCAAAGATGTCATTTAGTGTTCTCAACAAGTTATGAAATTATAATACTTTTTAGTCATTTTGAAAATGATATGGATATTTACAACAATTAGCAAACAATGGCAAGATGGGATACTTTCTCACCATTTTATTTTCATGGTTCGAATTGGCTACCATTAGCTTTACCTATATTAATGCTTAGTTTCAAATGTTTTTAAAAAAGGAGGAGGTCCTCAGTTCGGCTGAATATTATTCTTTTTTTTTAATATTTTTTTATTTTAAATATTTCTACATAGCAGATATTAAGTTCAATTTCCTTCAACTTTTAAACTGCCTAGCTGTCACTAACGACAACAAGTACCTATACTGGTACCATTACAGCGATTTCACCATATTATCATGCCACGCATAAATAGGAATGTGAAATGAGGTTTACTAAGGCATGGATTTTATTACCAAAAACCGAAACGAAAAGCCTTCAGAACCTCCGTTGAACCTCCCCGCACGTTACTTTCCGGATGAAATGTAAATACATGGTGATATGAATATAAATGCCGTTTAAGTAGATGGTATAGACGTAGGGTCCGTGCACGGATCTAGTGTGCGTTGACTTATGCTTATATGCAATAAAACGGTTGCGGATTCAAAATATTATGAGTTCTATATTTATAAAAAAAAGGTTGATGACTGGAACGGAGAATTTTTGAGTTTTTACTTGCGTATGATTTTGAATTTTTTGATTCATCTTTTTCATGTGACTGCGGCAGCATGGTAGTCCGTTTTATCGTTTCAGAAAGTTGTCTAATTCTTGTCTATGGTTCATCTCCATACTAAATTTCAAATTCGATCACATTGACATAAATAAGTACTATTTTTGTATGTAACTACTACCTTTGCCGTATCCTCAGCAAGGCTTTATTTTGAGTTTATTTAGAGAAATTTTATTTGCTCATGATTTTAACATTGAAAATATATATATTTGAAACTCCTTAAAAGAAGCAAGTTAATTAGGTTTACAATGTTTAGAACATTTAAAAAAATAGGTTCTCATAATATATTTTATTATTATCCTCATTTAAATTGTTTATATATACCTATATATATATTATACTAGTGAACATTAAAATATCAGTACTATTTATACATGAAAATATGCACGAGCCATCTTGGTGATACTAGGCACTCGCAATATGCGAGGGTGAACATGCATATTGTCTGCGAGACGAAGAGCACTCGACACACAAATTATATAGCGCATAGATCCTTCACACTAATCCTTCAGCTGTCGTTTTTAATATTAGAGCATACTTTGTTTTGGTAACAGACGGCGGTGCCATAGAGAGCGCTGGCCAGCCTGGAAGATACTGAAAAAAAAGGTTATTACGGTGATCAAAAAGAGAAGCAGCTACATATTCAATATTGAAGTAATACCTAATTATGGGTACATTACATATAGTGAAAAAAAAGGAAAGAAAATTATAAAAAAGAGGTGTTAAGACTAAAAAGAATTAACAATCTGCCATTTGAATATTGGTACTGAATTCTAAGGAACTAAAATATTGATACCTACATGTGTTATTTTTCTGTACAATCCTATTTTGAAACCAACGGGGCGCAACAATACACCGGTGCAATTTCAGTTTTTATAACCTTATTGTGGCTGCACATACTTAAAAAGTAGTTTCCAGTACATTATGTTTTTAATAGTAGTACCTACCTTAGTAGTTTTATACAGTTTAAGAATTATTTTATATATAGGCACACATATTATCACGATTCAAAACAAGATGGTGGATCCACAATACTTATGTTCGCCCATAAGGTGGTTTCTAAGAACTCTGCCACGAGGGTGTGCATTTTCATTTGACCCTGACCCACATGATATGATGATGATGAATGCTCACGTACAGAAAAGGACCGAAGTGTATGCTATAATTTGACAGAGACTTGAGGGGTAGGTAAAGACTGAAGGTTTTAACTTTCTACGATCTTTACAGACCTCCCTCTTTTTAGCTAAACCATCACTGTCATCATACGCCAATTTTCGATTCTGCTTAGTGTTATTTCATAGAAACGTGTTTTTTAAATATATTTCTTTAAAAAATAATACACTAAAAACTAATAATAAAAAAACCTACTTATGACTAACTAAAAATAAAAAAATACAAGTTGTACATGTATAGTCCCTGCAAGTCTTTACATTGTGATAACGTGCCCAAAACCTGGCAGCATTTACCACGTTGAATAGCAATGCTGATCCTCTGTGCGAAAAAAGAAAGAATTAAATTAAAAAAATAAAACTTAAAAAATAATTATGTAAAGCAAGCACCTACTTACCATTTGTAAATAGGTCACTCAAGCAGGCAACAGCCAGTCGTATTCAATCTTAAACAGATAGATATCTAAGATAGCGCATGAAATAAAGCCTACGTTTCCTGGCTCGGTGTCGGCTCTGCGAGCTTTGTGGTTCCGGTTTGAGCTTCGTGAATGGGATGCTTTATATACGTTAACTAATTGCTTGCGACTTTTAAACCTAATTGTGTGAAATCAAATGGATAGCAGCTTTTACTTACTTGAGTAACAGGAGCAGTTTTATTTTCACTGAAAATAAAAACTAAATTTTTCACTCTATTAATACTGTCAGATTTTTTAGGCTGTCTCAATACATCTGACACAGCTAAATGACTGCCATCAAGCAATTACAGCTATGGACAACGGCTTAACGTGTCTTCTAAAGTATGGAGAAGTCCAAGATAGAAATTCCATTTGGCGACCAATCAAAGCTGAACTCGCTTTGACACGCGCTTCAACCTAACGAATATGTATACGCAGGTCCCGTTAGGCTAACGAGCTCCTTCTGTTCCTGTTCCTGTTTTATAAAAAATCATCATACGCCCGTGGCTTCGTCCGCATGAATTTCCCTCGGGAACAGTGCTTTTTCCGGAGATAAAAAGTATGTCCTTCTCACAAATATACAAACTCACTTTCGCATTTATAATATTAGTTGGATTGGATTGAATTTCCCTTGCATTACATTAAGAATTGTATTGCAGAAAAGACCCCAGGTAATACCTAGAAAGCGGTAAAAGGACTGCCTTTAAGATTTGAAGCGGCAGGGCAAGAAAACATCTTGGAGAATAAGCAAGAGATCGAGCGAAATGGAAGATGATTGTGGAAGAGGCCAAGAACCATAAAGGGTTGTAGCACCCAGGAAGTAAGTGTATCACATTAAGGCGATAGCAGACTTTGTTGCGGTGCATGTTAATTTCAAACTAGAAACATTTGAAATTGCAAAACCGTGCACGGTGAACAAACGCGACTTGTTTAACTAACGCTTATTAAAGTTGGTTATGGCAGGTTAACTGAATTCACACGGTCACAATATTCATAATGGCTGAAGTTTTGATAGCAATACCTGATTCGTGCTAGGTAAACTAGTTTACTGAAACGATTTAAAAATATTTTGGCTACATTGCCGGTAGTGTTCTCGGTTGCTTACATAGCTTAAATAAGACCTGTCCTTTTGAAGGCAATGTATTATTATTGTTATTCTTCTAAGAGATACTTGAAAACATTATAAGCCTTATTAATATTTAATATCTTGTTTATGACTGACTGACATGTTAAGAAATATATATTGTTCTTCTAAAGCAAAGAAGTACTAAGTACGTCCAAGAAAAGGTGCATAAAGCAGTCAAACAAACACACGGTCAGTCATCAGGCTTACTTAGTTAATAATAATTTACTAGTTATTTTTTAAACCTCTATATCACTACATAGTATAAAACAAAGTCGCTTTCTCTGTCGCTATATCCCTATGTATGCTTAAATCTTTAAAACTACGCAACGGATTTTGATGCGTTTTTTTAATAGATAGAGTGATTCAAGAGGAAGGCTTTTATGCCCATGCAAAGCCGGGTCGGGTCGCTAGTACTTATATAATTCTCTATATACAAAACAGCTGTTTCTTCTCATTACCTGTGACGATGCGAACTGCGAACAAAAATAAGACATATTTATCAGAGGCCTTAGTATTTTGCAAGATTTCTTTCTTTCTTTTTTTTCTGATAGAAGTTACGAACTACAGGTTTTCGATAAAAACTGGCGAGACAACGCTTATGACTAGGGATACATGGGAGGTTGTATAGGTTTTTGCCCAGCAGTGGGCTATAAATAGCTAAAAAAAGAAGATCTAAGAGATGATTTTTATTTGTTCAAAATACAGACAAATGTATAATAATGAAAGAAATATGAAATATTGTGTTTCATTTTTCAAATCACATTGTAATTAGCAATAAAACATTGTTGCGTCCCAGTTTCTGAACAAATCGAGTTGGCAACTTCCATAACCCGTCCATACCGTTCGTCAGGCTTCGCTAATGAAATAAACTTTCAGGTAGAGCGGAGAAAGATATTAATATTCATGTGGGCGGCCCTTGTAAATGTTTTATTCGTTAACGAGTCTACTAGATTAGGGTAATCATGTCACGTCGTATGTTAGACTAAGCCCTTGCAATTAATTTGGAGAGTAATCAATTTTGGAGAGGAATTTTAGTTCCGTGTATTTCCTAACTGATACTTTGTTCTTTATAATTAAATTAATGATATTCTAGTTACAGTATATCCCTACTCCCTACTAATATTATAAATGCGAAAGTGAGTTTGTTTATTTGTTTGTTACGCTTATACGCCTGTAACACTTTAAGGGTTACATCCTTATTGCTTTGCATATTCTGTTCTTTTGTACAACCTTTCACCTGACTATTTTGGTAATTGTTGAGGTATTAGATTGTTCTCACCTTACATATATAGACACATTTGCTTTTCACCCAAATTGGTCATATTTAAAATAGTGTAAAGCACATCGAGTAGGCTTTTGATACACACTTTGTTGTTACCTTGTTTAGTATCCACATTGTATATGCTACTATGTTGCAGCGTATCATGCATTTGTCATGGTACCTATAACTTATTTTACAGATTAGATTGATAATTATTTAAAAACATAAATTAATTAAATTAACCTTTACTTTTGTTTGGTTACCTAGTGAATCTGACACATCAAGCAAAACACCGGTTTTGACGTTGACAGTTCGCAGTCATCGATTAATTATACGGCGTTTGCTCAGGGTATTTAGCCAGTTATCGAATTTAGCTTTCGTGGATATTTTAATTGTCAAAGGATTTTAACGTATTTTTCGATTAGGATTTAATCCACCTCGTCTTGTTTAGTATGGATTGATAAGACTGCGTTTCGTTTGAATAGGTGCATTTTTGTGCTTTGATCTTCAGACAGTTTGTCTATGGTATAAGTCTATGTCACATCCTTGCACTGTGGCCTTAACCTACAATTTTGGAACGGGACGGTTCTTTTCGGGCCGCGCCGCGTAGGCGCATGCACCCTTGTTTTGGCCAATAGGTAAGTCAAATATTTATAGATCATCTAGATCGTTTTGATATTGTTCAAGCATAGTGTATTACATTTCGTTGTTGGTTTTGTTTTAGTTCAGAAGCCATACCTGAACACGCTTTGGACGATGTGAAGTCGTCAAACCGTATCATGACACCCAACCACCAGAGAATGGTAAGTTGCCTTCCGAATTGGATTTCTTCCAACCTAAGCTAAAGGTTGTCTTTATGTAGTGACGTTGTTGTTAATATTGTCGGTTTTTTTGTCCACAGTATTAGTAACACACCCCACATGTGGCCATGTGCACACCTGCATTTCATTTCTTTAGATGGACCCGCTCATAAACGGTATGTCTGCACCAATTTATCATTGTTAGGAATCCAGTGTAACTGTACAAATAGCATAGATACTGTGAATTCCAAATTTATAACCTGGAACTTCTCTTTTGTTCCCAGGGTCCTTATCCAGGGTTTTTATCCTGTATATTTAGAAAAGGGTTTTTATCCAGAGACCTTATCCAGGGTTTTTATCCTGTATATTTAGAAAAGGGTTTTTATCCAGAGTTCTCATCCAAGGTATTTAGGATGTACCTATTTCAACGGACATGAACACTTCTTTGTGATGTACCTGCTTCCATCACTTTGAGATGGTCTTGTATACTTTAATCCTGCATCCCTCTTACTAGGACAATGGTAAAACTTTATGTTATTTATTCAAGTGTAATGGGGCTAGTGAACCCATGATATAACTTGCCTGTTTGCATAAACTTGAGGTTGGGCTTATAAACCCACTACTGTTATTCAATATTATATAGACATATATACAAATAATCTGATGTTTTGTGTCTAGATCATAAGACTATTTAGTTAGTACTTTACCTTAAGATTACCTATTGATAGTGGTTGTACTGTTCAACACGGTCGGGACCCCTGTTGACCTATGTTACCTTAGTATCAATAAATAATATGGTTGTTAACATAAACTTCTTTGTTTCATTTAAGTAATTCATCCAGCTTGAGTGAGGACTGTCTGGCGCCCTTTCATTTCATAAATTTTGACAGTTCCTTCGCCTCCGAGGGTGGCCTGTTTCTACGACCCATGCCCTGGGATCTCATTCGGTCAGTCTTTTCAAATTGTCTAGTCTCATGTTCACCGACTGGCTGAGCCTGCCGAGATACTACACCGTGGCACTCACCATCTGAGTCACGCATCCACTGAGGCCCAACTGAGAGGCCTAATAATAATAATAAAAATAAAACATATTACAGTGGCGATCCCAACGTATGGCCTCGGATGAATGAATTGCTTAAATGAGTATTATTTAAAATCTTGTCTTAAGTATTATATATACTTGGTAATACAGTAGTGTTTCTACATTTTACATAATAATATATTCTCTGGTTGGTATTGGTATTGTGTGGTTTTTAATTCTTTAAATGGAAAAAAATTTTGTGTTTTTTAATGTGGTGTGTTACTTACTTAATGACCTACTGTGTTACTTAAGGATTGAAACCTTATACATAATAACTACAAGTTTCATTTATAAACGTTTATATTTGCATTTTTGGTTTACTAAATATCATAACTGTTTAATAAGACAGTTACAGTGTCTTATGTTAATATAGTGAAAACATATTTACTTTTATTAAGTGATTACTTTTAGCGGTATACTGTTCTACTATACTTACTGCTTATTTTTAAACAACATACATTTATTTACTTCTGCGTATTTTGTGCCTTTAAGCACAACTGTGTTATTTACTTTATTGCTAATAGCAATTACTACAAATTATTTTATTGCGTTTTTGCAAATCAGACTTTCATCTGTTTGCATACTACTGCTTTTACCCGGATTTGACAACATTCTGTGAATAAATTTGGAATTCAAAAACAAATGTGACTTAAACAAGATTTGGTGATTTAAAAAAAAAAAAAAAAAACTAAACATAGTGCTTTTAAACATTATACTCTTACACCCTACACATTTATACGTTATACAATTACAACGTACGTTTGTTTCTTTTTGAATACACCTTGCACATTACACTTTTATCATGGATTTTCTGCAAGCTGGTGTTAAAATTGATCACTTACTTAAAGATGAAATTTCTCATGAACTATCAATTAGAAATTTCCCTGTCAATACTTCTGCCAGACGTTCTAGCCTTTGTCAAACGTTAAAACAAACTGCGTCTTTTGTTAGAAGAGGTAGCTTGATGGTCACCGATTTGAAACCTAGTGAAGTCAGTGCTGAATTGGACATTTGTCTACGAAAGGTTGCTGATATTGAAAAGGACATAAAGGATGATCTGTCGATTTCTACCACTACTCGTTTGATTTCACGTTGCAAGTATATTTTGTGTCGCGTTTCACGTCTTGATAGTAACCTTGAATCTGTTCAACAAATTAAGATTAGCATCAATAAGTTATTAGATCGTTTGAAAGATACCTCCGAATTAAGTTCTGATTCTAATGATGATGAAGATTCATCGGTAGATGATGAACCTGTTGTGCAGAAGATTATTTATAAAACTCAGCGGAATTTTAACATCAATTCTTTAAATTTAAAATATACTGGTGATACTTGTGTCCGTACTTTCCTCACTCGCTTGGAAGAACTTCGCGTTGCTCGTAAAATTTCAGAAGAACGTATTTTCCGTGGTTTTCCCGAAATATTGGAGGGTACTGCGTTAACTTGGTTCCGTGCCAATCGTTCTGCGCTCACGTCTTATCGTGATGTGGTTTCAGCCTTGAAAGAAGATTTTGATATCCTCGATTTGGATTATAAACTGTTAAATGAGATTCGCACTAGAACTCAGTCTAAGAATGAAACTATTAATACCTTCATGACATCTATTTTAGGAATGTGTGAACGTTTAGAGAAAAAGCTTTCTGAATCTGATAAATTAGATATACTCATGCGTAATATTCGTCCAGATTATATTAAAATTTTAGCGGTACAGGATATTACATCGGTTTCTCAACTGAAGGACTTGTGTAGACGTATTGAACTCGCAGAGGATAAAACTGTTAAATTACATGATCACTCCAGTGATAAAGTTAAGGCTAGTGCATCAAGTACTGTGTCTCATCCTAAACGAAATGTCAAATTTAATTACTCTCAGCAAACGCCTAAGAATTTTGTAGATGCTGTTGATCGTTCTGATTCCAAACAACCTTGCTTTCGTTGCGGTCTTACTAACCACCCTACTCGATTTTGTAAAACATCTCGTGCAACTGTTTGTTATAAATGCGGAGAAAAGGGAGTTCGTACTCCTGATTGCCCTAAATGTAATCCTAGTTTAAAAAACTAGCTAGGATTGTCTCTTCTAAAACACCTATGCCTTCTACTCCCTTACTTTCTGAACAGACAATCCATTTTAACCCTCCAAAGGGAGATACCCGTCTTTATGTATTGTTGGACATTTTAGAGTTGAAGTGTAAAGCATTAATGGATACTGGTGCAAATAAATGTTTCCTCGGAGCTAATAGCCATGCGATATTTACGTCTATTGGCATACCTATTCTTCCTCATAGTGAACCTTTGCACTTACGCGTAGCTAATGGTCAAGAACTACTTTGTACTAAATACATGACTATTCCTGTTAAATTTAATGATAACATTCAGTTAGTAAATTTCAATATTCAACCTGAAATTACTACTCCTATAATTTTAGGAATAGATTTTTTGAGATTATTTAATCTTGCTCCAGAGCTTATTTCAAATATAGATTCTATTGCTAAACTTGATAGTCTTACACCTACCCCATTCGAATCTGGTCTGAACGATTTTGAATCTTTAACTCCTGAACAAAAACTTAAAGTAAAAGAAATAACTAATATTTTTTCACAAATTGATACTGATAAGGTTGGTTTAGGTAAAACACATTTAATACAACACGTAATTAATACAGGCGATGCTCGCCCAATTAAACAAAAATATTATCGTTTGAGTCCTGATAAACAAGCTGCTTTAGAAAAGGAATTAGTTCGTATGCTTAATGAAGGAATAGTTGAACCTTCGTTTTCGCCTTGGAATTCTCCAGTAGTTATGGTTGAAAAATACAATGGTACTCTTCGGTTATGCCTCGATAGTAGAAAGATTAATGCCGTTTCGAAATCTGACGCGTACCCTTTACCTCATGTAAATTACATCTTAGATAACCTGCGAGATGCCAAATACCTCACCTCTTTAGACCTCAGCGCCGCGTATCATCAAATCCCCTTAAGCGAAAAATCTAAAGAAATTACTGCTTTCACCGTCCCAGGAAAAGGTCTTTTTCATTATAACCGTATGTGCTTCGGTCTTGTTGGAGCTTCAGCTACTATGCAAAGACTTATGGATTCTTTGTTTACTGCTGACTATGACAATAAAGTATTCTGTTATGTCGATGACATAATAATCTGTACAGCTGATTTTGATGAACATTTAAGCCTCCTAAAGGCAGTATTTGAAAAATTGAAAGCTGCTAATCTGACTATCAATATGAAAAAGTCCCTTTTCTTAAGATCAGAATTAAAATACCTTGGCTATGTTGTAGATAGATATGGTTTGCATACCGACCCTTCTAAAATTGATGTAATTCTAAATTTTCCTATACCTGAAGATGCTAGGAGCGTAAAACGTTTTTTGGGCGTATGTGGTTGGTATCGTCGTTTTATTAATAATTTTTCAAAAATTGCCCAACCTTTGTCTCGTTTAACTAGTAAAAATGTTAAGTTCGCTTGGTCTGATGAAGCCAATGAAGCTTTTAATACTTTAAAAACTGCTCTTGTATCTGCACCCATTTTAAAGTGCCCTCATTTTAATGAGCCTTTCTATATACATACTGATGCATCGTCGTATGCCATTGGTGCGGTTTTAACCCAAAAACATGATGGTGTTGACCACCCGATAGCTTATTGTAGTCGTACTTTGAATAAAGCTGAAATTAATTATTCCGCTACTGAACGCGAATTATTGGCTGTTCTTTATGCCTTAGAACAATACCGCGCTTATGTTGAAGGCAGAAAATGTTATATTATTACAGATCATGCATCTTTAAAATGGTTCTCTAATTTAAAAAACCCTAATGGTCGTCTAAATAGATGGGCCTGTCGTCTCAGTCAATTTGATTTTGAATTAATTCATCGCAAAGGAAAAGAAAATATTATTCCTGATTGTCTTTCTCGCATTCAAATAAATGCCATAGACCTAAATTCCATACGTGATCCTTGGTATTTAGATTTATATAAAAATGTTTCGGATAACCCTTCCATGTTTCCAAATTTTAAAATCGAAAATGATCGACTTTACCGTTTCTCAAAGAATAAATACCGTCTAACAGCTCAATTTGACTGGAAGCTGGTAGTGCCTTATGAAGAACGGAAGGAGATTCTTGCAAAGTGTCATGATGACGCTACTTCTGGTCATTTCGGTATATCTAAAACTCATGCTAAAATTGCTAATCTTTATTATTGGCCTACTTTACATCAGGATGTTAAGGAATATGTAGATTCATGCGAAATTTGTAAAACTTATAAACCTGTTAACCTTGCTCGTCCTGGACTGATGGGTAACCCTCGTCGTATTTCCGCACCAGGTGAAGCGTTTTCTTGTGATATCTTGGGTCCTTTCCCAATGTCTTACTCCAGAAATCAATATTTATTTGTATGTTCCGACTATTTTAGTAAATACGTCACTTTATTTCCACTCCGCAATGTGGTTGCGAGAGCGATAGTTAAATGTATTGAAAAGAGTATCTTCTTAGTCCATGGAGTGCCTAAGTATATATTTTGTGATAACGGAGTCCAATTCACTTCTAAAGATTTCCGTGATCTAATGGTTAAATATAGCGTACCTCACGTCTTTTACAATCCTAGGTACCATCCCCAGTGTAATCAGACGGAACGTGTAAATCGTGAACTTGTAAGAGCCATAGCTTCGTATGTGCGTTCGGATCACCGAAATTGGGATAAGAACGTAGCTGAGATTCAATGTGCTTTAAACACGGCTGTTCATGACGCTGCAAAATTTTCTCCGTATTTCTTGACTCATGGACGTGAGATGATTCTTGATGGTTTGTTCTATAATTCCCCTGATCCAGTTGACAGGAACAATCTAATTTCTGACACTGTCAACCACTTCTCGGATAAACTAAAAGATTTAGAGGGGATATTTATTAAAGTACGCCAGTGTTTGTTATCGTCTCATGAACGAAACGCACGTTACTATAACTTTAGGAAGCGTCCTCTTGAACTTCAAGAAGGTCAGATTGTATACAAAAGATGCTTTCATTTGTCTAACGCTGCCAAGCACTTCTCTGCAAAGTTAGCCCCCCGTTTTGAGAAATGTGTAATACACAAAAAATTAGGTCCCTTGGTCTATGCTTTAAAGAACCTTGAGGGCAAACTCCTTGGGAATTTTCATATTAAAGACATCGTTCGTCCTGGCGAAGCCGCTCCATCCTCGTAATGATGGTAACGTCTGTCGCATGTTCGACGCTTGATTTTGTCTTCTTCTTTCTTTTTGAGAGAAAGATGTTGTACTCTCATTCCCGTCGCCTCACTAGGCGACAGCCTGATTTTTACTGCTTTGTCTGTCTTCTCCTCCTTCGCATGGAGAGCAGCTGATTTATTTGTATCCTTGTCACCTTATAAAGTGTCAATCGGATCTTATTTTATTATGGATTTAGTGGTATATCCCACTCCTGTTTTATGTGGTACTTGCGTGTTCCAGTCCACGACTTTAGATTGATCTTTCAATCCTTGAAGAAGAAGAAATTGTTTTTTTTTTTGCATGGTTCTTGTGTGTTCCAGTCCATGACTTATCTTCCCTCCAACCCTAGAGGTTGCTTTGTTTAGAAATCTTTAAAGAATGTAACTGTACTTCTTACTGCGGTTCCATTCACATTATCATCCTACTGAAAGGAGCAAATTGGATGCTCTCTCCCAGTCCTATAAATAGTATTGAATTTAGTAGTAGAGAAATGTCTGATTGGTAAATAGTCTTTCTCGACACCCATTCAGCCTTTAGATTAACTACGTTTAATATTAGGGCTTACTCGTTGTAAGGGCTTGTGTATAGTTAGAAACGGATCCGCTTAAGTTAGTAGTAGTAAGCGCTTAAGTTAGTAATAGGTAAAGAGTACTCTTAGTTTTAAGAGGTGATCACCATAGTTTTAGAATCTTTGTTAAAAAAAAAGTTGAATTTACATTTTGTGCTAGGATTATAAAAGTACATTAGATAATAGAAGATAGTTCTTTAGTTTCTAGGACAAAATTTTTAAATTTTCCTCAATTTAAAAATTTTTACCCGGGAAAGAGGGTACTGTAACACTTTAAGGGTTACATCCTTATTGCTTTGCATATTCTGTTCTTTTGTACAACCTTTCACCTGACTATTTTGGTAATTGTTGAGGTATTAGATTGTTCTCACCTTACATATATAGACACATTTGCTTTTCACCCAAATTGGTCATATTTAAAATAGTGTAAAGCACATCGAGTAGGCTTTTGATACACACTTTGTTGTTACCTTGTTTAGTATCCACATTGTATATGCTACTATGTTGCAGCGTATCATGCATTTGTCATGGTACCTATAACTTATTTTACAGATTAGATTGATAATTATTTAAAAACATAAATTAATTAAATTAACCTTTACTTTTGTTTGGTTACCTAGTGAATCTGACACATCAAGCAAAACACCGGTTTTGACGTTGACAGTTCGCAGTCATCGATTAATTATACGGCGTTTGCTCAGGGTATTTAGCCAGTTATCGAATTTAGCTTTCGTGGATATTTTAATTGTCAAAGGATTTTAACGTATTTTTCGATTAGGATTTAATCCACCTCGTCTTGTTTAGTATGGATTGATAAGACTGCGTTTCGTTTGAATAGGTGCATTTTTGTGCTTTGATCTTCAGACAGTTTGTCTATGGTATAAGTCTATGTCACATCCTTGCACTGTGGCCTTAACCTACAATTTTGGAACGGGACGGTTCTTTTCGGGCCGCGCCGCGTAGGCGCATGCACCCTTGTTTTGGCCAATAGGTAAGTCAAATATTTATAGATCATCTAGATCGTTTTGATATTGTTCAAGCATAGTGTATTACATTTCGTTGTTGGTTTTGTTTTAGTTCAGAAGCCATACCTGAACACGCTTTGGACGATGTGAAGTCGTCAAACCGTATCATGACACCCAACCACCAGAGAATGGTAAGTTGCCTTCCGAATTGGATTTCTTCCAACCTAAGCTAAAGGTTGTCTTTATGTAGTGACGTTGTTGTTAATATTGTCGGTTTTTTTGTCCACAGTATTAGTAACACACCCCACATGTGGCCATGTGCACACCTGCATTTCATTTCTTTAGATGGACCCGCTCATAAACGGTATGTCTGCACCAATTTATCATTGTTAGGAATCCAGTGTAACTGTACAAATAGCATAGATACTGTGAATTCCAAATTTATAACCTGGAACTTCTCTTTTGTTCCCAGGGTCCTTATCCAGGGTTTTTATCCTGTATATTTAGAAAAGGGTTTTTATCCAGAGACCTTATCCAGGGTTTTTATCCTGTATATTTAGAAAAGGGTTTTTATCCAGAGTTCTCATCCAAGGTATTTAGGATGTACCTATTTCAACGGACATGAACACTTCTTTGTGATGTACCTGCTTCCATCACTTTGAGATGGTCTTGTATACTTTAATCCTGCATCCCTCTTACTAGGACAATGGTAAAACTTTATGTTATTTATTCAAGTGTAATGGGGCTAGTGAACCCATGATATAACTTGCCTGTTTGCATAAACTTGAGGTTGGGCTTATAAACCCACTACTGTTATTCAATATTATATAGACATATATACAAATAATCTGATGTTTTGTGTCTAGATCATAAGACTATTTAGTTAGTACTTTACCTTAAGATTACCTATTGATAGTGGTTGTACTGTTCAACACGGTCGGGACCCCTGTTGACCTATGTTACCTTAGTATCAATAAATAATATGGTTGTTAACATAAACTTCTTTGTTTCATTTAAGTAATTCATCCAGCTTGAGTGAGGACTGTCTGGCGCCCTTTCATTTCATAAATTTTGACAGTTCCTTCGCCTCCGAGGGTGGCCTGTTTCTACGACCCATGCCCTGGGATCTCATTCGGTCAGTCTTTTCAAATTGTCTAGTCTCATGTTCACCGACTGGCTGAGCCTGCCGAGATACTACACCGTGGCACTCACCATCTGAGTCACGCATCCACTGAGGCCCAACTGAGAGGCCTAATAATAATAATAAAAATAAAACATATTACACGCCCTTTCTTCTGAACCAATCTTCCTAAAATTTTGCATACACATAGTTAGAATTATTAAGAAGGACATAGGATAACTTTTATCCCGGGAAAAAGTACTATTCCCGATGGAAATTCATGCGGGCGAAGCAGTGGGTGAAAGCTAGTTTTATTATATAAAGAGACAACGTTTCTCTGCTTAGCCTTACAGCCTGCAAGGCCTCTTTCATAACTAAATCTGTCTCACTGAAAATACTCCTATAATAATACCCCAAAAGCAGCTTACAATCAATGCCTTACTACAATACGTCCGGGCCCGGTCTTCAGTCTAACCTGTGTATTATTCCGCCTCAGTGTCACGGTTACAGCTAAAGGCTTTTACACAATGTAGAATTTTATCTTCATCTTGTTTGTTTGTTTGTAGTAACTTTGCACATAAAAATTAAGAAAAATACATTACACAAGATAAATGCTACGGCGGACTTATCCTATGAAGAGATCTCTTCCAGCCAACCGGAGGCAGGTAACAGGGATACAATTTTAAATAGAAAAAGTGTTGTTTGCCAACACTAATAAAGTGATAAAACAGAACACATGCAGGAGCTACACATTATTAAATACTTAGTTGCATACATACTCATCTTGTGCATTTTCCTAGTTACTTTCCTAGCAATATAGAGGTAGGCCAATGCTCCACTAAGACGCCTTTCATGTCTCCATTTCTTTTGCTTTGTTTTGAATTCATAAACTATAGTTACTTTAATACGGCTGCCTGACATCAAAATGTTTTCTTATTTTAATCTGGATCATAAGCGTTGTTATACATAACGTAAAAATTTATATAATGCCTTAAAGAAATATTAACATATCCGTTTTCCTATTAATTAACACTAATTGCAGATTACATTTTGACTCTTGTAAATAGACGTTTTTGGAGAAATTGCTGCAGTGGAGTTTATGGCGCCCCGCTGCACCGCTTCGTCTCCACATGCGCTTTGAAAATGGTGGTAAACTCAATATAAATAATAAATGACGTCAATAGGTGACAAGAATATTCTATATTGAGAATAAACAATTTCATTTCATTATAATGGAACAAGATTGAAAAATGGATTTCAATAAATGTCGGAATTTTGTCGTCGTTTTTTTATCCACCCTCAAAGTATCACTATCATGGATCCATCTTTCGCGGGTCATACTTAACTGCCAACCTCATTAATTTAAATTGAAATAAAAAAATCACCAAGGAAAACAATATATTCTGAAACCAAAAACCACATCTTCGAATCGCAAGTGTGACAAGGCTCTTAAGGATTATCTGCAGTCGACGTCTCGCCATCGTCAGCTACTGTGGGCTTAAATTTTCATTATGTTTATTGGATAATATAATAATTCGCATTGAGCCGGCGTGAGGCATGCTGATAGAGCGGATTGTCGATGCAACACTGAGCATCATACAAAGGTATAATATAATGCCATAGATAAAATTAATTGTTATAAAATGAACGTTAATTTTACAACTGGCCATTTTTAGAAGATAAAGCGTTTTGAAAAGAACTTATGACTGAAATTTTGTATTTTGTATAGGTAATATGTAAAAAGTCAATATCCATGAATATAAAAACAAAAAGTATTTACCAAATTACTTTGCGTGCTTCGTGTCGGCCGTAGTGCAAATGAATGGTGGCGGAAGCACGCAAAATAATTTGATAAGTATTTGTAACTTTAACTTCCACAAAGTAACGCTGAATCTATTAAATATACTTCATATAAAAATATTTTCAACAGATGAATATTTTCATAAGATTAAATGTATTTAAAAAAATAATTTTTCTTCGTTACAAAAATAATTTTATTGGATAGATAATGCAGTGAAATAGACATTAAGGTGATACCTCGGTGAACACTAGCGCCACCGTCATTTAAAAATCATTACTCACTGAAAACACAAGTTATCAAAAATCCCTCTGCTGTAATTATGGTTCTGGATATGAAGTTAATTTTAATCATATTCAGTTATTAAATTATAGTTCCATATAGTTACAAATTGCAAAACTGCTAAAAGTGGCCGTTTTAAGCAATAATGCAATTTGTAACTATAGGGAATTATAATTTAATAATTTAATATGTTTAAAATTAACTTCAGATCCAGAACCTTAATTACAGCAGAGGGATTTTTGATAAATTGTGTTTTAAGTGAGTAATGATTTTTAAATGACGGTGGCTCTAGTGTTCACCGAGGTATCACCTTAAGGCCTTATGACTAAATCATACTCTACTTAATAATGTTTGTTCATTTTGAGATTAAAATCTGCAAACGTATCCTAAGTAGTACCGTAATACAAATGATAAATCTCCCAAAACAGTCATGAGGTCGCAGATGGTCCGGATATTTTAGTAAATGAGGCCTACATTTAAATGAGAGGAGTAAAGAATCTCCTTTGTAACATTCCCTTTGGATAAGGTATTAGATACACCTACCGCCAGTCTTGGTCTTAGTGGTCATTAGTGACATCTCTATCTTGAGCTCCTCGGTGGTGCTCCAGGCACATTAGTTCAGCCGTTGGTCTCAGCTGTTATTGCTAGATGGCAGCCGTCAGGCTGTGCCTTTAGACAGCCTGACAGAGTGGCCATTAACCCACATGGATAATGTGTGACCCAAAGGTCGGTAGTCGCTTCTCACTTGCCATTTAAATTGCTAGACGTTGACCTCCCCTTAAATTTCGATGGACCGACTGAAAGAAACTCCCTTAAGAATCTTCATGCGAGCTTAATATCTTCATCTTCGCCTAAACTTATTATATGCTACTAACACAAAAAATCCCGATAAGGCTTAATAACTTGCTTTTTTTAAATACACGTTTCGTAGCTTAGATAGAGTTAGATATAGTAAAAGATAGTAAATGAACTAGAGAAATTGGGTTTGAAAGGTTTCTGTAACCAATAAAACGTTAGCAATTTAGGTCTTGTGCCTCTATTTGTAATCCTTTAGTTGCCACATCTGTATTTTCATAGCTCTGGGAGGCTCGCGTATGCGACACGACTGGCCATCTGTCACGGCCGCCGGGACACAGTAAATTACGTGCCTTCATCATCCCAGGGAAGCTGACCTGGCCCGGGCTACGTTTGTGAGCCTTTTGTTGTTACATCTACAGTAATCTGCACTGTTTTGTGAGAATTGTTCGCTGACAGTGATAAAAAAGATGGCCACAAAAGGTTCAAGTGGTGTGGAAAACGTACCATTTCTGTAATTTCTACTTTAAATGTTTTAATAATTGTCAAAAAGTACTTTATTTATTATTATTCGTTATTGCTCATCGCGACAATTTCAATATACTTTACTTAAACAACTTCAATATATTCAGTTATCTGATAAGGGTTCAAGAAAACGACATAGCTCTTTCAGAAAAGAATGGTAGTGCCCTCACTTGTTTCAACTTAGCGAGCCACACCCGAGACCCGAAAGAGACACGGCAAAAATCATCACAGAAACAATCTTCATACTTCTTTATTATAAAACTTATAATTTTTACATGTAGAATTTTTTTTAAAGTTACAATTTGTTTACAACTTTTAGATCTTTTCCTCGAAAAATCATACAAGTTAATTCAACAATACATTTTTCACCCTTTTCTTAAAAAACGTTAAACTCGACTCGAGTTAACAATACACAAAATAAAATGAAATTCTCCCCGGATTTCTCACATATCATTACTTCACATCAAATGCAGATGCAGTGCCTAATAGAGGCATGGCAACACCCTGCCGAAATAATGTTTGCATCCGACTCACAGGTGTAATCTTGTACGTGAACTTTCCAGTTTATTTTCTCTTCCAATTTCGTCTGAGTGCCTGCCAAGGTGTTGTCTGATGTCGGCTTATGATGATGAATTCACGAGGCTGAATTGCGTCAAGTTGAGCAATATGACTCAGTGTATATATGGGAAATATTTAAGGTAATCGGGAGTTTGACCAAGGAACGAGTGCATGTAATGTAGGTTCCTTTACATTTATAATGGTTTAAACAGTAAAAAAATTACACATTTTTGCTCTATTTAATATATAATATTTCCTTACACATTTTGTATTTTTTAAGAATTTAATTACTAAAATATTATAAAACAATAAGGTATGTAAGCAATAACATTTGAAAAAAAAGTAATTGAATTCAAAGCACCCTTGTACCAGGCTTTGTAGATAGTTTGAACGTTAAGGAAGGTTATGACCTTCTTTAACTTTCATTAAGGTATTGAGTCAAATATAAAACAAGAATCAAATGTAGATAAACGAAGCCGTGGACAATAGTAATTACTTAGTACTAAAATTAGTATGTTTTTTTTTTCCATTAATTCTATTTTAAGTCAAGTCGTAATATTGCCCCGTACATCCTCAGATTTAACCAGCTTTTAAGTTTTCTTGCAGTTTCACGCCAGTGCTCAACTTTGTTTTTAAAATCTCCGAAGTTTTCTTAGTGCTGTTAGTTCAGTTTACTTCTGCTGTTGGACCTTAATAATAAAATCGGTATTGGTTATTACAATACTTCATCAGGCAAGTACTTGTAATTCAGAATTTTGAAAATATTTCTTTAGTTTATGGTTTATCGTGATATGTTAAAATTTAAGATTTGTGCTTGTTTAACAGCTAAATATTATTATTTAGACCGTTATCGGTATAACCATCAAAAAAGGAACGTTTCAAATAAACACATTCTAATTTGTAAAAACCGGACAAGTCATGAATCCGCACTACCCAACATATTGGTTCAGAGAAAAATTAATATTTGTGCAAGGAAAGTATATTTTCTTTAGATAAGCCGTTTAGGTCAGGCAGGCAGGTCATTGATTATATTATCAATGTAGTAAGCATGACACAATATTATTAACAATTTATTATTATCAAAATTATAAAATAAAATATCTATAGCAATTGAATAGGAATTAAGATTTGATTGATGATTTCTCTAACATGAATATGTAAAAGATTATTTCTTTCAATAATATTTACACAAAGGATTTGTCCTTAATATCGAGTACAAACATTCGCATAATATAAAGGTGTAAAGAAAACAGAGAAAAAGGTTTCCATATGGCCCAAATCCTTTTATTATTTACAACCCATTTTCTACAACTGCCTATAAGAAACCGCTTTGATTTCCACGTAACGGAAATAGTGCACGGAATATAAAATAGGAAATTGTGTAGAGTGTGAGAATGTAACGGAAAGAGTACAATACTTTTTATTGCACCAAATTAAAGGACATAGTTACATACAAAAATATTAAAAAAAGAACTCGAGACACCAATTTCATTAAATATATATTTTTAACCGATTTCAAAAAGAGTATGTTCAACTGTGTACTAATGTTTACCAATTTCTTTATCAGTTGCAGATTTTCAATTAGTTGATTTAATATAATAAACATACATTATTTTATAAGTAGAACCGATAATTTTGTTATAACACGATATTACTTTAAGAAATTAATATACTCGCGTAATAAATACCAAGTATAACTTAAAAACTTGTTCGTGGACTGTATTGCCCATTAAGATTGTTCATTTATTTTAGTTGATAGGGACCTGGCAATGACTAATAATATCTTAAATTAAATAGTTCTGCTAAGCAAATGAACTATAAATGATAATCCAACATTTTTATTCAAGTTACCATCTTCTCTATAAATTTCACATAATAATATATCGGCAGGAATCCGCTTACCTCGCATCATTTACACTCTTTATTCATAATCGTGAATGAAAATCCTTTCGGAGAGTGAATATTTTCCAACTATTTATGGGTGAAGGGTCAGAAAGCCGATTACAGGTCGCCTGAGGAACGGGAAAGCTTTCGCGTGTAATCCACTAATGTGGGCTTATAAAGGACACCAACTTATGATAACCCTCTTGATGGAATTTCATTATTGGAAGCGAGTAAAATTTTATGTTGCTACGTGGTGTACTTATTACCTGCGAAATGAAAATTAGCTCTACCATGTATTTTTTTAAGCTGTGTTTGATTGTGGAATGTTACTTCGTTTTTACTATTATTTGACCTTGAATATTTGGTTTTTGGCTCTTGACTATGGGACTTAACAAGTGTTTAACATAAATATAATTTTTAACACATGCATTTATTGTGAGCTGGGAGATACGGGTGCATTATATTAAAAATTAAACTTCTAGTGCTGCTGGAAGCTGATTCTGGTTGCACTATAATAATGCATTGTTAAGAAGCAAAATTTGTAGTTCTACTCTGTAGAACAAGCAATAGAAAGGCAAATTTAACTTTTTTTTTTTTTTTATTGGACATCGATACTTGTAATTTATTTAAAAATAAATATATCAAATTTTTAGTAAGTAATCAAGTTAAGCAAAATATTCACTGACTCATTAATAATTGAATTTGGGAATAGTTTTGAATAACAGCAGTTCGGTTGTGAGTACTTCTCTTGGAGTTGTTTAAACTGAGACAAACCAGTTTGTTTCTAAACTCATCGGTAATATTATATAACTTTGAACAATTGAATATTAATTCTTGCATCGTCGGCTATTTACTTATCAAAATTCTATATTTATAGAAGTATGAATCAAACCTCTTGAGTGACAAGTTTTCACCGCGTCCTCGTTATTTATATTGGCTAGTTTTAAAATATTCGAGGTTTTTTTTTTGCTGCTGGTGATGAATGCTAATGGTTGTTTATTCGGTGAGTATTGTTATTATTTGATAATAAAGAAGGAATAGTTTTATTTTTCGTTATTTTAATTTTAGATAATAAATAGTTTATTAGCTAACCGTTCACCAAATTAAGAGCAGAACATCTTTTCTTTATTTGGGCAATAATTTATATTTACGTAGCTAAGAGTTATGAGAATTCGTTTTGAAAAGGAAAGTCTAATTCCACTTAGTAAGTCTGAATCAATACCTATTAATCACGGAACAATAGCCATGCCTTAAATCTCGTGACATTTTAAAATTCGGAATGTTGTAAGAAGGTGCTATTTATCTAAGTCGTAAGTTCAATCAGATTAAAGTACATTTAACTGTAGGTAAAAGTTCAATTTGGGGAAACCGGAAAAAGAAATATGGCGCCAGGTAGAGGGGATTCAATTCAATCAACTCCCTTGGAGCCTTTCGCTGCCGATTTGATGAGATTGTTGGAAATCAGAATAGGTTGAGAAAAACTTGCGTCTGGTAGCGTGGTCTAATGGAAATGCCGTGTTTTGGTTGGGGCATAGCGAGACGTGTTCGCACGCAATCTCCTTTATGTCTATCTATTCAAGGTGTATCGAACTTGGAATACAGGCCTTCTGCAATCTGTCATGTGATTACGATTGTTCAACATAATTTTAAATTCAGTGAAATCTTTATGAAGTCAATAGTTTTTGTTATAATTTCTGTATTAACCACATTTCGAGTGTTCGATTTTTTTTTTAATACTAAATTAGCACATTTTTTTATAACCATATACCTACCCCAGTTTAGCTAGCTTTTTATATATTATTTACATAGAGTAAAAGAAAAACATATCCAATCTTTTTTCAATATAATGTTCCATATTACTTATCGTTTTTAAATGCAATTTTTCAACATAAACAGGATTTCATTTGTTACGATCTCACGCCAAATCATTGAAGAAATGAAATGGATGGTAAATACTTAAGATTAGATGGTTTAAATCCCACGGAAGGACCACACCATGCGGCCGAAACTAAAGAAAAAAGAATATCGAGCCTCCATCAAAAGCAGTTAAAGAACAACAATTTCAAATGGTATTTGCAGATATTTGAATCAACAGCAATTCCGAACAATGCCATTTCCATGGCGGTTGCATCTTTATGGCTTCTATTCTAGTATCGAATGAGTTATTGTATCGCACGATAAACGTTCGGAAAAGATCGGACATCAAAAAGGCGGATCGGCGCGCCGGTCGATTTGTCAACATCATTGCGGTGTACCGACTGTCGTCCAAATAAATTGGATTGGGTTTTAAGGTACTTACAATGCGATAGATTGGGTTTATTTTGATTTGTATCAGAAAGTTATTTATTTAATTAATCACGTGGTTCAAATGTTTTTGCGGCGAAGCAACTTGCGTAGGATATTTACCTATATCGCTTAATGTCAAAAATGTAAAATTAATTAAAAGAATTTTTGATCGAAACTTAATAAACCTACACTGAAAAAAATACTTACTTATACACAACAAAACTTTCGTCAATCTATAGCACAAAAAAGTGACTACATAACTCTTTGCAATATATAACCAAACTTTTTGTCTATTTTTGTTAAAAACTTTTGTTAAATCAAGTTAACTTCATTAGTGTCTTGCCAAACTTTGGTTATTTCTCAAATAGCCGAAGTAGTTAGGTAAATAATTTTTTTCAGTGTACCATAGAAAAAAATTATACTTTATTCTTCTTGTAAAGTCATGGCTACCTATTTACTTAAATGTATTTTGGCCAATAAACTGCCACGTTTAGAAATATTAGTTAATTTATTCTATTATACACAAAACTTAAACAAAATTGAATATTGAGCGGACTAAAGCATTCTTTAAAAACCTAAAATAATTAATGTCTGACCATGAAAACACCCGTTTGCTTTCTCCCCCGAAAATTGTAAACAATTAAACCTATGCCTACTTTCTGTCAGCCATTACAGCTTATCCTACACAAACACATGAAATAAATGCTTTCTATTTATCGCATTCCGAGCACACAGAGGCTGAGGGTTGTCCCTAGCCTCGGGTAGCGACGTGGTCTAAATGTTTCAGTTTCAAATTTACATCTATACACGATACCAGTGGCGTGGTGAATATTTATTTGACCTTATCCTCAAAAGGTCCCGCTGCGTTGTTGTTGCAGAATAAAATGTATCTACAGATAAGTACAGACGTTGAATGATGGATTCTGCAAAACTTTTGAAAGAAGCATGGATATAAAGAGTTAAGGATTGATGAAAAAAAGGCGCGTCTAAAATAATATCAAGACGAAAAAAACCTACTTGATATTATTTTAGACCTACCTAAACTCACTAAATAAAAACAGGCCCCAAATAAGATAGCTTTTTTTCTGAATAAATGTCATACCACGATAAAGTTTTTAACACTTTCACGGACAGTAATCGAGATAACAATAACAGTTAATTGTTAGGCGTAACTTCCAGCGAAAATGTTAGCCTAGTCTATTTGACTTATATCAGTTTGTAATTGAAAAAAAAAGTAAATAGAAATAAATAAGTGGTACTTCGTTTATAAGAAAGATAACAATTTGTTTGCCTGCTGACAAATGTATATACCCAAGGATAAATAATCAAAGACCCAAGGCAAGTAATAATGGTATGAAATAAAGTAAGTATACCAATGTTATTAATACAAGTACTTTATTGTCTGATATCAGCGTTTAAATAAATGACTTGTGGGTTCCCAGGGCATTTAATTTGAGCTAGATTGTAAGTGGCCAGTAACATAGAGCAAAACGGGCAAAGTTGCTCCCGACGGACGTCGCGTGGTCGCAACTTTCAAACCGAGACCAAGTGGAAAGAAACTTCTTTTAATTTAATTTTATAGAATTTCTAACGCATAAGCTGGATCGATCAATGTTTTGTTCGATGTTTAAACAATATTTATAAAGGAAGGGCTATAAATATCGACATTCCGTCACATCTGTAATTTTTACGATAAAGCTGCTCATCATCAGCATATCGTGTGGCATGCCACGTCCATGCACACTGTAGTTCCAATGTTATATAAAATCGCCTTAGGGCATCTAACGTAGTTCCTTTAATGATGGCGGCCAAGACTTACGGCTTAACCTACCTTCCGAAACACGGAATCATCTTTTTTATAAAACAAGATAGTAATCCAAGCCTGTAATGTAGTAAAACTAAAAACAACTAAATTCAATTAATTTCCCATAAGAATCGAATCCGCGATCTCTTGGTCTTCATGCAAACTCCCCAACCAGTGGTCTGCAAGGGCAATTAGGAAAGCTGCAGAAACTCTTCTGACTGTTAACTTCATAATTATGATATGAATCACAGAATCAATAATCCTTTGATTTCATTGTTTTACATTCTAAATTAAAAAGGATAATTCCGATTCAAGACAGTTCAAACAAATAACCCAAAAAGGATGTATAAATTAAGCAAAACAAACTCTTTTTGAAAGTTCCAGGTTGAACCAAGATAGGGGGACAGTAGGCTCGCGGGAGCTATGAAACCGGTGCAATGGGCCATTCACAAAGTTTCCAGATATGGGGGGCGGATCTCGCGGTAACGACGCATGAGGGACGACATCATGCTAAGGTTTGAGTGACAGGACGAAGGTATTCTGATTCCAAATTCTAGGAGTCGAATTGCTTACTTGAAGATTTGCTTGAATATATTTTGGGAGTTAAGATGAATTCGATTGCAAGATTATGTTCATTAAAAATATAAATAAAAATATTATTATTCTGAACTTCGGTTCTAAATCTGTTATATTCACTTACCTACTGGTTTACCTGTTATATCAACATGCCATTTTAAGCTTTCATGAATACATTTTTTTGGTTCTAATATTTTTGATTGTAACTGAAAACTAAAAACAACTTAAAATATAAAATAAACCTATACTTAAAAATAACTAAAAAATAAAAATGTATAAGTTGTATAGTCTCATCGTGTTTTTTTAAATTAACTTAAAGCTTTTAAACATGTCATTCAGGAAAAATAAAATTAGACTACTTCTACAGCATAGCTTTTGCTTCTTTTGTTTATTAACAACAGGCATTTAAGAATAGGATCGCGCTATATGTGAAAATCTATTGTTGATTTTTTGCTATATATTTTATCACCAACATAATTTTATTTCCTGTTGATTATCCAAATATATAAAATAAAAACAGGTAAGCTTGACGGAAACTCCTAGTTATTAACAACGGCGTCCCAAAGTTCCGAATGTTGACACTAACAGTCATAACAATGCAATCCCATGAATCGATACTTTCTTTGCCAGTTACGTCGCGACTCACGTCTCATAAGAAATGCATGCTCCACCACTTTATTTATTTACATGGGGTTAGCCCGATAAATCCCGGACTTCCTATCGCGTAGGGGACTTTTATTGAACTTTATATTTAGTACACACCCAGCGGATCAATATAGACGGACATAAACTTTTGGTGCATCAACGTCCATTGCTTTGACGGTTCTTCTGTTTTCTTCGAATTTTATCGCGACCTTATTTGAACAAAACCGTAAGTTATTCTGAGATAAGGCATAGCTATTGTTTTATTGGAACATTTGGTCATAAGATTTTTGTTATGTTAAGTGCAGATGTGGTCTAAGATAGTTCGCTGGTTTATAAATAGCTTCAATAGAACCATAAAATAGACCATGCTTATAGTCCAGAAATATGTCAATTGGTAGAGAATTCAAGTTACTCCATCGCCGCATTATAAATGTAGAGGCAAAACGGCGTGTGCGAGTTGTTGAGATTTCAACAACATACGGGTGAAGTCCATCACATTGGCTGGTCTTTCGGTAATAAAACTGATCTTATGAAAGTTCAATCCTTGGGCACACTCCCCGAAGTTCAACCTGTAGTTGTTCTGTATTTTTTAGTTATATATTACAAAAAAAACATTTTATAGGTACATATTATTCAGATATTTTTATTTTTTTACCTATCTTGAACAAGAAAAAATAAAAGCCATTTTAATTAAATGTGCTAAACAGCAAAGATATTTGATTAATACCAGTGTTGAAACAAAGTACGTGTTTACGGATTCCTAGCATGACAATCCTAAAATGAACGAACAGCTACCGGTCTCAGAGGCAATTAGCCGACGTCAAGTGTATCGCTGGACGTAAAATGCAATTCAACAATTGTTGTATTTACGGCTGGTAATTAAAGGGCGACACACAGGAGACTGAGTCACAAAATAACTAAGGTACAGAAATGTCTATTTGTACAGTACGTGTTGTTGTAAGACAAATCATCGGATGTTAATTCTGACCTTATTTCTAACAAAATTTAACATTGTAATTTGTAAATTGTTTTTAAATTTGGTATACTGGTACCAGTTAAGTGTATTGCACTTATGCGAAATAAATGATTTGATTTATTATCTCTTCTTGAACTTGTTACACTCTCTTCACACTAACAGTGTTTATTGAAAATAAAAAAATGTTCAGTTTTTTTAGTAGAGTCACACTCCAGTCAATTATTTTAGTTTACTTGAGTTGAGTGCTTTTATTCTATTTTCAATAATTTAAACGATACAATTTAACTAAAGATAAATAAAAAAATAACATTGCATAAAAATCGGGTTTGGCCAATAACACAATATTGATAAATTTTTATTTTTATTATGCAGTTAGCATAAAAGTTCATGGTTTTATTTTCTATATTTTCCTTATTTTATGACTGGACAATTTGTCATGGCCGCAGCGTGTCGTGGCCGGTGGCACTACGCAGCGCATGCGAATGTAGGCTTTGATTGTTACCATAGATCGACAAAAACGTTATTTTGTACTTTTCAGATATTTTTTTTCTAAAAAATATCAATTAAGTAAATGAGAAAATTTATTAATTTACTTAAAAACTAGCAATCAACATGAGTTGAGTTTGATTCCCATGGGCTTTTTAAAAAGAACAAGTGTTTTGGAACTGGTTTCATATGTGGATGTTAAGTTTATTATACGGAACTGGTTTTGAATAAGTAAATTAACAAGGAATTATTTATTTGAACAACAACAAGAAAAACAATTATATAAATATGACAGAATAAATTTAACTGGTAGAGTAACGCATATACGCGATTCAGGTAAGGGATGAAAAAAACAAGTGATTAAAATGATTGAATGCTCAGACGTTCCAATATTATAAATAACTATTAAAATTTTTGAAGAAATATTATAATAGGAACTTTAAAAATTAAAACGAAAAGTAATAACAAAGTGTGTAGCACTATCGTAGCACCTCCCGTAGACTATCTACGCGTAGCAACTGCTACGCATAAAGCGTACGCTACACAAATTGCTGCCTTAGTGTGTCTGTCTTTTTGATATCTCGACACTCAAAATAAAAACGATTTTGACGAAATCTGGTACATAGAAAAATTGTACTAATATATTTAACCCGTGCAAGTGGAGCCCTGGAAATTGGTAGTAGTTTTAATAATTTTATTTTATTTTCGTAATTGTATGTTGTTGCGGATCATTACACCCAATAAATAAGCAAGCTTTAAAAAACCCAATTTAATTATAGTTGCTTAATCATTTTTGAAATTAATACTATGTCGCGTCATATATGAAGTTGCATAGTACCATTACACCGGATACGTGTACGGTTGTTGCGGTCCAGTCATAATGGGCTTAATTCTGTGCGGCTTTCGGCTTTTAGCCCGTGTTTACCTGCCGCCGCATGTAGTCGGCGCCAACAATGCATTGACATTATAGGAGTTTCAAATGACTACCTGGTATGTACCATAATATATGTACCAACTCATCCCGAATATGTCGTAAATGGCGAATAAAGAATGTTCTGCAGGTGGCTTATTCGACATATATTAATAGCATTTCTGAACAAAGTTGACTTTAGACAGGTGGCTGGTCATAAAATTAACTTGACACGTTAGCGGAAAACTGCTACTTATAGCAGTTATAACAAAAAAATGTGTTGTCAAAAACGTTCTTGAACATGTTGACAAACGTTTTGAATGTTTGTAATGAATAAGGTTAAAAATTGCCTACAAAGAACCGCTAGATCCATCATCCAGCTAACAATTCTTGAAACGTGTAAAACTTATTTCCAACTTAATTTGACTTCCCAGTCCATGCCACATTGCACCACTCCATCGAATCATGTATCACGTACAAGCGCATACAAAGTTGGCGGTTTTAATGACGTCACGTTAGAGCTGCGGTCTGAAGTTAAATTGAAACTGGTAGGCGCACCGCGCACGTATGATTTATTAGCCACATGTGAATATGTATTACAAAATAATGAGATGACAGAATTACAATCGACATATCTTGAACCTTAGATAAACACTAGTGAATTTTCTACTAGAGGTACTTTTAAGCAACGAATAATTGCATTATGTAGAGTATAAAATTACCAATTGGCATTGTGGGAAAATTTAAAATTCTTCAAGTGTCAGATGTAGAGTAAAACTAAAAATGCTACCAGTAAAATTGTCTTTGATGCCAATAAATAGGCTTTGCTGTTTTAGGCCATTCTTATTATTTCTCTGAAGGAATAGGCTCATACATTACATAAATAACCTGCTCTATTTTCGTAGAATAATGACAAATAAACATTTAGGCTATTTGTAGTTTAATTTTTGTTACTAGTAAGTAAGTTCTTTTATTTAATTTATTTAAATGTAAAAAAATATGATATAACATATGTAGTTTAGAAATAAATCGCTGTAAAAATAATTTCTGCATACATTAAATCTTACACAATAAATTTCATAAAATATCATTTTGAATTACAGAGCATGGAAAAAAAAAATCTCGCGCCCCGAGGGATGTAAAAATTTATCTGTGTTATGAATACTGGTCATTTGTCTAGTTACGAAGCTCTTAGATCACGTACAAAAATTGAAACATCATTCTGTAATCTATATATTCTATGTGCAAACTCAACCAGTGTACTGTTAGCCTTAATTGAGAGCATTGAAATACCTATGAGCCTTTTGGGTGCCGTTCTTGATTGCAACAATCATTTGTAATTTCAAGTTTCTGGAGCTTAGCTTGTGAGTATACTAAAGTCGTAAGTAAATATAAACCAATGTATATAGCTAGATGTTGTGTGTTTCGCGGTAATCTTCTCTTTCACTATCAATGTGTGAGTGACCTTAAATTTCACTTTTCACACTTCGTTTTCTTTTCCAGTCGAAAACACTTTGGACCCTAATAAAATATTAGATAATAGTTGAAAATAAATAACTTTTGCTCCAAACTGAATATTGGTTGATTTGTTCATAATTTTTAGACTGAAAAACTAATAGACACAAAAAAAATTAAAACCAATAATAAAGTTTACTAGTAAAAAAAATGTAATATAACCCTTTAAATAAGTAAGTATTCTCAAAATATATCAACTAAAGTTGAAAATTATTTCAAAGCTGGTAACAGTGACGTGGTCAAAGGTACTCTTTGATAACTGAAGGTCTTTGTACTGGTCAGAGATAAGGCAGGCCGGTTAATCTAAAGTACAAAGGCTGCTATATCCTTGGGAGCCGTACTATTGAGCCCTTTGATACTATTTCAGTGTCATTTGCAAGGTTTCGTGTACGAATTCGTAGATACTCGTAATTTGCTCCTATTTTCGTATGTCTTTATAAGCTGTACTAGCTTTTACACTCGATTCTGGAACAGTCCATATTTAGGGATAAAAGGTACCAGTTATCCTTCTCTGTGATTCTTTTACAAGCAAATTGGTTTAATAGATGAAAGGTGAAGAAGAGTAGTAGCAAACAAGCCTACCAATAAATGAATTGGCATTTATGTTAAATATTATATAGTTGGTAGGTACTTCTGATATCACAGAATAGATAATAGTGGTAACTACTTATATGTCGCCGTTTAACCCCTTCAAGCAACACGGCCCCGGAAGCCGTGTTGCTCAGTTTCACCTAAAATATTTATTTTTTCAATTATTTCTCAATAGAAAGAGTAAGGAGCGTTAAACCATTGTACTAAACTGTTCCTGGTAGTCAAAAAAGGATATATTTTATAATTATTATTTTTACATTTTTTTTTTAATCCTTCAAAAAGAAAAATAAATTGTAAAGATTTCTTTACAATTTATTTTTCTTTTTATAAAAAAGGGGTCTTTTAAAAGACCCCTTTTTTATATAATGCATTTTTTCCCAAACAAATCTGATTTTAGGTTGTCTCGGACTACCTAGTAAAAATCTTTTAACAACGTTTTTATTGAAGTGTGCACTGTAAATTATAATACACATTCCGTTTCAATCACAAGTGTGAACCCCGTTTTACGTTTATTCACATCACGTTGACTGTGTTCATTTTTATGATCGTAAAAAATCTCATCTGAGATACTTTGACTGTGCAGCATAGAATTTTTTGTACGATACGTGATTTTAATTCGAAAAGCTTGTTTTAATGTAAGGAAGTTTACATTATATAGGCTGATACATAATTGAGTTCGTTGACCTATCCCATTTCAGTTTAT
This sequence comes from Apomyelois bistriatella, assembly GCA_947044815.1. Taxonomy (NCBI): domain Eukaryota; kingdom Metazoa; phylum Arthropoda; class Insecta; order Lepidoptera; family Pyralidae; genus Apomyelois; species Apomyelois bistriatella. The sequence continues at coordinate 4,625,045 of OX345693.1, forward strand.
GTCTATTTACATTCAAAAAATAATTTACACTTTTGTGTGGTCCATTTCCATCAGACGGTAGTTGCTTAATTTTATTCTTTATTTACCTTTTACTTTTGCATGGATAAAATTAAAGTGATCTTAATCTAAATAAAACAACACTTACACGTAAATTAAGAATTTCATTGTCCAAAGATAGACTTATACGACCAGGATTTCACGATAATGAAGTGAAAGATGTTTAAACCTCATAAAGAGCCATTTAATTGCCATAACAGATAAATGCACATAGGAGAATAAGAAACCTTATTACACAACAATAAAGTTTATTTGTAATCGGCATTGTTAGTGACAATATCTCGAGTAGTTTCATTAATATCGTCCCGCCAAATCCTGTCCGAGACTGTCTACGACGTCTGCGCTTGAAATGTTATTATCTTTCCCCAAAGCCTCTCTTCCGTTCCAGTAATCTTGCCAAGTGTTTTTTATTATAATTTATTTATACACTCAACCACACATCTAAGAACTGTTTGTTCTGTTTATTCTCTCTCTGGAGATATTCCGAAATATTTTCCACAAGAACTGTTACCAAAATAAAACAAACTTTTCTTTGAAATTGAAAGACCGTTTATGAAAGTGAGCGTTGTATTTCATTATTTTTTTAGCTTCAAGTATTTTTCATTTATTTTATCTTTTTAATAGTTACTCTTTTTCGTTGAGTGTATTATTTCGTATAGTATGAGAAAATTTTCCGTCTTATTATGACTATTATCTTGCCGTTGTTTTTAAACTCGCTAACCAAAATAGACCGGCAAACAGAAGCTTCAAAGTTTTTTATTTCTTTTCTTGTGATGTGGTTTGGACTAAGTGATTTTTTTTTTCACCTATATAATTGTAGAGAATGAAGGTGCAAATTAAAACTGAAAAAAGAGTTCATGGACAGTTCATTCCTTTGCTGATCAAAATTAATGTACACACAGAAAATTTAATTACCGTCTCTAGAGAAACATCTCGTATTTCTTTGTGGCGTAACTTCCAGGAGAAATTAATTCGAACAAGAAAAATAGAAGTGTTTCATAGTGCTCATTATAAGTTACTATTGGTGTTTTAGCTTCCATACTTTGTGGTTGAAATTTAATGCGCTTGCTGGGTACTTAGTGAACTTCCATTCTTCTTTGTAATTCCTGGGGCAAAATCACGTCAAAAAGTTGCTACTTAAGAATGCTGTTTTTTGAAGTGGATAACTTATTATACAGAAGGAGATATTTATATGTTATAAATGCACGACATTTATGAAGTAATTTTTTTCATTTGCTTATAAATCAAATAAAAAGTGTCAAAAGCATTGGTCAAAAACGAATATCCATACAAAGTAAAATAAAATGAATTATCTTTTCGAAATTCATTTATAAGTAAATAAGATGTAAATCTATTGTTTAGTCTTAGATTTGGGTTAAGATATTTTTATATATGAAACTATTCATAATCATATCGCATACAAATATTATGTGAAATACTAATAAACAATGAAGAAATAATAATACTTCAATCTCAATTTACAAATTTTAAGTCATAATACTAACTTACAACTGTGAATACGTTTTGTTTCTTACTAAATTAAGATTATTCATTAATTTGTCTGAATACCAGCATTCCGCCAAAGCGCAGCTTACGCAGCCATCATGAAATTGAAAAGCGTCTAATGGACTGCATTGTCCGTTGACAGATCAAAAAGGAGGCGTTACTGAAGGCAATCTATAATTAATTTGCAGTCCCTTCGACGAAGGAATGGGTGTTTACAATAGAAACCTGTTTTGACGAAAAATGGCAAAGGGCGCCCCTTACACATCTTATTTTAATCAGCGTAAAAATGCCCTTTATTCATAGTGACATCTTTGTGAGCATTTATCATGATTAAAAATCTTATAAAGCCTATATCCCGAAAAGAAAATATTTACACCTACACAAATATATTTTATAGATTAAAATTTATATATATTTATGAAATAATGATAGATAGAAAGATTGTAGTTTATAAAAATATTGATAGGGTCAAAGTTTAACAAAAATCAACATTACAAAAAATTCAACATTATTCTACGTGCTAACAAGAGATCTAATATCAAAAATAGTAAAACCTGTTTAGCTTTCTGGTAAACCCACTGACTTTAATCGTTTAATAAAAGTTACACCTACAAAGGTTTATAAGTAGATTACAAAAGAAGCTCATTATTAAGAACATAACAAAATAAGACGTTAAAAAAACGAGTCACGAATTAAAACAAGGAAAGAAACGGGAAAACTTAGAATAAGTTTTTTCTCCAGGGACTACCCAAATTACGCTCACGTCTAAACAAAGATAAGCTTAATTAATCTGAAAATCCTTATTCCTCCACACGTTTGAGCCTCGGGCAAAAACAGTACATTATGTAACAATTTTATTCGGTTGTCCTGCTTAAGAAATCAAAATACATTTATATGTTACGGGTAAATATTTAACAAAACTTCTTTTTATAATTTGAATGGATTTAATGTTTATAATATACATGTAAAGTATAATATAACATAGAACTCACAAGAGGTACTATGTCAAAATGGCAATTTATGAACATTTTATCATCTATGGACATTTTGGCATATACTTTGACGCTTTGCATTACTTTAAGTATATAAAACTAAAGAAGAATAAGTATGTATCTGACTCAAATTAAACTGTTAAAAATTGTTTAGTCCCCCAACCACAAGAGCTACATTAGGGCTGGGACACTTTTTACAGTGTTATGCTGATATTTTTCAAATTATGAATCACTGCGAAGATAATACCACCTAGTTGCTAGTAAGAATTACTCAATTAATTTCATATAACATAAAACATGACAAAACTTCCATAACTCACAAATAGTTTTATAAAGCCAACACAATTCCCGTCTTATCCAGTAAGTAATAACCAGGTCAGTCATTCCCTAACACGTGTGTAGTTACATCAGAAACATCTCATTACCAGCGTTTCGTTCCCGGAAAATGGGGGTTAATTTCATTAGCGCGAACCCAACGAATCGTGTGATAACTTTACCAATGTTATGTGGAAGATCCCTAGGGATCAAAATGAATGTTTGCATGAGTATGCTGACAGGTTATATGTAGCGTTAAAACTATTAAGCCGTCCACTTTTGTTTCAAGTGAGATAAAATATCCCTAATGCAATTACAGGACTATAAAATGAGTGAAGAACAAATTATTACAGTGGAGTTTGTGGCGCCGCTTCTTCTCTACTTGCGCTTTGGAAACTTAATATAAGTGATGATTGACGTCAATAAGTGATAATAATATCCTATATTGATGAGGATAAACAATCTAAATATTATACTCTACTCAAACACTCATTAAAACAAGTTTTTTGTTGCGTCTTCAGCCATGCTGTATATTAAAGCCATGGATTTCTCTATTGTAATTTAAGTACAACTTATTTTTTTCGTTCTAGATAACGAATAAAGTATATTCATATTGAGCTGATTACAGAAAATCTGTACGAGTATTGATACACACTTCATTTTAATAACTGATTGGGCAGAGGTATTGTCGAAAATGCATGCAGGTAGCAATTACTGGGACAGGCGCCTGGACGCAAAGCCCCAGCTAGCGCTGTGTAATTATTAAGGGGGTCCAAAAGTTTACTACAGAACAACACTAAATTCATACATAACAGATGATAATATTCAGAAAGTCAACTACATACTACATCTTTGTGAATAATAAATTGGATTTATATTATAAATGCCCTTCGTAAAATATAAGCAAAATTGGAGTAGAGTAGTCGAGTAGAAGTACCTTTTTACACAATTAAATTTTTAATTTTAATTACAATTTTTTTTTAAACCACTATACAACAGTTTTATTTATATGTTTTCCATGTGTACTTAAATAAATAAATGAACATCCCAACTATGTGGACCTATTCGATAAATCACAAATAAAGAATCTTGAATTGAATTAATTTAAATCGCTATCCGGGTCTGTACTAGCAGCGTACTGTACCGACTACGCAACAGACAAGGAAAAGAAAAACATATTTATTTGAATCCCGTTCAAAGTTAGGTTGCTACTTTTAAGTAAAATAATAATTAAAGGCGAAATATAAGAGAGTACTGAAAAGTGAAAACGAGAATACAACTACAATTTGACAAGACTTGCTGGAACTTACTGTTTATGAAACTTATTTACTATACTAGCCATTGGGTGGACGAATTAAAATACCTAGAGGGACAGGACAGATTCGACACACCTTACTAATTGGCTTGCTCAACCGTGGCAACCGCTCGATTCGCAATTCTGAATTGCTTTTTATTGTCGCATCTATTCGCTTTTTTTATTATTCATTTAATTTTAAGTACTACTTTTGCTGTAAATTTAAAATATAATTTTTAAGCGTTTCTAAGTAAATTTCATTGATTCTACTTTTTGTTCAAGTTAATTATATCATTTAAGTATACTAACGTCATGTTATATGAGAGTTGTAGCAGTTCCTTTTCATACAACATAATCTAATAAATAAATAAATTAATAATTTCGATTAGGTATTTAATTATAAAAAATAACATCATACCTCTTTTTGATTTGATCTTTGATTTGATATTTCATAATTTTGATTATTGTGTTAATGACATATGCTTTGTATTTAGAAATAATTTCTTTTATTTCGTTGATTACTTAAGTTAGCTTGGATAACTGCCGTTAGAATAACTATACAGCAATGCAAATAATATTCGGTCTCGGACCGAATAACTACTGTCACCATATTATCAATACTGTTCTTCAGGCTATATGGCTTTGTTAGGATTTCAAGAGACAGGGCGTGTGAAGTGGGTCAACTGAGGATCACCGGCTGAATCATTTATAATCATCATTGCGACATTTGGACCTGCAAAAACAGCCAGTGTCGACCCAGAGTGAAAGTGAACCCAGTTTTTGCCACCCGTCCATTCGCTTATGAATGAATAAAACAATGTCCCACTATTATTAGGGTTTCCATATATGGTACCAACAGGTTTTTTGCGAGTTTTAAGTAAGGGACCTAAAATATTGCCATAGCTAATTAAAGGTTATCAGTATGTTTCTTTAGGTTTTTGTTTTTTATTTATTTATTTATTACTTTTAATATATTATTTATGGTACATTTATTTACTTTATTGTTCCATAAGTACAAAATAATTAAGTATACAATTGGCGGACTTAATGCTAAAAGCATTCTTTACCAGTCAACCATTAGGAGAAACAGAAAAAAGTTTTACCAATGTCAATAAAATTTTACAGCTTCTAAATAAAATTGCTAGATAACTGATGTAAAGTCTATCCTGCTTTCAGTTAGGTGTATGTTTACGTTTGGAGATCTGGAAACTTTTAGGTTTAACAATTTTCTTATCTCCTCTCTCTCTTTTGATTGTAATTAGCAGAGACATTGAATTTTTGATGATTGTCAATGGCTAATGAATCTCCATCTTTTTATGGGTCAGGGTAACCAATGTGTTTGCTAATTTGTCCTCATGATAAGGAATTCGATAGAGAACGTTGACCGCTTACCATCAGATACGGGCTTAAATATGTTTGCCTCCTCAGTATTCTAGAAGCTTAAGATCTTTACTCAATTAAAGCAGAAAACAACAAAAAATATTTTCTAAAAGAATTATATATATACTTATAATTAAAACTAGTTAATTATTTGAATCAAAATAACTGAGATTCTCATGAGATGTTCGTTAAAATTCATCCCATTCATTAAGAATAAGTCTGAGATTCCCAGAAGAATAATCCTCAAATTAAACGGATCATCGATAAGGCTGCTAATTTTTAAGCTCGTGCCTACTGAAAAATTATTACCCAAGTCACGCTCCGGGCCCTTAATTAAGAAGTTAATAAGATCGAGACCCGACCTCCTTTGCGGTGATCAATAAAGGTTACAAAATTCACATCTAATTGTAATACATTTTCCTTTAATGTTTGCACAGAATTTTTAAGGCGTCTTTTATAACTCGCTTTACTTACATAAAGTGATCACAAAAAGCATTAACTTAGTGGTCTACAGTTTAATGCAACAAATGTGTCTTATGTATGTTCTTTTCTATATCTAAAGATCTCAAACAATATATTTTATTTATTTATTTAATATAATATAAGCATCGATTTTTGCTCAAAATCTATTCTTCGAACATGTAAATTAAGATTACATCGTCTTTGCATATTTGTTTGAAGTCAAAGCGTACACTTATAGGTATGTATCAGCCGATAAATTCCAATCCTACCTTACCATTAAAAGCGAACTTGATCCGTCTAAATCAAAGTAGCCAAAATTACACGCTAAAGTTAGACAAGACATAAATCTAAAGGCAGATTTACCGAACTTACCAAATATGCTTAAGCTACATCGTTACATCATGAATATCGAAGAGCATTACCACGTACGCTAATAGCCAATATCTGGCAGCAAAATTGCCTTCCTAACGATATTTCAGCTGCTAGTAATAAAACCTATAATCCTATTACTGGAATCGTTTTCGCGCACGTGGACATAATAACCATTATGACTGCCAAAAATCTGTATCGGTATGTAGACACCTGAATTTCATTGATGTAAAGGAACATTTTATTTTTTAATTTGATTAAATGAAGTGCGTGTTGCATAATAAGATCCTTTAAGTTAATGAAAGTGAATTAAATATACTTAACTAGCGACCGTCGCATGGGCATTAAAACATTCCTCTCGAAGCACATTATCTATTAAAAAAACCACATCAAAATCCGTTGCGTAGGTTTAAAGATTTAAGCATACATAGGGATATTGAAAGATAGACAAAAATGGAAGTAACCCCACCGACAAGAGCATAGCTCTTAAATTTATGATGATTTATGATGATAGGGATATATGGACAGAGAAAGCGACTTTGTTTTATACTAAGTAGTGATAGTGATTCTACTCCTACTATTATTTTGGTGTATTGAAATTAGGCCGTTCGTTTTAAAAAAAAAATACTATACTGATAGTACGTGCTAACCCACAAGTGACCTTAATACCGTGATCGTAGATAGTTCTGATGATATTGGCTCTTCGACCGTTTAACTTAGCTCTACGTTGCAGATTCTGATATGCCTGATAAATCTGAACTGTAATTATATTGTTTTATCTCATTGTCATTTTCATAGTTCTTAGGAACCTTGGTGAATATATCATAATATTTTACCTTGCTTGCTACTTTTACCTTTACTGCTATTATTGGTAGAATCTGCATCCAGTTGAAGAGGAAGACCACTAACCACAGCATACTAGAGGTGTGACGTGTAGGAGCAGCTATAAATCCAAGCAACTTAATCATTCATACAAAATTTAAAAATCCTATTTTAGATACATAATAATATACTTACCAACAGCGCGTGCAGATATAGTGAGCCATAATACTATTTCACTTTACTGACATTTACATGGTAGTATACTTTTCAATAGGAATTAATATAAGACATGGCAAACGGTATGCTATGTTTTATACAACTCCCTATAATACAACTTAAATAGTATGACAAAAAGACAAAGCTCAGTTTAAATTACCCAAAAATTATACTGATGGATAGTATTCAAATAAATGTTTATTTGTTTATTGTTTATTAAGGATTAACAAACAGTGTTACACTATATGCTTACTCGGATATCTTAAATTAGAAAAACATGTTACAATGTACACCAACAACGCTAATCACAGATTACTAAGTACATAGAGTTGAAGTGTGACAAAATAACGAAAAGTAGAGTGACGCGTAGGAGTATTCATTTGTTCATATCGACACAAAACCTATACCTAAGTATATGCCTTGTCTATATCTATATTTCATTTTTACTAAATCAACTTTAAGACTACCCTAATCCAGCATATTGCAAAAAGCACTTAATGAAATTACGATAGCAAAGTCTAATTTTCTATAATGAATTTATCGTTTGCCGATAACGCAGTATATTTGAGACATTAAAAGCGCGTACAGTATCGATATTGCTTCCTTAACGATGTTTCCATGGCAAACAAAAGCCTTAATTTTATTAGAAGCGACCCGCATCGACCTCTGTTAGCATGACTGAAATCAAATTAAAAAGATTACAGATGAACATAAATAGTGTTCACGAAACTTAATAGTCCTTGACTTAATAAAGGGCATTACTGTTTACGGTAAGAAACATCGCTGGTAGTATTCTCGATTGCTGACATAATTGTTTTAAAAAAACGATATAAGTAAGCTAAATAAAAAATGAACAATTTTTTTTAAAGATTTTTCGTATGTTGATAATGGCGATATCTTACAAATCTAATTAACTGACTTTAACAATTTTCAAATACACTATTCTAAATTATTTTTTGAGTAATTTATGAATCAACAATTTTTTGTACTTGAAAAAAAAGTAAAACTAAAACAGTAATTTAAAAACCAATATTGCGTATGTACTTGGGTATACGGAAAAATCGCATGGCTATAATGCTACCACAGCAACATACAATATTTTTGGGTAAAAGAATTTTAATAGCAATGTAATAAACTTTTTTTTCTGGACCATGGGTATTTTGTGACTAAGAATGTTTAAACATGATAAATAGATCGATAGATATACTCATTATTGTACCATTAACATACAAATTATACATATAAAATTGTACATATAGGTTTTTTTAATTGATTTTTCTATTATACCTAAACGTTTAATGTTTATACTTGATGTTAATCACTTCTACGTAAGAATGAAAAATCGAAATTTTTATAGGATCACTAGTCTGTCTGTACGTCTGTCACAGGAGATTTCACTATATTATAGAAATAATAAAAAAACGCTGTACTTTGTCTCCTTACATAAAAACCAGGGGGCTTGCCATAAATTATTCCTAAAAATCATCGATTATATTCATTAAGCAAAAAAAGAACTTGTCACAGTTAAATTGTTGTTGCATTTCTGACAAGGTATATGTAAAAATTGTTATTATATTCCCAGTAGGTGAAAAAACTTAGAACAATAATCTATTTACAAAAACTGCGGTAAAACAAACTAAACAGAAAAAAATTACATTAGGTCGAGAAAATTGGCCGTCAAAAATGATATATGAACCTCAGCGTGAAATATTTTTTCGGATACTGACCCAGTTATAAAAAAACTCATGATAGATGACTATTGTTTCTTTAATATAATAACCTTAGTAATAATAAATGCTTTTCCGGAATCGCTTTTTTGCGGCTACGCCTTTGTGAGATTCAATATCTTAATGGACTCTGTGACAGACGGATGACATTATTATCAAAGTAACATACCAAGTCTTAGGATAAATATTATGTGTGTGTGTGTATTTCTTACGTGTATTTAGTGTGAAAATTACATTTTCAGACATGATACATATTTCCAGTTACATTTTCAACTTATGCTTCAGAACCCAGTTCCTCCGTCAAGCTCGGGTTCAGAATTCTTAAATTTGACTGCCATAAAGCGTACCTTCCGAAGCACAATAAACATAATCAGAGACTTCAGAAATAGAGTTACTGTAAAACAAATACAAGACTATAAATTGTTTAACACTATCAGTAGGAATTTCATAAAATTAGCGCTCACATTCTAACAAATTCTTTGGTCTCATATTAGTAGAAAAGCTAAATAAATGTAATCAACGTTATTGACACAAGAAAGCGCTGATGTAACTCGAAAGGATTCAAGAAAACGCTTTGTCTCTACTATGTAAGGACTGATTGGAGCCTCAAATAAATTCCAGTCACCGTCCCGCTTGTGCCCGTCCATACACGTGATCAGACTTTTCTTAAAAATGCTAGTTCTATTCTGACAGTGCGATAGGGGAATGTAAAATTCGTAAGATTTATGTTTTGCCGTAAAACACTAGCGACAGATCGCAGAAGCATATAAATCGTTGGTGAAGGAAATTCTGGTTTCATTTTTACGGCATTGGACTATTTAAAATTTGAATTATCTAATTCATTTTTTTTTAAACGAAATAGATTGTTGACTTTCTGACTATTAGTTTACTGACTGATAGTGAGCGACTCAGATAGTAATTTCTTAAGTAACTACATAGAAGTATCAGAAATTTAAGAGCTGCGCTCTTGTCGGTGAAGTTCTTTAAAGACTTAAGCCGGTCACACCGCTTTAATAATTACTTTTATTACTTGAACAATAAGACAATAACCGTGGTCTAAAACATTTTTAAGCTTATGTAAATCTTAATACAAAACACGGACTTACAAAAACTTGTGGGTTTAAAAGAATGTAAGTTGTGACGTTACGTATTTGATTACAAAGACAACAGAAGAGAATTTGGTCCTATAAATCAGTAATAATATAGTCGTGTTAATAATTTTAAAGTTCCTTGTGGATTTGAGCAACCCTAAACTTTCTCAATTTATATTCATATTTTAAACCTGACCGCTGAAACTCCACAACCCATGTTTACATCAAACTTTAGCCTGAGAAATTCCTGATACGCACGAAATTTGAAGTCCTTTATTCAACTTCACACTCATTGCTATTGTGTATATCCAAGTTATTTCGAAACCCGTTTTATTAGTTTAAGACAAATATTAATTATACTTAAAATATTTTTAACTTAGACGCCAACTGCCTTTTTTTAAGATCAACTAAAACTCATTATTTACTAAAAATATTAGTTATCAAAAATCCGTGTTAGGTATATCATTAGGGTTCTGGATCTGAAAATAATTTTAAACATATTAAATTATAGTTCCATATAGTTACAAAGTGCAAAACTGCTAAAAGTGGCCGTTTTATACTGCAATAGTGCAATTTGAATCTATAAGGAACTATAATTTAATAATTTAATATGTTTAAAATTAACTTTAGATCTAGAACCATAATTACAGAAGACAGATTTTTGATAACTTTTGTTTTCAGTTAATAATGATTTTTAACGGATGGTGGCGCTAGTGTTCACCGAGGTATCGTCTTAAGTTTCTATCCTGGGTCTGCTGGAATAAATTTCTGAAGAAAAATTAGGCCCCTTGTACTAATTTTTCTAATTTTAAGTTTCCTGTTTGTATTTAAGTGTACATGAAATAGATAAATAAATTAATACCTACATTGAGACTATACTAGTAAAGAGAATGACGATTGAAGTGGATCACATTGAAGTCTTTTTTTTTTGTGTGAACAAAAAGCATCGCGCTAATGTTATTCGGTTTTCAGTATTTCCTGATACTCAATTCTGTGTTAAATGCAAATATAAGTCCTTATGAACCAGTCCTCAAGCAGTCTGCCTATCTGTTCAGTATTCAACTGCGTTCAAATACTTTGGCGTGATGATGCAAGACCATTTACATACAAAAGAAGACGGCGATCAACTTGAAAGAATACTATGAATATTTTTGGTATCACAAAAATTCAAATCTGTCATAAAGACATTGAAATTATACGAAATAATAATATATTTTTGTATTTCAATAAATCTCATTTTAAATAATGTTTATGCAATACACGATGAGGTGTATAGATAATAGGACGTTAGAAGTACTAAAATATAATTAGAATTCTTTAATCGTTTTTTATTACATTTATTTTCCTGCTTGCTTTATTAATCAACACATTTTATATATAAACAACCCTCAAACTTAAGGAAACCTATAACTTAACTAAACTTTAAATTAAATATGTATTAAACTAAATTTGCCAAATTGTAGTTTTATCGTAAAACCTATAGTTATTCAAAAGTTTTGATGTTAACTAAAATGTTTTTTCTTAAAAACATAGATTATGAAATCGTGCGCTTTTACGCCAGGCAATTTTTTTTGTAATCTATGTTTAAAAAGTAATGAATAATCATTCTCACTCAAGTAGAGACCAGATAAGAACAAGTATTTACCAACGATAAATTCGATATTTTTAAAAAGTAAACAGAATATTTTTACACATAAGAATTATACAGAAATTTATCATCCCCTCAAGTAACATACTGAATGTTTCATACAAATAATTATATCGTATGAATAATTCAGAAAACTGAAAAACATGATTACTTGCGTCAACAAAACTCAATTCAAACTTTACTGGCAATTTATATGAAAATGCTTTTCTTTTATCTTTCTCCAATTCCATCGCTTAAATTTCACTTCTTTTACTCGTCTTATGAAAAAGATTAAGCATTCTTCAAATGGATGAAGCGACCGGTAAAGCTTTTAAACAAGGTATAAAATTTTCCCTATTTTCATTTCTTTCCTTTTTTATCCTTGCAGTCCGTTGACTTCATACGTTAAAAAATAAGTTTTATTTATTCTCATGCACATTTACTTTGTACTATCCTAATAGTAAAGTACTTGGTACTAGGTAAGTTATATTTAACCCTTGTGAGTATAATTAACAGTACTTTAGCGACAGTTAGCCGCGTAACATTATGAGTTCTATCATATATTTTTTTTCAAATCTATGGTTCTTTTGTTTCTTCCGGTACTTAAAGTACTGGCATAAAATTGCGTAATTATAATATTTATGTTTCTAAATTATTAAAATTGGGTTTTGTTAGAAACTTTTTGTTATTTATATTTTGCTTGAAAATAATAAATAATTATTTAAAATCTGTTAATGATTTAACAAGTATACAAAGGTGTTTCAACTAAGCGCTATTATTATATAGAATTATCATATTCACTTTGAAATTTCATAATCTCTCCAAAGAAAATAAAGTCCATAATAAATACACTCCGACAAGACATAAAAGGATCTTATCCTCAAAATTTATACCATAAAGCTCGATGACAATCCAATAAGAGTAATAAAAAAGTCCCTTTCGCTCGCGACCCGAAAGCCAATCAAATATTTTCATAACGTGGTTGAGATGTTATCCTTTAATATACCGCCCATTGGAATTACAATCTATAGATATTTCTTATAGGTAGCTTATCTCTTATAGCTATATACATATAGAGGTAGAGTTATATACATAGTGCACCTTTATATACTGTTTTTTTTAGGGATACATTACAGGCATATGCATTTTTGCGATATATTATTATGCAATTTATCTTTCTCTTTCTTTTATTTTATTCTTTTTTTATTATGTCGTTTTTCGGGTTGGACCTTCAGCTATACCTATTGCAACGAAGCCCGGTGGATGCTCAATGCGATGTCACAATAGTTAATTAACCATTATTTCTTTGGTGGAATCCGCCAATAGTCAGATGGAAGTAAAATATTTAGAACTCTGTATATTATTTAGTCGCCTTTTAGTTTAGAATTATACTCTTTATTGGACCAAAACAAATTGCAAAAAATTAACAAAAGACGGCCTTACCACACTGGATTGGATCCAGATAACACCGAAAAAGCTAAATGCTTGGTCTATTTTAGATTTAAGCTGGAAATTACCTGTATTTGCTCTCTCATTCAATATAATAAGTAAAATATTCTTTATTTTTTTGTCTGGACCTATTAGTACTTTCTATTCTAGTTTTAATTTTGTTAATATTGAGGAATATGATTTGAAGCGAACGCTGCGTTTGGTTTGTATCTTTATTCTATTTTAAAAACCTAAAATTATAAGCGATTTGCTGTTCCGGCCCGTGTTCGTGTCTCGTTATGAGTAAATTCAGCAGCGTCATGCTACAATGAAGGTTTTGTATAAGCTGTGCTCGGGCCAGATTTCTGGGCTTTTTCTGGGCAGGTGATGGATGGCTCGCTGTTTTCTTGTGTAATTTCCGGACACTAATTGCCGCGAGCATCCGTCACGGTTCTGTGGAATGAAAAAACAAGCGTTAATGCCACGTCCGAGGTAGAAGGAAATAAACTGCCAAATTAAGATGGACATGGATTTACTTCTGACAGTTCGGGTTGTATTTTACAAAATTATTGTGATCATTTTATCCAAATCTAATTGAGATTTAATAATAGAATGAGTTGAGATTCAAATAGATAGGGAACAACTATAAATTAAAATAAAAATCATCATGTCTGCCTTATCTTCTGTCCTTTCCTTATCCTCAACCACTAATGTACGAGTTTATATGTTTTACTATAATATAAAGTGTATAATGTACACCTAGTTTTAGCCGGCTGTGGTGTATCCTACTTATCTTTGGTTAGAATAAGATTCAGTAGCACACTGTTGATTACATTTAGATGCATTCTAAATTTATTTATTTATTAAAACTTTATTGTTCCATAAGTACAAAATACTTATACAATTGGCGGACTTAATGCTAAAAGCATTCTCTACCAGTCAACCATTGGGAGAAACAGAAAAACTGTGCGGCGCAAAAAAGTATTAAACCGCATGTACCTATAGTTTTATGCCGCTAAAAAGTGCAGTTGGACCAGGCGTCCATGGGCTACGGTGACCTCTTACCATCAGGTGAGTCGTATGCCTGTTTGCCTACTAAATTGTATAAACGAACAAAAATAAAACTTCGGTTATTAGCCGTAACATAAACATTTTAATGTACATAACGAATAATAATAAAAACCAAAAAAACAACACACGTTCATAATTGACACTTGATGACCCAATTTTACTTATCTAACTCACTGGCCACAAATATTCAACCAGACCAAGCAATGTCACGATAATCCCAATTTTCGTAATTTATCAGCTGTGGTAAACAGGTACCGGGTGAATTTTCGGCGATCCGGAAATCACGTGTAAAATCTCCATTAAGGCAGCCATCGCCGATTGATCCGGGATGAGCAGCCATCTATTGGACACGGAACATCGCCGGAACTCGTGACCCGAATCTTGGAAAGAAAGGTTTTAGTGGGTCACAAGGTGTAAGGAGAATGCTTGTTGTGTTAGATTTTTTTGGAGTTCTTAATAGTATTTTAATTGAAATTATGTAAAATGAAGTATTTATTTATGATAAGAAGTCTGAGGCGTAAGTACTCATGATGGAATTAAGATCTTGTCGGTAGAGGTACATTCTTCCTTTATTATAAAAAAATAATGGAGCCTAACTCATTCACTTTTTTGCTATCAATAATATCAATATCTTAAGCCTTTCTAGTTTAAAGAACCTATTTTAAAAAATCGGAGTAGTAGGGTACCTATGAGAAATAGATAAAATATATTTTAATTCTCACGTCTTTCTAATCTTACTAAATTGAAACCATTTGGAAATCATTTTTCATGGTTTCAAAGTGGAAGTTAGATTTACATATTTATTTTTATATAGCTTAATGAAAGTACTAAGTATAATTATTTATTTTAGAATCTTAATTTTCTCTGGCTCGGCAAGTAATGTTGCATCTTACTGGGTCAAATTTATCTAGTTTTTAGCCATTGATACGATAAAAGAAGAATTTTTTTCAATCGCTTCAGTATACTATTTATACCACAAATCGAATCGTTGCGTAGTTCCTCTATTCGTAATGGGTTTTAAAAGGCTGAAGTTGAGATATATTGACTCGTAAGCAGTTATATATAGTTAAAATAAAAATAATAATGACAAAAAAAATTCTTAATGTATCTTGAACATGCTTTAAAGCGAGTACTGGCAATATTCAACAAACGGCTTTTTAAAAGGTTCAGCTCAACTGATTTTCATAGAACATAATATTTTGTAATTTGCACGTAATCTGCTTTCATTTGAGACCCCACTCGAGTATATTTGTAAACATTCGGTTATTCTTCCCCACTATCCCCCCCACAACTTATAAAGGTAACCAATTTTCATGAAACATGTCTAAGAACACATAAGTCACATTTTATACAAAAATAAATAATACTAAATTGAAATCGCTTCATCTGTTCAGGAGCACAGTCAGACAGACAGATACGTCAAACTTATCACATCCTCTTTTTGCGTTGGGGGTTAAAAACGTGATTTTCTCAGAAAAAGATTCTCGCCTGCCTGTATACTCAACTGCCACGAGTGGTCATAATGACGTCTCCATAAATCTATAATATGCCTCTTATATCAAGTTCATATACTTGAATTGTTTCAGTGGTATTTGTTATCTGAAACGATTGGATTGCTCCATGGCGCGTGAACTCTGATCCCCCAGGAAAAAGCTTCAGTCGATCGGAAGAAATAGCTGGATCTCTTGTAGCATGTGGTTTCGATTAATTTATTGCATTAGCAATAAGGTCGCCTTTTGAAAAATTTGTTGCTTTTAGTACCTACTATTATTTTTCTCCCAACTAGAAAAGGATGCTCCTTTTTTCTTATGTTTAATAACAGACGCTTGTTTTAACGTTAATCTGGTATCTTTATCTCCACCGAGGTATAGTTACTTAACAAGGATCGTCAACTCGGGTAACGTTAATTTTCATCCAAATTACGTAAAAAATTTAGATAGAGCTCAATATGAAATCAAATAAACTTAGCTTTATCGCTAGATGGTAATCATTAGGCTGTGTCAGATGTCTTTAGGCAGTCTCAACAATCTGAGAGGTTTATTTTAAATACAGCGCTTGCACTTACTATGGTTATGGTAACCGCTGTACCTGATATTCTATTGGTATCCTTTTGGTCTAGTTTTTCTGTAAAAATACGTTATGGATTTGAGGTAGCATTCGATCTATTATAATAACCCTGTGTGATTCTGTACTTCATTTTAAACTTCGAATCTGAATTATATATATAATATTATTATATTTTATTAGTTATATAATAATATTTCGAATCTATACTAGCGCTACCCTTACGAGCGTGTCAGCGAGATGAACTAGATTGGACGTGAGATTTTGTAATTGTAATGAAACTGGGAAACACGGGATGATGCAAATGAAGAAATAACTAGTTATATAAATTTTAACATTTGTCATAGAAAGGGTCAAGTCTGCATATGATGTATGAATAGATACGCCCTTCCTTTGTTTGGACGAGTTAACCCGGCCTGCATTGTCGCCAAGACATTAATCATTAAAATTGCTCCAACTTAGTTTGTAGCACTTATACCCACTTTAATTTATTCAGGCTTATCTGTATTTGATGGAACATAGCGACCCTAGAAAGTTTAACGTCAGGCAGAATTTTTAAGTAAGTACAACTTATTGTATTGATTGCACATAACCGCGCAATTGTTAAATTAAAACGACTATTTTTTTAACTTATATTCTAGAACTTTCTAGCACGTCAATAGTCGATTTTTTTTTCAGAATTACAGAAAAACAAATTGTTAACTTTTTAAAAATTACAATTAGTACTTGTATTCTAACCCTTATAGATTTAAATTTTAAAAATAATGTTATTTTGAAAGTACAGCCTATATTTTGTATTCGGTAACATTTATTTGTAAAAATATGTATTGTACACATTTTGTACAGGATTTTTAGTTAGAAAATACACCAAACATTCCGAGTGATACTTGTGTAAACTTTCAGTGCAAACATAGAGGCGTAGTAGACAGACGGAAGCTAAATAAACAAATAGAACACAATACTGCTCTCTTGTGAAGTTGTGAGCTGCGTTTTAGATAGGACAGTATACCTGACTACTGAGTTAACTGACGAAGTTTGTAGAACAAAAATCAAGTAGGCAACGTATTTTGATTGTCCAAATTTAAAATCAGAATATTGTGTTATGTTCTAATTTCATTCAAAAAATCTGATTGCAGTACAGGCCTTGAAGACGTTTTATTCTCAATCATTTGCTACACGATCAATCAATTATTATCTTTAATACCCTTACATATACTGAAAGCTATATAATTGAATCATTTACCTATGTCACAATATCCATTTGTAGTTTTGGGCAACAAGGTTGGCTGTGGCTTCTAAACATCCAGTCCATTTGCTGCGGGCAAATTCAGTTTGGAAACACTAATGTTCCGCTTTGTGCGAAATTAACAAAATCACGCTATGCTAATGTTAAGGCCGCTATTATGTTTATAGTTGTTATTATAGTGGGAAATTTACCAAGAGAATTAGGGTAAGGGTACTGAGGATCTTTGGCAATCTTCAAATACGTTATGTTTTAATTAACATTGTTGATTAAAACTTTGATTCTGAAAAACGAATGTCAACCATAATAAAAATCTATAGGAAAAAGAAATGTATCTAAGTATGTACTCGTAATACCAAACAGATGCTTAGTTGTAAATGTTACATTATAAGACTTTGTTTCAATTCAATGCGAATGTTATAAATTATTTATGTACTATATACAAACTCTATTAACTTTTGCTTTTGCTTCGATTTGAGAATGGATTTTATTTTGATGCAGGTCATACAACCCTGTATCAGTTCAGATATTGCACTGTATAGCTTTGCAATCGATAATTTTGTAAGTAGAATATGTTCATTATTCTTCAGATCTGACAAAAGCGAGTCTCGTACAAAAGACATGTTATTTGCTTTTCCTCAAACCCAGAAATATGTTTTATGAATATATTACAAACATATTTACTGAGTCATAACATTCCTTGAGATACAAGGATACATTGATGTAGTGAAAGAGCACCACCAGTGCATTATTCCACTAGCCGAGACGACACGACAACGACCTGAAACTGTTAATCATTATAATATCAAAATTATCAGGACATGTCCAACCCTCATGAAACAACGTACACACTAATGATAGAAAAGGTTCAGAAGGTATTTCTTAGATACCTCTATAAACGTATCTACGGATATTATCCATACCTATATCCCACGTTATTTCTTTTAGGGTCTCTCGGATTAAATTCACTCAGAACCCGTAGAGATATTGGGCAATCGATTATTTGTTTGAAAATCTTGCATAATCTTATTGACGTTCCCGAGCTTCTTAATCATCTTTGTCGCCTGAATGTACCAAACCGATGTTTGGTACAACGCTCATGTCAGCCGCGTAAACTGTTCGCCCCCCCGGGCACACGCACGGTATCACACGAGCAATCTCCTCTGTGTCGCATGCTTACGGACCTTAACGCATTCCTGAATCAGCAACCTGAATGTGATGTGTTTGCTGATGGAGCAAATATAATAGTAAAAAAACTGTTAATATACTGCGAGAACAACGAACCTGACTCGACTTGTATGTATTAAGTTTTACTAATATGAAAAATGAACATTATAATATTATATAACGGTATATTTAGTTATAAGTTTAGCCTTCTAAGTACTGTAATTGGTGTAAAAAACCGTTGTATTTACTTTTCAATAAATAAATAAATAAATAAATAAATAAATAAATAAATGTCGTTGCCATGTCGTATCAGTTACGTGGTAAAACAAAAAAACTGCCATTCCGCCTTTTAGATATTCCTATTGTCGATATCATTCTCGAGAAAAATAAAGAGGTAAAGAAAAGTCGAAATACACGAAGGGTTCTGTGCCAGCTTCTGGAAATCGTTATCGTGAGTTCAACTACAGATTTTTTCAGAAAAATAAACGATTGCAATATTAATTGTTTTAACCTCTACCTGGGTATTTTCTAAGATAACTTTTTTCGCATCTTGTATTTCGTTCTTACAAAGGGTTAACGCCTCCACTGAAGTCGTGTCGTTGCCGTGTCGCGTGGGTAGTGAAAAAAGGCTCATTGTTGGCAGGATAAAGCACCCAGGGCGATTCCAGCCGCAGCGGGGCAGGGGTACCTATGTCAATACGGGCACATTTTCCGCAAGCGAACTTCAAAGGTTTATTTTACAGTGGCCTGTTTTTCGTGCAGCCAGTAATTGAATTGGCAAAGTTTACGATCGCAAAAATATTTATTGTGGAGCCGAAAATAAATACTGGCTGTACTCTCCTGGGACGCTTTTTGTAAGTAGTGATGCATGTGTTTTCTATTGTAAGATTATTAAGTTATTTGATTATTATATATATGTAGAGATAAATTATGGTTGGAATATCCCTGCTTAATAACTTGACATTTATTTTCATTGAAATGGTGTAAATTCAAAAATAATCGAGTGTGAAATCTCGTAAGTAGCATCATAGCTCCTGTTATTTAAATAGAATCTCCTTTTTACTATTTCATCACAAAGCCCAGACAAAACCTATCTATTTCCTAGAAATCTTCGAATTAAACTGCTGAAACTCAATCGAAATCTTCAATTTAAACAACCAAACCTCATTACGTTAGCAGAAATTTGCGGCAAACTTTGCTAATCTGTTCATTCTTAGTTTTCTCATAAACGTGGGAAACAACATACGCGAAAATACACCTTTGGTTAGGTAATGGTTCGAGGAAGTATTTAAAGACGCATTAGTGTGCTATATCGTATATCTATGTACAATGTACAAGAGACTGGTCGTCAAAGTTTGGCTATTATATACTTTTTCTTGGTGAATGTACGTCATGTACTACAGAGTGGTAAAATATAGGTATATTATTTTCTAAGGCTGTGCCTTTTTCTCATCGGTATAGCCTTTTTATAAGATATGGATATCCTCTGGTTTGTCTGTACTTCTCTGTACAATCATCGCTGTAGTGATAGCTGGAAAGACTAAAAAGGGGATTAATATCGTCAGAGCGTGACAAGATATTATACGATGTCCATATACGATACTAAAACAACTGTTTATCATTTTTATTTACGAATTTCTAAAATTTTTCATGCAACATAATATTTTGATTTAGCATTAAATAGCATAGATCGAACGACTTGGCATGCCACTGGACCAAAATGATAATAAAATTATAAATTTCTTCAAAATTTACCATTTTAGTCAAAATTATCATCGTCAATACAGACTAATATAAGTTGTTGCCAACGCAATCACTAGCGTATGTATTTGCGATTTTGTGTGGAATTCCTTTCCATTCTTAAATACGCCAGAGGCATATATAGGTTTTCCATATAAATTCTTACTACAGACTGCATTTGCAAAAACTTATATTAGAGGCACAGTACCCAAAACGAGATTTACTTGTCAGCGACTTAAAAAAGTAGACAAAAACTCGACGAACATTAATAAGTAGCAACTTTTTTTGGGTCATCACAGTAATGTTTAAAGTTTTGTTCCTTAAGCCTCTTAAGTACAATTTGGACTGCTCACTTGTTGTTTGGAACATTGCGCCTCTTTTTAAGTGACATTTAAAAACTGGAGATCGTTAAGACCATTGCTGAAAATCTTTTTCTTTTTGCATATTTTGGTTCATTGCTCCTTGGTTTAATAGTTCATTATTAAATACTAAGGCGTAACACAATATAATTTAAAAAAAAAAAAATTTTACCTCGTTATTATTTATCTCAATACCTTAATCTGTCTTATGAACAAAGTACATGCAGCTACACTTTCTAGGTAACCACATACATACCTATACGCTTGAATCTAAATGAAAGTCAAGCCTTTTGCATTTTCAGAAATAGAACTGTCAGCCACACAGAACTGTATGCAAACGTGGATTATAACGAAAATCAACATAAAAAGCCCTTTGACAATCAGAGTCATTAACAGAACGAAATATTAATGAATTCTCTTTATGTTGAAAGCGCAGGATTTTCATTCTCGACAATCGCAATGTTTCAACTCAAATGATATTAAATCATTTGTTTGTGCATTTTTAACAAAGCGTAAGTACTGCGGTCACCGGGATACAACTCAATTAATGGTTATTCCAATTAATTATGGGTGTATCCACCGATACTGCGAAAATCACAAAAAGGTTTTTGTGATTTCCGTTGATTTTTCGCCGAGTGAAAGAACGTTATTTTCTATGTTATCATCATCCAAGCGTGTGCAACTGCTTAACAGCCCAGAGTGCGCTTTGTATTCGTGGTCTTAGATTTAGCGACACTGGTTATTACAATTGAGCGACCACCGTCTGACTTCGATAATCATTTTCAATTGAAATCGTCGGAGAAGAAGCGACACTAGCGGTGACCAATCACACTCAGGATGGCAGAACTTGCCATCGCTTGACTAGCACGATCGTTACAAATACGCATGCCCTTTTTTGCTCATCAAAGACGCAACTGTTAATAAATATTAATTCCCTCGGGATATTAAGGTATCTATCACTGTCGTTTTAATAATAAACTCATTCATGATAATTAAAAACACGACAAATACCACGCCGGTAAATGATAACAGTTCTCAGAATCAGGATCCATCGGGATTCGCCTCATTTTTTTTCACCAAAAACGATACATCAGTCGTCAACTAATAATAGTCGACAGCTAATTTTGGCAAACAATAACTTTTCGCACCTTTTCTCCTTTTCAGCTGGCGCCGACTCTTTGTTCAGCCAATAAAGGGAAAATGGCGTGTAATATAGTATGTAATAATGTTATAGTCCTACCTTTTATTCCACCGGTGAGGGATTGCGGCAATGAATTTTAGTGTTCAGCTGTTCTCGCAAGATTTGAATAGGAAATGTATGAAAAATAAGTACCCAAGTATATGTAGCCCAAATTATAAAATATAATATCTTGAATTCTTAATCATATTTATATCGCTGTTAGATATAGGCTTCCCCCAAGGATTTCCAGGACCTCTTGGAACCGGCCTGCATCCAATCAGTTATTTTTTATAATCACTTCCAATACCTTTGACTTTATAGAATAAATGTAATTTTTCTTATGATACAATGATGTGTCTATATAACTATCTATACAATTGAAGAACCTGAAAAGTTTATTTGAAATCTCTAGAACTCCAAAACTGATTTGCTGAATTATTGAATTGAGTAATTCAACTTATTTTACCTTTCTATGAAGAATTCTAAGGGCTAAGAGAGATATACAGGTGAAACCATTAGTCTTCTACATCTGGTTGCTATGGAGCCCAGGATTCGCCAGTTGCAATCGTAAATCCGCTAGGTTAGACGTTTAATTAGATAAAAAGCATACAATACAATTATGAAAACAAAATCCCGGAGGTCGTGCATGGTCTCGAGCAAAACAACAACACACATGGCTAATTAAAATGGCTCCATAAATAAGGACAACATAAAAGTGCAAATTTATACGAGACCGTTCTAATAACATAGAAATAAATTGAAAAGCGTGATAATTGCGTTCGGAAAATGTGCTCACACAACCGATATCAGATAAAAAACGAAATAACATTAAATCGCAATGGGATTTGTTTGAAAACAGAAAAAAAATCACAAAGAAAAGAATCCAATTAAACAAATTGATAGATCGAAGCTTCAATGGTGAGATCGCTTCCATTCTTCTGTTCTCTTTGTGATCGCCACATCTTCAGCTATCAATCGGCACAAAGGGGTTCCCGGGATCATTGTGATTGTATCGCGACTCCAATCTTATTACATTATTTTATTGTTTAAGCATTCTGTTTTGAGAAAACTTTTCTCGGCATTTCCATGTTTCAGTTTTGTATTCGCTTTCATTTATTGATAAATGTCTGCGATTTTTTGGCTTAAATTTCAGAATGATGGGTCAAATAACTTAGATAAATTTGATAATATTACTATATTGATAGTGATAACAAATATTAGTTTACGTTATTTTATTTCAAATTATTATATGCAGATATATATCTGCATATAATAATTCGAGATCGTGATCTTATTTTGAAAAATTAACATTACAAACTTAATACTCAACTTAATAACTATGTGCTAAGTGAAAATAATTCATAACTTCACAAAACATTTTTTTATAGTTTACAAACCTCTTTGAAATGCCTTCTCATTAAAGTATTTATAGAACGTAGCCTTTAGAAGGCTTTTATCAAAACCTCTCTTATTTCTCCCACGTAGGTCATTTATACAGTATGGCGTAAATTGAGGCGGGTGAGATTGAAAAATACACACAGAAACATCTGTCGCACGTAATATCATCGAATTACCTCGCGCTGACGGCGCGATACGTGATCTTTGTGAGATGAGGAAGCTGCGAAAATCGTTTACTGCTATTAGCAACATTTTAGATACACATCGCAGCGCTATTTTAGCGCTGTGCCTTAAAATATAGCGCGAATTGAGGATAGCAGAATGTTTAAAGTTGGAATTTTTCTTGGAAATGCTTACAATTTTCTCGGCGCTCCATTATATTTATTGTTACTGGCCACCATTTCTGTTAACAATATTTTTTCTATCGCAGAATCTTTTGTAAGCGTTGTATTTGAGTATAGCAACAAAAATCAATGTTCAGTTTGTTAATTATTAAATTAAAATCTTATTATGCATAATAGTGGTCGACCATATGTGAGTTGTCTTCATATGGGATATCAAGTTAGATTTTAAATATCGTTCTTGGACTCAGAAATGTAGTTTGTTTACAAAATGTTTCTTTTTTCTCGGTCGCATTCTAAGATGGTTGCATCAAAGCTCAACGTCTAATTTAATATCTATATGAGTTTTTTCGTTTGTTTGAACGCTTATAACTTCAGAACTACATATCGATTTGAAAAATTCTTACCTTATATTATAGACTTCATTATTGAAGAAGGAACAAACAAACCAGTGAGTGAACCCAGAGAAAACGGCAGTTTTTTAATAAATTAAACCATAAGTCATTTCGCACGAATTTCTTCGTAATTACACAAATACTTACAGATAAAAACTCTCGTTTGAGGAAACTTATTTTTTTGGAAAAGAACCGGATTTTAACAAACATCAATCTTACTCAGCGAAAGTTTTAAAAACCGGGTCAGACGGTTTTCCACAAAATGTTCTAGCCGACATTTTATACATTCTTTCTTGTGAAATGCAAGGAATTCTGCTAAACTCTTAAAACTCTTTTCCTTTGCTAACAACCTAAGCAACTCGAGATACAAGAAAATATAGTATATTTTCAGTAACACCTTGCCTCCGTGGTCCAGTGGTTAAGGCGTTTGCCTATAGACCCGGGGGTCGTGGGTTCGATTCCCACGGGAAGCATACTTTGTTTAGTTGTTTCCTAGGACATTGCAGGCTTGAATCGCCTGACAATAAAGATGATTCCGTGCTTCGGAAGGCACGTTCAGCCGTTCGTCCCGGCTGCCATCTGGTAGTCGATAAAGGATCAACGTTAGGCCGAGAGGCGGTTCCGAAGAACTCTGACACCAGGGTGTGCATGGTTGATTGACCGTGACGCGTACTCGAAATGATGAGTAACACCCTACTAGTATTTTTTAAAATTATTCCTTAAGACCAGAAAAATTATGAGAGAAGACACCAAGTTACGTTGTGATTTTTTGTACGAATATTAATTAAGGGCACACGAAAATAAATAATCTTTAAAAGAAATTTAGAACATGAATAAATGGTTTGAATTTATATGATATATTGATATTATTCATAAAATATTAAAAATATATAACATGTTAGCTTTTATGGTGACTTTTTTTTATTTTATAATTCTTGCAAGCGAAAAGAGAAAAAATTATGAAATTTTAAAATTTTAGTGCAATTTATGTTGTTATCATAACAAAAACAGACAAACATATTTAATACAATCTGTGATAATTTTCTTATACGCTGACATACTCACACACACACGTGACATAGGCACATAGACGAATGGAGAGCAAAAGCTTGTACACTGTGACATATACTTACTTTACAATAAGAAATATTGTTACTATGAGAAGAATGGGATGATTAAAAATGGGATTGTCCTACCAATGGAATCCGTTATAACTTTGATTTCACAGTAGGTATGCAAAAAAATGAAGCTCCATATACTTGCCATTTATTTAACAAAATAACGTCTCAAAATGACACACTCATGAGATAACGTTCGGAAACAACGCAAGGTGTTATCCATTTTTCAGACACGGTTCAGTTCAGTCCGTTTACATCAGCGGGTATTTTTGGCAATATATGGGAGTAATATTTCTGCTCACGGGTGGTTTTAGAACGTAAGAGCACACGATTTAGTGGAATGATGTTCTTTTATTTAGTTATGAAAAGGTGAACGGAAATGTACAATCGATTTGGTAGAGTTTTTCTTCTTCGTCCGAGCATGTTTCCCGGTTGCACCTTCAGCTATGAATCATGGATTTGATTTGGCGGTACTGGTATAACAATGGAGCGACTGTCGTCTAATCTCCATTACCTTTTTATACAGGGAAACCAGACCAATGAACATGATCCGGATGGTTAGCCAACACTGTCAGATTTTTCATGGCAGTTGTTAGGCTATGTCAAATGCCTTTAAGGGAAAAGGCATCTGACATAGCCTAACGACTACCATCTGCCGATAGCAACCGGGACCAACGGCTTAACGTGCCTTCCGAAGCACAGAAGAGCTCAAGATAGAAAATGCCACTAATGGCGATCAATCCAAACATTGCCGCGCACTTGCCGTCGCTTGACGCGCGCTATCTTTGAACAAGGGCGCCACGCAGATTAGAGCTCCTCTATTTTTTATGAAGTAATAAATTGATAATTTTTTTTCAGGTTGCATTCCGAGCGCACGTACGTTTAAAAGCTGAATGATATTCAGTCGACTCACCGGTTTTGAATGAGACACAGATTAAACACAGATAATAAAACTCTTTTAAAATACCGACGTCTTTCTCGGCGTTTTGACCATAAAACAATTCGTAAACATATTTTGTGCCAAGTTAGGACTGTGGTGGTTGGTGGTAGTTTCCGAATTAAAAATATAACAAAAATCATTAAAAACGAATACTTAATTGAAATTTAATGTGCAAGTTGTTTCCGGTGTATTATGGTTCGCTCAGAATTATAATATGATAATAAGTGCAGTTTATTACAGAGCCGCATGCACTAGTGGTTGGTGGTACAATGAACTTATCACGCAATCTTTACGACATTACAGTGGCATTATTAGTGAATACTACTCGTATGCTTAAAACTACATAATTTTAATCAGTTTGGATATATAAGTAAGCTACGTTTTTTTTTTTTTTTTAAATATTTGGTCTTTTTTTTATAACCATACTAGCGATCCGCTCCGGCTTCGCATGGACATAAAAACCTTCCTCTTGAATCACTCTATCTATTAAAAAAACGCAAGCAAAAATTGAAATTATATACTTTTTGAATAAACAGCATGATAAATGATTAAACGATTTATTTATATTTCTACTCAAATATTTAACATCGTAACAATATAACAACTCATAAAAATCATTTTTATATCCACTTTCAATTAATTAAAAAACTGTGTACAAATTACCAACAAAACAATAACACCCGGCAACTATTCTGTTAACTTAATCAGTGGGATTGAAGAGCAGGCGGAACGAATTTCATTTCATCGCAGTTTCCTTGAAAGCCAAGGAGTGGTTTGGTCTAAATTAAATTCCACTACTGCCAAAGTTTGAGCGTTTGCAAAATCGACGCATCGCTACAAAGTAAATAAAATGCTGGAATGAAGTTGCAATGTTGTAGACACTGTATACGAGAATAAATAGAGTCTGTGGTAACAAAGAGTTCTAATACAGTTAAACGTGTTCGGAAAAAATATACTTTACGTATCAGTTGGTATAGGTAAAAAATTATCCTTACTTACTGCAATGGCTCGACGACCCAAAGGGCTGGCCTCCGACATGCAGAGTCCGGTGGGTAACGCTGGATATGACTTAGTGTGTGAGACCTGGAAGAGACCTAAAGAGCCGACTAGCAAGGGGTGGAGCAGAATAGGGGGGAGTGGAGAACAATTAAATATCCTAATACTATCTATTTATTTTATCTATTGATAAAGATGATTCCGTGCTTCGGAAGGCACGTTACGTTAAGCCGTTGGCCCCGGCTGCCATCTGGTAGTCGTTAAAGGAACCACGTCAGAGACCGAGAGGCGGTTCCGAAGAACTCTGACACCAGGGTGTGTATGGTCGATTGACCGTGACTATTATATCTATTGATAGTTCAAGATGCTATGATATAAAGCCTGTACATGTTTCTAACGAAGTATTGCGCCAAAATGTGGTCTACATCATTTTAATTATGGGATAATATAGTTAAAACACCTAATAAGTGTTAGGATTACATATTGAAACAATTTGAGGACATGCATCTAAGTTTTTCCAAATATTTGTTTATAGAATAATTAAATATTGCCAGTTGCTAGGTTTTTTTATTGAACAACCGTAACCAGTAATCAATATTAAATGGCCCATTGAGGTTTGAGTCGTATAGTTAGAACATATCCTACTCCGGATATCTAATTATCATTCATTTCACCAGACAGTTGCACCCAAAAGCGTATCGACCTCGATTTTCGAGTTTAAGCACGTATTGTTGGTATTCTGGAGTCTCGAAGCGTTGTTATCTTCAAGTTGTACGTTAATTAACGCAGCCGAGTTCCGAACGTACGCCTGCGGCAACAACTTGTTACCATCTTGTTACGCACTCTTATTGGATTTACGGAAAAATGTCTCGTATTGTGGGACGTCCCGTGTCATATACATTTTTGTTTTTGACGTTTAACCCTATTAAGAAAATATTGTTTCTTCAAAGAATCGACTTGGGGAATTACAATTATCATAATAAATATAAGCGTGATTTGAATCCTCTTTTTTTATTAATCTTCTTTTAGTCTTGCATTAACGGATTTATCCATTTTTAACCTTAGGCCTTCTCTCACAGATCATTTATTTCATCGGTTTGAATCACAAAGCAAATAATTCGCTTCGTGGTTTGAATGACATGTAAACAGTGTCAGCCTTTGTTAGATTATCTGATTATGGATTTATTTACATAAAATACAGAGGACAGATACAATCATTCAGATCTTACCGGATAGCCATATTATAACTGCGATAGAATACGTAGACCACCTTTTTCTCCTCATCGTAAAATTTGAATAAGGGGCCAACCAGATGGTTATTTACTTTATATATGCTTACACCCAGCTTCAATTAGATAGACATTTCTAAAGAAGCGTTTTTATTTTATTCAAGAAATATACAGTCATTAACATAATCGTTAGCTAATAGCTTCGTTGAAGTAGCTAACACAGTTCTAACATAACAAAAGTATTTCTAATATAGCTGGACTACGAGCCAAATAGTTAACAATTAACGACAAAACGCATATTCTCTTTTTACATAATACTTTTAATACATTATGATAGTCTATGTGAAACCAGCGATTCAGGTAAAGCGCACGCTCAGCTATCTTTCACTGCATATTCAGCGTAACTACATCGAACAATTTATAGCATTCAAACTTAGCTGCAATTACACGCATACTGGACGTACGTTTGATGGCACAATTAGCCGGGAGCTAACAACTAATTTATTGAGGCTTACTGTTGCAAATCCTCCAATTTCATTAAATATATGTTTATTGCTTTAAATTGTGTGTGCATACCTTTTTTGGATTTTATGATCACGTTATAACGAGCTACTAAAGATGGC
This sequence comes from Apomyelois bistriatella, assembly GCA_947044815.1. Taxonomy (NCBI): domain Eukaryota; kingdom Metazoa; phylum Arthropoda; class Insecta; order Lepidoptera; family Pyralidae; genus Apomyelois; species Apomyelois bistriatella. Next base: position 4,654,195 of record OX345693.1, read on the forward strand.
ACCGAAGCCTATTAATACTTGTAATATCTTGAGGATATCACTAGCGCGCTATCAACTAGATCGATTTTTATTAGGTACTAAAATGTTCATAGTTTATTTTAATTTATTCGTAAATAATCTATTTTAAGTTTCAGCTTTTTATAACTTTATGTTCCTGATTTTTTGTTGTAAGATAATTAATATCAATTAGCTTTTAAGCAATGCTATGAGCTCCTGAACTCTTCTCATTGTTCTAACCTCTTTATTTTCTCTTCATAGTTTAACAGAATCGTTATTTGACATTTTGCTCAACTCGAACATACATTTTAAGAACTATATTTTCATTCAAAACAACAACGACGAGACAAAATCATTTATTTAATAAATTATTTATTTAAATTTGCAACTTATGGCTTTAATTTTATGGTTGTTTAAAAAGAAATACACTTTCATATATTCCGAATACTGTGTACAGTGTGCAGCACAGTGAAAATGACACAGCATGCCGTGACTTGACAATAACATGGCTCGTTGGTCCACAAGTAATTAAATCCAGCGCAACATGGCGTGTTTTGTTTCACATTTCGTTATATTTTCTAACTCTTTCATTTTTTTTTTATTTACATAAGCTGTGCCTTTTAACTTGATTTGCTCTTGATGTGTATATAAACTATTGTGAAAAAAAATGTTATTAGTTTGCCATTGGTCGTACACGAGTGAAGCCTCGAACAACACCTAGCTTACCTATAGGTAAATATGAGGCAATAATATTATAGGACCAAGATTGATATTTGATAATGGTTCAGCTTTTTGTGGGTAGCAGCTGCGTAAATTTGTATAACCGCGAATTGAATTAAGCCCACTGTAAGCTTTTAAACCTATTAATTTTGTATATGGAATCGCGATTATATTAATAACATTATGAATATCATATTTCATTCATGATATTTTGTTTCATATAAATGTTATTAGATAAAAATATGTAATAGTATAAATACTAAGTAATGAAGCTAATGATATTATTCATTTATTTGTAACAATATTTTCACTCTTTTAAAATAATTCCTGATGATTATTAATAAAAATAAAAATTGTCTTTGAAATGAAGAGCCATATTTACAAGGAATCTAAAGAATTAATAAAGATAATTCAATTCATCGTTCGAGTTTAACTTATACTTATTTAAAAGAGTAAAAGTACCAAACGGTATTTAATAATTCTTTGTAAATTGTTTGTGTAAGTACCTGGCTGTAATTTATCTGATAATTTATTTATTCATCTATCAATTTAAAATATCAAATCCATAATCTAAAATAAAAGTCAATTAAACCAGGAATTTATGACAACACAGATTCTTTAAATATTTTTCCCTAATATCAAATCTAAATACGTTTTGATCCTTCTAATCTAAATTACGTTCTTAACAAAGACATTCTTTAATTTTCTTGATATAGACTAAATTAATATTTAATAATAAGCCCATGCATTCCGCGACGAGGTGGCGCGGAACTTTTAATCTGGCTTAAGGTTCCTCGAAATAATCAAGGGGCGGATTTTCTTTGAAGCATCTTGTCACTCTCCCTAGGGTTGTATTATCGAGCATTCTTCTCAATTTAATTCGTAATTCGCTAGATTTTGCATGGGAGTTTGCTCATATTATAATTTTATAATAAAAAATCATACAAACATGTATGCTTATCCCATAGAACTAGGAATCGCGCGCGGTTTGACGCGAGGCATTTTTTTTTAAATACATGTCTTATCCAGATTACTACCACCTTGCGTATTAATGTTTGCTTTCTCAATATTTTAAAAATTCTTGCCGATCTTCTAAATTTCACCTGTAACTCGTAGAGTATAAAAGAAAAGCAGCTGCCCACAGCCATTAATAATTTATTTATTGAGAATATTTACTCGACTTGTACAGTCGCCAAATCGATCGTTGATATGACATGGCTCCTGAGAGAACGTTTAAGGGCTCTCAAGTGACTGATATAGCCAATTTTTGCAGAGAAAGTGTGTCCACATTCTCTGCAGGTCAGCATCCCTCCGACATAGTCCGTTGAAAAGTCATTTGCGCAGGATATATTAAAATTCACAAAACGAAAACACGACAGTGTACGCGCAGACACAGGTGCGCTCTTATCCCTACCTCCTCAGATCCAATGGAATGGTAGACCGCTACAATCGGCAGGAAGTAGGAACCCTAAATGTCAGCAAGGCCTCTGACGCAGATCAAGTCAATTTACTACAACCTGTAAGACTGGCCGGAAACGCCAGTGGATGTTAGTGGGAGGCGTCCACTTAGAAGACTTGGAACAAAGGGAAAAGGGTGTGATAGTACTATCACAGAAGAGAGGAGTGTGGCAGCGGCAGATCGAGCAGTCTGGGTTCTCCGACAAAGCTAGTGGTAACAACCGGGAATAGACGCGTCCTCGTAGTGATTCTTATAGTCAGTTACCGAACCAGTAATAAATGACAGTATCACCCTCTGAACGCTAACATATTACAGCTGAAGTCTTTGTTTAGACGACTAGCGACGCAGAAAAAACTCTTCGTTGCACCAAAAAAAAAATACAAGATAATAGATATTGACAGACAGGTTAATAAAATCTTAAAATTGATTAAAATATGCGCCCTCTTAATATTACCTGAACAATTTTACTTAGGTAATTACTCGGCTCTTAAGTAAGGTTTATCTTCTTTGATTTTGTATTCATTTCATCACTTAAGTATATAAATTTAACGTTTTACATTGGAATTTCCTTAATTACCTACTGAAGCAAATATTTTATTATTAATAGCTAATTTTGTCTTGTCGCTTAATATCCTTAGAGCATTCTGATGTTTACTTCGTAAAAACATCGTAAATTTATCGCTCCCAAATATTTCAATGTTGCTATGACTAGGATTGCCCTAATATCGAAAAAGTCTCTAATTTAAATTTAAATAATAGATTATTTTTTATATAGGAATCTTTATTAACTAAACAGAATCTCTACCATCAGTTTCCTGCAAATACAGTCTCTACTTAATAGGACTGCGTTAGTAAATTGTAGGTATAGATATCAAAAATAATGTTAAGTATCCTAGAGAATAGGAATCTTACTAGGTTTACAAAAAAATTGGTAATGGCTCAAAAAAAAAAACAATAACAAAATACAAGATACAAGATACAATTAGGCTGTATTGAGTATTACTTTTGTGTGTGATTTATAAACTTTAAAACAATATAACGATACTTAGCCTATAGGCGATACAAGATCATAATTTTCTCTAATTGTTATTTTCTCCCTAACATTCCAAGATATAAGCAAAATGATCTTCATTTAACTACTAATTAGAAAGCTTGTTTTACTATGTATTTGTTATGCTAAGTAGATAGCTACATTATTAAATATTTCTACTGTAACAGTCAAGTCTGTTGAAAGAAAAACTTAAAGTTCCTTTAATACTAGTCTGCCAGGAAGGGCTTGTTTCTTTACAACTGACACTAATTATGGTAGACCATTGTTAAATCAATCAACCATAAAGAAAGATGAAACAACAAAGTTTTACAACGATCAAACGCTTTAGTTGACTGGTCTTCAAGATTGTTAGACAGTTGACTGAAACAATTAATTTATTAGCCAAAGGGTTTGATATTTTTGATTTAGTAAGCAATAGAATTTAACTGCAAAAATATATACTTATTTCGACAATGTCAATGTGAGGTTTTTGAAGGTAGATAAATTATCTATCAAAAAATAACCAACCAAAGATAGTAAGTATCTTATTACGTAATGATGACTTAAACTTTTATTTAATTTTTAACGCCCAAATACTCAAACGCTACTTTTGAGAGCTGTTCAAGTATCATGCTGTCACTGCCATATCGTTGACGTTCAGTGTGGCAGCATAATACTTAAGCAGCTCTCAAAATTGAGTAGCGTTTGAGTATTCGGGCGTAACTGTGTTAGAATTGAAAGCAAGTACCATTAATAGGACTTAGCTACTTTTCAAAAAAGTAAAAGATTTTGTCTTGTCTATAAGTATATATCGGACACCCACCGACCAGATGGTCGGATGACCTGTAGAAGGTTGCAGGCAGGCACTAGATCCAGGCCGCTTCCAACCGGTGTTTTTGGAAGCCTGCGGCTGAAATGATGATGACTATATTATGTATTGATAAAAATGTAGAAAATTATCGACACCGTAAGTAAGTATTTTAAAAACTACGTCACAGATTTTATCACTACGTTTAGGAAGGGGTTATTAGAGCAATAGAACGAAGTTCTACACCGACGAAGGAACGAACATCAGGTACCTAACCAAATGTTTCTTGTGCCAAAGCAGGCACGAATACTGAAGCCTCAGACTTCCAGACCCCGGTTGCCATAAATTGTCTTGTATTTAATGAGTTTCCTCCGTCGTTAACCACCGTCCCCCGACTATAATGCAACGCTATCATCACTAGACATTATCCGGATGTCGTTGTAACATAAGTTGCAATTCCTTTATAAATATTTTTTGGGTACTGTTTACTTATTAATATTTTAATCTATAATTTAGCTAGTAATCTATAGTTATAACTAAAATATTTTTTTATTTAAGACATATGAAAACTCCTCGATGGGTACTTTCTTACCCGTTTTTTAAGAAGGTCACTTTATTAAACGCAATTTTATCCAATAATCATCATGGTTTTAACAATTTTTACGATGAAATCCAAATATAAATTTCATTAAACAAATACCGGAAAACAAACTAAATTATGTAATTACTTTAACTTTGAATTGGAAAAATGTCTGGGATACTAATACAGTTAACCTTACCCCTAAATCGAAGAACTTACCTTTTTTGCATCGAAATGAATCAATTAATGAAAGGGAACCTTCAATAAAGATAAAAGAGCACAAAGTTAAAAAATAAATCTGAAAAAATCCTCAGTCTGTGAAGTTCAACAAAAATCGAATTAATTCCGAAATCCACTTTGAATTTGAATCGGGTAACAGCCAACTTTAAAATTGCCATTGTGTACCCAAATTAAACTTTCTCTTTTGCTCTTGGGCCAGCATTCACTGACAACATTAATGTCTCAACTCTTTTCTTGGCGCGAAACTTAGCCATTTACATTTTAGTAAGTGCCATTACGGTTTCAAGCAATTTTGGTAATGGATGAACTGGGACTGTCTCAATAGGACTTGTTACAAAAACTGAGGTTATGTAATGCATCTAATTACAAAAATCAGATAGGTATTTAACCAGCTTTTTCCGTAAAATTACAGGGATGGGTCTTTTTGAAAATCATAGTTATGTAGATCGATTATAAATAAAGCAAAAAAAAAAATTCTAAATAAAAATTAGTCACATAGAAAATAATTTCAACAAGCATCTTAAATTATTTAAAAGATATGATGAAAAAAGCTTTATAAAAAAAATATTAAAAATGAACTCAATTTTAGGTAATGGTGGTTCGAAGATAAAATTATTTTTATGTTTTGAATGGGATGCTATACAATTTTCAAGAAAAAATGTTTTTAATTAACTCAGAATAATAGCCCTCTGGCGTTTGCTTAACATCAAAAGCGACCAGGTTCTTTTTTTTAACTACTAAGGTTTCGGATTACTTGAAACAAAATGTAATGTTTTAATATAGCATATACATAATCCTAGAATGGTAAAATGTTTCCATTACATCTATATTTCGTGTTGTATAGTTTACCCAGCCTCCACACGATTTTGCGCACACGATTTGCATGACGGCATTTTATTAACACCTATTTCAAATACTTATAGTAGGAATTTGAAAAATACTAATAAATACATACTTTAATAGTGGAGTTATTTATTTTTTCTTGCCATCAATATAAACATGCTTTTGCCCATGTTACAATTTATTAAATAACCAAACCTCTGAAAATATTAGTTTATTTGAATACAGCCAATTTAAATATTCAACCCATAACTACGTTACAAAATTATTCAAATTCTGCGCCTCGCTTCCTGTCATCCTTAATATATCAACTGAGACTGGATACGTTCAAAAGTTAAATCGCTCTAATTTGTGCACCTTATTGCACCCTTCGTTTGAAAAGCGTTGCACAGCAATTTTCATTAGTGATGTGCATGTGGCATCAAATTTTCGATAGAAAATGCAATATGAAGTAATTTTTTGACATTATTTAATTATAATCGCATGTAATTTTAGTGTTCTTGATTTAAAACCAGTTTAAAATTTAACGAATTATATTAGAGCCTTCCTTTCCGAGTGTGAATTCCCCGTTGCATCCTCAGTTTAGGTTTCATAGCCCATATTTTTTATCTTTTAGTACTAGATGTCTTTTATATTCTTTTTAGTAATATATTTTTGTAGTAGTTTACAAATACAACATAATAAGCAAGGAAAAGAACTATCGATATTCATCCATCCACCTTAGCCACTAATGCGCGTTTTTCCCCCATTTCTATTTACGAGGTTATTTGCTTCGCTTTACTTCTGAAAGCGCATCTCCTTTGAACTCGGTGAATTATTTAATCATTTAATAGAATTACGCTCGTTCTGAACATGGCCCTATCTGTTGCGCAGTTATACCACTCCCCTAATTGGCAAGCTATGAAAATATTTATCATTAACTTTTCCTTGATGCATTTGAAGAAATTTTATGAAACGTTGGGTACTTTAGCCAATTTGAAGTAGAAAAACTAATACAAACTATCTTTACCACCACCGATCAAGGCTACAAATTTACAGAAAAGTTTTGTACTTCAGTAATTAGATCGTGGTTGCACATAGATACCTAGATAAACAGAAATTTGCCAAAATACACAAAATATAAATCATTATAGGCGCAGTCTAGTTGATCCAGGTAAAAGACAATGACTTATGTATGTTTATTTAGCTGTAAGTAGTATAGTTTTCTGTCAACTAACTTGCGCCGCACTAAACTTTTCTGTTTCTTCTAATGGTTGACTGAGAGAGAATGCTTTTAGCATTAAGTCCGCCAATTGTAAAAAGTATTTTTACTAGTAGTACAATAAATTTATATAAATAAATTAAATAAATAATGACTTTTATTTAATAATCGTTTAATATCACTATACTTCTTCTTGTCGGCATATTTGCGTCCACTGCTGTACATATCCTCTTCCATGGCTCTCCATTCTGTTCTTAATGCGGGTTTAATATCATTACAGTTACCATTGAAAAAGTACAAAAGAAATTAATTAATAAATATATAGATGACATATATGTTTATCGGCATACAGTTTGAAATTACAAGCGTATTACCCGCTAGACTCATTGACGCTTTCAAATCGTCCGTCTAATTAACCGTATTAAAATCGTTTGAACGCCCATTCTGGTATAAGCAGTATTGAGACATTAAAGCTACCACTAATTGGAGACGGCAGGACAAATTGGCTGTTTCAGGGTGACAATAAATTGATATGGGGCATAATTTCCATACGACCGGGACGTATTTTACAATGCTTTAATTACCGATGCCCCTCGGTGGCAAGTGCCGAGAATGGCTCGCCACTTAAGGTTGTTCCTAATCATTTTCAGCAATTGGTTGTAGGTGTGGAGCCTTTTTCGCATTATTAAGTTTAGGGAGACACATTTTTGAAAAAAATGGATATTAATTGTTGCAAGCATTTAATTGTATATAGCATGGTATTTTTAAAAGAGTGGTATGATATAACTTTAGGTTTCATTACTAAAAAAAAATATGAAATTACAAACCAATATTTTCAAATAATACAAAGAAATAAATAAATAAATGACGATCGAATTAAATATTTTAACATAGATAGATGCTGATTTAATTTATTTTCAAAATCAGAAGCGAATAAATATATTTTAAACATTTTATTGCACCAATTACATAATACATCACTGGATTGTACAGGATCGAAAATGAAAATTCGTACAAAGGCGGACTTATCGCTTATATTTTTATTTCTTTACAACCAAAAGCCATATAATATAATAGAAAATTTTACAAGTTAGTCACATAACATGCACTAAACACGGCTCTACCTATGAAAGTGGCAGAGGGTAACTGCCCCACGAAAATGGGGATTATTTTGGCATGACTATAAATTAATTTTGGCGCGGGCAGTGCAGTTAAGCCTCCATACATTTTAATTGCTTCCATTATCGACTGTTCTGCAAAATGGAGACCTGATGACAACGGACCCCTCCCATCGTAATATTTTGACATGGGGACTACAGAAATGGTTACAGTTTTAATGACCCGTACTTTTGATTGACACAAGTATCTATAGATTTAAGCGTGTTGCTAGCTAAAAAAAAATCCTTCCTTTCTTCCCCTGTACTTTATTTCCCTTGTAGGTATCTCAGTTTCTGGTATTGTATATTCAATAATTCAACAAATACCAGGTAAATGGCCGGTTATGCAAACAATGAATGCTTTTATCTTATCTATTTTTACTACATCTTTAGTAGTACATGGAGAAGAAAAATAAGATATCGTGTTTGAGCATTCATGAGATTAGTATTTTTCTGGAGTTCATTGAGATAAGATTACATCAAATTTAATCTTATAATAATCTTATATTATAAACTATTAGGTAATAAGCCATCTAGTTATTTTATAAAGGACAAAAGTAAAACTTTTAAAACTGTTTGATATTTTATTAATATTAGTCTGAGCACTACGCCCAATCAAAACGCGTGTATTCGCGCCATAAAATCCAGTCTACTAATTCCTGTAAATCTGTTAGTGACACACCCAATATCTGCTAAATTAATAGCCTGTTCTCTAACCATGGGCTAAAACCACTCAACACATCATTAAACTATGACATATTACTACTTTTTTTCTCTCGCTAGTTACAAAAAAAAAACTTTTATTGTTTTTTTCGTCACGCTGTATAATTGCTGCAAAGCCAGCGGTCCGCTAAAATTTAATGTCTGAATATTCTCTTCAATGAGTTACTGAGAAACAATAAGCTTCCTTGGGAATGCTATTGCCTCTATCAGCTTTCACAATATCGTTTAGGATAATCGTTTGTTTTGATTTGTTTCTAGATCTATAAGATCTAAAAATTATGCAGCAATAATATTTTTAGAAAACAGTTTTTTAAACTCGTTAAAAATAAGCACAATTTGTTAAGGTAATTGCTTTAACAAATAAAATCCTCATTTACACACAGATCGAACGAAAGCCGTTATGTTGTTTCACGTGGTATTTCACAAGATATTAATTAATTCAATATGGTAATCGGGTGCAGTTTTCGTTCGCTCCCCTGATGGAGAGCGGCTTGAAAAGAACTTTGGTTCCATTACAAAATATGGAAATAAATTAATAAAGGTAGAGTACGCAAATTTCATTCTTTTTGTTATTATATTTTCTGGCCATTTTTTGATGACAGAGTAACGCTTTGACTTTTATATAAATAACTAGCTGTTCCCCGCGGCTTCACTCGCCCGGTATGTAAGTGAAGTATCTATGTCTAGTTAAAAAAATCTGGTCTGCGTGATTTACTGGTTATATATCAGACCGATTTAATGCCTTTACCAAAGGTTATGGTAATGTAAATATAAAAGGCTATATTTATAGAATTAAAAAAAAATAGAAATTTCTATGTTTAAAAAAATAATCAAATGGAAATTAGGTTACGAGCTCAATCGCAAGAATTATCGCATGGAAAAACAAGTTTAATAAAATGAGCAACAATTTTTATCACAGCGTGATATTATCCCAAATATTCAAGACATATATAGAATATCAAAGTTACGATAACTTTGATTGCCGAATGTACCAGCATGATACGTCTGTATGGCGCCAGCACCCCACTAATTTCGACAGGCCATCCCTCTCATAAAATTGTATGATTGCCCATTCTCGGTTGCATTATATCTTTATTTTATTAGTAGATGTCTCCTATTGTTGCAATTTACGCTCCCCAATAATATTGGTGCATATGTCCCTTGCATAAATTGGTTTGTAAGATTACCAAATTTACAATAAAAGATAGGGTTAATTGGGAAGCGTCCAGCTTCAGAAAACATTTTTGCATAAACAAAAATGAGACAATATAGAGTAAGTAGAATTTTTATATGTTTGACGAAAGATTAGTTTCAACTTTATGCAGCCACACAAAATTGGTACCTAGGCCCTTTTATACCGGGGAAAAGTTTTCGGTAAAAAGCTAAAAATATTCCTTTTATGTGTTATTTTTTTTTTCTTTTTAAAAATTCCTATACTATTAAACGAGCAATATTTGTATGTATGTATATATATATGTATATATATTTGTCTCGCGTTTTCGAAAACGGCTCAAAAGATTTCTTTGAAATTTTAAACATAGGTTCTTATAAAGTCATAAAATTAATCTAGCCAGGTTTCATGTCGGGGAAAATTCGTTTTTCCCATATTTTCCAGCAAAAAAGATTTTCCGCATGAAATTGTAGTTATAGTACAATAATTTCGGCGTCGGCCGGTGTGCTTCGATAGCCCAGTGGTTAAGACATCTACTTTGTACTCTGGTGGTTCCAGGTTCAAATCCCAACTAAAGAACGTTTTTTTTTTCTTAGGTTTTTTTTTTGTTTTGGAGTATAAAAGTATTGAATCAGTATAAATTGAGAATATATTATTTTAAAATGACTTGAAAGAATTATTAATTCCGTTATAACGTATTAATAATTTTCTAAGAAACATTATAGATTCAAATCGCAAGTCATCCAAGTATCACCATTTTCTCAGGATTCCGTCATCAGAAACTGTTGAAACTAATATGGGACCAACTAGACGGTCCAACCTTTCAAACAAAAAAAATAATTTTAAATCGGTTCACGCGTCTTTGAGAAGTCGAGTAACAAACATAAAAAAAAAAAATTCCGACGAATTGATAACCTCCTCCTTTTATGAAGTCGGTTAAAAATTGAATGATAAATTCTACCACTGACCCAAAGGAAATACTTACCAATCCACGGAGTAAATAGTGTACCCAGTGTACCTACCAATTCAAATAGGACTGTGCCCTTAGTATGAGTTTTTCTTAACGCAGACGCTAGCGACTGCGTTAGCGTCTTAATCTCCAAGTCTACTCTGCGCTGATCGCATGTCCGTTGCCATCATACTCGCCCGCTATTTACTGTCGCGCTGCGCTTACGCATTTAAATAATTTCATTTCTTTTCGCACTTCTTTCATTCTTCTATCTTACGCTTACTCTTGTGCCCTTCTAACTTTATGCTGTGACTGTGTTTGCTTTGTGCTAAATAAACGTTGTGTGTTGCTGTGCTCTTGGACAATTTCATTCTTCTCACCATCATATCATCCTGCACGCTGTGAGTACACTTTCACCTGCACACCGCATCTTCATAGCTAAACTGGTTACTACTTAATTTAGTATGGCAAACCTGTACAGCGCCTCTGGCGGATAGTAAGGCAACTAAGAAATTCCATACAAAATCCTAACGCAGATGCTAGCAGTCGCGTTAGGATTTTGTATGGAATTTCTTAAAACTCATACAAGGGGCACTGAAACGTGGAAAGTGCTTAAGGAATGCAACTAACAACGGTTGACGTTAAATGACGGTGATCTATTTACTGAAAAAGTACAACGCGCTATCGTTGTGTTTTCACAAAAAGTGATTCTGTTTTACATATACACCACCACTAGCGGTTTCCCACAGCTCCATCTGCGACTAAAAGTAACTTATGTTCGACCCCGGGTCTTCAACTAAATCCATACCAAATTTCATCAAAATCCGTCCAGCCGTTTGGCTATGAAAGAGCAACAGACAGACAGAGAGACTTTCGCATTTATAATATTAATATGGATGCATACCATAACTACCGAGCAGAGCTCGGTCGCCCAGGTACTGCAGATTAACCATTAGCAGATTAAACATACATTTAACTGAATAAACTTTATCTAAACTATACTTTATCGTTATCACGAAAAATACAATAAAAGACACTAGATAAAATGAGGATACTTTAATCAGAAGTGTGTCACAACGAAATTGAACCCTTTTTCTTTCAGAAGACAAACTAGAAAAAGATAAAATGGTTCTTAACGGACATTAAAGCGATGTTGGCTTGAAAGAAAGCCTTAAAAGGCGGAGTGAACCGGCTCCTGAGGGACCCTGGGCACCGCTTTACCCGCTGAGCCAAATTAAAACGTAGACTTGATAATCTATGTTAGATGCAATATGTATTTTATTTTTACGTGCACTGCAGGCTAAATCTCGTGAACTTTGATTTGGATAAATCAAACTTTAGTTCAAGATTTTTTGGAATAACTAAATAAAAAAACACAAAAAATCAAGAAAATATTCATAAAAAATGTCCTAAGAAGCAAAAAGTGGTTTGGAATAAATCATTTTGTCTATATGGTATATATAAGTTAAAGCTATTATACAAAAAAATATTTTCTTAATACTTATTATATTTGTGTAAGCTTATTGGTTTCTTTATTTGAATAAGGGAAAATAATTGAAATAAGTAATTAAATAATTAATTAAAAATCCAACTGAACCAGATTTAGTTACGAGTACTATTGCTACTAGGTATATATTTAGAATTTAGTATGTTTATCTGTCCCTACCAATAGTTTTTAACTCTATAAAAATATATACCATTTCTTACAATGCCCTCTTCAGGAAGTAGCTGACATTTCAAGCGTGAAATTTTATCTAGAGAATTAATCTTCAAAAGTTTCTGGCCCCTTTTGTATCAGATGTGCCCCAATAAAATTTATTTCTCTTTCTAATCGGAAACAGATAAGCTGAGAGGCCGTGAGAAAACCCTCGGGTATCATTGGTTTTCGTTTTGAGTTCAGTCTGCTTCTAAACGAGTAATGATAAAGGTAATTAAGGAAACTTCTTAATTTGTGAGGTGAAAAAGTTTAAGATAAGGTTGAAATTGGTTTGAACATTATTACCTTTTCATAAATAGTTAGTATTTATTTGATAATGAAAATTTCGTACATTTTGAAGAAAATTTAAGTCATAAAACAACGCTCTTTTGACTAGTGTGTCTACTAGTTTACAATTTCACAAAATTTAAATAAACTTATATTATACAAAAAAAAGTCTAATATTTTTATTTTTTTGTGAATGTATGTCATATTTTTTTATTTAGGTTATCGGTTAGGGTATCATGATAAATGTTTATATCATCGTTTGTTTTTTTAACATATATTTTTTTTCTAAGTTAAATATAAGGACTTTGAATAGTATACATAAATATTTGTATAGATCGATCCTGAATCGATTATCAACATCATATACATCAACAAGGTAGTAAAAATGTAACGTAAATAAATAAAATACCTAATTGAAACGATAAAGCACTTATCAGATTTCACTGAACAACTTTGAACCACTCAACAGCAATTTGCAGGGCCGTCGAAAACATTTTGAAATTTATTAATTATCGCGAAGTTTAATTGTGAGTAACGGTTAGCGTTGACGAAATTAAACTCATTATCAGGCAAGTCCACAGCGCGTGCCACCGCAAGCTTTTTGTAATTTCAGTGACAAATGAACAGCGGGCTAGCGGCGGAATCTGGGGACTTGATTTTAAAGCAAGGATTATGTGACAATACAGAAGGACTGAGGTTTAGTTTTTCTAACAAAATTTGTTTTCTGTATGTAATTTATACGGTAACGGGCATTAATTGTCAACCATGTGGTCTCTGTTTTAAGAATTAGACAAAGACAGCGCAGCTTCGGACACCCACCGATCAGATGATCAGATGACCTGAAGAAGGTTGCATGCCACTTCCAACCGGTCATTCTGGAAATTCTATGTCCATCAGTAGACATGGGGATGTAAAGAGAATGACTTGTCAACAACTGCACTATTCACGTAAATAAGCCTGTTGTAGCGGCGCATTTTCTATTTATTCTTTGCTCAGTGCACTAGCCTGACAACGTCCCTACTGGTGGGTAAGAGTGTTTTTTTTTTTCCACCTATCTTTACTGGGAAAGATGCTTAAAAATTTACTTCTGCTTATCCCAACTGGTGGGTTAGTCCAGGTGGTCCAACCACGTCATACCGCACTTCGCACAGGACAAAATTTTTTGGTTTCTCAGCTGCTGATGTTTGCTGGATGATTTTTTTCCGTAAATTTACCCGTCTTCTATAATTGACATCGTTTTATCATTTTTTATAATTTATATGCGAAATTTCAAAATTAAAAATGTAGTTTCTGTTCTAACTTCTTATTCTTTGACAATAATTGCGAAGCGTTGGATCGCGCTTCCGTACTTTACTCGGAGTTGAGTTAATGCTCTCTTACGGCAGCCTTTCCATTCAGAATTCAACAGCGTGTTCAGCTGAAAGTTATAACGTAATAAATAACCACATGATTTCACAAGCTAACTCGGATTAATTCGATGAATATGTTCATTGAACAGAGGGATCGAGTGAACTGGTAACTGCTAGCGCTAATTGAGTTTAAATATCTGTGAATGTGTACTGGCTAGACATAAAATATGCGTTGAGTTATAAAATTGTTCTGACATTCTATTTTTTTAATTAATAAATATCGTATATGTATAATTTAAAGGTGATTAAAAAGTTCTATATCTCTTTAAATAATCACGACTTGCACAGTAACTAAATAATAATAAATACGCAAATTCTAAAGGTATGTTTATTCTTTATTTTATCTTCTCTTATATTGTTTAAAATATTGGACCTATAGCATTCTATATTTCCGTTAACATATTGAGTATAAAACTAACAAACTAAAAATAATCATGTACTCTAAATGAGGACCATAAAAAATTTAACCGCGCAATAAGGTTTTACAACATATACTACCCTCAAAGCGGCAACTAATTTCACTTTAACAACGGACAGCTTAGTGGCCCGACCCATTAAATCAACAAACATACAGCCTCCTGGAAATAGCACCCTTGCCACTATACCCACATCTCACTAACAAAACGCAAGCACTTACCATAAAAACGGAAGCATCCTGTAAAACAGGACGTATTCAGATCACACTTTCACATTTCCACTTTCGAAAATCAAAGTAAACCTCAAAGCAAACACTCCTTGAAAATGCGGTGTAAATAATAAAAAGGTGTGCACCTGAGAGGTTTCTATGCGGCCCTGGCTGTCATATTCGCCATTGTAACCGCCCATTTTCCCCTCACGCAGTTATTTCAGATTCAATATGCACTAGAGACGGGGAAGGCGTGAAATATGGCGGGACATTGACATTCAACAGTGTGCTCGCACCTGAAATGGATTTGAATACTTATATTCGGTAGTTTTATGTTGACCATTACAATATTTATGAAAAATCCTTTTAGTTACTAAGAATTAATAGGACATTTCGAATAAAAAAGAAAAAAATATAACTTTAGTAAAGAGCTGACGCGGATTCAGAGGGAAGTATTTATCCAAGCATATGGCATAGTATGAAGTCAAAAAGCAAAGGCTTTTGCATAGGTACTTCACTCTGACCATTTCTGCCGCCAAACAGCAGTGTTTGCATTGTATTCCAGTTTAAAGGATGAGGGAGACAGTGGAATTACTGGGTATTGTGGCTAAATATCTTAGATCATGACTCTGGTTATCAGGAATGTAAAAGGCTATGGTGACCGCATTCCTATCTTCCTGAGTAGTATGATTGACTGCAAACGAAATCAAATAAAAATAATAATATTAAGTGTTTTTTTATATAATACCTATTCAAAAATGTTCAAAAAGAGATTTGAAATAAATAAAGATATAATATAAATAAAGTACAATATGTTTGACAAACTAAAATTAAGCATAATAAAAAATTAACACAATTTCATTTCACGCTTCCATCTCCCAACTCTATTTCGAACTCCATGCAAAGCGCAACTAAAATCGTCGCAAAATTAAATTGTTCCCGTGTTACAATATCTGAAGCACTTTAAAACATCACATTATAATCTACCAGGCACATTTTACGAGAATTAAAACGCAGTCGCTGTTTCTGGAAGCAAAAGTAGGGCAAGACCATTTTAAAATGCAACATCTGGGATTCTTCTCGGGGTTTCTGTATTTTTGAAATGAATTGCTGTTGACTTAAACAGGGAAACATTTTTAATGGAAATTTTTAAGGAAACCGTTTCGTTTCAACCTTGTTGTTAAATATCACAGAGAATAGTTGAGTGAAGACTGAAATTGCCCGTGTAGAGCTGTTTCTCATCATAATTATAATGCTGAGCCCAGTATTTTACTGGGCTTTGCTTTCATGTGCCCATTTACAAGTAACCTGCCAAAATTTGGAACTTTGATACAAAAGACTAAGCCTATATAAGGATAGTGGTCCTTGGAAATAGTTCCTAGGCTTAGGTTCAGTTTTTTGCGGATATATAAATAGAAAAACTCTAAAGTAAGACAGAGAATAATTTGTACTTAGGTATCTTAATGGAATTCCTCAATTTAGATATCTTATCATAACGTTCGTCAAGAAAATCTATTAATCAATACAAAGAGTCGATGTGAGGGGAATATAGTTAACTTATTATTTACTGCTATTGCGATGGCGAAGAATACAAAGAATAATAAGTTCGATATCTAATCTTTGGAGCAGAGAGCAAGTCGATGACTCAGTATAATCGGCTTTTCTATTCCTACGTGCTCCGTCTAATTGCAGGCGGCCTCTCGGGACCGGCACAATTCATGTTTTGACTGAGCAGAGCTTATTTCCAACAGGTATTTGCAGCAATTGATTTTCTAAGAATATTGCATCGGAAAATTCATAGCTTTATTTTGCTTAGACTCGAAGATATTATTGGTATAATATTTTCTCATCAAAATTGAAAGTTGAAGTTATTTGAACTTTACGTACGACTACTGCAATGCAAATAAAATATTATAACTTAGTATTGAACACTAAAATATTTAAAATTATGCATTTGAGAATATTTAAGTGCAACTTAATAGGATGCAGGTGCAGCAATTTTTTTTTTTTATATTTTTTATACATTACATTAGCAGCCATCCCATAGGTGCCTGCCCTCGTAAGAGGAGTGCGCATCACTGTAGCCAAGAAGGTATTTTTCTTTAAAAAAAAAAAAATCTTTGTTTCATTTATTAGTTTAGTACATTTAATCTTTTTTAATAACACAACCAATAATCTAATAAAAAAGAGAAACCACGACCAAAGAAATTAATTTAATAATATTTACACTGATAAATTAGTTGACTGACAGATCGATTTATAGGAGTTGAGGTTGTGGTACCAGTACAAAATTATATACCTACCATATTTTTGAGAAACCACAACATACAAAAACATTTAAAAATATATTTATGAAAGAAAATAAAGCGAAACTACGTGCCGGAAAGTTACTCATATAAAAACTTAACTTGTTGAAGAAGAGACGAGGCGAGCGTGTGTGATGCAGGAGTTTCTTTAATAAATTTGTAATAAACTAAAACGGAAGCCTCGCTTCGTTAAATAATATAAATAAATACGTTTAAAATATCAAACTTATGATTGTCGTATATGTCCATTGGTCTCATTGTGAATTTAAAATTTCAGTACACCAAAAGATGTACTAGCCACTAACACACTAAAATAATTAAAAGATTGAAATAATCTGTTGTCGCTGTTACGCTGGTTTCGTTGTACCTATACCTTTTAGGCATAATTAGTCTTTTCAAGGCTAATAATTTTCCATAATTAATTATCGTTTCTCTATATGCCTGAGCTCATGGCA
The DNA here is from genome assembly GCA_947044815.1 of Apomyelois bistriatella. Taxonomy (NCBI): domain Eukaryota; kingdom Metazoa; phylum Arthropoda; class Insecta; order Lepidoptera; family Pyralidae; genus Apomyelois; species Apomyelois bistriatella. The sequence goes on from OX345693.1 coordinate 4,671,849, forward strand.
ATTACTTAAATCCTCGTCTACATTCATTATGAAAATATTAATTTTACTAAGTATCTATGTTAAGTATATCAAATTAATAATATGTTAGTACTTCTATCGCATTTTTATTGGGAAACCATCCAAGATCCACTTCGGGTCGCTAAGCCAGTGGAGTAAGTAGTTTTATTATGGACTTTCTGTCGCCAGTTTTTCTCTCCAATAGCCAATCATGAATCTCAGCTCGGTTTTGACTTGATTTAATCTCTTGTAAATTTTTAAAACATTTTGGCTTCTTCTGTTCTAATTTACATTCTTAAGAACAGCGAAAATACCGCCAACTTTTTGACTTTCTAAATTTAAATAAGAATCTATCTGCTTTTCTAATTAAAATATTATTTTCTTAAAGTTATAACGATCGACAAAGGTTCATCTAGGTATACCAGATTATTCGAATCAACAATACTTCTGAGGATTGTACAATCACAATCTGAATATGCGAACGATTATCACCTCCATTTCTGTTATACAGCCGAGCTAGATATGCATCAGGGGAGTTGTTCCGCTTCGTACTAGCGTGGAAACTAGGATACGCTGTCAAATGTTTACTATCCTTGTTATTTGGTGCTTACTTTAAACTTCTACAGTTACAGAATTTTTAAATGTAGTGGTCGATTTTTAGCTGTAGTGTTGTATTTTTGCTGCTGAATATTGACTTCCCTTTTCTTGAAGTGTATAGATTTCTAGTCATAAGATAATCAATAATTATATGGATTATTATATAGTGAAAGCAGTTATATTTAAATCAAAATTGCATCTCTCTTATAAAAAGAAATTACTATTTATTGTGGAATAACATATTTTCTCTTACTTAACTTTTCCTGGTTAAGTAAGAGAAAGAAGTAAAAGAAGAAAATTTCTCCTTACCGGGTTTAAGTTAAGTATATAGCTATATTTTAACGCCAGGTGTTATAGCTAGGTTTCTATATTTTTATGTATGTTTATGTTTTTATATAAATAATAAATATATTTTATCTTTTTGTGCAATAAAGATATTTGTTCTGTTGTTTTGTTATATAAATTGATTCCCCTTAAAGCGGGATCAAAGCCCGAGCGAAAGGTATTTATATAGTGTATTTAAATATTTAGCGGTTGGCGTGAAGTGGAGCATAGCAGTAAAGTGATCACCGTAATGACGTAGATGATGAGTTCAATAACCGTTACGAGTTCCAAAGTGTAACGACGTCGCACATCTGCGCCCACCCTAACTTCACATGTAGGTACAACTTTTACTTATATGTATGTATTTGTATCCAGGGATGACATATTTTTTAAATATAATAAAATACTAGCTTTTAGCTATCTGTATGCGGAATTTTAGGAAGATTGGTACAATAGATAGGGCGTGTAGAGGTAACAATCAAATATACAAACTCACTTTCGAATTCATAATATTAGTATAAGGGATTGTGTGTGATTTGCCTAAAAAATAAGTAAAGATTTGGCGTTATTTTTAAAACCAGGAAAAAGGAAAGAGAAAGTATGTATATCGGACATTTTCATACCATTGTGTTTGTATTAAGTTCAAGTGTGCTTTATTTTTCAAACCTGACCAAATATATCTAGATAGTTAAATTTGTTAACAAAATAATCATAAGAGTGTTGAAAATGATGACTTTTAACTTCTCGGAGTACAATTAACTACAATGGAATATATATAATAAATTAAATGATAAAAATTACTTATTTAATATGTGCAACACTAACTTATGCTTCAATTACTCCATAGACATACTTATAAATTGCTCTTGACTTGTCCAGCCTCGTTATACAAACTTCAGAGAACTTCAGCTCGAAACACCATAACTTTGCACGACACTGCTTGGCTGAGATCAGACGCCGAAGTAACAAGTTAGCATCGCGTAAATATTTACACGAATAATTATAATCATTATAACGAAAAAAGGTCCAAGTTGACCAGAGCCAACTTCTTTTCGAATCGTTTTCCCTACATACATACTGCATTAGGTATATTATAAGAGATTGCATTAGCGACAAGGCTGCCATTTTTAATTTCTTTATTGTATATTTTTATTGGTGCAATAAATATTTTTTGCCTTATTTTGTCTTACATTAAATTTTCCTTATGGTCACCTCTAACTGCCTAGAATAAACAAAAAGAATAACAGCTCAAGAATAATAGGTATTATTATTAGGTGTGTAATTTTACGTCAAAAACTACCTTACCTTTATAACCTAGTCCTATAAACGTCAATATGCAATTGCTTTTTGCAACATTTTACCTATGTAAGGTACTAAATAAATAAATATTAGGGAGAGTGAATATATTCAACGCTTTTTAAGTCACAAATAGTGAAATGAACATGACTTTTATTTATAAATAAATACCACGAAAACAACAGAAGGCTAAGCATACTTTTTGAAATACCAAATTCACTTAGGTGACGCCGGCACGCTGCTGCTTAGAGAAGTGAATTTAGTGTCTTAAGTTTTAAGTAACTTACCAAGTTAGTGACATGACGCCAGCGTAAAGTTCGGGTGGAAAATTTTGACATACTTTTGAGTTTGAAATATGTGCTAAGATTTACATAGATAGGTTAGATACTAGATAGTTATTTATTCCTTAGAATATGATGTTACAATGGCGTTGCAAGTTATAGCTAGGTACCTAGTGCTTTTGTAAATTGGCGCAGGGTTGGGATCTTAAAAATTTTGGTATTTGTTTTGAATGAAAGTAAAAAATATTTAACAGTTATCTTATTATATTTCGATACAATATGAAAATTTCAAGAGTCGTAGGAAAAAAAAATGTTTTTTCTAATTAAACTGAATTCTACCTCTAATTTAAAAAGTATCGTTATCAAAAAATCAAGGATTCGGTCACCAATATGTAAAAAGTTAGTTTAATATTTGTATTTTTTATTCATAATATTCACTAAAAGCAAGAAAACTAGAGTACTACTACTTATAGCCCATTAAAAAAAAACTAACTGGTGAAACATATTATACAAAATTAACTTTTTTACTTTTCTAAAGTTAATTCTTTAAAGTTTGGAACGTAAAAGAAGGAGCTGTAACAAATGTTACTTCTTTTAAAGTTGCTGATATCCCTCCACTCTCCGACATACACATACAACGCTGAACACTCGTTACTACCTCCCAGAAAACCTTTGTTAGCGCCCGATTCGACACAGCCCTCCTTCCCTACTGAATTTAAATGGAGAAATTATTTTCAAGTATTTTTCGGAAGAGAACTTTTATTGTATTGTTTGATTGCGTGTCACTCTGATAGATGAAGGAATGGCTTTCAAATGGCGTCTCCTTTGTCGTTCAGAGCTGCACGTAATGTCGTCGTGTTCGGATGGATGAATTTATTAAAAAGTTTACGGCGAAAACCTCGTAAAGTTTAATAGTCGTTCTCAAGTTTTTGGCCAGAGTGCTAAAGTTGCTAAAAGTTAGACAGTAGGCTTCGCACTGCGTTGGCGTTCGCTTCATTAAGGATGTACTAAACAATTTAGTGTCGGCTATGTTGATCTCAATTTTGCATAATATGCATTCCGTGAGTTATAATGGGGCTTATTTAATTAACTGAATTTATAGATGGACAACGCAAATTATATATTGTAAACTTGGGTTTAAATTTTCAATCGTAGAATTAAATATTAATTAATAGAGCAGGCTACTTATATTATGAATACATGGATGGACTACGTGGACTTCTTGTGGGGTGTTGCAAAGTAAAAAGGTTGAGAGGGTATTTAAATAACAAATATCTAAAACATTATTTAAAAAAATTAAGAAAACTAAATTTCACAAAACTTATAAGTGGTTGATTGTATAATCTAAATACATTTTTGTGTATTTTCATTTACGAGTTAAATATTATTGTACTGAGTAGGTATCTTTCTTTCTGGGCAGAGACCCAGTAATATAAATAGAGCTAAAAAATTCATATAAAAGCGTTTTTAGTTTAGTTAAAAATAGGTATTCGTACAATTAAGTTACGTTATTTTTCTCATTTATCTTTCTAAAAACACCCATAGTCAATAAATGATTTTTTTTTTCATTGAGAATCATCATAGTTCTTATATAAACCCCTAGTTATAGTTATCATTTCTTGAATGTATCAATTATAAAACCTATAAATGTCAGGCGTAACTTATTTATTACAATAAACTTAGCAATTCAACTCGGAGATGGTCTGTGGCAAAGATAAACACAATTCAGACAACGAGTATTTACAAACTGTGGTCGGATATAAAAATTACAATTTGCTTTCTAAACGAGTTTGTTTTACTCTTCTCGTTTCGCTTTTTGTTTTTGTTCCCTTTATTTTTTCATTTTTAACGAAGGAAAATTGTACTTTTATTACATCTGCTTCAACATTTCCGTAATCCGGAACAACGCAAAACAGATAGAATTTATATGATCGTAACATTTTATTATGTTTAAATTCGTGCAAACATAATAAACGGTTTTAATTCCTGTTAAGAAATCAAAACATTTTTTAAATATTAATAAAATATTTTAAAAATGTGCCAATGTTAAAATTAAATAAAGGCTTATCCAGCAGAGCATGGCAAATATGGCATTCAAACTTTTTTTAATACAATTTACTAGGCATACGGCGCACCTGATGGCAAGTGGTCACTGTAGCCCATGGACTGTAACACTAGGAGAATCACGTGCGCATCGCCTACCGACGACTTTGAAAGATATAGATAAACAACTCGCTTTAGGAATGCATCTTGTCACTATGTCCGGAATTCTCTTGCTCATCTCGGTACACTACAATAGTAATAATTATAATTTACCTATATTTCATTGGTTATACTTTATTTTAATCACTTCTTATGCCATATTACCATTTTTCAAAAGTATAGCCACTAGAGGAACATTCTATTTTAAATATTCATATGAAATTCGGAAAGTTAGTTCGTAAAAATTATTACAAAAATGTACTGCTTTGATTAAACTCATGAAAGTTTCAGCTGGGCTAAGTTAGGAAACTATAAAAGTTACGAACCAAGGGATGGAGTCTGGCGAATCACAAATGAGATCAACTCAACATTGTAAACGAGTTTTTCTAAGGAACTTAGCTATGTATAGGGTAAATGTATTGGCTACGCTATTTTTGTACGGGTACTTTACTTCGTGAATCTCATTTGAGTGCACATAAGTAAAAAAAATATAGCGATATAAAGAGCTTAAGATTGTAACACTAAAAGTTGTTATTGGCTTGTGTTAACCTATGATAAAAATTCGATATGAAATTAGAGAGGTTGCATCGACGACAAATAAATAATTCAAAATTCAAATTCAAATTGTTTATTTTCAATATAGGATATTCTTATCACTTATTGACGTCAATTGTTACTTATTTTAAGTTTACCACCACTTCCAAAGCGCAAGTGGAGAAGAAGTGGCGCCACAAACTCCACAGCAGCATTTTCTTCAAAAACGTCAATTCACAAAATTTGAGTCAAATCAGACGAGTTTACATTTGAATATTTTTATAATTACCATAAGTTTATTGTGAAATTATTAAATATTGAGGAATACAAATTCATCTGATATACATAATATAGTAACAACTAACTGAGCTTTGCACAATCTCGTCCCAAGCCGCTGATGTCCTCTTTTATGCAGCAGGAAATATAAAAATAAACACAAATAACAAACAAAATTCACACTTTTGGCGGCTTTAAGTCCGCCATTTACGTAAATTTTGATGAAACTTTTAAAAAAATACTAAAACTGCGTAATTATAAATAACTACCATGATTCGTCTCTTACTTGTATATTTTACGCGTAAATAACTAATAACAAATCATAAGTCGTAATCACTTAAATAAACACAATTCCGGTTGTGGAGTTTCGACGAATTCATTCAGTAATAATATTGCTATATATTAAAAAAAAAAAACATAAATGGAAAATCTAACCCATACGTACCTACTTCCGTTTGGCCTAATTTCAACGTGAATTGTTAAAACCAAACCCAGTTAACCTGAAGCTGGGATCGTCTTGGGACCGATTGAAACCTTCGTTACTCGCCGCGGACGAACAGGGGACACATAAACGAATTTAAGCGAACAATTTTAACCCGTGCTTAACTTTCATGGGTGGAGCGATCAACCCCCGAAAGGGAAAACTCGCATTGTATCTGGTATTTAATTGTAATATATTCTGAAACTACACTGCATAATTTTATTTGTATTAAAAATAAACACAATACTGACAGTGTATCAACAAAATGTTTACAGCAAAGAGAAAACGACACATTGAAAAAATATTTTTAAATGGATTTCTATACCTACTGTTTCATCTAAATGTACTTCAATACATGGTGTTAGACATCATTTTCACAATCAAAATTCATTATGCACATATTTAAATAAAATCTCTTTTATCATTTATGCCAGACAAACGACAAATTTGCATTCCCCTCATTATTTCGACATTTCATATGCTAGGAGTCAAGTAAGTCCGAAGACCCACTAGCTAGCATCGAGAGTGTATGACGGACGAGGGAATCCCTCTAAATAAATTATTCGCGAGCACGCACTCGAGTGAGGCTTCAACTTTGTACTGGAATTTATAATTAAGCGGCCACATTGAGCAGGGAATATAGAGATGCAAAGGTAGCGCACAATATTTGTATCATCATCATTGCGTATGACATTCATCTTGCGTAAATCAGCCATCTTTATTAAAAAAATTTGGAAATCGCGCGCGGTCAGCAATTTTTGTTTATCTATGGTATATATAAAGGTTTCTCAGCCAGCTTGCGGCGGCATTAAATAATCCTATGTAAAGAAGCTAATATAAACTGAAAGGAGAAAAATTAACATGAGGGTTTCAGGTTCTTTTTCATTTAATATGGCGCTCAAGTTATTATTATTTTGCTATATTTTTACAATTGACGTTGAAGAAAAAGTACAAAAAAAAAGGTCAATTTACAATACTTCACATAAGAAGCAATATTCTATCGTTTCTCATCCTAGCGTTTCCCGGTTGCATCCTCACCCGGTTCCCTAGGAGCCCAGGGTCCCTTCATACTTTTTTTATTCCACTTCACCCGGTAGTCGGAAATATCATATCCCACCTCCTGTTTGTCACAGATTACTTTATCCCATCTCAACATATAAAGATTGTATAATTGTACCATTGTATGATCTAAAAAATAATAAACTTTTTATAAAAAAATATGTACTAATTTTATTTTATAGTCTAACTTGTACCTGAAAAGATTGGTACTGTTTTAGTATTACTTAAATGTATGATCATTATTTATTAATTTATACATTATTGCACAAAATACAAAGTATCTCACAAAAAGCGAACTTAATATTAAGAGTCAAGATACTTTTGTTTTAAAATCTTGTATTTAAATAAAGATTTTATAATAGGCACAAAATTTATTTATTAAAAAAACACACATTTTAGCATTAATTACTGCTTTTTAGACGTTTGAAGTGTAGGGCAAGTATTACGGTAATTTTCTAAGTACGCAGTAATTAAGTATTTGCTTAACTCGAGGACGGTAAGCGTCTAAGTGCTATTTACTCCACTTTTATAATCAAGTCTAATATTGCAGGTTTTTAACTCAATTTCGTGAAAAAAACAAAATCGTATTAGGAGATATATTATCTAAAATATCTCACCTAAGTATGCCTAAAATCCTAAATGGGATTCCCTCTCTCTTATATCTCAGTATATTCTTTATTACCTTCATTGACACTGCTTTGGAGTCCGGGACTTATTTAACACAGCATCTTTCCTTTCCCTTCTAAGAAATAGTTCTAAACGGTGAAAATTACCACCTTTCTAAAACAGGTTTAATAAAAGCAGCTCCTTATATAATACAGAAGATACATACGAGAGACTATTTTCCATAAATTTAGGAAATGGAAGCCTGCTCTCACTGTTTCAATTATGTTTTTGTTATTATATGCAATCGCAAAATATATTCGCAACTTCAAATGAAGGATTTTGCTTTAAAAAGATTTATTTTAAATCATTAAAAATAGTAAACGACTAAGTAAAGCATAGAGACGTTTGCCATCGAATAGATCTAACTACGTCATACTCCTTAATCTCATACGGCATTATTTGTGAAATGTACTCAGTCTGCTTCAGTAAAGACATGTGCTCTTCTCGTAAACCGTGTAACATTGTCAGTAGATTTGATGTTGAACGTTGGTGCCATAGTTTCAATGAAACACGTTATAAAAATTGTAAACAACTATTTTTTTACAAGTGGCTGAATGGGTCTTTCTTCGATGACAGAGATACAAGGAAACTAAGATCTTTTATCAAATGCATTAAGCATTATTTTCATACCATGAGGCTGCTTGACGAGACCCTTCAAAATTGAGGCCACGTGGATCGCTCGCAATCAGTGCAAAGTATATCTTCTCCTATGATTGCTTATATTATTAAGCTCGTGACTCCAGTAATGCTATTACTATTATTAGAAGTGTAAATCTACCTTTCAAAATCAATGTACATAATAGGTTTTTAATAAGAGGCTAGTTCGTGCCACGTTTTCACTTTCTCTGCGCTTACGCGTCGACGCGTCTCTTCATAACTGACATGTTTCCTAGTTCCCAGCATAAATGTTGTGACTTTGCAAATGTCATGTAGCAATCGTTCAGCAAGCTGGCAAATTGAGTGCCATGGCGACATCACGGCGAACACGCGACGGCGCTGGATTGAACGGGAGACGCGACTGGCTAGCTCTGAAGTTCACATGTGACTAGGCTGAAATGAAATTGACGTAAAAAAAATGTGAAATAAAATGCTGAAACTAATTTTTAAGTACGTAAAACTGTAATGAAAGTTTTTTTGTGGACTACATATAATAGAAAGAGATACAACGCTGTACTGAAGGTGATGGTTTAATTTCATTCTTATTGCTGTTTCTGAATTATTGTATTTTTCAATCTTTTAAAAGTATAATAAAAGGTATCATCCTCTATTTACTTCGTTCTAACACAAAATGACGGTAGTGTGAAATCCGATGCGGACCCATGTCCGACGCTGCCTGACGTTTATGAGGGTGTACTAACGTAGCAGGAGGTAATTTGATCTGTCTATAAAACAAGCCTTCTAAATTTATCACCGTAAACCTCGTATACGAGGAATATATTCCGCTTACGTTTTCATTGCTTTGATCTGACTAGATTGAGTGATATATCGTTTTGAGGATACTGGCACGAAAATTTAATTTTGATTTAATACGCAGTGGAGTTCGTAGCGTGTAAACTACGACAACTAAAGCTGCTACGAAGTGCTACGAGTGCTACAGGACTACAAGTGCTACGGACATACGAAGCTACAAGCGCTACGAAGTTACGCTTACTGTGCTTATGAGGATTTGATATTTTATTATTATCGCTGGGTTACTTTTCTTTCCTATGAATCTTCTGCAAAAATAGGGTTGAAAATTAGGTAATAGAATGCAGATTAAATTCCCATAAAAAAAATGTACATGTATACAAAAGGCTGGCCTAAAAAGAATGTCAAGTTAAAATATTAAGACTTTTATGATTTAAATTTAAATAAAGCATAATGAGGCCCTTCTACGAGGTATTTAATAAGCAAATAGAAGCCTTTCGCCAAATCTCTGTAAAGAACCCATTGTAATTTCACAAAGACCACTGACGGCGCGTATCTCTCAAAATCTTGCAAAGCAATTTATTTAGTGAATTCTCCGTCATTTGCGTTTTAATAAAAGCATTGTTACCATTTTCGACAGGATAACAAATTACGGAATAACCAAATAATAAATGAATGTAAATAAAGGATTTAGTGACATTTAAATGAACTACATTTAAACTGCCTGCCTGTTGTTGAGTTCAATTATTTTCAAAATATAACAAGGCCGCATTTAATCAAAAGTTATAAAGATCCAGACTTAAAGATTTTATGGACTGTTAATATTAAATTATTATTAACTTGAAAATTTATGAATCAAAGGGTTAGAACTATGCATAAACTAATCTATACTTCTATTCTAATATAATAAAGCTATAGTGTTTGTTTGTTTGTATGAACGAACTTTAAAACTTCTGAACGTATTTGAATATTTCTGCATATGATAGCCAGATTCTTGGGGAAGGTTATAGCAAACACCAAGAGTGATAAAACCCGCAAGAAGCAGCTTGAATAAATTTAAAATAGTTCAAAATAGATTCGTAAGTAAATATTATTCAAAAAATATATGTACAAAAACTTTTTATTCATATTCTAAACACTATTCAAGGCTAAAACTGTGAAAAACATTCAACGTTGTTTATCTGTCCCATGAAATCGCATTTATGTACCCCGGTCTCAGGTGCGCGGAAGGAAGTTTTCAATCAAATCAGCGGGAGGAGAAAACGAAAGGAAACGCGTCGACTGGTTGTGACTGATTGACAACATTGTAACAGAAAAATGTACCGACATTACGTGCCCGACTTGGTACGGAACTTCTTCCATTTGTTAAGAACGTTCTTGTTATGTATCGTTTCGAATTCGCGTAATTTGTTTTCTTTTTTTTTAATTTTTTTCTTCGAATATCAAAATTTCATCTTCTTTTTTAAATAACACTATTCTCTTGAGGAGCTCGATGACCTAGTAGAGTAACGCATAGATTAAAAAAAAAATTGCGTCGGCGCGATTCGAAATTCTTTGACCGTGCGTGATTCGAAATTCTTTGAGAGTAACGTATTCGAACGATAGCGCGCGTCAAGCGTCTGCGAGTGCACGGCCATGCATGGATTGGTCGCCAGACTCCGCCGTGCACATCGGTTGCATGTGAGATTCCAGTGCGATAATGCCGCCTTGTTAACTATTTCTAAATATTTTGTCATGTTTACATTTGTTTTGGTGCAATAAAGAGTCTTAACTTTATGACATTATCAAATAATTATTTTAACACCTTAACACAAAATGTCCGCCAAAATAGGTCTTACAATGTGCAGTTGAAGTATTCAATATTGGACAAACTTTATATAAGTAGTGCATTTTATTGCCATTCTGACTCGACAAGACGAAGTAGATAGTTTTTTAACACTTTCGCGGACAGTAAACGAAATAACATTAACAGTTAATTGTTATCTACGTCGAGAGGCGTTACTGTCAGCGAAAGTGTTAAACTTACTCTTGAATTAATATAATGTTAAAAATACCCATTTAGATAATTACACCTCAATATATAAACCACACATACTCGTACATATAAATGCAAAGTAAATCCGCTATCCATCCCTTAGTAACGTCAAGAACTTAGAGGGCACGGCTTGTCCCTGACAAAGTTATTGAGTTTGGACGTGCGACCGCCAGCTGGTCGGCGACTCTAAGTTACGCTTTGCAACTTCTAACTGACGCTTATTAGAAAAACTTTTAAATTTATTGTTATTGTAACTTTGAAGTTTTTGTGACTATTTATATGTTAATCAGCAGGTCAAATGTATTTATTTCATAATTATTATTATTATTATTTTTATTTCGGACAGTAGTCAGTGTTAGTAACAATATTCTTAAAAACTATGTTAGTAATACATTATTATCCAATTTATTTAGCTTAATAATAATACAATTTATTTACCAAATTCATGTACACAGAAAACGCCGCTGGTGACAAGAAGGTCGGCTCATATAATACAGCTAATAGCTGAATAGCAGTCGCTATTCAGCTCGGGAATGCAGCTTGGGTTCTTGGCATCATGCCGCAAGAGCAACAGTTTTTAGATGTTTAACATTTGTTTAAAAAAAATTGTAAGTAGTATTAATTTTAGTTTGTAATTTTATATTTGTTTACGTTAAATTAGTCATTGAATATATGTTGAATTTATGAATTTTGTGAGTTTAAAATCGTCTGCATTGACATGACAAAAAAATATAAAAGGTAAAATCTGTATATTTATTTTTAGCATCAACCTTAAAAACATTTACATTTCTAGTATGACATAAGGCAAAAAGAAAAGACAATTCCAAATATATCACAAAATAAGTCCAGAATCCGTAAACGGGAGTGTTTATTTACACTTAACACACTACAACTCTTTATAGTTGACTTAGGCATGCTTCCTCAGGGCACATACTCAAGATGCTTTGTATTATTTATTATTATTTTTTATGACCGGCCGCACGACATCAAAGCTTTTAAGGAGGCCCCAGTTTGTCACATAGTCGTCTTTTATAACACACATGGGAACCTAAGGAAAAGCACTTTCTAAAGCAGGATTTTCTGCTAGTTGTTTATCCCGACTTCACATGGTAACATTTGTTTTACACAAGAACTTATACAATGGTTTTACTCGCCTGTTGTGTATTTGTAATATAGATTATAACCTTTTTTTAAAATCAGGCTGTCATATGTAGATATTATTTTTTTAAACCAACCAATATATAGTTCCAAAGTTCTCTTAACCACTTGGATAAACAAATAAATAATATTAGTTTCAGATTATTCTATTAAGTGCAGTCATTCGGAAATAATGGGCGTGTCGATACATACGTTTTTGTTATTCATTATTATTCAAGGATAAAAAACAACCTTGTCTCGGTCATACGCAAGGTGTCCTTGTTTCATTCTGAATTTTGTTTCCCATTCTATTATTTTATAGTATTATTTTTGTGTCTTAACGCAATACTACAAAAGCAATTTAAAGAAAATATCTTTCAGCTCTTAGTGTGTAAATTGCATACTTATCTCGGATCTGTCCGGTAGAGGGTGTCCACTGCAAACGTTATCTGAATGTCAGTAAATCTTGTACGTAGATGCTGCCCGTGAAACATTGCTGCTGGAATTGCTGAAGTTTAAGATTGAAAGAGAAGAGAAATAAAAGATTGGGATGGGAACACTTTTTCGGACCCACTTATCGGAATTAATATCGTTGTGATATAGAAATATATATTTAAGAGACTTGTAATGTTTTGATTGGCGATTGAAAGTGTGCGAGAGTAAGTTTTATCTAAAAGTAGTAGATTAGAAGTTATACCTTTAAATTAAATAGACAATATTTATATGCAAACTTCTTATGGATTAAGATTAAACTGCTGTAGTTTACTTAATTCTGCAAAAGATTTTTCTTTTCTTCTATAAGAATTTGAAAAATTTACTTCATTTCTGTCACAGTTACATATAGACAATTTTCTGGCAAGTAGCAGATTCTTAGTAAAAGTGTTTCCAACGAGGATTGGCGTCTGACAGGCAGGTGGTCAAAACAATACAATAAGTGTCTCGCAAAGAAAAGTTTTATACAGAATACAGTATGATGAACTGGAAAACGCTATGATGTGAGAAATATACGGTAGAGAAAAGTATTTATTTTATATTTTTGTATTTTTAAAAAAAGCTTTTTCAAACAAATACTTATAACTACACACAAAAACAAACCTTTTGTGTACACCTAAAAAATAATTTAAGTACTACAATTACTATATGTAAGGATAAGGATAAAATTTAATAAGTTTTCATTTTACTCATTATCTCTATCCAAAATGGCACAAGCATGCGCATCCTCGCTCAACCTGCCAAATGAAATGTAAATACAGGAATGTGGCACACATTCGGGGAGTAACTCTGTTTATATTATCGCTCCGTCGGAAGGCACCCTTCCCGTTTAATTTCTCTAAGGCGATATCATTTACATTTTAGTTGCCTATTAAAGACTGAAAATGATAATATTTTTAAGCTGGCTTTGTAATCTGTTTTTAACTTAAGTATTTTAAATACACCAATGTAATGTTGTTTTGGAAAATTCGAGGAAGACACGAAAAAATGCATAAAGGTAAACCTCTATTACTACTAAGACTGCGCTGTCCATCTGTCCGGTCCGTTCATCTGTTGGTCTATCACCAGTACCGGTATCTCATGAACCGTAACAGTTAGTCAGTTGAAATTTTCACAGATGATGTATTTCTGTTGCCGCTATAACAATACTAAAATAGAATAAATATTAAAGTGGGTCTCATATCCTACAACAAACGTGTTTTTTTTTTTGCTGTTTGTATGGAATTATATGTAACGCAAATAGATGGTAGATAGTATAGCTTTTGTGCACGAATTCTACTTGCACTTGGACAGTTTTCAGTGGTCCAAGACGCCATTGCTCTTGCTATAATTTTATCTCATTGAGAAGGAGCAGTAAATCAAAATAATCTTTTTAAAATAATGGGAATTGCGTTCAAAAACATACACTTCAAAATATGAAAATAATTCCTGGAACAAATAATTTCTCAACCTATTGAAACTTTAATAAAACAAGCGCTTAAAATATTTAAAAGCTTCCCGGTTGTTGCTCGACTAACGAGAATATCTTAAGATGAGAAACACGAGGTTTTACCAGAATAATATTAAAATTCCGTTTGTTTGCTACAAATTGAGGAAACGGAAAGGGCTTCTCTAATGAGATAATAACATTTCCGACACAGGTGGCTCGCACCGCTCCGGAGGTCGACCTTGCCTGAAAACACTACTGTATAATATAAAAATATCGCATATTTTCTCGTGTACGTTATACCCCTATTACTGAGAATGGAAATTGCCGCTCGCTCGCTAGGTAAAAATCTTCAGGATCTTGTGAGATTAATCTAGATTTTTCATAAGACCAACTTTTCACAAGCACCTGCAGTGTTTAACTTGCAGTGTTTATATTTTTCATGCGGAGATACTTTAAAAATAATATGTGAAAATCAGTTACTCTTGAAACAATGTGTCAGACATATATAAGTATCTATAAGTACTTATTTTATAAAATATAATATAAATTATTATGAACTTTTATTATCATACACTTTGTTTTTGACATGATAAATAATCAAAATGGATTTGTAAGAAGATAAATCTCAGTTTTACGTATTAAATACACTACAACAGTATTGTTCAAACAATATTTTTAAATGTTTTCATAAAATTTCTTTATTTTTTTAAATTATGAAAACATTAAAAATATGCACTTTATTGTTGTGCATTTTTCTGAAGCCAAACAAGCAGGTATAAACAGTTGTCAATGCGTTCCTTTGACAAATTGCAGATTGCGTGGGGCTCGGGCTTGAAAGGAAGTTTTATTAAATTTCTATGTGTAGACTTGTCTTCGGATTGTCTCCGCACCTGCCGCTGAATTACGTCCTACGTGTCCATACAAAACAGAAAAAGTACAGAGCTAAAGCTACTCGTATATAAATAACCAGTCTTATTTTTCTCTTGGATATCAAAAAGGGGACTTTTTGAATGAAGGCGAATTATAACAAAATATCAAGTTTTAGAACTTATCTTCCGAAGACTTTACGCTACTAATACAAAATTCTAAAAACGAATTAATTAAACTTTAGGAATAGGAAATCTCTCACTTTCAACTGAGGTTTTAACAGTATCTGATGATAGGTAATTATATCACACTGTAAAACTATAATCCATACTAATATCCATACTAATATTATAAATGCGAAAGTTTGTCTGTCTGTCACCTCCTCACGGCTAAACTGCTGGACCGATTGTGATTAAATTTGGTAGGGATGTAGTTAACGATCTGAGGTCAAACATAGGCTACTTTTGGGCGAGTCCTACGCGGGGCGAAGCCGTGGGGAACAGCTAGTAACTTCATAAGACCAAATATGATTTATCTATTCTGTTGCGTGTTTTAGGTGCATTTCTGGCAGTTTTTTAACACAAGCACTATTAAAATGAGCATTAGAATCAAATGGACACAAAAAGGGCACATGCTTCTGTATTTACTTCAGTTTATACTTACGTGCCCAGTTGGTGCGGCCGTAAAATCCGAGGTGGGAGTCGTGCAAACGGAATGTGTGTTATAAATAGTGAACACGGGTGTAACTTGTTTAAATTATTATTACAAGAAGTTTTATGTTGTTATTGAAATTATTTAAAAAAGATTTCATAATAATGCAGACTTGTTAATTGTACAATGAACTAAAGCTGATGCAAATTAAGGTAAACTCGAAAACTTGATGAACACATAGAATGATCTTTTATTTGCTTAATAAAATTCACTGTTTGCACTTTTTAACACAAATACAGAACTATGTTTTTATTTGACAGTGTGATCTAATGTGATCTAAAAAAACCAAAGATTAACAAACGTGAGAGAAAATTTACAAAAAACGGCGGGAAAAGCATTTTCTTCTTTTTTTTCATTATATACTTTTCAGCCAGTACTTTATACATAGATGGACTTCTTTTTTAAAACTTCACCAACAAGAAATTGCTCTAAACTTCAAAGATAAGACACGAGTATTTGAATTTTAACCTCCTCCATGAATAATCTTGTACTTAAATATATAAGGGGTCTTGAATAGTTATTACCAGACTATAGATTAATATGGAGGATTTTAGCTACATACTCGCCACACTAAGCGAGAATATAATATAATCAAAGCATTAAGCAAAAGAGCAAACGTTGTTTATCGTGCTTTCCTATATAATTATAACCTTGAGATAATTAAAAAATATGATTATTCTTCTATTTATTATCATTTATTTCTAATTTTAAACCTTATAATATACGTATAAAAATTCTAACATATTAGACCTTACTTTAATAATAGAGACTTCATTCACAATGCCTGAATTGGTAAATCTGTAAACAGACCTAACACACATTTTTGTTTACAAATTATAGTGAACTAGCTTTCGCCCGCGGCTTCGCCGGCGTGAGTTTCCTGCGGGAAGAGTGTTTTTTTTCCGGAACGAAAATTCTATGTCCTTCTCAATACTTCTATCTATGTGTATGCGAAATTTCAGGAAGATTGGTGTAGTAAATAAGGCGTGAAAGTGTAACAAACAAATTAACAAACATACTTTCGCATTTATAGTATTAGTTAGGATTTTAATAAATAAAAGAAATATCTAACAACAACGCTTTTCCAATACTGAAATCTTGGATAAACCATGTAATTTGAACCTCCAGACGCTACATAAAACCAACAAATATAACCACACAAATGCTTTTCATAATGATCCAAGGCGAAATCGAAACCAAGATCCATTACCGTGGCGTGCAATCTTTTTTGTATGAAACCTTCGTTCGGTAATAGAGAAAGTTTTTCCTTCCGTAATTGTGAGGGCCGATGCTAGGTAATAAATAACCACAGCTTGCGGCCCTCTGATTGAACTTGCTAATGAATGGATAAGAAATTCGGGATCGAACCTTCGGATTCGAGGGGTATTCTTGGTGCTGAAAAATGAGCTAAGTTTCGCGCCTTCCTGACATTTCAGTGAGGATTGAATGCGTTAGGTTTATTGATTTCATTTGATAGGTAAATGAGCTTCATTTCCAATTTTATATGCAATTGTTTCTATATTTAAGTAGTAAGTAAAAAAAGTCAGTTCAAATTTTAGCTATTAAAAAAAATAGATGGTAAAACAAAGATAACTTTTATAACGCTCTTCTAAATCAGATTAAAAATGATAGAAGTTAAAGTTACAGAGTAATATATTATGTTCATGAGTAAAAGAAATCTACTAGTTATAGTAACTAGTATTAGTATAGTAGTAGTAAAATATTAATACTCTTATTTTGTAATTTGAATTCCACAACCTTTTATTTGGGCAAAATTCTTATTAATTGCAACATTTTCAAGATAATCAATGGGTGTACAAATAAAAACTAATATAAATCGAAATTAATCTTAATAAACAAGTAATATTTATTATTTCCTACATTAATAAAATTAAAATAGTTTCCCTGTTCTAAATCTTACTCCAAAAAAAAGGTCTTTGTGACAAAGTTGAAAGTACATGGATATCTCCAACTACATCCGTATCCATTACAAGATAAAACACCAAAAGCGCCTTTACAGGATAAATAAAAGCTTCCGATTTATCTGTAAAGGATACGTCAAAGGGTAAATCCAATGTTGTCCGGATGTACCCATCAATAATTCCAATCCAGATATGCATTAAAAAATGACTCCCCCGCGTCAAAGGACGGCGGTGTTTTGCTAACAAAGTGAGATCGTGAGCTGGGCTCCAATGAGACGATTCTCAACCCTTGTTTTTATAAGAAACAACTCACTTTCAAAACACTGACCGCGTCTGATACATTGGGGAGTCCTGACTTTTCAGCTTTTTGTAAAGTGGAGGAAGGGTAACATTGAATTTTCATTTTTGAAAAAAGTGGGAACGATTTTTATTGTGATCGTTCAATCTCTATTACGAATCTACTATTTAGAATTAGAATACTTAAATTAATTAGGCAAAGATGTTAGATTACCTATCCAAGTTTACGTAAAAATTCCATCAACAACAAAATCAATTTGCATTTCATATCAAAATAATTCACGACAGTTCCACGTTATGGAATAAAGTTGAAAATCGTTAAATTTCAATTAGGGCTTCAATAACCCTTTGCGGGGTCACGTCATATTACAAAAGGACAACGCGAGTGCCCGTTCCATACCCGGCCAATTAAATATACCTACCTGGCTTCTTCTACAATGGTGTTAACAGCAAAATTTTATGTTCGGTCCTTTTTAAGTTAAAAATGTCGTGTTTCAGAGGTTTTGAGATTTGATGAAAAGCGCACTTAACATTTTGCGTATTTTAGCGGTGAATATATTTAATTTCTATAAAGCTTAGAAATAAACGTATAAACCATTGCTCTTAATTCTTGTGGACTCTAGTAAGTGGCAGGCAAAGCTATAAATATTATAGTACTCTCTTTCTAAAATTAATAGTTCTGCAATTCTTTATATTAATAGTCTCTGTTGTGGCACAATAGAATGTTTATTTAGAAGGAAGTGTCGTGTCTTGTGTTACAGGTATCCATTTACTACGGTAACGACTTTCTATCAGATAGGCCGTAATCTTGTTTACCTACTAAGTAGTATAAAAAAATCCTTGTACCCAGCTGGATAAGTAAGAGAGAAAACAAATAAATTATGAGTCCACTGTAGAAAGCCCACCGGCGCAGTGACTAGATAAAATTGCATCGGATTAATTTACCTGTTCGATCCCTGTCGTCGACAGCCTTTGTGCAAGAGGAGTTCATAACTAAATCCCATATTCTAAGTAGCGTGCTGAACATAAAAATATGAAGGAACTCTAATCAATCCTTCTAATGCGTTCTACGCCTAGCTCTTTGTTAAGGGAGTGTCATAGTCATCACTTTCTATTAATTTTCCATTATTAAACATGCGATTTATATAATATGTATGTCTCGTATCAAAATCACACAGTGTTCATCATATAGCAAAGAAAACTTCTGAAGGCGATTGCTTTTAGGACTAGCTATTTGAAAAACCAAGCGGTGGAGTAGGCCTAAGCTGAAAACTGGTCAATATATGGTCTACATTTTTCATTATTCCTCAAAAAGAATAAAAAAATTATCTAGTAACATTTTTTAAGTTCCTGGATTTGTCCTAAGTTACATTTCTTGGAGGTAAGTTCCAAATGATTCGAGTCTAAGTACTTACTTATTTTTTTAAATGTTTCAAGGCATGCTTCATTTAAATAACACGTTACTTGCTTGTTCAGAATATATACAGTGTCCATAAGTAAATATTGATCTAAATCTGTTCCCCTTAGTGCACCATCAATTACGCCAAAAATCAAAACATATACAATAACCAATCTGGCAATACAATAGTTTGTTATAACAAGAAAGCAACCATCTTTGTCCATAAGGAAAATATTGCCCAACTAACGCAATAACGAGGGCTGTTAGTTTGGGACTTGGCAACTTTGCCCAACTATTTTTGTCCATCATAATAGCTAAAGTTTGCGGCGACGATGTCGTACAATCTGCTGGCCATTTTCACTGTTAGACTTACAAAATAAAAACTGAACAAATTAAATATTTTGCTCTTAATGTTTAAATCGAAATTAATCTTAACAAACAAATAATAATTATATTTCCCTTTATTAATATTTTTTTCTGTTCCAACTCTGGTCTTTGTGTCAAATTTGAAAGTATGTTGATGTCTTCAACTTCATCCGTGTCCATTACAAAATAAAACAAAAAATGATTTATTTCAGTAAGGTTTGAGCTACAAGGATGCTTGCTTTAAGCTGCTATGTACAGCAGCTATATATACATATGTTTAGGCTGGAGAGCTCTGATAGCATTTATGTTTTAATACCTATCATATCATAACTTTTCTCTTGCCCTGCGTGCCAAGCCACCTGCACACTATACAAAGCCACTGATAATCCGTTGTCACTTTCGGAGTTTTGGTCATAAGAAATATAGTTTGCTAGTGTCTACTCGGTAGTAGAGGATAACTTGTTTTATAATAGCGTTTGCGTTTACATATTGCCAGATGGTCAAATGCGAATTCAAAGTGCTTTTACAGTCAGAGAAGATATATAAGGTGGCCGTAATAATAAGGATGACAAATGATGCATTTCTAGTAGTAAAATCATAATTTTTTTTTTAAATCTATGAGTAAAATATACCTTTTGAGTATGGTTCTCTATATATCTCTATTAAGTACTTAGGAGAGATCTATACCTATGTAAATGTAAAGTCATGGGGAAAATAAAAGTAACCATGCCTAACATAGTGACCGGGAGGTTATAATTCTCTACTACCTCCGAGTGTAAATAACAGTACAATGCACAATTGCACATGGCACAAGAGGTACTTACTTAAGTTTATGTGTGGCTAAATGTATGCTGAGTACATACTTCAAAGCACAAAAAATTATAAATTAAAACACTAAAATAAATGAACAGTAAAAAAAAACAATAAATAAGATATTATTTCTAAGCAACCAAACTTTATTTCATCTTCAGAATTGCTGAAGTGGTGGGATACCCAAACCGATTACTTCCACACAATTGATCTGCTAACTTATCGGTATCCAGTAAAAACTGGACATTGTTGTCCTCATAAAGGAATCGATATCGATATTTCGTAGCTTACAGAACCTATTTCGAGTTATTGTACAGATTCTATGTTCTTACGAAAGTGTATATTCAGCCGGAATGGAGTTGTTCAAGAGGTTAGAGTTACAACGACTATAGAGCGCGTTAAGTAGCTATTGAATTCGAGTCGACTTAATTTCCCGCCTAGGATTCGGAAATCACTATTTGTAATCTGTCACTGTAAGTAATACTAATATTAATCTGTGCAATTTACTTGTTCTAAGGAAAGGTAAACACAATTTAATGTTATTTGAAATTATTCGATAAATTTTAAGATACCTATCTATTTCTGCAATTAAAGTCAATTAACAACAACGATTAAATCTCCACTGCTTTACTATGGCATTCTCCAGATATGGTTACGGTGGGATTTCGCCATATACACGCAATGTTGAATTAAAATAGACAATACACAGAGATGAAATACCATAAACTTTTCTTTTTAATCGATTATATATATATTTTACATAAAATTATCAAATATTTAACCCGCACTCTACAACATATAAAATAAATTTAGCTATTCTATCTATACGTTTGAAAGTCCCTGTTTATTGTATTGCTTCTTGATGTTCCCACAACGGCTTCCGTTTTACGTTCTGAAATAAAAGACTTATTCCAAATGTAAAATTTCAGTTTATAGCTGGTGCTCTTTTTTCAATTTCTTTTATAAACATAGAATTACGAAATCGCGCGCAGTCTCTACTAGGATTTTTTTAAATCTATGTTCATAAATATTTTTAAGAAAGTGCTTGTAAAGTCGATATGAGTATAAGAAATCAAGGACTCTGACTGGTATCTAATGAAGGCCCTTTTGCAACCCGTTGGACAATTGTATTCGGACCACGCCCCTAAGCACGAGACAAGAGAGGTGTGTCTTATCATGATCAAAGACTTAATTAATGAGATAACTTTTATGATTTTCTGGTTACAACATAAGCCATATAATTTCAGATGTTATGTTCTATTTTTCCGCTCTTTGACTTGAATTAGACTTGTAATAAGGTTTATGCTGCTATTTCTATGACCAGCCGGCTTTCTTTGGAAATGCTGTAATTCGATAGCTAGCATTCGATTCCTAACATTTACAGTGTCGCAAAGATTATTTATTAAGACCTTTCTTAAATTTTAGTTGCCTTTTGAAATTCACAGAATGATAGTTAGTGTACTGTTTTTTTGTCGGAAACAAAACCTAAATAAAAGCTAATGCTATAAAAAATACAGCTGCAAAGCAAATGGTTGTGAATGCAATCAGTAAATAATAAATTGCCAAGTACATATACACAATGGAACAATGATAACTAAGTATTACAGACTTGCTTATAACTACCTCAGAATAGTTTATTGTAGCTTCCACTGTGTAATTACGACCCACATGCGGTAGCTTCATAACCGTCGCAAACCTTAAAGCTTGATTTATAATGTTGTATCCTCAACCCGCGTCACTCACTTCGTGTAATAAATAATCGTTCCACGCGACAACTGCCAGCGAACGTATATTTGTAACTGTGATCTGAATACCGAGTGACTCGACCTCGCTTCCTGCCGTTTGATTCCTTTGCCTGAAAAAATTACGTTCGATTTATTGAATTCAATTTTGGGGATTGGAAATAAGATTAGATTTATGTTTGAACGTTGATAAGATATTTGGGTGTATTTTATCAATTGTTATTTCTTACATCCATTCATTCACATTGTTCATACGTCAGTCTGCCAAAAAAGAAACCTTATAGGTACATGAGTTAGATCACTTTGTTTTTCATCTATCTACCGTTCGTTCTCAGGAATTTTCTCAGGAACGCGTACCTAAAAGTTTTTCAGCTAGACCTTTACGCGTTCCTGCTACCCCTACCCTTGGAGCCTATGCAATGCATTCTAAAATAAGGCTGTAGTGTTTATGCTCCGTTTTTGGCGCATATTTTAACTCAATATTGTTGTGTGACAAAAGAACATCGTCAGTATCTAGTTTTAAGATTAGGAAATTTGTTATTCCAGTTTAAACAAACTCTTTCGGTCCATCTCTATGATCTTTTTTAAGCTTTATATCTTTCCATATTATGTACGTGGTTATAATGAACCAAACAAAAACAAACTATTACCTATTAATACCAAAGATTTATTTAACAGTAATTAGTTATAATAAGAAACGATAAAAAGCTTTATTTTCATATAAATACATTAAAAGTACTTTATCCCACGCCACGAGATATTAATTACCCGGAAAGCGAGAATCTCTGATGAAAGATATTCTTAGAATTTTCTTTTATACATAAGGCACGGCAAATGAGTAATCATTTCTCCATTACCACGCTAGTAGAGCCGAGCTGTAAATAAATTGCCTCCGTGCACGCTCATTATTTTCTTTTTACCTGTGATGGTAATAATTTCTTTTGTTTAACATTGCTAATTTTCCTTATTGAAAATATAAAAAAGAATTTCTCTATTTGTTTTTAATTATAAACGTACAAACTCGATCAGGTGGTCTTAAGAATAGACCACCCCCGGTCGAACGTGACTGAATTCGGTGGGTGTCGTAAGAGGCGTCTGACAGAGGTGTCAATTTACTTCTGCTTTATGTGACTGGTGGCGTTTTCTAATAATAACAGTATTCTCTACATAGATTACGATTCCAACTACTTTGATTCTCTATTTGACACCTATTCTTATAAAATGCTTTATATAATTCTGTTGAAATATTAATCCAGAATTCAGAACCATAACTTAACATTTTTAAAATTAATATTTAACCATTTTTCCCAACTTTCCAGACGTTGTTTTGTCGGGGTTTCAACACTAGTGGGACCTCAATAATCACGAGTACGACCTACTATTTTTCTTCGTCACAACTTTCCGGGAATAAAGGAAAACTTGTTCCAATGGACTACAGGAAAATTATTGCTCTAGTTTAGTGGAAATATTGTATTTATACTTATCATACTTAGTTATTTGGGTAATTCTGTGCAACAACTCCAAAATTTTAGTTATTTGGTTTTATTTTAAGACTTTTGCCATCTTAGTATCTGGCACTTTAGTACGGTTAATCTTATAATTTTTTTATATATTTTTTCATATAGCTCGATAATACGTACCTACTTTTGAAAAAAATGTGTAAATAATGTAGAGAATTCACATAAAAGTGATCTTAGAGAAAACTTATTTATACCTTGATTTATTTTCATAAGTAATCAAGGATTAAGTAGCTGATACAGAACCCTTGTTCCGAAATCCGATTCACGCTTTTACTGCTTTATTTTTGAAGTAGACACGACTACGACTAGATTTCAAATAATCGGCTTCTAAAAATCCTCATTCGAAATTCTTTGATAAACTTAGATTTTTAAAAAAAATGCAAGGCGCGCGAATCGAAATAGAGCGAATGGACTGCACTGCACCTAGTGAAATATCAGCTACAGTCAGCGCAATGCCAGGGGCACAATTCTCACGCAATCGAAGTTTACTTTACCGATTTTCTCAAATTTTTTTCGATGAGTTTTACAATTCACAATTGAAAAGTTTCGATCGATCGATGCGTTCGATTGAACTTTTTCAATTGTAATTTTTTGAAAAAGCAGAAACCATGATAAACCTTTGAAAAAAATTGTGAAAATCCGTGAAGTGAACTTCGATTGCGCGAGAATCGGGCCCCTGGTCTCGAACCTTATCTCATTATCATCTACTAGAAACTCAATGCGATTTCCTAAAGGGATTCAGTTGGCTCTTAACGCTCGCTTGTATGGAAAGAACTTTATAGAAGTTTTCACTGGAGTTGAACAAAGTTTATCGGTGTGTTCGATATAGATATCGTTTTAAACTGGCAAAACAACATTGAACTACGTAAAGTTGACCTGTCTTCTATCAGAAACTTCTCTATTTTCGCTTAATGCGGCGGTAAATAAATCCGAATTATTAGAGCCTGAAAACGGTCTGCATCTAGCATCTCACAGATTTCTAAATGTTTGGACCTCCGTCAGGTCATTTAACCAGATGACCGGTGCGTGGTCGCCATTCGAGAACCTTTCGGCCCCATCGGAAATCGCGGTTTGTCGCGCTATGTGCCCTGCCCACTGCCCACTGCCACTACGACGATACAATTATTGGCTAGTCCAATTTTTTAAAATTATGTCTAATTCGAAAACTATTTCGAGGAATATGTTTAGCAAATCAGATTTTAAGTGAACGTATTTTTTTAGATAATACCAAAAAACCCAAATTTACACATTTCTATAAGGTCATCGTGTCTATATATATATAGATATATCATATTTTTTGGACTAGCCATACAGAGAGAGAGAGAGAGAGAGTAGATAGTAAATACCTATAAAATAGGGCTGTTATGATGATGATTTTGAAGACTAATAAGTCATAAATCGTGTAATCGGGAATAAGTAATATACTGTGAATCCATATGCGAACATTAAGTGAGCTATAAAAATTCTATTAACCCACTGGTGAAAGTAAAGCAATGACGAAGTTTAACCAATTTCCCAGAATAAAGAGAGTTTCAATCAAAGTTGGTTGAAACACAAACCAACCGAGTTGTGTGTTCACCTCCAACAAACACTGCCACTTTTAAAGAAAATGTATTTGGAAACTTTTTTAATAACTTGTGTACTTATTTCTATGTTCACAAATCAGCAAAATGTTGTATATACCTAGCTATTTTGGGTCCATATAGCCAAAATATCCTTCTTTTCGAATCATATTACTTCTACCGTAAGTTCTATTATTGTAAAATTAGCTGTAAGTTTTCCACAAATATAAAAATAAAATATTATTTTACACTTACAATGTGGATAATGCGTTTACCACCGCTTATTCAAGTCCGATTATTGTAATATATACAATTTGAATCGTTGCATGCATTAAATTTTAAATAAATAAATAATAGCAAAAAGATTTAAAAAAATGCAATTTTATTATAGTGGTCATATAGAAGTATGAAATCGCGCGCGGTCTCAGGCAATTATTTTTATCTATGATAGTAGTACTTATACAGCTGCAGTTAACTTACATTGATGGAGAAGACTAAAGTTATCATCTATTCAAAAGTGATGTCTTCTATCTATGTTACAGGAGGTACAGTAGCCAACATACAAAAGTATCGATACCATTTTATCTTTGCACCTAAGTTGTAATGTGGCTCACTGTACTTAAGTAATAGGATAACAATGTTATTAGTTTACCTACCTGACCTGACAATGTCTAAATGTATCTATGCTATCTATTGCCTTATTAGTAATAATTAGATACAATGATCTTGATCAATCTAGGTCTGAGAAGGTAATTAATTGCAATGGACACCAATTTACTATCATATGTAGGTATGTAACTATATATACAATAAGTATGATCCAATACCTTGTAAGGTACGTTTTATTATAGTACTCTTTCTAAGTATAAGTAAAAACCTAGTAAAATACACATAAGTTATTCTCTATAAGTGGGTATATTTCTTTCAATGTTATAGACAATCAGCTTTTTAGAATTCTAGCGTCTCTCCTTAAGCATGGAGAAGAAATAAAGCGGTTAATTCTAGATCCAGTAAAAAATCTGTAGGCTAAAGAATAAAATAATAAGGATCAACAAATAAATGGAGCAGCTGGTAAAGTGGTGATGATACCAATTAGAGAAATAGGATAGTGATTCGATTTCTTTTTTCCGTAGCATGTGCATAAAAATAGAAGTGGACAGGCGTGGACTGTAATTGCAAATACATCTGTTTGACAAAGCGATGGACAGTATGAGTTAACAATACCTCCAACCCCAATAGATAGAGGCCTGAAAAAACTAGTGGAGGAACTATGGGTTATAGCATCGCAGGAAGTAAGTAAGAAAAAAGAAAGCGGAACGCGGGTAACTTTTACATCACAAATTCTTCCCGTCATGTCACTTGGTAGTTCCAGTGTGATCCGCGACGTCCTTTCATTTTCCGTGGCCGGCGCCGCGCTTCGTCCGGACATGTTTATTTTTCATTTCCGCCCGGGCCGGCCGAGCCCCAGGGCGCGGGCCCCGCCGGCCCTTGATAGGCCCCAAGCGTTGAGATATAGGCGGACTAGCATAGCGTTAATTTTTTTCTTTGTAAATTTTATTTGTGTTGTATATTTCTATACAAGGGTGAACAATTATTGTTCACCCTTGTATTCACTCTATTTTTATATTAAATACCTACAAGGTATTATTTCCCATTTTGAAGCCAGCTACATCTAAGCTACGAAATGGGACTAAGAGGTATTTTTGGAGTAAACTTTAATAGAATATAGAAGATAATGGTCTTTTGGTCTTTGTAATAACTTAAAGTTTTAAAAAGCGTTTAATATTTTTTATGGATGATGTTTCTTCTTAAGCTCGCCCCGCGCATGACTTAATCCACGCTTTAACAAAACGCAGCGAGTATTTGCTGATGAGCTGTGAATGTTGGGATGGGATGTGTATATATGTCTGGATATTTTTTTAACCGCATGTTTTGTTACAGAATATTATAAAATGCCATTATATAAGTTTAGCGAAAATAATTGATGATATAAGTGCTAATAAATTATGTCTTGGTAAAACAGTCCTGTTTTCGAAGGTTCTCTGTTGGAAATTTTTGCAATTACATTTTTGACGTGTTGATAAACTCGATCATTTTGTCCAAAGTGACCCTTACTTTTTATATATGTAGGTAAAGTAAAAACTTTTAGACCACTTTGCTCTTCTTACGCCGTTAACATGTCGAGTAAACTTTTTTTCAAACAAGTGTCCTTAAGTCTTTGCTTCCTTGCACATTCATCTCACCCCCACCCCTTGCAAGTCACTCTACCTACGTGGTTATGTTACACACGTACCTACATAACTTAAATATACGCACACTACTACAATTGGAGGACGTACAGTCAGGTGCATAAATTGCTCGTTGCCCCCATCCACGGTTATTTTTCATTAATTGAATGGGGAAAAATCTGTTATAAAATCAAATAGGTATCTCTTCAGGTATTGAAGAGTCATTCAGCTAATCAACTATCATATTCAGCTGGAAAATGTTTTAATGGTCAATAAAAACAAGATCTAGTGATACTTTTTCATCTCCACTTGGTATGGTTAGTAATTATGACAAGTATTTTTGCATTGAACTCTTCTATGTAGAAGAGTTCAACGCAAATCTGCTGCATAATCTGTGCTTCTTCTGACTAACTGATGGAAAAATATGAATTACTACGAACGTGAATAATTTTCATCAATGTAACTTTATAATATTAAAGGTACGTACTTACTTATTAGATTATGAAAGATACCGATATTTTTGGCAGATTTTAACATTCTACATTTAAGTGTATCGATTTTATAGTTTTTTATATGAGCTTGACTGTACACCACTTATAAGTGTGGTGTAAATTGCACAGGATGTTTCGTTGTGCGGTCCCTTTTACGTGTTTATTTATTTGTGCTCATGTTGGGGATGATTATATATCATTTCTAACGTTTCATTGCTCGTCACCTCGGAGGGGAATATTTTAGTCAAGTTGTTACAATAATGGAAAATAATGATAACAAATGTGCGTAAATATTAAAACAAAAAGCCGGACCATATTCCGCCGCCTTTAATTCTGTTTTTTTACTCTTCCGCTGTTTTACTCACGTCATGTTTATGTACTATAACCCACCTTCCCCAAGAACAAGGCTATCATTTGCAGTACGAATTTTCAAATCCGACCATCGAGACCAGTTCTTAAGTTATACCTAAGCGTTCAAAGAAACAAATCCTTCAGCTTTATCAAGATATTATTTATAGAAGTAATAAATTAAAAATAAATCGGGAAATAAAAAACAATTTTCAACCTAATCAAGATTCTTAAGATACCTACAACCCTTTGAAAAAGCGTTCGACCAGAATCTTAAAAAGTAATTTAAAAATTTTGTCCATGATTTTTTTCTTTTACTTACACGTTTGTTTCCCTCACGCTGCGCTGGGTAAAAGTTCCGGATATTCTACAACTAGGTATTGCTAAAGTTTCTTATCAAACCAAAATTCAAAAGACAGCAAGAGCTATTAAACTAGACAATAGCTAGTAAATAATATATATATCTTGTTGTATCATAGTAAACAGCGTCGGCCGCTAAGAATGCTAAGCGTGTTGCGTGAGATCCGCCTTCGATGTGACGGTTCGTTTATCTCTATATGGCTAGACGCGTCCCGTACGAGACTGAAATACGAACGTTGTAAAACAAGTCAATTTGTTGCAGATCTTTTTAACCCCTGGCAAAAAACGTAGGGTGTTATAAGTTTTTACAGCTAGTAATCCACAAATGTACTTTGTTTATATAAATACATTTTGGATTTTGAATCTTGTTAAGTAGCTATAAATAAGTTCGTTATTTCATTGATGTTTTCATTCTGTTTGAGTCTGTGGACATGGGGTGCTTTTCAGCGTCATCGAAAATTACATGCAACTTGTAAACGCAGTACTAGTGTGGGTATCACTACATAGTATAAAACAAAGTCGCTTTCTCTGTCCCTATGTCCCTTTGTATACTTAAATCTTTAAAACTACGCAACGGATCTTGAAGTGTTTTTTTTAATAGATAGTTATGCCCAAGCCGGGGCGGGTCTCTAGTATAATACAAAATTTAAAAAAAAAATACAATTTTCTTCCCTATTTCAGTGTAAGCAAAACTTTTGAAATAGGTAAACTTCATCTTAAAAATTACTAAAAGATGTCTATTATTCATAAAGAAAGGTCAAATAACAATGAAACATTTGGGTTAAAATTATATTTTTATTAGAAACAACTTTACAATGCTTCTTGCTTAGTAGCTGGAATAGACTTGGCTAGTACACTAAATTTGAGAGCGTAGAAAGGTACAACAAGGGTATAAGTGATTTATACCACGTTGCTACAGTTTCCGTTATGAAAGTAGAATGATCGACTTGATCAAAAATGACTTCAATATAATAGAGCTCTATCACTACTAGCGAATAGAGTCATCTAAATACACGCAGATTTTTTCTCAAGTTCTCCCAAATAAGGGCTTCTATCGAAATGTCTCTTTTTACACGACTGATCCAAAATCTCTTAACCCTTATATCCGACTAACATTTTCGTCCCCGTTTTGCGACAGTGCGCACAGGTCCGTAGGTCTGAATCAGAACCACTGTGAAGTCATTTAGACATTGAATGGAATGCCAAAACATACTTAGAGCTCGGTGATTTTAATCCAATCACTAGCATAATTGCTTTGCAAATGTTCAGTAGTTTACGTGCGACATAATTTAACTTATTTCTCTACATACAAAAGTCAGTAGCAGCGCATTTTGTACATGATTTTCCATTTACTTTTAATATTATCATGAAAAGTGCAAACTCAACTTTAGCTAATGAAACTCAAATCTTAGGCTGTCCTGCTCTGGCTTATTATTTAGACAAACATAAGAAATAACTGAAATCGTAGGAACAATCTATGCGCTCGGTGCAAGTTTGCTAGTGTGACAACACAGCATAATTTTTAACACTTTACACTCATAACGGAAACTGTATCGAGTTTGTTCTCTTTACAACATTTTATACACAAAAGAAATCATTCACCCAACGTTGGACTTTGCCACTTCAGAAAAGTGTGAATGATCTCCTTTAAATTCATCATCAAAATGCCCATTAGTTTCACCTAGTATTGGAGTAGTTGTCTAGGGACCTTACTCTCAGATCACATATAACAGTTTTTTTAATAATATAGATGAAATGCTTATTAAATTTACCGACAGTTAAAAATTCCACTGTGGTACTTACTGGGGGCGCTGATATTCTTAAAAATATCATTATTCTTTCTATTGAAATAACCAGCGAAATTTTAATAATGAGAAAGGCCCCTAATTTCTGAACTATTCTGATCATCATATACTTCTTCAAACAACCCAATTACGTACGTCCTAATTACATCAAATAACATATTAAAAAATAGTGACAGAGCCAGAGTATGATCACAACTCGCAAACAATATGAAGATCTAAAAAATATAATTTATACAATAATTTACTTACTCTCTCTTATATTATCACAGTCCAAAGCTTTAGTAGTGATAACCAAACATAAGGCCGTACGGAAATGTTTTTAAAAACAGATGTATTAGCATATATCCAAAAAAATGCATAAGAATGTTTTACATTATTTTATGAAAAATTTCTGAAACAATCTATAAGACTCAGTAACAGCTTAACACGTTCGCGGACGTTTTTGAAAACACAATAGAAGTTTTATTGTTATAATTGCTATAGCAGTCGTGTGTCCGCTAATGTGTTAAACGTGTTGTATAAAGTGTCCCGCCCGCATAATGTTAATTATATTTAACACTCTAAATGTTGTAATTTCAACATTTTTATAAAAAAATAACAAAGAATTAGTTCATATAAGCAAGAAAATAATTCCATGAATTACATTTAGGAATTATTTTAATTTTAAATGCGATAAAATTAAGTTAGACCTAGTATCGGTACATTTGGTATCTACACCAGTGCACTTCTTCACTGACTAAATGAGAATAAAGAACTGTCAAACCGCCATCTTTATTTAGTTTGTTCGCATTTGGTCAGCATATTAAAATACATTGAAAATTTTGTGAGCTTATACAGTTTGTTTAACAACTAATTCAATTCCTTAAAAATACGTTCCAATTAAAAAACTATGGTTAGAATTTATTTAAGAAGCTAATGTTGGTATGTATTACTAAATAAAAAAATATATAAGTGCCAGTTTTACACGTCAATTCTAGTGTGCCCTCATGCGTTCAGGGCACGTCCCATTTACGTAATGTCAGTCTCGTGTTATCTGCTCAATGGATTGCATTAGCTTTTTAACAGTATATAGAATATACAAAGGTTTAATCAATAAAATGCCCTCACACAGCGCTCAGACTCGGGAACCTACACAATTGAGAATTGATTCTCACTTCACAGCAATAATATAATAATTCATTAACTGCTGTCAATAATTTATATTCACAATCGGCATTTTTACATATTGAACCAGTAAAGAAAGTTGGAAGTGCTGACGGAATACCTCGCTGTAGAAAAGTGTCACTGTCACACTAGCGCCCCAATAAGTTAAGAAGTTATGTCATACATTTTGGAAAATAAATACACAGCGCAATGTTATGACTTATCTTCCCGCCAAAAACTCGATTTAGATAATAATAAAAACACATTTAATTTTTTTTTATTGTTCGAGACCGAGGGAAGACTACGCTAGTATAAATAATTAAGTAAATATTAAGTACTAAGTAGTAATTAATATTTTCAAATATATAAGTACTTATAAAAATACATAAGTACTTATACTTACTAATAAGTAACAAAAATATAACTCCATGTTTAGTAGTGTAATAGGTAAATACAAATTTGTCTAATCTGATATGTCTGTGTTAAATGATCTTTTACACGTCATTTAGAACTCGTACTTTTTGCGTAACTGTGTATATTTCACTCGCCGCTGATTATAAGGATTTATATTTAAAAGATGAATACCACAAATAAAGGTTGGATGACTTGTACAAGGGTACAGATTATTACAGATACGCTGTAAGCATGGCCCAGTTTTCGGGCATAAGGTGAACCTCAACATATATGATTCGTTGGATACATGTATTTTGCCAAAGCCTTTGCAATTTTATTTTAAGACTGCATAAACAAAATGACTCATTGCTCTTCCTACCTCACTAAAAATAATTGTGAATAACTCAGTGTTGTACATAATTAATGTATCTAGTAGTTCCACATACAATGAATATTATCGAAGGCCATCGTTTAATACACAGCTTTATAATTGAAACAAACAGAATTATTGCAAGTAGGTACACAATTAGTACAGTTCGGTAGATTCGCGTGTTTAAATGGCTTGTCAAGGTTACAATACAACAACTGGCGTTGTGATAATGTATCACGATGAATTTGCCCCGTAAAAAATAACATATGCTATAAAAATTTAAAACGAAATAGTTGACTGGCTAGAATGTCTCAAAAAACTGAATTTAAAACCTTAGGGTAGCGACAGCTATGTGATTTTATTTTCATTTCATCCTGACTTGAGAGCTACAGATAAAAAGCCATGGTAACTAATGAAAGGAAATTATATGTAGCAGTAGTTGGTTTTTGGAGTGACTAGAATGAATCAGGATCGAATTTGAACTGGGTTCGGAACTATTACGATTGTTTTTTCTTTGCGTTATTGAACCATAATAATATAACTCAAGGCTACGGTGACCACGCGTCTATCTTACGCGGTTCATACACTTCACTGCCAATTAAATGTGGAAATAAAAGTTGGATATGTTTTTTACTAAAATGCTGTTCTAATTATGTATTTTTCTAAATGTCAGTAAGTAGATGTAGAGTAGTAGGTACTTATAATTTTTGGCAGTATTGAATCATGAATTAATTAACTTTAAAACTATATTGAAGATCTAGAATTAGTATGAAAAGATCTTTTATGGTTCTCAGGAGCAACATACCTACACCAAAAATATGGCGAACGGCGGCGTTGAGATTTAATTGATGAAAAAATTAAAAACCTATTTACTGTATCTATCACCACAAACAGTAACAAATGCGAAATCAATCAATGTTAAATTAATCAGTATCTAACTAGCTTCTATTGATTGCATCAATTATAAATAAAATAAAGAAATAAACCACAAAAACAAATTAAATGCTTAATAAAAACATATTTTCCATTCGATTGGCGATCGCGCGGATGTCATGCGTCACCCCCTAGCTACATACAAATTATAATATAGACTTGTTACCATTATTAGACCAATTCAACATGTCTAAAGATGCATCCTCAATATCAAGTAACAGATTGTCTTTGTCAATTCCTCTAGTATTTTCTGAGGATTGAGCAAATACTATGTCTTCATCATTAGTCTGAAGATTCACATATGAAAGTGATTTTTTCTTCTGTTCAAGGTCAAATATTTCTAAGTCATCTTCTTCGTCCTCGTCAGATTCCATGGTCAATGGCACTCGTGACAGTTCCATGTTATCTCGCCGGTCATCTGACTGGAGGATACCATATCGGAACTGATTTGCATCGTTTATTCCATGTGTGCTGTTGGTGTCATTGTGCTTGCCTTTTCTCCTGAAAATTTACAACAAAATAGCTTTAGAAATGTATGAATAGTTGGGATGTAATGTGGTATAACAAGGCATGCGAGGAGCTTGATAGCCTAGCCGGGCGTACGTGTTCGTAGCGAAAACGCGCGTCAAGAGAAAAGTTGCCATTATTGTAGTGGCTTTTCTTTCTTAAGCTGAATCCGTTGGTCCTAGCTGTTATCCATAGAAGGTAGTCATTAGGCTCTGTCTGCTTATAGACAGCCAGAAAAATCTGACAGAGTTGGCCAATAGTGCACCCGGATCATGTTCCTATTGGTCTGGTTTCCTTATCAAAAGGGTTATGAAGAACGGATAGCAGTTATTCCATTGTAATAATCAGTACTACCAAATCTAGAATAATGATAAAAAGTATGTAATTGAAAGATGCAACTAGGCACACAATATAGATTCTATCAGTCTAATAAATATAGGTAATGTGTTTACATTCAAATACATAGGACACCTTTGTCTGACATTTCCATAACTGTTATTCAGTTAAAAATAAGGTGAGCAACATATTTTTCTGGCATTGCAGGCATCTATATCTAAATGAGTCACAAATTTCCAGTTGTAGATGAATCATCATCAGAAAATGCTATTGAGTGATTCACATGTACAGGCATGCATCAGGAAAAATGGACTGAAATATTGACCACCTGAATCCCAACTGATGGGTATAGAAAGAGAGAAAGGCCAATGAAAAGATGGTCATAGCCACTATAGAGGCCGCTTTTGTACACCTAATTTTACTTTAATTTGATGTCAAATGTTTATTCTTGGTGCAATAAAGAGTTTTTGTTGTTGTTAATTAATGTGACCCAGAAAGAAGTAGCAAAGGACACATAGAAGAAATGAGGGGTGGCTTTTACCAAGCAGTATAGTGGGACCAGATAGCTATTAAATCAATGTGCTTATTTACTAAACAAATTAAATAAAAAAAGGAATACCTAGCACACATTAGGAATAGAGCTATCATAGTGACTTATCTACAGAAAAAAAAATACCTGTAAAATATTAGGTAAGCTCCAGCCATCAATGCAAAACCACCAAAAACTATTAAAGCCCGCGTCAGAACTCCCGGGTTGTTCAAGTCAGCCGGCATAGTTTTAGCCATGGTTTCATTATTCTTGGTTTCATTTCCAGATACCGATGGTGTAATAACTTCAACAGTTGTGTTGCCAGGTTTATTCTGTATGGATTCTGCGCTTTGACTATTGTTGACATTGCCTGAAAATTGTATAAAATATATGCATTTTAGAGTAGTAATTAAATGACTCAGCATTCTAAACTGCTCTCACTGTCTGAAACCCCACAGACAGTGTCCTTGAATAAGGGAGCCTCCAATGGGTTGCCATGTCTTAAATAGTTACATTCCAAAAGAGGGAAAATAACTTTAACCTGTCCAATCATACAACACATTTGCTCAAAGCCAGAAAGGCTGATTGCAAGGTTACAAGGAAAAAATTAATGTTTTTTTTTTATTGTTATTTTGTCAATTCATTATTGTACTCATCTCCTTTAGCAAAAGAATTTCCCTTTTGTTTTTATTATTCTTTTTAACATGTGTGTTTTTAATAGAAGAATGGAGTATTTATAACTATCTATCTATCTAACTATCACACCCAACTCAAAAGGGGGTAAAAATATTATTTAAGTATAGGTACTTAATTTTTAAATTATTCAATAAAAGTATTCAATGAAATAATGACGAAGCCAGAAAGACCAATTCTGACACATGTTTTCATCAGTTTGTACACACAATTGTACTAATATTTTTTCTATTATGTCGGGATTCTCTGACCCAAGGGGGAAATAGATCTTGCTTTAACTCACCACTGCTACTTCTAATGTAACTGTACACTTATTTTTACAAATAATTTATTGAATCAAATATTGCATCACTGTAAGTCATATGTTTAGAATATAAACACTTCCTACCTGTAGAGGTGTCTAATCTTAGTGTATTGTTAGATTTAGGAGTTTCTTTATTGGCCTGGGTATGAGCCGGTTGTAATGTAAGAGAATTTCCATTAGACTTTACGTCACCTCCCTCGTTTATAACATTTGGGTCCTGCACTTGCCGTTTTCTCAACTTCATCATCTTGGCCCCATTATGCATGGAAGGCCAAAACGAATATGAAAATATTCTATCCAAGTCATTACTTTCGACCAATTCTTTTCCATTTAGATGCTTTGTCGCCTTCACACAACTCAAAAACAATAATAAGAGCCCGCAACGAATTATCATGATAAGAAATGTAAACTAAACTCCGATTGTAGAATGCCACTCATATACGAAAGCATAAAATTAATAGATACGTAAATATATTTATTCAGTCACAACCCACATATCTCAATTACAACACAAGGTTCAAACAAGGAAAAATAATTCTTTCTTAATCTAAGAACCAGCTTTATTTTTCTTCGATCACTCGAACGAAAACTCAAAAGAACGAAAAGCAAGCCACACACAAGTTCACAGTTTCACACAACACAAGCAAAGCAAAGCAGCGACATTGACATTGACAGCGTTCGTTGATAATGAAAACTTCAACATGACTAGACTTCTAAAAAAAAAAGTGACATTGATTAGTGAGGGCAGGGTGGCTACTAGCTACCATCTCTTAAAACCATGCAAGATCCAGTGAGTAAGGGAGATGTCGCTTTACATCATGTATTGCGCTGTCCCGCTTACTCACTAGATCTTGCATGGTTTTTAGAGACGGTAGTAACCCCCCCTGGTGGCCTACTACCATCTCTTAAAACCATGCAAGTTCCAGTGAGTAAGGGAGATGTCGCCTTACATCACGTAGCGCGCTATCCCGCTTACTCACCGGATCTTGCATGGTTTTAAGAGACGGTAGTAAGCCCCCTGGTGGCCTACCACCATCTCATAAAACCATGCAAGAACGATTGAGTACTTCCACAACACCACTTAAAACAAAGTGAGGCGAGGTTAGCATGATCAGTAAAAATAATGTACTTCATTCATCAGTCATCAACCTGATGATTATGGATCAAAAACCTGATTGAAATTCCATAATAAAAATGTATATGGTAAAATAATGAGCTGGTTTTAAATGGAATTTTTTTACAACGACCACGTACGGGCACTTACGTTTTCGTTAGACGTGGTTGTCCATCATCTTACCTTATCTTCTTATGGGGTCCCAAATTATAGAAAGCACGTCGAACCTTTGGGTCCTTTTGTACTTACCTTACCCCATTCCTTACTCACCCATACCGGGATTTCCGAAGAAGGACTGCACGAGCTTCAGAACATCACCTGGTGCGAAGTGCCTATAGTCCTCCAGGTCAGGATACGCTGCTCCAAAGAGGTCCATTCGCTTGTTGGCCAGTGAGTCACAGCAGCACAGAATATGGCTCATGGACTCCTCTGCTATTGCACATGCCCTGCATTCGGGGCTTTCGACAAGTTTTAGTTTCAAAAGGTGGCTGCGGTTTTCAAAATGCCCGGTCACCGCTCCTATTATCATTCTTGTCTGTGCTCTGCTGAACTTGCAGATACTTTTGCGCCACCATGTGCTATCGGCACCAATCGTCGCTTTCGAGTGTGCGAGTCCACTCATCGTGTTCCATTCCGCCTTGTGTCTCGTTTCGACATTTGCTTTAATTGCCGTAATTGCTGTTCCATATGCCAGCCCTACAAAGGGCTCAGGTCCTATTAGTAGATTACCATCCCTTGCCAATTAGTCAGCTTTCTCGTTTCCCGGCACCCAGACCAGTCTTAGCTTGTTGTGTCTACCCATTTTATTGAGGGAATTCACACAGTCCAACACCAGACCGGAACCGATCCTGTCGGAGCCGAGGGCAGCGAGTGCCGCCTGGCTATCAGTGAGAATGTAGATAGTTTGGTTTTTAAGGCCTTTATCTAGATTCAGTTTGGCACATACAGTTATCGCATACGTTTCTGATTGGAAAACAGTAGACAACTGTCCCATGCTCTGATACATTTGTCTGTCCTTGGAAAAGATGCCTGCTCCCGTTCCATGGTTAGTTTTTGACCCATCTGTGTACCAGATCAGGCAATCCTTTTCTGAGGGTCGGAATTCTCCCTTCCATTCTTCCCTTGTAGGGACATATATCTTATATTTCTTTCCGAAGTTATACGTGGGTAGTATTTTGTCGCTTCCCATGTTTAACATCCTGTCGAGTTCTTGCGTGTACTCCATTTGCAAATGCTTTGTCCTTGGTGCGTTCCTGTTCCACAATTCAGCTGTAGACAGCCGGTAGAGTGCTTTACAGGCTTCGCCTTCTATATGTATATGTAACGAAGGCAGTCCTAGGATAATCTCCATGGATGCTGTCGGTGTAGTGGGAAATGCACCAGAGATCGCACAGCAGGCCATCCTCTGTAGTTTCCTGAGGGCATTTATACATGTCACCTGTTGGACTTTCGGCCACCATACTAGTGCTCCATTGGTCATAATAGGTCTCACCATCATTTCGTACAGCCATCGTACAATGAAAGGTTTAAGACCCCAAGTTGCCATATGTGTTCCTACACATGCCAAATACTCTT
Organism: Apomyelois bistriatella; assembly: GCA_947044815.1. Lineage (NCBI taxonomy): Eukaryota > Metazoa > Arthropoda > Insecta > Lepidoptera > Pyralidae > Apomyelois > Apomyelois bistriatella. The sequence continues at coordinate 4,710,387 of OX345693.1, forward strand.
GTTGCCTTTGTTATACTATTGTTAACATGTGTGTTCCAAGTGAGTTCTCTGTCCAGTGTTACACCTAGATACTTCACCTCCTTGGCAAATTTAATCTCCGTACCGTTTAACCTGAGGTTGCTTAATCCCGTCAGTTTCCGGAGCCTTGTAAAAGGTATAATAACAGTTTTGTTCGGGTTAATATTTAGATGATTCTCTGAGCACCACTTTTGCACATTCCCCAAGACTTTATTCATTATATCTTTTACCGTGTTCGGGACTTTGCCATTGATAAGGATGGCAATGTCATCTGCATAACCAACCGCAATTACTAGTCCATTTTTAAGGCAGGCTATTAGAGAATCCACGACTAGACTCCACATTGTCGGAGATAGTACTCCTCCTTGCGGGCATCCCTTCGTCGTCATCACCGACAGCTTATCTCCCATGAGCTCAGTTGTAGCTATTCTACTTTTGAGCATATTATTCATCCATCTACAGAGCGTTTCCGGAATACCGTGCTCTATTGCCGCTCTACAGATAGACTTAAACGTAGTCTGGTCAAATGCCCCCTCTATATCAAGGAAGGCACCTAGACACAGTTCTTTACTTTCGAGCGCCTTTTCCGCCTGGTTCACTACATAGTGTAGAGCTGTCTCTGTCGATTTACCAGGCTGATAGGCGCATTGCATCCTGTGAAGCTGATGCCTCTTAAGTGGCATCCCTTATGTATCTGTCCACCATCTTCTCCAGTACTTTCAGTAGAAAGGATTGCAGACTTATAGCCCTATATGATTTAGGCTCATCATACGTTGCTTTTCCTGGTTTTTGAATAAACGTCACATTGACCAACCTCCACGCTTTTGGAATATATCCAAATGCTATGCAAGCTTTTAGTTGTCCATCATAGGCGAGGCGACTCTCTTGAAGTTGCCACAGACACACCCGTCGTCCTGTATGCGCCATTGACCTTCACCATCAATGGTGCAGATGAGACTAATTCGTTTGCACCATACGGAAGATAAGGTGACTAACTTTCTAAATCTTCGTCTACGTGACTTCAAGGTATATGTACCTAACTTGCGTGTGCCGTTCAAGTACCTATACCTAGGCCAAGCCCTTTGATTAAAATAATCAAAGGCCACGCCATGAATAGGGATATTCGATTTCGTATGATTTTCATTGGACGTAACGGGTGTCGAATTCAACATTATGAGAATTCAACATTACTTTCCGAAATGAATGAAAATTATGCGACTCACCGAGTTTGAGTAGGTAGGTCATGCACTTTTAAAAATACCTACTTACTACTCCAGCCCTAATCAATCATGAATGACATATATTTGTAAGTAGATACCTAAATATCACATTGCAATTTATCAAATGAAACAAACAATCACATATAATGTATTACTTGATTTATTCAAATAGACATTTACATAATATTAATCATATATTTTAAAGTAGAATTTCCAAATTTTAATTTTTGGTATCTCTATATAACACTGATTGAGTATCCACAGTATGATAAATGTTAAACCTAAAGTTACAAACATCGGTACATTTTGTTCCAAACATTTAAGGTACACAGTAAATATCACCTACAAAATTGAACAAGTTAGAAATAGTATAGTTTTATCAAAGGACTTACTAATAATTTTTTGTTGTTAAAAATATCGGCAGTGATAAAACAAGCCAAACGCACTTGGTTCTATTTCACAGTTATCTTTCATTTTTTAATGCTAGACTCCTTAGACATCAAGTTTCTGAATAATTGGGTCGCAAGTTCTTACTTAAATTGCATAAATAAATTACCATTTAACGTTTCAAATATAAACCAGTCAAAAACTACCTACATTCACTCGAAACCTCACGTTAAAAGCACACCGTTACTCTCAGACCCCTAGAGCGATAAGTTACAAATTACGCTTAAGTTAATTTACAAAATTAATAAATATTGTATTATAAATAATCGAGTACGAACTATTATTTTATACAAAATGTATAACACTGAAATGATATCACGTGCCATATGCGATGTTAGTGACCCCGTAATACATACACGTGTAAATAAGTCAGCCTATAAAAATAGATTGCACATAAGACCATTAAGAAAATATTTGCAGAGAAGATCTTAAAACAATTAAGAATTCCTTAAATTATTTATTTTATTTTTATTAGTCGCAACACATGCTTTAATAATATATCCATCTTGAGATTGCGCATTGATTTCACGTTAGACCTACAGCCAAATACTTAAAAAATATAAAATTCTTTAATCTCTAGCTAAACTCTACATAGTTAAGCCAGCTATGGTATTTAAGAATTTCGTTGCTTTAAAATTTAAGTATTTGGCAGCTAGTAACTTAGTTATGTTATCCATTGATAAATCTAAGGTAGATTTAACACTAATTTCATCTACAGTATGTATGTCTGAATCCTCTAACGTCAAAACTACGTACAAAAGTGTGCATATAGTAAGGAGTGTTAATTTTTTTGATAAACTATGGCCCCTTTTAACTCAAATGTTCAAATGATCCTTCCAAACCAAGCTACCTTGCAGCACAAGCAATATCTTAATCATGTATTCGTCTATAGTTAAGTACATAGAATTAATGTAATTCCCCCTCGCTTCATCCACATACCATTATAACGAATGTCGTATTTTAAATTTCCAATAATAATTCTACTTGCTTATATCAAATTTACGTTGGCTAATAAATCTTTTGAAACTTTAAATACATATAGCAATCAATATTATTTTAACTCTTAAAATTTAGCACTTCAAATAGACTTTTGTCAAACTGATTCCTTTAAAATTTTAGATGTAATGGACTCTGATTCCGTCAAAATTGATAAATTTCATTCCCCATTTGATTCTAACGAAGAAAATGTAAAATATTGTCCAATTTTAATTAACTCTTAACTCTAAAACCATGGCACACAAATTACCTCTAACAAAGGAGGGAACGCTTCACAACTGGGGATTGCCCGTCTATTATCAAGATTCGTTTACGTGGATTATAAAAATTGTTCATCAAAATATTTGATTAAGTCTTAAGTTTGATAGAGACCTGAATAATGAGCAATTCAATATACGTATCGGTTACAAAAAGTAAGTTGAAAAATATGTATGTTTAGTCATGTTAATCTCCATCAGTCTTCATCTTCATTGACAAAACTGTAAAATTATAGAATGGAATGTGAAAGGAAAATATGACATAAATAATTATAACAAGTAAAACCAAGAAAAACAAACACAAAACAATCTATGAAATGATCTCTAGGGTATGTTCCGAGTGTATTTGTTCAGACGCGAACTATCGCAGCAAAACAAATCAGACTGATATAGCTCTATTATTTGCGTCACACGATCCTATAACTATAAATCTTTATGTGTAGCTGATTCTGGAACTAGCATAAAATTTTATTCATTCTAACTACAAAAAATTGCTGTCCCAGTTAAGGACGAAGTTGGTAGTTTCTCCCTTATCGGGTGCATTGAAATTTAACGATTGGATTATCGTTTCCAATTTTCCCTGTGTTCCGTAGATTCTCACTCCAGACGCGCTTTGTAACTAGTCTTCCATATTTCTGCTAGAGTCACAGCCGAGTGGAAGCGATGGAAAATGCAAAGCGGGAGAGTGAAACGCTGGACAAGGGACCACGCGACGAATCCATAGAAATCAAGTTGCACCTGGAATTCAAACAAAAAAATAATTTAATACAAAGTTCCTAAGACTAGACTTCTCACAATCCACTGCGAAAATTTTATACTAATTTTGAGTTTATGTGAAAACTTAATAGATACTTTGACAAAATAAATACCTATCCAAAGTTCCTCACTTTTTAACATTTGTCTAATTCAAGTTAACTTTTAGGTCTTATTGTCCATACTGCAAGTAGTTACAGATTGGTAAATTTTGAAACTGAGAATAAGTTCCTTAATTAAATTATGTTTGTTGTTTACCCTTCTTCCGGGACATAACGCCATGGCAGGTCGCATCATTGTCTTATTTCATGCAAGTTTATTTTGTAAAGTCTCTATCTACTTACTGGATTAGCAAGAACTTTTTGAGCCTCAAAAGTGTAGATGAGCCACATTGTGACATTGCAGATGAGAAGGAAAGTAACAGCCTGGCGGGCGGGCTTGCTGCGCTCTTGTTCTGGGAGGTGGACGCGACGGCGAGATACATCGGCGATGAACAGCAGTTGGAGAACCACCTGGAAATTATGACAAATGGTGTTAAAAGGACAACAGAATTATCGATTGCTGTTTAATTAAAAAAGCATAAGAAATTATCAAAGCATAGACCTAGAACGAATGATATTTTTCTGAATCCGGAAGATAAACTAATAATAAAACCAAACAAAACAATCCCAGATTTTTGATGATGATGAGATGACGTTTATCACAACGACAGAAAAAAAAATGTAAACAAACAATTGTTTTTAAGTTACCTGAAGAACGCTCAGGCATCCGGTAATCATGACCAACAAGTTCGGTTCGTGAGTGAAGGCGCCCATTCCACCGGCAATGACGCTGAATACAGCGTAGATGAAGAGTCCAAACGCAGATACACGCAGCAAGATGTCGTTTAGATCAGACTGTTCTTCGGAGCGGAACTTCAATGATTGCACCCTGCGGAGAGGCTCGGTACAGGAGGGAGGGCTAGCACTCCATTTCATTACACGACCACTGGTCGTTTAAATAGGATGAACCAAAAATGGTAACAGAATGGAAACGTGGTGTAAACACAGAAATTGTAAAGGGTGGTAAAGAAAATATTACGTGAAATTAAAGAAAAAGCACGGATTTGTGCGCAAACATTTTGGAGGCATGTGGTGGATTAGGATGATAGGTTGTGGTGAGGTAATAGAGAACGGGGAAAAAATAAAATAAAAATAAGATACTAAACTCTACAAATAAATAAAGGTACAAAGAATAGGAACAAAAAAACTACCTCTTAGGTCTACTTAGGTATTATTAAATATTATATTAGGTTATTGAAAAATTAACTATTTTTTGTATTATAAATAATAGCTAATAATAAAAATGTATTGACAGGTAATGAAGGTACATGAAATTTGAGAATATTTAAGATATCAAAAAATCTAATAAATTTTGACTTACCGTATAAATCCGATCAAAATTGCCAATATAGAGAGCACCATTAGTGCACAATGAGACACATCAGCCAAATATATGGATAGGCGCTTCAGTTCCTGGTGTCTTATCAAAACGAAGAAGAGGATCAAGCAGATCAGCGACGCGACCAGCAGCAGGAGTCCGCAGAAGAGTCCCTTAGATGCTCCAGCGCAGTCCACCCGGTTGCCACGTTGAGCTGCTGCAAGTGCTGCTGCCCTGCGGGATAGAACAGCCTCCAGACGTCTTTCCAGATCTTCATCGTTGGCCACACTGCAACCAAATGCGTGCAGCAATCAGCCACGCCTGTTTCCACTTTTTTGCATGCACTAATATTGTTTCAAATTTGGGAAAAGTTATTGGATGTTTTATACTTTGATTAAAGGTATTACAACTATTTCGTGATTTAAAAACAAACTTGGTTGCACTATTTTTAATTTAAGGTCTAGTTGTTAAAAAATGCAATTGAACTACTGGGTGGGTATTATTTTAAATTTATTTCTAATGTTATATGAGAAAGTAAAATGACATAGTACCTGGGGTAGCGGCCAATATGTTTCCACATGACGTAGATGACGGCGGCACCAATAAGTGAATATTCAATGATGAACGGATAAAGATAAGGTGCCGCATCAGATACGATAGTGCCCATAATTGGGTTCCTTCCGCACACAGTTGTGTTATCGATATTGGCAATTAGTGGTGCTGGATTCAGTGCATCAAAAGATTCGAAGATCTCCAATGAGTTGTTAGCTGGAAAGATAATAAAATAGTTCTTAATGAATTCGGCTTCAATTTAATTTAATAGGAACAACAAAACACACTATGTAGGTATTCAAATAATAAGATAGTATTAAAAATTAAAGACCTAAACATTTACATGCAAGGAGTGAAAAAATATAAACTAACATAACTATATTATAGATGTATGACGTGAAAGTGCTTTCAAAACAGTTACAATGAACAACGCCTAAGATACTAAGACAACAAAAATATGTGTAGGTACCGATAAAATAGACAATCTGCAAAATAAAAGTGCAATTGCTAAGAATTAAACGTGGTTCAAAACGACACTCCGACAAACCTGAATGTGGTGGTTCATCTACGCGATATGTATCGACACTATTCCCCCACTCATCTCTATCAGTAAAATATGATCCTGGAGTTGGAGTTTGTGGCGTTGTAGTAGAATACATAGAATTAACAATGGGTTTGAAAGTTGAAGAAAGCCATTGGAATACTTCCAACATAGCTGTCTGTGTTTGAGTCACTTTTTCTGCCTCCTTGGTTAGTGGTGCAAATGTGGAGGTAGTGGTGAAAGGATTATCATTCGGCCACGAATCGTGAGATTCATGTCCATATCCCACATTACCGTATCCTACAGTTGTCTTTAAAGTATCAATCAGTTTCGATTTGGGAAGATACCCACCACCCATGTTATAATATGGTGAAGGAGTGGTCGCTGAAAAATTAGTCGAAAAACTTTAAATGTTAACAAATACATGCATATTGAAAAATGTTATCACAGGGACACCGTTAAATATTAGTAAAAAATACTATCAAAACAATATTATTATAAGGACTTACTTGTAGTAGTCGATGTAGTGACAGTAGTAGGGTCAGCAGTAGAAGTTGTGACAATATTTAACATTTGTTCACCAACTGATTTTGCTGTAGTAACTGCAGTTCCTGCTATTGTCGTAGCAGCAGTAGATGCAGCTCCAAACACTTTACCAGAATGCCTCAAAGTATGCTTCCGGATAACTTCTGACAAAAAACAGTTGTAAGAATATGTGCACAGTAATTTTCTGAGTATTTCGAAACCCTATCAACAAAATAACTTACTTCCAAGAACACCTTCTCCAGGTACTCCAAGGGGATTCTTTACGTGGTAATCCGTAATTTCCTTTAGGGATTCGAGAACTAACGTTCGAATCCATACACAAATATTAGTTGCAACCACGTGCATCAGTCCGAAACGAGCTATTACTTTAAATCTGTGGATATTTAGCTAAAAATAAAAATAAAATACACTTAGTTCAATTTGAATCATTTTATAAATAGATACCCTTCGTCCTCTTTGGTAACTAAATTTACCTATTCAGTTACAAGAGAAGAAATCAGTTCTTATTTAAATTTATCAGTGCGTACGTTATACGTGACTTCAAACATATGTTGTTGCTATACAAAAAGGTATTTACTTAGGGGCATTAGAGTTTGCTTATTTTTATTAGTACTTAGTTATTTCGTAAAAACTAAACTCAGAAAAAAAATTCTTACCCGAGAATTCATGAAGATAAAATACATCTGCATGAAAGTGAAAATCATTTGAAGTACTGGGTTAACCCCTTTCAAAATAAGATAGCAGGGAGACTCCAGCGGCAACTCGAAGAATGTTCCAAACTCGAGACCATTATAGACCATTGTTCCGAGTCCAAAAGCTAAAAAAATAGTTACAAATAAGAATATTTTTCTGTTATTAATTCACTAAATTAATTACGATTACAATTTTACCTACCGATAGCACCAATTCGAAGGAAAAAGCTGCCATGGCTATGGTCATTTTGGGATGTTTTGCGTCTGCGTACTGGTCTTGCCACAGGTCCCGACTCCAATTCCACGATATCTTGTTGCTGTATAAAAGAAACAATCACCTAAATAAATAGTAAGTTAAATACAGACATGAAAAATATTTGAAAAATGTTTGTTGATAACTCGTAGGTATTACAAATTCTGATATATTTTTATCTTAATAGTATATTACATTAAGTTTGTGAAAAGTGATATTCATGTAACTGTTATTTTTTTATTATATTCCGCTTCATTTATACATGTAAAATGTATGGCTACATTGGCAAACAAGCAAACAGACCTCGTGAGATGGGCGCAAGGTATATTTATTCAAGCCATGTATTGATGACAAAATGTACCTAATTATCAGCTACAATCTTATTTTATGCAAAATTAGTTTCTAAATACGTCAAGACAAAACATATAATAAATGTTAATAAAATTGAGTTTCAGAATTCAGGAAATATACAATGCCCTACTTGTAAACACATTGAAGTCATAAATAACACACAAGCCTGAACATGAGAAAGCAAGATGAGAAATACAGCAGACGACAAAAGCATTTTTATCACGAATGAATGATCTAAATACAACAGCACATCCAAAGCTCTCCAAAAGTAATTTGTAAATACGCAAGTGATCAAGCGAGATGCGTCATTATATCTCACCTGTTCAGACGCATACAATTGCGCCATTTGAATTTGCAATTGTTGCTGGCGAACTTTATCACGCATCTTACGGGGATACACCTCCTGCCCAAATGATATGGAAAAAACAAAAAGTAGGCAGCGTAAACAAAAAGAAACATGCAATTGTTACGTCCTGACGAAGCTTTGGTGACGACAACGTATTGTGAGAGGGCAAAATATAAACTTGCTTTCATGTGCGCAGAAATAAAATAATGAAGTAATTATCAAATAATTTTAAATCAATGTAAAAACAAATAAGTGGTTATCTAAAACAGGACGACACGATTAAGCGACGAGAATGTGTAAAAATGTTATAAACAATAATGATGGATGTGCTGTGTATAAAGATTAATGATACACTGACCTGAAATTGGCTTTGTTTCTTAGATTCTTTGGTTGCTTTTTCTTTAGTAGCATCCTTTTCCTTATCTTTGTCCTTAGATTTTCCTTCTTTTTTGCCGTCCTTCTTGGCATCTTTTCCTTCCTTGCCATCCTTTCCATCTTTTGCTTCCTTATCTTTGGCTTTCTTTTCTTTTTCTTTTTTCGGTTTCTTCTCTTTTGGTGGTGGCTTGGGTTTCGGAGGACTTCCACTGCAGCATGCGCTCTCTGAACAAACGAAAATTTTAGTTTTAGTTTTGTCTAAAAAATGAATAGAAAACTCTTTTAATGTAAAATTAGGCTATTATCCACTTCAAGTCACTAAACCAATGAAATACATAGTCTAAGCAAATTTTATCTCAACTTAAGAAAGCTGACGATTTGGGCAGAGCTTTTTTTTATGAAATGAATAAGAAATAAAGATTGTGACTAACTGTAAAACTATTTTTTTAATCACACTTACCTTGGAGAAGGAAGCAGAAGACATATAATAAAAACAATATGCTCATGCCATATAGGTAGGTGAAGAAGCCCTCGTAGTAGTAAAGGGGTAGGTTGTGGGTGATGACGTCGCTGATGACGTAAGCAATGCATACCACTACTAAAAGCTTCGCGTAGATGAAACTTGATATGATGAACAGCGATGTTCTGAAATAAAAATAATGCACTTATTTAATTAAAGGCCTCCAACTAACAAGCTAAACAAGTACCTAGCGTACCTAGATACCCACTAGGTACCTTCGTTATTTAAATACAACATGTATAACTGCGTGTAATATCGGGTAATAAATAAGTAGATATAGGTATCAGTTCAGCCGTAAGAAATGATGATTGATGAACAAAATAAACCTTTGCAAAATAGCTTTATTATGAATTAATTTAGATTTATAATTATTGACATATTAAGTTAAGCTTTGTTGCTTATTTAAAAGTATATATAAAGTAAAATAAATTGTCAATATTACGAAATCACTGTTTATTGATAAAAGGTACTTGTTTATAAATTTACAAATTGTTGGAGGATTATAATTTAAAATATTTCCGTAAATAAAAAATATAAATAAAATTGAGTAAATTGTTTTTAACAAATAACGCCTAATGTTCTCCATCCTATGTTTTCTCTTGTTGTTTTTTATGTTTGTGTATTTACATGAATTTTGTAAAATAAATAACGAGTACTTAATATTTTATTTTTGAAATTCAATTAAAAGGTGTTTAAATTGACAAAAGTGATTTTAACAATTTCACAAAACTTGAAGAAATATTCTATCGAACCTTCCTCCTTTTGAAGTCGGTTGAAAATGTGGAATATGGATAGAACAAAGCGGGTATATAGTATTAAACAATGGAAATGAAATTTTAAATAATATTAACCCGTCAACTATTTAAAGAAAATATATTTGTATGGTGAAAATGTAAAAATATAACTCCTTTACATGAGTGCATTCAATTTAAAGTATAAAATAATAAACTTTTTCACATTATTTATATTATAGTCAATATATTTTTTAAATTTCCTTTCGAAAAGTTTTTAAGTCACCAGAACAATGAAAATATATTGACATACTTCTTTGACGGCTTTGGTTGTACGCATTTGAGCTCCATCTCTTTGTTCGCGGTGTTGTGTTTCTCGGCGATAGCAATGTCGCTGCCTTGCTGCCTGTGCTGTCCTACTGGCAGGGTTGCCATGTTGTCCACCGCCTCCAGGTCCACTGTGGCCACCTTCACTTCAGCCTCTGTGGGCTGATGCTTGTCCTTCCCCATCACTAACACTTCACAATTCAACGGGTCAAAGGGTCACTACAGGACGTCCATAGTTATACTTATTTCAGGGTTAAGGACGAGGGCAGGGCACTGTCACAAGGATTTCTTGAAGGTAAAAGGCTCCGGAAACGCGAAGGTGCGGCACAAGACCGAGCCTCTGGCTTTAGTGCGCTGAGAGTTGCGCAGTAAGGGATGCTGCGCGACTGGTTATCCCGACAGGGGCGGCACCGACCCTCTCTGGCGCTCCCTATTTTGTGTAAATTGCTGTCGGAATGCCGAGAGGGTCGTAATTTTTGTACGGTGTTGCGATTAGACGGCTTATTGGAGGGAGAGGGGAATCAAATGCATGTTGACTGCACTTTGATATTTTTAAACAACAAGATAGTCACTTTGAAGTTTATCAACTTAACGAACTTTAACTTAAATATTCTTAAGTTAGTTAAGTCTTCATTTTACAATGCCGCTGGTTGTATGTAAACATGCTGTAAATAATAACAATAAATAACCTACTTAATTGGAATATATTAAATCAAATTAGTATTTATAAACTACATTTTATCTTATTTAAAGTTTGATCTATAAATAAAAATCTCACAAAAACTTACATTTTAAAAATATTATTTATATAAAGATTATTTCCGGATTCGAAAATTTGTACAACCCTAACGAAATTGGCGACACGCGGTCGATAGAGGCGCGTCTCTCCCGGAGAGCTTTTGGGAGGCTGCGCGAGCGACCCACTGACCCGGCCAACTACGGCCTCTCGTACTAAGCATGAAGGTAGACGCACCCTACTTGTGGCAGCCCTACTGATGCACATGCGATGCGCCATAAAAATGAAGTGTACTTAAAAAGGAGTCTGCAAGAGTCGGCAATAATTAATATCTTACATGGATAGCGCATGCCCGGATTCTGAAAGTACCTATGGTCGAACTTCCTGAAACAGGTCGATGAACTTAGATGCTTTGGACTGTGATAGCAAATATATTAGAAATTAAAAATACAAAATGATGAATCAGAGAGGGAGAGAAGCATAAAACAATTCCCAAACATACCTAATATTTACTAACTAAATATGGTTAAACCAGTTTAAAAAAGGAGCGTACCTATGTACAATGTAACTCATACCTATATATACCTATTTATTTCGTAGAAAAATAAAAAATCACTTGATGAACGACGACTAAATTAAAAAAAATATATATGGTACCAGGAAAACTTGAAATTTTCCTAACGACGTATTGTAAAAAGATTGGCGATTTATTTGATTAAAAATGTAAAATACTAAGTGACAGTTTGTCTTTTACAAATATTTAGTTATATTTCTTTAAATATAAGATATAGAATATAAGATTGAAAATAAAATATTTAAAAAAATACTACAGCAAACTTAAATAACATGTGTTAAAAAAAATTTGAATGTACTCTGAGAAACTATTTTACGTTTGATAAAACAACAGTTAATCTTTGTCAGTACATCTTTTTCTTATTATACTTTAGTCCTAGCTAAACTACATGCAATCATTCTATCCTAATTTTAACCCAATATTCTAAAGATTAACCCTGTTTACACGAATTAGATACATATCTCACTATAACTTATGTTTGTCGTTTCCGCACGTTTCATACCAACAGAGTGAGACAACAAGATTTGTAATTAAATAAAAATATATTAGCAAAAATGCAGAGGTTACTGAACCAGTCCCGACCCTGTATTATAGGAATCATGAGCACCAAAAAGAATGAGATACACGTACAGATAGAGTTTTGTAGGTTTATGAAGTTAGTTTAATAGTTTGCTTGAACATTACTTGTTGTTACGATTAGGTACATAAAGTCTACGCATTAGTACATAATACTCGTACCTATATCTTAATTTATACACAGCCTTACTGCTTACCGTCATTAAGACAAAAGATTGAGACATAGTAATTAGTAGTCCACTGCTACTGAGCTTCGTTAAAATCGTCGTGTGCATTCTAAGTAGCTGCAGTAAGTATTGCATAATATTGTTATTTATCATAACACTAAACGGTAAGAAGTTGTCACCGAATTATCATTGTCAGTGTAACTTTGTTTTATAATTTACATTTCACTTTCTGTTAATATTAAGAAATCATTTGTTTTGTCATTATTTGAAGGTAGTCAAACCTTCGTAGCCTAGGTGGTTGAGTTACATTCTGGACGTTATTGATTAAAATCCTTCGGAACGCATAGTTATTTTTTAAATAGTTTCCCATCTGTCCTAGGTAGGTATATCCTGTACCTAAACAAGTATGAAGATTCCGTGCTTCGAAAAGACACGTTAGGTATACCTTTGGTCCCGGCTGACTTCTGAGGGTCATTAGTCATTACAGACACCTATATAAGTCTGAGTTTTTCGGAATTTTTTGGGTAGGTATGCAGGGTCATTTGATTTTGTAACCCCCGCGATATGAATGATGTATAAGTCTTAAAGTTATTGAGAATTGACAGAATTCTTGCAAATCGTTGCATAATTTTATATGCTTACATATACATTTAAAAAAGAATAAATAAGATGATGTTACACCTACTTAAAATGCTATGATTTTCAAAACATTTGTTGTTTTTGTTATAGGATTAAACATGGAGATAATGTATTTCCAAAATAGTCACGTTTTAGCTGTAAACCTTCAGAGAACCATATTTATTTAGCATCATCTTATGGTAAGCCGTTGCATATTTGGTAATCTAAGTATCTTTATATATGGACAGTATTTTTTTGTTAATTGCTATTGTGACGACCACACGATTACAATGACAATAGACATTAGATATCCTGAACGCATAATTTTGTCCTTGAACTCAATACCTACCTACCTATCAAGAGTACAACATAGTTATTTAGAATATAGCAAAATTATTCGCATAATATGTCCTCTTAAAAATTTACATGTAATAAATATTTTAATATCTTTATTTCGGATTTTAATAAAATTTGAAAACATAATATATGACATTTGTTCTGGTCAATCTGAAAAAAACAACAATTGATTTACAATTCTCCTTCATCCATGCATAAATGATCAAAATGATAACAGTTATGTATTTCTTATGTATAAATCTGTCAATTCTCAATGTATTATGTATTTCGTTCCATACGTTTAAATGTAAAATAGTCTAACCTAACGGTATCCTTTCATCATCAAGGGACCGTCCACATCCGATCCCACAACAGGCGAGCGCCTCTTGACCGCACTTAGGTCTATCTTCCACTATCAGTGATAAGATAGAAAAGAGTTAAACTGTGAATTAACTCGATTGACTCAACCGCAAAATTAATTCATACTTTGATGTTGGAGTATAGGTAGGTTTGCTATCGCTTTTGTTAAATTATTACACAAAATATTAGCATATCAATCTGAGGTCAGAAAAAATACTAAAAGTGCAAAAGGCTCGATACTGCGAAAGTCACACACTTGCCAAAAATATTTTAATAAGAATATTATAAAAAAAAAAAATCTAGATTCCTATATAGTTTATATCCGTTAATGTATAAATATTTTTATAATATTTTTCTATGTATTTTATACATTTCATTAGCTTCGTGGATGGCAAAGATAATATTGCTTTTTAGCGGACCTAAGTATTGCTCCGAAGCTGAAGTTTAACAATTAAACGTCATGATGAAAAATAGAAGTAAAGAAATTAGTTTTCAATATTTTAATTTAAATTGTATCTATTTACAAAGTAACTTCTTTTATGCGGACAGTGTCAATGAATGGCGAACAGATCTCTCTCTCCTCTTAGATAGTGGTAAACTGTCGTATTTCTGTAATAACTGAAAATTACTCGACTTTCAACTTTAGGATGAAGGATGTAAGAGCTTTTATTATATTGTCAACTTCGTCACACGTGTCCTTGTTTAGAAGCATCCATGTTCCATGAAGGTATGAGTACGACCATTTAATCGATTGTCCATCCATGCGACATGGAAGTGCTTTGATTAAAGCTTCCTCCCCTTTATTTATTTTTAAATTGTTCGTCGGAGCTTTTTGTATGACGTGACGAATCATTCTACTTCGTTAACTAAATAGACCGACAATGACCTAATTATAGCACAAATGTGAACGTGCTGTGCTTCTTGAAGTCTTTTTATATCATCGTAGTACTTATTTTTCTTTAAATATCTATCTAATTTATTACCAACCCATTCCCCTAGCCTTGAAGGGAAATGTGTGAAAAACACATTGTAGTAGTGGTAGTAACGAAATCGCCAATCCACATAATATTTTGTCTCTAAGGTGAGAGGGAGAGTTTGTGTTGTTAGACCTTGTAGAGTTAGCGTGTGTAAGGTTAAAAGCTTGGCTCTACGTGATATCTGATATCTTTCGGACGGTGAGAGTCATATTTTTTCACCTTGGTTCCATTTTACATGAAAATGTTTTGGTGGGATTAAGGTTTTCTCGTATAAAATTACCATACTTTCAACAACACATTTATTTTGAAGGTATTCAAATAAATCCAAATGTACTTACTGAATTTCTGAAATGCAAGGGATTTTTTAGCTAGGTACTTCGTCGTAAAATGATTTTGATATTCCCAAATCGAGGTGTGAAATGATAAAATAAATAAATCATCTTAAATACTTAAGTTCCCTTGCTCCATAATACATTGATTTATTGAGAGGATAGACATAAATTATTCATTGACCGTTCGGTTGTACATTTATTCATGTCGAGTCTTGATATCTTGAATAAGATTGTTTGTGTAGGTATTGTTAGTTCTTTATATCTATATTGATTAAAGGATATAGATAATTATTTTAATAGGATAACGTAAGTGCAACTATAGCCCTATGCTAATAAGATGTTACGGGCATACCTTACTACACAAATAAACTATATGTTTTCCGAATGTCCATCATTAAAAATGGTTACTTCATGAAATGAGAGATTCTGATTTTTTTAACAGACCATACCATTATTAAAGCACTCTGTACTAATCGTACTAATTTCTACCCAACTAAAACCACTAGAGTTACAACGCTCGTAAATAATACCCGTAAGTGCCCTAAACTATTGTTTCGTCGTTCAGTTTTCAGTAGGAACGTAATAAAAATTATAGTTCAGGTTAATATAACATGCAGCTGGGCAAACAGTTCCTGAGTTAATCCAGACTAAACCCTGCAACCCTGTTCCGCATTCGTACGACCATAAACGTTATGTAACGGGTTATTGTGGGCATCAAACGAATAGGAATTTCATTGTTCTACAGCCATGTTGTCGTCGTGACCCGGTACTTTAATAATTATGATGTATTTATGAAGAAAAAAAAATATCTTTCTTATTTTACACGCATTTAGTTGTAAATTAGCTGAGAGTAAGAACTTGGTTAAGTAGACAAATTTAATTCAAAAGTTTTGTTACCTAAAAGTTAAAAATTAATTCAGTATTAACAACTTATTACGTCTATAGACCAACTTTATAAGCGTTATAATTAACTAGTTTAAAAAATATATTTTACAAACACTGATTTAAAATATAAATTATGCACTTTTTACGGCTGAACTGTACAATTTCACATTTTTATTATATTTATTTGCTTTGTTTGGTTTTTCCATGTTTAAATCGACAAATCTCTAATTTTGAAAAATGTATTAGTCTGGATGACTTCGTCTATTCCTGGTTGTTATTACTGGCTTTGTTGCCACTGAGGACAAATGGTAAAAATAATCCTGATTGTCACCAGTTGCGACGTATAACACAAACTTTCCCAGTTGTAGCTACTGGCTTAGAGTAACAACTTACTTAGCATTCTTAGGGACAGTCTCAGGCTGGCAACAGGTCCGATACCTCAGGACTGCCTCCGTTGGCGTCAGGGCGTCGGTCTCGTCCGCCGGCGCCTCGCACTCCTCGACCACGAGGGGCGCGCGCGCCGGCGACGTGTGGGAACCGTACCCGTCGGAATTCAGCTGGAACATACTATTATTTAGAACCATTGTTAATACCAGTGCCAGCTAATTTAGGACCATGTAGCTGAGGTAATAGTAAGCTAAGGAGACTCTGAAAAACACGCTTAGATGATGTTTAAGTGTAATAATATTTGGAACGTTTACCTAATTTCTAAGCTTACTGTCAAGGACTCTTGTATTCATCATCATTGCAACAATTTCTAGGGAGCATCCTAAGCCTTTGGAGTCCATGGAGCTTAGCCAAAGTCACAATTTTAATACGTTAACGAATATCGACAAGAACAAAATGTATGGCGTGATTTAGCGCAGCTTATGTCAAACTTTGTGGGTTTGGCTAAGCCCCCTTGTCTGCTAAGGAATAACTTTTTTTTCTTTACGATGATAATAAGAATCGGCATTATTTTTATAACGTCAACTGCCTGTTTGAAGTCAATTTACTTTGAGAATGCCCTTGTTGGTGGAAATCGAGAATATTGAGACCTTTGGTTGTCCCTTATATAGATGCATTTACAAATTTATGAATCGAGATTAATTAGTCTATTCTCATGCCGGATACTAAATGGCAAAGCTTCCATATTAGTTACGTAGTAGGAAACTAAAGGCTAGCTAGATGAGAACTATGTGCAAGATACTAAGAACTCTAAGTGCATAACAACATATATCATGTCAAGTGAAAAGTGTATTCAATCATAACTGTCACCATTATTAAATTCATATTTTTACCACAGACAAAAACAAATATATGATTGATCTAATTTTATTTTATTTATAAGGCAACAAAACAGACTTCATTTATTATTATTCATTTATTTACAATACTACATTTCTCTAACAAATAGGTACGTAAATATTAACTGTTTTAAACCAAAAACAAAACCAAATTTTCCAGTATTCTTTATTTAGAAGACACGTGATATACAATAGAACACGAAAACTCCGACAGATGATACTACCGGTAGAGACTGTGGTTGCTCTACACTTCTAGTGCTTTAATGTTTCATACTAAAGCTTTAGATCTATGCGATTATTCCTTTAAACTTTCTAGAAAAAACGGCAATTACGATCTCGACAATGACACTTCCCTCCACTTCCCATGGCTCTACCAACCTCTCGGTTATACGAGCCGAATCTCGGGAGAGTGCGCTGTACTAGCATTTACAATCTCGACAATGACAGTCAAAATGAAATACAAATGATAAGATGGGGATGAGCTCACTTTGACGATGGTGCCGACCTGGGTGTCCTGCGTGGGCTCCAGCGCCCGTTCGCGAGGCACCTCCCGCAGCTCTCTGGAGTCAGCCCCTTCCACAGGCGCGCCGAGCAGCCGCTCTTTCATCTCGTGGATGTAAGGGCAACGCTGCATCGCGATGTAAAACTCGCGTACGCGCACCTGAAACAAGTACAGATTGAAAATTCAAAATCAGAACCTATTCCGCAGAAATACTTTCTTTAATAATTATGACGTAACACCAGGGATCGGAAATATCTTTGGAAAATGTAGTAAAAAAATAAAATATTTCTCAGCAACTTTCATCCTTACGATTTCGCTCAATAATTATTTATCCAAAAATAACGGTATTTTCCACGTACTTCTTCCCTAAAATTATTTCATTGACAATGTTAAATACTGGCATTTTTAGATCTTAAGAATAATGGTTTTTATTCCTGCAACTGTTCCTGCAGTAAGTACTCCTGCGGCAGATTAGTGATTTTCACTTGCTACAGCCCTTACAGACCTCCCTCTCTATTGCATCGCTTTTGCATACTTATTAATTGCAAAACTATATTTTTGGATGGGACCAATTTGGCATGGTAAAGCAATAACAATCAACCACTGACGATTATAAAAATAAATAAAGTATTGGTTTATTGAATGAAATGATTAGACTATGATGAACAGAACTAATTAAGTTAATCATGTTCGAAGAATTTCCGCTTCGATATTCTCTATAGATTGCACTTACCACGTGCCTAGGTGGATTGCTGATGTTATCTATAATCGTCAAAGTAACGGCAGCATTCGATCTCTCGAATTCTCCTCTTATCTTTCGATGTCGTCAGCTTAAAATATCTAGATATTAGTACGTGTTTATTTAAGAAATTATAAGGAAATAACCTACAAAAAGGACAACTGGACTTTGTCTTAAGCACAATCAAACCACCAAATTAGTGCATTTTCCATAACCAGACTAAATAATACAAGAACTTGATAACTTCTTTGCCCGAAGATAGCCCATTTTAAATCGAAACTAACATCATCTTCATAACCCATAGTTCTTTTTATTCATCCATATTAATATTATTAATGAAAAACTTGCATTTACGGCTAAATCGCTGGACCGATTTTAATGAAATTTGGTATGTATAATATAAAGACCGGGGGTCAAACATAGGTTAATTTTTTGTGCGATATGTTCGAGTAGTTTTAACTGGAGCACTCATTTTGACAAGTTGCTGTTATATCAATGCATATGTAATAACATCAACTTGTCCTTTGGATATCCATCATCGTCCTTCATATACTTATTTACTGCGATGGCTCGACGACCCGAAGTGGTCCCTCCTATTTTGCACCACCCCTTGCCAAAGTCCATCATGTAAAAACATTAATTTGTCCAAAAGACAAGTTGATGTTATTTGTGCTTTTTTTACAGTTATAGTGTAGGCATAAAGTTCACATCTCAAGTACGTGTATATATAAGCATTATAAGCAACGTGGTCGAGTAAGTTGCTCCATTACTGTCTTTACAGAAAATCATATAAGGGACGAGGAAAAACGTGTTCGGAATGCAAGAGTCTCTCTCATTCAGCGACTGTGCTATGCGTAGAGACTATTGATGACCAATCGACACACATAGTTTATAAAACTACTAGCGACCCGCCACGGCTTCGCATGAGCATAAAAACCTTCCTTTTGAATCACTCTATCTATTTAATTAACCGCATCAAAATCCGTTGCGTAGTTTTAAAGATTTAAGCATACAAAGGGACATAGGGACAAAGAAAGGTACTTTGTTTTATACTATGTAGTGATTTATGTTGATTGATCATAATACTTCTTGGTTCAGGTGCTTAGTCAGGTTTCTGCACAAAAATATCCAAAAATTTGACGTGCTTTAAAGATAGATATTACTTACTTTATTAAAACTAAAGAGTTTGTTTCAACGTGCGCTGTAAAATATATAAATTCAAGTATTTATCTTTATTTCACTCAACAAGTTACTACAAACTTAATCAATTGGAGCACTGAAGGTACCAAACTAGACCGAAACCTGTATCTTAGAATGTTGTCACTAATTCCTATATACCTGAGGGCACATACAGCAGCAAATGTGTTATGCTGGACTGCCGGGAGGCTGAAATAATCAAAACATAAAGCATTAACTAACTTGTTGTTTAATCTATACGAAGCGACGTACTTATTTAAAGGAAATTTAGCATAGGGATACTTTATTGAACCATAAAGATGGACATAGTCTACTACATACTTTTGGTCGCGACTCGCGATAACTATTAAAGTCATAATATTTTATATGCAATAAAAATCTATCAAAATGGAGCTTTTTATACACCAACAAATGCTTATATATTTTACGCAAAAACCTAAAATAAATAACAATAAAAACATTCGGCTTCGATGGCGTAACGACGGGCTACTAATTAATCGCTTTGGAAGCCACTCTGGTGCGTGACAACGCGGCCCTTGTGACCTAAATAACAGCATCATAAATTGGTTTGAAAGTAAATGAAGGTTTTCATTTAAGAAATTGATTGTATTGTAAATTCGTCAATGTTAGTAAAAATATGTTTTAAATGGATCCACAGAAAAATAAAAAATAAATCATTGATTAATTAAGGATAACTATAAATGTTTGTGATGAATACGCGCAATTATTTAACTTATTTTTTTAAGTTTGCGGAGAATAATTCAACTTAACGTTTTGTGAATTGATTAAATATTGGCGTTCCCGTTATCTCAACACATAATTTGTATCTATATGTGAAGACCTATTATTGGCTTTTTGTTATAAAATCTGTTACCTATGTAAATTTATTTGCTGTTGGTCATCCAAATGTATAAAATAAAATAAAATAAAATAAATAAATAATTAATTGAACCACATAGGTTTAAAGAAAAATAATTTTGGGGCCAGTATTTTCTTTTTGGATACTGTTACAATTATTAAAACTAACTTATATATAAAATATTCAAATATAAAAATAAATAAAAACTAATTTAATACGTTTATGTTTATTTATTTATTGATTAAAGATTAGAATCTCTGGATATGTGCAATCATATTAGGTACTAGTATCAAGATAAGAATTTATGAAGTTATAAAATACATTGTCATATATTTTATATGGTTTACGGTATGTTAAAGTTACAACCCGCTGCATATAACGTATAGTAAAACAAAAGTTATGACCAGTATAATAGCTAAATCTGGCACTAGACGTGCGCATAAGCATTCATGTCAAACTCATTGGAACCAAACAAATCAATGCCACAGCTAATGGATTATGTATTTAGCCCGACCCTATGTTAATTGTAGAAACACACTTCACAAATTCCTCAAAAGAAAGAGTAGATAGAAACAGCTCCTTTGTTTGCATATATTTTTTGTTTCTACCCACCTTCCATGCAAATATTGTGTTCTTATTGATATAAGAACTCAATCAATTCATGTAGAGCATAGATTAAAAAAACTTTTTAATTCGCGAGTGGTAAACTCAGACGTTTAAAAATTGTGCTAGATATTTGTATGTAGTTATTATATGTATGTTTATTATTTTTTTTATTGTATGTAGGTATGTATATTTATGTATTTGTATATGCTGTTTTTATAGTATTATGATATTTGTGTAGGTTTATTTATCTAGACATGTATGTGTATCATGTAAGTATTGTACTTCTACTTTCTACTTAGTAGAAGAGAAAGGATGCTTTTAAGGTAGTCCTTATAAGCATCCTCTCTCCCACTCGCAGATTAACTGTAAGAGTATTGTACTTTTGTTTTATTTCCATGCTTTTGTTTAGTACAATAAAGTTATTACAAACAAAAAAAAAACAAAAAAATGAAGAGACCGCCCGCGATTTCCTAATTCTATGATGTAGAGTTCGCATAAAATATTTTGTGGGTCGTATTCAACTATTTGGGGCAGTTAAAGAGTATACTAACATAATGTACAGTCGGCTACAGAGAAATCTGACCCCCATACCACAGTATCACTATAGAAAGGGGGTCATTTTTATCTGCAGCCCACTGTACGTATTGTACGTAGTTCGATAGACTAGACCACGATGTTATTTGATACATGTGCCGCCAGGTGGCTTCTGGCGTTGACTGATGAAATATCTTTCTTATATTTTTGTAAGAACATCTGGTTAGCCAAACTTGCAATATCTTTAGCAGTCTAGAAACAACGTCAGAAACGTTTTCGATTTACGATTTGCATGTAACCACAGGTCAAGAAAGCCACCCACAATCTTTAGTTAGATTATCTCATACGAACAAAAGAAGCGAACTCTAAGTGCTCTTGCAGATTGACACTGATATTTTTGATGTAGTTAACTACCTAATAAAGTTAGCATTGTTGACTGTTTATTGCTGCATAATAGATATTATATGGGTAGAAACTTGTGTATGTAATGTATTTATTACTAACAACGTAACAATTTATCAGTGACAATCGCAACTGCCCGTTTATAGCCACATTATCACCATCATCATTTCAGCCTTATGCGTCTATTCTAGACGATTTATGTCACAGTGAATCTATGGAAAATGACAATTTATGTACAATGTATCTTCAACGGACAGTACAGTCAATGAAAATAATAAAAAAAGCCAGCTTGTTAAGTAGGTAACTTTGTCAACATTACCATAAGACCAAGACTTTTTATCCCAGTCAACTTAGAGGTACCGATGCCTATGATCTTTGTCATCAAAATATTATTTTACCCTACCGACAGAATTTAATAAGTACTTTTGTCAAGAAAATATGAAAAGAAAAGCTAGGCAACATTCGTGCAACAATAAAGCCATACAAATTTGCCCCGACCTACTTGAACAATTGGTGCTCCCGTGTAAGGAAAACTTATGTAAATGAGTCTTTCTTGTGCTCATTTTGGGGACAATAGAGCATACGGGACACGTTTTGGAGCTTCGTGAGGTGACAGGTGACTGATATTGTTATGATAGATTCAATAATATAGTAGGTATTTGCTCAAAACGAAAAAAAATACGTTTATAAATCTCAAATATTTTAATTGAGAATAACATATTCAAAATTTTGCAAGTGTTGTTCTATTTAGTTTTGAGACTAGTATATTAGTGTATGTTTGAAGTAAGCATAGTTTTTTTACGGTAGTGAAATATGAACTGCAACAGAAGGATAGGATGAATCAGAAAAGCATTTGAAACGTATTGTTAGAGAGGAACAGAGAGAATCAGTTGAACAAAACAGAATACATAATTAAATATAAAAATTATATACATAATTTTACACGTAGTACTACATTGGTTAAAAGAAGAGCTTTACTTAAGGAAATACAGAAGAGGAAAAATGTAGAAACATTAGATACGGCATGATAACTCTATAAAAAACATTATGCAAGACAAATGGAACTCGGGGAAGAGATAGACTAAAGGAATAAATAAAGGAAAAGTGATAGCCGTGTCGTATCAAGATGTGAAAACGCAAGCGGAAAATAGAAGTACCTGGAAGAGACTCCACCGTCAAGAGCACAGCTTTTAAATTTGCTAATCATTTATGTGTAAAACGTTAAATCAGCTATGTTTCTTGAATTACAAAGCTATGGGTAACTAGAACACACTACTCTAAGACAAAACACGATAGTTAAGAAGAACAAGTGACAAAACGAGTTTTCCTCACATTAAGGGGATTAATTCAGCTATGCGGAGGTTGCGGAAAGCGGGCTGAATGTATGTTTTTTGCGGAGAGAAACGTTTCTATTATGAGCGGTGAAAATACCAGCACAATCTGGTCCGGCTCGTGAGTCCCTTACCCATATGTGGTTGGAACTGCCACGAATGTGTTGAGAGTAAAATAATCAGTATTTTACGTACGTAAACACGTATGAGTCGTACGTATTAAGCGGTTCTGATAAATTCAATTTATGAACATGAGCGAAACGTCAACGTCTAGTCAACTTGATTTTATTGTTGGTGTGAAAAATAATGTGTGAAAATAAATAGTATTTAAAATTTGACTCGACTTCGGTATATTGAAGTGTAGGTATATTAATTAATTGGGCTTACTCTAGAAAAACACAACAAAAGATTACCTATTTCTGCAGACATCTTATGCCAAACATTTGAAGTAGGTATACTACAGACTATTAAGTGACGTGCTTTGTAATCATGTAAATTACATCCGTCGCATTTTTTGTACATTATATCGCAATATATAATCACAAAAAAACTATTTCTATTAGGTATAAATAGTAATTGTCGGAATTATATCATTCGCAATACTTAAAACCTATTTGCCCTTATATTTTATTGGCAGATTATTGATTAATCAGCTCGACTTTTTATAGAACCTATAAGTTCAGACTATTATTTATTCCATAGTCCCGTAAATGTAGTGGTAAGTCATCATTTTTTTCTGTACATTTTCCTTCTGATTTGATTATGCACTGATAGCTTAGATCTGTTTGTGAAAGCTAATTCTATTTTTATTAAATATATTTCTAGTCTTCACTTTCTTTATAATAAAGAAAAGCAACATTATTATAAATGTTTCTCCTAGTCCTTGCCGGTTTGCGTGACAGCAGGACTGCAGGACTCCTGCACAATCGATTTCAATTCCGAGTAGGTAAACGAGGTTAATAGGTCAACAATCAATGAAATAGTTATTACTTTAATAAACACTAACCAACAAGAACTAGTGACTGTGTGCTCCACGGAAGCAAGCTTTCAGCAAGCCTTATACATCTATTTATATACTTAAAAGTTTTATTTTATTGCGTAAGTTTACTAACATACTCAATAAAATTGAAAGAATCAAATCTTTACAATAGATCTTTGGCAAAGAGGCTATTTTTGTTTCTTTTTTGTCCCTTATTTACCCTTTTTACAAAAAGAGTTGTTATGGGCCTTCATACTCTACCATTTCTCTCTGTTCTGGGCAGTGAAGATACAGTTACGCGTTGCAACGAATGGGACCTGTTTTTATCTCCTTCATTAGTTACTAAGTTATCAGGTCAAATCAAGAAAAGAATAATACTGATAGTTGAATTTAAATCGAAGTACGGTCAATGATCGTAATGTCAGAATCTCGAATAGCGGAGACAGACATATCTGAACATCTTATTTAGATAAATGATAGTACCTAACTGTTTCTTACAGTTATACTACCGAAATCCTACTTGAAGCTCACAATGACAAAGTTTTGCCTGTTTATTTAACTTTAAAATAATTTACAACCTAAATATCCTTAAGATGTATGTCTATTATGTTTAATTAAATAATATTTAAGCGATGCTGACTTTTGTTTCTAACGTTTATTTTGAAAGTTTTCGCAATAACATTTTATTGAGAAAACTTTCAAATTAATTTTAAAAAATATATCTTTTTGACATGATAAAACTACTGCACACTCTGCATGGCGGCGGCTGGGAAATCTGCCTATTGTCTTTGCACTTCTCTCAACAATACTTTATGTCAAGTGTTGCACAAAAAACTGTTAATTTAAAAAAGAAGGAAAAGTTTGAGATAGAGCTTTATGTTTTTATGTTTAAATTAAGAAAATAATATCTAGGTATTTTCCTAAATGTGTATAGCTTGAAAAGTTGTACTCGGATTCGCAATATTCTTTCTCGAATAAAATCCCGACCGAGATAGAAGTTTTTTGAATTTCTAATATGGTAGAGTTCCATCTGCTTTCTGCAAAAATCATCACTAAATAACTAAGTTTATTTTATAATAATAACAAAAATTAAAACTGGTATATTTATGACTTTTTTGCAATAAAGACAAGACATTATAACAATCAAATTTATTAAAAAGGGCAGGTCAAGCCATAAAAAGTTAGGGGTTATTTCATAATACAACTGTTAAACTAATACATCTGTCGTTCTATATTTTTAGACAATTTTACGATCTACGAACAGCTATTTACTAAGCGTTAAGTATTTGAAACGGTCATTATATATAAAAATAGGTTTAGAAACTGGGTCAGTAGGGATGTACGATTTCGATGAAGCTGTATAGACGACCACAATGTAAACAACGGTAGTAGGTTGGTACTTTTAATTCGAGACTTATAGTGGTCTGGACAATAGCCATCGATAAAAGATACTTCGATCAATCTTGTTTGAACCGTGCGCTCATTTTCACGCGATGAATTGATTTTATATGGTACTGAAAAGTTAATCTATATGTCTTTTTTATGTAGAGAAATATAAAAAAGATAAAACGGACGTAAATATATAAGATTTTCATCATTAACTCCTTTTGACTTACAAGATCATACAATCGTAATAAGAACCTTGATTTATATTACTCGTACCTCCTAAATTGAACTTGGATGAAAAAAATAATGGTGCTATTTTTAATATGAGCACTTTCAATACGAAAGTAGAATATTTGGTCTTGAAATAAGAGCTCTCTCTGTCTCTCTCTGTCTCTCTCTGTCTCTCTCTGTCTCTCTCTGTCTCTCTCTTATATTTGAGTTTGAAAGGTGCTTTGGATCTCGTGATAGAAAGATATCAATACTCTTTATCATCAGCATAAAAAACATACAAAGTTGTGCTGTCTTAGTTTTTCCTTGTGATTGCCAGATCACCCCATGTTAAATCCGTTAAAGTTAAAAAAAAGTCCAAACTAAAATACTGTATAAAGAATATACTTAATTAAAACAGCGTTCGGAAAAATTGAGATAATCTTCTCCTGGTAATACGGTCAGCCAAAGCTCCCTTAAAAATGGCTAATATTTTTCCAATCAAGCATGCACCGCAAATAGCACAAAGCCGCCGAACGGAAGTTTAACTAGGTTTCCAATATATGATGCAAGAGACACAGAACATCCGTGTTTCTGTTCCGAGGAAATTAATTTTGTGTCTATCTGTTGATATTGCATTAGTAGGTCAGAATAACATAAATCTGCGTCTTTTAGACTGAATGTAATTAGTGATTACACTTTAACAGCGGCTCCATCCCTATTTTCATTACGGGTGTTTTTCTTTTAAGTTTATAGAATTGTATGGTATTTATTTTAACCAATCAATAATCGTCTCTGTTTCATTTATGTCTTTCACAATAATAAGACTTCCTTAAATCTTTATTAGTGTCTCCATAGATTTATATTCATCTATATAGGTGGTATTGTAGCGTCACCAAAGTTTACAAATATTTCACACAACATCTGTAATACTCACGTTTACATACATACATACATACCTACCTACTACGTTACCTTTTTCGATCATTATTCAATTATTCGGTGACTTTCCCTTGCAGAACATAGACCCCATTTTCATCACTTCGAAAACGATTTGTTACTCAGCACAAAAATGATTTCCCGCCTAGCATTTAACAAATGGACAAATTGATGAAAGTAACGATAATATGATTCACGTACTACGTACAGACAGACCGATGGATCGAACCCCGCAGCATTTGCATAATAACAAGATCGAATACGCCATAATTTGTGTGCGCGATCACGACCCGTAATGTTCATGAATTGTTGTTCGGATGCATTGGAATCCAATGAAAATTTCAAACAGCCATTTTGTTTTGGA
The DNA here is from genome assembly GCA_947044815.1 of Apomyelois bistriatella. Taxonomy (NCBI): domain Eukaryota; kingdom Metazoa; phylum Arthropoda; class Insecta; order Lepidoptera; family Pyralidae; genus Apomyelois; species Apomyelois bistriatella. The sequence continues at coordinate 4,737,623 of OX345693.1, forward strand.
ATAACAAAAACAGTTAAAGTAGTGTGCTTTTAAGATTTTACGGATTAAATATGGTGGTACTTTACTTATGTTTTAGCAGTTTGACTCTTTAACGAAATAATATTATTTAGATCTACATGCGACGAGGTTGACGTTTGATATATCATATTTATGGCAGTTGATAAAGAAGAAAGAGGCTTTGAATATAACTCTGAGAAATTTGGAGTGGTAAAAACTTGGTTTTGATCTAATAAGTCGCATGACCACAACATTCAATATGAGAATAACGAGGGAAAGGAAATCATAGCTCAAAGCTATGAAATACGGGTAAATAGTAATGATAAAATATCACCATTAGAAAAAAATAAGCTCAACTCTTTACACACTAAGATATTGAGAATAGACTATTTCAAGTTTAGGTACTCAACACATTGCTGGACACACTACGTCTATAGACGTTATAACAATTAAACTTCTATTGTGTTTTTAAAACTGTCCAGCAATGTGTTAAAAAAATGGTGCCTGATTACGAGTGAAATAGGTAATAAAAAAGATAACCTACATTAGAAAAATAACTACCTTCTACGCCAAAATAATACCTATAAATAAGTACATTTTGCAATCCTATCTCATCAAAGAATCAATAATCCAAAAAAAGATACAGATAATAATTCGTTTTCTTCAGAGCATTGATCGAATTTACCATGACATCATACTAAAGCCAGACAATTGTATGACGACATCTCCACAGAAATCTCCCCTATCTACTTATTACTTGAACAGAAACCTACTTCTATTGTAATACTTACTTACTATATTTGTGGGACTTGAAAATCGTTTTCAAAATTATAAAGTGATTCCTAATTTTATAAGATGTTAGGAAACACTGGACTATATGCCAACAGAAAATGAAATTTTATGAGCAGTAATTAACTAAGTTTAGTTACTACTTCGAGATTGCTGTGTGTAGACTATTCCCTAAATTATTAGTATCTATATAATTCACTTTTCTTAAAAAACCTACAAAGAAAATTGTTGTGACTTAGAAATAATACAATTTTGTAGAGCAGCTGCTCGTGTCTTTGTAAGATTAAAAGATATTACTGCTCCAGTTTAAAGAGCTGACTTTACATCAACAGATGAGGAACGTGCGCCCTACTTTACGAAACTGGTAGGTTATTCTACCTTTCTTCATCAGATTGTTTGTTTACGATTGAAGTCATTGCTAACTTCCTGATCGGTAATGGCATCGACGCCTAATATTTTATGATTGCAATGATTACTATTATTTTTCATTTTGTAAAAACTAAAATTATATTTGCATTTCGTTAAAAAAATATGTATCCCTTTTTTTATTTTTAACTTTATTTCTTTGCTATGAAGTACAACGCCCTTGTACAAAAAGAGAAATATTTTTCATTAATTTAAATATTAAATAGTAACACTGTTTTTTTTGGACTAATATCTTTATAAGTTGATTCTATAAAATATTGTTTATGTAATTTTTTGTGGTCTTAAGTTTATTATTTAGTTCTTTTTATTTTTGAATTGAGATTTTTTTATAATATTTTAAGTTAGTTATTATTATTATTCTAATTGAAATTAGGACAAAAAGAAATATTTTGTTTAAGTAGACATAAATATGCCGTCATCCCAAGCCTTTTATCATGTTGAGTAAAAATAACCTGGAGCAGCTACGATACGACACCATATAACTTGTTTGAACTTTAAACGCATTACTTCAAAGGGTGAAGTCAGTTATGTAATTCTATATATAGGTTGCTTGACAATGTGTTTTTGTATCCTGTCACCTAGTTATTATCACTTTACCTACGTATAAATTGTATATATAGTACAAAAAGCGGATGAACATTTTAATTAAGTAATATTTTTAATTTATTTTATTTACTACTTGGACTATGAATTAGCTATAGAGGGTATTTGGAAGAATATTTATAACAAATTGATAATTCACAGACTGATCATCATGACAGATGATTGGCTCGACGATCAATCGGATGAAGGGAGATTATTTTTCATTTCCTACTATCCCAACTTCCCAACTTATATATTAAAAATGAGAAAGTGAGTTTGTTTGTTTATTTATTTGTAACACTTTCACGACCTATATACTAAAGCAATCTTCCTAAATTTTGCATATACATAGAAGTATTGAAAAAACATAGGGTATCCTTCATTTACGCGGCCCAAAGCTAGTTTGTTTAAAATATGTTTCTTTTTTTCCAATCGTTTAGAATCTCGTTCTGAATCTAATGGATAAATTTAACTAGTTATTAAAAATTCACAGTGAATAATACAAGTGTAAGACGAAGATATTATATTGAATTAATTTAAGACATTATGTGTAGAGGTACTTACATAAAGTTAATAAATAAATAAAATTACATAAGGGAGCAAACACTTCTTAATTACTTCAATTATTTAGTTCCACGAAGTGGTTAAGGTAACGTACAAGAGATTAAGCCCTTAAAAGCTTTTATAATCTTCTGCCAGTATTTGTAGCAAAAAACCATTAGATTTTCCAGAAAATGTTTGATTTTAAATCCTCCAAAATGTTTAGTGCTTTTTAACTTCTTACACAAATTTATATATATACTAGCTGTTCCCCGCGGCTTCGCCCCGCGTTGGTCTCGGTTATATCGCACCCAAAAGTAGCCTATGTTTGACCTAAGGTCGTTAACTACATCCCTACCAAATTTCATCACAATCGGTCCAGCAGTTTAGCCGTGACTCTTCACGGACAGACAGACAGACAGACAGACAGACTTTCGCATTTATACCCAAACTTAAGTACATTGCGTGTAGAACTAATGGTCGTTGAGATAAAGAGAAATCCGCTAATGCAGCGTAGTACATCCATATATATATATATAGGAATCGATAAGATCTTAGGAAGACGCTGAATTTAAGTCGCATTGAATCTCTCAGTTTAGAAATCTATAAGGTCTATGTCCAGCAGTGGACGTTTTGAAATAATGATCTAACAAAATGTTGATCAAGCAAAACAAACTTTTAATTTAATTTCATTATACTCGTACTTAAAATCCAATGAAAATGATTTGTAGACAATTTAATTTGCGTAGAGTTTCAAACAAAAACAATTCTCAATTCCCGTGAAGAGCAATCGAAAATTGATTAAATCGTGAATGTTAACGATGTCCGGGCCTGAGAACATTTTCATCGCTTCGGGCTAGCGCTGCTCATTAGCACCGTAAACGGGTTAACGCTGGCGGGGAAATTATCCGCTTGCTAATCCCTGCTTAATTTTGCACAAGACTGAGCCATACGTCGGGCTATGGACGGTCGATTGATGTCACTATAAAACAAAGTCGCTTCTCCTGTCTGCCGCATAGAAGCTGTTTTGTTATTATTTTTATGTAATAGTACTAGAATACATATTTACTTATCTTTATTAATGTTTTCGGTTAGTTGTTACCGAGGAAAATACGTTATTTGATAGACAGGTAAAAGGTGAAAAAGATTTTTATAATTGAACTTTTTCTGATTATTAAATTAATAATTCATACTTTCATACTTAATATTATTAACTAGCGACCCGCCCCGGCTTCGTATGGGCATAAAAACCTTCCTCTTGAATCACTCTATGTATTAAAAAAACCGCATCAAAATGCGTTGCGTAGTTTTAAAGATTTATATACATAGGGATATAGAGACAGAAAAAGCTACTTTGTTTTATACTATGTCGTAATAGTGATTGTGATTGTTAAATTAATAATTCATACTTTCATACTTAATATTATTAATGTGAAAGTCTGACTGTTTATCCGCTAGGCTTTCACAGCTTAACACCTGGACCGATTTTGATGAAATTTGGTATGCATAAAGTTAAAGACCGGGAGTCAAACATAGGTTTATTTTTGGTGCGATATAACTTAATACCCTAGCTAGTTAATAATAAATGTCTTACTTAAAAAATATAGAGCGATTTTCAGTGTGCAAATTACAATGGTATGTGTAATTAACTTGTAATTGTAACCGAAGTGGCCCTGCTGAGACTCAAATAGCGCATTTAAATGCCCATAATAATTTTTCACAGCGGCTGCAGCATGGGAACGCTGTACAGGAAATGCTTTGATTAAAACGAATTGACCACCATGACACTTGTGCGGTGCGTGCTTTTCTAGATCGATCATAATTTCGTGTAATTATTTTTGCGTAGGATATTATTTGAAATAGTTTGAACAAAAGAGATGGACAGAAAATAACTTAAAGATAAAAATAATTTAGCAATAATGCAATTTACATGAAATGAATTTTACAACAATTCAAAATATATTGAGAATTTCTTAAGATTTATAGGGTGCATTACTTTTTTATTATGTAACAACTGTCACAATAATAAAATGAAGGCTTTGATATTTTGCTCAAATGTCGGCTAGCTTTGGTTAGCCTTTGGATCAGCTTTGTATTTCATTTGTATGGTTAGAAAGTTGGACGATAATAAGCAAAAACTATCATGTTAATAGATGTTAAAAGATATCATGTTAATAGACACAAAGTGCAGGAAAAGTAAAAAAGCTAACGAATCCAAGCTGATGACAGATTAACAGGTGACTTTGTGAGATCACTAACAATTTGCCAGTAAAATTTTAATTAGGAACAATTCCGCGTCTGAACCAACACTAACAACATTCTAAATGTGCGTACTGACACATTTGACTGTCCAATAATAGCATTGCATTCAAATTTATCTGCCCTAATAATGAATTTGATTCTAACTTGAATTAATTCGACTGATGAAATTGAAAAAATCATAACTTGATAGTTCATGATGCACAGAATGCAGTAATAATGGACACATAATCATATGTAAATGCAACTTATACATCCACCGCAGCCGATACCAAGGTTAATACTTATGACCATATAGTTGCAAAGCTATCAAGTAATACAGGAGCTGTTTGAGCTTGATTAGTGTTTACAATTCAACTACACCTTGATGCATTATGTATTTACTACTTGCGATTCTATAATTGATATTGACCGTCATCGTCATCATGTCTCGTTTAAACGGTGATCTCAACATAGTATTCTCAGCATTGAAACTATTATTTTGGATCATGACATCTCCCTTGGCGTGATTGCTGCTTTACACAGTTCTAGAGAACGCATTACCACAATCTAATTTCGTTTTAAGATACATTATGTAGGTCACAATTTCTCTGACGGTGCTTGATTGCACTGAATTATTTTGATTCACTTTATTCTGAGACTAGAGAAAATAATGTTCTTGTTGAAACAAAATGGCAAATAAACTTTGTGATAAGTTTCTTTGAAATAGGCAGTGTAAAGACTTTTTAATTCATAAGTAAGCTATTTATCCAGCAACTGTAAGCTCCTAATCTGTTTCATCATAATCATCTTTGCGGTCGCAACTTGTTTAAAGCCTAGTCTGCTTCAACGTGATGTTTTTTATTATCTCTCTAAGAGGTACGAAATTTAGTTTTATTTTTACGTTAACCATATTCAAAACTGCTTTTGTTTATGTAAAGTTTAAAGTATAGTCAGACAGAGGTAAAAGAAAATTAAGACCACGTAAAGATAGGGAGTGGTTTAAGTTATAGTTATATCACTAGAGATCTATTTTTTAAATTATAAAAAGTTATGTACGTGTTGCTTTACAGGAAAAATATCCAAGGCATTGATAGTATTAAAATGTTTGATATTACTCATTAATATCAAACATCTTTAATACTATCAATAGTATCAACAAATATAGAGGAAAAAATTTGCAATATACGTAATTGCTCCGGTCAATGTTTCCCACATGTTACAATAAACCACGTTTTCTTTTGTAGTGTCTATATAAATCATAAACATATATTCTGGCAAATAAGATATCATTGACAAGTTGCATTGTTAAAAATTTGTTGATAGTAGAGAATTATAAAAGAAAACATCAAAGCGAGAACTTTGACATTTGGAGCGCACGAGGAAATTACTACTGCACATAGTGACAGAAGTGGTCCGTTTTGGCGGAAGTAAACCGGACTCTACAGCCTTGATTTTGGGCGTTTTTTTGGTTGCACTAGAGTGGGGTCACCAACCTTTTGACACTGAAATTCAGTAACGGTGGCACTATCGCCGTCCGCGGTCGATTCGGAAAACGTAACGCCGCGGCGGCCGCGGCGCGTGCCGGCGTGCGCCAGGGCGCAGGCGTCTTAGGGCGTGCTTCGGCGCGCGGCCGGTCGCGCTTGCAGGCCGAGACTGCCAGAGTTCGCGCGTTTTCCCTCCCGTGCTTTCCCGACGGCAAAGGCGTGCGCACATCAAGCCTGCATTGTTCTGCAAATAGCGGGCAGCCGACGCGAGGGCTGGGCAGCTATTCAACTGAGATGAGCGCGCGCCTTTCAGCTGTGATACTGGCACTCAACCGCGGATGAGAGCAACTTTGCTGTGCTCACAAAAAACAGTTTAGCTTCGTACGTTACACAATCGGAAGTTTCATTACTGGCGCAAAGCTGAAATAAATCCTTCATGCATCTGGTTGAAACAAATATTGCAAATCTGACCGTTTCCGTGGCGTTGAACGAAATTTTCACACTACATCACACACAGTTAGTGAATTCTGTGATTGTACACATAGGTATAAAAAAGAGGACCTATATGTTTGTATGTTTGTCTGCGATTATCTTGATTGTAATAGATTCAATTATGATGCGATTTTCAATAAAAATTCAAAATAGGAGGTTTCCAGTTTGTAGTAAATAACTTTAGTATTATTCAAAATTTACCTTTCATTATTTATTCTGTTAAAAAAATAGCATAGTATAAATAATAATAGCTACTTATTTCATTTTGACGTTTCCCAGAATAGTAGTAGTAATATAATAACTCCGGAGATCAGGACTACCTCAAATTATACCCAACCTAACATTTAATATTTTCAATCAAACTTTCCTTAATGCTAGCCAGCAAAATACGCAAAAGTAAGCAATGTGATGAACGCGCAGGGTGTAACCGCGGGAGTCCAAACAAACATAAAACATGGCACACATCAGAAATGTCGATCGGCAAACAATCGACTTTCTGAGTAATGCTCTACGTGGCCCCATTGCAAGCTAATGCGTTTACTTACAACCGGGAACATAATACGACCATACAAACGCATTTATGTCTGTTAGAAATATGTTTATTTGTTTATGTATAAAGTGTTTTATCCAACCCAATAAAGGGAACTAAGGGTATATAGAGCGACTCGATTTTTTTCCTATTTAAAACATTTTTCATATTCACATACTTAGATGTTTATTTATTTTATTTAACAGTAAACTGTAACATATTATATTATAAACTTTACATTAGGAGATATTGGTACAAGTATGCTGCTACATATTAAAAAAAAAGACTATAACAAACCGCTACAAGATGTTGTACGAGTATAAATGAACATGCGTGATGAAAACTTAGAACTTCAGAAGTTCAGAAGTAGAATATTATTATTATTATCAATCGGAATATGCACGACGAACATTTGGTTAACTATTTGTTCTTTGATATCATTTATATCATAAATTTGCTCTCACCAGCATCACACGAAATAACAAAGGGGTAGAGCGTGAAACTCAACTAGATCTCAATCAAATTATACCTATCTGTGCTCTGCTCGCTTTGTGTAACAAATCGAATTTCAACCAAAATTAAACTTTACGATTAAGCACATTTAATTGTTATTTAAAAACAAAATGCTATATATTTTATATCTGGTTCATGCTCATAATTGTACTTACAATTTATTCGATAAGTTAAGAAAAAATTATAAAAAGCAAATAATGGTTCATCCAGATATACTTTGCTTTTGAATATAAACTCTTTTAAATTAGAAATTAAATATTAATTACTAACAACCACAAGGCAATCTATTCATTAAGACCTTGTTAGCAATAAATTATTATTGTTAAGTTGGTAACACATCGTCATGAAGGCTTGTTAGAGTCATGCAGAGACCGTTCCTCACAATAAGGTTTTAGATTTATGTTTAATATGCAGTCGTAAATTTGCACATAAATTGTAAAAGCCATTTTTTCTTTGACTATGACTATTACTTATCGAGATTGTTTTATCAATGTAATTTTAAATGACAAATTTATTCACACGTCATCAGACCTAAAGCTACTTTAATACTAGCAAAATAAATAATACATATAAAAAAATATGACTTTTACATGCATTAAAGATTTATGCTAAACTGAGTTACTGATGACGATTTTCTCAATATTATTTGTAGTAAAACACTAGCACTCGTTTTTGGATACTTTAATTAAAATTAGATGATTTAGTGCGATATAGTACCACACTCTGGTGCCCGGCTCTAGACCAACACAACTCTACTGTATGAATGCAGTAAAATTTATCTTTTCCCAAAAAGACGCCAGCATCTTAAAAGGCCTATAGACATGAACGACCTAACAAGCAACAGGATACCTAACAAAAAAAGACAGGCCGACGATGAGCAGCAGCGTAGAAATCAGAACTCTGTTGTGCTCGTTAGCAGTCTGTAACTCCCTTTTAACTGTTAATTGTTGAGCAAAAGCCTCTTTTGGACATAACTTCCTTGTTATGTTTTCAGCAACTATCTAATAATTAATGTTATGAGTACACAAGTGCACAAATGAGCTCAAAATTAGGACATTTTTACTTTGAGTATCGCGAAACTATTTTACTAAAAGTATGTAACTTTTAACAACCAAAATACTCAAGTGCAATAAGAAAATAAAAAATAATTGCTTACTACTTAGACACATTCCATTAATATATATTAAAAAAATACAACTTACATTTTCATTGTTTCGTAAACTCAGCAACAAATGTAAGAACAAGAAAACATAGCAGAACACTCAACTGATATTTACATAAACAACACGAATTTCTTGTACACAAATATAATAACAACAATGTCGAGTATTTATAATAACATGCTCCTGTTATAAGGATGTTAACACGGTCGCGTTGTAGCGCAGACGAACTCCATAAGCTTTAAGTTGGAGCTTTCAAATACGATGTTTTTGTTTGAGTGAAAGAGCGAGACAGAGCAAAAAACAACATAAACTTTCGGAATACTTCGGGCGTCTTCGTTGTACGTCTGGTTCAGAGGTTATAATAACACGGAATAGCCTTAAATAGAAGACGTGACGATGCATGTAGACGATATAAGTCATGTTCGTACCTCTTTGAATAAATTAGTGTAAAATGTATGAAATTTAGTTCAGGTAAAAAGGAATTATTAGGAGATTCTAATAAACCTTAATAAGAGTAATAAATATCAAAGCGATGAATAAGATGACTCTTGTTATAAATAGGAAATTAGTTAAAGCAAATCTATAAAATTACATTTAGGTATTTAATAGATTTGTATACACAAAATTATTTCATTTGAATAAATATGAATCTAGAAAATAATAATAAAATGTATGATTATTGAATTTTGCCAATTGATGTCATGTTTAAATTCTACAAATTTCTTTAAATAACTAATTGGTTCGCGGGATCTATTTGTAATTTAAATTTTCATAGTTATTTTACTAAGTTTACATCACTACATAGTATAAACAAAGTCGCTTTCTCTGTCTCTATGTCCCTTTGTATGCTTACATCTTTGAAACTACGCAACGGATTTTGATGCGGTTTTTTTTTTAATAGAAAGTGATTCAAGAGGAAGGTTTATTACCCATGCGAAGCCGGGGCTGGTCGCTAGTACATTTATATACAAATAAATTTCTGATTTTGTATCAAATTATACACCTATATACTTCCTAATTTGACCCACAACAGTCTATACACCAAAATCTACCTATCAAGTAACAACATAGAAGGTGTCACTTACAATAGTATAGGTAACCGCATCACGTCCGTTTCTAAACGCCCAGCTAATGCCCTTATTGTCATCCCCTGATTATGCATCGTGATACCATTTGGAAGGGGTTGATATCAACATAACAAAATCATATCTATTTGAGATTTGGTAGAGTTCATTTTCGTTTGTAGCCTAAAGTGAAAATGTAATTTAAGAACACTTAAATCTTTGAATATTAAAGACGTTATTACTTTTATCCATAAAGGTTACTATCAACCAAAAATTTAAATCTTATTTTGTTTTAATAACCCAATGAACCAAATGCATTGGTAAATACTCATAAAATATTGCATTTTTATAATTTTCTTATAATATTTTCTAGTTATGAGTAGAGTAAGTACCTACAATCTTAAACACATCGTTTTAAAAGACAGTGAATTAAACCATCTGACATAATTTGCAATCTATATTTATAAAATAGGAAATAAAACAAAGAAGATATCTACAAAAAAAGCATATTTAATGATATTAACTATAGTCACTTAAATACCGGATACCCTCGTATATCATTCTAATATTTTCCATTGTGATTTAATATGATTAACAATGTTATTGATGCTATGATCCATACTATTCTCACGGTAAGATGCGAGCCATTGAATGGACGTATAGGAAACAGATGGGGGCGGCGCGGCGCGGCGTTGGGGTTCCTATTGCACTACTCTTTATTTTTTTTACTACTTTCGTAGTATTTCACACTATGCCATCATAAAAAGAGGAGTTGGGTATGAGCTGTTATTTGATGACTTTTTCTTGACAGATTTTTTTATTGGAATTGCAGCAATTTTAAAGAAGTTACCTTTTTGCCTTTTTTTTTTATTGAAACAAATGGATACATATAAATTTATGTTAGGTAATTTTAAGTGTTTTGTTATTTTTGACTTGTATTCATTTCTGTTGTAACTAAATTACAAATTCATAGTTATTTCATGGATGCACAAATAATTTTATTTTACATTCACAATCATACGATTAATATTAATTTCAAAGACCAGACTTGCTTAGCAGCTCTGCAACGATTAATTTTTTTATTTTGCGCCAGAACTTGAGCACATGATAAGAGATTATTACATATCAAAGTTCACTTTTTGTTGCAATGTAAGTCTATGTGAAACTTACAAATTATATGATACTAATATTAAAAATGTCATGCACCAGAGATAACCTTTGCACTATGTAAATACATTTAATGTGTGTTCCAACACACGTTCCTATTTAAGTATTTTATCAAAACTGTATAAGAATATTTCCTTTCTTATACTCAGAATATCTTTTTTTGACTAGATACTATCGGTGATGAACATAATCCAGAATCACGTTTTCTTGCAACCTTGAAATTCCTTTACCTGTTTTATTTCCCTGTTCTGAGAATTTCCTGATGGCGCCGACAGAAGTTCTTCTTAATCCTACCTCGCGTGAGCATGCCATTGTTTACGTGACCGGCAGCTGTCATAACATCAACCACAGAAGCTGTATAAAACTGGACTACATCAGTTTCATCACACGCATCAGTTTTACAAAGCGAATCAGTATTTGTAAAATACTATTAATCAGATTTCTTTTAATTTTGTTTCTTTGACTACGATGATTCAAATTGTTATATATTTTTAAATAAAGCATTTTAAGAAAGTTATTTAGGAGATAAGAAGCCAGAAGCAGCATAGAAGTAGTAAGCATTGAAGCAACCATTTGTAAAGTAAGTAGTGTACTTATTACTGAAAAAGTCATGAATCTAAATCTGTTTGCATTTTTTTTTATCTTGTTGTATTGTCCTAATTTGTGTGTGTGTGTTGTATTACTACAAATAAATGATTTATCTATCTATCTTTAATAAAATAAACAACAGGTTCTAACCCTGCGTCAAATTAGTCAAAGTCAACGCCTCCAAAACGCAATAATTATTTTATTACTGGCTTTTTCTTGCTATTATCTAAAAAGTAGACCGGTTTTGCAAGAACAATGACCCGAACTTGTGTGGTATGCAGTCTGTCTAATACGATAGCAGTCTATCAGGTTTCTAAATTTAGTGTTCTATCTCTAAATTAAGGCTTAAAGACGGACATCTCTGAAATAAAATACATAAACAAATTTCTATCATTTATAATCACAAAAATAAATTACCCTTTTACATCGCCTAATTTGTCTTTATCTATCCATGAAAGTTGTTTTTTTTCTAGGAAACTTTATAAGAGTTAATCTGTGTGATTTCTGATATTTATCATAGATAAATTTTAATTCAGTGTAAGAGTATTTTCTATCTGACTTTTCTATCATCAAGTCTCGCAAGTTTAATCAATTTCCCGCTAGCTGAAATGTGTGCATGTAAAGCAATATTAAAACATAAATCTAATTGATAATAGGGACAGGACAAAGAACCTAGAACCATATAAGTATGGAATTTTATTTATAAAACAAAAAGTTGCCGTACATCCTGTACTTAGGTACTTAATAAATAACAGGATACTAAATTAAAAGATTTATTTCAATATTTTCGGAAAAAATTTAAAACCTTCGCTTAACGTTGCCCGTTTGTAAGTGTGATCTCATTCATTTACATAAAATAACCACGCTATCTTATCTTTACGAGTTTGACGAAAAGTGAAATGAAAGCCACTTTTAGTTAAACTTGGAAGATTTTATCTTAAAATCGAAGATGATGCTGGCTCGTTCAATAAATAAACAATTATCTAAAAGCACCCAATCTCCAGGAAACAAAGTTTGTTGTTATTTAATTTGTGTCCAAATACGGCATGTTATCGGCCATTTATCAGCCGGCGGATGGCTGGAAGTGCCTGCAATCAAGAGGTCAATCATTGAAATTCACATCTGTGGAAACTTTGCCTCTTCTACTAAATTCAAGATGTTGTATTTCGGTTGTGAATTCATATGCGTATGGGCCCATAAAATTTGCATAGAATATCAACCAATAAAAATGTTTGACATGTCATTTTGATAGTACCTAAGTAATAGGTATACCATCCTGTCCATCCCATGCTAAATTACATGTACTGAAAAAACAAAACAAGTGCCTGAATAAGGTAAAATTTCAAAATAAAATTAAAACGTCATCATATGAAGGTGAATTCACTTTGTAAGTAATCCATATGTGAAATTGAAATCATCGGTGGAATTAAAAACTCGAACTCCAAGTGGATCCGCTCCGGAAGCAAGTTCAGCGAACGCTTAATGTAATCATAACTCGAGGCGTCTCTGTACGTGATAATTCAGTTTGCTGACGCGCTTTAAGTAATAGTGTTATTTGTGGGAAAAATAAAGATGATGTTATTTCAGGTTCACCATAATTCAACATGATGGTTTCCGAAATTTAAACGGAGTCCGCCTGTTTATCAAGACACTCGTCATCATGCTAATTAAGTACCTATACTGTATTATAATTAAAAGTTGGAATGGGTTGAATTTTCATAAATCATTTTGTTGTTTGCCGCTATAACAACAAATATCTAATTAAAACAATATTTTATTTTAAATCGACGAATATCGTTTAATTCAGAGTCCAAGCTGCAGGTATAAAGCCCTATTTAATGCAGGATTATAACTCAAATTTGACCGGGTTTAGTTTTAAAAGCAATGAGAACTGTACAATGTATTAGCCAACATCAAAGTATTATATATTAGCAGAGTAGCAAATAACACAAATTACGAAATCGCGGCCAGCTATGTTACCATTTTCTAAATCTATGCTTTGAAATGTTCCAAATAAACACACGATTGCTATAGCAGTTATAACTATCAAACTTCTCTTGTGTTTTCGTAGGGTCCGCGAACATGTTAAACTGGCTTTCATAAGCCAACTAGCGCGGCCAATCATTTTATTTCTTTTAATCTAAAATCAGGTCAAATTGAAAGAAATCTAAGAAGGCAGGTGGTCACTAGTAAATAACGTCTAGTATTTTGGTATTCTTTTTCATTATTTTATACTCATTACTGCCAAAACTAGCCACTTTTATTCTGTCAGTTTTTTTCTAATTTGACCAAAGGTAAAAAAAAAATGAAACGTTATACCAAAAATACTAGACGTTATTTACTAGTGACCTACCTTCTTAGATTTTTTCAATTTGACCTGAATTTAGAGTAAAATAAATAAAATTATTGGTGGCGCTATTTGGCTTACGGTTTCGCCTTAATTTTATAAATAGATAACTACTGTTATTGGCCAAATAAAATACCTACAGATATTTTTCAATCACCCAAACAGCATTACATAATACAGTCCCACTTCCTCTAACCGATTCGGAAGTTATTGTGTCTAAATTTGGCTACCGTTCATTATCTCAGGCAGAAATAGCACCAACCGTGGCATAGCCGTGTTCCCCTCTAACGTCCGCCACTCATCGGTCGTTGCGTGACCGCCATCACATTTACATCACAAGTAAAGCTTACTGTTAAAATAAACTGCTTTGTTTACAAACAAATGACTTCGTGGAAAATGTGTGCCTATACTATTGTCGATCAAATATCAACATTATTATTTATTATTAGCTTTTTGCAATCGTAACAAACAACTGCAATATGGTATTACTCATATTTGCTGTCACGACGACGAATCTCATGATTGATACTCTACTTAAGTCTACTAATTAATTAAAGTCATTAGGTACAGTCTAAACGTTTAGCCTACAGAGGGCGACAAAGAAATAGGTAGATACACATTAAAAAAATTACCCTTCGTCAGCCAGCCGGGTAAAATACATAGATTTATGTCTTAATTGGTCACTGTCAGTCATTGTATAGTTCATTGCATCTTTAAATTATTGTTGTAATAAAAAATGTATATTTCTTTGTGTATTAAACCTTCAAATAAGTGTTAAAATAAGTGAGAATGAATAATTTTATTCTTAACTTTTATCTCGTCTATCAAATGAAAATGGTGTCTATTTTCGTAAACGCATTCCATCAAAGGGCCAGTACATTATTCAAGGCAAGGCTTTGAAAGCGATCCACCGCCGGATATTACGTAGCAAGGAACGCCTACACATCAGAAGTATGTACAACACATGGTAGATTAAAAGAAAATACCGAGAATTTATAAGTCATTATTTTCGGAATCTTCGAAAAGTATAACGATACTTTACATTTTACATACTGACATAGTTACTTCATTCTGTTCACTTAAAAAAATACATAAATTATTAATTAATTATAATGACGTTCATGCTATGAGTATATAACAGGATGGTTTATAAATGTCAATACTGATTTTAAATATGTTTCTGGTAAATTGAAAAAAAATAAAACGCTTATATATACCTATCGAAAACTTCTAGAAAAGCTTAAAAATATCATTTAACAGAACCTCTTTGTAAGTTAAAGAACTGTTATATCAATACATATAATAAGACACTAAAATGCGAGTCTGTACATTTAATATTTTTCAAAAAAACTGATTGAGTGCGATTAAAAAAGAGTAACAGAAACCAAAAAGACAGTTTTTGGAATTTTTGTCTGTCTGTATGTATGTATGTATGTCTGTCTGGTACGTTATAACTTCGAAAATACTCAACG
The DNA here is from genome assembly GCA_947044815.1 of Apomyelois bistriatella. Classification (NCBI taxonomy): domain Eukaryota; kingdom Metazoa; phylum Arthropoda; class Insecta; order Lepidoptera; family Pyralidae; genus Apomyelois; species Apomyelois bistriatella. The sequence goes on from OX345693.1 coordinate 4,753,017, forward strand.
GATTTAAACGCGGTTTTTACAGTTGGATTACATATAATTAGGAGCGTTGTCAAAACTTTGTTTCGTCAAAATCGGTTAAGGGAAAAAGAAGTTATGGTCGATTGAAAATTTACTTCAAACACTGCTTTAAAACTTTTAATGCGTTAATTTGCGTACCTATAGACAAAACCCATTTGAAATTTCGGCAATAACAAGCAAAGCATGTTGGCCTATCGGTATAGGTCGCGGATCATTTTTTTAAGTAGAGGGTTCGAATCCTGCTAGACATCACTTCTTTTGTTTTTACCCTTTTTTTGTTTTGTATTAATTTTTTAGGTCTATTTTTTTTTAATATTTTAGTAAAGAAATGTTTCTAGAAAGTAGCTGGATCGAATCCTGCCACAAACAATAATTTTCTGTTTTCGTTTTTTATTTGTTTACTAGAATTATTTTCTTACTTAGAGAAAGCTCTTAGCGTTAATTCCGTTAATATAAAAGTATTTTGTACTTATCTATCTATACATATAATAAGACAGTAAAAATCGAGTGTCTGTACATTAAATATTTTTCTAAAAAACCTCTACGGGGTAATTAAAGAAGAGTAATAAAAACCAAAAAAAAACAATGTTTGCAATTTTTGTCTGTCTGTCTTTCTGTCTGTGTGGTGCGTTATAATTTCAAAACTACTCAACAGATTTGAACGCTGTTTTGACAGGTGAATTACATATAATTAGGAGCGTTGTAAAATCTTTGTTTCATCAAAATCGGTTAAGGGAAATAGAAGTTATGGTCATTTAAAGTTTACTACAAGCACTGCTTCAAAACTTTTAAACAGTTGAATGCGATTTACATAAACGTACTTAATTTAGATAAAGCTAGAATTTCTACTTATATCAATAAAGACAAAAACACACTGCAGTCTCTATTAAATTTTAATAAAATAACACATTGAATGTTTGTGGGCGTATGATTTAGTTACATAAAATATCAATAGATGGCGCTGACTTTATTTTAATAGCAGATTGAAATTTTTCCTTACGGCAGCAATTAATTCTAATTATTTTAAAAAAGAATTGGTTGTTGATTTAGTACTATTGGTTGGTTTGTTTATCGGTCGTTTGTTGTGTTGTATTGTAAGTTATTTGAATTGATTGGTTGGTTTGGTTTGGCTTTGGTTTAAAAAATAATCAAATCTGTGTTTGACGGAACATACGGTCGTGTCGTAAGGACTAATTTATCTGACTTATCACTATTTATTGAGATTTTCTCCACTTTTCACGCCCACTAAAACTTTGGGAGTGGATTTTAGGTCCTAATGACTCTGTAATAGGCTGCGTCTACTCTTTTAGAGACAAAGATTGATAGTATGAATGTTAAGGGCTCCTTCTTCTGAAGGTCCGTTGTCCGTAAGCCGCGTAGTCGCGGCGCTCACTCATTTTGTAGGCATTTAGACATTATATTTGGGAAAATAACACTACAAAATCTACTTCAGCGATTTTCACTATATAAATACTTTATCTAAAGGCTGGTATAAAAAGCTGGACAATAAGTTTATTATTTTAGGCATAGTATTGAAAATAAACTTCCAAAGGAGGCAACTTAGATTTTTCTATCCAGCGAATTTTGTCTGATATTGTTACTGTTACTGTAAGCGAATTTCACTCTGCTAGATCCTCAACTAAAAACATATATTTTTTTCAGAATTTTACGACTGTTTAATACTGATTCCTATTGATTTTAAAAACGGTATTTGAGAAAGAAGTGGCCCTAATATTTAATGATATCGTAGCAATGTAATAGCTTTATAAAATTGGCACGGGAAAAGGATACAATAGAATTAACTATAGGTCTGGATAGTTGTAGTTTCCAAAGGTTACGCGAAAAGCGACGTACACGCGGGCGGAGCCGCGGGCAACAGCTAGTTTATTTAATATAGGTCGGAACTTTGACAATGAGCCATAACGTAACAGGATAATAAAAAGTGAAAATGAAACTGATGTAATTGAGTACTTTGCCTTCAAAATTTCGTAATTGAAGCAATTCAAAGCCGATCTTAGCGCATGCCCGTTTGAACCCACAGAGGGTGCGGTAGACTGTCTGTCGCCCTTTCTAGGGGTGGTCGGGGTCAACGAACGCACCAAAACAAAGCACACACCACCTGTAGCAACTAGCCGGTGGTTCACCGATCAATAAAACCTTACAAGTCACAATCATAACAAATTATAACTGAGGTTTCTTCATAATTATAAGTTGTTTGTCCTTAAGGAGGCCTTAAGGACAAAAGGTGAGGCAAAGAGCGTCACAAAATACTTCGCCATTTCGATCTGTCTTGGGTCATGTGTTTCACTTCAGACCAGGTCCGGTCAATATGTAGGATATTTAAAGTTACTAGTTTTTGGCCGCGACTTCGCTACGTAACAGTATTTTCTTCCGGGATGAATTGTCCTTCTGATTATTCCTTACTATGAGTATGAAGATTAGTTTAGTAGATAAAGCGTGATGAAGGAACAAACAAATACACAAACTAACTTTCACATTTATTATATTACAAGTAAACAGGACTAGGATTAACCTATTTAAAACAAAATCCTATAAAAAATATTGGTTATATTTTTGATGCAAATACTTATTTATGACTTAATTAAGTATGTTTAAAATCAAATATTCCATTGCTCCACATTGCAATCACAACATAGCAGACGTTAATTAACGCAGACCAAGCGTAAAGTATGTCAATATGAATTCCATTAGTCATTTCTGTCTCTCCATCTAGTTGATATTTATGTTATTTATGAATGAATCTCATGTATTAAGTATATATAATTCATTAACTTTTCAACACTGGCTGACGTCAGACTAAATACAAACTGAAGTAAGAATTGAAGAGCTTATGATATGACAAGAAGACTACATGGTCATCGTTCGTAGGTGTCAGAAAGAGAGGCAATTTTGACAAACTTTGGCAGTTCTCAAACCAAGGTGTGCAGGGTCAATTGACTTTATAGCTCACAGAACAAAATGAAAATATCGAGATAAACTTAAAAAAACTAATAATAATAAAAGAACGGTAACGATTGAAACATGATCAAAATTTTGTTTTATTTAAATTTAGTAGATACTTAGTTAATTTGGCTCTTGAAAAAGGAAAAAGATACTAAGAATCTTAGATCAAAGTCTCTTTGAGATACTTTGATCTAGACCCTTAGTATGTTTTTTCTATATATATATATGACAATAACACATTGTCATCTTATAAAACGTAGTTGGTAATAGAACTGAAAACAAATATAACAACAAAAGACATCCAACGTCACACTGCTCACATATTTCTAAAAACAAACTATCATTTCCAACATGTGGACGATATAAATTGTTAAGTTGATCGTTACGTTTGATCCAAAACAAAACAAATTGTCTACTTTCTCGAGTGAACCTCCCCAGATTAATTAGATGGCTCCCTAAGATAGTCATGGCGTGATGGTGCACTTATGCGAGGGGAAAGGGTCACCATTCATTACGACAAAGGTTTGATATTTAATTAAAATTTTAGGTAACAAAGATGTCTACTTAATTGAATATTTTTTCCATTACACCACATTAATGCTCAAAATAACTGTACAGCTTGAGAAAAAAAGGAGTTAGCACTCTTTCCGTAGACATTTTTTAGTCTTAAGGAAGAAACAGGAGACTAAATTTCTTTGTACCTCTTTTCGACTGGTCACTGACTGCACACACACACAATTACAGCATTCTGAAAAGGCAGGGTACCGGATACAGTTAATCGCTTGAATAGAATATACTATCGTCTTTATCAAATGGATGAATAGCGAGAACATTGTTCTTTAGCAACTGGTTGCGAATCTCAGTTGCCAGTGTGACCGAAGGGGAAATTACCTTTTTCTTTATTACCTTGACAAGAAAAAAAGCGTTTAATCGGACTTCAGGCTCTATAAAGCCGTAAAGCGTCAATTAAAATCGCCAACTGTCTAGGTTTTGTGATAATTAAAACAATAAAAAGCCGTTTTAACGACATGATAAAGATTGATACAATGAAAAAAATGGATAAACCTACTTTTAGTACAAAATATCCGAATACTTTTTCTTCCAGTTTTTTTTTATTGAAGTCATAAAATTAACAAAATTTCTCATAACGAAATTCAAACTTGAGAGTGATATCAAGCAACTACCAAAATGATATTGTGGAAAAACTACATTTAAATAATCTGCAAATAAAAAAAATTAAAGTAATAATCTAAGTGGTTGTCACGATAAAACCGGAGATTATATTCACCTGCGCGATGTTATAACTGCAGCAGATGTGTACGAACAGTCATTATGTCATGCAACGGGCCTTGAACTCCTATGATATGTAAATCGCAGTCTTGGCAGGGCTTTTGACTTGTTTTAACATATCCAGCTTACCTCAATTGTTCTGATAAAATTGTGTTATTTAATTTAGTTGTATTTATCAAATATAATTTTTAAATTTTAAATATGGTATTAAAAATTTTGACAGCATAGATTAGGCGATAAGTACATACATAATAAAACAAAATACTTATACTTAATATTATTTATGCAAATTTATTTTATTAGAACAATAAAAGATTGTTTATTTGTAAACTAGCGACCCGCCCGGCTTCGCTTGGGCACAAAAAACCTTCTTCTTGAATCACTCTTATCTTTAAAAAAAACCGCATCAAAATCCGTTGCGTAGTTTTAAAGATACATAGGGACATATGGACAGAGTAAGCATCTTTGTTTTATACTTTGTAGTGATTACGTAAAAACATATGCAAAAAGTATAGAAATACAAAAAAATAATAAGTAATACATTTACAGAAATACTTATAAATAAATATATACCTACTTTTTATTTTATCACAAAAAATATATTACCGAAAACAGCTTTACTCTATACGGACAGGGACAAACATGATGATATTTTCTCACAGTCAACATAAAATTCTCATTAACAAAAGTAAGAAAAACCAACAGTTTCAATTGCGATTATCACGCCATCGAAACCGTGACAAAAAGCTTTGAAAAAACAAACAATGACGTGAATTCGAATCTTGCCCAGAGCCAGTTGTGGAAAATCTCGAGAAACAAGAAGCGACTGTGATTGAAACGCTAAAGCGCAATTCCACAGCCATGACCATTTAGACACGCTTCTAGTAGGTACAAGACTCATCAATCGAATCCTAGGAACTTCACTAGGTTTCCTTAGAATTTCGAGGCGGAACAAAGAAGACTCATTAATATGTAGCTATGACAGGTTATTGCCTTATTGCCGCAGAATTGATGAGATATTTTTTTTATATTTTTTTAAGAAATGGGTTATATTTTATTTACAAACTGACTGTGCTTTATATGAAATACAATTGCGGCTAAACTAAGACGTCCATGTAGTAGTTACAAATTGCAAAACTGCTAAAAGTGGCCGTTTTAAGCAATATTGCGATTTGTAACTATAGGGAACTATAATTTAATATGTTTAAAATTAACTTCAGATCGCGATCGCGAACCATAATTACATAACAGGGATTTTTGATAACTTGTGTTTTCAGTGAATAATGATTTTTTAATGATGGTGGTGCTAGTGTTCACCAAGGTATCGTCTCAACCCAATGCACTTAAATTTAATTTGACTAATAAAACATCAGAATATTAAGCTATTTAAATATTAAGCTATAGAGATTTTCTACAATTTGTTCAAACAATAACATCTATCAAATTCAAACTTATAACTATACGAAGTAGACAAGATTTGTGTATATAACTATTAAAAGATCTATAACTTGTAACGTTGTTCAATCTCCACACTTGCGTATAAAAAGGGTAGATCTCTTTTGTCAACTTATATCAACACTGCAACGGATCCGCGGCTTAAATGCATAATTGTGGGAACATCAAAGTAGTGTTTCATCAGAATACAAGCCAATGTCAATCTGATGAGGGAAAGAAATAGATATAAAGTGAACAACACGTCTACGTCTGCAAACCTTGACCGGTCTCGGTTGACTGCAAAACGAATGATTGACGGCTGCATTCAAAATCACAATGCGCCATTTTGGGACTCCCGACGTTTAAGGAATATTGCAAAAAAGGTTTATTGCGTAATTTAGGAAGCTGTACATCATTGGTATGTTGCATTGTGGTGGTCTTAAAGATTTTAAATGCTGCAGTTGAACAAAAATAAATAAAAGATACGGTTCATCTGAAACGTAGTTAATTCGGAGATTTGATTATGTAGCGAAATATTAGAACAATTTGTGAAAATTGAAATACCGCTAGAAAGTTTGTTAGGATGAATTTAGAATAGAGATATGTTATGATATCTCTAAATTTATCCGCACATAACCCTTTGTTAGTCTCGAAGAGAAAAAAAGTAGAAAAGTCTGACAGATAGAGTAATAAGTGTGGCAGAGAAGTGCTCTACCACGTGTTTTGCACATTGCACACGACAGTCGATAGCGACTTCTTTTTTATTTAAACCTGTTTTCTAGATACATCCTCAGTTTACACATCAAAGTCAAGGATTCTTATTTAACCTTAACACTTTTCACATAAAAACTAGAGCAAAAGAGTCATGAATCCGGGTATGTTATTGGCTAGGAGGTTTATTCATAATCCGGTGAGGCATCGTTGTCGCATGCCTTACTATCATTTTCAATTAACACGAAGGTTAAAAAGCATATCCTCCCATTCCCTAAAAAAATAGTATTCTGTAATCTGTGGTAAAAGTAAAGTCGATCTGCATACTGTGCTCTATTTTACATGAGAAATTGCCAAGTATTGTAGTGTAATCTCGTCGTGTAGTCATATATTATGCAGTTATTGACGTTGCGGTACTTAAGTAGCGCAGGCTGCCTGGTAACAAACCGCACAATCTGAGCCTTGAGCGATATCCATTCAAATCCTAGACTTGTTACACGAACAAGGAGAAATATGTATTGTATGAAATATTTTCCTTGTATCATTCAAACGACAATGGATTTCAAAAATATTTATAGATTTAAGTATTCATTATTTTTGTACAGATTTAGTTCCGTAATTAGTAAGTATACTTTATTCAATAGGTAAGTGCCACTTTGTATTTGTGTTATAATATAAATTTATCTATACCAGTAATTAAAAAGAGGAAAGGTTTTAAGGTTGCATGAGATAATCTTTAATCTAATAAAATGATTTCATAACTTATTTCACTAGGTTGACGTCAGACAGTCGGCTGGTCATAGAAAAACAGGATAAAAACACATCGTGTTAAGCGGACCTAAAGTTCGCAAGCAACCGGGGAAACGCTATGATAAAAATTATAACCAAATATCCTTAGATAGTTCACTTTAAAAATAAATGATTAAAAAGAAGGATTTATTATTGAGAAACTCAGTTTAAAAGTTTTCTAGAATATGAGACTTGTTTGTATAAACATGCGGTCAGTTTCTAGGCCCAGCTTGTTAGAAGAGCGACCTCCTGTAATTTCTGTTTTTATGATAAAGCTACTACATAATTGCACCAAGGTACACACACATCCTTAAATAAGTAGGTACTCAACTAGTTTAATTAATAACCTGTTGAGAAATCTTATAAGCAACTGTTTGTTTATACTCTGTGTGGTCATAGATAATAAACAAAACTTAATACTCACAAAATCATTTTCCCGTCAAGAAATACTAGAAGTGCAATCCCATAGTCCAATTTGCAATGTCCTTTTGTAAGCCGCGCACTGACTTCACACCAAATTATCCCAAACTTATTCGTATCACAATCTTTACCAGAGTTAAAAAGGAGCAGATTTTATGCTTTAAAAAATCAGTGTCCTATGCTCGATGTATTTAAAAAAAATGTTGAGAAAATCAGTGTTCGACTCACTTATTTGTATTCAAATAAAATCGTTCGAATTAAGAATTGGCGCGAACGCGCGATCTTGTCCGAAGCCCGGCGCCAACTCGCGGATAGCGCGCCGCCGGTTGTTTCTGCACACAGCCATATCTACACCACGGGGCCCATTGTGCCATGGTAGACACGCTAACCCTCCTATCCTATAACCAGAGCCATAGATTTTATGTCTATCATATAACACTGGGAGGTTTTACAAATTCCTCTTTGTCTCACACCTACAGCATTATGTAAGTACTTAGTTTTGTTTACAAATACGCGTCCGATGCAGCTCACACAGTGGGTGTTAAGTGTAGGCCGTAGATTTTTAGAAAGTAAAATGTAGGTGTGACATGTTTTAAATTATGATATCAAATTATTGATTGTGACAATAGTAGAACCACCTATATTTAAAAAACGACAACGTGCGAGTGAGCACTTTTATTATCTCCATACAATATGAGTGCCGTTAGATGTCCGCAATTAGCATATGAACGTTTTCCACTGTCAATAGACTAATATACCTCTCCGCTGATTAAAACGTGGCCTAGAACCGTTAAGAGAAAGTGCAAATGTTATTATCACTTTATTATTACTAGGATAATCTGTTGGATACGTCTCAATTTGTCAGTTAATTTAAATTTAAAAAGTGATAATTGTACAATATTGTTGATCGAATATTTATTATATATACACACGAACCAATATTATTAATATGTATTGTAATTATGTGGTTTGTACCTATGTATGTACCTATAGAGGTATATTAAAAATCAAGAAATTCATATAGTAAGACATGCTGATATATCAGGTACTTCTAAGAAACAGAGGTTCTAAATCGTATTTTTTTTCAATCTTACAAAAATCGCATATGAATAAAAATCTGAATAATTGAAGCAACTTATTTATTATAACATTTTTAGACTTTTGACCGCTTGTTGCTAGAGGCTCTATAAAAATTGTCAGATAATAAATAGACTTCGCTAAATTCCTACAAGTGCTGAGCCACATTACCTCAACATTTTTTCTAGTTCTCTTTTCTATCGTTACTTATAGTTTGACAACTTCTGTCTATGAATAAACGCGGCTTGAAGTACCTATGAAGCGTGCCTTGTAAGGGGTGTTTCGAACCAAAACACGACGGGGTGGCCAGGAGATGCAACAACAATAATTACGAAATATTTGATAATACATTTATTTTTATAGATATCTTTAGCGTTTATATCAGAATACAATCGAAGTGACACATTCTAATACGAAATGTGTAGTCATCTTTACCTTAGTAAGTGTCTATGAAATGAATGTTATAATACTATTATAACTGCTGTTTATAAATAAAAAAAATCTCCAATGTACTACATTTTATTTCAATGTCTTTCATTATATATTTGTTTTTTATTATTAATCCTTTTTGTCCTCTATTATGATTACATACTTACTTACGTGGAATTTTTATATGCCTTCTCCAAATCTGAGAATTTCTTCATTCATTGTACCAGCCTATCCGCCATTGCACTTCCTTGGTACCCTCATGCCATGTATGGATCGATACCAACGGGGGCGAATCGAAGAATGGAACCTCTTCAACACAAATAATGGGTATACAAATACATATACGTAAAAATATTCCCTAATAGTTGTAATAAAACCACAGAATATAATAGTTAAAAAACAGAGATAGATATTCTAATTAGACAGTTTTTAACGCTTCATTAATGAGAATATAGAGTCAAGGTTAAAAGAAAATGAACTCTACAGCTTTGTTTGCTTGGAAATATTTATTTAACAACCTATGATCAGAGGATTTACCGCGACTTCTTAAGTATAACTAATCATATGGGGTTTGTAAGGGTATTCTAAAACATATGCCTGCTGGAATTCAACTCTCTTTAAGAATGCAGTTATTGGTGGAATCAGACATAAGATGGATAGAGGTACATAAATAAATACCTCTTCTTTATCATGTCGACTTTAATTGCTTTGGCCGACTCTATGTATATAGAGCAGCTCTTGTTCTTCTGTTAGTCATCTTTTTAAACTACTTCTAGTCATTTATCAATTGCTAGGAAGAATACATTTATATAGTGCCATTTCTTCCGACAAAGGGACTACAGTTGTTTGACCCAAATATCGATCTGTGCAGTGGAAGCTCATTATAATTGCCTGATCATTATCTTTATGTATCCACGACACGCATAGTCACCATAATTATTAATAACGTTAATAACGCTGATGATATACGTAACTGAATATTCCGTCTTAAGACATACGTCGAGAGACTTATCCTTAATTCAAACAAATACATTCAGTTTTACTAGTTGCTGGGATGTATTTTGCTTATAGCGGCGGCCTTATCGCAAAAAGCAATTTCTTCCAAACAACTTTTGTTGTGAAAGCGATCCCACCAAAAACATACCTGTCAAAAAGGGGGCCAAGTCACACCCAATCCTCCGCCTTCCACATCCATTCACGTCAATGGTCCATGTGGCCGAAATTCACTTTACCATACATACACCCAACTTAGAATATGGTATAGTTGTGAAAATACGTAGGCACTTGGTTAAAAATATCTAAAATTATAATAATTCTAAATTTGAACTTGGCAGGATCACGTAAGTACAATTTTATCTCTGTACTTGCAATAGTATCTGATCTACAGGGGAGTCAAAATTGGGTCGAAACGTTTCGTGTAAATAGTGCACGGCATGCGCGCGGCTTGTTACTGGAACTTGGCCTGGGCACTCCCGTGCTCTTTGATAAGACCGCCACTTGCTCATGGTTTTTTGTTTTTGTTAATTTTTTACATTATGCACCTAATACTGATGTTACTTACCTATTTATTTTGTGCAATAAAATATGTGTTTACAGTACTTCTTATCGATTAACAGATAAATTGCTTTATAGAGCCGATCATCCACAGATAGTAGCCTAAGGTAGTGTTATAGCTTGGTTGGCTGAGCATAGAGTGAGGTGCAAGAGTGAACTTCGTTGGCCGCGCGCGGGGTAATTGCTCTATTTTTGCCCACTGTTGAGCATTGGTCCTTTTTCATGTATACCAAGTTGGTACACATATCCGAAGCGAAATTGGCTAAAACGCCAAGCTGCTAAATGCGAATTGGCGAGTTCTTCCTGTTCTAATTACACCTAGACAATGCGACTGTATCAATAAATCAGTACGTACATATCTAGCACGAATACAAATATCACGTTTCTCTTCATAGATAGTTCTAAAAGTATCTCCTCTATCTGCCATTGAATTCAAATTTACTGTCAATTTCCCCATCTAGAATGAGTTACTACGTCCATAAAAAGCCAACTTCAGTATCTCTTCTTATAAGGCAGCTACAAATTAGAACGAGTGTTTCACTTAGTTATATGATATTATATGATAGCTCTGAATGATTTTACAGTGTTTATATTACCACATGTTTTACATCGTGTGGCAATTAAAGATTATCTCGAAACAGGTTACGAGATAGTCTTTAATTTTTTTTTTATAAGAACAATAGGAAAAAAAAAACTTAAAAAGATAAAACTAAAGACTAAGTACTTCTTTAATTATATCCTATTTCATTTACATCATATTTGTTAACAATATATTAAAAAAAAAACATTTATAAAATATTGCCATACATACGCATTACGCGCTTTTGATAAAATAATGAAATATTTTTTATATAAGTGTAATTTATATTTCACTATATATATTTACTTACGTACGTGAGATATATTAAAATAATAATAAATAATAGAAAAAGTGAAATAACATATATGCGTTAGGTTAAGTAACGTAAAATTTTTGATATTTAACAACCTTTTCACGGAAAAGCAGCTTACTAATACTTATTTATTTCAAATTTCTGTTCACAGAAAAATATACAAGAAAAAAACTTGTTCTATAGAACATTAGTACAAGGGACTTTGTTACAGAGGCTGATAAAACTATCAACGACAAATATGGAAACATTTGAATGAACAAATAGATTTCTCTGCCAAGGCCCACTGGTCCTACAAAATAAAGAATTAAGGAAGTATAACCTATACAGCATTCTGTTATCTGTGCATTTACTTTATTTTAATATAAAAATTTATCATAATTTCAGCCGGAAGCAGCCACTTTCGGCTAAAGGCATTCCACAAGAATATCCAGAATGACCCGATGACCAGAATATTATTTATATTATAAAATATTTAATCAACTAAAGGTTTTATGGAATCAAGATCGCAAGGAAATTAAGAATTTATTGGTTTATATCTACAAGTAATTAAGCGTATTATCTCATTATCATATCATCCTACTGTTTCCTGGTTACATCCCAAATATTACGCGTAAACGCTATTAGGTATCTCAACGCGGTACTCAAGACAAAATAATATAAAATAGGATTTTGCATTACTTTTACAAGCGATTGTACTGTCAACCCTGTTTGGAATATATTGATGACATCCGCTATCAGCCAGACAGAGGCCCAATTGGCCTCTTTCCCTTAGTTGCCTCTTAAGTAGGTACTTATTCGCTGGAAGAGACAAGAAAATACCAAATAAAGCGTATCTTCTGTTCTCTTCTTATTTGATACTGGTTCAAACACGACGAATTGTATATCGTGGGCGCAATCAAATGATCTCGTACCGCCCTTTGTAAGATGTTTGATAAAAGCTGCTACTCCTATAGGGCTATCAAAGCGGTGTTTGGATAAACTTATCTACTGATATTGTATCAGTAACTTATGTAAACTGCCGATCATGAGTAGGGGGAATCTGTCAATAAACTAGATTAAAAACTTTATGTAAGTCTTAGCATGTGGTCCCAAGAATCAGTCTAAGAAAACGATTTAGTTCCTTTTCCTGTCAATAGTAGGGACTACAAGGATTAAAAAAAATAAATTAAGTTAAGATCCCGCTTGTTTTTAGCAAAAAAAAAAGTGTGAATTATTAAAACATGATTTTTTAAAGTATCGTCGTCCTATCACAACCTGATTTAGTTCTTTATTTTATAAGTTATCGGAGTTAAAATCTTAGTTTCTCAAATGATCGATAGATGGCGTTAGTATGTCTCAGTATAGGGAGACTCTAATGGTAGGTACACTAAAAATTGGTGCGCTTCTTTGTATTGCGGTTGAAAAACTGTACTAGTAATAGGTAGTATTCTGTAATCTGTGATCTTAGGTATAGACTTCATTTATCAAACGTTAATGTACCAAACCACAAGTTAATGCTTAAAAGCGTTTCTCCATTAAATATTAGACAAAAAAAGTTAATTAAATTAAATACAAATATTCATCGGGGACCACTATAAATTAAATCTCAACAGCATCCATTGAATTGGTAGCATCCTATATATCTCTCTGGTACTAAATTAAGCCCCGTTCATTGAACTTGGCCTCATGCAATCGCAATCAAATATTTAAAGCCGTGTCTATCAATGTTATCGATAGAGCATTTATAAATAGAGAACTTCGTAGAGGCAACCCTGAAACAGTGACATTCAATATTGGTATAAATAAAGTGATATAGGAACGGAAACTCGTTCAATGCCCAAATATATAGACTTAAACTATCATTGTTGTGTATTTTACTGTCTAGTATTTCTTTGGTTGTTTAAATAGATACCTAATGTATACCTACTATATTTTCATTTGGAAATTTTGGATATATCATATATGTTCCCTTATTTATTTTCTTTAAGCATAAGTAGACTCAAAATTATTTGTAATCTGTTATTGCTAGTATACTATTCTTTCTATAATTTGTGCTGTTATTTAAGGTTTATATTTTGTTACTTTTTTATATGTATGTATAATGGTTATATATTTTAATAAATAAAATATAGACGCTACGCTATTTATCTAAGAATGTAGACATAGAAATTAGTAAAATAAGGAAACATTTCATTACTTCAGAGAAATTTTATTTGCTTTTTAACTTGAAACATCCAAGAAGACAATCAGAGCTATTCACAGTCTTGCCTAATCAAATAAATAGTTCACAAATATATGTATACTTATTTAAAAACATTATTCTAATATCACTATTATTTTACAAAACTAAATAGTTTTAAAATTATCAAAAAGTTATATAATAGGGTATTTAACAAATATTTGGTATAATATAATAGATGTAAAACCTTAGAATGACTATACGATGAACCAGCGTTATATTTATTTTCAACATGGTACAATAAATTGGTGTTCATTTGTGTCCCCAACAGAATCACTCATACTTAGCTCATACTAGATTACAAGCAAAAAACGTCAATACCAGTGACACATTTTAACATAGATAAAAAAAAATACCTTGCGTGCGATTCCAAAATCTTTGCATTTTCATATCCATATATTTTTTATTGTAATTCTTTGTCCACACTAATACTTATGCCTGTGTCAAATAAGCATAACAAAAAACTTGCTATATTGTGATAAAGTAAGTTTCTCTTAGGTGATATATCTGTTAGGTGGTGCTATCCTGGTGGTCTTTCATAAGTGATGAAGATACCACCTGCGAGTGTGGTGCATCCCCCCAGACGATGGACCACCTTTCGACGTGCCCGCCGTGCCCCGATACCTGCACGCTGGAGGACTTATACAAGGCTACAGAGAACGCTGTAAGGGTGGCCCAATTTTGGGCATCCAAGGTTATATAATGTGAACGCCGACACGCTAAGAAGAAGAAGGTGATATAGAGATAATTAATTCCCAAAAAAAGGCATGTTCAGTATACGCTTGCCTATGGTCTAAAAACAAATAAACATTTCTAAATTAGCCTGAAATTTTTTAAATTATTATTTTCAACAAAAGGGCTGAAATAATTAGATACCGCTTATCATTATTGCCAGAATGCATCGTGGTATTTTTATATTTCTGTGTTTTTCATAATTCATTATGGCCATTTTTGTAGGATCCACAACACGAATTTGGCTTCTTAAAGTCTTAGCACTTTCCACAACACATTGGGTGCATTTTCTTTATTCGCCTTTTATTATTTTGAGTTCATATTACATAGGTACATACATTTGACATCTTGATCATACATTATGAATGATTTTGATATTAAATTTGTCGTGAAATAGAAAAGGTGCTACATATCGGATATAATTATAAGTAAATCGAGATTAAAATAAACAATTTTACCATAAAGCAATACGCATTCAATAAATTATAGAACAGAAGATAGCTAAATTTATATTTAAAAAAAAATATTGATCATCATTCAATCATATAAAAAATACAGCATTTTCCTTTCACAACAACCGGCCATGAAAATTTTGAGCGATTAAATTACTAGTCATAAGATCATTACACAAAACATACATTTAAAACCATTTGCAATTATTAACCATTCAATTCTACTTCCCACACTCATTTAAAAAAAAACATAGATGAGTATTAGGTACAACTTACGTTTAATCTTTTTACAAGTGTTATAATAATAAATATAACTAGCTATTGTATATAATAAACTAAGTCTCGTTATGTATAACCGTACCAAATTATTTCGTTTTCTGAAACCTTTTCTTAAATTGGGGGCATACAGCAGTTATTAAAGTTCAGTAAGTTTTTAACATCTTTTGATTGCAATACAACATATTTTAAAAAACTATTTGATCTAAGAAAATATATTGAATTACTAAGTAGGTATACAAAATGTTTCTAATGTTTGAGGCAATTTGAGCAATTAAAAGGTAGATTTATAAAGTAAAACAAGTATAGAAGCAGTATTTCCATAAAAATAGCTTTGATTTGTACTTACAAACTTCCCAGAAAAAAAAATTATACATCTCATATATTTATACGTTTACTAGGAGACGAGATTTCGTAAATACGAGCGTTGTTATAATCATGTACTGGACGAAATAGCTAAGTCTATAATAATATATTTCTATTTGGTGTATTCATAACACGTATCAGATTTATAAAAATTCTATATGATTAATGTAAATAAGAACTACATATTAAAATATTTCATGCAGTTTATTTTCATGTTACGAACACGACGCACTCGCCAATTGAAGAATATTTAATAAAAAAATCTTTGTGCTATTTAATTATTAGGTTTGGAGCATCATAATTATTTAGAACAAAAAACAGCTGTTCTGCTTGGTTTATAAGTGAAATAATGTTGTCATTAATTAAAGTGCTTAATTATTTCTGATGAAATTAAAGCCAAGGTAGAGTCGTTACACCCTGAGCATTGTAATTATTTGACCCACCTATCTTATCTTATCTTAAATATGGGTCCTAAATTAAAGGAAGCACGTCGAACCTTTGGGTCCTTTTGTACTTACCCCATCCCTTACTCACCCACACAGGGATTTCTGAAGAAGGACTGCATGAGCTTCAGAACATCACCTGGTGCGAAGTGCCTATAGTCCTCCAGGTCAGGGTACGCTGCTCCAAAGAGGTCCATTCGCTTGCTGGCCAGTGAGTCACAGCAACACAAAATGTGGCTCATGGACTCCTCTGCTTTTGCACATGCCCTACATTCGGGGCTTTCGACAAGTTTCAGTTTAAAGAGGTGACTGCGGTTTTCAAAATGTCCGGTCAGAGCTCCTATTATTGTTCTTGTCTGTGTTCTGTTATACCTACAGACCTTCCTATGCCACCAGGTGCCATTGGCACCAATCGTCGCCTTCGAGTGTGCGAGTCCACTCAGTGTATTCCATTCGGCCTTTTGTCTCCTCTCGACATTTTCTTTGACAGCTGTAATTGTCGTTCCTACCCACCTAAGTACTGCCCAAACATATCGTATGTTATAAAAACAATTCTAATTAGTTCCATAATCAAAAACAGATTTCCATATTCAAAATCTTTCACTAGGCCAAGTGCGTACAGTTCTTTCTACTTTCTGCAGAATACTACTTAATATAAATTTCATAATATTCTTTTGTAATTATGTTAAAAAAATGTAGCAACTACATCACTACTACAATATTAGTCTCAAATCCTACTCGTATATAAAACATTGGTGTTATTATTTTTCTAACTACTGGTTGCTACTGGGTCCTCGGATACAGTATTGCTACCGTCAAAAATTTATCGAAAATACTGATGCTACATTTTCTTTCCAAAAATATTGCTACAAAATATTTAAAACCTGATAAGACTATTTCGCAACTATGTTTACGTGTAGTTGAAAAACATATTTAGTACCTATCCTTGTAATAATAATAAAAGCTCATTGCTCAAAAATTTTTCAAAAACATACTACTTAGTAGGTCGATTATTGTTCCCGTTATACACATGTAAATCGAATGACAATTGCTACGATGATCTTCAAAATTAGTAATGACTTATAAATCGATGATAAATCCTATGGCAAATGTTTAAGTGTGAAATAAAATATGAAACCTAATAAAAATGGAAGACATTCATTTTGAATCATCATTATGGCGAGTTCTATTGCAGTTTCATGCAGCACATTTAGATAGTGGAATGTTAACGCAAATTCTAGCTAGCTAGGACAGACAACAAATGTTTAATCTCAACTTATTTATCTAGTAAAACAAAAAAAGAATATGAACAGAATAACTTTCATAATTTCAACAATAACACTTCACATGCAGTTAAAATAACAGGATAATATTAAGCGATAAATTAATAAAATCCTACCCGTTTAAGTGAGAAATACTGCGATGTACTTATCAATACCAACGTATTCGTACCACTATTATAGTTAAAGCATTCAATAAAGCTACAAATAAATAACACATTAAAATATTTTAATACAATAACTTAACATTAGAGCAGTCAACTTCAAAACTAATTCAGGGTGATTATTACAAGAGGATACAGTAAATATTATAGTTAAAGGAACATATTACTAAAAATTTATACAAATGCTATAGTATAAAAGTATAGTTACAAAAACATTAAATTACTGAACTTATACTTTGTGAATAAGATTTACATTCAGTTAAGAATCTTCCATACACACCTGAATAGTTGAATCTATGGCACTAACATCTAACTACGCCACTGGTCTACTTCATAATTCCAATACATTCAATGTACCATAGTTCATGATCCAACGAATTGTACTTAGTACCTTCGGGCCAGTCGCTACATATAAGCTGGCTTCATTTTGTAAGCCCGTTTCCAAATTTCACATAAACAAACCGTAGAATGAAACCTATAAAATATTGCCAGTGGCATAGAAACATGCGTGATAATCGTCCAAGCCCAAAGCCCATAAAAATGAAGCTGAACTGGATGGGACTCTGCACGTGACTTTTCAAGAGTATTGATGGCCCACATCGCCAGATTTGTGACTAGAAGAAACGTTATTATTTCTCTTCCTGGTTTCTTTCTCAGTTGTTCGGGAGTCTTTGCTGATCTTCGACTAGCGTCCAAAATAAACATTGTCTGACACGTTGTTTGTATTAAAGATGACAAAGCAGTTATAAGGATTAGAATAGTATTCTTCTCAATAGTAAATTGTCCTCCAATAATTGTAAAGGTTCCATAAATGAACATGCCAGTC
The DNA here is from genome assembly GCA_947044815.1 of Apomyelois bistriatella. Classification (NCBI taxonomy): domain Eukaryota; kingdom Metazoa; phylum Arthropoda; class Insecta; order Lepidoptera; family Pyralidae; genus Apomyelois; species Apomyelois bistriatella. The sequence goes on from OX345693.1 coordinate 4,771,353, forward strand.
TGAGCGCCCACCAGCAGTATGTTGTCCAGCTCAAGGTTCCTGTTGCCATCGTATTTCAGATTTCGAACGCACACCATTCCAGCTAAGCTTGCAAGTGTAGTCATTGCATACAATCCCAATTCGCACACATTTACCTCCACGACAGCCAAAGTAGCGTATTCCTTTTTAGAAACCAATACAAAAAATAATATTAACGATATAATCGTTAAGACTAACACCAAGATCCCAAAGAATAACCCCTTGTGTGCTCGTGCACAGTCAACGCTATACAAATGTGGTGATTTCTTATATGCTAAACCTTCGAGTATTCTGGCTTTGGCTATGGCTGCTGCAACATCTTTTGACGGATATTTAGATATGTTTTTCCACATGACATATAATATGGCAGCGCATATTAATGAGTATTCTATAGTGCAGGGGAAGAGAAACGGTGAAGCGTCTTGCACCAGTGACCCCATGATGTTAGTTCTTCTGCATTCGAAGATATGGTGTGGTCCTTTTAGACCCCGAGGAACTCGTAAATGTGCTGCAGCAGGGTGTGACGGTGGAACTTCCGTAGCAAATGAGGCGAAGGATTTTTGGAATGCTGAAAATTTAACGAACAATGACTTAGATTTTCAAACAAAAAATTAAAAACACTTTTAATTAAATGATAGTTAATGATATTAAAGTATGTCTATTATCGAAATAAATTTAATAAAAATGTAATGAAACCCTTTTTTTCTCCATCGACGATGAAACCCTTAGGAATTTAGGGCAAATTGCTATTGAGCATCGATCAGGGATCGGAATGCAATTGACATAACTTCGGCAGCTCGTTCATTACGGCATACGGTGATAAGGGTTACATCAAATTAATTCCTAGAGCTTAAATGCTGTTCATGAAACCTTTAAAAATTATAAGCAATCATAAAATGTAGTAAATACTTGTATGTTTTGCTATAGATATTTGTTAATACTTAGCTAACATAACATCTATTAAAGTATCTTAATATCATTTATATTATTTCAGTCAGTTTAGATATCGCAATGCATAGGTACTTTAACTTTATATTGGAAAGGGTCAAGGAAATGTTAAGTCTTGGGGAGGCTCGAAGCTCACATATTATGCGGGTAAGAGGGTAATACAAACAAAAAACGAAGGGACAAGAATATATTACAGCTTTAACAACGACTTGGGAAGATTTAACTCTCAAATATTATAATTATATTTGAACACGTTATATTTGTAAGTAAAAGAAGTTAATTATTTGATGCAGTGAAGAATTAACTTCATAGATTATATGGTAATTAAGTTTCTTTGTGAAGTAAATAACCATATTACTTGAAAACATAGATTAAAAATAATTGCCTGGCGTCAAAGACCGTGCACTATTTCCAAATTCTATGCTTGAAAAACAATGACGAGAAAAAGAAGTAGTTAAGGCACTTCTGCCTGTTGCAAATCACTTTAATTGGATTAATCAATTTGTGAAGAGGGTATTTATTGATTAAGCGAAGACAGTTCTCTAAGTACATTATTTTCTTTGATTAAATTTGCTTTTGATTACCGAATACCTCTTTGTTTCTTGGCATTATATTCAAATCTATTCGATTGATTAAAACTTTTAACATTTATATAGGTAGGTACCTACCTATGTTCAACACTTATAAATGATGTGTGAGTATGAGTGTTGTGTTGTGTATCGATGATAATAGACCGCTGTTGTCTATATTACTCGTATTTATAAAATTACTTTGGCGACAATCTTTAGATTGCTGTATAATAAAGTTATTCACTACCACAGATTAAATAATACTATACTAGTCACTATTTTACTATAACTATAAGAAATACATTCCATATTCCTTTACTACGAACATCGTGCTGAATAAATACAAGCCTAATTCCAGCATAGCAAAAATATTATAAGTAAATTAAATATTCTATCAAGTCAAATACATTGTGTTTTAAAATCGTGTATTAAAAGCTATCAAAACAATACAAATGTAATATCAGCACTTATTAGCATACTAACAGAGTGGGCTAACGCATAGAAGGTTTATTATGTAGGAATATCGATTGACGGGACATCGAGGCGCGAATACATACAGGTATAGTACGAGACTTCATTCAACGAGACTACCGAACCGATACGGAACACCGAGATCGAATACAGTTTGTTTGGCTAAATAGCTACAACTGACCGGATGGCGATCATTGAAATGAATATAATAGAGATTATGGAAGTATTGACTAAATGGCTTCATTCTAATTTGAATAAAATGTTTCAGTTAGATTTTCTGCACTAAGTACAAGGTTTACAACCCTGCTTCATCATGGCATGTGATAACGTATGACTGACAGGCGGCGCCCAGAAATAAGGACATCGCAAGCCTCCTGAAGTTCGAAGCTAATAACCATGTGAAACTCTAAGCCAATGACCAACGGAGGTAATGCTATTAGATAAGACTAATTTCTCTCATTAAGCAACACGCTTAATGAGAGAAATTAGTCTCTCTTCGGGTTCTTCTTTATAAGTATTTGAAGGCTTAATAAAAGTAATGTGCTAAGTATGAATGACACATAGTAAAGCAAGCTGACTTATATACATATCAATGCAACATCAACAAAATATTTACCTAGACGATGTGATAGCCCGATGGTTTTGTTCTCAGGATCATAGAAGGTAAGAATCTCATGCTTGGTTTCCTGGACCAATACGTTCAGCCACACGCTCAGGTTGGTGCCCACCATATGCATCAGGCCAAATCGAGCCACTATTTTATGCTTGTATACTTTCATCTGCAATTATAAAGCAACTTGCATTTATTTAACGCCGTTTATTTAAAGCATGTGACCAATTATCAAAGTCATATTCAATTTTGATGTGACACTCAATATCAAACCATATATAGAATTTAATTCAGATACCATTGTAATGCAAATAAAAACTACGATATTGATTTGCATATGCAAAATCAAGGAATTGTTCTTATCTACGTGATATTTTATTTTTACATAAAATTAAGAAGGATCTCAAAATAATTCGCATTCCTAACCTCATTGTTAAGAAAGATGAAGTACATCTGTATGAATATGAAGGCCATCCTGGTGGCAGGGGTGAGCGCCAGAAGCACGTTGTGGCAGTTAGTGTTCCTCTCCAACTCCCAGTACTGACCGAACTCCAGCCCAGAGTAGATCATAGACCCAATGCCGAAGGCTGCAAAGATGTTGAAATACATGAAACTGACATTAAGGAACATGATAAATATAACTTTCATTTAAGCTTTTTTTAGCAATATACAGTTCCGTGCTGTTTCTTAAGGTTATTTTGAGGAAGAGATGTTTATGGGAACGTACTGAACCGATTTGCTTAAAACTTTCACCAATTGTTTTGCTTTAACTCAGAAGAACATCTAAAGTTTGTTTCATGAAAATCGGTTCAATAAAGAAAAAGTTATCGCCATTTGAATGAACTCAAGGCATGTTTGATTTTGAACGAATGCACCAAATTGGATAATTCTTTTTTTGTGTTGGTTATTGTCATGAGAAACTTCGTTTAAAAGAAGTGGATTCCCGGGAAATTCCCGCGGAAATTTTTGGAGCAGTTCCCGAAATTCCCACGATAACGGGAACGAAGCCCACGCACACGAAGTCGCGGGCTACAGCTAGTTAGATATAAATAAGTACCACTATAAATGCTTGCTAATGTTGTATCAAAATCAGTTTAACTCATTTCATGGACTTATCATACTAAACAATATAAAAATGTTATTTTTCAGGCACTGTGCACAAACCAATAAGTTTATTATGGTATATGTGTGCGAACACTCGAGGCGGTTTGCTATACGCAAGCCGTAGGCGAGTACAACAATGAGCAGAGTGTATCATGATTTGCACACGAATGTCATAGAACGTTTCTCAACACATGGGCGAGGAAAAAAAACACACACACTTCAATTATTATATCTATACTTTTAATTATTTAAACAATTTGTGAAACTTCTCAAATTATACCGAACCGTTATTTTACATCAATTTTTGTAAAGGCACAGGACACTGATTTCTTATGTTTTTAACATTTATTTAAGAAACACCGTAACAAAAGGTAGGCATATTTAATACCAAAACACAATATCTCTGAAAATAACTTATGACATACTATTACTAATTCTAAGCTTATGAGTATTTCTGTTTTTCCAGTTTTTCCAATGATGTTGCAACTCTACATAATTGGCTAAATCTCTTGTTCTTCCTCAATTACCTATTATTTTTGCTGGAATGCATGATCCAGATAAGATATTGTTTTTCTTACAAAAGTTTAATCTACATTAATTTGTTGGTAGGTAAACATATAAATATGTATGAAAATATGCGCCACAGATTAAATAGTATTTGTTTAAACATCACTTCGCCGTTCGCATGCGCGCGATTTAAATATCATTGTCCACAGCGCACTTGAGATACAGACTAACCAAACTAAATAACCTTAAACTTAAATGAACTGAAACTAAAATACTAGTCTATTTGTTCGTAAAAATTGTATTTATTCGTGGCTTAAAAAGAACTTGGCGTATTTTTTTTTTAATTATAAAGCATTAGTGTTTTATTGTAAAAAAAGGTCCGCGTGCTTAATAACCTCAATAAAAACTGATTTTATATATATATGTGTAATGTTTATTTATTTCTAAATTTCAATCGTTCTATTGTAAAAACGAAAGTCGCTATACATACTCCAACAGCATAAATTATAAATATAATATATAAATGTTCAATTGTAAAGGGTGAGAATTCTTTTCTTTCACAGTCTGTATTTCCAAAAATGGTAGGTTTTTGCATGTCTAAATCACGCATAACTTTTATAAATAATCCTGATTCCGATAATTTGAGCACCTGATAATTGAATTTTTGAAGCAACGGAAAACCTTTGTTCACAAATATTGCACGTGGCAAACGTTGTTTTGACATATTCGGCATAACGTGTATTTGACATATATTTGTATGATCTATGACATACAAAAACTTATATAGAGTATTAATCGTATAAAGTCTTTTGTTTTTTGTTAAGAACAAAATTGCTGATTCGGATATATTACATTGTGGAGATAACTTTTCAAAACTGTTATAAACAGACATATTGGTGTTTTTTAACAGTACCGCTGCTAAACCTTTTGGAACACAAGCTTTATAGTTGTTTTTATTTAATGTTTCTATATTATTAACGTCTACAATATGACCAGTAGTCGCAACAAAGCTTATAAGTGTGGATTGATAATAACCATTCAAAAAGAATTGGCACCACATCCACACTAAGAAGCACCATTTAAATTTTAATCTACGCTGAATTACAGCTCCTGAATTACCACAAATAAATCCGTACATATACAACACTGTCGAAATAATGTCATATAAAATTGTATTATTTAAATAAGAAAATATTTTTTCCATTACAATAATTAAAAATAATATAATTGAACTTATAACAAATATAAAAATCCATGTTTTATAATTAAACATTCTATAAAATATTGTCCATCTTGGTAAAATTTCACCTCGTGATACAAATATCATCATATAATCATTTGTAAATGAAAAATAAGTCCAAATAAAATCAAATAATGTTGTTCGGTCGTCTAATGCAAAAAATCCACCTAATGCGATATCAGCTTCATGATTGTTTAATATTTCAAGGAGTTCTGTAGCTGTATTATTAATGACTCTTCCGAATTTCTCAAATCCTTCATCATAATGGTAAGTAACACTGAAGTTAGCCATTTTGGCTAGTAAGTTTACAACACCTTCTTCAATTCCATCAAAGGATCTCAAATGCTTTTTTTCAGGAAAAAATGATAAAGGTGGGTAGTGATGTGTTATAACACGTAAATTGCAGTTTTTCAAACTTCTAGCATCAGAACTTGGGAATATATTATGATCATATGTTAGATCATTACAGTTGAATAGGAAGCTTTTTATATTTTCATAATTTCCACACTCATTTTCATTGTATGGGAAATATGTATAAATTATATATTCTTTTCTTTCTTTGAAAACAACCAACACTTCGAAAATATAATATTTAAATAATATGCTAAAAACTTCTTTTATTATCTTTTCAGGGTCTGGGTTGTCTAAAACAATAACAAACTTAGCCTGAGGGTTCCAAAATTTGTCTCTTTTTAAGTTTTCAATATGTACTTTTAAGTCATCGTTTTTGTTGATAACAAGCAAATAACTGTGATGCACATTATCATGATTTTTATTTAAATCAGCTCTGTAAAATGTAGTCACATGGTATAGTTTATGGATATCGGTTAAAAATTGATCTGCTTTCCCTAATACTGTCATGGATGTTCCCATCTCTAGCTGTGTTTTGATGATGTTTTCAACACATTTTTGTTTTTCTGCAGAATCTGTGTTTTTATAGATTTCAAAAAAATGTTCTATTGAATAAACATTATTTGACATCAGTATTATAATTCGAAAGAACAAAAACATGTAGACGCTATTCATTTTACACATTATTAACCTTTCAAAGAACTTCAAGAAATGTGTATTACAACATGTCAAGAGACTTAGATACTTAATTATATTTACAAAAGACCTAATGACATTCAAATTGTCTTTTTATTATATTTGATGTGGGAATAGTTAAATGTTCTAAGCCAAATACTTCAGATTTGATTTATAGGAAACCGTTTTGATGGACGGTAAATACAAAACATAATAGTTACGGTGCAAAATACTTATAGGTAGATAATATTATTTTCATCTGCTATAATAATTATAGATACAGTTGTCTAGCGACTATAAAATTGTATCAAAACTATTGTAATTAAAAGGTTCACATACATCCTTCACGTTCTTTTTATCTATAAAGACTTTCATAGAAATCAGTTCTATAATTTAACCAAGAATGCTTTGTTTAAAGGTCTCAATTTCATATTTCATAAATTAAAATAAGGATTTGTGTTCTTTTTATTAGTTCGGATCTACCAACTTGGAGATTCTTGGTGCGATGCCCCAATTTTAGAGTTCGATCGATCGAGTTAAAATCCAAATCGTAATTGAAATCAATCAAATCCAAAATTTAAAATTCTGATATCCTTTATTTTTAGTAACATAACTCATTACCACGTCACATTAAAACCCAAGTTTCTACTAGTGGTCTACCGTGCAACTAATAACTGTGTAATATCTCACTATGAGTTAGCGTACCACCGATCATTTTCCTTACTCGTCATTTTCACTAGTGTATACTCATTAGACAGTTTCGGTAGGTTGACAATTTCGCGAGTTACGCATTCGTCAGTTTGCTCAATATCGCAGTGTGTGTCTATGCTAGTAGTTTTTACTACAAGATATTGCTCATAAAATAATATCTATTTACAGAAACATACATTTTGTCTCCTGCAGAGGTAGGCAGAGTCTAGAGATTTTCATTGGCTACATTGATCCTTAAATAACTGCCTTGCCTCCTCCACACTCATCATTCTCATCTACACGCTCGTCGATTTCGGGTACTCTTCATAGGAAGACACTCTTTTTCAAGAGGTCTGCGATATGGTCAAAGTATGTTTTTAGAGGCCTACCCTAACCTACTCTCCCAGCCAACTTTGCTTTGTATACCTTTCGTCTATCTCCTTTCAGCCATCCTCTCTATATGCGCAAACCATCTCAATATCCCTTTTTCGAAAATAAAAATCATGAGAACTAGTTTCTACCAATCGACGAGGCAGATTGAAATATTCAACATCAAATTCGGGATGACCACTTCATGAGAAAGAAAATTCTTAAATGTATCCAAAGATTATAGACATAGGTATTTGTTTGAAATTTAAAATGGACCTTAAACTTTTACTTATTGCTGATCATAAGTTTTTCAAGTATAAACACGAAAATTGCTACACACACTCCAATAACATAAATTAGAAAAACAAGATGCAAATGTTCAAATTGAAAAGCTCTTTTACCTTTACCAGAACATTCGGTATGCAATAACTTCTTTATTCCTAAGTCACGCATACTTTTTATAAATAATCCAGATTCAGACAGTTTAAGAACTTGATAATTAAATCTTTGCAGTAATGGAAATCCTCTATTTACAAAAATTACACGAGCCATACGTTGTACAGGTGATCCAGGCATAATGTGTATTTTGCACCTGTTCGTCTCATTAATGACATAAAGATACTTATAAAAAGGACTTACTGTAAAAGTAGCTCTACTTTTAGTAAGGTACAAAATTGAAGTTTCGGTTACATCACATCCTTGTGGTAAATCTTCTAAACTATCATCATCATATAACTGTGGGTACTTAATAAATCCTGCTATACTATGTGGAACACAGGCTGTATATTGTTTTTGAACTAACGTTCTTACGTCATTAACATCAACAATTTTTCCAGTAATCGCGGTGAAGCTTACAAGGTTGGATTGATAAAAACTTAACAAACAGAATATGTACCACACCCATACCAAAAGACAAATCTTAAATTTCAATCTACGTTGTAAGTGAAATCCTGCATTACCACAAATTAATCCGTACATATAGAAAAATGTAGAATTTATATCATACGAAAAAGATTTTTTGATGTAAGAAAATATTCTATCTAAAACAACAAGTAAAAACGATACCGTAATTGTGACCATAAATACAGATATCCATGTGTCATATTTAAAAACATTATAATACATTGCCCATCTTGGTAAATGATCACCACGCGATGTGAAAATCATTATATAATCATCTGTAAATGTAAAATACGTCCAAATGAAATCAAACCATTGAAATCTATTTGTCATTAAAATAAATCCACCCAATGCTATATCAGCTGATCTGTTTTGCAGCATTCCAAGCAGAGCTGTGGCTTCGTTATTGTTGACAAAACCAAATTTCTCGAAATCATAGTCATATAGATATTTTATATTAAATTGCTCCATTTCAGATAGTAAATTCATAACTTCTTCTTCTAATCCTCCAACTGTCCTTGAACCTGTTTTGTCAGGTAAAAATGAGAGAGGTGGGTAATGATGTGTGACTATACGTATACTACAATTTTTGAAACTTCTAGCTTGTGAATCTGGGAACATATGGCGATTGACTTTAAGTGCCTTGCATATACCTACTCTTTTTATATTTTTATAATTTCCGCATTCATTTTTGTCGTATGGAAAATAAGTATAAACGATATATCCTTCTTCTTCTTTCTTTATAATCAAAACTTCAAAAATATAATAGTTAAATAATGTTTGAAACACTTCTGTCATTTCGTTCTTGGAATCATCTTCACAAACAATTATAAACTTGGCTTGGGGATCCCAAAACACATCTTTTTTCGTATATTCAAGGATATTAACCAAGTTGTTTTTGTTATTTATAACAACCAAATAATTGTAGTGTTTATTGTTATGGTTTTTATTTAAATCAGTTATATATATGGTTGTTACGTGGTTTAGTTTATGGATATCATATACAAGTTGATCCGATTTATTTAATACCGTAAGTTGCGATCCCATGTCTAGCTGTGTTGTGATGATATTTCCCACACATTTTTTCAACTCGTTATATTCTATATTATTATCATATTTAATATAGGTTGCAAATGAATATGCTGCTTTTGATATCAATTTAAAATTAATGAAAATAATTAAATTAATTATATTCATTATACACTATAGCAAACTTCTGGAGACTTTCAAGAAATGAACACATAAAACTCATATGTAGAAATAAATGTTTCTCAGTAGTGGCTGTTAATGATATTTACCAAATAAAAATAAAGACACTTAAATTGTTTGAATGATGTAGATAAAATCTTTTATATTTAATGAGATGTCTAATAACCCACGTGAGGTCTATTTTAGCGTCCAATGAACATAAATTATCATTTATCGAGCGCCTATCTATGATCGAGTCTTTAGATTTTTCTACCTAACACCGAACTTCAATGTTTACCTACAATGAATACCAATTAACATATCGTCTACCGATTTATTACCTATATAGTTTCTTTTTTAAACTTCACCAAAAAAAAATGCTTGTATTCTAATTTAAATTATTTTTGATTAAAGTATTTTTGTAAAGATACATATAGTTGTTATTTAATTCATATTTTATAAGCAGAATATTTTTAAGTAAATATATTTTATTGTACTTACTACGTACTACTGTCATCATCATCAAAAAATGAATAATAAATAATTTAAGATGTAATTTTTTTTTTTTTTTGGAAAACAAAATTTTGCTATATTACTTTGAGTCCATAATGTGTTCATTTAGTTTAACCATATGTGTACTTGCCTTGCATGTTAAATGACAAATTATTTAAACAAGTTAGGTATAGTTCATGTCTTTCCCATAATGTTGTGATGTATTGATATAAAAGAGTAGGTCTGTCTGACACAAGCTAGGCAGACCTAACAATGTTTTGTAAACCACGTTGTAGTGAAAGAAATAATCAATTTTTATTTTTATTTTTCAAATAACTATGCGGGCACTGCTTTGAAAAATACATCAAGTGGGGTATAGGCCTATTATCTAGCCTATTATTAGCATATAATAAAAGCTGCACTCTCTATAAACCTTTATGAAACAAATAGAATGTATATAGGTAACCTATGTTTAAATATACGTTTATATGTATCTTTTTCTAATTTGATACCACACATCTTCTAGTCTAGTCCAGTAGTATGAGATCATACTGAGCATTTCCTGAATTAAAGAAATATATTTTTTTAAGACCCCAGACAGGTGAGCCAAGTGCCGAGCAAAACTCTCCTTTCTTCATGTGGCGTGAATCCTACAGCTGAATATCATTCAAGCTACTGTTTTTTTATACGGCACCATTAAGTAGGCTATACATTGGATTGCTATTTAATCCAGTTGTCTGCGAATTTTATACAAGGTTCTTGGCTTTATTCTAAAGAAAATATAATTGTTACTAAATTTAACCGAGACGTAAGTAATGAAGTTGTGAAAGTATGTAATATCCAGCGTAACGAACTATAGGACTATAACCCCCAATCAAACAGAAAGGAGTTATAACGTGCTTATTCGGGATGTCTGTATTAAAAAGTGTTTGAAAGCAAGTTCATAGCTAATAATTTATGGAGTCTTTCTTTCCACCTCTTATCCCAGTTCATCTGGGTCGGGTCTCCTCGTGCATTCGCGCCAGTATTTTGTGATATCATTTTACAAGGAGGATTTTGTTTGACAAGTTTTATTATATCGTTCTCATAATAAAATTATAAAAATATCTTGTAACATCCCAGTTCAGACTAGGTAAAATAAAAACCAATTCCATGCCAGATAAATGTTTTATTTCTTGTCGAACTTAATTACTTCTAATATAAAAACAAAAATTGACACACAAATCCCGATTACATAAATTAGATAAATAATATATAAATGTTCGAATGCAAAGGGAGAGTATTCTTTTACAAAACAATCGTTTTTTTGAAACAACTTATAATTTTTTAAACCTGTGTCGCGCATACTTTTAATAAATAACCCAGATTCAGAAAATCGAAGCACATGGTAATTAAATTCTCCTACAAAAGGAAAACCTCTGTTCACTAATATAGCCCGAGACAGACGTTGTACCGGCATACCTGGCATAATGTGTATTTTGCGTTTGTTATTTTCATCCATCACATAAAGGTACCTATAAAAAGGAATGATCGTATAACGATTCTTATTTTGTGCTACGTACAATATAGCAGTATCAGTAAGACTGCATTCTGGCGCTAGATCTTCTGAAATCTTAACAAATGACAAATTAGAATTCTTATGGAACTTGAGTATACTTCCCGGCATACAAGATTTGTAGTTTTTTTTATTGAGGGTCGCAAAATCATCAACGTCTATAACTTTATCTGTAGTTGTAGTAAAACTTATAAGCGTAGATTGATAAAAACTATTTATGAAGAACACAAACCAGACCCACACCCAAAGACATGATTTATATTTCAATCTGCGCTCTATGATAATTCCTGTATTTCCACAAATGAAACCGAACATATACAAAATGGTGGAAGTGATATCATACGAAGAGCTCTTATATAAATAACAAAACATTTTTCTAATCATAATAAGTAAAAACACAATAACTGAAGTAAATGCAGATATAGCAATCCAAGTATCATATTTAAAAATTGTAAAATATAACGACCATCTTGGTAAATGATCACCTCTTGACACAAAAGTAAGCATATAATCGTCTGTAAATGTGAAATAAGTCCAAATGTAATCAAATAGTAAACCTCGACTGGGTGACAAACTATATCCACCCAAAGCTATTTCAGCTGTTCTTTTTTGTAAAAATCCTAGTAGTCCAGTAGCTTTATTATTTTTAATAGTTCCAAATTTTTCATAACCTCGTTCATACTTGTATTCAACCTTAAATTGTTTAATTTCAGCTAATAAGTTAATAACATCTATTTCTAGTCCATCACCCATCATCGAGTTTTTTTTATCTGGTAAAATTGTCATAGGTGGAAAATGATGTGCTATTACACGCAAAGTACAGTTTTTCAACGTTTTAACATCAGAAACTAGAAACACATTGTGAAAAATTGTAAGGTCTTCGCATTGACATACACGTCTTATATTTTCATAATTTCCACATTCGTTTTTGTCATAAGGTGAATAAGTGTATAACGTATGTTCTTTCCCTTCTTTTACAATAACTACAGCTTTAAAAATATAACAATGAAATAATAAATTAAACACCTCTTTTATGTTTAATTTCAGATCAGTGTATTCCAAAATAATTATAAACTTAGCTCGCGGATTCCAAAATATATCTTTCTTCATGTTGTTAAGTTCACTTAAAAAATCAGCAATATTTTTTATAATTAAAAAATAATTGTAATTTGGATTCTCATGAACTTTATTATAATTAGTTTTGTAGATGATTGTTACATGGTTAAGTTCGTGGATATCGGGCAAAAACGGATCCGCTTTACTTGATACTGTTAGTTGTGATCCCATCTCTAGCTGCGTTAATATAATATTGCCAAGACACTCTTTGAAATCTTTGATTTCTTCATTATCATCATTTTTATAATTCGGTGCAAATGTATATACCAATTGTATCGTCAGTGTAATATTAATAAAAGTTATAAAAAAAAACGTCTTCATTGTACACAATGTCAAGCTATCGAAGATATTCAAGAAATGCGCACTTGGTCATTACACTATTTCGATGAACACAGTAATAGATGTTTATTTAATTATATTTACTGAACCTACTAATGACATTCAAATGGTCTTTAGATTTTCGTCTATAAATCTAAATACTTATATGACCTTATTATACTATATTTAGATACTCAATATGGTCGCCGTAAATGTTTTTAATTAATCAATTGATATAAAATAAATTAAATTATTATGCAAAATTACGTAAATGAGAAAATAATATAAATTTTTTCGCTGCCAAAACAAAGGTGGCTGCATCATTTTGCGCAAATAAGAATAACGATGATGAAGCTGACATAAGTATCTGATAAAGAATTAATTATGATGAACCTTAGACCCTAGACTTCGATGTTCTGAAGCAACCAGCCTAGGACGCAACCTAGAAAGCTCGAAGGAAGAGAAAGAGAGAGAAGAATTGATTATCTTACCGACTGCTCCCATGCGTAGGTAGAAGCTGCCGTAGTGATGTACCCTGGTGGTGAGTGCAAATCCTAGGGACAGCCGCTTGGCTAATAGTTGCGGCGGTAGCTGAGGAGCGGTGACAGTGCTGCGCTCCGTTCGAGATGAACACGAATCAGATTCCGATGGGGACGAACTGGAGTCAGTTTCTGTACACAAATATGTTAATCTTTACTCATCATCATCATTTCGTGTAGGTGTCACGGTCAATCCCATGCAAACCCTGGTGTCAGAGTTCTTCGGAACCGCCTCGAGGCCCTAACGTGGTACTGATAACTTGTACACCTAATATTTTATTTCTTACTTTTACTTGAGTTCAAATTTAATTTTTTTCGGAATATCTTGAGATCGCCTTAGATCAACAGATCAAATAAAAGTTCCCTACTACTACTACCCGTTTGATTGTTTTTATTCAAGACATCCTTTTGGGCTAGTAGTTTTTGAAGCCAGTACCTCGGTTAACATTTAATGTAAAAAAATATTTGAATTATCTTTGCACGGGTTTTTTTTTTCAATAAAGTATCGGTTCTAACGTGGGTAATATATACGTCGAAAACAAGGAATACATACCTATGTAGGTATCACAAATCGGCTTTGTTTCCACATACATATACAATATACATACAGTATACCCCTCAGGCAAAATCTCCTTGTTGTGTGTCGGGGGTTAAAATAAATAAATGCACTATCCATACTAATATTATAAATGCGAAAGTCTGTCTGTCTGTCTGTCTTTCTGTCTGTCTGTCTGTCTGTCTGTCACCTCTTCACGACTAAACTGCTGGACCGATTGTGATGAAATTTGGTAGGGATGTAGTTAAAGACCTGAGGTCAAACATAGGCTACTTTTGGACGCGATATAACCGAGTCCCACGCGGGGCGAAGTCGCGGGGAACAGCTAGTCCATACTATCCATATCCATATCCATATTTCCATCCATACTTCCATACTATCCATACTAATATTATAAATGCGAAAGTCTGTCTGTCTGTCTGTCTGTCTGTCTGTCTGTCTGTCACCTCTTCACGGCTAAACTGCTGGACCGATTGTGATATAATTTGGTAGGGATGTAGTTAACGACCTGAGGTCAAACATAGGCTACTTTTGGGCGCGATATAACCGAGTCCCACGCGGGGCGAAGCCGCGGGGAACAGCTAGTAGAGAATATATGGAAGTCTTAAAGGATCTTTGAAATGGGAAGTCCTTAGTATCCACACGGGATGATAGTTATGTAGATGCACTATAAAATAATCCCAGTCACAACCCAAATGAACGTTAAGTTCTTAGAAACTTGGTTGTTTGTAAGAGCAAAAGAAATCAAAAAGGATTTCTTAGAGCAAAACGCTCGCAGCATTTTACCGACTCGTTTTATAAAATAATGCTAAATTCAATTTTAAACGCTATTATTAAGTTCTTAAGGACGCATTTATCCTATTTTTAGTAATAAGAAACCAATTAAACAGTTATAAATAATAACATCTTCAAGATACTAAGCATGAGAAATTTGTTTTTATTTTCGTCTTTTAAGTTTTAATAAATGTTGACTGATAATCATTTGATAATTCTTTTAATTTTAAAATTCTGATTTTAATAATTGGTTTTTAGTATAGTAGATAAAAAGGTTTCTTATTTAAATATATATTATTTAAATCAGCAACCTTTTATTCTTGACTCTTTTAATAGGCTAGTTGACGAAATTTCAATAACTGCTTTATAATTTAGCTTAATAGGCATTTTATCGAAAAAAAAGGTTTATTTATTTTTAATCGAGCGTTTACATTATAAATTTCGCGTTTTAAAAAACAATTTTTCAATTTGGTTAAAAAACGCACAAGACTGTCATGGCGTCTTGAATGACGTCACGCCGTGCGAAACAAACCAAAGAGCGATCGTGTCTTCGTACGTTATAGCTAGTTTTAATCGTTTAAAAATAAATTTCTCATATTATAAGTACTGTATAGTGCCCCAGTGTGATAGCACGACTATAAATACGCCAAACAAGTTATTTATATATGTTCCAAACAATGGAGAAATACGGAAAAAGTGGCTAAAACTTGCAAGAAGAGATGATGCTCATACTTTAGAGATCATACTTTATGCTAAGAGATCCCTTCCTGGGATAAGTCCGCCATTGTCTTCTTCTGATTTTAATAATGTAATTTACTATGTATTTTAAAGCAATAAAGATATTACAAACAAACAAACTTTATCAACAGGTTCAAGAATGTATTTTTGTGAAGATCATTTTGATTAAGTATTTCACACAATACAATCTATTACTTAGTTCGAGCAAACTAGATGTGTTTTGTAGAATCCCTATTTTCTAAATAATAAATACATGAGTTCAGGTTAAGTTGTTTCACTTTTAGGAGTGAACGTTTCATTTTAGTTTTCTAATTTATGTTACAAACATACTCTTTTTATTATTCTAGTTGCCAAATGATATGACTAATTATATGGAGTATCATATGAAGGGAACAGTAAAATAGTAAACAGTATCTTGCAAAATGTACGTCACAACATTAAGTTCTTGTGTACCGAACTGAAATATCACATAGCATTTAAGCTTATAATAAATATTTTATGCTTACAAGGAAGTTTTAACATTGCGAAATTCAGATGAGCAAAAGTTACTGTTCGACGCGAAAAAATTTCCAAGCATAACGGCATCGATTCTGGGCAAATTATTACTGTCTGCTTTGCTGAATCCAGATTCCATGGTTAATTCTTTCAAATTATAATTAGCAAAAACTGTATCAACTTGATATTAGTTGTTAAAAACCAAAATTTTATCAAGAACCGGTAGTGATACTCGAAACGTCAAAGACAAGATTGGAGTTTCGCACGGCGTGACGTAACGCTTTCTGATTGGTGTTCACTGTCACGTGACTAAAGGTTTCATTTTACGAAATTTATTTTTAAAAAATATTATTAATCTTTAACGCTTTTAATAATTAAAATTGTTTGTTATTTTCTCCATAATATAATTAATCATTATAAACCCCTATCCATTATATTTATTCTTAATGGACACAAGCCTATTGGCATCTTCGATGTTTTGAAAATCGAAACTGACTTACTTGCAACAACAGTAGTATCAGCCGCTGAGCGCGACCGGTCTCGTGCAAGTGCTGCGTACATATACAGCAAGAACACCATGCTGCCAATGTAAAGATATAGGTAGAAGCCCTGTAGAAGAAGAAAATAATTGCATAGGTACATATTACTGCAGTTTTGACGGTATAGACAAAGGCTCTTGAAGTAGTGATGAGCATCCACGGAGGTGTGTGTAAGTAACAAACGTTTAGTGCCTCTACAGTTCTACACCAAACTTAAAACTGCGTGCTGTGTGGCAACGAAACGAACTTCTATTCTATACACACCGACAATTTAACAAATATATTGAATGTTTTTTAAAAATATCTGAATTTGTAAATTATGTAAATTTGCAATTTTTTTTTGTTAAAGATCATATCGAATTGCATTCGTTTAGCACAAATCTGAACTCAATAAAGAACACAATACAATGGAATATACTTATATACAACATCAGGTATACTTCCCGATCTCCTCCCTTCAAATTAATATCCTTGGCCCAAACAACTGACATTGAGTAATGTAAGACTCGGGTAACCACTTACCTCGTAAAACGAAGGTGGAATGTAGGTGGAGATGACTTCGGCCATAGGAAACGCGATGCCCATCACGACCAGCAATTTTCCGTAGAGTGCAGACAGTGTGGTCGCTAAAGCATCACTCCTATTGATCAAAGATATTTAAACTTAAATAAAAGAATTCAAATTTATATTTCCATAAAGATTATATTTCCATCAAGAAAACACTTTCCTTGTATTCGGTATTTTGCAGAATTTAAATTAATTATGGAAAAATTTTGGAGGGCTTTCATTCATGTCCTTTACAAATTCATGACTCCATTGAGTGGCAAGAGAAGGCGCTGAGGAGAGAGTGGAGAACGGTAGAGAACTTTGGTGTCGGAGACCAAGATTCTCTTAGAGTCACTGAGCTCTTGCAGTAAGGGTAAGTAAATATGGATAAATGTATAAAAGATATCTCTTCATAAACTGATGAGAAATCGCGCAGAATAGACCACTTTGGCGCTCTCTCGTTTCGGAAGCAAAGATCCACTTCGGGTCAGCGGAGTAAGTATTTTTTTGTGATCCTATCTTTTCCGTGCCTTGGCGTAATTGACTCAATATCCATCGAATCTTATGAATCCATTGAACTTTTAATTCGAATTTGAATACCACACAAAGCTACATTCATGTCTGTTAATCCTGTGAATAAAATCCTATAGGACTAACAGGAAATCGAACGAACAATGGCGGAGTAAGTAAATAGATGCAATGTTTTAGCAGTTATTTATTACAGTTGAATGGTCTTAGAGCTCTGGGAAATCGGAGCTTTATCTGAAGTTTACTATATCTGTTACTATCTACATTACAATGTTAGTTCGAAGAAGGGTAAATACACTGATGGAATTAGGTGGGTAGTTTTATAACACCAGCGCATATGGGGCTTTATGTTTTATTCTATTAAGTATTAATTTAAAAATTACCTTACATAATAGCAATAGATCTATACTTAAAAACAAATTTCTTTTCATCTTTTTTCTTCTTCAACAAATGTCTAAATTTCGTTGTGGCTCTCTCATTCTACCAACAAACTTAGTTTTTCTTTGTGAGCTGGTGGCCAACCACTAAAATAATGCGTAGTCGTGTAAAAAAATTCGTTTTGTTGTTTTTATTTAAAAAAATATATATGTATTTAGGTACCTAGTAAATAAATATTCGCCAAAGAGCTTTGCTTCGTACGTATCAAAACAAAAATTTGTCGTATCACTAAAATAAAATCTGTAGTATTTGTAGGTGAGAACCTACAAATATAGAAACAAGAAAAAATTGGGTATAAATAAGGATAAGGAAGAGGCTCAGGGACGATGTCAGTAGGATACTGTTAATCTAGGGCATAATTCCCAGCGAAGCCTTCCTTTGTTCCCAGACTACTTTAATAGTCGACCACGTAGAGTTTTTCGTTTGATTACAAACGTAACGAACAATGGAAACGCTCTTGGGTTTTCGTTTGTAAAAAAATATTATGTAGCAAAACCACTGATGCTGCCTTTTTAGTTTTTTCAGCCAAATTAGCTCCTTCGTGCCTCGGGAAGCACATAAAGCTGACGAAAAGTTTAAGACATATGTTGGCAACTGAGATAATGAATAATAAAAAATATAAAGCTAATAAGTTTAAAAAGAAAATGCCATGCAAATTTTTTAATCTATGGTAAAACTAGTTTTCATTCAAACTAAACTCGTAAGTTTTTTGAAAATTTAAGTAACTAGGAAAATTGTTAAAATAATCTTTAGGCTTTGAGTTGGAAGCTAAGAGCTTTTGGGGATTCGATGGAAAGTAACTCGGATCTAAATAGTTCATGTAAAAGTTTTCTCCAATAGTAGGATATTCCATAAAAATCTAAATATTATTACATGAATAAAATAGTTATTTATTCACTAGCTGTTGTCCGGGGCTCCGCTCCTGTGGGAATTCCGGGATAAAATATAGCCTATGTGTTGTAAGCAATCTCAATTCCCAGCCAAATCGGTTTAGCCGTTTTCCTGTGAAAGTAACAAACATCCATACATTCTTAATATAGGATATTAAATGGCTCCGACCATAGTTCATTTATGATTAAATAAAATTTAAGTAATCCAGTCTGAACATCACTAACTCATACATATGTGTAATTGCTGATCCTAAATAATTAATTCAGTACTTTTCAATTAAAAACCTCATTAAAATGTAAGTAGATTTCTCGTTTATTTTTACTAG
This sequence comes from Apomyelois bistriatella, assembly GCA_947044815.1. Taxonomy (NCBI): domain Eukaryota; kingdom Metazoa; phylum Arthropoda; class Insecta; order Lepidoptera; family Pyralidae; genus Apomyelois; species Apomyelois bistriatella. The sequence goes on from OX345693.1 coordinate 4,790,843, forward strand.
CTGTGTTCACAGGTTTCATTTGCATTGCATTTCGTTAAAAGTATCCGTATCCTTTTCAAAACCTATACAAAATGTATTTCTGCACCAACGTTTAGATTTAGTATTTAAGTCAACTCAAAGTATGTCAAAATGCACAAGATTGTATTTCCACTGGGAGCTCTATTTTTGTAATCTGACTCACTCAATGCCTTTGTGTCGAATGAAAATCATTCAACTCAACAATTTTGATGAGGGACTGATTTTAAAAAGAGCACTCGTTGTCCACGGAAAAAAAAAATCTTGTGAAACTAATTTTAAATAATAACTAATATTAGGTTATTTATTTTTTAATAACTAAACTTAACTTAAAGCCCTTGGCACAAGCTTAGTAAACGGACAGAGACAAAGACTGGCTAAAAAGTCATACATCCAGGCGCTGCTCATACCTACAACATTTCTCTCTATTCCGTTATATACCTACTCACTCATGTGCCCCTGGGAGCAAATTCATGTGCATAACCCGTATTTTCTTGGGTCCCTCCACTCCCTCCATCCCTTTTACGGATGAACGTGTCTATTGTTTCAATACAATGTGATTGACAATGGACAAAAGAAGCCTTTTACAGATACTGATGGAGATAAATTGTTCTTCAGACATTTCAGTTATCATTGTGTATGTCTTCTTTGCAGAAATTGAGCCATTCCTTCCTATTTTTCCTATCGTGATCTCTATTTTTTATTTTGTTTTAGAAGTTTACCTCAATTCTTAATAAACAAAACAAATATTAGTACAGAAACTACAGTCATCTCAAATTATTTTTCAATTAAGATTATCTTTTAATATAAATACTTTTGGGTGGTTCTATTCTCAAGGGAATTTTCCGCGGCTCACCTTATTTTGTATAGTTTTTGTAGGCAAATTATATTGGTTTACGATTGAAACTATACAGCTTAATGATTTCTATTATGACAATAAAAATTAGCACACTTCTAAATATATATCTTACAAAAATCTTTTTTTAAAGTGCCAAATTCTCAGTCTCCTGGCATGTCTCTCGGACGAAATGAAAGCTTAAAGGCTGCTTTGTAACTGTATTTTAAGTATGTCCGTAATATCTGCACTAAAATAGAAATCTATAATATATATAGTTTCAATGTGTTTGTCTAATTTTACCATAAACGCGAAATTTAAGAAAAAAAAATTGCATTATATTTTGTCTCTCGGTTATTATCTCAGTCTCCTGCTACATCAAAACACGCTAAAATCTGTTTGAATTACCGCGTCTATCGCATTGCTGTTCAGTCCGAGTGAAAGATCGAAGTGAAGTTAGCTTACTACCACTCGCGTCCGTCTCGGTTCGCAGCTAGTTTAGTCATTACAGCGAGTTGTGTGAGCGAGGTTCTGCCGCGGCCAGTCAACTTAACAGTATCCTGGTACGTATTTATTTATAATCCATTGTTTTCTATATACTTTTTTTGCTTTCATAAGTCGTAAATACATTACATTAGAGTAAAGAAGAGCATAATTTAAATATAAAATGTTGCATTGATGTAGTTATTGGCTAAAAACTTAAAATAATCTCAGTATCCTGTCCTCAGTCTCCTGGGAACATAATAGCCAGGAGACTGTGGATGAATCAGGAGACTGAGAGTCATCAAGGATCCGCACGAATGTATAGAATAGTAATCCAGTTATTATGATGAATATAGTAATTATTGGCACATTTCTGTATTATTTGTTAAGTTACATATTATTTTTATCATAAATTAATAAGCTGGGATTCCCTGAAGCAGAAACTCCAGTTTCTGTCATTAAACTTTTTCATTATTATTTTTATATGAAAAAACTTACATTTTTCATCTTAATTTACATAAGCTTTAAATAAAAATGTAAAATATGTGTTGACAATATTTAAATAATGTAAAAACCGTATAAATTTCATTATATTCTTTTACAGAAAAATGGCAAAACCAAAGAATATTAGTAAGGAAGGAAGATTAGAGAAAGAAAGGATAGATGAAAGTCTTACATATAAAAAAATTAAAAATGATCCTACTAGTAAGCGGCTCAAAAAGAAAAAAATAGGCAAAAATATCTAAGTAGAAAAGAAAAGGGACAAAAAAAATTTGTATCGAACATGTCAGATCGTGAAAAACGTCAAGCTCGCTTTTGCGAGCTTAACGGTTTTCAATTTTTATTGGAGAAAATATTCCAAAACTCATAATGATAAAAAAAACTCTAGAAAAGGCGAGAATAAAGTTTGTACGAGAAAACACGCCATCTAGTTGTTGTATATTTAAAAGAGTCCATTCAATCATATTGCACAGTGTCTTCAAACTTGTCTCATAACGTGAACGCCATTTGGGCCCACCTCAAGCCGGTTTTAAAGCCAATAAATAATTAAAATGTACACTTTTTAAGTGATTGGCCTCTCACGTATTATAAAAACAAACATATGTTTTACATTTAGGCATGCAAAATTGAAGATTTGTCCTGAAATCATAAACTGGACCTGGAATTACACCGATGCAGGTCATGGCAAAGGAGCACCTGACTTTGGACTGGTTTTGGAGCAGTTTGTAAAAGAACAGTGGACAACATAGTGGCTTATGGAGGTAACATAACTAACCTCAACGAGTTTTGTGGAGCAATTCAAACCAGATGCCCCAATGTAACACTATTTGTTGTTGATGATAGTGATATAGATGACATGTCGCGATTGATTGCAGAAGATCAACCAAATTCGATTCCTTTTACTGGCACATTAAAAGTTCACCAAGTGCAATGAAATGCTTATTTACCTAAAAAGCTCGTTATGAAGTCTCTTAGTTGCTTTTACAATTACAACGGATGTGAACATTACAGACTTGGTTTACTAAATTACAGCTCAGAAACAAGGAATAGGGTCGATGCTGTCCAAGAAAATTTAGACTCTGAACAAACTGAAACTGATAGTCCCACTCCCAGCATTGTAGATTGTAGAACGTGGGCATTTTACCGAATCGGGTTGAGTGCAGTCTGGCAGATCAAAAATAGATAACCAAAGCCCTGGATCCGGAAATATTGGCTGAAATGCCTGACTTAGAAATTGATCCTACTGATCTGTTCTCAAATAAAACCATTGATAGTCCAACAAAAGCCCAAAATTTTAAAAAGTTTATTTAATCCCTAGATGAATCAAAAAGGAAAACAAATAAAGACAAAGACTCTACACAAGTTGATAAGACAAATAAAATAAAGAAACATATTACTGAATAAAAGGACAATAACAAACCAAAATCAAGTTACAATATAATGAAACTATTAAAGGCATTAGTCTTAAAAACCTTAAAGGTTTTGTTTAATTTTAAATAATTATTTTAAAACCTGAGACAATGTTTGTTATGTAGAGAACACGCAAAAAACTTTTTGCTTTTTTTTTTTTAAATTTTGTAAGTAATAATTATGATTATTTGTGCCTTACATTAGAAGTGTTCTGTAGAAGACACTATTTTTATTAATAAAACGTGCATATTTTTAAATAATAACAATGGTTTTTAATTTCTTTTGTATTAATAATCAGTATCCTGTTCATTGTCTCAGTCTGCTGGACCCATATTTTTTTTAAATGGTCATAAATTTGTTATATTTTATTTTTTTGACTGGCCCTTTTGACATAAGCAAAAGAAAGACTATAGCTAGACGTCTAGCTACTATTCTGACCTTACGCGCCAAGAAAATATTGTGCCGAAAATCACTTCATTTTCGTCCCGTCTGAGTAGAACGACCCTTTTATATTTTGAAGTATACCTCTTAATTTTGAAATTCAAATCTATACAATCAAATTAAAAATCAAACCAAACAATTGGACATAAACCAGACAAGAGATGTTATGCCTTAACGTAATCTATCGCTGACAAATACCTACCCATATATCCAATAAGCTCTTACAAAGGACATGAACCAAAAAGCACTAAATAATACATGACTAATATAAGTTGACCTCTCAAAACAGCGCCCGCAGTTTCGGTCAATAAGATGTTTGAAATGTAAAGATATCTTGTAAGCGTGGTTCCTGTAAGCCCCTGACACACACAGGGTAGGGTTCCCCTCAGTACGGTTGCTATGACAACGGCGTGTTATTGGCTCCCTACAGCTATGAAACAGTTCCTACTTCGTATTCTGACGATGATACGCCTTCCCAGCCTCAATATGACGTCATGCGATGAATGGAGATCCTTGAACTTTAAAAGGATTTTAGATGCAAGGGTTGTCTTGCCCCTAAAATCAACAACGATGTTTAAAACCTGTTTTCAGCTGTTATGAGACAATTGAAATTTGTTTGATAAGATCTTGATCTACATTGGATTTTGTAGTAATACGAATAAAATACACATGTTTTGGAAACTGGAAATTTTATGGATGTAAGTATTAGATTTAAACCGATGTTTTTATAGTTAGAAATATTTAAGTATTTTTATAAAAAATTCTTAGAGATAAGAGACGTAACACATTCTATGAAAAAGGTATCTATTAGTTTGTGCCCTTATCTATCTAATAGGACGTTGACAGAAGAAAATGATGGTGAATATTAAGACTAAGATAAGTACCTAAACAATCTTTATTATATGAACTAGCTGTTCCCCGCGGCTTCGCCCCGCGTGGGACTCGATTATATCGCGCCCAAAAGTAGCCTATGTTTGACCTCAGGTCGTTAACTACATCCCTACCAAATTTCATTACAATCGGTCTAGCAGTTTAGCCGTGAAGAGGTGACAGACAGACAGACTTTCGCATTTATAATATTAGTATGGATTCGGGTACCTACAAATAAGACGACAAAGTGATAGAGATAGGAACATTACGTGTAATAATAAGAACTAGTAAGAAGTGAACTATTTTAAATCTATATTAGTAATATCCATTAAATCTAATTAAATAAAGTTAAGAATTAGTTTTCTATACAACTCAGTTTTCAATCTAATGTTTAATATTTAAACATATATGAATTTTCACAGTTTCATTTGAATTTAACGTACTTATTCAGAAAAACAATTCCTTGAATCTATAGTACCTGGGCGACCGAGCTTCACTCGTTTTATGCAGAAACTCTTTTTGCGTGAAAATATGGGTAAAATGGATTTTCTTATGATAAGACATGGAACCTAGCTAGATTCTCTTTTTGTCTATGTAAGAACTTATGTTTAAAAAAATTCGTTAAAACCGTTTTCGAAAACGCGACTACAAATAAATTTATATACAAGTATTGCTCGTTTCTTATAGGATATATAGGATTAGACTAAGTACTTCGGAAGAGAGATATTATATTACGGTTTAGGACTCGAAAATTAAGGATGGCATAATTATACTGCGGCTAAGTTGCACGTCTTCCGAACTCGGAGCATGGCACATAATTACTGAAGTTTGCCAAGTCTGAACCAGGCACAGCCCTTCGCTTGTACCAACCGCGGCGCAACTAGTTTGTTTCTGAATCTTTTGTCTTTGTGCGGCAAAGATTTCTCAGAACTAGAATGAATATTCAATAGCGTTAAGAAAACTTTTGCAGTGGTAGAAAATAATTTTATTACAAGATCTCGAAGGCCAGTGGCAATTTCGGTGCATATGAACCGCAAGATTCAAAACTAAATAATTCTGGTCTGGTATAGATTAATTATATTTAAAATTGCTTATATATTAAATTTACAAATTCAAATATTTGGCACGTTCTGCGGTCTCATCATAGATTATAGCGTGAGAGGTGTTGTTAGATATTTATTTATTTACATATACACGCATACACTCCTTTTCTTTAATTTTCAGCAAACATGATCACCGATTAAGTAATATGTCATTTCATCAGAAGTTCGCAATCGCCTAAAATAAAATAATAATAGGTAACAAAAATAGATATACAATAATATCTCAAAATCTCTGCTGAAGCTGCTAGTGTAAAATATAACCAAGGAAGAGTTTTGAGGTTTATTAGTTAAACTCAAAAACTAAATAGGATATTACGCATTTACTACTTGGTTGAACTGGCCGTTGCTTGGTTTGGTCCGAATAAAAAAGTCGCAGCTTATAAATTATTTATCAATAGGCCAAAAGAATATACACAAGGTACAATCTATCTATGAAAAAAACTAAATCATCATCTAAGTATTAAGTGGTAAAAGGTTAGACAAGCGCTATTTTCATTTATTACAAAAAAAAATGCAATAATACTTAAAAAAAATATATATTTTTGGTGCATCCACATTCCACAGCCTCTCAGGTACCCATCAGCTCCGTAAGAGCAATAAAGAAACATCGTATATACGTAATATACGGAAGTCAGGGATAACATAATTATGTAGTTCCCCAATAAAATCCCTTTCTCCGAATAAGACCGTAGCAAATAAGGGCCCTCCATTATCTCATTTGTTGTGTCTAATTTAGTTTTATTGCCATTTTCTTAACCTTTGACGAAAAAGACGAGTTCTAAGGGATTGATGTGTATGAATATGTTGCAAACGAAAAGATAAATTATCATCAGTTGAGCATATTATCATTAATTCAAATTACTTTTGATATTATCATAAGCAGGATAAGTAAATAATAAGATCGAGTGAAAACGAAATAAAACTAAATTTGACACAACAAATGAGATAATATGGCCCTTATTTGCTACGGTTTTATATGGAGAAAATCACAACATTCACTGAAATATCTAAAACATTGAATTGACATGGAATTTCTATTGGTGGAACGAATTCGTGACTCATTTCCTACGCGTCGCTAAAGAGCTAAACCCAAAATTTCCATCTTGCCACCATAATACACTCTACAGCCCCTTGGTATGACGTTGTCTCTCGGCAGAAGTTAATGCAAATAATTCATAATTTTAAACGCATCACGAAAACTGGAGCATGCTCCTCCAGATGCAAGAGCTCGATTTTTGTATTCCACATCTATGAAAACATGTTTGAATTCGAAAACAAATATTTCGTATTTTTAAATTCAAGAATTTTCGCAGTCTGCAGTTTACTCTAAGGTCATCAAAATCTAGCTCCTTGGAGCTCAAATCAATAAATCAATTTAAAATAGAAGTAAATTTAATGTGAAACGAATGTTCTACTCTTGGTACTGTCCTATTAGGTATGTATTGATTTATTAAAATGCATTAATTCGTCGAGAGAGATTCATCTCTTTCAGTAACAAATTCATGCGCGAAATAATGTTATCGAAAATTTAGCTCCAGGAGCTTAATTTTATTATTGCACCGGTGAATTTGACGTTGGCTATATTACGAATTGTTTACAAAAAAGTCAAATGAACAAAAAAATAATCCTTCAGCTACTAATAGAAACCACTCGTGTGCATTTCAAAACTGCAAAATTTAACTTTCGCGTGCATAGGCGTTGTTTTCATAGGGCATGCAATTGAAAAATCGAGCTCCTGGGCTCTGAGTAACTATGCAAATGTATACCGCTGTTAATTCCCAAGCACTAGACTACATTGTGTCCCCGCCGTGAGAGCTTTTCATTAGAGTGTACAGTCAGTGGGGAAAATGCAATTTTCCTCCCGAGTGCGAATTGTGACGCGGCTAGGGACGGAGACTAGATCTTGGGGTGATATCGAGGACGTGCTTTTTTATCTCTTGAAAAAATGCGATTCTGCCCTATCTCTAGATCGCAACTGGTCATTGATATTTATGTAGGGGGAAGCTTATATAGGTACTATTACGTGGCGAAACAATAAGGTATATCGTATTCTGTTCCGTGTTTATATCTCAACAAAGTTAGTTAATTAAGTGAAGAGTTTATTTATACGCGGCAATCTCTAAACTAGGTAGGATTTCATTATATATTTTTTTATTGGCACGAAATCGACGTTTGATTTCAATCTGGAAAAAGAATGACTGAGAGTTCAATTTGGTCCTACATGTTACAAGAATAAAATCAATAACATTAAGAATATTAATTAGAAATAAGCAGCACCCTTGTGCTAATGTTCTATATTATATTTTTTTTCTTGTATATACTTCTGAGTATATGAATTTAGAAAAAAAAATATAAAATAAATAAATTGACCTTTTTGGTTTTAAATAGTATTATTCAATAAATCACTGCTACTAGTTTGTGTCCCCGCACTCCTTCATAATCTTGATTTATTGCTGTGACATAGGCACCGAGGAACTCTGTATACATTATACCAATTAGGGCAAATGAAGCTATATGGAACCTGGCTCACGGCATATTAACGGTTATATTTAGGCCTTTTTGGTCTGTGAAACCTTTTAGTGTAATTGCGCGTTGAATTCATTATATGCTGTTGTCAGCTATGTACCGATAGCTGAAAAAATAGCAATATTATTATTATTTCAGCGATTTCATTTAAAGGACTCCGAAATATATAGTTTATTTTTTAAAGCGTTTAACCTCAATCATAACAACAAAATGATGCTCGAATGAAAAATGTGTAGTAAGATACCAATGTATATTTTTTTTGAATGATTTGCTTGAGAAATTAAAAAAATAGCATTAGGTGTTAGGTTGACGGACGGAAAGTCCATTTGACTTAAAGTCAAGTTAGACCTATGTTTGATTTATAGTTGCCTGTAATCCATCCATGGGAACTGCCGCGCGGTTAGCAACAGACAAACAGCGAAAAAGTAACTAAACTCTTTCCTTGTTTACTATATTTTGACAAATAAATATGAAAGTGGTACGACGCGATCGTAAAACGTAAGTAAATCGATTATTACATTGGTACCCAATTTTTCCCTGAACTTCATTCTCAAGAGGGGCTGCAGAGCATTCGGCAAGCTTTTACGTATTCTTGTAATTTATTACAGATCCGTGGTGGGTGCGCCAACATTTTTCACCCTGGCAATTCTGCCACCCGGCCAATGATTGGCTGGAGTGTATTTTTTATTGGACCTCTTCTATTTCAATGCCCATTTATATCTGCGTTGGACATTGGAAAAAAAACATAATGTAATTTAATGGATCGCAGTATTCGCAGTGCCAAATGCTCCTGTTTTATAGCTCTTATATATTTTATACGTACGAGTCTTTGATTATTTATGTACTAGTGTTTGTATTGTAGTTTTTTTTACAGCCAGAACTCTACTAAATTTAAATTATGGTAGCTCTGTGGTTCTCTGTAGAACTAAGTCTTTAGGTAGAGGTTCTTCAATAGGTTTACGAGTTACGGTAAAATATTCAATGTCTTCAAGTTTATGCCCATCATAAAACAACGTCGTTAGGACTAATAATACTCTAATGAATCAGATAGTGTTACTAGATAATTGAAACTATTATAGCTTCTGTTAATTTCTCTGTCGATGTATTTTAATATCTTCTTGCACTTTTTAATTTCATCAACCATTTAATTCTTTAAAATAATTTAAGTGTTTTACTAAACGTACTTATTACCTTTATTTTTAAGTATTGAAAAATAATCATGTTGATTATTATAAACAGGAAACTTTTTAATAACTGACTATAGTTAGTAAGTATAGTGGATGTTTGCTACACCTTTATTTTCTCTAGTCTGAACTGAATAGGCTGAAACTGGGTCCAAGTATATAGTCTATGATCTGGAATAAAACTACTGTTTATTTCCATAATTTTTTTCACATTAAACTTCAATTCATCTAAAGTTCCACGGGGACGAAGCCCCAGGAAAACCTTGGTAAATAATATTTTATTCGCCCATCCCAGTTAGATTCACCAACAAGAATTCCTATTATTTTATTGCTTCGAGCAAATGCATTACGGGGGGGAGGAGAATTTACGCACGCAAAATTACTGCAATAAATTCGATACTTTGACGTCATATTTCCCGGAACAAATGAATATAGAAAATTTGCGCAACTACGATTATTACACTATGGCTAAAAGAGTAACGTTGTCGCATGAGAGTGCTCTTAATATTTCCCATAGCTTTAATTATTTTTATTCCGTGTCTTGAATATTGGAAGGAATTTCATCGACAGGGCATAGTTATAATATTTGATGATTATGCCCTGGCCGTTTTAATTATATACTGCTAACAATTATTTACTCGTAATTTTTTACCGTTAATGTAATTATAATAAAAATAGTGTTGGCAGTAAGACATCTGGGGTCTTAAAATTTTTATCTTCTTTGTTTTTTGCATTTTGCATTTAAAATTACCAAATTTTTATAATTTGTAATGGAGCGCGACCGACTTCCTCCTGCCAGACTAAGTTTGATCAATTAGATCTACATATAAGAAATATTGATAGTTCTTTTGGATCAGGCTATCTGGGTAACTTTTAAGTTTCTGACATAACTAACTCACTAACTAAGATGGCGCAGCGACCCACAGTAAGTCTTGGCCTCCGATAATAAAGATCACAATTTCGATCTATACTGTGCCATCTCAAACTTAAAAAGGTTAATATTATTATTATTTTTAGCCATCTATTAATGTGTCCACTGCTGGGTAAAGGCGCCTCTCTCTCTATCTCTCTCTCTCTCTTTTAATAATAAATTACCTACAACAAAAATGGCAAATCAAACTGCTGGAGTTTCTAGTAGCTTTTGGATTATTCTGAAACTGAAATTAATAACCGGTACCTATGAAATAGACGAGATGTCCTTTTTGGTGTGAAGGCTCGCAATATTCATGTGTACAGTGACGTGCTATAGACATTTAATTTCCGCTTGTCTGCGAGATTCAACCTAACCAAGATAAAAAAAAATTGCCTGGCGCGCGTGCGATTTCCTAATTTAAGCAGATTTTTTTTTAATAAATCCTCTTTATTATAAGCTACTGATTTTTACTTTTCAGATATTTTGTCTTGGTATTCTTACATGCTTACAATTGACATTAGCTATAGTTTTTTTTTATTTATTTTGGGTTTTTTTGTAAATTGTATTAGTAGTGTGGATGAATTAACTTACGCGCTGATCACATGCATAGGCTGAGAGGCAGATGGTCTTGAAGATCGTCTAGCTGGTGGTAGCGGCGGGTGAGAGGGTCCTCCAGGCCCGTACAGTACCGGGTGAAGTGACATCGATCCTCCCAGCGATAAAGATGGATGACTTGATATTCTGACAATAAATAAAAATTGTAAATTAAATAAAAATTAGAACTGTTGATAAGACTGGCGCGGGGCCATATAAAATGGACTTCAACTAAAGAAGTAAAATTTCTACATAAAATTAAAAAAAAATTATTCATTGAGACTCTACCAGCACTAATTATTAAGACCCTTATCATGACGCCATATAACTTTTGTTCGGTTTAAAATTGCTGAGGAATTGTATATCTCGTGTCAAGCAGATGCAAAAGCAGGTTGGTTGGTTTAAGAATACTAATATAGTGCCGTATTTCATTTTTTTTTAATATAGGACAAGTAAAATTTTATGATATTTAGAAAATAATCAAATTAACTGCTTAGAAAGTGGCTAGAAAGATCTCTGTAAATCAGCCAATCAATATCGATTACATCAACTTCTTAGAGCCTCCACACACATGTGTGTATGTGTTTTTGGAGTATGTACAGTACATACTCCAAAAACACATACACACATGTTTTCTAATAGGGTATTAAAATCAAAATAATTCACTAACCTGAGAGGAGATTCCATATGAACTCTATGTGATGAGCAGGAAGGCGCTGGCTGTTGATGTGATGGGTGTGCAGGTAGCGGTGGGGGGCTGCTATGTCGACTCAAGGTTTCTGGAGACACCAGGGCAGCTCCAGCCGAAGCCGGGCTGGGTAATGGAGGTGCACTGCCTCCAGATATTTCTGACTCCGCCCCACCAAAAGTCCCTCTTGAGACGTGGGATCCACCCGACATGTTATTGGAAGGGATGGAGTAACAACTGTAACAAAAGAAAATTTCGTAAATATAATGACATATTAATGTAGATTGGTATGTTCTTCCACTTCTAAGGTTGGCTCTAAAATATTGCCTAGCTTAATTAACACTTACGTTGACAGTCGAGACTACAATAGCAGTTTATTTTTAACTACATCTCTTAGACCATTTATAGATATAAACGTCAGCGAAAGTGTAAATAAAGTGCTAAGAAACGAACGAGACAGATCTCATATACATATAGAGTCACCCGGACTACGGAAACATGTGGAAGCGAGTTTTACTCTTTGCCTTACTACAAACTACGACTACGGAATCTTATTTTTCATCAATCATCCATCATCAGCTGTGGATGATGATACTGTATAAACTGCTACTCCATTCGTTTTCAATTTTATTGACTTAAAACGGTCTGCATCCAGCGTCTTTGTGTAACCTTAAAAAGGTCGTAGATATAATGGAAACAATCATGAAATTTGACTCTGGGCTTTAATAGAACCAGTTGAGGACTCAACCTGCAAAACGCTCAGATGAATAAGAGAATAATAATTAGAATAATATCATCCGGTTATATAAAAATTACAGGAAGAACACTCGAAATTTAGATGCTATTGTTTTAAATTCTAAATTAAAAAAAAAACTCTCATGAAAAAAGTTTTTTCTCATGACATTTACATCAGCAAATACTGACATAACAGAATGCAGGGATTTATATCTAGGGAGCAATTAGAGACTCATGCTGACTGCGGGATTTTGATGATAATCTTTGGAAGGTGGGAAGGAGCTGTCAAGAGTTTTGCAAACGCCGCGGGCTGAGTTATTACGTCCAATTTTATGCGGTCTAATGGGCGCCGCGCGCCGCCTCTAATGCAAAATTTGAATATATTTTACAGCTTCATTTTACATATAACGCTCTAAAATAAACATTCTTCCGTTTTAGAAAATATTTTAAAATACGTAGCAGTTAAATATTATGGACTTTTCTCATTTTTCCATTAGCGCTATAGCCTAGTTTCCTCCCTTGATCCCTTCCTTGCTGTCTCCGCGATCTAATGAGTGCACATTAATCAAAGAGCCCACGAAATGAGACCACGGATGCCTATTTCTAAAATAAAATCAATACATAATTTTACAAGACAATAGAATTAAAGAAAGAAAAAACGTTTTTTGATACAATTACAAAAATAAAATATGGAGCAAACGCGGACTTTGACTAATTTATATCTTCATGGAAACTAATTTTTTTAGGAACTTGAACGTAAACTGAGAATTCCATATTGGATTTTAAAATTCACGTTCAAGTAGATAATATGAAAATCATCAGTTAATAAAAGCCAGCGACGGTCCTCGGCATCCTTTCCTGTATTTACGTGCACGTGACATTCCTGTAAAAGGCGAAAATTACAAGCATTCCGCACAATATTCAATCGTTAACGAACTATTTTGAAACGACCGCTGGCTGTACGTGCGCAAAATCCTTGATCAAGCGGGGACAGAGGGCGGTAATAGTTTATGAAGTTTGTCCGCACTCACAGAGCCAAGTTGAGACCCTTTCAATCTTTTTTGCAAAATGTCAATAAAATTTACTTAATGTGATTTTTTTTCATAATTTCACTTACTTCCGAATTTTACATTTCTGATTCATACAGTAAGTATAACAAGTTACATCTGTTATACGGTTATACTGTATATAATAGCCAACTAGTTTCAGTTCCATATTTTTGAAAGCGGACCTCCTCAGGAATAGCGGACCCTGGGCTCCAAGGCTGAGGATACAACATGATAATGATTGAGTTCCATATTGTTGTTACTTCTATGTTTTATTTTTTTATAAAATATGAAATAAGTATATACAATAAAAAAACGATGCTTGTCCGTATTGTCAATAAACATAACCCCTTTAAACTTCATCTTGAAACTCCAGGCTTTACTTCATCATGAAGATTTTTAACTGTAATTAATTCAGTTTGAGTGTATTGTATAAATGTTTGTTGTTTTATCATAGTTATCATTTTAAGTAAGACCTCGAACTATAATATATACTTCAACTATGATAAGACTAAAACGGAATCAATTTTTTTTTAGATATTAAACTGTTACTTACCTACTTATTTATAGTCATCAATTAACTCCAATCAAATATCGATTTGGGCATGAATCGGCACATCGATAATCACTTTGATGGCCAGCGAGCACCGGAGTCGTGATTAAAATAAACGTTGCATGTAATCCGGACTAAACCGTTTACGAATACGACCGGAGATCGACGCCATATTGAAAGCGGAAATGGTAGCGGCGGCAGTCGAACATACGAACGATAGGTTCCAACGCTTCCGACCGGCCTAGAAACAAACTTGCATTTTGGAGCTGTCGAAACTGACGCCTAATTATATCTGCCTGTATGTTGTTCTAACTCAAATTGTCTCTTTTTTCAGCTAACTGTGATCCTTTAAATATTAAACCCGTTGGCTCGCAGAATCCAGACACAATGGAAAAACAATATTTCTGTGACATATTCGTGCGAGAACCAATAGGATACACAGAAACAGGTGGAAGAAGCTGTGCAATTTTTTAGTTTACAATACTTTGAAATCCATAAATCTCTTTGAAAATCCATACTAATATTATAAATGCGAGTCTATCTGTCTGTATGTCTTCTGTCTGTCTGTCTGTCTGTCTGTCTGTCTGTCTGTCTGTCTGTCTGTCTGTCACCTCTTCACGGCTAAACTGCTAAACCGATTGTGATGAAATTTGGTAGGGATGTAGTTAACGACCTGAGGTCAAACATAGGCTACTTTTGGGCGCGATATAACCGAGTCCCACGCGGGGCGGAGCCGCGGGGAACAGCTAGTAGTCTATAAAATAGTTTTATTTAATAGCAGTAGACGGGTCGATTCTCGGCAAGGTGCTAGCGTCTAATTTATAGCTTCTAAAGAGAATACCGAAGCTCAGCAATCAAAAGATTTATCTACCAAGGAATCTTTAAACCAACTGGCAATAGGTCTTCTTTTTATGTAACTTTAATATAGAAAAATATAACACAAATATTAATCAAGAACATGCTATCAAGAGGACTAGAAAAGCGTTTTCCGATGTATTTTTCTAATTAGTTTTGACACATAAATATTATATCTGAATTCATTGACACCAATGCCGTTACATACAATAAAAAGAAAACTTATTTCACAGCAAAAAAAATATAATTCCTTACCTTAAAATTATTTATTATAGATTGCATTGCAATACATATCGATTCGATAATACAAAAATAAAAATACTTATAGATATGTTCTGAAAGTTGGTAGATATACCTATGATGATCTTCATTCGCTTATATCCTTTCAGATAATTTTTTATCCAAAAAAATTGTGGAAAAGCATTACACACATTTTTCACACGTAATACTTTGTCTGGTTTTTTCTGAGACAGCTGGCGTGACGCGCGGCACTCACATACACTTGACGCTTGATTCCCAAGTGCTTTTTCTTTGCTTTTCTTTTAGTTGTTGGGTTTGGCGAATGAGCTCGGTTTTTGTTTTTTTCTTTTTATGTGCATTTACATATTTTTCCTCATTTTCTCATTACTTTAATCATTAATAAGATTCATACTACTATAACAGAGTATATGAGGTTGAGACTAGAAAGTAAGCAGGCAATAAAAAAGATTTTTTTTTTTTATTCACTTAAAATTTTTATTTAAAATCATCCTTTTTTTCTTCTAGTATAGTTTTGATTGAAAAGTAGTCTTTCATTCCATGTAAAGTTAATCTTATTTCTTCTTATTCTTCTTTCTTATATATAAAAAAAAACAATTACTATTCGTTAGTCTCGCTCTTACTCGAGAATGACTGGTCCGATTTTAGTCCTGAAATATTTCTAGAAGTTCAGGGGAGGTTTAATCGGTGAGAAAAGTGCGTTCAGGCCGCTAGTTATATATAAGATTTAAAATTATTTTTAAGATAAGGATACAACAAATACCTAGATGTGCTTTGGTGACTTTCATGTTATATAAACACAATAACAATTTTAAATCATAATTTAACATCTGCAGCCAAGCGGTCGCTGGTAGCCGCGTATGGGTTCTATTGTTACCTCCGGAAGTTGAGCAATTAAGAGAGACTTGTTTGGTAAAATGTTGATGAACTCAATAGGATTTAATGAATATGTAACAAGATATATCAGTTTTCAACTAATCTTCAGAGTTTAATATTTAATTAGCATATCGTAATAATTTTATGCATATTCAATTGCTGGGCTCAGTATCGTACCCTTTACATGTTAATTTGGTGCCGAGACGACGGCAACACAAATCAACGAGATTATAGAAATATACGTGGTGGATATTTTCTACTGTGCACTTTTTTGTAGGTTTCTTATCACTACACTAATTTAACTAAGTTCTAGAAAACGTTAGGCATTTCATAGATTACACACTGCTTATTCGCTGTGAAGGAACCCTGACATATAAGACGTTGTTCTTAAAAATACATACATTCTTATGCGTTTCTTATATATAGTTTATTTCAATAGCAATTTATACTTACTGTCTGAGAATGCGCTAGGAAGGCGCTAGGATAAAGAAGAGGAAGCTTTGATAGCCGAGAAGTTACCTTAATTATTATTTTTCTGTACACCTAAATCGCAATATCTGAATTACATTAGGTATGGCCCTAACTTAATTCGCCTACTCTTGTACATACGCAGTTAGTTCAAAAGTTAATTTAAATGAGCTGGTATTAAAAGTACCTAGATTTTTTGGACTGGTGGTAACCCTTGTGATCTCATGATCCCACAGGTAAAAGAAGAAAACATACAATATACTAGCTGTTACCTACGACACCACCCGCGTAGGACTCGGTTATATACGCGCCCAAAAGTAGCCTATGTTTGACTCACTATATACTAAACATCGAAATTAGTTTCGCCGTAAAAGCGTTACAGACAAACAGACAGACAAACTTTCGCATATGGATAGTATTAATACGGTGCGAAAGGTACATGTACAACGTGCGAACATATCTGAGATTTATTTAGTCTATGCAACATTAGGAGTAAGTTTGATTCACAGCGTTGTATGGGTATTAAATTAACAAAGCAGCGAATTCTCTTCATTAATAAATTCAAGACCTGCGTTATAAATAGCTTTAGCATGATGTTGTTTATTTTGTATTTACTTTATTCTTTTTGTTTGTTTTTTTTGTGTTTACATTTTGTAGCTAAACATGTTCGTTTTTGCTATAAATAGGTATAATTAAGAAGATTATGAAAGATTCTAACTTTCAGAAAATTTAAAAACTAACTAATGTCGTTTAGGGTAATCTGGAATTTTGTTTCATGTCATTACTCGATAAAACACATCATTGATTTTGATTCGGAAATAAATTCATAATAAAACCATATTCCTTTCGTATTTACTATTCATCGAATATTAAGCATTTCCATTTTAGACAATTCACTTCCATATATTCACTAATGTCATACACAGCACTTAAATATAAAACAAAAACACGTCGGCAAACTGCGCTAACTGCCTCATGCAGGGACCAGCCATGCAATGATACCGTAATATAGCCACTCGCGGTGTGTTCAGAAAGCCGTAATGGGCTACCCCATTAGTACTGAATTTCACACGTCGCGACATTGCAGCCAAATCAGAATTTCGCAGTTCATTTAATGTTTACATTAAAAGTTGGCAGACGTATCTAAACTTGTTTGGATGTTAATTAATTGTATTATTTACAGTCGCTTTTAGTGCTATAAAGGAAAAAGTTTTTAAAATTTGTAAAGGCTCAAACTACAAAGCTAATTACGTCAACATGGGCTGTTGGTTGGGCAATGAGTCTGTAGTAAGTTCTCATATGCTTTTTTTTGCTTGACTTTGCTTGAACTTAAGTGTTAAAAATGTTTAAGTATGTTTTATGTTTTAACAGATGTGAATTTATGCAAGAATCATGTTTTTTTTTTTAAACTTTGGCTGATAAGTATTATTTATTTAAATAGTTTTAGCGTTATTACCCCATGCTCAACATTTATCTTTATAAAACTATACCTCTAATATAAAAAACTGTAATATCCACACAAATAGAAAATCAAAATATAAACTTGATTTTAAAATCGCTATTCGAGGCTTAACGTCAATGGTATCCTGAATTTCCAACAAAATGCTACACTTTCAATATAAAGTCTGAATTCGCAAAAATTTCAAACCTCTAAAACGTTCCTAATCTCAGAGCCAGAGCCCAGGTTACAAATACTATTATGTACTATTTGTACACAGTAAACGTGCTAACAGAAAATGTAACAAACGCCGCCCGACTTGCTTATCAAATTTGAATTTTATCAAGAAGGGATAAGATTAAATTCAGTTTATAGCAACGGCGTCAAGTGTTGTAGAAGTGTCGAATTCGCTTTCGTTGGCACTCCGCCGGTCGCCGCCCGCCCTGATCAATGGGCGTCTGCAAAACCAGACTACTTTCACGCTGCTAGTATTTTATACTTGCCTACTTCTTATAGTAGAGTACAACGTGGGTGGTATGTTTATTTACACAACGTAACTGCTTTTTGAAGTTTAGAGATGATATTTGTAACTTGTAACCGTATTCATTTTACTATGTTGATTATTTATGCCTATGGAAATTTATTTTAGACTTCGCTATCGAATCCGAAATCGTAAACATAAAAATAGCCGAGACCTTTCTTATTTGGACGTAAAAATAGCAGAGACCTTTAATTTTCGGGTGATTGCAAACAAACTGACCATTCATCTAAAGGAATTCACCAAAAATGAAACATTCTAAATTAAAAAGGTCCATGTGGATTATTTGCACGTTATTTAAAATGCATACGCTAAGATTAGAAAGAGACACGCTGTTTTCAAACCACACATATACCTACAACAATTTTCAACGAATGCTGGATGAATAGATTGTTAGGACAGAACGCGGCTTGCCTGCACTGTGCAGTTTTTACAAGCAAAAAAAAAACGCAAGCTGAAATCACGACAACACGTAGAATATTTCACACATCGCGCTTGCAAATAGGAACACAGACCTTTTCTTTTCTAAAATTCCACTGTCTGTTTGTCATCAAGGAGCTAGACAAGGAAACTGTTTGCTTCTTGAAAAATAGCTGTCAAAGGAAAGCCGCTATTAGTTCTAGCGTAAAATGTCCGGCTTTTATTAAAATTTTATCAACTCAACGATGCGACGTTTCGTGCCATTAGAATTGCTGAATTATTCAGTATTTCTAAGTACATCAATGTTTTTTATTTTAGTATAGGTCTATATATTGTGCCTGACAATATTTCACATTGAAATTGCTATAGTGCAATTTCAATAATTTTATTGCACAATCAATGATTGCAAATTCTTTTGTTTTTACTTACTTACCGTATAATTGGATGTTCTTTTGTTGAGTGAAAATTTATCTTTTAACATCGGCATTTGTAAGACTATTATAAAACTTCCTCATTGATACTCTACAAGCGCAGCCTACCTTACTTTATTTAAGTAAGGTAGGCTGTGACAAAGTTATTAATTATAATTAATAACTTTGTACACAAACCTTTTAAGATAAATTTGATAAAACCTTCGCTATTCATTTATATTCAATAAAAGAATAATAATCAAAGGAAAAACGAAACACTGTGATAGTATTGGTTTTCTATTAGGGAAAATACTTGCTTGATATATTTAATTTAAGATCAAAATAAGTTTATATTATATAAGATATTATTTTTAAAATATATTCATATTCCTTAAAAATTTACAAGTACTTATTTAATAAGTAATTCAAGATTATCAAATAGTTAGTTTTTCTTATGTGCAATAATTAAATATTTTTGAATTGGATATTTGATTAAATTTTTGACAATGGTAACCATACCGATGAAGAAATGCTTCAATCATAATTAAACAGATTAATTAATTTATAATGAAAGCATATAAAATGGGTTAAGTACCTCTCAACAGTATAATAACAGTATAAAAAGCGGTAAGCCTACACCCCACCCCGAATTCATATTTAATTAACTAAGCCTATTTTACACGTGTTTGTTTTGTTTACATTGGGAGTGTCGTAAACTGACATTGTGCCTACCTGCCCTTATGTATGTTTAATTAAGGATTTTAGCATGTGCTTGATATTAATTTTAAAATATTATCATTTTCACATACAACAAATGAGAAAATTAGATTTTGTTAGAAGATTGTGAGATAACTTTACTCGGCAGTTGGACGATATAACTCTGTCTGTTACCGATTCACACCTTAAATACTAAAAACTAGGATACGGTAGGATACAATGGTTGACTGGTAGATAATGCTTTTAGCATTAAGTCCGCCAAATGTATTATTCAATAAGTTCAAAATAAGTATTTTGAACTTATTGAATAATAAAGATTTAATAAATAAATAAATACGCATAAAGATAAGTAGTCAGGTCTAGATTGGATTCAAATCCTATACGAGTATAGTTTAGGAGTGGAATTCTATCCCGATTTAGTTTAATGATATGTAGTTTTGTAGTTTTTATTAGTTTTATTTTCATGTGATTTTGTTAGGCCGGTCTATTCAGCCCGATCCCTATATTGAATTGAACAAATACCAAAATCACTTATTCTCAAAAATGATTGTTTTCCCAAATGTATCACCAGATCGCTAAATTGTTTAAAGTTTGATGAAACATGATAAAATCCAGCCAAAGCCCAACTAAATACTTAAGGATATAGCTGTATAATCTTTTGCCGTTGGAAGATGAGTGCAAGTCAGTATTGGGTGATAAAGACGTCTTTCCACGATAATGGTGGATTCTTTTCTCTATTTAAGCTCTGCATGTATCTATGTAAGAACATCCTTTATCGTAAATGTCTGTGACAATTTCACAACATAGTTAACAGTATCCGAGCTAGGAAAACCGGAGTTAACCTAATCCACTTATGAGAACTGTAGATTAGCAGTTACGAAGCGAGGGGTACAACCACACAACAACGTAGTATTTTTATTTGTTATCAGTATTTATGAGAATGTTGTTGATCCTTAGATTCTTAATATAATAAACAAATACCCAAATCGTTTATTTATAAAACACTTTGTACATATTATATTTCCTCATATTTATATGTTTAATTTTTTGGACAATAGAGTATTTATTTACAAACGAATAAAACTTAAATTTAAGATAGGTTTTTGTTCTTGAAACTCCGAAAAATAAAACATACAAGCTTAACTTTTTATATATAAGGAAGGCAAAGCCCTTATAGGCTATTTCGTATACAGGATTGCGAGAAATTTTCACAATAGGAGGTCATAGGAAAAAGTGCAGTTTCAATAAGCCCATTAAATCAATATGGTATCAAAATTTAACAACTATCTATAAAGCAAAAGAAAAGCACCATAACAAGCAGAAAAGAAAGGGTTGTGATTTGTGGTTGCTGAAATAAAAAATTATACAGTCCATTGTTCGGCGCCTCGCGTGCCGTATCCACATTCCGCTGCATTTTAAAATTAATCGCTGCCCACCCTTGTCAACGTGCGGTCAACGACCCCGGGTATTTAGGACGACCCACTGTTTATTACATTGAAGGAAAACACAACAGGAAGTAGGGCGGGGGCAGCGCCGAAATGCGAATGGCTTCGTCCCTATCCGTCACTTTTGAACGATTACATCGTGTCATACAGCTGTTAATGTCTGCTTTAGAGGGTTGAAGTGGCAACAAGTGTTTACACGAACTTGTTCGCGTGCCGGTAACATCTAAACAGATATCAAAAGCGATACAAAAGCAAATTGTCGGTAAAAATTTCAGGATGAACTGTGTAATTTTACACCGCATTAAATACAATTCTCATTTTCTGTCGTGCCATCATTGCCGTGAACGAAATTCAATTGCGTCTCTTTGTGTCTAGCGGCTGTAAAAACAATTTTGTTTCATTTCCTTATTTGTTTCACACTCGTTGAACATTAAACGTTCATCTCCGAAGACAAGAAAGGGGTAATAATATTACAACATTTGAGAGATATGCCAGGACAAACGAAAAAATGCAATAAAATACCTTTCCTGAGGAAGCGTTGTTTCATTTCCATTTGTCAATGATTCTGTGATTCTCATGGTCGATATTTAAATTCACTGGTTAATTATAAACTTTTTAAAATATATGAGAACAATTTTGCCCATCACTAGTGTTCCATTTTCGAAAATCCCTATAACATTTCTCGAAAGATCATCGCGAGCGCAGCGTGATACACTGAGTTAACCGGAGCCCCACAATCCGGTGTACTAACTGGCCTAACTGGGCTGGATTGCAGCAATTTCACACTGTCATTACTGCAGCACGAGGGCGACAGGAGATGGGCTCTCGAGCGAAATTGCTAAATAAGCTTTTAACAAAATCAATAGACGGAACAAAACAATAGCGGTAGAGTCAATTTATTACAAATTACTCTAATATATATAGGCAGTGAGTCAATCATATAATAACAGATTTATTAAGACATGTCCAAAACCAAGGTCTCTTATAGCAAAAAGTTCTTTCATGCATCTGAAACTTTTTATAAATTACTAGCGACCCGCCCCGGTTTCGCATGGGCATAAAAACCTTCCTCTTGAATCACTCTACCTATTAAAAAACACTGCATTAAAATCCGTTGTGTAGTTTTAAAGATTTAAGCATACAAAGGGACATAGGGACAGAGAAAGCTATTTTGTTTTATACTATGTGTATAGTGATTTACTCGAAGCTCTATTCATCTCTCATGCCGAACGCTTAGAATGAATAAACTATAGCTGCATTGTACCACCAGACTGTACTTAACATAAATTTACATAATGTAACAGACAGCTTATCATAATATTCAGCATTAAACAATATCGAAGGATATAGGGGGCTTCCACAGGAAAGTGAGGAGAGGATATTGACGATCACACGGTGCATATAGTGCGCAGTCGGCCATGAGAATAACCCCCAACACTTCCCTGTGTCCTTTTTTATATAATCAGTATAGTATCTTCTTATTACTTCCATGGAATTCAGTTGACAATTTAAATACTGTACAACGGTAGTAAACCTTTACATTTTTAACATTTACTTTGTGTTGAAATAATTATCTGACAGAATTTACATCATTAAGAATCAGCGTCTAGACGAAAATTTCAACTATCGTGATATTCAACCACAAGCTGAAATAGAATCACTAATCATAAAAAACAGCATTTCAATATACGTGAAATCTCTCTACCGTAATCTCAGTCACATGTCAGTACTGAGAGAAAGCTGTAGTTTGCACGTGCAAAGTCACGTGTTTATATTACTCCAATTACTTGTAGCTATATTATCCTGGCATAATCGGTACTGAATAACAATCTTCCTGTCATCGCGTCGGTCTCTTTTGGTCCATTGAATTTAATATGTCAAGGAAAATCTCGATTCCAATAGAGCCTGAATAGGATGCGACACTGCAGATGTCAATTTGTATTTTATTGGCCCGCGGGCAGACGAGATGGTAACTCAAATACCTAGCAATCCTAGCATGCTATTTATTCACAGACAAAACAATATCTTGTCTGTATATTTTTTATATGCCAGCTAAAGTTTAAAGACCCCTAAGTAAAAAATGTACGTTCTGATTCCCTGGTTGCACCTTTTGCCATTTGGCTTTGATATGTATGTACATTGTACGTGTTTTCTGTGTCATGTTTATTAAGAAACTTATAACTTATAACTTAAAAAAAGAATAGTGACTCTGTACGGAAATTGGACTACAAGGTACGATTAACTGAAATACATTGAAAACCTAGGCCACACGGTGTATACTGAAGTAGATGGAGGATGTAGCTACTTACAATGATTACGACTAAACTAGCAGATTTTCTCATGGACGTAGAGAAATACTCAAGATCTAAACGATATTTACTCAGTGATTCCGCTACTTACGACGTTTACTTGTAGTGGAATTACTAAATTGAATAATTTTCCTGCATTGACCTACATAATTAAAAGGTCACTATAGAAATAATAAAATTGCGCATACTAAATGTTTCCATAGATTAACTAAATAAAATATGACGAAACAACATCCAGAAGTATTCTTCAAAGAGCTCTAATTGCTATATTGTCTATTATAAAATATTGATAACACCTGGACAAAAAAAAATACTACTCTGTCAAGAAAATACCGGGAAAAGATCAATAATACACAAAATGTTTATTATTCATCCAAATTTATTTTATCACCTTCAAAGTATGCTCCTTCAGAAACGATAACTTATGCCAACGAATAATCCATTCATCAAAACATTTTTTAAACGCTGCTTCCGAAATTGAGTTCAGTTCTCGCCGCGAATTCTCCTTTATGTCTTCTACCGATTGAAAACGGGTGCCACGAAGTGGTAAGTCAGCTGGAGCCATATCTGGTGAATATGGTGGTTGCTGGATGGTGTTGGTTGTGTGTTTGGTCAAAAATTCGTTCACTATGATGGCCTTGTGCGAAGGCGCATTATCGTGGTGGTGGTATTAAGCGTTCTCTTCTAGCCAACCGGAGGCTCTTATTAGATAAATAAAATACAATTAGTATCGCACAAAAGACGTACTTAACGCTATAGAAGTATTTTCTGACAGTCAAACTTTAGTCAAGTAGAGAACTGTTTATTTTTTATCACAATTTATACCGGATTCAAAAAGATATTATTTATTGAAGCTGAATTTACTAAGAAAATTATTAACTCTACTTGTAAGACTATTTAGTTTTGATAAACATAGCTCAAACAGACAGTGTACTGACGGTCGTACATGGATTTTACTAACTTTATAAAAAAATATAGTGCATCAAAAGTGCTAAGTGACCCTTAATATTCATCTATTCACATATAAGCTCTACTAGGCCTCTGTCACTATGGGATAAGGTTAGAACTAAAGGAGAGAATTGGACAATTTTGGCATAAAGTGGAGGCGTGTTCACGAAGATAGGATATTATGCAAATAGCCTCTTGTTGTTAACGATTGCATCCGTTTATTCTCGCCTTCGGAACGATGTGATTACGTAGGAAATACACAGAATTTCTTATGTATTTCGAATCCTATTACGGTGCAATAAGGTTCAAATTATAATATGCCACGTAGAATTTATGTGCATTATATGAGGCTCCCACATAGCTCGGAAGTAGACTGCGCGACGCTACTGTTGTCTACTCAGGGCAATAAATACAAGGAAATATATTACACAAGAGAAATAAAGTCCATATTGTACTGTAGATTCCTCGATTTTCAGCACGGAGATGAGGTTGAGAAAGTGGGAAAACTCAATTATCGGAGGCGAAGACGTCTATGAGGTTTGCCGATTCTATTAAGTATTTGATTTTCCAATTATATTTCAAAGCAATGCACAACTCTTGGGGGTATTTTGATGCTTGTTTAAGAATATTTATAGGAAAATACAAAGTAAGTATACATTCAGTCAAAAAAGTATCGGGAATGGATGATTTATTTATGGTTCCAAATTCAATTTTTTTTATTTTTGTTGTTGTGAGATTGGCACAACTGTTTTCCATTTTGACGCGGAGTTTGAGTTGCATCTGTTATTTATATTAAATACAGTGCTGGTTTTAGTAATTTCATATCTAGTGTGTATTGCGAATTTCATAATGGACAAAAATATCGAACAAAGAGTTTGTCTTAAATTTTGCATCGCCAATGGAATTTCGTGTTCGGAGTCACTGAAAATGTTACAAAAGGCTTACGGTGAATCGACTTTATCAAAAACTTGTGCTTATGAGTATAAAGCGTTCAAAAGCGGTCGAGATGTGATGGAAGATTTGCCTCGTTCTGGTAGGCCATCAACGTCTGCAACTGAAGTTAACATCGCAAAAGTGAAGGAAATAGTGACTGATAATCCTCATTCAACTCTGAGAGGGATAGCCGCCGAACTTTCTGTATCTCACGAGTGGATCCGTACCATTTTAACTAATTATTTGGGTATGAAACATGTTGCCGCTCGGCTAGTCCCAAAAGATCTGAATTTTCTCCAAAAACTCAATCGAATGAAAGTCGCTGAGGACATGCTAGAACGAGTAAATTCCGACCCAACATTCATGAAACGCATTGTTAGGTGACGAGACGTGGGTTTACGAGTTTGACATGCAAACTAGTCAACAAGCTTCGGAATGGCGCCTTCCATCTGAACCGAAACCAAAAAGAAACCACGCCAGTCGATCAAAAATCAAAGTCATGTTGACTGTTTTCTTTGACTATCGCGGTGTTGTGCGTTTTGAAATCTTACCGGAAGGTCTAACGAATAAAGAATATTATTTAAGCGTTATGCGGCGTTTTAGAGAGCAAATTCGACGAAAAAGGCCAGATTTGTGGAAAGAAAATTCTCGGATTTCGCAATAGTATAAGTCCGGCGTAGGATTTATCTTATATAATGTACTTTTGTTTATTATGTGTACTTTGTTATTAGTGCAAACATTGTGTGCAAAGTAATAGTGGCGGGCATGCTGGGACTAAAGTAGTGGATGGGCACCGGTCGGCAGTAGTTCGCATGAACTAACTGGTGGCGGAAGCACGCAAAATAATTTGGTAAGTACTTGTAACTTTTGACTTCCGCAATGTAACGCGTGAACCTATTAAATAAAAAAAAGTTTAAATAAAATAAACAAGCCATTTATTTTTCATAGACAATAACTTAGACAAAACCGTGACAGAGAGGCTTTACCGACAAGTGGCTACGGAGACGTTTCCAGGGCCCTCGAGTTGCGTTCCGCACAATGCCCTACGGAACCCTATAAAGGGGAGCTCTTTGCTTCCCGGTTCCTACTACAGCGCTAATTAGCCATAAGCACTACCTGAATACCTTTAATACCCTGAAAAGGTGGTGATATTGGCGGCTCAAACTTCTGGAATTCAATTAACGGAACGTGTAATATAAATGCTTATTTATTTGCAACTAACTATTACTAACTAAGCTAATAGTGATGTCACTAAATTTATTATTGAAAACCAACTCGTATTTTTATAATATTGAATATACTAGAATCAGAATTATTCTGTTTTTAGTATTTGTTGTTATAACAGCAACAGATATATCTGTGAAAATTTCAACTGACTAGCTATCACGGTTTATGAGATACAGTCTGGTGACGGACGGACAGAGGAGCCCTAATACTAGGTTCCCGTTTTTACCCTTTGGGTACGGAACTCTAAAATAGCACTAAAGATGTAGATAACTCTCTGTTATGGGTACAAGGGCAAAATAGAATCGGATATCCTATCGAATCGGAGAGCAATCAACCACTGCTCCTTGTATCTAATAGTGTTTAAATATTTTAGTTATGTTTATAGGTACTAACTATAACTATTAAGCAACTATTAGACAGCGAATAATTTAGATTTAATTAGAATCAATAACCAACCGACTAAGTTATTATCCGTTCCTCTCAATAGTAGGTAAACTTGGTAAATGTAGAGTTCTTAAAGTACAACATGCCAATTTTATACCCACGGACTTTCGTTTTACTGGTTTTCGTGATCACCAAAAGAAGATAAGAGCAGTAAAAATTTATTAATCATAAAATTCTGTTTTCAATTTAAGTCTCTACCATGTTTAATGTATATTTCCATCGGCACAAGACCAGATATATCCCATACTGTGTCTTACTTAAGCCAATACAATACACATCACGGGGAGATGCACTTCAAAGCTGCAAAAGGGTACTGAGATATCTAAAAGCGACAAGAACTTTTCAATTAACATTAAAGAAAAATAAAAATCAAGCTTCAAGTATTTTGAGAGAAAACATAAGCATTATTTTAGAAGGTGCGCCGATACTTAATTTCATTAACATTCCTACGCCAAATGGGTATTGTTTTGAGTGTTATCCCAAAATAGAATGGTAGTAAATCCTCTTTCACGCCATTAATGTTATCTCCCTCCAACTTAGGGGAAAGACCTATTCTCACACGTCGCCTCTCATGTTCACATCTGGACCCAATTAATCAGAATAGTAGAGGAAGTGATAAATAAAAGTGTCCGTTCTGTCAAACGTTTACCCAACTGTCGATACTAAAACTTATCGAAGTGTAATATCGAAAAGTAAGTAAGAGCATACATGAATTGATTAGTTAGGTATAGAATAAAAACATTTAAAATATTAGATATTTATGAATGGACAAAATTCCAGTTACTACATATATCTACTTACAGTGATTTTTTAAACATAGCCCAGATTTGTACAGTGAGGTATGTATGAGATTCCTTGATCAATCAACCAATCATTTACCAATTATATTGATGTTGTATTATAACTGTTGCAAAATACGGATTTGCGTTTGAAAAAGTTCTTTAGAATAAAAAATAATAAATATTATGTCTTAAGACAAAAACTTACTTGTTTGAGTCACAAATTAATGAGGTCCTGTAAAATAAAAAAAAAATTGACTCATTATCCGCTATTTTATAAATCAAAGCTCATAATCCGACGGGACTTTACACAGTTGATGTCTTATCTAAATGTTGACAAAACAACATTTTACCAAGTTAAATTATTTTTCTTAATAAAGTTTACAAGTTTAATATAGGTAAGTACCTATATTAAGCTTATCGCCCAGCCATTTTCATGTCAGTACCTAGCTAAATTAATGTAAATGTGTTCTCAAAGTTTCAGTATTGATTACGACACTACAAAGGATGAAGGGTCTAAGTAAACCAATTGAACCTTCTCAGGTGGAAAGTGACGATAAGAAATTGAGACAACACTGACTCGTAGTTTGGTCAACTGTGCGTTGAGACAGGACAGCTACAGACAAGTACTGTGGGCTAAATAGAAAAGTATACCACCTTAAGTATAAATGTAACGGTCAGGTGGTATACCTTCA
Source organism: Apomyelois bistriatella (assembly GCA_947044815.1). Classification (NCBI taxonomy): domain Eukaryota; kingdom Metazoa; phylum Arthropoda; class Insecta; order Lepidoptera; family Pyralidae; genus Apomyelois; species Apomyelois bistriatella. Next base: position 4,819,500 of record OX345693.1, read on the forward strand.
TCTATAGTCCACTGTACAAGTCAGGAAGCAATTTGCCGAGACTCGTAAAAGCGAGGCGGTGAATTTGCGACAAAGCAGGGGTAAAGTATCTCCTTTCGTTAACTTCGTCTAGTACTTTTGGACAAAAAGTAAATGAAATCGTGCAGAGAGAACCTATTGCCTTTGGCAACTTTTATTTACTGAAGTTCAAGGGAGCTCTAGGCCAACGAAAATCTAAGATTTGCCCCCGCATTCTCGAATGGCGACCACGTATCGGCAAGCCAGCGCCAAACACCCACCGACCGGTGAGATGACCTAAATAAGATCGCAGGCAAGCGCTGGATGCAGGCCGCTTCCGACCGGTCAAAATGGAAAACCTTGAGGCATAGCAGTGGACAGCGCAGTCTGTCCACTGCTGAACATAGGCTGAAATGATGAACTTATTTTTAGTCTGTGATTCCTGTAAAAATCAAACTGGAGTTTATTCGCGTAGATCGTGTAGAAGCTTGACAAAAACCAAAATGTCTCAGAAAACTGTTTTTTAGAAATGAGTTACCACCGTCGTCGTGATTTTAAATATAATATAATTTTAAGTTTATTTTAAACAACCGTATATTGATTAAAGTAAAACATTAAATAACACCGTTGTATTAAATATTGAGTTAAATTTGTACTGCAAAGTCGGCCAACATACCCATCACATTTCTCTCGAAATTTACGATTACTTTTATTATAAGGATATTTTGAACTCAATTTGTTTTCTTCGAACAAAAGGTACTCAAGAGGGTACTGACCCGGCTTCTTTTACTTCGCCTTCAAGGACCTCAGGGGTCTGTTATACACGATTATGTTACCAGTCAAGCATACGGCCCACGAAAAATGGGCGCGCTGTTGGTAGCCTAGTTACGCTAGGAATATCAATCAGCCCAGAGCCGGTTCAGCCAGCGAACTAAGTAAAATTTCAGGTTCAATTAATTTCAAGTCACTTCTTCTAAAGCTTTCTTTTATTCTAATTTAATCCAAAGATTACTAATTACATTGGGATGTTAATAAATAAGTAAATTGGTTGAGAGCCTAACGTCTAAAGAGGGCTCAATTGGCTACTGTCCACAACCTGCCTAAATAAATAATACCTTCATATCTCATGAGCAAAGATTCCCTTATGTCTTTGTGGCAAAACAAAGCGGCAAAGTCATGGGGCGACTAACTTTCCGGTACATAAAGTTCGTAAGGGGTGGCTACATCGATCCCGTCTAGAGGTATGGAGGAAAATGAGAATCGGACAAAAATATTTAATAAAATTACAAAAAAGCGAAACTGTTTCTTTTATTTCATTTTGATATGAGATGTTTGGTTTCCGAATAACAATACCTCATATATATTTATTTAATCTTTATTGCACAAAATACGATATCGCACAATGAGCATTGTCTAACAGTCAAACTTAATTATTCATTTATTGTATGACGTTGAGTAACTTAAAGCTTATACAGGTGCTATGAAATACTTTAGCAATGTGCGTATAATATGTAGGTATTAATACTTAACCAAAATAGAGCAAACCTCTCAAAAGTTTCCGACAAACAAATAAACAAACGAGCGCTCAGTTACTCCGCCGTCTGCATTCTTGGATAAACAATGGTAGAGGTTGTAGAAAGCGTTAATCTCATATCAAAATATTAGCTCTTAGCGGCAACGCCTTACAACGCGCAAAGACTGCGAGACTACGTCGACGTCATTAGTATCGTCATTAAAATTTACTTGATTGATCATAATACATGAATTATATTGTATCGTTTAGATTTAATTTACATAATTATGCAAGTTTAAATTCGATATCGAAAATGATAGACATTTGCGCTTTCCAGGCGGTGATTTTGCCCTAGTTTAAGTGAATATATAATGAAAATATCCTACCTTATGTTGAAAACTTTAAGAAATTTAATAGGTACCTTAAAATAACACAGAAATAAAGATTCCGTCTTACACATACATTTAAAAAAATAAATGCCTGGGTAGAGACCGCGCGCGATTTCCTATTTCTATGGTAGGTATTCTTATCACAGACAACAAGTACTCTGAAAGCCCTTTACACTGAACACATCCACAAACATTTTAGAGGTTGAATAAGAGCCAAATACAATTATTGTACATTCAAATTGGTTGTATATTAACATATTTAGAGTGGAATTCCAAAGTTAGGATTTTACGAAAATAAACAGGCTTCATGATGAAAAGCTGTCAGTAGTAAAGATTGGGTGAAATATTTGCTTCGAAAGCAATATGAATGACGAAAACGTAATTTTTCTTTCCGTAAATGAAAGTCGAATCGCTCGCAGTCATTTTGGAGGGCGTCAAAGGACTGTGTGGTGTGTAGGACAATTTCGTCGAATCACGCTGTATAAATAGATGGCTTCCCCACTTTAAATACGAACTCTTGTTACAATGTTTGATTTATGATCAATATTTCATGGAGTAATATAACTATGAAGATGGAGGCGGCAACTGCATAATAAGGGGCGGGATGTATGCAAAATATATTAACATGGTAACAATTTGTTGTAGCCTTGCGTGGATTTGATGGATCCACTTCCGCCTTTACCGTGGATGTCGTAAAAGTCAACGAAGGTCTCAATTTTTGTTTTAAAGCAAAAGTCCGACTGGTGGCGGATTCAGTACAAAATGAATAAATAATAAGACTCTTTGACTCGAGCTCGAGAAAACGCTGGGATACTTAAGTGTTTTTAATCAGTTCATTTAGTGTATTGGCTCACTAACCGTGTTTTTAAAGTAAATCACTATCTTCCAAGTAATATTAATTAAAGATATATACTAAATATAAAGTTATAGGAGTATTTTTGTGCTACTGCGAGTTCATTCCAGCATTCATTTTTAAACCAACCACCCTCGATGTTGTGATTCGTGATTTATTGGCCATTACCATAACATTATCATAGCCTACGTTACACAGCTGCTAGCCAACCATTACCTAGATAGTCGAGAGACAGCTCATATCTACGTGTTTCACTGCAGTAGACGGCCGTCTAGACTTGTCTGTTATAGGGATGTAGATTAAAGTGGCCTTACACTGAGCGAAAGGAGCTAAGTGAGCGATTTTATATTTAGAAGCCATTTAGCGCAAGTTTGGCAGACAAAAATAAAAACTTAAATCCTTTAGAATATTCTACATCTTTAAAAATACTAACAATATTTCCCATCCATAAAACATATCCCAACAACAAACCACTATAATTTGTAATAAGTGACACTACATCTCTTCGGGCACCAGCTGTTGCTTCCATATCTTTTACCGCCATTAGGTACCCTGGAACAGGGTTGCCTCCTTGCACAAAGTGGTCTGTGTCTAATGTGTGTTTTAAATGGTCGTGTCCTGATCATTTTTTATATCTTTGCTAAGATCGAGACGTAGCGTGACAATCCAGCACCCGTTGCCAAGTGACAATTTCAAAACGCTAACGAATGTCGACAAGAACAAAATGTATGGGATTGACATAAGCTGCGGTAAATCACGTGGTCAATCTTATTACAACTTTCTTTAACGTTTTGCGATTGTGACTGGCTAAGCCCCCAGAGCATTAAAATGCAATAAGAAACTTTCATGTGGACTGGGTCGCTAATAGGTCGAAGAATAAATTAGACGGAAAAAGTAAATAGGTTTTTACGTTTTTGATGCAGTCATATTACAATGGCATGTCACAGTACAGCTCTACTTTTATCGACATTAAGCGTATGGCAGCCCTACCTTAGGTGAAATGTGCATTAGATATAAGGTATATTATTTTACCTACAAGACCCTGAAACTTGAAACTGCAAGCGTGCACGTAGTTTTGAAGGTAGAGTCTGCAAGATTGTATCTTTATGCAAATATTGTCGTTCAACGGTAAGTACAGCACAATTGTTTTACAGTTCGCAAGATGTCGCTGGCTGCATATAGTGGACCCAAACAAGATACCATATTTATATGTTAACAAGATAGATACTAGATATTTATATGTTATACTTCAAATACACACGTGCGGTGGGACTACGAATCAAGAATCGTAATACTAAGTACTGTATAGAGGTTAAATTAATTTCATAAAATTTACGCTAAGTGTAAGTACATAATTTTCAGATATTTCATTATTTTGAAAATTAAATAATAAAAAAACCTGCACGTGTCATTTCTTCGTTTTCAGGTAAGTACTCGAACATAAACGCTTTAAACTTTGACATTGTTCGAGTTTTATAAAAGTTAATTTACTTTTCTACTGCATCTGTAAGCATAATAAACAAATGCATTGATCGTGATAAATTTTCAAAACTGCAAAACAAGTGCATAAATCATTAAATTTAAGGAGGGTTAAGTGACCAGCAACGCAGGTGAATGATATTTTATTCCGTGTGCCAACAAACCCTCATTCTTTAACTCAAGATAACAAACATAAAATATTTGTTGTTATTCTACTAACAATCTGCTAACAAGCATATCAGCGAAAGAAAACCAGCCCCTTTGTACCCCTCTTGAACCTAGCGTAACAAGAGATAGGTATTAAAAAAAGTAAAAGGAAAACTGTAAGGTTTCACGTGGCGGTTCAAGTGGCGGACCGCAATAACACCTGCGATGGTCCCGTCCTTTTTTCTTGTAAAATTTCTAACAAAGGGCCACGGAATATTGGAAGAAACGATTGGAAGAGTCACCATACATAAATTCCAACAGGTACGAGGGTGGATTGTTAGGAACTCTCGTTTGATTATAAATGTATGTTTAACCCTCGTATTCTCGTTCAAATTCTATTTCAGACAGAACTATTTCATTGTTTGCCTTTCTACACTGAACATCTGAAAAATATATTCTTCACTACGAGTCGTGTGCTAGAAACAAAACCTTCTTCCCGCGCGCTTTCTGATGCTCATCAAATATATAAGCGATAGTCTAGTCACTTTTTTGTTGATCTATGTAGAACCAATCCAATATCATTCTATTCTGTGACAGTAATTTTTTTTTTTTTTTGAGTTATATAAATGTAATACCGAAACGAAGGACTTGAAAACATATCTATTACCTATCATTAACTCTTTCTCCAAACAAATTTATTACATTGAGTACTTAACATTTTGTATGTAATAATCTAGTTAGTAATAACATGTACCAAGTTGTTATGGTATTTTATGCGTATTCAAAATAATAAGATAAACTACAGTTAATGCAGTTTTGGAAATATACAACCAGATACGAGTATACTACTTCGAAGAGCATTGAGCGTTGTCAAATACGTCAGTCTGTCCCAGGTTTAATTTAGGGGGCGCTCTTACAAGCCCGACTGGCGTGAAATTAGCGGCGCATCCTGCTTCCAATGTTTGCGATATGGTGATATGTCGTTCTCTATACATTTGTACTAGACTTGACGTAACTGCATAATCTACCAGCTGTGTCTTGCAGTTTATCTGCCATTGATGAAATCGCTGGATTAGCATGATATTGACGTTTCTCAAAAATAATTCTTATATCCAATCCAGAGGTTAGTATATCCAAAAAACTATTAGAACTATATAGCTACAAAGCTATAGATAATTTGGCCTTACCTAGAAGTTCTATCCGCCACCAAGGTCTAGCTCATGTCATGATAAATAAAACTTAGTTCTTCAACTTGATGGCAGGTAAATAATATAATCTAAAAATTAAACCCTAAATTCTGTCTTAGACTGAAGAAACCTTAATTCCCCAACATATAAAAGGAAATCATTTACTTTACCTATCGATGTATGAAAAAACATTGGATGTAGATACTCAGTGCCTGAATGGGAACGTTAATATTCCCAACCAGTTACTAATTAGGTGGGCGCTTCAGGTGAAAACAGCGAAAAATTACTTAATTGGTTGGATGTTGCCGCATGCAACGATGAACTGTGTAGGTAGGTATTGCGTTCGTTCGGATTCACAACATAGTGGAACAAATTCAAAGTTCAGAATTTCAAAATACAGAATTTAAACATTCTTGCAACATTTCAACTAAGAAACTGGTACAAATACAAGTGGTAGAGACGCCTCTACACAATCTTTTCTACAAGGCAAAATTACACCTGTCTGTATATCTGTATATCGCGTAACCACCGATTATAAAATGTTGTGTGACTATGGTAAAGAAAATTATTCGTAGTCACACACCGGTGTGGTAAGGCAGTGTGACTATGATCGGTCGTGCTAATAGGTATCTATATTTCAAACAAATCTAACATTATTTATGATAACGCCTAATATTCTTCCTTCTGCAGTCCATTCTTGTCTATCACCGCTATAAACTTTTATTTACAAACATAAGAAAAGCCCATTGTAACAAAGTTATGTGTTATTATTACTTTTTATCAATGTTTGACATGAAAGAACATGACAAGTACTTCAAGTAGGCTTAATAGACTATTTAAAATTTGTATTTCTACGTCTAAAATCTGTCGTTTACATTTTTTAAAGGACAGATATCCATCGTCTTGTGCCAATTTTATACCAATATGTTATAACTAGTAACATACTTATAGTCTTAAGACACACAAATAGACGTACAGTTCTCTCTCTCTATTTAACAAAACACCCGGCAAAAGATTCTTAATTAACGTCAGGAGAGTTTATTATTCCGTCAATCAAACGCCGTCACTAAATTAAATTACTAAATTCCGTCAAGGTGCCAAACATCTTTCACGTTTATACTTATACAAATCTCTGTTAATTTAAAGAATAAAACTACGGTAAAATCAGTTTCTAGGCGTTCAGATTTAGTAACAATTCCACGAATATCCTTCATTCTACTCGTAGATTAATGAGTTACAGACGAAGAAACTATTAGTGAAAGTTCAAAAGCCTGGCCGCAAATAGTTACAAACCGCGCCGGTAACTATCTGTTAGGCCGAATATAAAATAGTTTCCGACAATTCTAAAGCTGATCTGAAGTTTGTGTGCGTTGTCGAACCTAAACAATGTTTACGGCTAGCGTGCGGACAAATAGAGCTTCGGAAATAACAATTTGAACATAGCTTTCTGAAAAGTTTCATAAGAATCTCATTGATAAATACTTTAGCATATAAATATGAATTATTGATTCTATGAACGAGTATTGTATCTTTTTCTCTTACCAATTTTATTAAGTCGGGAATTAATTTACCTATCTCTGTAAAAAATTTGGATGAGGATAAGTTTTTTCCGAAACCCTTTTTCCCCTATATCGAACATCGAAATCGCATTTCTATTTCAAATGAGAAAGACTGATTGAGTTGTTATCGTGTATAAAATATTAGTATTGATATAATAAGCATGGGCATATGGGTTTAATACCATGAACAATAGATTTCAAAATGTCGGAGTTTTAGTTGGCACGTTCATAGGCAAAGAAGTACGAATCGCGCGAGTGACGCATTTTTTTTAAATCTATGTTCATAGGTCTGTATCCGCGGCGGGTATATGTCCATCACGTTTTGCGTCGTCATACTTGCTAAACACCATTTCCTTGTTCGAAATATAACGCTCACTATTGATTTTGATTTATGTTTGTTCCACGTTTACCCTGGCAATGATAGATAGGGTATGATAATCGAAAAAAGTTGTTATAGTATTTTTAACTTTAAGTTTAAAGTATTGAGCTTTAGATTATTTTTCTACTGCCAACTAACAGCTAATATTAAGAATGTTTTATGTATAAGAAGCTAACTTCAAAATACTACTGCGGCTAAATAAATTCGTTTTTTAAGGTTTATTTTATTTTTTTAGAACACACAAATAAAATCTTGTAATTTAAAATATTTTACTCATAATCTAATATTGTTAAATTGATAATACCAATGAAAGTAGTCAAAAGTACGTAGGTATGATCGGTCATACACATACATCGTATGTAGTCAAATGGCAGTATTGCTACTAAATAAATATTCGCAAAGAAAATTTAATAGACGTATAATAGACTATTAGACATATTTTTTTTTCTAATAGCAGTAAAATTATATTAAAATTTACGTTCCTACACTGGTTGAAATATAAAATCACGGCATGAGATTACATAGTATTCCTAAAGTTTTCCTTACTCTCTGTCCGACGGTAAAATATCTAATGCAGAAAGTTCTTTTCGTTACAGTCAAAGCGATGAATCATTCTATTTCCTGAATCATCATGCCGTCTAAGACAAATTTATATCTGGAACTTTTTCGCAAAATGGGAATATGACGATTAAATAAAAGTTTACAATATTTTAAAATGACTGAAATGTATCTAGCACTTCATGGATGAAAATCATGTAGTATAGTAGATCATGTAGATCACATAAATTCAGCGTAAGACTGATTGTCTTGAAAATCCTGTTAGGCAGAACAAATAAAACCACATATAAGTTAAACTGTTCCAAATAGGGCAATACTGCGGTTGCACGACATGTGGTCTGTTATCTGACCTCAGGGAGAAAGCCCGTACTATACCCGTCTGACGGGTGCGGTAAGCCCCATGCGCCAGACTCTCCATACGCATTTACTCGCTTGTACTGGTAATAAGTTTAGGAAACGTGATACTCGCCCTCGTTTGATTAACTTGCAAAGCAACGTTTCATTAACATATATTTTTACCGTTTTCAACTACTAGGTACCTATCAACTCGGACCAAATTACCCGTTCGCTTCTAAGCTTTTGGCACTGGACACGCGTATTGATAGGAGCACCAACCCCTCTCCTATCACTATGGTCCAGCCTTAAGCGTACCAATCCCTCGTCCGTGTCTACCTATGTTAAACTCGAAGGTTAAACTGCAGTTAACACATATTATTATTATCAATAGCAGCAAAATTACTATTATAGGCCACTAAATAAGTCACACTCAAATCACTAGGGCACAATACATGTCTGCACTGCTTGGCGGATCCAAGGAGAAGCTAGCGTAACACCCGCTGACTGGCCTGTAGTGAAGAGATACCTCGTGATGTTACAGGGCGCTGACATACCAAAAAAGTTCTAAATTTCCAGTCTGCCCTGGGTATTTCTATACACTTCTCTGCTCTACCAAAAAAATATTTAGATGGTACTTAAATTTTTCAACAAAAAGAAAATGCAGGAGTCAGGATTTAGCGTCGGGGCGTTTAATTAGCGTAAATTGCGAACGTGAGTTGGGTGCTGGCAATTAATTTAAGTACCATTTTTTGTACAATAACATTTTTAACAAAGGCGTCGTACCATCTTTAGGTCGGTTTTATATTCCCAAGTGCATTCCTACTTTTAACCTCGCTTTTACTACACATACTTAATCAACTTCCTTTTATTGTTGGGATGATTTAAGATATCTCAATAACCATCTGGTTGTTGTACTTCCTGCAAACTCTGATTTCGACGACTCTATTCCGTGACTGAAATATTTTCACGTTAAGTGAAGCGACGTCGTTTAGAAACACCGACACCAAGGCACACAGGGTCCAGAAAATTGAAGATCCATAAGAAGATATAGATCGACATATTCTTAAATTGGAAATTAAACTGCAGCCATCTTGCTTGCGGTAACTTCTCTCACGAACTACTTATTCCTGATATTACTGTTGGCTACAGAATTAAATCATGATGAATCATATAAAAACAATCTTAAAGGTATGAATTACTTAATCAACTTACCATGGTACCAGTTCCTTATTTTCTTCAAGACCAGACGGCGTAGCCAGCGTATCCGCATCGCCCTCCGTCCTGCCTCCTGGATGCTCAGGAATCACCCGCTCAATCGTGGTCACCTCTTCGATATCAGAGTCGATACCCTGGGCAAAGTCCATGTAAAAGGACTCCCGGGAGTCACTCGACCCTCGTCGCAGCTTCAGCGACAGGTCGGGAGAACTGTCATCCATCTTTGCAACCAATTTAGCACTTCTTAATTTTTAAAACATCGTACACCCTTGCCTTTTTAAATTCGAATCCATTTTTTCACTTTACGAAAATTCATATTGAAAGTAAGTCTGTAATCGTTTAAAATAAACGATTTAGCCCATCTTGACAAAAGCTAGGTATTCGAATCAGCACCAGCCCTAACCAGATAGGTAAGTATATTTGCAATTTTGAATATGTTTGTTCTAATATTTACTTAAGTAAGTATGTGTTAATTTCAATACATTAATTCATTGGCATAAAGTAATTTCGAACTCTTCATTCAATAGAACCAAGTTGAGAGAACTTGTCAAAAGAAATATTCTGGTCCGAAACTAAGGAAGTACTTTTATTATATTTGGTAGGACTTTGCTTTCCCTCAAAACTTTGGTAATCCGCTTCTAGTAGTTACTAAGTAGAAAATAAGATTTAGTTTTGTTTAATGCGTTTTCTCTCTCGTCATATTGTTTTTACAGCTGGTACTAGATATAAATCCTGTGGTAACTAATACCTACTTCAATTTGTTACTATGAGTTTGTTGCATATTATTTGCTCATTTAGGATAGGACTAAGTACTTACCTACTTATGTATTGTATCATACATATAACTAAGATTAAAACCATTCAAAACATATAAAATTTGCTAGAATACTTTAATTAACAAAAAGAGTTTCCTTTGCATTTAATATTGTTTCATTTCCCTGCTGTAGACTCAAACCTATTGATTTAATTATTAAATTCACGCACTTCGAAGTTTCGAACATAAGTAACAGTCAAAACACATGTGGGTAACAAAAAAGTGGCTCTCCCAAACAATAGTGATTTATCTTGTCTAACAAAAAACGCTTTGAAGTAAAAAAAAACGAACAATGACCCGTGAACCGTTCAGCGCAACCTTTCCCAAAATCGACACGCTTCCTGCGACTAATAACTGGACACCCATATAGAGATAGGTAAAACTATGTATAGTTACTAGCTGTAGGCCGCGACTTCGTGCGCGTAGGCTTCGTTACCGTAATCGTGAGAATTTCGGGAATTGCTCCCGAAATTCCCGCGGGAATTGCCAGGGAATCCCCATTATCTTTTATAACAAGTTTGTAATAACAATAAACGACACGAAAAAAAAAATTATCCAATTTGGTACATTCGTTCGAAATCAAACATGCCTTGAGTTCATTCAAACGATTGACGATAACTTTTTTTAATGAACCTATTTTGATGAAATAAACTTTAGATATTCTTCCGAGTTAAAATAAAACCGTTGGTGAAAGTTTGAAGCAAATCGCTTCAGTTCATTCGGAGATAGTGTGATCATACATACAAACAAAATTCAAGGATTTTTTTGCTTTCATTTTTCATTTTAAATGTCTCTCTATCAATTTTAAATAGGTACGGTTATATCTTTATAAATAGTGGAGGTATTCGTTTGGACTATTGTGGAAGGTGAAAATAGTCTTCAGCGTCATCATGTGTTTCTTCTCCGAATAGCGAACCCCAGCTCGTAACAACTGGTTTTTAAAGATTTTTATATTGATTTCGTTTTTTTTTATACTTCAATAAGTATGCCTTTTATAAGTATGATTTTAGTGGATATTATGTTAAACGCTTTCGATAATAATTATTATTATTTGCCTTGAAAATACAAAAGAACCTTTGATTATTATGATCAAAGAAAGGAACCTGCGTTTACATAAAATAATAACCAATTTTTCAGGACCAAAGAGTACCCTTCTGTTATTTATCTATCTCGAGTAATCTATACAATAATTCTAACGTAGTTTTATATTTATATACAGTATGCAGGTTTCCTAATTTTCCTCTAATGTAAGCAGGTAACAATACAAAGATTAAATGTTGTAAATTGTACCAACATGAATACAAAGCAAAATTTTCTGAAATCAAATCCGAAATAACATTAATCAGTTCATACAAAGCCAACGCCTATGTATGTACTACCTAAATGAGAAAGTTTGTATTTTCATCACGTGTATATTATCAAATAAAACAATTGAAATCAGCATAAGTTTACATAAGTAAACATAAGTAAATTATTTTTTGTCCTTCCAGCCGGATGTGCTAATCCGTTATACTATTATGTGGCCTCTCGATTATATTATAAAAATGATATTAAGCGCATAAAGTCCCTTATAAAAATATTATAAAATTGATATGCAATGTCTTAAGGCATTACAGATAATAATACTTAGGAATTATATTAATATTAATACCACATCCAGAAGCGATATTAATCGCTGCCGATCCCTCGGGAACAACAATAATGCCCACGAACAAACATATTCATTTGCACACGACTGACAATCGGGATATTTCTATGCTGAGCACGCTTCGCACCGGGCGAACGCGTATTGACACGGAATAATTCAACGGAGTCACTCACACACCGATACGTTTGTAGTAGAGTAAGCACGTGCGTGGTAAGGAACGCGGCGGGTGACAGTGGCGCCCTCACGCGGCGAAGGTTGGCGCGCGATTGCCGCGGGAATCGAAACGCAGCGGCTCTGGGGGAAGGGGAGGGGGATGCACCCTCGGACTAGGGACGGGGAACGGGAGACGGGATCAATCTGACGACACCCGGACACGATTACGGAGGGCCATACAATGCCATTGACATTGCATTCACTAGAGCGATTGGATCTAAATAAAACACTACTTTGTAATAATCTATGAAGTTTATAACATTATTTCCAAACACAGACAAATCAAACTTACAATAATTTTAACGTATGTTCAATATCACAATACTTGCTAGTCTTTATTTAAATATTCTACCTATGTTTATCGTTACTTAAAATATAAAATAAAAATAAAAAACTATGCAAATAAAATAATTGGATGATTTTTTTTCTAAATTAAACACATAATATAGTCTGTAACGGGTACATTGTCAAAAATACACAAAAAAAATCAAGATAATTTGATCACAGTAAGTATGTGTATATTATATACAATTTATAATAACAATATACTCAGCGAGTTACATGATAATGAAATGGTATTAATATTGCTCTAAATAGGTATGGACACGTTGTTAACTAAGTTTTGACAACATATTACTAACTAAAATCATTATATAGAAATACATGTCACCTCTCAGAAATAAAATGGAATGGTCCAAATAAAGGTTTCAATGTTTTAGTAAATAAATATAAGTACTTATATTTATACACATGTAGGTATTACAGCTTTCATCAGTAATATTTATTATTTATAACTTCATTACAATTATGTTAAAAGCAGACTTAAGCCGAAGGCTTTTTAACAACCTAGATGCGATGCTGCGAATAAAATAATAACTTTAAAGGTATAATTTTGGATAATTCAAATTAAAATATATCTGTCGTGCAGTGAGTTTTTATTGACTAAAATTAACCGACATTTGAAGCGAATGTAGGTGTTTAAGCATAGTCAAGAGAAAATAATAATGTTTTCATTACAATTTTTAAACGGGTAGGTAAGTAATCAAGCGTACGGCCCATGTAACATAACTAGCGGACATCATAGTCTAAACGTAACTTCTCGACCTATATATCTAAGTCACCGTAATAAATTCATTTTGATTAGGTGCTTAATACATTACTTAATTACAGACTACTAAACAGATTTCAATAATCATTAATAAAAAAATAAAAAGTGTCATGCATTAGCGAGAACGCAGTCAGCTCTATTATATAATATTTTTGACAATATATTTAAACACCAAATTATTCTGTACCTAACTATAAGATTCTGGGGAGTTATATAGGATATTGACCAGGGGGGTAACTACCGTCTCTTACATACAAGCAAGACCCAGTGAGTAAGCGAGACAGCGCGATAAATTATATAAGGCGACATCTCCCTTACTCACTGATTCTTGCCTGGTTTTAAGAGATGGTAGTAGGCTTCCTGTAATGTTTTGAGCACACTCGTCGTTTGTTATAACTAGTGTGTCCGACACCAAGCACAATATTACGACGTCAAAGTTCTGCTTTTTCATTGCCATTAAGAAATACTAAATACTTTTATTTGCTTAAAATTATAATAATAAGACAAGAGGTGTTTGAAATATGTGGCATATAAATAATATTTAATTTTAAAAACATGTTATATATTTAAAAAATTTGGTGATGTATTTATAAATCTTGTCATAGACTAATAAGTAACACAAAGATGCCTTTGACACGAGCATTTTTAGAACTTGAATCGCTAATAGTGAAGAATTTCCAAAACTGTTAGTTAATTATTTTTTCGTCAAGGTAGGAGAATTTGCCAGTCTGCATTACCAATTTGAAAACATTGCAAACTATTATCTATTTAGAATGGTATTTTATGCTTGTCCAACAAACACACATTTTAACATTGTATAAAATAATGCATGAAAAAGTTATTTCCTATATTTTTAATTTTATCCCCAACTTGCATGAAGTACATGGTACCAATGCTAGATGTGTACCAAAGAATTGCTGTTTACACAAACGCTAGGTACACATGTTTTGTCTCTTTCTTTCAAAACATTAAATAGGTTAGAAAAGCGTTTGTAAATCGTGTTTTCTTGTCATAACAATAAATTGCATCATGAATACTTATTATTCTACAACAATACTGGAAAGTAAGGGCCGTCATATATCTGTCGTAAGTCTATTTTAGTTTTTAGCCGACGCAAGGTTTCCATGCAAGCCTGTCGTAAGTCTATTTTAGTTTTTAGCCGACGCAAGATTTCCATGCAAGCCCACCGCACGCCATAGAGCCAATCAAATAAACTGCTAATGCGGCCGCCGCTGCCATGACGACGTACATCTTAATATTTTTCCAGAATAGTGTCGTTTGGAGTGTCCTCGATGTGGCGCGATATGTGACAGACTATAACCAAAAAAAAGCTGTTAAAAACTATTTTTGTACCTTATTCCAGTGCACATATGGTATATTTTGTCTGGTCTGCATGTTTGATTTTATTTTTAATATAAATTATGCATACATGCAGATAACAATTAAATAAATATGTCCTTTGTAAAACATGATCCTTTTGTGCCTTTTGTGGGATACTTAATATTGTTTGCAACAAAGGATATATTATGATAATAATACATTACTATAATCTGCGAAAATTTCAAGCATACGTAATAGGTATTAAGACTTGGAGTTTTCGTGATATTCAATCCTGCAAGACAGGGTCCCATAAAATGTTTTTGTATGAGAAGATTATGTTCCTGTTTCTTGCTATTAGGTGGCACTACAAGGATAGAAAAATTCAATTTAGTTAATGGCCCGCTTATTTATCGTAAAAAAGAGTGTAAATTAATAAAACACAATTTTTTAAAGTATCGTCATCCTTCCATAAACTGATTTAGTGCTTTATTTAATTGTCGGATTTAGAATCAGTATTTCAAGTGGTCGATAGATGGCGTTGATATGTCTCAGTGTGAGGAGGACTCTATTAGTACACTAAAAATCGGCGCGTTTCTCTATTTGGCAGTTGAATAACTGTACTAGCATAGTTTTAATCTGTTATAATACTCACACTAGTTTGCAAGTTTTCGGCCTTGTTAACAAGCAACTCCAACTTTTCGCCTCTCATCGCCATTGTATCTGTAGATGTAATAATAAATAATTATTGTTTAAGTTATCAAATCATATAGTGTGGTTTAAGGTTTAATACTCGCTATATATTTTGGCATCGCATGTGTCGCTTTTACTATATTACCTCAAAAAGAATTGAACCACGAAGGTAAAGTACACAGATAAAAAGTTTATTTAGTCAGGGGACGACAATAGTTAAGGTACTATTATCGTTTTTGTGGTTAAGCACAGATTTCCCAAAATAACGATGACTGAATTTAATTTTTTATTTTATTTAACACCCGATTTTAAGAAAAAAAATCTTTTGCATAAGCTTTTATTGTATTTTTTTTCTCTTTATTGTATGATAGAGCTAAAAAAGGTCCCAACATAAAACTACTTTTTTAATCAGAATTTGCTTAGTTGACCTTATTTTGAGAAAAATGTTAACAGTCTTTAAATTTCCTTTTCATTTTCAACTCAGTAAGAGTTTTAGTTTCTTAAAATAAACCTATTTTACTTTTATCTAACAAAAGTTTCATTCAAAATTAACAGACTATTAGGTAGGTTATTTTTGTTTCTGTTGAAATTGCAGCTAAGTCATCATGAAAAAACAAAATATGTATGCTTAGTTAATTACATGCCTATGCCTACTAAATATAAAACGAACAATATACTGATATAGTGAAGCAGGAAATACGAAATGTATAATTTAAAGGTAGCTTCTGCACTACAGAAGGTTACTATAATGTATTATTTTGCAAAGATCAATCTTCATTTTATCACGTTACTATATGTGATTTTTCATGCCTTTCAGGCAGGGATGGGATACCTGATTATAATAAAAGACCAGGTTATTTTTCTACCCATACATTTTTGTAGCGAAATATAAGTTAGCAGAGGCTTCGCTCGACCGGTATTTAGGGAGAGGAGCTCGATAGCCTAGAGCGGCGCGCGTGAAGCGACGGCGGGTGCGAGGCAATGTTTGGATTGGTCGCCATTAGTGGCATTTCTATCTTGAGCCTCTCCTTGCTTTGGAAAGAAGGTTTTAAGCTGTTGGTCCCGGCTGCTATCAGTAGATGGCAGTCGTTAGGCTATGTCAGATGCCTTTAGGCAGTCTGAAAAATCTGACAGTACTGGCCACTAACACACCCGGATCATGTTCCTGTTGGTCTGGTTTCCCTGTGTAATAGAGAAAATCAATCAAATACAGAAATTATTCCAAGGTCAAATCAGATCATTACTGCGGGTGAGTCAGTAGGCAGGATTCAATTAATTTGAAATAGCCAATTATATTGTGCAATCAATTTGTTGTGTTTAATATTAGTGTTTCATTTGAAGATAAAATGAAATATTAATTAACATTTGGTTTTAATTATTCTTATGATAAACTAACAGTATTTATTGTTTATAATATATTTTTTTATGATTGCCATGACAAAGAGAAAATGTATTTTCTCTTAAAATATAGTCAGGTTGAGATAGATAATATTTCTGCTTGCTCATAGATCTTGAGTGTATTCCACTGGTTTAAAAAGAAAAAAGATTGTAAGAGAAAACTGCAGGTAAATATTTCATTTAAAATTGCATTGTTGAATGAAGTCATTATGAACAATGAGTAAAATTGTTGTCCTTCAAGAATTAGGCAAATAAATAATTCACAATTATTATTGTGAGCTGCCCTGGCTATATTAGTATATTTATCAGTAGCGAGTTCTTATTACTTAGTTCATAACAGAGAAACAAAAACAATATGCGGCTTTAATTTTTAACAAATTTTAATTCTCGGTTTTATTGATAAATAAATTCTTTAATATACTAGCTTTTCACCCATCGTTTCACCCACCCTTGGTGTGAACTATAGCCTTAACATTCCCAAATATTTTTAAATCCAACCAGTAGTTCTAAAGTTATATGCGTTCAAACAAACAAACCCTTCATCTTTAAATAAATATAGAACTATGTAATAACAACATATTATCAATGTTCAATGGTCAGTAACACATATTAAGGTAACTTGCACACAATGCACACACAATAAAGATAAGGAGTGATATACAGGGAAAGATAAACCTTATTTACACATTAATCATTAATCAAGACCAGAAAAACATGTAACATGACATATAGGAAATAGTATTATTTTTAACAGAGCTATCTGCAATAGCTAGTATTTTATTAGCAACACTGCCTATTTAATTTATATCATGCCTAAAAGTAGCCTGTTTTTCAAGAAGGTGTAACACTTCTATTTATCAAATTGAAATCAGTTCAGTAGTCTGTGTGAAAAGATATACAGACACACTTTTACATTTAAAATATTATTATGCCCTATAAACAAACAACTGATTATTTGAACAGGTCATTTTGATTTTTAATTATAAATTCTACTAATGAATCAAGTATTCATAGTAATTCCTATCAGATGAACATACTTTTAAGATTGAAACTTTGTTACACAGAAATTGATTAAGTAATCTGGCAAACTTAAGTTCTTACTTACCAATATTCTTGACCATGATGTCTTTAAGCTCATCAAGTTCTCCATGAACCTTTGATATAGCATCGAGATCTTTAGACTCACTGTAGTGTTTCATCTCAGTAGCGAGGACCCTTGCAAACTCACTATTCATCGCATAGGGAATAGCAGTTTGTGCAGTGTCCCCAAATGTCGTGACAAACCTTCTTTTGATCTCATTGAGGAAAAGAAATGCTCTGGAACGTTGGAATTTCTGCAAAGGAAACCATATACAATTATAACATTTGTATCAATACCTCTCAAAAATACATACAACAATCATCAACTAAATCAAATACTTACATCATCTGTAATACAAAAATACACCAGTTTGTTTTCTGAGATGTAATGAAATAGGTAGTTTCCATGGGAATACGTCAGTTTGTCATCATGGGGCGGAATCTTCGATAGAATTTGTTCTGTAACTTCTGTAAAGTTGCCTGCGCAGCTTGCATATTTAGCCAAAACGACAGTACCACGGGCTACAACGCTAAATAATAACGGCATATTGGAAATCGTGAATAAAGACAAAGAATACTAGGAAGTTATCAACACAAAAGCGATAGGTACGATACGCCGTAATTTGCTGACACTGATATATATATCGCCCAAGCCGTAAAAGTCACTACACTAAATCACATTAATGAAATTCGCTGTTGGCTGTGCTGACGATTTTTTAGACGTTAAGATAGGTTGATAGACAAAAAACCAAAAATCAAATTCCTAATACACCTCATCGAACAAAATAAGGTCTTGGGAATAAAATTATATTAAATTAAAAAAAAACTGACTTTAGATTACATTACAATAAAACTGACAAACAGGTGAATGACAATGACTCTTGACAATGACACATGAATGACCATATTATGTCATTGTCATTTGTCAACCCTAACAATGAACCTTTTTTTTTTTGATGTGGCTATAATCTACAATCAAACAAAGCTTTTTTTTTTGCCAGTATCAAGTTTTATATAAATGTTCATTTTGTCGAGTCACAGAGTCAAGTCAGTAGTCATGTATGTCTAGTCAAGTTAGTCAAGGGCTAAGTGATGCGGTGGAGTTTCACTTTTGGTGATTTTGGTGACAAGGATAAAGTCACTTACGTACGACATTCTACCACTTCCCAAATCCCAACACTCACGCTTGTTCACGAACACTTAACGAATAATAATCCACCCACCTTTATTATGCACAAATACTCGAAAAAACACAATTATTAGAAAGTAATACAATGACAATCGATAACTGAGCGTTGGCGCCAAACTCCAACCTGGATTTGGAGTGGGAATTTTTGGCAGTAGATTAATATAATTGCTAGCTAATTTATTCATTCTTTTTCCTCGTCTATTTTTAAAAGAAGGATTTTCTTTCATAGTTCGGCATTGTTTCGGCACCCTATATATAAGGTTCTACATTCCTTCCTATCTGTATTTATACTACACTAGCAGTCCACTCGGCTTCGCCCGTGGTACATACATAGCCGATCTCACTCAGGGATAATGTAGGTTTCCAGCAGTGTTTTTTTTTTTAATTCGGTCTAGTAGTTTCACAGCCTATTCGTACAAACAAACACACAAACAATCAAAAATTTATATAGACTACATCTAGTTGACTTTGTGCACTAGGTGTGTGTGATTCAGTGAAATCAATGCTCTTTTCGGGTTGCAGTTGCATCCCAGGGGGAATAAAATCTTGCAATATCTTATTATTTCCATCAAAGAAAAATGTATATGTATTTTAGTCTTTTATTGTAACATAATAAAATCATCAATAAAAAGAGCTTTATTAATTACATATCTATACATAAATAATAATTAAACTTTATCTGTAACAGCACATGTCAGTTATTATATAATCAAGATCCTAACTCAAGAATAAAACCTTGTCTACAATTTTAATCAAAGTAGTCATCAATATCTATATCTGGATTTAAAATATCGTCACCAAATGGTGACAAATCAATTTGATCCAGAATCAAATTTTCACACATTTCCTCAATATCAGTGTCTCCTATTAAAATTGCACCCTGAAGTTTTCCATTCTGCAAAACAAATTTTATATATTCAAGACAAGGGGTTGTGCGTAACAGTATTTCATAATTATCACCTAATCCTTGGCCATTATATTTACCCAATAGCACAACTCTGTAGTCAAATAAAGTAGTGCAATGAGTAAATAATTCAAAGCAAAAATCTTGTAGCACTTCTTGATTGGTCACTCGACCATGCATTGCCTTGGCTGCCATTGCACCCATCTGCCTTGCTTGTGTCCACAATCTTAACTGGAACCAGTGGGGGGAACACTCCCAAGCTGCATGTGCCACATCACCAGCTGCAAAAATATCCCTGATAGATGTCTCTTGAAGCTCATTAACTGATAACCCACCATCATATCCTTTAACTGGTTCTGCATCCCAACTGTAATTTACAGCAGGTTCTACTCCAGTTGCTGATATCACAAAGTCACATTGTATTTTCCTACCATTGGAAAGCTGAACTTCTAAAGGAAACTCTTCATTTACTTCATTAACTGATTGCACTTCTACTTTGTAAACAATTTCTAATTCCTGCTCTCCCGTCTCATTCTTCACCTCCAGCTTCCGAAACCAATCAGGCCCTAATGCAGCTGATTTTAAGTCTTTATTCAAAGAAACTAAAGTATCTTCTTCTGTAAAAACATGTCTTCTTAAAATTGTAGGATTGTTCTCAGATGTTTCATTGCTAGATTTTTTCCGAAAAGTATCCTGAAAAAATTCAGCTGCTCCAGGATCAATAAAAGTTGCCGATATATAATCATCTCTAATGACCCACACTTTCTGTATTCCTCTTGTAGCATGAACTATTTCTGATGCAATACCTCCATTACCAACAATGACCATTTTACGGCCAGACTTTAATTTTTCTTGAAATTCTTGTACTGATTCAGTATCTCTTATACCAATAATCCCACTGCATATTTTTGAATCTGCTATAAGTCTCGGAACTCCACCAGTACAAATACAAAGGACATTGTAAATTATTTTAATCCCACCATCTGTTGTGACTATTTTATTTGTACTATCTATGTGTTTTAAGGAGTCATATACAAGTTTTAGGTTTGGATGTATTTTTTGCAAAGAACTGGCTTCAGTTTCGTGTACATCGAATTTGACAATAGTTTTAGCGAGGAAACTGACATTACTGACATTTTTCACTAGGGATGATGCAGTGACCATTACGAGACTTTCTTCCGGGTGGAGTATCGCCAAAGTCTCGACACAAGTTACACCGGCAATACCACCGCCGACTACCAAATAATTTGATTGGACAACAGACATTTTTAATCGTGTAAGATTGCACTTAAGTTTACTTTTATTCATACATGTTTACAGACTAGAATTAGCTAGAGCTTTATGTATGTGTGATATTATGCAAAATTAAAACAGGTACGGGTAGCAAGAAATATACAATTTTAAGCTGGAGCTAGGGAGCCACTTGAAAACACAATATTGCAAAGAAAGAACGGCAAAATATATTTTTAGTTTAGGGTAATTGTTATCTGAGAAGAGAAAAAAAAATGCAAAACAAAAATTAAGAAGACATTACATATTTATTTGACGTTGACGTACCTTACGACCTTTTATTTTATTATATTCTTTTTACGGCCATGGAAACTAGTTCTCTATGGCCTTTCTTCAATTTATTAATCTTCTTCAGTCCTACTTTAGTCAAGTCAAGTCAGTAGTCTAATCTAGTCAAGTGAGTAATTCTAGTCAGTCAGATGGCTAAGTGAAGCGGTGGAAAAATTTCACTTAGCTATAACTTGGGAGATTTTGGTGACAAAGATAAAAGTCACGTAATCGACACTGTATCACTCACTTCCTAACACTCACGCTTGTTCACGAACACTTTGCATATAATAATCCACCAATATTAAACACAAATAGTCGAAAAAAACTTAAGTTTTGGAAATTAAATACAGCGCCGAAATAGCGACAGTTTACTTTCCCTCAAAAACTCCCGACCTTCTTTTTTTTACTATTATTATATAGACACTACACTAGATGACTTGACTGATATGTAACAATTATAGTAGATTGTATTGTATCACAAGGGAGCTAAATAATATTTTTACGGCGAGGGCGATTTTTGAATCCAGAGCGGAGTGAAGGATTCTTTAATAGAATCCTGAACGGAGAGAGGGATACACCCATATTCTTAAACGTTGCCTCATAGGTCTCCTCCACTCAACCTCATTCGAGGACGCCTCAAGGAAGTCCTCCAACTTTCCTTGAAAACGGTATTCGTACACCCATATTCTTAAACGTTACCTTATAGGTCTTCTCCACTCAACCTCATTCGAGGACGCCTCAAGGAAGTCCTCCAACTTTCCTTGAAAACAGTATTCTTAATTGTTTCCTTAAGCAAACTCCAGTGAGGATGAGTCAAGGAATGACGTTCCGTTTTATATCTGTATGTTGGTAAACCGCTTACTTTTTGACGTAAAGAGAGTTTTGGACAAAGTTTCTTTTTGAATTTTAGCTAACTAGCATAGATTTATAATAAAACAACAAAATACTTAAAAACACAAAGAACTTATTATAGTAGGTACAAATTCTTTCAAATCTGGTCCTCAATAAAAGCACCTACCTTTCGTTAAACGAAACGTTCGAGGCTTCCTTATATTTGACAGTTCATTCCTCACCTCCATTGAGTAATTTCCTTAAAGTGAGGAAGCTAGTGTCTGTGACATACCTATGTTGAGTGTTGAGGGTAAACCGAAAATAAATCAGTTATGCCACGGTCCCGGTGTTTCCTTAACTCTCCCGTATATTTACCGAATATATAACTCCAATATATACCGCCGGTGCCACTCCTGTGGTAGAATGTTCACAATTTCTGTATTGGAACAAAAATTGTGCCAAGGCCATGTTGATATCAGTGCCATCATGTATCGCTTTTTTCATGGCACGTTTTACTAACTTCACTGCGTTTTCGGCGGCTCCGTTGCCGGCCGGCCTATAAGGGCTAGTAATGGTATGGTTTATTAAAATCTTTTTTAAATAATTAGCAAATTCGAGTGAACTAAAAGGGGGGCCACCGTCACTAATGATTTGCGATGGAAGACCAAACCGTGCAAAAAGTTCACGCAACTTTAATATCGTCGAGCTTGCATTAGTACTAGACATTCTTTGTACCTCTATCCATTTGCTATGTGCATCGACCGTAACTAAATAGTGTTTGCCCTGAAATTCCCCAAAATCTATATTCAATCTTTGCCAAGGGCGCGTTGGAAACGCCCAAGGATGTAACTGCGCGCGCGGCGGCGCGTCCCGCTGCTGCAGACATGCCGAGCACTCGCGACACACGTTCTCGATTTCTTTATCGAGTTGAGGCCAGTACACATAGCTCCGAGACAATGTTTTCATTTTCACTATACCCAGATGCCCCTGATGTAGTTCGTGAAGTACTCTGGATCTCAGCGTTTGCGGAATAACTACTCTATGGTTATATAAAATGCAACCCCTATCAATTGTCAGACAATCTTTCCTATAAAAATAAGGCTTAATTGATTCGTCGGTCACTGCAGCCGGCCAGCTGTTCAAGAGATAATCGTAAATTAATTTCAATACTTTATCGTCTTGTGTTCTAATTGCTATTTTCTTTGCGCTAATCGGGAACTGTTCTTCTACATAATTAATATAAGACAAAACATCCGGCTTGATTTTTCGTTCGTCCGGCAACGGCAAACGCGACAGGGCGTCTACATTCCCATTATCCTGAGACTTAACGAACTCTATCTCAAAATCATAGGCCGCTAACTTGGTAGCGTACCTCTGTAGCCGACTGGCAGCCGTTTGTGGCAAACCATATTTTGGGCCAAAAATAAACGTAAGAAGCTTATGATCGGTTTTAATAATAAAGTGACGGCCATACAGGTATTGATGGTGTTTACTAACGCCACTAATGATAGCGAGCGCCTCTTTATCCAGCTGACTATACGCGCGTTCAGCCAAATTCAACGTGCGCGAAGCGAAACAGATTGGCCTGTCCTCGCCGTCAGGATATCGGTGTGATAACACGCTGCCGATGCCGTACGAACTACTATCAACTGCCAATACCAAGGGTAATTCTGGATTATAATGTACTAGAACCTTACTACTTGATACTACGCTTTTTACATCACAAAAACTATTATGGCATTCATTAGACCAATGCCAATCCACATTTCTACGTAACAACTGGTGAAGTGGGTGTAAAATCGTGCTCAACTTGGGAATAAATTTTCCATAGTAGTTCACCAGTCCCAAAAAAGATTTTAGTTGTGTTACATCTTTAGGTTGTGGCGCTTCTACAATCGCCCTGATCTTCTTTTGATCTGGGTGTAATCCATGTTTGTCAATAACAAAACCAACATACGTTATACTGTCTTGGAGAAACGCACACTTTTCTAATTTTATTCGCAAACCAACCTCACGCAATCTATTAAATAAAGCATATAAGTTGGCTATGTGTTCGGAGCGGTTCCTCCCAGTACAAGCAATATCGTCCAAAAATACGGCTACGCCTTTGAGACCTTTCAGCGTCTCTTCCATAAACTTTTGAAATTTTTCGGGTATACAAGTTAACCCGAAGGGCGTACGTCTATAAACGAACGTACCGACGTGCGTAGTGATGGCGGTACATGCCTGAGAGCCCTCCTCTAAAAATAATTGTTGGTAGGCATTTGTGAGGTCGATTTTTGAAAATAGCTCCCCTCCACTCAGCGCTGCAAAGAGTTCTTCGATTCGAGGCAAAGGATACGGCTCGCGAATTAATTTAGGATTAACTGTTACCTTGTAGTCCCCACATATACGTAATTCCCCAGATTTCTTAACAACTGGTACAATTGGTGTACCATACTCCGAGTGGTCTACTTTAGTTATAGTGCCCTCTGCCTCGAGTCGCGCTAACTCCCGCTCCACAGCTCCCCGTAATGCCAGCGGCAAAGTTCTAGCCTTAATAAATACAGGATGATTATCAGTCAAACGCAATGTAATTTTTTTTGTACAAGTCCCTAATCCTGAAGCGAATACGGTCGGAAACTCACGGCAAAGCTGGTCAATTAAACTGCTATCATTCATTTGAAATAGTAATTCATTTACCTGTATGTTGTTAATTTTAAGTTTTCTTAACCACGATCTACCCAAAATAGGTGGTCCGCCGTTTTTAATTACAAACAATTTAAGACCGTTCACCTTATAGCTTCCGATTACAACATCAACCAAAAAATATCCTATGGTTTCAATTGGGGTACCAACATAAGAAGATAAACACATATCATAATTTGAAATCGGTAAATGTGCGAAGTGTTCATTATAAAAAGATAAACTGCAAGCTGATAACTTACTGCCAGTGTCCAGTTCAAAATTTACCTCCTTGCCATTCACTCGTGTCGATAACAAATAAGGCTTGTCATTACTTCCTCGAACACAAATATTGTATATTTCACTTTCCGACTCTTCGTCACTATTTGTTATGTAATTTTGATTTTGCATCGATACAGAATTGACTGCATTTGCCCCGCGTTTAGAATGTTTTTTATTGCACATCACTTTAATATGACCCTTAATACCGCACTCATCACATGAATAATTTTTAAAACGACACATTTCCGCGCGATTATTCCGACCGCAGCGCCAACAGCTGTTATTGTTGCGCAAATCCCGAGGTGATGACGCCTGGCCAGACGAGCGATTGCCCTCCGCATACGCTCGGCCCGCCGCAGCAGGCCGATAACCGCGCGAGTCCGTTGCAACTCGATGCATCGGTTCCAGCGCGCGCGGCGTGCCGGCCGCCTGACCCGTCGCCGACGCAGACGCACTGGTACCGTTACCGCTCGTCTGCGCATGTCGCTCGGCTGCTTCCAACGCCAGCGCTAATTCAATAGCCTTTTTATATGTGATCATTGGTTCCGCAAAAATTCGAGATCTCATTTCTTCACTTGCCAATCCCGAAACAAATTGATCACGTAAATTTTCTTCAAGCGAAGACTTAAAATTACACGTACTCGCTAAATGCTTTAATGCTTGTAAATATTCACTTAAAGATTCCCCGACGTTCTGTCGCCTTTGACGAAAAAGATGGCGTTCGGCTATTTCGGAACGTTTGGGCTCGAGGTGATCTCCTACTATTTTCACCAATTCCTTGAAAGTTTTGCTTTCCGGGTTACTTGGCGCGCACAAATCACTCATAAGATCGTATGTGGCTCCACCAACTAGGGTTACCAAGGTCGCAACGTGCAATTCGGGTTTGATTTCGTTAAGAGAAATAAACTGTTCAACGCGTCTTATATACGCCGACCACTTTTTACTCGACAGGTCAAATTGTTCAACTTTACCAATAGGCATTTTATAAATTTTGCACGGCACGCACTGTTCGCACTAAGAAAAACTGATATTTATTGTTTTATATCTCGTCGCCAGTTATATATTCGGTAAATATACGGGAGAGTTAAGGAAACACCGGGACCGTGGCATAACTTATTTATTTTCGGTTTACCCTCAACACTCAACATAGGTATGTCACAGTGTCAACTATGAATACCATTGAGGTCGAGTGAGGATGAATGGAGTTTGAGGAAACATTTGAGAATATGGGTGTTAATTGTTTCCTTGAGCAAATTCCAGTGAGGATGAGTCAAGGAATGACGTCCCGTTTCATTTACGTATGTTGGTAAACCGCTTAACTTTTTGATGTAAAAAGAGTTTTTGACAAAGTTTCTTTTTCTATTTTAGCTTACTGGCATAGATTTATTATAAAACAACAAAATACTTAATACACAAAGAACTTATTACAGTGGGTACAAGTTCTTTTAAATTTGGACCTAAAAAATAAATGCACCTACTTTTCGTAAAACGAAACGTTCGAGGCTTCCTTAAGGTACCTCTTGACCAACCTTATATTTTGACAGTTCGTTCCTCACCTCCATTGAGTAATTTCCTTAAGGTGAGGAAGCTAATGTCAACTATGAATACCATTGAGGTCGAGTGAGGATGAGTGGAGTTTGAGGAAACGTTTGAGAATATGGGTGTCACACCCATATTTTCAAACGTTTCCTCAAACTCTAAATTTTAAAAGGAAATTCTAAGCTAAAATTTAAAAAGGAACTTTGTCAAAAACTCTCTTTCTGTCAAAAAGTTAAGTGGTTTACCAATATACAGAAATGAAACGGGACGTCATTCCTTGACTTATCCTCACTGGAGTTTCCTCAAGGAAACAATTAAGAATACCATTTTCAAGGAAAGTTGGAGTTCCTTGAGGCGTCCTCGAATGAGGTTGAGTGGAGGCGACCTATGAGGAAACGTTTGAGAATATGGGTGTCAAGGTTTGAGGAAACGTTTGAGAATATGGGTGTGTGTGGCTCGCACTTGGCTTGGCTGATTTTTTTTTAATTTGGATTACTTTCATCCAAGGGTTTCTTTTTGGTATCTGGCAACACTGTCGTGTTCTTCACAGTTTCTTTTTCAATTTTAGCTTACTGGCATAGATTTATTATAAAACAACAAAATACTTAATACACATAACTTATTACAGTTGGTGCAAGTTACAAGTTCTTTTGAATCTGGTCCTCAATAAAAGCACCTACTTTTCGTAAAACGTCAAATATAAGGAAGCCTCGAACGTTTCGTTTAACGAAAGGTAGGTGCTTTTCAGATTTAAAAGAATTTGTACCTACTATAATAAGTTATTTGTGTATTTAAGTATTTTGTTGTTTTATAATAAATCTATGCTAGTTAGCTAAAATTGAAAAAGAAACTTTGTCAAAAACTCTCTTTACGTCAAAAAGTTAAGCGGTTTACCAACATACAGATATAAAACGGAACGTCATTCCTCACTGGAGTTTGCTCAAGGAAACAATTAAGAATACCGTTTTCAAGGAAAGTTGGAGGACTTCCTTGAGGCGTCCTCGAATGAGGTTGAGTGGAGGAGACCTATAAGGTAACGTTTAAGAATATGGGTGTCAAGGTTTGAGGAAACGTTTGAGAATATGGGTGTGTGTGGCTCGCACTTGGCTTGGCTGATTTTTTTTTAATTTGGGTTACTTTCATCCAAGGGTTTCTTTTTGGTATCTGGCAACACTGTCGTGAAAGTGTCATGAAAATACACAACTAGTGTTCTCTATTTAGTTTGTGAAATACACTGCTGTGAAAAAGGAAAAAGTTGAATGAATGATTAAAGGAAATAGAAAATCAATTAATTTCGTGGGAAGGAAAAGGATTGTAAATGTTCTTAGTAAATAAATATGTGTCAAATGACAATGTAAGGAAATTTCTAATAATGTATAAATAAACCAGATTATAGGAAATGCGTGTGGACGAAAACTATATGGTTGTATTCATGAAATTGAAAACACCATAAAAGTAATCATGTTATTTTGGATCTCAATTTGTATAGCTCCATGGCTAGCCGTGTCATGGTATTTCCCTTTTCTGTGGGGCTTCTTTTATATTCAGTTACTGGCCTTGTTTCTGGGACTGTCTATATTTGCCCTTACTTTATGGGGACATATTGCTCTATCATCTCCTCATCAAACTTCCCTGTTTTTGATTGAGAAAGTTGAAAAAGAAGTGCGGCAGCTTGAAGAAATTTTAAAGGTAAGGAAAGTAATTTAGTTATGCAAATTATGGCATAGTTTGTAGTTTTGTTTATATTGTTATATGAAAATATTTTTTTATTGCTAATAAAAATATAATTACATTTCTATGTCAACTATTTATGATACAAATATACTACCTAGTTAAGTGTGGAGGACTAACCCGAATGTTTTTAAAAAAAGACAAAGGAGTCTGTTCAAGACGAGAATTTATTGAAGACTGAATTAAAACAGTTACAAAAATGATCTTAATAATAAATCTAAGAACTAATTCTTATCTCTACGAATGCGCGACGCCAGGCTCAGACATAACATCCAGTTTGCTGTGTCAGCGGGGCTCACCCACGTAGCCCTGCGCTCTCAACACATTGTGATAGAGCTAGGAATGCCTGGAGCTGACATAACTCCTCCCCCCATAGCTTCGAAATTATCAGAGGGATTATTAATTTGATCGCTCTGATTATTTCGATACAAACAGTAAAATTTCATACACTCATATGTTATAAAAATGGAAATAGACAAAAATAAGATTATATATAACGCTATAATAGCGACATTAACACCGTTTACACTATTATCTTTTTCATAGCTATCTTTCACTTCACTTTCACTGATTTTCACTAAATTGTTTAAATTCTGAATATTCGTCAAATCACTGGTATCCAAATTAATGGGTTCTCGTTGGAATTGTAGCTCGTTGGCGGCAACTTCTGGGAGGTTGATTATCGGTAGTTTTGTAGACTCTACTCTACTTGTGAAGAAATGATGAGATTTCAGTGTGGTTTCACCTATTTCGACATCACAGCGATCGTCGAGAGTGAGAAGGTAAGTACCTTTTATATTATCTTTAGTTATCTCACCGTTACAGATTTTGGTAAGTATGTTTTCAGCTTTACTATAGAGAATCCATCTCTGTTTCTCTACTGGCTCTATTTTAACATCATTAAGTTCCACTGATATAGGATTACAAGAGCTTATATTTTTAGAAAATTTCATTAGCGCTTGTATACAGCTATCTACTATGGGTAGCCGAGACTTATCTTCGTAGCACAGGTACGTTGCCTCGTGAAGCTCGAAGCATGGCCGGGAGAGCGAGACCATTATGGAACCTTTTACTATGAGGTAAGGATATTTAGGAATTATAATTTTCGTTTGGTTATAGGAATCGGTAATGGGTATAGGAATAACTTTATAATATATATAAATTTCGTCTTTAATTAAAGGTATGTCTAAAATAAACGTTATTTGATTTCCTTTAGAATAGGCTTTTAACTCTATACACTGTTCAATATTAACTAAATTATCAAAGCTTACTGGGTAAACGAGTTTGTTATATTTTTCTATCTCTAGTAACAATTTCATTAACTCATCCGAGTTCACAAGGGACTGATGCAATGTTCTTAACTTACTGAACGCTATACAGGTTTCGATCTCATTTAAATGGCTATACAATAATTGGAAATTGTGTAGAAATAGGTTATATACAATAATAAAATTATGTATTATGTTACCGTCTATTGTTTTATTTATGATTTTCCTTATTTCCCACAATTCTTTATCTATTTGAATAAAATTACTATTTGTGGAATTTGTTATTTTTACCAGACTCTGAGACATTTCAGATACTAGAGTCATTCTTTTCATTTGTGTGTCCTGACGTGTCTGTAGAGAACTAATCATCTTTTCGTACCTGATAGCATCGTCATGGTCTAGGTTACCAGTAATAAGTTTTATAATAGATCCGAGAGGATTTAGGATTCCACGTTTTATTCTAATTGATGGGGCTAGTTGTCTTAATTTGTTAGTAGTAGAGTTCATAACATAATCTGTTTGGAGCTTTACATTCAATAATTGGAAATTTGGGGTTTTCTTACGAAAGTATTCTTTTACATGTTGATTTAAATTCCTATATCTATTTATATTTAACACTAATTCCTCTTGTATAATACTTAAATTTAAAACCTTAATAATAGTCCACTTATCATAACTTATGCTAGCTTGACCTTGTTTCATCAGCATCACTCCAGGATTTTTATCGATCCTTTGAAGTTGAAGGCTGTGGATCCTCACGATCAGCGCCATGAATGCGAGGAGGTACCTGTGAAGGTCGTTTAATGTCCTTAATAGGTACTTTCGTGTCACGATTTTTAATAGTAGCAGGACAAGTATTTCTGTTGATTTCGCCAGAGGCTTGCGCCTTTTGGAAGCGCGGTTTATCCTTGCTTCGTCTTGTATTTACGCCTTTTACATATATAGTATCCCCTTCTTGTATATCAAAAGAGGTTTCGCCGCCACGTTTTTGTATAACCTTTGCTTTATCTTTTATTAATTTATCTGTTAGGTATTTGTATAGGTATTTTGTACGCTTCATATGGTCGCTTATCAATTGTTGTGTAAATTGTTTGTTAAAGTCTACTTCAAACGTACTATTAGAATCGGTATGTCCGAAGACAACTTCGAATGGCGTAAGGCCAGTTGCAGAGTGAATTGATTGATTATAAGACATAACTGCGTATGTCATTACACTAGCTGCGTCTGTTATTTTATGTTCATATTTTGCAATACGATAGATCTCTATAATAGTTGAATGAAAACGTTCTATTAGGCCCATAGAATTCGGGTTATGCGGGGTGCCTATATGTAAATCTATTTTGTAAAACTGCAGTGTCTCTTTTAATAAATTATTATTGAATTCCGTACCGGGGTCGGCACTTATTCGGTTAGGTACGCCGTAAAATGAGAAATATTTTATCAATGCACGAACAACTTCAGGTGTAGAGCGATTAGATATTTCAAAAGCTTGGCCTAATTTACTGAAAGCATCTATGATAGTAAGAAAGTATTTGCCCTCTATAGAGAATAAATCTATGAAAATTTCACTAAACGGTTTAGTCTGTGTTTGAGTAAGTTGCAGCTGGGGTTTTAAAGGTTTACGGTCATATTTTTGTGTTTTACATGTCTCACAGGAATTTATTATTGTGGAAACTGTTAGATCCATATTTTGCCAGTAATAATTACGCTTTAATTTCATTATGGTTTCTCTAATGCCGCGGTGGCTCGTTTTACCGCAGTGATATTTAAGTGTAACGGCACGCTGTTCATCTTCGTCTTCTATATATATTACTCTTTTATTGCATTCATAACATTTAACTGTGTCTTTTTTAAATAGTTTGATAACAGCATCAGTGAATTGAGTGCGGTGTCTTTGATCCTCAAAATAAAAGAAATACTTAATTTTAGGTTTTATATATTCTAGGAGAAA
Organism: Apomyelois bistriatella; assembly: GCA_947044815.1. Classification (NCBI taxonomy): domain Eukaryota; kingdom Metazoa; phylum Arthropoda; class Insecta; order Lepidoptera; family Pyralidae; genus Apomyelois; species Apomyelois bistriatella. The sequence goes on from OX345693.1 coordinate 4,851,302, forward strand.
TTTCTTTACTAAATCTGGATTATCTACAGGTAAGTGTATTTCAAATACCTTTTGTTTATCTCGTGATAGATCTTTTACTAATGTTTGATTTCTGTTCCAGGTAAAGACTAGAATTTGGTTTGGCTTTGTATCTATGGCTTCATCTAAAATTGGAATACCACTGGTATCGATATCTTCAGCAGAGTGAATAGTTTCAGGTATCGAGGATGCAGTGATTGTACTCGACGAGGGAGAACGAGCTGGGCAAGTCATTGGGACATCTTCAGGTAAGGGTGTATCAGACGTTTCCGAAGCCGAAGTATCCAATACTATTACCGAACTGTTAGATCTTTCAGTGTCATCGAGATTAACCTGCATGGAGGAGTCGTCATTTTTATTGGTAAGTACGTTTAATTTTATTCGTGATAATGCGTCTGCGTTACTATTTTGTTTTCCGTTTTTGTATATAATGTCAAAGTCAAATTCTGAAAGGCGTAATTTCCATCTAGTCAATTTACTTCCTGGTTCTTTAAGTGAGTTGAGCCAAGCCAATGGACGGTGGTCCGTGTATATTATAAATTTTCGGCCATAAAGATAGGGGCGAAAATGCTTTACTGCCCATACTATAGCTAGCAGTTCCTTTTCGGTAGTACTGTAGCGCGTTTCCGCGTCGTTTAGAGTACGACTCGCGTATGCAATCGGCTTGTCACTTCCAACGGAACCTTGTGAAAGGACGGCACCCAGAGCGTAATTAGACGCGTCCGTAGTCAAGATAAAAGGCTTGGAAAAATCGGGAAACTGCAGTATCGGGGCATTAACAAGTAGCTCTTTACATTTTTGAAAAGCTGTAATATAACCAGGGGTTATTTCGACTTTATTTTTCTTTTTTAGGCATGATGTCAGGGGTTGTGTAATCTTTGAAAAGTCTTTTATAAATTTTCGATAGTAGCCAACTAAACCTAAGAAACTTTTAATTTCAGTTTGTGTGCGAGGGAGTGGGAAATCAAGAACTGCTCTAATTTTGTCGTCATTTGGTTCTAGGCCGTGTTTAGTGATTTTGTGTCCAAGGTAAAGCACTTCTTTACGTAGAAACTCACACTTGTCTAAAGTAACTTTAAAATTCGTCTGTCTAAGTCGGTCAAAGATTTTTCTCAGTTTTTCTATGTGTTCTTGTAAACTATTTGCGTAAATGATTATGTCATCGAGATATACTAAACAATGGATCCCTTGTAATCCTCTTAACACATTGTCCATTGCCCGTTGAAAAGTTGCAGGGGCTGTCTTTAGTCCGAACGGCATGCGTTTGAATTCATAATGTCCTGATGGGGTCGTAAAGGCAGTTTTTGGTCTGTCACCCTTTTCAACTTCAATTTGGTGGTACCCACTAGCAAGGTCAAGGGTACTAAAATACGTTGACTTTCCCAATTTGTCAAAAAGGTCGTTAATATTGGGTAAAGGGTATTTGTCATCTGTTGTCAGTTCGTTTAAACGTCTATAGTCAATCACCATCCTGAATTTCTGTTCCCCTGAGGCATCCATCTTTTTTGGAACTAGATGCACTGGAGCACTCCATGGTGAGAACGATTCTTGTATTACGTTGTCCTTTAAAAGTTTTTCCGTCTGTTTCTGTATTTCAGCATTTTGTGAGGGTGGAAGTCTGTATGGTCGTATAAAGATCGGGTCTTCATTTTTTGTTCTTATCTGATGTTTTACCTGGTTACTAAATGAAAGCGGTAATTTATCGCAATAAAATATGTCTCTATATTCAAAGCACAGTTTTTCTATCGCTTCGCGTTCTTCAGTGTTGGTGTGATCTAGACGTAACTTTGATAAGTTTTCTTTTAGTAATTCGTCAATCTCATAATTATTCAAATTGTCAGTCGTTAAGTTGTTTACGCGTATATTGTCATCAAGTCTTGTTGTCATCAGTGGTTCTGCAAATGTAAAGGTTACCCTATTTTGGGAAGCATTTTGAATAACAGTTGTAGCAAACGAATCTATGCACCTGACTATAGCAGCAGGCATTCTCACATTATCTCCGAAATCTTTAAACTCAATAATTGCATCACCGTTATCTAGGTCAGTCGGCACTTTGACGCGTGTTTCTGTACGGGGTTCTAATGTGATTTCGCAAGTGGGGCTGTATATTATAGGTATTTCGGTATTTTGTGTCCGTAGTATTTGATTTTTCATATCAATTGTTGCATTTAATATTTTAAGTAGATCCGAACCGATTAAACCGTCGTATCGCCTATCGACGTCGTATATATAAAATTTATGCTTACACGTGCTTTTAAAAGATTTTAACAGAGGTATATAAATTACTTCATTATGTGAGCTACGTGCATGAGTACTTATAACCTCAAATGGTTCGTTATATTTATATGCCTGAAAATATCTATCAGCTATAGCGGGGCTAATGAAACTTCTTGTGCTTCCTGTATCTATCATTAAATTAGCGTCAATTTCGGGTATATAAATATGCGGTAATCTATTTATACTATTGCAATTTAAATAAATCATTTCGGGTGGTTGCTCGTCGAGGCTAGTATAGAAAAATTTGCGGTCTCTTCCTGAACTTCTGATTCATATTGCGCGCATTCTGCATTATCAATATAAAAATTATAATTTTCGGTCTGTCCGTTTTCTTCAGTATAGTAATTATCATAATTAGGCTGGTACTCTTGATCTTGGGGTTCACTATTACTGCTAGAATAAAATAAGTTACTACTCTCAGTCTCGGGTACGTGTGTAATCATGTTTTGTTTCACAGGGCGGCTAGTACGCATAGAGACGTCAGTATCCTGGAAATTAGGTGGATTCCGTTGCATTTGGCTTTGAGGTGGTATACCAAACTTAAATTGCTGATTTGGTGTATTATAGTATGGTCGGGATTGTGCATTATTAAATTGGGGTCTAAAGCCTTGTTGATTGGGTATACCGAACTTAAAACCTTGTTGATTGGGTATGCCGAACTTAAAACCTTGTTGATTCGGAACGCCGAATCTTACATTTTGCTGATGAGGAATACCGAACTTAAAGTTACCTTGAGGCTGTGAAAAATTAGGCCTAAAATATCCTTGGTTTGGTGTACCGAATTTAAATCCATTAGAGCCAGCGTTAATATTATTTTGTGACTGATATGGCATATTTGGTTTATTATGGTTTTGATTTACTTGAGGAGAGAAATTATTCGAAAAATTAGGTTTAAATCCAAAGGAAAGTCCTTTAGGCATTTCATTATTATTTCCAAAATTTGTCGAAAAAGAATGCTGAGTAGGCTTTGAGTTAGGTCTATTTTTATTTTTTGCGTTGTACTGGTATTGGAAATTAACCTCTTCCATGACCACGCTAAGTGCACTTTCTAAAGTTAAACAGTCTTTAAGTCTCACAATCCGTATTAAATCTTCCGATAAATTGTATAAAAACACATTAAGACACATATTATTATAAATTGTAATTTTGGCAGCTTTTGAGCTTTCATCACATAATAAGTTGACCTTAGAACAGAGGGCGCTACGCGTTTGCTGTATTCTGTTACAAAACTGTAGGTAACTTTCACCTGCTTTAATTCTTAAATTTTCTAATTCTATCGCCACGCATTCCTCGGACCTAGGGTCACCAAAATGTTGTACAAAGATAGTTTTTAATTGATCCCAAGTTGTAATATCTTCACGTTCACTAAGTAAGACGGCTGCTCTACCACAAACTCTACTAGTTAGGCAATGAAATACATATGCCTCCTGTACAGGGTTATTTGGCCCATTAAAATTTCTTATAATGTACTCACATTTTTTTATAAATAAATTGAGTATATTCTGGTCACCATCAAACTTAGGTATTATATTTAAAAAATCTTTTGGTATCATTTGAACGGTATTTTCGCCGGTTGGTGCCATTTTGATTATTCAATTTATTTAATTAAATTATTCACAATTAAAAACACGTTTACTTTGTAAAAACTTAATATTATATTATTTATTAAAATTAATTATACTTAATTTGGCCAATTGTGTGCCGAAATAAAATAACTTTCAACGATTGTTGTTTAAAAGTTACTAAATATAACCTAACTTTGCCTTTTTTTGAAGAAATCAAATAACTTTCAACGATTTAAGTTTTAAAGTTACGAAATAAAGACCACAAGAAAATCCACGGGAAATAGCTGGGAAAAGACAGGAAAGTAAAAATGTCCACTTACAGTCCGCTCGATCCCATGCCTTCCAGTATAGCTGCTCTTGTAGACCGGAAAACTTTCGGTGTCCGCCGTTAACAAATTTATTTGGTTCGGTTGTATCCGAATCCGCGATACCGACTAGTAGCACTTCACCAAATTTCGGGTGCGTAGACGCTCAGGTCGGCAGCAGGATATATCGGATCCTACACGGGCTGCGCCAGTTAAGTGTGGAGGACTAACCCGAATGTTTTTAAAAAAAGACAAAGGAGTCTGTTCAAGACGAGAATTTATTGAAGACTGAATTAAAACAGTTACAAAAATGATCTTAATAATAAATCTAAGAACTAATTCTTATCTCTACGAATGCGCGACGCCAGGCTCAGACATAACATCCAGTTTGCTGTGTCAGCGGGGCTCACCCACGTAGCCCTGCGCTCTCAACACATTGTGATAGAGCTAGGAATGCCTGGAGCTGACATAACTACCTATCTTTTCTGTACTTTTGTTTATTTTATGTATATATATAAACATACAAACAAACTTGAACTAATGCTACCTATTGTTACTGTACACATAAAAATGTTGTCATATTCAGATAAAAATTTGAGACGTTATATTTTTTTATGATGGTATTTAGTGCAAATTTAAAACTAGTTTTTTTTTATATTAAGAAGTAAGTACTTATTTTTCTTCACTTTTTTGTAGGAAGATCTAGGAAGCTGGCCAAAGACAACAAAAAAGACTCATTTACCAATCATATTTGGACGGACAGTTGATAGTCAGCTCCAGCTGTTAATTGACTATGTTTTAAGAGATTTTGTGACTAAATGGTTAAAGGACTTCTCTCACAAGCCAGAACCAGTGGTGGACAAGTTTAGGGAAAACATTTGGGGTGCAATACAGAAACTGTATGAAAGACTACAAAAAGTGGATGCTGAACGGCTCTTAGCTAGTGACATGGTCATAAAGATTACACAACATTTTGAAAGGATCAGGATTGCCCGCAGTTGCGCGTAAGTCGGAATTCCCATACATATACATTTTTTGTTTGTGGAGTTTAAACACTTAATTAAAATCCATACTAATATTACAAATGCAAAAGTCTGTCTGTCTGTCTGTCACCTCTTCACGGCTAAACTGCTGGACCGATTGTGATGAAATTTGGTAGGGATGTAGTTAACGACCTGAGGTCAAACATAGGCTACTTTTGGGCGCGATATAACCGAGTCCCACACGGGCGGAGCCGCGGGAAGCAGCTAGTATTGTAATAAATAAAATATTTATTCTTGTTGCTGAACAAGGTATCCAAATATTTATGTTGTTTGGTTTTATTTGTCTTGAGATTAAAATCACATGGCTAATTCTGAAAATTACAATAGTCAAGATTTTGCTAATTTGCAGATAGGACAAATTTTATACCCATAAAAGGAAGAATTATAATTCTGCAGCTGTCAATTAACACAAATATGTTCAGTTTAGTAAAATGTATGTGAATAGTAACATGTTCCTTTCTGTTAAGGATCACAGTATATAACTTAAACGGTTCGACTCAATTTTAAACAAAAATTGCTGAAATTGATATAATTTTGTTATAGATTAGAACTAAACCAAGCACCAGTATTTGCTCTGGCACCTCATTTGATGTCTTGTGAAACGGAGCTCCACTACTTGCGACAGATCAGTGAACTAATTATCCTGTTCCTTATGCCTCGATGCTACTCCCTGACACCTGCCTCTCATCTTATGAGGGAGATACTGGCATGCAAAGGTAAAAATATTTGGCATTATGAAAATCTTTTGTAATCTAAATCAAGCACAATTTTTATCTTTTAGACTCCACTACAGACATTCTTCACTAGCATGCTATTTTGTTAAATTTTATATAAAACAGCAAAGTTTTTAGATTATTCTTCATCACAAAGGATAAGATGGATAGTATTTGCTTGTTTCATTAGTCAATGCATGGCACATATTAAGTAACATACTATTCTAGTTTCATACTACGCTATAACGTATTTGGGGGCACGGCAGTACCCCCGCCAAGTCGAGCCGCCCGCCATCCTTTTCTTTTCTGGAACCATTTCGGGTTAATTTCATGCCCTATGAGATTTCATTACTTTTTATAGAGAAATAAGCACCTGCAAGGAGACTTGGGTAGATTTTTACAGGATGTCTTTGGTGAATTTTAAGGTTGTCTTTGGTTAGGACTGCCTATTGATAGGACTGTATAAGATGTAATAATTTAATTTAAAAAATATACATATTTCAGTTCTGCAGCCCGCAATAGACTTAATCACTGAACCAGATTACATCAATCAAAAGATTATACAATACTTAGAGGCCCAGAAAGAGGTGAATGCCATGCACATCAGAACCCACGAATATGCGAAAACATTTGAAGATTACATAAGGCTAATTAACAACTGTAATAATGTCGACACACTAAAACGGTTACGGTATGTGACTATTGGTATTTAGATTGCTTCACTTATATTCTACTACTTATAACATGAATAATAAAGTTAACTTAGTCAACAATCATTTGGGCAAACATTCATATGAACCACTTGATGAGATGTGGTTGCTGCAACGTTAGAATAAATAATGCATGTTTTCTTAACTACAGACAGACCTGTCTCCTGAATACAGCGGCGCAGGCCGGGGCGTAGCGATAGATATAATATTCTTTGTACCTACATCATACTGTGGTGCACAAAAAATTCCAATAAATTTTTATGCTTGCTCCACACTTGGCTATTTGTACACTCATATTTGCCTATTTGGCCGTGTGTGGACGGTATATTTGCCAAAACTTTTGCGTTATTGCCCTAATTTGCTTATTCGCCAAATATTTTGGCAAATGCGCGAATAGCTAAGTGTGGTGGTAGCATTACAGAAAATTATTTTCAGGTATGACATTGTAACTCAAATTATGCAAGCAACTACTCTTCAAAACGTGAAGCGAGCAAAAGGCATAGACATAGACGAAATAGAGAAAAATGGTGGCACCCAACAAAACGTTAGTCGCCAGCAGATTGCCGATGCTAAAAAGCTAAAGAGATACATAAGTCAATTGACTATAGCCAAGGAGGAATGTGAAGCGGCACTGAGGAAATTGGGGTGGGATGGTGCTTTTCCTACTGTGGAGTCTGGTAATAATAAGGTATTTTTTCAAGAATACTTTTTTGATCTTACAAGTATGTACAGCTTGCATAAATGCCTTAGTCGCCTCTTATTAGACCCACGGGAATAGAGGAGTGATCTATTCTTAAGCTGTATATGGCACGGCTAGCTGTTTGTCAACCAAATAGTATAAATTCTGAAATGAAATTCTTTACTGAGAAACAAGACCTAAACAAGTCTTGTAAAGAATTTTTATCAGGCACTATGAATCTCACTTTACTAAATGTTCATCCATATACAGACTAGGTTTCGTTGCTTACTGCTGAGTAGAAACCCTGAAGGAATCTTTTTTACAATTTTAGTCTCTAGTAGTATTTAACACATTTTTGTTACACTTGTATTTTTGAAGGAAACTAATTTTCTTTTTTGCATCACCACAACAAAAAAAAACCAGTTTTAGTATATACCAAAAATGTTTATTTTTGTATATTAAATTCAAATATTTTTAAAAGGAACTTCATAAACTTCTCCTGTAATGTTATCGAAATAAATCTTAGTTTTGATTTTTTTATTATTATTCCAGACGCTACCCTTACACAAAGTGATGGAGAGTGTAACTGGCCGTAGATACCTCTCGATGTTTCTAGAAACAATGTGCTCGCAAGGCTTGGTTGGATTCTGGACGGCAGTTGAGGAGCTCAGGCACAGTCCAAGAAGTAGTTGGCACCAACTTGGTGCTGAAATTTTTTACACTTACATTAGATCTCCCAGTGCAGAAATTAAAGTCGATAAGGTAAGCTATACTCTGCCTTACCCAAAGGTTGATTGGTAGTGACTTAAGTTTGAAGAAGTATATTGTGTGGACATTAAGATTACAAAAAAAATATATTACATCCAAATTTAAATTTATAAAAAGATTCCCTCTCTATGCTTACATTGTATTTTGTATTGTGTATCAAAGTACTTAGTAATATAAAAAACCAATGTCATATAAAAATGTGAAAAAATCTCACGTCCACTTTAGAGTAATTTGATCTAGAACAAAGGAAAGGTGCTAGCATGATAAGATTTTCCAAAATGTGTTACGTCAGTTAATTATTTGGTTAAAAAGTATTCTAATACTATATTGTTGAAAAAAAATGTAACATATTACATAGAAAGAAAAAAAGATAATGTCTTTATTTGATGTATAACAAAAACAATTAATATTATATGGTTCAGGCAAAGAAAAATATTTTTGTATATGCACCAAAATGGTTTCCGCTCAGCATAATGTCGTGGTGTGGCTGGATGATATAATGGCAACATTAACGTTGCAGGACACCAGGAAAAGGATGGAGGGATTCCTCTTAGGAGACAAGGGACCAGAAGTATTCTATGAGGTGCAAGACACGGTAGTTGACACGATACAAGACAAGTACTATTCTTCGTTTCTATTGAGCGACCAGTACACGGCATTGGTAGCTGAATTAGCTACAGAGGAGGCTAACAAAGGTAAAAATTAATTTGTGTATGTTGAGGAGAGGGTGACTGCGTTAACATCGATCTTAATCCATACTAATATTATAAATGCGAAAGTCTGTCTGTCTGTCTGTCTGTCACCTCTTCACGGCTAAACTACTGGACCGATTGTGATGAAATTTGGTATGGATATAGTTATGCACTAGGAGTCAAACAACTACTTTCGGGCGCGGGCAACAGCTAGTTATTTATAAATTATAATACTTTGTTGATTTTATAACATGAACAAATTGTAAATTATCTTAGATACCTATTAGCGAACATTATATTTCAGATTGTATTGATGGTATAGTAAAGTTAAATGCTGACAAATTTATTTTGCATGTATTACACTTATGAGAGAGCGGGACTCACTAGATACAGGTTCTATGAATTTAAATAGTGAGCCCCTGCTACCCGTTTAGTTTTGTAAACATATGGATTGAATGAATAAAAAAAAAATACTAGCATTCCACCCCGGCTTCGCCCGTGGTACAAACATAGCCTATGTCACTCGAGAATAGTATAGCTATCCAGTGAAGGAATTTTTCAAATTGGTTAGTATAGATTACACGAGTAAATTAGTATAAAGTTAAGTTTCTGTTTATTATATCTTTTTTTACTATTTACGCCCTAGTATCGAGTGACCAATTTTGGGCGTCAAGTATAAAGGGGGTAAAGTGTATATGATTAGAAGATTTCCATGGCCTCTTCACCACAAAAGTTCAGTCGTGATGGTAAAGTTTTGCAGTTGTCTTATACAATCTACCAAATAGATTTTATTCTGTACTAAATATTAAAAATGGTTTAATTTCTCTTTAGTCATACTAAACCTTAGCGATCTTAAATTATATTATACTAGATACAAAAATCACAAAATAAAATCAGATAAAAAATGTCTCTATTTATAGAGATGAACTCCGAACGTTCACCAATAGAAGACCGCCAATTATCCAACGAGTCGGTGTCGTCGGCGGAAAGTGTGGCGGGCACGATACATCTCACTGAACACTCCACTTATGCCAGGCGAAAGCTAGATCAACTGCAGGAGAGACACAACAACAAGATTCAGGTAAGTCACTGTCACAGAGACACACTTTATAAGTTGCTTTCTATTCTACGCTAGATTGCAGTCACAAAGCATTACTTTTTAACTTCTCTACTCTTCGCTAGATGGCGTATACACAATTGATCCCCCCCCCCCACTTCTCCTCAACTTGGCTTGTGCTTCTAAGGAAAGCGATAGGACACCTCTCTATATATCCGCCGTGATCACTGTACATGCATAGTGGGTCTGATTTCGAATTTTCGGAATAGAGAACTTCATTCCCGTTGTTCTGTCCAAAGAGAGCTCCTAGATTCTTGGTATTATTTATTTCAAAATCATACGAGTGATTCGAATATCTTCTTTGTCTGAGCGTTTGTTCTAGTCGCATTCAGCATTTTGCCAGATCATATTATTTTAGTCTTTAAAAAACTAAGGATCATATATCTCATTCTCATAAACTACATCCCCCACAATCAACAAGTTGTCAGCGCGCTAAGACATCACTTATGTATCACTAGCGTATAACCTTGCGAGTAATTAATTTAAAATGTATTACTAATCCGTGTAAACTGCAATGTAAACGAGAATGATAATTTTAGAAAGTTTGTTTATTTCCTGACTAGTAATTTTGAAATTGTGTTGTATTTGCATGCTTTAAATAAATGGTTGTATAAGAGGTTGATAATTATATCTGTTTACCGTCTTTTATCACGGTCCGTTTTTCGATTGCCATGTAATCGCATAAAAAAAAGCCCCTCGATGGTAATTTCTTCTCTATACCTGAATAATGTACTATTTTAGGCATTAGCCGCCCTGCGCGCGTCTCTAAAACCCAATTCCCCAGCGCTGTCAATGCTAGAGAACGAGGTGGAGAAGTTGGCGGGGGAGCAGATGCGGCTGGAGGCGCACCTCGCGAGGACTGACACCTGGGCGGAACATCTGGGGCGGTGGCGAGCCACAGTACACAGCGCGGAGGTATATAGGCAGTCACTATCAATTATTTTTATTAATTAGAGACAGGCCGCTGTTACAGCTGATGTGTCAATACAAAACATACAAATCTAAATTTGGTTAGGCTAACTTAGTTTTTTTTCCGACGAGGATTTAAAAAATCTGTTTAATTAAAATTTCACTTATTTTTGGCGAAAAAAGAGTGAATTGGGTATGCTAAGTTAAAAAAAAATGATTTTTTTATATTTTTAACTGAAAATTTAGGCTATTTTAGGAAACTAATTTGATTTTTTTCGCTTAAATTATTATTATTAATTGTATATAAAGTTTTATAGCTCATGACGTCATTTTACTAGACGATGTTACCATTATATAGTATATACCACAGTGTGGTCACAATAAAAACGAACTTGCCTTTTAATTTACAATAATTTTACGGCCCTGGAAACAAGTTCATTAAGGCCTTTCTTGAAATTTTAATCTTCTTCAGTCCTACTTTAATCAAGTCGAAAACGTCAAGTCAGTAATCTATCCCAGTCAAGTAAGTCTATAGTCAGAGTCAGATGGCTTAATACCATCTCTTAAAACCATGCAAGGACGAGTGAGTAAGCGAGACAGCGCAATACATGATGTAAGGCGACATCTCCCTTACTCAATGGTTCTTGCATGGTTTTAAGAGATGGTAGTAGGCCACCCCTACTACCATCTCTTACGGTAGTAACCCCCTGGGTTATTACCATCTCTTAAAACAATGCAAGATCCAGTGAGTAAGCGAGACAGCGCAATACATCATGTAAGGCGACTCACTGGATGGACATCTGGATAGATGGTAGGCCACCAGGGGGGTTACTATAGTCTCTTAAAACCATGACATTGCAAAATTGACTTGACATGACATTGACAGATCATAGGTTTAATTTTTTTAATTTGTCCGTTTTTACGGTCCTAATCCTAGTCGGAATCCGAAGTGTGGACACGCACACACTTAGGATACGAATTAAAGCGTAGACGCAGCTTTATTTGCGTAATGACGTCATTTAGGTGTCGAATGAATGTTACAACTTCCACGGCATTTTTGAATATTTTACAGCAATCAATGTACTTTTCTTGTCGAAAATACAAAAATATGGTATGAAATCAAAATATCTCGAATTGGTTTTTGTATTTCAGTGTGTTAAAAAAATTTAGCATACCCAATTGTAAAGATCACGATTTTTTTAAAGTATCGTCATCCTACCACAAACTGATTAAGTGTTTTATTTAATAAGTAATCAGATTTAGAGTCACAATAATCGTAAGATAACGTTAATATGTCTCAGTATGTGGAGGACTCATTTGGTACACTAAAAATCGGCGCGTTTCTTTGTATGGCGGTTGAATATCATATCAAAAAGGGCATTATCAGAATAACGTTTTGTATTCTTTGTGTCAGTTAAAAAACGAATACACAACTGATAGAATGCCTAGTATTAATTTACACCTGAACCCAATTGTAATGCGATAAACAATAAATAAATGTCTGTTGTAGGTGGTAGAAGAATCAAAGCCGCCTCAGTTCGTGATAGTAGTACATATGGCTGAGCAAGAAGCAGTGGAAGACGAGCGGCCCGAGCAAATCACCACTGGGTGGGTTTTGCTTAAGACGCTCAATGAATTTCAGGTATTTTTTACTTAGTTTCCCAACTAATATTACAAATTCGAAAGTGAGTTTGTTTATTACGTTTTTACGCCTTCTGTACAGAACCAATCTTCCTGAAATTTTGTATACACATAGTAAGAAGTATTGAGGAGGAACATAGGGTACATTACATACCTTTCGTCCCGGGAATAGCACTGTTCTCGAGGGAAATTCACGCAGGCGAAGTCGCGGGCGATACCTAGTTAAATAATTAAAATTCAAATCGTAATTAAACGATCGTAACATCTTATTGGTGTAAAGTGTAAGCTACTTGTCCACTCACGGTTTTTCTTTGGAAGTTCGTTGACGGGCGCAGCGCATACGGCGGCGGCGGAATTTATTTTGAACAAGCTTCCTAAGCGATCCATAAGTCATCTGTATACCATATACGAATTAACCGTAGATTTTCACGGCGTCTGGACAAGAGGCCTAAATGTTACATTGTTCTTAATAAATAAAAAATATATAACTGAAGCTATATAAAATGTAATCTAGGTTCTTTAAAACGGCACATTTTTTTCAATATATCCATGTATTTTTGTTTCCAGGAGCTACATCGAAAACTTAGGCCTATGTGTTCAGAACTGAAAAACTTGGAATTGCCATCAAACTCGTTCAAATTTCTATTTGGGAAGAACGATAAGAATTCGTTGGAGAAAGCAAAATTATTGATACAGAAATATTTAGAGGTAATCTATTTACGGCACATATTACTTTTTTCTTTTTCTTTTATAGCTTTTGGCACTTTTTAGCCGCAAAGTCACTCAATTCACTGCTGTATGTAGACATATACAAGGACAGTCTTAGCCTTCTAAAATTAACATTAAATGCAATAATTTACCTTTACCTGTTTCCTCTATGAGTTATCATTAAAGACATAAGATTTGACGTTTTTATGCCCTGCCGCTTGCGACAGTAAATGGTTGTTTTATGTTGTTGAATGAATGAATAAACACCATAAATATACCACATATTGTACCTATTATATAAATACATCATTGGATTGTACAGAAAATAAAATAAAATTTGGTAAACTCTGGTCTTACTGTAATGACCCGGGGATCAAGTGACGTTTATCTGCCCCGATTGTACTTGTACTTACTAGATTACATGTTTCTGCCACCAATAAGTTTATGAAGACTTAATTCGTTGCAAGATTTAATACCTACTATTAAAGAGTCCAGAAATGAGACATATTAATTTTATAAACAAACAATTTAATCAGTATCACAACGATAGCAAAAACAAAAACGAATCGGCTTATCATATTGACAACCCGCTACTTTCGCTCTTCAAGTTTCCCGGCCAGAGCGCACCATAGACTCCACGGACTCTACAATTGACTCTATGGTGGTATTGCCTTGCTTGTAACACAGTTCCAAGCTGTGTACAAATATGTGAAGACAATCATTAGCTATTTATATTGCTTTCAGTTTGTTTTAGAAGACGACAGACTGAACCAGTGCGAGGCTCTATACACGTTTCTAAACCCAAGCACAGAGTACCTGAAGCAAGGTGACTTACCAAAGAAAAACAAGTTCTCATTCTCAACGTTATTTAAAAGGTATTTTATTGTATACTCGACAGTGAAAATATTGCCTAAGCATGATTTTCATACAATTCTGATTTTGATCTTTTTAAAAATTACAATTATATTCCCACTTCCCACTAATATTAGAAAGGCTTAAAGTTCGTGAGTGTGTGTTACTTATTCACGCTTTAACAGCTGTAACAATTGTAATGAATTTTGGTATGGAGGTAGCTGCGCTGAATTCACATAGGCTACTTTTTATCCCGAAAAGTACGTGATATCCTTAGGTTTGGTCAAAAAGTCTGATAGTCAATGGCGCTTTATAAAGTAGATGGCGCTGCTGTGTATGATAAACCCAGAGTAACTAGTGCAGCTATTAATATATCATTACATTGGAAATAAAAGAAATGTTCTAGTATTGTAAGAGGATTTATACCATGCATATTCAGATATATAAACTCAGCATTTACTTTTCCGAAATTAGGGTTTGCATATTAATTACATTAAATTTAGATTTTACGGTAATGGAATGGCTGCCGTCTGACCTCCGTATCACTTTTTAGAGTTTTACTAATACTTTTTAATGGAAACCAGATCAATAGGAACATGATCCATGTGTGTTCGTGTCCAACATTGTCAGATTTTCTAGGCTGTCTGAAGGCATCTCACACAGTCTAATGACTACTACCAATCGTCGCTGAGGTCGTGAAAATATTGTTTTGATTTTTTTTTCATGAAAGCTCTCCAAATAAATAACTTTTGTGTCATCCTAACAGTAACAGTAGTGAAGCGACAAATAGATCATCACAAGAAAGAGACCTGTCTTTAACCTATCTTTCTGCCGACGAAGATGAAATATCGCTATTGCTAGAAGGAAATGGTGATCCCAATAAAAGCATGACCAGTTCTATGCGTGGTGAGTTATGTTCTTTCCACATATTAGTACTTAAACTACTTATAGATTTTTTAAAATATTTTTTTCTTATTTAATAATATACGAAGATTGTCATAAAAAACCAAATGTATATAAGTTCATGACTCTGATATGATTTAAGTGGTTTTTTTTTTTATTTTTGTAATAATACGAGAACTACACGCACACACATTATACAATTCTATAAATGTACAGATAAAAACAGGATTTTATAAAATTAATTTCGTTTGAAGCCTATAGCGCTATCTCGACCGTAGTTTGCCTTATTCCAGGCCTTGACAGTAACGGTCTATTTAAAAGTCTTGCCGTAAGTCTGGGATGGCAAACCAATGGCACGCGAAACAAATGTTTGGGCTGGTCACCTAATCACAAAAGTAAATAGCCTGAAATAAAGCAATTTACGACCGAGTAATATTGTAGGCCTTGTCACTTATTTTAAATAGGACGAGGTTAAGCCGAAAGGAGGTTGTAATTGCTATTCTGACTGAGGCTTGTATAGTGCTTTTCTTTCACTTGTCAAGAAAAAAACAAGGTGTTCAATTTTTCATTAGTGCCAACTAAAAAGCGCTCGCTTTGTTCTTGCGATTCGACCTGTTATATGTACACAAATTTTCTGCACTACCTATTCTCTTTGTCAAAAATCACTATTAGGTTGTCTGGAAGAGATTGCATTAGCGATAAGGCCGCCTATTGTATATTATCTATGTTTGTAATTTCCTTATTGTATATTTTTATTGGTGCAATATTTTTTTATTTTTATTTATTTAATTATGTACACTCAAATACAAACATATTTTGTCTTGTCTTGTCTAGCCTTGAGGGATCGAGGTGGCCCTAGAGATCTAAGAGCTATATATAATTGTCAGGTGCGGCGGCGATGGGTGAAGAGCGAGACAGCATAGCGGAGCCGCTGTACGCACTGCTCAGTGAAGTGTTTGATATGCGAGGCGTGTTCCGCTGGCTCAGGAAGACTTTGGTTACATTCGTACAGATCACGTATGGAAGGACCATTAATAGGTCAGTCTTATTGGCAACTTTTTTTTATTGTAGTCCATTGTCCCACTGCGTTAAGGTATTTTCTTTTTTATAAATCTGTCGTCTTTTTTATAAACCTGTGAAAGGGTTACTACTATGTTGCAACATTTGTCAGCCACACACAAAAGATGGCGCTTTCCATAATAGCCTACAGAGATTCTAGAGAAAAAGCGGATTGAAGATTATTTTATCATGGTTTTACTTGAGCATTAATTTGTTCTTTCACGGTTTCACTCGGCTACACTCGTGAATCTATACTATCTCAGCTTGAGGATTTGATTTTTTTGAACGCTTATAACTTTAGATCCACTAGTCGGATTTGAAAAATTATTGAAAGCCAGATTCTTGGGGAAGGTTGTAGGCTATAAGTATGTACTATTCATACTATAGCCTACAAACTTTAGCTAGTAAAGCATGATCCAAAAAAAAAAAATGTGATACATCTTTTATCAGCGTGCAACAAATCAATTTAGAAAAATATTTTGCAAAAATATTGCACTTTGCTGCATACAAATCTTAAAAACTTATTTAAAATTTTAATGTACCGTCTTTGTATAAGTTCTTTATCATGTTATTGATATTTTGTTTTGATATTGCCAGGCAAATCAAAGAGACAGTATCTTGGCTGTTCTCCGAGCAGATGCTGCACTACTACACCAGCGTGCTGCTCAAGTCGTGGTGGCCGGGCGGCGTGCTCAGCGAGACCGTGCCCACTCGCAACTTGCAGGACAGAGGTAGGCCTTATCATTAACAATACAAGGTCTATTTTTCTTTAATTTATCGTATATAAAATCTGTAGTTGGCATCGAGGCGATGTTATAAACAAAAATACATATATTCGTATTTTGTACATGCGGTATTTATATAGTACAGATTTGCAAATTGCGAATCTGCAAAATTGTGAACTTCCTCAATACCTATTATATATAAGCTTTATGTATACATTTGTTTGGTGCAATAAAGCGTTTTTCTATTCTATTCTTAAAATATTCACGTGTCGTACTACACGAATCACTAGAAAAAATTCAAAGATTAGTCACACAGGCACAGACGGTGAATAACTGAAATGTAATACATGAAATGAGAGACAGAGAGACGGTTCCGAAGAATTCTAACACCAGGATGTGCATGGTCGATTGACCGTGTCTACACGAAATGACGATGATGACAGACAGTGAAAATTTTGCGATGGTGCTGTTACAGTTTAAACCCACAAGTCTAAATGATACACCATAAAGTTGCCGGGCGGTGTGTACCAATTAGTTACCGTCTATAACCGATTTCGCATAAACATCACATAAATCAAGCCCGCCTTTGTACACATTGTTAGTATATGTATCAACATGTATAATTTGTATTTTAATTGTACAATAAAGAGTATATCTATCAAATTCTAACGTTTAAAATTTTCCCACAGAACACACGCGCACGCTAGCGCTGCAGCAGCTGAATGAAAGCTTGATGGAGACATTCTCGTCGCTGGTGGGAGCGCACGCAGCCGCTCGAGGGGCACACAAGCTGTTCTACACGCTGCAGAACACCACGCATAACAAACAGCTGTTCTATGTGAGTATATCTGGAGCCATGTTTTTTTTTAATCTAGAGTGGTGTGAAATACTACTGAGCAGTATAAAATGTAGGATGAAAGTTGAAATGATTGATGGAATATGAAATCCTTAAATGGAAACCATGGCAAGGTCACATATACCGTGGTAGAGCAACAACACACTGGAGAGATGACATAGATGACATTGCCTTAGTTCAATAAAGGAATTGGAGTGCATGAGGGGAGGCCTATGTCCTGCAGTGGACGAGTTAAGCTGAAAAAAATGAAGAAAGAAGAGTATAGTGAGAAGGCAATCAGGCCTACGGCCCACCTGATGTGATAGTAGTTAAATACCTTTAACCTTGACAGTAGGGTTGCCAACCATTCTATAATATATTGTATTGTACTGTATTTCGGTATCAGTAATATATACTGTTGAAGAATTATATAGTATGCAAAAATACTATATTTTTGTATATCCTAGCGATCTCAGCTTTTGATTTATATTAATTTAAAAATTGCCAGTTTTATTGAAGAAAAAAAAAAATGTTAAAGTATTCAATACATTCTCTTAGAAAACTGACGTGAATGACATGAGCGCGTGCTGCTGTGTTTTGTTCGATGATTTTAGTGTTACATAAACTTATTTCTCCTTCTTTTTCCTTGTTTAGCTTAGATGTTTTTCTGCTATAGCTGTTCTTCTTCCTTCTAAAATTATTAACAAGTCGTCGCGTCTGTATTGCCACTGTATTCCAGGTGTAGGCTACAATTAGCGGTTACAATCAGCTGGGCGGTAATAATCTTTGTCTACTCAGTAATAGGTACATATAGATATATATATATATATATATATATATATATATATATATATATATACTAGCTGTTGCCCGCGGCTCCGCCCGCGTGTAGGTCGCTTTTCGCGTAACCTGTGGAAACTACAACTATCCAAACCAATAGTTAAATCTATAGTATCCTATTCCCGTGCCAATTTTATAAAGCCATTACATTGCTACGATATCAAACGAAAACAAAGTAGACGCAGCCTATTACAGGGTCATTTGGACCTAAAAGCCACTAAAGTTATAGTGGGCGTGAAAAGTGGAGAAAATCTCAATAAAAAGTGATAAGTTAGATAAATTAAACCTTACGACACGACCGTATGTTCCGTAAAACAACAACCGAACTGACTTGCCGATTTGATTATTTTTTTAAACCAAAGCCAAACCAAACCAACCAATCAATTCAAATAGCTTACAACAAAATAAACAAACCAACCAATAGAACTAAATCAGCAACCAATTTTTTTTTAAATAATTCAAATTAATTGCCGTAAGGTAAATTTTCAATCTGCTATACCATATGCGAAAAAATAATTAAAATAAAGTCAGCGCCATCTATTGATATTTTATGTTACTAAATTATTCGCCCACACACATTCAATGTGTTATTTTATTAAAATTTAATAGAGACTGCAGTGTGTTTTTCTCTTTATTGATATCGATACAACAAAGTAGAAATTTTAGCTTTATCTAAATTAAATACGTTTATGTAAACCGCATTCAACTCTGTTTAAAAGTTTTGAAGCAGTGCTAGAAGTAAACTTCAACTGACCATAACTTCTTTTTTTCTTAACCGATTTTGACGAAACAAAGTTTTGACAACGCTCCTAATTATATGTAATCCACCTGTGAAAACCGCGTTCAAATCTGTTGAGTAGTTTTGAAGTTATAACGTACCAGAGAGACAAAAATTCCAAAATTTTTTTTTTTTATGGTTCCTATTACTCGTCTTTAATCGCTCCGTATCAGTTTTTTAGAAAAATATTTAATGTATAGACACTCGATTTTTACTGTCCTATTATTTGTATAGATAGATAAGTACAAAATACTGATATATTAACGGACTTAACGCTAAGAGCGTTCTCTACCAGTCAACCATTTGATTAATCTTCTTCTTCAATGTCGTCAATGACAAACTATTAGATTTGATTTGATTGGGGTTGCGATATCGTTTATCCGGAAATAAATTTGCAAATAAATTTATTCGTTCCTTTTCAAAATTAAAATAAAAGTAAGAAAATAATTCTAGAAAACAAATAAAAAACGAAAACAGAAAATTATTGTTGGTGGCCGGATTCGATCCAGCTACTTCCAGCTATTTCTTGAAACATTTCTTTACTAAAATATAAAAAGCAAAAATATAGAATTCTAAAAAACTAATACAAAACGAAAAAAAGTAAGTAAAAAAAGTCATGTTTAGCAGGATTAGAACCCTCTACTCAAAAAAATAATCTGCGACCTCTACCGATAGGCCAACATGCGTTTGTTAGTAATTGGCGAAATTTCAAATGGAATTTGTCTATAGGTACGCAAATTCACCCCTTTTTGGATGTAAGGGTTGGAATCGTGAACAACCCTTTCTTATGTGGGCAGTATATAGTATAATGAAGACACTAACCAAATTTCACGTTTATGGCTTTTATAGTTTCGGTTTTTGTGATGATAAATTAGTTAACCTCCCTCTTTTTACCATTCGTTTCCATTAGTAATTTTTGTTGAGAAGCATTCTTGCCAAGTTTCAAGTACATCAGTGAAGATTTTAATTTTTATTCATACAAACTTTGCCCTCAATTTTAACCCTTTTAAGGGTCTAATTTTGAAAAATCCTTTCTTATCTGAGCACTACGTATTAGCATAAAACTTCGGTCCAAATTTCAAGTTTATAGCTTTTATGGTTTAGGCTGGGCGTTGATTTATCAATTGCCCTTGTTCTTTTATATATATAGAAATTATATTAATCTACTAACTAATTAGAAATGTATACAAATATACTTAAAGACCTACAATTTATTTGAAAAACCTTACAATATATTTAAGATATGCAACTAACTTATGGAAAATAACACAAAGATTTACCTATTTTCAAACTACTATTTGAAATCCGGAATCCGGAAAAATATTTTTCAAACTTAAATTAAACGAACCAATGAGTAGCCCAAAACGCAGACATTAAACTATACATACAATATAATGCCGCAATTACCACTCCATACTCCAATCAATTCCAATTTAATTTTATTATTTTATATTTAGCAGGTACCAAATCGTCTAAACACACAATCAAATCGTTAGGAGAAAAGCAAAAAAATAATTTATTTATTTTGGAATCTCAATTACTACACATGATGATTAAATGCGAACGACAAACCATATCGACTTTTAAAATGTATGGTGGCGCCATCTATTGACACATTACTGAACTCATAATATTAACAAATAAATAAAACCTTTGCACTCTGTTTTCTATTATGTATTGTATCCTATTACATGTACATACAATACAATTCAATACAATACAATACAGAATATTATACCAAAAGACATTTTCTATTTTAATTCCATGTATCTCACTTCAAAAATGACAAAGTTTCATACAAACTGGCAACCCCTATTTCACCCCTATAGGGATGTAATTTTCAAAATCAATTGATGCATTATTATTTTTTACCAATTACAAATTCAAATTAAAAATTTCATGTGTCTCACTTCAAAAATTTCATACAAACTGGCAACCCCTATTTCACCCCCATAGGGATGTAAGTTTCAAAATCAGATTAATGCATTATTATTTTTTACCAATTACAAATTCAAATTAAAAATTTCATGTGTCTCACTTCAATAATGACAAAGTTTCATACAAAATGGCAACCCCTATTTCACCCCTTTAGGGATGTAATTTTCAAAATCTCTTTGGTGCATTATTATTTTTTACCAACTTCAAATGTAAATTAATAATTTCATGTATCTCACTTCAAAAATGACGAAGTTTCATACAAACTGGCAACCCCCTTTTCACCCCTTTAGGGATAAAATTCCCAAAAGTCCTTTCTTAGCGGACGTCTCTTAGTCACAATCTACCTTCCTGCCAAATTTCATCTTCATCGGCTCAGCAGTTTTGGAGATTTCGTGATGAGTAAGTGAGTGTTTTTCGCTTTTATATATATAGATAAACATAGGAGAGCTTATTCTCGTTTATGAAAATCTTATAGAAATCAGGACCTAAAGATCGTATTGTATGATCAAGTGTATTGAACTACGCGCGACCGGGACAGTGTAACAAATAAATGTTCTTTAAAAATAGCTTTATTTTGTCACAGGCGGTTTCTTTTATACGTGACGTACTTCTTCGTTTCCTATGGCTCTTACACGCTTCAATTAAATTGCAAATATATTTGCACACTTTTATGAGATTCTAAATAATATGAAACATGTTTTATTTAGTTTTACTTTGTACTAATGAACGTATAAAATATAATATGGTAACAAATATGACTATGATGCAAGATACTGGTTCTAAAGCATAAATACTAAGGGCAATTATTAGAACTAAAATCACTATAACTGTTACGTAGGACCTGTCGTTGGAATTCTTCGTGGTCAGTTCTATCTTCTCTGGCGTTTTTCTTATGTACGATATAGTCTGGAAATGAAATATTATCGATAAATTGTTATCTTCTTATAAGTGCTAATAGTTAAAGCCAGGTACACATCATAAACACAATACATTACTATTAATAATAAAGTTTTAAACAACTCATAGTATATTAGTCGAATTCCAAGTTGGTCTTTTTTTAAGCTATTAAATATCTCTTGGCTCTGCTAGAAGAGATTTCTTTAGAAATAAGCAGCACCCTTGTACTAATGTTCTTTATTCTATGTTCTTTTCTTTTGTATATTTTTCTGTGTACATGAATTTGAAAATAAATAAATTAGTTAAATATTCTGACAGATTTTGATGCAGTTTTCATCATAATCAAGAAATCCGTCATCTGACAAAAGGCAATTTTATCGAGGCCTCTATTTATCCCTTACTCGCTAGGAAACCACACGGTTAGAATTTAACCGGTATTAAAATTGTATACTTACACTAAAATATGCTAAGTTTTCTGTGTTCTTTACAAACAGTATTTTTTCGCCCAAAATTGATTCTGTAAAAAACGTATAAATGTATACTCGTATAGTAATAGATAGTCCTCCTTTTGTTGTGCCCTGTATTTTTGTATCTATGTCCTTGGTGTGCAACATACAGTATTCAAACATACATAAAAAATGAAAAGAAATAAAAAACAATTTTGTGGCGGCAGGAACGTGAAAAATAACCGATTTCAAAAAAAGATAATTAGGGATATTAATATAGAGATGATGATTTATTGGTTTAATAAACAATATTTTAGTAAATGGCTGTTGCCCGCCGCTCTGCCCGCTTTCTTCTCGACTATATCGCGCCATCAAGTAGCCATGTTTGACCCCCGGTTTATAACTATATGCATACCAAATTTTATCGAAATTGTTAAAGAAGTTTAGCCGCATTTGTAATATAAGTATAGATTTTCGGTAATCATATCATATCGCGACATAATATCGCGCGTAGTTATCATAATATTCGATGGAAACAGCCTCAAACTCCTCTTTCTCAATTTTTCTCTCTTAATCATACTATTTTCCGGTAGTAACCTTAGATGGTTCTTTCAGAGCTTGGGGTCAACTTACTTTTGCCTGTATCCTACAGCAGTAATATAATTATCATTCCGCAAAGTAACATGATTTGTTATTAATCACTACATCACTATCACTGCATAGTATAAAACAAAGTCGCTTTCTCTGTCCCTAAATCCCTTTGTATGCTTAAATCTTTAAAACTACGCAACGGAGTTTAATAGATAGAGTGGTTCAAGAGTAAGGTTTTTATGCCCATGCGAAGCCGGGGCTGTCGCTAGTTTATATATATAAATACAAACATTGCCACTTCAATATGTCGAAAAGCCCAAATAAAACAAAGTCTTACCACTGCTATCCACCGATATACTATTTAGTTCGTCAATTTCTCCCTGTCTTATCGTAATTGTGTTATAATCTTCACTATATCGGTACATTTCGGCTGCTAATACATCTGCGAACTCTTCTTTACCTCTTGATTTAAATTTCCTTTGAATTTCATTTAGGAATAAAAACGCTCTTGAGCGCTGGCATACCTGTGATGATAATAATATTTTTCCCATAAAACAAAAACAATTTCATTCCATTCATGTACAGAATTATATTCCATTCATTTAAATAATTAAAATAATAATAAGAATTAATTATAAATTCCATTTGTTTACAGAGGCTTATTTGAACTTAGACAAAACAAAATAAAAAATATTCAGCCGAATTAAAAACCTCCTCCTTTTACTATTTTGTTCATTAACAGAGATTTAAAGTCAAAATACTCTTGTAAGTAGAGTGATCAATTAATTTATTTCTTACAAATAGAAGATTGATATTTTTGAATCTTAGGAGAAAATAATTGTATATATATGTAGAAGAAACGACTTTTTACAGAACAAAATAATAAAGTAATGATTCCGGAACATAGTGCCGGAAGATGAAGATTTTAAAAAATTTACCTTGTCTGTGACGCAAAAATAAAAATTAGCGTCTTCCAATTTGTAGTGAAATAAATAATGTCCGTGGTGATATGTCATTTTACTATTCCCTGGAGATAATTTTGACATCACTTCTTCTATAATCTCAATAAAGTTGCCATCACAGGAAGCGTATTTTGTTTTTATAATTTTATCACACGCTATAGCACTAAATAAGATAGGCATATTTATATAATAATAGTCACATGTTTTCACAATATCTATTTAAAATTTGTTAAGTTTTTTAGCTTATTTATAATTTATATTAACACCAAAAAACTGATATTAAACGAAAAATAATAATATTTTCATGCGGACTTTCAAAGCACACTTTCGCCCGGCCTACACACTTCTTTGCTAATAAATTCATGTGAAGTTAAACTATTCCGGTATATCTTACGCCTACGCGTCTCTTGAATTGAGTGGCTCAAAGACTTCAATCAATTTTTTCGCTGGACTGTACAGTACACACAACACAACACACAATACAAGTTTTTCGACTAAAACAGTAATTCCGAGCAGTTTATACAAGTAAGAGTGCTCGCTTTGATCGAGTGATTCTATTATACCACACATACTATTACATTGTTTATTTCATGATGTTTACAAAAGAATTAAAAAATAAACAGAACTTCAAGGTATATGCTATATGTTCCGCCACTTTACAACCCCAGAAATATTTTATTAATCAGTCAAGGCCACCTAAAAAATATTGAGGCACGCTTCGTTGAATGCTTTTAAAAGTGCATCAAATCAGCGAACATTTAATTGGTGCGGATAGTGGCATACTTACATATTGTTTTAAAAATCCGTCTTGTATAGAGTTATAGGCGTAGAAACAAATAAACTCTTGTTATAAGTATAGATAAAATTAACCCGGTATTTTGGTTGAACTCCAAAATGTTTGCTCTTTGCATCTAGTAACTATAAATTGTAGGTCAGCGGAATCTACATCTATCACGCAGATTACCGTGCGATCGCGTTCCGTTGGCAATCTAAAATTATTACATTGTCGGCGCAGAGTGCTCGTCACGCCGGAATGTCTCCGATACTCAATCGATGCGATAGGACGGGACAGATGTTAGAAAGACAGAAGAGTTTTAGTTATTATTACACTACGTATATCACTACATCAGAGGTCGTTAGTTTCTCAATGACGAAATATAATATCATCATTTTAGTCACAACAAGTCCACTGCTGAATATAGGTCTCTTCCAGTTCTTTCTCCAGGATACCTTCCGCCTTACGCCTTTTTTGATGGCCATTCCCATCAGTTGGAAGCCTGATTGTTTATATGATCTGAATCTTTTAGTCCCCTCTTTGACATTCATCATTGAAAGAGTATTGCATATAAATCAGTTGCACTGACTATAATATACACAGCATCATAACACATGTTCGGAAAGCTGAAAATTCGCATACGCAGAGGATTCGCTAAATTGAATCTAGGCCCTATCTCTAGTAATTGTAAACCCTTATAACTTTTTATTTATTTGCTTCTTTGTTTCAGGAGCTATTTGAACTTGTTCTGCTGGAGGTATTCCCTGAGCTAAAACGATACACTTGAAGTTACCAACCCAGCTGTAAGAAAGCCATGACAATAGATTTATGAAGTACGAGTATATTAAATTGTACAGGGATTTTATCTCAAAGTATCGATCAAAAAAAATTTTTCTCTTTATATTTTGATACTCTTGTAACCTTTAAGACATTCCGTTTTGTATATATTTGATTACACGCATGAATGGTTGTCTTTTATAATTTTAGAATCTTATGAAATATGTTATATAATTATTTTCTGACTCATTGATCTCATTCTATGTTATGTAGAATCTCGATTGAAACATTAAAATTCTATTGACGACATCCCTAGGAAAACAACGTAGATAAATCAATAAATACAAGTGTGGTTAGGTGTGTGATCATTTGTGCCATAATGTTACGATGATTATCACAGTTATTGCATAACATTTATATTTTCTAAATATGATCTGTATTTAGATTATTTCTGCCTTGTTTTTCTTTACGGGTTAAGAGTTCGATAGTCAAGCGGTGCTTGTGGGTTTTTATAGATTTAAGATTTTATTTAACATACGTACGTACCCTTAAGACTTTTGGCCGTCATAAGTGTAACATGTGGCCAGTATTGTAAGTTATTCGTGCTCTAAGAAGGTCCCGTGCATGTTAGGCTTTGCAGGGTTTATATCGCTAGATTGCAGTCATCAGCGTTGGCCAGTAGCACTTACGAAAGGAAAATGCGGCCTAAAATATGTAGGGCGTAATTTTTATTTGCGAAGAAAAATATTTATTGTGGAATATTGAGATTATGTTATGAGATTAATTTATACCTAACGTTAGTGCCACGAGCAAAATAAAATAAAAATAAAATAAAATTTAATTTAATTTATTTTTATTTTTTTTAATTTTAAATACTTATTTTTATGCATGTTGTAGTCGAGTTTTTCCTATTTAATATACAGTATACAGTAAAGCAGACTGTGCCAAACAATGCACATAACATACTTGTACATTCTTTAAACATAATAGTTTTATAATAATTTATGCATATGATGAGTTTTTAAGTAGCAAGACGATTTTTGACGTCATTATTTCACATTCCATAAATAATTAGTTCTTCTGAAAGCTAAAAATACTATAACCTCTAACTACAAGTACCTTGGTTCCAAAGTTGAAAAACATTCCACTTAATAATATAAAGTTTATAACCTACCACAGAAAAAATATACTATACACACACTGATATTGAAATGTACACATACTTGGCAAAGGGTCAACCCGATTGACTTAACTTTAAATGCAATGTTTTATTTCTCTGTAATATGCAATATCACCTAATATAGTTATTTATTTTTCCCACGACAGTCTGTGTATATCGTTTTCATCCCACCTCTTATATTTTTTTCTAGTCTCGTCGTTAGTAATATTGTATGAACTAGTATATTTATGGATTCTTAAAGAATTTATGTTTTCGGATTTATTGTTTAAAAACACTTAATTTTTGTTAAGAAAAAAAGTGAGATATGATTAGTTTTTATAAGTAACTAGCTGTTGCCCGCGGCTCCGCCCGCGTGGTACTCGGTTATATCGCGCCCAAAAGTATCCTATGTTTGACCTCAGGTCGTTAACTACATCCCTACCAAATTTCATCACAATCGGTCCAGCAGTTTAGCCGTGAAGAGGTAACAGACAGACAGACAGACAGACTTTCGCATTTATAATATTAGTATGGAAGTATGGATACTAAATAAATTATAATGAATTAAGAAACTTAAAAAAAATCTGCTAAATTGAGAACTTCTTCTTTTTTTGGAAGTCGGTTAAAAATTACAATTGTATTACATAATGCGATAAAATTGTCTATTTGTAATAATACCAAAAATATACCTTAATCAACCAATATTATATTAATCAAGCACAAAATTGTGAAATCTCACGCTAAAATATTTTTTTATTTTGTACTCTTTTACTGAAAACTTTTTACGTGTAAAATCACTAGTTAGATACTAAAATCGTTTTAAAAACATCATACCAGTTTGTGTTGAAGCTATCTGATAAGTGTTATATTTGATGTTGTTGACTAAGGATAATGGATTGAATATATGTATGTATCAATACTTACCTGTATTGGACGTTGAAAAGAATAAAGTATTATTATGTAATTTAAGTGTCATTTTTATTATTAGTTATAATATCAATTTTAATCAAATATTAAGCGCTGCGTCCACTAAATCTGATTTTTTTTTGTATCGATATGTTGGTACTCCATACAAAACAACAAATCCTGAGGATCCGTATGCTCTGGTTACAAAGCTCGTGAATATATGAGTAGAGACATCAGTACATGAGCAGTGATGCCCCCAGTCCGTATCACAGACTAGGGAGGAGATACTAGGTCAGGTCCGTATGGAAACTACCATGGATGCAATGGGAGAAATGAAAGTCTGTTCTTATTCGAATAATTCTATTTATAATTTTCAGTACAACAGTTTTAACACCATCCGAAGGAGGTTTCAAAGGTGTAAAAGCTGTTTATTTAATTACCTAAATTACTTCACTTATATATTAAATGGTAACAAAAGATTCTCTTTTTAAAAAAGAAATAGAAAATTTGGCACAATCCGCATGAAGGTTTTCCTTTAGTTTTGTTTTTAAATTAATAAATATATTTCATCGAATAATAATAACATCAAATACGCATTGTGCGTTAGTGTGTGCATATTTGTGCATTTTACAGGTTAATTAGACTTCGTTACGTTTGAAAGATTATTAAATAAAATTATTTATATATTCCATCAGTATATATACGTTTAAATTAGCTTCCATCATTGATAACCCATTCAAAAACCCACGAAGCATTTGGTATCACAGCACTCACAATTTTTAACTTCTCTTTCCTTAAGCTATATAACAAAACAATTTACATAAAATATGTCCTTAAAACTAATGAGAAACGTCATATCTTTACTAGCATATATATGACCTTCCAAACCTCTTTGATTCAAAAATTAGGAAAGTTAACGTGATCCCTTTTGAGAAAGATTTCAAGGGCAAAAGATCTAATGTTATTATAATTTTTTGGAATGATTACGATATATATATTTGATGATCTAGTAACTTGAAACTGGGGCGGATTTAGTTTTGACTCCTTATCTATTTCTTTTAACAGAACTGTTTTTTTTTTACATATTAACAAAACTAATTTGGACTAGTAGGCGCTATTAAAATACCAAAATAAATTTTACATTTCAATTTTACTGTCAATTTATTAGTAAAGTTTATATTGTATATGTTTTACATTTATATTACAATATTATAAGTACAAACGTGCTCTATTCTTTTGAAGAATAATAATACATCTTTGAGTGGACGAATCTACTTGATCGATTTATTTTGTTTAGCTTCTAGCAAAAACAATATTTTTGTGACACATTCAGTAGGAGTTATAATCTTGACGCGCAGTTATAATTTCAATTGAAATATTCTGTTAGGTATATTGTAAATGACTTTATCAGTTGTCCGTTGTCTCCCGTCCTAAGTCTACCTTAGATATAAACACCCTGTGAAAATTTATTACGCCTTTAAATCTTGTGACGCAATTAATCCCAAAAACGAGAATAAATAATTTGTCTTGTTTTGATCTAATTATATAGTTAATTCGAAATGAAACCGAACCGTAATTTATACTTTTTTGTTAATATTTGTATGATATGAAGTGTGCATGCTTTTGTTTAGGTTACGCAAGGAGAGTGAATATTAAATAAAATATTAATAAAAGAAAAGTCATACTATAACGTATCAAGTTAGTATAAATAAACTATTATTTACAATGCAATATCCATACAGATTTGTTTGACAAAAATGTCGTAAGTAATTAAAACTAACTATTTACATTGATATTTTATTGTCACCATATCTTTCTTGGTGAATTACTTCTAATAGTGAATTTTATTTATAAAGAAAATCGCAAAGGGAATCGTTATGTTTATAATTTAAATTTGAGACGAAAATTTTGCAAATTCGCCTGTAGTTAATGAATTAGCTTGGAATATACAATACATATTTTGTTAAACAACATTTTCGTTATAAGTAATTAGTCTGTCATCGCACCCAACCACCTACATGACTTTTTATTGATTTACCTTAATATATTTTAAATATATATATATATATATATATATATTTAATAAAAGCCGCCTTTGTTCGTCCTTGAGCCAGAGAGCGTAAGGCGGCTTTTATAAAAATAATATCTAATGTCTCCATTCACTTAAATAATGTAATAAAAAATCATCGTCACGTCACACATAGGTAATATTATCAAAGGTAACATATACCTGATAATTTATCTCTACCTATATGTACAATAAATACTACGCTTCCACGCCAAAGATCCCCACTGTCAAACAGGTGGGAATCAAATTAAATCACGCTGAGTGCTAGCGTAGTACGGTTCCTAGTTTTTCTTTAAATTTAATTAGGTGACAAATTTACTCTTATTTGCTTTGGATGTAAAATATATTTATTTACACTCGACTTCCATTTAAATAATCAGCATGTCTTATTTTTATAATCCAATAGATTTACAAATGCTATCATATTTAGGCGCGATTAAGGCATTTGTAAAAATCTGAACATTTAAATACTTAAATAAAATATAGTCTGATATAGGTACACACACTGATTCTTTAAATAGAACACTCCTTGCCACGCCTCTGCTCGGCGCAGGCCTGGGCTGTCCGTCCCTTATTACTTATCTATAACCAATTGCCTATTTCTATATAACAATAACTATAATTCAAATAGATTGTTGTTTTACATTCATACATGTCATATTTATTATAAAACACATAGATATATTTATCTGATAGAGTAGGTAACTTTGGTATCTAGTTTGAAAAATATTGTATTTATCCGAAATTATAATTACACAGCTGTCTATAAAAGCTAGTGCTTTCCTATTCTAAATACTTAAACTGAGACCATGTTTCAAATGACTAATAAAATCGATTAATAATTTATTTCTAACAATGTGATCTTAACAACCTACACAACCCCCCGGATTTCAAAATCTGCAATTGACGATTTATAGGTAGGTATCGAAATCCGAATGAGTGGAAATAAACAATCCAATAGCAAATCGTAGGTAGCAACATATTGTTCTATGTATTCTATACAACGTAGAGTAGTGCAATTTTATCAATACACCAACGCTATAGGCTTATTGGATTCAAATTACTTTTTTTATGTCTTGTTTCCTTGAAATTTAATTTGATTTGATCACATAACTAAGAACGGAGGCACGCAAATGTAAACGCATAATATATACACACTTTAAAAAAAATCTTTTACAAAATTGGTATCAAATTTTTCACTAATTGGAAATCTTGATTTGGGAAGTCCGCTAAAGCGTAGGTGATCGCACTGGCCTCCGTTCTATCACGGTACATCCTCTTCCCTCAATGAGTTAAGATCCCTGTGGGGAGTGTAAGCATATGAGTAAATATACGAAACAGAGAGAAAGCAATATACAACTGCGCTTATGTCCGAGTGTACAACGCGCTTAGTTCTATAAAGAATTACTTCTGTCCCGTATTACTCGTATGATTTAAGCTACGTGCTACTGCCGTGGTCCGTCAGCCTTGTTATCCTTCGAGTGTATTCGAATGTGTTCAAGCAAAGGGATGCAAAGTGACTGGTTCAAAGTCGTCGTGAGTGGCGGGGCGGTGCGGGGGCGGCGGCGGGGGAGGCAGCAAACTCGTGCCCTCCGGGATGTAGACATTGGTCACCCGCTCCTATAGGTCATGATTCAATGTTTATAAATAATACACAAATGTGCCCACAAATTATTTGATTGGGCAACAATAGTTAAAAAATCCTTATACTTATACGAAGCAATGTTCCTTTCAGATATTATATCAATGAATCAACGATTTCGACTTAACCGATTTATTCAGGCATTTCATAGACTGAAGCACAAATAGAACGTTATTATACGAGGGGCATGCCAAAAGTAATTAGATACTCTTTACTCAATAACTTGATACTGGCAAGTTATATATCATCATATACACTAACTATCTAGTGTTAAATTTAAATATGCAACATATTTGAATTCAAATATTTTTCCATATAAATGATTATTTTTTGTGAGAATCTGGCGGGAATTTGCTTGCAACAATGGAACTCAGTCGACGTGATTTTCGCACTATGATTTATTATGATTACAAAAAAGGTTTAAAACCCCAAGAATGTTTTGAACTTTTGGTTTCTACTTTTGGGGAGTCTGCTTGTTCACGAGCAACAGTTTTTAATTGGTTTGGTGAATTTAGGAGAGGACGGGGAAGCTTTGAATATGAAGTGAGGACAGGTAGGCCGCCAACCGCAGTCACACGAGAAAATGTCCAAGCAGTTGAAAAACTAGTTCGTAAAAACCGACGAATTACATATGTAGAGCTTAAGCGAGAGCTGGGCATTGGATCAGCAGGAATGCAAACCATTGTTCAAGATTACCTTTCTCTCCGTAAGCGTTGTTCAAGATGGGTGCCGCACAAACTGACCGATGAGCAGAAAGACCGCCGTGTAGATTGGTGCCGATATATGATAGAGAAATTCGACGGTGGTGAGAAAAAAAACGTATACGATACACTTACCGGTGACGAAACATGGCTGTATAATTACGACCCCGAAACAAAACGACAATCGACTGTATGGTGCTTTGATGATGAACCAACACCAACAAAATGTCGTCGTGCGCGCAGCACGCAGAAACAAATGGTTGCCTCGTTTTTTTGTAAGACCGGTCATATCGCTACTGTGGTATTAGAAGATCAAAAAACAGTTAATTCTGAGTGGTATGTGTCAGTTTGTGCCCCAGTAGTATTATCAGCTTGGTGTGACAAGCGACCGAAGTCAGGAATCTGGCACATTCTCTGGGACCACGACAACGCGTCGCCGCACACCTCGGCCAGAACAATCGTAATTTTTTATTCAAAAAATGTATTTTTTCTAGCTCACCCACCATACTCCCCTGACTTAGCACCTTGCGATTTTTATTTGTTCCCTCAAATTAAAGAGAAATTGAAAGGTAAGAGATTTGAGAGCAAGGAAGATGCACAAGCTGCCTACAATTTCGAAATTTTCGAGGTATCTCGAAAAGATTGGTCAGAGGTGTTTTCCAAGTGGTTTAAACGCATGGAAAAATGTATACATGCCCAGGGTGAATACTTTGAAAAGATAGATATTAGTAATGAAAAATAAATATTAAAATTTCCGAGTATCTAGTTTTTTTTGGCATACCCCTCGTAATTGCACATTTCAAATCGCATATTATATAATTTACTATTATTGAGTTTGAGGTACCGATGATGAAACATAATAATGCAAAATATCTGAATGTACATTGTTTTACCATAAACTATTTTAAATAAACGATTATATGTGAAATCGTCCTAATTTAAAGAAATCAATGTCTATCGCATACCTGGCTCTTATCGTATTTGAAGATGCCCTGAAACCTGTTGGAGCGGGTCGTCCTCTCTAGCCCTTCCACTCCTGCGCCGGTATTACAGCTGTAGTTAGGGTTGTGGAAGGAGATGTGGCCGCTTGACTCACGGTAGTTCTCCTTCAGTTCGCCGCCGCGTTCTCGATGGATCTTCACTAAAAATTTCAATATATTCTTTTAAATACGAGAAGGTTCCACAGCCTCTTGAAATCAAATCTTTACGAATTCAGATAAAGTTTTTAGATAATCTTCCACCCTGGGCTGGGATAAAAAGGAAACCATAGAATGTACTAGCTGCTTCTCTTCCCGCGCAAGTCGTAAAAGTCGACTGAGGGAATCGGCGAGTGGGGGAATCATGACATAGGTGATGCGGCTAGCAACCCATCACTATTGATTTCCTGTTTCAACTACCATTAATTTATGCTAAACGTGGCCTAAGGTCTTATGGCTCTAGGCTCTGTCTACCCCATATGGGATAAAGACGTGATTATATGTATGTATGTATGTAATAGTACAACTAGGTAGTATGCTTCTTTAGACGATTAGGTTAGCAGTCAAGCATATCGCTGTTACTGTATCGTGAGGATCTGACATTACAGTATCCAGAAATTTCACTGCCTAATGCAAGTGCACTGCTTTATGGTGACAGATATGTAGATAGTGACACCTACGCAAGATCTGATTGTATTTTCCATTTTACTTACCGCAAACGAAGGCAACGATGATTATTCCAATAATAAGAATCAATATGATTCCTATGACAATAATGATGGCTCCGATGCTAGTCTCTGGCGCCATTGTAGGTTTAGGCGGGAGATCGTTGCTAGCAGACAAGTCGGAATAGTCGTAAAACTCCGGGTAGTGAGGCGGCATTTTGTTGTCCACTCGGATTTTAGGTACTAAAAAATAATTCATATTTACTTTCACACATTAAAAACAAGAATTCATTTCATTTTCAAGATGATCACGTACGAATACGAACAAATATTTTTTTACAGATATTCTTTTTAGAATTTAAAATCTATGGTACCGATAATAAATTTAAAATATCTACTACTACCTATGTTAAAAAACAAAACTAAGGTGGGTTTTCAAAGGCCGCTAAATGTAAGTCACGGTAACGGTCTTTTATTAGGTTGGATTCTGCCTTGTGTATAGTATAACATACTTTTGCATAATATTTGAATCTATCTCTGTTCAATTACCTCTCAACTGCAGATATTACTTTTAATTTTATCATATAACGAGTCACTATCCACACTTATTATAATAAATATCAGGTTTTAAAATATACTATTGCAATAACTTTACCTGTCGAGCATTGCCTCGAATCTGGTTCATCTGGACATGCGCAGATGTAATCGTGCACCCTAAACAGGCAAAGATGTGAGCAGCCACCGTTCTCTTCTTTGCAAGGGTTCCACCCGTGCTGCTTATCCGCAGACACCGCTTTTATTTCCATGGCCATTTCAAGGTCTGTCCGTATCGCCGTCACGTTCTTCCCCGTTCTTTTATCTGCTCTCATTATTGACTTCTTGTACCAATCAGTCCAGTAAATGTAATCTTTGAACTGTAAATAATATTGTTGTCAGTATATAAAATGTATATGTAACTGCAGCAAAATTAGGCCTTGATGAAAAAAAATAAAATCAGCTTTTTTTATTAGCCTGAATTGTCCCACTGCTGGGCAAAGGCTCCCTCTTGTCTTTTTGGTCCAAACCCTCTTTAAAATCAGAATAAAATACAATAATGTTTAAAAATGTTCACTGAAAAAGATGTTATGTTATTTCGAATGGACTTAACACGTCATAGTAGGTATGGCTCTTTTATTTAAAGATGAATACGTTCATAACTATTTGTTCTCATTACCTGCGTCATGCCGAAAGGATTCTTAGCATCCGGAACGAGCTGCACTCTATGATCCCCATTCAGATCCGATGTATCAATCCTATCTTTTAACGCATCAGTCCAGTATAACCTTCTCTCTTTGTAATCGATAGTTATTCCGTTAGGAAATCCTAAGTCTTGTTTTACTATTATTTTTCTATGACTACCATCAAGATAAGATCTTTCTATGTTAGGATGTTCACCCCAATCGCTCCAGTAGAGGTATCTGAAATTATTATTTTAAATAGTTAAAACCCAATTCATGTAATTATACAACTTTATATCATCAAAACTTTTCGCATACTCACCCTTTGGCTGGGAATAAAGCTAACGCTCTCGGTTCAGTCAGACCCGTAATCAAGGTTTTTCTTGAAGACCCATCTAATCTAGCCACTTCAATAATCTATAAAAATTACCAAATACATTATTTAGTTATAGTAATTTTTTATATTTTTAAGAATATATTTTTATATAATAGTGGAACAAACCTTGAAATCATTGTCAGTCCAGTAGATATTATTAGCTATCCAATCAACGCCAACACCGTTTGGTGTGTCTAATCTGTCTCTCACTATAATTTTAGTGTCACTCATATTCAGCATATTGATGGACCTAGAACCATTAAACAGTTAATATACTTACATTTTATCAGAAAATAGATTAAATAACCTTATGTTGTATCGTTAACCTAAATTAGGTTAAGATTAAAGAAAGACAAGAATTGTATTTACCGTATTACATCATTATTAACATCAGTAAAGAATATAAGCTTTTTTTCCCAATGGTAGTCGACTGCAATTGAATTGACAACATCTTTTAAGGGTAACGTGACGTCCCATTGTTCAGGAGTATCTAGGGATATCATGGCCACGCTTCCTCTTGTAGCAAACACTAAGAAATTGTCAGGATGTTTCTTGCATATTTTTGGATTGGGTTCGGTCTCGTTTTCAAAGAGAATACCAGTGGGACAGGCACAAGAGTAGCCGTGCGGGGTGCGGAGGCAAAGATGTGAACACCCGCCATTTTTGTGGCCACACACGTCTTCAGATATTCGCTCACCCTGTAAAATTATAAATTTTTATATTAACAGGTTTCTTTATTTATAAGGTACATAATGTGCGTTGTAATTGTAACTAGAAATGTAATTATACCTGAACTGCTCTTATATCCATAAGACCTTCCAGATTTTCTCTAATCACTAGAGGATCCCTGCCATTATTTTTGTCAGCTCTATGTAAAGCTTTAGTCTTCCAATCTGTCCAGTAAATGTGCTTCCCAACAATGACTATGCCGTATGGATATGGAACGTCACTGAGAACAGTGCGACGATCATTGCCGTTAAAGTCTGAACTTTCTATAGTAAGAACTTTAGCATCGTTCCAATATAAGCGACCTTCGGAACGATCGATGGCGAGACCATTCGGCCATTTGATGTTATTATCCACGATGACTCGCCTGAAAAAGTAAAACGTTATTTTAGTTTGCTGATTTTTTTTATGTATAAGGAAATGAATATTATCGTAATGCCTACCTATTTTTGCCATCCATATCCGCTCTTTCGATTTTGGCTGATTGTCCCCAATCAGACCAAAACATGTAGCCGTTATCATAATGTAACGCTATGGCCCGAGGTGAATCTGTTGAAGAAGTATACATTTTGTACCTTATTGTGTATTACTCAGTTATATTTGTTATTGTTTATTATAAGACATCAAATTAACTCTTACCTAACCCTGTCCAAACGAGAACTTTTCTATTATTTCCATTAAGTTCTGCAACTTCGATGCTGTTGCGTCCTCCATCAGTCCAGTAGATCTAAAATGCATATTTCAAATAAAGGTAAAGTACATTAAAAAGCATTATATTTCATCAAATCGATCGTCATTATTATCACCACCTACCTTCCTGCCTGACGAGTCAATGACGATGCCGTCAGCCGTATGAAGTCCTTTGCCTACAATGGTTTCTATGTTCTCGCCACCTTTATTGCAACGTTGGATTTTTCTTTCACCCGTATCCGTCCAATATATTTGACCTAAAACATGTATGAATAATGCATATCAAGTCATTTTTTATTCGTAAACAGTGATGAAAAAGTTCCTTATTCTTACCAGTTCTCTGATCAACATCAACCCCTAGAGCATTTTTCAATGGTGGAAGTGGCAGCACTACATCAATAAGATATGGTACATCCAAAGACACTATACGAATGTCCACTCTATGAGCAAATATCAAGAAGTTAACCGGTCCTAATGCACATGTTCTGCCGTCCTTCTGTAAAAGTGATACAAACATAAATAAATAAATACTGTTGTTAGCAAAAGTATAAAATCGCATGAAATAGATAATGTTGGTAAAACATTCTTACATGTAGTTTTATTCCGATTGGACAAGCACACGAACGTCCTTCTGGCTTCATAAGGCAAAGATGAGAACAGCCGCCATTGTTCTTTCCACATCTGAAAAGCAATGTGCTCTTTAATTGTACCGAGTAAACATTTATTTGAACATTCGACATGCAAGCAGGTCTAAAAACATTGGTAAGTTTAAGTAAGTAAAATGTTTGTATGGAAGCTTTTTTTATCATTGTTTAGTGTCTGTCTATGTTTGCATACTGTTTTCAACAGTTAGATAGGATAGAACTATTGATACTTTGACATCTGTTTTGTACCCTATTACTGCAAATAAACCATTTCTATTCCATTTTAAAATTAATACAAGATCATCATCACATCGATCGTTAAGAACCTATTCTCAAAAATTCTCATGCAAAAACTTTCAAGAGGTGCAATTTGCTTATCATGATGTTTCTCTATTTCTTCCGAACAATTTTTTCTGACAGCCCTTTATAAGTATTTTTTCCACTAGATTTCTTACCGATTTGGAACACTGATTCTCTCCTTGTGGAAGACCCTCACGTCCATGAGTCCCGCCACTCCAGCTCCCAGCGTGCGGCGGTTGGCCCCCGTGTACTTGTTGGCAGCTTGGATCGACTGCGTCTCCCAGTCGGTCCAGATCACCTCGTCTCCGTACAGGTCCAGGCCGAAAGGATGGGTGAGGTGTTGACCTATTTAGAAAGAGAAAAAAATAATGTTGTTACTTTTTGTGTTAGAAACTCTACTGTAATAGTCGCATATGTAATCTTCCCAAGAGTAAGAGCTTCAAGCTTTTAAACTTCTATGAGATGTCTCAGGAGGTCCCAGGTTCGATCCCCGGTCAGATCAAGATGTTTTTGTATGGCCTGGGTTTTGGATGTTAATCTATATATGTATTCGTTTTAAATTATAGTATCGTTGTTAGTATACAAGGTGGACTCAAATCAACTGCAAATATTTTAAGGGCAGATTCAGACCGCTAAACTGAACAACTTTTCCAAATAAACTTATATCGAAATACGAAAAAAAATTTTTGATCTCCCATACTAATTGAGAATCAGCTGATCTGTTTAAGTATGGAGTGTGAAAAAAATAATTTCATATTTGGACATAAGTTTATTTGGAAAAGTCGTTTAGTATAGTGGTCTGAATCTACCCTTAAAATATTTGCAGTTGATTTGAGTCCACCTTATATATCTAACACAAGTATCGAACTTATTTTGGAGCTGACTCAATCTGTCTTATTTGCCTCCAAAATATTTATCTATTACATACAAAAAGCAGATAAGAAAGGAATCGAGATCTTTGCAAAACATTGAACTCTTACCAATGAGTACTTTCCGTCCGGTGCCATTGAGG
Organism: Apomyelois bistriatella; assembly: GCA_947044815.1. Lineage (NCBI taxonomy): Eukaryota > Metazoa > Arthropoda > Insecta > Lepidoptera > Pyralidae > Apomyelois > Apomyelois bistriatella. Next base: position 4,889,908 of record OX345693.1, read on the forward strand.
AAAGCATATTCGATGGTCCGGTTCCCGCCATCGGACCAGTAAATCCGGTCGTTGGGCAGATCCAGGGCCAATCCGTTCGGCCACGTCATGTCGCCAAATATCAGCCGCTTGCGGTTGCCGCCGTCCATGTCTGCTCGCTCGATACACGGCACGGCACCCCAGTCGGACCAATACATAACACCACCTTAAGCAAAGGAGATCAGACTTATAGATATGGTCCAGTTTCATAAAGTTAGTAGTTATCAAACCAGATCACCGGTATGACTCGAAAAGAAGAAGACGGGTATAGTGATGAAATAAATTAAAGGTGACAAGTGAATTTCAAGACTGAAAATTAGAATTAAAAATACAATGATTTCAATGTACAATAACTAAATTAGTAATTTTGTGGACCTGACTATTATGTACTATGTTATTAGGTTATTGTGAAGATTTTTATACCGACTCTTGTACACCAACATTTGACACAAAATTAGTATGAACATGACAGGGAGGGACAAATTGTGTATTTTCCAATATTTATGTTTTTGTGCCTCAGTTATATAAATAAATCTATTTTTAAGGAGTGTTTATAATATAAGCTTACCTTTTGGATCTACAACAATATCTCTTGGTTTATCAATCTTGTCCCACGCTAACAGTGTCCGCATGCTGCCGTTGGCATTCGCAACCTCAATCCTGTTGGTCCCGGCGTCGGTCCAATACAATTTGTGGGTGATCCAGTCATAGGCCAAACCAGCAGGAGAAACTACGAAATTAAATTTCAAGTTATTTCGAATTGGGAAAAAGCTATTTTGTTCCAATTTTAATTCATCAAGTTAAAATAAAAATACAATGATATTTATAAAGAATAACTTAGACAATCGTAGTGTTTACAGGTAATTTACCTTTATTATACAGTTTTTATAACTTGTGACTATTCTTATAATATAATACAAAAGTAAATAGAAAGTTACGGACTTTGTATCAACAAATCGATAACTTGCTAGTAGAAAAACCTATATACAGCTTTGAATCTGCCCCTTGAAATATTGTTGTGGAATTTAGTTTCCTTTTTTATTACATATACTTAAAGGGGAAAAAGATAAAAAGAATGGTATTACTAGAAATAGAGCAATAAATGATGAAATGGAACTTACTCAGATTTGAACCGACTATGATTGTCTGGTGGGAGCCGTTCAAGTAGGCCCTGTTGATGGTGTCTTTCTCCACGTCGGTCCAGTAAATGGAGTTGGTGTTATGGTCCCAGTCCAACGCTACGGCGGACTTGATGTTTTCTACCGGTATCACCTGGTCGGGATTCAACAATGTGATATTTTAATTAGTATCTTCGTAATTATTACCAAATTCTATAGAATAACTTCGATTATAAAAAAGCTGGGTTCGTGAAATATATGAGGCGGATTATTCAATTGAAACTCTACCTTATGTCTTCGATGCGAAGGATTCAAATAGTTTCGGAACTCAAAATAGTTAATTCTGCGCCATTCTTTACATAATCCAATTCCCAATATCGTATTGCAGTTAGACTGTATGGTTGATATTTTTACACTATCCAAAACTTACCATGTCTAAGGAGTCTATGGGCTTCCTTGGGTTCAGTTGTTTCAGTCTAATGTCTTTACGACGCGCGTAAAGTAACAATTTCTCTGGAGTTTCATCACATGTTTGTCTGAAAGCAAATTGATTTTATTACATTGCTGATATTAAAAAATACATTGTGTTCAAAATGCTGATTCAAATAAAGTCTATATTATTTATAACTAATTATTAGGACATATCAACCTAAATTACCATCAACCGTCAATTATTTAGACTTACTTTAACGATAATGATTAGTGTGATTACATGTTGCACATATCATAAAATTTTGAAAGAAATTTTAATATAGGGAATGTCACGAAGATGTATTCCCATTAGAACGGAGACAGGCTGATGTGAAATAAGAAATGTGTGTTAAGAGGAAATATGTTTTAAAAACGTACCCATCAGGACTGAGGCTGAATCCGACGGGACAACGGCACGTACGGCCCACACTGGTAGGAAGGCAGAGATGTGAGCAGCCGCCATTGTTGCCTCCGCAGCGGTTCTTGTATGTCTTCAGTTGCCGGAGAGGGTGATAACTGAAATCAATAATGTAACGTAAAATATACTTATAAAATAGACGAAGGCATAACGCTTTCTAAACAAGATTAAATTAACATATTTTAAATGTGATAAAGTTTACATAATTATGATAACATGACAAACCTATGAATATCCATGGGGACACTCAAGCCGGCGTGGACGGTTTGTATCCCCCTGCCGGTCTTTTTATTGACGGTCGATATACTTTTCGTATGCCAGTCCGTCCAATATATTGCGTCTTCGAAAAGCGTCATTGCGAAAGGATGAGGGAGTCCCTTGTTTGTGATCTGTAAAGGGAATAAATTAGTATGGTTGGAAAATAAAAAAAATAATCAAGAATTTACACTTTTCTATGTGGCCTACTGTACCAGCTTTTGTCGTTCAAGCTGACCATAAAATGTTTAAAAAAGATATCAATTTTCTTCGAGAACAAGCAGAAATTATACTGTACCACCTGTACAAAAACATTAAAAAAAATTATTTGCTCTTACCCGTTTCCTTTCCCGTCCATCAAATGTGGCCTTCTCAATGACGTGATGCTTAGCATCAGCCCAATATATCTTCGACTCCATATAATCGATAGTCAGTCCATTGGGCCACACGATATGATCGTATATTACAGTTTTACGTCTGCTCCCATCCATATCAGCACGTTCTATCTTCGGATTGGGGCCTGCATGTAAATAAACAATGTTTAGTACGACTAATCTTAGTGAAGTTTTTCTATTTGCTTGAACCAAAGACATTGATACTATATTTTTGTGCAAGGAAGCCTAGATATAACAGTTTCTGTGTCTATGTTTTGTGTTTGGCAATTTATATTAATAAAGGAAAAATGTTTATTAAAATTTTGCAAGTTCAAATTTTATAAAATATACGTAAAAAAACTAAACTGATGTGGTTTGAACAACCAAATAAGAAATCTTTTGGTTAAAGCTAGTACTAAACCAGTTCGATATAATCATCAACAGTTTTAGATGATATAAATTTATTGTTACTAAAATTTACTAGTCCATAAAAATATCTCACCCCAATCAGTCCAAAACACCAATGCGTCTCCAGGATGAACAGCAATGGCCCTGGGTTTGTCCAAATCGTTGGCTACTATAACCGCCCTCAGGGACCCATCCAGGTTTGCTACTTCTACGCGTCTCGTACCAGAGTCAGTCCAGAAAAGCAGGTTATGTATCCAATCTACTGCTACCCCACCAGGTGTCTCCAAACCCCACCTTATTACATCTGTAATGTGATTTTTAACAATGTACCTGCAGCTGAATTGAGAAATTCTCCTTTTTTGGGAGTTGGTTTTAGCAATGTTTTTTTTTTTTATATCGATTACCTTAATTTTCTAAATTATTGCAAAATGGCTAAAATATACTAAACAAATTATGAAATCTTGGAGATTATTTATAAAAAATAGATATACTCTCTATACAGGATCAGCATCGGTTACTTACATCTTTACAGATGTAAAAATATTTATATTTTTAAGATATCGTATCATTATAAGCGAATTTTATTATTTCTATAAAAAAATAACCGTAACCTAATTATTTATTAACATGCGGAATCCTACCTGTCATGTTATTGTTATTCATCTGAGCAACCCGTATGACCCTCAAATTGTTTTCTGTCCAGAACACCAGCTTCTTCTCGTAGTGATAATCCAGAGCGACTGCGTTATGTAATCCTTTCACCACCGACATGTAGTTATCACCGGTTAGCCACACCTAAACAATATATTTTTACGAAATTTAATAAATGCCGCATTGTTGAGCGGCACTGAACATGGAAAACATTTGGCAATATTTCGTCGTTTTTTTGCACTGGCATCTCAATCAGTAGGAATAAGTTATTGCGATGAACCTTTTGCATATGCATAAGGCTCATAATTGATTAGCTCCTCGCTACCTGTTTCTAGGAATAGATTTATGAAAGCGGTCTTGCGTCTGCACCTAGAACGTCCGATAAATAAAAGAAAGAGACACAGCATACCTCTGTTTTTTACCCTTTTATTACCGTTACCCGTATTGCGAACATTATGGAAAGACCCCGAACGCGTATATTTAGCGATAGCGCTAAGCGACAGCAGTGCAATCAAAACTGAGATGCAAATATAAACCCAGCAGCAAGCTTATCAACTTAAAGAACAAATTAATAATGATGTCTATCTATAAGTAGGAACATTCTAAAATAAAACTCGGGATATCTTTTCAACATAAGTTGAATGAGTCCCCAACCAGTCGTGATTTTCGAGAACACTTGTGTAGTGATTATGTAAATTTGCATTTGAATTTGAAATGAGGACTTGTATCCAAAAATAGAAATCCTTGTTGCGCATGCAAATGAAACGTATTTCACCTGAAATATTTTCGCTCGACGATGAATACTTATAGTTGAGACCTGTCAAAAAGGTTTCTCAGTACCTTTATATCGATTTTACATAATATAATATGTAATATTTTCTGTTTGCTGAATTTGGAGTGATGCAATACACAACCTTTCGAATGCTGAATTATTTATAGAAGCAATTTCGGGATTCGTTCATGATTAATGATAAAATAAAATATATTTTTTCATTTACTTTAAATCTGGTAAGTACTGTAGGGTCGCTACGTGTTGACACATTAATAGATATTTTTATCTTTAAAAATAAGTAACATCTAAAAAGTGTATTGCTTTTAAATTTTTCAGGCCGCGCCCATAACCTTATTTGCAGGTTACTAATTTTTTTGCGAAGTTCAGCATCACTACATAGTACAAAACATAGTCACTTACTATGTCCCTATGTCCCTTTGTATGCTTAAATCTTTAAAACGGATTTTGATGCGGTTTTTTTAATAGATAGAATGATTCAAGAGGAAGGTTTTTATGCCCATGCGAAGCCGGGGCGGGTCACTAGTACATGAATAAACCTTTCTATTAATTGATTTATTTACCTTGAAATTGTACGCATCATTGTTTTATGTACTGTATCCGTTTAGGTAATGTAGGGAAACCAGAAAATTCAAACAACAAAGCCGAACAAGTAAACCTTCCTGATAGCAGTTACTGTAACTTATCGAAGCTTCCAACAGTTGTGAACTGACTAGCTCAATTATGCAAACTACTATTAACGTGTAAAAGTTGGTCTCTATCTATCTAATCTCTCATTTAAGAACATTCTTGTCGGTCAAGTTATTTCCAAGTCTTCCTGTCTTCCATCCGTTTTAAATCATGTTACGATTTCAGCCTTCTCTCTTTGGTTTTTCTTTGATCTCTTTTTCCTTCTCTTCGCTCTATAACGTATAAAATCCTTACCTGTCTAATACCAAGTCTATTGGAGAACAGCAGCGACGGCGACTCGCCGCTTGGTTTACAAGACCGTCCGTCTGGTCTTAGAACATAACCCGTCATGCAGCCGCATCTAAAGCTTCCGACTGTGTTGGAGCAGGTCTGAGAGCAGACCGGGTCTTGTTCGTACATGCACTCGTCAATGTCGCGGCAACTGGGGGTAAATCAACGTTAACTTTATTGCCAAAAAAATAAAATAACAAAAATTAATCACAATTAACAACTGCAACTAAATACGAAACGACTGTAAATACGAAGATATAAAAAGAGAAGATTAAGAATTTGCCTCAAGCTAGGTATCATTATCATAACAGCCCTATTTTTGCCCACTGTTGGCCATAGGATCTCTTCATGTATGTTAAATATTCGAAGATGAGTTCAGTCTTGAAACGCCACGCTCTAGCCAGTGCATTTTGGTGAGGTCTTCCTGCTACGTTTACCTAAGCTGAACAATTTATTGTATTATTCTTATGATGCTATTTTTAGATGTAAATGTCAGATACCACATGTATGGGGTTAGGGTTATTCTCAAATTTAGTCTAGGACATAAAATAGCATATTCTAACTTACCTTCTGCCGTCATCATCCAACAGGAACCCCAGTGGACAGTCACAGGCCGGTAGACCGTCGTACGTAGTGATGCACACTTTCTCGCACTTATCATCAGGACCGCATTTTCTCCTCACAGGACATTTCTCCTCATCGTCACCTTTAGGACAGTCTTTCATCCCATCACAGACGTGTTTCCTATTCACGCAGTTTCTAAATGCGTTACTGATGAGATTCTCTTGAGATTTGCACATGTACTGATCTTCCTCGCAAAAGACTTTGCAATTCTTTTCGTCTTCGCCGTCAACGCAGTCACGAACTCCGTCGCATATCCAGGTTTTCTGAAATACACATCCACATAATACCACTGCATAGATTTTTATGCAATCAGTACCATTTTGAACTTCCTATGCACTTTCCTTATGTATATATTGTGTGTAGTAATGAAAGGTTATACAGCAGACACGTAAAATAAATAGGTAAATATTTAGAAATGAGGCAAGAGTAGCATCGTTATGACTAGTTCAAGATGCTAAAGATTGTGGAAAGTGTAAAATCATCCAGGAAGAGCTCAACATCAGTTAATATGCAACTTTTTAAACGCTAAAATGAAAGAAAGCAATTAAAATTAAGGTAATTTCAATACCATACAATTGATTCCTTTAACAGCCTAAATATCGGTGGTCTGATTGGCGTGATCCTAAACAATCCTACTTTCAATGACAGTTAATGGGTTTGAATCAGCATGGCTATTTATCTCTCATCATTGGTTTGCAATCTCCAGACTGCTTCCATATATTCGCCACTATATTAATATATATTAGGTAGAGTTTCCTTACCAAAATGCAGCGGCGCTCAGAGCACATGTACTCGTCAGCGGTGCAGTTGCGTACGGAGTGCGGCTCGCAGTTGAGCTCGTCGCCGCCGTCCGAGCAGTCCCGCTCGCTGTCGCATCGCCATCGTTCCGGTATACACTTGCCGTCGCTGCATCTGATGTAAAAAGACAATAGTTATTGAACTGGCAACTTGTCTGCAAGCAACTCTTCTAACATCAAATAGGATATAATGATAATCCTCGTTAATAAGGGGTACTAAAGATCTTACTTGAATTCTCCAGCGTTGCAGTTCCCCGGCAACATAGGACAAGAGTCCTCGTCGGTCCAGTCCCCGCAGTCGTTGTCCCCGTCGCATTGGAAACTCTTTCTGATGCAACGCTTGTTGTCGCATTGGAATTCGTTTTCGCCGCAACGAAGTAGGTCGAGTGCTGAAATGTTCCAGTTTTGTTATTATTTGCTTATTGTCAAGCAAAAATGTCTAAAACGGCCTCCCGTAATGTTGAATTCAACACTGAAAAATTATTAATATAAAAGCTGTAAGCATTCGGATGCTTAGGTAGTTAGACGATACGTGTAGCTATCTGGTTCATATGCTTACTGTCAAATACAGTTGGAGCTATAGCACATAGGTGCTACGCCATAGCTGTACATACGTGTAGCTGTTTGGTTCGTAGCATCGCAGCTAAGGATTCAGTTGTAGCTGTAGGTGTTGTAGCACACGGGTGCTACACCAGTTACGACTACACGCGTAGCTGTCTGGTTCGTAGCATCTTCGCAGCGAAATATTTAGTTGTAGCTGTAGCACACGGGTGCTACACCAATTAGACGATGCGCGTAGCTGTTTGGTTCGTAGCATTGCAGCTAAAATATGTAGCTGTAGGCTGTAGCACTTGGGTGCTACGCCAGTAAGACGATGTGCGTAGCTGTCTTTTTCTTAGCAATATATTGTTATTTTATTAATTCCGTAATTTTTGGTTATATTTTTCATAATTTAAAATATTTATTCATAGCTGACGCAAACACGAGGTATTAATTATTCATTGGTACGGAGATGTAGGTTGTAGTTGATAGGAAAATAACGAAAACTCCTATCAAACATGTGTGATCTATATATTGTAATAAACTTACCTGATTGTCTGATAATAAAGATGATTCCGTGCTTCGGAAGGCACGTTAAGCCGTTGGTCCCGGCTGCCATCTGGTAGTCGTTAAAGGATCTACGTCAGAGGCCGAGAGGCGGTTCCGAAGTACTCTGACACCAGGGTGAGCATGGTCAATTGACCGTGATGTCTACTCGAAATGACGATGAATAAACTTACGACATTCCATCTCGTCGGAGCTGTCGGGACAGTCTGTTTCCTTGTCGCATCGCCAGTGCAGGGAGATGCACTCCCCAGCGGCACACATAAACTGATTTGCTCGGCATCTGGTAGAGAAAACATTAATGTCAGTTAAATAATTGGAAAGAGTAGGATGTCGTGGACAACGTTGGATGGCAACAAATAGCTAACAGTAGACGAGTGAAAGATACAAAATGGGAGGCCTTTGCCCAGCAGTAGGACATTTAAGACTACTAAAAATCATGGTCAATGTTTCAAAAGAAAATTCGTTTTTTTCTGATTATTAAATAAACCAGCGAGTATAAAAACAAACTGTTCTATGTCATTATGGTTATATTATACATAATAAAGTGTATAAAAAAACCGGCGAGTATAAAAACAAACTGTTATATGTCATAATGGTTATATTATACAAAAAATATATTAATGAACATTTGGAAATTTATTTCTACTGGATTTATGGGGATCTGCAATACCAGTCAAATTATATTTCGTTAATGATAAATAAGTGTTTTTTTTTCTTTCATAAATAAATATGTATTTTTGAAAATCAGCTAATAAACCAGTCGGGCTCTAATATAGTCGGTTAAAAAACTTTGATCTTATCCATCAATACTGATGTTATAAATTTGAAATGATGTAAGTATGTTTGTTACTCTTTCACGGCTTAACACGTTCGTAGACGTTTTTGAAAACACAATAGAAGTTTTATTGTTATAACTGCTATAGCAGACGTGTGTCCGCTAACGTGTTAACAGCTGGACCGATTTGGATAGGGACAAACATAGACAAATTTTTTTTTAAACATCAACCCTCGAGTTATAATGCTGGAACAGTGAACTTGTATTACTTTTTGTCGCGGCTGGGGCTATTAGAAACCGCTAGTTAAATAAATAAACTATCAAACAAGCAAATAGTGCCTTAATGCATGCAATAATTAATTCCGAGAAATGTGCATGACGTGTTTTCCACCGAAGCCGGTGTTAATCAGAGCCACTATTCTGTTCTATAAGAAGGCCCGGACGCCCACGGAAGCGAGTAAATCGGGCGAGTCTTGAAGCCGGGCTGCGCGTAGGCGGGTCGCCATGGTTACATCTCGCCTACCTACCCTCCCGCCCCCGCAACCCCACCTCGCGAACCCGCTGCGTATTGATCTACCGACCGTTACAGGACGTTTTGTATAGCACCAGTGACACAACAAATAACAATGTGACGGACAGACAGACGTGTTCTATATAAAGACGCTTTAAAGCTATGTTTTTATAGACATGTTTCTAGCCAAAAATACAAATAACATCTGTAAAACTCTTGGCCATTCAAAAGAAGTTAATATCAAGGTAGATCACGCGAAGCAAATACCTATTTCCCCTAGTACACTAGTTAACTTAGGCGTACGGCGAAAAAAAGCCTTTGACACACAATTCGCAAGAGATGTACCGTGGATAGAAAATTTAACCTCTGGTTCATCCAGAGTAAAAGTTTAGGTTCGGCAATGCGAACGTGACACTTCTCGTGTTGCAGGCATCCATGGGCTACGGTGACCAATTAATGGCTATTTGCTACTAATTGTATATATAAAACCAAGTAAACTAAGTAGGTAAACAATGAATATACCTATATATATCCATGCTGAATGAATAAAGCTAAGTAAGGTTGTTTGAATGTTATTGTGGCGCCCATTCTTCTCCACTTGCGCTTTGGAAGTGGTGGTAAACTTAACATAAGTAACAATTGACATCAATAAGTGATAAGAATATCCTTATATTGATAATAAACGATTTGAATTCTATAGAACTACTATGATTTATAAAAAAATATATATTTTGCATTGGTTAGCCCAATTCTCAAGAAAGATTATACGCCTCAGTAAATAAATTTCACGGTCTGGTAAACATTTATTATACCTATTATTAAGCTTTTACGTAACTGGAAACTTGTTTCTATTTATAAACGCGTAAATAAAGTAAAATAAATAATTTCGTATACTTTTCAGAATTACCTTGTTTTATTGAGAATAAAGACGTCATTGTATATAATATTGAAAATATATGTAACAAGACTACTGGCTATTATACATTAATAATTATAGCTACTGTTATGATTAAGCCTGTGATTTGTATTGTAAGCGTAGTTACCACATATATTTATATTTTAGATATAACTAATTGCCTAGGTACTTTATTGATTAATTGAAATTGTACACCGTTTTTTTTTTTAAGAAATTTACTTTACAAAATGGAAAACAAATTCATAATAACTGATAATGCGGCATAAAACCATCAAGCGGGGCGCTTTTTTGCATATATTAGTATAAAAAGCCTACCTTACGGTTACCTCTAACTATAAACCATAAGGTAATCTACCTTATTATAGTTCATGAGATCCAGCTCTCTAAGAAACTGATGAGTGAACAAATATTATCGTGCCAGTTTACTAACGGACCTCTAAAATGATAACTCGAGTTATCTATGGTGCCATTTTACTTATAGAGTACGGACCCAACGATAAACTCGAGTTAAACCTTTTCTTACGATACATTGCACAATGCACTCGAGTAAAAGTAGCTGGCGACTAATGTCATATCACGTCGACGTTACATGTGTTCGGACCATCGTATTAGTACAACTACAAGTACTACAAGATATCTGTTCCATCGTAAGTTCCGGTAATAGATAACGGAATGTTGCTAGTATTTATTATACACATATCTACGTGTGTTATATGGTTACTTTACAGCCGCTCTTGATGACAAAGGTAGCTCATATGTGCAGCATATTATCTATTAATAATTTTACGCTTAAGGCTACTGACAAGTACTTTAAAAATTTGTAAGTAGTGTGGATATTTTTTTAAGCCATAATATGTCCCAATGCTGGGCAATGGCCTTCCTCCTCATAAAAAAGAGAAATAAATATTTAACACCTTGTTAGGAAATAGGCTACTTTTTAGCACTTAAACATATAACTATGTTCCGGGCCAAGTAAATTATCCTCCGAAAGAACGACTTAAGATTGAGAAATTGTTATTGATTATGATAAAACTATCCCTATAGCAACCAATTCAATTTGCAAGAAATTACTTCTAAATCTCGAAAGCAGAAAAATTATCGACAGTAGTGGGGAGTCGCAATAGCGCAATTAGGGAGGCATTGAGAGTTTGCTGCGTAGTGTTACGGTAGGGCAGTGTTATAGGGTAAACTGCTATCACGATGAAGGTACTTATGAGTAGTATAATTACTTGGAATTTATCTAAAAATTGAAAATTAAGTTAATCTTCATTTTGCTTAGGGCCTTCGATCGAAGTTTCTTGTAAGTACTTATTTAAAATAACAAAAGTACAAACTTAATTTTTTACGTTAAGCCCGTTTTAACTAAAATGTGTTTTGGCTCTTTCTTTCACGGTAAACTTCGATAAGAGAGAAAGGGCCAAAACATATTTTAGTCAAAATGAGCATAACAAACGTTTATTATTTTTACGAATACGGGGGTAATGGTTTAAAGATTTAGAAAATTAAATAAATCAAGGTGATATGATAATGCACAGATTAAAAAATATATATATTGCCTTGCGTCCGCGCACCGTTTCCAAATTCTTTGGTGTAATGTGTGGTAAATGGCAAAATAAGCTAAACATTCAAGACTTATTACTAAGTTAATATGCAAAAGGATCGTTTCTCCGTATTGACATAACCAGAACTCACAGCCGCAGTCACTTAAAATTGTCGGTTAAAATTCTGGAACTCCAAATAATCGAAGAAGCTACTTACTTGCCCTTGGTACAGTTGGTCTCATCTGAATTGTCGCGGCAGTCATTATCGCCATCGCACACCCAGTCCTTGTGGATACAGAGGTCGTTGGCGCACTGGAACTGTTCCGAAGTACAGTTTTCTAATCCACCTACGAAATAAAATGTTAACATAAATCTACTTTTTAGACGACATTCATAGGTTTTCGTTTTCCATTGCTTGCTTGTCGTAACCAGCCAGCTGGTGGTTTTCTCACGTTTTATGCTCTTATTAGATTTTATCCCAGTCTTGACCACAATCTTTCGACTTTTAATTATCCTTGCCAAGTGTTCTGCAGTTCTTACTACTGCGTGGTTTATTTCTCAGGGTACTTATTAAACCCATAGATTAAAGAATTTGCGTTGATACCGCGCACGATTCCAACTTCTTTGTTTGTTTATCTGTTTAAAATTTCGAGTCTTCAAAAAAAAAATTGTATTGATTAAACAGTATTGAAGTTGTCTAAAAAATGTACCTACTACCTAGACCAATGTGACTGTCACGAAAGGTTATATTCGCTGTACTGGTACTGTTTGTTTTACTGGACATCCGTTATGCTTAGCCTGACAACAGTCTTAAAACATATAAAAACGCAATTTTTTTCGAAAAATTACTCCGGAAATAAAGAATATTTATAGTTAATAACTGAAATAGGTTGCATACCGCAATGGGTTTCATCCCAGAAGTCTCCACAATCGTTGTCCCCGTCACATCTCCATTCGAGAGCTATGCACACGTTGGTGTTGGGGCAAATAGTTCTGTTCTCACGCTCGTCGCATGACCTCGCGCAGTTAGCTTCGTCTTCTGCTTCTGCGCAGTCGGCTATTCCGTCACAGCGTTTTTCCAGTGGGATGCAGGTGCACGAGATCTAGGAATATGCAACAGACAATATACTTTTTGGAGCTAAGAATTAATTAGGGATAGACTATGGCCATAAAATTGATGCATTTAAAAAAAAAAATACTATATTTTCACTTGGTGAATATATCACTTATAGTTGTCAATAAAACAGTAGTGGTGGAAAATTATATAAAACATAGAAATAAAGAAAATGTCTATTTGATATATAACAAAAACAATTAAAATTATATGGTTCAGACAAAGAAAACGTGTACATATTTTCTTTAATAAAACTGTATTTTTAAAATACAAAGAAAGATTAGGTAAATAGCGGGAAAATGCAATGATACAAAAATGTTCACAATAGGAACGTCAACAGACGGATTTTCTTCTTAATAAAATTATTAGTGGCCAGTATTTGGCTATAAACTTTTTAATTCTTAACACTTATTATATCAATATGCGGTACAAGCGAAAATATTGTTTCATAAACCTTACTATTAAATATACAAACTTGACATGAGTAACGGATATCTAACTTCATTTTGCAATGGATCACTAAGTCAATATCTAACACTGTAAATATAATGGACTAAAATATATATTGAACCCACGTCATGATTCTATGATACAGTCTTAGTAACTGATAGTAAACGACGAAATAGATCCTTACTGCACAATTTTCTGCACTGTTTATACCACTGAGTAGACAAACAGGCCTACGGCTAATTAATAAAATGTGATTTCCACAGTCTGAAACCTGAACAACATGAATGTCATGCATTGTGTATCTATCCTGAAAACTCTCACGTTTTCAAGGACCGCGTTGTATTATCTACTTATTTTATATTTTTACTAGCGACCCGCCCCGGCTTCGCATGGGCATAAACCTTCCTCTCAAACCTATTTAAAAAAAACCGCATCAAACTCCGTTGCGTAGTTTTAAAGATTTAAGCATATAAAGAAGATAGGGACAGAGAAAGTGACTTTGTTTTATACTATGTAGTAATTCTTATTATTTCTTGGATTTATCAATACTATTCAAGAATTAGAATACCTGACATGAAAACTGTTGTTTGAGACATGGCAGATGGCAGCCTCCGTCGTCCTCATGGTCATCGATGTCATCCGCCACTACATAGGAGTCTTTGTCGACTACGGGGCGATCTGTGTATTAAATATAACTTATTAGTGAAGTATGTTTCTTTTTGTTGATTAAATATGTTCAAATAATAAATATGTGATCCAATTTGGAGTACCTATGCTTTTCAAATCAATCAAAACCTGCTTTTGTTTTCCAAAATTTTTTAATTAGCTGTGTAGTACAATAGCAATGGGAAAACTAAAATAAATTTTAATACTTTTTAAATACCGTGGTGCAGGTTTATCTGCGTGAGATGGGAGCTATCAACTGGAGAGTTATAATTTGGTGGACAGGGAATCTAGGCAAAGCTACTAAATAAAGAATAGAAACTTACGATGCCAAGGCTCAACGCGGGTGTAAGGGTTATGTTGCCGGAAACCCGTGGCTTGTACCGGAACGGGTCCGACGGGCGGCTGGTACGGCGGCACCCGGCCCACCGGCGAGCGCAGGTCCGGCGGATCGACCGTGTCGTTAGCCGGACGCGGGACCGCGAGCGGTGGTGCTTCATCCGCATTCACTGTTGATGTCATGGTGTTAGAGAAGGATGAAATCAAAAAAAAATTCTATACATACAATAATGGTCACTAAGTCAGTGTGAAGTAAAATTTCAAAAATGCTTAACTCTCTCGCCGACAGTAATGCCACTCTACGTAGATAACAATCAACTAGTAAACCCACTATTGTTGTCCTGTTGAGTGTCAACAAAAGTGTTAACGTATGAAGCTAAATTAAAAGGCAGGGGATGTCACCTACAGCTGTCAAACCCCAGCCGATTCGCTAGTATTGATACGAAATATGCATTTGTGCATTATATTATAAGCATGCATTGTAAAATTAAATATGAGTGAACTCACCACATAGCCAAAATACAACGAAGGAAGTGATGTAAATGACAACCGGTGCTGGCATGGTGGCTAGGTCACCAGCAGAAAGGATCGCGCATCGTCTAGGTGACTTGCGCGGCGCCTGCGCACGCACACCTCGACCTCGGAGGGTGCATGGCTCGTGGGAGACCAATAAGCCACGTGAAGCACCTAGCCTGCATAATACAATGTCATTATCACTAGGTTTAAAGAATAACATCAGAGACAGAACATCTTTTGACGTGCCCTGGTGCCCGAACGCCTGCACCCTGGATGACCTAAATGTAGCGTCTGACAAAGTCTTTGAAGTCACTTCTTTCTGAGCTGACAACATTGAAGACATGCTATTGAACTATTTGATGTATTATTCTGATCAATTTAGGCCATGCCATGATGCATAAGATAGCTTATATTTTTACTGCAAATGTTATATCAATACATAATATAAATTGAAGTCACTATCTGCGTGTGTCTGTCTGTTATTCGTTAACTTCTTCTGAACCAGCAACAATTTTCTTGTGGTTTTCCCATTATGAAGAGAAATCTGACGGAAGACTAAATATTTATTTTGGATCTTCTAAATGATAGGTACGAGTATCTGAATAAAGATACTGAAATAAAAAAAATACATTTTAATTTATTCTAAAATCACAAAATAAATGACAGCAAGTCTGCAATACATGATTGACGATATATTCGCACAGTGATTACACTTGTTATCTGCCCTCCAGCAATCATTTGTGGCCATGAGCTGACCCCTGCTTGCTATGTTTATATGTACTTACATCCTAAAATGTAAGACAGTTCTTTAGATAATACTATTTACCAAAACAATTCATTCATAATATCATTATCGATCATTTAAAACGCGGTAGAGCCCAAAGCGATCAATAATCGAAAAGTTAATGAGACCCGAGACAAATACCTAATGTCATTTTTTATATAATTTAACAATATTCAAGTTGATTGTGAAATCAGTAAAATCTGTAAAACTAATTAAATTTTAGCTGTGACGTTATGTACAATAATAATTACCCCAACCAAAGTCAAAATAATAGAATTTCAGTTTATTTAAAAGATACTAGCTGACCCTGAACTTCCACAAAAATTTCAAGACCAAAATCAACCAGACTAACGAACAGCAATTGATTTTTATATATAGAGATGGCTAATTCAGTGACGTGCACAGACATTAAGACGGTCTTTACGAGTATGATATGCCCGCACGCCACTGGCTAGGATTAGGTATGTTCTATTTTTACCTAAATATTTTTCTGATACGCGTTGATGTTGTACCTACAGTTCAATGGTCGAATATTTAAATATTTTGGGTTCAGTTTTCTAATGATTTTAAAATAAACTAGTATACATGTCTAGAAATAGCAAATATATCGATATTACATACATTGAATTAGTTGCGCCGCCGCTTAGCGAAGTAACTTGTCAGAAAATATGTAAACTCGATATGCAGTAGGTTGATAGAGCTAGGTAAAGACGCGACTTGCGAATTCGCGCGCGCAAATAAAATGGAAGCGTGTTGAAGCGTGCGCGAGAGAGGAATGATCTGACAACACGGAAGGAATGTCGCGTCGAGGAGGATTGGACGACGAAGATGACCGCCATGCGTAAGTGCTTGGTGAACATTGAAATCCCAAAGATAGACTTCAGCGCGTGGATGAGCGTGATTAGTTAATATCAAAGATGTTTGAAGATATGAAGATGAAGTAACATTATTAAAAGCAACCGTCTTTTCGTTGACTACACGCTCTGAGACAAATTTATATAAGTATGTAAAATACAATGATTAAACGATTCAACAAATTTGACTGTTATTTTGTTTCCAACTATTTGCAACTCTTTTACAATTTTACTATTAGAAATGACGCACACACACTAAGCCTAATCTAAAAAAAAATGGTTGCCTGTAAAGTCGGTTTTACGGGCGAAGATTTTACGTGACAACGTCTTTTTCTCGGTAGAATATTTATTGATATGAATATAATCTGCCGCGCGCGATCGATCATAGTTGAGTGGGAGAGAGACGCAAGGCATTCGGCGGGCCTCTCTCTCGTTCGGTGACTCATCGTAACGTTACCGAGCGTTACACTTTTTCATAAGTGACTCCCAGCCGCAACCTAATTTAAGACGTTGTCACGTCAAAAATAAGTAGGCTAATTGAGAATAGCATGCTATATACTCGTAGTAGTGTTTTGCATACCATAAATACGTTAAGACATTGTTTGCCATGTGCAATTGCAAAGTATGTGGTGTATTACAAAGGAAAGACAGAACATTTGAGTTCCTGAAGGTTTTTGGCATAACTTCTACATATAGCATCATATCCGGATGTGCATAATTTGCGAAAGCTAGTCGGTAGTAAATAATTTGGCATTTGATTTAATTATACAATAAACGTCTAACTCTGATAAGATTGCTGTTAAATATGTCTATTGACCTAGAAAAACCATTGAAATATTTACCTGCTCTCCATTAGAATGAGTTTTGTCTGTAGTCTGTATAATCGTACCTACCAAAGAAAGTTGAAAGAAAGCTCCTTAACCATAAATTAAATAGAAGAAAATAAATAGGGTGTCAAGAATAAGAGTTGTTAATATTATCGTTTGTAATCATTGCTTATGGCATTTGTTGTGCGTTGACAAATTACCAAATCCAAATTCATCAGCCAGTATAAGTACTGCAAAAGGTATTAATTATAAAGGCTATATCGCTTTTGTCAGCGCCCGGTAACATCACGTGACAGATATCTCCCCACTACAGGTAAACCCCTCTTGGCAGTAGTAGTGTCGGGGTGCCTATGAGTGTAACGCTCTCTTCTCCTTGGGTTCGCCGAGCGGTGCAGACGTGTATTGTGCTCTAGTGATTTAACATGGCCTTTATTAGTATTTGATATTGATATGATATTGCTGTTGATAATTTTAATATGTGTTCAAATGTAACTGTAGTTTAACATAGGTAGGCACGGACGAGGGATTGGTACGCTTCAGGCTGGATCCCAGTGATAGGAGCGGGGTTGGTGCTCCTATCTTTACCGTGATTAGTGACAAAGCTTAGACACGAATGGGTAATTCGGTCCTTAGCTGATATCAGAAGTGGGATGATGAAATAATATTTTTTAATATTCTATCACGCCTAGTAAATTGTACATGTTTTGTGATACTTAATTGTTAACATTCTGACACACACGCGTAAGTAAATTTAACAAAACGGTTAGATTAAATTTGTAATCTAAAGTAGTCGAAAAAGAATTTGTGACTGTTAAAGTGTGAATGAATGTTGTGATAATATACCACAGCTGTAAGTATTGGTGCAAAAGCGGTAAGTCTTTTTAAGTTTTATGTGACTCCAATCCTAAAAAGTGTGAAAAAAATATCTCTGTGAAAATTATTTATTTTGTGGGTATTTTAAAAATGATATGAAAAAAAAAACTTTACATTTGGGTATTTGTGATTGAATTCGATATCAATTCATTGAAAAGGTTAATGATAATATTTGGTTTATTTAATGATTATGTGAACTATTTGTGTTTTTCATTGTATTATTCGTGAGTTCTAAAACGAGTGATAACTTTGATAAATTCACTTTGGTATATATTGTATATTTTATTTAAATAATATGATTGTTTGTGTCAAAATGTTACAATACGAAATAATTATCACTAATTATCACAAAGTGAGCTGACCTACGCAGGAACAGCAAGCGTTAATAATGTTGATTAGTGATTAATATTCGTTAAAAAATGTATGAAATAAAGTTGGTTACTGTCATTTTCGATTTTAGCATAGGTGAGGGTTCCGATCAGTTAAAAACCAGAAGTGACTGAAACGGAAAAGTCATAATGGTCTCGGAACACTGATAAACAACCCAAGATACTATGCATTATCGAGATGGCGAGGTCATTATAGAAAAAGCATAAATGGTGATTTGTATTCTATCAATGTATTATTGTTTCATGGTTCGAGCTCGACGGTCGGGGACGACCGGATTTTTCAGGACGGCCGAGTGTCAGCGCCCGGTAACATCACGTGACAGATATCTCCCCACTACAGGTAAACCCCTCTTGGCAGTAGTAGTGTCGGGGTGAGTATGAGTGTAACGCTCTCTTCTCCTTGGGTTCGCCGAGCGGTGCAGACGTGTATTGTGCTCTAGTGATTTAACATGGCCTTTATTAGTATTTGATATTGATATGATATTGCTTTTGATAATTTTAATATGAGTTCAAATGTAACTGTAGTTTAACATAGGTAGGCACGGACGAGGGATTGGTACGCTTCAGGCTGGATCCCAGTGATAGGAGCGGGGTTGGTGCTTCTATCTTTACCGTGATTAGTGCCAAAGCTTAGACACGAATGGGTAATTCGGTCATAGCTAATACTTTGAACAGCGTTATAGTATATATAATTAGATAAATACATACCTATTTACTCCGGAGTAAGTAACGCTCGCAACACAACAATAATTATTTCGTTAATAATCTATCACAGTGCTAAAATGTATCCAGTTCTAAAGGTAGGCTTTCAAGCGGCCATATTGGATAGAGCCAGGTTCCTCGCGCATGCTCCTAGACATCCCACGGGCTACTTGTTGATCCCGTTTTCATTCATCTAGCAGGAACGCGAGCAAACTACGCAGTTAGGATATTACGTGGAACGTTCATCAAGGCTCTTTCTTACTCCATATTTTTAATTTGTTTTAAAACTGTAGATATACACACCAAAACTTAAAGAGGAGCAGATTATTTATTATAACGTATCATGTGAACCTTTCTGGCATCGGATCTCTTGTATTGTACCATATTGTATTTCGATTAATTCTGCCACGTTTTCCTAAGCTTTGAATTTATCTAAAGTATTTTACAGCGACATTGGACGTGTTGGAGTGCCACTTATTATATAGATTCTACGTTTATAAATTTATATTGGACTAAAGTCTGACTTTAGTCACTCGAAAATAATTTATACTCTTCTTAACGAGTTTTTTAATTAAATAATCAATATAATAAGCCGTGGAAATATTGAAATATTAAAAAAACTAAGTAAGATACCTATCATGCCTTTTTCTGTCCTCTACTGCCTATTGGCGTGTTCTTCATGCCTTGTACCTAATTATAAATCATAGAATATGAAATAGCACGCGGTCTCTACTCAGGCACTTTTTTTCCTAATCTATGTTATAAAGTTATTCATTGCAGTGGGAGAATTTTGATATTATTTGATGTTTTTTATATTAGTAAATCATCAAATTTCAAACCCGTTAGAACATAAATTGATATCGATAATAATCATTTGATTCCTTAATAATTTCATCTATAAATTCGCCGAGAACAGTACCTCAGAAACATCCTATTATGAATTTAGAAATGTTTTATTTTTAAAATCTATGAATGATCCCGTAACTAAAGTTTAAAATCTTACATTCATTCATGTTGTATCGGCAAGGCCAAAAGAATCTGCACATCGTGTCAAAGTTTAGAAATAATTTAAAGAATCCCTCTATTCCAATATCGATTCCTAAAAGTTTTATATTATAGCTACACCAAAAAAAGAAACATACATATTTCATCAAATTAATCTCAGGCTGGCTGCAATTATTCTCATAGTCAACATTACAACAATATGGCGGAGGTTTTCATTAGTTAAAACGTTTTTGAAGTGTTTATTAATAAATTTATAATCTATTTTGAGTAGACACCTATTTGCATCAACGTATTAAAAGCAGATAATTGCACAGATTGGCATGTAACATTAAAGATACTCGTACAATAGATCCTACGCATTTATTACCTACACTTCTATAGGTGGTTTAACGATGGGTAATTATTAGCAATTTGGAACAAATGAAGTGCATTCGTCATATTATTGACTCTTGTATTTGTATAGCATTAAATTAATCGTGTTATGAAAATATTTAGCAAATACGTATGAAAACTGTGCGATCAATACGAGGCAGGGGTGCTGCGCGACTTGCGCCCACGCCCGCCCGCCCGCTCTCGCCCTCAGAAACCCCGAAATCCAACACCTTCTGCCGCCCACGGGCCTGACCATGAAATTCCATGTTACGACGTCAAATACGAAATCCACCCAAATTAGCAACATTTTTTATTAAAAGTTAGCTTATCATAATTTAAAAAAAAACATTGTTTTCATTAGTATCTAGTAGGTCGTTATTAGGTATGATGATGATGAAGATTAGGTAATTCCCCGTTATTTATAACTAATTAAGGGTATTCGACTCATTATAAAACTATGCCGTAAATCACATTATTTACCTTAATTCACTAGAGCAATCATAATCCTGGATGGTGATCACAAATTAATGAACAAAACTGATCCTTTTCACCGTGTTCGTAAAATTTTCACTTAAGTTTTTTCACGATTCGTTTTTACCTTACTACAGAGATCTTTGTTTGGGAAATTATTTTTCCTTTGATCTGTTTAGTTTAGGAAGAATGTTCGAGGGGTGTTTTCTTCTCGGCCCCGGTGTAAGTACTAGATGAGCTGGAAGCCCTCCCCCCGCACCGCAGGCCGCGCGCGCGCCCCGCGCAGTCTGCGCCTTGTCGATGAATGGATCCCGCCGCCCCTACTGCTGCTCCCATGCTCCTGTATATAAATCCCTTTCAACACTCTCCTACGTTTGTATTTTATCGGCTACTGTGAATAACGTTCGATGAAAATAGATGAAGGGCTTATAAATATATCTTAGCGTACTGATATTTTGATCTGTTAGATTTTTTTTTCTTTAAACGTGATAGTACGGTGTAATTTGTTTAAGGTTCCTTGTTTATTAGCAATTGGGATGGGATATTCATCGATTTATTTTTTATAGTAGGCGTAGGTCGGAAATAACGAAGTTTCACTTCGAATCATCAACAGACGTTACCAATATTAATTCGAACAAAAAACAATAAAAAAAAGAAATATTGAAATAAAAACTACACAACACACTTAGTTAATACTATTAGGGTGTTTTTATTTCGAGTTTAACAAAACAAAAATACTAACTTATATTGTTACAATGTCATCTATACCTTATGAAGTAGGTAAAGTACTTATTACTTCGATTAATAAAACTCAGTGGTTGTAGCCTTAGTGTATGATTTGACCTGGTACTTATGTTGCTTGTGGTTGTTAGTTTACTATATTGGACTTTATTAGAGGTAGTAGTTTAGTAGTAGTTGTTTAGTAGGTATATTTGCTACTTTTTTATGACCAAACTGTCTGCTTGTAACAAGGGAATTGAGGCATCAGAGGGCTTAGCCAAAGTCACGATTTCAAAACGTTAACAAAGTACGATAAGATCAAAATGCATACGATTGACCTCGCGCGGCTTTTATAAATCCTATACATTATTTTGTTCTCGTCGAAATTCGTTAACGTATTGAAATTGTGGATTTGGCTAAACACCCTGTTTGTTCTTTAGTCGTTTTTACTATATTTACGATAAATAAGGGATTATTGATTAACGACATCTCTATATAAAGATTGGTTCTAACTAAACAATATTAGAAATGAAACGGGGCGCCTTGGACTCTATATAGGAACAAGCGCCCTAAACTTGTTTTTCCGTATTAACGACAGATGGCGATACGATAGGGTTGAAAATGGGAAACCTCACTTTAACTCACTTTTTATATTTTCAGCTTGTACTAAAAGTCAGAGATGGCGTCTCTGGCTATATTTGAGATTTTTATTCACAAAGAAAAAAACTTTTTTAAAACAATAGATTTAAACAAATTGTCGAGCGCGTTTTCGTACTTTTATGTTTGAAACCATATGATAGAATTTTTGATTATTTAAGCTATGGAATTACGAAATCGTGCACGTTTTTCTACTCATGCAATTTTTCCAAAATCTATGTTTAAAGCAAACAAAGCTTAAAGCGGTCGCATTAGACCACTCCTTCCCAATACTAAAGTAAAGTTGTGATTTTCGCCCCGGTTTTCCGCAAGTTTGAGAATACACCACGGGAGAAATAGACCGCGGGGTAGAATAGAGCTACTAACTATTATTTATATATTTAGACAGACTCAACTTCTCGGGCTCTAGTAATTTAGTCTAGTAGTCACTTTTTAACCGATTTGGTTGACAGTTTATAAAGAAGGAGTACCTGAAAACAAATAAAGAAAAAAGCGGGAATCGTGTATCAGGATGTAAAAAGGTTCTCGGAAGATAGATAAGCACCTGGAAGAGACCACCGGCAAGAGAGTTAAAGATTAGATATAAAGATAGGTTGAAAGGCAAACATACAACTAGAGTAATACAATTATAAGAAAAATAAAAATTTGCGATAGGTTTATTATGTTAGAATATTAATAAAACAACAATGTACATAATAAATTTTATTTTACAACGTTTGTTATAATAAACTATTGGCTTGCAATCAGTTTCTAATTTAAACATCAATTAACTGATATTTCTTCTCGTCCATGATGTAAAGATATTTATCATATTATTTACAACGAATTAGAACATCTAATGTACACGTTTATTATACGCACATAACTTAATCATATTAATTTCATAAAATTTCGTGATCATGTGCCAATTATTCTTGCTACACTCAGTAATATTGCAAGGAGTGTTAATTAATTATTACCTATTTTTATATTAGTTAACATTGTTTAATTTAAATAAGATCGATATCTAGTAGGACAGACAATTATTAAATATAAATAGAAGCATCCAAACAAATCTTTGTCGATAAGTAATGAATTTGGCAGTTTAATTTAATTATCATAACCATGCGATACTCTATAATCTACTTTGACATCAAAATCTACAGAAAATCTTACAAATCTTTGGCCTCATAATTGGCACACCATGATGTACAGTCACACTTAAAAATTATTATTAAGTTTTAATTTTATAAAAATACTTGCATAGCTCATCTTACAGGTGGTGCTCAATCAATGAACACTTCGCGGAAATAATAATACTAAATGCCTTCGCTGGTCGATTGAACGTATATATACGTCACAGTATATTTAGATTGTTACGTGATAAGTAACTTATTGCTTTATTTAAAGTTTTTTTTTTTACCTTGCTTATTTAACAATTCCTTTTTAACACTGACTGCAGAACCCACATCCGTATGGTACGTAGTACGTACTCAGTTAAGGTTATTGTTTGTTTCGATATACAAATACCAATACCTCATTGTCGTCGCACTCATAAGCCGCAGCCAATGTGAACTAGTCCTTAGATCTTCTTAAAGTTGTTTCAGTCAAAAATGTAGAAGACCCAGTAGACGGCATTGAAGAGGAGGAAGCAGACAGGGAAGATGACACGCGAGTACGTGTCTATCACATTGACGTCCCTGATCTTCGGCATAGAAGCCTTGATGACTGTGGCACCGCGTCGGAGTGCGTGTATCATCTTGGGTTTTCCGGTTGAGCCATCTGGAAAAACATAATTTTATTTATTTGTAATATAATATGAGTCCTAATAGTCTTACAACCAAGGAAGCCCAAGGCAAGAGGATGTTAAGGAGAAATTCAACCAGGTGGAGTGCAACCGGGAAAGCGCTAAGATGTGATAAATAGAGAAATGGACTGCGACTATGATGAAATAACCCGACTGTAAAGTCGTTAATTAAAATCTGTTATGTCATCCGCTGATTGAAAATCTGGATACCCTTAAAGCAGAGTTGAGGAACTGCGTTTCAAAAACTTACTTTTTGAATTCCTTGAATGCGGTCGATTCCGGTATCGCAGATTGGCGTGGTCTCTCTGAAGCCGCAGCGACGGTGGTGCGCCCGTCGCCACTGGAAGCGGCTTGGAGCGGAGCCCAAGCAACGGAGACACGCGGCCCGTACTGCTGGTGCACTCCCGAAGGGCTATTATTTCATCTGGTGACCGAGAACCTGTGAAAAAGATCATCTTCCGAGTGGGCTTCCTAGTTACATAATTAGCTTACGCTTCAGAGCTCAGGGTATACACTTGTTATAGAGCTAGATGTGGTGGTACTGGTTATAATGGAGCAACTGTCGTCTGACACTGGAAAGAAGTTCCTTATTTTTTATATTTTTTCTTAGCCAAACAGCAGTGCTTGCATTGTTGTGGGTGGCATTTAAATAGCTGGGTATTATGAAGTATCCTTAACTACCAGTTGTAGTAGTTCGACCACAACATACTAGAAAGAAGTACTTACAAAGTAAAGGTATAGGTTACGTTCTATTAGACACCTATTTTCCTGTCGTGTTCTCGCTATCTAGTGTTTCTGTTTTTTTCTGAGAGCTCATGTCTTCTGTTTACTATTTGTGGGAATAAAGTAATTTTTAAGCGTTAAACGTACGAAAAAATATGCACATCATACCAGAACACTTAATATCTTTCTCCATACTGGTGCTAGTAGACAAATCCTTGTTTTTTAACTTTGCTCGCTTCCTAGCCCTGGCGCCCCAGTATGTGTAGTTGACCGCCGCGTACTCCAGCAGCGCGGCGAACACAAACACGAAGCACATTACGAGGTAGATGTCGATGGCCTTCACGTAGGAGATCCGAGGAAGGCTGCTGCGGACTCCAGTACTGATTGTCGTCATCGTCAACACAGTTGTTATGCCTAAAACCAAAACATAAAAGTCTGCATTGGCAGTTAAGCTTACCACATAAGGGATAATAGTACAAGAACTAGAGAGTTCTAAGTATCCGAGTAATTTTACTGCCTTTGAAGGAGTAGATCTAGGTTGAGAAGTTTTCAGAGGTAATAAGATACCGGGTGCTGTGGCGATATCGAGATCAAGCCACAAAGTTGACAAGTTAGCTAATAGTATCAACAAGGTGTAACTAATAGGTAAGTAGCTACATAGGCTGCAGTAACCGTATACTTATAAAATACTTGTCTTGCGTAAATTTTAAGGAACAGGTTTATTCTTATCAAACTTAATTATTTCGTTTATTTCATTAGTTGTATCGTACAATGTACGTACTAAGTCAAAACAGACTGGCCAATAGATCTTGTTTCATAATGGTATCGTAGTTTATGCAAGATTCCTCAGTTGTTTATTACGAACATAGCATTGTTAATGATTCAGTCGATATATTCGTACAAAAACGTGCGTAAGTGAACAAACTTTTAAACAATTTCAATTAAGAATAGTTTCAACTTACCCAACGCAACTCTCGCGGAAGTGGCCTCGTGATTGATCCAGAAAGACACCCACGACAACATCACGATTAAAATGCACGGCAAGTAAGTCTGGAACACGAAGTAGCCGATGTTCCTGCGAAGCTTGAAACTCAGCGACAGTCGCTGATACACGCCCGTCGCCAACTTCTCCTGGAATTAACAATTTTATTTGCAGTTTAAAATTTAAAAAATATGATTCGTAAAACACAAAAAAAAAACAATCATGCCATCGAAAATCGGGGAAGCTTTATTAGCTTGGGATTTTTTCAGTTCCAGCCTAGTGAAGAAATTTCGAAATATTCGCCCTAAAAAATTGGATCCTTATCACTGTTTTTTTTAATAAATATAAAGCATAATGAGAAAGTGTTTTTAAGTTGGTAAATTTGTTTGCAGCATCTTTGCAATTACTTACTCGATTTCTTTTCTGCATCTTATAACCTGAAACTTAATTTGCCTTAAGACCATTTGCCATAAGGACTTAAATATTTATTTGCACCAGAAGTAGAGGTGTCTACACTGCTTGTCAGTATTTTTTTAGCTTTTGTTTGTAAATCTCTTTTTCCATGATTTTCACCCATATGGCCATATTAAGTGATCTGCCTACATCTTAAGATCAATTAAGAGGTGTGTGTAGAGTACGAGACGATCCCAGATAAGTTAGGATAAGATACAAACACAGAGTAATTACCGGAGAAATTATGAAAATAATTTCATAAATTTGGGATATTACAATGATGACAATTAGAATAGAGTTAGATAAGGGGTGGACAAAGAGGAGGTAATATGTTTATTGTTACCTTCCTGTCATTAGTTTCGTGGCCCAGTATAGTGAACTGTGGCAGCTCGGCGTCCTCCACTCCCCGCACTGGTGTCTCCTTCCAGTACATCACCACGTCCGACACAGTGTAACCATCTGTATATAGATGTGGTAAGTTAGCATGCTGACGTTACTTTCATCGGCTTGTTTGTAGTACTTTCTAATTCTACTGGATTTAATATATAATCTGTGATGCGATGGCTTAACCATTATCATTATTTGTTATTATACTGATATTACTAATTAAAGAAAACTGACATGAAACTAAAGTAAAAAAAAAATTTTGGGCTTCACCGACTGCTTGTGAGTAACAAAAAAATTGACCCTGTATTATTAGCCA
Source organism: Apomyelois bistriatella (assembly GCA_947044815.1). NCBI lineage: Eukaryota > Metazoa > Arthropoda > Insecta > Lepidoptera > Pyralidae > Apomyelois > Apomyelois bistriatella. The sequence goes on from OX345693.1 coordinate 4,917,025, forward strand.
CTTCACGGTCATGTTAAAAAATTACCTATTTGTATGAATAACTTAAAAATTTTACTTCTAAAATGTTTTAATTATATGTTTTAATTTTCGGAATAAATATTATTTATGAAGCGATTACAAACAATAATGCATTGCTTTATGATATCAATATTGACGAGCAAGAGGAACATGAAGCATTCAGAGGAAAACAGTTTACTGAAGTGAAGCAAATTAACGACAAAAAGCTTTTAGCATGAAAATGCGTCGATAATCCGATGTACGCTGGCACTTTACAATTTTTCCGATTTCTATCCATACGAGTATCTGCGCAAGAGGAAGAAGAATTATTGCAAAGTTTATAATTCGCCACTATCTTCTAACAAATGAAATAGTTATTTATCTATAATATTAGTATGGATTTCAATTATTGAAATTTAATTTGTTCTTTAATTTCCTGGTAATTAAGTGAAACGTAACAGATCCAATAGATTTAAAAAGGTATCCTTAAAGATCACGCCACCCGCGACTATTTTCACCGACAACAAATAAGTTTCGATGTTTGATGTTACTTTTATAAACAATGCGAATGAAAGTTCAGTGCGTTGGCCAAGCAAATGAAGTGGAGAAGCCCGGCCTGATGATCTATTACAAGTGTATGAGTCACACAGCTCTCAATCTCGACGGTGCAATTCTGGCTGTCTAGAGGGTAGTAGTGGAGGTCCATCATGCAGGCGAGCGTGGCGGTGAAGCGCATCCCGTAGGTGATGCTGCCGTCGCCGCTGAGCCGCACCAGCTTATTGCGCTCCGTCACGTCGTGGAGGAAGCTGCAAATGTTCAGCATCATTATGACGGTTCTGTAGCATAGTGCAATGTCTCTAAATCACAAATACTGGTATTGAATCCCTGTCTTTTAAGAATGCGAAATGATCTTGGGAATTTATTTGGGTAATGGATTTGTATCTGTAGAATAAAGTATAGTTTTGTTAAGTTGTATTTTAATTATAGGCAGTAAATTTACTTTAAGAATACCCTTCCTTTTTTTTCTTTAAAAATTTTTTTCCACTTCCACTACAAAAAGACAAAGCAGGAAACAGATGTCTAAAACCATAGCTTATAAATCTAGAGAGCGTTTCACACTTTAGTCACCAATTTAAAAAAATGTCTATAAATAACTATTTAAGCATGTCTTTAAAATAACTCAAAAACAATGTATATTCAACGTTGGTAAAGTTAATAAGAACGATGGTAATACTGACCTATTTTTGTCGTTAGCGAAAAACGTGTCTGGAACCCAAATCTTGTCAGCGAAGTCACCAGATAGTGTTAGAACATCGTCTGGTAGCCCGAAAGCTAACCTTTCGTCCTTCCAATACTGATTAAGATAAAGTGTTATAGTGTAATCCTGCAAGAGAAGCACGTAAATTATTTTTCTAACTATTTCCCGCAACCAACCTGTAACAAACTTGACTATTTAACAAAAGAAATTCAAATAGTTCAAAAAAATCCATTTAGTAACTACTTAAAGGGTAAAAAAGTATATGAATTAACCTAAAACTTCGACTAATATTTACAAATTTCATGTACAAGAATAAACGAAAAAATAAATAAATAAAAATAAAATATTTTAAAGTTCTAATGCTTCGTCCTCTTGCCCGTGAAGCATGGTAGCAAGAACACTGGCTGCATTCCCCCTCTGGATAGCTATGTTAATCCTTTGGGCGAAGAAGCAGCTCTTGTCACCAGCGGCGGCGATCAGTCGCGGAGAGATCTTTTTGAAAAGATCTCTTGCGCTAGGTAAAACGTCTCAACACCAAACGGCACAAATATGTAATCTTGGTTAAGAGAAGTATATTTGCGCCGCTTAGCGACTTCAGCGCTTTCAGCTGCTGACCCAGCTCTTACGGAAGATCCCTTGAGATGGGAAGGAGCCAGTGTATCGACGCATGTAGCATCCCAGACTAGAGCCTTTCCGCGATCCCAAGGGATCAATGACATACCATCGGGCCTCTTGCCATCACCACGAACAACACCATGGTACGTCAATGGTGGCAAGAGCCCTTTTGATAATATCATTTAGAGAGCCGTGTCGAGGTAGCCTACCAGCACTGAAGTGACAATGTAGACCATGATGCCCAAACTGATCGACGTCGTTGCCACACGGGCAGGGATAAGGCGAGCATACGGGAGTCCCAAGGCGGAGACCTACCGCTATACGGAAGGAATTGTTATCCAATAATGTCCCGATGTTATACGAGGGGATGGCGTAAAGCCAATGGCTGGATTCCTTCGAGGCAACTGCTAAGAGCCTAGCGCGGTCAATTTCATTAACAGAATTTTGAATCAAAAATCGGATTGTCCTCTGCACCAAAGGAGCATCCCAGAGTTTTTGTTGGTTTGTTTCCACTGGGGTACTCTCTCCGGGACAGAGAGATAACCAAGCTTCCCTTGCCTCTGCTAATTGATCAATGTTAAGGTCTTCGTCATTGAGAATTTTATTGCAAAGTTTTCATACGCTATTAGCAGAGGAAAGGAAAGCAGGTAGGGCAACACAAAGAATTTTCCGTACGCCTAAGCCACCGTCTTTTATAGGTAGTGTAAGTTGGGTCCACGAATTATCGTTACGTTGTTTAAGCGTAAATTTGGAATTTTTTCTAAGACGGTATGTAGGCGTGTATCAATATCATTTAGATAATCCGAAAATTTCCAGATTGGACTTGCACGAAGGAGGTAAGTAAATTTTGGGACAAACAGACATATATTTTAAAATGGTATATGCTATGTGAGAATAAGTATAATGATGTATATATATAATCTATAATTAAAAGTAACTTCAAAAAAGGCATAGGTAAGTAATAATGTCGTAGGTACTCAAATAAAAAAGAATATCTACTAAAAGACATACAAGAAAGTTCAAACAATTAAAATCAAAAGTTAGAACAATCGTATCTTGAACTGTCGATAACAGAAATTGAAATATAACGTTTAAATATCTATTTTTGTTTTACAGATTTGTCAGTCAGGTATATACGGGTAGTATATAAGAGGGAGTGGGCGGCGACCTTAGCAGCGGCAGCCGGCGAGTGGCGGCTGAATGTAAAGGCGGCATCGATTGGCAGACTCAGCACGCCGCCCCTCGGTCAACGACGATGTGTGTCAAGTGACCGCGGCCTTGCTCCCCTTTGGATGCTATTAAAAGCCTAATGAATTACGATGGACGCCCTGCTCGAGAGCAGTCCTTGATATGACCCAAAACTCAAGATTCTTAAGAAATACAAGGTCGTCGGCGCACATTTTTGGAAACGCTTCAGTTTTGTCAATGATGGTATTTTTACGTACAATTTGCATATAGCCCTTTTTTCCGATGGTGGCAATATTTTTCTTCCAAATGGCTCTATTTGGTTGGTCATACCATTGAAATGGACATCTTCATCAAAAAATAAAAGCTCTACATTTACGGCTACGACTACAAGTCCGACATTTAGATATATTTCTGCGTAATGATATTAAAAACATAAAAAAAATACATTTCATAGCTCTCTCTACATATAAAGTATTCCGTAAATCAATTGTTTTATTTTTATCTTTAAATTAAGGCAGCGTTTTCTTTTTAACTACATTTTTTTTACTTGGTCTCCAAATCTTTTGTCGCCTTCCAGCTAATTATCTACGAAATTTTAGGTTCAGAGCTCAAAAAGATTGAGGCTTTGAGAAGGATAGAATAAAAAGAGAGAATAGAAACATTTTGTATTTTTAATCCATTAGTAAGTGCTTTGCTCTATTGAATATATTCGTAGAACTATTTTATTTACATTTTTTTATCATTAGGTATATTGATACTTATTTAAAAGTATTTCACATCGACTTACCATATTAACTTCTGATATTGCATCAAAGCTTGCTATAGTCAAATCCATCCCCACGAACAGCGGATCGCCTGAAAGCAATAACATTTTATACAACGAAGCAACAAGCCCGTCATACGAAATAACAAAACGCTGACCATCCGCATTTGCCTACTGAATTCAATTCATATTATTCTTTACGACCCAAGATTTGCAGCATCTGCAATACCGAATGCTATCACGTTATGTAATACGTCGGTCTCTGAAATAACATCTGGTTTACATTGCCAAGCGTACCTTGCAGCATACATAAATACCTACATACCCTACACACGTACAGGTGTGTGATATGTATGAGCAATGTTATTACAACATTCATATTTGCTCCTCGTCTGCATTCGCAATCCTCATACCGATGTAGTTGCAGCACAGATATTTGAAATCGTTTCATGAAATCGAGTTGGATACACAAGAATATTTTAACAATTTACTCTCTGCATATATCAACAGAGATAGTCATTTGAACGATTGGGTTATGATTTTTATGTTATAATTATTTCGACAGGACTTAAATTTAACATAGGTCTACTTATATTATGACGTCGTGCGATGATAAAAAACTCGATACGTAAGTGTTACACATAATACGATTGATGACTTGCTATTTACTGCGTCGCGAGGCCCGCTATATGTTTATGAGGTTGAATATTGTAAAGAAATTCAAATGTGCGAGTGAAACAGCTGCTAACGCGATCAACCACAGGAACTAAAGCCTTAAGCGGTTCCTCATAGAGGGGAAAAATAATACATTTTTCTGATAAGACTTAGGCGATGATGATGAATGTAATAAAATTTATGTAACTTACCGCCGAAATTAGGCCGCAGTCGTATATCGTATCCATCCAGGATCCTAGTGACTGTATGTGTGACGTTCTCTAGACGATCGAACGCTGGCAATCGTTCGCTTTTAACAAATAGATCAAATTAATAATAGATAAGTACAAATAAAGAAATAAACGAAAATTAATAAAAACTGAGAACATCTTGTTAAGTTCCTGTTGGTCTGGTTTTCCTGTAAAAAGGGTTAAGGAGGTCAGACGGTAATCGCTCCATTATAATAACCAGAACCGCCAAATCAGGACCACGATTAAAAGCGTACCCTGGGCTCTGAAGCGTAAGCTGATGATGCAACCGGGATACACGCTCGGACAAAAACGAAGAAGGAAGTATATAAATGATAAAAAATACCAGTTAGGTGCCTTTTTATTTCCTTTTTGTAAATATGAGGAAAAAAGATTAAGACTGAAAACTATCAACTTAAAAATGTCTATAATTAAAGTTTAACAGTTGCTCGCATACTTCGAGCAACACAACTTCCGTAACGGTTCGGAGGCCGTGTTGCTCAAAGCTCGCATATCACATCATTCTTGGCATGCCTTACTAAAACATATTTGAGAAACTCAACAATTTCCTTTTAAGTTTAACAAGACAAATTAAGGGACGAGAAATACCCTTGCCCGACAGTGGGATCATTGATATTTTCATAATCATATAATTTTGAAAGAACTTTACGTCCATGATCATCTCAGAGTTCAATTAGTATAATTAGTAGAGCTGTTACTCTACTCCATTATTCAGGCAATCATTTCAAATTATACTTTGATAAAACCAAAAAATAATAATTAATTTAACTTAAAATGTATTTATTTAGTTATCAAAATTATGTTCATTTAATAAATACAACTTAAGTAACAGTTATGTATTTTTAAAAATTAAAGAGGCAGATAAAACTGTATATATCTATTAAATCATATTATGAGAAACAGTGTTAAACTATTCTTCAGTGCACTTCGATAAAAGAGCCTACATTCAGAATCAAAGAAAATATTTGTGGCTACCCGGCAACTTACCGACGGCCGGCGGCAAGTCTCTGCGGCCGCGGCGCCGCAAATATGCCTTGCCGAATATCTTACGCAAAAACTATTTGCAAACTAAACCGTTGCTTAATTTAAGTTATTTTTTCCCCAGCGCGTAATATTTAAATAAGTAATTTCCCATTATCATTTTAAACTTATGACAAAATTTGCTAATATCAGAGAGGGATTAACTATTCATTGAATTTTTATTCCTCCAAAAAAGTTTTTTTTAAATTTATAATGTAAAATAAACATTGATAAAAGTACATCTTTAATTCAAATTGCTCCGAACTGTGCAAAAAGTTGCCAGTTTTATTACTCCGTGTCAATTTTTAAAATTTATAACATTATAGCAATACTAAATACAATTTTCTAAACAAAATACTTGGAATCTTTTAAAATAAGTACATATTTAAAAAGTTTACCTCCCACTTGGCTTATAAAAGTTTTCCAACAAAGTTTTCAGTTTACTCAAAAGTTTGTTACTTACTAAGCTCGTGCGAGTGTGAATACGATAGGAAGCATAAGAAGTCGCGCAACAGGGCGCGCGTGCAGGCGACAGGAACGCGCGCCACGCGTGCGACGCGCGATCATCGCGCGACCGACCGCGGCCAACGGTGCATCGCGCACTCACCGGGACATTACCACCATATTCACCTGTCTCGCCTCACACACTGAACACATCATTAGTTTTGTAAATATTCCAAGTTCGTTAACATGGCAAGTTGGAGCGAAGGTTTCGTCGCGGGTAATCGCGATCGCGATCTCCTATGTTGTCTGTTGGAGTGTGGCATGAGCGACCGCGGCGGCAGCGTCGCGCGGAGTGTCCCCGCGCGTGCGCTACATGTGCCGGTCGAGCACGCGACTTACGACTTTCTCGCTGAGACCTACCGATGATACTCGCTGCTTTCATAGCCACGGACCCTCTTCATGCTTCACGCTTTCCTTAAACGACAAAACTGTTACGGATGGAACATAAAATAATATCAGGTATCTCCACTCCAGTCGGAACATTGCTCTTTTAAGAACGGAGATTATTACATTTATTTTCGAAACTCGAACGTTATAAAGTCTATTTGGTTGCTATTCATGAGAAATTACAGTTGTCATAATGAATAACATCAATTTACCTAAATTTAATTTTGACAATCTTGAGGATTTCTATCTAGACAATGTAGAGCATGTTACAAAATATTTATATAATTTTTTCAAGTATTGTATATCTATAAATACAGATTTCGGGACGTGGCATATCTCATCTTATCACTAAAACAGGAAACGCAGCACTTATTTATGTCTCTGTCTATTCAATCGATTTAAAAACGGTCTGTAAGCTAAGTACGAGTATAAGCTTACTCAATAAATAAATAAAAGACACTTCGAAATAAATCCAACATAATTAACACGCTCAATAAAATTGACTGAAATCTATACATAAGTAAATTACTTAATAAAGACACTGTCATGAAAGTCACTCCTTATTATTATACACATTATACTTATGTAACTTATATACAACAGCTGAAAATAGAAGCAACACTTCTGACTGAATACTGTAAAAATATATGATCAACAAATAAGTAAACACAATTATAACTAACATACAACACACTAGTATCAATTATACAAAAGTATAAAGTGATTTTTATACCAGCATATATATATATGTGCATGGAATTACCCACCTTTGAATTCCATAACAATTATTAAATTGATTAAATAACTACTTATTAAAATACTAGTAAAACTAAGTACTATTTAACTCTATCTGAAAAAAATATACTTAAAATAACAGAATGGAATGCAGTTAGCGTAGCTTATAGTCGTCTGCATGCAAGGAGTGTCACGCGCCCAATGCCGACCCTGAAGAAATCATTTCAAACGGCCACTGAGATAGCCACAAAATTACTTGCAAAAAGTTTAGGGCGACATCCATATCCGTAACACGACCAGAAAAAGTTTCATTACAACTCACGTGCCTTTCCGTTCGACACACAACACCTTAGGTGCACCCTAGACGCTCATGCGTGCATGATGGAAAACCATCAAACAAAGGGATGGTACTCGAAAGGTGAATTGAATCAACTGATTTCCGAACAAAAAATCCTATTTTTGTTACCTTAGTTTATATCAAAAATTTTGAGATGATTTACGATGGCACAAATAAATCAACTGATTTCCAAACAAATTATCGCAAACTTTTTGATATAAATTAAAAAATATAAATGATTTGTTTGGAAATCACTAGACGATTCAAGTCACCTTTCGAGTACCATCTCTTTGTTTGATGGTTTTCCATCATGCACGCATGAGCGTCTAGGGTGCGCCTTATAGTGACAGCGTGCATCGCATGAAAGTGGCACACGGCGCCGCATGCCGCATCCGCATGCCGCACGCCCGGCGCGTCACCGGCGGAAGCTATTTGCCGGTTTTGCCGGCGCCCGCGTCCGCGCCTCCGACACGATTGCACGACATGCAATACAACTATCCTACTTGACAGATACTGCTTCGCATTTAGAAGATAAGCGCGTTTAGCATTTTTCAGATGGGAATAAAACATTAAACTCGCGACACCGTCATGTAACCGGTACGTCAAAAATACAAACGCATTTTTTTCATTTCAATCGACACTTTCGGCTTGTAGTCTGCGAGATAAAAAGTTATGATTTAAAAAAATTCAAGTTGTAAAGTTTTCTCAGTTTCATAAAAAAAATATTCAGATGTTAACATCATCTCGTCTTATAAAGTGAACTACAAAGTTATTCAGTCTGCATAAATATCTTTTTCACTCTCATCTTAGCAATTTTCCGGTTGCATCATCTACTATTTGCTGCCGAGCGCAGAGTCCGTTGCATAGAAATAACTTAAAAATATGATCCATCGACTAGCCAATGGATATTGACAAAAATATTTTTAGATAATAAAATTGAACTCGATATAAAAAATACAAACAAGCTTGATATATTATTGCCATTTGAGTTAAAAGCAGATATAAGCATTGGCATATTCTTCATATTTTACCAAACATAATCTGGGAAGCTCGACTCAACTCAATGCGTTTGATTTTATCCCTTCCAGATCAGTAAATATACGTGTTATCGGAAAACAACTTGCTATGACTTCGATATTTTTAGCTTATGCTTTACAAAAATATGTATTTTGAACTCGTTGGCACGCTAGTAGCGCACTATAATAATATCAATACGAACATACAGTCATGTAAAAGCTTGTCAAAAAAAATCTTGTTGTTTATTATTGCAGTAAGTGCATATTATTTGTATAACTAATGTTAAATTACATTATTTCTAACTAGGTAGATATGGAAAAATTACATCTTATGACAGATAATAATACAAATATAAACAATCTCATACAAATAACTAGAACATTACACATTCGATTTATGCCTTGAAATTTTTTTGGAGTACAAGCTCAATTCTAAGCTGAGCCGTTGACGAGTTACTTAGGTACGATGATGGATGGATGTGAGGTGACAATAATGACGAGTGCGGCTTGACTCGATGAGCTCCTGAAGTGGTGTCCGCCTGGCAATTATTGTGAGTGCTAGTTGACATAAGAATTTGCCAGGTATATTCGGGATTTTCTGCAAACTCGACGTTATAGCTTCGTTCTAAGATTAAGTATCTATTATTTTAAATTTGTTTATGATAGATAAATATTATTCTTAAAGCTTCTGTTAATTAAAATTTCAAACGGACTATTAAACATAACCACATTTATACAAACTATTTATAACTAAAAAAAACTAGTTTACTAGATACATATAAGAATAAGAAATAATTACTAAAAATTTTAAAAACAAGGCTTATTATATAAAGGACCTGACTGATGGCCTTATATGTATATGGTCATAAATATGGCGATCAAATATATTTAACTCAATTTTTTAAAGCAATAGGCCTGTAAATAGCCATGAATATTATTATTTCTAACCCTGACTCACTAGCAAACATAATAGCATAGACAAAACAAGATGATTATGATTTTTCTTGTTTCCAAACCTAACCCTTTTGTAATCATATCGACAGAAGAACGCGGGATCTGAAATCGGCTTGCATGTATCCAGCAACTTTTCTACGACGTCGGTCCATCTGGTGGACAGATCCATCCAGATGGATGGATAACAATATTCGAAAGAAAAGAGGACTTTAATGGGTAGCGCTTCAGGCTGAAAAATTCTCGCAATGTTCAGAAAGCAGCGGTTTGTTGATCCGCGAGATTGGGATACGTAATGACGGCGATTTACAAGAGACGTGCCCAAGAAATGTAGTAGTGGAGATAGTTGGATAGTGAACATATTTGGCGATGGTACAAATAGTCTTGACATCATAAATTGGCTATTTACATAATGTTTAATTCAAGACAATCATATTTATTTATTTTTATATTTAATCTGTACAAAATACATCTATATCTATAGCATAACAAGTTCAGCTTACTGCTAAAAGATTACTTAACATTCAATTTAGTCTAGGAGTTAAAATGTCTATTATGGTCACAACTATCAGCTATGAGGAAAACGCTATGAAAAGTAAAAAAAAAATCTGCTTTAATGTTTTATTATATCGTATTGATAGATTAGTGAACCATATATAAATTTTCTATACGCAACTTTGCCTAAATTGATACTCTATAAATATAAAAAGCTTCAAGTCAAACATCAAGTTACGATGAATAAAGCTCATTTAAATTTTCAAGCATAAAAGCGTCGCCGATTACATACATAAGCTGGTATTATTCACGACTAAGTGCAAAACAATTTGTAAAGGGCCCCGGGAGCCTCAAATGGAATTTACATACACAATCGCTTCACGACTACGGCGTAGCGCACTTCGTAGCGTCTCGTAGCAGCGTAGCTAGATGCTACGAGACGTGTTGCTTTAAACTTCGAAAAGAAATTTTAAAAGTACTGTGAGGAAAAAAAAAATATTACCATAGTTTGGGATGTAAATTCTACTACTTCTGATTCCGTTAGATATTCTTTTCATAGCTGTTGAATTTTAATACTTCATCTTCTTCTTATCGAGTCATAATTAATATATATGAACCCCAAATTGACTTTGACTAGTACTTTAACAATTTACTTTTTTCATAGTATATAATACTGTTTTCTAAAATTAAAAACTGTTGAAATTAAAAAAAAATAAATAGTGAAACTTTCGACTTGCTAAATATATAATATTCATGTTTAGATTTTTGCAATCACTCGATAAGATAACACAAATATGCATTACAGTGCATTTAAATAACGTGGAATTGGTCAAGTAGTACCCAAACTTAGAACAATAGACAATATTAAAAGTGTTAAATAAATGCCGTTGAATATTTTATTATTAATAACACGAAGGTTTACCGAAACTGCCGTCCATTTTCTACGGGATGGCACTTTTATTAACGTTGACAAAAAGCCATTTTGTAAATCGCACGTAATAATAATATTCATTTGGACAATGGCTCTCAACTCAACTCTATCCAACCGGCTAAAATATCTTTTGGATAAAACTGTTCAAACAAAAACTTACTTAAAATTTAGCGCCTATTTGAGATTATGTTTTTTTTTTCTTATCCACAAAGATACATCAAAATTAATTAATTTTAACTATATGTAATGAAGACCTTATCAAAAACTAGTACCTACATCATGCTTATTTTAGATTTTATAAATTAAATCTTTTAAATTAAATTCATTTTAATGTGATTAAAAGTACGAATTCTCAATTAATTTTCTGTAAATTTTTTTGAATATTTCAATAATATAAATATCATTCTATGACAAACATCAACTTACTAAATAAGGTTACTTTCTCTTTTGTCATGGTGAAAGTTACCAAATTGCAATTAGTATCATTACTTAATGTATCTCTATCAAATAAAATTACAAATGTTAATGGTTCCCACATTACTACATACAATAGAATAACTGTAATTCATACAGATGAACCCAATTATGTAATTGGTAAGGCCTCCGTATTACTTATTATATTTAATGTAATACCTACATATGTAAATATTATTTATTAGATTATTAGATTACAATTTGTTTTCTTAGTCACAGATTATGCATAATATAAAAATATCGTTATCAGATGAAATTTCTTTGATGATTAATCTTTCAAGATTAATGCTTATTTTGCAAAATGTAAATTTGTCTTAATTACCTTTAGCAGATCCTAAAAAATAATTAGAAAGCTCTCCGGATAAGACTGTCATGTTTTATATTGTTATTAAAACTAGAATAATATTTATGTAAGAAATAAAAAATCACTTTTCACTTCAAATGTCCTGTCTAAAAAAAATGTCTTCAAAATGTCGTGTTATTCTCTTATATACAAAACTGTCGAATTACAATAAATTATGAACCCTTAATTCCGATTGAATTACGAGTACATCCAAACAAGATCATTTTAAAGGGATTTCTGTAATAGGGTGGCATCAGTCGGCTCGACAACCCATTATGGCCAGGAGATACTAGTGAAAATTAAAGAGTGCACAAATCGGTCATTTTATGCAATATGCATATATGTGCACATCAATTCCAGTGCCATTGCATAACAAGAGGTGAGTTTTTGTTTACGCTAACGTTATGAAATTCGACTGGTATGTTTTAGAACAGAAATTTTAGAACCTAGTGCGAAAATATCAAGGTTGTCCTAGTTAGTCGAGCACACAGGACACCGAATTAGATCTTCTTAAATAGTCTTGATTAGCTTTTACCCGCAGATTCGATACAAGAATATTCCGGGCTGAATAATACCCTACGTGCTTTTCAGTACTTCAACTATATGCATGGGAAATATTCGAAAAAATTGTTCAGTAGTTTAAGCATGAAGAGGTCACAAACATATAAATTTATATACCTCTACAAACTCACTTTTGCATTTACAATATTAGTTGGGATTTTGGGATAACAACTTCTGTAGCCACATTATTTTTGACGACGATGCCGCACCTACTACGGCGGCAATCAGCCCGGCCTTAGGGATCACGTTGGCCCACCATTGTTCTGAGAACCCGCTTTGCATTTCACTCACCTACACATATTCGACAGTTATTGAATACTCGATTACGACTGCAAGTCATCGACTTCAGGTATTAATCAACTTCGCCATATGCATGCTGATGTTGTAGACTGTGCTTATAGTGTAAACCTCCGCGACATGGTTTTCATGCCAATCTGTTAAACTGGACATACATACCTACAGTTGGGGCAAGTTAGAAATTGGTATTTTTTTAAATATTCGTACTTTTCCTAAAGGTCTTAGGTTTTTTTTAATTATGTTTTAAGTATTTATTATAAGTTACAGTACCATTGAGTCAGTATCCCATAACACAAGTTTAAAATTTTTTTATTTGGGTTTAGCTAAATCTTTGTGATTGATTTGTCTATTTATACGCCTATATATTCTTAGTTTAATGTTTCCTATAATGTTACGTTGTTTTTAAATATAAAGTAGTAAATATTATAAGCTTTCAAATTTGATAATACTTTAATGTGGTTTTATAAAAGTACTTTTTTCCTAAATAGTACTGAGAATGACAGTCCCACAAATGTCAAGCAGTAAGGACTGTATAAACATCTTACGAGTGGCAAATCAAGATTTGTGGCAAAATTTTTGGGTATCGCACACGGCAGTACAGTCAACCTCAGTAATTATTATACGACCACATTCAAATTTATGTCTTACTACACTGGCTTAGGAGTTGGTTTGATAATGACCGTTCGCAGTTGATTGCGCTTGCGCGGTTGCGATGTTCGAGTCACACTCCGCAAAACTGGTCAGCATGGCTTCTAGAGCAAAACGCTGAACGTCTTCGCGGGCTGCCGACAGCGGCGCCACAGCCGCGCCACTATCCTCGGAACTACGCAACAACATCACACAACACAGACAACTTGAAAGATACAACATTGGCAATAAAGATGATGCTGGGTATAAGTTTCGTCGCGATTGTTTTCGGGTGAGTACTCCTAGGGCAATTAACTTCGTAACTTCTATTATGTGAGTAAACAAAAGTACGCACATACTTTGTTGATAGGTACTTAATCTTATTATGCCCTTCAGTTGCGATTGGGCCTGATGTTATCTTCGATAAGATGACAAAAAATATTAAAACAAGTCTATGTCGAGTCACACTGCTGTTGGTTAAATGTTAACTATAAGTAATTAAGTTAAAATTCAAAAAATACCCTACATTACTTTTATAATACTTAAGCATAGATTCCGATTGCATGAAGCCCCTTTATTTTTCAATTCAATACGTTTTCATTAAAATGTATTGAAATTTTATAAAATCAACAAACACCTATTTACGATTATTAATAGTCAAACTTTATAAACTTAATTATGTTAGATAATTTTTTATTTATTTAATAGAATATGTTTATAATTAAAAACCCTCAATGTGCGCCTATTATCCCTTTCACACTTTAGAAATTGCCTTCCAGCATTTGGGCTGTTTTATTGTGGATTGCCCACTCAACAGCATAAAAATATACTCACATTCCCCAAGGATGATTGAGAAAAAAACAAAAGTGTCGCAACAGACATAAGGATTTAAATTGTGTCCTAACGATGGACCCTCGTCAAGTGTCGCGCTTGTTTACTTGTCTCCATAACTGAATCTCATTTAATTGTTTTTTGCCTTATCCGGTACAAATGTTGCGTATCGAAACAAGACGTTTGCGAAATTTGCATGTTCACTGTATCCAACTAGCATTTACCCGAGGCTCTGCTTCTCTAAATCCCATGGGAACAGTACCTTTTCAGGGATAAACGGTACCTTACCTTGCTATGGGTGTATGCGAAACAAGCAGATGGTTTTTGTAGATAAAACGTGACAACGTAACAAACATACAAACTCATTTTCGCAAATAAGTTTTCATGGTTAAGGATAAAGTCTATAAGCCTGTTGTAGGTACTTAATTAATTAATTAATTGTTATTAATTGATTTATTATTATCGGAGATGAGAGAGAAAGAGAGTGCAGGTGCATGGTAAACATTGACACTCAGAATCACTGTCAGAACCATCCCAGTGTATGTCGAAAAGGTGACTAAAGGGCAAACAGGAGTCTAAATTTCCTTATTCCTTTGTTCAAATGGTGGCGGATTCTATTAACAGAGGAGTTTCAAAGAAGGGTTGACGTTGGGCAGACAGCTGGTCATAAATGTTATTTTATGTCCTAACTATCTCATGAAGGGATTCTATCAAATTGAAATGATTGTGATTTTTTTACTTTAGTTGTATTTTTTTTTTAATAAACTAGATATTTTGCACGGATTCACTCGTATTTATTTTAAGGGTGTTGAGTTTACCCGGAAAAAATAGTCTTAAACTGAAATGCAATGAAATCGACAAAAAAAAATTCTTTGTACTTATTGAATTTTAGAAATTAACTTTTTCTTTTGTTATGTAATTATCGTTTTAGTTTATTTAAGTTACTTTTTTGATATTAAAAACATAACAAACAAATGTATCGATTGCAAGTATACATTATTTTAATTGTTATTTATAAACGTATACATGTTGATAGATAGATAGACATACTTTTGATTGTACCATTAACATTCAATAATATATATACAAATACAATAAATACATTAAATGGTACCTTAAAATTATCACATGTGTGTATGATTCATAAAGCGGCCTCTGCTCTGGGAGTAATCAACAACGTAATTTTCAACTGTTAACATGAAAAGGGATAATTTACATGACTGATCGACTTTGTCCCCGACGTAAAAATCCACTCTATCAAAAGACAAATGCGTAATTTAAGTAAACATATTAATTTTTTTTTATTTCCTGTACTTTTACTGTACAAAAACATAATTAGAACATTAATAACGTCTTCAAAACTATAATTTATTTAAATAACATGCATGACAGCATGTTTCAGAATCACTTTGTAGAAACAACAATTTCTAAGTTACTGATACACTACTCTTTTTCTATAAAATTACTGAACCGATTTTGATAAAACTTTCCCTATTTCCTAAGTCTACAAAAACGGTGCAGTTTCTACAATCTTAATCCTGACTTCCTTACTAATATTATAAATGCGAAAATGAGTTTGTTTATTTGTTTGTTTGTTACGCTTTCACTCACAGACCCTATCGCACACACCGCATCAATATACAGACCGCGTCACTTGAATAGCCTCGCTTCCAAAATTTGTTGTAAATCCAATTCTATGAGAGCAATTGTTTCATTAATTTTATTAATAAATTATACTAGCTACCTGTTACTTGTTTACTAAATAAACGAGACAATTAATAATAAATAATAAAAATTTCACTCTTTAGTTACAAATTAGGTGTGTCACTTGAATAGCCTCAGTAAAATAAAACTCTAATTCTAATCAACATATTTAATTTCAATACTTTGTATATTTTCCATTACACTTAATAACGTCAAAAATTCGATTGGGAATAGAATCATATAACGAGCGAATGTAATTTTGGTCCAAATTATTCCAGGTTCTGTGAATTTCTTGTATAAGATCCGCGTTGCTATTAAAATGGCGTCCGTTGGCAAATAACTGGCGAGATAGATAGCCCCAAACATTTTCTATGATATTCAGGTCCGGAGAGTTTGATGGCCAATCTAAAACTTGAATTTTATTTTGATTAAACCAATTTTTTGTTTCATGTGAAGTGTGCGAAGGCGCATTGTCTTGTTGAAAAATCCACTTTCTTTTTTTAACAACTTTACGAATCTCTTTTATTTTTTCTTCAAGAAGGTTTATGTACAGTTTAGAAGTTTGTTTTCCTTTAATAATAGAAATACTGATGATACCGTGATAAGAAATCGCACCCCAGACCATTACGGAACCACCTCCTGAATGACGATATGATAAAATTTTCTCTTCTTTTCTCAAATCGTGAAAATAATATGAATATCCATCTGGACCATCTAAATTAAACTTTTTTCGTCGGAAAAAACAACATCACACCACTGATCAGTCCAGGACATATGTATTCTAGCAAACGATAATCGCGCCTTTTCATGACTTTCACGCAAACAGGGTTTCTTCTTAATTTTTCTCCGTTTGATGTATGATGAAGAGTTTATTATGCGTCGTACTGTAGATAATGAAGCACTGGTGTTTACCTCGTTTGCTATTTGCCTGACTGTCTTCGAAGAATTAGATGCTGCACGTAAAATAAGTCGGCGTTCTCGTAACGAAGTAGCCAATTTTGTGCGACCTTTATAATTTTTTCCATAGTTTTCCTTATCTTTCACGTAATTATTAATCACTTTAGCACTACGACCAATTTTATGCGCAATATCACGATGAGACAATTGTTTATCCAAATAAAAATTTATTTTTTCTATTTCTATATCCGTTAATTTTCGACCACGACCCATAATCAAAAATATTCCAAAACTATATGAAATGTAATGAACACTGTTAGTACAATGAATTAGCATCAAAAATTCAAAACAAACAAATGCGAGGACAGTTGGAAGTCAACTGAGGCTATTCATGTGGAACGGATAACTCGAGCTTCGACTTGCGCGCGGAGTGCCGTGGACACGCTTGTACAAGTTCGTACATGTTTTGTGATACACTGTAGACGAATAATCAAAATATGACAAATAAGTACGTATTAGTACATTGTATGAATATAAATTGCTGAAATATGAGATGAGGCTATTTAAGTGACGCGGTCTGTATATCCACTGCACCAATCTTGCTAAAATTTGGCAAACACGTAGGTAGAAGTATTGAGAAGGACATAGGATACCTTTTAACCTGGGAAAAAGCACTGTTCCCGTGGGAAATTCACGCGGTCGAAAGCTAGTATTACATACATAATGCTGGTATTGTCCACAAAACCACATATTTTATGTAATTGAATCGTGAAGCTTTAAAATTTATTTTATCACGCCCTCTATAAAAAATAAGCCCTAGTTCTATATGTCAACTACACCAGACAAACCCCATGCTTATTTTTTATCCCAATGAAGTTCGTATCTTAAACACATTGCATTGAATACTGCCATTCCCAAACAAAGCATTGGTAACAGTTCCCAACACTCGGGATGCTATTCACCCCACAACTATGTTAGCAGAACGCTGGTAAACTTTTAATTACTACTTTGTATGTTACCTGGGTGTTGATTCTGCTAACGTTAAGTCAAAATCGTGTCAAAATAGTGTTTCAATTGAAGTGCTTTTTACAATTTACAAGAATTATGACAGTATGTTGTGATGTGAATGTAGTGTGGGGTGTGACCATCAGCAATGATATAAAAAAAATTTACATTACTTGAAGCTAGTGTATAAAAAAGCACTATAATTGAAACACTATTTTGACACGATTGTGACTTAACGTTAGCAGAATCGACGCCCTGGATTGTTTTGTGACTATTTTCGTGAATGGGCAACACTATCAAAAATATACACATACCATCACGCTTGTTTCACACATAACACTTCAGATTTCCACTTGCTATGATCATCGCATTCTATACGTCACAATTGGCTAGTCCAACTTGTACAAACATGTCTAATTCGAAAACCATTTCGAGGAATAAGCTTATTAAACAGTTTGCGGTAATTAGATTTTTTATTAAGCACGTATTTTTTGAGATAGTTGCAAAAAACCCAATGACCTTCATTTTCGATAATTTACTACAAGGTCAAATAAATTATACAAGCCGCTTTTTTTTGTGAGATGGCAGCATAGGGATTATATACTCTTTGACGCGGAGTGACGTCATCGCTGTATGTATCTTTGGTATCTCTAAAATGGTCTATTTTATCGAAAAAAACACATAAAAATCACTATCATATTTTTTTGGACTAGCCAATTGCTTAAATAGTATAAATTTAAAATTTGAAATAATTGAGATTGAGAAGTTTGATAGTATGACAGACAACGTCTCCTGACCTATTCAATAGTACTGTTAAATAAAAAGTCTTTATAAGTCTACCGTTCTTTCGAAAAGCTGTCAGAGAATAATCTATGCCTAAAGTAACGCATCCGTACACTATAATCACAATGGCTCCGTCAAAATATTTCATTTCATAAGGGACTGTAGAAGTATAATATGGGACTTACTAGGCCATATAAAAGGCCAACAGCAAATACATTTTGCGAGAGGGATAAAAGTTTTGCTAAGTATGTCCCTATTCTGACCACAACTTTTACAGAATCCTCTCGAATACAGTTATTTATTACAACCGCGAAAAAAAAAGTTTCAAATATGATCATAATGTATTGGCAAATATGAATTGGAAAGCTATATAAAAAAAATGAATTTAAAAATGGATATATATATTTGCGACACTGTTTGATAAAATGAAATCATGTTGAAAGCCACTGTGGTGTAGAGATACGTATAAATATCCTTTGGTTACATCCATTGTTAACATGGACTATATATACTACTGTACGCAAATCAACGCTATTCATAAAACAACCAACCAACGAAATCAGACGTGTTTCCTTTCTAACCCTCCACGCTGCACCACCATTTTCGAACAGTTACCTACGTACTATATAAACTATACTATAATACACTATACAACCAACAATATACAACAATATACTATATACATACAAGCTTAACTTGACTTTTCGTCGTATTATCCAGCGAAAGGATAACAACACGTGCCACGGATCAGTTATGAATACAAAATGAAGACAAATGAATTCCAACCAATAAGTTAAATGTAAACATAATTATGACTTTATTAACCCTATGTACAGTGTAACTTTGTGCTGATTGTTTGCATCCAGTTCAGCTGTTTACGAGTCAGCCAATTGTTATTTACAGCTTCGTGCGTTCAACTTTCCTTGTTTATTTGTAGTATTTGTTATATTTACGCTTATCATCACACTTACTTTAAGCGAAGAATCCGGAAAAAAAAATATTCCATGACATTTTATTCCTAACAATGTTCTAAAATTCTCTCCTAGTCTTTATCCTCTGTATATTTATTTATGTGTGTTTCCGAAATAAATGCTATTTCATTTATATTCGCGTAGGTATATTCATTATTTATTCAATTAATCAGATTCTCACCTATACTTAGATCGTGTTTTAATGCAAGACTATAAACCATTTTCTATAAAATAATCTTTTTGCGAAACTTATCTCTTAGAAAAAAAATACAAGATTAAGCGCGTATGTAGGAGTTAACTTTGAAGTAGTAGTAACATTGCTATAAAGAAACAAACAACAGCGAACTTATCTCGTGATGATGCTTTTTGTCTTTCGAAATCAAAATTACTTAATGAGCTTCATTATTTATTAGAAACTACCTTATTAAAATAGCCTAATTGAACTCATGACGACTTAGAAATTTCTATTAACCATCTTGAGATATTTGATAAAAGACTGAAATGTTAAACAATAGTTAGTATTTTATTGAAATTGCGCACTTCATTTACAGTTATCATAACCTGTAACAGTAATAAGTATAAAAATATATGTTTCATCACATAGCGTTCGAAGTTTTGTAAAATAAAATAAGAAGAGATTATATACTTATTTTGTTAGTTTTAAGTACAAACCTAAAGAAGTAGTGGAGGCAAAGTTTTGGCGCCGAAAAACTTGCTTATCTCATCCATCGTTCATTGTCCTACTCGGCGACACGGGGCTTCCGACCGCCGCCGGAGTGGGTGATAGATCGGAAAATAACATTATCGAAACCTACCTAAACATATCGCCTGCCATAAATTATTATGCCCGAGCCTACGCCACAAAGCCGGTCATTTGCTTACATCATATTTAAGAATATAACATGACAGCCAGAGAGATTATCATTCTATTAGGGAGTGTGTTTAGCTTTTTTGGCGATCCAATTCATGGCACACTTGTATGCTTAATATACTTGCTTTCGCTGTTTTGTTCATTTGCTGTATGGGTTACTTACAAGAGCAAACAAACCAATGCATATGGAATATAAGGAAATGAAGGTTCACTCGCGCCACCTCTAATTAAATGCATGATTGAACATTTTTCAAAAGCCCACAGATTAAATCCCTTCGTTGAAATTGAGATTTTACTTGCAATTAATAAAGATACCGTGTAAGATATCGCAATAAATTTACTTTATAATCAAAGAAATCAACTTACTTGCGTTATGTTTGGTTTAACTTAGACATTATTTTTCCCTCAGATACTTGTAGCAAACCTAAGAGTAACGACAAATTACTCGTTATCAATCTTAAAGGATACTAAACTAATACGGATATTTGAAACAATTGCTTATATACAAACATATTTATAGTATGTGTTGTATTTTATTTTGCAAAATAGTAAGTCAATATACCCAAGTCTCAATCTCTACTTCGAAATTCAACAATATTGGTTTAGGGGGTTTAGCTTTACTCTTACATGATTGATGGAAATACGTACAATAATATAATATGTTAGATAGATGTTTACATGTTGCTTTTGAATATAAGAAGAAATTAAATTTTTATCGCTCAGGAAAGTATGGCAGAGAGCTTATTTCGTAATCTTACCGTACGTGGGAGAACATTCCTTTTAAAGTGCAATATTTCTACTTTTACGGGCACTGTAAAAGTATGCATATATCACATCATTTCACAAACATGAACCTTCCACTAACATACATAATATCAGAACGCAGCGCAATGAACGATTTAAAGTAATGTAGTAAATTAAATTGCTTTTAAATTGGTGTCAGATGTAATTTTCTGAAATTAGGTCACACAATTTGTCAAATGACAGTTCGGCGCGGTTAGGATCAAACAAGATTAGGTGAATCCAATTCCTGCCGCATGCAAACTCAGTTCGACATCGCTGTATAGTTTAGACGCGAAACTAGTTCAGATAGAGAATGGCGCTCTATTGTTCAGATTTTCTGAAAACTATTACTTAATAATCTAAATGGAAATAATTTACATGTATTGTTTACTCGCCTTGAGTTTTTGTTTTTATGCAAGGTATAAATATAAAGTATGAGAAAATACTTATAAGAATTGTACCTAATCTGTCTAGAGCGATGTAATATTTGGCAAAAATGCTTACTTGTACAAAAAAAAAACAAAATACTGTGATTGTTATCCAGAAGGGGTGCCACCGTAATTCATCATCCGCAGATTACAGCAGAGATTGTATAACAATCAATTTGACTGACATTTTTATTACTTTCTTCTGCTAACAAATACTATAATACAATATGTTCTATTACGTACTTTACAACTGGTTTGATGATATTTCACTAGCACAAATCTACGACTGATGCGTTGTATACAAATCCAATAAAATCACTTCTTTGTAGCGCTATCGCTCTACTCATGTGAAAGGACGTTAACAGAAAATATCGCATCCCCTACGTGCTTATCGCACCCGACAACTTCTATAGAAAGGACCTTTCAAGAGTTTCGACCCTGCACATTTGAGAATATTGAAATTTACGAGTGTTCTTTAAGAGTCTTCTTGACAAGGCATGATGAGGTTCAAACAAATTTTACTAAAAGATATAGGTCATAAATTGAATACTCTACCACTTTGCTTGAATATTTTTAAACGATGTAGCAATAAACATTTTAAATTGCAATGCTCATCCCTCGATCGTATGTTGCCTTACGAAGTGCCACACTGCCTTACCATACCGGCTGTCGAAGGAAGCTGGCCTGCCTAAATATAACACTAACCTAGTTAATAAATTTAAAGACATCAACGTTAGTTTAAGTTTCAATGACACGAATGACGCATCATCGAGTTTCCTGAGGAGTATCATATGCAAGGGCACAGAATTGACGGAGTGCCAACTATCGACCGATGAGATGACGCCTCAATGTCAACGGCCACTTTCCACGATTCATTATCACTTAACTAGGGAATTTGATTGAATAATTTTATTTTTAAAACGGGACATTGATTGTCTTCTAACCAATAACTAGCATTATCAAAAGCCACCGAATAATATCCGTGTGATCTCATAAAGAAGCTCGATAGCCAAGCATACGTGTTTGTATGATAGCGCGTGTCAAGCAACGGCAAGCACCACCTAGCTTGGATTGGTCGCCACTATTGACCTTTGAATCTTGAGCTCCTTCGTGTTTCGGAAGTAACGTACCTTCCTCTGTTGAATCTGTCTGTTAAAGCTAGAGAGGCCTAAAAAAATCCAACAGTGAAATCTTAAACCTTGATTGGAGTACGATGGGAAAGTAAAATGCTTAATCATATAAGAACTTATTCCTGCGTCTTTATGTATATAGATATTATGTTTTACACCAGGCACTCTATTATGGACATCCAATGAATAGAAGGTCTTAACCATTTTTATGAGCATTCCTCCCGCAAGAGCAAACAGGATTCGGGGCACGGAATTGTTTGCATTTCCTCTCATTACTGCCGGTCACATGCGGATCCTAGGCGACTTATTGCCAAGAGCACATAGATGGATTAATGTGTTACATATACTACGACATATATGTATAGGTTCTTCAACGAAGCCGTGATAAAAGGTTATAAAAAAATTATTTATTTATGTACACAAAAATAAAAACAGAATAAAATGGAAACCACAATGAGTATAAAGGTCTACCACTAATTTCAATAGAAATCTCTCCCAGATATAGTAATGGAATGTTATGTTATCATTCTTTAAATATTTTGTAGATATAGTTAATCAATAAAATATTTAAAATAAGGCGCAAAGAGCGAACTTTATTTATTTTGTTGGTATTGGTGTTAATAAAAGATTTTAGATATAATTTATCTAAAACATATTCGACAAAATGAAGATTCTTTGGTATGTGAAAAAAAACTGAGTTTGCATACAATTTTACCTTGAGTTTCTCACTCGGGTGCACATAAGAAATCGAGCAAGGCCGGAAATAAGCGGATTAACTCGCCTGTGTTACAGGAAGACAGATGCATTTTCTCATAATAAAATCCATCCTGCCACGTCGCATCTAGGAAATAGTTTAAATTGAAAACGTGCAATTATGACCCTCTTATTCCAAAATATTCCTTATTCCATAATTTAAAGATTTTGTAAATTATTTAAACATAGATTTCCAAATAGCAACAAGCGGCCGCGCTTCTTAATTCTATGTATTTAAATTACTTATCACAAATTACATGCAAAATTATAATAAAATATATTTTTAATACATTTAAAAAGGAAATGTAGTATTTTATATTAAACTTGTCAAAAAAATATAAAATGATAATAAAATAACTATACTCTGCGGAGTTAGTAATGAAATAAAAAACAATATCATAATTTTCCTTACTATGTGTAGATAATTTACCTATATAAAAAATGGAAAATTTAAAACTACGCAGTAAAAGTGAAAATATTTTGTACTCATTTATTATATTTAAAAATAAATAGTATGAGTAAACATTATCTATTTATTTATTTAGGAACTGCTCAGTATGACATCAGAGAGCGATGGACATGCAAATATATGACTGATGGGTTCCTGTTTTCTTCCCTTACGGGAAAATATATAATAACTAGCTGTTGTCCGCGGCTCCTCCCGCGTAAAACTCGGTTATATCGCGCCAAAAGTAGCTTAAATTTTATTAAAATCGGTCCAGCGGTTGAGCCGTGAAAACAGTCAGACAAACGTAAAGTCTTTCACATTTATAATATGAAAGTATGGCTAACTATGAAATATACGACATAACTATTACATAGTTGAGATTTTGGCTCACTTGTGTAATTTCAAGCTGACAACAGAAGCCACGGTTGCTTGCACGTACCTCTTTCATACAAGTGGCCGGACGCAACCGGGGAACCGCTGAGATGATGAAAAAGATAAACGCGATGATAAATACTCTTTTAAAATATTTTTATTAATTTTATTTTTATTTCGTTATACATGGAAATCTTAGATTTTAAAATTATTTATATCGTTGGAATATTAACTAACTATAAACTTACAACAATACATTTTTAATTTTAATCATGTTTTAATACAATTTGGTTGCTAGTTAAATATTCAAAAATAACTAATTAAAGTTTTTTGAAAACGGGGCTTGAAATAGGCTGCTTTATGCATGTATTTAGGCATGCGTAGTGTGCTAAATAGGTAAACTTGAGAAATAATATCATCAATCTTATGAGCTCTGATAGAAGCAACATTCTCTTGGTAAAATAATATACCACTAGGTTCGGTTTGGAAGTAAATTGTTTGATCAGCAAACAGCTGTTCCCATCAATATTAATTACTAATCTGGACAATATTGTTTGCGGTCGCTGTAATTTTAGTTAGGCTTATGTTCTTTTTTCTCTCTCTCTCTCTCATTTAAGCGTATTCTCGGTTGCGTCATCAGCAGGTTACATCAAAGCCCAGGGTTCGATTTAATACTTTGCCTTCTCCGCTTGGCTTGGTCTTCGGCATCCCTGGGTATGAGACCATTTGCACTTTTCGGGGTTGTTTTATTAGGACACTTACTTCAACTGGCAAATACGGAACCCTTATAAGATCATTTACCGGCCGGTTTTTTTTACATTTGAATTGGTAATTTGTAAATTGTTAGTAATTTTACTAAGAATTTACAAATTATAAAACGGATAAAAATTTAAATATTTTAACTTGATTATTAATACGATTCAAGTACACGTTTTGAAATCGTCGCCCCTTATTCTGCCTTTCAAATATTTCTCGTTCACAAATAAAGATCAAACATCAAATCTGTGAAAATCTTATTGTTGAAGTAGGTATACTCGTATTATAAACCAGTTTACATATTTAATATAATAAAAAAACGTTTTCAGTAGTTTTATTTTATTGTCGGCTACCTATATACAATCTAATTTTATCCTCAATCTTAATACAGAAAGTTATTGTCATATTTTGACTATATAGACCTGTCGTCTGTATATTTTGTTCAATAAAATGAATTTACCTATATAGTCGACTCTCTAAAAAGTAGATTAAATATATAAAAACAAAAGATATAACAAGAAATAAAATTAAAACAAATTTTACCGAGCCCAATTGACGAAGTCTAATTTATTTTTTGCAGTCCTTCCGCACCTGTGCGTAACATTTTAAGGTGGCAGTGCGGCCAAGGTACTCTTATCCCTGAGGAATAACCCTTTTCTTCATCAAAAATACCTTCGTCCCCAACGACATAAAAATTCTCTTTTGTTATTATGGTTGATAATTAAAAATAGTAGGTATTTTAAAAAATGTAGAAAGCGAAGTCGTCAACTTTTAGAGCCTACGACAAAGAAAATTATTATAAAATTAAATTTCGATATTTTTGTTGTAAGTACTTGTTTTCAGTTGTTCCTGGCTATAAATATAAAACTTTTTGGGAAGATTAGATGTCAAGAGAGAACAATAAAGTTGGCTGATATCAGTGTTATTATATTCTCGCATTAGGAGCTTTGTAGCTTGGCTTGTGGCAACTAATTTAACATGAAATGATTTTGGAGGATCTTCGAGCAATACGGCATTTCCGTACCTGCACAAAGGTATAGTTGGATCGTCAATAGTCAGAAAAATCTAGAGCTTCTGACACAAGGATGTTAAAAAAATTGTAACATGCATTTGGTAGTTTGGTATTTGTTTGAGTATTAAAATTTCAGGTAGAAGCGAGTTCAACGCGGGCGAAGCCGCGTGTAACTAGCTAATAGTTTAACATCTGCGCTTAAAGCATAAAATATGGACCATAGATATTTTTTGTTTTATCAATTTAAACTAAAGATGTTTGATGAAAACGTAGTCAATATATACTCTTTGGAAGATAATATAAAATGTCACGTCAGTAATTTAACGTGTTCATAATTGTCAATAAGTAACCTAATCTAAAAATGATTGAAATCAAAATGTACCAACGAAATATGTAACAAAAATATCAACCAATGTCTAAAATGTATTTGCTCCTCAATACCAAGGTAAAAAAAGAAGCAATGTAAATATTAAAACTATTTATATTAAAATATGCCCGAAATTATTGGTTCGATACGTAGTCGTAACCTGATTCAAAAGCAACACTCTACAAGTTATGGAAATCCGGCAAAATGAAGACCTGCATTCCTAAATGGCTTACACAATGTTACTCACCAGAAGACATCAGTTATTCCAATGTGACCAACTTTTTCATGTCTGCTATCGATTTTTACTTATCTTTAATCGGTAGCTTATTAATTCTACTTGGATATATATTTGGAAAAGTCCTGTGTGATGACTCGCAGATATGTATCTCTGGAAACATTTTAATACTAATTGGACATTTTCTCGCCATGCTATCCGACGCTTGTACCATTGCTGAAGATTTTTACTATGTCAATCAATATAGACGTGACTTCAAAATAAATCATTTCTTCGTTATAGCTAATATATTATCTATGTTTGGAGAATACAAAGAATTAAAGTCTTCTCTCAGGGCTCAGTAAATAATGCTCACAATGAGCCTGCCTCACTCAAATGTTGTATCTGAAAGAGATACAGTCGTACTTGGTGCAATTGAGGGCTTACCTTCCGTGCATAGGCCACCTGGTCATGGCAATCGGATATGTCTTGGAACAGATATATGATATAACACCACCAATACCAAGTGGAATTGTTTTGATAGGTCACATCTGTGTGTTGTCGGACCCTCGCGCGCTTTCTGAAGATCATCCTAATATCCAAGCTTTAAACATTATATTTTTAATCAGCAACATTTTGATGTTTCTTTATGATATTTTAACTTATTCCGGTATGGAGTTGCCTCTTATTGAAGACATGAATCGGTATTTTGATTGATACTTTCTTTTACATTTCGTCAATTTTTTGTGGTTTTATATATAAAGAGCTTTATGTTACATACATCATATATTAAAATAAATTTTGTTGTAAAATATTCGCATTTTTTGCACAAAGAAATTTTTTATTATATGGAATTAATGTAAATTGGGGTTGACTACAGCCCACAAGGAACATTAATTATAAAAACATAAATAAACCCTTGCAACGCATAATTAATGAAAGAGGGTTTATGTATAAGACAATTTTAATTGGCTACTTGACAATGTTGGCACAGGCAAATTAAAGGTTCTATTCTTTGTGGTAGCTCCTTTAAATTTAATAAAAAAATGAGTTAGTGTCACCTAGTTTTGCCTGCGGCTCCGCTCGTGTTATGTTTTATCACAAAAAACACAAACTTATGTCCTCTGAAGCTCACATGCCTTCAACTCATAATTTAGCTCTTTAAAGCTCTTTAAAAAATGAGTGTATTTTAAAAAGTTATGCAAACACAATGTTTTTTCGTTATTAAAACTCAAGGTTTAACACTAGCTATCTAGCGGAGCTGGCCATAGAAATTTAAATTACAAAGTTAATGCATCAATCAAATCCGTTGCTGCCATTCGCCTCATCTCATGTTTTGTTTTTACTCGACAACCCGTATCCTGTAAGTATAGGACTATTGAACTCCGCAATATCTGGAGTGCGATCGGGGCCCAAGCACGGCCGAGTTGACAATTTGGCACATTTTGTAGCAAGCAGAGAGTCCTCGCGGTGAGAGCCCTCGGCGCCGATGAGGCCGCACAATCACTTTTATCATCGCACAAAGGAAAATAAATTATTCAAGGTCATTTGTACAACGAAATTTTTCGTTATAAAAGTTATAGGAACTGCTTGTTTGTTATGAAAATGGGAAAAGTAATACATCAGCGAATCCTAGGCTCCCTACATTTTAGATAAGTAGATAAAAATATATTATCTTTAATTGTATATATCCTTATACAAAATGTTCAAACTTATGTTAACATTATATATTCTTAATTCTAGGCTATTTGTTTAAAAGTTATTTATACCTGCAGTCTAATTAAACTGGAACTGAAATTGATGTTTGATTGAAATGGAAAATTGATGGTCAATTTATTGAAAGATAGATGAATAGTTCTATATCGATGCTTCTTTGAAATGCTAAGTTAAAGTGTTGAATATGTCCCAAAAGGGAAAAGGACGGTACGGCCGAACTCACTCATCGGGTAAACTGTCTTACACCCAG
Source organism: Apomyelois bistriatella (assembly GCA_947044815.1). Lineage (NCBI taxonomy): Eukaryota > Metazoa > Arthropoda > Insecta > Lepidoptera > Pyralidae > Apomyelois > Apomyelois bistriatella. The sequence goes on from OX345693.1 coordinate 4,945,738, forward strand.
CTTTTAAGGTGATACCTCGGTGAACACTAGCGCGACCGTCATTTAAAAATCATTACTCACTGAAAACACAAGTTATCGAAAATCCCTCTGCTGTAATTAAAGGTCTGGATCTAAAGTTAATTTAAAACATATTAAATCATTAAATTATAGTTCCATTTAGTTACAAATTGCAAAAGTGCTAAAAGTGGCCACTTTTAACAGTTTTGCAATTTGTAACTATTGGGAACTATAATTCAATAATTGAATATGATTAAAATCAACTTCAGATCCAGAACCATAATTACAGCAGAGGGATTTTTGATAACTTGTGTTTTCAGTGAGTAATGATTTTTAAATGACGGTGGCGCTAGTGTTCACCGAGGTATCACCTTAAAATATGGCATTGGATTTCAAATATACACATGTGGTCCCGCTATCTTGACATACATAATTATTTCGTAGCATTTGTGTTCGTATTTGCTCGTAGCATTCATTCTCGTAGCCGCTCGTAGAACTTACTTTCGTAGCACGTCGTAGCACGTCGTAGCACCTCGTAGCAATGCGTAGCATTCGTTTCATTTTCGTAGTAGTGCGTAGCATCGGCGGTCGCAGTTGTTTTCTTGGCCTCTCGTGCATTCCTCTTTGTGACAGGTGGTAGCATTTCTTACCCTACAATAACGCATACATAATTATCATTTCCATGTGGGACATCAACACAGTTATTAAAGGTTACTATTACTCCAAACGCATACCATGCCTGTACAAGAAAATGTAGACCTATGATTGTACCCAAAGGCAAAATAGGGAGGAGCTGAGCTCATCGTCTCTAATATAGAATCGTTATGTTTTTGCTAAAACCCTCTTTCACCCTCATTTCTGCAGAGTAGCCAGAGGTTGTTTCCCACTAAACACGGAGGAGCAATTAACTGAACTAAAATCCATATAAGCAATAAATCATATGGCGAGAGATCGCGCCGAAATCGCGGTCAGAACGCAGGATTCAATAAGTAATTAGAGAAAGGCTCTCATCACATTAGCGCCACTTTAGCCAAATTAATGGCTATCGTAAATAAATCGCCGGCGAGCCGCACCGTGTGTACAATGAATCACAATTTCTCACGAATGTAGGGTTAATGGCAACGGTCGAAACAATAAAGAACTCTTGGCTTACTGGCTTTGTTTTTAAATACTTCTTAAGACGATATCTAGATGAACACTAGCGCCACGATCATTTAAAAATCATTATTCACTGAAAACACAAGTTATCAAAAATCCGTGTTATGTAATTAAGGTTCTGGATCTGAAGTTAATTTTAAACATATTAAATTATTAAAACAAATTAAAACAATGCAAAACTGCTAAATGTGGCCGTTTTAAGAAATAATGCAATTTGTAACTATAGGGAATTATAATTTAATATGTTTAAAATTAACTTCAGATCCAGAACCATAATTACATAACACGGATTTTTATAACTTGTGTTTTCAGTGAATAATGATTTTTAAATGACGGTGGCGCTAGTGTTCACCGAGGTATGGTCTTAAGCAAGTCTTAATAGTTTTTATTGGTCGCTTAGGTACTGAGGCGTTACCCAAAGGAGTAGCAGGTTACCTCATAACATGTGTTCTATTGTTCCGTCCGATAACTAAGGGATCAATATAAAAAAAGTTTTTTAGTAGGTTTTTTACTCTAAAATTTTCATTTTTCGAAAAATTCCGTCATTTCTTCAAATGCTTATAAAATACTTCACGCGCTATTATGCGAGAAAAAAAGGTTATATTGAAACTTTAGTATCAAACTTAGCAAAGAAAACTTGGCCAGTCGTACTGGACAAGGCTAATGTGAGTTGCTCCCGTAATTCTCTATTTTGTTGTCAGTGAGGAGCGCCACCTCCTAACTTGCAGTTAGAGCACCGTGACTCGACGATACGACTGTACAACTTTCGTATTTATTGTACTTTTTTCTTCAGTTTGGACATCATCATGCCGAGTGTTACTTTTGTAACAAGTTGTACATGCTTATTGTTTTGTTTATCATAAAGCAATCGTTAAGATGGTTGACAGGGTTGTTTTAGTGAAACATACAAACGGCTTTACCGATTTTTATGTTTTTTTTTTGTGTAAGTATATAGATAGAATTGAGAATAGAGTGTTTACTACCTTTTGGAGCAATAAAAGCGGGCGGATCCGCGAGCAACAGGATTAATTACAGTCATCATCATCTCACCGTTATTTCGTTCACGTTGTGGCACGATGCTACTTTATCACAGGATTGCTAGTCTAATCATAAAATTGCTTACAAAAGCTCAATCATCGCATGTACCTAATAAAAACAAAAATCTCAAACAGAAGCGGTAAAGCCGCTACAAAATTTGTTAAAAAGCTTTTGAAGTCTTTAGAAAACTGGAGGCCATTATCTAGGCAAATGAGCGCGCATGCAGGACCAAACTAATTTTCATTAATGCCACGAGCAGCCGCGCTCGAGCATACTGCTATTCTCATTCAGCCCTCGTCGGGAGACTTGACTGACATGCAGAAAATTGATCAATTTTACCTCTAAATTATTTTAGCATAAGTAACTTGCTTGCGGCTTTTCCCGCGTGGAAGCGAGCGTTGTGGTATCTCACTGAAAATTACTATAACTATACCGTTTTTATGAGTTATGTTAGTTATCTTTCTATTTATTTGAAGTAACATAGTATTTTTTATTGCCAAAAAATAAAATAAAAATAAAATAACAAAAATTTATCACAATTACAAATTATATTAATTCTATTTATTATAATGCACATGTACCGTAGTATAAAATAATATTTGCTTTGTTCTTCGTCTTGTTGTTGAGTTAAAATGCGATAGAAAGTTTTTCCCATACGTGCCATCTTTATCTAAGATTCAAATTCTCTATTCTATAAACAGACAAAGTAAGATGACATGTACATATATTTAAAATATTCCTAGAACATAATATACAGTAAACTCCTTATTCGTTCCTTGAAATCAAATAGAATTCAGTGTTATCGAGATTTGCAAAGGAATATAATAACCGGGTCAAGTACATGAATCCCGTAAAGTCGGGAGGGTTGTGTTTTTTAAAGGAATGTTCTGTTTTCTATAAAACTTCAAGGTTATTTTATTTTCCCTTCTGTTAGCGAGTTTAATTGTAAGCAATGCATTTATGATCCATTTTTTTTAAATTACTATTTATTCAAGAATCATATCTTAAGATGATGCAAAGTACACTTAGTATTATGCGAAATTCCAACAAATTAATGTTTATTCAAAGAATTATCTGGAGTAAAAAAAATGCTTAGATTGGAAATCTAATATGCGAAAAGCCTATATCCACCAGTGGACATCTTGTGGCTGATACGATGATAATAGTTGAAAATAAAATTATATTTATGTTTTGTGTAAATGTTTAGTTAAATCTACCTATTGAAAGATGTATCTTTTGAACCAATTTAAAAGTATCATTTTTAGTTCTAAACAATTCCAGACAGACTTATAATTAATTAGTGATTAATTGAGTTGAATCCCTTTAATGAGACGTCAGGTTGACTCCAAAGCCCGGGATGAGAAAACTTTGAAGTTATCTCACCAAAAAAGTACTTTTGAACCTTTCTATCTTTATGACTTTTCTCATCAATCAAATAGGCGTTTTTGCTAGATACCACTAATAAGTAGCTCTAGTTCCTTTTAATGAAAAAAATTCACTTAATTTAAAAATACAAGTATTAAGACGCCGATTAATTAATTTAAAAGAAAAAAAAGAAGCCTTAACTTTTAAGCTATTTTAGTAAATCAATCTGATATATTTTTGTAAATATTTTTACAACTAGCTGACCCGGCGAACTTCGTACCGCCATTCTTAATATTTTTTTCCGTAAGACCTTGTACAGGGTATTAGAAAACTCCAAAAAGAAAAATCAGCCTAATCGGTCAAGCCTTTTTCATGCTATGTCGTGACAACGGAAAACGGATTTCATTTTTATATATATAGATATATTAAGAGTGACGAGCCTTTATAATACATGTTTATGAATAGTCACGTATAGGACGGCATTAATCAAGTTTTTTATAACACTAATACCGGACGGCGAACGGAAGAGAGGCAGACCAAGCAGGAGATGGCGTGACGATCTCAACACTTTTTTGGAAGAGTGGCCAGATTTTGCCCTGGATAAATATGAGTGGAGAAAGAGGGAGAAGGCCTTTGCCAGCATTGGGACACGATATTGGATGGCTAAAAATGCTAAGTGTTTCGGATAAAACATTCATCAGACAAATATATATTCACGTTGAATTTACTCGATTCGGATAATCGACAAGTATTAGTTTTGGTACATCACTACCGGGTTTGGACGCGCGTGACGCCATGACAGTACCAGTCAGTCTGCTTAATCGCGCGGCCGCGGTTAGATGCATTCCTTTTTTGATATTACCTGTGAAGTCTCGGAATAGACTACTCAAATACGATTCGCGTTAAATCTTCGGGAATAATTGCGCATTAATATCGTGAGTGAGGCCCGGTTGCCTAGTGGATAAAGGTTTAAAGTTTATTGACAATTGAACACTCGTTAGTGAAATAACCTGTGTGGAGACCTCCTCTACCTGACTTCGCGTGCTTCTTACCTTTCTGCCTTGTCCTAATTTGCTTTGTATCTGCTCAGTTATTTATTGAGATATTTAAGTATGCTCTTATTTATATGTATTATATATATATATTTATATGTATATATATATAAATATTTATGTATGTATTTATTCTATTCTATTCTATTCTTCGCTGGACCGACACCGAATTAATAGGGGATGTGTAGGAATCTCATGAGAAGGGGCATAAACGGGTTTAATTAATTCGGATTAATAAGCAAGTCACGCCCAAGCGCGTAAGGTACTTTTCTTTTGTTTATTTTTAGTGATCAGCCTAACTTTTCTATCATTCACGCTTCCACTGCCAAATTTAAACATTCTGGTAGCAGAGTTGGCTGAAACATTTGGTAGCAGAGCGTAGTTTCCGTAGTAAAATCTAGGAATCTACTTTTGATAAATAATCTCGCGGGTGAAAGATTAAAAAATTGGCGAAGGTAGGTCGGTGCATCGGAATGCACTAGGGTTGTACCATCATCAAATTCTGATTCTGATTTATGGATTCCGGATAGTCGATACGGGTTTAAAAATTGATATTTTGCTTTCACTTGTTGATAACCGAGTCAAGTAATATTTAATGTTAGTGCATTAATAAATTGTTTTGTTTATTTTTTTTTCGGTTTTTCGGTTTATTTTAAATAAGTGTACCGGTTTGTGACTTGCTGGATTCTGTCACTGCCGTTGTTTATTTGTTTTGTTTTTTGTTATTTTGGTTTCCTTATTGTGTTATTTGGGTACTTGACTCACTGCTGGACATAGCGAGATGGCACCAGCGAAACCAACAACCCTCATCTCGGCTGAACTGAGGTGGTTCAGCTCAGTCAGGACGCTGATAGGACGTGGTGACAGGGAGATCGCGCTCAGGCAGCGCGCCAGCGAGGCTCGGGAACGCCTCGCTCGGGCCGAAGGTGCCCTTCACGTGTTGATGGATGCAGATGACCCAGAATCTGGATCTGATGGGGCCAAGAGGAGAGATCAGGCTGTTGCTGACCTTGATCAGATCATGGAGCTCTACAACGAGGTCATCCAGGCTGTCGGGGAACTGGACAGCGGGAGGGCCGAATCAGGAACGTCGGCGTCCCACACGACAGCCGCGGCCCCCACAGGAAAAGGGGTTACAGGCCGCCTCCCCACACTGGACTTGCCGCAATTTAGCGGCAAGGTGGAGGACTGGGTGGCCTTCAAGAATATGTTCACCTCCCTGGTGGATCAACGGGAGGATCTCACAAAGGTCCAGCGGTTGGCCTATTTGTTGACGGCGGTGCGTGGTGAAGCGAAGGCGCTTATCCAGCACCTGCCCCTTGAAGGTGACCAGTACGATACCGCGATGGAGCTGCTGGAATCGCGGTACCAAAACACGCGTCTACTGGCAGACGCGCATGTCAGGCAGCTACTGACACTGCCCAGGGTGACCAGCCGCTCGCAGCTGAGGTCGCAGATACTCCTTCCGGTGAAGGTCGCGACCAACACGTTGCGGCTGCTCGGCCTCCCAGTGGACCAGTGGTCCTATCTGCTCCTGCACTTGGTGCTGGATAAGATTCCAGCCGAGATGCGGGCCCGGTTCGATCGGGAACAAGTGGCTGGGAGTCGTGACCTCCCCACCTTCAACGATCTCCTCCAGTTCCTGGAGTGGGAGGCCAGGGTCGCGGAGACCTAGGTGGAAACGATCCGGAGGACTGCGCCGGAACGCACTCCGCCCGGCTCGGGAACGGGAAGGCCCCAGCAGCGCAGAGGGCCGACGCAGGCCTATGCGGTGACAGCTGGAGCACCAGACACTGGCTGTCTGGGATGTGGGCAGCACCATCGGGAGGTCGACTGCCCACAGTTCATCAAACTGTCCGTAGGACATCGCCGCCGGAGGGCGAGAGAAGGGAGACGCTGCTACGGCTGTCTGGGGGGTCACCGTACCGGGACTGCCCCAGGGCCACAGCGTGCCCCAGGTGTGGAGGACCACACCATACCCTTCTGTGTAATCGCAGGGACGGCTACCCACCGAGAGTGGAGCGCACAACGGGCGGGGGCTCCAGAGCATCACCACCTGGAAGTGGTAGGTCATCTGGTCGAGGTTCGCCAAGTGCTGCGTGCGCAGACAGGGTGAACTCCCCAACCCAGGTCGATCAGGAGGGGCCGACGACAGCCACCGGATTGGCTGCAGTCCGGACTCCAGCGGCCCAGGCGCCGCAGTCCCAGGTTATGAAGAGGCCACAATTACCGGCACGGGAGCCGGTGCAGGAGTCAAGGGCGAACCGGTTCTCGCCCCCGCTCCACGAATACCCGAGGCTGGAGTACCACCCCCCGTATCATCGGTACGGGAGGGCGGCGGGATATGCTCCGCCTCAAAGTGCTTATATGTTGCGCACGCCCTACTGGGCGGGGCCGCCCTCCCCCGCGGGCCAGTACAACGCGTGACTAGCTTGCCACAGTCACCATAAGGCAACAGAACTCCTTACCGTCCTGTTGCCAACTGCGGCGGTCCGCATTTGGTGCCCTCAGGAGGGCTACGTCCGGATACGAGCCCTTTTGGACACAGGGGCCCAGGGCACACTGGTGTCAACTCGGGTTGCTAAGACACTGGGCCTACCCCGACACTCCGTAGTCATGGGAATGAGCGGAGTCGGAGGTAGTGAGGTACCAGGTGTTACTGGACGAACACACTTCGCATTCTCCGCAGATAAGGATACGAGATGGAGAATTTGGGCTTCGGCGACGGTGCTGGATACCGTCGTGGGCCGTCTCCCTTCTACGGAATTGCCAGCTGGAGCGACCTCTCTCGTAGCAGGCAGACCCCAATTTTCACGTCCCAGATCAAGTGGACATGATTTTGGGTACGGACGTGCTTGGTTGGATACTCAAGAGTGAGATACGTCGACTGGGATCGAGTTCTCTCATGGCCGTGTCCACGACATTGGGTCACGCGGTGTTTGGACCGGTCTACACAGGTGAGCTGCCGGATGATGCTCATTCGTTCACAGGAGTATCTATTGCACGGGTAATGCAAAAGTTTTGGGAAGTCGAGGAACCTCCCATGGTGTCACGGCTGGATCCTGACCATGTGGAGTGCGAGAACTTCTATCAGGCACATACGGTTAGGCTGCCATCTGGACGCATACAGACACGCCTACCGTTCATAGATTGCCCACCGGTATTGGGCCAGTCCAGAGTATTGGCGGAGAAGCGGCTATTGTCTATGGAAAGGCGCATGCAGCGCGACCCCGTATTTCGGAATAAATACGTGGAGTTCATGCGGGAGTATGAGGCTCTTGGACATATGTCTCCGGCTCACGTCGACTGGACCACGACCGACCATTACTTCTTGCCGCATCATGCGGTCTTGAAGCCCCAGTCAGGTAAACTGAGGACAGTGTTCGACGGTTCGGCACCGTCCTCCACTGGGGTGTCACTAAATCAGTGTCTTCACGCCGGGCCTAAACTACAGCGCGATATTGTAGACATAATTTTAAATTTCAGGAGACACCAGGTGGTATTTGGGACGGACATCCGGATGATGTTCCGTCAGACGTTGATCCACCCTGAGGACAGGAGGTTTCAACTCATCTTATGGCGTGAGAGCCCAGATGATCCGGTAACCGTTTACGAGCTCAACACGAACACGTACGGATTAAAGTCGAGTCCGTTCATCGCCATACGCTCCCTTCTGGAATTGGCCGAGCAGGAGAGAAGCCAGTTTCCACGTGCCGCCGCCGTGCTGTCACGTGACTTGTATGTTGATGACGTGTGCACGGGCGGGGCTACAATCGAGGAGGCGATCCGGCTGCGGGACGAGCTCATCGCCCTCCTCGCCACTGGAGGATACGAGTTGCGGAAGTGGGTGTCGAATGACCCACGTCTGTTGGAAGGGATCACGGATGATCACCAACAGAATCCGCACCTCTTTGAGGATCAGGAAAACCCTGAAATGGTTGCTGTACTCGGGATTCAGTACAAACCTGTGGCAGACATCTTCACCTTCCGAGTTGGATTGGATCCCCTGAAGGTTTGGACTAAACGGACATGTCTGTCTACTCTGGCTAGGATGTATGACCCCAATGGCTGGATTTGCCCGGTCCTGTTTGCTGTCAAATGCCTGCTACAGAGACTGTGGACATTGGGTGTCTCGTGGGACGAGCCGCTGGATGGCCGCCCGCTTGATGACTGGTTGGGTCTGGTCACAACGATGGGAGAGCTCAATCAGGTGGCCCTGCCGAGGTGCATTTTGCCCCCGGGTAGGTACCGTGCGAGCTTACATGGCTTCTGTGATGCATCAGAGCGCGGGTTTGCAGCAGTCGTGTACTTAAAGACCTCAGACTCGGAGGGCCGAGTACAGGTCAGATTGCTACTGGCTAAAAGCAAGGTGGCTCCCATCAAGGCCAGACTCACAATCCCGAAACTGGAGTTATGCGGGGCTCACTTGTTGGCTCGACTCCTCGGCCACGTGAGCAAAGAACTGGCGGCCACGGTAGACATCAGGGATACCTACGCGTGGTCGGATAGCCAAGTGGCATTGGCATGGATACGGGCGGCGCCACACACTCTGGAGGTGTTTGTGGCAAATCGGGTGGCCCAGATACAGGACCTGGACGTTACTGTAATCTGGAGACATGTGCCCGGTGAGCTCAATCCGGCTGATTGTGCCTCACGCGGCTGCACCGCCCCCGAACTCATACGTCATCATCTCTGGTGGGTACCAGAGTGGTTACTGGAACCAGAGTCGACCTGGCCGAGTACACCTGAGCCAGGCCTGGTTGAGGATTTGCCAGGCGTGTTGGTACACGCAGTGACGGCGCAACCCGCGCTGGATCATGACTGGCTGCTGCGCCGTTACAGCAGCTTGGACAAGCTGTTGGGTGTCACCAGCTGGATGTTGCGGTTCATCCACAATTGTCGCCATCCCCAGCAGAAGAGGCTCGCGCCGGTAGCGACCGCTGAGGATCGGCGCATTGCTATGCGTCATCTGGTTCGCCTAGTCCAGGAGGACAGGTTCAAGTCTGAGCTTCAAACCTTGCACTCGGGACGCGCTAAGTTGAAGGGTGCTGTCGCCAGATTGAACCCATTTATTGATCAGGATGATCTAATCCGCGTGGGGGGCAGACTCCGGAAGTCGGACCTGTCCTACGGGAGACGCCATCCCTTACTACTTCCCAAGGGCGGGGCCCTTGTCGAGCTCATAATAACACACCGTCATGTTAGCAACGCGCACGCTGGACTAGGTGCGATGTTAGCAATTCTACAAAGGGAATTTTGGATCCTGTCCGCGAGGAGAGCAGTCAGGAGCGTTATATTCAAATGTGTAGCATGCTACCGGACAAAGGCATCTACCATGCAGCCGCAGATGGGTGATCTGCCGGCTGATCGGGTACAATACACGAGGCCGTGGGTCGGGGTCGGCACGGATTTTGCGGGACCCTTTCTGATAAAGTCAGCCGCGGTCAAGAACAGGAAATTGACCAAGGCATACTTGTGTGTGTTTGTGTGCCTCGCGACCAAGGCGGTGCACTTGGAGGTGGTGTCGGGATTGACCACCGAGGCCTTCGTCGCGGCCCTGGATAGATTCGTTTCAAGGCGTGGAGTGCCGTCCTTGATTCGGTCGGACAACGGAACGAACTATCGGGGTGCTGCAAACTATCTGCGTGACGTCACTGAGTTCCTGGAACAACACAGTGACCAAATTGGTCAGGGCTGTGCCCAACGGGGCATAGAATGGCGGTTTTCGGTACCAGCCTGTCCGCACTGGGGCGGAATATTTGAGGCCGCGGTCAAATCGGCCAAGACACACTTACGGCGAGTAGTGGGGGAGACCACTCTTACGTTTGAAGAGTTGGCCACCATATTCTGTAAGGTGGAAGCCGCTTTGAACTCCCGTCCACTATGCCCAGTGTCTCAGGACCCAAATGATATTGACGTGTTGACACCGGGCCATTTCATAATCGGGCAGCCGGTAACTGCCCTCCCAGAGTATCCTTGGCGGGATCAAGGTACTTCTCGGCTATCGCGTTGGCAGATGCTGCAACAGATGAGTCAGGATTTCTGGAGGCGCTGGTCTGCCGAATATCTCCACTTGTTGCAGCAGCGAGTCAAATGGACGGATCATACTAACCCTCCGGTAGAGGGCGACATTGTTTTAATGAAGGAGCCTAATTTGGCCCCCCTGTGCTGGCGGCGAGGCCGCATTTTAAAGTTGATACCAGGCACGGACGGAATCCCTCGAGTTGCCGAGGTTTTGGTAGACGGATCAATTTTGACCCGTGCACTCACTTCATTGGCCCGCCTTCCATCAAACGACTAGTATGGTTTACTAGTGAAATGTCGGGATACATTTCAGGGCGGGGGATGTTTCGGATAAAACATTCATCAGACAAATATATATTCACGTTGAATTTACTCGATTCGGATAATCGACAAGTATTAGTTTTGGTACATCACTACCGGGTTTGGACGCGCGTGACGCCATGACAGTACCAGTCAGTCTGCTTAATCGCGCGGCCGCGGTTAGATGCATTCCTTTTTTGATATTACCTGTGAAGTCTCGGAATAGACTACTCAAATACGATTCGCGTTAAATCTTCGGGAATAATTGCGCATTAATATCGTGAGTGAGGCCCGGTTGCCTAGTGGATAAAGGTTTAAAGTTTATTGACAATTGAACACTCGTTAGTGAAATAACCTGTGTGGAGACCTCCTCTACCTGACTTCGCGTGCTTCTTACCTTTCTGCCTTGTCCTAATTTGCTTTGTATCTGCTCAGTTATTTATTGAGATATTTAAGTATGCTCTTATTTATATGTATTATATATATATTTATATGTATATATATATAAATATTTATGTATGTATTTATTCTATTCTATTCTATTCTTCGCTGGACCGACACCGAATTAATAGGGGATGTGTAGGAATCTCATGAGAAGGGGCATAAACGGGTTTAATTAATTCGGATTAATAAGCAAGTCACGCCCAAGCGCGTAAGGTACTTTTCTTTTGTTTATTTTTAGTGATCAGCCTAACTTTTCTATCATTCACGCTTCCACTGCCAAATTTAAACATTCTGGTAGCAGAGTTGGCTGAAACACTAAGTACGCTCAAAATATATATGCATATATGTAAATGTATAATTTGATCCCATGTTACTTCCAGAGGTAAGAGTTGTATCTCTACATGAGAGTTCAACAAAAAAAATTGTCTTGCTATTCGCATGACGTAAGTGCAAATAAACAGCCTCCTTTTTTGAAGTCGGTTAATGAATAATTTCGAGGTTATATCGATCATGTCACTTTATCATCATAATCATAATTCGTTTAAGATTCAAATAGGAAAGGAATAGAGCAGTTGAGTGAGCCTTGCAGTTGCGTCATACTGGATGTGTGCAATCAATCGGTTCATGCAGAGGGTGCAATCATCGCGCGATCGCAATTAGGACAGGCTTCAAGAATCGAGATATCGGCCAGGGCAGTGGCATACTCGTAAAATGTATTGGAAACTGTTATGATGTATTGGAAACTGTCGAGTTTGAATTTCTTCTACCCCAAGACCTTATCAAATCGTCTATATTTCAAATGTTTTTTTTTTTATAATAGGTACTTACTAAAAACATATTAGTGAGAGTGACGCGCCCAAGCATATGACCTTTAAACAAACGGTTACCTTCGATTAATATATATTGTGTATGCATGTTTATTAGAGGTAAAGTCGGTTGCTGTTTTTTCTAAACTACTTAGTAAATTTATTAAAAAAATTCCAATTTTTCCACTACCTACCGTTGAAAACGGTCACACTGAAGATGTCACGTGATAGGAAATGAAATCTTCTTTTAAGTGACGCAAAAATTTTTTTTTTTATCTATGAGTGTACATGACAAACGATCCCTGATTACGTCATATTAAGACGATACCTCGGTGAACACTAGCGCCACCGTCATTTAAAAATCATTATTCCCTGAAAACAAAAGTTATCAAAAATCCGTCTATTGTAATAAGGGTGCTGGATCTGAAGTTAATCTTAAACATATTAAATTATTAAATTATAGTTCCCTATAGTTACAAAGTGCAAAGCTGCTAAAAGTGACCGTTTTAAGCAATATTGCAATTTGTAACTATAGGGAACTATAAATTAATAATTGAATATGTTTAAAATTAACTTCAGATCTAGAACCTTATTTACATAACAGGGATTTTTGATAGCTTGTGTTTTCAGTGAATAATGATTTTTAAATGATGGTGGCGCTAGTGTTCACCGAGGTATCACCTTAATGAAAAACGTGTGCCTGGCGCCAAAGCTCAGAATTGTTTTAGTAATCTAAAAGTAACTTCGACATAACTGAAATAAAAAAAAACTGAGTAATTAAAAAAATTTACCTACGGTAGCCGGATGTCTGCAACACCAGTAGTGTAACGGACGCGTTGCCGGCCCTGAAGAAATCTTTTCACCGATTACAGGCTCGCTCTCTCTAATAAAAAAATGTCGCAATGTCTTACTTTTTCTTCTTCATGATGTATTTATAAAGACTAATTTATTACGAATAGAACCCTTAGATATAGTAGCCTGGCATGATGACCACTAAGCCACACAGAGATTGTCAAAGATATACAGATATAAAAAATTTGGATCTCCGTTACGTTCTAAGTCGCCTTTTACCGCATCTATAGATATAGGTCAATCAGTGTGACGTGTTTCACTACGTCACTCTGATTGACCTATATCTATAATGGAAATATTGGAGTTTAAATCAATGGATTTCAAACCCCTTATAAATAAATATAAAATACCAAGTAACGCGATGAATAAAAATGATGTCGCAACGTTATGGAGCTATTAGGAAACCCCTTTTAACATAAAAAAGGTAGTAAGGGCTCTCTGCCAGGTCGGCTGTCCAGAGTTAGAATAACGAGGTTGTAACGAATTGCTAAATATTCAAAAGAAATTTTTTCTTTTCTATCAATATAATAAAATCGCACTTTTTTTTGTTATTATTAGTTTATTTTTTTATTAGACGACCTGGATGGTGGAGTTGTTAGCATGCCTGTCCGCTACTCAGGAGGTGGGTTAGATCCCCGGTCAGGTCAAGATAAAAAACGACATGAATGAACCGATCTTTAATACACTAAACTTTCTCAAAGAGGTCTTTTGCAGTTAATACAAACAAAAGAAACAACCACAGCAACATTCTTCCCCAGAGTACGTTATGCAGAGAAGTAGAGAAATAGAACATTTGTATGATTTGCTTAGTTTTCTGTATGATTTACACAACACTACATCTGCTTATAGTCTGATTGACTGATTGCAAATGAGACTCAAAAATAAAACCTAGTTTTCTTAACTACCACCATTTCGTTAGACGTACATAAATACAAATAATGATAAACTTTCCTGTGATTGTACTCGTAAAATAACAAATAAATATGATTTTTATAGCATTCTAGGAGCAGACGCGAAAGGAGCAATCTACTTGACGACTAAGAATGGAACATTTCCAATAACGCTGACATCCTCGGAGTCCCGAGACGACACTACAGCTCTGCACACTCAAAAGATTTTATCCGCGACCACTAAAAATCCTTCACACAATGCCGCGGAGACCGACCAAGACTACTGGGACGACAGTTCTGAAGAATTATTGTTGTCGAGTGATGTGAATGGCTCCTATGTCGACGTGGACGAGGATTGGAGAAGAAACTCGAAGAGGAGCATCAATGACGCGGTTTCCAAAAACATCACGCTTGTTTTGGAAAATCTCTTGAAAAACTACGAAAATTCGCAACTGCCGACTCATGGCAAAGGTAACCAGTATTTGTATTTGTTACGCTTATTTAATTATGCTGCCTGCTGGGTTTCCTCATAGATTCCTATAAATTGACATTGTCTGTATTTTTACACTGTAGTTATGAGTGTTGCCACTGATGGTGGTTGCTCGTCTAGCGTAGGTAGCACGTTGATATCTGCAACACTAAACATGTCGCATACATTTTTGAGGTAGACTCGGAAACCTAGAAAATTAATTTTACTACTATTTTACATTACCACATTTAAAAAAAAAAGAGAACGTAACGTTGATATATTTTTCTTATTTTTCAGGGTATCCTACCGTCGTACAAACGAACATATTAATTAGAAGTATGGGACCAGTCTCGGAATTAGACATGGTAATATAAATACTTATCAAAAGATGGCCTTTAAAAATGACTTGTAGTAAATTTATTAATTTATTTTCAGGATTACTCCATGGACTGTTACTTCAGACAGTACTGGCGCGACGCACGACTTTCATTCCTCGGTCCCATTCGGTCTCTATCACTTTCAATCAAAATGCTAGAAAGGATCTGGCGCCCTGATACCTATTTCTACAATGGCAAACATTCTTATGTCCACACCATCACCGTACCTAACAAATTATTAAGGATCAGCCAACACGGCGATATTTTGTATTCAATGAGGTAATAAACGAACAAAACAAAACCACGTAACAACTCCGTTGAGGATCTTTGTCTTCATTTATAGAAAGACAACTTTGTCCCCATTTAGCGGGAAGATGAAGAGCTTTTCTCAGCGAAATGTACTTTTTCCACTTAAAAGTTTTAAACTAGTATAGAGTATTTTGAGAAAACAATTTCCAATGAATGTAGCGCAGAGAGGTTCATTAATTTCGTAGTCGCTGCACAAACATAACGTCCGCCATTTTAATTGGCAGAGTGAAAAATACCCCGCTCCGATTACCCGCCTAAGTTATTCATGGGACGTAAATCGCTATGAATATTCTTGAATTAAAAACCCACGCACTGGCATTGAAATATTATACAAATTTATCAGTATCGGGCATTATGTTTGGTGAATTGAACAAAACAACCCAGTCAACTTAAAATAATTTCTATTCTTTTTTGTTCAAAAATCTATTTTTGAAAACCAAGACTACATACCAGTGCATTTACTAGTACGTTGGTAATTTTATAATTAGTAATTATAAGCGTAATATAAGAGTAAGAAATACCCTGTACTCACACAAGTTGACACATAGGATTTCGACCTAGGTATAATACGTATTAAGATTTTAATATTTTCTGTTTGTAAACCGTCTCTCGGCCTCTGGCTTAGTTTATTTCGTGACTGCCACCAGGCGGAGTGGACTCTGAAATCAACAAGTTAACGTGCCTTTCGAAGCACCAAATATTTTTTTATTATCAGACTATCAGTCGATTTAAGCCTGCGCCTACTGCATCCTACCCATGTTGGCTTAATTCCATTGTAATGGTAGAGGTAGTAATCGGTTTGATCGTTCTCTAATCGGTTTACCGAACAACAAGACGTGTTAAGTGCAGCAGTGTATTTGGCTGAATGAAATGAGGTCTTTACCAAAATTTTTGAAAATTATTTATCTGACTCTATTTATAACTATTTGACGAAATTTAAAATTTTATGTGACGAACAAAAGGGATTCAGAAAAAATAAAACGATTAATATGGCAATATATGATTTACTGGACATTGTGATGAGAAATGTAGATATTAGGAATCCGGTTTGCGTAATGTACACCGACATGACGCAAGCTTTGACTATGTTAATCGTAAGAGGCTATTAAACAAATTATACGCCTACGGAATTAGAGGAAACATTTTGAATTTAATAAAATCTTATTTAGATAATAGAAGTCAGCGTGTAGAAATATCTAGTTTATGCCCCAAAACAAAAAAAGAGATTAATTATTTGTCAGAATCCAAATCAAATAGGTTTGGCGTTCCTCAAGGAAGTGTTCTTGGACCATTGCTATTCCTTATTTATATTAATGATCTTCCTCAGAACGTAGGACAAAGTATGGTTCTATTTGCGGATGATAGTACAGCAATTATTAAATGTGATGACGCAAGTGATTATGAATGTGATATTAATAATACTTTAAATGATATTATACAATGGTTGGATATAAATAATTTAAAAATAAATTTAGAGAAAACAAAAATCATGAATTTTTATAATAGAAAATTACCCCCTAAACTAAATATAAGTCACAATGGTCATAAAATAGAAGAAGTAAATATGACTAAATTTCTGGGTCTTACAGTTGATAATACACTAACATGGAAATCTCACGTTGAACAAGTTTGTTTAAAATTAAGTTAATCTGCTTATGCATTATTCAAGCTTTCAAATAAAGTTAAAATAGACGTTGCTTTAGTAGCTTACCACGGTTTGGTTACACCCCATTTAAGTTATGGTGTAATTTTTTGGGGTAACTCACAGGAACATGAGAAAGCATTTAAAGCCCAAAAGAGATGCATAAGATCAATGTGCAGATTAAAATCTAGAGACAGCTGTATGCCTATGTTTAGATCGCATAAACACTTAACGCTACCGTGTATTTATATTATGGAATTATGCATTTTTGTAAAGTCAAATCCACATTTGTTTGCCAAATTAAGAGAAACAAGAAGGAGACCAAATCACGTTAGACCTCAATATGAACAGAAACTGGTAGTTGTCGGACATAAAACAGCATTGATTAATAAAAACGTGATTGGCATGGCTCCCATTATTTTTAATAAACTACCTGATAGTTTTAAAACTTTGGATTTGATGACATTCAAAAATAAATTAAAATTGCTTTTGACTGAAAAATGTTATGATACTGTACAAGAATTTTTGGATGATAGTTTTGATTGATCATGTTTTAATTTATTAGAAATTTTATTTATTTAATTGTATACAATTTTTATTTTATTTTTTATCACAGAATTTATTAATTTCAAATTTGTTATAAGTAATGACTAAGTTATTGACGCTAAAAATATAGATGATTTTGTAAAATTATTGTACGTCTTAGGACAGGTCACAGTGACACAAAATAATTATATTATGAAGATCTTATAAACCTGTGTTCCACAATAAATAGATTTGATTTGATTTGATTTGAATCACTTCACTGACTAATATTTTTTCTCAGATTCTTCGGGTCCTTCCCATTTATTCATTAGTTAAACTCACATATTTTTTGTAAAGTACTTCCATACAGTTATAAAGTTCATCCTGCTTTTATAAAACCTAGCCGTTTTTTTTTCAAAATGTCATCATAAACTCTTTTTTATTTATATATATCTAAATAAATTACGATTATTTAAAAATATCTATTAACAATAATTTCTGGCTTTTCAGGCTTACAATCAAAGCGAAATGTCCAATGGAGCTTCGCAATTTTCCGATGGACAGACAGTCTTGTCCCCTCATTTTAGGAAGTTGTAAGTATCGTTTTTGAAACTTACTCAAGTAACTATATTTTATTAGGTATGTCTTTTTATTAGTGCAAGTACTTACCTACCAAATTACTTTGCGTGCTTCCTCCACCAGTTAGTTCATGCAAACCGGTGCCCACCCACTACTGTTAGTCCCAGCATGCCCGCCACCATTAGTTTGCACACACGTTGTTCAACGCACAAGTGACGACAAAAACAACTTAACTGTGCCTTGGTGGCTGAAGATGCCTCGCGTAGAGGTGAAACACATGTCACAAGGAATAGAATTTGTTGGTGGTTTTCCCGGTTGCATCTTTAGCCTTTATTCCTTACTAGCTGTTGCCCGCGGCTCCACCCGCGTGATACTAGGTTATTTCGCGACTGTTTGACCCCTGGTCCTTAACTATACCTATCCATACCAATTTTCTTTAAAATCGGTCCAGTTGTCTAAAGCGTAACAGACAGACAGATTTATAATATTATTATGGAAATATATATGGATATTGCTACGCAGACGATTTCAATAAATATTAATATTGTTTTTGTTGTCAGATGCTTACTCCAACCAACAACTGGTGTACCAGTGGCAGAATTCAGAGAGCGTGAACTTCGTTCCCGGGATGACGCTCTCACAATTCGACCTTATCAGCTATCCTTACAGGAACTTCACATTCACGAGGCGAGAAGGTACATTTATACATGAATTTATCATTTATGTGGCCATAAAACGAATATGTATGTTAGTATGTAATATGTATATATGTATGTAGTAACCACAAAGCTAGGAATATTCATATCGCCAAATTCTACCTTGCTTCGACACATTAAAATTATTTTGCCAAGCATGTGACAATAAACCCAATCAGTCAATACTATTTAGTAGTAAGCTTTAAATCAGTTATCAAATACATATAAGAAAAGGATATTTTTTTATTGCAATAATTATTCTGTAAAATTGAAAACTTAAGAAAACTTGAGAAATGTGTTAACGCTATCAATATTGGAGGCAGCGAGCGAAAAAGCCCTCGAATCGCGGTGTGGTACCGTATCGCGCCCACCCACCTCTTATAGGGCTAGTTCACATAGAAAGCGGTAGCGGTTTTAGTTGCGGTTTGCAACTCGACGAACAGAATGAAAATCAAATAAAATTTTGAGGTGAGGCAGAACAAATAAAATTTTGATATAAGCAGCACCCTTGTTTACTGTTTTCTTAAATATGTTTTATCCTGTATATAATTTCTATACACATGAATTTGGTTAATGTTTGATAGCTTCTGATAACTGCCCGATTTCCCATCTACAAATAAACAATCCTAAAACTAGTAGGTACTATTATGTTAATTCTGTGCTCAAACATTGTTGATGTAATGTCTATTTAATAACTCCAATCTTGGGACACTTTATTCCGAGCTACTTTTTAATGCGCAAGCTCTATCCTAGTCGAGGTAGAGTAGATACGTTTGCCCGCCACCGCCTATAACGAGCGATGGGCCTAACAGCTTTCATCTTCACTAATCAGACTCCGACCTGCAGTGGCGCGCTTTATCCGCTTAGCGCCTAATGTGATTTCATACACATGGATTCAGTTATGGAAAACATCGCTATATTTGCTTTACTGAGGCATACTCTATGACTGTGCCAAGAATAATAATAAGGAAAAATTCTTATTTCGGGTTGTCGAATTCGGACAGTTTTTTTTTTACTTCCTATTCTAAGAATAATGAGATAATCTACGAGAATTATCGCAAAAAAATACTGCTTAAATGGTATCGATAAAAATGATGTTAGAAGAGTGAAATTTACGTGTCTTGTTCAATCAGGCTAACAATGAGAGCTTCGTAACTAAATGCTGTCAACCAAAACTTTAACTGAATCTGAACCAAATACAAAAAGCAATATCATAAAGTACTTATCAATATATATATTAGGAAGTTTAAATATAAATACTGTAAGTAATTTGTTTTTAAATAGAGAAATAAAAAACTAAAGTGTATTTAAAATGTCAGCAGTACGCTGCGATTGCGATATCTACTTACTATAGATATCTCTAAAATCATTAAGTATTCCATAACAAAACAAAGTTACTTACCTAAGTTTTAATATATGAATGAAAGTAATGCTAAATTCATGTTTAAATGAAGTAATCTTTATTTCTCTTATTTTGTTCTTATCATAAATCAGCATACTAGGTTCATAACTAGTTAATAAGGAGGAAAAAATGATCTTTGTTTGAAACCCTGTTTCGTACTAAAGACATTGCATTAAGCAAGGTACCTATAAATAAATTAAGCATATCTCTAGATATTTACAGTAAAATGAAGAGTTCTAGACTGTAACCTAAAAGTACTATAAATCATATACAGAGATATATCAAAGATAAAAATAAATGCTTACTTACCAAATACGAGAAAAGTACCTACCTACTTAGTATTTTTTTCAACTCTTTATTAAATATATATTTACTGCTTGCAATTTAATATAAATTTCTTAAATCGCCTCAAAAACAGACCTCAAAGTGCTCCTCCAATATAAATGTATTTCAACTTCTCGTGTCTGCGTCTGGAGCAAATATGAAATAACTAGCTGTTACCCGCGGCTTCGCCCGCGGCAAATAATGGAGTGGAGCAGAGAGTACAAAAAGTAGGGGTTGCGAATTAAGGGAGCACTTGAGCTGTAAAAAAAATCACAAACTAACATTTAATGCCATCTACGCATTGCAATAAGATTGGCTTTTTGCACAACGCATTGTTCTACTTCGTTGGCAGAATAGAACTGATTTTGTATAGATTTAGTAACTATTTCTTAAATATCTTTGAAAATATTAGTTCAAAAATAAAAGTGTACGGTTAAAATCTTAATAAAGTACGTATATTAAATATATGTATATAA
Source organism: Apomyelois bistriatella (assembly GCA_947044815.1). NCBI lineage: Eukaryota > Metazoa > Arthropoda > Insecta > Lepidoptera > Pyralidae > Apomyelois > Apomyelois bistriatella. The sequence continues at coordinate 4,966,462 of OX345693.1, forward strand.
TAACATATATGATCACTAAAATTTTAAGTTTCCTGACTTGAAAGCTACATTTTCTTTACATTTGAGGTGACTTTATAAATTGATTCAGCTGTAAAAATTTAACTTTTTATTAAAGCATATGGTTTAAACCTTAATAAAGATCGTGATCTATATATATCCTATATTTTTTCTACTCCGCAAATAAAATCTAATTAGGTAATGGTTATGAAAAATGACACTTATATCGAAAATTAAAACATAGTAACTCTTTGATGAAAATTTATTCTAATACAGCTCTATAAACAACATTAAATGTTTTATTATTTTCTGCCAACACATGTAGGTTCTGGGCACTTGACACACGTGAACAGGCAACATATAATTGACCGTGTGAAAAACACGGAGTACCCAAATGAATGCCTGCCACTTTTAAGGTTTGGCCCTGGGATTTGTTGATTGTCATTGAAAAAGCCAATTTGATAGGAAATTGTAACCTCTTGAATTGGAATGGCAGGTTGTTTGGAATGATTGGTATACGGGAAATTAAAACATTGACTCCTTATGCAGCTCCCGTAATAACGGTGGCTTTTATAATATTACAGCTCAGCTCTGTAATACAAAGCCTGGTGCTATTGCACAGTCTAGGAGCATCAAGGTTCCGCACCAGCAAAATTGGAACGCCAACTTTAAGTTCCAGTTTATGGGATGGCACGCCCGTCAGCTCCAGGGAATTAAGAAATTCAATTGATAAGATAAGATAAGATAAGATAAAATTTATTTGCGTAAAACATGTGTGAGTTACAAACAACAAAGTATTTACATGTATTTGCAATGTGGTGTTACATTTAAATTGTACGACATGTTTTTACCGATAATTTCGGTGTGCAAATATTAAATGTCAAAATATAATTTATGTCACTTTTCAAAATAATTTGTTAAAAATACATGCACAAAAAAACTTAAAAAAAATTATCAAATTAAAAATTGTCTATTATGAAATCATTAATATTATAGTAACATTTGTCAATTAAAATTTTTTTTAGTTTTGACAAATAAACTTAGCTTCAATTCCCTTATTTCCTTCGGAATTTTATTATATATTTTCGGAGCCATGCACATAACACTTTTATGCATTAGTTCTGTACTAGACGGATGCAGACACAGTCTGTCGCCGCCGCGTCGATTTCTAACCACAACATCTGATAAATGTGCAAATATCTTCTGATTGCTTTTAACAAATATACCTAATTCTAATATATATAATGAAGGAAGTGTCAGAATTTTGTGTTTTGAAAATAGTGGTTCACAACTTTCCGTATTTTTTAAACCAAACATTGCTCGAATACAGCGCTTTTGTGCCTTAAAAGCCACATCTTTATCTGTCGAGTTGCCCCAAAATATCACGCCATACCTGAGTGCAGACTCAACCAGTCCATAATATGCAGCAAGTAATGCTTTTGTGTTTACCTCCTTAGAGAGTCGAAACATTGCATATGCTGAGCTACTAAGTCTTTTACTAAGATCTTCTATATGGTTTTTCCAATCTAATTTAGCATCTACAATTAGGCCTAGAAATTTAATTGAATCGACATTTTGTACAATATTATCGTCATAACAAACTTTAACAATTTTGTTATTTTGTGGTCTTTGACTAAATTGTATAATTTTTGTTTTATTAATATTAATTTTTAAATTGTTGTTTTTTAGCCACATAATTATTGATTTCAATGTAGAATTTATGTCGATTTCATATGAATTAATGTCGTTATATTTAATTGTCACTGTGCTATCATCAGCAAATAATGTCATGGGGTGATTAGTCATGCGTGGTAAATCATTAATATATATTAGAAAAAGTAAGGGACCGAGCACACTGCCCTGTGGGACGCCATATTTAACATATCGTTCATTTGAGAGATAACTCTGTTCCTTTTTAGATTTAAAATTAATTTAATTTATTTCAGTGACTTGTCGACGATCTGATAAATATGATTTTATCAAATCCAGGACATTACCTCTTATTCCGTAGGCTTCTAGTTTTTCCAACAATATGTCATGTCTCACATAGTCAAACGCCTGTGTCATGTCGCAGAAAAGCGCACAAACTGGATTTCTTTTGTCTACCTGAGTCAAAACATTTGAAAGGAAGTCAAATATAGCCATATTGATTGTTTTATTTCGCCTAAATCCCTTTTGTTCCGGGCATAAGATATTTTTTTTCTCAAAGTAGGCGCTTTATTCATTTGAAAAATATTTCTCAGAAATTTTAGTAAATATAGAATTAATAGTAATGGGTCTAAAACATTCCATTAATTCAATATCATTCTTTTTGAATACAGGTTTTACTTTAGAAATCTTAAGATCATCTGGGAAAACACCAGTCTGTATACATAGGTTAATGATATGACTTAAATGATGACAAATGTATTTATTTACAGATTTTATTACTTTCGTAGAAATACCATCCATACCAGCACTCGTAGTATTTTTAAGATTTTTTATAATTGCAAATATGTCTTGAGGTAAACTTGGCGCCATGAACATCGAATGTGGACGGTGCTGTATATGTGATGTAATATTTACGCCACATTCATTATTTGGGCTAATTTTATCTATAAAATAATTATTAAAAGCATTCGCTATGTCAGAAGGATTGGTGATATAATGATTGTTAACATTTATTCTAGATATTGGCTGTTTTGGAATATTCATTCGTAATTCATTAATCATTTGCCAAGTCGTTTTTGTTTTATTATTTGATGTAAAAATGTTACGATTATTTTGATTTAGTTTTGTCAGCTTTATAATGAGTTTAAATTTTTTTGAATATATTTGGTAGTTTAATTTATTCGTTTTAGTAGGTTTTGTCCTAAATTTCCATAAAAGACTCCTTTTAGTTTTGCTACATTGTTTAAGTCCTTTAGAAATCCATTTTAGTTTTTTGTTTACATTAATCGTTATTTGTTTATATGGAAAACACATATCGTAGAACAGTTTAAATTGTTCTATAAAAAGACTATATGCAATATTAGGGTCTGTAGTCGTATATATTTCTGAGAAACTCAAGCTTTTCATGCAATTTATAAACTTCTTAAAATTTTCTGCACTGTATTCTCGCACTGTCTTACGCCAAAACTTCATTTTTACAATTTTTTTAACAGGAAATTTAATAATTTGTCCCGTATGATCAGATAAGCCAAATTCTACCACTTCAGTTTTACATGTTTTTTTACAGTCGTGTGCAAAATTATCAATGCAGGTTTTGCTTTTCATTCGTGTTATTTGTTTTAGAGCAAGTCAATTGGGTAGGTCGTACTGTCATCATTAAGCATAACAGTATCTACAGATGGGATGTTTTTAATTCTCCGCCAATCAGGTCTAAAATCTTTTTATTGATTTTATTGACTGACTCATTCGTGGGCGATAGCACAGCCCTTTCACATAACCACTATTGATTGGTCATGTTAGCCTCCAAATTGGGAAAAATATGCCTTATAAGATCATCCTCAGAAGACACTGAGTGAGAAAATTCTTCAGAAAATAGAATGAAGAATTTTCCTATCTGCGTCCGCTTTCAGACGACCCTCACCAATTTGCAGCAGTTTATTCGCAAAAAGACCCGATGCCTGGTCGTTGTATAATTGGACGCGCATATTGCACGTAGATGACAATACTGAAGGTATAAAAAGGCTGTGCTGTTCCAGTTCAATCATCTTTGTAATTACAATTTTAAAGCGCCATCTAGTAACATAATGACATAACTATAAAATAAAAATGTTTTACGTGTAGTTTGTTTCGCTTAATTAAAATAGATGTCGTTACTGAATCGAATAGGTAGCGATGGCCACGAAATTCGTATTTTAGGGATAAAAAGTACCCTGTGCTGTTCCAGATCACATTATCGTATACATCTTAGTACTAAATTTCATAAAAATCTGTCTCATCATTAGAAACTTGCATTTATCTGCATAATAATTTAGAGCGCCATCTAGTGCCATATTTCCTTAAAAACAGATGGCGTTACTGAAATTTGTATCCTGTCCCAAGGGAAACTTATTTTTCGGGATAAAAAGTAGCCTATGTGCTATTCCAGATCATAATCTATCTCTGTACCAATTTTCATCGAAATCCGTCCAGTAGATTTTGCGTGATTGAGGAACAAACTCACAAACATACAAACATCGTAACTTTCGCATTTATAATATTAGTATGATGTCAAACATACGACTTCGCTTTGTGGCGTCATTGACACGAATCGGCTTTTACGCACTGAGGCACGTACATTTGCTGGAATGGTAAATGATTTTACCCAAAGTAGGTAGATATTTTGGTATAAACCAAATTAGGCTGAGATTTCAGGTTGGCCGTTGTAAAGATAACCTAAACAGGTGGTCCTTCGCAAACAATGAAAATACCACCTGCGAGTGTAGTACATTCTCCCCCAGACGATTTTTGGTGTGCTCGGTGTGTGTTGAAGATAAATAGCTACAGAGAACGCTGTGGCATCCACGGATATAAAGTGAAAGTCGTTGACAAGATACCCACATTATACTTCATGTTTAAAAACTAGGTATACACAGACCATGTTTACATCAATTATAATTTTATTCATTCATTCACGATTCAAGTACACTGCCGTACTAGGTTTGTTTAGCCTTCGAACTTTACCTAAACTTAACGGATCGCTGTTTCTATCATTTTGTATTTGATTGAAGCAACGCGAACACCAAAACGCCTGTGTAACTTAAACCTAATGGTTTCTTGTAATCAGAGCCAGTTCAATTTTACATAAAGTAAAAGCAATAATAAATTTGATACCGTTGATACAGGGGACTTCTCGGTTCTTCAAGTGTCGTTCAATCTTCAGAGGCACACGGGCTATTTCCTCATTCAAGTGTACGTGCCCTGCATACTGATAGTCGTCCTCTCCTGGGTGTCTTTTTGGATACATCGTGAGGTAAATACGCAATTATTATATTTTATTTCTTTGTTTGTTTGTAATAAGTTAATTACAGAAAACAAACAAAAGTACATTACACAAGATAAATGCAAGCGCAGACTTAAAAAAAAAACAAAAAAAAACGAGTCATGCATAGGTATGACCAACAACTCAACCCTCACTAACCTAACCATTACATTTTGCGTAAATTTTAGACAAATGGCACCGAATACCTATATATAATTGTTTAGTTTTAGAAAAATTCAGATGTTGAACCCACGTTAAACCGGTCAAAAAACAAAGCCGAATCATTTTATTTAGTCTAAATATACTTGTGTTAGGAGCCTATCCCCTCTTCGTAAGGCAACATAGAAATGAATACATTATCTTTACCATAATACCTACTGTAATTGTGTAGTCAGTTTGAGGCAGCAGGTATATTCGCACACGTATGTCCGCAATATCATGATAATCTTTTTATGATTTGGAATGCACTTCATTTTGTGATTCGTGCAAAGTTGCCTTTTTAGACCCGTAGGACTCAAATTATAACACAAGCTTTAATACAATTATCTATTCTGTGACACAGGCTACTTCAGACCGAGTGGGACTGGGAATAACAACAGTGCTGACATTGTCGACTATAAGTCTGGACTCCCGGACCGACCTGCCTAAAGTCCGTTATGCCACTGCGCTGGACTGGTTTCTGCTGATGAGCTTCTTCTATTGCATCGCGACTCTGCTGGAATTTGCTGGAGTTCATTATTTCACCAAGGTACGGTATGACCGGACTCAAAATCTCTTTTTTGAAGTGAAAACTTCTATAGCGGCGTTAATTAATTAATTCGGAGAGGAATGATGAATATCCTCTCTTTACTTTTTCTAAAACGTATGCCTGCTACTGTTTTCACTTCTACTGGCTGAATTTTTTTTTAAACAGACAGGCTTTTGCATTAAAATATTAGTATGGAAGTATGGATACTTACTAAATTGCTTTTTATATAGGTAGATAAATACCTAATAGTGAGTTGTCTTTCTTTTAATGACCATAATGTTTTTAAGGTGGGTTCTGGAGAAATAGTTATTGACGACTCTGAATGGGAGGAGCTGATCGAAGAAGTCGGCGGTGATGCATTCGCAGCGCGCCAACTCGCCGTGCGCCGGCGCAGCTCCGCACGGTCGACTACTAATTACGTAAGTTCATGTTATTGTTGGGTACAATCACCTGCAAAAATCCATTTATGGTGAACAGAAAGTATCTCATCCAGTACCGCAGCGATCGCACTCAGCAGCATAAATAAAGAAAACAATTTTAATTAGCAACCTATAGGTATTTCTGAAATTTCGCAAAAATTAGTAAAGTGGTACGATGACTAAATCAATCGATTTGATTCATATAATTAGATAATGATAATCATAATTGCGAAGTGTGTGTTTGATGAATTAACTACTTCTTGGGGGAAGGACATTTTACCTACTACTTTTTGGCAGCTGTGCTGTATCTACTACAAATACTACGATTAATATTCTTCTACGGGTGCCTTATGTCTAATGATACAATCTTGCAGAGAAGTACCGAGTATACCTCTTTTCATAGCATGTTAAAAGAAAACTTAATATAATAAATACTTATAAAAACGTAGGAAAACGTGATTGCGAGCTGCTTCTAATCGGTACATAGCAGGTGGCCCAAAAAATATATTAACACTTCGGTATAGTGAGGTTTCCGCAAGCCAAACCAGCTCAGTAAATGTGTTGATTACTTCCAGAGCTTCACCTTGCCAGCTAACAGCAGCTGTCCAGATGACGCTGGTCCAGCGTTAGAGCAGTCCCATCCTGCCGTGCGGCTCACCATGGAGAGGACAACGCAGACCGAGAGGCGGGTGCCGCGGTGGAGACAGGTGTTGTACTGCCTGGCGGGAGATGACAGGTATCGGAGGCAGAGGCAAGTCGAAGCTGGTAAGTACGAGTCAGTTCTCTAGGCCTTAGGTTGATCACTTCCATAATTAACCCTTTGACTGCCAATCTTAATATTAATGGCGCGCGCCAGGAAAAGTCAATATGTATTTATTCGGAAATATCCGATATTTTCCAAATGCTCAGGAAAAGTTTGTCGAATATCTAACAAGAGTAGTTTTACCAAAGGAAGACCTTTGTACAGTCCGATAGGTTACTTTACTCTGACCTATTTCAGTCGCCAAATAGCAGCTTGCACTATTGTCCAACCGCGATAATGATAGAATGATGATGCACCCGTATGAACTACACCTTTCACCTTTTTTTACGGGTAGAAAAGGCCTTTGCCTACCACCTAGCCATGAAGTCTTCCGAGGTTTGGTAAAAGTTGTGCCTGAGCACCAGCCGCACTCTTCAAACGCGGTACCAACTATACGAAGTGTGCTCCGAAATTCGATGTGATTAACCATTAAGGACGAGGCCAAGGTATTGTCGGCTTGATAGCGATGTGAACCCCGCCCTCCGATAGGCTATAGCCTGGCGGCGACCTCCGAGAGCCGTGGAAACATAGTGCCTCAGATTTATAGGTACCTATAGCACCACATCTAGTAAACCGGCAGATACAGCGCACTGCTTCGGCAGCTCCCGCTGTAGCGTGGTTCACACTGGCGACTCCGGCTTGCTATAAATTTATTTTAATATCTATAACTACAGAATCAAAGTAAGATATTAAAATAAATATATACCTAGCAAGTCTGACGTACTAACGTAATACAACTACATCCTACCAGCGCATCATCATATGGCGCCTATATGTTACAGGCAGGGGCGGCCACATCAACAGCGTGTCCCACATCGACCGCGCTGCACGAGTCATGTTTCCTGCCTCTTTCGCGCTGCTTAATCTCTTCTACTGGTTGGTGTATGCGTTTGCTCATGACGATTTTGCCTGGACCGACAACCCTATTAATACACTATCACATTAAAATTAGATTAATAGAATTTATGAATTAGTAAACTGTATGTTTGTAAGTTAAAGTAGTGAAATAATATGTGAGAAATAAAAAATGCCCAAATCAATTAAGTCGTTTTATATTTCAAATCGTTGAAATAGTCAATAAAAGCAGGAGACATCATTTGAGCGGAGCATACGGTATAACTTAACCACTTCATAATAACACACAATAGGTACACTGAATACATAGGATGGCAGCCTCGGTTAACATTTCAAAGCTAGATTATTTACAAACTGGTCATTGTTATTATAAAATACATATTTATCAGTAAGAAGTTATACATTAGTCATTTAGGATTGTATGGCAACACTTAGATTTGTTTAAAGCAAAAATTACTTCATAGTTTTACTTCATTTTAGAGTGGACGATGTACAAAACTGCAAACGATTATAGCAGAAATATACACAGATTAGGCAAACTGGTCTATAAAAACTAAGTACAAAAGACACGTCTTATAACCTTGTGCCCCACGGCTCACCATTTCAGAATATAAAAATGCTAAGCTCATGCAACCGTTCTTAAACCATTCTCAAATCTATTTATTCATTACTTGGACAGAAAATGTGAAAATGGGGGTTTTTGAAATAGAAAATTCTAAATTATTTAAAATGTTTACAAGAAATGCATATAATTTATATTGCACTCATATTATCTCCATCGTAGTGCAAGGTTTAACGTATTATAATCTGTCATATACGATTGCAACTATATGCAATTATTCAGTTTGAATTTAATTATCGGTAAACTTATTAAGTTCCAAAACTATTGATAGCATTTTATAAGCAAGGCATATTCTTAACCAACAACCAACAGGTTAATTTACATCTCTTCTTTCTTCTATAATGGGATCGGAAGTCTTAACTGTTCCGATCACAATACAAGATGGCGTACAGCCGCGCAGCCGGTCATTGACAATTGATAATCACGTGACTGATCACAGACAACAAATCTACGGCGATTGTCGACAAGTCTACGTTTTACGACGATGATGATGATGATGACAGTTAGCTTTTTAATTAAACAATTGTAGCCCTACACTGTTTTTGATATTTTAAAATTGAACTTTGTTTATAGAAACAATTGTTTTAGTCAAAACGAATAATATATAATGATTGAAGTCATCTTCAATCCACGGCGTATACGGTCAATAGAAAATGTATTTCGCCATCATTCACTTCGATTAGTTTCTGCGTGAATTATAAATTGCAAATAACCTATTGCGCCCGGAAATCATCGTTCATAACAATATCACAAAGTTCATTTTACTATATGCATGCATGTATATATACAGATATTTTATTGATTACATTTCAGAGAGCTATTTTGTCTACAATCAGTTTTTGGTCCATCGATCAGTAAAAATTCATGATAATTCAATATCCATCATATGTTAATAGAAAATAGACATTTTAAAGGCAAATAGTTTTAAATACAAGTGGAATGTATAGTAATTAAGGCTTTCGTCATAAGTCTGAAGAATCACCACTTAGTCAATATTACAAAGGGTTTTTTAGGCTCCGGTCCGCATAGAAAGCGCACTCAAAGCGCTTTGCTTTGCCCAGTATCAATAAATTCCAATCAGTATGACATGCTTCATACAACATATTGGACAATATGTGGACGTATTTAGGAACCAAAGGGTTTGGAGTCATTTAATACGTCGTGATTAAAATATTTGCCACTTCCATTAGATTGCAAAGGTAAGGAATATATATAAAGTAATAAGAAAATCATATAACACTATTATAAAGGGTGTAAAAGTACCTCCAACACATAAATGTATACAAACTAATATACAGATATTTCACAGAACCATAGCTGAATTCCTACGGGATACCAAGATAGTCTCTTTAAAAAAACAAGATGGTAAATACTTGATATAGGAGATATTAATTACATGACTTCTGTTTATTTCCTAGTAAATAGTAAAGAGATTTTATTTGACCTTTTTCATGACTTTGATGTATGACGAAGATTCTGATATCCTATATCCTAATTGATTTACAATAATTCTACTGAACACTGTCACGTTAGCTTTTAATTAAATTTTGCAAATGCATTAAAGAAACCTACCATAACGAAATTAAGCCTTTACTAGATATACCTAATCACTACACAATGCACTACATAAAAAAATACCTACTATCTACAAATATTAGAACCATTTATTTCGTTAACATGTATTTTCTTTATTAACATACAAAATAATATTTTCTATCCCAATCAGGGTTTTATATACAAAATATATTTTTGCCTAATTTATCATATTCGAAATAAAAAAATGGGGACGAAACAATTCGCACAATTCTCTTACTCTAATTACATATATATTTCGAATATATATAATCACTTATCAATTTCGAATATAAACATATTCAAAATTGATTATTTCATATAAATATATTACCTGTTAGTATTTTTCACGCTTAATCAAATTAAACTTTTTTTATGAAAAATTTAATCACCCATTTAGACTAGAGCACTGGTCACAGATTTATTTATTACAAATATAGGCAAGGAGATTTTAGCACTTCTACAATAAATTATTTTAAATATTCATATCCACACTGCCTAAGCGTAATTCTAAAATAAATAAACTTAAATACTCGGAGTATTTCAGAAACTTATACATTTTATAGTCACTGCACACAATAAATAATAATAATATTACATTATAAGTATAAAAAATATAATCACAGATTCTACGTTTGAACGTATTTTAGCTATCTACGTGTTCTTTTTTTCGAACTACGAGATATACGTTCATATCGTCTTTGCCTTTCACGTACACGCTTCCCCTTGGTTCGAACTCGTACCTGGTGGAGAGTACCGGCAGACAAGCCTCGCCCACCTGGATCCGCTTCACCACTCCGGTTGAGTCCATTCTCGAGGCGATATTGACCGCGTCCCCCCAAATATCATAATACAACTTAGTAGTCCCTATAACTCCCGCGGTTACATCTCCAAAATTATATCCGATTCTAAGTATTAAATCGAAATTGAATAAATCTTGGTTAAAATTATCTACAACTTTCTGCATTTCTAAAGCGAAGTCCATCAGTTGGTAGAGATGATCGTAGGTACCGCGGGAGGTGTGCCTCAAGTCTGGATTGAGCCCGCTCGCCGCCATAAAAGTGCTTCCAATTGTCTTTATTTTCTCCACGTGCTGAAACTCTGGCCTGTCCAACAACTCATCAAAATCAGCGATCAGTTCGTTCAGTACTCTTAAGTACTCGTACCCCTTCTTATAAGACTCGTCATACATTTCAGTAAAATTTACTATACTAGCAAAAATAATTCCAACATCTTTATGATTCTCCGAATATTTAGCTGTGTTCTTCAGCTGATCAGCCACGTGCTGGGGAATGATGTTGTAAAGCAATAAATCAGCTTGATTTCTCATTTTCTGCACTTTCTGCTTATCCTGATTCGCAACTACGTTGCTGTAAAAACTCAATCGGTAACTTATTTCGAATTCTCTATTGAGGAACCAAACCAACATCAACAGCAACGCGACATCTATATACAACTCTGATAAATGTAGTTTGTGATTTATAACGTGGTAACCCATGTCGATTGACGTGTCGGACAATATATCTGTTACATTGTTTACGAGATCTGACGTCATATTGTGAGCAAACGTCCGAGGGATAATAATATCACCATCCGTTATTTGAGTATTCGCTTCACGGCAGCCGATTACGGCGAGAAATAAGAACAAGGCGGCGTAAAACGTAACCAGAGTGTTTTTTACGAGCCAACACATCTGGGTGAAATTACAAAAATGTACTATACTTATACACAAAAGGTACACGTAGAATGACTGTTCGCCTTTCAAAATGACCCCGGTCGTACTCTGACATGAAAAGTTTATGAGAATGGCTATAATTGGCAGGCTAATGAGCAAGCTGCCTGACAAGTGCCATGGGATCCAATCAGAACAAGCCCTAAATATTTTGACCGACCTCCTCATGGTGACTGTAACGAGAAGGGGATCGTTTTGTGTTTTCCATTTCAAAATATGTCTGTAAATGCAAAGTGACATTGCTAAAACTTCTATTAAAATCAAGAATATCAAAGAAGCGATCGAATGCCGCCAATCATTATAAAGTACGAATATGGATGCGGTAACCGCCGAGAAAATGATGAGAGATACAATCACGTCCAACGCTGTATTGAATCTGGAAGTAGTGAGCGTGGGTGGGAAATCCTCACAATCGTCACTTCTGTGCGCTTTGTCTCTATAATGTTTCTCCATATCCGGGGACTTGAAGAAGAGAGTGAATCTGTTTAGTGGCGGATGAACGAAGTAGTTAATTCCTGACCTTGCGTTGTCTTGTACACAGCGAATCAATTGTAGATCGGATTGTTTACGTAGCTTCTGCAGCGATTGCACTTGTTGTTCGTTGAGCGGAGCCGGGAGGCGACATCTGGAGGACACCTCGAGCGAGGACTGGCTCGAGGTGTAGTAGCCGGACACGCGGTGTTGCATCATGTCGTTTTGTGACGTGGCAAGCGTGGTGTGGTTCAGTGCGTATATCTGTAACGAGATACATTAACTTCAAAGAAACTTCGTTAAATTATTAATACCAATGTCGAAAATAAATTATGCCAAAGACAAAAATAAATTTTACCGGAATACTTATGCTAAGTACTTGCTAGGTACTATATTTTTAACTTAGAAATAAATGGCAAAGAAAAATATTACTTTTTAACTATACTTGTCTTAGGTTATTTTAGCCTGCCTCTGTAGTTCAGAAGTGTAGACGAATACTTTAATTAGTTGTTTCGAGTTTGGTTAGGACACTGCAGGCTATAAGATGATGCCGTGCTTCGAAATGCTAATTAGCGTTGGTCCAGGTTGCCATCTAATATTCGTTAAGGGAACCACATCAGAGGCAGAGAGGCGGTTGCGAATAACTCTGACACCAGGGTTTGTATGGTCGATTGACCGTGTCACACAGACTAAACACTTGTAAACTCCTGAAAAGGGATTCATATAAGCTGACGGACTACCGGATATCAACTGAATAAATCAGAGACCGCATAAATAAGGGAGAAGACAGCGGAAAGTTCAGCCTTCTCCGTAGGTTCAAGTTTTCCTAAAACGCACACATGTGTGGTATCACACATCATAAATACGTCACCTGTTGCTGTATGCTGGACCGCCGGCTCGTGCTCCGAATGCCGGAGTCCTTACGGCTGTTGACTGACGGGCACAAACTGATGGCGTCATCGTGCGGTCGCGGGGACACGGGCGCCGGTAACGGAAGGTTCAGCCTCCTATCGCCTGGTCGGAGTAGCTCGCCTTGCGTTGTGATGGTGGAACTACGCGCGCGGAGCACTGGTACCTGAAATCGCCTTTTATTTACAACCCATCCACATTTTACAAGCGAAGATTTTTTTCTAAAAGAAGACACAAGGTTGCTAAACAGTGTAGCAGTCGCCGCGGTCGTAAAAAAAGAAACGAAAGAGGGCGCAAATCATACTACAACTGCCTCTATAGAAAAATGTACTGACTTACAGTCACTGTCACGGTAGTTTTAGTCGGTCAATTTCTGATGAAACCGAACCTTAAACAGAATTTTTAAAATGTATCGATTCATAAAATTCATTCATTCTTATCGTGTGGGTTATAAGGTCAATCGATTTATGCACACCCTAGTTTTTCTAAACCGTCTTTCGACCTGTAACGTGGTTTATTTAAAGACTAGTGTTAGACTAAGTGTTAGCTGGGACCAACAGCTCACTGTTTTCAAATTATCTTTATTACCAGACAATCAGGTGATACAAGCCTGCAATATACTAACCAAATTGGAAATTACTAATCATGTATGCTTTCCCTGAAAATAAAACCTACGACCTCAGGGTCTTCAAGCTAACGCCTGAACCACTAGAGAACAGAGAATGTATAACAATAAAGTGTCATTTAAAAAAAAAAGGGAGATAGGTAATATTCTGTCCCGTCCTAATAACACAAGTTAACCAATGATAGAAAACAATATTGCAGTCGGGGTAATCGACACCATAACAACGGTGAAACCAAATGAATGTAATGTCTCTACTCTCTATGTAAGAAGACCTGGCTGGAATCAATCAATATTTTGCAGAAACAAATTGTTTTCGCCTTTGGTGGTCCCGACGAATACACTTGTAAAAACAACGATCAAGTTTACGACTGATATACATGAAGGTGGATGGCATCAAACGATATGGAAAAGAACTAAAAGTGTTATCTATCTGAAGCTGATAAATATTAACACAATATTGCTTGCACAATGTTAAATTCCTCTTCTACGGCGATTGATAACCAAGCAATGAGTGGGCGATTTTTTAGCATCAGGTAACATCACGTGACAAGTATATCTTGACTACAGGTAAACACCTCTTAGGAGGAGGGAATATCATGGTTTTAGTATCTATTCGATCTGGCAAGCTGTGATAATTTGTATTTGTGCTCTAGTGATTTAACATGGCCCAGATAAGTTAGTATTCAATATTGCTGTTGGTGATATTATGTATTTATAGTGAAACTGTAGATGACATATGCACGGACGAGAGATTGGTACGCGTCAGGCTGGATCTCAGTGATAGGAGCGGGGTTGGTGACCCTATTTTAAATCTAGTTTCCGACCGAACCCGAACGCGTCTTATTTGGCACGAAATAACTTTTAATTCGCAGTGCTCAAATATGTAAAGGCACGTATGCACACGGCCTCAGCACCGCCAAAACAGCTTGAGACATTCCATGACTCTGAATCTACATAGATACATACATAACGCTATAGTCAAGACCCAGAAGACTAAGAACTCTACTTATAGATATTCAATAATTCCTTCCGCAGCATCTACATACTTCATGTCACTTTATACGACTTACCTACTGTATGTAGAATTATTAAAATAATACCTAAAAAACATGATGTTTAATTAACATTCATAAGATAAAAAGTATTATAAGAAACATTTTCTACTGTAATAATTGATTTTAAAACACCGCTCAACCACAGAATACATAATAGTACTGAATATAAAAAAAAATCAAAATCTCTTTATTCATCAATCATAAAACTCGAATGAATGAAATGGTATCAATGAAGCATGAAAATAAAAAAATATGATAACTAACTACGCATCTAAACTGTTGACAACGAGTAGTGTGGTTACAAGTAATTATACTATTGCTACGTTTCTATTAATTACCTCTATGTTGTGTTGTCTGCCATACTGCGACCGGTAACTGCTGCTTCTAGCGAACGGCGACATATTACTTCTAGACTGGCTCAAATACGACCGAATATCGATGATCTCCCTCTCGAACGAAGCAATTTCGCTGTTATGTGGCAAGTTCAGCTTACTGCTACTCTGCATTGGCTTCACGACCTTATTGTCCTGAGATTCTATCACTATAGGCACTTGTTGATATCCATTGTTAGATTGTAACCCTTCGTCGCCGCGTTCTAGAAGGTGTATCCCCTTATCATTTAATTCTTTCTTGATCTCATGCAAAGGGGTGTCCGAATGTTTTCTCAAAAATCTGGGCACTTTCCAACTCCTCAATTTATTTGTGTATTTTCCATAGCTCCCTGGAACAGTTAACGGCGCTGTTAACTATAAACTATGTTTGTTTTATTTATAAATAGTTATTTTATGGTTGTGTTGGGCACGACGCGTTAGCCGAAAAAGATCGAAAATATTAACTAAGATTTTTTTTTAATAGTAGATTTAAGATAGAAACACTACTTAACATGAGAAAGAAGGTACTCCTGGTATTGCAGACGTCTCATAGACTACGATTATCCCTTTCCATCAAGTAAGACGTAGGCTATATTGATACGCTATTCTAAATTAATAAGCTTCAGTATTACAAATTAAAGGTATTGCAGCTATGTGTTAGATTAGACTCATCTTCGGCGTTGGTAGTTTTTACAAATCTACACCCCACGCCGATAAAAAAAACATCATTTACGGTAGACGGATCAAATGTACCGGGGTACCTTTGGTGTGGTTTCATTTCGATTTATAATTGTTATTGTACTATTGTTGAAATGAGTCAATGAATTAGCAGTTAACTAGCATACACCATATATTTTTAGCATACACTCATTTAAAATCCAGAGTATCACAGGCGCTCTATTATTTGCAGAGTTGGTTCGAACCCATTAAGCGTATTTACACAACACGGCACAAAAGTGCAAAAATGTCGTACATACAGTCAGACAGACACCTACCCTACTGCAACGACTAGACGTGTAGCTTATGTCTAGTTAGCTTGGTGGATAGTATTATTTGTCAAACTTATTGAGGATACAACTAGACGAACGCCGTGAGTCTAAACATTATAGTGGAGCAGTTTAAACTGTTTACCCAGTAATCACTTAGCATGTGATTGTTGTTTGACCTAGCAATTACATCTAGATCGAGAGCTAGAGCGAGATAATTTCAGTTAGCACACACGTTGCGAATAAATTCAGATCATAATTTGTTTGAGAGTTTACCTTACTGCAATAATTTAAGTGTTTTGTAACTGTCTCCAAGTGGTTTTCCCCAAGGCCGTCTCTTGTGGTTGTATGACTTTGGCAAGTTTTTGCAAAGGTGAATCAAAAAGCTGCGTAATAGACGTAGCAGCACTGAGAACGGCTGGGCCGATGGCACAAGTTCATAATTATGATCTCTGCGTTTTCCTGGTTGCATTCTAGGCCATAGAGCTTGGAGTCCTAGTTTATCTTGATTTTTAATGAGATACTATTAAAATTAACTAAGATTTCCCATTTTCTATACAATATTACTTTTCTTATAAAAATCCTTAGGCACATAGTAATTAAGATACCAAAATGAAAGGCTGCTTCTTCATCTTACGCGCAAAACTCATCTAATAGGTAATACGAGTATCTCAATAAGAAGCATCATTTACGAAGTAAAATCAATCTGCTCAAAATCCATTGCGTCTTAAATTTTAACTTTACCTTTATAGTAAATTCATAAATATGCTAAGAGGATACCATTACATCATACGAACACACGATTTAAGTATCAGCTGTTTGTAATTAAAAAATAAATTAATTTGCTGCAATTTAAGCAAGCGCCACCATCGGGAGCATCACCTCCAGTCCAGTCATTCTATCTTATCAGACTTATAACACTGATAACGAAGACTTTTCCACAGTTCAAAACATAATCAGCATGGTCAAGTAAACAAACGAGCAGATATAGACGGCACATCAGCGCCAGCTGATGCCAGTTACTTGAATTATGACCCCTGTCAGCGATTAATCTAGCCCGCGCTCTATCGAATCCGATACACGAATCACTATGATGGTTAGTTTGCTGGTATTATACTGACTGATAATATAATGCGAATTAATTTTATAAAACAAGAACTATCCATTTCGTTAATTACGTTCATATTTATAGCTTTCTAACTTAAATCGCTATATTTCGCTAGAAATAGATAGAAGATATATCAATTTAAAGAGAAAAATATTTCCGAATTTAATAGCCCATAATTTGATACCTAAGGCTACAAAGATACTCTGTTCATATGTCTGTTTGTATGTTAAACAGTGGGGTACTGCTACCTACTATATTTGAACAGATAATTAAATGTGATTTCTCTCATTCCATTATAACATTGTAACTCAGATGCTTTTACTGCAGTTTTACTACCATTCATTTCAGATTAACACAATGTGCACCACTGCATGTAACTACAAATGACGCATCATTTCGCAAACATTCAATATTGTTGTTATACGTAAATAACTCACCAACAGATGTCGGGCTTTTTGATGACCCATCCGTCCGCTCAGGAAAACCTTTTTCTCTCTTTTCATCTAAATCTGCGTCGGAATCCAATATACTAGGCAGGGAACTAGCTTTCGCACGGAAGTTAAACGGGCTTGGAGACAAAAAGTTTCTGGAGTCTGCATTGCGCGGGCTGGCCTTCCCGTCTCTCAAGTGGTTGTCTCTTGACGATAATGGAGTGGGGGAGTGATTGAAGGAAAGGACTGACTGGGGCGATGCTGCGGGAGATATAATGAGGCGCAGATTGATTGGGTTCGAAGGCGTGAGGCAATGATCGTAGTCGTACGGGGAATACAGCTGGCGGCCTTCAATGAAGTAGGTTTTATGACCTAAACATACACAAATTTAGTTTAATCATGCGATAGACACAACATTTATATAAATATCAGATTGTTCTTCATTCACACACTTACCAAAAACTTCCTCGCCCTCTTCCAATATATAGGAGCCTCCAAGAAATTTGCTGGTCTCCTCAGATATATGAACACGCCCTGGTTTTCCTGTAGACTCCATTTTGTTAGCGAAGGTCACGTCATTACTCCATACATCGAATTTAAATCGTCGTGTTCCAACAAGGCCACAAAGAACGGTGCCAGTGTGAACACCCACTCTCATATTAATGCCTTCATCTCGTTCTCTTTCGAATTCTTGTATTGCATCAATCATACCTAGCATGAAAAACAACAAAAGTGTAAAAGTCTAGTTTTACATGATTATTTAATTAGTTCTCTGATTTGACTTGGGCTACTTTTACTTACCTAGTCCCATTTCCACACAGCAAGTAGCATGATCTGGCCTGGGCTCAGGGCAACCAGACACACAGTAATAACAATCGCCTAAAGTAGAAATTTTTTCACATCCATGATTTTGACAAAGCTCATCAAATTTCTCAAATAAATCATTTAATATATTTACTAATTCTTCAGCACCTTTATTACTGGACATTTTTGTAAACCCCACAATATCAGCAAATAGTATACTAACATTTTCCATCAAGTTCATTGTAAAAGGTCGGAATAATGATTTTATATCTGGATTAGATTTTCTGGGGCTGAGAGGGTCATGTTGGAGGTTTATGACAGATTCCATCACCTTCTCCTCCATCAGACTACTGGCAATTTTTGGAGGCATCACTGAATGAATCATCTTTTCTTTGAGCTGCTTCTCCATCTCTAACTGCCTCCTCACTAGCAAACTTTGGCCCACTTTCATGAATGTGCCCCGCATTCTCACAAAAGTCATAAGATAAATATGAACACCAATTATGTGCACACAAAGTTGGAGTAACACTCTTACAAACATTCCAGGGCCCTGCCATTGTTGCTCAGACAAATGCAGGAATATATTGAGAACTTCAAACACTATTGAATACAGAAATCCAATGATAACACAGGCAAACAATGGCAATGGTGTTAGTGTATATATAATCAACAGAATCTCAATACACATTGTGAAGTGGCCAGACTGGCTGATGTCTGCTGCTTGCGAAGAATCTAAGTCGAGCTGGGTGGTCAGTGACACTAGTGAGAGGCTGAGCGTACACAGAGCGAGTGCCATGATAAGGGATAATTTGAAAGTGTACACTTTGTAAATTTTTGTAAATGTAACAAATAACATGACACAAGTTATCAAGAGAACTCCACCAAACATGGAACATAGAAATGGCCATTTCACTGTAACGCCATTCAAGCCAAGGCTCACAAAGTAGACAAACCATGATATAGAAAATATCAAAATGTATAAAAGTGCAAATCTGAAAAGGAGAAAATAAAAACATCAAATATGCTCTCATTGCATAATTAAATATTGTATTTATAAACACAATCAATAACATTAATTATTGCATGCAATATCTACAAATTGTATGTCAACAGCTTACCTGAATCTTAATCTTATTTGTCTAAATGAACTACTTCTATATTGGCCTTCAAGTATCTCCGAGTCAAACCTGGGATTCCACCACGTGCCACTAGCAGCCCTCTCAAAGGCAACCGGAAGTTTGATTCCACAACAGTTGGTTGTAGAGTTATTGTGTGCCAAGTATGCTTGCACATGTGGTGCCAGGCGAATCTGTGCATCTTCTCCTTCTGAGCAGTCAACATCGTGTTTGGCATCAGATTGAGATCCATCTTGGCAGCTTACACATCCACTTGGTGCACTCATTGTTTAGAAAAATCTGACATGTTAAGTAGAGGATTCACTTAAATAACTCTTCTTGTTGTTCATCAAATATTCTTGATAATTAAAGTAGTATGTGTTGCTATAAATTAAAAACAAATACCATTGTTAAGTTTTTGGTAGAAATAAATAATTTATTGTTATTTGAACCTTAGTTATATGTGAACTTAATTGAACTTAATGATTGATTGATAACAATTCAAAGGCAAATAGTTTGCATCATCCTAAAATTTGTTTAGTTAAATTGCTTAAGGCAAGAATCAGGTACCACCCCAAAATCCTTATATCTCTTGAATCTGTAGAATTGTCAGTCAAACAGAGGGCAATTTAATGTTGGTACCTAAGTTATACTGCACTAAATATAATATTATTTTTATGTTACAAGGATAAGCTTTACAAAATAACATTTAACTTACATTACATATTATTTTTGTATTGACGTTTTCTGATTTTATTTACACCACTTCACCCTGTTATATTTAGTACATTGTCTGTCTTTCCACCCAGCAATAAACTGGTAAAAGTAATTAATAACTCATATTATTTGTACACGGTTGAATTAAAATTGGATAAAAAATAATAGATTGGAGAACTTGATGTAGAGATTGAATGTTGGTTGAAGCTGGAATTTTGGTCACTGACATGACAACATGACGACTGACCGACTGACTGATGGATGACAACATTGACAACTTACTGACTGACTACAGCTGACATTACTGAAAAATATATTTGACAAGTGACAGTGAGTAATAAAACAAATGAGAGGTTTTGGAGGGAAAGTAAACTGTCGCTATGTCCGCGCTGTATTTAATTTCCAAAACTTAGGTTTTTTCGAGTGTTTGTGCATAATATTGGTGGATTATTATTCGCAAAGTGTTCGTGAACAAGCGTGAGTGTTGGGAAGTGATACAATGTCGATTACGTGACTTTTTATCTTTGTCACCAAAATCTCCATGATATAGCTAAGTGAAATTTTTCCACCGCTTCACCTAGCCATCTGACTCAGACTAGACTTACTTACTTGACTGGACTTAACTATTGACTTGAATTTTTGACTCGACTGACTTATTTAGGACTGAAGAAGATTAATAAATTGAAGAAAGGCCTTAAAGGACTAGTTTCCATGGCCGTAAAAAGTATTTAAAAAAAATAATAATAATAATAAAACAAATAAAAACATTGCAAGCAAGGATGTTTTCTTCAAAGTCTCCTTCGTCTCCTTGCTAGCATCACAATATTGGTACCTTAACACTTACCACCATCTCTAAAAACCATTCAAGAACGATTAAGTAAGGGAGATATCGCCTTACATCTTGTATTGTACTGTCTAGCTTACGCACTGGATCTTGCATAGTTTTATGGCGCACCCTAGACGCTCATGCGTGCATGATGGAAAACCATCAAACAAAGGGATGGTACACAAAAGGTGAATTGAAAATACAGATTTCCAAACAAAAAAAATCCCAAATTTTTTAGTTTAAATCATGAATTTTGCGATGATTTACGATGGAACAATTAAATCAACTGATTTCCAAACAAATCATCGCAAAATTCTTGATATAAATTAAAAAAAATCATTTTAATTTTTTCTAGGGTGCGCCTTAGAGACGAGTCTACTAAAATACTACAAACTAGTATAGTATCTCCTCCCTCCCTAGTCTGTGAATATTACAATCACCTACAAAACCATGAAAAAAAAAAAAACAACGGTCTCGAACGATCACATCAAACGATTGGGCGCACATTAGACGCTTATTCATGCATGATGGTTTTCCATCAAACAAAGGGATGATACTTGAAAGATGAATTGAGTGATGATTTGTTTGGAAATCAGTTGATTCAATTGCAAAGAATTTATATAAAACACTAGAATGCTTACGAATAATAATAATCGCAAAAATCAACATTCAAAATTAATCCTTATTACTCTTCTGCAAAGTTGATTTTTCTTTAAAGCCTACATACAAATACCTAAAATTCCAGAAAAAGGTCCATTTGTAGGTGTCCCTTTTCCTCTTGAATTTTATACAACCTGCTAGAAAGGGACACCTACAAACTTTAGGTTTTTTTTGGGAACGGCTTTTATCCTCCGTGAGCATTCTAGTGTTATATATAAATTCTTTGTTCAATTGTTCAAATCAAGTACAGAAAAGTTAGGTCCATATAAAAAACTTTATTGATATTCTAAAGATGTAAATATTTAAATTAATAAGAATACATTATTACCTTTGCTATAAAGCAAAGGATTTGCAATACATCCTGTTAGGTTTTTCTTTTTTTTGCATAAATTCTTGACATAATTTCTTTAAAATCAAAATGATATAAAAATACAGCCAATTTGTTAACAGTTTACAAAATAAATATGACTGAATTTATCCAACTTTATTTCTAGCAGCTAGACATAGATTGTTTATTATGAACTGCATGTATTTGTGGATGGTTTAATTACATAACAACCGATTATTATACAAAAAATTATGTACTTATTATAGTTACAAATTTATTTAACAATTTGTGATAGAAAATGCACATAAGACTGCAATATGTGTAAAGAACACTAAAGTTATAAAAAATTTACACTTGTTTTACAAATAATATTTTCTGTTTGTATAAATAGGAATAGATATAGGCAATGATTTTCATATAGGCTTGAACATCAGCATCCATGGAGTAAAAGTACATTATTATTGTGCTACAAAATGCATAGTAAAAGGCTCATTATTGGATATAAAAAAGGTTCATTATATGATATGCATGGCTTTATATCATACATGATTTACAGCAGCCTTATTTATGCTTAATTCTTTAACAAATATGTTGGTAACTACTAAAAAGATCTTACCAATGTATAACATTATAATAAATTCTATAAATATCACAAAAAATTGTTTCTAAGTATTAAACATTCAAAACATTTTACAAAAATATATTTCGATTAATAAAATATCAACAGTAAGCAGAGATCTTGGCAGTTAAATTTTAGATCAGTTGTTCGAAAATTGAAGACCAACTTTTAAAATAGTAATAGGAAGATAATGTATTTTTTTTAAACTTACAATATATACACATGTATAGACAATTATTAAAAAAATATATGTTTATGACAACAAATTTTCTTTTATACTATTTAGGCATAACGGACTAATTAGTTTTTTTTACTGTTAATTATGTAGTAAATAATAAATTGCTAGTTTACTAAAAGAACCTATTTCGTATTTATTTGAGTCTTAATCTATAAACAGCCAAATATTTTATAGCCATAGTGGGCCTATGCCTTCAATCTCTGCTAATAAGGCACAAAGAGCACCATAATATTGCTTCAAGTTATGTATTTATCTACATAATTGAGCTTTGAACAGACACACTTTAGTTCAGTTATACTCAAAGCTTTTTCAGTATAATATTATCAAAACTGACAAAGGTATTTTTAGATAATAAGGATGGAAGGATCTCAGTATTGTTCTTAATTACTAAATTATTATCAGTTTTATAATAAATATACCTGCAGAATTAACTGTAAAACTTTTAGTCAATCATTGTACATTCCATCAAGTAAAAAATCCATTCTTTTATAGTGTCTATTTTTCCAGGCTTCATGACCTCGTCTCATTGCCATATAACCCAACACGGCAAACAGTGGCACAGTTAGTATAGTAATGACAACAGGCATGACCATGCCAGGTTGGTTGCCTTCAATAATTTGACTTTTTGAATCGTCAGCATTGGGATTAGGTATTTGATCAGAGACAAATGTTTTAGAAGATGTTTTGGCTACAGTTTGATCATCAAGATTTGATCCTGATAAATTTTCATATGATAAGACCAGAGGCTTGTGTGGGGTTTTTACTTTCTTCTCTAAAATGTCTTTATTTATAGCAACTGTAGAATTCATTCTGGAATTATTTGATGATATTGTATCATTTTTCTCTATAAGAGTATTATTTAGTGTGTTGTTTGGAATAACTTGATAGTCCTTTAAATCTGTTGACTTAACTGCATTATTGTCTCCAAACTCTTCTGATTTCACTCCTTTACGAGCGACGATTGGTCTATTCTTTGGAGTACCCAATTCTTTGTCCAAATCCATTAGGATGGTGTTGTTACCGTTTGGCAAGGTCAAATTGGTGTTAATTTGTGTAATAGCTCCGCCTTCGGTTATGAGAGTGATCTTGGTTTTATTACTCGTAACATCATACACAGGCACAGTATCATTTTGTATAATTTGAGGACTTTTCACAGTACTATTACTTCCGTAAATTAAAGGTAAAAACAACATTAGACCAAACATAAACTCCAGTAACATTTTGAAATGTTATTGTAGTTAATATGCTACTATAACTTTTAAATGAAGTAAAAGCTAATATAAATTTATACAGAGATGAAATGAGATAAAACGAGAAAGGAAGAAAAAGCAATGCGTGCAAAACGAACGACAGGTAAAATTTGTTATTTAGTTTTGTATGAAGTTTCTTGGACCCAAACTTGGACCTTGGTTGTAAATGTAGTCACCTAATTAATGACGTGACACCTTATGAGTGAAGTTGACTTTAACACATTTTTTTAATACTCTTTACGGCCCTGGAAACTAGTTCTTAAGGCCTTTTTTATTAATCTTCTTCATGGGGGTTACTACGGTCTCTTAAAACCATGCAAGATCCAGTGAGTAAGGGAGATGTCGCCTTACATCATGTGTATTGCGCTGTCTCGCTTACTCACTGGATCTTGCATGGTTTTAAGGTGATACCTCGGTGAACACTAGCGCCACCGTCATTTAAAAATCATTACTCACTGAAAACACAAGTTATCAAAAATCCCTCTGGTGTAATTAAGGTTCGTTAATTTTAAACATATTAAATTATTAAATTATAATTCCTTATAGTTACAAATTGCATTATTGCTTAAAACGGCCACTTTTAGCAGTTTTGCAATTTGTAACAGGGAACTATAGTTTAATAATTGAATATTATTAAAATTAACTTCAGATCCAGAACCTTAATTACAGCAGAGGGATTTTTGATAACTTGTGTTTTCAGTGAGTAATGATTTTTAAATGACGGTGGCGCTAGTGTTCACCAAGGTATCACCTTAAGAGTATATATGTATTTTGAAGAATATATATTTTTTATGATATATTAAAAATCTTTAAAGACTCGTATCCAATTCCTTCAAACCTTGTTCAAACCATATTATCAAAAAAGTCATTAAGTCAGCGTTTTGACAACAACATGACAACAATGACATTCAAATGACATAGGTAGTACTTTATATATTTTATTTGTCAAAATTTTAGGAACAAGACCTTTGAATCAAAATAAATCTGTGAATTTGATGATATTGCGAAAAATGATTGAAACGTGAAACCAAATTTTTGTTTAAAACGTCCAAAATGAGGACCAGAAGTAATTCTGGTGTTCGTTTAGATTATTATCAACGAGTGGTACATAAATTAATATTAGATCATCAACAGCCTGTGACTGGTTTATTTCCAGCCAGTCCTCATAGTGATCATGCCTGGATTCGTGATAATTTGTATTGTATACTGGCTGTGTGGGGCCTATCAATGGCCTTCAAGAAGATAGCGGATCAGGATGAAGATCGTGCTAAAACCTATGAGCTGGAGCAAAGCTGTGTAAAGCTAATGAGAGGTCTGCAATTTACCAATAGTTGTTTAAAATAATATTTTATTAATGTTATTTGTACATAATAAGTATTTTAAATTTACAGGATTGTTGATGGCTATGATGCAACAAAAGGAAAAGGTTGAAAAATTTAAAAGCACACAGAATCCTTTAGACTCTCTTCATGCTAAGTACTCATCAACTACAGGAAGGACAGTCGTCAAGGATAATGAATGGGGTCATCTTCAAATAGATGCCATTTCACTATACTTGCTTATATTGTCACAGATGACTGCATCAGGCCTTCAAATTGTGTTCTCCCTAGATGAAGTGGCTTTTATTCAGAACCTTGTGTTTTATATTGAATCAGCATATTGTACTCCTGATTATGGTATTTGGGAAAGAGGGGATAAAACAAATCATGGTTTGCCAGAATTAAATGCCAGTTCTATTGGTATGGCTAAAGCTGCTTTAGAAGCTATGAATGAATTAGATTTATTTGGAGCACGAGGTGGCCCCTCCAGTGTTATACACGTCTTAGCAGATGAAGCTCAGAAATGCCAGGCTGTACTGCAGTCAATGTTGCCTAGAGAATCAAACAGTAAAGAGCTGGACTCTGGACTGTTGTCTATAATAAGCTATCCAGCTTTTGCTGTTGATGATCCACATCTGATAACAAAAACAAGAGAGACAATCGTTTCTAAGCTGCAGGGCAAATATGGTTGCAAAAGATTTCTTAGAGATGGTCATAAAACACCCAGGGAGGATCCCAACAGGCTGTATTACGAACCTTGGGAGTTAAGGATGTTTGAAAACATAGAATGTGAATGGCCTTTATTTTTTTGCTATCTAATTCTCGACTACTGTTTTCAAGGGGATAAAGGAAATGTAAATGAGTATATGCAAAAGTTAGAAAAAATAATGATAAGGAAAGATGATGGGATAAAATTGGTACCAGAGTTGTATGCGGTCCCAGTTGACAAAGCTGATCAGGAGCTGAGTGACCCTGGCAGCCAGGAGAGGGTGCCGCTCGGCAGATGCCCATTCATATGGGCACAATCATTGTATATTTTAGGGAAATTGTTACAAGAGGTAATATTTTATTTTAAAGACAATAATATTTAGTTAACATTAGCCCTGGCAAAAATGTATCTTTGATAAGATTTCAATCACTAAAGAAACACCTCACTGAGTCGTTTCAGTAAAGAGTTACACAGCACTAGTTAAGACGATACCTTGGTGAACACTAGCGCCACCGCCATTTAAAATTCATTATTCCCTGAAAACACAAGTTATCAAAAATCCGTCTTTTGTAATTAAGGTTCTCCATCTGAAGTCAATTTTAAACATATTTAATTATTAACTTATAGTTCCCTATAGTTACAAATTGCAAAACTGTTAAAAGTAGCCGTTTTAAGCAATATTGCAATAACCTTAATTACATATCATGGATTTTTGATAACTTGTGTTTTCAGTGAATAATGATTTTTAAATGATGGTGGTGCTAGTTTTCACCGAGGTATCATCTTAACATGGTCACTAATGAAATACACTTTCACACCATATGATAGTATAGCTCACTATAGTTCTTGTTGCTTATCCTTTGTATATTTCCTCATACAAAATTCTATCAGTTGTCAGTGTGGTAGTTAAGATTTAGGTTCATGTGAGTGTTGTGTGAAGTCTGTTATAGACACTAGTAATATATTCTTATCAATCAAATCCCGAGTTGTACTGTAACCTGATTCATTTATAATGATGAAAAATATTTTCACATTCTGGTTGCAAGCTGCTACTTACCAGGTTATGTGGAGAATTAGGCTAATATTATATCTACTAATTACTACCCTGGTTACATTCATGTATTACCTAATTTGTTTTTTTTATTTTATTTAATGCACAAAATACAATATGTATTGAAATTAAGGCAGACAATGCTAGGAGCATTGTCTAACAGCTAACCTTTGAACCATTTAAAAGATTTTAGGTATTTAAATAATTAGATATTATAAATTTCAGGGGTTTTTAGCAGTTGGTGAGTTGGATCCTCTTAACAGAAGGCTGTGCTCGGAGAAGAAGCCCGATGTGGTCGTCCAAATTGTCATACTAGCTGAAGACAATGAGATAAGAGACAAATTGCTGGAATATGACTTGCATGTTCAGACCATAAATGAAGTTGCGCCGATTGAAGTACAACCGGCCAGGGTGTTGAGTCACCTTTACACATATCTGGGTAAGGCATTCCTGTAAATGATTAATTATAATGTATTAAAATCATTATTGTGTGTCCTTGTATGTACACTGTCATAATTGCTATCAAGGTGACCTAGGCAGATGTGCTATTTAAAACAGAATTGAATCAGCAATTTTTTTTTTAGATTTTTACCATGCCATATGTAGTTTTCGTCTCCAGAATAGGCTACTCAATCCACATAAAAGACCACTGATAAATTGTATATTGATTCAGTGCTTGATGTTCATAAAACACAACAAATCATAATGGACGCGGAGTCAATAACAGTCTGACGGAGGCAGCAGTGTCATGTAAATTTCCTAAAGCAGTGTTGAATGCGTAAAAAAATTTAAAGAGTTAAAAATAGAATGTGATTGTCAGTCTATTTATTTATTTATTAAGGTATGCTCAACAGGTTGCAATATAAAAGATAATCCACACGAAAATGAGTTAACAATATGAGCCAGACTGAACCCCAACAACATGCACACACAGCATGATTACTTATGTAAACACAGTTAAATGAACAAAATGTAAATGTAGTATGTTTGTATGTTTAATGTCGCACTTGACATTATTACTTTATTCTGTGGTTGTGGCAAGTATTAAAAAAATGAGATATAAAAATCAATAGACAATGTATTTTTTCTTTGTTTCAATCTCAATGATATACTAATTGTAAGTTGTGTTTAATTCTTAGTATCACATTCCAGGTAGAAACAAGAAGTTGGGATTATCTGGAAGAAAATCCCGAGATGTTGGTATACTTAGTACAAGCAAACTATATTCGCTGAATGAAAGGATTTTTGCTTTTACACCACAGGTAGGTACTGTTTTAATAGATACTTACGGCATTATATTTCTGCCTTCACTTTCATTAGAATTATTTTTAAACATATTGGGGAAGGACATTAGTCTGGTAGTAGTCTTAAAATTTTTGTTCACAAATTTAAGTTTGCTTGAAATCACATTTAGTTTTTAATATATTACTTTTAATATCATCGAAAGGCTGAATATTCACAAGCATTTAAAGAATTGAATTTCTTAGGTCTTGTGCTGTTACTGTTTACACAGACTTGCTAATTGATAATATAACATGTAATTTTTTCACCTTTATTTTTGTCAACATTATTTAATAAGTTCATAATTACACAATTCACACATTTATAAAACTATTCTATTCTCCTGCATGGTGAATGGTTAACCTTTCTTTTTTCAATCAGTTAACTATTTGTTTTGTTTGTTTTAATAGTTTTCTGATATGAAACGTTTCTACATTGCTTCCGACTATGAGCTGATGGTTGATACGCTCAAAGCAGAAATTAATTTCTTGAAGTCGTCTTGGCAAAACCTTCTTGGGCGTCCGCTTGTTGTATTGACACTGAATCAAATGTATTTAGGTATTATTTTGTTATGTTTTTTAAACTTGTTTTGTGCTTGCTGGTTTTGTCCACTCACAACTACTCCTTTTGTAAATAATATGTTGTTTAGCAGGGTTTAGGGTTCACCCATTTAACTTTATGTCAAGGCTTGGTAGCAGGCGGCTTTGTGTTTATTTTTAGATATATTTTTTTATTTATATTTATTATTATCACTTACAATAGTTGATAGATATGATAGTAACTATATAGATAGTGTAATAAAGTACTTTCTAGGTATCTCACCTTTTTAAAATATTTCATTCAGAACAAAAAATATATTTGTAACATTTGATTTAGATTTTTTTATAATTTGTTGCATTTAATTTATCTGTTTAGTAGGATGTGTTAATCATTAAATGGTGTCTGTACTTACTAACACATCAATGAATAGTGTCAAAATTTAAACAATTTGCTCTTACATATTTTTTATTGCAACTAAAGGACTTTTATTTAATGTCTCTTGAACTAAAATGAAAGTAACAATAAAAGTTAGTCTCAATAAAATTTTACTCAGTTGAATGCGTAATCTAGTAATTTACCCGTAGATGATAATTGTTACAAAAAAAAAATACTACGAAAGTACTAATGTCATGTTTATTACACTCTAATTTTTCATATTAACTATCCCGTATACGCACGGCGGACCTAGGGCAGTACGAGAATTAAAACACAAAACTGGCCACCACACCATTCCCATGATTGTTTTGCTGTGAGAAAAACACAAAAAAACCGTACTACCCTTGGTCTGCCACAGCATACATAGGTAACTAGTGTGATATACCTATTCCCGCATGGGTGTGCCCTAGAATTTCGACTACGAGGAATACTACATGTCGCGCGACCCGGCTCTGCTCGCGAGTACATTCACGGCCAACGTCGCTTTCCTGGGCATGAGCTGGAAGCAAATGCTCGGCCGGCCGACTATCACACTACTCGCAACGCAGAATTTGTTAGGTAAACATTTGTGTTATAAAATGTTTGTTTAGCTCGCTGACTATAGTACCAATGGTATTTTCACATTTCATTATTGTTATGAAGCAAGCATCCGAGGTAATTATTAAAAGTATAATGTGGTTTAAGCTGTAGGTTTAAGCACTGGGACACAACTAACAAATTAATTGGATTTTGCACCCTATTTATTTAAGCTTAAGACCCTTAAGAGGACTTGCAGATCTACATTAGATCATGTCTAAATTAATAATCCGCTTTTACTTTCTTATCACTAGCTAGATGGATGCACAGGTCAAGATTCTTATGAAATAAGAATTCTTAGAGCAGAAATAATGTCAAATTACCTAACTCATATCATTACTAATCTGAAGTGAATCATTTATCTATAGTCCTTGCTTGCAAGCTACGATATTTTTTAAAATTGTTGATTTTTTAATAATTTTAAACGATTTCAGACCAAGGAAAACTTCCAATGGCCATGATAACGACCATGAAGAAATTGAAGTCGGGCTATATAAATGGTACTCGGGTGACTTTGGGCAATTTGGGAGAGTTTTTAAGTACTTCTGCCATAACCAATCTGAGTTTTCTTGGAAGTCAAGAGGATGGTTATCCTGACAGTGAGTATCTTGTCTTTCTCAAGTAAACGTAGGCGTAAAACATATTTGTTTTTTACCTTCAATATTTAAAAGGAATACCTTTTTTGAAAGATGACTAAATAAATTTCATCATTTAAACGTTTTGAATTCCCAGACAAAGTATGTGCTTACATGATAATTAAGAAATATTTGTCTTATACTAATAAGTACCTAAGCAAACAAAAAGTATGGCGACCTGACGGGAAGTTGTCACCAATTTATAATATTTGCAACACACTATAGAGAGTAACGCGCGTGTTGTCGCTCCGTAAGAAATGAAATAATATGTAAAATACATTTTTTATTAGTAAGAACACCGTAACACATTTTACATTTATTTCTGACACTGCGCATGTTCGATTGACACTGTGACCCACACGATATGATGATGGTAGAACTGAACCCGCAAGTGCAGAGCTACCTGGAGGAGCACCTGCTGAAGTCGTTCAGCAACAAGCCGAGCGTGCTGTCGCGGCCGGCGGGCGCCAGGAACGCGCGCGCGCTGCGCCGGCGCATGTCCGTGCGTGGGGCTATCAAGAAAACTAGATCCATCAACGTCGACTGTGAGTGGTTCACTATACATATTTATATTGATGAATGTTTCCTTACACTTTCTCGGGAATAGCTACATTACTTTTAAATAATCGTAAATTTTTTAAAGACGCACTTTTTACGTCAAAACTCCGGCATTTTGATTTTTTACAAATTATACGTTTATCATGTAAAACTCGCGCAATGATAAATAATCTAACGACACATCACCAGCTGCAACCGGCGGTGTTTTTCGCGGCTTATCACAGCAGCGCCATCTATAAGTGCCATTGTTTGACCAAACCAACGAGAATCGAGTTCTTTTTGGGATAAGATGTATCCTATGTGTCTCCTCCATACCAAATATCATAAAAATTGCCCTAGCCGTTTGAGCGTGAAGAATACATACAAACTTTCGCCTTTATAATATTTATGGGAAGCAGGATGAGGGAACATTTTTTGGCATAACCAGAACCAGGCAGCTGGTTATTATTAAAATTAATTTACCAAAGTGCAAAAGTCTATATGTAAGAAGTCTTACCGATAATGTTTTTTTTTATAGCTGAAACTCTAGGTATGGAGGGCGAGTACGTCGGACCGCCACTTGAACGAAAGCCATCTTGGCTCGACGTGGAACCTATATCAAACGCTCTCGTTGGACGCAGCCCGTCTCCCGAAGATGCAAGGAAGAAAGCTTTCACTAAGTAAGTCCACTTTTTAAGCACTTTAACCGCGTTTATAACTAAGTACATACAATTTATTCAGGCCGTAATTGACACCTTGCCGGGACTGTACTATTTGTAAATAGCTTTATTTTTTCTTTTATACTTATTTAAGTTATTAGTTAAAAATTATCCGTATAATAATCCTGCCTTTAATAAAATGAGCCGTATTTACCTATTCTAGCCACAGAACATTTACTTAGCACGCAATCAACGCGCGTTAAACGTTTGTCGTGTGAACTTGGCCTTATGGTGCTTTAATTTGTAAAAACCTGACTATTACTAGGCCTCCGCTGTCCGTCCGTCCATCTCTCAGTGAGCTATCGAAATGGGTAATAGCTAGAGACATTTCTATTACTGCTATAAAACAAAAAGAGTAAAAACGTTATATTTGTTGCCGCTATTAAAACAAATAATAAATATTGAATAGTTTTATATCAAAGAGGGTAAAAAAGGTACTTTCGTTCAAAAATTTCGACCTCGTGTGTGAATCCGACTCGTGCTATACCCGTTTTATTTACATTACAAACATACGCTCCAATAATCTTTATTTGCGCCGACAATATTATCATCTCTGTGCCAGAGTTCGACCAAACTAAGACTTAGTCTAACGGCCGGCATATAATGAGTCGAGTGTTTAGCTTATCAAACCTTTAGAAACGAGTTGGAACTAATGACTTCATAATAAGCAAGATATATTGATCATATTGATTGTGTATATAAAAATGTGAAAGCAACTATTTTTAGATCAATATTTATCTCTCTTCTAAGTGCTTTTTCGCTTGCGATCTTATCTATTTGTTTTGTAACTCAGGGTCCGATTTTTAGATTAAAATGTTTCATTGTCTATTTTATCTTGCAGGGGCACTTCGACGACGAGCTTAGGAGTTGGTACACCGACAATAGAAGTGACTAAGGAAAGTACACCATCACCTCCTAAAGAAGAAGGTAATGCTATTTATTTCTATAAAACGCTTCTAATTACAGTAAAGATTTTAATCTTTATTTAAAATCTAAGAATTAAGTTTAAAATGACATGAGGATGTGTGGATATATGAAAGTTAGTAGTCAATTTAAGCACTATTTAAACTACCGTATCTCATTAAGGCCTATTTTCTCATGCGGTCGAGCATAATACCATCGCTTCCGCCTCACTCCCAGTTTGTTCCTGCATATACTAGTAAAATGTAGGTGTAATAAAGAGTTCTGTATTGTATTCTTTTGTAACTTTATGCTGCAGCTCTAGTGA
Organism: Apomyelois bistriatella; assembly: GCA_947044815.1. Taxonomy (NCBI): domain Eukaryota; kingdom Metazoa; phylum Arthropoda; class Insecta; order Lepidoptera; family Pyralidae; genus Apomyelois; species Apomyelois bistriatella. The sequence continues at coordinate 4,999,700 of OX345693.1, forward strand.
ACAAGAACATCCAGTCGATCCTACGCAACCGAACCCCATCGGACTCTCAGAACATGTACGCGGAGACCGAGACCGACGAACTGTTGGCGATGCTGCGCGAGACTGAAAATTTGGATGAGCAAGGAGACATTTTGCAGTACTTGGTTGATACACATGGCCTTGACTTCAATTCAGGTGAGTAGTTTACTTACTGACAACCAAATATTACTTTTTGTTTTTTTTTTTTATTTGCTAAGTAGTTGTTTAAGTAATCATAAAACGACTGAGTGCGGCTGTAAGAAAAATTAATAACTATTAACTTCGCAGTCTCTTAGCGGATTCTATAAAAAGATTGCCATATTAATTATATTACAACATTCTAAGACGCTAAAATAAAACGGAGTTTAGTAATTAACAACTGGATATCAAGGTCAATGAACCCTGCACCATACCTCGATAAACAAACAATGAATGGTACCTATACCTCGAACTAAAATGAAACTTGTTTCAGGCATGCTAGAAAATGGCAAAGTGGTCACGGTAAAAGACTTGCTAAAGGCACTATACGAGAAAGCGTGCACACAAAAACTGTGGGGCTTAGTGCGCCACACCGCTGGAATGCTGGGAAAGGTAATACTTACATTATATATATAATCATCTAAGGAAATGTTTGTAATGTTTCTATAATAAAAATAAGAATTAGTTTAGTACCGTGAATAATTTTACTTATATATTTCGGGTTTATATATTACAAGCGGAGAGGGGTGGATGACTAACTCAGTGTACTCATGCAAAAGATGGCCATCCCAGGCAACTTTTTGCCAGTTGTGACAGTTGAACCTGGTATTTTTTTACAGTGTCATAAAGATTAAGAAACGTTTGATAAGCCCATTTTAACTAAAATATGTTTTACCTCTTTCTTACCTGACACTGACACTTCATGTGAAAGAACGAGACGAAACACATTTAAGCTAAAATAGGCTTAACAAACGTTTCTTAATACGGGGGTAAGTGACAGCATCTCAAGTTACTGCTAAGGCAGACGCTTACACCCCGCGTTATGGAATGGCACCCAACACAAAAAACCACCTGGGCCCTTCTGTACTTACACAACTCATAAACAAATAGGATAATTTCTTATCTGTTGTAATTAAATAATCTGTTCAACTCCACTCCAAGAAAAGGGCTTCTTCGTGTGACGTACAGTCGGCTGCAAAGAAATATGACCCCTTTTCAATAGTGATATTGTGTCATGGGGGTCAGATTTCTCTGCAGCCGACTGTACATAATCTAATCGTATGTCTGGTGCACTCTGTGCAATAGCCTGCGTTGGCAGTCTAGTCGGTAACACGGACTTTCAACACAAAATGGCTATAAATAACAAGAAACTACAAAGGCTACTTTTCAGCGCCAAACAACCATCTTTTTTTTTATACTTTTTACGGCCATGGAAACTAGTCCTTTAAGGCCTTTCTTCATTTTATTAATCTTCTTCAGTCTTACTTTAGTCAAGTCAAGTCAAAAAGTCAAGTCAGTAGTCTACTGTTTAAAGCTTAGAGCATTAAACCAATCGGAGTGGCCACTGACAGGCGACCCCCTCTGCCAAAAGTATAAGATCGCCGGATACTACTTGTATTTGTGTTGGATAATTTTGTCAAGTGTTATCTCACCCCGCGCGCAGAATGTGGCAGACTTTTTAACGTAGGACAAGGTCTGCGTGCCATCTCCTGTTTGGTTTGATATTCTATGGTTAAATCATTTTCGTCTAGTGAAAAAGAAGATTTCTTTACATTAACCAATTTGTTTTATAGCGTGTAGAGGACCTCGCGAAGGCGGTGACCGATTTGCTGGTGCGCCAGAAGCAGATCACAGTTGGCATGCCGCCCAACAACGAGCACACCATCACGGCGCCGCTGCCAGAGAACGAACTAAGGCAGCTTATACATTTGGTAAATTTTATGACATTAAAAAATTTCAGCATATTCGAATATGTTATATTACCAAATTGTCCATTGGCCTTATTTAAGTCGCAGGATAAGATGCTGGATGAGGGATGGTTAAATCGGTCAGATTGAAAATCTATGAGGAAGGTCTATATCTTGTAGTGGACGTCTTTTGGCTCCAATGATCATAATATATTATAGGTTTATTTCGTTCGATTTGAAATCCTTTAATTAACTTAAAATATGCCTCTCTAATTTTGTGACAGAAGCCCACACAATCAAATAAATTTTTTAGAATACATAAAAAAATTTAATAGGACAACGATTCATGATGTTTATTTCTATTAGCATCTTCTTTGAAGATCACGGTTATTTACATCTTGGAATTTTGAGAAGCTTGCGCGGGGATATTGTTCCACCTAGAAGACCTTCCCTTTGAAGATGTTGATTATTTAAGTTATTAGTAATGTTGTTATACTTTTTTTATTTTGTTATATTATTCCTTACATGCAGACATTCCGTCATGAAAACTCTGATCTTGAACACAAAAAGGTAATATTGGTACTGGTAAATATGTGTTATTTTACGAACCTACAATAGTTCTCTTTTTCCATTTGTATGGCACCTTACCGGCACTTATTTGTGTAAATTTTGTATCTGTTGAATATTGGATAACCAATTCGGAGTGGCTATATTTGTATGGTGGTTGCAGAAATTTGAAATTTAGCAGAAACTTTTCATATAAGTTGACATTGAAATATATGAATTATTGTAAATGTAAAGCAGGCAATAAAGGTTATAGTTTCACCTAAAACTCGCCTTACAGCTGTACAAAATTTTTATATTGTTATTCAGATATAACGGAAACTTCATTCTTTATTTTTAACCGACTTCAAAAAAAGAAGGTTCGCAATTAGTTGGGACGTTTTATTACATGTTCCTAACTATTTTATAGTATGTGGTCAAAAATAAATACGATTTTATTAATAACTTGCAGTCCACCTCGGCTTCGCCCGTGGTGCATACATATCCTATGCCACTCAGGGTGAATGTAGCTTTCCAATGGCGAAATCGGCACAGTAGTTTTTGAGTTTTTTCATTACAAACATACACACAAAAATACAAATCTTTCCCTTTATAATATTAGTGTAGACTAGTTTAGATATAAATTGTGGTGATTCTGACGCAGGCTTACGGCGACGACGAGAGTACAGCGATGTTGACACAAGAGCTGCTGGTGTACTTGGCCATGTTCATCCGCACTGAGCCGCAGTTGTTCTTGGAGATGTTGCGGCTGCGTGTCGGCCTCATCATACAGGTGATGTGCGCTTTGAAATGTATGCTTTAGACCTTTTGACCGCCATAATGTTTGCAGTCGTGCTCCAGTGCCAGTAAGGGTTAAAATTTCTGTTTCTGGATTAAAAAAAAAAACATTTCTTTTTTCAAATAAAATAAAATAACAGTGTAGAATAGAATAGAAGCGGTTTATTTGAATTGCCACAGACACAAAAACAATGATAAAGAAAGGCTTAAACTAATACAAGTAACACAAAAAATAATTAGTGTGCTGCGCAAGGCAAAAGGGCCATAACTCAGTGATCTTACTGCACGTTAGTACAGAAGCACTGATTTTCAGTTATTGCCGTCAAAGTAGGTGTACAGTTTGACTATTCCGCAGTGGATCAATATGTTGTATATCTTTTGAGAAAGCTCTTTAACACTCGTGAACGCCCAGCGGCCACCGGTGACCAACAAACAATTGAATTACTATTGTGTCTGCGATTTCGGCGTTCAAAGTGTTAAGTGAATTTATTTAAGTCAAACTGACTCCCTTTGAAACCCATTGAACAAGTGGATATAAGAGAACATCTCAACAAACTACCGATCTATTAATGAAGAAATAATAACTTACCATAAATAAATGATTTTCTATACATCTTTTAATTATCATTTAATTAGGTGATGGCAACCGAGCTTTCCCGCACTTTATCCTGCGACGGCGAAGAGGCTTCCGAGCACCTGCTCAATCTGTCTCCTTTTGAAATGAAGAACCTCCTTTACCACATCCTTAGCGGCAAAGAATTCGCTATAAACAGTGGTAAGTTAAACTAGTATTTTAAATAAGTATTATATAAAATGTAAACTAACTATACTTAATACTATTTTTACGTAAAAGAAGGGAATTTTAATGTATTTATACTTTCTGGGCTTCTTTATGATACTGAAAACTTTTTGTCAAATGAATCTGATCTGATGAGTTTTTACAAAATGCCTTATATTATTCAAAGTGCTTATAAGAGGTATGTGTCTGTAATAATTTAACAAAGAACCTTAGTCTTAGTCAGCACATTATTTGAGTTGCACAAATAAAATATAGTGTCATTTGGTGTTTAACTTCACTATATTCATGGCACTATATACTCTTATAATGAATGAATGAGATAAAATTTAATACTGATATGTGCCGTTTTAGAATGGCCTGCGTCTATGGTTCTTATAATTTTGATGGGATAAATTGTTTTTTTGATTGATAATCCTTTTTTATATTGGTAAAGTGTGTGTGTCACATGTGCGTGCGTATCTGCCTTTATTTATTTATCATTTATGTATTATATAAATTGTTTCTTTTCAGCAAATTCGCTATATGTTATAAAGGAAAAGATCAGTAAAAGCAAAGGCGAGTGTATTCGACAGTTAGCTTTTGTCCGTCTGAGTGTACCCTGACCTGTGACTACTTTGTGTCATATTCACAAATGTTTTAACTTGTACCGACTGCTTTTGTGTCTCCTTCTACGCTAATATTGTATATAAAAATACAAGTTCGTGTGCTCCATTTCGGTTAAATTATAAACGAAGGAGGAAAATGAATATGTTGAATATATAATGGAGTCCATAAAGAAAAAATACTTTTTATTTATTCATAGATACATATATCCATACTTCCATACTAATATTATAAATGCGAAAGTCTGTCTGTCTGTCTGTCTGTCACCTCTTCACGGCTAAACTGCTGGACCGATTGTGATGAAATTTGGTAGGGATGTAGTTAACGACCTGAGGTCAAACATAGGCTACTTTTGGGCGCGATATAACCGAGTCCCACGTGGGGCGGAGCCGCGGGGAACAGCTAGTAATATATATGTATATAAATATTGTATTTTTACACATGTGTATTCAAAACAGCATATTTGGATACCGGAAAGTTTTTTTTTATACTTCAGCAGATCGCATATAAACCTGCTGTAATATAGGCTATATAGAAATGTATATCCTACCTATCCTTTATTTAACAATTTTTTTAATTTTTGGCTCATTTGGATTAGCTTAGTTACTACGATATTGCCAACGCTTTTACAAATCCTTGTTTAAAAGCAGCCAGCATTTGTTTCAATAACCATATTCCATTTTGCCCTCCCCAAGTACTCGAAATGATGACGAAATTAATGTGTTGATTGTTTTTTTATTTGAATATTAATATGTATATGTTTCTATTTAGTAGGTCGCGGCAACTTCTCCATCGTGAGCAACAAGTCCAACCGCTACGGGAAGAAATCTCAAATCGTGTTAGAGGGCCAGTCTCTCCAAGGAACCATTGATGACAGTAAGTAGACTAATTCTTTCTAAAATTGCTCTACAGTTGTATAATTGTTTTATGTGAAGTAACTTTTGCGTAATAAGAGCCATTGCCATTAGCGACACCCTTATTACGTTGACATAAAGGTTTTTTTTAGAGGCTGAACCTTAATTACCTTGACATAAAGTTTTTTTTTTTATAGGCTGAACCTTTATGTCAGCGTTATAAGAGCCATTCCCATTAGCGACACCCTTATAACGTTGCCATAAAGATTTTCCTGAGCAGCTAAGGCCGATTCCGATGCCGATTCGTCGATAAGTATGGGTACTTCATGCATAAAATGAATATATTTTCGCAGCACCGATAGCGGAGCCGGACCGTCAGGGGCAGTGGCTCCGTCGCAGAAGACTCGACGGCGCGCTCAACAGAGTGCCCAGGGACTTCTACCCGAGAGTCTGGACCGTACTTGAGAGGGTAGCTATTACATCATCACTACATAGTATAAAACAAAGTCTCTTTCTCTGCCCCTATGTCCCTTTGTACGCTTAAATCTTTAAAACTACGCAACGGATTTTGATGCGGTTTTTTTAAATAGATAAAGTGCGTCAAGAGGAAGGTGTTTATGCCCATGCGAAGCCGGGGCGGGTCGCTAGTACATATATATATTCACATCTTAAGGATGAACTAGCCGCGAGATCGAACTTACTGGTGGGCGCGGCCAAAAAGCATGCTGTTTCACCTAGCATTGTGTCCGACAGAGATAGTATCAGTGATGAGCAGTAAGACGCTATCTCCACGCATAAAAAAAACAACTGCATAAATTAATTACAAATAAACGGTGTTATCTTTCATTTTGATATAATAAATTCTTTTATTACTTATTTACACCCAAAGTTGTATTAAAAGTAGCAAGAGAATCTAAAGTTTGTTGGGTCATAACTTCTTACCCCCGTATTAAGAAACGTTTGTTAAGCGCATTTTAACTAAAATATGTTTTGTCTCTTTTTCTCTTACCTGAAACTTCACGTGAAAGAAAGAGACGCAACACATTTTAGCTAACATGGGCTTAACAAATGTTTCTTAATACGGGGGTTAATTGCTTTTTACTTTACTGATGTTTAACTTTGGATGTACAATGGCAAACAATGGACTATTTCAAATCAATAACACAGATTATCTTAGACCAATAATGAGACAATATCGCGATAAAAAGTTAGTTTATAGAGCTTAATGTAACGAAGCTTCCACGTGAACAAGAGCGATTCGGCAGCGGAGCTAAGGAACTTCTAGTATCTATAATAGAACTTTTCTATTTACAGTGCCAAGGATTAATTATTCAGGGTAAAGTGCTCCAACCGAATTTGACCCAAGAGATGACATCAGGAGAGTTGAAATTTGCGCTCGCCGTGGAAACAGTATTAAATTCCATCCCCCAACCGGAATACAGGCAGCTTGTGGTAGAAGCATTGATGGTGTTGACTCTGGTAGTGGAATACAAGGCCGTCAGCCATCTTGGTGGAGTCATTCACGTCGAAAATCTGGTGCATAAAGCGAATCAGATCTTTTTGGAGGATCAGGTAAGTTTAAATTTTTGTCTATAGGTTGTATGATAAATATAAACTGCCTCCGTGGTCCAGTGGTTAAGGCGTTTGTCTGTAGACCCGTTTTGAGCTATATTGCAATTCGTAACTATAGGGAAGTATAATTGAATAATTTAATATGTTTCAAATTAACTTCAGATCCAGGACCCTAATTACATAACACGGATTTTTGATAACTTGTGTTTTCAGTGAATAATTATTTTTAACTGATTATGGCGCTAGTGTTCACCTAGGTATCACCTTACTACAATGTCGAGCAGTATCAAATTAAAAACTCACGAATATTGTAATAACATTATTGCATTAATATATTGTTTAAATGTCACCCGTTTCGTTGACAGATGCGCTGCAACGGCGACGCGACATTATGCTGCGCCAAGGCGGAGTCGGTGTGCTCGGCACCCGGCGCGCTGGTCTGCGGCGGCGCGGCCGCGGTCTGCCAGCACCTGTACGACAGCGCGCCCAGCGGCTCCTACGGCACCATGACCTACCTCGCGCGGGCCGTGGCTGCGCTGTTGGCCGACCGCATACCTAACGCTGAGCCTATACAGTGCGCCATCTCGTGAACACCTAGCACGTTCTATATTCAAACTAATAGGGCCACTTTAAGCGTATACAGTGTGTCATCTCATAAACACCTAGCACGTTCTATATTGAAACTAAAGGGCCACTTTAAGCGTATACAGTGTGTCATCTCATAAACACCTAGCACATTCTATATTCAAACTAAAAGGGCCACTTCATATTAAATTATATTTCCATATAATTACAAATTGCAAAACTTCTAAAATTGGCCATTTTTAGCAATATTGCAATTTGTTACTATAGGGAACTATAATATGTTTAAATCTAACTTTAGATCCAGAACCTTAATTACATAATACGGATTTTTAATAACTTGTGTTTTCAGTGTATAATGATTTTTAAATGACGGTGGCGCTAGTGTTCACCGAGGTATCACCTTAAGCAAATAATTTAAATTCATTTTATGAATTCTTATCAATTTCTTTTCTTTTTCTTCGGTAAAATATCTACCAATAATTTTTTTATACAATAACGTTAACGTTGCGAAAGCATCATCTTCAATTTGTTATCATTTTGTAATTCATGCAGTCTTTTTAAACCCACTGAAACTACGCAGGCTTTATCAATTTTTTTTATTATATGTATACCACGGGTTATAAAATAGCGTTTATTACCTATATTTTTGATCTGACAAACAAATGGACTTTTGTACTTTTGACATTTTACCCGTTATGTACCTATACCTACCTCATAGAAAATAGGTAGGAATATAGGCCTACACGAACATCTTTCCTAATTTCTGTTAAAATTGTTCAAAATAAAAAAAATGTTAAGGCTGTTTCTACAGTCTTATTTATTACACATTACACAGCTACATAACCATGTAGCCTTATATTCATGTAAGTAAAATAAAAGAATATTAAATATGGCATTTTCCAAAAGTTCTTCTTTCAGTCTATGTTAGTGTGACAACAATCATTATTATATTATATATTAATGGAACACACTAGCAGCTTTTTTAAGCTGATTCGTGTGCGTCTTTGTGTTTGTCAATTGCAATCATGCAATATTAATTTTTAAGAGTATTTACTTTTCTTCATTATTATTGTCAATTGATTTGTAGACAAGTAGGTATATTTTAATTGATTATATCTTTATTTTACAAGTTAAATATTAAAATGAATCTTATCTATTGGATTGTTTGATAATTAACTTTGTTTTTAATTTTATAGTATCACATACTAATGATACTTATAATATACTTTGTTTATTCAACCATAGCTGCAAGTTGAGCCTAGCACATACAGCTAGCTCTCTATCACACCTAATTGCTAAAATATTAAATTTTATTTGTTGAAAGTTTTTGTTATATAACTAAACTTAATGTACCCATATTTATCAGTTATTACAGTTAGTAAAAAATAGAACACCCACTGTTGTTTTAATTTATATTTATACACAATTATTCTGTCAACTTCACATTGTAGCCTATCTACTGCTAGGAAACTCGTAAATGTGATAATTCAAAACACTGCCACATGAAATAAACACTTCTATCTAATTCAGTTTTACACTGTCTAAAACATAACAATTTTATACATTTTGATCAAACTCAATTTGACTACATGAACATGATAGCTAAGCTTCATCCTTTTTACCAAATGGGTTCATTTTGGAGAGCCAAGAAGTAGTGCTTCTGAAAAAAAATGGTTATATTAGTCAAACAGATTCTCGTGAATGTGGGACGACATGGAAATCAATCCACCAATAAGACCAATGTTCTTAAACTAAGAGAGAAGATAGAGTCAAAAAGATATGCAATCTTAAATTCTTCTTAACCAATCAAAACATGGCAGTCATTAGGGTATATTGAATCCCTTTAGGCAGCTTGAAAAATCTAATAGTGTTGGCCCCTTACGCCCCCGATCATGTTTCTATTGGTCTGGTTACCCTGTAAAAAGGATTACGGAAGACCGACGGCTGATGCTCCGTTGTAATAACCAGTACCACCAAATCAGGACTAGATTAATAGCATAGCCTGGACTGAAGCGTAAGCTGTAGATGCAACCGAAAAAACACGCTAGGGCGAAGAAAAAATATTGCTTATTTGATTAAAGGTCTGGTTTTGACTACCAGATGGATTACAAAAATATTTTAGCAGTTGACATCCCAATCCTCAAGGATGGATGAAGGATCCATTTCAATTGGTTGGTTTAGTTGGATTGAGTGGCAGGACAGTGTTATAGGCATACAAAGGGCAGGTATGCCCACTGCAATTAGTAGTATATACTAACGAGATATCATCAGCAGATGTTGAGGTTTCCTCAATCCCTGCTGCTTTCAATTTCTCCACAAGGTTTTTTCTGTATACATTCTTAAGAGGAATAGGCTTGTTTGCGGCTTCCTTTTGCTTGGCTACTTTGCACAGTGCTTCATACCAGGTTAACCCATACCATTCAATTTCTTCAGGGGTATACTAGAAAGTCAAAAAGTATTAATAGTTAACATTTATTAAGTCTGATACCATCTAAAAATTGGTACAATAATTAATTTTCACAATCGTGATTTATTCTATTTATATATTAAACTAGCCACCCACCCAGCTTTGCATGGGCATAAAAACGTTCCATTTGAATCACTATCTTTAAAAAAAAAAACGCATTAATCTCAGTTGCATAGTTTTAAAGATTTAAGCATACATAGGGATATAGGGACAGAGAAAGCGACTGTTTTATACTATGTAGTGATAGTGATAACATGGGTAGTTCAACATGCATTTTTGGCTGCTATACACAATAATATTTTTAAAAAAAATTGTATGGTTTTATGGACTAATGTAAAATGAATAAATCTCACTGTTTTGATTTCAGAAGTGTGAAGGGCTCCTAATCCTTCATAGAATTTTTAATTGATTTATCAAATAAATATTTTGGCTTGATAAAAATAACACTCAAGCAAGATATGAATTTAACATATCTTATGAAAGGACTTACTATATACATGAAACTATCTTGAATTTGGGTACATACCGATGTTAAATATGTCTTGTATTCCTCATAAATTTCTTTTTGTTTCTGTTCGTCATAAGCATATCTTGGACATCCATTCATAAGTTCAGTAAGTATCTGTTTTTTTAACTTCAATGCCAACATTGACACTAAGTCACAAGCTGGTGTCTTGAGCAAATAATGGTCAAACCCATAGTGATCATTGATAAGTCTGATAGTCCGATCTGTGACAGTTACCGATAGGTGAGTGTTCAACACCTCAGACTTGACAACAGTCCTTTTTAGTACTGGCACCCAGTAGTGAGGCACACGACGCCGTAGCGGATCACGTTTCTGAAACCCTACAAATGAACTAATATTATTATAACAGTCAGTGACTTTGTTCAGTAGCTATTTGAACTGTAATATAAATGAAAGCTGTGCTAGCATTCCATTAAAAAATAAGTGTCTTGTTGATTTGATATATTTGCATGTAGGAAGTAATACCTACCTAATGTATGATGCAATCTAACTACAGGCATTTAAATTGTTTTACTGACCTTTGACTACTGCCTCACCACCCCATATTCCATCATGAATTTCCGCAGGATGTTTCAAGGGTATTGCTATATTTTGAATGGGCAAAGTCTCCCCTGTCAGCTCATCACGTTTCCATTTACCCTCTTGTGGTACGAAGTGTACTGCAGCTGGTTTGAGTACTTTCCACTCTCTCCAAAACTTCTTATAGGCTTGAGGTAACTCTGAGGCTATCCCTATCTCAAATCTGCCTTTTTTCTTATATGTTTTCGATAGCTGACGCGCAGTAACCTGAAAGATTATTACGCAGAAGGTCGTCAATTTATCGTCACAAACAAGGCAGTGTTGTTGCTATAAATTTTTCTTCGGTAGAAATTCTTACCTGGAGTCGAGATGATGCCATTTATATTTCTATATGTATTGATTACAGCTACCATAAAATAAATATTAAATCTGAATAATTTTGCTATTACCTACAAAATTTGACTGACATCTAGGATATTTTTAGGGTTCCGTACCTCAAAAGGAAAAAACGGAACCCTTATAGGATCACTTTGTTGTCCGTCTGTCCGTCCGTCCGTCCGTCCGTCTGTCAAGACCCTTTTTCTCAGGAACGCGTGGAGGTATGAAGCTGAAATTTATATCAATTACGCAGGTCTACTGTCCCTTGAAGCTGTGAAAAAATCAAACTTCTAAGCCAACGCAATCAAAAGATACAGCCGTTTATGCCGCAAATTTTCGACACTTGCAAGGGAATCAAAACCTACAGGGTTCTTCCCGTGAACTCAGAATCTTGAAATTTGGTACGAAGCAACGTCTTATAGCATAGATAAAGGAAAAATTACGAAAACCATAAATTTTTAGTTACATCACATAATATATTTTTTTTTAATAATTTTAAACTTACTACCCAGTTCCTCATAAACGCGTAGAGGTATTAAATTGAAATTCATACCAAATACTCAGGTCTATAATACCTTTAAGCTGTAGCAAAATCAAACTTCTATGTCAACGCAATCAAAAGAAACAGCAATTTAAGCTGCATATTTTGAAACTCGCAAGTACTCGCAAGGGAATCAAAACCTAAAGGGTACTTCCAGTCGACCTAGAATCTTGAAATTTGGCATGAAGCAACGTTTTATAGCACACATAAAGGAAAAATTCCGAAAACCTTAAATTTTTAGTTACTTAAAATAAAGGATTACTTAAACGATAAAGACATCTTTGTCTTAAATTTATGCTCCTCCATCTTTCCCCATTGTAATGTTATGAATTTTATTTTGCAATAAAAATACCATAGTTATGACTCGATTGTCGTAATGAACGAACTTTGTAAACCTTGCAGGTTTGTACGGAACCCTCGGTGCGCGAGTCCGACTCGCACTTGGCCGGTTTTTTTTTACATTTGTGGATTGATTTGACAGCAGTTGACATGACAGATTCTCTCTTTGTTTTTTTACTACTTTTTTTTACGGGCATAGATATTACGGACATGGATGGTTTTAAGAGACGGTAGTAACCCCCCAGGTGGCCTACTATCATCTCTAAAAACCATGCAAGTTCCAGTGAGTAAGCGAGACAGCGCAATACATGATGTAAGGCGACATCTCCCTTACCCACTGGATCTTGCATGGTTTTAAGAGATGGTAGTAACCCCTCAGAGCTGTAAAAAGTAAAAAGTATTAAAAAAACAAGAAAGGGTTAGGTACATAATTGGATGACGTGGTGTAGCATGACATTGACAGTCAATGGCAACTGTAAAACTGTGCCAAGGGGTGGTGGAAAATTAAATGTTTATTTTATGAAATATACCTTTTGTACATACATTTAATTTTTGGTTTAATTTGTTATTAAATGTTTATTAGTTACTCTAAATTAAAAGTTTATGATAATACTGTTTTTCATGTTCGCTGAGTGTAACAAACAATGTCCGATAATAAAGATGTCGATAATCCCCTTGAAGGGGAAAAATTGGTCAATATCGACAGCAATATAGCAGTGTCCTCCAGTGAAGTGTGTAGTACAGGTGGAAGTGTTAGAACAGCTAAGGTGAGTAGGTAACCGTCCTTCCAGTCATAGCCACATTTCAAAGCCGTCAAGGACGTACCAAACAAATTTTTTGCGGAGAAAACCTATTCTACTAATAATTATTAATGCATTTTTATATAAACATTTGTCGATTTGCGTCTTGTGATTTAATTTTAACCATTATATTATGATTAGATGATTGCATCTATAAAGTACTGTATAGGTTTTTGTTGACAAATATTTACCAGCATATGGATGGTTATTACAGACTCCACAACGTATTACGTCATCTTCTGATAGACAAGTAAAGTTTGAACGTGCACAAAAAGCTTTAGAAAATGCAGCTCTTGTTTCAAAACGAATCAAAGAACACCGAAAAGCAACTGCAGAGTTACTTGGACGGCCATTTGGTGAGATAACTTCTTGTATTATTAGTACAATCTTGGTGTTATTTCCATCACTATTAATATATAAAGTAAATGTTTAATACCTAAAATTAGGAATATTGAAAAAGAAAACAGAAACCTTTGTATCTTATGAAGTACTAGCGACCCGCCCCGGCTTTCCATGGGCATAAAAACACTATCTATTAAAAAAACCGCATCAAATTCGTGGTTTTAAAGATTTAAGCATACAAAGGGATAAAGGGCCAGAAAGCGACTTTGTCTTATACTATGTAGTGATGATGTGTAAATAATTCATTTCCTATGATGGTGAAGACCGGGCACAGTCTAGAAGAAATAGTAGTAAAAAAGATGGGGCTCTAAAATAACTAGCTGAGGATGCAATCAGGAAACTTGGGACTATCATATTTTATTTGTATGAGATGACTATAATATTAGAACTATTTTTAAGACTGGTCAACTACTCTCAAATAAACAATTGTTATGTATGTTGAATAGATGGTAATAAATGTTTAAGTATGTATTTGCCTACTAAATAGTAAAAATGATGGTGGGTGTGCTAAGACATGCATAATACTGAAGCATTGTATAATATAGTAATTGACACCACAACAATTCTTTAAATACAAACTTTTTAACTTTTATTGTTCAAATGTTTTAATGTCTGTCCATTAGGACAGACATTAAAATCATCATCATAATTGTATTACTTCTTTATCATTATTATATAATTTTAACATGACAATCATAATTGGACTCATAATGTTTACAATGTTACTCCCAACCCATTGAAGTTTATCATATAAAAAAGCTGCTTCTTAATAATGGTAACAAAAAGCATTATAACATTTATAAAAATATATTCACTTAATTATATTTGCATGCTGGAAACAGTTAAATGTGTGATACTTATGGCTAAATTTGATTGTACTATGCTACCACATTTATGGCAAATAAATAAACTTTGACTTTGACTTTGACTTTATGCAATATAATTTCAGAGGAAGATGATACTGTGGACACTGCTTCAGAAATGGCATCCACCATGAGTGAGAGAACCGGTTACTCAGCAGCAACTGATACATCCACCGCTCTGTCTGTAAAAGAGGCCTTAAACAGTATGTTATAGCTGCCAAATTTTTTTTTAATACGAGTATAGTAGCTTTTACTTAGGAAGGAGCTCGAAAGACTAGCGCGCGTCAAGCGATGGCGAGTGCGCAGCTATGTTTGGATTGGTCGCCATTAGTGGCTTTTCTATCTTGGGCTTCTCCTCGTTCGGAAGACACGTTAAGCCGTTGGTCCTGGCTGCTATCGGTATATGGTAGTCGTTAGGCTATGTCAGATGCCTTTAGGCAGCCTGAAAAATCTGGCAGTGTTGGTGTAATAGCAAACCCTGGGTTCTGAAGCGTAGCTTTTACTTAGGGTACTTGGCAAATGTGATGTAATGGTTTAAAAACTTGACCATTTATCTTAAGGGGAACTATTTTTTATAGAATGCCTAACTGTTGCCTTGCCTACCTTTCTCAAGAATCTAGATATCATATGCAAAAACAATTTAGTTATCTATCCATTAGGTCCAGAGTTGTTTATTTAAACAAACTATGCAGGTTTATTATAATAGCATAGACGGCATGACTATAATATTTATTTTTCGTGTATAATTTCTATCTGCAGATTATAAACAATTTTTTAATGAAAATTTCAATAAATACTTAGAATCTGCTAATATGTCTGTTTTAACAACCATTATATATTTATTAATTTTTGACTAATATAATATTTGTTTCAGTACCTGGTATAAGTGAAAGTTTAGCAAATACTCTGAAGCAAAAAGAACTGTTAATGGAGAGAATTAAGCAATACAAGGAAATTAGTAAAAGACCCTCATTAATCAAGTCACCTACAACTAGAAAAGAATCCATTGCAGATATAAAGGCAGAAATAAAAAAAGTAAGTAGATCAATAAATATTAATTTTTAAATATTAAGACACAGACACCAGTGTCAAGAGCTGCTAATCTGTTCAATAACCATATTTAAAACCTTAAAACATTGTGATTGAATATAACTAACTACTATAGTAAATTTATTTAGAGTTAAGTCAGCTTTTATGTAGTTATGTTTTATATTAATATAATTGGATGTATTGTTTCTTCTCTTCATTTTAGTTTACTGACCTATTTCTGTTGGTATCACACCCCATGCTATTATGTTGATAAATATACTTACTTTATAGTTATACCAGCTGTGCCCCCAATATTGCATTCAATTAAAAAAATATATGTTCAGTTCACAACATCACAAACTTAAGTGTACTCTGCTGGCTCAGCGACCCGATGTGGATCTTGGCCTCCGAAATTGAGAGAGCGACATAGTATTATATTCTATATTATGGTTCGCCACACAAAAACATCACAAACAGACACTTTAATTTTATTTATTTGTATATATTGAAGATTTGTATAGATGTTATATTTATCTTAATGTTGATGAATCATATCTGATTTAATAAGAAATCCATTATTTAGACTTCAGACAATCCTGATTTAACTCAACTTATAAGCGCTATAAAAGAAAAAGAAAATATGTTAAGTGTAATTCAAGAAAAAATGAAGGTGATGGAAACCACAATATTGGATTTACAAGAAAAAAATTATGAGAAGGACCAAATTATCGAAGCAAAAAATATGGCAACAACTTTGATGTCAGATAGTTTAAGTAAAAAAGGTGAGTTGCGGAAATTTATAAATACCTATCACAAACTTTAAACACTTTTCTGTTTTTCCAAATGGTTGACTGGGAAAGAATGCTTTTAGCATTGAGTCTGCCAATTGTAAAAGTATTTTTACTTGTGGTACAATAAAGTTATACATATAAATAAATAAATAAAATTAATACAAAAAAATATGCTGAATTTAAAATAATATTATTTTACAGACAAAGATTCTATGCTTTTACTTGAAGATACAAGACAACAAATGACTAAAATGCAAGAAAATTTCATATCAATGGAATCCGAATGGAAAGAAGAAAAACGTAAACTATTACATGAAATTGAATTGAAAGATGAAAAGATAAAAAATCTAGAAGAAGCAAACACCATCCTCGAAAATTCCCGATTTGAAACTAGTTTGGCTCATTCAAAGTTAGCTGAGGAATTGGATCTTAAAAATAAAGAGATTGAAGATCTTATGGCAAGAATAGATGAATTGTCTAATACACAAACATCACTTAAAGAGAGAGAAGATATTGAAGAAGAAAAAGGGTCCAAAGAAATAGCAGGTATGGTTGAACTTACTAAAAAAATTGAATTATTAGAGGAACTCAACTGTCAGATAAGGAAGACTAATAAAGAATTAGAAAACAAACTGGCTACTATAAGTGAAAATAAATCCCCTACGACTAGTTCCCCTATGAAAAAAGGAAGTCCACTACCAAGTCGCAAGGGAAAAAATGTGGCTTCGAAAATGAAATCGCCTTGGAGTAACTTGTCTTCCGAATCATTACCTCAAGAAACTGACAAAAAGTCAAATAAAAATGAAGTGACAAAATTAGAAATATTAGTAAAATCTCTAAACAAAGACATTTTGGATAAGGAGTATTTGATATCTCAAAAGGATTCTTTGATTAATGAGTTGCAATTAGCAAATAAAGAAAAGGAAGCTACGATAAATGCCTTTCAAAGTTCACAAATTGAACCTAAAGTTGATACTGTGGATATAGGTATTGTCACAGAGACATTAGAAATTTCTAGGGAATTAAAAACCCAATCAAGTGAGTCTGATAAGCCCATAGACATTACTCAACTTGAAGAGAAACTAAGATCTGCTCGGGAACAAATTGATTTGCTAAATGCAGATATTGAAAGTGCAAACAAAAATATGATTAAAGTGAAATCAAATCACAAATTGAAGATAAAACAAATGCAAAAGACAATTGATAATTTTAGTAAGGTATCTGATGCAAATACCGAGATAGTGAGACTTAATGAAGAATTGCAACAATTGTCTCAAAAAGTTGCTGAACTAGAAGAAGAGAAGGGTAATTTACAATTACATCTTGTAGATTATGATAGCGGCAGATGTAAGTATGAACCTGTATTACCTATGTCTAGTGGTTTTCATATTGAATTATCATATAGTTTTTGGTGTTAATTAATTAATTGCAAAACTTTATTATTTTTAACCTACGCAACAATTTTTTTTATATGTATATTTGATGTAGCGTAAATGTCTGTCTAGTTCAGGGAGTAAGAGAGGTAGTGAAATATTAGGAATATATTAGGAACAAGTTGGCAGGAATCAAGACTAAGTAAAATCCTCATGTGCTATGACTGTCTATAGGCTACGGTGATAGAGCGCTCATCTTTTACGGTCATTGTCAACCTATCTAAATAAACAAAAATTTATTATTAGAATGTAAAATATTGATGAGATTTTTCTTGTATGTGTGTCCTTACAAATACGGTTGTGTAAACATATTTGGACAATTCTTTTTTGTTCGTTTGAACAGCTTTAAGTGGTTACAATTAAAAATACTGTCTTAAATAATTTTAATATTGAGATAAATATAAATTATATTTAAATACATTTTCATATTACAGTGACTGATTCTGAAGTTTACAAAAAAATGGTAGAGATGGAAAATTTGGCAGAAACAAGATTAAAGGCTATCAGTTTGTTGGAATCACAAAAATTCGATCTTGTCCAAGGTATAGTTGAAATAAATGTTTCATTTTATTTTTATATTATTTCCTTTGATTTACATGATCTTGAATGTTCATTTGCAATTCAAGATTAAGCGTCTTTTCTTGTAATGTAAGGGTACTATGCTGTATGAAAGTGTATGAAATTCCGCTGCGTTAACAAGTTCTTAGTTTAGGCTGCGCTAATATTTTAAGCGATTTATTTGTTGTTTAACATTTAATGAAGAGTAATAAGAATAACAATGCAATATCATATTTCAGAACTGCATGTCCTACAGCAAAAATATGTTGAGATGGAAGATAAATTAGCAGACATGGCGCAATTTCAAAATGAGCAAGTTTGTTCTGAAATGAAATCAGTACAGTTAGAAGAACAAATAGACAACCTTGTAGCATCGAAAAAAGAACTAGAACTAATTATAGATAATCTAAAATTAGATAAAGATCGGCTGAATGGAAATATAAAACATTTACAAGAAGAAAAAGAAGAAATTCTTCATAAATTGGAAAATTATATTCAGGAAAATATGGATCTTACTGATAAACTTGAGAAATTGAGCGCAGAAAAAGTAAGTTCTGCAGAGTCTATTGAAATTGTTGAATCATTAACGACTCAGGAAAAGCTTGAACTTGAAGAATATAACAAGTGCAAAGCGAATGAGCCTCTTGATGATGAGTACAAACAGTCACTTGAAGAAACTGAAGGTCAAAAGACTATTCAAAGTTTAATGGATCAAAGTGAAGATTTAAACAAGAAAATTGAATTGTTTAACCAGGAACGCCAAGAAGTTATGGAAAAAATGACCAAGATTCAGTTAGAAAACGAGCAACTGCTGGGTAAAATAGAAGATTTAAGCAATCACTGCAACTCCTTACAAGCGAATATTCAGTTATTAAATAAGGAAAAATGTGAATTGAATACATTAAACGGCACTCTTCACCAACAAATTGAAGAACTAAAACGTGAAAGAATTGATATTATGAAAGAGACTGTCGATATTTCTAAACCGAGTGTGATGGAGGAATCCACTGAAACTGCAACAGAATTCCAACAAGATGAAAAATCAGCAGGCGATAAAGGAAGTAAAACAAAATCTGTAAAACAACTAACTAAAGAAATACTTAAATTGAAAAATACAATTAAAGAAAGGGAAGCGGAAATTGCTGATTGTCATATGAAAATATTAGCTTTGGAAGAGTACCAGGAAAAACAAAATGAACATATGCAAGCTAAATCGTCTTATGAAGCAAAAATTAATATCTTAATTGATGAGAACCAGCAGTTAAAAGATAAATTGGATGGAGCACTCAAAGACAAAGATACCGAAAATGAATACTTGCAACTCAAAAATACCCATGAAGAGCTACAAGCCGAGTTGCAGAAGATTCATTATGAATATACAACTGCACTTAATTTAAGGGATGCTAAAGTAAATGAATTAGAAAACTTATTAATTGACTACAAGAAACAAGTTTTTAACTATAACAATACTTTACAGCAAAAAGACAAAGAAATGAACGAATATATTAATCAAATTACAAAATTAAATGACGTTTCCCAGAAACTCAAATCTACAATTGAATTACTGGAAGAAGAGAAACAAAAAGATCCTAATGCTGAACTTGCGAAATCATTGAATAAACAAATTGCTGCTTATCAAAAGAAATTAGGAGAATATGAGGAAAAACTAAGAATTTTAGAAGACGAAAAAGTTCAACTCATTTCATTAAAAGGTGTACTTGAAAACAAAATTACTAACCTAGACACCGAATTGAAAAAACTACAAGACGCTTTATTGGAAAAACAAAATCTAATTAAAGAATTACAAATGCAACAGAAGAAATATTCAGACGAAGTTTCAAGTGTATTACTCGAAGCTAAAGAGCGTGATGAAGAAATTCATGAAATTAAGTTGCAATTAAGGAAAGAATCTATTGAGAACGAAAAATTACGTACAAGTTTATCACAAAAAGATAAAGACATGGAAGCATTTATTTTGGAAAAAGAATGTGAAAAGAAAAGAAATACAGAAGAGCAGCAGCAACTTCTCTTAGAAAGAAACCAATTTAAAGAAAAATATGAAATTGTTGAAGCAAAAAATAAAGAACTTGTTGAAAAATTAAAGAAATTTGCCGTAAATATTAAGAAAAAATCGTCTATGTATACTGAACTGGAAACTCAACTTAATGACACTCAAAAACAACTAGAAATTAAAAATGAACAGATAGAACAGTTCTTGATACAAGTATCGACCCTTCCATCCTTGCAAGAGAAGGTAAAACTTGCTGAAGAAGAAATAAATAGACTTCAATCACAGAAAATATTACTAGAGCAACAAAAATCACAAGATGTCGTTCAATTACAAACTGAAATTAAAGGTCTTGAAGAAAAACTGGCCATAACTTCAAGCGAAATGTTGAAATTAAATGATTCCCTTAAAATGTCACAAAAAGAGCTACATTTCGCTCAAGAAGAGAACGCTAATTTGAAAACACAAGTTGATGCTTTACAAAACAAATTTGCACAACATGAAATTGAACAGAAGAATAGCCTTAATCTAATTACTAAAATTTCTTCTTTGGAAACAGATATAAATAAGAAGCAGCAAGAGATCAATGAACTGCTGTGTAAAATTGAAATCCAAGATCAACAATTATTTGGTCACACTGCAAAGGTTCAAGAACGAGATTTATACATTGAAACTTTAGAATCTGAAATAGCTAAATATAAAAATCGCATATGTCGTTTAGAAGAATGTATTTCAGCTATGGAAGATAGAAGACATTCTCTTGAACGAAAAGCAGATCAATTGGATAGGCAATTACAGGAGAAACAAAAAGCGTACAGTGAGTTTTCAAGCCAAGAAGACCAATTAGTCAGCCGGCTTGCTGTTCTTATGGATCATGATAGTGTTGTGGAGAAACAGCTTCATGAAATTGAATGTGACAATAGAGAATTGCATTACAAAGTACAACATTTGAGTGAAGATAATCAAAGACTAAGAAAAGCTCTTTCTGACATACAAGAACAATGTAACACAATGATAGAAAAAGCGAGCAAAACTGATGCGTTCGAAGCTGATATAATCAAATATCAAGAGCAAATTTATAATCTTGAATCCAATTTGAAAAAACTAAGTCATGAGCATCAAACATTGTTAATCCAAAGAAAGCAAGATATAGAAGAATTGGAAACTGAATTTAATACACAAATCGACAATGCTATCAAAGAAAAGAAAGCTTTGAGTGAAAAATATGAAAAAATTAATGAACATGTCACGAGCCTAGAACACAAGCTACAAGACTACAGAAATAAAATAGAAAATCTTAGTTTTAATTTAGAAGAACTTAATAAAATAAACCAGCAACTCATTGAAAAATCTAATAATAAAGATCAAGATCTGTCGCCGGATTATACGGAGCAATATATAAATGAAATAAACAACTTAAATGCCCTACTGAATGCTAAAAATCAAGAAGTTTATCAGCTCAATAATAAAATACTGGCCCTTCAACACGATAATGTTTCTACTGTATCTTCTTTAGAAAATAAAATATCTGATCTTAATATGAAAAAAGACGCAGTATGTGAAGAACTAGATAGTCTAAAGAAATGTAATGAACAGTTACAGAAACATGTCTTACAGAAAGATGATATAATAAAAGAATTGAAAGACAAGAAACGAGTATCATTTGAAATGAACATTCCAAAAACAGAAGGTATGGTTATATCTTCCACAATTGAATCCCTTAGTGAGGAAGAGCCTAAAGAGTATGATATGTCATCTCTCGATTCTCAAATAGTAACGGACATAAATCCACGTTCAGAAAATATAAATACTGCTATGAAAATTTCAGAGTATTTCCAGTCAACGCCATCATCTAAATTAGAAGATTCTGAGAAATCAATAGAACCGACTATTGTACCGAAGAAGAGTTATCTATGTTATAAAAGTCAAGAGGAGTCTGCCGAAGAAGGCGTTGATCCATTTAACTCAGATGAAGGATGGGGCCTTGGGGACAGTGAAGATCCTGTGATAATTGTGCCTGGGATGTCCCATCTTAATGAGCAAATAATTCAATTAAAGAAAGAAAATGAAACTCTCAAAGGAGATTTTGAAAATAACAACGTTAAACTTCTAAAGGCGTTAAAAAAATTAAAGGAATTAAAAGCCAGCAATGATACGCTGTCTAAGGAATTAAAATTATCAAATCAAATGTCACAGTCCTCATTTTTAGATTCAGCTATTGAAGACGAGCTGCGTCTAAACATTCAAGAACTGGAAAAGAAAATTGAAGAACTTAAAGCAGACTTAAGCAAAGAAAAGAAAGAAAAAGAAGCTATTAAAAAACAAAACGAGGTATTTAATAACGCAAATGATAAATTTGTAGAAATGAAAGAAAAAATGGACAACGAAGTAGAGTTGTGGAAATTCAAGTTCAAAGAAGTCAATGATAAGTTATCTTCAATGCAATGGGGATCGAAAGATACACCAGAACATAAACCACCAACAGTTATCTCATCTAGTGCAAATAATGTGAGTAAAGCTGAAATAGAAAAGCTCGAGAGAGAAAATGATGAATTGCAGCAATTGGTTGATCAATTACTATCGAAAAACAAAGAGCTGTCTATTAAGCAAGATCAATTGACAAATGAGTTTGATAACTTACAAAATCAAATACAAAAAAAATCTGCTTGTGAAAATTGTGAAAATTTACACAGACAAATCTTAGACTTGCAGCAAAACAACAATGAATTATCGAATGATAACCAGCAGCTAAAGCAAAATTTGGATTCTTTAGAAATTCGCTTCAACGAAATTTTAATTTTAAATGACCAACTTAAATGCAAGAAAGATGAAGTGCAAGCTGTTTTTGAAAGAGACTTAAATGAAAAGGCTGTTGAGTGTTCTCAATTACAAAAGAAGTTAGACTCTGTGATTATTTCTGAAAACGAAGCGAAAAATAAGATTTTAGAACTTGCATCTGAGATTGAAGTCCTAAAATTAAGATTTGATGAAGACTTCAATAAAACTAAACTGCAAGGGTCTGACTTGTTATTGTTGACTGAAAAATACAATACACTGCAGGACCAAATGATACAGAGCGAACAAGAAAAACTGCATCTCGAAGCAATTAATAAAGAACTGTTAGAAAAATGTGATTCTTACACAAAGCAGGTGCATAATTATGAAGAACGGTGCCATGACCTTGAAAACAATTTAACTGAGTTAAATGCCAAGTTTACTCAAAATATTGTCAGTGAAGATACTTTAACTCATTCACATGAGATTATAGAGTTGAATGCTAAAGTACAGAAATTAAATACAGAAAACGACGAGTTACTATCAACTGTTGCTGAATTACGATCTTCTATTGCAAGCGCAGTTGATCAGCGTGGTTTCGAAATATCTGAATTATGGAAGCAACATTTAGCGCAAAGGGAGGCTGATTTCCAGAAAACAGAACAGGAGCTTCGTACTGAGTTAAGTGCTGCTGAATCTAAATATGAACAGTTATTGGATAGTGTTCAGTCCTCAAGTCAAGAAGAAACGAATAAACTGATTATGATTGAACAAGTTAATGCATTGCAAAGTAAGTTACAAGATAAAGAGGAACACCTTCATAACTTACAAGAAAAATATGCCGAAATCATGAATCAATTGGATATGCAACGTTCGGAACTAGAAGATGAAAAAATAATGCATGATAATAAATTGCTTACACAGCAAGATGAATATGAAAAACTGATGCAAGAATTAAGAGCCAAGCATCAGCAATCTGATAAGGAATACGAAGAACGTTTCAAAAATTTACAGTCTGAACTTACTGAGACAAAAGCCCAAAATGATTTATTAAATCAGCAACTACAAGATTCAATCAACAAAATCATGGAATTAGAAATAAAAATAACAGAATTGTCTAATGCAATTAAATTTAAAGATAGTGAAATATACCAAAAAACTTTAGAGTATAATCATAATTTATCACAAAGAAATGATGAGTTTGAAAATGTAAGAAAACAACTAATAGAGTATGAAAAGAAAATAGAAGATATAACTTATGAAAAAGAATCAGAACTTGCAATCTTAAGATTAAAATTACATGAAAATTCAGAACACTATGATAGTAATCAGAAGGACCTTGAAGCAGAAAAGGAAAGTTTAAGCAAAGCCTTAAACGATAAAATTGTAGAATGTACGAACCTTAATAAAAATATACTAGAATTGAAGCAGTTATTAGATGAACAATCAAATACTAATGCAGAAATGCAATTAGCATTAGAAAGCCAAGAGGTAGAAATAGTGACTTTAAATGACGAAATAACTAACTTGAGAAAGATGATGAGTGTGTCGGCAAGCAAAATCGAGAAGCACGTGACCTTTGCATCAGACACGAAACCTGATTCTGATGGCGAACCATCCGAAGGAGAATTGAATAAAGAATTACTTGATGCTGTGCCTAGAGCAGAACTTGACCTCGCCTTATATATGTTGCACCAACGAGATGTGCGTTGCGAAGAACTTACAATGGAGCTCACACAGTTATTGGAAGAGAGAGACACTCTACAGTTGCGTCTGTCTGACAGCCTTCGTTCTAATGAGGAATTGAAATCGAAATGTAAAGCCGCCGGAATAGATGACTCTCTCGATTCCAGCCAAGAGACAGTGTCGGAATTGCCCAGTTTTTCAGTCGAAAGAGAACAACACTTTGTGGATACTCACCGCGGTCAATCATCGCGTAGCAGCAGCATAAGTGATCCTGACGGAGATAAACCAAAACTACAAGCCAAGTGAGTTCCAACAATAACTGTATTTAAGAAGTTATTTTTAATCATACTCTAAATATTAATAATCCTTACCAATCCAGCAGTCTTAACGGTTGGTTTGAAAGTCAAAATTTCATTTTTATGTACCTGGCACGACATTTTGCGAAAGACATTCTATGAAAGAGACATTTTGCTAAAGAGTCATTCTGAGAAAGAGCCATTTTTTTGTCAATTCGTTCAGTTCGAAATACCGAATTTCTTTACATTACACCAGCTAGTTCATGCAAATTACTGGCGGCCGGCAGCGCTCCGCTCACCCACTAATATGCGTTCCTCTATGCCCGCCACCAATAGTTTGGTATATCTCTCATTTATTAAAATGTTAGTCTGACGCGAGAGGCGAAATGATTGGATAAATAAAAAAAATAACATCAACTAATTTGACTTGATTAGGTTATCCGAGTTGCGCAGTGTAAAACACAGCCGCGACGTGCGACTTCGGCAAGACAGCGAGCAGCGGCAGTTAGGACTGCGGCTGATGCAGCGCGACGTGGCGCACCTGCCGCCCGAGGCCCGGGAACAGCTCGCACAGGCACATCACACGCTGTGTAAGATCTTCACCACTAACAAAGTGTAGCTATTTGCACTAACTATAAAAGACGCGTGACGACAAGCTACTACTTCGTCACGCAATGAAATGCCCTGACAGTAAGGTTATTTGGTTGGTACATGGACGTCTGTAAGTCGCTTTTTTGTATTATTGTAGTAGTAAGGTTCTTACCTAATAATATGCTACATATTCGATGATGATATAGAGAAAAAGACACACTGTTTTCCTCGTTATTTAAATCCTAGAGATTAGAAGGCTACAAGCGCGGAACGTATTTTAATTGATATAGGATAATAAACGGTTATTTTTTTTTATTTGATACTAGCTGTTCCCCGCGGCTTCGCCCCGCGTGGGTCTCGGTTATATCGCGCCCAAAAGTAGCCTATGTTTGACCTCAGGTCGTTAACTACATCCCTACCAAATTTCATCACAATCTGTCCAGCCGTTTAGCCGTGAAGAGGTGACAGACAGACAGACAGACAGACAGATAGACAGACAGACAGACAGACAGACTTTCGCATTTATAATATTAGTATGGAAGTATGGATTCATGTGTCCCACTGCTTAGCCCTGTCTCTCTCTTTTCTTTTATTCGCCCCTGTCAGTGCTACTTCATACTATACTAAGATCCTTAAGTCATCTTACTATATTTTCTTGGCCTTCCTCTCTTTTTATACCCGTCAGCTGGTACCCAGGCAAATAATAACCCATCTTTCCGGATGCATGCGGCACACGTGTCCCGCCCAATTCTACTTGAGCCTAGATGTTTACTTCCCTGCATCTGAACTTTGAGTTTGTTGTTTCAACGGAGGATATGTAGAGAGTAGATGGCGCATTTTTCGTAAGAAACCCAGTGTCGATTTGCGAGGAAGTGGGAGGGTGATCGGTTTAATAATTTTGTAACACGCCATCTAGCGTGGAGATGGCAAGCATCCTTTCGACGATTTTTAATTAATTTCTTAAAATACGTGCTTGAGCGACGTCAACCGGTTTCGTACTGACTATAGCGACACTGGTGGGTGCCGAGAAGCTGAAACTTTAAACGTGGCGTCATAGACTGAATTGATGGTCAAGGGCCGAGTTGCTTTATTCACCCCTACTGTGTAATTTATCTGCGGGTGTTCCTCTTTCTGTCTGACATGTAGGTAATAGCTTAACCTATTTTTTATTTCTGTTAATAGCACGAGATTCCCAGAGCACATCCACTGTACTGCTGAACTGGCTTCGAGGAAAGAGTACACCAAAAGTGGTACATATGTGAGTTTAAGAGCTTCAACATTTTTCATTCTGTCCAGGTAATCCTTAATTGTATCGTATATTTTAAGTTAATTTTACTATCGGTTCGGTCGCTAAACTGATTGTTATTAATGGAAGGTATTGCATTTATATAAATTTCCATCACCCAAGACATTTGTTTAATGTTTGTCCAAAACATTTCACGAATTTGTGAACTTAAAATTTTTGTTCACTAAAGATATTTAGCGATAGCCTAATAATTTTCAATATATATTGTATATAATATTTTAATTAATTCATATAGCCAGATTATCCAGTGTAAGTATTCTCTACAAATTCGGTTCAGATTAATGTACTTTAATTTTCTCAACTTGATTCATATTTCCTTTGATCGTTTTATTTGATAAACTTGAGTGATTTCAACTCCTTATTTTTTTAAGACTTTTCTTACTTTAATTTTAAACTTTCGGTTCAGCTATCGGACTAAATATCTGCGACAAATACGAACGAACGAAATTTTTTAACCTAAATCATACTGATGCATTCCCAAAAAATTTAGATTCAATGGCTAGAATATCTATAAGCTTTTTTTTACTGGTATCTTAAATGTATTCCTTAATTTGAACTTGTTATACTTAAGCACGTTTACCACAGCCAAAATTAAATATTTAGAATAAATATTCAAATAAAATTGTTAAAGTACATATATTGGTTCATTTGAGTACTAAGTGATTAATTATTAAATTATATATTTTTATGATGGAAACAAATAAAAACAAGTTGCTGTTCTATAAAATGTTGAAACAGAAAGGTTCGAGGCGTGCCTTGTTTATTACCAAGTGTAAATGTTATGAATAACTTTACTTAAATTCACCTTTATTTATTTGTACATATATTATCGGGTCCAAAGTGGATTGAGGATCCCTGTATATGACATTGTAAATTTGTTTTTCATTAAATAATATTTCCATTATAACTGTATTTTATTGTTTTTAAATATATTCTTATTATGTCATTTACTTTATGGGTGCTTCTCCAGGTCATAGGGATTTGACAAAAAGTAGGCAGACCGCATGGAACGTGAAAAGATGAAAATAAAAAATTTGTTTATTGATTTTCCATAATTTTATTGTTTCTTTTTAAATATTTACATCTCAACATCGTAACTATCATTTTAATGAAAAGAAAATCCTAATTTATTAATAATCACAAATCATTCAAAATGTGCTCATTTTGATACTAGTGTCATAAATGGTTTCTTATAAATCTTATATATTCGTTTTATATAATGTATTACACAATAAGAAAGATCACTATTCAAAGCAAATTTGCTCTTTTTTAAATCACTGGAAAACTACTATTTCCTCATTATATACTTCGTAACAAAAAAATCTATTCTCTTATTAAACTATGTAAAAAAGCCAGTCCAAAAGCCAAAAGTAAGCATTTAATAAGACTAAACTTGTAATGCGTATATTTTCCCACATAATTTTACATAATATCTAATAAAATGTATAACTTTAATGAATTTATCGAATGTCTATATTTATTTAGACATTATATGCCACAACCAAAATACCTGATCTTTACGCCTGGGCGACGTCGCAGTTATGTAAATACATCTTACGTGGTTCACGAATTATTTTAAAATATATTATTTACTTTCTGCCTGCGACATCGCTCTCGTATTTATTATTATTAAGCCCCATCTAACGCTAATTAAAACGTTTGATAAGTGCTTGCAAACTGGCGTATGGGTACAAAAATAGGAAATCTATATTAATATAATATTTTATATATTTCAATGTATTGCTTTATAAAATACTTTAAAGTAGTGTTACTTATGGCACCACATGCGTACATAGCTATAAATGGTATTTACATTTATTTTTAATATTTACACAATTTGCAGATCGCAAATAATTCTAAATTTACTTACAAAAGAGAGTCGGGCTTGTCATGTAGTTTATAATATCCGCCCAACTCCCTTTACGAACTACTGGAAGACGACGATTCTTGTTCACACCAAGCGAGCACCTAATGAATGTCTCTGTATTAATGTCATTAAAACTACACTTATAATTAGCTGAACATAATTTAGGACTGACTTACAATATTTACGCCACCCGTACATAATCTAAATAAAAGCATTAGGTACTTAGAAATGAAATTATATCACAATTTATTAACATGAACTCGAAATTTATACAAACTGGTCAATATTAAGTACAAAGTAACGGTACAATGACTATTGCATATTTATTTCCAATGGTTGCTAATATAGGAACGATAATAATGAATTTTATTGACTAAATTCTACCTTAAATATCTTATCCAATACAATCACATTTTTTAATTTTTTTTTCCTAGTAAGTAATTATAATTAAACAAAGAAATCTTACATAGTTACTTCTACATTAACATATTATGACTGGAAGTGACTATGATATGAAGTTCGAACAACATTTTAACACTATCACGAAATGTTACACTCTAATGTTGGTTTTATTGTCAAAAAAGGAACATTTTATTTGCCTAATTATAATATCGATACAAAAAAGCAGACACTATGTCTGAAGTATCATTATAATGCTTATTTATACATATTGGTAGTCATATAAATGAGAAGGAAACTGAAATTATAGCTAGCTCTGTAATAGTGAAACGTAAATATGTGAACATGATGCAAGTTGTATTTTACAAAGTAAAAGCGTAATTTATTGCCTTCCCCCGATATGATTGAATCTGAATCATAAGTTTCTACCTAAATCAAATTAATGTCCATTTGCAAATGTCTATTAAATTTTACGCTATATGCTTCTCAGTGTAGAATGTGATTCGAAACTTGATTTCATACATGTCAATGTGTTTCGTTATGTCCTAACAGTAAAGTTATGATTAGGTATTCAGTCGACTAAAGATGATAACGTTCTGCTATCATACACTAATAATAATTATAAATATAAAATTACGATAATAACAGAAAAGTTTCAGTTCATTGTTAATAAGGAAAATATTGTAAAAGAGCTAACTTTGGTCCCTTGGTCATAGGTTAGAAGGCTATATTATTGTTATATTACTGCAATTTGAACATGTGAGATATAATATTTTATAAAGCAACAAGGTATATATATAAAGGTCACTAATAAAAGTGAAACTGAAATTTATATCTTATATGATTAAGAGGTAGATTGTAATTTCTATAACCGTGTCAACAAGAACTGCCGGTGCGCCCAAAGATAATGTCTGGTCTCGCCGCCGGTGCTGGTGGATTTAACATGTGTGAAGGTTTCGGTCGAGATAATTTTAAATTCGGCCTATATACAACTTTTAACAAGACTAAGATAACGCATTTGTCACAGAACTAATATTAAGGTTAGAAGAATAAAAGTCTGTTCTTATTTATTGGGTATAAGTTGGAATGCCCCACAGTGCCCTAAAGGCGCTATATCAATCTTATCTCAAGTTATCTTCACCGTACATTAAAGAGTAACTACACATAGTAGGACTTACTTATCAATATTCGGGCTTACACTACGTACAACAAGTAGTTAACTACTTTAGACACGTATATTTCAGTCTTGGTAGTTTTATCACGGATGCACGTTTAACTAAACGTTCTAGTTTAAAGTATTTTCGTACTGCACCGTAATTAAAGCATTTGTAGGAATAGTCTGGACACTGCACGTTCGCTCAGAAGTGTACGTCTCTGACGTCGGTGGGGGTGGCAGCGTTACTGTGCACTTTGTCCTGTGGAGGGGGGGTCCATCCCGCTGCCTCCTTGCGCTGACCGTTTGGGTCGGAGAAGCCGCGCTCCTCGATCATGTTGTTTACCATCTGCTCGATTTGCTCGAGGCATGTTTGAAGACAGTCCTGAGGAGTTATCAAAATATGAACATCACTTGTGTAACATGCTTTTAAATAATACGATAAAACTTTGGGTTATTTTTGTACAATGTAATATTTCTTTGGTAGTCTCATACGTACCAGGTCTATGCGCGTGAGTTCGTGAAGCCGTTGCAACTGGCCATCCAAGCCGAGCCCGCGCAGCGCAGCGGCTACTGCGCACGCGGCAAGCGTGCTTGCAGACTGCAGCGTGAACGTGAAATCTGTAAAAGAAACGTCTGATAAGTTTGTTTTTCATACATAGGTCGTTGGTTCGTATTCAGCTCGAAGGACCAGGGGGTTGCCATGAACTGTTAAAACAGGTCTGAAACGAGTGAGTAGGCGAGATGTCATATCATGTATTGCGCCATCTCACTTTTGCACAAGCTTGCTTAAACAAATCATGTTTACCTCCAGATATTATGACGAGGTACGATTATTAAAGAACAAAATCCGACTGCATTTAAATATACTACTTGGGGCCAAAAATAGCTAGTTTGTTTTTTATTTTATTTTGAATATACAAAATATATAAAAAGCGTTTATAATTTTAATCACGATTTCAAAAATTGCATTGGTCTTTATTACCCAAATGACACTGCCTTAGACTATTAACACAAAATCTAAAAAAAAAACAAGAAACCTATAACGCTACTACTGCTGTTACAATGATAATGGCTCTGTATGGCATAGAATTAATTAGACCACGGTCATTCACATATAATACTTCAACTTGGATTAGTGTAATCTAGTTTGCACTAATTGGGGTACACTATTGTGATGCATTTGTATTAGAATAGGTAGTAACTTATGATAGCACGCAACATAAAATGTTTTTATTATTTAGGTAATATATTAGGTTAAGCCAGGGCGAACCACTAGTTCACGACAAGTCGATTCCATTGCAGATAGGTATTCCAAAGATAACTTATAATACACATTGTATTTTTAGTTAATACTCATAATGAATATTAATGCAAAAACGTTAAGCGTATCACAAAATATTTTTTGTCAAGAAATAATTTATTATGTAATGTCTACAACTGAAAATGTTTTGAGAAGAAAGAAATATTTTGAATATCTATCTATCGGCACTAGAAGAGAGGTGCAATCTTACAAAGAAATGTTGCTTTCTCCCTCGGCCAGTTGGCGCGTCCCTCTCGGAAAGTTGGCGAGCGTCAAAGGAGCCGGCAGCCGCCCTCGCGACCGCATTCCAGCCTCCGCGGACCAGCGAAACGCAGCGCGATTCACTCGAATATTTCTCACGGGCTTACTTTGGCGAACCCATTATACTTACGAGTACGCAGGCTGCTTATACAGTATATGTACCATGCACTAATTTGGACTTGAATTTCTCATTTATTTAAGAAAAAAGCGCTTGAAATGTTTAAGTTGAGTGTGTGGAATGGAATGACGAGAAAGCACTTTTAATAAGAAGAAGTATAACAGGAAGGAAGTGTCTAGTGAAATGGCAAATGATAGCGTGTGAAGCTAGAGAAGAGAAGGTGAAGGAAGAGATTGTGTGTGAGAGATTCAAATTCATGAAAGCTGCCCTTTTGCATGGACTGAAGGAGACGTACAACATCGACAAAATCCAATGCTACTTTTGTGTTACGTCGTATTTTTATTTACTACAAGACAACTCTTTATTAATGTAAGTTTATTTTTATCCGAATAAACAGATTAAGTATACTTGATTCAGCAGGAAAATTGTTGTACCGTTGTTGTACGGCCTTGGGGTTCATTCCTAATTAATAATTAAACAAAATGATTAGGTTGGTTAGGTTATGTGTTACTTCCAAATTTTATTATTAAATAAGGTAAATGCTTACTTAGTGAAGAATACTATGGAATAACTTGCTTCCAGCTGTCTGAATTCACAGATGAATGATGAAGAGAACGTCTAGATTTGGATTTAGTGATTTATTAGCCTAATTTGTGAGTAAGTAGTGTTCCCACGCTCCCATGAGAGCGGACGACGAGACATCGCGAAACCGCAGCCACAACCACTCGCCAGACATGAGGACGCACACAAAACGAAAAGGCTCAAGGGCCATCCATTCATCATTAAGTAGATCCCATTATGCCGACCAATGTATGGATATCGAACACGCTTTCAGCTCATTTAAAATATTTTTTTATTTTATTTTAAAGGCGGCATTCCCGAGATAAAGAGGACGGGCAGAGGGAACGAAAAACGAATGAAACATCGAGTGTGGCCGCTCACTAGAAGCATTTGCATAATCTGATGTTAATCAAACAGCAGCCCTTGGACTGGCTCTTGCTGAGAGTTGGTGCATCAATAGCTCGATTTTCTACATTACCGCTGCATTTGATAGCATTGACATTATTGGTGATTGCTTGTTTAAGACCAAATGTTACACCAAGAGTATATAAAATGGAGGACAGCGCTCTCTATAGTTTGCTACGGTTCTACAATAAGCAGTAACCTATAATTTAATTAATAAATGATATGCGTAAAGGAACAAGATATACCTGTAGCATGATCTATGCACGCACAAGTCAAAGGACGCATAGGTACCTACGCAGTGAGTGATAGGTACCTATATCGAATCATGTTAGTCGTAATGTGACGACATTGGTCGGAGAGGGAAGCCTTTCTCCAGGAAATAATAGAGAACACATTTCTTTTAGTAAATTACTTATTGTGTTACAATTAATCTGTAAAGAAAAGTTATGAACATTAATCATCTAATCACGCTCTAGTTAGAGTATCAGATCCGTATCTTTAATGATTCCAGATATAAAGATTAATGAGTGAGGTGTGATCTCAAAACGCAGAGCAACTAAGATTAGTAGCGCCTTGAAGATTGGATCAGGTAACCGTCGACTTAGGGCTTCGCGGCCATCAGCGATGCGGTGACATAATCATCGCACTGCCCTTGAACATGGGCAAGTAGATGTGGTAACAGACGTGCGGTGCGGGCGGCGCTATTCGCGAGGTGAATGCTCGGGCGAGGCCACGTAGTAGTGCCCACCGGAACAAACACCCGGGCGGCCCCACACTGCTGCTGGCTGTCTGAAGTCTACTGTGAACTATTCGGTATTCGCCATCATAAGAGTTCACGTGGGATAGCTCCCCAATCGATTCCCACACGAACGCATGGCTTAGCTTCATTAATCAATCAACTACACACTGGAATTTCGTCTCAGTTTTACTCCCACTAACTGTAAAAAAGCTTCGACACAATAAAACTAGGTATCAAAAAAAACCTGGCAATAGGTATAATTTATTTCCATCGGTGGAACTGTGCGAAACATGTCAGTTTTAAAATAACCCATTACCAATTTAATACCAACGAGTTACAATTCCAGAGAAAATTGTGCCATTCAAATAATGATACATAATGCGGGTTCGCTCGATACCGCGATGTTTCTCTACGTCTCTACGACACGGTCTCATGGCTCGAGGGCTCATCATATCCAAAACAACGCCATATGACTTACCTAGGTACCTATGACTACGAAACAATCAATTAAATGTTTATGAACAAAATTAGGGAAACTGTGAAGTCAAAAGAGGGCAGTAGGTTAGAAGTGGTTCACGAGAAAAAAATAATTTGTTAAATGCAAATTAGAACAAGTCATAAAATGTAAATTGCATTAACTCTTTGGCTGACAAGTGAGAGATGATATCCTCTAAGCAACTGAAATAAAAGAGCTGGAGCGTGAACTTCTTGAACAAAAAAAGAACACGAAAGCGGCGGCGAACAACAAAAACCGTTGCACAAAAACATATGATCCCATGAGGGTTGAGGGGGGGTGTGCGCGGCTGCGGGCGGCGCGGGGAGTCCCGAGGCGTGCTGGAATGCGCTCGGGCGAGCCGCGTGGGAGGCGCCGCCGCCAGCCGCCGGCCGCCAGGACACACACAGCCCTCACTCTACCCTCACTGTAAACAAACCTATTCCCGTCTCGCACTTGCAGCCTCCTCACCTTTTTCTTTGGTTATGATTTCTAAGAATTCCCTAGATCATTTTTTCCAACAATGAATGGTTCCACTTGTTTTTAATTCTACTGCCTAATGAAAAACAGCTG
The DNA here is from genome assembly GCA_947044815.1 of Apomyelois bistriatella. Taxonomy (NCBI): domain Eukaryota; kingdom Metazoa; phylum Arthropoda; class Insecta; order Lepidoptera; family Pyralidae; genus Apomyelois; species Apomyelois bistriatella. The sequence continues at coordinate 5,034,538 of OX345693.1, forward strand.
TCAAAGTTTATTCACACGTTATTTCACCTAACATCGACGCATAGAAGACCATTTTTGATCATCAAAATTGGTGACATAATAGGTACCTAGTTACCTACCAGAATCAGACACAAAGGTCGTGCGAGTTAGACAACTATAGTTTTTCAATAGGATTTGTGTAAAACATTAGAAGGTTCAGTGACATGTGATGAGGAAAGCGAGCTCGGCTCCGCATAGTCGTGACGTGACGTGCTATCAAGATGCTAATTATCGTCTGCCACAGCAAACAAAGCCTTAACAATTGCTTATTTCCATTCCTATATGTATGTCTAATGGATTTGTTAATGATATTTATATATGTAATTGGTATTTCAAAAAGTAAATCACTATATCACTTTCCCTGTTGTACATAATCTAGGTTTAGATTTTCGTTGACTGATGATAGGTTAGAAAAGCAAGATATTGTCCCATTGTTCGAAAAAAGTGTGTGTATTTGAAACTCACCACTAGCCGCTAGGGAGATGAAGGTTTGGGCATGCCTCTGCACCATATGTGTGTCCACGAGCCCCCGCAGTGGCAACCGCGTCAGCAGCAACGGCAAGAAGTCGTGCGCCGTCACGCCGGCCACGTCCCACTTTAACTTGGATAACACAAGCAGTTCCCAATGCTGCAACAAACACTTCATTTTAAAACTCTTCTTACCATTTAATAGGATCTATTTATAAAACCTTAGGAGGCCTATATAATTTTTTTTAAGTTTGGTGTTATTTGAGTTTCATGTGCCCAATTAAGTTAAACGACAGTCCAACAAAGAAAGTTTACCAATTTCAACTACCCTAGGGTAGTTGAAATTGGTAAACTTTCTGGCTGATAGTTAAATGTTCCTAATAGTAAAACAATTTCTACTGTTATAATGTATAGTTGTTGCTGTATAAAAATTATACAATCGTTTTCTAAGAAATAGTATACAGGATTGGTTATTTCAATAGTAACTTGGTACATATTTGGCTATTCCAGGAATGGTGTGTAACACCCGGCCCCAATTGTTGTGCAATTGGATAAGGAAACTGTGGGTTAGAGATTTTGGATTATTCATAACCTACCAATACAAAATGTAAAACGTGCCTAATGAAACTCTATTATAAAACCGTTGTTTCTTTGGTAGAAAGTTACAAATAGGAAAATCACTCTTCGTCATATATAGAATTTAAAGCCACAAAGAACATATTCATATTGACACTGGCCAGTTAGATGTATAATATAAATTTCACGATGAGTAACCCAGAAACTTACAATACTCATGTACCTATCGTGTTTAATAAAACTAATCTAAAATTTAAAAAAAATTGGCATCAGTTCATTTTACTTCTGAACGAGAGTTCAACGCGTTTATCTTATCGTTTCAAATTGTTGACAGCTGTAAAATTGACCTAGATAAAATTAATTAACTAAAATTGAAGAGAAAGACGTAATACCGATATCTCGACGGTTATTTTTATGAATAACTTGATTATTCAACGCAAAACACTCAACTGAAACGATGCATGTCCGTTGACAGATAATACTCCATGTTTATTTAATTCAATCGCCGGGGTCGGGCGCAGCGCAGGCGTGCTACTCTCAATAACCTCTACCATTCGATTTCATATGTAAGTGTCTAAGAGTTAGAGTTCGCTATCGTTTGACAAGGCAAATGTGTATAGGGCTTGTTGGTTTTCAGCACGCAGCTTGTGAATGAATGAAGTCTCATCATTGGGAGTCGAAATCAGACCGATTGTCAGTACGAGGAATATCATTGTAGCGTCAACACATGCGTTTTTATTGTTATGCCTAACTAATCTTTATCTGTGAGACAAGTATGTAAAGCTGTGTAAGTGAAGAAATGGTAAAAGTAAAAGCTTTTAAAACTGTGGCGGTATGCGGGTCGACCGCGAAATTATTAGATTTGGTCTTTCGTACAAATGGCGAGACGACCGGTTGAAAAGCTCTTCGAAAACAATGCGCTCATAAAGCATTCACCGCAGATTCCGCTGCACGCGATGGCAGACGGATATATCTATACTTATCTGCTAGCTTGTTATTTATTGAACATGTTCCTTGCTTATATGACATCATCCGTTGTATTATAGCCATAATCAGCTGTGGGTAAAAGGCGAGACGTTGGGAACGTGCGCGTATGTATAGAACCTGAGACGAATGGAATGCAGCTCGTAAAATTCCAGGCGGGTGTTCATTAGAAGAGGTCGGGTGGGCCGCAGTGCAGCAGTTATCGAACCGCGAGTTACAGCCACAGCTAACAAAGCAAACTATTCAAACAGCTCTCGCTGACCAGCGCCCGGCTACACGTTCGCTAAATTCCTAGCTCCGTTCCCATGCTTTATCCAATTTCAACGAAAGGTGCGATTGCGTCGCTGTTAGAATCAAACAATAAGGTCGGTGTCGCGTGGCTGCGTTCCTGAGACAAAACAACTATAGCATATTCCAGAATACCAGACTAAAAAGTTAGGACTTTATTTGCTTTTAATCTTAGAAAAATCTTGTATAACTGGCTTCTCTTATATTATTATGAGTAATATTATATAGTACGTATAAGGCCTCTTTTTAAAATTTTAATGATTACACAACATTTAGTTTTACTCAAGTTTGGATACCTTTCTGCAACAATTTACAATGTTCTTGCCACTATGATAAGATAACTATCAGTCGGAAACCTAACAAGTAAGCGTTGAATACTTAAGTTACCGCAGTGAACAAAACGTGCAAGGCATGCAAAATATCGCAGAGTTACGTAAGACCTTATCATCAGCGAATTCCAGCAAAACGATGACGTTTCTATCGCTTACGAAATGCATAGCGATAAATGGTCATTTAAGAAGTTTTTCTTATTTTAATTGTGAATGTACAAGGTTATTGTATTAACAAAAAGTATCAGGTAGTGAGGAGACGGACAATGGGCAGCCGAGAAACCGTTGGCAGCATTGCGCATCGCAATCTGCTAACCGCAAAATTTTCATTTTTTCTTCTCTCGACGACTCGCCCGCATATTACAGAGCCGAGTTGTCGAACTAGTACCCTTTGGATTGGAATTGTATCGACATCGTTGATACTTTCAACGTAAGTTCTTCAATTCAATGCGCAATATAGTTACGAGTACATATTCATGTTCTCATGCCTCAATCGTTTGACGCTTTATAAATATAAAACAAAGAACATAATTACTGTGTTCTTTGTTTATTATATTTATTGCAACTATTGCAATGCAAGGTACTATCTAAAAGTAAGTGGCTAAGATAAGCTGATAGCAAAAAATATTTAATCATTGCATCTTTTAAAGAAGTAAAATAAAAAGCTAATGTTATAGTTTGGCACAGTGGAAATATTTGTTCCAAGCGGGTAGGTATGTTTAAATCGTAAGATCCGGGGAAGTTCCTTGCTCTTGCGCCGGATACAAGGGCCCGTGAGATCGGCAAACAACGCCGTGCTAATATGCTCATTCCTCATATTCTAAACAATAGTTTTCATTTCCTTTACTGATGTTATGGGCATTATGGCTACGCACGCCAGCTTTTGCTTACAATGGCGGCTTGAAAATAAAATTACGCTGCGTTGTTAAGCGTGAATTATACCAATTCCATGAGTAATGGAAATTGATAAGTTATGTTATTTGTTCTTAACTTAACCTTTACAATAATTTGCGGTCAAATTTAAGACATCGATCGACACAAAGGAAGCTGTTTTTTCAGCTGTATTTCTTGGAGCCGCTATCGAGACGTAAAACTTACGTAACAATGCATACAGCACACCGAAAACAATAGAAAAGGTAAGTAACTTCTTCATTCGCGAATTCCAAAACGGAGAAAGAATAATCAGTGTTATTCACCATAATCAAAGTAAGGTATTGAATCGATTTACCCGGAACTAGTCGGGGCTGGCAGGCAGCATTTAACAACCTCTTATATTTATCAGTAACGACCGACAAAGATAAAAACGGGAACGGTACCTCGCACGCGAACTACTTACACTGCTTTATGCATTGCAGTAAAATTGTAGTCATAGGTGTATGTGATTCATTCTCAAACACGACTGTGTGTAAATATTGCTATTAAAAGTTAAAAAGTTGACAATTGCAAGACTTGCACATGTAAAGAATTTTTCATTTGGCGTTCTTGAAAATGAAAATATTTCTATAAATGTATACCTAGTTTTATTTAAAAAAAACTGGTCAAACTTTATAAAAGGGGGTGCGAAAGTACCTAATGATGGCTTTGCTACAAAGGCAACGTGTTTACTTAATTCGCTCTGTGTTTATTCCCTTACCTCGATTTTCCTTTAAAGTTGAGTAAAGCTTTAAAAGTGAGAATATTTTAACGACTATGAAATGCGAGTAATTCGGTCAGACCAGCCGTTTATTAAACATGCGAGTAGATGCGATATTGAATTTTCTCTTTTGACAAACTGGCACCGCTGGTCGTAAACTTATGCTTCAATTATAATAAACGTTTACGTTGGGAGTGTGGATGTGAGAACGCGCAAGGTTTTATGGTCGGGCGGCGCGGGAACTCGCAGGGAACCCAATATTAAACTCGGCTGGGCTCGGATGCCATGCCATAGCTCTTTTTGCTCGAAGCAGCGCCGCGCCGCCCCGGTCAGACGGCCTGCTCAATCAAACCAATCATTCACTTGTCTCCTACTTCTATAATAAATATGTGCTAATATTTTGAAGGATTCATAAGTTGAAGGCAATAATGATTATTAAACTGGATAGCTGAATCTATTTTATAATGCTAATTATTACTTAATCAATGGCAAATAATGTCAGTCGTGAACCTTATTTTTTGTAGTAGATTAATGCTTCCGTGTTACATGAACAGCGTATGAGCAGAACGCATAGAATTACGATAATGTAAATTAAAATGTAGATATTAAATGGCGAATATGAGAAAAAAAGTCGATAAAATCTTTCAGTCCCGAGGCGGAAGTTCGGTGAACACGGTTGGCTGATGTTGAGCATTATTACAATTATTATCCCGGTATGCAACTAGTGTGACGTTATTTGACACTATCTTGCACCTCTCGACTTCTCTAGAACATAGATTTTCATAAAAAGTGGCACTATTTACCCTGCAGTTTTGAAATGCCTGCAAATTACACAGTCTACGACACGTCGTAGACCCTCTACGAAAGTGCTACGACAGCGCTTTTTATATGAATTAGGGCCGATTTTTCAAACCTCAGATAAACAGTCAGATAGGATTAATTCCATAGATAACAAAAAAAGCTATTGTTCAATAGTCAGATAAGCTTTATTCGACGAATAACTCACTTATCCGGGGAACAAAGTTATCTGACCCTCTAACCGACTAATAAACCCTTATTCTTTCGGTAACCGACCTAACAGTACGTTTAAATTGCTAAATTTGAGGTAAATTTTCGTTTTTGCAAGTGTAAATACTTAGAATGGACATTTTCGATAGTATTGACGACATTGCGATTGAGGAAGAAATCATAATAAACGAGTACATACATCCTAGTTTCAGAAAAGAGAGAGTAGTAAGAGTGATGGTCGATCACTAGCATTTGGAGCTCGACAGAATTTCATCGTCGATTCAGACTTACGAAAGAATCAGTGCAATATTTAATTTGCTGTGTTTAATAAAAGACAAAATCGAGAACAAAACACAAAGAAATCAATGTATTCCGCCCATGTTACTACTCATTACATTGACTCTTTGCCACCGGGAATTTCTACATCCCTGTGGGATTTTGGGGTCATTCACAATTCCACTGCATGCCGTGTCATAAAAAAATGCACCGATGCTATCGCATATTTGAGGCAAACCTTTGTCAATTTACCAAGAAGCGAAGAAGAGATAAAATTATCTTTTTTTGGTTTCTATTTCAATAAATAAAGATTTTAATTAAAAATAACACGTAAAATAACAAATCATCACAGCATTTACAGCGCGCACACAGTCAGTGAAATAACCTCAAAAAAATCTAAAATAACATGACGCTTGTTTCTTTGACATTAGCAGCAGGCAAAATAGCCCGTCCTTTTCTAACATACGTCTATTCTGTATACTTTATTTCACCTACCTGAAGTTAGCTGTAACACAGACAAGATAATCGGATAGATAGTTGTTTGGAGAATAAATGTGAATTGAAAAATGCACAACAACATAACCGAAGAATAAAGAGTCTAATAACTTTATTCTTCGAATAACTATTGCTTTGTTTATCTGAGGTTTGAAAAATCGGCCCTTAGTTGATTAATTAATTAACGTTAACCGCCAATTAAACCTATAAGACTGTATTTTTTTTTACAAATATGCAAATTACATGCAAGAAAATTCATTCGAATGACAAAGCTTCCGTAAAGTTAATTTATGAAAGAAATAAGCGAATTAATGAACATTCTTTAAATACAATGCTGACGAGACATAGAGTCACATGTCAGTACCTATAATAACATGCCTCGAATGGGTCGGGGCATATTGTACGGCACATGCACCGCGCGCACATAATAATCATCCAGCACATGCTCTTGACACGACCGCCATTTAGAATCTCGTATCGACTAAAAATAGCTAAATAGAATGTGCGATATCATTTATTGGCAAAGTTGAGGCGGCGTGAGAAAAAATAAGAGGCGGCGTATCGGCTGTAATTGGTCTGATCAAAACGCGAGCCTCGTTCGGCGGGTGTTCCGAGAAGCCTCGCTCGTTGGGGACAGTGCCCGCGCAGGGTAGGCCTCAGACCGCGGCCTACCGCATTCCTCGCAGTCTGACGTATCTACCTAGGTATACGAACATGTACAAATTTCTTATACATGTCATTTTAACTTACTGCACCTATCCAGTAATAATTGTTCAACGAATGAGGCTGAAAAGCTATTGGAGCATGTTGAGCAACAAAATGCTATTACAAGTGCATCAGAATGCATTTGTAGGTAAAAACAAAGTCGTGTAAATTATGCGGCTTGAAGATGTGGCGTGCACTTTATTATCTACGGGGCGAAGCCGTCGCTCGGGGCCCCGGCGGGTGGCCGCGTCGCGCCCGAAATGCAGCCAACTTGGTTACGACTGCGAATGCAAATATTGAAAAATATTTTCACGATGACACTTTCCAACTGGCAGCAAGACGTTTACTCGATTAGGAACCTAATGTCGCTATTATTACACGATTGTCTTATTAAAATATCAGAAAAAATCAGTAAAAATAACTGGCTAGCATTTTATGTATGATAGGCCCTAAAATGTAAATATTTTGTTTTTAACGCGCATGGATTGCGCAATGATTTTGCATCAAATACATATTTTGAGTTTAGGTATATGACTACAAGTAACGCATCCTTTAAAAACCGTAGGTACTATTATGCACCTGATACATTTATTAGACTTCCTAGACTAGACTGATGCATTTAACGGGCATTTAATCCATTCGAAACTGCATTCCTGCATCCTTGAATCGCTAATTCTTTAAACAAACTGAATATCTGATTTAATGTACCGACATAAATAGGGAATTGTAGCATCTCACGGATGTTCAGATGTAGAAATCAGGCGATATAACGATGGGAAAGCGCTAGAGTGCTACGTAAAATCATTGCCCGTGCGAATTGCAAAAAGCAGTCACAAGAAATTGTATAATTTAAAGAAATCAGCTGTTTCCACAACGAAGAAAGTTCATTAAAACGGCTAGTTATCAAACGGAATTCAGCGAAGCGTATGGCGGATGGCGTGCGGCTGCGCCATGCCATCACCAACATCAGCTAAGACCGTCTTCTACCTAGAATATTAGTCTTGTACAAGTAGGTAGGTACCTACGTGTTCAGTAAATCCATTGCAATTCTTGAGTAATTTTCAAACCCGACCAATAATTTTAATGTTAAAGGCGTTCAAGATCAAATAAACTTAAGTTTTATTATATTAGTACTGTTATAGGGGAAAAAAGTGAAACTCACAGCTTCTACTATGCTTGTAACTTGTATCGTGGTATGCGATTATGCCCAAACTGAAGTTTTGTAGATTATTCCGATATTTCCAATGACGTCTCATTAAAGAAGTAAATACATAGGTACATAAATCTTCAATTTACTCACACAAAGATCTGCCAGAGTGATGCTGTTCGCCGTGTAGAAGATCAGAAGGTCTGCTCGAAGACATCTGGACCCGGGCTCTCGTAACTTGGAGGCTAGCAGAAGGCATGTTGTCCCAAGCAGCTGAACCTGGCTCTTGCTCACACTGCACACGCTGAGAAACCGGTCCAGGAACGATACCGCCAGAGGGAAAACCTCTTCTTGACAATTTTGGTCTTCGCAAACCTGTGAAAGAAGACTGGATTAATGTTTGAACTTTGTACAATGAACACTATAAACGCTAGTTTGTATTCGGTTCCGCCACACCCAGGCCGAGCTTCGTTTATCGTCCGGAGTTCCCGATAACCTATATTTAAAATTATTGCGATAAATACAACGCATTGCTTTCCTGCAGTTGCTTTTCTTATCAGAAGGAATGGTTGGTAAACTTAGTGCGTAAGTACTCTAACTATACTGCCTAGGTGTAACTACTATTGTGTTTGTTAGTAACTGAAAAGAGGTCGTACCTATTTTCTAATCGTGTCCGTTGTTGTAGATCGTACTAGTAGAAGAGTGTTACTAATATAGAATGAAAAGTTATATGAACTTCCTTCTACAGTAAGTAAGTGAAAAATCTAAGGCAAATGACACTAGGGCAACAAAGTACATAGAGGTCACGTCATGTAATGAGAGACGAGTCATCTTGTCGTTCAGATCGGATCCGCGCAATCCGCGCATAGTTTCGCACGGTGCGCAGTGCGCTGTCCCTGCCATAAAATATAGATTTTCAGTTCAAATAACAATACAATACTAATAAAAAATAAGTTAAGTAGCACCAGCGTCACATAGAGATATGGATGTTAGCACTGGCAAATGGTTCCTGCAATGCAACTAGTAGATTTCAAAAAATAGAACAAGAACCTACCCAAGTAGGTATTTATTCTATGACATACTGTGCCTAGACTAGAGTTACAAATTGTATACGGGGCAAATTCAAGACCGAAAGAGCATAAGTAAAAAGTACTATACTAACTGATTCGGCCCCGGTAGGACTTATAACTTCGCTATTACAAGAATCAGCGGTGTCAAAATTTATAAGACAAACAAGAGAATACGAGAAAAAATAATAAATGCAAAAATATTTTTGCTTATAGATCTTAAAAAATATTTTCTAAAAAAACGCCATTCCACGCCTTTTTCTCGACGTGAAATATGAGTTAACCTTCTGCACTCTCGGTATTGTGAGGTCGTAGGTAGATACCACCTACGTAACGTGAGTCGCGTTCTCTTCTCATATCTTCGTATCGCGAAAACATATTATGATGTACCTACCTACCCCATTGCTATGTATAGAACTCAGCTGAGTCTCACGCTCGTGAGCCCGCTGTCAGCTGATTAACGGATGTAAGCCACGATTCTCATGCTACAATAGAAATGAACTGACTTGGAAACGAAATGAAGTTTTATTTTATACCTAGCTTTAAAACTTAGTCCATGATGAATGAGTATGTGAATATTTCTCAATTTTACGGTTCCAAAGGGTACTTACGGGACCCTATTACTAAGACTCCGCTGTCTGTCCGTCCGTCAGTCACAAGGTTGTATAAAACTGACCGGCGGATATGAACCATGATAGCTATACAGTTAAATTTTTCACAGTTTACATTTACCTATAAATTCTGTGCAGTTGATGTATTTTTTAGCTAATGGTACGGAACCCTTCGCGAATCCGACTCGCACTTTGCCTTTTTTATTTTATGTAGTTATATGGCGAAGTGTATAGGTAACCTAATGTCGTTTATCAAATAAACATGAGTCGTGGTGAGCAGCGGAAATCCGTTGGTGTTAAACATTTTGTTTTAAAACGACAATCCTGCGGTTCATTAGAACTTATTATGAATCCATTTGAAGCTCCCTGCCAATGTAAATTTTTTTCAATTGGAATTTTCAGATAGGCACATTTGTTTAATGCAATGTATAACTATACCTAGGTATTTCTTGTACAGGTAGGTGCCTAGTTTAGTTTAGAAGTTAGATAGGTATATAAATACGTATATGTTAGCATTATACACAATATACCTATTCTACTTCGGATATGTATAATACCTACCTACACTGTAAATATGAAAGTATATAATGTAATAGGTAACTGTGAATAGAATCTACACATAGAAAACTTTCTGGTAGGTAGGTATATTTTTCTATGTGGCCCAATAATGTACATATGTACATACATATGTACATTATTGGGCCACATAGAAAAATAGGTAGGTATGTACCTACCTAGGTACCTATATGAATATATTGTTAAAATATAAAACAACCAATGGGCTATACGGGGCATATAGCCCGCAAAGCCAACGGTCGGTGGGGCTGGGCTGGGTTATAGAATGGGGCACACGTTCAGGCAAGCTTAGGTAGATCACAGGAAGACTCATTTATTTGATAGGTTCTCCTATGTGAACTTATTAAGCATGTATGAGAACTGCACACTAACTGCCTCATTAAGAGACCTACTTACATCCGGTCTAGTTATCTACCTATCTAACCTAGGTTACCTAGGTAAGTAGGTATATTTCTTATCACAATCAAATCAAACGAAACAAAACACCCTCATCCTACACCCATATCGTGATGATTTGATTTGCTTAGTGAAATGATAAGTAGGACTAAACTTGCCTTTGCCTATCTATGCAGGCGAAGTCAACGCAAGTAGGTACCTATAAGTTAAGATGTCATTGACCTTACAGGCACTGAGTGAGGATCGTTTCGGTCTGCTTGTGCTGAAATGTGGTATGCGACTGGTTTAGGCGAGGTGTAGTGTACCCACGAGGTGGCGAGGCAAAGGAGCACCGAATTACAACGAGCATTGGTTCGCCGCAGCCAACGACGACGTGACATGACGTCAGCGCGCGCCGCTGTCGCGCATTTTTGCCGGCCGGCTTTTATCCACGTGGCCTCCGCCCGTCGCAACTCACAGCTGATTTATCTACGTATTGATTGCAATTATCACTACTCATTAGTAACGCAACACCTACTTAGTCATGCTTTGGTTGCTTATAGGCGAATTAAGTAGACAGTCATCCAGTTTTATTTAAAAACTTTAATTAATTAAGTTAATTTACGGCATAAAAACATAAAAAGTTACAACCCATTAGAACGAAGTACCTACGTAGATGCGGTAATAAGATAAAATGCGCGTCCGGCCGGCGTCAGCTGTGAGTGTCAAAATCAGCTGATTATTCAAATAGAACGAGCGAGCATGTCGGTCGCCGACCGGCGGCGCCGCCCGCGCCCCGCGGGGCCCCTTGCTAGCTTCAAAGAGCTTAGTAATCTTGATAGGAACTAAATAAAAATACTAGGTAGGTATGTAAGATGCAAATCTGCATCATGTCAGTTTACAAATCAATGAAATTACCTAGGCTAATAAGATTCCAATAGGTCAGAATTATGTTGTAATCAGCTGATCATGTAAACAATACCGATACGACTGGCCAGACTCCAAATACACTTACCTACAGTTATTGAGAAAACACTGCTGAGAAACACGAACTCAACACTAGGTAGGTAGGTATGCACTATTTAGCTTTACGAAGTTGGTCGTGTCGGCCAGGTCGTGAGGGTCGGATATGGTACTTCACGTATGGTTTCCATGAGCGAGCAGTGGCTAGGACATACGAGGGCCATTGGTGCTGCTAGGACGAAGGTGCATACCTACACGTGGCCGGAAAACGCGACAAAATGGCGAACGTTCGGGTCGCGCGGGTGGAACGCGAAGTGGGTGCGGCGCGGCGCGGGTGCGCTCACCTCTAGCATCCACTCGGCGACCAGGCGCCGCATGTGGGGTGTGATCTCGTGCTGCACGGTGTCGAAGTAGTTGGCGGTGACGGCGTAGCGCTCCTCGGTGCGCAGCAGGTTGTCCAGCACGCGCCGCCGCAGCAGCACGGGGTCGAGCGCGGCCGCCGCCGGCGCAGCTCGCGATGCGCCCTCGCTGCTGCTGCTGCTCACACGCTCCGCGCACAGGAGCTCCATCTCACACCGCACTGCGGCTTATTGACGGTTCGCTTCGCAGTGTCCACAGCGTGAGTGCGTTAACAGCTGATCGTGTGAGTGGGTGGATGTGATGCTAGGCTACGTTTTGATGCGACAGCGGCGAGAGCCCGACTCGCAGTGAGCGGCTGAGCGGGCAGTGTGCGCCGGCCGCCGAACATATGATCGGCGGGTGGCGGGAGGCGCGCGGGGAGGCGGAGCCGTTGAGGCCCGCACGCAGGTTTCTCCCGATTCGATGTTCAAATAAATACAATACATAACACTGACTCGCTCACTCTTTCCTTCCCTTTCTACTTAAATACAATTCAGATAATGCAGCCTTTTTTAATAAATTCTATAATTATTATGAATCAGAACTTGCCTGTTGCTTCACTCCCGTAGGAATTTCAGGAAATCCATTCCTGACTTCTCTTTGCTACCTATATTAATAGTCTTACGAATGATAAATGTACCTAGGGGTAGGTACCTACCTACCTAGGTACTTATTTTGTTAAATACTCACTAGGTAGGTACCTAATTTAGTTTAGTTTTGTGTCATGCGTTAACACCACAACACACAAACTGCCTCCGTGGTCCAGTGGTTAAGGCGTTTGCCTGTAGACCCGGGGGTCGTCGGTTCGATTCCCACAGGAAGCATACTTTGTTTAGTTGTTTCCAGTTTGGTTAGGACATTGCAGGCTTGAATCACCTGATCGTCTGATAATAAAGATGATTCCGTGCTTAGGAAGGCACGTTAAGCCGTTGGTCCGCCATCTGGTAGTCTTTAAAGGAACCACGTCAGAGGTCGAGAGGCGGTTCCGAAGAACTCTGACACCAGGGTGTGCATGGTCGTTTGACCGTGACGCCTACTCGAAATGATGATGACCACAAGTACCACAACACTCGTGAATCTACTTTGTTTTTAGGTAATTTGATAGTGAAAATAACGGGTCTCTATATACAGAGCATACCTAGGTCTTAGATCAAATAAATGATAACCTAGGTAGGTATACCTAGGTACAGACCCTCCGACTCGGACAAATGCCAATATCCCAAAGAATGATAATATTTTATATCTTGTCCTGGAACATATTAAACACTTGGGTCCTACCTAATTAGGTAACTATTAACCAATTCAAAAAGGAGTACCTATAACTTATCCGTCGTTCGATCCAGCTTGTATGGATCGTATTGTAAAGTATAGTTTGACGGAAAGCAATAAGTATTTTTTTTAATTTTCTTTCGCCCAACGATTCCACTGTTAAATAAAGTAATTTACAAGGTCAATCGACCCTGAATGCTCCGGTATTAGCTTTATAGAACGCCCTCACGGCCGCTGTAACGGTAAACTTGACGCTCGATGTCCCTTGGTATGAACTCATATTGAGTCAGTTTCAATAACAAGCTCAGTAACCCTGCACACTATGGTGTCACAGTGGTCAATCGACCCTGTATGCCTTGGTATCATTGTTCCAAATATGGGGCACTTCCACGTTTATCGTTTATTTGAAGTCTAGAGTACTAGGTCAATTGACCCTGCACACCCAGGTGACTGAGTTATTCTAATTTGACGAAGTTCAAGTTGGCCGCAGTATATCAAATGGAAGTCTTTTGTTTTTTGGGAAATAAGGTTATTTCAGATAGGTATCACAACCTATGGGGTAAGTAGGCACTGAACTTTAATATATGTATAGAAAATTAAAAGTTCAGTGGGTAAGTAGGTACCTACTTTCAGTTAAACTAGAATCATGAAATATTCGGATAAAGAAGATATCGGTTGAACATAAACGGAAAACATAATTCCATAAAAAAGGATTCTGAATAGCATAAGGGACCCGTCTGCCCTATGTATGCTTAGATCTTTGAAACAACGAAACGGATTTCATTCAATTGGGAACTGCTCTGGGTACCTGCCCAGGGCTCTTCGAGTAATAGGGCGCCCTACTTACAAAATTATAGTTGTACTAGCTTTAGCCCGCTATAATTTCCCACAGGAACAGTGCTTTTTCCCGGGATGAAAGGTATCATATGTTTTTCTCAATACATACTTTTATCTATGTGTTAATGTGTATGCGAAATTTCAGGAAGATACTCACTCACTTTCGCATTTATAATATTAGTTAGGATTAGGATGATTTAGTAAGAATAAGGGCGCCCCTTTTTCTTGTAAGTAATAAAATAAATGAATATTAAAGAACCATACTAAAATATCGTTCTTTAATCTATATCAAAAGTTGTCAACATATAATTTACAATTTATATTTATCCTTTAATAAAGACATAGTTTTAAAAGCGGTACCCCTCGCGGGTCTTACTACATACCTTACTCTTGTGTCCTCCCATGGCTCTACCAACCTCTCGGTTATACGAGCCGAATCTCGGGAGAGTGCGCTGTACTAGCATTTCGCATCTCTTTCCAGTCGCACCTGCTTGATCTCCCTACAAGTTCTCTATGTGTGTCTTACTACATACTAATATACTACATTACCTGTGTAAAACCGTTGTCGGTTTTACACAGGTTATGTAGTATATTAAAACCAACATACTATTCGTCGCCAAATTTATACTGACAGCAAATCAAAGTAAAATCAAAATATATTTAGTGTTAATAGCCTAGAAAACATATCAACCAACTTTAAAAAATATGGAAATGCCGGTTTTCCTATAACAACTTATTTATTCACAAAAAATAGCCGATTTGTTTATTTGCTGGGGGGTTTTTGTTCACTTACTGGGGCCTTTATCCTAGATACAAACAAAATTAACCTTAAATATTTTATCTCCGCTCTATAGTGGTCTTAAATGTTAAAGGCACCCCATTTTCTTTTGTGCCCAGGGCGTGGACCTAATAAGTTCAAGACGACCATGACGGAGACCAAATAATAGTGGGCTTTGTCCAACTCATACCTATTTGTTTATGGTATACTATAATAATTAAAACGATTGTTTTTTTTGTCAGTAAAAAAAAACCGAGTAAATAATTTTTTTTTTGGATGAATTGCTGTTGTGTGAGGAGAAGGACCTCTTTAATTTGTTTATTTACCTAGTCTAGCATAGAACTAGGAATCTCGCGCGGCACTAACATTTTTTTTTAAATCTATGTAGTCTAGCCATGAATAACGTGGAAAAGATTTTTTTTTCTCAGTTATCGGAAGTCGGAAACGTTCGATTCCAATCAAGACTGCATGGACCGAGCTTTGTGATCCGGTGCCGGGTCTTGCTGGAAGGATCATTCTTGGTTATTGAACATGGTGTTGTTAAGGGGCTTAACTACCTTCTCAAGAATGGTGTCTTGATACACTTGTGCTTACGATGTTTTGATACTTTTTTCACAAAAGTATGGATCAGTCACTCCTTCATAGATAACACCTCACCAAACCATCAGTGAAGTCGGATAATGCCCACATTGCACTCTGTCTGTCCTCTACTAATTGGAAAGCTTTCATGGAGCTTTGAGCATAAATATGGTCATTTCTCATTTTGTTTGTTAAAATGTAAAAATTTTCTGTGATCTCCATTTATTTGCATACCGCTTCAGTAGTTGTTTCAAATCGAAACAATTACTAGCCTATAATTTTACCAGCCTATAATTTATTAAATTTTCAATTAAGAAATTACCAGTACGTCTCTTATGCAAGTCCTAAGTCTGCAAGTGCTTTCGGACAGGATTTCTTCGATTTCTTTCCCTTACCGCCTTGACCAAATTTTTTGCCAAGGAATTTGGAATCGCGCGCTGCTCTACGAGGCATTTTTTTATCTGTGTTTTTCGTACGAACACTACGTGGACGGACAGACCTTTTTCTGTTACAAACAGAGGAGGTCTTATTGTATTTATTAATAGCCTAATACACAAACTTTTGACTAACACCAAGCGTAGGAGTTTTAAAAATTGCATTTGGCTTCCATACCTACTTTGTGTAATGAAATCACAGCGATTCGGTTCTTTTTATTACCCCACTCAATTTTAATATCGCAAAATATTGTACAATGTAATGGCGCCAAAATAAGAAAAGACAAAAAAACATCTAAAAATAACGGATTCCAAATTCAAATGCAATATTTTGTTTATTTTGATTGTAACATTATTCAGGGCCCGTCTTAGTATATTGTTATTATTATTGGCGGCAATCTTCTTCATCGGTTCCTCGCTGCTAAGGACCACATAGTGATAGACGTTGGCAGTCGCAGTTCTGCATATATACTATGTTTTCCACATAGTATTATCATGTATACATTTTATTATCCTTTATACCGATCACACAAAAAAGTAGTCTATGGTCCTTTCCAAGGACTTACAATCTCCGTACTAATAAACTTCATCTTGAAATGCTAAAACACTTTATTTTCTTATTTTGAAGAGTTTGAAATTATTTGGTGAACATTTGTTTTGTATCCAAAACGGCTATGCGTTGATTAGCCAGCCAGTTTCTTCTATTTTATATATTTAGATAGATTACATTTTAATAGTTACTATAGCGTCATTGGTTTCATAGAGCGTATCGTGATTCGATGAAATAAAGGTTCCGGTGTTTGACCCGAAAATAAAATCGCCTTGTGGTAAAGAATTCATTACAAAAACTCGACAGTTTTTATGTGTCTGCTCTGCAAAGTTTAATTCATTGACACTTAGAAATAAAATGTGAACGTGATGCCATTTAATTCCTGTAGTTTTTAGAATAATTCTACAAAGGAAGTTTCCTCGAGTTTTGTCGGGAAAGTTAATGTAGAGTCAATTTCTACGCTGTATTTATTTTCCAAAAATTGGGTTTTTTTTTTCGAGTAGCTTAATAATGGAGGATATTATTCGCTAAGGGTACGTGGATAACCATAAGTGTCGGAAAGCGGCACAGTATATATAGCTAGAGCTAGACCGACTTGACTAGACATATGACTACTGACTTGATGTTGTTGACTTGCTTGAAAATCATTAATAACTTGATTCTGGCAAAAATAAGCTATACCTAAGTTTGATTGCCATATTGTCGATTGATACAACAAAAAAAAAGGTTCTGTCTCTCTCTATACAAAATTAGGGAAATATGAAGCATACCACAATTTGTAAATAAGTAAATGCATGACGCGATCGATATAAATGAAGGTGTGTAAGTAAATAAAAAATCCTCTATAGATTGAGGAAAATAGAAGCGATACATTGCCGATCATGGTCAATTTGCGTTCCATAGATTGGTGATTTGTTCTCATTGTGCTATTAACGTCAACGGCCATATAAAGTGCTCGCTTGTGGCAATATAACCTGCAAATCAACCCAATGGCGTTATTTTTTGCTAATTTCAAATCGGTGGCAGGGGAGCGTAGTACAGACTACTTTATACAAAGCTCATACACCGAGCCATTTGAGCTCTAAGTCGCGGTAATAATTGTTAATATGGGATGAATTTTTAAACTTAATCTGCTGGTGTTTGTACCTTGTACCAGTGGTGCTGGTCTTGGTGCGCAGGAAGTGCGCTATAACCGCGCAACATTAATCACCGACTGGCCGGCTTCCTTCACTTACTGCATTCACAAATTTATACGAGCGAGGGCGACACTTTTATTGTTTCGCATGTAATTTTTCCTTTTTATATTTGCGGTCGAGCCAAGCAGCGTGCCGGTCTGACCGCGGCCGCGGTGGTCTCTTGTGGAGACAAAGTTCACTATGTTACTTCATATCATATCATGCAAGTTACAGTGGAGTGTAAAACTTTACATACATACATAGGTACTTATCGGAGCTGGAGCCAGGGCTCATGCTCATCAGGGCTGTGATGCACACACAGCCTCTGAACTCATAGAGACACAAACCTTTATTTGTTTGAAATCCTTTAAAAATGAAACCACTAAAGAGATTAAAAAATAGCTTTTGTAAACCCAACCCAATTATTGTCGAGTGAAATAAAACCGCGGAACAAACCTAGTATACAATAATCAAACAATGTGATGACGAATGTACCCATTAACTATAAGTATGAAATTCCTAAAAAAAATACATAGAAATGAAATACCGAAGTTACTCTTAGACCTTTGACCGGATACGAGCTTAGCATTTCCTTAAGTGCATTGAAATGAGCTTGGGTGCAAACAATGAACAGAATTCCAAAACACAGGCAATAACACCGAATGCTTAGTGCGAGTGGGACATCACTCTTTCTCGGAATCTCGAGCCTGCGTAATGAAACACGGTTATATGGAATGCAGCCGCCATCGGCACCACGCTCGAATCCGGACAAGTCGCTTTTCCACTCGGATCTAAGACTAGAGATACTAAAAATTCGGTTATTAAAATGTGCATCAAAGATTGATGAGAATCCTTCTTGACATATACCAACACGATCTTGTCTTACTCCGTTTAGGTTGCTCTATGGTTCCTGTCGCCTGTCGGTACTTTGTAACGAGACACAAGATTCACAAAATCAAATATTGTACATAGTTGATTACAAAATGATGTCCAGACATAATATTTATTTTGAACACTTTGCCATCCTGTTCAAACGCAGTGAGAGTGAGATCTCACACATACATACTCGATCATCACGTCTGCTTTCCGCAGGCCATAAAGCATTTTCTACCAGCCAACCATAGGACCAAACAGAAAGGGAAATTGTCGACGTTAAAGGTGTAATTAGTAAAAGGATTAGGAGTTTGGACGCCAGGGACAACTATCGTGTATTTTCCTCTCTATTATAGATGGTCTTCAGCAGCTTCAGCTTTTGGTCGTGAGGGCGCATGTAAGTATGTCCACACTGACGAGACCAGAACAGGTTTTGCCCCATTCTGTGGCCTCGGCGGAGATGACAAAGGTCTCTACGTCTACACGTAACTTGCTGATTTCTGATGAGACTTAGAATAGATAAATACCCGAGTACAAACAATTTTACGTTCCGCGGATGTTAGTTTGTTTACTAATCAAGACGCCCCAAGGCGTGATTTGAAGGCTAAACCAAAAGTATATTGGCTTGTTGTGGTGTTGTGTGTACGGCGCGACGGTACGGTAGATATGCGTCGCGGTTGGTTGACGATGGCGGTCGATGCAGCCGCCGGTGCATCGGAGTGCGCTCCGGCCACTCACCTGTTCAGATGCAGGGTCTGTGATACCGTTTGAAAGATCAACACGTTTTTTGCATATAATAAACCAGCCTCTAGTAATTAGTATTATGTTATGAATTCGCGCTAGCTTGTTCGGCTATGGTTGTAATAAAGGTTTTCTCTTTCTAACATCTTGAAAATTAGAGAAGGAAATCTTAGAAATAGAGACAGATGGCCGTTGACACATTCGATCAATTCTTGATGGACTAGCAGATATCAACCTTAAAGTCGGTGAGGTACGAGATACATAGATAGGAGATATGTATGTGCAAAGTAATGTTCCACAGGATTTCGCCTCATCTTTTCACTGGAGTTTGATAGATAATAATCCGAGTCGTATCCAATCCAAAAACTGACCTCGTACATATAGGTACAACAATACGCTTCGATTAGTAAGAAATTATGACCACGGGTTCGGAACCTTGTACCAAATTGCTTTGATACATTGTGTTCTTATATGCTTAGGATTTGGTTAATTAAAATTAAAACCCTCGGAAGTTCAGTGCGCACTGTAATCATTCGCAAAATGGCGTCAGCAGCGGTAGCAATGTCCTGATTATACATGTGGTTCCAAATTGCATTTACATTTTAGGACAATTATATTTGCAATATAATTTGATAGCATTTCATTTCAGTAATGAACTATAATCAGTTTTTGATAAATACCTACCAATAAATAAAGCAACTTATCGGTATTGTAACAAAGGATAGTGATAGAGAAAACATTGTAATAGATGTTTGTCACATAAGGATCGATTCTATTTGGGTGGTTGAAAACGTTCTGTTTTTTTTTTTAAATTATAGTATCTTATTTACCTGACTATTGAATAATCCGTTACAATCTAAGTATACTTAGTGGTATATTTAATAACTATCGATACGTCTCTCAATTAAGGTTTGTTTGCCTCATTCTCGAAATTTTTGGCTGGAACGTTCAGCCTCAGCCAAGCACATTAAACCTTATGTAAAGATCCACACACTAAACCTCTCCATTTAATAGGGTTTTAGAAGTGTGAAGAAAGTGTAAGAACCGTAGTAGGAACCACGTAGAAACGACCATTTTCAGTCTTCTTCTTGTCGAGTCAAAATGGCTTGACTATAATTACGATTGACGATTTTCAGTTCAAAATGGCCACATAAGTGCGATTTCTGGGCATGATGTCACGTCACGCTCTCAGCTCATATCAAAATTATTCCACTTCCGCCTACGAGTGGAATAGTAGTACTTATAAAACTGTTAAAGACGAGATTAAGTAGATATTTACTTCGAAGTCTTACATTCATGAAAGTAAGCAATGTGTTGCTACGTGTCAGAATTTAAGTAGTTTTCTTCGATAACCTATTTGAACATTTTTAAATAAAATTTGGTTTTATAATATATCAATTCTGCGATAAAATGAAGCTTTGGTTCAAGTTTCTGGGTCATTATGTACACTGTCATACGTACCTAATGATACTGCGTGGATGCAGCATTCCTGCACTGATCTTTTGGGTAATTTTTTAAGTCATAACAGTACGCATAACAATTTGGTAGTTTGTTAAATATCTGCGGTGCTTGCCAAAGATGCTATTTCTCATTAATTTTGTACAAAGTTGCACATAACCTGTCAGCGTTACGAGCGCCAGCACGGTGTAAAAATTTATACATATTATTTTTTACAAATATTGTTTTTTTTTTAATAAAAAAAATCATAGTTTATCAGTTTCCAGCTTAATGCATAGGATAGAAACAACAAGTTTGTCAGTTTTAATTTGGGCAATCCGTCTGTTGAGTTAAATAAATCTCAATAACTAAAAGTTGCCAGAAGTAATGAACATCCATTCTCACGAATTATCGCATCCACAATGCTAGCACTTATATAGTAATTAAACCTCGTAAACAGAGGGTGGTCATAATGGCAAATAGCGGCTAATATTTTCTTGACTTTTTATGGATAAAAGTTATTTATACTTTACCTCGAAGCTGGTGTAATAAAAGGTAATTACGAAAGATATTAACAAGTTAATGCGTCAAGTGTAAACAGTGCAAGTGTGACCCCGACGGGTCGTTTATGTCTTTCGTTGTACTTAGACAGTTACCGCACTTATTTTTTTAAACAGGGTTTAGATCAAATAATTTAATACGAATACGCTTTTATTTATAAGCGAATAAATATGCACGTGGGCTGACGTGTATAAATAATGTGTCATGAATCTTGGAATTGGACTCTACTGTGCTCGCCCATACTTACCCTGTCTTGCTCAAAATAAATATAATTTAATTCCTATCAAGGCAAAAAGTCTGGCATTTTTATTTTCGTCTCTATCCTGTGTTATATCTAGGTATGCCGCAAAAACATCTTAGCAAATAGACGAATAGATTTGATAAACGTAAAATTTAATCTTGCTTATATTTTTTGCAGTTTGCTAAAAGTCATTAATGGAGGCCCAGGGCAGAATGTGCTTTTGGGTTGTAGGGCAGTCATAGTCATGGCCGAATTAAAGTGGAGACGATGACAGAAGCGAACGTTGACCTGCTAAATGTTTACTGTCCTTGATCAAACGTCGCGGGCGGCCGGGTGACGTCATCACAGAGGGGCCGATGGGTTTCATCGGAGGCCCCACTTTTATTCTTCTCTTACTTCTTGTTTTAAAAACTGAAGACGGTGTTCCCAACAGAAATGAGGGCGTTTCAAGAGAGATATTAGAATAAGCTGAGAAATATCTTCTATCTTTTATGAAAATAACCCCCGGAGCCGAAGCTTTACTCGAGTGGGAAATATATACTAATAATAAAATCGTAGAAGGCTCGGTTCTGTAAGTAGATGGAAGATAATTTTAAAAAACTAATTGATTTGGCATCCTAATCGATAATACAAGCCAAAGCAATCAATTTTAAAATTAATTATACATAAACATACAATCCCACCACAGATTGTACATATTTTAAGGACACGCACAACAACATACGTAACCGAAAAAGCACCAAAATGCGTAGACTTGTGAATAAATTTCTTGAGACTACCAAACCAAGTAAAGTTAACACTAACTCTTGCATAAACTCTCATCTAGAAAAGGGAAAATGCCACTTTTAGATTTAAAAAGCTTTTTTAAATAACAAAACAACTACTAGGGAAATTTTGCCGGTGATGATACTGGTGTCGCAAATATTAAGCCTTACATTCATGATTACCTAAAGTAAATCGTTATCGAGTTGGGAGGCTCACGTCCTGTGGGAGCGGCTGTCCAGTCTGGTCTGGTATCTGGTACGGCCGCATAGCTGAGTGAGCCACGATAGCTCACACACTTTTTGCGGGTCCGTTGTGAAGGTCGGTTGGATCTCCAATCCACGAGTCTAGCAATCCGACCGCTATGAATGAATAGTCGCTCGACTGGTCTGCGCATACTAAATAACTTCAGATTAATTTCACAACAAACAAATAAGTTGGCAAAAACCGGAATGTGGTCGGCACCCGCCCCGTGGGAAATGCGAACGGCCCAAACGTTTGTCTCCATCGATCCATGTACGATCAGTACCTGCTGCCCATTATGGTTCCTTGTATTTTACGCTTTTTGTAGCGTGATGAGTGTGTGCGGCCAATTGCTTTGTAATTTTTTGGCACGCCATCGTTTTTGGACACGCGAACTCGCAGTATTAAGGGCAAATTGGTTACTTGTTAACTTAAAACCAGTTTGTACATCGAAGCTGTTGGTATAAGTACTTACATTGAGATGAACAACGAAACAAGACTCATACTCGTACAACCCCAAACTTTTAAAAATAAGCAGGTATTAATAGAGACACAATTCCACTGTCAACATCTCCGCCAGAATAGAATATTTTTTTATTCTTAAATTGTTTTGGTAGAGTATCTCATCATCTTTGTGTATTTACTGGTAGATGAACCCACGGTTTTTAAGCCTGCCGTGACATATTTAGTAATAAATAACTTTAATAAGTAAAATACTTTTAACTTTTAATATGTGTTGAGCTTGCATGTGTTATTTACTATCGATTATGATATTTATATGATATGTCGACATTTACATCCTACTTAGTTATGAGCTTTCAGATTAATTCACTACACATTTTATTATAATCTATGTACCTGTATGGTTACGCTCCATATGTTTGGCAGACTTACGATCAGTGATTAATGGTCATAATGTTTCACCAATAAGCCACGAATGAATAATGTTCCAGTTTTTACTGACTCTATTTATATTCATTGAATCAAATCAGGATGGTTTGGTTCAATTGTCTAAGGGATATTGACTTAGTTCAAATCTTTTAGCGATTCTATGCTGCTAAGTTCAGAAATCTACAAAAAAGTGTAATTAACGTACGATATGTTGATATATTTTTTTAAAGACATGTCACTTTAATACTTGGTTCACCCATCAATACCTAGTTTAAATTTTACAGAAAAGGTATTCCATGATAAGGCAATACTTTGTAAACCGGCGGCGATATGTGTCGATAAAAACAAAAGCCAAAAAATTGTATCTATATTCATGGCCTCATGCATATGTAATATCGGATCAATTAACTTCATTTTTTTTCCCACCATAGGTGTTTATTTTTCGGCATGTCCATTCATGATTGGGTTATTCCTTTTCTGAACTTGATCACTATGCTTTAGACAGAAAAAAAAAATGTTTTTTAATCATGGTTAGCAAGTCCAACTTGGTTGTTTCTTTATAAAAGCATTAATTGCATACATGGTTTCGAATACGATTATATACATTATAGCATAGTTACTATAATGTTCTATGTGATTTCCATAAGAAAGACGAACAGCACATATTCACTTGACTTGGATTTTCTGCATTTTCTTTTTAAAACATACTTGACTAGTTTTATCATCGCACGATCTAATATATTTTGACGTTCCACTATGACAATCACTTCTATATTGTAGGGCAATTACTTATCTTAATTCATAACAAGGGCAATATACAACACTGAGCTAGGCAGGAGGGGCCTTACTGATCTCTTGTTACACTACCGACATTTCGAACCTAGATCCTGAAAAACTGAGTAGTGTAATACGTTTTCGTTTTATATTGAGTTATTTGTCAACTGGCGCTTACGTAGAGTATATATAGTATGCAGGTACTGCAGGTAGAGATCAATATATTTTTTTCCCAAAAAACTTGAAATTTGACAGATTGGAACAACACCTAGGTGTGCAAGGTCTATTGACCTTTTACTTACATAGACTGAAAATAATATTTTAGGGATTATTTTCAAAATTGGTCCAGAAATGACGGAGATGTGAGGTAACAAACATAATAAAAAAATATTAAGACGAATTGAGAACTTCCTTTTTTTGGAAGTAGGTTGAACAAGGAATCTTAAATTATTTCCTTCCATCATTATTATTCCATAGAATAAAAATATATGGTTGTTCTTTATGGATATTCTTAGAACTTATACACAAAGAACAGTCACTTCTTGCAAATGATAGAATATTAAAATTTATTAGTACCGGAAACAAGTAGCTATAAATTCTTTAGATACAAGGTGTGGTGAGGTGTGATTCGGCCTTGAGGTATGGGTTTGATAGTGATTAAGTCAGGTCATGTTATATGCCACGGACGTAAGGAAGTGGTGTCGAAATGTCAAAAGACCTTCAGGTCTTCCTGAAGTAGATAAGTCTGTAATATGACCTTATTTCTAGGAAAGAACTGGACACTTTTACTTGTGGCAGGATACGATGGACCGGACAAACGCCACCAATGTAATGATTAGTACTTGATGTTCGAAAGCCTATGATTTTTAAGGTTGATTAATATTTACCTGTTAATATTTTGCTATAATATAGCCCTGGTTTGTTTCTCTTAAACACCGAAATCCCGGCTACTAAACGGGCTCTACGATGATGATCTAACGAGAAAAAAATATAGATAAATTTTTAGTTCTGTATTTAGAAATAAAAATGGCGATTATTTATTTATTTCAATATTTTTTATAGTGCTATTTATACAATAATATATTTGATTTTTTTTAGCATATTAATTATTAACGCGTAGTTGGCTGTATGCTGAATCACGATGTTGGATGACTAGACTTATTGAGAGATATAAGCTAAGCACATCACACTCGTGGGAAAAAATTAACAGTTCTTAGTTATTGTTTCAACTGACGTAAAATTGACTACCTATATCTTTTTATAGTCACGATCGAAATAGAATTGATGGAGCCGCGACGTGCTCGCTCATTCAAATTCAAATTCAAAATTCAAATTGTTTATTTTCAATATAGGATATTCTTATCACTTATTGACGTCAATTGTTACTTATTTTAAGTTTACCACCACTTCCAAAGCGCAAGTGGAGAAGAAGTGGCGCCACAAACTCGACAGCAGCATTTTCTTCAAAAACGTCAATTCACAAAATTTGAGTCAAATCAGACGAGTTTACATTTGAATATTTTTATATTTACAATAAGTTTATTATTAAATTATTAAATATTGAGGATTATTGAAATAGTTTAATAAAAATGTCAAGTAATAAAAGATGTCATGATATAATAAAAAAAAAAATAATGTATTGAATGTACATATGATCAATTTTTAGCTATAGTTTGGAGGACTCCGCACCAAGCTTAAGTTACACATCCTTGTCATTGAGAAAATCATGAGCGCTATAATAGGCTTTTTTACAAAGTAAATTCTTAACATGTGCTTTGAATTTTCGGTCAGGCAAACTAAGGACCGACTGGAAGCTTATTGTAATAGTGTATACAGTTACCCAAAAATGAGTCATTAACTCTACTTAGCCGATATGATGGGAGATATAATTTATTTTTATTCCGTAAGGGTCTATCCGTAACATCGCAATTTTTTTTAAAAGAAGAAATATTTCTCCTGGTATACATAATAACCTCAAATATATATTGAGAAGCGAGAGTTAAAACATTAATATCCTTAAACAACTCCCTAAGCGACTCCCTTGGTCTTAAACCATAGATGGCACGAATTGCCCGCTTTTGCAAAATAAAGATTGTTTCAGCCAACTCTGCTACCAGAATGTTTAAAATTGGCAGTGGAAGCGTGAATGATAGGAAAGTTAGGCTGATCACTAAAAATAAACAAAAGAAAAGTACCTTACGCGCTTGGGCGTGACTTGCTTATTAATCCGAATTAATTAAACCCGTTTATGCCCCTTCTCATGAGATTCCTACACATCCCCTATTAATTCGGTGTCGGTCCAGCGAAGCACGCGAAGTCAGGTAGTCTCCACACAGGTTATTTCACTAACGAGTGTTCAATTGTCAATAAACTTTAAACTTTTATCCACTAGGCAACCGGGCCTCACTCACGATATCAATGCGCAATTATTCCCGAAGATTTAACGCGAATCGTATTAGAATGGTCTATTCCGAGACCCCACAGGTAATATCAAAAAGGAATGCATCTAACCACGGCCGCGCGATTAAGCTGACTGGGTACTGTCATGGCGTCGCGCGCGTCCAAACCCGCTAGTGATGTACCAAAACCGAAACTTGTCGACTATCCGAATCGAGTAAATTCAACGTGAATATATATTTGTCTGATGAATGTTTTATCCGAAACATCCCCCGCCCTGAAATGTATCCCGACATTTCACTAGTAAACCATACTAGTCGTTTGATGGAAGGCGGGCCAATGAAGTGAGTGCACGGGTCAAAATTGATCCGTCTACCAAAACCTCGGCAACTCGAGGGATTCCGTCCGTGCCTGGTATCAACTTTAAAATGCGGCCTCGCCGCCAGCACAGGGGGGCCAAATTAGGCTCCTTCATTAAAACAATGTCGCCCTCTACCGGAGGGTTAGTATGATCCGTCCATTTGACTCGCTGCTGCAACAAGTGGAGATATTCGGCAGACCAGCGCCTCCAGAAATCCTGACTCATCTGTTGCAGCATCTGCCAACGCGATAGCCGAGAAGTACCTTGATCCCGCCAAGGATACTCTGGGAGGGCAGTTACCGGCTGCCCGATTATGAAATGGCCCGGTGTCAACACGTCAATACAAGGGCCCCGCCCTTGGGAAGTAGTAAGGGATGGCGTCTCCCGTAGGACAGGTCCGACTTCCGGAGTCTGCCCCCCACGCGGATTAGACCATCCTGATAAATAAATGGGTTCAATCTGGCGACAGCACCCTTCAACTTAGCGCGTCCCGAGTGCAAGGCTTGAAGCTCAGACTTGAACCTGTCCTCCTGGACTAGGCGAACCAGATGACGCATAGCAATGCGCCGATCCTCAGCGGTCGCTACCGGCGCGAGCCTCTTCTGCTGGGGATGGCGACAATTGTGGATGAACCGCAACATCCAGCTGGTGACACCCAACAGCTTGTCCAAGCTGCTGTAACGGCGCAGCAGCCAGTCAAGATCCAGCGCGGGTTGCGCCGTCACTGCGTGTACCAACACGCCTGGCAAATCCTCAACCAGGCCTGGCTCAGGTGTACTCGGCCAGGTCGACTCTGGTTCCAGTAACCACTCTGGTACCCACCAGAGATGATGACGTATGAGTTCGGGGGCGGTGCAGCCGCGTGAGGCACAATCAGCCGGATTGAGCTCACCGGGCACATGTCTCCAGATTACTGTACCGTCCAGGTCCTGTATCTGGGCCACCCGATTTGCCACAAACACCTCCAGAGTGTGTGGCGCCGCCCGTATCCATGCCAATGCCACTTGGCTATCCGACCACGCGTAGGTATCCCTGATGTCTACCGTGGCCGCCAGTTCTTTGCTCACGTGGCCGAGGAGTCGAGCCAACAAGTGAGCCCCGCATAACTCCAGTTTCGGGATTGTGAGTCTGGCCTTGATGGGAGCCACCTTGCTTTTAGCCAGTAGCAATCTGACCTGTACTCGGCCCTCCGAGTCTGAGGTCTTTAAGTACACGACTGCTGCAAACCCGCGCTCTGATGCGTCACAAAAGCCATGTAAGCTCGCACGGTACTTACCCGGGGGCAAAATGCACCTCGGCAGGGCCACCTGATTGAGCTCTCCCATCGTTGTGACCAGACCCAACCAGTCATCAAGCGGGCGGCCATCCAGCGGCTCGTCCCACGAGACACCCAATGTCCACAGTCTCTGTAGCAGGCATTTGACAGCAAACAGGACCGGGCAAATCCAGCCATTGGGGTCATACATCCTAGCCAGAGTAGACAGACATGTCCGTTTAGTCCAAACCTTCAGGGGATCCAATCCAACTCGGAAGGTGAAGATGTCTGCCACAGGTTTGTACTGAATCCCGAGTACAGCAACCATTTCAGGGTTTTCCTGATCCTCAAAGAGGTGCGGATTCTGTTGGTGATCATCCGGGATCCCTTCCAACAGACGTGGGTCATTCGACACCCACTTCCGCAACTCGTATCCTCCAGTGGCGAGGAGGGCGATGAGCTCGTCCCGCAGCCGGATCGTCTCCTCGATTGTAGCCCCGCCCGTGCACACGTCATCAACATACAAGTCACGTGACAGCACGGCGGCGGCACGTGGAAACTGGCTTCTCTCCTGCTCGGCCAATTCCAGAAGGGAGCGGCCCACGACGGTATCCAGCACCGTCGCCGAAGCCCAAATTCTCCATCTCGTATCCTTATCTGCGGAGAATGCGAAGTGTGTTCGTCCAGTAACACCTGGTACCTCACTAACTCCGACTCCGCTCATTCCCGTGACTACGGAGTGTCGGGGTAGGCCCAGTGTCTTAGCAACCCGAGCTGACACCAGTGTACCCTGGGCCCCTGTGTCCAAAAGGGCTCGTATCCGGACGTAGCCCTCCTGAGGGCACCAAATGCGGACCGCCGCAGTTGGCAACAGGACGGTAAGGAGTTCTGTTGCCTTATGGTGACTGTGGCAAGCTAGTCACTCGTTGTACTGGCCCGCGGGGGAGGGCGGCCCCGCCCAGTAGGGCGTGCGCAACATATAAGCACTTTGAGGCGGAGCATATCCCGCCGCCCTCCCGTACCGATGATACGGGGGGTGGTACTCCAGCCTCGGGTATTCGTGGAGCGGGGGCGAGAACCGGTTCGCCCTTGACTCCTGCACCGGCTCCCGTGCCGGTAATTGTGGCCTCTTCATAACCTGGGACTGCGGCGCCTGGGCCGCTGGAGTCCGGACTGCAGCCAATCCGGTGGCTGTCGTCGGCCTCTCCTGGTCGACCTGGGTTGGGGAGTTCACCCTGTCTGCGCACGCAGCACTTGGCGAACTTCGACCAGATGACCTACCACTTCCAGGTGGTGATGCTCTGGAGCCCCCGCCCGTTGGGCGCTCCACTCTCGGTGGGTAGCCGTCCCTTCGATTACACAGAAGGGTATGGTGTGGTCCTCCACACCTGGGGCACGCTGTGGCCCTGGGGCAGTCCCGGTACTGGTGACCCCCCAGACAGCCGTAGCAGCGTCTCCCTTCTCTCGCCCTCCGGCGGCGATGTCCTACGGACAGTTTGATGAACTGTGGGCAGTCGACCTCCCGATGGTGCTGCCCACATCCCAGACAGCCAGTGTCTGGTGCTCCAGCTGTCACCGCATATGCCTGCGTCGGCCCTCTGCGCTGCTGGGGCCTTCCCGTTCCCGAGCCGGGCGGAGTGCGTTCCGGCGCAGTCCTCCGGATCGTTTCCACCGAGGTCTCCGCGACCCTGGCCTCCCACTCCAGGAACTGGAGGAGATCGTTGAAGGTGGGGAGGTCCCGACTCCCAGCCACTTGTTCCCGATCGAACCGGGCCCGCATCTCGGCTGGAATCTTATCCAGCACCAAGTGCAGGAGCAGATAGGACCACTGGTCCACTGGGAGGCCGAGCAGCCGCAACGTGTTGGTCGCGACCTTCACCGGAAGGAGTATCTGCGACCTCAGCTGCGAGCGGCTGGTCACCCTGGGCAGTGTCAGTAGCTGCCTGACATGCGCGTCTGCCAGTAGACGCGTGTTTTGGTACCGCGATTCCAGCAGCTCCATCGCGGTATCGTACTGGTCACCTTCAAGGGGCAGGTGCTGGATAAGCGCCTTCGCTTCACCACGCACCGCCGTCAACAAATAGGCCAACCGCTGGACCTTTGTGAGATCCTCCCGTTGATCCACCAGGGAGGTGAACATATTCTTGAAGGCCACCCAGTCCTCTACCTTGCCGCTAAATTGCGGCAAGTCCAGTGTGGGGAGGCGGCCTGTAACCCCTTTTCCTGTGGGGGCCGCGGCTGTCGTGTGGGACGCCGACGTTCCTGATTCGGCCCTCCCGCTGTCCAGTTCCCCGACAGCCTGGATGACCTCGTTGTAGAGCTCCATGATCTGATCAAGGTCAGCAACAGCCTGATCTCTCCTCTTGGCCCCATCAGATCCAGATTCTGGGTCATCTGCATCCATCAACACGTGAAGGGCACCTTCGGCCCGAGCGAGGCGTTCCCGAGCCTCGCTGGCGCGCTGCCTGAGCGCGATCTGTCACCACGTCCTATCAGCGTCCTGACTGAGCTGAACCACCTCAGTTCAGCCGAGATGAGGGTTGTTGGTTTCGCTGGTGCCATCTCGCTATGTCCAGCAGTGAGTCAAGTACCCAAATAACACAATAAGGAAACCAAAATAACAAAAAACAACAAATAAACAACGGCAGTGACAGAATCCAGCAAGTCACAAACCGGTACACTTATTTAAAATAAACCGAAAAAATAAATAAACAAAACAATATATTAATGCACTAACATTAAATATTACTTGACTCGGTTATCAACAAGTGAAAGCAAAATATCAATTTGTAAACCCGTATCGGACCGTACCGGATCCGTTCCGGTATCGATAAATCAGAATCAGAATTTGATGATGGTACAACCCTAGTGCATTCCGATGCACCGACCTACCTTCGCCAATTTTTTAATCTTTCACCCGCGAGATTATTTATCAAAGTAGATTCCTAGATTTTACTACGGAAACTACGCTCTGCTACCAAATGTTTCAGCCAACTCTGCTACCAGAATGTTTAAAATTGGCAGTGGAAGCGTGAATGATAGGAAAGTTAGGCTGATCACTAAAAATAAACAAAAGAAAAGTACCTTACGCGCTTGGGCGTGACTTGCTTATTAATCCGAATTAATTAAACCCGTTTATGCCCCTTCTCATGAGATTCCTACACATCCCCTATTAATTCGGTGTCGGTCCAGCGAAGCACGCGAAGTCAGGTAGTCTCCACACAGGTTATTTCACTAACGAGTGTTCAATTGTCAATAAACTTTAAACTTTTATCCACTAGGCAACCGGGCCTCACTCACGATATCAATGCGCAATTATTCCCGAAGATTTAACGCGAATCGTATTAGAATGGTCTATTCCGAGACCCCACAGGTAATATCAAAAAGGAATGCATCTAACCACGGCCGCGCGATTAAGCTGACTGGGTACTGTCATGGCGTCGCGCGCGTCCAAACCCGCTAGTGATGTACCAAAACCGAAACTTGTCGACTATCCGAATCGAGTAAATTCAACGTGAATATATATTTGTCTGATGAATGTTTTATCCGAAACAAAGATAGTTTTTATTTCACTTGCCCTTCCCCAAAGCAATAGTCCATACGACATTAAGCTATGAAAATAACTAAAGTACACTAGTTTAGCAGTTTCCACATCTGCTATTTGTCTGATTTTTCTGACAGCATAAGCGGCAGAACTAAGTTTTTTAGCTAGGCTTGTAATGTGCGAACCCCATTGCAATTTAGAATCAATTGTGATTCCTAGAAAGGTGGTATTATCTACAAGTTCTAAAATCTCTCCATTCAACGTGACATCAACTTGAACCTGCCTCACGTTTGGTAGTGTGAATTTTATGCATTGGGTCTTATTAGCATTAAGCATTAAGTTGTTAGTTGAGAACCAATTAGAGATGGTATACAAAATATTATTCACATGATTGGTATTTACACTACGGCGATTCATTTTAAAGATTAAAGATGTATCGTCTGCAAATAAGACTATACCAGCGTTCTTTTCAACCGCGTAAGGCAAGTCATTGACATAAATCAAAAAGAGTAATGGTCCAAGAATTGAGCCTTGAGGCACGCCAATTTTTACTGTTGATTAGTCTGATTTGACACTATTTATATCAACAGTCTGACGTCTATCACTTAAATAAGATCTTAGTAACTCAAATTGACTTAATATCAAAGCAATAATGAGAAAGCTTAAGCAAAAGTGTCTCATGATCAACACAATCAAATGCTTTAGAAAGATCACAGAAGACCCCGATAGCATCCTGTGATTCTTCCCACGCGTTGTATATATGAGTGATGAGTGCCACTCCCGCATCGGTTGTTGATTTACCGGCAGTAAAACCAAATTGTTGACTGTGAAAGAGGTTGTAGGTCTTATAGTGCAGTAGCATTTGGTTGAGCATAATCCTTTCAAACACCTTGCATAATACTGGCAAAATGGAAATAGGTCTGTAATTGCCAGGTTCTAATTTATCTCCTTTTTTGAATAATGGGATTAGTTTACTGTATTTCATTAAATTTGGAAAAATACCTTGATCGATACATTCATTAAAAATAAAAGCTAAATCTGAAGCTACAACATTGATAATGTGATAAATCACGCTAACAGACATACCCCAGTGATCCTCTGGCTTTTTTAAGTTAAGCTCTTAAAAGTTTTAACAATATCACTGGGGTGTATGTAAGAGAAATTAAACTTGGAGTTGCAAGGGGTGACATTCTCTTTAAGCAATGTTTCAGCAGCTTGTGGGCAAGAATTTATATTTGAAGTTATTTGCAATGGAATGTTTGTAAAATAATTTTCAAAAGAATTTACTATTTCTTTAGGGGAAGAAATTTTTTGATCTTCGAATTTGATTTCTTGAATATTTTACCTCACTTTACATTTCCCAGTTTCTTTATTTATGACCCTCCAAGTCTCTTTCATTTTGTTAGGAGCAACATTAATCTTTTTTTTAATGTTATTAGCTTTAGCCATCCTGCAAACATTTTTGAAAGTTTTCGAGTAGTTTCTAACATAATCAACAAAACAGCTATCAAAAGTGTACTGTTTTTGGGCATACAAATCGAACAGTTTTTGTCTACTTTTATGAATACCCACAAGCTTTTTTTGTTTAAAATTTTTGGAGAAACTGTCAGAAATAACACTAAATAGTTTATTATAGTGACTATCAGGATTGTTATCTGTATAAGTCATTGAGCCTAGTTTATTCTCTAGAGTTTTTAAATTGAGTAATTTTTTCTTTTGTGATGGGTCTACACATTCAATCAGTAGTTTGATCCAACAAAAAAAATCTAAATGGTAGGTACCTAAATAGACAGTTAGCCCTTAAAGAAGTTGATACAGATTGTTCTTAATTAACTTAATAATCTTCTTATATATATAAAAGAAAGTCGTGTTAGTTACTCCACTTATAACTCAAGAACGGCTGAACCGATTTAGCTGAAAATTGTCAGGGAGGTAGTTTATAGCCAGGAGAAGGACATAGGGTACCTTTCATCCCGCTTAACTGTTCCCGAGGGAAGTTCACGCGGGCGAAGCCGCGGGCAAAAGCTAGTAATATATAAATCTATCTCCCCCACATACACAAGTAGTTACCCGGAATTTTCTAATTTTTTTCGGTTCCAGCGTGGTCCCAAGTCCCAGCATATAGAGCTTTGAGTATTTAACTTAGTATATAGAGTCCTAATTTATAGGAAGCACGTCTAATTTTCGGGTCCTATTGTACTTTCTGACTACTTTAAAACTCTATATAATCTACACTCATTTTGTGAACAAAAAGTTTAAGCTTGGATCTTAGCAGTTTTTAATGACATTCACTAAATAAACAACAATTACTGACCGCGTATTTACAATACATTATTATCACTTAAAATTTAGCTCACATTCTCATACTTTGTTAAGTAGGCACGGTACCGAAAAAAGCGAAACCAACCAGATAAAAGGTCATATGTACTGTGTAGTTAAATGTAAATGTAACCAGAGCCGTAAATAGCCTTTTCTGCGCCCTGTGCGAGCTTCTATAACTGCGACCTTGATTTTTTTTAGATAATACAAAATTTTTGCGCCCTAGCCGAGCTCCTACAATTACCCTCTAATAGTCCTGCCTGGTCTGGCCATTTTTGCGCCCCCCAAAACCTAGGCCCTGTGCCTGGGCACCGGTGGCACCGCCTTATTTACGGCACTAAATGTAACCACGAATTTTGCGGCATATTGGGTATAAAGACGGTACCAACATAGCACACAAGAAACATTTAAAAGCAGATGATCAGTGTATGTTTGCCCCCAGAGCGTGACCGTGAACCTAAAGGATAACTTATCTGTGGTTCGGTATCCGAGTCCAGTTTCGGCAGATGCTCGCCAAAACGCCGCTGATAACTACGACTTTGTATTTTTATGCTCTGTGGCCTCTACGGCGGTTTTTCAACGTATTTTTACATACATAGGCACTTATCTTAGAAGCAAAAACATTGAATTAATATTTTATTTAAATAACCATATTTTTTAATATTTTTAACATTAAACTGTTATAATAATTTAGTAAGTACTTACTTTTAAAGGTATTTGTAAATATTTTATTGAATTAATTTGAGATTGTGTAGTTTGGAGCAGATTAACGTTCTGATTCCTGATCGACGATTAATTTATTCGATTTATACATTTTCATACTAATATTTTGGTTTGTGGACACAGCGGCACCTTAGTGCAAATTGACGTCAAATATTATGCGAAAACCAAATTTTATTTCCTAAAGAGCAATTATATATTAAATAAATCAATATTTATTTATAGACAAATCATTAAGATAAAACCCCCAACTAAAATACTTATATATCGCTAAAATATATTTTCTAATAAATACGTACAATATAATACATAATATACTTACTTTATATATAGACAAACACCTATAAAACAGAAAGGCCGTTTAACAATCGTGCCCTCGAGTACCCTGGGTATCGAACCCAGAACCTCCACTCCAGATGTTTATCATTAGGTGTGGGTGGCGTATTGAAAAACACGCGCTGGTTTGCTAATGGACAGGAGAAACAGAGGTTGTCATCTAGGTATATAACTAAAATTATATTTGACAACGTTGATAACACATTGGTTATCATGTTTTGGGCCATACCGATAAATAGTATTAGATATAGTATGTGTTAATAACCAAAGAATTTAAAAACGCCAAGAATGCTGCAAAAACGAATCCAGTCGCTAATTACGTACCCAACTATTTTCTCTGCAACGGTTATTTCTGGAGAAATGTTAACGCCTTATTTAAGATTAGGCGCCTTGCCGCCCATAAAACCAGTTCTGACGGCGAACAATAAAACCTTTATTTCGGGAAGCTGCCTTCTCGGGCCTCTAGTCTGGCGCGGAGCTCACCCTGCCGTACCCCAAACGCGAGATGATCCGTTCTGATATAGATTTCAGAAAATTGGAATTTCAAAACTAACCTACCTGTCTGTATATTTGCGATTCAGATATCGCGCACGTCTCCGTCCCCGTCACCTAATTTCATTCTTTATTTCTTCGCAACTTATGTAGTTTTAACATCTATTTATGAGTACATACCTACGTATTTCCATGTGTTTTTCTTTACGGGGTAAGTACCTAAATAGATCCTTAAACTTGTCACTAAAGTCAGGCTTGTAGATGGTAATCAAGTTTATAGGAGAAAGTTTTTAGCCCGTATCATATCCATACTATCCATACTTCCATACTAATATTATAAATGCGAAAGTCTGTCTGTCTGTCGGTCCAGCAGTTTAGCCGTGAAGAGTCACGGCTAAACTGCTGGACCGATTGTGATGAAATTTGGTAGGGATGTAGTTAACGACCTGAGGTCAAACATAGGCTACTTTTGGGCGCGATATAACCGACTCCCACACGGGGCGAAGCCGCGGGAAACAGCTAGTTAAGAATAAATCTTACAACACTTTATGGTTCTTGACCTCTTCTGCAATCTTTCTCCATTTCGTTCAATCTCTGGCCTCCCGTCTCAAAAATGTTTTTTGGCTTATATCTTTAAATCTCTTCCAGGCAAAAATTCCACCACTTTCTAGGGGTTTTTAGAGGTTTTGTTGTGTGAGAGTAAATTTAAATTTATAAGGCTCTTGTCGGTAAAGTTTCTTCCATTCTCGCCTATCATTAACGAGTTCCTTTATTTTTTTATTCAACACGTTTTCTTTCTCCTTTATTTGCTTTATGTAGGTAACTATGCCTTAGTCTACTAGGACCTCTATTTTTTTATCTTTTCTTTAATGATCTTTCATAAAATCATTTTGTCGTATTTAATATCATAATATGTTTCCTCTTCTGTTCTTAATCACTTAAATAGCTTCTCTTTTCTCCTAGAATAATTAGCAAGTAAACTGTCAAGCAATTAGCAAGTAAAAATACTTTATCAAGTTTAAACCTAATATTGTTATGTCATACAGGTAGGACAACACTCTTCCTGCCAATAAACTGTTATTACAACCCATAAAATTAACACCATCACATATCTAAGTTTTTATAGCATCAAACATTCCGAATCATATTATTTTGACTTCCTATTGAATCTATTATTTTCTTGGAATGTTCAGATTAGATTATATCGGCTTTTTGATTTAAAAATACCATGATAAAGCCTTTTGAATCCGATTAATGCGAAGTAAGAACAAGTAGATACTTCATTGAGTAGAAAAATCAAAACTTCTTTTTTTAATTACCGTATGAATACTATACATTTCATATTTCATTTATTATTATCATTTTTTTATCTAAGACCGAAGCAGCATTTAAATCATTTGAATTTCAAGTAGGTTTTAGGTCTTTGAATTGCGTGAGCCCTATAAAACGTGTCATTTGGCGGTCGGCGTTCGGCGCGGCGGGCGGACGTGCCAATGACTCGCGGGCCTTGAACACTGGAGCCATGGCATGGCCACGGCATGGCAGACAGAATTCGCGGGCCCCTGATACTTCTCGCAATAATCCATGACGAGAATACGTACACGTCACGTAGTAATTTCATTGCTCATAAAAGATTTAAAAGATTATCTACTTCTGTGTGAATATACAGCTCAACGCAAGAAAAATTTAAGGTTCCTATCCTACATAGATTTAGGAAATGGCGGTTTCCACGATTTCATATTTGTATGGGTTCCTAGAGTATTCTTACATAATGTATTTTTATCTGTGGCAGGTATTCGGTGTCTGTGGCTATATGGGGCTGATAAATTCGCTGGTGTTTGTTGTGTTAATTTTAGGCGAATCAATTTAATTTGCAAAGTATTTATGCTCCTGATAACGCCCCCATCAACCATGAGGGCATTATCACTACGCAGCATACCAAACTATATTTTAAACTTAGGTTCTCATAACTTTCAAATATTAATGAGCCACATCTTCACTCGAATTAACATTTTTAAGCGATGAAAGCTGTGCAATGTGCATGCGCCATTTAACAATGGGCTGCCAACAAGACCGAGCTATATTTGGGGTCGATTTCGTCTCGATAGGGCAGTGGAAGAACGCAAAAAGCAGCTATAAAGTTAATTCGTTCAAGGCAATTAAAGAACTATTAATCGATGATTCTCCTTAAACATTCTGCATGGAGTATGTGTCGTCCAACGACTCGAAGGGCATTCGTCTCTCAAGGCTGAGATATCGGATCTAGCTGTTTGTTTTGTGCCTATTGTAGGTACTCTGTTTGAGCGTCTCAAGAGCATTGGAAATCGAGCCAAAAAATCGAATATTTTCAGTGTACAACAAAGAGACTGTAATGGGTAAGGTAGCCAGATACGTAGTAGCTAGGATGTTGCACTACTTCGAAATCATAAATTTTATGAAAAGACAGTTTTTAATACCCTAAGGTTGGCTGGAAGAAATTGACTTGACTTCAAAGCACAGGCTGTGTGGCCTAATGAAATCACTTCGAAGACCAGGCGAACTAAAGAAGTAAAACGGACGCTGGAATGCAACCAGAAAAGCGCTTAGATGAAGAAGAAGACCTGTGGTAATGTTAAATATCTACTCGTGTATCTGCATGTTTAAAATTAAATCTCCATATTCGGTAGTTTTTGTTTCGTGGACAGTTTTGTAATATAAGTATTTGCGTTTTTCTTAATAGTGTCCGTGCTTTTTTTTCTAGTGGGACAGCGGGCGTTCCCAGATATGGGCAGAAATCGTTATCTCTATCTTGGTGCTTAGACGTAAAGAGGTTCAGTTATTCTATCAGAGTCGGGAGTATTAGTAGAAAGTAGCGGGTATATTAAAGAGTTTATTGACCGAAAACGCAGAGACAAGTTAGACAAGCACTATTTCCTGTGAGGTAGGGGAGCTGAGCTGCTGCGACCGGCGCTGGCGCAAACGGTCAGTTCGCACGCCCCCGTTATGAGTTTTAATTGAGTCCGGTCGTCCGGCGATTGTCAGAAGAGAGTGCAAAGGCTACGGCCACGGACGGGGTCACCTGTGCTTTAAAGGTACCATTTAGTAGGCAAACAGGACATGATCTAACAGATAGGAAGTGGTTACACAGCCTATTAATGCTCGCATCACCAGAGGTGTCAAGTGTTGGCATCGGTAACTTTCCATCAGGTGGGATATGAGTCTGTTTATCTAATAAATGTTATAAATTAAAACCAAATTAGTCTGTCGTTTCTTCGTTAGCGACAAACTCATTGATTCACTTCAGCGGAGAACGTTCCAGTCCAGTGGCGGATACCTTATTGACTTTTTTGCAGTTTTATTTAACAATGCCTGTAATTGAATATGTTATTTTAATTAATTAATCTATAATTGTTCGTTTAGAACAAGTGATTAGTGGTAGTGCAGGGACCATTCATGCATAGCAGCCACTATGATAACCTTTTTAGGAAGTAGGCCTCCTCCATAAATCTCCATTTTTGTCTCTCCCGAGCCACATACATCCAATTGGTGCCTGCTTGGTGCTTGATATCACCCACCCAGCGTAATGCAGGATGGCCTCTACCTCGCGTGTTTGCCCGTGGTCGCCACTCCATGACCTTTCTGGTCCACCTTTTTCGGTCCATTTCCAAGTACAACATCCCTGACTTTTGATATCTGTCTAATCCAGTCATTTCGTACCCGATCGAGCAGTGTTACTACTAACATTGCTCTTACCATTGCCCTCTGGGAAACTCATGGAGAGACATCGGGATAGACAGACGACTGGGATACTACTAATTTATTAATATACATTTTCTTCTAATTACAATCGAAAGTTTGCAGGTAGAATCCATTCATCACTTTATACATTTCCCACTAATTACTTAGTAAAATATTTGTAAAAAGGTTTAACAGGCTTCCTTCATTTGGATTATGAATTTCACAAGTTTCATGTTAAGTAGTAAGCATGTCGATTATTTGCTGATTGAACAATAAAGAAAAAATTTACTGCAATATAAGTATCAATTATTTCATTGCGCAGTTATGTACTCACAGAATGACCATGCCTTTAGTATGGAGCACAACTATTAAGATAGATTCTATATGTACTACGGCAATGCCTGCCCGAAATATGCCTAAAATAAATAAATTGCCAGCTGGGCGTTCTGATGGGGCATTGACTCTATTACAGCCACATATGGCTACCAGAGCACATTATTTCCCAATTTACCATATCTAAGAGTACAATACATAACTAAGAGAACATACCGTACATAACTTAGGTATGTACATACCAGTATTACTCAAAGAAGGGAGAATACAAGAACAAAATACATCAAAGACACTAAATGATATATGAATACATTACAACTTCATTCAACCGCAAATATTTGAATCGTACAATATAACGAATGTCTACGCCTTAAAAACATTATTACAAGATGTAAAAAGATAAGAAAAAGGCGATAAGTATATATATCTATAAAATAGTAAAAATATTTTGTCTATAAGTACATTTAGTAATTTTGACTGAAATGGATAGAGGGACATTTAAAATGAATAATATAATGCAATTTTTTTTGTCTGTCTGTCTGTCTGTATTTATGATTACGCTTATCTCCGAAAGTACCGAACCGATTTGCTTAAAACTGTTGCAATTGTTTTGTTTTAACTCAGCAAAATATTTGAAGATTGTTACATCAAAATCTGTTCATTAAAAAAAAGTTAGTCATTTGAATGAGCTCAAGGAATGAGTTTGCCTGCAAATATATTAATTTCGAACGAATGTACCAAATTGGATAATACTTTTTCTGTGCTGGTTATTGTCATGGCAAACGAAAGTAAAACGGGGAGTTCAAATCCCGAAATTCCCATAGGAACGGGAGCGAAGCCCACGCGCACGAAGTCGCGAGCAACCTCTGCCAAGGATGTATAAATACATCCTTTGCCAAGGTGAAAAGTTAAAAAAAAAATCTAGCCCAATTAAGAAAAATTCCGAGGATGTAGATGTAGGATGCCGAGGTTAATTTTGAGGCGTAGATTTTGTTAGCTTTGACACATGACCTACATATATACCTCTCTACCTCTTTGTATGCATCATGTATGCATATGTAATGGCATAATATGTTCAGCAAAACTTATGCTTTAAGCAAAAAAAATATATATCAAAACTGTGTCCTGATAACCAATCCTTTGTTAAAATGGTAGAGCAATTAACCACCAAAAATGAAATTTTATGATTCTTTAGAAAACCATGAATTTGTAGCTAAATGAATGAAAGAATCTGTGAAGACATAGATATAGTACCTACGATTCTGATGTCAAATGTAGTAAGATTATATGAAATTAGACGTTATCATTATTAACAACTCTTTTTCGTCGGAAAAGCAGATTTATATCAGACAACCGGCCAGAAACAAGAATCTCCGGGTCTGTACCGTTTATAATTTAGAACAAGTTTTGCGCTTTATATTTGATATGGCTGATAAATGGAAGTAAAGTGTGATCAACGTCGGCAGTCTGGCTTGCGGCCGTCTGCCTCACCGCGGGCCCCAAGTCGTGACAGCCGTTTGTTAACTAATGGCGAACAAAAAGAGTACGCTCTTCCATTCTTACATTAACTTTGTTCAATGTGCGACTGACTGTTGACTCGAACAATTTGCACGCGCGAGTAGAATTTGTATTAAGTACTTCTATT
Source organism: Apomyelois bistriatella (assembly GCA_947044815.1). Lineage (NCBI taxonomy): Eukaryota > Metazoa > Arthropoda > Insecta > Lepidoptera > Pyralidae > Apomyelois > Apomyelois bistriatella. The sequence continues at coordinate 5,075,720 of OX345693.1, forward strand.
GTAACAGTTTTTATTTCCGTCTAGATACAGCCCCGTCACTGAGTGTTTTTTCAATGCCGTCCATTCGTTTTATTTAGTCTCGGCTAATTCTTGAGTTAGTAAGTATCATTATTTCAAAATTAGTTACGTCTGTAAGTATAGTCTGGTCAGTTTAAGTAGGTGATTGCTCCACGATGAAGTAATTAGCAAATATGGCGCCGCCATATGATCCGCTGGGGGGGTCGGCGGAACCGCACATGTAGCCCACGCGACACGTAGTCGTCGCTGCGACAAAAAGCAGGCGATGTCGGCGTGTCGGGCGGCGGCGGCGGCGGTGGCGGTGCTAGGCGCGGGCGCGGGCGTGAGAACGCCGACACGTGTCGAGGCACTCACTGCCCTGCCAGACGACATGCTCATTCATGCATTTGATTCATAAACTGCTGTTAGCAATAGCATATGCAACTGTAGCAATTGCTCATTCATTGATGGGCTAATCTTCACCAAATAAAAGCTCAATACGACAATTTTCAATAGTATTTAAATATTTATATGAATAAATGATTACTTAGAATAAAATTGATTTATAACTCTTTGTTTTGGTAGAGTTTTTTAATGCGAATTAGGCGAATAAGACAATGTTCTATATCAGCGGATATGCAAAATTTTTGAAAAGACTTATAAATGTTATCAATGGTAAGAGCAATTCATTAGGTAACCTCTGGGAAAAAAAATGCATTTGCAAATTGCAACAACAATCGAAAGGTTAGTCATTTGACAGCTAGCGCGCCGGCTATTGCAAACTTTGTTGCTAAGCCTGCGGGCTCCTGCGGGTTGTGAAAAGTGAAACTGAAAATAAAATTTAAATAAACATTCAAATTTGAGTCAACACTTATTGTTTGCGTCCAGAAAAGTAATGTTATTTGATAAAGAGAATACAATCTTTACAGGCAATCGGCATCGGCAGGGGCCGGCGCGGCGGCGCCCACTATAATATAAATCAAAACCGATCGAACCGGGCCGGACGTAGCTTATTTTTTAAATTGCGTGCACAATATTATGTGTTTAGGGGAATATGATAATTGCAGTAAGTGGCGACGTAAGCCAACACCGACTATGGGATTACAGAGCTCGCCGCTCTGCGCTCTCCTCGCCTCATCACGCCTCGTTACATTTTGTTCCGTTTACTTCGTCCAATCTGAAGCCTGTCTGAATGATGATGTCAAAGCATAGCCCACCCCATGAGCTAAAAAATATTGTGATGGATGGCAAAATATAGTTTTGTAAATATAGGTCATCTGCGTCACGCTACGAATAAAACTTATTTTACGAAAAACTACGAAAACAAAGGATAAGTCATTCATAGCATTAAAATGTGTTATTATTTATTTATTTTTAAAAAATCGTCCTAAAATCTTCTCGATTACAAATGCGTCGATACCATACAAATAACAAGAGAAGTCAGAAGTATGTATATTGAGTTATTTTGTGAGCGTAGCACATTTTTATACTTAACAATTCGAAAAAGCGTAGATCACTAGCGGCATGTGGTAAAATTTTATGCGCTGGTTTTCTCCATAGTAAAATCTATGTGAGAAGTCTAAGTTAAGAAGTGGACATGGCCATTTGACTGTTAGGATACTGATGTTGGCTTTAAAATATTTGATTTAATTACGAGTATAAACTACAGATCCGATTTATTTACTAGCGATCCATCCCAGTTTCTCAAGGCTTTCAATTATATAGGTACCTATAAACCTGCCGTAAGAATTATTCTAAATGCTGTTGATATATAATGCCGCATCAAAATCCGTGGTTTCGAAGATAATCTTTCAACTTCAATAAACTGTGCTCTACACTGTACCAGTAGTGTAGATCACAGTTATTAAAGTTTGTTCACTATGATTACAGCTGGGCCCTGAAATTAAAAAGATACATAACAAGACAATTTTAATATCTATCTACTGAATCTTCAAAATGCCTCACCGCCTACAATTACTAAAGAATAATGATAACAATGCTATTATGTTAGGTAACTATATACCCAAATATTAGAAATTAACATAATATTTTTTGTCGCCTCCTTTGGAGGTGGCCGCGGACAGGTACACGCTGAGGATGCAGAATTCCTTGAATGGGTATCCTATTCACTGTGAAGTTTCTCAAAAATGCACCTCATTTCGATATGTAGAAGTCTCAAAATTGTTTAAGGGATAGTTAATCTTTCGTAGAACGAGTATTATAAAAAGGTGCAGTACGAAAACGAGCTTTTTACATAAGAGCTCAAAGAATAAAATGCAGTGTGTTGTTAGTAGGTGCGAGATCGGCTTAGCTACTATCAATCAGCGAGGCGCCATTGAGGGTTGGCCAGGGCCTCGTGAGAAACCGTAAACACTTACCCACTTTATCTGATAGTTTTTTTCGCTCAGCAGCGGGTCCAGTCAATTAATGGATTGCGCCGTTACTAAGTTTATTTGTGGTACGATGCTGCTTAGCATTAGAAGCGACTAATTTATTTGGAAGGGTTTGACAGGTAAGGTATTAGGATGATGCAGATCGCCACACAAAGGAATGCATCGAATCTTATCATTGATTTTATTATAAATGGATGCCGCGTCGCGGCTTATGGGGGGTTGTTATTGCTTTCTGTTAATTTGAAATAAAATATGTATAAAATGAATGTGTAGAATGATAATGCAGAGGTATGTATGCTTTTTGGGTAGATCACATTTTTTTCCACTGGAAACTTGAAATAGTGATAGAGGGATACACTGCCTTAATTTTCTTAACTTCGGTAATTGAATATTTGCAGATTTGCACCAAGAGATTAATGTAAAAGTCGTAAAAGAATACTTATTATGTTAAACCTTACGTTATGTAAATAAGTTGGTGCGAAGATTAACTTGTTACCTAGACTAATTTGTAGACCTGTTAGGTTCTAATCATTTTTCAATTGAAGACAAATATTTGTCAGGGTTGTGGACTGGGCGGTTTGTCGACACACATGTGCGCATAAAAAATGTGTGCAGTGTGCGCAGACGCAGTGTTGACAATGCGCATAGCTGCGGTGAAGCGGGCGTCTGCCGCGACCACCCTCGGCATATCTCGCTCCACATTTCAAGAACGAATCTACCTAAGTAACAAAATGCGGCAAATACATGTACAATTCTTTATTAGCTAACCTCATCAACATCAACAATCATTTTAATCTCTCTATTTAAACACCTAATTTGAGAAAATAGTTTTGAGCAATTTTGGACTGTATCAGAATGAGCAATAATGTTGTGATTGCATGAACAAAGATGGGGCAGCCTAGGGGCTGCACTGTGCAATGCGCGCGCAGGAGTATGCAAACGCAGCTCGTGAGAAGTGGCTTATCTGGAGGAAGCCGTCTTCTATTTTAATAAATATTTAATTTATTCGGAAAGCGTGTGAGAGACGCCCTTTTCCAGGGCATTAAGCCGCAATCGTAATGACGTGTAAATCTCACTGATTAGATACCAGTCCTGGGAACTGACAACAATATTAAATAGTGTCCCGTATTTTGCTGGTGCTCTAAATTCCTCTGACATCCGTATCTGTGTGAGATCATTAGAAATATGAAAGTATAGCTAATGTGTAAATGGTAAACAGATTTGAGTTTAAACACCCTCCGCGGTGCGCGACTCTGTTATTAGTTAGATATGGTATTGGTGGCTGTAGACAAACACACCCTAATTCTGTTTACCTAATGAGATGTGCCGACTGCACGCGATCCATTCTCACGACCCGAAAGCGAGAAAAAAAGAAATTCCCAAAATTTTAACGCAATAGATACATTGTCTCTACATAAACAGCGGTTAAATTTCATCTTTAAAAAAAAACACGCTTACATTGTATGGAAATAGATTTAAAAAAGGGCCAATGAGATTGACAGGCAATTTTTGAAGTGAATATTTATAAATAAGCGCCGCCAGTCAATATAATAATTTCTAGTTGAGTGTAGGTGTAGAGCGAGGGGCATTGAGTATTGCAAAGAAGAGTGATGCCATCAAAAGAATGTTTGACATTAAAACACGCCCACCTGCGAAAAGACGAGGCGACAATATCCTTTAACTAGTTCCGGGAGCAATTTCCGCAGCATTTACGAGATTTATTTTTATTTAAACAGGAATTAATTATTAATATTATACACTACACTATATATAACACAAAAATATTCTATATAAAATTTTATGTATGAGATTAGAATGGGAAATATTTTACTTTATCAAAGATTTTTTATCTCTCTTAATGAAGTGATAACTAATTTTTCGCTTGATTTAAGCCTATTGCGTTATACAAATGTGTGTCGTCCAATTCATAAATATGAACTAATGTTTGTCAAGACCGTTTTTACTAATACTTTATGTTTTTGTCGTTCTTTCGTTCGCGTTAAATATAGATGTACAAAAGTGAGCAAAACTTGTATAAAATAGCGACAAAATAGAAGGCCTATGTCCAACAGTTGCTTGATGGGGCTGAAATTTAATATGATAAGAGAGGTCGAATCCCTGTGGAATCGCTTTTCACTGGCACTGTACCCAGTAATTATAAAAAATGTAATCTATTTCAGAAACAACGACATGAGTTAAATAATATTTTTAAAGCCGCCTCCATATTAGTTCAACCACCATTACCTAAGGAATGTTCATTCGTCGGGGCGGCTGCACTTTGCGCCTCCTTTAAAAACTGATCGCTTTCTTCTTTTGGCTCTGATCTTTTAACAAGTGCAAGTAAATTGTTACGTAAGATTTTATATTAGCAGGATAGCATAGGAAGAGCTGAAACAATTTTTCATTAGCTAGTATAGTAAGTAGCTCGACGGTCGAGAGATTCATTAGCCAAAATAATTACTTTGATGTTTAAGACTAAGACTTACGACACGATACTCAGATTAAGTGCGATATTTATGCCAGAAATTTTGTAGACAAAATTTCTGAAAACATTAGAATGTTTTCAGAATATATAAAGTACTAGCTGTTCCCCGCGGCTCCGCCCCGCGTTGGACTCGGTTATATCGCGCCCAAAAGTAGCCTATGTTTGACCTCAGGTCGTTAACTACATCCCTACCAAATTTCATCACAATCGGTCCAGCAGTTTAGCCGTGAAGAGGTGACAGACAGACAGACAGACAGACAGATAGACAGACAGACAGACTTTCGCATTTATAATATTAGTATGGATAAAACTGTATGTTTGTGCGTGTGATGCGTTCCTGTTATTTAGAATTTTAACTTCTGGATCAACAACTATATATTTAGCCGCTTTCAAATGCTTAGAAGTTCTTTCATTATCTAAAATAATAAAATTTAAAAAAAAAATTACTAAGAATCAGCATTTTTTCAATTTGTTTGAACGCTGTATGTGTTAAGTACTTTATGCAAATTAAAAAAAGCTTTTGTATGAATTATATTAATGCAATGATCTCGTTGTCCATTACGAGTAAGTGATGTATGTATGTCCACAAAAAATGCCATCTGCTGTTTCTGAGCGGAATTGGATGACTCAATGTTTGGCACGAATTAGTCGGGGCCCCATGGATTGACCCTATAACTTGGATGTCTACAAATTCATCAGACATGGTCGTTTAATTTATGGAGTTCATTGTAACTTGTAGCAAGATAATTTTCAATTTTATTAAGATTTTTCTTGTCATCCATTATATGCAATATAAGGACAGATATTTTGAAAACTAGCTTTCAAACAAGGATACCAAAAAAATTAAGTGCCATAATTTTCACTTTCTTTGTATTTATTTAGCACAGGTATCCCTCGGACTATAACCTTTTAATTATATGTCATAACGCAGATGTTAGATTTATTAGTTAGTAAATATTACTAAATATCTCCATTATAATATTACTAGCTGTTGCCCGCGGCTCCGCCCGCGTGGGACTCGGTTATATCGCGCCCAAAAGTAGCCTATGTTTGACCTCAGGTCGTTAACTACATCCCTACCAAATTTCATCACAATCGGTCCAGCAGTTTAGCCGTGAAGAGGTGACAGACAGACAGACAGACAGACAGACAGACAGACAGACAGACAGACAGACAGACAGACAGACTTTCGCATTTATAATATTAGTATGGAAAGTATGGAAGTATGGATGATAGCTATTTGTATATTTTTAATTACGAACTACGTCTTGTCTCGAAAGACAAGTTTAGTCGTTTATTTCGGCATCATAGCAACACTACTAATTCAGGTTTAAAGAGGTCCAAAGGATGCCGGATTATATCTCTCGAAGCCTCTCTCTTGAACGTTTTTAGATGGAGGTTTGGATATAAGTACATATGTTGAAATTATTTGCATAATAAGACTAGTTGTGACTCGGGAAAGTAAAATTTCCTTTAAATCTACTAGTACATCCAAGCGGTAGTGACAATGAAAAGAAACAGTATTTTTTTTGTGTATGGTAAAATTTCATAATTTACGTACAAAAATTAAACCATTGTTATAAGTTGTTTATAACATGTTGTACTGTACATACATGCTCAAAAGGAAAGGACTATGTGACAAAAAGAACAAGACGCATGGAATCCTTGGCTTTTGCTGTATTAATATTTATCAGCGACAAACGCTCCAAGATTCTTTGTAAAATATGTTTTAGAACCTTATAAATAGAGTTTGATTTTCGTCAACAAGGTGGAAAGTGAAATTGATCGCACAAATACAATGGATACAAATTCGCTTAGCAGAGTTGCGTCGTGCGTAATGCCGCAAAAATGTCGTCGACTTATTAGCACTAGACTCCCAAGACAAAACACAAATAGAATTGCTCTCTTTATATTTTCTCACTACTTGTGACACTAAGGGCAATGTTCTGAAGACATCTACCGGATACAATAAAGTGGTGATGTCGTAAGTTTTCATTGTGGAACGTTAATTCGTCCTCCTAAAATGCGATCATGACTGCCATTTAAAACGAATTATATTCTGAGAAAATATATTCTTTACAATCTGTTTTCATACAATATTAGTTATAAACATGAATACATATACAATTAATACACAAAGAGATTTCTCATGAAACAATTGAAATATAATAGAACTAAAAACTACCTTCTGAAACTTAGTTTGGCATCTTGAACTTCAATTACTTTAATGCTTTTTCACGGTCATTAAATATTTCCTTAAAATGTATTCGTTTTTGTCAAACCGTTCTTCCAAGCGGTAAAATTAACGTCAAGTAGGTCATAAAATTGGAGCAGAGCAGAGAGCAGGACACCGACTTGTAACTGTCACCGCGGATGTGTCAGTTTAACACTGGCTTTTGTACCATTATCTCCAGGTCAAACATCCTCAGTGTGGCGATAAGGCAGCATCTATTTATTTACGTATGCAGTCTCATAATAACGGAACAACAAAGATCAATAAATAAATCCATTCCTTGTAATTCTCACAGTTCGGGCCGAGGCCAGCGCGGCGACCGTGCCGAGCCTCATTCCATTCAACACACCTCTCGCTCACTCGTCCCGACTACTACATAATCTCGTCTCCGTCTTCGACTTTGAATAGAACCGCCCTCAGTACAAGATTCTAAGAATTGAGCTCGTGGCATTTTTTAGAACGCATAATAATTTGATCGGGAAATATTTATGGAAGGGGTGGCCGGACGCGGGGTTCGGACGAGTCAATTATCAGTGGAGTGGCACTCTCTCCGGCCTGAAACCAGCGCGATGGGTGGCTGAGCCTGATCATAGACCGCCAACTACAATTTATGTCGAGACCGAGGAATTTCACATGATTTGGATCTTTTCACACCATACAGTTACTTACCTAATTAGGATTTCTTCAGTTTTTTAGGCTATCTTCGACTATGATTACAAAAACAATGGTTTTAAATTTATTTCACAAATTCTTGGAAAAACAAAAGATAGTAGGTATAAAACATCAAAACGACTAACAAACAAAAAATATTTTTATCGGACTTTAATTAAAATACATACTAGCGAATAGAATATGAAAGGCGCAGGCGCTTGGACCGTAGCACCGGTGCTACGAGACTATATGCCTCGTAGCTTGCAGCCGTTGTAGACCTACGAGTTTCAAACTTCAAGACAATATGCGTAAATAAATTGTTTTATATCAATTTGCGCGTCTAATATTATGTTTCTCCTATAATTTGTTGCTTTGTCTCTATATTCATATTACTAGTTGTCTCTAATATGTACTAAGTAGCAAGGTTTTTCCTAAGGTTTAACCTATTATTGACTATATTTCATCATGATATGTTCAGTTTAGGAATGAAAATAATAAACAGAAATACATAGTTCGTTAACTGCAGGCGATTACATACATTCAGTAAGTAATTCACGGGACTTTCCCGACTCATGCGAAACTGTGCAATTGCGTATAATGTTATTATTATTTTTGTGCTTTCGTAATAAAACATTATGTATATATTTAAAATGCAAATTCCTGACACGAGACTACAATCGTCCAGATAAGTAGCCGTTCTGTTGACTAATTAAAATCTATCTATTCGTCCAAACTATAATTTGAATCTATCAAAATGAATCGTTAAATGTGTTGCTAAGCGCAAAACTTGGTTGTGGCATCATGGCTAAACTGATTAAGCAGATTTTTTGAATAATACTTAAAATACGGCGAAGGTGAAACAGGTATATTATATATATAAAGGGAGGGAAATAATTCCCACAGCACTGAATCCTGGGGGAAAAGCCATGAAAAATATTTTGTGTAAGATGGATATAAATGTGTTTAAACTTGTTTATATGAAGGAGATTGCACCGCAAATTAGTGGGCTGCATAATGGCAATCGATGCGTTCTGACCACAGGCTCGAACACTTATCTTCTGGTTAATTTGTTTGTGAATAAATACACTGTAAACAAAATTACAAGCAGCACGTATCGAGATGAATTAAAAAAAACTGGCCAAGCGCGAGTCGGATTTGCGCATGAACGGTTGCGTATACCAGCGGCTAAATGAAGGTTTCATTTAGATCTCGAGGTCTAAATGAAAATTTTGATGTTTAAAAATGTTTTGAGATGTACTATTGTTCGCCTATTATGCGACACATTGTATTGTGTTAATGTTGTAGTTGTGTTACTTAAATAAAACAAACAAATTTGGTTTTTTTTTTTACTTTTTTTGTTCATCTGTATGACTCAAAAAATCATTACTGCAAGTATATAGCATTCTATAATTTGGTATTACAAATTCATTTAAAAAAACGACATGTACGACTTAATCTTCGAAAGGAATATCTTAAAGTCACTTTCACAAACTTTTTCTACATGCCATTTCAAACATGGTTCATCGATGAGAGGTGACTCTATCCTTATAGATTTTATCGTGTGTCAAAATATGCGACATGAACGAAGCATGAGCGGTCAAGTCCTTTGATTGTGTTGATTTATATTGCACAAGAGTACAGACCAGAGTATATGATATTAACACTTTCGCTGACAGTAAAGTCTCTCGACGTAGATATATTCGACGTCAATAAGTGATAAGAATATATTTCAATATAGGATGAAATAAACAATTTGAATTTAAAAAAAAAATATCAAATAGCTTTTATTGTTATCTCGTTTACTATCAGCGAAAAAGTTAAGTTTCAACTCGATGCCTCAAATTGCCTTAACACAGTCATGAAAAAAATGGCCTTCACATCACAGTCGTAGGATGATCCTCTATAGTTGCGTTTTTATTTATTCACAATTACAATTAAAATTTATCTTTTTGAGGTAAAAGAGAACCCTAAAAGTAACTCACCAGTATAATTTCACTTGATTACTACTTTTATCGTCTGTTCAAAGTTTTTAGTATTGAGTGAGTTCCAAGGTCAATCGCCATTCGCCTTGGGATGCAACCGGCGAAACGTTGGAATAACTTAAAAAATGTATCGCAGCGCAATGCGGAGGCGGGACACGATGCGTTTCCGGTGCATGTGCAAGACAATGCTGCTGAATGGACTCATTAATAGCACAAGTGAATGAGTGCGTAAAGACACATGTGCCAGTCATGAATCCGCTACCCCACGAATGCCGGCCGGCCATATGGCAAACCGTACATTGTCTTATGCAAAAGGACGGGGCGGCTTTACGTTCATTCATTAATTTGTGTAGGATTTCGAGGAATCCCCTTTTTACGAACCCAAATGTTTCGCCGAAATGAAATATTTTTATTTTCGAGGACGGAAGTACGGACTGTGACGGCACGAGTAGGTACTTCTTATAAACAATAATGAAATGAGTATTTTAAATATTTATAACAAGTTAATGTTGAATAATCTATGCTGCAATTGAATAAAATCCTAAAGTAAGTAATAGACAAATAGATAAGTAGCAGCGAGTACAAAAGTTTAATACCTAATTAATAACGTATAGAGTTCCTTCGATCTGTCTCGTAGGTACGCAGTGTGCATTCAAGTGTAGGTACTTATTTTTTTCTGTCATGGCCTAGAGTTATTCTAGCGACGTTATCACTAAATATACTTGTATTTGTTATAGTATGAATTTCATTCATCTTCACAATATATTATTGTTACAAACCCCTTTACTGGGCACTGGACATAATAGAAGCCAGTTCCGTGGAGCCAGTTGTTATTCCAGGATTACTGACAATTTGGATAGATAGTATCGCTTCCTGTACTTTTTCACTGTTTGTTTAGAGCATAATAAACGGTCTGTGAAGAGTACCTGTGGCACAATAGGCCGGTACTTCGACAATTGGTCGGTCTCCGTGACCCGTTATGCGGTTGTGTTGCAGCGACGCGCTGGCGCCAGGTATCTTCATCTTTTGTGTCTTCGTATCGCCTATTCTGGGTAGAAAATAGTCATCGGTTGTCCTTACATCCTGGGAGGCTTTGTCCAGTCTTGCAAATAAAAGATTTGCTCGGTGGCGCTTCGCAGGAAACCCCGGTGCCTATTCTGTGAGTTGATTTCTTTATTCTATACAACTTCGTCTTGAAATTTCATAGTTTATAAATGTTTAATATTTTCTCAAGAGCTGATTTACCGATAACACGGCTATTAATATTTGTTTGCAGTTTGGAAGTGAGTTTATCACGATATCAGCGGCCGGATATGAACCGTCTCGCCGCCTTCCCGACTCTTATCGACGTAAACTCAATAAAGACTATTCATGTGAACGACTTCTATGTAAAGTCGGCGCTTTTCATTTCGCCAATAGTTAGGTACAGTCTGACGTAATTGCTAATGGAGCACGACCCGCATGGGGTAGCCATGAGACGGCTTAATTGAGGAATAAATAAACTGGCTGTAATGAGCGATAGTGATACTTTCACGCAGTCAAATAGTGGTCACGTGTCGGGAATTCGCCACAATTGCCCCTTCATGCGAAATTAGGGGCGCTCTAATCAGCTCAATGGGATACTATACGACGTGATTATTATGTTACACTTAATCTATAATTCTGTATATATTTGAAATTGGTCCAATTAAGTGTGTAATGTTAAAAATAGAAGCTCAAACTTTCTCTTACAATTCATGATTTTTCTATTTATTGGCAAACTACGCTACATTTTTATTTTTGTGCCATCGTCTTCAGACTCCTAGGCCGGGTTGCCCTTGTTCTGTGTATTTATTGTTATATAGTAATGTATTTGTTTTAATTGATTATTGATTGTTTTATATATTTCTTTAATTCATATGTTAGTTTATTTCTACAAATATGAAAAAGTTACTTTGCAATCATTATTAAAAAAAACTGTAAACAAATACAGATGTGTCAAGACTCACAAATAAACGCCCCTTCCGTGAAGGTCCGCATAAAATAAAACAGTTATGTGCAATTCAAATTTATAATATCGTGGGAACAGGCCGAGCTTGTTGACAGTGATAAAATGAATAATATCAGTCAAACGCGAGTTGCAATTACGCACCAAAGGTTCCGTACGAGCACCTAATTGAATCTATGTAAGACACACCCTTGGATATCGTAAAATATCGTAAGATTATTAGAAGATTAAATATGTATCTGTAGCCGACTGCTGGCGAATCCACTAACAATAGCATTCCAAAAAAAAAACAAGAAATATGACATTTCACTAGATTTCCGGGATACGATGATACGCTTACACTCAAAAAAAATATGGTTGATTTAACTAAGATTGTGACCTTTTTAATCAAGCATCATGAACGCATATGAGCCTGCAAAGTGAAAGGTTAAAACAAACAAGCTGATCTTGTTTGTCTCTCAACTAAGAGGGTTGTATAACGCTACTATTATTTTACACTTAATTTAACTAATATTTTGTTTCATATAATTCTTTACTATTATTATACCGAATAACGAACTTTAATGTCTAAACTAAGACACTGTTTCATTTAATCATGATACTTGTTGTGCTTTACTAAGATACTTGTTCCCCTCAACAAAGATATTTGTTTCATTTGACAAATTAACTAGTTTCGCTCTACTATAATACTAGTTTCGCTCTACTATAATACTTGTTTCGCTCTACAATAATACTTATTTTCTTCTACTAAGATACATTATGTCATTTTGCCAGATACTTATTTGTCACCACTAAGTTACTTATTTCGCTTTTCTCAAATACTTGTTACACTTAATAAAGAAACTTGTATCTCTCGACTTAGATGCTTGTTTCATTGACTAAGGTATTTTTTTCACTCCACTATGATACTCATTTCACTCAAATACTGTCTTTATTGGCTTAACTATTATTTATTGCTTTTGTCTTGTTTGAAAGTACTAAAAATAATATTGATGTTAAATACCTACGAATAATTCGAGCCATTAGGGCCTCAGTTGACATACGTTTTTTTTTTATTTCCTTATTTTTATTATTTTCGATCTTCCTTTGTATCTAAAGGAATTTTTTCTATCTTCCTTTGTACCTACAAAGGAAGATTAAAAATAAGCAAATAAAAAGAAACGTAAGTCAACTGAGGCCCTAATGGCTCGAATTATTCGTAGGTATTTAACATTAATATTTAATCCGGTTTTAACAAGACAGGTAAGAAGAGAAGTAATAAAAATAAGCAAATAAAAAGAAAAACGTAATTCAACATAGACCCTAGCCTAAGACTCTGAAATATCCATTCGTAGTATTTATTAAAAGCAGGGTTGTTAAAGAGATAAAATAAAACGCATAAAATATAAGAAAAAAATTATTAATCATTAAGAGATCAGTTAATCACATAAAACCCACAACGTATAAAGTTGGTAGAACAAATATTCAAAATTCAAATTGTTTATTTTCAATATAGGATATTCTTATCACTTATTGACGTCAATTGTTACTTATTTTAAGTTTACCACCACTTCCAAAGCGCAAGTGGAGAAGAAGTGGCGCCACAAACTCCACAGCAGCATTTTCTTCAAAAACGTCAATTCACAAAATTTGAGTCAAATCAGACGAGTTCACATTTGAATATTTTTATAATTACCATAAGTTTATTATTAAATAAATGAATATAATAATAGCAGCCAGGTTCGTTGTTTCTTCGTCGGGTGCTGAAAATAAAGTAACTGAGTTAACAGATCATTAAATACAAAGACATCTAACTAGAGCTCGCAAAACCGCCCTTTTTCAAAACCAAGAATCATTCAGACTCAGATTAGTATCATTCAGTTAGTTAGTCAGTGCATGTTAGTGTTCATACTGCAAATTTGTATAGGAGTTTCAGCTCTAAACTGGCCTCTTAAGGTCAGGTCAAATCATTAGACTTACCTATGCATTTCACCAGGTCTTCCAGCATCTACTGAATAAAGTCCTGCGGCCTATTTTGGGTATTAGTTCTCTAACCTCTGCATCACTTAATGCCGAAAGTGCCTGGATATTGATTTGTTGTTCTGGAAATAATATTTTTGGTTATTGTACAATTGTAGATACCTACGAAGGTAGGTAGACGCTCAGAGCCACACGGCGCACATGCTCTGATTGCAAACTGGACGGACTGTGCAAAGCTCATTGAGAGCGGGAATATCCTGGTGTGATCTAATCAGAAACGAGGAGGTCCGTTCGTGTTCAAAATAACCGAACTGACGACATAGGTATTGGTTTAGGTATCTAATCAAACACATGCTTGTAATCAATAATCCATAGTAATATTATAAATGCGAAAGTCTGTCTGTCTGTCTGTCTGTCACCTCTTCACGGCTAAACTGCTGGACCGATTGTGATGAAATTTGGTAGGGATGTAGTTAACGACCTGAGGTCAAACATAGGCTACTTTAGGGCGCGATATAACCGAGTCCCACGCGGGGCGAAGCCGCGGGGAACAGCTAGTCAATAAATATATAAGTCAAAGCTTGTAACACTACGACCGTCCGGTGAAAGTAATAAACTCACAAATAAAATACATGTCAAAGTCTATACATACCGGTGAACACAGGTATTAACTCTGGCAATTCCCATGCCCGAAGCAATTCTGCAACTTCTTCCATTTTTTCTTTGCTTTTCACATACAAAACAAACGTACACGACACGATCTCGAGTGCGGACTGCGGCCAGCCAACGGGCGCTGGAGGTAGCGAGGGGGAGGTGAGTGCGCGGGGTGAAAGCAAGCAAGCAACATATTTTTTTGAATTGAACAAGAGAGAATACGTTTTTAATAAGACATTATTGATTTATCTGAGTAAAATATTTGCACGAAATATCTATAAATATTAGGGATGAATATTTAGTTCTTATTTGATGCTATTATTTAAATGATTATACAAACTATAATAAATAATTGAACCAACAATTGAACATGAACAATTTTATAATTTTTATGGTAGCTTTATGCGTTAAAATGTTATTAATTGTAATGTTTGTCGTAACTGCATTAACTATTTATAAGTATTTAAATCAACAAAATCTAGTAGAAATATCAAATATTATCTTTGTTAATTTGAATGTGAACTGTCTTATTAGAATCAATCACGTGTCATATTTATTTCAGTGTTTGTTAAGGTAGAAACAACGTGCAAACTTAATGGAATTATTCATTACACAGATTTCTATTTCAATCATAAACAACCAAGTTGGACCAATTGCACAACTTTTATTGAAATTATCTAATGTGTATTTAGCTTGATCAAAAAAAGGTCAACTAAGAGAAAATCGTTCTTAGTTGACATTCATTTTTTTCAGTGTATAAGCAACATGCATGAAAGAGGAGTCTTACTAACACATTCAAATCTATGGCGATGGACACCTCCAAAATCTACCAATGCACAAAGCGGGATTGCAGCGTGAAAACAGAAGTTTTATGATTACGGTAAGTTTATCAAACGAAACTGAGGGAATCGGGTACAGGCTGTTTCACATCACCTAGTTCCCGGGCGTTGCAACTTGCAACCCGTTGCATTTCCCATGCAGTCGCTATCGTGCACGTCACCGCCATAGCCATGTCAGTCCATAGGTCAGCGAGTCTTGATAAACCATCGGTGTCGATCTGAGTGGAGCGTGCGTGTGTCATGTCACAGCCATCGTTCGGAGTTAGTAGGGCGCGTTGACGTAATTACAGAGCAAGTACCAAAGCACAACAAAATCTGCACAGAAAAACTATAAAACTTAATCGTGTTACCTATTTGTTCTGAATTCCTGTCCAAATAAAGACTAATTGTCAATTTTTTCAGCGTACAGAATTTACTAGTAACTGATCTATCATGGTTTGGAGTTCAGTAGGCTTTCTGTGTCTGCTCAGGATCTTCTTTTTAGATGGCAGTATTTCAACATAACTACTAGCGTCCTAGGATGTCTCGGTCATGTGCCCGAAGAAAGTATCCATTTCATCCGATTTTTCATGGGACATATGTTTTACTGTCATCGTAATCGTATGATAAAAATTATGATCAAATTGCTCTATGCTGTAGTAAGTGTAGTGTAGCTTAAATAATATTGCACAATCAAAGTATTACACCAACTATCATACATTCAAACCCTTGGAGACGTATATTCTCATATTTTATCGTCGAAATACAAATATGTATAAAGTTTATAACTTTTATACGTTTACGTACGCAACTCCTCCCGGCTTCTCACGGGTGCAATATTATGGGTTATAAATAACAACCTTAATTCCTCTTGAATCACTTTTCAAATCATTTGCGGATAGTTTCATAGATCTAAGCATATTTAGGGACAGACAGCGGAAAGCGACATTGTTTTAAAATATGTAGGATATTCTGTGCTTTGGGAATAGCCTAATTTGTGTTTTCCAGAAATAAAAATAAATATTTTTCTTATCATAACGTCAACTTTTATGATAATATTCTATAGCTAAGTGGTAAGTACCTATACTTTATACTTCCTTACTTATCTTTTGTATAGTTATTTGCCCGAATGTTTTAAATGGGACACTATTACTTAGCTTTCTTTGTCCGTTTGTATGTCAGAAAGCTGACAATAGGAAGGCAATTGAAGTTTTAGTAGCCTTTTCTGCATCGGGTTTCTCCCTTATGAGCAAAAAGTTCTTTAAGGAAAGACATGCTTTTTGGAATACGAAAATGCTACTCTTGATAAGCTAATCACACTCGCGCTTGACCAGTATTATAATTTTATTATTATGTATATTCCTAGATAGATGTAATAACATTATTTTTATTGGAGCAGGCAAGATACAGCGAGACAGCGTTTCCTAACTATATGTGGTTGTCAGGGCGGGTCAGTAGTTAATTGATAAACTTACTTCATTCATAATATATCATATACATAGGAGGTATAACAATACTTAAAATAGATATTGGCCATGGATACTGCAATTATAAACAAAAGGTTATCAGCAAACACGAACTACTATTAACCTACTAACACAAAGGGTTAATTGTAAGATAGAAAAAAATTGTGTGTTAGTAAGTACGTACGAAAATAAATGGACATATAAGTATTGCTACACATATTATTATGTTAGTAATATCTTCTTACACATATATCAATACTTTTATATACTTATATTATTAAAACTTACGTATT
Source organism: Apomyelois bistriatella (assembly GCA_947044815.1). NCBI lineage: Eukaryota > Metazoa > Arthropoda > Insecta > Lepidoptera > Pyralidae > Apomyelois > Apomyelois bistriatella. Next base: position 5,092,638 of record OX345693.1, read on the forward strand.
CTAACCACAACTGTTGTTATTGATGATATATAATTAACAGATAAACAAAAGGAATATTTGGATAACCAAGTAAAAGAAACCGCCGGCAACAACGAGCTAGTCATGGACTTGATACCAAAATACATGATCGTAGATATAAATAATATCGATAAATTAATTACAATATATTATTTTATTTTATACTAGCTGTTACCCGCGGCTCCGCCCGCGTGTAGGTCGCTTTTCGCGTAACCTGTGTTACATTGAAATGAAATGACGCAATCGAAGTAGCCAGGACATTATTCAAATATAAACAAATATCATGTTTCAGAGTTAAGTTCAAAGAATCTCTTTGTAGACAACATTAGCAGTACTTCCCTCAGAGGCTAATAAAAATAGATTTTCGGCGCTACTGACCCGCGAGCAAGCCACATACAGTTGTCCATGCGAGAAACATCTTGTTCTTAGGTCGATGCCAGCTGCTTTTAGGGTTTGTCCCTGCGACTTATTTATCGTCATGGCAAAGCATACAGCAACTGGAAACTGGGTGCGTTTAAATTGAAAGTGGTAATTGTTGGGGATGAGTGGTATTCGAGGTATGTACACCGTTTCGCCTGAACCACACCCTGTGAGAATTTCGGCCTGTATTAAGTTGCGCTGCAAAACCGTTACTTTGAGTCGGGTCCCGTTGCATAGTTTAGGCGGAGAAAGATTTCTTAGGAGCATAATGGGAACGCCGACTTTAAGGGTAATGTTATGAGCAGGAAGACCACTTGCAGCCAATGAACTCAAAAACTCGATAGGGTAGGTGGTAGCATCATCCTGATGCACAACACTGTTGTGACGTGTAAATCACTTCATTCCGCCAAAACCTTGAGTTTCGGTAAACGTTTCCGAAGCCCGAGATGAAGCATGACGCTCGAGGTCAGCGGACAACCGAGACTCTCTGTCAGAAGAAGTTTCTTAAGACCGAGACAATGCATGGCGTTGCCTATCTTCATCGAGTCGCATCTGTCTATCCGCATTCGATTCTTGAGATCTAGCTAACCTTCTGCTTTTAGCTATTCTGGAATGATGCAACAGATTAGATCGTTTCCTCCTAGGCATTATTTAAAATAATTAAAATTCTTTATATAAGGTGAATTTAAATCAACTGCAAATATTTTAAGGGCAGATTCAGACCACTCAACTTTCCCAAATAAACTTATGTCGAAATACGAAAAAAAATTTTTGACCTCCCATACAAATTGAGAATCAGCTGATCTAGTATAGTATGGAGAGTGAAAAATAAAATTTCGTATTTCAATATAAGTTTATTTGGAAAAGTTGTTCAGTATAGTGGTCTGTATCTGCCCTTAAGATATTTGCAGTTGATTTGTGTCCACCTTGTATACGATACGACACGATCGTATGTTCCGTCAAACAACAAATTCAATTTTCAATTCAAGCAAGACAACTAACAATAGATAGCGAACCGAACCGTCCATTTACCAAACCAATCAATAGACAACACCAAAGAATCAAACCAAAAGAACCACAAAGACAAAGACCATCAAATTTTTTAATTTGCTGGGGTTAATTTCAATCTGCTATACCATAATGCGAAAACGTAACCATAGCGAGTTGTAAAGTAAGCGCCATCTATTGAGATTTTATGTAACTAAATTTACGATCAAATTCAATGTGTTATTTTATTAAAATTAATAGGTGCAGTGCGTGTTTTTATCTTTATTGATATGGATAATATAAAGTAGAAATCCTAGCCTTATCTAAATTAAATTAAACGTAAGTAAACGCATTAAAAGTTTTGACGCAGTGTTTGAAGTAAATTTTCAATCGACCATAACTTCTTTTTCCCTTAACCGATTTTGACGAAACAAAGTTTTGACAACGCTCCTAATTATATGTAATCCAACTGTGAAAACCGCGTTCAAATCCGTTGAGTATTTTCGAAGTTATAACGTACCAGACAGACATACATACATACAGACAGACAAAAATTCCAAAAACTGTTTTTTTGGTTTCTGTTACTCTTTTTTAATCGCACTCTATCAGTTTTTTAGAAAAATATAAAATGTACAGATACTTGCATTTTTGTGTCTTATTATATGTATTGACTAGCTGTGTGGGAATTTCGAGAATTGCTTCCGAAATACCCGCGGGAATCCCCCTTTTCTTTTGTACAAAGTTTGTCATGACAATAACCAACACAAGAGAAAGAATTATCCAATTTGGTGCTTTTGTTCGAAATCAAACATGCCTTGTGTTCATTCAAATGACGATAACTTCTTTTAAATGAATCGATTTTGATGAAACAAACTTTAGATGTTCTTCCGAGTTAATACAAAACAATTTGTGAAAGTTTTGAGCAAATCGGTTCGGTACTTTTGGAGATAAGCGTGAACACACATACAACAGACAAAGAAAAAATTGCATTATATTATTCATTTTAAATGTATCTCTATTCATTTCAGTCAAAATTACTAAATGTACAGACAAAATATTCCTACTGTTTTTATATGTACCTATATAAATAGATTATTAATTAACTGAAAATATTTTAAGGGCAGGGTTCAGATCACTTGACACAAAAAGTTGTTCAGAATACTGAACAACTTTTCCTAATATACATCAAAATAAAAGAAGAAAAAAATTTACCTCCCATAAAAATTGTGAATCATCTTATCAAGTTCAGTATGGAAAGTAAATAAAAGGAATAGTATTTCGACATAGAAATAAACCAAATAGGAAATCGCGCCTTATTTGACGCCAGGCATTTTTTAATCTATGTATTTCGATATAAGTTTACTTGGAAAATTTGTTCAGCATAGTGGTCTGAATTTGCCCTTAAAATATTTTCATTTTAATTGTTTCCACCCTTAAGAGTGAAAGCAAAGAATCAACAATAGTTAATAAAAGTAGCGTCCTGCCTGACATGTTTGAGGATCACAGAGTAAGTGGTCGCAAGATGCAGTAATATAAGAATTCATAGCTTGCGGTCACTGTAATTTCACATGATTCGGTTTAAATTGCGCATTGTGCTAAATAAAGTGCAATATTGCAAAAACTAAAGGCCACGAAAATAAATGATGAACAATTAGGATTATTACAGCCTCCCATGAAAACAAAGCGGGAGGGATCCGGACTTTCTTATGTGCGTGCAGTGAGGCACAAACAATCTAGACTACAGAATGTTATGCTACTTATGTTAAACAAAGATTTATTTTCGATGATTCCCAATAAATATAAATTTTATTATCTTCATAAGAGCAATTTTCTCATAGAAGCTGAGCCGAGGCTCTCTGTCTTTAAGATTAAAATATATCTAATGAACTTTCTCAGATTTTGTGTTAGATGATTCGTGGAATGCTAAAATGACCATTACTTTTCATATCCTTTCCTACTTCAATAGACAATATTTAACATTGTATTTTCTATGGTGTAAAAATAGTACATTACTGTCGTGTCGAGGCCAGAAAGAGGATTATGTCCTTAGCTTATTTTTCTATTGCAATAGTTCTATTTGTGAAATCAGTAGCATACTCAAAATCTGTGTCAAACTCTTCCTGTGTGTGATTCTCCGTAGTGTCGAATGATTTTCATTCACACGAGGACGAGTGATCTTGCCCACCCATTGCACATCGTCTGACATAAGCTCTAAAAGGGCGGTTTAAAAAAGCGTAACTAAAGAAAACTAATGTAAATCATTCGATACAACGGTTTTGAGTTAGTTACAGATTTCAATAAATAGAGTCCAAGTTTGTAATTTTTATACGAAGTGAAGTATCGTATCTGCTACTTTAATTAATTTGTAGCCGGCGCAACCAAGCCAGACCAGACACACACACGTAACAAAATAAAACGTTGAACGCAACATTCCCGAGTCGCCGTATATAATACTTATATTTGTGTTATAAATTTTACGCGCCACGACCAGACAAGTGTTTGCGTAGTCAGATGGAATTTAGTCAGCAGGTTTGACTTATCTACTCATGTAATAATACACATTCTTCCGCATTTTCAACACCTTACGAGCGTTCAGAGCCTCTGCAGTATTCATCTATTAGGTATCACTAGTGTTATGTATATTAGTTATTTAAATATGATAATAATACAGAACAAGCCTACAAGGAATTTATTACAAATGAAATTAATGTAAAAACTGCAGGAGGTCCGATGGCAGGGATCGTCCACGTAAATCGAATATCATCGGGATAAACGATCTGATAGAGTTTGTAGATCTTCCAACATTATGGCGTCGTGAATTTAATTATTTTATTATTAGTCTTTAAGAGCACACTGTTGGTGGTCATAACTATTTTGTTACTACGTATACATCTTTAGATAACTTGGTTTTCTACATAGAATTTGGATGTAATCAAAGTACCTATCGGTATCATGTTCAATGGTGCGACGAAACCTATTGAAGTAAAGAAAACACACGCAGGACAATTGAGCGTGGGAGCAGTCGCGGTGGCATCCACTAATGGTCGTCCCGAATCATCTTATTACGATTGTATTATTGTTGACGGCCTTTTTGCATTCCACACAATGACACTAACCGTTGCATAATGGTGTGCGAGATAGTTTCAATGTAAGTAACATAATACATTGCACATTTTTAGACGTCGAAACTGTTTATATTTTTATTGGGCACAATACTATCAGATTTCACTTAAACTGTTTACTGTATCTTTTCATAAATAAAACAAAGATATTTTCGTTAAAAAAATAGAGAGCTTTTGAAAGGGCATTACAAAAATTAATTCTTCTTTTCGTCGGGAGGTGGAAAATATTCACATAGATATCACAAACAAGCTAGCTTCATGCTAGCTGAAGCTGCCCAAGTGGAAAAGGCGCAGATGCGGCAAAGTGGCGCCCAAGGCCCTTGCCTAGTGTGAGGGTGCGGCGGACTTGCTGCAGGAATGCGAGTTTGCCAAGTATCACACGCCCAGGATGAGTTGGATATTTTTTAAGGGCGCGATTCTTGGAAGTATCTGACGAGCGGTCGGAGGCTGGCGCTCGAAGTCCATTGTGGCGCGCGGCTAGTTTTGATCTTATTGTTAATGGGACGCCAAGTTTTTTTTCAACGGTGCTCGGAAAAAAGGTATCATCGGACCCCAGCGGAAACGTTACGGACCCTTCTGAAGTAAAATGGATATACGTTCTACGAAGGAGGTGTTATTTTAATCGTAGGTCGGCTTTGTTGTTCAGGAATGTAGATGGCCTGTCATAATTTTAATGGCCAGTTTCTCAGGCGTTCTTGAACCTGCTGGTGCACACGTCCTGAATATTCAACGGACACCATCGTGCGAACGCCACTCAGAATGCCATACTCCGTCATATTAACCCTTATCTTCTACCAATTCGCTAAAAATACTAGTACTTAAATCTATTCTTCTCACGGAAAAGAGAAAGATTATTTCCTAATATATCTACATTTCTTGGGAATTTAATCTAATATAAAGCGTTGCATTTACCGCATTTCATTGCGAAGGAACACACATATTTCTCATCATCATCCCAGTAGCGTTACAGGTGGCATCTCATTTTAGATCCCAGCATTTGCTTCACTATTGATTATTTTTACTTCCTAGTCTTACTTCGCTGTTATTGTATTAGCTTTACTGTTAGTTACTGTTAAATTGCTTATTCGCAGAGTTGTTACGAAAAAAACATATTGTTTTAATCAGTGTGTTTAAAACACGTTTAAAACTCATAGAAAAAAAACATAGATTTTTTCATTCTGTTTTTAAACAATGTTTTAAACATGTTTTCAACAAAGTATTTATTGACAAATGAAACAAGTTCATGTTTAGAAAATAAACATTATATTATTATTTTATAATTATCTTTTTACTATCATATACCTTTTATATATCCATACTAATATTATAAATGCAAAAGTCTGTCTGTCTGTCTGTCTGAGGCGACAGACGTCACCTCTTCACGGCTAAGCTGCTGGACCGATTGTGATGAAATTTGGTATGGATATAGTTATGCATTAGGAGTCAAACATAGGCTACTTTCGGGCACGATATAACCGAAGCGCACGCGGGCGGAGCCGCGGGCAACAGCTAGTATATATATATATATATATATATAGCTAGTATATATATATATATATATATATATATATATACTAGTTGTTGTTATATATATGTATATATATATATATATATATGTATATATCCATACTAATATTATAAATGCGGAAGTCTGTCTGTCTGTCTGTCTGTCACCTCTTCACGGCTAAACTGTTGAACCGATTGTGATGAAATTTGGTAGGGATGTAGTTAACGACCTGAGGTCAAACATAGGCTACTTTTGGGCGCGATATAACCGAGTCCCACGCGGGGCGGAGCCGCGGGGAACAGCTACTATATATATATTAATATTAATTATCAGACACATTATTACTGATTTATTCTTCAAAGTAGGTTTCTTGATCTTGACTCTCCTGCACATCTAAAATTATCATGTTTTGACATTTTCTTATTGAGACTTTTTTTTAATAGTTTATACGGCCATGGAATCTAGTCCTTTAAGGCCTTTCTTGAGTTTATTAATCTTCTTCAGTCCTACTTAAGTCAGTCGAGTCAAAAATTCAAGTCAATAGTCAAGTCCAGTCAAGTAAGTAAGTCTAGTCTGAGTCAGATGGCTAAGTGAAGCGGTGGAAAATTTTCACTTAGCTATATCATGGAGATTTTGGTGACAAAGATAAAAAGTCACGTAATCGACACTGTATCACTTCCCAACACTCACGCATGTTCACGAACACTTTGCGAATAATAATCCACCAATATTATGCACAAACACTCGAAAAAACCTAAGTTTTGGAAATTAAATACAGCGCGGACATAGCGACAGTTTACCTTCCCTCCAAAAACTCCATTTGAGAGACTTAAAAACTGTTACCAATTTGGCAATTTTTTCAATGTCAATGCCAAAGAAATGTGCGCTTGCCAGTGTTGCCGTGAGGCATAGGAATAAAAGCCCATACAGCCAAGTAAAAATATGTGTCTGGGAATAAATCATGTTTTTTTCATGTTTTAAACATGAAAAAAAACCGTCGTAACAAAACGTGAAAAAAACAATGAATTAAACATGAAACATTGATTAAAGCAAATAAAACAAATAAAACGTGTATTTTTTTTAATTTCTTGTTTTTTTGCAACTCTGCTTATTCGCCATATAATGTAAAAAAATCTGGAAATAATAAATTCTAAGTACACTTATATGACATCAGCTTTATACCATTCTACGTTTTCGCAAAATTATCTAAGCAATTTAACTCACACCATCAATAGCTTCTTTGAAGTTAACAAGTAAGACTATATTGAGAGTAGTCAACGCAGAATAATGCATTCTTTCTTTACTATAGATTCTTTCATCCCAAACCAGCAGGTATATGAGGGCACATTGTATGTTTACCTAAAGTAAATATTTTAATACGCCGGCTCCCATTATATTTTCATTAACGACGTAATACCAGCTTTAGACAGATCAATAATGAATAAACCACACACGAAGAACTCAGTAATGAGTTGATAACGCCTTAAATTAAAACCTTGGTTCAATGCAAAAATCCACGCACATTTCGAATTATGCCAAGATTATGAAGTGTGCACATTGATATGAACAACAAAGAAAGAATACGGCTCGAACATGATAATGTTATAAAGTTGATATCACTTTAATCACAAAGAAGCCGCAAATTGTGAGGTCTAAAAGCTTTTTTACCAGCGCAGTGAGTCCCTGAGGGCCTCCTTGCCTCGCTCTCTGCAGAGTATAATGAGAGGTTGTTAAAATTATGAATGGAACATCTTCGGAGGCCGTTCGTTGTGTGCGTTGTAAGCCGTATCTTGACAAGCACACCACCGCAGCGTCTGTCGGCGGCGGCGGCGTGTTTTGGTGAATGGTGTATGTGAGCTCGGGACCGTTGGCGCACTTGCAACACTCGTTCGCTCAGGAATTTTCTGGTATTTTCAAATTTACGAATTTTTTTTTTTTGCTTTTCATTTCTTATAATGTATCAGCGATTTATCGACTTCTTTGTAACTATATTAAGATGCTTGGTTCCCATATCTCCAGAATTTTATTCAGAATAGATACCATCCCATTTATACAAACTAGAGATAAACATTATTATACAAAGATCTAGAATGAATGACATAGGACGAGATACTACAGTCAGGGAAAACAAAGGTCCTCCCACACTCGTTCGTGAATCCAATGGACAAACCCTTGTGTGAGTTTATTGAAAGAATTTAAGATCCAATTACTAGTGAGGAGTCTTCCATTAACATTATTTGTAGTGAAATGAATAACTTGCGGCTTTTATTATTTATTATCAATCAAATAAACTACCGAGCGACGTCCGGTGGCAGCGACAATTGTCCAATGAGTGCTGATCATTTTGCTAGGTACATTCTACATTGTGTGAGTTACTTCGCCACAAAATAACAATATTTTATACTTAGTGGTCACATAAGACGGTCCAATGGCCGATTGGAATGTTGTTTTCATAGCCTGGTACCTAGTTCCCTACTTCATTAATTGTAACAGAATTTCATACGGAAAACAGTTCTAACCTAAAGTTTATATTAACAATGGTTAGTTAATTAAAAGTAGCGCACAGCGAGTAGATAATGGTATTGAATTAAAGGAGGTACGCTATATAATTTCCTGTTTTTGTCCATTAAAATGATTGATATTACGTAAGCAATACTCGGGCATTCTGGAAATCAATATACTTACACACACAGATTATTTTGGTATTAGTAAGATAAACCAGTGAGATTGTTTTTTCCTGCTGCCTCCAAGCATCTTAAAAGATGCTTGCCAAAATTAATGATGTCAATGATCCTGAAACTATATTATCAGAATTTCTAAATTAACAAAACAAGCGTACATTCACAGGCCATTAAACGAGTATTGGGACTATCTCCTTTCACATGGTACCCGGAGCCTGGTGGAATCCGCCCCATTTCGGGCTCGAGTGGGCAAAGGCGGCCGACCACCGCCGCTGCATGCACTCTCCCAAAAAACACCCCGAGACGTAACATAATATTTCCCTAGCAGTCTTTTATTTATTGGCTGGGCAGCAGCGGCGCCGCGACATCTCTACTTCCCAGAAGCGAGACGACTCGCCGGCCCGAAGCCGTTACATGTATGAAAAAACAATATTTATGTTGATGAAAAAATAAGGATACGAGCCGCATTTATCTGAACACGGTGAGCTATGCGCTTTTTGTTTAGACCTGATTTGCAGGAATCCGCAGGTACCGATGTAGCGCGTTTAAAAATATTAATTTGTTAATTTGGTCGGGCGTGGCGCGGGCCGTTTAGCTCGGCCCGACAGCGAAAATAAGTAGTTTACAGATGGATCAACCTCTGGCCTGGGCGCCATAGCGACCTGCGATTCTTTACTGGTCGCAACTAAGAACTCACCAAGACGAGAGGGAGATATCGATTGACACAAAAATAACAGAATCAGAATCATTTATTTGCTGATCGGATATATGTGTCAAATCGGTGTATAAAGTCTGTAGCTGTTCATTATTCCTTTATCTGAATTCATCTCATGATTTTATAATATTTTAAATAGAAAAACAATTGTAAAGAAATGGAATATATTGTTTTTCTTTTCTTGTTGCTAATTCAAGTAGCTAGCACTGAATGTGAATCTCAATAAACGGATAAAACGTCGTCGTCGCATTTATCAAGTGTTGACGAATAACCAATTTTAGCAGTAGCTCTAATTTAGAACTCAAGTACGAAAAAATTCGGACCTTTATTATTCCATTACTATAAGTTTTCTTAATCGTACTTCATTCAGGATATTGTAATTTTTAACTAAGGCATTGTAGTAAAGAGAAATGTGACGTAGAATGTGTATGAAGAATTAAATAAACATAGGTTAATCTTCTATTATCTCGATATTTTTATGTACCTATTAGGCCAGATTACATCCGCAACCTCATATATAACAATCGTCCTGCTGAGCAGTTGTATTCACAACAATTACTATTCTCAAAAAATGTTGATTGATAAAAAATACTCGTAAAACATGACAAAGGACTTTAGGTAAGGTTTCTCACTTTCGCCATTCATTAGAGTTGAGTACGAAAGAACAACTAAGTAAGTATATAATTATTTATGTGCAAGTAACCATTAAAAGCAATATATGTATCAGCTGGTTTCAACTTTATTGTGGAATCAGACAACCAAAAGAAAGCAAATAGTCTGACTGTAAAGCTGTAAACCAAATAGAGCAATTTTGTAGGATTTTTTGGGATTTATCTGTGTGTACAAACTATAAAACGCGTATGTACCTACTTGTGTTTGTCACTTAAATTACAATTTATTTGCTCCAGTAATTCCAGTGGTCAGAAATAATTAGTATAACTCATGGATCTACTTTTGTGCAAATATCTAATGAGCGTTTTTAATAAACTTGTTTTTTTACATCAGCTAAAGCCGCCGTACTTATCCGTCAAATTATTTATTAAATAAAAGTCACTCTGCTGGAGCTCATCTCCACTTTTCAATTCGTTTAATGGATTTTTCCAATCAATTTAATTCAGTTCTATAAAAAAGGGCAGGTAAATGCTTTAAACGAATAAATACAGGGTGTTTAAAATTCAACATAACTTGATTTAATTCCTAAGAAGAAGGGAAAATAAACATTAAGGAGTAGTTTCGTTATATGTCCGAATTAAATTTTGTGCTGAGACTATTAGTACCTACTATAGAAAGTTGGGACTGGAACCTATACACGCATGGACTGAGACATATTACAAATACGGAAACCTATCTGCAGAATATATTCTAAAAACTTGAATTTCATATTAGATGTAAGTGAAACCTGATTAATAATATAAATGTTACTTAAAAATCTTAAATTGTCACGAATGCGAAGTCTCGAAGCACAGCTAGTTCACAACAAAAACTAGTAGAATCCACCTGTATACAAATACAGAATCGATGGAAACAAGAAAGCGCCGCGTAAACCCGCTGCGTGAATGCACTTGACACCATAATAAATGGAAGTGGACGGACAACAAAGGCGGGATCGACACGGAACAGTGGAATTTCGGCGCTTCCATCCCGTCCGTTAAGCCGATTGTCGCAGGTCTCACGGCCTGTTACGTTTTTGTTATCATATACCAGCTTATACCAAAAAGGCAACGGAATAGCTAGGTGTATACAATACTCGAATGTTCTGAGTTGTAATTATTGGAGAAATAATGATTTCAGCCGTAAGAGGTCCACGGTTGGACAATGCCTCCCTAACAGATTTCTAATAACTGATTTGAAGCAGCCCAAATCCAGTCTTCCTGCGAATTTAATAAGGTTGTCGGGCCATCTGCTCTCAAATTCCCCATTCCACAACAAATTTATTGGAAAAACAAGTACGGATTTACATTGGCTGCAACATAGCTGGTATTTTTTTTTCACAGATAGTTATATCCCTTGTTTAGTATCGAATAAATAGAAATATATGAATAAAAGCTATATATTTTACCCCATAAAGGAATTAATTTTCTGATCTTTTAGTTATTTGTATTACGCCATATAGAGTTTTATCAACCTCACTCAAATACAACCAAAAGTGAGTGGTAGTTTATGCAATAGTTTGTTGTGGCGCGTGATATATAATATTTTGGACGCTTCGGCGCTGTTTTTAGTGTTGTTCAGGTCATTCACTCTGTTTTTGCCACATATAGTTTCAGATCCCTAAAATAGACCTCCATATTGAATAACCAAGTTAAAAATCATTCTTTTTGGACCGTAAGAATACCGGCTTCTATCCTTGACAAGGTTTCCTGCAGACAAACAGTCAAACATACCATTCTGTATTATACTTTTCTGACATTGCAAAAGGGTTTATCAATTTGTTCAACTCACACCTTTTAAATACGAATCCCTAAAATAAACAAAACTACATTTACAAAACCACTTTCCTATCAAGTATCAACCATCTCAAAAGACCTTTAGAACAAGACACTGATTTTTACCAACGATTCAATTAAATTAACGAGATCGAGCATCGAGCGAGGACGCGAGATTAAGAACTATTTTTATTTTTATGTGGTTCAAATCCTAAGTAAAAAATGTATTATTATATTTTGTACCGCTACAGTAGGCGCTTAATTTATTATTCTTGTCCCGAGTTAAAAGTCAATTGAGTAAATTAGACCCAAGTACTGCGTTACTTTGGTATCCGGGTCATAAGGCAGCCATTTTTTCGGTGATTAAGGTTACTTAACTAATCAATATAAGGTTAACTATAGTGACGCGAAGTTTCAACTCCGACATGATCCAGTTGTAACGAAACGACCGATTCTCAAAATATATTTATTTTTGTTATAGTACAAAAAGAAAAACTGTTTTTCTTTAATGTATTTGCAATGCAATCCATAGTAATAAGAGGAATAAGGTCATCTGGTCTTTAAAAAAATGCGAAACCTTAAATACAAAAGGACAAAATGAATTAATTCTAAGCATCCAAGAGACGCTACCATAAAATATCAGAATCACAATTATTAAACTTAAAAGTATTGTTATAATAAGTACCAGAAACTATAGTATTTTTTTTACTATAGCCCCCCTATCCAAAAATGTTTGCGCCCGAATGATACACTCTACTTTTCATCTCGCTCTATGAGAAAAAACAAAACACGTTTTAAATAAAATACTTAACTGAAAATCCATACTAATATTATAAATGCGAAAATCTGTCTGCCTGTCTGTCACCTCTTCACGGCTAAACTGCTGGACCGATTGTGATGAAATTTGGTAGGGATGTAGTTAACGACCTGAGGTCAAACATAGGCTACTTTTGGGCGCGATATAACCGAGTCCCACGCGGGCGGAGCCGCGGGCAACAGCTAGTTAATAATATTTATTAGAAATAACTAAATATTTTTTTTTATTAAGAAAACGCCATACAGCCTAGTTCTTAGATAATTTGGGTAATGTTTGCGTTTATTTTTTTTTATTCATCCGATGATTGCGTTTATTCTTACTAGCCAGTGTTTTATTTGTCATAATATGTGCACTCGGCATGACCATATTTTTTTGTTCCAAATTTGAAACTCATTATTGCCTGCTAAAAAACCCTATCGGAAAAGACTTACTTTGGTCGCACTTTTGGGGCAGCAAAGTTGAACATTTCGAATAGAAGGGATGAAAAATATGTTAAAAGCCAAATAAAACTTTTTGTCATGGCAAACAAACATACGATTTAACTGGAAAAAGCTACTTGTATGGGATACATAGTTAGGTTTAATGATAAAATATATATACATAAAATACCCATATTTATTGATTTCAATATTTAAAACTTAATAAATAAAGTGAAAATATCACTCACTATGAATCACTGTCACTTCCGGAATAATCTGCCAATAACGAGAGTCCTGAGGGTTTTGGAGTATCTGGTTTGGTGGAATTATTTTCATCATCAGTTTTACTAGTCTGTGGTTTAGAAGTAGCAGCTACATTTGCTGTCTCAGCTTCTGTCTCTTTCTTTTTACTTCTAACCAAGTTGGCCAAGGCCGGTTTCTTTGACAGCACTCCAATACTTTTATTCCACGATTCGATTTTCTTTGAGCCGCTACTCTTTTGCGGCAATATTTCAATTTTTGAAGATTTCGCTGGTGGTTCGTCGTCATCGGGTACATCTTCTATTATCTCTTCGGCGACCACTTTATGTGTTGATGGGTTGTTGAATTTAACAGACCTGCAAAAAAGTAATACTTATTTTTAGCAATATTTCTTATCCTTTTTTCTCATGGGAGAAAAATTGTAAAAGTAATTTTGTACATGTGTATTGTATTTATAGGATTTTCTAGTTTTTGTTATATATGAAACGAAAGGTCACAGACTCTAATGTAGGGAACCCAAAAACTACATATGAAACTGTAATTTTGTATGTAAATCCCAACTTAATATATTTGTTTGTTTGTTACCTCTTCACAGCCTATGCACTGAATCAATCTTCCTGAAATTTCGCATACCTGAGCTAGAATAGAATAGAATAGAAAAACTCTTTATTGCACCAAACAAATGTATACATAATTTTGTTAAAAACTAGGTATGGTACAAAGGCGGACTTATCGCTAATGCAATCTCTTCCAGTCAACCTTAGGGTGGATGGAAAACAAAACCAAGACAAATAAAAAGGCGAAGGCGCAGTATATATACGTAAATAAATATACACACAAAGATATAAATAAAATAAAGATGTAAATATAAAATAATATAATATAACCTACACATACTAAATAAAAATAAATAAAAACAAATAAAACAAACATAAATACATAAATATATGCTCTTATTTATATGTATTATATATATTTATATATATATATCTATATATATATATATATATATATATATATATACATATATATATAATATATACATATAAATATATATAATACATATAAATAAGAGCATACTTAAATATCTTAATAAATAACTGAGCAGATACAAAGCAAATTAGGACAAGGCAGAAAGGTAATGGGATTTGACGAGATTTTTGAACCTGGTCAGAGTCTGAGCTTTCCGGATTTCAAGCAGTTCCAGAGGAGAACTGCTTGGACGGAGAAAGAGTTAAAGAAAAATTTGGTGTTTTGCATTGGTACTCTTAAGTCTAAGAGAGACAGAACTACGTAAATTACGGTCAGCATGCACATCATGGAGATAAATGAAACGATCCTTCAGATAAGGTGGAAAAGATGGATTGAATAGAACGGAATATAGTAGAGACAAGATATGAAGGTTGCGACGAAGGCGAATAGGAAGCCAATTAAGTTGGGAGCGGAAGTGGGAAATATGGTCATATTTACGAACTCCAAATATGAACCTAATAGACAGATTCTGAAGACGTTCTAGTTTATTTAGCTGTTCCTCGGTGAGATTAATAAAACATGAGTCAGCATAATCAAGAAGAGGGAGTAGAAGGGACTGTGTCAGCCCAATTTTGGTATCAAATGGTAAGAAATTCCGGAGTCTTCTCAGAGAACCAAAAGCAGCAAACGTTTTTCTTCTTTAATGTGGTGTGACCAAGAAAGAGTTTTGTCAAATACCACTCCCAGATTTTTCACCGAATCACTAAAAGGAATAAGCTCATTATTGAAAATAAGGGAAGGTAAAGTACTCCAGTCAATACAAGAAACGAAATAAGGACTACCAATAATAATAGCCTGAGTCTTGGAAGGATTAACCCTTACACCATAAGATCTACTCCAATCAGATTATTAAGAAGGACATAGGGTACCTTTTATCCGGGAATAGCACCATTCCCGAGAAAAATTCAAGCGGGCGAAAGCTAGTTCATATATTTATAAGGTTTAGGTGACTCAGCTAAACACGTGTTCCCAAATTCTCACGGGAACAAGAGGGAACTTACTACTGAAATTACAATATCAAATAGTCTTTTATTCCCTGCTCTTTTTAAATACAATATATTTGCAGACAAATAAAAGCATACGGCTAGCGTAGGCTACGCTGGCCGTATGCCGTATTTCTTTAACTGACATTTGTAATATATTGAGTGTCTCTAGCGCACTGCCAATCGTGGCTTAAGAATTTAATTGTCACCTATATATGCTCTTGATATTCATTGAAGTCCACTAGTTCTTACTCAAACACCAATGTATTCATGAGTTCTAAATAATGTCTGTGATACAATTATCGATGACATAATTTAGAACTCTTTGTTTTACGCTAAAGCTTAGAAGTAGCATTTGCTCCCTTTGCGTAAGAAAAATATTTAGTTCTTTTTCTTGTAAGCACTACCACAGATTATATAATGCTATAGCGCTACCACTAAAGGAATTTAAAAGTTTAATTTAGTTAAGAACCTGCTTATTTTTGGCCATTGTGACTTATTAAAATATGTTTTTTCAAAAGTATCGTCATCCTACCATTGTAGTGGTAAACTGCTTTTTTTAATAAGTTATCAGATTTATAATAAAAAAGAGGACTCTATTTGAAGGATCTGAGGTAGTAGTATTCATTGTTACTCCTAAGCTTATTTCATTTCAATACTATTTCAGCTCTGTCAACTTATATCCTAAAATGCTGGGGAACTGCTAGTCTGGAAATAAAATTACGATCTTCTTTATACAACTAGATTGGCTATTAAGCATACGGCCCTCGCGCCTCGACCCTAAGGCAACTACTCTCCTAAGATATCTTGCTACAATACCCAGTGATTTTGATATCTTTGCCTTGAAAGTGGAATACAACTTACTTGATGAATTCATTATCTTCCTTCTCCTCCCTGGCCCTTCTCTCTTCAGCAGTCTCCGGCTGGTACTGTTTGAGCATGCCCTCGTAATCCACAGCTCGCTGCCTCCGGTTCAACTCCTTCAGTTCTTCAAGGCTCTCTAGAAGCTCTATCTCTTGCCTTGACTGCTCTGTTCTGTATTCTGTAAAAAAGATATGTAAGATCATGAGCTTCTATTGGCTAAGAATAAGGTTTTTACTTTTAGATTTTTTTAAATAAGCGATTATTTCGACGTAAAAAGTAACAACATCTTAAGACGAGACATCGGTGAATACTAGCGCCACCATCATTTAAAAATCATTATTCACTGAAAAAACAACTTATCAAAAATCCATGTTATGTAATTATGGTTCTGGATCTGATGTTAATTTAAAACTGCTAATAGTGACCATTTTAAGCAATATTGCAATTTGTAACTATAGGGAACATCAGATCCAGAACCTTAATTACATAACAAGGATTTTTGATCAGTTGTGTTTTTAGTAAATAATGATTTTATTGGTACTTACACTAAATTAAAGTTGGCATGTTTTCTTTGTATGCATTATATTCATATAATAGCATTGTGCATATGTGTATAGAATTCTGCAATCTGTGGTAATATTGATGAAACACATAGGTACATACATTCACATACGCACAATGCTAATATTATAGTTAACAATTTCGAAATGTCAAAATCAGCCTGATCAAGGGATTGGTGATTTTTAAATAAAATAAAAAACTAAAACAACGCAAATAATATAATAGCAAGGTCTAAGTTTGTGGCTAGCTACTAGTTTAATACATACACATATAATCACGTCTTTATCCCATATGGGGTAGACAGAGCCTAGACCCATAAGATCTTAGGCCATGTTAAGCATAATGGTAGTTGAAACAGGAAATCAATAGTGATGGGTTGCTAGCCGCATCGCCTATGTCATGATTTCCCCATTCTGCGATTCCCTCAGACGACTTTTAAGGCTTGAGCGGGAAGAGAAGCAGCTGGTACATTCTATGTTTTTCTTTTTCTCAAAGACCAGCACGGAAGCAAAAAAGTTTAATACAAAATAAATTTTTACCTAACAGCTTCATTGGGTTGTTGGCCTCCTCTTCTTTCTGTTCTTCTTCCTCCCTCTTGGCCTGCTCTTCAGCCAACTTCAAAGCCATGAAATTTCTGGTAGCCCCTGCTTCTATTTCATAGTCTGTGTTCTTAGGGTCCGTCTTGAAAGATATCTCTTGCAGGCATCTAGTGCACTGAAATTGTTAATGACATGGCTGATTATTATCTAAAGCATGTAATTTTAAATATGGATTACATTAAATTAGGTAACATTCCTATAAAATATTGATGCTGGTGGTACTCATTTACACATATAATTTCAAATCTTTATTCCTGCAATATAGGTGAAGTTGATTGTGTCTGAAACACCTTCAGCATTCAATATATTCCATATAATATTTTTGGTCAGTTATTGCACAAAATAGTCATATAGGTATTAGTTTTTTTATTTATTTGTGTCAGGATTCTGAGAGCCAACAAGTTAATAACTCATAGACTGCTGCTATCACTAGACAACAGTTTTATGCTTAGTCAGATGCCTTCAGGTAAGAATATTTTAAATAAGTGTACCTACTAAGTTAGGAATAGGAGACCATATTAAATTTAAAAGTTTTTATATACAACCTATCAAATTTAAGGAGTTTGGCTCCAGCATGTCAGTACAATTTCTGGGATCTAACGTTCTCTCAGGGATGAAATAATGACTAATATTATAGATGAATAATAAGTTTAAATAATTACTTTTATATAAAACCTGTAAATTCTTATACCAAGGTAGTCCTCATTTTCCACATCTTCTTTTCTAGCATTGAATTTCTTTCCCTTGTAAATATACTCTCCGCAAGTGGCACAACGCATGTTAAAAGGAGCCATCAGTCGTACTGTGTACTGGCGGTTTTTCGCCAGTTTCATACGAGGTATTTTTGATGGATCAAAATCCGGTGGGTAGTATTTCTGCAATAAAGGTACGATACAATAAAATAATTATATTTTCAATGAATTTTGCAAAAAAATAAGTACAGTGAATATGACACGCATACTTACGTTTAATACTTTTCGTTCGGACATTTTGAATGTAAATTACTTTATTTGAAGCCTTGTTAATTATAATAGATAACAAATTAAATATAGAAAATGCAATGCAATGAAAGAAAACAACAAATTAATTCTTATCCAAATTATCGAACTACCGAAACAAGCCTCGGCCGTCGTATTCGAATGAAATGTGTCAATCATTTGACTTTGACACTTCTCACAGACATTTGTTTTTATAAAAAGTTTTTTGGCCCTCGAATCTGGCCCTAGGGCCACTTTAGAATAGGAAACCCAATCCCAACTAATATTATAAATGCGATAGCGAGTTTGTATATTTGTTTGTTTGTTACGTTTTCACGCCCTATCTGCCCTATCTACTACACCAATCTTTCTGAAATTTCGCATGACATAGATAGATTGATAGTTATTCGGCTCATTGTTTTCTGTGTAGTGTAAAATGCATTAAATATTTATACTTAAACAGGCTGTAATCAAAAAACAAAGGTAAAAATGTTGACAAAAACAATAACAACATAATAACAGTAAGACAATTCAAAGTCTATGTCCGGCTAATTTGAACATTTTATATTTCTTGTCTTCTTGGAGTTTATCGGGTGAAAATAATCCTAAATTTCTAGATAAAATATGTTTTTTAGGCGCTAATGTTGTAAAATCTTTATTTACAGGCGACACATACATTTTGCCACCGATCTCGGGACAAATTATTTTTTGCGTGTCCATATTGGTAGTAGCTTTTTTACGATCAAAATTGTCGCCAACGTGATTTTCTTCTTTTGATACTAAGTACTGGCCGTATTTCTCAAAATTTCTGATTACCGTCCTTGCTGGTAATGTTTCAATTTCTGGATATAATGGAGGTTCTCCATCAGCTCTTTCGTATTTATCGCGATTTTTGCGGTCACTGTTAAAATTATTTTGTTTGACATATTCCGCATCTTTTAATTTCAAATGTGTGTCTAAAGGCAACCCAAGTTCATTCTCAAGGATTTTTATCAAATTATCTAGATTATCTGAAGGTGCATCCATATCACGTTGCCGTTGACTGATTTTATAGTGCGTTTCATATTCTTGAAGTTTATTTTGCAACATAGCTATTTTTTCCTGATCTTTCCTCTTCTGTGAACTGTCTTTTCGTGACTGATCCTCTAAAGATAAAATAATGGTCTCCAGATGGGAAATTTGACAGTTAGCTTTACGCGACTGTTCCTCTAAAGTAAGAATTATTTTCTCGAATTCTGCTATCTGTTGTTTTCGTGTTTCTAAAGAAGTAATAAGCTTATCTATTTCTGTATTCTTTTCCGCAAGTTGTTGTTTAAGCTGTAAATTAAAAATTGTTTTTAAATATTTAAGTATTTTTTTATTCTTCTATTGGTTTAGGTACTGTAAGGTGAATAAAAAGATAAGGTAAGGTACCTATCTAGAAACTGTTCACAGAGCAATAAATTACCTTTTCATTTCTCACAAGTACTCGGAAAGTAGTGTTTTCCTGATCTGAGTATAGTGTGGAAAACGCTCCATGCCCTCCCACGGGCCGAAAATACCCATAGTAATCACTTTCTTCGCTAAAGCGGGAATGAAATTTCAAAATATAAAACAAAATGTTGTCTGTGACTTTGGAGGGAAATTGCCAACGAAAAATGTTTTTAAAAAACGTGAAAGTATAAACAGCCAGTGTGAATTTAAAATAGTAGATTGTTATACAAGGGAGGAAAGGAATAATTCCCGTGCGAGGCATTTAGACGCCCGAGCGTAGCGAGGGCGGCTATAGTCCGAGCAGGAATTATTCCTTTTACCCGTGTTAAACACTCTACTTTTTATTTCGAATATAAGGAAAGTAAAAAAAGAAATTTTTCTTTAATTAATAATAGTAAAAACACATAGTGCCTTCTTAAATGGTATTGTGTTGTTAATTCAGTTTTAAATTTTAAATATAGAACATACCGCGCGCTACATGGGGGCCTCTCCGTCCGCTTAAGATCAGCGCACACCAAGAGCCCTGCAGAGAGGTTACCATCAACTGTTTTAGCGAGTTTAGTTTTATCAAAAAATAAAATAAAATAAATAAACCTCTTAACGTGATGTTCAGGACCGTCGCGTTTGTACATGTGTTTTGTTTTCACTGTATGCCCATATTTATGAAGTTAATATTTTAGTGTTATCAGAAAATGCTTTGCTCTTAGTGAGTGCTGACCCTAATAAATATTTTTTTAAATTAACCCTGGCTGTATATACTTACGAATTTTTTTTTTTTGTTGTTGAAATTTTTTGTTGCCGATTTCCTTCCAAATTCACAGGCAAAATTATGTTCTAATTTTAAAATTTCTTTCCCGCCCTAAGGAAGAATGTATTACTATGGGTTTTTTCGGCCCGTGGGAGGGCATGAAGCGTTTTCCACCCTATACTCAGATCAGAAAAACACTACTTTCCGAGTATGAGAAATGAAAAAATAATTATTAGGGTCAGCACTCACCAAGAGCAATGAATTTTCTGATACCTAACACTAAAATATTAACTTCTTAAATATGGGCATACAGTGTAAAATAAAAACATATACAAACGCAATGGTCCTGAACATCACGTCAAGAAGTTAATTTAATTTTGCATTTTAATTTTTCTGATAATACTAAACTCGCTAAAACAGTTGATGGTAAACCCTGTGCAATGGTCTTGGTGTGTGCTGATCTAAAGCGGGACGTACATCCAGACGCGCGCGGTATGTTCCATATTCAAAATTTAAAACTGATTGAATAATCAATATCATTTAAGTAGGTCTACTACTCATGATTTTCCTGTTATTAATTTTAGAAAAAACTTCTTTTTTTTCTTTCCTTATATTCGAAATGAAAAGTAGTGTTTAACACGGGTAAAAGGAATAGTTCCTGCTCGGAATGCCTCGCAAGGGAATTATTCCTTTCTTCCCTTGTATAACAATCTACTATTTCATGTTGCGTAACGTGTAGGTAGTTACGAGTAGGTACTTGATAAAATTAGTTATTCTAGAATAAAGGAAGTTGCGACGATTTGGGCATATAGAAGATGGATGGATGAAAGGAGACTGTGCCCCTAGTGTGTTTTTCTTAACGCAGACGCTAGTGACTTCGCTAGGATTTTGTACAAAATCGCTAACGAAGAAAAACTCGCACTAGGGGCACCGATGAAAGGTATATATACAATACAATGCAGAGTTGGCTGGGAGAGTCGGTCAGGGTAGGACTCGAAAAACATACTGCGATCAAATCGCCGACCTTTCGAAAAAGGGAGACATTAGGAGTAGATACCCGAAATCGGCGAGCGTGTATGACGAGCGTGATTAGTGTGGAGAAAACGAGGGAGGTATGTAAGGAACGTAGCCAATGGAAATCTCTAGTCTGTCCCTGGGGTAGTGATGATATGTATATATATACAACTTGTGCGAATTAACTCCTCATAACTATAGCCCCTTTAATACGCTAGGAACGGTTTGCTGAGAGAAATTGTTTGATACTGCGGTACCTAATTGAAACAAAATGACTATGTTCATTATAATATACGGTACCTACTAAATTTTTCATCTAATCTGAAATTCGAATTCTAAAAGATACGAGTACCCATATTATGAATCTTTCGCCCGTGCGCGTGAATTTGTCTTTATCCCAACTGGAAGGTTAAACTTCAATTTATTTCGATTGAAGATGATAAAAAAGACTAAACTTGTATTCTGCAAATAAATGATTCTGATTCAGAAATTGTGTGGCGTGCATTATTATGAAAATATTTTTCTTACTTCAGAGTCCGCGTGGGTCCTCATTTCCAGATTATTGCGCAACAATTTGATAATATTCGCCTGCTCGTCGTCCTTACCCGAGAGCATCTTTATAATATCATTCTTCTTCTCTAGCTGCGCGTCTTTCTGCGCAAGGCTTTTCGCGTGACGCTCTAAGTCCAAATCTTTATTTTGCAATAGTTCTAACAATTCTTCATTCTGGCGAGTTAATTCTAGCAACTTTTCTTTTTGTTGACTGGCCTATTACAGTTAAAATAATGGGTATGATTCTATCCATACTAATATTATAAATGTGAAAGTCTGTCTGTCTGTCTATCTGTCTGTCTGTCACCTCTTCACGGCTAAACTGCTGGACCGATTCTGATGAAATTTTGTAAGGATGTAGTTAACGACCTGAGGTCAAACATAGGCTACTTTTGGGTGTGATATAACCGAGTTCCACGCAGGGCGAAGCCGCGGGGAACAGCTAGTACTATATAAAGCTAAAGAGTATGTTTGGTTGAACGCTTATAAGTTACTAGCGACCCGCCCCAGCTTCGCATGGGCATAAAAACCTTCCTCTTGCATCACTCTATCTATTAAAATAACCGCATCAAAATCCGTTGCGTAGTTTTAAAGATTTAAGCATACAGGGACATAGGCACAGAGAAAGCGACTTTGTTTTATACTATGTAGTGATGATAGTGATAACTTTAGAACTACTTGTCGCTCGTCAGATTTAAAAAAATCTTTCTGCATACGATGGCCTGATTTTTAGGGATGTTAATGTAAGGTAACTTTGTTAGCTAAGCTTAGCAAGCTATAAAATATTTCATAATAAATGTATCTACCATTTCGCACAAATCACTGATGTTTTCGAAATCGCCAAAATCTTCTTGTAAACGATTTAGCTGATTTCTTAATGCTTTGAGTTGCTCTTCATAAGAGGTTAATTTTGATTTGCTGTAAATAAAATTGGCTTTATTAATAAAAAATGGTTTATATCTCCGTCAGATATCCTAAACCGCACATTCGAAAAGCTCAGAATTCATACCTATTTGAATGGTACCATACTACCAATTAATACCTTTTTTAAGTAGATATATAGAGGTAGATGAGCAAAGTTAACAAACCCATCGTGTAACTGCTGTTCCAATTGATTTTTCTTATTTTCTAAATCCTTAATAATCTCTTCCTTGATATTTAAATCACATTTCATTTTTTCTTGCACTTCTTGGGAGACGTTATATTTTTGCTAAAATTAATAGATTCGGTCATTAGTTCATTATAAATACTCACAGTACATATACGATTGATTATATGTATAGTTTTACCTCTAAATCCAGCAAAAGTTCATTAAGTGTTGAAAGTTTATTTTTGTAATCATCGATTTCGTGGTTCGCAATATGTAACTCGCACTTAGTATTTTCCAACTCTTTTTGGCACATATAAAACTTACCTAAAATTATATATTTAATAAGGTAGGTACTTGTTTACATTATATTGTTACAAAACCGACATAGAGAAGAAGACCAAGATCCTCTGGTTCACTTAGTAACCGAAGTAATTAGGTAAGTACTTGTTTATGTAATTTAAAAATTTTCAAGTTTATATGATATACCATTTATACTTACTTGATGATTCTATATGTTCCTGCAACTGTGTTTGCAAGTCTTTGCACTTCAGCTCAGATTCAAGCAGCTGAGAACAGAGGGACGATATTTTCTCTTCCAATTTTTTTTTCTCATTTATCTCTAGCTGGTACCTATTATCTGTTTCAATCAACTTGATCACGTTGGTATTCATTTCACTCTTTAAATTTTCTAGCGATTCATTGTAATAAGCCGATAATTCTTCAATGCGCTTTTCCAATTGTTTTTTTCTGCAACAACCATTAAAGTTAATAATAATAATAACTCATCATTATTTCATCAGTGAATTCAATTTATTTAATATTATAACTAAACAGAAAGTTGATGATTTAGTAATTACAAAAAAAATATATACCTATTCTATTCTAAAAAAATAAACTAACTAATATAAAAACTAAATACTTAGATACATTAAATTAAATATAGAGCCCGACCATTCATCAGTTTCTATAATATTTTAATATAACTTTTTAATTAACGCTAGCGTGATTAAATATACTTTAATCGAATTGACATTGTAATTTAAACTATTCATAAAACTACTCACTCCTCTTGAAGCGTTTCACGAGCGTTTGCTATCTCCTCTAAATGATCGGTGTTCTGTTTTATTGATTCAGTTAATTTGTTCAATTCTCTGTCATAATCAGCTTGTAACTTTTGATTCTGAAATTGAATAAATCTATAAGTATGCTAATTATAAATATGAAGAATCTAATTGTTTGTTTGTCTGAAGTATCTCTAACACTAGTAAGAATGAAAAACTGTTTATGCCTGCTTTTTGAGGAGGGTTATAAAACATTCACTTCACAGACGAAGGAATCCTCGGGGCACGCGGGTACTGAAGAAATGAATAAAGTTAATAATTTTGTGCGCTTTTGCACTTTCACCTTACATTGTAGCTACTGCTAACCAGCACCAAAAAATATCAAATAAATAGTAAATATTTTCAAGTTTAGATGTATATTCATTCTTCGTTCATGAAGATGTATCTCTTGGCGTTGCGTATTAGGTGATTCGAATCCGAAATGTACTAACAAAACTGAACACAACAACGCAACACGACCTTCGGATTTTTAGACCAGATTTGGAGACAGTTGTAGAGGCAGAGGCAGCTGGATGAAAGTAGTTACCTGGTCGTGTAGTTGCTGCACTGTCCTCTCGAGATTCCTGTTTTGCACCCGAGACTGCTCTAGCGTGGCCTCCAGCTGCGTGGCTCTCTCTACATTGATCTTCACTTGGCCATCTGCTCTTGACAATCTTTCCCTCATCATCATCTTTTTACATCTCTCCTCTTTCAATTCCTTCTCTAACTCCTGTCAAAGAATTAACAATCCCCGAGAGAAGTTAAAAAAAAAGAAAAAGAAAATAATACACGTTTTTAGCGCGTTGATGTCTTTTACTCATTGTAAATGTCTTTTAACCTTTTATTCCACAGAATATATAGTACTTGGTCATTACAATGTTTCGAAATTTATATCACACTTATCACATCACACTAATCACTTCATACTTCTTCTAATATTATAAAGAGGAAAGATTTGTATGTTGGTGTTTAAGTAACTAACAGAAGACGCGTAGCTCGTAGCGTATGGACGTGTTCTGTGCGCTCCGTTAAGATCGATAGATTGGTGAAAGAAGCGCATTCTATTATAAACCGTTTGAATACTCACAACAAAGTCCACATTGAAATAGGCATATATTTTAATTGGTGCGTAAGGAACTTAAAGTTGATTTTGTGCAACATGGCAAAAATGCTTAGATCTCCTGTTAAGCAGTATAACTCAGATTCGGATCTAACTAAATGCAAAGACAGCGAAAGCATCATACATCGTAAGCGAAAACAAGGAGATGATGATTTTTACGAAATGTTCCAGTCCTTTACAAAGGAAATGAAGAGATGGAAGATGGAGATACGTCAAGACGTTACAGATATTAAGACTAGTTTGGACTCTGGGCTTCAGGAGTTAAGGTCAGAGATCAGCAGCGTTCGCCAGGAGCACAGTGACATAAGGGATACTATCCTAGCGTTAAAAGCTGAGAATAATGATACAAAGCAGCATGTCGTGCTACTAGAAGAGGCCGTTGTGCGTAATAGTAATCAGTGCGAGGAGCTAGTATCAAAAGTAGAATTCCTGGCTGACAGCACAAAATCACTGCCTAGCATTGAGCATAAATTTGAAGAGCTGTCAAAGAACTACGAACAATTACAGATCGAGCTCAATGCCAGTCATCAAAGGGATCGTCTAATGAACTTGGAAATCGTTGGCGTACCTGAGTCCAGGGAAGAGAACATCATAGGAATAGTGATATCTATTGCCTCAAATGCAGGTGTTAAGATTTCAACAGAAGATATTGTAGAGGTGAACCGCATTACACCAAGAATAAAGCTTCAGGGACGTCCTAGGAATATCATTGCCAAGGTAAAATCACGGGTCGTCAAGGACAACATAATATCGGGAGTACGCAAAAATCGTCTTACCACCAAAAATCTCAATATTCCTGGCGATGCCAAGCCAGTATATGTCAATGAGCATCTGACATTTACCAATAAACAGCTTTTGAAAAAAGCAAAAGAGGCGGCAAAATTAAGAAATTTCCAGTATGTATGGATCAGATATGGACGAATTTTCGTGAGGAAAACGGATGGATCTCCCCCTATACAAATAATTTCAGAAAAGGACATTCACAAAATCAACTAATCGTAGTTCGCCACTTTATAATAGGTATTCATAGGTATACTTCATATATTTCACATTTCATTATTCAATATACTATTAGTATGTTTTGCACTTTACTTAACGCATCTACTCGGTTTTGCTCTCTGGCGACCATCAGCTGCATGCCTTTGTATGCGATACGCGTAAAACAAGTGCAATCATTGATATATAAAATTTTATATTTTAATTTAGTTTTTACATACGTTTATGATCTGTTTTATATACTGTTTCATATAAATATTGCGCATATAGGTAATGTGCTCCTTATAGTTATTAAAATTTCAACAAGTATTACACTAAAACAGATATCTGTAAATTTTAAATATGTTTTCTGTATAAATCTATTTAAGGGAATAATGATCATTCCCACTTATACCGTAAAAAAATGTTTTAAAACGTATTTACTTACTTTGTTCTACAGTGGAGTATGCAAACATTACTATAAGCGCGCACGCGTCTTTAGTGGATATGTTTTATTGCCGCAGCTTAACTCGTCAGTTACCTGTTCACGCGGAGCGGTAATGATCGCAGATATATTGAAATACCCCACTTTTAAAATTATCATTATTGGTTATTGTGTTACTAGGACTCCTCAAGTTAGTGAATGTTATTTATTGTACTCGTATTGCGTTGTACATTTTATCATGTATTCTGACGAGGAAGTTAGTTGTTCTTCGACCCACGAACGTTATAGAACTTTATTACTTTATTTACAATATATTTTTAATGTTGGTTAAGAAATTAAATGTGTTTTATCAAAACGTTCGTGGGCTACGAACTAAAACGCTTGAACTTCGTCAGAGTATATTACGTAATAACTATGACATCATTATAATTACTGAGTCTTGGTTACATGAAGGAATTTTTGATGGGGAAATTTCAGATGATAGGTATGATGTGTTCCGTTTCGATCGAAAGTTAGCAATTAGGGATAAGAAGTCCGGAGGTGGAACATTTGTTCTTACGCGACGTGCCCTTGGAGCCTCACGCAGAGAATTCTCCTCGCCCAGTGCTACGGAGCTATTGTGGGTGTCTGTACCGGCACGCTCGTGCGGCGCGATGGTAGATTTACACATATGTGCTGCTTATATACCGCCCGAATTGGATTGTCTTACGTCCGACATTAAAGTGTTTATACAAAGTATTAAACAGTCAATTGAAGCTTGTCCTAATGACAATTATTTATTGATAGGTGATTTTAATTTATATTGTATTACGTGGGACAACACACAGCCAACCTTTTTACGAAAGGGACCTGTCGAATTACAGACAGCTGGTAAAGAGCTTGTTGAGGAGGTTCAGTTGCTGGGCCTATGTCAATATAATATTTTAAAAAATGTTAGTGGTAACACGTTAGACCTGGCTTTTTGTAACCTTCCTCTCTTCA
This sequence comes from Apomyelois bistriatella, assembly GCA_947044815.1. Classification (NCBI taxonomy): domain Eukaryota; kingdom Metazoa; phylum Arthropoda; class Insecta; order Lepidoptera; family Pyralidae; genus Apomyelois; species Apomyelois bistriatella. The sequence goes on from OX345693.1 coordinate 5,120,525, forward strand.
TCACTCGCAGCTCTGGACTGGTCAGGGAAGACCCTGCGCACCCACCTTTTGCCTTAGAAATTGTTGACCTTCAGTTTAGGCCGCTTACTGAGGCTTCAGAACCTAGACATAATTTTAGAAAAGCTGACTATGAGGTTATAAACAATTATTTAACGGGAATTAATTGGAGATCTATGTTATATAATAATGATTTAAATGAGGCTATAGAAGAGTTTTATGCTACAATCTACAGCTGTGTAAACGCGTACGTCCCACTTATTAAAAAACCGAAACGTCGGACATATCCCATATGGTACACGACAGCCCTTATTAAAACAATAAAGGAAAAGGCCAAAGCCCATGCACGCTGGAAAAAATATGGCAACCGATTGGACTATGATGAGTTTTCTTTATTACGGGAGTGCGAACGACGAATGCAACAGGAATGTCTCAAAATGTATACTCATAGTTGTGAAAAAAATATTAAAACGAACCCCAAGAGTTTCTGGTCATATGTCAAGTCAGTTCGCGGTGGTTCAAGTTATCCGAAAACCCTCTGTTTAAACGGTACTAAATATACTGAAGGGAAAAACATTTGTAACGCATTTAATTCTTATTTTGAAAGTGTCTTTGGTAGCCCTTCCGGCTCTGCAGCACTTGGGGACGAGTTCGACGGTATTGGGGTTGTTTCAAAGGCAGAAGTTTCAATTGAAGAGGTGTTGAATCTTTTGAAACGGCTGGATGTTAACAAAGGGGCGGGCAGCGATGGCATACCTCCCTTCTTCTGGAACCAGTGTGCAAATTCTCTTGCATTTCCACTAGCTATAATTTATAATCGCTCTCTTAGTGAAGGCATATTTCCCAGTAAGTGGAAATCGGCACACATCATACCTATTCATAAGAAAGGATCGAGATCAGAGATTGCGAACTACAGGGGAATATCTATAATCAACCCTCTGGCAAAACTTTTGGAACTTATAGTATACGGTGAAATTTACAATATAATTGCGCAGTCTCTGCCTAATAACCAACACGGTTTCCTAAAAAAACGATCCACAACTACGAATTTGGGGTGTTTCACTAACTTTGTGTTGACTAACATGGATGGAGGTGGTCAGGTTGACGTGATCTACACGGACATTGAGAAAGCATTTGACCGTGTAGATCACATGATCCTTTTGGAGAAGCTAAATCGGTTAGGAATACATGGCAACTTACTTCGTTGGGTACAGTCCTACTTGGAAAATCGTTCGCAAGCTGTTGTGATGGGTGGCTATCGCTCGGACTTCATATCTATCCCTTCAGGTGTGCCTCAGGGCTCCCATTTAGGCCCACTTCTTTACAATGCTTATTTGTACGATATAGATAGCTGCTTCAAATCGTCTAACTACCTTATGTATGCAGACGATAAAAAAATTTATTGTAAGGTAAACTCAGACTCTGATTGTAAACTTATGCAAAGGGATCTCGACCGTCTACTCGAATACTACACCAAGAACAGATTATCAGTTAATGTTAGCAAATGTCAATGTATAACTTTTACGCGAAAAACTAAACCAATCGTATATAATTATAATTTTGATGGCGCGGTCATTGAGCGGTGTACGGCTGTCCGTGACCTTGGATTATATTTCGACGACAAAATGTTATTGTCAAATCACGTAGAATATGTTAAAAACAAAGCATTCAAAAACCTAGGGTTTGTTCTAAGAGCTTGCAAACCTTTTTTGGACCTAACTGCTATTAAAACAATTTATTTTGCATATGTTAGAAGCACTTTGGAATATGCCAGTCCAATATGGTCTCCTCAGTATAGTGTGTATGTAGATCAGTTAGAGCGTATCCAAAAAATCTTCATTAAACACCTTGACTACCGTACATTTAGAAGCTCCGAGTCATACGAGGATAGCTGTCTCGCCCATGGCATTCTATCTCTTCAACAGCGGCGCACACTATCGGATATGTGTCTTCTGTATGATATAGTAAACAGCCGGGTGGACTGCCCCGATTTAGTGGCGAGTATATTTTTCCGAACACCTTCGAATCGAACACGACATACTGCTCTGCTTCATGTTCCGTTTTATAAAACGAATTACGCAAAGAATATGGTAACTGCGCGAATTTCTCGTACGTATAACAAAAAATTTGAAGAGATTGACCTTTTTGCATACTCCAAACCAACGTTTAGGTATAAAATAATTAACTGTCTTAATTCTGCACTTTGAACTAACATTTTAGTATGTGTAATTGGTTTCTCTAAAATGGTTCTAACGCTTTTATAATTGGTTACAACCATCTTATCATCTTATAATTGCTGAACAAAATTACTTATTAAGACAGATGGTGGTAAATGTCATGATAATACGATTTATATAAATAAACAAATGGCGCTGTTAGGTAAAAGTTTATTAATACATAGGTGGATATTGTATTAACAAAGTTTAAAGATTAAGAAACTAAGAAATTATTATAGATACATATTTGTTTTTAGTTCTTTTTTTTTTTGCACTGCGCTAATTTCACCGATATCTCGGTTATAAGAACTATTGTTAAAGTAAGGGAATCCTATTATTAGCTTTGTTATTGTTAATTAAGATTGTAATCAAGTGTTGTTATGCTGTTGGATTTCTTAATAAATAAATAAATAAATAAATAAATAAATAAGTGTTTTACATACCTAACTATATTATAAAAGCTAACTGTTTTGCATTGCCTGGTGCACAGATAAAATATTTTTCATGATCTGAGGTTCGATGGTATGATACCACAAGCGGACTAAAATTAATTATTACTATTATCGATAAGGCCGCCTGTTGTATAATCTATGTTTGTAATTTCCTCGTATATTTTTACTGGCGCAATTCAGAATTTTTGTCTTGTCTTACCTCGATTCTAAATTTATTATTTTGTGACTTGAGATGATCAGCAGTATGTAATTTTTTTCGGAGATCTTCGTTCTTGGCATTCATTTCAGACAGTGAATACATCAATTCCTCTGTTTTCAGTTGCAAGGCTATTGTGTCATTCATACCTTTCCTGGGAACAATAACTTTATTCTTCGTAGAATAAACCCTGCCAATTCGCTGACACTTACGTCTCTAGATGTAACAGTACACTATAGTGTCAGCTACAGTGTTTTTAAGGATTTAGAAATAGAGATGCAAATGTCATTGATGTATCCAAAAAATTCGTATACCTACGACATGTGACTTCAATAATTACACTTTATTTATTGACAAGTTTATAGATTGAAATATCAAAAACCATAACAATTAATAATGTAAACGTACCTTAATACATCTATAATTTCATTGAGTTCGTTATATAATTCAGTTTTAATTTGAACTAAATTGCAATTAAGCATGTCGTTTTCTGCATTAAACTCATTAATTTTTTTTGAAAGCTTGCTCATACTTATACCCTGAAAGTGTAGGAATTTAAAAATTTTGAAAAACCATCATGGCTGTTAGTCATAATTATATATACTGACCGCGACTAGGTAATACTCATCATCGAATTAAAATACCGAAATCCATTAAATGCCCCAATAAATTATTATCAAAATTTTATGCCGCTTATTGACGCTCTTATTATATTGCTTACCTTTTCTTGTTTTTTGAGAGATTCGAACCAATCAATAATTTCTTTTCTCTTCACTAAAGTTTGTTCACAGTTAGCCACTAGTTTTGAAGGCAAATTATATAGTTTATTGACATCAATAGAAATCGGTGTTTGAACCAAATGTTGAACATCTGAAAACGATGCACCTTTAATCACGAACTTTCATTGGAAATCTAATAAAATCTATTAAAAATTGCTAAATCTTCGATCAACTCATCTCTAAAAAGAAAAAAAAACTTGATCGCATTCTATATATACCTAATACTACTCGGGCTTACACAACTAAAAGAGTTTAAAATTATAATAAGTTCCTACTGACCTAAGGTAATTTGATTTTTACCTAACCTACACATTCTAATGGACCACAAAAATAATACGCTTTAGGCTACTTTATGTAAAACCAATCTTTAACTAGGCATTAGTTCAATTTAGAAAATTCAATTTCGAAAATAATTCATCGATTATTCATTTTCGTTTATATATTTCGATTAGTAATTTTATTAATAATTTTCCTTTCATCGTATTTTAAATTCCATTTGCCTTGGATCTTTCCGTCTGAATTAGCACAAAGCTGCAGCAGCTGTCCCGGAGTGAGGTTTGACACGTTCATGATGCGCAGTTCATCGGCCGGCGGCAGCACTGCATTTTGCCCTATCAGCGACATCTTCTGGTGAATGCCTCTCAAACTTGCATACACTTCCAATAAACCCCTCTATGAAATAATATATGAATAAATACACTTATTAACATCTTCAGCCCTGAATAATTTCCATTTTTGATAAGATTTTCGGACAAACAGGCATCAAAAAATATCATTTTCAATGCCCAATAGGTCAAAGCAGTTATGCTTTGCTATGCGACATAGATTCATAATTCATCAGCAAATTCAGACCGACAGAGATGGACAACAAAATTAATCGTATAAGGTTTCTGTTTTTGCCTTTTGAAGTACAAAACTCTTAAAACAAAATAAATACAAACCTGTCGACCAACTAATTCGGATTTCAAATTTTCAAATTGCATCATTTTGTCCTCCCACTTAATTTTCAGTTGCATTGCTTTGTCACTGGGAGATGTTATTGATTCTAAAAAAATTGAATTTTATTACTTATCATTTCACCTGCCTCCGTGGTGGTTAAGGCGTTAACCGGACCCGCGGGTTGTGGATTCGATCCCCACGGTATACTTTGTCTAGCTGTTTCCAGTTTGGTTAGGACGTTGCAGGAGTGAATCACCTAATTGTATGATAAAGTACATTCAGCCGTTGGTAACCAAGTCAGAGGCCGAACGAAATGATGACGATGATCATACGAGTATACAGATTATTTGGTCTAATTTATTATTATACATAGAGCTCTCCCACAAATATAAGCATTATACATTATGTAAAAATCGTTTGTGAGGTATCGCTGGAAGGATAAAGTGTGTAGAGACCTGGAAGCCCTCCAAAGAGCCAACTGGCAAGGGGTGGCGTAGAATAGGGGGGAGTGGAGAGCTATTATGTGTCGGAGTCCAGGATCTACTTTGGGTCGTCGAGCCATCGCAGTAAGAAAGTAAGTATATAAAAAATAATCTAAGTAATTTATCTTTGGCTATATTTCCTAGAATGATAAAATGTGTTTATTAATTACTTACCGACATCATCACCATAACCAAACTCACTTTGACGTACTTCCAGATCTTCGTATTTTTTTATAGTTTCCTGCGAATGTTAACCCAATGTTATATGATTTATCTGTCGATTTTTTATTATTAGTATTTGGATTGTGTTCTTCTTACTATAAATTAATAATAAGATATAGGTACTACGACCGCTGGACATTTTGCGAATTGGACATTCTGCGACTAAACGCAATATTTATCTAATCACATCAAAATTCACTACACAATTAGAAAAGATTTGTATGTTTGTATTTTTGTTTGTAATCAATAAACTCAAAAACTAATTTACCGATTTCAATAATTCTTTCGCCATTAAGAGCTAGAGTATCTCCGAGTACCATAAGTTGTAGTATATGTACATAATGGCGAAATCGTGATATCGCTAGTTATTTACATAAGACCACAATAAGATATATACCTGATCTGGAAGGCCAGCAACAGCTTTGTAGTAATTTGTAGATTTTCCATGTGCCTTCTGAAATATAATAAAACAATCAATATTAATTAATTACCTATATCTTCGTATGTCTTGCAATACAGTGGAGAAACGCTGCCAGTATCACAGGTTGTTTGCATTTTATAGACAAACGTAAATATATATATATATATATATTAATATACTAGTCCTAACTAATATTATAAATGCGAATGTGAGTTTGTTTGTTTGTTACGCCGTATATACTGCACCAATTTTCCTGAAATTTCGCATACACATAGATTGAAGTATTGAGTAGGGCATAGGATACCTTTCATCCCGAGAAAAAGGATAGTTTTTTAAGAAATTCACGCGAGCGAAGCCGAGGTACTAAAGCTAGTACTATATAAAGAGGAAGTGTAAGTTTGAGGGTTTGCTTGTTGTAATCTTCTCAAACATTATTTTTGTTCCTGATCCTATCGGATTATTATAGGTATGCTATACATACAAACCAGGGTCGGATAAAACCACGGGAACAACTAGTTTCTATACAATAGTAAAATGATCAAACCGCAGCAATTGGCACCATAATTATTTGCCTATTCTTGTTCGCAGTCTCGTTTATCACTCTTTTCGGTATGGTGGACGGTCTCTGAAATTCATTTATTTCGAATTTAATACTACTTATATGTCATATAACTTGATTATGTTCAACGGCTTATCTCTACATATTTTCTATTAAGTACATCTTTTTTGGTATGTTTTGTTTCCTCCTTATTTAATTATCCAGTTCTTAGTTTACTTGGTAGCGAATGTGTTATTTCCAGTTATAATTAACCAGCCTTAATATGTTTTTGTTTGTACACAACATTAATAATTCCGCTTAGTTCGCGCACGAATATGTCAAACTCTCTCGAACCCTGACGGTATGGTGTGCATGGTCAATTGACCGTGAAACCCACACGATATGGCGATGATAGAGCAAATAATAATTTTAAAAAACACATAAATCAAAAAACAACGTTACTTACTTTCATTGTAGGCCTATCCCTTTCAGGACGCATAATACGCGGAAGGACAGGGTGAGCCTGTCTGTTAGAGATGCCATCTGACTGGGCGACTCGATTGGCGGACTTCGGACGTGGAGGCTGTAGTAATAAACAAATCAGTAGAGATCTATCAAAAGAGAGTATCCCTCTACTTCAACCGGTTTATCACCGTGTTGAATGGGACCCTGAACTCTTGTAGTTAAAGATGTGATATCAGAAACAGTAAAGATCTCAATATGGATACCTTATGAAGCAATGAACATAAGAATATTCTTTAATATTACCAAAACATCAAGATGCTGAATTTTCGGCCTGGCGATCGAAGTTTTTATCCTGTTTGGCGGAAGCCTCTGCGGTATGCGACATTTGACACCCGCTCTCGCTTCCACGACATCTAAAAAAAAATAAGAACTCATGTTTACTTGCTGAATAAATGCAAACGCTAAAAATCATTAGACATTTATTGTAAGCTCCCAAAAGCTAATATATAATTTTCTATGACTGTAAAGAAATAAGTAAGTCAGATTTGTAATTCACATCAGATTGCTCCTATTGAGGTAAATATTTTAGAACAAGTTATTTAATGGCTCTACAATACTAATGTGACTAGTTAAAGAATCTTATAGACCAACAGTGTAGTGCATTGTTTCAGGGTTTGTTTTTATCAGATTAAAATCAAACAACAATAAACTATATGTTAATAAGTAACTACATAAATTAACTAAAAGTACTATAACAGTAGTTACAATCCTGTTACAACGTTAGTATTACCTTCCATTCTGTGTTCTCCTAGTTCTAAATCTGACACAGTCTGGCAGAACTTACAATTTAATGATTTGTTAACTTGGGGTTAATTAATTTAAAAATCCATTACCAATGTACTGCTGAAAATTTTCAAATTACATAGTTAGATTATTTATATGTTCCTAAAAGTAAAAAAAATTGTAAATATTCTGTGACAATTGTGACGCATCGTCAGTAGTAACGTGAAGTATTTGTTCATAAAATCTTGGATTAAGATTAAAGACCAGTATTAATAAGTACTTTTCTGCATGGTTTTGATTGTAAACTAGTTCTTTGATTTTTCATAGAATACAGAAGAGCCATTATAAGATATTTCTACTTAAAAATATTTTCACTTAAATTTAAAAACGGGGCAAATTGATTTTTTTTAAGGACAAGAAATTTGCTGCTTGTTATATATCTCCACAGATCTCCATTATGGCCAATTTGAAATGACCTCCAGTTATAGAAAAAAAGAGGTAAAATACCTATTACCCACACTATTACCTAATTTTGACAACAGTGGTTTTTTATTTATTTCAAATTAAGAATCCTGAGCAAGTCAAACATGTCACTCGCATAATTTTGCAAAATTTCATAACAACAAAATTGATTACGTTTTGGATTTAACATTTATAGAAATCATTGTTAATATTTCTGGTGATAAGACTTGTATAATGTCAAGTACGGCCAAAGCGCAAAAGGAAAAACCTGGTAAGTAATTTGACTCTAACGAATGTAGGTATTAACTAACGTTACTGTAGGTGTGTTTTAACGAGGGCGCTAATATTTTTTTCACGTCTCCACGAATAAGAACGCCAAGTGAAATGATACACTTAAGACATTGGCTAGATTAGAGCGGTACTCATACTTGGTCAATTCCTGAAAGCTCTACAGTTAACTTTACAAATTTTTAGTTTCTTTCTGATATATAAGACCGATTAGGTTCAATCAAAGGTATACATACATATGTCTGAAGATAGACAAATGATAAAAATAAAAGTGTATTTTGCTATAAAACTGACATTTTCATTCAGATAGCAAAATATAGCGTAACGAATGCTCAAGACGATGGTTGGCGCAAACTTTTCAATGAAAACAATTCAAAGATGTTAGCCGTGAATAATGTATAGTATAGATGACGAATCGCCCTATTTACACACAGCTTGATTCATGATGAATACCTAAGAAGATAAATCATGATAAATTATGCACTTTAATTGGACAACGCTTTTTCTAACAATATTTCGGATCCTGACAATAATTCTGATATCCCTTCTACTTAATATAATCGTTTTAAGGCGTTGCGGCCCCGCGTCTCGCACCCCGGCCCACCGCAGCATCAGCCGCGCGCGCCGCTCGCAATGCCACCAACCGCAACCTCACGCAACAGCCCTCCCAGAGGCAATCTCCATCTAGAATTATTTACGGCAAGGTTAGAAGATCATATTGGTACTACATAGTAGAAAAAGTCCTAAGCTAAGGCGTTTACAAATGTTTAGTAAAGTTCAACAAATAAACTATTTTACAAAGATGCATTGTGATTGAGGAATAAACAGGGAAGCTAAGATCACTTCAGTAAGATGGAAAACATGAGACTGGTATTTACTTTTGAAAACATAATAAGTACTACTTATTATAATAACATCCGTGGCGTAGTATTTATGTTATGTATAAAAGTTTTGGATGATTCAATAATTTTTCTACATATGTATTACTATGTTTACTCAGAAAAACATTATCAGCATAATTCAGTGCCTTATTAGGGTGTTCTACACTTTTTGTGATAAATTATTATTTCTTTTTATCGAGTTTATTCTTTTGAGTTATTAGTGATTACCACTGGTGTCAGATGTTTAAACTGCCTGTACTTATCCGACTGCTATCTAGCGAAAACAGCCACTTCCAACGGATTTACATCTCATGATAACATGTCTCTAGCGGCGGCCACCTCTATACCCTGACACTCTAATTGTGTTTTCTTACAAGGCTTATTCTGTTATGTTATACTGTCAAGCTTACGATACGGCTCGTGATAGATGGGCGCGCTGCCAACATTGACTAGCGAGGTTGTTTTACGGTTCACCACAGTACCCACTAATTTCTTTCTCTACCTCTTTCACCTGGAACACATCAATGCAAGCACTGCTTTTTGGTGGAAGGAATAGGTTCCCATGAAAATGAGGTACCTAAACAGACGACCTTTGTACCAGGATTGGATTACCTCTAATAAAATTTGGTTTACTCTTTGTAAAAGATAATATTTATTTTAACAGCCTAAAAGCCCTGCTCAACGTCCTTTAAGATCTGATTCGAAGACTGATGTCAAGGTAACTCCTCTAGTTATTGTAATACATACACAAAGAAAAGCGAGAAGATGATAGATAGTGTGGAAGAGAGAAAGAGAATTTGTAACATACCTTCATACCAGTATACATAGTACCTTCCTTCTTCCTGTCACATTGTCAATTAAATTTAATTTTGTAAGTACCTTTCTTGTTTATATGCTATAAGATACCTTTGGTTATTGATTAATATTAATAAGTATTTTATTGTTTATTATAAGAACGTACAAATTCCTAGTCATAATTATGGACTTCGATGTGAAGGAATATCGCAGTATTATTTTAATTTTTTTTTTTCAGATAAATCCAAGTGCAGAAAGTGTTATAGTTCCTCCGTCAGAGGTTTACATGGTAAGTGTTGTGTAAAAAAACAGCATTTACATATAGTTACCTACTAAATTATTATTCATTTCTTCTTGCTGCCCGCCATCATTCATATATACAGTGGTGCTGGTCTCAAGGAATAAAATTAAATGTTGGTATCTACTGTGATACTAAATCAAAATTTGTTTGAACGTTTTAATTTTTTTTTTAGCTATAGGTAGGTGAAGACAAACGTTGTTGTAAAAGTAGTCATTTCAAGGAGTCCCTTTCACTGCTTGAACTTCAAATAAAAAAATTCTTTTAAGCCTGAAAAAATAGTGACCCATGTCTTCGTAATATTTAGCGGTTTTCAAACCATAAAGTTAGATATCGGTTTAATGTATTTTCAGACTCCAACAGCATACCCAGACAATACGAATTTAAACACTTCGGTGGTCGAGATTGAAGATTCTAGCAACGATCAAGTGGACTGTAAAAATGTTGCCAATGTTCAGAAGATAAGTGACCCCGAAATATTAGGTAATTCGACCAAACTGAGTTACTTTTTTTTTTTTTTTTTTTTTTTTATTTTTTTTTATTTATTAGGATTAGCGAACAGTGATACAATACAAAAATCTTCTTAAAACTAAATGATAAACATAAAAACGAATGTAATTGCATCACCTACATTGCCAACCACATATTAGTTTATAAAAATAATACTTTTACCGGCGAAATTGAAACAATGGTAGTAGTAAAAGATACATAAATATAGAATTTTTAAATTAAAATTAAACAAGTCTCATCTAAGTAAGTATCTAGTTACATTAATTAAACTCAGTATCATAAGTAAAACAAGTTACATTGATCTAATCTTCCGCAATATGGCTGATCTAAACATACCAGGAAGCAACAGTAAGATATCGATATCATTAAATGTGCTATTATAGCTGCTAACTAGCCTGTATATCGGTGATCTTTTACCTGCGTTTGTTCGGCAGATAGTGGTTGCAAATAATTTACATGGATTTCTGGGGTTACTTGTACGTGGTATTGTATAACATAATTTGTTATGTAGTGGTATACAGTCATATCGATTGTGACATAAATCATAAATCACACTCATCTTAAGTTGAAGTCTCCTGGATTTAAGTGGCAGTAAGTTGTATTTAATCAAAAGATTCTCATAAGAAATACGGCTGCGGTAACATCTAAAATGCATAAAACGTAAATACTTTTTCTGTATCATTTCAAGTGCATCTACATATACATTGTAGTATGGATCCCATACGGACACAGAATACTCAAGTTGGGAGCGTACCAAGGATGTGTACATATAAAGATAAGTGGACGGCTGGGTAAATTGAGAACAAGATCGCACAATAAGACCATACATCCTTTTTGCTTTATTAATTATATTTTCTACATGTATATCTAGGTGAAGATTTGTATCAAAAACAATGCCGAGGTCTCTGATGTTATTAACAACCTCAAGCGGAGCACCATTTAGTGTGTAGTTAGGATATATATTCTGTTTTTTTTTAGAAAATGTTATAGCTTTACATTTATTTATGCTGAGACTTAGTTTATTATTAAAACAATATTCTGAAAACCTATCCAGGTCCGATTGAAATTTATGGTGCTCTTCAATATTTTCAATAGTGTGGTAAATTTTTAGGTCATCAGCATATAAAAGAAAATTACAAAATTTGAAACATTGGTGAACATCATTGATGAAGATAATGAATAACAAGGGTCCCAATATGGAGCCTTGTGGAATACCAGAGCTAATATTGACAAAATCAGATTCATGACCATGCAAAACAACCTTTTGAGTGCGTCTAGATATATATGATTTAAACCACCTCCACAAATTACCGCGAATCCCATTGTACGCTAGTTTTTCCAGTAGTTTCTTGTGGTCCACCCTATCGAATGCCTTTCGGAAGTCAGTATAAACACTATCAGTCTGTTTATTAGCATCCATTCCTTCAAATAAATATGTAGCATAGATTAATAAATTTGTATTAGTAGAACGTCGCTGTACAAAGCCATGTTGTTCTTTTATTATTATATTATGAAGGATAGGATACAAACTGTTATGAACTAACCTCTCGAAAAGCTTCGACAGAGCGGACAAAATAGAAATTGCTCGGTAGTTCTCCACATCATCTTTAGAGCCATCTTTGTGAACTGGTACAATACGTGCGGCCTTCCACACATCCGGAAAAATGCCTTCCTTCAGACAACGATTAAATAAATATGTCAATGGTGTACATAAAGAGTCCGCAGTAGTCCTAAGAAATATCGGTGGGACACCATCCAAGCCCGCGCCCTTATTTGAGTCCAGTGCCTGTAACTCTTTGAGGACCTCCTCTTTACTCAGCTCAATATCATGTATAACAAAGTCAGACATGTTATTGTGATCTGGGATGTCTGCATCATCATAGTTATCATCTAAACAAGATGGTTCAAATACTGATTGGAAAAATGATGAAAATAATTCACAAGATTTTTTAGGATTGTCAGCAATCTCACCCCTATAGGATACATTGCCCGGTATACAAGATTTATTTTTCTTACTTTTTATGTAATTCCAAAAGTGCTTAATATTACCACATACATTATTTTCAACCTTTTTCATATATCTATTAAAACATTTGTGTGATTCGACTTTAAATCTTTCTCTATAAATACTGAATATTTCGTAATCAGATTGGTTTTTGTAAATTTTCCACTTTTTCCACGCCTTAGCTTTATTTTTGTAGATATGTATTAATGCAGATGAAAACCAAATAGGATATTTAGTGTTTTTAGATTTTTTTTGTGGAACATTATTTTTTATAACAGTAAAAATCTTTTCATAAAAGACTGAAACAGCATTTTCAGCAGTTTTCTGTTCTGATAAGATCTCCCAATTTATGGAATCAAGTTCGGAGTTAATAAGGGCGTAATCTGCATTTTTAAAGTCGTAATACAATCCAGGACTTATATTGAGTGGCTTATTGTAATTAGTTAAACGGAGAACTATATAAAAAGGTGGATGGTTTTCGTTTGCTGGAACCAATGGGGATGGCGGAGGGTGAGCCACACATTCAGTTATATTGGATATGAACAAATCTAATAAGCGACATCTTATATTTTTAAATTTATTATATTGAATGCCTTTTTCAGAAGTAAGAAAACCTATCATTTGTCTATTTTGTATACAGTTATTATTCTCAACAATAGGGATTAAATGTGTATCACAGTCGCGCCAATTCAAGCGTGGAAGATTGTAGTCACCTGCAATTATAAAATCATGTACATCAGGTGAATGTAAGGCGCAAGTTAATATGTTCAAATGACAGGCATATATTTCCGCACTCATACTTGGTGGAATATAGGCGGCACTAATAACACAGCGGTAACCATGCGAACTACGTAGTTCAAGCATCAAATGATCTACCTGCGGCGGCGGTGCGGGCGGGGGGTCGGCCCCGGCGCAACGCGGGATGTACGGGGCAACAGCGAGCTCGCGGCGGACCGCCACCAGCACGCCACCTCCGTCCTTCTTTCCCGTCTTAACTCGATCTCTGTCGCATCGGTACACCCTATATCTAGAATCTATAAATTCCTCATCAAATATGTCACCTGTAAACCACGATTCTACAAGTATGATTAGGTCGTAATCGTAAAGCAAGATATTCATGTGAAGAGTGTGCAACTTTGTTCTCAATCCCTGGCAATTTTGGTAATATATTGATAAGAAACCTTTATCCATAAAATAGATTTATTAGAAGTAAATACATATTAACCAGAGAAAAGCATAATATAATATAACATATGTGTCCCATAAGTGTGTCCGTAAAATTATGTAAATATAGTTCAGTTGATGAGTAGGTAAATTCTGTGTTCGTATGGAAATCTGTACAATAGGCATTCATGAATTTATATGATATGATGATGTATATTTTTATAAGATATATATGTGCCCAGGTTTTGTTTACAATTATTTCGAAATACAAAAAACAGTAAAGAGACCAAACTATGAATTTAAAACTTGTTGGATCCAAGTAGCATATAAACAGTAAATAGTAAAGAAGCAGAGTTATAAAATAAAGATATATTAGTTTTAAGAAGCTTAAAGGTGTGAATATGAGATATATGGCATATTTACTACCTGAAATGCATATAAGCAAATATATAAAATTCCTACAATAAAGGAGTTCATAAATATGTTGCAGCTTATAATATTTTATTTGTTGTACAAAATTAAAATGAAATATGTAACCCATAACAAAGTCGTTTGTTTGTAAAACAAAAACTAAGATAAACAGACTTAGTATAAAAACGCAGATAATACGTATAAAGATCACCACAAAACTACACTTAGACATCCTTTCGGTATTAAAAAAGACCAAAGTAGTACAATAACGCACAATAACAGTGATTATACATTCTTGATAAGTGTGTGTTGTAATTACTTTCACAAGATTTTTATAAGAATCGCAAAAGGAAATAGTAACATAAGCCAATACAGAAAAACAAATCGATAGTAAACATATATGTTTATAGAAACAGTAACTTTCTAAAAACTGTAATGATTTAAAGAATGTCAATTTATCAACTACAATACAACTATAACAATCCAAGTATATACCCGTGTATAATTTTACGATGTAGGTACTATTAGTTAATCTTTGCAACTTCGGTTGACGAACGAATCGCAAAACATGGAGAGGTATCCGTTTTACGAACAAGAATGGTTCCATTTTTAACCCAGACGTATTTGTAACCGGCAGCCTTTGCGGCTTCTCGGCACTCTCGAAACAAGCGTTTATTTTGCAGGGTCAGATGTTCATTTAAATAAATAGTGTGCGAGTTTCCAGTAATAGAAAGTTTATTGGAGTTCAGACCTTTCGCCGCACGATAGGCTGCTAAGATGTTGTCACGCGCCGCACGTGTGGCCAGTTTAACAATAACATTCTTAGGCCATCTATTTTTTTGATCGGCATGTGGTACCCGATGTACAGACACAATTTCGGACGCCTTTATTGGACACTTTATTTGATGACCCAGTAGTTCCAAAATATGAATAAGATTTTCACCATTCCTTTCTGGGAGGTTGGAGATTTCAATGTTTGTCTGTCTGGCCTGTTGCTCCATTATTCCTAACCTACGCTCCAGGGACCCAACAAGAGATGGCGTCGAGTCAACTTTTGACCTATCTTCTTCAATGACATGCAGTCGATTTTCAAGCATATCCTGCCGCTCTGAAGCAAAATCCAACGATTTTTCCATCTCTGTTAAACGCTCATTATGTTGTGTTAAACAGTTATTAATGGAAATATTATCGGTTAATAGCTTTTGCATATTTATATCTAATTTTGTAAGGGACTCGGTTATTTTTGAGAGCTCATTTGTGATGGAGGTTCTAACAGCAAATGCGATATTATTATTTAAATTTTGCATTATTTTTTCATCCCACTTTGCCATTTGCCTATCAAATTTTTGTTCCAAAGATGCAAATATTTCATCGCTTCGAAGCAACTTACGTCTTTTAATCATAGTTATACCACATTCGTTGCTATCATCCGTATCGGCAGTTAGCTCTGGGTTAGAAGAAAACCGACTAGGCGGTGTATGAATCATCGGTAGCGGCATGCTGATATCCGAAGGTGCGAACGGGATGACTATTTATTACGTATCACTATACTGACGAACACTCCCGAAAGTGGGTAACGATCGCAACGATGCAATCAAATGGAGCCACACGAGATACACTCAAAACGAGACACTGTTTATAAGCACTTAAGTTTGTAATTGAAGAACACTATATTATTATTTTTAACTTAAATAAGTAACACCACTGTTCAATACGACGGTCGTCGGAGGAATGACGGTCGTCGGAGGAATTAGGAAATTAGGGATAGGGAAGGAATTAGGAATACTTCTTCGTGAAGCTCTTTATTCTCTGTAATATCATACAATTTACTACCTATAATTATTTGAACAGTTGCAGAAAATGTGCATCAGGAGAATCAAGACTTAGATGAAAAATATGGTGAGTTTTTAGTCTAATTTACCAGGGTCCCTCCGCGTTTTCGCCCACCCGTGGTTTGTGTGTGTACTTTGACCTTCTCCATTAAAGTTTGTTTAGTAGGTAGTTCCAAAGATTATCTCTTACAAACTCACAAACAATAACTCTTTCTTTATTGCTAATATGAATACTTACATAAATACTTATGTATAGGTTTCTTTCTATAAAAGAAGTGTACCCCTGTAATACCTATGTTAAATAAATAGCAATGGTACCTACTAGAAATATCCAACCCGCGGCCGTAACAATATCTAGAAAGTATATTATATTTTTATTAGCCAGATACAAACTGCAAAAAGCTCTATCAATTGTAAAAACACCTAAGTTAAATTGAAATAAATTTTTAACATTAACCCATGTTCAGTCGTTGAGCCTCCAACAAGAAGTCGCCCGCACACTCCTGTGAAATCATTCAGCCGGCCGCAGACACCCAATGCAGGCAGCCGGCCCACTACTCCCAGACGGCCTAGCAGCCGCCCCAGCACGCCCGGGCCGCGTCCCGCCAGCCGACCGACCACCCCGCGTCAAGACCCTTCGACCAATATCAAAACGCCCTCTACTATCCCGTCTTCGAATTCCCGAGGATTAATGCCAGTTTCAAATAGCCAGGCCGTACATATAACGAAAGATGACGAAGATATAAAATCGCTTTATTCCACTAAACAGAGACAGTTTCAACGCATGAAAAAGGAGTTGGATTTAAAACAAGTAAGCTTTTTTTAATAAATAATGTGATTGTTATTTTGAGATTTAGACATAGCCTGGAATTTTTAAAAGCTAAAAGAAGAAATAAGTACTTACTTAGAATTTTGTACTAAATTTTCCAATGTTTGTATTTGATAAATAAATAAAGATGATTAGGAAATGTATTTTTTTTTTGCATTTAAAACGGCTCAAGAATTCTATACTAGTGTCTCTATAGGTACATATACTAGTATCACAAACTATACGAAGACGTAAATAACTTTCTTTTTATTTTCCAGCAAGCAGTACTCGAAATATTTGAATGTCTACGAAGTTTGCGGGAGCGCATGTCGCGCGAGGGCATCGGTGGTGGGGAGGGACTCCAGCAGCAAGAGCTGGTGGTGTTCAACGTGGCGGACTGGGCGGCGGATGAGGTGTCGCAGCTATGTCGCGATGCTGCTGCCTCCTCAATGACTGACGGTGCCATCGAAATGATCAACACTGTTGCACCGATAGGTGAATATTAACTGTTCCATGTGTAGGCGCAACGTTTAGGATATCTGTCATTTCGGGATAAGTGATTTTGATATTTGCTCATTAAGAGATCAATCCTCGACGATTAGTCATCGTCCGGCGCACCTGGATAGCTAATACTCGGTAACGCAGAGTCGTCCAGTGAGCCAATCTCTACACCACAATGGCTAAAACAATCAGCTTTTAGCCATTGGCATGATAGAAGAAGAATGAGATCAATATAATAAAAGATATCCTAATAGACCAAACACAAACCTCTTGATTGCAGTAGATAATATTGAAAAAGATGTAGAAGACTAATTACATATTTTTGTATTACTTATTAATATGTGTATGATAAATGGATGAATGAATAAACTCTTTATTGCACCAATTATTACATAAATACATAATTTTATTCAACAGGATCGAAAAATTTGTAACAAAGGCGGACTTATCGCTAATGCAATTTCTTCCAGACAACCTTAGGGTAGAGAGAAACAAAAAACATGTTACCTACATGATAAGTTGATAAATGACTGAACATACATTTTTTAGATGAAATCGCGTTAGAAAACTTGGAGACGAATGTGTTAAAAGTGCCTGCTCAGCTATCCGATCTATGTCTTCAGTCGTTTACTGCACGTCAAGAACTTATTGACTGGATTAAAGACCTCATTGACAAAAATGTAAGCTTTAATAATTTTAGAACTATTAGGTACTTAGTTAATTCATCGGTCAATTTTCTATGTTAATATTGTTTTTTGCATGTATTTCCTCCTGTGGAACTAATTAAATTTCTTAGTGCAACGTGTTTTCAAGTTAGAATTCACACCTTTGTAAATTAAACAGGGCTTGTTTTAAAATAAAGGCAAGCCTTTATTTTAAAATGTTTTTTTAAGGCATTTAGCGGAGCTTAAAATGGCCTAGGGTGTTCTCGTATTCTAGCAATCGTGTGTGTCAAGCTTTGCGTATTTGTCATATAACGGCGAGCGACCTGCGTTGTTGATTTTTAGATTTTCCAAAAATTTAGGTTATGCTATAGTAGAATAGAATATAACTTGATTTGCGTTTATTAGTACGTCTCTGGTCTTTTGACCATCACACCATTTCCATTCAACAGGAAGAAGGAAGTGGCGAGGGTTTCGAACGAATAGCTCAATACAACGCTCAGGGACTTGCACTTTGCGAAGCTCTTCGCGAACATAAGAACCGAGCCGACAGTGCTTTGGACACTCTCACACAACTTTCTAAGTAAATATATTCTTTGCTAACCTAGCTTATTGGTATCTATACCATATAGCGGCTCCATGCAGTAGGCATGTGGCCCCATATTTAAGCTGGCACATAAACTCTTAGCACAGAGCAAAATTGTATGATTCCATTAAATTGATTGGGTAGAGATTGGGCAGACCTTTGCCGTGTTTCGGGATGCTATCCTTTATCGGGGTGACACATTCTAATTGTTAATTTTCTGAGATATCTGATGATAATGAATTGTCCCTCTTGTTGAAGAGATCTTAATAGATACTATGCCAACCTATGATGCTCAGCCGTTTCTGCTTTAGTGTCCATTTTATTCCATAAGTATATCTTATAACTTATTTTCATAAAAGGCGTGCCAGCAGGGAGCGAAATATGTTAATAGTCATAGGAGAGTCTCTGGTACGTGAGACTGCACGTCTACGTCAAGATCTGGAATCTCGTGCATCTATTGTTAGCGAAATGCGCGAAATTCGGGCCGAAACTGATAGTGCCAGGACATTAGAGGTCAGTAATCGTAACATCAATGAAAAGAAATATTGATATTGCTTAAATTTTTTGTTGCTAGTAGAATATGCCACCAGTTGAAAAGAGGTACTAGGTTCAATCTTATTTCTTCTTATTAGCTGTAACATATACACCTTAAAATTATTATTGTTATTTTAATCCTTGCTCAACTGAGCAAGGATACGTCGTCATACTAAACAATTTTCAATAACAATAATCTTAAAATCACAAATATATACTTAGGAAGTGCGTCACGAGTTGGATGAGGAGCGGGCATCGAAACAATTGTTGAAAGAGAAGCTAGCAACCTCAGAGTCTCAACTACGTCAAGTACGCATTCGTGTTTCGAAGATGGACCGTCAGTTGCGCGAAGCTGAAGCCAGCATTTCTAGTCTTACCGGGACAGTCAAAACTCTAGAAGATCAAGTATGTACCAAACCACAATAAGAACAAAATGGATTAACTTGTAATTTATAAATCTAAATTTTTCCAACTAAATGTTATTGTTATTTTAGAGTCGACAACGCGAGGTTCAACTAGAAGCTCGTGCAAGAAAATTAAAAGAATCCTTGAAGACAGGTGAATTGGCCAGCAGTCAAATAGCGCATCAACGCGACTCACTTCAGGCAGAGTATGTATTAATTATCAAAATTGTTAACTAATACCAAACAATCCCCTCGTACCGTATGCACCATTGACCTGCACCATCAATGGTTTTATATTAATCGATGTATTTTATATTTAGAGTAGCTGAACTTAAAGAACAAATTGAAAATATGACTGCACAACACAAATCGACTGTACACGATTTTAAAGAACAGATAAAAAGTTTGAAACAAGCTTTGGAAGAACAAAAAAGCTTAACGCAAGCGGAGATCGAACAAAAGGAAGCTGCCCATCGAACTCTTGAAGAAAGAAATAGTACTATAGAAGAGTTAAAGGCTAAAATTACAGAATTGGAAGAAAGTAGACCTAATCCAGGTAAAACAAAGAAAAATGCTCGCTATTACCTGTTAGCTTCGAGTAGTACATCAATTTTTCTATAACTAAATTACATGTGATAATTTTTTTAGATTTACCAACTGAAAGAGAAATGGATTTGTGGGCAGAACTTCAAGCAACCAAAGATACATTGCGGATCACCGAGGATGAGGTAGCTGCTTGTAAAAGAGAAAAAGTCAGATTTCTGGAAACACTTACGAAGATAACGGTAATATAATAAATTTCTTAGTTTGATATATTTCAAGGTTTGATTTGGTTTGAAGTAGTTATTATTCTTTTTATTTCAGTCTCACATACCTGATGTGTTTTTTACTTCACCGTCAACGTAACATAGTAATGAGTTTAGTCAAATCGTGTTTCACAGGAGTCCGAGAACAAAGTAGGCATGCAACAAAAACTGGCTGCTGAACTACTGAGTAAAGAAGAAATAATAGCCAAGATGCAGATTCAGACCAGAGAATTGACTAAAAATATTAAACTGAAGTAATTATCGTAAAGCTACTATATATCTTTAACATCGGTAATAATGCAATTTAAAAAAATAATGCTATTATTATTTGTAGTGAACAGAAGGTAATTCAGTATGAACAGTACGTGCATGACCTACAATCGCATAAACGGACTATGGGAAATTGTCAAGATGGTAAAAATAACGGAGTCAGCTACCAAGAATTACAACAAGAGGTACATACAGCTGCAAAATTAGTATATACTTTTAAATGATAAATTTCGTGACAAGAACAAGTATTTTATTTTATTAGATAATGAAGCTAAGAATGAGTCTTCTGGAGGCTGTTCATCAAAAGGAAGAATTAAACGAAATGCTAATACAAAAGGAACAGCAGCTCGAGGAACAAGACAAGACATCACGTGCCCAGGCAAGATTTATAAAGGTTACTTTGTCCTTCATAGTTTCTGACGTACTTGTAGTCCCTTAAATATAACATCTACTTTAGATTCCATTAGAACATTCATAATGTAATAAATAAACTTAACGGACTGTACAGGTCCGCGAAGAGCTCATCAACATGTTGAAGAATAAGGAAACTGAACAAAGCCGAGAATTGACCGCGCTACAACAGGACCTTGAGCATCGAATGAAAATTGTAGATGAAGTGAGACAGGAATTTTTTTTTATCTTCTGTTACCGTTTATTTTTTATATATTTTTTTTATTTATAAGTACTTAGGTACTTCCAAAGAACATTTAAAACACCTTTTTTTAAAGGATGACTTGCTAAACCGTCTCGTGTCCGAGCCGAGCGGCAACCGATATCCGAAACTCGCCCATCACTCGGTAGCCGCTTGGTATAGCGTCAGTGTCCATACAAAATAATATGCATACTCGTATTAGATGACCATGCTTCGGCTGACTCGGCTCGGACCCACCTCGGACTCCACAAGGTCCAGCGTGAGTCATCTTTTACCAAACCTATCAATAAATCTGAACTTTAGTACCAATTTTTCCTTATAGTATAGAGAAATAGCCGACAGGCAAAAGTAATACATTAACTAAGATCAAAAAAGTGTATGTGCTTATTTAGGTGAACAAACAAATTGCCGCCAAAGCAGACGAGATTCAAGAGCTGTTCACTACATTGGAGAACAAGCAGCAGCAGATCCATCGGCTGGAGAAAATCGTACTGGCGTTGGAAGAGCAACAGAGACGTGCGCAGGCGCAGCGAACGCGTCACGAGGAAAAGATTGCTGCATTAGAGCACGAACTGGCAGCGGGTGGTAACCGTCGAGAGCGGTGAGTTGCATTTGCAAATTAAAATTATTTACAGTACTTACATAGGTGAGGTAACTAAACCAAGTAAAAGAAAAGTGAATACTTTTCTTGGTACTTAAATATTATTTCGTCTATTTAAAAGCAATATACTAATTACTGCTTTGGCTCTTTTTCTATACTTATGCTAATATTATAAAGAAAGATTTGATTGTTTGTTCGTGTGAAAATTTCTTTCACCGCTGGATAGCCACACTATTCCCGAGTGACAGAGTAAATAATAAAATCGTTAATTTTTACAATGTTTGCTACTTAGGACTACGTTACTGCATGCCTAAAGTAGCTATGTACTTTCCTGAGAGTCGAAACTATCTACCTCTATCATAGACTCGTACCAAATTGCATTAAAATCGGTTTAAGAGTTTTTGCGTTTGAAAGTGTAACGAACGTGTAACTAACAAACTAGCTTATATATTTATAATATTAAAAGTTGGGATCGATAAAATAATTTGTATCTTTTGTTGCAGGAAATTTCTGTTCTTCTAAATCGGAACCCAATTTTATTAAGAAAACACCTCAATAATATGAAATTTAGCTTAAATTCCGTCAGTGTAGTTCTTTTTGTGTGTATAAAAGTATCGTTTTTTATGGCGTTTTTGTGTCGTTTTAATAAAGTTTGCACACAAAATTTTATTTTTATTTTTTTCTATTACAAAAATTATCACGAGGAAAACAATTTTACTTATTCGAAAATTATTGAATTATCTTCACCCCCCTATCAAAGGTATTTCACAAAGAATCGGTCATTTATAGAATTGGACATTTAAAGAATTGGTCAATTTTAGACTACGTAGTCATTTTAAGAATCGGGCGTTATTCGACTAAACCAACCAAACCACACTGCACACGCATGATTGATTAACCATATCATCACAAAATGATAATGACATGACATAACACTAAGAAATACTTCACTATAGTTTTGCAGTAGTCTCATAGTACATAGGTAACCGCTTCCTATCAGGTGGGCTGTTGGCCTAGCCTACGTAATAATTTAAATAGCATTTCGACGAAAAGTAAAACGCTACCTATATGTATCCATACTAATATTATAAATGCGAAAGTCTGTCTGTCTGTCTGTCTGTCTGTCTGTCACCTCGTCACGGCTAAACGGATGGATCGATTGTGATGAAATTTGGTAGGGATGTAGTTAACGACCTGAGGTCAAACAAAGGCTACTTTTGGGCGCGATATAACCGAGTCCCACGCGGGCGGAGCCGCGGGGAACAGCTAGTATCTATATATTTTTTATAATCATTATGAAAAACTAGTGGGAAATTTAAAATAAACATACGAAAAATGGTACTTGGTTTCAATTGAAAGAACTTCACGTTTATTTCCATACAAAATTTCACAAAACTTGTTATATGATATCTCATATATAAACTTTATAGCTAGAGGGATTAAAATGGCCAATTCAAATGTTTTCTCGATGAACAGTGTTCATCTGAAGACGATTGGTGGGTTCTCAAGACCTCCCTTTCTAGAATGGCGCGCCGCCGCTCGAGTTGCGTGCGCACACGGTCCTCTCTCTCCAGCTGTAGGCTTTGTGCCAGCACAGCACTCTCGAGCCGGAGTACGCGGGTGCGCTCGGCTTGCAATGCTGTCCAAGTTTCGGCAGCATTTGTACACACCGACGACAAAGATCGAGATATCTGCAAAAGAAAAAAGCTGAAACAAGCACAAAATCCGGCAAATACAAGCTGACTTGTGACTCGTAAGTAGGTGAATTTATATTAATGAAAACAAAAAGTAAACATTGACGAGAAAAACGGGCATGTACTTTAGAAAAATAAAAACTCATTTTGACACCCCACTAAACGATTCTAGGTTTTATAGAGGTAGAAATAGAATGTGTCATGAATGCGGAAGAATACAAGAAGATACTTCATACATCTGATGAGCCTTTCAAGACTTGTAATGGAATAGAAATTAAAAAACTCACATAACAAACATGTAAACGTACATGAATGCTGAAATCATAGCACCATTAGAGAATAAAATGTACCTCTGCACGACTACTTTCATCTAAGGATGATGGTTCAGAGCCTCCTCCTTCGATGAGAGAGCTGAGGTCCCGCCGCGCCTTCAATATCCTGGCGAAGAGCGCGGCGGCCCGCTCGTGCCGCTCCAGCATCAGCGCGCGGGAGGCGGCAGCCGTCACCAGCGCGTTGCGTTCACGAGATAGGGTGTCCACTTGCATGTGTAAGTCTAACAACTATATAACAAAATTAAAATACCCTCACAGTACGAACAAATCACAAAGATTGAACTAGCCCCAAAATAAATTTCAAAGTTGGGAATAAATGAAATATTAATTCGACGATCACATATAAAAATAATTGCAGTTGGTTAGCCTCGTTAAAACTTGAGAATAGCTGGACCGATTTAGTTAGTTTTGGTCTTGAAATATTTGGGGATTGAATGCTGTCACATCCGGTGTGACAGCATGGCATGAATGATCACTAGACCGCGGAGGTCGTGAATTCACAGAGGTTTACAGGGTAATAATGGAAAACTGGATCAAAAGGAACTGGAAAAAAGGATAAATGGATCAACTTTTTTTTTCTATCTCAACGATTCAACTTTTTAGTTGGTCCATGAGTATATATGCTGTGCCTGCATTGCGATACATAAGCACACACTTAAAATTGTTTTTAGTTATATGAATAAACATACGAATTTTAAAACGAAGGCAAACAAAACTTACTTCAGTCTGCAATTCTTGGAAAGGAATTTCTTTTGTATAACAATTATAATTTCTTAGGCGCTTCACCTCAAGTCGCAGTGACGCTAACTTGCTTTCATACTGCGACGCACTTTGTTGCCTGTAATTGCAAGTCCCAAATAACTTGAAATAATTCATAAAACACGACAAAATTTAAATAAAGTATTAAAATACTTCTAATTAAGAAAGTGATAGAATTTGGCGCACGCAGTTCCTATGCCAAAAGTCGTCGCTTAATATTATATTTAGTGGACAACAGCTAAGTACCACAGGCAAAGAGTGCAGTATTCGATATCCGTTAATAAGAATAAGGAATAAGAATCATTTATTTTGCAAGAATACATGTATATATATTTTTTTTTGTATATATATGGTGTTATAATTCTTAGTCCAGTGTACTCAGTCTGTTTGGTGCAAAAGTTAAATATAAAATTTAAAAAAACTGTAAATTCAAAATATAATTATTTTAAGTTGTTTATCATAAAACTCATAATATTGACAAACTGAATACATGGTATATTCATATCATCTATCTATATATCTATTCTATACTAAAGAAATTATTAAAAATAATTAAAACTAACTTATATAAAAAATATTCTAATATAAAAATAAATAAAAACTAATTTAAATAAAAAATAGAACCCAAATCGCTGCCATCACCGGGTAAGGTACCCAAGAGGCTGGCGGCATTACCACGCTGTATGGCTAAACTTAGCCTTTGACCGAAATGCTCACCAGCCCTCGGATCTCCCGAGACATCGATTAGGCGTGCGGATATTTCTTTAAATATTTATAATCTTTAAAAAAACTTAATCGTTGATTTATTAAGTCTACACAACTGGAAGTAAAATAAGATTATACATTATGAAAACAAAGTGTAACAACTTACATCATTTGTTCATTTTCTTTCAACTGTTGGATTACATTTTGTAGCTTTGAAATTTTCTTTTCTCTCTCTAACAACTCTGCTGCCATTTTATCTTGAAGGGTCTCATTTCCTTCACCTTGCTAAAACATTTTAACATCAACATGAATAAATAAGTACAATTTGTTAAAATTATATAGAATACTTACTTGTATTGTATGTTACCAACCGCAATTTTATTTAACGTATTGAAAAAGTTCTCTTTGTCGGCTCTAGACTGCTTTAATTCTTCTTCAGTGCGAGCTAAGGCTGCTCTAGTATATTGAAGCTCTGTCCAAATTTCTGTTTCCCTATCAGTAGGCTCCGTCTCTGTTTTTCAATCATCAAAACCAAATTAATGTTATTTATTGATATCACTCAAGATAATTTTTCCAAGATAAGAAAATTGAGACTTTGGAGACATTGCAAAAAGAAAAGGAAGAATATAAATTTAAAAAATCTTATAAAGGGATTAGTTGTATAAATAAGAACTTAAATTTATATTTACAGAGTTCTCTGCACGCTTTTTATGACTAGGTACTACTGCAACCATATTTTAGTCACAATAGTCGAGGTCTCTGCAGGCTCTACCTAGATCATGACTACTGCAACTATTTCCGCCGCCCCATGGTAACTGAGTTCTTACTTGTTCCATGGAACTATGTATTTACCAATGGAACTAGTAAGAATGATCCAGTTTCACAACCAGTTGAAAGAGGAAGTTATTTTGTCTCTTGGCATCCAGTTGAGAGAGAAGAATATAAATATTTTTTTAATAATATCGAGATCTCTGCAGGCAGGCTCTACCTACATAGATCATCTAATGCAAATATCTCTGAGTCCCAGTAATCGAGGTCTCTACTCTAGACACTTTGTATTATATACTACTCTTAAATTAGTATATAATGCAGTGTCTAAATGGATCCCGGGCTTTGAAACTGTAGACTTTAAAAACAACAAGGCAAATGCTGGGCAGATGATTATCTTCATCATTTAACCATTAAACCTACTTATGGAAAGTAGTTTCTGTATACATATTTTCATGAATTATTTACCTATTGACGGCAAAAACTCGACGCAACGTTTCCGTTCAATGTCGACTAATTTTGCAGATCGTTCGCGGTAAACTTTTAGCTGTTCTTCCAATTCCTTTATACGAATTTCATATCCAGGAATCCGACTCTCCGCTGCTATTTTCTGTTTTTCCTAAAGAGATTACATATTTTAGCTTGAATTTGCCCCTTCTTGGTTGGTTAATTAAAATTTAAATACTTATCTATTCCTCGCTATAAGCAAAGCAAAAAAAAGTCATTTCTTATGAAAAATTATGCCTGCTGCAATGACAATAGTAACGAATTAAGGAATTACTAGAAAATTACTGTTTGCTGCCTTGTATCTCGTAAACAGCGTTAACTAGCTAAGCTAGTTGTTTGTAACAGCTAGAGTACTCACCTTCTATAAACTTCTTAACTACTTGGTGGATTTTTCAAACAGCAACAGAATATATCTTCTATCTTATAATAAACTATTTCAATTTAAAACCGCGAGACTAAAACTTGTCTTTTGCAGATATTAAGGAAAATATTTAAAAATAAATAAAAGCTGTGGCAGAATTTGTGAGCAGCATAAGAAAAACAACATAAAAAAAAAACGAAATGACTATTTTAAAAAAATAAAAGTAGCTACGACTGGTTAAATGCCGAAAACGAACCTTGTTCGGTCACTACTTGTATAAATCAAAATAATAATAAAAGGCATGTCACCTTTACCTGATCAGCCACCTTCGCCGTGACGGAGTCGAGCCGGGCCCGCAGCTCCGCCTCCCGCTGCAACGCCGCCTTCTCCGCCACTTCGGACTGGTCGCGGAGTTCCTTCACCCTTAAAACGTTTTGATAGTCTCTTAACTTCCATAACTGTTGGTATAAAAATGTCACAAAAGTAAATTTAAAAAACCTAAGCTCAAGAGCGTCCCGCTGACGAGAGAGAGTCTCGATTGTCATTTCTCCATTTTTCGACATCTCGATGAGCTTCCTCGAGCGTGCATCGTAACTTGTCTCTCGATGACGATACTGCAAAAGAAATTGTTAAAGATCTTTATATAGTATGGCGAAATCAAATTAATTAAAATAAGTTTTAGTATACTGCATTTTTTTATGTAACCCGGGAGACCAGGTGACCTACTACCATCTCTTAAAACCATGCAAGATCCAGTGAGTAAGGGAGATGTCACCTTACATCATGTAACGTGCTGTCTCGCTTACTCACTGGAACTTGCATGGTTTTTAGAGATGGTAGTAACCCCCCAGGTAATTATATCACGAAATATAAAAATTTAATTATATTCCTATTGTTCCGGCTTGTTTACATTTGAGCTTCATTAAGTAACAAAGACCTAGAAAATGCAACGTAAAATTGTTACATAAAGCGCTTATGCAAACTTTATTTTTTAGATTCATCATTGAGGTGGAAACCCAGTAGGATAAATACAAATTAAATTATATTGCATTTGATGCCATTATGCCATACGAATGTATTAAAAATCCTTCATTAAAGGTATATGGCCAAACATTCGTTAACTAGATATTTTATATAATTGACAATTTGGTCAGTTCTAGTCTAGCTGAATCCTAGGGCATAAAGCGATTTATTTTATGAGGGCTTCCATTAATGTAAAAAATTACCCTAACTATTAGACATACTAAAGTGGATGAACAATGTAAAAGTATATATAATTCTATGCATCGGATTCAGATCGCAATGAAGATGTTACAACTTCACTGCCTTCTGTTGGGATTGATGTGCGTGACTGTTTACGAGTTGCTCGAGGTCTTTGTGCTTGCGGCGCGCCGCCTCCAGGTCAGCGCGGGTCTCCTTGAGCTGCCGCTCGAGCGTGGCGATGCGGCCGCGAGCCACCCGCAGCATGCTCTCTGCGGCTGACACCACCTCCTTCAGCGACTCACGGGCGTTACGCTCCTTAGTCAACTCCTCGCTCAATTTCTGATACGATCGAAAATAATTATTAATTAATGGAAATTATTTTATTAATTTTCTTTTTTTTTGCCGTATGGTTTCCGGTTTTAGAATAGACCATCACATTTTTTTCACAAGGGTATCGCAAAATTTACCTATAGTAAAAACTAAAGTTCCATTCTCTGTCTGGATCTTCCGTGTACGCGATTATGTAAAGAACGGTTGCCACGGTTTCCCCGAGTAACTACAACTTCAGGGATATCAAGGGAATATATGTATTCAGAGTCCGCAGAGCCTGTGCTACCTCTGGCAGACGTCCATATTCTGCGGTAACCGTTTTTCATCAGGTGAACCGAATGGTTTAGTGGATATTCAATAGTATTAAAAACCTAACAGCAGCCTCACAAGGACTTTGTGAGGCTGCTGTTAGGTTTTTGTGAAGGCTGCCTCTTCACAAAAATATTGCCAAATCTTATTTTATGTCTTAAGTAGATACCTCGTGGAGGGAAAGTGATAAGACAATGTGGATCCCGGGTTTCGAAGCTATACGACTTGGGACGTAGCATGGATAAAGCTAGGATTATGATAAATTATGAGATTATGACTCTTTCTTTTCTTTTTCAGTTCTTCACGAGTATTTAAAAGTATGCCTTGGCTTTTATACCAGTCAATCAACAGGTGGTGTTGATCTTATGCATCAATAGTGCAAGTGAACAGAATATTCTAATTTCTTAATTAATTTTGAAAACTTTAATTACATGATAAGTAATGCCCTCCGATCCATTTACTTTAACATCGTCGTAGTCTTTCTTCGTAAATTCGTCCAATTTGTGTTGTAGGACTAAATTATCTTTTTGTAATCGGTCTATTTTCTTTATCATCGACTCGCGATCTAACCATGGGATCCTTAAAAAATAAAAATTAATCAATTATCACCTTATTTGAAGACATCATGCAAAAAAATAAAAAAGACTTGAATGTCAAATACTTCCTTATTCCAGTTATACACGCATGATCGTTACGAAGACGCATGCCCCACTTCTCGAAAAAAGCGAACTATTAAACCGATTTTGATACAAATTCTATGGGAATAGACTAGTATAGAGTATCAAACAAAAAATCCACAATCGGTTCATAATTGAAGGAGGAGCCGCATTTTCCTTTAGTTTGAAAGTTGTTACTTTGTAGCATATAAAGAAAATACTGAATAATGGAAAATTAAATATTATTCCTTACTTAGCTAAGTCTATGCAGTAATTAACTTTTGATTTTAAATTCTCGGCAATTCCGGCTAATAATCTATGAAGTTTTTCAGTTTCGCTGTCCCATTCTGCATTTTTTGCATTCTGTAAACAAAATATGAAATACAAAAAAATATCTCATGAATAATCTCTAAAAGTAAGATCACATATTCACATACATATTTTTGCTCTTACTGGTCGTATTTTTTATAGACTCTCTAAACACAGAGAACACTTTTCAACCCTAATAAATCTGTGGCGAACCCAGATCGCCTTGCATCGATAAATAAGAAAGACCATCATAAGATTTGATTGTAAAAAAAAGCCAAGTACGGAATCTTTTTACTTGTAGATTTTCCTTAAAAAATTTAATCTCGAGGCGCTAACGTAGGCCACCTGCATTTTTGAAGATGATATAATTGTTTTGGATGAGTTAGTGACAATGACAAAATTCCTGTATTGTTTGTATGTGTAATAAATATTTTAATACTTTGCTTTATATATATATTAAATGTGAAGCATATGTTAAAATTAAAATATACAAACATTACGATATTTAGCCCGAATTAGATTCAGAAGCTCTATCCGCCGGGCCATTAACTCTGCGCCAACTCCCAATACCTCTTCAGGTATTTGGTTTAGTTGTGCACTCAATTGCTGTAAAATTTGAAGACCTGCAATAAAAATGCACTTAGTGTTAGCGCCCGGTAACATCACGTGACAGGTATCTCCCCACTACAGGGAAACCCCTCTTGGCAGTAGTAGTGTCGGGGTGAGTATCAGTGTAACGGTCTCCTCTCCTTGGGTTCGCCGAGCGGTGCAGACGTGTATTGTGCTCTAGTGATGTAACATGGCCTTTATTAGTATTTGATATTGATATGATATTGCTGTTGATAATTTTAATATGTGTTCAAATGTAACTGTAGTTTAACATAGGTAGGCACGGACGAGGGATTGGTACGCTTAAGGCTGGATCTCAGTGATAGGAGCGGGGTTGGTGCTCCTATCTTTACCGTGATTAATGCCAAAGCTTAGACACGAATGGGTAAATCGGTCCTAGCTAATATTAGTTGCCAAATTTTGCAGTTTATTTATTCAGTAAGTAAAACTCGACTGTTTTTATATTGAAATTTAAAGTGTATAGATAGATAGTACCTACATCATTACATGTAACGTAATAAATTTTCATACAAAATTGTATGTCGATTATTTTTTCTCTGTTTTCACTGCAGATGTTTTTAGAAAGAACGAAACTTCATGTACTGTGCCCCTAGTATGAGTTTTTCTTAACGCAGACGCTAGCGACTGCGTT
Organism: Apomyelois bistriatella; assembly: GCA_947044815.1. Lineage (NCBI taxonomy): Eukaryota > Metazoa > Arthropoda > Insecta > Lepidoptera > Pyralidae > Apomyelois > Apomyelois bistriatella. The sequence goes on from OX345693.1 coordinate 5,151,679, forward strand.
AGCGATTTAGTATGGCAAACCTGTAGAGCGCCTCTGGCGGATAGTAAGGCAGTTAAGAAATTCCATACAAAAACCTAACGCAGTCGCTAGCGTCTGCGTTAAGAAAAACTCATACTAGGGGCACTGAACACACTTTGAAAAACATTAGTCTTGTGTTTTCAAATACCGAGTCTTTTGACATAAAGTAAGTTAAGTACCGCACCCAAATCGTGCTACTACAACAGCTTTTTTTTTTAAATAGAAAGCTACGCACTAAATAGTCCATTTATATCGGGGTTCAGTGGAAGTTCCAGGTCTTCCCGCACCAGCAGCAGCAGGTCGTGTGGAGGCCAGCCCGTTACAGACACCACACGAACTTCACCCAGCGTGTCGTCTTTGGTGCCGGTTCGCAACTCCATCTCCCTCAGCGTAGCATAGAGTTCTATTACAGCATTCTGAAACCAAGTTTATTTTTCCAAATAAAGTTACCGCAAGAATTCTTATTCGTGGAGATAAACTAAGCGGATTTTGATAACAATGGATTTTTTCTGCGCGTAGGTAGTTTATTTTTAAAATCACACGCAGTTCGCTCTCTTAGACTTGTATTGATTGCAATAAAGGTTTTTAAATGGAGTTGGTTACATAGTTCCAAATAAATTACAAATCAAAATATTTATAAAGCATATTAAAAATTTTACTTGTTGTGGTATTAACAACTTCTTTTGTTTAAGGAATTCTCTTTTCTTAGCAGCCACTGACCGCACAAGTTTTCCTGCCATCGCCTGTATTGATGCCTTTTCTGTAATAAACAATAAATAAGTGCCCACATTTACACATGAATGGTGAAATAGGAACAATTGATGTTTGTAAATGTTGATTTTAGACTTTACAGTGGAATCCAAACTTACAAATGCAATGAGGATGATTTGGCAACTTGACATTGGTGGAGCAATAGCTCTCATCACCATCTAAGTTTCTATTACAGCTATTGCCAATATATTTTCAGTACTGCAAATTGAAATCCTATACTGATGACTCAAACTGAAATTATTTTCTCTTTCTCATCCTATTTTATTGTATGTTGCTTCGGTTCCGGTATTTTTGGGTTTTCATTCTCCACTTAGCACAGTTTTTAATATCCTTGGCTATTATGTCAAATTTTAATAGACATGTTTAATTTTATTGAAGAAACATGAAAAATCGTGCCCATGTTACGAATCAAACAAACCTTGCTCGAAGTCCGCGGGGTCGCTAATAATGCTGCCATTAGTTTCCGGTGCAGATGCACTTGACTCGGCCAATGTTAGCTTTTCTATTTGTTTTCCTGGCTTTTCCTGAAAGTCATGGTTAAAACTAAAATATTAAATACATAAAACAATAGATAATTTATTGTTTTGTTAATTGATTGATTTGCATTTGGATCTCAAAGGCTGGATCTCCAGATTTGACATGATTTGAAGAAGATTCCTCGAAAAAATTAATTATTTATTTATTGCTGTTATCTACAGCTTCAATTCCTATTTTCAGCCATTGAAAATTAGTAAACTTCACTAAAAAACTACAAAAAAATAGAAGAAATAATAAAATTATTCTAAATCATTAATTTTAAATATTTACCATTGAAGGAGACAAGCTTTGACATCTTCTGCTGTCGCCAAAGTTTCTTCCAATAGGGCTCTGAAATTGTGATACAACCACATCGTTAAGATATACAATATTGGCGCCAAAAAAATCCTAATCAGTTCGACAAACGTCCGAATCTATACAGCGGTATTACACTTTTTCTGACTCAATGCGATTGTTACAAGCATTGGCATACCCTTTATGTCGAAATAAAAATGAATCATTATTTATGTCGAATTCGCAGAACTGTCACAACTGAATTACACCTACCAATACAATGGATCCATATATTTTTAAATAAAAATACATCTGGCAATTTTAGTATTTGTAATACAATTTTTACAACTCGACTTCGCCCAGTTTTCGTTATTCTTGGTGATAGGCTATTAGCTCATGTATCAATACACTTATATAAAAATATTATACTTACATCTCAATATTAAGTAAATTCTATCATTAAGGTGTTATTTTTTTAGTATTTAAGCAATGTTACATTTAAATCCAGATTAAAAACAAGTTAAATGTAATGTAAGTAATACCACAGAGTAGGTACTTTATAAGTAGGTTACATACCTACTTATAAAGTACTCTGTGGTAGTTAGTGGTAGTGGAGCTTGATAAAATAGAAGTTAAGTAAATATTTCTATTTAGTGCTTTAAAAAAGAACAATGTTAATGCTTTTAATGATTCTTTTTTTCTCCGCTATCTCCGTAAACCTACTTAAGTATACTTACCCGTGGCCTATTAACGGAGGGATTCACTGAATGGGACCTCTTATTGACGGAAGAGCGCACGACGCGTTTTTTCAATGCAGGTGGGGTGTCCGTTTCTACATAAAAAAAAGAGTAGAAGTTGTTAGGTAAGTATATGAGACGTAAATACTTGTACATGTATATATGAGATTATAAAATAAAATAAAAATCGTTTAAAACAATGAAAGTCGCTATTAGCATCTGCCTGTCCATTTATTTGGTACTAGCTGTTGCCCGCGGCTCCGCCCGCGTGTAGGTCGCTTTTCGCGTAATCTGTGGAAACTACAACTATCCAGACCTATAGTTAATTCTATTGTATCCTTTTCCGTGCCAATTTTATAAAGCCATAACATTGCTACGATATCATTTAATATTAGGGCCACTTCTTTCTCAAATACCGTTTTTAAAATCAATAGGAATCAGTATTAAACAGTCGTAAAATTCTGAAAAAAATATATGTTTTTAGTTGAGGATCTAGCAGAGTGAAATTCGCTTACAGTAACAGTAACAATATCAGACAAAATTCGCTCGATAGAAAAATCTAAGTTGCCTCCTTTGGAAGTTTATTTTCAATACTATGCCTAAAATAATAAACTTATTGTCCTGCTTTTTATACCAGCCTTTAGATAAAGTATTTATATAGTAAAAATCGCTGAAGTAGATTTTGTAGTGTTATTTTCTCAAATATGATGTCTAAATGCCTACAAAATGAGTGAGCGCCGCGACTACGCGGCTTACGGACAACGGACCTTCAGAAGAAGGAGCCCTTAACATTCATACTATCAATCTTTGTCTCTAAAAGAGTAGACGCAGCCTATTACAGAGTCATTAGGACCTAAAATCCACTCCCAAAGTTTTAGTGGGCGTGAAAAGTGGAGAAAATCTCAATAAATAGTGATAAGTCAGATAAATTAGTCCTTACGACACGACCGTATGTTCCGTCAAACACTGATTTGATTATTTTTTAAACCAAAGCCAAACCAAACCAACCAATCAATTCAAATAGCTTACAATACAACACAACAAACGATCGATAAACAAACCAACCAATGGTACTAAATCAACAGCCAAATTTTTTTTAAAATAATTAGAATTAATTGCTGCCGTAAGGAAAAATTTCAATCTGCTATTAAAATAAAGTCAGCGCCATCTATTGATATTTTGTGTAACTAAATCATACGCCCACAAACATTCAATGTGTTATTTTATTAAAATTTAATAGAGACTGCAGTGTGTTTTTGTCTTTATTGATATAAGTAGAAATTCTAGCTTTATCTAAATTAAATACGTTTATGTAAATCGCATTCAACTGTTTAAAAGTTTTGAAGCAGTGCTTGTAGTAAACTTTAAATGACCATAACTTCTATTTCCCTTAACCGATTTTGATGAAACAAAGATTTTACAACGCCCCTAATTATATGTAATTCACCTGTGAAAACAGCGTTCAAATCTGTTGAGTAGTTTTGAAATTATAACGCACCACACAAACAGAAAGACAGACAGACAAAAATTGCAAAAATTGTTTTTTTTTTTGTTTTTATTACTCTTCTTTAATTGCCCCGTAGAGGTTTTTTAGAAAAATATTTAATGTACAGACACTCGATTTTTACTGTCTTATTATATGTATAGATAGATAAGTACAAAATACTTTTATATTAACGGAATTAACGCTAAGAGCTTTCTCTAAGTAAGAAAATAATTCTAGAAAACAAATAAAAAACGAAAACAGAAAATTATTGTTTGTGGCAGGATTAGATCCAGCTACTTTCTAGAAACATTTCTTTACTAAAATATTAAAAAAAATAGACTTCTAAAAAATTAATACAAAACAAAAAAAGGGTAAAAACAAAAGAAGTGATGTCTAGTAGGATTCGAACCCTCCACTTAAAAAAATGATCTGCGACCTCTACCGATAGGCCAACATGCTTTGCTTGTTACTGCCGAAATTTCAAATGGGTTTTGTCTATAGGTACGCAAATTAACGCATTAAAAGTTTTAAAGCAGTGTTTGAAGTAAATTTTCAATCGACCATAACTTCTTTTTCCCTTAACCGATTTTGACGAAACAAAGTTTTGACAACGCTCCTAATTATATGTAATCCAACTGTAAAAACCGCGTTTAAATCCGTTGAGTATTTTCGAAGTTATAACGTACCAGACAGACATACATACATACAGACAGCGAAAAATTCCAAAAACTGCCTTTTTGGTTTCTGTTACTCTTTTTTAATTGCACTCAATCAGTTTTTTTGAAAAATATTAAATGTACAGACACTCGGATTTTAGTGTCTTATTATATGTATTGATTAAACTTCTGTAGAATCAGAAAACATTTTATTCAAATCGCACAACGGATATTGATATTACCCTACCGTAAAGTGAATATTCCGTTAAATAAATAATAATTATAGGTAAGTAGCTACCTAATTTAATTTAAGTCCGTGCGAAGCCGGGCCACTTATCGAGTTATTTTTATTGGGTGTGTAGGAATAATCATAACTAAAAATATGAACAAGGTTCGATAAACCCTGCCCCCATATAAAACGAGATTATAGGTAGTTTTAGTACCCTAACTGTAATATTTTCACACATATACAGTACAGATAATGAACTACTTAGTATCTACGTAAATTCAGTGATTTTCCTCGGATTATTGGTTATCATAGCCTTGCTCCCGTTTCGACTGATATCTTAAAAATACGTATGAAGGGCAAATTAAAGGTAGGAGTGACCAAATAATAATAAACTTTGTGAAATAATGTAAAGACATTATTTAAGTACCAGCATAACACGACAGTCCTGTCCTAAGGCTAAAGCAAGGATAAGTTCACAAGTGCTGAAGGGTGTGGATTTCTGAAATATCCTCTTCCCCGTAGAAGAACAAGTTGATAATATTTAGAATGCAAAAAAAAGGGTTCCGTACAAAAGACAAAATCGGAATTGTTTTAGAATCACTTTCTTGTCCATAAATATTTTATTTGTCTCAGTAACAGAAATCCAAATATATCAACAGTATTTTTCGGCTATATCGCGATCAGAAATAATAATTATGACCGGAAATTTTTAAACATTCTGCTATTCCAGAAAGGAATTTAACCCGTTGACCTATAATCTCAGAAAATGCATTGATTATCTTCTGGCTGGCCAGTTCTCAATAAATTATAGCTATGAGGACCATTGATCTAAAATTATTAATCTCGAGCAAGTCAGCTTTCAAACAAAAAAAAACGCAATAAAAATCGGCTCATTCTTTTAAGCGCTACGATGTCACAGATAGACAAATAACTTGTAAACTTATGACACTCCTCTTTTTGATCGGGGTTATTCGTTATATTGTTGGTTTACATATCATGATCAAGTGTAAGAAAAAACTGGATTATAGAGCATACCCGAACGAGCCGGAGGCGATCGCGTAGACGGCATCAATCCAGATTTCAACATCGTAAAATATTTTTTCCCTTTTTTTAATAATTTTGTTATAAATAAATAACGAAACTTAAAATTTCCTAAATAACTGTTTATGTTGACATACTTGACAAGAATTTTTGTGGTGATTTTTGAAGGTAAGAAGAATAGACGAATCTTTGGCCAAAGAGTTCTTTGCCGAATAAAAGATAGGTATATATTTTTTCCGTTTTCGTTCACAAATTAAAAAAATAATTCACATCCCGTTCGGAATATATATTGGAACTCTATCTATAGTGTATATTTTCTCTGACTCAATGAAAGCTTAGTTTACTTGTTGGTCTTCGAGAACACGACCTCCGTTCCGGCGGTATATATTCTTTGGTTCCGGTACGGAAGACGTGTTGCTCAGAGTTGTTAGTAATACCACGTAATTACCAACTTTTCGGATAACATAGAGTAACATGCGTTTCCCTCACAGGTCTTCCACACGATCCAGTGGGCAAGAATCAATAACTCCCGATGCACAATGACGGGGTGTTATAAGTTTGACGTGTCTGTCTGTGTTCTATAAAATCAGTCATGTAAAATAACAATGTTTTTTAGTTGACCTCGGTTTTATAAGATGGCCGCCAAAACATGCCAATAGTCAGCCAACGATAAAGTTTACTTCCATGATAATATGTTGTATACTTTTTGATAACAGAAATACAGAACTCTTCCGTAATATTTGCAAAATAAACCAAAACTACACATGATAATGTGCATAATAAAACTGCCGATATACTTACTGATAAGAAGTTTTCACATGGCATTGGTTTAGTTTAGAGTGTTTAAAAAATTGCCGACCTAATGGGATAAGCCTCTTTTTAAGTCTTTTTGACATTATTCGTAAACTATTCACCCGCGGCATCATTCGCGTAAATATAACGGGAACAATACTTTTTTACGGGATATAAATGTTTAAAAAAAAAACATGAAACCGACTTCAAATAATGCTTAATATACTTACTCAACCAAAAAGGAAGAAATAATAAATAAGTTGTTTTTTATTAAATATGATTCATTCATTTTCAAAAATTTGGGCTTTAAAACCACTCGCCTTCAGATGATACCGGAAAATCATCTTAGGAGGATAATGATAAAAATTAAACATCTTAAAAAGCCCTTAAGGCAAGGTACTGACAGGAGACTGACAGACTCAGAAACTCAGACCGAACTAATGGTAGTCTATGATTCTTCTTCTTTTTTTTCTTTTTCCACAATGGGGTAAGTCTCCTATATATAGTCTTGAGTTTAGTACAGAAGCATACAGCGGTGTTTATCGACCGGTTGTGGTCATCCAGAACCTTGTTTATTTGATGGCCTGTTAAGAGCAACTTGAAATATATGGTAGTCCTAATATATAAATTACTAGCTGTTCCCCGCGGCTTCGCCCCGCGTGGGACTCGGTTATATCGCGCCCAAAAGTAAGTGTTTGACCTCAGGTCATTAACTACATCCCTACCAAATTTCATCACAATCGGTCCAGCAGTTTAGCCGTAAAGAGGTGACAGACAGACAGACAGACTTTCACATTTATATTAGTATGGATATGAATAGTATGGAAGTATGGATATAGCAAATGTTGTCAAAGCCGACGACGACGCCTTATCGTTGGCTCGCAGAATCCAGACACAATAGAAAAACTATTGTTATGTGGCATATTCGTGTGCGAACCAAACAACATGCTACAAATAATAAAACAATCTTCTTTTGCAGCACATTTCGGCCACTGTAGGACGTAAGGATCCTCCAATGCATGCCACTCTGCCTCTGCGGTCTTGTACTAAACTACATACTAATCAAATAATTTCGTCTATGTGTTTTAAAAACAAAAAGCTACATTTATTTAAAACTAAAATTTATACCTATTATAACAAATAGCGATATTAGAGACAGAAAATACTTTAGTTAACACTTTGGCGGACGGTTCTGAATACACAATAGAAGTTCAATTGTTATAACGTCTATATAGACGTCGTGCGTCCGCCAACGTGTTAAAATTGGCTTGATATTTTTTTATGAATAAGCGGTTAATGTTCATTTAGTTTTTCGCTTTTTAGCTAACGTAAAATTGTCTTCGCTCAAATTTTGTTGACATTCGTTGCAGTGCACGGCTGAGCGTCTTATTTCATTGGATTTGATTTGAGCAATTCCGTCAATGTTTCAACTATTCCATAACTGTTATTTCGTAGTTTTTATGCAACACCGTAGAAGCTGAAGTTTTGGAACATTTGTTTCATAAATTGAATTACAATCGACGTATTTTGCTCTATTTGCAATCTCAATAAGAGTCGCTATGTAAATAAAAAATAACAACTTTACATACAGATGTAACATGTGTAATATACAGATATTACATACATGTTTGGCAAATAAATCTGAATTTGAATATTTTCATTACGGAAAGCTATAACTTGTGAAACTAAAAAAAGGCATTTTTATGCTGTTTATCTATACTATACTCGTAATACACTTATTAAGCTAAAGCGTTTATTTACGCTTATTACTTTTACTACTTACCTACTTTAGAACTACTCAGATTTCAAAAACTATTTATCTCTAGGTATGGTAGCCTGGTTCTCGGAGAAGGTTATAGCCTATATAGTAGATACCTATTACGGGCGCTTAAAACCGCGGGGAATAGCTAGTTGAAAACAAGAAAAATCTTTTGACGTGTTAGAGAATCTCAAGTAAACAAGGTTTTGCTTGTAATTCATTGCATTAATACTAGATTAATGACTACCTATACGTCATATGAATCACTTATGTATTAGCTTATATCTTATTTGACATTTCACGGCTATTTTCCAAGAGAAGCCGTGCTAAATGTCTCGTTAAACCTTATTGTTTTCAGTTCGTTCCACAGCGTTACTGATTCAGCGCCGACTGGAAAAGTTTTGAATGTCTCATCTCGGCTCACCTGAAATAATAAAAATGCGCAGGAACATTAGTTATTTGCTATTGTGACATATAACAAGGGACCGTATTGATATGTTAATTAATTCCAGCAACTTGTTATTGAGAGCCTTTGTGGCATAGTGGTAAAGTTGATGCCTGTTAAACACAAGGTCCCGGATGTGGTGGAAAATTGATCTGATATTTATTCAGAGCATCCTCAAGATTTTTCCTCATAAGATGATTGATATGTAAGTAAGTATGAAAATTGGTGAACGTAGCTATTTAGCAAATTTTTATAAGTATATTATATTTATCGGCCACCAGGGGCTCCATTCTCACTTCCGTGGAAATATCGGGGAATTCATTCTTAGCTGACATCTCTTAGGTACTTGCAAAATTTAATTTCAGCTTCATAGTTTAAATAAATTGAAAGTAGATAATAGTATCATTTTGTATATATTGTATTCTGGCTGTAGCCCGCGACTTCGTGCGCGTGAGCTTCGTTCCCGTTGTCGTGGAAATTGCCCGGGAATCCCCTTTTTTTATACCTAGTTTGTCATGACAATAACCAACACAAAAAAAAAATAGAATTTGGTGCATTCGTTCGAAATCAAACATGCCTTGAGTTCATTCAAATGACGATTTGTATGTACAACTTAGTAAGTACTATAAATAGTATATAATAAAATATAGTAAAATTATACAGGATTGGAATGAGAAACATGTCTATCTCTCATCTCTATTTCTACCGTCTTCGTGCCAATCGTAAACGAAGAGAGATATTTCGGACATGCACGTCACAAATAACGCCGTTCGACCGTGACCTTAATGATAGAGCCGGTTGGCGGTCACTGACGGGAGTTTCAGACAAATGTAGATTAGACCGATAAACAAGATTGCTAATTGTTTGTACTGCTTTTGCGGTTTAGCTTTATGCACGAGTAAAGCTATTTCCAGTTTTATTAGAACTTTTTAGACTAACTTCCGGATTTTCTTATAAATACTTAGTTGCAGTTTTGATCAAAAACTGATGGTCTTCATATAACTACCTACATTTTATTTTAAAATTCCAAGGGTCCAGTCAACTTGCAATAAATTCAATAAACTAATGTAAAATACGCGTTTATTCCCATACTATTCTTCTATTTTCGACAAAATTCAAACGACTCTACATTATTTTTTTAATGAACAATAGAGAATGAAGATAAAACCAGTTTAAATTTTTTATCGGCAAATAAGCCTGATTTATATGCTCAGTTTAAACTTCGGACTGCATCAGTTAAATGTATAACGATCTCCGCGGGTAACATTTTATAAGAAGGTAGAGCAACAAACACACTACCTTTTTCGGAAACTAAATTTAGGACTGCGCTGGTTGGTACACAAGGCAAAGCTAGCAGAAGTCGTGGGTGCAGTGAGAACGACCGACGGCCGACGCGATGATCAGCCATCAGTCGTTCCTGCCCACTGCTTAACAGTTGAGTTCGCTTATCGGCGAGAGGCTGTCGATAAGCCGGCGAGTACGCGCGTGCAACCAGTGCCGCGTCCGCCGCCGCACCAGACCACCGCACACGCTCCTACGCTCTAACACCAGTTTCAAACCGTTTCCAAACTAAACAATATTATACAACGGCTATGAGCCTGAACCGCTACCGGCTTGTGTTTAATAAACTTTGGGGTTGTGACCTGGGTTGCTTTACTTTAACTTGTGCGCTTGAACAGAAGCAAGACAGTGCAGTGCGGGTAAGTGTAACATAATCATGTTTTTATTGTAGCAAAATCGCAAATATAGATAGATGACATGGAATTTGCAGAAGTTTAAACGTATGTCGTGGGGCTATTAACCGAATTCGCGGGGCCGATGGAACAAAACAAAAATAAACCGGCAGCGTCCGTGGAGCACGAGAGCCGTCGCAGTCCACATGAGTTCATGCCGTGCATATTTGTTTATTTGTGTTCTTCTCTCTAGGAAGCGTGTATCTTCGCTAATAATTGTGTCAAAATCATAATATACCTAAAACCATAGAACTGAGAACGCCCGCAATTTTTTTTTTTTTTAAATCTATGCTTAAAACAATGTAAATGTTCTGTATGTCATGTTTAAAAAAAATTCAAGCCAGAGATTCTTGGAACTGGATAAAAGTCATCAACAAAGAAATCTTGAAGTTGAACTAAAAGAGAACGAAGAACAGGCAACTAAAAGAGACACCGCAACCTCACAAACTATATTTTAACAATTTAATTTATCTATTAGATAAAGATATTAAGAACTTTCTTTTGTCTCCTAAGTATTTGAAGATTGAATATACCTATTTAACCATCGATTTAATACCCCTAATTGACTCGAAAGAAGTAAGTAAAATGCTTTCCATGATGTAACATAATGTATGAGGTTTTCCCTAATCTGGGTGTTTGAAGGTTTTGTATAACCGTGTTTTGTGACAGCGTTACGGCGCGCGTGCTGCGCACCCAACCAGCAAGAGTTGCAGATTTATTTTCTCTGACCTTTCTATTTTCACTCATCGCGATCACAATGAAAATTGTATTTGTGAAATCTATGCCATTATGAAGAGTCAAATTACTTTGAAACATCACTGACCTTCTATTCTGATATTCAACACAAGATCAGCAAATAGAGGTACTTTGATGCATCGAACCAATTGAGCAGTATCATCATTATCCACTTATCGAATTTATAGGATACTCGCGATGTGCGGTTCACATTTTTTATCTCTTAGCTGACAAAACCAAACAAAACTTCGAACGATTTATAATGGGTATACAGCATGTATAAAAATAAATCCTTTGACAAACCAAAAATATATAATATTGATATGCCATATTCCACCAAAAAGTTAAAATCGACATTTAATCGTTAAATATGGTTGATTCATATGTGTAAATTGATAAAGACTGGTTTCCTGCCCAAATAATTATGCACCATTTCATTTTAGAAAACACCTATTGGTATATATACATAACTAAGTACTAATATACATTTTGTCATAGAAATATAGGAAATCACGCGCGGTCTCTACGGCAACTTTTTTTTTAATCTATATAATAAGTATACTTACCTTGTCACGTACTAACTTACTATAACTTACCAGCCAGTCATAACAAAATCCCAAAAAAAAATTGGATTTTGTTGGTACCTCATGAAGAACACCTAGTTCCAGAAAGCACAGCATCTTCCATGGCTATGATTGTTTTAGTACTTAATTGCATAGATTTAGATATAATGGAAGAGCAATCGTGAGTTTTAGATAGATACTCTTCTTTTAAAAGACTCTTGAGGAGGGATTAGGAAGATTGAATATCTCTTTTATTTGTAAACTGCAAAAGCACATTATAACGGTGCCTTAAACCAACTCCACCTCAAACTTTTAATTGTCAATGTTGTCACTCATTCATTACAGTAAGTCAAAAAACTATACAATAATAGTTTACCTATTTACTTCTCCTAATGATGAAAGTTTAGCATAATTAGTAGATGTCTTACTTGCTCCAAAACACCTAAGCAATATTTACTGTTATATTACCTTTTTTATAAATACTTACATGGGTTATTGACCTGTGTGTAAAGTCAACAACTTTCTAGGTTACGCGGTCTCTACATTAAGCTAGATGAATGTAGTAGTTCAACTACAAAATAGATATGTATTTATTTATTTCAATCAATATTGACCGTTACCATATAAACTCTACTTAACTCTTTGATAGATATTAAAAACACAACATAGTTATCTGAGTCGAAAGGCGTTAATTACCAAAGCAACAAACAATAATTATGAAATCAAATTATTAGTTAATTATTAATTATATATCTTTCTATATTTATCTTAAATGGTACAATGAGCCACATAGAATATATACCACCTTAGATGTAAATGTTAGGGTAAAGTGGTATATTATTTTCTGTGGTCCACTGTACAAAGAGCGGACAATAAATAAATCATTTATTTCAAAATATGTTATACGTTACGTTGTATTATGTGAAATAATTGTCTCTGTAATTAATATAGTATTAAATACACTTTTACATATTAACTCTGACGGTGTAGACACTTCAAGCAACACGGGAGGCCGTACTGCTCGAAGTTTAGACATAACCATAGGTTGATAAGCATTTAACAGTATAAGAGAATTGAAGGATACTAGAATTGTTGTTACCAATACATACGTAGTTTTGTATAATGAAACTCAAAAGACTAATTTAAAATTAAGCTGTGATAGCAACACAATGCCATTGATATTGATAGAGGTTAACTAACCATATCATAACACTTTCGTCAAGCATTAAAATCTAATTATGCGAGAACAGTTTGCTCATTATTATTTAACAAAGAATAGTTGACGGATGTATCTTTAGACAACTTAGTTTGTTGGAACTTCATTAAGGGATTAGATAGTAACTACGATTATAAGATAACTACTTAACTGGTCTGGAACCAATTTAATCTTCCCAGTTCTAGTAAAACAAAGACTAATTTCCAAAAAAAAGTAAATTTTCAAGATGACTGTTTTTTTGGATTCACACTCTCTGTTTTTGAAATATAAACAAGTGTGTAATGAAAAATTCATTGGACTAGAAGAAATATGTGCTGTATGTATGTGAATCAAAACAAATAAAATGGGTCAATGCTATCTGGAGATAGAATCTGTCTTCCTCTCTTGTGTATTTATTTTCCGCATTTCACGTGTAGAAAAATACATTACAGTTAGACGTTCAATATTATTTTTTCCGTTTTCCTATTTCAATTTGTTCGAGTTTCTTTGGTTTGGATTACAAAGTTCGCCACCACATTTAAATACGCTACTTAAAGAATAACCAGCGTGGTATGTACCGTTACTTCTTGGCTGGTTGTGTTAAGATAGCATTAGAAATCTTCATTTCTACAGCTTAATAAGGGTCTGTTGAAGTTCTTGCCATTATAATAATCGGATCGTATTGTATAGAACCGAGCAGTCACAAAAACCCGTCAGTCACAGTCACAGCTCTAAATATCATCGTAAATGGAGCGCAAAGTTTCACTTGTAAAAGAACCTACAACCGTTATTTTAAGATTCACAGACGTTCACCATTATCACGTGCAATTAGTTTAATTTTACATAAAATTTTATCTTATTTTATAAATTAATTAAATGCTGAATTATACACAGAAAAACTCTCTAGTACAAATATACTGCTTATTCTAAAGTTCTTCTATAACCCGCAACCGACGGAAGTAGAAACTAGAAATAGCGATAAGTCCGCCTTTGTACCTTACCTAGTTTAAAAAAAATATGTATTCATTTGTTTGGTCCAATAAAGAGTTTTTCTATTCTATTCTAGAAAAGATGTGTATAAACAAACAATAAAATCGATCCAGCTTTAATCGGATCGACCTTGACCAATAACCTCTCATAGAAAGTTTGTTTAATGTACATTTGAGTAGTATACATCAATAGTATTCAAAAATTATTTATAATGTAATTTAATCTTAATCCAAACTCTATTATCCCTTTGCGAGGAATTCTATCTACCTACTTACATCTTACATCAATAAATGTTTATTCTACCTATTCTTTACTACAATATAAGACATCGGTATCGTCTTGAATCTCGGTGTATTTTGATTTGAGGTAACGCTACTATAATTTATCCTGCTTATTTGCACTATAATACTCATAGACATTATAATCTAAAAACGAACGAACATATAACAGCGCTTACGTTCGGAGTTAATTCAATTGACTCAGATTACTCATTCAAAGATGGGTAACAAGTACTATCTTCCTCAGCCGTTGCTCCATCACTCCCCTACAACATAAGAGACAATTTTATTTAGCATAAATTATCACCGAAATACTCATTAACGATGTTTTGATACTTCGTTAGTTTGAACTCAATGATATAGATACTATGGCATTTTGGTGACGTAGAAAAAGCTTGTTTTTCCTCTTTTAATGTTAATATATAGAGTGGATATTCAATAAACGCCATAGTATCAAGTTAATCGGATACGTAAAGGAGGCGTCATCCTTAAAACATCGTGATATAATTGATATTAAAAATTAAATATAGGAAAATAAATATAATACCGTATTCAGTACTAAGAGCAGTAGGTAAGTAATCTTCTTAAACAGGTGATGGATGATTTAGTTATAAATTATTTTCATGATATTTCGTATTATTTGTAAAAAATAAAGTCGCTCACTACATAGTTTAAGTTGTGCAACGCTTTGGTTGTTGAACTGTAATGTTGTACAATTTTCTATGATTAAATAAATAAATATATAAAAAGTAAAAAATAAGTCGCTTCCCGCTGTCTGTCCTTATGTTTGCTGAGATCTTTGAGCGAGAGAGGATTTCGATACGGTTTTTTTAATAGATAGACTGATTCAAGAGGATTGTTTACATGTATTATATAGCATTGCACCCGTGCGAAGCCGGGGCGGGTCGCTAGTAACAATATAATTTATTCGAAACGTTAAAATGTGACAAGTACAAAATTTGAAACTGAAAAATATGTATCAAAATAGTTAATTAAGCCATGTTGTCAAAGTTGAATATTAAGTTCATTACCTTCATTTTAGCCGTGAAAAGTTTGTTTTATTTTTATTTTGGGCGAGCTTTCATTTAAATTGTGTCAGCCCAATACCGTGAATTATGATACCTACAGAGAAAAAAAGTTAGATCTCTGATACTGATATACAATATTTGATAAAATTCAGCATAGTGATAGATAAGATACTTACTAAGCAAATTTCTTTACGGTATTAGTGTTACCACAGATTATTTAATGCTCACAAGCTTGTAATGCAATAGTAGGTAATAATAATAGTATCTACTTTTATGAATTATAATTTGAATCTTTATTTTTGTTCTCAGTTCTCCATCGCCTCATCCAAATTAAAATTTTATTGTGACTATCGTAATAACCAAGAGAAAAATACTGTGATGACAAATTTACTAACGTATACACACAATAAATTTACTAGGTACTGGTGTATGTTGATGTATGATAAAAAAAATGGAGTAATGACAAGTTTACACCAGTATTTTCGGATATCAATACATACTTAATCCATATCCATACTTCCATATCCATACTTCCATACTTCCATACTAATATTATAAATGCGAAAGTCTGTCTGTCTGTCTGTCTGTCACCTCTTCACGGCTAAACTGCTGGACCGATTGTGATGAAATTTGGTAGGGATGTAGTTAACGACCTGAGGTCAAACATAGGCTACTTTTGGGCGCGATATAACCGAGTCCCACGCGGGGCGAAGCCGCGGGGAACAGCTAGTAACCAATATAAAGTGATTCATTTGTTCTAATGTTTGCAGACGTAGGTAGTATATTTTTCGGTCTATTTGGGCATTTAATTGGATATAACAGACAGCTCAATTAGAGTTCAAACCAGTCGCAACACCCACACACTCGGCCATCTACCAACTTTCGGGTCAGAGTAAAAGTGCAACTTTAAGCATTAGAATAAATCTGCGGCGTGACCGTTTTGTTACTGCAAGAACTATTGTAAGTATAACAAAAAGTAACGAAAAGTGATTTTTTTACCTTACACCTTTATGAAAGTAGCGAAATGGCCAAAACATAAATTTTGACAAATGTTTATATACCTAGTTATACTAGTATAGTTTGTATAGTTAAGGCTATAAGAATTAGGGTGTGTTGTGTAGAGTTAGAAGCTTATGGCTCTATATGAGATCTGGTAACTTTTTGATAGTGCGAGTCATATGGTCTCGTCTTGGCAAGATTTTACATGAACATGTTTTTGGGATTCATTTATTCAGTCTATAAATAAATGAGAAATGACTTATTAATAAAATGACTGGTATATGTGATCAGGCATCTTAGAGCACTGCTCTATGATTTTAGGCCACACTAATATCATTCAAACGTAACAAAAATTTTATGAGGACTAATTGATTGAAGAAGTGCCTAAAATGGGATACCTACCAGGGCTTCAATCAATAATATTATTTGATTACAATATCTAACTAGGTAGGTACTAGGTATGTATATGCAGTCATATTACTTGTTATCATCATTTGAAACAATATCGTTAATAGCTACTTATGACTGCTTAATTTTATTGCTTTTCTGTATAGTAGTTTATACCTATTTAATAATATTTCTTTTATTATGCCATAATTTAGTATGATCATTCATAATATAAGTAATTTAATAAATGCAGAACGAGTTATACGTGTTTGTTCAATTCATAATTATAAACATCCTAGACGACCCTTAAATAGAATGTGAAAAATATACTTAGATAGAATATACATACATGTTTCACCCATTAAGTAATAGTTAGGAACTTATGAGCTACTTAACCAGCCCTTTCAAGTTTATATAATAAACTACCTTTCCACCCCGGCGTCGCCCGTGATACACACATAGCCTATGTCACCCGGAGCAAAGAAAATATACACTACGACCGGGGAGTGTGTGTCTTTCCAACGGTGAAAGAATTTTGCAAATCAGTCCAGTAGTTCCGAAGCCAAACAAATCTTTTCTCTTTATAATATTGGCAACTGGTAAAAAAATAAAACTGGTTACAAAAATGAGAGAATATCATTAACGTTTTTTTACTATTGTTTAACAAAAACCTTTTAACTATAATTTAAGTCTTAGGAGAAATTCAATTTTTGGCACTAGCTTTTACTGTCGGCAGAAATGTTGGTGGTGAGTTAAACAGTTAACCGTAAAGATGTTGCCTCCATACCTGCGTATAATCCAATCCAGTAGTCAATACATACAGTTCTTTTGATCAGGGGTAGCACCAGTGAATCATGGCGATGAAGGAGTGGCTACAGTGGCTGCCGCCGCCGCGGTCTTTGCTGGCTCTGCTGCTGGCTGTGGCGGGCTTCAGCGGGCGACTCTTCGCATCGCATTTCACACACTCGCCAACCCTACTTGTCGATGCCTGTTATGCTTTGTGCAGACTTGTTGGTTTGATTACAACCCTATTGGCATATAAGGTATGTTTTTTTTTAGATTTAGAAATTATTTATGTGTGACAAATATTTGAATGTAATGTTACAGTATAAGTTTGAATTCAATATCGTGGAAGTTACAAATATGCAAACGGCCCACCTCATGGAAAGTTACCATAGCCTATGAACGACTGCAATGCCAGGAGTTTCACGTCAAGCGCACTTCCAAATTAAATTGATAACTTATTGTCATCACCTACTATTGACTAACTTAAAAATATACAAATATATAATATAATGATTCCATAATTAAGTTCAAACTTCAAGAGATACCTATGCATTAGCATAACTAATTTATTATAGCAGGTATATCGCTTATAGATCAGTTCAAGTTGATACGGATGTCAGTTATTTAGTGGATCATTAGAATATCGTGTTCTTGTAATTCACAAACAAAGGTATAAAAAATATTTTTGGATTTTTTCACAATATTAAAATTGGGTTTTTGAATACTTATAAATAGTTACTTTTAAGAAAGACTTAGATGTTAAGGATCAGCATTATTATTACTGTTTAACGTTCACTTTTTTTGGGAACGCTGTTGTTAATAAAATCTGCAATCAGCTGGACGAGACGAGTGAATCCCCTTTTACGTCATCCACAAGATAGGGGTTGGTAGAGACCACCATTCCTGTAAGGTTAGTCTCAAGCTGAAACCCACACGGCTTAAAGTAGGTAGATACTATTGCAAAATTTGTGAAATGTCGGTTTTTACCCATGCTCTATGCCTTCTTACTATCGCAGTACGAAAGAGCCGACGAGGGAGCTGGTCGCGAAGGCCGTCTCCGGAACACATTCGGCTGGGCGCGCATCGAGGTGGTCGGCCGGCTGTCGGTGCACGTGCTGTTCGCGTCGTTTGCGCTAGCGCTGGTGGTGAACGCCTTGCAGTTGGGTGTGCACTCCTCGCACGGAAAACCCCCCCGCTACCCGAAAGTCATTGTCGGAAGCGCCGTCATCGGCCTGGTGCTTTATATTTTGAATTACATGCTCTTGGCTGGTAAGTAAATGTTGGCAACTGAAACGCAACGCCCTTTCTCTATTTCAGAATGGATTTCTATGTAGTCGGTCTACTGTCGGTGTTTCGCACGGGAAACCCTCACGCTATAGCAGGACATCGTTAGATACGCCGCCATCGGAATACTGCTTTACATTACCTGCTCTTGACTGGCCTTCAAGTTAATTATGTGGGCAATTGATAACCAGAATACTATATCTCCCATCTCATAGCGGATTTCCAGTTGCAACCTAGGTAAATGTCACGGAATTATATTCCGCTCTATATTTTCTGCTATAAAATTTATACCTTAGCATTATGCAACGATACCTCGCAGCACAGAGAACTTTTAGTGCTTATTGCATTATTATCCTTTAAGCACAAAAAGTAATTACCGACGTAGTTTTCGATCAGAATTTTGATTGCCAACCATGGCATTAAGAGCCTAAACTGGATATTAAATACTTTGATGTAGCGGAAATAAACTTAAATTAATGTTGATGGGATCGACATTGACTTAAAGATGACCTCGTTCTTATTATGGTAACATATATATATGGTAAATATTCTATTTCTCGGGTATGGACGTACCTATATATATAATATAGGTACCTATAATCTAGAACAAAAGAGAATGTTTGGGTCGGTAATAGTATTATTCGCCGTTGAAATTGCTAGCAAGTAGGCGATATTGTTTTTGATATCTGTTACGATCGCGTGAAGCGAGCGGGTGCGGAACGGATGTCTATTTTCAAACAACAAACCGGTGTTTAACTGTAGTATGTAAAACAAAACATCGTTTTAATATAGGTAATTGGGTACTTTCCTTTAAAATAGCTTTATATGCATACTATTAGTATATTCTTAATTCGATTCAGATTCGGTTCAATTTAATTAAACTTAGTTAAGTAAGTACCTAAAAAAGAAAAAGGTACCTATTGTACTTAATGTGTTATTTCCTTTCTAAAAAGATGGGACTTATTTGAACATAAAGATCTCCAGGCCAGCATGATAAAGAAGGAGTTTTTATATGTACTGAAACCAGTGTACATTCACAGGTCGAGAACTAAGTTACAGCCGTCGCCTGAGCATGACGGAAGGCGGAGGAGTTGTGCTGAAGACTGGCGCGGGAGAGCCTGTTCTAGCACATGCACCTGCAGATATTGCCAGTAAGAAACTTTACTAATAAACACAAAACCATAAACAATAAAAATAAAGTATATTTTCTGTTATTATATATTTTTATACCATGTCGCTAACGTGACTTTGCAGACGCGAAATAAATGTTCTGTAATTTGGTAAGTACCTTTGTAGAACCAACAAATTACATAGTCATATGAATACCTATCTAATTAATATCTAATTGTGTGTTAGTGTGTTAAAAAATGTGGGGAATAAAGCATTCCATGGCAATTTTAGTAAACTTAAGTAGATTTTGTTCCGGATTTTCTCTTAGTTATTTGTTACTTCACATATGTAAAACACGATGCTAAAAGTATTATTTACCGGAAAATATAAACAGAAAATATGTGTATGTGCGTTTAAATCAAAGAAGTTCGAATCGCGCGCGGTCCCTCCGCAAATTTTTTTTTTAAATCTATTGTTTAAAAAGAAAATACTACTAAACTAAACTTTTTGCATATCAGACAGCAATAAAACAACTCAACGGAACTGCACGAATATAAAATGTTTTCTCATGACTTTATAAAGGAGTAAAAACAATAAGAAATCGCGTTAAACCGCTAATATATAGCTTGGAATGCATTCGTAGTAGAGCTAAGATAGATGTTTGCTATCAGTAATCGTTACACCTATATAAATAATACATCCATATCCATACTTTATATTATAAATCGAAAGTATGTCTGTCTGTTACTCTTCCACGGCTAAACCGCTTTACCAATTTAGATGAAATTTGGCATGGATATAGTTAGTTAGAACCAGGGGTCAAATATATGTTACTTTTGGGCGCGATATAATATAGTATTTTATATCTTGATTATTTACATGCGTAAAGAGGTACGAAATCGTTTTGATAAATAAAAGCCTTATTAGATACCTATATAATAGGCCTATTATTTATCAAAACGACTTCAATACTTTTTATCGCCTACTGACTTCTACAAACTTGAATTACTGTTACTACAGTACCAGTTCTTTACGGATTTCTAAAGCAGGTAACGAAGTCAATAAATTTATACCTTTATGGTCACATTACCTTGTAGTCGTCCTAAGAAGAAAAAACGTAATATTGACATTCAAAGTTCTTTTTGTGCGAAATCTTAACAAATAAAGTACCATCTATAATTTTTTTCTCGAGTCTTCTTTAAATCTGCTTAATTTTTTTTTTTAATATTTATGACACTTTGTAGCACAGCTACAAAAAATATATGGGTTTTTATAAAACTAATTTGGAAAAATTATTACCTTACATATGTAAAAAAATCTTAATAGTTTTAAGTTATAGTTTTCAGGAAAACCTTTAACAAATTTATGTTCTAATTTGTCAATATTATGCATGTTATATTGCTTTCGACGCTATTCTTCAAAATCAAGCTAGCTCACGAGCCCTAAGTAAATAAGTGTCGTATTATTCCACATCGGATCATAAAAAGACCTAATCTCAATATACAGTCAACATCGTCAAACAACCCCTTTTTCAACTTACTGTTGTTCCAGTAACTGTGTTACTGGGTATCTCTTCGTGTAAGTATATGAAATTGTAAGTGTAATTGAAGAAATGCCATGTACTCCTTAGTATGAGATTTTATTAACGCAGACGCTAGCGACTGCGTGAGCGATTTTATATGGTAAGGCAACTAAGAAACTCCATACAAAATCGTCACGCAGTCGCTAGCGTCTGCGTTTATAAAATCTCATACTATACTAGAGGTAAGTACTGGTCAGTGCGTGTTCTGCTAGACTTCCATTTAGATACATTAAAGACATTGAAATAATTCCTACGTCATCCGGGTACCATTTTCTTGTAACTTACTTATATATAAGTATATATAGGTTTTGTGTACCTACACCACAGGGATAGGGACACCTACAAGTAGTGAACAACCTATAGAAAACGACACGTGTCATCAATAACTTATACTCGTCATTCAGATATGAGATCTTAATATTCTCTGTAATAATATTGTAACAACCCATTGTTAGCTTGAATCAATAGCATATTGTAAGGTTCTTTACAATATTATCACATTGAGCGAGGCTGATAGCAAGCGATATTACACTTGAGTAAGCAGCGAATGCATCGATCATTTGGCCGCTAATTATTCTAGACAAACGAAGTTGTTTCAATAAAACCCGCTGTATAATGTGTATTTTCTGAAGTTAATCATAACTTTTTACCTTATTTTTACCTAGGTAGCCTTTTCGTGATCGGCGCCGGTCTGACGCTGGAATGGGAGCCAGAAGCCGCGAAGATCGCCGACCCCGCACTGTCTGCTGTTGCTGCCCTCGTCCTGGTCATCTTTAATTACCCATTCTGTATGTAACACCATCAAATATCTGCTTTAGAAAAACAACACAATCAATTTCGCACCTTATTCCTAAGATGATAAGATCCATCGAGGTAATTACGCGCTACTACAATACTCTGTGGTCAGGGTTGCTCAATCTTTGCCAGTGGTCGCCGACTATCGAGCAGGATTTTATTTATTAACAATAACAGCGCCATTAAATTTATTCTTAGCGTGGGGTAGTTACCATGCCAATAGAAACACCGTATTTAATAGAAAATCAGTCACAATTAACCCAACAGTGATTACACTGACGAATTCATGTTTTTAAAGTTACGCATGGATGTAAATTACAGTTAAAAATTAGATTTCCAGTACCAAATTCAACACTTCGTAAAACCTGATTTTCTTAAAACTTAGCATTTATGACACTTAAATTAATAATTGCCAAAAATAATTCACGTCCTTAACAATCGTTACTTATCTGTTTATAATGATCTCAACTTATTTTCCATATTAGATGAATTACCTATAACGACTTAACAACAACATAACGTATCGTCAGGTCTGTCTATAATTCTTTAGTAAACATTAGTCGTCAAACTTATTGAATGTATGTACCATGGACATAGATTTATTAACGCTAAATTAATGGTCTACAGTACGGTCAGCGGGGTTGGTGCTGTTGCAAACTGTACCGGAGGGGCTGGGGGCGTGCGAGCTGCGCGCCGCGGCACTGCGTCTGCCGGGCGTGCTGGCCATCCACGAGCTGCACGTGTGGCAGCTGCACCGGGACAAGGTCGTCGCCACTGCACATGTGGCATACGCTTCGCATAAGGTTTCTTTTTTATTTTTTATATTTTTACGGCTAACGAAACTTTACCTATATATTTAGATACCCATATCTTCAAAAACTATTTAGACATTTATTAATATGTCCCCTGCGGGATTGTAGTGAAGACTCTGGCAGCATTTCCTCGTTAAATAGCCGAACAAATTCGTTAGCAGAAAAAAGTGCCAGCTCAATATGCCTCTTCGAGAGGTTTATCGCTCCAGGGTCCCAGTAACCGAGTGTCTCAACGGATGGCCACTACTACCCTCGTAGATAATGGGGTTAATTATTCCAAACAGCCAACAATCAAATTAATACAACTCGAATGTATTGTAATGAAGTACTTTATGTAGACGAAGGCAAATATTATAGAATCGTATCCTGTCTAATAAAATGATAAGTGGTCGAGTTATGTCTGTATTAAAGTATCAAGATAACTTATCAAAAGATAAATTGTGAAACAATATTATGATCCTTTGTTGATAATGGTCATTGTAACGTTAATTGTTTTAAACATTCAATTTATTCGTAGGATTACATGCAAAGTTCGTCGCTAGTCTGCGAATTGTTCAAACGGCACGGCATCGGTCTGGTCACCCTGCAGCCAGAGTTCAACCTTGCTTCATTTGTGGGTAAGAATCTCCAAGTGACTCAATAATCGAAATTGTGTTCCAATATGATGATACTAAATTGTGGAGATAAGATAAAACCGCATCTGAATGCTTATGAAAGCAAATGTGATCAGGGTTTATAGGGTAGACTATACAGTTTCGTAGAACTTATCATCGAGCAAGTAAGTACTTACATAATTTTTAAGTTGATCGGTCATAATTCACTAATCTGTGAAAGCCAAATTTTTTACGCATTAATATATACCTTACAGTTCTAGCAAAGGGAGAGACTGACACTAACAAAAATAGCCCATTATACAACAATTTTTCCTCTTCAAACCAGGTACAGACGAAGAGAAAAAAGGTAGCATAGACTTGGCTAACATCGCGTGCTCCAGCCCCTGCGCCAAGGAGTGCACCGCGCGCCGCTGCTGCGAACCGCCCATCAAGCTTTCCATCACGCAGGCCTAGTTAGACTAACTTACTAACATTAAATCGTTCAGCCGCATGTGTTCTTTAAAATTACAATTCAACTAAAAATAAGGGTTACTTTTGAACTAAAGACTCCGAAAAGTTTATATTTTTGTAACTAAAATGTAATTTTAAATAGAGTTACCTACCTTTGAGGTAGAGTTTCCCAGCTACCTAATTTTTATGTAATATTTGACGTCATGGTCAGGGTGCTTTATGTAAATATTATTGTAAGTGAATTTGCCCATACATTAATAAATTAATAGGTTAAGTAAAGCTAGGTCTAATAAGTATAACGTAACCAAAGATCCGATAGCTGGCGTAAATTTTCTAATCGTGGTTGATAATGACAGAGCAGTCAACTGCAAGTGAAAGTGGATTATAAAGACATGGTTTGAGTTAGCTCGTTATGTCACCTTACTGGCATGGTGGTTAGCTGGTTAGAGAATTATGTTCAAATGAGCAGTAGGTAGTAACAAGGAACCATTGTTCTCGCCAAGTTTTCAGCGGTTAAATAAAAACAGGTCTAGGTACATCCTCACCAAATAATTCACAGTTGAAAGGATAGACCTTCATTTTACAGAAGTGGAGAAAGCCTTAAGATATTTTTTAAATTAGAAAACTGTATATTTATTCTTATAAAACAAAACCTGCGAATGTTCTATAAACAAAAGACAGCACTTTCACAATAAATGCTAGAAGTAAGTACTTTTATACACATGTTTTCAGACATTTTATAAAAAAAAAATACTAATAAACATGACATGTCATTGAGATCTAAACAGGGTATTTTTAATGTAGATCGTTAGAACATTTTGCTCAAAATATTGCAGATTATAACTACGTCAAGATTTTAGAATACAAAAAATTAATACGTTTATATTTGCTTTATTCTGTAATATTTTATAATTTGTTTTCCTTTCTAATTTTATTTACTGTCATTCTGTCAAAAAATACAGCGTGATATTATTGTGACTTTGTATTTATTTATTTTACAAGTACATATTGCATGTACACGTTAATGTGCATCTAGGCAAGTAAGTATATGAAAAAACGATACTTTCATAATATATAAGGTAAGTACCTAAGGTAGGTACCTAAGGTAAGGTAGGTACCTACAATAATAATGTCTCGTGACATATTAATATGACCCTTATTTATTAATATTCAACTACCTAAAACCGACACTTTCTAATAGTCTTACCTCTCTTTAAATTACTTTAACACATGACATACCTACCAGTTTTTAAGCATTTGCGTGTTTGAAACTAGATGATAGATATATATTTTGAGGTATAGATATATATTTTGGCTCTGTAGCCTAATGGTTACCGAAGATGGTGCATTATGTTTTGATAATAACATTGAGTGGTGTACAAAGAGACTGTGATGTTCCTAGACAGTATTAACTTAGGGCAGCTAATTAGGCAGGGTCAATATTTGTAACTAAATGTTATATTTCGACAAATATGTAGATATAAGTGTTTCTCTGTACAAAGTTTTGTTGATAAATGATATGATATATGAAATAAATTTATTTTAACAATACAGCGATGTGTTTTTGTTTTTTGATTTATAAGATTAAAACTTCGATTGTAGTTAATAATTTTATTTATTTATCTCACTACATGAAAGGTTCATACTTAGTAACTATTAAAATTCGGGAAATCCCCTTTTACTACTACACATTTAATATCTACTGATTAAAAAACACGTTACTTTATAATTGAACATGTTTATAAAATATCACACGAAATGCACTCGTTTCGAGTATCTACTAATCCTAACCCTAATAAATTACATAGATCTAATCTTCATCATAATTCGGCTGGTCAGTGCTAGAAAGGTGCGTAGTTCCGTTGGGCAGCCGGCAGGTGTCGGGGCGGCAGGCGCGGCTCTTCATGAGCCTACGACAAGCCTTTCCAGCCCCAGATGCCGGGCGCTGAAAAAAGCCATCAGCCTGTAGATAGGTTACTATACCTACTTGGAGGCGAGCGAACTCTTGTTCAACAGCTTTCATATCTACAGGAATGTAGCAATAGATTTATTTGGTCATCGACTCTACAATTTAATCTTTGATTAATACATATTATCAAAAGCCGACTTAGGTTTTTGTTATTTTAATTCTTAATACAATTGTTATTTTATTATTTGTATTCAGTAAATAAACACATTTTTTAGGTATCTATTAGACATTAAAGTTGGAATTCAGCTAACCATATAATTATAATGTCTTACGATATTCATGGCAAAAACTTTTAAACATTATTAACCAACTGTTTATTTAAAAATGTAATCTCTGAAGTTTTATTTATGAAATAAATGTCCCAACTAAAACTTACAATGATGAGAACCATGCGTGTGAACCCGGCACACTAGTGCTCTACTAGCTACTGGACTCACCAAGACCACTCGATAGTTGAGTTTGTAAGCGACGTCACAATCCCCGACACACTCGCTCCAACCGAGCCACGGGCCCGTCTCGCAATTCACGTCCTCTACTCTCAGTGAATAATTGAAAATAAACACATGTCATCAAAATAATCAGAAATTTCAAATTAATACAATCAGGTCATGCACAAATAAAGTAGCGTAAATTATAAAATTGTGTATACTGGGCGTAAGGAAGCAGATTTTCTTTTCAGATTGTATTCGCTCAAGATTCCAATTTTAAATAGTTTATTATAGTACCACAAGTTTATTATAGTGCCACAACTCATAAATGGATGAAAAAAAATATACTAAAGGAATGATTAGGGTCTCTCAAAAAAAGTCAACAGAACTTAATAAAAATGTCACAAACATATAACGATACATTAACACCCTGTATTAGAGCACTAATCAACTGTGGTACGCCATTATAGCTTATTTACAACAATAAATTCATATATATTTTTTTACAAAATATTCCTTTAACGTCTCTCTTACACCCTGTAAAGAATATAAACGCTCATTTGGAAATAAACTAATAATTATTAGAAGTTAAGGATTGTAAGATTGCTTAACTCTATATTACCTTGTTTAGTTGGTATATCGTTTTGAATGACCTCGTTATCATCAGTCGGCTTTACTGTTTTCAACTTTTTGGTGCTTGTCTCGATTGCTGGTGTCGGGCCTATAAAATAGAAATTCAGTAAGTATTTTGTAACCATCATCTCGGTGTGATTTATTATAGTTTGTGCCACTGTAAATACATCAGCATCATAGCTAGGCTCTTGACCGTGGAGCTCCTTCAAATACAAACTACACAAACGACCCTTTTGCTCACTGTATGTTTAAACATAATGCAACTGTGCTTATTTCGCTGCTTAAAGGCATCTGACACAGCCTAACGACTGCCATCTAGTGATAACAGCCGGGAGCAACGGTTAAACGTGCCTTACACATACGCTATGTATGTACATGTACTTGTTATTATTGGTATGGTGTTAGTGACTGTAAGTTTTTGTGCATTTAGATTTTTTTTATTAATTTACTAAAGTAATAATGCTATTGTTGAAGTCTACTCATAAATACTGAACCTCCAGTTGTTTTGGTGTTTACCCTGCTATCCCTGTATAATAAATTGCCGAAGGGCAAAACTGCGGGTAGATATAGTTCAATGACATCCTATATTATCTGATAGTAAGTGATATTATAGCAATACTGATGATGTTATCTTTGAGATACGAAGTCCCAATAAGTAATCACTTTAGAAACTTATCAATTTACAATTTAATAGAGAAATTTCAAGAAATAATAATCTGTTAAAATAATGTATGTCTAGGTCATTTCTGACATATTAATAAGGTCTTTGTAGGTACTTAAAGAAATATAGTAATTACATGTTTTTAATAGTAAATTGTTGAATTGAAAGTAACTTAAATGCGTTAATCGCGTTTACAGTTAATATTTTTTTATATTGTGGGGAAATAAATAACAGTTGATTAAACGCATGCCAAGAATGTGTTAAAATTCGAACCGTTTTAATTAACACGATATGTATGTATGTAGCTTTAAGGCAAAATAAAAAAGCATCACATTTCTGCACTATTTACACATGTTTCTCGCGAGAAACAATAAGAAATATAAAGAGAAGTCATTAAAAACACTTTAACACACGATCGAAAATGCATACATGGAGTTACCGTGAGTTTATGCACAAAGTTCAGTATTGATACGAGAAGTCTTGCGAATCTCAATTATGTCCTGATTGCCGCATGTGTTTCTCATAAAACTGAAACAAAACTTCACCTCAAAAATTGAGTGCTAAAACATCATACTTACTTGTAGTAGTGGTTAAATTGAGATCCTTCTTGCAGGCCGCAATACAGTCCTCTCTGTTGCGGAAGTTATTAGCGTTCCCCCCACAGCCGGTGTATCCAAATGGTTCGCATGTGTTTCTCGCGGTGTCGAAGAACCAACGCTCGTTGTAGCCACGACATGGGCCTACCATCATTGGCAATTTGCATACCTCTGAAAAAAATATAATGATCATCATTGCGAATAGGTGTCACGGTCAAACGTTTATAACACCCTGGTGTCAGAGTTCTTACGAAACCACCCCTCTGAACCAAACCAAATATAATGGTGAAACAGTAAGATACAGAAATTTAAAGTAACCAACAGCAAGCAAAGTGTGGGACAATGCACCTTATAGTGTCCGACGTAGTGCGAAAGCCCATAAGTAAGCCCCTTATTAATTAGAACGGCATCAGCTACGCGTGTGTAGTTTTTGCAGGCGTCCATATGCGCCGGTAACGGCTTCACATTATGGGAGACCGTTTGCTTCTTGAATTTAGATATAGCGGCTGACGACGATATGGTTGGGATTTTGTACACGAAAAGGGCATGTCCTTGAATAACACGTAGGGTACTGTATATTTATCTTTTTTTACATTTTCACGGAAATATATCGTTACTGGTCACTTTCTCCGGCACCATGGTTGAAATGAGTAACAAACCCGGCGACACGTGGCCGCAGCTGCCGTCGCCGTCACACAGCGCCTCCTGCTGGCTCAGCGTGTACTGACAGCGCGAGATGTGCTCCTCAGCCTGCCGAAGCACTTCGGGATCGTCGCTGGTCGCATTGTCCGGTATCATGGTCTGAAATTAACATTATTGAGGAGCTCTTCAATTTAGTAATAATCCCGCTTATTTTGGCCAAAATAAAAATGTGAATTGTTAAAACACGATTAATAAAGTAACATCCTACTATAAGCTCATTTAGGCTTCATCAAAGTAATTATGTAATTTAGAATTAGAATGTCTCAATCGATAGATGGATACTTTATAGTACACAACAAATTGGCGCGTTTTCTTGTCTTTTCTTCAATAAATTAATGATTTATTAAAATAACAGTGACTCATTTTATGTTCGTAAAGGTCTAAGGTTAGTATAATTTAGGCTTGAAAAAGGAGTCAAGAATTTAATTTTATTTCAACATCTACTTACTTATAACTATAATCAAATTAAACCGCTAATATATTACAAAGGACATTCCTGCACCATCCCCCAGCGTAAGGCACATCAACTTGGTCAATCTATTGTCAAAATCGGTAAAACTCACCATATTCTGTAGTTCGCTGAACCGTCGCTGCCACATGTTGAACAGCTGGCGCACGATTTCGCGCTGCACGGAGAAGTCCCGCACGACGTAAAGCCGCGTGCGCAGCTGCCGCCCGCGCCCGCAGCGAGCCGAGCACGGCGACCAATCGCTCCATGTAGATACCCGGCATGGCCCGCGAGATTCGTCCTACCATTGATGCATTTATTTTTTGACGTGACAACGTCTTATAATTCGATGGAGCCGGCTGCACGCACGAAGAAACATGACGCAATATCGTTACCTCGCTCTGAGGCGTTCCATTTAAGGCTTGAAGTGCAAGCGAATTTCTTATGACGTTGTCACGTTCAACTATCGTCAGTAAACCGACTTTACAGACAACCGATTTATTTTTTATTTGACCTTTTAGTAATCCGGAAATAAAGGCGTCATTACATAGTATAAAACAAAGTTGCTTCCCGCTGTCTGCCCCTATGTATGCTTAGATCTTTAAAACTACGCAACGGATTTTTATGCAGTTTTTTTTAATAGCTTGAGTGATTCAAGAGGAAGGTTTTTATAGCCGTGCGAAGACGAGGCGAGTCGCTAGTTTTTTTATAAATGGTGACAACCCTCCACCACCCATGACTCTACCAAACTTTCCGTATAAAAGCCGAATCTCGGGAAAGTGCGCTGTACTTACTTGTCCCTTTCCAGTTGGACCATCTTGATCATAAACATTACAATACCCAAACGTTGACTGATAGATAATTTTCTATAATATCTGTTAAGAGAGTCAACTTTACACTAATTTAAAGAATTCCGGGCACCGTAGCCACAGAGTTTTTTGTGTAAGAACACACTGGAATCATCATCATCATTGCGTAAGGTATACATCACGCGTGAATGAGCGGCGGCAGGTCTAAATTAATGTCATCATCGAATCGATCAACAAATAGGACCTGCAGTCCATTTGCTCAAAAAACATCTCACACAATGATAATATTTTAGTTACATAAAAGTTTAAAGAGACAGAGAGAGGTTTGGAAGGAGATGGCGGAGACCTTTGCCCAGCAGTGGGACAATATAGGTTAAAAAAAGTTTAAATAACAACTTACTTTATAAAACCAATCCAGAATCGCAGAGCTGGTATTAACACCAGGAGGCCTGTAACATGTTTTAAAACTAGTAATTTTTAATTGATGCACATTAACTATGTGTAATTAAAAACGAAGTAGTATAACTTCATATTTATTATCATAATAACTTTATGGTTCTATACACCGTGAATCATAAATTACCCGAGAAACTAAATCCATAAAATAACCATGATTCTGATTAACTTTTCCCAGGAAACAAATTTTACAGTGGAACAACTGATTTCTTAGTTTATTAAACAAAAACCCAAATAAGTAATGGTGTACATTATCTTTAATATACGATGTATTACAACACATGATATAAAATATTTTTTTATTCAAACAAACTTAACAAAGACATACATATAACATTTTAAAGACAATTTAACAAAGAAATTAAAAAGATTAAAATTAACTTTTGTTTTACGTACTTGTCACAAGGCCCGGCCTCGCACGGCATGGCCTGGCTGAGCACGGTGGATGCCCTGAAGCCCACGTGGCACCTTTTGTGAGCGCGAGGCACCACATAGTGCCGCGTGCGCGCGCGCACTCCACAGCCTTCGCATGGAGACCACGCTGACCACGCGGTCACCGCGCAAGGGCCTGATGACTCGGCGGGGTCCGGCTCGTACTCTGATACGGCCCTGGGTTAATAGATAACTAACTACACCAGGGAAATGTCAGATTGATGACAAATTTATTTTCTTCGTCTTGCTCAAAAATAGCTTCATTATTTAAAAAATAATACTTCAATAGACACATTGCTGGCCTAGGCCAACAATGTGAATTAAATAGAATTGATTGCCCGCCGCTAACTGAGGTTTATGTAATGTACACGTTTTCATACATTAGTTTATAAGTTTTACTCTGGCCAGTCAACAAAAAAAACCTATTTTAGCTGTTCTGAAAACTAAAAAAAAAAGGAACAAAAAGAGGCTCTGGCTTTATGTTGGCGCCATTTTAAAATTTGATACGTTGTTGTTTCGTCTTAAGAGGAAGTCAAGAGGAAGAAAAGTATTGCACAAGCTTCGGCCGAAATTGCAATTTACGTCTTCGTATTACTCGGTCGTAAATTGCTTTATTTCTAACCTCGACAGTAATGTACTATTGTTCTTTATGTACATATAGAACTTACCTGTACAGTTTAACACTGTACAAGTTTTCTCGCTTATTGTTACGCGGCACGCGGCAGGCCTCGGCGTAGGCCCGCGCCGGCCACACGTAGTCAGACTGGTGACAATGCCGAATATTGTCAATTACTCCTGACCTGCAGTGCATCCTCGGACCATTACACCTGCGGTAGTCAGTGAGCGGCACGCGGCAGGCCTCGGCGTAGGCCCGCGCCGGCCACACGTAGTGAGACTGGTGACAATGCCGAATATTGTCAATTACTTCTGACCTGCAGTGCATCCTCGGACCATTACACCTGCGGTAGTCAGTGAGCGGCACGCGGCAGGCCTCGCCGTAGGCCCGCGCCGGCCACACGTAGTGCCGCTGTCGGGACGCGCGCCCGGGACCGCAACTCACGCTGCAAGGGCTCCACGGGCCCCAGGGGTATGTCGCGCATGCTCCAACAGAACCACTTGATTCTTTGGCGTGCTCATTTTCTGTAGATGTGTGTGAGGAACCAACACAAAACACAAAAAAAAATAACACGAACTTATTGCTTAGCTGACAACCTATTTGAGCACGGGGCGGTTCAGTCTAAGACTCTTGGTACGTTCCACTAGCCCAAACTCCTGCTCAGTTGAGGATCTTGGAGTGGCCCACTTGTTGTTTAACACAAATATGACGGTTTAGGCATTTCTACGCGACAATAATAAGAAGCCTAAATAATAAATGATAATTAAGTTTCGTAATAAATGCATGCTACGCCCATTAGATGTTTGTGGTTGGAAAGATGATGATATCTAGGTTAATGCGGACCTGAAGTTCTCTCATAGGTACTTTCTTTTCATTGCGCGGATCTTGAAATTTCATAAAGTGAAAAAGCGATAAACAACCACATTTTCTAATTAGAAAATCCTTTTATTTTTTCACTCAAAGCCTACAAGTTACTAAAGTTCAACAAGTTCTTCTTCTACTTTTTATCCCTGCTCTGTCAATCCCATAAATCATAAAGAAATAAATATAGGTGACCTAACTTCATGTATGTTTAATTCTACATAACTAAATAAATGGATAAATTTTTAACATATTATATTATTTTTTAACATTATAAACTAACCGGCAGCGTCACAACTTTTCTCATAAAGGCGCAGTCTCGTAAGTCTTAGCCGAGCGTAAGGCCGCATCTCGTTGGTGATGCTGAAGAAGGGAGATCTTGTATCTTTCGGCCAGTCGGGCCGGAGAGCGCGCACCGGGGCCGCTGGGTTTGTAGGCTGACGATGTGCCTAAGTAGAAAAGCTATTGTAATCATACGCAGAGATGAAATGTGCAATAGTTGTACCCACTCGTGTAAATACTGTGTTACGACAGTGACAGTAACAGTGAGAGTAAAAAGCATACATTCCGGAAGGCTGAGATCTAGCTTTTCTTTGGCGTTACGTGAAACCCTTTTTTGTCTCTATCGGTCGTTTATAACTTATTGGATAAATATTTATTGAATAATAATAGTTTTGAAAATAAATCTAATACTATAAATTTGTTTAGTAACAGATTGTCGAAAGCCTTTTAGGCTTTCTGTCTAGTAAATAACGAAGTTTCAAAGCTGTTGTTGTGAAATAAAACAATATACAACTTACAGTGTAAGTAATCCCACTGTCAGTCCCAGCGTCATATGGGTAGAGAGGCAACGTAGCAGCATTACTCCAAGTACAGTTAGCATTGCACAACTCTAGAGCCGATACTCCGACGAACCAATCAGGAGACGGAGCCAGTTTAGAAGCCAGCGACACCAAGTGGTTCTTGGCGTCTACTCGGAAGACTGCGAAGGTGTTGGGAATACCGGATCCGGCGACTTGTTGCCAGGATATGCCACGCGCTTTGATTATAGTGCGAATGTGATCACTCTGGAATTTTTGCAAGAATTTTAATGGTGCCTAGCCTAGCATAGACATCAAAAGACAAATGGATAGTGAGAATTCCTTGTACCTCGTTCAGACTGACGTCAAACCTCTTTGAGAATGTGACTGCATTCTGACGTCAGGGGAGGTTTGACGTCAGGGCACAGAATTAGTAATAGTACTACGTCAGGGGGCCGGTTGGCTATAAAATAAATGCCAAAGAAAAAAATAAGTTATACCTACTATTCAGCAGACCCCAGGCTCCGAAGCCGTTGACTTATAGGTACGCAACCGGGAAAACGTTGGTAATAATGAGAGAATATACTCGTAGATAAGTATACCTAAGTAAAGCCTAGTTAAAAGATCGTCATAAAATATTGAAATAAAATACCTACATATACCATAAAGTACCAACCTCAGCTTTGAGTTCTTTCTCCAACGCAGTGGTAGCCCCATCATCAGCTAGTCTACGCAGTCCGCCGCTGGCCACCCTGCCTTCCTGCCAAACCCTGTACTGCGCGGTGTGAGAAGCGCCTATCACGTCTCCGAAATGAGCCCGCGCGTTCTCTGGAGGAAACTCTCGAGGATGCGTATTTCTTGACCAGAGACCTTCGAATACCACCTTATGAACAAAAACTAAAATGAATTAGGGCAATATAAGTAAGACCATCAATAACTTCAACCGACGGTCCGCGACGGTCTGCGTGACACTAAAACCAGACTTAAGTGCGCGAATTCAACTTATATACCTCGTATTTAGCTTCATCACAGGCGCAGCAAGGTTCCACGATGGGCGGTTGCCGCGCAAAGCTGGCAGGCGCTATGGGCGCTGGACAAATTTTACGCGCTAAGACTGACGGCGGCCCGGAGCCGACAGCTGCGCTGGCGCGCGCACACAGACGGATGCACGAGTCTGAGCCGTTGGGAGGAGCACTCCAGATTACCTGCGTATCAAAGGACGAAAGCTAATGCTTTATTTTTTTGTGTGTGTCTAGTATTAGCGCCGGGTAACATCACGTGACAGGAATCATCCCACTAGAGGTAGACCCCTCTCGACAGTGGGGGTATCGGGGTCAATATGAGTGTTACGCTGGACGCTGGCTTCTACTTGGAATGTCAAGAAGTGCGGATGTGTTTTAACATTGCTTAGATTATTATTTGATATATTTTTGGTGTTAATAATGTGTGCATGTTCATAGTAAAACTGTATGTAACATAGGTAGGCACACACGAGGGATTGGTACGCATTAGGCTGGATCCCAGTAATAGAAGCAAGATTGGTGCTATTATGTTTACCGTGTTTAGTGACAAAAGCTTAGACACGAACGGGTATTTTCGTTTATGCTGAAATAATTTACATAAAATATATTTAAATTACCTGGATCTCAGTCTTGGGATGGGCAGTAGCGTTATTAACAGCTGGCTGGCAGGCTTCAAACAGCATGGTCTGAGCATCATACGCCTGGAAACTGCCGAGCGCCTGGCTTGCTGGTATCTTGGCAGTGGACACGTCACTCTCTGTGTTGGCTTCCTCATCGGGTTCCGCCCAGATTGTGAACCCAACAAAAGGTGTCAGCCCATGACCAACGTCTACGCCTTGTAGAGACACTAAAATTTTAAATTTAATTTGTCAAAACATTAAGATATATTTTACCTCGTACCACAGCCTTGTAGCATAAGTTCTACGAATACTTTTTCAGTTGCTACACAAAGAATAAATGGTAGCATACGTAGCCAAGCACTTCGAAGAATTTGGTAGTTATGTACACAACTTGTACCTAAATACTGGACTCCACACAACTGGATTCCAGGCAGCAAATACTTAAAACTAAATAAACTTCAAAATTAATGAAGTCTCTATACAAATGTTGTAATTAATACAAATTTCACATTATTTGGAGTCCAATCGATATCGAAATATTAATTACCAGTATACAGCTCTCCGGGTAGGAAGAGGTCAGGCTCCCCAGCGACGGCGAGGCGGTATGCAGTGTCGGTCGGCTGCGCGTGCGCCGGCGCCCGTTCGCACGGGGGTGTAGTCGCCGTCACCACCGTTGTCAGAACAAACATTCCTAAACAAAACTTTAGATGACGCGAAGCTCTTTGCATTCATAGAAGCAAATAGGGCCGTGCTGTTTCTGTAGGTAGACTGATGTGATGATGACAGTTAAGTTTCAGACCTCTGTGTCGTTTCGGCATCAACCTTTCCCAAGCTACATTGTAAAAGAATAAAGTCCAATCAATCAGGTACTTATCAAGCTTTCTAAGCGCAGCCATAGACGCATAGTTTTTGTTCTATACCAGACTTTAATAAGCTGCAGTTATTATTGTTATGTAAGTAGGTACTTTTTTACAATTACCTACCACTGGATTACAACAAAAAATGTGGATAATACAACTCAGTCCCAAGCGGTAAACGGTTATCGCTAAACGTTATTTGTTCCCTCCGGTAGGCGACTGCATAATATAAAGATTTCAATTAATATAACGACTGTTTGCTTATTGTAGAACTGGCTGTGCCCGCGACTTCAACCGTGTGAGTTTAACAAAAAGTATTGTTCAGTTCGCAGTTAACGAAAAAAATAGTATGATTGAAGTAGTCTAATTTACTCCTTTTCCATCACAGCCAGAGAAAATCCCGTCAAAATCGGTCCAGCCGTTCCAAAGACCCGGAATAGACAGACAAAAATTGAAAAAAATGTTATTTCGGTATATGTACCTTGTATACTTACATCCATTAGCATTTAGTAATAACGGCTATTTAAATATTACAAACAGACACTCCAATTTTATTTATTTGTATAGATAGATGTATAGATTTATGTATGATCCCCCACCCAACACATGTAAAATGTTGCCAAGACAAGACCTTATTACACTACTGTCAAAAAGTTAACAGATCTCATGTAGAGCTAACTTTACAGTGCCTTAATTCAGACAATTGGACAATTTTGCTACATTCACATACTTGGATGAATAGTTTGAACACCTTAATAACCTTTAGAATTTACGGATCGGATTTAAAATAGCCCGATTTTTTGATAATGTTAAAGGATACACACGGGTGCTTGAAACCATGGAACACAGTTTAAAATCTTAGATCATTTATTTTGAACTATAATAGACGTAAGCCATATTCCAAATTTAGTCTAAGACTAAGAGGATATAATCATACAGGACACAGGCGAATTCAACAATATTAATTCTTAAATCCAATTATATATGAAAGAAAAACTTGCAGAGCAAACTTTAAAACGAACATGCATATAGTACCTAGCGTCACATAATCATAACTCGTAAAACAAAACGAGGTCACTCGGTCAATTCGCTCTTATATTCAAGTGCCAATTTATTTCAAAACACTTAAGGCTTCCAGGACTATAATTCTAGAGGTAATTATTTATTGATTTGTAGAAATAAGAACTTTTTTTAGGAACCAGTTTATACTCAAGGTCTACTTATAATATGTTAGTTTGAGCTATTGGATGACTTATTTAATTATTTAAACAGCAAACCTAAGTTCTAGTTCCGCCAATTATAATTTCGTCATATTTTGCTTCAAATACCCATACACGATTTAATGTACCTTATCACACAGAATACTTCATTTTTAGTACTATTCACTCGTTATATTTTTTCTTTAAACTTCTATCTCATCCTAGCGCTTTTCCCTATTGCATACTCAGACAGCTGCTAAGACTGGACGAAAATAAAGACCAGATTTCCTTTTCATCCGACTTCCCTGGTCAGATGAAAAGGGATTCTGGTCGAACCCGGCACCTCGTGATTCATAGGCAAGAGCACAATGAGCGAGATAAAAGTAGATACAAGTTACACATACGAGTAGTCATAATATTTTGAACAAATATATTTGTTAATTGTAAAAATTATTTGAAATCCATCAAACAAGTCATATTGGATAAAGAAATTTCGCGCATTCGTTAGTAGTTTGCAAATATAGTTACATCCAAACCCAAAGTAAACAAAGAAAGGTTACTAACCTAAAAGCCTTGTATTCATTTTGCTAATTAATATAAATTACTAATTAAAGAGCGTATTACAAACAAATTTAATTATATTATTGTCATTGAATTCGTATTTATATCTGTGATTATAATAAATGATATTGTAAGTGGTTTGGGCGGTGGTTGAGGTGACGTCCGCCCGCCCTACGCGCCGTGGCAGACTAGCTAGGTGATACAGCCTGCAGGACACCCCGGCTCCGATTTCCCCGCGACCCTTGCAATTCTGGAGGCTGGACACGCTCAATAATTTCGTATGCACATAAATCAATTGCATCCATATTGCATCAGACGCAACTTTATTTTACGTAGCACCTCCCTAATGCTTTTATCGAAAAAATTACGTCATAATAAGAACTGTCTATACGTGATCTTTTTACGCCTAAACAACTTCTACCTAACTTCTTAGGCTTACAGGTTAACTATTTACAAAGGCACTTTTAACGCGGTAAAAGTTCGCGTAGTGTATATTTTGTTTGGTATAACGGAGTCAAACTGACGTTACCTACTGATAGTTTTAAATCAACTAAGTAGTTAATTTTTATTTGAATACCTAAATTTTATTTATTATCACAAATAAATGCAATTGTATGTTTGAGTCGCAATAAATTATCTCCTGACTGGAGGACTGGCAATTACATACCTGATTTGGAAGTCTGCATTTCTATTTTAACAATACTACCAACTTTCTGGGTAATTATAATTTCGTAGGTATAAGGTGGTGTTTAAAAAAAAATAAGTTTGTTTGTACAGTGGCCAGCAGAGAAATCTGACCCTCTTTCAATAGCGATACTTGTGGCATAGGGGTCAGATTTCTCTGCAGCCCACTGTACATATTTATGTTTCGCTGTTTTTATTGATTTTTAATGTCTTCGTTGCAATATATTTTAAATCAAATAACGGTAATTTAAGGACATGTGGACTTAAAAAAACAAACTGTGGATTTATATATTTATTTTAGGGAATGAATAAATAATAAAGCTTTCTTACAAACAAGGCTTGAAATACCAGTATTTATGGGAAACGTCACTATTACCGGTATCATGGACTTTGGCGATATACCGGTACCAGACAGTAGTGGTACTAGCACTGTACTAACTTACACCGATACTTTTGGTACCGGTTCCAAGCCTAGCTTACAAATAATGTCATTATTATAATTTGATACAAAACATTAAATAAATAATATTATTAACATACATCGGCAGACCTGCAGACATTAATGTCAGCTGGTCTGCAGATGTACAATATGACAATTTGATATTTTTTCTATATGTTATCATCATCACACCACAAGAGGAAAAATGTTTGCACAGATTTATATCTATTGAATGAATTTAAGTTTTCTTTATAGATATATGACTAGAAATATTGTATCATTTTAATTAATAATTAGATTTCTACGTTAGCATTCAATCTTTTAAATAACGTTTGATTTTTACTTACATATCTATTAAGTTGATAAAAAGTAGTGATATCGATAAAAGTGGAAATTCCAAAAACTGCTAGTAGTACCACGTTTATAAGTTGCATCGGTAATATTTCATGGCAAAGAATAGTGAATACCGCCGATTCAAACGAAATGAAAATATCAATGCAATAACAAACTTATGGCAACTTCATAAGATTTAAAATCCAAAAACAAGACCGTGCTTTCTCGTAATACTTGGCGTTGCAGCACGGCGCGTACACATCAGCCAATAGCGGATGGTTTATTTATATGGTTCGCTATGATTGGAAGAGATATTTTCAAGACATGTAAAAGTTTGTTTTGTATTTCTACGCAGGTACATTTGGTGCAACTTATCAAATTGGTATCGCAATTCTAGGTGACTTAATTATTTTATGTAAAAATATTGTTTAATATAATGCGTAATCTCACTAGCATTGTACTGATAATACAAAAGGTTTATAAAAAAAACAATTATAAATAGTAGGCACGCTTTTAAAGAACCAACATTAAAATTAGTTCATGAATTTATTGCTATTATATACACGTATAATTCGAAGTACAGTCAACATAATTAAATAGTATAAAACATTAAAACAAAGTCGCTTCCCGCTGTCTGTCCCTATATATGCTTAGGTCTTTAAAACTACGCAACGTAATTTAATGCGGTTTTTTATTAATAGATTGAGTGATTCAAAGTTTTTATGTATAACCCATAATATTGGACCCGTGCGAAGCCGGGGCGGGTCGCCAGTTAATAATAAGTTAGAAACGTATTTAGTAACATACAATTAACAAATAATGATACTTCTAGTCAATCAAACTCACCTTAAGAATAAGTTTGTTGACTGTACTGTAAACATAAATCTTTCAAAGTATTTTTATTTTATTTAATGTTCTTTAAGGTGGAGAAAACCCCCTGATATTGAACACATATATAGGACAAAGTTAATGAGAAGATATCTACGCTTATATTTTTATATTGCTAGGTAGACAGATGAGCATACCATACGATCCATGTGATAAAAATCTTATAGACGGCTGTAGTACCAGCTTTGACAAAATCTTTCTA
Source organism: Apomyelois bistriatella (assembly GCA_947044815.1). Classification (NCBI taxonomy): domain Eukaryota; kingdom Metazoa; phylum Arthropoda; class Insecta; order Lepidoptera; family Pyralidae; genus Apomyelois; species Apomyelois bistriatella. The sequence continues at coordinate 5,191,980 of OX345693.1, forward strand.
AATGTAAGAAATATACTTAAATACAAATTATCCTTAAAACTTATGGACTTTAACAACATACCGTATACATTGCATTTAAACACAACGTAAAATTTTAACCATTAAAAAAATAACCATAGGCCCATAATGAGTCTAGTTATTTTTTTAAGAGAGATATTTTGTTTTTGAGGGAGATAAAAGTGTCTATACTCTATTATCGATTTGCCACCGTAGAGAACGTGTATTTTCAGCTCTTTTATATAGCAAAAAAGTATGACAAAAGTAGAATAAAACCTTATAAAGCAATCTAAAATTATGTGTACACTATATTTAGCTAAGGAATAACATTATACGTACTCTCTGATATTAGCTAATCTATGGTGTGACTACTCAAAGTTCAAATTCATTTTATTTGAAATAAGAATGATCAGGTCAGTACCTTTACCATGACTTTGCAAACCAAAGTAGCTAGCATCTGTAATCTCAAGCGACAAAGGTGGATTCCTATAATAAATCCGAACTCCAGACGCTAGCGCCTAAAGTTTACAATACTCATAGTGGAAGACAGAGATGCCCGACAAACGTTAATTTGGACAAAATCTTAAGAAATACGGTCATTATGTCTACACTAATTTCGGCTAAGGAACTAAATTACTCACTGATACAGGCTGAATGATCATTCGAATTTCAAACTGTTTTTACGATCAAATCGCAAAAAGCCCTGTTCAATTTCCGATGTTGATTGAGGTGACCTAAGATTGCGATCTGTTTGGCGGGTGTTCCCGTAACTCCAGAACGTGGTCGACGGCCTGAGGACGCCCGTCGGGGCCCACCCGCGCCGGCTTCACCACGCCTTCGGATACCATTTTGTCGAACAAATTCACCAGCTTCATCGCTTCGTACTCCTTCTGCAACACGTCAATATATTAATTTATTGGAACTAAGTTTTAAAAAGTATCCCACTGCCAGATTTTATTACTGTGTGACACTTTTTTCAACTTAGCCGCACACATTGTGAACACGTGCAAATGCGGTTTCAGACTATATATCTGAAATCGAGATTGAACGTGGACCCATAAAACTGCTTGGTCACCGATTCGACTCGCGTTTTTTATTTGGTCAAGCAGAGTATACTTATATCGAAACATACAAATGGGTAATCCTATCCTATACCATAGAACGAGCAATATTTGTATGTATGTACATAAATTTATTTGTACTCGCGTTGTCGAAAACGGCTCTTACGCTTTCTTTGAAATTTTAAACATAGTTCTTACATAATCAAAAAATTATCTAGCTAGGTTCCAAGTCTGGGAAAATTCATTTTACTCATATTTTCACGCAAAAAGATATTCTGCATACATAAAACGGTCGCCTATTAGGTACTGTACCTATTAACGTTGCATAGTCGTTGAGTGAAACCACAACATGACCGTCAACAAAAGATTTCATTACATAGTTATCGAACTAGAATGTGGTTGGTTCATGGTCGAGATTGATATAACATGATTGTGGTAGAAGCACAGATTAGAAACCACTTGTACAATGCGCCGCGCAGAATTCGAACTCACGACCTTTGGATTGCATCGCTAGACCTAGACTATTAGACTAGGGAGAAGAAAATAAATAAGAAATATGTCACAATATAATAAAAGTTCCTCGGTAATAATATTGTACCTGTTCCACGAGCAACGACTCGTTTAACAGGATCAATGTGAGGCTGCGCTTAGCAATACACGTTGGTGTCGGAGTTGTCGCTGCAAGCCGTCATGATATAATAACAGTTCTTCTGTAATAATATGTTACCCTATTCTACACATCGATTATACTATATTACTTATACTATTTATTTATTTATTAAAACTTTATTATACTATAAGTACAAAATACTTATACAATTGGCGGACTTAATGCTAAAAGCACCATGACCACCATGACATAATATCTATATCTGAATGAGACTACAGTACCTGTTCCTCAGTCATGCCCTCGAACGGGTTGACCCTGGGCGGGCGCGTGCAGCCGACGACCGGGTCGATGTGGGGCTGCGCCTCGCGGTACTCGTCGGTGTCGGAGTCGTCGCTGCTGGACGAGTAGTGCGCCCCGCGCCCGCCGCCCAGCAGACCCTTCTGCGCTAGGTGCCCCGCCGCGTTGCCGAACCCCGTGTACTTCACCATGCGGCCCACTGCAACAATTACACTGTTTATTTTTACTGTAGTTTAAGAGAATCATATTCGAAAGTAAGAATAGAGAGTCAATTTATAAAATTCAAACTATTATGTTTTTTTTTTGTAGTACCACACTTCGATCGCGGCGCGGTGCAATGCGGCGCGGTTCGAAACCTTATAGCGTTCGGTATGAGGTGCTCCTTATTGATGAAAAAAAAATCAAAATAATAAATAATCTACAAAATCCTACAAATGCGGTCGCCGCGTCGGATGCTACCTCGTTCAGTGCGTTGTGCTCTATAGATGGAATGGCAAAAGTTATAACGAAATAATTGAGGACTATTGATTGAGTTTCAGAATCTCTTCTACAGGCTAGCAATCTGTTACATTTCCGAATTTCCATATGATTCAGGGAAGGTTACATCCACACGCTTCCACGAGCAAAAAAGAAATAGTAAACACATAACAAACCTTTTTCTTTGCACAAAACAAACAAGAACTCGGCAACCAGGTCCCTGACGGAGGTGACGGGCGTGGTGAGCAGCCGGCACAGCTGGTTGCGCAGCGCGCTGCCCTTCTCGGGCGGACGGGACACGTCTCGCAGCGGCGGCAGCACCACTGTGCGGAGGTACTTGCGCTGCGAACGCGAACCACGCGCACTCTTCACCAACACCGTCAATATTGGTGACAAATTCTCGTATTGGTTTTTGGTGTTCTGAAAAGTATATGAGATTTTTTTTTCACCAATCGGAATAGGAAACCTGGTTCTATATGAAACGAGCTCATTTTTCTGATTATATTTTTTATACAGCAACCTTTATCGTTACTGTCTTTACCAGGTATTTAGGTAGTTCTTATAACCTATAACTTCATATTTATTAATATATTAAAAAATATATTTATAATTACCGTAGTGTTTGATAACTTATAATGTAGTAATTGCACAAGAGATTGCAAGGCATCCATGTTCCTTCCGTCATATACATTTTCTGCAGTTTCATCCTTATTCATCTCGGGTGTAAGGTATGGATAAAACATTGGTGGTACACTGAAATTTTTTAAGCTCTATTAACATTACATGTATAATATGTCAGTCTTTCATATATGTTTAATATCAGTAAGAGAGAGAACATATTTTAGTTAAATAGGCCTAACAAATGTTTGTAAATACAAAATACTAATGCTAAGTCTTTGCTGGTCTGGGAGAAAAAGAAAAACATAGAATGTACCAGCTGCTTCTCTTCCCGCGCAAGCCGTAAAAGTCGTCTGAGGGAATCGCCGAATGGGGAAATCATGACATAGGCGATGCGGCTAGCAACCCATCACTATTGATTTCCTGTTTCAACTACTATTATGCTAAACGTGGCCTAAGGTCTTACGACCCTAGGCTCTGTCTACCCTGCATGGGATAAAGACGTGATTATATGTATGTATGTAAGTCTTTACATCAATAAAAGGGTTTTTTAATATCCTGTCCCAATGTTTGTGCAATGGTATGATGGGCCACACCTTTCTGCTAATCAGGATGCTATTGCCACACAGTCTGTTATAAAAAGGAAAGATTTATATTTTTGTGTGTATGTTTGTAATAAATAAACTCAAAAACTACTGTTCAGATTTCAAAAATTCTTTCACCATTGGAAAGCTACATTCACCCTGAATGGCATAGGCTATGTATAAACTATGGGCAAACTATGGGCGAAGCCGGGGTGGACTGGTAGTCCTATATAAAAAAGCCATCAATTATTTAATTACCTAGTTAACAGATTTGCAATGTTACTCTTTAGTTCCACAAGTTTATCCTCATTAGAAGTGTGGGCATTTAACAGAGTTGTAAGAACAGGCATCAGCTTCAAGTATATGGCTTCCTCTGCCTCATTTGTAGGTTCCTCGGGTCCCGATTGGATGATCAAATTAAACTGTGTCTTCAGTATCTCACATACAATAGCTTGCTGGTTATCCTGAAATATTTTTGTGTTAAATTTAAATATACCAAACAGATAAAGCATGAGTTAATCTTCGAAATTTAATCTGTTTAACACTAATTATAGTCTTAAGTCAAAATAGTCTTTAGAAGCTTATCTTCACTGGTTTAGTAAGTTTCTAACTATAATTATAATAGATTATGAGTCAATATACCCCACCCTAGAGGAGTAAAACGGAAAAGAGGAAGGCCAATTTACAGATGGAAGGATGATATTAAGAAGATTGCAGAGGATAGATCAAAGTGGAAAGACTTGGAGGATGCCTATGTCGGTGGAAAAACTAGGGTTAAGAAGGCCTAGTGTAAATATATAATAATATGTAAACAGAATTTTTGTAACTTAGAAATAAAGGCTAACTTTATCTTTATGAGTCAATATAAATTTTAAACATAGATCGACAACTAAGAAAAATATCTCACTTGTAATAAGCAGTAGTCTCCTTCAGGAGCTCCTGAACAGGCAGAATCCTGGTATTTCACTTGCTCCGATGCTTCCAAAATAAGCTCATTCAAGCAGCTTATCAAGTAGTCCATACCATGTAACTCATTTTTGATTTTGGATTTTATGTCATGTCTTAGAGCTGTCAATATGAAAAGTAACTTCATATCAAAAAGCATGATTTCATCTTTGAATGGTATTTCCTTGTAAACCCTCAAGCGGGCTACTAGGCCTTGGGCAATGCTGGTGTGAGCACAGAGAGCTCGAGCTACTTCACTGTTGAATGCCAAGTTGCATAGACACTTCAGAGCTTCAACTGCCACCTCTTTCTGGGGTAACTCTAGGGGCATCATGGACTCATCCTCGGAAACCACTAAACTATACAAGCCAGCTTTTTCTATAAGAACTGTTATCCATTTCTCACATATTAAATTTTCCAGATCAGATTTGTCACGGCTAAAACATATCAATAATTTTAAATAGAATCGTACATATATTTATAGTTGAGAGTGTGAAATTAGGACTGTCAAATTAGCAGAAATGCAACCATTTTGAATACAAAATGTGACTTGATTTTTAAAGTAAGATAAAATGTTAGGTCGATCTTTTTGTAAAATTCCTGGGAAGTTAAATCACAAGCACATGGGTTCTAAGGGAAAAAAGAGGACTCACTATTGCTCAAAGGTTAATACATTATATTTAATACCAGCTTTGGAAAAAATCATTAATGATTATCAGTTTGTCTACTCAACTTCAAAATAGAAACCTACATGATAAAAAATGTACCTTAACACTCTTATAGTAGACAAGCATAAAGCGTGAACAGCCGCTGACGAAGGTTTTTGAAGATGTTGGAATAACGAAGTCCACAATATCACACGCCTGTTGTTCTCGTGTAAATCAGGAAAGGAAAAGACATTGTCATTCTAAAAAAAAAGGGTAGTTATTTATTATTTTATTATTATGTACAAAATATTAAAAATGTGTGAATATTATTATTACACTTACATTTATAAGAAATTCTCTTAAGATTTGGGATATTTCTTCAACATTATCGCTGTTAGTTAAAATTGTAATTTTTGTTTCGTCCATATTGTATGGTTGATAGATATCTAATGCTTCTTTTATATTAAAATTATTGTTAAAATAATATTACACTAATGTGTGTAAATTCAGAATCACAGAGTACTTTTGTATAATAGGAATTGTGAATAAAACTCTCTCAGACCAAGGAAATATAAATAAATGTAAATAAATCAGTTGATTGTCACTTCACTCAAGTCAGCACAACAGTACCTACGTAAGTTGACTTGACGTTGACACATGATGATGAGTGTGAGATTTTTTTAATATATTTTTACGGCCTCTCTCTTTTCAACTAAAGGCTGCGTTTGGAAATAAATACTCGGTTGGTGATGATGGTTATCAGTGTCAGTGTCACTGTCTCTGTGCTGTCACTATCACTAGTCAGTCAACCCACTGTCAACCAGCCTAAAATAAAATCCATCTAACAATTTTGGGGTAAAAGCTACATAAACTTTTAATTTTCTATTACAATTTGACGTAAAATGGCCACAGCAGTTGTAACTGGCCATTTTGCCACAAAAATAATACGTACGTATTTAAAAGATATTACAATAATCAAAAAATTTTACCTTTCCATTAATATTACATAATAACAACAGTTGCCATTCAATGGCCAAATTTCAATGATAACTTCATGAGCTAGACAATGCTGTATGAACCTAATATAGCATAATGCTAACGTTACCCAAATAATGTATACTGTGCTTATGTTACAGCAAAACATGGGTCTATGGGCATTGTTTACATCAAGTCTGCTCAGTACAGCACTGATGGCAAACCTAACTTAGCGGCATACAAACGTGGTACCGGTGGGCGCAGCAGCTTCAATGGCATTGTAGCTACGGTTTTTGGTTGCACTGGATTTGTTGGTCGCTATGTCTGCAATAAATTGGGCAAGATTGGCACTCAGGTAGTTACATTCAAATTTTCATATGTTATTAAAGTTTTGCTATAATTGTTTATATAACTTGAAAATAAATGTGTTTACAGATGATTCTGCCATACAGGTGTGACTTTTATGATGCTCAAAGGCTTAAGGTTTGTGGAGACCTGGGACAAGTACTTTTTACACCTTTTGATATAAGGGATGAAGAATCTATTGCTAAAGCTGTCCGTTACTCGAATGTTGTCATCAACTTAATTGGAAGGGACTATGAAACCAAAAATTTTAACTACATGGATGTGCATGTAGAAGGTCCTCGCAGGATTGCCAGGTGAGGTTTTGAGTTTCAATAATCTTCATTAACATAATCAGAAAAAATTACAGCATAGCAATCAATACTATGTAATCAATTTTTCTTTTAGAAATATTAACATCTACATAATGTAATCACATATCTTCAATTTTTGTTTATTAAGGATTTGCCGAGAAATGGGTGTAGAAAGATTTATTCATTTGTCTTACTTGAATGGGACAGCACATCCTAAACCACTTGTCATGAAGAAACCATCCATGTACAAAATCAGCAAGTATCTGGGGGAGTGTGCTGTGAAAGAGGAGTTCCCTACTGCTACAATTCTACGTGCTTCTGATATTTATGGCTCTGAAGATAGATTCCTCAGGTAAATCTACACTCTTGAGTTCAGGGCATCCTGTGGCATTGTTGTAAAACAAACTGTACACCACATGGATACACTTATGTTCTCAGTCACAATAATGACTTACTCTAAAATCTATAGATATAATTATGCCAAATTGTTAGCATTGACCTAATCCCTGTTTATGAAATAATAAAAGGGATAGTGTTTCTAGTTTAATTTCGAGGCATCCAATAGAATGCCGGAGTATATTAAACAGCTTAGGTATTTCAATAAGCTAGCTTATTTATGTTTTTTGAGCTTTCTATCTGTACTATATATTTTGTACTTGTAATGAATGACTGCCTTCTGTACTTAAACTCTTCAAAACATAATATCTAACACAGTAAAGTATATTTTTGTATTTGGCCTGCCTAGACTATCTGCCACCCTGACATAAAATAGCAAATAAATCAATATTGTTTCAGAGTTTTCGGCCGTTCTTGGCGCATCAATGGACAATTATTGCCATTGTACAAAAATGGTATGGAGACAGTGAAACAACCAGTTTTTGTGTCTGATGTAGCCCAAGGAATCATAAATGCCATGCGTGATCCTGACACCAGGTGTCAGATCTATCAGGCGGTTGGGTAAGATAAAATAAACATCTTCTTTCAAAATTTCAATTTTGTCCTTCAAAAGTCAAGTAAAGTCTCATTACCTTTCTGAGGTTTAAAAGCAAGAATCTGTCTCACATAATAGTATTACGTCTTCTTTACTATTATTAGTATTTATTTATTTACAGGTATGTATGTATATTTTATACATTTATTTAAGTAGGTTTATTATTGTGATTGTCTATAATTGTAGTATTAGGTCTTTAATTATTCTTTAATTTATTAATTAGCTTTCTGCATCGCTCGCGCTACAATGTTTTTTGTTTCTCTCTACCCTAAGGTTGGCTGGAAGAAATTGCATTAGCGATAAGTCCACCTTTGTACTAATTCTTATCTTTGATCCTGTACAATCCAATGGTATTAATGTAATTGGTGCAATAAAGTGTTTATTAATTCATTCATTCATTCATTCATCTTCTATTATGGTAAATACTCTTACATGCTTATGCCTAATGGGGTATATGAAGCAGGTTGTTAACTCAGAAATCACTTTTAGGTTGCTAGCCACCTATTTAAAAAATTCTAGAACATCCCAAGAGATTTGTATATTGTGTTGATGTTTACCTTTTTTCTTACAGAACAGCATGAAAGGGAAGTTTTTTTTAATATGTGATTAAATATTTAAAGATATGCTTTCCAAAGCATGAGGGAGTAAGACTGTCGTGCCTTGCATTGTTATCAGTACCAAAACCTACAGTGCTGAGTAGACCAGGCTAAACATGCATGTATTAAAATGGCACTTCACAACAAATTATAGATCTATACATGTACATATCCAATTAGTGGCGGACTTCATCAACAAGTGATCGAGTTAAAGGAGAAGGGTGACGTCGTGCAGGCTGCAATGGTCTAAAGCTGAATCTTATTAGCAGACACCAATTTCCAAACTGAATAGATTAGGGTGCAGCAGAAATTGTTTACTACTTGTAGTTATACTAAAATAAATAATTTTCAGACCAAAGAGATACCTTCTTGCTGATTTAGTGGACTGGTTCTTCAAGTTAATGCGCAAGGACGAGAAATGGGGCTACAAGCGCTATGACATGAAGTATGACCCTATATTCTTTCCTATGAAGGTGGCGTTGATCAACTTGATTTCCCCAGCATATCCTTTCGGGGGCATTCACTGGGAAGGACTTGAAAAGGTATGCTATGTCTGAAGTCCATAGCTATATTAGCTTTTACCCAGGGCTAGAGATGAGTGAACGAACAGTTTTTTTTCAACTGTTTATCTTGTATGAACTATTAAACTAGTACAAGTTAACTCGTGAACGCCTTTTTTCGGGGCTATCAATCATAATTCAGTCAGGTGGCAAGCGAAAACGACTTTTAGTCCAAACATAATAATAATAATTAAAAAATATTTTAAATATAGTTCCCTAATTCCCTACCCAGGGTTTCTTCTTCACTTGGAGTTTCAGGCTACTTTAACAAGGCAAAACTAACCTGAAACCCCAACACAATCCCTTCTCTTTCTATGTGAGCTAATTTGCAGGTTCCAAACCCATGATGGACGAGTCCAGTTTGACGCTTGACTGGATTTATTTTTACTTCCGACGCGATGCGTGATATCGCCAAAAATTAACAATCATTGATATATATATTATAATTTACATCAACCGATTCTTATTTCTAGGAGTCTACAACGGACGTCGTGACTTGCAAACTACCAACACTTGAAGATTTAGGCGTGAATCTCACGCATATTGAAGACCAGGCGCCTTGGGAGCTAAAACCTTTTCGGGCTTATCAGTACTACAATGATAAAGTTGGAGAATTCCCCACACCTGAACCACCACGAGTCTATTGCGGTTAAACAAAAAAGAACAATGGTTGAATCAATTATTTTATCCAAGGCATCGCCAAGAGCACCTTGGCGATGTAGAAATGTAGAACATTTTCAATAAATTATTTTATTTGTTACTAAAGTTTTTTAGTGTAATACCGGCTGTAGTAATGGAAACACCACACTATGAGGATTTCGATTCGCCCTTAATCGGAGAAACCTAAATAGATTGAACTAACATCCTTCCAAGTCAAACACTTGGGAACTGGGATATCAAAGAAACTATATAGGTATAAGAAAAGGTACAAAGGAGGAAAGTAGGGTTGTTCTTCAACAAAAAAAACTATGTATTTTGTAAATTTAATTTTATTTAAACTTAAGGTGCAGGTCTGTTGCCTCGTCCAAATCCTCCTCTCTGCAAAAAAGAAAATATTTCCTTAATAATACACAAAGTAATATAAAAGTCTAGTCATCAGGCTTTGGTTACAAATTACTAGAAACAGATATAATGACAGGTTAGCATTTAGGAACAGGTCTGCGTGAAAAATTGACTTTAGGCTATATACTCAAAACAAACACAATGGATGGCAATCGCTCCATTGTAATAAGCAGTAGTGGTAAATCTGTACTGTGACTAATAAAAGCATACCCTGGACTCTAAACCGTAAGCTGCAGATGCAACCTAAAAACTTGCTTACTTAGACAAAGGGAGACACAACTCACGCTTTTATTAGCTTCACCTGTATGTTTGCTTGTTTTATTATGTTGTTATGTTGCCTTTTAGAACATAGTGACTATCCTTTTGAATGGAAACAAAAAACTACTTAATAACCCCTAGTATAGCAACCATACATAACACAATACTCACAAATTCAACATCAGCAGAGCCAGGTCCAACATCTGCTTTCTTATCATGTGGAGCGCCACCAGGAGCCGTGGGAGCGCGGCGGTACGCAGATCGGTCCTCAGCCGAGCGTGCAGGCGCGTCAGGTCTGCCGACTGCACCACGTCTCACTGTCTCTGTCCTCACTGAGCGCTTCAGAGTTGCAGGCACAATTTCTGGAGGCAAGTGGAGGAAGATTCGCAGATACTCAATACCCTCATTTGTTAGATACCTGAAATCATGTGATAAAATCTTTACTTACAAAAATAACAGCATATCGCTTTTAAAAATAGATGACAATGTATAAAATCTCCAAACTTAAGATACACACGCATTAGCTTCATATGCTGCTAGTGTAAGTATATAAATCATTAAATATCCGTAATATGCCATCACTCTGTGCTTTTTGCAATTTTTGTCATGGGCTCGTTAGAGTATACGAAAGGGTGCACAAGACTTGGGACTTAGAAAATTTTTCGGAGTGATTTCACTCGTCATATTGACACCCATTTTTTATTGTCCCATGTCGTAGACAACATTATTAGCATCACTTTTGGTCATGTGAAGATTTTTCGTGCGACGCTTATTTTCCGAGTTTTTCCGTATTTTCGATTTCAGCAACCCAAAAAGGGGTGAGGGGATGACGGCATTTTTCACAAATCCGACTTTATGGAGGGTCATAGGTTAGGTTATGGTTATCTTGCGACCCCCAAAATAAGCAAGCGAGTGTTCGACTTGCGCACCCTTTGCGACACTGACCCATGGCTCTCTAAAAGACAAATAAAGAACAAGAAATACAATTAATTCACAAGAAAAAAAAAAAGAAATAATCAAGTTACAGTGGTCCCTTGGGAATGGGGAAGTGCACTCATATAAGATGCAATATGTGTCAAAACGAGCCTTTGTGGTACAGTCAATAGGGACGGAGCCGAAGCAGATTCACTATGGAATGATTATACATTTGCTCCAATTTGTGTTGAAACCTTCAGTCTATGGGGGCCAGCATGAAAATTTTTTACAATATTTTTTCACCGCGACTTGTCGACTCCGCTGACAAAAAGGGCTCATATCTCCCGCAGAGAATAGCTTTCTTTGAGCAAAGCAATAAATAATATAAATATTAAAATTTTATTATAAAAATTCTTACATGTTGTTTAGAATATCATAATCAAGTTTAATAAATCAAAATTATGAAATAGTTTGAAATTTGTTACAATTCTATAGTTTTAGGTACTGTTAAAGTAAGAAACATTGTTTTAATTAGACAAAGTTTCAGGAATACAAACAAAGAACTAAATACAAAATCTGTATGGAACAAATTTGACTTACCAGTAAAAATGCCTCCAGGCAAATTGTTCTTTCACATAACCTCTCGATTTTAGAGATTGCATAGCTTTGATTACTTGGAGGTTAGGAATCTTCTCAAGATCAGGGTGCTTGGGTGCATGGTAGTCCTTCTTTGCTACCATGACTCCCTCTTTAAAGAGGTACTCATAAATAGCGACACGGTTCTGTTTTGGCATCAACATCTTGAGCCTTTTAGCTGTAAAGGAAGAAACTTGTATTGAACAGAGGTTATCACATAAACATCACTTATTTACACTGAATTATTAAAATATATAATTTGCATTGGCAACTGTAGAGTACAAATTCATTAATAACAACAAGAATCGAACACAGCACTAAGATTAAATTTATAAAATTGGATTTAAATTCAAGATAAATACCTTCGTAGCTATTTTGACAATAGAAAAGAATTCGTAATGAAACTGACAGATGCCATCAGATATAAGTTTTTTTTTGTATAATGTTTTACGGCCCTAGGTAAGAGTTTTTTTAACTAAACACTTTTCAGGACTGCACTGCAGGTGGCCTACCACCATCCACCATCTCTAAAAACCAGGGGGGACTACTACCACCTCTTAAAACCATGCAAGTTCCAGTGAGTAAGCGTGACAGCGCAATAGATGATGTTAAGAAGTAATAGTAGTCACCCAGGGGGGTTACTACCATCTATTAAAACCATGCAAGTAAGGCCACCAGGTGGCCTATTATCATCTCTAAAAACATGCAAGATCCAGTGAGTAAACGAGACAGCGCAATACATGATGTAAGGCGCTATCTCGCTTACTCACTGGAACTTGCATGGTTTTTAGAGATGATAGTAGGCCACCAGGTGGCTTACCTACCACCATCTCTTATGCCTTGATCGCACGTACTGAGTAGACGGGCGAGAGAGTGCCCTCGGCCGAATACTCTGTGCGTATAAACAGTGCACCAAGTGCTCAGCCTACGTACGTACGTGCGATCAAGGCATTACTCACTGGATCTTGCATGGTTTTAAGAGATGGTGGTAAATAAAGCCACTAACTTGGACATTTTGATCACAAGGTTTAAAGGTGGTTTAAAGTAACATAAACATTATTGTAGATACCTTGTTGTTGGGAAAACTCTCTATTTATACACTCACTCTTGTTCATGAACACAATAATCCAAATCAAATCAAATCACTTTTATTTGCAGTAAATAGGGTTTACAATGTTCTTAAAATATTTCCACCATTATTATGCACAAATAACAAATAAATACTTGAAAATACATTTGTAAAGGAAAAATAAATCATCGAGTTGGGGCTTTTACTTTCCCGCCAAAATCCCCGTGTTGTGGCAACCTGTGTTATGTCACTGCCAAATTCTTCATAATGGGTCTTTCTGACTTTCTGTCGTCCGTCTGTCTCACGGCAAATAAAGTTCAAAGAAAAAAAATTTTCGATAGAGAACGTCATAGACAATCGCAAATATACATTTTGACAATTGTCTTGCCTCCCGTACTTCATTCTTCACCCCCTTGTTCGCCATACGTTATTCTCTATAATTTTTGACTGACTGGACCATGTGGTGACTGGAAAATAGCATTGTGTTCACAGAGTGCCTTTATTATATTTGAAAATTGTGTTGATAATGTTTTGGTGGTGTTGTATTCCTTGTTAAGAAAGCAAAAGGAATAGTGTTTTACTAAGTACATACCTAAGTTTCTTAAAACCAATGCAGGACCCGACTAACCTAACTAACCTACAGAAGCTGTACCTAAGCTTCTGTATTTATGTGTGTCACAATCACTAAGAGATGTTGGCAAGATGGCAAGTTACTACGGCAATCGGCATATCCCAATTTATTTACTATAACTGATATCCACACTGGGGTACATAGCACAAGCACATTCTATGACTTGGTAAGTTGGATAATGTAATGGTAATTATGCTAAGTAGGTACCTAGTTACCTAAATAGTTTTATAATGTTACAAAAGCGAAAACCTTTTATTTCAGTAACTGCTTTAATAATCTAGTGGTTAAGGCGTTTGCCGGCAGACCTACTGGTCGTGGGTTCAATTCCCACAGGAAGCATATTTTAATGTGCTTTCGAATGCATGTAATGGGTGCCCTCTGGTTGTTGTTAAAAGAATCAAGTCAGAGACAGAAAGGCCATTCCGAATGAACTCTCACCCCGGGGATAACAAAGTCAATTGGCCTTTTAACACATGATATGAATGAATTGCTATTGTATATTTTCAACCATCAATAGTTTCATCTTTGTACTTTCATGTTGCATTAAATAGTCTTTATTAAATAATAGTCTACAAAAATAAGTTGTTTTAGTACTGGAACAAACTCTTTAGCTAATATTGTATGTTATTTTGATATCATTCATATTATTCATATTTGTCATTCTGTAAATTCTTGGGAAAAGCCCATTTCCAGCAGTGGACAGCTTGCAGCTATAATGATCATGATGATATCACATCACTTTTTAATTTTGGGATTATCAAATGCCCTTAATAATTTCAACATTTTCATTTTCAGTTCACTATATTTATGGAAAGGGAGTGTCCTTCGTAACGCAATACATCAAGCTCAGACAAGTTGTGAATTTTACTTATTGGTAATATTTTTATAAATTAAAAAAAATAAGAAATAATATACTTATTAAATGATGTGTAAAACTCATTTGGTCTTTTATTTTGTATGTCATTACAAAATTTTCATTAAAGTGATATTCCATGTTATCTTTCAGGAGATCCTGAAGGATAACATGGAATATCACCTATTAAAGTAACGGTTATACGGTATAAAACTTAAAACTCATTCTCCTTTGCCTAAATAGCTTTTTTAAAACTATAGCTGCCACGACGATATAAAAAAAAATACTTGTCATTTTGTATTTTTGCAGTCAGTGTTGCCATGAAATTTAATTTGCTACGGCCCAATTTTAATGTTCAAGCTTGCCCGTCTGATACGTAGTATCTCTATTTAGTTTGTGGTCTGTCTTTCTAATTAATTTCATTCGTACTTGTTGTGTTGTTTGTAATTTTCTTGATTTTAGACGGTTATTAGTTATTACTGTGGAATTACTTGATATGACTACAATTTACTGTATAATTTAATTAAAGTTATAAGTGAAAATGGATTTTCAAAACCGTCCCGGTGGTAAAACAGGCGGAGGCGGCGTAGCATCATGGTCGGAAAGCAACAGAGATCGTCGCGAAAGGCTTCGCCAACTTGCACTAGAGACGATCGATCTAAATAAAGATCCTTATTTTATGAAAAACCATTTGGGTACGTCTACATCTGTATATTTAAACTGTGACTTCATACTAAACAATAGTTCTTTTGTTAATAAAACTACAAATCATTTTTACATAAATTCAATTACTAAAATAGATAACAAATTAAATTGTATTATGTTACATTTTTACAGGTTCATATGAATGCAAATTATGTCTTACATTGCACAACAATGAAGGAAGCTATTTAGCTCACACTCAGGGTAAAAAGCATCAGGCCAATTTAGCTCGAAGGGCTGCCAAGGAAGCTAAAGAAGCTCCTCAGTTGCTAGCCCCAGAGAAACCCAGAATTGAACCTAAGAAGTTTGTGAAAATTGGGCGTCCAGGTTACAGGGTAACTAAACAAAAGGACCCTGAAAATGGACAGCAAAGCTTGCTTTTTCAAGTTGATTATCCAGGTAAGGTTTCTTTCATACTTTGGTTATAAGTAACTAAAATATGTCAACAATTTCAAATTTTTGCTTTTTTCAAAACATAATTCACAAGGCATCCCTCAATACCCAAGCGGCCACTGTTGGTTGCCTAACATTATTGGTTTTGTCATTCTCTTCGGGTGGGTAAGGGGTTAAAACATGCTAAAAAGGAAACACCGAAAGATAAAATATACAATGTAGATTAGAATTTACTAAAAATAAATTTTGAACCTGGGCTTCAACAAGCTGACAGTTTTTTCTTTTTATCTACAGAAATAGCTGAGGGAGTGCAGCCTAGGCATCGATTCATGTCAGCTTATGAGCAAAAAATAGAACCACCAGACCGCAGATGGCAATACCTTCTGTTTGCTGCTGAACCCTATGAAACAATAGCATTCAAAGTGCCAAGTAGAGAAGTGGAAAAACATGATTCCAAGTTCTGGACCCACTGGAATAAAGACACAAAACAGTTCTTCCTACAATTTTCATTTAAAATGGAAGCTCTACGGATGCCTCCGCCTCCACCCAAGATATGGGAGAGTCACGGCATGCGCCTGCCGCCGCCGCCGGGCGCGCCGATGCTGGGTGTGCCGCCGCCGCCGCCGTTGCTGCCTGTGCCGCCACCCCCTCCTTCCATGTGAACCATATAAGCAGTCTTATTTCAATTTAATTAAAGTATTTAGACACACTTTTTTCTTTACATTAATTTCCTTACCATAGCAAAGCAATGTTCATATTGATACTGTACTGTAGGGCCTAGTTTCGTTTTTTTTTTTTAATTTTAGTTTCTTAAGCGAGACAGCACAATACATGATGTAAGGCGACATCTTGCTTACTCAGTGGAACTTGCATGGTTTTCACAGAGTATTTTATAATATAATGAAAATAGATTTAAGCTCGACGCAAATTAAGGTGATACCTCGGTGAACACTAGCGCCACCGTCATTTAAAAAAATTACTCACTGAAAATACAAGTTATCAAAAATCCCTCTGCTGTAATTATGGTTCTGGATCGGAAGTTAATTTTAATCATATTCAATTATTAGATTATAGTTTCATATAGTTACAAATTGCAAAACTGCTAAAAGTGGCCGTTTTAAGCAATAAATAAATTTGTATCTATAGGGAATTATAATATAATATGTTTAAAATTAAATTCAGATCCAGAACCATAATTACAGCAGAGGAATTTTTGATAACTTGTGTTTTCAGTGAGTAATGATTTTTAAATGACGGTGGCGCTAGTGTTCACCGAGGTATCACCTTAAGAGATGGTGGTAAGCCACCTGGCCAGGTGGCCTACTATCATCTCTTAAAACCACGCAAGATCCAGTGAGTAAGCGAGACAGCGCAATACACGATGTAAGGCGACATCTCTCCAATCGTTCTTGCATGGTTTTAAGAGTGGTAGTAGCCACCATGGGGTGTTACTACCGTCTCTTAAAACCATGCAAGTTCCAGTGAGTAAGCGAGACAGCGCAATACATAATGTAAGGCGACATCTCCCTTACTTACTGGATCTTGCATTGTTTTAAGAGATGGTAGTAGCCACCCTGGTGCCCGAAACGAGTGAGGTGAGAATTGGAGTAAATATCTCGCTCGCTTTTTCAATCGAGCGAACTTAAACAGGGGGGTTACTACCATCTCTTAAAACCATGCAAGAACTAGTGAATAAGCGAGACAGCCTTACTATTGCGCTGTCTGTATTGGTATGGTAACCTTTGCTTAGAAAGATAATGGTAAAAATAGTTTTATATTATAAATTTTTAATCTTTTGTATATATAAATATATATAGTTTTTGTAGAAAATATTTTATTTTTAACATGAAATCAAAGCGCTATTAAAAATTGATTTTGAATGTAAAACGAAACGTAAAGTAACGGTCCCGCGGCCGTTACGTCAATGCTTCATTCAGAAAAGTTAATTCAATTGAGTTTACAATACAACCATACCAAACAATACGCACGAATTGAATTGTGCGCCCAAAACCAGTTAACGTACTTTCGCGCGCTATTGTATTATTGTTTTAATTTCTATTATAATTAAAGCCAATTCTAAATTATAAATAATGTTTTCTAAGGCCAAGCGTTTCGAAGTTCCAGGTAAACCCTATCTAATATAATATCGCAACTGAGTACAATTTACAAAAGATCTTAAAATTGCTGATTAATTGTGCATTTAAATTAGTAGTTTTTCTATTATAATAATATCTTTATAAACATGTATGAAATTTTTTGTTGATTGTCTTCATAATTTTTTAACTTGATAATTTTAGTTCCTACAAAAACTCCATGTACCAAAGAAGTGAAGAAGTTAGACATTGAAAAACAAAAAGCAATCAAAACACCAGTTCCTCTACTAAAAACTAAGCCTTTGTCAACCAGTTCAAAAGCTGCAGATGTCCAGTCCCAATGCAGTTCAGTGCACAGCACCAAGTCGCTGGTTACGGTTGGTATTTTATTTTTATTAAATATGCTTTTATCACAGTTGTTGAAAATGAAAATAATTTATTTAGTAACTATATGATATATAACAATGATAAACATTCAAGACCCAGACCAATCAGAAAAAGAAAATTTTTATTTGATCTGCCTCATTGAGGTCGGAGTTAATAAAATAAAATCGGTGTGATTTGGAGCGATTCCAGCTATGCTTGAAACATACAACCTCCATAACTCATATATCAGTGTAATTCCAGTTGTCATCATAACTGAAATTGTTATGTATGTCATAAATCTTCTTGGTCTTAGAGGTCTATTTAAACATCTCTCTGAAACCTTTAATCGGATGATACCAACATGTTGGTCAGGTCAAGATGAAAAATGATCTTTTTCTGATTGACCTGGGTCTTGGATGTTTATCTATATATGTATTTGTTATAAAATATAGTATTGTTGTTAGTATCCCATAACACAAGTCTTGAACTTACTTTGGGGCTAACTCAATCTGTGTGGTTTGTCCCTATATATTTATTTATATTTATTTATTTATGTTATGTTATGTTACAGCCTAGACCTACCAAACCACTGAAGGTGTCAGTTATCAACAGCAGTACAAAGAAGCCTATAGTATCTTCTGCCACCAAAATATGTACCAAGAAGAAAGATGAGAAAACGCAGGATGAAATCATTAAAGCCCAAGAAGTGGAGATCAGGTAAAGACTGTGTGTGTGTGTGTAATTTGTGTAGTATTTAATTATAAAGTACAAGAATGAACATTCTAAAAATGTTAGGCTAAAAATAGGCAGTGTATCAATTTTTGCTTTTAAAATGTTACATGAGTAAATTCAGTCACAAAAATTTCACTGCTCAGAATAGCAAGCTGCACCCAGAATTTTCCTATTTGAAGAATATTCTCCAACCGTCTTACAGATGGACTATCAAGATTATGCTGTGCTTCAATAGTAACATAATTGCTGTTAGTAATGTTTTAACAAATTGCTGTAAAAATTAACAATCCAACAAAAAAAGTCCATTTGTATAAATTTGCTCTTTGAATAGATGCGAAAAAATATATGACACCTATTTTTTAGATATACAATAATTTAATTTTTTTTTCTATATATTGAAAATATTTGGGAAATTCAATTTTTAACATGATGTGTCATACCACATAAAGTCAAATCATGTATGTTTCTTTGGCATTACAAAATAAATAATTACAATAAAAATAAAACAAAATCAGTTATTACCATAATACAATCTACATCAAACCAAATTTTAGGTGACAAACACAAAGTATAATTGATTTAACTTTATCTGTGACATCACAACACTATTTAATAATTTTACTATTTTCTTTTTGAATACATACTTACAAATATATAAGGAAATAGACAACCCGACCATGTCTATTATCTAAATATACAGCTATTATACTTGTTTAATAAAATTACCTTCATTACAAATTTATGGATATTCAACTGCCATGCGTTTTTTTGTGTATTAATAGAGTCCTCCCCATACAAAAACATGTTAACGCCATTAATTTAAAATGTTCTAATATTTCGTTTATTTTTTTAGAAATAAAGACCATACAATAACAGAATACAATAAGCAAATCGAAGAATTAAAAAATGAGATTGCTACTCTACAGAAAGAAATGAAAGAAACCTTGATTCAAAAAAAGGAATTTGAAGAACTGGATAAACAACTTTCAGAAATATCATTGACAGGCATAACTAAATTGAATGATGATGGAAGTAATATTGACGATAAAACTACTGATGATATGAAGCGTAAAATATTTGAATTAGAACTACAGTGTGATAGATTAGAACAAGAAGTTACCAGCAAACAACTGGAGCTGACATCACTTGAAGAAGTCATAGCCATTCGAGATAGTTTGTGCCAGGATCTACAGGCAAAATTAACTAGTGTAGAAACCAATCTCGAGGAAACACGCCAACGCTTGGAAATGGTGAAAGGACATCACGCCTTAGCACTGGAAGCTAATGAGAGCATTAGAAGAGAGTACAAAGTAGAATTAGAAACACTCAAGTCTAAATTGGAAGAAGAAAAACAAGTAATTATGAATAAAAATAAAGTGGACCAAGAAGGCATAAAAACCAAGTACAATGAACTAATTGAATCTATTAAGAGCCAATTGGTCAAAGAGAGAGATGACACGATTAGTGAATTACAGCATGAAATAGCAACAAAAGAATTAGAAATGAAAGCAAAACTTGAACAGATCAATGAAGCTACCCACGAAAAGTTGAGACTGTGTGAAATTCAATTTGAGGAACGTTCAAGAAATATACAAGAGCATTGTGCACAGCTACAAAGCAAAGTTAAATATTTGGAACAGGAGGAGCAAGATTTGAAGTACAGCCTTAGTTTGGCTGAGGAGCAAAATCTAACATTGCAGAGGGAGTTCAAAAAGTTACAAAATGAGAATGATTCACTCAAAAAAGAGAAAAATTCGATAATGAAGGAAGTGGAAGAGCTGAAAGAGGATTCTAAAAGGAAGCTTATAGATTTTGAAAATGAAATCAATAAACTGACTGTAGAGGTAGAAAAAACAACCAAAGAGAAGAATAAGTTTGAAATGTCCTTGTCTGTTACAAGAGATATTGTGCAAGTGCTGACCATGCGCCTGAGGGAGTCTGACAATGAACTCGAACACCTAGAGGAAAAGGTTCAAACATTAACTGACTCAAAAGAAATGCTGGAAAATGAACTTTCTACTTACAAAAATACTCTGAATAATACAGTACTCGAATGTAATGAATATAAAGATGCACTTGTCAATATTTTGAAATCAAAAGCAGCACTGGCCAAAGAACATAATAGAATTATGGAACACAATGTAACTTTGATAGAGAGTTTACAGAATGTGGAGAAAGAAGCATACAGGGAGTTAGGTTCCATTAAGAATGAACTTATAGAGGATGTGGAGCTGATTAAAAAGGAGTCTAAATCCCAAATACAAATGCTTCGTGAAGAGGTAAGTAATCAATTAAAAAAAATATATATTAAATTAATTATTAATTTTCTAACATGAGAGATTGTATTAAAAACTTTTCAGAATAAGGTTATTATTGCATTGCCAGATTTTGAATCACAGAAATGAGAACAGAATGAGACCAAAATGCTTTACATCATTGTAAATGGCAATACAATTTCAATTGATGAAGGCTACATTGTTATGTACACTGCATGTGCCATGTGTTGAGATATGAGAAATTTTCTACATACATTATACTACACGCATGTAAATCGTATGTTCATATCTCGCTGTCACCTCTCTCTGGCCGTATGCTTGACTGCCTACATAATTGTATCGTGACATTCACTGTTGGCGCGGAAACTGAGCGAGTGAGAGTGAAACATGTCGATTTCGTAATGTTGACATCGTTAGCAGCTCCACTTTTCAAACAGTGTTCTTGGATCAATTATTAATCATCAACACCCAAGAGATCACTGGTGGTCACGTAACGTTATAGGTGCTACTGTTTCCTCTTGTTAGAAAGATTAATTATTATGATTGAATTTGAATCTCTCATTTGTCCATATGAATCCATTTATTTAATGAGTATTATACTCGTATGTGCAGGTGGAGAAGAAGAACGTGCTATGTTCGCTAGCGCGGTCTCACGCGGACGCGGCGTCGGCGGCGGCCGAGCAGTCGCGAGCGCTGCTGGCCGCCGCCGCCGCAGACCTCGCCCGCCTCGAGGCAGACAACCTGCGCTGCCACCAACAGGTTTATATATACTGCTTCTAAATTCAAATTCAAATTGTTTATTTTCAATATAGAATATCTTATCACTTATTGACGATTGTTACTTATTTAACGTTCACCACCACTTCCAAAGCGCAAGTGGAGAAGAAGCGGCGCCACAGACTCCACTGCAGCATTTTCTTCAAAAGTGTCAATTCACAAAATTAGAGTCAAAACAGACGAATTTACATTTGCGTGAATATTTTTATAATTACAATAAGTTTATCATTAAACATTAAAATAGTTTAATAAAAATGTCAAGTAATAAAAGTGTCATATTTCTCTATAATCTGTGGTCTGATTAAGATTGCAGTACCACGTAGCGTCGGTAATTTTCACTGGCACCGAATAGACCGGAACCAAATGAAAACATCAATGAATAACGAACTTATTGCGACTTCATAAGATTTTAAATTCATTAACTAGGACTCGTCCATCTTATTCTTGGCGCTGTAGAAAACCTTAAACACGCGTATACAAATCAGCTAATAGCGAATGGGCTATTTCATACGGCGCGCTATGATTGGCAGAAATATTTTTGCTATAGCACTAACTAATGAATGTCCATGGGAAGATGATCCATTCTTAAGATGTTCACCTAGCTATCCGTTCCTTACGCAACAGAATATTACATTTACATATTAATATTATTATTGGTGAAAAATCTGCTTATAATGACAAAACTTCCACTCTATACGCGCAATTGAGGACTGCTGAAGTCGGAAAACCAATTACTTTTATTCATACATCTATAAAATATTTCTTCACTGAGCAAGATTATTTTGTTACAGATTGAAGACCAACAATCCCTTGTAGTGGAGCTGTCTTTACTTCGCCAAGAAAATGAGGAACTATCGATGACCGTTGCAAAGCAATCGTCTATTATCGATAAAATGAAGAAAGAAATGGAACAAACTCAAGCGAAACCAAAATCGCCATCCGTCGTAAAGAAATCGCTTAAGATTGGAAAAGAAAATCTGCAGAATGTTATTTCCCCTTTGAGGGAACGAAATCATTAAATCTAAGAAATCGCCAAAAATTTTATATTACTTAATTGCAGCTTATTCTATCTATAATTTGTTCTCTGTTAACTGCTAATGAAAATTCAATTTACCAAATGTTGTTTAAATGAATAGTTTGAGATCGCCTAATTGTTGTGTTGATAATGATGTCTAACTAAACATTTCATTTATTATTTTTTGTTTAATATACACAAAAATAAAAAAAAGGATATGCAATAACACTTAACGAGTGTTTCCATACTATGATTGTAGTCTATAAATCAACATTTAGTGTAATTTTCTTAGGTCATATTAAGTGAGCTAATATGTTATCATGACCACCATTTCAGGAAATGTTTTCACGTATGGGGTACCCAAATCTAAAATCTAGCTACATTCTGTAGTAAGTCTAGTTAGGCTCCTGAAGGCCTACAAGTAACTACTATTGACAAAAAATGGGTTCATATTTTTTAAATTATGAATGTTTTTTAAGGTTGTTTATTTATTTTCATGATTTTTATGACTTAGTTTTATAGGTTTGTGTTTTGATAAGTTCGATTTGTGGTGCATTTTTGAACATATTTAAATAAATTATTAAAATATTGTTTTTTTTTTTAATTTATAATTATACCGCTATACTATGATTATTTACTAGCGGAGACTACCTAAGATCTAAGACTAGCGGTTGCCTGTATGGTACTTTAGATCACGCCAAAAAGTAAGTTATTTGTCAGTTTTCCCCACATTCCAAGGACCTGAACTCATGCGGTTCTGATGAGGTAGAATAAATCAAGCTGTAAGTGCTTTGAGTTTCTTTTAATAAAGTAAAGCGGCCTTGGAATCCGCGAAATTATTATAATAATTTCTGTGCGTAGTGTATATTTTCTTTAGTACAAGTGAATTTAGACCGTTGTAATCATAGATTAGTATTGTTGTTAACGATATTTAAGACGATCGATTAAAAACTTACATAACGGCAGTTTGTCTGGAGCTACTCTTTACTATTGCATCACACATCCTTCAAACTCAAAAACGGGGTATTATATCTGCTGTTGTTAGTTAGTAGATCAGTATCCCGCAGACATTCTCATGCTGCAGCATGCGTGAGCAGCTGAAAGCTGTGTGTAAAACTCAAGTAACTGTATACCAAAGAATTTGAAATACAATTCAAAACAGATGAAAGTTGGTGTAGTCTACAGCATTTCACTAGGTACCTACTCACCACACAGCCTGCACACAATAGTGAAAAGTATGATAAAACATCTCAAAAAAAATCTCCATTAAAATTAAAAACTATGTTTTCTAAATAAAAATACACGGCATTCATTCTGAAATAACCCATGAGCTACGGTTGCGCATCGGTGACCGAGACAAGGCCCATCGTTTTTATGTCCGTCGTCGGGGGAAGGGGAAAAACGGAGTCCACAGAGAAATTACATAGTAGTAAAAAATACTTCTATTATACGCCGTGGTCTAGCTAACTAAGATAATATCTGAATTATTAAAAAAAAAAACGATAATTTCAGTCTTAAATTTATTTTGAATTTTTGTCGAATTTACAACACGATGCAAAGCTATATCTAATAGTGCATTAACTTATTGAGTACATAAGCATTTTTGGCAAGACCACGTGAGATAGCTGGAGTGCTTTCAAAACAGTACTGAAACACGAACCAACATTGTTTTTTTGCCAGTATGCGTGTTTTAGGCGCATAAAGTTCCTGAATGTAGAATAATACTGATTAGCTGATTACAGGTATTTTAAATTAGCAAGAAAGTAATACCATAAGATATTATAAAATTTGTCTGGTGTCATTGGTCTGTTTATAAAATTCGTATAACCTACAGACTATCTCACGCCTATTTCGTAAACAAGCGCAAAACACTTCTTACTTACACATTACCTTAAAACTTACAAATACAAAGGGGTTTTACAAAATCACTCTTTTTGGTAGATCAGACTTAAAAACAATCACAATAAATTTGAGATTCGGACATCAACTTACAATCTATGACTATCTTATGAGAATGTTATTAAAAATATGTTTACCACATACTACACGAGATTTTAAAGACTATTATTACTGGAGAACTTAGTTCATAAATACAAACAAAGGTAACTAAAATTGTTAACAATTTGGTATGAAAATCTACAATGTTAGTCAAATAATAATTTCAGTCTTTGGGTAAATAAAGGAACAGTGATTTGTCAATATAATGCACTGCTACAATTCAGTCTTCTGGTAAAAAAAAAAAAAAAAGTGTAACGGGTAGAACCGCGGTGCAAAGCAATGCGTACTTACCCCGGCGCCCGCGCCTCTCCCACCTGCCACAACGCGTGGACTACACCCTGTGCGCGCCTCAGTCGGTCCGCGAGAGAGCTACCGTATTGTCCGTCCGGCGACGGCCCGCGCTTTCCCGCCAATTACGATCAGTGTACCTCATTACTGTGTTGTATTTGTTGTTAATTATCCTAGTTTTTGAATAAACCGTATTCAACAAAGTGAACTCTTATTATTAAGCGACCCCGACGCTTTACAGTGGCTGCCCAACTCGTGGCTTATCGAACCCAAGCCCCAAGTACCTACCTAGTTTGAGTGCTAGTGCCGTGCCTACAAATAGGTACCTACCTAAACAACAATGCCGAGGAAAACACGTGCCACGCGGGTCGCCGACAACCTAGCCAGCGGCGACGAGACAAGCGGACATGAAGATTTCGACGAGGCTTCGGAGCAGAGTCCCGGTGGGGCCCCCGCTGCCGCCGTCCCAGCGTCAGGACGCACCGACTCTACCACACGACCGACAGACACCGAGAACTTCCTAGCCGGTGTCCTGGAATCTTTCGCCAGGATGCAAGCGGAAACTAACCGCACCCTGGTGGAAACCATCAGATCATCTTTGAGTACACCAGCAGCCGCGACGCCAACGCCACCGGCCGACTGCGCTTCTACCGTTAACCGCAAAGGAGGGAACTTCTCCAAGTGTACGGCGAGGTTCAACGGCGGTTCCCGTGACGCGGAGGTCCTGGAGGCGTTCCTCGATGCTGTGCAGGTGTACAAGGAGTGCGCGGATGTTAGTGACGAGCATGCGCTGCGCGGCCTCCCCATGTTGCTGGAGGGCGACGCGGCCGTGTGGTGGCGCGGCACCCGCACCACCGTCGCTACCTGGAAGGAAGCCATCACGCGCCTCCGTGCCATGTATGGCACCCCGCAACCAGCCTATAAGATCCTGCGACAAATATTCAGCGAGGAACAGAAGGAATCCGAACGTGCTGAAGTGTTTATCTGTAGAGTGAGATCCCTATTAGTTAAATTACCATACGAAGTGCCTATTCGTATGCAAGTTGATATTATTTACAGTTTACTACAACGACGTGTTAAGAAGCGATTACCTAGAGACGATATTGTTAGTTTAGATAAATTTGTTGAGAAGGCGAGGGTCGTCGAGGATACAATCTCGGAACTGGCGGTGGTGAGTACCTCAACCTTAGAACACTCATCTAACTCGGGCGTCACGATGCAACCGGCGAACGACTCGAACGAGTCCCGCACGCGTACACGTGAACTCGAACCGATCGAGTACGCCCCTACTACCGGTCCGAGCGCTACTACCGACTCAAAACTCACTTCTAACTCGAACGAAAAATTTAAACGCGAGAACCGCATTCGTTGTTCTTTTTGCAAATTTTACGGGCATAATGTAGCTGAATGTAGAAATTTAAAAAGCAAACAGGAAGCGGTAACCCCTGATGTCGACAACATCGAAAATAGTAGTACTTCCAATCCGATACGTTGCTACGGATGTGGTCAACCGGGCGTAGTGAGGTCTAAATGCGAAAACTGCCTTAACAAAAGTGTACCACCGAAGGCATGTGATTTTAACACTTTGACCGTCACACGCGCACCGCAGCTGACGACGTCATCACTTCCCACTGTTTCTGTTAAAATCGCCAATAAGGTAGGTGTTGTTATTTTTGATACAGGGTCCACCTGTAGTATTGCAGGTACTCTTTTATACAAATTTTTGCTGTCAGACGGGGTACGCTTTTGCGAGACGGAACGCACCATCGGGCTTGCGGACGGTTCTCGACGTGTAAGAAGAGTGTTGACCGCGACAGTACCAATATATTTAAAAGATAAGAAAATATTTACAGAATTCATGGTATTTCCGGATGAAAATACCCAAACATTATTAGGCCGCGACTTTATCGCGAAGGCCGGTGTTATATTAGATTTAGCCCAGGAGTCATGGTATTTTTCTGACAACCCCGATCAGGTGTTCCCATTCGTGCGGTCTGTCCTTTTAAAAGATACGAAGCTGATGCGAGCGAATATCTCTAGCGTTTATTTGTGCAACGACGAGGCTTCCTTATCAACCCCGATTGTATGGCTTAATCAAACTCCAGGTCGGGAGAAGCGGAATAGGGGGAGGCCTCGTAAAACTAACCCGGCGACGGGGGCGTAACGCCTGGGTTAGAGGGGGAGGTTGTAACGGGTAGAACCGCGGTGCAAAGCAATGCGTACTTACCCCGGCGCCCGCGCCTCTCCCACCTGCCACAACGCGTGGACTACACCCTGTGCGCGCCTCAGTCGGTCCGCGAGAGAGCTACCGTATTGTCCGTCCGGCGACGGCCCGCGCTTTCCCGCCAATTACGATCAGTGTACCTCATTACTGTGTTGTATTTGTTGTTAATTATCCTAGTTTTTGAATAAACCGTATTCAACAAAGTGAACTCTTATTATTAAGCGACCCCGACGCTTTACAAAAGTCATTTTTCTATTTCATTCAAACAAATCCCATCATGTTCTATAATAGTTTTAAGCAGTTATACATCATAATCATTAAATTAAACAAGTAATATTGTGAGTATCATTGGTTCACTTGATATGTATGGTATGACACATTTTAAAATACAAAATTCATTCAACTTAGTTTTTATAGTTGCAATGTCTTAAAATAAATCACGAACACATATAAATAAAATAGTGGAAAGTAAAACATTAATTCTGCAAATACTTTCAAAAATATACCTTAACTACACATCCAATCAGATTGTGGTATTGAAGCTTAATCAATGTGAGCGTATCTCGGCACAATGTCTTCGCGGATGAGCAAGTCACAAGCAGGCAGGCCAGGGAGAGGAAGCGAGTCTTGTTCTACAGCAATCAAAGCGCTTTCCGGGCCAGGCAAGCGACCATGCCAAACATAGTAGTAAAACAGTTGTTGCATTGCTGCCATAAATCTACGCTGCTCAGGGCCTTCAGAGTCAAATGTA
Source organism: Apomyelois bistriatella (assembly GCA_947044815.1). NCBI lineage: Eukaryota > Metazoa > Arthropoda > Insecta > Lepidoptera > Pyralidae > Apomyelois > Apomyelois bistriatella. The sequence continues at coordinate 5,220,033 of OX345693.1, forward strand.
CCCAAGATAGCCTCTACATCTGCATTAATTCCTGCCATTCCCGACCCACGTTTACCTCCGCCGGCACCTGACCCCATTACCACGTACATAGGAGTCCTGAGACGTAGTCTAGCGAGACTTACTAGTGGACATAATGTTCTAATAGATGATATTAGACCTACCAACCCTTCATAGGTTTTATTAAAATGATTGAAAACAGCTTGCGTCAAGTTTTTCTCGCCAATTATGCTATCGTTCACCATTTTCTCTACAATTTCTGATGTCCAATTTAATGTTTTCATTTGTAGCAAATCAGAGTGGCCAGAATGTTGTGTGGTACCAAATACCATTGGCTTAAAAACCTTATCTTTTCCTGAATCTTTAGCTTCCTTTTGGGCATCCCAACTTTCATATGCATGCTGCCTTAACAGATCACCATCTAATACTAGCCAGGAATATTTAAACTCGCCAGCTAAAGGTAATGCTCCTATATTATTACCTAACCATATATCAGGGATAGCTGTGAAAATTTCCAATGCTGAAATATTTCTCAAGCAATTAACATCAACACAGTTAATTCTATGTTTGAATTGCTCATTTGTCTTTTGAGATTGTTCTAATGGTTCACCAGGAAAAATAACAGATGCTGATGAGAGCCACACCCGTGAGTACAGCTTGTGCGCCTTCGGGACGGTGGTGAGTGCAGCGGTCAATGTCGCTCCAGCTCTATGTCCTAACAAAGTAACCGACTCTGGATCTCCACCAAAGTGTTTGATGTTGTATTTTACCCATTGTAAGGCAACCAAAAGATCACTTAGTGCATAATTTCCAGATGTCTCGGGATATTTTGACTTTGACAACATTTCCAGAGCAAGAAAACCAAAAGGACCAAGCCTGAAATTTGGTCGGACAAAAACGACTTCTTTGGTACGAGCATACAATGCTGATGGCTGTGCCGGACTTATTCCTCCAGCTAACGAGTTGGCGCCAATCAAAACAACGACCGGTAGAGGCGAGTCGTACCTCACGTGAGGTGTGACGACATCGACAGTCAGACAGTCCTCTTCACCAATCATAGTGCCATTCTCCACGAATTGTGTGCAAAGTGGGCCAGGTTCATGAGCTGTTCTGGTTCCATTCCAACAGAGTGATATGTTGTTCAGTGATTGGGCATAAGTAAATCTTTTTTCACCCACTGGAGGAACTGCATATGGTATGTTGAAATATTTATAAACACCTTCATCCAGAATTCTGTAATTGAAAAAAAAAAGCCTGAATTGTAATACATTATACATTGGAATGTTATTTAATTCACATATCAACTTTACCCGGTTGCATCCCAAGTTGCAATTTTTTACCTTCATAGTGTACTTAAGAGATATTATTACTTGCCTGAAAACAAACCCTTTGGGATTTTAAATTGTTAGCTGTTCCCCGCGGTTTCGCCCCGCGCCACTAACCTTCCCCAAAAATCAGGCTTTCAAATACAGTTGTTTTTTTTCATTTCCAACCTGTAGTAGTTCTTAACTTAAAAGCATTCAAACAAACAAACATCTTTGGCTATATTAAATTAAGAATAGATGAAGTATATAATGTAGGTATCAGTTATAATAATTACCCTTCAACAGGTCCGCAAGTGGTGAGCGTGGTCATATATTTCCCGAGCCGCAGCGGGCGCTCGGCCGGCGGGCCCGCGCGGGCGCCCACCGCGATCCCCACGATCACTACCAGCAGCACTAGCAACACTACTGCACACACCACGATGTCATCTGAAATTATGACACATTACGTGCTTGGATGCAGGTTAACACGTGTGTCCTGGCTGCCATGTGGTAGTCGTTAAAGGAAACGCTAGAGGCCGAGAGGCGGCTCCGAAGAACTCTGGACACGAGGGCGTGCATGGTCGATTGACGACCCTACACGAAATTAATGATGCCACATTTAGTATTTTGTATGGAAATCTTTTGAACCTCACAATCCCCCAGAGGAGCATGGTAAAGACAGAATAAACACGATGAATTTGCAATAAAGATTTGCTTACAATTTATAAATATTTCCTTGACCACATCACGTCTGCTAATTAGGGACGCAATAATTACTAATGTAGTAAAGGTGAGAGACCATCCCCTAAGTGAGAAAATATTGAAATATAATAGACTGGACAAGTAATACATTATGAGATTTTCTAACATTTGCATGAAAACCATTCAAATATTCTATGACATATTTTTTTCTTTAGAGGCAATTTAACTAAGCTCACTTTGATCCTATTTTTTGAAAGAAAGGCAGTTTCATATTTTATGGAAGAATAAAAACACTACCTAATTTATGAAAGTGTGCATTGTTTACCAGGACCATTCTTACCAAAAACATAAGCTACTGTGCAACATACCAATGATAAATTTCTTCTGCCTTATCCTCTCTTTCAATGGGAGCTTGGTTGCCACTTTGCCATCTTCTTCCTGTTAGCAACAATAACAAAATGTTATTAAATTATAACAAAATCTTTAAAAAAAAATACTGAAACATCTCAATCATGATAATACTCACAGTTACATCCAATTTAACATTTTCCATTCCAACATTTGGCGTGTCCAGTTTTTCCTCCAATGTTTCCATTGATGCAAGAGTAGCTTCATTATTGGCAGTGCGTCTTTGAAAGACTTTTGGATATTTGATATTAGACAAAACACCCATGCGTTTTTTAGGTTCTGTGCCCTCATCTAAAAGAGTATCATGTTTATGATAAATTTTCGTCTTCTTTCGTGAATAAAATCAAAACTATTTATTTTACAAAAATATATGTAAGACTTATAACTAGCACTTTTATTTGATTCTGACACAGTAAGATTTGCCTTTATTTTATTTTCTAGTTTGCCCCCCTAAAATTATTTTAAAAAATATTTATTTTCTTTGCTCATTTGTGTTAAGGTCATAGGATTACACAATCATATCAAATTTTGCCTAATTTGGTCTTGTAGATATGAAGCCAATTGGCTGTGACAGACTGACAGACGCATAAGTGATTCTACAACGGCCCCATTCTTTAATTTTATTGGGGATTCCTTAAAAATTATTTAACGATGCAAGGCTGCAAAGAAGTCCTAAAAATTTACATCAGAAGAAAAAACATGGTAATTTTTTTTAAGTGTACACAAACTATAATGGAAGGAACTCCACTGAACAAAGCCTAGCTCTTAAATTTATGATGATGACTAACAGCAGCCCCATGGCAATTTTGTAAATCACTCATAACTGACATCTGACTATAAACTACCTGCCTACCACATTTTTTAGCTTAATAGCTCCAAATATTTGTGAGACTTCATGGTTGCTACAAAGATATACATATTTGTTATATATGTCTATTTCCAGCTTTTATATTCTACAACTAGCAAAATGATAAACAAAATTCAAGATTATTGTTCATAAGCATACATATAACTTAATACTTATGGCTTCATTCTCAACCTTCCCTTAGCTTCTTTGTGACACTAAATTACTAATTATTTGAATATGTAATGACAAATAGTTTTTACACTGTTAAAAACGGAGAAAAGGAATTGCAAAACATATGAAACCTGTCATAGCCCTAAGGTTTAAACTTTTAGAAATAAACAAATCTTTATAATCCCACTGTGTTCATTAATTATTAAAAATTACCATTTTCATGTTGTGGCCGGTGATGGAGAAATTGAGTGAAGGGGCATGTATGCAAGAATTGTAATCTGTTATGTTTAATTTTAGGGCCCTCATCAGTCTTTTCATTTTCGCCATCTTTCTCAATAGCTGCATCATCATCCTGCAAATTAAGTTTTGAACTGTAAGTTTGTAAATAGCATTGGAGGCTATCGATAAATGGAGATCAGCCTTATATTGAAAATAGAAGCATCTTCTTGATATAAAGAATAAGAGCAGCATACGAAAACATACCTTTGGTTTATCTGCATTTCGAGTAAAAAATCCAGGCATTTTAATAGCTCCTATGGGAATAAACTTCGGTTTTACTTCTCTGCCTTGCTCCGTGACCTCTCCAGAAAGAGCAGCTTTTACAGGACCTTCGGGATCTGACTTATCTTCACTTGCTTCTATGTTTTCATTATCAGCTTTTAACATCACTTCTTTTTCTTCTGCCTCTATTTGTTTTTTATCCGGAGTTTTATTCTCTTCCTCACTCTCAAGTTTGTTTATATCAATTGTACTCATGGCCTGAACAAAAAAATCCGAGATATTGCATGCTCGCGAAATTAAAATCACACTAAATTCATAAGCGATGAATTATACTTACTCTAATTTCTTTTCACTGGACATAAACGAAGCTAACCCTTTATATATGACGATATGATACAACAGTTTTCTTTGATTTCTCTTCACCAAGCTTGTGAATTTACGCGAAAATACCGGGAACGCCGACCACCGCCATTGATTTTTTTTTTTACTTTTATTTTAATAGTGTTGGTGCTATTGCCGCTCGATAGTCAACTATCGATCTCGATAGCGTAGAGTTTCGGTAGACTATCGATAATATCTGTCTTACACATAGTTTATTTTTAATACTTTTTACGGCCATGGAAACTAGTCCTTTAAGGCCTTTTTGAATTTATCATATCTTCTTCGGGGGGTACTTACTGGTGATACCTCGATCACAGATATATTCCTATATCTGTGACCTCGATGAACACTACACGTTTAAAATTAACTTCAGTGCCCCTAGTGTGAGTTTTTCTTAACGCAGACGCTAGCGACTGCGTTAGGATTTTGTATGGAATTTCTTAGATGCCTTACTATCCACCAGAGGCGCTTTACATGTCTGCTGTACAAAATCGCTAACGCAGTCGCTAGCGTGACGCTAGCGACGCTAGTAGCGTCTGCGTTAAGAAAAACTCACACTAGGAGCACAGATCCAGAACCTTAATTACATAACACGGATTTTACGACACGATAATACTCGATAAAACCTAAGTTTCGGAAATTAAATACCACGTACTAAAAACCATGCAAGATCCAGTGAGTAAGCGAGACAGCGCAATACATGATGTAAGGCGACATCTCGCTTACTCACCGGATCTTGCATGGTTTTAAGAGACGGTAGTAACCCCCGCGGACAAAGCGACTATCTATTTAATTTCCCTCTAAAAACTCTTGTCACTACACAAGGTTACATCTTGTTATAGATTTATAATAGATGAAGCTATGATTTGTCATTTGGTGCAAAAATGAGATGGCGAAATAGGAAAGATGAAAATAAAAACAATAAGGAGTAAAGATACATTTTCTGTCTTTGTCATCGAGCCCGTCTTCTTTTCTTGGCCAACTCGAACATCATGTCATACAAAAACTTAGGCCAAAAAACACTAAAATTCTTTGTTTGTAATAAAATAAATTATCTACAACAATGATCTGTCTACAACCGCTTGCTAGGCTGATTTTGACATTTCTAACACAATCCAGTTCCCTAAGTATCACTTAGAGGGCGCTATCCAAAGTTAGAACACGCTATGGTTTCGTTTGCATGTAGAGCAATCGCGGACATTTTATATTAATATTTCAATAACTTTAATAACCACTGAATCAATTTTGATGCCCAACGAACTTGAAAACTCTATTGATATTTCCTACCAGCCTCGCAAATTTCATCAAAATCGGATTATCACGGTACAAACATACAATGTGTTTTCGGCTCTTTTAAAAGATTTAGTAAACCAAAAGCAAAGAAAATATAGAATACGCGAACCAAAAGGCCTTTGTTATTATTTGGAGTGTCACGAGCACATTGCCGACCCTTAAGACATTCTAATTTGTGTGTCAAACGTAAGCGGAGATGATAAATACGTTCGAAAGATAGAGCATCGTTGGTTTTTTAATTTTTGCCACATTACAATATTCAAACTATTGGAACAGTTTATAACTCTGGTTTATAAATGACTTGCTTTCGCCCGCGGCTTCGATCGCGTTAATTTCCCTCGCCGACAATGCTTTTTCCCGGGATGAAAGTTTGTCTTTCTCAATACTTTTATGTGTATGCGAAATTTCAAAAAGATTGGTTCAGTAGATGAAAGCGTAACAAACACAAACCAACAAACAAACTCAAAAATTAGTTTTACTTTTAAATGAAAGCCAGATATGTACTGTAAATTTACCGTAATTTATGTATTAATGAATAATAACAATAATAAATTAACAATTAATTAATGTTTTTCTAATGCTTTAACTAACAAATCATTTATGTGTGTAATAAGATTTCGAGGGTCTACGACAAGACCGGCGGTGACCATTGCATTCGAAAATAATTGTTGAGTCACCATGTTCGCTAACTCCTTGTCACTAGAAAGGAGTTTGTGCAGCTTTTTGATGATGGGATGTCTGCAACAGAAAATAATAGATAGTATATTAATTTAATTTGGATTTCTATGTTTAATGGTGCGTACAGAACAGACTGATGAAATGTAACACAATATGTAGCATGCAATGAAAGAATTTGCCGTACACAGTGCTGCAATGAGTCATGAAATGTAACAATTTCTCATAGTTTGGACGTGTTGCGCGCGCGAACTGTGCATTTCATGCGCACACTACGAGCATTACAAGACGCGCGGAGCGATGCGTGATTTATCGGTTATTCGACAATAAATAGTACACCCAGGTATAATTAATTATTAAATGTAATAAATACAGAAAGAAAATGTATACAGAGTTATGGAGAAATAAAAAGTGACAGATATTAAAACAGATACATCAAAGTAAATATACAAAAGTATAAATGGCCAGATGACAAAATAAATTTAAACAGGTCCAACATTTCGGACGAACACAAAAAGGCGCGCATTGTAGAAACAGATGTATATATGCGGGAGGTTCGTAATAAATGAGCGCGCTATGCGTCCACGCTTGCAGCGAACATGCAAGGAAAGGCAGAATATTACATTTCATGTTACGAATGTCTTCAGTTTGTACACCTTCAAGGTGCGAAACTGATGAAATATAACATTCAATCGATTTATCAATTACCAATTCTTTATGCAAGAAGTACACCGCTGGAAATGATGATGATAAATTAAAGTGTAGTTTATACAGTTATTTATCTATGCAAAAAAAGTCTTGTAAAATGTTATAACTTACTTTGTATTAATTTCTAATTGTGGCCTCAATAACGCAAATCTGTTTTCTTCGCTAAGATTCTGGGCTTGTGTCCGGATAAAATGCCGAGCTGCTGCCATCTCTTGTACGGTGACAACACATGGATGGGTATCCAGTTTCTGAGTTGTGCGAACTTCGAATACTTTGCCAACTAAGTTAGATTTCAAGTAAGAAATTAATTCATCTACTTGTGCCTGTTGAAGACTGTCACTACCTGTTAATGACAAAACAATGTATTAATTAAATGCCAAAATACAAACACGAAGATGTGATATTTTTGTGTCTAATATTGTATCCCAACAGAGGTTTGTACTCAGCTGAAATGTGGAAACTTTGTCATTTAAGGTTCTTTCCATGCCCATATATCCTAAATCTCATCTGCTCATGTACGGATTACAAATAACCAAATGTAGAAATTATTAGAAAACTTACCTATTACTGTTTCAGCAGTATCTGCAGAATCTTTTTGCATATCATTCTCAACAGAGACTAGTGATTTCCCTCCAAATTCCTTTAGTTCTAGAAGAACTAATTCATCATACATTTCATAACAAAACAAAACTTCGAGATCTTGCTTTTTGAGTGACTCAAAATATGGCGAAGTCTCTGCTAATTCACGGCTGAAAAATATTAATAATATGAATTTGTATTACAAGGTAAGCAAAAGCATATAAGTAACCATATTTGCTTGCTGCCGCACCCTACAGCAAATACTTTTTACCTTGGAGCAGCTAAGTAATAAATAGATTTCTGGTCGTTCTTTTGTCTTTTACTGTATTCTGATAGGGATGTTCTTACACCACTTCCGAGTTTAGATGATTCAAATCGCAACAATTTTGCAATTTCCTCCTAAAAAGACAAAATGCGATTTATCGAAATGTTAACTAACAATAATTGTATCACCAAAAGAATAATACCACCTACAGAAACAAGAAAAATTTAAGAAATCGGATTGTATTTGTGAGTATAGAGTAGATGTAGTGTTAACACCTTATAGGTACCTGTAGGCTGTAGGTAGAAACTAGACAAGTTATTTGCGAATAAAGGATTTGGCAATCTATTTGTTGTTTGCATAATTTAAAATAAAAATAATCTATAGATTGAGACAAAAAGAAGCCGATTTTTGAAGTAGCGTAGCCGCCACGCCCGATTTCCCTAGCCGCACCCGCCGCCTCGCCGCCGACAGTGTTTGAACAGTACAGTGCCACAAACTTATCTGACCCGGTCGCGATGGCGCCACAATCTATGTCTATTGCACAAAGTTGTATGAAGTTTCCTTAGTTTCGATTTCTGCCACCGGGTCAGATAATTTTGTGGCACTGTACGTATAGTTCGCGGCATATAAGTTGGCAATAAACTGAAATTACCTTGAATGCGCAGTAGCCGATTTTCATACAAACTTTAACGTGCGCAGCCCCCCGCACATCCCGTTTGATAAATATTTGAGTAAATGGATTGTATGTTAGGTGAATTAAAATGAAAGTACCTTTTCTATGGGACTTTGGCTAGTTACAATCCCTTCTTTCAGGAAAATAGAATAATCCTTATAAAATGTATCATATCCCACTGGATCTTTCTGAGACATTTCAACCATGAATTTCAAGAAGCGATTCGTAAGCACTGTCCTAAGTTTACTGAAATAAAATTACGCTATAAGTATAGTTCCATTGTAAAGTTATTTTGGAAATTTGCTTAATAAATAAGAATTAAAACTCACGTGATCAAAGCACCATTTTGCAATAATTCTCTGCTAAGATTTAGTGGAATGTCTTCAGAGTCAACAACGCCTAAAAAAGAAAAATATTTATTAAAGGTACTTTTTTTCACTGCCGTCCAAGCTTAAACGTTAACCAACATCTGGGGCCCGATTCTCACGCAATCGAAGTTCACTTCACCGATTTTCTCCAACTAAACAACAGGAACCGTGATAAACCATTGAAAAAAATTGGAGAAAATCGGTGAAGTGAACTTCGATTGCGCGAGAATCGGACCCCTGGCCAATTTCGAGATTTCGTACTCCAAAATAATACGAAAAAACTATCTTTGTGCACAAAAATAAAATGTCATATAGTATTGATCATACATCCTTGATCATCATTGACAGCGTTTCATCATTTTACTTACTTTAGCCCTGTGCCGTACGTAAGCATTTTATAATATCGTTTTGAATTTAGCTAAAAAGAACAACATTCCATCAACATTATACTTCCACCTACAGTCACTCACATGCTCATGTGGAAACATAAGTGTTTTTATATGAACTGACACTAACCTTTAACAAATCGAAGCCACTTGGGCAATATATTTTCCGCTTTGCTCTTTATCAGTATCTTCCTTGAATATAGAGCTACTCCAACATCTGAATCACGAGACATTTCAAACAGCCCGGGTTTGCCCTCAGGGACGTACAATATGGATCTAATGCTGAGAGGTGCATCTGTTTTATAGTGCAGAGTGAAACGGGGCTTGTCATACGAATTGCTGATAAACTTGTAGAATTCTGTGTGTTGCTCAAGAGTCACCTCCTTAGGCTCCATTAACCATAAGGGCTATAAAGTAAAATTAATTATTAAACCTTTGTTTTCAAGGTAATAATGTACATACACATTTTCAATTGCATACAAATTCAGAAACTTTAGAGAAATGCATGTATTACAGATATACGCACTATAACAACGCAATGAATTGACTTTTAATACGCACTTAATTTACTTTTACTAGATTTCGCCACTACTAGATTTTTTTGTATTTCCCACGGGAACAGTACTTTTTCCCAGGATGAAAGGTATCCTATGTCCTTCTCAATACTTCTATATGTATGCGAAATTATAGGTAGATTGGCGCAGTAGATAGTGAAACTTAAAAAACTCATTTTCGCATTTATAATATTAGTTAGGATTTTATAAATTAAATAATGATGGGTTCATCCCAGAGATATTCATTTGATGAAGTTACATTCTATTCCACGCTAGATGGTAGTCAAAAAAACATTATTATTAACTTCTCTCTCGTCGCTAGTTGGTGTATATATAGCAAATCACCCTTCTACTTCCCCGCAACCCAGGAACACTATTTGTAAGGAAAAGAGCAATCCTATGAGTTAATTGCTATAAATTATTAGCCAACCTTGGGCCCTTTTAGAAAGTAAGTTTTTCAGAATAATATGTAATATACATGACTAAAGATGTTACCTTAATTGAGTTAACTTGTTCTCCATTCAACATAATTGGACTGCTGATGAAGTTGCTATACTTCTTAATAATATCTGTAAATCAATGCAATATTTAAAAAGTTATATATTTAAATCGTAACAGTTACATTAAATTTATTAACATACTTTTGACAATATCATCATCAGCAAATTCTCTGCAATCTGTTTTAAGGTGAACTATTATTTTGGTTCCAATAGGTACATCATCTGCCTCTTGAATTTCATAAGTCCCTGAACTGAAAAGAAGAGTTTTTTAATAATGTAACAGAGAAATAAAAAAGAATGGATTAAAAAAATACTTCACTGTGTGGTGGGCTGTAATAATGGTTTGCCTAATCAAAATGCAAAATAAATAGGAAATTTTACTACATATACAGAAACTTACCCATCTGATTTCCATTTATATCCTTTTGAGCCCACCTTACTGCTTCGTGTGAACACCTCAAGTTTATCAGCCACCATGAAGGCAGAATAAAAGCCTACACCAAACTGGCCAATAATAGAACTAGCTTCATCTGCACCTTTCTTTTTAATTTCTTCAATGAATGACTTCGAGCCTGAACGAGCTATGGTTCCTAAATTTTCAGTTAATTCCTCCTTTGTCATACCTATACCAGAATCCTATAAGATAAATTTATAAATTAGTAAAGAACAGTAAAATAGGAATAAGAAAAAAATCTACCAATAAGTATAAAAAATAAATATAATTAAAAAAATATTTTAATCTGCTTCTTGCTCTGTTCTCTTCGTCTTGCTAGTATTCTGAGATAATAAATCTAGAATTAATTATCTCAGAATACTAGCAAAATTAGAGCAGAAATTGAGTTTTTAATCCATAGAAGAGCATCAATCTAAGTAGCTGCCTTCAGGAAGCTTGACAAATCTGGCAAAAATGTAGGCCTTTTTGGGCCTGAACAATTGATAAGAAAGAAAGACATGAAGTTCACAAGTTATTGGTACGGTTTAATTTTTCTGCATTATGTGAATTTTTTGATGTGATTCTATTTTACCTCTCTCTTTCTTTCAACATAGCAAAAACTCATAATAAATAGACTGTATTTATTCATTCTTTTTCATCACTTCATTTAAAGTATACTACTAAGGGTGTTAAGTGTGGCCCACTTCTTACTTACTATTCTTTAACTATATATATATATATTTACCTGTATTGTAATAGTTCTATTATGTTTATCAGTTGTAAGTTTTATTTCCAATGGTCTGTCTGTTTGCTCCAGTTGTGGAGCATCTTGGCTGGCACTAACACTCAAGTATCGGAATTTCTCCAAAGCATCACTGGCATTTGATATCAACTCTCTAATAAATACCTGGAAATGTAACATAATTATTATCTACATTAACTTTTCAATTTTGTAACATGAAATTAAATTGATAGTGTGATTGCTTTATGGATTTACTAGCTGTTCCCCGTGGCTTCGCCCCGCGTGGGACTCGGTTATATCGCGCCCAAAAGTAGCCTATGTTTGACCTCAGGTCGTTAACTACATCCCTACCAAATTTCATCACAATCGGTCCAGCAGTTTAGCCGTGATGAGGTGACAGATAGACAGATAGACAGATAGACAGACAGACAGACAGACAGACACAGACAGACAGACAGACTTTCGCATTTATAATATTAGTATGGATTCCCATCCAATATCACGAACGAATACCACCAGTATTACTTTGAATTTTTAATTCTTTTCTATTCCGAACGGATACCAGTGTTTAAACCAATACCATATTTTATTTCGATGATGTAAAAATATTAGAAAACAAATTTAATTTGATGGCTGAGCTGACTATACCAAATTCACGTTTTGGTATTCGTTCGGCCATAAAGTTAAATAATTTAAAGAGTGGTTTTTTTTTGTTTGGAATAGAAAGGAATTAAAAATTTAAAGTAATACCAGTGGTATTCGTTCGAGGTATTGGATCGGAATAAATCGCTTTATGAGCATGAAAAGATGAAAACAGGGATGTATATGTATAAGTTTGTCTACTGTGCCTTTGTCTGTGATACCATAGATAAATCATAAAGTGAACTGACTTGGATAATCTTTATATCTTTTGAAATCAGGTTTTCTAGTAGTGGTTCTCAGATATGTTATTTCAACATTGTTCATCTGTTTGAAGAAAATCAGCTCATACCATACTAGACTACATGCCTTTACGTGACACTGACTTTCACCAATAACTTGGTGTACATTTACTTTTGTGGTATTTCTGAGATGATCTACTTTAAATTGATACTGCAGCATGAAGAAGCCTGCTGGATGCTCAGCAACTTACAGCAGATGAAGTGTGTTTGAGCTCATTCACATTAGAAAATGATCTCAATAATTGTGTGAAGCAGATGATGATTTAAGCCACATGGAGAGTTCTGTAGGTCTATAAGGAGACTTTTTAGGGATTTTTGTAAATTTTCAGTTATACTTGTGTTATTACAGATTGGACAATAAATTTAAAATGAAACTGTACCTCTTTATCAGAATAAAGGGATCTTGCAACAATATCTAACAACATGCGAGTCTCAGCTTGGAACTCTCTTTTTTCAGACTCTCCTTTGAGTATTTCCTTTTGTTCTGTCACTGTGGTGTACGGTATACAGCTTGGCAATATTGCATTTCCACCTTTAAAAAATCAATAAAACAAGTCAACAATAACTTTTTTGTTCATATATTAAGTGAGGCAGGATATGATCAGAAAGGGTGTGATGCTGAGAACGGCTGGAAATAGATCTAAACTTATATAGTGTAACTTTAGGATTAATAGCCTACTCTTTGCTCTGAAACAGAAACTGAAGATGTAACTGGGAAACATATTTTAACGAAGAAATGTAACTTGTACGTTATTGTACATAGACACTTAATGCTCAGGACTTAAAACTTTTTTAATAGGTTAGATAGGTATCCGACCTTGAGACTGGTAGGTTATGTTTGTGTTATCTTGGTTCGGGTTTTACAAAAGGTGCGCAAATCGGACGCTCGCTCGCTTCCTTATTTTGTGGTCGCAAGATACCCATTACCTAACCTATGACCCTCCATAAAGTCGGATGCCGCTATCCCGTCACCACTTTTTGAACTATTGATAGCACAATATATACTAACCGCATAATTGCAGTCTAGCATTGTTGCGGGCTTCAGAGTTTAAAACTGAGACGGGTAATCTTCTTGCGCTGAGTACCGAACAACGAAGTTTCACTCTCAAAGCAAACATATTATAATTTCAGACAGCGATTGCTAAAAAAGCACTTCCAAACAATCGTTAATTTTATTTAGAAAATATATCAAAAATAACTCTAGCAACGACGAATGGTGCATCCACACACAAACTAAATAGAGATGCTTATAGCAAATTGTTTAAAACAGAAAATAATAAATCGATTAAAAAAATTGAATCAAATCAATCCATTTTTTTTAAATACTTTTTACGGCCTTGGAAACTAGGCCTTTAAGGCCTCTCTTCATTTTATTTATCTTCTTCAGTCCTACTTTAGTCCAGTCAAGTCAAAAGTCAAGTCAGTTGTCTAGTCTAGTCAAGTGATGAGTCAGACTCTGACTGGTTGGCACCAACCAAATCGGAGCGTGTGTAGATACTATTAGTCCAGTCTAATGGTATCTATACACGCTCCGATTTGGTTGGTGTCAACCATCCGACCACGGCCAAATCGAAAAGTGTAGATAGTGGTCGGTCCGACATAATTATTATTAATATTGTTCGGACGTGGTCGGATCGCCGGCGCATCCGACAAGTCAACCGTCCAACCAAATTGGAACGTCTGGAAGCTTTGTTCCGCCCAAATCGACTCAGTCGCATTCGCAACGCCGCCGATGTAGAACGTCAACATAAACGTTATGGCTGTAATGTTCTCTATTTCTATAGTAGAACTAGCTGTTGCCCGCGGCTCCGCCCGCGTGGGACTCGGTTATATCGCGCCCAAAAGTAGCCTATGTTTGACCTCAGGTTGTTAACTACATCCCCACCAAATTTCATCACAATCGGTCCAGCAGTTTAGCCGTGAAGAGGTGACAGACAGACAGACAGACAGACAGACAGACAGACAGACTTTCGCATTTATAATATTAGTATGGATTTTATTTTATATTGTATGATTTATTTATTTATTTCTCGCTAACATGTACATAATAATATAAAGTAGGTGGAATTACATAATTCAGTAAGTATGTAGATAAACCCAGGCTGGGTGTTGGGAAGTCTTTGAATTGGTACTAAAATTAAAATGTATACGCTGCAATTTAATTAATATCGAAAAATAAAATAAAAATAATGTAGGGATGATGTAGTGACAATAGTTGCCGCAATAACGCTATTTTAGCATTTTTTTTGATAATGGTACCGGTGGCATCATATTTACGTATCGACGGTATCAGGTGGCATGACGTCCGTTTACTACTACAGAGCAAAGTCAACTGACGGCTGGAAGGCCAACCGTCGGACAATCTGTAGCAATGTTGGAATGGTTGCTACATCGGTTTCTATTTGGCTGGCGCCAGCCAAATCGGAACGTCTAGCGTCTGTTCATACTTTAAAGTAGGACTGAAGATTAATAAAATGAAAAGAGGCCTTAAACTAGTTTCCATGGCCGTAAAAAGTAATTAAAAAATCACTGTCAAACTCTCAACTCAACATCAAAATCGTAAAGTCCGTGTCAAACAAATTCCAAATGCATACGTCAAAATGGCATCAAATCAAATCAATCAAGCTAGCAAGAGAGCGTCCGTCAGTTGAAGTTTGAGTACCTACCAACAATACCAACACCTTGTTTGTGTTATGTGATTTCAAAATAAAAATGCAGGTGTTCCTATCCTATAAATACATCAAAAAAACATTTCTTGAATTACATATATTTTGTTAAAATATCACATATTTCATCAGTAAGAAAAGAAGTCCCGTTTCAGTGTGTGACAAACTAAATTGTGTCTCCGTAACTGACTCAAAATATTGACGATTTTTGCAAAGTTCGAGTTGGTAATATAACATTTCACCAAGTACAAGTGGATTATGTAATTTGTTATTACAAACAAGCCCCGTGTTTAGAAAAGTTAAAAGTATTGACGAAGTGACTTGGTTGGGAACTGTCAGTGGCAACATGAATATTGTGCTAAAAGTGTTCAGGACGAGTTCTAGTTATTTCTTGATAGTGTTACTAACTCTTCCGCGTTGTAGTACTTAAGCGTTGAACGTTTATTATTTGGCCAGTATGAGGAAGCAAAGATAGGGTGTTAATTAAGCAACGTGGAGCATTTGGTTGGAGGCGGCGGCGCGGGCGGTTTGTTGCCCGGCGCCTCGCCTGTGCAGCACCAGCCAAGCATGCTGCAGCCCATGGAGGAGATGATCCTTCCCCCCAAAAGACAAGCAGTTGTTGATCGGCTAAGGTATAACATACTTTATACTTCAACTTAATTTATTCTTAAAAGTGAACTAGATTTCAAAAGGAGGTGCAGTTTTAGGCCCTCAGCTACCTCAGAAATAATAGAACTCAAAATGTTGTATGACGACCAGCGATAGTGTGGGTGCGGGCCGAGGCAACAAATTAAATTGTTATTTATCTACATTGATGATTTGACTTCCACTATAAAAGTTGTCTTTTGTTGCCTATGACATTGATTTACAGTACAAAGAAAGTGGTTTATTAGTTACTAGCAACCTGCCCCAGCTTCGCATGGGCTTAAAAACCTTCCTCTTGAATCACTTTATGTATTAAAAAAAAACGCATCAAAATCTGTTGCATAGTTTTAAAGATTTAAGCATACATAGGGGTATAGGGAAAGAGAAAGCGACTTTTTTTATACTATGTAGTGATAGTGATTGATTGGAAGAATGTTTTTTTTTTACATTTTTTTATTTTGAAATGTATTAAAAATATCTAATTTAATAGTATTTTCCCACAAAATATTTTTTGCGTGCATTATGTTGATATCATGCGATACCTAGGTATGCAAAGAAAATGCAAAAATGTATGTATGTACCTAATGGGCTATCAACAATGCCTTCAACATCATCAACAATGTTTTACTTTACAAACAATATCATAATCATATCTATACAATTTATAGCTTCATTTCATGGAATCAATAGGTGCTTTTATGCATTCCTGTTGTTTTGCTTTAAACGGATTTTGATGCAGGTTTTTTTAATAGATAGAGTGAATCATGCGAAGCCGGGGCGGATCGCTAGTGCGTAATAAGAAAAAAAGTCAGTTTGGGTGGGACTTGAACTTAGAACTATCAAAACAAAAAGATGTTGCATAGACCGCTATACCAATAAATCAGTAACAGATGTGTCGAATTTATTGTACCCATTTTATGCAGTAAATATTTTTGCATGAAAATATGGGTAAAATGACTTTTCCCAGTCATGGAACCTAGCTAGATTATCTTTTTGACTATGTAAGAACTTCCGTTTAAAATTTCAAAGAAATTGTTAGAGCCGTTTTTGAAAACGCGAGTACAAATAAATTTATTGCTCGTTTAGTAGTAAAGGATATAGGTACCTATTTATTCAATTGGTTGTGATGATTTTAGCTTGATTGAGCCATGTGGTTATAGCTTAAGAAAAGCTTGTGTGGTTTCATAATAAGGGTTTTTATTTTTCTGACTATTGGAGGATCTCCCCAACAGAGCAATCGCAAGGAGGGGCTGACGTCAGGTTTGTTTGTATCGTGTGAGTTACAAGGCTAACCGACCCTGCACACCCTAATAAATAAAGATCTATAGACGTCAAGGAGGCTGCCAGTTATAAAAATAATGTCGAATCTTGTATTAAATGAAGTAAGTACCTACTTAGAAGGGGAAAATTATGTTTTTCGCGGACACCGAAGCCATATAGTTTAGGATGCCACCGGATTTACGCTTAGATATAGATTATAATATCAGTTCTATAAAGGTATTTTATTATTCAATTCAAAAAAATATATACACAAACTAAGTTTGCTATGCCCGCATTGTTCGATATGAATGTCACGTCACGTCCACCGCCTGCGCAATATACAGGGCGAAGTGACGCCAAGTACTAGTAGGTATTTATCACGTCAGTAACTATGCTATTATTGGGTTTTACTCTAATACAGGAAATTTTGCGAATTTGTATGTATTGATAGGTATCCGAATCGTAATAAAACTCCTTCACAATTGAAATGGATAAAGGTTCATCGTTTCAAATGGTCATAAGCTTAGTACCTACCTACATTAGCACTACTATTTAGTCTACTACGTAAGCGAAGCCGGTGGCAACGCCTAGTACTTAATATTTTACATAGGTTTTGTTCATGAGTGCATCTTGCAATAGCGCAATGTAGTCTGCAGCGAGTGAAATTATGCCGATGCCAGCTACAGTATGTGTGTAGTAATATCGGCGCTAAGGCTAACGGTACTGAAAGGCCAGTTCGCGGCAGCGAACTATAATACCGCTGCGCTGCTGGTTGGAGGTGCATAGACACGCATAGACGGCCACCTCCATTTCTATTGCATCTCAAACCCTGTTTTTCTGTCTATCTGTTCTCAATCATACTATTCAAGCATAATTTTGAAAGTTCATTTTGTAGTTTTAGGCGGTTTAAAAATGTATTCCACCAAAAATGAAAATAATTTTAAAAATTTGTAACGCTTTCGCTTTAAATTAAACAGATGCAACTGGATATCACTTTCATGAAAAACGGTCATGTATAATATTTTCTAGTTGCTTTTTAAAGAAAACGTGTTACTTACCTTGCTTAATGTGAACGCAATTCCAACTTCGTAGCACAGGCACATTTTTTTTTTTTCATTTTTCAAGTTTGAAATGAGGTGCTATTAACAAGCAAATATCAAACGGTTAATAAAGGAAGGACTATGAACATGACCAAAAGTGTAGTTGAGCTAAAACATGTGGTTGAAACGATTACAAGGTTATCTATCCCAACTAATATTATAAATGCGAAAGTGAGTTTGTCTATTTGTTATTTATTTGTTTGTTACCCCGTCACGCCCTATCTAATGAACCAATTTTCTTGAAATTGAACCCCCACACCTACCCTACACCTACCCAACACCTACCCTACACCTACCCCCCACCTACCCTACATCTACCCTACACCTGCCGTACACCTACCGTCCCTACACCTACCGTACCTTTCACCTACCCTACCTTTCACCTACCCTACCTTTCACCTACGCTACCTTTCACCTACCCTACCTTTCACCTACGCTACCTTTCACCTACGCTACCTTTCACCTACCCTACCTTTCACCTACCCTACACCTATCTTACACCCTAGTTACAGCCCACGGACATTTTGTATGGGAAAATGTTTTCTTTTATTTTTATTTTTTTCATCTTTTTCCAATGTTTTTAAGATGTATTCTGCTATTCGGGGCGGAGACAAATCGAACGATTCAATAACCATGAAAATTGGTTCAGCAGATCTCGAGTTATAAGTGTTGTAACAAACCCGTCTTTGTTTTATATATATATATATATATATATATAAGACTAGCTGTTGCCCGCGGCTCCGCCCGCGTGGGACTCGGTTATATCGCGCCCAAAAGTAGCCTATGTTGGACCTCAGGTCGTTAACTACATCCCTACCAAATTTCATCACAATCGGTACAGCAGTTTAGCCGTGAAGAGGTGACAGACAGACAGACAGACTTTCGCATTCATAATATTAGTATGGATATGGATTAGTATGGATGGAAGTATGGAAGTATGGATTAAGACTAACACCCATATTCTCAAACGTTTCCTCATAGGTCTCCTCCACTCAACCTCATTCGAGGACGCCTCAAGGAAGTCCTCCAACTTTCCTTGAAAATGGTATTCTTGATTGTTTCCTTGAGGAAACTCCAGTGAGGATGAGTCAAGGAATAACGTCCCGTTTCATTTCTGTATGTTGGTAAACCGCTTAACTTTTTGATGGAAAGAGAGTTTTTGACAAAGTTTCTTTTTCAATTTTAGCTTATTGGCATAGGTTTATTATAAAACAAAAAACTTAATAGTACACAAAGAACTTATTACAGTAGGTACAAGTTCTTTTAAATCTGCCCTCAATAAAAGCACCTACTTTTCGTTAAACGAAACGTTCGACGCTTCCATAAGGTACCACTCGAGCAACCTTATATTTGACAGTTCGTTCCTCACCTCCATTGAGTAATTTCCTTAAGGTGAGGAAGCTAGTGTCAACTATGAATACCATTGAGGTCGAGTGAGGATGAGTGGAGTTTGAGGAAACGTTTGAGAATATGGGTGTATACTCTTATAAGAGTACGAACACGAGTCTACATGGTATAAGAGGTAAGTATGCAATTGTTGAAATAGAAACGGCGATCAATATTAGGGCAGAGGGAGCCAAGTTGTCCCGTGTGCTAATGGGTTCATATATCCCCTAGTCCGAAACGGCCCTTTTGTACTTAGGTATTCAGGATTGTTTGAGAGTTAAATAATAATGGCTTTCTCGCTTTCTAAATATATCAATACACATCTCGTTTAAAAAAATGCTAACTGGAAAATATGACAATGGAATTGGAATCGAAACTGTAATTTTCATTTTAATTACTTTCTGAGTCCAGGTTTTTTTTTAATTAGCTTGGCCAATGCCAATAGGCACCTTTATGTCGCAATGTCCGACTCTAATTGGTCTTTAGAGTTTTTTGAACTAGAAAGCTATACGGAGCTATAATTTGGAATCCATACTTACTTTAATATATATGCGAAAGTCTTTCTTTTATTCTTCACGTCTCAACCGCTAGACCGATTTTGATGAAATTTAATATGAATATAGTTAAGGACCTCAAACATTTAAGCTACTTTTCGATATAACTGAGTCCCTCACGGGCGGAGCCGCTGGCAAAAGCTAGTAATCAATATATTTACAGCCCAGTTAAAAAATATTGTAGGATATGTCTAAGTATAAGTTTAATGAGTATTTAAAGATTTTTTAATTTAATAATACATCAACAGCTTTCTTGTGTACGTGAATTTCCCTCGGGAACCGTGCTTTTTCTCGTTTAAAAACTCGGGATGAAAGGTACCCTATGTCCTTCTCAATACTTCTAACTATGTGTGTATGCGAAGTATGATTTATTAGATAGGGCTTGAAAGCGTAACAAACAAACAAACTCACTCACACACAACACGCATTTATATTATTAGTTGAGATTTTCGTTTCGACGGCGTCGTTGTGTTTTGGTCGTCAGAGTCGAGTAAAATCTGTTTACCTTTAGATATTACGAAATAGCATAAAATTAGTCCCGGGCACTGAACAATTATAGCTGACGATGAAATTGGGTGAACGCGATGATAAGACCGATAATTAACAAACAAATGTATATAATAAATAAATATGAAACAGCCAAAAACGCACCCACTGATATTGTCTCGACTCGAGCAAACATGAGGACAGGTTTTTGGTGAATGACCGTTGTGCGCGCGACAGACGTACGCCAAGGGCATTCGGAACGGATAACCAGAGGTGTCAACATTTAATCCTTTCTAAGGAGCTACCTAATTTTATTTTTAATTAACGTAACATGCAGAATAAAATATCATGCAATTAAATCCGTCATAAAGTAACAATAAAAATAAATAGGACTGAGGAAGGTGTAATGAATGTAGAACCTATAGGTTCTACATTTTTTTAAAATAAATATACCACTATAGTGGTATATTTATTTTTAAAAATGTGGTAGATTAGGTACCTACCTACTTAATAATTTATCTCTAGCGCGAGGAGCAGCCGAGTGTGATTTCAAGATTAATATACCTAGGTAGGTACTATACAATGAAAAAATAATTGCTATTTCCGCTGAGGCTTGTAGGTAGGTTATAGTTATTTTCTTGTACTTACGAGGGAAAGCCATTGTAAATGGTTTTTAATTGACGCCCAAAGAGACAGTACCAACTCGATTTAGTCTTTTTTTTCAACTGACTTTCAAAAAAATAAAGAGGTTATTAATTCGGACGTATGAGTATATATTTATTTCTATTTTCTTAAACACATACCTATGATCTGTCTAAATACATACATACTTAAGAACTATTTATTAAAGGTTAAAATACCTACTATCTTTCTGTTTTATTAAGCAAATTTTCTGCTAATTAAATAATTATTTTTTATTTCACGTATCAAATGGCGCAAATTTAGTTTCTCTGAGATTCCAACTAAATATCTTTCTCGTTTACAGTTCATGTATGTCGTGGAGAAAGCTGTAAATAGTGGTATTGAGATAAGATCTAATGTCCTCTCCTCACGTGAAATGGTGCACAACTGTATATGGAATGTCGGCAATGTCGCCCGTTTTAATGTTTGTCTTGTGCTTGTGCGTAGCGATCAAATTAATTTATCTACAATTATTTCCGCCATTTTTCTTTGCAACACAAAATTAACATCACCGAAATAAATACTTACTTGATATTAACCAATCACCTGGACACTATTCAAGTCCAAAAATTACATAATCATTTTATGAAACGAAACTATGAGGCGGCTCTACCCGCTTGACATTCTGTGATGTTTTAGTAAAAAATAACCATATCCTTCCCCAATGTCCAATCTGTCTTTATACCAATGGATACGAAAAATTATTGAGACCTGAGTTTGTTTATACATTATCATTGCTAGTTAGGCGGCATTATTTTCGTGTTTACTCTGGTAAAGTTTTATCGTGAGGAATCATCTGGAGGGGTATAGCGGTGTCAGTGACATAGCATGTCACAATAGGGACTTATCGAAGGCGTTGTTTGCGTAGCGCGACAACAGCGGCTGGTCAATGAACTAAACAAAAACACCTACGAGCCTACAAGTTTACACTTCAGAGAGCGAGGTGCCGATCATGCATTGCCGGTGTGAAGCAGTCTGGTGCCCTGCATGCCTTTGAGAACCGCCTACCAGGGCATCTGTCTTTTCATTTGTTTTCAAATAACATTTTATGATTCTTCCACAATTATCTGAATATTACGGCTGGGTAAATCTCAAGGTGTTTTATCTAACTCATTTTAGGCCTTTTTATTAAAAAATTAAAAATGCAATAAAACTTATACAAAATCAATAACTTATTCGATGTCTTTCTCTAATCCTTATGACAGGCATGCTTTATGCTCTATTATGGCTTAGAATTATTTTTTCGTGTAAAGTTGTAGACGACTAACTAACCCTAAATTATAGTGTGATTGATTTAGATTTAGAGGCATAAAACAGGAGGAAAGCCATTTTCGTGTATTATAGGTATGCTGGCTATGAGTACTTACTTACGATAATGTTTATCGCCAGCTACCTTATCTGTAGCGTCCGTGACGTACCCACGCAGTTATTTTCTTTGCCTAACATGAGATGATTATTTCTAGTACAAATATGTATTTTGTATGTTAGATATTTTATTGATGATGTGGTATTGAACGTAGGACATTTTATTAATCCATTTATTATTTTCAACTGGCTGTTGCTTGTGGCTTCACCCTCATGGGCTACCTATAATTATCGCATTAAAAACTGGCCTATATTTTTCTTTCTCTTTACCAAAATGGGAGTGAAAAGATGCTAGTCACTTTACATTTAATAAAAGAAGTACATATGAATGTACTAGCTGTTCCCCGCGGCTTCGCCCCGCGTGGGACTCGGTTATATCGCGCCCAAAAGTAGCCTATGTTTAACCTCAGGTCATTACTACATCCCTGCCAAATTTCATCACAATCGGTCTAGCAGTTTAGCCGTGAAGAGTGACAGACAGACAGACAGACTTTCGCATTTATAATATTAGTATGGATTTCCTGAAACAAGTCCTCGCTTGTTAGACAGCAACAAGCATATTGCTCATTGAAGTCTGATATGGAGAAAGCTTGTAGGTAGTTATACTTATATGTATAGCTGAGTGCGTAATTAGCCTCGGATCGTGGAGGCGGGCGGATTGAGTGCAGCTCTTGTATTAATGCACTCCTAAGGGAAAGTATACTGTAGGTACGGTTGTCGACAAAACTTAAATGTATTTATGTACTTAACTACTAAAAGGACCGTTTTGGGGATTTAGATCAACTCTCAAATTAATGTTTTTAAGTGTGTGACGTAAGTACGACGTAAATGACGTTGGCCAATTCCATTTATTACTGTGTATTGGATAATAATAAAATTCTGCCCACAGAATACATAATAATGTACATAGTACCAAATGCTTTGGCCTTCTTGGCTCCTATATAGAAAAATACATTATCCAATCCTCAATCTTACGCCCCGAGTAGGTACCTACCTACCTACTACAAGATCCCTGCCGATATGATTACCATTACATTATATTTGGTTATAATAGCAATATTTAATCCGTCAGTATTTTCAAAGATTAGCGTACATTACAATATTTAGTATAGATAAATGTTTTTTAAACTGGGACACTAATGGGTTTTTCTGGCTGTATTTGCCACGGCATGCATGTTCTTCACATTCCGCTGGCGCGAGGGACGTGCGCACTTGACTTGTTTGCTACTTCGATATGACTAATTAAAACCTAACATCAACGTAGCTACACAGTGTTGTTGATTCATTTGTCATGGCGAGTTGATGTTCACTCGATATTCAAATACCGAGTGACGTGAACGCAAGCTAGTTATGTAACAATCGGATTGTAGAATTACAAGCTGATTTGGTTATCTAACAGGCCTAAGAAATGTTATAGCTGTACTTATCGTCAGTTTAACAGTTAAACTGGCTTAAGCATAATATGTAACTTTAACCTTGGAATTTCCAGTAAATTAGCTCTTTCCCACTCATCATGATGAGGATTGCTTGACAATGTTAATAAATTAAAAATAGTAGTAATGTATTGTTTTTTTTTTTTATATGGCAAGCAGACAGTGTCCGCATTAACATTTGCTCAAGGTGACCGCGCTCGGGAGTCGCGGCTGACTGAGCAATGGTTAAAACAGTTTGTTACCTTACGTAGGTTAGGCGCCTACTTACGTGCATCACTTTTGGTAAATGATTTATGATTTAATAATATTTATTAGAAGTATGACGTTCACTCATCATATAAGCGTTGCCCCAGTTACGTTGCAACCCAACCCACTTTAGGTCCGCTAAAACGCTATCTAATCTATCAGTTTTAATCATAGAACAGGATAATATATGTTTTAATACTATTGTGTCTTATAGGTTTAATTTTCAAATAAATCAAAAACTAACCATTATTTCGATTTTAAAGTACTTACAACACATTCTTCATACACAGTATCTAACCGTAATTTAAAAAAGACGTGTGGCACTCGGAGACTGCCGCGGTAAAGCTATTGCATAGCATTTTTTATTAACTTATGCAATTATAATTATTTATTTATTTATGCAGAATTTTTTTATTTGATATTGAAGCATAACACCTTTTGAAGCTTAACCTATATGTAATTAATATTTTATGTTGAACCACTACCTTTACCACTATTTTGTGTACATTGTTCATTTATATACTCACTAGCTGTTCCCCGCGGCTTTGCCCCGCGTGGGACTCGGTTATATCGCGCCCAAAAGTAGCCTATGTTTGACCTCAGGTCGTTAACTACATCCCTACCAAATTTCATCACAATCGGTCCAGCAGTTTAGCCGTGAAGAGGTGACAGACAGACAGACAGACTTTCGCATTTATAATATTAGTATGGATTAGTATGGATTGTAAGGCAAAGGAGCGTATCGAAACAAATAATTGAAACATCAAAATTAATTCTAAACTAGTGGTTCTGTGAACTGTAGACCTCGCGACCCTCCTCCCTCGTCTTCCCTCCCAAATAAAAATCAAAATTAAAATAAGTATCAAGTTATGCATTAAGTTCGCTCGAGCTACATGGTAGGCGGAGTACATGGTAGGAGGGTGTCAGGTTTTTTCGTTACGGAATTTCTTGATTCGCTCGCCGTGCTCAAAGTCCGCGATAAAAGCTATGTGATAGCTTAAAATAAAAAAATACGGAAAATAGGTTTTCCTTAAGGCAGAAAAACATTTCGTAGCTTATTTAATGTACGGAACCCTCTCAACGCGGGTTTAACTGGCACTTTATCGCTATTATTTCCCTAGAGCACAGGTTCTTACGCGTGAAGTTAACCCGTAAGACCACCGCCGTCAAAATTAGTTAAATAAAATAAAAAGATTACTTGTCAAAACAATTACCAACTTTAAAAACACCAACTTGCCCTTTGTGTTTCGGCCACGCCTTCCTCTTGGGAAACGTGTTTTTATGTCATACAGTCACCAAATCATTATTTATGAGTTCACACGTGGCTCAGAACCTACAGAAACCTACTCTCTTTTAGCCATCTAAATTATGACTTCTTTTGTTATAGACGGAGAATTGAAACGTACCGTCGACGGCAGTCTGAATGCGTTCCAAGGTTTGACCAGTCGTTTACTGGTGCCTGCGAGCAGCAGAACTTGGAGACGAGCGCGCTGCAAAAGCGGTTCTTGGAGGGTAAAGCCAAGCGGCATGCCAAGAAGAGCGAGCGCAAACCCGATCTGCCGGCCATCAGCGGGGTCCATAGCAGCGTGCATGTGGTAAGTTCAGTATTATTTGGACAAAGCTGCAACTTTATCTCAAGGTCCGATCGATCTGGTCCAATTTTCAATATTACTATTTGCCCGCGGCTTTGCCCGCGTGGTTTTCCCTCGGGAATAGTGTTTTTTTACCGGGATGAGTCCTATGTCTTTCTCAATACTCCTAGCTAGTATGCGAAATTGGTTCAGTAGATAGGGCGTGAAGAGATAACAAACAAACAAATATATAAACTCACTTTCGTATAAATTTATAATATTAGTTGGGATTCGTTGGGATTGTGATACATTACTAAGTAAAGTGTTGCCACCTTGTTGTTCCTCAAAATATTCCAAAGATATAACAATTGCAATGGTCGCACTATAATGACACTGCTCCTGTATATATATCCTTTATAGTATCAAGTATGTAGATATGACTACTTCGGTATCGATACAAAAATCATTATTATTAATTACATATAAATTCAAATAGAGACGAGCATCTATTTAATATTCATCTGAATTCACTTTCAGTACCTAAGCGAATATAGCTTTTGTTAATATTTATATTTAGTTAAATGTATTGCGGAAAGTAGTTCAGTATCACGGACTTGGTTTTAGTTTCTTATGTATAATTAAATAAAAAAGCACGATTTATTTCTACTGTAAGAGAGTTAGGATTGCACAAAGTTAGCGTCTCTCTAGATAGAGCAATTATTGCAGCATTAACAAGTGGTAAGAAAACATCCATTTGTTTTACGTCACGTGTTTGTGGGTGAGATGTGTACAGTGCAGCACGTGATGCATTGTACTGTATAAGATTTACTTCACTTGATGACATGATATGCATGGAAGTTCGTATTTTCTTGTATGGCTTATCAATAGTTAAGTATTCCTATTATTCTTTAGCAAAACATTTAAATGAAATAGGTGTAGTTTAAAATAATTTTACAATATCTTTTGAGTTTACTTCTAGTAATTTATTTGTGAATGGTTTGTCTATCAGCTAGCTCGTGATATTTTTACAACCATGACCCTATGGATATTTTCTTTAAACTATATTTACTTACTTCTAATCAAAGGTTTCCCCCACTTCAATTAGTTAGTTTGATTCCTAATGATTATTGCGTCAAAAATTATACAGGGTCTCCTTTGTAATAATGAACACAAGAACTAATTTCAAACAAATCTATTAAAAGAAACTTTTCACCTCTTCCTAGTCTTTGTGGCCTTTTGAATAGACTATATCCTATAAGAAATCTTCAGCATTGATTCGCGTAGTGTATATTTTCTTTGGCATTGCGCAATAACATTGCATCTGAAAAGTAAATGAAAACCATAGGTAAATCATTATGATTGAAAAATGTCCTAATTGTTTAATGCTGGTATAATGTAATTGTCTCAGTACACGTGTGCTGGGTCCGCCGCCCGCGCCGTACCGGATGCGCCGACGTCAATTACTGAGTTGACCCTCTGCTCTTCTCCCGTGCCTCACGCCCGGTGCTCGCGGGCTCCACAGCTTGATTATGTAGATTACATTACAGCGAGCACGCGACATTTAATTTACTATTGCTATTCCAAGTCGCCATACTCGCTTCTAATACGTAACTCATCCGTAGCTTTCATTTTGTCAATTCTTAAATTACAAGGTTATTGTATCATGATATCCAATCCACCGTAACTGGCAACAATTCATTACTATGGTCATTCTTAGTTAAGGCCTTCTGTTTTAATGACTTCAAATATAACTATATATACTGAGCTATAAATATTGTTTGACGATTCCATCCCATTTTTGGCAGACTTTCGGCTACTTCCATCGTCGAAGCAAATTTTCGGCTAAGTAAAGCATTAATCAAGGACTATCCAGTTCATGATCGATTGTGTTCAATGTACCTACTTTATAACACAAGCGTACAAAATAGCGATAGGGCGAGCTGATATTGTGCAAACTGCAAGTTTGGTTTCACAACGAACGCCTCGTATTGTCTTGCGCCGCCGCCGCGCCGCCGTTCACTGCCGCGACCTCTACATGCGCTGTTTTCATTTTATAACTATATCAAAATACTCTACTTGGCGACACAATTTTTACACCTCTAATCGTTGTTAGATTTAAACTTCTTTCATTGGATACCACTTCAACTTCAAATATGTTCTTTTTGGAAATCGCTATTAGTGCTTCCTTTGGCACTCACCAGAAATTGTTATCTTGGGACTATTACTAATTCTGTGTCTTGGGTCTTTGGAATGTGTTTGCTTCCTGTTTATAATTCATAAAGTTGTTGACAACAACTCAGATCATGCACGTGATGTTGCTAGCTATTATGTTAGGCATTACATACACGTGATACAATCATTAAATCATTTTCTTTACATACATATATTGTTGCATGGTGATTACATAGGACAATGTTAAGAAGGCACCTCCTTTATGTTCTTCATAGTCGGCCGGTATCTGGCATTGCGGCATTGCTGACATATTTCATACTAACTTTTTCACTCGGTGAACACTAGCGCCACCATCATTTAAAAAATATTATTCACTGATAACACAAGTTATCAAAAATCCGTGTTATGTAATTCCCTATAGTTACGAATTGCATTATTGCTTAAAACTGCCACTTTTAGCAGTTTTGCAATTTGTAACTAAATATATGGAACTATAATTTAATAATTGAATATAATTAAAATTAACTTCAGATCCAGAACCATAATTACAGCAGAGGGATTTTTGATAACTTGTGTTTTCAGTGAGTAATGATTTTTAAATGACGGTGGCGCTAATGTTCACCGAGGTATCACCTTACAAGTTAATCTTTAATTGATATCCTGTTATTTATAAATAAGTAGCGACCCGCCCCGGCTTCGCATGGGCATAAAAACCTTCTTCTTGAATCACTCACTCTATTTATTTAAAAAAACCGCATCTAAATCCGTTACGTAGTTTTGAAAATGATACACGATTACACGATTATTCAGAATTTAATGTTATGCTGACGTAGTTGAGGCTAAGTTAATTCCCAAACGGAAGAGAGCCTCGCACTTAGGGATTGCAATCCGGCGTCATTTTCAGTCCGGCCGGATCCGACCGGATCCGGCCGGATTGATTAAATCAAGATGATTTTCGCTTTTTAGTCCAAAATAAGTGAGTTAATCAAGTGTCACTGCACTTATATGTAGGTAGTTTATCTATCTATATATATAAAAATGAAACCCGTTTTCCGTTGTCACGACATAGCATGAAAACGGCTTGACCGATTTGGCAGATTTTTTATTGTAGTTTTCTAATACTCTGTACAAGGTTCTTACGGAAAAAAATATTAAGAAAGGCGGTACGAAGTTCGCCGGGTCAGCTAGTAAAAAATAAATCACAAATATATAAAATCGACTTTATTTCCAAACCAATGTTAAGACAAATAGACAACATGAAAACAATCAAAATTTTCGTAAATTACGACGTAACGAGTAGCTCAGTCTTTCTAGATTTCACTTTCACAGATAGATCAATTTATAAGTAACAATATTAATTATCAAGTAACTATAATATCTAATAGATACAATTAACCTTACGTAATTAACTGAAATGAGATCAAAATCATTATTAAAGTATTTGAGAATGCTAACGAACAAGTCTTATAGGTATTTATGATTATGACAGATACCATCATGATTTGATGAATCTGTCGAACGAATGAATGGCAAAAATTATCACAATAATGATTTTGAAACTCTTTAGTTTAATCAACTTACGATAAATAATTATTTTAAGTACTAATTGTAAAAAAATATAAGTACCGGATCCGGTCTTCGGATCCGGTATATTGGTACCGGATCCGGTAACCATTAAATGATTCCGGATCCGCCGGATTACCGGATCCGTTTTTCCGGATTGCAATCCCTACTCGCACTGGCCGGATATTAGCCGTTCACGTGGTTTTCACTGGACTGGCTCCGGGCCACTTTAAATTGTGTCAAGTTTCTTTTGGTTTTTTATCTATTTGTATTTCACAGAGCTTCGGTTCTCCAAAAATATAAACATAGCTACATATTAAGATTCAAATAGTTTCTTTTTCTTTTGTTTTCATTTAAATCAAGTGAAAATTCTAAATTAAGATTTTGTTGCAGCAACAAAAGTTCGGCTGCGGTGACTACGAGCCTCCTGCAAAAATACAATGCGGCGGAGGAGGCGGCGGTGCGGGTGAAGCCCTCACCAAGTTCTCGGTGGAAATTGTCCAGCAGCTAGAATTCACAACCTCTGCGGCCGATTCTCACCCTCAGCAAATTTCTACCAACGTCACCGTGAAGGCGCTAGCGAACGCAGTGAAGACATCCAGCTCCCCACCACCTCAACAGCAGCCGCCTAGAGCACCTTCTCCCTTAGACTGCGAACGAGAATGCAAAGCCGAATGTAAATCGGAGGTGGCCGACGACGAATTTGTCGGCCTCGACGAGTGCGCGGCCGCCCTAGAACGGGATGCCGCATCCGCTTTCTCGAGCTTAGCCGATCTTATCGGCGAAGACGAAGGTGATGATGCCTTTGAGCATTTAATCACTGAGATATCGGGCTATTCGGAGTTCATGAAGGACTTCGATCTCGATGGTAGTAAATTGAACGGCGGCGGCGGGTTAGGCTTGGAGCCTTCTGAGGGGGAGCCAGCGCCGCGTCCGTACGGCGGCGGGGAGATGTCCCCGGCGGCGCAGACACTGAAGCACATGGCGGAGCAGCACCAGCAGGCCGCGGGCGGCGACTGGGCGCGCTACCGCGGCTACGGCAGCTACCGACCGCGACCCGCGCCGCCGTCCATCGACCACTTACACATGTCGCAGCAGCAACAGATGCACCTGTCGCAACCACACCACAATCTACAGGTAACTATATACACTAACTACGTGTACCCCTTCTCAATTAATGTTTTTGCAGTCGCCATTCATTTCATACGTGTTAATTTATGAAGATTGTCTTCTTACGCACTTTGAGCAGCACGTACAGTTATCAGTATGTAGTAACAATATTATGAGTCATGTTTATTTTCTTTCAACAATAATAATGATATTAAATTAAACCCGCCGTATGCTTGAGACGTTGGTGCTTTTAGGTAGGTACTCATTATATGTACATAATTAGATAGCAATCGCGTGAAGTAGTCAAAATATAAATTTGTGCCCCATCGGGCGATTTCATTAGAATTAATTGTAAGTATTTGCAATTTTTATATGCCCGCGAAGTTTTTATTGTTTCAAACTAGTTGCGTACCTATTTAAATTAGGTTCTCAGTGAGTTGACGTAGTGCTTAAAAAGTTTCAATGACGCGGCGCTGTGACATGCTTAGATTTTAGAAGACGTTAAATGTATTTAGTAAATTGGGTAATTGGCGTCTCCTTTATTGGGCAATTCGTGACGCGAAAAGACATAAAAAACATGAGTCTGGGGTAGTATCGACCGGGGCGAGCGTGCGCGCGCTGCCCGCCCACTGAGGGTCTCGCGAAGGGCTTCGGCGAAACGCCATGTCTCTGTATGTCAACTCCTTCTACGTTTCTACTCGTTGTGTTAGTAACTTGCTTTCAAATTATTTGTGAACTTAAAATTTATAGTAAACTAGCGTTTGCCCGCGGCTTCGCTGGCCTAAATGTCCCTCGGGAACAGCTCTTTTTCCCGGGATGAAAGGTTCATGTTCTTCTCAATACTTCTAGTTGTACTTACTTTATTTCAGTAAGATTGGCCGAGGGTCGTGGGTTCGAATCCCATGGGAAGCATACTTTGTTTAGTTGTTTCCAGTTTGGTTAGGACATTGCAGGCTTGAATCACCTGATTGTCTGATAATAAAGATGATTCCGCTCTTCGGAAGGCACGTTAAGCCGTTGGTCCCGGCTGCCATCTGGTAGTCGTGGTAGTAGTGGTAGTAGTTAAAGGAACCACGTCAGAAGTCGGCGAGAGGCGGTTCCGAAGAACTCTGACACCAGGGTGTGCATGGTCGATTGACCGTGACGCCAACTCGAAATGATGATGATGAGTAAGATTGGCTCAGTAGAAAGAGCGTAAAAGCGTAATAAACAAATAAACTCATTTTCGCATTCATATAATATTAGTTGGGATGGGATTCGTTGGGATAAAAAGAATAAACTAACGTCATGCTTTGGAAACAGACACAAACCTTCCTACATAAATAATGTTTGTTTGTTTGTAATATCTTTATTGCTTTAAAATACATAGTAAAAGGAACATTATTAAAATAAGAAGACAATGGCGGACTTATCCCAGGATGGGATCTCTTACAGTCAACCGAATTATTAATAATTAATAATTTTATTTATTACATACTAGCTTTTTACCCTTAGCTTCGCTCGCGTGAATCCCACGAGAACAGTGTATTTTTGCGGGATGAAAGGTGTCCTATGTCCTTCTCAATACTTCTATGTGTATGCAAAATTTCAGTAAGATTGGTGCAGTAGATAGGGCGTGCAAGCGTAACAAACAAACTCACCTTCGCATTTATAATATTAGTTAGGAAGTTAGGATTTTGGTTGTTATCCATAACTAGTACTAAATTGAAAGTAAAAAATGTACAAGAGTGGAAGTGCTAAAACATAAACAAAAAAATCCCAGACAAACATAAACAAGAAATCAAAAATTAGTTCTTTTATAAGACTATAGATTCCACTATACTTAGTTAGGTACTCTTTACTAGTTTATTTACACACGTGCGTACAGAATACATGATTAGTGTTGTTACTCGAGCTCATCAGTCGATATTCAGTTTGAGCTCTTTTCAAGCTCGAATCTCTACTACTTTCTAAATTAATTATCTCATGAGAGAAGATTAAATTTTCTTAAAAAGTTGTATTTCAATCCGAATGAATCAATGTTACTCCATGTGCTCCCATTCCCTAAGAAAAAGATTTAGTTCTTCTTCTTGCCAATAGGTGGCGCAACAAGGATTAAAAAAGTGAAATTTAGTTAAGATTCCACTTATTTTTGGTGAACAAAAGGGATAATTTTTAAAACAAGATTTTTTAAAGTATCGCCATCCTACCACAAACTGATGAACTGGAATCAATGTCTCAAGTGATCGATAGATGGCGATAATATGTCTCAGTATGGCGAGGACTCTAATATGGGGGTTGAGTATATGTACTAGTTATTCTGTAATCTGTGGTAACTCTAATACAGTATTTTCAACATATAATCTCCAGGACTTTATGCGATTGTAAAACTTGAGAAATTAAAAGACTCAGATCACGAAAAAATAAAAAATCTACAGGACTGAAGAAATCACAACTCACCGAGACCAGTCGAGTCTCTAGTTTATCACAACTCTAGTAGCGAGGTGTACATACATACAGATGTGTTAATGGACTACCGAACCACATGTTTGTGTCAAGAGCATATTGAAAATATAATATAGACGGATATGTAACATTACGCACCTACTTAGTTCGAGGTTACGAACACTATACCTGTTGTCCAAAGCCAAATTATCACCTAGATAAGATTATTCAAATTAATGAATTACTTAACTTGTAGTACTTTATGATTTATATGTATTTTAATTAAGTAAGCCAGATTGTTTTTATTTTCTCTTTGATGGCTTCGCAGTCCGCCAGCGCGATTTCTTATTTTCCCCCAGCCCTTTCATGACTATTACTTTTAATAAAGGATTTTTTTTTGTTAGAATCTGGTCATATCTATGGGAAATAGGTATATCCATACTAATATTATAAATGCGAAAGTCTGTCTGTCTGTCTGTCTTTCTGTCTGTCTGTCTGTCTGTCTGTCTGTCTGTCTGTCACCTCTTCACGGCTAAACTGCTGGACCGATTGTGATGAAATTTGGTAGGGATGTAGTTAACGACCTGAGGTCAAACATAGGCTACTTTTGGGCACGATATAACCGAGTCCCACGCGGGCGGAGCCGCGGGCAACAGCTAGTATAATTATATATTATTAGCAGTTGCCCTCGGCTTAGCGTATTATTCGGTTATATCGCGCCAAAAGTAGCCTATATATGACTCCCGGTCATTAACTAATTATATTCATACCAAATTTCATCAAAATCGGTTTAGTGGTTTAGTTATGAAAGCGTTCTAGACAGGCAGATTTTTAGCATTTTTAATATTAGTGTAAATATAGATGAAGCTGATGGACTTGACTTGTTTATTACGACTGATCGAACTTGAAAAGTTCATTTTGATTTTCATATTCTAAGGAAGGCTATAGGATAAAGCTAGTAAATAAGATTATATGTAGCGTCAAGTTGGATGTTTTTGTAATTCTATTAGTCACAAAATAAAAGTTACTATACTATGAATGATCACAGTACAGATGACCTGATCTCATATTTTAAATGAAAGTCATTGTTAAAGCTCCTTTAGGGGCTATAATGTTAATCACATGGAGTGTTCTAATCTGGGTGTTATAACAGTAGAGAGCAGGGGCTGGGAGAGCCGGCCGATGGCATAAAAAGTGTCTGAAAGGAACAAAACGAGTGCTCACGGAGCCCGATTGCTTCCTGTACACCACGTGTCCCTTTCACCCGCCCGACATCGCGTCTGTCTCCACTATATAGTAATTAAAAAGGTTATTCTAAGTGAAATGTAAACATCATATTGCACTTTTAATAATGTTGTCAGCTGTTATTTGTATTATTAATTTTTTATGTTACAAAGACAAAAGACTGAAAACGAGCGGTCCAAATAACTCATTACACTTAAGACGAAAAAAACTAATGACGTTTATCTGATAACATTAACAATAGGCGCTGCCGCCTTATTTAAAAAATGTTGTTATCGTATAAAAAATATGTTTTTGAGGAAGTAAACTAGGCTTATTGTTACGTGATGGATAGCAGTTTAATATGTTCTGTCCCATTCTCTCATCTTATAATGACGTCAAACGTTTAACGAAAATATTACAGCATGCAATAAACTAACATCGTAATTGTTAGTAATATCCCTCAAAAGTTTTATAGTAAAACAGTGTTGTTTGTCAATACAACGCCAGACGAATAAAACCTTCACCGCTCTTTTCCTTGACATAATTTCCGGTACTAAAATGTTTTTATTGTTACGTTCAGCGTTTCTGTTATAATAATATCAACAAAAAAAGAAGATACAAATTATATTGAAAACATATAATTATTTATGCGGTGAGGCTGAAACTGTGCGCAAGTATGTATTTTCAAGCAAGTATATAAAAAACAGCACATTTCATGTTACAAATGCTTTATAAAGTCTGAAGCTTTAATACTGCTATGTTATGTTACCTTTGACACAGGTAGCTTTCGTGACGTTGAGTAGAACTGGAAGTAGGCGGCAGTGACGCCGGTACGTGGGACGACATGCTATTTTTGTCTGTTCGCTGGGGACCAAACTAATGTCAGGACCCGCGTACGTCACGAATTGGATTAAGCTGAAATTTAATCAATACCGTAGTTCCAAACTCAAATAGATGTCAATGTGAAAATTATTATACACTTTTTTACAATTAATGAATAATTTAAACACACGCCATATACAAGCAAGATCTTTTCAAACATGCTAAATTAAACTATTTTATACGGTTTTCTATCGCGTTTATTGCTTACTTATTTATACCTAACGTTTCAAGCACTTTACAGAGCTCATGGTCGCAGGCAGACTGAGTTGACATTCGTCTGTGTCATTTGTTTCTGATGTAACAATCGCGAAAACATAAGAAATCATTATTTTCAAACATGCTGAAAAAGAAATACCGGTATAGTGAATGGCACTCGCGTTCCATGTTATGGATTTAGATTCACAGAATACTATACCCGCTAGATGCAAGTGGACCGTATGTCTGTTTGTAGTGAAAGAAAAGGAACTGTTTTACCATGTCATTATCTAAAATCTTGTCGGCGTCCAGGCGTTCGTACGAAAGGTGACCAACGGGGGTGCAGGGGTGGCTGGCACCTTTACGGTCGATTCCTTGTACCCTTGTGCCGCAACATTTGCTTCACTTGGCCGATACGGTGCTTACTTCAGTTTTAGCAAAATAAAACACGGTTTAAAATACTGCGCAATTTTATAGTGTTCAGTACATTCAGTTCTGGTCAATATTGCTAATATGTATTATTTTAATACTTCTTTACTTCTTTTTTCATACAAGCTACAAAATAAACAATTAAAATATGACGACAACGATACAATATAGTTCTCTACATAGATGTCAGTGCTTCGAGATTTCAAGGAGCTTTATCTTCGGATTGAACCACGTACAGTGGGCCACATAGAAAAGAGCTTATACTACCTGAGTAAAGTGGTATATTTTGTTTATTGCTCATTGTACTCTTAATTCAATCCGAAGATATAAATGACTTCTTCAAATTTTAAAACACTATTTATGTAGATAATGTTACAAATTTACATAACGTTATATAGGGTACGCTTGGTCAGTGTCGCAAAGGGTGCGCAAGTCGAACGCTCGCTCGCTTCGCTCGCTCGCTTATTTTGGGGGTCGCAAGATAACCATAACCTAACCTATGACCCTCCATAAAGTCGGATTTGTGAGAAATGCCGCCATCTCCTCACCCCTTTTTGGGTTGCCGAAATCGAAAATACGGGAAAAGTCGGAAAATAAGCGTCGCACGAAAAATCTTCTCATGACCAAAAGTGATACTAATAATGTTGTCTACGACATGGGACAATAAAAAATGGGTGTCAATATGACGAGCGAAATCACTCCAAAAAATTTTCTAAGTCCCAAGTCTTGCGCACCCTTTCGTATACTCTAACCATACGGCTTACTTAATTTTTACCACAGAATTAGTAATTGCTTTGTGTCTTTATTGTTTTCACAATTATTAATAATCTCCTATTGTCACCTAAGTCCCAATGGCGTAAAATGGATAAATCAATGTATGTTTTATATTTATTGAGCGTTACCGTGACGATTGCATTCTCGAGCGGTCCTTACCTGCGCTGCCAATCCTCGGATCGTTTGAAAAAGTGATGCGCGACAAGATAACAGAGGTTCCGTTAGCCCGTCTGGCTTTACAATACGGTTTAGCGGCCTAGCACGCATATTCCACTTGTATTGACAGAGAACAACAAAAATCGCGGGTAAACCGGACGGTGCTCGGGAGGCGCGCGGCGCGCCGCTCTTCGAACAGGTTTTAGGCACGATGGCTGTAAGGGTCTTTACTCATAAGTTCATGTTGCACCGACACAATTCAGTAGTTTGTTTATGAGTTATGAGCAAAGGTTCTGATTCAATTTCTTGTATCTATAATATAATTTAAAGATTCAATGCAGCCATTTAAGAGATGTCTTTGAAAAATTGTACCTACTATAAAGTGCGAAAAAATCATGTTACAGTGAATAACAGCATTTCCACCTGTTCTAGTCGTGGATTACGTTTACATTGATGCAGTCCATAACATAGCGAATATAAACGTGTGCTTTTGTCACATCTCATGCAGATGTCATACAATCATGCCATCAATGTCCAGTCCAAGTAGGCTTGGCTTAAGTAGCCTTTGTCCCGGTTACACTTGTTTATCTTTGTTAATTAGAGAACCCGCCTCTGTTCATTCAACCTTGCCGCCTGAGTTTTCTTGAGTAAATTTTATTTTAACTTATTTTTTAAAATATTATTTGTTAGCACGTCTGGCCCAATGTTAAAACTAAGGATAGTCGTACGACAAATGATTTTGCTCATATTTATATATTAGGTAAGTACTCATATAAAATTTTATCTCTGCCATGATCGTTTACCATTTGTAGAAAAAAAGTTAATGGTTAATGAAATATTTGTTTTATAATGGAAACATTATTATATATGTTACTATTGTTTGAAAATAATATTTATGTACCTACTTAGTGTATACTATGTGCGAGACCACAAATATACAAATTATCTAACCACGTTTTAATTATCGGTTCGCAATAACTGGTTTTGGACGTAACAGGGATTCGTGTGTTGAAATAACAAAAGATTCCGTTGGTGCTAATTAACAAGCGAATATTTATAAAAAGGCAGACTAACAATAGTTAAAACAAAAGAGACAATTGTTACGATTGTTCGATTAGCCGTTGGATTTAGGTTAAAACGAATATGAATGCTCGCGTATTTTGAAACTGGATTTATTACAAGGTTATGCAGCAGAGTGATAAAAAAACGTCATATGAAACCATAGAAAAACTGCATGCAAATTGCAAAATGTGTAACAAGATGTCTGTAGGACCGGTTTCGTACGTACATTTTACACACTTCGGATTGATGTATTAGACTAGAGACAAGAAGGCAGACTTTATATTCGAATATCTATGCCACGTGGCTTTGCCTGGTATTAATGTGTCGTCGTACCTAGTCGTCGTCCGAGCGTGTTTCCTCATTGCGTCTTCAACTTACGCTTCAGAGTCCAGGGTACGCTTTTCATTCAATCATGGTCTTGATTTGGAGGTACTGGTTATTATATTGACCAGACCCTTTTAAAAGGGAAACCAAATCAATAGGAGTATGATCCGGGTGTGTTAGTGGCCGACACTGTCAGATTTTTCCGGCTGCCTAAAGGCATCTGACATAGCCTTACGACTGCCATCTATCGATACTAGCCGGGACCAACGGCTTAACGTGCCTTCCGAAGCACGGAGGAGCTCAATATAAAAATGCCACACTTGAACATGTTTTCTGCAGTCCAACACATCTGCTTATAGCGTATATCATCGCTGATAGCAGATGCAAAACAGAAAAATAAGATGTAATGTTAACTATTGGTCTTGGATGTTTATCTATATATGTATTTGTTATAAAATATAGTATCGTTGAGTTAGTATCCCATAACACAAGTCTCGAACTTACTTTGGGGCTAACTCAATCTGTGTGATTTGTCCCTATATATTTATTTATTTATTTATTTTGTGTAGGTGTCAGCAGCTCAGCACATGGCGGTGAGCGGCGCGACGGGCGGCGGCGGGCACGTGTCGGTGGCGGCGCAGCAGGGCATGTACGCCAACTTCCAGCACCAGGGCGCGCCCTCGCCGCAGCATCATCAAGGTATCCACCGCCTTCCGCCAGCCGCTACTTGTTGCATCACAGCACCGCGCCGCGCCGCACTCTGTAACAGACTTATGCAATCGCCCCGTTTGTAATCATTAGGCTCCGTTTACTCGTTGTTTGTATAATGTTCTTCGTTGCAAATAACATAACTTACACTTATTTTTTGCTCTCTTCTAGTTTTAGGTTTTCTGGACATCTTCATTTACATAAACGTATGCAATGATTTAATTTAGTAAGTGATACCGGAAATGTTCTTAGATTCTGTTAAATTACAGTATTGCAGAAGTATTGTTAATATCAATATCCATTTTTTAAAAGGTCATATCTACAGTGCTATATACGTAATGATTTTGCATAAATACAACGTGTGTTTTATAATAACCAGTTCAATGTGAATCAAACACCAGCAGACAAGGTTGTGGCAAATAATTGAAAAGCGATTGCGAGAGAGAACGGCAAGGAAGTTATGAACCTGAATGTATTACTTCACCAAACCTAAATCAGTTATAGTAGATAGTTATTAATCAATGTTTATCTGCTTACGTCATAAAAGGATTTTTAGAAAGTACGTAACAGATAATATTTACTAGATAATAATACCGACAAGAAAATATTGTGACAACGTAAAAAGAACGACACTTAGATTATGTCTGTATGCATACAAACATAAGTGGCTGGTTGCATCTTACGTGTGAATGTGTACATACATATGCGAAAGTATATCAACCGCATATCTACCTACCTCGAGGTAGTCATTCCATGAATTGCTGATGATTCAATTCCGGTGCGGAAATATTTTCATATTGTCGTTTGTCGCCGATACACATTTTTGGTACCAAATGTTTGATTGGCTATCACTTTATTTTCGACCCTCTATTTTCTTTCTTCGCATTTATTTCACAGTTTTAAGTTTATCAACACAATCTATTTTTACTAATACATTTATTGGGTGAAGTAAGGTGGTAAGAGCTAGAAGGATAAACGATAAATCCATTCGCAAAGCTGTGCAATACATACAAGCCGCTAGTTACATTTTTTCATAACTTCGAGCGTAATATAACTACAAAGAAATGAAACTGCATAGCTTGAGTTTATTTTTCATCACCGTTTTTGTTACAAAGTTCTCGTATGTAACCCTAGAATGTCAAATGGAAATTGATGTTGGAATAAGATCTCTATGTCGTTATGTTAAGAGGGAGCTAAACTAAGTGTAGTAAAATTGTAGCGGTGTGTGGTATGAGCGAGCGTGAGGGGAGGGTGCGAGAGTAGAGGTTGACGATCGACGAGAATGCGCCAAGTCGCGCGCCTCGGGGATGGATGACATAGATTGACGTGTTTTGTACTCGTAGTTTATATACCGCATAAGTGTCTCATATATTACATATCTTAAATATTTTTGGGTTGAAAATAAAATAAATTGGCTTGTAGAATCGTGAAAAGCTTGTTTTCGTAGCGTTAAAGTACGTTAAACCGGGCCTGGTCATGACTGAGATTGTTTGGTACCGCACTAAGTGGCTGTCATCATGAGCTCCTCCGTACTTTGAAAGGCACGTAAACCCGCGTTAGGCTTGGCTACTTTTCCTAGATGGAAGTCCGCAATCTAAGTCAGATGTCTCAAAACAGCTTGAAATCTCTGATACCTGTGAAGCCACTGGCTCACTCGAAAAGGAATAAGAAGTAGGAATTCATGAATCTATAATTATTTTTATTCATTTCCTATCTCTTTATTTCTCCCTTCCTTCACCTATCTCTTTCACTCAAAAGAACTCACACAAGATGAAGTCTTTTACACACACTATTAGAAAGAAAGGAGTTGTAAGTACAAAAAGTCAAAAAAGGTTAACAAGAAATGCGATACAATACGATTAAATTACTTTAATTTTTGAAACACAGCATTACTGCTTCTGCCTAGGTCAGAACAATTTATACTAAAACAAAAGTGTCCCACTGCGTCGCACAGGCATTCGCAGTGAATACCATCGATATGGGAAAAGGTTATAGATAAGATAGCTAGATACAAAGTTTATTTGCATAACAAGTAACATGCGATAAGAAGGTTCATGAAATACACACACACAACACATAATGTATGTCGTGTAGCCTTCTTTTTGTTTGTGTAAGTTTATAAGTTTAGTGTCCAACTGAAATGTAACAATTTTCCAAAGACGAAGAGGATTCGTTAATGACTCTTACTTCGGGGATCTCATTAATAGCGGTGATTAATACGAATGGCACGACCGTCACGGGTGGCTACCTGTAACACAGTATAGATATAGTACTAACCTATCCTATGATATCTTGAACTCATCTTTTTCGGTTGAGTCCTCGGCTGGTTGCTTCATAGCCCAGGGTTCGCTTTCCTGCTCCTTCTCGTTCACTCCGTCCGGACCTGTTACATTCTGAAATAAATCTTTGTTTATTGAGAAATAATGTAATTGTTTTTTTTTAATACATTTTCTTGTTATTTCAAGATTTAATAACGATGTGCGTTTTTTCCTCAGGCAGCGGTTGCGAAACGTACTCAATGTCGCAGTCGCAGAGTATAAACTTCTCGCAGGGCATGCGGCCGCGGCCGCAGGGCCCGGGCTCCGCCCCGCAGGCGCCCGCCGGCCCGGGCCCGCAACAGCCGCTCGGTGAGTCACCCAGCACACATTGCCACACTCGATCCACCGCTGAGGCGCTGACCTTCATCTTCTAAAAGCTGTTGTCATTCACGCATTGTCTCTATTTATTAATACCAAACTGAGTTTAGATGCGGGGATTCTTAGTTACATTGTAATTAAAGCTCAACAAAATTACTTATTTATGTAACAAAACTTACGTGATATATAAAAATACCAAAGTAATAAGCTAACATCTACTGAATGCATCTACTTTTTACAGCCATATTTTTGCGGTTATTTGAATGAATAAACATTTAAACAAAACTTTAACGAAGTCTCGTAGCTTAAGAGATCGAGGACGGCACTGGCCATGATAAATCTCGAGCAAACACTATATAGACTAGCTTTTTTAAACGCCATGATACTTTCAGGCGTCGCAGCAGCCGGTCTGTCGCGAGAGCAGCAAGCGAAGATGTTACAGCAACAACAGCAGCAGATGTTGCGCGCTCAGCAGCAGCAGATGCGACCGCCACC
Organism: Apomyelois bistriatella; assembly: GCA_947044815.1. Taxonomy (NCBI): domain Eukaryota; kingdom Metazoa; phylum Arthropoda; class Insecta; order Lepidoptera; family Pyralidae; genus Apomyelois; species Apomyelois bistriatella. The sequence continues at coordinate 5,262,008 of OX345693.1, forward strand.
GCCGGAGTACAAGGCGCGGTTCGTGGGCGCGGGCGTGGGTCCCGGCGTGGGTCCCGCGGGCGTGGGTCCGGGCGGAGTGGCGGGCCCGCGCCGCCCCGCGCCGGGCCCCGCGCCGCCGCGCTCGTTCGCGCCGCACGCGCGTCCCTATTCGCCGGACTGGAGGCACGTGCTTATGCAGCAGCAGGCCGCGGCTAGGCAGCAGTTCCCGCATCATCATCAAGGTAAGATAGATGGGTTATTTTTTTTTTTAGAATACTTTAACGGCCATGGAAACTAGTCCTGTCTTGAATTTATTTATCTTCTTCAGTCCTACTTAAGTCAGTCAAGTCAAAAAGTCAAGTCAGTAGTCTAGTCCAGTCAAGTAAGTATGTCTAGTCAGAGTCAGATGGCTAAGTGAAGCGGTGGAAAAATTTCACTTAGCTATAACATGGAGCTTTGGTGACAAAGATAAAAAGTAACGTAATCGACACTGTACCACTTCCCAACACTCACGCTTGTTCCCGAACACTTTGCGAATAATAATCCACCAATATTAAGCACAAATACTCGAAAAAACCTAAGTTTTGGAAATTAAATACAGCGCGGACATAGCGACAGTTTACTTTCCCTCCAAAAACTCCAGATGGGTTATTATCATTGTACCATTGACAATTTATACATAATGATTCAAATTCAAATGTGCACAAAGGCGGAATGGACTTTTCTGTATTTTTCGGAAAACTCATCGTGTGGGTTACAAAGTCGATTGAGCTTATACACCATAACATAGCTTACGTGGCTTTCGAAGCACAGATTATCTTTCTAAATGGAGATTCAAACCTGCAATGTCCTAAGATAAACTGAAAGCAAATTACAAGGCCACGAAGGTTCTACTTCAGACCATGGAGGCACTTAACAAGGCACTCGAACAATATTTAGATTGACTGATAGAAATCTATAGACAAACAAATAAAATGTAATAGAAATCACTAAGTGGGATTTGATGGTTTTGAAAACCAGATAGCGGAGTAAGAGTGCCCTCACACAAATGGGGCAATTACTTTGTGAAAACTATACATGAATAACTCAAATGTAAACATGTCCGTTTATTTGTTTACAGGCTTCGGCATGGGCTCTATGGGCGGCGGCATGTCGCAACAAATGCAGCTGCAACAAGCGAGGTTGCAGCAACAACAACTCATGCAACATCAACAACAACAGCAACAGAGGTAAGATCGTGAAGCTCCATCATTCCACCTGGAAAACGGCGAATTAGACATTCGTTTATCACACGGAATAGGGTATGGTCGAATGTTTTACAATCGCACTGTGGTAATCACCACCCTTAATTCCTATCTATTAAAGTGGTGGTTAATCTTCCCGTGGTTTGACAGAGTCTATTCAGTCGGGCCAACATAGGCTTTTATTTGCAAAAGTATTAGGGATCTGTGAGAAAACTAGAGTTTAATCTAGTCAGTCGAAAAAATCGAAGCCGCGAGGAACAGCTAGTAATTATTAAAGAAAGTAAGAACCTAGCACTCCTAGCAGTACAAGGTATCATGATCTGCCCCTGACCGCCTTACTTTTAATAGGAAATATTAATACGTGTTAGGAAATTGATATATTGTTAACTTTTTTTTGCAGAACGTCCAATCAGCAACAATCTCCGATGTCGCACCTAATTATGCAACAAAATCAAATGATGAATGTGCAAGGACAGGTATGTGTTAAATGACATTTTGAACGCATCTAAAATATATATAATGAAAAACCTCGGAAAATCAGTCATTCGGTGGTAATAAACAACTCCAAGGAGTAGTATTAAAAGATTGGTCTCCAGTTGATTCGAATTTTGATGTCTAAAAAAATAAACCGGCTTAGTGCGAGTTGATCTCGTATGGAGAGGGTTCCTTACAATGCCAAAGAATTTTTTGCGGTGCTATTTAAATTTATACAAAATATCATATTTGTAATCCTCGAGTAAAAAGCAAAACTACTACTAGCGCTATCTCGCGTAGTTTTAGTCATCTATTTTCCGTAAGTGAACACCTGAATGTATTCTGTCGAAATTAAACACTTTATTCATTCTCATAGGTTTTCCTGTAATCTACAAGGAAAGAAACTGTTTTTTTTTTAATTTTTAAGCTCACTAGTTCCGTAGATCAGGGATCAATTTTCGTTTTCATTCGTGAATAATATCAAAACTATTTATTTTACAAAACACATAGCGTATGTTCTACAGAGCAGCTTAACAAAGTTTGTTCCCTTCCAGATGCCAAACATCCACATGTCTCAGTCGCAGAGCATGTCCCTGGCGGGCGCTCCGACGCCGCAGTTCCCGTCGCTGCACAGCGCGCCGCAGTTCGCCGGCGGGCCCGCGGCAGAGTTCAACCTGGACTTCCTCGACAACATGCCTTCCACCGACGCCAGTAACCTCACCGCACAGGAGCTTCTCAATTCCCTAGACAATTCATTCTTAAACGACATACTCTAAATGGTACGCGGACAAACAATTGGTGAACAGTATTAGCGTCCGACGGCACTGCCGAGGCGTTTAGGGATGTTGAAATTTAAGTGCGATCGATTCGCGTGACGACCAAAGTTATCTAAGGAATTTAACACCAGAATTTAATGTGTTTAAAAGACATTTATAGTGTATCGTCGAATCTTCCGATGTCTTTTATCACTTTCGAATGCATTGTTTTATAGACTATTTATTGTGGAAATATTCATTTCATAGTATTTATAGCTCTTACGATTGTTAATAGTTCTTTTGTAAATATTATACTGTAATATTAAAACGTTTGTAATTAATATAAGATACAGCAAGCAGCAAAGACAGTCGATATATACCATAGACTGCAAAAGTATGAATTGAGAAGTATACTTTATTTATTACTGATACGATGGATGGTAAGCTAAAGGAATATGAAAGCACAAAAGACATTATGATCAACTATTTTAATGTATTAATGATTATTTAATAATATATTCAACAATTTGGCCAATAAGTTATTTCTACTATTTTACACAATAATCTACCAATTTAAATGTATTAATTTTTTCTGGCCGTCCATAACTGCCTTGCCGGTAACCGCCACTGAAGTCTGTTTTGCTAATTGCTGATAACGTGTCTTATAAGCTGATATAATATGATATAGATTGCCATTTATGGCTTACGTGAAACTCGATTTTTGACAGAAATATTTTTTACAGATAAGCATATATATCAGTTTCTTTATTGGCAGTTTGTAAAACAGGCGCTACAAGCATTGATCCTGATGTGACATAAGACCCGCACATTATAATAGCTTGTATAATGACGCTCGCTCAGATGATATAATAGAAGTTATGACGTCACATTCACATGGCGACACTAAAACTATACATCTTATCTAACAACACTTATCTGACATTCGTCATAGGATTTGATTGAGCTGTACTAACATTTATATAGGAAGGTTGCTTGCAAGGTTTACTTCCGCCTGGAAATGGCCATTATCCATTTCTTCTTAAGTTTCCTTCGGTTATAGTTCAAATGTACATTTTATATGTTTTATATAGTAACATCATTCCTGTACCTAAGATAAAAAGTAGATTATACTGTGATGTCGGTCTCAATGGTCAATAGATAATATAGAATCAATTATTATAAATAGAAGATAGATAGACTATTGTTATTGTTAAGGATCTCATGTATCATTTAGAAGGGTTCAGGGATTCTGGAATAGTATTGGTTTTGATTCCAATGGGACGACCGAGTTACGTAGCTCACTCCTATGTATGTTTCCCTCAAATAGATTTCCTCATAATCATGAGCTACTACAGAATTATATAAATACAATTGGTTGTCAAACAACTTAAAAAAAAGCTTCCTTTACGACAATGTTTTAAAACTAAATTTATTTATTTCAGTCCGTGTTTCTTATGCAGATAAATATAAGATACGCACATAACATTATAACTGTTTTTGTAGTGTTTGTGCGGCAGCGAAACAGTTGTTTATTTATTTTGCAATTGTTTCTTGGGACTAATTAGTTATATAGAAAATAAGGAACCACTTTCTTCGTTAAATCAGTCACCATGACAATACTGGAGATGTTTTGTATCAGGAAGTTGCCAGACAAAATATATTTTTAGGATTTTTTGTAGTGTACTTGATTTTGGTTTAAATTTGTTTCTTTTCACCATATACAAGACTTTGTAAGGGAAGCTTTTTGATGGTTTTGTATTAAATATATTGAAAATATACATGTATATAGTGATAAACATATACTTATATTACCAGCTCTCTGTTAAAATAATAGTTGTAAAACCAAAATTGTGAATGATAGCAACATTCCAGAGCCATTGTTAACAATGTTTTTAACTTTAGGACCAATTTTTGATCATTCTTTTGAAATAATATTGCATATTGAGACATGGAAGTTTAATTTTACATGCCTTTATTAACTAGACTAACATTAAAACACTTAAAATATTTATAAAATACTACAATAATGAAGATACGGAGTTAAATACTTCAGAGAACGAATTAAAGCGATTGATGGTGACGTGGGCTTATGGCACATAGTTTAGTTTCAATCTCTTACAAATATATTAATTTGTCTCAAAAAAAATCATATGATCCAGAACATCAAGTTCAAGAGTATTTCGTTTCATCAAAAGTTTTACACAAAGGAATAGACCCATCACAGGTTCATCAGATAATTACATTCATTTGCAACAAGCGGCCACCAGTGGCTCTGTTTCGTGTTAATATTAGCAAACTTCCTAATCTGACGTCTTCTAAGCATAGACTATTGACCAGTTTAATTACAGATTTGTTTTAATTTTTAATTCAGATATCTTGCTACAATTTCGTCAAAAATACTATTTTCAACGTCGCAAAATTTTTAATGGTTTATATTATGATGATTAAATCACATTTAAAGCACTTGTTTAAAGTTTAAATGAGCTACTTTAATGTTTCCATAACATATTTGTTTTTGAAATCACTGTGGATTGAGCATAATATGTCGATGTTTAAAATATTCACCACATAATCGAATCCGCTTGATGTTTATATAAATAATCAGAAAACTTCTCTAATTTTCTCTCTAAAGCATTTATCTCCGATGCTAATTCTCATACCATTTCGTTTGGCTTACTGTGAAAAATGCGGGGGTTCCGTACTCGCGGGCTGTAGAAGTTGTTAGGTTGTATGTATTTGGCGGTAATCGGTTCATCGTGCATCCCGATTTTGCTTTCGTAAATATTCTCATTGGTTTTGTTGTCGATGGATTTCATGACGAAGGAGCTAATCTCCTGCCTCCGTCTTCTGAGTCGGATGCAAGAGAACACGGTGCTCAAGAGAATGCCCAGTTTGAACACAGCCGTCACGAACAATCCTAGCATGAAGATGAGATACTGCTGTTGATACCAGTCGTCAAGTCTGTCCAGGCAACCCTGAAAAATAAAACTATATTTAGACTCAACAAAAAATACACTACAACGGTCTTCTTCTTCTTAGCGAGTCGACTCTGGCAAGTTTATATTTTTGAGGACCAGAACTCCGCCACTGACAAGGCGTTGTCAGTGGCTTCGTATAGGTCCCCGAGCGTGGCTGGGCACGCAGGGCACGATAAAAGATGTGCCATGGTCTGGGGAGAGACACCACATCTGCAGGTCTCCTCTAAGTTGTACCCCCATCTGTACATGTTGTCCTTGCTTAGGCCAACCTGGGTCCGGAGTCTGTTTAAGGACTTCCATGTGACATCATGTCACAACATCCATGGCAGATTATGTCCAGGGGGAAGGGTCTCGGATAGCGGTAGGAGTGACGCCGACGGGTATCTCTCTTTCCAGATGGATGTTACAACGGTACAAACGATAAATTCAGAATACCTATTAAGATATTTTATTTATAGCACAAGCACGTTTGAAGTAAAATTTGCATGATGAGGATTTAAAAGTAAAATCATATTGTATGAAATTCATCGATTCATTCGTAAGAATGGGGATATAACTATGTTGGCAAGTATATATTTGATCGTAAATATTCGAAATATCTTATTTCGGTAGCAATAAAAAAAATACAGATTACTTTTGTATTTTAGAAGTTATTTCATTCAAGTGTTCGGGGTCTCCCCCGAGGTACTCATCGACGCGGAATCGGCTTCTGCTAGTTAGAAAAACCTTTATATTGACGCAATAAGGTTTATAACTGTTCTCTGCTTGACCCAAAGGTTGACTGTTAGATAATGCTTTTAGCATTAAGTCCGCCTATTGTATTTTTACAATAAAGTTAAATAAATAAATAAGGTTGTCGCTAATAGCCTTATGAGCCGAGCCGATGCGACTGCCTTATTTTGCAAAAATCCTAAGATACTGGTGCACTTTTGTCAGAGGTTTAATCAGGACACTGGTGGCAATCAACTCTTCACTTATTATTAGTGCCAGCAGCCCTTTTTACAAATTTTTGTGATCGTGAGCCGATTATGATAACCCGTTTCGTGTCGACCTAATTACATTTCATGATTATTAATATAATGCAGAACGATAAGAGTGACGCATTTGTCAAGTTTCCTAATTACACTGGAATGTAATGGTGGCTTACAACCATCTCTTAAAACCATGCAAGATCCAGTGAATAAGCAAGACAGCGACATTCTGTACTGCTGTAGGTAAAAAACTCATCTTTTCCATAATCATAATCATCCTTCAAACAAGATAAAGTGACTTGGTCAAATGTTGTGTACCGGCACGTGTCTGAAGTCCGGGTTGGGCGTGACCTCCTGGCAGCGCGAGGCGTTGCGCGGCGCGGGGTTGAGGTAGGAGGCGCGCGGCCGCTGCACGCAGCAGCTCGGCGGCACGGCCAGCCCGCGCGGGCCCAGCCGCCGCAGCTGCCACGCCGACATGTCGTAGTTACGACCGCTCGTCATCCCGCAACATTCCAGCTGGAAAACATGTATTACAGGCCTCAATGTAAGGTAGGCCCGCGGCTCCGCCCGCGTGGGAATCGGTTATATCGCGCCAAAAATTAGCTTATCTTTGGCCCCTGGCTCTCAACTATATCCATACTGAATTTCATCAAAAGTGTAACAGACAAACAGATAGACGGACATACTTTCTAATTTATATAATATTAGTATGCGAAAGATGGATTCTAGGGAATAGATTAGCTTGCTCTGCAATATAGACTAACCTCTTTTTTTAATTTAAAAATGTTTTGTCTCGTAAGAGTAAACATATACTTAATTAAAATAGCTTTGACAAACATTCGTTAATTTAAATAAGTAACGCGGGAAAATACTATTAATAAAAATTAAAAACTTCAATATTACACACACCCGAATATATCGATTAACGGTCTTCCGTCATAAAGTTCTCACCTGAGTCTGCGCCAGGTCCACGGCAGCGGTGAAGTGTTCGTAGTCGGGCACGGCGTAGTAGGCCTGCAGGGCTCCCACGGCGCCGCCCTGCGCGCTCTGCAGCCCCACACAGCGCGGCCACACCGCCGCCACCACGCCGCCCGCGCACTCGCACAGCAGGAGGCTTAGCACCACGAGAAAATACTGCAAACAATAATTCATTACCTCAACGATAGTAATCGTAAAATTGTCTGGAACTGGTAACAGAACCTTTGTTGAAGATCTGTCCGTAATATACTGTGGTGATACTGAATAAATTAAGTACCCTTAAAATTGTTCAGTATCACGGACTTATAGTATACTAGGATTCAGTTTCTCAAATTATTCAAAAGTAATGATGTACTTAATAACTGAATAGGATTCCTCCTGGTTTTCTTAAAGGATTATTTGGATTAAAAGAATGAGCATCATGCTCATCCTATTAATTCAAATAATCCTTCAATCATATTATGCTGTTTGTATTTTCGGTAAACAATAAGAGTAATAACTAATGGGTAGTTAAAAATGCAGCGTAAAACTTATTGCTTTTAAAATATAACTAGGAGTTTTAACAATAACTAACCCTTGTTCCACGTGAAAGTAGACCAAGCACAGAAACAGAATAGATAAGGTCGGTACTAACGTAAAAAGAACAATCCTAACTAATAGATATTATAAATGCGAAAGTGAGTTTGTTTGTTGGTTGCTACGCTTTCACGCCCTATCTACGGCACCAATCTTCCGGAAATTTCGCATACCCATATATAAAAGTATTGAGGACATACGATAGATACCTTTATCCCGAAAAAATACACTGTTCCCGTGGGAAATACACGCGGGCGAAGCCGCGGGCAAAAGCTAGTAGAATATAACTCACAAAAGTCAAAATGACATATCCTGGTAAATAAGTAGCCCAGCAGCCAAGAGCGGCAGTCGCGCACATGAGCAATCCGGAGGCGAGGAGGGCCAGCGCGAGGAAGTAGAACGGGGGCTGCTCCAGGCCCGCCTCGGGCGACGCTAGCAGCCGCGACAGGAGCACCCGCTGCGTGTCGCTCAGTAGCAAGAAACCACATACTACTTCCACGAATCCGCATACCTATAAATCAATAGGTTTTTCATATTCCAACTAACTTTTGGTTAGTTTAATCAAAGGAGGTATTTTATTAACCAATTACAAATGTGTAATTAGTTTCTAAATTTTTTTGTTTACATAAATATATATATTTTTTAATTTAGCATTTAAAACATACGTTTTTAACCTCCGACGCAAAAAAGTGGTGTTATAAGTTTAATATGATATAAAAGTATCATTTTTTTTTGTCTCAGTAATTCAAATTTTGGGAGGTTTGAACTTAGTTAGGAACTAGGGTTCATAAAGGCCGTCTAAGAAAATATACAAGTTTAGTAAACATTCCTGGAACACATGTGGGCACTCTCAATCCACGCCTTAGTTAGAGCTTGCTTGAACACTAAAGATTGTATTTGAACCTATTATCTACATGTGTTTTGTCACAGTGTAAATAAAAGCACTAACGTAGTTTTGTACCGGAACTTTAGGTTTAAAGCTATATTATAAAGTAAATGGTACTTACAAAGAAAATTGTATTGAAACATCCAAATAGAACTTTAGCACTCATCTTTCTGCACTTCATATTCTAGTGGCCAAAGTGCGGTCAAACACTTATGTTAATTAAGGCATCACAAGAACAATGTTATTTCACTGTTATGTATGTTTTTATTATGAAATTATATCTCCGAAAGAATTTAGATGTGGTCACTACGAGTATTGCGAGCATGTGAACGAACAATAATACAGTGAATAGATTCGCCGGTTTAAGGGAGATGCGCTCTGCTGAGCAGGTGGGGTGACTAATAATTAAGGCAGTTTTGTTTAAAATTAATGCATGAGTTACTCCAACATAAATATGTGTGAATGTGAGAGCCGAATCCGCTCTATTTTATTTCACTTTGATAACGACTACTATGGTGTAATATAGAAATGAGCAGAGGAAGAAAAATTTTGTAGTAATACAGTTAATGTAAAAATAAAATTTATATTTCATTTTCTGATAAAATTATAAAGTGAAACATTTAAAAATCAATATCTTTTTTCTTAAATCCACCACAGGTCGGAGGAGTAGCAGTGATGTCATCTTGTTCTCTTTCACTGGTCTCTTGAAGTTCTGAAAAAACCAAACAGGGTTGATAATTTTAAAAATTGATATATTGAAAATAACAAATTAGTTGGTTATTTATTTACTTTGGCCTTTTAAATCACTCAAATCTATCTAAATTTGATTTTTTATACCAAAATTATCCAGTTAGGAACATGATCTTGTTAGTTATGGACATGTAATGTTTGACTATGTTGGTGAGTCTTATAAATAAATAAATAAAATGTATGTACGAGTATAAAAATTGATCAACAAATTTACCTGGAGGCAAGTGCAATTTTTCAATAACAAACTTCTTTCTCTTGAGTTTAAAAGCCAAGTCTAAGCTTGGAGGAACAAAAGGCACCAGAGAAAAGGGAGTGGCCAGTTTTGTTATATGAAATAGTCCATGGTAGTCTTTATATACTGGGTTTGTTTCTTTACTGGACCCAGTAAATGATTCTATTCTCACAGCATTATCAATCGAATACAGGAGCCTTTTCATTAAATGTCCATGATCATCCTGTAAAAAAGTTGTGAATGCATAATTGTAAAGAAAAAATACATAAAGTTATAATTTTAAACTAGAACTATAAATCAATAGTTTAAATGAATTTATACATAGATATTACTGTACAATTCATAAGAAGAACATAGTTTTTTTATGTGCCGAGATTAATCCTTGGTAGACTTTAAGAGTCTTTCACTTTTTATTACAGACAGACGAAACTTTTACGTGCATTATAAGCAATTACTTTAAAGTCTAAATTGAACAGCAAATTATTATTATTGTAAAAACTTACATCAAATAGATGAGAAGGTATAGTAACAAACACAACAGCGTTTGTATCCCTTATCATCACTCGGAGTGAGTACATGAATTTGATCAGGTCTTGACCATACTGACTCCTCTTGGACCCCTCGTCACAATCCATCGCCATCCAGATTGGCGAGCCTATACTTTGTATGCTGATCCTTAACATATTTTTGTTATTCTTATTGCTACTTTTATATTGTTCCTTAGATACAACCTTTTCTATATTTGTCAATAGTATGCTGTAGAGGCTGTTTCTGAAACCTGAAAAATCAATTTGTTATGAATTTTATTTATATTTTTTTAAGATAATGATATTCTAAATAAAATGTTAGATTTATCTTTAGTGCTCTGGATTAATATTTTTACAATAACATACCTTTTAAATTATGTTGATTTTTATTTGGATCACAGTAAGAGACATTACATGTTTTTATTGTTTCACTATCAATATGCTTGCTTAAATCAAAATGGTGTCCAAAACTGGTGTTGCTACCAAATGAAGACTCCACACGACTCAGTCCTTCATATCTCCATGCTATTTTCATCTTATCTATGCCATCAGTTGCAGCAGATACCTCATCTTCAAGGGGTACTGTGGTTGGTTGCGGCAATTCTTTTACCTAAAACATTCAAGAGATTATAATTTTAGATGAAATTTATTTTGTCTGCCACTGCATAATAGCTAAGTTTATAATAATAATAAATCTTTATTTGCCATAACAATACACAATCCCATACATTAAATTAACTTATACTTATCAATGCTTATACTAAGGTTTATACAGGACAGGATTCATTCATAGGACTGTAGACCCTGCACTAAGCATACCTTGTGTCGCGTTGGTCCACGAGTTACTGTCTGGTACTTTCAGCTTTCCGCTTTCTCCTTTTGGTAAAATGGAACCTTTAAAACCATAACCGCTTACCATTAGGCAGGCCATTGCCTACTAAATAAAAAAAGCAACCTATCCTTTTTTATTAGAATTTCTCTTTCCAGATAACTTAAGGTCTATAAACAACTCAAAATTATATTCTAGCAGTAAGGCATAAAAGAAACATAATGTAGGTTTCTATAAAAAAAAAAATACACAAATAGAAAGGCATGTTTACAATATTCTCAGGGTCTTCATCAGCAGATGCTATAAACAAGTCATGTCTACACACAACGCCTTCAGCCAGAAAATACTTCATAAGCACTCTGCTGTAGTTGCCCAGGACATCTTCCTCTAAAACAAAAAAAAAAAGAACTATTGTCCATAGCCATTAAAGGAAATCCTTTAAATCCAATTAGCCATACAGGCTGCAGAGTGTGCCAAACAATTATACATACCTGCATACATTATACTCTCTAAAACATAATCCTCCTTTTAGCGCAGTATGGTAAAAAGATTTATTAAATGTAAATTTATTTCATAAAACTATTGTTTAATGCTTAGAGCATTCTCTTCCAGTCAACTAATGAGAGAAATAGAATGTTTTTCAAATAAAATTTTTAAACATTTCAATAGGCATTGTAAATTGTTATTAATATTGTTGACTAGCTTTACCCGCAGCTTGACTCATGCAAACACCATGAGTACTTTTATCCAGAATATAAATGTACCCAATATGTGTGTGTGTGTGTGGAATTTCAAGCAGATTGATTCAGTAAAATGGGATTGTTTTTGGTTAAGCTTGCTGAGATAAAAAAGACAGAAAAAATAGATTTGTTCGAGAGATAAGAGAAAAACAATTTTAGTAATTAGAGGATTGAACTGATGAATCAAACAAGAGAGAACAATTCATGAAGTCCACAGAGTAGATATAATATTGGAAAGAAATTTTTTGAGACTACCTTGGACATGAAATTGATATCTTTGGTAGGACACTGATATATAAAAATTAATGTGCTTGTTTCAGTTTCACTTACCCACCGCAAATATACTGGTCGCTGGTAAACCCCCACCTGTAAAAGTTAACGATACAAAATAAAAGGTAAATGCTGTTTCTGAGATTTTCCAATCAATATGATCGCGTACTTATGATGAACTTACCTACAACGTGATCCAAAGATGGTATACCCGAAGATATACATGGTAAATTATTTTTTAGTTTTGTACCGGTTAAGCTACTCAGGGACTCATTATTTTTATGGAAACTCATGACTTTGGTTAATTAGTAATCCAAGCACACGCGAAAGAATTGTTTTTGAAGCTGTAGATGTATTGATAGGGTGTCCTTCCTTTCTAATTTATTGAACCATTCCAACAAGATAACAAAAAGAAAACATAGGGTACACTGCACAAAGTATTATCACATATTATATAAAACTAAACCATCCACTCTCACTCTACGGACGACATTTATTTTGAATTTGTTTGTATTGTAGTTGAAATATTTTTTTAGTCTAGTAAAAATCGCAAATATCGCGTGTTGATCTCTGAATAAGGAAACTTAGTTTCCTTCACAAACTAAAAAGAGATACTACGTATCAGACGGGCAAGCTTGAACATTAATTGGGCCATAGCAAATTAAATTTCATGGCAACACTGACTGCAAAAATACAAAATGACAAGTATTTTTTTTTATATCGTCGTGGCAGCTATAAAAAAAGCTATTTAGGCAAAGGAGAATGAGTTTTAAGTTTTATACAGTATAACCACAGGTATAACCGTTACTTTAATAGGTGATATTCCATGTTATCCTTCAGGATCTTCTGAAAGATAACATGGAATATCACCTCTTAATGAAAATGTTGTAATGACATACAAAATAAAAGACCGAATGAGTTTTACACATCATTTAATAAGTATATTTCTTATTTTTTTTTAATTTATAAAAAATTACCAATAAGTCAAATTCACAACTTGTTTGAGCTTGATGTGTTGCGTTACGAAGGACACTCCCTTTCCATCAATATAGTGAACTGAAAAGGAAAATGTTGAAATTATTAAGGGCATTTGATAATCCCAAAATTAAAAAGTGATGCGATACATCATGATCATTTGAGCCGCAAGCTGTCCACTGCTGGAAATGGGCTTTTCGCAAGAATTTACAGCATGACCAATCAAAAGCGGCTTGCATCCAGTACATGCCTACGATATCAAAATAACATACAATATTAGCTAAAGAGTTTGTTCTAGTTCTAAAACAACTTATTTTTGTAGACTATTATTTAATAAAGACTATTTATTGCAACATAAAAGTACAAAGATGAAATTATTGATGGTTGAAAATATACAATAGCAATTCATTCATATCATGTGCTAAAAGGCCAATTGACTTTGTTATCCCCGGGGTGAGAGTTCATTCGGAATGGCCTCTCTGTCTCTGACTTGATTCTTTTAACAACAACCAGAGGGCACCCACCCATTACATGCATTCGAAAGCACATTAAAATATGCTTCCTGTGGGAATTGAACCCACGACCAGTAGGTCTGCCGGCAAACGCCTTAACCACTACATTATTAAAGCAGTTACTGAAATAAAAGGTTTTCGCTTTTGTAACATTAAAAAACTATTTAGGTAACTAGGTACCTACTTAGTATAATTACCATTACATTATCCAACTTACCAAGTCACAGAATGTGCTTGTGCTATGTACCCCAGTGTGTATATCAGTTATAGTAAATAAATTGGGATATGCCGATTGCCGTAGTAACTTGCCATCTTGCCAACATCTCTTAGTGATTGTGACACACATAAATACAGAAGCTTAGGTACAGCTTCTGTAGGTTAGTTAGGTTAGTCGGGTCCTGCATTGGTTTTAAGAAACTTAGGTATGTACTTAGTAAAACACTATTCCTTTTGCTTTCTTAACAAGGAATACAACACCACCAAAACATTATAAACACAATTTTCAAATATAATAAAAGCACTCTGTGAACACAATGCTATTTTCCAGTCACCACATGGTCCAGTCAGTCAAAAATCATAGAGAATAACGTATGGCGAACAAGGGGGTGAAGAATGAAGTACGGGAGGCAAGACAATTGTCAAAATGTATATTTGCGATTGTCTATGACGTTCTCTATCGATAATTTTTTTTCTTTGTGCTTTATCTGCCGTGGTTTCCTTATTCAGAGGTTGATCATCGCGTGCGCGAAGTGCGCGTTTCACATCAATGTCAGCGTAACAATGACTTGGCACTGACATTGACATGATGGACAATGATGGCTGAATGATGATGATTATTGATGACATGGACCTAGGAAGTATACTATATACTTGAATATACGATGACTAGCTGTTGCCCGCGGCTCCGCCCGCGTGTAGGTCGCTTTTCGCGTAACCTGTGGAAACTACAACTATCCAGACCTATAATAGTTAATTCTAATGTATCCTATTATATATTCCCGTGCCAATATAAAGCCTATACATTGCTACTATATCATTAAATATTAGGGCCACTTCTTTCTCAAATACCGTTGCGTTGGCATGAGATGATTTAAAAAAAATATTTTTACGGCCCTGGAAACGAATCTTTTAAGGCCTTTGTTGAAATTCTTCAGTCAGGGGGGTTACTACCGTCTCTTAAAACCATGCAAGATCCAGTGAGTAAGCGAGACAGCGCAATACATGATGTAAGGCGACATCTCCCTTACTCACTGGATCTTGCATGGATTTAAGAGATGGTAGTAATCATGAGTTGTTTTAGCAGTCGCGAATCGACTAAGTAAACGAGTGATTCGTTTCAGGTCCGACCGACTGAAGAAAATTAATAAATAATATAATGTACTCCTTTCTAAAGCCGTAAAAATAATGAAAATAAAAAAAATAACGACCAGTGTGTGACGTGCGTGACGTTGACGTATAGATAGCGTGCGTACTGTCTACGGAGTTTTTGGAGGGAAAGTAAACTGTCGTTATGTCGGCGTTGTATTTAATTTCCAAAACTTAGGTTTTTTTCGACTATTTGTGCCTAATATCGGTGGATTATTATTCGCAAAGTGTTCGTGAACAAGCATGAGTGTTGGGAAGTGATACAGTGTCGATTACGTGACTTTTATCTTTGTCACCAAAATCTCCATGATATAGCTAAGTGAAATTTTTCCACCGCTTCACTTAGCCATCTGACTCTGACTAGACTTACTTACTTGACTGGACTTGATTACTGACGACTTTTTGACTCGACTGACTTAAGTAGGACTGAAGAAGATTAATAAATTCAAGAAAGGCCTTAAAGAACTAGATTCCATGGCCGTAAAAACTATTCGAAAAAAAAAAAAAAAACGTACTGTACGTCACAGTCACAGCGACGTACGTAGTCTGTTCTTGGTCCTGTGTGTGTGTAGCTGTGAATGTGAAACGAAACTGAAATTGTGATTTCGTGTTTACTGCATCTGCATGCACATGTCTTTAATTTTTTATTAAGCTCAATAAATTGTGACCATTTGATAAAACTAATTATCGATTCAAAATGCAAGGACCCGCAGTTTTCATGGATATATCCCTTGAGGATCAAGTAAGATGATCCATTTCTAAATCATAACCTATACATCTGGCTTTTACAAAATAATATTTATCTACTTCTAAATTAGTATTTTTATAAAATTTCATGCTTGTTTTGTTTGTGCCTTAGGCCCAAGAACTTCGAAAGTATTTCAAGACTCTCGGCGCTGAAATATCAGAAGAGAAATCGCCCAAAGGCATTGAAGATGATTTACACAAGATAGTCGGCGTCTGCGATGTTTGTTTTAAAGAACCCAGTGAATCAGATATTGAAGCTATATTGAACAGCATCGTCTCCATCATGGTCTCAGTGAGTACACATATTTCTTCTAAGATAAATCAGTTGTTAGGATGAGAATAAATAAGTTCTACATATACATAATAGGGTTGCCTTTTATTAGAAGAAATAGAGTATTATGATTTCAAAGGAGGCAGAAAAAGAGCATAGACTTAAAAAAATAGTATCATTTTAAATTTGTTTTTACAACTCTCAACTGAGTAGATATCTGAAGCTCATTGTTAATAAATTATAAATTTATTGGTCTTTTTTCCTGACGCTTTACAGTAATGACCGAACAAGCTCTTGGCCAATGCTAAATTGGCGAGAACAGGGATATAACGCTAACCTTTATTTTTGGATAAGGAGTAGGTATCATTTATAGCGTTTAGTAATCATTATGAAAATAGTTATGCAAAGTCAAATGTGCGTGACAAAGTTTTTTTGAAACCCCTGTATCAATGTAAATTAAGAGCAGTGGCACTACAAAAGTTGGTATTATTGATATGGTAACGTGTTGGGGGTTTATACTGACGGTTAAGTAAGCTTCAATAAATCAAAGACACGGAATAGGCAAGTAAGGCTTTCAATATAAGGTGAGTGAACAGTATATTTCTTGTAGCAGAAATTGAAATGTGTTTTTTTTAATTAGGTTTATTTTTATCTAATTCTATTAATATTGATTGTCACTATAACAAAACTTAAAAAATTACAGATACCATTGGACAGAGGAGAAAATCTGATTTTAGCTTTCAGTCAGAGACTCACAAAAGCACCTGGACCTAAATTAGGAGTAGTGGCACTGCAATCGTAAGTTTTGCTTTATTATTATGAGGTTATGTACAAGGCAGATCTGAAGTGTATGGGGGGAAATCCGGCAATGGACATACATTTTCTTAGTTAGTTGTACTTTTAAAATGCCTGAATTCATTAATTTCTATAATATTAATGTTTTTTTATTTTACTAAGTGTAGTGATCATTTCAATTCCATTATCTTTTAAGCTAAAAGATTTTAGTTGTTATAGTTTGACAGTTGTATAAAAATTGAATAAGCCTTATTTTTGTACAATTTAAAGCTTATAAATATATATTTACATTAATTCAGGAATCTTTTCAATTTTTCAGACTATGGCGGCTATACAACAACCTGGAGCCCAACTCCCCCTTGAGGTACCATGTGTACTACCACGTGATAGAGCTGGCTGCTCGCGTGGGCTCGGTGCGGGAGGTGTTCTCTGGCGTGGAGCAACTCAGGAAAGAGTTTGCCACCTGCCCCCCCTCCAATGAACAAATGCAGAAGCTGTACAGATTGCTTCATCAAGTATTAAAAGATCACAACAGGTAAAGGTCAAACTAATTTGTGGTTGTTGACACACAGAATTTCATATAAAATAATAATTATTTTTAGATGTATTACTATGTCCTAACTGACTTACACAGTAAGTCTAATTCAAACACTTTAATCCAGTCTATTTAGCAATATAAACATGGAAGGTTGCCAAAAATTCTTATGGGAACAAAATTCTAATAAGAAACTTATGCAGTTCCAATGCAGTTGATATACACAAATAAGTTACGTATATTCCAGGCAGATGCATACATTAATATTTTTTATTTAATTAATTTCAGTGAACTGGCAGCTAAAGTAATGATTGAGTTGCTAGGCACCTACACTGACGAGAATGCGTCATATGCGAGAGAGGATGCCATCAAATGCATTGTGACTGCTCTGGCAGACCCCAACACATTCTTATTGGACCCTTTGCTCGCACTCAAGCCAGTCAGGTTCCTCGAAGGAGAACTTATCCATGATCTTCTAAACATCTTTGTGTCAGAGAAATTGTCCAGTTATCAGACCTTTTATAATAGCCACAAAGAATTTGTACACTCTCAAGGTATCATATTTTATTAATTACCTATTTAAATCTATTAGAATGAAAAAAAAAATTATATCATAGGTTGATGGTTATATCGCTCAAAAAATTTTATATGAATACTATTTGGTGACAATTATATGTGTTGTTTTCTTTGTATTATAGGACTCAATCATGAACAGAACATCAAAAAGATGAGAATACTGTCATTCATGCAGATGGCTGAATCAAACCCTGAAATCACTTTTGATGAAATGATTTCTGAACTTCAAATTGAAGAGAAAGATGTTGAAGCATTCGTCATTGAAGGTAATTATGAACATTATTATCTAGATTACGTTTTAATTATAAAACGGTATGTGCTCCTTCCCCATGCATGTACTGACAACAGGTACCTGTCGTCTCAGCCAAGCCCGACACGTAAGTTGGCCACAATCGGGATGTTTTTCATACAAATATTAACGTGCGAAGCCCCCCGCGCACGTTAAAATTTGTATGAAAATCTGCTACTGCGCATTCAAGGTCAATTCAGTTTCTTGCCAACTTACATGCCGGGAACTATAATAATCTAATGGTTATTATTTTTATTATGCTCTCGACCACTGATTCATTTTGCAGGAAAACGGCTGAGAGCTAGGCTATCTTTCGCCTTTCTCACAGACATCATTCATCAACTAACGGGCATATTTTATATATATTTTGATATTATGACATAACACATCATCACGCCCGTGTCCCGGACGGGTAGGCAGAGCCCAAAGATTTCCACTTGCTATGATCCCTTAGGCTCCTACAGACCATGTGTCTTCTCGGACGGCATCGAGTTGACATAGTGTGTAGGAGCTTCCTCAACAATTCCCTTGTTCCAATCGCGCAGTGCTGAAGACGCGGCTGGTGCGCGCGCGCATGGACCAGGCGGGCCGCAGCGTGCGCGTGTCGAGCACCATGCACCGCACGTTCGGGCGCGCGCAGTGGCAGGCGCTGCGCGGCGTGCTGCTGGCGTGGCGCGCCAACGTGGCCGCCGCGCACGACGCCATGAACTCCGTGGCCGTCGCGCAGCAGGAATACCACACGCAGCAGCAGAAGGCGTAGGCGCGTAGCTACTAGCGTAATACGACTGCGCCGGGGCTCACTATCACCTGTAAAAGCGATTCCGAAACGATCGAGTAAGCGAGATGTTCATGTATTATGCCAACTACCTCACTCGTTTTTTAATCGTTTTTAAAGATCATAGTAAGGTGAATTCGAATGAGTGTATAATAAGTTGACCTCGGTGTGAGCGAGACAAAACTATAAAGAGAAGTAAAAACTTATGTACCCTAGAAAATACAATATAAAATATTATCGGGACAAAATGTACAATACGCGGTCTTACCGCAAATAATGAAAGAAAAAGTAATTGGTCTCGCTCACACTTAGATCAACATATTTGCGCATGCAGCGCCAGAGAATTTCTTTCGGAGCACACACGCCTCGCGTGTCTGTGCCGATCTCAGCGCAGTCGTATAAAACTTTATCTTCATAACATAAATCTATTCATTTGGTTCCTGTGGTATGTCACTGTAGGATGTTTTCATAAATTAAAACAGTTAATGGAACTTTGCCTCTATTGGCAAAAAACTGTTATATAAAATAAATAAAAACTGTCGCGTCCTAAAGAAACAATTTTGTTACGAATGTTACGATTTCTGATGCTAAATCCTGGACTGAAGTCCCAGTCCTTGAAAATTTAACATGCTTTCAAAACGCGGAGAAACTTATCAAATACCATTAGTGGCAGCCACCAACCGGCGTCACGACCAAAAGAGATATTGCTGTATAACATGCCATTGTTTTCCTTTCATAACATCCCTCTCTCTTACACCGCTCCGATACCTCAGGAACCAACTGACTTATGTGCTAGACTACAAACACGACTGTCTTATAAGAATAGTATTAACAAAATATGTACCTAGTTTCAAGCCGACCCGACTTTTAAGTCACACAAATTCCCTCATGTTTCCCGTAATTTTCTTTGGTCATGTGATATTGTATCATTACAAAATAATGTATTTGACGGCATCCTACGCAGACAATCGCGGTTGCTGTCTATAAAACATAATTTAATGTTTTATTTGTAATAAAACATGTATGTATTATTTTGACGTTTCATTTAATAATATTTTTTATTTTCTTTATAAATATTCTGTGAAGCTGTGTCACAGAATGACACAAGCTTTTTTAAGTCGATATCTTGGTGTAAACTAGCGCCACCATCAGTTAAAAATCATTATTCACTGAAAACACAAGTTATCAAAAATCAGTCTTCTGTAATTATGGTTCTGGATCTGAAGTTAATTTAAACATAATAAAATATTACATTATAGTTATTTTAATTATAGTTAAATTAATTATAGCCTATAGTTACAAATTGCAATATTGCTTAAAACGGCCACTTTTAGCAGTTTTGCACTTTTAATTTTATGTAAATTTTTAATTATATGGAACTATAATTTAATATGATTCAAATTAATCCCTTAATTACATAACACGGATTCTTGATAAATTTTGTTTTCAGTGAATAATTATTTTTAGTCAAGGTCTCGTCTTAATCTATGTCTATGACATACCTACCTACAAAATACTTTCATCTTTTATTATGGTGACAAATGTCTAATGACAATTTTCTGTCATCTATCTCGAAAACAGGGCATAACTTACTACTGTATGTTATAATAACTATAACTTAATCTAAGAAAAACAGCGGCCATTCAGCGTTACTAGCCAAAATACTCAGTAATGCGGCAACCCACTCCGTCTCGTCTGCGCGTGGGCTCGGACCCGTTTGACCATAGCGGGTGTCTCCGAAATCTATTCTGTACATTCGTGTGTGTGACGCTGAGCATGATCCTAGGGCTCCAAATGTACTCGTACGTGTGGGGGCCCAATCAGACTGCTCTGGATGGAGATATATCTGATATAGGTCACGTTGTTCTGCAACTCACACATGGACTTACAGAGGTAACTACTGGTTATAAGTATTTTTCTTTGTAATTCCCCTAACCGTTTCAAAAACTATCAGGCCGGTCTATACCTTTGCCGATTTATGATTATCAAACCAGAAAATAGTTCCATTTCCAAAACAAGTTTTCTATAGAATACCCAGAGGTAAAAACTTCAAAAAATACCTAGGTCTAGATATTAATTTTACCACGGCTAAGATAGTGCACCATTCCATACCTCCGCTCAATATCTGTCGTTTTCGCCACCGCCAGCTATAAAGACGTCCACTGTGCTTACTAACACACCCGGATCATGATCCTATTGGTCTGGTTTATCTGTAACCGAGTTTAGAAGGCAGTCTCTACATTGTAATAACCAGTACCGCCAAAAAAGCATCAGCTGAAGATGCAACCAGGAATCGCTCGGACGAAGATAAATGCACGTAAATTAACGGTCGTTACAGTAGAGAATTTAATATTTGAGGTGAACCGCAAGCATGCGCGTCTTCAAAATGAGATGGAGCGCATTTCGTCAGCGCTGCCAGGTATAGCGGCTGCCGCCGACCGCGCCAAGGACGCGTTGGAGCCCGCCATGCAGCGCAGCGGCGGGGCCCTCGATACACACGACTATGACAGGCAGGTACCTATACCATTACATCAATACGAGCAGGACGGAAATTATTCGTGTAGGTGAGACGGTCAAGCGATCATGCACACCCTGAGTACGTGGTTCCTTTAACGACTACCAAATGGCAGCCGGGGCGTGCCTTCCAAAGCACGGAATCTACTTTAGGTATTATCAGAAAGTCAGGTCCTAACCAAACTGGAAACAACCAAACGACTATTAAAAATGAACAGGTGGCTTACCACCATCTTAAAATCATGTAAGAACGGTTGAGTAAGGAAGATGTCGCCTAACATCATGTATTGCGCTGTCTCGCTTACTTACTTACCTACCTACTCACTGGATCTTGCATGGTTTTAAAAGATAGTAGCCATCCTGACTGATGACTTATATGTATTATTATTATTTATTGCCTTTCGTAATATATTTTTAATTTTTAGCAGGCATGATATTTATTTTCTCAATTTCATCTAAGAACGTGCTTGATAAGCTTTGACGGTTTATTTAGATGGTAGACTACGCCCTCGAAACGGCCGGTGCCAAGATTCTAGACACGGGTAACACCGTGGAGCATGTCATATACGAGTCTCCAGTGAGCTGGGCTCTCCACGTGCTAACTACCATAATGTGCAGCGAGTGTCTTGGCGCGAGGGCTGTCATCCGACCAGAGTCCCTGCCCGGGGAGTGCTGGGCGTTCAAGGGCCCTAGAGGAGAAGTTACCATACGCCTGTTGGGAACTGTTCGTGTGACTGGCATCAGTATAGAACATATACCGCGGCAGATAGCGCCAACAAGGTGAGCAGGCATTTTAGTTAAAAAAATAATCTTGTTTGTTTGTTATAACTTTATAGTACTAAAACACAAGTGAATACAAAAGCATAGGTAATAAACCGTGTAAAGTACAATGGCGGTCTTATCCCAAAAACGGATAAAGGGAAGGGAAAATCTTGTGTTGCAAGTGTCCATAGAAACCTATAGTAGATTAGGTTCCTACGATAACCGCCTTTTATCAGGCGGGCTTTATGCCTGTCCAGTTTGCCGTAAAGATACGATTTAAAAAACAATAAGTGGTGTTAAATTATGGGCAGTATAACATTTAAATCTTTGTTACTAGGGAAATATCATCAGCTCCTCGGCTGTTCCAACTCGAAGGTCTCGAGTTCAAAAAAGACCCGTATCCGCATGACTTCGGTACGTTTGAATATAACAGAGAGGGCAACCCTATTCAGTACTTCGACGTGCGGAACCCGAATACCAAAGGTTTCAGCATAGTGCGGGTGCGCGTACACTCCAATTGGGGACACTCTGTGTATACCTGTGTATACAGGGTTCGGATCCACGGAGAGCTCGCCACGCGGTCCATTAGAGGCGTCGATGACACTGATTCCCGTGTTGAAAATGAGTGAATATTATAATAGAGATTAAATATAGTCTGACTATTAATGACTGCTTAAGAATGTATACTTAAGTACTTATTAAACTGTAATTAATTTTAAAGTTATTTATATGTTTGTGATTCTACTTCATCTGAATTCAATCCGATAGTACCAAGTTAGTTGGTAATCTTATTGTCACTATCACTATCACTACATCACTTCACTACATAGTATAAAACAAAGTAGCTTTCTCTGTCCCTATGTCCCTTTGTATGCTTAAATTTTTAAAACTACTTAGGATTTTAATGCGGTTTTTTTAATAGATAGTGATGGTTTTTATGCCCATGCGAAGCCGGGGCGGGTCGCTAGTACAAAAATAAAACAGCTAATATAGTTATTTCTAATTAAACTTTTTTATTACCAATCATTTAGTAAAATGGAAATGTTAAATTTGCTGCCTGCATCGCGTAATTAGATTAAGTATCAGTATGTATATTGATGAACTGATGATATATTTAGAAAAGCTATCTATTTGTAAGAAGGTAATATTTAAATTTTTTTGGCGGTCAGTTAATCGCAATTCAACAAAGTGATTCTGCTGAATCACTTAAAATATTTACTTTGCACCGAGGCAGCTAACTATTCAAACTGAACCCCTTTTGCACAAATCACCAGAAGCTCCAAGTTTTTTTTTTTTCGAAATATCCATTACTTATAGCCATTAATGCCAGGTGCCGGCCGGTCATTGTGCTGGCACAAAACGAGAGAAAGCCAAAACCAACTGATGTTAATCTGGGTGTCCGGCAGCCGAATGCTATAAAAATGCGCGTATTGTGTAGTGGACAAAGCAACAAAGCACATAAATTAACATGAGCAAAGTGATCATGAGCCCCCGCCGGGCAAGCACTAATGGGTTGACCGGCCCATTGTCAATGATCAACCCGCCATCGCCATCCACTGCACATAAGATCCTTATTTTTTCTCTCATAGTAGGTACCTACCTAATTAATTTAAATATTTATTGTGATATAGTACCTATCTCAAGTCATTATGAATTAATACTCTTCTAACAGACTCATATGGATTGGCTTGTTCGTGGTCGCCGAGTTCAACTGGTAGATCCGTACCTATATGTATACATATACCTTTGTCCCCCTGTTGATTTTGAAAACAGCTCATCATACAAAAACAATAACAAGTCTTTTGATCACATAATAAATAATAGTAAAAAAATAGGTAAATTAATAACCAGGTAGTTGTGGAGTATTTTTTATCCATATGTAAGTAATGTAGGTAATATTATGAAGTAGATAATGTTTGTAATGACAATAACTAGTTTTATGATTTCAATATACCTATAGTCAACCTAATCAAACAAGTAATCTCGATATATTCCCTACCATAATTCGTAGGGCGAAGAAGTAATGTGACTCTACATACCTGCCGAATAACGTGAGCTGACGGTTATTTGTGGATTGTATCGTATAGTATGGAATGCCAATATTTGGCAATAAATCTTTTAATGTTGATAGAGAAATAAATGAAATTGGATGAAGTTATATTAGCTTATTGTATCTATAAGCCACCCATATGTCATAAATTGTTTCACGTTTAATTCTTTCATGGAGCAAATAGTGGCTGAGCTAAACTCAGAAATAATCCATACTAATATTATAAATGCGAAAGTCTGTCTGTCTGTCTGTCTGTCTGTCACCTCTTCACGGCTAAACTGCTGGACCGATTGTGATGAAATTTAGTAGGGATTTAGTTAACGACCTGAGGTCAAACATAGGCTACTTTTGGGCGCGATATAACCGAGTCCCACGCGGGGCGAAGCCGCGGGGAACAGCTAGTTAAATATAATTTTA
This sequence comes from Apomyelois bistriatella, assembly GCA_947044815.1. Classification (NCBI taxonomy): domain Eukaryota; kingdom Metazoa; phylum Arthropoda; class Insecta; order Lepidoptera; family Pyralidae; genus Apomyelois; species Apomyelois bistriatella. Next base: position 5,286,780 of record OX345693.1, read on the forward strand.
ATGCACATGCAAAAGCAATATGTATGGAACACGAGAATAGATGCATCAGGAATTATTTAAGGGTTTGCTGACCAACCAGCAGACCAGACTGAGCTTGATAGATGTCTAAATCGGATATTTGTGAAGTGAGTTTACACTAATTTAGGCAACTATTATCTAAACCATTATTTTAACAGTTTAAATTATGAAAATAATCATGGATGGTAAACATTTTTGTAAATGAAAACCTCTGCTATCCTTACCAACTAGCAAGATGTTATAATCAAGAATACTTAGACAACCGTAAAATCATCATCATTACTTTGCATGCAATGACACCATTCAGATGGTAGCTCAAACGTCCAATTATAAGTAATGGTATGGTGGTAATAAGAGGGTTTTTTCTGACCCAATTCAGCAAGGATCCAAGGACAAATAGATAGAAGTCGTAAAGGGTGAAAGCATTCCTCCATGAAAGCATCCTTTTGTGCCGGCACCGCCTACGTGTACTACTCAATATTAATGATGTGATCTTAGTTCAAACGTCTCTGGCAGTCCTTGCTCGACACGTATTAATGACCGGCATTTGTGACCACACTTTGTTTGGTTGTCGTACTCGTAAAAGCGTCGTGAATAAGTTAAATACATAAGCAGGTAAGAGTCGTCGAGCGCAAATTACATCGTCAAATTATAAACCAGATTCTATTTTATTTTTATATTTTTGTGGAAAACTAACAGCTAATTTTACAATGATAGAACTAACAGTAAAATTTTTGTGATATTTTTCCATTTAATTTGACTTCAGAAATGTAAAATGGTAAAAACGATTATCCTACGATCTAGTTAGATTACATTAGGAGACAGGCCGCATTAACATGACCAGTAGTGGTCTTATTGTAGTCATATATGATAAACTGCGATAATTTATTGTTAAGGTCGCAGAATACTTAATACCTAGTACTAACGTGCAGAACTCTCACTCCGCAAAGTCATTCAAATAAAAAAACGACTCTGTAAGCCACAAAATACGGTCTAATTCGTAGTCAGACACTGGGTGTAGTCCACATCTCGGAGTCAGACACTGGGTGTGGTCTACACCTCAATGTCAGACATTGGGTGTGGTCAACATCTCGGAGTCAGACACTGGGTGTCGTCTACATCTCGAAGCCAGACACTGGGTGTGGTCTACATCTCGATGTCAGACACGTGGAATATTCTACATCTCAATTGCAGACATTGGGTGTGGTCAACATCTCGGACTCAGACACTGGGTGATGTCTACATCTCGATGTCAGACACTGGGTGTGGTCTACATCTCGATGTCAGACGCTGGGTGTTGTCTACGTAACGATGTCTGACACTAGGTGTGGTCTACATCTTAATGTCAGACACCAGGTAGTGGTCTACTCTTAGCGCCATACACTGGGTTGGGTCGAATCTAAATCTCGATGTCAGACACTGGCCTCGATGTGGTCTACATCTCGATGTCATACACTGGGTGTTCAGTTCAGTTGAAAAAGAATCTTATCAGTTATCACTTTTTGTATTTATAAATCACGCGAGTCTGCCTGAACGAGCGCGATTGTCAGTACTGAGATTGGTGGATCTCGGCTCTGCCGATTTCGTAGGCAAATATCTTACGTACCGCGCGGAGTGAGACAGGCCTGCTAAGGTTGAAAATTTTAGTTTTGCGGCAGAATAAAATTCCATTAAAATTCTAGTTAAAGTTAACTTAAATTTTCCTATAAGTTGCAAGCAACTGAATTTCCTATAATTAGCCTACTACTTCATTTTTACTAAGTTTTAATATTATATGTGATTAATGAAACCCAATAACTAAGTACAAATAAAAAAATAGTAAACTGTCCGCTCTACCTCCATTTGTGACAAAATCACAATGAGACATCCGCCAAAATATTTAACAATATTAATATAATAAATATTTCTGGTCTGTCGCTCGTGAAAGGCTTGCACCGAGAAAGGATTAGTTATAGTTTGATGGTTGATGTGCCGCGAGCTTGGCGCGGCGGCGGCGGGACGAGGGCTTGGGGCCTGGCACGAGTGACCGGCGGAAGCGGGGTTAAAATCTAAGTATTCCTCCAAGTAAACATCAAAGTATTTGCCAAATGTTGGTCTTTCTTTATAAATAAATAAATCAATTTATACCTATCTACTTAATGGCACGGTATGACTCCTCGTGATTACGTTTTCCGGTTGTGTTTGAAGCTTCGGAGCGGGGTATCGGCATGTATTGGTAAATGGTATCTAAATAAATTGAGTAAAATAAAGTAAGAACTATTTCATGACTTGCAGTAAATATGCTCTTGCAGACCAAGAAACTTGCAGCAATTGTTTGGCTGTGTTTGTCGGATATTTAATTTTTTTATTATCGTTATTGCACAAGCCATTCTTTGTTAGTTGATAATTTCCTCAAGGATTAGGCTATTAAAATCAAAAATATTTATTAAATACGTGTAATTCCTAATATTAGCGCGTATAAAAACCATTCCATTCTCATAGGTATATTATGGATACCTATAGATTTAGTGTTCTGTTTAATGTATTGTTGTATTGACAAGTAGTGTCTCTGTGACATGGACCACACTACCGTCTACGTCGTACGTAGAGCGTAGGTGTCGTTAAGGGATTCGTTTTAAATAGTCTCCAAAGGTATTGTCTGGAGACGGGCTTTGTCCCGCCGGGCTCTCGTACTCGCTTCGGTGATTCCGCTAAATGTTCAGGAAATGCGATTTTAACAGTGAAAACATCGAAATTACAAGTCATCATGGTGCACTCCATTGCCTACAGGCAAAAGGGTGTTGTCATCCGTTACCCTTTCATCTTGAATGTTTTTGTATAAACAACCTAATACAAGGATAAATACTTCTTCATACGAACGGTCTTTGTCCGCACATTTTTTTACTATTTAAGTTTGATGTTTAGTAAAAGAATTCCGTTGTTATTCCTGTAACTATTGTGTTTTTTTAATGTATAAAAGTAATAAAATTTTAAAGTCTATTTATCTATAATATTAAAGTAATATATAAAAGTATATACCTATAACTTTACATTGGAAAGCCAGTTCTACGGTTTTGCTACGAACGAGCTACGAAACTGCTACGATACAAAATTTCAAACATTGGTTTCAAGACAAGCTTTCTTATGATAGTACCTATTTATAATCTACTTAACTGTAACTGCTTTGTTTCTTTAAATAAAGAAATACTTTTAACCTACCATCTTCTTATTCATTTTATTAAAATATGTCTCAGTTTTATACAAAAATTTCGTCATGATAATCGTTATAAAGGATTTTCGAACTGTTATAATTTCCCACTATCTTGTAAATTCGTAACTACAAAGATTTAATATTGAGCCCTACTATTTAATTGTACCAATGACACAAAGTATATTATAATAGTACTGACAATTTTCACATCCACGTGTGAATTACTTTCGTAATTTACGTCTAAATTTTTTCTCTATCTTGAATCGATCTAATTGAATACTGGTTTTCCACCAAACCAAGAATTGCAAAAATATATAACTATTTCTCTCAATGCACACATATTTTATTTTGTAAATAAATACACTGGAAAAAATAATAGCTTGGGCAGTCATGATTTCGAAATTCTATGATATAAAGTAACGATATTGCCATTTTTTTAAAATCTATGCGTTGATGCCTATTCGAGGACCTACTCGCCGTTGCTAGGATACTTGAAAAACATAATTGTGCATTGCATTAAAATTATATACTCTTTGCATTGCATTCCAAAAATGCGATATTTTTGATTTCGCATATGTGAATAGGCATCGTATTCAAAGAACACACAATTAAAAATCGAGCTCCGGGCATCATGCGCTCCGAGAATTTATAATAAACCGAGGAATGTAATCATAGTCCGTGATACTGAACAACTTTCCAGAGGTTAATTATTGAATTCCACCGATGATGGTACTCAAAAATCATTCTCTATAGCTACTTTTGGATCTTAAAAATAGTTTCTATCTCTGGTTTATAAGAACTAAAGATAAATTCAGAATAAACTTACCTCAGACCTTCTGCAAATAAAAGGCAATGGCGAGTGTAAGTCATTAATACGAGTGGCGGACGGTTCGGCAGGTACGTCCGTATGGTGCGACCAGCCCTTCATAATTTAGAAAAACAGCCATTTATTAAAGCAAGGGTCCTTAGTAATTATTGAACTCCATTCCAGCATATTCGCTACCTGCGGACAATTTGCCATTCGGCTCTTTGTCTGTCGGCGTGGCGCCCTAAAGGGTTCTAATTTTAAATGCAGCGTGTAACGATTCCACCCTTTTATTCGTTAATTTCTTTTTCGCGGTGGTTAGTTCGCTGGACGCAATATGGCGTGCTTTTTTGTGATGGCAAGGCTGAGCAATTAACTGCATACTATACTGCCATTGTTCCACTTTTGCGGTTGATCACAATCACATTTTGAAGTAAATGTGGTAAATATATAAGTATTTTAAAAAACCTCATTTTTTTTAAAATGCGTTAAGATTAGATAACTATTAGATGTAAAGGTAATGTCTGTTTACCTACTAGCAAAGTTAAAAAAAAACTTTTTTTTATTATAAAGATAGTATTACATACTTATGTAGGTATGTAATGTAGGATGTAAAGATGACACTAATATTTTTGAGAATGTTTTTTTTTTGTTATTTTAGTTTTATTATTCACAAAAATAAACTTATTTTATCTTTATCTTCAATATCACCGCATGGAGTATGACGGGCAGGTCCAGTGGGTGCGCGGTCTGTACGGGCGACGACACGGCGAGCGGGCATGGGCAAACAGTGGCGCGGCGTCCATCTCGCAGTTTGTCCGCAAACAAGGATCGAATGAATACCACAACGTGTTTGTGTCCGTGGATCGCATTACAACAACAAATATTCTTGTTTTATTTATATAGCATCGACAATCAGCCGCCGTTACTGGCCCGCCCCGCTAATGCGATGCAGTTGCTATGGCGACACTGCCTGCAGCCGCCCTACGCACGATACATACAAGTACAAGAGACCATAAAGAACAAAAAAAGAAAGCTCACTCCGCTCACCCCGGTTCCTGTCGACGTGAACGTCCGAGAGTTCCCTTCTTTCAAACATAATTTATGGTCTTGGGGAAATAAACATAAAAAATAGAAAAGGAAAAACGACAGCACGCACGATAAAAAAGCTCGTCGTAAAAGTGCGGAGCGGGCAGGGCTCCCCGCATCCCGCGCAATCCCCCGCGGGCGGTAACCCTTCCGCTGCCCGCCTTCCCGCCCTGCCCCCATACCACCGCAGTAAAGGGTTAGGGCGACTACGATTCTCCTGCCCTCACAGAGCTCCCACACTATCGAACTACGTAAGCGTTATGTATGGCGCAGTGAGGATAGTACGGCAGAATTCATTCGAAGAAAAGTAAATTTATAATGTTACTAAAATTTCTTCGGTGAAATTAGAAATATACCTAGTTATTCATGAAATCCTGACGTCACGATTGAACACTGATAAATTGTCGTTTGCTCATGTGTGCAAATCATATACCTACATAAAAAGTCTTAATCCCCAGAGAGCCATCGCGAGAGTATAGCCATGCTCGGTGTCGATGGCGGAGGTCCAAGTAACGAGAGTTTGATGTAAATGCCGTCCCTGGATAGTACTATTATAAAACAAGGATATTACAGAAGTAAACCTCAGATCAGACTGGTAGAGTAAAGAGTACTTACTTTGTCTCTACATTCAATATATACCTATATACATAGTTCGACTCAGAGTACTCAGTTCGATGCTGTGTTGGAAGCATGAAATGTTAAGATATAGATTTACGGAGGTGCGGCAATGATTACTTATTATTACAGCATTGATTAATAAAAACGTGATTGGCATGGCTCCCATTATTTTTAATAAACTACCTAATAGTTTTAAAACTTTGTATTTCATGACATTCAAAAATAAATTAAAATTTCTTTTGACTGAAAAATGTTATTATACTGTACAAGAATTTTTAGATGATAGTTTTGATTGATTATGTTTTAATTTATTAGAAATTTTATTTATTTAACTGTATACAATTTTTTTTATCACAGAATTTATTATTTTTTGTTATAAGTAATGACTAAATTATTGACGCTCAAAATATAGATGATTTTGTAAAATTATTGTACGTCTTAGGACAGGTCACAGTGACACAAAATAATTATATTATGAAGGTCTTATAAACCTGTGTTCCACAATAAAGAGATTTGATTTGATTTGATTACTGCAACAAAAGTTTGGGCTTGGTTACAGAAGAGCTATTAATTTACGCAGGTAAAAAAGTTTTTTATATTGAGGTTTAGGCTATACAGGATATATAGAGCTATCACCGATAGTTAACTCATAAAAATTACATAAATATAAATAGGTCAGTAAACAATCTTATTTAGGTACATATATAGTTTAATAAGTTATTTCTAGATTAATTAAGACATTGTACAGGCTTAAATTAAATGTTTATTTGATAAAAACGATGATTTCATGCTTCGGAAAGCACGTTAGGCCTTTAGTTGCATCTATATTTGTTAGTACAATCATTCAAATAAATTAAAAAATATTGCTGTCCCGTTTTGTGTCCATGAAAGGGGTAAGTTTTTTTTTCTATGTATGTAACATTACTAGCAATCCTTTCACGGATTTTTTTATTATTTCTGTACCCTCAGTGTTTTGTAGAGGTGCGTCGTCGCGCCGGTCGAGGCGACCATCCGTCTCCGCCGCCGCCGGCCGCCGGTCGCCGGCGCCCCTCACCCTGCCCTGGGTCTCCCGCCCTCCGCGCACTAAAGAACCACATACAAATACGTAGTTAAGTTTGGACTTTTCTCTAGAGACTGGATTTGTCGATATAAACAAAATTGTCCCGCGTTATCTATTTATTCACCAACTGTGCTTGATTTCTTTGTACTTTTCTAGTAATAGTATCTCAGTAAAATTAGTTTTCAGATCTTGCGAGACTCCCAACTGATATTTTTTACATTATTCCAAGTAAGTACCTATTTATTAGAATCTAGACACAATAGAAAAACTAATGTAACTATTGTGTTCGCTACCTGATCGATGGTATTAAATTTTAAGTGATAATGTCTCTATCTACTTTATTTATAAATTAATTAAATATCAAATTAAATCTAAAAGAAGCATTGAAAATATCTTTTATAAAGTTGGTCTCGATATCGACACATGGCGATTGTAGTACTTACCCGGTCACTTGCCGAATGATTTTTTTACTTAGTTTCCGCCCCCACCCGCCGTGCTTTTGGGCAATCTTATTTATTGCCGATATCCAGCTGCCTGAAGGAAAACTCACATCATGTTAATTTCCTGTGCGAGCTGTCACACTTTATTTTTTTGGGTGGCTGTGAGAGGGACAATATTGTAAATATACTAGCCGGTTTTTAATAAACAACTACTAAAACTTCGGGCAAACTTCGGGCTAAGACATATTAAATATGTAGAGTATTGTAGAGTCGATTTAAGTTTCACTCTCGAAAAGTAATAATTCTCATACCTTATAATGAGCTCTATGCATAAATATCAATAATTAATTAATATGACTCGCAATATATTATCTAAGCAAATTAAAGAAATAAGTCGTATATCAGTTACCCACTCTCTAAAGATCTAAAACTAAAACAGTTGCACACGATGGCCGCCTCGAACGAGCATGTTTTTGTCGTCGAAGGGCCGGTATTAATAAAGTCCGTTTTTATGCGAAGGGCTCTTTTCAGCGGCACTTCACTTATTTAAATTCCCGTTTTTGTAGCAAATTTACATTGAATTCCATACAAGGAGAGATGTTGAGATACTACGGGGAGAGGATGTCATGTCCCTTCTTGAGTTGTAAATTGGGGGTCACACAAAAACCGTTGCGCCCTTACCGGACCCATAACGTCCAGCCGTTCGACCATGATGACGGCGAAAAAGTGCGCCTGTGCTTAGTTTTTTTTTAAATCTCTTTGATATTTGCTGATTCGTTCGCCGTGAATAACAATTCGCAATTTTTTTGTTGCATCGATCGCCAGTAACCGGTGTACTGGATGGTTTAAATTTTGTAAAAAACGTCAAAATTACGAGGGGACGATTATAAACACATGCGCCGGCGCATCAAATCTTCAGCCGGCGCGCGCTTGTCGTATTGGGACGCATTATGGGTTTTTTAAACCGACAGAGTATGGAGGATTTTTAAAAATAAAATCCACTTTTTAAACCAAAATCGTGTCCCCGCAGTCGAGTTCAATTGTTGCGTGTCGGATGGGCACGAGTTCGATTTTATGTTCAGAAGGGACTTTTTTATCGCGTGGTGTGTGCCATGAGCAGGCTGGGGCTTGATAGATAGCATCGTCTTCGCTGCCACTCGCATGTCTTCCAAAACCCTTTGCCTGTGTTTTCATGCTTTTTGTCACGTAAAGTGCCGCGGGCGTGACGAAATTGTGTACATATCTAAATAAAAGGGTATTTTTACCATCGAGGTATATAAGCATTGAGGTTTTGATATGTTTACATATAAGCTTAGTGTCAGTTGAAATTGCTATTTGATGCGGGTTGCATTTTGTATTTTCCAACAAATGACATCGTAGTATTACGGCAAAATGAGAAAGATAAATATTCTTTATTTAACATTGCCTAATACATAGTAAGTTAAAAACAGCACGTTAAAATGTTATTTAACCGCGAGTTATTTAACTGCCTCAGTGGGCTAGTGGTTAGAGCGTTTGCCCGTTGACCCGGGGGTCGTGGGTTCGATTCCCATGGGAAGCATGCTTTGTTAAGTTGTTTCCAGTTTAGTTAGGATATTGCAAGCTTGAATCACCTGATTGTCTGATAATAAAGATGATTCTGTGCTTCGGAAGGTATTGTGTCCCTAATTAGCAGACGTGATGTGGTCAAGGAAATATTTATAATTTGTAAGCAAATCTTTATTGCAATTCATCGCGTCACGTCTGGCTAGTACGTATTAACAACTAAGTCTTAATTTAGTATATATAGTTATTTTATTCCAGTCGTCGAGAGAATACACCTCGTCTCTCATTTCCTGTCATAGAAGGCACGTTAAGCCGTTGGTCCCGTCTGCCAGTTGTTAGTCGTTAAAGGAACCACGTCAGAGACAGAGGCAGTTACGAAGAACACCAGGGTGAACATTGTCGATTGACCGTATCACCTAAGTACACGTATATAAGTGCAAATTTAAATCTATCCTTTTCCGGAGATCTAAGACTAATAATTTTATTTTGTAAATTAATTATCCTATGGTGTCGTAACGCTTTATGTCGTGGCCTCTTCTCTACCACTTATTAATAAGTTTAGAAAATGAACACGTTCAACTACCTATGTATAAGGACGTCACAAGATATTTCTCTATAATAATTTGAAACATCATTTACTTATTATAGAGGTATATATGATCTTTCCTTTAATGCAAATGTAAGTACCTACTAAATATTAATTTGTGCATATTTTAGGTTCCTACTATCATATCATTGTTTTATTTTCATTACTAAGTTAAACAAGTGGTTATTATGCTATAATGGTAGTAAGTAAATGGGGTCAAAATCACAGCTCTCCTGCCTCTACTAGAAAACAACGACTTCCTCAGTTTACTATTAATTTTTAAAATGTTTCTAAGAAAATATTCGCAAATTATATCCGATTACTACAGAGTATATTTATAATACTTATTCTCCATATCTACTATGTATAAGTATTATAAATACAGAAAGAGCATTCTATGGCTACGGAGGGCGACACCGAAAGAGGTGAACAAGTCACAACTAGTTTTTACTCCCTTCGCAGGAAGGGCCGGCCCTCCCCGCTCTCGCACACAGCCCTCCAGAGATGAAAGTTTGTGGGGTTGCGAACAACACACACGCGCGTGACAACAAACCCAGTAGTTACCTAACTCTAACTTTAATTGTGTCTTTTCAATCGATAGTACGTTTGTACGCTGAGCACATCCTTCATTTATCCTCAACGTGTAATCCTATTTGACAAATTTAATACTGAGGGTATTAACTAAAATCATTTCTATGAAAATGTTAATGAAAAACATATCGATTTATATCGCACATATGAATCATATGTTATATGTATATAACTAAATTTAATTAGGAACAAAAATAATAAAGACCTATGCATTTAGAAATCTTCTGAACCGTAGTTAATGGGGGTTCGACAGAAATAATTATTTTTATAAATAACACACTGAAAAAATATTTACTATTTTGGATTAACAAAATATGAATTAAAAAATTTATAATTTTAAAATAAGAGCTTAAGTAGCTACGATACAAACAGTCAAGATCTATGTAAAGCTTACTTAGTACCTACATAGTTTTAAAGCATATTATTTTAGATATTATTTCTGTGTACTATGTAAATAAAAAAATTATGCCTAACCTAAATGGGTAGGAAAGTGCTCTTGTCCTTTTCTATATTCCTTAAGTCTATTTTATGTAAAGTGGTAGTATTTTGTTTAATGCAGGAGCTTTGCTTAAATCTAATATATAAATATCTCATGTCACTGTTTGTAAACTCCTTCGAAACGTCTTGACCGATTCTTATTCGATTCGGCATGCATATTCAGTAGGTATGAGAATAGGTCGTAAACTATTATTTATACTTCTTACCGAAAAATAAAAATAATATGGCACAGCAATGTTCGCAGGGTCAGCTAGTTACGTATAAAAATTATCAAAGGAACAGGGTGAAGGGCTAATAAATAAAAATAATTCCTTACCCATACAGAGGAAGCTGTGTATGTATGTAGGCAGTGATCGTTCGTCACACACAAGGCATTTGGATGCAGCCCCATGCGTCCAGCGAACACCCTTCGCCGTCCCTTTAGCAAAAAGCGGACAATTGCATCCTCTCTTTGCATAATCAATAGCACCAGTATTGTAACAACCGAGGGTGAATCACATAAAAAGCACGTTATAAATTATGTACATACTTTCGAAGATTATAATTTTGTTATGTGAATAATTTGAAGAAAACTGTTATTGCAGGTAGTACTAGTTAACCTTGTTAATGAGGTCCGTATTGCTAAACTTGATTAAAATTGTCATTATATAAATTATTGTTTATTACAGCGGTCACAATCATTTTGTTAACAAAACACTTTTAAATCTGATACTAATTAATTGTTTATGATTTACTAGCTGTTACCCGCGGCTCCGCCCGCGTGTAGGTCGCTTTTCGCGTAACCTGTGTTACATTGAAATGAAATGACGCAATCGAAGTAGCCAGGACATTATTCAAATATAAACAAATATCATGTTTCAAAGTTAAGTTCAAAGAATCTCTTTGTAGACAACATTAGCAGTTCTTCCCTCAGAGGCTAATAAAAATAGATTTTCGCCGCTACTGACCCGCGAGCAAGCCACATACAGTTGTCCATGCGAGAAACATCTTGTTCTTAGGTCGATGCCAGCTGCTTTTAGGGTTTGTCCCTGCGACTTATTTATCGTCATGGCAAAGCATACAGCAACTGGAAACTGGGTGCGTTTAAATTGAAAGGGGTAATTGTTGGGGATGAGTGGTATTCGAGGTATGTACACCGTTTTGCCTGAACCACACCCTGTGAGAATTTCGGCCTGTATTAAGTTGCGCTGCAAAACCGTTACTTTGAGTCGGGTCCCGTTGCATAGTTTAGGCGGAGAAAAATTTCTTAGGAGCATAATAGGAACGCCGACTTTAAGAGTAATGTTAGCAGGAAGACCACTTGCAGCCAACGAACTCCGAAAACTCGATAGGGTAGGTGGTAGCATCATTCTGATGCACAACATTGTTATATAACGTGTAAATCACTTCATCCCCGACAATTTCCGCCAAAACCTTGAGTTTCGGTAAACGTTTCCGAAGCCCGAGATGACGCATGACGCTCGCGGTCAGCGGACAACCGAGACTCTCTGTCAGAAGAAGTTTCTAAAGACCGAGACAATGCATGGCGCATATTCTTGAGATCTAGCTAACCTTCTGCTTTTAGCTTTTCTGAAATAATGCGACAGATTAGATCGTTTCCTCCTAGGCATTATTTAAAATAATTAAAATTCTTTATATACGACACGATCGTATGTTCCGTCAAACAACAAATTCAATTTTCAATTCAAGCAAGATAACTAACAATAGCGAACCGAACCGTCCATTTACCAAACATTCAATAGACAACAACTAAAGAACCAAACCATAAGAACCATAAAGACAGAGACCATCAATTTTTTTAAATTGCTAGGGTTAATTTCAATCTGCTATACCATAATGCGAAAACGTAACCATAGCGAGTTGTAAAGTAAGTCAGCGCCATCTATTGAGATTTTATGTTACTAAATTTACGATCAAATTCAATGTGTTATTTTATTAAAATTAATAGGTGCAGTGCGTGTTTTCGTCTTTATTGATATGGATAATATAAAGTAGAAATTCTAGCCTTATCTAAATTAAATTAAACGTACGTAAACGCATTAAAAGTTTTGAAGCAGTGTTTGAAGTAAATTTTCAATCGACCATAACTTATTTTTCCCTTAACCGATTTTGACGAAACAAAGTTTTGACAACGCTCCTAATTAAATGTAATCCAACTGTGAAAACCGCGTTCAAATCCGTTGAGTATTTTCGAAGTTATAACGTACCAGACAGACATACATACATACAGACAGACAAAAATTTCAAAAACTGTCTTTTTGGTTTCTGTTACTCTTTTTTAATCGCACTCTATCAGTTTTTTTGAAAAATATTAAATGTACAGACACTCGCATTTTAGTGTCTTATTATATGTATTGATTACTTGTTTATGTATACATTCAGAAATTACTAGTTTATGATGCATTTATATCTATACAATAATAGCTTTAATAGCTACTTAGATTATTTTTAAATCAAAACGAGTTCAGATAAAAGATTGATTTTAGAATCACAATTTTATAAATTTTATTATAAATCTAAATAAGGATTGTGTGGTAATTTGTGGAACGTATGTAAAATGTATCTTGGACTACTTCCTCGTTTTAACGCAATGGAAATGTTTTCTCTGAAATTTGATCGGATGTCACGATAGGTCGGTGACTGAGAATTTTACATACATTACTACGCCATTGAATATTGCGTCTCTTGATTTATTTCATCCGATAAAGGTCATTTGAAATTTTTTAAGACATTGGAGCCCAATTTTTAGGGTTTCGTACACAAAGTGTAAAAGCAGGATCCTATTACTAAGCCTCCGCTATCTGGTCATCCGCCAATCTGTGTGTAAGGTCAGGGGACAAAATATGCATAGGTACAATCTTGAAATTATAACATACATTGCCCGCAAATATTCAGTAATCTTAAATCTTGACGACCGGGCGGTACTAGGGCACCGCATAACAATAGTTTTTCTGTTTTCTTTGGATTTTCGGTAGTAGAGGGAGTAAAAATTAAATTACATTCATTTTTTTCGGTTTTAGGTCCCACTCAAATATCGTGTATTTTAAATACAAAAGAAAAGTTGATTTAAGTTCATAGAGTCCGAACTGCTGGCATACAATCCTTGGTGCGAAAATCTATCTCACGCTTGACCATGTTTATTTTTTTTAAACAATACCTTATTAAAAAGGACACCTCGAGGAACTGTCGTTTTTATATATTGTTGCACATTAAGTAATCGTCACATCTTTAATATCAATCTATTTGTTACAACCTTTAGTTAAAATGATCAAAGGTTATAACAAGTCTTTTAGCCTAACATTTTGTTCTTGGCATTTTCACTTTTGTTTACAATGTCAAAATAGACCTAGCACTACACTGTGTAGGTAAGCTGTTTTAGTAGAAACACGTAGATACCTACGTGTATTACATACGTATTTAATTATATGTATTCTGTAAACATAAAATAATCATTACAATAACCGGTTACCACAGTGAGTACCATCCTGTGACAGTCATGGCAGTACGTCTCTTTTATTTTTGAAACACAACAGATTTCAAAAATACGGAAATCGTCGGGCGGAATATTTAGTTTTGTCATCGATTACGCAAACTGTTTCAAGGGTGCACTGCGCTCGTTCATTGTGAAAAAATATGAGAGCGTATATAAAAACAGATGCAGCTGTCGGGCGGCACACATGCGAATTGTAGCGAGAGGATGCGAGCCAAAACGACGTATGTGTTCTGTGTGGGCTTGGGCGAACTGACGTTATGGAGCCGCGGGTGCGCGTGTAGGGTGACCCTCGAGCACATAGCCGCCGGAGAAGGAAGGGTTCCGAGTTCAATCCGAGAGCTGGGAAGGGTTCGCACGGTCGCCCGCCGACGCGCAAGCGCACGCGAACTTGCAAAAAACTCTAACAAAGCACACAACAACGCTGTTTTTGTTGTTAATACAGCAGATTGTTCGTAAATTTCCTTTCTTTCCAAAAAAATGTAATATCATCAACTCGTTCACGCCCGGGCTTTCAAAGGGAGCTTTTTGAAGAGGGAACGAAAAATTGTTAAAAACTGGTAAAAAGTGGGTCAGAAAGGGGTGCTTTAGAAACTAGTAATCACTACCTCGCGTCTATCGATTGCCGTTATTATGTGAAAAAATCCTTTTTTGAAATCGACAGTTGTGAATTAGGATCTTTTATTATAACGGATAAAATAATAAGCGAAACTATTCACAAGGAAATCGTAAAAGGGTCGGATCGCTTTGAATCACTACAGATTGGTGCGTAATTCTAATATCCACGTTTCTGTAATTATTAGTTAGCGATTTGTGAAATTAATGTTCAATTCGTTAAAAACTCTCTACATACACCTAACAAAGATAAAAATTAATTTTACAGTTGAATACGAATTGTTTTGGTTTTACCAAATTTTAGATCTAATATTAGAACAATATTTTATGAAATGCATGCACGTAGGTATATAAGGACTACATAAAATTGATATATTTAATATAATATGTAAGCAGGGGTCAAAATCTTTAATTTGTTATAGTGGCCTACGCCCAGTCTTGAGTCTTTAGTATCCATCCATCCCGGGCTGACACAAACGCATTCAATGTGTTTTTTCTGCTCGGCCGTTTGGGGAGAGTACTGTGTAGTACATATATTGGTATTAAAAGATGAGTGAAAATCCTAGATTTAGACAGGAAGGGAAATCCATCCGGCTGTGTATTGAGTCGCGACGATGGACGTGACGCGGAATGCTCCCGTCCATGAAGATCACGTCCCTTTCTGATAAAATCCATGCTATAGATAGTAATCGCTATTTTTCACAGAAATCCAATAAAAAATGCAGTCTCAATTATTTATAAATTAGTTCCGCGGACAGCTACGCTGTTCATCCCTTTATCGGCGTACAATCGGCCGCAATAAAAGGGTACGTGTAGATTGTTAGTTGGCAGCTTTTTTATACTTTTTTATATTGTCACTGAACGATTTATGGTCTATTCTGTAAGCGTCTATAGACACACTGTATTATGATAATGGCCCTTGAAACCGCTAATAGAAGTAATTTGATAATGATTGAATGGCATACTTTGGATTATTTACTCATTACGGGATATCTGACAAGGTAAGGCCAATAACACATTTATTTAATTATTAAGTGCGGTAATTAGGATCTGATTTTTCAACATCTCACATTGATATTATAAAAAAAAAATCTAAATACTAGTTTCTTGAATACTATTTCCAGCCAGACATTTTTGAATAGTTTCCAAATGAAAACAATTTTTTGTCGCCCCGTCGGCCATGGGAACCCTTTACCTGTTGTGTGTGCAATTACACGATGTTTACACGCACATTATTCTCCAATAACCCTTCCCAGCTATTTCATTGTACGTTTTTTTAGCTGCACTTGTTTGACGTACTACTTGGATTAGAGATATAAAGGGAACATTTAATGCAAAACAGATAAGTTTAAGTGAAATTACATAATTATTTGAAATTACAAATTAGTTTGGAAATTCAAAATGGTAATTTGTATTAAGTCGTAAGAGAATGAGGGTTAATTAGGTACAGTGCCACAAATAATAATAAAAAACCTTTACTAAGGACTCATATCATCATTTGTAGCGATAATGTAGTACTAGTTGATTTGATATCGCATTTACGGATTTATTAGCCGTATGGTTTCCGGTTTAAGAATAGATCACCTAAAGAAAATTCAAAAACCTATCCTTGGGTGACGTAAGACGAGACTAAAGGTATCTCTACATTCTAAGTAGTCATAAAAGGGAAAATCAGTCAAACATCTCGCTTAAGCGGAACACAGGCTCCATACGGTTTCTTTATTTAAAACTAAAATTGATAAAAAATATTAACAATCTTGTATTTCTTAACCAAAACACGTAACTACGTGACACTAGACCTCCTTCATACTATTCCGCTAATGTATCTAGGTTTTTGGTTCGATTCCTGGTCAGGGCAAGTTGAGAAATTGTCTCTTTTAAATAGACTTGAGTGTTGAATATTAACTATATATGTATTTGTCATAAGATATAGTATCGTGGTATCCCATAACACAATGATTATTACTTTGGGGCTAGCTCATGTGTGATTTGTCCACATAATATATAATTAATTATTTTAAAGAATTATGAATTGAACAAATGGTTAATTTAACACTTATATAACTAACTAGGTTACAAATGTAATATAGGAAACATCATGATGATGAGTGTCGACTCTATATTATCTTCAAATAATTCAAAGGCAGCCGGGGTCGCAACGCAAGCATCAGGTGAGGGTAGGTTGAGTTTCACTTTTCAAACTATTCTATTAACAACCCTTTTTTACCTGGGACACGCGCAGTCAAAAAGGATTATAGAGTAAGAATAGATATTAATAACGTTTATGAATATCGTAAGGGGTGGGTTTTTTGTTGCGGCTAAAAAATATCTGATAACTGTGACAGTTGAGGAACCAAAACAACTTTCGGTGGACACGGTTAGCTTTTTATGCAGACACCTGTCGAATGAGGTTCCTGGATTATTTAATTTATAACTACAATATGTTGTTGCATTCTATTTTAAATATAATTAGATCAAGAGAACCGATTGATTAACGATGTACTCAACTTCTGCATGTAGTACTGTAGAAGCCGTGAATGTCATTGACAGCAATTCTCATCTAAAATTATATCGGTTTCAGCCAAAACGCTTTGGCTTCAGAGCCAGGGTACATTTAAACGAACGATATCTTATTGTTTTCCTCCGACAGTGGTTCTAACTTAAGATCAGTTTTATTACAATAGGACGTCAACTCTCCTGAATTACTTATAATCATAATCATAATCATTTATTTTTGTCATACACAGGTTACAGGAAAGGTTTTACAAATTCTGAACAGTTCTCTGTGTGCGCCAGCAGGCATACAAAATTAACATGTTGATTTATAACATGTTGATTATATACTTTTTAAGTAAATTCGAACCCATCACCAGTCGAAAGGAAGTAGAAATAAATTGAGACCTGTGTTACTCCCCTAGACAGGTGTTAGGGAATCCACAGGAAAAGAGAGTGAGACCCAAGAAGAATTGGTGAGACCACATAATAAAATTATCTTTACCTTGGATTATCGAAGTTTAATTTAAAAATTCGCCATCATAATCTTATGTATACAGGTTTTTGAGACTCTTATAAGAGAATTTAAATTCCTGCTTAACATTTTATTAAACTTAGCGACAATGTATCATTTATTTATTTCTAGCTTACATGTACATAATATGAAATAGGTGGAATACCATAATTTGGTAAGTATGTACATAAAATGCTTTAATACCAACATACTTATTTTATCAGGGTAAAATTATGACATGTGATAATTACCATCAAATATAAGCAAGAAATGTAGTGTCTGGATTGTAGAGGCTTACCTCCATCGAGCCTCCGTTAAGAAATATAAAATTTCGACTTTATTATAAGTTTATTATATACGATAAACTATGTGGAAGTCAAAAGAAGGGATGAAAAAGATCGATTAAATACGTTTTTTTTATATTACACCTTTTCCTCCGAGATAAGCTTTTATTCTTGTAATATGGCCTCTTTAAAAATTACACATTTTAGTAGAATTAAGAAAAAACATTTTAACATATTATTACTTACGAAACGGCAGATGGAAAGACACGTTGCATTGGGGTTTATCGATTATCACACGATCCAATTAATCGATATGGAAACAATCGACCACTTCGCCCTTAACGGCACTCAAATAGCTCTATCAGTTTCTTTTCGAATTAGGGTTGTACGATATCTATGTTTTTTCTTAAGACGCACGTCTACCCCTTTTTTAATCGGATTGTGTAGGACTGAGCGTGTGCCGCGTTTTTTATGTTTCTCAATAAAAAGCTAAATCCACCTTATTGCAGCCGTTGGGGTCACTTTTTTCGGGTTTCCGTCTAACCGCGGTAGGTGAATGTTTTAATTAGATAGTTCTCTTCCAGAGCCTCCGCAGGGCATAATAATTGTGAATGTTCATTTATAACTTTGTTAGCATAATTTAACAGCGGCCGGTGAAGGTAGATAGTATCATTGCTCGCATTTGTGTTGTGAGGGCTTTACATTTATTATTTTTAGAGCGATCGCTCACCGAACCTTAACTAATGATGATTCATCAAAGAATATAGATGCATTTTTGATTGTTATTCTAATTGTAGTTCTTGGTGTCTGTAAAACTTCAGTTATGGTAGAGAAAATTAGAAGAAATAGGTTTTATACATATTTTCTAAGAAATAGGTTACATGCTAAAAGCGATAATATTATAGGTTGGTACTTTAGTTTCGGAACATAAAACTATGACGGAAATTCTTTCCAAGAAATTGATCACCGACAAGAAAATGCCGAGGAATGTCATTAATATTCAAAACGTAACTAGGAGGGATTATAAAATAATAGCAGTAATTTAGGGCGGCACGCGTACCCGGCCCGCTCGCCGCGCGACGGCCGCTGCTCTCGCAGGAATTTCTTGATAAGATATGCATGAAAATATGTCTCCTTTATTACATTTTTTCAAGTGACTCTTTACATATAAGTGTATTTGTAAGTAAACGAAAACAGGTTTAATTTACTATATATTTAGAAATTTCACTAATCAAATTGAAAAACCAATTTTATTACAATAAAGCTACATCATTCTTACAATGTTCCGCGTAATGTGAAATATTCATACCAAACACGTAAATCTAATTTCAGGTAGGTAACTATCAGTAGTTATTCAGAGGTGTATTTTTTGTCTAACGGTAACCCTATCATTAAATTCAATTAAAGAAAGCCGTTTTCGGAAAAAGGATATCAAATGCCGTAATTAGACCGATTGTAATTATACCTTTTTAGTTTTCCCTTCTTTCGACAATTAACTCGTAATGTAAATTAATTTTAGTCCAGTTCCATGTGTTTTTTAACAATACTATCCCAAAAAATTACATGTCCTTTTAAGTAGGTAGTAATTAACTTTTTATGCTTGTACTAATTTTCAGTTTCATGTAAATACAAAGTATACCTAAATATGTCAATTTAGCCCGAGTTTTGTTTCTCGAAACTGTATTTTTTCATTTGTGCAATAATTTAGCGTGAGTTCCAAGTAGCTTTACCCAACAATAGCTTAAAAAAATGGGGACACCACTGATTGCAAAACTTCTGCGTATTTTAGAATATTGGCACAATAAAAAATGCATAAAACATTTTAAAATGCGCAAACGATTGAAAAGAGAGCAATATTTAAATTGTTATGGTTAACAATGACTCACACCTGTCAAATTAACAAAAAAATGTGACAAAACAAATTATTCGTCTTTGAGCGGTATTTGAATTTTTCAGATTTTTCAGAAACTAGAAAATTATGAATCATATATAACAGGTTTAGGTATCTAAGATATAGGTATTACTTTTCATAGGTTTGAGAAATATGTACGAGTACTTAACTTTTATCTTAAAATATTAAGTTCTACAGAGCTAAGTTCATTATTTGAGTATGTACAATCCATGGATAGATATTTTAATTAAGTCTATTCTATGAGTTAGACAAACTTCGCCGCGCTTTCGTTTGCGGTGGCGGCGGCGGCACCGCAACGAAAGCGTGCCATCACATCGTCCATCTCTTTTTATACTCGTAGGTACTGGGTAATCTTATTAACTCAAACTTTAACTTTCAAAAGTTTATGATCCATTGAGTATGCCATGTAGCCGTATGAACTTATTCTCAAAAATAACCATAGTTATGTACGTTTCACGTTCCTTATTAAATTGTAAATACGCAAGTAAAAAATAAAACAAGCGCAATAAGGAAACTGCCTGACCATAAAATATAAGCGTGGTCTAATTTTAACTCGGTTGACGAATTCTATTGCAATTGCAACTTTTTGAGCATTGTGTGCAAATAAAAATTGTACCAGGAACCGTATTTTTTTTATTTTATGTTTGCGATTTGAATACAAATTTATGGGCATTTGAGTGTGGTTTGGGACCTCAAAAAGAACAACAAAACTCATAGCATCGTAGTCCGTATGTTTGCTGAAATGTTAAAAAATCTATAGACAATATTTGACTAAATGCATAGCTACGCGGATTTTGAGAATGATGCGTTAATTGCAGACAAACCGAGCGTGTTTCCTAGTTGCATCTTGAGTTTGCGCCTTAGAGCCCAGGATACTCTTTATCACGCTCCTTGATTTGGCGATCATCATCATCATTTTGTGTAGGTGACATGGTCAATCGAATGTGCACACCCTAGTGTCTAGAGTTCTTCGGAACCGCCTCTCGGCCATCTCTGATTTGGCGGTATTCACACACAATAAACTTGTAAACATTTATATGTATTATATGTATAGCCTCATGTAGATGAGGCCCAAACCAATTAAACCAAAATAACCCAACAAACTTGTTTTGTATTTTTTCCAACATGAGAGTAAGTATATTTAGCTTCATGAGGATATTAGATTAGAGTTCATTTCTAATTGACTGCGAACCAGGGTATTGCAGACATAAAGTCATTTATGTTTGTGAAGTACTTTACTCAGTACAAACCCTAGATTTTTTTAAACTCTATACTAAATATGCACTCTGAATGTTAGATCAGTACTGAAGGCAACGCCGACGCAGGTCGTCTGGGCATGTAATAGTCATTGTCAGTTTGAGTGACTACAGATATTACTACTAATTATTTATAAACACACAAAACAGATTACAATCCATTCATTGACAAAATATAAGAGTACTTACAACATGTGTAGGTTCTGATCTAAATTGTAATCCAAAAGGATCTGTTCCTAATAGCTTCAATTAT
Organism: Apomyelois bistriatella; assembly: GCA_947044815.1. NCBI lineage: Eukaryota > Metazoa > Arthropoda > Insecta > Lepidoptera > Pyralidae > Apomyelois > Apomyelois bistriatella. Next base: position 5,308,037 of record OX345693.1, read on the forward strand.
ATTAATGAAATAATTATTATACGCTTGACGAGTTTTTTGATGATGATAAAATGTATATTCTTTAATAATATCAATAATAAAATAATAAACATTTTAAATAAATAAATAATTTAATATAAATTTCAAATAAATAATATAAGTTTTAAATGAAAATTTGCTACTATAACTAATCTAATTGTTAATTTTATTGACACGAAACATTGACATTAATTAAACTTAAACTCTGTAAAAAAAAATTTTTTTTTAATTTCTTCTATATTGTGTCTTCATAAAGCTGTGAAAGCAGGAGCTTGTTATCTGAGAGGAGCCCTTTAGCTGTAGGCATTCGGTGGCGGGATAGGCTGATCAATCATGGAGCCTACCCCTTCTATCCCGCCCAGTGTCGGTCGGTGCGCGAAAACAAACGGTTGCCTGGCAACGGGAGGCGGGGGCACCCACACACGGCCCCGCATCGCATCACTGAACCTCACATATGACACAGGAGCTCTATGCACAAACCATCGCTATTATTTCTTTATTTCTGTTTTTTGCGTAATTTTTGTAGTTTTTGCGTGCAAAATATCCATTTTAAATATTGATGAGGCGTTTCTTTTATTATGAGAGCTGGGGTTAATCACTGTCCCTATATCCCTATGTATGCTTAAATCTTTAAAACTACGCAACGGATTTTGATGAAGTTTTTTTTAAATAGATAGACTGATTCAAGAGAAAGGTTTTTATGCCCATGCGAAGGCGGGGCGGGTCGCTAGTAAGCACTAAAATAAGCTTGAACTTAACCCCTTTCTTATCACAAGATGAAATACAGTGTTGATGATAGGTAGAAAATTACTTTTTAATAATTACTTTTCACCTTGTGTTCACTAACTCTCTAGAGGACGGATAATTTGTACAGTTATTTTGTCTTCCAATTAGGTAAGTAGTTGTTTTATTATAGGATTGGGAAATGCGTCCCGCGGGACTGACTAGTTCTGGTTTTAAATCGTAGTATTGACTAAATCGGTAATCGAGCTTTATTTACCGATCTGAAATGATCAGCTCTGTATTTGTAGGTATAATTGAGAAAGCGAGGTCCTGGCAGAGCGCGGTGATCCATCATCCCTCCGCTGACCGCTGCCCCCACGCTACCCCCTCTCTTACTTTTCACTTTCTCTACATATTTTAAGGCGAATAAAACTTTCCCTTCGCCCTATCGCTTTTATTTTCTCGCCGGAGTTGTAATAGAGTCGCGGCCACAGAGTACGTCTCGGAGAGTTTTGCGACACTTTTCGAATATTAGTTGTCTTGTTATCGAGCAATCACAACCTCCATCGACTGTCCGACGCTACTAATGCAAATTCCTTTTATCTTCGGGATTTCCATTCAACTGGGACTCAAGTTTTCGGTGTTTTCTCGAACTCTTATTTTATCTCCATGCCTATCTAAATGAACTTTTACTTACTTAAATTGTAGAGGTCGGATTTGGTGGCATTAAGGAAATTGATAAAGATTTTGTGATATTTAACTTATTGATTATTTTAGAAATTTACAAACTGAATAAATATTATTGTAAATTGCTCATCAATAACTGCATTGTTGCATTTGTGCACCAAAATGAAATAGCTAAGTACCTATTAGAGTGTCTTTTTTGTATTTTTTATCTTTATTGTACAAAATAAAAAAGCAGATGTAATGGTTATTAATAAAGGAGTCTAACACCAATCGTCGTTTAAATCAGTCACCTCATCTCTACATTGCAACCCTGTATTACTTTTGTTATTTTTTAGAATTACCGAATTATTTCTATATAAAGATTTATTGTATATGACAATATACTTATTTAGATAGAGACACCTCACATTCTAGTAACTCATTCACACTTATTAGATATACAAAGTAATATGTGACTTAAGGTTCGGTATGCAGAATTTAAAGTCAAATCATAGAATTTTAACATTTTGCATCACATGAATGTTGTATCGTAAACAAATGTGAACGGTGCATTATTATGACTGGTGAGAATAGGTTTGATCTTAAATTCGATCGTGGATAGTGTAGCAGCATCACAGTGTCTATAATAAATGAACGGGCGCGGGGGACGCTGACCAATGGCAGCCCCTCCCTCAATCAATATGATGGACTCGGCCGCGAGGGGACGATCGCTCACTGATTTTTCCCTCGCTGACAGGGCTCTGGAGGACGCGTTTTTGCACCCTTCGTGCTCGCTACACGAGAAGGGAGTTGGCAATTAATAAGTTCGCTCAGTGACCAGTCTAGCGCCTATCCTTTCTATTCTATGTTTCAAGGGTGACCCATTCGTATTGGTAACTGCCAGAGCTACGAACAAGAACAACTAATTTAATATTAGTAAATTCGGTAGTTGTTCTTGTCGTTTATTTTATTCATTAATTTGATTGCATTAAAGTATATCACGTGTCAAAGAAATGCCTTTTTTTAAATGCCAATAGCATCAATTTCATCACATCCACCAGCTTAGAGAGAGATTCAGCCGATGTTGACTCTAGATCAGGTCTTATTTGTCCAGATGGGTTTGACTTCTAGTTCAAGAGCTTAGTTAGATCTGCATCACCTTCTAGTCTTCTAGCTGAGACTTAAGTGTTCACTCGGTAATCTGATATTTCTTCTTATAAATTTAAGTAATTACAGAATATTATCTATAATTTAACATAAATTATTTTAAATTTCTTTTGTGAAATTTGGAACATTTATATTATTACCTACCTTATATTTGTCGTTTGAACAAAATCCATTAGATCTCAGAAAAAGTTATTCTAATCATGCTATTCATGAAAAGTAATTAAAAAGCAATTAGACTTGATTGCTTAAAATTCATGCTTACTTTTAAGTCCAAGTAAAGCAACTCTGGAAAACATCTCACAGTTTCAAACACCGAAATCTTAATCTAAGTTTAAAATTTCTTCGAGAATCGGCAAATTTCGCACTAAGTCATTAAAGTATAAAACTTCGGTCATTTCGCTGGCGTTGCTTAAAAGCCTTTTTAGGCGGAGAAAAGTAATCTTTCATTAGTAGGGGGAGGGGTGGGGAGAGCTAAAACGGAAGTTCTCTTTGAAAGGAAAATTACACGTTGGATGTGCCAGCAACGTTCAGCTCGGGGAGATGGATTTTAATTACGTCAAACAAAGTTGCGAAGATGGAAGTTCTCCGTGCTTGCCGCCCACGGCCGGCAGCCGCGGCGCGGCGTCATGCCGACCGCCCGCGCCGCCGCTGTCGCTACGGGGTGCTTAGTTCACTGTTATCGTGGTAACTACATACTTACATTATTTTGCCGGTTGCATCCTAAGATACTGCTCCGTAAATTGGGTCTGAAAAATAAGATGTCTTATGGCAGTACTCCTTACTACCGACCTTATTGTAAGATCTGGTATTATCTGTCTCTTCTTGAAAGGGAATGCAGAATCTGCCAGCTGGTTGGTACGAGTGTACGATGAAATTGCATAGGCATCTTTTTGTCAAGGCGTGTGATGCCTTTAACTACAGTAAGTACCTATATTTTAAAGCCGGAAACCATACACTAGCTATCAAAAATTGCCATTAGTTCACTGTGCTATACTATATTTTGTAGGTTACGACAGAGCTCAAACCATCTATTATAGCTAGCTACACAAACCCTGCTTGAAGAAAGGGAGGAGTGAAAAAGATCAAACTTATAACTATAGCAAATGCGTTAGCTAAAAAAAATCCACTATGTTCAATTAATGTTTCATAAAAAACGACGAGTATAGTTAACAACTCATAAGAATAGAGTAGATAAATACGATTATTAAATCGTATTTATCTTTGAACAGCCATTAAGCAGTGGACTAAGTACCCAGCACAGAAAGCGTTCAGGCATGAGCCTGTTATATTACAACTCGCTAATGATCACGCTCACTGGATGTTCCGATGTTTCATTTACCAACTCATGCTCGTTATCAACTTATACATTAACACGCTCTACATGAAACTCATCTCCATCGGCTATACCGATATACAAACTTCAAGTCCATTAAAGCAGTCTTAGCTGTTTGCATCCACTTTGCATGTTAAAGTAACTAAGTATTTACTTAATAAAAATACATTTTTTCCGTAATGTAAGATAATTTGTTATATAAATAACAAATTCGACTGTGGCCGGGCTGTAGCGAAACACACTACTTATGTGAAAATATTGTCATGTAAAAAAATTTGAAAAAGTAACTAAGTTGCAAACTTTTAATTGTTATTAAAAAATCACACTTTATGATGCTTTCAACTATTTGTTCATTGTATTTTACAGAAAAGCATACTTAAATACGCTTAATTAAGCTATTAGATACATATAAACATTGGTGACCGCGGAGTGGCTCTAAACCACGAACCATAAACGATGGCAAGAATGGGCTAAAAGGTGCTATAAATCGGGCGCGCCCGCGACTCCGTCTATGCTCTATGGAAATGTATTGCGCGCCCACCGGCGTTAATCAGAGCTCAGTCGCCATTAATTTGATTAGGGTTAGTGGGCGCGGGCCTATCAATCCGCCACATTACCATGTCGACTTTGCAACCAGGGTTACGCCGCCGCCGCGAAGAACACCATAAACATACTGATAAGATTTTTTTTTAGGAAAGAATGTTTCGCTGCCGTAACTTCGGGACATTTTTTCTACGTCGTGATGAATAAAATATTTAAAATATCTAGTAACATTTTTAATTTAATTGATAATGTTTTTATTGTTTGTACATATTTGATGTGGGTTATAAGAATGTAATTTATATATAATTACTTAAGCTTAATTAACTATATACACTAGGTACACATGTTGAATAGCTGATATCTAAGGTTTTGGCAGCCCTCGTACCTTGTAAAACATAATTTGGACCGATTCGTGTTGAGCACTTTTAGGTCAATTAGGCAGAGTCGCGCCCGCGCTACCGCCGACCACTAATCAGAGGCCACGCCAAACTTTATGCCGTGTTAATTTGACTAATGCGTCTCGGATTACACCGTGATAAACTGTCCGACACGGGTATAAACCGGTATATATCCATCATTCATTTATACTTACTTAGTTGTCTTTGTTTACGAGTTGCAAGGTTCCCATGAAGTCTACGCCTAGTTTGGATGTAGAGTAAGCGGCACTGTTTATGGCTCTACCTATTGATTCAACAATCGTGCATATAACCTTGATTATTCCATAGGACGCAACCAGTTTACTTACTAAAAATGCCGTAAGAACATGAAAGTAGATAATATAACAGGAATCATTATCTGTTCACTTAGGTCCTCAGCCGGATCCCCATGTGGACAAATCAATATCATACATTTTGATGGCAACTACAAAACAATAGTGACTTAATCAAATGATTACTCTTGTTTTTGAAAGGACTTACTTTAAACGATTTAGGCAGAGATGTCATGTCCGAATGCAATTAGGTAGTCCTACTTAAGCAATTAGTAGTGAAACAATCACCCTCATCGTGTCGTGACCAGCGTGAATACGCCCCTATCACAGAACAACTCGCGCTTTTTGTACACCACTCAATGATATTTTAAAAGGCACCTCATTACCAGCTCGATTATTTACAAAAAATAAAACTTTGTTACAATTTTATTCATTCACTCATAGGGGACAATTTTATGTTTCCCATATTATTGTTGTTTTGGGAACTGCATGACGTGTCGCCGCGGCATTACTTATTCAATGAACGAGTATAGTTTGACGCTGGAGCGGACTTTCATTTAGTTCCCTTTATCAGTTTGGGCCATGAAACAAATTAAAGTAATTTCTGAAAGTAATATGTAGGCAAGAGTAGCTGTTACCTATATGACTTAACACACTTCAACCCACACACTAAAATAAAAATTGGTGTCAAACTAGTATAGAATAGAATAGAATAGAAAAACTCTTTATTGCACCAAACAAATGTATACATAATTTTGTTAAAAACTAGGTAAGGTACAAAGGTATCTACTTATGATGAGACATTTTTGTGGTTAAAATTGCTGCTTGGTAAATGTTCTCTTAAATTGTGCTCTACACTTCAATACCTAAGTAGTTATATTGCGGGTGTAAAGTTTTTGTTCTATTTTTTTTTTATTACGTAATAATTTTAATACGTAAATCCTTGTAGATAATATCTTATAATATTATTTTCTTACTATTTTTGAATTAACTAGTACTAGCCATTACTCAAAATCCATTTTAATCAATCAATATTTAAATCGGTTCAATAGTGTATAGATAGATGTGAAGACTGGCGGTATAAAGAGTAAGTCACTTTTTTTATTTTATTACATCACTTATTGAAAATGAATAAGGTACTATCATATTTAGGTAGGTATTAAAAAATTTACACTCACTTTTAGAAAATATTTAAAACATAGAACTAGGAATCGGGCGCGGCTCTAAAGCATTTTTTTTTATCTATGATTTAAAATATTCAAATAAAGTGGTATATACTTATTTCCGATAATATTGGAGACGGTTAATGGAAATATTTATAGTTTTGGAAACATAAGTGCTATAAATTACGTTATTTATTAACGGGTATATTTTGTCAATAACTGCCGCGTAAAGCGATAATTTGTAAATGTATGTCCACAATTTGTAAGTACACTTGGGCACGCAAGTTTTAAAGCACCACTAAATAAATTGTTCAAGCTTTTATGCAAATTTCATTTTGTGACCCTCGATATGGAAGTGTACATTATTGTTTTGTGTTTTAAGTACTCTGCCACTCATTAATATATATTATTTGAAGATAGATTTACTAGATCAATAATTAATAGAATCATGTTTCTTATTTAGGCGGTCATATAGATACCGACATAAAAATGGACCATTTCTTTTAAAAGTTCGCAATTACTAAGAAATACTTATGTCGAAAAATTAATCCATCAAAAGCAATATAGATAGCCAAAATGCTACTTTATTCTATGATGACTTGGACCAATGCAGGCTTCTATCGAATGGCCGCTCTATTCTATGTATAACAAAATTGAATATGCTAAGATGAGAAAAATATTATATGTATTGATAAAAATATAGCATTTAAAATGAAAATTTTTGTTTGAGATTGTACAAATAAAATATGGGCAGTTGTCTCCAATTGAGTCGAGAGAGGGTGATACACTTAATTCGTTTGTGACGGCGGCGGTGTATGCGGGAGCATTTTGTCTGTCCAGTAGGTAGCCATTGAAACTTGTGTAAGTGCATCCTCTGCTTACTGCACTCATACGTTAACATGGGTTCTGTGGGGCCGCCAGGGCAGCCAGCCGGGCGTGGGTGTGGCTGGACGTCAACCCAACTGGCGTGCTATTGAGCTGATTCGGCTCTTTAGTGCGAACTAGCGCCTTACATATAAATTTGATGAATACTATGTTTACAACATAACCAATCTGTATTTACTAATCTTTAAATGTTCCTCTTCTACGATTGCTGTAAATATTTTTTTAAAGAATATGACTTGTTTTATGAGTAAGTTAAGGCGCTCTTGTTAAAACAAGCCACTTTTAGCGATTATATAATTCAACACCAAATAATACTAATAAAAGTATAACTACTTAAAAGTCCAAAAATCTTTTATAGATTACTCAAAATAATAAATAATAATTATAATGAATTTTATATACTAAGAATATTACTTTTTCCAAAATAATTTAGTCATATTTTATATTTTTACAAATTAAATGGAGGAAGGCGTAAATGCTATTTTTATTAGTATGTATAACATTTTCATTCTAGCCACGCAGACTTAACTATAGTAGTTTGAACCTAGGTACTTATAATTTCTTTACTACTTCTAAAACTTAATTTCTTTCAACAACATAGCATGCTGGAAAGTTATCTACGTTATTGCCTGATTCTTTGCCTGAACTCTATAGACTGTAGAGTACGGCCATGAAACTGATATTATATATAAAAAGAAGATGAATTTTAATTACAGTGGCGCCCCGCCTCGCGTTTCATTGGCTGAGTTAACCCTTCCTTAGCCAAAGGGTTATTATTAGTTCCCTACCGGAGCCGCGCTCGCGCCGCCTCGCTCCTCTTCTTGTTCGTTTTTTACCGCAGCTGTTTATTCATTTTTTGCTCCGTACCACACGTTTTGATTGGAGAAAGGGTTACCGTATAAATAAATCTGACGCGTCATCAGCCGCTTTACATAGGCGGTGCTATTCTTGCCAGAGTGAAAGGGTTGGGCTGATTGTTATATAGAGGGGTCATGATTGGGGTTAAGTAGAAAGGGTTTATATTGAGTCGAAAATATTACATGAGATTATACCCACGTTACTTTACACTTATAACGATGTGTATATTCTAGCAAGTTCTTGCTAGCGATACGTAATGACCGCATCGTACCTATTTGTAGACAAAAATTTTGTTCATACTTATAGTTATACTGTTTATATAATTACTTAAAATGATAAAGCAATAATTCAGAGGATTGTGTAGGGTCCGTGTATAATTTTGCGAGTTTGCACAAAGGGGGTATGTGACAGTTACATCATTCTTAATCTGATGAGTTTTAAAATTAACTTTTGTTGCTTTAGGCGTGTATGATGGTCGGTCGTAAAGAGCGGCACGCGTGGAGCCCGCTGACGTGACTGCTGCGTGGCTCTGTGGATTACCGCTGCGACACCTTGCCGGCTCCATTCATGGTGTTAATGTTGTCAGCGGTTATAACACCGCTATACGTTTATATCTCGCTGGATTAATGGTGACGTTAACGCAATACTTAAGTTGCGATTTTATTATAGACGTAGTAAAGGCCAAACGAAATAAGGTTCAATTGTTGGACTGATGTTTCATGCTATAAATTTAAAAAAATATATCATGGTCTAATGTTAGTATGCACTTAAGCAGTTTGTTTGCCAAAAATACATACGAAATTGTTAAAAATAAATAAGTGATACTACTTATTTATTTACCAACCAGAAAATTTAAACTAATTCTACGCAACATTTGCGCATACATAAACATCAATGGTAGATCAGGCATCTAGGTAAAAACGTTAATAGTTTCGCATTTGTTACTTCAAAAAGAGATAAAATATAAAAGGCGCCGCAGCAAATTATCTTGCCAAATCTTTAAAAATTAAATACGACTGATGTGTTTTGGAGACCCAAACAACCCTAATATTTTAAAATTCTGTCCCATCGAAAGGCTGTCGAATCTTGCGGCAGCTTCATAAATTATCTATTAGCTGAACATCACTTGACGTTTCCACAAAAGTGTAATGTTAACTTTTGTGCAACCGGAGCGAGTCGAACAAAGCAGGGCCGAGGTAGATCGTAGGTAGAACCCTTCCCCACCTGCATTCCCACGATGCCCGGCTCATGTAGAAAGTGTAACCACGCATCGATCATATGCAAAAAATTGCGCAAATAATTTGCTGTCAAACATTAAACTTTCTGCCAAAAGGATCCGAATGGTGATTTGAATATAAAGCAATTGAATTGCGTGGGAATTAACTCGTGTGAACTAGTGAAAAAATTGTAGGTGGATACTTTCACACTTGCTTGTACTACCTTGTACCTAGGTATACGAATTATTAACATTTAGATAGACATACTCTTTTTATTCCTAAGTACCAGAAATACGCTACGCAAACAGTAAAAAATTAAAGTTTTGTAATTAAAATCTATCTATAATCCAAGTTCGACATTAAAATCTTCTCATATCGGCCGTAGATCAAAAATGTTAAGAAAGCGGCATTTTGTTAAAACACTAGAGGTAAAGGATTCAGTAATTTAAGCTATAGATCAATCCCCTGATATCAGTAGAGTAAGAGTTAATCTTACAAACGCGGGTTCTGCGAAACGAGCCAGATAACCATCGGCGGCGATCTACGAGCGACTGCAAATAACAGCGGAATTAGTGAGTACATGTGGAACGAAATGCTTCAGTTCATGTCAATAAAAGTTTGTTGTAGTGCTACTTAAATCTTTTTCTTAGTTTGTTACAGCATTCGAAATAATTACTTGACTTTTAATTACCCACATGCGCATAGATTTCAAGATACCAAATCTTAAAAGGGAGAGGTGATTTTATGATTATGACTTGTTACTTTTTGAACGCGTTGATCATTACTACCTATAGGTACTGTTGAAGATAAAAACATTAAATCAATAAGTTCGCTGGCTTGAACAAAGGTTGCATATTTCTGGAATTTCATTTTCTGCACACTGTATGTTGGGACCAAAAATTTTGGATTAGTAACATTTCAATTTTGTGATATTGACTTCATTTAGCTCTACTTTTCAACGGGCGGCGATCATGCAGGCTACTAATCTATATTTGTATACTAACATAATAAAGCTGAAGAGTTTGTTTGTTTGAAAAATTAGTGTATTATAATAACTCGTTATAACTCTATAACTTGGTATTGGTAGAATTTGGATTTTGGTTTTTTGGATAAATGGATTTGGAGTTTTTGGAAAAAAATATTTCTGCATATGATAGCCTGATTATTAGAGAAGGTAATTATATGATAAAGGAAGTACATACTATATACATAATACGGGCAAGTGAAACAGCCAGTAAAATATATATAAGTATGATCGAAGAGTCGAGCCTTATTCGTAAGTATTTATCATACACATCACTGGTAAAAGGACTTTGAAGACTCGAGTACTATTACATCATTAAGCGTCTTTATATGAATTAAAAAATGACACCTTCACCACAGTACCCAGGAATTTCACTGCCTCTATGTCTAACTACTTTGTTTAGTATCACTTAAAAAAAGTGCAGTTTCTTCAATTTATATCACCTGTGAAATTTTATATCGTCCCAGACCTTTCTGATTTCTAAGAGATGATATAAAAAGTTTACTATTACGGAGAAAATGGAACAATGAGAAAACGATTTCTAAATCCTTAATGCAAATAATGCAGTATCGGGACATCGATCGAAAGGGCGAATTCCCACGTGTTTCGATTGCGTTCGCAATAGGATCGCTGCGGCAATCACTGGCGCATCTGATATGCACAAAAACGCAAGGAAGGTCAGCAAGCTCCAGTGAAACTGGGCTAGTTCTCAAATGGCATCGACCCTTTCACTCTCGACGTATACCTGCGCTTTTTACTTGTTCCTGGAATCACCGTCCGTCATGGGACCATATTGCACGGGTGCTCAAACTGCTGACGAAGGCTACGATTTTCGGCTATATGGTAAACAGCTGATTTCATATGCAAGTATTTTTATTGTACCTATTACATTACAGTTCATTATATTTTTAAAATAAGGCATGTTACTTGCTGCGTGCTAAAAGCTGCGTGTTTAAAGTAGAGATACTTAATATTTTACATTCTGAGCTTAATAATTATTTTAATTATTTAAAAGTTTGAGGAACATTGACTATTGCACCAATGGGCTGCAATATTTCGCAAATTCTTCTTTTACGAAAGGACCTAAAATAAATCAAATGTATATGGGATGGTCACAAAAAGCGGGTTAATTACTCCTTGGAACGATTCTATGAAAGGATGGTGGATAATTTTTAAATGTGTTACTGTCGAGCCGATTTTTAGAAGAATTGCTTGCAATACGATACTCTCGGCAATCCAGATTTTTTTTACATCACTCATGTAAATAAATAAAAAACAATATCTATTTATTTTCTTATGTTATGTATTTTATTTGTATAAAAATGTTTTCACATATTTATTTACATATGGGTGATAAGGATAACTTTAAGTTCTATTTTATTTGCTTTATTACTAGTATATTTAAGTAGGTATAAATTAAAAATAAAATTTCATAAGTATACTAACCTACTTTATACCTATTCATAGGTGGATACAGATTTTACAATAAAAATTCAAATCTCGCTTTTACATGCAGGTAAGAAGTTTTTTGCTCGTATTTGGCGAAGAATTTTTTAGAACAAACAAATCTGTTTCTTGCACTTCACAAAATAAAGTCTATATTTACTAGATTTGCGCATAATAGATTGGCGATTTTGTAATGAAAATCGATATCTGAGTTTCAATCATTTATAACTCGCATGTGACGGCCAAACAAAACGTGGCGGATAAAAAAATATAAAAACGTCGGAATGCGAAGCGGGAAGAGTGGAAATGAAGTATTATTGCAACACTTGCACTTTCGAGCAGACGCGGATCCAATTGCAGAATGGCTCCAATTTCTGTCTTATCATTCTTTGACTTATTTGGTCTTATGTGGTATATTCAATGACTCAATAGATGGTTGGTAAGCATTGCTCGTAAGTTTATGATTATAGCATAAGTAAGATGCCTAATTCTTTTCACTTAAAATTTTAACCCCCTTATTGAAAAAAATACAAACATATGTACAGCCCATTTTCTTAATATAAGTTTGTAAATAAAAAATGTGTTTTGTCGCGTTCTTTTGCTTTGAAAATTGCTAAGAGAGAAATGGACTAAATATATTTTAATTGAAATGGGCTAAGCAAACGTTCGTTAACTCTTATGAATAAGGGGGTAAATGTAAAACGTAAAACTTGTACGAATTTTTAAATTTTGCATTCCATGGAATTCGAATCGAACCTATGATCTCCAGTAAATTCCAAGACCATGAAAGCATGCATTACATATACACATTAATATGTGTATATGTACAAATATTAATATGTGTGATTTGTCCCTATATATTTATTTATTTATTATTTATTTAAATAAGATAGAAGAAAATAACCAGCTAGATAACATACAGTTTCTATATCTGCTAAACGCTGGGTCGGCTTTCCGCAGGTATCCGAATTTTCTATTTTAGATAATAATTAACACAAAAATTATCAGACCACTCATACAAAGGATAATTGATGTATCTATAAATGTTGCATAGTGTAGTTTCCGCAAACGTTAGCCTTTTTTCTCTTCCGCTGTTTACCTTTTATGTACTTAACCAAAATAGGTGTACAGCTATTGATATTTGATTTGGAGTGGATAAATGGACAATTATCGTTTATTTACGTTTTCGCGGCCGCCATATATTTGCGGGCGGGATCGGCATCACGTTTGTCGGTGCTCAAGTATGCATCATACAATAGTTGGTGAACGGGTGATTTTGCACTCGAGTGGTTGCGAGCAACGCAAGTAAACTATCGCATCGCTGAACCGGGAACCGCAGAAAAATACTAGCAACATGTAAAAATACAAAGTTGATATTTCGATAATGTTACAGTCCAATGAATTCGACAACGTCTTGTTTTGAATATCATGCTCGTTCACCTGGAATGGAACGATCTGGACCGTTTTTACCTTTGTCTCAGTATGAAGAAACATTTTTATGTATGTTCTTGAAGTAACTCAATATTCATAATCATTTATTTTACCAAGTTAGAGACCGAAAGGTGGTTCCGACGAACTCTTGACACCAGGGTGTTCATAATCGATTGACCGTGACACCTACAAGAAATGAATGACTAGATTAATTTATTTGTAAGTAGATAATTTAAAAATGTTTTGATAGATATGTATTAGCAGTCGTCTCTACAATGTAGAGACGTAAAGAGATACAGTCTATATAAGCGGGGCAGATACAGAGATCAAAACTGACCATTGGAAATAATAAAATACCTAAGCATTAGATTCATGTCATGGATATAAATAAAATTACAAAACATTGGTATGCGGATCTAGTCGCAGCGCGCAGTCTCGAGGCATCCGGGCCGGCGGCGCGCCGAGCCGGCTTGCTACGACGCCGCTCGCCGCACGCGAAGACTTTCGCTCGCATGCACTTGAGCCGCACACGTGCAGATTATGCTTTTCAAAGGATTTTTTACAAATAAAACATATGCCGCTTTTTGCTTAACCCACTTTCGGCTCGATCATAACCTTCTTACCTACATTTGCTCCGCTCTTTGTGCAAATGAAGCCGCCGGAATGGTTTACACGCATTTGATACATCACATTAAAGATACACTTCGCACACAACTTGCCGTTTTTTTATTTACAAACTATTAAATATAGATTTGTAATAGAGTTTCTCATTTGAAGGGTTCCGTACATAAAGTTGACAAATCAGATACTTTAAGTGTCTGTAAGTGTACATGAATTTCGCATTTTCCTATATTTACTACTTAATTATGGTAAATACCCAAGTATGTGCAAACTATTTAAGGTTAAGAGACGTGTTTTGATCATATCCTAATTGGAATATGCTGAACTGCTGATTTTTTAATTAACATTACTTGTTTAACATTATGCGAAACTTCGCTTCACTTATAGAGTCGGCAGACCGAACGGAATCAAGAACTGAACAAAAAATTCTAAGTCGTGTCGTGTGAATGGTTTTTGTTTATGATTACACATCCATCTATGGAAGAGATGGCTCGCATATGGACGGCAGGAAAGCCTCGCGGAATATCGCACCCACTTTTGTGCAATAATAACAGGGTTGATACAAAAGGTAAATTAAAAAAGTAAAGTAGTTATTAGTAATATTTAAATGAATGTATCATTTAAATAAAAAAATTTAATAAAAACTGTTTTACTGATAGACAAATATAAAATAATAATACAACGCTAAATTAATATTCGCTGCAACCGAACAGTGGTTATCAAGAACAATAGCAGCAATTTTATAATATGCTATTGTTCTTGCAAGGTAAATTGTCTTCGTTAAGAAAAAAAAAAATGTTAAAATGTAATTATGTAATGAAGCATATTTAAACAACTATGTATTAATTATTTAATCCTTTTCAGTTGAGGAATTGGAGTCGGTTTCGTTTTTTGGGCAAAAACAATTATTTCTTACTTTTTAGTTTTGAATACGCAATACCTTACAACTAAAAAGTTGTAAGCACGTTGCAGTTTGGAAAGTTGGGTAAACGTCATCAGCGTCGTCTCACCTTATTGACATGGAATATATCAAAAAAACCGGTCAAGTGAGAGTTGAACTCGCGTGGAGAGGGTTCCGTACATTGCCAATGTCAGTTTTTATATTCAATTGTGGTATGTTAATGTGAAAAGATTATGAGATGCGAGTTAACTATTATCGATATCTAGTGGTGTTTTCCGTAAGTGAACGTTTTATATTAAATTTACCACTTAATTGTCAATTGATAGAATTCTTGTAGGTTTTCCTGTAATCTATAGACAATGACCTATATTCCGCATTTTTTTCAAAATTTTAGGCTCAGTAGTTTCGGAGATCAGGGGAGGGGGAATGGTCAATATTCATCTTCTTTCATGAATTAAATGAAAACTATTAATGTTACAATAAAAACAAAAATATATTTGAGATCCTCATAACGAGCTCTTTCATTTGATATATAACACGGTAAGGTTTGCAAAACTTTTTTTTTCCTGACCTGCTGAATATGGGACCAATTGGAAAGTATACCCTCTCAAACAAAAAAATAGTTTTTCGAATCGGTCCAGCCGTCTTCGAGTAATCCGGTAACATACATAAAAAAAAAAACAAAAATAATATAAAACATTCCGACGAATTGAGAACCTCCTCCTTTTTTTTGAAGTCGGTTAAAACAATACGTCAATAGACTCATTGCTGGCCCAGGCTAACAATGCAATTTATAAATAGTACATTACTGTCGAGTCCTTCTGAGGCCTTGCCAAGTACTTTTAAAAGGATGAGATGAAATCGAAGCCTTTTAAAAATACAAGGACGTAAATTACAATTTCGGCTGAGGCTTGTACGGTGCTTTTCTTCCTCTGACAATATCTCCGTATAAATTGCTATAATATATAATATATAAATATATAATATATAAATATATAATATATATTATATATTTATATATTATATATAAATTGCTTCATTTCCGGCCGACAGTAATCTACTATTGTTAATACTTGTAATTTTGACAATCGCAAATTAACGCCTGAAAATATTAAATAAATTTTCTTGCACAATCATGAATTAACTTTAATTCATATTATATTAGTTTCAAAACCAAGAAAAAATTAATGACCAGATAGTAACCCTATCGTAAGTAGCACATATTGATTCTTGTTTATATCATAAATCAAAGCTAGTGGAGGTCTCATACATATAATATGAAGATATCGATGTTGACACAGTGTTTGGTAGCCCTGAGTATGTTTGCAGCAGATCCCACGGTCGCTGTAACCGGAGTCGGGTGTCCACAGCTTCCGTCCGGCTTTTAGCGCCGTCTCATCGGTCACCGGGCCCCGCCGCCCCATACCCGCCCACATATCCATCCTCGTTCACCATTTACTTATAATACAGATCATCTTTAAGAGTCCACAGTGGCGAAAAATATAACTCCATAAAGAGCTACCACAGAAACACGTGTTAAATCCTCTGAGGGAAATTAACACCTCAGTTAGGTGTTGGATAAAGACGCGATTCGAGCAGGGCGGCCAGGCTAGCAGGCTGCGGGCGCCTCCCGGGTCATTAATATTAATTAGGCTCGGTGGTGCCACCGCTCGGGCTCAATGCGCGGCTCTTTGCTTCTGACTCGCTGCGAAAATTAATTACTCGCAATCTTTATGTTCCAATTATAAAGGCCTTCGCAACAAATTAAATCTGTCCGGAGCAGGCATCTTTTGAGAGAGGTTTCACTCTCTTTGTGGACTTGATAAATGCTCCTTTGCAAAAAATCTCTGAATTCAGCGAAAATGGTTAATACGTTAAATTATGAGCGAGTATCTGAGTTTCTAAAGTCTTTAATAAAACCATGGCGTCGAGAAGTTTCAACAATGAAGCGCAATTATTACGCCCGACGATCGTTACTGCTTAAACGCGATGTTTGTAATTGTATGTTATTTGCAACTCGCGAACATAAAAGCGAAAACGATTCCACATTTCAGCTTTTGCATAAACGTACACGACTTCCGCATGTAGAGAGCAAAAACGAAATCTCACAGAAAAAACTTTAAGTTTCCCTTTCATCGAGAGGCAAAATATTTAACGGCCGTAACCGGATATCTTGGCGTTGCTCTTGGAAACAAAGAAAAAACCACCAACGTGTTATTACACGAAACCAACATTTAATAAGCCCGTTTTTTATTTTGCATTGGTTTTGGTTATCCATTAATTCTTTCGATGTGCAAAAAACGCTTTTGGGTTCGCTAACGCCTATACTGTATTTGAATAGTTGGATGGCGCACTCATTGTTGTGGGAAGATGCGGAAATGGGATATTTTCTTTCGAGAAATATAATATTCGGCTTTATGTTGACCTAATGCAAAAACTTTCTATAAAATTTGATTGTACAATTTTGATACTACATACTTGTATAACTACCGATTTGGCCATTCAGCCAGGAATGGCCAAATTGATAGTAATAGAGACTTGTAAGAAAAATATAGGAAAAGAAAATGAATATTGTTAATTTCTCTTATACGATACTTTTACTGATGTTTTATCCATTTTACTTATTTTAGGAATTTTGTTCACTGTAGACTGATAGCCAAGGTCGAATCATTCCTAAAATTATGACTAAAAGCAGGCAGCATTTGTCCTTGGGGAACTCAAAGTAGAGCAGCCTACTGATTATTGATAGTGTTCCCTTTAGGGTTGAGTGGGGTTAGTCGTTTTGTCATAAATTTATTTGACCACTGATTTGCTACATTAGCTATATTGAAAGTATCACCTCTTCATCAATTTACCACCGTGCAAGGCAATTAATAATTATAGGACTTGTACGAAGGATTTTGCTTGCTCTACCATGCTTGGGTCATAAAATATCGCTTCAATTAAATACAAAAATCAGTACGTATGTAGTACGTAGTATGTAGAGAACTATTATAAATAAAAAAGTAAGAACTAGCTTCATACTTCTGTGTAAAAAAAAAAATGTTTAAAATTTTTGATTTTACTCGCTATTGATATAATTTTGACTGACGGACGCCTACACAATGCCAAATCTGTATTAAATGTTCTTTTTGCCAACAATGTTTTCTATAAGTTTCGGTTTAGTGTCACTTTGGACAGGATGCGCTGTATTAAAAACCCCAAAGAGATGCGAAATGTCAATTTTACGGTTGCGTGTACTACCTACTTCTATTTTTTTTTAAATCCGTTTAGCAAATTATGCAAGTGAAAACAGATTTAGTAAAAAAAATGAAGTAGGTAAATACAAGTAATTAAAATTTTCAACTGCTCGACTAAGAAGTACTCTATCTAGTATTATAATTATGTACTAGCTTCTGATATATAATAGATATGATGAATAAACATTAATAATTAAACTAAAACTTATTAATATTACATATTTTAAAACTAAAAGAGTGTAGGCAATAATAATCTAAAATTAAAAAAATCTTGCTCTTGCCCCTGTAGCATAGTAGCAAGAACACTGGCTGCTTTCCCCTCTGGATAGCAATGCTATTGCTTTGAACGAAAAAGCAGCCAGTTTTCTTGGCACCAAACGCGGACATCAGTCGCGGAGAGATCTTTTTTGAAAATATCTCTTGCGCTAGTGGGAAAAAACTTGACTAAGTTACTACAGAGGAGATATTATGTTAGACTCGTTTTTATGTTAAGGATTTTCTTCTAGTTAAATTTATAAACTAGTCTGATACTGAAAAATGTACCAAAACTTGGATAAAATTGCACTATAAACATTTTAAAGTAAGTTTTAAAATTATTGACTAAGTAAATACGAGTATGTATTTTTAAAATACAATCCAAAAGAATAAAAACGCTTTTTTTAAATAATATCGTTCGCAAAAAATATAATCAATTTCCTGTCAACAACTGACCATGCACAAGTGGATGTGAACCGATCTCCTGTGGCGGAGATTAATGAATTTTGAATTAGATACGTCCGAATTGAAATGAAATTAGACTTACGGAAGTGTGGAACATCCTTCAATAGCAGAATTAGAATTGCGAATTCCAAAAAAAGTACATTGTCCACACTCATTGCCCACAGCTGGCCCAGCCTGTTGTGCGGTTTTTTTTACTAATCCGATAAACTTTTTCTCATTTTTGTATTAAAGTAGCATTTTTGAACTAAGCAACATCGTTTTGTGAAGTTACATTATTGTAAAGATTAAATAATTATATCTCCTCATTAGTGCAGGTAATTTTTATCTTGTCTTAAATCATTGTGTATTCAGTATTCAATATTGAACAAGATGCGTTTTAAAAAAATGAAAGCTGTAAATAACCTGTAGTCCTATTTAAATATTTCTATAACATAAAATATTAGAATTATGTGAAATACCTATCACAGAATGGCTACCAAGATAAAAGAAAAATTGCAAATAGGAGCCGTCTATAACAGTTGATTGTACAGTGATTTGTGTAGGTACGAAATTCGACGTCAGGTCAGAAGAGGGTTTGTTTGGAGTAAGAGGTTACGCAAGGGCTGTTCTGTAGATTGCGTCAAAGGTGTTGTCAGAGGCAGGAGGCGGCACAAAGGTCGACCGGCCGCCACTCACGCCGCGTCAACATCCGAAACTACGGAAAGGATTTGCTGTGTCTGTGTCCAACATTTAGCATGCGTTCACATTGTTATTTCAAGGTTTTCCCCAAGGTTTTTTTTTTATTTCAGCTGATGAATAAAAACTCAGTTGACAATTTCAAAAACATTTTTATACAGTCAGTGAGCTACATAATTCGCTTCATTAGAATTTTTTGTAGGCTTAGCCAAAGGTTTAGCCTATAGGCTCTCCTTATGAAATTTCACGCACTTCTGAAATCGCGTAAATTACTTGATCTTTACCCATCCATATCTGATGGCCTACAGATATAGCTGCAGTAAGTTCCTGCCTGCACTAGACCCTTTTTGGGGATATTAATCGTGAAGATGATTCCTTTACTTTGGTACAATAAAGAGTGAACTAAACTAAGACAAAAAATATTTAAGCCTTTTTTCGCTGCATATAGATATAATAATATTATAACATTTTTTTAGCAGAAAACCACACATCTATTTAGTCGAGGTCAGATAAGAACGGATTTCTTGAAATTTTCAAGGGGTCGGACTCTGGATGAAGGCTAGTTTATCACATTATAAAAGCCATGAGTTCAAGTACAGCTTATTTTTAGTGACGCCAATTTCACCAAATAAATAAAAGCGCGTGTCATGTGACCGCATCTTAATCTCCGCAGGGTGTAAATTGCTTTCTACTTTACCCGTATGTGTATGAAACGATGTTAATGGAAAAAATATCAAATAATTATTTGTCAAAATCTTCGATACATTAAAAAAATGACAAAGATCACACTCTTTATGGTCACTTACGTTCAATTTTATAACAAAGAGACACGAGCTTTTTACTAACGTCTAATCTTATTAACAATACATCTATATTTAATAATATCTTTTATTCAGTGTCGCACCTGGATGTTATTTGTTGTTGGATGTCCACGGGTCAAAAAACATTCAATAGATAGCGTCATAGGGATTCCCGTTACATAATCGATGGGTAGGTCACTTTTTACTGACATTTTTTAAGTAAAAAATAGGCATGTGCTCGACAAATTATGCATTTCGTTGCATCACAATGGCCGAGTCGGCTGCGGCTGCACGAGTGCACATTATATTTTTTAAAATTGCCAATTGATATCAAGCCGTGCGTCCTTTGTGTAATTGTGACGTGTGACGTCTCCTCGCCACATTACAGTACAGCTCTCTAAATTAGTCATGTAAATGAGCCAAAATTAATTTTTAGTTTTATGGAAAGTGAAAGTTATTTATTTCTTTATGTACACAAAAATACAAATATAGGATACAATATAAAAAACAATAAGTACAATGAAAGTTTGACACATAATCTATGTCTATACATGGTTATTTCTCAAATTTTAAGAAAGTCCTGGTGTTAATTTTGGTGGTCGCAACGCATCAATAAAAACTGATAGTAAGATAATTATTTGCAGAAACGTACATCGTCAGTTGGTTTCTATTTTGGCTAGTTCAGAAAAAAATAGATAGTGCTTTTTTTCGATTTGTTAGACCATTTCAGAGATACAATTTAAACGAATAAATTACTAAAGATGTATACATTTTTTTATTTAATTTTAAAGATACATACAGCGATGACGTCACTTCGCGTTGAAACAAAGAAGTCAGTTTATGTTTACTAGAATAAAAATATGACAAAGACAGATTATGGCAATTTGACTGACCTATACAGTCCTAAATATTAATATAAAATGCCAAATTAAAGAAAAAAAATTGAGCAAGCCGCTTGCGTCACACGTTGACCTTATAGAAATTTCTGAAAATGAAGGTCATTGGGATTTTTGCAATTATCTCAAAAATACTTGCTAAATAAAAAATCTGATTACCGCAAACTGTTTCCTAAGCCTTCCTCTAAATGGTTTTAGAATTAGATTGTAAAAAATTGGACTGGCCATTAGTATTCGTTTTATTATTTTCATTTGAATAAAAGATATTTTAATTACTTTTTATAAAACAGACGGCAAATTACACAGTACCGCCAAATCAGGACCATAATTAAAACCGTAACCCAGCGTAAGCTGAAGTCGCAACCAGGGAAAACACTTTCTAACGAAGAGAGTATATTCGTAAAATTTCCATGATGTATTTTTATAATTTTTACTGCAAAATATAGTAACATCTAAATATCATGTAAGAATAATAGATGTTATCAACTAGCTTCTTAGTTTTAAATTTTAATTTGAATGAAGGGACTCTCCCTTGTTTGCATTAAATAAAAAAATAAATACATATCCTATCTTACGTTTGCATAGGGAGTTAGGGACCAGTACAAAAAATGTGTATCTACGTTATTTAGAATTTGTGCAAGCCGTTTGACAGGGGATACGAGTCACTGGACGGACATTACAAAAGGTGACAGATCCAGCGAGCTGGGAAGGAGTGATACAAAGACTGCGAGACGTTTGAAAGACGTTATGAATGGGAATAGAAAGAAGGAGTGATCGAGCCGCTCCGCGCTGCCCGGCTGGACGGTGTCGTACAATACAGCGGTACATTAATCCACTGCCGAGATAACGTTGAATAGGTATACAAAATACTCGTCCCATTTACGATAAGTAAATTACCTATGACCTGAAATATATCGGCCAGTAAACATTATGGCCTTTTCTATCCCACGGGATATATGCTTTCACAACATTATTCAAAACTGGCTATTGAAAAGACACAAACGCTGAGCTAAAAATAAAGACATTTAGGTATTTTTGCAATAAAATGAGTACATAACATACTGAATATGTTGTTGTTGTAAACTAAATGATGCTTTATTGAAGTAAAAATATAACCGGCAGTAATGTTCATTTGGCGGAAAACATAAATCCTGGGCGTCGATTCTGCTAACGTTAAGTTACAATCGTTTCAAAATCGTGTTTCAATGGAAGTGCTTTTTTACACACTAGTTACAAGAAATGTATATTTTTTTATATCACTGCTGATGGTCACACCACACACTACATTCACATCACATCATACTGTCATAATTCTTGCAAATAGTGTGTAAAAAGCACTACAATTGAAACACTATTTTGACACGATTTTGACTTAACGTTAGCAGAATCGACGCCCTGTTTTAGCGTTGAAATAAAAAGAGTTCTGTAACTAAGTCGTATAGTGTAGGATATAATTCACATTAATGCGGAGCGGCCGGCAACGGTGCGTATCGAGTCGCTGGGATAGTTCGTAAGGACAATACTTTCCCGGAGAAAAAGGGAATTATTCATCACACCCGGAAGGGGAGAGTCCATGACGCAAGCAAAGAACGGCCACTATCAAACTAGCAAGTGACTTAAACGCCACTATTTTGATGAACGATAAGCTACTCTAAAATGTTGCCACTAAGATTTAGTTTTTTATATTATCAAATAAAATTTTGAGCATTTCAATCGATTCGTGGGGTCCAGTTGACTGTTGCCAGTTGCAGAATCAAAAGTTTAAACGGCCGCCCGGGTGTCGAGAACAAAGGGCGCTCGGACAGGATTCCGGTACGACAGGGATAAATATTCAATGCGAATCCTTTATAGGCGATATTTTATACTTTGTCTTGTGTGATTGTCACTGGCTCTCACCTGCGCGATGAAGCGAAACGATATAAATAAAAAATAAAGTTTATTATGCTTCAGACATTGAAAATACCGTTACATTTAGCTTCGACAAGCTAATATTTTTTGAGTATTTGTTAATGTCGTATAGAATTGTTAATGAAGGGACCAAAATTTAATCTGATAGAAATTACACAATTCATGATGATTAAGGTAATTAAAAATATTGCGCACTCGCACAAAAACGAAGCAATTATAACAACCGTCATTTTATATATGATCGTCATAGAGACGTCAATCTAAGCAAACTAGTTTATAATCAATCACAAGATTGTTACAAACGTTGTAATTGATTCTTGATCAAGCGCCCTTCCGTTACAATAAAGTGAAACCAGAATATGGGCAAAGTTTACCCAAAATTTACATTAAAATCGCACACAAATACAAAAAACTGGCTGAAACTCGGGTTCATTGTATGCGACTGATTCGTAACGGCCGAGTGCGCAATTATTTGAATGAAATATTCACATTTTTATAATTTTGTGTTGCTAGCGAACATCTGTCGTTCACACGGAAGGGAGGCATTCTCTATTGTGCAAAAACTATCAATAATTTAGGTATTGCCGTGATTTGATATGTTAACTGTTGAAATTAGTTAAAAATTTAGTAAGAAGTTTTATACATATGCTATATTTTTTTTTTTCTTAGTTTTATTCATAGTATAAAGTCCCGCTCTAAACGTACTTCCTATTCTATGCTTTATTAAACTAACCGAAGACGTTGACGTAACCTTGCCTTTTTACGATCTTAGTGATTATTTTTGTTTGATTTTTGTCATCGGCTACCTATTGTGACAACTTCAGTAAAAAATTTGCAAGGCTTTATCAGACAATGCATGCACCCAATACTATCATAAAATTGGGTTGCTCTAAATTCCTATAACAGTCCATCGTCGTTTTGTTTCAGATAAAAGGATAAATGGCTTGCGCATGTCGGTACTCTTTGTCTTTTTGTCGACTTTCGCTTTCAATGTTTTGTTCTGTGACATCTTCTTTCAACAATTAAAAATGTACTCTTGTTGTAAAGTTTTTGCTTAAAAAAGCTAAGCACTAGCCAAGATACATATGCAAAATGACGATATTTTAGGAATTCCCGCCATAAAGTATGTACCTACCAAAGAGCCTGGAGAGATAAAAAATCAAATGACTCAAGCAAGATAAGGTTGTGGTTTGTAAGTTTTGCAATAAAAGGTACCTAAGTCAGATCAAATACCGAATACCGAGATGGTCAACATGGGCAACATGAGAGTACGATACTGATAAGTAACGTGATTATATAAAATTGTAATAATCTATACTAATAATATAATAAAGCTGAAGAGTTTGTTTGCTTGTTTGAACGCTTCTAACTTGAAAACTACTAGTCGGATTTGCAAAATTCTTTTTGTGTATAAAAGCCTAAGCTAAGCTATATTACATACACACTTACGGCGAGTGAAACCGCGGGGAACAGCTAGTATATAATATAATTGTAGTAATGCGTAGTAAAATTTTATATAGAATATGGTGATTTTTTTAAATATGGACATTTTTAAATTTTTCTATAAGATTGTACTTATATGTTGGTCACCAATAAAATAGAAGCAGACTTACAGTTTCTATTTAGTGTTACTCAGTATACTTATATTAAGGAACGACTTTAATTTGGCTATACGAAAATTATATAAAATAAAATACCTACCTAGGCTTATAATTTTCTTTACACACAAACATTTGTCAATAGGTATATTTAGTTACTATAGTATTAATATTAGTAGTAATATTTGTTGTTAGTTATATCTAGACTAGATATACCTATATGTATAATTGCTATTTATTCATCCTGACTAGTTTATTACTAAAAACATTAATTTGTATAAGTCACCGAATCTCACACACGCCGTATATTAATTATTTACTAATTAAAAACTTTACGAAGTTGAAGCTCTGTTATCTAAGATTTACATTTAGGCAGTAATTATTTTTTTATTGAACAATACTTAATGATCCTTACTCTTCTTACAAAAGATAATTTTATTCGAAGGTAAAAATAAATTGATACCGAGTAAACTTTTGATTTTGCTAAAACCAGGAAGCAATATTTTTTTTAAGTAAGTATCATAAAGCAATTGTAAGTACTAAACCGTGAAAGGGTTTCGCTCGCTTTGTTTGACAAATCGTCGCAAACAAAAGGGGTTTGCGAATGTGCCTCGCAGTAAGGTAAACAAAGAGTGAAAGTATTTGTCTAAAATCACAAATGCCTCTCATTTGGCAGGTTTATTTGTGGTTTGGTCTTCAAAGAGTTGTCTCCTTTGAGAAATCGGCTGGGAGCGACAAGAGCCATACCCGTCGCAAAACAAAGAAATGTCTAGCCTTCACTTTCATTAGAGACAGCGAAGCTCGATTTGGTATTGTGACTTGCTGGTCTTATGCGAATGTGGTGTTAATAAAATTCTCTACGTGTTGAATGCAATTACGTAGAAATATGGCCCAGATTAGATTGATGTATTTAAAGTGTTCTAATTGAATTAGGTACTATGAAATACTTCCATATCCATACTAATCACTACATAGTATAAAACAAAGTCGCTTTCTCTGTCCTTATGTCGTAACTACGCAACGGATTTTGATGCGGTTTTTTTTAATAGATAGAGTGATTCAAGAGGAAGGTTTTTATGCCCATGCGAAGCCGGGGCGGCTCGCTAGTAATGTTATAAATGCGAAAGTCTGTAACACTTTCACGGCTAAACCGCTAGACCGATTTTGAAGCAATTTGATATGGATATATACTTAAAGACCAGGCTAAGCTACATTTTGACGCGATATATCCGAGTACCGGGTCCCGTATTTTGTGTCGAATGACGCCGAAGCGACACACGTTGTGACGAAAAAATTTTCTAATAACCTATATTTTTTTTAACTATATATATGTGCTAGTTTAAAACTCTGGACATGACATTTCTTTTAATAAAAGATATTCATAGCCAAATAAACAACTATTTACGGTACTCTTGCAGTCTATTTTTTTAATTACACAAAATTAATACACTGTTGTTTCTGTTTTTGTTTGGCTTCATTATGTTAGTACAACAGTTTTTTTTTCGTAGCGAGAAACCAATGGACGTAAAGACGTAGGCCTGGACTATTAATTAAGTATTACTATTTTTTTTATTTGTTAACAGATACGGCCTAAATGAGAATTATGTACACAACTCGTAAAATCTATATTATATAATATGATATATTTATTGGTAAGTAACCAATAAAAATTTGGGTAGGTAATAAAAAACTTATTTTAGGACTACCTTTCATGTCAATATCATTTCTTTAGTGTCATCCCGAAAATAATTACTAAACTATTGTATTGGTTAAAGATTATCTAGGTACTTACCTATTTAGTTGTAAAAATGATTTGTAAAAATGTATCTACTTATAAAAACGGGACATATATATTACAGGATCCAGCGCATACGTCTTCTACATAACTGTAAGTTATATTTGTCTGTGTTAAACTAAAGAAGACTACCTATCTACTGGCTGACATCGATCCTGCATGCCATCCCTCAGATGCGGAACCCTACCTTGAAATAGTGTCCCGAACCTGATAGGCATGTTCGTACAGTAGCTAGCTTGCATAAAAATACTAATGTAAGGAAGTCTTGGTGAATATTTAGGTTGTCTGGAAGAGATTGCATTAGCAATAAGGCCGCTTATTGTATTATCCTTGTTTGTAATTTCCTCATTGTATATTTTACTGGTGCAATGAAGAATTTGTGTCTTGTCATCCATCCAGCTTTTCTAGATTAGGAATAAGCTTAGACAACCTATTTGTTTGTGAACCTCTCTCCCTCAGCTCTGGAGTTAATTTGGTATATGAGTAACCCCTTTGAAAACTTCGTTCCTCCCTGTTACACCTGTCTTATAAGTATTTTTAAACTTAACTTTAACTTTACGTATAGATGATAACAATTAAATAAAAAATGACCACTTTGTTCAGTGAACGCAAGAGAACGTATATCAACATTGCGGTTGAGATGCCATCGCAGAGGCCGGCAGATATTCCTTCTAATTAATGGCATACTGTTGATTTAAGATAAGTTACAAACGGCACCTGCTTCGCTGGCAAACTTTGTTGTTTGTCTGCGAATATGCGTACTGCGACAAGATCTCCTTGTTGCCTAATTTATAGATATGGCCGTAAAACACCGAGGGCTGCTCCCGAAACCGAGGCAAGGTGCGACCGCGTGCGCGAGATAACAGACTAAACATCCTGCTGAACAGGGATGTTGCACTACAACCGAATGAGACGATGAATGACTTTTTTATTTAAAAAACTCCTTGCATTTATACCACTACAGGGGATTTAGAACTTTAACAAAGACTGTTAAGGGAGATATTTCAACGCCGGCTAAAGGCACGCGACAGCAGCAGGTGGGAGCAATGTTCTTAAAAAACTAACAATATTTTTTACGGCATATTGTGAAAAGAACTGTGTTGTTTTCGTCTTTAATAGGCTCTTGTTTGAATAAAGTATTATTTAGGAAGATTACAACTATCTTTATTCAACAGTGTGTTATTTTTCACGTAATTAATAAATTATCTAGTCTAGTACTATAATAGTACGTAGTAAAAAAGTACTCTATAGATATAATTTTTTACGAAATGCATTTTAAAGTAGCTAGCAGATAAATTCTAGTTGCAATATGACTAAATACCGTACTGCACAAAATGCCTACCTAAGTATATAAAATATAGACTTGGTTTTTTATTGTCTCCTTTTTTAAAGACTTGGCCTTTTAGGTATTTCGGCATGAAAACTATTTATGCATATTATTTCACAAATCATACAACATATTGAAATAATTTGAGTAAGTTAGTAACAATGTACTTACATTACATACATTGTTTTTATTTAAGTACAAAATAAAGAAATAAAACGTATTAAAAACCAAAAACATACTTAACTATTCTATTATTGGTGTCATAAGTTTGAGAAGAGGGATATAATGCAAGCTGCTTAGGGAGGCGCGTGCCCACTAAAAATGGTAAAAATAGGAAACACGGTAAAAATAGAGTGGCAGCGCACAATAAAAACGTTTAATTTACGCGCAGCCCGCGGTCGACGTCTGCGCTCTTTATGCGTGTTGTCTTTGAACCAATAATTGCCCCCAGGCCGTGGCTGAAGGCCGAGCTAGTCTGGAAGTCTGCCACGGCTGTTACGGTTCACATTAACTCATAAATGTGTTTTTAATGACTCTTTGTTTTACAGATATACTTACCTAATTAAAACTATAATTATAATCTCCAAATACAGACAACTTTTCCTCGCTGACAGCATCCTAACTGGTTTCTAGCAGTTCTACCTGTTCAGAATCTTGTAACAATAGTTAAATGTTAATTTGATAATGAACAAATCCACTGGTGTACAGCAATTTGTCTAAACCTATTAGGTAAATAATAATTAGGTCTTATTTCCAAAAAATAAAGTAGTTTTTACAAGAATTGGTAATTACAAAAGCACGTCATCACTTTATATTGTGATTAACAAAACGTACATAATTAGGTTCGTCCACATCAAATTCAATGTTTAGTTTTTGGCTTAACAATAAGCATACCTACCACTCCCTCTTTTTTCGTGGATGGCGCAAGATTTGACTAGAGAAATAACAGAAATTTCCATTTCTTTGTACCTATCTATTTTTTGACACGTGTGAAAATTCCATATTATTTCTTAAAAGGTCAACTTCAGGTAGGCGGACGGTTATCAAAAAAATAGCCAGCAACCATGGAAAGAAAAGACCGACTGACTTTTTCATTGAAAATAACATAACTATGCTATAAAACCCAATTTACTTCAATGAATTGTGGTCACCTCTTATCATTCTTATCAATATTAGACAATTATTTATGACAAAACATATTTTAGTTAAAATTAAGCATTTGTTTTCTTTTATTAATAGGAAAATACGAAATATATTTAAAAAGAAATTGCCTGGAGCGGCCGCGATTTTGTAATTCTTTGATAAGACATTATGTTTAGGAAATGTTACCGGCTTTGAAGCATGCCGCTTAGATGCATTGCAACCAGGTATATGTTGGAAGGTATAATGATAAGATAGATTTATATATTTATTTATTCAAACTTTATGGAACTGTTTATTAGTGTTTGTCTTAATGTCATCAACCCACCAGCGGTGACTGACTAACAATTGACAAACTATTGGGTCTGCGATTGCAGCGTTTCTGATACTTATACAAGTCAACTATAAAGTATTGAGTGTGTATCTGAGTATGTAATGAAGAAAATATATTTAAATCCATAAAATACTAAAATTAAAACAGACAAAAAAAAACGAACAAGCGCGAGTTTAATTACTTACCACATAAGAATTTGTACCAGTAGCTTTACTGAGAGCTTACAAGGAATCGGAGATTTGGTCATTTTTTATTGGCGACGTTTATCATTACTCTTACGGTCTACCGGTATTTGCCAAAAAATAACGGTCTAAATCAGGTATTTAATTACCTATGTTTATATTTATAAATGTAAATAATTCTTTAAAATAAACAAGATGTTAGAGAAATATAAAAACAATTTTAATCAACTAAAAATAGCCACTTACCAGCTGTAACCGGTCTATCGCTTTGACTCATTCGGTGATATAATACATACAATATTTAAAAATGTTATTTGACAGTTGATCCTCCTTTGTTAAGTTTACAGCGAACTTTTAAATGAGTTATCAACTGTCAAATGACATTTGTTTATGTTAAATACCAGCTTTCGCCCGCGCGCTCGAACAGTGCTTTTTCCCGGGACGAGGCCTACGTCCTTCTCAATACTCCTAGCTATGTGGATGCGATCAGGTAGATTGGTGCAGTAGATAGGGCGTGAAGAGGTAACAAACAAACAAACATACAATCTCACTTTCGCATTTATAATATAAAGTTGGGGTTGATTAGAATTATGAGGTACATACATACGTTGCGAGGCGCTTGATGTTTGAGTTCTTGGTGATAAATCCACCGAAAATCATCATTTTCTGTAAGTGACACTGTCAATGAACCACGCACACCCTGGTGTCCAGAGTTCTTCGGAATCGCCTCTCGGCCTCTGACGTGGTTCCTTTAAAGACTACCAGATGGCAGCTGGGACTACGGAATCATCTTCATTGTCATACAATCAGTGATTAAAGCCTGCAATATCTTAACTAAAATTCAAAATAATGTATTTGCTTTAAATTCCCGTGGGAATTAACCCATGACTCTCGGGTCTATAGGCAAACGCTTTAAACACTGGACCATGGAGGAAGGTCCACTAAACAAGGCAAAGGGATAGATGATATATTGTGACAACTTTAAATGATGCAAAAAAATTTTTTTTCGCTAAACAGATACGTTTTAATTTTTTTTTTACAATCAATCAAATATTTTAATTTTATCGGTCTTTATATGAAAACTTTGGCCGTCGTAGTTGTAGGATGTAAGTAACAAAAATAATCCAATTTATTTATTCTTCACATATCTGTCTGCCAAGGCAATAATAACTACTAATGCAGAAGAGATAGTAAATCTTGTATGTTCTCGAATTAGTTCTCGTAAAGAAAGGGCCGCCCGCCCCCAACAGGAGCCATCGTAAACATAAAAAGTGCTTATGTGGCGCTCGCGGCGCAGCTAAAAAACTGCCCAGGAAGGAACATAATGTAGTAGCGGCCATAAAAAGTGAATGCATTGCGTGCACACGTGGAGTGCATCGGGGGCGGGGCGGGGTGCGGGCGGGGGGCGACCACTGGAGGGGCGATGGGGTGTGTTTACTGCGCGGAGGGGCGGCCAACGCGCGCCCGCGGCCAGTGTTGTGGTAGGTCGCGAAGGGCCACCTCGTTCCGCGCTTGCTGATCATTCACAATCGTGACTCCGCGCCGAAAGAACATGTCACCGGCACTCGTAACAAATTGTTGCAATACGATTTAAAACAAAAAGGTCTTTTGATATCGGACTCCTATGGACTAAAATATTCTACGAGTGGTGCGAATAAATGCATTTTCTGTGAAACTGATGTGAAATGGCCTTGTCGCTGCAGTCGACGCAAAATTCTAGAGGTTAGTGATCATTTTGGGAAAGTGTCAGCCGTTAATAGGTTCAGTGAATCTGAAGGAAGTGCATACATGGAAAAGTTTCGAAAGTTAGCGGCACGCGACATGCGTGTAGCGAGCGCTGCGATTGGCCGCGTCGCCGCCATCGCACACATGTTTATTTGCATTCCGGTTGAGCTTTGCAGATTCAGTGAACCGTAGGCGGCAGCTAGCGTGTAGCGCCTTGCTACGAAACCGCTACGTAGACGCTGCGGCTCGTAGCACGTAGCTACGCTATTGTTTCAAAACAGTTTTCCAAAATTAAATTTTATTTGAATGTAATGTCACCATGTTTCTTGTTCTACTAATTTGGAGACACTTTTGCTTACAACTAATCTCAAATATATGTCGTATTTAAATTTAACTTTGCCATGATGTGACTACTGCCAAAGACTACTACTACACGTTTTGGGAAACTGTAAGTGTAGTGAGTGGCTTTCAATACATTATGAAGGTAATGCACAAATTATATTTTTTTTAAGGTATATAGGTAGTTATTGGGTTTAATAAAACTTAAGTTACATATACTTTAGTTTATAATCTGTGTACCAAAATGAAGTTTGTTGTATGTGAGCCCCACGTAAATATTAATGTGATTGATTTTTTTAAACAATAAAAAAATAACTAAATAAACTTACCTGAATCCTGGCAGGTCTTTGTCCCAATGTAACGTGCCCAGACTACTGGCATCATTGCCACGTTGTATGTCAATCAATTTCTTGTGTTAAGTGGCCAGCCTTCTGATGATGGGCGCCCTTGTTTAGTCCACGGGAATAGCATCATTGATTTTGTGATAGACTTTAAACCTAAGCTCTCCACTACAAACGCCATAAATATAATGTATCTATATTGCCGAGTTATAATATGCGCCATATAGCCGAAGTTACATATGTGTGTATATCTAAGTAAGTTCCCTAAGTTTGAGGCTTTCCGCAGCCACGCCGGCTATAGGCCCCCATGATAAGAGGTAAGATGGTGTCAAAGGTGTTGATGCAAGGGAAAGTCCCAATCTCCAAGGCACGAAGCTATTCCATCTGCTATCTTGACATCCCAAGCAAGTCCGTTTGGTTTAATAAGAGCTGACAATTGGATGGTGGCAAGAGCTCGATGAATTATAATATTAAGGGCTATCCGACCGACCGAGTGGTAACTATGTCGCCATACCAAAAAAATTGTCGTTTTGAAGATGATGAAGATTTGTAATACAAGTGTGTAAACAATCACACAGACACTACTTAACTATACATTGTATAGTTGTGTCAATATCCTATAAGAAAACTTAATTTGAATCTAGTCTACTTACTGGATTTCGCACAATGGTGCGAAATTCCGTTCTCACTTTTATTACGTTGGCAGTCAAGCATGCGAAACCACGATAAATGGGTGCGCGGTCACCATAGGCTATTAGCGCTCGTTGCCTCAACAATCTCACTAATGTGCTACCAAGTCGTGGCTTATGATATTTCGCCTCTGTCCCATACCCGGTACATTAAAAATAAATTCAACTTTTTCAACTTAATCCACTGGCTACTTGGTCTGTACTTTATGGTCTATAATAGAGTAGTTACTATATTAAGTAAAAAAGGATAAATACAAACATTAATTACATGTAACTAAAGAGTAATAATAAATTAATATAACACGAATATAATAAAAAGCCATCTTTTCTCGAAGATATTGCACTATTCAAAAAATAAGGGTGTATTCAAATATAATATCGTAGCTTATAATTTATCTCTCGCATACACTGTTTTGTACCAATAACAAAGAAAAAATATATAGGTTTATAATATAGTTTTTAGTGTGGTCAGTTTCTTAAAGGCTATTAAACGACAAACATTAACACATCTTCTTTGTACTTACACTTGTCAAATTGGATTTCCAGGGAGGTCATAAAAATAATGTTAATTTTATTAAAAATCGATTTTACTTCGTCTCGTATCTTCTTT
This sequence comes from Apomyelois bistriatella, assembly GCA_947044815.1. Taxonomy (NCBI): domain Eukaryota; kingdom Metazoa; phylum Arthropoda; class Insecta; order Lepidoptera; family Pyralidae; genus Apomyelois; species Apomyelois bistriatella. The sequence goes on from OX345693.1 coordinate 5,341,060, forward strand.
TTCCGCTATAAGATTCATTAATCTCGGAACAGTATTGGAAAAACGCTGCGATGATTATAATAAATACTTACATCCAATTTGAAGCACCTGATACAATTCAGCGAAGCCTTCTAACGGTCACGCTTAACCCTAAAGCGCCGAAACCTTAAATATTCTGTAATCTGTGCGTGCGCGGTAGCACCCGAGCCGGTAACCCACTCCATGGTAATCTCATTACACACCGATTACCAAAATTAGGCCATCGCGGATCACCGACGCAACCCCCGTAATTCAACTCGTTTACTCAATTACCGTAGTCCATTAAAATAATATCTTATCCTTTTTATTGTTATTAGTCATCCTATATCTGCGTCATTACTTAGGTCTAGTGCGTAATGATATTACACAAACTTGGCATTAGAAACTACTAGTAAATTATGTAATGATCTTTTAGCATATGATACATCATATATCTAGTTTTCAAATAAATTACATCAACATGCTTAAAAAAGACCTTAGAAACTTTATAATCGGTAGGCCAAAAACAGAAGGCACAGCACTTTAACAATAAGGACGTCATTGACACATTGGTTATCGGCTGAACCCTTGCGTAATAATGAGTTATGGAGTGGCTGCCGCAGGCGAGTCCATAAATGTATTGAATATGGGTTATTGACAAATATTTATGGCGTATAAAGAGGGGATAATTACAACTCTTTAGCACATAAAAAGCGTCTCATAAAGGGTGCGGCGCGCTGTAAAAATTTATCTGTTGTCGCCCGCCGGGACCGCCTGCGTGTACTGCGTGAAGCGATACAGTGTAGCTTTTGTAATTGGATACAAAGACAAATGACCTTTTGTTTCGATAAGTTTAATAATCAAGTTAAAAACAAAGAGAAAACAAAATATTATCGTGTCTCAGTTTGTATTTACAGTTCTTAATCCTGTATTTACTTGTTTCAACTTTTACATTAAGGCTGGTATTACAATTCCGAGCACATCACGAGTGCGGTTCGCTGTTCGTCCTGGAAACAGCGAGAGGAATGTTATTAAAAAGTTATGGGATAAGCCGGCGCTACGTGCCGCCCAGACGCCTCAGCCTAATCACAAACTTTAAAATTATCCTACGCTCTGTACTTTGAATAACATTCTCCGGCTCGATACACAATTTGCTACATCGATAGCGACTTGTACTTTCCTGAAGACCTAGTACTTACATAGAACAATAAATGGTTGATTGTTAGATAATGCTTTATGCATTAAGTCCGCCTATTGTATTTTTACAATTAAGTTAAATCAATAAAATAAACAATTATAAAAATAAAATACCGACGCTTTACGCACATTTTGAACAACTAGGTAGGTACCTAATGTTTAATTTGAATGAAGCAATTACTAGTGTTTTTTTTTTAATTTAGGTTTTGAACTAAGATATTAACACCGTATATTGTTCAATTCAAACCCATATCATGTTTACGACCCAGATATGCCATTTACCTGAAAGTTACACTAGTAACAAATATTTACTTAGCTAATTTCAAAACTCTCGCCGTGTCCGAGCACGGCGGAATTAATAAGTACTGGAAAGAGCTCCGGCGCCGCACCGCCTCTTCACGCCTCGAGGAGAACATTCAATTATGATTTTGTCTAATTTTAATTAAGTGTTCTCAAAAAGGCTTTCCTCCGTGGAAATTAATATTTGAATATAATTTGGGAGTAGGAGGCAGGCGGGCGGAGTTTGCCGCTTAAGGAATAATTAATTCAATTATGTATAGCTAAGAGGTCTAACCGCTCTGTGCCCGCCTCCTTCTTCACACCCAAGGATTCTGTACATCTTAAAAATAACAAAACGTGTGTCTGTCAGAGATGTGTTAAGAAGTATGATATACATGTTTACATACATGTCTTTTACTTGTATAAGTAACTTCTAGACTTTAATTAGTCTTATATATAAATTATAGAGAAATAGGAATCTGAGGGCTCAATTGGAGGAAAGAGTGAAATTAGGAATGTAGAGTGGAGGCAATTTGCGCAACAGGTCGGGGCGGAAGCGACCTGCAGCGGCGTGATTACGACCAAATGTTTCCTCCAGCGTCTGGCACACCGTTTTTGCCTTGTTTTTTGTCCTTTCTTCTGATAAGTATGCTATCGATAGGTTCGACTTGGTTGTTTATTTAGGCCAAAACTAACCCGTGACGGAAGTGATCGCCTCACTCTTTTAAATATTACAAATTGAAGTCGCTATCCGCGTCTGTCTCGCTAACATATTCAAACTATATAACGGATTATATTTTTATTTGTTGGACTTCATTACAGTGATAAAAAAGTTGATGATAGATGTTTTTCTATAAAGTGAAAAGAATAATAATTTTGATATTTGAAATTATTAACATTTATTAAGCTTTTTGAATTTTATGGCGTTGCATAACCAGGGCAGGTGGCAATTTATATTAGACATTTAGTAATTTATTTTGTTCTAGGTGTCTCGGTAAGACCGCTATCAGCGATGCGTCAAGAATCACTTCCCATGTTGGCGGAGCGGCTGCTGGCGACCCGCGCCGCCGCGCTGGTGGCGGGACTGCCAGCCGAGCTGTATTCGGGGGCGCTTCTGGCTGCATGGCCACCCTCGCCCCCGGCGCCTCTGTTGCCGCCTCCAGAGCTTGAGCGTTCTCGCAAGAGGCGTCGTGCATCCAAGTTAGATGACACTACAGCCACCGCGCCTCCCTCTCCGCCGTCGTCGGGTTCCTCACCGGGCGCGGCAGACCCACCTCGAGACAAACTATTTACCTGCAAGGTTTGCAGTCGTTCGTTTGGATATAAACACGTCCTTCAAAACCACGAACGCACCCATACGGGTGAGAAACCATTCGAATGCGGAGAATGTCATAAGCGGTTTACGCGTGATCATCATCTGAAGACCCATCTACGCTTACATACAGGTGAAAAACCATACAGTTGCCCACATTGCCCGCGTCATTTCGTGCAAGTTGCTAATCTTCGTAGACATTTACGAGTTCACACTGGGGAGCGTCCTTATGCCTGCGCACGTTGTCCAGCCCGTTTCTCTGATTCGAACCAACTAAAGGCACATGCTCTCGTCCACGAAGGCGACGCGCCATTCGCTTGCCGGTGCGGGGCCAGATTTAGACGCCGGCAAGCAGCAGCATTACATAGGTGCACGGGCACCGGTTGCGAGCCGGACACGCCCAGTCCTCCGGCCGCGGCAGCGCCGGACTGGCGCTGGGACGACTGGCCCGAGCAGACGGAACCCGAAGACCTGTCGCTGCCCCGGAGGCCGGCCACGCCGGACTCGCCCACCGACCTGCGCGTGCACACTGCGTAGTCGCCGCGCGTTACGCGCCGCTGAGCCGGTATACGAGTTCCTCCCGTGTAGAGCCGCGTGACTGCCGGCAGCGTCCGACCACTCCACTAGTCCATACGGTGCTCATTTGCGTATCTCCAAAAATTTTAAACATCACTTTTTACGACACAGAATTATTTTTGCTCCACTAAGCATTGTTGCAATTTTTTATATATTTTTCGCAAAAATGCAATGACGTTGACTCGTTAGGTAGTAGTCTATTATTCTTTTTATGTTTTTGCATTTGCAACGATCGCCATAAAAAGCACTTTTTTCATCCATGTTACAGTTTAGAAGTTTATTGTCCTACTATTTGCATAATCGCACAGCGAGGTGAAGCAAAAACGCAACCGTTTATTCCTTTGTTTATTCGGACTTGCAAAACACAGTGTATATTGCACAAAAGATATTTTTTGATTTATTGGCACAATCTATTGTCTCCTATAACTGACAAAAAGTTTCTCGTTATGCTTTATTTTTATTGATCTCCAATCGGGCGGCGTCCTCCCTTAGCTTGATGAGCGGGAACCGGAATATGTTTCGAGAAGGCCGCGACATTGACTTATTATTACAATGACAAAGGCTAGTTCACAATCAGTAATTATACAGAACTGATTTAACATCGAGTTACGCGCTTACACAATAACGATGTTGTTGTGAGAGCCCTATGTTCGAGACCTGGCGCGTCAACCGGTTCAAAATCACCTCTTATTGTACAAAAATTTTAAGAATTTTATTCAATTACTTGCAGTTCCGCTCGACCGTGGTGTGTATATACTATAACTATATATAACCTTCCTCAAGAATAAGGCTATCATAATGCAGATATATTTTTTAGATCCAAATCTATCGTTTCGGTCGTTCATTAGCACAATACATAATTAAGTTATATACAATAGATAGGGTAAAATCAAATATTATGTACAGCTAATTTACTAGCTAAAATTAAAAAAAAAAGATTTCTAAAAATAAAACTAAAAAATTACATTTTAAAGTCAGATTAGAAAAACTCAGACATCTAGGTGTGCAGGGTCAATTGACCTAGTACTCCAATGGATAACAAACAAACGATAACAGTAAGCAGTGCCCCATTCTAGAAACAATGATAACCAAGGCATATTAAAGGGTCAACTGAGTTGCAACATCGCGATATGAAGGATTAACCTTAGCCGATTTACGTATTCCACTTATTTTGATTTTATAACTAAACTACTGCACCGATTTTGATAAAATTTAAATGGGACTTAATTGTAAGTATGTCCGTTCAAGAAACTTTTTCCTTTTTTGAAAGTCGGTTGAAAAATTGAGCCTAAATCAGTGTCGTTCGCAAGTTAAAGTACCCAAAATGTTGACGGTATTCCTTTTTATAAAGCTTAACTGATCCGTTGACCAAAATTAAGTTAGGTACCTATTATTAGTATAGATTTATTTTGTCACAACCGATGTTTTTCTTATCTGCAAGTATCATTAATATATATATTTTTTTTGGTGTTCTTGGGAAGTAGTTCAGAAATAAATGATGAGCACCGCGGACTGATGGTGTCTTGGCGGACCGTGCCGATCGGCAGCTTGCGCTATGTGCTTCTGTACATAATATTGCTGTCTTTATTAAAATATTTATTGTTTTAGTAAATAGGTTTTGTAGATACGACATCCCTCTCAATGGATTCGATTACCTACTGTTAATATTTTATGTAAATAAATATTTATTACGTATTGTTTCATGTGGTTATGAGATGTTTAGGTAAACACATATGCTCTCAATGTAAAGCCTAATCATCTCATATAAAGAAACTCTACTTAGGTAGTATTAGGAAAAGAGACAAAATACTGTATTTTGCTGATTAAAATGTGGATTATGTACACTTACGATTTGATTGTTTAGGTAGTATATTTGGGCTAGGGTAAGAAAATGAAAATATTTAATACTTATTGTAAATAATTACATAAATTATAATAAATCTCTTCTCAGTGTACATAGTCCAACACAAAATGTTATGTAGTATGCGGATAGTGTAGCGCTGGGAGGCGGCGGCGCGAGAGCGCGCTGTGAGAACATAACTGCAATTTGTTCTACGGGTATTAGTTTCCTACTAGGTGTAGTGTGTTTTCTTTCAATGTTTTCGATCTTATTTAATAAATTAGTGATTGTTCTGAATGTGTAGCGCACACGGTTGTATAATTATTATATTTTAAGTAGTAATGATTGTTGATTTATTATTATTTTATTTTTCTTAGGTCTAAGGTTTTCGCGTGTAGGTTCTTCTCTTATATGGAATCTAAGTGAATTATAAATAGTTATACTTACTAAATATTTTCCAAAGAAATTATTGGTACAAAAGTTAATGTGTACAAATTTAAGAATAATTTCAATTAGACGTCGTAATAATAATTCCGTGTTGAAATGTTGTATTATTATTACTGTAGTTAGTGTAAAGTAAGGCAAACGGTGCCATTATCTACCTCATACGACTATCGTCTAATAATAAGCCAGGGTAAAGAGCCAAAGTTCTTGGAATATTTTCTATGATTATCCTTGCTGAGAAAACGTACAAATGTCAAAGGTTTGCTCTGGGAGTAAATACAGCTGGACAAACCACACTTTGAGACTGATTTTATTTCTTCTCGTTAAGAAAATTCCAAAAAAATGGTTATAAACCTACTGTGTTGGCACCTTTAGAGAATTTGAATTGCCGAGCCCCGGACGGGGCGGCAGCAGCGTCATGCGATACTTAAGTTTGTGGAATTAGTCCGCCAAGCGCGGATTGCAATCAAGTTAGTTCCTATTTTTTTTAAATATTCACTCAAATATTGTTTGCTTATTAGTAACACATTGTTTATTTTTAATTTGTTAATCAACAAACTTGCTTGACAAAATCTGTGCCATTTATTTACAACTTATTGCCTCTGTTAAAAAGTGACGAGTAACTATTTCATATTAACCGCAGTGAATTGACTGCCATTTAACTTATCTACCTCGAATCGGATTACAGGCGTCGTTTACATCGACAATTTGACGAATTATTCCGTTTAACTATTTTACTTGTACAAATTTATAGTAAGATAACCTAAATGTGAAATGATTAAGGTATAATGCTATAAATGTATTTCTTTATAAATGTCCAGTACATAATTATGAAATAAAGAGATGTTTGTTATTTACTTTCACTTTTCATTGTTAACCTTACAGTCAATTAATTAGTTGTAGCTGAAAAGAAAATGTCACTGAAGTAGTTTTACGCAATGTCTGAGTCAAAGACCACTAAAGAGGGTAAATATTTGCTGGTTGTATCAAAGATCCGGAACTGAGTAATGAGTTGTGTGGTAGAGCACTATCAAGAACCGTCATCAGATTTTCAGATAGTAACACAATACATACACATAGACCAAACCAACTAAAAGAAGCTAACGACGGCTTACTCTTATTATTAAAAGATACTATAATTATTAATAGGTAGTTTATTATGTCACCGGGATATAAGGTTATGAGGGATTTCATGAAATGTATATAAAACAACAGTATAGATATCGAATTATAATACAATTAAACATTTCTATTAAAAAGAAAACAATATTCAATATTCTTATTCATTACGGCTTCCGATTTTCAAAAATTAGTTATATAATAAAATATTAATATACATATTTCAGTGATATGTCGTATTTTAGTGGTATCCTCATTTCCTGCAACATATAAGTGGAATTTATTAATATGTTTTGATTGCGTTGCGTATAATTTTGATAATTTTAAAGCCGAAAGGGACCGTAGGGTTGATTGCTTGAGTATATGTTTTGAATTTTAACTTAATACTTTTATGCGTTCCTCAGTAAACAATGTTTGACAGATGGCAGCAAAGTGATCTTAGTTACAAGGGTTTAGTTTTTTCCTTTTGAGGTACGACCCCTAAAAACTAAATCTTAAAAGTTAATGATGTACTAATATAACATTATCATCAATTCGTATACCTAGGTGACACAGTCAAAGTACCATGCGCACCCTTGTGTCAGAGTTCTTTGGAACCGCCTCTCGGCCTCTGACGTGGTTTATTATCCGACTATGCTGTCCGGCTGTACGTGCCTTATAATTTATACATGCATGCATTATATTATATACAAAATATAAAATATATACGTTAAAATATAAAGATAAAAGTGGTAATAAAGTTTTTTTTCTGAAATATTATTAAAGTTTGAAAATAGAGATTGGTAGAGCCAGAAAATACTCTTATATAAAATAGTAATAGATTTCTAGCCATCAATATATGTAAGTACATATAATGACATGATAATATGAAAAAAACCTTTGGATTGCAAGTTATGTTAAAGTATTAAACGATATATTATTATACTAGCGACCCACCCCGGCTTCGCATGAGCTTCATCTTTCTCTTGAATCACTCTATCTATTAAAAAAACCGCATCAAAATCCGTTGCGTAGTTTTAAAGATTTAAGCATACAAAGAGATAAAGGGCAGAGAAAGCGACTTTGTTTTATACTATGTAGTGATTATTTATAGAATTTGATGCGAGCTTTGTATCTTGGGCAATAAAGCCTATATCTATAGCCTAATATCCTAGCTGGCATTTAGACGTAGGTGGGTACTTATATCCTGCATATGATCGCGCGGTCTTAGTAGCCTAAAGTGACTCAAATAAACATGAAATACCTATATCATTAGCGCGTTGCCATTTTTTATCAACCTTGCAGCACCTTTCTAGTTCTATGATAAGAATAATAACTTCACTGTATCTTAGTAAAACAACAAGCAGAACATGGAAGTAAGGTACTCGTGAAAAAGTTCTTTGTAAGAACCTACCTACTTACCTATGGTACATAAAAAGCCAATGGTGATTTCAGAAGCGTAGCACGACATCGCATACCTGCAGAGACAAACGCAGCGGAATCCGGTTGGTATTTATTAAATTAATCGCTCGTCCTTACAGTACTCCTCCCACACCCCTATCCTATGCCCCTTATTACGCCCTACTTAATTCTATCACCTATACCATACAAATTACCGCTGCGAATCCATTAATCTTATACAAGAAACCCTTTTTAAAAATCTATACCTATTTATGTAAAAAGAAACCTAGTGATAAAAACCAATGCAACAGCTAGTATCTATCACTAACATAAACTATTTTGGAAGTCAAGCATTTCTAATAGGTACTTTTTAATAGCAGAATGTCTGGAAAAGAAATCAAGACTAATAGCTGGTTAATGGGCATCTTTACAGTAGTAGCAACTCCCGATCCCGACCGACTCCCGAGGACGAGAGTAGGCGAATTATAATTTATTTGGAGAAGTGGCAACGAGCCGCCGCCGCCGCCGCCCCGCGCCGCGCCGCCCGACCTACCCTTTGCTTTCGCCCTTCGTTACGGACACACATCCCAAGCATTGCAACTCGGAAATATTTTTTTATTGGTTGTGTCATCTTCTGTAAGTAAAAATTAAAAACTCCCTATACAATATTTATAAACAGGTTTAAACCCAAGAAAAAACAATTACTGTAGTTCAATATAAATTCCCTGTTTCATGAAATACTTGGAAAGTCTACAATATTATTCTTTCTACTAATATTGTAAATATAAAGAGACCTATTCTATTTACTGTTATCTATTCTGTGGACCTGATTTCGGTCCTAGCTAAGGAAACTAAAAACATAAACATTTTCAATTGTAGAAAATGTGGTAACTATTCTAAAAGCTAGACCATAGGTTGATTTACGTTCCCGTGGTACAATCAATTGAACATAGTGGCTGGCCCACAAGTCTGGAAAGCGTTTATATTGGTGGTTTTGTTCATTGATCTACGACATAAGAATAACTGTCTCTATATTGGAAAAATTGTAATGGTCTAACAGTCCAAACCTCGCAACTCTTGCGGTTATAAAATATTTTATTTTTTTGCCTGTTATCTATAATACCTCTCACCTACCTACGATAATTTCGATTATTTTTGAGGATAAAAAAACATTAAAAAAAACTATACGATTATCGTTGGTTGCTGATTAATTAAGCTACAACGCTTTGGTAGGGAACTTTATACTTTCTGTTTTTTTCTCTAGGTAGGTTTCGTTCAAAGGAGCTGGCAGGGTGCGGGGTGCGGGGCACGGCGCTTGCGGGGGACGGAATTAAGAGGGAGTCGGGGGCCGCCCTGGATACTGAGAGGAGTTTTAACCAATTAATTTTGTTCCTCAACGCAAACTCCGCTATATAATAAGGTATAAGTAGGCATTAACTGAGGCGCGCCGATAGCTTGCCCGACCGGGGGCGACTTCGTCTTCTCCAAGCCTCTTATAACGATGTTTTATTTCTTGTTAAGCTCTCCGTTTCTCCACTTTTAATATTTAATGGCATTTTCATGGCCCGTGTTTTATAGCGCACTTACGAATTCTCAACATTATTGACGAGTTTTTATCGGCTCTGTTGTTTTCCGACGTCACCCTATCAGCAGTTATAATTGCATGACATTAAAGCCCATGTGCTTTTTATTAAGCTATAAATCAATTTAGGTATAATATATATTTTTTTAATTGGTAAATGCAGACTTGATATCTCATACTAATAAAAACCTAAAATCTATCATCGAAATGTTGCGCTTCTCTTTGTATGGGTTGTAAAATGCTGCAGTTGCATAGTTCCCCGGTTCCCTTCCCGTTTGCACATATATTAAGTAGCACTCGACCTCATCGCACCGCAGTACCACACCACCTGCCACAGAGAAAAACTTGAACGTCTTTGTTTAACGAACCATATGTCTCGCCTTCGCTCGTGCTTTACCCATTTCTACCGTGACGAGATATAAATATCTACAAATAAACTAATAAAAAAGTCTTCCCCTTTATCAATCCGTGACTAAACACCCAAAAGTTCGTACGGGTATATATCCCATTTACTGGAAGCGGAGAGATTTAAAAATAAGATGCTATACAAAAACACTAGCGATCGCGCCTCGAGCTCGCGGCTCGCGTCAATATGACGCTCTTAAAAAACACTCCTTAACAACGGTATTGTGTTGTTAAAAAACAAGAACGCATCACAAGAAAAAACAAACCGCAGACTACTTTTAAAAAACGAACGCAGCACGCGAGTCAGCCGAGACACCCTTTCCCTTTTGCGCGGCGACGCGAGCTACGTTTTTTCTTTATCTAAGTAGGGGTTGGGATTTTTTTACCGCGATGCTACGTATAAATTAATAACTGAATGTGCTCATAATCTGCTGTTCGGAACACTTTCGGCTTTGTTACTTTTTTACAACTCCGCGCTCATTTGTTTTTGTGCGGCGATGTCGGAAACGCAGCGGTTCTTTACGTCCGCCCGCGTGACAGGTGTTGCACTTTGTTTCACCAAGATATTGTCATTAAAACTTTAAAGTGTACATTCATTGCATAATTGCCGACATTTACATGGCTCCTGTTATTGAAATGCAAGAAAGTAGGTAGTTATTTATAAATACACAGGATCTGCCATGCACATGCTTAATTCTTAACAAAACATTACCCGGAAATTGACAGTTTATCTGGTATGTATATCTAGAAAAGGGACACGGGCATCTCAATTGAGGCAACTAGTATCTATTTTTATTTACTCTTTACAATTATATATTCTGTGCTTTGTACTGTAAGTTATACCTCCTAGCGATACTATTAGTTGATAACACGTATACATAAAAAAATATATGTTACATATGCTGTGGGCAATAATACAATTAAGATTTTCTCTATGTAAAAATGTAAAAATAATCAATTAATTACTTTTTATTTGTAGTGGTTTGTTATTCCTAATAAATAAAATTATCGCTTTATTTATAAATTGATGCCTATAAACCTTTTGTATATTAACCAGTAAATTAATAATAATAATAATAGATTAATCGAGAGAGTAGATTGCATGCACAATTTATTAAAAAACATCAAATGAGTTAAAAGAAAAGGAGTTGTGTACCGGAAGACATTCCAGGAAACGAATGTGCTCAAGCTAATAATGTGTAAGATGGCCGTTTTTGCCCACATTCTGACACGCAACTGTTGCAGGGCTGGTTCAGGAGGCGAACCACGCGCCAATCTTGATAACTATCATTAAACTTACATCAAAACTAAAACGGGAGTAATTCTGTTGGGAGGTCCACTTACTGAAATTGGTGAGTATTATAAATTAATTCAAAATAGAAAAAAAGGCATTTGGCGGTAAAAATAATGGTCACGCTGAGTTTGTGACGATAATGAGTGTAATGTGGAAAATTCATCGGCTATTGTATCGCTATTTATGTATGTTCTGGTACATGTATGTACGTAATAAGTACTTTGTAAGTACATATTAAAAACTCGTATATGCTTTTCTCTAGCTTGCTCTACTTTATTAAAATTTTAAATCGTTATTTATGTATACGTATTATATGTAAAAGCTGCGAAGAAAAAAAGTGTCATTATAGTAGTTTCTGATAGAAAAAAATATTCAAATAATATATTTTATAAAGAGCCTGTAAAGGAATAAAGCTTTCAAATGTATGAATCTGGACGGATCGTTGGAGGTAAGCAAATACGTGAATGCATTGGACACGCATTGTGAACGCGATGCACGTGTGTCTTTGGAGCAGTAGGCTCGAATTTCGGCGACAATCGATTATTGCGCTCTGTTTACCCTTTTTGAACGACACTTCAACATTTTGATAACTTACTTGAACATTGAATAGTTCTATAAAAACTAGAATTAACAAAAATTAAAGTATTTAAGACTAGAAAATTCAGTCTCTAAAAAACATAGCTACTTAATAGATTTTAGGATTCAGGATTTTAATATTTTCGATGGGACGATGGAGCATGTAGATCGTTATAACAGTCAACTGAGGTTGCTTTGATGTTTCAAATGCGATTTAACGTTACAGAGGCATGTGTAGACAAGAAAATTACGACCTATTAATTAAGTACCAAAATTAAAATTTGAATCCCAAATTTTAAAGTCAATATTTTATTCGTGGCCACTTCACACATCGTGTCAACAACGTAAACTTTTATAAAATAGACAATAAGGAATCCTTCCACCACTCCAATTCCAAGTGGATGTGAATTTGAACTGCAGAATAAAAAACCCACCCGCGCTGTGTCACGATCACGCAAAAACTCATATTTTGATAGCGGCTCCGGCAACCGCCGGCCATTGTCACAACCAACTTTGATTATTGATTTTTACGCTAAATAATCCCTTTTTCAAAATTTCTATTGATCGCAGTAATTTTCTTTAACATTTTGATGTAGTGCACACAAAGGAATGGCGTACAATACAATCATTAATAACCCGTATAAGACTTGTCGCGATTTCAGCTTTTTGTACTACCACAATAAATTGCAATGTACACATTTTACATGATTTTAATTATAAAACGTGCAAAATTATCATATTATCATATGAAGATAAAGCAGTAATAAATTCTCTATTTATACAACATATTCCTAGACAAAATGTTTTTTGCCAAAAAAAAGGGTTTTTTTTTTTTGTTTTACTTTTCTAAAGTTAGAAATTGATTTTTAAGTACATACCTAGTCTTGAAATTTTATTTATTAATTATTTGAGTTTTTATTCACTTCGGGTCGCTGAGCCAGCGGAGTAGGTAGTAGTAATAGAGTAAGTGGTTATCATTTTAATAAATCAATAATTTTCACTTGGTTATGTTGAGCTAATATTAATGCTGTATCAACGGCATAATAACAATTGAAAGACATCCTTAGAAAAGTGTAATAGCGAGAAAAATAAACAAGTTTGTTTGGCAAAGAAAGTGTAATCCTTTAATCCTCCAGTATCAGTACTGTTCAGTAGCATACGGGTGTGCGACAACGACAATGCGTAATTGTCAATTGTAAATAAATAGTGTATGGTTTAGTATTTGGCGACGCCGCCGCCGCCGAAAGACACCCGACAAAGAGTTTGTTTGTGTCCGCTTTGCATTAGTTGTTTGTAAAACCGCCAAGGCTACTGGCTACTGTCTTATTAGCATTTAATCCGTTTGTGGTCTCCTTTCTTGTGTTTTGACAAAGGGACAAAGTGTCCGACGATTTATTAACACGTCTTCACTTTCTATCTATTAAACTATTACTTGAACTTAAAGCAGATCTCAATTATTATTCAAAATAAAATAAATTAGCTTGTTTTTTAAGAGAGCATAACTTTTTTTGTTGGTACATAATTGGAGAACTCTTAGAAACATTGCCTGGTAATGAAACTCTATCTTCGCGAAATCAGATACGATACGATCGATTCGGAGGAATTTTCCAGGAGCCTTTGTAATTTTTTTTTTGTTTGTGAATATTCGCCTCACAGCTGTTGATAACATAAAATCCAATTATATAATTCAATTATATAGCATCTACTTACTTTAAAATTATATAAGAATCTAAACTAAATACTTCGACATAGATTATCTATTTTAAATAACAAATCCCCGATCACAATTACAACAACCGAATGGAAAAATAAGAACATAAATAAATATTTCTAAAAGAATTACCAAATAGTAACCATTTTTACATTTTTTCTGTTGTTAGATATTTGTAATTTATTTATTAATTAGGAAGACCAACGGCTACTTTAGTATTTCAGAAATAGTAATAAATTATAAGATTAGCACTGTTCTGTTTCATCTGCGCACCTCACGGTCGCCGACAAAAAGTGCGCAAAAAACGTGCAACGGGTGACGACAACAGGGGAAACTTTTTTAAACGTTAAAAACCAGTTTAACAAAGGCTTGATAACCCAAATGTGCTAACGGGCATGCAACTTGATCATCCTAACACCTTGATCAATGTGGGTTACTGGAATGTAGGCGAAACCGGTGCAACTGTTTGCTTTTTACTCAGATTGCTAAAAATCGACGGCTGCTGACGAAAGTTGACACCATCCGGTTGTATTGCTGTTGCCGAGTTGCGCGCGAGATATTACGCAAAATAGAGAAAAAAGAGTTCAACCGCAATTTCACACAAAAAAAAAACGGTTTCAACAACTCCCCATACCTAATCGTTATACCTAAACGAGAGTAACATATTCTCATACAATATCTAAAAAGGTGATTTGATAAAAAGACTAATCAACTAAGTTTTAATTTAATTATAAATAATGTTTCGAAAGGTATAAAAAATTAATTAAGGTACCTATTGTAAAGGATTTATTCTTATTTACCTGTAAACTTTAAAAAGCCTATATAGTACTCTGACAACGTTTCATTTATATATGTGTAGAGCGTTTGTTTGAAAATACTAAGTATATTTATAAATGATAAAATATGCATTTTATATTATACTGGCTTTCGCCCGCGGCTTCGCCAGCATGAATTTCCCTCGGGAACAGAGCTTTTTCCCGGGATGAAAGGTACCCTCTATGTTCTTCCCAAGACTCCTAGCTAAATGTATGAGAAACTTCATGAAGATTGGTCCAGTAGATAGGGCCTGAAGAGTAACAAACAAACTCATTTTCACATGTATAATATTAGTAGGATTCAAAGCAGATGCAGATAGTCATATTTATTTTGATTGAAAGATAACAACAACAAGTAACCTTATCTACGTGTCATCAAATTTGATTTAGCGAGTTGAATAATAAGTTTTTAATTTAGTTTCCAAATATAAATGGCCTAGGCTTCATCTCGTCCTTTTAAAAGTAGTTACAAGTTGTAGTGGCAAGGAGTAATATTAGCTGCCTTTCGGCCTTGCAATTTACTTGGCCGTAAATTGCTTTATTTCCTGCCTCGACCGTAATGTACTATTACAAATCTATTTATAATATATAGAGGTATACTCCTGAAGTGATATATAATCGTGCAAAAATACATAAATATAATTTAAAAAGTTAACGTTAAAGGGACAACGTCAGATGCCGAGAGAGAGAGACCAAGAGGTGCATGGTCTATTAACCACAGGAAATAATGATGAATATAGCTTATGGGTCTTAATTAAAACATAGTAATAATTGTATAAGGTTTAATAAAAACAATGAGGTTTTGAAAGTTCGTTTCTCATTCAATACTGATTACGGAGTCAGAATTATTTATGTCAGATATATTTTTTTTTCTATTCGACAAACTTGTTTATCTATAAGTACATATAATAAAACAGTATCCACAATAAAAGTTTAAATGGAACCACTAGACACGCACTTGCCTCTTGATTTCGGCCTTGAAACGAATAAATCAATAGCATCCATTACGACAAGTGCACTATTATGGCATCAGCTGATCTCTTGGTAGAGTTCAATGCACTTTCTATTGTTCTCTGCCACTATAGTGCGTACAGAAAAAATGCAGTAGGGAAAAAACCATATTGAAAAAAGTTCAACCCTTCCGTCGCGTGGCAGGTACCCATACACAACCCTTTACAAAAAACACTCAGGGAGACGAAAGGGTAAAAAAGGGTTATTATTACGCATGCGCCCCAAGGGATCAGTGCCCTCGTTTCTCATTTTAAAATTTTTTAGACGGCACGTTTGTTTCGAATAATTTGAATATTTCAAAATTACTTTAATTATTTTTTTATTTTGAACTGTGCTAATAAGAATAGGAAGTTGACATTACTGTTTACATTACTTTCCGTTTTATGAATATATTTTGATTATTTTGTAATACTCACTCAAGTTTTTGACAATCATTTTTATTTATTTAATACTAGCTGTTCCCCGCGGCTTCGCCCCGCGTGGGACTCGGTTATATCGCGCCCAAAAGTAGCCTATGTTTGACCTCAGGTCGTTAGCTACATCCCTACCAAATTTCATCACAATCGGTCCAGCAGTTTAGCCGTGAAGAGGTGACAGACAGACAGACAGACAGAAAGACAGACAGACAGACAGTCAGACAGACAGTCAGACAGACAGTCAGACAGACAGTCAGACAGACAGACAGACAGACACTTTCGCATTTATAATATTAGTATGGATACCAGCAGCTCTTAATGTTTTTGATCAGATCGCGTACAAAATTGTCACATATATAGTTTTTCCATTGTGTCTGGATGTTGGCAGCTAACGGGTTTTGTTCTTATTTATCACTCGTAAAAGTATACATGGCATATCGAAATATGTTACTCTGTATATTTGTTTCAGGTGGTCTCCAAAATACCTGGATAGAATGTACCTGAATAAATAGAAGCTTTCAAAAAAAAATTCCATAGAGGGAATTTTGGCAAATCCGTTCCTAACATTTAACAAAAAAAAAGTTGTTACAGCCAAAAGAGCTTTTTGAAACAAAATAGAAATATAATTAAATATATTACTGTTAAGTCTTTCACGGTTCTTTCTTGACTAATAAAGCTTGAATGAAAAATTTACTACTACTTTTCACATAATTTAAGTATAGACTAAAATCTATTGCCTAGTAATTATGTTTGCAGAACCAGACGCCATTGTGAAGAATAATATCTAACAACATTTATAAGATCACAAAATAAAAGCAACAATTTCGAGCGACCTGTGGACCCAAAACGGTAATAAGAACAAATTTAACGGGAACGACAAACGCACATAATTCGATAATAACAAACAGACTCAACGAAAACACGAACAAAGCTACCATGAAGCGGAGTGAAACTATAATTAAGAAAGATAAATATCGTTTATTACTGTTAGGAAAGTCGATTAGAAAAAACTACCCCTTTCACCCCACAATTTGTAACCCGTACAGTGGGCGCCGCGCCGCGCTGCCCAACACGCATAAAAAGTTACGACTGGTCTGAATGATGTGGAATGCACTTTTTTATCTTTTTATAATAGATTCATTATTAAATATTATATATACAAAACATTTTTTAAATGAAACTTCATACAAATCTTATTAGTTTCATTTGATATGTTATAAATAAAAACGCACAGCCAATGTTTTTAAAACTGCTTACAATTCTTAATTAAAATAAATAAATAACACGTTTAAAGAGAATAAACTTGTAAAACAGGCGCGTTAGATAGATATCCTATATTGAACGGTTTTTTAATGCATCTTAATAATTAAAATAATAAATAATAACAGTATAATGATATAAAAATCATTTTTTAGAAAGCTGTCTCTATAGTTGCGTCGCTCAAGAAAAAATGTTACAGTTACATAACGCTTTTCCATAATAATAGAATCATTATCGAAAACAGAAGAGCGGGCAGCTGATTTATTGGACGATAATGGTCGCTGTCATAAATAGCTTTTTCTAATGAACATTTTTTATCGCGCGTGCTGCACCGGGCGCACCGGGCTAGATACGCAGCTTTTTATTAATGTACTGTTTCAAATTATGTATGCACACGTTGTTTTTTTATAAAGGACAAAAACATGGTAAGTTCCGACAGATATGATTAAATTTAATTTGATTTTAGACCATTACTTAAATATTTTATGAACAAACCAATAACTTACTAGGTAAAAAAATTAAAAAAGCCAATCAAAACACTAAATCAAACAAGTTTAAAAAATTGCAATCATAATTGATGAAAGCCGTCAACCACATGTGGGCTGACCTTGACAAACGCGCCCGCGGACGTGGCCGATCATGATTTATTGCATCAAGCTCGCTGCAGTCGGCCGTTCGCGAGCTGCGAGGCGATTGCGAGCGATCATGACCGCGATCGCAACCGTGTGACGGATACATTTTGCACACGCATAATTTCCTCAACATCGTCACAGCCTTTAAATCTACTTAAAAATTCAGTTTCTTTCCCCGTTGAAAAAAAGAGTTAATATTGATCGTAGATTTCTCTTCGTGGGGTGCAGCGGCCGGCTGAGTCACCCCACGGTTTTTTACTCACCCTAAGTTATATTTTTTGTAAAGCCCCCCTCTCACCCCCTGGCCCGCTTTAAAGGATGAGTAGTCTCTATGGAAACGGCTCGATCTAATTTATAGGCGGGAGAAAGTACGGATTGCTTAATTAAGAATTTAAAATGTGACTACTAAGTAATTAATTACAAATTTCCAGTCTGCGAACTTTCGAACAAGATAGCATTTTTCTTTCTCTTCTCATAACGACGTCGGTTGTAGGACTACTAAGAATTTAATTAAGTATGAAACAAAGAATTAATTGCTTTACTTAGCTGCTGGGCATAAGTTTTTGAAACTTCAAAGAGAAGAAATTTAATTTCAGTAAGTACTTTTATTAAGGAGTCTTTTAAAAGAAAAATAAGCCAGCGCTATTATTAATGCAAAGCGATACTTTCTACAGCATTTGCATACATTGAAAGAGTGCGATGCACCGGGTTATGATTACGCAACACAAGGGGGTCTATAAAGACCCCGCGTAGAGCGAGGGCACGCGCGCGGGTTAAAAAAGTGTGGGTCACGGGCGTGCGGCGGCGCGGCCGCGTCAGTTGCATGTTTTTTGTAGCGAAGAGTGCTCGCTGCTAGCAGCCCAGGCGCAGCTCATTACAAAACCGAGGTGAGATTTTTTTAAAACTTTTACTGACTTATTTTTTTTTTTACATAAAAATACATTGTTGACTCTCACATATTACAATTTACTGTACCAGTTTAATATGCATTTTATTCGTCACCAGTCGACTAACCCATTAGTCTAAAACATCTATTTTATTTTTATTTTTCTTTCTTTATTTTATTTACACATGACTTATATTGTCATAACTTTTTGACTTGATTTTCACCGCAGCATTAATATAAGAATAATAATAACTAACACATTTTAATGAGCACCCAAAAGTACGACATCATATTAACGACAGATTGCTCTAACCTATTTTGTTATAGCAAATACATTAAAATAAAAAATATTAATATTACTATTGTCAAGTGTCTACTTAAACTAAACAACAGGTTGGCAGGATGAATGGTGAGCAAAGTCTTATTAATACGGTCTCATTTCTAACTTTTGGTCGTAGAACCAAAAATGGACACCCGTTATAAACGGAGCTCCTTTCGCTTAATTCTCTAATTTGAATTTACCTAATAAGGTATGTAATTATTTCCAAATAAAACCGCGGTACCCGCAGAAGACCAGCATCGTGGCTTGTACTACGGTCCACGAAACATGCTGAACGGGGGTCGTTTTGACGCTTGTATTAATATTTGTAGTTAATATATTATTTCTATAAACGCAAACGTCAGAGAGAGAGAGAGAGCAGCGATCAACAAAGTTTATAACTCAAAAAGATGTTTTCATCAATGTAATTACCAAAGTAACACACCATAAAGATTCGAGGTATTCTTAATACCAATTATTTGCATGAAGATATAACTATGCTGAGATATGAATTATGACATCTATTTGTGGAAATTGCTGATCATAATAATTAGATCTTGCTGGTTTGGGCGAAAAAAAAAACAATGGCGACAATGCTGCCTAATGAGCCATAAAGAAGAAAACGATACGTAGAGCAAGGCGTAGACAAAAAGGGCGCGGCAGGGGCGCGGGCGGCGGCGCGAGGAAATGGCGGGAGAGCTAAATTAATTTGCGCGCTCCTGCCAAACAAAGGCACGCTAATGGAACGCGCCGAATGGAAAAAATGCCACCGTCCGCTCTCCGTCGACTTATTTTTTTTTTGCAAACACAACCTTTGACTTTCCCAAATGAATAACATTACACCCGTCGAAGTTTGTCGGCGGTCGCTTTGTCTCGATTTAATGAGGAAGAAGAAAACGCGATACTGGCCACGCGGATTCTTTAATTGCTCACTCAAAACAAACTTGGCTTCTATTCTTAAAAGAATAATACATTATTCGAAGGGAAAAGTTCTGAAAACCTAAATACCATTTATAAAAGAATTCACTAATGAATAATTATTAATCCAATCTCAAATAAGGCAGTGATTCAAAAGCAAATAAATACTGTACTTATATATTTTTTTTAGTTCAATTAAAGTAACTAATTATATTTTCTTCTACCGATTCAAATATAATATTTTATAACAGCACCTATTTCACTTCTTAACAAAAGACGTAAAATACCGTTCAAGCCGTAGGCAATGCGTTGTCGATTGTTTTAAGTCCTAAAACGTTAAAGTTTTCTACACCAGAGCTACGAAATTTAAGTTGTAGCACAATCCGTAGCTCTCGTAGGCTCACTACGAGCCAGCTACGATTGAGCGCTCGCATGCTACGCTACTTGGATTTAAGTGTATTTTAATATGTTATTAGAGAGATGTGTTTTTAAATGTTATTAAGCGCTTGTAAATTTCGGATTTATTCTTCTATGACAAATAGACTTTAATTTCAAATAAACATTATATTTAAAAAAAAAGTTTACAGCTTTTTAAAAAAAAATTTTAAACTTGAGGTAATAAACTTGGATGCCCTTCGTTTTTTTTAAATTTTTTATTTCATACCTACCAATATGTAAATGTTTATGGCTATTATATCTGATATTGTCTAATACCTAGGTAATGAATGTGCGATACAGGCCGGTCTCTTCTACTAATTTTTGTTATCTTTGAAATTTCGTAAAATAAAACAAAATTTCCATTTTATTTAGGTATGTTATAATATTCTTACTAAACTAAAAAAAACGAAACTAAACTATTAACTAAACTTAAAAACTAAAAAAAAAGTAAATTTGATTTTAGATTTATAGCAAGTTTTTGTGCTTTAATTTTGTTAATTAAAAAAAAATGCTTTTCGTATTTTGGATCATCTTGATAATGGACATCAATTTAATTCGGCTGGTTTAAGATGCTAACAGCGTCCATAGACTAAGGTGAACGCTACGAGGGCCTTATGATTAGACCACATAACTGTATAAACACAAGTTTACTCCTCTTTATTTAAAAGCTATATGAAAGTAACTGAGGTACTTATTAGATTGTTTTTTCAAGGCATATATGTATATGTCAAGTAAAGACTGGCGTAGCATCGGGACAATCAGATTGAGTGCGCAGGGCGGACTGGCAGCGTTATCTCACCTGACTCGCGACCTGCCGGAAACAATGAGCGATGCTTATCTAAACGTACTGCTTCGCTCGCCATTTTGTCGCGAGATCAAATTAATGCGTCTTCCATTACTCCGGCGCGATTTATGCGCACCCAATTAAAAGTTCCGAGCTCTGAAGACGAGAAATTAGTGAAATACGCTCACATTTATCAAGACATCAACGTTGCCCTGCGCAAGCCAAAACTTCCCAAATTTAAATTAGAGACGATTTTTACAGCTACCTCCCGGGGGGGGAAAGGGGGGGCACTACCCTTTCCTTATAACGAGGAAGGCCTCATGCATTTTTATGTGCTTCTTTTTTCGTCGGCGTTTTAAACAAGGGGGTGAGCTTGGGGTGCCCGGGGGTGAACTTTTTTATTCGCGTCTTGATAAGTTAGGGTTGAAATTAGACGTTCGAGTTTCGCTCGCGGAATTCATAATGACGAAAATTAATAAGTTTTCTTTTAAGGGTCCTTCGAACTACGATGTTCACAAATCCATGAATATTTTTTTCTCTTGAGCCAACATCGCAGACGCTTGGTATTAATATATGTATATATTACTAAAGTAAATAAGTTGAATGAAAATAATTAAATCTACTTAAATAGAAAGCGGTTACCATCATGCATAAAACAAAGCCAATAACACAATTGACTGAAGTAACTTGTTTGCTTTATACTTTTTAAACTTGCATAGGACATAAAAAATATTTTATATTCATTGCGAATGTATGTAATTGGACTGATTAATTCAAACTTGATACCTAAGTCCACATTTTGTCTGTAACTAACTCAGAGGTAGACAAATGAAAAAAAATATGGATAGCTTGATAAAAAATACCATAATGTCCCCCACCCCATGATCACCGTAGTTAATAAGCTAAAATTTAAAATAAATACGGAACCCTAGAAACAAAGCGAGTAGATCTTTTTCTTATGGATTACAGGAAAACCTATAATAAGTGCATTCAATGTACGGAACCATCACTCATGTTTAACTCGCACTTGGGCGCTTTTGTTTAGGTCCAGAATGAATATAGATTTCTATTAACGAAATAATCTAATAACTACTCATACTATATCATACCTAGAAGTATGTAGCTATAATATGTTACTTGGAAGTATCTTTTAAATCTTATCAGAACAAGGAAATGGTTCATTTAATTGTTTTTTGTGTCTGTGTCTCATGTGTCCGGATTCCGTCAAAAATAAAGAGTCGATTTGTTTTATTTTTTGTTTGAATTCATTATTGAAAAGTAATCATCATGACGCGAGCGTTTTTCCTAGTTGCATCTTCAGCTTACGCTTCAGAACCCAGGCATGTCAGATGTTTTTAAGCAACCTGAACAATCTGTCAGTGTTGGCCTCTAACACACCTGGATCATGCTTCTTGTTTGCCTGTAAAAAGGGTTATGGAGGTCAGATGGTAGTCGCTCCGTAACCGTTAAGTAAGCGTACTCTGAAGAGTATACGCTAAATAAAGATACAACCACGAAACACGTTCGGACGAAGAAGATCCATAGAAAAGAGCAAGTAGTATGTCAGTTCTTAAGCCTAAACACGCGAGAATTCCAAAATTACGATTGTTCACTATTAAAGAAAGACAAGTTTATGAAAAGTTACTTACAATAGTTTTGTAGATATCGTAAATTAATTAAAATTTAAATAGATTTACGGACTCTAACTTAAAAAAATTCTTTATTTTGTGAAAATGTTCCTGAAAAAGTGTTGCTAGGATATACTCTTTTAGATGACACGTGTACGTGAGAAATAGTATTCGGACGAGCAATGAGCATGTAGGATGAAGGCCGTGGCAAGCGGGCGGCGTGTGGGTGCGATGCGGGCACATGCGGCCACTTGTTGAGCCGTATGTGGGCATGCGCCCTCTCTCTCACACGCCACCGCTGCCGCTCCTGTCTGACCAAACGACATTGGTTCCTGTTGCAATCCATTCATTCATGCCTAGATCAAACATCAGGAGCTGGGTCGATTTCGAATGTTTTATTATAAACTTAACGTGAAACCGACATGTGGACTAACGCAAGTAAGGCAGTTTTGTGTATTTGTCTTAGAAACACAAGCATGCAACGGTGCAAATTGCATGCAAGTTTAAAATACCAATGTATTCATTGTGTGCCAGCTATTTCTACATGTCGTTAACTAATATGCCAGATACGATTCCGTTTTACAGGCAAATGTAGCCTTTACCTACATCAAACCTCCACGATTGTTGCGTGGTTTCACACTACACGCTTCTCGATTACAAAGATAGATTTTTTAAAGTGTAAGATGTTATATAAAAAAAAATCAATAATTACATCAACTGAAAATACAATGAAGACCATTAAATGTTAATGAATGAAGCAAAATGTACTTAAATAATACGCCATAATGAGAATTTTAACTCCAAATTAATGGCTGTTATATTTTATCGAAGTTATAAATTGGATGAATCAGCGAAGGCAGTAAGTCAGATTTCTGCAATTATGCGAATAAAAGAAAGTCATTAGTCCAATCAATCTGGACGCGGGGGTGGGCGGTTCGGAGAGCTGGTATTATAATCTTCTCGTATTATAATTCGCGTCTAATAACATCGTTAACAACGCACATTAAAACAAAACAAACAGCGACGAGGAGAGAGGCGCGGGGCGCCATCCTTCCTCGAATCCGTGTCATTAATTTACGTAATGCGTAGGTACGCGCTATCCCCAAATATTTAAGAAGCCTCCTCCGGGAGCGCCCGTTCCTCCACTATCCCGTCCCCGCGCCTCCCGCCACCCTGCAACCCGCCTGCCGAGAATTATGGCGGCCGCCTTGTAATTATATTTTTTAATTTATCTTCCTTAGCGAATACAATGGAGGCGCCACCCCGCCACCGAAGCGCTTCCTTCTCATGCTGAATATTGTATCAGGCCGCTGAAAAAAGGAAAGGACGCTTTAATTACAAGCGAGAGAGCGGCCGGCATTACGCGCTAAATATTTTATGTTGTCTCTTTCTGTACTGCGGCCTCGCTGCCGCGCCGCCCGCGTCCTGTCCTCAATAATTAAAACGCTTATTAACTCATTCCTCTTCAGGTGGCCTTTCATTACTTTTGGAATAAAAAGCTTGTACATTTTTACATACAACTACATTCATTATAAATATACTAATTAGTACCGAAATCCTTTGTAATTACTAGCCCCTTCATAAAAGATACTGGAAATTTTAGATTCCGTAAACGTTCCGTTACGACCTCAAAAGGAAAAACGGAACCTTTATAAGATCACTTTGTGTTCCTCTGTCTGTCATTTTTTTTCTGAGGAACTCATGAACGTTATCAAGTTGAAATTTATAACATATACTCAGGTCTTTGGTCTCTTTTAGCTGCAAAATAATTACAATTATATGTCAACGCAATCAAAAGATATGACCATGAATGTTGCAAATGTTCGTGATCAAAACCCGTTGAATTAGACTCATAAAATTTCGTAAGAAGCAATATCTTACGGTACTTATTTAGGAAAAATCTAAAAATCGTAAACAAAATATTTTTTACAAATTAAAGCCAAAAAATAAACCTGTTCTCTGTACGTCTTTTAGTATGATGTGGTGGTACGGAACCGTCAAGGCGCGGGTCCGTCTCGCACTTGACCGATTTCATTTTAAATAAGGTAAAAATTGTTTTAAAATTAAATCCACGTGTTATATGTTTACGTATGCTATTTTCTGAAAAATCTTGACACAAGCGATTCTGCGTTGACACCACTGGTCGAGGCAAATATTTTGTTGGGCTAAAGTTTCGACTAAGACTATGTATTTAAAAGCCCTTACAATAAAATTTAGTTCGTTTTCTATAAAATTGATCTTGATTGTACAGTGAGTATTGCTTAGATTTTATTGGACCTAATATTTCATCATTATTTTTAAAAATACTAAGTTACGTGATAATACCTTAACAGCTGTAAATTCGACTGTGTAAAAGCTAAGAAAACATTCCGACGAATTAAAACCCTCCTCCTTTTTTTTGAAGTTTAGTTAAAAATTAGCTTACGTTCGTAGCACATTCCGTAGCAAGATCGTAGCACGTCATACACATGCTACGAAAATACAGAAACTTGCTACGCTAATTTCAAGTGTACAACTTTCTTTACTTATCAAACAATACAAATAATATTTATTCCCAGTAAACCAAAACCGCCTTAATTCCATTTGTTTACTGGTGCCAACACGAACTTCGTCAAATTAAAAGAACTCAGACACCCTAGGTGTGCAGGTTCAATTGACTTAGTTCTAGGTCAATTGAACTTTGTTGAAATAGACTACAAATAAACGATAACAGTGGCAATGTCCCATTTTAGATCATTTATTCTCATATTAAAAACAATACTACCAAGGCATATAGAGACGACTGACCACTCTAACACCACAATGTGCAGCGTCAACTGCGCTTGCCAATACGATAAAAAATATCATTTATATTTTATGTACACCAGTTTCAAACGTTCTAAATTAGGTACTCCATTATTATCAAGCAAGCAACTTGTAAACATACAAAAACACAAAAATGCTCAATATATTTGACTTTTACGTTAGTCAATTATGATTTTGATAAAATTATTATGTCCATTCAAACAATAAAGAATTTCAAAATCGGTCTAGGCGTCTCCTTGTATTTAAATTCATATAGAGGTTTATTCTATAAGTTCGTAAAAAATAAAAAATAAATGTATCCATGTAAGGTTGACACTATGAGTGCCAGTAACGCAATATAGTGCATTTAAAACAATTAATATCTATTTTTATAAGTTTCTCCGTAGAAATGAGTTCAGATGAGATAGATAGGCACACCTATAAAAGCGCGCGTACCTACACGTTGATTTATTGCCGAACAACAGTCGCAAATTAAGGCGGATTCCACCGCGCGGACACCCGGAGCTGCAGTACTTAACGCGCCGAGACAAAGTATAAAGTAGCACCCCCATCCACCCACTGAAAAACGTCTCTAATATTCTTTTAGAAACGGTGGCATTTACGGGCTATATTTTATCCTGAATTTGCATACGCTCCTTTTTTCGTACCCGTCCTCTATTTTATGGGAGAGTATTTTTTCATCCGGGGGTTAAGATACAAAAGGGTAAAGCGCGGGAGCTCGCTCCGATAATTAAATTGCAGCGCTGTACGGTATGCGAGAGTGGAGTAAAACCTGTGCCCCAGGATCGTGACGGTCGACTGTCGCTTTGTCGCGCAACACTGCGCTGCAATACAATAACCACTTTTTGTCTTTGTCATTGTATCCTAGGCTTTATTATTGTTTCACGACACATTAAATTCGACAATTAAGCGATCAATCTCAAGAATAATATTTTGTCTTTTATTGCTAAGGGGATATTTTACTATTATACCTACTCTAAATAAAGGAGACTGTCTAACAAATATAGGTAACGGTCATTTCCGAACACCATGCAATGTAGGTATCGGCCAGGTAGTAGGAGAATCTAATTAAGGTCGCAAAAAATATTAACTGACTTGACTGATTATGTAGAACTTTGTTCGACAGCGTCGAACTGAAATTTCTTATAACTATTATGCTAGTAATAATAATTTAACCTTATTGTAACTTGATGACAATTCAATAACCCCGATACGGCTAACTAAACAGGCATGGGATGTAGATCGGGAGGGTCCTGTTTTATTAAGTGGGTGGCAAAAAGCATTGGCCAAAGGGTAGCCTGGGCATCCTCAAAGGCAGAGTAAAGTTGACGTAAAGATTATACATACAAACATCTATCTATTACAGTCAAATAGTGTCTTTTAACATATTCCCAATTCAAAATATTACTTAGGTACTAATTACTATTTCCACAAAATTTAGTTATGCGTTAATACAAGCCTATGCATAACGTATATCCAATCTGTCACGATAATTATGAATTTAACTTCCAAATTAGGAGAAATCTTACCCTGCTCTAAGTCGAATTACCATAATTGCTAATCAAATGTTGGTGGGAGTAGCCGGCGTTATTCCTCTTTAATTAGGAATTCTAATTCCCTCTCTTGTTTCTCGGCTCTTTTGAATTTGTAAATTATTGTCTTTTAGTACTATCAAATGAATTCTAAATTAGAAGCTCTTCGAAACTGACCTAGCGATAAGAAAAATTAATAGGGCAAATACGGACAAACAGACATATACAAGAGCAGATATGAGTACTTTCGTATAATAAGTATTATGTCTGAGAACATAGGCAGATACTTAAGTACTCATTATGGTGCCTACCTTATTACTTATTCTACGAAATAAACGAACTGATAAGAAATGCTGTAAATTTGTTTGAAGTCTTACAAAGAGGATTTTCATGAAAGGAAAATTCGTCAAAAACTTAATAACATTATAAAACATTTTCAGTAAGCACCTGCCCATTCGGGAGCGACGTAGCGCGCGATTTTAATTCTATCACGAGTCTACTTATAAATAACACGGCTCCAATTAAAAGAGCGCGACAGCTTTGAGAAACGAAATGAAGGAAATTATAAGTAGGTGGGGAAATGTGCTCGTGTTTACGGAAACCTCCTCCGGCAAATATTATCGCGAGACGAGCGCGATCAAATATTCAGACGGCGCGCGAAGGCGGCAGGGCGCGGGTCGCAACCCTCTCCAACTTTCAAGCCCTTCCCTTTGCACGCCCTACACTAATTACGTTTAGAGTTCTTAAGCGAAATTACTTAGACCCCTCGCCACCCGTCCCGCACCCCTCCTCGCGACCCCCTTCCGGAAATGAGGCGCGCTGGAAAAACAAGAAAGAGGAAAGCGTTATATAAGAAGGTCGCTGTCTTTGAGAACGTCCTAAATCTGGCCAATCTCTAAAAGATGTTGATGTAATGATTTTTTCTTCATTTTCGCGAGCGTTGTCTGTTCATGAGCGGTTGCTAAGTGAAAAGCAATTAAAGCACGGACGAGTGATCTCCACCCCGACACGGGGGGCCACCCTGCGTCTTAGAATTACTCGATCAACAAAAATATAATAAACATGAGTTTTTACTGCATAAAAGGTGATCAAGGGACAAATAGATGTCTAAATTTCCTGGCCTCCCAATTACCTGAAGACGTTCATAAAAATAGTGACAAAACTTCAAATACCAATAATTATATTTCAACATCGCGATAGGAAACAAAATTACATTTTGGAAATATGAAGGAACCAAAAATATAATAAAAAATTTAACAGACTGTCTCCGTGGTCTAGTGGTTAAGGTGTTTGCCTATTAACCCGGGGGTCATGATTTTAACACCCATGGGAAGCATAGTTTGTTTAGTTGTTTCCAGTTTGGTTAGAACATTGCAGGAGTGAATCACCTGATTGTCTGATAATAAGGATGATTACGTGCTTCAGAAGGCCCGTTAAACCGTTGGTCCCGGCTGCCATATGGTATTCGTCAAAAAGCCACGTCAGCGGCAAGGAGGAAGCTTCGAAAAACACCAGTGTGTGCAGTTGATTGACCGGGACACCTACACAATGATGATAAAAAGACATTAAAATGATGTCAAGAAACTTAATAATATTAAAATTTTGCAAAAGGAAGGTCGACGTCAACAGCAGTTGACGCACAGCCTGCCGAGCTCCCGTTTCCGCACCTTTCATGTGCCAAGGCACAGTTTAATTTCCTAATTTTCAATTTTTCTCCAAAAACAAGACAGTCCTAAGAGACTTTATCATCCAATCGGAAGCGACCGTCGGAACGAACATTCAAGTGTCTGTACTGTACATAAATTCGTAGATATAGCCACCTAAGTAAAACAGCGTTGAATAATTTCCTGTTATTTTTGGCTGTTATATTTGGCTTTGAAAACACTAAATAGATTTTTATAGAATTTTTTTAGTTTATTATTTAACGAGTTCAGTTAAGCTTGAATAAATAAATTCTAATGACAGATTTTATTCCCAATACAATAATATATATAACAGTGTTGGCACATAGCTTATTAAATTGAAATGTAGGGTCGCCGTGAAAACATACGGTGACTCCGTGGCCTAATGGTTAACATGTCTGACCGCTAATGGAGGAGGAGGTCCCGGGTTCGATCCTCGGTCAGGTCAAGATAAAAAATTATATTTTTCTGATTGACCTGGGTCTTGGATGTTTATCTATTTATGTATCACTATCACGCCATAGTATAAAACAACGTCGATTTTCCTGTCCCTATGTCTCTATGTATGCTTAAATCTAACTAACTCTATATGTGTGATTTGTCCCTAACACTTATTATTTATTTTAAAAAAAACTTTCTCATTAATAATAGTAGTATGGAGTTTGGATGTATGGATAAGTAGTCAATGATTACTTTCGATTAAGGAGTCTTAATATTCTTTTATTAAAAAAAAAATATGTAATTACAGTAGTAGTCAAATCCCTGATTTAGGTACGTTCACTAAAATTAGGACGGAAAAGTTGAAGCGTCGCAAAATTACAAAACAAGAGAGGGAAACTTGTGGCTGTTTAATGAGATTTAAATAATTAATGAGCGTGCAAAATTGGTTTCTT
This sequence comes from Apomyelois bistriatella, assembly GCA_947044815.1. NCBI lineage: Eukaryota > Metazoa > Arthropoda > Insecta > Lepidoptera > Pyralidae > Apomyelois > Apomyelois bistriatella. The sequence goes on from OX345693.1 coordinate 5,370,791, forward strand.
TTTTCAGAAGCGGTTCCCGAGTGCTTTGGAAGATGTGACGAAAAACAAGCCATAATTGAAACCCCGTCCGACGGGACACTGCCGCGGCAGCAGCGCCGCTGCCTCTAAAATATATCACAATAGATTAAATACGATATTACGCAGCGAGGGACCTCCCGCTCCTCATAATTCATAAATTAGATTTTTAATTGCCATCGTCGTAAATTTGCTATGACAACAATTATTGCAGGCGAAGTACTCAACACTGAAATGAAGTCTTACGAAGAGGGGAACGCAAAGGTAAATAAAAATAATTCTGACCGTTAGATTTCAAGTTATAATAAAGATTTTTATCTCAAAAATCAATAATAAAATCAACTCAAGAAAATTAACATAATGCTTGGCGATGCATGCCTCAAAAAGAAATGTCTCAATAGTGCGACCGTTACTATAATGTCACACACGATTGATCTCAACGAAAATTTTGTGAAAAGTAACGTTTTACTTAAAGCATGGTTTTCACTTCGTTGACTTCATTTTAATAATCAATCGAAAAATCTTTACGGGCTGTGGAAAAGGAACAATATCTGCATTGAGTTGAGCAGATCCGGAGTTGTATTTAAATGATCGTGATTGACATCTCGCCGGGCGGTCAACCGCCAGCCTTTTGGCAAGGAATCCCCCTTCCGTTTTGCTTCCGTACACAAATTCATTGTTGCTTTGACCACGAAAATGTGATTGTGATCAAATGCAAAAACTATTTCAACGTTATTTTATTCAAACTACCTATTTTCTGATGGCTGCCCTGGGAATATTCGTTATTGTAAAATCCGTTTGCTGTAGTACAAATTACCATACTGTAGGATGTTGATAAATACTACGTAGTACTATTACTAATTCTGTGTAAATACGTAAAATAGGCCTGGGTACCTATACGTCGAAACATTGACATAGGTGTAAGGTAAACAATTTATTCAGTTTATTACTTTTCTGTTATAGGTAGGTCTTGTAGTAATGAAACGGTCAAACCAAGCCACAGTGAAGCAGTGAAGGCCGAAGTTTGGCTCTACATGAGTTATAACTTTTTGACAGTGCGAATTAATTTTTTTGGTGTGATTTACTTCTTTTTGTTTTGCTTTTAACCACTAATATCCTTTGTGCATTTAACGATTTTTTTTTATTTTTTATTTATCGTGTCACATTAGTATATGTACCTACATTATTTTTTATAATGGTTTTATAACAAGCATTAGGTAATTAAGACCTCTAGCGTCAAAAACCCTTTTTTGACATCTATCTTATTAGGTAGGTATGTTTGTTTGTATAATTAAATAATACTTGTATAATTAAATAAAATCTAAAGATATTATCTTAAGTTATATTTAAGTTCTTTACTGCAAAAATTACGTAGATACATACATATCTAATACATACATAAATCATACTAGGTAGGTACTATGGTAAAGTCTCAAATTTCCCCATAAAACACGACATTTGAAATGCAGTGGCCCAGCTCGCGTGCGGTACTTGTGCACCCTACTACAACACCATTGTCGGTGTCACAACAAAAAACGTGGCAGATTGTTTACCTCACTTTTTACCTTTTTTTAAACCTCTGCTTAACGTTTTTGTCGCATTTCGTTAACGGCACACGCGGCTACCGCTTTTTAAAGATCTCATTCATGCGTCAAATTCTCATTGTCATGATCGACGGCGATGTGATTCATTTTTAATGTTTACTTAAATGTAGATAATCGGTGGAGCTGTACAACCCCATTTTATAGCTCAATTTGTTGAATTTGATGATCTATTTTTTATTGTATACCTATATCGTGGACAAAGTGGTTAAGGTGATATCTCGGTGAACACTAGCGCCACCGTCATTTAAAAATCATTACTCACTGAAAACACTAGTTATCAAAATTCCCTCTGCTGTAATTATGGTTCTGGATCTGAAGTTAATTTTAATCATATTCAATTATTAAATTATAGTTCCATATAGTTACAAATTGCAAAACTGCTAAAAGTGGCCGTTTTAAGCAATAATGCAATTTGTAACTATGGGGAATTATAATTTAATAAGTTTAAAATTAACTTCAGATCCAGAACCTTAATTACAGCAGAGGGATTTTTGATAACTTGAGTTTTCAGTGAGTAATGATTTTTAAATGACGGTGGCGCTAGTGTTCACCAAGGTATCACCTTAACGCGATATTAATCAAAACGCCCGGGCTATTTGAAAATGCTCGAAATTATAAAGCACTATTTATATTAGAATACAGTTATGAGTGACCATGACGCGAGCTAGTGCCCATAGAACTTTGCTTACAAAAACCTTCCGTTTATAAAACTTTTCTGTCATTAACCTAAGATTTAATAAGATTCCCTATAGTTACAAAGAATTTGGAATCGCGCGCCGAGCCAAACGCTACGCTATCTAGGTCCTCAACTCAATAACATTACATTATACTGCCTTGCTATTCCTACCACAAGCGCGCCAAGGAGATAGTGAAATAAAATACTCTTCTGATGGTCAGTCACCCAGAAATCCATGTATGTATGCCTGCATGCTCGCTTGCTTACCTGTATGTTTTCATTCTTGCCTGAACGCTTGCTTGGCCGAATGATAGAGCCAATTAATTTATTATTATTATCCATAGTTAATTAGGCTATACAATACCAATATAAAGCAGTTTTGAGCACGGTACATGCGAGGAAAACTAATAATACCACAGCTTATATTATGAAACATTTATTTTAAAGTTTTTTTTTATGTTTGGTTCTTATAAAAGTAGTAGTAAATAAATTAATCAAATTATTTAATACTGAAATGCCTAAAATGAATATGAAAATAATGCATTGTAAATTTAATAAAATGCGTATTGACTGATATTTTAATTTTACTTCCCATTGTATGTGATACGGGCACAAGTGAAAATGTGTGTGTGATACCAATGATATAAGCGATAATGCTGGTTATTAAAATGTGCACTGTAACGTACTTAACTTACTTAAATATACTCTTTTTCTGTAAGTACAAAAATAAATATTCAAAAATGTTTTGAATATAAATACAAAACAAACTTAGACATTAACTAATAAGGTATATTAAAAAATCTCTCCATCTCTATCTAAATAATAATTAATTACAGAATTTAGTTTATGTAACTGGTAAAAATTTGTCTATGATAAACATATTTACCAACAATACAAAAAAAAAACATTAATTTAGCTTACGATTAATATTGTACATGTGGTTTTGTCAATACCCACAAGCGCAAAATATGTCTCAGTTTAAATGCAAAAACAAATAAATATACAGACGTCATGCTCTGTCTTATACCGATGTATAACGAAATTTGTTATTGGTTGTGGTTATCAACATCTTTAATAAGACAACAGAACCGTCGTAATAGACGTCAAATAAGAATTTGACTGTACCACATACAATCAAACGGCCAAGTACGAGTCGGACTTGCCAACGAATCTATACAAAAGACAATGTTTGTTGTATAACAGCGATAATTAAATAGTTATTTTATTCTGTCTTTAGTATTAGTTGTTAAAGAAGCAACAGAAATACATCATCTGAGGAAACTATCACGCTTTATAAGATACAGCATGGTGACAGACAGACATAGGACAGTGGAGTCTTGGTAATAGGGTCCCGCTTTTACCCTTTGGGTACGGAACCCTAAAAGCTGGCACCCCGCCTCATCAGCAGGTGTTGATGGAAGCTAAATATTCATTGTACTTTTTCTCCTGGGCCTGTTGCAACTTCTGCAGTTTCTTCACTAGTCCTTTACTGAGCTCTTTGCCCTCGTGATCGTGTGTCGGCAAACCCTGAAACAAATATTAGGCGTCATTTTGAGAAACGATTGACGAGTTTTATAAATTTCTGTATACATGGAATCAAGGTTTGGCATTTAACTCCCTAACTACAAATGATGAATAACATAAAATCAAACATCACTCACAGATTAATCGCGAAATTGCCAGTACCAAAGTTCAAAACACAACTGAATAAATTACTAATAGATAAATGTTATTACAATTTAGACGAATTCTTCAATGATAAAATGAACATACTATAGATAATACTATATAATTAAAATTAAATAATCTAATATAACGATGACACAATACACTCTTTGACGTACATTAAATCATTAACATAAGATTTCAAATGGTTTTTCTCTGATATTGGTGTGTATATATTTTTGGCGGTTGCTTTGACTTAACGAAAATTCATTTGTTTGTAATTTGTGATTTGTATGCCGATCCTGGCTGAACATGTTTATCTGTCTCTTTTTGCTTAATATCGACACTGCATGTAATTTATGTGTGTGTGCTCAACAAATATAGCATCTTGAATCTTGAAAAAAAATGTCGTTTTTGTAGGTAGACTGCTATGAATAGATGCCGTACTTTACAAATAACACCGTTTCTCACAGACCTTATCGATAAATATAATATAGCGCTACACACGTCAAAATGATAATATAGTGGCGAATGATCTTAGTTTTGATAGACCTTGAGTCTAATATGCTGTGGTTTCACCAAAAGACTTAAATTGAAACAGAAAAGGCCAAGTTAAAAAACATCAGACACGTGGTTAAAACAAAAAAATATGTATATATAAAATGAACACAAAACTAACTTTATCATCGAACTTGGAATATTTATCAGTCTCACGGCGGAACATCTCAGTGGGCGGGATCTTTTTCTGCTCCTCCTTGGCGCGCTGCGCCTCCAGCAACTCCTGCTTTTTCCGTAGTTTCTCCTCTTCTGCTCTCATCTTTTCTTCTCTCTCTTTCATGAGTTCTTCTTTACTGACGAGCTTCACCACTGTACGGTCTGCAAAAGACGCATGTCCACGTTATAAGATTGCAATGTCGGCGTTATTTTGTGATTGCAAGGTGGGTAGTAGGTATTGACTGAATTCAGGCGTGAAATGAAGCAACTTTTGGCTTTTGGTAAGAAGGAAGGCCGAGACGGAGTTAAGACTTTTTGCAAAGTCATCAGAATACTACCGCACGCCGAGCGCGGGCAGCAGGCGGTCCCGCAGGTCTCCACCTGTGTCACACAGTCAGTGTCACCTGGCTTGTCCTCGAGCCGCACGCCGAGCGCGGGCAGCAGGCGGTCCCGCAGGTCTCCACCTGTGTCACACAGTCAGTGTCACCTGGCTTGTCCTCGAGCCGCACGCCGAGCGCGGGCAGCAGGCGGTCCCGCAGGTCTCCACCTGTGTCACACAGTCAGTGTCACCTGGCTTGTCCTCGAGCCGCACGCCGAGCGCGGGCAGCAGGCGGTCCCGCAGGTCTCCACCTGTGTCACACAGTCAGTGTCACCTGGCTTGTCCTCGAGCCGCACGCCGAGCGCGGGCAGCAGGCGGTCCCGCAGGTCTCCACCTGTGTCACACAGTCAGTGTCACCTGGCTTGTCCTCGAGCCGCACGCCGAGCGCGGGCAGCAGGCGGTCCCGCAGGTCTCCACCTGTGTCACACAGTCAGTGTCACCTGGCTTGTCCTCGAGCCGCACGCCGAGCGCGGGCAGCAGGCGGTCCCGCAGGTCTCCACCTGTGTCACACAGTCAGTGTCACCTGGCTTGTCCTCGAGCCGCACGCCGAGCGCGGGCAGCAGGCGGTCCCGCAGGTCTCCACCTGTGTCACACAGTCAGTGTCACCTGGCTTGTCCTCGAGCCGCACGCCGAGCGCGGGCAGCAGGCGGTCCCGCAGGTCGTCGCAGGCCGCCAGCACGTCGGCCGTCCTGCCCCCTCGCGCCGCCGCCCGCACCTCCGCGCGGAACCCACTCAGAACTTCCAGGTACGGCATTACCACCTCTTCCACCTGTGTCATATACTTTAATTTGAGAAAACATGGCACAGTTATCAAATGTCAGTCGATCAAAAAAACGTGTCTGATCGAACAAATGAAGGTCTAATGTGGATAAAGGCGAAAGACACACACCACTCATTACCTGTCCTCATTCTTGCTCAGTCGACAGTTTTTGTTTTTGTACTTGCACGTATCCAGCAGATGAGATCCGTCAACAGGTAGGTCTATTGTCTTTGACCATTTATCTTTGATGGAGGGCCCAAAGTAAAGTACATAAGTGTACAAATTTTATTTGTCAATTTAGAATGAAATCGTTGATATCATGACAAGCTTTGCAGTGAGCGGATGATCCAAAGTCAATGTAAGTGCGCTTCTTCCCTTTTTTCTTACAAATAAATAAGTTTTATTTAACATTAGTGTTGTGTGGCAATGAGCAATATATTCAAAGTATAAATAACATCTTCAAGTTAGTGTATCTATTATTAACACGTACGATAGCGACGGTATAAAAACATGTGCTTGCAGTAATTAAACAGACATATATATTACACAATGCACATATTCGACAGTATATGTATCTACACATTACAATAAACGAGCATTATTTTCGCGCAAATCGTTTAAACGTTTAAACCAACAGGAATACTCACGCAAACATTATCAGAATCAGAAACGGGGAAGCCAATGCCGCCTCTCGGGCCTTCCACGGCTCCAAATATATGCAGTATATCGGTGACGTATCTAGCGGCGGTTTCTAGCAGCGGCGAGTTGTGGGGCGAGCTCTGTCGCAGGAACACGTGCGCTGCGCCCACGATCTCGCGGAGTGCGTCTATCGCACTGCGCGTGTCGATGTTGTCTGATACAAAAACAATTGCTAACTACAAGTAGTTCATTATTAAAGAACAAAACACCCAACAGCACTAAAATTTGGATGCCAAACATTTGAATTTGGCACTTAAATCCGCCATTTTTTTTATTTCATTTTGATATATACAGTGTCACTATTACAGTAAATACAAATCTAACGACACCTCTCAAGCTAAAATCTTTCGAGCCGTACAGGCTGCAGCGCTTGTCAATTAAAAATACATACATACTCTCAAAAACATAACTCTCCTTCTGCGCAGTCGGGTAAACATATGGAACATTGTACGCTGTCAGCGAAAACACGTCTTTTTGTTTCTTAATAAAGTACGAGTAGTCGAGTATCCTATGAGTAAGGCATAAAAAGAATTAGCTTTAAGTTTTATGATTGGCCTTTTGCCTGACGTTATCTCTCGGATCTTCCAATTCCCTTAAGGTAAGTAAAATTTATACAATAAGTTGTGAGAATGTTGATTCAAGATTCTAAGGGGGCAAACTGCAGGCGAATAATAGCACAAACATATTTCAGTTTTGTAGCTACGTTGTTTAATTCCATGTAAACATATTACCTTCACGGTGGAATTTAGATAAGAAGTTATCAACTGCAAAAGTATAAGTATTTCAAGTAATGGGTACGAGTATTAGCAATATCTTTTCAAAACATTGCAATAGTAGATCGTTTATCGTTTTTGCTGTGTTCATACTGCACGTCTGGTGTGCCCTGTCTCTTTTTTCGGTCAACTATAGTATATTTTATAATAAATACATAATATAGATCATTTTCCAATTTGACGTGAACGAAGATCGAATCTCTGCGGTGTTCAGCGGGCAGCCTGAAGTGATGACCACTGAGCCACAGAGGTCGTCAAAATATTGAAAATTCTCATGATTTGTCCCCCATGGAAAAACACTTTTCTTCATGAAAGAAAGCACTAAACTAGCCTGTGGTAGGATACCATTACCATTAATATTATCTATTAGCACAAAAGAGACCATTTATTTTTTAATGCAATGGAAGGAAGAAGCTAATAGCAAAAGATAGAGTGTACGCACCACAGAGCGCGGCGTGCACCTGTCGGCGAGCGGCGGCCAGCTTGTCGGCGAGCGCGCGCTCGGCCGCGTGCCAGCCGCCGCCCGCGCCCGCCGCGTAGCCGCTGCGCAGCGCGTCCTTCACTGTTAAAAAGAACTCCTGAAACATTCCACATTATTTTTTGTATGCATGTTAGTCACTAGTCACCCTTACATAAATACAGTAATAAAGCATATATTTAATGTTTCTTTGAACGTATTAATTTTTAATTTTGGGTAAGCGTTAGAACACCTGAACCAATACAGACATTTGATAAAACAAAAATGCACTACTTAGTTAGCAAACTTTAGAGAACCGTCGTGCAGAAAAGAACACTGGCGCTTTATCGTTTCGAAAGCCAAGATCCACTATAGGTCACTGAGCTAGCAGAGTAAGTGAGTAAGTAAGTAAGAACTAAATATTTGATACTTCAATTAACAACAATAAACTCAAAAAGTGGCCAGACATTCTAACATCAGGATGTCTAGGTAGGACTATTTTAATTTTTTTACTTACATTAAAAAGTTTTTCAGTCTGTATAGCCATTTCCATTGTGTTATCAGAGTAATCTAGCGTGTCCTTCCATCCATGCAAAAGGAAGGCGATGCGGAGTTGCCGCGCAGTGTGCCGCTGCAGCGCATCTGAGATTGTCACGAAATTTTTGAGCGATTTGGACATCTTGCAGCCCGCGATCGTGAGATGACCCGTGTGCAAAAAGTAGTTCACCCAGCCTGGCTCATCATAATGTGCCTAAAAATAAGTATGGTTTAAATTTGTTGCATAATTCATATAAAGCAAGACTTTTATTTCTCATACTCATTTAGGATACTTATACTCATTTAGAAAAATTTGTCTCTCATTAGATTTGACCAGGGAGATGTCGATCAGCACAGGATGCTTTATAATACCCTTCATAAGAGATTTTAATAAGAATATCCCAGGCTTCTTAAACTTAACTTTATAACTCAGGAGTTATAAAGTTGTGGAAGCTGAGAAGTCACATAGAAACTTATAAATGGCTGAAGCATATCTACACGCTGAATGAAGCTGCATTTTGATTAAGTTTTAACTAAGTATTGAAAACATTTCATCCGATTACCTCACTCTGAGCCAGTTCATTGTCATGATGTGGAAACTTAAGGTCGACTCCTCCAGTGTGTATATCGAGCTTTGAGCCGCAGACGTCTGAGGCCATGGCGGAGCACTCGATGTGCCAGCCGGGCCGGCCAGCGCCCCACGGGGATTCCCACGACGGCTCACCCGCTTTGCTGCGCTTCCACAGAGCAAAATCATTTGGAGAACGTTTCTCGCCAGTATCATCACTGAGGTCACCTATGAAACAGGATAAGTAATATGTATGATTTCTGTGTAAATATACATAAGCCATATACCACATGGCAAATATCTTAAGTTTGTTTGAACAATAACTCAGTTTCTTTCTTCTTCTTCTTTTGGTAATTAATGTTTATTTATTTATTTAGCAAGAATAACTGAATTTCTTAGTATTGATGAGTAGTATGATGTCTTACCTTCTCCTTCTTGCAATGATTTTGTGTCGCCGTAAGCTTCTGGAACTAACCTAGCATAATGGTGTTTATCTCTGCTGTCAAATTCAGCCACATTGAAATAAACAGACCCATTTGATTCATAAGCTAAACCATTATCTATAATTTTCTGAATATATGAAATGATTTTTGGAACATATTCACTAACTCTTGTTAATACGTCTGGGGGCAATACCTGAAATCAAATAGGTATTTATAAACAATTTGTAAAATGTGTTTTAAATTTTAAACAGTATTCATTCATTAATGGGAAAGTTTGTGAAGATGGATAAAAGAATGTTTAGATATAATTTATATAAATAAACTAAAATTTAGGACCCAATTATGTAAGAAATGTTAATAAATTTTATTGCCCATAGAAGTGAAAAAGCCCAGTTAATGAAAGTATAAATTAAATTATAAATTGTTTATATATGAATAAAACAAAATAAGTTAATAAAGACATATCTTACATTTAGTGATTTCATATCTTTATGGAACTCATTTTCCCAATGCCTTGGCAAAGCTGTAAATATGGCATTGTCAGTGACAGTTGCTCCATACTTGCTGTCCAGCCAATCTGATATAGGATCCTTAGCAGATTTCAGGAGCTCACATTGTGCTATTTTTATTTTATCTCCATCATTTTTTTCAACACAACACTTTAAATTTTTTACTGCTGAAGCAACACTAAAAATATCAAAATTTTTATAAGAATGGAACCCAAAAGTGCAGTCTGCACACTTGAAAAATTGAAAATTTAATACATGATACTGTTATATACATACTTATCTAACATTTTTTGCATAGCATTCTTTTTATCAGGGTCACCAGTCTGTTTAACCACTTCCTCATAATAATTTACAACACATGTTGCATCATCTATGGTGGCATCTAGACTTCTTGTTTCGTTCACATATTTCTCATACAAAAAGTTTTGTCTTGCTCTTTTAATTATCTTGTCATCTATATCTGTGATATTCATTACATACAAGATATCATACCCAAAATAATCTGACATTATTCGCCTCAAAATATCGAAGGATATATAGGATCTGCAAAATCAAAATGATTAGAATACTGTATATTAGTTGCAAGGTTCTAGCCTACAGAAGATAGTAACCCGAGTATGTTTGAGTGCACTACATATGACTTTATCAACAATTTATTAAGCAGCATAGTAAAGAGAGTTTCTGCTTAAAAAGGTAAGAGGTTACTAGTTATGTAAGAAAAATGTTTGTATTAGCAATTGACATCACTAAGCAATTTTAAAAAAGGGCTGTAAGGGTAAACGCTACTCAATTCTGAGCTTTTCAAGTATCATGCTGTCACTGACATATAGCTGATGTTCAGAGCAACAGCATGATAGTTGAGCAGCTCTAAAAATTAAGTAGCGTTTGAGTATTCGGGCATAAATCTACTTGCTGTTTAATCAATAGGGAATTTTGTGAAATCAAAGTTCAGAAAATAAAAATAAATTATTGCAGCAACTAAGTAGATTTTACTATTATTAACACTTTAAACTCCCAGCGGCCCACCGGTGACCAACAAAAAATTTAATTAATATATTAACATACAGTCTTCAGTCAGTCTTTACTAATATGAAATCCATACTTAATATTATAAATGCAAAAGTTTGTCTGTCTGTCTGTCTGTCTTTCTGTCTGTCTGTCTGTCTGTCTGTCACCTCTTCACGGCTAAACTGCTGGACCGATTGTGATGAAATTTGGTAGGGATGTACTTAAAGACCTGGGGTCAAACATAGGCTACCTTTGGGCGCAATACAACCGAGTCCCACGCGGGGCGAAGCCGCGGGGAACAGCTAGTTTATTATAAATACCTCTTACCTAAATAAACTGCCTCTGTGGTCTAGTGGTTAAGGCATTTGCCTGTAGACCCAGGGGTCGTAGGTTCAATTCCCATGGGAAGCATAATTTGTTTAGTTGCTTCCAGTTTGGTTACGACATTGCAGGCGTGAATCGCCTGATTTTCTGATAATAAAGATGATTCCGTGATTCAGAAGGCACGTTAAGTCGTCGGTCCCGGCAGCCATCTGGTACCCGTCAAAGGAACCACGTCAGAGGCCAAGAGGCGGTTTCAAAAAACTCTTTTCGATTGACTGTGTCACCTACACGAAATGATGGTGATGATGATTATAAATACCTGGCGTGACCCATATGGGAGGCATCGTACACAGTAGGCCCACAGCTATACCAATTCACACGATTACCATTGGAGCACACAAATTCTTCCTTTTGCCGCGTTAGGCTATTAAATAATTTGAGAGTAGGCTGCTTAACAGTAGAAGGCGGCGACCAGCTCGGTTGCGATCTTTTAGACATTTTTACCGCAATTAATCATCAAACAAATTCTAACCTACAAAAAACAAAAAATTGGCTAGTTAGCTAACACTAGAATAATTTTTATAGAATTTTTTTTTACCTAAATCGATATTGGTACACATACTTCAAACAAAACCGCAACTAAATAGTAATGAATTGAGTAATGAAATTAATTTAAAAATTGCAGTTTTGATGCACACTTGATGAATGGACGAACGATTTTGACGTTGACGATTTGTTTGTTGACGTTTTGACAACTGACATGGACGTTTATGACCGACTGACCAAGGACGTAGTTGTATATGTAAGCTAGTATAGCATGTGATGTCAGTGACATTGACATAATGTTTGTGTGCTGTGCCTTGGGTGTGCGTGTGTGACTTAGGTGTGACCAAAGCATTTTATATTCTTTGGGTGTGACTGGATCAAAGAATTTATATATAACACTAGAATGCTTACGGAGGACAAAAGCCGTTCCCGAAATTATACCTAAAGTTTGTAGGTATCTTTTTCTAGTAAGTTGTATAATATTCAAGAGGAAAAGGGACACCTACAAATTTTGGACCTTTTTCTGGAACGTTAGGTATTTGTATGTAGGCTTTAAAGAAAAATCAACCTTGCAGTAGAGTAATAAGGATTAATTTTGAATGTTGTTTTTTGCGATTATTATTATTCGTAAGCATTCTAGTGTTGTATATAAATTCTTTGGACTGGGTGGTTTTTTTGGAGGGAAAGTAAACTGTCGCTATGTCCGCGTTGTATTTAATTTCCAAAACTTAGGTTTTATCAAGTATTTGTGCTTAATATTGGTGGATTATTATTCGCAAAGTGTTCGTGAACAAGCGTGAGTGTTGGGAAGTGGTACAGTGTCGATTATGTGACTTTTATCTTTGTCACCAAAATCTCCAAGTTATAGCTAAGTGAAATTTTTCCACCGCTTCACTTAGCCATCTGACTCTGACTCACTTGACTAGACTAGACTATTGACTTGACCTTTTGACTTGACTTGACTAAAGTACAAGGAGGACCGAAGAGGAGGAGTGAAGAAGATTAATAAAATGAATAAAGGCCTTAAAGGACTAGTTTCCATGGCCGTAAAAAGTACTTAAAAATAAAATTTGGACTGGGTTTGGTTAGTAGTGTAGTTTGACATTGGCGTAAACAACAGTGTTGCTCTTAAAATATTAAATTATTCAAAGAAAAACATTTTGTAGTAGTATTGGTAGTATATTTCCTATAGTTGTCAACACTGCAGAAGATTATAAATAAAATTCTATTGGATTGGATTGGATTTTACTTTACGGTGCGCATTTTTACGGCATTCTTGACCATTTGATATTTGTTTTTCCAATTTATACGCAGTAATTTACTCTCATAATGACCCTTTGCATTTGTAAATGTTTAAACGTAACATTGGAGAGTGATAAGATTGATGATAACGTTGATATCGAGAAGTTGGAATTAACAACTACGGAACAAAGGGATATTTTTTTCAGTGAGGTAAGTACATTGGTAAACATGTATTGACCTTGACTTGTAGAAGGGTTGTTGTTGGCTTGACATGATTTATTATGAATGAGATCTATTCATGCAATGTGAATACTCTAGTCAGTATCATTATTAGACATGAATACAGTGCATTACATGTGGGCCTCATTACATAGATTCTAGTAGGGTTATCTAATTAAGTATTGGAACCCCGGACTTAAAACAGCTGGGAATACAACAGGCAAAGCAATAAGATAAGTGAGGGATATATAACAGCTATGTTATTTATATTACTACATTTCTTCTGTTATATGCATTGTAAAAGTACTTTAAAAGTATTTATTATTGTCTTTCAGAAGTTGCTATCATGTCCAAAAAACACCCTAAATATACAGATAGTGCAGCAGGCTCTATTGGGCCAGCGTGTTGTTGACCGCTGGACAGTTTACTTTTGTTTGGCTTGTGGCCTGAACACCCATGCCATGCTCCATGACAGACCAAGTGGTTCCTCTAGTGTTCTCATTGCTAAGTCAACAGTTGTAAGTATAAAAAAATGTAGATACATTTTAATAAAAGTGAAATAAATAACAACCTTTGAGCAACACGGATTCCCTACCAGATGTGAGTAGCCTTAGTGATATTTTTATTTTCCAATAGATCTGGTGATTTTGCAAGGGAACATAAACACACAATTACAGTTTTGCATATCTACATAAAAATTACTTATACTGTCACTTGTATCACTGTGTATACAAAACAGCAAATAATTTGATTACACACACTAATACTTTGCATATGCCAATAATTGGGCTTTTACTTTGACAGAGGGGAATGCAGCATATAGTTACTCCCTTCTGTTACGGAAGCAGTGTTGCTCAAAGCTATTACACTTTTGCATTGAAACTGATTTTTTTTTCTTTTTTCAGACAACATCAGAACAAATTAATGCTTTGCGTAAATCTATTAACTTTTCACCTGTTTTCAACCTCCTGCTACCAGGAGTTACTGGTGATGTTGAGATAAAGGAGAACATAGACACAAACAATCGCACAATAAGTAATAAGAATATGTGGTCTAGCCAGCCAGTGATTGGGAGCCTTAATATGCAGCTAAAACAGACATTGGAGTCCCAGTTGGAATCTAAGTTGGAGGCAGTGGAGGATTCTGTCAGACAATATAAGGATCAGAAATATGCTGAATATGAGGCATATAGAGAAAGAGCACACCGGGACCACAAAATCTTAGCTAGGTATAATAAAATTATTATTATGTGATAATTTCTTTATCTATTTAAAACTATTATAATAAATTATTACAACAGCGAATTTTAAGAAGTCAAATATGTATTTAGTAAAAATGTATAATTGATGAAATGTCATAATGTTATTATCATGTTAATGAAAATTTGAAGTTAAAGTTTCATACTATTTTTATATATATTTATTTATTGTAATAAATAAACAATAACACCTATACAGCTTACATGTTGTGAGGCAATGCTATGCGCTAGATAATTTATTTTTTATTAACTGCAGATATATGGTGTTGACACCAATACTGGCCACTCATGCATTCTTGCCAGCATGTTTATAAAACTAAACATTTATTTTAAACATGAGCACAATAATTTTTAAAAGAATTATGTGTATAATCCAATAAAAATTTTAGTATCCTAAAAAAACAATATCCTGTGTTTGTATTTGAGTGTACATGAATTTAATAAATAAACAATCTTGTTTGCCATGGTGAAATTAAAAGCTCTTTGTTAACTTTTCAAATATCCTAAACATTATTCAAAACTATAATGATAAATATCAATTTGTTTCCAGCATTATATCTAAGGGGCGCAATAACATAGGTAATGATGGCCTTAAAATTGACACAAGTCTGGACAATGGGCCTCCCTCACCACAATTACCTCCTCAACAGAGAAGAAGACTGTCCTCTATCAAAGATGCCAAAAAGATTCCTCAAAGTCATGCCATTAAGGTAAATTCATTATAGCATAGAATACTAATAAAATAAATGTACTTAAGACAATACCTTTTTTCAAAAATCCGTGTTATATAATTAAGGTTCTGGATCTGAAGTTAATTTAAAACATATTAAATTGTAGTTACCTATAGTTGCAAATTGCAATATTGTTTAAAACGGCCACTTTTATCAGTTTTGCAATTTGTAACTATAAGGAACTATACTTTAATAATTTAATATGTTTAAAATTAACTTTAGATCCAGAACCTTAATTACATATCACACATTTTTGATAACTTGTGTTTTCAGTGAATAATTATTTTTAAACCACCATCAGTTAAAAATAATTATTTTACGTTTTAAGCAATATTGCCATTTGTAACTATAGGGAACTATAATTTAATACGTAACACAACAGCATGTACAATAAATATATGATGGTTTAAGTATTTTATTTTTTTAGCGTAATAGAAATTTTTCACACGAAGAGGACCCGCTGGACGCTGATGTTCTTTTTGATTTAGAAGGCATGGATTCTCACAATAATGCTATTTCTGACCAAGACGACTATGATTCTGATGGTGAGTGTTCATCAGAATTTTTCCTTTCATATCAAAAAATATTACTGGGTTTGAATTAACTTTAGTTTGTTATAACTTTATTGCACAAAATAAACAAAGGTTCATAATATTAAATAGGTGTTTTAAAGTTTTTTTTATTTATGAATCTAACTTTGCTTCCTAAGAAAAAAAAAACATGCACAAAAGGCCTTATCACAATAAGCAAATTCTTCTCGGATCTCATTTAATAAATCAGCAGAGTTTTATTTAATGAGATCCGAGAAGAATTCTTTGACATAGAGCAGCACTTAAACAAATAGGCAGAGTGACAGCAGAGGTATTAAGATCACATTTTCATGCTTTGGGCATGGCATCTAAAAAAAAAATAGAATTGAACACATAATTTATTGGCCTCAATTAATCTGCAGACGGCAGCAACGACGAAGGTATCCAGCTATCGCGTCCGAGAGGCAGCTCTGTGTCGGACATCGCTCACTCGCTGCCCATCAGTGTGCCGAACTTTGACAAAGAGCGGGCCTCACGCCGGGATTTGGATGATGATGTGAGTTTTTTTTAGGTGTATGATAGGTTATAACGATGCAACACGCATAGTCCTTTTATAGCTTTTTCTCCACTTCGAATACTTAAGTCGCCTTTTTATTTATTAATTTAAACTTTATTGAACAAAATACAGTTATATAGCACAATAGGCAAACTTATGCTTAGAGAATTATCTAACAGTCAACCTTTGGGTCAAGCAGAGATCGAACTTTTATGACCATTTATCCTATACTTACAGGTAAAACACGTGTTGTAAGGGTTTTGTGTACTAACTGTATTATATACTTGAACTGTTAATAAATAGCGGCCTATTGTGCATAAACTTATTGGTGGCAGAAGCACACAAAGGGTATATGCTAGTAATTCCAGCCAGACAGCACAGAGAACTAGCTTCAGGTTCATAAACACACACTTCATACAGAATACATATATGTATAACGACGAGGATATTAACATATTGTGTCTTATTTTATTATAATCTTAAAAATATACAATCACTACATAGTATAAAAGAAAGCTCTTTCATTGCATATTAACGAAAAAAGGTAATCTGTAACAGATAACCGTTTTTCGTTAATATGCAATGAAAGATACAATTTGATTGGCGTTGCAGGAGGTATCCCAGGACATAGCGGCGAGCATCAAGGCGCTGGCGCGCTCGGTGCACGGCGACATGTTCGAGCTGCCTCCCAAGCGCTGCTCCACTCAGATCTAGCTGCTCAGCCGCCAGATACCTTCCGGACTCTTCCTACTTTATCATAAACTATAGCTACATTATGTCTTTATAGTTGTGCGTCTTGGTGTTCTCGTGTTTCTAAGAGTTCGACAGACACATTGGTGCTTTTAGATTGTGATCAGTGACCCTTACTCCACATGCAGCTAGAAGATATCATATCCAGTGCGTCAGCACTAGGTATGATATATTCGTGAAAATATCAATACATTATTTTACATTTCTCTACAGTCGGGATTGTTCATTTAGTTCACAAAACATAGTACCATTGTTCGAATAATATGCAGTCGTAGCCACCAGTTTGTGGCTACTAATGTTGGTTCGTATGGATACAATGTGTAATTTAACTAAAAAAGTGAAAATAAATATTTTTACAATGTTACAGTACCTATATACTGTAGATTATAAGCAAGAGGCTATGAAATGTTATTAAGAACAGAAATATAATAATTATGACGAAATAATAAATATATGTAACTTAACTACTTTCTATAAGAACCTATTAATTCAGGTGAAATTAAATGGTGACACATTTCATTAAATAAACGGATTATTATAATCTTATAATATTTACATACTTGCAAAAAAATTTACATTACTAGGAAATTGTTAAGTACTGCAAATACGACTAATAATAAAAACCGATATCTTAAAAATGAAAGTTATATCATGAAATTCCGTGCCAGATCCCACGAACTGCTGCAATTGACAACATTTCAAAATGCCCATCCCCATCTCATTCATAAATTGTGTGCAGTTAGCAATGATCTGACTTAAGGATTTACTGATATACACCAAGTATATGTGTCTTTGTCATGTTAGGTGTACAGAATAAAAAAATAAAATATATTGATTGATATTGATAGTAATAAAAGTATGGAATGTTAACATCTAAGTCATATCCCGTTAATAGTTCTCGTATTGTTTTTATCTGGTGTTATCTTATTGTTAAGAAAAAGTGTACAAAAATCAACACTTGCATTTCAAGCTAGTCTGAATAGGGTCACTCATATTTTTTTCCAGCATTAGGTAGTTTATAAATTTCATGCCTATGGGAATCATGGAAGTGTACATAGTATAAGATCATTGTTATTGCTTTCGACAAGGATACAAAATTTTTGAAATACGTTTATTTTTATACCCACGTTTTGAATGTTTATGAGAAGGATTTGTCGCGTCGGGCTCGGGTAGGCATGTGTCTTTTTGTTTAATACTATTGTAGATGGAAACATAACTTAAGTTTGCCTTGAGATTGGTTCAGAAGCTATGTTATAGTACCACCAAAAAAATGTACCATATTTCAGTGTCTTCCAATAACACTGTTCTGAAAGGATTTTTCTATGTATAAGAAAACGTTTTGTGATTGTATTTCAGTCAGTTGTATTATTTTTAGCCATTTCATTGGAATGATGTTAATGTGAAGGAATTTGAATGTATCGAAATAGAGATCATGTAATAAATATTGACCATGATATTTTGTCTTTTAATTTTAGCATGATATCTTATTTTTTATACAAACTGGATAAAAATAATTACTATAAAAGATTTATTATGTTTTAATGCACAACAGCGAGGATTTCTTTAAATGTATATTATCTGATGTAAATAAATTTAAATATTGTGAAATAAAATCAATTTCGGCCGAAATCAAGGGTAAATTATGAGACTCATTGTATGTATGTCTTCTGACTTAATCCTATAAATCACATCGAGTTTGAAACTAAGTTGAAAATGCTTCAACAAAATTCATCACATACACATAAATGTCTTCACACTACATCCACATATTGATCTTTTTGTGCGAACCGTGCGAATGTTGTCAACTTTGTAGTCAATGACGCACCTGACGTTTCCATAGTAACAGCGTCACAACACCACTTTAACTGAATCCATGTAAAACCTATTTAGTCCAGATTTCGATTAATGAAAATGCTTAGTTCTCGCTATTATAGCGCATCTCGAGTCGGTACTGATGGGAAGCCCCGAACAGCGCTAATAATGGACGAAGAAGATGAGTTGTACAGTGGGTTCAACGATGTGGCGCCCGCCCTGGACACGCGGAACCTGCGAGATGACCAGGCGTTCCAGGAGATCATCAAGACTGCTGGCATTGGGAGGAAGCCGCCTAGTCGAATGGGCACAGGGGTATGTAAATTCAAATTAGAATTTGAATTATTGTTATGTATGACTGTCAACTTATAGATAAAGCGAGGTCGAGTCGGTCTCTGCTAACTCAATTTCGGATTTATGTGAAAAAGTCCAGATCAACGTGGAGAATATGTGCCGCAGACGGCCATCACTATTATTTAAACAATTTAAAGTAGTAATGATATTGTCCTTGGTACCTGTTTTAATTTACCACAGTCTGTCGGGTTTGTTCAAACATTTAAAACTCGAGAGGGGCTCGACTGATTTTCATTGTTTTTTTGTTTTGATTTGTTGAATTTCCAATAAAACTATTTATCTATTGGATAATTGACGAAAAAGAACATCCCATACAAACACATCCTGGGTTACGATATGACCGGGAATAATACTCAGGCTATACTTAATTCCACGGGAGCGAATCCCCGGGTAAAAGCTATAGTATTATTGCTAAGTTTGTACTAACATTTTAGGGACCAAAGTCTAAAAATAAGTGATTTTAATTTATTTTTTATATTTTATGTGTTTGTACAACACAGATGTATGAGTC
Source organism: Apomyelois bistriatella (assembly GCA_947044815.1). Classification (NCBI taxonomy): domain Eukaryota; kingdom Metazoa; phylum Arthropoda; class Insecta; order Lepidoptera; family Pyralidae; genus Apomyelois; species Apomyelois bistriatella. Next base: position 5,390,431 of record OX345693.1, read on the forward strand.
AGACGCTGTATGGTTTCCAGATGTTCCGCATGGGCACAGTGAGCGTGCGCGGCGGGAGCTCCCGCGCGGGCACGGCGGCGGCGCGGCCTGTGACGGCCGTGCGCGCCGCCGGGTACACCTCCGCCGCCAGGGACACGCCCAGCCGCGAGGACAGAAAGGAGGACAGGTATATCAGATATATGTTTTTTTTTATTTATATATATATCTAATAGCAATGTCCAGCGATTGACCACGATCCCACCTGATGTTAATTGATGATAATATTCACTCTAGCCCTGAAATACTATCTTATTAATATCTTACCTTATCTTAGTAATATCTTCTTATCTTATCTTAAATATGGGTCCTAAATTAAAGGAAGCACGTCGAACCTTTGGGTCCTTTTGTACTTACCCCATCCCTTACTCACCCACACAGGGATTTCTGAAGAAGGACTGCATGAGCTTCAGAACATCACCTGGTGCGAAGTGCCTATAGTCCTCCAGGTCAGGGTACGCTGCTCCAAAGAGGTCCATTCGCTTGCTGGCCAGTGAGTCACAGCAACACAAAATGTGGCTCATGGACTCCTCTGCTTTTGCACATGCCCTACATTCGGGGCTTTCGACAAGTTTCAGTTTAAAGAGGTGACTGCGGTTTTCAAAATGTCCGGTCAGAGCTCCTATTATTGTTCTTGTCTGTGTTCTGTTATACCTACAGACCTTCCTATGCCACCAGGTGCCATTGGCACCAATCGTCGCCTTCGAGTGTGCGAGTCCACTCAGTGTATTCCATTCCGCCTTTTGTCTCCTCTCGACATTTTCTTTGACAGCTGTAATTGCCGTTCCATATGCCAGCCCTACGAAGGGCTCAGGTCCTATTAAAGGATTACTGGATCCTTCCCTTGCCAGTTTATCGGCTTTCTCGTTCCCCTCAACCCCAACGTGACCGGGCACCCAAACCAGTCTCAGCCTGTTGTGTCTTCCCAATTTATTAAGGGAATTCACACAGTCCAAGACTAGTCCAGAATCAATCCTGTCTGAGCTGAGAGCAGCAAGAGCCGACTGGCTATCGGTAAGAATGTAGATAGATTGGTTTTTTAGGCCTTTCTCTAGATTCAATTTCGCACACACAGTAATCGCATACGTTTCTGATTGAAAAACGGTGGATAACCGTCCCATGCTCTGATACAGTTGCCTGTCCTTGGAAAAGATGCCTGCTCCTGTTCCATGGTTGGTTTTTGACCCGTCCGTGTACCAAGTAAGGCAATCTTTCTTTAAAGGTCTAAATTCTCCCTTCCATTCTTCCCTTGATGGGACATATGTTTTGTAGTTTCTTTTGAAGTTATACACGGGTAGTATCTTGTCGCTTCCCATGTTTAACATCCTGTCGAGTTCTTGTGTGGTCTCCATTTGCAAATGCCTTGTCCTTGGTGCGTTCCTGTTCCACACGCCAGCTGTAGACAGCCGGTAGAGTGCTTTACAGGCTTCGCCTTCTATATATAGATGTAGTGGCGGCATTCCTAGGATAATTTCCATGGATACCGTTGGTGTAGTAGTAAACGCACCAGAGATAGCACAGCAGGCCATCCGCTGTAGCTTTCTAAGGGCATTTATACATGTCACCTGTTGGACCTTCGGCCACCATACTAGTGCTCCGTAGGTCAGAATAGGCCTCACCATCATATCGTACAGCCATCGTACAATATACGGTTTAAGTCCCCATGTTTTACCATATGTACTTCTAAACATGCCAAATACTCTTGTGGCCTTTGTTATAATATTGTTAACATGTGTGTTCCAAGTCAGTTCTTTGTCCAGTGTTACACCTAGATACTTAACCTCCTTGGTCAATGTGATCTCCGTACCATTCATCCTGAGGTTGTTTAGTCCCGTCAGATTCCGGAGCCTTGTAAAGGGTATAACTGTTGTTTTGCTCGGGTTTATACTCAGGTGATTTTCTAAGCACCATTTCTGTACATCCACCAAAGCTTTATTCATTATATCCTTTACCGTATTAGGAACTTTACCATTAATAAGGATGGCAATGTCATCTGCATAACCAACCGCTACTACTGGTCCTTTATTTAGAATAGCTATCAGAGAATTCACAACCAGGCTCCACAGGGTCGGAGATAGTACTCCCCCCTGCGGACATCCCTTAGTCGTCACCGCCGATAGCTTATCCCCCATAAGCTCGGTTGTAATTATCCTACTTTTGAGCATATTGTTCATCCATCTGCAGAGTGTTTCCGGAATACCGTGTACCGTTGCCGCTCTGCAGATAGATTCAAATGTGGTCTGGTCAAATGCCCCCTCTACATCGAGGAAGGCCCCCAGACATATTTCTTTACTTTCGAGCGCCTTCTCAGCTTGGTTCACTACATAGTGTAGGGCTGTCTCTGTCGATCTACCAGGCTGATAGGCGCATTGCATACTGTGGAGCGGATGCTTCTTAAGTGGACCATCTCTAATGTATCTATCCACCATTTTCTCCAATACCTTCAACAAGAAAGATTGCAGACTTATAGCTCTAAAGGATTTAGGCTCATCATATGTCGCTTTTCCTGGCTTAGGAATAAACGTCACATTCACCAACCTCCACGCTTTTGGAATATACCCAAATGCTATGCAGGCTTTGAATAGTCTACATAGATGTGGACCTAGTATGGAGATTCCTTGTTGCAAGAATATCGGGTAGATGCCATCTGGTCCTGGTGCCTTGTACGGCTGCAAGGTTCCCACGGCCCATTTTAATTTCTCGTCATATACTACCTTCTTTGCCACATCCCAGTCTCTTTTGAAGGTTTTCACCTCTACAGATTCCAGGCAGTTGAGATCTTGCTGATCAACTGTTGTCTCAATGCAACCTGGAAAGTGAGTATTATACATCACTCTCAATGTTTCCTTGCCGGTTTCGGTTTGCAAACCATTTTCATCTTTCACAGATAACAATGGATTTGCTTTAGTAACACTTACAGATTTAGCCAGTCGCATTCCTTCAGGCAGTGCACTTATCGAGTCACATTGACGTCTCCAAGCCGCTTGCCTAGCCTTTTTCACCATTTTACTATATTCGGTTAGGGCCTTATGATAGTCCCTAAAGTCCTTTTTGGCTTTAGCTTCATTAAAGAGCCTTCTCGTTTCCTGTCGCATTTTTGCGACTTCTGGCGTCCACCAAGGTTCCTTTAGGCCCCTAGGTTTGCGCTCTGGACAGCTGTCCATCCAGGAAGTTTTTATACCATTAACGATACGATCAGCTTCCAGTTCGAGGTCAATAACAGAGTTAAGCTTCGATCCTGGAGCTCCAAATTCTACTTTTAGCATTTCTCTGTACGATAACCAGTCAGTATGCCTTGGGTTCCTTTTGCGAACATTTTGTGGTATTATATTGTCACATTTGTACCTGAAGCATATATAGTTGTGGTCAGACAGTGTGGTTTCGTCCGACACATGCCAGCCTTCAATTTTGGTAGAAGCTTTCCTGCAGGCCAGTGTAACGTCAATGACTTCCCTTCTCACAGAGTTGAAGAAGGTAGGTTTGTTACCCTTATTGAGAATAAAAAGAGGTGAACTTATCAAATAATCCGCCAACTTCTCTCCTCTCGCGTTGTTGTTTGAGCTGCCCCACATGATGTGGTGGGCGTTTGCGTCACAACCTATGACAAGGCCCAGTTTCCTCTCCTCAGCGTGTTTCACGAGGGTGTCCAGCTCCGGAGACACTGGGTCCTTGCTTTCGTACGACAGGTAGGCTGCAGCCATAACCACAGTCTGGCCTGCCCCTTGTTGAACCTTGACTGCTGTTAGGTCTCTGTAACATAAGGAATTCAAGAGCATGGCGTCTATGCCTTCTCTGATATAGACACATGTTCTTGAATCATTAGTAGTGCAGTGGGTGAAAATTCGACTGTTTAAACTACCAAAGCCACTTATTTGGCCTTTGTAAAGATAAGGTTCTTTTATAAGAGCTATATCATACCTTTTCAGTCGTAACTCCCTTGCAAGGATAGCTACGGCTGCCTTGCAGTGATGTAAATTGATTTGTACACACCTAAAAGATCTAGGTTCAGCCTCGGCCACCGTGCGTTTATGAGGTACATAACCCTTTCCAGGTCCCTCCTGACAGGTCCTTGATAGGCCCTGGGCAGGTGGCCCGGGATTGGGATCAACCCTCTGTGCAAACGCGGGACGACCTTCCAGCTTGATCTCCATAATTACCGCAGCAGGTGGTTGGGACAGTTCTCCATCCACAGCACGCCCTGCTTTGGCTGTTGATGGTTGCGGACAGATCGAAGCCGCCGCGCATCCATCCCGTCTCTCCTTTCTTGCGTCATATTTACTATTATTATGTTGGGATGCCATAATAAATTGTAAATTTGCTTTCGTCCCTTTAACTCCCCACCCTCCACGGAGTCCTCAAATGGGGATGTCTGCTAGACACCAGGGCTATTAAAGGGATATAGCACTCCGCCAGAGCAACCCGCGAGACCAACCCCGGCGGTAAGGGGACGCGCGAACAGCGCGAACACACAATACCGCCATCGACTGCAGGGCGCGATCCTTTAGAGTACTCGCCGAACGTCGTCTGAGGGACGGACGTCTCAGCCGATTGATTCACTGCTGGCTAAGCAGGAACCGCCCGTGTAAGACGAATAGCCAGACCGAAGAGGTGTGTTGCCGCAGTCCCTTTGGCTCAACCTCCAGGATTCCTTCATCCGTCCGCACGGGTCCCCGCGCACGGCAAAAACACGCGGATGGATCACCTACCTACCCACCATCAATATCTTGTGATGGTAAGCCCGCGATACCGGTCCATGAAGTACCGCAGTGGGATAGAGGATGGGAGTCGGGAAGGACTAAATAGGGATGCGATTTTGGGTAGGGTAGAGTAGAGGTCCGTCTAATAGTTTCAGTTACGTCTGTTTCTGAGGGAACCAGACCAATAACAGGCAGCAACCACGGGAAGGATAATCTAAAAGACTTGCCAGGGTAGTCTTCGCGACCTGCGCTCGTACCATGACCATTCGCCAATTTGTACACCGGACAGGTGCACAAAATGAGATTCCATATGCTGGAAACCCTCAAGGGAAAATGTTACTTCCAGCACACCGAACCTCGCCCTCGTAATATCTTACTAGGATGTCTATAACTGCCGCGCCGTGGACCCTGTAGTCGTAGGTTCTATTGCTACGGAAGCATACTTTGTTGTTTTCAGTTTGGAGGACATTGCAGATCATCATCATTTCAGCCGCAGGCTATCCTCTGCTGGACATAGGCCTCCCCCAAGGATTTCCAATATGACCGGTTGGAAGCGGCCTGCATCCAGCGCCTGCCATTACAGATCTTGTTTGAAAAATAATAGATTCCGTGCTTCGGTAGTCCCGGCTGCTGGTTGATAGAAACCACGTCAGAAGTTGAGAGACGATTTCGCAGAACTGATACCAAGATGTGTTTGAGAAATTGACCTTGTAACCACATGATATTGTGATGACCATGATGTGGGTGGAAAATAAATAAAAATGTGGGAAACTCCACCGACAAGTGTACACTAAGATCTTAAATTTTGAATGATTGAATACAGTTCTATTCCCAAATCAATACATACCTAATATAACTAGTTAATAACATTCTAAAGCAGATGTGGGATACGATATATGCAGTAAAGGAAAAGGAGTCTTCTACATTGTTATCAAAGATTGTTGCTGGCTCATCAACTAAGTATATTGTTTATTTTTTGTTTGCAGTATTGAAGACAAAGTGAAACAAATGGAGGCGCGTATAATGACCCTTGTGGAGGAGTCGTGTATGTTGAGCGCCAGACTAGACGCTGAAGAAGAATCAGCGTCAAAGAGAGAATTTGATTTGGGACAGGTTATTTTTTTCCTTACTGCCAATATGGGACATTAATATGGCATTAAAAACAGCAAGCTTACATTATTGCTGACTGCGTACCTATAGCCATAATATTTTTAAGTACAGATACTGGCAAACAACTTGATCCTGATTTAAGATTACGTATTACGGTGTTTAATATATCTTTTTTTCTTTCCCAGGCGTTGGCAAAAGCCCAAGAGGCTTCAACACTAGAACGCCAGCTTATCAGGATGCAAGAGCAGGCTAATGTAGGAGATACACACAACTTAGATCTAACCTTTGCTGTAAGTACTATCCGCACTTTCATCTGTAGAGATCAAAAATATGATAGAAATCGGATCGCTATAGGGCTATTTTGCATGTCGCTGAAATATTTCTTTTGGCTGATTCGTATGCTGCAGCGCGAAGTATTATGAGGAAGATAGCACGAGTTATTTTTTTTTATAATTTATTGATTATGAAATGAAACAGCAATATTTCGTTATTTCATTGTTGTGTCGCGAGCGAATCTGCGCCAACGAAAATTACCGATGCGACTTTTAAACGTGGTACGACTGTGTACCCGAGCCTTAATTTTTTTTAAATTATCGAACCAACAATTATAGCAACAATTTTGGATAAGAATCAATCGGATAAATAAAACCGTATGTATCGGATCTATTGGATCGTTTGTCGAAATTTGAAAAACAATTTTAATATTTTATATTAATACAAAAAATATTAAGTAGGTAATAAAAAGTAATATTTTACTTCAAATTTATTAAAAAATCTTATATTATTTGTCTTGTTATCCATTTATGAAAATAGATTTAGATATTATTTTTGATTATATCCTTATATATTTTTACAATTTCTACAGGTTCTATGCAATTTGGCAGGACAATACGCTTTAAATGAGATGTACACAGAAGCACTTAATACTTATCAGTTGCTTACCAGAAATAAACTTTTCCCTCATGCAAATAGGCTTAAGGTAAATTGGAAAAGATCGATTTATTTCCTGATATTATTTTAAAGTACAAAAATATTAAACATATATTTTATCTTATTTTAGGTGAATATGGGAAACATTTATTTCAAAATGGGTGAACACCCAAAAGCATTGAAACTGTACAGAATGGCTCTGGATCAAACTCCAACAGCTGAAAAAGATCTAAGGTTAGCAATTTCCTACTATAACCTACATTACGTGATGACAAGGTGACACGACTTCCCTGAAAATGAATTGTCATTTTAGAGAAGTTGTGGTCTCGTCCAAACTCTTTTGTGTCCAAGCACAGAATAGGTAATTAGGTGAAGTAATAAGAAAATATTCATAATAGCAAATATGCAAACCTACTTACACACTGCTAACGGTTACACGGGATCAAAGCGAATCTTAAAGTAGACATAGTCATCATCAGAATGTAAAATGCACAAACTGAATAGAGATATGGTAAAATGTGAGTCAAATCATGCGCATATTTGACTCACATTTTATGTATATGTGTCACATTTTATGAAATACACTGTAACGAAACCTTTATACATCGCGAGTGTAAAAATGCAATGCAATACGCTAACGATGTCGCAATTCGTAGGTCACATCACACCAGGCCTGGTTTGGACAGGAAACCTTAGCAAAGCCGATTTTATGATGTTAGTTTTGTAATGAAGCAATATTTGTAAAACTTTTTTACAAAATTCTAACTGTAAAGCAAAATTACTGCGAAGAGATAATTTCAATGTCGTGTTATAGCCATTTATTGGTTTTAATTTTTAAATATTCATTCGAAATTTTGTTATAGAATGAAGGTGATGCATAATATCGGCCTTCTTTTGGTGCGAATGGGCAAGTTTCGTGATGCTGTTACAAATTTTCAACATATAATGCACGAACAAGGAGATTTCCAAACAGGTCGTAGATAATTATTTATATAGTTTTATAATTTATAAGAATATTTTATAGATAAATAGGTTTATACTATTAAATTCCTCAAGTTATGCAGGTGTCGGAAGGAATAGATGTATGATGATGGAAAATAGATGTCACTACTATCTAAAGTCAAACATAAATACATATTTAACATTTATTAAAAGGTCTAAAACAAAGTGAAAAAAAAAACAATTGTAAAACCAATAACAATTTGTAAAACGATTTAAACAAAGATTAATAGTTAAATGAAATCAATTCTAACATAGAGGCAGCTGTATCTTCGTATTATCATATTGTACTTCCATTACAGGGCGCAGAAAGGATGAAAAAAAAATAGTTAAAATAACACTTATTTTTGGCGAAAAAAAAGTGTGAATTAATTAAACACGATTTTTTAAAATATCGTCATCGTATCACAAACTGATTTAGTAATTTATTTAATAAGTATATTTTATTTATCCAAAGTTACAATGCAAGAATAAATACAAAAATGAATCCACAACAAGCTTCGTCAATTTAATAAGTTATCGGATTTAGAATCACAGTGGCTCAAGTGGTTGATAGATGGCGTTATTATGTCTCAGTTATGGGGAGCTTTATTAGTACACAAAAAATCGGCACGTTTCTTTGTATGGCGGTATATCTGTGCTAGTATTAAAGTATTCTGTGGTATTATTTAAGTTTAGGACTGTCTAGGATTTAGAAAAAATCGATAAAGTTAGGAACTTTTTAATATTAAATTGTTGTGGTAATTTAAAATTTACAAATAATTTATTGTGCTCACTCAGTCAATCCACATTAGGTTTTGTCCTGAGTGTGAAAGTCTAATTTCAGAATGATTTTCTACAAACAACGACTTATTATTTGCTTTGTTACTTACTTCATAGGTCTCTATTTAGTACTATGCTCCGTGGCTTTGAGCGACGCCGAGGGAGGGAAAGCTGCGTTCCACGCGATGCTCGACGTCGAGCCGCCGAGCTACCACCAAGACATCACTATTGATGACGTACGTCAAACTATTTATATTTACCAAAGCGGTTGGCGTTATCGTGACATATACCAAAACTTTCGCAGCATAATAATGACTGGGGCGACAAGACACCCACGTCCGTTTCACCCAAGAAAAAAAACTTAAATCGATCTATTCAATATTTATAACAGTCCATATACAAATTTAATGGAAGATATTTCTTTTTAGACCAGAGTTCACTAACATATGTTTGAATTTAAAACAACCTAAAAAGATGTTTAATCATATTATTAAACTGCCGTGTAAGTGTAAACAATTGTTTCATGTTGGTGAACTCGGGTCTTAGTATCGTATTTTATAAGATATATTTTTTTTTAATTCGTTGGAGGCATAGTGATGCTTGATACCTTGGATATAGCACGCTCAGTGAAGCATGATATATAACAGCTATAGATAACCCCTAAAATAGAGATATCGAATAAATATCACAATAGATATAAAATATACTCGGTGATTAGTAAACATGCGATTTTACAACAATGCTAACGTTCATATTACAAAACAAAATTATTGGGATTACACATCCCAAATTACATTAAGACCCGATTTCACCAACATGTTTTTTAAAACACCCATTTATGCGTAAACGACATTTTAATCATATAATTAAACGCCGTTTTAGGTGTAAACGGTGGTTTTTGTTGGTAAACTCGGGTCTTAATCATGTAAGTTACATATATTTTAGTAATCACATTTCAAGATACTTCATATTGACACGCCACTCAATAGTTTAACACATTATCCTCCTCAGTCGGGTAAAAATTAAACCACAATAAACATAAATTTATACATTTATGTGCCAATAAATCATTCACTTCGATTTTCAAATAACGTCGTATTATTATGTATGTAGGTATTGTCATAATCGCCAAATCCGTCAAATAAATACATAGATACAGTCACGTCTTTATCCCATACGGGGTAGACAGAGCCTTTAGTCATAAGACCTTACGCCACTTTTAGCATAATGGTAGTTGTAAATCCGTCAAATAGTTTCGAGGTAATATAAAGGCCTTCATCATCTGTTCTGTCTGCCCTGACCTTGTCCTTTACCTGTATCAATGAAAAAATATGTCGTGAAAGATTATTATATTACATCATTTTTTGTAGAATCATTCTCACTAGTTCCATTGGCAAATAACACATATCATCGGAGTAATTATAGGTTAAATTGTTTATTTACTTTATTATGGAACTAATAAAAAAAAGTATACTTATATCTCTCTCTCTCTCTCGGAGCTTGTGCGGTGGCATTTTTAGCCACATTGCCTTGGAGAGGACTCCGGCGCTATTCAATATCTTCCTGAGTTATAACTGGAGATGAAGTGAATAGCTGGTGGATTTCGTCTCCTATTAGAAAGAATTATGAAGTAAGGGTTTCAGAAATATATTAGCCTTCGTAATGGACCCGCTTGCCACTCGCCGGCCGCATGGCAGCCATGTGTTCGGGTTAACGTCTCGTTCGGGTCGGGGTCATTTGCGTCGCAGAATTTATCAGCATTTTATTATTGTTCTCTCATAACTTATTGACCTATATGTACCGACTTTCTGGTATTATCTGGCAAATCATCTGAGTTTAAGAACTAGTTGATGTATATGATACTTTGTAGTCGTTTAACTGGTGAAGTTGCACCACAGACCGGTAAACCTTCAGTATGTGACTGGTTTAGAGCTTCTGAGATCTATATCCTTATATAGGTATCAGAAGATCTAAACCAGCTACATACTGAATGTATTTGAAGTACATAATTCGTGAGATTTATTGATTTGATTTAAAAAAAATAAGTAATTTAACGTCCATACGCTTTGTTTCCTGTCATGGCATATAATAGGATTTGGCCCCCTGCCTGCCTGGCCTTCCGTAGGAATGCTGTGTTTTTTGTAAAATCCGCCACTAGTTACGAGTAGAAAGGGGTAGAAAATGTAGACCAAATGTGTTTGTCCCATAGTCTTCTTTTACGACATCCACTGAACGAGATGGATTGGATGTTCAACCATCATATATAGCCTATAGCACACTAATTATCTTTAACCTCTTTGGCGTTACGTACTCTTATAGGTAAGCAAAGGCATATAATTATCACATATCTATACTATACGGCCGATATTTTCAGAAATCTATATATCTTATTTGTATCTCATAAAGTACATAGTAACAAAGCACATTACCTATATCGGTAAGCCGATAATAAATAGAGCCACCCACGGCCACCTTTAAAAAGATATCTCATGGATTTATGAATAACAACTGATGTTTACATTTGCAACGTGGTTCATTTGTATCTTTGTTTTGATCATATGTAGGTATTTACTTGATAAGATTATGTTTTTCAATAATATGGTATTTAGGTATTTATATCTAACCGACCTAAAAAAAGGTTCGCAATTCGTCGCATCTTTCTTATTTTTTAAGTCCATTAGAAGTCATTTGAGAGAAAAAACTTTTTTTGTTTGTTAGGGTATATTTTCAAGATGATCGGTAGTCATCATGCACTTTAGAGTCTATTGGAGAAACAGAGGGAACAAAAAATTAAAATCAAAATTTATTGTGATTTTGGTATTTTTAAGGTTCCGTACCCAAAAGTTAAAAACTAGATTCTATTACTAAGACTCCGCTGTCTGTCAGTCCGTCTTCTATCACCAGGCTGTAACTCATGAACCATGATAGCTAGACAGTTGAAATTTTCACAGATGATGTATTTCTATTGCCGCTATAACCTTTTCGGCCGCCATTACTTAAAACAGAATAAAATAAATATTAAAGTGGAGCAAGCAAATCCATATAACAAACGTGATTTTTTGTATAGATAATGGTACGGAACTTCTTGTGCAAAGATGCATTAAAAAGTACATAAATTGGTAATGCCAGACGTTTCACTGGCATAATACTATTTCTTTGTATGTCTTGACTTGATTAATTGCCGAATGCAATTGCATAGGAGAATGATGCATACGAGTGTGTTCTTCGCGACGTGTTGCGCGGCGACCGGCTCTCGCGCTGGTCGCGCCGCGCCGCCGCCGACGCCGAGCGCTGCCTGGCGCTGGCCGCCGCCGCGCTGATGCGACCGGCCTCGCGGGATGATGATAGCGGGTGAGATATTACTATAGGCTACACAAATTATCAACAAACTTATCTGTACCGGTCGTGACGGCGCTACTAATCTTACCAAGCTGTATGAAGTTTCATTAGTTCACTATTTAGCCACCACCAAGAAAACTTATCTTCTACTACTGACTCTTTTGATCGCGTTGGCATATAAAGATTATTGATTATTTTACAACTGAAAGAGAACGAAAACCTGATTATTTGTTATAAATTTCACCCTTATATCTGAATGCATTACTGAGAAGAAAATGTTCGACAGACTAACTATAAGGGTTCCGATTTTGCGTTTTGAAGTGTAAGTTGGCAAGAAACTGAAATGACCTTGAATGCGCAGTAGCCGATTTTTATACAAATTTTAAGGTGTGCAGCCCCGCACGTGCCGTTTGTGGCCAACTTATGTGCCGGGTAAAATACGGCTCTAAAAGTAATAGTTGCAAGTCACATGTTGTAATTCCAGCGGCATGTCGTGGTGCGTGGAGGCGCTGCGCGGCTACAGCGGCGGCGGCGCGGGCGCGCGGCTGGAGCTGGGCGGCGCGCTGGCGTCGCTGCGCGCGGGGCGGGCGGCGGCGGCACAGCGCGCCGGACTCAAGGCGCTCACCCGGCTGAAGGCGGTGGCGCGCGCGCATCCCAACGACAGGGTGCTGCGCGCAGAGGCTAATGCTGACGCTGCCTTTGTTGCGTATGCGGTATGTCTTGCTATTTTTTTGCGTACGTGAAAATAAATTTAACTGAATAAATCCATTTTTTCTATCAGTTATATTTTAGATTCATATTGCATCTTTGATACTAATGTGTAGTATTGAATTTGAATATTCGACAATAAAACCGAAAAAAAATTGTCTTTCTCGTCTCCGTGCTCTAATCATCAGGTTAATTCTCCATCTTCATAGGTACTTTTCTGTCACTACTATGCAAGAACTGTGAATTATTTAAGTTTTTATCTTTAATCTTAATATACCCTAAACTCAGGAGAGTACTGAATGTTGTAGTTTATAACCGTTCGTCCCTACCACGTCAGTTGGGCAAGTACGGCGAGGCGCGGTCGCTGAGCGAGGCGGCGTCTCGCGACGACCCGTACTCGTGCGCGGCGCGCGTGTCGTGGGCGCTGGCGGCGGCGCGCGAGGCGGGCAGCACGCCGGCCGCGTGGGCCGCCGCCGCCGCGCCGCTCGCCGCCGCCGCGCATCTCGACCCCGCCGATCTTATCGCTATGCACGACCTGGGTAAATATACCACTTTATTTACCATCCCATTTACAGATATTCATATAGCCTAATGCCTAATGGCGAGACAGTGCCCTCGGCCGAATACTCGATGCGTATAAACAGTGCGCAGTGCTCAGCCTAGCGAGTGAACGAGGAAATCACTGTCTCGGCTGAGTAACATTTGTCTCGCCCGTTTACTCGGTACGTACGATCAAGGCATAAGGATGCAAAGCTTGGAAAGGCAAGTGATTACGCTGCGTAACGCCAGGAGAAGCATTGCGACGTTTCTAGGTGCATTATGAATTCGCTGACCGTGTAACCGTTTTACCGTTGTATGTGACCTGAAAAACTGAATAACAACGGCCCATCAGTTACGAATCTATCAACAAGTAGAAGCTGTGACACAACACCCTTCTGATTTTGGAAAGACGTTCCTCCATACTTTATCGAATGCTGGCATGAGTGAATCCAGGAAATTCATTGCCCCCTTCCTTAACAATCTAATTATAATTTTCTCGCAACTTCGGTGGACTTATTCTATCGTAAAGTGATATTTCCTAAAGCCAAACTTCTAGCTAAAAGAAAATTTACTAAAAAAGTAACTTTTTTATCACTATTGCATAAGTGCTCGCTGCGTCGCGTAGCATCTCGGTCTGCGCTGACCCTAAAAGTTTGCTACAGAAAACTAAATCAGACTGTATACCTAGTTTTGTAGTTTTAAAAGTTGACTTTTTAAAGGTGGCCGGTGAAAATACTTAGACCTTCCGTAGTTGATCCTACTTTTTTCCCTCTATAAAACGTTGTTCAGTATCAGGAACAGACCTCCTTGACCAACTTGATATTTGTGAACGACTAATGCCGAGTGTCCGTTCAGCGCTAGCCCTGGAGAAGAGTGGTTCAGAGGAGAACGCGTCGTCGGCGGAGGCGCGGTGGTCGCGCATGCGCGGCGCGGCGGGCGCGGGCGCGTGCGCGCGCTCGCTGGCGGCCGCCGCGCTCGCCCGCCTCGCGCGCCTGCGCAACCAGGACCCCGCCGCCGCAGACCACTGGTACGACAATATCTGTTGTAATTAGAATAAAACGAACAAATTAAAAATAGAACGTTTGGAAATCTTGACTCCTCCAAATTTAAATAATAACGTCTCTTTTTACATAATATAAAGAAAGAGCAAATCTGGCCGCGCAAAAAGATGAGAAAGATATTTAATTTTAACTTTAAACTGCCTCTCTTTTTATCAATTACCTTTTCTGGCGTTGTCTTGCAAATAACTCGTCAAGATGGATATGGTGCAAACGTCAATTGACATTAATAAATATATTCGTTGGCAGGTACAGCATGGTGGGCGGGTGGGACGCGGGCGTGACGTGCGCGTTGGCGCAGCTTCACAGCGAGATGGGGGACACCAACACCGCCAAACATCACTACCAAGACGTGAGATTATTTATTGCACTTGATTGATATACTTATTACTAGCTACACTTCACGGTTTATCATCATACACAGCAGCGCCATCTACTTTATAAAGCGCCATTCATCAGACTTTTTACCAAACCTACGGGGGTCGCGTTCTTTTTGGGATACCAAGTACCATGTTTAATAATCCAAGGTATCAGCTAACTCCATATCAAATTTCATAAAAATTGGCTCAGCCGTGAAGAAGTAACAAACATACAAACTTTCGTCTTTAGTGGGAAGTGGGATGGGATGGGATAATATTAGTTAAAAAAACCTTATCTTCATCATTATTAATTTAAAAGCTAGGCTTCTGCCGGCAGAGTTCCTTCCATTTGTCTATCCATAGCGAGTTCCTTTATTTCAATGCGTTAATTTCACCATTATATTATATTAGAATGCTAGTTTTTTATATCGTGACCAATTGATCACCCCGTGATTGTGGCCATTTGATGTGACCAACAAAAATTTATGATTATCATGAAAAGATATACGCTGCTCAAAACAAGCATGATATCAGCCACAGAGTGAGAGTTGGTTGCAATGTTTATCAGCAACAAAATTAAGATCTTGCGTTAACCCACATGATAGAAGATAAGTCCCTATGGGTCATTAGTTATTAGTCTTCATAATGTATATTAATAATTAAGCCTTAATTATTGTAAAATTAATCTTTGCTGTTAATATCTTCGAACTCGCTGGCGTCCGTGCTAAAACTTATAGAAAGTACTTGTACGTGTGCTCTTTGTCAAGTCAGTTAGTTATAATGCAGGTAGAGGCTGTGTGGCCGTGCGAGGTGTCTGCGCTGGAGTGGCTCGCCGGCGACGCGCCGCCCGACGCCGCGCTCGCGCACTACCGCCGCGCCGCGCGCCTGCAGCCGAACAACGTGAGCCATACCTACTCAACTAATTACCCGACTGCAAGGAAGGAGCCTCCCCGAGTGACGTTAAGCTGATCGTACCCTAGATGACGCAGAGACTAGTTGACTAATCCTTCCACCACGATGTCTGATCCTATGAACCATCAGACACGATTAAGAAGAAGAAAAAGAATAAAGCCGTGGTCGCATCCGTTGTAAATGGATCATGGGAACACCTTTAAACGTACATTCTTGGTATACACTATACAGAGGATGCGATTGCTTTACCATGACCATTTTTATACCTATGCATTATTTAACCCTTTTTAGACACCACGTAGTCGGGTTATAGTTTTTTTAACTTAATTTTTATTTTTAAGATATCGACATTCCGAACCATCGTAAAACTATTTTTACACTAAGCATTTAAGCTGTCTTCATTTTTATAAATTGAAAATTTTTTAGTTTTTATTAAACTTACCTTAATTATTTTATCGATCTCTTTCAGGACAAGTCTAGAAATGGTTATTCGCCATTTTTTTCTGAAGGTTTTTCCATGGTATTAACGAACCAAAAGATGAACTGTTAAATCGTACACCGTACTTCGATGAATTGTAGAATAGGCTGCATATCAATATCTAATTTAATAACCCTAGTGTTTGTCTACAGCCGCGGTGGGGCCTGCTGATGGGCGGCTGCCTGCGCGCCAGCGGCCGCTACCAAGAAGCGCTGGCTCTCTACAAGAAGATGAACGCGAGGTTCCCAGACAACATTCAATGTAAGTTAAAAGGTTTTTATTAAGTCTACTACCCACGGAACTACTCGTACTAGAGTACGTTCTCGTGCTAACCTCAGATTCCCGCTCCCGATCTCGTCAAAAATTTCTGCCGTCTTGTTCTTTTTTATTTGATGTCGATGGTAGCAAACTTGTCAGTTCTCATGGAGCCAACTTAACGGCTCTTTCAGACGGCAAAAAAGTGAGAATACTAAGGAGGATATTTTTTTATTAAGAATGAGTGAGTACGAATATACGTAACGTCTTATGGCACAACCTTTTTATCTCTACACTTGCCGAAATTAGGAATCAGCAGACTGAAGTAACATCTGTTCTGGAAATGTTTCAGGCTTGAAATTGATCGTAAAGCTATGCGGCGACCAAGGCCTCTCGGAAACAAGTACATGGACTCGCGAGCTACAGCGTGCACAAGGTCGGGTCAAACAGCAGGAGCGTGGTACGTATTTAGTACAATCTCTTTCCGATTTAGCAGTAATATTTCACAAGATAATTTATAGCGTTAGTACTAATCTGTTAATAGACTATAATTTACATTAAAACTTAGTCGAATCTTAAGATTTAAAAACATTTACTCACCAAATTCCTTTGCGTGCTTGTGCACGTGTTTCAAACACGAGTCATCCTCAGGTGGAGGTGAAACACGTGTCGCAAAGACACGTGATCACGTTATTTAATTAATACTGAATTAATTAACTAAACGGAACCCTTCAAAATAATGTTCTTAATGCGGGGTTTGAATGTGAAGAAAGTGTTTTCATGTAAAACATCTACTTTGCTGTTCTCTAGTTTATAGAGATCAAAGGCCTGAAAACCTATCTATATTTAAACCTAAATAACATTGATTGGGCTTTTTCCGCAGTATCCGTGACGTCAGCTGGAAGCGGTTCATCTGGCGCCAGCCAATCTCCTATTGATCAGATTAGAGGTAGGAAAACATTTTATTACGTCCTTTAAGATATATTACAATAATAAATCTGGACAAATAAATATATTCATTGACGTTTCCTCGTGTTCCTTATATCTATATGTTCTACTGATAACAGCATGCGCGACGAACGTATCTACACTGATTTATCTAAAGTAATACCATATAAAATAATAATAAATCTTTAAATTGTTATTTATATATTTCTATATAAAATATATATCTATTAGCTATGACCGAATTACCCATTCGTGTCTAAGCTTTGGCACTAATCACGGTAAAGATAGGAGCACCAACCCCGCTCCTATCACTGGGATCCAGCCTGAAGCGTACCAATCCCTCGTCCGTTCCTACCTATGTTAATCTACAGTTACATTTGAACACATATTAAAATTATCAACAGCAATATCATATCAATATCAAATACTAATAAAGGCCATATTAAATCACTAGAGCACAATACACGTCTGCACCGCTCGGCGAACCCAAGGAGAAAAGCGTTACACTGATACTCACCCCGACACTACTACTGCCAAGAGGGGTTTACCTGAAGTGGGGCGATACCTGTCACGTGATGTTACCGGGCGCTAACATATCTTTATAAAAAAGGACCCTCAGGCCACGTGTTCAGACCGGCTAGTCCGATCGTCGGACACAGAATTTTTGATTCCTGGGTTCGATTGATCGAACTAAAGTTACTTCTTATAAAGTACATTTTCATATCGAGCAAAGATCGGTGAAATGCAGTCGATTGTGAATACGCAAAGAACTATGACGCAACATCTTGTAAACAATTCAGACATACCTATATTATATGGTATGATGTTGCATTACTGCGTCGATTTTACGTCATGGCCATACCCTCGATCTATTATCATACGACGATGCGCAATTTTTTGAAATGAAATAACTTTATTGTTTGATTACAACTATCACATTGATCATATTACTTCTTTTTATTTTGTTGTACGAGCTAGCAACGTACAGTGACAAACTTTCATTCATTATCATTATTATTTCGTGTAGATGACACGGTCAATCGACCATGCACGCACACCCTTTTTCATTGCATTTAGTTCGCTATCGTTCATGAAGATCGTACCGCGTTAGGTTAGGTTACCTATTACTTATGATCATAAATTATCAAATTAAAGTTTGTTAAGTACAGATTTTTGTAAGTGATTGCAAAATATATTTTATCAGTTAATTGCACGTTTTAAATTTAATGTACATGTGTGGAACAGATATATTTATTATAATGTGTTGTAATAAATACTGCCTTACTGGGACCGCATAAGTGTCCAGGTGGCCTACTATCATCTCTTAAAACCATGCAAGTTCCAGTGAGTAAGCGAGACAGTGCGATACAAGATGTAATGCGACATCCCCCTTACTCACTGGATCTTGCATGGTTTTAAGAGACGGTAGTAACTCCCCAGATCAAAAGTTGTCATTTTACCTATTATGCATCTTCCTTGACCTTTATTCAGAAATTTCTGTCAGTCTTACAAGAGTATAAGCTGGGCTGGGCTAGTATTCTTCGCACAAAGTGCTAAATATAAAAATGTTTTTTTACAGCTACTTCGAGAGGTGGCAGTGGTCGCGTCGACAGCGCTATGACACGAGTTACTAGGTACGTAAGGTTATTAATTTTTTTACAAATTTGTAAACCAGAAATTCCTTCATATGATTATAGTACAGTCATCACTATTATGTAAACAGAGATGACTATCGTCGAAGCCTACTATATTATCCGATTTTGTTTTTACAAAGATGAAATATATTGTGGAACTCGATAGGCTAGAGTGGCGTGAGTATTCATAACGATAGCGCCCGTCAAGCGACGGCGGGTGTGCGGCAATGTTTGGTCGCCATTAGTGGCATTTTCTATCTTGAGCTCCGTGCTTCGGAAGGCACGTTAAGCTATTGGTCCCGGCAGTCGTTAGGCTATGTCAGATGCCTTTGGTGGTGCCTAATGGTCAGACGGCAGTCACTCCATTTTAATAACCAGTACCGCCAATAGGACCTTGATTAAAAGCGTACCCTGGGCTCTGAAGCGCAAGCTGAAGATGCAACCGGGAAACACGCTCGGACGAAGCAGAAGAAGACAAGTTATTATTAAATAAATTGTTCTAATACAATTAAATCTACTTATAACTAGTGATGTGATCTTTACAACACATATCCACGTGACATTTGTACAATGTCACAGAACGTGCCTGAAAGAGCGACGACAGTCGGTTCGAGTTAATTAGGATACATTAGCATTTGAATGCATAATTTCTCCTACGCACCAGACAATTTCACAAGTTAGACGGGTGTGGGGTTAGGTAAGGTCAACCAATGGGACACCTCATTGATTTGATACAAAGCCATATAGATCAATTTGTAAGAATTTAACATTTGAGAAAACTTTTTATTTGTTTAGAGGTGCTTTGCACTTTGCAAAAACTGTAAAAACGGAACACCTGTCTGTCTATCTGTCTGGTATCTCATGAACCGTAATTTCACATATTATTGTTTTTCTAGACACAGTTTTATATATATTCCCAGCTATTCCAATGATGCTGTGATTCAGGACACTATACACCCTGTATCCCGTTCAGTTCAACGCTCTGCAGGCCGGAAGCAAAACGTGGAAGAATTCGAGGAAGACCTGCCCTTGCCGCCAGAATAATGAACATTTGATTTACCTACCTGTGTTAAGTTATTCGTACTTTCCTATTAACGACTCGTTACTTATTTATATGATATATCAATAAAATCTTGTATGAATGCCATCATGTTTTTGTGCTAGTTGCAGTCTTTCTTTCTCCAATATGTGCCTTCATGGTTGCATTTTCGGCTGTTTGAATCCGGAGACCACTTATCCACTCTCTCTTTGCGTGACCTTAAGTATTTCTTGATATGTAAAAGGTAATTTCAAAGAACGTCCAAGGCTCGCACGGCCTCCACAGCAACGTGAAAGCTTGTCCACCATGTCACAGACATGAATGCTGCCCCGATTGCAGCTTTTTTCGCGGTCTTTTCGCCTCTTCACATCCAGCGCGGTATTATAAGCTCAAACTACATAGATTATAAGCTTAAACGGTATTTTAAAGCCTCAATTTTCATGTACACATTAAAAAATATATACAAAAGAAAAAACACAGAATAAAGTTTAGTAGGCCTGAATGGCTGGACTGTCTGATAAGAAGTAACCTAGTTTGACCACGACATGGTATAATATCAAGTATAAACGAATAGGTTTAATGATTTTCTCACCGGCGCAGAATACCTAATAGTACTAACGCATCACAGGCAAATAAAAATTAAATACTTGTTTAAAAAATAACTTCTTTATTTACATTAATCATTGAAAGCATGTGTATTTTATTAAAAATAAATAACAATATAACGCTGATGTTCTATTTTTACAGATTCTTAGACTAGAAAAACATCATTTTGTAAAGTATTAAATTTTATACTTAGTGTTTTTACTGATTGTCCTTAGTCGCCTAAAGGACAATTTCCTCCTCTGCTTCCTCATTATATATAATGCCTATAGCACCCCGTCTACTGAAACAGTTTGTAAGGTAGCACTATTTATGACCTTTGTTAAAAATTTAAAAATCGGTTGTAACTTAATACGCTTTTAAGGATCGAAGATAACAGGAAATCTGTCGTTGCGCCAGCCGTGCAAACTAAAAAAAACTCTATCGACTATATCTCATGATTTCCCCTTTCTGTAAATAGCTGATTGCCGACAAAATTAATTCTCCCTAGTTCCGCAGGCACTTAGTTCCATAGTACTAGTGTCAATTGTTTTAGGAGTAGTTCCATAAGGTCTAGCCGCTTGAACCAGTTAGTATTAATGACCCGAAAATGTATTATGAAATGCTTGCTAAACTAGTCATATCTCATCATAACAGTTTTACCCACAGTTGAGAATTGAGCCTCTTTTTGTGTATATTCTAAGACAACACACCCTAGTGATGATGATAATTAAGAATCAATGTTATTTGTACAGCTTCTTTATCGGTACTAAACGACAATATTGTCGCGCTGTCAGCATTATGATGGTTATTGATCGATTTGTACGTTGCTCGTACACTTTGTGTATGCCAAATTGGTGTTATAATTTATGCCGAAATAAAGGTGTTAATTTAAAAACTAGTAGCGATCTAATTATTTGTTTGGTAGCTTTAACAATCTTGTTTGCTTAACTGCAAACACAACCGTGGTTTCTTAGTGAGATATTATTACAAGGTGCTTCGGCTTATATTCGTCATAGTTTAAGTAATTTAATATCACATCAAAATAAATAAAAAATAAATAAAATGTTTCTACATAATTCACATACTTAGTTACAATGTTATATTAAGGGGCAGTAGGGGCTCTCTAATCATAAATTTGGTAAAATAAATAATACTGAATATGATCCAAGAAAATTCACCATAATATTAAATCATGGTATGCATACGTAAGCTATATTTTGTAGATATCCATCTGCTTTGAACGGTAATAAATAAAAATAATGTGATGAAAAGAGTAGCCCGTGTACCGATATTTTTCTTAACGAACACAGCTTAGGTATAAGTTACATACAAATTAGTCTGAAAAATTATTCTACCATGTTAATATTTACAAACAATTCGTACAACGCACAATTAATAATTGCTTTGAATAATTCAAAGAAACGTATAGACGGCACTTGATACACTGCACCTTTCATGTTCTCAACGAACGTTTCAATTAAAATTAAGAGTGAAATTAAGTATTATATTTCTTCCGTAATTATTACAGGTTTTCGTTAACAAATTAAAAGCATTTATGTATATTAATTTAGAATTATCTTAATATTTATCGGCCTTGAGCTGAAAACAAATACGGACCTTAATGAGATACATATAGGCATACTACGCCGCACTTTCAGTGGTCATTCACATCGCTTTGCTTTATAAATTGAATGGCAAGTAGGCACCCCGTGTCAATGACTTTCACCAAATGTACCTAACAAATATTTCCCTTATTTAAATTTATTAAATACTTTTTTCCACTATTAAATGCCCAACAGACTAGTGATGAGAAACACTAAAGCACTGACAAAGACTTGTATAAATATTTTTAAAGATAATAATAAATTAAACATGTACACTGATATCATAATGGCACCACGATAACGGTGAAAAAACGACAACATATCATACATAATGCGCAGTACTTTAAATTCATAAACAACTTTGGCCCCATCTCTCGGTATAACCTCAACTTATCCTTATCAGTGGTGTCATTTAACGTTCAAACAAAACTTTCGGCGATAGAAAGCCACGTAATGCAAACAAAATATTGCGTAATGATTGTCCACATGGCGTATTTATAGTTAAGATAAATCACTGCTACCATTTCACTTTGTAAAGCGTTCATGTGTGTAGCTGCGAGTGGCGGTGCGGCTCACAGTATGACGCGGGCGTAGGGGTGCTCGATGTGCCCGTACTGGATGGCCAGCAGCGTGTCCTTGACCCGCTGGAACACCGGCTGCGGCTGCTTCATGGTGGGGATGTTGATGTGCTTGTCCAAGAATGCGATCCTACTGATCGGACTGATCAACACAGCGGTGCCCGCGCCGAACATTTCTAACAACTGTAACAAAATTATGTTATTGAAAAGATATCACTAAATAATTAGCATAGCGGATAACGAAATGTTTATCATTTCGCATAAGTTTCTGATCATTACAGCTGAGTTAGCTGACTGCGACCGAATTTTTTCGTCACTTGCTGCTCTTTTCGTATCTTGTCACACCCAAACGTGCCATACCATGGCATGTTGGTCAAAAAATAACGAAATGAAGTCCCAAAAAAACAATTTCATTTACATTTTCCCCACCCAAAAACAGTAGCCGATCGCTACGATATTGTATTGGGCCGGTTTTATAACCGAATAACATTATCATTTTAGGTGTATTAGTTGTTTCATTAAGAGTATGGATGAAGACACTCACTCGTCCTTTTTCATTGAGTTCAATGATCCGATCCATGGTGAGCACTTCCTCCTTGACCGTAAGGTCCTCCCATTGGCTGGCCAACTCCAAGATGGAATGCCGCGTCACGCCCGGCAGAATGAGGCCGTTCAGCGGTGGCGTGCACAGCTGCTTATCTGCCAAGTTGCATGATTACGTCAATATATTATGATCATTTGTGTATAGCAGGCAAGGGGTGACGATATAAGTATAACAAAATGCAAGCTTTATAAGAGATGGCTTTTAAAATTACCTACTCACACGCATCGCTAAAAACAACTTTATATCTTAAAGACCATAAAGATAGTAGTCCACAAAGGTCAAAAATTTGTATTTTCAGAATGTGGGGAATCCCCCACAATTACTGCATAACTTTTAAAAATAACTTGGTAAAAATGTTATTATTGCTGGGTTGTTCTTTAAGGATTTAACAAAAAACTGGATATAAGTATCAGAAAACGAAACATCATGTCTTCATTTAAAACTTATTGGTATCTTAGCCGAATGAATGTAGAACTAATTCATACTCTTAATTACAGTCATTAAACAACTTTTTCTTGTGCGCAAATATATATTTTCTTGTTATTTCAAAGGCGCAATCTTAGCTACGCCCACTGATGTTACTGACCCTGTTGTTGCTTCAGACACTTACGAGAATTTACCAGCCTGAGGTCAAGCGTCGGCGATAACATTGGCAGTATCGCACTTCCACGGATATCTAGTTATGGAATGCATGATCTGATGGACACCAATTAAAGCACAACTTCGGAGTTCTTATCATGTCATGAATTTGTTTGTAAAGAACTCGGATGAGACATAACCAGGTTAGGCCAGTTCTTTTTTTAAATAGTTTTTCTTTTTTCTAATAATATAAATGTGAGTTTGTGTATTTGTATGATTGTCCGTCTTTCATGTCATGGATCTATATCAATCTTCATAAATTTCATTTCATTTAAATCCGAGTGGGCATCGGTTATCGCACCTAACCTCGGCGTAGCATACGAAAGCTAGTAAATATATATGTATTGTTTTCTTGTAAAAAAAATAGGAGCAACATCCAATACAGTAGATAACTGCATAGGGACCTATCCAATATTCATATTGGAACAGCATTTTATTAAATTAAAAAGTATTAAGTTGTGATAAATGTTTGGCATAGCTTACCTCCTTGATCATTAACGTACACGGCGAATATGTTCATTGAGCCTACTTCAGTGAGTTCATGGTTTGGCCCAAACAGCCACAATACTTGGTGGTGACCCAATTTCGCCGCTCTGACCGTAGCCTCTGTAAACCAAGCCCATAAATTTATTGGCAATTCGTTATCAATATGACACAATGCTAAAATTAAATCTCAATCAATTACTTTTGACATCGTAAAAACTTGGAAATTAGGTTCTTATCATAACTTGATAAAAATAGTACTATTAAGTATTCTGTGATAAAAGTAAGATCATATCTATAAGATACGTGTGCTTACGTTGACTTCACATGAATTTACAATATTAATAAAACCAAACAACAATGAATAAGTGCCAAAACAGTGTTATCACTATGTTTCTACCGAAAGAAAACACACAGCTGGGTCTTTGTTCAATTATTTTTCTAAAAATAGGTTAAAGTACAGTACAGTACGCCTCCAAGTTGGTACAGTCAACTATACCAACTTGGAGGCGTACCGGAATGACCAAAAAATTATAATTGCACGCACACCGCAGTGTTACCGATGGTCTTACGAACGGTCGTACGAACAAACTGTTCTCAGATATTGTAACTATGAAAATATTCCAAAATATAAATAAATACTGACCTATAGTTGGGCCGTAATTGGAGCCCACCTTCCTATTGCCGACTCCTCCCGGGAACGCGCGCACGACGTTGGGGTCTGCGTAGATGGACACCGCGCCGTCGTGGCTGGTTTTGTAATACGCACTAACTGGACTCAGGAGGACGAATAGTAATGCGCTCTCCGGGGCCATTACGCCGAAAGTTGCCTGTGAAACAATTTATCCTATAAAAATTGAAAAACCGGCGGTAGGCGACACAAAGAAATAAGTTTGTCTGTATCTAACTTCTTTATAAACTTTATTAGAAGTTGTATAAATTATGATATCGTACAAGGATCTTCCGATCTCGACGAAATAATTAAATCGCTTGTTTAAGAAAGGGTTGTGATTTTAACATATAATTCAAGGAATTATAGAAAAGTAGTTCCTAATTATTATAAACAAAATTTAACAAGAGCAATAATTTTGCATTGAGCGCAAATTTGTAAATAAAATTTCCTTGGTTTTATTGCTTTATTCTATCTAATTAAGATAAATGACGAGATTACCTAGAATACTTATAAAGGTATATCCACGTCACATAATAGATATTAATAATATGCGTTTATCTTCGTTGGCCGTGGGGTTTTCTGCTTACTTTACTGATAGGTTTCCCTTCCTTTTCCAGTAATGCCTTAAACCCGTAAAGGGCGAAGGATAAAAATATTTCCTGGGCCTCTTTACGACTGCACCAGTGGCTTTACGATAGTTCGTCAACGTTACACAGGCGGCCGAGAATTAATAGTATGCCAAATCTAATCTTAATCACTACATAGTATACAACAAAGTCGCTTTCTCTTTCCCTAGTCCCTTTGTATGCTTAAATCTTTAAAATTACGCAAGGGATTTCGATGCGGTTTTTTCCGGGGCGGGTCGCTAACATAAAAAAAGAAGCGCGTTTGACCAAGTAGTGAAAAATGTTCAGAAAAGTTTAAGAATAACTCCGATCTGATCGTCATATTAAATTGAATGATATATTTTTTAAAGGTAGAGTAATATTATAGTAACCTCGCAGTATTGATTATGTAACGCATTCATACATATGGCGCGGTCAACCTATATCGTGGTATCTAATAATTAAGATAAATATGATTTGCAAAATGTTATCGCGCAATTGATAGGCATAGTTATTTCAATAGATACATTTTCCTTATATTTTTTAGGTACCACGAAACGAAGTACATGTCTCTAAAACATAATTATTATACGAGTAGCTTTTTAAGCCATCAGCCAGATATGCCAATCTATACTAGATAGAAGAGGAAGATTGGGCTACACAGTATAAACATTATAGTACATGCTGGTTTTGAGCAATAAATATAAGAAGAATTGAGAGCATGATCTTGATAGGCTTCTCAATCGGGCTTTGAAGAAAAAGTCCGGTTAACAAGATGTTATTATAATTTTCCCTCTTTGAAGTAATTAATACATAAAATAAAATTTGGCATAATACTTCATAACCGGATGCCTGCCTGACGACAATCTTTATTAGGAATGCTGTTGTCGGTGGAATCCGCCACCAGCCATGCAGATACACAAACCTCTGACGCCATTTCGCGAAATGGAGTGGTATGTTCTTAAACTGGACCACACTATCTAGCAAAAACTTAATTGATTAAAGATATATTAATCAGCTTTTTTTCTGATAAACAAGTTGGGCGATAAGATAAAAAAAAAATTACAGTTTTTGCTATTTTATGCCAAACAGTGCATGGTTTTAGCGTGTCTATATATTCGTATATATTTCCAGAATTGAAGTACATACTCTTATTGTATTAGTTGTAAGTATAAGTATACTTATGTCACATATTATTATAATTCATATTATTAGAATTCATATTGAGATAAGACGCCATACCTCAGTTCCTATTAATGTAGGTCGAATGTAGAGCGTGGAAGTTTCCGAGTGTGGGACCCACTCTTGGTCTATCTGTATCAGCCTCGACATACATTTGACTAATTCTTCTCCGTCGAACATGGGCAGGCCCGACCTTTGCGCGGCTAAATTCATCCTATCCATATTGCATTCTGGACGAAACAATCGTATTTTGTCATCCACCCCTCTGTATGCCTTCATGCCTTCAAACAACTGTAATTAAAAACAAACAAGTAACGTCATTCAGTATTTCCCTGCATTAAAAACATGTTGATATGAAGACGAAGGGAAAGATAAAATTTGTTTACAATAATGTTATCACTCCTCCGACTGCCTACGATGTTCGCATCAACAAGATTATTTAATATTCGAGAAATAGATAGATTGGAAATGTAGTCCTCGTTTTAAGAAAGAGACTTCAACAGACGCAGTGGTCAAGATCGACGCGGATAAAATACTAACATCAAAAATGCAAAAGAAATTATATTACTAATTAATTACAATACATTACGAGATCCTTGAGCATGTAGGGATAATTAGAATTTGGTACAATTGTTTAAACTAGTTGTTAGTTAAGAAAAGTTGTTTGTATTAACGATGGGGCATTTTTATGTGAAACTTATTAGAAGTGTGTACCTGTATCGCGTAGTGTAGAGCTTTCGCTGCGGGGTGCAAGGACAAGTTTTCGAAAGGCGTTATTTCAGGTTTTTGCCAGCCCCCGAGATGCTTATGATACTGAATCTTGAGCATGTGGTCTGTGAAGTATTTGCCAAACCCTAGGTCACTCGCGTCTGGTTTGGGTTGGAGCTGGTATGGTGCCGCCAATCGCACTTGCAAATCGTCATACTGTAACATAACATTATATTGTTGGATGTATGAAAACTTAACTAAAAAAATATATTGGTTTTCTATTTTATTCAAAAAATGTCACCTAATCAAGTCCCATATTGACTTTGTATTGCATCAAATATAGTATTGCTATTGGAAGTGCTCATTTTAGTAAGAAAGTGTAGAACACGTTGCATCATGAGTGACGCAGGTCACGTGTTTATCGGCATGTTCTTATGTATTATAATTTATCAATGCATGTGCTGACGACTACTGAAGCCTGGCCAGTGGTATAGAAGTAAATAAATAGTTTACTTGCTAATGTCGCTAACAGAATGTGATAAAAGTTCAGAAGCACACAATAATAAATAAATAAATAATAAATATATAGGGACAAATCACACAATGCGAGGTTAATTTCTTTAATTAAGGGCATTGATAACAAGATAGCACTTTTATTATTAACGACCTCTGGAGCGGATTAGAAATTACATGTATTGTTTTTGTTAAGGTAAAACTACTCTGATTTAGCTTCTTACAGAAAAGATCTTTCATTTTAAAAAGGTACATTTGGCCGTTGCCCGTACCATAAATACGCTCTCGTAATAATTGAAAACCTTAAGAAATTTTTACTTGCAAGCCGGCAACTTTATTAACTAAGGTTCTTTCGAAACAGTATCCATATATTCCCCCTCATTCACTCAGCTAAGATAATCATCAAGATAATCTCAAAACTAAATACGCAAGTTCTCATTACGGCATAACTATAACTAATAAGTATATTTATTACAATTATACGGATATTTTTTAGATTAGTTAAGCAATGGGTATAATAACCGTTAAATTATTTTATATTTCATTGTAAAATAAAACAACAACAAAAATACGGCAGAATATACAGACGCATTTTTAATGGGCTTGTCGGATGCGCATAATTTGTAGCTTTTAATCCAGTTTTATTTTGAATGATAAGCAAAGGGTCTAATAGAAACGGATTTGTTATGAAAAACAAAAGTAAAATAATAAAAGGGCAAATGTATTGCATAGAATTAAGAATCATCATAACAGCCACAAGACGTCCACTGCTGGACATAGGCCTCCCTCATAGATTTCCAATCGGACCGATCTAAAGCGGCTCGCATCCAGCGTCTTCCTGTGACCTTAATAAGGTCGTCGGAAAAAGAGACACGGTGTTCAATGCTTATCATCTCTCGTCGAAGAGATTCACGAAAAGTCTGACTGTTCCAGATGACTTTTAATAGCGAATATACACTGGTTTCGCAGTGTTTGGGTGGTTAGACAAGCACGCAAGTTGTTACTTCTATTGAGACGAGACGCATTTCTTAACGTTTATTAATTTCAATCTATTTTACAACATTTTAAATGGCCCTGCAGGCTACAGAAATATGTAGTAAGTACTATGGCGGTTAGAACATTACAGTAATTAATTAAATAACACCCTTTCTCGTTTATCGATATTTTTACGTAAAAAAACAACAGAAAAGTTATATTAGTAAAAAAAGGATTTTTATGAATATCCCCCTTGGCTTGACTCACGACCATTCATGTTGAATTGAATAACTTTTCCAAAGGAACATTCATGCTTCAGGGTAAAATTAAAAGAAATTTAGTAGGCACAAAAACATATTTTAAAGACATGCTTAAATTTAAATAATCTACACGTGAAATTTCAATTATCAACTCACATTTTGGCTTCGCTTGATTAAACTAGATACGTTCTTATTTGCACGAAGAAAAAAGAAAACAAACCACTTTTATCGCGTTACGTGTGCAGATAACGCCTAGTCACTATGGAATCAGTACAACGATAAATTATGTTATTTTCTTTTTGTAACGGTTTTCTGTGCTAATTATTATTTACTTATATAAATCAATTCAATTCAATGAACTCAACGAAATTATATTATTATGAAAGTTCATAAAGCGTCTCAGTAGACATCGAAGATCTTTTAGACATCATAGATTGAATACTTGATCAAACTCTGTTATATTAATCTATAAGTGCTTGAACTAAATGGAAATGCCTCCGTGGTCCAGTGTGTTGGTATATAAACGAATCTATTTAAAGACACTATCGGTTGTAGTTCTAGACTAAAATAATACGCTGCAGATAGGAGTGTCAATATGATTAACGACAAGGTAAGTTACCTTAAAAGAGACTTCAGGCGTAATGTGTGGGCGGGGCTGCGTGGTCGGCGCCGCCCCGGCCGCCACGTGCTCGCTCTGTGCCTGCCCATCCTCCAGCTCCTTGTACCGGAGCGACGAGCTGCATCTTCGAACAGCTTGCAATTTGTGCTGGTTCTCGAGGATCCATTTCACCAGAACTTGCACCTAAACATTTGTCGAAAATGATATAAATAGTTCATTCAATTTATAACACACTTAAGTAGTTATGAGTGTTATAACATATAAAAAAATATATAGAAACCTTACTGTTTTGTAGCCAAAAAAGGTTACACATATAGAAACTTTAGTTATTGAATGGATATTTTAAATAAATAATGCAAAATTAACATCGCGTAAAATACACTGAGTACTTACATAAGAAAACAAATTTTCAGTATAAATTATATAAAAAAGCCGTGTCGCGAGAATATTTCCCACAAATGATTTCCGTTCACAACTTTTTCCATAATTACCCAAACTTTTTTAAATCTATTAATAAGTTAATGTTTTCTTTCTTAACCTATGCAGAAGGCCCTTAAATAAAAACAATTTAAGTAAAAAGGTAGAACACGTTGTCAAAATAATTAACACATATTAAATTAAAATTGATTTCAATTGACTTATACTTCATTGAGTGTTTGCACACGATAAAAATAAATAATTCAATTTAATCCAGGCATCAGGTTCCATCGCCAGTGTCATAAAAAACTATTGAAGGACCAGCACCTTATAGGTACCTACTGATATGGCTAATTTATAACTAAGTAGGTAGGTATATTAGGTAAAAAAAAATGCAGAAATTATTTTCTAAACTATAACTGCTTTTGAGTAGTACCGATTATTTTATTTTACTCAAGACTTATTGATTTTAGAGTTGGGTAAAATATATTATTTCTACTTACTACTACTTATCAAAATAAGTAATTATGTAATTTTAATAAAAAAATAAAGTAGAATGTCGTGGTTTAGTCAACTTTTTACGTTTACGGTTGTAACGTTTATTGCCTGGAAAACGCCAACTCTACGTTTATTTCCAAATTTCCATGCAATTGAAAAATTATAAAAGGATAGACATTAAACAAATACTTGGCGCAAAAATTATTATAAAAAGAAAAATTTTTGAATATACGTAAATATTTTTTGCAGTTTCAGTAGCCTATGTTTGAATTTTTATATTCCAACTGGTCATATAGGTAACCTGCCTAATAGTTCTAGCCGATTCCGTTTAGTTGTTTCTGAGTTATAAATGGTGACATTTACACATTTATTTACAACATTCAGGTTGATCACTTTCTTATGTGCGTATAATAAAATTGTCATATACATATTTGTGAATTTTTAGGTATTCCAATATTACTTCATATTAAAATCATTACCTATATATTATGATTTTAATGTGGAATTTCTTTCGTTGGCCGTTTACATATATCACATAACGAAAGAAAATAAAATGTGTAAAAGGGTACAAATTATATGGAAATCATAAACTAGATAAAATAAAATAATTACCTGATTTCGTCGGATCGGCATTTTAATCGCTAGGTATGCAATGTAATCCACAATACGACACAAAATATAACTATTGTTTTCTTATTTTGATAATCACCTTAAAATATTATTAACTCTAATTTAATCAATCAACTTTAAAATATATAAAGCACTGTAGTTCATTCATATGCTGCTAAGACTTAACTGACTTCACTGGATATAAAGCACAAACATTTAAACGACGAATGATAAGAGACAATCAGCAGCGAGTAGGTATTAATAATTATGAATTTGATAACACAAAAGTTGATCAAAATAAAGATTACGCACAAATGACGGTGACGGTTTGAATAAGCTACGCATAACAATAGCTGAAACTGCTGTATGAGAGCCGAGTACGCAGCCCGCAGTGTCAGGAGGTCGGGAAATGGCTGTTTTAGGTCACTCTGCGCCATGTCCATACACAATTAAATGAATATGTTAATATACCTAGCGAATCAATGCTTATTTACGTACGACACCAATTTACATTATGAATTATTCTGCATAATAACAAACTGATGAAAAACCATACCTAAGTAAATATGATCCAAATCGTGCAAGTAAAGGAGAAATTTATAGTACCTAAAAATAATTAAGTATAAAACAATTGATAATTTATTATAGTACTAATAATTTAATCAACAATATAATAACACTTTTTAGATTAACAAAATTCATGCATAATAAATGTTTTCAGACATTCAATGCAATAAGTGGTTAAAAATACTAAGTGCGTGGCGTTCAAGTATTACGTAACGCAATTTGGGGGGAGGAGAGTCACGTAAAACGTTACGAAGCGTTGGCAACCCTTTCCATTTATGTTTTAGGGGAAATCCCCTGATTGTAGTGGTCTGGCTTTACAATTTATGCAGAAGCCAATATACCAAGAATAAAAACTAACTTTTTGCGACTTTAGGGTAAAAAATGGTCACTCGAGTGTTACGTAACGTTAAGAGGGGGGTACAGAAAAACGTTACGGTGCGTTACAAGGGGAGGATGGGGAGTCGTAAATCTTCAAAAATTGCGTTACGTAATACTTGAACACTCCCTATTTCAAGATATACCCAAATATTTGGTATTTTTGTTTGCTACAATTATATTAAAAAATACTATGAATTTCACTAACTAGGTAAACAGAATCACTAATACAGGTTGGGTTGTTTCAATAAAATTTTATCTTCATTTTTGGCATGTTTCTTTAAAAGTTCCATGACTTCATTATCAAATTCTTTTGGAGTAGGTTGTTTCTCGACAATCCAGTGGAAGATATCCCAGTCATTGCTTGGAGAGTTGATGAGGCGGTCGTACATCATTGTCTGTTTTTCATTGAAGGTGTCCAAGTACTTCTTAGCAAATGTACTCAAAAGCAGATCATTCTCCAACATACCCCTTTTCCTGGATTGGTAGTGAAGTCTGAAAATAAAACATGCATTTTTGTACTTTAATTAAATCAGATATAACAAATATTTTAAGAGTGCGCCCAACGCCAAAATTTGAGAAACAGACCTATTTTTTAATCCATAGTTTAGCGCGAAAAAACCTTATAATTCAGATTTAAAAAATACTGTAGGTAGGCAAAAAACCTGTAGAAGCCGAGTAATCGAATAGAATTTTGAAAAATAAACAGGTTTTTTTTTAAAATACAAACTTCGGAACGGAAAAAAAAACAGTATTAACTCAAATGCTCTGAATTATCAGCGACAACCCCAAATTATTTTTTACAAATAACATAGCCAGACTAATGTTTTAGTAGAGTAATCGATTACTTTTTTTATTTTATGTCTATATTTTTAATAATTAAATAAAATCTCAACTAAAATTATAACCTGGAGCTCAAAGCCAACTCGTCGTTAACTGAATCATGCGATTTTCGACTCTAAACAAAGCGTAGTAGGTGGAACAATTGTGCACGGGCAAATGGTTACTTGTCGGGCAGCGCTCGACGCGTAAGGTTGTTCCCGGACGCTCTGTACCTTCTCGGTACTGACAATCGAACGCGTAATTTATTTGGAGCGGATTTTGTTTCTAGTGTGAATAAATGTTGTAAATTAGACCGTATGACGTTTATTGAAGGGTACATAATTGTATATAGTGGTTTTTAGTATTATCATAATTGTAAACAGTGTGGTGTGTGGACGTGTAAATAATAGTGTATAAATAGTTTTGACAATGGGACGAAAAGATAAAAAAAGAGAAATAACATTTTTGAGAAAAAGAAGAACTAAAAAACATGACGGAATGTTTGGGTAAGTTGTTTTTATTTCTACAAAATAATGGATTTAGTACAACAGTAAGTACACGCTTTATTTACAAACTAAAACCTACTTGTACAAATACTACTATACTAATATTATAAATACGAAAGTCTGTCTGTCTGTCTGTCACCTCTTCACGGCTAAACTGCTGGACCGATTGTGATGAAATTTGGTAGGGATGTAGTTAACGACCTGAGGGCAAACATAGGCTACTTTTGGACGCGATATAACCGAGTCCCACGAGGGGCGGAGTCGCGGGGAACAGCTAGTAGCAAAATAAATAGATAGTAGGTACTTATATATTTAAAAAAGTCATAACTAACCCTTATCTCTTATAAATACAGCTTACATTTGATCAAACTGAGCTCCGTAGGTACCTATACAGAGTAAGCGCGCACGGGCAAACGTCACAAATTTTAGCTCTTACAGTATATGTAAAACAACCATTGTTAGACGACAATAAAATATACGAGTATATATAAAAGGTTTCAAATTTTTTTTTTACAGATTGATTAATTAGTGATTTTCATTACAAAAAACGTATTTTTTATTCTATTTTTGATAATGATAATACAGGATGTTGTACAATAAAACTAAAGATGTAAAGAACTCTAGTCGAGTCCTACTCGTAAATATTGCGCTCGGCTCGCAAATTGACGACTCGACTCATTTCAATAAGACTATGTGCTCTTGAGCGCAGCATGACGCTCGAGTCTTGTTTAGCGCTCGAGTCGTTGGTAGGGATTACCCTGGTAACAATGTATTTAAACATAATTAAACCTTGATACGCTCAAGACATAAGACTCGAGTTCTTTTTTTTTAAACTCGTGTTTTTTATAAGAGATATGTATTATTATGAGTATAAGTAGTAATGTTACAAATGGCTCAATATAAATTTTGATCTTTACCTATATTTTACTCTGTTTGAGATCTTTAGCCCTGAGGACACTGCTCCAGCAGCTAAGCTCCGCAGCTGGGCGCAGCATCTACAGAGCGGTCCATAGCACTGGTGATCGCATAACTTGAAAGCACATATGTGGTCACGATCCTCAGCAGTGAGGGACCGATGAAGAAGAAGAATTTTTATTGCTATAAAAAATATTCCTTCAAATCAAAACTTATAAAATCACATCTAGTTACTTCAGATAATTAATTGAGTATCCTTCAGAAATTTTATATATATATATAGTTTATATTATGTATGTAGGTATGTATTTATTTAGCAAATATTTATGTAAGTGTATTATTGTGACTAATTATGTATGTAGTTATCTATAAATGTTTATGTTCATTTCATATCCTTTATGTCTTTGCTAGTCTTTGTTTGCACTTCTACTCTTTTCTTGTGCATTTTCTTTCGTCATTCGCCGGTTGACTGTAAGAGATCCCATCCTGGGATAAGTCCGCCATTGTCTTCTTATTTTAATAATGTTCCTTTTACTTTGTATTTTAAAGCAATAAAGATATTACAAACAAACAATATTTTTCGCAAATATTACTTTATATAAATTTATTTCTGTATTTAAACGCTTTGTTTTACATTGGCAATATAGTTTTTTTTTCTCACAGAG
Organism: Apomyelois bistriatella; assembly: GCA_947044815.1. Taxonomy (NCBI): domain Eukaryota; kingdom Metazoa; phylum Arthropoda; class Insecta; order Lepidoptera; family Pyralidae; genus Apomyelois; species Apomyelois bistriatella. The sequence goes on from OX345693.1 coordinate 5,425,637, forward strand.
TGCTAGCGTACTTACATCATGATTAAAGTTTCGTATTAATAAATAACTACTGTTCCCCGCGGCTTCGCCCCGCGTGGGACTCGGTTATATCGCGCCCAAAAGCAGCCGATGTTTGACCTCAGGTCGTTAACTACATCCCTACCAATTTTCATCACAGAGGTCCAGCAGTTTAGCCGTGAAGAGGTGACAGACAGACAGACAGACAGACTTTCGCATTTATAATATTAGTATGGATAACCAGCTTCGGCGAACTTCCCTCGAGAATAGTGCTTTTTCCCGGGATGAAAGGTACCATATGTCCTTCTCCTTGTTCTAAGCTACCTCTCCACTAAATTTCAGCCACATCAGTTCAGCCCTTCTTGAGTTATAAATAGTGTAACTAACACGACTTTCTTTTATATATATGGATATAGATAATAAAACAGTAAAAATATTTTGTCTCTACATTTAGTATTTTTGTCATAAATGTATACTTGTATAGGGACACTTAAAAGGAATAATAAAACTTAAAAACAAAATGTTTGTTTTCAAACTTTTTATTTTTGTTTGTATGTCTGTCTGTCTGTAAGTATGTAATAATGATAAGCGTGTTATCTCCGAAAGTACTGAACTGATTTACTAAAAACTTTCACCAATTGCTTTGTTTAACTCAGCAAAACATTCAAAGTGTGTTTCATCAAAATCGTTTCAGTACAAAACTAGTGGTTCTGTGAACAGTAGACCTCGCGATCCTCCTGCCTTGACTTCCCTCCCTTCCCATTTTTTCATAACTATATGTCTAGGTATAAAAATAAAAATAAACACGTGTGCCAAGTTTCATTAGGATCCGTTCGTAAACAACGTCACAGAAAACTTTCCCTCTTTTTTCCCCCATTTTCCCTCCAATCAAAAAAATCTCTCGACATAAAATTGTAAAAAAAAATCAAGGAACACGTGTGTCAAGTTTCATTAGGATCCGTTCGTAAACAACGTTACAGAAAACTTTCCCCCTTTTCTTCCCCATTTCCCCTCCAATCAAAAAAATCTCTCGACATTAAATTGCAAAAAAATCAAGGAACACGTGTGCCAAGTTTCATTAGGATCCGTTCATAAATGCGACCTCCAGCCCGGAACAAACAAACAGACAGACAGACACACATCCGGACAAAAGCAAAATTTTCCAGTCTCGAAATGGAATGGAGGACAAAAAGTGATCGTCATTTGACTGAATTCAATGCGTTTGTCTGCAAATATATATCGCTTTTGAACGAATGCTCCAAATTTAATAATACTTTTTTTGTGTTGGTTATTGTCATGTCATGACAAACGAAAGAAAAAGGGGATTTCAAGCGAAGCTTTCGCGTACGATGTCGCGGGTATGTTCAATATTTAAATAAAAAATCATAATTGTAACTGCTGAAAATCACTATTTCTACTTCCTAATTTTCTATCAATTCACTTTACTACTACTTTCCTATTACTTGTGAATATGCTGCCACTTTACCAACTTCCAATTAATATTTGGTTGACTGTATCTATCTACCATACACACATAATATAATAAAGATGAAGATTTTGTTTGTTTGTTTGTTTGAACGCTTATAACTTGAAAACTACTGGTCGGATTTGCAAAATTCTTTTTGTATATGAAAGACTGATTCTTGGGGAAGGTTATAGGCTAAATGACATACACACTAACGGCGAGTGAAACCGCGGGGAACAGCTAGTCTACCATACACACACTCCTCTAAAAAAAACTACATTAATATTTCATTCATAATAAATAAGTATTTGATTTTTCTGACTTTATCGCATATACTATACTCTAACTCACGAGTTCACGACTAGCCACGGCGCGGCCAGCCGCTAGTGATCGCAGCGCGCCGTGTTGGTTTTTAGAACTAGAGCGGAGGGTATGCAAGACGTGCGGGTGAAATCGGATTTTTTGTCGGCGTTAGGCGCCCTCTTAAGTGCTATATTTTTTTTACTCTGTACATTGAAATAGTAATTAACTACCTACTTTAAAATTGTACACATAAAAATATTGCCGAATCTTCACTACATAGTATAAAACAAAGTTGCTTTCTCTGTCCCTATATCCCTATGTATGCTTAAATCTTTAAAACTATGCAACGAATTTTGATGCGGTTTTTTTAATAGATAGAGTGATTCAAGAGGAAGGTTTTATGCCCATGCGAAGCTGGGGCGGGTCGCTAGTAATAAATAGTATTAGGTCATATCCTATGTACTATTTATCTTTTTTAACAAATTGGAGCAGATTCTCCCTATGATAGCATAACCAAGCAGGGTTCACGTCAGGCATGTGGCCAGTTATAAAAAACAATGCTGAATTGTATGGCTTAATTACTGGATAAATAAGTTTTTAACAAAAATTTCATCTGCAAAGAGATTTTATGCATTAAATGTGTGACAAAAATTATGTTTCCGTGCTGTCAACTACTGAGGAGTTCCCTCGTTGAAAGCCCATTGCGGGTATACCATCATGTTATGGTAATCATAACAATGCATGGCCATTAAAACTGAAGTCAAATGTAAAATATTCCATGTTGGTGTTATTAACTGCTGAGGAGTTCTCTTGTTGGGAGAAAAAAGCGAAACCTGGGCTCCAAAAAAAGCAGTTAAAGATACAATCGGGAAATAAATCGGCCAATTGCGAATCAAGACTCACACTTAAAGGGGTTCTGTACCACCACACAATACTTAAAGTATGCCCTAATCAATAATCATGGGCCTTAGGGACATTTAATATGACATTTGGCACCATCTAAACACCTTGTACAGATTCTGAAATAGTATATGTAAATATTGAAATTATCCCATACATGGTAAACTCCTTGACCAATTTTGTTCAAACCAAAATAAAATGAATTCCGTAGGCCAGCTCTGAAGCCTAAGCTTAAGATGCAACAGTTAATTTAAAGTTAAGTTAATTTAAAGTTGTATGGATTTTTGTTGTTTTGTATAGTTAATAAATATACAAATATATTTCTTGTACTTCTCTAACAGGTGTTTTTTCCTAAGGGATTCTTATGGGACTCTTTGACTTGAGAGACTCTAATGCTTTGTACCTATACTTCACTTTGATGACGATTCCACTATTGTATATGCCATTAGGCAGGCAGATTATAAAAATAGTGCCACAATCTCTAAAGTAGATACTGTGTGCATCTGTTTATCTGTTCTAAAGAAATTCTAAAGAAATTGTTCTAAAATCTTTTGTTCTAAAGAAATTGAGAATTTTATGGAAAAGGCAACTTGTAATATGTTGTTTGTGTCAATAGAAAATAATGAAATACCTTACCTGGCTTTGCGGACTTCCAAAGACTGAGGCTTATCGACATTGTAAACAGGAATTTCCATATATGTTGTATCAACTTGCTTAGGGCCATCGCTGTAACTTATGAAACGAATTTTTTGTGCAACATTAACAACCTGTAACAAACAATTTTTTTCAAATATCTCTCCACTGCTGAGGGGGGGGCCTACGCCACAGAAGCGACTTCTACTTAGAAACATTGAAAAAAATCTAATGGATACATAAGGTATGGTATTATATTACATAACTATTACTTTGTATTGCATGAATGTTAATCAAAAATTTAAATACGATTCTTTAGTGGAGGAGAGTGCCAGCTCTTCGATCTTCCGTAACATCAAATAAGCCCCAACGAAATATCTTTGAAGGGGCCTGTAACCTGTTGATCCAGGCCCTATACGGACCAAGTGTCATAAAGCCGAATAGAAAAAAGATACGGCGCTATTATATTAAGTACTTATTGTAATTTTTTCGGCCGCTACTTGTGTAAAATATCATGCCTTATTTCCATTATATAGAGAAACATGCTTATTACTAACCGGTCGGAACCCTCGCATCATTTTTATGTTTTGTTTATTACGTAATGTTTTATAATTATTAGACTCTTAAAAACAATTTGGGATTCTGTATTTTTATTTTGTTTGTGGGATATTCGTCAAGCTCAAGATTCTTTTTAATTTGTGTTGTGGCTCAGAGAAATTGAATTATATTGTTTTTTTTTTTTTTTTGAATAGTTTATACGGCCATGGAATCTAGTCCTTTAAGGCCTTTCTTGAATTTATTTATCTTCTTCAGTCCTACTTAAGTCAGTCGAGTCAAAAATTGAAGTCAATAGTCAAGTCCAGTCAAGTAAGTAAGTCTAGTCTGAGTCAGTTGGCTAAGTGAAGCGGTGGAAAAATTTCACTTAGCTATATCATGGAGATTTTGGTGACAAAGATAAAAAGTCACGTAATCGACACTGTATCACTTCCCAACACTCACGCTTGTTCACGAACACTTTGCGAATAATAAACCACCAATATTATGCACAAACACTCGAAAAAACCTAAGATTTGGAAATTAAATACAGCGCGGACATAGCGACAGTTTACTTTCCCTCCAAAAACTCCAATTATATTGTTTTGTTTTTGTCACAAACTAAATAGAGATACTGTTTTGTTTCTTTTCTTTCACTTTTTTTTAGACAATAGAACCGTTTTTCCCCCGAAGGGTAAAAAACGGATATTTAGGTTCCTGCCGTAGCTTGAACCACGAGTGAGATAGCGTTCTTGTAACTCATCTTCCCTCTTGCTCTCTCCTTATCAAGTAGCGTATCCTACCATAGAGTCTAGTGTAGCGCCCCCCCCTCGCACGGCACCGGCGACCGGCTGTTGACATTGACATTTCAGTACCAGGTAAGCCGGCAAGGCCTTCAGGCGTGGTTCAAGCTACGGCAGGAACCTAAATATCCGTTTTTTACCCTTCGGGGGAAAAACGGTTCTATTTAGGTGTCCGTGCCTATGCTTGAACCACGAGTGAGACGTGTTTACATTCTGCCGGCGCGGTGCCAGTGCTTGGCGTACTGTGATTTATGAATAAGTATGAAAATTACAAAAGATCATTTAGCTGATATAATATATCCACGCTAATAGTCAAAAAGATTATGTATGTAAACCAAATCTTCTATCTTAGCCAGAATACTTATATATTATTAATCAATAATCAATCGATCATTTATTTGTCAAACCTAGGGCATGAAAAATGTTTTAGTATGAGTTTTTTTTTTTTTTTTTTTTCCGTTATTGACCAGATATTATGTTAAGAGCGTATACCTACATTGTGTTAGACCTCGTGAAAAAATGGCAGAACATCCCGCAAGTAGTAATTATAAATTTACATAGGCCATGCATTTACATACTTTTTAAATTTTTTCTTTATCCAACTCGGATGATGAATGTGCCTCTTTAAAATGTCTGTATCTAGCCAGCTTTGACCATGCGTGAGCCCAGAGCTGTTTTATTTAAGCTTTAAATAATAATGAAGAGGCTATAAAGTTTGTGACAGAAAGTGACAACGAGTCTTGTTTATTTACTTATTAAACTTCGTTGCGTACAAATGTAAATGGCGGACTTACGAGGTTTTTCCCTCTCAGTCAGCCAACTAGTGGTGCAGAGGACATCTTGTTCCACCAATAACATTCAACTTTAACTAAGCCCTGCATCCTGGTTTCCTCTATGAGGGTTCTATCTGCTTTGTATGCCACTATGACCATATGAGATCGGAATCGGAAAAATTTTCTTAAAATTTTCGCTGAATATAAATATTGTACTCTACTAATACTGAATAATAACGAAACGTGAACTTTTCTGTCTACTAATCATGTAACAACAGTGAGATTAATACAGTGTAGATAGCTGGACCTTGCGAATAAACATGTAAAGTCAGCTTTTTAGAAAAATACGTACAGTCAGTGAACTTAATTGATGAAAATAATTTATTAATTAAACTTTATTAGTTACATATAAATGTAAATAGCGGACGGGAAATCGCAGGTGCCTTTAACCAGACAAACACCAGGGTTTCATTAAGTCATCTACCTCTCTTGAGAGAGGTTTCTTTTGTTTTAACTAGGTACGTGAGTAACCATATAATGTTATCTAATGGAACTTCCGTATGGATCAACAACTGTATTTACTACCGATTTAATAAGGAGTAAAGTAAGTATATAAACTTAGCACAAGCATGACGAACCTCGTGCCTAGGTAGGTACCTACCGAGTTCTCCAAGAAACTTCTACGAGCTCTATTTACAAATTCCTCGAGTTTGAACTGACTCAGTTCAATGATCCGGCCCTATTGGTACAAACCTGCGAATTGAGGTTGACTACTTCTGAAAGTTGGTTTCTTTTCACTAGGATTAACCCGGTATCATTTATAAATGAAGACTGCCTCTTATATCCACTTTTCCAAAATACCTTGGTCAGCCCGGTGATACTAAAAAGGATTGATAGGATTGTACCTCCATTAATTCTTGTAACTATTTGGATAGAGTATCTACTAACGTGTGAGCAATTCCAATGGGCAGGAAGACTAAACATCTACCCGAATTTATGCTGTCGTTTCCGACGCCTAACCAACAAGGCACTATAGTCAGTATAGTCACTACCGACGGTCGGATGAAATTTTATGGTAGGTTCTGTTAACTGAAAAAGAATCTGCTATGCCGCTAAATGGGCTAAAATATATCGAACATCCTTCTGTTTTATCGAGTCGAGTGTAGTTTTATAGTGGTTAAAACTAATGTCACATTCTGAAGACTCGTCTAAACGACTGTTATATATTGGCAACCGAAACTATCAAGACGGGATTTCACCTACTGCAAAGTTGATAGATATTGCAATGGTATCTAGGAATCTTTGTGCTGCCTTTCTTTGTGATATTTATATACCTAAGTAACAGCTGTAGTGAGATTGTTCGTTCGCCAAACAACTGTTGCGTTCATAAAGCAACCTTAGTAGCAGTGCTTGTGATTTTGCTCAGTATCCACATCTTCTGGTTGATATTGTAATCAATAGTTAATAGTTGCGTCCTAGCTTGAATCTGCCAAGTAGCTATAAGATTTCGGGAGCTTTCCGCGCTCCATTAGCAGTCAATAATAGTACCACCTAGACGAGCTGAGAAACCTATATCTTTAGCCTTCCTATATTCATAGTTATTGCGTCTATTGAACTCTGCTAGCTTTTCAGTTAATACAAATAAATAGTTTGATTTGCTCTACTTTCGAATCTGGGATCATCTATCTTTCTCAAATATAATATATACCTATATATGAACAAACACACAGATTAGGCTAGCTTCAAAGTAAAGTTTCATGCATGTGTTATGTATGGTATACCAACATATGGTCCGTTAATTTACGTAAAATATATATATGCGGATAAAGATCCACGACCCGGGTCAAACCGAAAAAGATTTTTTTTTTTTTTTTTTTTTTTCCATCCTGACACCGGGGAACAAACAACTCTGCAGTGTGACTGCCTGGCAAAATTACCATTCGGCTACACAGGGCGACATTATATGTTAGGCCTCATTATTCCAGGCACTAAGATTTTTATAATATGTTTTATTTTCCCTTGTTTATTGACTTTAGTTTTTGTATGAAATAAAACGTCTAGATTGAAAAGCATATTTATCCTTATTGCCAGAACTAATTTGTGAGATTTAAATTGTCTTATACTAAGAATTTTTTTGATGATGAGACTGCATCTCTGACTGATAGGAATCAGTTCATTCAGCTGAAATGGCTAACACGCCAAATATGACTAACAAGTGTCTAAGTTATATCTGCGCTGTCGTTCTCTTGGAGGTCTTCATACAAGGTCCCCCTATCAGTTTCACGAAATTTACTACTACTACACTTAGTTAAAATAAAAATTAATGATTGTTACTGTTTCGTCGGGGGCTTGTGTCCCCAAGAGTTGAGTCGTCTACGACTCCCTGTGAGCGCATTAGTCTAGGGGTAGGTATGTATTATTTCCCCCCCCCCCCCCCCCCCCTTTTCGTGAGGTTCTGATGACAGTGTAAATGTAAATACATTGGGAGCAGTTGTCTATGTCGAAATATATAATAATTAATCATTTATTTCAGGCTACAAAATATTTTTACAACATTATTGGCTCATAGAATAAATACCATAAAATACTCTGAAAGTTCTACCCGATTGGGAATTTAGTCCTGAATTTCGTGCTCGCGTATTAATACAATATCGCGGCGTTACAGAAAGACAATTATTCCACTTGCTGGATATAGAGAGTCAAATCATGAATAGGGCATAATAAAACCATATATCCCTTCTTAGCAGGCAGATAGCAGGCGGTTTGAAACATGCCCAATATGAAAGGCAGTATTACACTTACACACAACAATATATGCAACCTGTAAACCGCGCTGTAAACTGGCTGAGGAGTTTTTATTGAGATATCTGATCATCTGATCCACCCAGGACAAAAGCCATACGCCATGATGATGACAAAACATAAAACTTTTAATTGTTAGTTTTATACCTTTTAAATTATAAACGGAACCGGAACGTAACGACGCTCTAATTTGTCAACGCGTATCACGTGTAAACCCAGCACCCCTGAAGTTTTAATCCCGGCACACTCCTTGCGTTATACATAGCTCATAATACACAGTCATACATGAGACTGGTTCATACCACACAGGGGTCGACTTAAAACCCAAATAACAAGTAAGATTATTTTTGTAATGTGGAGGCGATGTGATAAACATTATTTACTTGCTTAACTAAAATTAACGATAGCGACTGGGAATTTTGGATAGAGTCCCAACTTATTACTTGATCCATAACGAAAACATTATGTTCTGCCCAACGAAAATGAGCGTAAAACTGGGGTTATTTATGCCAGTTGGTTCTTCACCTTAAGAGGTGAAAAGTAAAAAGGCGTGCGTGGCCTGCATCTGTCTTTGCATACTTCAGCATACGGATCGTTTCTCCAGCGGTCGGTACCAAGCCCTTAGCTTCGCATCACAATATGTCGGAATTTAATCTTAATTTGAAAATTTTTGACTCTTTAGCTAGTTAGCAGGATTTAAAGCACATGCATAGATGTTTCCTCAGATTTTATTGAATGGGATGTTTTGAGGTTGCCTCCTGCCCGCCTACAATTGCATTGCGCCATACCGAAGGCCTTACTGCCTGTATGACCAAAAAAAAAAAAAAAAAATAATAATAATAATCTATTTCCATTTTTGGAAATACTTGGGAAGTAATTTTGGATCGACTTGAGGACTGCCAGGACTATCTCAGTGACATTCAGAACTTGCAGGTGTAATTTGCATCAGTCGCGTAGGGATCGTAAATAGGCACAAGCTTGTTATGCCAATAAACATTGGATTTGTACTTTGCTCAGCTCACTGAGTAGGTACTTAAACGTTGTTCGGTACTAAGACACCTCGACACACCCTTAAATGTATAAGCATCAACATGAAATAAAGTGCAATATCACGCTGTAAGGCAACATCGATAACACATCGTCTTAAAGACGACAACAATTCCTTGTTGACTTAAGAGATGATAAGCATCAAGTTATCTGTTGCATCAAGCCGTCTACTGAGATGAAAAGTCTCCCATCGTCTAATGAGACGATACTAATACTTTGTTGAATTAAGAGATGATGAACATCGTTGTCTGCCGAGACGACCGACCTCACGTCGTCTAATAAGCCGACAAACTTCACGTCGTCTAATAAGCCGACAAACTTCACGTCGTCTAATAAGCCGACAAACTTCACGTCGTCTAATAAGCCGACAAACTTCACGTCGTCCAATAAGCCGACAAACTTCACGTCGTCTAATAAGACGACAAGTTTCGCGTCATCTAATAAGACGATAGGCGTCGTCCAGCAAGGCGACAGGCGTCGTCCATTAAGACGACAAGCGTGGTTCATTAAGACGACATGCGCCGTTCATTAAGGCGACAGGCGTCGTCCATTAAGACGACATGCGTAGTCTATTAAGACGACATGCGTCGTCCATTAAGACGACATGCGTCGTCCATTAAGGCGACAGGTATCCACCATTGGGACGACAAGCGTCGTTCATTAAGACGAAATGCGTCGTCCATTAAGGCGACAGGCGTAGTATATTGAAACCACATAATATGATGTGTCAATTAATGCCTCCTGACCGTGCCTATAGAGGCAGCAGCGTCTCGTCGCTGGGCCATGGGCGCCGAGCGGAATTTATTGTTGATATTATGTGTCAATTAATGCCTCCTGACGGTGCCTATAGAGGCAACAGCGTCTCGTCGCTGGGCCATGGGCGCCCAGCGGAATTTATTGTTGTTTATAGAGGCTTTGTGATGAAATTCACAAATATTCACTCTCTGGACACAAGTTGCTCGAATGAGTTACAAAAGCGTACTGAAATGTCAATGTCAACAGCCGGTCGCCGGTGCCGTGCGAGGGGGGGGCGCTACACTAGACTCTATGGTAGGATACGCTACTTGATAAGGAGAGAGCAAGAGGGAAGATGAGTTACAAGAACGCTATCTCACTCGTGGTTCAAGCATAGGCACGGACACCTAAATCGATAATTTTTTTGAAATATTTTTTACGGTCATGGAACTAGTCATTTAAGGCCTTTCTTTTTATAAACTTCTTCAGCCTTCTTACGACCATCTCTTAAAACCATGCAAGATCCAGTGTAGTAGGCCACCATCAGATGGCTATCATCATCTCTTAAAACCATGCAAGATCCAGTGAGTAAGCGAGACAGCGCGATACATGACATGATGTAAGGTGACATCTCCCTTACTCACTGGATCTTGCATGGTTTTAAGAGATGGTGGTAAGCCACCTTCTTTAAGAGACGATAGTAACCCTCTGCTAAATAAAATATGTGTGTGTGATTGATTCAAGAATATTAGGTGATGCCGCCCAATCGTCCATGCCCATAAATAAGCCATAATCATAACAAAAAAAAAAAAAAGTCGCGCCGTTGTGCGGAAAAGTTTTGTTTTGTTTGTACTTATTTTAATAATTTTCTTGAATTGTTTCTAAGGCAACAGCTGTTGCTACGCATTACCAAAGTCCAAACATTCACAATTTTCTTTTTAACCGTTTCCCAAGGAATATTAACCCCAAGGAGTTGACAAAACATAATAAATTGTGTGATTCGCGATGTCCCCCCCATTGCGAGACTTTATTTTGTATTTAACTGGTAAGTTATTAATTAAAAAAAAACCGTCTAGTTAATATAATTTTGAAAGCCGTCTTGAGAAGAGACTAACGCCTTGAAGCTTATTGTAGACGTTGTGTCGCTAATCAGCGCGTGCCCAATTAACTTACTGTACTGGTAGTCCGTGAAGAAAGCACAGTTCTAAGTATCACTATGCCTTACTCCAGGAGCAAGGCTTGACTTAGGCAACTTAGTGTGATATCGGTGCCAGGCTAGTACCTGTACCTACCTATACTGGTACTATTTCTCCATTCAGTACAGGTGCTAATCAAATATTTATAAATGTCAATGTATTTGCCCATTTAACTTTGTCCAGGAGCGATTTATTAATATACACTTTTACAGCACCTAGATTGCTGTTATACATTACATATATTAAAGAAGGTGGTATAAAGAGAGAATAAAGAATGCTCTAAGAGTTGCCAAGTTTGGACATTCAAGGGTAAAGAATGTTGATATGCAAAGACGAAGAATGCTTTGCGTGTTTTTTTTTTCAAAAGGAATAATTTCTCAACTTTCTTGACTTTCAGGGTACATTCTCAATCAACTTTGAATCTAATAGCAAATTGTTCGTATTTTTCAGAAAATTACTACAACTTATCAAAAGTGAAGGTAGATGATAGATCTGAACATGCACTTTCTGACTTCATTCATAATCCACAGACATTGCTACTTCAAGTTGTAATAAATGGAAACTCTCTCATATTCTATAATAAGGTCAGAATCAACAGAATTGAGTGATGAATGACTCATTACCAACTATAACTCAAGTGATAGTGTACATTCGCAGCATCCTATCTCATCAGCTGTATACATATGCCAGGATCTGCTGTCTGGGCAGCAGCTGCACAAAAAAAAATTGTATTTTGAATCAAAGTTCAAATTTTCCAGTCCCCATGGAGACAAATGAACCATGGTGCCCTGAAGCTAAAGCATTTATAATATAGTTGGAATTATTTTTCAGTACTTTGTAAGAATTAGTTAATTGAAATGATAAATGAATTGATTGATGAACTAAATTTGTACCTTACCTAGTTTTTAACAAAATTATGTATACATTTGTTTGGTGCAATAAAGAGTTTTTCTATTCTATTCTATTCTATTCTAAATTTTTAATCCACAGTAAAAATCCAGATTCATTTGTGCCTGGCCACTTTTATGTAAATTTGTCATTGATAATTAAAAATGTATTTAATAGTAAAAGTGGCTTTGTTCCATAAGTACTATATAAAGCTGCTAATTTTGTATAAGGCACTATTTTTTATTAATTTCAGATATGTAATGATGAGAAAACACAGTCTATAGTGTTTTATAAAACATCTGCTCAAGATTTGACTGGAGAGAATGCTGCAAAAATTTTGAACATAGCAACATTATCAGAAAATATTGCAGAGTCGTTATATCAATCCTTGAGACAAATATACACACCTTTATTGACCAGAGTAAGATTTTTTTTTTTTCTTTTATGCTTGTTATATGTCTTACCTACTTCAAAAATCAAGAAGTTAAGAAACAAGGAATTACTATTACAGTTTAAATTTAAATTTTCAATGTCTGTTTCCCAACTATTAGATTTTTGAAAGTGTTAACTTTGAAAATAAATCCAATAAGTGTGGATAAAGTTAACTGGCTGTATGTGGTGCATATATATTAAATCTACATTGTATCTATTATAACATTACAGAATGATGATCTATATTCTAATAAACTCCAAAAAAATCTTTTTGACTTGGAATCCCACCTGAGGGTACTCTCCTATGGAAAAGGAGAAGGAAATATGAATGGTATGTTTCTGACGGTTTTTGTCATTAATTAATTTTTTATTTTTGTCCTCTTTGAGGCGATAAGGATATGCGGGACCGCTCCAAAGGGGACACCAATTAGTCAGGTCGGATGTTATGCCTGGGGAACCGCAACTCCGACGATGTCTTGTCGGTTGTATAATATTGCTCCAATCTGTAGAAACTGTTAGCGCGATATGAAAAGCTATGTCGCGATATATACTAAACTATATTTTACGCAAATGCGATAATCTCGCTTTTTAGCCGAAGCAGGTTCAAAAAAAAAGGAGTAGGTTCTTAATTCGTCGAAATTTTTTTAGCGCCATCTGTAGGCTTAAATCATCTTAATGTTTGATAAAGGTAGTTTCAAGCTCTAGAAGGAACAAGCCATTGAGGCCAAACGTTTGCCGATAATTTGAATAGCGTCAAAGTTTATTTAAAAACATTGGACAACAAACAAACAAATCACACAAGTGATCACAAACATTATAAAAAAAGAAATAAGTTTGACTTGTATTATCGTGTTTAAGAATAGACCAGGTACTCTGTTCCCCTGGATGGTGTAAGAAGATAAGCTAATAAACAAAGGTCTCAGTTTACTTTTACCTCTGTCCCAAGGAAGGTTCACATCAGTTAGGCGGCCAGTTATAAAAAAGTGCAGTAACCCGGCAAACTAATCTGAGAATGAAGTAAATTTATTAAATTTCAGTGATTCTGTCTATTGAAGATGAGATTGAATATTGGAAAACATTAGGCCAGAAGCGAGATAGCAATAGTAAAGAGAGGGAGTCAGCATCTTCAATGTGTGAGGCATTTGAAGATATATCTGATGAAATAAGGTACTTACAACATTTTGAACAATTATTCTTTAACAACTTTTTATTGACTAATATTTTTTTAAATTAAGAAAAGTATATTAATATAAGTTCCAATTTTTTTTATCAGGTCAATGCAGGCTAACAATATGTCTGAAATTCGGGAGATAGTAGAAAACATTGGCGGCCTTTTGGACGATGTTTGGCGCTTTACTACTATTCCATATTCTCAAGAAAGAATGATTCACGTTTTTGATATAATTGGTAAGCTATAAATAAATTACATTTCGATCTAATATAATCAAATTGCAAAACATAGAAGTGAATGTGACAATTAATATGTCATCAATTTTACAGGTCATGCAATATGCACTGAGATACAAAAGGCTTGCTTGAATTTAAAATTGTTTATAGTAAACAATGAAAGTAAAGAAAATAGTGTTCTATCGTTGCTTTCTGAAAGTTTAGCCGTTATCCAAACGTGGATTAGTGCTTGCGAATCACTCACGGGCACATACTGGCCTAATTACGCGCTACATGCTTGGAATGGAAAATACTATGTACCTCCCTTTTGCATTACTTTTCAAACACGTTTGAAGGAGGTAAGAAATTTAACTATATAGTGGTGGCGATATAAGATAATCTTATACGAAGAAGTTTCTAGTTTTACTAATTGATTGTACTTTTAACGTCACAGTACTTTAGATTTTTTTATTTATTTAGTTATTCATGTACACAGAAAAACAAATACAGGATAAAACCACAGATTATAGAATGCTATATGGTACTAGTAATAAAACATAGAAAACATTAGTACAAGGGGCTGCTTATTTCTAAAGAAATCTTTTCCAGCAAGAGACTAAAAATAATAATAATAGGTTTCATTCATTCATAAGAGGTACTCAATAGTATAGCGGGTTGCGACGACGAGCGCGACCTGGCTTGGATTGGTTGCTACTTGTGGCATTTCTATCTTTAGCTTCTTTGTTTTGCTTCAAATGGTACGTTAACTAGGTGGTCCCGACCGTAAGCACTAGATGGCAGTCGTAAGCTGTGTCGTTGCAGAATAATAAAATAAACAAACATGTTTTTCTGCAACTGTCATTTGCAACATTTAAATGCGATTACGTTTTTTATGTTTACAGATTTCTGAAATAAGAACCACATATTCTCAGTTGAATAAATTATTGACAAATGCTGAAAAATCTGAACTAAAAACACATCTCTTATTTGAACCTTTCGAAAGTAAGTATTTAACGCTTTAATCAGATACAAATAATGGAATTTTATTATATTTTTTTAGTGTTAAATCAATAGGATGTAAATTTTCGAATAATTTAATATTCTAACAGATCTCAACGTTTGGGCATGCAATGGCCCGAATAATATATGGGAGAATGCGGTATCAAGATTCTCAATAGCCCTGCGTCCTGCTGAAACTAAAATCGCTGAAAAGCTAAAGCCGAGACTTCATAACACTTCAACTAAACAGGTATAAAAAAACTACTCAAAGCAACAAAGCAAAAACGATTCTTCAGACCTCTGCCTGTCCTCTGGATTCATTAGCGAATGTGTCTTCCCTGATACTTTTTCAGGCTTGCTTTATGTATAACAAGATAATTTACATTCATATTATTAACTAGTAACCCACTCCGGCTTCACACTGGTTTATCTATACATATAAATATTCAGGATTTTTTTTTTCTGAATGATAATTCGTCGTGCGGTTAAAAAGTTAACGTACAGACGCGGATAGCAATTTCAATTTTTACTATATCGGATGTTGATGAAAATCGATGTTTATTCTGATGTTTAGATGCTGTACGAGTTCATACGATACAAATCTCTGATAGATAGACCTCTAGTGAAGCAAGCGCTCAACACTGAGTTGGAAATATTTGTCTCCTCTCTAATATCATTGGTGAAGAGCATCCAGAGCCAATTGGAGTCGGATGATGTGGACGTGCGCATGTACCAGCCGCCTGAAATGTCGCCCTTAGTGCAGCAAGTGCAGTGGGCGAAGCAGATGGAATCAAAGGTATAATTATATAATACTTAAGATGCGGTTTCTGTTACTGTATGGTTAGAATGTATGTGCTCTGTTTTTCTTCTAATTTTAAGGTGTTTCTATCTGTGGGAACCTTTTATTGTCTTCGAAATGTCTAAATTGTTTCATACTTTGTTTATTCATAGCTGTTGGTTCTCTATAAAAATTAATAAATGAATACACCTTCAAAGTTCACTATTCAACACCACCTGTTTCACTCAGTTTATGCACCAATAAAACAATTTTGTAAATTTTTTGTAGGCCAAAGATATTCAAACTTGTGCTGAACAGCATCTGAAGGAGTTTGAGGGAAGTGTGGAACTGTCGAAACTAGTAGCACAACTGCTGAAAGACCTCAAAGCAATGTATATTCAGCTTCACGACGAATGGTCTAGAGAATTACAGGTATACATGTATACTACCTGAATGATCCATAAATATATTTTTCGTTATTTTGTATCCTAACTAAAAGTGAAACTAATTTTGTTAAGTAATTATATTGTGCCCATCGGCCCTTCTGTTATGTTTAAGACTGAAGATAATTCTATAAAAAAAATGTGTTCGCAATCATCTAGCACAATAATGTACGTTTTCATGTTATATTGACACTTTGATAGCATAAATCCTGTTTCAAAATTCAGTAGTTAATGCGTGAAAATCCTTAAATTTCTGATGTGGCCAGGCTCAGGTGAAAAACGGTTCCCTGCAACTATCTATGGACAAGCCGGTGGTTGAGTTCTCCCCTGAGAGCCGGCTGATGGTAGTGAACTTCAGCCCGCGGCTCGTGTGGTGCTCGCTCGAGGCGCGCTCGCTCGCCGCGCTCGGCCTGCCGCCGCCGCCCGCCGCCGCCGCGCTCGACACTCTCAGCGCCGCGCTCGTGCACGTCAGCGCTCTGCAACAGGTACATTACAACTCCAGCCCGCGCTCGTGTGGTGCTCGCTCGAGGCGCGCTCGCTCGAGGCGCGCTCGCTCGCCGCGCTCGGCCTGCCGCCGCCGCCCGCCGCCGCCGCGCTCGACACTCTCAGCGCCGCGCTCGTGCACGTCAGCGCTCTGCAACAGGTACATTACAACTCCAGCCCGCGCTCGTGTGGTGCTCGCTCGAGGCGCGCTCGCTCGAGGCGCGCTCGCTCGCCGCGCTCGGCCTGCCGCCGCCGCCCGCCGCCGCCGCGCTCGACACTCTCAGCGCCGCGCTCGTGCACGTCAGCGCTCTGCAACAGGTACATTACAACTCCAGCCCGCGCTCGTGTGGTGCTCGCTCGAGGCGCGCTCGCTCGCCGCGCTCGGCCTGCCGCCGCCGCCCGCCGCCGCCGCGCTCGACACTCTCAGCGCCGCGCTCGTGCACGTCAGCGCTCTGCAACAGGTACATTACAACTCCAGCCCGCGCTCGTGTGGTGCTCGCTCGAGGCGCGCTCGCTCGCCGCGCTCGGCCTGCCGCCGCCGCCCGCCGCCGCCGCGCTCGACACTCTCAGCGCCGCGCTCGTGCACGTCAGCGCTCTGCAACAGGTACATTACAACTCCAGCACGCGGCTCTTGTGAAAGTGGCCGTTTTAAGCAATATTGCAATTCGCAACTATAGGAAACTATAATTTATTATGTTAGAAACTAACTTCAGATTTAGAACCTTAGATATGTAAGACGGATTGTTGATAACTTGTGTTTTCAGTGAATAATGGTTTTTAAATGATGGTGGCGCTAATGTTCACTGAGTTATCATCTTAACGACCAAGGGCCTCCCGCGTTATATGTGTTCACATTTCGGCTACTTCTATAAAATAATTCGTAACCCATGTTTACAGGTCGCTTCATTCCACAACACGCTAGGCGAGCGAATGATCCCGTCGACCCGGCCGATGATGCTACAAGCCGCTTTAGACCTGTCGTCACTGGTGCAAGACCAAAAAGCGGTATATTGGGACGATATGGAACAGATTGCTAATTACACCAACAAACTGAAAACACAAGTGCTCAAGCTAGAATCACAGGTATGTGTATGTGGATGCTTGGTTTAAATGCTGGATGCCTGCATAGTTATGGATGGTGTTTAGGGTTGCATATATTTCCAAGATACCTTTATAAAAAAATCATCAAACAGAACCCTTCTAGATTCACTTGAGTCCACGGAGGATGTATCTCGCTCGGTGCTTGAGTCTGTTCATCTGTTACAGCCGATTTGTTCCGAATCTACTAGCATGATAAGAACTTGGCAAATGAGTTCAATTTTTATTTATATCATACATTTATCAGGAGGTGAAAAGGCTAGCGGAAGATAGGATAAGATACTATAGAAACACCTGGAAGAGACTCCACCGACTCTTGTCTTTAATTTTAGATAGATCTTATATTTAATTTAATCAATCAATTTATTTGCAAAATGTATGTAAGTATACAAGGTGTTACATTATAATTTTCCAATACATTTTACCCCAGCCAGAGGTGTGCAAATTTTACAATATTAATACACATAAAACAAACAAAATCAAAAACAATTATGTGCATTAAATTTTCAGAATTCATATTTGACGGGCCAACATCTGGCTATACGAAGTATTGTGGAAACACTAATGGACACTGACCTTCTAGCCCAACAAGCTGAATGGAAAAAGCACATTAAAAACATCAGGGACATAATAGAAAAGGTTGGTGAAAATTACAGTGCTTTTTTGAATGAAATGCTTGTCTCAATCGAATCGACCACAATGCTAATCTGTTAAAGTAATTAAGCGATCAAATATAACGCAAATATTTTGTATCCTAAACCATGTACTACTTATATTATACTATAGTTATTTATACTTATATTATGTTACTTTTGGGTGAATTTGCGGAATAAAGTGTCACTAGCGCCGTCTGGTGGTAAAAAAATATTAAACATCTTTAATCTGCCTGTTTTTACAGGTGGAAGCGAATGGTTACAAGAACACAGATGCTTGGAGATCTCATTGGGACTGGCAAATCTACAAGGCTCTTGAATGTCAATACATTAAGACATTGCTCTCCCTTCATAAACATTTCCCTCATGTTAAAGTGGATTTGGTGCTTAGGTAAGTTTCCATTGATACTAGATAAGTCATATGTTTAAAATTGTACATTTATCAACGCCTAGATAGCGTTTTACGTCTAGAGAGGGCGGGACGTTTGGCTACTTGTATAATACTATAGCAATATTAGTAACTTGTTATTTTTGAGATCAATAAATAATTCAAAGAATATTAAATTTAATCATGCTGAGTGGTGGCGGATTCCATCCACAATACTGCCGTGCTAAGCTCAAAAGCGTTATCTCAGTGAAGGCGAGTTTTGAGAAAATTGAATTTTTGTAAATATAGTTTTCTTTTACTTTACATAATGATATTTTTGGTTTTTAAATGAGAATCTTATATAATATTGTGTATATTATTTTTTTATATAGTCAAAATATCAAAAATGCATGTGTTTATACCTTTTTCATGAGATACCGCCATCCTGCTTAGTCTCTTTTGAATTAAAATTTGAGTTACCGCTATTTTGTTAACTCTTCCCATATATGTCTCCATACAAATAAATAAGTGTATTTGTCATCGAATGAAATACATATTATATAATAAAGAAAAAAAGAACAAACCATATTGTTAAAGTCTTTTATTATATACGTTTACTATAACATATATTTCAAAACCAAAACCGACTTCAGCACCAAAGAACACAACCGATTTTGATGAAATTTTCTATTAACAAAATTAAGAAAAAAATCGCCACTACTAGGGAAAAAGTCAGGATCAATACTTTGAATATTATGTCTTAATTTTTTTGAACCCTTGAATTTTTCTCTCAACAACTTATTTTTCTGTACCAATACCATCATCATTTTCGTATTTCTTTGAGGACATAGTTTTTCTGTAAAAAAAATACATTTAATGTGTATACATTAAATGTATTTTTAAGGAATTAATATTAATATTCTAAGGAATATAATGACTTATCAACAATTTCTACGTAGTCTTATAATTTCTAAATACAAATTATTCAATAAACGAGGTCTGTATAATGAATTAATTACATCCATCTACACAAAGTTAAGAAGGTACTAATAAAAGTTATTATTATCAACGACGCGACGACAGCACCAGCACTGTTGACCTTATGGTATAGAAAATAAAGTTCAATTTTGCGATGATAAACGAGTGCGCCGCAAGAAAGTTTTCGCTTCTTTTAACCTATCCTTTTGGTACTCATTTATGGGTTTCATTCCAGGGCTTGTTTTTCTCAAAAACAATGTATAACGTATTCAAAAATAAACATGCGTAATGCAGAATACATCGACGTTAAATCATGTACCTACCTAGGTATCAATCAGGCGGCACAAAAATTTCGACAGAACTGAACTTTCTTTACATTTATGTAAAAAACATGCAAAATTATACTTTTACAGGGCTTACCTGATTAACAAAACACGAAATAAAACCACTTTAATTCACTTGGATTTATTATTAATTTGTACATTAATCACAAAATCTGACCTCTCTCTAACGAAAATAAACGCGTAATGACACGATCTTTCAACGGCAAGGGTAATGCACTGTAAAACGTATTAGAATTTGACGGTAACATTTAAACTATAAGGATCAATTCTTTTTGCAGATGCAGCGGTATCTCAATGAGCTAAAATAATTCGCGATCTATTAATTCACTAATATACTAGCGTCATAGCGGTATCTCAGGATTTACCTCACCCATCTCATACTTGCCGCTTATCGGTTTAGAAAAATTGCAATAAATCTCTGTAGATTTTTTTAAGGGTTTTGGCGGTATTCAAATATTCGGCTATTCGCCTTCGGTTTATTAATATACCGCTAATTTTCTTAGCGATTTCTGATAAAATTGAGATAGAGAAAAATTCTTAAGGGTTTTTTTATATGTTTAAAAAAAGATACCGCCATTTGGCGTAGTTCTTTGGATGCGTATTTCTTTAAGCTATCCGATGCCATAAAAATCAAATTTTCGATTTTTTTTTTGAGATACCGCTTTTGCGCTTAGCACGGCAGAATAGAAATCCCAAGACTGACGTTAGGCGTATGAAGCGAAGCTATACGTCTTAAGATGCATCCGGTATAATTAAGTTCAACATGTTTGTGAATATTATTTTGTTTCATTCACCTTTAAAATCAGCGAAAGCTGGTAGAGGTGAAAATTTATATTTCCATTGCAAACACGGCAAATTTGCTCAAAAGTATAACTAGTGCCTCAGCAATCAAGAGGTGACCGGTGACCGTGTAATATTATTGTTTCTATTGTAGTTGTATGCTAGTTGAGGGATTAAGGCCTCTCGGCGGCGCCATGCCGTATCAACAGCTTCTAAAGTGATCCATACAACACTAGGCTGACTACCGTATCTACACACGGCGAATTAATAGTAGATTTTAACGGCGTGTGGGCATCGGACAAGAGACCTGATACAGGTCGCGTCATATAAAAAGAACGCTGGGACACCCGCCCGCACCGCAAACACCGCATCCATCGATGAATCGCCTACTGCGCAGCTTAACGGCCAGCGTTCATCTTATGCTACCACCACATTTAGCTATTCGCGTATTTGCCAAATATTTGACGCATAGGCAAATCACGACAAACAACGCAAAAGTTTTGTCAAATATTCCGTCCACACATGGTCAAATAGGCAAGATACGTATACGAATAGCCAAGTGAGGTAGCAGCATTACATGACGCTAACTTGTAGTAATTGTATTTTGCTAGAGGGCAGACGGTGCGCGTGCAGCCGCCGCTGGAGGAGCTGCGCGTGCAGCACTACCACCAGCTGCGGCGGCTGGCGGCGCTGCCCGCGCACGTGGTGGGGCTGCGGCGGGCCGACGACCACACACACACGTTCGCGGACATCGTGCACAAGTCAGTGACGACATCGCTTACATTCATTACACCTACTGTACTTGCGAAGAATTATATTTTTGCATGATGTCAATATATTTCTTGACAATCATAGTGTGCCATTTGAATAAACCTATCCGCTATTGGCTGATTCGTATGCGCCATGCATTAGAAGCGAGATGGCACGTCTCCTTTGTCTTATGAAATAGCAAGAAGTTCCTTATTTTATTGAAATTTTAATCTGGTTCGAGTCAGAAATCCTATTAATTATAGACCTAACTAATATTATAAATGCGAAAGTGAGTTACTTGTTACCTCTCACGCCCTATCTACTGAACCAGTCTTCTTGAAATTTCGCATACACATAGCTAGGAGTATTGAGAAGGACATAGGACATAATTTTCATCTCGGGAAAAAGCACTGTTCCCGAGGGAATTATACGCGGGCGAAGCCGCGGGCAAAAGCTAGTAGTAAATAATAATAATAGTAGCGCCTGCGCTATCGAAAGTTTCGAAGCGACTTACAAACGTGGTATTATTTAATTTATTTTTAGTTAAAACCTAAATTATTGATGATCCGTTTTCAGGACATAAATAAATAAGAGACGGACTATTATGGTACTTTAAATACTCAGACACAGCTGGCTGGGCAACCGAGCCGTGCAGCAGCTGGAAGCGGCGCTGGGCGCGCTGCAGCGCTCGTGCGCGCGCTGGACGCGGCGCGCGGCGCTGGCGTGCGTGCCCGACCTGCGCGCGCTGTGCGCCCAGCGACTCAGCGAGCCGCAGCACTGGGAGATCAACTTTAAAGCCTGCAAGGCGTACGGACAAGCTGTCGCTAAGATGACTTTGTGAGTACTTATAAGTGCATTAGCGTCGCAATTTCGTATTGTTCATACGGAGCTGTAGCCGATAGTTGGCTTCCACGGAGCTGCCGAAACTGTTCGTCATGATTGTCTCAGCGAGCCGCAACATGGGGAGCTTGACTTTGTCTGCAAGACATTAGGACAGGCTGTCGCTAAGAAGATCTTGTAAGTACTCAACGTTAGCTGCCGAGATGTGCACCAGCTGAACTCGAGCTGTCGCAGTTGTTTGTCGCTCATGTCAGCGTGCGGCTCGTTGAAAACTCACCTAGAAGACTTGCAAAACATATGAATGTTTTATGCGTGTTTGTGCAAGAATAAATTTAATTTTATTATATAAATGCGTGAAACTGTACAGTAAACCCATTTTTTTTTTCAACGTAAAAATAATCAGATGATTTTTATAAACCTGCCTAAAAAAAGCCCTGCTTAAAAGGTCTAGTAGACTTGGAGTTTTTGTGTTTACTACATGTATCGTTCCAGCCATTGCTCGGCATAGGTCTCTCTCATAGATTTCCCAACATGATCGATTAAAACGGCCCCCATCCCGCGTGAGCTCGCAGGAGCCTCTATAAGGGCTTCGAACCGTCTATTGTTCTAATATTTAATTAACATGCTTCCATGCAGGAATCATGACATAGGCGATGCGACTAGCAACCCATCACTATTGATTTCCTATTAGAACTACCAATATGCAAAACGTGATCTAAGGTCTTATCTAAGGCTCTGTCTACCCCGTATGGGATAAAGACGTGACTATATGTATGTATTTAATTAACCCGATATTCTCACAGCGAGGACGAGAAAATAGAATGGATATCGGTAGGCACTGCGTCGCTGCGGCGCGAGCTAGAGGCGTCGTCGCGGTCGCTGTGGAGCGCGCTGATGTGGTCGCTGCAGGCGAGCTGTCGCGCGCACGCGGACGAGCTGGCCGGCGTGCTGGCGGCCGCCGCGCTGCTGCTGCGGCACGCGCAGCTGCCCAGGAACGCGCGCGAGCTGGCCGACCTCGGCGCGCAGCACCGCGCCTTGCAGGACAAACTGCCACATGTTAGTGCATACCTGACATACTTATCTGAGCCGCTCGTGGCCGCTGGGGGCGATGTAATCTATGTCTATTGCACAAAGTTTTAGGTGTTCCTGAGT
Source organism: Apomyelois bistriatella (assembly GCA_947044815.1). Lineage (NCBI taxonomy): Eukaryota > Metazoa > Arthropoda > Insecta > Lepidoptera > Pyralidae > Apomyelois > Apomyelois bistriatella. The sequence continues at coordinate 5,449,196 of OX345693.1, forward strand.
TTTTGTCACCGGAACAAAAAACATTGCAGCTTTGTTAATGCGCCAGTCATGGTTTCATTGAGAGGTTTTGGAGGAACGCCATGGAACTAGCCGACATTAGCACCACGCCTTGCAGGATAATACACCTTATATGAGTGTACTGCTGACTATCAACCGAATGAATAATTAAATTCTGCACGACCCAGTTTTAGCGAAAGAACAAAATGTGAGACTATGTGTTAGTTAGATATGAATAAGTTCCAGTACTCTTATTGATAGTCCTTGCTCTATATCTTTTAGCTCTATTATTATACATATACTAACTGAAAAAATACACATATTTAAGTACTCTCAAATACAGTAATAAAAAAAATATACCTTTACAGATTGAGAAAACTGTAGAAAGCCTAAAACGCAAGGGACACATGTTGCGTACGTGGGGTGGTGACGCATCTATTGACAGCTCCATTCAGGAGTGGAACAAGACTCGGGAGTTGATGATCAGCCAACAACAAATGTTTGAACATCAGGCCAGTATACATATAGTTTATATTTCTAAGACAAATTTTTAAATTTCACTAGCGATCCGCCCCGGCTTCGCTCGGCTATAAATACTTTTCTCTGGAATAACTCAGCTATTAAAAAAACCGCGTCAAAATCCGTTGCGTAGTTTCAAAGATCTAAGCATACATAGGGACAGACAGCGGGAAGCGACTTTGTTTAATTTGTATAAAACAAAGTCGCTTCCTGCTGTCTGTTTTTCTTCTTCTTGCTTCTTTACATAGTTGTAAAGAAGATGTATGTATGAATTAACAGCTGTAATAGGCTACTTAACTCATATCGATTTTGATACGACAAATGTTTGTTTCTTACATTATTTGACCAACGAAACCGAAATATATCGATCTCCGTTAAGAAAAATGCAAGATGGCGTTATAATTTCAATTTCAAATTTAGTTAAAATTCGGAACTGTCAAGACGGGTCGGCCATCATCCGCCATGACGTGACGCAATTATTGCTGTAAACAGACCTATTTTTGAATTCTGTCATTTGTTCAAAGGGTAATTCGAATGATTTTCATTCGATAAGTGTGAAATCGCATGATTTTCATGCGACTGTGGTTCTAAGCGAGAATCAGGTTTCAAAAATAGCGCCTTACAGAATAATAACCTCACAAAACTGCAAAAATGGCCGACGGTATTTTCGATAGGATTTTAAAAGTGAAATTTTGTAATTAAGTTTTGCTGCCTTAGAGGGCTCAGAAAAATATGGAAAAAAATTGTTTCAATCTAAACAAATAGAAAATAATTATTTTAATCAAAAACAAAATGCAAGTCAACTAGCCTATTTATATTCCATCTCTGTGTAAACAGGCTGAAATTGTAAAAACGGGTCTTAGTGGAGAATGGGAGAATCTGAACAGCAGCGTGGAGGCGTGGGCGTCGCGCTGGGAACAAAATAAAACGCGGCTACTTGACACACAAGGTGTGGACTACGAGACCATGACGCAGCGATGCCGCTCCGTGTTCGAGGCACAAGCTCACTGGGAGAAGCTTCTTGTGGATAAGGAAGAATTGACGTGAGTTCGCTATCACAAATGTATGACCAAATTGAGAAAGCGGTGCCATCTACTGCTTTGTTTTCAACTGGTATTAAATACCGTATACAACTTTTTCACATTCTGCTCTAATATTCTTAATGTATCCGCCCTAAGGTTGACTGGAAGAAATTGCTTTAGCGATAGACCCTTTGTACCTCATTGTTATGAGTAAAGTTGGTTCTCTTTTTTTGTGCAATAAAGTGTATTTGAATTTGCTTTTATACTTATAAATGTGGAATAATATTATTTTTTATATACTAGAAACGAATGTGAGAAATTCAAGATGAAAATAGAACCGTCAAATGTTTGGCAAGATGCTGAGAAACTAATGGACGAATATGTGACTATGTGGACGCCACTGAAAGAATACAGCGAGGGTATGTATTTATTTCGCAAATTTCTTATAACCTTAAATATTGGCTAGATATATACAATATTGGTCGAAATTGAATTTGTATGTAAAGCGTTTTAAGCAGATTTTTTTTATTGTAATAATATTTACATATTATTACGTTTTTAGGGTTCCGTTATCTACAAGGAAAGGAACCCTTATAGTTTCGCTCTGTCCGTCCGTCCGACCACTCTCTAGCTCAGTTACCCTTAGTACTAGAATGGTGTAATTTGGCACATACATTACATGCATATTAATCACGCCAACAAAACAATAGAATAAAATTTTTAAGATTTATTTTAATTTTATAAATTGACTATAAAAATGTAATATTTTTTTGCCAGAATTCGAATTGATTGCGGAGCAAGAATGGATTGTATTTCAAAAGAAGTTACACTTACTGGACGAGTTGACGAGCAAGTGGGCCGCGCGGCTCGAGCCTTACACCGCCGTCACACTGTTCCTGCGGCAGGAGCTGGACAAGTTCGCTGTCAGTATATTGTCCACGAGCAAAAACAAGCCTCCTAGCGGTGCCAGCTCACTTAGACTAAGGCTAACTTCTTTCCAATATAAACACTTTGGCATGTATAAAGAGCGGCCCAGAGACAAACCAAACTGAAAACAACATAATAAAGTCTGCTTCCCATGGGAATCGAACCCCGGACCTCTGGGTCTTCAGACAAACGCTTTAACTGCATGACTACAGAGCATGTCTCTGACTCTGTACATATAAACTTTTTTACTTTCCTGGCGGATGCATATATTATCTTTATATATGCGAAAGTCTGTCTGTCCATCTGTCTGTTACGCTTTCATGGCTAAAACGCTGGACTGATTTTGATAAAATTTGGTGTGGATATAGTGTTAAGGACCAGTAGGTCGACCGCCGATCTCGATTCTCTCCTCTCGTAATGGCTACTTGTATCGCTGGGCCACATTTCGCTCCGCCTAACACACAAAATACTTTAAAAAAATTTTTTTTGTTTGTGAACGCATTCTACAATGTAAACAAAAACAAAAATTTTTGAAAGCTTTTTTTGTGTAGGCGAAGTTAAATGTGGCAAAGCGATACAAGTAGCCATTACGAGAGGAGAAAATCGAGATCGGCGGTCGACCTACAGGAGTCAAACTACTTTACCACGTGTGTGGAGCCGCGAGCTATTATTATTATTATACAGTAAAGTCAAAGAGTTTGTTTGAACGCCTACGCCTGCCTTTCGAAATGTTACGTCGGATTTTTTAAATTATTTTTGCATATGTTAACCTTATTCTTGGTCTTGGAGAAGGCTATAGTACTAACACACCACGGGTGGGTGACACAGCGGGGTACAGCAATCAATCGGAGTTCTTCTCATACTCTGAGCCAGAGTTGGGGGGTTGTTCAGGGCTATTTGCCCTCTTAAGCGACTAGTATAAGTTTACTTTTAATATGAAAATATTGTTTGACAGGACTTGACTCCTTTATTGAAATATTTACGTGGCACTGACTTCACCGAGGGCCACTGGCGGGATGTGTTTAGCCTCCTGGACTTGGAGTACAAGAAGCCGGACACAATAAAGCTGAGAGACTGGCTTGTTGTTGCACCGAACATCAAGAAACATGTCAAAGCCTTGCAGGTAAAGTAATTTAAAATTTTAGACTGATCTTTTAAACCAAAACCAAACAAACATATATATAACTAGCTGTTCCCCGCGGCTCCGCCCGCGTGGGACTCGGTTATATCGCGCCCAAAAGTAGCCTATGTTTGACCTCAGGTCTAACTACATCCCTACCAAAATTTCATCCCAATCGGTCCATCCGTTTAGCCGTGAAGAGGTGACAGACAGACAGACAGACAGACAGACAGACTTTCGCATTTATAATATTAGTATGGATTATTTCAGAACGTAAAGGAAAGGCTTAGAACTCATTTCCAGAAATTTCCAAAGGATTTCTGTTCTTGTTTTGTCTGATTGTTTATTGAGGATTGACAAACGGTGATGTAATGTAGGCAATTGAAATCTTAACAAATATACACATTCAACTGTACTGTACTAACAAGTTCACTACGAATTTGCCTAAAAAAGTAATTGTTCTCTTTCGTGCTGAAAGATGGTGCTACAAGAATCCTATCGTTTCAATTTAGCAATGATTCTAGTATATAACTGATTTAGTGCTTTTTTAAAAGTTATTGCACATAGTATGACAGTGTGGAACATGGGTTCGATAGATGGCATCGCGGACCACTCGCGAACGGAATTCATGATAATGATGAACGTTCGATATTGTATTTATAAAATTTGCAAATATATAACAATATATATTCATGATAATATATTGGAGAAGAGCTCTTTACACATAAAACTAATATGTACTTACCTTATATATACTTATACTCTTATAATAGCTTTTAAAATGTTCTATTTTTGCTATTTGTAGGTCTCAGAATATGTATTATATTCTTAAAAATTAGCATTTAACTTGTTTAAAGTAGTACTTGTTTTGAACAAGTAATTTATAATTGACGTGTTTAGAAAATATGCACGGATGCATCGAGTGAGGCTGCGATCCGAAGTGCACTCAATGAGCTGGAGCTTTGGTTCGCCAGTGCTCGCCTCTCCATCACCTACTGCTCGGACCACGCCAAGCGGCCTACGCCTATAGTTAAAGATTTCAAGGATATACTCGCTAAGGTAATTCGGTAATTTTGTTTAGTTGTTGTTCGAGAAGTTCGAGACTTGTGTGATGGGATACCAACTCACCAGTATGCAACTGGGAAATCGCAAAGATGTGAGTTTGAATAAATAATCATTATCATCTTAAGCCAACTACTTAAAATTTTAACTATGAGTTAATAGGTAGAATGCAAATCTTCATCCGGAATCCAAGCTGCTGGTGCGGAACGATCGGTGTTTGAATCAGTCAAATTTCTGCGAGAATCATTCTGCGTCACTAGCGATTATTTTTCATCCGATTTTCTTTGCATATTTTGTTTTCCGTTGACGGTTAGTAAATCAGTAATCCAGTAATCAGTAGTGTATATGGTTAGATCGAGGAGCAGCAATGGGCGGTGTCGTCGGTGTGTGCGGGCGGCGGCGCGGCGAGCGGCTGGCAGTCGCGGCTGCGCGCCGCGCGCTCGCTCGTGGCGGCCGCGCACCGCGCTCAGCGCAGGTGAGGCTTCGTTCGTTTTCTAATCGTTTTTAACCCCCGACGCAAAAAGAAGGGTGTTATAAGTTTGACGTATCTGTCTGTCTGTCTGTCTGTCTCTGGTATCATAGCTCCCGAACGGATGAAGCGATTTCAATTTAGTTTTGTTCGTATTAAAGGTGACTTACGGGCGAGTGTTCTTAGACATGTTTGATGAAAATCGGTTGAGCCATTAAGAAGTTGGGGGGGTGAAAGTGGGGAAGACCAACTAAATGTCTGCAAATATACTTGAGTATGTATCTCAAATGAAAACGCATCACCTGCACATTACAAAATAATTTGTTTAATGAAAATCGGTTGAGCTGTTACGAAGCTCTGGGGGTGTACTCGTAAGTGGGGAAAATACCTATCAAGGTCTGCAAATAATATATGGGGGGAAAATGTGTGAGGGTTTTTTTTTTAATTTTAAATTTAATGTTATTTAACATATAGTCAACCGGATGTTCATAGGGTAAATTTTTATTCGTGGAAAAACTTAGCCTCTGTTTCCACACTGAAGGAGACAAAGCTATAGCCATATACTGCGAACCGAATACGTCAAAGTTCCATCGATTTGCTTGACAAGTCCGATGAGTATGCGTTAAAACGTATAAGCGTTACATGTTTTTCTTACAGTACAATCGACGTGTAAATAGATCTATGTACGTTGTATAGTTACTATTTATACGTTAAGACGTATACTGCAAAAAAAAACGTGAGGGACAATGCCGTGTGGTGTGAACGAAGCCAGGGGCACTTGTACTTATAAACGTTATACTACCACCACACTTGTCTCGCGTATTTGCCAAAATATTTGACGAATAGGCAAAGTAAGCAAATAATGCAAAAGTTTTGGCAAATATACCGTTCACACATGGTCAAATAGGCAAATATTCGTATACAAATTGCAAAATGTTGTGGTAGCATTACAATATATCACCCACATAGGTATGTGGCTACTTAATACTCTACTTACTCTGTAGTCCGGAAGTAGTATGTCTTTAGGAAGGGAAATAATATGATACGGGGCTATAGTTACTGTGAGCTATTTGATACCGGTCGTACGTGTGTTTTACTGACTACCAAAACTTATCATTATCACAACAAACACAACACAAATTCAAGTTCATACAAATAAATTCCGAAATATGAATTAGTCAAAAAGCCAATGGCTCTATTGAGATTGTTATGTGTAAACGCGCAGGATTCGACTGCCGCACACGTGCCGTCCAGATGCTACTTTACATGAGCCTGTTCCTACATTGTTATTTAACTGTCTACTCGTATAATAATACCTTGTGTACAGAGCTGACAAATAGCCTTGCCGCACTTTATTTTGTGTTTTTTTGGACACATAGTCTTGATAAATTTGCATTTTTTAATGAGTTCACAAAAGTAACGTTTACTAACGTTACTTCTAACTTTATTATCTATTTCAATTGTATGTAAAAGTGTAAGGTTCTCAACAAGTGAAGAGGACTACATCCCTTTGATAAAAACAAACCCTAGCTAAAATTACATCCGTGTTACATTATTTCCCTGTTCGTGTTGAACTCTCTTATATCCATCAAAATATTAGACACATACGTTTGTTGTTTACATAGTATAATATACAAATTATAGTATATATGAATAGACAAATTTTTAAATCTTTTTTTTGTCTCTTGATAATCATATAAGGAACACACGAAAGAGCCGTGCTGCAATACCATTTTACGATATCCACACGAACATATTGTTGTAGGGTATTGTTAAGCTGTTTACCACAAGGCTTAAAATGTTAGACTACAAACATGAGATGATTTTCTTTTTTTGAAGCCCCACGGATTCCAGCAGTATACTCGTATCTGCAGTGGATAAAATGTATAAAACAAGATCCATCCTCGTGGCACAACATGATGTCAGTCGCAATCAACCATATCCACATTTTTATAATAAAAATGAGTTATAGATTTTTATACAGAAATTACTTTATTTAAATTTTAATAATGTTGTTAGATAACCATTTATAATTTTAATCAGTCAAATGGTTTTAAACAGCGTCATGACAAAGTATATAGATAGATAGAGTTTGAGTTTAAGTTTGTTGATCAAAGTATACTCGCATTGCTATATATTGTATGTTGCCTTGCCTGTGTCCCATGGAATGTCCAATGTCGTATGAAGATGACATACGTTCGATTACTATAGACTACTACTGCTTTTGTGTTTGTTGAAAATGTATGTTAGGTATTAATTGCTCTTTTGCTAGACTGTTAAGCCACAAAAAGAAACATTTACAATTTCACACAAATAAAATGAATTGATGAGACAAAAAGTAGATAATATTAGTTTAAAAGAACCATAATCAACATTGCTTATGCATTGCTCTTGCACCTATGATATCATGTTTGCCATACAAAGTACTTGTTAACGAATTGAGCTTAGATAACACTTTTGTTTGTATGAATTACATTTTTCAAGATATAATCTATCTAGATAACATAAGTTCATTGACCTGCAATGGAAGCTGCAATGCAAGTTATCTTTATATCCACATTAGAAAGAAAAGCTATAAAGTTTATGGATATAACCGGACGGATTTAATTGATTTTGATTTCTTAAATAAAAGCATCTTAAATACGTATACGTGTGTCTGAGGCGTTTGGCAGAGTCAAACGAATGTCCTCTTTTGTTAGGTCTTTTCTTATACAAATAAGAAAAGACCTAACAAAAGAGGACATTCGTTTCCATCAGCCTACAAAGGCTGATGGAATCAAGATGGTCATTAGTTATATTTTACTAACCTAGACCTGTGCAGTTTACACAAGGATCTTACTTTCACCAGTCCAGTTAATTTGAATTTTGACGAATTTTCAGCTTAATTTAGAACTATTTTTGCGTTAAATTGATGCATCGATCGGTTTGTTACGCCTTTTTGGAGTTTGTTTGTCTGTCAGCGAACTGTATCTCGTGAACCCTATAGCTAGTCTTAAATTGTTAACACATTTTTATACCTGTTGTAGTCCGTGGTTGTCGCTTTCAACACAATAAGAAGTACAAGAAACATGTTGAACATACATCGGATTGCTTGCATATATAATGATAGTTAATAATTAAAAGGGGAGATACATTAATTTTTTTTATTTATAAAATGTAATGTCTCCTTATTATTCATACTCGACAAACGCGCTTCAAAGTCGTACGGCATTTTTACTAGCTTATATTACTACTATGAACTGAACTAGCTTAAAATTAAATCAAAAATGATAATACCTATGATGATCGTACAGGATCGTGCGCTATTTCTATGTATATAGTAATCCGGCAGGGTAATTTGAGAATACTATCCGTCCCTTGGTCGTAATCCGTCAAAACGAGAGTTTACGACCTCGCCGACTGTAATACCGCAGTAGACTATTTTAGGTTTCCCTTCCTGTTTGCTAGTAGGTACGATCAATACTTTAGTATAAGCGTCACATCACATCGCATGGAATTATTGGTTTAATTTTAAATATGATATTGTATCGTGGGAACCTTAATGCCGTTATTAACAAGGATATATTTTTAAAGTATGTTAATGACTCCACATTTAAGCCAATAAAGTATATGGGAATGCAAGATAAGGAATAGGTACGGATCGGTAGCCAAGCGTTTATCTCATCTGAACTTTGACACCATAACCGCCTTTTGAGAATGAACCCTTATCACGAAAGCGTTCATTCACAGTGCTGATGCTGATGACGCACTCTACAAGATTTTTGTTTTATCGCCTTCTCTTTACAAAGGATATTTTATTAATCTTGGTGGCAACCATTACAATATTTTTTATTTTTATGTCATGGTGATGTCGGTGCGGTGGCGTAAATCTTTATTAATCTGAACCTGACCCGTAATCCTTACCACGACATGGGTTAGGATAGGAACTTGAAAAAAAATATTAAATTTTTTTCCGAACCCTCTTCAAAACCTGACCCGACACGTATCGTTCCTATCATAACCCGCATTGCGATATAGAATTGGTTTCTCTCTCCTCTTTCTTGGAATAAACATTAGGTCTGTGTCTAATCAGATTTGAGTACGAGTATTTACAATAATTATAATATCACAGACTCGAAATGTAACTTCAAAGTACTCCTATACAGCTTCTTCCAATACTTCCCTCGATCTTCTCAATATTTCATTTCTAGCAATTCGTATAAACTAGGTTCTCAGCATTATTTATTTTATTCCAAGACAGTATAACGTTCTTCACGGCTATATGATATACACAATATTACACAGATAATTCATCAGTGGAGAACTATGATTTTGAATTTTCTTTTAACTAATTAATGTTAAAATCGAACAAATGCTATTTATTCCTGGTCACTAGTCAACTTGACACTGATAAGGGGTTATCGGCAAAACTGTCGAAATTGTAACAACTTATCTAACATAGTTAAAGAGGCCGCTCTACAAGTTATTATTACAATTCAAACAATGACGTCAGATCCTAGTGAAATAATTCTACTTTAACATTATCTGGACCGCATATTATAGAATGCTATACTAGCACCTGGACCTAAAAATCATAATCTACTTATAAACTTCTTAGCCAATTCGTGTTTCGGTTGTTAATGATTTGTTGTTTTTATAAACTAGGATTTATGTGATACGCACTCTGACTTTCTGTACGGAGCCCTCTTAAAAGGAAGGTATACTATAGAAGATTGTGGAGATAAAATGACATTTTCCGCCCTCATTTTTTGACCGAAATAACTGACATTTCGACTTGCGTAAAGTGACGTTTGCTTTTATGCTACTTTTGTGTTAGGTTTCGTTATGCAACACTTCACGAATAATTCATGTTTGCTGATTTGTTTATGTAGCACATAGTGTATGATATGCGCCAGCTAAGTGAAATGAGTTGAATGCGAAGGCATTCGGTTCATTAAACATTTGCTCTTTTGTAAGGGTCCTCGCTTCCTGTCCCAGCTTTTATGCTGAAATCGACAAATTCTGCTCTAGTTTTCTATACGTCACAAATGCGTTTGTCATGTTATGTTCGTTGCAGGTTTCGGCTGGGGTCACCCTAGTGGGGTGTTTTGTTGTTCAAGCACAATCTATTCTGGATTTTAAGTTACCAAATACTCTCATTTATAAAAAGTTGTATTTATAAATAGAATAATATGCATTGCCTAAATTGGTAAAAATGCCATTCATTACCTTACCTTTCTTTTTCTGGTTTGCCGACCAGACATCTTTCTCAGGTCGATTTTTTGCATTTGTAACCCCGATCTACGTATATGATGTATATACCACTGGTGTGTGAAACAACGTTTTATTAATGTTAATTAATTAGTATGTATTGGGACTAGTGTTTATTTGTGGAATTACGGTATACGCTGGGATGGCTCACACCTTATCAGTGAGGACGGATGTGTAGAGCGGAAGGCCGGCTCTGTATCGCTCTGCGTGACCAAAGAATCGATTTCATTGTGCTACTAAAATTTCTTAAATAACAATAATCTTTTTTCCGAAAAAACACAACGACGTCCATTTGTTTACTGAGACCAAGTTGAACTTTTCATTCATCATTGACAGATTAGAAAAGCTCAAGCATCTAGGTGTGCAGGGTAAATAGATTAGTCACATGGACTACAAATTACTGGTGGCAGTGTCTCATTTTTGAAACAAGTGGTGACTGACCATTGTTGCCTGTCAACTCTCAGAATAAATTAATTAACACTTTATTGCACTATTTACAAAAATTCTCCATTATCAAATGCAAAAAGTTGTTTTCAATATCATCATTATATGTACTAGTATAGGCATTAAAAGTATACACTGTAATATATAACATATTTCACCAAAGTTTGTAAGGTTTCGTTAAATTTTTAAATAAATCCTCATCTGATCAATCTCTTGCACATCTCATGAAATTATTTTTTATACGACTTGCATAAGAACAACATAACAATTAAAATTATATATTTTTTATTACCGTGTTGGATTATTTTTACATTTTCATCATTAACATTTCAGCGGCAAGACATCCACTGCTGGACATAGGCCTCTCTCACAATTTTCAAATCTTGTGAAATACGCTATATAATGCTGAAGGAATTATTTCCCGGTCAATCATTTCGAAAATCCGAAAAGTTTTGTGCGGTGTGCGGTATTTTATATATGGCAGCTCAAAAAATAACCCCTGCTTAATAGCATTATTATTAGCCTAAATAGCATCTTTAAATCAGTTAAATTGCTACGTGACAGCCACGACGAAGTATTTAATTCGTGAATTCATCTAAAAATATGTAGTTTGGGTGGAAAACTATTTAGCTACACAACCACCAAGCTAACAAATAATAAACTTATGTTCTGTTTTGTAGTCCATTTGTATATTTTCTACAAATTTAAAATACCTACCTGTGCAAAATATTTACAATTAAAGAGGTATATTTATGAAAAACAAAGCTGAATGATATATAAATAAAGAAACGCTAATAAACGCAGACGTGCCCGATACTAGGAAGGGACTTGTTGCCATAATAATGACCAAAACAAAAAGCGCATCCCGAAATGCGTTGTTATTTTTGTTGCCTAGTGCCCGTTTCGGAGAACGGCACAAGGGGGCGCGGGCGGGAGCGGTCGTCGCCTCGAACAGGGCCGCATTCAGACATCCGGTTTCTATTTTAAAATTGTCTTATTTTGTATAGTCATGTATTATGTGCGGCGACTAATTAATCTGATGTTTGGATGAGGAAATATTTAAAGCCGATAGCAAAAATACATACATACATATCATCACGCCTGTCTCCCGTAGGGGTAGGCAGAGACTAGAGATTTCCATTGGCTACGATCCTTACATACCTCTCTCGCCTCCTCCACACTCATCACTCTCTTCATACACGCTCGCCGATTTCGGGTACTCCTAATATCTCCCTTTTTCAAAAGACCTGCGATTTGGTCGCAGTATGTTTTACGAGGCCGACCCTGACCGCCGCTCCCAGCCAACTCTGCTTTGTATATACTTTTCGTCATTCTCCTTTCATCCATCCTCTCTACATGTCCAAACCATCTCAACATCCCTTTTTCTATCTTTGTCACTACATCCTCATTTACACCGCATCTTTTTCTAATCTCACTATTTCTTATTTTATCGCTCAAGCATAAACCACACATACTCCTTAAAGCTCTCATTTCAACCGCATTTACTCTACTTTCATTATTTTTTTGCCATACCCAACTTTCACTACCATACATAAGGGTCGGTATTAACACTGCCCTATGAACAGCGAGACGTGCTTTTTTGGACACTACTCTACTGCTCATAAAGGAATGTAATGCCCCATTTACCTGATTACCAGCAGCCACTCTTTTTTCAATATCACTCTCATGCTTGCCATTTCTAGTAAACTTACAACCCAGATATACAAATTCATTCACTTGTTCAACACTCTCTCCATTTATACTTACATTACATACTGTTCTACTTTCATCCTTTTCAAACACCATTATTTTCGTCTTACTTACATTTATTTTCATACCCTTACTTACTAGCGCGATAGCAAAAATACTAGTGGCATCTACAGCGAAGGCTAGTTTTATGTAGAAAATGGCAGATAAAAATTTGCAAATAAATTTCGGAAATTATGAAATGAGATTGTATAAACAGTTAACACATAAAACTGAATTTAATAAAATATAATCGACTGCTAAGTTATTTTACCCAATAGCCTTTTCACTTGTTAGTAGCCGCGAAAATAATAAGACTTGTTAATATTTTGTATTCAGGTATTTATATTCTTTATTTTTTTTTCTTAAAATTTTTACTTCTACTATCTATATTTAACGTCCTGATTTCGCCGAAAAAATTCAAAGCAGACGTAATCAAATTCCATTCTCATATCAATATTTCATCAATATTTATAGTAAGGAAATCTCAGCTGAACAGAAAGAACGCATTTCCCAAAATTCCCACTGGAAGCGAAGCATCACCTGGTGGCCATTAGTAAATAAATAAAAGTCCCGATGATTTTTCGAACGGCAAGATACCACCCTGGCTTGTAGGAGAGTCGCGGCGGGCGGCAGCGGACAGCGGGGGGCTACGGCGGCGCGAGAGTGGCGCGGCCGGCACAGTGCAGTGAGAGGCGCGGAGAGAGCCTACCGCCATGGCTCTGCGCGCATTGTTTATATTTACTGCGTTTATCGCAGCCGGCACTGCCGTTTACGACCGCGAGCACCTCCGAGCAGACCCGCGCCTCCTAGACAGAGCATGTCAGCTTAGTCCTTGCTACCCAGCCACTGGTAATTTGCTTATCGGACGGGAGTCGAGACTGTCGGCTTCTTCTACATGTGGTCTCTACGGCCGCGAACGTTATTGCATCGTGTCACATTTACAAGACCGCAAGAAATGCTTTTGGTGCGACTCGACGAACAATACGATTCACGATCCCCAGCTAAATCATCGAATACAAAACATAATTTACAAGTTCACACCTGGAACACGGAATAAATCTTGGTGGCAATCCGAAAACGGAATAGAAAATGTTACCATCCAATTAGATATGGAAGCGGAATTTCACCTTACTCATTTAATCATACAGTTTAAAACGTTCCGTCCGGCTGCTATGTTAGTGGAACGTTCTTTTGATTTTGGAAAAACTTGGCGGGTCTATAGATATTTTGCGCATCGCTGTGAGGAAACTTTCCCTGGAGTTCCGACTCATTCTCAACGGTCTTTGACTGAAATTGTGTGTGAATCTCGATATTCTGGTGTGGCCCCGTCTACTGAAGGTGAAGTGATATTTAGAGTGTTACCTCCTAATTTAACATTTGTTAAGAACCCTTATTCAGAGGAAGTGCAGAATTTATTACGAATGACAAATTTAAGGATAAATTTCACTAAACTTCACACTCTGGGAGATGATTTATTAGACAATAGGGCAGAGATTCGAGAAAAATATTATTATTCTATTTACGAAATGACAGTTCGTGGTTCCTGCTCTTGTTATGGTCATGCTTCTCGTTGCCTACCTATGCCTGGAGTGGAGTCTAAAAACAATATGGTGCATGGACGATGTGAATGCACTCATAATACTAGAGGTTTAAATTGCGAGTATTGTGAAGATTTTTTCAATGATTTACCATGGCAACCAGCAGTAGGGAGAACATCGAACGCTTGTAAACAGTGCACATGTAACAATCATGCAACAAAGTGCCATTTCGATGCCGCAGTTTACAACAAGACAGGGAAAAAGAGCGGTGGAGTATGTGATAATTGCCAACATAACACTATGGGAATCAATTGTGAACGTTGTCAGCCTCAATTTTATAAAGATCCTAATTTAGATATACAAAGTCCAGATATTTGTAAACCGTGTGATTGTGATCCTCAAGGAACAACAGACGAAGAAATTCTCTGTGATGATGAAACAGACGAAATTAACAATAAAACCGCAGGTCGTTGTTTATGTAAGACTAATGTCGATGGACCAAGATGTGATAGATGTAAAGATGGTTTTTGGAATTTTGACCCACGAAATCCCGAAGGATGCACTGCTTGTACGTGCAACGGACTAGGAACAATTAACGAACGCGGATGTGATCCAACAACTGGAAACTGTTTCTGCAAACGACATGTGACTGGTAGAAATTGTGATCAGTGTTTACCAGAATTTTACGGTTTATCTGAAATTGACGACGGTTGTACTCCTTGCGATTGTGATATTGGCGGTTCAATTGATCGGGACTGTGATGTGATAACAGGGCAGTGTAAATGTCGACCCTATGTGACAGGTAGACGTTGTGATCAACCAATACAAAACTTTTTTGTCGGTGCCTTAGATTCCATGGTTTTTGAAGCAGAGTCTAGTCAGTGTGATTCTCAAATAGATGACAATGCCATTCAAAGTCAAGTATGCCATGTTGTTATTCGTGAAAACTTTCCAGATGGAAGAAAGGAAACCTGGACGGGTCCAGGATTTATGAAGATACCAGAAGGGAGCACTTTAGTGTTTATAATTGACAACATACAGACTACAATGAATTACAATGTTTTGATAAGGTATGAGCCTCAATCAAATCTCAATTGGGAAGAAGCAACCATATTAGTTAAAAGACCGGGTCCCATAGATTTAGATTCGCCATGTGCTAATGTTCGCCCAGAGGATGATAGAATAACTACTTATTTGCCTGCTAATCAGCGCAGTGTCTTAGTAATACCTCCTGTTTGTTTAGAGAAGCAAAAAGAAACTGAGATTCGGATATATTTAGGACACCAAGACAGAAGAACCTCGAATCCCAGGGCTTCCGTACTCATCGACTCCATTGTGCTTATTCCTTCTTTTGATGATTTGCCATTCTTCAATGGTAACGATTCTGTTGCAAGTAATATGAAACGCGAGTTTGATCGCAATAATTGTGGAGATCCATATTATTATGATCTAAATAGAGATACTGTGCCCGAAATATGCAAGAAATACCACGCCAGCATTGGGTTCTATATAAGAAATGGATCTGAATCCTGTCAGTGTGATCCTTCGGGATCAAAAAGTCATCAATGTCATCCATACACTGGGTATTGTCAGTGTGTCGAAAATATTGTGGGAGCTAGATGTGATCGTTGTGCTCCTGGAACATATGGCTTTAGCAAATTCGGTTGTAAGCGCTGTGATTGTAATAGTATAGGATCTTTGGACAATTTCTGTGATGCCACAAGTGGACAATGTAAATGTAGAACTAATACATATGGTCGTGCTTGTGATTTGTGTCAACCTGGTTATTTCAATTTCCCTAATTGTGAACAATGTGATTGTAATGGGCATGCCGTAGAATGTGACGATCGAACGGGAGCCTGTAGAGAATGTAGGGATTATACTGAAGGTCATCGATGTGAAAGGTGCATTGGAGGATACTATGGTGATCCACGTCTTGGAGTAGATATTGCTTGTCGCCCCTGTCCTTGCCCTGGCATAAAAGGTGATCCTAATAAAAATAACCATGCTGATTCATGTGAGCTCGATTCAGATACAAAAGATGTAGTATGCGAATGTAAAGCAGGTTACGCTGGAGCTCTGTGCGACGTTTGTGCTGATAATTATTACGGCGATCCGTTAACAGGAACATGTGAGAAATGCGAGTGTAATGAAAACATTGACATTACTAAACCCGGGAACTGTGATCCTTACACTGGTAAGTGTTTGCAGTGTTTGCATAACACAGCTGGAGACCATTGTGAGGTATGTGAAGAAGGATATTATGGAAACGCATTGGAAAAAGCGTGTTACAAATGTAATTGCTCAGTCTTGGGAACCAACTTCACTAGAGGGAATTGTGATGGTGTAACTGGACAATGTCCTTGCTTTAACAATGTAATGGGTGTCAATTGTGATCAATGTACTGAAAATCATTGGAGAATAGCTCTTGGTACTGGATGTGACCCTTGTGATTGTGATCCTATTGGTTCGCGATCTCCTCAATGTAATCCATTTATTGGTAAATGTGACTGCAAACCAGGACATGGTGGAAGGCAATGTGATCAGTGCCAGGAAAATCATTGGGGTGATCCAAACATACAATGTCACGAATGTGAATGTAACCCGTACGGTTCTGTGTCACCGCAATGTATGCGAGATAATGGATCATGTGTTTGTAAACCTGGTATTGGTGGATACAACTGCGATAAATGCGCTAGAGGATATTTGGGAGAAGCTCCTGATTGCTACGGCTGTGGTGAATGCTTTGACAGTTGGGATCGTGTTATTGACGAATTACGTGTTCAAACTGAATATGCAATTGGAAATGCTAGTAAAATAAAACTAGTTGGCGCTACAGGGGCATATACTAGAGACTTTGATGAGATGACAAAAAAATTGTCAGAAGTAGAAAATAAGCTGAATAGTGCTCATATGGGTCGCACTACAGTCAACGAATTACTATCAAATATCAGTAGTTTACAAAATGAATTGGCTAGGACTGAAGAGAAAGTAAAAGAGAGCAATTCTAATTTGAATGATATTACTTCTCACATTAATTTGGGCAATGTTACATTAGACAATTTGAGAAACAATATTGAAAAAATAAAGCTAAGGACTTTAGAGTTAGGAAATAATGCTACAAAGTTACAGGAAGCGAATTTGGAAGGTGCACTTAACTTGACACGAGAAGCCAAACAAAGAGCAATCAAAGCATCAGATGATGCTGAGAATGTCCAAACTCTTATTGCCAATACCGACAGACAAATAAAAAATACAGACCGTCTTATTGAAATGCAATATACTCATTTCAATAACAACCAGAACGATAATGACAAAAAGTTGGACGATATACAAGGAGAATTGTCTGAACTCGAATCCCGATTACCAAAATTAAACGAAAAAATGTGTGGGCAAGAAAGTGATTCTTGTGATATTTGTGGTGGTGCAGGTTGTGGAAAGTGTGGAGGAATATCTTGCGATCAAGGTGCTGTTACCAAAGCAGAACAGGCCTTAGATTTTGCAAACAAAACTGAACATAGAATAAAAGAACACGAACTCACTGCTGAAGATCTTTTCCGCTCAGTTTCATTAGTCAAGCAAGACACTGTTGCTGTACGTTCGCGGGCCAAAGAATTATTTAATAAAGCACATGAATTTAAGTCATCAGCTGAAAGAGTTACAAATGAGAGCAAAGATGTCACTATTGAACTGAAAGACTTTTTGTCAAATACTTCAAGTACTCCCGCTGATATTAGAACTTTGGCTCAAGAAATTCTCAATCTTTCTATTAGTATAGAACCTAAAGAAATTACAGAGTTATCACAGCGTATAAATTCCACTGTTTCTCAGCTTACCAATATTGAAAATATCATAACTGAAACAAAACCTGATTTAGAACGAGCCAAAGCACTGAAGCAAAATGCAACTGCTGTTAATCAGTCAGCCAATGTTACTTTGCAGACAGCCAAAAAAGTATTGGAAGCTTTAGATGATGCACAAGCAGCTCAAGATGCAGCAGAAAATGCAATTCAGAAAGCTAACAGTGACATTGAAACAGCTAAAAATGATCTGATTCCGATTGCGAAAGAGACTGAACAAGCCCAGAAAAAGGCGAATGAAACTAAAGATGAAGTTGAAGGTTTACGGTTGCGACTTTCGGACTTACAAAAGAACATTCTCAAAATTGAAAGTGACGCAGATCAAGTAAAACAAGAAGCGAATGATGTAGTGAATAGAGCTGAAGGTGCCGAACAAAAGGCAAGACAATTGAGACTTGATTTTAAACAAACAAATTTGTCGCTTGCACAGCGTGCTGACCAGACGTCAAATTCGAGAGAGCGAGCACAATTGTTACTTAATCGAGCTACAAAGCTAGCTAGTGATACACAAATGCAATTAAAGCTTCTTGCAAATATGGAAGAATTGTACAATGATCACAATGAACAATTAAATATGTTGGAAAAAGAAATTTCTGAACTTAATGCGTTGATGAATTATTATCTCACTGAAATAACGAAGCGATCTGATTACTATAGGGCTTGCACTACGTAGATAATGAAAATTCAATTATTTAGAGCCGAGTATACGATCAATAATTACCTCAATTGGTATTACGGGCTTCAAGCGTGCCATAATTTTTTAGTTGGAACAGCGTTCACTTAATTTGTTATTGATGTGGTTTAACTACATCACATTCGTCTATAATATAAACTTACATTAATCTTGTACTTGAAGATTTTATGAAATTGTACGTACTTATGTTAAGAAATAATGTCAAAATTATTTTAAGGGCGTGATACAATAGATTGTATAAGATTATTAATTACCCACCTTAATATTGATTACAAACCATGTTTTTATTAACTTTGATCAATATGCACTTCTTCATCATCATTTATCAATTATGAAATATTTTTATATAATATGTAACAGTAATTTTCTGGTGTGCTTATGTGGTAGGTACATAAATATTAAATTTATATTCCAAAGAGTTATATTAGTTTTTTGTAGCACAATGTCTGTTTTTTTAATTGTTTTTTATATCCGAGTCATTGCAAACTAGCCATAATTACATAATTACATAATTATAAATAATATGAAATAAGTAAGGTATGATACCTTTTGTTAATAATATAGATAATTTATACTTAATATAATGTCTGTTTACATGTAGGTTACATAGACATTTTTCATAAATGTTTTAAGGTATGAATGCATTTGTATTGTAAAATCTATTACAAACCTAAGTTGTACTTCTACTGTAGTTTTATCTTATTAGCAATTTTATTGGTCCTATGTTATTATTGCTTTTATGTTATAAAATAATATAGATATTGTCATACTAAGGTGCCATAACCTTCATTTAGTATTTGTATTAAACCGATATTGCCCTTTTTTAATTTCTTTGTCATATTTGCATTTAAAATGTACTTTAAGGCACCAATACTTAATTATGAATAAAAAACAATGAAGTACATAATTAATTTTGGTTTTATTTGTTTCAAATACTTTCTAGTTTAAATATAGCAATATCTCAATTATCATTTATACTTTTATACTAATCTATACATATAATAAAATCTGTTTATCCTAACTTTCTAACTAATATTATAAATGCAAAAGTGAGTTTGTTACGCTTTCAAGAAATTTCAGGAAAATTGGTGCAGTAGATAGGGATCTACTGCACCAATTTTCCTGAAATTTCTTATACACTATACGTAGATAGAAGTATTGAGAAGGACATAGGATACCTTTACCTTTTATCCCGGGAAAAAGCACTGTTCCCGTGGGAAATTCACGTGGGCGATGCCGCGGGCAAAAGCTACTCTATTATATAAAGCAAAGTCGTGTTATTTCTACTCTTATAACTCATGATCTACTGAACCATCTCTCTGAAATTTTGAATACACATCGTTAGAAATCCATGAAGGACATAGGGTACCTTTCATCCTAGGAAAAAGCACTATTCCCTAGGGAAGTTTACGGGGGCGAAGCCGCGGGCAAGTTTTGTTAGTTTGAATTTTTGTTCATTTAGTTTTGTGTAGTTAGTTTGATTTGACGGTTTCACTTATTTATCAACTTCGACAAGTACCATCTGACAGTCGCCTGGACCCTAAGGAAAATGACTGGTGCAGCTGTGGTACGCTTACTCCTAACAAGCGCTGCCTGGCATACCGACACACTTATTCGTGTCAACCACAAAAATAATTGCAGCTGGATAATGATCGTTGTTGCCTGTCTTCGTAATTTATAATAAGTAATTTAGTATAGATCGGTTGCTATCTCGTGTATGTACAATTAAATATAACTTCTACAGGTGGCTGTATTTGGAGCCAATATTGTGCAACGACGAAGGCGAATTGGGCACAAAGTTCCGAAAGGTAGACCAAGGCTTTCGACAAGTGGCGCGCATATTCGAAGCAGACCCACGACTCTCTGCCTTGCTCCAGTCATCAAGACTTCAGTCCATGCTGGACTCCATATTAGAGCAACTTGTTTCTTGCCAATCTGAACTCAATCAATACATCGATGTAAGAAGGATTGTTATTTAAGAAAAGATAATCTATCTATACATTTAGTAATTTTGATTGAAATGGACAGAGGGACATTTAAAATGAATAATAGAAAGCAAAAAACTATTTTTTGAATTTTTTGTTTGACTGTATCTATGATCACGCTTATCCGAAAGTACTGAACCGATTTCCTCAAAACTTTCACCAATTGTTTTGTTTTAACTCGGAAGAACATCTAAAGTTTGTTTCATCAATCTCGGTTCATTAAAAAAAAGTTATTGTCATTTGAATGAACTCAAGGCATGTTTGATTTCGAACAAATGCACCAAATTGGATTATTATTTTTTTGGGTTGGTTATTGTCTTGACAAACTTTGTATAAAAGAAAAGGAGGATTCCCGGGCAATTTCCGAAATTCCCACGATAATGGGAACGATGCCCACGCGCACGCAGTCGCGGGCTACAGCTAGTAAGTAAAATATATTTATTACTTAATAGCCAGCACAGCTAGAAGTATACTTTCTTTTCGTTAATTTTTTCAACATGGGTTCTCAGTCTAAAACCACATACACAGACATAATTTACCAATGAATGATTTTGAAACATTTACCATAATAGACCATAAATTGTTTTGTCCAAAAATACAATGGCTCAGCAATCAGAAGAGGATCCTTGGAGTTCTCTTTCGTTTTTTTTTTCTCTTAGTAATACAATTACCTAATGTTTATAAGAATATTCCTCGTTTTAAAATTTGGTAAAATTTACTGAAACAAGGTATATTAATTAAGAGTTTATAGTAACAAATAAGCTAAAATGATAGTGACAGAATGTATGGTAAACTGTACCTATTACGTATTTCCAGGAAAAACGGTCTATCTTTCCAAGGCTATACTTTTTGAGTGATGACGACCTTCTTGAATTGCTTGGACAAGCACGCGCTGGGGCCGAAGGCCGCGAAGTTGTCATGCAAAACCATCTCAAAAAGTTGTTCCCGGGCACCACAGGAGTACGGCTGGGCCCTGGGGGCATGTCAATAACGGGACTCTGTAGCCATTTTGATGAAACGTTTCAACTCGACCATCCCGTCGATATAGATTGCCCTGTAGAGGTAATATTTTCTTTTGTTATTTACTTATATACTTAAGGGTCTTCGAAAAGGATTGGAAAGAAGCGGCACAGGACAGGGACACATGGAAGAAAAGACGGGAGGCTTTTGCCCAGCAGTGGGACACATAAAGCAAGGAAAAGAAAATGTTATATGTCAACATGGACTCTGAGCGAATGTCGACGGTAATATTTAAAGTCTCTTCCTATGTGCGAAGCGCTATAACGACCAATAATATAATAATAGACCAATTTACTACGCGATGGTTTTGAGTTCAATACATGCGCGTGAACTCCCTGTCGATGGCAAAAGTGCGAGTATTTTCTACCATTGCATATAATTTTTCAGGTATGGCTGAAAAACCTCGAAACCGAGATGCGATCATCACTAAAAAATTTAACATTGAAATGTGTTCTGACTAATACTCTGCAAGATCAAGATCCTTTTTCGCTGCCGACGCAAATACTTTGTCTTGCGCAAAATATTCGATTCACTGAGCAAGCAGAAAAAGCAATAGCTTCTAAGGACCTACATAAATTAAAAGTAAATGTAGAAAAGGAGAATTCGTACTACGCATCAACTGAGGCTGACGATGAAAGTGAACGACACAAAAGAGAAGCTCTTATATTACAATGTGCTTATTATTTATCGGTAATATGCACACTAATAGAAAATAATGTTATGTCGACAAGTGATTGGTTGTGGCAAAAACAATTACGGTAGGTAAATTAAATACAGAACATATGATCTGGATCGATTTAATATTTAATTCATATTCTTTCAATAAAATTACTTATTTAGTAATTTGACATGCAAATTTAATAATATAATTCATTTAAATTTAGGTTTTATTTGGTGAATAACAAGGAAGTAGTCGCAAAAATGGGTCTTGCAGACATATCGTATTCATTCGAATATCTGGGAGTCAATACCGGTCAGTTTGTGAGAACTGAATTAGCTGATGAATGCTTTCTTATATTAACACAGGTAAGTTATATCACTTATCCAGCTAACATTTTGAGAAAGGTCTATAAAAGTGTATACTCTATCAGTGGAATTATTTTAAAGGTTATTTTTTATTTGTCACTGTTCAATAGAATTTAATGGTATTATTATTTTTTAGATTTTTAGGGTTTCGTACGTCTAAAGGCAAAACCGGAACAAGATCACTTTGTTGTCCGATTGTCTGTCTGTCAAACCTTTTATCAACATCAAGTTGGAATTCATAACAAATACTCAGGTCTACGATCTCTACGGCTTTTAAATAATTTAAATCATATGTCCACGACATCAAAAGATATGACCGTAAATGTTGCAAAAGATTAAAAAAAAATCCAATTTCAGATGGGAATCAAAACCTATGGGGTTCTTCCCGTTAAATTAGAATCATGAAATTTGGTAAGAAGTAATGTCATACTGCAAGCAATGAATTCAGGAATGAATCTAAAAAGTGTGAATTTGTTGTTTATTTTAATTTTAAAAAATAAAAACCGGTCAAGTGCGAGTTGAATTCGCGTGAAGAGGGTTCCGTACAATACCAATGTTAGTTTTTATATTCAATTGTGGTATTTATCTACTACTATCGCTATCTAGTGGTGTTTTAGTGAACTATTTTCCGTAAGTGAACGTCAATTTTCGTCTTCTTTCATGAATAAAATCAAAACTATTTATGTTACAATAATAACAAAAATATATTTGAGATCCTCATTACGAGACCTTTCATTTGATATACAACACGGCAAGGTTTGCAAAACTTTTTTTTATTTTAATTCCTAAATTGTCCACCCAAAATGACCCTTTGTTAAAAAAAATATTTATTTATTTTGTACATCTGTGTTTGGGTCATAGGATTACGCCATCCTACCAAATTTCATCTGTTTTGGTCCAGTAGGTTCGGAGAAAATTGACTGTGACAGACGGACGGACGGACAGACAGACGCACGAGTGATCCTATAAGGGTTCCGTTTTTACATTTTTGTTCGGAACCCTAAAAATAAACAAATTCTCACGACAGCGATGCCATCTTTTGTAAAACTTGCAAACTATGGCGTAGGATTTTTTTTAAATCGGTTCTTTTAAACACCTTAAACACAAGATGGCGCTTTACAAAATATTATTTTATACTTTTCAGTCTCTCCATTTGGGACTTGTTGGAAATCCATTTGGACCAGCTGGCACTGGAAAAACAGAATCTGTCAAAGCACTCGGTGCCTTAGTCGGACGATTAGTTCTCGTATTCAACTGCGATGAAGTAAGTGAAATAAGGAATTAAAGCACTACATAACCCTCCTTCTTTGACAATGCAGGCTTGAATCACCTGATTGTGTTTGATAATTAAGATGATTCCCTGCATCATAAAGAACGCTAAGCAGTTTGGTCCCGGGTGCCTACTAGTGAACGTTAAAGAAACCAAGTTCTGCTAATGATGATCTTTTATAAATATTTAAATTAAAGAGGTTGTCTTACAAAAGAATATTTGTCATATCTACCTTTCTTACCGCATGGATGTCCTAAAAGGGACAAATTAGGTTGTTAATTTTCTTATCCTGTCTGTTTTTTGGCGAATTCTAATAATAAATATACATACATTTTAATAACGCTTTTATGATGATATTTATTTATTAGAAAACATGATATGTTTTGTTCATACAGAAAGCCTGTTCTTCCGAATTGAATTTTGTCTTGATTTAGGCGATGGACGCCGAGTGCATGGGGCGGTTATTGAGCGGGCTGGCACTATGCGGCGCGTGGGGTTGCTTCGACGAGTTCAACCGTCTGGACGCGGACACCCTGGCGGCGGTGTCGCACCAGCTGGCTTCGCTGCTGCCCGCCATGCAGCGCAGCGTGGCCGGGGAACCTGCCACTGCGCTGCTCAACGGGAAACAAGTTGGTTTTACCATGGAACAATTAAGAATCACACATATTAAATGGAGACACCATGGTTACATCATATTGCGTGTTTATTAACTTATTATTAACTTTCAAACTAACGCTTTATTATTTTCTTATTAGTTATCTCTTTGATGACATTGATAATGAAGATTCTAGACCATTTACTTTATTTAAAGACTGCTTACGTAATGACGATTTTTTTTTTAAGCAATTAGTTAAATCACATAGGATTATTTGTAGCGCTTGTACCATTGTTATAATATTCGGCACATAAGTTTTCCACAAAGCGGATTTGCCGGGGCTGCGCACGTTACAGTTTGTATGAAAATCGGTTACTGCGCATTTAAAGTCATTTCAGTTTATTGTCAACTTATATGTCGCGAGCTTATAATCAATTATGCGTAGTACATTTTTATAGTAATTTTGTGTCCTTTTCGAAGCTATAATTCCAGTATTGAGAAAGTTCTTTTCAAACATTTTTTTTTATTAATGCCTTATACTAATGTCATTATATCGCCAAGAAAATGTTGACTTAGTGCCACGGTAGTTACATTGTGTGGGCAGGCCGCAGGGCAGTCAGTGTGAGATTGTCCAGGTGCGGGTGAGCGCGTGGTGCGGCGTGGCGGCCACGCTGAACCCGGCGGGGCGCGGCTACGGCGGGCGGCGGCGGCTGGCGGCGGCGCTGAGCCGCGCGCTGCGGCCCGTGGCCATGGCCGCGCCGCCCGCGCGCCCGCTGGCCGCCGCGCTGCTGGCCGCGAGGGCGCTGCCCGACGCCGGCCACGCGGCCAGTCTGCTGTGCGACGTGTTCGCGCTCGCCAGGTTCGTTATGGCTATCATTCTGGGTTTCATTTCTTTACTGCAATTAACTGCATCCATATCCATACTTCCATACTAATATTATAAATGCGAAAGTCTGTCTGTCTGTCTGTCTGTCACCTCTTCACGGCTAAACTGCTGGACGGATTGTGATGAAATTTGGTAAGGGTGTAGTTAATGACCTGAGATCAAACATAGGCTACTTTTGGGTGCGATATAACCGAGTCCCACGCGGGGCGAAGCCGCGGGGAACAGCTAGTGTTTTATAAGTTCTTCTTTTCATTCCCCTTCTTTTCCTTTTCTTTGTGGTCGACTCAATAATAATTAAATACTTATTACATTATTTATTCAAATAATTAATTTTATTATTTCTCCTATCTTTTTCCTTCGTTATTATTTTCTTTGTAGTCGACTTACTTAATACTAATGAAATACTTAAAACATAATTTATTTAAATAATTAGTAGATACATATAATATTTTGTCTCAAACCCGAAGCTATTCAAATGGGGAGAAAATATAACAGACTGCAGACTCGTAAAACTGCGAAACTTCAATACACTTACTAATATAGTCACCGATTACTTCAGATACATTTCTCTTTTGTTTTTCATATACTTTTTGAATGACACCTATCAGCGAGCTGCTAAGCGGACAGCGTCATTACGACTGGGGCTTGCGTGCTCTGAAAGCGGGCGTGAGCAGCTGCGGCGCGGCGCTGGCGGCGGCGCGCGGCGGCTCGCCGGCGGCGCGGGCGCGGCTGCTGCGGCGGCTGCTCGCGCTCAACAACCTGTCCAAGCTGACTGTGCACGACGCAGAGAGGTGACCACATTGAGACACTTTATACGATATCCTAGACAAAAGAAAATATTTTGATTTGATTCGATGTTGTTATTTTTTAAATCAGTCCGAAAGGTAAGTATGAAGAAATTAAGACATTTGATTATCCCTGGTCGCCTCTTATGACATATATGAAATATATTTAGCTTTATATTCTTAAGCAGGAAATAATATTGTAAATATTTGAACTGAACAAATCATTTTTAAATTTTTCCACCTGTTTATATTTCCAGATTTGAAGACATTTTGTCGCTAGTATTCGGTGAAGAAAAAGACGAAGAATCTGCTATTAATCCATTAAAACAGGCTCTTGAAGAAAGTGTCGAAACACTGGGTCTAAAGCGTAATGATATTCAGGTAATTAATAGATTCAAAGAGTTCAACAAACAAACAAAAAAATGATTCAAAACACGTGCTATGTTTTTATTACAGATACAAAAATGTATGCAGCTATATGAGCAGTTACAACAACGAATGGGTGTCGCGATCGTTGGTCCACCGGGCTCTGGAAAAACTACTATTAGAAAGCTCTTAAAAGCTGTGAGACTCTTTTAATGTTTATTTACTAGTAACAAAGATAGTTACCTAAGTAGAAATCTTTTAAAATAAGATACATTATATTAACCTTAAAATAAATTAAACGTTTGTCATAAATAATAGAATATTTAGACACCACCGATTCTGTAATATATACAACTTATTTAAAGCTCAAGTTAGCTAGGCTTTAAAGTTAAAACCCTACCATATTTCCAGGCTCTAACGCGACAAGGCAAAACCATAGTGGAGTACGTGATCGGCCCCAAGTCGATGAGTCGCGAGAGCTTGCTGGGCCGCATCGACCGCGACACCCGACAGTGGACCGACGGAGTTATTTCCGCCACGGCACTGGAGATATCCAATCAGGCCGCAGGTGAAATGGCATTCTTTTTTTTACAAAACACACTGTTTCCCAAGTAAGGGTAAAATTTAGGAAGAAGGATACTGCGATCCTTCCTCCAAGCGCGTGTTGAGAAAATAGGAGTACATCGATGGCTGTTTCGGTACCCACTAGGGTGATGGGTACGGTTAGTCTTAAATTATCAGTCCACATCCAAGTTATGGATCATCATAATTATCGTGTGGGTTTCGGGTCAATGAACCATGCACATCGTTGTCTGAGTTATTCGAAATCGCCTCTAGGCCTCGGGCGTAATTCCTTTAATGACCACCAGATGGCAGCCGGGACCAACGTGCAATGTCCTAATCAAACTGGAACCAAAGTATGCTTCCCTTGGGAATCGAACCCAAGACCGTCTAAGTCTTCAGATTCTTAATTACTGGACCGTAGAGCACATGGAGAAGTTCAGAAAAAGTGTCCGACCGACATTTATAGTAAAGTGATCCACAAAGAAAAGTATACTATCTAAGGTGTAAGTGTAAGAGGGTATACATTTCTACATAGCCCATTGTATACATTCATTTAATGCGGCTTAATTAGAAAGAGAGTTAAACTTATAACCAACATCCCAATATTTGTTCAATAGCGGTATGGTCATGGGTGGTTTTGGATGGCGATGTGGACCCAGAGTGGGTGGAAGCTTTGAACTCAGTACTGGACGACAACCGCCTTCTAACGCTGCCGTCAGGGGCGCGCCTGCACCTGGCCACCGGCGCTAACTTCCTGTTCGAGACTCACGAATTGAAACATGCCTCGCCTGCTACCATTTCGCGGCTTGGAATTGTACTTCTCAGGTAAGAATGATTCATTTTCACTTTTTTGATTCCAGCTTTAGAACAAGCCACTTTTTCATCTAATACACCCACGGCTAGAGTTGTTAGATGTTATTTTGGCGGGTTCCATCAATACAATGATCGCAAGTGAAAATAAACAAGTGTAGACGCTTTTTTATTCATTAACAACGACTCATTGATATTTAAAACGAAAATAGACCGTTATTTAAAGAAACGCACATGGTAATATTCTGATGTATATCATTTTAGTGACAAAAACTGCTGCGTCGAAGAAGTATTGGACAGTTTGCTTATAGGAAAGGAATTTGACGATGACACGACAAAGATGGCCGTGCCCCTTCTCCAACAAGTTGTCAAGAAGTGTTTGCAATGGTTTGACGCGCACAGATCTGATGTTGTGCTTAAAATATGCAATATAAATATGGTAACTAATTTTAATATTGTATACGTTATGTTTATGAGTAAGACATTTGGATATTTTTTACTTCCAGCTCTTAAAAAGTCTTACTTAATATGACCTGAAAAGTTGCCTTTGTGTTATACAAAGGCAACTTTTAACTATTCATTTATACATTCAAAATACAGGATTTTAGCGGAACCACCGGTTAGCGGCTTGTTGAAAAATTCGTTTTAGAAGTTAAGGTCAAAATTCGTGTTAGAAGTTAAGGTCGCTATACGCTACTGCCTGTGTGTCTGTTCATTCGCTTAGTTATTACGTTTGAGCTGCCGAGTCACTCAGTGCACATCATCAAACAACATGAAATTTTCAGGTAAAACAAATACTGACACAATTTATTTATGCCTCTCAAAATGCATCACCGCCCGTGACGCCAGAAGAACTTGTACAGTTGGCGGTACAAAGAAGTGTAACTGGATTATTAAAAGAAAAAGCTGTTGACGCGTTCTTCGACCAGGTACCGTTCATGATTATTAATGCAAAGCCAAATGTCTTGAAACTGTAATGACGGTCATTGAAAACATCTTTTGCAGATTAGCTTATTAAAAATTAATGCACTAAATGAGTTTGATTATTCAAATCTTAAAGAGTTTCCAAAGCGCCATCTATTAGCACGTAAAATATTTTAGTTCCGAATTATTGGGAGCCCATGTTAGTATTACATCTGGAGGATTGATTTCTCAATGTCTTACATGATAGCAAGCATAGATGATGATTTTTACGTACTTTTTAGGATCATGGAAACGAGTCCTTTAAGGCCTTTCTAGAATTTATTTATCTTCTGAAGTCCTACATTAGTCAAGTCAAGTCATAACGTGAATTCAGTAGTCTATTCCAGTCAAAGGAGTCTAGTCAGTTAGTCAGATGGCTAAGTGAAGTGGTGGAAAAAATTTCACTTAGCACTAACCACGAGATTTCGGTGATAAGGATTAAAGTCACTTATACGATATTGTGCCATATCCCAACACTCACGCTTGTCTACGAACTCTTAGCGAATAATAATTCACCATTATTATGCACAAATACTCGAAAAAATAAAGAATTTGGAAAATAAATACAACACCGACACGTTGTGGCTGATGCTGACTTGATGCTGATGATTTTCCAACGTGCAGGCTTGCAGCGAGATCGGAGGGACCGTGGGCATGAGCACAGCAGTGCCGGTGTCGGACAGCTGGCGCGGCGCAGTGTTGGTGTCCGCTCGGCTGCGCGCGCGCGAGCCCGTGCTGCGCGCCGCGCTGGCTGCCGGGGAACACCTGCTGGTGGTCGGGCCTCACGCTAGCGGGAAGAAGTATGTCCTTGCGCTCTGTCTGAGATCGGAAGGCCGTTTATATAAGTAACACGGTAGTTCCAAATTCATCGGACCGGATGACCTGTATCACTATCACTACATAGTATAAAACAAAGTCGCTTTCTCTTTCCCTATATCCCTTTGTATGCTTAAATCTTTAAAACTAGCAACGGATTTAGATGTATGTATGTATGCGAAGCCGGAACGGGTCGCTAGTATAGTATATTACTATTTAAAAAGTTATAACCTTATATTTATATTTTTGCAGCTTGCTAATTGAACATGTGCTGAAGGACACTGACTTGACAGTTATAACGATAACTTGCACTCCCATTACGGAACCAACAAATATCATAGCCGAACTTAAAAAGGTAAGAATCTACTCTTTTTGTTTCATTATTATTTTATATGGAAATATAAATATTTATTTTGCGAAAACATGGTAGTACAACTGTGTTAGGCCCAAGGGCAATAGATATCAACATGTTTCACCATATTCTGGCATGCAAAATTTTTTAATAGACAGTTGAACAGATTACTTAGATTGATTTGGCCCATGAAGAGTTTCTCAATAGTGGCGACCACAAAAACGGTAGTGCTCATTGATAATTTTGTTGCGGCATATGACATGCGTGGATTAAATTCCAAATCCAAATTCCTTTTACTGAAAAGCCTAACCTTTTGTTACGTCGTTACCTTGTGTCAGCACAAAGTGGTGCGTGCGGGCGCGGGCGGTGGCGCTCGCTGCGTGCTCGTGCTGCGAGCGCTGCACCGCGCCAGGGTCGACGCGTGGGGATCCAGTCCGCTGCTACAATTCTTGCTGCAGGTCAATTTACTTACCCTACTATTTAAAAAACATTTGTACAGTAGCTTTCAATTGTTTTCAATGTTGAGTATTATTAATATACATATATTATAGGAACAGATCACACAGATTGAGTTAGCCCCAAAGTAAGTTCAAGACTTGTGTTATGGGATACCAACTCAACGATACTTTATTTTATAACAAATACATATACAGATTATCATTCAGGACCTAGGCCAATTGAAAGATCATTTTTCATTTTGACCTGACCGGGAATCGAACCCGAGACCCCTTGAGTAGCGGTCAGGCATGTTGATCGTTACGCCACAGAAGTCGTTACAACATAACATGGAACCTAAATATGGAACCAATATTTTTACAGCGTGTTTAAAGTAAATATTTTTTTCATTGATTGAATTTTTTATTATGTATATAATTTAACTCGACTCACAAGTGATTCGTTGAGCTATAATTTATGGTCCTTCGGGCTAGATTTGAACCAACAAGCGATTAATGTCTGTCATTTATATAATCTCAACCGACTTATGAAATGTTGTTTAGACATATATTGTAATAATACGAGGCACATAAGTTGACCTAAGCGTGAGTGAGATAAAACCATATTAGTGCAAGGGAAAATATTGTTAGTTCACTGCAGGTCCACCTATTTGCAATTATAACTAAAAGACGTTTTTAAGAATTTCATGTCTTAATAAAGAGACCTTTAAGCCAAAAAGCGATTCGAAATTCAGTTGTAACAGCATTGCGCGCGTGTGTTGCAGCTGATCCAAAACGGTGGGTTTTGGTCGGCGGGCGGTGGCGGTGGCGGTGGCGGTGGCGGTGGCGGTGGCGGTGGCGGTGGCGGGGCGGAGGGCGGCGCGCAGTGGAGCGGCGCGCGCGTGCGGCTGCTGGCCAGCGCCGGCGCCGCGCCGCCCGACGCACGGCTCGCCGCCGTACACACGCTCGTACTACCGTCAGTATACATTTAATACAACTCGGCCGGACACCCACCGAATGCTCAGATAACGGAGACAAGACAAAAATTCTTTATTGCACCAGATATCTTTGTCACCAAAATCTCCAAGTTATAGCTAAGTGAAATTTTTCCACCGCTTCACTTAGCCATCTGACTGGACTTACTTACTTGACTGGACTAGACTACTGACTTGACTTTTTGAATTGAACTGACTAAAGTAGGACTGCAGAAAATTAATAAATTCAAGAAAGGCCTTAAAGGACTAGTTTCCATGGCCTTAAAAATATTATTAAAAAAAATATTGCACCAGTAAAATACAATATGGAAATTACAAACATTTTTAATTAGAAGGACGAATGCAAACGCCGGATAGGCGGATTCCAATCGGACATTATGGAAGTCTTTGGGCGAGGCCTATATCCAGTATTAGACTGCCTGCTGCTGAAATGATTATGATACATCTATTAAACTACATTTGTACTTACAACTTTTTCTTAAGACAATCGAACCCAGCGAATAATTTGAACAATTCTAAACGGAACGAACCCTCATTTATTCACATTATTATCCGTGACCAAAAAAAACTTAAAAAAAGGTCCAGAATAATTAACAACTACGAGACTAAATCCGTATCGTCTTGACCTTCATTAAATTTATTTTTCAGAGAACCGGATTATGACGAATTATTGGAACTAACTCGAACTTCACTAATTAATAATATTGATAAACACATAAAAGAAAAGGATATTTCAAACCTCGTTTCTCAAATTGTTGCTATGTTTAAAGAAGTAAGTTTAACAATGATTGAACATATTTGATTATTTTATTAAATGATAAAATTAAGTACAGTAATACATTTTATTTAGGTGACAGAGACATTTTATTCTCGACCACATTACAAATGGGACACCTCACATTTGATGAAGTGGTGTGAAAACGTAAAATGGTATTCTCCGACAAATTCAGCTGATTTATTAATGGTAAGATTTTGTATTTATTTATTCAATTATGGGAAAACTTCCAGCTATTTTATTACCAACCACCATTACTATTATAGTTTACCTATAGTTTTTTTTATGTAAGCAAATATTCTAAACATTTTTCAGGCCTTAATTGCCGAAGCAAATTCAATATTCAAAGGCAGACTAATAACAGAAGAGGAGCGAGCTAGTTTCACTGCTATTTGCAGGAGTCATCTAAAGGATAGCTGTGAAATTACGTATTTTACACCGAAACTACGAGACAGCGGTGTATACCTGGACGTAGCGGACCGAGAGAATTGGAATAAAAAAACCGAGAAGCTTATTAACCAATGTCGTATGTGGTTCTTTTTATTTTAAGTACAAATATCTTTTTTTTGGTATTTCAATAATTGAATGTTATAGATTATTTCGGTGATTCAGTCATTTATAAAATTCCTATCTCAATATTTTCACTTAATTTCTATTTATTTGCATGGCGCTGCATTATTTGGTTGGTTATCATAATTATTTCCTTTTGCCTTTACAGTTTCTGAAAACGAACTGGTTTTTGGTTCAATCGGTGCAGAAGTATCCTTGGAATTATCAATATTATTTACAGCGATAGCTAGAGCAGTAAGTTGATCTCAAAGAATTATTTTTTATCGGAATTAATAGATTATCTTGTCTATAATATGCTGGATAACTACGACACAAGCTTAATTTAGGCCTCGAAATTAATGTACTATTAATATGATTTTTTTATGTACCCTTGTGTGTGAAACGTTGTTCTATCGCAGACAAGCGGCGGCGTAGTGACGTGCGTGGGCAGCGCGGGCATCGGCAGACGCGCGGCCGCGAAACTTGTGTGTGCAGCGTTGCCCGCGCAGTTATTTGTCATCGACTCCACGCAACATTTCAATCTCAACTTTAAAAACGTAAGGACATTTTTATTGCTGCCCCTGATTTTTAACACTTTAATTTTTGTATTACTTACTAGATTACAAAACTGTTATTCTACACACATTCTGAGGTAAATCGGTGACTTTTTACATACAATTCAATACAAAACTCTCTATTGTACATAGATTAAATAAAATAGGTTTCAATAGAATTTAACACGTTAGCGGACGCACGACGTCTATAGACGTTATTACAATTAAAACTTTTTTTGTGTTTTCAAAACCGTCCGCCAACGTTTTAAAATTAAAGCGCAAATAGCTAAAAGCATAATGACTGTCCCGAATACTGAACTGGATGTGATATGACACAGGCAGTGACAGCTGCGAGTGAAGGCCGGCGCTCGCTCGCGCTGGTGAGTGAGAGCGCGGTGGAGCGCGCCGCGCTGGCCCGCATTGAGGCGCTGCGCCGCGCCGCCGACGTCAGCGACGTGTTGCCGCAAGCGACGACCAGCGCGCTAGACCGTATGTATACATAAAAACTATATACTTATATTAAATTAAATAGAGTATAGAGCCCAAATTACTTTCGTCGCAAGAAGGTAAAGCGCCCAAGAGACTGGCTGCATTGCCACGTTGTATACATTGTGTTCCTCTCTCATACAGCCAGATTGCTGTGCCAAGGTCGCTGCTACGGGGATAAGAAATAACGGAATTGTCGCCAGTTGTGCACAGTTTGGCAAGCGCTGTTGTACGACATTGGTTCTATAAGTCGGTCGGTACTTGGGCTTAATCGCTTCACCTATGCGGGAATATGTCAAATATCTTATTTTACAATCGAGGACCACGTTAATTTTAATTTTCTTACTAGCTTTTACCTGCTGCTTCGCACACGTGAACTTCTTTTGGGAACAGTGCTTTTTCCGGGATGAAAGGTCCTTCTCCATACGTCTAACTATGTGTAATTTACTTATGCGAAATTTCAGGAAGAGGGGTTCAGTAGATAGGGTATGAAAGCGTAACAAAAAAATAATCAAACTCACTTTCGCATTTATAATATTAGTTGGATTTGCCTTGTTGGGAATTCAATTGCCTCAACCTATTCATTTACGTATAGTAAGTACAGGTCACTAGAAAAGCTACGATTTGAACATAGTATATTTTTATTTACAGAGATAAAACAGTGCTTAGGCATAGTGATATGTTTGGACAAAAGTCAGGAAGATCTGTGGGACTTAATGAAGAAGTTCCCATGGTTGTATACTGAACACTTAGTGTGGATCGAAGGCTGGTGCTTAGATACTATTCGGGAAATGCCATGTCTCATCATCAATAGGTTACCATTATTACATTTGGACTTTGCACTTATTTGTACAAACGCACATAATTCTTTATCGTTTAGCAATAGATGCACATGCAATGTAAACAAACGCGTATTTGCAATTACTACTTATCGTCATCATCATCAATAGTTGATAAATTATGGAGCTGTTATATTTTATAGTAAGGTATATATTTATTTTCACTAAACATTTGCTATAGAGGTAGGTATGGTACTCTAATAATCGTTTTACTTTGCTGATTTTATTGCAATTATTTAAGTGACGATCTCTGTCGCTATTTCTGTGCTAAAGCACTCGCTACTACTACACACTTTCTATGGTCGGTAAGGTAAAATGAAAAACACCGATTTTCAGATTAATCTGACTTTTGGATATTTTCTATTAGCTACGGACAACAACTACCGACATATATAATGATTATGTATCTAGGGATAAGTTGGATCTACCAAATACAGTAATTATTTATTATGAAGATAATTATTGAGTAGAATCATTTTCGTAATTAGTTTTTTGCGTACACCAGTAGTTTCGTTTTCATCGCTCGCAATGTCGGTGACTGAAAGTCGATAGTTGTAAGGTGCACTTTATCTCACAATAAAGTTTTTTTTTATTCCGTCAATATTTTCTTCTCTCATCTCAGTGGTTCCATGGAAATAAATATTTACCGAAGGTAATTTTACACCCTGCATATTTATGTATTGTAAAATATCGTTGAGTTTGTATAATAAGTAACAATATATAAGGTGCTTTAGTTTGCGAATATATCAATCTGTGTGATGCGTCCGTAGTATATATTTTAACGAGTTTTAACACTATATCGATTTAATAATTTTCAGGCTTATGAAAGAAGACGCGTCACAGAACAAAGAACAATCGGATCCGATTCCTGTGGACGGTTTTGTGAGCATTTACAACAGTATTGAGGGCGAACTGATGCGTGCTCCTAATAGATACGTACGCTTCATCAAGACGTACTACCACATATTAAGCAAGAAGAAGCAGGCGTTGCTGCAGAGGCAGACCATGCTCTCTGTAATTATGTTGCTTTAATATAAGTAGTTACTACCTCGCTTAACACAAAACATAAAACTTGGCTCAATACATGCTAGTAAGGTGTTAATCTTGAGTTTTTTTTTTTTGTAGCCTCTGTTGACAAAAAACAATGAAAAGTAATAACAAAAATACTAGTAGTTATTTACTAGCGAATTGTTGTCTTAGATTTTTTCAATTTGACCTGAATTTAGAGTTAAAAAAAATAAAATTATTGGTGGCGCTAGTTGGCTGATGTCAGCTCCTTAAGAGGTTTATAATGTTTAGGCGGGAGTTGAGGCTATGCGTCGTGCGCGAGAGTCGGTAGCCACGTTGCAGGAAGAGGCGGCGGTCCAGAAGAACGCCCTCGCCGAGCGACAGGCGGCGGCCGCCGCGGCGCTCGACCAGATCACCGCCACGGTGCGACACGACTCCGCCAAGAAGGACGACATGAATGCGCTCAAGGCCACTATAGAACGGGAGAACAACAGTCTGCAGATAAGGTACACTCGTTATTTAGTTTCACTCTGGCCAGCCTACCAAAAAAAAACCTCCGTTTTAAAATTTGATACAATGTTGTTTCGTCTCAAAAGGATTTCAAAGAAAGTAAAGTACCATACAAAACTCGGCCGAAATTGTATATGGCTTCATTTCTGACCTCGACAGTAATGTTCTATTCTTTCAATGGCTCGAAAGCCCTTAATCATTAAAAAAAATTACGTCAGTTGCTTGCCTAGGCCAACAATAAATAAGCATTACAGGGCGCTAGTTTTTAGGGTTCCGTAGTCCACAAGTAAAGGAACCTTTATAGTTTCGCTCTGTCCGTCCATCTGCCCCTCTCTAGCTCAGACACCCTTAGTACTAGAATGCTGTTATTTGGCAAGAACATACATATTAATCTCGCCAACAAAACAGTAGAATAAAATTTTGAAAAATATTTTATTTAGGATACATCCCCTACATGTAAAGTAGTGCTGATATTTTTTTTCTCATCTATCTTTTAGTGTGGGTTATCATTGAATAGGCCTTTAAAGAATATTATGAGTGTCCAAAGACCATTTTCGGATTCACGAATACGTTTACAACATAATTAGTTGTAAAGTGCAAAATTTTGTTAGAAGCAAGTGTCCCCACCTCTCCCGGGTAAACGGAGGCACTTGGAGACCTGAATAAAATCATGACAGTAGGTGATATAATAAATTTAAAAGGAAAAATATCACAGCCAAGTAGGCTACACAAGATTAGGAGTTATAGTTGGTAAACTTATAAAATACTTATTTCTGTGTGCTTACGTTGCAAAATAACATTATGAGCCAAGGCTCAAGCTCAAGAGCTTGAACTTGAGCGTGGCCCAACAAGCACTTGGCCGGTTTTTGACTCACTGTTTTTTTTTTTATTGAATACACTTATCCATAAGGTTTTCTAGGTTAACATGGCTGGCCTAGCGAAAAAAAAAACTATTCTAAGATTATAAGTATACATTACTCTTTTAGTTTCACAATAATTGTTTTAAAATGTTGAAATAGGAAAATATGAATGTTTCAGCCAACTCTGCTACCAGAATGTTTAAATTTGGCAGTGGAAGCGTGAATGATAGGAAAGTTAGGCTGATCACTAAAAATAAACAAAAGAAAGTACCTTACGCACTTGGGCGTGACTTGCTTATTAATCCGAATTAATTTAACCCGTTTATGCCCCTTCTCATGAGATTCCTACACATCCCCTATTAATTCGGTGTCGGTCCAGCGAAGCACGCGAAGTCAGGTAGAAGGGTGGTCTCCACACAGGTTATTTCACTACCGAGTGTTCAATTGTCAATAAACTTTAAACTTTTATCCACTAGGCAACCGGGCCTCACTCACGATATCAATGCGCAATTATTCCCGAAGATTTAACGCGAATCGTATTAGAATGGTCTATTCCGAGACTTCACAGGTAATATCAAAGAGAATGCATCTAACCACGGCCGCGCGATTAAGCAGACTGGCTGTCGTCATGGCGTCACGCGCGTCAAAACCCCGGTAGTGATGTACCAAAACTAATACTTGTCGATTATCCGAATCGAGTAAATTCAACGTGAATATATATTTGTCTGATGAATGTTTTATCCGAAACTAATGTATCCCGACATTTCACTAGTAAACCATACTAGTCGTTTGATGGAAGGCGGGCCAATGAAGTGAGTGCACGGGTCAAAATTGATCCGTCTACCAAAACCTCGGCAACTCGAGGGATTCCGTCCGTGCCTGGTATCAACTTTAAAATGCGGCCTCGCCGCCAGCACAGGGGGGCCAAATTAGGCTCCTTCATTAAAACAATGTCGCCCTCTACCGGAGGGTTAGTATGATCCGTCCATTTGACTCGCTGCTACAACAAGTGGAGATATTCGGCAGACCAGCGCCTCCAGAAATCCTGACTCATCTGTTGCAGCATCTGCCAACGCGATAGCCGAGAAGTACCTTGATCCCGCCAAGGATACTCTGGGAGGGCAGTTACCGGCTGCCCGATTATGAAATGGCCCGGTGTCAACACGTCAATATCATTTGGGTCCTGAGACACTGGGCATAGTGGACGGGAGTTCAAAGCGGCTTCCACCTTACAGAATATGGTGGCCAACTCTTCAAACGTAAGAGTGGTCTCCCCCACTACTCGCCGTAAGTGTGTCTTGGCCGATTTGACCGCGGCCTCAAATATTCCGCCCCAGTGCGGACAGGCTGGTACCGAAAACCGCCATTCTATGCCCCGTTGGGCACAGCCCTGACCAATTTGGTCACTGTGTTGTTCCAGGAACTCAGTGACGTCACGCAGATAGTTTGCAGCACCCCGATAGTTCGTTCCGTTGTCCGACCGAATCAAGGACGGCACTCCACGCCTTGAAACGAATCTATCCAGGGCCGCGACGAAGGCCTCGGTGGTCAATCCCGACACCACCTCCAAGTGCACCGCCTTGGTCGCGAGGCACACAAACACACACAAGTATGCCTTGGTCAATTTCCTGTTCTTGACCGCGGCTGACTTTATCAGAAAGGGTCCCGCAAAATCCGTGCCGACCCCGACTCACGGCCTCGTGTATTGTACCCGATCAGCCGGCAGATCACCCATCTGCGGCTGCATGGTAGATGCCTTTGTCCGGTAGCATGCTACCCATTTGAATATAACGCTCCTGACTGCTCTCCTCGCGGACAGGATCCAAAATTCCCTTTGTAGAATTGCTAACATCGCACCTAGTCCAGCGTGCGCGTTGCTAACATGACGGTGTGTTATTATGAGCTCGACAAGGGCCCCGCCCTTGGGAAGTAGTAAGGGATGGCGTCTCCCGTAGGACAGGTCCGACTTCCGGAGTCTGCCCCCCACGCGGATTAGACCATCCTGATCAATAAATGGGTTCAATCTGGCGACAGCACCCTTCAACTTAGCGCGTCCCGAGTGCAAGGCTTGAAGCTCAGACTTGAACCTGTCCTCCTGGACTAGGCGAACCAGATGACGCATAGCAATGCGCCGATCCTCAGCGGTCGCTACCGGCGCGAGCCTCTTCTGCTGGGGATGGCGACAATTGTGGATGAACCGCAACATCCAGCTGGTGACACCCAACAGCTTGTCCAAGCTGCTGTAACGGCGCAGCAGCCAGTCAAGATCCAGCGCGGGTTGCGCCGTCACTGCGTGTACCAACACGCCTGGCAAATCCTCAACCAGGCCTGGCTCAGGTGTACTCGGCCAGGTCGACTCTGGTTCCAGTAACCACTCTGGTACCCACCAGAGATGATGACGTATGAGTTCGGGGGCGGTGCAGCCGCGTGAGGCACAATCAGCCGGATTGAGCTCACCGGGCACATGTCTCCAGATTACTGTAACGTCCAGGTCCTGTATCTGGGCCACCCGATTTGCCACAAACACCTCCAGAGTGTGTGGCGCCGCCCGTATCCATGCCAATGCCACTTGGCTATCCGACCACGCGTAGGTATCCCTGATGTCTACCGTGGCCGCCAGTTCTTTGCTCACGTGGCCGAGGAGTCGAGCCAACAAGTGAGCCCCGCATAACTACAGTTTCGGGATTGTGAGTCTGGCCTTGATGGGAGCCACCTTGCTTTTAGCCAGTAGCAATCTGACCTGTACTCGGCCCTCCTAGTCTGAGGTCTTTAAGTACAAGACTGCTGCAAACCCGCGCTCTGATGCATCACAGAAGCCATGTAAGCTCGCACGGTACCTACCCGGGGGCAAAATGCACCTCGGCAGGGCCACCTGATTGAGCTCTCCCATCGTTGTGACCAGACCCAACCAGTCATCAAGCGGGCGGCCATCCAGCGGCTCGTCCCACGAGACACCCAATGTCCACAGTCTCTGTAGCAGGCATTTGACAGCAAACAGGACCGGGCAAATCCAGCCATTGGGGTCATACATCCTAGCCAGAGTAGACAGACATGTCCGTTTAGTCCAAACCTTCAGGGGATCCAATCCAACTCGGAAGGTGAAGATGTCTGCCACAGGTTTGTACTGAATCCCGAGTACAGCAACCATTTCAAGGTTTTCCTGATCCTCAAAGAGGTGCGGATTCTGTTGGTGATCATCCGGGATCCCTTCCAACAGACGTGGGTCATTCGACACCCACTTCCGCAACTCGTATCCTCCAGTGGCGAGGAGGGCGATGAGCTCGTCTCGCAGCCGGATCGCCTCCTCGATTGTAGCCCCGCCCGTGCACACGTCATCAACATACAAGTCACGTGACAGCACGGCGGCGGCACGTGGAAACTGGCTTCTCTCCTGCTCGGCCAATTCCAGAAGGGAGCGTATGGCGATGAACGGACTCGACTTTAATCCGTACGTGTTCGTGTTGAGCTCGTAAACGGTTACCGGATCATCTGGGCTCTCACGCCATAAGATGAGTTGAAA
Organism: Apomyelois bistriatella; assembly: GCA_947044815.1. Taxonomy (NCBI): domain Eukaryota; kingdom Metazoa; phylum Arthropoda; class Insecta; order Lepidoptera; family Pyralidae; genus Apomyelois; species Apomyelois bistriatella. The sequence continues at coordinate 5,489,815 of OX345693.1, forward strand.
CCTCCTGTCCTCAGGGTGGATCAACGTCTGACGGAACATCATCCGGATGTCTGTCCCAAATACCACCTGGTGTCTCCTGAAATTTAAAATTATGTCTACAATATCGCGCTGTAGTTTAGGCCCGGCGTGAAGACACTGATTTAGTGACACCCCAGTGGAGGACGGTGCCGAACCGTCGAACACTGTCCTCAGTTTACCTGACTGGGGCTTCAAGACCGCATGATGCGGCAAGAAGTAATGGTCGGTCGTGGTCCAGTCGACGTGAGCCGGAGACATATGTCCAAGAGCCGCATACTCCCGCATGAACTCCACGTATTTATTCCGAAATACGGGGTCGCGCTGCATGCGCCTTTCCATAGACAATAGCCGCTTCTCCGCCAAGACTCTGGACTGGCCCAATACCGGTGGGCAATCTATGAACGGTAGACGTGTCTGTATGCGTCCAGATGGCAGCCTAACCGTATGTGCCTGATAGAAGTTCTCGCACTCCACATGGTCAGGATCCAGCCGTGACACCATGGGAGGTTCCTCGACTTCCCAAAACTTTTGCATTACCCGTGCAGTAGATACTCCTGTGAACGAATGAGCTTCATCCGGCAGCTCACCTGTGTAGACCGGTCCAAACACCGCGTGACCCAATGCCGTGGACACGGCCATGAGAGAACTCGATCCCAGTCGACGTATCTCACTCTTGAGTATCCAACCAAGCACGTCCGTACCCAAAATCATGTCCACTTGATCTGGGACGTGAAAATTGGGGTCTGCCAGTCTCAAGCCTGCTACGAGAGAGGTCGCTCCAGCTGGCAATTCCGTAGAAGGGAGACGGCCCACGACGGTATCCAGCACCGTCGCCGAAGCCCAAATTCTCCATCTCGTATCCTTATCTGCGGAGAATGCGAAGTGTGTTCGTCCAGTAACACCTGGTACCTCACTACCTCCGACTCCGCTCATTCCCGTGACTACGGAGTGTCGGGGTAGGCCCAGTGTCTTAGCAACCCGAGTTGACACCAGTGTACCCTGGGCCCCTGTGTCCAAAAGGGCTCGTATCCGGACGTAGCCCTCCTGAGGGCACCAAATGCGGACCGCCGCAGTTGGCAACAGGACGGTAAGGAGTTCTGTTGCCTTATGGTGACTGTGGCAAGCTAGTCACTCGTTGTACTGGCCCGCGGGAGAGGGCGGCCCCGCCCAGTAGGGCGTGCGCAACATATAAGCACTTTGAGGCGGAGCATATCCCGCCGCCCTCCCGTACCGATGATACGGGGGGTGGTACTCCAGCCTCGGGTATTCGTGGAGCGGGGGCGAGAACCGGTTCGCCCTTGACTCCTGCACCGGCTCCCGTGCCGGTAATTGTGGCCTCTTCATAACCTGGGACTGCGGCGCCTGGGCCGCTGGAGTCCGGACTGCAGCCAATCCGGTGGCTGTCGTCGGCCCCTCCTGGTCGACCTGGGTTGGGGAGTTCACCCTGTCTGCGCACGCAGCACTTGGCGAACCTCGACCAGATGACCTACCACTTCCAGGTGGTGATGCTCTGGAGCCCCCGCCCGTTGGGCGCTCCACTCTCGGTGGGTAGCCGTCCCTTCGATTACACAGAAGGGTATGGTGTGGTCCTCCACACCTGGGGCACGCTGTGGCCCTGGGGCAGTCCCGGTACTGGTGACCCCCCAGACAGCCGTAGCAGCGTCTCCCTTCTCTCGCCCTCCGGCGGCGATGTCCTACGGACAGTTTGATGAACTGTGGGCAGTCGACCTTCCGATGGTGCTGCCCACATCCCAGACAGCCAGTGTCTGGTGCTCCAGCTGTCACCGCATAGGCCTGCGTCGGCCCTCTGCGCTGCTGGGGCCTTCCCGTTCCCGAGCCGGGCGGAGTGCGTTCCGGCGCAGTCCTCCGGATCGTTTCCACCGAGGTCTCCGCGACCCTGGCCTCCCACTCCAGGAACTGGAGGAGATCGTTGAAGGTGGGGAGGTCACGACTCCCAGCCACTTGTTCCCGATCGAACCGGGCCCGCATCTCGGCTGGAATCTTATCCAGCACCAAGTGCAGGAGCAGATAGGACCACTGGTCCACTGGGAGGCCGAGCAGCCGCAACGTGTTGGTCGCGACCTTCACCGGAAGGAGTATCTGCGACCTCAGCTGCGAGCGGCTGGTCACCCTGGGCAGTGTCAGTAGCTGCCTGACATGCGCGTCTGCCAGTAGACGCGTGTTTTGGTACCGCGATTCCAGCAGCTCCATCGCGGTATCGTACTGGTCACCTTCAAGGGGCAGGTGCTGGATAAGCGCCTTCGCTTCACCACGCACCGCCGTCAACAAATAGGCCAACCGCTGGACCTTTGTGAGATCCTCCCGTTGATCCACCAGGGAGGTGAACATATTCTTGAAGGCCACCCAGTCCTCCACCTTGCCGCTAAATTGCGGCAAGTCCAGTGTGGGGAGGCGGCCTGTAACCCCTTTTCCTGTGGGGGCCGCGGCTGTCGTGTGGGACGCCGACGTTCCTGATTCGGCCCTCCCGCTGTCCAGTTCCCCGACAGCCTGGATGACCTCGTTGTAGAGCTCCATGATCTGATCAAGGTCAGCAACAGCCCGATCTCTCCTCTTGGCCCCATCAGATCCAGATTCTGGGTCATCTGCATCCATCAACACGTGAAGGGCACCTTCGGCCCGAGCGAGGCGTTCCCGAGCCTCGCTGGCGCGCTGCCTGAGCGCGATCTCCCTGTCACCACGTCCTATCAGCGTCCTGACTGAGCTGAACCACCTCAGTTCAGCCAAGATGAGGGTTGTTGGTTTCGCTGGTGCCATCTCGCTATGTCCAGCAGTGAGTCAAGTACCCAAATAACACAATAAGGAAACCAAAATAACAAAAAAACAAAACAAATAAACAACGGCAGTGACAGAATCCAGCAAGTCACAAACCGGTACACTTATTTAAAATAAACCGAAAAACCGAAAAAAAAATAAACAAAACAATATATTAATGCACTAACATTAAATATTACTTGACTCGGTTATCAACAAGTGAAAGCAAAATATCAATTTGTAAACCCGTATCGACTATCCGGAATCGATAAATCAGAATCAGAATTTGATGATGGTACAACCCTAGTGCATTCCGATGCACCGACCTACCTTCGCCAATTTTTTAATCTTTCACCCGCGAGATTATTTATCAAAAGTAGATTCCTAGATTTTACTACGGAAACTACGCTCTGCTACCAAATGTTTCAGCCAACTCTGCTACCAGAATGTTTAAATTTGGCAGTGGAAGCGTGAATGATAGGAAAGTTAGGCTGATCACTAAAAATAAACAAAAGAAAGTACCTTACGCACTTGGGCGTGACTTGCTTATTAATCCAAATTAATTTAACCCGTTTATGCCCCTTCTCATGAGATTCCTACACATCCCCTATTAATTCGGTGTCGGTCCAGCGAAGCACGCGAAGTCAGGTAGAAGGGTGGTCTCCACACAGGTTATTTCACTACCGAGTGTTCAATTGTCAATCAAAAACTTTAAACTTTTATCCACTAGGCAACCGGGCCTCACTCACGATATCAATGCGCAATTATTCCCGAAGATTTAACGCGAATCGTATTAGAATGGTCTATTCCGAGACTTCACAGGTAATATCAAAGAGAATGCATCTAACCACGGCCGCGCGATTAAGCAGACTGGCTGTCGTCATGGCGTCACGCGCGTCAAAACCCCGGTAGTGATGTACCAAAACTAATACTTGTCGATTATCCGAATCGAGTAAATTCAACGTGAATATATATTTGTCTGATGAATGTTTTATCCGAAACAATGAATATTTTAGAACTACCATTTAGATATTTTACCACACGTCGTACCTACAGCTTCATCAAAATGTCCACTTTTATTATAGGAAGAAAGAAATAGAAGATGAGTTAGCATCAGTAAAGCCGGTGATAGAAGCGGCTAGAGCGGCCGTTGGTGATATTCGCCCTGAATCATTGAGCGAGGTAAATTTATACCTATTTAAACCGTTGAATTTAAAAACTTATTTTTTTATTTATGCAGCAGAAATTTCGTAAGACATATGATTAATGTGTGTGAGCTAGTTGGAGTTTGAAGATTTCTAGAGAAGGAGATGGTTTCTAAAGATTTTATATTTTTGTTTGTTTATAAATAACACATGCTGTATGCAACTAAAGTTATTTTTTCTAGATTTTCTTATAACTATGGAGACCGCTAACTAGCATGTTTTTATGCTCTACACGCAAGCGAGTAAACGAAGCCACTTACTTGCCTTACAATTAAGGCCTAGCCTTATAAATTTAATCCAAGACCCTAATTTATTAAAATTAATTTGACAGGTGCGTTCTCTGCGTGCTCCTCCGGATGTAGTTCGTGATATTTTAGAAGGTGTTTTGCGACTTATGGGCATTGCGGACACTTCCTGGCATTCTATGAAGAACTTCCTGTCAAAACGTGGTGTCAAAGAAGACATTAGGTTAGCAAAATTGGTTTTAAAATAATATGTGCTTTATCTTTTTCTCTCTTTTCTTGATTTGACATTAAATTTTTAGTAAAAGTGAAGAAAACGGCTTTATCGTTAAAGGGTGTGGTCACGTTTTTTCAAATTGCCTAAAGTATGCTGATCTGGTTAAGTTGGATGATTGTCATCAAGTAATGTTGCACTGTTAATCGATTATGCACGCCCAGGTGTCAGAGTTCTTCGGACCGCTTCTCGGCCTCTGACGTGGTTCCTTTAACGACTACTAGGGCAGTCAGGACCAACGGCTTAACGTGCCTTCCGAAGCACGGAATCATCTTTAGTATCAGAAAATTCACGCCTGCAATGTCCTAACCAAACTAAAAAAAACTAAACAAAGTATTACGTGGTATCTGAAGTTCGAAACATATAACTTTCAGATGTCTGGACGCGAGTCAAATCAAGCCCGAAGCGGCGGCGGCGGTGAGCAAGCTGCTAGAGCGGCGCGGCGCGTCGTTCGAGGCCAGCGCCGCCAAGCGAGCCAGCGCCGCCTGCGCGCCGCTCGCCGCCTGGGTGCGCGCCAACCTCGCCTACGCGCACGCGCTGGCCAGGGTGCAGCCGCTGCAGCTCCAGCAGCGGCAGCTACTGCAGTCAGTATATCTAGTGGCCGCTCGCCGCCTGGGTGCGCGCCAACCTCGCCTACGCGCACGCGCTGGCCAGGGTGCAGCCGCTGCAGCTCCAGCAGCGGCAGCTACTGCAGTCAGTATATCTAGTGGCCGCTCGCCGCCTGGGTGCGCGCCAACCTCGCCTAAGAATCGAGTGATTTACCTGAGAAAGCATTTTTTCATTATACAGAAACCTGCAAGACGCCGAGTCCCAACTACAAGCGCTGTCGAGCGGGCTGGAGAGCGTGACGGAGCGTGTGTCGGCTCTGAAGCAGCAGCTGGGCCGCGAGTCGCGCGAGGCGGCCGCGCTGGAGCTGCGGCTGGAGGCGGCCAGCGCCACCATCGCCGCCGCGCGCGACCTGCTGCACCGCCTGGCCGACGAGGACACCGCCTGGCGGCTACACGTGAGTTCACTGACCTACGCCCATTAATCGTGATTCCAGGCTTCGGAAGGCAAGTAAAGCCGTTTGTTTAGGTTACTGTCAGGTTGTAAATAAATCACTTCAAAGGCCGAGAGGTGGTTTCGGAAAATTCTGACATGGTCTCTCACACGATAAAATCGAATGATTTTGACGTATATATTAATTTATTCGTTCATTCTTTTGTGACTATGTATTTGGATTTAATTTTTAGTTTTGTAAACTTACAATTAATATTGCAAGTATTTGTTGTAATACTTAACAACCACCTAATGAAATATTTGACATAATAATATAACCTATAGGTTGAATAGGTTAATTTTATATATTGGATCGAATTCAGTTACTAGCAAAAATTTGTTAAAAACTATAATCCTATTAAAATTTTCAGCTAGAACATATTTCAAAGGAGATCGAGGAGCTAAACTTAAGATCCTTACTGGCTGCTGGATATCTCGTCTATTTACCACACCTCACTGAACCACAAGCAAGGTATTTTTTGTTTATACACAATAAACATGTTAACTTTTTATTATTTATGCACTATGATCTCATGTAGTGGTAAAGGCTTCAGGCTATTAAATTCCAAGCTCTGGCTATTTCGTTAGGAAAAAGACAGAACCAACAATTTTTACCGTTAGTTTTGTCTTTATGACTGAATATCAAACATCGCAATCATATAAACAGATTTAAACTAGCAAAGTTAACCCACTATAACACATAAACAGAGTATCAAACAGACTGTCCAAATTAGACTAGACTGCTAATCTATCAATATTAAAATTTAAATTACTCTTTCAGAGACTATATCAGAAAATGGAGTTCTCTAATAGGCTTTGACGACACATCTTTCTCTGTGATCAACTTCCTGACAACAGTGGAGACGCAGTTGAGGTGGGAGGCGGATGGATTGCCCGCGGACGAGACGGCGATTAAAAATGCTGTTGTTATTACACAGGTTTGATAATAATATGTTATTTCTAAATTAGTCTTACGAAAATTGCCTTTTAAAAAAAACATTACATAATATAGGTTTAGGCATTATTTTACACGGCTCCAAACTCTGCTCGTATTTGTCATCTTCGCCAAGCTGGCTGCTCAAATTTGCACTGAGAACTATGCTATCGCATGCTTCCTTTAATTTAGGACCTATAAGATGCTACCGCATCTACACTTGTCGAACAGACTGCGTTCCGGACGAATATTATTTATAGATGCACAATCTACACGTCCGAATTAAGAGCCGCTAAAGTTTTGTGGCAACAATCCAGGGTCTGATCCATCTGGCTTGGATATTAGAAAGGCTGCTGAGTCCAGACTAGGGTAAATGCATGTATCCTTCGTCAACAATATCTTTGAAAAGCTTCCGCCTGATAGTGAACTTCTTTGAGTGGTCAGGAAGTCTCTGAACAGTCTCCGGACTTTTAGCGGAAGATGTCGAGAAAACCGTGTCAGGTGGTTTTTCCAGCAATAACCTGTGCACCTATGGTGCGGTGCAAAATCACTTCCTGTCGTGCTCCAATAGTTTTAAATATGGCCAATCACCGATCTGTAGAGTTGGCTAAGTATTGTGCAATTTAAATATAGTGCACTCTAAAGCCATTTTGGCTCGACATAACAGAAAATACTAGCAGTAAGTAGACAGCAAATGACCGGTTGTTCCACAATAGTGTTGTTTCGCACAGTGGTTGGAGCAGCCTCCCTGCGGCGTGACGCCGCTGCTGGCGGACGCGGACGGCGACGCGCTGCGCTGGCTGCGCCGCACGCTGGCCGCCGGCGGCGAGCTCGTGTCGCATAGTGCGCACAACATGCCCACTGCTGTGCAATACGCAACGAGGTTTTCCATTTATCACATTTTAGACAAACTTCAGATTGTACATTGGAGACATAATTTTGAAGTACGCATGATTAGGATTAGTTATATTTGAAATTACTAAACCGATTTATAAAAATATTTATGCATATGAAAGCCTGATTTTTGTAAAAGCACCACTCTGCTGTCAAAAACCCGTTTTCTAAAATAGCGATTATTGTCATGAAATCTAGATTGATTGCCCATTGACAGTTTTGGAGCACCGTACTTGTAATTTATTTATTTAAAATTATATTAAGCCAGCTACAATAGGTAAACCTAATGTGTAATGTTTGAAATTTACCACCATCATCACCGTTATTGCCAGCGCGCAACATCCTGTCCCGCTTCTAGACCTCGCTAACTAATGTACGCACGTTGCATTGTGTTAGGCGCCATTTGAGTAAATAAATAAATATAAATATATACATAGGGACAAAGTCACACAGGTCAAGTTAGCCCCAAAGTAAGTTCAAAACTTGTTTTATGGGATACTAACTCAACGATACTTTATTTTATAACAAATACAATGAGGAAATACAAATAAAACAATACAGTACTGATTAATGTGTGTGTACATTGCAGGCTGAACCGTCCGCTGGTTGTGACGGGTGTGAGTGCCGCGCACGAGGCGTGGGCGTCCGCGCTGGAAGGCGAGCAGCGGCTGGTGCTGCAGTGCTCGCGGCCGCCGCGTCTGCCGCCGCGCTTGTTGGCGCACCTGTCCGTTGTCAACCTGGCGGCCCGGCTGGACCCGCTCACTGGTAGGCGGCTCGGCTGGTGCAGGCTGGACCATCCTCTACCTATGTTGTTCAATTCTGTGTCATTGTATTTGGTCTTTAACTTTTAACGCCGCAATCGCAGACACAATAGATTTTCAATTGATTGTCGGTCACCGGTGGGCTAAAGTATTAAGTAAACTATTAATTAATTAATATATACAGCTGTTGGACTATTTTTATTTTTTAATTTCTAAATGAGTGTCTATATGTTAATTTAAATTTTGCAGGAACATACATCAGGCTCAAAAATACTATGTTCGGCAATAGGGAAACGCGATGAGAAATAATGATTATGCATCACTACATAGTATAAAACAAAGTCGCTTTCTCTGTCCCTATATCCCTTTGTATGCTTAAATCTTTAAAACTACGCAACGGATTTTGATGTGGTTTTTTTTTAATAGAAAGAGTGATTCCAGAGGAAGGTTTTTATGCCCATGCGAAGCCGGGGCGGGTCGCTAGTTTATTATACGCAGAACCATTTGAGATGAGACATACCCCACAGCGGTTTCCATATTTTATTAGCTAACCTTACTGAAATATCACTATACACTATATTATCAGATCGCTTGATTCATCATGCGCTGCAGCAGCAGAATCCAGAAGTAAATGAAAAAACTAAAGAAATAAAAGTACAAAAAGCCGCCTTACAGAAGCAGCAGCACGAACTACAGGTACGTACTTGTAAATGTCTATTATTATTCTGTATGTATGATTCATATTTTTGCAAGTGAGCATCATTTATAGTGATTTTTAACGAAAGAACATGCAGTTACCTTGATTAAGTATATAGTTTCTGACACAAACAGGAAATTAAAAATTAAACCTATGCCTATTTCCAATATGTGGCATCTTACTATATCCATATTCTTTAAAAAAAATCAAGGCCTTTAGGCGACCCCAGAACCCTAAAAATTAATGGAATATACAATTTAATGGGACAGCAGTGTGCTTTCAGCTTCTGATGATAGTTCACGACGATATAGACTTATATCGTCGTGAATATTATTTATTTCACAAGCTTCAGATGACAATATCAGTTATAAGAATATCAACAAACCGTAACTAGGTACATTTAAATATTACAGTAGAGTAATAGAATATATGGCCAACATATAATAATAATACCTCCAATAGAAATATGTTAGTTAAAAAGGCTGTGTTTAGCCCTAACCCTATTAGGTAGATCCTAAGGTACTTTGGGCTATTAAATGAAAATGGACTGTACAAATAAAATTATGTATTATCGATACACTGGAATTTACAACGCTATTTGTTTCTATGGGACGCGCGTATTGCCTAGTAAGTCGTTTGGCCGAGTGCTGCCGCTGACCGGCGGCGGTCCCGTGAGGCAACCGCCCCGCTCCCCTTGCCTCCAGCGATGACGTAGTCGCTCGTCCGCGACATACTCCCCGCGTTGAAGTTTTCTTCAAGATTCTTCTTCTATGGGAAGAGGGCAGATCGACGTGAAGTCCCGTCGTATGGTGCCCTTCTTCGTTTTCAAATCGGCGACGCGCGAGACTCCGTCGACACCAGGATACACCTTGATGACCCTACCCAAGAGCCACAGCAGTGGTGGTGTCGTCTTGTCCTTGATCAGCACAAGAGAGCCGACCTTAAGATCTCCCTTTGAGCTTCTCCACTTAGTTTTTGCCTGCAGGATAGATACGTAATCATCATGAAATCGCCTCCAAAAGTGTTGGTTTATGTGCTGTATCCTCTGCCATCGATCCAGTCGAGATATAGTCGTGTCTGTCACTTGGGCAGTAGGTACAGCGGTAAGTGGACGTCCAACCAGGAAATGTGAAGGAGTAAGAGCCGTAAAATCATTGGGGTCTGACGATAAGGGGGTAATCGGCCGGGAATTTAATACAGCTTCGATTTGGTACAGGCAAGTCGCCATCTCTTCGTATGTGAGATGTGTCAGCTGCAAGAGTCTTTTTAAATGGAATTTAGCTGACTTGACCGCAGATTCTGCTAACGAATTGAGGTGTGGACTATATGGGGCTACAAAATTAAATTCTATGCCTTCCTGAGCTATTTCAGATGCAACATTAGAACCTTGCAAAAACCTGGCCATTTCGTTCGATGCTCCTACAAAGTTGGTTCCGTTATCGGACGTGATGCTTCGTGGCTTGCCACGACGCGCCACGAATCGATTTAAAGCAGCCATGTATGCCTCTGAGGTGAGATCTGTCACGAGCTCCAAATGAACAGCTTTAACTGCGGCGCAAACAAAAATACACAAATAAGATTTCGTTAGCTTGCAACCACGACCTTTTCGGTCACATATCATTATCGGCCCGCAATAATCTACGTAACAATGTTGCCAGGGGAAATCAAGACGCGTTCTTGAAGGAGGAAGTTGACCCATAATTGGCTGCACATTTTGAGCTTTAAGCCTAAAACATTTTACACATTTTTTTACAATCAATTTTGATAGGTTTCTACCGCCTATTGGCCAGTACGATTGTCTTATATGAGACAAAAGTAGTTGAGGACCAGCATGAAGTGATTTAATATGTTGCATTTGAAATATTAATTTTGTTAATCTATGCTTACTACATATTATCACTGGATGTTTAACATCATATTCATATGGGGAGTTATCAAGCCTGCCGCCCACGCGAAGAAGGCCATTTTTGTCCAAAAATGGCGTCAAAGAAATCAACTTGCTTTTGTGTGGTAATGTCTTCCCAGACTTGAGAAGTTGGTATTCTTCCGGAAACATTTCGATTTGAGAATTTAGTAAAATATGATTTAATGAGTTCTGTAACTCGTTTACAGAGAGATTACCACACAACTTTTCATTCTTATTATTTAAATTATTAATAAAACAAAAAACAAATGCAACTATTCTTTTAATTTTAGTAAAGCTCGAAAATTTTTCTAAAAGCATGTTTATGAAGGATGATTGAGTGTTAATGGATGAACTAGTACTACTTGAATGATCGATGCTGCTTGTAAAATGATTAACTACTTCCGGCAGATCGCGCTTCGTATTGTTTGGCATTTTGGGCCATTCTGTTTCGTCATTTAATAAAAATGAAGGTCCCGACCACCACAGAGTGGTGTTGCCAATGACATCAGCCCTAAGACCACGAGAAACAAGATCTGCCGGGTTGTCCCTCGACGGTACGTAGCTCCAGGTATGACCAAACGTTGTTTCCAAAATCTCATGTACTCTATTTTTTACAAATGGTTTTAGTTGACTGGTTGGTGTGGACAACCAACCCAAGACTATCATTGAGTCACACCAGAATCTACATTTACTAATCTTCAAATTTAACGATTCTAGAACCTTAGTACACAGCCTTGCACCTAACAAAGCTCCAGAAAGTTCCAGTTTCGGGGTAGTGGTTGGATGGATTGGCGCTACACGATTCTTAGACACTAAGAGGTGAACGCTTACAGCTCCGACTCTATCACGCGACCGAACATACACACAGGCCCCATAGGCCTTGTCAGACGCATCTGTGAACACGTGAATTTCATGGGTAGTAGAGTCTTCACGCAAAACCCAACGAGGAATTCTTAAAGAGTTAAGAGAAGAAATAGTATTTTCAAATATAGACCACAATTTGCTTATTTCAGGATTGATCTCATCATCCCAGTCATATTTTTCATGCCATAGCCGTTGCATCAGTATTTTGCCTTCAACTACACACGGGCCTACTAGACCCAGTGGGTCAAAAATTTGACTTATGACTGAAAGTATTCGGCGTTTTGTGACCACTTTAGAATCCTGAGGTGAACAGATAGAGTACGAAAGAGAATCTGAGTTAGAGTCCCAATTTAAACCTAAAGTCTTAGATGGAACAGGCTGTTTACCTTGCTGAGAAAAATCTAGATTGCAACTAGAGTCAGCCGTATCATTGGTGAATTGAGCTAAAATTTTAGGATGGTTGGAACGCCATTTGCGAAGATTAAATTGGGCAGAAGACAGTATGGAATTTACAGCTGTAGAAATCCTAATGGTTTCTTCTATAGTACTACTACCACTCAAATAATCATCTACATAGAAGTCATGTTTAATGGCTGACTTGACTAGCTCGTCCTTTGTGCTGTCTACTAGACTTACTAAGCACTTAGTGGCAAGGTACGGAGCTGAAGCCATTCCGAACGTTACGGTATTTAGCGTATACGTTCTAAGAGGCTCATTCGAGTTGAATCTAAAAATTATTTTTTGGAGAGGTCTTTGACAGGGATTTAAGTCTACAGCTCTGTACATTCTGGACACGTCGGATGAAACGACAAACCTGTGTTGCCGGAAACGTAATAAAATTGATAGAATGTCATCCTGCACTACCGGTCCCACCATTTGTATTCCGTTAAGAGATTCTCCCGAACTGGTAGGGGTTGAACTATCGAATACGACACGAAGTTTTGTAGTAGAGCTAGAATCCCGAATAACTCCGTGATGCGGAATATAATGATTGACAGAGTCATCATTTGGAAGACCACTGTCAAGTGACATGTGACCTTTCTCTAAATATTCTTTCATATATTGCATGTATTGATCTTTAAATTTAGGATCGCGTTGAAAGCGTCGTTCTAGCGATAAAAAACGATTTTTCGCATTTGTGTAAGAAAACCCTAAAACACTGGGATCTTTCTTTAAAGGCATCATTACAATGAAACGGCCATCTTCTCCACGAAGAGTAGTCTCATGAAAATGTTTTTCGCAATTTCTTTCTTCTAATGACAAGTTATGTTTCGGAGAAACGTTGTCTAGCTCCCAAAACTTTGTTAAGTCGGGAGTGACTACACTACTTTGATGACAAAAGAGAGAATTATTTGATTTGATTTGTTGCGAAATACTACCTGACACTAGCCATCCAAATTTTGTTTCAACCAATTTTGGTTGATTTTTGCCTAAATCAATCCTGCTGGATCCTAACACGGTCCAAAATACTTCAGCCCCCACCAGGATATCGATGACAGACGGAATATTAAAGTCCGGGTCAGCTAATTTAATACCTGAAGGTATGGGAACCTGATTGATAGGCACAAACGAAGACGGTATGACATTTGTAATTTCAGGCAAAACATGACAATGAATATCTATTCTGTATGAACAGCATAAAGACTCCACGATAAGGTCGCAAGACTGTGTACTATGTGATATATGATTGTTAATGCCCGTTACCTTTGTGCTCGTACCGTGACGTGACAAACCCAATAAATCCACAAGTCGCTCAGTGGCGAAGTTAGCTGTACTGCCGTTGTCCAGCAAAAGTCTTGCACTGTACTTCTGGCCTGTAGCGCTGGTCACGTTCACCAAAGCTGTGGACAGTAAAATATGCGAAGCGGTAGCGATCTGCATAGAATTTGCTGATAAAGAAGTGTTATCAGGTGTAACTGGCAATTCAGAAGGGGATGGCAAAGGATTTTTAATGGAATCTTTGGAATATGCTTCTAAGTGTAAAAGCGTGTTGTGCTTGTATGAACAATATTTGCAGCGGGGCATTTTGCATTCTTTAGTATTATGCCCTGGCCTTAAGCAATTTAAGCAAACTTTAAACTCTTTAGCTTTTAAGTTTCTTTCTTCAATTGTTAAATTTCTAAATGTGTCACACGAAAATAAATTATGACCTTGGGAGCAAAGAGGACATTTACTAAATTTTTGTTTATTTTTAGGTTGTTGTATTATTTTTGTACTTTTAGAATTGTAATTAGATTTACCCTGATTATGACTATTATTTAAGGCTACGATTGATTCATTATTTAAACCAACATTTTTTTTTGCTAAGTTTGTCTCGACAGATTCTAATAAGTCTGCTCTTCTACTTAAAAATGTGGAAAACTGTGTAAGACTGGGTTCTTCCGTCAAAGTGTCACGGAACTCTTCCCAAGCTCGACTTGTTTTGTTATCTAATTTCTTAGCCATGACAAAAATTAAAATAGTATCCCAATGCTGAGTGGGCTGCTTTAATGAGGTTAGTGCCCTTACATTTTTGTTTATGGTGTCAATCAGACTCCTTAAAGAAGCGCTGGACTCCGTTGAAATGGCATTAAAATCAAACAATGTCTGCATATGATTATTAATCAAAAGACGATTATTGTCGTATCGTTCACATAGCAAGTCCCAAGCCATTTTATAATTTTCTGCTTTAAAATCAAAATTTTTAATAATAGAAGCGGCATTTCCTTGGAGTGAAGCTCTCAAGTAATGGAACTTGCTTATGTCATCGATAGAAGAGTTTTCATGAATCAAAGAAGTAAACGTATTTTTAAATTCTAGCCAATTCTGATATGATCCCGAAAAGACAATTAAATTAATGCGTGGCAAACGAACAAAACTATGTTTGTGATTGAAAGCACCTGAGTTTGCGTTTTCAAAGCTCGTGTCAGATCCTGCACCCTGAGCTGATGGACCGAGGAGACTTCGCGCGAGGGCTATCAGGCTGAAGTACTGCCGCTCGAACTCCTCACGCTCCACGTTGACTGTATCAGAATCCTCCTGCATCACTTCGATGTCAGTCTGCAACGTGTCAAATTCCGTATATAAGCATTCTAATTTACCAAATCGTTCTTGCAAATCCAAACGCTGCAACTGAGATAAGGAACAGTCTTTCAATAAAGTTAAATAGTTGCCAAAAATTGTAACCTTTGATTTCAAAGAACTACGCTTTTTAATTAAAGTTTTAAGACTGCCCTCCATTTTATGAAGTGCAAAAATGAATCTGTCTAACGGAAAAAGTAATTTCAAATTTAATTAATATACGCAAACGGCGTTTTAATATAATGTGCAAAATGATTATCACTGCAATCAGCTGTTGTCTAGGCGAAAGCGCATGGAAGGGACTCGAGGTCAGCGACCGTTAGTTACGTAACACTGACACGTCGAGCGCACGAAGATCGCAAGAAAGTAGGTAATTACCTACTACGCATACTATACTACTGTGTAGTATGTAAAAGTGATAAGCTAACACAATGGATTGGTTAAAAGAAATGATAATAATCAAGTGTACCAAAAATATTTGAAAAGTAAACTGATTTTACGGCAAATGAAAAGCAAAAATCTGATTGGAACGATCACACTTAAACACTGCACTACTCCCTGTGTGACTTGACTTCGGTTTCCTCTTGATCTTGACTTGGCTGCAGAAGCTATCCCGTAGACTCGTTGGACGGCGACGTTTCTTTGTTCTCAAAGTTGAATTCAAACGATGACCGTTGACCGTTGCCGTGCGACGTAGCTTCGTAAAAACTCCGTTGCTCGAAGGAATGTTTAGCCCTAACCCTATTAGGTAGATCCTAAGGTACTTTGGGCTATTAAATGAAAATGGCCTGTACAAATAAAATGATGTATTATCGATACACTGGTTTACAACGCTATTTGTTTCTATGGGACGCGCGTATTGCCTAGTAAGTCGTTTGGCCGAGTGCTGCCGCTGACCGGCGGCGGTCCCGTGAGGCAACCGCCCCGCTCCCCTTGCCTCCAGCGATGACGTAGTCGCTCGTCCGCGACAGGCTGAGAAACTGCTATGAAAAGAGTGAGAGAGAACTTTGATTTAAATTATTACAAAAAAAATATAACGTATTATATTTTGTTGTAGGAAAACTTATTACGCGAATTGTCAGCAAAAACTGACATCCTACACGACGCCAACCTGCTACAATCTTTGAAGCAGATGCGGGCGACCGCCGCGACCATCAGCGAATCACTTCGAGAAGCTGAGGAACTGCAGGTTTGCTATTTGTTCTCGAAAACCGACACACCACACGCATAATTGATAAAAGTACAAAATAAGTCTGTGACATGAAACACGTGAAGTGAATTCGTAGATATCCTTACACGGCGCTTATGTGATGTTCAAAAAATTTGTAAGTATGCCAAGTATTCGGATGCTCGTAACTAATGTTAAGTAAGATAAGAGTAACGTTACGCACCGACTGTCGTCGGGTAGCATATGCAAGTGGTCAAACAAAAATAAGTAATGGGAAAAGCAAATCGTTGAGCAATGGCAAATGAATTGCATTCAACGTCTTAGTAATGTATAAATTTACAGTGAAACTTCAAAAAAATTTAGTATTTCCAAGTTTTACTAAGTTATCTAAATATTTAAAAGGACCTAACGCAGTAGGATCCTTGGTAGCTGCAGCGAGGTTAAGCACGTAGAGTATTTTATCCTCCTCCCCCTCCCTCCGCAAAGATTTCCAACGGTCTACATCCAGCACCTATCTGCGACCTTCAGGTCATCTGACCATCTGGTCGGTGGGTGTTCGGACACCCACTTCGCTACGCATACTGGTGCATGGTCGACATTCGGAAACCTTAAAATGAATAGTATCTCGATTGATGACGTTACCAACATCGCTATTTTCATTGATCAGCGGTGGAGTGCGGAGGCGGCAGCCAAGTACAGCAGCAGCGCGCGACGAGCGGCGGCGCTGACGCTGGCCGTGCGGCGGCTGGCGGGCGCGCGGCCGCTGCTGGCGCTGCCCGTGCGGCCCGTGCTGCACTACTACGTGCTGGCCGTGCGACACGCTCAGGTATAACAAGTACAGCGGCTCGCTGACGCTGGCCGTGCGGCGGCTGGCGGGCGCGCGGCCGCTGCTGGCGCTGCCCGTGCGGCCCGTGCTGCACTACTACGTGCTGGCCGTGCGACACGCTCAGGTATAACAAGTACAGCGGCTCGCTGACGCTGGCCGTGCGGAGGCTGGACGATTGAAATACGCACAATCTTGTATATACATAAGGCATTATGTATCAGTACATATATTTACCATTTACAATCAGATATTAAGTTATATCAGTCTTAAATATAGAAGACATCTTCGTACATCCCCATGTCTCTTGAATATTGGATTACCTAAGAGCGATGTATTAATTTTGGTACTATGTTTCATTTTTTATGTTTTTTATTTTCTCGACAGTCCAAAGACACAAAGGACGTCGTCAACAGTGAAGAAGTGGTAAAGTATTTTACCAGAAAGATTATTGAGAGGGTGCTATTGGCTCTGCATAAGAAAGATAAATATACCGTTGTTGTGTATTTGTTGAAAGAAGTGTATGAAGAAGACTTTCCTGAGAAGGTATGTATTTAATTTTTTTTTATAATGTTTGGCAACTATTTGGCGCTGCTAAGATTTTAAGTCCTAAGACTTACTTATGATACAAAACTGTTAGTTGAATTTGTGTCTCATTGTACAATTTTCCGAAATTTTAGTAATTGACATTAATGTGTTTTATGAGCAACAACATTATTCCAGACATGATTTAGTTATTAAAATAATTTTTTTTTGTTTTTGCAAAATAGTCGTTCCTGTTTTCTGTTGGCTCAGTAACAAACTGTCTCTTTCGCAAAATGCCCTTAAGTCGTGAAATTTCTTTACTTTTGCTTTATTTCACTCTGATTATTTTTTCAGTTGTGGCAGCTATTTTTAGGCAATAACTCTATTTCTGATGATGAATATATTATCAACAATGTCGGAAAAAGTTACTCATGGATACCTGACGAATGCATCAAGAGCGTCGCCCAAATCAAGGTATTTATTCTTAAAAAATATGAATGTCTACCTTTTATTGTGCCCAATTATTGTGTAGTCTTTTTAATATATATTGATTAACGTTATCTTCGGATTGTTTACTCATTTTATACATTTGGATGAACAACAGCTAATAAATTTACATAGGTAACAAACATATCACTTTAATCCATACTTCCATACTAATATTATAAATGCGAAAGTCTGTCTGTCTGTCTGTCTGTCTGTCTGTCTGTCTGTCACCTCTTCACGGCTAAACTGCTGGTCCGATTGTGATGAAATTTGGTAGGGGTGTAGTTAACGACCTGAGGTCAAACATAGGCTACTTTTGGGCGCGATATAACCGAGTCCCACGCGGGGCGAAGCCGCGGGGAACAGCTAGTAACTAATAAGTCACTGATCTTCTCAAAAGGTGGCAGCTGAAAATTAGTGCTGGGTAGCACTAATTATAGGTCGACAATACATAGCGAAACGTTGACCCATCCCTACCTATCGGGCCGTTGTTACTAAAATTGGATAAATGAAATTGTTTTATACTATTCTATCAGTTCCACTCGCCCTCATATCTTTGTTTATCTATAGGCGATAAACGAAGATCTGCTAAAGAAGCTTTGTCTCGAGGACAAGGGTCTGTGGGTCGAGTTCCTAGAGCGCGGAGAGTTGTCAATGCTCGCGCGACTCGGGCTTAGCCCGCTCGAAGCTGCAGTGGCCGTCGCCGCGCTCCGCCCCGACTCGCGGTACAGGGCTGTCGTGGCTCTCGTCGAACATTATCTCGGTAACTATTCATTAATCATTATTAAATTAACGGTGTATACATACATTTTGACTTATCGATATTGTTAACTTACTTGAAAACTTTTGTCACCTTGATTTGTATATACCTAATAATTGATAAGTGAATTCTATTGAGTTTTGTCTACAGCCAGATATATTTCCCCAGGCAGCGTCATGCGGTCGGCAGACGTAGTGGCGGGCGCGGCGCGGCTGGCGGGCGGCGGCCGCGCGCTGCTGGCGCTGGGCGCGCACGCTCTCGACGCGCTCGCCGCGCACGCGCGCTCTCTCACGCAGGTATGTATGTTAGGCGTAGGAGCGGGACAAACTAATTAATTACTTCTTTTATATTTTGGTTTTTGTTTTGTATAAAAACAAAAAGTGTAAAAAAATGATAAAACTACACCTCACACAACAATGAAATTTTCATACTAAAATTCTTATATTTCTAAAGAAGATAGTGTGTATGATATCCAGGTGGGCATCTCTGAAGGGCGGTCGTCGTGGGAGCGCGGCGTGGAGTCGTGCCGGCGCGGCGGCTGGCTGGCCGTGGTGGCGGGCGCGTCCGCACTCGACAACGACCTGCAGGACTTCGTGCTGGCCGTCGCCGCTCGACCGGTAAATACCATCGCCTCGTCATCACCAGAACATGTTCATCAATCAATATTTTACAAAATATATTATACGGGCACAAATACAAACAAAAAGGTACAAGAGGCCTTATCGCCTTAGCAATCTTTTCTTTAACTTTAATTTTTCTTCATATATAATGAATGAAAGAATTTTAAATCCCCCATCTGTGCACTTTTGTTTTGATAATTTGAGCAATAATTTGAATGATTTTTTTTTATGTTTTTAGCCAGAAGATTTTAGTGACGACTTTCGCCTCTGGATTGTTTCCGAAGATCGCGATGTCCCTGCCGCGCTGTCTAACGCTTGTATCAATGTTATTGTGGAGGTAATTGAAACTTATGGGATTTACTTCATTAGTAAAATATTACAAATCATTTACAGAAAAACTGTTCCATATCATATAAATCTAGTCTTCGTCATTTTTGACTATGTGAAGATAAAAAGTTCATGTTGTTGTACGAAGTAATGGCTGTTGGTAGGTCTAGCGCTAAATATATAGCTTCAAGTAAATAGCGGACCATTTAAGTATCTATATCTTGAATAGTTTAGAAAATTTAAAATATTTTTCTTGCAATAGGTAGTATTGTAACAGTATTGGGAAAAAAACATTTCCATTTACAGATTTCAATTGTATTATTTAAAAGTGAAAGTTTATTTTGTAATTACTTATATGTCCAGGCGCCCGAAGGCGTAAAACCCAACATATTGAGCACGCTATCAGCTTGGGGCGAGTACACGGCCGAGCCAGCGCTCGTGCGCATGCACGCGTGTCTCGCTCTCTTCCATGCGCTCGCGCAGGAGCGACGCGCCTACATACCACAAGGTTAATTTGATGCACACCTTATATTTCTTCTATCGACTCATGGTCCTGCTCTCGACTTTTAGTCGTTTTGAGTCCGAATCAAAGAGGAATTCATGTTTGAACCATTCAGAAAACTATTGGCAAAAACAAATATTCTATTACCTGTATAGCAATAGTAATGCCTTAGTAAAAATATAGCTCTGAGATGACCATGATAAAATATGTATATTATTAAATTCCATACCTATAATATATTGCAGGTTGGACGCAATGGTACGCGTGGGAGTGGGGCGAGGTATCGTCGAGCGCGGCGTCGGCGCGCGCTTGGCGTGGTCGCGCGGGGCGGGAGGCGCGCGCGTGGCACGCGTGCGCGCGCGCGCTGGCGTGCTCGCTGTACGGCGCGCGCGTGCCGGCGCGTCCCGACCGCGCGCTGCTGGCCGCGCTGGCGCGCTGCTGCCTGCACGACGCCGCGGCCGCGCACGACTGGCGGCCCCGCGGGCTGCCGCTGCCGCTGCCGCTGACAGACAACATACCCGTGTGTACTGCATTATCGTGTCTACCGGCCCCAGTCCGCTTTTTAAACCAAATACCGGCACGGTCGCAGCCGCGTTGAGTCCGCCCGACTCCATAACGAAGCCATCGCCTAGAAATGTCATCGCCTCGCTGATACTTATACAATGAAAAGACGTCGCAAGATACGGCGCCTGCACGGACTTCCCGCAAGAAATCGCATGACTTGGCAGTTCCGGTCATACCCGATCCCTGTCATGGCAGGCGGCATTCGCCCACCACTCACACCACACACAGATAACCACAAGTCCCTCACGACTAATGGTAAAAGAACAAGAAGAACCCCGATGATGCTGCGTTGCGGTCGAGTAGCATAGCATAGCTAGGTCAGCTCCTCATGGACCGGTCTGAACAGCTAATTGCTGTACTGAATACATGCTGCAGACGGATGTTGTATGTGACGGAATTTGCACACAAGGATAAAAGAAAAAACTTGAATCTAATTTTTTTTTTCTATTTTTTTTCTATCAGGATGGGAAAATTTTAAAAAAATATTTCCCATTTACTTTTATGTTAACAGTTTTTATATTTTATTCTAGGCATATGTGTCGGCATTTGAAGGACTTCCCGACATCGACACCCCACAACTGCTTGGGTTGCCGTCCAACTGTCGAATTGCTTGGGAGAGGACCGCAGCTAATGACATCATTATGGGATTAAAAGGTATGTGTTTATGTGCTGTGACGGCATTAGTGCACTAGAAAACACGATAAAGCTGACCGCCTAAAAGATTTTATATGTTTTCCAAACATCAAGACCTAGCTAGAAATTAAAGACACACAGTGCCTAAAGTTGCTATTTTATTTCTTTATTTATTTTTTATTTATTTCAGGCAACAAAATTTACATTATTGGCCCATATTAATAAATACCTTAAAGTCTAACACGTATAAAACTAGCTGACCCGGCATTCGTTGTCCTGCCCTTTTTTCTACCTCTACCTCTACCCTACCCAACACCTACCCTACACCTACCCCACACCTACCCTACATCTACCCTACACCTGCCTTACACCTACCGTATCCTACATCTACCGTACACCTACCCTACCTTACACCCTAGTTACAGCCCACGGACATTTTGAATGGGAAAATGTTTTCTTTTATTTTTATTTTTTTTCATCTTTTTCCAATAATTTTAAGATGTATTCTATATATATATATGCTATTCGGGGCGGAGACAAATCCAACGAATCAATAACCATGAAAATTGGTTCAGCAGATCTCGAGTTATAAGTGTTGTAACAAACCCTTCTTAGTTTTATATATATAAGAACAATTTAGAAATAGTGCACGTTATAATGTCGTTGACGTGTCGCGAAGAGTTTCAGCAAGCAGCCGTAGTAGAACTTCCTGAATACGACTCCCTGAGGCCAGAAGTCTTTCATGAAGGTTTCCAGATGATGTGAACCTCACCACAAACGATTTAAAATTTGCTTTATAACGAGATGCCAGTGTTTCCACCCTAAACTAAACGCATATAAAGGGATGTAGTAATAAAACAATTTCGACATGTTGATGAAAGTTTAAGAATTTTATTTTAAGGAATGAACAGACGGTTTTTTTTAAATCCACAATAACTCTAAATAAATAAAAGACAAATCCCAAAAAAATATCTGCATATGGAACGAACTTTTTTCCAACCAAACGTATAAACTTTATAATCAGTAAAAAGAGTTCAGATTTCAGTGTAAACTTTTCGATGTACCATTTAGATCCTACAATCATAAATTATAGTTTATTTCTAGGTTACAATGTACTTATTCTAATAATAATATGTTGTTTACAGAATTTGATACCATCATAGACACAAGCAAAAACATTGAGATAAATGCATCCCCTAATACGACATTACGGTCCCTGTGGAAGAAACTTATGTCCGGCAACCCGCTCATAAAAGAGGATTATCAGATTAAGGAGGTGAGTACCACAATGGAAAAACACTGGATTTTAACTAACAATGTGAATGGTATCTTCGAGCCACTCCTGTAACAACTTGTCTGTACGTGTTTATTAGAAAGTAATTTTGTATAGTACGACCAAAGATATGGCTATTGTTCGATGAAAAAAATATAAGATCCTACACAAAAGAACCAAAGGGACTCCTAAGCTGTATGACAATTCAACTTTAAAACTTAACTTGAGAAGTATAATATTACAAACTTCTGAGTCATTATAGTCTGCAATTTAGGTTTTGTTAACTTTATTATGCTGCAAAGTTTTTAAAGTTAATTAATTAATTCATTTCGTATGTCACTCTCAATCGACCACGCACACCCTGGTGTCAGAGTTCTTCTGAACCGCCTCGTTTAATTAATTAATTACTATTTATCAGCATTTATCCACGTTTAAAAATTTATAAAAACGGTAAAGTGCGAGTCGGATGCTTGACATAATTTTAATAGTACATTACTGTCGAGGCCTGAAATAAAGCAAGTATAATTTTAATAGTAATAATTATAATTAATAAATTAATATTTATTTACGATCTGCTCTGCATCTTTAGAATTATTGACTTAATCCAAAAATTTCAGTTTTAGAGAAAAATGATGAAAATAGGCTAGTTGACTTGTATTTTGTTTTTGTTTAAAATAATTATTTTCTATTTGTTTAGATTGATTGAAACTATTTTTTCCTTATTTTTCTGAGCCCTCTAAGACAGCAAAACTTAATTTCAATAGTTTACTTTTAACATCCTATCGAAAACACCGTCGGCCATTTTTGCAGAGTTTTGTAACGTAATTATTTTGTAAGGTGCTATTTTTAAACCTGATTCTCGCTAAGAACCACAGAGTCGCATAATAATCATGCAATTCTACAGTATTGTCGAATGAAACTCGTTCGAATTACCGGGTTTGAACGAATGACATAAGTCAAAATGAAATAAAACGTCAAATAATTTGTGTACAGATTGCACACACTAATTGCATATGCCGATTGGGCTTATACTTTGACAGAGTGGAACGCAGCGACTCCCTTCCGGTACGGAAGCCGTGTTGCTCGAAGGTGTGCATATATAAGTAGGTATATAATAATATGTTTTTAGGTGGGCCGCGGGTGGTGGCGCGCGGTGGCGGCGGGCGAGGCGCGGGCGGCGGCGGCGGCGGCGCGCGCGCTGCACGCCGCGCTCCGCCGGGACCAAGCACTCACACATGCTGTAAGTTAGCACTCTCAGTATGATGTTTGTAGGCGGGCGGCGGCGGCGGAGACTGCAATTACGAGTTTTTTAAGAAAAAGAAAACGTTCTTATAATAACTTTCTTTAAATTTTGATATAAAACTTACAGTCACCAACACCATACTAATAATAACAAATACGCATAGGTAGATCTTGCCGCACGCGCATTTAAATAGTAGGGTGAATACAGTTTAATGATCTATGTGGGAATCTTAATTTGATTTTTAAAGTAATTAGATATTTATTTTTTTATTTGATGAGATATAATGCCGTATGAGTAACATTATCCGTGTATCGTGCAGGTGCCCGAGCAGTGGCAGTGTGCGTGGGCGGGCCCGGCGTCGCCCGCCGCGTACGTGCGCGAGTTCAGCGAGCGCGCGCGCGCCGCGCTGCGACGGCTGGACGACTGCGTCCGCAACGAACGCATGCCGCAAGGTTACTAATTTAAAATAATAAAAATTAAATATTTAATCAAACTTATTGGAACTGTTACTATAGCTGTGAACTTCGTGCGAATCGATGCGAAGAACGCCATTTTAGGTTTCCGCGGGACGTGAGCCTGTGCGACGCTCACATTCCAACATTCCAGACGAACAGATTGACTATGGAGCATCTGACAGGGTGCGTCAGCTCTGTGTATGAATTAACGTAAAGCCACTCCCATCGCTGTTAACTACGACGTGCGCTAAACTGACTGGCTCAAGGGTCAAAAGGAATAACTCCCGTGCTAGTCAACAACAACAAGATAAAAACTTATTTTTGTTTTATTTGAAATATAAGGAAAGTAAAAAATAAAATCTAAAATTATTTAAAAAGATGAGTAGTGAACTTACTTAAATATTGAACGTACCGCGACAGAGGCCTCTCCCTCCCGTTTAAGATCAGCGCACTTCAAGAGCATTGCAGATGTTACCATCAACTGAAATTAATCATTTTAATGAAATTAAATTCATGACCTTTTTTCCTAGAAAATCACAGAAAACAAATCAGAAAACAGAAAAGAAATCAGAGAAGAGAAGAAAGAAATTAATTCTCATTTAAAATTTCATTTCTGCCCTAGGGTAAGGAAGCAATTAGTATGAGTTATTTCCGCCCGACGATAGGAAGAAACGTTTCCCACCTAATAGTCTGAGTCTTTCCGAGTATGAGAAATGAAAAATATTTTTGTTTATATATACAATGTAGTTATGAGTTTGATAAAAACATGATACTGCAGAGGTTGATCTCCGTTCGTTCCTGCGTCCGTCGCGCGTGGTGTGGTGCCTGCGCGCCTGCGCCGCGGCAACACTGTCTCGCGCGCCTCACACGCTCGTGCTCTCTGCCAAATGGGACGCCGAACCCGGGAACGGTAATATAGCTGACCGGCTTCTTTCTTATGCCATGTTATTTCACTTGCACGCAAATGTATTTTCTATAGGATTCTTAAAGGTCGCACATGGAGTAGAATTCCCATATTTTCTTCTTAGTCCGAGCGAGTTTCCTACTTGTATCTTTAGCCAAGACCAACGGCTTAAATAACTAGCTGTTCTCCGCGATTTCAATGGCCGTGGTGCGTATTTATAGCCTAAACTCCAAGAATAGGTAAAATATCAAATTCAGACCAGTAGTACCAGAGGCCTTCAAACAAACAAGCTAACGTTTATTATTCTAAAGGGATAGATTCGTGTCGTGTGTAACAAGGCGTGTTTGTTGCGTGGTCAGAGTCGGGCGTGGTGGTGCGGGGGCTGCGGCTGTGCGGCGCGCGCTGGTCGGCGGGCGCGCTGCGAGCGGCGCACGCGCACGACGCGCCGCACGCGCCCGCGCCGCCGCTGCTGCTTAGGTGTCTGCCGCAGGAGGTCAGTGGGGCGTAGTATAGATATATCGTATAGTTATGCATGCATAACTACTACTATATACTATAGGTGTTTGTTATCAAAGGAGATAGAACCTATCTGGCATATCGAAACGGCTAATATTTAGATTTTTTTTTCGAAATCGCGGTGCAATATGATATCTATCATCTAAAAATGTATAGTAACATGGTACCCCAAAAGTGTCACGTAAGCGAAATTGACATATAAGATTTATAACGTTTGTGGTGCGTGTGTGTGTATGTATTATGTATCAACCTCCAAATATCTTGTCAACGTTACCTACTTGACACTGGGATACCATGTTACTTGACACTAGGTTCGACTGTCAAGAACAAATGTTTTGTGCCCTAACTCTTAGCATGCCTTGGGAAACTGTTTTGTGCCCTAACTCTTAGCATGCCTTGGGAAACTGTAAGTGCTTCGACTTTTTTAAAGAAAGAAATTCAACGGGTGTCGTGATTTTAAAATCAAAAATGGTGGCTAGGTAGAAAATTGTAAAAACCTCTTAATTTGGAAACTAGTACCATGCCGTGTGACCTTCGTAAAGTATCCAGTTTAGTTTGTTTGTATTCCAGCACTCGGATGTAGCTCTGGCGCCAGAAGGCACGGTGGAAGTGCCGATGTACACGAGCGAGACCCGCGAGGAGTCAATCTGCAGCGTGCGCGCGCCGCTCGCCCGCGACTTCGACCGCGACACCGCACTACTTAATGCCGTCGCGCTTTTCGTCGCACCACACGAATGAACTGTTTGTCATGACGTGTTATGTGATATCAAATTGACGACCTCCGTGGCGTAATGGTTAACATACCTGACCGCTACTCAGGAGGTCCCGGGTTCGATCCCCGGTCAGGTCAAAAGAAATATGATCTTTTTTCTGATTGATCTGGGTCTTGGATGTTTATCTTTATATATATTTGTTATAAAATATAGTATCGTTGAATTAGTATCCCATAACACAAGTCACGAACTTACTTTGGGGCTAACTCAATCTGTGTGATTGTCCCTAGGTACATATAAAAAAAAAAAAAATTAAATGTAGAAACAGAAAAATAAAAAATCGCTCATAAAAGTTCTTTTTATTTCTTCAACTTAACATTACTTAGATATATCACAAACTGTTCAAATTGTAGTATAAAATCTTACTTACAATTAAAAAAAAACGAAGGTAAGGGCGAGTAGTAACAATTCAAGTACTCTCCCAGAATGGGTTTGCGAAGTCTTAGAGCTAATAAATTCATATGAGATTTTTCTTTTGCATTTAGGAAATATTTCATCTCATAACAATGTTACCGTTTTAGATACATACAATATGTTTGACACTCCTCGACATCGTGACACGTCATGACTTATTTGATGCAACTTCCTAGGTCTAACATTATCAGAGTTAGTCACATAACAGACGTTTATTGCCATATATTTATTAAATACTTAAATCTATGGATGTGGCAGAACTAAAGCTCCTTGTTGTCTACCGTACACTATAAAAAAATATGTAAAATTTCAACAATACAATTTACCCTATAATTATTTACATAATGCATGTTGAGCAATTAAATTATAAGTTTACTATACTAGCTACTCTAAACACCGAGATCATCTTGTTGTTCTTAGAGCCTAATTTTATAAAACCCGTAGTGTAGGTTTATATTGTCATGCTAAATTTTAAAATATGAAAAATGTAGCTTTGCCTCTTTTTGATTGCCGTTATCAAACATCATAACATACAAAAATCATCAAACATAAGGTTAATTAAAATGTTTACATTGAAATGTCTCTTTCCTATCTTCTGTACCTTATTTATTCAAGGAAAATAGCCACACAAAAAATAAAATAAACAAATTAAAACCAAATAAATTTTTTTACAATATTTATTTTTAATACAGGTTTTTAACAAACAATCCAAGGAATGTTCATCCAGTAGCATAAGAAACAGAGAGACAAAGAAGTAATAAATATATATAGAAAGAAATAGATAGAGAGAGCAGATCGACTGGTCAAATATTGTTCCCTTGTTTTGAAAAAAAAAGTAAAGTAGAAAAGGAAATAAAGTTGAGAGAAGTAATTGCTATCTGCAGGGCCGACCGATAATGAAGTCCTCAGCTGGCTATTGTTACCTTATTTACAACGAGAAAGCTTTTTGTAGTAAAAGGCAAGTCCTCTTGTTCCTTATATAAATGAGCTCTCAGATCCCACGCTTTTGTGACCTCTCTAGTTAAAGACCCGGAGAGAAAGGGGTCCCATTCGGTCCAGTGGATCTCTTCAGGCGCAATGCAAAAAACCCTGAAGAATATATTGGCTTGTGTAACAATGATTGTCAGATACAGTACAAACAGTGCGGAGCCCGGTGTTGAAAATTCTATTTCACACTCAAATTATTACTCAAAGTATGTAAAATTTAGTTAAAATAGAGTATGTTCATTGTATAATCATTGCTAAATCCGGTATGGTTGCAATTATCAACTAGAAATTCTCAACTTTATATTGTGGGTTGCCTGGAAATGAAATATCTGACTATTTTGAGAAGAATAGACCCTGTGTGAAATATTTTACATTTAATTTATATGTTCTTGGTTTATTCATGTGTACAAATAGTTAGAAATCATTTTAAGACAGAATCCAGACAAAATCTGGATACAAGAAACACTTGATAACTACCCTAAACTCAAAAATATAAATCTCACAAAGAATCTGATTTTACCAAGAAAATATAAGACCAAAGGAGAGGATTTTACGGTTTATTTAGCATACTAACGTGGAAATAGAAAATTAGAACAAAACAAATTACCTTTTCAGGGTTTTCCAAAATATTTTTTAACAAAACTTGGTTGTCGGTAAAATACAACCTCCATGTACTTTTTCGATTTCGAATATTCGACTTTCAATATCTCGGCACTTTTTTTAAAAGAATATTTATATAAAAATACGTTTATTTAGCAACTTAATTGCAAAATAACGAAAAATAAATTCAAAGCCGGCATCTAATCGAACCACCAGCGAAATCCATTTGACAGCTAGCTCGTCCGTAGTGATGGGGCGGAGGTCGACAATTTCGATTCGTCTATCCACAATCGATCACAATCTGGTATCGACTACTCGATTCTTTTTCATCACAATTATACAATGCAAAATGAAAATCCTACGTGTGAATTATCGATCACCAATCGCAACCGTCATTGACAAAGGCGTCGATAAATAAAGATATAAGTAACCCACCAATTTCGCAATTGCACATAGCGCTCAACCGCATCGTAGCCGAACTGCAACGACACATTTTGACGTTTCCCGTATTCCGCTACTAATTTAAAGACCAAATCGTAGTTCATCAGAAAATTCTCAAAATATCGATTCTCTCAACGATTCGATGCTTGGCAAGTTACTTTACTCAGATTTTTACATATTAAACAAGCTTTAATTGTAGATAGCCAGAGATTCATAATTGTGTTAGGGGAATACGAATATCGCGCAAACTTAATCGAATCGGAATCGGATATCAGTTGTATGGATTTCTTAGAGTTCAATAACGAAAAGTCGGCTAAATCGATCACTGAACAATTGCGATGACAATCGACCTGAATTATTAATGTGAATTAAAAAATAACGTTACAACACCCCCTTCCCCGGATAAGAATTCACGTAGGGAATTCGCGGGACGTCCTCGGCCTTTTGTATACCATAAGGAAGATTAATATTCATTTACTTTTACTATAAGAATAGATAGAAAAGGCAATAAAATAAATCGAGAAACAATCGATATAAACCAAATCATAGGATGGATTCAATCGATCGATTCATGAGATAACGATATCGATCTGAACATTTGCCGCACTACTTGACGTTGACAGTTAAAAATAAAAAACATACTACCGTCGAGTTGATTTACTTTTTCTATGATATTTGAAGGTACCGATCATAATAATAAAAAAATCGAATTTATTACTGAAATATAGGTTATAATATAGAGGAATATATGAAAATGGATATTCAAAAATGAATGCCACTACCAAAGAACTGCTCAGGCAAATAACTACAGCGGGAGAATATCGGCCAGGCTTGCAAACGATTTGTTCGAAAAGAAATCGTTCAAGACTGATACATAATTACATAAGCATGTATTTTAGAATGTCTAGGTATATATATAGGGTAAAGATTGGTTAAACAGTTTGTATATAAAGTCGCTACTGGAGTTTACACAATGACAAAAAAAATAGACCAAGAAGGCAGAGAATTGTAAATAAATATTCATCTGGTAATTCTGTGGGGAAAATTAAGTGAAACTATAATCTACTGAATTATTAGCCAAAATTGGTTGTATGTATCAATTTAGGATTTGAAAAATAAACAGTTTTGACAAAATTTTACAAAATCAGGTACTCTAAACAGGAAGCCTATTGTAATTTATATTTTTTCTTTAACTAACAAAGGGGCCAATTGTTTCTCACAGTTTCCAGTCAAGGAAAATAAACAAGAAAAGTAAATTATTACAATGATAGGTTCCTGAAAACAGGAATGAATCCAAAGTATATAAATAAAATATACTTATTTCATTATGTATAAAAATAGAGTAAACTCTTACTAAATAGGTAAGTGAAAAGAAAAGTATATTCCTGAAAACAGGAATGAACCCTTTGTAAAAATAAAAGTAGTTTAAAGGAGAAAAACAACAACTGATTAAAACCTTTGACTAGAGGTAAGTTATAATGTATAAAAAAAAGGAATAAAAAATAAAATTAAAGGTGTGACAACCAACCACTACTTACATCCCCATAAGGCCTGAAAAAATGACTAGTAAATCCGTAATAAAACCGTCTCCCAACCCTGTACAACAAAACAGTAGTAAAATAACCCATTATTCTCCGGAAACAAATAGACTCGCCTATATGAGTATATTATAATTGGGGAATAAATGTATTAAAATAATAAATCTACCAACACCGGTAGGGTGCAAATAGACATAATATAGTTGCTAATTGTCATGGGATCCCTTAGACAACGCAGCATAAAAGAAATTAAGTTTTCTTGTTATACCAGTTATAAAAATTGAGAGAAACTAAGTACAAATTTATGGTTTTCAAATTACACAAGATACACTAAATGGAATGGTAGATTGATATAAGTTGTGGTTAGGTAAGGATGGAAAACACCTAAAATAGTCCACAGTCGCCTCCTACGACACGTCCGGACATCAGACGGGGAGACAATTCTTTGAGGCCGATCATCCCGCGGCCGTTGAAAGCTAGTCTAAACATTTAAAATCTTTTATATGCCATTTACCAATGTATTTTCCCTGGTCGTCCTCCAACTCATACACCAATGGTGAAAGCTTCCTGATAATCTTACATTTTTCATATTTTGGAGCAAGCTTCGTGGTGAAATACTTACTCGCAACGCTTTGTTTGTAAGTACGTTTCCAAATAATATCTCCTACATTAAAGGATACATCCCTACGCCTCTTGTTATAGTATTTCACATTCTTCTGATGCGCCTGCTTAAGTGAATTTTTTACATTATTGAAAATTTGAGAAAGTTGACCCAATTTTTGAACATGTGCATCAGGCGGAGTAATAGTTAATTCATTGACATCACTACAATCTTTATAAATATCACCATTGGCTATAGCTTCTCTACCATGGACTAGAAGGAACGGGCTATAAGAGGTGGATTCGTTAACCGAAGTGTTTATAGCAAATTGGATCTTTGGAATATTCTCATCCCAGGATCTATGGTCATTTTCCACAAAAGCCGAAACGGCGGTCATTACTGTACGATTATAGCGTTCAACGGGGTTAACTTGCGGACAATATACTGGGCCTAGGTGTATCTGGGGGATATTATATTTTTCATATAAGGCTAAAATGTCACGACCTGTAAATTGGGATCCGTTATCAGAAATTATGGTTTGCGGTATTCCATGCACCAGAAACACATGATCTTCTAATCTTTGCGCAATAACCTTTCCAGTGGCCCTGCGAAGTGGAAACAAAAAACAATATTTTGTAAAACAACAAATGACAACTAACAGGTAGTTATTTTGACGGCGGGACATTGGTAGCGGGCCGACTAGATCCACACTTATGCACTGGAATGGCCTTGTACAATTTTTTGGTTCTCCCATAAAGCCGGGTGTACACTGTGAGCTGTGTTTATAGGCACTACAAATGTCACAATTTTTAATGAAACTAACGGTATCTTTGTACATGCCAGGCCAAAAATATCTCAATTTTAAGCGTTTATATGTTTTGGCTACACCAAGGTGAGCGGCAGTAGGTTTAGAATGATTTTCAATAATTATACTTTCCCTAAGCTCAAGAGGTATAACTTCTTTCCACTGGAAATCACTACTGAGTTGGTTAGAAATTTTCGTAAAACGGAAAAGCCTACCATCCAAAAGTTGATAATTCGGACAAGCCCGGGGTCTCTCGGTGCAACGTTTTACAATATTAAGATACCATGCGTCCTTAATTGTAGTTAAATCTATGGCATTTACAGACACAGGTACGGACCGCGATAAAGCATCAGGTACTACATTTTGTGACCCTTTTCTATGCTCTATAATAAAGTTATAGGGAGATAGCCTACAACCCCAACGAGCCAAGCGACCGGTAGGATTTTCAAGATTTAAAAACCATTTCAAACTAGAATGATCAGTAACTATACGGAAAGGTTTACTGCCCTCCAGATAAGGTCGAAAATGCTCTACCACATGTACTACTGCGAGAGCTTCCCGCTCTGTCGCAGAATAATTTCTCTCTGCGGGGGAAAGCGAGCGACTACAATAAGCGATTGGATGTTCTTGTCCATCTATATTTTGAACTAAGGTCCCGCCTATTCCAAAATCCGACGCGTCACAGTGCACAGAAAATTCACGCGAAAAATCTGGACATGTTAGAACAGGTGCAGTGGTCAGAGCCAACTTTAAATCAGTAAAAGCTTTATCTGCCTCGGGAGTCCAACGGAAGGGTGGAGCTCCTTTGCGAGTTGACGTAAGCGCGTTTAAGGGACCGGCGCGATGACTGGAATTTTTAATAAATCGCCTATAGTATGAAGCAGTGCCTAGAAAACGCTTAACATCCTTTCGACATGTAGGGGTGGGAAAATCGACAATAGCCCCTACCTTATCGGGGTCAGTACGTAGACCAAATTCATCGACCACGTGACCTAAAAACTTTAATTGTTTTCTGAAAAATTGGCATTTACCCATATTAACAGTGAGATTTGCGGCCTGCAATTTCTCCCTGACTTTACGTAACAATTCTAAATGATCGGAAAAAGTTGAATGAATGATGATAAGATCATCCAAATAAATAAAAACTTTATTATCAAACTCCGGGCCGAACAACCTGTCCATAAGACGCTGTTGGGTCGCCGGGGCAGAGGTTAGGCCGAAACACATGACCTTAAAATGGAACAAACCTCGTGAAGGTATGGTAAATGCAGTTTTTTCACGAGATTCGTTCGAATCCAATGGTACTTGGAAATACGCAGATTTTAAATCAACAGAAGATAGGTATTTAGCATCCCTGAGTTGATCCAAAATATGGTTAATATAAGGTAGAGGATACGCGTCGTGCTTAGAGATAGCGTTGAGTTTTCGGCTGTCCAGGCAGAAGCGGAGTGTGCCGTCCGCCTTACGGGCTAGGGTGACGGGGTTATTCCAAGCGCTATTACTTGGTTCCACCACATCGTCTTTCAACATTTGATCAAGCTGCCGGTTCATTTCGGCTAGCTTCTCTGGAGACATCATGTAGTAACGTTGCTTGATTGGAGGGTGATCACCGGTATCAATACGGTGAGTCACCAAGTGAGTACGCCCTAATCCTCTCTTTTCGGCCGAAATTTCCTCAAATTCTCGAATCACTTCCCGAGCCAGTTCACACTCTGACTCGGAGAGCGAGTCAAAGTCTCGTAACGCTTTATCCTTGACGGCTACAGTATGGACTTCTCGAGTAGATTCAGACTGATTGTCATTTAACAGTGATAAAACGTCGGGAGCTATATTAAAAACTTTCCAAAAATCTATTCCAAAAAGTAAGTCAGTATTAATGTTTGGAATAATATAAAATTTAATAATTGCTGTTCTATCCTTTACTGTAACCGGCAAAAAGATACATCCAGTGACAGGTGCGGTAGAATCATTAGCAGTTTTAATATAGTGTAAATCCGCCGACTCGTGTACCGTGGTGAATTTTTGAAAATATGACACGGCACTGCCATGAATTATCGAAATTTGGCTGCCTGAATCCAAAAGGCCATTAAATACCCGACCGTGTATACTAGCCTTTAGATACGGCCGTCTGTCGAAGGAGTTGTCAACGTCGCTTGTCATCGAGATAGGTTCAATATCGGAATTACGAACCGACAACACGCGCTGGGGACGGGTTGATGAAAAGAAATTCTTCAAATAATTTAACCAAGACCGCCATTCTTCAGCACAGAAATTACTAGAAGCTGTAGAAGTATGTTGTCGATTCAAGCTTACTCGTTTTTTGGAATGGACGGCGGCGTTGGCGACTTGACAGTCTTCGACGGGGAACATTTAGGACAAGTTTTGGCGGTGACGTCCCTCTTTCCACAACGATAGCAAATTATGATGGCAGGCGCCTTGCAGGACTTCAACGTGTGACCATCTACACGACAACGGACGCAGAAGTTGCTACCATCAACCTGTGCCATCGTCGCGGCCACTTTAGGAACAGCAGGGCATCGGTTGCCCTTGTAAATAAGATCTGGGGCCAAACAAGAAGACGACAATTTAGGGGGCTCTGAAAATAACTTGGAACGCTCCTTTGCATCCTCAAGGAGTCTACATTTACGCTTCAAATCGGTCCACGAGTCAACTGGATTTAAACCTAATTGGGAAGTGTAGAAAGGTCTAATATTAAACATTACAATATTAAGTTTCTCCTCATCAGATAAGGGTTTGGACAAACGAGTGAAATAATTCTGCATAACACTCAGATAATTAACTATGTTTTCATCAGATCCTTGTGTGCGGGCTCTTATTTCTATCAAAAGTCGGTGATCATAATTAGCGGGCAGATACTCCTCCAGAAGGGCAGATTTTAATTCAGACCAACCATTCACCTCATCGCGTACTCCACGATACCAGTACAGTGCCTCCTCAGTGAATAACTCGGCGGCAGAATTAAAAAGTTTGCAATCATTAATACCGCGGGACAAACAAAGTTCTTCTAAACGTTGCAAGAATGCCTTTACACAAGTTTTCCCATTAAAATGAAGGTTTAGCTTATAAATCTGAGAGTATGAATTTGAAGAATTATCAGATTTACTAGAAGGCATCGGCGGATTGGTTGCTGGGTTAGAAGAGTGATGATGCTGCGAAGAACTGCTTTTAAAATTATCCATGATCCCGTCAATTTTGAACAAAATGCGGTCTAATCGTTCCTGTAAGCTCTCAATTTGCGGGGTGTATTCTTCCACATCACCAGCATCCAATCTACCCAAACGATGAAACAAATGGTGTCCTAAGGTTTGAATTCTATTCAGTATTTTAAGAGAACCCGATTTACTACTTGTTCCTTTAATTAAACCCTCTAATTCAACCAATTTGTCTTTTATTATGTTCAATTCCTCCGCGATATTCGCATCACAAGTGAAAATCTCATCTGATGGGATTTCTTTACTAAGCGCGCGAACCTGAGCCCTCAGACCAATGACATTATCCTTAGGTTGAGCGCCACGAATTCTTACTTCATACTCTAATTCATCTTTGTGTAGCAAATTAAAGCAAATTGGCCTTTCACCCATTTTTAGCAAGTTGTAAATAGAAAACGGTAAAAAAACAATAGGGTTAAGAATATATTGACCAGACGTAACAAATGTTTGGTAAAAAGCAAAATTATTCTATATTGTAACTGACTTATTTTCAGATTGTAATGTAGGGTAGTAAAAATAAACTTAATTGATAAAAGTAAACAAGGGATCAATATTGACAGCTAATTCTGAGCAAAATGACCAGAAATAGGGTTATGGTTATTTACTTACTTAAATTTGCAAGCAATACAAGTTAATTTACCTCTTATCTGCTCGTCCCTGTTCCGGGCGCCAATGAAATGTCTCTTTCCTATCTTCTGTACCTTATTTATTCAAGGAAAATAGCCACACAAAAAATAAAATAAACAAATTAAAACCAAATAAATTTTTTTACAATATTTATTTTTAATACAGGTTTTTAACAAACAATCCAAGGAATGTTCATCCAGTAGCATAAGAAACAGAGAGACAAAGAAGTAATAAATATATATAGAAAGAAATAGATAGAGAGAGCAGATCGACTGGTCAAATATTGTTCCCTTGTTTTGAAAAAAAAAGTAAAGTAGAAAAGGAAATAAAGTTGAGAGAAGTAATTGCTATCTGCAGGGCCGACCGATAATGAAGTCCTCAGCTGGCTATTGTTACCTTATTTACAACGAGAAAGCTTTTTGTAGTAAAAGGCAAGTCCTCTTGTTCCTTATATAAATGAGCTCTCAGATCCCACGCTTTTGTGACCTCTCTAGTTAAAGACCCGGAGAGAAAGGGGTCCCATTCGGTCCAGTGGATCTCTTCAGGCGCAATGCAAAAAACCCTGAAGAATATATTGGCTTGTGTAACAATGATTGTCAGATACAGTACAAACAGTGCGGAGCCCGGTGTTGAAAATTCTATTTCACACTCAAATTATTACTCAAAGTATGTAAAATTTAGTTAAAATAGAGTATGTTCATTGTATAATCATTGCTAAATCCGGTATGGTTGCAATTATCAACTAGAAATTCTCAACTTTATATTGTGGGTTGCCTGGAAATGAAATATCTGACTATTTTGAGAAGAATAGACCCTGTGTGAAATATTTTACATTTAATTTATATGTTCTTGGTTTATTCATGTGTACAAATAGTTAGAAATCATTTTAAGACAGAATCCAGACAAAATCTGGATACAAGAAACACTTGATAACTACCCTAAACTCAAAAATATAAATCTCACAAAGAATCTGATTTTACCAAGAAAATATAAGACCAAAGGAGAGGATTTTACGGTTTATTTAGCATACTAACGTGGAAATAGAAAATTAGAACAAAACAAATTACCTTTTCAGGGTTTTCCAAAATATTTTTTAACAAAACTTGGTTGTCGGTAAAATACAACCTCCATGTACTTTTTCGATTTCGAATATTCGACTTTCAATATCTCGGCACTTTTTTTAAAAGAATATTTATATAAAAATACGTTTATTTAGCAACTTAATTGCAAAATAACGAAAAATAAATTCAAAGCCGGCATCTAATCGAACCACCAGCGAAATCCATTTGACAGCTAGCTCGTCCGTAGTGATGGGGCGGAGGTCGACAATTTCGATTCGTCTATCCACAATCGATCACAATCTGGTATCGACTACTCGATTCTTTTTCATCACAATTATACAATGCAAAATGAAAATCCTACGTGTGAATTATCGATCACCAATCGCAACCGTCATTGACAAAGGCGTCGATAAATAAAGATATAAGTAACCCACCAATTTCGCAATTGCACATAGCGCTCAACCGCATCGTAGCCGAACTGCAACGACACATTTTGACGTTTCCCGTATTCCGCTACTAATTTAAAGACCAAATCGTAGTTCATCAGAAAATTCTCAAAATATCGATTCTCTCAACGATTCGATGCTTGGCAAGTTACTTTACTCAGATTTTTACATATTAAACAAGCTTTAATTGTAGATAGCCAGAGATTCATAATTGTGTTAGGGGAATACGAATATCGCGCAAACTTAATCGAATCGGAATCGGATATCAGTTGTATGGATTTCTTAGAGTTCAATAACGAAAAGTCGGCTAAATCGATCACTGAACAATTGCGATGACAATCGACCTGAATTATTAATGTGAATTAAAAAATAACGTTACAACATATATTGACGTAGACCGTATAAACTTATTTCGCATTGAAAATTTATTTCTTTTTATTTTTTTATCAAATTGTAGAAAGTAAAACAATAACGCAGTTCCTTTATTTGTAATAATTTTGCAATCATACAAGCTTTTTATTAAAATGGAACCAGGTTTAGTACCAAAACAGTTTGATTTTATTGAAGCAAATAATTCCTACCGGTGATTGTATTGCCAATGCAATAGGTGTAGGTACTACTGTAATAATTATTTGAATTTCATACAGTCAATATCCACATCTACGAGCGTATTAATATACGCCCGTTTTTATATGGTAATAGACTCTTAGCTTATCTATTTAAAATATATCTACTTACTTTGCACCATGGTATTATTTTAACAAACCGTTAATTTTGCTTGATAAGAATTATTTATTCATCATCTGATATTTTTATGAAAAAAAATTATTATTCGCATTATTGTTATTTTGCGAATGCGAAAATTTGATTGTTACCGTGCGTTGCTATTATCAATAAGTATGATATGTATTAAGTACCTAGTTATTGGTTTCTTAAATTAAAACAATTTATTATTAATACTTCAAGTAATTATGCAATGTGATAATAAATTATCTCAGATTCAAAGAATGAATTGAAAACGTAGTTGCACAAATAAAAGATAAATGACAAACTTAACTACTTAATTAAAATAGCGCTAGTATTACTTGAAATATAAACAATGGGCAGCTAATTAAGTACTTAACTAAATTAGTTGTGATAATATCCTTAATCACAAAAAAAAATGGCAAACGAACTATTTAAAAGTAAGACTACCGTCGCTCCACACCATTAGGGGATTGAGGTAGAAAAATACTGGCACCAGATAATGAGACCGATTGTAACTGCACGTTGTTATTGAAGACTACCAGCGGCGGCGCGCGGTCGAGCACGGTTGTGGCCGACACTTCCGTGGCGGTGGATGCATACGTAGTGTTCAGGCCGTTAGGACATACTTCCTGAAAGGGGTATTTATATCATTCAAGTATCAAAATACATGTCATGTATTTGATGCCTTAAGAATGTTCCATGGACGCCGTAAATACAAATACAAAACAAATACAGTATAAAAAAATTATTGTACCTTCTACGGCTTTTAACACTTGTCAGGCACTGTCTTTGATTAATAAAGCAAATTGTATTCGATTTGTACCCGCCTGCAAAATACCATCGCTCCCGCTTTGCAAACATTAGCGCGAATTTGATTTTCTAAACAACAGTTTGGGTAAACTTACCATAGCTATATTAGACACAGTCCCAGTATCGTCATCAGATGGCGTGTGTGAGCTGCGAACGCTGATCACTCCGTCAACGCTACAGAAATAAAAAAAAAGAATGTTATAGACGTACAAAAATAAATAACAATTTATAATTTAAGGACCCCGATAGCCTAGCGTGCATGACCTAGTTTGGATAGATCACCACGAG
Organism: Apomyelois bistriatella; assembly: GCA_947044815.1. Lineage (NCBI taxonomy): Eukaryota > Metazoa > Arthropoda > Insecta > Lepidoptera > Pyralidae > Apomyelois > Apomyelois bistriatella. The sequence goes on from OX345693.1 coordinate 5,528,647, forward strand.
TGGTATCTATCTTACGCTATTTCGTGATTCGAAAGGCACGTTAAGCACTTGGTTCCGGCTATTATCGCAAGATGGCACACGTTACGCTGTGTCAGCTGAACCTCCAAATCTAAGACCATGATTAAGAACGTACCCTGGGCTGTGATACAACTAGGAAACACACTTGAAAATAGAAGCTAAATACATCAATTAAATTCGATATTTAACCTATCTCTATAGAGGTTACCTATTTTGCATCCCTGTATTATTATTGTGAATGGAAAGTGGCTCAGGAGCAGATCTGAAACAAACAAATTTTTTTAGGGTTAGGTATTTGTACTGCGCTTGGCAATCCAACTAATATTATAAATGCGAAAGTGAGTTTGTATATTTGTTTGTTTGTTATTTTTTTTGTTTGTTTATTTATTTGTTTGTTTGTAACCTCTTCACGCGCTATCTACTGAACCAATCTTCCTGAAATTTCGCATACACATAGCTAGGAGTATTTAGAAGAACAAAGAGTACCTTTCAGGAGAATATCATGCGGGCGAAAGTTATCTAATATATCAAATAAATAAAATTGAAGTGTCTGTTTGTAGTATTTAAATAACCGCTTTTTACTAAATGCTTATGGATGTACACCGTATATATACCGAAAGAAATATACCATTTTTTTACAATTTTTGTCTGTCTGTCTGTTTGAACGATTTTGACGGGATTTTCGCTGTGAGATGGCTGATGTATAATAAGGAGTAACTTAGGCTACTTCAATTTTATTATTTTTCGTTCGTCTGTAAAAGAAGTCGAAGGAGGCTCTATAAAGATTTTATATAACTGTACTATGGAGAACGAAACACTAGGCTAAATATTATATAGAAGTAGGGACCTTATTGTTTCCATAAATATTCATCAAGTACATAACACTTTCAACTTTTTTTTATTTTATGACCAATTGCAAATAAGTTTTACTTACATCGAAGTCAGTTGCGGTCCCCGAATGTAGTTAGGAGGGCTGTAGGGCCGAGTAGCCTGGCGGTCGGCGGCCTCGCGGGCCTCGTCTGCGGGCACTGTCACTATCGGTTTTACGTAAGGTGCTGGCTCTGAAATTAACATTACAATACACATTATTAAACTAACGAACTTACAAGAATATAATGAGACCTATTTCGAACACCTTGTCTCAAATTAACCACTATGACTATGTGCAGTTTTAGTACAAGCTTTTAATTAACGTGCAATCTTTAATCAAAGTTTGTCCGGGTGGAATCCTGCAATTTAAATTCACCTACTTCCGCTTGTCCTATAGAGTTGAAATTTTTCACATGGCTTCAGTTCTGATGACACAATGTTTTAACAATTATTATCATAAGCATGACCTAATCGTGCACCCAGAATCGGCTCCTAACTACTCATCAGCGGTTTACGCCACAACTAATATCATCAATAAAATATTACTATTTTATCGATGCTAATATATTGTCATCCATGATCGATGGTGCACCCGGGATAGTCCCCGGGATGTTTTTTCAACTAGGGAATTGCCGCGCTTAAATGCGCAAAATATTAATTTTGGACACTGGACCACGGAACATCTAAAGGTGCTATGGTCCAACTAGTTGGACATAGCAGTTGGACCACTGCCCCAGACTGACTGCATACTTACTTAGACCGTAACTTTTTTTACTTGGTTTATTATTTGTTTTTAAATAGAATATAAAAAATGATATTTTAATTCATAAACTAAACTATATTATATAAACTAAAACCTTAACGAAAAAATAATTAATTTAATAATTAAAATTGGAAATAAATATAATTAAAATTTATGTACGTTTGAATCAGCCTTACCTTCTTCAATATTTTGACTAGGCATGTTGACTACCGTGTTGTAAGCAGGTGGAGAACTCCACGCGCATTCCAGGTGGTTGTTTACCCCAGAAACGGGAATTTGGTTTTCTGATCTGGATACAGAAACTGAAATCATTGAAATAACTTAGTTACGTACTTTTTACATTAGCCGTGAGATTTTCGCATAAAATTTGGAAATCGCGAGCGGGCGGCAATTTTTTGTTTTTGTTTTCGGCTAAATTATTCGACGTGAACGATTGTATATGAATTAGCCACACAAAGGTAAATTAATCTTTTATATAAAAATCAATTGCTGTTCGTTTGTCTCGCTAAAACTTGAGAATGGCTGGACCGATTTAGTTAATTTTGGTTTTGAAATATTTGTAGAAGTTCAGGAAAGGTTTAAACGGTGAGATAAGTGCGTTCGGGCGGTACGGAGTTCGCCGGGTCAGCTAGTTTTTAATAAAAATTGTGATTTTTAATTGTATTTTATTTTAATTTTTGTATTAAGTATCACTCTGTATGCACTTACTAACTCTAGGATAAGATTTACTAAGAAATGATATGGTTGTAAGTACTGAAATAAATGATAATTTAATTAAAAGGTAAGACCACCTATCTTACCCTTGGTGTCGTAAGAGGCAAAAAATCCTTCCAAGGAAGTTGACGTCGGGCAGGCCGGTAATTAATGCGGTATTTCGCATGATGGGGGTAAATATAAGACGTCGTGTTTAGCTGACCTGATCTCCAAAGCGGGCTTGGAATGCAACGTGTGATAACGCGATTATGATGATAAGGAGCTCAAAAGCCTAGTAGCATATAGAGCCTACTATTATTTATATCATATTCTGCGCTAATAGGTGTTCGTAACAACCTTCAAGCGACGTCGAGATCGGCCTGACTTGAATTGGTCGCCTTTCTGTCTTAAGCTTCTCCGTACTTACTTCGGGAAAAAAAATAGTTTAACGTATACAGTATGATTCTTTTTTAGTTGGAAATATGTGAGTACCTAATAAAAATAGATGATCTATTAGATCCTGTTGACTGGTAGAGAAAGCCCAAGGCTTATCTAATTTATTATATTAAAGTTCATCATTTATATCATCATCGTTCCAGCCGCAGGCTATATATCCACTGCTAGAGAGGCCTCCCCAAATGATTTCCAGAACGACTGATTGTAAGCCGCCATTTTCAATTTTATTATAAAGTTTAATTAATAAATACTTACTGTAAGACACCTTGTTTATTAAGGGAAATAGTATGACGCCACCAATGATGATAACAGCAAATATCAGCACCAGTAGAATCCAAGCATACACAGGCAGTTTAATTTCCTTTGACTCCGAATTTCCAAACTTATTGTTTATGTTTGTTTTCTGTCCGCATTCATAGTCACTGCCGTGACCTTTTCTGTAGACAATAAAACATATCATATGCATTAAATATGCAAAGTGTATCCTTTCTATTAGTATAGTTAGCGAGCGACTGCGTTAGCGATTTTGTATAACAAACCTGTACAGCCTCTGGCGGATAGTAACTAAGAAATTTCATACAAAATCCTCGCTCGCTAGCGTCTGCGTTTAGAAAATCTCATACTAAGGGGCACTGTTCTAATTGTGCGACTCTGCATCAATCGTCGAAATGAGAGAAACCATCAAACTATTAGTATGGTAAGGTGTAATAAAAATAGAGGAAGCAGCAAGGCCTAGCCGTGCCACCATGCTATCATAGACGGTCGTACTCACTGTTGAAGGCATCCGCCGCACTCCACGACTGATTTTACGCAAACCGTGGTCACGGGCGGCGGGGCTCGCTTGAAATCTTCGCAACGCAGACATTGCCGACAGAAGTACGCTTCCAATTCGCAGTAATAGTCCTCCATACATTGCGAGTCCTCGATGCACGTAGCTTGCGCATTGCGCCAGGGAATGCATATTCCCAAGAGAAATATTAGCCTGGAATAAACAAAACATGAATGCTGGTATCGTCCTAAGCCAAATTAAGCTACGGAGCTCTACTTTAATCCACCCAACAGTCTTATTTTTGCTTACTATTGGGCATGCCTCTCTATCTCTTATGTAGGTCACAGACTTTGTAGGTATGCAAATTGCTATACATTCTCGAATAATGTCTCGCTGGCCAATAGGTGTTGGCGAGTTCTACATGCCCCGTTTGCCTGAGCTAAAAAACTTAAATCAGGTTTCCAGTGGCGCCCCTAGAAGATGTTGATGCGGAAATGGTATCCTATATGACCTTGTATATTAAGTGCCATCAATACCTAAGTCGAAATGATCCTTTGTTCCTTGAGCCCAAATCTGTATGCTCAAATTATCCTATTATAATGCTGTTTTATGATTAGTATCTACTCAAGTAGTTTGAAACGGATATCAAAATGTTCTTTATAACTTGCATATTTATAAAATGCATTCAATCACTCTCCAACCAGTGACCCAAACAATCATGATTTTAATAATTTAAAGTTATATGGACTGCAGATAACACACGAACAAATTTTACAAGTTATCTACGGACTGTCGTAAAGGGCGAATAAGTGATAACAGAGGACGTCTGTAGTGTAAATCGATACGACTGGTGGCGGATTCCACCAACAACAGCATTCATAAGGAGGGTTCGATAGTTAACGTTAATCAGGCAGCCGACTGGTCTTAAAACAAAGCCAAACCTTATTCGATCTCATTGGGGTAAAACAATAACACATTACGTTCCAAATCTCTACGGCTTGCGCGGGACGCAACCGGGAACACGTAAGAATGATGATAACATTCCATCTTCTATTTAAATTTGTCCAAAGGGATCGTGTGTGTTCCGAAACGCACTCGTGTACACTGGTAAGTAGGGATGATGCAATAAACAAACTTTTTGAGTCAATATTGCATCATACTTGCCTTAAAATTGTTTAAATCGTTATCTCGAGTCAGCTTTTCAGTTCGTTTTTTTTATTAACTATAATTATGTGCGTCATCTCATCGTTATCTAAAAGAAGTCTATTAGGTATAATATCTAGTTTGTTACACATATAATTAAAAATGTCTATTTTCAGTTTTTTAAACAAATGTAAAAAAGTGATATACTTAATTTGAAGGTCAAATTGGTGGCAGGGAGCAGCCGCATTGTTGAGCTGGACTGGAGCTCAGTCCTCAGCTCAGTACCTAATCCTTGCAGACTAACCACTGGCTGAGCGGGCATAGGGCCAAAACACAACAGAGCTGGGCGTCGATTCTGCTAACGTTAAGTCAAAATCGTATCAAAATAGTGTTTCAATAGTAGTGCTTTTTACACACTATTTACAAGAGTTATGATAGTATGATGTGATGTGAATGTAGTGTGTGGTGTGACCATCAGCAGTGATATAAAAAATATATACATTTCTTGTAACTAGTGAGTAAAAAAGCACTACCATTGAAACACTATTTTGACACGATTGTGATTTAACGTTAGCAGAATCGACACCCTGAACTGATAAAATTGTAGATAAAAAAAATACTTACCTAACTTCTTAAGTAAGTAGGTACCTACTACGTTTTTTTACTTTGTTTGTTTGAGTTTAATTACCTAGATATTTTTTGTTTCGTAATTCGAAATCCATACTGTATAGTACACAATTATTCACAAACCCATTAAAACTAAAATCTGTCCTTCCCTACCAATATTTAATGCGAAAAAACGAGACAAGACACATTTTAGTTTAACAAACGTTTGTAATTTTTTATTGTGATAGTGATATGAAAAAAGAGTGCCTGCTGGTAATCAGGTGAATGGACATTACATTCCTTTATGAGCAGTAGAAATGTATCTAAAAAGCACGCCTGGCTGTTCTTAGGGCAGTGTTAATACCGAACCTTATAGGTATACTATACGGCACTGAAAGTTGGGTATGGCAAAAAAAAAATGAGAGTAGAGAGAGTGCGGTTGAAATGAGAGCTTTAAGGAGTATGTGTGGGTTATGTTATGCGTGAGAAAATAAGATATAGTGAGATTAGAAAAAGATGTGGTGTGAATGAGGATGTAGTGACAAAGATCGAAAATGATGAACGTCAAGATGACGGGATCACTTTTTGTTTTAAACAGCTTTTCCTATCTTGTTTTAAATCTCATTTAAGTAGCACCATTTGGCACCTTTAATAATAATTTAGGTAGGTACTTCCTTGGTCTTGAAGATATTGAAGGCCAACACTGATCCCGCTATTTTGACGCGTCAAAATGACGGGATCAAGCTGTTACCACAAAACTGCTCATTATTTTATTGAAAGAATTAATTAAAAAGTTTGTATTAGTTTCCATCATCAAAATGTTTGTTACCTTTTCACGAACTTACTGAACCAATCTTCCTAAAATTTCGCATACACATTGCCATATAGCTAGGAGTATTGAGAAGCGTACATAACTACCTTTCATACCGGGAAAAAGCACTGTTCCCGAGGGAATCGCACGCGGGCGAAGTCGCGGGCGAAAGCTAGTAATTTTATAATTACTTAGTTACATACCTAGTTATTAACTAATATATATGTAGATACACATTATACCTACCACAGAATACTATACCTACTCCTAAAATAATACTTACACGGTAGGTACCTACATGTTACATATTATTCTAATACTACTTAGGTAGGTAGGTAAGTACCTACCTACATATACTATTTACTTCATTATAAAAAAAATATTTATTCCTTAGAAATATGATCAACCAGATAAACTTGGGTTAAGGGCTTGACAAGGGAGACAAATATAGACCAAATTGAGACCATGGGTTGCTGGGGTGCCGATGCTAGTGTCTCATTAAGGAGATAGGGCACCGAATACAAGAAAGAAGTGGTGATACCCGCTCATTTTCGTTTCTGGTGCAGAGGATTGCTAAAGGTTTTAAGCACCTTTGCACCGGAAACGCTAATGAGTGGGTGATCTCTTCTTCTTTTTATTATTTTCACTGTTTTTTTTTAATTAAGTTTAGTTTTATTTTGTTGTTTTATTTAGTTTTATTTTTTTAATTAAGTTATAAAAAAGTTGTGTAAAAAAGATACTTACTAGTTTTATAGCCATATGTAGGCTAGTATCTAGTCAAAGAGTGATATTTTTATCAGCTAGTAATAATATGAATTTACTATAGAGATATATAGGTATTATTAGAAAACAAGAGTCAAATAAATAAATATTATTATATGCTATACATAGACAAGCACTTACCAAAGCATTATCCTATGTACCTATTTAAAATCTTGAAGAAACACAACACGCTAATTCAATCCACACAATAACGCAAGTAAAGCTTCAAATTAAACTAGGATCGGTAACAGCACATCCAACATTACGTTACGAGAACTGAAACTGACTCACTATCATATAAAGCACTGACCACACTCACTGCACTTGAATGACCGCACTGCACTGAGGAAGTGAGGTGAGGACCTATCCCATGGGATGGCCCGCGCCGCGCCTGATCCGCGAAAACCAATCACCTGTTTCGAAGCTGAGTCACGCTCGAGCTTGTCCACAACTCGTTTTGTTGCTGTGCCGCCGGTACCATGCACCGCACCGCACGGCTACTCACAATGATCTCGGGAATATAGTGCGAATGTAAAATTAAAATGATGACTCAGCCGATGCTGTGGACGTGGACCGATATACGACCACTCGTGTCAAGTTGCCAAGCGCGCTGAGTGGGGATGATTTGAACATGTTGGGACCTGTTGTCTGTCGCACTTTTCGCTTTGCTTTGTATCCGATCCACCGACTCCTTTGTTTCTATTGTGATTGTCGGACGATACACAGGGTTTTGTTTGAACTTACCTGCGATTTTTTTTACAATGGAGAATGCATAAAATTAAGATGAACCTTTCTGTGATGCATAAAGTTGTCAATTAATTTAATTTTAAGTAGGTACCTACCTACCTATTTAGGTAGGTATTTGAGCTTAGGCGTGATTTTATAAGAACCTTATATGATGACGATGAGACTACCTAACTTACATGAGGGCGGATCGGCGAGCAGCAGCTAGTACATGAGTACATGAATTTGTATAGACATAGTTTTATTTTATCAGAGAATAAATAATCCAACACCTTTTCACGAGTTTTGAAAATACCAGTGATTTAAGTAACTTAATACCTACGAGGTAGGTAGGATGTACCTACAATCATATTTTTATCTTTATATTTCAACACCCTATATCGTACCTAAGTACTTATATAAAACTAGCTGTTCCCTGCGGCTTCGCCCCGCGTGGGACTCGGTTATATCGCGCCCAAAAGTAGCCTATATTTGACCTCAGGTCGTTAACTACATCCCTACCAAATTTCATCACAATCGGTCCAGCAGTTTAGCCGTGAAGAGGTGACAGACAGACAGACAGACTTTCGCATTTATAATATTAGTATGGATATGGATAGTATGGAAGTATGGATAACTAGCTGTGCTCCGTGGCGTCAACCGCCCCTGGTTTGTGTAGCCTGTATACCTAACCTATTCCTAACATACCAAGAAATAAGCAATTCATTGGTGAGAACTGTAAATTACCTACCTACCTAGGTAAGTAACTCAATGTCGTGACGTCTTGTTTAATTTTATAAAGTCCACAAAAGTAGGTAGTTACCTACTTACTTATTTGTTAGTATTTTGTTCTATTCATATAGGTACTTACTTAGTTAGTATTTTGTTATGTTATTGTAAGTATAATATACCTTTACTCTTACTTTGTACAAGTCCAGTCATTCAGTGCAGGCTACAATTACCTGAATATCCAATCAGAAAGATAAAGTCGTCCTTCGGAGGCGGAGGCACAGCTTTGGTTGGAATACCTAAGTACCTTTAAGGTGATACTTCGGTGAACACTAGCGCCACCGTCATTAAAAAATCATTACTCACTGAAAACACAAGTTATCAAAAATCCCTCTGCTGTAATTATGGTTCTAGATCTGAAGTAAATTTTAATCATATTCAATTATTAAATTATAGTTCCATATAGTTACAAATTGCAAAACTGCTAAAAGTGGCCGTTTTAAGCAATAATGCAATTTGTAACTATAGGGAATTATAATTTAATATGTTTAAAATTAACTTCAGATCCAGAACCATAATTACAGCAGAGGAATTTTTGATAACTTGTGTTTTCAATGAGTAATGATTTTTAAATGACGGTGGCGCTAGTGTTCACCGAGGTATCACCTTAACGGAACTGCAGTTACGTTAGTCTTGGTAGGGCTTCCATATCTGGTTGTCGAAAAAGACCTACTAAGCTAATATATTACTGTACCGTACTAAGGTAGGTACTAGATGAACCATTTTGTGGGCCCTACATATAGGTACCTACCTAATAATGATTCGTCTCTCATTTAAACTTTCTTCTGCTCTCTCGTTTAAGTAGCCAGGTTAATTAAGAAATAAATAAAACAGTCAATATATTAAATTAATTTATTAAGAATACATATTATAATGAATTATATAAAAAAATATAAGTAGGTACTTAATTACTTTTTAAAATGAGATTGACAGTGCTTAGTAGGTACAGTTAGTTGTAAAAGTCCAAGTAATAGGTATGCCCACATACACCGTATACCATATCTATATCGCAAGAATATAAATAAAGGAATTGCAAATTGGACCAACTAAACTGCCCCAATTGAGAATTGGACAAAATAATAATACAATAAAATCATCATGGTCATATCAGCCACAAGTAGTCTACTGGTGGACATATAAAATAATAGCATAGTGTTTAACAAATCATAGGATAAGGAACGATCACTGGTCTTTATTTTGTAAATAGCTATCGACTGCTTTCGAACGATAACAGTTAGATAAGATAGGGTATAAAGTGATAAAATGTTACTTAGTATAACTAATTTCGTAAAAAAACTAAGTAGGTAGGTACCTTAATGTAGACCCACAGTGTCGAACCCTCTAATTTAAATAAGCGCATTATTTAATTAGTTAAATAAATATATCATAATTGATTCATAGAGATCTATGTATACAGTAGAAAATAATTTTTAAGGTACAAAAACAAATTAAATTAACTGATATACAAGCACATCACTACATAAATACATATGTATAAGCAGCGAAGTATATTTGTATCGATCAGTACATGTACTTACGAGTATTTATTTGGTTACGCATCAGTCGAGATTACCGAATATACTAGTTCACAGGTACTTTCATATATACTTGCCTACCTATCTGTAATAAATACTTTAGGAATATCATGCTAAGAGAAAAATTAAAAAAAAAACATATCACCTTAAACGTTTCCTAAATTAACGCGTTCGCAATGCTCCTGTTGCAGGCGTCTAATAGACTGCGAAAACCGCTTCCCATCAGGCAGGCCGTATTCCTGTTTGTCTACTTAATAGTATAAAAAAAATTGCTGCTAAAACCCACAAATAAATGTATTCGTACTCAAATTGATCTAGCCATTTCAGTTTAGCGTTTTAAAATACCATTCGATGATGAAAAATTAGAAGTGACGAAACATCTATCAGAGACCTTAAGGTGGAATGTAAGGTTTCCACAAAAATTTGGAATAAAATTGCCCTAACTACCTAGATTTCTGAGTCACACTACGCAGTGGTACAAAAAATTGCCACGAATTTTATCTTGGAATTGGCTAGTCCAAAAAAAAAATATGATAGTGATTTTTATGTGTTTTTTCGATAAAATAGACCATTTTAGAGATACCATCTCAAAGGGAAAAATTAATATATTAAATATTTTTTTATTCAATTTTAAAGATACATACCGCGATGACGTCACTCCGCGTTGAAACAAAGTGGTTATTTTTACTAGAATAAAAATATAAGAATGACATATTATGATGATTTGACTGGCTTGTGTTTGCACTACTTCCAAGCAAAGAGTATAAATCCCTATGCTGCCAACTTACAGAAAAAAAATGAGAAAGCCGCTTACGTCACACGTAAGCGGCTTGTACAATTAATTTGACCTTGTAGTAAATTTTTGAAAACGATGGTCATTGGGTTTTTTGCAACTATCTCAAAAATACTTGCTTAATAAAAAATCTGATTAACGCACTTTTTAATAAGCATATTCCTCTAAATGGTTTTCGATTTAGACATATTTGTAAAAAATTGGACTAGCCAATTGATTGCTTAAGCATGATTTAACTATTCGCTCCAGGGAGAGTACTAGTGGAACCAGAGGACATCTAAGTTGCCTAAACGACCACCATAAATTACAAGTATAACCAGCCTAAATTTCCCCAATATTTATAAGAGTTTGGACGGACCTACGGCTTACCTATATAGTCGGCAGTAGGTATATGTATGTACTGGTATTACTTTTAGGACATAAATATAAGCCAAACGATCTAAAAAAAATCTATAAAATCCTCCATTTCAGATCCATCCTTTATCAGATTATCATCTAGCAACCATACCTAAGAGTCAAATACTAAAATGGCAGATCACTTAAAGTACGGAAAAAATTGTAATCCAAGAAAGGTCTGCCCGCTGCGCTGAGCCCGCCGCTCTGATGGTTTTTTACAGAAAATCCGAAGTCTTTAATTTACTCTACAGGTTACATGATTTGCAAGCCTAATTAGTCTGCAGATCTTCATTTCCTGCAGGCAGAACAGTCATCTTTTTGTTCACGTGCTATATAGACAACATGTATGTTCTTTTGTCAACTTTGTGTTCGCATAGACAGAAAAGCGTCTATGTACTTATCATGTAAGTAATATATTTAACTGTTCTGAAATTTAACATAGTCTCCAGGTAGCTAACATCACACTATCGATCATGCGATGTGATGTCACAAAAATATCGCATGACTAATAAGCTAAGTAGGTATATACCTATGTTGATAATCAGCACAGAGTAATCTTTACATATATAAGTACCTATAATATAATGAAAATAATTAGTATTATCAATCACAAACAAATTGAGTACAAAAATGTTTTTAAGTTTATATCATCGCCTGGTGTTATTTCCCTGGAGATTGAGAATTGGAGATATGTTGTTGAATAATTGTACAATAAAGTGCTGTGTGCCAGATTGGTGAGACGTAGGGGAGGCCGGTCGCGACTGCGTCGACGCCGACTCGCTGTCCTCGTCGTGGCCGCGGTCCATGCTTTCCACAGTTTCCACGTCGGTGTTAAAGTTTTGAACCTTAATTTAGGGAACGAGACGAAACCAACATTAATTCAGATTAAAAACAACGGTACCTATACTGTGAGCTTGACTTGCGATAAGTAGGTGTTTTCGGCGTTTTTTTTTACCAAAAACAAATTTTAGAATAGTTTAAAATCATAGAAACTACATATACAAAATATAAATTTATATTCTGGTTACAAAAAAGCTAGTTGATTGGTATTTTGTCTACGTTTAAAATAATTCTTTTCTATTCGTTTAGCCTAGAACATTTCTTTTTCATAGATATTCTTTTGAGCCCTTGAGAAGACCAACTTTATCTATTTTAAAAGTTCACTTTAAAAATACTATCTTAAACAGTGTCAACTATTTTGCGGAGTCTTGTGACGTCATAGATGTCCGGGGTGCTACTTTTGAGATCAGGAGTGCTATTTTTGAGAAGTATGACTCACCGAAAACCGGTGAGTCGAATGATTATCGTTCGTTTTCGAAAGATTTTCATGCGACATAACCGGTGACTCGAACGATAAATCATTCGACTCACTGGTTTTGGATGAGTCATACTTCTCAAAAATAGCAGTCCTGATCTCAAAAGTAGCACCCCGGACATCTATGACGTCACAAGACTCCGCAAAATAGTTGACACTGTTTAAGATAGTATTTTTAAAGTGACCAAACAAACATTTCAAAAATAGCACTACAGATTGTCACAAAATCCAGTCGCACGAAAATCATTCGATTCACCGGTTTTATTGAGTGTACCTAAATCATTCAAAAATAGGTCTGTACTGACCATTGACGGCGGATATTACAGATATCGATAGCGGATAATGGCAGGACCGGATTTTTACTGTTCAGAATTTTAAGTAAGTAGGAAGGTACCTACTTAAATTTGAAATTTAAAATTTTCTGTAGCTTACATCAACTTACGTGTTTATTAACTGAAATCGATATATTTTGGTTTCGTGGGTCAAATACTGTAGAAAATGAATATTTATTGCAAAAAATATTGATATGATAAAGAAGATAACTTACCCGAGTGGTGATATCCAAATCCGCCAAGTCCCGCACCGGAACCGTGACGGTTTGTTCTGGAAACTCCACCGGCAACAACGGAACGCTCTCGGCAGGGAGTAGCCCACTAGCTCTTCGAGACACTGGCACTTCGTTGTTGCTGGAAAAAACCTTCATTTGAATAGAAAAATTACAAATAATTTGCTTTAAATGGCTCCATTATTGACTGTCTTGTACATCACTAAGTAATTACCTACTTACCTAAATTCCTGCCTCAAGAATCATCATCATATAATAGTAGTCCACTGCTGGACTAGGCCTCCCTCAAGGCTAAAATTTAATTTATAATATTACATCTTAGCTAAAACCCTAAACCTACTTTTAAACTTTATAACAAACCAAAATAAACACGACGTATACTTATCTACCTACAAATAGATGCAACCGTGATGCAACAAAATATTAAAGTACCTACTCAGGTAGGTACTTACACAAATACGTAGGTATCAAATCTAATAAAATATTTCGGTTTTATTGTCGTTGGATTGTGATATTGTAGATGATTCCTGCTTCGGTAGCCAGCCTCGTTAGTAACGTAGAAAAAAATTAACACGTACTTATTTGAATAAAGTAGTTACATTAATAATTTCAGTTATATTACTTAACTTAATTAAGTAAGCAAGTACCTATATATCTTTTTCTTATTTTATTACATGAAATTTTAAAGTAAGGAAAATCTTGTCGCTAATACAGTTTTCGCAACATAAAGAACTCTTCGAGTCGAGTTCATTGTATTGTCAACTGTACACGTAATTTTTGTAGTGTACGGGTGTCCGTATTTTAATTAAAGTCTGATAAACTTGATAATTAATATATATTGATTCTTGATAAAATATGTACGATGAATGGAATATGTATGAGAACGCGCGACTCCCTTGATGGTCGCTTATCGCGAACTGAATTGGGTCGGGCTTACCGAGCACTTTTAAAGTACTTACTTAAGTGAGTCTGCATTATTGACATCTTCAATCATCTCTCCAACCTCAAAGTGTCCATTCAAGTTTGCGTTTTCATTATTGTACCTAAAAAAATATTAAGCATCTATACTAATAACACAGTATAACTAATCTAATATGTAGGTATCTAAGTATCACATCATCTTTATCTATCATCTATACGTCTAAAATATAATAAAACAGTAAAAATATTTTCTGTACATTTAGCAATTTTGACTGTTTTTTTTTTAAATTTTTTGTCTGTTTGTCTGTCTGTATGTATGATCACGCTTATCTTCGAAAGTACCGAACAGATTTGCTTAAAACTTTCACCAATTGTTTTGTTTTAACTCGGAAGAACATTTAAAGTTTGTTTCATAAAATCGGTTTATTAAAAAAAAGTATCGCCATTTGAATGAACTAAATTGGATAACAAACTGTGTAAAAGAATCCCCGTTTTCTTTTATACCAACTCTTAAAACCATGCAAGAACGATTGAGTAAGGGAGATGTCGCCTTACATCATGTATTGGGCAGTCTCGCTTACTCACTCGATCCTGCATGATTTTAAGATTGTAGTAAGCCACCTGGGCTATGGCCTACGCAACTAGGAAACACGCTGATATTTTACCTGCGTATATCAGGAGGAAGGCGGACACTGTTGCTGTAAGGGTTTGCCATTTGTTGTCTTTCCATTTCGAACTCTTGCACGCTGATAGAAGAGTTCATTAGAGGCTTTGACGACCCTGTCATCAATAGACAATTTAGAAGCAATATTTAAAATACAAATATAACCGTGTACTAATATAGTTCTTGTATTTATGTACGTCATTGTACGCACTCCTTGTAACTTCATGAGTTATGTACTTAAAACTTACCATTGTAAAAAGGATTGAATGGGGGCTGAGGGCTCGAAGGGTAGGGTGGGGGGGCCGATGGGCACTGCGGGACTGACGAGGTCACGACGGTTGTGCCAAGAGTGCTAACCTGCTGCTCCTGGTGGTAACCTGAAAATAAAAATTCGATAAATCTTGTTTATTAGGGGGCTATCATAAGCCAACTAGCGCCACCAATCAATTTATTTCTTTTACTCTAAAATCAAGTTAAACTGAAAAAATCTAAGGCTGGTCAAGTAAATAACGCTAAGTATATTTGGTATTACTTTTCATTATTTTTTCTTTGCTTAATTAAAAAAAAAACTCATAACCACCAAAAGTGGAGGATTCTAATTCAATATGTCTTACTATCTACTAATGTAAATCTAATCTATACATAAAATAAATCGATAAACTGTTTAAACTTACGAGTGACGCGCTTGCAATTATAGGCTTTACTTTTTTTGCGTAAGTAATAATGCACAGCGCCGATGATAATGATGATTAGAATAAATGAACTTGATACCACACCCACCCAAAGAAACAAAATGCTTAAATTACGTTTCTCTACGCACTTCCCTGGGCCGTGGAATTCATACCTGAAACATGAATATAGATTTAATTTATCAAGTCTGCTTTCAAACAAAAAAGCGGACAGTTTACTCCTTTCGTTCAATGTAAACCGTACCTATTACCTTTCCTGTAATTTTCAAGGCAAGGCCTATTTTTTGTGATTTTTTTCAAAACTTAAGGCCAAATGACTAGAGATAAAAAGGGTACAGTTTGAAAAATATTTTTTTAATGTCTTAGTACATTACACCTCGATTTATTTTTGTCATTTGTACATCTTTATTTATTGCTGTTGTGTATCTGTGACAAACGGACATACCTGGGAGCTATGGAACATACGAGTAATCCTACAAGAGTATCGTCATTTATTTTCAATTAAGTACAAGAAATTCTAACTGATATAATACTATAGGTCTCATGATTTTGGTACTTTTGCGAGAGCGTATTATTAACAAAGAGATATTTACATACATAGTTCCTCCTATGCATAGGTACTACATTGCCCAGCGGAAGTGGATGTAGAACGCTGGACTTTTTATGGCTGAAAGCATAATTTTCATGTCGATGGTATCAATCTTTGTCAGCCCAGAAAAGAAATGATGATTTTGTTGAGTGGAGATTTATTCTGGTTTACCTAATATTTTCAAACATACCCGTCACGGCATATCCCACATTCTTGGACAGATTTGGCACATGAGTTTGCATTTGAAGGTTCAAAATGTTCACATGTTGCACATTTTTTACACCTAAAGTCATAGTCGCAGTAGAAGTCCTTGTCACATTGTTCCTGGCCCGAAGGCGTACAGTCCACTTGGCCATGGGTGAGGGGCACGCAGCCGACGAGACAAAATATCCATAATGAACTGCTGAAATAAGAACAACGATAAGAAGGTAGTTCTAGCTATGACAATATTATCCAGTAGAAACAAATGACGAATTTTCCCCCCAAAACAAAAACCGACTTTCATTTATCAATTTGAACTTTGTCAGTTAGAAAAACTCAGACACCAGGTGTGCAGGGTCAACAGAACAGGTATTATCGGACTACAAATGAACCATAACAGTGGCAGTGCCCCATTTATAAACATGATACCAAGGCATACAGGGTCGGTTGACACGATATAATTTAATCCCAAGGGAAATCAAACGTCAAATATCCATCAGTTGCCGTGAGGAAGTTTAAAAGAAAAAAAACCGGCCAAGTGCGTGTCGGGCCACGCGCAATTAGGGTTAAGTAGTGCCCACCTCGGCAGAAGGCTCATAACGTCTAAGCGTCTAAATATGGGCCTAGACGATAGGTAGACAATATTAGGCATAGGACGATGGTAACTGAAACAACGTAAGGGCACAAAAATATGTACTCAAAGTTTACCAACTATAACCCATAAACTTGTCTAGTTTACTTGGCTGTGATAGTTTTCCTTTTAAATTGCAATAAAGTAAAGAACTAAAGAAATATTTCTGTCATGACAATAAAGATATAGAACTAAAGAAATATTTCTGTCATGATTTTTTTTCAGGTCTCAAAGTGCCTCCGTTTACCCGGGAGAGGGGGGTGACACTTGCCTCTAACAAAATTTTGCACTTTACAGCTAAATATATCGTAAATGTATTCGTGAATCCAAGAATGGTCTTAGGACACTCATTTTACTTTTTTAAGGCCTTCAATTTCAATGATACTCCACACTATAAGATGAGAAAAATATCACCACTAGTTTACATGTAGGAGGTACCCTAAAAAATTTTTTTTTTAAATTTTATTCTACTGTTTTGTTGGTGTGATGAATATGTATGTTCTTGCCAAATTACAGCATTCTAGTACTAAGAGTCTCTGAGCTAGAGAGGGGTTCGGACGGACAGACAGAGCGAAACTATAAGGGTCCTTTCTTTGTCAACTACGGAACCCTAAAAATGACTAGAGCAAACGGGGTCTAAAGAGTGACGTCGTCGTAGACGTCGTCGGCGACGGGAACCGATTCAGACATGCATTGTCATCGGCAACTCTGTAGAAGCAAACGTACGTCTGGTAGGTAGTTGCACGCAAATACAACCATTGCAGCTTTTAAAAACCATAGAATTACAAGACTAACTTCTTAATTCTATGTAAAAAACGAAGAAATGCCGTTTTAGGTACAGGTAGGTTTACAGTTTTAGGTAGCTATTTAGATTTTTTTAAAATCAAATTGCTCAGTATTAAACGTCACTCGATGTTTTAGAAAAATCAATAGAACCAATCTAAAGCTACGAATTCCTACGAGCTACGGCTACGAGTTGAGTTGCGGCTACGAGTTCCTATGAGCTACGGCTACGAATTTAAACGAACTACGGCAACGAACTCCTACGAGCTACGGCTACGAATTCTTAAGAGCTAGGGCTACGAAGTACTACGAGCTATAGCTACGAATTACACAAGAAGTGTACTTTTATACAAATGACACAAGAATTAAAATTATATTTTAGTATGGCATAAGGCTTCCACTATATATAATGGCCGGGATGGCCAAATCAAAGATATTAATCCTCCTTGACTTGACACTATCTATCATACCGCTCCCTTGTCACTGTTGAGCTTCTTTTCAGGATTGTCTCCGAGCGGCCGATAAGGTTATCATATTCATCAAGTGCCATCTTCGAATTGAAGTTTGGAGGTCAGCAAACGGAAACCTTCGCGGCCATCAGCCGCTATTTTCAGTTGGTTGTATCTAAGTCCGGTCCAATCTTTTATGTCATCAAACTACAACAACAAAAAATTTCGTCGAGGACGGCCAGGAGGATTTTTTCCCATGAATTTTGCCTTCTAGAATTAGTCTCAGAAATTCAAACTGAGGTCCCCGTTGTATGTGGCCAAAGAAAGCAACTTTCCTCCTCCAAATAGTGGTCATAAGTTCGCGTTTAGATTTGGTTCATTCCAGCACTTTGACATTTGATGTAAAACGGGCGGTATCCTGAACATTCTGCGCAACAACCACATCTCGCAAGCTTGTAGTCAGTCACAGCTATTTTCTAAGGACCCATGTCTCGCAGCCATATAACAAGATAGACCAAACATAACATTTCATTACGCGGTGTCGATTTTTGGGTCACACAGTATCTTGGACATTTTAAAGAACGCTGCTTTTGGCTTGTCCAATCACACTTTTCATTTCGTCTTGGTGGTCTAAAGTAGATGTAAAGTAACGGCCCAGGTCTGAACGGCTTAGACCTTTATCCCGCGAAGCATTATATAAGGTTATGAATGGACTATTTTATCATTAAAACAAAGTATATAAGTATGTTCTTACAAAACCTATGTAGAAAACACATTAAAGGTATACTTATTACGTACCATTTTGTTGAAGTACCTATCATAGTACCTACAGAGAAAAAGAAATGATTCCTAGAATCGTCACCACGCCGCCGCCGTAGCGTCTATCTTGCAGTGTACAAGACTGACGTTGTAACGCTCGCAAGTGACATATTATATACTTAGTACCTACAGGTACCCGTCTAATATTTAAATATTATAAACTATCTATACTAACTATACCCAATCTTATTGTAGACAGTATGCAGAACTACAGTCCAAAAAGAAAGAATTTTATTAGCTAGCTTACCTTATCATTATGCACATTTTAATTCGACCACCATTCATTTCACTACACAGAACACTGATGTTAAAATTTTATTCACTCTTGATATATTTTTTTTTATTCCTACTTCTGATTCTTGATCTTCTGTTCACTTAACACATTTTCACTGCCAATATTATTAAAACATTCTACTTAAGAGCGTTGCTGTTATCGATGGAGTGGTCTTTGAAAAAACGTGGAAAAAACATTTAATTAAGCAATTTTAAAAAGATAAGCAACGTTAAATCAGTTAGATGTCATTACTGGAACAGTGCCAGACGGTAAATGAACGATGTATGCATGCATTTGTACGAGTCGATACTTTATCAAAAAACGTAGTGGGGTGACTAATTTCTATCATTTCTATCACAGGTTTATAAAAACAAATGTTATTAACACTTTTATACCCAACTCCGCCGTAACGAAAAAATGAAGGTTATGATGTGTTTGACCTGTGTAAGTATGTATGTATGTCCAGCATCCTATGTTCCCTCGTTACTACAAACAGCTTAACGGATTTCGTTAGATGTCTTTATTGCGCAAATGTCACTTGGTAAAAATAAAAATAGCTAATTTTTGGGGGCCAAAATAACGTCTTCTAAATGGTTTAAAGGCGATAACTAAAATTTAAAAACTAAGTTTGAAAGTGTTTTAGAACGTGATATTGTGGGACGTTTTTGCCCATCCTTCTTTAATATCCTCGATCTCCAAGTGCCTACGTTTACCCGAGAGAGGGGGGGGGGGGGGGAGACACTTGCCTCTAACTAAGTTTTGCACTTTACAGCTAAATATAAGTAAATGTATTCGTGAATCCAAAAATGGTCTTAGGACACTCATAATATTTTTAAGGCCTATTCAATGATACCCCAAACTATAAGATAGATGACAAACAAATATATCACCACTTACATGTACAGGTACACAGAAAAAAATATTTTTCAAAATTTTATCCTACTGTTTTGTTGGCTCACATGTGTTCTAGTACCAAGGGTCTCTTAGCTAGAAAGGGTGGTGTTTTAGTGAACTAAAACGTTTTATATTGAATTTACCACCTAATTGTCAATTGACAGAGTTCTTGTAGGTTTTCCTGTAATCTACAGGCAATGAACTATATTTTGTATTTTTTTCAAAATTTTAGGCCCAGTAGTTTCGGAGATCAGGGGGGAATGGTCAATTTTTGTCTTCTTTCATGAATAAAATCAATACTATTTATGTTAAAATAATAACAAAAATATATTTGAAACCCTCATAACGAGCCCTTTCTTTTGATATATAACAGGGTAAAGTTTGCTGAACTTTATTTTTTAAATTCCTAATTTTTCCCCCGAAAATGGTACTTATTATATAAAAAAAGTTTATTTACTTTGCACATCTGTGTTTGGGTCACAGGATCACGCCATCCTACCAAATTTCATCAGTTTTAGTCCAGTAGGTTCGGAGAAAATTGGCTGTGGCAGACGGACGGATGGACAGACAGACGCACCCAAAGAAGTTCGAATCGCGCGCGGTCTCTTGGCTATACCTATTTACCAGGTCAATATATATAAATATGAAGTACAAAAACAATTGTAAAATAATAATAATAATAATAATAAATAAAACTAGAACTTTGCGAGTGGTAAATATATTGCAATCATGCACAAGTACTATAATATTTATAGACATACACAATAAGCTTGGCTCATGTACAATGAAAGCCGAAATAGAGAATGACCCAGGGTTATTATGTACCTGAAAACCAAAAACATTCACCGTGCCTATTTAGCATTATGTACGTCGCAGTCAGTAACCGTATTAAAACAAAATGTACATGTTTTAGGCTGTGCACGTTAGGCCTAGATTGCCGTTATTCTAAACGGAAATACTTAGTGTGATTAAACACCGATTTAATGTTTTAAAGCGAAGAAGTTATAATAGATTTCTACTGTACTATTGAGCATATAATAATTTATCATTATTATATCATCATTAAATTTGAATTGATGTAATATACTAATATAATATACCTATAACCATCGATAAAATATTACTATAGATGGCTACTCACGTACATTGAATCTGTACCTCGCCAAATTCGGCTTATTTCTAGATGGCGCTACTGAGAACTGTTTGTTATAGGTTTCCATAAAAATTCCGTAAAAATGAAAAGTGTCGCTGCAGTCGTAACTTGAATAACATACGAGTTAGTTTATTTCCAGAAACCATAGATGGCACCACTATCTCACGCTTCGTCTGCGGCTTGCGCACCGTAACCACTCCCACATACACAAACCGACTAACCACCTCAAAGAAATTGAACTATACGCAAACCACCACTAACCATGTCCACGCACACGCATCGACTATTATTTTTCTTGTAGGTAGGTACAGGTACAAGATACATTTAGCGTCAGTGATTTAGCCACAGCATGAAAATATACCTACACTACCCGACCACGTTCGAGACATGATTGTTTTTGCCAAAAAAACGAAACCGACTTCAATTAGATAGGTACTTAACTAAAAAGGATGAAATAATTAATACATTGTTGTTTAAAAATGCTTCATAATCATAACAAACATTTTAATAAATCTGAATGAAGTCGATGATGAAAGATTTGATGTGGGAAGGGTACGGCTTGGGCCTTGGCTCAACACTTGGGTATAGAGATTGCTGGGCATATTGGTTTTTGTTTTTTGGGAAAAAGATTAACAAAACAGACTCTTGGTGGGGTTCTTTCGCTGCGAGCCCGTATTACTCTGCCTTCGCCCTTGCAAAGGGCTAGCTACGCCTTCGGCCTTAGGCGCCAAGTTACTTAGCCTACCTGCCTGCTGTGTTACTAAGTTACCACTTTTATTAATTTTAAATGTTAGACAAATTGAAAGGGGTACCTTAGTAACAAAGCAGGTATTAAAAAAATCCAAAACCCATATACCATTATGGTCCCATAAGTAACTTGGTGCCTAAGGCCGAAGGTGTTTAGCTTCACGATGGCGAAAGCAGAGTAACTTTTGCGAGCCCGCAGCAGGTCGAGTGATGCAGGTCAAGGGGCTGTTTTGTTAATCTTTTTCCCCAAAAACAAAAACCGATTTCCATTTCTTTACTGAGGCCGATTTGAACTTTGATAAATTTTAAAACTTAAGCACCTAGGTGTGCAGGGTCAACTGACCAAGTACTCAGAGGGACAATAAATAAAGTGCAATGCCTCATTTTTGAAACAATGATACCTACCAAAGCATACAGGGTCGATTGACCACTCTGACACCACAGAGTGCAGGGTCAAATAAGCTTGTTAACAACACTTATGAATTAATACCAAAGGAAATCGAACGTTAAGTAAAAAACCGTCACAGGGGCCGTGGGGATTTTAAAAAGTTAATACCGGGGCATACAGGGTCGATTGACCTTGAAAATTATTTCATTATCAAGCAATCAACTTGTAAACATAGGAAAAATCAAGAAATAACTTGCTAGGATCAACGTTAAGGCGTAATCGGAGTCCGGGGAATATGCAGGGGTCGTTAATAAAATCAATGAGTATAAAAATACGAGAACGCAACACGGAAAGAAAGAACACCAACAACGCTACAAGCTACAACCTACCTAGCTGTGAACACATCGCTCACTCACACATACATCTCTCAAACTTGACTTCAGATATGCGCTCCGGTTTATGTAGTTTGGTCATCATCCAATATATTTTTTTTTGTATATTTATATTTTGCAATCTAACATAACAAATTAACTTATGTCTTAGAAATACATCAAATACCAAACAAAATATTTAATAATTCTTACAATGGATTATTAAAATATTCTGTTTCTTAGCATTTGCAAGATATATTGATATGCATAAAACGAAACATAGAAAATTAATTCTAAGAATTGCGCCATCTAGTGAATTTGTGCGAAGCTACTATCATATTTACTTTGTGGTCACACGAGGTTTGCTTTGATGGTTCTCATTTTTACGAAAAATTGGCAAAAATAGTAAGATTGATACTGGTAGCGACATCTAGTTAATCAAGGAGAAAGTAAAATTCAGGCACACTTTGATGTATGGAGGATAATCATCTATACTTTAGTAATATTTTATCGATGCTATAACATATTGTTCAAAGTGCGTAACTGGTTATAGGTATTAGACCAAAGAATAGTAAATAGATAAATAAAATACATATTTACCCAATTAAGCACCTACTAACTGGTTATCACATGTGTACATATAATACTTAGGACAGGACATCGCATCCGTTTGGCTTTTTATTTTGCGGCTTTGTGTAATGATTATATTATTTGAATCCACTTAGCGGACCCGAAACATGACATGAAAATAAAACATTCTTAGGCCTATTTAAGTAAATATAAAATATGTATACAACGAAATGTGACCAGTTAGAACTCACTTCACTGGTGCATTGTGACGTGATAATATCACAGTTTCCGGTGGTCTGATATGTGGATTCGAATGGCGTTGGTGAGACTTACGCTGGGTCGAAAAAAATGCGGGTGGCACGCCCGCTCAAACGTTTATAAAATCGAAAACCTTCAAAACGAATGAATTCGTCACTAACACGCTGTTACGAAATATTTTTATTCGACCCAGTACTTCGCGCCTACGTCGTCATTCGAATCCACATACCAGACCCCTACTTAAAAGTATCAAGTCCGTCGTTGTTCATTTGTAATGTTAATGTGCTTCATCTTTGTATAATAAAAAAATATTATATTAACAAACAAACAAACAAGTCTTACCGCATAATATAATGTTTAAATACGTACCTATTTGATAAGTAGGTAACTGTACACCTACCTTTTCATGCTCTTTTTTGGCGCGTTACAAAAATTCCACGCGAGCAAAGTCGTGCACAACATCAAATAAATAATTATTTTTTTGCCTTTAATGTGTATGATTTAAGGATTGAATGCATTTTGTTTAGCCACCAAGGTGGTTGAATGCTCCTTGTTAGCCCACGTATATAAGACTACTTATATCTTATAATATTTCATGACATTGATATTACTTAAAAGAGTATATGGTTGCTGGTTACGTTACAACTAATTCTATAAGGTAAATAATGTATTATTATATCAGATCACTGCTATCTTACAAAGTAGTTATTGTATGTATTTATTCATGCTGATACAGTAGTTGCTACTACTCATACACTTTTAAGAATCATAAATGATAAAAAGGTGTACCCTGTATGAAATATGTTAAAATAATAAGTAATGATATTATTCAATATTTTATGCTCAAAATTAACAAAGGACAGTTTATTATGCTTTAATTTATAGATTGAAAAATTATTCAAACTATGATACTCGTAAAATCTCTAAAATATATTTTCTAACTTACATCTTAAGGTGTAAATAGACAGAACAAAATGATGAGACATTTTTTAAAAGGTCTTCCAAAATATTTATATCTCTAAATTTGGCACATTTATATTTTATACATAAATATTTTTTAAGCTTTCTTAGCATTATAAATCATCATTACACATAATAAATGTTTTGTGCCCAACTCTATGTGAGTAAATAAAATAAAAGTAGGACACATAATTAGTTATTCACATGCATTCTTTGGATAACATATTTATGTTACAAGTATATATTCATTTGTGTTTCCATATTTCATTTATATATGGGCCTACATAGAGTGAACAGCCTTATGAAGTAGTAACAGTTCCTGTTTAGGAGAAAAATCATAGTCAGGCAAATCTTTGTCATAAGGCTGCCAAACATGATAACACCAAGCAAACCATTATATATTATCAAATTAAACAAACTTAATTTATATCACAAAAAGCAGGTTTCATTTAGCTTGCTGTATAAATTAATTTACATTTTCCATTCTTTCCCTCAGCCTGAAATAAACCTTTAAGGTTGGCCTCAGAATTGTAAAAAGCATAACTAGTATAACAATTACCAAAGCAGTATATTGTAAAATTTCTCCTTTGGCACCAAACCAATCAGAAAATAACCCACATGAAATAGTCACAATTCCCAAAGAAAATGTGACTAAGCCAATAGAGGCATGTATTAGTTTTGTGTAAATTGGTGGTAAGTAATGTTTCAGTTTAAGACTGTAAAGAGCGCCAATACCACCCAGCATCGTTACTGCCATGAAAATTAATGATGACAAACCAAACTTTGCATGCAGGGTGGTAAAATGTGATTTATTATTGATAATTTTGTTAGACATAATTATGAAAAACCCAATTAGAATTAAAATTGCACCAAGTAATTGCAACACCCAATGCCTAGCACTTCGAAGTCTTATTGGCATCCATTCAGTTGCTAGATCTCCAGGTGTGATCGCATTTATTGCAGAAGTCATGATGATCATCCACTGGAACAGAATTATACATCATTGGTACTCTTCATGGTACTTTCAATAATCCTCAATATTTAATAATTTAATAATAAACTTATTGTAATTATAAAAATATTCAAATGTAAACTCGTCTGATTTGACTCAAATTTTGTGAATTGACGTTTTTGAAGAAAATGCTGCTGTAAAGTTTGTGGCGCCACTTCTTCTCCACTTGCGCTTTGGAAGTGTTGGTAAACTTAAAATAAGTAACTATTGACGTCAATAAGTGATAAGAATATCCTATATTGAAAATAAACAATTTGATTTTGATTTTTGATTTTGGTACGATATGCACCAAATGAATATAGTATTACAATATGAACTAAATTTAGGTAGAAATATAATAAGCACCTTTAATAATATTTTTTTAATAAATGATTGCTTGTGATCATCTAACCAGAGCCCTTTAGCAGTGAGACAATCTATTTTGCAGTCAGAAGAAGACTGTATTCTTTCATCCATAGCATAAAATACATTTTAGACCCTACTTTTGGGCGCGATTAACCAAGTCCCACGCAGGGCGAAGCCGCGGGGAACAGCTAGTATTTTATAAGCTAAAGAGGAATGGCTTAATGGTACCAGTTATGGGTAAATATAAGTACCATTATGACATCCTTTAGCTTATAAAATACTAGCTGTTCCCCGCGGCTTCGCCCCGCATGGGACAGTTATATTGCACCCAAAAGTAGCCTATGTTTGACCTCAGGTCGTTAACTACATCCCTACCAAATTTCATCACAATCGGTCCAGCAGTTTTGCCATGAAGAGCTGACAGACAGACAGACAGACTTTTGCATTTATAATATTAGTATGGAAGTATGGATATGGATATGGATGTCAATAGCAATATCAGCCATCCCAAGCATCTGGTAATCATGTGAGTATAATCATGGGTTAGAGTATACCAAAGGGTGCGCAAGACTTGGGACAGAAAAAATTTCGGAGTGATTTCGCTCGTCATATGGACACCCATTTTTTATTGTCCGATGTCATAGACAACCTTATTAGCATTACTTTTTGTTATATGAAGATTTTTCGTGTGAAGCTTATTTTCAGTTTTTCCGTATTTTCGATTTCGCCGACCCAAAAAGGGATGAGGGGATGGCGACATTTTTCACAAATCCGACATTATGGAGGGTCATAGGTTAGGTTATGGTTATCTTGCAAACTCCAAAATAAGCGAGCGAGCGAAGCGAGCGAGCGTTCGACTTGCGCACCCTTTGCGACACTGACCAATAATTTAGATCATTTAAGCTAATCTCTGAAAATTTCAAATATCCATAATGCCAGAAGTTGCGAGAATATGAGACATGCTTTGTGTAGTAATTCTGGCTATTATCACCCTTTGGGTATGAAACACTAGTAATTGAATGTAACATAGGTAATACTACTTACTCCAATTGCCATTAAGGGTGGGTGGAAAGAGAATAAAGTCACTCCATTCTCAAACGAAGCATATGTTATTATACCCACAAAAATTAGAGCCAGCAAATTACTGAAGACATTTAAATAGCTGGGCTTTGATGTAGCACTGGGAGATACAAGCCTAGATGACTCTGAGTTATTATCTGGTTGTTGCGACATATTGTTTTAGTTATTGTTCCAGACCCCTGGAAGTAGCTTTACGGTAAGGCGCGCCACTAAATCTCACTGTTGGAAGGTATTAGATCAACACTCGAATTATGGAAGTTTCATAAACGTAAACCTCTGCTCTGCAGTAAACAAACAGTAGATGATAACTTGCTCACTTGATCGTGTTATGTAGGTCTTGTAGGTAGTAAATCAATAAATCAATAGAATTCGCGCACAACAAGGTGACAAAACAAACCCATTATTGACAAAACTGACCTTGATTGAAACCTTTTTAAGACAATCAAATGACAATGATAGTGACAAACGACAAACAAACCTTTTTTTATATATTTTTTACGGCCATGGAAACTAGTCCTTTAAGGCCTTTTTTTAATTTATTTATCTTCTTCAGTCCTACTTTAGTCAAGTCAAGTCAAAAAGTCAATTCAGTTGTCTAGTCCAGACCAGTCAAGTAAGTAAGTCTAGTCAGATGGCTAAGTATTGCGGTGGAAAAATTTCACTTAGCTATAACCTTGGAGATTTTGGTGGTAAAATTTCACGTAAATTACGTGACTTTTTATCTTTGTCACCAAAATCTTAAAAATCGATTACGTGACGTAATCGACTCTTTCGATCGTAAAGGTCAACTTCTAATTAAATGTTTAAGCAACTCTTGAAAAGTTTAGGTATGAAACTATGATTGTATTCGTTCATTATATATATTATACAAATGTTTTAAGGTTCCGTACATAAATTACAAACAGAACCATTTTAGGATAACTATGGTATCTGTCTGTTTCGCCTGTTGCAGCCAATTTTATCTACCTATGACTATGAACCTACTGACTGAACCTAAAGTTTTAAATTTGGTGCACATGTGTAAACCGAACTATATTGTAAAATTACAAAAATAAAAGAAATGTAAATATGTAAGGATAAAGTAGTTTTAAAAAAAGTTTTATGTGGATTGTGTTTATGAGGACAATTTTCATTATGTATTTGAAATTAAAATTGTCCTATTATCTCTATTTTTGAATTTATTTAAGGAAGATGAAGAAAAATATTATTATTATTTATTAAGAAAATTACTAAAATATCTAAAAAAACTCACAGAAATAAGGTCTTGTCTTCCCTTTGTCTTGGTCTATATTACTGGAAAAATTACTTATTCCACAGAAAATTTCATACATATCATACTAAGATTATAAATAAGGAAGTAAGTTTTTTTGTTTGTTTCGCTTTATCGCTCTATCCACTGAACCAATCATCCTGAAATTTCGCATACACCTAGAAGTATTGAGAAGGACAAAGGGTACCTTTTATCCCGGGCGTAGCCGCAGGCGAAAGCTAGTATGCTATATTTTCTCCGTGTTTTATTCTATAACAGCAAACTGTTACTTAAATTTTTAAAAAGTCGCATGTAATTTACCGTGGTAATGGCTTATTGTGAGGATTTCAAATAAGTATAATGTATAAAATTTTAACGAAATTCACATATCAGTTTACATTTATATTTTATAGAAATTTACATATATTAATTTATATATATATTTCTTTGAGCTTGACATTAAAAATAATGAGAAACACTATAAATGAAACTTGGTCAATGTTTCAATGTATAATGGATTAAATCTTCCAATACATTGGGCTGGTAGAAGCACCAGCACAGATACAGCAGCAGCACAGAATACTTAATAGTGATAACATACAGAAGCCATATCAATCCACATCAAGCCACAAAATACACACAGACAGAGTCAGACACTGGGTGTGGTCTACATCTCTATGTCAGACATTGGGTGTGGTCTCATCTCGGAGACAGACACAGGGTGTGGTCTACATCTCAATGTCAGACACTGGGTGTGGTCTACATCTCGATGTCAGACACTGGGTGTGGTCTACTTCTCGATGTCACACACTGGGTGTGGTCTACATGTCAATGTCAGACACTAGGTGTGATCTGCATTCCGTAGTTAGACACTGGGTGTGGTCAACAATTCGGAGTCAGACACTGGGTGTGGTCTACATGTCAATGTCAGACACTAGGTGTGATCTGCATTCCGTAGTTAGACACTGGGTGTGGTCAACAATTCGGAGTCAGACACTGGGTGTGGTCTACATCTCGAATTCTCGATGTCAGACACTGGCACCCATATTCTCAAACGTTTCCTCAAACTCCACTCATCCTCACTCGACCTCAATGGTATTCATAGTTGACGCTAGCTTCCTCACCTTAAGGAAATTACTCAATGGAGGTGAGGAACGAACTGTCAAATATAAGGAAGCCTCGAACGTTTCGTTTAACGAAAGGTAGGTGCTTTTATTGAGGACCAGATTTAAAAGAATTTGTACCTACTATAATAACTTCTTTGTGTATTTAAGTATTTTGTTGTTTTATAATAAATCTATGCTAGTTAGCTAGAATTGAAAAAGAAATTTTGTCAAAAACTCTCTTTACGTCAAAAAGTTAAGCGGTTTACAAACATACAGATATAAAACGGAACGTCATTCCTTGACTCATCCTCACTGGAGTTTGCTCAAGGAAACAATTAAGAATACCGTTTTCAAGGAAAGTTGGAGGACTTCCTTGAGGCGTCCTCGAATGAGGTTGAGTGGAGGAGACCTATAAGGTAATGTTTAAGAATATGGGTGTTAGTGTTCATGATTGATTGACTGCGATATCTACCCTAAACGATAATTATTACTGCGGTTGACGGGGTTGAAAATACTATATCACCAACAAACAACTTGTAATAACTACGAAAAATTTTATTTGACTTAGCAGATTTAAAACCAAACAACTGCACTGGTTTAGATACAATTTTAATGGGATTAAATTGAAAGTATGTCCTTTCAAACAAAAATAATAATGTCCCAAAATGACGAAGATATAAGTTAACAAATAACAAACAAAAAACATTTAGCCAAATTGAGAACCTTCTTTTTGGAAGTCGGTTAAAATTGCAAAGATTTTTATAACTATAGTGAATATTTTCAAAATAAAAAAGTACAACTTTAGGTCTTAAGCATTAAAATAATGTTTTAAAAAATCATTGCTATGATTTATTGCTTTCATTTTTAACTTTGAAAATAAAAAATTTATTTAATTTCAAATAATTTAAATGTAACTTGGTACACGATCCTTTTTAAGATCACTGTAGACTGAAGATGCGGTCGATACGTAAGTACGATATAGCGGTGATATTATGGTACATAAGAAATAAGATATATGCGAAAATAACACTATCTTTTCTTGACAGTCCGGCAAATTTAAATTATTTTTACCGAAAATTTATGGTGTTAAATTTTATCGATAAATATATGTAAAGAAGTCATTTTTTAAAGTTTAGAGTAACCGCCCAGTGAAATGGACTTTTATTGGGCGTAAATGGACGGAAATCGGGCGCTTATTATTTCCGACTTTCAGCCTGGACAAAAACCCATCTCTACATATAGGTGATCATGAGAGAAGCAGGATTCTTTGAGGTTGATGCCACAATATTTTAAAGTTTGCAAGATCCAGTGAGTAAGCGGGACAGCGCGCTACGTGATGTAAGGCGACATCCCCCTTACTCACTGGATCTTGGAGAGATGATAGTAGGTTACCTAGTCTGTGGTTGGCATAGAATTCGCGGTCAGCGAGCGAAGCAAATGCAAGTTTTTTTTTATCTATGGTGATTGGCTTGGTGGTTGACTTGACATTTGTTTCTTCTTTCTACTGATAATCCCAAATAACTTTACTATTCACTTATTATTTCGAATAATAAATTTTGTGATTTGTAATTAACTGCAAGGTAATAAAATAGTTTTATCAAATTGTAATTATGTTTCTTCCCTAGCTATTTGTGTGTTACTCAGATGACTGACTATTTTTGCAATAATAAGATGGCGGGCATAGGTACCTGCATTTAATTTTTGTTGTGGATTTATTGCAGATGCCAAGTATTAAATTACAATCTTCAGACAATGAAGTCTTCACGGTGGATGTTGAGATTGCGAAATGTTCAGTAACAATTAAAACTATGCTGGAAGACCTCGGGATGGAAGACGAGGAAGAAGAGGTAGTTCCATTACCAAACGTGAACTCTGCAATTCTCAAGAAAGTCATCCAATGGGCCACTTACCACAAAGATGACCCACCATTGCCTGAAGATGATGAGAAAAAAGAAAAAAGAACAGATGACATATCATCATGGGATGCAGATTTTTTGAAAGTAGATCAAGGTACTTTATTTGAACTTATTCTAGCAGCAAATTACCTAGATATTAAAGGGCTTCTGGATGTCACCTGTAAGACAGTAGCTAATATGATCAAAGGCAAAACTCCTGAGGAAATACGCAAGACCTTCAATATAAAGAATGATTTCACAGCTGCTGAAGAAGACCAAGTTCGCAAAGAGAATGAATGGTGTGAAGAAAAGTAACCACATGTTTTTAATAATAAATATATTGCAGCTGACTTGAAAATTAAAGACTATTGTTATGGTAAAACCTCTAGTATTATCAGGCATGCAAGCAGTTATGATTAATTGTTGGTTTCTCAAATGGTCCTCACATGTTTAAGTGATCTGCATGCCATCTTTTTCAACTGACTTCCAAAAAAGGAAGATGTTCT
This sequence comes from Apomyelois bistriatella, assembly GCA_947044815.1. Lineage (NCBI taxonomy): Eukaryota > Metazoa > Arthropoda > Insecta > Lepidoptera > Pyralidae > Apomyelois > Apomyelois bistriatella. The sequence goes on from OX345693.1 coordinate 5,560,208, forward strand.
CAATTAGGCTAAATATTTTTTTATGTTACCTCTAATTTTCTTCATTATTGGACTGATATATATTGGTCCCATAGAATATCAAAAATGGCGCTGTAGGTTGATTTTAAAATCAAAATAACTGGAAAACGTAAATCGGCTAAGTAATTTAGATTTTTCATAAGTTTACAAGTTGCTTGTTTGATTTTGATGTCATTTTCAAGGTTAATCGACCCTGTATTCCCTGATATTAGCTTTTTAAAAATCCCTCTGCTGGGCCACTGTAACCTCATATCAGTATTAATAACATGCTCAGTTGTCCCTACACACTGTGGTGTAAGAGATCAATCGACCCTGTATGCCTTGGTATCATTGTCTCAAATATGGGGCACTGCCACTGTTTATTTGTAGTCTGTTGGAGCACTAGGTCAATTGACCCTGCACACCCAGGTGTTAGTTTATCTAATTTGCAAAGTTCAAGTTGGGCACAGTAAACAAATGAAAGTCGGTTTTTGTTTTTTGGGAAAAGTTATTATAAATCCTTTATCTTGTGACAGCTAACTAGCCATGATTGGTCTATATTGATGATAATTAAAATAAACTTTTATTTAACACTCACTAATTAATTCTTAAATTTTGAATAAGACAGGAGATATTAACATTGTATTACCAAGAATATAAACAACTTTTTTAATGCAAAATACAACAAGTAAAATATATGCCATATAACTGTCCTGTTTAATATTTGAAATTCCTTTTAGGTAATACACTTTTCCTGTATAAATAATATTTCAGTAAGGCAGGGATAATGATTTAATAGTTCCAAAGCAGTCAGTCAAGTATGCAACTGGAAAACCGCTGAGAAAGATTAACAGCGATCTAAAAGTTTAATTTGTGTTCTAGTGACTCATCAGAAAAGAGGTTGCACAATACATTTACAAAATAATCTTGCATTTTGAGTAAAAATTTATGTACTTAGACCATCTATCAGTTAAAGTCATTGGTTTGTGTCAAAAAAGATCAGCCATGGCCATATTGTAAATTATTTATTTTAGTCTGGACTTTTATATATAGTTTGCGTAATATTGAATTCAGAAAACTAATAACTAATTTATAACCTATTGGCTCACAAAATCTAAACACATGGCAAAATTATTATGTGACAATTTTGTGCACAAACCAATCAAAAACATTAATCATAAGAATGTCATTGGACAGCCTATCTCTGGTTATCAACTAAATAGATATTATATAGGAACTTTTTGCCAATGGAACTAGTGAGAATGGTCGGTATATCTCTGTATCTGGACGGTATGCCTCTGGCGTTACAAAGCCTTTGAAATTTTTTGACCATCCTTAATACGTAAGCAATACTTATTTATGTGTATATTTAAGAGATGCACACTTTAGTTTAAACTTTATCATAATCTACCGCTATTAAATGTTTATGTAAAAATTTTGTTTGTAAAAAATAAACTGATGGTCTGAACTTGTTTACTATTATTAACAACTAGCGACCCGCCCCGGCTTCGCATGGGCATAAAAACCTTCCTCTTGAATCACTCTATCTATAAAAAAAAACCGCATTATAATCCGTTGCATAGTTTTAAAGATTTAAGCATACAAAGGGACATAGGGACAAAGAAAGCGACTTTGTTTTATACTATGTAGTGATTTGTGCTGGCAACGACGTGTTACTGATGAGCAGGAACAGAACAACCAAATTATAAAAACCCTAAGCACAATACATAATAGTGCTAACATATTATGTATTAGGCAACTGCTATAAGCTTGTAGCCCTCGTCTTCGTGCGCATGGGCTTCGTTCCCGTTATCGAATTGCTCCTGAAATTCTCGCGGGAATTGCCCGGGAATCCCCATTTTCTTTTATACAAAGTTTGTCATGACAATAACCAACACAAAAAAAGCATTATCAAATTTGGTGCATTCGTTCGAAATCAAATATGGCTCGAGTTCATTCAAATGACGATAACTTTCTTTTTAATGAACCGATTTTGATGAAACAAACTAGATGTTCTTCAGAGTTAAAACAAAACAACTGGTGAAAGTTTTAAGCAAATCGGTTCAGACAGACAAAAAATTCAAAAAATGTTTTTGCTTTCCATTATTCATTTTTAATGTCCCTCTATCCATTTCAGTCAAAATTACTAAATGTACAGAAAATATTTTTACTGTTTTATTATATGTATAGATTTACCCACTACAATTTAAAAGTTGTAGAATATTATGAAAGGAAGTATATTATGTCTTAAAAATTAAAAAGTATAAATCATACAACACTATAATAAGCATCTTGAACAGTTATATGATGATCCGGAAGAAAGAAGTTATCGATGCACGTTAGTATGGGGCTATTAAATCTACCAAGATAGGATCCACACGTGGCTGCCCCCATGATGAGGCCCATCATATAGAAGAAGGCTATGTAAGCAAGTATCAGGTATTTGTTATGTTTTAGAAGTATTTCTTTGCAGTAGCAGAAACAATCATATAATGACCTGAAAAAAGAGTGCAGTATCTATACCTACTACCTATTTTTTTAACCCCCCTGCCGTCAAAAAAATTGTTTTCTCCAAAATCCTAGGCCCAAGTTGGCATCGTGCTAGTGACACCCTCAAGCCTCAAGGGTTCATTAGGCCACGGTGATTGCTGCCGCGATGAACTAAACGTAGTGATTACATACTCTGCGATGAACCGCGTATCCATTAACTGCCGTAGAAAACAAGAATGCCTTGAGATTTTTTTTTTTTAATTCTTTTTTTCATAAAATAATGTACTGTACATTATGGCAGATTGTCGGCAGCGTTCTCGTGAATACGCATTATTTTTAATTACTCAATTAAACTGCATGGTACCTACCTTCATGCACTTTGCTTTTAGCACAAAACAGATAGGTAATTCTGTTTTTTGCTGGGACCATCAGTTCTTGCTAATGCAACCTCGAAATAGACTGCCATAGCTTTATAATTTTGCTAAGCGCCCCTGGCGGATAAAGGTAAAATCAAAGCTACCTACAACAGTCGTTCTAATTTAAAGTTTAAATTAATTTTGGCGGCACGGTTGTCGGGCGGGACCTAAGGAGTTCGATACAAACTTCACTAATGGCGACCAATCTAAGCTAGGCCACGCTCATTCTCAATTAACACAAAAAATGAAATGTAGAATGAAAAATGAAACCTGCAACACCGTGGGTTTTCACACAAAAGTTTATCTGTTTCATCCAAGAGTCTGTGCAGTTGTTGTTGGGCTAGATTAATAACCGGGCACTTTTTGTGCAGTATATTAGCCAGGTCTGCTTCTTGTTCGATGTCGCAGCTGCAGCCAGGCGAATCGAACGCGAAGCCATCGCTACGAACATCACTGCGTGGAGATAACTCGGTGACTTCGACATTTGTGTTTTCTCTCGGGCTGTGAATATCTTGGCCTTGCGCGCTTCGGGCATTTTTATAAGTCTTCCTTGTGTACCGGTGAATATTTTGAACACTGTATTCATCAGTCATTACATATAAAATAGTCTTATTAATTTTAACTTTGTATTGTTTGGTCATGAAACGTCATGTCAAATATAAGTGTCGTCATCTAATAATATGTTTTGTTTGAGATTTAAGAAAAAGGTTTTTATCTGAATTTCGAGTCGTAAAGCCACTACGTGCTTACGTTTCATTTATGTTGGCGTTATGTATATTTTCTTTGCCATTAGAGAGATGCGAAAATAGGAAGTCTGTCGGGAGAGATCATAAATAAAATAAATAATATTTATACTTTTTTTTTATGTCATAATTTATATTGATCTTTTAACTGTTGTCCATATTCTTTCATGCTAGTATTCCATGAAAATAAGGCTGCGCGGCGAAAAAGATATATATTATAGACATATGGAATTATATTCCTAGATAGGAAGGTACCTATTCTACTTTCCGCTGGGGAAATGCACACGCGATAATTAAATAGGTTATTTTATAATTCTTCTTTGTAGTAATAAGATATTTATTTATATTAATAATGAGACTCAATAACAAGCAAGGGACGACTTTTCTCAAAAACAATTACGATAACTTATCAATTAAGCGTAATGACGACAACTGATTATAATAAGGTTATGCTTACATGCGGAAAAAGGTCATATGAAATGCGTAATTTTAACAGACTGAAATCTGAGTTTCAGATAAAGAAAAACTTCGGACTAAGTAATAAAAAATTATATTAATTATAACAATAGCAACAGTAAATATTATTTGGAATTACTATAACAACTTCGCAGAACTTTTCTTTATGGGACTGTAAAGACTTAAATATAAAGCGTTGCCACGCATAAAAACCACACCGCTATTTTTATATAATTAGCAAGATATTATTATTATATAATTAGTCTACGATTTTGGTGGCAGCATGACTCGTCCGCGAGCACTTTGGGCTTGTTATTTCAAGTCCCCACATTATTATAGGTAAATCAATCACCAAACGATTGATGCATCAATTTCTTAGAGTATTCGTATACGACGAAGAGCGCCGCAGTGGCAGGAATGGTCCTCACTAATGTTGGTTTGAGTCCATTATATAACGCCAGCACTCCTGTAATGCAATGATTTAATACGTTAGATCACATACATAATTCGATTTATTGACAGGGTCCTAGTATTAAAACAATCTGAGACAGCATGCACACTATATCTACGTGAAAAAGTCTGCCACATTCTGCGCGCCGGGTGATGGAGGGATGAACCACGCGCAATAAGTATTAAGCAGACAGTTGACTTAAATTTCCAACACAAGCAAAAAAAAAACACATGCCCAAGTACAAGCAGTATGACTGTCGGCGGTCATATACATCTGAGGGGGCCTGTCGGTGGCCACCCCGGTTGGTTTAATGCTCTAAGACTGGGTCCGACTTGTAGACAATGTGAAATGTGGGTGTACCCACATGGTGGTTTTATTTATTTAACCGCTAACAAACGTCAAATTAATCCGACAAACATATTCGTATCCCTTCGACAACGTCGTAGGTATAATAATATTTCAACTAATATTATAAATGCGAAAGTGAGTTTGTATATTTGTTTGTTTTTTACCTCTTCACGCCCTATCTACTGAACTAATTTTCCTGAAATTTTGCATACACACATAATAGCTAAGAGCATTGAGAAGGAAAAAGCACTTGTGACGTCGCGCATTCTCCTACGGCGGTCCTTCCTCGCTGCCCCGCACCGCATCACCCCCGAGGGCCATATATAAGGCTGCGCGCGTCCAGTGGAAGACCTCTTTCGGCTGACCTCACCATCTCAAGTTAAGTGGCTGGCTATTTCATAGCGGCTGCCTGACTGGATTTCGTGCCTACTTTGATCTCACGACCCCTATAATCTCTCATTAACGGTTATCTTTAAGAGTCTAACCTTTTGTAAAGTACAAATAATAAATATTGTGCGATTCGCTGAAACCTGGATTTATCTTCTCTCCTCACACATACCTTAAGTAATTAGTAAATTCTACCTACGTTATACTGGCGCCCATCAAAAAAAAAGGCTAGGCACGAGGTCTGGTGAGTGTAAGCCCTAATTTACTGTGTTTTTTCTGTGTTTTTTTTTTTTTTTTTCCCAGTTCAAAAGGTGCGTAAGTGTTTTTTTTACTTAGTGGAAGTGCCTTCCGTAATTAAATTATCCCGAGCACGCGCATGTACGGACTCGCCACGCGTCTCGGGTGTGGTCTATGTGCATTTTATGCTGTGGCTATAATATATTTTTTTTTGCTTTACTACCTACTGTAATAGGCTTTTGGCTGCTAAAGCTATTCTAAATTAATTTCTTACTGCACCTTTTGAACGGTATTCTTAACTTTGTATTTTTTTCTCGTGTGGGTGATTACTCTTGCGCCGTTTGGTTGGTTATAATGCCGTATACTATTAAATTTTCCTTATTAAATAAAGCTGAACTTGAGTATGAAATCCAAATACGTAACGGCAATATTTCTCAAACCACAACGGTAGAGGAATTACGTAAACAGATTTTAAAACTTTCGTCCGATTCTCCTTCTGAGGATATCCTAACGTCCGTCTTTTCTCCCGATGAGGATATAGCCGCGGTTAGTAACTCCCTGCTCCGTGTTTCCAATAACGTCAAAGTATTACAGTCTAAATTTGAGAAAAATCTATTTTCTAGAACTAATTCTATTCTTAACCATGTTTTTTATAGGCTATCTCGTATTGATGTTGCTTCATTAGTCGATAAAAACCCACTTAACCTAGTATGGAACGACTTTCACGCAAATCATAAAACCCTATCACTATTGTCTCAACCGATGTCTTCGCGCGGGGTCGAGCCACAGAACATTCCCGAACCTTCTTCTGAGTCAATTCTTTGCGATCGTAAATTGTTTGCGGAATTAAATAAATTTAAATTTAATGGTAAAACTTGTGTGCGTTCATTCATTCAGAGAGTAAATGAATTTATGTCGAGTAGGAATATACCTGAAACTAAAATACTTTCTTTTGCTTTTGAAATATTTTCACATGATGCGTTGCATTGGTACCGTGCGATTAAAGATAGTGTTGGATCTTGGTTCGATCTTTGTCGTTTACTTAAACGTGATTTTAGTCCGCATAATTATGACTATAAACTCACATCGGAAATAAGGCTTCGTACACAGGGGGAAAAGGAGAACATAACCTTATACATCGCTAAAATGCAAGGATTATTTTCTCTTTTAGACGTACCTATGAACGAGTCTTCCAAACTAGAAATTCTATTAAATAACATTCGGCCTTGCTATACAAATGCTCTTCTAACAGCTGATGTTGTGGATATTTCCTCCTTGGTTAGCGTCTGTAGGGACTTTGAAAAATATGACAGTCGTAGCCGAGAATTTTCTGAACCACCCAAGGTTACTTCCAATACTTTGGCTCCCGAATTGGCTTACACTACTTCAAATAAAACTTTCAATAAAAATTATAATTTTTATAAAAATAATAACTACCCACAAAATTTTTATAAAAATTATAACACCAAACCATCACCTATTAACGAAGTCGAGTTGGAACAACAAATTTGTGCTATTGAAAATGCTTCGATTCGTAATAATTCTAAACAATATTGCCCGAGATGTCGTACGGATTCGCATTCTTTAGGTACTTGTCGGCAACCTCGTTATCTCATCTGTTTTAAATGTGGTTCTAAGGGCTTTAAGTCCACTAATTGTCCTAAATGTAATAAAATAAATAATAGTCAACTTCAAAAAAACTAGTAAAGGCCGATCAAGGGAAATCTATGATTAATAAAACTAAAACAAATAAAACTGAGTGGCATAATTGGCTACATTATGTTGCCAATTTTTTTAATACAAAAAAACTCTCCTCGATCGGCAGTACAAACAATTATACTCCTTATATTCCTGTCACATTGAACGGTAAAAATACTATTGGTTTGCTCGATTCTGGTTCTTGTTTAACCATTCTGGGTAATAATTCCCATGATCTCTTCTTAAAAGGTTTAAAACTCGATACTTCGAAACCTTTAGAATTTATCACTGCTGGCGGCGATAAATATTCGTCGCTCGGCTCGGTGCTTCTTCCTTTTGTATTCCAGAATAAATCTATTTCTCTGGTTACTCATATTGTACCAGGAATAAAAAATTCTTTGATCCTGGGTATGGACTTCTGGAAGGGTTTCGGTTTGTTTCCGGACCACATAGTGACGGTTTCGCCACCGAGTAAACTTGGTACTAGTGTCGCGGAATCACAATCCGGCGCCGCTAGTAAATTGGTTTCTTTTGATAGTCTGACAGAGGATCAGAGGGCTGTCGCTAACAATATTATTTCTCAATTTACCGATATTTCCTATCAGAAAAGGGGTCTTGGTCGTACTTCGCTCATTACTCATTCGATCGATACGGGTGACAGTCCTCCAATTCGTCAGCGTTACTATAGGATGTCCCCCGAAAAACAGCGTATTTTGATAGAACATGTCGATGAAATGCTTAAGGAGGATGTAATTGAGCCTTCGGAAAGTCCTTGGTCTAATCCCATAATACTTACTCCTAAAAAAAATGGCGAATTGCGTTTTTGTTTGGACAGTCGCAAATTAAATTCAGTAACAAAAAAAGATGCCTATAAATTGCCATATATTTCTGAGATTTTGGATAATTTAAGGGATGCTAAATACCTATCTAGCTTGGACATTTCAAAATGTTTTTGGCAGACTTTAATAAAAAAAGAGGACCGTTGCAAGACTGCTTTTTATGTTCCTTCTCGTGGTACATACCAGTTCAAGTCTATGCCCTTTGGTTTAACAAATGCACCTGCGACTCAGCAGCGTTTAGCTGATATTTTATTTTACGGTCCAGAGTTCGAAAATAAAGTTTTTTGCTTCGTAGATGACATAATTTGCATTTCTAATTCATTTAGTAACCATATTTCACTTTTAACAAAAATATTAAACAAATTAAAGCAGGCAAACTTAACTATTAATCTTGATAAATGTAACTTCTTTAGAAATAAACTTAAGTACTTGGGCTATATAGTGGATTCAGACGGTCTTCACGCCGATCCCGATAAGGTTAATTCAATCACGAATTACCCTGTACCGACTAACAAAAAAGAGGTTCGTCGTTTTCTTGGCGCGGCGTCATGGTATAGAAGGTTTATACCTAACTTTAGTTCCTTAGCGGCGCCCCTTAATAAACTAACTTCTAACAGCAAAAAGTCGCCAGCGTTTTCTTGGTCTCAGGAGGCGGATTTGGCCTTTACTAAATTAAAGAGCTGTTTAGCTTCCTCTTCGGTGTTGTCTTGTCCAGATTACACCCAACCTTTTGAAATACACGCTGATAGCAGTGACTTTGGTATAGGGGCAGTTCTTTGCCAGATATTAAATGGGGAGGAAAGAGTCATAGCCTTCTACAGTAAATCCCTATCGGATCAAGAACGTAACTATAGTGCTACTGAGCGCGAGGCGCTTGCCGTTCTATCTGCTATCGAACACTGGCGTTGTTACGTAGAAAATGGGCTAAAATTCGTGGTGTATACGGATCACGCCGCGCTTAAGTGGTTCCTCACTCTTAATAATCCTACTGGCCGACTGGCCAGATGGGGTGTTCGTCTATCTGCTTATAACTTCGAAATAAGGCATCGTCGGGGTTCTGATAACTTAGTCCCAGATTTTCTTTCCCGTAATCCTAATATTATGTCCACAACATTTAACATAAACTCTAATATAACAGCTATTTCCACTAAAGATCCTTGGTACTTGAATATTTTTAATGGCTGTACAAAATCTCCCACTTCTTATATAGACTATCAAATAATAAATAACAAACTATATCGTTTCAAAAAAAGTCTTAATCCTTTAACTAGAGAGTTTCAATGGAAAGAAGTTGTTCCGGCCGAGCAAAGATCACATGTAATAAAACAAAACCATTTTTTGCCCACTGCTGGTCACCTCGGTATATTCAAAACCTTTAAGCGTCTATCTCTTACCTATTATTGGCCAGGCATGTACTCGGATGTTGTTAGCGCGGTTAATTCGTGTGATGAATGTATCGCTCATAAACATCAAAATCACTCAACTCTGGGTCTTATGGGAGGACCTAAGTCTTGTTCTAAACCATTTCAGGTCATAAGTATCGATTTGATAGGTCCATTACCTCCTACTAGAAAACAAAATAATTTTATTTTTGTGGTCTGTTGTTGTCGCGCATTCTCCTACGGCGGTCCTTCCTCGCTGCCCCGCACCGCATCACCCCCGAGGGCCATATATAAGGCTGCGCGCGTCCAGTGGAAGACCTCTTTCGGCTGACCTCACCATCTCAAGTTAAGTGGCTGGCTATTTCATAGCGGCTGCCTGACTGGATTTCGTGCCTACTTTGATCTCACGACCCCTATAATCTCTCATTAACGGTTATCTTTAAGAGTCTAACCTTTTGTAAAGTACAAATAATAAATATTGTGCGATTCGCTGAAACCTGGATTTATCTTCTCTCCTCACACATACCTTAAGTAATTAGTAAATTCCACCTACGTAATACACTGTTCCCGAGGAAAATTCATGCGGGCGAGACCGCGGGCGAAAGCTAGTTCACCTATAAACGACAACTAATAAAAAGTCTGGCGGTAAAAGGGTTAAACAATAGAGTCCGAGAGATCGTTAAGAAAACTCACGAAGGCTCTTTCCGTTTTCTACCTTCTTTTTCAACCCCGTTTTATAAAATTCCGTTTTCTGCCCTAAAAGTCTTCCTCATTCATCCCCGTTCGAAAAATATTAATTTTATTCCTCATTCTGCCTTTTTTTGTTTCCACTTTCGACCCCGCCGTCTTTTTTTAAATAAATTTATACTAAAACAAAAAAAAACAACAAAATGCATTACTAAAGTATTATCAAAGCATTGGATGATTTTTCCTTAGGCAAAATTACACTAGGGCATTGCCTTGAAAATTAGCTCCATTTACATATAATAATAAATAACGATATTGTTTTTATTTTCAATGTTGAGCTTATTATAATTACTCAAATCATAAGGCATAAAACTGATTTACCAAAACTAGCATTACGTATGATTTTTTTTCAATTCCACTTGTAATATTTGTCAAAATTTACCTTGCTTTAATCGTTGATCGGTATTTTTTTTCCTTTTAGTTTTAAGTGTTGATTAATTAATGTGATCGAAATTTTATTTTAACAATTTTTTATTGTTTACTTACCATAATTATAAGTATAGTTTTTAGTGAGAGTCAATTTTTATACACTTTTTACTGATTTTTTATAACGAGTCATATTAATAAAAAATATTACTTATAAAAATAAAACTTTTTTAAGGTTGCATTCTTTTAAAAATGTTAGTGTTTAATTTTTTGTTATGTAGCTCAAAAAAAGTTGTAGTCTTCAAAAAGTACTTTAAACAGTTTATAAAACATTTTTTTAAGTTGATTTTGCTTATATTTTTTATATTTCAAATTTATTTAAAATTGCCATCCTTAAAATACTTCCTTGCTGGTCTGGGAGAAAAAGAAAAACATAGAATGTACCAGCTGCATCTCTTCCCGCGCAAGCCGTAAAAGTCGACTGAGGGAATTGGTGAATAGGGAAATCATGACATAGGCGATGCGGCTAGCAACCAATCACTATTGATTTCCTGTTTCAACTATCATCATGCTAAACGTGGTCTAAGGTCTTATGACCCTAGGCTCTGTCTACCTCGTATGGGATTAAGACGTGATTATATGTATGTTAAAATTGCCTTCATTGGCTTTGTTTCTTTGAGGGGTTGAACGCGGAATTAATTTTCAAAGGTGGTAGAAAACGGAATTATTATTATTATTTTAAGGCAGGGGGTAGAAAAACAGGGAAGAAAACGGAAAGAGCCCTCACGAAACCAGGGTGTGTAGCGTCATTTGTTCTAGTAGTACCTAAGTCCCTTGGACTAATAATAAACGATTACATTGGAATTGAGGCGGTTTCGAAACAATGATACCATACGACCCCTCTCACACAACCACACGATATAAATTAATCCTATGGGAAACGAATATCAAATATACCTACCTCACCTTTATAACTAGTAGATTTATCACAACGCGAGAATATTATTTTTCTGCATGTTTCTCCATCGTTTTCATCCGGGAATGTTTTACTGTTATATTCTTAGCTCTAGTCACAAATAAACAGAGCTGCATGCTGATAATTGGCAATAGGTGGTGCAGGACAGATCGAAGTTCCGATCCGAAGAGATCGTTATTATCAGAGGCCAAGATTTACTTTCAGTCGCTGCGCCGTATTTATAATTACATCTACAGTGGCGCAACCTATAGCCACGGCACAGAATTAGTAATAGTACTACGTAGCCACGGCTCAACTTATCATAAGTTGAACCAGTGTGAGCGGGACAAAACCATGAAAAGAAATAGTTTATCCCGCCCACGCTTGGTCAAGTTATTTGCCTTTAAATATAGTTAGTAAGTGCTTGCAATCAATTTCATAAAATATGTTACCTTCTTTTTTAATAATATCGTAACCCAAAGTAAGGAACTTTTGGCTGGTGTTGGATATTTGGACGCGCGATTTAATGACATCAGTTGGAAATATAACAGTCCAAAGAACAAGTCCACCAACCGCTCCCGCTATCATTGTCCGGACGAATCCAATGTCGTCCTTGGACTGGCCAGGTTTTGCAAGTATTGCTCTAGTACCTAAAAATGAACAATAATGTCAACTGCAAAATATTTACACAGCAAATATAAAATCAAACTACCTTATAATATCTTATCTGCGCCAATCCATACTAATATTATAAAGCCGAAAGCATGTTCGCTTTTGCGACTAAACTTCTGGACCAATTTTGATGAAATTTGGTACGGATATAGATAAGGACCAAGGGTCAAACATGACTTACTTAATTAATAAGCGGACTGAGCCGCAGGAAACAGCTAGTATTACATATAAATTAGACTATATTATATTGTTTTACAGAATACCAAAAACATTACTATTGAAATAAGATACGCGCTAAAAACAACCCTTCCTTACAGTCGGGCAAAATCATGAGAGAGAGTACCTTCATATCCTCCAAAGAAAAAGAAGTACCCTGGCATTTCTCTCATGATTGTGGGAACTAGTCCTCGGAATAATCCCTGTATACCATACTGTCTAAATATTTGTTGTGTCAGCTGCAAAGGCGTTACTTTGACCTAGAAACAAAGAGGCATGTTAGTGGGTGTGACATCTAGGTACCTATATCAAATAATAATTTGATAAAGACTTACATGATAACATACATAACAAACATGATAAGCACAGCACAACAAGTAACATATCAGCGAAGCTATCAAAACTTTTAATTAGATATCAACCTAAAATTAATATATATAAGATTGTAATAATTTGTAAGATTGCAAAGATTGACATTATCATAAGTAAACATAGAATCGAAATAAAAATTAATTCAAAAACTCTGTGGATATCTAATTAAAACCATACATTTACATAATATGTACCCAAAATCACCATACAGCTGTTTGCGCGCCATGGACATTGACTTCCCTCATTGCTTGCAATTGACACTTGATTAGCTCTGTTGGGCAGAGAGTGAAAGAGGAGAAGAACGCAGCTAGGAAACCGGCCGAGGCATTACCCAGTGTTGACAGTTTATCCACACTCTGTAAAAATGTAATTGATAAAATGATGTTTCATCTATGATATATTGTTTACTAGTACTAGAATACAATACTCATGTGCTCACATAGCAATTCAATTCAAAGACACTCAATTAAAACCAGAAGTTATTTCAATAAACAATAAATTAAATTGGAATCATACTATCGCTATTACTACTACTTAACTTACTTACATACTACTTAACGTAGTACTATTATCCTATTTATGAAAGTTGATGTGGTTGAAAGGTGTTTCATAAAATAAGAGGTGTTTTATAAAATGAATATGTAAGAAAAAGGTTTTTATTACCTCTGTCTCTGTTACTTGACAAACAAATTTTTGGCAATATCCATATGCAGCGAACAACACAGAGTTTTCTGCTACATTAGCCATGATTGCTGGTGTTGTACCCGCATACAGTCCACGAACAATGCCATCGTTTCTCAGAGTTTGTTTCAAACAATCCAACATTCCTTTATAAAGATGAGGGAATGTTTGCATCTTCACTTTGACTGTGTCAAGAGGTTGACCAACATATACAACTGCAATGCCGCCTACACATAAAAAAAAGAAACAAAAAAAAATTACTACTGAATAATGTTTTCTTTAGGTAACCTCTGTAAAAAGTAAATAAGTACAGGCAGGAAAGTTTTTTCTTGTTTAATAAAGAAGCTATTTAAACTTGGGTGTCAAAACTCTGCAATAATTAATTTATTTATTTTTCCACATTTACAACATTATTACAGTTATTACAGCTATGGCAGAGCAGTCAGTCTCTATTTGTCAGGCTAGTTTCTAAATACTGAAGAAAAGCTAGACCTGTAGAATATTTTGGAACATTGCGTTAACACACGGAACCTTTTTTACACAGTATTTTTTAATTTGTAAGTAACACTCACTGTGCGAGAGCTGTTTATTTGTCCTACTACTTTATGGCAGTTAAGTCCTGGCTCCGACAGGATCGGTTCCGGACTGGTCTTGGACTGTGTGAATTCCCTCAATAAACTGGGTAGACACAACAAGCTGAGACTGGTCTGGGTGCCGGGTCACGTTGGGGTTAGGGGAAACGAGAAAGCTGACGAATTGGCAAGGGAAGGGTCTGGTAATCCACTAATAGGACCTGAGCCCTTTGTAGGGCTGGCATATGGAACAGCAATTACGGCAATTAAAGCAAATGTCGAAACGAGACACAAGGCAGAATGGAACACGATGAGTGGACTCGCACACTCGAAAGCGACGATTGGTGCCGATAGCACATGGTGGCGCAAAAGTATCTGCAAGTTCAGCAGAGCACAGACAAGAATGATAATAGGAGCGGTGACCGGGCATTTTGAAAACCGCAGCCACCTTTTGAAACTAAAACTTGTCGAAAGCCCCGAATGCAGGGCATGTGCAACAGCAGAGGAGTCCATGAGCCATATTCTGTGCTGCTGTGACTCACTGGCCAACAAGCGAATGGACCTCTTTGGAGCAGCGTATCCTGACCTGGAGGACTATAGGCACTTCGCACCAGGTGATGTTCTGAAGCTTATGCAGTCCTTCTTCGGAAATCCTGGTATGGGTGAGTAAGGAATGGGGTAAGTACAAAAGGACCCAAAGGTTCGACGTGCTTCCTATAATTTGGGACCCCATAAGAAGATAAGATAAGATATGGCAGTTAATAATAGATGAAAATTTAATTAACCTAATATATATCAACAAAGTGAGATTATTTATATACCTACTACACTTATATTTGAATGTGAATAATTTATTATAGACTGAGGGACTGGGGGAATCATGACATAGGAGATGCAGCTAGCAACCCATCACTATTGATTTCCTGTTTTAACTATAATCATGATAACATGGTCTAAGGTCTTTTGGCCCTAGGTTCTGCCTACCCCGTATGGGATAAAAACGTGATACTTGAGACAAAACCAATATAAATAAATAAATCTTTTAAGCTAATTTTATTTATCAATTCATATATAGGTAATGCCACCCAATTTTAAATTTTTGAGTTCACTTTAAATGCTAAGTCTGCTGCAGTCAAATGTATTAGCTCTTTCAAACAATATTATCTCTTTCATCTCTTATCTTAGCAATTTCCCAGTTGCCTGATAGAACTCAGCTGTTTACATCTAAACCAAGGGTCTATGTCACATAGTTGAGAGACTATTTGTATGCACATCTTCCACTGTAATCAATTAGGACAGCAATTTGGGCAATTTATGATTAAATTAGGAATTAAAATTAAAGCATATTTACCTAAAGAACCAGCAGTGAAATCAATAATTCCATTTTTAACATTCCCAGATGATTCAGATGAATGGACCATGATATCTGATTATATATTTTTTCAAAAAGATCTTCTATTTATGTCTGAAACAGAAATAAATTAATAGGTGTTACCAACCAGTCTATTTTTTTTTCAAGTGTACCGATTGTAATGGATAAATCGGTTTATTCCCGGTCGTCCCCACCATGTCGTCCCCACTGGGGACGAGTGGGAAAAAAAGTTTCGCTCGTCCCCAGTGGTGACGATTGGCACTTTTTATTTCCCACTCGTTCCGCTATAGACCGAGTTTAAATACAAGGGGTTTTCAATAAGAGATTTCACGGTTTGATAAAATGCTTTAATTACGCTTTTCTAAGCAAGACTGTCAATGGTTTTGATTGAAAGTAACTAAAAAACTGAGGTAATTAGTACAGTATTAACGAATTTACAATAATTCTTACTTCAGGTAATCAACCTATTTTCAATTATTATTATTAATTGCAGATAAGTTGATTATCTGTTATACGCAGTTTGAAACTGTATGAATTATTGTAAATAAGTTGATTATCTGTGATATGCACTGCAAGAATTATTGTAAATTCGTTAATACTGTACTAATTACCTCAATTTAGTTACTGTCAATCAAAACCATTGACAGTCTTGCTTAGAAAAGCGTTATTAAAGTATTTTAACAAACCGTGAAATCTCTTATTGAAACCCTCTTGTATTTTGACTCTCGGTCTATAGAGGAACGAGTGGGAAATAAAAAGTCGTCACCACTGGGGACGAACGAAACTTTTTTTTCCCACTCGTCCCCAGTGGGGACGACATGGTGAGGACGACCGGGAATAAACGGATAAATCTAAATCTTTACGTATTTGCCTTTAGAAGTGAAGAGATTGTACTGGTGCATGCTTGCTCATGTAAGTAACATCTTAGCAAAATATATTTTCCCATGGGTTATTAGGCCGGTATTACATTGTCATGTGCATCATATAAATATGATATCATATCTGTCAAATTCTATGATAATAGATATATGATGACATTCTTCATATTTACATCCCTTCTAATCCATACTAATATTATCCATACTTCCATACTAATATTAAAAAGACGAAAGTCTGTCTGTCTGTCTGTCACCTCTTCACGGCTAAACTGCTGGAGCGATTGTGATAAAATTTGGTATAGTTATGCACTAGGAGTCAAACATAGCCTACTTTCGGGCGCGATATAACAGAGGCGCACGCGGGCGGAGCCGCGGGCAACAGCTAATATTACATACATATTTTTTTTTTTTTAAATACTTTTTACGGCCATGTAAACTAGTCCTTTAAGGCCTTTCTTAAATTTATTAATCTTCTTCAGTCCTACTTTAGTCAAGTCAAGTCAAAAAGTCAAGTCAGTAGTTTAATCTAGTCAAGTGAGTAATTCTAGTCAGTCAGATGGCTAAGTAAAGCGGTGGAAAAAATTCACTTAGCTTTAACTTGGAGATTTTGGTGACAAAGATAAAAGTCACGTAATCGACACTGTATCACTTCCTAACACTCACACTTGTTCACGAACACTTTGCGAATAATAATCCACCGATATTAAGCACAAATAGTAGAAAAAACCTAAGTTTTGGAATTTAAATACAGCGCCGACATAGCAACAGTTTACTTTCCCTCCAAAAACTCCACATACATAATTGATCATATATAAACATCAAATTCTATCAAGATTGCTAATGTTAGTGAGACAAATGAGAATGTTTGTAAACAAATACAGGTGGCTTACTACCATCTCTTAAAACCATGCAAGATCCAGTGAGTGAGGGAGATGTCGCCTTACATCATGTATGGCGCTGTCTCACTTAGTCACTGGATCTTGCATGGTTTTAAGAGACGGTAGTAACCCCCCAGATATGATCCTACTTGTACGCTAGCTGTCAAATAGGATCCCTAGGATCATAGACAATATGAATCATAAGTAGATATATTACCATCATATTATGTTCTTCATATAAATATGACTCATATATCTAGGATCATATTTCTATGATAGTCTAATAGGGGCCATAGTGCACTATTTACACTAGACAATGGAAGGCTTAATGTCATTGTACCCAAGCAACCAGCCAGTATATATACAATCTATGCAAACAACAGCTGCGTAACATGGTTTTTGGTCAGTCCAAAAACAAAGTTGGGATAAAACTTTATTATCCCAATTTCTTTTATGACATTTACGTTAGAAGACATGCATGCGGCGAAAGTGGTTCAAACCACGGTTTGAGATATAACCCCACAGTACCCAGAAATTTTACTGCCTCTCTCCTCACCCTTTAATCACTGGATTAAAGGGTGAGTATACCCGGTTCTCCCCTTCTAATGTTCAATGTACTGACATTGAACATTAGAAGGGAAGAAGGTTAGAGTATACGAAAGGGTGCGCAAGACTTGGGACAAAAAATTTTTCGGAGTGATTTCGCTCGTCCTATTGACACCCATTTTTTATTGTCCCATGTCGTAGACAACATTATTAACATCACTTTTGGTGATGTGAAGATTTTTCGTGCGACGCTTATTTTCCGAGTTTTTCCGTATTTTCGATTTCGGCGACCCAAAAAGGGGGAGGGGATGTCGACATTTTTCACAAATCCGACTTTATGGAGGGTCATAGGTTAGGTTATGGTTATCTTGCGACCCCCAAAATAAGCGAGCGAGCGAAGCGAGCGAGCGTTCGACTTGCGCACCCTTTGCGACACTGACCGGGAGGAACCGGGTATATAACTCTTATAGGCTACTTTTTATCCCAAAGATTGTTCGGGGGCGAAACCCCGGGCCCGGGCAATAGATGGTATTATATAAAAATGATAGCAAATCCTAAAAATTACAAGTTACGGACAGACATGGATATTCTCCAATTAATTGAAAGAGATTGACCATTGATTGAATTGTCAATAAATAATAGGTAAATATCGCAAAGGTACAAGAAAGGCGCGTGCACACACTGCATTGCATGTGGTTATTTGGTTATTGTTATGAAGTCGTATTCTACTTACTAAAACTATAACCACCGATTTTTATATATATAAAGTTGAAAAACAAATCATTATTAACATGGTACAACTATGAATTTTTGGGTATACTATTTTTTTCTAACTTTTTTGAACTTGAATTTTCGAATTGATGCACACTATACACACACTATTCTCAGCCGGCACGACTGACACGTTTGACACACAAACTTAATAGAGATACTACGTTTGACAATATGGGTGAGAGTATGCACAGAGACGGCTTCCATACAACGAAAAGAATGAAGTTTGAAATTCAAACTTTGCATCGCATTTCATGGCCAACTTAAAACAATTTTAAAAAAACCTTGGTGCTACCAACTATGCAATACTAAGGCGCACCCTAGACGCTCATGCGCGCATGATGGAAAATCATCAATCAAAGGGATGGAACTCGAAAGTTTAATTGAATCGACAAATTAATTTAATTTTTTAATTTATATCAAGAATTTTGCGATGATTTATTTGGAAATTAGTTGAGTTAATTGTTCCATCGTAAATCATCGCAAAATTCTTGATTTAAACTTCAAAATTTAGGATTTTTTTGTTTGGAAATCAGTCGATTCAATTTAACTTTCGAGTACCATCCCTTTGATTGATCGTTTTCCATCATGCGCGCATGAGCATGTAATGTGTGCCTAATATCAAAAGTGTGTGTAGGTCAGTGGCGTGCATATCATAAAGACGTTTAGACGTTGCCTACCCTGTACTTTTGTAATAAATAATTTAAAAAAATATATAATCAAAACATATAAATAATAAATATTTTTTCACACAATATATTAAATTATCTTTACAACGCCATCTATGAATCGCGCGAACACGCGGCGCGCCGGCCCGTAGGCGCTGCTAGGCCAGGTCAGCTTTTTAGTAAAACGTCTGAAGTTTACTACTCCCACTAAGAAATCACTATGTATAGATGTGCTTTTGCTTGTGTAGTAGTGCAAGTAAAAAACTTACATGAACAGACACATATGCGCTAAATCACGCCTGCGTGAGTAAATTTAAGACCTCCACTATAGATGAAACAAAATGCTATGAGATGACATTCCATCTCGCTCTCACTTTTGTTACGGCCAATTAGAATTACGCGGTACACATACTTAAATCTGATTAGTGATTATGATCGATTGCAGCAACATGATAACTGTGTCTATTGGATATTAAACGAGTAATGCTGCAAATTTAAAAACGCATAGACTTGAAGACTTTATAGAAACAAGATGACATTCCCAATTCCATAGGGTTATATTTTTATTTCCGTATCGAAATTAACAATATGTTTGTTTTGCTTGCATGCATTTGTTTATTTTGAATGTTTAATTAATTGATAATTGCAATGTGCATTGTTTACAATGAGGTGAAAAAATATCACTTTTATTGTTAATAAATTTACTCAGTTGTAGTTTAAAATTTTCATGTGATTGTTGTAAACCGAGTGTTTGTTTATAAAAACTAAAAAATGACGCGCTAAGTAATATTTCATTTGACGAAAAAATGGCAATAATAATAAATGGATGGTATCAACCGGGATTGATTGGATTTAGTTGAAGTGAAGGGTAAGCTAACAACAACATTATTTAATATTATTTTCAAATTAATATGTTTGCTATGCTTTTCCAAAACTCCCACAGGAGCGTGGAGGTTAAGGCGGTCGTCTTTTGAAAATTTTCAGGGCCTAAGTACTTTCATGATTAATATATTTTAATTTTATCTTCTTGCTCGTTACTGTTTTAGTTGTAACTCAAATACCTACCTATACCTAAATTATAAGTGTAGATTAAAATAGAAATAGTTCTGGTCTAGGTAGGTTTTTGCCTACCCTAAGGAAAATGTCTGTGGCTCTGTGCAC
Source organism: Apomyelois bistriatella (assembly GCA_947044815.1). NCBI lineage: Eukaryota > Metazoa > Arthropoda > Insecta > Lepidoptera > Pyralidae > Apomyelois > Apomyelois bistriatella. The sequence goes on from OX345693.1 coordinate 5,580,507, forward strand.
GTCACTGGTGTAGGTACTTACACTACCTACTACGCCAGGAAAACTAGTCCATTAAGGCCTTCCTTGAATTTATTAATCTTTTTCAGTCCTACTTTATTTAATTTAAGTCAAAAAGTCAAGTCCGTAGTCTAGTCAGTCAGATGGCTGAGTGAAGCATTGGAAAAACTTCACCTAGCTATAACTTGGTTTTGGTGACAAAGATAAAAGTCACATTATCAACACTGCACCACTTCCCAACACTCACGCTTGTTCACAAACCCTTTGCAAATAATAATCTATCAATATTATGCACAAATTCTCGAAAAACCTAAGTTTTGGATAGGAGTGGAAATTTTTAAAACGCTTGAATTTTTTTTCTGTCTCTAGAAATAAGGTTCCTTGATACTTTGATACCAGAAATAAATCTCAGATTTTTTAAATCAGCCAATTATTTTAAATAAAATATTTTATTTTAATGACGAATTAATGGCGTCGCTACGGCTTTTGCGGTCTATTCCTTTGCTTCGCTCAGTAAAAAAAAAAACAAATGTCATTGTCATGTTGGTTTTGGTTGTCATTCGAGGACGCCTCAAGGAAGTCCTTCAACTTTCCTTGAAAACGGTATATTGTTTCCTTGAGCAAACTCCAGTGAGGATTAGTCAAGGAATGACGTTCCGTTTCATTTCTGTATGTTGGTAAACCGCTCAACTTTTTGACGTAAACAGAGTTTTTGACATAGTTAGTTTCTTTTTCAATTTTAGCTTACTGGCATAGATTTATTATAAAACAACAAAATATTTAATACACAAAGAACTTATTACAGTGGGTACAAGTTCTTTTAAATCTGGTCCTCAATAAATGCACCTACTTTTCGTTAAACGAAACTTTCGAGGCTTCTTTAAGGTACCTCTTGACCAACCTTATATTTTGACAGTTCGTTCCTCACCTCCAGTGAGTAATTTCCTTAAGGTGAGGAAGCTAGTGTCAACTATGAATACCATTAAGGTCGAGTGAGGATGAGTCGAGTTTGAGGAAACGTTAATATAATACTAGCTGTTCCCCGCGGCTTCGCCCCGCGTGGGACTCGGTTATATCGCGCCCAAAAGTAGCCTATGTTTGACCTCAGGTCGTTAACTAAATCCCTACCAAATTTCATCACCATCGGTCCAGCAGTTTAGCCGTGAAGAGGTGACAGACAGACAGACAGACAGACAGACTTTCGCATTTATAATATTAGTATGGAGTATGGATAGTATGGATGGGTGTAATAAGAGACGGTAGTTGTAACCCCCCAGAGAACTATTCCGTTCACCTCTAAACAGATGCTGGTACGATTAATTACGATTTATAAGCAGGCCTGTTATTGAACTGACTGGAACTTGCATGGTTTTCTTTTAACGTCGTGGTAGGCCTCCAGGTGGGTGGCTTACCACCACTCAAAACCATGCAGGATCCAGTGAGTAAGGGAGATGTCGCCTTACATCATGTATTGCGCTGTCTCGCGTGACACACATATTCTCAAACGTTTCCTTAAACTCGCCTCATCTTCACTCGACCTCAATGGTATATATAATACACTAGCTTCCTCACCTTAAGGAAATATTACTCCCTGGAGGCATATATATTACACTAGCTGTTGCCCGCGGCTTCGCCCGCGTGGGACTCGGTTATATCGCGCCCAAAAGTAGCCTATGTTTGATCTCAGGTCGTTAACTACATCCCTACCAAATTTCATCACAATCGGTCCAGCAGTTTAGCCGTGAAGAGGTGACAGACAGACAGACAGACTTTCGCATTTATAATATTAGTATGGATTCTGTGACTTAGGAGAGACGATGTTGAAACGTTTAACCCATATCAAAAAATGAAACGTATTTAAAGTAATGTATGTGGCGACATCTCCCTACTCTCTGGATCTTGCATGGTTTACTTTCTAGATAGTCCCATCATCAGATCAGGAGCTGATGATAAAATCATGGAGTAATCGAGGGAAATCGTCAAGTTTTATTGCGATTGGGATATTTTTTATATATTCCATGTCAATAAGGTGAGACGTGCTGATGACGTTTAACCCACTTTTCAAAATAAATAAATACGATGGTACTACCTGGTGACCTACATCATCTCTTAAAACCATGCAAGATCCAGTGTAAGGGGGATGTCGCATTACATCTTGTATCTCGCTGTCTCCCTAGAGGCATATATTATATTCTGTGAGTTAGGAGAGACGATGTTGAAACGTTTAACCCATATCAAAAAATGAAACGTATTTAAAGTAATGTATGCGGCGACATCTCCCTACTCTCTGGATCTTGCATGGTTTACTTTCTAGATAGTCCCATAATCATCAGATCAGGAGCTGATGATGAAATCATGGAGTAATCGAGAGAAATCCTCAAGTTTTATTGCGATTGGGATATTTTTATATATTTCATGTCAATAAGGTGAGACGTGCTGATGACGTCCCGTTAACCCACTTTTCAAAATAAATAAATACGATGGTAGTACCTGGTGACCTACTATCATCTCTTAAAACCATGCAAGATCCAGTGTCTAAGGGGGATGTCGCATTACATCTTGTATCGCGCTGTCTCGCTTACTCACTGGAACTTGCATGGTTTTATTAAGAGACTGTAGTAACCCCCCAGGGGGTGCTAAAGAAGTTGATGGTGACGCCGCATATCATGAGACTTGTAGGCTGGTGCCGTGCGTGGTGCTTTGCAAAGGCAGTAAAAAAAGAATAAAAAAAAGAAAAGCAAGAAAGAAAACATGGTTGTTTTTCAGCATCCGATATTATTTTATACTTTGCTTGTTTTCGTAATTATTCGTCTTAATCAATTATGAATGAAGTTTAGTAATTGGATTATTAAAAATATTTTTGTTAAGTTAAATAAATGTTTATATCCTAGAGGTTAGCGTCAATAAAGTGCTTGTAGATAGTAAAGTTGTATTGGAAAAAAGATGATTTCTATGCGTATTCCATGATTTTAGTAAGTGAAGTATCAATTATATTAATCTATATCTAATTGTTTAGTTAGAAACAGTATGTTCATTGTCTTTGTAAAATATAATGTCAAGCTTTCGACGTGTCGTTCTTTGGATTTACTATTGTATAAGCCGCCATGTTTGCCCTTTTTATATTTTCTAATTATGTGAAATGTTCGAATGCTTTAGCTTTGAGAAAGGTCGCAATTTTTAAATATTTATTATCTTTTGACATAATACAAGACAGTAAATTATCACATTTTAAAAAGTCAAAAAGGTTTGAATATAACTTTCATCCTTTGTTTAGGTGTAGTTCAGAATGGTTGTCGGTTCAGCGGCATATCCTGGGAGGCAAGTGCTCCACAAAATGCAGCCAATGGGTATGACTCCTCGTGAGCTCTCTGAATACGATGACCTGGCGACGGCTCTCATAGTTGATCCTTACCTCAACATTACTACACATAAAATGAATATTAGATACAGACCCTTAAAAACGAACAAGGAAGAACTAAAGCAAATAATAAAAGAATTTATACAAACCCAGGATTACAATAAAGCATATACAAGGTTAGCCAGTGGGGAATGGATGCCAAGACATTTTAGTAAAAATAAACATCAACAAAGTAAATTGAGGGAACATGTAAGTATAATATTGAACTTGGTCAGTAATTTTGTATATGAGTTCTAGTAAATATTATGTTATATATATTATCTACTTAATACATATTTTTTTAAATGTATAAAGATGCAGAAGAAAAATCAAAGCTATTTTTTTTATTAATTTATTTTATAAATATTATGTTTACTCAGTGAGTCTTGAAAGTATCCAGACAAGCATATCTTACAAGAAATTATATTTATTATCCTATATTTATTAATGTATTAAAATTGTTTATTATTGTCAGTGTGTTTTTGTGTATGAATATAATACTCTTTGTAGTGGGCAATACTTAGGTGCTTATTGTTCTTACCATTGAGGAATTACATAGAAGGAATGAATTAACGTAATGATTACTGGTTTCATCATGAGAGTCTTTGATTAGTTCCAGTTGCCACCAGTGGCGCACTGATCAGTACAGAACATTTCTCATTGTCATTCACATGTGTTTACTCGTGTTCGTAAATGAATAAATAATTGTAAATCGGGGAAAATAATATTTACGTTGCAACCCAAAAAATTTACTTTTATTTTGCAACTTATAAATTTTTCATTTTATAAAAACTAATGATAGGTCCGTCGCATGCCATCTAGCATGGAATAGAAACAACTTTATCAAAAAACATCTTAAAGCCTGTTTGACATGTGTTGAAGTATTTCTTTTTAACTTGTCCACTCATCACTAGATGGTGATTAGTTCCCGGACCCCTCGACGCGACGCCACTGTGTTGTCTAAGGAAAATATAAATTTGCCAACTCCACTTTATATATCCCCTGCGGTTCTTATCCCTTCACTGTACTGCCCAGGTGATTTAAATAATGTAGAAATTTAATCTTCATTTTCAGATATACCGATATCTAAGAGTATTTGACAAGAAGGCTGGTTTTGTTATAGAACCATGTTATAGATATTCCCTAGAAGGCAGAGTTGGGGCGAAGATTTCCACTACTAAGAAATTTTTTAAACATGAGAGAATAGATTTTTTGGTAGGTTGTATTGCAGAAATGACAGAAGAAGAAGAAAAGCAATTACTGCATCCGGGCAAAAACGATTTTTCTGTTATGTATAGTTGTAGAAAAAATTGTGCACAATTGTGGCTTGGACCTGCAGCATACATAAATCATGATTGTAGGCCTACCTGCACCTTTGAAGCTACTGATCGTGGCAAAGCTTTTGTTCGTGTTCTAAGAGACATCGAGGTTGGTGAAGAAATAACATGTTTTTATGGTGAAGATTTTTTTGGAAATGGCAATTGCTATTGTGAGTGTGAAACTTGTGAGAGACGCGGAAAAGGAGCCTTCTCTGTTAAAAGTCCACATAGTGATGAGCAAGCTACACGGTATAGGTTTAGAGAAACTGATAATAGAATTAATAGGACTAAAGCTAAACAAACTCAGAAAATTAATGATAAGAATACAGATAAGACTCGAATGACAAGTAGACAAAATTCTAGTATTGTATCTCCCCTTAGTATGAAAGAAATGAAGCAAAAAGGATTAACAAAATATGATGCTGAACTGTTGATAGCTCAGGGATGTATTGCTGATATTGTTGATGGGTCTATTGATAAACAACCTCAGGGTAGTAGAGAATCATCAGCTTCAAGAAGAGGTGAAAGGTTACGTCGAAGAACAAATAGCAATCGCACATCAAATGGAGTAGTACAAACATCAAGGAATACAAAACGTGTGCCACCTTCAAGATGTTGTAGCACAACCAGTTCACGTAGTAGTCGAGATTCTCATAGTGGGATTGTTTTGAGAAGTCACAAACGCTTACTTGATTCCTGTACAGTGACTAACTGTGACAAATTAAAAAACATTAACATAAAGGAGACTGACGCTAAATTAGAAAGAAACCTTAAAACTCCTAAAGAAGAAACAGACTTGCCTAGTTCTGTAGAAATGGAAAAAATAGTTATTAAATCAGAGCCAGGGCATGAGAATTTTAAACACAATTTTGTGTCAGAAGAAGATTCTGTGGTTGATGTTAAAATGGAAAATGTAGAGAAGGAAAGTAATGTAAAGGAAACTCAATTACAGAATATGGAATTGAGTTCATCTTTTGAAGCCAAAATGGAAGATCTCCCTTGTAATACCAACATAGAACAAAAAGTTGAAGATGTTGAATGTGCAAGTGATACTTGTTCTAAAAGTGAGATTTATGACTTTAGAGAAAATGTTAATCCTAGTGAACAAAATGATTGTAAATTGAGTAAGAGTAACAAAATAGATGTATCAAATCGAACCCAAGAGACTAAGAAAGACATGGATTCAGGGCCTCCTTGGTTAGCAGATAATTCTAACAAGGGCAGTGAATATCCATGTACCCCACCAAGAAGAGGGTTAAAATTGACATTACGTGTAAAGAGGAGTCCTGTTGTGGAAGAAGTTATGGATTGTGGTTCCACTGCAGAGGTTCCAGAGTATGAGGTGTTGCGATTGGAGGGTGTAGACCCTGAGACAGTGCGGCGCATGAAGAAGCGTCGACGTTCGAAAGAGCGTCATCGGAAGCACAGCCCCATCCGTCCTTTGCCTCCAATGAAACGTCTAAGGTTGATTTTCGGCAATGAAAGTCGAACTATTGACTTGCCTCCTGCTATATCAGCAGACTGACCGCAACTACCTTATGGTTATGTCTCCACCGTTATTATTCAATTATTAGTTTAATTTTCACTGACTAGGATATTTTAGCTAGTATTTATTTACATGTGAAATTCTGATTTTAAGATTGTGTGATAGGCATCAAATTTTCATTTGATGATTCCAAGGACATATTTATTAAAACTAAAACATTTAAATTGTTATTTCATTAGCACTTATCGATTATTTCCCAATTTTGTAGCACATATACGTTTTATCAAATAAGTTTAATAATGTATGAAAATGTACCTAATTATAAGTTCCATTGGAAATGGAATATTACTGCCTTTACTTTAAATAGAACTGAATTGACTTATTTGATGAAGAGGTATTTTGGATCTGTTCTCTCAACTGCTTTATAAAATATCGTAAAATCGGATTTGTATATAGGTATTGCATGTGTGAATGCATTGAATTTGTATGTATTTAGTGAATATTGATTGGTTTTCGTTGGAGCATTAAAACAATGAATAACACCAAAGTGGATATTTGTTTGATTAAGTCATTGTCATGATTACACTATGACACCCTTCAGTCACAGCCGCCGCCGGTCTCTTCGAAAAACGTGAATCCATTCATCATTTGCTACATATTTATTTTTTCCGTTCCTTCCTCGTCTTTGACATGCCATGGCCGTTGTGAATATATTACGTACAGTCAGCGTTATTTTCAAAAGTTTGTAACATCCAAATACTTTACATGTCTTTATTACGTTGGAATAAGGTCGTGTCGCGAACAATGCAGGTAGCACAATTTGATGATGATGATCAATAATCATGGGCCCAAGCGACATTTAGTGTGACGTGTAAACAATCACAACGTAACAACGTACAGCATATACAGTGATACACTGTGCTTTTGACAACCACGACATTGGCAAAATCATCGTTTGACTGAACGATGGAGACATAAAACAAAGAATTGAATTGTAAATCAAAATTATACATATGTCGTAACTACTTGATCGCTTTTGTTCAAATAAAACCAATTTTCGTGTGGTCTAATAACCATTTTTTTTTTTAGTTAGAGCGTCAGACGTATTATCACTAGAAGCGAATATTTCACAATATGTTGAAATAATCAAAATGTTTGCGTCCGTCAGAATGACCGGTCACTAAACGTATATTACGTTGAATGTATGCTAAACATTGCTTCTGTATTGATTATCTTTGCTTCCGATTAAAAAGAATTGCTTCCATCGTAAATTAGAAGAAATAAAACATTTTTGGGTGACTGTTCATTCTGACATGTGAATGGCCGGTCACCTAGCCGTAGTGTCTTTGCTGCGTGGAATTCATAAAATCTTCATAAACCAATAATTGCTGCCCATTTGTTTCCTTCAAACGTAGTATACGTGATTTTGAAATTCTGACGGAAACCAAAAAATTAAGAAAAATATAACCTCCAGTTCTTGACAAAACTAGATGAGCAATAATGTTATTAACGAAAATAAACCGAACAAGTGCGAGTCGGATTCACCCACCAAGTTTTCTGTGATAGCTAGACAGCTGAAAATTTTAAAGATGGAGTATTTTTGTTGCCACTATAACAACAAATACTAAAAACAGAAAACAAAATAAATATTTAAGGCCGTATCTGAATTTTCGGGGGTCCAGTGCTGCCCCCATTTAAAATAAATAATTTCAAAGAAAACGGAGACATCATTTAAAATTTTGCTACTACCAAGCCCTAGATAACCCTTCAAAGTATTTTATGAACTACTGTTTACAGTTTAAAGTGAGAACTTTAAGCTTTACTACGCACATTTGCGAAAAACGGCCACTTTTGGCAAAGTGCGTAGTTAAGCTTAACGTTCTACTATTACTGTTTACTATATAATGATATAGTAAACAGTAGTTCATAAAATACTTTGAAGGGTTATCTAGGGCTTGGTAGTAGCAAAATTCTAAATGGTGTCTCCGTTTTCTTTGAAATTATTTATTTTAGGAAAATCCATATAATGTTATGGATGTAAATGTACGAAGACCTATCCAACTACACCACACAAGACAAGGCAAGTGGCAGTGGGCGGTAAATTTAATAGAAAAAAAAAGAAAAGAAACATTATTTAAATACAAGCTTTTTAAGATATTGCATAGATTTTATCGCAGGCTCTGAGCGCGGCGAGCGAATCGAGAAATTCCGTAACGAAAAAAAACCTGACACCTGACTACCATGTAGCTCGGGCGAACTTAATGCATAACTTGATACTTATTTTTATTAGGAAGTACCTTTTGAGAATAGACGAGGAAATAATTAACAGAATGGGAAATACCTACCTATAGAGTTATGAAAAAAAGGGAAGGGAGGGAAGACGAGGGAGGAGGGTCGCGAGGTCTACTGTTCACAGAACCATAGTTTAGAATTAATTTTGATGTTTCAATTATTTGTTTCGACTCGCTCCTTTGCCTTACAATCCATACTAATCCATACTAATATTATAAATGCGAAAGTCTGTCTGTCTGTCTGTCACCTCTTCACGGCTAAACTGCTGGACCGATTGTGATGAAATTTGGTAGGGATGTAGTTAACGACCTGAGGTCAAACATAGGCTACTTTAGGGCGCGATATAAATAAATAAATAATAAATAAATATATAGGGACAAATCACACAGATTGAGCTAGCCCCAAAGTAAGCTCGAGACTTGTGTTATGGGATAGTAACTCAACGATACTATATTTTATAACAAATACATATATAGATAAACATCCAAGACCCAGGTCAATCAGAAAAAGATCATTTTTCATCTTGACCTGACCGGTACAACCTTGATATAACCGAGTCCCACGCGGGGCGAAGCCGCGGGGAACAGCTAGTGAGTAGGTATATAAATGAACAATGTACACAAAATAGTGGTAAAGGTAGTGGTTCAACATAAAATAATACATATAGGTATAGGGAACTGTCCCTACACGTGCTTCAATATCAAAGAATAAAAATACTGCATAAATAAATAAATAATTGCACAAGTAAAAAAATGCTATGCAATAGCTTTACCGCGGCAGTCCCCGAGTGCCACACGTTTTTTTTGTTAATAAAATGAACTCAAAAGTTTAAAATAAATTAACTCTGTTAAGGAATATAACACTTTATGGGCGTGTTACATTTTGATGAACAAACCTCCATATCTTAAGGCCCGGACCGGATCCCACCAAAGCGGAGCGAGACGAGATGAGTGAGGTGTGTTTTAAACAACCAATAGAAATTCATTCACATATCTAGTCTCTCCGCTCAGCTTCAGTGGCGGTTGACTGCCAACTAGACGCCGCGGAGACGAGAGATGTGAGCGGCGCGATCGAACTAAACTGCAATCTTAAAAAACATCGCACACATCTCTTGTTACAGTCTAGTTTGTACGCATCTCCGGTCAGCTTTGGTGGATACACCTTTGTTGAAAAACATCTTTGGTGGAGTCGGGGCCAGGTTAACTGGTACTTACAATGGACGATACCTCGATGAACACTAGCGCCACCATCATTTAAAAAAAAATCATTATTCACTGAAAACACAAGTTATCAAAATTCCCTGTTATGTAATTAAGGTTCTGGATCTGAAGTTTAATTTAATCATATTAAATTATACTTTCCTATAGATATAAATTGCAAAACTGCTAAAAGTGGCCGTTTTAAGCACTATTGCAATTTGTAACTATAGGGAAATATAATTTAATAGTTTATTATGTTTGAAGTAAACTTTAGATCCAGAACCTTAATTACAAAACACGGATTTTTAATAACTTGTGTTTTCAGTGAATAAAGATTTTTTAATGATGGTGGCGCTAGTGTTCACCGAGGTATCACATTAAATCACAACACCTTTTGGATTCATAGCTGCTATATTGATTATCAAAGCGGGCGTCCAAAATGAGGCTCTAATTCATGCACGACACTTAAACCAAGGCCCCGCTTCTTAAATGCTCGTTTTTTTTAGTGTTAGGGACACGGGTGATTACTGACACCCTGACTAGAGATAATTATTTAGATGTTTTGATAATACTACCCGATATTTCAATAAGTTATCGAGGCCAAGTTACATGAAAATGTGTGATAATACTAAATGTTCTGGTAGTAATAAGAGTTGTACAGGTTTGATAGAAGAAGTTTGATGTTGGCTGCTTCCCACTGGTCAGTGTAGGTAGTAGGTCAGGAGTAGAAATTTCTCTGGGTAGGTCTATGTCCAATATTTGAGTTGTGGCTAGCTGAAATAATGATGATCATACGAGTTCACACTACACATTCATATTTATTAATCCACATATCATAAACTCAAAAAAATAGACGCAACATATTAATCTGAGAGATTATTTACTATTTTTATATAATTTTATTTTAATATACTTTACAAGATTTTCAAATAAAATATAAACAAAAGTTCGCGAAATTAATAATAACGAAGAATTTAATATTTTTAGTTTTTTATTAAAAACTTAGTGGATATATTGACATTCAAGTCCAATTCACACTGGTAGTGGTTTCTTGTCAGGGCCAGGATGGGACCACTAGATTATTGGTTTGTCTAATGTCCATATCTGAAAAAGCAAAAATGTAATGTTACATCCCCATGATAAAATATGTGATCTGTGTGCACTGTGCTGTTGGAATGGCAATCACAGATTAAAACCTCATCATGAGTTCCTAGCTAGGCTTCAACTGATGTTAATTAAATATCAGGAGCTATGTAAGTGAAATTAGATGTTTACAGCTTCAGTATACTAAATATTAATAGCTTTTTGTTGAGACCTAAATGTGTGTCAAAGTTTTGTTTTTGAGATATTCAATTAATGAACAGAATAATACATTACTTACTTCTGGAACTCCCATTCTCTGTTGTCTAAAGGGCAGACTTGTCTAGTTTTCAGCCAACGTGAGATACAGTGAAAGTGAAATGCATGCTGTAAAAAAAACAATAAATGCTACATATCAGAAAAAAAAACGTTTAGTGACTATATTTATATTAGCCACTGTTAATATTGTGTACCTAATGATTATAATTTCAACTGTTTTTCAGGTTACATTCTTATTGTATTGATTTTGGGCCCAGAGATCTGCTAAATTAGTTATTAAATTATTTTGTTCTTGAAGTGTGTTAATACCTCGCCTTTAAGGATTTCAAATCTGGAAACCACACAACCATAACTATTCATAAAATATTTTTTCTATTTAATATTTTATATGAAATAACCAAAATTAGGTGAAATTATCATTATCACTATCATCACTTCCTTGAAATAACACAGGTTACATTGATCCCGAAAAGTACGGGAGTCCTGTAGGTTTGGTCAAAAAGTCAGCTAATGTAGATGACACTCCTGTGTATGATAAACTACAGGTAACTCCACTGGGTGTAGCTCTTTTTTTTTTGCTTTGGAAATCGAAATTTCATTCTTAAGTCCCTGGCGCGACATTTTGCAAAAGAGAAATTGTTCACAGTTGAAGGGATAAGCGAGAGACATTTTGCTAAAGAGACATTTTGCGAAAGAGACGTTTTGCGCCTGAGCCAACCAATCTTCCTGAATTTTCGCATACACATAGCTAGGAGTATTGAGGACATAGGGTACCTTTCAATCCGGGAAACAGTTCCACAGAGAAATTTACGCTGGCGCAGCCGCGGGCAAAAGCTAGTAACGATATAAAGCACAGCCAAAGAATTAAATTTAGTTAATTTTGTAGAATGTGCTCAACATGAAAAAAAAACTGTTTTGTTGACAACACTTTTGAGCTTTGGAATTAATTTTCTTTTTTAAGGTGATACCTCGGTGAACACTAGCGCCACCGTCATTTAAAAATCATTACTCCCTGAAAACACAAGTTATCAAAAATCCCTCTGCTGTAATTATGGTTCTGGATCTGAAGTTAATTTTAATCATATTCAATTATTAAATTATAGTTCCATAAAGTTACAAATTGCAAAACTGCTAAAAGTGGCCGTTTTAAGCAATAATGCAATTTGTAACTATCGGGAATTATAATTTACTAATTTAATATGTTTAAAATTAACTTCAGATCCAGAACCTTAATTACAGCAGAGGGATTTTTGATAACTTGTGTTTTCAGTGAGTAATGATTTTTAAATGACGGTGGCGCTAGTGGTCACCGAGGTATCACCTTAATATTAAACCAAGATAGATATTTAGTGGACCTACCACCACCAGTATTTTAAATTGCACCACTATTTAAACATGCGGCCCTATATCAATGGCCCTATATATATAATAACATTTTTCACTCAATTCCACTTGGTTCCCACAAATTCATAGGTAACAATAGTTTTTCTATTGTGCCTGGATTCTGTGAGTTAACAGGTTAAGTAGTGAATATGTTTAAACAAGTGTAAGACTTACATTACATACTCCCCAAGCCACTGTACACTCCTCACTAGTAGCTGAAGCTTGGTTTGCCTGGCATTCTATGCAGAGATCCATGATGTGATTACGGCAGATGGCACAGTTGTCCACTACAATATCTAGAAATTAAATAATATAGATTTAAGGTATATGTGAACCATTTGTTTAAACAGTTAACATTTAAATTTGCAGCTCCTAAGAAAAAGGGTGGTTATGTTTAATGTAAATAAATAAGTATATTTTGTATATTTGATTGGAATCTGTTGTGAAAATAAATAAATATATAGGGACAAATTACACAGATTGAGTTAGCCCCAAAGTAAGTTCGAGACTTGTGTTATGGGATACTAACTCAACGATACTATATTTTATAACAAATACATATATAGATAAACATCCAAGACCCAGGTCAATCAGAAAAAGATCATTTTTCATCTTGACCTGACCGGGGATCGAACCAGCTACAACTACAATCCTTGAAGAATCACTATCACTACATAGTATAAAACAAAGTCACTTTCTCTGTCCCTTTGTATGCTTAAATCTTTAAAACTACACAACAGATTTTGATGCGGTTTTTTTAATAGATAGTGATTCAAGAGGAAGGTTTTTATGCCCATGTGAAGCCGGGGCGGGTTGCTAGTACATACTAAACCAAGCATAGTATTAAGAAAAACTGCATCAAATCATCAGTTGTTCCAAAATTCTAAAATGACAATATTTAAAACCACCATAAAGGCTTTCATGCATCATAACAGATACCTTGTATTGTGCAGATTTTAGACATTTATTAGGATGAGAAATATTTTTGACCTGTTTAAGACCAGTCCAGTTAGTGTTCATGACCAGATCAAGTAAAATACCATTGTGCGCATCATCATCATCTGTGATTATACCTTCAATTCACCTTACCTTGTCGTTCATATGCAAGTAGTTGTGTATTTTCTAAATGGTTATGTTTTCAACAATGTTCTTATTTTGAACTCACCCCAAGCCCAGAGAGCAACTGCATTCCACTGAAATTAAATAATAAATCAGTTTGGAAAAATTAAACAAAGAATAGGTACCCATCAATCAGGTATTTTTACTGAAAGCAACGATGATTCGGCGTTTGGTAAAAAACGTCTTGTTTGTACTTACCTTTTTTACTTCGAATCTTTTTTTATCTCCCTTTCCGCTACTTGAAGAAGCCATCTCTACTTCCTCTTCGTCAACATCCATAACGGCTGCCATTTTTACAATTACCTTATTTTAAAAATTATTATCAAATTTTATTTGGGAGGCAGGATTTCAGATTTTGTAGTGAGTGAATGACAGTGGAACAAACATCCATCAGTGGTCATGGTCAGTGGAATGACATGACAAAGTGATAGATCAGATTAGCGACATTGACATATGGATGACGTTTTAAGGTAGGCGCAGACTTTGACGGACCGCAGCGTGCCGGGCCGGGCCGCAACACATCACAACACAAAAGGCGTACTTAGCACACCGGTGACGGGCCGGGCCGCATTAGGCCGGGACTCCACCAAAGCAGAGATGTGTGCGGTGTGCTGTGTGCTGTGCGAGAAGAGATGTTTTTCAGCTCGCGGGACTCCACCAAAGCGGAGATGTGTGCGGTGTGCTGTGTGCTGTGCGAGAAGAGATGTTTTTCAGCTCGGGTGCGGGGCGTTGAGTGCTCAGTACGCATTCTGACACGAAAGGTAGACGATGTCGCTATTATTACAAAAAAAGTATCTTCTTTTACTTGAAGAAGAACTACAGTCTGAAGAAGCAGAATTGATAGCTTTATACTACCTAAACAAAAGAAAACATCGGTTTTGGAAAAGAAGTCACTTGTATTACCATACCAGTCATGGAGAATTTTTTACTCTGTTTAATGAGTTAGATGATGAAAGTTTTACCAAGTCCTACAGACTACCGAGGAATATATTCTACGAACTACATAACTTAATTAAACCGCATATATTTAAGCAAGATACTAACTACAGGAGATCTATCTGTACCCAAGAGCGGCTAGCAGTATGTTTGAAGTAAGTACCTACCTAATTATTTTTTTGTTAATGTGTGTTTGTGTTTATGTGTGTTATCTGCGTTTGAATGTGATCAGTCTTTTTTGAGTGTTTGTTTTTTTTTTGTGTAAAAGGGCTAAGTGAGAAGTACTCAAAACGAGAATCAAGAAGTACGAGAATACATGAAAAATATTATGTAAACTGAGGTATGTAAGGATTACGAGAAATCGAGATCCATTGTCTCTTTCTACCCCTCCGGGAGACTGGAGTGATGCATATTATGTAAAAACCAAATATATTTTTATATTATCTTATTTATTCATAAAGAAAACAAAAAAATCAACTGCCGTTCTTCATCAATTCAAATCAACTTCAAACGTAAGGTTATATTAGAAACATAACGTACAAAAAAATTATAACAGTAAATCACATGAGACATATTGCTTTCTTTTCCATATAGTTACAAATTATCATATATATTAGTGTCTTCTTCGTTTCTGAATGCTTCTTCTATCTGTTCATCGGTCATGTGCGTATCTTCCAAGCTTGGAACAGGTGCCTGTGTCGAACTTGGACCCGGTGTTTGTGTTGAGCTAGGAACCGGTGCCTGTGTTGAGCTAGGAACCGGTGCCTGTGTTGAGTTAGGACCACCGGCCTGTGTTGATGTAAGAACCGGTGCCTGTGTTGAGCTAGGACCCGGTGTCGAACTTGGACCCGGTGCTGAAGTGTAACCGGGGGAATACCAATTATTTTCATTTGTGTTATACCATGTGTTTTGTAGCTCAAGTTCTTCCAATTCTAAAAGAACATTGAAAATTTTACGTTTAGCCTGAAGCTGCATATATTGAGAAAGTTTTTTTACACTTTTTGATATCGACAGAAAAAAAGTGTCCATTTCGTCAAGGGTATTATTTTTCTCTATCAATGATTGTATTTCTAGTTTTTCTTGGCGTATTCTTTCACGGTTTGCATGGTGCTGTATAAGTAAATTACTTATTTCATCCGATTTTCTTGTTGCATTTCTGCATGTCGAGGCTGAGACGCTTGATGTCGGTGACGGCGAATGTTGTACAGATGGACGATCTTCTGGAGTGCTTCTTGTATGATTGCTTGATGTTTCAAAAAACTCATCGGTTACATTATTTTCCAATGAATTTGTTTCCTGTTCATTTATATTTGTTTGTGAGGTATAATTTGTAGTCCTGTTTCTATTCGTCATATATGGTATCAAAAATTCCATTACCTTCTCATATTTCCATTCACGAATTTGTTTACCACTCTGTCCACTTCTAGTGGCATTCTTCCTTTTTAATGCGTCCCGGTGGCTGTCTCTCAACTTTTTCCACTTAGATTTAGCCGTTTTTACTGAAATAAAAATAATTGAAATCATTATAAATATTAAATGTTGACATTGCCATAGTCAAAATATACTTACCGCATTATCACTCATGCAGAATTTATAACCATTATAAATATTTAAAAAATACCAGAGTTTCAAGGGAAACCAATTTATAAAAAAAAATATCTGAAATCAAACAAACAAAACGGATTGTATCTCTCGTACGTGGTCGCGGCAGACGGCGGCGTCGAAATTTGAAATGTTAATAAATGAGTGATAAATCCATTTTATTTGTTTGATTTCAATGTGTTGTGCTCGTGTGAATCTTAGACTTTTAATTGTTTCTTTTCTATTATTTAAAAATGGCTATAACTTTTGAACGAGTGAAAATTCTGTAAATACATAATTTCAGTAATGCCTAATCTTTTATAGTTCCGGAAACAACACGACACTGATTAAGATATTATTTTGAAATGACCCTTCTATTCTAACTGAAACCACGACACATAAATATAAATCTATATTATAATTATTACAGGTATTTGGCGACTGGTTCAAAATTTTCACAAATAGCTGAAAATTTTAGGATTGGAAAATCGACTGTTCCAAGAATTATAGAAGATGTCTGCGATGCCTTGTGGACAGTATTACAACCTTTGGTTATGCCAGAACTTAATGAAAATGATTGGAAAAAAATTTCAAAGCAATTTGAAGAAATCTGGCAATTCAAAAACTGCGTCGGGGCCATTGATGGCAAGCATGTGTACATGTTTGCACCCCCAAAATCTGGGTCCTCATATTACTGTTATAAACACAGGTTTTCAACTGTAATGATGTGCGTAGCCGACGCTACCCGAAGAATAATTATGGTAGATATAGGTTCAATGGGAAGGTTCAGCGATGGTGGTATTTTTGCTGATAGTATATTCGGAATTCGTTTGAGAGAAAACAGACTAAATCTACCACAGCCACAACCCTTGTACCAAAATGGAGAACCTGTACCGTTTGTTTTTATTGGAGACGAAGCTTTCCCTTTGATGACTAACTTAATGAGACCATATCCACGCGATAATTTAAATAACGAAAAACGAACATACAATTATAGACTTTCAAGAGCTCGTCGTATTGTGGAAGCTACATTTGGTGTATTATCACGGAAATGGTACGTATACCGTAAAGAATTTGAATGTAAAATAGAAACAGTGGAAAAAGTGATAAAAGCAACGTGTGTTCTACACAACTTTTTAATTGACAAGATGCCTGGCTATCTAGATAATAATGAAACGGGTTTGGCCACGACTATGTTTAACGACACAAACGTGGAAAATCTATTATCGAATGACAATATGGATGCCTATCAAGTTCGAGAAAAATTCTGTAGTTATTTCAACAACGAGGGCGCCGTTCCATGGCAAGACACTCGTATTACAATATTACTTGAACGAAATACTTAATATAATAAATTGCACTTACCGTCAGATAATTGAGTTTCTTTCAAAACGTTCTCCCAAGCTGCATCTTTGACGTCAGTAAGTTTATAGGTATCTATTGATGTGTTCCATAGACATGGATATTTTTTTACTGATTCAATAAATTGTTCATCCATTACGTTTTATTTAAATTAACTAATTGTTTACGTTGAAAAATACAAACTGCACAAATTATTCACGATAAAAGCGTGTGCTCACGTGCACGGTACTAGCAAGATGGCCGGCCGGCGCGCGCGCGGGGTTCTGCGGGTTGCTAGCGGGCGAGAGGGGGGAGGGTGACATCGCTCACTCTGCACGCCGCTCACATCTCTCGTCTCCACTGCGCGTCGTCCGCGCACAGCTCACATCTCCGCTTCCATCGCGACATACAAATATTACACATCTCCGTACAGCGATCTCCACTGAAGCTGAGCGGAGAGGAGACGTGTCAATAACTCAATTCTATTGGTTGTTTAAAAAACATCTCCTCTCCGCTCGTCTCGTCTCCGCTTTGGTGGAGTCCCGGCCTTAGAGGTGAGACATACTAGATAAAACGCGGACTGAGTCTTGCGAGTACGCGACTCAATGGACTCATTGCGTAAACAAATGATTCCCGTAAATGCGTGTCTTGCGTATAAGGGCATTATGGACTAGTTTTACAAGTATTGAGTCTTCACACTTCGTATTTTTTTATATCCAATTTTTTTAAATAGCGACTAAAAACTTCCCTTCATACTTTATACAGGCTTAGGACTGCCAGCAGTTTTTATTAAAATTTCAATCAAAAAGTGTATTTAAGTAAAATATTATGAAATAGCATTTTATATACATTGATTATTTTTATTTACTTTTTTTTTATATAAAAAGCGATTCTTAATCTTTTTTTATATTTTTTGTTTTCTTGTTTTTTTTCAATACGTTTATAATCAACAAATAAGTAAACAACAAGTATTATTATCACACCAAAACAAATATGCTACCAAAAGAAAATGACCTTATTGTGTTTGTACTAAATGTGTTATTTGAACAAACAATAACTCGCCGAAATACATCGCTCGGCAGCTCGGTGCGGCAGCGGGCGAGTCGGGCGGTCCCGAAGTTTCCCGACAACGTCTTCCGAGTTTTTGAGTTGCGCGGACCGGTGCAGTCGCCGTACTCGTAAATACTCGATACGCTAAAAGACTCGCGTGCGGGAACGCGTACTTACGCGTCCAAGCCAAAACCTATTCCAAAAACATGTTCCAGTATATACGTCTCACCTCTAGGCCGCATCGCATTTACGGATTTTGAGATCTGGTCCCTTATTATCATCTCTAAAAACCATCGCAAAAATCCGCCTTCTATAATAGCACACTGTGACGGGGCGCAGCGTACCGGGCCGGGCCGCAAAAATCCATTGAAAACACACAACACAACATTCGAAATCAGTATCAGCCGTGTTTATTAATTTCAATAATTACATTTTTAGGGTTCTGTACTTCAAAAGGCAAAAACGGAACTCTTAAAATCACTTATACGGACTCTATTTTTGTATGTAATTTTACATATGACATTAAATAATATTTATAATTATTTACGTGTGCCGGTGAGTAAGCGAGACAGCGCAATACATGATGTAAGGTGACATCTCTCTTACTCAATAGTTCTTGCATGGTTTTAAGAGATGGTGGTAAGTGGTAAGCCACCTGTACACTGATCTTAAAATCCGTCAATGCGATGCGGCCCGTCCCGTCACCTCACCAGTGTGCTTGCTAAAGTACGCATTTTGTGTTGTGATGCGGCCTGGCCCGGCACGCTGCGGCCCGTCAAAGTCTGCGCCATTCTACACCGACACCGGCAAAGAAGTTTGAATCGCGTGCGGTCTGAGGCAATTTTATATTTTATATATATTTTTAAATCTATGGACACCGGCCATATCGTTCGACGATTTGCCCAGCTATACTAGGGAATATCGTTTTAATTTCTCATACTCGGAAAGTAGTGTTTTCCTGATCTGAGTATAGGGTGGAAAACGCTTCATACCCTCCCACGGGCCGAAAAAACCCATAGTAATCACTTTCTTCCTAAGGACGGGAAAGAAATTTCAAAATTAGAACATAATTTTGCCTGTGAATTTGGAAGGAATACGGCAACAAAAAAAAGTGGAAGTATAAACAGCCAGTGTTAATTTAAAAAATATTTATTAGGGTCAGCACACACTAAGAGCAAAGCATTTTCTGTTAACACTAAAATATTATCTTCATGAATATGGGCATACAGTGAAAAATAAACACATGTACAAACGCGACGGTCCTGAACATCACGTGAAGAGGTTAATTTAATTTTTCATTTTTTTTTTGATAAAACTAAACTCGCTATAACAGTTGATAGTAACCCCTCTGCAGTGCTCTTGGTGTGCGCTGATCTTAAGCGGAACTGAGGCCCCCATGAAGCGCGCGGTATGTTCTATATTTAAAATTTAAAACTGAATTACCAACACAATAATCATTTAAGAGGGCACTACACATGTTTTTACTATTATTAAATTTAGAATTTTTTTTTTTTTTACTTTCCTTTTATTCGAAATGAAAAGTAGAGTATTTAACACGGGTAAAAGGAATAATTCCTGCTCAGACTATAGCCGCCCTCGCTACGCTCGGGCGTCTAAATGCCTCGCACGGGAATTATTCCTTTCCTCCCTTGTATAACAATCTACTATTGTGTAGGGTGTGCAAGGTTTTATAATTGCAATCATAGTTTTCTTTTGTTTTGCGAACTATGAACGTGATCGTACATGTTAAAATCAATTTGAAAAAAAACTACTTTCTTATATATATAAAGATTTAGTAGGCAAAAAGGCATACGGCCCACCTGATGGTAAGCGGTCACCCTAGCCCATGGACGCTCGCAGCAAGAGGAGTGCACGTACCAATCACGTAGGTACGATGTTTTATTTCCCATGAAGATCGTTAAATAAAATGTACCTATAGCTTAGGATCCATTTTTTTGTCAAAGTGAGGTAGGGATAAGTAAGTACATAATGAAAAAAAAAACTACGCGACATGGTGAGTTTTTAATTCAATATCTTCAAAATTTATATCATTTCCATACTTCTTTATTTTGTAAGAATTCTTCCAAATTTCATAAAAACAAACGGTGGCTTGAAATCTGTAGCAAACTAGAAGCGGCACTGATACGTGTGTGATGAGCGTCCATGCCCAAACACCGAAAAATTCCATCTGAAATGAAAAGAAATAAGTATTTATGAGTCACTGTTATTTAAATAAATAAATTTATTCATATATTTATCTATAACTAATCTAAGGTACCTATACTTATGTATTCTTAATTTAAGTAAGCACTATTTATTTAACTAGTGGTTCGGTGAACCTTGCGATCCTCTTCCGTTTAACCCCCTTTCCCCTTTTTTTCATATCTATATATTTGCCACTCAATTCATTCTCTTTTGTCTATTCCCAAAAGGGATTTTCTTTCTTTCAGTTACCTACTACCTATTCTAGTTAGACGGTCCAAAGAAAACGAAATCGTAGCAGATTTACAAAAGAGCCATCTTGCGGCCAGTGACATAAGCAATAAAATGCTATAGAACACTTCCGCCCTTTTGCCCTCTCTTTCCCCCAATCTAAAAAAGATTTCAACAAAGTTTTTTTAAATAAGGAACACGTGCGCTAATTTTCATTAGGATCTATTCGTAAACGTAAACAACGTTACACAAAACTTTCCCCTTTTGTCTCCATTTCCTCCAATCAAAAAAGCTCACGACAAAAAAATCAAGGTACACATGTGCCAAGTTTCATTAGGATCTGGAAAATAAACACAACAAACACACAGACAGACACCCGGACGAAAGTAAAATTGGCCACTCTCGAAATGGAGACTCGCTCGCTTGGTCAACTATCAACAAGAAATGTAGGTACCTACTTAATAAATTCTAAATACGTACCTATTAAAAAAACTTATTGTAATCGCCCCTCGATTCAAATACAGTATAATTCAAGAAAAAATGTAGCTAACATTCTTGAATTTTTGGAACTCACTTGTAATGGATGAAACTCTGCTCTGGCATTTTTCACTCTATTTAGAAGCCAAAGTGCAAAGTTGCCAACAAGAAGGAAGGTGACGAGCTGCCGACCAGGCCGATGACCATTGGTCACATCCACACACCTGCGGCACCAGGAGTCCAATATGAGCAACGTTTGGCAGGAGCTCTGCACGATGGCGCACAGGGGTGACAGGATTCTGTAGTGCAATAGCTAAATAAATATCAGACTATTAATTCGGAATGCTTGCTTAGAATCAATGATAGTTGGAGGTGGCAAACGTGTAGTGGCAGTATGTACTACGAGTATCAATCTCAAGCTACATGTAAAATCTATCATAACTTTATGTAAAGGTTTTGTTTCATCCATTGTCCCATTGAGCACTTCTTTCATCTCTATAGCACACTATGTTAGTCAATATTACTTACTAGCTGAATGCACTTTTTTCACCGTTTATACTTTCCCTGAACTTCCACAGATATTTCAAGACCAAGAGATTTTTATTGTAAGAAGTGAAAAAAAAACCTAAACATACAAATTTGAAACTTGCCTAGTTGGTCGTCGTCCTTCCGGGTAGCGCTGTATGACGAAGCCAGCACCGATTATTTGGAACAAGTAGTACAAGTATACTCCAAACTGGGTGACGAGCAGCAGCGAATGTTCTAGAGGCAGGGAGGACACGGTGCGCCTCAAAGGCAATTTCCGCATCCTTTGTAGGCAGGCTCCGGAACCGAGCGTCATCATTATAAATAGAATTGTTTCCCATATGTTTATCTGAAAATTTATTTTGTTATGTCATGAAAAAGTATTTTAATTCTTTTTTTTTAACCTCCGACGCAAAAAGAGGGGTGTTATAAGTTTGACGTGTCTGTTTGTCTGTCTCTGGGATCATAGCTCCCGAACGGATAAAGCGATTACAATTTTTTTTTTTATTAAAGGTGACTTACGGGTTACTTACTACTATTAATGTTATTATTTTTATTTGTTCATTGTTAGGACGAAAAATACACACACATACACATATGCTGCATCATAAAAATCTCTCTTAGTTTGGAATAAGTAAGCTTCCATCTCTGAATTTATCTAGGGGTCGAGCTGGGCGCTTTAGATATTGATTTTACCAAACTACTTATAATTATACTAGCTGTTCCCCGCGGCTTCGCCCCGCGTAGGACTCGGTTATATCGCGCCCAAAAGTAGCCTATGTTTGACCTCAGGTCGTAAACTACATCCCTACCAAATTTTATCACAACCGGTCCAGCAGTTTAGCCGTGAATAAGTGACAGACAGACAGACAGACTTTCGCATTTATAATATTAGTATGGATGGATATGGATATGGATGTAGGTACCAGGTGTTTAAGTTTTCTAAACCATGCCTGGGTTTGGTTGGTTTTTTGTCAGACAGACAGACAGACTTTCGCATTTATAATATTAGTATGGAAGTATGGATTTGTGATTATAGATATAATTTTTTAAGTATACAAATAACTAATAATATAGATATACCTAGTACCTGCAAAAGCGCTAACTCTTCATGCTTGCCATTTTGGAATAGTCCGTTAAACAGCATGAGACTAACGATAGTGCCGGCCAGGGTTGCGATGCCCACGAACAGGCCCTTGTGTGCGCTCCCGCAGTCCACAGAAAAATGCTTGCTGGACTTCACGCGTTCGCAACATTGTTTTGGTTCTTTGACAAAAGATGGCGTTAGTTTTTTTAGGGATTTCTGGAATAAAATACGAATCTTAGGTTGCCGTTAAGTCGACATAGATGAATTAGATATTTCCAAAAAGAAGCTAATTATTTATTGAACATATATTGCACTTAATATGACACTGACTGAAAGGTTGAAGTCGAAAGGCGGGTCGCAGGGTCCATTGACCTTAAATGAATTTATATGTCCATGTCGCAGTAAGATAGATAAAGCCGTGATATAGTCATATTCCTAGTGATATAATTATATACCGTAACATAGATATATGAAAGAGATTTATAACTATCTTACTAGGAATATAATTATTATACGGTTGCAATCTAGTAATATGTTTATCTGACTAAACTAATCTAGTCAGATGGTTATAAATCTGCCAGAGAATCAAAGAAAACAATACTAATTATATTGGTTTTTATTTTTATTACAAAATTAAGGTTGCAATTAGTCACAATACTGTTTCTGCTGGACAAAGAACCCCCCAAGGATTTCCAAAATGACCGGTTGGAAGCGGCCTGGATCCAGCGCCTGCCTGCGACCTTCCTTAGGTCATCTGACCATCTGGTCGGTGGATGTCCGATGCTGCACTTACCGGTGTGTGGTCGCCATTCGAGAACCTTTCTGCCCCATCGACTATCGGTTCATTGCGCTATGTGCCCCGCCCACTGCCACTTCAAAAAGCTAATCCGCTAGGCTATGTCGGCAACCCTTGTTCTCCTACGGATCTCCTCATTTCTGATTCGGTCTCCTAGGGAACACCGAGCATAGCCCTCTCCATGGCTCTTTGGGCGACCTTGAGCTTAACTTATGAGGCCTATAGTAAGGGACCACAAACTCATGTCATCACTGGTAACAAACACTGGTGGAAGACTTAGTTTTAAGGCACTAAACGTTAAGTTACTAAACTTAATCCAGTAATATAACCATATCACTAAACTAGAACCGTATTATAATTATGTTCCTAGTAAGATAGTCATGAATTGCTTTCGTATAACTATGTTACGGCATATAATCATATACCTAGGGTTATAACTATATTACGGCTTTATCTATCATACTGCGACATCCATACTAATATTATAATTTTGACTGAAATGGATAGAGGGATATTTAAAATGAATAATAGAAAGCAAACATTTTTTTTTGTCTGTCTGTCTGTATGTATGATCACGCTTATCTCCGAAAGTACTGAACCGATTTGCTTATAAACTTCACCAATTGTTTTGTTTTAACTCGGAAGAACATCTAAAGTTTCTTTCATCAAAATCGGTTCATGAAAAAAAGTTATCGTCATTTGAATGAACTCAAGGGATTATTCATTTCCAACGAATGCACCAAATTGAATAATTCTTTTTTTTTTGTGATGATTATTGTCATGACAAACGTTGCCTAAAAGAAAAGGGGGATTCTCGGGTAATCCTGCGATAACGGGAACGAAGCCCACGCGCACGATCGAATCGCGGGCTACAGCTAGTACTAAATAAAGAGTTTAGTTTTGGGATTGTAATATGAGTTATACTTCCAGCAAAAAATAAATAGTAGGTGAGTGTATATTTACCATTCCTGGTACAGTGCATAAATCGTTCCATATCACCACTAAAATTACGGAACAGAGCAGGCTGTATTCAACTCCACAGTTCCGCAAATAGGGATTGACACTTCTTATCAACGGCGTAATAACGTCGGATACGTTACAGCTCCAATTCGAATTTGCCGAATTATTCAGGCCGGACTGTGTTTCAACAAAAGTTATGTTATTGCTTTCGTCTATAATGATAGTTTTGTGGGATGTAGTGATATTAGCATAGCGCAGAAGAGTAGGCCTCTCGTAGGCGACTTTCACGATGTCGTCTCTAGTCTCTTGGATAACGACGTTGAACCATTCACAAACATTTGTTGCGATCAGATGCGTCACTCCGAACCTGTCTAGGATCACGCCTCTCATCCGGTCCAGTTTCTGAAAATAATCTTATTTTAGTATTTGTAAAATATGTTAAAAGTAGTAGTGTTGTATATAGATACAATGTAGGTACCAGGTGTTTAAGTTTTCAAAACCATGCCTGGGTTTGGTTGGTTTTTTGTTATACTTACATCAGTGTAAGAAAATATAAAGACAGTCTGTGCAACCATGAATAAAATTCTGAGGGCTGGTTTGACAGCTATGATGACCAGACGGCAGTCTCCGGAAAGGTCGAAGTACTCCCCGAATTGTAGACAGGAGTAGATGATGGATCCGACGCCGAATCCCGCAACTCCCATGTGCAGATAGAAACTTCCATAGCGAGTGCGCTTCTCCACCTCTAAAAAATATTAAATGTATATTTTAATTGGCATACTTATCAGTACTAACTGCCTTCAAA
The DNA here is from genome assembly GCA_947044815.1 of Apomyelois bistriatella. NCBI lineage: Eukaryota > Metazoa > Arthropoda > Insecta > Lepidoptera > Pyralidae > Apomyelois > Apomyelois bistriatella. The sequence continues at coordinate 5,606,049 of OX345693.1, forward strand.
TAAATATTAATAAATTAAAGTGTAAACTGGCATAAGTATGTCAAGTTACCGCTAAACGGGCAGGTATAAAATAATTGCACGACAGTTGTCATGTTGTCTTCGCTCGGCAAGGTGCATTTGCGTGCACTTTCTTGACAACAACCAATGGAAAAAATATAATATTATTTTGATTCAAATATAAATAAAGTACAAAACTGTCTTACCTACCATTTTTATCCTTTTTCGCTATCCGCAGATGGTAAAATATGTAAGCAAGGAAAGACATGCTGACCACATATAAGTACATTGCAAAAACCTGAAACAATCAGATTTTTTCAATCATTTTAATTTGAATTAAGTGGTTATCACAATATAATTGTCTTTGTATTGTCTTGAAAAATCCAAAAAGCCTAGTCTTTGTTCGTAAGCTCAATATAATTATTAGGTATATCCAACATATTTATCTACACCAGTGTAAACATTGTATTTCAAATTAATGACCCATATGAAAGTTTGCAAAAAGTAATTTTATTCTAATAGTTTATGCTATGGAATAAATACTTACGTCTGATGTGATGTTGGTGTACAGTTCATTTTGTATAGTGCTGGTCACAGGGAACGCTACACCTAAAATTATTATTAATTTTGCGTAAAATGCTGAGAGCACCACTGTCATTGATTCACTGAAACAATGTGAAATATCGAACTAATTAACGAAATATCGTAAAATACGAAAACTGAGCAAATTCTGTTTTAGTGTGAGCTTATATGTTAGGTTAATTTTAGAACAATGCTGATAACATGAATATCATTAGGTAGTTCGTTAATTATTTTGATGTTCCATGAGTTATCATAGTAAATGGGGATTAATAATTTGTTGCCACAGGCAGGAAAAGGGCTGTGGCACAGAATACTTAATAGTACTTACTGGCTGTGGTAAGATAATTAGTAAGTACATGATTATTGTGTATATTATTATAAGGCACCACAAGAAATAAGTTGTGATCCCCGCTTTTCTCGTTTCTGGTGCAGAAGATTGCCTTAGCAATTCAACGAAGAAATGCTGCTAGTGTTTTGGGGCACCTTTACACCAGAATTGCTGAGGAGTGGATGATGTCTTCTTCATTTCTTTTTCGTTTTTTAATTCTTTAGCTTCATTTTAAATGTAAGTGAAGTTTTATTTCAGAACAGTTATTAAGTTTGTTACGTTATTCTCATAGTTTAGGTTAGTTTTATTTGTATTTCTAATAGATTTAAATAATAAATTATTACAATTGGCAGCAGTTTTTTTTAACTATTTAAGTCATCGTCACAAAAAAGAGAAAGAAATGATTGTTTTTTTGTTTGTGAAAGTCGGGAAAAACATAATTAAGTACTATGTTTATTCTCTTATCTTTGACAAACATACATACCTAGTGTATGAGAATTAAATTGAAAATGGTCAAGTTCCGACCGGCGGCTGTATAATATTGCTAACTATATAAAAAACAATCTTAGGGATCTTTTAGCATCGAATAGCTAAAATAATAGAGTTGTGCGTTGTGCACTCAGTAAACATATTTAAGAGTCTCTACTGACTAAAGTCAAGGTTAAGTACTTACTCGCCATGAGAGAGCGGCGGCTTTTGTGGCTTCGGTATTGGAAAATTGTCAACACTGGAGCTGCTGCTGGTTGGTAACACCACGCTCAGACGTGGTAAAGAGTGGGGCGGATGTTCTCTGTAACAAATTGTATCGATATAAAGCAAAAGGTCACTCACTCATGTAGTAAGAGCACGGAAACTCAAAAACTAATAGACATATGAAGCGGAAATGCAGGCAGGTAGTTTGTAGATAGGTGGGGTACATCGGCTAAGAACAGATTTTCTAAAATCGCGGGATTCCAAAGTCCGGGAAAAGGTTAAAACATTTTTAACATGCTTGCTGTTTTTTAAAAAGCAACATAGGATGTACTGAACAAGATCATGTTTTAACCCTATTTTATGGAAATGAATTATTTTGAATATGAAATTCGATGATGATGAAAGAATATCCTAGTTATTTGCCACTTTATACACTAACACTCACATCCAAAGTACTTTTCTATTTGGCCTGTACTTATCTTAAACACCTCTATTTTTAAGTAGTTTTAAAATATTATGCAATATACCTTGACAAAAATCCACCTAGAGATCATGAGTCTGCCCGGTCATCAACTCCGCAAATGGCGGTAGAATAAAACAGTCGTCGATATAACGTTACAGGGCAGGTTGTTTTGTTTAAGCGAGCGTTTATCGACTAATAGTGGTTTTAATGATCTCGTCAGACTCACCTTTCATCCTCAGGCACCGCAAGCAGAGGCTCCGAACGCTCTTTACCGGCACTCTGATTTGATTTCTCCTTATTTTTCATTATACTTACAAAAATATTTTTACGACTAATTTACACTGAACTTGGTATAGGCGTCAAACGTGCAAAGAGTCCACTGTTCAGACAATGTGTAACGCTAAAGTGAGTAATGCCTTGCAGATGTATGTCTAAATAATTAGTTATGATTTGTGAGACGGCTAATGTGTCGTGGGTTTCAATGATCGATAGGGTTCTAAATCTTCTATAGTTAAGATTGTGATATAAATTATTTGTGTGATTATACTAAACATTACATACATATAGCTTTTAACATACGATTTAGAAAATATTAAAATATCAATTCGCTGATAGAGTTTTAGAAACTCTTAAATATTATTGGCCCAATGAGTTGTAATCTTACCTAACTAATAAGAATAAGAGTAATTAATTTGTTGGATTTATAGGCATATGCGTTACGTTAGATGGTATAAATAAATTTGCATAGAAAAGTTTTATTATTTGTCATTGCATATGCATCGGTGGCGTGCTTGCTGTCCTCACGGGTAATTAGCATCGTCGGTGTCACTTTCAGACGGCTCTCCTAACGAGGCACATGCACCTCCCCCTTTGCCGACCACTTCTTATCCCCGACCGTGAGATTAATTAGAACTTCGAGTCAAAACGATCTTGTGCCCTCGATTTTTATGTTGATCTGAGATCGTGTCGGTAAATGATATCAAGTAGGTGATTCATTTTTTAAAACGCAATTATTCAAGCACGAAAATCTGATACGGAATCTGTATGATTTTTTTTTCTAAACAGGTTAATTATCACTTGCTCATCATATATGTGAATATCTGTATGAGTGGAAAGTTATTCTTCATCATCATAGCGCTTTGCCGGTTGCATAATATGATGGTTGCTTACATTACTCGGTCTTCGGCTTCCTTGGCAGTAAATCCATTTGCAGGAGAGCTACGCTTATGTGATATCCTTATTTTCGCGTGTTTATAAAAAAGTAAATGATTATTGATTATACGCTATGGTCATAGAACCCAATGGGTCACTTGTAGAGATTGTTCTTAGAATTAATTTCGCCAATTATTTAAGTAAGTATTTTGTACTTATGTAGCAATAAAGTTCCAATAAATAAATAAATGAAACATACCGGCTATGACGAATTTTTCGTTCCAGAGCTGTGCTGCCTTGCCTCCGAGGGTGAAAGTGGTGGAGCCCATGTTCATAATGTTCGTGGGACGTGAAAGGCTTCACTAGGTGAGCATCTCCAGTCCTAAAATACTTTAACTGTTTAACCTTAATTCAGGAAGTAAAAAATTTAATTCAACTTAATACAGGGTTTAAGAAACTATTTTAATTAATTCTCCGTATGTGAATAATAATGTATTAGTCTAATACCTAGTAACTAAAATTAAATATTTCTTTTCTAGATAATCTAGGGTAGGTAGGTAGATGATTTCAGGACAAAATATCTAGGTAGTTTATTGTAAGGATATGTATTAGAAATAAGCAGCGACATCATTAAGGCAATAGTATAAACATAAATAAATAATTATTTCTTCCGTCTTAGTAATATTGCCACTCAAAACTAATGAAGTAATTAGCAGTAGCAAGACAATAAAAATGCTAATAACAAAGTTAACAGATACAAATTAGATAAACAGACTTCACTGGTGTTACAAATTTAGTGGAAAATATACCTAGCTAAGCCTTAGGTACTTGAGATAAGTATTTCAAACGCAGACGCTAAAGTCTGGTAGCAATTTTGCATGCAAAATACTTAAAACGATAGATGGCTGATAGTAAGGTAACCTAAGAAATTCTATATAAAATCCGAAGCATAATGGGGACATTTTTTTATCATAATAATAGAAGATCGGTAATTTAAATTAGCAAAATTGTTATGTACTAAAGTAGAGATAAATAACTCATAGGCTTCGAATAAGGTGGGTATTTAATTAGCGTTTTATTGTAAGATAAAACGTGTTATATTGTAAAACTTTTAAATAAAGACGTATGTATAATATCTATATTGTCTATTTTAAATACGTCATCATCATTTCAGTGGCAAGATGTTCTCTGCTGGACAAACATAGGCTTCCCTCGTAGATTTTTAATCAGACCAATATGAAACTTTGGGTAACCAGCCTCTTCCTGCAACATTAACAAGGTCTTCCATACATAGGTAGGTATCCATATCCATCCCACATTAATATAAATAACATAATAATATAAAACTCATTCCCATCAATTATTCTTCAAAAGTAGGAACTGTGTACTTACCACTCTGTGTCCTCGTCTATGACGTCTTCCATCATTCTCCCATATATTTGCAATGACATCGTTATAAAAATTATCATTGGCAATCTCTCCACTTATGTATCGGCTTCTTTGTGATCTTCGCCTACTCGTACCGTACCTCATTTGATATTAAACATTCAACAGAGATGGTCGAATGGTATCTGATACAAAGATTCCTTATCTTTCATTTGGGAAGTCTTATAGTCCAAACAATGATGCAAGCCTCGGTTTATAGTCAGGTTCATGGCTAAATTACTAAGTAGATTGTAGTTAGTCATTGAGGCGAATAATGAGTCATACAATAATAAAATTCCAAGTCCAAACGAACTCACCATCTCTCAAAATCTTTCCTCAATGACTTGATTTATTAGATATCTATGTTTGAATAAAATGTAACAGATATATTTTAAACTAAAATTAAAACAATTAAATTGAAACCCTTTAAAAATACAACATAAAAGTTCTATTAATGTTCGCAAAATTACCACTTACCGTTGTATTTAGAACCAGATTTTATTGATATGCCTAGATATTTTATCTATAGTCTAATTTAATAAGAAGTGATAAAAATAACCTCATTTCAATTTCATTTTACATTGTAAGTACATGCTAATTAATGCAATACAAATGTGTAGCATATGAGTATTCACAGAGAAATACGATGTGTAGGGTAATTATACGATTACACGATTGTTTAGGTAATACAGTAATTAGTGTTGTATTGTCAGTAGCGCATTGTCCGTGACAAAGGGATGGCGTTAATTTCCCTGTCACGATCGCGGCCGACGTGTCGCCGATAAGCGTACATTAAAATTATTATAAATGTGCCACAGTTTACATTTATTAGTGACTCTTTTATATTTTCCATAGCAGTATTTTAGAGTGGTCAATACACTTGTATTTTATTTTTGCGTACAATAAACGTTTGCTTGCATGCGTGCTTTATTATTTAAAGTACAGAAAATACAATTAGTATCTATCGCATAATCTAACAGTCAACCTTTACTTTTTATTGTACTTAGGTATTTTGATTTTGAAATAAAAGCTTCTTCGTGATTATTTATTAAAGGTATTCTCAGCAGCAGAGCTGAACGAAGCATTATAGGTAGGACAATTATCTACATATATAAAACTAGCTGTTCCCCGCGGCTCCGCCCCGCGTGGGACTCGGTTATATCGCGCCCAAAAGTAGCCTATGTTTGACCTCAGGTCGTTAACTACATCCCTACCAAATTTCATCACAATCGGTCCAGCAGTTTAGCCGTGAAGAGGTGACAGACAGACAGACTTTCGCATTTATAATATTAGTATGGAAGTATGGATATGGATATACAATATTATTATTAGCATAGAGTAGGTATACTCTTACTGATTTTTAATTTCCTAATATAGCTGTCTCATACATCCGGTAAAGCAGATTTTTCTGTGCTCTCAAAATTTTATGAGATAAGAGTGACAAATTCAACAGTGCATAATATTTACCCAATTTTCATGTAATTTCGGGTACCTAAATGACATTTTAAAACTAAAGAACCTTCATAAAAGGATGATACTATATTTACCTGTGATATTTACCGACTATCTATTCGGGTGGTTGATTATAAAGTGATATAAAATGTGTAATGGATCTATAGGATATATGATATTCATACCACTCAGGTCTAGTTTTAATTTGTTGTTATTTAAATTTGTCAGCGCAGCGTGAATACGATCATAATAATGATTTAACTAGATCTGCGGTATTATTAAGTGATGATTTATCAAGTACGAGCCTTTTGAAGTTTCTTTGTTAGTAATCTAGTTTAGCTAGTATTCTATAATCTGTGGTTATATCTTTAATAACATAAAAATACATAGTAGGTATTACAAACTCAATCCATTTGAACATGAAAGTATTTTTTGAAATAAAACAAATGTAAATTTTTCTCATTAATAATTTTATTTTATCACATGTTTTTCCTTAAATCAAATGTTTAAATAAAGTGGTTTATTCTTAAAGCAATTTTTCCAGATTTCAAAAAGGCAGATGGTAGAGTGGAACCGGTAGAAGATGGCCAGCGGCATGGACACGTGCGTGATTATCGTCCACGCCCATGGTCCGTAGAAGGCGAGGTGGGCTGGCCGGAACTCTGCGCGATTCTGAGAATTATGAAAATAAGATGTAATCATATTAAGTATAAACCCTTTTAAATACGTACTTACTGTAATTAATTTTAAAATTTTAAAATATCTCCTGTGTGCAAATAGTATAATTTATACCGGATAACTATAGGAAGGATATTCAGAATGAAGAACAGAAGATATACCGATGTCAGAAGAAATACATCTGAACGACTACTGAGGACAAATGCTCCACACTAGAATTTGAAGAGTTTTTGGAGGGAAAGAAAACTGTCACTATGTCCGCGCTGTATTTAATTTCCATAACTTAAGTTTATTTGCGTATTTGTGTATAATATTGGTGGATTATTATTCGCAGTGTTCGTGAACAAGCGTGAGTGTTGGGAAGTGATACAGTGTCTATTACGTGACTTTTATCTTTGTCATCAAAATCTCCATGTTATAGCTAAATGAAAATTTTCCACCGCTTCACTTAGCCATCTGACTCTGACTAGACTTACTTGACTGGACTAGACTACTGACTACTGACATGACTTTTAGACTTGACTAAAGTAGGACTGAAGAAGATTAAATATCATTCAATATATTAAAAGAAGAATAAATTCAAGAAAGGCCTTAAAGGACTAGTTTCCATGGCCGTAAAAAGTATTCTAAAAAAAAGCATTTGAACGGGGTTTTACTTTAGAGGAAATTTAAATATTTAATAATCTTGAGATAAAAAGAAGTCTTTGTAACAGTTCATAATTTACACGTGCGTGTACTACATTCTATTTGGTAAATGAGTAACAACCAAAAACTCTACCTACATCATTATCGACCGCTAGTGGTTACCTATCTTCATAAAGCCCAAAGAATAAGCATGACCACATTGGCAATACGTGTGGCAATGCTGCTAGTTTGCGGCGGCAGGTACGCTACCTCGAGGCAACCAGTCCAAGACCAGCGATTGACCACGACCCCATCTCATGGTAAGTGCAGATGTGGTCTAAGATAGAGCTCGCTGGCCATAAAAGGACCCGGATTATAAATGTCCCAAAATATGTCAGCCGGTAAAGAAACCTACTTCTTTGCCGTACGGATTATAAACGAAGTAGCATAGCGGGGTGTTATTGGTATTTCATCTACATATGGATGAAGTCTATCACCATGCCTAGTTGTTCAGTGACAAAACTAAGTCGATAGAATCAACTCATGCTGTTCCTGGGCACACTCTTACTTTCACAATCATGTTTATTTATTATCATTGGCGGTAAATTGAATACATTATTAAAGTTACCTTTTCCAGAGTGTTAATTGCCCACATGGCCATATTGGCAACTAACAGGAACGTCACAAGTTGCCGCCCTGGCTTTTCTCGCCTTTGTTCAGATGTACTGCTGCGACGCCACCATGCGTCAATTATAAATAATGACTGCAATATTGTCTGAAATTAGAAAACAGTTCATAATATTACGTTTGCTTACTGCACAGACAAATAAATAATATTAAAATCACAACAATTTTTAAATGTAGAGATGGAAGCTGAACAGCTTGGTTAACTAGACGGTGGTTTTAGCAGGCTCATTAAATTGTAGATCTTAGCTGCCATCTTCAGAGATAGTTGTAATACATAGTGTACCTTAAGACAGGTTAAATAAATCAAAGGTTTTTATTGAACTGAATCACGAAGAAATTATCCAAACAGATATTAATAATAACATTGTCAATATTAAATATACCTAAAATGAGACATTTCTCAAACAATTTAACAATGGTCATATGCTATCTCACAAATAAATTCAACCTGCCATTTCTACAAACTTACCTGATTAAGTGAGAGGAATTCCGAGAAGAACCCCGTAAGACTTTCAGTTTCTCCAGTGTTCATGGTGTGATGAGAGCCGATCATACTAAACATGCAATAAATGAACATGCCGGATTGCGCCAAGATTAATAGAGACGTGTCAAGACCAAGCACGGCTGAAAAGTTGTAAAGAGCATGCTAGATCAAGGTATCATATTCAGATCGTTTTCCTTGTTGCATTCCAAATAGAAAAGTTTAGAAACCTTAATTTTTTCCTTCTTTGGTATAGCTTAAGACATTCAGCATCATATATACTGTTCAACAAATAAAGCATCTTGAATCTATTATGACCATTCGGCAGTATAATGTCAATCCTTCTTGGGATTGTTATTCGTTAATTTCGCTACCAGAGAGGTATAGGTACATAAGGTATCTCTATTTGTGACTGAGACATCTAAAAGAAGTGTGAGAGAGAGAGAGGAAGAAAGTGACTGGTTAATTAAGTTTGGTGTATATTATTTAACTTATCAATCATTATTATCCCAACCATAATTAATTCACTGCTGGGCAAAAGCCTCCTCCATAGATCTAACCCGAGCGGTCAGATGAACGGGTCTTTGTGCGTTGGTAATAAAATCCTTAGACAGGACCGCATGGAAAAAATGTCTACGGTTTTTAAGTGCGTCATTTTAATAGATGAAAAATTAAATCTATCTTGATTTTTACCTTGAGATTTTCTTTTGTAAGGTAGCACTCTCATTTGTTTAATTGCTGCAGCTGACACAATAAAGGTCAATGAATATAGAATCAGCTCGCAGATGTTGACTTCAAATATAGCATTCTGCAAAAAATACAATACAAATAAAAAACCTGGAATCTATATGATAACCTTGACTGTTGACTGAATTGACTGTTAGATAATGCTTTTAGCATTAAGTCCGCCTATTGTATTTTTACAATAAAGTTAAATAAATAAGTAAATAAACCTTGATGATTTTTTTTTATAAAACACAAAAGGTTTTTTTATTTTAAATGAAATATAGTATCGTTTATACTATACTATTCGGTCAGAAAGTCAAACTTCCGGTAAGCTCAATAGCCCACATGAATTTTTAAGTTGATCGTTACAAAGTCAAACCTAACTCTGTACTTTTCAACAAGATCTATTTAGGAATAAAAAGGCGATAAAAGAAGATAGATGGATTCAAAATTTAATATATTATCTATTTCAGTTAACGTTATATTGCAGTAGTAACTACTACAATTTTTTTACTCTATTAGTAAATCTGAACCTCCCGCCCAATGTGTTGATATAGTCAAGATTAATTAAATACCATATACATACATATAATATATACATATCAGTATAAAATGACCGAAATATAAACTTACATTAATCGTGTCTGGATTGTTAGCCAGCACGAAGAACATGATCAAAGATATAATAGTGAGGACTATGACCAGGATGCCAGCAAAGAGGCCGCGGTGAGCGTGCGAGCAATCCACGGAGAAGTGGTGCAGCGCTGTGCGGCTGCCGTGGGGGGAACTGACGCCAAGCATACCAGCTGCAACAATATTGATGATGATGATTTTCGTGTGTGTTAATTAACCCGGTGATGGAGATTTTAAACCGCCTCTCGGTCTCTGACTCTGATTTCTTTGACGACCTTTTAGATAATACAAATTATCTTTATTGCCTTTTTTCGTCTTTCTTAGTTATTCTCAGCTTATACTTTAAGAGCCCAAGGTACACTGGTATTATGGTCCTAGATATCGCGTCATTTTGGTCATTACGCGACTACCGTCTGACCTTCGTAACCCTTTTAAGAGGGAAACCAGACCTAGACCCTTTTACAGTAAACAATAAACATTCGAGTAAGACGAACTATAATATTAAAATCTCACCAAATTGCTGTAAAATTTTCTCTGGCGTCACTGAATTATTACGTGATTTAGTTTTAACGTGATAATTAAACTTCTTCTCAAAGTCCTCCGGGGTGCACTTTACCTGAAATTGATATTTTGAAGTCATATTTAGAATTTCGTGAATATCTAAGAGAAATTATCGTGGCCCTAAATAATAAATACCTCCTTCCACATTTCGTATAAAATAACTGCGCATATCAATGAGTACTCGATAGTACAAGGAAAGAGAAATGGAGATGCGTTACGTAGTAACGTTCCCATGATGTTTCCTCTGCGACAATAGATTTCTGCGGTAACACTGTTATTTCCGACTGTGCTGTTTGCATGTGTAGCCATAGAATGTTCAAGGTGGTGTATTTCATGTTTGGTTTCTTCAACCAGCACATATAACCATTCACATAAGTTTGTGGCTATCATATGCATAAAACCAAATCTTTGTATCATTTTATAGGCTCCTGTTTCTATATCTTTGCTAGTTAGGAAAATAAACTGCATTTGTACGAGAGTCAAAGCCATGCGAAGGGCGGGAGTTATAGCTGCCAGTACAGATCGACATTCATCAGTCTTTTCAAAGTACTCTCCAAATTCTAAGCCACTGTATACCATTGAGCCGATCCCAAATGCTGAAAAAAAGAAGGATTAAATATGTTTTTATTAGGAGCTAAAAAATATTTTAAATAAAAAATAAAAGAAATCCCGACAATATTTTTATAAACAGTATCCTTTGATTATTTAATAATCAAAGACAGTATTACATGTTGTTGTTTATGTTGAAACCTTGGTCGCCCGAATTTGAAAGACGACGAAAACTTTTAAATTCGGGCGAGCTTATAGGGGGTTAGGAGAAAACTTACCCGAATTAAAACGGCGAAGATAATTTTTAGGCGAGTTATACCAATAAATATATATGCTTCTAAGATAAATAAAAATTTTCCTTCGAGAAGTCGAATAAAATACTGTTACATATAAATTAGAATGGTATGCACAAAAAGAAATACAAGACATAAACGAACTAAGTATTGTACATTCCCAGAATTTTATAACCTGTATTATATCCAAAATAATACAGTGATAGGTACTTACCAATGGCGCCGAGCCTTAAGTAAAAACTCCCATAACGCGAAATACTTTCTTTTTGTTTAGGTTTCTCAATCTCAATCTTTCCATCTTTCGACTTGTCATCTTTCTCATCACCTTCTACAATGCCATAGAATATTAACACGTATTGTACAGGAAATGAACAATATGATACTGGTCATTAGACTACATGCGCATTTACATATTCAGAGATGAATTTTCCAAGAGGTACTTTTATTAGAACAGTAGAAAACGTTAACGAAATGAAACTAAAGAAGGCAATATTCTTTGCCGACGCAATTATGTAAACTAGATGTGATTTTAATGTCGCATTTTGTTAAGCAAATGTCAACTAATTACTGCCGCGCATGTATTGTTTACCTCGGTTTAATAATAAAAGCTAAAATAAGACAATTAAGAAGTAATCTTACCGTAGCTATGAATAATAAGGTTGACAGCCTTCTGGCGCATTATGTTGGCATATTGAAAAATTACAAAAATTACTGATACTAAATATAAATATAAATAGAAACCCTGAAAGAAACGAGTGTGTGTTAATACGATTGTTAAATGAATTAAATTAAACATAATTATATAGGTAGACAAAATAATCTTAGAATAAAACATAAAATTAACCAATTCAGCGATGACTTCTTTTTTTATATTTTTTATCTTTCTGTATTTACGTGTAATATAAATAAATATATAATTGACATCTTTATTAAATAACTGTTGGCCACGGCTCCACCCGTGTGGGACTTGGTTATTTTGCGTCAAAAGTAGCCTATGTTTAGACCAAAATTTCATCAAAATCGGTCCAGCAGTTTGTCCGTGATAGTATAATAGACATAAAGACTTTACGCATTTATAATATTAGTATGGAAGTATTGATTCAGCAAAAGATATATCAATAACATATAGTTATACCTGATAGTAAGCGGGTGGCACACCATTCGCAATGACCTCAGTTACTGGAAATGCTAACCCCAGCACTACCAGGAGTTTGGCATACAGGGCAGACAGAGCCTTGCTTAACGCTTCACTGTCAAAAATAATAATTATTAAGTATTCCTTTGAAGACACACTACAGATAATAATAGTACAGGGCAACATTAATAGCACGAATCGGACATTTACATTATGATCACAGAGCAATCGTGACTTATATTCTTCTTACTTGTACTCATATTGTTTTTGATTGTGTATGTCCCTATCTGTGATCCCAATAATGTAAAGTAAATAGTCGATTTAAGAGTTGATTCATTAATTAAAAAAAAATTTAAATAAATCTAAAATACCTAGTATCAAGTGAAAAATTGATATATTCTTGTTAAAAATCTGTATCCGTTGCAATATAACCTCAAACGAAACTGAGAAAACGCTATGATGAGAGACGCAAACACAAAGTACTTACTTTATTACAAACATGCTACTCTTATATAATGTATTAAGTTAAATTTAAATTTGAGTTTTAATTTAATTAATGCCAGTATTTGTAGCCTCGTAGCACTCGTAGCACGCTTGCTACGAAACTCTACGACGGAAAAAGTGCAACAAAATAAATATCTAAGATGTTTTTAATTTGGGTAATTTGTTAGATAGGTTTAAAAGGCATTGTTTGTATGGTTTCCGGTATAGGAAAATACCTTTCCATATTAAATAGTCTTGTAAAAGGAGTTTAAGCTGTATAAAGACTTTGACTTTCCTGTACCTTTCTCCGACAGGTGGTCATTTCAACCAGCAACGTATAACCACAGGAATAATATTATAGTTCCTACTAACGTTGTATTACCAAAAATAAACTTATGCAGGCAGGTTACAATGCATTCCTCGAAATTCCCACTATAGCTGTGCACCGTGCAACAATTAGTAACACTTTTTGTTTTGAGTGTATAATAAAGTTTTTAAATGTACACTAAAACTATCTATATAAATACAAATATTTAGTTTAAAAGTGTGTTTAAACGCATTAATCTATAACTACGGGTCGTATTCTAAAATAGTATTTTTACAAATACTGTCTAATTACTAAGAATGCTTTTACGGTTACATCACAGGTAGAAAGCTACGGGACACAGCTAGTAATGTCACACTTATAACGCTACGTAATAAATGCTATATGAGATGTCAAGGAATGTGACGTCATCACTGTCAACCTGTCTGCCAATGAACAAAAAGGTGAACCCTTGAATGTTGCTGACGTGTAACTGTCCCGCTTTGTATGTGATATAATGCCGCGTCCCAACTCAAATTCAATGCTTAAATGGGTGTTAGTTGAAGGGGTAACTAACTAGAAGCATAGCGAGACATTATTCCTAAGGAAGTTAATACCAAGAAAAGTAACATAATATTGAATTGTATGTGTGGAAAAAAATGGCTGTTTATTATGCTAGTATCAAGTAATTAATTTGACAGTTTCGTGGTTTAATATTCATTTGTATACGTTTTTGATTTGTTTGTTGAACTCTATCGGCAAGAGTATTGTAGTAGAGTAATATATTATATTATATTTATCTTTAAAGTTTATTGAAATGTAAATATGAAAATTTTCTGCATGCACAACAAAAACATGGGCATTAGCGTTTTAGCAAGTGGCAGTTAATAACTTAATATGTAACAGAAAAGGTCTTCGGACATTAAAACTGCATTAAAGTAAAAGCTATAGCTCATTCTAACATGCCACTATTAGCGGCGACCAATCCAAGTCACTGTCAAGGCCACGGCCTGGGTTGCTTAACGAATATTATATGTTACAAATTAGAGCTGGCTATTATTTAATTTAATGTTCCGAGGTTGCGGTTAGTCAGACGCGTGTCAGCTATTTGAGGCAAGGGGAGGTGAGAAGTCACATAGCCCGTGTCAGACACAGATGTCGCTTTACTTTGCCCGTCAGTCTTACAGACCAGCTAAGATTTATTGTCCAGTGTCCAAAAAGGTACCAATAATGTCAGGTTTCTAGATTTAGGTTTTCTAACTATGTGTTCTTGTTTTTTTTTTCCCACCATAGTTTAAGTCAGTCTGAGGTCTGAGATTGTCTTCGAATTTGGCAATTAAACAAGTGATGTGTACTAGTAATACCTCCATCCATAGTACTGACTTCTAGCGTCAATTAATTATAAAAATGTTATTCCCAAAAACATTTTGATATTAATTTGAATAGTGATAGTATTAATATATGATGTGGGAAAAGGGGAGGGTAACGCCAACATAGAATTAGTGTTAGCACGGTGGAAAGTTGAAGTAACTTATTAAAAGTATTTACAGTCCAATGCAAGGTGGGGTACAGACCACGCAATGATTAAAGTAAGCATGTGTTACCCGCTTTCAGAACACATGTAGCAGTAAAAATAATACACACTGGCCCAATATTTCAGCAGCTGAAGGGGGATGTTCGTGTATGGTTGATGCTACTGAAGTTCGAGAATGCGGTCCTAATTCTGATAAGAAGCGTCGCTGGGTGGCAGCACACAATGCAAGAGCCTGTGATGGTCGACGAAACGCTGCTATTATAGCCGAAGGTCGCCTGAAAAACGATTGTTATCATTATTTTAATACCGTCCCGATATCTTTAAACGCTTAGCACATACAAAACTATTTAAAGTATTAAAAGTTTTTTATACTTAACTTTAATTCGAATTTTTTAATGATCGTTCTTTATATTTCTGTGCGGCTTTAATTACCTGCGTTTCTTTATTTTAGCTTGCTCTACTTCTAGAATAATTTTTGTATTGAAAATTGAGTTGAAATGATTTGACAAATTTCAGACATAGACCGCATAAACAATTTAATATTATTACATTACAATTTAAGTGCGTATCCGATAAATTTTCCTCAAAATCTGCAGTTTGAAAAATCTTTATTAATTTTATTGCTTTCTTGTCTAATACTTTTAAATATTATTAATTTTCTAAAATGTTTTGATCTACTTTTGTTAAGTTATAAGGTACCTTGTGTTAAGATTTGCGGCAACCTTGGAGTCGATGTCTGACATTCTGCGGCTGCTGGGTTGTGAGTGTGAGTGCTGGAGGAGAGACTCCGTCGGCGGCACCAGCATGGCGCGGGTGCGGTCGCGGAGCCGCCCCAAGTCGGAGTACGATGACTCATCACTGTTCAAATAAAACTATTTAATATTTTTTATGATAATGGCGAGTGTTCTTTGAATTTTAAAGTCTTTATATAGTGTTGTAAAATTGTGAGCCGAATTCATTGTTGTTTTTAAATACATCTTCATTTAGACACGTAACAATGTTTCAAGAAAACTAAATGAATGTTTATGTAAATAATTACATTAAACTAGCACCAAAGTGAACTGCAGTTAGACATATTAAGTTGATATGTCAAGAAAAATTATATTATTAAAAATGTAAAATATTTATTCATTTATTCATCACTTTACAATAAGGATTTTGGAAAATAATTATTGAACACACATAATAATAAACGAGAATACTTAACTAAAATAATAAATAATATGTTAGAGTTTTTGGTAAACATCAGACTCACAGGTCGAGTATTTCGACAATAATGCAAGCGGAACTAGCAGGTGCGAGGAGTAGGTATCGCTCAGCACAAAGCAGTCTATCAAATGTCATAAATATTTTCGAAGCACGCTGCGCCGAAATCCTCTTTTATGCTATATACCTCATGGAATTTGAAATACAGTAGGATGCACAGAAAGAAATTTCTAAGCCATCGCTATACTCATGTTACGTTTTTCGAATCCATTGATGAATCTGTCAATACAGTGATTTATCAATATCATGCGAAAAAGTGTATTTTCTGAATACGATGTCTATATCACTATGCTCTGTATATATAATTCACCATCATTAAAGTGGAACTAAATCCGTTGTCGAATTTGTTTAATGGATTTGAGTGGAGCAGGAGAGATTTTGAAGCCTGTGTAAAACATGTAACCATTCCATTAAAAATTATCTTGATGAGCTTATCATGTTGATGCATACAATTCTTGTAAACTGAGTAGTCTGCTTTTCTACAGCAATAGTTGAATACATGTTGATACAAATTCAAACAATGTGTGCATATCACAGGAAAGGTTGACACATCATGAATGTATAGAAATACATTCATGATGTGTCAACCTTTCCTGTGTAAGTTCATTTAGTAAACAAAAATAGATTATAACAAACAGATAAAAATCCACCTGTACATTCAATATTTAAAGACACGTCTGCAGGTTGTATTGAACGATTTGGACTGCATAGCTCTGAGCGCAAAATCTCCAAAATGTGCATCCGTTCACCGGAAATGTCTTTCTAAGCTTCGTTATGCTACTCGCAACGATTTTGAATACCAAAATATGACACTTTATTTACTATTTTGGTATAAATATCATATTATGATAGCATTTTATAGATGGACGAGAAGTGTCGTAAAAGTCAGACATACGATTACCTATATAGTCAGAACGAAGCTACTCTGTTAGTTTGGTATTATTTGATGATTTTCTTTCATTTCCATTTCATCAACACAAATTTCCCTGTGTACTAGCAAACAGAGGGATTCGAGTTAGCAAAGCAGTTAAAAATGTTGCAAATGGTAAAATTTTAAATTTGTATTATATCGTTTTGTACTTGTTAAATAAGGAATACGGCAATTTGTAGTTGAGATTTTGTTTTCAATTCCCTCATAAACATTTTTGGGGTTTTAGATCTTTTTAAAGACTCTCAGGTAAATACAACATTTTAATAATGTATCAAAAATTCCCACAATAATTAAATTAAACAAAAGAATCTACCTTCCTTAATTTATGGAAAGAAATAACCACCACTTTATTAAATTAAAGATATTTTTATATTAAATACTTGTCTACCTTATTTATCTTCACATTAAATATCTACTTATTTACTGTAAACAAAATAAAATTCAAAGAGCACCTTAATCTCATAATTTACATCGCATTAAAGATATAACATTGGTGATAGCGGAGATAAATATATGTACTAAATTGATCCCACGTTCAGATAACAGATAAGCCTGAGTTAAAGGGACAAAAGAATATACAGTTTAAAAGAAACTTTAATTAAACGGTTAGGATTTACTTGACGCTTGTTTATGACGACTATCTGCAGTCTGCGTTGCGCCGCATTCATTTCCCGTGCTTTTCCGAAGAGCTTTTCATTTTACATTAAGCCGTCAATACCGTTTTACAGCATTGTTGCATTGAGCCCGTTCCGAATGCATTTATTCACTTGTTTGTTTGTTGAACATTTACTATCTAGTTAGAACCTATTTAAGTGCTGTAACGTAGAACTCTTGCGGTGTTATGGTTCAATAATGTTTATTAAGTTTTGTACTTAATAATAGATTATAACGTATTTCCGTGTTTGGGTTTGCTTTATTCTCTTAGGGTAGATTAAATAGGTCAATATTGCAGCAAACTTAGTTATGAGCATGGCGTTATTAAATAATAAAAAATATTAGTTTACCAATAAAATGACCATTAATTAAAAAAATAATTTAATGGAATTATCTCACTGCTGGACAAAGGCCTTTCGATTTTGATATCACACACAGCTCACGAACTAATAAATTTTACAACTAATCACTCACGTACATCTTTGGTATCGTTTCATACTAAATCAATATTGTTTAAATTTCGTTTTAAATAATTAAAATATATGTCACATACCTATCATTTTCGTTGTCGTTTTCCTCATGGACAGTGTCCATGTCTGTGACCGTGACGTTAGGCCTCCCCTCGTCGTATAGAGCACCGCCGCCGCGCTTGCTGGGACTCATCTGAATAAATTACACTTAACACACTAAAATTACACTTTAAACACTAATTATGTCCGTCTTTTACATTTGCATTACATCTAATTATGAAAGAATTTGGAAGTGACGTCACAATGAATTTTCCGCTTTGACTATTAGTATGACACAGTGACGTTTTCCTTAGGGTAGGCAAAAACCTACCTAGACCAGAACTATTTCTATTTTAATCTATACTTATAATTTAGGTATAGGTATTTGAGTTACAACTAAAACAGTAGCGAGCCAGAAGATAATTGTTTGTGCTCTTGGATAGCTGTGGTTATTTATTAATTGATATTACTGCAGCTAGATGGCACTGCTGCCAATCCTGACTAGGAGCACGACGTAACTTAGTAACGGCACTAAGAGAAAAATAACACCGTTGTCATTGAAAGAAAAACCCGCATCGCATCTAATTTTATGTTATCATCAAGATTACGCATTTAACTATACCGCATCATCACGCCGCCGGCTCTGCGTTTGTCAAGGATTGCATTTAAGGTAATAATCAATTTATTAATAATCGCAGTGTCCAGGCCACAAACTTTTTTCCGCTTCACCATCTGGTTGATCCGCATCGCATCGCATTCAAAATTTATTGATTTAACCGCCATTTGTTTGGTCCTTCACGAGCCGGATAATACATTATCCGCATACCGCATCGCTTGTTATAGCATTTCTTTTCTCCCTTTACCCAACTTCAACATAGTAGGTATTGTTACTGAGACGAAGATTTTGCTATAAAAATCCCGCAACTTGTCGTCATTATAGGTACGCAATTTAATATTCATTGCCATCTTTAACAATGGAATCGAAATTAAAATTGCTTCAAGCTAAAAATAAGGTAATATTTGAACGTGTTACCAAATTATATAACGCAGGTAAAAACCTATCGCCCGCTACTACCGAATTACGCTCGGTCGAAAATTTTATGTCTGAGAGTGAGACCATTGACACGCTACGCAATGAGTTCATTCGAAATTTGGACCTAATCAACGAAATTCAAATTGATATAGACCCGGATTTCGAACCGAACTACCAGGCACTTTCATCTTTTGAAGATATTTTTGCTCGTATAAAAAGATATCGCTCGAGCACAGAAGTAAAGCCCTTATCTTCGCACGCTCAGCAGAGCCAAAATAAGGCTCCCTACAAACTAGCTCCACTCAATATTCCCAGTTTTGACGGAAAAATTGAAAACTGGCCTGTGTTCTACGAATCATTTAAGGCTAATATACACTGTAATCCCGATTTAACCGATTCTCATCGAGTTCAATATTTAGTGAGTAAACTTACAGGTAATGCACAAAAAATAATTGCTGGTGTAATTCCTGCCGGTGAAAATTACTCATCTATATGGGAAAGCCTTACAAATAAATATCAAGATAAAAGAGCGTTAGGTTCACATTATATTTCTACTTTACTCAATATAAAAGCCGCAGCGAATAATTCTGCATCTTTAAATAATTTTATTGAAGTATTCGACGCTGCTGTTGCCGCACTTAAGCAACTAAAACTTGAGGATAATTTTGATTTTCTTTTATTTAACTTGGCTTTTCGGAAAATTGACATAAGTACCGCTCAAGCTTTTGAATTATCTGCGATAAATATGGATATACCGACATATGCCGATTTCTCCGCATTTGTCAAAGCTCAAGTTAAAATATTAGATAGAACAACTAATTATAGTTCAACCAACCGCATTACGCAAAATAATAATAATAATAACATCCGCCCCCGCAATACAGTCCATTCTTTCGTAACCCGCGATAATAATAATTATGATAATCGTCCTTCTTGTTCTATATGTAATACGTCAGAACATTATCAACTTTATTGTTGTTCCGCTTTTAAATCGATGTTACCAAAAAATCGTTTCGATTTTATTAAATCCAAACGAGGGTGTGTAAACTGCCTTAGTTTGACTCACTCGTCATTGAATTGTCAATCAAAGTACAAATGTAAACATTGTGGTAAGTCACACCACACTTTACTTCATTTAGAAAATAATCAAAATAAAAATAATTCGCGTTTTGAAGACAGAACTTCGACCATTAATAACGTCAGGCAGGATGTCGTCATTCCGAAAGGAACGAACGATCGTGCGAGTACCTCTGTACAATCGGCACCGCCATCCGCTACTACGGTAGACCGATCTCCCGTTTCGCTTTGTTCTCGTTCGCCTGTCGCTACTAATGTAAGGCATGATACGTTGTCACACGTCAACCGTAGTGAAATTCTTCTTTCTACGGCTAGTGTTTATGCTCATAATTCTAATATTAAAATAACCATTAGAACTCTTATAGATAATGCTTCACAAAATAATTTAATTACTTTAAATTGTTGCAAAAAACTTAAACTAGATATTATACCGCTTTCGAATTCAACTTTAAAAGGTGTTGGATTAACTTCAAGACCTGTCATTGGATATGTTAATTTTAAGATTTCCGCAAAAAATAATAAATATTATTTTAATTTAACCGCTTTAGTTATCGATTGTATTACCGATAGACTTCCATTCGAGTATGTTGATAAAAATATTATTAGTCATTTAGTAGACATACCGCTTGCAGACCCGCACTGGAACATACCAAGTGAGATAGACCTAGTACTGGGATCAGGATTATTCCCTTACATTCTCCTTAGTGGAAAAATAATATCCCCGCCTGCTCCGCCTGCTATTGAAACTGTGTTCGGTTTTGTGTTTATGGGCGAGACAGCAGCTAATGCCGCATCGCAAGTTCATGGCAATCTTACTAATTTTGATTGTTCGCCTACCGCGTCTTTCTTCACTTGTGTAAACAATAAAATAGACGCTTCTCTGTCCAAATTTTGGGAGTTAGAGGAGGTCCCTGTCAAGAAATTCTTCAGTAAGGCTGAAGAAGAATGTGAACAAATGTATAACTCTACAGTTTCTCGCGATCCTACTGGTCGTTATTGCACCGCATTGCCATTTTCTAAAGATCCTAGTTGCTTGGGAAATTCTTACGCTGTCGCTCATCGCCGCTTATTATTATTGGAGCGTAAGCTTCGCGATAATGATTTACGTAAAAGCTATAATGCTGCTATTATGGATTATATAAATAATAAATATTTGTCACTTGTACCATCATCTGAAGAAGACGATGGTGGGTATATTATACCTCATCATGCTGTAATTAGACAGGATAAACTTACTTCAAAAGTACGAGTCGTACTGGACGCGAGCAGTAAATGCCATAACGGCGTATCCCTAAATGATATTTTACACGCCGGACCAAATCTCCAGGCTGATTTATTTTTACTTTTAATTAATTTTCGTCTTTTCCCAGTGGCTATAACTGCTGACATAAAACAAATGTACCTTCAGATATTAGTAACGGATGAGCATCAAAAATATCAAAAAATACTCTTCCGTTTTGATACTTCTCAACCAATTCGTACTTATAAATTTAATAGAGTGACATTTGGCCTCAAGTCGAGCCCATTCACCGCGATGCGCACAGTGCGCCAACTTTGTAATGATGAACGCAATAATTTTCCTGTAGCTGCTTCCATAGCTGAGAAAGAACTTTATATGGATGATTTAGCTAGTTCCATTTCTAGTGAAACTGAAGCTGTTGAGGCTTCTGCTCAATTAATTAATATGTTTAAAGCTGGTGGCTTCGATTTGGTCAAATGGTCATCTAATTCTAAAAAGGTGCTTGAGAGTATTCCGCCTGCATTTAGACTTACACAGCAAGTAGAATTTGATAAGAGCGAATCTCTTAAAATACTTGGGCTTGAATGGCAACCCGAGAAAGATATTTTCATTTTTAAAACTAATATTGATGACCGCTCATGCACTAAACGTTCTATACTTTCAACAATCGCAAGATTATGGGACGTATTAGGTTTTGCCGCACCAGTTATTCTCTATGCTAAATTATTGATAAAAGAACTCTGGCTGCAAAAAGTCGGATGGGATGATGAGCCCCCGGCATATATTACCGCTACATTTAACAAATTTAGAAAACAATTGCCACTTCTTTCAAATTTAAAAATTCCGCGTCATGTTGCTGTTACATTTGGTTGTACAGTAAATATCGTTGCTTTTGCCGATGCTAGTATGAAAGCATATGGTAGTGTCATTTTCTTACATGTGACAGATGCCACAGGTCAAATCTATATAAGATTGGTCTGTGCAAAGTCAAAGGTAGCTCCTGTCAAAGTAGTTTCTCTTGCACGTTTAGAGCTTTGTGCTGCAGTTTTAATGTCAAAATTAACTAAATTAATTTACGATACATATTTGACCCGCATACCTATACAAAAGGTTTATGCCTTTTCTGATTCTATAATCGCCCTCTCATGGATTCATTCATCTCCACATCGATGGAATATTTTTGTTAGCAACCGTGTAGCCAAATGCCATGAATATTTGGATCCCGAAGCCTTCCATCATATTTCTGGAGTGCATAATCCTGCTGACTGTTTGTCACGTGGCCTCCTGCCCGAACAGTTGCTTACTCACGAGTTGTGGTGGAATGGTCCCGCTTGGCTAAATACTCCTACACATGAGTGGCCGATAGAATCTTTTAAACCTGAAAAATATGAGGATCTACCAGAATTTAATAGTAAGTCATTTGCTACAACCGCTTCTTATACATTTGAATCTTCTCCACTTTGCTCTGTAGCAGACAAAGTCTCATCATGGAATAAATTATTGAGAATTGTTGTATACATTTTACGATTTGCTCGTTTAGTTCCCCACTATAAAAATATGAATACCGCAAATTTGCTTACCGCTGAAATTTATTTGCTCCGTGCCATTCAGGCAGTTCATTTTTCACATGTGTTCGATATTCTTAAAAAGGGTAGTTTGCCCCCTGCGCCGCTTGGTAGGTTGGATTTATTTGTTTCTGAAGACAACTTAATACGAGTAGGAGGCAGGTTATCAAATGCAAACTTACCTTTTGATGCAAAACATCCGATTTTGCTGCCTAAGCATCATAATGTGACATACTTAATAATTGATTATTTTCACCGCGTTAATTGTCATACAGGAGCCGCTCTTCTCAGCTCTTTAATTCGTCAAAAGTAATGGATATTATCCGCTAGGTCAATAATAAGACAACGTGTTCATAAATGTAATTTCTGTTTCAAAAATTCACCAACACATCCAATACCAAAAATGGCGAATCTTCCCGCATTTCGTGTTCAAGAGACTAAAGCATTTGTACATACCGGTGTAGATTACGCTGGACCCATAAACATTACGCTTTGCAGGCGCCGGGGTCAACGTAGCCAAAAGGCGTACATTTGCCTGTTTATATGCTTAGTAACGAAAGCTGTTCATATTGAGCTTGCTTCAGATTTGTCATCTGCAACATTTCTTTCGGCATTTAAAAGATTTATATCCCGTCGCGGTCCAGTTAGTTGTCTCTATTCTGATAACGGGACTAATTTTGTTGGCGCTAAATCGCATTTAAATGAATTGTATGATCTTTTGAATTCTTCTGAATATAATGATACACTCGAATGAACTAATTAATCATCGCATACAGTGGCGTATGATTCCGCCCCGGGCACCTCATTTTGGGGGCATATGGGAGGTTAATATAAAAAGTTTAAAGACTCATCTGTATCGTGTCATTGGAAATCAACTTCTTACATATGAAGAGCTTATAACAGTATTAACACAGATAGAAAGTATAATGAACTCGAGACCGCTCTGTGTTTTACAAGAGGAACCGTACCCGGAACCTTTAACTCCCGCACATTTTATTATGGCGTCGCCTTTGCAGTACTTGCCGCTTGCTCCGCTTACTACTACCCCGCTTCTTATACGAAAATCGTTATTAGATCAAATGGTTCGTTCCTATTGGAAAAGATGGCACATAGAATATTTAAATAATTTACAAGTACGGCAAAAATGGCTAAAAAACGCTGAAAATGTTAAAGTTGGTACTGTGGTATTAATAAACGAGGATAACACGCCACCTTTACGATGGCCAATGGGTGTTATTGAGAAAACTTATTCAGGCTCAGATGGTGTCACGCGTGTAGCGTTAGTTAAAACGCATTCCGGCCATCTGAAAAGGCCAATAGTTAAATTAAGTCCATTACCGTCTCAATAACAATCCTTCTATATTAATACATCATTTAATTTCTACTTTGTATGATTTCATCTATATATTTATTTTTTCCTTTAAATGAATTAATTTCCGCAATTGATTTGCCTTTTTGTTTCTTTGAGAAATCTACGTTTCTCAAGGCGCCGGAGAATGTTTGTGCTCTTGGATAGCTGTGGTTATTTATTAATTGATATTACTGCAGCTAGATGGCACTGCTGCCAATCCTGACTAGGAGCACGACGTAACTTAGTAACGGCACTAAGAGAAAAATAACACCGTTGTCATTGAAAGAAAAACCCGCATCGCATCTAATTTTATGTTATCATCAAGATTACGCATTTAACTATACCGCATCATCACGCCGCCGGCTCTGCGTTTGTCAAGGATTGCATTTAAGGTAATAATCAATTTATTAATAATCGCAGTGTCCAGGCCACAAACTTTTTTCCGCTTCACCATCTGGTTGATCCGCATCGCATCGCATTCAAAATTTATTGATTTAACCGCCAATAATAAAATTAAAATATATGAATCATGTACCTACTTAGGCCCTGAACATTTTTAAAAGACGACTGCCTTAACCTACGGTCCCGTGGGAGTTTTGGAAAAGCATAGCAAACATATTAATTTGAAAATAATATTAAATAATGTTTTTGTTAGCTTACCCTTCACTTCAACTAAATCTGATCAATCCCGGTTGATAACGTCCAATTATTATTATTGCCATTTTTTCGTCAAATGAAAGATTACTTTAGCGCGTAATTTTATAGTTTTTGTAAACAAACACTCGGTTTACAACAATCACATGAAAATTTTACAATTTGAAACTACAACTGAGTAAATTTGTTAAAAATAAAAGTGCTATTTTTTCACCTCATTGTAAACAATGCACATTGCAATTATCAATTCATTAAACATTCAAAACAAACAAATGCATGCAAGCAAAGCAAACATATTGTTGATTTGATTTCGATACGGAAATAAAAATATAACCCTACGGAATTGGGAATGTCATCTTGTTTATATAAAGTCTTCAAGTCTATGCGTAATTTTGCAGCATTACTCGTTTAATATCCAATAGACACAGTTATCATGTTGCTGCAATCGATCGTAATCACTAATCAGATTTAAGTATGTGTAACGCGTAATTCTAATTGGCCGTAACAAAAGTGAGAGCGAGATGAAATGTCATCTCATAGCATTTTGTTTCATCTATAGTGGAGGTCTGAAAGAATCCTGGCGAAGCCCCATACATCTTTTGTACGAAAAAAAACAAAAAATATAGATAACTTGAAACAAATCGCATTAGCAAGAACACTTAACTAATTACACGTTTACCACCACTAAATAATTATAAACCCCGGGGTTTTTTAATTATTCCGTTTTTTAAAAGTCGTCCTTTTGTTTCATTTTCCATCGCCATATTTAAAACAAAACCCACCCAACCACAACTGAACTGAAACATCATGTCACTCTGACAGTTGCTAGCATTGTCAAATCGACATTGACAGTTGATTTAATTGATTATAGTAGAGTACTAGGTTAGGATATTAGGAAAGTCAATATATTTATTGCTTTGCACTTTCTTTATGTAGACCGCAATCTACAGAGTTCAAGTCAGTTTGAATGACAGTGACATTGGCAGTTGTAAGTCGTGGCTCTATGCGAATGTTTCACTTTCTACATTGCCATATTTAAGTTCTGGTAACATAATTTATAATAAAAATCTAGTTTTTTCCCGGGGGTTTAAAAATATTTTATTTACAGAAATGTATTTCTGGGACTCTTATGATGTTGTAAAAAAAAATCAACTCATCCGTATTTTTTTTTTTATTCGTAAAAATTCCGCCATCATTCTTTACTCACACAGGCTTGATTTAGCGCATATGTGTCTGTTCATGTAAATATTTTTACTTGCACTACTACACGACCAAAAGCACATCTATACATAGTGATTTCTTTGTGGGAGTAGTCAACTTCAGACGTTTTACTAAAAAGCTGGCCTGGCCTAGCTAGCTACTAGCTAGCTAGCAGCGCGTATGGGGCGGCGGCGGTGGCGGCGCGCCGCGTGTTCGCGTGAATTCATAGATGGCGTTGTTAAGATAATTCAATATCGTGTGTGAAAAAATATTTATTATGTATATGTATTGATTATATATTTTTTTTATTACTTAATACAAAAGTACAGGGTAGGCAACGTCTAAACGTCTTTATGATATGCACGCCACTGGTATGACATCATTATAATTTGGTACTCATCGGTGTTTACGCTACATTATGACAATTAAGAAGATAAAAAGAAATATTACGTCAATTGAAAAGAAAAATATACAGGTATCTACTTAAGAGGTGCCTATAAAAATTTAAAATATCATCTGGATATTAATATGTTGAATATTATGTTGGAGTCAATAGTGATATTACAGGCATTTACAAAAAACCTTTCATTCGTCCACAACCAATCACTTATTTATTTTAATTTTAATTCAATCTTATGAATGAAATAGATCATAAGAATTCGAGATAATAGAATAAAAAACAGAAATTCAAGGAAATTTATGTTTGATTAAAAAAAAGAATTGAGGTGTATATCTTACAATTAATATGTAATCTTTGACAGCAAAAGTTAATTCAAAAAAATACAGGAAAAACAAAAATGGTTACGGGAGCACAAAGTTTTTAACGATTACATCATAATGAAAATAGAGATAATTGGAAGAGAAAATCCAAATTTTCGATATAAATACAAAATTTCGTTTGTACCTGTCTATTTCTAAATGCTTGCTAGAATTCTTTTTGGAATATTTTTTCATTGCCCTAATCTCCGTCGCAACACTGGGGCGTTCAGCGCAGGTAATTGAATTGACACGGCACATCCAAATTGCTTCCAGTAAATGTTTTTATTTTACTTTCCCATTTTTCGTCTCGCGTCTATCTAAAACCCCAGTTGGTTACTAAGGCGGTCCGCAAACGAATGAGCATGTATAACAAGATAGGTGATTGTTTACGTGCGTGAGTCAGTACAAAATCTATTAAAAACTAAACTAAGTACTTCTGCGTGTATTGTACCTATAATCTTCTAATGTCTGCATTTTTATGTCAAGAGGCATTCCACGAGAGCCACTCGATACTGTCAATTGTGAGATCTTATCGATGATGTTGGTACTTATTACGTAGATACCTTAGGTAGGTAGATACTTATTGTAGTGGGAGCATTGGATGTGCATTTAGAATTTTAATCAGATTACGCCATTATTTAGTGAAAATAAGGTAAAAATAAATTCAAAACATAAGATTAATTTAGGTTTAAGGCTTATTTTGCAAATTAATTAAGGAAATCAGTCCCGCACAAATTCTAATTATCTAAAAATATTATGATATTATTAAAAAATATATTATATTTTTAAATTATTATCTTTTTTATATTCGAGATAGTTTACAATTGCCTACAAAATTTTTAGTCCTCAATATTTGATTCTTATTTCTCGATACCAAGCACAAAATACTTTTAATGTATACAAAGAGTGAGATTAAAGAGTAAGTTTGTTTGTCTTGCGTCCGCCGGGCGGTCCGCTCTAAGGTTGTTAGGTTGTTGAATAAGTTTCTGAATTAAGAGAACTGAAAGTTTTCTCATCTCGAGATTACAGCAAAGTGTTTACCGTTTGGCTGTAGATGCGGCCGCGACTACGCGCGCGCTACCGCCTTGCGTCTCGGCGTCTTCTACAAATGGTACAATGTATTCTTGACACTAGCTCCATAAACATATAAATAATAATTGCTTTTTCAAATTGAAAATATAATTAGTTCCTATTTACAACATCTCAAACTCCTTGATTTTCTTACAAACAACTTTGAGTCTCCATATTTACTGTATACCTATGAACAAATTGAAATAAATATAGGATATCTTAATTTATTACTTATTTTTAAAAAGTATCGATGTGAGCACCTCACTAGTATTAAGATTCCTGATATTTTCATAAAATATTTGCGTGAATGTATCGCACCTGATGCTCGCCGACGTGGCTGCACTAAACTTTCTGTGATTTACGCAAACAAAGTGCTGTTGGCAAATATTGAGCAAAAAGTGGCTACTTTGGTTTATTGAAGTTACTTCAGGCTCACAAATGTATCATCTTGTATTTTCCTGTTATTTGTTCTCTAAACTAAAATACACTATGTAAGTATGAGTTATAAAATCTGACTCTAGGTTGTACAGGTTCGATGAACTTTTAGCAACTGGCGTATTATTTTTTATTCTCTCTTAATTACGTAGCATTTGTTTTTAGGTACACGAGAAGTATTTGTCGATCGATAGATTTTGGAAACGAAATTTTTATCTCTGTTAATAATGGTTTAGAAGCTCAATCTAAGGAGACAAAACAGATGATAGTTTTTAAACAATTTGTTATAGTCAAAACATGAAATTGGAAATATTGGTGCGCAATATTATAAATAAAATATACAAACAGCCGCCTGGCCGTCTGTCTGTTTGTTGTAGCACATAAAAGATGCAAATTGAAACAGATCACGACGCATAGTGCTAACAAATGCAGAGTGCTCTATCTTTTTGTTTGCTTAACTACTAACACTTAAATATCAATTTTGTTAAAATTGATATTATTGTTAGTAGTTTATAAAATTATCCTCGACACACAAAAAAAGAAAACTAAACGAATATCGGTTTATCCGTTCGGGCATCGAGTTCGGGAGATACGACAGATACAAAAACAGACATGTTTAACTTATTACACCTTATTACCCTCTCTTTAAGCGTTGGGGGTTAGCAAACATTACACTCTTATAACTGGGTTGAGTTAATATATTAAGCATATTTTCTGAAAACTCTTCTTAATTAAACATTCATCAAACTAATTTTGTGATCGAGGAAGGCTATTTAGAAAAATACAACACTAATTCCGAAGGAGTGTTTATACGAGTATATATGTCAATTTTTTTGTGACTAGATGAAAAAGTACTAAGGCATCTAGAGGAAGTTCTTAAGATAAGTATACGTTTAAGCGGAAAATAATAAGGCATGGAATCAAAATAAAAATCTATAGTTTTAAAACAAAACTTGCACACATTGTATTCTTACTTCATATCCATTAATTTTAATATTTTTTATTTTATTTAAAAGGTCATTTGACTCGTTATGATCTTGTAGTTTACCTGATAATCATAATGAACACAGATAAAAAGAAGCCAAGAAACAGTCTCCGTCTTGCAAGATAAATCAAACATTTTTTTATTTTTTTTTATTCAATACCTTTAAAATAAAGTTGCTTTACGTATTTTCTGTCTGTTAATCAGATATGTTTAAAACCTGAATAATCGACGAATTTCAATGCGGATTTAACAATCGTTTAGAGAAATCATACCGAATTATATACGTATATTTTGATTTTTAATAGGTTAAGCATAGGTTTAAAAAAATTTGCCTGACCGCGCGCGATTTTCAAAATCTATGTGGTTGAGCCATTAAAACTTACAAGGAGACTTAAAACATATTTTAGTACAGAAAGCTCTTTTTTTGGCATCGTAGCAGTCGGGTAAACACTCTATTGGTTTTTTAATAACAATAAAACTCAATTACATATTAAGAACAATAACAGACATATCAATATACTAGAGCTCTTTTCATTATAGTGACCAACAACGTTTTTGCCAGTTTTTCTTTATGTGAATGTTTTGTTTTGTGCCTCAGTTATACAAATAAAGTTATTATCTATCTATCTATCATTATAATATTTAAGTGTTACGCACGCGCCTTTAAATTTTTCTGAATTATTGTAGGAGATTTTATTTAAAAAATAATTACTTAAAATTAGTTTGTAAAAACACTGTCAGCTTGGAAGCCAATAATGTAATATTTGTATGAAAAGACACGTTGTTTGTATATGGTCCGCCTTTTATTTAAAACATTATTTTAATAATAATAAGCATAAAAACCAGCCTTACCGTTTACGTTTTATGAGATTCAGCCCTTTGACAGACAAATGAACGCAGCGGATGATACGATCCTGTTTTAATATTTTATGTATGGAACCTTAATGAGTTCTTTAATCCACTTTACTGAGAGAATGGGTTGTAATAGGAAAATTCACACGCGCTATCCTCAATTCATAGATTTAATTAAATTGAAAATGATCAAGAAGTACAAGTAAACGCTTACCTTTGTATTTTGTTGGTCACTATAATTTTCCCTTGATGTTACAGTAGATATGCCTGTCAAGAGGCCACCATCCTCGAAGCCCGTCTAGGCGAATTTTGGCGTTGCGTCCCATCACAGTACTCGTGCTAAATGGCGATATTAATTTAAATCGCACGATTGTTGTTCAGTACGTGGCGTGATTGGTGTATGTATAAGGAAATTTTATGGATACTCTCTCCGGTTTTAGCGATCTCTCTGCTACATCTTCAGTTCAGATTAGACTAGTCCGCGGCTCTCCTTTTAAAAATGTACTTATTATGGGTGATTTAGCTCAGCCGAGGATGTTGCATACTTCCGGGCATCTTAAGTTAATTAACCATTTACAGAATAGAAGAAGAAGTATTTTGCAAAAGAAGACATTTTGGTCGCTTATCAGTAAATTCACATAGAAAATATAGAATTAAAAAATCGCTGTCGCTTTACCCAGACTGCCACTTTTTCAGTCTATGATATAAAAAAACATTCTTACGAAGTTTTATTTATTTATTTATGTATAAAGAGTGAAACGAAAAATAAAATGTTTCATTTAGTTAGTTTAGTTGCTTCAAACAAATAAACAAATCACACTGAGCAAATTTTTCTTTTTATCAAATTTTTAATTATTTTCTATTGGTTAAACTTGGCTTTTTGAACGTGATGGACACGTTAGTGTAGTTTCAAAGGTGCTAGTTTTTCGAGCATGTAGGCTGGACGTGGTCAAAGAGCTTTGCTGTCGGTAGCAGCGTTTGTGCGTCGTAGTAAGCTGGTGTGAGCAGAGCCTACACTACTGTACTGAACACACACGTTACGTGATTGAAATCGCTTCGGGATTAAGCTTAACTAGATTTGACGGCTTGTTTCAGATTTACCAATTGCTTATTAATTTTGTTCCAAAGATGATTTATATAATAAACTTCTTTTCGTTTTAAAATGCTAGTTGACATTATACAAGAGACATATCAAACTCTTAAACAAGAAAAGGCCCGACAGTAGTTGGAATTACTAAAATAATATGTGTCTGCAAATTTCAAAACACTTATAAATATTCCTAGTGAAACTTGCGCAATGAATACAAATATAATACAAGAAAAGGCCCGACAGTAGTTGGAATTACTAAAATAATATGTGTCTGCAAATTTCAAAACACTTATAAATATTCCTAGTGAAACTTGCGCAATGAATACAAATATAAATATTTATCGTATGATATACATGTACATTTCATAATCAAATTTCTCGGTAAATCTATTTATAAAACTCTGTGAAATCAAATTTATTGCTTGTGTTATGCGCTGGTAACTGAAAAAAGACGAATTAATAAAGCGAGCAAAACAGAGTGAAATGTGAAGCATACAAAGTTGTTTCATATAATATAAACTTGGGACTCACGTTTTGTGGCTGGTTGTCGTGGTGGTTGAAAAACACGAACTTTACACGGTTACCTAAATCCAAACAATTAGGCAGGTGTGCATCCGTACAAATGAAAGAAAAATTGTCAGAATTAAAACAGTTCACTTGGTTAGTTAATTGAACTAAGTCTCGCATGATTCAGAAGTTCTGTTCTTAATGTTTATTATCCGGGATAAAGTGACTCATAGATAAAGGGTATAATGATAAGGTTTACGTACATGTTCAGCTGCAAATTTCTTGCGGTTGGAATGAAGAAGACGTTTTGGATAAACCTCCTTTGGTTGGTCCGGTCGAGAGGACCCGTTAAGGTAAAGGCCGCTGTATAATGTTTGAGCAAAAAAATTAGCTGGTTTTTTAGGTATTTAAATCACTTCTCCGATCTGGGGTAGAGTATACGGTCCTGTCTTGATAGTCATATTCACTAAATAACGCAAATGTCGTAATCATAATAATATTAACGAATTAATTAGGATTGCCCTTTTTGTGGGTATTCGCCCAGCTTTGCGTAAACATTTTCTAAGCGACACAAAGGAAGGCGCGCTGATGCCGCGTGAAATTATGTTCCGTAAAATGAAGTTTTTTTATTCTCCTTTGACGTTCAAAGTTGTCGGAGTTAATTCAATTTATTGTCTCTCTTAAAACGAGACTCCACCGTAATGTTATTTATAGGGTTCACCTACGGCTTGTTGACATGCCCCAAAAAGCGAGTGCAGGAGCGCACCGGCTAAGTGATTCGATACACGTTCAATATGTTTCATTAGGCGGCTCCGTGTTCGCTTATTCAATAATATCGGCAGCGGGAGGCGCGCGCGCCGCACAACGACGCAACTTCTGTTCGCTCCACTCAATTCTTACATAATCAGTTTTTCCGACTCGGTAATGGTATACACTCAGTTTATGGGATTGAGAATACTTCCTCAAATATATTTTCCGGTATGCCTTCATTTTTATTTTAACGTACTTATAAATAGGTAGTAGATAGGTATCTAAGTGTATGTACATAGAAGGCGAGGAACGTTTTATTCAGTCTTTTGGCTTCTCCTGAGCACAAATTAAGTAACTAACTTGAGTGAATTCTAGGGTGCAGCTGTTAAGACTACCTAATTGTCGATTTACAATAACAACAAAAAAATACAATTTTAGGATTTCTAAAATAATGTGATACTGTAATATTAGAGATATGAAAGAATTTCCGTTTTAAAATTTAAATTATATTTAATCAAATAAATTACACTGTACAGTAAGTTGCTCTATACAGATGGCTAAAATGAGTAAATATTTAATGAACATTTAAAAAAAATGGAAGAGCGGCTGCGATTTCGTAATTCTATGCTTCTTTCCTGGCAATATAATGGAATTGAAAGTGTTTTTACAAAATTGTGTTTGAAAATAAAATTAACAGTAACTCATTACAAATGCACAGTCAGATCCGATGCAGAAAGCTTGGTTGTAGTAATGTTTCCTTCCTGCGGCGTCGAATGCGGAACGGTTTCTCAGAACCGTTTCTTCTCGAACGTTGTCTACGTCCGCTGTCACCGGAAATGGTAATTACCGCCTAATCTCGCCCCGAGCGCAGGCGGGCGACGTCCGGATATGAACTTCCGTTATGAACAATTTAGCGCGCGAAATTGGACGACGGCATGCTCTGCATTCAGCCTATCGTAGGTGAATCAGGTGATATGGCTTTCAAATATGGAATCAACAGAACTGATGCTTGTTTCTAAAGTATTGTAGTTATTTATTAGCGTGCAAAAACGCTTAGACGACTCAAGCAGAGACAGTATTTAAAAACTAAAAAATACTTTTACAAAAATAGAGATATAATATTTAAATAAAATAAGATAAGTCAAGCTGAGAGCTTTAGGTCATTTTGTGGGGTTGTTAAATGACATTTGTTACAGCTATGACCATTCAAACGGCGGAAATATAGGTAAATAGCGATCAAAAACAGAGAGTTGCAACGATAGTTAATCTTGAAGTTTAAAGCCTTTTGCGCGCTTACTTCTGTCTTCGTAGAAATGGCTTTTGACAACTTGTGAATGCCACTCGACTATTTTAAGAATGAAAATCGCCAGCAAAGCCTTAGCCAAAACTCGCTATGCGTCGTCACATCTCTACTCAACTTAATTTGTACTACGACACACGTGCGCGTGCACTCGTTGAACCCCATTCACGGATGCGGTGTGCACCCGCGAATAACTAAAACTCGCCTTTACTGAATGCGACTCCTATGAACCTCTTTTAAAGGGCAATCTGTACGAAATTGCATTTTTATTCAATTTAAAAAGTTAAGTGTGGAAAATTTCGCTCAGTCTAAATCGTTTAACGAATTCTCAGGAAACAGAATATTTCACTTTTATTCAGAAAATGGACAAAAACCCCGGAAACCATATTTTTTTATTATTAACAGTAATTTTGATTTTGGATAATCGTAAAATTTATTAGTTGCTTCAAATAGCTAATATTCTTAATGCTTAAAATTGGTCGGGCGGTTAAAGCGTGAAAGTTATCTTTCGCGTTTATTGTAGGGATTAGTTGATGTTTTCTATATCTACTTATAACGTATTTGTTGTCAATAAGTGAAAATATGAACCCGAAAGTATTGTATTAGTATTGTATGATGTAGGTATATTTATAGCTTTATATGCAATTGCCTCATTTCTGATATTAGGCATTATGATAGTGAAATGATGCATGCCTGTAGATGCAAATGATGATCACAGTTGGCGAAGGCTAATGATGGCCATTCATCCTGATCTGCATTGATACAGAGCTATTATTGCTGGAAGTACAAGGCTAGCCACCGCCGTCAGCTATTTGTCAGAGTGAGAGTGAACTGATAGCTGTCTAAGTCTCATGATCGTACATAATCACAGACCAATCAGATGGTAATTGATACAGTACTAGTGGCTTAATAGGCATTGTTACTTGTTACACATTTCAATAGTTTCTGTTCTATTGTAAGTTCAATACTATTATCGAAACAGTAATCCGGGAAACACAACTACTGCGTTAATCGCTGCATAACTGAATTGGTACGGAATGGAATATTTTGATATTTAAGTCAGTATCACGAATAAAATCTGTTTTGCATACAGCATACGAGACATGACGTTAATAAAATGTCAGATGCCGCGTATATAATTAACTTACGGCGATACCAGCGGCACGGCCAGGCTCAGGAATGAGTGCGGATGGCACCGCTCGAAATGCAATGAAATCGTGGAAAAATGATTTGGATATTCAGAAAGCGAGACACGAATGGCCGGCCGGTTATTGTCGACTCATACAGCCTCCAAATGGACTGCGCTCGTTCAATTTCGATACTTTTACAACACAATAGATGGGAGTAAGGCGTGCTCGCTCACCTGTCAAATTAAAAAAAGCACTTGCATATTCAAAATAAACTAAAGGCCTCATATTGACATACAGGGCATGTGCAATATGGAATCTTTTAATTTGCTTTTTTTTGTTACATTCAATTAAAACCTTAATGGGATTTCAAAAGCGAGATAACTTGTACGAGATAAAATGTTTTGATTGAGTTTGTTGTTTCTGATAATTATGACTCTACATCAGAGCAAGCTGTCCACTGCTGGACCACTTTTTTTTCGAAGGAGCGCATGGACGTATCAAGTATAACATACCAGTCCATTTCGGCTATAAAATAATCAAAATTATACATCAACGCGATCGAAAGACATGATTGTAAATTTTGTATATTTTCGTACGTTTTGCAATTTCGGATGGGGATCTAAACTTATGGGTATATACTTCAAGTTGAACTAAAATTATAAAATTTAGTAATAAGCAATAACATACATCACTTATTTAGGAACTAGCTGAAGCCCGCGACTTCGTGCGCATGAGCTTCGTTCTCATTATCGTGGGAATTTCAGAATTGCCCAGGATCCTCCTTTTTATACAAAGTTTGTCATGAAAATAATTTTTAATATAAGTATGTACTACTGTAATTTTTATTAATGTGAATCTATGTTATCCGAAATAAATGAATTTTATTTTATTATTAATAATAACCAACACAATAAAGCTTCTAATTTGGTGAGAAATTGCTATATATTTGCAGGCAAACATGCCTTGAGTTCATTCAACCGATTTTGAGGAAACAAATTTAAGATGTTCTTCCTAGTTAAAACAAAACAATTGGTGAAAGTTTTAAGCAAATCGGTTTAGAACTTTAAAAAAAAATATTTTGCTCTCTCTTATTCTTTTTAAATGTCCCTCTATCAATTTCAATCAAAATTACTAAATATACAGACAAAATATTTTTATTATCTATAGGTACTAATATAATAAAGCTGAAGAGTTTGTTTGTTTGAACGCTTATAACTGGAAAACTACTGGTCGGATTTGCAAAATTCTTTTTGTATATGAAAGCTTGATTCTTGGGCTATAGTACCTACATACACACTAATGGCGAGTGAAACCACGGGGAACAGCTAGTTTTATTATATATATAGTGCGGTTATATATATATATATAGATAGATAAATCTAAAAACTGTAAATTTGTTGTTAAATTTTAAGAAAATAAATAAATGAAGAAAATTATTTTTTACAAACAAATTAAAGGAAACCAAAAGTCTTTAAATTTTCTGAAATCTATTAGTATTATGGGGTGGTAAGGAACCCTCAGGGCGTGAGTTTAACTCGCACTTGGCCGGTTTTTTTTTATTACATTCTTGACTTGAACAGCAACTTTCAAAACAATCACAAATCAAATCATCATCAAATCTATTATAATATGTCTTTCTATAAATATCAGTGAAGTAATAATAAAAACATAATCTCGTTTTTCAAAACTTACTTACGTTTACAACTTGAAAACTGTCGGTACGAACTTGTTGAGGTTTTTGCCTAATTACCGGAGGTCATAGCATGATTAAATACTTTTTTTTGACAACAGGGTGTTAGGTTGGGTCACCTTGTAATTTACACGATATGAATAAAATATTTCTCCCCAAAAGAAACGGAAATAAATAAATATTTTTTCTTATATAGTAGTTACCAAGTTTACCTTTGTTTTGTTAATCATGTAAGTACTTACATTGAACAAGAAATAAAAGGCGTTTTATTTATATAGTAGTTACACAACCTGGTGTTGTCTTTTTGGACTCTTTATCTCATCTGATCTTAGCGATTTTCAGGCATTCATGCATCCTCGGCTAGTCGCTTCGAATACTCTGACAATGGTAAGGATAGTTTAAATTAATATTGGTCCCAAATGACTACTTAGATAGAGTTCCAAAATCGTTCAAGCTATTTCCTTGGGTGTCCGTCGATACGTTTAAATTGTTTGTTTATAATTTAACTTCACTTAACCTTATTGGTCTAAAATGGTAATACAAAATTATTTTCAGTCGAATTGATGTTTTAACAATGTACTATAGAAAATTAGTTTAAACACAAACTACATGAGTACAATTGTTGTTGCCAAAAAAAAAAAACAGAACCTCCAATAATTCAAGTAAAAAGAAAGAAATCACTACATTGACTACATACTCGTAGTATAAAACAAAGTCGCTTTCTCTGTCCCTATGTCCTTTTGTATGCTTAAATACTACGCAAGGGATTTTGATGCGGTTTTATTTAATAGAGAGTGATTCAAGAGGAAGATTTTTATGCCCATACGAATCGGGTCGCTAATAATAAATAAATTATTGTTTAAATATGCTTCACTATGAAACTTTTAAATTTTTTTAAAAATTGATGCCAATTTTACTAATTCATTGACAGCTACTCGCTCGTTAATTAGCATATTTCATTTAAATAAGTAGTTTAATTTTTTATTTAAAATATAGGTTTGTTATTATTTTTTAATTTACTTATTACTTTTCAATTTGCAATATGTTTTGTTTGTGCTCACGATCTTTCTTTTCATACCAAACACGTGATGATTAAATGAACGTGAATCTGAAGTTTAAATTCGGTCAGATAAAATTTTGATACAATTTATATAGGCTATGTCACCCGGGCCATCATAACAAATTTATTTACACCTCATTCTTTAAAATCGGTTCCGTAGTGTAGGCGCTACGATAAACATAAATACATAGACTGCCAAAATCATTACCCTTCCATTCGGCTTTGCCGTAGTAGGGAAAAAATAGTTTGGCTTACATTCCTTTAGATGTAATAATAACCTCAAATAATAATATTATGTTTTTTAAATTAAACTATTTTATACGGTTTTCTATCGCGTTTATTGCTTACTTATTTATACCTAACGCTTCAATTAATAAATAAATAATAATAAATTTATAAATAAGTAAGCAATAAACGCGATAGAAAACCGTATAAAATAGTTTAATTTAATGTGTAACAATCGCGTAAACATAAGAAATCATTATTATGTTTTTTTTTTAATAATAACAAGTTTCACACTAATGTATAAAATTATTATTATTTTCTCCGCGCCACCTCTTGGTTGACTGGTAGAATAATTGTTTTTGCCAAAAAAACGAAACCGACCAATTCCTGAACTAAAAAGGATGAAATAATCAATACATTGTTGTTTAAATATGCTTCATATCAAAAAAAATTATAAATCTTAAGTCGGTACCGAATCTTTTAATAATAAAATATGCTTATTAATGAGCCAGCAGCTAGTCAACGAATTCGTAAAACTGGCACCAACTTCAAATTTATTAAATTTTTTGATATGAAACATATTTAAACAACAATGTATTGATTATTTCATCCTTTTTAGTTCAGGAATTGGAGTCGGTTTCGTTTTTTTGGCAAAAACAATTATTTTTGACTTTTCAGTTTTGAATACGCAATACCTTGCAACTAAAAAGTTTGTGGCGCCACTTCTTCTCCACTTGCGCTTTGGAAGTGGTGGTAAACTTAAAATAAGTAACAATTGACGTCAATAAGTGATAAGAATATCCTATATTGAAAATAAACAATTTGAATTTGAATTTGAATTTGAATTTGAATTTTGAATTTATAAAAAAATACCCAAATCGCAATAAAACTTGAAGAGTTCCCTCGATCACTTCATGATTCCATCATCAGATCCTAATTTGGTGACTATGAAACTATCTAGAAAGTATACCCTTTCTAACAAAAATAGTAGATTGTTAGACAAGGGAGGAAAGGAATAATTCCCGTGCGAGGCATTTAGACGCCCGAGCGTAGCGAGGGCGGCTATAGCCCGAGCAGGAATTATTCCTTTTACCCGTGTTAAATACTCTACTTTTCATTTCGAATATAAGGAAAATAAAAAAGAAATTTTTCTAAAATTAATAATAGTATAAACGAGTACATAGTGCCTTCTTAAATGATATTGTGTTGGTAATTCAGTTTTAAATTTTAAATATAGAACATACCGCGCGCTTCATGGGGGCCTCTCAGTTCCGCTTAAGATCAGCGCACACCAAGAGCACTGCAGAGGGGTTACCATCAACTTTTTTAGCGAGTTTAGTTTTATCATAAAAATTAAAATGAAAAATTAAATAAACCTCTTAATGTAATTTTCAGGACCGTCGCGTTTGTACATGTGTTTATTTTTCACTGTATGCCAATATTCATGAAGTTAATATTTTCGTGTTATCAGAAATGCTTTGCTCTTAGTGTGTGCTGACCCTAAAAAATATTTTTTAAATTAACACTGGCTGTTCTTCTTCTGGCTTCCACATTTTCTTTTGTTGTTGAAATTTTTTTTGCCGATTTCCTTCCAAATTCACAAGCAAAATTATGTTCTAATTTTGAAATTACTTTCCCGCCCTAAGGAAGAAAGTGATTACTATGGGTTTTTTCGGCCCGTAGGAGGGCATGAAACGTTTTCCACCCTATACTCAGATCAGGAAAACACTACTTTCCGAGTATGAGAAATGAAAAAGAATTTTACAAATCGATTCAGTGGTCTTCGAGTAATCGAGCAAGATATATTGTAATCAAAAAGTTGTAAATACCTTGCATTTTTGAAAGTGGGTCAAATTTTCCAGCATTGTCTCACCTACGTCTCACCTTACTAACATGGAATATATCAAAAAATACCCATGCCCAATACAAAACTTGAAGAGTTCCCTCGATTTCTCCATGATTCCATCATCAGATCCTGACCTGATGAATATGGGACCAATTGGAAAATAATCCCTCTCGAACTAAAAAAAAATTTTTTGATATCAGTCCAGCCGTCTTCGAGAAATCCGCTAACATACATAAAAAAAAAATAAAAAACAAAACACCGACGAATTGAGAACCTCCTCCTTTCGTTTGAAGTCGGTTAAAAAGGGACCGCTTTTTACATTATTTCCTTGTAAGCCAAACGATAATTAATTAGGTAGGTATACAAAAATATGCTTCCATGCTGGTCTGGGAGTAAAAGAAAAACATAGAATGTACCTGCTGCTTCTCTTCCCGCGCAAGCCGTAAAAGTCGTCTGAGGGAATAGCCGAATGGGGAAATCATGACATAGGCGATGCGGCTAGCAACCCATCACTATTGATTTCCTTTTTCAACTACCACTATGCTAAACGTGGCCTAAGATCTTATGGCTCTAGGCTCTGTCTACCCCGTATAGGATAAAGACGTGATTATATGTATGTATGTATGTATACAAAAATAAGGGGATTCAAAATAGACTCTATTTCCTTGCATTAAGTTTTCTATAGGTTAAGTATTTTGTTTAAAGTAGGTTTTGGGCTAAAATAAATCCCAACTAATATCATAAATGCGAAAGTGAGTTTGTATATTTGTTTGTTTGTTACCACTTCACGCCCTATCTACTGAACCAATTTTCCTGAAACTTCGCATTATTTTCCCTATATCTTTTCTTCGTCCCGGGAAAAAGCAATGAGGAAGCCTATGATGTCCAGCAGAGTATAGACATCGGCTGAGATGATGATGAAATAATTAAAGTGACGGTCCAGGAATTTCCATAGGAATATTCCTAAACGCATGCACTTCTATTTAACCAGTGGTAACTTGGAAAGTTGTAACTTGACCTTGGCGCCATCTAGTATTGTGCGGTGAAGTAACGTATTGTTAAAATTTGCGGCATCTATTTTTAAATTTAAAATTAACAACAAATAGGTATACAGTTTTTACATTTATTCGTGAATATGTGCAGTATGATATTGCTTCTTACCAAATTTCATGATTCTAGTTCAACCGGATGTATTTATGTATCCCATAGATTTTGATTCTCGATCTAGCGAATACGCGGACGCTACCACGT
Source organism: Apomyelois bistriatella (assembly GCA_947044815.1). NCBI lineage: Eukaryota > Metazoa > Arthropoda > Insecta > Lepidoptera > Pyralidae > Apomyelois > Apomyelois bistriatella. The sequence continues at coordinate 5,647,260 of OX345693.1, forward strand.
TACGCTCGCTTCGCATGATTCCCTTGCTTTTTAGCGTTTTCAGGGTTCCTTAGCCTTATGGAACCTTTAAAGTTTCGCTCTGTCCTCATCTATCTTATAGTGTTAAAAAATATTATGAGTACTCCCGACTCCCGTGTAAGCGAAGGCACTTGGAGACCTGTAAAATTAACATGACAGTAGGAAATATAATGAATTTTAAAGAAAAATTATGGCAACCACAACCAAGTAGGCTACACACGTTTACGAGTTATAGTCGGTAAACTTATAAAGTACATATTTTTGTGCGCATTAATTGCAAAAAAACTGCTAATCAAAGGCTGATCAAAATTACAAGTACCTACGACTATAGTACCTTAGTAGTCTGTAAGTATGTGTTTGATCAGTTACAATTTTATTATTTAAGGTGATACCTCGGTGAACACTAGCGCCACCGTCATTTAAAAATCATTACTCACTGAAAACACAAGTTATCAAAAATACCTCTGCTGTAAGTATGGTTCTGGATCTGAAATTAATTTTAATCATATTCAATTATTAAATTATAATTCCCTATAGTTACTAATTGCATTATTGCTTAAAACGGTCACTTTTAGCAGTTTTGCAATTTGTAACTATATGGAACTATAATTTAATAATTGAATATGATTAAAATTAACTTCAGATCCAGAACCATAATTACAGCAGAGGGATTTTTGATAACTTGCGTTTTCAGTGAGTAATAATTTTTAAATGACGATGGCGCTAGTGTTCACCGAGGTATCACCTTAAGACGTTATAAGCCGTGATGGGCAACTACTTACGTTGTGCGTGGCTCGACACACTTGGCCGGTTTTTCATTGTTTTTATTTGTGTTTTGATTATTTTACCGACTATAAAAAGGAGCAGGTCCTCCATGCATCGGAATCTTTTTTATATACTTCTTGGTTGCATGTTATGTATAATATATATGCACACACACACACAACTCACACACATAAATATAGTTCTCTTGCCAGTTTGCACCGCCATCAACTTCAGGCTGTAGTTACCTATTCACTGAAGATCACAGAGCTATGGACTTTTTTTAACCGACTTTAAAAATATAATTTTTAACGTTTTTAATCGGTATTTATAAGGGTATATAAAAATACTTACTAACGCCTTTATTCCAGAAGTCAATGTGAATTCAATAATATTAAAAATAACAGGGAAACCTATAAGAAGAAAATTAAAAGAGCGGGGGCTTAACTTTCACTTTTGGGTGTAAAATAGTTAATTAAAGATTTTTATTTGATAATAAAATAATTTTCTAAATATATGTTTTAATGCTGTGTTTTGATCTCATTTAAAATGACGTCTATAATATCACAAAGGCAACATTTCATTTGTTGAAAATGAAAAAGTCTGTTCTGGTATATATTTTATAACCTATAAAGAAATTCATTTCAATTGTACGGAAGCCTCTAAAACTTAATTTCAACTGAGCACTTGACCTTTTTTGTTTGTATATTTGTTATAACTTGAATGTACAACTTAAATAACATAACGTTTTATAGAATACTAAGGACCCGCCCCGGCTTCGCATGAGCATAAAAACCTTCCTTTTGAATCACTATCTATTAAAAAACCGTATCAAAATCCGTTGCATAGTTTTAAAGATTTAAGCATATATAGGGACATAGGGATAGAGAAAGCTACTTTGTGTTATACTATGTAGTGAAACGCAATGGCGGATATATCCTATAGATTTTTTTATTCTTAGCACTCCTGCTGGCTGAACGTAGCTGAAAATGTTATGCTTATTGTATTCCTCTACAATCAAAATTAAACTATTTATTTCAGGTATAAAAATGTTTTGCAAAATTACGAAAATTTAATACACGATTACATAATAAGATAAGTATAATCAAGAAAACAAAACACCAATTCTGTTAATAGTAGATTAGATATATCTTTACAGACATTACCGACCTCTTTAATAATTTATTGATTTAATTTATCAATAATTAATCTTACAGAAGTTAGGTAATTGTTTTCATCTGAAATCGGCAAAGCTTTAAAATACTGTATTGTCCTAGAAAAAGATCAATAGTCCACATATGCAGAAATAATTTTATCAAAACAGAAAAATCATTAACTTTACTAGGTATATATTGTTTAAAGATATAAATCACACTCATTGTTACAAGATCAGTCAACTTGATGGTAACATGTACTCCATTGGTATGGTCTCTGCGAACTGGACATCCTGCGAATTGGACATTTTGTGACCGCTGGACATTTTGCGAATTGGACATTCTGCGTCTGAACGGTTTGTGAGCAGGATTCATTCAGCTGAGCAGTTCCGGTGCTGTTGTTTACCGCGCATTTTGCAGGTTTCGTCGACAACGAACCGAGCTGCACGGTTACATCGTCCCGAAACCCGAATCATGCGCGGATTCTTCTTACTTTTACCGTTTTCTCTTCAATAGTTCTTGATCTTCTTGGTTTGTCTTCTTAAATTTTCTTAAAAGCACGCATATTGACATTGATACATTAAGTTCTTAAAAGTTCAATCATCTACTAGGTACATTAAATATATATATTTTTTTACTTTTAATTTTCACAAATAATAAATTGATGGTAAAGTGTTCAAATAAAAAAATTAAAAAGCATAGTAACAGATTACAAAAGTGTAAATTTACTTAAGTAACATTTATCAATTAGGTACACGGAGGAGTGAAATACCTCATAACTCCCTAAATAAAGTGTTTAAACAAAATAATTTATGATAAAACTTAAGAGAAAAGTATGGCCTAACGTTATTTTAATTAAGAAATGGATGGTAATTAATTAATTAGGTGGTGTCCTTGGTAGGCAAACAAACGGCGTGTTGACTACCGAGAGACGGGCCCTCTTCCTTGTCAGCAGGCGGAGATAAGTATTATACATCAACATATTTCATAGACGTCGTTTTTATCTCATCATCATCATAAATTTAAGAGCTTAGCTCTTGTCGGTGGAGTTCCTTCCATTAATGTCTATCATTAGCAAGTTCCTTTATATCTTGATACGACACGACGGTTATTTTCTTCTTTATCTGCTTCATACTGCTATGCCTCGGTATACCTGGACTCCTTTTTCCTTTTATCTTTCCTTCAATGATGTTTTTCATCAAATCATCGTGTCGTATCAAGTGTTCTAACAGTTATATAATTTACAAATAATCAATTTGATGTCAATCGATCCAAGCCAAATCCAAGCTCTTTGCTCTATATCTATTGAGACCGTGAGGGGTTAAATAGGGGTTGCGAATTTGTATAAAACTTCGTAATTTTTAAAGTAAGACACAATAATCCGCGAGAAACATGAAGTTTTATATGGACTTGTGATTCAATAAAACAACACTTTGCTTATAAAGATATACAAAGTAATGTTTTGCTAAAAAAATAAAATATAATGCATCTATGGATAAAAACACAATGAAATAAAAACATATTGTTAATATACAAATAAACACCCACAGCAATAACAGTAAAAGAAACTAGCCCATAACCTTCTTAGGTATTTAGATACGTCCGAAGAACACAAATGAACAGAATTCCACCGAAAGAACACTCAAAAATTTATATTTTTTAGTAATAATTGGGTATAGGTAACAAAGTAGCCTTCGAATATAATATCAAATTTTGTTTAAGTACGCAGTAAACAATAAGTAACGGGAAATTCATCCATACAAAGTAGATCACTAGCAAATAAAAAAGGAATTTCTTTTCTGTCGTTGTCTGCCCTCAAGATTAACGCACGTTTAAGGATCCCCTTTCACTCAACAGATGACCAATTGTTCGTTCTCCCATAACGAGAGCTGCTAAAAGTTTTCCCATTTATTCAGTGCTCATATGTCGAGCAAGAGTAGAGCAGCGGGCGCGGCGCGGTGTGGCGTGGAGCGGAGCGGGGCGGGCTAGAGGCGCGGGGGGGCGGGCGACTCGTTCCGGCGTGATAAGGCGGGCGGCTATTGTCGCGGCGTCGGCGCACGTTTCCTCCGCTGCCGTCGAGCCTACCGCATTGTTCCCTCTGGTAATGAACAAACTTATTCCAGAGGCTAATGCTACAAATACGCCGCCGACTGCCGAATTCGCTCACTTTAGACTTATCTCTCCGAATTGTCACGGGGCGCTACATCGCGGCTGTGTGACACGCGACGACAATGCTGTGACAGTCTGCTACCCATCGGCCCAGTTTTGTTTGAATAGCGTTGGTATCGAGTGTGTACTCATATTAGTTCAATTTAGGAAGGGTTGTTTGACGAAGGACCCGCATACTATTAAGATATGCTGAAGTTAATGCTAGTTATGAGGTTCGTCATAATTGATGTCATGTTTGTTTTGTCACCCATATAAAACAATCAATTCAACTTGTTAGTTCAATTAGGAAAAGATAATTATTATTTAGATTTAATGTAAGGCAGGTAAGTATAATAGATGTTTAAATAAATGAATCCCGAGATCAGACTTTGTAATTAGCAGGTATCGTAAACGTTAATTGACGGTGTTCAGTTTCAATAAATAAATCCACTTTGTATAAGAGGAAAATTCTATTTTGAGGGATCATTCTACTGTTATTTATACAGTTTATTTTTAACAACTTCACTGACCAATGAGTCACATGTAAACAAATGAATTGTTATAACTATTGTTGTAATTTTATGGATAGTTAAGTTGTTAAATATGCAAAATTCTTAGTTATGCCTACATCCAAAAAATAATGACGTCACTTTCTTAACGCAAATAAAATATGATAAGTATTAACAGTTAAGAAATGTTGCCGTAGTCTGAATGACTGATGATCGAAAATATTCAACTATTTTGCTTCAATAAGACGTTCATAATAGTATTTATAACTCATAATCAATTAAAGTAAGCATTGTCTATAAATCTGTAACCAATCGGGTTTGTCCCCCAGATGTCCCCTTTACCCACGGCCTGCTCCGAAGGCGCTCCAAACCGCCACCGCCGCCGCGCCGCCTCCGCCGGCTTGTCTCCCCACGCTTCGCTACGTATAATGCATTCTCCGTGGCGCCAAAATTTCTTATTCATACTATATGAATACATTCAAAAAATTTGTATTACTATACAAATTTTTAGAGCTCTTTTTTCAATAGAGTAAAAGTTCGAGACGAGCCGGCAATAACTCTGAAGGGAGAAAATCGCATTTCGATCGAAAGAGGGCAAATCTTTTATGTAATATGAGATTGTCATCGCGATTATTACAGGCAAATAGAATACGCCGGATCAGTAAGTAGGTTATCTTCTTGCTTCCCTTGCCCGGATCACTTTATTGCATGTTGAAAGCATTTCCGTTTTAGGAAAATTCCGATGATTGCGGCGGTTTTAGTAATAATAGATTTTAACCGCCGTATTCATATAAATTAACACTTGTTTGTTAAGCACTTAAGTTTTTAACTAAAATGTGTTTTATCCCTTTTCTCTAACTGTGTTTTTCTCTTTGTTAGTTTTTATGAGTAAGTAAATGATATGAATTAAAATTGTAGTGCAAGATTTGACATAACAAAGTGTCTGATTTGGAGCTACATTTATGTAAAAACATATAATCACCATTCCACATACCAAACATATCTACCACTGACTAATGACTTGTGTGTTGTTATAAGAGGAAGTTAATTTTACTATTCTATCTAGAAGTAATCATTAAACAGATACATACGAATTTAAATATTATGAATTGTAATAAATTGACGTCTCACATCCATACCAATAATAAAAAAAAGCCAAGTAAAAAATATTAAAAAAAAAGAAATATGAATCAAAACTTTCATCGAGGGTGACGTCAATTTGCGCGAAATGCTCTCTTCCAGTGACTCAAATTACTCCCAAACAAATGTCTGTCACTGGGTTGTTATCGCGTAAGTTTTTAAGAAAACTGTGTGTCATGCTGTAAAACTTTCTAACTACGAATTAAATGAACACTTATATTTTTTGTTCTTAATGTAACCACTTATTTTAACGCTTTTTGGGTAGTTCTCAGCTAGGTACTCTAGGGCGGCTTTACTCATTTTGCTCCTCCGTTTCGCCCGGTATGCTTAGATATGAGACCTTTTGCAAATTACATACCTACCTTCCAATGTGACGTCAGGCATAGGTGTCTGAGGTCTGACAACAGAACAGAGCCGTATTCGCCATTCAGTCTTCTAAAACAGATTTCACCAATAATTAAAAGTTTACATACCTACTACCACATGTTTACAACAATCATTTACAGCTAAAACGGTCCTTTATTTTTATTATTAAATTATAATTTGTTGTTTTACACAAAAAAGATATTAGTAATAATACCCTGGAACGAGGTTGGTAAGTAGGTAGATCTTTAGATAGATTGACAATTACAATCACGTTGTGTTTTAACTTTTTATGATACCCTTCGATTGATACCAAAATATTTTACTTCAATTGCATAGTAGAATTTAAAATTCGTGAAATGTAAATTAGTCGTGAACTGTTGAGAACGGGTCGTGTATCGTTACTTACCTTAATTGCGATTCGACGTTTGGCATCTGTAGGTGAGTTACTGCAGTTAAGGCGGACGCAGTTGTGCGGAAAAATCAGAGATTATTAGCCGAGTCGCATTCTATGCAACGCAACACCGCGTCGTGTTAGCGACATATTCATATTTAAATGTAATGTTGCAACAATTCTATGTTAACTGGTGTTTATTAACAGAACGAACTTTGATATGAAAACGATGTCTACAAAAGATATGGAAATGGTATTGTGTGATCTAAAAATCTAAAATTTTAATATCTTACTACATCAACTTTATCAACATCAACCTCTTTCTGAGGGTTTCGGGACAAAAGTTCGGCTGAGAACCGAATACCTAGATAATAAACCAAATATGTCCGGCGTCAGTAAAGGCGCCAGCAACAAACCGTATGGACAGTATAGTCGGTAACGCAGATTGGCTGAACCTTTCACCATGGCTTTAAAGTTTAGACATTTTAATACGATAATAAGATGAAGATTACAAAATATGTAAATGGGGGACTTAAAGCCATTGGTTTTCTACCAGTTAACTAATAGGGTATTATGAAATCTTAGGCTTTTGATACGGTCGCTATTCCCATTCTGCTGAGGCAACTTTACGACGCTGGTATCAGAGGAGTTGTCTATGACTGGTTTAAGGATTATCTTACTCATAGACGTCAATATGTAAGAGTAGGAAATTACGAAAGTGTGGCTGCGGAGTGCCAATATGGCGTGCCACAGGGCAGCACGCTCGGTCCTACCCTATTTCTAATTTATATAGACGGACTGTGTAGGCTGAAGATTCCTGGTGCGGAATTATTAATGTTCGCTGACGACACAGCTGTCATATTTCATAGCAAAACATGGGCTGGGGTAGAGGCCTTGTCGGAGGCTGGGCTTGCTACAATAACATCTTGGTTAGAGGATCATCTCCTGACCCTTAATACTAGCAAATCTAATTACGTCTGTTTTTTCAAAACATCTGCATCTAGTCCTGACTCGAATTTCAAAATCCTAATACACACATACCCATGTAATAGAACTATTGAGGAGGGTAGAACAGAGTCGTGTCAATGTTCAATATTAACGCGTATGCAGAGTGTAAAGTACTTGGGGGTTATGGTTGATGAAAATCTTTCTTGGGCTCAACAAATTGCAGCTATTTCGAGCAGGGCTAGAAAGCTTATACACATATTTAAGAAATTGAGAATAGCGGAAGACTCCAAACTACTTCTATCGACATATAAAGCACTATGCCAGTGCATAATCACATATTGCATCACTTCGTGGGGTGGAGCCGCTAAAACTCGTATTATCGAGGTAGAAAGAGCCCAAAGAGCGGTCCTCAAGGTGACTCTAGGTTTACCGTTTCGTCATCCTACTGCTTCCCTTTACAAGCAAGCAAACGTGTTATCAGTACGAAAGCTTTTTATTTTCACTAGTCTGATTAGATTCCACAAAAAGACTGTACCTACTCTTCCGCCATCAAATAAACGTATCCAACGATGTCCAGTTCCTCGGGTTGAAACTGTGTTTGCCCGTAAATTTTACAATTATATCGCACCTAAACTTTATAATAAGATTCTCTCGACAGATAAAAATATTTTAACATTAAACAACAATTCTTTTAAGAAGATTCTCACTACGTGGCTTGAAAATTTGACTTATGATGAGACTGAGGACCTTTTTGTTGTGTTTGTTTAGGAGTAAATTTTTGGGCTATATTAACGATTCGACCAGTTAGGATTGTGGTTGTACAAGCATACAAACACACACACATATAAACACAGACATACTGACATACAAACATACATACATACATTCAGACATATAGACACAGAAATATTAACATACAACCATTCAGACTTAACAGTATTAAATTTGCTGACATAAACCCCACCTATACATAAAATTGGTTGTATACAGATCTTTAAAGCTGAATTGTATTATATTATATTTAGTAAGTTTTTGTGTAATAATCTATTGTATTGTGTTTAGTAAGTTTTAGTGTAACAATCTACTAGGAGGGGAGCCTGACTCCCACAACACAGGGAAACCTACCGTGGGTGTCAGAGCGACACAAATCTTTGTAACTTTATACTTGCTAAATAAACTATTTTCATTTTCATTTTTTTCAAATCAGCCTTAAAAAACACTACGCTGGCCAGTGCGTGTTAGTTAGTTCAGTAGGATGTACTATGCTTGAGCTAAACCCTTTTTTGTTAGTTTATAAGGCAGTGTGAGGATGTGCTCACTAGAAAATGGTAACGGTGTAATCTCCAACAATAAGTGCTGATAGCATTTTTTTATTATAAGCAGTAGAGACTAATTTCTCCCCGATTGTACAACTTTGACACAACGTCACAACTAACCTATTTGGACTTACTTAAATTTACAACCATTATTACGACAATGCAGAATTGAGATAAACAAAGTGTTCGAATAAATACTGTGATCTCAAAACATTGTTTACCTTATACAAAATGTAAAGGAAATCAATCTCCTAACAAAACATCGTTTCGACAGGAGTATTACAAAAGTTTAAATTTCAGGCACAATATCAGAGGCTCTCGACCACAATGAGCACCGCGTTTCATCGGTAGACAATCAAAACGAGTTACAAAATTACAAAGACTAAAAGGATCCTCTCTTAAATTTCCCAACTACAATACAAAGGGATAAAAATGTTGGTTGCAATTTTGCGGAGAGTCGCCGACTCAATCCGGGCGCGCCGCGCGCCGCTCCGGGGAGCTAAACCGAATTTATGGTTTGAAAATTAAACTTAAATTGGATATTGCCGAGTTATTTTTAAGCATTTGCATTTAGCGATTAATTGCGCCGTGATAAATTTGATGGTAATTACATGGAGGGTCTCGCAATTTAATCAGTCAATTCTTAACATTTAAATTTGAAATATCTTACATTTACATTAAATTACAAAAAAAAAACTTTTTCTAGTATGCTTACTTTACTATCTGAAATTTTCTGCTTCCTTTTATGATTCACTGGAAGAATTTAATCGTATGATTAGGTCAGCCTATGATTATTTACTTGTGGAACAATAAAGTTTTAGTAAATAAATTGTAACATACTGTTTTATTTTATTATTAAATCAAGAAAGTCTGGATTCACGGACCTTAAGGTGACTTACTTTACCGAAAGGAATTACTTACTTTGCTTGCTCAGTGACCCGAAACAGATCTTGTCCTCTGAAACGCGAGAGCGGTTTTCTATTCTGCGCGATGGTTTGCCAGTTTACAGCGCCCATCTCACGCAGGTCAGCCTGCACAGCATCGCTCCAGCGATATCCGACTGGCCGTCTTCCTGATATTTTTCCCGCTTAGGCTGCTTTGACGCAATGATGACGACGACGATATAAATTCATAAATTAAAATTCATAAGCTCAATATTAGATATCCCAATAAAAGGGTAATCATTATTTTAATCCTTATACATCTTATTTGCATGAAAAGTTAATATTGTTATCGTTAGGTAGGTATCACTAGTTTAACATCAATCCCTTTTCAACAGCTCCCAATTGCCGTTTGAATAAAAATAAAATAAACGTATAGGTACAACTGGAATATGAGATTAATGTTGTGTTAAAATAATAGGTATCAATTAACAACAATTTATCAAACTTTATTGATTTCAACTATTAAAACACGATCAAGAACTATCCAAATTCAAAGAGCAGCTATTTCCTTCCATAAATAATGGCCAGCTGGAAGAAAACAGGGATACATCAGTTCAAAACCGCTATGATAATTTAATTAAAATTATCACAACATGTATGATGAATGCCAAACAGGAAATTAATTTGAATAAAAGTCATAACATACTGACAGAACGAACTCTACGACTCTTAAAGAGAAGACAAGAGCTACAAAAATCAAAAAACAAATCCAGAGCAACTAAAAACGAAATATCTGCACTCTACAAGCTAGTCAGCAAATGTATAAAAAAGGATTACACTAATCATAGATATAAAACCATAGAAAAGTACCTTAATCAATCAGGTAGTATGAAAAAAGCACAAAAAGAACTGAGAAAAAATAAAACTTGGATAAACGAACTGAAACAAGAAGGAAAAACTGTAAACAATCGCAGTGACATCATATCGGTAGCGACAGAGTTCTACAAAAAATTATATTCCAGTAATGACAGAATACTGCATAACACCAGGATCAGTACTTGTAACACTAATGGAGAGAAAGGGAATACCAGCAGTGTAACAGAAGTACCCAGCATCGAAGTAAGTGAAGTCATCGAAGAGCTGAAAAAATTAAAAACAGACAAAAGTCCTGGACCGGATAATATCAACAATGAAGTTCTAAAAACGGCTGCAGAGTCAGTCGCCTTTCCTCTTACCAACTTATTTAATCATATTCTAAAAACGGGACAAACCCCCACTCAATGGTCAGAATCGAATATAATTCTAATCTACAAAAAAGGGGACCCAAACGATCTCGGTAACTTTCGACCCATCAGCCTACTTTCCTGTATTTATAAGATCTTTTCTTCCATTTTAAATAAGAAAATAAGTGTTACTCTAGACACAAAACAACCTATCGAACAGGCGGGCTTTAGAAAAGGATATTCTACCATCGATCATATCCACACACTTGAGCTTATTATCGAAAAATATCAAGAAAAAAGGAAGCCTCTCTACATTGCATATATCGACTACCAAAAAGCATTCGATACTATATCACATGAAAGCATATGGGAAACTCTGAACGAACAGGAAGTAGAAAAAGAATATATAGAAGTGATAAAAAGTATATACAACAACAGCAAAAGTAGAGTTAAACTGGAGACAGTTGGCCCTTGGTTCCCTATTAAAAGAGGGGTAAGACAAGGGGACCCATTGTCCCCAAAACTATTTATAGCTGTTCTCGAAATGGTAATATGTCGACTAAATTGGAATGAAAAAGGAATACAGATTAAAAATAAATATCTCAGTCACCTTCGATTTGCGGACGACCTAGTGCTCCTATCAGAGACAGGATCTGAGCTCCAAAACATGATAGAATCTCTAAATAAGAATAGTAGGAAGGTCGGTTTAGAAATGAACCTTTCAAAAACAATGCTAATGAGCAACAGCACCAAGATACAAATATCCGTCGATGGAACACCACTTCGATATACCGACCAGTACATATACCTAGGCAAACAAATAAGTTTATGCAGAAACATCAACGAGCAAGAAGTAGATCGCAGGATTCAGCTTACATGGAACAAGTACTGGAGTTTAAAAGAAGTATTCAAAAGTAATATGCCCACTAAAATTAAAACGAAAGTACTGAACTCCTGTCTTCTTCCATGTCTCACGTACGCCTGCCAGACCTGGAAATTCACTGCTAAGGTAAAACAAAAAATAAGAACATGTCAACGAGGGATAGAGCGCAGCATGTTGAACATAAGAAAACTCCAAAAGGTACGTCATACCAAAATAAGAAATATTACCAACGCCATAGACGGTCTAGAACAGGCTCTAAGACTAAAATGGAAGTGGGCTGGACATGTAGCGCGTCTTCGAGACCGAAGATGGACTAAAGCTGCGACTACCTGGAAGGGACCCCAGGGGAAAAGAAAGAAAGGGAGACCTTATGCCCGTTGGGTAGACGATATCATAAAAACAGCCGGCACAAACTGGATCCACACTGCTCAGTCCAGAGAGGACTGGTTATCTTGGGAGGAGGCCTTCACCTGCAGAGGGGTTCTTGCAGACTAAACTGCAAATATAGATAGGTTATAGATATTATTAACTAAGTTCTGTATATATATTAAATGTAAAATTACTATAATATTAATATTAAATAAAACCATTCATGTTTGTTAAATTAACTTAAGGAAGACTAAAAAATGGTACATAGTTTATAGCGTGTCTGTCAACCTATTTAACTTCATAATATTTTTTTTTTTTAGTTTTTTTGTTTTTAATTTTTTATTTGTTTTTGCTTTGTTTTGTAATTTTCTACCTATATTGCAAGAAATAAAAGGCTTTTTATTTTTATTTTTATTTTATTTATTTATTGATTTCAACAAATTGGACGTCCTCATAAAATTAAGACATTATATGCCATCGTCTTTTCAAAAGCAGGTCCATATAGGTTAGGTTTAAAAAAAAAAAAAACAACTAATTAGTTCAGATTGTTAAAACCAGATTGAGCTAGTAACAATGAACAACAAATTCACGGCATATTGGACGAAGTACGGTGCGCATAAATAGGCATAAAGACGGCGCAGTTCAAAGCAGCCACGTGCGGCGTGCGGTCAGCCTCTCTACACACCCACTGACGCATACACGTCTCAAAACAGTGAAAGTATAGAACAGCGCCTCGATGGTATTTGTGTAAAAGTTGTGTGCATACGTGGTTGGTCCATACATAAATTATGTAACAAAGAGACGTGTGTGTGGCCACAAAAACTTAATGAAATTACCAGATAGATACTAAGGCTAATAATATTATGCCATAAGGTTGATGACGCTCGAATTGTATCCTTCGTGGTCATCTTACATAGGGAACATTTTTGATTGCCATCTAGTTATTAGGAAATAAGCAATACTGAGATGAAAACTTAGATTTTAGAACAGTCTGAGTTTAAAACATATATATTATAGACTCATTTTTTTGTCTACGGTTAGCATGTCCGTTGTCTCTTTTGTGCTACATATTATTTTAAATTGTTGAGTAATTACAAAAAAAATGTTAACCAAGTATAACAGACAAGAAGACCACATGGTGTTCTAGATGGCTGGTCTACAGTCACAGTTTTTCGAGAGCAAGTAAGTAAATTATGAAACATGACAATAAAAAGAGCCGCTTTACTTAGATAAAAAAATACTACTTGTAGCATGAGCATTACTTCTTAGCATTCCGTGTTCTGTATTTTAACGCAACTCACGCCCAGTACACGTATTTGTGATCCAACCTCGTTTGGCCGCTGCAACTAATGGGAATTGTTTGTACTGGCAAATGATTTATCATTATTAAACTCGTATTAAAATAAAGACAGTTAGGTACATATTTATAAACAAGAAACAGCAAACACACCTTGACTTATGAAGCTGAAATTTGGCAGGTAATACCATATAATTCGAAGACAGTTAAGATTGGGTCTATTAAAAACCACACAGAAACGGGAGTCTTTAATCGGCCGGTAGTAGCAGGAAATACAGACAATTTAGTTTAATTAGAAAATGTATTATTAGTAAAAAAAATGCTTTAATGAAAGTTGACCGATAAATCAGACAGCGAGCTGAATAAGTTTACGTTTAAGTTCATAAGCGAGCTCTATAAACAATTTAAAGATTAAAATAAAAAAGTATATTTAAAGCTGAAGTAATTATCGAAGGCAACTATTATTTTTTTGACTTTACTTGCTTAGTATTAATAAAACAAATTGTATATTGCGTCAACAAAAAATTTAGGTATTTTAATTATTGAAATAGGATGCCTTGTTCTATTTAAATAACCGGATAATCTAATATAATAAAGATAAAATACGAGACTTTATCTCGATTTTCAGTTGGAAAAAAGAAAAGGAAAATTGTTGAGATTACTTTTGAACAAGCGTGTTGACATTGCAGGCTTTTATCACCCTTCTTATAGGGGGAGAATTCTTTGACACATATTTAAATAGGCAAACAATACAGCCGTGAGGGAAAATAGGTATAAAAAAAGAATGTGAAAATTTCTTGAAAGTTTTTTTCATTTACATAACACTACGTAAACTCTATTTAAGCATCCAACGAAATAAGTTTTTGCTACTTATTGTATGGACAAGTTATTTATAAAATTCAGATATCATTTAAAAAAAATATGTTGACTTAAAGTAAATAAGATTACAATAGATTTTACGAATTTCTTCCAAGTATCGGTTTACAAAAATGATTTTCCGAAACAACTGTTGAACAAATCTCTCTGCAAACGAGTAACCAGAGCCGAGAAAATGACACGCCATATTTTAAGTATTGGAGGAAAGTCGACACGAAGGCGACACCTAGCCGAGGAGACAGGTGTTCCCCCTGCTCAGCCTCCCCTCTTTATTGATATTACGGTCGGCGCATTAACCACTCCATGCGTTGTGTATTGGCTTTCACATGAGAACCACTACAATAAAACTAGGATAGTAGATCGTGCACTAGAATAAAAATTGTTGGCCTTCTGGTTTAAGTGTCTCTAAGATTCAGTGACCGAAGAAAGGGGACCCATTTATAGATAAAGAGCCTATTATGGGTAGATGTCTACATAATTTATCATTAAGATGATGTTTTCTTATTATGGTAAGGTATTGTGCGATGCGGTTATCGAACGGTTCATTATTATAATGTTTTTAAGCATTAAAAATAGCTCTCCGTGTTTGATAATTCAAAGACACTTCTCATTCTGGTTATAATAAAAAAATGTTATAAGCAATTTTTAAAGCAAGCCAAAGGCAGATAGATCGTAACAAAACGTAGAGATCCATTGTCGCTGTCGAATCACAATAATGAGAGAGCTCTCCATTACGGAAGAGCTTATATTTTAAAGCCAGACGGTAAGTGCCGACGATTGTCGTCTGTAATTGTGTCCGGTGCAGCAAGCTCCTCGCGGCGGGTAACAAATATGCAGTCTCCTATGCTATCACTTTGTAGTTCCCGGAGATCTCTAATTTTATTCATTTTATACGAAGCCTTGCAATCTATTATGGCATACGTAAGGCTTAATGGCCTGCGGTGCGACCGCTTCTTCAGTTTCCAAGTTGGTTCCGGTATCACCAGGGATAAAAGTTTGCAGGGAGATGCCGTCGTCTGACCGCGAATGCCACAACAACTGCCGAACTTGGGAACACTTTAATTAGTATTTACTGGCCTTTTACTACGCTTATTAAGTCAAGTTGTTTAAAAACTAAGCCTTGACTGATACAAAAATAAAATGAGTGTTTGAGTCTTTTAACGTAAAGTTCGGTGATGGTATTTTAAGAATTTCAAAAGTTTTATAAAGAAGAAACTCTTTAGAAAATTAGTCTAATTAAGTTGATTATATATTTTGGTATAAGTACATTGTTATCTTGTTTACTTATTAAACGTATAAACCACGATATTGTTATCTTAGATAGATGATATTGTACATATTTATAAGTCAAAAGTATCATTACAGAAAATTGCATAGTTATAATAATTCTAATATAAGGCGACGTTGAAGATGGGTAGATAAAAATCATAGTCGGTTTAATATCGGCATTGGAGAGCTCCGTTCAAGACTTTTATATTAAAACGCTGACTTTGTGCAGCTAATAACTTTACTGTCTGATAATATTGTTAGATACAAAGGTAGAAAATACGTTGAAAGTAGGTATTATTAACTTTAGCGCCGACTACAACCTATTCGGGATTTCCCTGCAAAGCCGCTCTCAATAGATGGCGTCGGGTAATAAGCTCAGCGATGGGCTATTACGAGGCTACGAGAAATTCGTATCGTAGAGGAGCCTACAGGGTATCAATGGCGTGCAACTTTTATGGAGCCGCGGAAGATTGGAGCGTGCAAGCGGCTCACGATCACAATCGATTAGATATATTAGATAGCCAATTGTTTGATTCGTCTGTTTCCACCATGCAATACAGTATGTTACTTATTAAAGTTTTAAAAACGGATTTATGATTTTTGATAATGGTTTATAGCTTGGTGTTATGTACAATTTATAAATTTATATAGGTTTAAAATCGTTATTTTTTATAATGCATGTTGACACTGTCAGTAACTCTACATCCTAAGTATAGGTAATATCAAGTGTATGAAACTTGTGGTGGGTTTGAAATGATTGTGGTGAAGTTTTAAATTTTATAAGTTTATACTTCTAGAAAAACACTTCCGATCGGTTTACTTAGATATAATTTACATGCATTATTTGGTGCAATTGATTATATTAAAAAGAATACATGCATATTTCGTTATTGAACCAAAACAACTTATACTTAGTTATTGAAATGTATAAACAAGTAATTCATTGTAAATTTTTTTATTTCATGTTTAAATCATCAAAAGCTGTTTTGTAATGAAAAAAGAAATGAATTAGAGTGTAGATATTTTTGGCGGTTGCTTTAACTCAACGAAAATTAATTTATTTGTAACTAGCTGTTCCCCGCGGCTTCGCCCCGCGTTGGACTCGGTTATATCGCGCCCAAAAGTAGCCTATCATTGACCTCAGGTAGTTAACTACATCCCTACCAAATTTCATCACAATCGGTCCAGCAGTTTAGCCGTAAAGAGGTGACAGACAGACAGACAGACAGACTTTCGCATTTATAATATTAGTATGGATTTGTGATTTGTATGCCGATCCTGGCCGAACATGCTTATCTGTATCTTTTTGCTTAACATCGAAACTGCATTTAATTTATGTGTATGTACCTATAATATGTTCAACAAATAAAGCATCTGAAATCTTGTAAAAATAAAAGATATTAAATCAAAATATGTAGTCTGTTCTAAAATGGTAATACATTTTGTTGACTAATAGGCGAATTTCCTTCACTAAAGTAGAAATTATCCATTTCTTTTTAGCAAAGTGGCCTTGGTTTTTAGGAGAAAATGTGTTTCTAAATCAACAAGTCCTTTTCCCGGTAAGGATAAAGGCAGCTGTCTAATGGGTAGTTGTTATTGCAAAGGATGGCTGTCTAGTGCTATCTGCTCTCATCTGATGGATAGAAAATCTTCATGAACGTGAAAAATAAAACAAGTGACCCCTGTTTGTTTATCTGCTTAAGCAGTACCAATTTATTCGGAGCTTTAAAAAGCAGATCTAAAGATATTTGGTAGATTTAGGTATCAAGATATATTCATTTAAACTTTTAATAAAAAAAGCGTGCATATCACATTAATAGCATCTTCTGCATATGAATGGAATAGCTTGTAAGAAACAGATAAGTAAATAAATATGTATATATTTTTTATTTATTTTTTACTTTTTTTTTTTCATTATTTAAGATACGTTCACGAAGTCGCAGTAGAATGAGAAGATAATAATTTTTTTTATATATTTTTCTAAATAGTCTTCAAAATACGATTCAATAAATATATTACGGTAAATTTTAAGCAGGTACCTCCAGTTGTACGAGTACAATAGCGCTTAACGTAGATTCGATAATCCTTGTTTGCGTTGGTGCGGGTAATGTGGTTTATGTGCCGTGATATTATAATAATCGACGGACTTACCATTGTTGCCTGGCAACAAAATAAGTTAAAGAATAAAGACTATAGCAATATATGGATAAAAAAATTATCGGTAGTAATCTTAGAACTTCTAGAAATTTTTAAAATGTATTTCCTAAAATCATCAAATCATCATCAATCTGAGTGAGTGAATTTGTGTGTCTTAAATTTCCTTTAAAATGTAACAAATAAATTAGAGAACAAAACGGAGATGAATATAATTAATAAAGTAAAAATTATTCTGCGTTATACTCGTCGCAAATGAGGCTGAGACTGAGATCGTTATAATGTCGCCAAATTTAATTGAATAAGGCTCGCTTACATTTTACGACACGGCGAGATGGCGAGCTAAAGCCACAGCGTTAATCTCCTCGGCGAAATCAATTGCCAAAAATTGTATTTACTCAGATATTAGCAGTTTAACTTGGTACCCTGCGGGATGGGGTTAAGTTATCTTTTCGCCTGACCTATGTGAACGGAAGGAAAATCATATCAAAGTAAATTATTTCCTCGTTTACCCTCATTTACGAAAGTGCATATCTCTCTGTGTTGTTGGAGCTTGGAAATGGATTTTATTTGGAGTATAGAAGGTTCATGTTGCAGTGGAGGAAGGAACAGAGTTTTTATTGAGAAATTTATAGAGCCGTGTTGAAGAGCGTCACCGCGAGAACCTCAGGCGCCGCGCCCGCCGTGGTAAAGACATCTCGCTGCTCTTTATTGCTTGCTTCAAATTAATGTCTCAACCTTACAGCCAAGGATTTTCTACTTTGTGGGACCGCTTATCAGATTTTATTAAGTAAATATTTTATGAAAAAGTAAACAATGCTTAATATAATAAATGATAAAATACGAAATTTTAGTTTGCGACCTTAAATTTTTTTGCAATTGATATAAGAACGTGTTACTTAATTATTTATTATATTTAGACAAATAGAAGAAACTAAAGAGTACAAAAAACACTGAACAAAAACTTGAGTCATTTTTTTTTTAATTAAAAAAAAATAACATTTATCAGTAATAATGAGGCCTCTTTATTGTTGCTAAATGTGTGTGAACGGCGTAGTTTGTCAGTGTTTTGTCCAGTTTACCGCTTCATGAACGTGAGGGAAAGGACAGGGTGGGGCAGAGGGATGGGGCTGCGTGTAATTTTCAGATTAGTTTGTTCAGTAAGTGAGCCGGGGCCGCCGAGCCGCAAATATGTGGCCAATAATAACCACGGCGCGTCACACCAGCGTTGCACACTTTGTTGAATTCTTTCGCTTTATTATTAGTTTCTAATATTTCTAACTTATTTGTTAATATATTAAAAAAATTAATCATTAGATACCAATAACCTAAGATACATTACATGGAGGAAGAGAGGTAAAAAATTGTTTATGTACTTCCTATTCCAAAATCATTTGTTGCAATGGTTTTTGTAACTTTTAATAAATTCGGAAGGGAGTTTAGAATTTTATTAATTCCCTTTTTAGAGACGTTCGTTACATTGCTTTACAATTTTAAGAAATGTTTATGATTTTTCCTTTGACTTTAAGTTTTATAAAATCTCAGTGCTATCCAGACGGTTTATTATCAGTTCGGCTATCGATAAATAAAGTCGTATTATATTCTTGAGCGGACGATCTCGTAGCTCTATAAATCATTTTTATTGTGCTGTCGAAGGGTCCCGGGTAATGGCGGAGTTCGACGCTAAATTGGGTCGACTCTCGCTGTAAATAGATGATGCTTTACACAACAGACATACCTTGATAATAGTCATGGATAATAGAAATGGATTTGAATATTAGTATTTTTTAGATGGTACTTAAGAAATAATGAGTTATTGTTTAATTTTTTAAGAATATACAAATCATTTTTAAAATAATTTAAGATAGATGTACCGACATTGTAGTGCGTATAGTCGTTAATAGGGCTCTACATTACAGCTACAATACCATGTAGCAATTTTTTATTCTCTTTAATACATACAGGTGGACATTAAGGTTTTATACACTTCCATTAAAGCTCAAAAGAAAAAGAAAAAAGTAATTTTCAATGTCTAACGGGAAATGTGTAAGCGTATTCTCGATCCATTAGTTTCTTTCAATTAAAATCAGTGCACAATACACGGCAAGAATGTGTGTGAGCCGGCGCGCGCGCCGTCGTTCGGAAAACAATGAAAGCTTTGACATTATTTCCGGTAGTTGCGTCGGGCACTCGCGCACGCCTCATTGGACCTCCTTCACAATGCACCCGAATGGGCCGACGGCTAACATTTAAACTCGTAAAAATGTTGCTCACCAGTTACACAGACAGATATGTTTGAAATAGTTGTGTATGATTTAGATATATCGAATAGAACATTTATTACTTAATTTCAAAATGATGTCTTCTTCTTCTTCTCTTCTTGCCTGTACCCCTATACAGGGTCGGCCCCCCGAATCATTTATTTATTTTTATTTATTTATTTAACTTTATTACACAATTGTAAACACATCGTTAAATCAAACACATTTTTTGCTAATAAGGTAAAAGTTAGGTACCTACTTAATCTTGAGAAGACGTTTGTTTTTTATTTTCATTTTCATTTCATAAAATACTTGAAACCTTAGTACCTATGAACATTTTGACAAAATTTCCTTCATTAAGTACATATTTATTTATTTAAACTTTATTGTACAAATTAAACTAAGGTCGACTTAATGCCATATGGCATTGTCATATTCATTAAGGCCATTAAAAATTCATGTACATGGCTGCAGATAAATCATGGGAGGTGGAGGGAGTGTACTGCAGCCCACTGTACATTATGTTTATATCACTATTAATTTAGATTACTATTAGCTACCAGAGCTCCACTCTCTTGGAAGTTTAGATAACCCAGTTTTTACCTGCCAGTCCCTTACGATAAACTTTCTACTAAAAACCAACTTTCACGTTCATAAACAATGTGGCAAGGAGGTTTATTAGAAAGTATAACTCTTTGAACTATAAGAATCTCTCAACAAAATAATCTTACTATACGACGCTCTTATCCAAATCAATAGTTGTATTTTGAGGTTTTATCATGTAAAGTGTCTCGTATCGCCTGTATGATCGCTTGGATGTTATAAGCTCCGTTATAAAACTGCGATATAAAAGAGGTTATTTGGTTTCGCAGGCAATAAAGTGGTATTCTTCAGGACAATGAAAACTGCACTCGGCTGAAGCGACGACTTATATATATGGTATTTTTATATTATTGAACGCAGTTTTGAGGGTTCCTTACTTCAAAAATTTAGATTGATCACTATCACTACATAGTATAAAACAAGGTCGCTTTCTCTGTCTCTATATCCCTATGCATTCTTAAATCTTTAAAACTACGCAACGGATATTGATGCGGTATTTTTTAATTGATAGTGATTCAAGAGGAAGGTTTTTATGCCCATGCTTAGCCGGGGCGGGTCGCTAGTTAAAATATAAACCAGATCAAGGGCCTCGAAGCCATATAGTTTAAGATAAAAATGAAATGCTTAGCTGATGAGATTGGAATTCGTCACAAATAAAATAATTAGGCTTTACTACTTTTAGGATCTCAACAAAATATGTTTAAAGTTGTTGTGTATATAGTCTGTGATCGCGTTCATCAAAGCTGCAATAAGATCGGAAGCTGAGGTTTGAAACAATACAAAGGCTCCTCGGGCCGGCTCGTTAGGAGCAGAGGTTGTCTCCAGACAATCGACCGGACCCCGACAGATAAGGTTTTAGTCAACAAGCGCTTAAATTTACTATCGAAGATCGACCACAAGACACGTTTAATTATTATGACAAACAAATGAGCCTCTAAAAGGACCTTATAATGTACTGACAAATGCTTAGTTAGCTAAACATGTGTGGTTAAATACAATCATTAAACAAAGTCAAATCTTTCATGACAATAACGTAAGAGTTAGTTTTACGTCTTATGACTTTTTAAACTACTTGATATAATCGTTGAATGAAAAACTTAGATTTAAATAGCTCAAAGTTTATTATAGTAATTTATGTAAGCTGCAGCAAAATAATATGTAGGACATTCTAAGAAATAAAAATTCTTGAAATTGTCTCTGCTCATTTTTTATCAACTGCTCATCACACATGATTACTTGTTCTCATTGATTTATACGTTCATGTTACAAACATACATAAATTTAACTAAAGTTCCTTATAATTTTAGAATGCAGCCAGTAAATTGTAAGCCGTGCAAACGAGAATGGAAAAGCATCCATGTGTACGGACCGTATTTTTGATAAAGCAATCCCTATAACTGAACGCTGTGACATTTATAGAAGGGATTAAAACGATATGTAACGAAGTTAGCTTATTAATTCAGCTCGGTGCAGTGGGGAATCTTAAAAATCCTTTGAATGTTACTCGCAGGTCGTCTTATTAAGCGGCCCTAGAAGTAATTGTGGCAGAGTTACAAAGTTAACCGACCGGCAGTAAGCCGCTCGCCGCCGTGAACGCTCATAATCGTTATTTCGTCTGCGGACTTTATAAATGTAACAGAGGCCGCCTAGAGGCGTGTCCATAGAGCCTACAATATTATTATAGGATATAATTTGACAACTTGTTTGGAGATGGAATTAGGAATGAACAAAGGATGGTAAAATGCCATTAATTGGGTAACCAAGGTAGACTTACAAATTGTTCAGGTATTTTCGAGTCTTTTTCCGTTGGGTGAGGTGGCTGGCAGATATCTCGTTCAATATATAGGTAGGTAGGTAATCTTGGCAATACAACTAAGTAATGCGATAGCTTGAAAAAGATTACGTTTACGTTTAAAAACAATAATGTAAATTTTAATGCCTGAAATAAACAAATAAATTAAATAAAATAAAAACAATAGTAAGTTTTTTTGCAAACAACAATTCACAAATACGATAGCGCTCATACACAAGAAAACCAGAGTGAAATAACACAATTGGGATTTCACATGCTATTCTCACAGCTCACAGCATGCGAATGATTTGAAATGGTAAAGTTATCAAATCGTGGTACATTTGACTGCATACATGACACCAAGCTAGGACGGCGACGTCTATTCACGCCAACATGTCGCACTCTGCGCCTACCGCCTACTGTTACGTGCTTACAATGGTTGCAAAATATCGACAGTACGGAATTCTACTTCGGGTTTGTATGCATTGACCACTTGTTTTACTTTGATTGTATGATTAATTGACTATTTAATTCAATTATATAAAACACATAAGAAAATTATAACTACAACGTAATTGCTAAAACAAAGTCGACGCGCTTCCTATAGTTTAGGAGCCCATAAGAAGATAAGATTGGTATAAGAGGTCAAGATCTTCTTTGACTATATAAACTATAGGAAGCGTGTCGATCTTTGGGCCTTTTTGTGTTTCATCATCATTATTTATATCCGATACCAATAATTTAATGTCTTTTAATTGAGTTTTTTTTTTCATATTGAATGATTCTCATAAATCGTAAATAGTAGAAGCAAGGCTTAATATTACTGCAAAGTAAAGAATTTCCTGTCTCCCATAAATTAAATAATTATAGTAAATACTAATAATTTTAAAAACAACTTATTTGATATTTAAGGTAGTCTGTATTCTTTTGATCTTGACTATATTTTATCTAAATATGTTAAAGCATCAAAGGTCAAAGCGTACTTTTCATCAAGCTCTTTTTCTGTATCATCAATATTTTGTATAGAAGTCGCTTATGTAAGAGAGAGAATTCGATCAATCAACTACGAAACGACTACCTTCGCATACGGTCTGCTGCTGATAATGCAATGCTTCTATTGTCCAATCAAAATCAACAGTACTGTCATTGTGGACAATTTCCATTTTCATATTCGGTTTCAGTATTTTATGAGGATAAGGAACAGTCATGGATTTGATTTAACGAAACGTTTATAAAGGTTATCATAGTGCAGTTTCGATTTTATAAAAGTATGAATGATGATGCTCCTTTATGTTACATTAGTTGTTTCAAACCTTTGTGTTAGATAATTGTTAAAAACTTATAACTTTTGAATAAATGAAGACGTATTTATTTTAAGGGTTGATAGGGTGAAAATTGGAAGTCTCCGCTGCCCGTTCGTCTGTCTGTTAGCGGCCTCCGCCTCATAAACCGTAAAAGCAATAGTTCAGATTATATATATATATATATATATATGTTTCGTTTTTTCGTACAATTATCAGTAAGTAATTTTTCTTAAAGATGAATCCGTTCGTGTACGAACCCGACTTACACGTGACCTATTTTATTTATGAAATTATATTGCAATGTATGTAATTAGCCTAATAAAATATTATATTTCAGATCATTGCCGTCTCGGAAGTGTATAAGTATTACAATTTGCAATAAAGAATACATGTAGAGTAATAAAAAATGAGTTAAGCGTATTTAAATATATAAAGATGAAAGTGAATTACGTACAATATGTTAGTTTTTCATCACACCTGTAAATTTTCAAAGTAATCGTCAACCACATGTATTGTCATGAACTTTCTGGAAGAACAGCAACATGCTTCGTCAAATAAACATTTTTTTATATTATTTGTTTCTATGTGATAACTTAAACATTCCAATAAATAACGAAGGCAAACATTGATGATATTTCCATGTGATTATTTCAAAACGTGATAAAGCTGCCTGGTCGACAAGAACAAGTTTGATTGGTTCTAAATCACACGAAGCCGCGGAGTCGTCAAAACTCATTAAAAGTAAACATAAAATGTCGTACTCGTGGTACTTGATCAAATATGAGTGATGTTACGATTTCTACAAATAACATGATTTCAATATAAATATGACTTGAAAATTTAATTATGTTTTTAAAAACTAATTTGGTAGGAAGTACCTAGAACCTAAGGTACTGGGGCTTTACAAATATCGTCAATATGTTTTGTATGTTACTTGTTTCTTTAGTCACTTTCGAAGAGTGAATTGGTATTAAAAAAAAGATTATTGGAGTTTTCAAGTAAGCAAAAGACGTCAAAATCTAAAAAAAGTTCAATCATCATGCATTACGGAATTAACCTGCCACGGTTTTCCCGAGTAACTACATCTTGAAGGCTCAAAAAGAGCGTGGAAATATTCCATACGGGTCGGCAACGCGCTCGTGACTCTCCTGGTGTTACCACTTTCCATGAGGTTGGCCGTATGCCTGATTGCCTATTGAGTAGTATATAATAAATAATCAAACTGGCTACCTATCCACGTAAGTTGACTTTGCACTTAATCTTTCTTATCTGTTAATAGAACTTATAACAATAGAAATACTGGTGAAGATTGGATCTCATTCACGAAATAAAAAATGTGTTGGCAAGCGCAGTGGTGTAACTTTTCCGACTACCCGTTAACAGAATTTTATTTATCATGCTTAATAATCTCTTCTAAATAAATATCTCGCCATTGGCCTGATCTCTGATAGGAAAGAGATTCCCTTCTTCGGAAGGCACGTTAAGCCGTTGGTCCCGTATGCCAACTCATTAGTATAGTTAAAAACCACGCCAGACCTGAGGGGTGGTGTCGAAGAACTCTGACACCAAGATGTGCATAGTCAATAGAGGATTATATTCCTGTAACCCACAAGATATGATAATGCCAATAGCCATTGGGCTTAAAAGTTGGAGTCCTTATCCACCTAGAAATATAAGCAAACGTTCCTGAAATCCTTTGGTAGAGTCATAGCATAGACCGACGCGGCCTTCTGAATTGCTTGAGAATAAACCGATACCTACTTTTAACCCGATTTTATGGCTAAAATAATAATATAATAACCTACCTGTTACAAAACCATGACTCATTATCAAACGAAAACCCTACAAATATGAGAACATAATTCACTTGTCAACGAACAACGTCACCGTACAATGTTGGATAACTAGGAAAATGTATGAGTAACAAAGCAAATGGCAGCTTTTCAGTCATCGGCCAGTCATCTAGTAATGAAACAGTGGGCGTCATGGACCACTCCACTTTGTTATACGTTGTTTGTCGACTATATTTTTTCTCTGATGCACTTAGCAGTGGTTTGTTATGTGGTCAGCTCTTTTAACCGTCATTTTGACTATAACCTATAACTTTTAACATAATTAATTAAACGATTTCATTATGTTGAGTAGTTCATAAAATTAAATGACAGAGTTGAGTCATAGGGAGATAAGTTGAAAAAGGGACGAGATAGGAAAAGGTTGAATAAAGAGAACAAAGTCAACCGATAAAATTTACTTTTTAAAAAATGCAACCACTAATTTTTAACAGTTTCAAGACTGTTCAAAAAAGCTTGCAACGTAAAGATTTAAGTCATCATCATCCCAAGTTAAGTATAGCCTCAAAACCCGGGGGTCCGCTACAATGAGTATGTCTCGGTTTTTACCCTTCATGAACCGGTACTGGTTAAGACAATAGTATAATAAGTCTAAATTCTCATACTCTCGGGCATATCTGTACACTCGTATGTTGTCTGTTTGTAACATTAAATTAAGAGTATAATCCCTAAGTAAAAAAATTGATGATTAAGATGCGGTCTTATAGAAGTATGATTTTTATATGGCCTGTGTAGAGCGGCCGTCGTAATTCTAAAAGGATATATATGCATTTAGAATTATATATAAAAAAATGTTTGTAGAGATGTTTCTAACATGTAATTTTTAAAGCAGACTCGTTCAGTATCTTCTTCTTCTTCTTTGTCCACCCCTTATCCCAGTTCATCTGGGGTCGGGTCTCCTTGTGCATTTGTGCCAGATTTCTACTCCGGGTTGTCTTTACGTCTAGCTTCTCCTAGTGTATCTCTTTCTCCATGTTTTTCACCCATGTAGCTGGTGGCCTGCCTACACCCTTAGGTTTTTCAGGGATATTTAATACTTGTTTAATAGGGTTGTTCTCTTCGCGTCTCATTATGTATCCGTACCAGCGTAAATGGCTTTCTCTAAGTTTTTCGTCTATGGGAGCTACTTTAAATGATCCTCGTATATACTCATTACGGATTTTGTCCATACGTGTTACTCCGCCAGCCCATCTCAGCATCTTCATTTCATTGGTATGTAGTTGTCCCTCATGTGTCTTTTTAATGTGACTCGTTCATTAAACTGTTAACGTTTCCAACTAATAAAAGAATATAATTAACGTTAAAAGTTTTTTTTTAATAATTTTTCAGATATAGTTGTTAGATGTGGAATATTATTTACAACAAACATTTTGTTATATTGAGGTTTATTTCAGTTCCAAGAATCCAAAAATGCACGTTGTCTTTTTTATACCACGTATACTTACCTCATAACTTACTTTCCATTTAAAAGAATATACTATCTAATTAGATTATTAGCAGAGACATATAAATTTTAAAAATGTGTCGTTATTTGAATGTAATAAAAAAAAAATTAAAATATTTTAATAAAGTTTTATTTATATCTAAGTGGCTTTTTTTAATTTTCAGTTTCAGAGGCCATGCGCCAAGTTGACATATTTATTTATTAAGTGTGTCAGGTTTGCGTAATAAAAATGAATAAAGGCTAACATCATTTTGATATCCGTTAATTTTTTAAAGATATTTTCTATTAAAAATCCCTTTTGTTGTAAGATAACCTATATTATTTTTAAAGTTAAACATTTAACACAAACGCGGAAAAAGGAATACATTAATTGGTTAATTTGAAATTTCTATCTATAAGGTATAGTTTAAAAGATACAGAAAAAAGACAACAGAAATTTAAACGGAATCCTATCTATTATAGCGTTCTGTGCTTATCTTTTTAGGTGAGATGTCTTCATAAAATGTTCATATATCTAACTATTGAGTAGGCAAACTAGCCCACGGGCTATCTGATAAAAATTAAAATTTAATTTAAGTACTATAATTACAACGAATGTGTATTTAATCTGTATACGCATAAAAATGGATCAATGTCTAAATGTATCAGCATGTAAGAATCCTTTGAAGATTAAACTCCGTCCGATATGGGTTTGCATTAGGGAAAATATCTTCCGACGGGACGTCTTCAATCGGGCGCAAATAAATATTCATCTGTAAATACAGACTTTTCTATGGGTTTTATTTATCTGTAATGTAGTTTGATATTTTTTTAGTATTCATTTCTTTCCATCTAGATTATTTTTAAGAAAATACTTTAATAAACCCAAAAATACAGTTAACGTCCTAGACTTTTTTTCCCTGGCTTAAAATATTCCAACATTCTTATTCAAACCACTATTGTAAGTGGAAAAAAGTTATATGCCGATTTTCATTTGTGAACAACGACGCAGATTTCTTTTGAACAAAGTTTCACAAGTATTTTTGTCGTATTTAAATACGAAAGAGAATTTGTGAACATAAATGAGCAAATAACGAAAGTGTTTCTGCATTACGAGAGATAATAAGAAATGAATTTATCAAGTTAACAAATTGAGGAAGATTACGGAGCCGGTGCTTGTGAATCACTGCTTATCTGGAAAGATTGCTTTTTAATCGAATGAAATTTTCACTTACCCTCGAGGCAGTGCGCGGCGAGTAGCCCGGTCGGCGGCGGCACGCGGCCTTGCCGTTCAACCCCGCGACCACAACTGATTTTCCAGCGCGAAAACTTCCCTCGAACGCGTCATCACTCACCCCATTTCCCGATCGTCCAATCACGGCCTACCGGCCTCTCCGAAGGCTTCCGTCGACGTCCGAGAACACTCGATCGCAGGGGGTGGCGATTGGATCTTTTAATCTGAAACGTAAATGCATACAAAAAGAATACGAGTCTGTAAGCTTCCGCGAACGGCATGTACGCCGAAGCACAAGCCGTGCAACAGGTAAGATTTTCAGGTGCGACGAAAATGATTTTAGGAACAGATTTTGTGTGCTATTAGCGCTGCACGAGCTGCGAAGGTATGATTGATAGAATTTTGTAACATGAAACAAA
This sequence comes from Apomyelois bistriatella, assembly GCA_947044815.1. Classification (NCBI taxonomy): domain Eukaryota; kingdom Metazoa; phylum Arthropoda; class Insecta; order Lepidoptera; family Pyralidae; genus Apomyelois; species Apomyelois bistriatella. The sequence continues at coordinate 5,675,853 of OX345693.1, forward strand.
GATTTCTTGTTAATTATGCATATTGAAGGGAAAGGTAATGAATAAAGAGACTTGATAAAATCATTCACAAATTAAATATACCCGCCTAAAAAGAGAGTTGGCGAATTTCCAAATTATGAATTACTTAATTTACAATTCTAATTATTTGTTTGCAGCTAGAAGTGGGACAGAATTAAATTGTAAATTTATTCTTGGGACAGCTTTTTTGTTATTTAGCCGGAGGTAACATTTTTATTTTCCACTAATTGAAATATACCTTTATTGTGAGAATAAAAAAGAATATTATAAAGCCTGTAATTAGGCACTTACGAAAACTTTAGAATTACTTTTATGAGGTCATTCTGTTTTTCTTCATTTCTTTTTGCAAATCATAGCAAAAAAGTTAAAACTTAAATTGATACTCATAGTTAAAATAAAAAGCAAAATTTCTATTTAGATCTGGAATAGAACAACTCTATTTTTGCATGGAAAGTATGAAAGAGGCAGATAATACATTCCATACTATGACCTATCCTAGGCCACATATCAGAAGGTAGTGCCGAATGCCAAATTACTACAAATGTCTTAAAGATAGTAAGAACCCAAGTACCTAATAAAGATTCTTCTTCTTCCTGTCGGGATAATAAGGGTATAGACAGCACTCGCAATAATGAATTTGTTCAATACTTAAGTCATCTCTGTATTGCTGGGTCATTCGCCATATTAATTTGAATCCTCTAGTCCAACAATGATAGTTTAGATACACTGGTAACAATGTTCTATGAATTTATTTGTATTTGTATGAACAATAAAATAAAAATGTTATTAAAATCAAATTATAATTAAGTATATACAAATGTAGTTTTTTATGTAAGTATGTGTATATATTCTTTAAAGTTAAGCTGTTTAATGTAATTTTATTATTTTGTGGTGCAATAAAGAATATTTGTATTGTATTGTATGTCCTATGTAGTTTCATTTTCAATAATTATGGAATTAAGGTAACATCGCCTAATCCTGAGTTGAATCTGGACAGTAAAAGACGGATTGTAATTGAAATGCTTTCAATTGGATTGCGAGGGACACGTTACGTGTGGCCCATTAGATTACTTGTTTAATTCTTGACCACTAGAGCCGTAATCTAAGTTGTAAACTAAATCTTGGGGCCCGTCTCACATATCCGCCGTAAGCTGGGCTTGTTGGTATTTGAATGCTTCCCGAACAACCACGAATTAGTATGCGCGCTCCATTCGGCCCACCAGTCCCAGAGGGACCCGAACGCTTATTCTAGTTCAAAATTATTATTTGCGATTTTATATATCTAATTATTATTAAAATAAATAAATTGTTTTTTTTTATAGACTTGTTGCATCATCTTAAAATTAATAACAATAATAGGTATCAATAATGTGTTTTTAATTTTAACCCGACCGTTCCGCTACTGCATGTATATGAAATTAAATTTCGGATTACACGTCCCTAAATCAGTTTAAACATAAAAATTGAATATATTTTTGTAATCGGCTTTTCAAACCCTTCATTTTGATACATCACTCGATAAATAAATTTAAGTAGAATCTTTTATCACCAAAAATCCGCAAATTAGTTTTTTTTTAAATAAGTAATATAATGATGTAAATAATATAAAAACATAAATTTAATTGAAAGAGGTTAAGCCATTCCGTGGATACATAGAGATGAGGGCACATAGCGATGGATATAATAAATACAAGTTACATAACCCTCCTTTTCACCTTCAACGGCTAAAAAGGAAACTTTATCTGCGCAATTAATAAAAATCAATTTTTGAATCTTTAGTGTGGTTCTTCTTTGTCCTACCATCTTTTCAGTTGCATCCTTTGCAGATTGCTTTGGAGCCTGAGGTTTGCTGTTCTCCTTTTCTTCTTCACTTTGCCTGGTCTTCGGCATCTTTTGCAGTGAGACCGTACTGTCATTACAATCTATAAATCCTACAATGCAATTCAAATCTTAATCAAAACTAATGAGTATCGGGGTCATAAATTATTCGTCGAATTATTAGTTTTATATTTAACAAGTTTAGTTTACAAGATGTTACACATTTTAATACAGATTTTTGGTTACATTTCATATTCCTATGAATTTTGAAGATATTTTAGGTGTACATTATACAACATTTCTCATTTTTGGGGTACCGTACCTCAAAAGGCAAAAACGGAACCCTTCTTAGATCACTTATTTCCGTCTTCTGTCTATCACTTTGTTTTTGAGGAACGCATGACGATATTAAGTTGAAATTCAAAGGCCTACAATCTCTTTCAGCTGTAAAATAATCAAAATTAAACGTCAATGCGATCAAAATATTTTTCCTGATATATTGCATTTATTTTTATTTTTTTTTATTATTTACGAATATTTGCAATTTTTTTTATTCAATACTTATGGGGTACTTCCCGTTGAACTAACAAATTAAAGAAGAGCAAAAAATCTCAAAGTAACCTGTTAAGTCTTTTAGTATTGTGTGCTGGGATGGAACCCTCAGCGTTGTATTAGCGTAATTTTATAACTTTTTCTAGCAACAATAATTAAATAATTGCAACTGACTGAGTACACCAGAATACTCCTGTGACGCGGTTCAATTTGTAAGTGGGATCTTGGGATACGTTCATTTTGTGTATTACGGCACTAGCACGGAATCACCGCCGCTGCCTGAATTATGTAAATATGGAATCAAATAATAAATTTGTGTAAATTTTGATCTAAATTCCAGCAAACAAAACAAAGAAGTTATATTATATTGGGAGGTTTATTGATATTTGTTACGTGTCCTATTGTATTATATTCTTGTACTTTATAGCATTTGTAATCTTTTTTAATGTATTTCTTATAAACGTGCATTTATTTCAAGCACAACGTGACAGGAACAACTCGCCAAACACGCAAAGAATGACATGTTAAAGCATATTCTTCTGCGAATATTTGTAGTAATTTGAATTTAAAGAGAGGCTACTCCGAAGTGGGCATAAAGTAGGGTTATGTATATAATTGACTTATTTTTCAGTTAGTTGCATCTCCTCTACTACAGTAAAACTTTAATGTATAATTGTGTACAGTGATGTGGGTAGACACAGTATGCCTGACGCAAAGTTTCGAAGTGGGCTCTCACTTATCTTGATGTAGTTTCCCTTATCGTGGGCCTCGTAAGCATTGTTTCCATTACGACCGCAACTTCCCTGTGCAGTCCCAGACTACAACCCATCGTAAATTGAGCCGAGCATAGTTCCAGTTAGCCCTATGTATATTTGAATAACTAAAGAAATTAATTATACTACAAGAACTGGCTACACAAAAAGGGGGCAAAAATATTTAAACTTAATAAAGAATTTGGCCATTTACGTTAGTTCAGTATTTTATATTTAAAGTATAAATAAAATATTAATGTTGATTTGATCAACTGGCACTACCGTGATTCTTAAATAGTAATTAAGCCGGTTAAAAGCGGTTATTTTAAAGAAATAAAATGTCATTTGTTCTTTAGATTAAATTAAAAATAGACAGGCTATTCTATGTACTACCTACTGTACTCAATACTCAAATATATTTTATCTGGACGAATAACCTTACAATTAAGTAGGTTTATATAATATCCACTGCTAAAAATAAAAGCTTCTTGAACCTTGGCCTTATACTGTATAAACTAGCTATCGACGAGTCCATAAACACAAACCTAACGTCTGCGTGGATACAAGGTAATTTAAAAATTTGTCCCCAAGGCGTCACCTAGTTGTCTATATTATGCGAGCAAGTATGCGGAGCGCCCGGCCGGCCGCCCGCCTGCGCCGCCCCGTAGCCGCATCGTAGCCGCGTCGTAGAGCTACGAACTCTACGAGACTCGCAACGGCTACGAGGTTTCGTCACAAAAACTTGTTTTATGAACGTTTTACGAAATAAATCTCTCAGAGCGACCGGATAAACCTGGATATTATTTTGATTAGGCAATTGTATAGTCTCTCTCTCTCATAAAATAAAAAAAAGCTTGCCTTAGTTAGCCACGTGGTACATGATAACAATGATAACAAAGAGCACCTCTTTATTGTTATGATGGGTTCCACCATCGAAAGCATTTACTTAGAAGGGGAGTTGAACTGTTGACATAAAACTTTTCTCCAATCATACCTAATTTTAAATTTTCATTCCCACTACATTAGAGATGTGACGCAAAGAGGTAATCAACCAATTCTTTTGATTTTTCCTGCTCTTTTCTGCGACAGTATGATATTTCAATATCATTACTTATCAAATACGGGTACCGTGATCACGCACCATATAATTAAACGCCCATATTAATAAATAATTTTATTATTGTACTTTAATATTTGTGTCAGTTCTTAAGATAATAAAGTCTGTGCTCGCTCGTCGGGCGCGGACGGGGGGCGCGAAGTAGACTTGATTGGAAACCCTATTCCATATTTATTATGGGCCTATTTTGTCATGTTTATTGACGTGCTTGACGAGGTATAACACTTATTAAGCGACTTTTCAACATGCATGGTTTATTTATACATTAGCTCTTGTGTTGTTATCATTTATATTTATTATTATTTATTTTTCAATATTTGTTATTGTACATTTTTAATCGACTGCGCTTAGTAAATTGGTTTATATGTTTGATCTGTTTTCATCAAAGTATGTTTGGTTCGAATATAGGTCCCGTGTATGTTCCCACGTAACATTAAACGCCTTAAACCAATTCATTCATTTCGTGAAGGTGTGTGCACACCCTGGTGTCAGAGTTCTTTGGAATCGCCTCTCGGTCTCTGACGTGGTTTCTTTAACGACTACCAGATGGCAGCCGGGACCAATGGCTTAACGTGCCTTCCGAAGCACGGAATTATCTTTTTTGTCAGACAATCAGGTGATTCAAGCCTGCAATGTCCTAACCAAACTGGAAACAACTAAACAAAGTATACTTCCCGTGGGAATCGAACCTTCGTCTCCCGGGTCTACAGGCAAATGCCTTAACCACTGGACCACGGAGGCTTAAACATCATCGAGGAATAAATACATCGTCAGATAAAGACGATTATAGTGTGTAAATTATATTGATAAATAAAAAACAACACAACTAAGGTATCTTTTTTTGTCTTGCCACTTTTAATGTTACAAGTAAACACAGAGGAAGCAGCCTTAAGCCACATGGCTAAATTACGTTTGCACGAATTACTTACCTAGAATTACAACGAGATCCTTATCAGGGACAAGTCCACCTTTTCTTGTGTCGATATTTAATTTTTTGATCGATGTTTTAGTTTCATAGATGATGTAAGTATCTATAGGGCTGCAAAAAACTTTATCACAGTATGATTGACTCTGCGGCCAACCTACCTTGACCCGTAAGATATGGATGAATGGACTATATAAAGTTCAAAAATACAAAATCTTTTGTTCTATTTTCTATTAAAAAGACAAAAGCTTTTTAGTAACATATTTTTTTTTGTATCTTACTTTACCAATGAATAGTTCTACAGCTTATTAGTGTAAAACATCTTAAAGAGCAATAAACAGTATATATCTACGTTGGATATGGTACGGAAAACACTTAATGTGAGGTCGAAAGTCTATCAACAAGCGAACAGCATGACTTGAAGGCGAAGAGGGCTCGGTGGCCCGTTTGCTATACTTGGAGGACGAGTAGATAGTTATTAAGTGAAACGAAAAAATTATTAGAGGTATAGGAAATACTTTAAGAGTAAAATAAGAAGTGTTTTTAGATAAATTTCAATAAGACTAATATAAACTGTTTTTAAATACTTTTAACATCCCAAAAAATTAAATTTCGTTCATTTGTTTTTTGTAAGTTTGACGACCTGAAATGGACCACGTGAATATGTCAAATGCGAATCGAATTTACTGATTGTGATGCGTTTTTTTTAATCAAAGGTATAATCGACATCTTATCTACACTCCTTGTAATTCCTAAAGGTTGACTGGTAGAGAATACTAATAGCATTAACTTTACCTATATAAGTAATTAAAGTTTACCTAATTATAAGAAACTTGTTATTAATTAGCGTAATTTATCCAGTACAAAAATATATTACGAACTATCATCTCTTCGTTCGGTTGATATGAAATTTAGTAATCAGTCAATGCGTGGTATTTCCTAAGAAATGACGTGGGTTTTGTCTTCTCTTTGGTATTTGTGTACTTTTATTATTAACACATAATTTGGTGCAGATCCTTTAAGAAGGGTGAAAATTCATCTTATCATTTGACGTAATAGGTAGTCAAATTTGAAATAAAATAACATGTATCTGAGCAAGTAAACTATCATGATGTAACGAGGCTCTACACGGCCGGGAGCGCTGTTAAAGGCATTATTATCCGGACGGTCGCGCTGCAAATAAATCGTCTGCCGAGCGCGCTCTTTCGATTATCCTCAAATCTTCATTACACCAACGTATGCTTCCCGTATAGGTGTATTATATATGTTATCCTTGTAATTTTTGAGATTTCAAAAAAGAAATAATTATATAATTTCCCTAATTGAGCGAACGAAGAAACGAGAGAAAAAGCATTGTCGTGTTAAAAAAGCTTTATAGAAGCAAAATTGTGTAAATATTAACAAAAGCAAATAAAAACAAAAAGGTAAATAATTTTAATAGATCTTAAAATATCTTGAGCCACCTCCATCGGTTTTAAAATCAGCTACTTTTGTTATATTTGTATCTATTGATTAAAGACAAATATATAAGAATCGTTTGAATCGGTAGAAATGGAAATCTATATGGTTTATGTTCAACTGTGAACTTCTTGCGAATAAACTATTGACGAAAAGATAAAATCTCCTTTCCTTGGAAATATTACTTTAATTGGTAGCTAAAATTTTTCTTCCTTCTCATTATATTAGTTTTTTACAACTGTACTTGTGGTAGTAAGGATTGAATATTGCAAGAAATTCCCGGTAACATGTTTTAAACTCTATGAAGCAATGAAAACTTTTGTTCGATAACAAAACTTTTAATGAAACGCCGTTAGTGATCTTCTTACAGAATGTTTTTGCATTATAAATTTACTGATGTATTAACTTATTTACATGATATAGTATATGATTTGGATATTCCATTATATTATGGTAAGTATTATTAAAAACTCAAGTTCTTAGGGTTCCGTACCACAAAAGGCAAAAACGGAACCCATTTAAGATCACTGATGTCTGTCTGTCTGTCAAACATTTTTTTTATTAGAACAGTACTCAAATAGAAATTAAAAACTGTAAATTTGAATGAATTTTAAGTAAATAAATAAATAAAGAAAATTCTTTTTTACAAACAAATTAAAGAATCTTAAAATAACCTATTTTGTCTTTTAGTATTGTGTGGTGGTGTGGAACTATCAGGGCGCGAGTCCGACTTGCACTTGGCCGATTTTTTACTACGCTCTCAGGAATCGATTTGACCTATTAATTGCATGTTTAGTTTACTAGTAGATCCATGTTTATTTTCTCACATAAAATAAGTAGATTTCAAATCAACGTACCGTGTTTTGCGTTAGTTAGGCATGCAAATTCGGAGCCAGTGTAAACCGAGGAAGTAGTTAACAGTTTTATACGATGTACGGACTGACGCTCCCACCGGATATTGATTTACAAGGACCAATGGAGCTCAGTTCCGGCTGCAGCCTCTGATGCCATGTTAGCCTTCCAATGTACATTAAAAAGACTGCAGATAGGAGCAGAAAGGTTCGTTAAACTACAAAATTGATTCGTCTACGCAAAGAAAACATTTGTCGGTATCGAGTTATATAACTGTCAATGTAAATATGTTTGAAAAGTTTTTTAAGAAAATAAATAAATAAAGTTTTTTTTTTTACGAATAAATTAAAGACAACAAGAATCTTAAATTACCAGTTTTGTCCGTTAGAATTTTGTGTTGGTGAGGTACCATCAGAGCGCGAGTTTGACCTTTTTTAGGAACATCAACAACGAACACCACAATTTTTAAATAAGGCGGTCCCATTGTTTACGCTATTTCTAGCGACCTAGAGGCCTTAAACATTAGTTCCACGCTTCAGTAGGTATATAAGGCTCTTGGCTGTTAAAATAAACAACATCAGAGTTCGTAGGGTGGCTTAAAACCTCCGACATAAGTAAAAACACAGATCATAAGTTAGATCAGTAAGAAAATTAAAAACAATTGATTTAACATGTGAATCTTATTGATTTTAGGGAGCGGTATCGTTTAACCTTAAATACTTTAAGTTTGTATAGTAGTAGCAAAAGAGAATGGGCTCTGTGGTCTCCAGTTGAGGATGCAACTATACAAACATTACGGTAAGAGAAAATGAGAGCTCACAAATTTTTATTAGGTACTTCATATTAGATGACAATGAGTACTTACACACACATGTATCATCATCAGAAAATGTGCCTCACTTAAGGATTTACAGTATGATCGGTCGGAAGCAGCCTGCATCCACATATATGTATCACATACATAAGAATGAATTGTTCCTCCCTTACTCTTATTATTTTGTGCTTGCAGGTGCTTTGAGGCTAATTAATTTGATCAAGCCCGCCATGAAAACGTTGTGCACATAAAGATGATATACGCTCGTTATAGGTTATATGTATATAGTTGCTGTCAGATTTTATAGGCAAGTGGCCCTTTAGCTCTTCTTTAGGTCATTAGTATGATCATCTAGATGAGACTATATGAGATTTCATATTTATCTGTCTACAAATAGAAAATAAATTTCTTTTATAAAACCAATTTGCTTGTTTTCTTTTTTTAGACTTTCAAAACAGCTTAGGTCTTTTGTCCACCCATTGTGCTTTTTCCATAATCAAAAACTTAACTAGCTGCAGCTGGTATCTCATCATTAATAATGATCCATCAGCTTATTTTTGCCTATCGATTAAGGCGTCCTTCAAGAAAAGCCCTTAATTAGACCTGTTATTCTTTGTGTATTTGTAAAGAACTTAATAGTGTAAGTAAGTATGTGTATATATGAAGTTCAGAGACAAATATGAGCCCTTTACATAATTAATAAACAGGTAGGCCATCACTCCTGAGTGCAGCTAATAATCATACTCGCATAATAGGCAAATCCAAACAGTGGGAATCAACGTAATGCTCTCCAAACGTTTGATATGGTATGAATAACATCACAGGCGTGTTACAAATGGATGAACCGCGCCGGACTAACATACGATTCGTGTTCGCGATTACAGATAATAAATCATTTCCTATTAGTGGATGTGGCATTTTTACCTCAAGAAATGTAGGATTAAAAACAAGATTACACTCATTTTTATATAAAAAAAAATACTTTCTCATAAATGTCAAAATTTTCAAACGATTACCTAAATGAAATTAGCCAAAACCTGGCGTCTTAGATAATAATAATAATAACAAAAAATGCCACCATGTCGAGTCCAACTTAAAGTAAGTTTAAAATTTATATTATTTGCTCTTGTCGCCTTTTGTGCGATACAAATTTTATTTTGTGTGTACTGAAAATGAAATAAAATAAGAAAATAAATATACGGACAAGTAACAAAGATTGAGTAAGCCTCAATAAGTTTGAGACGTGTTATGGGATAGCAACTCAACGATACTATATTAGTTCTATAATATAGTTAAACAATTTAAACATGCAAGACCCAGTACAATCTTAAAATATATTTTTTATTATAATCTTAAAATATATTTTTTTCGACCTGACCGAACCTGGGACCTTCGGTGTGACAGCCTGGCATGATGACCACTACGCCACAGAGATCATCAAATAAATCCGAAGTGAGGTTCGCAATAAAGAGTTTATTTAGTAGTTCCCTGACATGAACGATATATAGACGGACGGAGGCGAGCGCGGACAGGCGGGGCGGGCGCGATTCTCTCACTCGACAGATCACCTGAAAGTGTACCACTTAATAACTCACATCCTCTCTCGGTTCACTGAACATCCGCTGGATCGTCACATATCTCTAAATATGGTCGCTGGAGCGTGCCCTCCGCTACACTAGGGCGCACCATTCGCGGATTCACCCACTCCATATTACAAAGTACGCGATTGAAAGCAAATTATCGCTTTTATGTTGCGTTACGTGAAAATTACTGAAGTAAATTTATCTAATGAATATTAGAATTTTAAGAGTTGTATGATGTAAAGGCGTGGCCATTAAACTCATTAATGTTTAATTTTCACATAATACTCTTTAGCTTTTATTTTTATCCAATAGTTATTTATTTTTTATTACTATCGATGTTTCAAGAAATACATAAGTATATCATTTCGCACTTTAATGTTCCATATTTGGACAAAAAATTAACACTATTTATTATCATATATGTATTTTATATTGGATTTTGAATATCATAGCATATAGGCTATAGCAGATCTATTTTATTTTATTCCACTTTATACAATGTTACCAAAGTGCATTTGCTAATAAAATACATATTAATTAATAGCTAGATTATATTTTCGTTCAAAAACTTACGTTTTCGCCATTAGATTGGTCTTTAACTGTAAATTTAGAGAAGTGTGAAAAATCTATTTTATTGATAAAATATTTCAAGAGAAGAAGATTTATGTAATCCGTTGAGACCGTTGTGCAAGATTTACTTAAAGAGAATAAAGTAGGTACATGGAACTATTGAAGAGTTTAATAATATTCATTGGGCCCGGGCAATTTTCCAGGCGAATGGAGGCGCGTCTTTGATCAGCGCTGACTAGTCCGAGAATAGTCAAATTGATAAACTAACTATGGCTTAACAACTTTAACAACAACTTTATTTTAACCTTATTATATGTTTAAAACTAACTGAGGACCAATAAAATACCTATACCTCTATATACGACCACAATATTTGTCGCTGATCCGCTTTTCACATGTCGTCGTAACTCAATTTATACTCCAAAGTGACTCCAAAGAACTCGGTCAGCAATATGAGTGCATAATCTAATCGCTTGTCTACAAAGTAAGCAAGTAAATTAGGAGGGACAAGGTGTGTTGCCTTTGGAGAAAGGGTAAGGGATTTTCGGCATGTCTTGAACCTTTAGGTGCACCTTTAAACATTATTTCCATCGTGTGTATGGGTAATTATGCATAGCACAACGATCACAATAATTACAGGTTTGGTATCTGTTCGAGTGAAAATTGGATTTTGGTTAACTTCAATAGGTTCTCTGTTGTTTAATCGCAACATTCTAAATAATTAATACCAAAAAGAAAAATTCCTTGAAAAGTAATATATAAATCGGATCACACAATTTTCATTGATTTCTAATGAATTTGATTATTGTAGTCATTGCCTCAATCTCAATTCTTTCAGAGAACTTTGTAATTTATTGAATCTATTGGGAAACATCACAAACCGTAAATTAATATTAACACCTTTTGTGTTCTATTGGGTATGATAAACTCAATTTGCTCTCCCGTAAAAGTAAGTTTTAGGGTTAGTGAATCTTGTTCCTTTGAGTTTCCGCTAAAATATCAGCAATATATTTAGGGTAACAATTTTCGCCTCTAAAAAGATTTTGTTTTTTGCCTTTCTCACTTCAGACGCTTCACCTATTGCAAATAAGGGTAATATTAAGAAATCAGTTAATCTTTTGCCAACCAGTGTATATAACATATTACTTACTTAAATAAATTTATTTATTTAAACTAACAGCATAATTTCTTTCTAAACTTTTAATGTACACAAAAAATGGTTTAACAATGAGAAATAGTAACACACTTACCAACCATGCGAAGTGTAGATCCACTTTCAATGCCTATTGCCTCTTCATGTCCATAAACAAAGAGTAGCAGGCGTTTCGAGAGCTCTTCATGTTGGAATTCCACTATTAATCCCATTGATGTAAAGGTGCTTCATTTCAGAATGCGGACGGGCGTTAACGATTATATGTTTCATTAGTTTTGTTTAGTAGCTTGAGCCTTGAGAGTTATATTACAGAGTAGTTTTTCAATAATAATAAATATATGTTATGAGAATACTTTTTGTAATGTAATATCAAAAGTGAAAAAAAAATACACTGGAAAATTTGCTACACACAGTTTTGTATCATAAATTAGCTTAATTATAGAGCTGTATAATTCTGTCACGTGTGTTGCATGTAAGTAACAAAACTCGTATGCGCAGGTCACGGGCGGCAGGGGCGCTTCCGGTGCGATGTCGCGAGGCGCGCCCTTCCGGCTGCGCGCGCGCCGCTCCGGTCCGCCCATCAAGCGTGACGCCGCGGCCTAGTATAATACGCTATTGTCATCTAATAAATGGAGATAAAATAATATACAATGATTTTATGTACAACAGAAACAAAAGTAGTGATGAGAACGTATCATATCCATGGTACCTAATATGCGAAAACGCTTTATTATTCTATTCTGTTTCCTATATATTTCAAAGTTTTTGAGAATGGTTTGCTCCTTTGCTCCAAAAATACTGAATAGAATTGAATTAAAATATTTAAGTCCAGATTTTTTTTTAATTTAATACGTTCCTCGAGAAGCACTGAACTAAGCTAGATATGAAAACAGCAAAAAATCTATTAATCATCCAAATTTTATATAACTTGTCTACTGTCTAGTATTTTGAAAAGATCTGCAACTTTGCCCACTAAGGTCTGATCTCTTTTGGCATAGATGAACATCTGATTATGGCAAGGCCAGCAGTGAATATACCGTAGTATAATACATATATTGAAATATATTTGTAATTTTAATGTTAAAGATATGAATAAATGTAGAGACACTTGCATTATTAGAGTAAAATTAAAATTGTATTAAATACTGTTTATTACAAGGTTCGTAGTGTAAACCAATTAGTACGCTCGGAAAAGGCTTTTATGATGCAATTAATGCATACAGTTAAAGTGTCGTGAAAAACAAAAGGGTATTAATTTTATAGTGACATGATAATGGAACACGGCCACCTGAGCTGTTATTTTAAAATATTTTCGCAGCAAATATTTATAGGATCCAACCGACGACCACTAAAGATAAAAGTATTAATGTACCCAAGCAAGATTTAATTAAACTCGTCTAAAGTGAATTTCGTTACATTAAAACGATGCGCTTAAAATGATACATGGCCTAAAAAGAAACTGACGCATTAAAAGCTTTTACGATAAACGATTTCGAATTTTGTCAATATATTGCTGTGGTTATTCAGGGAAGATCGGAAACAATTAGACAACAGTGGCATTGGTCAGCCGAGCGCATATCCGCAGTCGCCGTGTCCTACTCCTACTCGCGGGTAATATTTTTCCCGAACCATTTGGATACAGAAATATAACAGTCTACGCTACACCGCAATTTGAATCATAAAATGTAAAAGTATAGAGTCCGTTTCATTTTATTAGATGAGCCAGTCCGTCGATACGGATTTTTGTATCATTACGCTGCTGGCTTTTCGGCTCACTGGCTGAATGTAAATATGAATGTAATTGGCCAAGTTGTATGTTTCTCTACGTCACTGTATTCATGTCGTCGTATTGGCATGAAAACTGTACTATCAATAGCGAATATTGAAACTAATTGAAAGAAACCGGACTCAGTCACTGTTCATTATCGAATTTCTCTTTCGACTTAACTATCAAATATTTTGCAGTTTTCCGTTAGTTTTCTCAGCTCACTCGCTTACATTGCAGTTCTAGATGAAGCGCTTTTCATGTCAATGACATTTTTTTAAATATGATTAGCCCAGGCTGAGGCCACCTTAATGGCCTTCCGATTTGACCTTCTAGGTCCGCTGTATCAATTAATTTATTTATACAGTTTTAGGAAGACACAGCTATTACATGAGAAAATGGCAACACAAATACATGACAAAAAGCCAATTAAAAGTCTCCACAGATAGAATTAGATTAAAAATAAGCAAAACTGGTTTACTCTTAAGCTTATATTACTTTTGATTGCAGTTCGATAACGCCGCCCTTTGACTATGTTTAAATCTTGTTTATTGTTAAAACGAACTCCCGGTTAAATTTGTAATTATTTTCATTTAATTCACAGGTAGAGTTAAGACAGAGCTACAGAGCTGTGTTTAGTCGTTTACTGAACGAAGTGTGAAACCGCCAGGCACAACTAGTTATAAATAAGTGTACTGACATAATTATGCGCTTCTACTTATGTGCTCACGTAAGATCCCTTCATATAACTTATCTTGAAACTAATAAACTATAGTAAACTATAGATAAATAAGACTGTAGATGAACATTTTAATTTAAAATTTTGAAATAACCATAGCCAATATACAAATTGCAAATACCATGTCTAAAAATACTCACGCTTTATTTTATTTTTGATGTATTAAATACAGTAAAAAATATTATTATAAATTGCCTCATATTTCTTGTTTGGCTATAAGTTAGCTATTACTAACTTTTACTATTAGTATACATTTATAGATATGGCAATTGTTGACAGCTTTGCTTACATTTCCAATATCATTTTTGATAACAGCTTTGGTGGAAACAACTGAAACAGCACTAACTAGCACCTGACATAGCTGCTTGGTAAATTACTGTGTAAACACTTGCTGCGGCATTAAAACTGTTCATAAGATAGTGTGCTGTTCGCTTGAGGCCGTTCAAATAAAACTGATAACTCTTTATGGTTAAGTAAGAGACATAAAAAATGCATTTAGCATCGAAACTCTTAATTTTATAAGTTTGACTTACTTTTGGAATGAAGTTCAAATAAACATCTTAATTGTGAAAAATGTTAAATAACCAAATGTATAAGACATTTATTATTACAGGTTATTTAACAAAAACTTGTGCTCCCTCTACAAACACTGCAGGTCTACGTCGAGAAGTAACTAGTTTGTATCTCGGGCGTCGCCTGAGTTAAGTGCGCCGGTGCTCCTGGACCGTCCGAGTACTTAACCTAATATTCGGTAATTGTATTATGGCCAGCAACATTAATTAACCTGCTCTCCGAGTCGCCAGCTAAGATGTTCTATTGATACGTGCTTTGTGGTCGCCTTAATGTATGCCCTATTTAATGGCCTTTGTGCTATATGCATAACTTCACATGTAATATCTGAATCTAGAACTGATATAAGTGTGATAATTAAGGAATCGATAAATTGAAGGTAATCAAAATAATTATATATAATATTTATTTTTTATTTTATTTATTTTATATCAAACGCAATTAAAGTATCATGCCATATGCATAACCCATATAGGTACTCATATATACATACGTACCATTTTTGTAAAATATATTAAACATTTTTTAACTGCATTTATCTTTAAGATACAATGCTAATTTTATCTAGGCTTATCAATTTAATCGATGTACAATTAATTTATATCTTATCACTATAAATACATATACGTTCTAGTCAAATAATTATCTAAAAATCTTTTAAAATAAAATACCGCAAGACAGTTTCTAAATTTCAAAGAACCTGTTTCTAGATAGTAGTAATTAATCATCGGGCGGGATGCTTTTCAATCAAAATAAACTATGATTATTACCAACTAGCTAAAAATAAAAGCTACCAATATATAAAACTGAAAAAAAAAACAGAATTTAAACTCAGTTCTATTTTAAATTTTTCTGTTATACCATAGATTAAACATGATTAATCATCTCTACATAAATTAAAAAAATAAAATAAACAAATCTGTTAAACGTTATTACCTAATAAATATCGTAATTGTAAGTAATAATATGTACAAATTTTCATTCAATTAAATCTCATCAAAAAAGAGATCAAGTAGGCATACGTAAAATAGATTGTTCTATTTCATCGCTATTTTCATTGAAGTAAAACGTAATCTGATCTTGACTTAAAATCAGTTAGGTTAGTTTTAAATAAACAGCTCCATCTAAACCGATCGTATTTTTTCACATAATTTTAAATTGTTACAATCATTCATGAAAAACAACCTATTCAACAAAATGACGCCAACGTTTTCTTGTGAGTCAAGCACCAATTCATCGTTGCGTTTCGTTCCAATTGGTGCCGATCCCTACGGAATGCCGTTATCATTATAAACATCGATTTCTGACTAAAGAGTATCGTCTAACGGCTTTTCCGTTCTGGAGGCTATGCAACAATGCGTACTAAATTATTTAATAATTTTTAATACATAATAACTATAAATATATATACGGACAAATCACACAGATTGAGCTAGCCCCAAAGTTCGAGACTTGTATTTTGGGATACTAACTCGACGATACCTATACCTAGATATCCAGGAATCGCACCCGGGACCTCCTGAGTAGCGGGCTGTCATGCTAACCATTACGCCACGAAGGTCGTCAGCAGTACTATTGCATATTTTTCATAAATGTTTCCTGGTACCCGGGGTCAATTAGTTCTTCGATAAGAACTCACCGGTTTTTAATGTTCACTACCAGGTTTGTAGGCAGAATTCCATATATCTGCGAAACATACACTAGAATGGAATCTGTAGAACATAATCAAAGGTAGTGTAATATGACCTAAAATAGACCACATGACCTTTCCGTAAAAGGTATATCTTTCGTCGAGGCTCTCAGGGGACTTGAAGGAGAATGTGTAGAAAAGCCACATGCCTACGTTGGCAATTATGAGGAACATAAGTATTTCACGACCAGGTTTTGTTCTTCGGAGTTTCTTCGTGTTGCTGCATCGTCGAAGGCCGTCCATGATGAGTGGCGTCTGAACTAAGACTTGGATGACCTGAAAAAATATTTTTATTTCAATATATTTTTGAACATATGTTTTAGTGGATTTTTGAAATTCCTATTGCAATGCTGAAATACCTATTGAGATTAAAGTCGCTATTCAAAGCTTTTCTATTGTTTAGGAAGTCTAGAATTTTGTTTAAAGATAAAGAATGAATTTCTAATATGGGAATAAATGCTAAATTAATTGATAATTGAGTTATTACCAATATATATAAAATTTCATTATATATATATTTTTTTTAAATATTCATTGATGATCTCAATAACTACATATCTACAGATTTATTTATTCTATTAAATAGGCAAACAGTCCATCAAATACCATATAATAGTATAAAAAGGAGTTTCTGCAGCACCAGGGTTTGCTTACTACATTCTTAAGATAACCCCACACCCTTTTTTACACGTCCTGAATAAAGATATATTTTATGAAATCTAACTTACGAATTTAAATACTTACCATGACCATAAAATCTATAGATTTGACAATGTTCAAGATGGTTATGGTCGCAACCATAGATAACAATGTTTCCATAAAGAAAGCTGGTAGACATATAAATAGTAGCACATCATCTAATAGGGATATAGGGTGTTCATTAATGTCCAGTTTTCGTAGTTGATTGTATGCAAACACGACTGAGAACAGCAAGACGACGTGGATACTGAGTCGGGTGACATCATTCAACAAGTATCCGACCTCGAAAAATTCTCTGTAAGAAACAAATAAAATATAAATGCGCTATTCGTTTATGAATTTGCAATAGGGCTTTCTGATGTGAAATGATGTGGTATGAGCCTTCTCTATATTTACTATCGACATAGATTTATATAATTAGGAATTATTATATATATTAATAAATAAATATAAATATATAGGGACAAATCACACAAACTTTTGAAGGTTTAGGCCAGGCTCCTTGCAATCACTGTAAGTAGGGGTGCGCTACCTACGAGGTACCTATTTGCTATTATTCTTTATAACAACATGGTAAAAGTACTTATGTATATCCCCAGCACCACAATAATATTATGTGAGTACAAAAATAAATTATTTATACACGTACTAACATCTATATGAATAAGTGTACAAACATGTAAGATCAAAATATAATTTATACTTATAAAGTAATGTATAAAAATGTAGTTATTGAAATATTATTAACACTATTACTAGAGAGTAATATTTGTGAAGGCTATGCTAAAAGTCATGGCCTAAAGTACAATGCCAAGAAGAGTGAACTGATGGTCTTCAAAGCCGGTAACTGTTGTCCGACAGAGGTGCCACCCGTGAGGCTGGGCGGCGTGACTCTGAACCGTGTAGACCGTTTCAAATACCTTGGTCACATCGTGACTGAGGATTTGAAGGATGATGCAGATATTGAGCGCGAACGGAGGGCCTTGTCGGTGAGAGCCAATATGATAGCTCGTAGGTTCGCATGTTGTACTAGACAAGTAAAAATAACGCTTTTTAAGGCCTATTGCACTTCGTTTTACACTTGCAGCCTGTGGGCTAGGCACTCTCGACGCTCGCTAGACTCCCTTCGCGTTCAGTATAACAATGCATTCAGGGCGCTGCTGCGGCTGCCTCGTTTCTGCAGTGCGTCAGGGATGTTCGCTGAGGCGCGAGTGGACGGCTTTCAAGCCACGATACGTAAACGAGCGGCATCCATGGCGCGCCGGACGCGGGCCAGCGGCAACAGCCTCCTGACAGTGGTAGCGGATCGCATGGACGGACCATACATGATAAATTGGATCAAAGTGCACGTCCCTGTGGTCCGCCAGGAGCGTAGATATTAAGTAATTTTAAAAAGCAATATTTTACTAACATAGGATAGGACAAATTACTAACAAATATGGACTATTTTTATAAAACTAAAATGTCTGAATAAATAAATTGAATTGAATTGAAATATCTATAAAACCGGTCAAGTGCGAGTTGAACTCGCTTGGAGAGGGTTCCGTACAATGCTAATGTCAGTTTTTAAATTTAATTGTGGTATGTCAACAAACAACTACCATCGCCATCTAGTAGTGTTTTAGTGAACTATTTTCCGTGAACGTTTTATATTGAATTTACCACTTAATTGTCAATTGACAGAGTTCTTGTAGGTTTTCCTGTAATCTACAGGCTATGAACTATATTTTGTATTTTTTTTTTAATTTTAGGCTCAGTAGTTTCGGAGATCAGGTGGGGGATGGTCAATTTTCGTCTTCTTTCATGAATAAAATCAAAACTATTTATGTTACAATAATAATAAAAATATATTCGAGATCCTCATAACGAGCCCTTTCTTTTGATATATAACACGGTAAGGTTTGCTAAACTTTTTTATTTTAATTCCTAATTTTTCCCCCGAAAATGGTACTTATTTTATAAAAATATTTATTTACTTTGCACATCTGTGTTTGGGTCACAGGATCACGCCATCCTACCAAATTTCATCTGTTTTGGTTCAGTAGATTCGGAGAAAATTGGCTGTGACAGACGGACGGACGGGCAGACAGACGCACGAGTGATCCTATAAGGGTTCCATTTTTACATTTTTGTATGGAACCCTAAAAACAAAGTCGCTTCCCACTGTTTGTCTCTATGTATGCTTAGATCTTTAAATTACGCAAAGGATTTTGATGCGGTTTTTTTAATATAATAATAGAAAGAGTGATTCAAGAGGATGGTTAATATGTATAATACATGTATTATAAAGCATTGCACCTGTGAGAAGCAGGCGCGGGTCGCTAGTAAATCCCAACTAATATTATAAATGCGAAAGTGAGTTTGTATATTTGTTTGTTTGTTATCTATCTACTGAACCAATCGTATTGAAATTTCGCATACACATAGCTAGGAGTATTGAGAAGGACATAGGGTACCTTTCATCCCGGGAAAAAGCACGGTTCCCGAGGGAAATTAACGCGGGCGGAGCCACGGGTGAAAGCTAGTAAATAAATAAAATCGAATTTAGCGTCTGCATAGTTGCAAATAGGAAATTTACATTAAAACATAATTTAAATTTTTGATTTATTTTAGCAGACCTAGTAAAGTAAAAAACTTCATATTAACACTTTACCCTGACATATTGTTCGCACTCACCCTCCAACACTGCTGAAGACGAACCCCAGAATAAGCATACCAGCGACGATGACCATCAGGATGAGGCCCACAAAGAGCCCTCTGTTAGAGGCGTGGCAATCTGCGTAGATCACGATGTTACTTGTGAAATCATTTTCCTCGTTAGCTGAAGGAATCCTGTAATAATTGTTTTTCACTTATTATTATCTGTGTGATTTGTCCCTATATATTTATTTATTTATTTAAAAACTACTACCTAAATCAAGTAGCATAGAATCTTACCATGCAGCAGTTTAAAAGATAGATTCAGGTATGAAATGAACGTATGTAGTATACAACAAGTAGGTACAAGTGAGAACAAGTATGAAAAGGATATTGTTATTACCTAGTAAAATACTTACTTGCAGACCGTGTAATTCTCATCCAAACTAGAGTTAACTTCAGAGTTTAGGCCTTCTTCATTTTGACAATTACCGATATTACTCCATATTATGTAATAAACAGCCACTGAAACAGCATTGATATAACTATAAGTATTTATTATTTAGTAAAAAGAAAATAAGATTTAGGTAAATAGGTACGTTACGTTACCAATGAAAATGTTGAATTCAACGCTGAATGGGTATAAATACGGTGAAAAGTTTTGAAATATGGTTATGAGGGCTGGTGAACTGGTGCAATCCTCGTTATACAGGTTCTCTATGTTTATGAAGCGGGTCCCGATTTCTGAAACTAAAGCATTAATAATAAGATAACGGTTATTCTAAGAAATCATCATATTATGTTGCCTTTAGAAAAGAAAGATAATTTATTGAGATTTATTGAGTAGTGTAACATTTTGATAAATAAAAAATGCTCTCTTTTGTGCATTCCAATTCGGTAAGTACAAGCCTGGCTAACAGTTTGCGTGGACAGTCAAACAATGACTGGCTGATCCTTTCAACACAAAATGGCTATAAAGTCCATATAGCCATCTTGACTCGAAAAGAAGAAGAAGAATTCGGTAAGTACATAAATTAAATTTATTTTATAGTATTACAATGTATCAATTTCTGTGTTCAATGGATCAAATACCTTTGGCAATAAAAAAAACGGTTAAGATACTTAAGTATTATTTAAATCGTTTGTAGTACCTATATTCGCAAATTACTTAAAACACCTAACTGATTTAATAGAACTACTTGTTGAATGCTGTCATGGAATAGGCTTCAATGGAAATCAAAAATGGGATCTTAAACTAAGATTCAACGAAGGTAAATCTATAATTGGGTGTGATTCCTTAAAATGTCGTGGTTATGCCAAGTGACCACAAAATTGAGATTCAGCAAGCAAGCATCCATAGGATACAGTAGGTATCTAACCTTTTTCCATTAGGTTGATTGTTGGCCTATTTGGATATTTTATTGTATATCTACATGAAAAAGTTTAGTTCATGGTAAAATACCTACTTTAAAATGTATGTGCAATTGTGCATGTTAATTGTATTTGTATTTTTTATGTAAATTTTAACTTACCCGTAGAATCCTCATTACTATTGTAGTCATCTGTTTCGTTTTTAGTACTAGAGTAATTTGTCAATCCTAGTATGGTTTCTCTCACAATGGCCGATATCCAGAAACAAAGACTGCTTCCAATAATATGCATAAAGGCAAAGCGTGCCAGGCCCTGCAATATACAATACAAATACATAATAATATATTTTTAATCTATTATTTGTTCAAAACGACATATTTTATTTATTTACTTATTTAATTCATGTACACTTCAAATACAAACAAAGGACACTTAAAATTAGGACATTTAGTACAAAAGTAATAATATTGTTTACATTATACAACTTTACCCTTACACCTTAGGCAGCATATTTTTTATGTGGCTCATTACATGCTATTAATGTTTTCAAGGAAATGATAGGATTGCAATATTATTACTAAAATATTGTATGCAATTTGATGATCATTAAAACACAGAAGAATATTGAAGATAGGTTAGGTGCCGAAGGCTGGCACCCGTTCTAGGGCTATAATTACTACCCCCTTACTTCCTAGGGTTGTCGTAAAAGGTAACAAAGAGGTCTCTTTACTTACGCCTCTATCCGAGATGTGGTAGATTCTACCAACAACAGTATTCCCAATGAGGGTTGAAATCTGGTAGGCCGGTCATAAAGTAATATCGAATCGTCATAATTATAACTTGTGGGAGAAAACACATCCCGTTTTATCGGTCACCTGGCTTTGAAGCAATATGGTTTGTAATACAGCCAAGATAATAAAGGTAAGTTAGGTACTGAAAAATCAATAAGTGAATAAAAAGTTCATAATTATTACCTGAGCCCGCAATATAATAACATTGGAGTATTTAAAGATGAAGAATAGTTGCAGAAAGCAGTACAATGGGCTGATAATGTCCAGTACGACTTGGAGAAAGTTGACACAGTCATCATTGTCAATGTTGTCGTCTACAAGCTGGTCAATCTGAACAGCCAATAACAACACTGAATGAATAAGATGGCCTATCGCGAATCCTGAAAATGTAAAATAAAAGTAAAGCGATTTTCAGCGTAACAGTAGTTTTGGTACTAGCAAAACTATATGCAATGAAGTGGTCGGTTCCCATCCACGTTGTTTGCGGTTTAAGAATATAGTACTTCCTTTCATCAAGTGGATCGTAAAAGGTGACTTGGAAGTTAATAGTTTTTTGTATTTCCAATAGTTTTTTTGTATTTCCCTTCGACCGGTGTTGGATTCCACCATAACCGTTGTCGTCTTGACAAACAATGTTGTCATCAGAGAGGTGGCCAATCATGATTATAATGCTACCATATGAAGCATATATAGAGACAGTCATAATTCATTTGTAAACTTATAACATAGTTCCATGTAACCTAATGTTCCCAGTAATTTAACCTTAAATAATATTTTATATTAGTAATTAATTGTTTTTTTTTTAATTATTTTAATTATAATGGTTACATGGAAGTATGATACGTAAGTATAATGTTTATTGCATCTAAAAGAAATATTAACATATTTTTGCATAACCAGGTTAGGTGGGTACAAAGGAAGGGTACTAACCAGCAGCACCAAGTTTGAGATAAAAACTACCGGAATGCCTTCCCTGGCTAAAGCAGTAGTCGTGTTTCAAAGGTATCAGTAATGCTAAACCTCGGAACGGCTCAGGTTTTTCTCCAGGGGAATTGCCATCATAATCTTCCTAAAAGCAGTGAAACAACATTATCACGCTTAGACTAAAAGAAGCAATAATATAAAAAAAAAAACAAAAATATCAATACAATTACCTCCTGACTTCTATAGAAATCGGCTATCTTTTCTTCATTTAAAGATTTTATCCTTTGGTTTTTCAATGCGATTTTCTTGTAGCGTCCAATATCAATGATTAAATAAATATGATAGATGAGTCCAATGGTACAAAGTATTAGGGAATAGTACTGAAATAAAAAAAAATCATAAAATATTTATACTAAATTATCTATATCGACTAATTGAAAACTATACCAAACTATAACTTACTACAGCTGGATCTTGCTCTATAAATCTGTCTACTAAATATATTATTAATCCTACTGTGACTAAAAGTATTGCATACATACAGCTTACTATCAGGGACAAGTATGTTCTGAAACAAAATATAAGTTTGATTATTTTACTTGAAATAATTTCTAATAATTTTTGGTCTAAAAAGATTGAGTAAGGTAAGGGCCGGCAGCTTTTGAAGGTTGACTTTACTACTTATTTTTTTATTCATATTTTTCTTGTTCAATAAACAATTTTATTTTGTTTTATATTATATTTTCCCACAAAAAAAGTTGAATCATTTTTATAATCTAAATAGAATGTTTGTTTCATTGATTTGTTTGTTTGTTTTGAATTCATGTCAATTTAGGTATAATATACAGATACAGCACCAAAAAATACCTATGTATACAAATAAATATAAAACAAATATTGACAAAAATGGAAGGAACTCCACCGACAAAAGCCTAGCCTTTAAATTTATGATGATGACTAATATCAATTAGAATCTTTGAATTATTGAGGATAGGTTCTTTGTTTAACAAAAATAAACTTACCTAGTGAGTTTCTTATTCTCCTTCGGATTTGTAGGGGGCGGCGCATGAGTCTCTATCGAGCGAAGCGATTGTGCGTCCATGGTAGCGACGGACCTTTTGCGCGGAGTCGTTCCTCCACGCATGTCGTTCGCAGGCGTATATAAACGGTAATTGTCTGAAAAAATCAACAAAAATGATCATATTATCTTTTTATTTATCTAACAATGACCAATTTATGTTTCTTATGAATAAGCTTTATTAGTTACCAAGACCACCCACCCTATGATAGTCTGATATTTCTACCAACATCATGCATTCGTGATTAATCCGATCAAAAATATATATATTTATATATCGTGTGCAGAAAAAAATTACAAATTTACAGTAGGAATAGTATCTTTGGTTATAACAAATTTGTTCAAGACAAGATCATATAGCTCGTCAAGTTTTCAGATCTCATGTACCATTTTTAACTCTACACCTCAGGGAGTGTAGAGTTAGAAGCTTGGCTCAAAGACGATGAAGTAGAAAAGTAACACCGAAGACTATATGAAGTGCTAAAGCAATCGGAATACGCCAAGATGAGAGGGAAAAGACAGACGTAAATCTGTATTTACTTTAATAAAAAAAGGGATCGACGTTATGTAACAGCAAAGAATATGATTGTTTTAGATTTCTATTTGATCATGTATCATATTTTTGTGAAAACTTATTCCTCTTCGTCTTAGCGCATTGTCACTCAGGTGGTCGACTTAGCAGGTTATCAGGAAGGCTTTTCACTTTCAAAAGGTTTATAATAAAAAAAGTTTATTAACTTACTTAGAGATTTAATATCTCCATTTCTGTAGCCGCCATTTTGTAGTGGGCTAGAGTTTTTGTCACCTGAAATCCAAAAATACAAAATATCAAGAAAAAGTACTCGCTAAAAGTATTAAGCAAGCTGAAATTGAATAATCATTAAATTAAAATTTACTTTAAAATAGCTGTTGCTGTTTTCTCCGTTATATCGCGTTAAATTTAGTATGTTTCGTACCCGCTTCATGACATATACGAGTTTCTATTTTTGTTTATTACCTATATTTCCTGCTTTTTTGTTTTCTTTATAATATTCAAAACATACCCTTGAGTGTTACTTCGCATCACTTTTCATTTTTTTGTTAAATAAAATTTAATAGGCAAGTAGTCATCTTCATCTGTTAACACATTTATAAAGTTTGTTTATTAACTGTTACGAAAGCAAATACCAATCAAGTAAAAACTGAAATAAAAACGAAATAACAGTTTTCAAAATCTTACCTACAGGTGTACTAGACCCGGAATCATCGCTTTTGTTTGGAACGATCAGCTTAGGTACTTGTAATTTATCGGGAATCTCCTGAAAACAATAAGTAGAAATAACATTACATAGGTAAAAGAGAAGACAGAACATACAGCATCTCAATCTGCCACTTAACGCGTCAATATTTCTATTGCAATTTTGTATTATATGTCATTGTGGTATCAATTTGGAGTCCACGCCTCCTAGCGGCGTTTCTAGCTTGGCGTTTTTTGTCTAATTCCTTATTGAATATGTAAACCATCTTGGAATACAACAATAGCTCAACAGAGGGCAAAAATAGCGCTCTTATGGTGATGACTACAATAAACCAACAAAAAATGCATTATACTACCTATATCGAGAAAGTTCAAGTTAGCTATCGATTTACGATATTTCAGCATGCATGGGGACTTAGTTGACAATGTCATATTTCCGCCATACAAGCGAACAAAAAAGCAGCGCGCGGGCATCGAAAGCCGAACGAAATCGGATTAATAACTTAATTAGTCGCTTGTTTCTCTCGATCGACGCCACCCTGTATTTCACTATAATCCCATTAGGGTGTCCTACAACGAGTTTCGTTCCGTGCCAGCTCGATGCTAGGGGAATCTAGCGTCGTAAAATATGTATCATATCTTTGTTTAGTAGAATAAACAATAAGTGTTGAAATATTTACGTTTTGCGTATTATTACGATAAGCGAAATGGTTGCTCAATATGGATCTTTATAAACAACGTGATCTTAGCGCCTTCCCGGTTGCTTCGGAGCTTTTGTAATGATCGCGAGAAGACTGGACAGCCTCCACGTTAACCAAGTTATCATAGCCTTAGGGTTGCAGAAATGGCCTTTGTAAATAAATAATTAGATTTACTCTGTTTTATACAATTCATTCATTTATATAATACTAAATCTTAATTTTAATGATATAAACAGGTGGAATCTGCCACCAGTGGGAGCAAAGGCGCAAGAAAATTGAGATCTTCGTTTGTTCTTTAGTCGCCTCTTACGACACCCACAGTTTTTCCTGTGCTTTCGGATGGGAATTAAGACCCACATTATTTAGCCGAACCTCGTGTCCAATTAGTATTTCCCTATGCCTTCGGGCATCTTATTTAGAAACATAAAATAGTATTTGTAACAAGTTGATTTTTTTATACAATTATATTGTTAATCGAGTATTCGGCCCGCAAGAGATGGGTGTGGTCATCGCAGCCTATTTACGGTCGTGATGTTTATTATTTATTTATTGCGCATCAAATATTGTAGGGACTTTCCATAAATTAAGAATGACACATAAAAAAACCTATTGCTCACATATCTTTATCAGTAGGCTATTGACGAAAAAAGTAAATTATTTCTATTCTGTAAACACATCATGTCTTTCCGGTGGAATATTGTAGGCAGATACAATATTGTTTATCAATGTATCAATTGCTCATAACAAATTAAAAAATACATTATTATTTTCAATTGGATGTCTATAAGAACTTCAGAAGATAATCGGAAGTTTTATTTCTTTGATTTATAGTATTTTTTTATTATAGCCGCACTTAAAAATACATAATCTGTGAAAAAATTAAGCTGAAGATGTAACTAGGAAACACGCTCAGATAAAATAACTCTATTATTATATTGTTCATAGCAATTTGTAGCAGTTGGTCAAAAAGTGTTGTAGCACTCACTTTAATCGACTTCTTGTTAGTCATGGTAGATTGATAAATACGTAAGACGTACGTGTTTACTGCTGTGACGATTATATTCATTACTTGTAGCCCGATTTCGTGGCTAAAATATATATTTGAAAGTAAATTATTTTTTCATGCAAAATTGAATTATACTTATTTCCGGGTAGCAAACATGCAAGTTATTTGACAGTGTATTCAATATAAAAACAAAATTAACATTAAGTGCCCTACAGTGTTTTTTGTGCAATTAATAAATATGGTATTTCCCGTATTGCAATCCGAACAGATAATATCTACAAGTTTAATTACCACCGTCATAATATATTTATCAAATGTAGCGGCGTGCGTGAGTACGAATAACACGACCGATACAGTCCTGCAGCCGTTTATCGGTGAACGGTTTATGCAGATAAAAATGAATGAATAGATTATAATGGTGTTAATGAACATTCCGATTGCGACGAGTTAACTGCCCCTGTGGGGATAAAAAATAAAGAGATCGAATTTTCATTAGCAGAGGCGTTGGGGCGGCACGGTGTGTCCGCGGCCGGTATTTACAGGAGGGTCGGGGGCGTGAGGTGCGGGGTGTGTGAGGGTGGCTCGCGGCCGGCTGGACTCAAAAGGTTTACAGTTCGCTGCGCGAGAGTGACCCGCCTCACAAACACGGGCCGCACCGCGCTCGATGCTATGGAACTGTACTCGCCCTTTACAACAAACCTTTCGCTACTTTTATTTATATTAAGATTTGCCTTGATTGGTTTTTGCTTGATGAGTATTTCCAAGTGTAAAGATTTAAAGCTCAGTTGTCATATTTTGTCAGAAGAAAACAACATCTTTGTTATTGAATTGAATTGCTCTTTCAAAGCGAACCGGCAATGAACGGCAGAGCCAGAACTATATACCAGGTATTTCAAATTCATCGGTAACAGCTATAGTATACATCTCAACCGCAGGCTATTTATTGCTGGAAAGGCCTCTCCCATAGATTTCCAGAATGACCGGTTGGAAGCAGCCTGTATCCAGCGCCTGCCCGTTAACCTCTTAAGTTCATCTGACCATCTTGTTGGTGGGTGCCAATTGAAAAAAAAAAAAACTTTCTTACTTTATTCAAAGCTATTGTCGAAGAATCATGTTACTATGTATGTCATAGATCTGTGCTTCTGCTTAAATGCCTTATCAATAATCTTTACACTCCAAGTTGCGCCTAGTATTCTGATCAATTGTATCAAAATATTACATATTAATAATATTGTGAAAATAAACAATGCACAAGGAAATAGATTGAGGAAAAGACAAAGATAAAATGTAATTTTAAACCTTTTTATTAGATATTGTAAATTAATTAAAGTCTATATGCTTATTCCGCATAACTGATATGATAATTATATAAATAGATTGTAGATTATGTCGCGTTCTTTTATCACTCGTAGAAAGCATGCTTGCTATTAATGTTATATTTGATCCAAACCTTTTTATAAAATACAATATAATTATTCATATTATGTCTAGCTACTCATATTTTGAGAGAGAAAAAATTGTTCCATGTACACAAGTTTTTAAACAAATGTAAGTAGATATTAATTCATTTTTATATGATAGATATCAGATTAAAAAAATATTTGCTGCCTTAAACAGTTCAATAATATTATGTCACCCGAATAATATGAAACACATCCACATTATGCCAACGGAAAAGTCATTACAGCCCATTGCTTCCATATATACGAATTCACTGTTTTAACTATGGGACGGAGCTTAAAATAAATTTACTAAAAAATACGAAGCATAATAGCCTGTTGCAATTTTGTCATTTTTCTCTCTAACTATTCCAACAATCTTCGATCTAGATTTACGTACTTCAATCGTAATTCACACGAAAATTGAATCTAAAAATATATTATCTTCATTATAAAAAAATAACTACAAACTGAAATAACTAATATTAATAAAATTAAAACTAAAACTTATATTACTAAAATTATAAAAAAAATATTCTGCATTCCCGCGCTGAATAGCAACTGCTAAATAAAAATATATTGGTGGTATTATGTTTCTATAGATTATCTAGTAATTACTTCATAATCATAATTAATTAGTTTAAGATGGTGACGTAAATTTGACTGATGATATTTTTTTTGCGATAGATGAAATAAATTCATATGATTTTAATTTTTGTCGTAAATAAGCAGATTTTGAATTTAAATTTAATACTGATAATAAGAAGAAGTGTCTTTTTATCAATATTAAATTACTTGGTATATAGATCACCCTTAAAGAAGTTCAAGGGTGATCTATATACCGACTTAACATCGTTCACTCTCTTAGCGTTTTCCGGTAACATCCCAAGCAGCACATAAAAAAATCATCTGATTAATGGTGACACTTAAAAATACCTTATCTAATGGTCTATTTCTTATTTGCAATTTAATTCATTTTAAAGCAAGATGGAGCAACATAAATGTTTGTCAAACATAAGAAAAACATATCTAATATCAAGACACTGATCTTATGATATGTGACGCATCAAAAGGGCTTAATTAACCGCTGTTGTGGTTCTCGCAAAATCTTAATAAGATAAGAGCATTAAAATGAGGAAACTAAATACGTCACGACACGATAAACTCGCACAGATATTAGTAATCGATCATATTTAATCAGCTGCTACCATGTAGTTTTCTATTGACCGGTTCGATCTTGTTGTTTTATTTAAAATCAAAAATACATTGACTATTTTAATAGTTTCATTAAAAGTATACAATGTACTTGATCAGAAACTAATGTACCTAGTGGTGATTTCACTGAGTGGCGCATGCATGTCGTAAACAAGTGGCGAGTAAGGAAGAAACAAGAGAATGCCTTGTAACATGCTTAAATATCATTCACAAAGAGGGTAATTAATAAAAATGCCTTTTATATCATCTCACCACTACATCTTGGAGGGAAAACCAATAGGCATCACGTTCATGGAAAATTCCCCGAGCCCGATGCCATATGACAGTATATGCACCTACCATATGCACTTAGAATCAAGGATTCCAAAGACCGTATAAAAAGGAGAAAAAATTTAGAAGAAAAAAAGGCAAAAAGAACTACAACAAGGAATAAGCTGACTAAGTGATTGCACTTACATCAAGATATGCCACTCCTCGGTTCCCGCGGCGCCTAGCCATGCGTGCCATGGTGGCCGTCGGTAGATTCCCGGACAACGGACCGGGTTGGGACATTGTCCGCCGTCGCTCGGGGTACTCCACGGGCTCCTCCGAAACATTGCCCATAGATCTATTGAGCACCTACAAAATATCATAATTTATAAAGTTTACAAAAGTATTTTATATAGTAACGTTATACACCGACTTAAAAAAAGACGCTTTAATTTGTCGAAATCTTTTTTAATCTTTTATTAAAGTTATTAAAGAAAAATTAATGTCGGAGCAAAAAAGGTAAAAACAATTTAATGATACACTTACAGACAGACACATTGTATCTATCTTTATTTTTGTTATAGTTGACTATATATTTAAAAATTTTCTATAACAAACTTATGGTAACAAATAAATAAAATAAAACAACGTACTCCAGGGTCTCTGTTGGTTTCTGGATCATTATTTTCTTGATCCGCGTCGTAGTGTTGCAACGATGTTTCTGAATGAAATTTTTTGTCGCCCAGTTTTTTTCTATTTATTATTTCATCCAAAATTTCTTGCCTTTTATTACTCATATCATCGGCCATATTGAATACTTTTTCACACTTATCACTTCAAAACAAAACTATCACGTTTATATCTATTTCATTATTTTAAATTTGATTATAATTAATAGAAACGTGTGATATAGAAGATGCGCGATTTACAATAGATTGCAAACGAAAAAATTGAATTGCTATCGTTTATCAAAGCTAAACGTATCAACATTAATGTAGGTAATAATTATCGCTTGGGGCTAATGACATGACTATGTAAATATATTATCAAATTATCAATTCCTTAACACTATTTTTAATGTTTGTCACCTATAGGGTAATATTAAATTAGTTTTTATTTCAGTAATTTTGTTTCAAACTTAAAATTTGAAGATGACACCTTTTCAGTCATCTCTAAAGATTTCATATGAAGTGTTCGTTCCAAGTTTCATAGCTAAGATTTAGAATGGTCATTCGCTAAAAATCATAGTGTAAATAGTTGGGAGACAAACGAGTGATCTACTAACAATTGAACCGAAAATACAAATATATAATTTGTGAATATTTTAAGTAGTTAGTATGGGATCATGATATATATGGTTCCCCGACAAACTAATAACGACCGATGAAAACTACTTTTATTTTTAATAAAAAAATATTTTTTATATGTGAAATGAGTAAGTAAAAATAACTAAACCGCATGTTTTAAACAAATCACCAAACAATATTTTTAACAAACAAAAACAATGTAACAAATTCACGTCAATAAACTAATTGTTAGTCATTCATCAGTCTGCTCAGGACATCCTTCAACTCGAGCGTATACTGTGACACCGGCAATGCTAGTTCTTGTTCTTCGGAAGTCGAAGTCTTGTCTCTCATTACATAATCTGAAGGCACCACGAAAAGCTGCTTCTTGTCGCCAGGTGCATCAATAGTCCGAAGAAATGCGGGCATTGCTAGATGTGGACGTACTTTCAACCATCTGTAGAACGATTTGGTTGACCTGAAAGGGACAAATTATTTTGTTTTGGTCTTTGAACTTTCAACTTCAGATCGCCTAACCAACTAGTAGGTCATAAGTAGACGTCATTGTGGATCTACAAGAGCTTATGTCTAGTTGAAATAATTTTAAGTTTTTATTTTTCGATTTAACTACTTTTACTTTAAACAGTTTTATTTACGTTATTTTAGTTGGTAGGTATTTCAACTTTGGTTTTTTTATTGTGTAATATCAACGATTTGATTAAAATGAATCAGTTTCATTATGTTAGGAAGTAGTTATCATTTGATCAATTTTATTATGTAGATACATACTCGAATTAAATTCCTAATATGGAGGTATAGATAACACATTTGTTGATGTATTTGTACCAAACTACCGTGATTTCAGTCACTTAGGAGTTCATATTCAGCGCTAATAAAACAGTCATCCCCAAGGTTGGCATTGTTTAAGTGACTTTTCTGATTCGAAGCCTGTCGTACTATTATTTTGGCATATCATTTTATTATCCCATCATCAAATGGCTGTCAGATGATGGAAAAATATGGACTTTAGTACACTTTTATAATATCCGCATCAAGAGCTAGGAAACAAACGGCCATAGATAAATGTGCCATGAGTTATTGACCGAGCGAGCGAAGCGAGCGAGAGTCCATTTCGAGACTGGCAAATTTTGCGTTTGTCCGGATGTCTGTTTGTTCCGGGCTAGAGGTCGCATTTCTGAACGGATCCTTATGAAACTTGGCACACGTGTTCCTTGATTCATTTGCAATTTTTTGTCGAGAGTTTTTTTTATTTGGAGGGAAAATAGGGGAAAAAAGGGGGAAAGTTTTCTGTGACGTTGTTCACGAATGGATCTTAATGAAACTTGGCACACGTGTTCCTTGATTTTTTTGCAATTTTTTGTCGAGAGCTTTTTTGATTGGAGGGAAAATGGGAGGTAAAAAGGAGGAAAGTTTTCTGTGACGTTATTTACGAACGGATCCTTAGTCCTGACATATTCTTTCGCGAACCAATCATAGTAGGAATATTGGTAAAATTATATTTACGTGAGGTGTTGGACATCATCCCATACAGCGGCCATAGTTCGTAAGTCCTCGGGTATCTGGACGCAGTGCCACATGCTTTCTGTGTTATTCCTCGGCGGAATGTGTTTCATCCTTTGTGGTAGAGACGAGTTGAATGCAGTCGTGTGCGCTGGACTTGTTTCGGCGTGAATATCGTACGCGATCTGCCGTTTAAGAACCCTCGGACAAGATGCCTGAAATTCAGTATTAGATTATCTATTATATTTACTTTTTTTAAACTAAAAAATTTAAACCTATAAAACACAGTTTTTAAAATCATAACAAAACGTTTTTTTAAAATTCACACAATAATAATTAATAGGTAACATTTTAAAAGTTTGAATAAAAGACAAGAAAAACTTATATATTTCTTTTTATAACTATGGAATCAAAATGACCTTACCTTAGGCACGTTGACGTAATTGGCAATGCTTTGTAGCACACATGGAAGTATCTTTGGATCCAGCATCAAACTACGAGAAGCATGTTCATCGAACCACACCTAGAAGAAATGTAGGTACTATTTATTTTATGTGTCGCTCTTAAGAGCAATCGGATAATAACACTTAGTTAACGTGTACACCTACAATTTACAAGCAATTTACCTATCAAATTTCAAGTCCGTCCGTCAGTTTTTGAATCAAGTTATTGTATTTTTTCTAAGAGGAAATAAATGAGGTAAAATTTTGCTTTTTAATAATAGAAAAAGCACTGATCAATTAATTCATCGTCACCATCATTATAGTCTCATACAAAGTTATATAAAAAGGTTTCATGCAGAATTTTTAACGATAGTAAAACACTTTGATGCTCTTTTGTTTAAGAAGCCAAGCCAAGATACACTTCGGATCGCTGAACCAGCGGAGTAAGTAACTTATAGATTGCCGACTATATAAAGTAAAGTTTATTATAAACTAGCTGTTCCCCGCGGCTCCGCCCCGCGTGGGACTCGGTTATATCGCGCCCAAAAGTAGCCTATGTTTGACCTCAGGTCATTAACTACATCCCTACCAAATTTCATCACAATCGGTCCAGCCGTTTAGCCGTGAAGAGGTGACAGACAGACAGACAGACAGACAGACTTTCGCATTTATAATATTAGTATGGAAGTATGGATATGGATTGTAGCTTAAAAATAAATATAATATAAATATATATAGGGACAAGTCACACAGATCAAGTTAGCCCCAAAGTAAGTTCAAGACTTGTGTTATGGGATACTAACTCAACGATACTATATTTTTATAACTAATACTTATATAGATAAACATCCAAGACCCAGGCCAATCAGAAAAAGATCATTTTTCATCTTGACCTGACCGGGGATCGAACCCGGGACCTCCTGAGTAGCGGTCAGGCATGCTAACCATTACGCCACAGAGGTCGTCAAACTTATGATGATGCTTAGCAAACATCATTTTTTATTACTGCATATACTCGTATTTCTTCCTTTTTCTTTCTGGATGATTATAATACTCATAATACAAAGACAGTATACAGTAGTCCTAACATGACTAAGTATACCGTTTAAACAACTGAATTTCTCTGTGTGTCTCTGTTTAAACCATAACCTTTTCCGGCTCTGGGTAGAGACGGTGACATAAAATATAGTGTACAGTGGTTATAATAATCGTAGGCGAACGAATTACACGGACAATATTATATAAAATTTATTTATTCTGACCTGGAAAAGATCTTCAATATCTTCTGGACGTTTAATTTCACTTTTAAATTCTGCACTGCCGAGTGCGGTCCACCAGTCGTAAAATTCTTTAGCAATCTGTCAAAAGTAATAATAATTGATATTTAAAAATATGGTGTAAAAGCATATTATGCCGAGATCTTATAACTACATTCTTCTTTTCGACTAGATTCACCATAGTATATCCATGCATGTTAGCCTGCCTAGTAATATAAAAGAGTTTCGAGGTTAGAACTACTTAGATATAAAAACTTAACGTAACTTACTTTTTTGGTCATAATTTCAGCCTTCTTACTGAATTCGTCTGACGCCGAAACTTCAAATACTTTTTGTTTGTATTTAGATTTCCATTTGATCATGTCGGTTTCAGATTCATTGCAATATAACATTTCAAAATGAGGATTTTTTGATCCATGCTTGCGTTTTATGCTAGAACACAATATAATTTTTTTGTATGTAGACATTGTTTATCGATGATGACCATGGTATAAATATTACCACGCTAAGCTGAAGGTTTTGGTTTAAATTCCCAATTAGGGCAAGTTGGCAAAATAGATTTTTTAAATTGTTTAGGGTATTGAGTATTTCATAACACAGATTTAAAACTTTCTTTGGGCCTATCACAATTTTGTGTGTTTTGTACTTATTTATTTATCTGTTCGGCTTACCCATAAATACTCGCCAGGTGAACATTCATGTCATCACAGCTATCCGCCGGAGATCCAGGAGTCGATGTCTCGGACTTGTCACTTTTTGACTTATCAGACTGCCCCGACACAGCTCTCTGACAAAAGCTTTTTGAAGATATCATCCGGGAAAAGTTTCTTGACGCTGTGATTGTAGCTGCATGTGAAGATTTCACAGCTAAAGACTTGCGTGAAGACTTCTGCCTCATGCTCTCTGCTTGTGACTCATCGCTCCACTGGTCTGATTGCTCCTCTGCGACTTGCTCATCAGCCAATGATAGTTCGAAATCACTCATGGAGAAGTTGGGGCGACTCGGAATTGGCTGTTGAACATTTGATTCACAATAGGGGTAACTAATAAAATAGTAAAATAATAGTCCGGTCAAATTAGACCAAAAAATTAGTAAACCCACGACAAATTCAGGGGAAGCTGAAAATTCTTACAATTGTTTAAATCATAATTATAAACATTGTCTTAAAAGTCCCAATCGATCCCATGTAAGGAAAAAATTTTAGCGAGGTAAAAAGGTCCAAAAAATGGGTTTTTCACGATTTTCTTGAAAACGGCGAGTTTTATCGCAAAATTACCTCAGACATAATTTGTAGATCAGGAAATTTCCTATAAAAAAGGTATTAATATTTTTTTCTTAAAAGCCACCGCTTCTGAGATATAACGATGCAAAAAATTGCAAGCGTCATAAACGCACACGTTTCCACGCCACCTCTGAGGTAGTGTACTTAGCGCAAGTATATGGGCGCGCGCTTACAAGTTGCAATTTTTTGCATCGTTATATCTCAGAAGCGGTGGCTTTTAAGAAAAAAATATTAATACCTTTTTTATAGGAAATTTCCTAATCTACAAATTATGTCTGAGGTAAATTTGCGATAAAACTTACCGTTTTCAAGAATATCACGAAAAACCCATTTTTTGGACCTTTTTACCCCGCTAATTTTTTTTCCTTACATGGGATCGATTGGGACTTTTAAGACAATGTTTATAATTATGATTTAAACAATTGTAAGAATTTTCAGCTTCCCCTGAATTTGTCGTGGGTCAAATGTCTAATTTGACCGGACTATAATAAAAGATATAGATATGTACCTATAATAAAACAGTAAAAATATTTTGTCGGTACATTTAGTATTTTTGACTGAAATAAATTATTAATAAAATTGCTTTAACTCATCAAAACATTTAAAGTTTGTTTCATCAAAATTGGTTCATAAAAAAAGTTATCGTTATTTTAATGAACTCAAGGCATGAGTTGCAAATATACATATACTTATTGCAATTTCAAACGAATTCACGAAATTGAATAATTCTTTTTCGTGTTGGTTATTGTCATGACAAACGAAAGAAAATGGGGATTGCAGAAATTCCAACGGGAATTTCGAGAACGAATCGGGAGCGAAGCCCACGCGCACGAAGTCGCGGGCAACATTTAGAATATAATAAGAAATTTATTCGTCAAATGTGAGTGAGTATAAATGACTTACTGCTGAAGTAGTTATCACTATATAAAATTGTTCAGAAGCTACGATTGAAGCGCTCTCTGAAGGCGGCTCGTATTTCGCGTCCTCTGGCTGCAAGTTGAATATCTTGGCGATCCTGGTGAACAGTGTCGGCCCCACCAGCTCCCGAACTGTTTTGCTTTGAGATTCCCAGAACTGAAAAAAATGATCTATTATTATGAAAAACAAAAATTACTTAAGATAAGCTGCGTGGTTACCATCTTAAGAAAACTTATTTGTTTCCTTTGTCACAAAAGAGGCAGGTACAATTCAATATATATGTACTAGTTTTAAAGCACGGTAATATTTGTTTGGGTAGACTATTTTTTTCTTAGCGTGTTGGCCCTGGCTAATTTATACTTATTTGTGAGGATCAGAACTCCGCCACTGACAAAACGTTGTCAGTGACTTCGTATTGGTCCCCGAGCGTGCAGGTGGATGGGCACGCAGGGCAAGATAGAACATTAAATGCTGGATTTAGTTGTCTGGTAATAACGAAAATTCCGAAATATTGTCTTGAGGTCGCCGTTATCGGCTCGATGATACGAACATCATCATATCTGGTGGTTGTTAAGGTGATACCTCGGTGAACACTAGCGCCACCGTCATTTAAAAATCATTACTCACTGAAAACACAAGTTTTCAAAAATCCCTCTGCTGTAATTATGGTTCTGGATCTGAAGTTAATTTTAATTATATTCAATTATTAAATTATAATTCCCTATAGTTACAAATTGCAAAATTGCTAAAAGTGGCCACTTTTAACAGTTTTGCAATTTGTAACTAAATGGAACACCTTAAAGAAATCAGCTCCGAGGGTGAGAGGCGGTTTCATAAAACTCTGACACCAAGGTATACCCCCGTGGTCCTAACCTACAAATTATGATGATGATGGACACGGACGACATAGTTATTTCAAATTTTAAAAGTAGTAAGTTTAATCCGTATTTTTATTTAAATAGGGTAAGAATTCGTGCTAAGTGTAAGCTTACATACCTAGAGCAAGTTAATTGTAAGAAAATCATGATTACCTTGTCATCTTTATACGACAATTCCAACTCACGAATAACATTCTTCCAGTGCAGCTTGACCGAGGCTTCATTCTGCTCATATCGAGATGGCTTTACAGTTTTTAAGTTTTTAGGTTTGTCCCAGCTTTTGACTAGCGGTCGTTTACCACAAGGCATATTTTATAACGAATAAAATTCAAAATTATTCTTGATAATGATAGTTTAACGTTGTCCTGAAATATTTTAGTGATTATATTCTCTTTGTTTTACTGTGCTGACTTTCGTTTGGTAAGTCCGCATTTGGAAGTCTATCAATGTCACTTCAAGGCCAACTTGCTACGTCACCCATAAGTTTTGAAAGAATAATCATGTCAGCTACATTTTTGTTGCAATGATTTTGTTCAAAAAGTTTATACGGACTTTGGAAGGTCACATGGCAAAGCCCATGGTGCCCATGGCGTATTGTATAATTATTTTCTTTTTCCATGGAGAGATCTCTTCTAGGCTCTTTTAGGCCAAAGGCTGGTTACATGATTGAAAATTAAAAATACAGTACTAGTGGTAAAAGTTGTGCTTATAACACCTTTCATTCTGGGTATTTTTTCACCCAGTAAATGTTTATACTTTTTTAAACTTTGATACATAAGTCAGCATATAAATACGTAGCTGTACAATGTAAGTACTTGCACAACTTTCATATCTCAAAGCCTAGTTCAATAACTAGTAAAAAAAAGAATGTAATATACGAGATTTAAAAGGGAGAAGAAGCCATTTTAATAATTAGCAGAAGAGAATGAGTTTTGGTATTATAAAGCTAAGTAGAAAATGTATGCGCTACCTTTTTTAAAGATAGTACAAAGTAATGCAAAGCGCTATCTAGTTACATATTGTAAAAGTAAATCGTGAAAAGCATCATTTTCAAGCGTAGGAATAAGTACATGCTTTCCACTGATTGATGTGTATCGCCATCTAGCATAATATTCTGTAACTATTTAGTAAAGGTGAAAAGACGGGGTTGCAAACAATTTAAAACGTGAACGAGAAAAAGCAACATTCTTGTTTTCATTAATTTTTCTTTTCAATAACGCCATCTATTGGAAATTTTCCAAAAACTGGCAAGATGCTAAAAGTAACTCTTCACATAAACTAGGTTAGATGTCGCTACTTGTATGTTCCACACTTTCCACAAATGTAGAGACCGATTTTCGGAAGTTAGTTTTCCTTTTTTTTTTACTTTTTTAATTTATGTTTCTATGTTTTACATACATAAAACTAAAATTAATTAATATTTACAAATTGGT
This sequence comes from Apomyelois bistriatella, assembly GCA_947044815.1. NCBI lineage: Eukaryota > Metazoa > Arthropoda > Insecta > Lepidoptera > Pyralidae > Apomyelois > Apomyelois bistriatella. The sequence continues at coordinate 5,714,615 of OX345693.1, forward strand.
TTTCCTTGATTTTATGTTTTTCTGCACATAGCCACAGAGAAGTGAATGAATGAATGAATAACTTTATTGCTTTAAATGTGGTACAATAGGTGGAATATATAAAACTTCGGAATCACACATTAGCCATTTCTGACATGCAACAGACAGTAAGAATTGTAAAATTAAATTAAAATTACATAATGTCAAATTGAATAATATTACTATATTATTATTAGTGGGTTAGCCAAGGAAATATTTTTATGGTTTCGTACGTTAAAAGGTAAAAAGGAACCCTTATCAGTTCACTTTGTTGTCCGTCTGTCTGTCAAACTTTTTTCTGAGGAACGCATGAGCGTATCAATTGAAATTCATAACATTTAAACAGTCTTACGGCCTATTTCGGCTGTAAAATAATTAAAAATTATCCTGTTGTAATGGATGCCAGGAACACCTTTAAACAAATATTGTTGATATATAGTGGATGGGACCACGGTTTTTTAATATATTTCTTAACTTATTATACATGTTTCTTACAGTTTGTTGCAGTGTTTTTTTCCCCTGAACTTCCAAAAATATTTTTAGACCAAAATTAGCCAAATTAGCGAGACAAACGAACAGCAATTGATTTGACTTTTATATTATATAGAAGATAGATATTAACGAAAAAGTTTCAAATAAGATATTGATCTATACGTATCCATATATCAAAGACAGTGTAAATTTTTTAGATAAGAAAAAATTTAAATACAAGTTATAAAATAATAGATTTTTTAAGGATTGTATATTTCTGTTCATTTGGTTATAAACTTATAAAAAGCATAGTATAAGGAAGTGTAAGTTATGAACATTCAGTTCATAACTTTTATACAAAAGCTACATAATTTTGTTAATTCAGTAACAAAATATATAAAAAAGTGTGGCAAGTTTTGATAAAAATATCGCGCGACCCGTCGGTCATTCGACCAGCTGAGACAAACGCTTTCTTATCTCTTCGATTGGAGCTGGTCGGTCAGCAGTTGGTTTGGATGAAGCAGTTCGCGGCCGCAAAGACCTGTCGACATATAAAGCAACTAAGGGAAATTTACAGAGGCGTTATTATCGTGAAAAGGCGAAGATTCAATAAAATCAAGTAATTAAAGTAAAAAAAAATATAATTTTACTTTTGGGCGTCTCTCTCGTACTCCAATTATCGTGTCAACTTCAACCGATTGCTGCTGAAATGCCACTTATGTAATCACTACATAGTACAAAACCGACATCTCTGTCCCTATATGTCCCTTTGTATGTTTAAAACTTTAAATTTACGCAACGGATTTTGATGCGGTTTTTTTAATATATATATTGATTCAAGAGCAAGGTTTTATGCCCATGAAGCCGGGGCGGGTCGCTAGTTAATAAAATAAAACCCTTACTAAATAGGTATTTCTATGTTCTTTTTTTGGTGGATTTTCATTGCAAAAAATATATTCCTATATTTCTTGCTGGGCAGAGGTAGGTGGCTGTGGCTGTACTAACCCAGCTTCAAAAGTAAGCCGTGCCTCCAAGACTGCGGGATCGAACATGCCCAAACTGCTTAGGTATGGGGCCCGACGATATTCAGGATGCTCTATCATCCAACGGCAATACTCTTTTACACTCCTGCATGAAACAATCTTTGGTTAACATAATTTTTTTTATCTATAGCTAAACTAAAAGCTTATAAAAATGTACAAATTAATGGAAGGTACCAAAACCATGGAGTTTCAAACAAATTTGTGCATTTTGAAATAGGTACCTATATCCTTAAATAGTGTTAAATTTTATATTAGCTTATTTTAAATAAATTACTTTAAAGTTGCAACGAGGTACGAACGTATATAATTTTTTTTTATTGAAGTATTTTTACATATTATTTTTGACTGAAACTTCAGTTTTTCATTGGTTCGTGATATCTGGCATGCACGTTGCCTAACAAAACCATGGAGTTTCAAACAAATTTGTGCATTTTGAAATAGGTACCTATATCCTTAAATAGTGTTAAATTTTATATTAGCTTATTTTAAATAAATTACTTTAAAGTTGCAACGAGGTACGAACGTATATAATTTTTTTTTATTGAAGTATTTTTACATATTATTTTTGACTGAAACTTCAGTTTTTCATTGGTTCGTGATATCTGGCATGCACGTTGCCTTTGATAGGGATATGCACACAGGAATTTTGTCCATACCACGTCAAAAATACTTGCCTTTTTAAACGCCGTATTTTTTTTTTTATTCACAAAGCATGCAGGATCTTTTATACATAAAACATATATACGTTAAAAACATAAAAGCGATCAAGTGCAAGTCGGATTTGTGCAAACAGGGTTCCGAACTAGCAGAGTGAAATGATGTTTTTGCTGTATTTGTTGTTTTTTTTAACATTTCGCAAAATCCAAACTAGATATATTAAGTATATTTTTTATAATAAAGTGTAAGAAGTAAACAAATAACATTTATCTATAATCTTAGGACCAACTTAGTAACTTGGTTCTTATTTACTACCGCAAATAAGACAGTGTGTAACAGAAAACCTTAAATTTGTGATGCCTTCCCAAACTGTCTTTAAAGTAACTAGATCCTTAGGCACGTTTCGGGCCGACCTCCACAAGGCCTTAGTGTTGTTTCGCGGTGTACGAAACTGGTCCTGCTGAGAAATGCTGCGCCCGAATGCCAATAATACATCAGGCTTCATCTCTTCTTTTATGTCCCTTGTTATTTCTCGCTCCAGAACTGCGTGCTCAGATTTCTGTACGGTTTAAATATTGGTTTAGCTTCATGAAAGAAAAATATACTACAGGTGAACAAGCATTATCTTCATAAACTTGCTTGATGACTTGTTCAAAATCTATCGATAAGTTTTATTTATAAATAATACGTATAATCATATGTAATAATAAATATCTTTATTGATTGGCATTTATAACATGGAATATTATGCAAACCTCTGGGTGTCCTGTAATATTGGCAATTTTGTCGTCAATACAGGGTAATTCTTTCGTCACTACTCTCAAACCGCGAGCCACATGAGTATCAAATTCAATCTGAAATCAAATGAACGCTACTTTAGCTTTAAAAGTCTAGTAGGTATTTAACAAAGTTTAATTTAGCGTTTGTAAAATAATATTTACAAAAACTACAGATTTGAAAAGGAAATGCGTGATTGGTTTTGAATAATTTCTTTCATATCTTTACTAAATAAAAATAGGGTATAATTAACATTTTACACACCTATTATGGTAGAGTTCATAGCCAGAACATTTAATAATTTATTTTAAAACTGTAATACCTGTACTATATGCAAATAAACAATGAAGTCTATTTATGAAACATGTAAATTTAATAGACATGTTACCGAACCAACACAATATTTTGATCGTAACGTACTTGAAATAGCTCTTTGATGGCTTTTGGCTGGAAAAGCTGTGACTGTTGGTTGCCACCCAATTGCTTCATATACTCACAAAATTCATTTGCGATCTGAAATTAATATAATTTTTAACTTACGAAATGCCATCCGTATAATATTATAAGCGAACGCGACTTATAACTTGGAAGCAAAAACGTGCTTTTAAGAGAAATATAAAAAAAAATAACGATATATTATGAATAATGTTGTTGGAACAACTTTATTAATATTTTAAGTGCAATTATCATAGCAAGTTGTGTCATGTCTTACGTGCGTGCATGCCATATACAAAACCTACCCGGTCAGTGAGATCATCAGCCTTTCGCACCAGACTCTTCTCTTCCTCTTTTTCTGGCTGGAGGTAACGAGTAGCCCATGTAACTTGTTCGCGCTCTGGCTTACTCAGAAATTCTTGATGAATATTAGGTCTGAATTCTTCATTTTCTTCGTCACTGTAAATATGTTGATCGTTATTTCTATATCTGGGTCTTAATTTATTTAACTTTATTACACAATTATAAATGGCGGCTCTTTCTGTGGGATGTTGTTTTTCTCGTTTCATGTGAATCTGATATTAGTTTTTTATTACTTGACATTTTTATTAAACTATTTCAATAATCTTCAATATTTAATAATAAACTTATTGTAATTATAAAAATATTCAAATGTAAATTCGTCTGATTTGACTCAAATTTTGTGAATTGACGATTTTGAAGAAAATGATGCAGTGGAGTTTGTGGCGCCACTTCTTCTCCCCTTGCGCTTTGGAAGTGGTGGTAAACTTAAAGTAAGTAACAATTGACTTCAATAAGTGATAAGAAAATCCTATATTGAAAATAAACAATTTGAATTTGAGTAATTTATACTGACTGTAAAAATATTTCTTACCTAGGATACTCTACATCAGTATCGCTTTCTAGTTCTCTATCAATATAGAGACACTTTTTATACGACAACATCGGTTCTTTTACAAGCCTTCGAAGTTTCTCGCCTGCAAACAATAACACATAATTCAAGGCTGTTTGCAGTAGCAAGAAAGATTTTACTCAAGTACCTATACTTTCATATAGGTAAATGATTGTAGTGTATTTCATATTAATACGAATAATGAAATAACAAAATGCATGCTCTATGAAGTCAACAAACATGAATTTTGGGTAAACTTTCATATTGTTTGTATACGACGGCAAACATTGAGTGTTAACATTATATCTACTGAAATAAAACTTAAAATAAATTCAGCTGATATCTTTTTTACATAATATTAGTTTTATAATACAAATTTGTTGTCATTTTTAAGAGAATAAGTATTCAAATTGTCCGTCTATTGTCTATCTGTGACAAGCCCCAAATAATAACAAAGTCCTTTCGATGTAAACATTAAAATAAAATATTTTATAATATTACTTTATTTGCACAAATAGATAAAGAGAAGACATAATTAGCAATTAGTTACTGAATAAATAAATATAAATAGGGACAAATCACACAGGTTGAGTTAGCCCCAAAAAAAAGTTTGAAACTTAGGTATGTTATGGGATACCTACTAACTTAACGACAGTATCAGATTAAGGAACAAGTCGCCTTGATTCTTTTTAAACTTAAATGAATAATAATAACTAATTCCACTTTTTTTATTTATGAATACTGTAATATCCATACTAATATTATAAATTTCTGTCTGTCTGTCTGTCACCTCTTCACGGCTAAACTGCTGGACCGATTGCCATGAAATTTGGTAGGGATGTAGTTAACGACCTAAGGTCAAACATAGGCTACTTTTAGGCGCGATATAATCGAGTCCCACGCGGGGCGAAGCCGCGGGGAACAGCTAGTATATATATATATTCAATTTATTTTGTTAGTAACAACAACAGCCATTCTTAGAGCTAATTACACAATATCTAACTAAAATTATTTATAAAACTTAAGTAAACCCAATTAAAATATACTCACCTTCAGTCTTTGTGCTTTCTTCTTGATGAAGTTTTACTACAGGCATTTCCAAAATATCACATACTCTTTTGTAAAGATTTTTTGGCAAAACTTCGGCGAGCCTTTGGCTTTCATTTACCTAGACAAATAAAAATTTACTACTGTAAGTTGTGTTATTGAAATATGCTTACAATGTTTTATCATTTAAAACTAAGTAATAAAAATATATAGGTAAGTAAGTTTATAAATAAGATTTCCTAAAATTAAAGTTACGTTATGTATATGAAATAAATATAATTAAAAAAGAACTCACCGTCGATTGTTTCAATTCATCTAACTCACTAAATATTTGAGTCCAATATTTCTTATTGGTATGTATTGCCTCAGAGCCCTCATATTTAGAATGTTTGATTTGTGTAATTTTGCGTGGTATTCTGGACTTGTTTTTGCTTTCCATTTTTTGGGCGAAACTCAAATGTTGCCATATAGATTAACATCGAGTTGGTCTGCACCGTGGCGCGCCGCAGTTTGTACTTCACAAGTTCCAAACAAAGGGGATTCAACCAAACGCGTCATAACATTGCATTTAAAACGATAGAGTTGGCTTTCTATTTGTATATTTCCTGAACAAAATTAGAAGCTTAAATTCCATAATAAATTAAAACTAATAAATTAAAACTATTTATGTGATATAACTATCATATTTACTCCTTTACTCGTTATTATAAATACTTATATTATGTATCTTACACAACTTAATTCATTTATTCTAACAAACACAAAGAATTGGAATAATTATAAATAAATTCCACAATACTTTTATTACCTATAACTAAATCTCTTCGATAGATATCCATATCCATACTTCCATATCCATACTCCATACTAATATAATAAATGCGAAAGTCTGTCTGCCTGTCTGTCTGTCTGTCACCTCTTCACGGCTAAACTGCTGGACCGATTGTGATGAAATTTGGTATGGATATAGTTATGCACTAGGAGTCAAACATAGCCTACTTTCGGGCGCGATATAACCGAAGCGCACGCGGGCGGAGCCGCGGGCAACAGCTAGTAATGTCAAAAAAAGTTCAAGAAAATTCAGAAATGGCGTGCTGCATGCGCCCCCCACGAGAGACGAACTTTTATGTAGAAATTTAAGTTTATTTCAATAAGTTACTTATTTTTATATTTTAAGAAAGTTTATAATAAATATATATCTAAATCCCTATGGTTGACTAAATTTTTATTGCGACTAACTAATTAATAAAAAAAAATATATTGATATTCCTTCATAACGAAGTTAAGCAAAGCAAAAAAAAAAATAGTCAAAGTAATGCTTCATTACGTATATACAAACTACTTATACCTATTTATATTTAAAAAGTATAGTAATAATTAAATCATACCTTAGTAATCGAGTCAGGCGATAGTAAAATACATCTATAAGAGTCTCCGTTTTGAATGCTATGTTGTAGAATGCGAGATATGGTTGTGCATAGCGCGTTTGATCAATAGTCGCTGTAAGTGTGCCTTAAGCACGATTTAAACCCAGCGGGTCATACCCGAACATATCGCAGTGCACTTAAATAATGGTAAAGATAATTATAGCTTTTTCCAGTAAATGCACATGTCGTTGGCTTATGTGCATATAAAATTAAATATACCTAATGGAAACTCCATGGAAATAGATCCTAGGGGTGCGAGTTAAACCATCAAGTTATCACAAATGTTATAAAAACTGAGCGCCGGCTCACCTTTTATGGACCGTTGCTTGATTACCAACCTGGTTGGTAATTCTACCCTCTGACACGAGAGACTGCGAGAGTATTTTTAGTTAATAACCCCTAACCCGCTCAGCATCAGCTTGCACTGCATCATATTCATACAATTATATGAAAAACTAGCTGTTCCCCGCGGCTTCGCCCCGCGTGGTACTCGGTTATATCGCGCCTAAAAGTAGCCTATGTTTGACCTCAGGTCGTTAACTACATCCCTACCAAATTTCATCTCAATCGGTCCAGCAGTTTAGCCGTGAAGAGGTGACAGACAGACAGACAGACAGACAGACAGACAGACAGACTTTCGCATTTATAATATTAATATGGATAATATGGATTATGTTAAAAACATAATACAGATGCTCAGAGTAGGTAGGAGTCGGTAGTATTGCTTGCCTGCATGCATTTCTACGCGTTCCAGCATAGCCCGGTAGGTTTAAATCGTGCATTAAGTAAATATGGACGGTGTATGGACGCATACCGCGCGTAAAAGTTGACAGAGCCAAAGCGCGGCTCCCCAGAACGAAATACCTAGTGGATTTTTTTTTTTAAATGCTGTGTTGAGATTGTACCTAATGGTAATATTTACGTAGTTGAATGGTAACATTAAGCTAGGTACAGTATAATTGAGTACAATGAAAAGATTTAAAGAGTATGAGTATCTATGTGTACCATACTAGAGTTTACGTTAATATTTTATACCTTTTTATCATAAATTACTGTTTAGGATTATTTTGTTTTTGTTACAACTATGTCCAATAAATTAAAATAACTAACACACGTAGTATATATGTAGTTATATGTTGTATTATAGTTTGAAACAAGTAAATTACTACAAACATGTTTATTTTACATACTTGTAACATTTTTATTCATTACGCAGTGTTGTATAATAAAATAATAAAAAAATTGTGTTTACTTACGATGATGTGATTTATTTGATGACCATCACCATAGGTGGCAACCATCACGGATCACTTAAAGTCCCGTACATCTATCTTGTACTTACGATACAAAGTATTTGTTTGTTTTGTTAGTAAGAAAGCAAATGAAATAAATTCTTGTAAATAAAGTCATCAACAATAAAACTGTAGTGAAATGAACAGTCGAATTGTTAACATTAACTGGAAATATCCTTGCATTGAAAAGATGAATAAACTCTTCGGGAGTGAAGTTAGTAAGTTTATTCAGTCCGTGCAGTTGTGTCAGATTTCACGGAAACTGCCGCTTAACACAATATTATGGAATAGCGAAACGTCAAGTTAGCATAACACTGTTTAACTTCGCCGCGGTGATAGAAGCGAAACTCGTTATTTTTTTGTTCTTTTTAAAGGATTCATATCAGATGTGACAACCTTTTTGTAATTAAAATAAAGTTTGAACCCATACACTTCTTGAGATAACAACATTGGGTTTATATTATTTGGGAGATTTATTATTGCTGTCAGATATATGATATAGTATCTATCATAAGCTTAAATGAGGTAGCGGATCTTTCGCCAAATGAAATTCGTCAGTAGACGTTGTTCCTTTTCATCCATATCGGTTAAATTTTTCATCGTCCGAGCGTGATTCCCAGTTGCATCTTCAGCTTAGGCTTCAGAGCCCCGGGTACGCTATTAATTATGGTTCTTATTTGGCGGTATTGGTTATTACAATGTGCGACTGTATTATGTCCTCCGTAAACCTTTTATTCAGGGAAACCAGACCAACAGGAACATGATCAGGGTGTGTTAGTGGCACTGTCAGATTTTTCAGACTGCCTAAAGGCATCTGACATAGCCTCACGACTGCCATCCGATAGCAGCCGGGACCAACGGCTTAACGTGCCTTCCGAAGCACGGAGGAGCTCAAGATAGAAATTGCACCTAATGGCGACCATTCCCAACATGGCCGCGTACTCGCTGTCGCTTGACGCGCGCTATCGTTACAAACACGGCGCCGCGCTAGGCTATCGAGCTTCTCAAATATATCGATTAAATTGGTAAAGCGCGAATACTACCCCTTCAAACTAGCTCATTTATGAGCAATCATCAAAGTATATGAGCGCAGGGTTACCACATTTACGGAAAGCGCTGTGATAAAGATAACAAGCCCATTTTCTTTATCAATGACCTGAACAAATTTATTATGTTTGTACGTACATTATCTTTACATAACGCTTGAATGAATTGATTTCTTGACAGTCAATTGTGAACAAACCTATTGTTGATTAAAGTATCTGGTACAAAATTATCGGATCTTTGTTGTGTCACTTTATTTGTAATCATTAAAAAACTCGTAGATATTTTCTAAATCGAATTTACCTTAAAGGTATCAAAATGTAAACGATCTCTATTTACAAACCCTGGTGACAGAATTTTTTTAGGACGCCTCTAGTTTAATTGAAAAATGGTAGCCAGAACCACATTTAAATACACTCAGTAATCTAATAATAATATAATTCTAAGTGATCAAAACCACGGATTGAACCTAAATTTCATGTTGATCACACATACCATGCATAACGCTAGGAATTTCATGACATGAAGACGATTGTAGTACATTCTCGGCAAAGCGCTGACGTCAACGACTTAATAAGTTAAGTTGTTACGGGACTTGTGTAAATTTACCTTAACGCCTGATATACCCGCACCATCCGACCCGACATTATTCTTAGCTAACAGAGTAATTTATACATCCTGTACTAGACGAGAAATTTGACAATAAATATCTATTAGTATGTACCACAAATAAATTAATTAATTTAAGTATTTTAGTTATATTCAGTAGGAAAATCACTATGCGACAAATAACATAGTAAATGAACAGACTCGTCTATACTAACAAAAAACAACATATATAAAAAAACCCCATGCATGCATTTAAATATATATTTTTAGCTCAACATATTATTGTAATGTTTTAATTATATATTATCAAAATTTCCCAAATTAATTTTATTCAGATATCATCTAAACATGCTTATTGTAAAATGCTTGTTCATTTTGTTTCACATTTTGGAATTAGGAGTTTAGTGGTTAATCATAAGAAGTAATCACATACACACAACGTAATCACATAACTCATAGTATAAAACAAAGTCGCTTTTTCTGTCCCTATGTCCCTTTGTATGCTTAAATCTTTAAAACTACGCAACGGATTTCGATGCGGTTTTTTTAAATAGATAAAGTGATTCTTTATGCCCACGCGAAGCCTTGGCAGGTTGCTAGGAAATTATTAAAATTCCCTTTCTTTATTTTTTGTACAATATGAATCCGAAACACAACAATGCAAGCGCTGCTTTTTGACAACATAAATAGGTAATTACTTTATTGATATAACTTAAGCGTTTTTATTTTGCTATCAAGCATTTAAACATAATACTTATTCGGCACTGTTTGGTCTATTTCTCTGAAACTGTTTACAAAATTATTATTGTTCTTATGACTGTTTGTGTCAAAATAAATGAAAAAAAAAAAAAAATTGCATTGCAATTTTATATAGTTATGCCGAAATGAAAGTTGTGAGTATAAACAAACACCTACATGTATATTGTAAACAAGAACAAATGAATGGAGTTTAGCGAGTAACCGCGAAGATACTGCCAGCAATTTGTGATCTCGGGGACCGGTTTATACTCACACCTGGTTAATGGGACGTCTCTCATTATATTAACCCTTGAAAACAACCCTTTATACGTTTGATTTTGACTTTATATTACACTTGCTTTTGGTGAAGGGTCGGTTACTTTGCGAACAACAACCACAATAGATAATGTGTCTTACTTCTTAAAATTTTCGACGGCTATGAAGTGTTGATTCTGTAAGGCCTATTATGTTATTACAAGTAGATTTCCAACTATAGTTCTTTTTACATAGACAAATGATCAGTCTTTAGGAGACTAAGGACAATCAGGAAAGAATACTAGGTATAAATGTATAAATTAGGCATATTTTTTATCATATTCATTATTGACAGATTTTCGAAACTCACATTGATCATCGTCAAGATATATTTGTGCTTGTTACTCTTCTTTTGTTTACGTCATATTTTATTTTAGAAATTATTTTTACTATGTATATTTAATGAATGTGAAAAGTTACACAACGATTACATGAAAATTACTTGCGATGATTGCTTTTTTTCACTTTCATTATTATATATGAGCGAAGTCGCGTGTTAAAACTAGAATCTATCTGAAGAGTTTGTTTGTTTGAACGGTCTTAACTTAAAAATTACTGCTCAGATTTGGAAAATTCGTTCATATGATAGCCTGATTCTTAAAGTAGGTTATAGGCTAGTCCAGTATATAGTACAATATATGTTACATATAAAAGTATACCAGATAAGGTGTAAGAGTAACTAAGTCAAGCTACTCTTATATACTTACTAGCTGTTCCCCGCGGCTCCGCCCGCGTGGGACTCGGTTATATCGCGCCCAAAAGTAGCCTATGTTTGACCTCAGGTCGTTAACTACATCCCTACCAAATTTCATCACAATCGGTCCATCCGTTTAGCCGTGAAGAGGTGACAGACAGACAGACAGACAGACAGACAGACAGACAGACAAACAGACAGACAGACTTTCGCATTTATAATATTAGTATGGATTTTATCATATTCATTATTGACAGATTTTCGAAACTCACATTGATCATCGTCAAGATATATTTGTGCTTGTTACTCTTCTTTTGTTTACGTCATATTTTATTTTAGAAATTATTTTTACTATGTATATTTAATGAATGTGAAAAGTTACACAACGATTACATGAAAATTACTTGCGATGATTGCTTTTTTTCACTTTCATTATTATATATGAGCGAAGTCGCGTGTTAAAACTAGAATCTATCTGAAGAGTTTGTTTGTTTGAACGGTCTTAACTTAAAAATTACTGCTCAGATTTGGAAAATTCGTTCATATGATAGCCTGATTCTTAAAGTAGGTTATAGGCTAGTCCAGTATATAGTACAATATATGTTACATATAAAAGTATACCAGATAAGGTGTAAGAGTAACTAAGTCAAGCTACTCTTATATACTTACTAGCTGTTCCCCGCGGCTCCGCCCGCGTGGGACTCGGTTATATCGCGCCCAAAAGTAGCCTATGTTTGACCTCAGGTCGTTAACTACATCCCTACCAAATTTCATCACAATCGGTCCATCCGTTTAGCCGTGAAGAGGTGACAGACAGACAGACAGACAGACAGACAGACAGACAGACTTTCGCATTTATAATATTAGTATGGATAGTATGGATACTTACAAGGGGCGAGCCAAACCACGGGAAACAGTAAATTCATATAAGCTAAGCAGCTGTATAAAAAGTATATGTATGTTTTACAATAATTTAATGTAATATTAACAAATTTAGTAATATATAGCAATAATGAAACAAAATACACTACAAAATAAAATCAAAACTTTCATCAGTAAAAACTTTGAGGAGTCGGGGGTGCTCTTGCATTAAGCTGCGCAAAGAATTTTTACGTTTTGCTATTATTTGATCAATAAATATTTCGGTCTTTTCAGTAGTTTGGATTTTGGAAGTGCTCTGGCCTGATTGACTATTATCACTACAACAATTACATTGAATATTTACGCTGAAATCTTCCTGGCTAGAATACTGAGTCTCGACATTATGGTAGAGTTCTTTTGTTTGCGCATATGGAACTTCCCTATAAACTATATCTTTTGCGCTAAGTAATTCAGGTGATAGATCCTTTTTTTGCTGTTTACCAATAATTACCTTTAATCTTTTAAAATTTTCTTCGCTATAGTTTAAATATGAGTCTAAATACGGAAATGAATATTTTTGTACCCAATCTTTACAATGCCTTGCAGGACATTCATCCAATCGGTTGAAATCATCTAATAATATTCGTTCATATGACGACTCGGTACTATGCTCACTAGGTACTTCTGGGGGTTGCGTTTTTCCTTGCTGATTGATAAATACAACTGGAGGTAGAGTAAAGGAATCTCCAATGGTTTTTGGAGCACATTTACATTTTTGGGAATCCAAAAATGCTTTGACTTCCTCAAATTTATGACATTTTGCATAAATAAACTGTCTCTGTAGTCTAACATATGGTAAGTCTACTTTAGAAGGAAGAGTTTCAGTACTGCCATATCTTGTTGGGATTGACTCTGCTGTGTCACCTACGATTTCAAACGGTTCCTTACAAGGAATTTCAGATTGCACTTCAGTTTTTTCAAACTTGAAAATATTCTCTTCTACTAATATAGACGGTGCTTTTGAAGGTATTTTTTGTAACTCATTTAATTGTAAAACAACCATTTTTTCAAGATCAAGAAGAAACGTTGTCTGTTCTGGCAATAATTTCAAACTAAAACTTATAAATTTTAAAAATAACTGAAGTATTTTTCTTATTTTATCTTCCCATTCTTTATTTATACAACAGATTTGAACATCCTCCTTCTTCATTTTATCTATTACATCTTGTTTTTCTTTTATAATTTTAATTTTTTCTGAGATCTCCAAAGTCTGATAGTTATCTATTATAAATTGATTGATTTTACATTTTTTTCTCTCTGCAGACATAACATACATAGTACTTGTAATACTTTCTGCATCAGCTTGTCTCACAAAAGCTCGTAGGGCATCATTTCTATCATGTAAAGCCTTATTGTATAATAAATTATTTTTGTCAATTTCGTTATTCAAAAGCAATTGATAATATTCCTTTATCTTCGCGATTTCACTTTCGAACTTCTTTTTCAAAACCTTGTTTAGAATTTTTTTCTCTTTTTTTAATTGAGATATTATTTTGGGATTTAGTTCACTTACTATTTGTGAATGGGCACTTATTAAAACTGCTTTAATTTCTGATCTTAAATGCTGTTCTAAATCTTGGAGAGAACTCTCGTAATATTTTGTAAACTCTTCCATCATAATTTTACTCTTATCACGAAATATTTTATCATATATTTTTTTAATCCTGCCTTCAATCTTTTTCTTTTCGTGATCCAAAATGAATTCCCATGCTGCATTATTTTCGTTTATAAGTCGATTTACCTTGGCATGAAACTTTGCTTGTTCAGCTGCTAGTACATTATCTCCAATCGCCAGTATTCCTTCATGAGTAATTCCTCTAGTAATCTTTGAAGTGAACGGGGGCTGTAGTTCTAATATACCTATTAATAAATCACTAGGTGATTTCCATTTATTAACTGCAATTTTATCTTCACTAGGTAATTTCGAAATCTCTGCATTTAATTCAGTTAAAGGTTTTTGATAGTCACAGTAATCGTCGTCAAAATACAATTCAGCGTATGTACTCGTAACTCTTTTGCCTTGTTTCAGAGTATTAACCAAATCATTTTCCATGATGAATGTAAATAAATTACAAAACTTTTGTTGTGCCTACTTTCAATACAAAGTCAAAATCACAATGTTAGATTAGTGCCAAAATGACATTTTCATTTTTTATATGACCTCTATTCTCACAGGAAAAGTTTTTATAACCGATAACTTATTACTTCCATGACATGTTTTTTTTTTAAACACTGTTATACACAAAGTAACAGTTTGGTATTTAAATAGGTAAACGTGTCGACGGCCTACCTGTGATTAGCGGCGGTGATGTAAAGCGGCGAGGAGCCCCGCCGCTAGATTTAATTAAATACTTCCTTGCACCACCCACCTACTATTTCACCTCATGTACCTACCCCGCCTTATCTCTTTCAGTTGCTAAAGCACGTAGTAAATATTTTTCATACCAGCTTAAAGCAAGATTTGTTCCGCTGCGAGATATACAATTTATTACGGGCAAAATGTCTACTCTAAATAGCTTTAGTGGTAAAAACATTCGATTCCTCAGTTGCGACTGCTCCAAATACAAGCATGTGATAATAAACTGCAGACATATCTCGACTCCATTCTCATTACGGATGCGGCAATGTCCGACAGAGTTTTGTCATAACTCAGTCTCGGTTGAAATTATTTCCGTTGGGTCTGATGAGAAAACTAGAGGTAGAGAACTGGAAATGTAAGTATTCGCGCAACAAGCCGTGGAATAACGACGGGACATATTTCATTCTTAACGAAGTTAAATTTCCGGGAAGGTCCTGTAAGAGCGTGCGTAACGCTGATAAAAGGCTACCCGCTACTATACAGATTTTGTGTTCCAGACAGTTTAGAAGCAATCAAATAAATACATTGTGACTTTAAATAATGGTTTTAAAATATTCATTTTATCTCATTAATAATACGTTTCAGATTTATATTGGATTATTATTTTTAACCGACTTCATATGTATTAGTAGGTACATATGCTACTTTTTTAGATAAAATTAATTACGCTTTATTTGCTTTATTTACATAGTTATATACACAGACGTATATAATCAAAGGAGTTTTTTTTTTTTATAAATAAAAAATAATTATATATAGGGACAAATCACACAGATTGGGTTAGCCCCAAAGTAAGTTCGAGACTTGTGTTATGGGATACTAACTCAACGATACTATATTTTTATAACAAATACATACCTATATAGATAAACATCCAAGACCCAGGTCAATCGAAAAAGATCATTTTTCATCTTGACCTGACCGGGGATCGAACCCGGGACCTCCGGAGTTAGTCCGGAGAGGATGTTAACCATTACGCCACGGAGGTCGTCAAGTTGTATTGAGTTATATTAGATACTTTAGATGTTAAGCAATAAAAGAATTTAATATTTTTCTATACGAAAACTAAAAAGCAAATAACAAAGTTAGCAGATTGACGGGCCCACAATAAAACAACAAACATAATTCAGAAACTGGCAACAAGTTGGATTGTTTTCTACACATCATATCGGCAAATAAATCTTTCGGCCGCTTATCTGACGTCAAACTTAATTCCCATGCATAATTCATCGCGTCGATGCCGTGAGAAGAGGAAAACTTTCTCGACTTGCTACAACGGCCGTCTGCCATCTGACATTAGTCTTACAGATTGCTCTTCACATTTGGCGTTTATTTATTTACAATATTAGTTACATTTTTTGTAACTTTTATTGTCCTGTTTTTATTTTTCAATTATTTTTGTGAAAAATAATCTATATTGTAGGTTTGAAATACATAGGTATATTCATTTTTCTGTAAATGAGTTAATATTTATTGTACCTAATAAGTTTTGCTTTTGGTCTTATAAATGTGTCATTGTTGTCCAACAGAGTAGTTCTTTACGGCGTTTCTTTAATGACCCGGAGATCGCGGGAGTATCCCACGGAAAAGATACTAAGAAAGGAACTAGATTTCGTCTCTATCGATAAATAAGGGATAGTAAAATTAGCGTACAGGATAGACTATCCAATCAAGCAACTGTGGACTGTGGCAAGTACGCAATATGTATTTACATTTTTTTTAGTTTTGTATCGAAAGTACGTAATCCTGTTATACTGTGATTCATATTAGGCGTGGTAAACATTAGATTTAGAAAATCGTCGTTAAGTACTTAATAAATACGAATCTAACCATTTATTAAATTTTAAAAGTATATCTAATATTACAATATAAAGTATATATCTATACTTAATAAAAAAGTACCTAATAATATTTTGTATCTAAATTTAGAAAATATAATCAAAATGTTTGCCTATCGGTGAAAAAAAAAATAAAAACTAACAGAAAAAAAAAAAAAACTAAAATTCAAATAAATCTTGCCTGTGAGGCATGTTAGCAAGAATGCTGGCCGTATTTCCCCGCTGGATAGCAATACTTATCCGTTGGGCGAAATAGCAGCCAGCCTTCCTGTCACCAGCAGCGGAGATAAGACGGGGAGAGATCTCATTGAAAAAATCTCTCGCACTGGGGCCCCAAGGTCCAAAAGTCTCTACACCAAACGGCACAAATATGTAATCTTGATTAAGACCGGCATATTTGCGTCGTTTGGCGGTTTCAGCGCTCTCAGCTGCCGATCCAGCTCTCGAAACCGATCCCTTGAGGTGGGAAGGCGCCAGTGTGTCAACGCATGTAGCGTCCCACACTAGAGCTCTCCCGCGATCCCAAGGAATCAAAGACATACCATCAGGCCTCTTGCCATCATCGCGTGCTACACCTCGTGGTTCAAGGGTGCAAGGGACGTTGATGGTGGCAAGAGCCCTTCTGATGATGTCATTTAGAGAGCTGTGACGAGAAAGCCTACCAGCGCTGAGATGACAGTGAAGACCATGGAGCCCAAACTGATCTACGCTGCTGCCACACGGGCAAAGATGAGGCGAACATATGGCGGTTCCCAAGCGGAGCCCAACAGCTGTACGAAAAGAGTTATTGTCCAGCAATGTACCGATGTTAAAAGAGGGGATGGCGTGAAGCCAGTGGCTTAATCTTAATTATTTCTTAGCTTGTACTTAATCAAATACTGAAATGTCGATAAAATTTTATTTGCAAGAGTGAATAAAATAGACATACTCAACAGTCCCATGTTGAGAAAAAGCTGAAAAATAATTAAATTAAATTTTGAAACCAATATAAGATTCATACGAATATAACTTAAATGCAAGATGCAAGCAGTTAAAATAAGCGATTATTGTAGGCTTCACTTCAGACTAACTGCATATCAAGGCCCAACACAATTTCATCAACCGGATAACCGGACAGTCCGACAGGCAGAGATTGATGCCAAATCAATTCTATGGAGCACCGGCGTGACTCTTCAGCGACAAACGAATCAATTCTTTATTACCTGTACAAAAGCATGTACCTAACTTTATTTTGTTAAAAGTATGTTTTTAAAAGTCATAGTTCTATTTGTTTTAAAAATGATTTGCCCAGTTTCTTACAAAATTATGATTAACTCAAAAGGTTACTTTTGTTTAATTAATATTATCAAAATGAACAAGTGAAACCTAACGTGCATAAAGCAGTCAAATAGGTTTAAATATTTGAATGGATTTAAATCCTGAAACAGACTATTCGCATATGGCAAATAGTAAAACATGGCTTCATCAAGTGGGCGAGCAGGAAATTGACGCTAAATCAATTCCCTAGAGGGGTTTTCGCGATGACTGACCAGTAAAAAACGGATAATTTTGTTGTCAAATACTAAACTGATTTAATTACACAGAGGTAAATTGAAGAAACATTTCAAATTACTTTGCTCTCTGTGATATAAAAGAGTGCATAATATTATGCGTACTAAGTATATAGACTATATAAATATAAGACGAAACTGAGGGAGCGCTGGGTAACTTATTGTATGCTTGTGAGGTATATGTAACTTAAAGTAAGTAACTTATTGTAAATTTGACTTCGTAAAGTAACGCCTGAATCTATAAAATATAAATTTCTTTTAAATTTATTTATACTTATAAATGTTTTAATTTTTGTATTATTAATTGACGTTAATCAAAATATATTCATTCGCTCAATTCAATACTGACGTGAATGAGAAACATGAAAAACTTTCCAACCCTAAATACATGCACTAACAGTAAAACATAATTATAATATACATCCCCATTTAGGTGGCTCGTTGTTCGCGAGGTTACAATGTAACTTTTAAAGCCTTCCCGATAGATATTTTTTAAAGGAGTACTTTTTCATTATATAGATATGTAGCAAGCTCTGTAGGTAGTAAAACTAAATTGTGAGCTTATCAGTAGGTATAGAGCTGAATTTTAGTCCTTTTTCGTTTTTTATTAATAAATACAAAACTAAATATGTCAGGTGGCCAGATGATCAGATGACCTGAAGAAGGTAGCAGTCGGACTCTGGATGTAGGCCGCTTCCAACCGGTCATTCTGGGTATCCTTGGGGGAGGCCTATGTCCAGCAGTGAACAAACTGCGGCTGAAATTATGATAATGATGATAAATATGTCTGTCTGAAGATTTTAAATGCCTAAACTAATAAAAATCTATTATGGTGATCAAACGTTGGAAACATGTATGCAGATTTTATCTATATGCCTAAATTTTATCTATAACTGTGCAGGCGTTCTGTCTGACATGATTAAGAAAAAGCATCCAACACATTCAGGATATCCTGATAGGATCTAAACTTTCTCAAATTCCATATTAGTATAAAATTCTTAGTAAGTTTTAAATCGATTTAGATAAGTATGGCGTATCTGATATTTGTTTATGGCATTTAAATTCAGCGCAGCGAGACACGGAATTTTTAGCATTTGTCCGGTGCAGCTGCATTCACATATAGAATTGTAAATTTATTCGTCGGTTTCTTAGTGGCCAGGTCACTGCGTTTAAAATACTATAAGCTGTTGAACAAGTTTTATCCTATTAGTACCATAGAATTGGACCTTCGTGCGAATCGCACTTTCTAATGCTATGATTAATAATAGTACCTTATTGATCTCAACTTAGATATATAATTATTATTTTAATGTTTTAACTTACCACTATACAGCTGTTAAAGGACGTTCGAAATACATGTACCTACTCAACTCATCAATTTGAACATATGGGTATACCACAGAACAGAACAAAACCATCCCCATGGCCTGGTTACGCTACTGACAGTTTCATAGTTTTGTTAAATAAAAGAAATTCAAATCAAATACTACATCATCAGTTATGTCGAATGATATGGTAATTACATTACAACAAGCAATAACACTTATATTAGTTACGACGGCGTCAACTAAGGTTAAGGAACATTCGACTGCCTTGTCCGCTCAGTAACCGCTGCGGGTAAGTGTATGTGTTATTGCCGCCAAACACGACATAGAAGGTGTTGCTTATAATTTTGCCGGTGTAAGATTGCGCTGTAATACCGGGTAAGGGCTGGTAGAATTGCTGTATTTCCTTAATAGTCTGCATTTACCCTCGTCGACAATTTGTGACGAGAGCGTGAGCTAAATTGTCGCTCGGAGGAAATAAACTAATTTGCTTGTGTATGATATTCATAAACTAAAGGGTTTCTTGAGATACAATGTTTCCATTGGCCGGCTATAAAAGACTTTACATTTGATGAAATTTAAATTGATTTCTTCATTGTATAAGGCTTGCCCCGTGCTGTATTCTCTTTTCGATTTCGGAATTACAACGTTTCGTTTTTTGAAATCAAGTTTTACCTAAAAGGCTATTTCTCCCGTCCCGGTTATAGCATTTTTCAACTACAAAAACAAACTATGTTATGAACTTGCGATTACAAAAATAAAGATAAAATATCTGCACGCAGCAAAATCTGTTCCATCCAGCTTGATACGATAAAATTAAAAATAATTAAAGTTTATAGCCGTTCTGCGAATGAGCACGTTTTGCATTCTAAATCTTAGTTCACATTAACGGAGACAGTCGCAGTCTCAGAGGTATTTCAATAATGAATTCTTTCAGCCAGCACGTAGTTAATATTGCCGTTGGCGTTTTAATGAAGGGCATCATAAAACGTGTCATTGTTACGGGAGGCACAACGCGGTGGGAGTACGAGCACAGAACATTGATTATATAGAAATAAATAAAATAATCCGTCAAGTGTATAACAGATTAAACAAGTGTTTCTGTGAACAGTAGACCTCGCGACCCTCCTCCGTTAACCCCCTTTCCTCTTTTTTTATAACTAAAGGTATTTCCCATTCTAACAAACAGACAGACATATGGACAAAACCAAAATTTGCCACTATCCGCTTGAATTTATCTTTTATTCTGTAAGAATCATATCTTCTTCTTCTTAGCGTGTCGACGTTCACCTTATATACCCTTGGATACCTAAAATTGGGCCACCCTTACAGCGTTCTCTGTATCATTTTATACATAACTAAATAACAAGTGTTCAGCATAGGTACTTACACACTACTAGACGTACCACAAATCTTTTTGGAAAGACCACTGCTGAGCGGAGAAGTAAGAGACTTACAACCTCAGTTTAAGAGGGCTTTACTTCCTTATGCTCCATGTTTTTCTTTATGGGACTCGCTCGGAGTTTAATGCCCCGCATTAACACTATCGCCCGCACGGGACGGATTAGCAACACACTTTATGAACTTGCATATGCATCACAAACATCCATCTGAAATGTGGTTGTGCGTTTTGAACATTTTAATAATTCCTACCAAAAGTTAGATTAACAGCATAAATCTGGAGAGTTGTTAAGTATGGGATTAATCCACAAATAGAATAAAGATAAACTATTTTAAGATATTTCTACAAGCAATATGAATATTATTGAAAAATTTATTTATAAAATACTATTTATTTTTATTATACTGGGTTATATCGCAAAATTATATTAAACTCCTGGTCCTTAACCATATTAATACCAAATTTCATCTAAATCAGTATAGTGGTTTAGCCGTGAAAGCGTAACAGACAGACAGACTTTTGTATTTATAATTAGTATATTGAAAGTAGATTAACCTACTTGATAGAATAATGAAAAAAATAAAAAGCGTTATATGATTTGTAAATTGGTTAATTGATTATCATGAATTTTCAACTCTACATTCTCATTTTTACTCATTAAAGAATTGAACTCTGTTTACACTCAACATGGGTATTATATTGGTTTTGTAAACAAAGTACCTACTTTGGCACAAAAGTAAGTGTGGTATTATTAATTATGTTGGGACAGCCTGGTGCAATCGAGATCGAGGCATTCTCCTAATAGATATGTTATTGTAGACTCGCTGTGGAGATCGGACCCTGAATGCTTGCTCGGAATCTTGTTCTAGCCCATTGCCCAGTGGCGTAGTTTAGTTGCATTACATTAGGCACTGCTCACATTCCAGATACCCTGAGTAATTTCATATTATCTAGGTATTCCAATTATTTATTACCCGAATATAGAAGCCAAAAAGGGAGATTATTCTGATTTGTCTGTTAGTATTGCATCTATATGTAAGTAATTTTGCTCTTCTTAAACCATATGTAAGTACTTTATTCTTCCTCATTTATCTGTGCCAAGAAAATATACACTACGCGAAAAATGTGTGAAAATAACTTTTAAAAATAAAAAAATAATCGAATTTGAAATAACAGTTTCATTGTTTTTTTTTCCTTGCTTCAAATACAGATTTTACCAGGATCGTCCTAAAACATTTTATTTACCCGAAAATACTGAGCAGAGCCCAAAGCAAAAGTTGATTTAGAACCAAATTATGATACTTATCTGAATTTGTGTAGAGTTAACGTGTTAATTTTATTGGGCTCGTGACGTTTCTGCCAACGCTGCCGGCGGGCCTGTCAGCATGACGCAGGTCAGGTTGAAGGAGGTCCACCGACCGCTACAATTGAATCATAAAGGGACACGTGACCTACAGTACATTGTGAATGTTACTTGTCTTACTGGGACGTGATTTACAAACAACTGTTGAACTGATATGGAATAAACATTGTACATTATTGTTAAACAAACTGCTCGTTATTTGGGACTATTCTCAACCGACTTCCAAAAAAGGAGGAGGTTCTCAATTTGGTTGATTGTTTTTTGATACTTTCTTTTTACTACTACTTTAAAAACAACGGAAACATAGAATATCAGTTTCACAAATTAAATGTTGACGTGAACGTCATATACATAAAAGAAATAAAAATGTAGGTAACCACAATAAATTTTCTGCTTTAATTATATTGTCAATCCCGCCAAAAACATTTTCTTGTCAAATGTCGCCAAGACGAGATCATGACTCCCACTCTCAAAAAAATATCAGATTTCGTGTAGAGCAAAGCTTCTAACTCTAGACGCCGCAACTCTACAATGCTTAACTTCATATAGGTATACTCTTAGTCAAAAATTCACATGGGCTTAAGTAAAAAAATATATATACTGTTCATTACTTTTCTTGTATCTATTAGTTCCTTTCTTAATTTAATGCTGCTTTTGATGCGATTTTACACAAACTTTATATTTTATAATTTTCTCAGAAGAGATGTTCCAATTGATGTGATATTTTAAGCATGATTGAGGCACGAAATAATTTTAAAGAATATCAACACTTACAAAAAATCAAGAAATAATATATTCCCACATGTGACAAACTAATAGTCGCCATAATCCCCAGTCGAGCGATGTCGTAATCAAATCCTGTCGAGCCGAGTCCTAATCGAGGCAGACCACGCCTGACCTCCATCAAATCGGCTAAAGAACACGAGCTGGGTGTCATGCGACGAGATAACTACAGTCTCCGGAATCCGGACTTTGGACCCAAGCGCCCACCTCATCCCGCCGGACACCATCGTCTTTGACACTATCCACATTTGGTTTTGATTCTTAAAATAGAAGGATTTTTTTATGCCATATATATTTGTCAATCTACTAGCCTTCTAGGCACATTACCTTGAGGTTGACACTTTAATGAGACTGTACAATTAAGTAATTTTATTAATTTACTAATTTTTCCATTATTTCCTAAGATTTAGTTAATAAAAGTATTAATTTTAAAACAGATTTGTCAAATATACAGGTGTATGGGCCTATATTAATGTAACTTGGTTGTCTGAAATAAGTTAGGTATTTATTATCATTATGTTGTATAAACAAATTTAAAAATGTTATTTTAATTCTATTGAATATTCAAACACTGGACACACTTAGCCTCACATCTATCTATCCTATCCTAAGTGCAAATGGCATGAAAAACCATGTAAAAGTATTAAGTTCTTGTATTCAAGCTTCAAATATAAGTCTCAATGTCTAACTAATAAAATAGCTTAATTAGATAAATTGATCGTTAGATGAAGTTTCATAACTTTCCTTTGTAAACTTTCTAAAGCGCCACGTGAATAAACTTTGAATGAGAATGAAATAGGTAGCAAAACCGAGTTGGTTTCAGATTTGTGTATTTGTGTAAAATTTAATAAATTTAATTATGAGCAGATTTGTCAAAAATATGTAAGGAACATTGTTTTATAGATCGTTCTCTCGTTTGGCCAAATATACTGTCAGCGACAGGAGGCGCCAGGCAGGAACAATGTAGTGTACAGAAGAACAAACAAGTGTATCGTCTTCAGTATCATTTCTAAAATCCAATTTTGTCTAAATTATTTGATATAAATAATCCCAATTTACGCAAACGAGTTTTTTTTAATAACTCGTAATCTACAATTTCACTATCGTTAAATTTATTCTCACCAGTTGATTTGCGTCTCCAAAAACTAGCTATATTATAATTATATGCAAAGCGGGCGCTAGTTATAGCCTTACTTCATCTTGAATCACTCTATCTATTAAAAAAACCGCAAAAAATCAGTTGCGTAGTTTTAAAGGTTTAAGCATACATAGGGATATAGGGACAGAGAAAGCGACGCTTCACTTTTTTTTTTAAATTTAATGTCTTTCGTTCAGATTAGAGAAGATTTTATGTGAACGTTCACGAATTTTCAGTGCAAGAAAGTTAAATAATGAGCAGCTAAGTCCTGTAGTCTCGCTATTTTGTGCTCAGGGCGCTTAAAACGGTGGCTCTCCGGCTACGCCTGCAACATATTTCTCTACATAAATCATAACTTTATTTCCTCTCGCTCATGGCTACGATGTGGATGCTCAAGTACCTAGATGTCTTTGCTTGTTAGATATTTTTATGTTAAGACCAAAATAAATATTTTCGAAATTCAAAGTAGACGACCACTTTTATTAAGTACCCGACAACAGCAAAGCTTTATTAAGAGGTTTCTATTCCTATCTGCAAGTATATTTTTACGTGTGTGTCCACGTCTCTTAGTTATCTTATAGGTAATATATTTAAACCATTAATTTATACCAATATAGTATATATTAATCGATTGTCATGTACCTTGATAGAGACGATTTTGCTCACACACTAGCATGAAAGCATCTTGGCATTTTTATTACTTAGTAAAATAGAAGTACGTCACTGAGATTACATAAGGCGCCATTATGGTTATAAATGATTACATTAATGCTCATTTAAGATCGTTTTAGCTTTCTTCCTGCCAATTAGTGCCGTGAAAACACCGCAAGCCAAACAAAAGGAGGGAGGGGTCATGAATTTATTGTTAGGTTTCTGGCTTAAGTTATTTAAGTGTACGCGGCAAGGCGTTATTCACGTACGGAGCACAGAATGCAGCTTCCTGCGACAATTTATCATGAATCTTTAATTAAACTTCAACAGTGACTCCTCGCGGAGGTTCCTTGTGTCTCACAATAAGCTAAATCAATTGTTATGTTGCTGTTTAGATATATAATTATTCATCGTAATATAGCATTCTATAATCTGTGATCGTAATAAATCAGATTTGATTGCTAGTCAATAGATTGATTGTTCTCTTTTTAAATTGTACGAGTATTTGTAAAGTTAATTTTTCACACAACTGTTTCAGCTCTTGGATTTAGTATACATAATGCATGCCAATTAACTAAGGCGGGTTTACGATTAGGCAAGCAGCTGATCATAATAATTATATTCAATCTTATAATGTACGTACTTTAAATTTCCTTTAATGAAAAAGATCTGCAATTAAAATGCAACAGAGAAAATGCTGTGACAAGAGAATAGTGTAAATATCTAATTACTTTATTTATTCTTAATAATACTTATTTACAAGTGGCGGTATCTGCTCACGAATTTATACAGTTGTTTGAGAAACACCACTTAAAACCAAACCAAAATTAAATGATGGAACTTGCTTAGTTATGCAAAGTTCGTTCATAACAAAATTAAGTACTTATGTCAGTTTGCTCGTAAGATTCAATTATGAAGTTCTAGAATATTTTACACCAGAAAGAGGACTGAGCATTGGTATCTGGAACTAGCTTACTTACCGTAATTTGTGGAGTTTCTCACCGCAGTGAAAATTATATTGAATTATAAACATTGTTAAAGAAAATAGCTATCCATTGTAGACAAAAATGAGATAATAACTGATGTGTGTTTTTCATCTCCTTATTTACTTTCTTACTTCCGTCGGTGTAAGGAAGTTTTCTGTCTTCACAGTTTCGTATTAGTTTTACTAAAAATTATGTGTATGTGACGGTAACGATAATTTACAAAGTTACCTACCTATAGTTAAACCTGTGTCAGAATTGAATGTGACAATTTTATAGTTTAGTGGTAGGGCGCTGAAATGCCAACTACCTACTTAATTGTAGGTAAATAATGTGCGTATAGGTTTATCAGCAAGAGCAAAGATAAATTAAAGAAAAAATAAAGATACCTGGTTTCATATATACTTGTATTTTACATAATTGTCTACATTTACATTAGAGATATGTACATTAAATTTAACAAACTTAAACTAAAATCGTATATACCTATTATATCGCTAATATATAACAGATTAACTTTACAAATATTAACCTGCATTGATCTATACATATAAACATACCTAATAGCAAGTATTGCAAATATTGAAAAATTTCAGTTACTGTTCCCTAATAAGAATATTTTATACCCTTTGTAGCCCAAGAACAACTCTATTCAAATAACATAAAATAGAACACATTTTCTTTAATAAAATGAAGTACCAGTTTAACACGTTTCCGGACGCATTAGCGAGTGTCCACTATAAAGTTAAATTTAAAAAACAACAATTGACAACTAAATAGTTAAATAATGAAAGTTATGACACTTACTTTCAGTAAGAGGCCTTCATATTTTTTACAGCTGCATCGTCGCTTAGGATAGTTTAAAGTCCCAAGATGATGTATTTTCTTTATTGTTAATTCTTTTTCAATATGTTATAAACAAATTACCTAAAGGAGTTTCTTTGTTGTAATTTTTTATATTAATTGTTTTACAAAAATCAAGATTGTACTTTATCAAGAGATAAAAAATGCAACCGGACTATTATGCGAAAAATAACACTGCGTTTGGTTTCTTTTCAGTACCTAAGCATTTCCTATGCACTGCAACATGACATCGTATATTCTACCATTTACAAGACACATTTAACCTCTAAACCATCCAAAATAGATTACACACTTTACGGATACAAGAAAACACTAGATATAGCTGAATTGAAATATAATAAATTGTTATCAGAAAGTAAAGGCGTATATTCGGTAATAAGTAGTAGGAAAAAATGGTATCAATGATGATACAATTAAATAAATATTTCATCTGTTATAAACTATGATAAAGACATTTTATTTTAAATAAATTGAATCATTTCCTGTGAATGATAATCAATATACATTTGATGATATCGGCAATATACATTTTTAAGGATCGGATTTATTTAAAAATTTGAAGAATAAGAAACAACGAGCTGCGGTCCAAAACCCGGATAGTCGATGTGGGCGTTAAACGGTCAAGCTAAATTGGGAATGGGCTGTACATGTTTGCCACTTGCTGCCAGATAGATGGGCTCGACTAGCATCATCCTGGGTTCCAGAAGGCCGCAGACCGATGGGCAGACCACGCAAGAGATGGCGGGATGACATGGACACATTCGAGAATGGATGGAAACAAACGGCGAGTGACCAAGACGCGTGGAAGACAAGAGGGGAGGCCTTTGCCCAGCTGTGGGACAACTAAGGCTATATTATAAAAAAAATACATTTTTAACTTTTTGTGAATAACTAGGTGCAAATATTCTGATTTTACACCACTTGGTTAAAAATGTTTATCGCATATAGGTATAAACTGAACATATAACAAAAATCAGGAGTAATTAGATATAACATAGCTTACAATAAATATACATAATAACTGATCATCTATATTATAATATATATGTATATCATGGAGTCCTTACTTTCAAAAAAGTACAGATGTTTGTGGATTTATAAGAATTTTATGATTTTTTTGCCAATATTAATCTAAATTGCAATTTCAAAAGGCACTAGTTATTACAAATTTAATTTATTTGATACGTTTTTCAAAGTCGTTGTCGTTTATCTCATTTATTTTTAAATTAGGAATGTTATCCAGCTTTGCCAATTCAAAAACATAATAG
Organism: Apomyelois bistriatella; assembly: GCA_947044815.1. Classification (NCBI taxonomy): domain Eukaryota; kingdom Metazoa; phylum Arthropoda; class Insecta; order Lepidoptera; family Pyralidae; genus Apomyelois; species Apomyelois bistriatella. The sequence goes on from OX345693.1 coordinate 5,742,540, forward strand.
TCCATAAAAGTATCTAGCAACTCAATCAAAGTTACAGTTTAATCGTTATGATCATAATTTATTATTGCATTCATTGTGATGTTTAAAAAAATATTGACATATCTGAAAAACCTTTTTATTCATCACCGAATTACAATTTTTTATACTTCAAGATTCAGTAAACCGAAATTTATATTATTCAATATTATAACAAGAAATAGTGAGGAAGTAATTTTTCTAGTAAAAAAGAATTATTCAATTAAATACATATTTGTCAATTCTTATTAACAACCAAACAGAAATTAACAACAGATATTTCTAGATCACAGTATGAACATCATCGGCAGATAAGACTCTCTTCTCTAGCGGCGCATGCACCGTGCGGAGGCGCTAGAAACAATTTGCCATTAGCACATGCGCACAATTGGTAAATATTTTGATGGTGGGGGTCGTGTGAATGAGCCGTCGATGGAGGCAATGGCAATGCAGATTTTAACTTCGGCATGTATATGCTAGGAGCATCCAAACGAATCTGAAAATCAAACATGATATACAAAAAAATAATTCAAATTTATTTTAAGTAAGTAGGAGGTATGTTTATTTATATCGGTGCACTTACAGAACCGGCGATGGAGCGCAGACGAAATGTTGTAAGACAGCTTGCGCTAATGTCACCAGCTCGGGACTCCAGTGCGATATTCTGAGCTGCATGCATCTCCAGCGAACGAGTGGGTGACTCCAAGCTAACAACATAAAAAAAAAATCTATTTGTCTATATATAAGTATGTCAAAATAAAATGTCAACGTAATTTCAAAGCAATCAAGTAGAACAAAGATGGTAATTGTTTGCTGTATTTCGCTTATAAAAGCTACACATATATTAGAGTCCCGTTGTAAGCGTATCCCTTAAGTACATATATACATATCATCACGCCTGTCTCCCGTAGGGGTAGGCAGAGACTAAAGATTTCCATTGGCTACGATCCTTAAGTTCTTCTTTGGTACTTACACTAATTGCTTCGACGGTGGCGCTTTGACAAGCGGCGTCTGCGCAGCTGTGTGCAAGGTTACTCCAGCGGGGCTAACAACGGTGAGCGTGTCAGCACCCACCGTTACGGCATCCTGTCCCGCACCCAGTAGAAGCGCGCCTTTGGCGTCCCGCACTTCAAGTCTGCTTACACTCACTTCCATGCGATCGTGTCCTGCACATAAAAGAAATACACCACATTTTTATCATTTTAGTAAAGGTGGAAAAAATTGTGGGTTTGCGATCCTTACACCACTTTTGGCATAGCGCACGCGATCATTTGGTTGGTGGAGGTTTAAATGGTGTAAAACTGGTGTGTTTGAGGTACCGTGTTCAATTTAATTTAACCAACCTTCTCTCAAGTATCGACAAGTTGTCAATTTCAGGTATTTATATTTCCCCTACGATTATGAATACTGTAAAATTAAACATAGGAAAACAAAATAGAAACTTTGGAATAAAGGTATAGCTAATAACTACATTGGTAGTTATTTTCAATGTTTTGAAATTTTAAAAACAGATTTTTTTTAAACAGAACCATTCTTTAGCCACATTTGTAAAAATATTCATACCTCGGCCGATTCAATTTTTTGCCTACTAATTTTATAATACCTAGTAACTTTAAATTGTTAACTACTTATATAATGACAATTCTACTATTACAGGCTTTATACACGAAACCTTTGTTTGGTAGGTCATAAAAGGGATGAAACAGTGCAGTGAACAGAATGGTAGATTTTGCAGTACGATTGTAGCAGCATGACGGTCTTCATGTGTTCACGTAAGCCTCAGATTTATTCATGTGTTTGTTCGGATCACAAACGTTCATTCGATGTCCTTGTAAATCCGTTCAAAATATACGACATTTTGTTGAAATGTATCATGAGTGGGCACAACCTAGTCTTAATCATTTTTATGTTATGTGGTTCCGTAAACATAAACATAAACAAAGTGTAAAACAAAACGGACTATAACTGAGAATCAACTGTTCATCCTAACGTTTATATTTCAACGAATCATATTTATGGAAGGATAAAAGCTTGATTTGAAATTTTTACAGGTTTTGGAATGGTGCCCCTAAAATTTCGCCATTAAATAATTAAATAATAGATATATGTAAAATAAAGTTTTCAAATCTTCCACGCTGATCTGGGAGAAAAAGAAAAACATAGAATGTACCAGCTGCTTCTCTTCCCGCGCAAGCCGTAAGAGTCGTCTGAGGGAATCGCCGAATGGGGAAATCATGACATAGGCGATGCGGCTAGCAACTCTTCACTATTGATTTCCTGTTTCAACTACCATTATGCGAAACGTGGCCTAAGGTCTTATGGCTCTAGGCTCTGTCTACCCCGTATGGGATAAAGATGTGATTGTATGTTTGTAAGTTTTACATACATGGGAGTACTCATACAACAAACAGCGTTTTCACATAAAATCTACTTATTTACGGTAACCACTTTTTATCAAGGTAAGCCGTAAGCCAAAATGCCTTTTCGGTATTATAAAAAAATAACACACTTACCCAAATATAATCTACTCTGCAGCAACCCATGAGCATCCCTCGTGGAAACTGTGAAATTGCGCGAGGACTCCACAGCGATGGGTTGACCCCGACGGGACTTGATGCTGGAGGTGAACAGCGAGTCCAGCACCAACGCCTGCCCGAGCAACTGCAGGCCTCCAGGCACAATGCGAAGTTGGCCCATACCCTCCTGAATCACACATACACAGATTAGATTGCACCAAAGCGAACATAAAGACAATCTGCCAATATAAAAAAAAGACTGTTAGGAAAATATTTTCTTTTATTTATTAAAATTTGTTAATAATTTTTTATATGCAATTGGCGGACTTAATATTAGAAGCATTCTCTACCAGTCAACCTTATAATAAATAAGTAAAATAGATAAATATGAAACGAGAAAAAAATAAGGTAATATAAAAAAATACTCTATTTAAATATGTGAGTTTTAGAAACATTTACTGAAAATGCTTTTAGCATTCCACCAATTTTAAAAGCATTTTTACTAGTGGTGCAATAAAAGTTTTAAAAGTTCATGAATATATTTTGAACTCAAGTTTTATAAGATAAAAAAACACAACAAAATACCTTACAAATAAGATCAAAGAAAGATGTAATGTTCAGTCTAAAAAAAGAATATGACTTACATCAAGATCACCAGCATTTCCTCAACTTAATTTTGTATTTTTTTTTCATCAGTTATACTGAATGTAATCGTGAACTTTATTCAGTGCTGTAAAAGAGCAGGTTGTCGCTCTCAACGAACTGCCCGAGGACACCTTACAGAGAGCTTGTTGCATTTTGTGTACCGAGGGAACTAAGCGATATAGGATGAAAGACGAAACTCGCTTATTCATATTTTATTTCTTTACTCCAATAATGTTCATACGTTTACGTTATTAAAAATGGTAACGACAAAATAAATTATAAGTACAAATGTACTCACTTATTAATTTAAATATAAACATTCAAAAATAAACACACTGCTGTAATATTAGATTTTTTTGTAGGTGCTTATTCTATCTTTTTTACATGTGCTCATGTTACATGTGCCATTTTTAATAAAAAAAAAATGACCAAGTACCTAACTTGGCCAAAAATAAATTTGTGATATTATTGTATATAAAAAATATTAATTGATAAAATTTTCCATAAAATGTAAAAATAATACCTATTTTATACGAATCTAAGTAGTTTCCAGGATTCCTTTATCCCTAAAATATTTTATAAAGTCTGACATCAAAGGTCGATTGCCTTCATAGTCGATAAATCGGGAGTGAATTAAAAAAAAAACAACTTACCGAATTAAAATCCAAGACCTTCAAAACCCACAGCGTCAGTGCCAGATTGATGATCATCATAAACATAAGTGCCATGACGAGAATGTACAAACATTTTTTCCGCCAGCCGTAGATGCCAACTTTGAATTGGCTATTATAACTGTTCCTGATCGAGTCTGCTTTTGTGTCCCTCGCATTGTTGTTTAGGATTGGCTCCGGGGTGATCTTGTCGGCGTATGGTATTCTGAAAGGAATATTTCTTTGAAACAATGTTGATAGATCGAGCAAAAGTTCTGTATGTTGTTTTCTTTTTGAATAACAATCTACAGAGATTGTGGCTTTTCGATTGCTTTTCAAATGATGGATTATCGTTTTACAACTTTTATTTAAAATATTATATGACGTAGGTATAAATAATTATTTAGTCAAAAATTAACCGTATTGCTTATGATCGATCTCCCGCTCTGGTGCTCTATTCTGTTATGCATCAAACATTGTATTTTAAATTAAATTTCAAACTATATTTATAAGATAATAAGATGCTTGCATTTATACTAAAATTACATGCAGCATATCTTATAACGATATTATTGTGAAACCAGAGAGCTTTTATTTTTTTTAAATAGGGTTTTCTATTTATAGGCCTAATGTTAGTGTTGATGCTTCCAATTTTGCATCGTCGCAGCACAGCAGTGTTGGCCAGTCGGCATGCGGCACAGAGGCGGTCCTCCGGGGAATTTTCTGCATTAAAATAGCTACCAGGAATTTACATCGGCAAATATTTATTTTGATACGACATCGCTTTCACATGGACGGATTTATTGTCCGGTTTATATCATTTACGACTTGAACTATATTTGTATATTCGACATAAATATTCCAATCGTAAAATATAAAATAATAACATTTATCAGTCAGTGTGTACTCAATGCTGAATTTTAAATATATTCACGTCGCTCTTCTTTCTACTGAAGTTTATAGCGACACGAAGCACTAAGTCTTAACTTTGAAACTCGTACGAGTGTCTTAGAATCAAGTATTAATGCATACATACACGAGCACATCTTTCGTTGAGACATGTACAAAAGTACCCATCTAGTATTCGTAAAACTGGCCAGCGTCAGCGGAGAGCGCCATAAATTTGCAAGGATTCGAGGGCGACAGGGCATTGCACACTGAAAAATTCTAGTAAGGACATCGCCCACGTTGTAAGAGATGTGGTCGCCACGTTTGCATTTTTCATCCCGTTATGTTTGTGCTTCATATTTCGTTGTATACTTATTTGACACCAATAATATCAGTTATTGATTTCTCAGTTCTTAAAAATATTTTATATAGATTGTCTGACTGTATGTCAATATGACCAATAGTTTCTTAACTACTATTAGGTGTATGAAACCACACAATATGTCATTTATTGCCTGCAGGTAACAAAGTGAAATTTCATATTTATAACACCTATAATAAATCGTTATGAGAATTTGATAAAATAAATATAAATATTTTTAAGGGTAAATCATAGTACATTCCCAAAAAATGAAACCGTTAGCTAGTAGAGTTGTACTTTTTGGAGTAAGTGGTGCGTTTTATATGCAAACATTACGGAGTCGTCGGGCAAGTGTCGCACGCGGGATTCTCCTTAATCCTGATACAATAAGAGGGAGCTCAATTGAACATATACTTTACCCTCTTTCTCAACTTATGTATAAACATAAAATTACTTAGTCGAATGTATAAACATTCGACTAAGTAATTTTACAAGTTTATTTACTTACACATATATTTAGCACAGGAACAAGTGTGTGCAAGCAATTTTAGACTTCAGTTTTATATTTAACAACAATTAAAAATGTCATCGTCAAACGGAATGGTGGTAGAAAATACTTAGTTTAGATATAGAACTTCTAGTACATATATAATTTAAAATTTTGTAGTTTAAAGCCTCTGGCTAAAAAAACAATTTGAAATTCGATTTCTGTATCTATTGTGAATTTAAATTTACCTTCTCAAATAAAAATATCTAGAATACATTGGTCGATCAAAAAAGATATAAAAAATGTACAAAATTGAAGTGAAATCTGTGTGCGGACAAGCACTTTATCTCGCAGTCCAGTCTCACAACACGTTTGGGGGGTTTACGTGGCATTAGAAACCAATTACAGCAATAATACTCGCTACCCTTGGTTCTTTTTTCGAGTTTAATTGATAAACACAGTGGATTTGTTGAAATTTTTTACCGATCATACGTTCTATATAAAACATATATAGCACCTACTATTAAACAAATAAGTAAACATTCATAATCCATATCTGTCTGTCTGTCTGTCTGTCTGTCTGTCTGTCTGTCAGACAGTGTAAACTGTTGGACCGATTGTGATGAAATTTAGTAGGAATGTAGTTACGGACCAGAGGTCAAATATAGGCTACTTTTGGGCACGATATAACCGAGTCCCACGCGGGGCGAAGCCGCGGGGAACAGCAAGTATCTAATAATGCAAATGTTACTTTAAATTTCAATACTACTGAACTGATTTTGTTGAAATTAAGTGTAGAAATATATTTAACTATAGGAAAGTTAATACATAAAACATGATATATATTTATTCTACATAATGTACCTACCCTTGAACACACACTTTTCCCTTAAGGTGATACCTCGGTGAACACTAGCGCCACCGTCATTTAAAAATCATTACTCACTGAAAACACAAGTTATCAAAAATCCCTCTGCTGTAATTAAGGTTCTGGATCTGAAGTTAATTTTAAACATATTAAATTATTAAATTATAATTACCTATAGTTACAAATTGCATTATTGCTTAAAACGGCCACTTTTAGCAGTTTTGCAATTTGTAACTATATGGAGATCCAGAACCTTAATTACAGCAGAGGGATTTTTGATAACTTGTGTTTTCAGTGAGTAATGATTTTTAAATGACGGTGGCGCTAGTGTTCACCGAGTTATCACCTTAAACTAACACTGAGTGATATACTTTTCCATATGGTCCACTGTACATATAACACAGAGACCAACCACTACATTGGCTAAATAAATGGCTGTTGTGTATAGTATAAATCACATTTTTGATTATTAAGGGATGAAATAAAATGATTTTACATAAATAATTTCTTAAATATCATTATTTTTATTTTATAGTAATTTTATTCTACGTATAAAGCTTTCTTAATTTTAAATTCATGTACACAGAAAAATATACAAAAAAAAGAACATAGAATAAAGAACATTAGTATAACTTAATAACTAGTAACTAACTTAATAATTGATGTCAAAATGTTACAAAAGTTTAAAATTTATTTGTGTGTATCAAATAGCTCAAATTCACGTCTGACATGTAAAAGTCAGTCTGGATACTAATGACGTGTCGAGAAGGCAATAAGCATTAACTATATTACACCACAGAGATAAAATGTATAAATGGGGTGGAATACAATAAATTCTGGACGCGGAAGCGTAAACGATGTACGCAGACGGGCACGTAGCACCGTCTCGTAGCAGCTACGCCGTACCGTGGCTCGTAGCTCCGGGCGGGACCGGGTACCACAAATGAGCCATATTAATCATCTACATCACGGCAACTCGACTTCAGGGCTTTCTCTGTTTTCAGATTTTTCCTTAATAATACTTTTTTCCACAAGGCGACAATGAGAACTATTAATGGCAAGATTGAAATAACAAAAATTGAATATTGTTTAAATATTCAATATTTTATACAATAAAGATATTCAAATAAACAAACCTTTTGATTTTTAATACTAGTAAAAAGAAAACCAATCTACTTTTCTCTGTTGTTATATTTTTTTGCTTAACAACAGTTAAATGGATATTGTAATTTAAGTTAAATTGACAAGAGCATTCAGTTATTACCTTAATTAACTTACATGTAGAGCACTGCTTACAATCCATTAGCCGGTTAATTGTACACTACATCTCAATTCAATTAGACAAACCTATATGGTTACCTATTTATAACGTGCATTAGAATGTTTTGACAAGTCGACAAAAAGTACAATTAGTATTTTATTTTATCCAAAATGTAAAATCCTGCAAGTGTTATCTAGTATTTTCTTACTTTTTTAAGTAAAAAAATCATGATGTGTATTACCCAAGGACTTGTGTTTTATTCCGATTTAAGTTGTAGTACATCATCAACGGCGGAAAACTATAAATCGAATTTAAGCGGATTACACAAATATGATAAAGTCAAATGCAAGTGTGTGTAAATAATGACATATTAATTTGAACCTTGCAGTTTGTATGAAATGTTAGTGTGTTCGCGCTAATTGAGCGTTTCACAGGCGCCTGCCGTCGGAATGCGCGGCCGCCGCACATTCGTTAGCAATATTCCACTAACGAACCAAACTAATGGCTATTAACTTGAATAACGCAGCACTTTGCGATTCCATTGCCACACGCACTGATACTGATACCTCAGATCACATCTGACGTACCGTACTTGAAAGAAGTGGGTTGAGAATACACGTTGTTTCAATGTGGAATATGGTATAAAATTGATATACGGATAATCATTTGGAGTACCCAAATCTGTGTAGCATGTATGACGAGAGAGATAAGTGTGAAGGAGGAAACGAGAGAGGTCTGAAAGGATCGTAGTAAGTGGAAAACTATAGTCTCTGAGCGAGACAGGTGTGATGATATGTATATGGAATAGAGATAAAATAAATAAATACATAGGACAAAATCTAACAGATTGAGTTAGCCCCAAAGTAGGTTCGAGTCGAGACTTGTGTTATGGGATACTAACTCAACGATACTATATCTTATAACAAATACATATATAGATAAACATCCAAGACCCAGGTCAATCAGACAAAAATATTTTTCATCGTGACCTGACCCGGGATCGAACCCGGGATCTACGGAGTAGCGGTCAGGCATGTTAACCATTACGCCACGGAGATCGTCAAAAGATGTTGTATTCTCTTTTTATATGTCGCCACTACAAACTTTTATCTATATTTCATTCAACATTCAAAGAGCTTTTGCACTATATTACACTAAAATGACAATTAAAATCCTGAATTTTTAGAAAAAAACTAATTTGAAATCTTTAAGTTATTAATTAACAACGTATCAGTTAAAAGGTCAATTAACTCTGCATACCATTTTTCATCTTTTATTCAGCAGCTAAATTTGTACTTCAATTATGTTTTTTTTTATTATTAAATTAGATACTGTAAGAAAAAAGTAAAACTAAAATCATAAGTATGACTTTTTTGTACTTTGATCTTTTAGTAAAACAATTTGCTCTCTCACACTTTTGGAGTGAAATAAGGAAATCCCGCTTTTCAGATGTCATTCTCTATAAGCTGTGTAAGCTCGCACCGTAGGAGCTATAAATTAAGTTTTCAATTTACCAATGACATATCGTTAAGACGCCCCAAAACGGTTGCTACTAAATACGTTTCAATATTTTAGTATATATCATCAGAAAATTACGATAACTAGTTTGAATAATACCAGGGTACCATTTGCATTTTACTTAGTATGAAAATTTTCAAGTAAGTACCTACCGAAAAAAATCAATCTATTTTTGAAAATAGCGACTGCCAAAAGACATTTCTGGTCAAGATCATATATTATTTTAATCAATAGTGAAGTAAAATTTACAATTTATTTGGTTTAACCTGAATATCAAAATCAATTTACTATTTTTCTAACTATTGTCTGGATGTATTTAAATAGCTGAAACGTGGCCAACGGTTTGAGTTTGCATGCAGTGGCGCAACGCAGCGCTCCATTATGTGGGCCATAAATCAAGTGCATTGAAATCTCCTTCCTCCTTCGTGTCGGTGAACCATCGCACAGTGACGGATATTTGAACCCATGCACCGCCGACGCCGGGCCCTCGTTCGGTGCACCACCGCTCACTGCGCTGTACGTGCGCGGTGCTACTTGCAATGCACGTAAAATGAGCAAGCAAAGTGATAACATTTCCATTCAGTTTTGAAAATATGAGCTTACTTTTTGAGATACTAACATATGGTGTAATCTCAAATGTCGTGGTGCCGCAACCAGTTAATTCTCTCTCTAAACCAGTCTAATTATGACTGTCAGCCACTGCAAAATCTATCTTCATTATCATAGGCCGTATTAACTAAAAAGTCTAATTATTTTCAGTTTAATAGAAATTTCTACAAATATCTGCAAGAAACCTAAGAATTAACGGCAGAATTTAACTTCTTTTGCCATATTCAATTCTTAAAAATGCTCCGCCACAAAACATACAACTCTGAAAATTAATTAACGAAAATGAAAATGGAATTATTATGGAGTTTAAATTCACATAGCTACGAGTATGTTCGATTGGAGCATGTCATATTCATGTTCACACAATGGCAAAGGCCGACGACGTTGGAGGTACATCCATTCACTCAGTGTTACTCAATGGCTTTTGCATGTTGCATTCGGTACTTCAGCTGAATTCGAACTTGTCCTAATATTTCGGTCGACACGAAATCGTTATTAGCATCTTGAATTCTGTTTTCAATTGTAAGCACTTTGAGTGTGATAATTTCCTAGCAAACTGTAAGCTTTACATAAAGTAACTAACTATGGGAATATAATATTATACCGTGATACATCTAAGACACTCGATTTAAGAACACTTAAGTCACGGTAAATTTCCCTGTGTTTCTGTAGTGAAATATCTGACTTCACTACAGAAACACAAACATATCAGAAAAATATATAGTGATAAGTTAATTAAATTGATAAGCGATTGTAAGGCATCGAAAGATAGGTAAAATTTATTTGTAGCATGTAACATGCTAAGTATATATACATTTTTACTCACACATTATTACATGCTGCATGTAATATTTTGTGATTAAATAAATAAATAAAACTAATTTAACATTTGACTTTTCTAAAGTTACCTACATACACAGCAAAAAATACACTTTTAGTCAATTCACAGCCTAAGATATATAAAATTCGTTATATCTTTAGCTTTTAGATAATAAAAGAAAAGCTATTTGAGTTTTTATTATTATATATTAATTTAGTATTTAAAAGGCTTTTCTCTTATTAAAAGATTTGCTTTCTTTTCTGTAAAACTATGGCAAAGCATACACCTATAAGATGTCTCAGACATAGAGCGATATGGGTGCAGTGAATAGGCACAGTGTCATGTTCGAGTTAATACCTTCCCTGAGAGACATGTCGGGCTCAGCGAAACGTCAAAGGGAAATTGAAAATTAATTTATGTTCCTAAATTTCATACACACAACTCTCACAGAGATTGCAAATCACCCACGGTGTAAATTCTTCGTGTGCTATGAAATATTCATTGATACATTTTTATATTATTAAGGACTAGCTGTTGCCCGCGGCTCCGCCCGCGTGTAGGTCGCTTTTCGCGTAACCTGTGGAAACTACAACTATCCAGACCTATAGTTAATTCTATTGTATCCTTTTCCCGTGCCAATTTTATAAAGCCATTACATTGCTACAATATCATTAAATATTAGGGCCACTTCTTTCTCAAATACCGTTTTTAAAATCAATAGGAATCAGTATTAACAGTCGTAAAATTCTGAAAAAAATATGTTTTTAGTTGAGGATATAGCAGAGTGAAATTCGCTTACAGTAACAGTACCAATATCAGACAAAATTCGCTCGATAGAAAAATCTAAGTTGCCTCCTTTGGAAGTTTATTTTCAATACTATGCCTAAAATAATAAACTTATTGTCCTGCTTTTTATACCAACCTTTAGATAAAGTATTTATATAGTGAAAATAGCTGAAGTAGATTTTGTAGTGTTATTTTCCCAAATATGATGTCTTAATGCCTACAAAATGAGTGAGCGCCGCGACTACGCGGCTTACGGACAACGGACCTTCAGAAGAAGGAGCCCTTAACATTCATACTGTCAATCTTTGTCTCTAAAAGAGTAGACGCAGCCTATTACAGAGTCATTAGGACCTAAAATTCACTCCCAAAGTTTTAGTGGGCGTGAAAATTGGAGAAAAGCTCAATAAATAGTGATAAGTCAGATAAATTTGTCCTTACGACACGACCGTATTATTCCGTCAAACACTGATTTGATTATTTTTTAAACCAAAGCCAAACCAAACCAACCAATCAATTCAAATAGCTTACAATACAACACAACAAACGACCGATAAAAAAACCAACCAATAGTACTAAATCAACAGCCAAATTTTTTTTTAATAATTAGAATGAATTGCTGCCGTAAGGAAAAATTTCAATCTGCTATTAAAATAAAGTCAGCGCCATCTATTGATATTTTATGTAACTAAATCATACGCCCACAAACATTCAATGTGTTATTTTATTAAAATTTAATAGAGACTGCAGTGTGTTTTTGTCTTTATTGATATAAGTAGAAATTCTAGCTTTATCTAAATTAAATACGTTTATGTAAATCGCATTCAACTGTTTAAAAGTTTTGAAGCAGTGCTTGTAGTAAACTTTAAATGGCCATAATTTCTATTTCCCTTAACCGATTTTGATGAAACAAAGATTTTACAACGCTCCTAATTATATGTAACTCACCTGTGAAAACAGCGTTCAAATCTGTTGAGTAGTTTTAAAATTATAACGCACCACACAGACAGAAAGACAGACAGACAAAAAGTGCAAATATTGTTTTTTTTTTTTGTTTTTATTACTCTTCTTTAATTGCCCCGTAGAGGTTTTTTAGAAAAATATTTAATGTACAGACACTCGATTTTTACTGTCTTATTATATGTATAGATAGATAAGTACAAAATGCTTTTATATTAATGGAATTAACGCTTTCTCTAAGTAACAAAATAATTCTAGAAAACAAATAAAAAACGAAAACAGAAAATTCCAGCTACTTTCTAGAAACATTTCTTTACTAAAATATTTAAAAAAAAATAGACTTCTAAAAAATTAATAAGAAACAAAAAAAGGAAAACAAAAGAAGTGATGTCTAGCAGGATTCGAACCCTCTACTTAAAAATATGATCCGCTACCTCTACCGATAGGCCAACATGCTTTGCTTATTACTGCCGAAATTTCAAATGGGTTTTGTCTATAAGTTTTAAAGCAGTGTTTGAAGTAAATTTTCAATCGACCATAACTTCTTTTTCCCTTAACCGATTTTGACGAAACAAAGTTTTGACAACGCTCCTAATTATATGTAATCCAACTGTAAAAACCGCGTTTAAATCCGTTGAGTATTTTCGAAGTTATAACGTACCAGACAGACATACATACATACATACATACATACAGACAGACAAAAATTCCAAAAACTGTCTTTTTGGTTTCTGTTACTCTTTTTTAATTGCACTCAATCAGTTTTTTTGAAATATATTAAATGTACAGACACTCGCATTTTAGTGTCTTATTATATGTATTGATTGGCGTAAGTACAAACATATGTACACTTTAAACCCTGCCATAAAACAAGTTTGGTTGATGAAGCACATTTTACAGCGCGTGTGTTGTTGCATTGTTTGGTGAAGTTACCTCATAATTTATTGAAAATATGAGACATGGCTGGCTATAGCTAGATATTGGGTTCAGATATCATCCGACGGTCAACGCCCTTAGGCTTAGGCCTATAGTCGCTATTATGATATACATTATTTGTTAGTCTATTCCAAGAGCTTATAAATACACAGACTAGGAGGCCAAGAATTTTACATTAAATATTGAATATTGCATCCTTAAATGTTAAAACAACTCATGAAACATTTCGTAATAAAATCAACAATATCACCTGAAACCAATCGCAGTCAACATCGAATTATTTTTTATAAATCTATTACGCGGTTATCAAACCCATATGGATAAGTCCCAGACACACCGAGCGCTTAGAGCTCGTGAGCGCTGAACGCACTCGGGAGGGCCCAGAAAGAGTCGTAAATACTCCCACCGCTCACTTATAAATTAGGATCATAAAGCAGTTGGCGAAGTTTGTTGGCGGCACGGCGACCATAAAACATCGCTTACTCTCCGAGGGGAGACGCGTGTCTGGGCTTCACTCGTGCTCTTTCAATTTGGTTGCGTGTCAAAACAGTTAACTTGTGTCAATTTCAGTATCTGAAAATCTTTTAAAACATTACCCTGCGCCCATTTTTCGCGGGCCGCGTAGCTGTGCTTGACTACAAACGTAATTTAATATTTTTTTTATATACCTATATCAATTAATTGTGTACAAAACCATTGTAACCGATTAAATTTTTCCTAGTTATATCAGTACCCTGGCCAGCATTCTAACTGTTTATTCGCCGCTATGTTTTTATCTTGTTATTTGTATCAATTTCTGTCAGTATACAAATTAATATAACCTCTAGCCGCTGATATATTGATATAGAAAAGAACAATACAAATTAGTTTCCACGCAGTATATTGTTTGTTATTATAGGTCAGAATTAATATCATATACATATTATGTACTTATACAGAAACATAACTACTTACTTAAAATAAACCTGTTAAAATGTGCTAGATGTCATTTACCTGCATTTTCAGGTCCCTGCATGAAATACGTGAATGGAACTCGCATTTGAACAATCCGTCCAATTTATTCATAATTGGATTATAAAACCGTTTTATCAACAAAGTATTTCAGATGCGAAATAAAATAATGCCATCACTTTACGATTGTTTCTCATAATACCTTATAAACAACAATATAAGTTGAATATCATCAGTGTATTAATAAATATATTTGTCTAATAAATAAATATATTGTTTCTCATATTAACTTATTCCGGAGAACAATTCAACATAACGGATAATTTTTGAATAGTATGTAAAATCATCCATGCTGTAAAGCTCAGGATAACATTCTAGTTTTTAGAGTTCCGTACCTCAAAAAGCAAAAACAGAACCATTATAAGATTACTTTATTGTCCGTATGTCAGTCTGTCAATTTTTTTTTTACTGGGGAACGCATAACGTATCATGTTGAAATTCAAAACATATACTTACTGGGACTAATTTTTGCAATTTCTAATGGAAATCAAAATGGGGTATTTCATGTTGAACTAGAATTATGAATATCATTCAGCGCATATCCATATCCATACTTCCATATCCATACTTCCATACTAATATTATAAATGCGAAAGTCTGTCTGTCTGTCTGTCTGTCTGTCTGTCTGTCTGTCACCTCTTCACGGCTAAACGGATGGACCGATTGTGATGAAATTTGGTAGGGATGTAGTTAACGACCTGAGGTCAAACATAGGCTACTTTTGGGCGCGATATAACCGAGTCCCACGCGGGCGGAGCCGCGGGGAACGGCTAGTTTAGAAATAAATCTAAGAACTCTAAATTTGTTGTTAAATTTGAAGAAAATAAATAAAAATAACAAATTATTTTTTACAAACAAATTAAAGAAAATTAGAAATAAAAATAAGTAGCACTTGTACAAAATTTCCTTATTTTAACTTGAATGTATGAATAAAATAAATAAATAAAGCAAAAATGGATACGAAACTCTCAGGACGCGAATCTGACTCGTACTTGACCGATATCAAGTTAAGTGTTAAATTCAGATAAATTATAATGTATAAATTAGAGATGTGTTACTAGCGGCCGCCCGGGAACCGCTTCAGGTTCCGTACTTAACTAACATCTTTCAACCATAGACTATCAAAATTATATTTTACAACTACAGAATGTTGACAAGTAGACGAATGAGATCCTATTACTAAGACCTTGCTGTCCACCCGTCTGTCCGTCTGTCACCAGGATGTATCTCATGAACCGTGATAGCTAGACACTCTAGACAGTTAATTATCTTTACCCATGATGTATTTCTGTTGCCGCAATAACAACAATTACTAAAAACAGATTTGAAAAAATGTTTAAGTAGGGCTCCGGTAAAACAAACGTGATATTTTGCTGCTTTGTGCGCGATTCCGACTCGCACTTAGCCGGTTTTTATTTAAAATATAGAATTGTAAGATTTAGATTCGTCAAAGTTGATAAATTTACGATGCAACCGGGAACACGCTAGAATGAAGAAGCTAAAGGGTGCTTAATTTACATTTCCCATATTTGACATAAAAGTTCTCAATTTTCTATTCTCACTGTGAGTAGTCAGACGAATGACTTCGACATATTACAAATTCAAACATATACATTTGTAGTTACCAAAATTTGAATAGGAAATACAATCTCCATATACCAAGCTCCAGTTAGACTTCCTCGTTTATTTATTCACAAAAGGATTTGTTTTAGGCAATGGATTGGTAATTTTTACATACAAACCTACAATCGATTTGAAAAAAAACGGTGCTATTGAAACTGCAATTATAAAAAAATACAATAAGTATCTACATACAACATTCAGGGATAAGAAATTTCTAGAATTATTACTATAGACTAGAATCATTATAAATCTTTTATAAAAGCAGTGGCAAAATAAAGATAGTCTCATTGTTATTCCGTTTAGCAGATGCGCAAGTTTAACTGATAATTCAAAGATCGCGAAATCGCTTGGAAGTAACGCGCGAAGGCGAGTTGGCCGCAGAAGCTTGCTTGTCGCACTTGAAAACTTGGAGTTAGTTTTAGGCGAACTTGTCCCTGTCCCGTCCCACTCATACACACTCTCCGACGACAACTTAGTCACTTTTGTTCACTTACAGCTCAACCGCTGTTCGCCCATAAAGAGGATTTTAAGTTAGTTCATATCTGTGTTTGCGTTTTAGTGGCTTGCATCTCTGAGTTGTCTACAATAAAAGTGAATTGCCGATAAACTTCTTCGGCAATAAACTGTGCTGTCATTTTGTTGCTTTCTGATAATGCAAGATTGCTAATAGCATTAAGTTTACCTACTTGTTGCTCAATCAATACATATAAAAATATTATAAGTCGATTATAATATAACGAAATAGACATAGAAGTATGAAATCGCATGCAGGTATTTTTTTTACTTTAAATAATAAATGAAAAAAATTTATGAATATTTCATTATACATCAAATGTCTAAAACACATTAAATTTCTAATTAACACTTAATAGGTACAAATATAATAATACATGTTGATAAAATTGATATGATTGATGAGAGTAAAAGTTATCAATTTAACTGATGACTATGAATGTGATAACAAGCTCGTTTATCTATTATATATTATGCTTCCACTCTTCAAAGAGCGAATGTCGAAAGAGATAAAAATTAAGTTTCCCGACACGCATTCTGTACTTGGCAATCGGCATCGTAAGAGCAGCGCGTGTAAATAATTCAGCCGATACGAAGCTTGCTCTCGGGGGCTTTGGATGGAATACCAACATCTGATCTGTGATTGCACACGATAAATCTGTTTCAACAACACTACGTTGCTTGCTTGTTATTCTGTAAGTATTATTGTGACAACTTCGTTAGCTCTATTATCTGCTATGAACACAGTCATCGCAACAGTCATGGTAAATTATTAATTGCACTCTCTTTCTCAGTTATTATAAACCTAGTATACAGATGCATAATTTGTATGTAGAATTTCAAACATTAATATTTTTGTACTGTTTCTAAATTGACTGCATCGATCCAAATGTTCCACAGATTGGTCATAAAATATAAAAATAAATCTTTAATTATACCGTATATTTTTTTACTAGCCTGAATTTTGAATAACAATAAATAATTTATCTGGAATGTATCTGAAATACTTATCCTCAAATATTAAAATAACTTTATTTATAGGGTGTTTAATTACCTTTTTAAACGTACGTATTCATGCAATATACACTTCAGCTACGAGTATAATATTACTAGTACGTTACTTTTCCTGTATCAAGCCTTTGACATTTCCTGAATTTGAATATTTACTAAAGAACTGCAAAAGGACCGACTGTTTTCATTGTAGTCCACAAACAAGCATAGAACTGGATAGACGTGACATGCAATACGAATCATAGCTGCAGCCACAAGTATGCACTGGGCGTACGCGGATTGGTGTTAACTGAAAGAGCGAGGAGATTCTTTAAATAGCGTTAATTGTTTGCAATATTTGTTGTTTTAAGACTAAATATCGAATCTTATTTGAAATAAACCAATTAAGTATTCAATGAAAGTTTTTACTATGTAACCTTGATATTCTACACACCTACCACCTATCCGTTTAAATATTCAAATAATATTCAAGATTATTTATAAGATAACTAGCTGTTCCCCGCGGCTTCGCCCCGCGTGGGACTCGGTTATATCGCGCCCAAAAGTAGCCTATGTTTGACCTCAGGTTGTTAACTACATCCCTACCAAATTTCATTACAATCGGTCCAGCAGTTTAGCCGTGAAGAGGTGACAGACAGACAGACAGACAGACAGACTTTCGCATTTATAATATTAGTATGGATATTAATCCTCCTCGTGAACTGTGTAAAGTTGAAAGTCAAAAATTAAAAGTAGCAAATACAAAAACAAAATATGAAAATAACTTCTTTCGTTAAACACCAAGCAACACATCAACTCTCATACGTCATATTACATAACGAGACCAAAAGAAAATAAGTAAAAATATCATTTTCCTGTCATAGCCTCACAGTTTTACAGTTTGCTGTCTTTTATAAAGTTTTCCGAATAATCAAATTAACCGCCACTGAAATCATTTCGGTGGTTCAAAATATTTTAATTGACAAACAGAAATTTGGCCAGAAAATGGCGCTTAAATTGTGCTTGCATTCGCTGGATGTTAATTCGATGAATAAATATCGCGTCAGAACAACATTTAAATTAATTTATTATTATTATTATCATTGCTCTGATACAAAATTACGTTCATTGTTACTTGTGTTATTTTTTTCGTATATAAATCTATGACAATAAAAAATATTGTTTGCCTAAATTCTCCTTGAAAATAATATTTTAATATTTGCTAAAATAACTTCAAAAATATCTATTTGATTATATACATGACATATGTTTTTTGTATCTAACACCTGGTAATTGAAAAGGAAATTAAAATTGTGGTTCCATAAAACTTGGGTTTGTGTGTACCTGTAACTAAAATTTATAATACCTAAAATGATCGCGTGACTTTTCGTAATTATCTGGAAAACTCACCTTAACTTACATTTTATCCATTCAGATTTCATAAAGCAAATTGTTGGGTTTACCAAAACTTTCATTCAAATGTATTAGTTCAAAATTGATCTCTAATGTATTTCAATGTTTTCGATCATTAACCTATTTCGGTGAGAATTGATTGTTCTAGTGCTAATGTGTTCACTATACTTGATCGGAACACCAATAATAAAGTAGGAAGTGTTCAAAGTTTGCACTTACGTGTGCTTACATTAAGGATGTTTCTCGTCGGAACATAAAATTTACATATAAGTTATTTGGTGGAGGTGCGTCTGCTCGTAAATCTCGCGACAAGGGGATTTCTGTTTGTGAAGTTTCTTTTTTATTTCCACTTTATCTGTGTACGCAAAGGACTGTGAATACTCAGGCGCAACGCGGGACTCGCTCAACTTCAATAAATCAATTTGTACTCTTATCCGTGCTTATAATGTTCGTACATCTATGGCAACATGCGCTCCTCCGCACGTGCCGTTCGCGACAAAGGTACTCTCCCGAATATAAAATGTGACAAAGGAAGACTTTTTGAAAGAATAGCATAATCAATCAACTTTTATAAAATATATAGTTAAAACTTAATAGGAGTATATTATCGTTGGTGGGCTATTTATTTACACGTTTTGTTATCTTATCTTTGGCGAAGGTAATTTAAAAATTTAATTCAAGTATCATATTTTTGTAAAATTTTCAGTAAACCACCTAAATGAACTCTTATCGTTAGGTCATACTTAGATATAAGAATGATATGATATGATAATGATACCTATATCACCCTTATTCTTATCATAATTCATCAGGATAGGATAGTTCTAAGCTATCTATGTAATTCACGATATAAGTAGGTATATAATGGAAAAACTACTAAAAGAAGAAGAAAAGAAGAACTAGTAAAATAAACAAACATCAACAACAACAGCCTAGACATACTATTCATAGAAAATCTGACTTTACGAATGCCAAATTCATGGTAGAAAATATACATTTTTCAGTTTGGAAGCTCAGCTAGACAATTAGGCAACCACAGACATACCTAAATGAGTTAGTCATTTGGCCGCCAAATAAAAGAAGTTGACGAAACGGTTTGGCCAGCAGTACGTATCCATTTTGCATCACAAAGTTAGATGTGTTTGTCGTTCTATTTTAAACGCGATAACGCCAACTTTCCAGTCCTCGAAATGTGAATACCTTGTTGCGAAAATGTGACTAACGGAAACTGTACAAGTAACTCGGCTGTCCTTCCGTGAACACATTCAACTCAACGCTCCAGTGTTAACAACTAACGGGTTCTCCATGAATTTAGTTATAGTATATTTGAATGAGTCTTAGTACATCATTGTCTTTGTAAAAGTGACTTAAGTTTTAAGATATTACTCATTGTTACTTATTGTTATGTAGAGGTAGCAATAATTTGAGCACAATTGGCTAGTCCAAAAAAATATAATAGTGCTTTTTTTTTTAATTGTTACAATTTGAACGATTTTTTTTATTTAAAATCAAAGATACATACAGTATAACAACTCCGCGTTGAAACAATGCTGTCTGCTAGAATAAAAATATGACAATGACAGATTACGACAATTAGACTGACTTCTGCTCGCAGTACTGCAAAGCAAAGAGTATATAATCCCAAATATAATACGCCAAATTATAGATAAATAATTGAGCAAACCGCTTACATCACACGTTGACCTTATAGAAATTTCTGGAAATGAAGGTAATTGGGTTTTTGGCAATTATCTCAAAAAATACTTGCTTAATAAAAAATATGACTACCGCAAACTGTTTTCTACGCCTATTCCTCAAAGTGGTTTTCGAATTAGATATCTTTGTAAAAAAATTGAACTGGCCAATTCATTGGATTTAAATTACCTTGAAATTTTAAAATATTATTCACATAACTATGTATTGTGATATAGGTAAAACACAGGTCATCAATTGATTATTTCTATAACCTTTATCAATGTTAGCGGTTGGTACAAGAGCTAGCATTTGGACGTCCAGAGAGAGTTGGCAACCCTAGGCTCTACCCTGCCCCGACCACCCCGCACCTACTTGTGGCCTCACGGACCACGAACCATTTCTATTCAAATTTCTTTATTACAACTATCCACTTACTTCTTTGTTAACTTTGTTTGAAATTCTTTTCCGATTTCCTTTTTCATAACCTTTACAAGTCGACTCGAGTGTAGGGGATATGATTATGTAGTGACAATGTCTGAACATTTGTATCAAAAGTAGTCTATGTTCATCCCTTAGGTATTAAACTATATTCGCACTGAATTTCATCTAAATCCATTCAGCAACTTAATAGTGAAGATATAACTAAAATAGGGAGAGAAGTAGGGATAGGTCTATGGCGATGAATATACATTTCAAAGACTTTGTTATTTTTAACGTTTGCATTTATTACTCTCAGATAGTTTTTTATTCCAATACTTTCAATAAATTGACAAAATAACTATAGTTTCTAATGAATGTTTACCTCAATTACCTGTAGACCCACTGGCGAACAATGTTTAGAACGTTAGGACAACGGGTAAAAAAAATTACCCGTGGACCCACGTGGACCCACCAGGGGGACTAGTGGAACGACGGGTAAAAGGCGTTTATTTAACTACTAGCTGTTCCCCGCGGCTTCGCCCCGCGTGGGAGTCGGTTATATCGCGCACAAAAATAGCCTATGTTTGACCTCAGGTCGTTAACTACATCCCCTCCAAATTTCATCACAATCGATCCAGCAGTTAAGCCGTGAAGAGGTGTCAGACAGACAGACAGACAGACAGACAGACAGATAGACAGACAGACTTTCGCATTTATAATATTAGTATGGATTGAAGAGAACTACCGTATACATAGTTGCATATCGAGTCAGTTTTTTAGGGTTCCGTAGAAAAATGTACAACAGTACCCTTATAGGATCACTCGTGCGTCTGTCTGTCCGTCCGTCCGTCTGTGTCAGCCAATTTTCCCCGAACCTACTGGACCAAAACAGATGAATTTTGGTAGGATGGCGTAATCTTGTGACCTAAACAAGATGTGCAAAGAAAATTAATATTTTTTCTTAAATAAGGGTCATTTTGGGGGGACAAATTAGAAATTAAAAAAAAGTTATCTTATATATCAAACCTTACCGTGTTAAAGAGCGTGTGTGAAAGAGCGAATTATGTGGATCTCAAATATATTTTTGTTATTATTGTGACATAAATAGTTTTCATTTTATTCATGAAAGAAGACGAAAATTAACCATTCTCCCCTCCCTGATCTCCGAAACTACTGAGCCTAAAATTTTGAAAAAAATACGGAATATAGTTCATTGCCTGTGGATTATAGGAAAACCTACAAGAATTCTATCAATTGAAAATTAAGTGGTAAATTTAATATAAAACGTTTACTTACGGAAAACACCACTACATAGCGATAGTAGTAGTTAACTCGCATCTCATAATCCTTTCACATTAACATACCACAATTGAATATAAAAACTGACATTGGCATTATACGGAACCCTCTCCACGCGAGTTCAACTCGCACTTGACCTGTTTTTTAATGTAATATTATATATAAGTTAAATATGCAATAATATTAGTAAATAGTTGGTACATTTTATTTTATACATCGGTCATCTGAATAAATCGATTTGCGTAATTTGCACATGCACAGACACTAATTAACGAGCCTGCAATATCGCCGCCGAGGCGCATCGGCTGCGACTCTGTTATTCGTATTATCTGGAATCACTAACGAATCTACCTGTAAACATAGTTTTTCTGTGTCCAGTCTCACTAAAAGGTCACGATTTTTTTTTCTATTCATTTCATTTTTAGTCAACATATTTTATTTTCCCATATTAATATATACCTTAAAGTCTTACATACATATAATTAAAATAAACACGTTATAATGTCAGCAACGTATGTCGCAGAGTTTCAGAAGGCAGACGCCCTCGGAACTTTCTAAGGCCAGAAGTCCTCCTTCATGAAGGTGTCCAGATGAAGTGAGGGCACTCTCATCAAAACGAATTAAAATTTGCTGTATGACGAGATGCCAGTCTTTCAGTCAGTTATATTTCTATAAATTGCTAAACTACACAAAAAAGGCAAATATTTTATCGCTAATACTTCCAGTTGATTATGCAAGTAGAGAGGATTTCATGTCACATGTTACAAGTTATGTATGTGCTGGCATATAAAGTTTTGTCTGTCTGTTCGGGTAATCTGCAAAACAACTAGCTTGTATACTGATTAATAATACTGATTACTTGTATAGGATTAAAAAAAGGAAACTTTTATTTTAATAAAATAGCTCTAGTTTCTTTTAAAAATATCCCAAAATAGAAAGAGCGCAATTATTTCCGTGGCAACAGTTAATAATTATTTTAAAGCATATTTCTTCGTAATACATACATTAAGATGAAATTTATTATTTTTTTATTATCATAAAGAAAATCAATCTACACACTAAAAGTATGTTCTAAAACATGGTACCTATAACTTTTCCGTTATTTTACATATTTTTTGTACACTTGTGCTGAATTTAAGTGATTTAGTGTAAAAAATCTCTAAATCCTACTAGTGTTGAAATATCTTTACGACTGACAACCACTTATACGTATGTTCTGTGAGAATGGCCGAGGGAAATAACGAAGTGAGTGAAGTAAGAATGAAATGTCATAACACAGTGGCGGAATTTAAATTCTTTTACAAAGTTTACACGAGCACCGTTCTTTCAGTGGTTACAAAGTTTCTACACTTAATTTATATGAAAATTTCTTCTCACAGACAAGTGACACGAACATTTTAAACATGAATGCTACAGCTTTTTGGTTAGCTGCTTTATAATAGAGTAGATTTTTTTGAAACGGTAAATCTTAAAGACATATGGCATATAATAATGAATTAGCTTTAAAATTATCAAAGTTAATTAGGTACACAGAGTCTGAATGGCGTCCATATCACTGAAAAAAATACTTATTTATACACAAACTTTTCGTCAATCTTTAGCGCAAAAAAGTGACCCTATAACTATTTGCAATACGTAACCAAACCTTTCCTTTTTTTTGAAAATCACTATTGTTAAATCAAGTTAACTTCATTAGTATCTTGTAAAACTTTGGTTATTTCTCAAATAGCCGAAGTAGTTAGGTAAAATATTTTTTTCAGTGTATAATCTCCGACCTAAAGATAGGCCCCTATAACTTGCTGTAAGTGTCGTAAGAGATGTGCGAGAAAATAAACGAGATGTAAATCTATAATTTGTATTCTATCTTTATACGACTGGTGGCAGATTCCACCAAAAATAGCATTTTAATAACGTAGGTCATAAAAATAATTTCAAATCATAATAATTCTTTGTTTGTACGTAGATCTCACTACGTAGGTTTAAATTTCAGGGCTTTAGACACGAACATTCTATACATATAGAGATATGTAAGGGTATTTTATATATTTATAAAATACTAGCTTTTGCCCGCGGCTTCGCCCGCGTGGACTTCCCGGGATGAAAAGTACCCTATGTCCTTCTCCTGGCTCTAAACTACCTCCCTGACACTTTTCAGCTAGATCGGTTCAGCCGTTCTTGAGTTATAAGTGGAGTAACTAACACGACTTTCTTTTATATATATAGATACTTAATTACCAATAGAAACAAAAGTCAACAAGACAGGCTAAAGTTCAGTAGAAAATTAATGAAGATTACAAAATTCACGCCCATTGAGTTCCCAGTCCCGCTCCGTCGAACCTTTGACTCCAAGTTGCTTGTTAGACTAAATTGAGAGTAATAATAGGACTCATTTGTTTGGTTTAAAGGTTTTCTGTTTTACTCTCGAATGTATTTCCACAATCAAACTCAAATAAGTTACATGGAATTTATAACATTATTGTTACATGAAGACAGTTTTTTTAGTAAATGATTTGTAATGCAAGAATTGATGTAGTAGTGGTAGTGAATAAGTACGCGCGTAATTAAACAAACTGAAATAAGTCTCTAACCGTGCTTCGGAAGGCAAGTTAAGCCGTTTTTTCCGGCTACCATCTGGTAGTCGTAAATGGAACCAGGTCTGAGGTCAAAAAGCAGTTCCGAAGAACTCTGTCATCATAATGATTATGACCTTCCTCATTAAATATAGATAATTTAAAGACTTCTTAAAAAAGAACAATAAAGCAAATATATTGTTCATTAAGTAAATAAATAAAATAAACACTGTATATTTATTTAATAAATGAGAAAACTACTTACTTTCTTCCTTTGTGGTCAGTGTAGACAATGTGGTTTCTCGCGGCGGGTGTCTGGCGACTCCTGCTCAGCGAGTGCGAGTCGACCATAGCCATCACTCTGCCCAACCAGCCTCGATGCCCACTTCCAAACTATCCGTGTACTGACCACCCGCCAGAATAATTCGTCGACTGCTCGGTTGGCTACGTTTAACAACTTTGGATGGTTGGCTTGTTACAACTGACTATTCTCCCGACATTGTATACACAGTTTAGACTTCTTGGCTGTGTGAAAGTTTCCCGGTCTGTTGATTTTATCTGTTAACATTGTCATGTTAGACTAGCAATGTTTTTTAAATTTAAGCCATTTAAACTATTTAAGTAGCCAATTAGGATGTTTTACAATTTCATAGTGATCTTTTAAATTTGTTATCTGAACATTAATCAGTTTTGAACTATAGTTTTGGCATGTGCAATTAAAAAGGTTTTTTTTAATGCTATTTATTAAATTATTATTTTTTGTTATTTTAGCTACTTTTCGATTTACGATTGTAACAAAATATACTAAACAGTTTTGTAACATATACAAAAGATTCGTATCCCTTACAGACTACATACATAATCTTTGCCGACAGTTTTATTTTGTAGACAAATTATATGTGCGTCTTTATTGAAGAAAAAGGTTTGTGTATTATAAAGTATATAAACCTGTTTACATAAGAATATATTTACCTTCAGCGGTAGGCGTGGCTTGGGATCGAGGCGGGCTTATTTGGAATCGACAAGGAGGTGGAGTGGTGGCAGTTGTTTATCAATATCTACACTCAATAAAACAAGCCTTTTTTCACCAAATACATCATGTTCATAAAATAATAGAGAAAAAAATTCTACCAAATGTTATGAAACTCGCACTTTTGAAATTTGTGTAAAATAAACTGAAGGAAAAAATCACTACCAGACCTGAATCATTCCTGTCAAATATTTTGCAAATGTTGAAATGTTTTCTCATTTAATAAATTATATTTCGCAAGACAGTGTACAAATGGGCTTTAATTAACTGGGGAATGTCGACAAAACGGCAAATATGCTGGGATCGCCCGGGCAGGGGCGCCGAACGGCACGTCGCCCGCCGCCCCGTGGCCCCGTGGCCGCTACGCTAACTACAATTTACATTGGGCGCTTATTTGTATAAGATACTGCAAAACAATTTAACTGCCGCAGACACTAAATCGTTTCGCGCAGTTAACCTTTGTATTTTCGCTTTTTTACTTCCTTGAAGAATTCGTACTGATTTCTCATTAAGTAAGTTATTTCGTTCATAATTTATTTTATTTTACGTCAAATATTTTTACATATAACAGACGGGAAATTAAAATTTTACTCACTTTTTCAGTTCTTGGCTTGACTTTCCCTTTTCAACATAATTGAATCTTGATACTTTTATATGATATTAATTTTTTTTTTGTTTAATGTAACTGAAATTAAAACAATAACAATTAAAACTGTCTCTAGGATCCTAATAACATTTCACATTTCCTAAACTTAAGCGTAAACGCATTTCATCGTCTGACGGTCGTTACGAAATAAGTTGGATATGCGCGACGATCGTGGTGATAGAACCCCGTTCACTCACCTTCAAGGCTCACAGCCAACTGAGTATTTCTCTCTTTGCTCCACAAATATTCTATTTCAGAACCGACCTTCACAGGAATATGAGACTTATTTTAATGACAATTAAGTCAACTTTACATTACAATGCTCATAAAATTTGATCCGACCATAGAGTGAACATGTTGAGAATACGTTACGAAAATCTAATTCTTCGTACATGAGCATAATGACGGCTTTAGAACCAAAGATGACGAGAAACTCAAATTTTAGACGAGATGACGAATCTCTTTAACGGAAGATCTCTATGTTTAAGATACGAGAGTCCATTTTACAGGTAAAGAATCCCTAAGGGAGGCGGTCGTAAGGTTTGAGGGGTGGCGCGTAAAACGGACGCATGCGTATATCTCTAGATAATTTCGCTAACTCTGAACTTGTCTGATGCTGAACTGATTAGCGTTTAGAATTTAAGAGAATTTTAGTATTTTAATGTATACGAAAAAATCCTTTCGTAATTTAAAATTTCAGAACCAAATAAACAAGCAATCTTATTAAGTTAATATCAATCACACAAACAAACTACAAGCAAGCAAACTTCTTAATTTTATGTTTTATAACTGAATATTGGCGTAAGTAAAAATAAGCATGTTTGTAATACAACTAAATTATATCATTATCTACTTCAGTTTAAAAGAGCTTTTGAGTCCATTCTCACCAGCGGGATTAGTGTTTAAATGTTTCTTACACCACAAAGAGGATTATATAAAAGATTCTCTGGCAGCAAACGAATGATTTTACATAAACTTATGTAAATTTTCACAGTATTTTCCTATTAAAGTAAGTAATAATATAATAAAATAAATAATATCTACCGGAAACTAAATTAAGCTCTTCACATTTCTATATACAAACGCAATGATATAAACGAAAGGAAATTTGAACATTAAATGGCAAATCCAAATTGAGTAGCGCAAAGTTAGATGACGTCATAAAACATTTGTTTGGCATCAACACGCGTGGTCCGCGCGGTCTCCTCACGACAGTCTCTCAATATGAGCTTTGTTACCGCTTTGCGCGGCATTTCTTGTGTCACTGCATTGAATATATCGGCTGCTTTCCTTTGTGCACGGAATATTGCTCGTCTTTTGTCGAATGAACGTTACCTCCCCGCGAGTTGTTTCTGTGAAGAATTTCGCGATTGCAAAGTAATATTTGCCCTTAAGAATTTCGCTGTGTTTCTTTTATGTTTGAGATGACTTTACTTCAGTTATATTGTGTAGGGCGATGTAGTTAGTTTGTTTTAATTCCCATAAATTGTTTTGTGTCCCATAAATTTAATAGTGGAGGTTGTCCAGGAGTCTATTTCTTATTAACTCTTAGTAGACTTTTCAAGTAGTTTTTGTAGTATTTTAGGTCATTGCCTAAAATCATTAATTTCCACTTTATTCTTTGCAAACATTGTCTCCCTAGAGTTGTGGAGCGTTTTTGTGATACATGCTTTCCAGACATGATGGCGAGCGCAATTGCGTAACTTTTCTCGTTCAGATGCTGCATGCGTTCGTCCCATCTTCAGCAAGAATTTTATTTTATTCTTGTCTCTTTCTGGGTGTATTAAAATATCCAGATATGATTATGGATGCGGAGGTATTTAAGTTATTTCTACATGGTTTTCCAAAATAAAATATTTGCTTATCTAGCTGTCTTTCGTGAATTTGTCCATGTAAAAGATAAATGAAATGTACAGTCAACAAAACTACTATTTTGTGAATCATAGGTGTTTTACAATTACATTCATGCATTTTTTATTTAGTTACGTCTACAGAAATAAAGGAACTTGCTAAAGATAGTCAAAAATGGAAGGAACTCCACCGACAAGAGCATAGCTCTTAAATTTATGATGACAGGAATGATAAATTTTTAGCAATCAATATTAGACGACTTCTTTTCAAAGATGTGATAACTGATAGCTTTATAAGTAGCATTGTTGTTTCTACGTTATTTAAAAAAAAATACTTCGTTAATAAAATTATCTGCGTAAATAGTTTATGCGTGCAATTACACCGGCTTGTAGCCGCAGTCACCGTTTCAACTCCAATAGACTTCTAACCGCTAATTAGGGTTGGATTAGCGACGGTCACTAGATGGCCGGCATGGCCGCGCCTCTACACTCTTGAGATTGCTTGTTAATTATTTCGAAGTTCATTTTAACTAGCATAGTTTCTTAACTAAGCTTTACAAAATCTCTTTTGTGCCTAATTTTCAATTTTGTCAGTTTATTGAGAACTCAAATAATTTTATGAGTTAAGTACCTTGATTCAAATAAAGTTTATTGAATGGTATGTTAACATCTATCGCTATCTAAAATAAGTACTATGCGTAAAATAAAGTTATGTTATGTTGAAATAGTCAGTCATATATTAAATCTTTAAAAAGTTTAACTTTACCATGTGCTACCATTCCCTAAGAAAAAGATTTAGTTATTTTTCTTGCTAATAGGTGGCACTACAAGGATTGCAAAAAAATTATTTAGTTAAGATCTTACTTATGTTTGGAAAAAGAGTGAATTATTAAAACACGCTTTTTTAAAGTATCATCATCCTACCACAAAATGATTTAGTGCTTTATTTAATAAGTTATCGGATTTAGAATCACAGTGTCTCAGGAGATCGATAGATGGTATTAATATGCCTCAGTATGAGGAGACTCTATTAGTACACTAAAAAATCAGCGCGTTTCTTTGTCTGGTTTAGGTTTATATCTTTATGGTATATCATATCTGTATGGCGGTTGAGTATCTATACCTACTAGTATAGTATTCTGTAATCTGTGATTTTACTTATTCTATTGAAGTTATACTTAACCTTATGCACTATCGTATACAGACCTGTCTGTCGTCAGCAACTTTCAATACATAAAAAGTGCATGCACAATCAAAAATGTAAATTAAGCGACAAACATCCCTAAATAAGCGGTTCCATTTATTTAAGTCAGAATTTTCGAGTCATTACAAAACCCTATCAGCATAATTTGTCTGTAATTATGAATTCGCGGTACACTACGGCCCCAGACAGTAACAATGTGATAAAAGCTGGGTCGTATGCCGTACACGTTACCCTGTTACATTACGAGACACACAAGGTGAAAATCAAGCTAGTTTAACCAACATTCAAACTTTGCAAAATAGTGTAAAAATCTGAACACTTTTTCTTAACGTCAAATCACTTTGATAACCAACCACCACTACACTATATGAGGAACTTATGATATATACTAAATTTTCACTGTTTATTCGATTGAAACAAGATCACAAAAAATAAAAATGGTTTAGTAAAAGGTAAAATGTCGTTGGTTTTTTATATAAAAAAAATGTCTACTTTCTTAATTATTTTTACAAAAACATATCCAATTACACATCACAAAATAATTTGTCTTTGCAAGATGTTCTACAACGTTGATAAAAGTAGGATTTCGACTTATTTAGAAATGAACGTTCGGCAGATTTGTTGTACGTTCTTGATGGCTGTGTTCACAGTAGGATGCTCGAACAACTGCTAATTAACGCTGGATTACCAACCGGACCCAACCGCTGTGCTTACTGTTTTCAACTCGATTCGAAGACAAAGCAAATAATGCGCAACAATACCTGTAATTACATTACATTTTTAAATCCGGAAACTTGTCAGATCATTTTATATTGATACCTTATGCGGCAAAAATATTTGTACTCATTGACTTCAGCAACTGACCGTAATTTGTACCTCTACTACTATATTGACTTCATAAATAAGAACCAAATTTTTATAGTCATGAAATAGAACTAGATGACTTCCGAAACAAATAACTATTTAAATGTTACTTATTTCTATGGAAGAGCGATATTTTTTTCTATTTCTCTTCTCACATTGATTATCATAAGTACCTAGTCAAGTTTTACATACTGTGTAATATAATACGGGGTTATTTAAAAAGTTAGCCAGTATTAAATATATTTTTGGACCCTTCGGGCACAAAATACCATCTTGAAATATATGTTCTTTATTTATAACTACTTGACACTTATAAAATACTTCATAAATAGAAAACATATGAAACCCATTTACCCACGCCAAAGGAAACAATGAGCCAGCAACAATGTCAAAGGTTACCGTAGTGGTACAGTAAATCTAGTTGTGTATTCTGGCCGCGCCGGCCGCAGCTGCCGCAAATAACAGAAAGAGCAAGTCCTCAGGGCATCGCTTTAGCTTTTCAATTTCCCTTTCGGAATTATTCGTGCTAATCGAATACGACCGGCGGGGTCTGGGGACACGATTGCTATGATTCATTCATGAGACCAACGTTACAGTCCAATTCAGAAACTAACATTATTGTACCCGATATCAGGCCCGGGTTGAGCTATTTACTATTGTCGCAAATTTTCGCAGCTATTTTTTTCCTATACAAAGTAAGTTATAATTTATTTGCTGACACAAAAAGATAGATTATATGCTTATTCTATGCCACCAACAAAACAAAAAAGTGATAGAAGAATTTTAGTTTCGTTCAATATGACGTCTCTGGGCGTTGCATCCTATCCATAGATCCCATCGCATGCGAGCGACGGTCCTTAAAATAATGAGAGTACAGAGCTACACAGCTTTTTACAGTAAAGTTTACCAGGTAATTAAATTTATCAGCGAACCACAAACTAATTATATGAAGAACTGGTTAAGTGCAAGTTGGTTTTTATATTTCATAACAAAACAGTTTATTTTTTTGGGGAGCTGTAATTAAATTAATCATACTTTATCTGTACAAATTGGGTGACAATTAATCCACAAACCACAAATGACCCCCTTTTCAAATAATTAGGCGACAAACTGACTGTCATTCATTCTATTTTGACTAAAAGATTTTCAGAATGCACATAGATTTTCAATTCAACTATTATTCCTATTTTATCAGCCTTTGTTTGTAATAATAACTTTTTTGCACAAAATAAACAAAAATTCATTACACAAGATAAATGCAATTGTTGCTACATTTCTGCCCACTATAAAATTTTGGGCTTTTCTGCATCTATATTATTTATATCTTACACCAAATTGTATTTTTTAAAAATCATTTCATAGAAGTGTTAGCCGCGAAGGAAAGCGAGCGTTGGCCAGCCAATTTAGCTAGAAGAACCCTGGTTTTTCCTTGACTTCAGCATTCAATAGTAGTCTAATAAGAATGAAATAATTTAACTGCTTGCCTTTTTTTCGTTTTGTTCTTAATTAGGCGTAATAAACAGTGATTCGATATATTCTTACAACTTAATGAGGTATCTAAGATTAATTGTATAACCAATATATGCAATCAGAGATTACTATATACTCCTACAGATACAATTTGCCGGTGGAATTGAAGCACTATTATACTACACCAGAAAAATTATGAAGTTAGTTGACTACACAAATTTTCACAAACTATTTATGTAAGAATCATTTCTATAGTGTCAGTAATTTTCTCCTCGTCGCAAATGATGAGGCGCGGGAGCTACTCGTATTGTCGCTCCATTAATGAGCGCAGGCCGGCCGGGACAGTCGCGCGGAAGAGGAAAATTAAACCTCTGGGCCTCGGGCTTGTGTTCATTACTCCACACCCGATTACTCCACCGCTGTTTGTGAATGCAGCGCTAAAATATCACCCCTGAAAGAGCATAGCGCTGCTCGCGTGCACATTGCGAATGTTAGAATTAGAAATAGCGATAATTAACGTGTTACCGCATTAATAAAATAATGTAAATAATTATTTACATAATTTTATTCATTATACGAATTTTGGAGTAGAGTAGGTGTGTATTATGCATTTAATAGCATTGACACAGATAAGATTTTTATAAGAAAAACTGTCCTCCTGACTCATTTGCTAATTATTAAAACAAAATTAAAAATAATGAAATAATAATAATAATAATTATTATTAATTTAAAACAAATAGTTATATTATACTACTGAGTAAATATTAATATATGTTTTATTATGCACTTTTTTATTCTACAATTTTAATTACATTTTATCCCGTTCATAAGCAGGAACCTAGGGGAAATGTTTGTTAACCCTTATAGATTTGTGTGAAGATTTTCCATTTAGTACTGAAATTATTATAATTTACATTAACCATATACCAATTTTTAACAATTCTTTTTAATAAAAATTTTCTATTTAATAAAAAAACTGTAAAAATAATAAATATCACAACATAAGGACTTTATTTTAATGCGAAAAATAAACAAATAAATTTCAAATCCTTGTAACATTATGGCGCGAGTTTGTTTTTCATTTTGTTCAGAACATTGGTTGGCGCATAAAGTCCGTGGGGCATTGCTTTAAGATTTCAATTTCCTTTCCGGAATTACTTGTACTCTAATCGAACACGCATCAGGGGACACGGGACGGGGGAGCGTCACAACCGCAAATTACTCGAGCACTCTGCGTGCGAATGTTTAAAATATATTATTGAAAACGTTCTTATTGTACAAGTGAGCAGGTGCTTCGTAGCTCTTAATTATGCACGTGACAGTTAAGTGATCGTTCCGTTCGACAGCTTCTTGTGCTTATTATAATCCTAACTAATATTATAAATGCGAAAGTGAGTTTGTTTGTTTGTTACGCTTTCAATCCCTATCTACTGCACCAATCTTCTTAAAATTTCGCGTACACATAGATACAAGTATTAAGAAGGACATAGGATACCTTTCATCTTGGGACTGTTCCCGTGAAAAAATTCAAGCGGGTGAAGCCGCGGGCAAAAGCTAGTATTCAAATAATAATAAATCATATTAACAAGGTAATAGATATTCCAACGGAAATTTTACGTAAATACTATATCTACTTACCTTTATGTTTTGAAGTGTTTCCATTTTTAACCTTCTTATTATCTTATGAAAATAAATGTTCCTTATTATAAATGATCATTCTTTTTGTTATGAAGTATATTTGTTGTGGCTTGTTACCCATGTACCTAATCCAGGATAGACATTTTTATTTCCATTTGTCTTTCAACATTCTGTTGAATATTAATTCTATTCGATTTTTGTCCCCAATTTTAAAATCCCATGATAATTGAAATGTCATGACTTCTTCATCTTAGATACTAACTGGATAACTAGTGTCAAATGTTTAACTTCAACTTTTTACACGAAACAGCAGTAAGTTATACCGGGTGGCACGGGCGGGCGCGGGTGCCCGACAGTAGGCGTGCGACAGCCGCTGATTGTAAAGCGCTCACAGACGGCGCCTATTCGATTTCACGGCTCGCCGCGTCCGATATTTATTGTCATCGGTGCAGTTGTACGACACGGCGGCGCCTACTGAACCGCGTTGAAAAATCTCTATTCCCGAAATCGGACGAAAACATTCCGACAATCCCCTGAACCATCAAGTTTTAGCAAAAAAGATCCAATCGACAACGTGTATCGCAAAACATCATTTGTTAGCAGACGCTTGACTACATTTGATAACGCGCTGAATAATCATTTCTAAAACCTAAGTGTGCGTTTAATTCTGGGTAGGTAGACAGAATGAGAGATAAATCGACACGCCATAATATTTCTTTGTCTTCAGAACCCTAAAAATACGTGAGTAGGTTATTTGTGGCATTTCATAAGCAAATACAAAAGTCCCAGCGGCTTAGCGTTAACAATCGTTCTTTGAATATGTTTTCGAGCAGGCAGCCGACACCTTGTCTCGTTAGTAAAAACTGACGGCACTATGCGATTTATCACCTGCACACGACACGGAGGCCCCGCGAGCCGAGTTTCCTTGCTAGACCTGTCAGGACTGCGACGGGAATGAAAACAAACGTGAGACTTTAACTCAGTGATAATGCTGCTGAATCAGCTCCTTAAACAGTAGAACTGCGCGATATCACGTTATAATATATGTTATCCGCTGTGTTTTTTCGTCATGTGTGCTATACGAATAGTTGCCCACACTGATGATTCACTTCTCACACGCAATTACTTAGCGTTTTGTTAACCAAAACCAACCAAGCTTAACGATAATCATCTCCTGATAGCAGCAGAAACCATAGTAGTAATAAAGAATCTATGGCAGAGACCGTTAGATACTATTGGACAGTGTAAAATAATATTCATTATTATTTTAAGTTGAAGTATGAAAATATTTTTAATGTTAGTACATATTATTCAATTTTTTTTTTAATCAGGTCAGGTCTTTAAACTACCAATAATTATTTCTTGATGTTTTTAGATTCTCTCAAAGTAAGAAACGAAAACTAGCGCACTTTAGCTGCAAGCTGTTATTGGGCTTTTCAATCGATATATTCCCAGACTTAATCTGATATCTGTCCCAGAGACACGTTTTAATGTTATGAGTATTGGCCCGCAGGCGATCGTTAGTCCATTAAACTAGATCCGATTCAGTCAGGGTCAGAGTGTGACCTACTGAATATACTGAATTCATAACCATTGCACTACCCAGCGAAGAGCCAAAGATGGCGATTACTATGAATAAATTGAATGGCTTCGAGAAGTCCTTTTCAGCTTAGGGTGTAAATTATCTTGAGATCTCAATACAATTCACCATCATCGCCGTAATTGGTATATTGCCAACTCCATGGATATTATACACCTATTGTTGTTTGAATTCAATTGACAATATTTCAATTACATATTATTTCTACAATTTCTAAGCAACGAGATATTTTGTTTTATGAAAGCGGTTTATTAAATATATAATTATAATAAAGTATATAAATTTAAATGGATTGCTATATATTAGCAACATATTTAGCAATCTAAGCGCGGAAGAGATGCCTCAGACAAACTGAAAAACTTAAATGGATAAAAATATGTCTTATATCTCGCTCTCTTATCTTAGTTGCATTCTCACTTTTTTACAATTTTCTTGTTTTTCTGCTACGCTTTTTACAGTCTTTGCCATTCCTTTTTGTGAGACTATTTGCACTCAAGTGGACTAGGTGTGCCTTTGAGTTTGCCCATTCTACTGGGCCCTGGTGGAAGCGGCTTCACAAAGGCAAACACTTGCTTAGCTTACGAGGCAACTCCTGCAGCTCGTCCGCTGTCACGGACAGACCTCTCTTATCCCTGTCAATAAACAGGTACCTTTGGTGGTTTGAGCTAATTAAGCAAATCAGTAACACAAAACATACCAGTCCGCACTAGATACACCATTGTCATACTGATTCAGTGAAATAGCAGTTACCGTTTTAAGCGATACCGTGTAGCACAAATGAGTGAGCGACCGGCGACAGGCCGTTTGCAGTACTTGGCAAACGGTCGGTGGCCGACTACGAATACGAATACAGGCCATCTGCGAACGCCGCAGTCTGTTGACAAACAGACGAATCTGTTTAGATACGTGATTACTCGTAAGCTTGGTTAATCATTCCCTTTATGACTACGTATTGTATCTTAATGCAGAGACGAATCAGGCCCTTGTCTAGGCTTTTAATTTCTTTTATGGATGGAAAAACCTAGATAAGCTATTAATCAACATATAGCTAACACATTTGATACACTTAAAACGTGACTAATAACGATAGATTAAAAAAAATTTGCCTCGCGCGCGCTATTCGAAATTCTTTTCGTATAACAATAATATTACACAGATTGAAAGCCCCAAAGAAATTGGCGATCTAGTATAATGAGGTACAGCTAAAAACATAACGGTACTATAGGTGTATAGATAAACTCAAGAACCCAAAAATATCTAGAGTAGCGGATTAAGTGAAAAAAAATATTACGATTTAATTGTTTATTATTCATTATTTGCCGTAGTCGGGTAAAAATAATAAGCATTGCACAAATATAACTATTTGTGCAATGCTTATTATATTCTCCAAATGACTTTCATCCGAAAGGATTAAGCCATTTTGCTTAGATTGTTTTTGTTTTCTTGCTGGTACCTCTTTTAAGTCTTTCTTAGTTAGGGTCTAACAATATTTTTTTACAACCTTAAAAATAATTAAATAATTATAAAATGAAAGAAATAGTAGGGTATATGTTTATTTATACGAGAACTATTATTTTAAGATAAAAATTACTTAAATATTAGTGTTATACGTGTGCTCGTATGTTAATTTGTAGCACTTAAAAGCTATTTAAAATTGATTCATTCAATTACAAAAGTAATCGGTGATAAAATAAGATTACTGGGAATGTTATATAATCCTGCGATATTTTATAGCTACCTTAAAGACAATAATAAAAGTCGTATACTCGGAATGTGATTAAATTATCATTGCAAAATTGGCTGCAGTTACAGCTAGCTGGAAATTATAGCTTTAAATGTAGAAGAAGTGTAATGTGATGAATAAATGAACTATTTATTTGTATAAAAGTTCATATTTTGTAATAGAAAATTTTAAAATATACATATTATAAAATATAAAAATAAAAATAGCACAAGTTGAAATTTAACTGTAATAAGTACAAGTAGCTTAGTATATTAACCAAAGAGTAACTTTGTTTTCTTTCGTCGCCCCTAAAACGTCGCTTATTAATTTGATAAAAACTTTGACTGTGGAAGTCCTCAATTAGTTTAATACATTACCTGAATAAATTATTTTAATTTCGATTTGAACCCTAAGAACGATGTAAGTAGCTACTTAACCCGAGCAGAAAATAAATTATTTTAATATTTTACCCGGTGCAAAGTAATGTTGTTGGCTGTTTTCCGGCGAGATTACGAACTAATAACATTACAAAACAAGCTCTTTGCGGGTAAATTATGCATGCACTCTCGGATCATTACCACGGCTTCGTTGGCCTGCGTTCAAGATCTTATGAACCTCTCAGCTGTGAAATCTATAACAACTCTAATGGAAAAATAGGAAAATTAACTTATTCGTTATTCAAACATTATATTGAAATTTGCAAGTTTTATTTTTCTGAAATAATATAAATTTTGTGTTTTTTTTTGATTGGCTGTTTTTTTTCGCTTTATTTTCACTACGATAGTCTTCCATCTCGCTCGCCATTATATGTCACATGCATCTCCATTTCTTAGTGCATCGCTTTATTAGTTCTTCTTGCATAATATCGAGAGTCACGTTTGTATTACACAAAGCCTATTTATTGGTTTTGTACTTTTGATTGGTATATTAAAGCATTACTCTCAATCCATGTTTGAAATAAGAAATGTATCAGAATGGACTGAGAGCAGGCGGCCGGGGTAACACATCGGAGGATCCCCCGAGAGGCCCGGATTAGCTGGATCTTTTGGAAGCGAGGGTAAACATCCGAGTGGCCCGTTCAGAGGGTTCGGAAGGCGAACATTACTTGCTACATATTATATTGTAGGTAATTTTTGTTTCGTATCTGATTCTCGTTATTAACGAATTTAATCATCGTTTTAAAATATGACCGGCGGAAGGTGGACCACAAGGATTTCGTGCTCTTGGAGTCAGTTCTGTATGTACAGTGGGCTGCAGAGAAATCTGACCCCCTTTCAATAGCGATACTTGTGGCATGGGGGTCAGATTTCTCTACAGCCCACGTACGAGTATATTTGTATCCAAATGTTTATAAATGCCGAAGTCTGTCTGTCTATCTTTGGACAAAATTTTATGAAATTAGTATGGATATAGTTAAAAACCAGGAATCAAACATAAGCTCTTTAACAGGATATAACCGAGTACCACACTGGGGGATCCACGGGCAACAGCTAATGTATCATATAAATTGTTTTATTTTTTAATAATGTGGTTATGATACTGTGAGTGACAAGTTTATTTACCTTGCTAATTTAAAAGTAATTAAAGCTATATTTGGCCCCAAAAATACCCCAAGTAATAACTTCATGTTTAATTAAGTCAGAAGATTAAAAATATGCACAAGGATTAGACGAAATACCACGATGCTATACTAGTTCGCAAAATTTTTTTCTCTCATTTATGAATTATACGTGGATAAGCCATTTTTTTCTGGTGTTTATATCTGTCACGTCTTATTAAATTATCAGAGATTGAATGCTCCATCTGAAGTCAATTTAGCAAAATTTTAATATAGGATATGAACTGTGTCATTCGTATTACCTAGTAATGAGTATGTTATTAAATTAGATCATTACGCGTTGTACTAATGCTAATTTGTAATCACTGTCTTGGCACAATCTTGAATACATTTACATACATATTTTTAAATAATTCTAATTTTTCTTCCGTTTAGTAAGTTCGTTTGCTTATGAAAAAACGTCTGTCGTGTAACATACATGTAATTCAAAAATAAACAATTTGCATTGAGATCACTTACCATTCTACTCAGGCCTCTAAGATAAAAGCCAGGGAAATCTTCGGAAGCGTTCAAATTCTTCGAGCGCGGTGGCGAACCGTCTCTGCCCGACGGGCGGTAATAAAAACGGCTTAAATAGGATTTTAACCGCGAGTTCCTCGCCTTAATTAAATTGGATTTGTGAGTGAAAGAAATATACGTGAAAAATTCGTGTCGATTATGTCAGAGGAACGAGTTTCGAATCCCTTTTTGGTAAGCGGATTATGTTCGTCTCCCAAAGATTATTATATCTGAATTAAGGCACATTCAAATTTTTCAGTAAGTAAAATACGTTCAAGTATGTC
The DNA here is from genome assembly GCA_947044815.1 of Apomyelois bistriatella. Taxonomy (NCBI): domain Eukaryota; kingdom Metazoa; phylum Arthropoda; class Insecta; order Lepidoptera; family Pyralidae; genus Apomyelois; species Apomyelois bistriatella. The sequence continues at coordinate 5,781,818 of OX345693.1, forward strand.
GCGCATCGTGTATCGTAAGGAGGAAGAGCACACGACAGGAAGCAACAGCCGGAGCTACGCCGCGCTGCAGTCCCAGCGTGTCGTAGCCCCGTAGTACACTTCGTAGACTTCGTAGCAAAAGCTCGTAGCACGTAGCACTACATAACTTTTACACATGCAAAATTATTTTGTACCGAGTCTCGCCAAATTATTCTACATTTTGTACACTTGATTGCCTTTTCATAATATCATTGTAGTAGCATAATATTAAAACTCAGAATGACGCCGGTAACAGCTGCAGTAACTGGGTTTTAATTATCACTTACAACGCCTTTCAGCCGCGGAAAATTACTCTCATAAACCATTTAGAACAGAGAATAGCTAAACCATTTAAAATACCAATTAATAAGATATTGCAACCAATTTTTAAATAATTTTTGTCTCATAAATATTTTTTTAATCCCCATCGTGTTAAGAATTGTAATTGACATAAGTCATTTTTAATTAAATTTATTATATTGGCAGTTTCCGTTGTAGGTTGGTAATGAAATCAAAGACCAGTCGATTTTGAATAACATTATCCCCCGATTAACATTCAAGGGTCGATTTTTAAGTTGGTTACAAACGCGGGCCGGTATGTAGGCAATAAAACTGTTCGTCCCTTATCCGTCATTCAGCCCTTAGAGATTTCTTCTGGGGGAATAATTTACGTTGATCGTCCGGAAGGGGAGCGTAACTGCCTCACTGAAACTTTAAGCTTTCACTCAGAACGGTCGCGAATCGCGGTATCTCAACTTTAAGTAATAAATTTTCGATAGAACAATAAGAAAGTTGGCTATTGGACTTATTTTCTAGTAAAACTTACAATTCATTAAGTACAGTCTATTAAATTTTATGAAGAATACTTCTCTACACTCGCCTGGTTGAGTGGGTAAAACTAGTATCCAACTATCAATGTTCCGGTTTCCCCTTACTGGAACATTTAACATTTCGTGTCTTTTTTTTTCTTTTAATGAATATACTTATTCGTTATAAATTAATATGAAACTAACAGAGAAAATATAAATGAAACCAAATTAAGAGCAAAATAGAGCCCACTGAAGTTAAACTTAAATTTTAAATAAGTTCCATTTGTATTAGCATTTTTTTACAACCGGCCGCATGCCTAACGTCAACCCTCCTTAGGAATGCTTTTAGCGTTTTAAAGAAGGAAAACCGACTCTAGGCTTTGAAGCAGCCAGCTAAGTAAGCTTACAAGATTATGAGAGAGAGAGCAAAATAACCAGTCAAATGCGAATCGGAGTCGCGTACCAAAGAGTTCATACCACCAAACAACACAAAGTTTTACCAGGTTATTTTAAAATTAAGATGAATATCAACGATTATTCGTGCACCATACGAATAACCTGAGATAGGCTTTAAGATATATGCGCTCAGGTGTCGTACTACGTTTGTACTCGTACTTTCAAAATACATGGTAAATTTTCAGAAACCACTGTGGTGTGTTGATTTCTTTTTAATTTTCGCTTGTAGAGGGCAGAGGCAGGTGCAGGGCTGATGTCGTTACGTGTCGATGAGTGTGAATAAAGCCTTTGACGCCTTTTGCTGCATGCATTTCAAGCGAGCCACTTCAATTTTAGTTCATACGCAATCACACCAGAGGCTGCATAGATATTTTTAGTTTCGTCATTAAATATAATTTGTATCTAGTCTTATTGTTTTTAGTTTTAAAAAGACAACGCTCTTTCCCCTCGTCTTAAAAACAAAGGTTTCAATTTTTAGTGAACCTGAAATGAATGAGAGTAATTATATTCGGTATGAATTTTCATATTCGCATTCAAATATTTGTTTGAGTTGATTGCAAAGATCCAATTAATTAAGTATTTATTCTGTAGTTAATATCATGATCAGTTATATGTACGGTCACGTTCATAATTGCAGTCATAGTTTTCTTATGTTTTTGTTTTGCGAACTATGACTGCAATTATGAACGTGACCGTACTTACAACACATAATATTTTAAAAATGTATTGAAAACCAAAATAAACGACAGGTTGATATTGCCCGAGAGCACAGATTAATTTTTTGACGTCCATCAAACGAGATGTAATTGTAGGGTACTGAAATACCTTTACCATTAAATTAATATGGACAGTATATATTCTTTCCAATTCTCTTAAGTTGTAGGCTAAGTTAACATTTATTAAATAGTTTTTTTTTAATAACCAAAAAAACAATAACCTAAGTTCAAAAAACTACAAACTAAAATAACTAATATTAATAAAATTAAAACTAAAACTTGAATTACTAAAATTATAGATAAAACTTAAAAATCAAAAAATTGGTGTTCTAAAACATCATATATTTTTAATAAAATATGTTTTTTTTTTTTCGTTGATATTTTTTCAATTGTAATTTAAAGCTTTACATGTATATTTTTTTGTATAAAGCTTCGAATCGAAAATATACTAACGATAGAAGTATTTATCAGTAAAGTTGGTTAACGAGGGTGGGTATTTAACATTCCGCGGCGTCGGGAGGCGAGCGACGGGCCCTTGTTAGGAAAAAAGGGGCTCCCTTGCGATAAGTCACGGTGAAACATGGCTGCACGGCAAACAAGCGGGCCAGCTCTGGTCATACACTACGAGACTATCTAAACATACCGGTGTATTGTATTCATTGGTTGTTTGCTAAATAAAATTGGATTCGATAAACAAATACATATCCGTAATTTTATTATCACTGACCATGAAAACGTCCAAACCTATCAACAATTTATATAAAACTCCCATCTACAGATGCTAATAAAAACTTCAGAAACTTTTGAACTCGGTTTGAAGACTTTTAATCATAAACACATGTTACTCGTATAGGAATGTGAAATATATACTGTATGTCCGCCAGTCAATACTACTATTCAGACCTCAACTTCTGAACCATGTTGGTGGGATTAGGCAGATAGATAAATTTATAGTATGTAGTCGCCTGCTTGGAATGGACTTTCTTAAAATTTGAATGGTGCAGGAGCTCACTTAAAACAAGGTTAATAAAAAAAGCTATATCTTGTTATTTATAATATTAACTATTACAAATTATGATTCAAATCCTCCATATTTTATCGTTAATAGTTAAAATGCATCCCTTATAAAAGTAGAGTGTTATCGCTATGCTATAAAAATCTGCGCGGCCGCTGCAGTGGCGCGCTAATTCTTCTTTACGAGCATCGATGAATCGGCGTGACAAACGACTGCGGACGTTTTTACACAAGTTCATCATCTATCAAAAAACTGTTTGAAGAAATTAGCCTGCTCCTGGCTCAACCCATAATGTAAACTGAATATAACCACGTTTTCATAAACTGATATGAAGTACCAGTGTCTACTGCTAGATTCAAAATTCAAAACAATTTATTTGCTTTAAATAAAGTTTTGTTTATAGCAGACGTATGAAGCTCATTTACTAACGATAGTTAAGCTAGTAGTTTACAATAGAATTTGAGCTAGCTCCTTTTTGAGCTGCTCTTGAAGAAGAGATAAAATAGGCGCAAACCTCGAGCGGCTCTTTTATAGGATTAATATTATGAATATACGTCTACGTTATAATCATACCACCAAATATCAGTTTAGACACAGAATATAATAGTACTAAACATCCATTAGACTTGATAGATTAGATAAATAGTTGAGAAATTAAAGAAAAATAGATTTAAAATCCTGGTAGCTTGATTTTTACTGCGGAACTGCATTCAATAAATACGAAAGGTATATTTTCAAACCATAGTATCGAGGTTGCATTAACTCTTAAAACGCAGCCTTTGTCGCGTCACATAAAGCAGAGTGCAGTGGTCGACGCAGGTTTGGCGCTAATTCTTGTTTACGGCGATTCGCTTTTAGCGGCGCTGTTCAAAGCGGCAAGCGGCGCCGCCAGATTGAATTCACACGTCCGCATGCTTGATGGACAGTTACATACACTGAGGATGCAGCTCCCAAAGCTACCGGGATTGTGTTCACAACTAATCCTTTGGGTTTTCAACCTTACATTATTACTAAACACACATGAATGAATAATATAGTAACTTATTTAAAAATACGTTAAATTAACTCGCTAATAAATAATTGTTTTCAAAAGTTGTATCCATTTTAGAGGGATTGTTTTTCCAACTCAATCGATGCATTAATAATATTTTAAATATGCTTGAAATAAACTTTACAAAAATACCTACGAAATTTTTACAAAAACATCGTTAATTTCTAATGTCTTAAAACCTCCTTCAAAAATATATTTTTAGATATTTTAAACCGTAATTTAATATTAATTTATAGTCGAAAACCGCCCTCTTACCGTCATCGAGTTGGAAAATAACGGAAGTATTTAAAAGAATAAGTCGGTGTTTTGAAGAGGTCGGGAAAACAATTAATCATTTCGTTCTTTTATGGAGCTAAAGGTTGGAGGACACGATTGTTCTGTAATAGCAGGGTTGTTCTTTGTTGTTACTAAAATGGATATTACGATCATTTGACACAAAACCGTTCATAACAATAGTGTCAATATGGATACTTGTACATTGTCTATATATTAAAACATAGTGGGTGTTATGATTAAATTTCGAAATGTTTGCAAATGGAGCATTCCGTCTGTATTTAGATAATACCTCCAAATAATGGACGCCGCGAAGCGCATTAATATTGAAGCAAATCTTATTAGGACCGCCTAAACGCCGCGATAATATCGTATTGTTTTGGAACTCACCATCCGCGTTTCCTCTCTTATGCTCGAAAGGGCTCCATCCTCTGGGACAGCCGAAGCCTCTGAATATTCATAGTATTATCACAAACCGACTTACAGAACTGAGCAGCCTCGTAAATACATAATACCTCTCAGTCTCGGATATATACCATTTATATCAACATAAAACGAAGAAGCTAAAAGATTTCTTAGCATCAATATGGCGATTTCTGAGAAAACATATCGCAGAAGGTGTTTTAAAAGGTTTGTGGAAATATGTTATTGGAAATGGCATTCCAGATGTAATTGTTGTGCTGATTTCCCTCGGGAGTCGGAAGTTTTTCCCAACCGCCTTACCTGTAGTGCTTGATCGTTTCGCTTTTTGTTAACAATGGTTCATTAACTGGTAAATAAATCAATTTCGATGTCCGATAGAAACATTTGTATGCCCACATTACTAAGTGAGTTAAATGTTATTACAAAGCATAGTACACATAAGTAATTTCAGATCTTATAAAATCTGTTCACCTCTATACCAGATTGCATGTCTTGTTTGTCTTTGGTTTTTGACAAAAATAATCTTTTTGCACAATAAATAAAAGCAGTGTTAAAAAGTCAGTTAACGGTAACCTAGGTATTGTTACAAATTATACTTAATATAAAATTGTTATGAAGTAAAGTGATTTGATGCGTTTTATTATTAATAATTTATAAAAAGTTTTAATAGATAGACTTACATGAAACAACAAACTTGGAATGTTTCATTATTCTATGTATTCATATTACATTTTGATATAAATACTGTTGAAAATTTACTAAAATTAAATATTTTTTACAAAACCAACAGTCCGCAAACTTTGTATGAAGCCTTTATATCTGTAATTCTTTGTTGGCGTAATTAGGAACACCGTGAGAACACGAGAGAGCACTCATTTGAACTCAATAGATACTCAAGTTTAATACGATTATGTGGCTATCTTGAGCCGTTCGCCGCCTCCAAAGATCGAGGTTGTGGCGATTGTGTAATTGAATTTAGATAGGTAGCTATTAAATTCTGTAAAATATTTTATGTTTTTGTATCGTTTTCAATCTTAGTATTATTTATATTAGTTTTTACTCAATAATAAAAATGGTAATAATGGTAAAATATTGATGTAAATTTGTATAGCCTCATTTTAATCAATAGACGCTTTAACTAAGTACTAGGTAGGTTTGGTCTCGACAATTTTAGCAAAGCTTTGAATGGGTCAAAACTAGCCATATTAGTTTTCAATTCAATTCTAAATATTTTTTGTACCTTAAATTTTTTGTTGCCTAAAACAGAATACATTTCCAATGATGATACGCTTTGATATTAACTGCCTCAGCTAAATGGTTCATAAACACATCACTCCACGTCAAAAGTAACGCAAACTGTTGTTAATTCCGTCTAATATCCATAACAACCTTTACGCGGCTGTCACAACAGGGTCCGATATAAAGATGATGGATATCCCCCATATAAAATGAAATAAGCTGTGTGGGTAACATGATGTCTGTTTACGTTCCATATGTTCCATGTCAGACAAAAATGACGGCCAATCCTGACTTTAGTAGGTATTGAAAATCGGCGGTGCTTAGGAATTGCTAATGCGAAAACAAATCCGTTTCATGTTTTGATTTAATTTCAATCTTATTCTCAGAACCATAAACAAGAATCAGAAGCAAAGTTATTTTATTCAACTCTGTGGTATTTATCACGCAGAGTAAATATACGACACTCAACGGCCCATATACTGTCTACGCAAAGATCTACGATGCGCAAGCAGTTTGTTTCAGCTTGGATATAAATGCTGTTGTATGGTCCGCGGCTAATTTTATAACTACATATGCAACTTTCATGTCCGTACAAATTTTCCATCCGATAACTTCATGGGGTCAGGGGTTTAAGAGGGTGAAGAAATATACAGATTGGCAAGATCGACCTCATAGACTTAAACTAATTTAGATTTGCACATTACACATGTATTATGTGTCACATCAGAAGAAATACCTTACATAGGTATTTCTATATAGTATAAAAATATATATTTCCTTGTGTTCGTAATCCCACCACCCACCACACCACCTAGCGTTTTCCGGAGATCCTAGATTTAAATAAATCTCTACAATAAATTGCTTGCTAACGAAATGATTGCTTATTGCTAAGCGTTTTAAAATTTGTAAGTATCTAATGCACAAGCATAGCATTCATTTATCAAATACTTCAATTCAATACAAAACATTCTCATACAAAAAAAAATATATAATCTACGGGAAAATTAAAATGGCGTCGTCGTTTTGTCGGGCGATATCAACACTATCAATCACAGCATAATAGGCCACGTCCTCAAACACACGTTCTTAAATAATTTGTCAAAAGTTGCCCCGCCAATATTGCGAACGATTTCTTTTTTTAGGGTTCCCAAGCCGAAAATGTCAATGTGTTCGCGTCTGTCTTACTTCTCTACCCTTCTTATACGTAAATGGGAAAGTAACTTTGTCGGTCTGTTAACTTACATCTCTTTAAACCACTGATTCGAATATGATAAAATTATATATGGAAATAATTTGACTTAGAAAGGACATTTTTGGTGCAACATAATGGAGTACCATGTATGCAAGGGCGCTGGTCACAGCTAATAATAAATGGAAAAGTTCTATGTGTGAACGACGCCCTTTATTCTTTGAATTTCGAGTAAATTTATAAAACTTTAATTGCTATTTTTTCATAAGCAAGCCCTTACAACTAATTATTTTCAACGTTTTATTGACTGGTTAGTTTTAGATACTTGTTTACGTGTATTTCGATAGCTGAAATACTTTGACTGAAATACTACGTTAAGTGGTATACAAAATGTTAAAAAAATTACACAGTTTTATATATATATATACTTACGTAAATTGAAAAAACTTTCTTTATTAATAGTACCTAGTTAAATGGCATGGCAGTCTGATTGTGTATCGTATAGGTAGGAATCGAAATTGAATTTGAACAAATTAGTAATAGATCGATGGGAAGTGCAATATTTTTTCCAATTTGGAAACGTCCTGGATTGAAACTCGTAGATCAAGCGCGCGCTAGCACGAAACCATTACACTTTGTTGACACCAACGAATGCCCTTTTACATATTCACCCCGAGCACACAAAGATTGAGCCGTGAAATTGAAAATGGTTTCTATGAACAAAAATTTATTCCACGCACGTTCGCCGCATATCGTAACTACATGGTCCTATTCTTGTTTCTTGTGTCTCGAGGTTTTGTATCAATATCTGATTACTTTTATAAAGCTTGATTGTCTCAGGGAAACGTATTTGAGAAACTCCTTTGAGTATATGTTACTCATGCTTTACTTTTGTAGCCTATTGTTTGTACATATTTATGTAATGAGGAGAGTGGATTCACAAAGTATTTACTCGTAAATATGGAAAGAAAGATCGCATTTTTCCAAGAAATTTATACATACGTACCTATAATAAAAGTACTTATAGCCGGGTTGAATTTGTATATTGCATATTTTTTGAAAATTTTTAGTACATTGAACATAGCTATGGATAGGATATAGATGACAAAATATTTTTTTAGAAGTTTATGAATAAAAGTGATTTTATTCATAGCTAGTTATTTTTTTACTTTTAATAAAAACTGCACTCTACCATACATAAAATTACTACTGTGCAAGAAAAACATTTAATGTAATATATTTCCGCATCAAATTTAGTTAACAAAGACAGCAAGTAGTTAAGTGACAAGTTCCTAAATGGTAAAATTAAAAAACTCATCTTCCAGAGTTGTAGTCGACACTGAATGAGCCATTCTAGTGGTTGCCATGCTCGCTCTTTTGAGTGAAATTCATAACCGTTGCCTTTTTAATATACCTACTTACTTACTTATGTACTGTAGTCTAGCCGTGTTAAATGCATACTAATGCTGGGACTTTTAATGATTTACTTGGGTACCTTTCTTCTTAACTTTTACTTTATACTTAACTTAATATCACACATAGAATTTCAAAAAGCAAATAGCAAAAAAATACCAGTTGCGTTTTATTTAAAAGCGCTTTTTATCAGTGTATTATCTCAGCCGTTAGTTATTTCTGCAGCGGCTCACTCAAGCTGTTTACACTATAAGTATTGCGAAAAGATCGGATTTAATCCCACCGGGTACGAACCGGTGCTGCTGGATGTGATAGATACTGAAAATTGCATAAAATCCATCAACAAAACCGTTTTGTGTACCCTACTTCTTAGAAAGCTGCCTGAGCACCTTTCGCTTTACTTCTCGATATCAAAAATAAGTAGGCACTTACTTTGATCCCTTCGATGCATCACTACGATCTTAAGATTCCGATACTATTAATCTTTTTAACCATTTAAAAAAAAAAGAAGGAGGTTCTCAATTCGTCGTAATGTTTTATATATATATATATGTATGTATGTTACCGGATTACACGAAGACGGATGGACCGATTAAAAATTTTGTTTTTTGTTCGATAGGGTTCGATACTTTCCAATTGGTCCCATATTCAGCAGGTCAGGATCTGATGATGGGATCATGGAGAAATCGAGGGAACTCTTCAAGTTTTGTATTGGGCATGGGTATTTTTTGATATATTCCATGTTAGTAAGGTGAGACGTAGATGAGACGATGCAGGAAAGTTTAACCCACTTTCAAAAATGCAACGTATTTACAACTTTTTTATTGTAATATATCTTACTCGATTACTCAAAGACCAATGAATCGATTTGTAAAATTCTTTTTTTGTTAGAAAGGGTATATACTTTCTAGATGGTTCCATAGTCATCAGATCAGGATCTGATGATGAAATCATGAAATAATCGAGGGAACTCTTCAAGTTTTATTGCGATTTGGGTAGTTTTTGATATATTCCATGTCTATAAGGTGAGACGACGCTGATGACGTTTACCCGACTTTCCAAAATGCAAAGTGTTTACAACTTTTTAGTTGAAAAGCATTGCGTATTCAAAACTAAAAAGGAAAAATTATTGTTTTTGAATAAAAAAAGAAACAGACTTCAATTCCTCAACTAAAAAGGATGAAATAATTAAAACATTGTTGTTTAAATATGCTTCATATCATACATTTAAGTAAATTTGAAGTTGGTGCCAATTTTACGAATTCGTCAACTAGCTGCTGGATCGTTAATTAGCATATTTTATTAAAAGAATCGGCACCGACTTCAGATTTATTTAAATGTTGTATTGACAATGTATTAATTATTTCATCCTTTTTAGTTGAGGAATTGAAGTCGGTTTCGTTATTTTGCCAAAAACAATTATTGGCTCTTTTTTTCAGTTTTGGGCGTTTCCTCTCCAGTTGACAAGTTATGATCATAATTATTTTTTATTTATTTTATTTATTGTTTTCTCATAACTTACAGGCCAATTACAATATTGTTTTTATATATAAGTTGTATATAAATATAAATACTTGTATTTGCAGATTAATTTAATCATCTACTACTAAAAACGACTTCAATAAAGTTTCGATAGTCTAACGTGTTTGTAACTATCGTGGTATCAAGCGACGCGCGACGACGAGCGTGGCCTGGCATGGATTGGTCGTCACTAGTAGCATTTCTATCTTGAGCTTCTTGTTGCCAGCTGTTATCGGTATCAGTCCTTAGGCTGTATCAGAATAAACAAAATTAACAGTGCTGGCCACCAACACTTTTAGATCTTAATAAAATAAATGGTTCGATTAAATTATCAACAGTAATATAATATAATACATTAAAATCTACTTACAGTAACAAAGTTAAGGAATCTAAGTTCTGAAATAACATATTTTTCCCTTCGCTTGTACAGCAAAATAGAATCAGTTTGTCAACATTCCGTGAAGGGTGAGGGCTGCGGGCCACATGCGACCGGTTGTATCTCAGGCGACCCTAGCATTTTATTAAACTATTAGCAATGTGCCTTTGGCTTGAATTGTCTTATAATTATTTTATCGCTCTGATAAGTAGTAAATTTATATAATAGTCCAGCCCTCTCGTTACCAGTTTTACTAGCACTGTCTTGATACGAACAAAGGACAAACAAACACATTTCCACCATATAGATTTTTCAGATTAGTGATGTGACTTAACAATGGTAAAATAAAATTTAACAATGTCAGAAGTAATAAAAACAATGCCAAAATCTAATATTGGTTTGGAAGATTTACGGAGGATTCCTGAACTGTGATACCTTTATGGCCGTGGCGCATTGCAAATAAGTTAATTGTTGAATAAACAAAAACCCGTATGAATTTCAATAAGTATACCTACTCAGGGTTTTTGTTTATTCACTATGACACAAATTCAACAACACCTAAAGCTGAAATACTCCCTTTGAGGACAGAATATACATTTTTGATTTCCTTTTTTGCTTTTTTTGTGTTTTTAGTCCTAGTTATAGTATAAAGTAATATTATATCATACGCATCACTCGAATACCAAAACCCTACTTCTGGCGCAGTGAGTAATATTAGTATTAAATACAAATCATTTTTGCCCTCGATCTTAGACGCCCTTGTACTGACCGCCTCGGGACACACCCAATGTCCTGACACATGTAACTAAAGTAACAAGGCCCTTACATTTACCTTACATCCAAATGAACTGGATACAATCTCCTTTTGTTCTTGCATGACAGGGAAAAGGTAGACGGTCGTGTAGAAAGTACACTACGGGGAATCAGTTTAACCTGCTTGTAGTTTTAATAGACATGTTATCAAACTGTGTGCTAATTAAAAAACTTCTTGCAAACATTTATTACTAACTTGCAAATCCAGTCAACTGTATCCTTTTTGGAACTACCTGTGTGTTACGGCGAAGAGAAAAAAAGTCAAGTCTGGACGTTTTTGTGTTATAGTAGGACTAAGGAATAGCAATACATTTTTATGTTAAAGAAATATGTTAACTGTGGTACAAGTAACTACTTAGTATTTTTGATTTGTTCTCTCGACGTCGAGTCGCATTACGTCGAGTCGCGTCCACGTCTACTCTGAAAATTCACGCTTTATTATCAGAGTAGACGTGCCGGCGACTCGACGTAACGGGACTCGACATAGAGGGAACAAATATATTTGTTACTATGGAGTACTAGATCAATTGACCCTACTCACTTAGGTGTCTGAGTTTTCTAATTTGACGAAGTTCAAGTTGGCCCCAGTAAACATATGGAAGTCGATTTTTGTAATTAATAAATCTAGATGATTTGATTGTTTAAATCTTGTGTATAATTCGTACCTATAGCCCTTGGCAACAAGTTTTTAATTTAAAAATGATAAGGCTCTAGATAACCGACTACTCGTACACTATAAACAATATTGCGCTTATGTTTTAAATGTGAGTGTGACTATTTGATCCCGCATAAATGCGCGTGGCTTGCGCATTTATGCGGAATTAAATAGTGCCATGCTAGCAACACTAATTTGTTAACCGCGGCCTAATACAGCCCAGCAACAAAATTTTTAATATTGTCGTGTATGATATAGGTATTATCTTAAGATTTTATTAAAGTACTACTTAGTGTATTATATCAATTACTCATTTGGACAACCACTAAAAATAACAAAAAATATTATTAATATGTTTAGTTTTTTTTTTTTTTTTAAATGACTTAAAATTCTAAATGACCATAAAAAGGTGTATTTAATGTATAAAAGCTAAGTAAGCAATAATTCCCAGCCCTCAAACTCTATTAGGTATAACTGCTATTTGCTATAAAATTTAACAAACCACACTATCAATGTTCTCTATCTGAACCGATACATGATTAGTATCAACTATTAACACTTTCGCGAACAGTTAACGAGATAACAATAAAAGTAATTGTTATCTACGTCGAGAGGCGTTACTGTCAGCGAAAGTGTTAAGATATCTCATGTTATGTACTATGGTTAGATGGTTAGATTTTGGATGGGAGTAAATTGGTTTTACCTGAATTTGATTATTATGCATAAAGCATTTAGTTTGTTGCATACTTTAACTGTATTATTTTAGAACCAGATTTCCTGAGTTTAATACAGAGACTTAATATTTTTCTGGAAGAAGATTTGGCAATCTTTTTTGACCGTCTACCTTATTAACGCCAATTTAAAACCCTCCTATGGAATAATGTTGCTGGTATAATCCACAACCTATTATAAACAGATAAAAAAAGCCTCTGACTTATTTTGAGTCACCTTAAATAACATTTAAGATAGTATATAGATTTAAAGTAGAATAAACCAAAAACTGTAATAATCAATAAATAAATTTAATTTTTTGTAAACATATTATATAAATATATAGGTATATAAGACAAATGAAGAGTAAACAAATTATAGAGTTAGAGAATATCATATTTTGTACATAGGTAGAATATATCCAATCTCAACCTATCCTTTTTATCTTAGCGCTCTCCCGGTTCCATCCTGAGCTAGTTACTTTGAAGTCCAGCTTTTCACCCGGTCTTCCACATCCTTGTTGTTGATTCCTTAAACCTTGGACTTTCCTCTTTAACCAATCCCTGGTATATAGTCTATTACTTTACAATATCTACCTATACGAAACAATATCTACGGCGACGGCTCCACAAGGCCTACTAACAAGCGGCTTAAGGCACGTCAGGCCATGCCGGTCCGGCTACATGCCGCGATTTGCAAGATCCGCTCTATCTCCACCCAACACACCCAATCAGTTTTCACTGTTTTAAGCACCACTTTACAGTACATCACACGTACATCAACGTAACTACCAAAGCAAATATAATATCAAAAAAGACTATTATTTTATAGGTTATCTGTTTAGTTAAACAGAAATTGTAATTTTCAAATAACATCGCTTTTGTAGATATGTACAGAAATTGTATTTTTGTTAATTCAACAAACTTATTAAATCTTTATTGTGCTTTAAGTAAAACATTATCTACCATTAGGAGTTGGTGCAGCGTAATGGTGCATATGTATGTATATACTATAGTGGCATAATCATTATGCCATAATGTACTGATTAGTGAAACAGACTTTCAGGCAGGTAAAAAAAAACGACATAATATATTACCACAATACAACGGAGGAAGCAACCGAAAAACCGCTGTAATGAAATTAACTGTAGACTTCTGTATGTAATAAAAATATCTATTAAATTTATCTGTCCTAAGAGTAGATATAGTTAAAACGCAATAAGTAAGTAATTTATATTTGACGAGTAAACTAATTGCATTCCAGAAATTCGTCGAATACTCATTAAGATTGTTGTTGTACAGAGTTCGTGTAATAAAATGGATCGTTAAATTGCTTAAATTAAGAGTTGGTGATACAAATACAGGGTGTATGTACAGACAATGCGATTGCGACGTAAATGCCAATTGTCGAATTGTGATCCGTGTGTCAGCATTTATTGCATAGCACGTCTGTAATTTGCATACGTTTGAATACTAAGTACCGGCAACGTCATGGTTTGAAGCCACTTTAATTGAATAGTTCGATTTATGCTTATTAGTACAACTTTGTATTTTATCATTAAATCGTGCGACCTCACGTCGGTTCTAAAACATTAAACATCCAAAATGTTTGCTGAAACATGTAGCTAGTCATGCATATGCATCGATTATAATGGATCATGGCTATTTTTTCAAATATCGTAGCATGTTCTTAAAGTAGCATTACAAATTTACATACCCGCTGAAATATTCTATTCAAAATTACACTAAGTGGATGTCTCAGGTTGCATAAACTATACAGAAACGAACGTGTGCAAACATCAGCTACTCAGCCATCGTCATAAGTTATTTATAAGAAGTCATCTCAAAAGCGAGCAAAATTTTCTTTCAATATACCACACCTCCATTAAACGTTGCTATTACTTACATTTTAATATATTTTTCAGGAACAAGCAATAATGTTATGATCGGGCGAAAAGGATGTAAAATTGAATCTGTAGTCATTACTTAGTATGCATTGGGCGGCGCGACGTGTTGCGATCGCCTCCGTCCTCCGTCCCGGATCCTCGCCAGTCACGTTTTTCCAATTGTTTTCTGACGACGCGCATCATTCTTTTAAATCAGGATTTATGATTTATCTTTACTCTGTGAAAGGAAACGTCTAACGATACACCGTATTCTAATGACTTTCCTTATATTTTACTTGACAAATCAGTATCATTTGTGTCAAGAGTGCGAGTCTCAATTCCGCACGCGCGAACGATCCACAAATAGCGTCTTTAGTATTCATGGAGCCGGTGGAGATATCGCATGACATTTGCAATTTTTGTTTCATTAAGAATTCAGATGTAAGGGATTGTCGAGGATGAATTCCCATTTATGGAGGGGAACGTGAGAGTTGCGCTGCATAGCGGCCCGTATTATAACACCTATTAATCATGGACCAGCCACTTGTGCCTCTGATAAATAGATATTTAATCAAAACACTGTAATTTTTACATAATAAATACTAGAAATAGCGTTGACACAAAAACATATTCTTTTTATGCCATTCACACAGAAGGGCATCATTTATTAAGTTTTAAACACGGTTTTTACTAGTGATCCATCACTTCCAATGTCAATATAATTGTATGAACACCACACTAAAGTTAGGGTATATCGATCATTCGTAACCCAATTGCAGACTACCAAGTTTTCTGCTATCAAGCTCTGATATTGTTATATGACCGATATTTATTTATCACTCTATGCACTTATTTTATCTCGAATGCCAGAAAAACTCATTTTATTAATTTAAAGTAAATAAATGGCTAATATCCACACATTACATAATACTGTAAAATTATCGAATGCTTTTAACTTTTAATTGAATTTTAGAATATAAATTGTGTACAAAATTTGCTTCAACTATAATTGCCATTGTATATGTATAGCACTTTTTCTTAAATCCCAAATGCACACTCATGTCATTAAATTCCAGATAGAGGTTATTAGTTAGTGCAGCTTTGTCTAACTTTGATGTTATGTTGCAGTTATAATGGCTCTCTTTGGAGGCCAGGGAATTATTGCTAATGCAACCTGTCTTTGTTGGTGAATTTATTTTCTGTCTACTATTTTCCATCCTTAGTTTAAGGTATGAGGTTTACCATTTTTTTTTATAAAACCTTTGTTTCGTCGACAAAAATTTCTAACAACGATAGTAAATTTTTGAAGTTGTTTTTATATAAAAATAATAAATCCATAACCAACTTGATTAATTGCAACCATGGATTTTTGTTTTTAATAAAATGTGAACTAGAAACCTTGTATCAATAAGTTACATGAGTTGTTTGTCTAAGTGTTTGTGTGGTGGCTGTTTGGACCACTTCATTTCCATGAGTAATGTATAAGGCGGGCCGCAGCCTGTTTGCTGTTTTCGTTCAGTTGTTTGCCTTAGAAGGGTCAGTGCGCCTTCTGCGATGAAACTACTTACAAAACATACCTTTATTTGAATAAAGGAGTACGATCAGTGTTTGTTAAATATATATATATATATATATATATATCATCTTAGCGCCTTCCCGGTTGCAGCTGATTGCTTCGGAGCCCAAGGTCCGCTTTCCTGCTTATTCTCCTCCACTTCCCTCCACTACACTCCCAGTCTTCAGCATCCCCGGGCGAAGTGGAGTAGAACGCATATCGTTTACGTCGAGCCAGCACTTTACAACGCTAATCTAATATCATTTCGTACAACCGGCTAGTTGAGATTAAGTCAGACGCAAATGATAAACAACAGAGATCGATAAAAATATAGACAACGAGAGTTAGACGCGATATTCCTAATTAATAACTTTTTAAAACAATTGCCAGAGACCTATAAAGCAATCTAAAGGTAATAATAAACAAAATATCATAAAAGTGCAGCAAGCCACCCTGAGCGGTTATACATTTAGCAATAAATTAAACACCGTGTTACCGGAGCCAGGCATTTTTACGTACTGTACATGTAATCTATATTTTCTTAATGCCCTCGACTTATTCTTGAAGGAAAATTTATGCGCCATTTGCCGCACCGTTTCTCTCCTCGCTTGAATTAGGTACCAACTTTGACTATATTCAACATAATTCCCATTTGAATGCTCGTAAATACCTTAAAGATTTATTTGTTTTACTACCAGTGGAAGTATTAGAACAATGTTAACTACTAATTTAGATCGAAGCTAATAAAGGGATTTAGAGGACATATGCGCGATGATATAGTTTGATTTTCTCTAGATATGTTATACTTTTCAAAATTTTTGTTTAAGTGTGGCATTAGACACAATGTGGTGCTAACACTTTAAACATTTATTTTAAAAAACTACTGATGCGGAACCCCTATAGGTAACTTAGTCTAACTCGCCAATATCAAGCTGTTCTCTTGAATGTATGCATCTAAATCTTATAAGAATGTTGTAATATCCGCATCTTATTACACGTAACTTTGAAGAATTATGACTTGGCAAAGTCCTTTATTGGAAATACCTTCACGAGCCTGAAATATTGCTATGTCGTGAAGAGCTAAAATTTCTAATTAGAAATTCTTTAGTAAAACTTTATTAAGTTTTTACTGCAACGAACCTAATGAAAATGCCGCGCTGTCAGTCGCTCCTCACAGGAGAGGTAATTCAGAAACAATATTGCATCTCGCCTTTGCTATAAACAAAAATATTTCAAATATTGTTATTATTTTACCTTTGCATAGCTTGAACAACATGCTTAGTTAGAACATACAAACATAAATTTATCAAGTTATTCTTCCACTATCATTGGCCGCCCGCATCCTACTCCGATAATTGCCTTTACGAGATAGCGAACCCAAAATTCTCGTAAAATATTGATAGATCTACAACTATACGCATTAGCTTCATAGGCACTTTCTATTGAAGTAAAAGAAGTGTTAAATAATCCTAACAGATATACTTAAAAAACATACGTCTCTTTCTGTGATAGCAGGACAATAAGAAGTAAAATTAAAGTAAGAACTAAGAATTGAAATGAAAACTTTGAAAAGACGTCCTTAGAAACAACTGCATAATCAGCTTTGCGTCGATTAATATCGTCATGGCCGCCGCCGGCGGCGCGGTCGTCTGCTTGCTCGATATTGCAGACAAAGAACTAAATTATTTCCTCCATTTCCCGAACATCTCTTTGTTTTTGATACAATGCGGTTTCTTTTGCTGTATTTTCCAAGGTAGCTTTGTATCTTACGAAGAATATTCAACATTTTATTTCGTCATAATCATAGTTGTGTGGAATTAAACACCAAAATATTATTTGCACCTTTTGTGGGGTCCATCGGCTCTTCAGCTTTTTAAGATTTTGTCGACAAAACCGGTAGGCATCCCGAGACCAGAGGGCTAGTAATTATCTTGCTCAAATGATTACTATTGCCATTCAATATGGAAGCCTCCGTGGTCCAGTGGTTAAGGCGTTTGCCTGTAGACCCGGGGGTCGAG
Source organism: Apomyelois bistriatella (assembly GCA_947044815.1). Classification (NCBI taxonomy): domain Eukaryota; kingdom Metazoa; phylum Arthropoda; class Insecta; order Lepidoptera; family Pyralidae; genus Apomyelois; species Apomyelois bistriatella. The sequence continues at coordinate 5,799,954 of OX345693.1, forward strand.
GGTTCAATTCCCACGGGAAGCATACTTTGTTTAGTTGTTTCTAGTTTGGTTAGGACATTGCAGGCTTGAATCACCTGATTCTATGACAAAAAAGATGATTCCGTGCTTCGGAAGGCACGTTAAGCCGTTGGTCGCGGCTGCCATCTGGTCTGGTAGTCGTTAAAGGAACCATGTCAGAGGCCGAGTGTCGGTTCCGAAGAACTCTAACACCAGGGTGTGCATGGTCGATTGACCATGGCACCTACACGAAATGAATGAATGAATATGGAAGCGCTGCCAGTCTTCTCGGCGAGTGGAGCCTTTAACGGGACTGACTTTAAATCTGTTATGATAGAATATCTTAAATTGAAGTTATAACTTATTACGAAACGACAACTAAATAAACTAAACGTGACAAACCATCGCACAAACAACCGAGCCGAGAACTTCCTAAATAGCATAAACATGAATTTAACATACCATAACAGCCGAAAATAGTAGGTCGTGTTCAACGAGTGCTACTCAAGCTTGGTCCCGTGCCAAACTATGTATGCAGTAATGTTATTGTTTGCTCAAATGCGTCTAATCACAAATGAGATATAAAACAGACACATTTTGTGCTCATATTAACCTCAACCACTTATTTATACGACCATGCTTATGTGTCTTTTCTAAAACTTGTAATTAAATTCGATATTGTCGATGTGAATTAGATATCTTGGTGCTATTATTATTAAGATAAATAAAGAATGACGAGGAGTTGTTCTGTACACTTAGTATTTTGTAGACTAATGCTCTAGTAACGACTGAAGTATCGCATTTCGGTTCCGTTTTGAAGTCTGGAAAAGTCTATTGGATATTGAAATACTGCTAATGCTCTCATATCACATATCTATTAGGTGGGTATTGTTTACACCTTTCCTTTACCTTAAATATATGAAAAGAAATTTTTCTAATTCTATTTTTAAAATAAATATTGCTAAAATTTATTTTTACATTTGAAACTGTGAAAATTGTTACTTAATATATAATAAACAATAACTTAGTGGAACGGGTAATTTTTATTAGTTATTGATAGATATGTCAATAATAAAACTATTTTTTGTATAATTCAATAACTACATATTGAGGTATCTTGACATTGATTAAGAACTGCTGAACATCTAAAAATATATTTACGAAATATGACTTTTTACTTAGCATGAAACCAGGTGCCGAAGACTGACCGAAGTGGAGGATAAAAAGCAGGAAAGCGGACCCTGTATTCTGAAGCTAACGGAGGCAACCGGGATAGGTAGGTCTAAGATAAGAGCGAAAAATTTTGATAAATCAAATAGTTAGTAGATGAGCTAGTCAAAAAATTAATTTAGTTTTTATAAGTTTTATAAAAACTTTAATGGAAATTCATACTTAGTAATATGTATACTCTCTAAATGATAAAAATACCTATTAGAAATAACAAGCGTTAATTTCGAAAACATCTTCCAAGCTTCTTATAAAATGCCTGGAACTACCAATCATACAGCTCATATAGACGGCACTGTTCGATCGCAACGCCATCAAGATAAGAGGATCACGGAGCCTTTAATGTTTTCGTATATGCCTTCTATAGGACTCTTCGATATCTTAGCCTTTCCGTGAACCTCAATTGAACTACTACTTAATTTAATTGAATAGTTTTAGTACACTTTTGATTTCTATAAACGGTATATTGTGCTCATAATATTAACTTATGTATTTTCTCTTGAGATTTTTTTACAGAAGAAGGTTAAAAAATATTAAACATACAATCATAGTAAAGAATATTTAGTACAAGAAAGGCCGACTCCACGGCTATATAGACGGATAAACGGGATTACCTCTACATCAGTTTCTGATAGGAACACAGCCATGTAATGATGGCCACGCCCATGTTGTATTGCCATGCAATGATGGCCATGTGGCTGTGCAACTATTACAATTTTTGACATTCTGATTTTTTGGAGTAGTAGTTGCTACATTTTTCTATGTTGTCTATTAGTTGCCACTTGCTGGTTTGATAATATTAAATCATTTTTTATTTGTATTTGTTCCAGCCACACTGGATAATTTTGGGTGTAGAGTGGTTTTATTTTAATTTTCATAATTTTATTAAACTAGTCATATAATACAATACAAAATCCCTTATTGCACTTAAATAACATAAAATAGGTTACAATTAATCTTAAAATTAAAAGACAATATCTTATTTAAATTCTCAATATATGTTTATTTCAGATGAGCATGAAGAACATTTACATAATACGCCAGCGCGTACAACTTCGCTTCTTGGAGCGCAACTCAAGTATGCTATCGCGTTGCAATAGTAGACGTTTGGAAAGTGGTCACGTAAAATTTTACGTTTGAGCTCCGCATCAGTGCACGACAGCGCTTCGAACCTAATCCAATCAGAGGCAATGGCGCTGGACTCGGGTGTCAATTTCACACATCCAGCCGCCAACGGCCGCTCTGCTATATAGAAATGCCAGAAAAAAAGCTTCATATATAGAGCCATAGAGCGCTTTTCCAATTTCAAACTTTGTTTATTATATAGTAAACCTAATAAAATTAAGCGCTATTATGTCAATCTTTATTTGCCATTATGGTACAAAAAATTCAATTGATACAATGTATTTTGAAAACAAATTACTCGTGTCATACAGCCTTCGAGCAACACGACTTCCATTTCGGTAGGCCGTGTTGCTCGGATCATACAGCATTTTCCTGATCTCATTATTAACCTCGTGCAGAAGGTAGATGGCATAAAATAATATTCGGTCTTAATTTATGACTAGTTGTCTGCCTGAAGTCAACCCATTTTAGAGAATCTTTTTCTTGTAATAATATTTGCAATCTTCAAAAAGACATAGACTTAGCTAACTTGTCTAGATAATCTAGGATAGCAGCTGAGACCAACGGAATAATGTACCTTCAGAAGCACACGGTAGCTTATAATAACTAGTTCAAATGAAGGCAACCAATACAATTAAGTGCAACCCCTACCTCCTTTCGGTTAGCTTTTCTGCAATGTAAAGTAAAAACACGAGATCTCACAATATGTCATAGCTAGTGAAAATATATAATCTCGGCCTTTCTTCTGTATTCTGAACTTTGCAACTCCGCACAGCTTTCACAGTAGAAAATGCATGCCATTTACAATTACGCGCGAACATTTCACTCATAATAAAAACCAGATCAGTAAAACTGCTGACGTGAATTGCATTACTCATACTTACTGTCACATTAATTGAATAATTAACGTTGTATTGCTGCTTTTAAATGGTTTTTGCACTATGTGTACAATTAAATCAATAATGTAATTTCAAAGGTTCTCTCTTATCACAGCGGTTTCTTTCTTGAATTCATTGTCATTTAATTTACTTAAAAACTAGTGGATTTATTTCTGAGTTCTATTCCTTATTCCTAATTGATGTTAAGAACTCACTTTTGTACTTAATTTTAAGTCAAAATTGTAATCCTTTACTTATTTAGTGTTACTTAATTTATTAATTAATCGTATAGGTACATCAGTTATATTTTCCTATTTTAGCTTCGAAGCTTTACAATCATTACAAATTATCGTTGCTGATTTCGGTGATTCACTGAAATTGTACACGTAGGGTCCGTAAATAAAGCGGGAAAAGAAGCTTTAATACTTATTATTTACGATCCTTAATAACGGTCGGCGTCGGCAAGGTGAATCGACTGCACTGAGTTTCACCTCTTTTCAACCGCTAGTTTCACCCTGTTTGGCCAACAAGACACATTCATTAAAGAGCAAAAACATATTGTGCTTTTATATCTTTGTAGAGACAGATATAATTCTACTATATTTACATTTTTACCGAACCAGTCTTACGTACTTTCACTTTTTGTACCTCTATCCGGCTACCTACCGACCAACTTAACCAACAACAGCATTTCTCGATGATTAGGAAATATAATTAAAGATCAACATTTTCTATCGTATTCAGTGATTCACAAATGGAGAACAGTACGATATCGTGGTAACACGCGCCTCTATGGCATAGGATGTAACCAGAAAGACACAATAATGATGATTAAATAAATCACTAATAGGAATATGTCAACTTTTGCAGAGATATATATTTTTAATTAATTTATGTGCACTAAAATATTTACTGTGTATTTATAGTGTTATCTTAAAAGCTTCTATAAAACTGATGAAAATCTTTCAGATGCGTAGTAAAAAGAGGAAAGGGGAATGCCGACATAGGGCCCAGACGTGCACAGTAAATCTATTTTTACAGAAAAGGCTACAATATTCGTCTTATTTTTATAGGACTACTTATTAAACTGTACAAGTTGGGATTATTTTCTTAATTTTTAAAAAATATTCAACGACTAAGCGGTATTTATTGTGCACTTCCGCTTTTACAATACAGAGTTGCTATAGAAACTTATTGCTTAGCTGTCATTGTCAAATATATATACGATATTTTAATTGTATATGACGGAGAATAGAAAACTACAGATGCTTTGTTCTACAACAAAGTACCTGTAGTTTTCTATTCCATATCTACAGATTAGAGGCAATCAATCGCTATTATAAATATAACCATACGGTTTAAGTGATATTTTCAATGTTTTATTTGAAGCACACATGTGATTAAAAATGTTTTTTATATAAAATAAAATAATTTATAAAAAGCGAACCCCAACTTTTTCTTTAACCTTCCTTTTGTCCTGTAATAGTCAATGATATACTTATTATTTTAGTAAAACTTCTGTAGGTGTGCACTGAGGGCCTAAGTTTCTATGGACGGCTGGCATTTCCCTTTACCAGGCGTATGGGTGCATCGTGTCGCGCCGTCCGACCAGCCTGAAGAACTACCGCTAGGGCGAGCCTGTCTACCTTACGTGCCGTGGACCTGTCTGGAATATTTAATACTCTGTATTTACGCCAAAATTTACATTCCTACCTATGATTTTAGCTGTTTAAATATGGCCGTTATGTTAACAAATCTAGACTATATGAAAGTACTTTTAACACGAGATAAAGATTTTTTTATAAAAATTTTCCATTTATGAATATAATAAGAAATAAATAATAGCCTTTATTAAATTCACGGCTCTACTTCCGTTACAAACGACGTAACTGCTTCGACATTCTACGATGCTACGAAACAGATTTAGCAAAGATTTAAAAAAAACTATATTCATACAAAATTTCATCAAAATTGATGCAGCGATTTAGCGGCGAAAGGATAACAGACAGAGGGAGACAGACATTCTTTCGGATTTATAATTTTATAATAATAATATGGAGTATAGAAGTATGTATATGGATTTTCCATTCATAAATCCACTAGCTTTCGCCCGCATGAATTTCCATCGGAAACAGTGCTTTTTCCCGGGATGAAAGGTACCCTATGCCCTTCTCAATACTTCTAGCTATGTGTATGTGAAATTTCAGGAAGATTGGTTCAGTAGATAGGGCGTGAAGAGGTAATAAACAAACAAATATACAAACTCACTTTCGCATTTATAATATTAGTTGGGATGGGATAGTTCCATACTAATATTAAGTAATTTTGGGTGCGATACAACTGAGTCCTAATAGGAAATAAATAAATTTGCCTTTATTAATTTACAGCTCTTATTTCGTTGTAATGTCGTAGCAGTTAGCTACGACGTAACTGCTACGACATTCTACGATGCTACGAAACAGATGTCGCATACATTTTTTTTAAAGTTACGCGATTTTGTTGTTCCTTGACATGTATTGGTGAATAAATTACATAAAAATATATTTTTTAACTACCTGTTGCCCGTGGCTCCAGCCGCGTGACCTTGGTTATATATAAAAGTAACCTATGTTTGAACCGTGGTCCAGGTTGAACTCCACAATCGCAGACATAATAGTTTTTCAATTGTTTGTTGGTCACCGTAAAGTGTGTATATCCATACCTACCAAATTTTATCAAAATCGGTTGGCAGTGAAAGCGTAATGGATGCTTATGGATATTCAACAAATAAGAAACAATTAAATATCAAAATTTACAAAATTTATCTATTACATGTTAGTATAAACCCATAGATAAAATATAAATTTCACGCCATTTTGGATATGATATATATTTCTCGAGTACTTTTTGTTTTCCAGGCACTAGAAAATATTTTTTTTATATTGACTCTTTCGAGTATTGGCACTTATATTCTTAAATTCAGGATGCATACTGAAAAGCAGTCTAACAATTGAAACAAACCAGACTCGGAATTTTATTTTCCTTAGAATTCTAGATGGGGCAAAAAAGTGAAAAATAAGGAGCATAGCGGGAAGCAAGTAGCAGTTAAACGATTTGTCGGCGTATTAATAAAACGATTAAACGAAGCTCTCCATGGTAATCTGAGAGCGAGCGCGGCAGATGGCCACAATTCCCAAACTTTGATGACGAACGCCGTGTTTCAACCGGGACATTAAATTAATTGTGTACAGAAGGATAGCTTCACTACAAATAATCTTTTATTTTAATATAACCTACAACTAACGCATAAAGTGTGACTATCGCTTTGAGATATGATGGGAATTTAATGCCACAGTACATTTTATCACGACCTTACTTTGCAAATAGCACAAGACGGTACAAGGCAACGACGATACATAAAATTATCAGCTATTAATTTAAACATTATCTAGGTCTCTCCGTCTTCTCTCTTTGTAACGCCATTCACTTTCTTCATTGTTTTTTTAACCTCAATGTATTTATAATTATAAAAGTTTTAGCTAAAACACAACGATCTTATTTTTCAACCGGTTTGAGATACATGTAGTTTTACAGTGTAGAAAAGTAAGGCCCTGCTATAAATCAGTAATACTGAAAAATACTGAAGTCTATAGATGTAAGTTCATTTCGGCCAACACATGTATTTTTGAAGTGAAAACTTCTTTATCGGCGTCGTGCACTTTGTTAGAATGGGTAAAAAATGTTAAACATGCGTCAGTTCAGGACACGTAACCTGATCGAAAATTCGGAAGACGGAGGGAGAGTAGACCACCGCCGCGCACCAGCGCGTCGTATTAGGAGAGAAAGTAATATGCCCTCTCTTTACACATATGGAAGCGAAGAACCGAGCAGCTAATACTTATCAACATATTGTCTGCTGAATTCTGTAATATCATTATTTTGTAGCCGGGACGCTGTGAATCAACCGAGATTTGTATACTTTTGTTAGAAACTACTTGCACTTCAAAAGAGTTCTTACAAATCGTTTCAATTTTAAGCGGATAAAATTATTCACCTAATGATTTTTAAATGTATAGGTAATAATTTTCGAGATTTCATTACAATTTTTTGAGTTGGTAACTAATTTGGAATAAGTTGTGTGTATTTATGTATGTGTGTGTGTGTAAGAACTATTTACAGACGTTTTTCTTCTTCATCTTAAGATTATATCAATGTAAACCAACTTGATAAAAATACAAAAAATGGGAGAACTAATTTTTTATATTTAAAGTTTTAAAAATCAAACTTAAGGACAAAGAAAGACTTAAAAATATAGTTTCACCGCTAACTTATGAAATTGTAAATGCGTTACAATTTTATTAATTCGAAAGTCACTAAAGACAATGAATGCAAATAGCTTCCATTAAAATTTCGTTTGGCGTAAACTAATGATAGACATCTAGGTGACGGTCGTCAATCGAGTCCGCCGTTTGATGACTCATCAAAATTGCTTCCTGTGTTGTTAAGTGCAGGAAATTGTGACTCCTCCAACGGCACACCTACCGAAAGCTAACTGCCTTTACACTTCGTGTGGGTTTGTATCAACATTTACACAAACATAAGTTAAATATGTTACTGATTCTGATCTATTAGTCAATTTTTATTAAAAATTTACTTAGTTTGCGATAAATAGACGTCACGGATTTGGTAATTTTTGTCTATAAAACCTTAATAAGACATCAAGGTGAAAGACGTAGTGAAACCTTACTCGATGTAATGCTACTTGCGATTATGGATAAAATTAAGAAAAAAATATTTGATACTTTAAAATATTATGTAAGTTACCAGTCTATTCTGTTCATTTTAACCAATCCATAAGTGTGCAAAGATTAATAATATATATAATATCCAGACAATCAATCAGTTGGGCTTATTGAAAGCTAAACAAAAAAATTGTTTTTCTTTTGCCTAAACATGTTAAAATGTCCCATGCGTAAACTGATAAATCTGCACTAAAGCGGTAAATGGTGCTTGAGGCAATATCTCAGCAACAGCAGCTGTGAAGTAATGGCGCCGACACTTTACGCGATGCGATTACGACAACCTAAACATTCATTACAAGTAATGTCCGTCATTTATTCCCTCTAATCACTGTGTGAGCGGTTGCCCTAGGATGCGGCCACGATTAAAAAATCAACACGTTTTGATATTGCCATCGATACTTTTTTGGGGTCCGTAGGCAATTTGTGAGCTAATTAGTTTTACTGTGATCAACCTTGAAATTATGAATGAATCAGTCAACTTGTTATCGTACCATTTACATACCTCCCTGAATTAACGATACAACAAAATCAATATTAAATTAGAATAAAGGCAGACGTAATGTAATTTCTTTCAGCCAAGTTTATTATCTCTCAAACAATCAAATCTACATTTATATACATATAATAAAACAGTAAACATATTTTATCTGTACATTTAGTAATTTTGACTGAAATTGATTTTCACTTAAAACAATAATAGAAAGAAAAAAATATTTTTTGAATTTTTTATCTGTCTTTCTGTCTGTCTGTCTGTATGTATGGTCACGCATATCTCTGAAAGTACTGTACCGTTTTGCTTAAAACTTTCACCAATTGTTTTGTTTTAACTCGGAAGATCATCTAAAGTTTGTTTCATCAAAATCGGTTCATTAAAAAAAAGATTTCGTCATTTGAATGAACTCAAGGCATGTTTACCTGCAAATATATTTATAGCAATTTCGAATTTATACCAATAATTATTTTTTGTGTTGGTTAATGCCATGACAAACTTTGTATAAAAGAAAACGCGGATATCCACCAAATTCCCGCGGAAATCTCGGGAACAATACCCGAAATTCCCACGGGAACGGAAGCGAAACCCACGCGCACGATGTCGCGGGCTACAGCTAGTCACAAGTAATGTATACAGTTCATGCATACCCGATATTCAAAATAAAGTTTAAATAAATTTGGTTATTTCGTAACTCTTACATAAATGCTTAGAAATACAATATATGTTAGTAATAGAGAGTGATGTGGGTAGCACTAAATGTTTCGCGGTTTAATCAAGCCCAGCCATCAGGTAAGACAAATAGTCGGCTCATCTGCATCTATACGAGTCGGAGTCGCGGCAACCGACAAAGCATCGATATTTTACCGTTACCTTCCACGGATACAGTGCTCTATGGTGCTACTTTTACATATAGTTACTATCTTCCTCCCAAGCTTGGCTTATATTCAATTCAGGTAGATCCCAAAACAGGCATTGTTAAACATTGATTAAGCAGTGCCGTTTAAAATATAGTTGATCGGATTTCTGATGCTTTTTATAAGGGAGTGTTACTTTTTTTATTTTATTTTTATAAGGATTTTAAAGTAGTATTCTTAGTATTTTAGACCAGGAAGCAACTTTTATTGAACTAGAAGATGGAAATATATTATAAAATATATTTGGTTTCACTTTTTGGAAAAATGCAGATGTAGCAATGTTGCGACTACAAAAACATATTAATTGAAATAAATTGAGTAAACTTAACGTTCAAAATTCTTTTAAACGGTTATCATTATTAAAGAATAATAGTCCTGACATGATAAAGAAACTTGAGATTGAGAACGAAAGATAATATTTAAAATCACATATTTCCACCAAAACCTAAACATTAGCGCGTCTGGCTAAAGCCGACCGACGATCCTAAAGCACCGAGGGGTCGTCTAGTGCTCAATCGCACTAATGGCAAGAACCGCAAGCGCAGTCCCTCGGGACATACTAACTAAATATGTAATGGTTATTCCGAGCGGACTTGCTACACTTAGGCCCAGCTTAAAATTGACCAGATTAAGTTACGTGCACATCCTATACAAATTTATACGTACGTAACACCTGAGAAACCGAATTTTCTTAAGTAATGTTAAATTTGTTTGAACATCAACCACAGTTTAATTAGATTCTCAATGCGTAAACTCTTTAACAAAACTGCCTTTAAAAACGTTTCCCTCTCAAGTTCAAAAGAAAATCAGAAAGTGCGAGTGTAGTAAGTAATACAACTTTTGAGCCTTATTTTTACATTCCGAAATTGCAGTGGGTTTAAGCGAGATTTCATTTGTATGGAGCGGGTATAATCTGGAATAATACCGCAGTTGCGGCAGGCCTTCAAAGACGCCACTCGTCCGCGCCGCGACTGCCGCCTGTAATGAGTTTTTTAAATGCGCAACACATTCACACGCCTGCCGAGTTCCACTGGATTAGTGTAGTGCGAATACGACTACAGTTCAAACCGCAACTTTATTAAAAAAAAAATTAATTTTAAATTTAATCGGTTTCCATAAAAATATAATTAACCGACCCCGAAGTACGTTTTTGTTCACTAATCTAATACATTATCTTTGAGGATTCCATAACAGTCGTCCGCACATCTAGTGAAGGGATGAATGAAATCCAGCTGAAGCCGTCTTGATTACTGCGACCCGAGCGTCGCTCGACGGTTCAGAATTGGACGGATTATGAGGAATTTAAAGGACGATGACAATTTGAATATGAACAAGAAAAGTATTTTCTAAAATTAAATGAATTTTCTCTTTGTATGGCTAAAAGATCGTTGCTCTGTCTCATCTAAATAAATGGGAGGGTACAATGCACATGAAAATACTGATTACTGTACCTTTGTTATCTTGATTGAAGGCAACGAACCTCATAAACATACAATATTTTGCATGAAGCGATCTCATTTTCTTAAATAATTTCCACATGGAAAATACATACTTAATGGACCTACATCACACATGATATGTTTTAACGAACATGAATGAAATATAGTCAGGATTATTCCTTACAAAAACCTATATCAGGGTTGCAAGGCAAAGAACATAAGAAACGTGGTTGTAAGGGCGGTCGCGTGGCTCGGCGAGGGCGGAAGGAAAGCGGCGCTAATTACTGGCGCGCCTCGAGCAAAGCCTGACTCGCATCCTCTACAGGGAGGCCTCTGCGGTGAACTATAACTTCACATGTATATAAGTCGTGATATATGCTCCAAATAAGCTCAGCTTCTTATGAAGTACTCAGAAATGTTTTGTCGTACAATGCGCCAGGAAATATTCTTAACTTTGCTAAGGGGTATTATTTTCTTCTGCAAAAAGGGTTAAATAAAAAACATGATCACTGCTCAAGACTCTCTTTCAGGGTAACTTAGTCATAGAGAACAAGTGATGAATGAATAAATGAATGAATAAACTATTGCACCAATTACATAAATACATCATTGGTTTTTGCAAAATTGAAAATAAAAATTATTTATATATTTATTTAGTAATTTAAGAATCGTTTGTTTTAAACTTTTAAAGTTCTAGTGTCCTATAATATATAATACACTTACGGTTTAGTGTATGCCAACTAAACTGTTGTTCATGGAAACAGGAAAAATTCGGGATTAGTAGTAGTATAAAGAAACTTATAATTATATCTTTATGTGACCGACCTTCATTTCGATGCCAATAACTTATGTAAACGGTGAAAGAAATAAATTAGTCAATTTTTCTAAACACGGTGTAAATATTATAAATGGTCACCGTTATCTTACAATAAAGCTCCATCAAGACCAGCCCAGTCCCGACGCACCATACAAAATACCACCAATATTCAGGTGAATTTACTCGCCACCCTAAATTGATGTTAAATCGCTTTTTGTTTGCGCATTCAATCCCAAAGTAATTTCTCAGTTAGAAACACAATTTGATACACTCTGTCTTTTTTATACTCGAGGGAAAGTAATTTTAAATCGCTGCCTTTTAAAAGTTTCACAAAGAGGGTTGTGTGCTAAGTTAATAGTTTTATTATATAGTAGTTTTGCTAATGGTAAGCTGACTTGCCTTCATTATTATATTGAAATGGTTTATTCTAAAAGATCTCAACCTAGTTTTTTAAATTGCATCTTTTATATCCTTTCTTATATTCTTTCTTTTTAAAGTTAGGTAATTAAAACATACGTATACATTTTGACTTAATTTTATGAATAGCCAACACAGGAATTTACGTTAATTCTGCTATAGTTACAGCAATTTTTCTAATTTAATCTGACTTAATTTAAGACTCGATCAACACACTGCGATGGCTGATCGACCCAAAGAGGATCTTGGCTTTCGATGCCTGAGCGCTCCACCGTTCCCTGATTAGCGCCAGGACTAGCCAATCGGCTCTCAATCAATCCCTCCAATAAATTTAAAATATATTTGTATAGCATATTATAAACACTGAAAGGAACTCCACTGTTAAGAGCTCTTAAATTTATGATGATAGTTATAAAATATCAATAGATTCAAGTCACACAAATATTAACACCTTGGTGCCAATAGAACGCGTAAAGCGCGTAACCAAATATAAATACCTTGGCGCAATAGTAGATCACAATAATTGAGATAACGAAACAGAGATACTTTGCAGAATTGAACAACAAAAAGTTCTTTGCTCTAGAAAGCTAAGCCTTAAATTACGGATCATTCAGATCCGTAATATCATTCAGATCAGAATCTTATATAGAGGCATAGATACTTACTGATCTATTACGCAAATTATAAGCTTTAGATATGTGGCTCTATCGCAGAATGCTCAAGTTTCAAGTCAATTGGTTGGGTACAGAGAGTACGTAATACTACTGTTTTAGATAGGATGGGTAAGAAACTCGAAATTTCAAAAACGGTGAAAGTTAAGAAATTGGAATACCTGGACCACATTATGCGCAACAAGAAATACGAACTCCTTTAACTTGTACTATATAAGGCAAGATCCAGAGCAGAAGGAGGCCTGGACGAAGGAGAGCTTCGTGTTTAAAAAACCTACGTCAATGGTACAATAGACGTACGTAATCCCTGTTCCAAGCGGCTGTATCAAAAGTGCAGAACGCATTGGTAGGTGTCGACCTTCGATGAAGATAGCACAGAAAGAAGAAGAAGAAGATTCAAGTCAACTTTCAAAATAGAAAAGGTTGCGTATAAGGGATACGTATTCAGATACACACATGTTTTTTTCTTTTATAACAGAGTTTAAGTAGATATAAATCTGAACGAAGCCACAGGGAGTTCGAATAAATGTTGACAAGTAGTACGAACAAAATATACGGAAGGGTAGAGGCGCGGCGCAAGGCATAGACGTCGGGGAAGCCATTCATAATATTGTAATAACGGCTTCTAGCAGCAGTTATTCCGTGCTTAAACGTTTTACTGCGGTCATTATCTACCCGCTGAAAGGATATGCAGGCGATAAATTGTAGAGCGTTACACACCTACCTAGTAGGCACTTATCTTAAATCTAACCGAAGCCCGACGTCTTTATAGCGGAAATAATTTATTAAACTGTAATTGATATTTTCTTGTAATTACTTACAAGTCGTAATCGCAACGGTAATTTGTGGCTATTTTTTCCTTATTTCCCATTATGCAGGTAAGCAGATAGATAGGTGCCCCTATGGCTTAGGATAACGTCGGTGTAAATGTTAAACGGCTACAAAAATGAATGAAAAATGGGGTTTGAGTTTTTATTGTGGATGAAAGTGATTTGGAGTTATGTCAACATAATACTATTATCATCATAATAACATTATTGTATTTTAATAGTTTTAACAACTACGTGACTATGGGAACTAAAAAATAAATTTAGATACAACGTTCCAGTATCATTTGCCATAATAGATATCTCAATGTGCACATAAAGGGAGCGCGCCTTTCCTTTGGCAATAAAGCGACCATTTAATCGAAGCTTATCTGCCCGGAAGCATTCATTAGATGATTGCGCCATTACTAGTGGACTCTTTTTCCGAGTGACTCCACCCAACTTAAGTATTTATTACAAAAGTATGAAAATCTTTTAGCGATAGAGCCAGAGACTAAAAAAAATAAGTAAAGAGTTTGTAAAAATATATATAAGTCAATTAAAGGTTAGATACCTAACCTTCACACCACAATACATTTACGTTCGAAAGTTTACGCTGTGCGTAGATGAGTCAGTCAACATTCTCTAAAACATACATATATCAAATAAATAAATAAATGTAAAGCATTTTCTGGATAGTAAGATAAAATAAATAGATTGATCACTTAAATAAAATAGTAAAGGTTATATATTGAAATATTATTCATATATGAATTCCGTTCGATAACATCTTGATAAAAATAAAGAAACGGGTGGAAGCTTAGTTAGCTAATAATATCGGTCCTAAGCAAACGGTGTGAATGTTCCGTAAATACAGGATGGAACAAATACACAGTGTGATGAGAGCCGGCTGTCGGGTGTTGTGACACTATACAAACAAAGCCCTAAGATGGTCGCTCAACACCTATTTGGCGATTGTTTAACTAACCACTCGTGTTTGTCTGTTAATTATGTCAATTACAAAGTTTAACTATTACTGATTTTAAAAAAAGGTGAAGGGAGAACTTTTGATGTTACTTGACTTTTTGTTGTTGCACTCAACATCAGGTGCGATCTGTGAGTGTTCGAAATATATGTAATGTTTGGTCAAGAAAATTTATAAGAAAGTAGAACCTTGAATTAAATAACCATAAATCATAAATGTGATGTAAGATTACCTTATGAGTGGGTTGGTAAAATACTACTGTATTCCGGAAACGTAATTAAATCATACGCGATCATCTGCTTTGTTGTCGTGTCGATGTCTGTCGTGTCGTGTTTATCTATCTACGTTATATTCAAATGATATCGGATAAAAACACGATTAAATAGCAGCAAAAGGTAAGCAGTTTAAAAGTGGTGCATAGCAGCGCGGTACGCGAGTCGCGGCCGCCGGCAGGTGGCTTAAATTACCGCATTTGTTACACGTTTACACGAAACTGTATCAATATTTCATGCGGATTTACACGGCTATCGCGAGGGCTTGCATTTTGCCATCCTAAAATACCCGACTCGATACATACTGCGGCACGAGTACCAATAACGAGCAAAAAAATGCGCCTATTTACTTTATTTTTTACTCATTTTTTTATTTTCGCTATTTTAATTTCAACATTTAGATTTTAATTTATATAACTTCGCTCAAATTGCGCTTACTTACTCAAAGAACTTATTCAGAAAATATAAAGCCATCGAAACTCATCCCCGCAAACTATTATTTCAATAAGACTGCAACAGTGAATCCCCACAATGACAACTCAGTCGAATGTAAACGCGAACTATCTCCATAAGAAAAGCATTGCGAAAGTTTTTCAATTTTCAAGTGACGCAGGTATGATGGAGAACTTTGGCTTCGGACGCAGAGTCACCACTCGCCATGCCGACGTGGTTTGTTCAAATCCAAGAAACTACTCGAAGCCTTTCGACAAATGCAATTCAAACCACAACGAGTTTGTAAGCAATAAATACTTTTGCAGTGAAATGTTTAAAACAATTATATAAAAAAATACCAAAATATATAAATGGAATTGAGTGACTCTGTTGGTCTAAAATATAAATAAATTTAAAATAAAATTATATTATTGAAATCAAATTAAAATAGATAAAAATAATTAAATATATAATAATTATTTTTTTAACCTTAACTATTGCTCTAAATTATATATAGGTAGCATATAAAAGCATATAAGCAAAACGAAAGCAGCGATTGTTGTTTAAAAAACACATTGTCTGCATGGAGAGCTTTCATATTGCCCAGGTAACCGAAATTAAATATTTGTAAAAAATATTTACTGCGCGGTGAAAAACAGTTAAAAGATGAACAGCGGACCTCGGGGCCCCTCAAAATAATTTTAATAATTCTTATAAATCTAATCTAGGTCTACTAACTAAATCATATTTTTTACTGTAAAATTTCTTAAATATAGCTATAATTAAACAAATTTTGCAGCAAACAATTGAATAGAAAAACTCTTTACTAACCCATTTCAAATTTTGAAATGGGTCAATGTGTAGACAATGAAGTTTTTTTTAAGTAACAATAAAAATAAAAGCTTTAGAATTAGGATATATAATTTTGACCATGTAAAGCCAGTCCGAATGAAAATAAAAATCTTTTTCATTCATATTTTATACTTACACTTAAGTAATAATGGAGGGTTTTTAAGAAAAAATAACAAACGAGTTGTACGTCTGGCTCCGGCAAGGACATTATGCAGCATCACGGCGGGATCACGAGGATTGTTTCCTAAAACAGGATTGAGTGAGAGCAGTGTGCCTGAATTAAACGGGAATACATCACAATACCTACTTACTGCATGCAAAATGCCACACGGTATTTTTTTAATGTGACAATATCATTATTTAATAAAATTTAAAAAAATATTAATTAATGCGTTTGTTAAAAAAAAATATATATATTTAAATTTCAATCAAATAATAAGATTGGCGATAATGTGTGTTCGTTTAACTAGTTTGTTGGCATGGAACGAGCTTTATTTATAACTTTAATGTTAAATTTATAAGCTAATTAATACAATTTTAAATTAATAGTTTAATACTTATATTAAAACTAGATGTCCCGGCGAACTCCGAAGCGCCTGAACGCACTTTTCTCACCGTTTAAACCTTCCCTAAACTTCCACAAATATTTCAAGACCAAAATTAGCCAAATCGGTCCAGCCATTCTCAAGTTTTAGCGAGACTAACGAACAACAATTGATTTTTATATATAAATTATTTATTATTTGACGATAAAACGCTGGTAAAATCTGGAGTTAAGCCAGTAGCAATACGTATAAGTATATAAGCTTCATGAGCGAATAGTAAACAAACTCAATTTTATCTTGTGTATCAACTCGCAAAAGACAAATTTGAAATGGGAGAGCCGAGATAGGAACTGAACTCAACGGACCCTTTATTCTCTTTTACTTATCTAAAAAGTGCTAGCGTGTTGTCCCCGGAGGGTAACATTTATCAGCTCAATAAAACTTCCATGAAAACATTCGGTGACATCCAATATGATTTCATCGCCTTCTCCAAAAGGTCCCTAAGAGGAGACACATGAAATATTCTGGCATATTACAGGGCTTCGCTTTGTTATGGACAGATGTAAACTTTTATGATATGCATTGGTATTTGCTTTATTTTGTTGATTTAAGAAAAAAAATGTAAAAAGTATTATATCTGTATAGGCTTTAGAATCTGGGCTCTAATACAACGTAGTTCAGGAAGCAACCAGGAAAACGTTAGAATGCGAGTTAGAGCAATGATCATACTCAGAAAACTGTTGTTTCAACGTTTTTTTGTTTGTGTATATTCCAAGGTGAGCAGACCCCGGCTCACCATGTAAGCCCGGGGTCTACGAAGCCAACAGCTGAAGGTTCAACACGGGGAAGCGTCAACGTGAGAGGTTCATAAAATATCAAGCAAAAAAGTTAAAATAATGCGATCATTGGTTTCACTTCAAAGTAATTATGTACCTAATTAAAAAATCATAAAATAACGATTCTTGCGTATAAAGGCCCTTTTTATTTTTTAAGTATTAATGAGGGCACAGCAACGATTAGAAGGGGTATAATTGTTGTCTGGGCCATATATATATATATATATATATATATATATATATGTATGTGTATATGCTCAACAGTCCTACGTCACACATTAATTAAAGCTGCATTTTCTGTACGTGGTCTTATTATAGTTCAAGTTGGTTTCTATATAAGGTTCCACACTTTTTAATATAAAGATATTGCTTAATTTTTATATATACTTTATTAACTGTTGTCTGTGGTTTCGCCCGCGTGGTAATTCCTCGTATCCTAAATTATTACCAAGAAAATGTTTATTTATAAATTTGATAAACATTACTACCTGGTTAAATTTCACAAAAGCTCCCGCATCATGATTCTAAACAAAGTACGTTAACAAGGTCGCATAAACGTTAAATATTAACAGGTCTGTATGAAGGTGTCAGTTAATGACACGTTAACGTTAACTAGAATTTGTAATAGAGGGGAGCCCAGCTGTATCCAGAGCATTCCCGAGTTATGTCCCGCGCGAGACAGGCGCCTGATTAAAAATGCAGTATTTCAAAACGAGGTGGATTCGGCACCGGAGTCGCTGGCGCACCATGCTGCCAGTGTTATTGTGGCGCTCCAGCCGGGAGCTTGTCTATCTTCTAACTCGCGATGCATATTCTATACCAAAAATTCCAAACTATTGTGTATTTTAACTGTGTCATTGTGAAAAGCTAAGTGATTTAAAAAAAACTGACGAAACCATTTGTAAACTCAAATATTTTTGAAAATTTGCTGTACGCTAATTAATCATATTCCAGCAACTATTAGTGAGTATGTAATGCAATGTAATTCATTTATCTAATTTACAACTCGGACTGTGTGTCGGGTGGACTATTTATTTTTAAACCAATATGGCATCAGATCGATCGTCGTACCTACTGACATTCATAAAACAGAAACGCGGCCAGCGAGAGACAGGAACGCTGCAAACGTCGGTATTTTATTTACGTGGAGAGCACGGCGATACCCGTTTCGCTTCTATTTTCGCACTATATCGTTTATTATGAGGGCCGACGGCGCGGCGCGGCATGGGCACTGAGGGAGTCGCGCAGGCCACTCCACTGCCTGATATTATATTCTGGAGCACGTCGCCTCGCCTCGCGCTAGATATTTCGAGTGTTGCTTCCACCACCTATGAATTTATCTAGTCTCAGTCATAGAACACGCCCGGCGCAGCCGCCCGTATCGTTAAATTAACCTTTATAAAGGATTAAAATTGCCTTGTACTCGAAGTCAAGGCGACTCGTCAGGTGTATTTTATGTTTATGAGATTTGACTTCAGTTCTTTTGAGAGCATTATTATTTTATTAATAAATGTGCATAAAGTTGAATTTAAAAAATATATCAAACAATCAAGGTAAATCGGCAACAATTAAAGCACTGGTATTTATGAATGGACACCTCATTAAGCACGCAAATTTGATTTAATTTATATTATTTTTATTCCATTCATTTTAGTTTTTAATATTATTTTAAGATATCTAGAATTGTGAGTTTAGTTAAAAAAGATTCATTACTGCACTGCGATAATTTCATTAAATAGAATATCAAATAAGTATAAGATACTGTAAATTTTGATGCTTATATAACTTAAGCATTTACAAATACGAGTATAGTAAAGCTCAAACTCAAGCTAAAAATCTTATCCTCATATTGACTTTACCTTTAGCGACACTTTTCTGATTTTTACCTTATAACCTATTGTGTCCACATAAAAGGCTTGAAGTACAAAGCGTCAGTAGGTATATTATGGAGTACATACTATAAGAAGTCTATTTTTCCTAGAAAAATGTTAAATTCTAGAGGTCTTGTTTGCTTGAATACTAAAATTTTAAAAAAAGTCAGCAGTTTACCAGAAATAGCTACCAAAATAGTCCGAGTTCATTGCCCCATTCAGTTAATTTATTGGACGCTACACACGGTTTATCACTTTATTCGCTAATTCGGTCCGCTCAGTTTACTTGACTTATTTACCAATGCACTTTGAATTTATAGTTTACTAGCTGTTGCCACGACTTCAACTGCGTGGGATTTCGTAGAATATAATTGTTTATTTTTAATGCTAGGAATAAATTGGGCCTTGGTATATTAGATGTTTGCCAGAGAAAATTCAAAATAAAACAAAACGGTCCTGTCGTTTTAAAGATTGTCATGTTTATTGATGTTTACATTAAGACTAAAAGAGATTAAGATAAAAATATACAATTACATTAAGATTTGACTATGGTATTTTATTGAATATCTAAATGCGGGAAATTAAAAACTAGACGTTTAAAATTTAACTGTTCATTTCGACACCAACAAAGAGAACAATATTTCGCCAACTGTAACGTTGTTATGAACGACAATCTGCCTATTTAATGGGTATTTTTGAAAAGCCCTGTGTTATATTCATTAGCGATGCTCGTTCTCGACATCATTGTTACAAAATGAAAAAACAACACAGTTTACCCTTCATTTTCTTTATCTTGTATTAACATGGCAATTGTACTGATGCACACATTACAAAAAATGTAGATTGTATTCATAAAATACTATGTGTGTTTCGTAATCCAATATAACTTAACAAGGACAAACGCCCTAAGAGCCTCAAATTTCTACTTTGTGTTTATAAAAAGTAAGAGTTATATCATAGAAAATATAGATAGACAAGACTTAAAAAAGAAGATAGGTAAATATTAACTTATAAATACGAAATAAGAAACTTGACGACAATAAAATAAGAGAGAAAGAAGTCAATAAAAACTTTACAAGAAAAATCGTAAAGATATACTCATGATCTAATCATCTTGGTGCTTTACCGGTTGCATCCCTAGCATAACTTCGGATCCCATGAATCGCTAAATAAGACTTACTTTATCTACTAAGTACACAGACCACTTAAATATGGTCTGTGATTAAATAAGAGGTATATTATATCATATACGCCTAGTCAGTGGTGAATTCATAGATTAAAAATGGATGTTTTTTCCACAGTACCCTATTTATTTTTTATTTTTTATTCGTATAGTTGAATTCCACGTGACTTGATAAAATAACATTTCGTCCTTAACAATTTTTTTTATCTCTTCAAGCTATAAATACTCTACTTTATAATAATTTCTTACACCTTCTTCTCTACTTTTCATATTTTCTGCTCCGTTCGTTAGTGCACTACACTGCACTTTATCCGCTAGTTTTGTCTCGCTCTTACCCTGTTTTTTATTCAATTACATGCCAATTAATTGAAAAATCAAACTGGAAATTTCAATACGTATTATTACTTACTCAATTTTTTTATGTTCATATATTACATATTGCCCAGGTAGGTATTATCAAGGGTTGTAAAAATAGGTTTTCTAATAAACAAGTAAATGGCGGTTACTTATCATTCTCACTGTTGCTCTCGGTACTCCTTTTATGCACCATACCATTACCATATAAGTAGGTATATACTTCAAATCCGCTTTCAATATATTCTTTTACACCGACTGACTGAGTGGGAGACTGATTTCGTTAGTCTGTCTATTTTTGTCAATTTTCTCTCTATATATACCCAACAACCATTCCTTAATTAAATATTCATTTTTTAATTAGTTCACTACATCCGTTATTCAAGATATCATTACGAATCCAGTAAACTCCGCACTTATTTCCATTTTAAACAAGTGACAATGGCATATTTAAACAATGTTTATCAATATTATTATAGGGATTTAAATCTATCTATTTAGTAACAAATTTAAAAATTTGATCTTAAAACAGTCGTATCTCGGGCTATAACAGCAACATTGTTCCGCTATAAAACAAAAAGAGCATTTGTTACAAGTGCACGTATCACATATCTAAGCTAGATAGCATCCGAGGTTGCAGGCCCCTGGGCACATCGGCCGCCGTGTGGCGTTCCAACATCTTAAAGCTATCGGTTTTACATAAGTCTTTCTTTGTTGTTTAAACCCGTGAACAAAGGTAAAATCAAAAACTTTTATTTATCTTTGTGTTTTATATTTCTTTGAAACTGTTTGGATTGACATTGTAAATATTTCTCTTGTGCTGTATGTGAAATATTTGTTTTTTTTAGTCTAAATTTTTTTTCTTTATCGAACAGAACCTTTTCACTGTTACTCTTAATTTAACTTATGGTTAACATAGCTATAATTATAACTGACTTTTTGATCATAGATTCAATATATTTTTTAATTAAGATTCTGTACGTTAAACTTTAGAAGGTAAATAATCATCAGCCTCTATTTGTCTGTAACCCTAAGTACCTACTTGTCACTAGGGCCTGTGCCTGATTAATTGACCATGTTACGCACACAAAATGATGATGTCTATATTCAACATTAAAATTTAAAAAGGCAACGATGTCATCAGCAAACTCAAGTTTAAGTAATTTTTAAAAACGACATGCTTCCTTATTCTGTCTTCATTTGTTCACAGGAATTAAGACAAATTACTATATTATATAAACAATGAGTGTAGAAGATACGTCGGCAAGTACAGGAATAATGCGTGGATGGGGTTGTACACCCACGGGCGACCCGCCGCCGGCCGCCGTCACTTCGCCAGAACGCGCCAACACGTCCTGTGTGCCAGCCGCTTTATTAAGAGGATGGAGAAGAACTGCGTTATACGCCATTATTATATTCCTAATGGTTTTAGTATTCTTAAACATAGCACTGACACTTTGGATTATAGGTACTTTGAAACTAAGCATGGTAAGCATTTTAAATTTATGGTGTTCCTAATTTCTCATAGAGCATTTGTAGAGAAAGTGAGTAAATTTTCAACCAAAATAAGTACCCATATAAAAACGGAACAATAGACAGAAGTCAAATATTGGGCGTGGCACAAATTCCACCAACGATAATATTTCCAAGAGTCAAGTCGAAAAGAGAGAGAGTTTACGTACGGCAGGCGGCCGGTCACATAAATAATCCAGGTTTTTAATGAGTTTATAGTAAGTGTAGTAGTAGTGGCCTTTATAGTATTAACTCATATGAGGATGAGAACAAGACATCATCGCGTCGTAACATAGTAACACCATTATAAGTGGGTACTGATAGCACCTTTAAATATAATTATGTATACATATAAGCTGGACAGTTCATTTTTTTCAGAAAGGAATTGGGCCAATAAAAATAATGAATAATGGCATTCAATTTGAAGGACAAGCTTGGATCATAGACAAATTGGTAGCGTCGACGATCAGCTCACAGACAGGCCAAGCTATCACTGTACATTCTCATCGAAATTTTTCAGTGTTGGTGTTAGATCGCGAACAAATGGAATTCGCGAAACTTGTGATAAGTAAGTTGGTATTACTGTTTTTATGTTAGACCAAACTTTGTTGTCTATGATCGCATTAATCGATGAAAGAGTTTCTGCTTCGGACGCGCATCTAGCATTATAGAGCAGTGAAACTCAAACGAAGCCGGCTTCGAAATTGGAATAAAACGGTCCCATTACGAAGCCAGCTTCGAAATGGGATTTTTATTTCCCATTTCGAAGCCAGCTACGAAATCTACCTACGAAATGGGACTAAGGTAAAAAATTTCTATTTATTATTTCGTCTACAGGGTATTTTAATTTTAGTTCATAGTTTACGAGAAGTTTTGAAGACAAAACACATTATTAATATTACCTACTACTTTTAAATTAAAAAAGGATTAACTAAAACTAGCTTTCCACTTATCAAACAGCATTTTAATTTTAATTTAACCACGCTCTCGACACAGAAATTTCTAGACCAACTTGAAATTAATATCTGCAAAATTCAATTTAATGATAACAAATCATACCGTTTGGATGTTTTCAGGACGAGACAGCATAGAGTGTAATGGAAGGAATTTTGACATTCGGGATGGTCGTGGAAACAGCGTGTTCTATGCTTCACGGGACGAAGTGAGAATTTTCGCTGATGCACTAACGGTGGACGGAGTGGGAGGAGTCACTGTACCCTCAGCTGTACAAGCACCCTTAGTACGGGCCCCACCTGGTTCAGACCTACAGTAAGCTATTGTAATTTCCACGACTGGGAAATTTGATGTGATGAAAGTTTTATAGGTATCGCTTTATTACAAAAAAAAATGTATTGCCATATTTCCTATAAGACTGTAAATAAGCGTACACTATAGAATTCCTTGATGATATAATTAAACAAAATATATTTTGATATCCTTTATGTTAATGAATACAATAAAGCTATTTATTTTAATAATTATACGTACTATTTTAGATTGGAGTCATTAACAAGACAATTATACCTGAAAGCTCCCCAGTTAATAAAATTTGATAGTAGAGCGGGAAGCATAGAGGTTATTTCACACAGCGATGTGAAATTAAGTTCGGTCGTTGGAGCGGTAAGTTTTTGTACTTATACTAAGCCTTTCATTTTTAACCTTGCATTTACTGAAAAATATTAATATTTGCTTATATTTAACACACTAGTTGCAGTCGCATTTATGCATAGAATAGGAGCCGCGGGCAACAGCTAGTTACTTACATAAATACATTTGTATCCTTGTTTCTTCGTGATTTTAATATATTAAGTATAATAATTATTTTCAGATAAAAGTTGATGCAGCAAATATTATAATAAATAACATGAAAATAGGAAATACTACAAAACCACCAGGAGAAAAACAGCAAAAGAACGTATGGGTCAAAAAAGTATACCAATTGTGTGTCTGTGATTCCGGTAAACTCTTCCTAGCTGCACCTGATGCCCTGTGCGAGAGTCCTGATGAAGAACTATGTCGATGATGAATCATTTTTAATTTTAGTTTAAGAAGGATTTTTCACCATAATAACTACTTACACTGATCTAGAACACACTCATGATTTTAAAATTAGTAATTTATGTTAGTTTATGGCATGCTGAGATGATTTGAATTGAATTAAAAAATATTACGTACTATACGTAATATTTTTTAATTAATACACATTAGATATTTTTCATATTTAAATTATAGAACTACTTAAAAATGGTTGCTACGATGCTACGACTTTCGTAGACACGCATCCGAGCTACGAAATTCAATTGAGCTACGTACGTAGCATAAAAAACTCGTTGAAAGGAATTGCTACAATTTGCGTAGAACACATGACTTCGAAATCGTTTCAAAATATTTTTGTAAGTTAAATACGCGAAATATCTATTATTAGGTTTAAGAAATGGCAAAATTGATACATATATTCACAAATGACTTCTTTAAATAAAAAATGACGTGATAATGTAGAATAATATATGTTCAAAAAAGTGCCAAAGTGATAAATTTATGTTCAACATAGTGAGAGTTATTAGTTATCATAAGAATAACAGTTCTATATAGATCACTTATTATTTAAACCGTTTGAGCACAAACACTACTTACGAGTACCATAATGGTAGACAAAATGTAAATATCATAAATTACTTGTAACAGTGATTATAACTTTATTATGTTGATCAATTAATTAGTACATAGTATAAGTTCAAGTCGCTGTTCTCGTATATATTATATATGTATCATTTAGAGGTTTTCTAGTATTTATCCCAGCCAGGAAAGGTCGCTTCAGGTATAAACGATTCTCTAAAATCTATTCAAATGAACTGTAACAAGAATTATGTATCGCACATAAAATATCAATAATAATACACCAATAATACATGCGATATACACAGACAAACTAATAGCTCAATTGCAGAGTCATGTACTTAATCTCAAATATTCTCATAGTGGTAAATAAATTATACGTACAGTCAACAACATAAATATCTTTACACCTTTTTAAAGATAATTTACAAATGAAATAATACATATATATACGAATCGTATATTTATTTAATAATATAATTTAATGTTTCTAAATCTTTAACCTTAAATAAGAGAGTGTTAAGATATTATTGTGGTTGACTATACTAAATTCACGACGCTGCAACCCGAGTAGTTTCATTTGACTGATCCTTCTTAGTTTTTGCACACGCGGCCGGGTTCGCAATCAATCGTGGTGGTTGCGCCGCTCACCAGCGACCAGCGACCAGTGACCCTGCCAGTGGCCGTCACCTTAATTGAAACCGCAAAGAGTGTGTTTTGTTGCCAGTTTTTTCGCTTGCCCCTTAACGAGGCACGACACAAACAACATTTAACTAGTACAAGCAACTAAGTTTGCTAACGGAATCTATACTAATATTATAAATGCGAAAGTCTGTCTGTCTGTCTGTCTGTCTGTCTGTCTGTCTGTCATCTCTTCACGGCTAAACTGCTGGACCGATTGTGATGAAATTTGGTAGGGATGTAGTTAACGACCTGAGGTCAAACATAGGCTACTTTTGGGCGCGATATAACCGAGTCCCACGCGGGGCGAAGCCGCGGGGAACAGCTAGTACTAAAATATTTTAATTACTGGATTTTATAATGCCGACGTTCTAAGGAAGATGCTGGATAGAGATCTTTGGGGAGGTCTATGTCAAACAGGAATATCTCCCTCATCATCATCTAAGCGCTTTTTCTGTAGTATCTCAAACTGTATGTTATTGAAACCTAAAAACGATATCTTAGTTTTTTTTTCGTTTTTTTTTGTCTGCTATGACCTATGATGCCCGACTTGATGTCCTGGGATTGCCTCCGATCGGAGAGTATAACAAAAAAAATAGATCTCTGTTGATACGTTAGCAGCATTTTGTGACATTCGCGGGACGAGATCGAGGATCTATTCTGAAGATGGAACTGTATATATAGGCCTTACATAGCCACTCTCATAGGCCACGTGGTTAACTAAGTGATTAAAATATCCAATTTAATCTAACTTCGAATAAAAATGTCAAAAATACTCTTGTTTAATTATATTTTATTTAATCTTGTTGTAAAAGATATTCACTTCACAAAGTTGGTTGAAAATTAAAACAAAAACAGACGTTACGAAAATAAAAATTTCTTTCACAATGTATGTTACAATATAGGGAAGGAGCATTCACCCAAATGACCAAAATTTTATTTATTTGCGTTTCCTTCAATCGCATAAAAGGAGCCGTGAACTGTTACATTTGTTTGCCAACGTTTTCACTTACGACCCGATAAACAAAGACAATCAAGTAAAAACGTTTCAAAGGTTACCGGTACAACACGAGTCAATATGTTTATCTCTACGACAATTTTAATCTTGGACAAATGAATAGTCTGATATTTATAATTTAGTATTATTATTATCTAAAATAGGCAAATAGGTTATTAGTTAACTTGATGATAAAGGTGATATGATGATTGTAAAAATAAAAGCTTTTCAAAAAATATCATTACAATAATTTAAGTGCTTTCTGGGTTGCATTCTAAGAAATCGCCATATATAAATAAATGCTTAATCGCCAATTACAATATCCGTGAGAAGAGAAAGAGAGGCCTATTTTTATGAATAGTACCACACGGTTAAGGTTTCAAGATATTTAGTATTCTAAAACCGATGTGTGTATCCAGGCTGTAGCTTGTACAAAAGTGTCCAGTGAGGAGTTCAACGACTTGTCCACATTATGCAGATGAGGCCGCAGGTGCGCGTTATGTGGCCCCTGTGCCGTACTGTATAAAAACTTCCTCGAACAAAACGACCCTCACTATTTCTAAGTGATACACCACTTTTATAAAAGAATACATTACTATTATGCAATATCAAGTAAAAACTGCCCCATACAAAAGTTTTAACCGATCACAATAACACACATATATTATAAGTACCTAAAATGAAAATATAGAAGAAAATACCTCATCATGAAACATTAGAAACTTATTAATTTATTGGAGTCACATATGTAATAGATTCACGCGCATAATTTGTAAATACTGTTCAATTATTCAAAATAGGAAATTATGTCGTAGTTTGAAAATTATGAACACCAATAAATAGTCCGTGCCGATCTATTTCGGCTAATTATACCACCGAGTAGCATAATCTATAAACATTCACGCAAGTTAAGTGTAAACCATCAGTTAGTGATAAATTGGAACATTTTGTTGTACTCACATGACAAATTTGGTTGTTAAAGCCACCTGCCGGCGATACCTGTCTGCACTAGTGTGTTTTCGTAACGTTACCCAACAGAAGGATTATAATATTTGGTTAAATTGTTCCGAACGCTTTTTACTTTCTGTCAGACGCATTATCATACTCGCAGATAGAAGTCGTTCGACATCGTGCGTCCATGCAGTCTTTATCAGCCACTGTGTAAGACATTACCATATGGTCGCTACCTATTTCAGTCCCAACTGTAATCGATTTATTATCCAGGAGTAGTTAATATCATTAAGGTTGTTCGGTGACCTGAAATTAAAACAAAATAACTATGTTTTAGTTGAGCAAGGGCTCAAAAAACTTGATGAAAAGATGTGACAAAGATTAATTGTACTGCATTGTAAACATATTTACGCAACAATTTCAGGTTTATTTCATCATGATATATTTACTTATTCCAATAATTTGTAAATAACAAGCACATAACATAATTAGTTAGTTGCAAATAATGACACAAAAAAGAATATAGCTAGGTATTTAATAAAAAAAATATTGATTTTAACAAAGCTTAAGATAATGGAGTCGGTTAAAAATTTTATCTTGTATTTGTATGTTTTTTAACAAAAGAAAGATAAATTGTTCAAGCAAATATATTTCAGGTCGGACGCAATAAGGGGGCACGAAATGTAATTTTAATTTTTTCTTAAAAGTTTCCCTCACCTGCCGCCGCGGCGCTTAATCATAATCACGGCGGGCGTGATAATCTCGGTCGAGCACGAATAAAGAGGAAACGACACACGGTTGTTTTACTCGTTAAGTATCTCAAAACATAATAAACAGTTTTTACTTCTATAAGTATTCAAAAAAATATTTAGTTTTTTTGTACATTTTAATACAATTTATTAAGTCATTACATAATTTAAAACGTTCATTCTGTGCCAACTCCACGAAGAAAATTATTACTATTATAACATGCGTACTATTCCTTCCAGTATTCAATCAAATTTAAGATTTATTATTGTAGTTATTCATAAATAACAACAAACTGATGTCGATCAATAACAGTTCGAAGGTAATTATTTACAAGATGTCAATCAATAACAATTTTTCGGATTGTGTTCTGAAAAATATCTATCAGTCTTACTTAGTAAAGTTACTTTGAGAAGTTTGTTTACAGCGAAGGCAGGGGACGGCTCAGGTGACGTGGAGCGGTGGTCGGCAAGTTGTTCTCCAGTATAATTTTTCTAATCAGCTTAAAACTTGAGATTTTTATTTTCGTTCAGTCTATACTTATTATAATGCAAAAGGCGATCTCTTTGTCTATTACAATTTCACGGTTAAAGCGCTGGACCGATTTTCATGAAATTTGGGACAAATATGGTAAAGACCGGTGGTCAAAGATGGGTTACTTTATTTCGGATTAATAGTGAGTATCACGCGGGAGGAGCTGCGGACAACAGTTAGCTTTTAATATATTGCTATTGTAAGACAGCTCGACACTTCCTTTGTCGACATTAAACGCCAATCCCCGTTTGTCGAGCACACCGAGTTGCGTGTTATTCTAGAATGTTTCACCTGCAAACCTGCAACAATCTCAACCAGTAATAACATTTACACGAGGGAAACTCAAACGTCGAACTATTTGCACATTTTCTCCGAAATGGAATTCCTTTGTTACGCGATTTATAAATATTCTATGAATGATATGACAAAGAACGCGATTTATGAGATGTAGGTAAATATTGTGAACTTATTGAAAGTCGTAAAGTACAGAATAAACTTTGGATCTAAGTGAGCAACTGAAACGGAACCATATATCGCAACAGCGGAAACTCGTAAATGTTTCAAATTAATCAAGGCAAGACTACAATCGGCTCATTTGCATTTA
Organism: Apomyelois bistriatella; assembly: GCA_947044815.1. Classification (NCBI taxonomy): domain Eukaryota; kingdom Metazoa; phylum Arthropoda; class Insecta; order Lepidoptera; family Pyralidae; genus Apomyelois; species Apomyelois bistriatella. The sequence goes on from OX345693.1 coordinate 5,829,491, forward strand.
TACGAGACTGCGCGCTCGGTCAAACCGCATCAATTCCTAAATGGTTATATAGATACTTACTGCCACAAATCACCACTTCTTTTTTTTTCTTTCTTTCTTTTGCATTATTATTTCTATTCTAAATCATTTCTTAGCTTAGCACCAGTAAATTTATTCGCTTGACTAAAAGAAAGATTAGTTGAAATTTAGCCATCACATCATAGAAACTATGGTTTTATTTTTTGTGATTTATTTAAATTTAATACATGCATTTACTATGAGATGCTTATTTATCACTATCACTGACAGTCGATAAGACAGTAATTAGCAGTTAAATTTAAGAGTCTATACTGCCAGCAAAGTGAATAAAAACTTTGACGTTTTGAATGATTTCTTAGAAAAAACAAATTAAGGTATTTGCTCAGGTAAATATCTAAGTATATCATATCGCTTGCATGTCAAGTTAACACGGTTGATCTATATAATTAGATACGAGAAACCGCTACCACAATAGCGATTAGATAATCTCTTAATAGCCTCCCAGCCAGTCTAGTTACCTGCAGCTGCCTATCTCGATTTCCAGCTAAATTGGCCGCGACTTAAGAGTATTAGTTAAAGTGTTAACAACAGGTTAAAAGATCAACAACGTCTAAAGTTAACTAAGCATCTTCACTTTTACATCCTAGAAGAGTATATATTGATCAAGAGCGTGAAGAGTCTTTGCTTCGACTCAGAAAAATGTTGCTTTTCTCTGTCTGTTAGTGAATGTATATTGTATTATGAAAATATATATACATTAAATTTAAAATTATTATAATATAAAAATAGTAGAAAAATGATTGTAGGTACAATAACTTTTCTAACTAATAAAAATAATTTTGACGAGATTGAAATTTCTACTAATGGAGGAGGATAATAATTATATAATGTTTTTATTAAAAGAAGAACTGGGAATAGTATTTTCTAACATCTTTACAATAGTATAATACAAAGTCGCTTTCCGCTGTCTATTCCTATGTATGCTTAAATCTTCGAAACTACGCAACGGATTTTGATGCGTTTTTTTTTAATAGACAGAGTGATTCAAAGGAAGGTTTCAATGTAAGCAAAACCCATATTATTCCACCCATTTGAAGCCGGGGTCGCTAGTTACAAATAAAGGACCTACACAGGAATCTAATCCAACAAATAGGGATGGATAAAATTATACCATATACCAGTTGTTCGCCACGAACATACACCTCGCGATTATCTTATCACAAAAATTTCAATATGCAAAAAATATACCACGTTTCCTTATCCTTAGGCTACGTTAACAGTGTATCATAACGTGGGCCGTAAGCAGGTTTGAATTAATACTTTAAAAAATAACATTGTCGTTATATCAGAACTTTTTTTTACTGTAATTTATGTATTCTGTATGTGGGCAATAAATATATTTTATTGTATTGTATCTCAATGTTTTAGTGAAATCGCTTTAGGGAGGATCGTTACTAAATGAATTATGTTTGCTAATGACAATATCTCAAAAACAACTAAACCGATTTTGATGCCATACAAATTTGAAATTTTATGAACTACTTACATACATTCTCAATTTTATTCGAATCGACAACGGTTCCAGAGTTATTGCGGAACATACATACATACAATCAAATAATGAGATTTCGCGCCAACTTGATTGTAGCCCTCGCTCGCTTTTCTTGTTCGGTCAATTGTTTTACCTGCGGAGTTCCTAACCTCAATATCTTTTCAACATTTCATCATTCTTATCAACATTTCATCTCAACATTGGTTCACTCGAATTTTTTATAAATCAATATCAATAAAACACACTAAAATGTTTTTTTATAGGTATACCTATCTTTATACGTTTGTCATCTGGATACTATCATTACCTACCCTTCAAAAGTAATACTATCAGATTTCAAATGGCTCCAATTCGTTACGGTCTTGTTACTTCAAACACTTATTGAAACTGCTCTTAAGTGTTGTCCTTTTATGTAGGTACTCCATAAATGTTTGATAGGACCATCTCGGGAAATCTCTGTCTCCATTCGCAGAGGGTCTGCAGTCAAATAAAACTGGAATCCCAAATATTATTCCGCGACATTTTCCCTGTTCCTTCGATGTGAACTTTTATTTTTATGCTCTTACGAATTCTTATCACAAGAGAAACACACTCTCGGAAAGCTTCTGACATACAGGCTTAAATCCTTTACCCGACGAAAGTACTTTAGCTGAGATAACGTGTTCAGTCATCTCAGTAATACTAATAGGAAATCTCTTTTACTATTTTCATTTTGTATTTACTTTTTACACTGACAATAAATATTAATTTGCTTAATGTATTCATATTACCTATCTAATATAAGAATGAGGTGATATTATGTCCGTACTTGTCGAGGCGAAAGGAGCACTTTAATATAGCCCACCGCCGCACAACTGTCACAAAATAATAAAACCTTAAAACTATACTTAAAAATAATAATAAAAAAAAAAAATATTGATACTAACTTAAACTGTACAGTTCCGTTAAAGGCTCCACTTGCGGTAATGTGCCAAGAAGGCTGGCTGCATTGCCATATAATGTAACAATAATTTATAATGTATATCTGTAGTAAAAAACCCGCAGAAATACAAAACAGGAAAGTACATTATCGTTATAAGAAAAATGTATGCTTTCATTAAGTGATAGCACCAATTATAGAAAGCTGGTGATTGCTTACAAAGGTAGTAAAATATTTCTGCGAGAGCTGGAGCCTGTGCTAGGTAAAAAACCTGGATCACTAGTCATGTGATATACCTGCAATTTACCACTGCCCGTGCTGATATCACAAACTTTCATAAAATTTAATATTCCAATCCTAGGTGTCCGCGGCTTATATTCCCGTTGGCCATCAGTGGTGGCAACTAAAGTGGGGGACAACAGGAATGATCGTTCGCCACCGCTGTAATACACTAGTATGTCGTGATAATGTCAAACATTTTTTCTTATGTCAAAATGCTTAAGTATGACTGTTTGTTTGTCCTATTGAACTGTTTGAGGTCGAAGATAAAATCCTCTATTTTAACTTCATTTACTTTAATTAAGGCGTTCACACTCTACAAAGTACTGACTGGCGCATCGGAACGGCCAGTAGTAGTGAAATTTGGTCCCTGGTACCCAGAAAGAGCAGTTTGCTTGTTTGAATAAGCATAAGACGGGGAAATACATGCTGAAGAATTGAAATAAAATGTGATTTATTTGTTTACCAGATTCTTGTACACAGATGAATATACAAGTAAAAAATATAGAATAGAGAACATTTGTAAATATCATTATTCTCCTCTTGCACAGCTCTTTTCGACTCATATCAATGGTCCAAATTATGAAGACTTTTCAGTCCTATGTGTATTTCAGCGACGTCACCTACCTCGTATTAGTATGCCATACCACAATAACCGAAGTCGAATCACAAAAGATTTCCGGTGCGCGACTTGCACAAGGGATGAAAGCCAACATTGTGTAATCAGAAGGGTCGCAATCTCACCTCATCCCCCTGCCCGTCGTGTCGAACACAGCTTCATCAACAAGGGCTCTATCCACTCATTGTTAAATTCTGTTAAACTTTACTTACACTATGCCTACATTACTATTTACTTACACTATGTCTTTGTTTGAAATTCATGGACTTTTTTAATTTAGTATTGGGTTTCTAAATTGACTCAAATTCGCATGTCTTTAACAACCGAAGAATAAAAAATTACGCAACTTAAGCATAATACTACAAACAATGTTAAAACGAACGCAGTTACTCTTTATCAACCATTTAAACATTTATTTTTTATATTGGTATTTGGTATACCTTTTTTATTGTATCATTTGAAAAAACATGCCCTTAATATCTTCTCTTTATGAGCAAAGTTATGGAAAAGAAAATACCTTAAAAAAGCTCAGTATCTAGCTGACAGCTGATAAGTATGACTTAGTTTTAACGTAACGCGTCCGTTATTAGGATACGTCAAGAATAACGAGCTCAACTACGGACATACGTCACGTCCCGATGTGCCAACAAAATATTTATATCTCACCATCGCGAGTTCCCATCAAATCGTTACAAGGAATACCGAATAAATATTCATGTTGTTATACTACTTGTATGTTTGCTCGATCGAATATTTGTGCAAATGCCTTGATGGGTGAAGGCGCGACTTACGACACAATATTGCGGGAGACGTTTATGCCAGACCGAGCACTCCTCAAGGAGTGCCGCAATAGTTTCGCGTTTGAATTTCTTGAACAAACGTTATTACTGCTCCAATGGTAAACTGTTCCGCTGAAACAATTCACAATAGGGGAACGCCAATGTCAAAGGGAAAGAAGGCTGGCACACTTCGACATACGAATTTGAGCGCACCTCGCCATCTGGAAGAGACGAAGTTTTAGACGAGATAGATAAAATATTTAAGAATATATAAATAATACTTTAATGTCACATTTAGATAAATTTCTACAAATATCAATTATTTTCTTTTAGATACACACTATACCTACGTAATATGTACATATCTTCTCAAATTATTGAATAAACTAATGATTTAAACTCCAATTCAGGCAGGTACAAACGTTAATGGAGCTAATTATACTCCCAGTAAAGCTAAAGGAACGGGTTATTATATCTACCTATAATAGAGCTGCGGGCAGTAATTAAGAATTCAAAATAACTCTTTGTGACAGCGTTAACTACGAAAGACGCATTTAAATTTAACTCACTTTTAGACTTATATATCTATACTCTATAGACTATATACTTAGACTACTTTTTATGTATTTTTTCTTATGTAGAATTCAATTTAAATATTAAATGATCACCTATATTTTTCTTTGTTTATTTAGCTTAAACAAAAAACAAATGAATATTTAACCATCCTACTTGCAGTATAAATCCATGCAGGATTTACTTAATTCCTAACTTTGTAGATTAAAGCATAAATATAATAAAGTGGGTTTAAATATAATGAGGACGGTAAAAGCCTGCGATGTTGGGATTTGAAAATTGTAGCCAATATTGTGGAATGGAGATGTAGATCGCGTCACGATATCCGCGGGCACGTAGCTAATGCGAAAGGGGCTCATTACATTGTGTTGACACCGACAAATGCCCTTTTACATATTCTCACTGAGATCCCGAAGATTGAGCCATGAAATTGAAAACGATCCCTTTGAAGAAATTTATTCCAGGCACGAACTGCTCTCCCACTCCGCGGCGGAGATTTGCTCGTTTATTTTTATGAAATTATTGAAGAAACACTCTATTCATGTCTTAGTTAATATTTTGAGAAACATCGAAACTACCAATTGCAATCTGAAAACTGGATCTGGCATCATTCAGACATTTATCAGACCCGGTAGGTAACTAATCCGGTAGGTACCTAATAAGGTTATGATCTAATAATGTTAAAATTAATGTATAATTAAAGGCATTGAAACATTTTATGTCAAATACTTTGACTTTACTTTTATATTTCACTTTATTTTACTTTTAGGTTTTTTTTTATTTTTAGATTTGTTGTAATATGTTTTAAGTATACTTTTAATATGTCTGCTGTTCCTAATAAATAAATAAAATAGAATAAACTACCTACTAAAAGGAAAATAATGAGAACTATTTTTAAATGGACTTCGGGCATATCTCTAAAGACCAGGAAAATTTTAGGAGGATGGTGTTTAAGTATAATTAAAATAATTACTTATATAATAATTATTAATACCGGCTGATGGAAAATGGCACCGAATTGCAATTTTTAATCCCTAATCAAAGCATTTGTTTTAATATTAATGATAGTTAAATATATTTTGACTGTAATCTATATATCTAAACAGGGCTAAAAATATTTGTTTAAAATTTTATTTATACAAATATTCTGTATATACATATATATTTAACTATTCATATGTTTACAAATCAAAATATCTGCCCCTCCAATCAGATTTAACTCTACCCGTTAACACTCAACCTCATAAATAACTCAGTGAAAACTTTCGAAAAGAATTTTCCAACTTCACAACAGTAAAAATCTGAGAAAAGTGCTTACTACTATTTTAAGCTTTTAACTTGCATTTAAGTTGAAGAAGAATTATGAATAGGAATTGAAAAGATGTAAAAGTTGAAGCCCCGAAGTAACTTTTATGCGTGTTCGTATCCCTAATCATTTTTTTATACATGCAAATACTCAGAAATAGTATACATATAAAAAAAATATAGTTTAATTTCCTAATAGCGTAATAGTTATTTCTACAGCATGATGACAGTGCCTATGCTAAATGTTAAAAATAATATTAATAGCACAATAAACGTGTTTATGTTTGCAGCTCAGTTTATATGGCGGGTTGAACAACTTTTGTACTTTTTCACCCCGCTTGCCAGCCACACGTTCTCTATTACACGAAACTCCTGCTCTCCATTATCTCTCACGACCGTATTTGTTTTAAATTTTACTACCATTTTTTGTCCAAAATACGCATTGAGTTTCTGTGTATATTTAGTGCACTGACTGTGAAACAAAAGTGTAGAGCCACGTTTTTCATTTTCAGCGACAAAGTTAGTAAAACATTCCTTGTCTATTTTTTCATATGAGAGTTCCGAAAATGTTCTGTAACAATAATTCGGAAGCACATTTCTACCCGCCCTTTTACGTCATAACTGGCGCGTAATGACCTCATCGTATAAAGAAGCAAAAATATCGCGAACGCAATTCGTCATGTCATTATGCAAGGAAAGGGCGAACTTTACGAGTATAATAACGCGAGATGTCTGACGCGGTATGCCTCATGAATGGTGAAACGTTCTTTATTGTACCGTGTTTTATGTGAACGATTAACCTTTTAATGTGTGCCGGCCGACCAAACGAAAAAGCTATCGAATGTTTTTCTTAGTTTTTCGCTTTTGGGAAAAATATATAGGCTAAAATCTCTAAATTTTAGACGAACAGGCTGGATATTTTGTTAATTCCTTTCGATAGTCATTCATTCAAAAAAATAGAATCTCAAAAAACAAAATTAAAAATGTGATAATACTAAATGGCGTACCCTGGGCGGGCTAAACTTAATTTGTTTTTGATGGGTGCTGCCTGATCACGTTGTTTTGTCAAATCATGCGGTTAATGAAGGAAGGGCTTCTTGTCCGTAACGTCATCTACATTTTCTTAGTAAACCCCTTAACAATTTCACCTCATATTTTGCTAAAACCGACTTAGGAAATCGAATAAAAATGGCAGGTGTAAAATCAAGGTGAACGTGATGTTACTTCAAATATAAGAGTTCTCATCAATGTGCTCATTGTGGCAGCACAATGATAGCAATCCGAGAAGGTCTTCAAAACCCCGTCGTACCGAAAAACCCGTTCCACGCGACATACTTACGAGATGTAACAAGTTCGCTTCTTTATAGATCAATTCATCTAACAACCTCTCTTTTCTTTCTTTTTCCTTTCTTTTCTTCTCTTCTTTTGAAATTAGTTTTACTTGTAATTACTATTATAAATATGCTAAAAATATGGATTTTTGCTCGCAGAGTAAGTATAAACTGATGATTCCATAAAAATAATAAAATAAAGAAATAAAAAAGTACAAAAATTTTTTTTGATGTCCAGAAACAATGTAAAGCGTGTATTTACATGATAGCTTAAGTTACACTATATTTAATAAGTTATGAGTAGACAGCTGGGATATTGTCTTTTGTCCAATCAAGGTCCACAGCCTTTCCTGTGCGGGCGCTCTCTTCCGCAGCAGTAGCGATTTTGCTCACAGCCAACGTCTGCCAACTAGTGACTTCCATGGGCACACCATCTGCAAGGTGGTTGTAAATAAAAATGTTATTATGCTTCTGCAATAATTCATGCTTATTATATAGTTATTATGGTTAAAAAATATGGTAAGTCCGCCATTGTATGTTCTGTTTTTCACTCACAATAAATGTTTTACAAATAACATAATCAGAACGTAAATAGTCTAGAAAGTTAATGTCAAGGCCACTGTTTGACCACTTTCTAATTTGTTCTTAATGTTAATATTCTTCATTTTTTAATCACTAGTTGTGGTTAAACTTTTTCACTATACAATAGTACTAACGTAAAATTTTAAATAAAGATTTTGGCATTTCGCAGATGGCTTGGATTATTTGTAGAATATTTTTACGTACGTTGTAAAACATCCAAAAAGTGTTCCAATTCAAGCTTGTATGCAAGTCTGTAACGCGACGGGAAGGAGTAGTAGATTGGGGTCATTTTGACTCCTTCTTGCCCAATAAGAGCCTCCGTGGAGTGGCACGGTCTTTCATTCTCAACTTTGATCATACCTGGAATATGCAAACAAAGTATTAAAATCAAACCCGCCTAAGCCCGCCTTCAAATTTATTTAAATAGTTTATGGCGAACCATGCTAGACATGCTAGTTAAAGTATACAATCGGCAAATTACTGTAAAATTTTTTGTTAATTCAGTTCTTACAGATCATATTATTATAGCTTATATCTTGTCAGACTGTAGAGGACCAAAGAAAGATCTTAAGACTTAGGTGAAAGAAGACGTCAGAATGTTACACAAATTTTCTAAAATAGTCAGTATTACAATATAAATATCCATACTTCCATACTTCCATACCCATACTTCCATATCCATACTTCCATACTTCCATATCCATATCCATACTTCCATATCCATATCCATACTTCCATATCCATACTAATATTATAAATGCGAAAGTCTGTCTGTCTGTCTGTCTGTCACCTCTTCAAGGCTAAACTGCTGGACCGATTGTGATGAAATTTGGTAGGGATGTAGTTAACGACCTGAGGTCAAACATAGGCTACTGTTGGGCGCAATATAACCGAGACCCACGCGGGGCGAAGCCGCGGGGAACAGCTAGTATTACAATATAAATAAGAAAGTACGTTTTTGAAGCTATATTCTAAAGCTTGTTTCTGTTCTTTTTACTGTTTTTGTTAGCTAAAGATAAATGTATTCAGTAATATGTTAGTAATTTTTCCACATAAAATAAAATAAATAAGTACCCTTGTTTCCAAAGACTTCGAGTCTTTGATCGTAGCCGTACGCAGAGTAGCGGCTGTTGTCGCCGAGAGCCACGGCCCCGGAGGGGAAAGTGAGAAGGAACGCAATGGTGTCGAAGTCATCGATGGCCTTCACCTCGGGGATGAGGGCGGAGGCCGTGGCTTGCACACGGTTCGGTAGCTCACCCATCACCCAGCACGTCATATCGAAATCGTGCACCAAGCAGTCGTGGAATACTCCACCTGGAAATTATACAATCATTTTTTTACATGTCTGGCCAGAAAGGAGTGTTATGTTTTCACGTTTCTTAACCGATTTTGAAAATTATTTATTTGTTCGATGTTCGAAAGGACATACTTTCAATTTGGTCCCATTTAATATTTATCAAAATGCAATTGCAATACAGTAGTTTGGTAGCAAAACCAAAATAACTGGTATCATTGGTTAAAATGGGGCACTGCCACTGTTATCGTTCATTTGTAGCTCATAAGAGTGCTAGTTCAATTGACCCTGCATACCTAGATGTCTGGGTTTTTCTAATCTAACGAAATTCAAATTATCATAGTAAGCAAAATTAAGTTCAAATTATCGTAGTAAGTCGGTTTTTGGTTTTTGGGTAAAAATATTATTATAATAAAATAAATCTTACAATATAAACTAAAGGAACATGGAATAATATGTTTGTATACAAAACCATGACAATAATTATGTATATCTAATGCATAGGTACTCCTGTACCAGTTGCACCGAAGCAAAACCAAAGAGTATAGAACATTATTCAACTCTGGTATCGGATATTACTATATGTTGTTATTGATATAATGTTTTACTAAACATTCAAAGGTTATCATCAACGCTATTTTCATATAAGTGATTATCTACCTTCCTATATTGGTACGAGATAATAAACTTAACATTTCTAGGTATACTAACTTAAGTTTTGTATAATATTTTAGTGTGTTATATATAGTGTAGTGTATAATAATAATTAATTTCTAATACTTTTATATAGATAAACATCCAAGAATAGTTAAAAAAATGTTTTACCCATAAACTAAACAAATTCTGTTATATTTAAAATGATATGAAATTTTGTGCCTACTAATCATGGCGTACACATAAATTGGAAAAATTTAAGTAAATTATGACCACCAGTCTGAAATTAAGTATACACTAGGACCATAATACCAGCAGCACTCCCAGTAGTGCTTTCCGTTTGCAATTAACCAGCCATCTCATCCGCTAAGAACGAATATCAATGCCCCTCTACTAATACCTGAATCAAATAAACAGAATTGGTACCTGAAGTTTTTAAGTAGTCGATTGAAGGCAGAGGTGAATCTCTTGCAGTAACTTTCAAGATCTGAATATGACCGACTTCTCCCTTGCGAACTCTTTCTTTGAGGCCCCTGTAAGCTGGGTCAAAGCGGCGGTTGAAAGCGGAAAACAGCGTGCGTCCTTTGGCTTTCGCGGCTTCATAACATTTCTTGGTATCTTCAATGTTCTCGGCGATTGGCTTTTCGCAGAATACGTCTTTATTGTTAGCAATCGAGTTCACTACGATGTCATGGTGAGTCCATGTTGGGGAACCGATGAATACTGCTGTCACGCTGTATAGTAAGAATAATAGTTTCGGTAAAGTTAATTACCGGTGGTAGTGTGTTATTTCCTCTTACCCTTACTATATAACTTCTACTAAATTTTACATGTACCTAACAATTTCAATGAACTTGATTTAGCTATTTTACGAATACCATATGTCTTATTGTAATAACTACTAATATGTTCTACATTTACCTATTGTCCTCATAGACACGTTTAGCCTCAGCCGAGGTAATGATATGGACATCATTACCGAATTTCCAGTACTTCCTCAGATCAGCAAATATTTCTTTTCGGTCATCGACGACATACTTGAGAATAATGCGAGGGTTATTGACGATACTGCTCAAATGGATAGACCCAGCGCGGCCAAGTCCAAATATTGCGCCTACAACTGGAGCAGCATTAGGTTTCGCATCATGATTCCTTGTGCTGAAGTTTACATACCTGTTGCATTATTACAGCCATATTAGTTTATTACATTTTTCAAAAAATTCCTGCTTTCTAAATAATATGTTAATAAAGCAAATAAAAATGATTTTGCAACTAAGTACTTACATATATTTTGTTACTTATTTAATTGAACGTAAATTTTTCTTTTTTATTCAATTTATTAACGATAGGATATTGAAGCGTATATTCAACATATTTATCTGTTTTTCAAATACTTTTTGCTAATTAATAACTAGGTGCTTACTCTGTGTGTAAGTAATCATCAGCAGGATATGTCTGCTTCAATGTGTAAGGAGAAGGTCCAGCGAACTTTTTTGTTGCCATTGTTTCTGATATCTAAAATAAAATAATAATATTATTTTCCGTTTCCCGAGCAGAAATGACTGGATCGCGCGAAATGTACGACCACTTTACGACTGCACTTGAAACATATACTTACCTGCCTAAATTTTGTTTAAACAATATGATTTATAAACATATTTGTAATGTTCAAGCTGGTACCTTTCTTGAATGATAAATCTCTGTTAAATTCTTTTTAGGGTTCCGTACAAAAATTTAAAAATGGAACCCTTACCTATAGGATCACTTGTGCGTCTGTCTGTCCATCCGTCCGTCTGTCACAGCCAATTTTCTTCGAACCTACTGGACCAAAACAGATGAAATTTGGTAGGATGGCGTAATCCTGTGACCCAAACACAGATGTGCATAATAAATAAATATTTGTTTTTAAATAAGGTTCATTATCTGGGGACAAATTAGGAAATAAAAAAAATTTTTGCAACCCTTACCGTCTTATATATCAAATGAAAGGGCTTGTGATAGGGATCACAAATATATTTTTGTTAATATTGTAGCATAAATAGTTTTGATTTTATTCATGAAAGAAGACAAAAATTGACCATTCCCATACTGGGTCTAAAATTTTGAAAAAAAATACAACATATAGTTCATTGCCTGTAGATTACAGGAAAACCTACAAGAATACTATCAATTGACAATTAAGTGGTAAATTCAATATAAAACGTTCACTAACGGAAAATAGTTCACTAAAACACCACTAAATAGCGATAGTAGTAGTTTGTTGACATACCACAATTGAATATAAAAACTGACATTGGCATTGTGCGGAACCCTCTCCACGCGAGTTCAACTCGCACTTGACCAGTTTTTTTTAAGGTTAGTATCTGAGGTTTAAATTCCGTCAGATTTTTTTACAATTTATATAGCCTACTGCTACTATCTTATGCTTAATCAAATATACCTAAATGTCTAAAGTTTATTGAAAACTAGTAAATACAAGAGAACAAAATATTTTGCAGCTCTTATTTAAAAACAAATGACTGTTTAAGTACTATTTGAAATATGTATTTCGAAAATTACCTTATGAAATTCACTCAACTGAGATCTCTCCTCAACACAGGCACAGAATATACGATATGTGGCTTGAAGCGACTATTATATATGTTCGCTGAAAAGTAAGATAAAATCATAATTTATTGGGTTTTATAGATAAGGCGCCTCTCTCCACAGAGAAGACTGATTAGACGGGATAATTTTTGTATAATGTTGGTATGGGCACACGGTCTTATTGTATTAAAATTACTTTATTTTTGAGTAATTTTTCTTATAAATATTGAATAAAACAAGAAGTATATAGCTTGACAAACAAGTATCAGCCAAGTTCAACAAGACTTTTACATATTTTCAACTCATAGTAAAAAAAATATAACAACATTATAGGTATATATTATATATATCTCGTGTGTCTGTTTATTACTTATCGATTGAAAGATAGATTTGACAACAATAAGTATTACTAGTTTTTACCATGGCTGACAAAAAATTAATTTCCGTACCGTTAAGAAGTTTACTGGTAGAAAGCCCATCCCGGGTGAACTATTAAATCATATAACAATCGTGTAAAAATCCTATATGTTTCTGACGTTAACCATTGAGGTATTCCCTCGTTAGGAGGCGATTCTGGGTTCACCAACAGGATGCTCATCATATTGACATCATGTGAATGAAATAAATAAATAATGCATTGTCATCGGAACAATAGCCATGTGTAATATTGATACCTGCAACAAGTTAGTGCACTTAACCGATCAAGCACTCCCCGTCCTCCTGAAAACTCATTAGACTCGCTACAACTTAAAGTGTAACACCGTTATAAATAGTTGTTAAAAAAAGTAAATGAAAACGGAATTCACAAAAAATATAATTTACACTAACTACGGGAACCTCTCTCAATAATAAAAGTGTTGTTCAGAAAATATTAACAGATAAATACGCCCCTGACCATAAGAATAATCACAGATAAAATCAGATATAAAACGTTGTCCTAACCTTTTGACACTGTACATCCCATCTCAAACATACGATGTTAAAAATACATAGAATGAATGGAATTTACCCAATCCCATCGAAATCTCATGCGATAACAATTATTTATTACTTATAACATAAACATTAATGTTATCATGTAGACTGGTCACCAAGTCAGGTTACTATAGATACACTCATACTAATATGTAATACAACAAAATAAAAATAATGTCTGCAAGAAGGTATCATTGCATACTATCTAATAACTATGCTTTTGATAAACAATAGGTGGGCACGTATTATTGTGTTTTAACCCCCAACCAAAAAGAGGAGTATCATAAGTTTGACGTGATGACATGCCTGCGCGGGGCCTGCGGACTTGATGAAGCAAGATGGTTCTTAGCTATAATTTGACATTAATTCAGCCATTCGAAGATAAGCCGCTACATAAAAACAGGGTTTCAAAAATATGGAATATGGATATTGTTTAATATATTGACATATCTATATTAACTAGAATAACCAAGAAACAGTAACTTCAATTATTTGACAATCTGCTAGTTTAACTGGCATATCACAGGCCGTGTGGAAAAAATAGACCCATTTCTTCTTGTGGATATCATATTAAGTCGATTAATGGAATAGAATCGTTTCTTTGTAGAAATTAGATAAGCCGCTACATAACTACAGGGCGTCGATTCAATTGAAACACTATTTTGACACGATTTTGACTTAACGTTAGCAGAATCGACGCCCAGGGTTTCAAAAACTTTACGGCAATAAGGTGTAAAAAGTTACTTCGGTGGTAATTCTTCGATGAAAAACTTAAACTGATGCTACTTCTATCGTAAACTACTACGATAGCCGGCATAGCCAGTAAGATACTAATCTCACCCAGCCTGGCTTCCGGAGCAAAAATTATTTCGTCCTTTTTAAAAACACCTTGCGTGTAAGTGCATAAAAGTATTTCAGAGAGATCTGTATGAAATGGTACCAAGGGCAGTTTATTTATATGTTAGAGGACTAGGGTATTAGGCTAGCTACTTTTAATCGCGCGTTAAAAAAGGTGAACCATGCGACCGTAGCCGCGGCCAAAAGCTGGTTTTAATATTTCCATCAATAATAAGAAACTTTGACCAACCGCCTGACGTCAATCTTCTTTAAACATGCTTTTGCCGGTAGAATCCGCCACGTAAAAGTAAGAGGTCGCCTTTCACGACATCCGTAGAAAAAAGGTCCGGTCTGTTCTAAACCCGAAAAACACGAGGGTTATACTCGTAATTTAAAATTGGTCTAAAATTACCTACCAATACTTAAATAATTATGGGAAAATGGAAGAGGCAAAATTCATTAACGATGGACATGTTCAATTATCTCGTATCTGGTCGATACTTGCACAAGCTAGGAATGGCCTTTATTGATACCCTAAATGGATATTGTTTAATATATTGACATATCTATTATTAACTAGAATAACCAAGGAACAGTAACTTCAATCCCACCAAAAACATAAATGTAAAAAACGAGAGCCAAGTTCAATACAAAAATTATGCTTGGCGGTGAGCTTCGCCGCAAAAAGAATGGCGATCTAAATGAGTGCCAAGTTCTATGCAAAATCGAAATATGTTTTTATAGGAACAAAATAACATTATGAACAAGTACTAAACTCTATTTCTTTGCTTTATTAGATACCTATAACAATTTCTGTTATTTAAAAATGTGAGATCTTGAAGTAGGTCAGATTTGACTTGGCCAGTTTTTAACACAATTAAAATGTTGAATAACTTTATAAAATGACTTATGTAATGAAAACTGGCCAAGTCAAATCTGACCTACTTCAAGATCTCACATTTTTAAATAACAGAAATTGTTATAGGTATCTAATAAAGCAAAGAAATAGAGTTTAATACTTGTTCATAATGTTATTTTGTTCCTATAAAAACATATTTCGATTTTGCATAGAACTTGGCACTCATTTAGATCGCCATTCTTTTTGCGGCGAAGCTCACCGCCAAGCATAATTTTTGTATTGAACTTGGCTCTCGTTTTTTACATTTATGTTTTTGGTGGGATATCATTACTTTTTGTAAAGAAAACTAGGCAAGTATTCCTATTTAATGTTTTTTTTTTGCGTGACAAATTAACCTAAAAGAGCTACAAACAAATGAGGTTTTGAAAGAAACGATTTACGTAATATTAAATAACTCACAAATGCCGTTAAAGTACAATACTAAAAAGGAATAATTTATATCTGGACTATTCCAGCTATAACTCAAATAAATTTAGTCGAACGACGCATTAAACGCAATCTAATAGGTGGGTTTCCGCTAAACAACCGGGCATAACGAGGACGTTGGCGCGAATGAGCGCCGCTAAGAGCATACTTTGGTTCGTTCGCATTTTAAGTCGTATAGCGCTGTGAGCCGCGCACAAGTGCAAGGCGCGAGCGAGTTCAAGCAGCCTTCTTAGACTAGTCAATACATACATATATCGGTACCAATAAGACTTTGCTATTGCCTTGACCTTGGTTTACATACACATTGGAGTTTCTTTTAGGGTACAAAGAGTTCGAACTAACAAATTTATACCTTAAAATATTATTTCTTATTTTCAAAAGAAATCAGAGAAACGAACCTTGGGCACTGATCTTTGTTAATTTAGTGAGCCGTGGACTATAAGATAACTACTATGCAGGTATAAACCAACCGACCCGCTAAATTTTAAGTAAATCGCTACCGCTTATAATTTTGTACCATAAGTCAGAGCGTGACGCTGATTGGCTGGTGTGCTGCCGCGCGCCGCTGACGACACACCGTTGTTGGCCGGCTGTTTAGCGCGTAGGTATTACAAGTTTTTTGTATGGGGACACCACTTATTTTTTTACTTTTTTTTATTTTTTGATTTTTTCCTACGCTTACACACAATTTCCGAGCTGGATTCCAAATTTCATCCTTCTAGGTCATCTGGAAGTAGGTTAGGTTTAGGTACTATAAGTCAGTCAGTCAGTGCTAAAATTTACAACTTTTTGACCTTCATATCTTTATGACCGTTTGAGCTAGCTTCATGAAATTTGGGCTTCTACATGTCCTGATGGATCTTATTAAACACACGTAGTTTTATGTGTTTACATTAAAGAGGTTTCGAGTTATAGAAGGGTCAAAAGTGGCACCAAGTGGTTCGTGTAATATTACACTCGGCGCTGGCTAGCCAGTTCCTTTGCTTGAACTTGGCTTGACACGCTGCCGCGTGTCTAGATTATTTGACAATCTGCGAGTTTAACTGGCATATCACAGGCCGTGTGGAAAAAATAGACCCATTTCTTCTTGTGGATATCATATTAAGTCGATTAATGGAATAGAATCGTTTCTTTGTAGAAATTGAGACAAACACAGGTCTCAATTTTTCCAAAGAGTATTGACGTCAGACCGCCTGTAAGATGCTATAAAAATAATTCTAAACTTTATAAGCGACTTAAAATAGAAATCTTCATCCATAATGAAAACATTAAGACCTACCTCGTAGTTTTAGGGCTTGATATGCAACCGGGACAACATTAACTCGTTGGTTGTCCACCAACGGCTATCGACGTAGATAACAATCAAACTGTTATTTTTTTAATGTCCACCAAAGAGTTAAGATACTGATGAGTGCTGAATGCTTATCAGTTTTTTTTTTACATTTAATACCTACTTACCTAAGTACTTAAAATTACCCTATTTATGTGTTGTATGCAATGGTTAATTTTCTAAATACAAAAAAAAAATAACTACATACACGGGTACAGCAACAATCACACATTTACCGGTCACAATCTATTATAGTGTCATATCTGCGCATCATGTAATAATAATATACTAAAAATAAGTGACGCTGACTTATGCGCAGGTAAACAAGTAGTGACATAGCGCACGAAAAACGTGTCATTAGTTTGGCTGGCAAGCCAACGTTTCACACAGAAAAAATGGGCGGCGAATTTCATTGCGTCATTTATTGCCACTGTTATTGGTCGATAATATTAGTTGGCTTTGTTGTAACTGCGTAATACATTTCTAATAAGGTGTGATGTGGTTTACATGGGTTTACATGTATTAATTGAAGATAAGAAGAGAGGAGAACACGCTGCCACACTGATCCTGGAACTAAATCCGCGTCAAAACATTTCTATTCGGATAATTTCTCTGTTCTATAGCGTTCAAAATCCATGCCGGTAACTAATACCCAAGTGGAATTTCACTAAAATTTCAGCTTGATTTCATCACATTTTTGTTTATTTCGTGTGGTAGCTCTAAATGGTCAAAACTTTCTGTAACTGAAATAAGCCTCGTTACATTAGCTTGACACCAAAAATAACTTAAATAACCTATTTGCCTAAATAAATCTTTATATTTAGTGTGGAGTTCAAATTAATATCGTCATCATCATCTAAGGGTTACCCTGGTCACATCCTAAGCCTCCATAGCTAATGGAAAAGGGGAATTAAGAATCGATTCTTATATACCCATGAAATCCTAATTTACTATCTATTTATTTATTTATTAAAACTTTATTGTTCCACAAGTACAAAATACTTATACAATTGGCGGACTTAATGCTAAAAGCATTCTCTACCAGTCAACCATTGGGAGAAACAGAAAAACTGTGCGGCGCAAAAAAGTTACAAGGGAAAATAGGTACTTAAAAATAAACAAATTTACCACGAAGGGTATTTTAATGCATATCATACTAAACTACGTAAACATACATACACAATACATAAATATACATACTTATACCCTTACTTATATAACTACATATATTAAAAAATATATATATATATATCTATGCACATACATACGAGTATATAAATATACATTATATAAAACTACATAAATACTTTTACGAAAACTTTCACAAAGAACTTTCACACACAGAAGTGAGCATGAACTCTTTTTTTAAAGGTAAATTTAGAAGAAACTTCTTTAAATATATCGGCAGGCAAAGCATTCCAGAGTCGGATGGATTGTAATGTGTAGGAATTTGCCATAAAACTACTGCGAAATAAAGGAATAAACAGCAAATGAGAGTTAGAAGAACGAAGCTGTCGGTCGTGAGAGTCTGCAAGAAATTTGAACTTACATTTTAAGTATTCAGGTGACTGAGGATTCGTAATAATCGAAAAAAGTGTACACAGAAGCCTAAGTTGTCTACGTTGACGAATTTGCAGCCACCTAAGCTCGAAACGATAAGACGATATGTGGTCATATTTACGGAGGCAAAAGATGAAGCGAATACAATTATTTATGAGACGGTCTAGCTTATTGAGGAGATCTTGATTAAGGTCCGGATAACATACATCAGCATAGTCCAGAATAGGAAAAACTAACGTTTGGATTAATAGAATCTTAGTCTTGATGGGTAAGAAGTTTCTGAGCCGATTCAGTTGCTGGAGAGTAATATTTATAGAGCGACTGATTTCAGTGACATGAGCGGTCCAACTGAGAGTGGAATCAATATAGAGGCCAAGATTTTTTACAGAATTATGGAAAGGGATAACGTTGCCATTATAGGTGATTGATGAAATAGAACTAAGATCAAGCTGATTAATTTGTCTACTACTACCGATAATTATTGCCTGACATTTGGTGGGGTTGACACTGATTCGAAAGTCAGCGGACCACGATGAGACAGCTAACAGCGCTGAGTTCACCCTGGCGATTGCCAGATCAATATCCTCAACTGAAGACTGTGTGTAAACTTGTAGATCGTCAGCATAGAAATGGTAAGAACTATCATAATATAACAAAATCGGGATTCCTTTCTACAGACGCTAGGGTCTGCGTTTGGAAAATCTCATGGTAAAGGCACTGCAATCCATATTTTCAAAGGTTTTTGAAAAAGTCATGCAAAGGCAAATAAGTGAGTTTTTTACAAGATTTAAAATCTTAAAAGAAGATCAGTTTGGTTTTCAAAAAAATAAGTCCACAACACTTGCAGCTTTTAATTTAATAAACACAATTTTAAAAAACATTAATAAAAATGATTACACAACTGTACTGTTTCTTGACATGTCTAAAGCATTTGATTTCGTTTCTCATGATCAACTTCTGGATAAACTAGAACGCAGTGGAATAAGAGGTCCAGCTCTAAGCTGGATAAAATCTTATTTGACGGACAGAGATCAGTATGTAGAACTTGAACAAATAAATTCTGATCATGTAGTACAGTCTTATAGGTCTGAGTTAAAAAAGAATAAATATGGGGTACCACAAGGTAGTGATTGGGTATGATATTGGGTCCACTGTTGTTTGTTTTCTACATAAACGACATATTTGATGTAATTAAGCAAAAAGCAATACTATTTGCTGATGATATATCGGTCATAGTAACTACTCCTAAAGATGAAAATTTAGATAAACACAAAAATAAAATACAATAAAAATAATTTAAAAATAAATATATCTAAAACTAAACTTATGAATTTTAATAATTTTAAACATAAATGTATTGACGTAAATTATGACGGACAAATTCTACGGAACGCTACGAATGCGACATTTCTAGGGATAAAAATAGACTCAAATTTGAATTGGAAGGGACATATTGACACTGTTAGTGGTAAAATTAATAAATTTGTGTACGCAATATACAAGTTAAATAAAGTTTCTAATAGGAAAACAGCCGTAACGACTTATTTTGCTTATGTTGAGTCTGTGCTTAGATATGGTTTAATGATATGGGACAATGGGACTAACATACAAAAAATATTCTTGTCACAAAAAAGGTGTATCAGATCAATATGCAACATAGCACCTGATGTTTCTTGCAGACCATATTTTAAATCGTTAAAAATATTACCAGTTCCTTGCTTATACATATTTGAAATAAGTGTTTTTGTTAAAATGAATTTTCAGTATTTTGTTCAGGCAAAAGACTTCTATCAGAGGTCATTTAGAAATAGAAATAGGATTATTCTTGATGTAGTTCCAAAAACAAAAAAGTTTAGCAATAACTGCTCTGTTATGTGCAGTAAAATTTATAATAAAATTCCAGCAGAAATAAAAGATCTTTCGCTAAATAAATTCAAATCATCTTTACGAAGTTGGTTGCTGAAAAAAAGTTACTATACATTAGACGAATTTCTAAATGACGATGCATAGATTAGTTTTGTTTGCAATTATATGTACTTAACTACCTACTTATGAATTAATGGATGTTTTTATTTTTATCAATTTGTATGAATTTTTGCATGCTGTGGACAATGGCTAAATAGGTTAAGGACTCTAAATTGTTATTATGAACATCACATTGTACCCTATTTATTGCAAATAAAGGATTATCTTATCTTATCTTATCTTATCTTATCTTATCTTATCTTATCTTATCTTACTGAAGGTTTTGTTAAAAGTAGGAAAACAGGCATACGGCCTACTTGATGGGAAGTGAGAACAGCATATCTTCTAGTTTTCCTTTACCTTATCCTACTTTCTTATGTGGGGTCGGCACAATATGTAAGTTCCTTCCATCTAAATCTATTGCCAGCCATTTCCTGCGTCAGACCTCTCCTGGCCATATCTTCCCTCACACAATCCATACATCTCTTCTTTGATATTTCTCTACACCTAGATCCCATTTTATAAGAATAGTATCTGCGGGCTATTAATCATACTGATGTGATTTTTTTTTTTATTATTAACTGCTATGCTTTAAAATTTTAAATCAATTTATCTAAAAAAAGTTAATTGTTTAATATTTTAATATGTATAAAGCTTTGATTATTTATTATGATATGATAAAAGAAAAGAAGATCGACCCATTTCTCTTTAGGATAGAGCTAGTGGCATCACATGTCAGCAACGCGTTGTTTAATTTTACGGTGTCCTGCACCCAATATTTATATTATCGGCCGCTACATAACCAGCAAGTTATTTATTCATAACCTGAAATAAATAATTATTCTCAACCAATTTACAAACATATTTTTAAATGGACATTTATATTTATATCATATATAACACTATAATAACATTACTGATAGAATGCTGGCTAAGCTTCTCATCAGATATACCTATACAATACAGATAAAAAGAACAGGCAATCTCAGAAACTATCAGATTTTAAAAAAATAGGTAGAGCTGTTAGTATAGATACCTACTAACAGCCAACTACTTATATCTACATCACGGGATACCTATAGTAGAGTCAAAAATTATTCTAGACTAGCTGAGTGCTGACGTCACGTTACAAAACTACGGTATAAAACCTTACGATACGGCATAAAATGGTAAAGTCAAATTGAAAAAATGTATATTTTATACAAGGCAAATGCTAGATGCCAATGCAAAGCGAAACGGAATTTTTTAAACAAATAGCCCTGTTTTTTACCGAATTCAAAAAAAGGAGAAGTTTCTCAATTCGTCAGAATGTTTTTTTTAATGTAAGTAGGTATGTTACCGGATTACAGGAAGACGGCTGGACCGATTTGGAAAATTTTTTTTGTTCGAGAGGGTATACTTTCCGAATGGTCCCATATTCAGCAGGTCAGGATCTGATGATGGCATCATGGAGAAATCGAGGGAACTCTTTAAGTTTTGTATTGGACATGGATATTTTTTGATATATTCCATGTTAGTAAGGTGAGACGTAGATGAGACGATGCTGGAAAATTTTACCCACTTTCAAAAATGCAACGTATTTACAACTTTTTGATTGTAATATATCTTGCTCTATTACTCGAAGACCACTGAATCGATTTGTAAAATTCTTTTTTTGTTAGAAAGGGTATAAGGCAGGCTTTCTAGATGATTTCATAGTCATCAGATCAGGATCTGATGATGGAATCATGGAGTTATCGAGGGAACTCTTCAAGTTTTATTGCGATTTGGGTATTTTTTGGTATATTCCATGTCAATAAGATGCTGATGACGTTTACCCGATTTTCCAAAATGCAACTTCTTTACAACTTTTTAGTTGTAAGATATTGCGTATTCAAAACTAAAAAGTAAAAAATAATTGTTTTTCCCAAAAAAACGAAACCGACTCCAATTCCTCAACTAAAAAGGATGAAATTATTAATACATTGTTTAAATATGCTTCATATCAAACATTTTAATAAATTTGCAGTTGGTGCCAATTTTACGAATTCGTTGACTCGTTAATTAGCATAATTCATTAAAATAATCGGCACCGACTTCAGATTTATTAAAATGTTTGATATGAAGCATATTTAAACAACAAATAAGAATTAGAGTCGGTTTCGTTTTTTTTGGCAAAACCAATTATTGATGATATATATACGAAGTTAACATGGTCGCGATGCATAGATCTGTGTCGCGATAAGAAGAAAATAAACTTGGAATCGGAAATCATACCGTATTTTTTGTATTCTCTACACTGCCCTAGTAACCTGAGCAAGTATAACTTGGGCTTTGAATGTTCTTTTTAAAATTTCTACAAGTCTGGCGTTGATTTAAGAACCATTTCGAACTTCTCAAACAGCACACATAGGTATTTACAGCAGAAAAGATCCTCATTTTATTAAATACAAGCGCCCCGGCTTGCAATGCTATATTATACGTATAAACCATCCTCTTGAAAAAAAACCGCATCAAAATCCATTGCGTAGTTTCACAAATCTAAGCATACATAAGGACAGACAGCGGGAAACGAATTTATGTTATACTATGTAGTGATAGTATCTTTGTTTCTTCAACTCGAGAATAATTGGCAGCTGTTTGGGTTTTTATCTGGAAGTGAGACTCGTGCTTAAAGAAGACCAATAAATAAAGTTAACAGTTTATACATTTAATTTTTATTACTGCGTTTCTATTTCACACTGAACATTACAAAATTATTTCCGGGTGGCCGACGTTGCCGTACTGATTCTAAGTATTTTTAAAACTTCAGATTGATAGCACGTATCCTAGTTTCTGCTCGTATATTAGGAATTAAAGCGCAAGCTAACTGCATTTTTCAATTAGAGCGCCGTCTAGCAGTTGAGACCGTAACAAAAACAGCATGACACATTACTGGCATGTAGCGGAAATACCATGAAACGCGTTTAATGACCTTTGTTAGTTTTTACAAACATTTTTACCTATCCTTCACCTACCTTTTTATTAAACAAATAGATATACTTTAAGCTTTTTTAAAGCTGCCAGTAGGCATACGACACTTCCATCCTGCGATAAAAATACCTAATCCATGAAAAACGATTTTACAGTAATTCCGAAACAAGAAGACGTAACGTCTCCATCCAACCATCAATCAATATATATGAAAATCAATGCCACTTTTTGTTGTAATTTTATAATTCAATAACGGGCTCACCTATCCAAACCAAATTTTTAGGCTTTGTTCGGACTATTAAATAGATGGTTTATCTGAAGTTTGCACAAAATTGGTCGAGCGGTGGTTAATTTTTTTATTATTTCACTTTATACGTAGCGAATCATGTACCGGGCCGCTGTCTAGTAGATATAAATTTTAAAATAGTACACTGTCAAAAGATACTAGAAAAAGTTAATTATATCTTGGGATTCGTCCTCGATATTAGTAAGTATATAATACTTGTAGTAGCGCTCATGTGTTACCACTTTGCACAATTAGTTGAGAATTTTAATGGTATAAAATTTAAAAATTAAAAACGTACCACTTCCGGTTTGTCGTTTTATTTTTAAACAGTTTTATCATACTTCCGGTCTCCTTCCACTCACCCGTTTTGCTCGGCGCCAATCTTCATTCGCTTTTTGTGCTTCGCCACTGACGCACGTGTCTTCGCTTTTAACTCGTTAAAATAAATAACAAACTCATAAAAAAAAAAAAAATGCCTAAACGTAAGAATGATAACTCGTTAGAATTTATTGTTAAAAAATTAAAATATTTAGAAAATGAGTTAAAACGTAACCGTCGTTCATCACGGAAAAGATACATCTCTTCAAGTTCGTCGAGTACGCAGTCTTCAAGGTCGCAATCACCGAGCTCAGGTTCCGAGAACGAAAGAAATGGTAAGTGCAGTACATAAGCTGTTTTGTAAGGCTTTCGGATTAATTAATAGGATTAATCCACGCCAACACATTTAATCATATCAGTTATTAGGACCAATTTATAGTGTATATAATTAAAATATACAGCTAGATTAAGGCTTTCGGATTAGTTTATAGGATTAATCCACGCCAATAAACGCAATATAATCGCTAAGGAGAATACCGATTTTTGTGGCTTTCGGATTAATTTAAAGGATTAATCCACGCCAATATGCGCAATCGAATTTGTTAAACACTGATTTACAGTATACATAGCTAAACAGCTATCTTTATGGCTTTCGGATTAATTTATTGGATTAATCCACGCCAGTATAATATACAATCGAATCAGTTTAAGACTGATTTACTGCTTACATAATTAAGCTATTCCCTTTAAGGCTTTCGGATTAATTCATGGGATTAATCCATGCCAATATATGCAATCGAAATAGTTAGTTGAACTATTTTGCAGTGTATATAATTGACCAGATCAATTTAACGCCTTCGGAATAATTTATAGATTAATCCGTGCCGATTCTATAAGACATTAAGTCGTATTTATTTCGGTTACAGAAGGAGCGTTAACTGAGCCTGGTGGACTACTGCAGGAAAATGATAAGACTGCAGAAAAGCAATCTCCTCAGCCATCCACCTCGAGAGCATGGCCTCCACCGACTTCACCACTGCCATCCACATCTCGTGCTGTTATTACAGACGTCACGGTTCCTACAAATTATCAAACCCAACCTGATACCAACATCATCACTGGTGATGACCTAGACCCAGAGATATTGGGAATCTTAGTTATTGACCCCAGTATAACGAATGAACGGGGACCACCAATAAATATAGAATTAGCCAATAGATTATCATATATAACATCATCGGGTCTTAAAAAAGAAGAACGAGCTGAACTAGTTAAAAAATATCCCATACCAGAAAACTGTGAATCTATTGCAGCTCCTGAGTTGAATGCAGAGATTAAGGTGGCTTTATCAGAAGGGCTCTTAAAGCGCGACAAGGCGTTAGAATCACGACAAAAAAGACCACAGTCATAGCTTGCCTTAGTCGAGCGATCACATACCAAATTAATTCTACTCAGCCAGACCATGAACTCTTACAACAACTAGTCGATGCTACCCGCCTTTTGGGTGACATCCAATACAATGACTCCTTGAGTCGAAAGCATTTTGCCTTAAACGCTTTAAAAAAGGATATGAAAGAGCAGCTTTCAGACACGAAGATAGGAAAGTACTTATTTGGTGAGAATCTTCATGAAACACTCAAGGTAGCAAAAGCAGTCACAAAGTCGGGAGCCGAGTTACGAGAACAGCAAAGACGAATTACGGCTCCGACAAAAAACTGGAAAGCGAAGAACGGAACACGCAAGCAGGCAACCGGTTCGTCGATCGCTCATCGTCGGCAACAACCGCCAGTGACACAGACTCCTGCGAGGACCTACACCCACCGACGATCAGCGCCACCACCGCCGAGGAACTCCTCGAGCGTGTCGTCGCATCGACGACAGCATCGCAGACGTTAAGACATGCGGAAGAAGAGGTACGTTACGCGGGGCGACTAAGTTACTTTCTTGATCAATGGTCTATGATTACTGATGATCATACACTCCTGTCATGGGTGAAAGGTTACAAGTTACGTTTTAATAAGACGGTAACTCAGTCGGTCCCAAATGTCACAAAAATACGCTCTGATATTGAACACGCTCATTTTGATAAGGCGATTAAACGGCTTTTATCCATTGGTGCAATAACTGAATGTGACCCTTGCCCAGATCAATTTGTGTCTCGTGTGTTTCTCATTCCTAAATCAGATGGCTCGATGAGATTCATATTAAATTTAAAAGAATTAAATAAATACATCGATACAAAACATTTTAAACTGGAAGATGTACGAACAGTATTAAAATTAATATCCAAAAATTGTTTTATGGCAACTTTAGATTTAAAAGATGCATATATGTTAATCAAGATGAATGCAGACTCCTGTAAATATTTAAGATTTTGCATAGAAATTGACAATAAAAAAGAGTTACAAAAGATGTACGAATTTAAAGTTTTACCCTTTGGATTATGTACAGCACCTTACATTTTTACAAAACTGCTCAAACCAGCATTAAAATTATTAAGAAGTTGCGGTTATGTATCATCATGTTATTTAGATGATATTTGTTTAATAGGTGATTCATTTACAGATTGTAAAAGTAATGTCAATGCAACTCAAAGATTACTTAATGCTTTAGGATTTATTTTAAACTAGCTGACCCGACAGACTTCGTCCTGTCAAAAAGATTTGTAATGTGGCAGTTTTTGTGCCTACGTATTTTAAAAAATTCTCCTGAACAGAACCGTTACCCTGATGATAGGGCGTTGTGAATAAAAAATAATTAAATAAAACATATATAAGGATTTAAAAGTAAGTAATCGCTTTATTGTTAATCATGTGAATCATAATTATTATTATTATCATTTAAATGCTTTGTGGTATACGATGTTTTTTGTTTGATTACCTGGCGCATAGATAAACAAATCTGATGGTTTTACAACACGGGAACAGGCAACATAAAATTGACCATGTGAGAAACATGGGTTTTCTAGAATAATACCACAAACACTTAATGATTGCCCCTGGGACTTGTTTATAGTCATAGCAAAAGCAAGCCGAACTGGAAACTGTAGTCGTTTAAACTCAAATGGCACATCAGTCGGAATCATTGGGATGCGCGGTATGAGAACATCTTCTCCTTTATACTTTTTGAGTATAGTTGCTTCTATCACATTGTTTAGTAATTTTTTTATCGCTAACTGTGTACCGTTGCAAAGACGCGGTTGGTTGATATTTCGCAACATTATAACCACCGATCCAACCTTTAATTTAAGATTGTGAGGTGGCAATCCTGGCAAATCCAGCGAGTTTAAAAATTCCGGTGGATAGTTGACTACATCATCTTGATTAGTAGCCGAATCAACTGATTTATATATCCTCAATTTTTACATCTATGTTTTTTGCAGCCAGTATAGCTCGTTCGCTCAACCAATCATGGTTTCTGTAATTTTGAGAAACATATGGAAACACCTTCTGAATAAGTTCATCTTTTGATCGAGTTAGCTGACAAAAACTTTGAGGAAAGTTAATGCAGCCAGTCAACATGTCTATAGGAAATTTGCCATTACCAATGTCAATGAGTTGTTTAGAGAATATGTTTCCAGATTGGTCATTTTGCAACTCGACACGCACATTCTTGCTTAAATGAAGTACTTTGACATGTTTCCACAAATTGGAGGACTTTAGACATGCATTTAATATAATAAAATCATTGCACCACCAAATCGGTTATTATTGCTCCGTAGATCTTTTAGACAACTTTTTTTTTTTTTTTAATTTGATATGACTTGAAGTCAAATCCTTTTAAGCCGTACGAATTGTTTTGGATATTAAAAATAATAAAACACTGTTGGTAACGCGATTTTTGTTTGACTGATGTAATGACGTGGAAACTGATGCATTTTATCTCGCGTGCCGAAACTAATACAAAAGAAACGCGAGTTTCTGAACGCGACATTAAACTCCTCCAACTATGTATTCTGTGCTCTAACGCACACACGCATATTGTTTTGATTAACACCTACATTGCTTAGACAACAGTGAGTGCTTGTAATTTAATATGAACTTTATACCATAGCAATAAAGCTCAAATTGACTACGTTTTAGTTACAAATCATTTGTATAGGAAAAAGAAAAGGGCTATTTTTAGGGTTTTTCCAGCAATAATTCTAATTTTTCTCGCCGTAAAAACCATCCTTGAACTTCAACGAACATTTTAAAAAAAGATTTGGCCAAATTGGTCCAGGCGTTGTTGAGTTAAGCGCTTACCAACACATTTTGCGATTCATTTTTATATTATAGATAGAGATAAAAGCTGTTTAACGCCTTCCCATAGATGTATATATTTAGGTTTCAATATAGATTCCAGATATTGGTGTCTTAGTCTACCAAATAATAAGAGAGCACGAATTAAAAAAGAATTAATATTATTTTTGAATATAAAAAGATGTAAAATCAGAAGATTCGCCCAACTTGTTGGATTGTTGGTATCAGCTTGTCCGGCTGTAGAATATGGGTGGATGCATTTAAAAGAATTAGAAAGATGTAAATATATTCAGTTAAAAAACTACGATGATTATGACCGTTATATGAACATACCAAATTCAGTACTGCCTGATATTAGATGGTGGATAGATGTTATTGATGGTTCTGTACACAGGATTAGAGATAACACCTACTGCCGTGAGATTTTTTCTGACGCCTCAACAACGGGTTGGGGTGCAGCTTGTGGTCAGGAATCGGCAGGAGGACAGTGGTCCGCCATAGAAAGTCAACTACATATTAATTGTTTAGAATTAATAGCTGCCTATTTTGCATTAAAAATATTTGGTAATCAATGTCACCATTGTCAAATATTATTAAGAATAGATAATATGACTGCAGTCAGCTATATTAATCGTATGGGGGGTGTTCAATATCCACACCTCACTA
The DNA here is from genome assembly GCA_947044815.1 of Apomyelois bistriatella. NCBI lineage: Eukaryota > Metazoa > Arthropoda > Insecta > Lepidoptera > Pyralidae > Apomyelois > Apomyelois bistriatella. The sequence goes on from OX345693.1 coordinate 5,858,457, forward strand.
AATTAACAAAAGATATTTGGCGATGGTGTGAAGAGCGGGAAATATACATCACCGCTTCTTACATTAGGTCTTCTGATAATACTGTCGCAGATAAGGAATCTAGAAAAATTCACCCAGACATTGAATGGGAATTGTCAGATAAAGGATTTCAGTTAATAACATCAAAGCTTGGTTCACCGTATATAGATTTGTTTGCCAATCGTATAAATAAAAAATGTACAACATATGCATCGTGGCAGTTAGATCCAGATGCAATCGTTATAGATTCATTTACAATAAATTGGTCAGATTATTTTTTTTATGCCTTTCCCCCAGTTTCATGTATATTAAAAGCTTTAAGAAAAATAGTTAATGATAGAGCAAGAGGCATTATGGTTATACCAGCTTGGCCATCACAACCATGGTATCCATTGTTTACGAGTTTGATTGATTCTGAAATTGTGAGGTTAAACTCATCCAACTTTATTATTCCTGATTCCAGCCGGAATATACAAACGAAGACTATCCTGGTTGCCGCAATATTATCCGGAAGGCGATGATAAGTAGAGGTGCTCCACCATCATCAGTTGATATAATATTAGCTTCTTTATCTGACAATACCTTCAAACAATATGGTGTATGCATTAAAAGATGGTTTGATTTTTCAAAGATAAATAACGTTGATTTATACCAGCCTTCAATTCCTTCTATTTTAACTTTCTTTACAAATATGTATAATAATGGCATTGGTTATAGTTCAGTAAATACTTATAGAGCCGCTTTAGCGTTAATATTAGGTCAGATCATGGATGACCAACTTATTGCTAGATTTTGTAAAGGAGTTTTTAGATTAAGACCATCCTTACCTAGATATAATATAACATGGGATGTTAATGTGGTTCTAGATTATTTGAGTAAATTATTCCCTCACGAGAAAATCTCATTAGAATTATTGACTAAGAAGTGTGTCACTTTAATAGCTTTAGTTACAGCACATAGGGTACAAACCTTATCGAAGATTGACGTAAAGAATATAATTGTTTCAGAAAATCTAGTTTTAATTAAAATTACTGATCTTATCAAAACATCTCGTCCAGGTAAGAGCCAACCTATTCTACACTTGCCATTTTTTAAAGAAAAGCCTCAAATTTGTCCAGCAAATACATTAATTAAATATATAGACAAGACTAAATTTATTAGAAAATCAGATAAATTGTTTATCTCTTTTCGTAAACCACATAACAGTGTAACCCCTCAAACGATTAGTAGATGGGTTAAATGTATAATAGAAAATAGTGGAGTGGACGTGTCCATCTTTTCCGGCCACAGTACTCGACATGCGTCGACATCTTTAGCATATCAAAAAGGTATTAATTTGGACATTATTCGCAATACGGCAGGATGGACAGGTAACTCCACTTGCTTTGCTAGATTTTATAATAGGTTGATTATTGATAATATAAATTCTTCTGTTTTCGCTAGAGCAATTGTAAACAATAAATAATATTAAGTAAAGATAATATGAAGATTATAATTGATTGTAAGATATTTCCTTTTTTTTTATTTTGCTCTAAACATCTACAAGTGTTATATAATTACTAATATCGAGGACGAATCCCAAGATATAATTAATGATTAAACGAACTTACCTGTATGTGAAGTTCGATCATAATTATACTTGGGATGCGTCCGAAGATATTAGTAAGGAGTCCCACCCACCCTCTTAGTATTGAATACAAAGACCCATAAAGGAAATATCTGTAAAGCTTGGTACTACATGAAGATTGGCGCCGAGCAAAACGGGTGAGTGGAAGGAGACCGGAAGTATGATAAAACTGTTTAAAAATAAAACGACAAACCGGAAGTGGTACGTTTTAATTTTTAAATTTTATACCATTAAAATTCTCAACTAATTGTGCAAAGTGGTAACACATGAGCGCTACTACAAGTGTTATATACTTACTAATATCTTCGGACGCATCCCAAGTATAATTATGATCGAACTTCACATACAGGTAAGTTCGTTTAATCATTAATTTCAAATCGAATTACTGATTCTGAATTCACCAAAATGAACTGTATGTTCAGTAAGTATATTAGCTTAATAAATACCGGTGTTAAAATATATTAGGCGTTTAAGTTGTTGGCTAAAATATATAATTTACCTAGATTCGCAGTTGCTACATTAACATGAACTATAAACAATGCATAATGTTAAGTATCTAATTATCTTTTTTTGTTGTTGTGTTCAAGATTCTGTTAATTATAATTTAAATATTAAGTTATATATTTGTTACAACTTATTTACTTAAGTTTATTAGTTTAGTTAGTATTACTTGGGTGAAAGCGTTGTGCCGGCTTTATTATTAACCAATGGGAATAAAGGGCTTTGCCCATTATGTTTTGCAGGTTATAGTAGGGACACCACCACAGCACGAATCACGGAAGTGCGACATACGAAATTACAAATAACTAAAGAGCGACACCATTCAAGCTTGAATTCCAAACGACAAATTATGTCAATTAGGTATCTAACCGATCAGAACTCGAACCTGGAAGATAGGTACTGCGAACACCGCACCGTCGTCGGTCGTAGGAGCAGATATCCTCATCCGATCCCGCTTCCGCTATAGCTCAGCCCCCGAGCGGCACCTTCGCAACTCCGTCACAGTCGCCGCTGCCTCCATTGGATAAATAATTCCACTCGCGCTTATCCACTTCAACTAGTACTAAATTAAGTTTGTCCCGACTGTCTGCCCCGCGAACAATGTATGGCACATTGAATGTTCTTTTGAATATAAGTAGCAGAATACACCATTAACTTCATTTTTTTTTCTAGACTTAACAACATGGGATCTTTCAAAAAGTGAATTTTACTCATAGGCTCACCTCTTCTTTTTCAGCACACTGTTACCAAATGCTATGTGTAGGCATCTATCTGAATTAAATCCTCGTGCACTCACCAGTCAGTGGGGCGTAGCCTTAGAACCACGGGTAAAAAGGTGCTTTACTAGTTTATATATATATATACTAGCTGTTCCCCGCGGCTTCGCCCCGCGTGGGACTCGGTTATATCGCGCCCAAAAGTAGCCTATGTTTGACCTCAGGTCTTTAACTACATCCCTACCAAATTTCATCACAATCGGTCCAGCAGTTTAGCCGTGAAGAGGTGACAGACAGACAGACAGACAGACAGAAAGACAGACAGACAGACAGACTTTCGCATTTATAATATTAGTATGGATTAGGATTCATCTAGAAGATAAAATACTAAAGCACTATTCTGTAGAACCAAAGATTTATTGTAAGTTATAAGTACGTATAACTGGAGCTCAAGAATTCCAGGAATGTTCCAATAAGGTCAAAATTATTTCACTCATTTATCTCATTGCGGCTGATGATAAAAAAGATATATTATGTTACTAAACCCGATTACCCTCTTGGAGTTTCCCTTGTGCTCAAAGTAAATGTATTGAACCGGAATGTTCCACGCCAGAGGTAAAGGGAAGTATGTAAGTATTCATGTTTAATTTCATCTTGTATGAGAACCCGTAAAAAGATTTTTCTGAACCCAAATTCTTCTGAAAGAATGTTTCAAGATCAAGGGATTAATGTTGATATTACGTAGTCAGTACAAGTCGTCTGCAGTGTATGTACCTATGCCTGAAAAAGGTAGTCCTGTCTGTGATTAACATATTTCTTGATCTTACATCATATTCTATTCTGGATAGTATAGATTCATACATTGTAAAGCTTAGCGACCGAAAATTTCAATTTTTTTTTTATGTTGTGTTTAAATACTCAAAGATTTTCTGTTATTTTACTTTTTTCCCTGTTTTATTTTAATTTATTTCCAAGTTATAACTAGGTATGTGGTGTAGACATTTTTTGGGGTCAAGCTGTTAGGCCTGACCTTCCGCATGTACCTAAATGTGGCATTTCTTTTTTAGTAAGTAGGTACCTTAAACATCTTGTTCTAGATCTTCGTCCCTTTTTGTATCTACCTACATATCAATTGGTTGACATCCAGGCAGTTAAAATTTGATTTCATTACAGCCTTCGTGATGCTGAAATGCACTGTAGGTATTGGGTTCGTGGTCCAAACATTTATTTAAAAAAAAGAAAATTTCCTATTATATGACCTACATGTCCTACATGCAATATAAGTATGAATAAGTAGTTATAGAAATAATTCCTCGAGTAAGTATTTTTAATATAGAGGTACCTATATACTATTAAATTACCTATATAATATTAAAAGGTAAAAGGAAAAAGTCAGTGCCATGGGTCCATGGATAAAAATAATCCGTGACCGTGATGCATTCATATATTCTCAAAACTTTTTAGGCGTCGCGCCGCCGCCGCCGCTAGTATACTTAGATAAATATATCGACAATCTTCTTAAATCAAAAGCTAAGTGAATGAACCAAGTAGAGTCTTCATTTATAGTTGAATTTCATTAAGACGATACCTTGGTGAACACTAGCGCCACCATCATTAAAATCATTATGCACTGAAAACACAAGTTATCAAAAATCCCTGTTACGTAATTAAGGTTCTGGATCTGAAGTTAATTTTAATTATATTAAATTATTAAATAATAGTTCCCTATAGTTATAAATTGCAAAACTGCTAAAAGTGGCCGTTTTAAGCAATTTGCAATTTGTAACTATAGGGAACTATAATTTAATGTGTTTAAAATAAACTTTTGATGTAGAACCTTAATTACATAACAGGAATTTTTGATAACTTGTATTTTCAGTGAATAATTATTTTTAAATGATGGTGGCGCTAGTGTTCACCGAGGTATCACCTTAAGAACTAGATTCAAGTACGTACATACTTGTAAGTAGCTGCACCCCGCGGTGTTATTGGCGGTTTATTATACACAGCAGCGTTATATTATTATAACCACTTTATAGTGCGTTTATTACCAAACCTACGGGAATTTATGTATTCTGTGTTGTTGGTATGGTTTCCCTGTAAGAAGGAAAGAGTTTAGACGGCAGTCGCACCATTATAATAAAAATAAAAACAAAGTTCATCTTTATTAAGTACTTGATATCTACCTACATACTTGGTTAATTAAGTTAGATAAAGCAATATGTACTACTACTCGTGTAGTTTCTTACAATGTATTGTTTATCGGTCAGCCAGAAATTGTAATCCTACACGTGCGTGTAGCGGTCAGGAATTAACAACTTAGATTGGCAACCAAGTTGAAACTTCGAAACTAATGAGATAAACTATTTCACCTTGTTTAGTTTGATTGTACAGTGGGCCAAATAGGAAAGTACACTTTCTTAAGTACCTATATAAGTAGGGTAAGTTGGAATACTTTTATATGTGGCCCGCTGTACAAAGATTCTACTAGGCATTGCTAATATCGCGCACCAATTCGAAGCGCGAAGTGCGTATAAAGCATGGCAACGAAGCGAATGCCACGAAACCCGCCTTCTAAAATTTGGAATCTTGGCATTTTTTTGTTTAATCTATGCTTGGTGTACATATCTTTTATTATTTACTAGCGACTTGCCCCGGCTTCGCATGGGCATAAAAACCTTTCTCTTGAATCAGTCGATCTAATTAAAAAAGTGCATCAAGATCCGTTGCGTAGTTTTTAAGATTTAAGCATACAAAGGGATATAGGAACTGAGAAAACGACTTTTAAACTATGTAGTGATAGTGGTGATAGTGAAGAACGTTCTAAAATTAAGAACGTTCTTGTTCGAATTTTGGGGTTGTTTTTGTTTTAATTAATCTTGTATAGATATCATCTATAAATCAAAAATTAATATTGTGTATGGATGACACCCGCGTGAATCAAACCTCCATGTAGTTCCTCAAACAGTTTGCGGCGGCAGATACACGCTCCACCCTCGCTCGCAAAAATCAGTCTCATTTTTGAATGGCTATAAGCCGCCATAGTCATAACCATAGCCTGCTTTAGCAGGCCCGCAACGAGTAGGTAAACGAGTTTACGCAATACAAGGGAGGTTACTACCGTCTCTTAAAACCATGCAAGATCTAGTGAGTAAGCGAGACAGCGCGATAAATAATGTAAGGCGACATCTCCTTTACTCACTGGATCTTGCATGGTTTTAAGAGATAGTGGTAAGCCACCTTGGGGGTTACTGCCTGTTGGAACTTATAGTTTTAATAGTAGAATAACGTGTCAAAAACATAAAAAGATTTTTTTTTTTAATAGTTTTTACGGCCATGGAATCTAGTCCTTTAAGGCCTTTCTTGAATTTATTAATCTTCTTCAGTCCTACTTAAGTCAGTCGAGTCAAAAATTCAAGTCAATAGTCAAGTCCAGTCAAGTAAGTAAGTCTAGTCTGAGTCAGATGGCTAAGTGAAGCGGTGGAAAAATTTCACTTAGCTATATCATGGAGATTTTGGTGACAAAGATAAAAAGTCACGTAATCGACACTGTATCACTTCCCAACACTCACGCTTGTTCACGAACACTTTGCGAATAATAAACCACCAATATTATGCACAAACACTCGAAAAAACTTAAGTTTTGGAAATTAAATACAGCGCGGACATAGCGACAGTTTACTTTCCCTCCAAAAACTACCATAAAAAGATTTTTTTTTTTTTGAATAGTTTATACGGCCATGGAATCTAGTCTTTTAAGGCCTTTCTTGAATTTATTAATCTTCTTCAGTCCTACTTAAGTCAGTCGAGTCAAAAATTCAAGTCAATAGTCAAGTCCAGTCAAGTAAGTAAGTCTAGTCTGAGTCAGATGGCTAAGTGAAGCGGTGGAAAAATTTCACTTAGCTATATCATGGAGATTTTGGCGACAAAGATAAAAAGTCACGTAATCGACACTGTATCACTTCCCAACACTCACGCTTGTTCACGAACACTTTGCGAATAATAATCCACCAATATTATGCACAACCACTCGATAAAACCTAAGTTTTGGAAATTAAATACAGCGCGGACATAGCGACAGTTTACTTTCCCTCCAAAAACTCTACCATAAAAAGAAATATTGACTTTATGTCATTTGTGCTTGTCTTTTTTCCTCAGATTTTTTCAAGTGTGGTCTAACCATAGATAAAAAAAAATTTTTGCGTCACTTAAAAGACCGCGCGCGAATTTGAACTTCTTTGTAATTTACCATCATATTTTATTTTGGAGTGAATTTTATATTGAAACTAGCTGTTCCCCGCGGCTCCGCCCCGCGTGGGACTCGGTTATATCGCGCCCAAAAGTTAGCCTTTGTTTGACCTCAGGTCGTTAACTACATCCCTACCAAATTTCATCACAATCGGTCCAGCAGTTTAGCCGTGAAGAGGTGACTGACAGACAGACAGACTTTAGTGTGGAAGTATGGATAATAACAATAAAAAATTGTTATATATCTTACATATTTATTCAGTGTTTTCCTAAACTAAATTATCCATCACTACCGTCTCTTAAAACCATGCAAGTTCCAGTGAGTAAGCGAGACAGCGCGATACAAGATGTAATGCGACATCCTCTTACTCACTGGATCTTGCATGGTTTTAAGAGATGGTGGTAAGCCACCCGTTCTTTCGACTCTTTCGTTGCGCACAGTCCACCTACTTCGATGACTACAAAGCCGTCACTGTTAAAATGTCAACATCAAAAATTGACACCCAATCTGTGAAAATAATTGACACTTTTGACAACTAAGAATAGGGATATGTATGGTTGATAGATTTATTTTTAACTTTTGTGATTCTTCAAACAATAAATTATTGATCTTTCAACATGTACGCTATTTTAAAAATAGTTTGCTTCATTCAAATATTACAGTGTGCGGTCTGTTTCCTAATAAGTTTATTTAATAATGTCTTTTCTTATGACTAAGTATTTTACAATACAGCAAAAATATTTTTTCAGGTTTGTATTGATTATGACGGATGGCTCAACATCAAAATTGAACATAAATTGAATTGTAATGATAAATACTGTCCTCGAGGAAACATTGCTTTAAAGAGTATTCGAGCTGGAACCGCTGTCATAGATCAAACTCCATTAACCAAACAACAGATTCAAGAACTGAAAGTAAGTTGGACCTACTAAGTACGACTAGCCAAAAATAGGGTTACATATTTTTAACGAATATTTGTTTAATTTTTACAGGAAATAGCAGATGTTGATGGCTTTTACTCAATCAGAACTATAGTTACCTCTGCTGAAAACAAAGAAACAGAATTTTTATCGTCAGTAAAAGCTCGAGCATTCCTTGAAAGTGGGCTATCTGATGTTATAAATGCATGGGTTCTGCCCAATGGGGCTGTGATTGTAGTCAGTTTCCAAGTGACTAACTCTTCTCGCCCACTAAAATTTGAAATGGACAAAGGATATGCAATAAACTCCAATTTTTACTTGCGTTATGTAGATCAAGCACCTGTGTATGTAGTTTTCTATAGAAAATATTTTATTTTTACTTCTGAAAAAATTTTGATATCTACTAAAACATTTCAGGCCTGACACAGCATCATATATACAAAAATTGGAACGTGAAAGAGAGGCTAGAGAAAAAGGTGATCTCAAGGATAATAGATCATTTTTAGCAAAATATGTAAGTTTTTTTTCTTTGACAATGTTATATTGTTGTTATATGGCTAACTTCTCTTCAAATGTATATAAGATGGACTTAAATCAACTGCAAATATTTTAAGGGCAGATTCGGACTACAAAACTGAACAAATTTCCCAAATAAACTTAAATCGAAATACAAAAAAATTTTTTGACCTCCCATACAAATTGAAAATCAGCTGATCTGGTTAATTGGGTATGCTAAGTTACAAAAAATTATTTTTTTTATATTTTTAACTGAAAATTAAGACTATTTTAGGAAACTAATTTGATGTTTTTCGCTTAAATTATTATTACTAATTTTATATGAATTTTTAAAGTTTTATAGTTCATGACGTCATTTTACTAGACGATGTTACCATTATATAGTACTAGCTGTTCCCCGCGGCTCCGCCCGCGTGGGACTCGGTTATATCGCGCCCAAAAGTAGCCTATGTTTGACCTCAGGTCATTAACTACATCCCTACCAAATTTCATCTCAATCGGTCCATCCGTTTAGCCGTGAAGAGGTGACAGACAGACAGATAGACAGACAGACAGACAGACTTTCGCATTTATAATATTAGTATGGATTAGTATGGATTGTGCCACAGTGTGGTCACAATAAAAAACGAATGTGCCTTCTATTTTACAATAATTTTAAATACATTTGTAAATATTACTCAATGTTAATAGTGGGCAAAAATAGGGCTGAATGGTATGGGTTATAATAAATGTTTGTTTAATTTGCTACATGTTTAGTATATTTTATGTACTGTGATAATAAAAAAATCTTTCTTTATTTTCAGTGGATGTATATTGTTCCTATTGCAATTTTTGTGATGATATCTGGAGCAACAAATCCAGAGGTGGCTGGACAATCTGCCCGTCAATAGTAAATAATGTATAAATAGTCTAATTAGTAAATGCAATAAACTTCTTATAAATAATTTGAACTATGTATATTCATTGGGTTGCAAAGACCTTTATTAGATTTTTTATTATTATTTAATATCCTCACCTTCTGCTTGCTTCAGAGACCAGAGTATGAGTTAATCGCCTTTGCTGGTTTAAAAAAAAATGATGATAAACTAGTAGCACAGATTATAGAATGCTGCTAGTAGAGAATGCTCTTAAGTCCTCCAATTGTACTTATTGGTAATATTTTCGTGTGGAACAATAAAAATTTTACTTGTTACAAACACACATGCTTCACTAGGCTGCTCCTCATTTTTTACTAAATAATAAGCACTCATTATTAACTTGTACAGCTAACTGTTGTTATTAGGTCCCAAGCATTTTTTCAACTATAACCAAAGCTTTATACCTGCCTGACTGACTAAACCTTCTTGAACACTTACTTCTACACATTATAATGAAACCTAAATAAAATTTTATGCACAACAAAAAGAAAAAAGAATGAAGCAAAAATCACATGTTAAATGTTGTTTATTTAATCCACAATAATAGAGTAACATCTTATGATGAAGAAATTTCAAGTACAAAAACAAATCTTAATAATATAATGTTATGCCCCAATCTTTTCAATTTCTTCAGCATCCTCAATATCTAGAAGCCTTATTTTTTTGCCAAAATGTGCTTCAATATCTGTGCAAATTTCCATAGCAAGAGGAGAATCTATTAAATTAATAGCAATTCCAGCTTTGCCAAATCTGCCTGTACGTCCAATTCTATGCAAATATGTTTCACAATCAGCTTTTTTATTCATGTCCATAGGCATGTCAAAGTTCACAACAAGAGTGACCTGCTCTACATCAATTCCTCTTGACAATACATTGGTTGTAATCAATACCTTCTCTAGTCCAGCTCTGAAACGATCCAGTACTGCTATTCTCTGTTCTACAGTTAGTTCTCCTGAAAGCACAGCTACAGAGTGACCATCTTTGGACATTTTTTCTGATAGCCATCCTGCAGTTTTTCTTGTGTGGCAAAATATTATAGCTTGACCAATAGTGATAACTCCATAAATGTTACATATTGCTCTATATTTCTCATCTGAGTTTTTACACTTCACATAATATTGTTTAATGTTATCCAAGGATTCCTCTTCACGAAGAAGCCTAATAATAATTGGGTTTGGGACAATAATTTCAGCGAATTCCATGACTGCACTGTCATAGGTAGCTGAAAAGAACATCATTTGGCAAGTGCTTGGTAAACATTTATGGATACGAATGCATTGATCTTGATGTCCCTGCCTATCAATCATTACATCAGCTTCATCCAACACAAACACCCGAATTTTGCTTAAATCAAACATCCCAAATTTCACACCCCAATCAAGCATCTTGCCTGGTGTTCCAATGATTATATGATCTGTAATCTTAGTACCTCTTGGCACTTCTTCTCCTCTCACAGCATACTTGAGCTTAATCTCTGGACAAAATTTTGCCATCTTTGCAGCAACCTCACCAGTTTGTATAGCCAGTTCATAGGTGGGGCTGAGACACAATACTTGAGGATAATTCTTAGAAGTATCAACTCGACTTAACATAGCAAGCACAAATGCAGCAGTCTTACCAGTTCCAGATTGAGATTGTGCAATCATGTTTTGCGGTGGATCAGCCAACAGTGTTGGTAATGCAGTTTCTTGAATTTTTGATGGTGCATTGAAACCCATATCATAGACTCCTTTCAATAAGTTGGGTTTCAAATGAAGTGCTTCAAAGGTTTTCACAGAATAAAGAGGTGAATTTGGGTCTTTTCTTTGAACTTCAATATCTAACTTTGATTCAACTAAACCTTGTCTTATTATTTTCATCAATAAGGATGCTTCAGCTGGATTTGCTGCATCAGGAGAATCATCTGATTCAGTTGTCTGGTCGAGAGGTTTCTTTAAACCTAATCCAGCAACTTTATTTGTGATTTCTAATTCTTCAGCTTTCTGGCCCCATTGATTAGCCATTTTGTTACCTGTAAATGGTATTCAAGATTCCTGTATAAAATCATTTTTTTAGACCATGCAGAAGATAATCCATATTTCCATACTATACAAATAAATACTATTTGACTTACTATATAACTATATAATACTAGCTGTTCCTCGCGGCTTCGCCCCGCGTGGGACTCGGTTATATCGCGCCCAAAAGTAGACTATGTTTGACCTCAGGTCGTTAACTACATCCCTACCAAATTTCATCACAATCGGTCTAGCAGTTTAAATAAATATATAGGGACAAATCACACAGATTGAGTTAGCCCCAAAGAAAGTTCGAGACTTGTGTTATGGGATACTAACTCAACGATACTATATTTTATAACAAATACATATATAGATAAACATCCAAGACTCGGACTCAATCAGAAAAAGATCATTTTTCATCATGACCTGACCGGGGATCGAACCCGGGACCTCCTGAGTAGCGGTCAGGCATGTTAACCATTACGCCACGGAATTTAGCCGTGGAGAGGTGACAGACAGACAGACTTTCGCATTTATAATATTAGTATGGATTATAAATGTGAGTCTGTTATACATTCACAGCTAAACCACTGACCAGAGGTCAAATATTGGCTAATTTTGTGTGCGATATAACCTCAACAGTACACAATGTTTCTAAGTTACACACGTATAATTTGTTTTAAACATTGCTTGCTTAGTGTCCTGTGCTGGTGTGCAAGAAAGAGAAAATAGAGATTCTGTCCAAGAAAATCACTCGGTACATAATGTAATATAAACAATGAAGTATGAATCCATGAATGAATCACTGTCATCTAGTTCCAGCTTTTTTTTTCATGCTGCCAGCCTTCTGGAAACATTTCCAGTTGACAGTGATGCGGAGGAATATTTCGACGCTTAGTGTTTTGTAAGTACGTTTTTTTTTATATATACATTTTTTTTTAATTTTAAGTGTATATATAAAAACTTAACTACTATCTATATTAATAGTTTTTTTTTTTTTTAAATAATTTATTGTAAAATCAAATTGTTTTTACAGCAGGTACTTTTTACTTTTACCATTTTATTCAAATTACCTCAAATCAATCGCTAGCAGGAAAATCTTAACAACAGGTAAATATGTGAGCAATAGAAGTGCACAGGGTGACCAAAACAACCGCCTTTCTAAATTTTAAAAATCTTGCTGTGACTAACAGCACGAAAAAATTGAGATTTGGATGAAAAATGAAAGAAACGATTTTTTGACAGTTTTGATTGATTTGGATTTGACTTGTGACCTTCCTAGATTAAATTATATGGACTTGACATTGACATTCCCAAAAGTGTTTGTTTTTTTCTAATATTTTCACAGCTTTGGAAACTAGTCCTTTAGGGCTTTTGCTGCGTTAAGCGGGCGCACCCACGGCACGGCGCGTTTTCTCTCCATCTCTTAAAACCATGCAAGAACGAGTGAGTAAGTGGGACAGCGCAATACATGATGTAAGGCGACATCCCCCTTACTCAATAGTTCTTGCATGGTTTTAAGACATGGTGGTAAGCCCTCAGATGGCCTTCTTCCATCTCTTAAAACCATGCAAGAACGATTGAGTCTGCCTCGCTTACTCACTGGAACTTGCATGGTTTTTAGAGATGATAGTAGGCTATCTGGACTGGAATAGACTGCTGACTTGACTTTTTGCTGACTAAAGTAGGACTGAAGAAGATTAATAAATTCAAAAAAGGCCTTTAAGGACTAGTTTCCACTACCGTAAAAAGTATTTAAAAAAAATATTATGTCATGATGTGAGTGTGACATGTGACAGTAACATTAGTAGATTTAAATTTGATTTGATTTATTTGATTATCTACCTAAACATACTTACATATAAAAACAAGCAAAGCAGTACCAAAGATTTGAAAATAATTTGCATACTTAATTATCTGCAAATTATTATATTAGATCAGACCTAAACTTTCTAATTTGTGATTGCATTAGATATACCAACCGTTTGTTTTTGATTGTGATTCAAATAAAATATAATACTCTATTTTAGCTTCACTGATAAGATAATTTACAATAAAATAAAATTCTGTTTGACGCTGGCTTACAATTATGGAAGAAGTAGACTCTATTATTTTGCACTTTCTTCGCCAATTGAACATGTACGTATTTACCACCGTGTCACCACCTACCTAATCTGGTTTTTGACCGGTTAGGGTGTACGAAATAGGGTCCCGGACTTAGAATTTTTTTTTTTGATTAATATCGCTCCTCGACTTTTTTAAGTAATTTCGCTCGTTATATTGACACCCATATTTTATTGTCCCATTTCGGAGATAACATCATTAGCATCACTTTTGGTCATGTGAAGATTTTTCGTGCGACGCTTATTTTTCGAGTTTTACCGTATTTTCGATTTCGACGACCCAAAAAGGGGTAAGGGGATAGCGGTATTTTTCACAAATCTGACTTTATGGAGTGTCATAGGTTAGGTTAGGTTATGGATATCATGCGACCCCCAAATAAAACGAGCGAGCGTTCGACTTGCGCCCCATTTGCGACACCAGGACCCTCTTTCGTATACTCCGACGGTACTTATTTTGGAAAAAAATGACCAATAATTTAACTCAAGTTCACATACATCTGGAGCTCTTCTTCGTTAATCAATGATATGAGGCCCTGTTACTGTTTTCCCCATAAATATTTTTTTTTAAATTAGGGTCATTTTCAGGGACAAATTAGGAATTAAAAAAAAAGTTTTGCAAACCTTACCATGTTAGATATCAAATGAATATGAGGATCTCAAAAATATTTTTGTTATTATTGTAACATAAATAGTTCTGATTTTATTCATGAAAGAAGACAAAATTGACACCATTCACCAGGGGGTCTAACACCCATTTTCTCAAATGTTTCCTCATAGGTCGCCTCCACTCAACCTCATACCAGGACGCCTCAAGGAAGTCCTCCAACTTTCCTTGAAAACGGTATTCTTGATTGTTTCCTTGAGGAAACTACAGTGAGGATGAGTCAAGGAATGACCTTCCATTTCATTTCTGTATGTTGGTAAACTGCTTAAGTTTTTGACGTAAAGAGAGTTTTTGACAAAGTTTCTTTATCAAGTTTAGTTTACTGGCATAGATTTATTATAAAACAGCACAATACTTAATATGCAAAGAATTAATTACAGTAGGTACAAGTTTTTTTAAAATCTGATCCTCAATAAAAGCACCTACTTTTCGTTAAACGAAACGTTCGAGGCTTCCTTAAGGTACCTCTCGACCTACCTTATATTTGACAGTTCGTTCCTCACCTCCATTGAGTAATTTCCTTAAGGTGAGGAAGCTAGTGTCAACTATGAATACCATTGAGGTCGAGTGAGGATGAGTGGAGTTTGAGGAAACGTTTGAGAATATGGGTGTAAAAACGCCACTTTGAGCAATTCATTGAATCAATTCATATTACGAATTCCTTAGCAATTCTGTAGCAATTCCTCTATTTTTTGTAAAATGGCCAACTAAACTTTGCAATTCCTCTTCAAAAAAATTGAAAGAAATAGGAATTGCTAAAGAATTGCTAGGGAATTTGATTCGATGAATTGCTCAAAGTGGCGTTTTTAGACCCACAGGACTGTATCTATTTGTGATAAATATTCATTAAAATAATCACATATTTTTTAGGATCAGATTAGATAGTACCATTTGTAGTATTTAATTCTGAAGGTGGATAGACTTCTTTAGTTTTATTATTAGAAATTATTATATTCCACATTTTTAATGTCTTTTTGTGACAGATCTTAAAAGATTTTTAATAATAGAGACACTTCTGCTTGAATACTTTATTTCTAAAAACTTTAAAACATTCTTTAGCAGTTTCGTTGTTAGGTTCGATTTTATAAATTTGCAATAATATGTTTTTATTTCATGTCTTCAATTATTTCTTTTTTAATCCAATCACTTCTGGGTGGATCTTTTTTTTCTTTACCCTTATTTATGCTGCTAATTATTATATCTTCTAAATCCTGGAGACCTATTATACCTTTTTCTTTAAATTTTACTATCATTTCAAAAAGCTTCTTATAGTCTAATGCATTGTAAGTTATATATTGAGGTGGTTCCAGTTTTAACCAATAAATTTCCAAATACGCTTATGATCTGCCATAGGTGAATCAATCACAGCTAGATGAAAAGTCTGAGAATTCAGGTTAGTGCAGGCGTGGTCTATAATACTAGAAGTATCCTGTGTGCTATAAAGTGACTCCGCTTTATTAAGAGCTACATTCTTGTAACATATCAATATTATCTTGGCTTTGGTGGTCTGGCGACAGCAAATCGAAATTATAATCTCCAAGCACAATACATCTTCTATCTTGAAGCTGGGACGAGTATGATCCCAGGAAATTTTTACTTTTGTATACCGACTGTGCATCTAATGTTAAAATTTTACATTCTTACTGTGTGCAAGAAAGTGTAAAATAAATAATCTTCATATTTCAGAAACATAGATGACAATGTGAAAAATATTTGTGAATTGCCAGTGGAAACCATTTTTGAAGCTGCTTCAAAATGCCTAATATCAATCAACAAAACACTTAAAGTGCCAGTGAAATTGCCATCTGGAATATCGCATAGAATAGAAATTGCTGCTCAGATAGCTGCAATTTGTAAGGTATGGGACTTAATGCTATAATTGTAACATTTTAGGCTGTTGTTTTCTAGATTTGAAACTAAAATGAGTATATTAAACAGAGAAATATGGGTGGTACACATAATTAGAGCTATGCGCTGTAATTGTGCGCTAAATAAAAAAAATGTGCATTATAGAAGTTTTGGAAAAAATCTTAAAAAGATTCATGTTGAAGTAATGTCGTTCTAGCAATATATTCAGAGGTTTTGTAAATAGCTTTTGTGTAACACTACACAATATTTACTTACCTAATTGTAAAAACATAATTTTTATTCTATTTTGTCAGGATTTAGGATACAAAAATGATGTTGGTTACCAGACTTTTCTGTATCATAATGAAGCAGATCTACGACAAGTTTTTATGTTCCTCATTGAACGACTGCCCACTGAAGGGAACCAAACAACTACTTATATTTTACCCACAAACAAAAAGTCAATACTTCTAAGAGACATTGGGCGTAAGATTGCTGAAGAAATGAATTATTTGTGGATTCCACCATGTTGTAATAATTCACAACAACAAAAAGGAATTGGAGATTTTGCATATCCATCAGGTAAACACACAGATTAAGTAAGCTGAACCAGTCAGGCACTGAACATACCATTATTGCTAAACTTTAAGATCATATGTACATAGATGCATGGTTGCTTCTAGAAAGTGTCGAAAAATACTTCTAAAATCGTAATAACTACATTTAAAGAATTAACAAGCTAACTATTAAAAATTAAATATAACCGGCCAAGTGCGAGTCAGACTTGAATACAAAGGGTTCCGTTATATTATTTATACAAAAAGAGCATAAAATCACGTTTGTTATATGGGAGCGTGTGGGGGCCCACATACTTATATATATTTATTATGTCTTTAGTATTTGTTACAACAGAAATACATGATCTGTTTAAATGACAACTGTCTAGCTATCACGGTTCATGAGATATACAGAAACGGACGGACGGACAGAGCGGAATCTTATTAATAGGTTTTTGCCCTTTGGGTAAAAATGTAACCCTAAAAAAACGACTGACGGCAATAAAAATAAAATATATACTGTTGGAAGATCTATTTAGAAATAAACAGCACCCTTGTTCTAATGTTGTCTATTCTATGTGTATACTAAGCATAAGGAAATAAATATTTTCATTAAATATATAGTTACATAAATACCTACTATTGTTTATTTGGGCATATACACATAGCAACATTATTTAAAAATCTCCTTTTAAGCCTCTTCATTTTGATAACGTTTTGGACACTATCACTATATAATGCCACAACCTACTCGATTCGATTGATTTAAATTGTTTTTTTTTTCGTTCTACCTAAGGTATCCCCTATACTTAATCCACCATTTTTTTTATGCTCGAGTCGCCACTCGGAACGGAATTTAAATATACCTTTATTTTAAATATTTCATGTAAGTACTTATTAATTGATTTTCTAAGCCCCAGTTGGACCCACCTTTATTTAAATTTTAATAGCACAAATAAAAAATAAAGTGTAATAAATTGGAAGTTTTCAATTGGATACTAGCGACCCGCCCCTGCTTCGCATGGGCATAAAAACCTTCCTCTTGAATCACGCTATCTATAAAACACATCAAAATCCGTTGCGTGGTTTTAAAGATTTAAGCATACATAGGGATATAAGGACAGAGAAAGCGACTTTGTTTTATAATATGTAGTGATGATAGTGATTATATAATTTTCAGAATCTTTTTCAAAGAAATCAATCCCAAGCAATCTAACTAAAGAACAAATAATAGAAAAACTTTTAAAGATTGGGGATGTTAATAAAGAAACTAAGGAAACGAAAACAGATATATGTTCACAGTCCCAACATGACATGAAAACTAATAACAAAGTAAAGTCACATGTAGAAGTTGAAATAAAACAAAGTCTGAAAGAGTTGAAAGAAACAGCTATTATATTACGACAAAAGTTAGATACATTAGAAAATGAACGAAATGTAATGGATGTGGAATATTCCCAGGTATGAAAATGTATAAATATTAATAAAATTCAGTGTCTGTAAATGTGAAAATCCATACTAATATTATAAATGCGAAAGTCTGTCTGTCTGTCTGTCACCTCTTCACGGCTAAACTGCTGGACCGATTGTGATGAAATTTGGTAGGGATGTAGTTAACGACCTGAGGTCAAACATAGGCTACTTTTGGGCGCTATTACCGAGTCCCACGAGGGGGGGAGCCGCGGGGAACAGCTAGTAAGAGATATATCCAACTATCCATCTAATATTATAAATGCGAAAGTGAGTTTGTATATTTGTTTGTTTGTTACCTCTTTACGCCCTATCTACTGAACTAATCTTCCTAAAATTTCGCATAAACATAGCTAGGAGTATTGAGAAGGACATAGGTACCTTTCATCCCAGGAACAGTTCACGCGGAAAATTCATGCGGGCGAAGCCGCGGGCGAAAGCTAGTGATAGTATAACGATTTTTTTTTTTTTACAAATAATATAAGTAATTAGTGAGACCATATCTGTAGACTGTTCCCCGTAATTCAGAAATGGACTTTTGTAGCTATTGAATAATAAACACCTATTTATATAATAATAAAAAAACACTCAAAGCACTAACAGTTTCCCATGCATTAATTATTTCAAATATATTCCAGGCTCAAAAATCTTGTGAAAGAGTTGAAGCAGACATGAAGAATGTGGAAAACATACTAACTAGTATAGGCATAACAGAAATTGACAGTGAAGAAAGCATACAAGAGTTACTTGAAAAAGTACATCGCAATATAAATATGCTGCACAGAAAGAGCGAAGAACTGACATCTAGAAACTTGAACTTAAAAGTTGAAATAGAAAAAGTGAAAAACAACATGGCGATCTCTGAAGTATGACAATATTTTATTTATTTATTTAAACTTTATTGCATAAGTTATCAATAAAGTTTACAAAACCTAAAATGGTGGAATCTTAAGGGAGTCACCACATTTGTGGATCCGGCTTCAGCCGGTCAGAAATACCTTTTATCTCAACGTAATAAGAGTGTCGCATCCAAGTAGTCTTAGAAATTAGTCTCCTTGGTCGCAATGCGGCTTCCGCATTGGCTTGGCACGTCTGAGCTCCACTTGCGCTTTGGTAGTGGTGGTAAACTTAATTTAAGTAATGATTGACGTCAATAAGTGATAAGAATGTCCTATATTGAAAATAAACAATTTGAATTTGAGCCAAGTCGATGCGAATGGCATGGCATTATCAACACCCTGGATTTTTCTGACCGGCTGAAGTAGATTCCGCGACGATAAGTGTGGGATCTTCCTTAACCATTTACATATGGCATTCTTTAATGTTCATATACATAACCAACAATAAAATCGCTCAAGTTAAGTCGAATTCGCGCACGAAAAGTTGTACCAGCAGCTGCTCAGAGAATAAATCCTGTATTTTTTTGGAAGAAAGAAAACGTTTTGTAGTATGGATTTAAAATACAAGGGCCACTATTCGTTTAAGCTTTTTAGTATTTGTTATACAGTATAAAAACATATTCCTAGTATATTTATTTGCAGTCTGAAAGAAGCAGGTGCAAGAATATTCTAACAACATTAAAAGATCATGCTAAAGAAATGAAAGACGAGTATGCCAAGAAAGATGAGCAAAGGCATCAACTGAAGAACAACTATGAAAAATTGAAAGGAGGAAATAAAAGGTTTTACTTTTTTTAAATTTATAAGAGTTACTTGTTTATTTCCTTTTTATTTTTATAAATTTAAATTGTGTGCCCTCCGTAATTTTCTTATATTCATTTTTTAGGTCAATTTATACAAAAAGAATCATGGAAATCATAAACAACGTAGATAAACAAAACATGGAAATCAAAAAAATATTGGATGATACCAGACAACTTCAAAAAGAGATAAACACTCTTGAAGGTCAATTGGATCGATGTTTTTCTATTGCAGATGAAACACTATTCAGGGTGAGTATTAGACCGAACTTCTTTCATTTTAAATAGACAACACGTGCTAACTAGTGCTTTTTACAACATGGAAGATATGCACCACACGGATATAGGTACGTACCAGCGTACCACAGATCTCATACGTACCGACCGACCATTATCCTGCTAGCTCGCGCGCTCGCGAAATACCGGGGTCGATAAATCAATTCTTCCCAACCGTCCCGTCACCGGGACGGATGGTAGTTACTCCGACAGAGGGACGGTAACCCGAATCACGGCTAAGATGCCCACGCC
Organism: Apomyelois bistriatella; assembly: GCA_947044815.1. NCBI lineage: Eukaryota > Metazoa > Arthropoda > Insecta > Lepidoptera > Pyralidae > Apomyelois > Apomyelois bistriatella. The sequence continues at coordinate 5,878,810 of OX345693.1, forward strand.
CCGCATCCACAGTGACTCACAGCACAATAGTCAACCTAAGCCTCCTCCGTGCTAACACAACTGATAACCAACAGCAATTGGTTAAAGGAGTAAGGGTACACAAACACTGAACACGAGGCATCACGGCCATAGGTCAACAAGAGGTAGCTAGCTTCTCGCCATAAACACATAGCCACGTGCACGGCTTAAACTAATTTACGTAAACTATTATCTTTTCGAGATCTATTATCGACTTCAAGACTGGCCGTCATCTAGAAATCCCGATCTTAATCCGCTGGATTATGATTTATGGTCAGTTTTAAAGATTACGGCTTGCTCTAAACGCCATGATAATTTGGAGTCCCTAAAACAATCTATACGATTGGCAGTAAGGCTTACTATCATCTCTTAGAAACATGCAAGAACGATTGAGTAAGGGAAATGTCGCCTTACATCATGTATTGCGCTGTACAAGCGTGTTGTGACTTTAATCCTTGTCACCAAAATCTCCAAGATAATGCTAAGTGAAATTCTTCCACCGCTTCACTTCGCCCTCCGACTTGACTAACTTGACTAGACATGACTGACTAGTGACTTGACCAAATGAAGAAATTAAAGAACATTCAAAAGAAACTTGGTACTGGCAAAAATAAGCTATATCTACGTTTGATTGCCATTTCGTGATTTCGTTACACAACCAAAAAAAAAAGAAAATGCTAGTCTATTTCTGTCAATCTGTTATGCTTTCACGACTAAACCGCTGGACCGGATGAATTGATTATATATATATACTAGCTGTTCCCACGCGGGGCGAAGCCGCGGGGAACAGCTAGTTTATTATATTGCGTTTAAACAGACCGCATCACGTAGATCAATTCGTGTGGGCGTTTTGATGCCGCAGATACACGAAGGGTACAGTTACTCATACACAATAATATACATATGGATCAAACATATGTATATGGGAGCCTTGACAGGGTGAGCTTAGATTAGACGGCCATGTTTTTTGTTTTGTTTTAATGACGATATTTTAATTTCAGGATGCTAAAAAAGACGACCAAGCTAAAAAAGCATATAAACTGTTAGCATTATTGCATTCAGAGTGCAACACTATTGTGTCTCTAGTAAATGACACAGGAACCTTAGCAAGGGATATTGTTGATTTAGAAGACAATATAAAAACAGAAAAAGCTAAACATACTGAAGAAACACTACAAAAGATTCACTCAGATTTATCCAGAATGCAAGAAGAAATAAAAATCAATCACTAGAATATTTTATTTTAAATCTATTCAGGTGGCTTACCACCATCTCTTAAAACCATGCAAGAACGATTGAGTAAGTGGAATTTCGCCTTACATCATTATTGCGCCATCTCGCTTACTTACTCGTTCTTGCATGTTTTTATGAGATGATAGTAAGCCCCCAGGTGGCCTACTACCATCTCTTAAAACCATGCAAGATCCAGTAAGAGCAGTGGCGTGCATATGATAAAAGACGTTTAGACGTTGCCTACCCTGTACTTTTGTAATAAATAATAAAAAAAATATATATAATCAATACATATAAATAATAAATATTTTTTCACACAAGATATTGAATAGGCTAGTTGACGAAATTTCAATAACTGCTTAATATTTTAGCTTATTAGGCATTTTATCGAAAAAAAAGGTTTATTTATTTTTAATCGAGCGTTTACATTATAAATTTCGCGTTTTAAAAAACCATTTTTCAATTTGGTTCCAAAACGCACAAGACTGTCATGGCGTCTTGAATGACGTCACGCCGTGCGAAACAAACCAAAGAGCGATCGTGTCTTCGTACGTTATAGCTAGTTTTAATCGTTTAAAAATAAATTTCTCATATTATAAGTACTGTATAGTGCCCCAGTGTGATAGCACGACTATAAAAACGCCAAACAAGTTATTTATATATGTTCCAAACAATGGAGAAATACGGAAAAAGTGGCTAAAACTTGCAAGAAGAGATGATGCTCATACTTTAGAGATCATACTTTATGCTAAGAGATCCCTTCCTGGGATAAGTCCGCCATTGTCTTCTGATTTTAATAAAGTTCTATTTACTATGTATTTTAAAGCAATAAAGATATTACAAACAAACAAACTTTATCAACAGAATGTATTTTTGTGAAGATCATTTTGATTAAGTATTTCACACAATACAATCTATTACTTAATTCGAACAAACTAGATGTGTTTTGTAGAATCCCTATTTTCTAAATAATAAATACATGAGTTCAGGTTAAGTTGTTTCACTTTTAGGAGTGAACGTTTCATTTTAGTTTTCTAATTAATGTTACAAACATACTCTTATTATTATTCTAGTTGCCAAATGATATGACTAATTATATGGAGTATCATATGAAGGGAACAGTAAAATAGTAAACAGTATCTTGCAAAATGTACGTCACTACATTAAGTTCTTGTGTACCGAACTGAAATATCACATAGCATTTAAGCTTATAATAAATATTTTATACTTACAAGGAAGTTTTAACATTGCGAAATTCAGATGAGCAAAAGTTACTGTTCGACGCGAAAAAAATTTCCAAGCATAACGGCAGCGATTCTGGGCAAATTATTACTGTCTGCTTTGCTGAATCCAGATTCCATGGTTAATTATTTCAAATTATAATTAGCAAAAACTGTATCAACTTGATATTAGTTGTTAAAAACCAAAATTTTATCAAGAACCGGTAGTGATACTCGAAACGTCAAAGACAAGATTGGAGTTTCGCACGGTGTGACGTAACGCTTTCTGATTGGTGTTCACTGCCACGTGACTAAAGGTTTAATTCTACGAAATTTATTTTTTAAAAATATTATTTAACGCTTTTAATAATTAAAATTGTTTGTTATTTTCTCCATAATATAATTAATCATTATAAACCCCTATCCATTATATTTATTCTTAATGGACACAAGCCTATTATCTTAACAACGCCATCTATGAATTCCCGCGAACACGCGGCGCGCCGCCGCCGGCCCATACGCGCTGCTAACTAGCTAGGCCAGGCCAGCTTTTTAGTAAAACGTCTGAAGTTTAGTACTCTTACAAAGAAATCACTATGTATAGATGTGCTTTTGCTCGTGTAGTAGTGCAAGTAAAAAACTTACATGAACAGACACATACGCGCTAAATCACGCCTGTGTGAGTAAATTTTAGACCTCCACTATAGATGAAACAAAATGCTATGAGATGACATTTCATCTCGCTCTCACTTTTGTTACGGCCAATTAGAATGACGCGTTACACATACTTAAATCTGATTAGTGATTACGATCGATTGCAGCAACATGATAACTGTGTCTATTGGATATTAAACGAGTAATGCTGCAAATTTAAAAACGCATAGACTTGAAGACTTTATATAAACCAGATGACATTCCCAATTCCGTAGGGTTATATTTTTATTTCCGTATCGAAATCAAGAATATGTTTGCTTTGCTTGCATGCATTTGTTTGATTTGAATGTTCAATTAATTGATAATTGCAATGTGCGTTGTTTACAATGAGGTGAAAAAATAGCACTTTTATTTTTATCAAATTTACTCAGTGTACAATTGTACTTAATTTTTATGTGATTGTTGTAAACCGAGTGTTTGTTTACAAAAACTATAAAATGACGCGCTAAGTAATCTTTCATTTGACGAAAAAATGGCAATAATAATAAATGGACGTTATCAACCGGGATTGATCGGATTTAGTTGAAGTGAAGGGTAAGGTAACAACAACATTATTTAATATTATTTTTAAATTAATATGTTTGCTATGCTTCGCCGTTTGCGTGCTAGTAAGTTCCAAAACTCCCACGGGACGATTCATTCTTCGTTTGTCCCACTAAGTTTTGTCCCACTAATAAATTTCTTAGTTAGTCCCGAACATTATGCTTTCTTCGTCCCGATGTAAAATTTTTATTATTTTATTCCTAGTTGGTCCCACTTTGCATTCCTTGTTCGACCCGTTGTTTTTTATAAGTAATTTTCTTTCTAAATAATATAGGTTTTTGTTTGTTATTCGTTCAAAATACTTTTTTGTTAGCTGTACCTTTAAAGTACCTTCTTGTGAACTGGGACAAACCGGGAATATAAAAGTGACTGGGACAAACGAATCATTTTTTTAAATGTGGGACAAAATTTCAGGACGAACGAAGAATAAACCCACGGGACCATAGGTTAAGGCGGTCGTCTTAAAAAGTTTCAGGGCTTAAGTAGGTACATGATTAATATATTTTATTTTATTACCTTCTTGCTCGTTACTGTTTTAGTTGTAACTCAAATACCTACCTATACCTAAATTATAAGTATACATTAAAATGAAATAGTTCTGGTCTAGGTAGGTTTTTGCCTACCCTAAGAAAAATGTCTGTGCACGTCACTGAGTAAGAGAGACAGCGTAATACATCAAGTATTGCACCGTCTCGGTTACTCGATCGTTCTTGCATGGTGTTAAGAGACGGTAACCCAGTACAGCGAAGTTGCCTGTTTTATTTTTTGAGCTTGTAGATGGAAAAAAAAGTTCTCAAATAATGACGATATGAGCCTATCGCCTATAGAAAATTATTTTAAATGTTATGTACCTACATTGAGTTGAATTAAAAAGCTTTTAAAAAAATAGATATTGTACCTATAAGATATTTCATTGCATTAGCAATTTTGTATACCAAAGCAGTCAGTAACGCGCCCCTAACGGATAGTAAGGTAATTAAGAAAATTTTAAAAACTCGTTTATAAAATCTCAGGGTAGTAGGGTAGGAAGAAGTCCAGATCCTCTTATACTAATTAAGACCCTCTTAATCAATGTAGATTTAGAACCAAAAAAGTGCTGAGCTTTTAAAATAATAGGGAACTTTAGATTTTTAAAGTATACAGGGTGGAAGGGTAAACACCGTTATCATTGATACTGACTGAAGGGTAATTTCAGTATCATGAACGAACTTCAAATAACAACATATTTTTTTTTAGTAAAACGATTAAAAAAACCACGTTAATGAAATTTACAGTCACCAACACCGTAGGTACTATACGCATAGGTACATCTAGCCGCACGCGCAGCTGCGCGTATTGGAATAGTACGGGGTATTTCTAGAAATAAAACATCCAAATTTTATTATTAAACTAATGATTTTACATTTTTTTTATGTAGTTTTCTATCCACTATTTGAATGATAACGGTGATTATTTATGCTGCCACTCTGTAAATGCAGATAATAAATATATGACAGTTCCTAGTCCTAGGTCACATCTTGAGAGGAACTTCCCAGTGGCGATCACTTGCCTTGGCCTGATTGGAGGTCTCTCAAATGGTTGGAAGAACCTAAGTCAGTGTAGGTACAATCTATGCACACGGGTATTAACTGATAGCACACATATTTGACAGCCAATGGTTTTCTTGTCTCTTACTATTTTTTATTATTACTACCAATCCAATGAGTGCAGTATTTATCGTCAGGTTCACAAGGCTGAGAATGAATAAGCATGTTAAGCATGCATGAGGCGAGTAATATATATATTTATCTTTACATAGTATAAAACAAAGTCGCTTTCTGCTGTCTGCCCTAGTATGCTTAAATCTTCGGAACTACGCAACGGCTTTTGATGAAGTTCTTTATGTTAGTCAAACCCAAAATATAACTAAACATATAATAAAATAGTAAAAATATTTTGTCTGTACATTAGGTCATTTTGACTGAAATGGATAGAGGGACATTTAAAATGAATAATAGAAAGCAAAAACTTTTTTTATTATTTTTTGTCTGTCTATCTGTATGTATATGTATGATCACGCTTATCTACGAAAGTACTGAACCGATTAGCTTAAAAGTGTCACCAATTGTTTTGTTTTAACTCTGAAGGACATCTAAAGTTTGTTTCATCAAAATCGGTTCATACAAAAAAAGTTATCTTTATTTGAGTGAACTCAAGGCATGTTTGATTTCGAACGAATGTACCAAAATGGATAATTCTTTTTTTGTGTTGGTTATTGTCATGACAAAAAGAACAAAAAGGGGAAATTTCCGCGGGAATTTCGGGATCAATTACCGAAATTCCCACGATAACGGGAACGAAGCCCACGCGCATGAAGTCGGGGGCCACTGCTAGTTTTAAATAAAAACCACAATGTAACTATTTTTCGATTTTTTTATTGCATGAATAAATAGTAGCTGTTACTTCCGTTGTGGCAAAATTTCAGGTGGTATATAATTTTCATCAGCAATTTTTGATGCACTTTTCTTCCCTTCACTAGGCTCCACAAGTTGTTCTTTTTTTTCAATTTCGAGATCGATTTTGTCTTCATTATCAAAGAACCAAAGTCTCTGTTCTTCTTCAGTCATTAGATTTTGTTTCTGTTCAATCAACTGCATGCGTTTAGCTCTATCCAAGCGTTTAATTTGTTCTTCTAGTCTTAACTCCCTCTGTACTGCCCATAATTTAAATAACTGAAATATTTACAAGATTTAATAAAAATGTGGCAGTGTAATTAGACACAAAGTTTTGGCGCGAAAGTGAAAGTTACAACATTACGGTGTTGTATATATAAAGAGAGTAAGAACGTCACTGAGATGAAAGAAAAGGGAATATACTGGGCTTCAAAGCTAGTCAAGAACGTAAACCATAACTATCTCAGCTCAGGCCTTCAGCTCCCCAATTCGATTTCAAGAGTAATATAAAACAAAAACTACGCTTATAAGGCGTAGTTTTTGTTTTGTGCAAAACAAGAAAAGTTAAAACTCTTACTCTTCAATATCGCATCAGGGATGTATGTTCAATGAGGAAAGATTCCTGGGGCGATGTTGTTCTTGATCAGTTGTCCTCGATTAACGATCGGCTGAGGCTGACCACACTTTTGTGAAGCCTTTTAGTTTTCCAAGTTCGAAAGCTGAGATGAGATCCCCAGTGACAGCCATGTCACAGAGGCTATACAAGAGATTTTTGCCTCTATGGAAAGTAGCATCGAATGTTAGTTCTCTCAAGACGAGATACTGGGAGTCGTAACGGGGGTTAAACTACAGTGGCGAACCATCAAAACTGAGATGGAAACGTCAGTGACGTCCTTACAGGGAGTAATGACGACCTCGTCACAGACAATACACTTATTGGCCCTTCGTCCACGTTGGTAACTAAATTTACCTAACCAGTTACAAGAGATTTTTCTTTCGCCGTTTGGTAACTAGCTGTGAAAGAAGATTTTTTTTTTTTTACTTTCGTATATTAAATTGTTTCCATATTTAACACGCCGTTATTAGCTTCACCTGTATGTTTGCTTGCTTGTTTGTTTGTTTGTAACAGACTTCTTTGAACTTAATTTTGACCCCTTTTGAACGGTCAGATTTAATTCAAACTTTGTAGAATTATCAAGGACCGATGGATATCAAGGACGAATAATTCGATAAGTTTATCTTTAAAAAGTGGAAAATAAATTTAGTTAAAAAAAACACGCTTTAATGAGCAATCGAACTAAAAAACGAAAAATAAATTAAACCAAGAAGTGTGTGGGGTGCTTGTGCCATATTTTTCATTTGTCGAACACCCCACAAGCTTTTTGGTTTAATTTATTTTTCGTTTTTTAGTTTGATTGTTCATTAAAGCGTGTTTTTTTTAAACTATATTTATTGTAACCAGAGACATAATTCTGCACATCAAAACAAGCAGTGATACTCATTGCGGATATTAAATTATAATTCCCTATAGCAACAAATTGCAAAACTGTCAAAAGTGGCAGTTTTTATTTAATTATATTTCCCTATATATATATATATATAGGGAAATATATATATATATATATATATATACATACTAGCTGTTCCCCGCGGCTTCGCCCCGCGTGCGACTCGGTTATATCGCGCCCAAAAGTAGCCTATGTTTGACCTCAGGTCGTTAACTACATCCCTACCAAATTTCATCACATCGGTCCAGCAGTTTAGCCGTGAAGAGGTGACAGACAGACAGACAGACTTTCACATTTATAATATTAGTATGGATAAGGAAATATTGTCAAGGAAATCTAACAAACAATCACACTTAAGAGCTAGAATACAAACACAGCAACCAAACAAATCAACCACAGTACAAAAAGCTCAAGAGATTACACCAGCCACTGTCACTATCAAAGATATAACTCCACAACCAGAACTGCTACCCGACCATACAGCAAGACCTAAGCGAGACACAAAAAAGACACAAAGTTACGCCGACTCTATAAGAGAAAATCAATTACCAAAAAATAAAGAAACAACCACAACAAATAAAATAGAAGAGGTGCTTCTTAAACACACAGAAAAAAATTATATAATCCTACAACAAATGAGCACTCTATTAAACCTTATAACCACATTGATAGCCAAGATGTCTTAATGGCTTCCCTAAAAATAGCAACATGGAACCCAGACGGCCTATCTCCTAATTTGGAAGAGGTTAAAGTGTTTCTACATTCACACAACATAGACATTCTACTAGTGTCTGAAACCCATAGCACTGACAATAACTGTATCAAAATACGTAATTACAATGTATACGACACAAATCATCCGGATGGCACTGCACAAGCTGGAGCAGCTGTAATTATAAAGTCAAGCATAAAACACCACGAACAACCACAATTCAGAAAATTACACATACAAGCGGCAACCGTTGCCATAGACGACAGAAATGGTTCTTTTAACGTGACAGCCATATACTGCCCTCCGAAACATATCATTAAAGAAGAACATTATGAGGAACTGTTTGGCACACTGGGGCCGCGTTTCATAGTGGGAGGCGACTGGAACGCCAAACACGTATACTGGGCATCCAGACTTACCACAACTAGAGGAAGAGAGCTCAAGAAGTCTATAGACAAGAACAGGCTTACAACAATCTCGACAGAGGTCCGACTCATTGGCCAACAGATCCAAACCGTTTTCCTGACGTCATAGACTTCTTCATCGCAAAGGGCCTTTCTAGAGTTGGTCATCAGGTACAAACATGTTTGGACTCTAACACTAACCATGTTCCCGTTGTGCTTACTATTGGTATTACTGTTCTCAATATAGAAAATAACAAAAAGCTTTATAACAAACGCACGAACTGGGAGTCATTTAGGGAACTTGTCGATGAGAGACTAGATTTGAAAATAGCTCTAAAAACTAAGACAGACATTGACAACGCGGTACGTATATTAACGTCAGTGACGTCAGTGGGCATGCACTCCAGTTCCCACCGATCGTACACCACAGAGCAAAATATACTCTGATACTATATGCCAAAAAATATTGGAAAAAAGAAGATTGCGTCGTATATGGCACAACAGTAGGAACCCAGAAGACAAAAAAGAACTGAATAAGGCAATTAGAGAACTAAAGCATTACAGCAGAAACCGCCTTTACGCACTGAAAATTCTGGATGGATCAGAACAGCTCAAGACAAAGCAGAGGCCTTCGCTAAGCACCTCAGTCAATTGTTTACACCAAACGATGCAGATCCGAATATCGATGAATCGGAAATTGACCTGATACTAAACCAGGACCTACAACTAGACTTGCCTTTGAAACCGGTGTCTCCCAAAGAAATATATAGGATCCTAAAGACATTAAAAAACAACAAAGATCCGGGCTACGATCTTATTGACAAAAAGTTCTTGAAGAATCGCCAAGAAAAGTATTTGTGTACCTAACAATGATATTCAACGCAATGATGAGAGTCGGATATTTCCCAGAATTGTGGAAAGTGTCAACGGTCATTATAATTCACAAACCTGGAAAACCAGTCCACGATGTCACTTCATATAGACCAATCAGTCTCCTGCCCATAATATCTAAGATAGTCGAGAAGTTGCTGCTGCATCGAATGATGAATGTCATTGAACAAAAATCGATAATACCAAATCATCAATTTGGGTTTCGACAGGAGCATGCTACTACAGAACAAGTACACCGGGTCTATAGAGTAATAAAACATAGCATGGAAAAAAAGAATACTGCTCATCTGCCTTTCTAGACGTTAAACAGGCATTTGTCAAAGTCTGGCACAAAGCATTATTGTATAAAATAAAAACATTATTACCACATACTTTCTTTAAAATCTTGGAATCTTATTTAAGTGACAGAATATTCCAAATCAGAGAAAGTGACTGCACTTCAAACTTCTATGCTATATCCGCAGGGGTACCACAGGGCTCAGTACTTGGACCGGTACTTTACACACTGTATATCCATGATTTACCACAAGCTCCAGGCGTTACTGTTGCAACATACGCTCTCGGATTGTACAGAATGGCTCGGATTCTACAGAATGGACTTAATAAAGTAGCAGAATGGCTAACAAAATGGAGGATAGTCGCAAATGTGTCCAAGTCGGTCCAGGTAACATTCGCACTCCGCAAGGGCGACTGCTCTTCAGTCACGCTAAATGGCACTCAACTCTCACATCAGACAACAGTTAAATACCTAGGAATGCACCTAGACCGCAGACTTATTAGAACCAAGCTAGAGGAAATTAATTTGAAATACAAGGGTCTCTACTGGCTCCTGGGACGTAACTCAAAACTGACAGTCGACAATAAGCTGCTCATATACACATCAATTTTGAAGCCTATTTGGACTCATGGCATACAACTCTGGGGTTCAGCCAGTGCCTCAAATATTATGATAATCCAAAGAGTACAGAACTACATATTAAAACAAATAAACGCACCATGGTTTATCAGAACAACAGAGGTCCATGAAAATCTACGTATGCCTACAGTAAAGAAGGAAATAGTTAGTCATGGAGAAAGCTACAAATTGAGACTAGAAAGACACCCTAATCTCTTAGCGGGCCAACTCACAACCCCTGAAACCATGCGACGGCTCAAAGGACGCCGGGACATTTTTGACCTGGACATGCAATAAAAAGGAAAAAATTGGGCTGGCTCCGATGAGAGCAGCGCCAGACACGACAAGAAGCACACACCACATCTGCTTATAGTCTGATTGACTGATTGCAAATAATACACAAAAAAAAATGTATCCCTATGGTTACAAATTGTAATATTGCTTATATTGCAATTTGTAACCATAGGGAAACATAATTTAATATGTTTAAAATTAACTTCAGATCCAGAACCTTAATTACATAACATAGATTTTTGGTAACTTGTGTTATAATAACTAATGATTTTTAAATGATGGTGGCACTAGTGTTCGCCGAGGTATCATCCTAAGTGCAAAAGTATACACATACAAGACAAAAGTAGTGATAGTAAGGGCATAGCATACACATGTAGAAAACTGGATTTGTCAGTGCTTACGGTGCCAACTGTACCAGTCCGCGCAGATAGTCGGCGTCTATAAGCGTCGTTAACGCCAAACAGCGAGTCAGTTTTTTATGTAGGTATACACATTAACTTTATACCCATTAATAATTTTAGTACCTGGGCGACCGAGCTCTGCTCGGTAGTTATGGTATCCATCCATATTAATATTATAAATGCGAAAGTCTATCTGTCTGTATTGTTGCTCTTTCACGGCCAAACGGCTGGACGAATTTTGATGAAATTTGGTATGGATTTAGTCGAAGACCCGGGGTCAAACATAGGCTACTTTTTGTCGCAGGTGGAGCTGCGTGAACCAGCTAGTGGTATATATGGAAAACACAATCACTTTTTGGGAAAACACAACGATAGCGCGTTGTACTTTTTCAGTAAATAGATTACCGCCATCTAGCGTCTACCGTTGTTAGTTGCATTCCTTAAGTACTTTCCACGTTTCAGTCCTATTTGAATTGGTAGGTAGGTACACTATTTACTCCGTGGATTGTAAAGTATTTCCTTTGGGTCAGTGGTAGAATTTATCATTAAATTTTTAACCGACTTCAAAAAAGGAGGAGGTTATCAATTCGTCGGAATCTTTTTTTTTATGTTTGTTACTAGATTTCTCAAAGACGCGTGAACCGATTTGAAATTCATTTTTTTGTCTGAAAGGTTGGACCGTCTAGTTGGTCCCATATTAATTTCAACAGGTTCTGATGACGGAATCCTGAAAAAATGGTGATACTTGGATGACTTGTGATTTGAAACTATAATGTTTCTTAGGAAAATATTTTTTTAACCGAATTAATAATTCTTTCAAGCCATTTTAAAATAGTATATGCGCGATTTATACTGATTTAATACTTTTATACTCCAAAACATAAAAAAAAAGAAAAATAAAACTTTCTTTAGTTGGGATTTGAACCTGGAACCACCAGAGTACAAAGGAGATGTCTTAACCACTGAGCTATCGAGGCAGACCCGCCGGCGCCAAAATTATTGTACTATAACTACAATTTCATGCGGAAAATCTTTTTGCTGGAAAATATGGGAAAAATTTTTTTCCCCAGACATGGAACCTGGCTAGATTAATTTTTTGACTTTATAAGAAACTATGTTTAAAATTTCAAAGAAATCGTTAGAGCCGTTTTCGAAAACGCGAGACAAATATATGTATATACAAATATTGCTCGTTTTATTAAACGTACTAATTTTATTAAATACTATTGTATAGGATTTATTAAACTTATACTAAACAAGATGTAAATGGCAGACTTAAGCCCTGGGCTTTTTCTATCAGTCATCCTCAGACGTTTCCAAAAAGACAAAAAACAACACTGATTGGTAACATAGAAAACTGTCATTTTTTCAATTGCAAACAAAATAAACCAGTTTACATTAGTTTACTGGAGCCAACTTGAACTTTGTCAGTTAGAAAATCTCAAATACCTAGGTATGCAGGATCAATTGAGTACTCTAATGGAGTAAAAAAAAAAGTTACTGTGCCCCATTTTTGAAACAATGATATACTTAAAAGGCATACAGTGTTTAATGGCTACTCTGACACCAGTGTGTAGGATCTTTGGAGATTGCAACCAACACTTTATGAATAAATCCCAAGGGAAATCAAATGTTAAATCAAAACCATTGTTACAGCAGCCATAAAAGGGGAGTATTTGTATGATATTCGATCCTGTTGATCTTGAAAATACTCCATTATCAGGCAAGTAACTTGTATACATGAAAAATCTAAAATGTTTAATTTAGTTAAATAAGCTGATTCATGTATTTCAGTTATATAAAAATTGCAGTAAAACTAAGACCACTCCATTTCTCAAGTATGCTATCATTTTCAATAAGATACAATTTGGTCCTGGCTTCTTCGAGTATTTGAGTAACTAACATAAATAATATATAGACTCCGATAACCTTAGAACCCTTTTTGCAATTGTCCTCATTAATCCTAGTAATTATTAATTCCATGATATGCATATATTTGAAACAATATTTAACTATGTACCTACTTACCTTTTTCTGCTCTAATATATCTTTATTCTGAATTTTGTTTATAGCATTTTCTATAGCAACTTTTATCGAATCTTCCAAAGATAGTTCCATGGATACCACACCAGATAGGATTGATGTGCAGTCATTTAGATAAGCTTTTATTTCTTCCTGAACTGTGGCACCTTCACGCTCTATCAGTTCAATGACTTCAGGATATGTTTTAAATGTTTCTAATTTAGCACACTCTTGACATAGAGCAATCAAATTATCATATTTTTTATAAATTAGCCATCCAATAATTTGTAAGTTATAACTTAGGTTGTCATTATTTTTTTGTGAAATCCATGCCAGGGTCTTTCCAGCCAAGGTGTAAATATCTTTAATGTCAAAGTGGTCATCAAAATAGGGGTTTCTAAGATATTTAATCCTAATTTTTATTTCTTCAACTTTTTTATTTTTTGCCTCTGGTTCTAATGTTGCAGGAGTATTACAATAACTTAAAATGTATTTATAACACGCATACTGACATAGGGTACAAGTTATATCATTCCCATAGTCTTCCTGAAGCATAATTAAGGATGCAACATTAGCAGCTTGTTCATAATCTGATGAAGTAATTAATTTATCCAATAATATATTAGCAACATAATCATCAAGAAAGACACCATAGTTCAGAGGATCCTTTAATATTTCGATTAACTCTTCCACTCTTCCAAATTCAATATAATTTCTTACTATCGCATGATGTGTAGAGTCTAACATGTAACCAGTTTCTGCAGAGAGTCTCAACTTATGCAAAAGATCCCTGAGCTCTTCTAAATAAGTAGGATCTTTTAAAGAATTTGCAAAAATGTCAACATCAATAGCGGTGATGACACCTTTTGTAGCATAACTTTGGTCTAGCACGTTGTAAAAATCGTTTAGTTTCACTTTATTTAATATCGGCGACGAGAGTTGTTCTCTCCATGCATCATTGCATTTGTAATCATTTGTAAGAAATGGTCTCCTTTGTAAGTATATTGAAGATATTTTTTTTCTTGGAAAGAAAACTCTCTTCATGTTACGTAGCATAATTCCTACGAAAAATTTGAAAAACCCCTGAATTTTATTTCCAAAGGACTTACACGACTTACAAACAAAACAAAATGTTGAGAGGTTATTTTTTAAATGAACGATTTGAACGAAGCGAATTTATCATGCATGAATGAATTTGGAATGGACAGCTGAATAATTTGTGATTACTTTATTTTTAATACTTTTACGGCCCTAGAAACTTGTTCTTTAAAGGTGTGCAGACTGACGTGCCACAGCGTGCCGGGCCGGGCCGCATCACAACATTCACACAAAACACAAAAGGCGTACTTATTTTGTTTTTTTATGTGGATATAATCTACAATATGGCAATCAAACATATAGCTTATTTTTGCCAGTATCAAGTTTTAGATAAATGTTCTCCATTTTGTCGAGTCAGTAGTCATGTCTAGTCAAGTTAGTTAAGGGCTAAGTGAAGCGGTGGAAGTTTCACTTAGCTTTATCTTGGGAGATTTTGGTGACAAGGATTAAAGTCACGTATACAACATTGTACCACTTCCCAACACGCTTGTTCACGAATACTGAGCGAATAATAATCCACCTTTATTATGCACAAATACTATAAAAAACACAAATATTAGAAAATAAATACAACATTGACGATAACTGAGCGACTTTAGCTTGGCGCCAAAACCTTCGATTCATGCGTACTTATATGAATAGGTCGGACGAAGAAAGAACGAAGGCGGAATTTGTACGAATAAAAAATTTAAATATGGAGAACTTAAAATAAATCTCATTAGTAAGAAAGAATTGTTTACCACCACAAAAAAAAAAATTAACCCCGGGGTTATTTAAATATTCCATTTTATAAAAGTCGACCCTCACACGTCTCAAACGTCATAGGTCGCCTCCACTTAACCTCATTCGAGGACGCCTCAAGGAAGTCCTCCAACTTTCCTTGAAAACGGTATTCTCGACCAACCTTTTATTTTGACAGTTCGTTCCTCACCTCCATTGAGTAATTTCCTTAAGGTGAGGAAGCTAGTGTCAACTATGAATACCATTGAGGTCGAGTGAGGATGAGTGGAGTTTGAGGAAACATTTGAGAATCTCAAATGTTTCTCTCGGTGTGTTTCATTCGCCATTTTTAACGCAACTGAAACATTATGTCACCCTGACAGTTGTTAGCATTGTCAAAGCGATATTGACAGTTCATTATGGTAGGTAAGATTCATCGAGAAGAGATTAGTACCTGTACCTGTACCTTTTAAGATTAGTACCTGTAGTTTAAGCAACGAATTTTCATTTGGTGCAAGTGAGGTGGCGAAATAGGAAATTCCATTACAAAGAAAAGGACCAAAGATATTTTTGTTTTTGTCAGCAGCCGTTGTTTGGCCAACTCGTAAATATTCATTTTAAATAACGTGATTAGTGTAAGTGCACTGGGTGGCTACTACCATCTCTTAAAACCATGCAAGATCCAGTGAGTAAATGAGATGTCACCTTACATCATGTATTGCGCTGTCCCGCTTACTCACTGGATCTTGCATGGTTTTAAGAGATGGTAGTAAGCCAACTGGGGGGTTGCCATCCATCAACTTTTTAAGTAAGCAGGCTTACTATCAGATGGTTTACTACCATCTCTTTAAACCATACAAGAACGAGTGAATAGGCGAGACAGAGTAACACAGTAAGACGTCATGTCCTTTCATCATGTATTACGCTTTAAGAGATGGTGATAAGCCACCTGGTGGCTTACACCCATATTCTTAAACGTTACCTTATAGGTCTCCTCCACTCAACTGCTAAATAAAAGGCGTGTCTATTATCACGGAGCATTTATTGGACTGCCGAACAAAGCAACTTATAACTACCGTCATACTAAATATTAACTATGTAGGTACATACATAACACCTCCACCCTTATTTACTAACTTACTATACCTAAATACGATTTACTAACTATAATTATAATACTTACTTTGTTTACAATAAGAATCGGAATACTTGCATTTGTACAATTTTACTACTAAATTACAAATGTAAAAGTTAGATTGTGAGTGAGTATGTTTGGCTTTATAACGCCTAAACCATTAAGCAACATTGCTAACATTTAGTTAGCTAGTAAAACTTTATTAATAACATATAGGTTTCTTAATATTCTAACGGGAGCGATGTCCCGGGGTAAGCATAACTCATTAAGGATAAATCTCGTCAATTCCATATCTTTTAACAGGTACACGTGCCCGTTTATTAACAGCATGACTATTTTGTATAACATCGTCGTTGCTATCTGGCACACTGGGCAAATTAGGGAGTGCGTCTGAATCACTGGACTCCAGCGGTACTTGTGGTAATGCGATCGTCTTGTCGTCTGGACTTGCGCTACCGGCGGCGGTGGCGGCGCTGTCATTTGTAGCTGTTGGAAATAGTAATGAAGGACGAGATCGCCGCTGTAACGCACTGGGTCGCTCACTTCGATCATTAGTTAGTCGTAATGAACGATCCATTGCGGTCACGCCTACTTCACATAACACTCTCTTTCTCAGTTGGTCAACATGCCTATGTACCTCGGTTCCATCGTCAGTTCTTACTTACTTTGTAATCGGTATTACCTAAGTTTTGTGAGATCGTCCCAGGTGACCACTTTTAAAACTTACCGTACTCTCTAAACCAAACCGGGTCATTTGTGTCGAATTTGCGCGTCACCACACCCCCAGCGGCCGCCTCCGCCTGGTCCTTCCTGACCCGCGTAACTCGCCTACCGTGATCAGGCCTGAGACAATCCAGTCGCATACGGACCCTACGGCCTAATAACAATTGAGCTGGACTTTCACCCGTAGTATAGTGCTCTGTATTTCTGTATGCTAATAAGAAACGCTGTAAAGCCGCGTGTATCTCCTCATTGGCTTTAAGAGCCTTTTTGATTGTCCTTTTACATATTTTAACGGCATTTTCAGCGGATTCGTTCGATGCCGGATGATAAGGAGCCGAAAAAATATGTTGAATACCGTTTGATTTTAAGAATTGTTCAAAATCTTTACTAAAAAATGGGGGCCCATTATCGCTAACGATCTGTTTCGGTATTCCAAACCTAGCCCATATTTCACGTAAAACCTTTATGACTGCCGATGCAGTCGTACTTGTCATCCTAATAGCTTCAATCCATTTGGAGTGTGCGTCTATGACAATAAGGTAAATCAACCCGTCAATCGGCCCCAAGAAGTCGAGATGAAGTCTGGCCCAGGGCTGCTCGGGCCACGGCCAGGCGCGGGACGCGTGCGCGGGCGGCGCGTCCGCCACGGCCGCACACACGGCGCACGCGCGGCACACCGCTTCCAGCGCCTCGTCGATGCCCGGCCACCACGCGTAACTCCGAGCCAGACTCTTAGTTTTCACTATTCCCATGTGCCCCTCGTGAAACTCGGTTAACACTTTTTTCCTACATGAACTGGGTATGACCACTCTTTGACCCCACATTAAACAGCCTAATTCAGTATACAGTTCATTTTTTCGATTAAAGTAAGGTTTTAATTCTTTAATGTCGACCTCTAGAGGCCAACCCTCGTTTACATATCTCATAACCCTACTTAATAACGGATCTGATTCGGATTCTTTTTTAACTACATTATAATCTAATAAAAGGGAATCGACTGCAAAATGTAAATAAGTTTGTTCCGGTGCATTCGATTCTTCTTTACTAACACCTTCTTTATGTTTACTTATGTCATGATTTTTATGGTTATGCTTATTTATATTATATATTTTATGATTTACTACGCAATGATGGTGATAATAGGCTTAAATAATAACAACCGTGGCGCCATCTTACGAGAGTCTGTCATTGGTTGATCAACTCCCCGCTTTGACACCACAAGCATAGCGGTGGGGAGGCAGTGGAGATGGTACTAACAAGAAGGGATCGAGGGACATTCTTGGTTAGAGTCTCAGACTGAGCGGACGGTTACTTGACTACCGACAGCACCAGTACAGAATTCATCACATTTCAGAAGTGCTCTTATCTCGCCCGCAGAAGTGGAAAAAAGATAGAAATTGTAAGTACTTTAATGTTTTAAATAAATATAATGAGTTTTTGCTTACAAGCTTTACCGATAGAAGTTAAAATTCAGACTTTTTTTATTTTTACTAAGTTATAATAATATGTGTGTCGCGTTAATGTTTTTATTTCAAGCCATCAGTACAGGCTGACAAGTTATATTTTTGCTTTGCTTCATGATTAGATTTGTTGTTAATGATTGCTACCCTCAGTTTTGTTAGTACGTCCTACCTACATTTACTTGTTTTGAAGCCTTAATGGTGGAACCTTGTTTCTATTCTTCTGGACTGATAATAGTGAGATTGGTTAGCTTAAAGATTAGTAAAGTGCAAATTTATTGATGATAGTGTTTTAATCATGTGTTAGTTAACGTATGTTTATCACAAGAAAAAAAAAATCTTGTTCGAATTGCCCAGTCGTGTGGTTGCGGTAAGCCCTTTTTATTAAAGAGTGGTTTCGTTATTTTGATGGAATAATTATTCTAATTTTACATTTATGTAGTGTAAAGTTTAATTTAATAAATTTAATTTAATTATTAATACAGTAAAAATAATTTTAAAAAAGTAAAGGTTTTTATAATTGTCGAATTTAAACTTATCGTACTTTTTAAGTAGACATTGTTAAAGTGTCGCTTTTGTGTGAAATAATGAAATACTCACATCATACATACATCACATGAATTGTGACTAAGGTTGCGTGGCCAGCCAGCCAGCCAGGCCTGCTTCTGGCCGGGCCCACAGAACACACACTCATTTTATTATGCTTGTTTTTCTGCTTTCATTTCATTCTTGCTAATACATTGTGGTTAAAATATTAATTTGCTTAGCCTTTATTTTTTTATTGTTTTTATTATTTGTTGTACAAGGGGCGTTACTTTTATGAAAATTTAAAGTTTTGTAAGGCCAGATATGATGCTTATAGATCGTATCGATGATAATGATGACGATGGCTTTCCCCAGTAATCATGCTATCATGAACAAAAGGATTTTTCATGTCCGACCGAATAAAGTAGTGAGCGGTTAATATGGTTGATTTAAGATTGTTAGTGGTTTATAATATTATTGGTAAAATTGATAACTAGCTGTAGCCCATGACTTCGTGCGTTTGATTATGTTAGATGTGAGAGTGCATCTTTTTGAGTTCTGTAATAACGTGAGCGTGCGTTTGATTATGTTAGATGTGAGAGTGCATCTTTTTGAGTTCTGTAATAACGTGAGCGTGCGTTTGATTATGTTAGATGTGAGAGTGCATCTTTTTGAGTTCTGTAATAACGTGAGCGTGCGTTTGATTATGTTAGATGTGAGAGTGCATCTTTTTGAGTTCTGTAATAACGTGAGCGTGCGTTTGATTATGTTAGATGTGAGAGTGCATCTTTTTGAGTTCTGTAATAACGTGAGCGTGCGTTTGATTATGTTAGATGTGAGAGTGCATCTTTTTGAGTTCTGTAATAACGTGAGCGTGCGTTTGATTATGTTAGATGTGAGAGTGCATCTTTTTGAGTTCTGTAATAACGTGAGCGTGCGTTTGATTATGTTAGATGTGAGAGTGCATCTTTTTGAGTTCTGTAATAACGTGAGCGTGCGTTTGATTATGTTAGATGTGAGAGTGCATCTTTTTGAGTTCTGTAATAACGTGAGCGTGCGTTTGATTATGTTAGATGTGAGAGTGCATCTTTTTGAGTTCTGTAATAACGTGAGCGTGCGTTTGATTATGTTGGATGTGAGAGTACATCTTTTGAGTCATGTACTAACGTGAGCGTGCGTTAGATTATATTAGATGAAAGTTAGCATCCTTTAAGTTCGTTATTAGCGCGAGCGTGCGCTAGATCATGTTAGATGTTAATGTGCATCTTTTGAGTTTGCTATTAGCAAGAGCGTGCTTTATTTTATATATAGATGGAATCGTACATCCTTAAAGTTCTGACGAGCTGCATGTTAAAAGTTATGGGTAAAAATGTCTTGTTATGTACAGATGAAGTCCATCTAATTAATTATATTTATGAAATTAGTGAAAAGAGCTAATGTATTTTCTTATGCATACATTTTTTTTCTGGTTTTATCTACAATCAGTTCTCTGGACTATGAGCCTTGACGATGAGCAATAAGATAAAAATATGTGTCCCTTGTAAAGGCTCAGTAGAAGTAGCCTTCTCTTAGAATCTTGAAGCGAGTCCTTGAATATCATATCATAATTTATAAGATTAAGTGCCAGCTCATTTGGGTGGTTCAAGAATCGATTTCTGTAGTTTCCTAAGTGTTGATCTGCAGTGTGTCGTGGATTTTAGCATTGGTGAGGAGCCATGATGGTTATGTTTGTATTACAAGCACTGCCCTACAATTGGAGGCAGTATGTTCAAATGAGTTTCAAGATTGTTTTGTATATGAGGAGCTTGTTATCTATAAATAGAACAGAGTTGCGTGCCATCAGCCAGTCCTCGATACTGGAGATAGATGTCATCTTTTTTTGTTTTGATGTGCTTCTTCCATGTTAGTTTGCGATCCAAATGCATTCCGAGATACTTGACGGAGTCATTCTGTGGTAAGCTCATGTCCCTTAGTTTGATGGTGGGCAGTTTCTCTTTTTAAGCAAAGATAATATGTGTACAATTTTGAGTCACTTGCTATGATCGCCATTTGTGGAGCTTTTCATCAATCTTATCAAGGCAATCTTGTGATGCCAATAGTTGACGCCAAACCTGGATTTTTGTTACCTGCTAATATAGCCGTAACATCGGCAAATTTAGTAACGGTGGTTGGTGATATTATCGGCTTCAGGGAGATCAGATATATAGATCGTGAACAATTTGGGACCTAAGGCTAATCCCTTAGAAACATCGCTTTAATTTCATAGAAGTCTGATGTCTCTTCATCTATTTGAACCTGGAATAATGTATTTCGGCTATGCATCCACTAGCAAATAGTTACTGTGAGGATACACTTTCCTGATTTTGTAAAGTAGTTCTTGTGCCACACTTTGTAAAATGCCCGCTAATTGTCCAAGAAAGCTGCTTAGTAGATTTTGTAATAGTATCGCATACTCTGTGAACCTGTTATATTGTAGAGTGATATTTACTATAGCCCAATTGGTGTTTTGGTATTGCATCAGGTTCCGAGAGGATACGCAAAATTCTAATTAGAAATCTTTCGGAAGATTTTAGACAAGATTGGTAAGAAACGAATTAACTGTAAGAGCTTGCAGAATGAGGTGGTTTGCCTGGCTCGTAGAGCATTGTTATAACTGATACTTTTCACAGGCATAGAATGAATTGGACTCTCAATATTCTGTTGAATAGAGTAGTGAGATAGACTATGGCCTTTCTTGCTGACTATTATTGTGTTGCCTCTAAATTGAGATATGGTATACTTTCTTGGGGAAATGCTGCAACGATACACATTCTGCTGCACATTTAGGGTACAAAAAAATGTATCCGAGCCATGTTTAGAGACAACAAAGAGATTTGTGTATCAGATTTTAGAAAATTGAACTTAGACTTTACCCTCACTGTTCATTTTTGGGGCATGATTGTATGTGAGGCAAAATATAAATAGTTTTAAGCAAATTGTTAATAGACGACCAAGACCAACAAGAATTATGGTACAAATACTTCCTCAACATGAATGAATGAATGAATAAACACTTTGTTGCATCAATTAATGAATACATCATTGGATTGTATATGAATCTAATCTTGCGTCGTAAAGTAGGACAATATATGTTTTGGAACCGAAATTATTTAACAAATTACCTGACAGTATGTAAGAGTTAAGATATAGAGCATTTAAAGAAAAGTTACAAACACTGCTAATAGATAAACATTTATTTTACTAACACATTATGACTACTCAGATTGTTATACTTTTATTGGAATCATTGCAAGTTGGAAATTATGATAAAATACCATGTTGACTATATCTTTTTAAATTTGACATTGTTTTAAATGGTGTATCTTTATAATTGAGTATTTTTAGACATGATATATTTGCACGCCTTACTAAGGTAAAATGTATTCGCACATTCATATTTTTACACCATCATTTTGTACATACATTCATGCAAATAAATAGATTTGATTTGATTAACTCTAATGATTTCTTATGTTTTCGCGATTGTTACACATTAAATTAAACTATTTTATACGGTTTTCTATCGCGTTTATTGCTTACTTATTTATACCTAACGTTTCAAGCACTTTACAGAGCTCATGGTCGCAGGCAGACTGAGTTGACATTCGTCTGTGTCATTTGTTTCTGATGTCACAAGAATACAAAACCATAGCTCATAAATCATTGAAAACTATTTCGATTCACACAGTATTGGCTGACAGTATCAAAAACACTTGTAGTCTTCCGATGAGTTTGAGATTTTATTAAATTGATAACTGGGTCCCAAGCTGGTGGTACTTGCCAACCATCCTCTCTATTGAAATTAGGATGTTTTTTAATTTCGATCGCTTCACGTATCATCCTTGGTATAAATCTGTTTTCTTTTGCAAGGACTTGAGGATTATCAAAACGCATGTAGTGGTTGGATTTGTCAAGTGAGTGTTCACAGACTGCAGACTTGGTTGAGCGTCTATGTTTCATGTCAGCAATATGTTCTTTGATACGGGTACCAATGCTTCTCTTTGTTTGCCCAATGTATGATAAACCACAGTTACAGTCAATTTTATAAACTCCAGCATCTTGCAATGGGATATTGGATTTAACAGGTCTTAAAAGTTGGTTTATTTTCTTATGCGGCTTGTAGTAAGTCTTGATTGAAGCTCGCCTAAGTATGTTACCAATCTTGTCTGTGACTCCCTTTATGTAAGGTAAGATGGCTGGGAAACGGTCAACTGTGTGTGGTTTGGGTCGACATCTGTGTCGTATGTGTGGAAGGCTGAGTTTGTTGCTTCTCAAGACAGACTTGACTCGTCGAAGCTCTTCTTTGAGATGGTGGTCACCTACCTCAAGAATATGCAGAGTTACTTGAACATTGCTTAACATCAGGCTATCTATACTGGGAAAACAAATTTTACATGCAAATTGACGGTGTGGCTATGGGGTCTCCTGTCTCTCCCATTGTTGCTGATATATTCATGGAAGACCTTGAGGAGAAGGCTCTTTCAACCACCCTGGCTATGCCGAAGATGTTCAAACGGTACGTAGATGATACTTTTGTTGTACTCCCTAAAACTCAAGTCTCAGTTTTATTAGATCATTTAAATTCCATTAATAGTAAAATTAAATTCACAATGGAATCTGAGAATAATAATTCTTTAGCTTTCCTTGACATTTTAATAATGAGAAATCCTGACAATAGTATTAGTCACACCGTGTATAGAAAGCCAACCCATACCGATAAATACCTTAATGGAAAATCTCATCATCATCCATGTCAGTTAGCTACCGTAGGCAAATCTTTGTTTCAGAGAGCACAAGGCATCTGCGACACCCACCATCTCAAAGAAGAGCTTCGACGAGTCAAGTCTGTCTTGAGAAGCAACAAACTCAGCCTTCCACACATACGACACAGATGTCGACCCAAACCACACACAGTTGACCGTTTCCCAGCCATCTTACCTTACATAAAGGGAGTCACAGACAAGATTGGTAACATACTTAGGCGAGCTTCAATCAAGACTTACTACAAGCCGCATAAGAAAATAAACCAACTTTTAAGACCTGTTAAATCCAATATCCCATTGCAAGATGCTGGAGTTTATAAAATTGACTGTAACTGTGGTTTATCATACATTGGGCAAACAAAGAGAAGCATTGGTACCCGTATCAAAGAACATATTGCTGACATGAAACATAGACGCTCAACCAAGTCTGCAGTCTGTGAACACTCACTTGACAAATCCAACCACTACATGCGTTTTGATAATCCTCAAGTCCTTGCAAAAGAAAACAGATTTATACCAAGGATGATACGTGAAGCGATCGAAATTAAAAAACATCCTAATTTCAATAGAGAGGATGGTTGGCAAGTACCACCAGCTTGGGACCCAGTTATCAATTTAATAAAATCTCAAACTCATCGGAAGACTACAAGTGTTTTTGATACTGTCAGCCAATACTGTGTGAATCGAAATAGTTTTCAATGATTTATGAGCTATGGTTTTGTATTCTTGTGACATCAGAAACAAATGACACAGACGAATGTCAACTCAGTCTGCCTGCGACCATGAGCTCTGTAAAGTGCTTGAAACGTTAGGTATAAATAAGTAAGCAATAAACGCGATAGAAAACCGTATAAAATAGTTTAATTTAATTTGATTAACTCTTCTAGAACTTCTTTGATGATCAAGTCAAAACCAAGTGACTTATGTCTTTGGAAATTAGAGATGACCTGTTTAACTTTTTGTACTATCACTGGGTTAAGTGGAACAGATAGTTGGAAGACTTGGTTCAGCTCTTCTATCTATTTCAGTTTCCACGTCTTCATAGCCTTCATTTGGTGCAAACACGTCAGCTAAATGTCTTGCAAATATATCAGCTTTCTCTTTTCCAGTATGTGTCCACCCAGTATTAGTTTTAAATGGAAACTTCATGCCTGTGGTTTAAATGGACCTTTAGTAGTTTTCCACAGTGAATAGTTGGTGGATGGTATCGCAGTAAGGTATTCTAGCTGGTGTCCAATTGTTTTGTTCTGGACGTCTTTCACAGCAATCAATCAAATTTTGATCATTTAAACAATCACCGTCTCTGTACTATATTTCATTATAGCAGATAATAGTGGAACTAATTGTCAACAGTATAGGGCTATGATCAGAGCCGCTATCATAGCAAGTTTCTGCTTTCAGATAGTGTACTTCTGGCCCTTTTACGAAAAAAAAAAATATTCAGAGAATTTTAACATATCGCCAGTATGTTGGTTCACAAGTCGTGATTACATTAAGATTGTTATTGCCAAGACACAGTTTGAGCAGTGTACCTTTGGTTGAGGTCAACCTTAATCCCCAGAATGTTTGGCACCCCAATCTCCACTTGAAATAAGTCTGCCTCCTAGTGTCAAAACGTACTTACTGTAAGTAGAACAGTTACTCTTGTGCCTTGGATGGCATTAAACTGCAGACAGATTAAGACTTCCAAGCTTACCTTCAATAGCTATGGTGGTTGCTAGGATTCGGAGTGTTTATACTCTGGCAGCAGGTAATGCTTATGGACTTACATGACTCATTCCATCAGGGTGGTGTGTGATATAAGTGTTGTAGTCCTTGATGGAACGTTACTTTCCTTGATGCAGTGTGCTTTTGAGATTAAGGTCACATCTAGTTTGTGAGTTGCAACAAGTACTTCAACCTTGAGCACATTTCACACACTGATATAGTAAAATTAAAACTATAGTTAATTGACAATGACAAAGTTTACTATAGTAACGAGGAATTAATGGACTGATATTAGTTTTATTGTACAAAAGGTACGATGTACATTAATGTAGTAATATTTCAGTATTAATAATGTCAGTGTATCAATTTTTGATTTATTTCTCATTTTTAATTTTTATTTTGAATTTGACTGCTGCTAATTGACATGATGTTAATTATTATCATTATTTTTATTAATCTATTGTATTGACGGGTAAAAATAAATGAGTATTATGAGTATTTTTTTTGAATGACAAAGTTGTTGGCATCTTTGACACTAAGGAATTGTATGCCTCTTTTGAGGACCTTTTATTTTTACTGCTTGGTGGTGAATTTTCGTTATTTTTAACTGCACTATTGCTAGGACCTGGAGCAATATTAAAAAAAAAAAAGTTGACGTTGGTTTTCTTTCTAGTCAAAATTTCACATTGATAATTTATCCTTGAATGATGTTTCCGGTTTTTTCTATCTCTGCTTCAATTGCTTTGGAAGGTGCTGTGTAGATTTTTTTTAAATAACGATTCTGTAGCATCGTTGATCTTCTTGGATGAATTTATACCCAATCCAACCATGTCGAGTAGATATTTTTTTTTATAAGTTTCTATACCGGCACTGATTACTTGAAGTTGATTTTTATTTATTATCCTTAGGGTGAAACTATCCGCACTGCCAGATGAACGAAGTAGTTCTGCCAGCTTATTGACTTCCTGTACACCTTATAAGAGTAATGGTGGTTTACTTGGTCATTTTACTATTGGCTGATCTTCAGATTCTTCATCTGTAGGGTGTATGGGTAATCCACTAAAGCTGTTCTGCGTGTTGATTGAATCTGGACATGGTGATTCAGATAGAATATACATTTAAATAATAACAAACAAAAAACAACCGAATGTCATGATATGATTTTATTGTGTTTGATTTAGTTTATACTTGAAAAAAGATTTGTTCATTTGATTTGGCTTTTTATTTAAAATGTTTAGAGGAAATAATTGTAAATATTTAAATTTTGATATTATTGTGTTCTATGTTAATAATACTTATATATCTTTGTCACACTATGTAAATAGACTCAGATATGTTTTAAAAGGTGAATAAGGTATATTTTGTATTGATCATCCAATTGTACAATTTTTGTAACGTGCGCCGGAGTCTGCACGTTGTCCGATGGCCGAATGTCATGATTTTTATGGTTATGCTTATTTATATTATATATTTTATGATTTACTACGCAATGATGGTGATAATAGGCTTAAATAATAACAACCGTGGCGCCATCTTACGAGAGTCTGTCATTGGTTGATCAACTCCCCGCTTTGACACCACAAGCATAGCGGTGGGGAGGCAGTGGAGATGGTACTAACAAGAAGGGATCGAGGGACATTCTTGGTTAGAGTCTCAGACTGAGCGGACGGTTACTTGACTACCGACAGCACCAGTACAGAATTCATCACACTTATCAAACGGGACAAAACATCCGCCGTATTTTTATGTGTACGAATATATTCTATTTCAAAATCATAAGCTGACAATTTAATCGCCCACCGTTGCAACCGACTAGCAGCAGTATTCGGGATTCCCGTATTGGGACCGAAAATGGCTACTAGGGGCTTATGATCAGTACGTAATCTAAATCTCCTGCCATATAGATATTGATGAAATTTATCTACTGCAAAAATAATGGCAAGTGCTTCTTTTTGTATTTGACTATAATGACGTTCCGCCTGCGTGAGCGCACGCGAGGCGTACGCGACCACCCTCTCGCTGCCGTCACGCGCACGCTGTGCTAAGATCGCCCCGACCCCGCTAGCGCTCGCGTCACATGTTACTACACTGTCTAAAGTCATGTCAAAATGTGTCAGCACTTCAGTACTACACAGTAATTTTTTAATATGCTTTGCTATGCCTACTAGTCCAATTCCAATGTTTTCCCTTTTTTAGTAATTCGTATAATGGGGTTGTGTGACTACTTAAATTTTTAATAAACTTGCCATAGAAATTCACCATACCGAGAAAAGACTTTAATTCTGATACATTCGTTGGATATGGCATTGATAAAATTGGTTTGATTTTTTCTGAATCTACGTGTACACCATTTTTATTAATAATGAATCCTAAATATTTTACTTGATCGACCATAAACTCACATTTTTCCTTTTTAATTTTTAATCCATTTTTTTTCCAAAATATCAAATACTTGTTCCACACATTTTAAATGAGAATCTAATGATTTATTTTTAATTAAAATGTCATCATAAAATATTAACACTCCTGGAACATTTTTAAACAGATTCATCATGAATTTTTGAAAGATTCCCGGGCTGGAAGACAGGCCATATACCAAGCGATTATACTTAAACAAACCGCGATGTGTGTTAATGACTGTATAACTTCTAGAAGTCTCACTAAGAACCAGTTGGTTATAAGCTTGGGATAAATCCAATTTAGTAAAATAATTGTTACCACTGAGATCACTAAAAAGATCATCTACTTTAGGAACCGAGTACCTATCGACCAACAAAGATTTATTGAGTGTTACCTTAAAGTCGGCACATAACCGAATCCCGCCATCTGCTTTCCTCACTATCACCAACGGAGTCGCCCAGTCGGAGCGTTCTACCGGCTCGATGACACCGGCTCGATGACACCCGGCGCTCAACATCGTGTCGAGCTCGGCATCGACGCGAGAGCGCAGGGTCGCGCGCGGTGGAATATAGGTTCAATGCCGTCGCGCACATGTAACTTCACTTCGTCTCCTTTGTATTTGCCCAGTGTGCCATCAAAAAGACTTTTATGCCTGTAAATAATATCATTAAGCATCTTAACTTTACAGTTCTCATTCTTATGAACATGATGTACACTTATCTTTGGAATTTCTATATTTAATTCAGATAACCACTGTCTGCCTAGCAAATTAGTAGAACCATTATCTATAATATATAAATCTAATTGTTTTTTTATTTCTCGATATTCAACAA
This sequence comes from Apomyelois bistriatella, assembly GCA_947044815.1. NCBI lineage: Eukaryota > Metazoa > Arthropoda > Insecta > Lepidoptera > Pyralidae > Apomyelois > Apomyelois bistriatella. Next base: position 5,907,500 of record OX345693.1, read on the forward strand.
TCGTTTCCACATATCCTAACGGTTGCACTGCCGACCCATCATAGAATCGTAAATTTAAACGGCAGGGTTTCAATAATAAATCTTTAAACATTTGTTTGTATGTACTAACACTGATACATGACAATGCCGAACCCGTATCAACTTCCATTATAATCTGTTTATTATTAACCAAAATTGGCATACACACCGGCGAATACTTGTTTAATGACATCTGGTACACGGGCTCCTCGTGGTCATCCGCGCTGTCCGGCGAGCTGTCCCCGGGCGCGGCCGGTTCCGCGAGCCAGTGCGTGTGCACCGGGCCAGCTCGCCCGCCGCCGCCCGCACTCCTGCCGCCGTGCGCTCCGCCGAGCCGTGCGCTCCGCCGAGCCGTCCGCTCACGCGCCCTCCGCGTGACCTTGAGCCGCGATTTCCGCGTTGTATGGTATTTCCCATGCTATGATGTGCTGCTTTCTTCCAACACATTCTTCGCAAATGGCCTTTTTTCCACAATAACTGCATTCGAAATCTTTGTACCGGCAATCGGCTGCCCTATGTTGGCTATCACCACACGCCGTGCAGTTCTCTAGGAACTTATGAATATTCTCAGTAGATTCTTGTTCTCGTGTTTTCTCTACGACCCCGGCATCCCGCTCGGCTGCCTCTAGAGTGCAGGCTAATAATACCGCCTTTTTGTGATCCAAATCGCCTTCCGCGAATAATCTTTGACGACTAATTTCGCTGCGTAACCCGCAAACAAACTGGTCTCTGAGATTTTCCTCCAACGTAGCTCCAAATTCGCAATAACGTGACATCTTTTTTAATTCCGCCACGTACTCCGCTACTGACTCCGTGGGTAGTTGGTGTCTCTGCCGAAATCTAAATCGTTCTGCCAGAATAGATGGTTTTGGTTGCAGATGTGCTCGTAATGTTTCTACCGCTTCCTTGTATGTGAGGCTTGATGGCTTCTTTGGGCTGGATAATGTCGATAGTAATTCATAAGCTTGCTCACCAATAAGTGCTATGAGTGTAGGTAATTTAACATCGTCCGTTATTTTATTTGCCACAAAGTACATCTCCAAACGATCAACATACGCGCTCCAATTTCCATTCTTCACGTCAAATTCACGCACTTTTCCCACTGACATCTTAATAGTATTCCTCCGAATGTTCTAATTTTTTCCTCGTCGCCACTGCTAAATAAAAGGCGTGTCTATTATCACGGAGCATTTATTGGACTGCCGAACAAAGCAACTTATAACTACCGTCATACTAAATATTAACTATGTAGGTACATACATAACATTCGAGGACGCCTCAAGGAAGTCCTCCAACTTTCCTTGAAAACGGTATTCTTAATTGTTTCCTTGAGCAAACTCCAGTGAGGATAAGCCAAGGATAGATTTATTATAAAACAACAAAATACTTAAATACACAAAGAACTTATTATCAAATATAAGGAAGCCTCGAACGTTTCGTTTAACGAAAGGTAGGTATTTTTATTGAGGACCAGATTTAAAAGAATTTGTACCTACTATAATAACTTCTTTGTGTATTTAAGTATTTTGTTGTTTTATAATAAATCTATGCTAGTTAGCTAAAATTAAAAAAGAAACTTGGTCAAAAACTCTCCTTACGTCAAAAAGTTAAGCGGTTTACCAACATACAGATATAAAACGGAACGTCATTCCTTGACTCATCCTCACTGGAGTTTGCTCAAGGAAACAATTAAGAATACCGTTTTCAAGGAAAGTTGGAGGACTTCCTTGAGGCGTCCACGAATGAGGTTGAGTGGAGGAGACCTATAAGGTAACGTTTAAGAATATGGGTGTGAGTAAACGTTTGAGAATATGGGTGTTAATGCCCTTAGCCTAATGCACAAACTAAATAGAGATACTAATGGTCAACTTTAAAAAAATTAAATATTTAATATACCCCGGTGTTTAAAAAATTTTTGTGGTGGTAAACATGTTACTAGTTACGTATTCTTACTAATGAGATTTATTTTATGTTCTCTGTATTTTACTTTTTTATTCGTACAAACGATGTATGGAGTTTCGCCATGACTTTCTTTTTTAGGTTTCCTTTTTTTTGCAAAAACAAGAAGTTTGCGAAGCAACAAAATTTTAAGTTATACGATTTTTAGTGATGGGACTCGGGTCGAAAATGTGCATTCGAATCAATTCGAGGCAACCGAAAAAAAAGTCAAGTCGTGGTTCGAAGTGACCCTTGATTCGAATTGTAAGATGATTCGAATCATTTCAAAACGTCTTGATGATTCGCATCCATATCATGATTCGAATAAGTGTATATATACATACTAGCTGTTGCCCGCGGCTCCGCCCGCGTGGGACTCGGTTATATCGCGCCCAAAAGTAGCCTATGTTTGACCTCAGGTCGTTAACTACATCCCTACCAAATTTCATCACAATCGGTCCAGCAGTTTAGCCGTGAAGAGGTGACAGACAGACAGACAGACAGACAGACAGACAGACAGACTTTCGCATTTATAATATTAGTATGGATATGGAAGTATGGAAGTATGGATATGGATATGGATATAGACACAAAATCCATACTTCCATATCCATACTTCCATACTAGTATTATAAATGCGAAAGTCTGTCTGTCTGTCTATCTGTCTGTCTGTCTGTCTGTCACCTCTTCACGGCTAAATGGCTGGACCGATTGTGATGAAATTTGGTAGGGATGTAGTTAGTGACCTGAGGTCAAACATAGGCTACATTTGGGCGCGATATAACCGAGTCCCACGCGGGGCGGAGCCGCGGGGAACAGCTAGTAATATTATAAATGCCAAAGTCTGTCTGTCTGTCTGTCACCTCTTCACGGCTAAACTGCTGGACCGATTGTGATGAAATTTGGTAGGGATGTAGTTAACGACCTGAGGTCAAACATAGGCTAGTTTTGGGCGCGATATAACCGAGTCCCACGCGGGGCGAAGCCGCGGGGAACAGCTAGTAATAAGATATAACTAAGAAAGAATATTCGCAAACATTAAATTAAACTGTCCGTTTAAAAACTTATAAGTAAGTTTTTCGTACAGTGATAGATTCGAATAAAGAAATTGATTCGAATCAGATCTCTGATTCGAATTGATTTGTAAATTCGAATCGTGTGTTAATAATTCGAATCGACATAAAATCTGATTCGAATACAGTTTTGATCCATTAATCCATCATTCGAGTTAAATGTGATTCGAGTCCCATCTCTAACGATTTTATCCATACTATACTAATATTATAAATGCGAAAGTCTGTCTGTCTGTCTGTCACTCTTCACGGCTAAACTGCTGGACCGATTGTGATGAAATTTGGTAGGGATGTAGTTAACGACCTGAGGTCAAACATAGGCTACTTTTGGGCGCGATATAACCGAGTCCCACGCGGGGCGGAGCCGCGGGGAACAGCTAGTTTAAAATAAATACGTTGAGGCTGTTGGGTGTACATAATGCTAAAAAATTATTTTGACAAATCATAGGTACTCGTCATCACACCACACGGCATTGATTAGATCAACAAAAATCGCTGGGCGCATAAAATAGGTATTATATTTACTGAGGTTATGCTACGTTACGTAAATAGTTATAAATATTATTTATTATGTCATACGTAAAATACATAATTATAAAAGTAGTCCGTATAAACACGTGCGCATGTGCACGCAACCAGCCCGCCTAATTAAATTCCCTAATATATTAATTTCCTCTTTGCCGCCCGCTATAGCACACTGTGACCGTGCTGTGTTATTAGACACCCCTATGTTAGGCGCACCCTAGACGCTCATGCGCGCATGATGGAAAACCATCAATCAAAGGGATGGTACTCGAAAGGTGAATTGAATCGACTGATTTCCAAACAAAAAATCCTAATTTTTTTAGTTTAAATCAAGAATTTTGCGATGATTTACGATGGAACAATTAAATCAACTGATTTCCAAACAAATCATCGCAAAATTCTTGATATAAATTAAAAAAATTAAATTGATTTGTTTGGAAATAAGTCGATTCAATTCACCTTTCGAGTACCATCCCTTTGATTGATGGCATTTGATGGAAAACCATCATGCGTGCATGAGCATGTAATGTGTGCCTTAGTTTTTCATATTTATCTTTAACTAGCTGTTGCCCGCGGCTCCGCCCGCGTGGGACTCGGTTATATCGCGCCCAAAAGTAGCCTATGTTTGACCTCAGGTCGTTAACTACATCCCTACCAAATTTCATCACAATCGGTCCAGCAGTTTAGCCGTGAAGAGGTGACAGACAGACAGACAGACAGACAGACAGACAGACAGAAAGACAGACAGACAGACAGACTTTCGCATTTATAATATTAGTATGGATGTACAGACACCACCCACTTAACGATTTTATGGATTTTATTATATGTATTGCCTGTGACGGGGCACAGCGTGCCGGGCCGCATCGCAAAAATCCGCCTGCTGCACATTGTGACGGTCCGTCCTCCGCCCTCTTCTTTCTAAAAGCTTTTCTGTCCATTAGCCATAATGTGCAGATGGTCAATCATAATAATGTGAATGCATGAATACCTATCTACAAAACTTTATCCCCCGTATTAAGAAACGGTTGATAAGCCCATTTTAACTAAAATATGTTTTGCCTCTTTTTCTCTTACCTGACACTTCATCTGAAAGAACGAGATGCAACACATTTTAGCTAACATGGGCTTAACAAATGTTTTTTAATACGGGGGTATTAGTTTAGTACTGTGATTATAGTAGGCAGGGTAAAAATAGACAGTACCCAGTCGTCTCAAAATGATACACAACATTTTAGTATATATTTTTTATTAATTACTAGTAATATAGACTAATTATTACATAAAATTAAAAAACAACATTGCTTATTGATCATTTTCAAAATCAGCAGGATTTTTGCGACCCAACCGATGATGCTCTCTTTCAACACCTTCATAAACAAGGTATCCAATTATGAAAGCTGAAAAAGAAACAATGTGTTGGTTTCACATGGAAGAGGTGTTTAATAATGATATTTTTTGGCTAACTTATGTCTTAACTTTGTGTACTTATATTAATTTTTCATCATAATAGAGTAATGCCTTGATCGCACGTACCGAGTAGATAAGCGAGACAGCAAAATGTTACACAGCCAAGACAGTGATTTCCTCGGTCACTCACTAGGTTGAACACTCGGTGCACTGTCTATATGCACCGAGTATTCGGCCCAGGGCACTGTCTTGCCCGTCTACTCAGTACGTTTGATCAAGGCACAAATGATTTTAAATTCTCATAAAAATATTTACCAAAAATTATTAGCTTAGGTGAGCCCCATAAAAAATATTGATTTCTACTTTACTTAATCTTTTTTATATTTTTAAATAAGTAAATGTGATAACTTTTTGCTGTCAGTGCCCCTAGTATGAGTTTTTCTTAACGCAGACGCTAGCGACTGCGTTAAGAAAAACTTATACTAGGGGGGCAGGTTTGGTTGATCCAGACTTGAAATCATTGGGTAAGTGCAGGTATAAGAAGAAATAAAATAATGCGAAGTACCTACCTAACTATCATATCAACTTGTGTCTGGTATTGCACAGATATTAATGTTCTCTATAAAACACCTCAAACCTCAAAACCAAAAAAATATTGCAATTCTTTTAATGTGTTCGATGACATAGAATTCTATCGTTATTCGTTAATGATAATATTAATAAAAAATGAACTTACGTGGGGCTACTCGAAAGACAGTCTCACGGAACCTGCGAAAAATATTTGGAATTCCATGGGATACAGCATGAGCAAATGCGCGTTGTTCATGAGGGGACAATTTATAGCTGATTATGCCACGAATTTTTGCGAGTTCACCGAAATGTTTCCCCATCTTGATGGTTATGTAATTTTTTCTTTGATTTTCTTTTTCAGCAAACTAGCAAAGCAAGCAAGCTGTCTGACATAAACTAAAAACGAATGAAATGAATGACATTTGGTGCCATCTACTTTACGGTTCTCATAAACTAAGTCGAAAGTATGAACTATTTTACTTTACAATCACTAGATGTCACTACAGTTAGTTTTATTATATTTGAAGTAGAATTGAAAAAATAAATACAAATTAGTAATGGTTAAAAAATACATTAAGTAGTATTTAAACTTTAGAGGACTTAAAAATAGTTAACAATCCTTTTACTTTGCCTGGTAGTTTGTTTTACGTTACTTTACATTACCTATCAATAGATGGCGCCACATGTAAACAAACCATTTCAAAAACGCGCTATGGAGATTTTCTTCCAAGGAATTACCCCATCTGAGTTACACTAATAGGTTATCGCTTCTCGGCCTTTTGGCTAAGATCAAAGTGTAGTATCTGTTCTAAACAGCTTAATATCTGAAAGTTCCCTCACTGGGGGACCAGTAAAATAAAATAAAAACAAATTAAAAATCTAAAAGGGAACGAGAATATAGATATCTAGGTATAATAAACAAGGACATATTATATCTATAGGTAGGTATGTATATCAGTAGAAGTATTATTTCCGGTACATAATAATAGATGGCGCTTCAAAATGAGCTACTCAAAATTTACGAGAGAGGGCTCTCTTTTCCTATATACATTATACTACTTTTTGGATTACATACTCTTTGGTTTGTTGTTGACTGACATTGACATCTTTTTTTTTTTTAAATACTTTTTACGGCCATTGAAAACTAGTCCTTTAAGGCCTTTTTCAATTTATTAATCTTCTTCAGTCCTACTTTAGTCAAGTCAAGTCAGTAGTCTAATCTAGTCAAGTGAGTAATTCTAGTCAGTCAGATGGCTAAGTGAAGCGGTGGAAAATTTTCACTTAGCTATAACTTGGAGATTTTGGTGACAAAGATAAAGTTCACGTAATCGACGCTGTATCACTTCCTAACACTCACGTTTATTCACGAACACTTTGCGAATAATAATCCACCAATATTAAGCACAAATAGTCGAAAAAACCTAAGTTTTGGGAATTAAATACAGCGCGGACATAGCGACAGTTTACTTTCCCTCCAAAAACTCCATTGACATATGAATTGCATATCCAGTGTTGCCACCGAAGTATCAAGCTACCCACCAGAAGCGACCTCAAAAACCACCAGAAATCCACTAACAAAACTCGCGCCAGTTTAAAAAATCGCTCGCCAAATTTTTGTTCATCTCAAAAGAAAACAATATTTAAAAGATACGTTTATTGGAGAAATAACATTAAAATTACACATTATGTAACAAAAATAATGAAATTATATTATTAAGTCATCTTCAGATGAGTCGTTTTCGTCCGTACCATTATCGTCAGTCTCCGATTGGTACGACTATTTGGTGCCAATTAATTTCACAATATTGTTTGGGATTTAATAGTCGTTGCAGCATTTTCCCGCTATCTTCATTCCGCAACGTACTCTTAATATAGCAGTTAAAAGATTAAGCCCCATCCTGTTTCTCTGCTTGTTTTTTATTATATTCATACTGCTAAACAGTCTTTCCACATCGGCGTTGGAATGGGAATGGAAGTCTTGGATGTTTATCTATAAATGTATTTGTTATAAAATATAGTATCGTTGAGTCAGTATCCCATATCACAAGTCATGAACTTTGGGGCTAACTTGATCTGTGTGGCTTGTCCCTATATGTATATTTATTATTATTATTTATTGTGCTGTCCCGCTTACTCAATGGATCTTACCACGTAAATCCGCGGCGGATTTATGCGACCCGGCCCGCCCACTTGTGGGCCCGCCTCATCAGTGTGCGGTTTATACAAAATACACGGGAGCGATTTAGACGGGTTTTTGCTATGCGGCCCGGCCGTAATCAATCAAACTTATAGAATAATTAATACTTTTACGGCCCTAAAAACTTGTTTTTTAAAGGTGTGCAGACTGACGTGCCACAGCGTGCCGGGCCGGGCCGCATCACAACATTCACACAAAACACAAAAGGCGTAGGTACTTATTTTGTTTTTTTATGTGGATATAATCTACAATATGGCAATCAAATATATAGTTTATTTTTGCCAGTATCAAGTTTTATTTACCATCAAATTTTAAGTAGCAGGCTCACTATCAAATGGTTAACTACCATCTCTTAAAACCATACAAGAACGAGTGAGTAGGCGAGACAGAGTGACACAGTAAGACGTCATCTCCTTTCATCATGTATTACGCTTTAAGAGATGGTGCCTACTACCATCTCCAATAACCATGCAAGAACGACTGAGTAAGGGAGATGTCGCCTTACATCATGTATTGCGTTGTCTCACTTACTCACTGGATCTTGCATGGTTTTAAGAGACTGTATATAGTAACCCCCCTGGGGGCTTACTACCATCTCTTAAAACCATGCAAGAACGATTGAGTAAGAGAGATGTCGCCTTAAATCATATATTACGCTGTCCAGATCCAATGAGTAAGTGAGACAGCCCAATACATGATGTAAGGCGACATCTCACTTACTCACTGGATCTTGCATGGTTTTAAGAGATGGTGGTAGGCACCCTGGAATGTGTTCCTGAGCCACACAATTTATGTAACAAATGACCTTATTTTTTGTATATCTTTCGTACAAATTCTACTACTTAAAATGAATATTTTTCTGAATACAAAAAATAAATAATTTCACTGTTAGTTTGGTGTAAGATTTTGTTTGGCGTCGAATTGGCCAAACAAAGAAAAAATTGCCACGTTGACAGAGACAAAAATATAAAAAATATCGTTGGTCCTTTTCTTACTCATGGACTTCCCTATTTCGCCATCTCACTTTTTCACCAAGTAAAAATTAATTGCTTAATCACAGGTACAACTACTTAATCTATGAACCTAACCTACCATAATTAACTATCAATACCGTTTTGACAATGCTAACAACTGTCAGGATGACATAATGTTTCAGTTGCCACAATAATGGCGAATGAAAACGAAGCTAAAGGTCGACTTTAAAAAAATTAAATATTAAAAAAACCCCGGGGTTTAAAAATTTTTTGTGGTGGTAAACATGTTACTAGTTATGTATTCTTACTAATTCGATTTATTTTATGTTCTCTGTATTTCAATTTTTTATTCGTACAAACGATGTATGGAGTTTCGCCATGACTCTTTTGGTGACAAGGATTAAAGTCACTTATACGACATTGTACCACTTCCCAACACTCACGCTTATTCACGAACACTTAGCGATTAATAATCCACCTTAATTATTCACAAATACTCGAAAAAACACAAATATTAGAAAATAAATACAATGACGTTATCTGAGCGACTTTAGCTTGGCGCCAAAACTCCAAAACAAACAGTCTTTAAAATCATGGACGTATGGACGTAGGAAAAATATAGCTTGATTGTTTTTTTAATAGTTTATACGGCCATGGAATTTAGTCCTTTAAGGCCTTTCTTGAATTTATTTATCTTCTTCAGTCCTACTTAAGTCAGTCGAGTTAAAAATTCTAGTCAATAGTCCAGTCAAGTAAGTAAGTCTAGTCTGAGTCAGATGGCTAAGTGAAGCGGTGGAAAAAATTCACTTAGCTATATCATGGAGATTTTGGTGACAAAGATAAAAAGCCACGTAATCGACACTGTATCACTTCCCAACACTCACGCTTGTTCACGAACACTGCGAATAATAATCCACCAATATTATGCACAAACACTCGAAAAAACCTAAGTTTTGGAAATTAAATACAGCGCGGGCATAGCGACAGTTTACTTTCCCTCCAAAAACTCCAATATATAGCTTGATCTCCGTGACAGCTGTCAAGTCAACAGCAGGACAGAAATATGGTTATTATAAAAGTGTGAAAGATACAATAAGAAAATAAATATACCAAAATAACCATAGTGTTCTCTATTTAGTTTGTGAAATATACGATTTACCAATTTAGTTTGTGCGATTTACGATTTGACATTTTGTAAGTTAGTATGCTCGTCCCTTTCCTCTTCACTGAAGTTTCCTGCCGGTTTCGTCTGTCTGTCTTCTTTCACACATACGTCGACAAAATTAAATTCCAGGCGTAGCGAGCGATTTAAAAATTCAATTAATAAAAGGCAGTGAGAGAGAGTAATAAATAAATACTCTTTTAATTCAATGTTATCCTCCACTCCACTCACACTTTAGACATATTCTTTTTAATTTCTGCACGCCATTTATTAATGAACATAACGGATGCTCGGTTCTATTGCTCGGATGCTCCTTTCTATTTTATTTGTGATGTGGGGGCTGGCAGATGATAGGCACAGTAGCCAGTAGCTAAATGATAAAAAAATAGTATCTCTACCGAAATAAACCAATAGTGTGGTGTAGTATGTAACCCTGTGAATTGATGACAAACTGGAGCAAGTACCTACATTAATTTCAAGTAACACAAAAAATTAAATGAAATACTTTGCTGTTTTGTTTGTGAGGTTTTGATCATCAGATAATATTTACACCAATGCTTGCAACATATATGACAAAGTGCTGTGTTCTAATTTGCTAATTAAGGTAAGTTTTACAACAGTTTTTCTTTTATACATTTTAGCTTGCTTTAATTCATAGTTAACTACATATTTTGTATTTGATTGAAGTACAAAAGGATCCGATGGTTCGACGTGCTTCCTATAATAACTTAGGACAATTAGTGTCTTAGACCTTAGACCCTAAATCTTGAAAATGTTTTATTAATGTATCATCAAAAGAAAGTAGGTACCTGAGCGACCAGCTCGCTCGTTATATGGGTAAAATGAATTTTCACAAACATGTTACATAGCTAGATTATCTTTTTCACTATGTAAGAACTTATGTTTCAAATTTCAAAGAAATTGTTAAAGCAGTTTTTGAAAATGCGAGTGCAAATCCTATCCTAACTAATATTATAAATGCGAAAGTGAATGTATATTTGTTTGTTTGTTTGTTTGTTACCTCTTCATGTCCTATCTACTGAACCATTCTTCCTGAAATTTTGCATACACATAAAAGTATTGAGAAGGACAAATTCACGCGAGCGAACCTGCGGGCGATAACTAGTATAAATTTATATATATATATACACTAGCTGTTCCCCGCGGCCCCGCCCCGCGTGGGACTCGGTTATATCGCGCCCAAAAGTAGCCTATGTTTGACCTCAGGTCGTTAACTACATCCCTACCAAATTTCATCACAATCGGTCCAGTAGTTTAGCCGTGAAGAGGTGACAGACAGACAGACAGACTTTCGCATTTAAGATATTAGTATGTATATACAAGAAAAAAATTAATAAAATATTTAAAGTACCTGGGCGAAGGTGCTAAAGAAAGATTTACAAAATATGCATATGGTTAATGATTTTGCGGAATACTACTTTCTTTTTATGAATCCTGACATTTTTGGAGGCTCTTGTATGGAGTAGAAAAATATAAAAGTATTTTGTCTCACAACCAAAAAAAATTTTTTACCTAAACATAACTAGGAACCCCTGTATTAAGAAACGTTTGTTAAGCCCATTTTAACCAAAATATGTTTTGTCTCTTTTTCTATTACCTGACACTTCACGTGAAAGAAATAGAGGCAACACATTTTAGCTAACATGGGCTTAACAAACGTTTCTTAATACGGGGCAAAAAGTTAAGCCCTGAGGTAAATAGCAATACTTTTTGTGTGAGGTATAGGCCACCTCATTCAGCTTGTGGGCGATATAGTCGTATATTTTGTGGGCTGCAGGTCCCTATGGACCCCAACATCACCACCCCAAATGGCTTAAAAATTTAATTATCACCGATCACCGATACTTGCATATCTGCGCCTGGTGAAGAGGTCAACCTGAAGGTGAGACGGCAGTCAAGGTATCGGCGCAAGTAGCATTCCACATAAGAGGCTGTCCCAAACGCCAAGGCTCAGGCTTTTGTCGGTATTCATCATTTATAATTTTTTTTCTGTTTTTGTATTTTTGCTTAGTCGGTTTCATTGGAATTGTAGAATACCATGCATATTGTGTATTTAAATAATCAATATCAAAAAAACATTTTTTATCTAACCGTGTGGTCTGGTCACGGACTGGAACAGGCTCCCTGAGAGTGTCATCGCTGCAACTTCAGTCAACGCTTTTAAAAATAGATTAGACAATGTATAAAATCTCCAAACTTAAGATGCACACACACCAGCTTCATATGCTGCTAGTGTGTTTAAGAATATAAATAAATAAATATCTATAATTCATATTATAAATGCGAAATTCTGTCTGTCTGATACACTTTCACGACTAAAAGTTGGACTGATTTTAATGAAATATGCTCTTCTTTGTTGGAGCGTGTTCCCGGTTACATCTTCAGCTGAGGCTTCAGAGCCCAGGGTATGTTATTATTTATGGTCCTGATTTGGTGGAACTGGTTATTACAATGGAACGACTGCAGTCTGACCTCCATCAAAGATTACTTAATAGTACTACCTCCGTAGCCCTTTTTACAGGGAAACCAGACCCATAGGAACATGACCCGGGTGTGTTAGTGGCCAACACTGTCAGATTTTTAAGGCTGCCTAAAGGCATCTGACATAACCTAACGACTGCCATCTACCGATAACAGCCGGGACCAACGGCTTAACGTGCCTTCCGAAGCACGGAGGAGCTCAAGATAGAAATGCCACTAATGGCGACTAATCCAAATATGGGCCGCGCACTCGCCGTTGCCGTCGCTTGACGCGTACTATCGTTACAAACACGCGCGTCGAGCTAGGCTATCGAGCTCCTTAAGTGAAATTTGGTATGAATACAGGGGGATCGGGGGTAAAACATAGGCTACTTTTTGGTGCGAAATAAGAAAGAACTACGCGGATGAAGCCGCGGGCAAAAGCTAGTTTCTCATAATCTATCAATCAGTTCAGCGGGCCAGGTGAACGTAGTACCTCTTTAAGAGGTAGAGACTCGTGGTCAGATCCGTCCAACATTAAAAAAAAAACAATTAATGACAATGCGTGGTGCCATAAGGGGTACGCAATGCGCATGCGCCGCAAGTAAAACTTCTTCAAATAATCATTTTCACTAAAATTTTATAAAACTGCATATGTTTATATATTCCCATAACCTTCCCTGGGAATCACTCTATCTATTAGTGAAAACCGCATGAAAATCCGTTTTTTTGCTTTTAGGTTTTGCGCTCACAGACAGACAGACAGATTGGGCGACTCCATTTTATACTATTTAATATGTATAGATAAATTATTTGATATAACAACTACACTTTAAATTATTCACCATTATCATCATTTCAGCCGCAGGCTGTCCACTGCTGGACATAGCCCTCCCCCAAGGATTTTCAAAATATCAGCAGTTTAAATTAAACTAGGATTTTTTAAACTATAGTTTAGAAACTTTTCAAGATCCCAACATGTATTGTATGCCTGCATGTAACTATTATATTTGGTACTTATTTTAACTCATTTAGAATGACATTTTAATTTATAACACAGATTAATATTGATGATGATGAAGCATTGACGTGGAGATTGAGCTAAACCAAGGAGCATTAGTCGATCAAGAAACAAAACTAATTAATGGTGAAGATGTAAAAAGTGTGTTTCACTAAAAATACTGAAACAAGCCTAGGAGAGAGAACTCACACCTTTATATAATATCATACATTTTGTCAAACAGCATCTATTCCACAATAGGTTACATTTGATTTCATCGATAATTAAGATGCATTATCGTTATAATAAAGAATTACCAAACGGTTCATATAATGTAAGCATCCATTTGTTTTATTGTTTTATTCAGCTTTAGACAATTTAAATAATTACGACTCATACATAACGTGCACGCTTACATAATTAAAAGAACTACAAACGGATCGTCGTCGAAAACAGTGTAGCTCGAAAAAGACCGCCTATTTGTGTGTTGTGTATCACGGTGATGCTAGCGCCAATGGCCATTATAATGGCCATTGGCGCTTGCTTCACTCACTAGTTGGTTTTTTCTGTGAAAGCCGTATATGACAAACGAACGAAACTGACATAGTTTCAGGCTTTACTCGTTTTGTATGTGAGTCTACGTCTGGAGTTTTTATAAGTCTATGTATTCTATTTTTTTTATTGTTCACCCATATTAAACTGTGTGTACACTACCAAATCTATGCTGATATTTTAAATGCGAAAATGTGTTTGTATCTGTTTCATACCATTTCGTCGAACTAATTTTGATGGAATTTGGTATGGAGATAGGTTGAACCCTGGGAAAAACATATTATATGCTATTTTTGACTCGACTTTTTTGACTTTCACGATTAAAACTGATGTCCGCATCAGTGCCGCAGGCTAGAATATAAATTGGCTATATCGGGGGGTTACTACAGTCTCATAAAACCATGCAAGATCCAGTGAGTAAGCGAGACAGCGCAATATATTATGTAAGGCGACATCTCCCTTACTCAATCGTTCTTGCATGGTTTTAGGAGATGGTGGTAAGCCACCAGATTATAATATATATTTTTTTTAACATTAGGTTTCTAAAACGCAACTTACTATACAGACCAGGCATACTTATAAACAACGTTATTCGTTATTGAATATTTGTTTATTTTTATCATTCTTCCTGATTAGGTTTTAAGCCGGTGAAAATTACGTTTAAAAGATTCCGTTACATAGATACGAGTACGTAGATTAGATATTTAGGTGACGTGGAGTTAAAAAATCGTGTTTAAAAGACAAACTTTATGCATTCTTGTTTTTCCTTATAGATTTAATTCTTAACAAGAACTCTCACTTAAATCACGTAATAAAAATTTTTATTACCGCGGGCGAAGCTGGGGTGAACTGCTAGTTGCTCTATAAAAAGTAATGAAATCTCTAAGCAAAGCCAAGTCTAGTCTAAGGTTTCTTTACTGCGATTTCTTCAATAATATGGTTGAATTTTATGTGATCTGCCGTTGAATATTCTTTATACACATTTACTTGTTGACACATCCAAGGCAACGGCCAAGTCACATAAAATCCGACTATTTTACCTGAAGACATCGCAGTAAAGAAACCTTAGACTTGCTTTGGCTTTGCCTAGAGTTTTCATTACTTTTTATAGAGTATCAATAGAAGGGTCTCATTACACTGAATAACATTTGTGCCAAATTTAACTCTCGGTTTATAGGAAGTATTAGTTCTATTTTGATGATCAATCAGTGATTCAGTGTGGCGAATCACTTTTATTTTGCAGAACTTAGGAAATATATAAGCTACAAACATGAAAATTTGTGGTGTAAGTTTGTGATAATAGTTTACTAGATGACGATAATTGTAGCGTTCTAAACTTAGCCAGAGGTCATCAAAATGGGGCATGAAATTACGCCGAAATGGTTCCAGAAAAGGATGGTACGGCAGTGTTTGCTTCCCACTCGACTTGGTGGCGGTACTGCCGTAGTGCCGTGCCCTCAGATGCGGCTTAAAACCGATATAAGCGTTAGAGAGGCTCCAAATACGAAAGAAAAGTCCTTAAACTACCTACGGGTACACGGTTTGGGCGATAAAGTAAGATGTGGTCGCTCTTTGACGGGACGGACACCAAATTAGGCCAAAGCTTAATTTTAATTTTGGGCCCTCTTTTTTATTAATATTGTATTGTAAATTAATAAATAATCACGTCTTTTGACGTGATTAGTTTCACTCTTGCCACAAAATATTTAATTGTTTTATGTTCTTGGTCCGTGAATCTTGTATTTATCATCTTAGTAAAACTTCGATACCATAAATCACTTCAAACCAAAGAATTTGGAAATCGCGCGCGGTCTTGACGCCAGGCAAATTTGTTTTTAATCTAAGCTTCAAACCTATCTCCTATTGAGATCGATAAGTAATTAATACTCTTGTAGGTATTATTATAATTCTGTGGCAATAAAGATACATTTGGCAGCGATCGCCGCGCCGGCGCGATCCTGTAGCGCGGTCACCACAAACTCCTAGTTCGGTAATTTTGTCCGATACTGAACGTCGTATACCGGTGCCGCTTTCGACTACTTACGTTGAAAAAATTTACCTATATCAATTCAACTTTCACGACCTACATGTGTCGACATCTTACTAAGCCTAACGACTACTATTTCGCGATAACAATCGAGCCCAATGGCTAAGTATAGGTGCCTACCTGGCCTTTGAATTATTTCAATGTAGTTTCCACAGCATTGTCTTCTCAGTGGTAGGTTTAGATTTAGACCCACCATACCCAATAATAATACAGGGTTATGGTGGTCAGACGTGACTTCTTTATCAGAGGCACAGTGATGCTCATAACAAAATACCAGTTATTCGTGTTACTGGATTGCACTAACACGAATTTTTCAATACATATCTTGTGGGTTAACTATACATTTACTATTATAGTTAGAATACATATAAGTATTAATTATTATTTATGTTATCAGGATATTCCTTTCGTTCCTATGAAGTCAACTGATGATGTCAGTGAACCAGTTGAAGAGGGAGAAAGTCCACTGAAAGCAGAAAACATGGATGGTGACAAGAAAACTCAAGCATTTGCAGCTAACAAGAATGTTAAATTTGGTAAGTCACTAAACATTATTTAAAAATTTTAGGTAGGTATGTTTGCGACACGGCACGCCCCGGTTGTGTAAATCAACCTCGATAATTTTCTTACATAGATCGTCGGCCGCTTATTTGCTTTAAGGCTATGGCCATTATTTTTCTAAGGTCATGGGGTCAAGTACAACATCGTTTAAAGCTTAACTCTTCGATTTATTAATCATCAATCTGGCATTTCACAAGGCTCAACATAATGTCGGTAAAGGTACCTAAATCACTACACACACCCAGCTTCGTATGGTCGGTTTTTTTTTAATAGATATCACTATATCTATTTAAAAAAACCATCAATCACTATTCTAGAGGAAGGATTTATGCCCATACGAAGCTGGGGCGGGTCGCTAGTAATACAATAAAATAAAACTACTTATATGTATGGTATCTATCTATGCCTGTATCATAAGTTTCTGCAAACGCAGTCGTTAGAGTCTGTAGAATTTGCATGAAAATCCTATGTCCTTTATGGATGTCTACAAAAATGGAAATGGAATGGAAATCTAGTCTCTGCCTACCCCTACGGAAGACAGGCGTGATGATATGAATGTATGTATACAAACATTTTCACTACAGGCGCTATATAGCGAGTCGAGTAGTGTTAATGATGGATGACCAACGCTGGTGTTATATTTTTCAAGCTGCCTAAAGCAAATTCCATCTATCTAGTAAAACTAGCTGCTGCACGGTGGTGTCTGTCGGTGATGTACCTACTCGAGCTGTCGAATGCGCGTTATTTTAAACGACATTTGCGATACCTCTTTTTTATTTTAAATAGTACCTATTGTCCTTGAAATAGTCTGACACAGCGACACATCTTCTTAACTTATAATAAAATAGTAAAAATATTTTGTCTGTACATTTAGTTATTTTGACTGAAATGTATATATAGGGACATTTTTTTTTTTACTGTGTGTATGATCACGCTTTTCTCCGAAAGTACTGAACCGATTTGTTTAAAACTTTCACCAATTGTTTTGTTTTAACTCGGAAAAACATCTTAAGTTTGTTACGTCAAAAGTTATCGTCATTTGAATGAACTCAAGGCATGTTTGATTTGACAAACTTTGTATAAAAGAAAAGAGGGAAAGCAAAGCACACGAAGTCGCGGGCTACAGTTAGTTGAGTATATTTTCCCGCCACATTAGGCAAAGCAAGCTTTTGTAGACGATTTAAGTAACTTGGCGTGTAGTGGTTGCTAGCAATACAAACAATCTGTTCTAGCTCTGACAACAACTTCCTTTTTTTATAATAGATGATTTTTTCAATCTGAACTGATCTGATGAAGTATGTGTGCATATTATATCTTTATTTGTTATACTATATAGTATAATTTATTAATAACCTACATCAACAACTAGCGCATTCCTATTACATAAATAAAACTAAAACTAATAAAGTATGGTAGCAAGAACACTGGCTGCGTTCCCCCTATGGATAGCAATGCTGATCCTTTGGAAGAAAAATCAGCGATTTTTTCTTTTTACCAGCGGCGGAGATCAGCAGCGCAAGGGCCCAAAGGTCCAAACGTCTCAACATGTTGATACGATCTTTTCTTTTTAAGTAGATTACTATAGTATATACTTACTTATTTATAATAAACTAGCGATCCGCCCCGGCTTCGCATGGGCATAAAAACCTTCCTCTTGAATCATATCAATCTATCTATTAAAAAAACCGCATCAAAATCCGTTGCGTAGTTTTAAAGATTTAAGCATACAAAGGGACATAGGGACAGAGAAAGCGACTTTGTTTTATACTATGTACTGTAGTGATAGTGATAACATTTGTACGAATAACGGATCCGGCCGGATTGATGAAATCAAGATGATTTTCGTTTTTTAGTATAAAATAAGTGAGTTAATCAAGTGTCACTGCACTTATATGTAGGTAGTTTATAAAAAAAATAATCACAAATATATAAAATCGACTTTATTTCCTTACCAATGTTAAGACAAATAGACAACAAGATAACAATTAAAATTTAGTAGTGTGGGTAACTAGTAATAATTTTACGACTTAAAATTATTACTAGTTACCTACACTACTAAATTTTAATTGTTTTTGTTGTTTTAATTGTTTTCGTTAATTACGACGTAACGAGTAGCTCAGTCTTTCTAGATTTCACTTTCACAGATATATCAATGTATAAGTAACAATATTAATTATCAAGTAACTATAATATCTAATAGATACAATTAACCTTACGTAATTAACTGAAATGAGATCAAAATCATTATTAAAGTATTTGAGAATGCTAACAAACAAGTCTTATAAGTAGGTATTTATGATTATGACAGGATACCATCATGATTAGATGAATCTGTCGAACGAATGAATGGTAAAAATTATCAAAATAATTAGTTTAGAACTCTTTAGTTTAATCAACTTACGATAAATAATTATTTTCAGTAATAATTATAAAAAAATATAAGTACCGGATCCGGTCTTCGGATCCGGTATATTGGTACCGGATCCGGTAACCATTAAATGATTCCGGATCCGCCGGATTACCGGATCCGTTTTTCCGGATTGCAATCCCTACCTACCACCGCCTGACCACGAGCTCATAGCACCTCACCATTTATATTTATTAATTTAAATTTCAGGTTATATTAAATATGTCAGCCTGGTTACACTCACTTTGCAAAATGCGACCCTTGGACTCAGTATGCGGTATGCTCGTACAAGACAGGGCGTTGATATGTTCTCATCTGCAGCCGGTAAGCGTTACTGAGCCTTCTGTTCCTTTCTACCAGTAGTATTTACAAATTATACATCTAAGCGCACGGTAGTCCGCAGACAAAGTTCCAACAAAAGGCCGCGCGCATGCCGTGGGCTATTTACACGAACCGTTTCGACCCACTTTTGACCTCCTGTAGCTCAGTGCCTATTGCAAATACAGAGATAAAATTACACCTACGTAATCATATACTAGTACTAAAGTAGTATGCCAAATTTCATAGATATAGCTTAAGTAGGGCCAAGTTCCAACAAAAGGCCGCGCGCATGCTGTACACTATTTACACGAACTGTTACGACCCACTTTTGACTTTCCTGTAGCTCAGTGTCTATTGCAAATACATAGATAAAAATTATACCTACGTAATCATATACACTAGTACTAAAGTAGTATGCCACATTAAGTGGATCCCGAAATATGACCCCGTGAAAATAGCTAATTTTGGCACTGACTCCTCACTCACTAACTGACTGGTAATCAAAACCTCTAGACCACTACCAATAGGCTACTTGACTCATATCAAAAGTGAACTTTTGAATTTAAATTTCGCTTCCTTAGAGGGCTCACAAAAATATGGAAAAAATTGTTTTAAGAAAATATTTTTTTTAATCAAAAACAAATTACAAGATAGCTAGCCTTTTGTCCTAGCGTTATAAAATTTGGCATCCATCGTATTTTATATGTACATTAACGAAAAATTAAGATATTTAAGAAATCGGTCAAGCGTGAGTTGGCTCAATGGAATATCAATTTATATATCAATTTTAAATAAAAATATTTATGAACCAGTGATACAATGAGAATACGATAAGGAGGGGGGAATGAGAGGGGGAGGGGGTATAGCCATATTTTAAGTTGGGTGTATGGTAATGTGAATTTCGGTTAGGTTTTGGATTACAAAATTTTAGTCTTTGGGTTGAGATAGAACTGATTTGGTATAAGTGTTTGTTCCTTCTTTTAAACCGATTGTATTGTTCTAGCTGTTGTTATGGCAGAAGTTTTTAAATTAGCAATATGTGTTGTACTCGTTGTACAAGAATCTGGAAACGTGAAGAAAGGATTCCGTAGCATGTATGCAACTGTCATATTGAATTTCAAGGATACTCTACGAGTTTGTGTGCCATCGTTCTTGTACATTGTGCAGAACAATCTGCTTTATGTCTCAGCGTCCAATCTAGATGCTGCTACATATCAGGTAACTTTTCTTTATTTTTCACCATTAAATTTTGTAATTATTTATTACATTTGTTTACCAATCACAAAACGAAACTCATTTTATTGTCTTGAATGTTACGCTTGGTTCGCGTATGATATATTGACGACAGTAGCAGCATTTAGGGGTATTACGATTAGGAGGGTGGAGGAAAGATTCGTGTACACGTTCAGTATTGTAACGACGACCAGATAAAAAAAAATAAGTACACTATATATGTATGAGTCAACAAATCATCGCTAAACCTGAGTTCACCATTATTTTAAATATAAAACAACCGTTTACACCTAAAACATCAGTTTAATCATTTATTTTACTGTCTTTTCAGTGTAGACGGTTGTTTTATGGGGTCTGACGCAGAATGTGCACTTCTCAAAATGTGCTCTCGACTAAAAATGTGCATTTCGCATTTGGTGCACTTCGCATAACGAGCACTGCGTAGAATGAGCATTTCGCAGAATGAGCAATTCGCAAAATGAGCATTTCTCAGAATGAGCACTTCGCAGGATGAGCACTTTTTGAGAAAATTGTTAACTTATATAAAGGCTAGCTATGCCTCGCAGTTTCACCTGTTAATCCTGTTAATTTGAGAAAAAAGAAAAACCTACTAAAAAGAAATATTTTTTCCATTTTTGCAACATTTTTCATTAATGCTCCGCTTTTGTTTATAATTTTTCATCATTGAAAAATTCAGTTAGTTTGGACGCGCTAATCTTAGAAACTACTGGACCGAATAAAAAAAATATTTTTGTGTTAAATATTCCACTTATCGAGGAAGGCTTTAGGCCAAGACAAGGCTACGACCTTGTAGTCTTTATATAAGTTAAATTGCTCTTTGCTCATGCTAATTCTGCGAAGTACTTATTCTGAGAAGTGCTCATTTTGCGAATTGCTCATTCTGCGAAGTGCTCGTTATGCGAAGAGCACCAAATGCGAAATGCACATTTTGAGAAGTGCACATTCTGCGTCTTAGTCTTTATTGGACCATTTTATATGAATGACTGATTCTGAATGCTAGAGGATCAGCAGAAAGAGACATACCAACCAATATAAACATCCGGTGTGGGAGCAATAGTGGAATTGGTTAGATATAAGCGTTTGGAAACGTTTCGGATACAATCAAGGAGACTCTTAAGTACTTCTACATCCATGGACTATACTGAGTGTACTTCCTACATCCATAGATACAATTCAAAACATTTATGTTTATATGTGTTTGCAAACGTTTCTAAACGTTTAGAAAACATTCCCAAAGATTTTTAAACACTGCATAGAATCGGTCAGTTAACTTCTGCCGGGGTCACTCCGGTCCCTACTCCAGAGAATATTCTGAATTTTTAAAGTTTGGAACAGTTGCAAATAGTTAACGAACGTCTAAAAACATTAAATAAAACATTTGCAGACAAGACAAGACTGTTTGCAACAGATATAAGCAAACTCAAATGATGTGGGCAACAGTCAGTTCATGATAGTTGAGTCTTGACTGAACCAAAACTTTGCCAGCCATCTTTTTGCATATCTATTTGTCGTCCATTCCAGTCAGTACTAGTGTATTTACTCAAATGCATTTATTGCACATTTTATGCGCAAATTAAAATATATGTTAAATATTTACCTCCTCAACTACCTCAGCTCAATCACTAGTAAAATGTTTCATTTGATTCCAGGTGACTTATCAGTTAAAATTATTAACAACTGCCTTTTTTGCTGTGTTAGTTTTAAAGAGAAAACTAAAGAAATGGCAATGGTTGGCGCTGGGAATCTTGGCTGCTGGAGTCGCTCTAGTTCAGTTGTCGGGAAAAACAGAAAAAGCAACGACGGCCTCTGACCTGCCTCAGTCCAAAATTCTGGGATTCAGTGCCGCAGTGGGAGCTTGCTTCATATCTGGTTTTGCTGGAATATATTTTGAAAAAGTTTTGAAAGAGTCCAATATATCTGTAAGTATGTGCACCAACCTAACATTTTCGTAGATTAATAAAAAATTCCATCAATACCACAATTAAAGAAATGATCGATAAATTTAAGAGGCTCCTTAAGTGGTTTTGCATTTGAATATTTATGGTAGTACACAGGTGTTGGTTAAGCATTTATTTAATATATTGTTCCACAAGTAAATAATACTTATACTAATGCTAAAAGCATTCTTTAGGCCAAGAGCTGCCTCAGTACTGCGCCTGTACTGATCTGTATGTGTAACTGCTTCCGTGGTAGTGTTTAAGGCGTTTGCCTGTAGACCCGGTAGTCGTGGTATCGATTACAAAGAAGTTTTAGGATTCTTCACGATCCCAAGATTACAAATAGGTAGTATTGAGAGCCCTTAAGTCTGAAGAAAGATTTTACCTACGTCCTTTGACATTGTTATCCAGCGGACACTGCTATTTTTTTTAAGATTATTTAGTGCCATATTTTTTTCTAAGTGACTACAATATGGGGTCAAAGGAGAGCACAAAAATATTATTTCAAGCGTTGGCAATACGCTCGCGTCACTTAAGCGTCTCAGAGCTAAGGCAACAGCTACCCATCAGGTGGGCCGTAGGCCTGTTTGCCGACCTAATCAGTGTTCCCAAACCTCTTTGATTTATTGGGAGATCTACTGATCTCGAAACTCATCTCCCGATCTACCGCGAATCGATAACATTCTCCCGTTTTTTGTATCATTCTAAATTATACTAAAATACAAAGGTCTAAAAATCTCGTAGATGTACGAATGTCGTTTTTTTTAGTCCTTACATATTTTTCTTAATCCGCGTTCCTGAACCAAAGGGATAATTAAAGAACTAGCGACCCGCCCCGGCTTCGCATGGGCATAAAAACCTTCCTCTTAAATCACTCTATCTGTTTAACAAAACCGCATCAAAATCCGTTGCGTAGTTTTAGAGATTTAAGCATACAAAGGGACATAGGGACAGAGAAAGCGACTTTGTTTTATACTACGTAGTGATGATGTGTATACGATGCGACTGACCTCATTTGTTTTAGTCATAACATGCATTTGTAGACCTTATATATTAAGGTGGATTCAAATCTGCAAATATTTTAAGGGTTGATTCAGACCACTATACTCAACAACTTTTTTATTAAACGGTTTTATTTAGCTCACCCCGTTTGTTTTATTGGGTCAAATTTAGTAATTCAAATTTCACCCTCTTCCTGTCAACCGATTAATCTGAAATTTTGTATACACTTTGGATTTTGGTGACAATACAATTATGTTTATTCATTATCATTATAAATTCAAGATGGCCGCCGCTACAAAATGGCGGATAATTTATGTTTTATTAATCCCATCAATATGGGTATCAAATGAAAGGGCTCAACAAGCAGAATACAATATACTATAAAAAATTGAAATCCAAGATGGCGGCCGCTACAAAATGGCAGATAACGTAGGTTTTATCAATGCCATCAATATGGGTATCAAATGAAAGTGCTCAACCAGCAGAATACAATGTACTATATAAAATTAAAATCCAAGATGGCGGCCTCTACAAAATGGCGGATAACTTAGGTTTTATCAATCCCATCAACATGGGTATCAAATGAAAAGTCTCAACAAGTAGAATACAATTTAGTATGCAAAATTGAAATCTAAGATGGCCGCCGCTACCAAATGGCTGATAACAATTTTTTATCAATCCCACCAATATGGGTATCAAATAAAAGGGCTTGACAAGAAGAATACAGTGCACTATACAACCTCAATATTTAAGATGGGCGCAGCCACTAAATGGCGTATAATAATAAGATTTAAATTTAGAAATTAAATTTGTAATTTAGGTATCTGATTAATCCAGACTGAATCCACCACCCAAGTCAAGATTTTGTATCGTGTTGAGGACTGTGTGGCGTTAGGGTGGCTAAAAATGATACGTCGTTAGCGGTACACCACCCAAGTTAAGGTAAAAGGTTAAAACGCGCCGAGAACTGTATGGCATTAGGGTGGATAAAAATGATATGTCGTTAGCGTTTTCCCCTCAAGACTCAGGCGCATCTTGTTGTACATAGCCTTGCCCCTTTATTGGACCTCTGGGGGGGGTCGACCGTTTAAATGTCCATTACAACTGCCTCCTATAAAACGATCAGGAACACCTGTTTTCAAACAGCCAGAACATTTCCAACCAGCTACACATCTCTGGCGTTTATTCACGCTGTGTGAATTAACTGAAAATATGCGTCAGCAAGGTGACCAGACTTTTATTGATATTTTGAATGCTTTGAGAGTCGGTGAGCTAACAACCCAACATTTTAGTATTTTAATGGGAAGACTTCTTCAAGACACGAGTGATGAGTTTGCAATAGACAAAGCGTTAAGGGTATACCCCACAAATCAACAAGTTAACGACCACAACTCTGCTGTATTGAATTTGTACAGAAATAATGGTGCTCGCATTTACAAAATAAAAGCGCAGGATCAGCTAGTACACGCCACACGAAATGCAGACAATGTGGATATAGCTACTATAATACCAGCTGATACCAACAAAACTGGGGGTTTACCAGCGGAACTGGAGATATTTGTGGGGGCAAAAGTCATGCTACGGTCCAATATTGACGTTTCAAAGGGATTAGTAAATGGCGCTATAGGCTACATCAACGAAATCGTTTGGCCTCAATTTCGTCAAACTCAGATGTATGCAACAGATGTACCTTCCGTCAGAATTGATTTCGCAAGAGACGGAGTACATCTTATACACCCGAAAGCCATACAGTTTCCAGCTAAGTACAATTACGGGACGGCTGAAAGAAGAATGTTGCCTTTAATACTATCATGGGCTTCTACAATACATAATATGCAGGGCAGCACTGTGGATCACGCAGTCGTATACTTAGGTGCGAAACTGTTTGAAGAAGGTCAAGCCTACGTGGCTCTTAGTAGAGTAAGATCTTTGCAGGGACTACGTATAGAGGAGTTGGACTGCAATAAACTAACGGGCAAGAAACCTTGCAATAATAAAGCACTAAATGAATTAAACAGAATGCGAAATAAAAACTAAAAACTAGAAAATAAAAATAGGTAAAAAAACTTTTTAAGTTAAACGGTTTTATGTTAAACATACATTGCAATGTTTAAGATAAATGTACTAAAAACCAAAAAATAATAAAATAGATACAGTCGTGGGAATTATAAACATATGCATAGACTAGACTAAAATAAAACCGTGGGGCACGTCAATTGTCTACAAATTATCGACTTAATGTGTGATAGAAGAATCGTTTAATTCGTCGTTAGGCAGTTGGCCCGCAGACGGTGAGGAAATTACTTACTATTTTCTTGCTTATGGAAATTCCAATAGTTATACACTCCATGTAAATAAAAGAGATGTTTCAACTAGTTTATCGTTGGACATTCACACTGCTGGCTGGCGAGGAATCGTTTCACTGCTCGTAGTTTGTCTTGAATCGACAAAACATATGATAAAAGTACTACTCGCTCACCACTATGAAACCCTAAAACTCGCTTATAATCGAGCTTGCTAGCTTGTTTCCACATTCTAGCCCTACTTATCACACGTCCATCGTTGTCGGTTGAACAACTGCCCAATTATAGTGTAACATTACAAAACAAACATTTTAATCAACGATTGTAGACAATTGACGTGCCCCACGGTTTTATTTTAGTCTAGTCTATGCATATGTTTATAATTCCCACGACTGTATCTATTTTATTATTTTTTGGTTTTTAGTACATTTATCTTAAACATTGCAATGTATGTTTAACATAAAACCGTTTAACTTAAAAAGTTTTTTTACCTATTTTTTTTCCAAATAAACTTTGTCAAAATATGAAATAATTTTTTCACTCTCCATACTTAACCAGATCTGCTGATCCTCAGTTTGTATGGGAGCCAAAATTTTTTTTTCGTTTTTCGATATAAATTATTTGGAAAAGTTGTTCAATTTGTGGTCTAAACTTGCCCTTAAAATATTTGCAGTTGATTTGAGTCCACCTTATATATTTCCCGACTAGCTGTTGCCCGCGGCTCCGCCCGCGTGGGACTCGGTTATATCGCGCCCAAAAGTAGCCTATGTTTGACCCCAGGTCGTTAACTACATCCCTACCAAATTTCATCACAATCGGTAAAGCAGTTTAGCCGTGAAGAGGTGACAGACAGACAGACAGACAGACAGACAGACAGACTTTCGCATTTATAATATTAGTATGGATATGGATTTCTATCGTTTTTTTTTAATCACATTTGTACCGATAAACTTTTCTGTGGTTTGGTAACACTGGACCTAATAGTCTAAAATAACCTGGCCGCTTGCCCGACGACACGGTGCAATCAGTCTCCAATCTAACAGAGGCAAATATACATAAGTAACAATATGTATTACTTTATTGCAGGTGTGGATGCGCAACGTGCAGCTAAGTTTACTATCTTTGCCATTCGGTACGATCACGTATTTTGTCAACGGTGGATCAGCGAAAGATATATTAAAAGGGTTCGACGCTTTCGTATGGTACTTAGTTTTGCTGCAAGCGGCCGGCGGCCTTATCGTGGCTGTCGTAGTAAAATATGCCGATAACATACTGAAGGGTTTTGCAACATCCGTCGGGATCATATTAACGTGTATAGTGTCAATGTTTATTTTTAATTTCGTCCTGACCGTACAATTCGCCGCTGGCACTCTCCTAGTAATTAGCTCGATTTTCCTTTACGGTTACGTGCCGAAGAAGCCTGATACACGCTCATTAAGTGTGTAATTTTTTTAAACGTTCTCATAAATAATATACTATATATACCAAACATATAAGTACAGAGATAAAAAAATAAAAAGATTACCTATAGATTAAAATAATACTATAGGTAACTGTAATCAATTGGGTCCATATTCGCATGCATAAAATAAAGAGGCATATATTAGGCCCACATAAGTTTTTTTGGTATTATCATTTTGCATAATGTTGATAAACAAATTATTTGGCATACCTTTTTTTCTACAATGCATTTGATACTCGGCGGCCATTGGTTCCGCGCCTATTTCTATCCCAGTCACATACATACAAACTACCATGAAATATTACAAATCGCTCAGATTTGGATTACACTAAAATGTTCATAATAATTGACGTGTATACACAAGTACATTCATTTTATAATAATTCATTAAAGAATAAGTATTCACATAAATTTTGTTATAAATACAGTATTTTATTATTAGGGACAATTATAATTTGATTTATTATTAATAAAATAATTTTATTTGTTTTGGATGAAAAAATAAGTTTAATGGACTGTATGCATATTTGCACGCTTAAACCTATAGTATCTGGGCAACCGAGCTTCGCTCGTTTTATGCAGAAAATCTTTGCGTGAAAATATGGGTAAAATGAATTTTCCCAGACATGAAACTTAGCTAGATTATCTTTTGATTATGTAAGAACTATGTTTAAAACTTTAAAAAAAAATCGTTAGAGCCGTTTTCGAAAACGTGAGTACCAATAAATTTTAATATATATACAAACTAGCTGTTCCCCGCGGCTTCGCCCCGCGTGGGACTCGGTTATATCGCGCCCAAAAGTAGCCTATGTTTGACCTCAGGTCTTTAACTACATCCCTACCAAATTTCATCACAATCGGTCCAGCAGTTTAGCCGTGAAGAGGTGACAGACAGACAGACAGACAGACAGACAGACAGACTTTCGCATTTATAATATTAGTATGGATATTGCTCATTTAATAGTATACGATATAAACTGGTCTCTGGATATCAAAAGGAAAAGTGAGTTTGTCTGGCCTATTATTCACTCAATATTCTTTTTCTTCTTCTTTCGGTGCCATCGAGGCAACCATCAATGCGACCTGCATCGTTTGGACAGCCGCTCGGAATAGGGATCGCGTACTTCTATTTTATCATTGACGTAGGTTTCTTAGCCAAGAAATTCTCCTTCGTCCAGGCCTCCTGCATTGGATCTTGCTTGACTTGCAGTATAGGTTGCAGGTTCGTATTTGTTATTACTCAATATTGCGTATTGCGTACAGAAATAAAGTTGGAATTCACACCTATACTAAAGTCTCTAGTCCTTTGATCTTTTAAGTTTTTTGCATTTTAATGAAATTACTGTAGATTGCATTGAAATTATTGTGTTAACTTATATATATATATATATTTAAGTGTGAGTAAAAATACCGCGTTTTAGGCTTGCAATGTTACTTAGGTATATTGTGATCATTTTATGATTAGTGCAAAGTGGCCTTTTTAGATCCAATGGTGTTTCAGGCATCAACAGGCTACTGCAACTGTTTACTGGTATGCCTGTTTATCAAAAAACTATTTGTAAATTATTTGTCTTAATCCAGCCAAAAAATAATAGTTGTGTGATGTAGCACGCCCACAATAAGTTGTGAAGGTGTCGCCTGCAGTATTTCACAATTTCAAACAAATTCAAAGGAAGGATTATCAATAATATATTTTGGTTTCGTAAGTCAAATAGAGTCAAGTAGCCTATTGCATAACATAGTACTTACCGGAAACATAATTTGTATATAACATTCCCAGAAATTAATACCTAATAATTTTCTATGTGCTATAGGAATAAGTATTAAATAAATAATAATATTAATAGCTGTCTATTTTATATATTTTTAATAAATAATTCTAAAATTTAATATGAGTTTGTGATTTTCCTCCTCCTCATTTGTTCTAACCATTTATCCAATTGTTGTTGGGGTGTCAAAGGATTTCTGTTGTAATAATCTTTAGGAGGTTTGCCTTCTTCCAATCTTACAAAGTAGTGACAATACTGGTAGCGTACTTCTCCCAATCGACCTCGAGCATGCCTTCTTATACCTTTTATAGTAGCGCCTTTGCCAGAAAATGATTCAGCTGCAAAAAAAAATGTTGATAGTTTGAAGCACCCATGAAATAGATCATTCCTGACCCAAGTTACATCCTTGGATAATTCCACTTATTTAGAGAACATCTGTTCACATGAATTATACCATTTATTATTATAATATTATAAATGGTATGGTTTAAAAGAAAAAAATGCTTTACCTATCCATAAATTACTTTTGAATTCAACATGGTGAAGTCTGACGGCAAGATCTTGAGCTTCTAGTATTGCTTCTTTGACAAAGGCTGCACCCTTTTTATTAACAAAACTCAGTTGCTTTACTGCTTCATCTACAGTCATTCCTCGTACTAAACAAGCAATGTACCAAAGCTTTTCATGACTGTATTTCATGTTTGTCTTCTGATGGCAAACAAACTGAAACATAAAATAAATTATTAACACATATACAAATATTTATTTATCAGCCCATAAACAGGCAGCTGTTACAGCTGATCAGTCTATCATATGTATAAATATTTATTTCTTAACTATGTAATTGTCATTTATGTCATAGAATAGTTCATATAATAGTATGCTAGCACTTGGGTTTTGTTAGTTAAATATGTATTATATAAATGTCTATTTAACCTGTTCATTCAGCTTTTCACATATTAGTAACATTATCAGTTTACACTGTAAGCCCAGGGTATGCTTTTATTATGTCTTAAATATACTGGCACTGGTTATTATTATTATGCCGCAAACTATAATAAGTACTTTGATGTCACAAAATTTTCAGAAAATCACATCATTGTCCCTAACGCATGACAAATCGCTCTATGTATACACAGAATAGGATAGCAATGCTCGAGGCACTCAGTAGCTCGGCTACCCGGCCTGACATGTTAGGAACTTTGGATTGATTAAGAAAGAGATATCAGATTGGAATTACATCATTCCAGCATCAGACATAGTTCTCAGTAACAAATGGAACATTGAATATATTAATTACAAATTATTTCATAAATCTGCTACGGGTAAATTGATACATCACCAACCTTACTGCGACTATTGCATAGTAGAAATGTCCAAAGAAACTTTGTAAAACTTGTAAAATGGCAACTTAAATATAAAAATAAGGTACATTCAATACCTTATTTCTATAAGCATTGAGCACATCAATGTTAACAAACACCAAACAAACAACCTTTTCACACACAACCATATTAATTTAATCGAGTTCTACAAATAGGGGAAAGGAATGTAACGGGATAGACAGGGATAGTAGGTATATTTTGGCCAAGAAATTTCAATTAGGAAGTACAAAATTTTCAACCACAACTTTTTATTGTATACTTACAGCAGGCCTTGGCTCCTCACCAATTTCTTGAGGTGGGTATATTTTTTTATTGTTTTCTATAAAGCTTTTGGGTAGTGTGGATTTTGACCACGCCATGGCTAGTACAGAACTGTGAAAAGTTTTTATTACACCACACTTGGAACTTAAGGCACAAAGACTTCTTATTTTATTCATTTTAATACAAGTTAATTTTCTATATTTTATTCGAGTAACCTAATACATACACAAAACCTATTTATTTTTTTATTTTATTCACAAACTAAATAGAGAACACTTTTATTAAAATGCGTCAGTAACGAATGATTAAATTTTTTGCTCTTTGGTTTTTTTTAAATACTTTTTACGGCTATGGAAACTAGGCTTTTCTTGAATTTATTGATATTTTTCAGTCCTACTTATCAAGTCAAGCAGTGTTGCCACACGCCAGATCAAGTAATCATAGAACGGTCGAAAAATCTGTACAAAATCTGTATGAACACAAACGCTAAAATCTGTATAAAATCTGTAAAACTGTAATAAAATATGTACAAAATCTGTTTAAGAAAACAATATTTATTATTTTTTGTACATATTTTTATTCATTTTAACAATCATTTTTTTATCAACAGAGTTGATAAAAGTTTCGGGGAATCCCTTCAGTACGCTATGAATATTGCCAGGGACAACGATTTACACAGAACACAGGGAAAAAAATGTTGAAGGCAATAAATAAACATTAAATTATTATACACTAAAAAAATACGAAAATTGCGAAAATTACGAAAATCTGTATAAAAGTTATGCTTAATCTGTAATCTGTATTGGTGATGAAAAATCTGTATAGATACAGATAAATCTGTATATATGGCAACACTGAAGTCAAGTCAGTACTACAGTCGCTTAAAATCATGCAAGATCCAGTGAGTAAGGGAGACGTCGCCTTACATCATGTATTGCGCTGTCTCGCTTACTCACTGGATCTTGCATGGTTTTAAGAGATGGTAGTAAGGCCCCAAGTCTCTAAAACGTTTGACCTAAATACACTGACCAAATTCAAAAAAGGCCGAAAAGAACTAGTTTCCATAGTCGTACAAAGTATTTTAAAAAATTGCTACAGTCGGTCGGTCGTTCTGTCGCCGTCACTGTCATGCATGTAGTCAGTCCTGTAGTGCACTGTTGTGTGGATACTGTATAGAAATAGAACCACAGAGTAGAGTACTTTTGTATAAAATAGAACGTACACAACACAGTACGTAACAGAAAGTAAAATAAAGAAATGAACAGACTTCTTTCTAATTTGTGACCAAAATAGAACTGAATTCGTTTTGTCCTATTACAGTGACATTTTGCTTACATTATTTCCATTTTACGTGCTTATTGATCAGCACCATTTCTGGTTGCCTAAATGTTTGCGTCTCGTGTCATATTATAGAAGGAACCCTTAAAATGGGTGATATTTACATCGCGGTAGTATGTTCATCCAACATGAATCGTAGCATGGAAGCTCATGCATTTCTTGTCAAAAAAGGTTTTAAAGTTAAATCATTTGGAACCGGTGAAAAAGTTAAATTACCTGGAGCATCGGCTGATCGGCCTAACTGTTACGAGTTTGGTGTACCATATGATGATATTTACAATGACTTATTAGAGAAAGACAAAGGGTATTACACTCAAAATGGATTACTACATATGTTGGATAGGAACAGAAGGATAAAACCATGTCCTGAAAAATTTCAAGTGTCAACAGAGCGATTTGATGTCATAATAACATGTGAAGAGAGAGTATATGACCAAGTAATTGAATGGTTTGGTTCAAGAAGATCTGTGTTCAACCAACCTGTTCATGTTATCAACATTGATATCCAAGATAACCATGAAGAAGCAACAATTGGTGCTTTTTTAATAAGTGACATGGTGACTAAAATGGCTCAAAGTGAAGACTTGGATAATGATATTGATGAATTATTACATGATTTTGAAGCAAAGTGTCATCGGCCAATTTTGAACTGTATCATGTTTTACTGATGGTATATGATTTGACATGTTTTCAACAATTTCAATAAATTTAAAATGAAATGCCATCTCATTAATGCTTTTTTAAATTAATTATAGTATGAAATGGTATAGTAGTAAATTATTTTTCTTTCATGTTCCTCATAGCTGAGGGTCGTGACTCATGACCACAATCAACTATAACTCGTAAACTTGTGTAGCCTACTTGGCTGTGATAGTTTTCCTTTTAAACTCATTATATTTCCTACTGTCATGTTTTTTTTCATGTGCCCTACTACTATCTCTTAAAACCATGCAAGTTCCAGTGAGTAAGTGAGATGTCGCCTTACATCATGTATTGTGCTGTCTTGTCTTTCATCTCAGTGACGTCCTTACTCCATTTCACGACGTCCTCGTCACACAAAGGACACTTTTAGTACTCATTGCGGATAATATGATTCGAATCACCTAACATATAAACATATAGATCAAAGAATCTTTTTGGCCTTGTGGCTATTCCCCTGAGTTACCAGATAGTCTACTTCCAATCAGGTCAAAATAAGATGAGAGATGACGTCTATTCCCAGTTGTTACCACTGGCTTGTCACCACTGGGGACAAATGGGGAAAATAATCCCGATGATACATAAGCCGGAACCGAAGGCGTGATAGATAATAGGAATGGGTGTTTCAGCCAGCAAGATCGCGTTTTAATAGTAGGCATCGGAGATATGGAAAGAAAAGTGGCGACCCGCTTTTGCTCCTGTTACTACCTTAACCCGCATGAGGAGCTCGATAGCCTAGCGCGGGGGCGTATTCGTAACGATAGTGCGCGTCAAGTGTCGGTGAGTGCGTGGCCATGTTTGGATTGGTCGCTATCAGTGGCATTTCTATTTTAAGGTCCTCCCTGCTTCAGAAGGCACGTTTAGCCGTTGGTCCCGGCTGGTATCGGTAGATATAGCCGTCGTTAAGCTATTGCAGATGCCTTTAGGCAGCCTAAAAATCAATCTGACAGTGTTGGTCACTCACACCCGGGTGCTTTGAGCACGTTAAGCAGTTGGTCTCGGCTGTTATCGGTAGATGGCAGTCGTTAGGCTATGTCAGATGCCTTTTGACCATGATTAATAGCGTACCCTGGGCTCTGAAGCGTAAGCTGAAGATGCATTCTCTAAGCATCCAGTTTCTTTAGAACAAATTTCCGAAGAAACTGCTAAGGTTCCTGCTCACGCACTTTACAGTTGCTTTTAGATTATTCTTTGAGCGATTGTTCTGAAAGTTGTTGAAAAGCAGGCACATTAAGTTGCCAATAGGAACTAAAATGACAGATGTCCATTTGTGCCTACAGGAATGATTTGAAAAAAATATTCCTTATGTGACACAACTAGTTGTGCATACCAGTTGGTCCATAACGAAAACGTGGTATCAAATGCAAAAAAAATATTTAATGCCTGACCAGAAGTTATAAGCAGTCAAACAAACTTTCTTCATTATATAAAGTAGGTGAAACTTCTTATCATGGACACTGCATAATTTTTTCAGATATCTATATATATAAAAATCAATTGCTGTTCGTTAGTCTCGCTAAAACTTGAGAATGGCTGGACCGATTTGGCTAATTTTGGTCTTGAAATATTTGTGGAAGTTCAGGGAAGGTTTAAACGGTGAGTAAAGTGCAGGTTCAGGCGGTACGGAGTTCGCCGGGACAGCTAGTCGTTAATATTTTTTATCAATAATCACGAATGTTAATAATTATTTTATTTTACATCCTGGCCTGCACTGCGACCTTGAGCCTTCAGCGTGTGCGATTGTCTGCTCAGCAGGTTCGTTGGTATTCTGTGAGTAGGCTTTACGTATTTACAAAATAGTTTTGTATAAAATTTCATGCGAAAAATTGTATTTTAAAAACAACATCATACTAGCTATGCTCCTCGGATTCACCTGCTTGACATCTAACATTTTTTAAATCCAATCAGAATAGTTCTAGAGGGTCAAACAAAGGAACAATGAATTCTAAAAATGATGTATGATTATTTTACGGAGCAGACATTAAAAGAATAAGAAATAAAAATATGTGAAAGAAATCATTAATTTACTAAGCCTTTAACATTAGAAATGCACAAATAACATAGTATGTAATGGTTCAACCATTTATTTGTAAATGTACAATATATAGGCCAAAAAAGTAAACTTAAAACGGCAGTAAATAATGGAATTACAGTATAGATATACATACATATTAAGATCCGTGCAGATTAACTTGACGCTTTCCTTCCGAAATTTTGTTGAGTTGTCAGTCAGATAGGTACGAGTCATTTTAAATACGTATAAAATTGTTTGAAGCTGATTATTTTTTAACATTTCTTATTAATTTTTAATGCTACAAATGCTGTGTACATTCAAATCTCAATCTGCACGGAATATACAGAAGAAGTGATTATGCAGTGCAGTGCACGTGAAAAATCCTGAAATAACACTAAAATACATAAACACAAATGTCAATCCTCTGAATAATGATGCCAGTGCTAATTTAGGAAATAAAATTTGTTATTCTTTTTAGCTTATTCACATAGGTACTTTGCACTTAAAATAAATCTGTGTCATTTTTTTCTTCAAGAAATGCTTGTATACAATAATATTTTAAAAAAAGGAACAATAAATTAAAATACATATAATATGAGAGAATATTGTGGAATGGTTATTTATTCATACCGTGTATACACAAATTGCATTCGAAATTAATTGATGGGCGAATTTTAAATATTTTGAAAAGGTTCAGTAATACAACCTGCATTACATAATACTCGGAATTTAGGGATTATTGTGATAAAACATAATAAATATAAAACAGTTATATATAATATATATATGAAATAAATAAAGAAATAAGCACTATCTAAGTAGTAATTTGTAAGTAGTATTTTATTTTCTAATTAATTTATTCAGTGACTAAATTCATTATTTTATCACATCACAATGAAGGAAATCCTGCCAGAAGCAGTAAAATGCACTTTGTGTACAAATCGTAACAAAAATAAGTATAAATTAATACTTCTCGGGTTATGTCAAATTAAGAAATGCGCGACTATTTGTATATTATTATTATCGAGTTACCAGAGTGTAAAACATTAAGTGAACTCTAATAAAATAAAAGTAACACGAGACTTGATCGGTCGCATTGTCACACTTCAATAAAATTAATATTAACTATATACCATATTCGCCCATACATGAGCAACAGGCTGCACCCACACAGACTAAATAATTAATATATAATAATGGATCTAATCAATTATGGACAAATGTATGAGTATAGGTAGATGTATACAAAATAGGCTCGTCCTGCACGGGTTCTATTCGACCACCTTCATCGCACCTTTTGCCATGCGCAAATCGGTTTTATTGCAGGCAGTATAAAGTATTATTTGAACCTATTCTATACATAAATCAAGAGGTCGCACCAGCAATACTCGATTGCGCAAAATATGCTCACACCTTTGGCGATCGAAACAAAGGTAAATTAAGAAAAGAAATTCGATATAGAAATTGCGCAGTACAGAGCGATCAAATGTTAACAAAGTGATTTATCAAACATAGTTTGAGGAGTTAACTGGAGACGATGTTGACGGTGGTCCACAGCGTGTAGTACGAGCGGTACAGATTCATGTTAGGATGGTTACGAGACGGGTGCAGTAGTCGGCAGGTGGTACAGCAGCAGAAGAGCTCGCTCATTCCACGTCCATCTGCTCCTGCGGCTGGTTGTCGCTGCCGGCCGGCTGTCCGTCGCCCGCCGTCTGGTTGTTGGCTGGCGGAGGCGTCTTCTCTTTAGGTTTCGGTTTGTTCAGGATTGGATTGATTAAGTTCTCGAAGTTCTGTAACAATTTACTTTATTAAGGTATTTAAATTTAAAAATGACATATTTTATTATTATATCTTCGACCGAGCGTGTTTCCCGGTCGCATCTTCAGCTTACGCTTCAGAGCGCAGCTTTGAGAATAGAAAAAGATACAGAATAAAATGGTATCACCAAGTGTGACGTAATAACAGTTTGGTAGTTCTTGCGGTGCATTCGTACGAGCTCGTAGATATTTGCGATGCGGTGTGCGGGGGGGAGTCTTCAATATTGGGTGTTTCGTTTTCTATCGTGTATGCGTGTGTACGGTGTGTGTGTACCTGTCGCTCCTGCCGTATCTGGTGCGTGGTGTGCGGCGGCGGCAGATGTCTCGGCGAGCGCGCGAGCGCCTGTCGCGCCGCCTCGAGCCAGCCCAGCGCCGCCTGCGCCGCCTCCGACACCTTCTGCATGTCCGTCTCCCCGATGTGCGCGTACTTCACGTCACCTCCTCTGCAAACACCGACGACAACGCATTCATACTTATTGCACTCAACTAGACATGGGTAATCTCGACTCCGAGGCGTGTTTCGGCTCAATGATTAATCCGCGTCCGGTACCGACTCCATTTAATGATTCCTACTCTCTTGTCGGCTCCTGCTCACAGATTACTGTTCTGATATCCGATTTAATACATAATATACTGAAACCGGTAGGTACCGAGAACATTGTCTGTAGGTTCAAGTCAATCCTACACATATTAAATTGATTTCTCTACGTATTTTACAGGCTTAAGTAAGACACATTTTTACAGTATTAAGACTGGCAATAAATAATACTAATTAGGTAAATATATTTTTTTCTTGCATCCTCACTCGTATTTGCTATCGGCTTTCGAATTTTGGCAAGTCCGACGCCACAGGCGGCGAAACCCGTCCGAAACCAAGTACCTACGATCTACGATGCGGATCTAATAACTCGTGAGAGTCGATAAGAATTGCTCAGACTCATTGAGGGAATCGGCTGATCGGCTCATTTGAATCTTCTAGTTCGAAGTTACCCTTGGTCTACACCGAACCAGTTTACTATGAAAGTCGCAGAATCACGATGATACTACTAGAAATAATAAATCATTATGTAATCATGTATACTAAATTTCAGCCAATCTCTTGCAATAGGTAGATTAAAAGTACTATTTTATGATGCAAATTTAAAATTGAGAATTCTATAATAGTATTTGAAACTTACTTGTACTGGTCAATAGCTTTATTAGCTAATTGAATGGCTAAAGCGAAATCATCTAGTGCTCCTGGACGAAGTTCGAATTCTAGTCTCCTTTGTTTGATTGGTTCTCCTTCTGTTTTCAACTCCGTTAACTTGTCGCTGTACACCTTTAGGAAAAAAAAATTGTTGTCATTTTTTGCACATTTCTAATGACTATAAAAACTATGTTAAATAATAAAGATACGTAGTGGACGTCTTCCCTTTTGATGCCCTTTTCATCGAAGGTCTGCAACCACCAAAGTGCCACACACAAAAGACGAAGGCGTGGCGGAGGCGAAGACGTGCATTTTGTAATGTTCATTTGAGTTTCTAAAAAGGTCTACACGCCGCGGATCCGTATCACATGTGTAGTCTTTTATATAAAACTCAACGATAAAAAATGGACGCCTTCGCGTCCGGCTTCTGTGTGTGGCACGTTTAAATGCGACCTGCACTTTTGAAAGAACCGCTCGGAACGGAGATCATGCGTATTTATATTGTCAGATTAGCGTAGGTTTTGATCCAGGCCTCCTCCAGCCTTGAATCTCGCATAGTGCTATGCAAGCATTATAGACCACGTACTGACCTGCCTGTTCTGGTCCTCGCCCTCGTCGTACAGCCACTGCTCGAGCGCGTCGAGTTGCCCGACGAGGCGCGCGCGCTGCTCGTCCGCTACGAACTCGTGCAGGGTCTCTCCCTCAGACAGCTTGCCGCGCAGCTCGTACACATACTCCTCTAAGGCGTTGCGGGCATCCGCGCGCTCTTTCTCTTGTCTGTCCTGAGCTTGCATTTTGCCCTGGAAAGATGTTGATATCACTAAGTTGAACTTAACGTTTCTGGACTCGAACATTTTACGAATGATGGCGGAATTTGTACGAATAAAAAATTTAAATATAGAGAACCTAAATTAAATCGCATTAGTAAGAATACTTCACAAGTAACATGTTTACCACCACAAAAAATTTTTAAACCCCGGGGTTATTTTAATATTCCATTTTATAAAAGTCGACCTTTAGTTTCGTTTTCATTCGCCATTTTTAACGCAACTGAAACATTATGTCACCCTGACAGTTGTTAGCATTGTCAAAGCGATATTGACAGTTCATGATGGTAGGTTAGATTCATCGATTTAGTACCTGAGGGGGCTATACCATCTCTTAAAACCATGCAAGATCCAGTGAGTGAATGAGATGTCGCCTTACATGATGTATTGCGCTGTCCCGCTTTCTCACTGGATCTTGCATGGTTTTAAGAGATGGTAGTAAGCAACCTGGGGGGGTTACCGTCAACTTTTTAAGTAGTAGGCTCACTATCAAATGGTTTACTACCATCTCTTAAAACCATACAAGATCGAGTGAGTAGGCGAGACAGAGTAACACAGTAAGACGTCATCTCCTTTCATCATGTATTACGCTTTAAGAGATGGTGCCTACCACCATCTCTAATAACCATGCAAGAACGACTGAGTAAAGGAGATGTCGCCTTACATCATGTATTGCGCTGTCTCACTTACTCATTGGATCTGGACAGCGCAATACATGATGTAAGGCGACATCTCTCTTACTCACTGGATCTTGCATGGTTTTAAGAGATGGTGGTAGGCACCCTGGAATGTGTTCCTGAGCCACACAATTTATGTAACAAATGCCCTTATTTTTTGTATATCTTTCGTACAAATTCTACTACTTAAAATGATTATTTTTCTTAATACAAAGAATAAATAATTTCACTGTTAGTTTGGTGTAAGATTTGTTTGGCGTCAAATTGGCCAAACAAACAAAAAATTGCCACGTTGACAGAGACAAAAATATAAAAAATATCGTTGGTCCTTTTCTTACTCATGGACTTCCCTATTTCGCCATCTAACTTTGTCACCAAGTAAAAATTAATTGCTTAATCACAGGTACAACTACTTAATCTATGAACCTAACCTACCATAATGAACTGTCAATACCGTTTTGATAATGCTAACAACTGTCAAGATGACATAATGTTTCAGTTGCGACAATAATGGCGAATGAAAACGAAGCCAAAGGTTGACTTTAAAAAATTAAATATTAAAAAAACCCCGGGGTTTAAAATTTTTTTGTGGTGGTAAACATGTAACTAGTTATGTATTCTTACTAATTCGATTAATTTTATGTTCTCTGTATTTCAATTTTTTATTCGTACAAACGATGTATGGAGTTTCGCCATGACTCTTTGAATCGATCCACTGTCAATTTATTTGACAGCAAAATAGAGCAAAATTTAAAAAGACCATTCATAAACATCTTGGGAATGTGTTAACTAGTTAAATGTTTTGCTCACACGTAAGAGCCTAGGAACCGCATTCATTTACATTTTAAATTTATAAACAGATAACCGAAACTGCAGAATAAAGAAATGTATAATTTTAACACTTAACATGCTTAATAATATAAACCAATGCAAAAAAAAATGTACCTCTTGTTCCATGTAACTGTTGAGCTCATGTTGAGTGTAACCATGAGTTCTAGCATCTATTGGCAATTCAACAGTTTTCACCAGTACTTTCTTAGATTTCTCCTTTGTCTTATCCTTTTTGTCATCAGCATTGTCCTGAAAATGAGCGCCAACAGTTCATAACAAATATAAATTACATCTTCCCCACCACTGCACCACTTGGAATAATTTTTAATCTTAATTTATCTTTTAAACAAATTAATATTCCCAAGCAGTGTAGTAACCCATTTGCACCTGCTCCAACAAAATTGGAAGATATACCGTGGTATTAATTTCCAAAATACGATACTTCCAAAATTGTTAACTGCAAAAATAAGAAGAAAACAATCAATAATCGCAGGATAACAAAACATGCGTGGACACAGAGACAGGATTATAAAAGAATAAGATATCAAAAACAACATCACCGATCATAAGGCGTCATTAAAGCCTCAACGAAATATCTCTGTGCAAATGGGACCTCAAAAGGAGAATGGGGAAGTCTCATGTAGTTTTTGTGATGTTTGCTGCCCCTAACAACAAAAAAATAATAATAATAAGCTACTAAATATTACAGATATTGGGCTCAACCCTTTATGCTATGTTTTGAGAAACAAGTGGGAATAATGAGGTAAGAGTACTTGTTCACTGAACACTGCAACAATAAAGTCGATTGTGCCTGTGCTCAAGTTAAATAGAGCACAAGTCGAGTATTTGGTGATACAAAGTGAACTTACAAGCCCTAATTACATTATGTAAAGAAATTATTAAGTTCACTGCTGAAATAGTTATTGAAAAATAGGTGTTGCGTTCAACCGTCTGCAATTTAATAATTAAGACATCGTCATTAGGGCCTGCCAGTTAACCAGCCAAACCTATGAAAGCAAGGGGAGGGACAGATAGTCTGGCAACAAACACCACTCATGACACACGCGCTACCGACACGTACCCCGCTGAGCCACTGGCCTACTCTCTGTGTCCACGACTGTTTTTGTTGCGGCTCCTCGCCCATCACATCTTCCCTCACCTCTTGGTTGTCGGGGCCGTTTTGTTGCGACTCTTGGGACCCGCCGTTGGTCTCCATGGGTGCCTCTTGTGGCGCATTTTCCGTATTCTCCATCTCAATGTTTTCGTTTTGAGAGTTCTCTTGTTTCTTCTCGACGAGTGAGGCGGAAGCCACAGTTATGATACCATTAATGTTTACGCGGACTTTGAGTTTGACCTTCTGAGATTCTCCTTCTGAAGTAGGCTGGACATCTCTAATGTGCCATTGACCTAAGTAAGATAAGTATAAATTGACAAATGAACATCATACTAACAGATAAATATATTTGGCTTATATATACTTAATATTTTAAAAATAATTAAAATATTAGGTATGACATTACTAGTACATTTTTATTTGAGTATAAAGTTAGAATAGACAGTATTTAATTAACGTAACAGTTATTTAGACTTCTTTTTCACTTACCAATAAAAGTATCGGGGAAAGGAATTTGACCCGAATAGTAGGCACTGACTGAGAATGGTTCTTTCCTGTAGAATGTCAACATTTTTGTGAAAGGAGCTGCATGGAAAGCCGGGAACACCTGTAAGGATTAAAACAAATGCATTATGACAGCTTTTCTCAAAATTCATACAAAAATACAAAATACAGGGTAAAAAAAGGAGTCTCTATGTAATGCTTTAAACATCAACATAAGTAGAGTTTAGGGCTAAACCTGCAGCTGCTTACAACACTGCAGCTAGAGAAAGTATAAACACAATCAGATAGTATACAAACCTCCATGTCGCCGTCTTCGCCGCGGGCAGCGTCCCACGCGAGATGCACTGCATAGGGTTGGACATCAGTCACACTGAACTCGCGCACTCTCACAGCAGGGCTCAGCATGGCGCATTGGAGAGCGCAACCACGAGACACTGCCTCGTCCTGGAACAAACAGTTCAAATAACATGGCTGGAAGTTGGAAGAGATGTCTGTCCACCATCGCCTGTTCCTTTGTAATGTCGTTACATCACTGCTACAACTATAAATTATTATTAAGATAAAATTAAATGATAGAAACTTGTGGTAAACCATAAACAAACGGATTTATACAAATGCTACCTTCTTACTAGAGTAATCATATATCTATAGTCCGACTAATATTATAAAGGCAAAAGTTTGTATGTTTGTTCTTCTTCACACTTAATAGGCAAATTTCATGAAATTTGGTATGGAGATAGCTAAAACTATCAAAACCAGCATATGGCATACTTTTTATCCTGAAAAGTATGTCGTAAAAAGTCTGATAACTAATGATGCTTTATCAAGAGGCAGTCTGCTGTGTATGAAATACCACGGGTCGCATTGCGAGCTGCAGCTAGTTAGTGTTATAATAATTGTTGTAAGACTGAACACATTTTTGATTCAATTGGGGACACAGCTAGAGTGAGTATGAAAATAGTAGGTACTTTGTAACTTAAAACCACTCAAAAGTAGTGGTAAAATAACCATATACTTGTTTAAAGCTATATGGGCATACAATGTTACCTGGTTTAGAGTAGTTGAAGCAGTTTTTCCATAAACTTGTTCAATCAATCCTTTGACAGCAGGAATACGAGTAGATCCACCTACAATCTCTACAGAGTAGATGTCTTCAGGTCTCAGCTCTGGAAAATAATATTACAAACACTATTTATAGAAAAGAAAATGTTAGAAGAAAATAATAAATCCTACATTTCGGGAAGATTTTTTAACATTTGATTGGACTGTTCTACCAACAAAAAAACCAAGGAATTTAACAGGCTAATCCTTAGCCTACACTATAGTTTGAAGATATACCCTTAAAAGGAGTTTTAAAAACATGAATCATACTATACATCAGATGGTTTGGATCTTTACTTAGACAGACATAAAATCATTTGTATATATTTTATCTAAACAAAAGCAAAACAAAATTACGAAAAAATAATTCACACATAATTGGCAATGATCAATAATTAATACTAACTGGCATTATGTAAGAGATCCCTTAAGGTTCTCTCAACTCTAGTAAATGTTTCAGCACTAAGTTGTTCCATCTGAGCTCGCTGCATATCCCCGGAGACATCACGTTCCTCCATGAAGCACTCAATGTTCAATGGCAATCGAGTGCTATTAGCAGACATTTGCTTTTTCAGTTTTTCCACCTCTTGCAGTAGACGAAGGAAAGCTCTGAAAAATAAAGGTAAATACAATACCTCTAAAGGAAGCAGTGGTGTTGGAGCTGCTCTCTATGATCCACAGACAAACACCTCAAAATGCTGGTGTTTACATAAAGATGTTTGCATCATGAGAGCAGAACTAATTGCCATCGCAGAAGCCCTAAAGTATGTAGCAGATTTAACACAAGATATTGTAATCCTAACAGATGCAAGAAGTGCTCTGCAACACTTAGCTCGGTGTAACTCGGACAGCCGAGGAATGCCGATAGCCTATGAAATCCTGGGAATGATATGGAACTTAAGACAGAAAATTAAGTTACAATGGATACCATCCCACGTTGACATCCATAGTAATGAGGTGGCAGATTCCTTAGCAAAAGAGGCAGCTAGCAGAGGTGGTCGGGCTTTGTGTCTGCCATATGCTTCAGAACATGTACCTACCTTCAAATTGTATTGCATAAAGAGCTGGAAACAATACTATGATAAATGTTCTAATTCAAAGGGCATATGGTACAGGACCATACACTAGTCTCACGAGGGAATTATTAGTATCGAGGGAATTATTAGTATCGGCTTTCAGAGTAATGTCTGGCCATGTTCCAGTAAATAAATTTTATCGTTTGATGAAGATAAAACTGAAGATCTACTACATGTTTTGGTGGAATGTGGTCAGTACGCGGAGCTCAGAGCAAAATTTCTTAATGACAGTCCTCTGGGCAATGGTGACCTCAATGTAACGTTGGGATCGCCTTTGTCACGAGGAGCCATGTCTATTTACAAATTTTGGAGGGCAGCTATATCTAAAAGATA
The DNA here is from genome assembly GCA_947044815.1 of Apomyelois bistriatella. Taxonomy (NCBI): domain Eukaryota; kingdom Metazoa; phylum Arthropoda; class Insecta; order Lepidoptera; family Pyralidae; genus Apomyelois; species Apomyelois bistriatella. The sequence goes on from OX345693.1 coordinate 5,951,629, forward strand.
GTTGTATTCTGGTTTTCCAAGCCATAAATTATCCGATGACTATCCATACACCTTTGAGTTTCCCCATGAGGCTGGCATAGTCACACTTAAGTGGCTGAAGTCTCAAAAAAAAAAAGATTAAAAAAAAAAGGTAGTTCTATTATAATGATGAAAGTGCAATGGTAGAATTCATGGAAACAAATTATTGAAGAACGGGTTTTAAAATACAGGATCCAATCAGAATCCAGACTAACAATAAAATTATTAGTCTATGTTAATGCAAGCTGGTAACGAAAACTTTGTAGTTTTTCTTCCTTACAACTGTCTATTAACACACAACAAAAGATATGTTTTATTTATTTACCTTTGATTTTTCCTAGCATCAAGTTTGAATCTAGTCATGAAATCTTGGCAGAAGTATTCAGCCAAGGCCATATCAATATCTCTCCCACCACATTGAGGGTCTGATGCAGTTGCTAAAACTCGCAATTTTCCCTTGTTGAAAGCACAAGCTGAAACCTAAAGAAATTAATATATTCATATATTTGTTATACATATTGCATGTGTGAAATTTCTATACTTTTTACTGATTGGTTCATGCACCTATTTGTTACATAATAATAGTTTTTCTATTGTGTCTGGACCTGCTCATGTATATGTTTATACATACATACATACATATAATCACGTCTTTATCCCATACGGGGTAGACAGAGCCTAGAGCCATCAGACCTTAGACCACGTTTAGCATAATGGTAGTTGAATCAGGAAATCAATAGTGATGGGTTATTAGTTGCAACGCCTATGTTATGATTTCCCCATTCGGCGATTCCCTCTGACGACTTTTACGGCTTGCACGGGAAGAGAGGCAACTGGTACATTCTATGTTTTTCTTTTTCTCCCAGACCAGCATGGAAGGCATATGTTTATTATAATACAAAATAATGAATTTTATTTCACCAACTGATAGAAAAGTAGGAGAAAATCACCTGCAGGGAACTATGACCAAAGTCAACAAATACAACATTGCGAGGCTTTTCCTCAGGTGCTGGGAGGTCTTGTTTGTAAATGCCATATGCTAAAGCTGTGGCTGTTGTTTCATTCATGAGGCGAAGCACGTTAAGACCTGCAAGAAATAAGAAGTTTTACATAAATTGATTATTACATTTTTATATGAACTGAAAGTATCAAATAAATTTTTTAAATGAATGCTGTTTCTACAATTTAATCTATATAGATAAAAAATTGCATTACAATTAATTGACATAAATCTTACCAGCAATAGCTGCAGCATTAAGAAGGGCATTTCTTTCAGCATTGGTGAAGTAACTGGGTACTGAGATTACACAGTCATTAATTTGAGTCTGTAGTGCAACAGTTGCTATATCTTTTAATTTTGTAAACAGCATTGCGGTTATCTAAAACAACATATAAGCTATTTTTGAGTATGTTAATTAAATGTATGTTCTCTAATGTATGTTCAAAAATTATCTACCAATAAAAAATGTAGAGTTCTGTGACACAATGATAAAGAAATATAAAACCATCAAAATTAAGATTATGTACTTGCATTTTGAAATGAGTGTTTTGAACTCTTACATTCAATATCTAGGCATCTATAAGTAGGCTGGTACTAAGATTAATACAAAAAATAAAATATTAAATATTTAGTCTAACCTGCTCAGGGCTGAAGACATTATCTTCTCCAAGGTAATTGACTCTAATGCCAATACCACCATCAGCTCTTTGCTCAACTTTAAATGGAAAATGCTTTAACTCTTTTTGAACAAGTGGGTCGGAATATTTTCTTCCAAGAAGTCTTTTGAAGCCAAATACAGTGTTTTTCATATTTGTAACCATCTGGTTTTTCGCAGCCACACCCAATATTCTGTTCTTCGGAGAGAAAGCAACACATGATCTAAAACAGTTAAAACAATAAAAATCTGTTGAAATGAAAATTATTGTTATAATTAATTGTTAAATTAAAAATTGATGAATGTAAGTTTTATGATCTTTACCAAACACACATAATATAAACATTAAAATTCATTAGCTAACCATGGGTCAGAGAAACCTATACAAGAATAAATTTAACATATTGCAGCAGTGTAAATACATTAAACAAATAGTCGGACATTCTTACTCAGCTTAGCAGATGCTAAATGCATGCTGCAGGCTTTAAATTGGCGAGATTGCAAAACCATAAAAGATTGGACTTCTTTCTACAGATCTTAAATGATAATGAACATGAGATAACCTTAAAACTACACCTAAAAATTGTAATACACTGTGCTATTGTTTGATATTACTATTTAAGTAAGTAAAATAAATGTATATTTAATGAACATTGGAATATTTATTGTATGTGAACAGTTTATTCCTAACTAGAAATTTCTATCAATCAACCTCTAGACTAGCAAGGTTAAAAAAATATTTTGTGTGTAGTTCAGACACTGATACTTAATTATTAAGGGTTTTTATACTTTAAACATTATAACAATATGACGTAGGTACTGTATAATTGTAGTAAATGTAGGCTCCTAAATACAAATATATTTTTTGAATTTTTCCATGTAAAGATGACAGCTCTATTAGTCGTCATGGAACTATTTTAAATGGCAATTTTACTAAATAATTTTATAGACTAATAACGACGTTAGTTCATAATATTATAATAAATAGGTAAGTGATAGTTTTACTTACGGAGTACCCCGTAAACTGTAATCATTGGCTATAGTCTCTATACCACCTGCTTTAGCAACAGCGATGTAACAAGATTCGTTGCCGAAATCAATACCAATGACGGACATCGCGGCCATTATTATGGATAAATTTTATTTTAATGAAGCTGTAAGTAAACAATTGTAATTTTTCACTGGATATCGCAAGATATAATAACACGTTGTCTCAGCACACTGACAATCAATCAATCGCAATCGCACGCAACGCAAACGATCGCCGGTTCGCCGCACTTTTTCGTACCGGAATTTTCTAGAACTGTCTGTCAATTTCTGACATATGTCATTATTGTATAGGTAATCCAAAAACAAACTTTAGGCACACACATTACATGCTCATGCACGCATGATGGTTTTCCATCAAACAAAGGGATGGTACTCGAAAGATGAATTGAATCGACTGATTTCTTATACAAAATCCTAATTTTTTTAGTTTAAACCAAGAATTTTGCGATGATTTACGATGGAACAATTAAATCAACTGATTTCCAAACAAATCATCGCAAAATTTATGATATAAATTAAAAAAAAATGATTTGTTTGGAAATCAGTCGATTCGATCCAGTGAGTAAGGGAGATGTCACCTTACATCATGTATGGCGCTGTTTCTCTTACTCATTGGATCGAATCGACTGATTTCCAAACAAATCATTTTTTTTTAATTTATATCATAAATTTTGCGATGATTTGTTTGGAAATCAGTTGATTTAATTGTTCCATCGTAAATCATCGCAAAATTCTTGGTTTAAACTAAAAAAATTAGGATTTTGTATAAGAAATCAGTCAGTGAGTAAGGGAGATGTCACCTTACATCATGTATGGCGCTGTTTCTCTTACTCATTGGAGCTTGCATGGTTTTAATAGATGGTAGTAACCCCCAAGTGGCCTACTATCATCTCTAAAAACCATGCAAGTGAGTAAGCGAGACAGCGCAATACATGATGTAAGGCAACATCACTCTTATTACTCACTGGATCTTGCATGGTTATAAAAGTGTGGTGATATGCGGCCTCATTTCTCTTCATAGAGCTTTTCTATTTTTCACGACATTGTCAACTGTCTATTGTATTTAATATGATTGTTATTACCATACGCTAATTTTATCGAATAAAGCCATATAATTCTGAGAATGGTTTGATATTCTACAAATAGATAGTGGTAGGCCACCCGTAAGTTGAATCCAGGGCCGTAAAATAATTATAAAAAATGAACATCTGTTAGTGTCACGTAGTGATTACATACTCTTTGCTGTCACTGTGTCAGGGTGACAGCTTGGCAGGACAGGTCAGTTGGGCAGGTCAAAATAAAATTTTACTTACTTATTACAAACAAAATTAATCTGAATCAACAAAACCGAAATTAAAGTAAAGCCGGTAAAATACTCATGAGCTGCAGCTTGGTATAATTTATACATATTTTCAAAAAACCATTGTCAATACGGTAATAATTTATATTGATACTATATTCCAAGTTAAAAGGTTATCTCTCCGGCAAAAAACACGCTTTGCGCGTTGCGTATGGTTGCGTGACTCTTTACGTGTCGGAAGGTCACCTTCAGGCGATAGGTAGCATAGTTTACGCTCTACTTGTCTTAAAATTTTTTTACTTAATATCACTGGATCATTTTATTTTAGCAATCAGTATGAGTGGAGAGCCTCAAGCGAAACGTCCAAAAATGAGTGAGTTGGAACAATTAAAGCAATATTGCACAGTGGTGGCAGACACTGGGGACTTTGAAGGTTAGTGTAGTTTTAATTTTATTTATTATTTAGAATAGAATAGAATGTTTTGGAAAAATGTGCTCCTTTGTCATCATACATGTAAGTAAAAAAAAAATAATTTCACTCTTCAGCTTTCAATCATCTACTATAATTTCTAATTGCAGCTATGAAAGCTTACAAGCCTACTGATGCAACCACAAATCCAAGTCTTATCTTATCGGCGGCTGGTATGGAGCAGTATGAGCATCTTTTAGACAAAGCTATTAAACATGGAAAGGATTCTGGCAGGTACTCTATAAATCTGTTAATATCACATTCAATTTATGCAGAAGTTTTTTTTGGCAGTCCTGCATATAGTTTGTGAAAAACAGAAAAATCAACAAAAGATGCTATTCAATCATAAATTTATTTTAAGAAAGATCAACAGTATGGAATATATTTTTATTTATTAAACTATTTCAACAATTTTAAATCCTTTTACTACTAAGATGTTCATCTTATAATGGGTAGTCTCATGCTGTTTAAAAAACAAACTTAGCATGTATTATGATGAGTAAATTTTTAAATAACTTCTTTCTGGTTTACAAAACTTATGCTCAAATATTGTTTTAAACAATAATTTTTTCTTCGATATCTAAAGTTTTATGTGCATTTTTTCAGCAATGTTGAAGAGCAAGTAGCAGAGACTTTGGATATGTTGAGTGTGTTGTTTGGTTGTGAAATTCTTAAAATCATACCAGGAAGAGTGTCTGTTGAAGTTGATGCGAGGTAAGCTCAGTGCAGATGGCCAAATACTGGGCGAAGTCAATATAGAGTCCATGACTTGAAAAGAAGAAGAATGTCTTCCTTTTTTTTTCATTTGTTTATTAAGAGATCTGAAATTGGTCATTAAAACAATGACCACTTTGAACTTTACAATCGCAGACACTATGGTTTTTCAATTGCTTGTTATTCACTCGTGGGTTACTGGGCATTCAGTGTGTTAAACTAGTATTTCTATATTGTGTCATTTTAACTTGCCATGAATTTATACTATTTGAGTTAAGAGAGCACAGTTACATAACAAAGTTAAACTAGGCATTGATATGTAGGTAAGAGTTCAAGGTAAAGTTTTTATTAAAAACATTTAAGATTAACCATTATGGATAATACTGAGGTGTTTGATACATTCAATGAAATTAAAGATAATATTTATAAGTTAAGATTTTAAATATATCTCCAAATCTTATACAAAATGTTTGTTTGTTTATTTATGGACAGTGACACCATCTGATTCTATTGATCACTTGCGTCATTGTGATTCTAAATCCGATAACTTATTATATAAAGCACTAAATCAGTTTGTAGCTGTGGTGGATAAAATGTAAATGATGTGAGAAAAAACTGATGGTAAACTCAATTTATTGGATTTTATAAAAAATATCAACAACAAGAGAGAAACAATGGAACATGAAGCCGAATAATATGACAAGACAAATATAAAAAAAGAAACAATAATAATAATACAAAAGAGTTTGTAACAGTAGCAGAATGGCAATGCCTAAAAATATATGTTTTAATAATTTACATAATTTTTTCGAGAAATGATTTTTAAATGATGGTGGTGCTAGTGTTCATCGAGGTATCACCTTAAGGTGGTATACTTTTGTGGCCCACGGTGCATAATAAATCCAAACATAAGATACAGTGTAAAACTCAATGACCACTTCGTATTTAAAAAGAGCTGACAGACATATTGGTTGGTTTTTTTTTCAGATTATCTTTCGATAAAGATGCTAGCATAGCAAAGGCAATCAAACTGATTAATATGTTTGCTGAATATGGTGTTAAGAAAGAAAGAATCTTAATTAAACTGGCATCCACATGGGAAGGTATTCAAGCAGCAAGGTACCTAACATTGATTTTAATTTATCCTCATTCAATTTCATTGCATGGATTTTTTTATCTGATTTTGTTAGCAATTTTTATTCTATAGCATGGACTTAAAAAAATTATAGGTTTAGTGTAGGAATCAAATACTTCTTTTGGATCATACGATTTGTCTCTTCCTTGTCTCATTAGTTGTATTTATTTATATGGTCTTAATCCATAAATTTAATAAAACCCAGGACAGGTTATGTCTACGTCCTGTAACAGCCAATTTTTTCGAATTAAAATGATTATCTTTATGTCTATAGTAGAAACAGATATATTCGAAAAATATCTGAATGCTAGACTTAGTAATAAATAGCATATAAAATAGCATTATAGCTATAAAATGTGGTAGTAATTAAATAAATTAATTACAGTATTCGGGTCAGATTTCTACTGTGTAACAAATGTGATAAAAGGGCTTATTGTGTAATGGCTGTATTTTTTAAATGATTATTTTTATTATTTTGTAGAGATTTCAGAAGTACTTAAAATGACCTTTAGAGCCACTGGACTTTAAATTTTAAATAAAAAAAAACCAGATAGTATGTCTTTCCTTATTCATTGTAAGAAACTCATATAAATGTGATTTTATGTGCAGAGAATTGGAGAAAAAACATGGGATTCATTGTAATTTGACTCTATTGTTTTCTTTGTACCAAGCTATTGCTTGTGCGGAAGCTAATGTCACTCTCATATCTCCGTTTGTTGGAAGAATTTTGGATTGGTAAGTTTTGTTTACTATCATTATTTACAACGTGATTTGGTTATTAGTATCATGCCCTGCCATATTCCCTATTCCTACCAGAAAGCAGGAATACAATCATTAAACGTTTCTGCATTTACTATGTTGCATCTAAGTTTCCTGAGTCCTGGAATCCACTAGATGTCATAGGAAATTATCGCAAGATTGGGCATTATTTTCATGGCCGCCGTTTGCCCGACGTCGTCGTGAAATCCGCCCACTGGTTAAAATAAATTTAGGATTCTTTAGTCGCGTTTTACGACATCCGCCTAAATATGATTATCATAAGCTGATCTATATATTTCTTTATGCAAAAAAAAGTTACTACTCTTGGTTTCATACATTGTCTTCCTTAAACAAAATGATACATACATTTGTTAATTTGTAAATTGTTTGTAACATATATGAACTACTAACATGGTATGCACTAAATATATGTACTATAGCTTAGAATCTTTTCAAATTACAGGTATGTGGAACATACTAAAAAGACATATGAGGCTAAAGAGGATCCCGGCGTGGTTTCTGTGACGCGGGTGTACAATTATTACAAGAAGTTTGGATACAAGACTCAGGTTATGGGAGCATCATTCCGTAACATAGGGGAGATCCGAGAATTGGCGGGTTGCGATCTGTTGACTATCAGCCCTAAGCTGTTGCAAGAACTGGCTAATAGTGACCAGCCTCTTAAAAAAGTAAGTAAATATTTTTATTCGGCAAAAATTGGGGGAAGCAGAAATTAAGTCCATATTAAAATCAAGTCAATTGTAATATAAGTTAATCTACAACCAATTTTATTATGCATAATATGTTAATGTATGAATTTTTTTACATTAAATAACCTCCATTAGCTGCAATTGTTTTTTTTAATTCACGTATTTTTTAAATAATGAAGCTATTATGAAATAGTAAGAGGAAGAAAATGTAATCAATGTATTATTCTATTTATCAGGTGCTCGATTCTAAACTTGCCGCGCAAGCTGATATCGAAAAAATATCTCTGACTGAGGCTCAGTTCCGTTGGCATCTTAATGAAGACCAGATGGCTACCGAAAAACTTTCTGACGGTATAAGGAAATTCGCTGCTGACACCAGAAAACTGGAATCTCTCATCAAAACGCTCCTGGCTAAAAAGTAAAACTTACGAAATGGGCATAAGAAAAGTGTTTTTATAAGAGTACAGTATAATTTTTATGGTTGTGTTAACACAACACATAACAGTCAAAAAATAGGTACTTACTGAATAAGATATTTTGTATATTCCGACACTATTTTGTTATTTTTTTACAGCATGTTCTTACTAGTATATATGTTATGTAAATAGCATTGTTTAAAAATGTTAACTTCACTTTATTTGGAGACATATAATTTATAAGACTAAAGTGGGACCACAAAAATCATTCCAAATTGTATATAAGTATGCTTTATTTTTTATACGGGCAAGGTACTTTATTCAAAAATAAACCATAATCATATTTGATATATTGCATTTTTTTTCTGTAACAAGTGAGCCACATTTTATGTTCTTTAAAAAATGAATGAACCTCCGCTGCGGGCATTGAATGAGAAAATCGCGCGGAGGCAATTTTTTTTACTAACTTCAATCCATTACACACATGTAATTTAAACTTTAGTATCGTATCGTCGGTGTACCTATATAAATATATTTACGAGTATATGAACTAGATGGTTATTAGCAGTGCCCCTAGTATGAGTTTTTCTTAACGCAGACGCTAACGACTGCGTTAGCGATTTAGTATGGCAAACCTGTACAGCGCCTCTGGCGGATAGTAAGGCAACTAAGAAATTCCATACAAAATCCTAACGCAGTCGCTAGCGTCTGCGTTAAGAAAAACTCATACTAGGGGCACAGGGCTCGGTAAACCTGGTTAAAATAAAAAACCAGCTTGTTTTTCTGCCCATACATTTTTACAGCGACCGCTATCATTACGGTTTCGCTCAACCGGTATTTCCCTTAAAATAACGGTCTTTACCAGGTAGGACACTAAAATCAGCCGCTATATTTATTTACCAGGTTAAAGACCGTCATTTTTGGTTCTTTAAAATACCGGTTCCTAGCCTTGGTTATAAGAGTTGGATAACTTTATTATATCCTAAAAATAAGTTGTTTTGCGTGTTGAAGTCTTGGATAAGAGCAAGTTTTTAACTAAGTTAGCTTGAGGCAGTGCCGTAAATAGGGCGGTGCCACCGGTGCCCAGGCACAGGGCGGAAAAGACCAGACCAGGCAAGACTATAAGAGGGCGCTGTTATAGAACTCCGCTAGGGCGCAGAAAATTTGTATTATCTAAAAAAACAAGGTCGCAAATATAGAAGCTCGCACAGGGCGCAGAAAAGGCTATTTACGGCACTGAGCTTGACCATTCAACCTTTTGACGACGTTTCAAGGGAAGGATTATGAGAAAGTGTCATTCAACCGGTTGAAAACTGTAGTATATGGTCGGGTGAACATATTATGTTATGTATATAATGGTACGTGAGTAGGGCAAGCGGCCGCGCACCGTCCTGTGATCAATACGCTGCTCTACTTTCAACGGCCTTCTCTACCGCCACAGCCTCCCTTAGGTATGCCTGCTGCCATGCTCTCATCATGCACTAAGTATATGAATGAGTATACTGATAATTTTATTTGCCTCAGTTATTTGCTTACAGTGACAGTTTTACCTACATATATAAAGCAAACTACATAAGAATAAAAGTAAAATAAGTATATTTTCATTGCAAAGTTAATTCGCACGAGAATTAGATCTTTAATAAAAATATCTTTTTTTTTTAAGTTTGCAACTTGCATTGAAAGCGGCAAAAAAACCACGTACTTAAGTTGTATGGGAGAACCATTCAAATATTAAAATCACGTCAGTTTTATGGAAGAATCTTTCAAATATTTATTTTATTTTGTTTTTAGTATCTATTTGTATTAGCGGCAACAGAAATACATCACCTGTAAAAAAAAAAATCAACTGCTTATTAGCTATCACGGTTCATGAGATATTCAGATTGGTAACTGACGGACGGACATGAACAATCTTAGTAATAGGTAATAGGGTCACGTTTTTACCCTTTGGAACCCCAAAAGCTAAAACGTGGTATGTATCGTTGCTATGGACCGATTGTGATGAAATTTGGTAGGGATGTAGTTAACGACCTGAGGTCAAACATAGGCTACTTTTGGGCGCGATATAACCGAGACCCACGCGGGGCGAAGCCGCGGGAAACAGCTAGTGTACCTATATCTTAAGCCATTAATACGTGCAGAAATTATAATAATTATCTGTAACGTGTGAATTAAATTTTCAAATGCTATCAATAATTACATAGTAAGTGGTAATTTAAGAATATTATGTTAATTCAAAGAAAGTCTTTTATCATTAAGTATAGTTATATGAATAAATAAGAATGGTCATCCAAATGTAGAGCTGATAGAGTTCGTAGAAGGGTCTCTTCATCTTTCGTTATCGGAGTTGTTTGGCTTCTATAGCTAAGAATAATGAAGTACCTGTGAGATTTCAGCACAAAATTTATTTCAGTTCGTTTGCGACGAATTTCATAGAGGGATAAAGTAGGGTGAGGGGTAGAGGGTGGAGGCGGAGTCTTGATATTGACCTAGATGTTCATTCAGAGTTCGGTCGATGCGAAACTTGACATCTGCGCGTTCCTGCGTTTTGTATATTTCGATTTAATGTGTACTTAACTCGTCCTCCTCTTCCTTCATCTCTAATATATTACATGTTATTTAATTGGTGAGATGACCCGAGACAAAATTACCCGTGCGATTCTATACACTATAGCAGTATCGCTCCAGCATCGAGTGTAATGTGCCGTGCGATGGTTGAAGGCCCCTGTACCATCTTGTTAGATATTATGGGTATAATGGTCCGACTTCGATTCGTGCTTAAATAGTTTTTTTATTTGTTCAACATGGATAAACCCAAAGGCCATATTCCAGCAGTGACGAAAAGCATTCCAGTAATGGAGATAAACTGCGCTGACGTGAGTACTTGAAACCACTTAAACATTTCTGTATGGGTACCCATTGCAATCGATTAAGTCTTCTATAAAATTTTAAATACTTAATTTTTCTTTAATAAAAAAGTCTTCCATAAATTGCTATAGATACTTTCCTAAAATGATAGCTGCATAATTTCTTAAATTATCTAAGCATAATTTGTATTTCTGATACTAAGTAGGTATATAGGTATTATGATATACTTAATGAAAAAATAAATTAAATTGAAATGCTACCGATTTTGGTTGTACCTGGGCACCTAAGTATACTTACAGGGTGTACAGTATACAATAGTGTAAGTAGGTATATAGAATAGCGATGATTAATTAAGACGTACAAATCTTATTTACATCATTGATCAACGTCTATCTCAAAAGGTGACTTCTTTCGCCAAATTTTGCTACTGGACCTTGATTTATTGTCATTGGATTTATGATTCCTTCCTATGTAGGTAGAAAGACATGCGGCCCACGTGATGTAAAGCAAACGGTATAAAAATTGTACCAAAACCTTAAACATCGTAAATGTTATATCTTAGAGTAGCGCTTTTCCTCATCATCAAAAATGATTACCTTCTCAAAATGGAGACCTTTTCATTAGGGTAGTAGTAATGTAGCTACGAGTAGGAAATTATTTTTCTTATTTTATGCAAAATATTAATAATTAAATTATATGTAATTAATAAATTTAGTTTCGAGAAGAGGTAGGACGAGATCCCCCGGCGGAAGAAACGGAGCCAGAACGCGGGAACTGGACTGGTCGATTTGATTTTCTTTTGTCACTGCTGGGCTACAGCGTGGGCTTAGGAAACGTTTGGCGCTTCCCATATCTTTGTTACAACAATGGTGGAGGTGAGTTGATAGGTTTTCTTAGAATTTAAAGAAATATACGTTACCTATCTACAAATTTGACATCGGTCGGATCGAGTAAAATCAGTTAAATTGTAGTGTGTTTGAAGAACTAAAGGTATAGATATCCTTGTGAAATATCACGATTCTCCTGACAAATAGACTAGTTTATACTTAAGTACCTAAGTAGTATAATTAAGTAATCGCTGGGCATTGTGAATATAAAAAAGTAGCTCAAACCACCAGTAAAATGTTAGTAAAATGCAGTAATTGGTTTCTATTAAGAGTACCTAAGTTTTGCCGGTATAAGGTGGTCATGCTGGCCATGTCATTAGCACCGTCCATGAAGATTTCAAGAAAGAAAGAGAATCAATCGAAAGAAGAACATAGCTTAACTTAACCAAAGCATTAAGATCAATCATTAGCTTAATTGTTTATAATATCATGTTCTATTATAGCGTGGGAGAGAAATTAGGCATTAAATAGTGTTGTCAAAAAATATTTTACATCGTACCTACCTATTTGTGATTTATTAATTGAAAAAGTTTATACGAAATAAGATATAATAATTGATATTTCAGGTGCATTCCTGATACCTTTTACGGTGATGCTAATAATAGCGGGGCTCCCGCTTATGTTTATGGAACTGTCTTTTGGCCAGTACGCCGCCCTGGGCCCGGTTGCCGTCTACAACAAATTCTGTCCTCTTTTTCGCGGGCTGGGCTACGGCATGGTCATTGTTTCTAGTATCGTTATGCTGTATTACAATCTCATTATCGCATGGACGATTTATTATATGGCTGTATCTTTTGCGAGTATTTTCTATCAGCTGCCGTGGCAAAATTGTGATGCTGATTGGAGCACACAATGTAAGTACCTCAATTTTTATTACTACATAGTATAAAACAAAGTCGCTTTCTCTATCCTTATATCCCTATGTATGCGTAAATCTTTAAAACTACGCAACGGATTTTGATGCGGTGTTTTTTTATAGAGAGTGATTCAAGAGGAAGGTTTTTATGCCCATGCGAAGCTGGGGCGGGTCGCTAGTTAGTTTGATACTTGTGGTACTTACTGATATTGCTATACCTACTATTTAAACTTTTTTTCTTGAGACTATAGCTCGAGTTAAAGGGAGCTGTTCCCCCAAAGCATATGTGTGTTACGCTTCTCGTAAAACTTGTTTCTAGTAAAACCATACCAGTAGCATGTTAGGACCAAGCAGAAATGCATTGTTTAATTGTTTACATTTTTTCAGTCTGCTATTCTTACGAGGAAGCTGACCAATGCGAGGTTAACAATGGAACCTACTATTTGAGGAGATGCTTCAATCAGAGTTACGCCGCTCTCCACAACATTGCTGCGTTAGCAGAGGTGGCCCTGCGACGTCCTCCAGCTGAGGAGTACTTTACGTTAGTATTTGTTCGTTTTAAGAGTTCCGTACGTGAGAGCAAAAGCGGAACCCATATATGATCACTTTGTTGTCCGTCAGTGAAGTATTTTTTTATCAGGAACCCTTAAAGTTATTAAGTTTAAATTCATTCAAATAGGTTTACGTTTACCAAAGAATTTCGCGCGAATTTTTTTTTTTAATGTATGACTTTTACGTACTTTTTCGGCTGACAAATAATCAAATATATAAATCAACGCAAATTCATTAAAAAAAATTCGAAAGCCGTTTACTTAGAATCATGATACCCCATCCAGACTCACGTCGAGAACACCCGAGAAAGTACCTCTCTCTCTCTCTCTAGCTATAGTTCAAAGCGAGAAAGACGATCGGTTCTCGGATGTTCTCGGCGTGAGTCTGGATGGGGTATGAAATTCAGAAGAAGCAATGCCATACTTCAGGGAAAACATAAAAATTGATAAAAAATCTAACAAATTCAAACACATAAGAAAGTCCGAATCTTAAAATAACCTGTTTGGCATATGTTTATGTGGTGGTACGGATGTTATGGCGCGAGATCGACTCGCACTTGCCAAAAAAAAAATAAGCCTAGCCAGATCAGTCCCTAATCAGAATTAAATCAAATATCGGAATTATTTCGCACTTTTTTTTAATCTTCTTTTAATGTATTATCATGATTTCAGTAATCAAGTGCTTGGTCTTTCTGCTGGCATCGAAGAAACCGGCGAAATCCGTCTGGGGATGGCGATTTGCTTGCTGGCTGCTTGGCTCATTGTGTTTTTATGTTTATTTAAAGGAGTGCAGTCATCAGGGAAAGTTAGTACATTCTACTTATGAATATTCTAGTACCTAACTGTTTTTCATATTAGGTTTTTCGAGATCACTGCCCAGAAGTACAGGCTCTGTATCAATTTTACAGGTGGTGTATTTTACTGCACTTTTCCCATATGTGGTATTGGTGATCTTATTCTTTCGTGGAGTGACGTTGCCAGGTGCTTCTACTGGCATTCTGTTTTATCTAACACCAGACTTTAGTCAACTCGCCAATGCTCAGGTACTTACAAATAACTCCTTACTTCATTAGTGGTTTTCCTCTACTCAACTGTATCCTATTTAGTATCAAGTATGATTGGAATTACGGAAATAAATGAAAATAATTATTTTGTAAGTTTTGTGTGGCCAGATTTATTTACAGCAATTATAAAATGATTTTACTTTTAGGTTTGGGGAGATGCTGCTGTGCAGATATTCTTTGCTTTGAGTCCTGCATGGGGAGGATTGATAACACTCTCTTCTTACAACAAATTTACCAACAATTGCTACCTGTGAGTTATATTTACTCTTTTACTTACAATCTTAGCATATTGACTTTTTATCTTTAATTGATTCCACATATTCCTGTTTTTAGGGATTCGTTAATCGTAGCTGTTTCGAATATTGCCACCTCGTTCTTTGCCGGTCTGGTCATCTTCTCTGTCATTGGTTTCCTGGCTCATGAGTTGGACGTTGGCGTGGACAGAGTCGTGGATCAAGGAGCAGGACTGGCCTTCATCGTGTACCCGGAAGTTGTGACTAGGCTGCCTGTGTCACCTTTGTGGTCGATTCTGTTCTTTGTCATGCTGCTTACTCTTGGGCTCGACTCTCAGGTATGTGATTGTCTTTTGAAGCATTATACATATAAAGGTTTCGATGAATCACTTTTAAAATAGGAAATCATATATGATTTCAGTTCGCGCTTATGGAAACTGTGACAACGGCTATATTAGACAGATTCCCAAATTTCCGGCACAAAAAAGGATGGGTCGTTTTTACTGTGGCTGTTTTTGGATATCTAGGAGGATTAATATTCACTACAAACGTAAGTGAAACACTAGAATTTTTAAGATGTAGGTTGTGCATTTACCGATATATAGATAGAGGTAAGTTTGTTATATGAAACATTCACTAAGTGAAACTGTGAAACTTTTTATTGAGCATGATCTTTTTCAATTTTCAGAGCGGAATGTATTGGCTGCAATTAATGGATAAGTACGCTGCCAACTGGTCTGTCCTCATCATCGCTATCGGGGAATGCATCCTCATAGCTTGGATATATGGAGCTGAGAAGTTTTGCCTGGACATCCAGGATATGATCGGAAAACAGACTAAGCTGTGGGTCATCTTTTGGAGTGCTATGTGGCGCGTCATTACGCCAGCTGCTCTTGTGGTATGCATAGCCCTTTGTCATCTATTATATTTGTTTATACTACTGAGTAGGCAATCAGGTCCTACGCTGAACTTTGAAGATTACTTTTTGGATTACTTGCAAGTTTGTATTATGATATCGCGTGTTGTTACTGGTTTGAGTATTGGATTAACAGTTTCACTATTAAAATTGCCTCCTGTTTTAGTTCATTCTGGTGTTTAACTGGATCGAGTACAAGCCTGCTTCTTACGGCCACTACGTGTACCCGATGTGGGCCGATGCTGTGGGCTGGTTCCTTGGTGTGTTGCCGGTTGTCGTAGTGGTATTGATGGCAGTTGATCAGATCTGCAGCGGACCAGACGAGCTGACTATCATGGAGGTTAATAAAATACACATTTATGCTTGTTTGCTAATAGTACTTATTAGGTATTGTAGGTTCAATAACGATTTAATAGGAACAGAAAGAGAAGGTGATCAGGCATTAGGTACCAACGTTATTGCTTCTTTTATTTTAAGTATTGTTTTGAGTAAAGATGGTCGACTCACTTAACGGAAAGTTGTTACTGTTGCCTATGGAAGAAAGAGCCGTGCTAAGTTTGGCATATTGTGCGATTAGGGAGCGCTGCTGTCGATGCCTAAGTCACCTCCAATAGAGAGCTCTATATCATAATAGATATTGATAAGTTTATTTTTGTCACATAAGTTCATTTTGATAAGTTCTCTCTTCCCGGTTGTTAGAAGGCGCGTGTGCTCGCGCGACCAACTGAGGAGTGGGGAAAGACGAGCGCGCCGGGCGTGTCGGCGGTGCTCCGCTCGGAGCCCGAGCTGTCGCCGCCGGTGCTGCTGCTGCACGGCCGGCCCGTGCTGCGCGAACGTGGCGCCTGACCCCCGCACACGCACCCACTGCTCGCCATGCGCAAGGTAGCTTCAACTTGATGATCTTAATAAAAAAAGTAACCTCGTTTTTTCATGTCTACGCACAGGCATATTGTTTCTCAATAGCGTCCACTGCTGGACATGGGCATATCCCTTGAACAATAGGCGGCCTGCATCCAGCGCTACATCGCTAGGCGTTAGACAATCTGGTAAGCGGACCTCTCATACTAAAAAGGCATTAGTTTATTGCCACTTAAGTAACTAAGAACTAAGTTAGCTTAGCAAATTGTTTGAAATAATTATATTTCGATTCGCAGAAGAACGCCTAAATGATTTTATAAGATACAGCTACTTCATAAGATTAATAATACAAATACAATAAAACTCGTATGCTTTCTATAATAGGTATTAAACGCTGTAGCATGGTGCTTACAAGTTAAACAATGTTTGTTCATACTGTGTGATATGTTAAGCAGAAATATTTGGGATCCCTTTATTTCGACAAAATTTTTGTGTATTAATTTATTTTGGCAGAACGAGGTAGGCATATATTAGCATAGTTATTTTTTATTTTTATTTATTGACATAATATTTCAGTAAGCATAAATATAGTTGTAATGAGTATAAACTTTGGCATTTTGTTTGTTGGTGTATACTTTAGTTAACCATACGTATTTATTGGTACCCTTTTTTTCATCAAAAATTTATAATGGTTGTTAAATTAGTTTTTAAAACAAATTCGACATAATGGCGGGCGGCGGACGTTAATAAATTAGAAATATATTATACATTCTAAAATATCATTGTGAATTAATAATGTCTTTATATTCCAGACTTCTCAAGATGGTGGGGATAGTACATCTATAACGAGTGGTGTGGAAAACGAAATAAAAAAACCTATCGTGGGAATAATGAAAACGAAACGAAATTCAATCAAAAGAAAGGTTCAAAACTTCAGTCATGAGTCAGACGATGCTGTGATTGAACCCCTCTTGCAAAAAGGAAAAAATGAGATTACGAACCAAAGTGCCAAACATATGTTGCCAAAAGCAAAGACTGAAATATTAAGCGAAAAAGGAAATGATAGAGAAATGTTGCTTTCTGATGATAGAGTGGAGAAACGCTCACTCAGTAATGCTCCGAGTGTAATTGGCAATACTTCGATACAAAATGGAACAAAAGAATCAATTAACAATTTATCAAAATTACAGGAAAGTTCAAGTTCTATTCATAATCATATGAACACTAATGTATTTAATAGTCTTGATGGTGCCAAGAACATTGTAATATCGAAGAGTCATATTCTCGTAGAAATCGATGGTAGTAAAACGTCCGGTTATAATCCCAGTCCTTTAATATTTACAACAGCAAAAATTCACTCAGACGGCAAAACAAAACATATGGAACCGGTTCAAGTAACCCCAGTACCAATTTTATCGACTATTGAGGGTAGTGTTAAAGTTGCCGACAAAAAACTATCGGAGTTATCAGTCAAGGGCAATAAAATAGTAAATACTTTCTACACAAAACCTGGCAATGCTGAATTAATAACGACAAAAGATTGTTGGAATGTAAAGACTGGCACAACAATAAGTAATGTTTCATGTTTAGAAAATAAAAATGGTACTACCTCGAAGGAAGTTGCTGCAAGTAATAATATTTTAGAAAATATTTCTATGAAACCTGCTGTTTCTGTGGATGTAACTAATATTCTTAAAAATACAGTAAAATCCGACTTAAATACAGTTGAATGTACTGCAACAACAACGAACAATGCATTTCATAGTAAAAATTTACTCCTTGATATTGATACAAAAGATCCTGTTAAATCAAGCAAGCTTGTAGTCGATGTTCATAAAAATGTCGAGACAGATAAATCTGAAACAAATAAAGAAAAATCGTTTGAAAATATAAGTGAGACAAATTTCTTGTGTATTGACAAAAAATCACCTGATGTTAATAAACAACAACAACAAGTAGAAAATCACACAACATATGAAAATCTAATTTCTGTAAAAAATACAGATTCTAAAACTATTACGGAACAGACAGTTGATAAAACTATTATTAAACCGAAAAAGCCAGAATCTAAAAGTACCATTGTTTCTGGCACATGCTTGAATTCCAATATTACATCTACAAAAAATGACATTTCAACGATAATTATTTCACCACCAGATAATAAGATAACAAAAACAACAGAGATAATAATAACTCCAAAATCTTTGATATCGGCTTCTTCATCTCTAGTAAGTAATTCTGAATCCTCTAGTATCACACTAGACAAGGTAACTAATGTTATATCTACAGTAAACCCAACAGAAATAAAGGAAAAATTGTCCGCAATACCAGTAATAACAACCGAACCTTCCGATAAATTGAAAAATACAATTGCTTCCTCGTCAGATAATACGACAATTAGTACTGCTTCGCCAATTGTCAAATCTTTGGTGTCTGCTAAAATATCCATTCCAAAACCAGCACCAACAACAACATCTTTTATAAAAACAGCTACAATGAAAATGACGTCGCCACAATTAGCGTCAGTGGATAATGTTTCAGTGCCAGTTATAGGTGCTAACACAGCGCCAACTTACTCTAAAAGTGCAAAAATATCTGAAACTCCATGTTCCAACTTCAAATCTAATAATTTGACTAAAACTATCTCGACAAATAGCGATATAAACAAGAGTTCAATTAGACCCCCAAAAACTACTGTACCAAATTCAAATTCATTAAGATCATCTATTAAAACACAAGAAAATACTAAAACACCTAAGCCAACAACATCTGGTTTAAAGTCTTCTTCAACTACGTTTTCTAAATCAGGTACAGTTTCTGCAACTATGACATCAAATTCTATAAAACAAACAACTACAAAATCCTCTGTACCAAAATCACTCAATAGTACTGTCAGTTCCGTAAAAACTCTAATAACTTCAAGTGATAAACCTTCTAATAGCAGCTCTGTTAAAATAATGACAACATCAAAGCCGGTTCATAAGGCAACTGAGTCGAAAGGTACTGATAGTAAAAAAGTATAACATATACAGGATATTATTTTTTTAGGATATAAAATAAACGCTCAATCCAAAGTGATAGTGTTACTAAATATTTTTTTTTACTAAATATTTGTAAATAATTGTGTTTTATCCATTTCGTTCGCGTAACACAAATTCTCAACATTATTTTGCCCATAATATTAACGTAACATTGAAATTCAATTGATCTAATGTAAGTAGTAAAAACTTGTCGCACCAGTTTTTACATGTTTTTATGTGCGTAGATATAAAACAATAAATTTGCCAAATGAAAATGGCGAACAAGTCTTGAATAGTAATAAGGGTTTGGATCAGGGTTGATCTTTAAGTACATATGATTATGATGTTTATTAAATGGAAGGAATTGAAATAAATTATCTAAAGATATAATTTTAATTGAAAGTTTATATTATACAATTTATTATTTATATTTATAACATTATTATATCATCTATCAAAACATACCATAACAAAACAAAATATTCAATGACAAATTAAATACAAAAATGAGTTTATATCCATAAAAATAATTGGGATTCTTACTTCAGAGATTGTATGTAGGTTAGTGGTGCTAAAATAGACAACAATATTTTTAATAGACAATATTATTATAATATTTTCGAGACCATTTAGAGATGATTTGTTTCGTCTCATACAGTGTCAATTTACATCATTATTTTAAATACTTAATAAAATATCAATCTATACTTACTAGTCCTATACCTATCAAAATTATTTAAAAAAAATCAGAAATCAACAAATGTCGAGAGAAAATTTATAATCGCAGGGTAGCCAGATAATAGAATAATTATTTACAATTTATTAATTTATTATATCATCAGTTTAAAAAGCAGATGAAATCGAAGTTTTCTTGTATTGTGGTTAGTACGTTATCTGTGCTGTGCGTGGAGTTTTTAAACTTACAATATTAAACATCCTGTAAACACTCTTTCCCATGACAATAGATCAAAAATAATATAGGTATCCAATACATAATATACTTATAGGAAAATTTTAAATAATGTCCTAAGAGTGTGACTGTGTGCAACCAATTGATAAAATGTATGTAAATATGTTCTTGTAGGTTCGTCCAATTAATTGAAATCCGTCTATTTTCTGCACAAATAAACCTTTATCTTGGTACCTACCCAAATGCTGCCAAAGCAATTTCGCTCAAAATTATAAGTAATAATCACCGCATAAGAATATAATTCCAATTCTTCATCCAATATAGAGGAATTGATACGTAATGTTGTTATGGACAATATTTTTTTTTTAATATTTATTATTTTACTCAAACATCTCTATCAGTTAACTTACTAATGAGTACCTATATTATAATATAAACATATATTAATATAATAAAATTTTGACTGTATTACCTTATGAAAAAATACATACAACGTTGCTATAGACTGTAGTTTGTTTTGTTGTTAGACCTTAGAAAATATAATTTATGGAAAATTAAGTGTTTTTGAGTATAGTAGTATAAATAATTTTCATTTTAGACGAAATATAGGCATGTACATCTTAAAGACTTGTACTAAATGTGAAAAGTAATATTTCAGTAGGAGCTTTATAAAACCATAGAGTTCTTTGCACTATCAAAAATGTTCAGAAAATTCAATTACTTATTCAATTTTAACGATTGGGTTGGGTATGATATAAATGTAGGTACCGTTCTAATGTGTATCAATCAAATCAAGTTAGAGAATTAGACTTGTCGTTTAGATATTCTATTGAAATTCTAGATTTTATATAGTGTTAAGAATAGTAAATACTCACTCATTGTTTTGTTATATTTTTTTAGACAAGTTTATTTTGATATCTATCATATTTTATCCTGTAGTTGAATGAATTTATAAAATAACTTACAAAACTACAAAATAATATAATTTTTAAAATGTATTCCACCTATTACTTTTGAATAGGTATCTATCCAAATAAATTTCCGACATGTTATACCTAAGTAAATTAAAAATAACATAAAAATTTTGTAAATGTAAAGAACGTGGCAAATATGTAGTGTCACTTCAGTGCGTCTGACTAGGTGCGTAGGCGCATGACAGGCGACAAGGCGTTACCATCCTGCGGAAGCAGTAAAGTGGACCGTTATTGAACGCGCATACTGGGGTGATCTCTCAAGAAGAGACTGTTGGCTCAGCCATTTTGAAATACCCCAGAGATTTTTTCTGCGTGTCTTAAGGCCTCATCCCTAAATAGATCGCACCAGTACAGGGCAATATAAATATAAGATAGTGTTACTATCTCAGATACGTATGTTTCTAAAGGACATTAAAACACGCCTAATTGAATAGCGATATCGTTGTTAACTTGATGTATTTTAGAGGATTATTGATTAAAAATCGATGTTACATAGATGTTTATTGTAAATATTAGATTTAATTTGAGCCAAAGGAGTATGAAATGTTCTAGTGTTATAGAAGGCTGTATTTTTGGGTGATATTTTAGAAAGGAAGGCAGCATATCTTTGATAACATTATTTAAAATGACACAGAAAAGAGAATGTGGGTAATGGTAATAGGAATGGTTATGATGTGATAAATGCTAAGAGTATTAGTTTTAGTGTTGTTGTGCTATTAATAAAAATATGTTCAAATGTGTTCGATGCTTTTTATTGAAGTTCTTGCCACACCTGTGCCCCTAATATGAGTTTTTCTTAACGCAGACGCTAGCGACTGCGTTAGCGATTTAGTATGGCAAACCTGTACAGCGCCTCTGGCGGATAGTAAGGCGGCTAAGAAATTTCATACAAAATCCTAACGCAGTCGCTAGCGTCTGCTGCTCATACTGCTGCTGAAAAACTCATACTAGGGGTACTGTTTGTTGTATTATGCAGTTACGTAATAAAGCAATACAATTTTTGTTAAATGTTCCGAAAAAATATCAAAAAATTTACCCTTGGGTAAATGAAACGAGAGTGAATGATTTAAAGAAATTTTAAATACTTCCTTTTACTTCTACTTAAATTCAGACTGGGATATCCAAAATAAACGTAAATAACGTACATTTACTTTTTTTAAATTTTATTACACATAAACGTAAAGCCTGAGTCCTTACTACCATACGATATTACCATATTGACCTGAAGAATGTTTATGTCACGCGCAAGGTTGAACTTTCATAGACCGGTCACTGTCATAAAACACCCATCGGGGACGCACAGACAGCCTCTGGTAAATAGTGTATATTTTCTTTGCCGCTGCTGCATGTGTGTGCGATGCGACATAAGCAAGACAGGAAATTATACACTACATGAGTTATTTAGCATCACATTAAAAGGTGCCAATACAGTCAGAGGGCCAAATTACCCTCAACTTATTTATATAATTTAGAGTAGTAGATAATAACAGCACATTATATCACACTTGACTAATTTAAATTTTGTAGATACTTACTTTCAAATTATTTGTTCCATATTTATGGATGACATGGTATTAATGTACAATACAGTATTGCTTCTTTAATGTACTTACATACATAGGCAAATCTACCTAAGAAACCTGTAAGGCCTGTGCCTTACAGGTTTCTTAGGTAGATTTGCCTAACATTTTAATTAAGCAAATATTTATAAGCGATTAAGAGAATGCATCATCTGGGCTTGCCTAACTTTCCGAGGCTTAACTTTGAAAGGGAAAATTGCGGTAAAAAATTGTGAGTACCTAGTAATAATGTAGGTACCTATCTATATGATTTAGATACAACAACAGTACAACATATACTTACATATAAACATAAAAAAAATATTTACCTTAAATTCTTAATAGTATTTGCACATAAACACATTTTGTCGTGTAGTGTAGCAGTTGTCCCTTAGAGTATTAAACTTATTAAACATAATTTTTTTAAATGACTTCGCAGTTAGACTTAATATTCGTAGTCGTACTCCATGACGTCCAAAATGGAACTTTCTTTGGGTAGGTAGTAGGTAGGTACATTTAACATACGTGTCCGTTCTCTGTGTCGGGCGCACGTGTCGGCTCTCGGGCTCCGCACACAGCGTTGGTGCTCCCAGCCGGCAACGGTCGTTCCGTGCACTGACATCGCCGCGACAAACCATCCGTGAATTACTCAAAACCGTAAAATTGCCGAACTCACTAAATATTCGTGAAATTCGTGACAGTGAACCAGTGCAACATTGGCTGGTATATACATTCCAATGAAACTTTGATTAGCACCAACAATGTTCTGTTATTCCTGTTACACAAGGTGAAATAAATCCGTGATTAGGACTTTCAGATTTGCTGCCTATTGTAAGGGTAAGTTTGTTTTTGCCTTGATAGTCATAGATTTATCTTAGTTTACATGTCCAGATAAATCTGCCATTGTTATCTATAATTTTATCTTAACAATACTTATATCTCTAGTAAGTAAATTCGTAAATTCATGGTGAGATGTCTATATTAAATAACCTACATAAATCGTAACATTTATGCTACGCTTCAATGTATATAGTTCATTGTTTAAAAAAGTGTAAAATCAGTTTTGCATATTTGAAAGTAGATAATAAATAATTAATTCATTTGTATGCACCTTAACTTGAAATATCATCTTCGCACTTAACCTACCTAGTATCTAATATATTAGGAAAGATAAGCGGACCCTGCGTTTCAAAACAACCAGCTGATGCAGAAACGTAACGTGGAAAAAGTTAAGCTGAGAGAAATTTGAATTAAAAGTATCCTGGGCCTTGATTATAATTGCAGAACCTTGAAAATGCAATTAGTCAATCATATTCATTAATTCATATCGTGTCGGTTACAAAATCGTCCCTGCATATCCTGATGTCATGAGCATTAGGTATCTCTATTGACATACAATCAGTATGATTCAAGCCTGCAACGTCCTAACCAAAATAGAAAAAAAAAACTCCATGGAAATCGAACGCGGGCCTCAGGCGAATTCTTAACAGAGAACAGAGGACAAATTATTTTCATAGACATAGTTATTTCTAGCGCGATATACTTAATCAAGTTCTATGCGACTTTACAGATTTTAAAATATACATTAAAAAATTGCAGACATCCGCAAATGAGTAAATTGCATTAATTAACCAAATATCTACAAAACTAGGTACCTTTATGAAATAATTAAGCGTGTCCTGTTTTATTTAATTTCTATTAATTTCCAGTAATTTTTCCGTTTTCCGTTAGGATACCCACCCTAAGTGGATTAAATACTTGTTCACAGACGAGAAACCTGTCTCGTATCCTGTCCTGCCACAACCTCTGCCCGTATATTAAACTTTGTATCTTTAAGTAAATAATAGATTTTTCCCAAAAAACTAAAATCGACTTCCATTTGTTTACTGAGGTCACGTTTCTTTGTATATTTGTATGAAGACTGATATCTTCATATAAATAACATTAAATAACTTTTATTATATTTATCGTACAAAAAAGCCCCAAAGACCAATTTTAAAGGGCAAGGATCGTTGATGTCTTTTAAACTGACGACCTCCGAGGCGTAATAGTATACTCAAGAGGTCCCGCATTCGACTCCCGGTCAGGTCAAGATGAAAAATTATCGTTTTCTAATTGACCTAGGTCTTAGATGATTATCTATTTATATGTATTTGTTATAAAATTTATATGGTTGAGTTGCTAGTATCCTATAACACAAATCTCGAATTTACTTTGGGGCTAACTCAATATGTGTATTTTGTCACTATATAATTTTTATTATGCACCTAACCTCAGAACAACTATTTGCCGGGACTGGACTATCTTTTAATTTGTTTTTAATTACTTATTTAGCTTTGGGTAATATAAAGGTAGTTTTAAATATATGAACCTTTTTGTGATATCATCATTAAATATAAAATAAGTATTATTTCTGAATTCGCGTCTATAATTTTATTTTAGAACATCTAAAAAGTTTGTGCTTAGCCAAATTATAGCAAGTAAAGTAAAATTCAAAAGAACTTTATAAATAAGAAAATTATTTAAGTCGGAACACATTTTTTTCGTTGGATTATAGAAGTGCACAAGTTGTATGGGAGCGTGTGAACAGAAATCTCGGTAGTCTCGCTCGCCAGCTCACTTTCCATCCATTCATGGAATCTTCAGCTTTTTCAAACGATTTCTTTCAACCTCCGCTTACTTGTACGATGCTTGTTTAATAATTACTAGCTTTCTTCTTTGTTTACTTATATTTTTCCCTTTGAGTTTTGTTAGGTAAGAACAGTAAAGATCACTGTCGAAGCTTTGCTTGGTTAGATAAAACGTATTTTATTTACATAGGTAATTTTCTCCTTTTCTTTTTGTCTAAATCCAATTGTATCCATACATAGTTACAAGGTAAGCTATATGTATACTCAGTAGTCAACAAGGTAACTGAAAAATTTCCATGCATAAAGAAGAACTAAAAATTGGGAGAAAATTTAAATGAATCTTTGCTCTTTTGACAGTTCGAGTACTAAAGTAATTGAACCATTGAACTATTTGAACCCCTATACCATCTATAGGTACCTAAATTAAAAGTTTACTATTTTTTTTTCTATCTTTATACTTATATCAAAAATTAAGACATTAAAAGACAACCTATAGCAACTTTAGAACAATACGAATTTTCAACGATAAATATCAGATAATTAAAAAACAAACCAAACACTGAACAAAGAATATGGAAAATCTGGCCTGGAATATGCTCGGCTGGGATATCTATGAATAGTACCGGACAGGATGGCATGCGGCCTAGACGTATAATAAACATAAGGCAGAAGGCTAACATAAATCATAATTTTTTGAAAGCTGACCCTGAGCATCGCAGTGACCAGCTGAGGATGTAACCTGGAAATCGCTAAATGAAAGAGAGGGAGAAGAATCACATCAAAGTTGTAACCACAGAACATAAAAATTATCCGTTATTAATATTTCTAAATTCTGTGGTTGTAACATACAACAAAAGCTAAAATATGATGAAATAAAAGTCGATAACTATGATAGAGGCAAGTCGTAGGCCAAATTAGGCTGTTTATTTTATTTTCTAGTAAGGTAAAGTATCTATCTGTAGATTTTTTTCTAAATTAATGTAGTTGTTTGGTTTTAAATCAAAATAACTAAAATAGGTATGTCGTCCAAGGCATAAAAAGTTGGTTATTATTGCATAATTGTTGTTTCTTCAAGTTGCCTAATCATAAAAAAGTTTGCAAAGTCAATCGACCCTGTAAAATATTGTGGTTTATAAGTCCGTTGCGTTTTGAATTTATTCTATATCAAACCCTAATGAAATAACCGTAAACCGCATTGAGAACTTCAAGCAACATTTGTCATTTCTGTACATTATTTCTTTTATGCTAGAGGTCGCAGGCGGTTAATTGGCGAAGAGTCGTCGCGCCCGGTTTGTCCGGTGATCACATTTTACGGCATTCTTAGTCAGTGAAATAGCTTTGATCTACTCTTCTACTGCTCAGATATTTAAGTGGTATCTACATCCTGCCTTATATATTACCATAAAATACGTTAGTAAAAAATACAATGTTCATCATACACAATAATACATTCCGTTAATTTTCTAACTCAACAATATCACGTTTCAGTCACTTGAACCCTTAGTGATGTTTTTCTGAAGGGCCAATTAGTCGCCAAAAGGATTAAGTACGTCTAATATGAAAAAACACATTGTTTAAAGCATCTATTACGAGATAGGTTCGTTAAATATTGATTCAACAAAAGATTACCAGGCAAATACACGTATCTTACTTCGCTTAATAATAAGTGTGAATATACTTACTGTAAACACAAACAAATCAAATCAAAAACTGTAGTAAGTGCAGTAAATTTTCATTTGCATTAGATTTATAAACAAATAATGAATTACCACAGAAGGTTTTAAAATCTCTTCTTAGCATAAGGTCTTAAGATTCTTTCATCATATTTCTAAGACTAAATAAGTACCAAATCTGCTGCAATAATAATTACTCTTATTTCTAATTTGGTTTGAATAAAAATAAATACCAACCTAAATCCGGAGAAAGAAGTTGTTCAATAAATATATTTATAATAATATACATTAAAAATATTTTGTCTGTACATTTAGCAATTTTGACTGAAATAAGAAAGAAAGAACAACAGTCAGCAAAATTTTTTTTTAAATTTTTTCTCTCTGTCTGTATGTATGATCACGCTTATCTCCGAAAGTGCTCAACCGATTTGCATAAACTTTCACCAATTGTTTTGTTTGAACTCTGAAGAACATCTAAAATTAGTTTTACCAAAATCGGTTCATTAAAAAAAAGTTATCGTCATTTGCATGAACTCAAGGCAAGTTTGCCTACATATAGCAATTTCGAACGAATGAACCAAATTGAATAATTCTTTCTTTGTGTTGGTTATTGTCATGACAAACTTTGTATAAAAGATTCCCAGGCAATTCCCGCGGGAATTTCGGGAGCACTTCCCAAAATTCCCACGATAACGGAAACGAAGACCACGCGCACGAAGTCGCGGGCTACAGCTAGTGAGTTAATAAGGCCGCAGAAGCTGATGACAAATATATTCATTTAAAACACAAATTAAGCGATCTTTTAAAATAAGTACGCTTTTTAAAAGTATTTAAACTTCTAAATTATGTTGACTTTTGTTTAGGTCTTTTGTAGAAAACCACGACAAAGGCATAGAAATAGATGTAAGTAAATATTAATTTATTTGTTTTTAAAAGAGATAAAAAGAACAGATGTATTTGATGTATGTAAGTTGATATTAATTATTTGTTATGACTGTTGCACCTATTTGTTGTCTTTATTTTGTTTTTAAAATCATTATAGTAAATATTAAATTCAATAACGAGTTGAGTTTTTCATGGTATATGATACTACGCATACAGGGAAGGTTTTTAGTTTGTTTTTGTATTTAACTATTTACCGAGTGCTAAGGAATTTCTTATTCCCGTGTCAGAAACACGATCCGTGCCAGCACGGGTTTCCCTGTTAGCCGGAAATTAGGAATCCCCTCAGTATACCCCGCCGCCACCCCATTCAATTTAGTTTTTGTTTTGTATCCTAGCAATATTATTGATCCAGTGAGTTCAGTTGGTGAATCCCAAATTATTATTTGTCGTAAATAAAATTTATTCATTAAAATATTTTAAAAAAAATTGACTATGTGTTGAGTTGCTTAACTATTTCAGGCCTTATTATTTTTACAGAAGGTTTCAATTATACAAACAAGCTAAAATAATTGTATGTATATGTATGAGGTTCTGTATGCTCATCTATAACCCTAATAACTTCGTCTTTACATATTTTAACAACAACGAGAAGCGCTTTTCGCTGGTTATAAGCTATATGACTACATCACAAGCTTGAAAAAGCGCCCCTGGATGTGATTGAAGTCATGTCATAAAAAATGCAGCGCTTAGATTTTAGGCTGTAATTGAAGATTGATTTTCAACTTAGTTTATCGGTCCTCAGGTTCTGTTTACAGCATTTTTACATTTTTACCCTATGGTAACAAAAATTATAGTTCCTATGAACTATAATTTTTGTTTATTATTATTATTAGACATTATGTTAAGCTATTAATATTATGTTAAGCCCTGGATATGATGTCAGAAAGGCAATTCTGTTGAAAAGCAGTGATATACATCCGTGACGAAATCTTATCGTCTCTTATCTCGAGTTATTCGTTAAACTACGAGCATTTCTTTGACCCGACAAACTGGTTTTCTCTAGTAACCTTATGGCTACCTGCAGGGTTACAGAATGTGTTATAGTAGTAGAAGTGCGCAATTTTGACGAGGCCAATGCTCTCAGGTATTCTGAGTGAAAAAATGAGGAACAGTTGTAGAGCGAAGCGGCGCAGAGCAGTGTTCATGGTTGAGCGACTTCGGCACCTGCGGCGTCCGCGCAGAGCGCCATTAGCGTTGCGCCGCTGTGGGTTATGAGGGCCGATATCACAATCATAATAATTCGTTTACATATTGTGTTAGCTACTTTCCTAGCTATGTCTCTTTTGTTTGATTTGGAAATAAACTGCTAAATGATAAATAATTGAAATTGAACATTCTGAATAATATAAAAAAACCCTAGTATGTTCGTGTGTACTTTTTATACGTTATTTGGCATTGGTGGGAAAGACATAAAACATATCCTAATCAATCGTAAAAATCTATAGGCATGTCATGCTAAAGATAGATACCCTAGGCTCTCTCTATCTCGTAAGGGATTTACATGTACATTACATGTTAATATAAACATCCATACTAATATTATAAATGCGAAAGTCTGTCTGTCTTTCTGTCACCTCTTCACGGCTAAACTGCTGGACCGATTGTGATGAAATTTGGTAGGGATGTAGTTAACGACCTGAGGTCAAACATAGACTACTTTTGGGCGCGATATAACCGAGTACCACGCGGGGCGAAGCCGCGGGGAACAGCTAGTATTTTATGTTTATATGAACAATATTTATACTTATTCAAAAACAATGAAAACTGTAATGTAATTGCGTTTGTAATCGTAAAAGAAGATGCATACATGATCGCGCGCCGTCGTCGTCGCAGGCAGAGTCACCTATTAACTATGTCAAGAAAGCTAATGGAATGGTGGTTCCATAAGAGTAGATGGGTAGATGTTCGCTGTGGCAACACCGCTAGCTAGCAGCAATCGGCAAACAAGTCTGCAATTATCTCTAAGGGGTCATAATGGCCCATACACTACTGGCACGGTAGAACTAAGCCATAATGAAATGAATAATGATACTTACTGTAAATTACTATTATTCACTTTTTCTACCTTATAATTAATTGGTTTCCTTTATTACCAAATATGTATCTAATCTTGATGTCATTAAAACTATTATTATACTAGCTTTTAGCCGCGGCTTAGCTCGCGTAAATCCCGCGGGTACATTTTTTGGTGTTGAAAGGTACATCTTACTGTAAATTACTATTATTCACTTTTTCTAGCTAATGATTAATTGGTTTCCTCTATTACCAATATGTATCTAATCTTGGTGTCAATAAAACTATTATTATACTAGCTTTTAGCCGCGGCTTAGCTCGCGAAAATCCCGCGGGGACATTAAATTTTTTGGAGTTGCTCTATGTTCTTCACAGTACTTCTAACTATTTTTATGGGCAAACATTCAAGTACGTGGGTTCTGTAGATAGGTAAATGAATGTGCAAATCAAATAAACTAACTTTCATCATTTAGGTATCATTTAAAATAGGTGCTTAATTAAATTTTAAAGTAAAATAAAGATTTCATAAACTTACCTACACCTAGTTTGTGCATTAGCACAAACTAGGTGTAGGTAAGTTTATGAAATCTTAGTTAGATTAGGTTAATACCTAATCTATGAAGTAGTACTTAAAGCTTACTTAACTTATAGTCATAGGTACCACGTTCGTAATTTTATATATTCTGTGTTCGTACTTATACATAATTATTTATATATTTATCTTAAAATGTTTTAATTACATGAATCGTGTAAGCAGTATGTTTGGGTTTGATTGCAAAGACAAGTTTGCAGTATTGTGTAAGAGTAATGTAAGTAGGTACTTGATAATAAAACATTTTGTGGTAAGAAAGCACCTAGTCTTAAGCAACACTATTGCAACTTTCACTTCCATAGTTCCGTCACATTGTTGAATAATCCATTTTATAAAATATGAAGATGTATCTAAACGTAGTAAGACTAGTAAGCAAGTAGTAAGCCTAACCCACCACGCCTTACCGATATGATTAGGTTTCGACGAAAATCAAACTTTAGAAATCATTAGGATTTTATTACTACTACAATGTATATGTTTTGTACCTATATATATATATCTACATTTGATAATGTTTTAACGGTTCCGTACACAAAATGTAAAATTCTCCATCGTCCGTCCATCTGTCTGTCAGGTAACTGCATCTAGTGAACCGTAAAAGATAGGGGGTTGTTCAGATTAGGTCAGTATACATACAATAAGAGGGTTCCTAACATTAAACATGTAAGTATTTTATATACCTAATCTCATTCTTGGTTCATGAATACGACGTTAAATATAAAAATATTTCTTACATAAAACTTTAATGAGCACGATACACATAACTTTACACAAAAATCTGCAATTTCTTCTAAACAACCTGTTGGCGACTCGTGTACTTATTACTATTGCAAATTACAGTGTCAATAAAACGTAGACATTAGAACCAAAGCAAGTTTTACAGGGAGGCTGCGCAGGCGCATAGTGAGGTCGTTGCACCGCTGCTGATGAGGCTGCACTATAGCCCTCCCCTTCGTCCCGCGACCCTCGTCTCCTCATCCTTTACACCTCACAATATTCAAGAAAGGGCAACTTCAACGTAAGCCATTTTTGCAATAGCTCGCTTGCGGCTGGTCATTATTTACAATTGTATTCATACCTTACCTCTTTTGTAATCTTTGTCATTAGCTCGCAAAGAAAATTTTATCACAAACTTCGGTAGTATTTATGTTGCAGTCAAAAATGACAATAAACTGTCAATTGTTTTTTCCATTTAGTTAAGAAATGTTACTGTCAATATAAT
Source organism: Apomyelois bistriatella (assembly GCA_947044815.1). NCBI lineage: Eukaryota > Metazoa > Arthropoda > Insecta > Lepidoptera > Pyralidae > Apomyelois > Apomyelois bistriatella. The sequence goes on from OX345693.1 coordinate 5,983,626, forward strand.
GTAAACTGATTTTCTCTTGTAGGCAATTTGAAGAATTGAAGAGAAATATTATGTAAATTAATCTCTTTTATGTTTTTATTTGAAACTGTTTATCGTGACCTTCTAGAATTTAAATAAATTTTACTGATTGACCATAATGTTAAATATCTTCCTTTCAGTCTGCTATGATCAGGGGAGATCTATGGACCTATCTCTATACTTAAAAGTATTGAAGAATAACAATAACTAGTTTTAATACTGTGGTTTTAACTATATACTCACAACATTCTTGTCAGTAAATAACATTCTGCGACCTTTACCGACCGACCCAGTACTATTGAGTAATGTCAAGGAAATATTCATAAGAGAATCCGTCAGTGTAAAATTCTAACACCTTAAGAACTTCTGACAAATTGTCTTTGTTATTTGAGGATCCAAAAGGAAACGTGTGAACTCCTACACTATCAAATGTAAGAATGTTTGTTGATATAAAGTGGCATTACATATGTTGGAAAATCAAATAAGTACATAAATGGACACATGGCTAAATTGACTAAGAAATATTATATTTCTTAACTAATTTTATAAATACCTCTAATAACAATAAAACAGGTATTAAACGTAGCTTCCGTCAACGGCTTCTTATTTTTAGGTTAATTCCGGACTATCTATCAGGTTCACCAGGTCAGTTTACTTTTGCGATGCGAGAGTGTTGTATTTCCGTTACATTTACTTATTAGTCAACTTGTATGAATCCAAGTTTTAAGATTTTTGCCTTTGAGAATATTGTTATTGCTTGCTGATGGCATCAAGGGCGATTAAAGAACAAAAAAATGTTTTTACTTTATATATTAGTTTTTTTTTTTGATAGGTGACTAGGACCTTTCTACCAGCAATGTAATTTCCAAGAATCGTTGACGACAAGCAAACGAAGCAATACAGAAACAACTCTTTAGATGATTACCTGTGCTCGTTAGAGGTTACTTAATAACTGTAAACCAATTTCAAATCAAACGGATTCTTGAAAGTTAGTAAGATCCTTTAGTCAAGTAGGAAATAAGATTATTATCTTAAAATAGCTGAGCACAACACCTTAAATTATAGATAGCAACCGTCTCCAAACCCTTAAATAAGTTAGGTAGAGAAATCACCTTCGCTTAAAAAAGAGCTAGGTACGAGTAGTACTCATCGTCTGTCATAGAAATATAGACACATCAAACTTGTGACACTCCTCATCTTAACGCCTCATGAATCTCTTTGATCGATCTTACAGCGTTGACATAAGACGTTCTTTTGTTACAGCTAATGCGATGTACTCGACTTCGACAACTTCTGGGTCTGGGCGGGCTCCGTGCGCCACGGCTGCAGAGCGTCGCGTGCGCGTCGTTAGGCTCCTGCGCCCGCGCCGCTCCGCACCAGCTTTCGGTTTTTCATTACGTGGAGGCCGGGAATACGCTACTGGATTCTTCATCTCAAAAGTCGAATTCAATTCTGAGGCACATCTGCAAGGATTGAAGGTACGTCTTTAAACTATGCTACTAGGTACACCTGATAATGCAATGTGATGAAGAGGGGTTAGAAAATAGAATTTTACGCTTTTCAAACAACTTAGCCTTGTATTACATACGAATTAGTTCGTAGAACCCAATTAGTGATTTCCTCTTGTAGCATTTCGACAAAGAAGAAAAAATAATCCATCACGTTACGTGTTTGTTTCCTGCTTATATCATTCATTACCGATTCCGAACTTTTAATAGATTACTTAATCAATATTTTCAGTTTCTCATTCTGATATCTTTTTCACCAAATTAATTGATTGTGTCTCGTTTTATACGTCTTAATTTTAAAACATTTGCAATATACCTAAGAAAAGTTGCCACTTCCCTTTTGTATCTATGAAACGAATGTTTAGATAAAATTGTTACATTGTGTTAGGTTTCTCGTTCTTTTTACACGTTCATTGAGCAATGTAGCATTATGTTATTGTTGTCAGTGTGTTTGTGCTGCGATGCCGGCCATAAGAGAAGGTTGAATCTTTGTTGTTGAAGTTTTTGTCGGTGATTGCACATTTTTCACACGAGTGTATAAGTAGTAGCCAAAACAGCTAGTGCTTATTCTTGAATATTTTTATATGGAAGCACGATTTAGTATCTTCAAACGAAATCATTTTGCACACTACGTCACATACCGATGAATTGTTATACTTATTTGTCTCATTATCTTGACTGGTATAATCAGGTTCCCTACTAGTCTCCGATGTAGGAACTTCGATAGATTGATAAAATATTTATTATTTCTCTGTAATACACAACAATAAAAAAGTACTAAATAAACACTTAATCTGAGAACCGACTCACAACTTACATCCAACGATGAGTTAGTCAAAGTTATCCAACTTTGACTTTTGTATCTTAATTGATAGTTTTTACTTGTGGTTCCAATCTACTGGTATATTGGGATAAAATTATTGAAACCTTATTTTCAATATTACTAGTTGTAGCCCGCGACTTCGTGCGCGTGGGAATTGCTCCTGAAATTCCTACGGAAATTGCCTTGGAATTCCCCTTTTCTTTTGTACAAAGTTTGTCATGATATTAACCGACACAAAAAAAAAAAATATATATCCAATTTGGTGCATTCGTTCGAAATCTAATATGCCTTGAGTTCATTCAAATGACGATAACTTTTTTTAATGAACCGATTTTGATGAAACAAACTTAGATGTTCTTCCGAGTTAACACAAAACAAATGGTGAAAGTTTTAAGCGAATCGATTCAGTTCTTTCGGAGATAAGCGTGATTATTCATACCGATAGGCAGACAGACAGACAAAAAATTAAACCCATTTCAGTCAAAATTACTAAATGTAAGATAAAATGATTTAGTTATTCAAATCATCTTCAGATGATTTAGTTATTCCAGATGGTTTAGTTCAACTGTGACTGCGTGATTGTATAACAAACATCCAAATATTCAAACTTTCACATTTTTGATATAATTATTTATGTAGGAAGTAGGATATCTCTTGTTTGTCCTCTTAAATATTAGTTAAATTAGATTCATATGTCTCTGTCATATAAGCTCACCATTTACCTTAATTATGTCCATTTAATTTGTAAACCTGTTGAAAGATTGAATGTTATTTCGCATTCATTATGTAACTCTTGCTTCTTTCTATTATCCCAATTCATGACAAAATGATCTCTACATTTTCAGAAATATCTAGGACACTGTTACCATAATATCGTTTTGTATACCAACGCCATCATTGCCAAACGATGTGCTACGTGCAGAACATAACACTAATGGCAGCATGTGACTCACAGCATACTCTTACTTAAAATTAAATATTAACTAGTTGTACTTAATTTTAAAATAGGGCTCTGATGATAGATTGAATAAACTTTTATATATTCAAAATTTAACATTCTTGTCCAAATTTTTATTACTATGAAACTTAAGCATGATTAATTAATTTAATTATAAAACGCTGTACCAAAATCGCAGCTCATTACAATTGGATAATACACCATATAACTACATGTGCACTATCTACGTCTTTGTTTCTTAAAATTCTCGGTTTTCTCACAATTACTTCCTTAACAAAGAAGTTACGAAAATTCACGGGTACATCCGTCGTTATTTGGGCATAACAATAAGATGTTTTGAGACAATTGTAGAGAATCCTGAGAATCGCTTAAACTCTGAAATTTAACAATGTAGGTACCTATAAAGGTATTTATTCCTTACGGTAGAGTTAGTGACCAGGTCAATGCATATAGTTTTGTCTACCCTAATAGAGTTACTAGGGACTAGGGACTAAATATTATTCGACGATGTTGATCAATTTAATGATGATTTATGTAATTGTTGCAATAAAGTGTTTATTCATTCATTCATGATTGAAGCCTGCTTGTAATTAAACTAGAAACAACAAAACCTTACTACGAAGCAGTCGATAACTGTGTATCTTAGGTCAGTGACTTGATAAATCGTTCTTATATTCAGTCCAAGTCTTCGACCTGAGTCAGCATAATACGCCAGCGAACTGTGCCGGTTATGGAGAGTGGTCTTCATTGTTGGCCGAAGTTTCAACAGGTGTCGGCTTTGCTTTTTTGCGGTCAGCGATAAGTCGTAATAGTAATAGGTACCTGAGTTCTACAAGATTTTTCTTCTAGTAACGTGTACTCGTAGGTATATATTATTTACATTATTACTAAGTGCAAATAGAAACGGGAAGTGAAACCTGACGATAATTGTCGGTTCATAGAAAAGTTGCCGATGCCTATGTTTTAGAGCAGAATGTTAACCGCAGGAAGAGGCTGCAACTTATAAAATGCTGCAATTAGGTTCACGACAATTATGTAGAAATAGATAGCGTTCTCACAAAGCTGCGATGTGTGTAGGTACAAGTATGTGTCCGGTGCGTGATTCAGAGAATTAACTCCATACTTCGGTTGATTGGTGACTTTCTACTGCACTTAACTCGCCTGTACCTACCTCTTCGTTATGACGTATTATGTAAGTAACATTACCAAAAATAGGTTAAATATATAAACGGTTGGACCGACATGTTTTCGTCAACTTTAACTTCTTTCCACTAACGATAGTCGCTGTAACGGTTTATATCCGATTGCTATAAACTCGCTGTTATTTTATTTCTTATCTTAACATTATGTAACTGTTTTTGTTGAAATGGACGGAGAGTTGAGTGTTATAATTTAGTTTGGGCCGTGTCCGTTTAAAGTAGTATAAGCAGATTACTTAATAGTAAGTTAGTACAAGTACCTACGTACTTACTTGAATTTGTGTTTAATTTATCATTGTTTAATTTGGTCAGGATCACCATGTCCGCTTGAATATTACTGTACTAAACAGACGAACAACTGTCAACTTTGATCTTTGCTTTATTTATTGAAAAAAAAGGGTTTCTAGAGTTCTGTGCAACAAAATGACAAAACAGAACCATAGGATTGATCACTCTTTTTACGAGATCATAATATTATTGAAGACGCACAATAAATGAACGGATAAGACATCCATGCAAAATATTAAACGTGGACTTCGAGTTCACATCCAACAAAACATGACCTAACTGTATTTACATGTTTATTTTTATAAAACTTCGGATTATAATTAAGACTTTGCATTGTCTTATTGCATGTATTATTCGATGAGTCATTGATTGCGAGTCAACAACACACGATTCATTGAGTGTGTACACAAGTGTTTGTATGAAGTTTTAAATTTTACGAGCTCTTATTTCATTTCACCTGTTCCAGACTGTCTTTAATCAAATTATGCAAATATTTTTTACCGACTTCTATCGAAATGAAATGAGGGTATTAACTCGACCTCTATTTACCTACGTATACTTCTTTATCGTCTATATATTTACATAGTATAAAACAAAGTCGCTTACCGCTGTCTGTAGGTACCTATGTATGCTTAAATCTTCGAAACTACGCAACGGATTTTGATGCGGTTTTTTTAATAGATAGAGTGATTCAAGAGGAAGGTTTTTATGTAAGTACAACGTATAATATTGCAACCGTGCGAAGCCGGGGCGGGTCACAAGTTTTTACATAGTAATCTATGTAACTAATATAATTAGAATTGCACGTATTTTGTATAAGTTAATCTATACCAGATTCTAAACACTGGTGGCCAAATTCAAAACTGTATGCATGTTTATCCGCGCTTATCTCAAAAACTGTCGAATTGCAAAAAACTGTCTGTTTGTTTATTGCTTTAAAATTTTGTTTTCTGGTCTATGATAGTTATAACACTCTATAATCTTCTATAGTTCTGGTATAACACTCTATAATCTGCAGTATAGTCTAAATTAGGAAGCTCTGCAATTAATGTCAGTTAAGTAGTTTTTGAGACAGAGTTAAATAAAAATAACTTATATCAGTATTTAAACGAGGTGTTTTTAACACAACGGTGTGATTCTAAAACATATAGCTACTATTAAGAATATTGTTAGAATAATGAATAGTTATTGGTAGTTTAGAAATCGATTTTAAATTGTTAAAATTATACTTTTGACTAAAAAATATTTTTTAATTATAGTTCAAGTTAAGCTATTGTCTGTAAATACGTTGCTGGTAATACAAGGCACCACTTAGATTTAATTGATTAAGAATTGAACCGAAGTTGACTCGGAATATTAATTACTTCAATACATTACATAGGTTTACAGATAAATATAGTATGTTTGTTTTTATGCTTTACTTTTACAAAGTTATTCTAAAAGAACCACTATATAATGAGTAGTGCATTTTATCTCTATATACTTACTTACTATGTCTGACAAACATTAATCACGTCTATCCAAAGGAAAGTGAATTTATTTTGGAGGGCTGGGCGCCTCCAAGTCTGGCCTTCTCCCGCGTCTTTCGGCAAAAAAGGTTGGAACGAAAGTCTGATCGAAAGTTGTTCGATATGTGGGGCACGAGGCTGTCCGGCTTCTTAGATGCCGACGTAAAGAAAGTGCTGGTTCGTCACACGCGCGCAGCCGCCGCGCCCGCCGCCTTGCACCGACCACACCGACGACACGGCATAATGCGTGGACGTGACGTCAAGCTATCATTCATGCCATAATATATTAAACTCTTAATTCGGTTACGCACGCTCTACAAGCTTTCTATTGTATTGTAAACAATTTAAAAATCGATCGAATTGTCTCTTTTAATTGTTATTTTATAAACATGTCCATTGGAGTGAAACAGACCAGTCCATGGAAAGAAATTATATTAAGTAGATATCCGTTATCCCTTTGAATAAACCTCGAATTGCCAGTAGCGCCGATTGATGAAAGTAGGCCAGGGTTTCTGGCCATGTTGTTTTGGTTATCACAAACCTACTTAGATTTTGTTTTGTTTGTTGCTAAGTTTTTGTATCTAAAACAATTTTTAAAACGTCAATTACATTGAATGCTTTAAATATGAAAGAATTACCTACAGGTAAACGGTATTTACATTTCATCTCAATCTAAGTGTAATCCCTCAAATTAGTTTTCTTATGTAAATTAGTTTTAAATACAATCGAGTTTTTTGATTACCTTAAAGATAACTGGTACCTAGCAGATACCGCAATGAAAGATGTTCACAATGAATAACGCTCTCGAATACAGAACATGAGACCTTCTATTATCTTTACCAATGTTAGATATTTATGAATTGTTGCGTCAGTAACCAAGAAGGTAGTACCTACTGTTAAGTGCCTCTGTGGCGCAATTTTTGCAGAACTAATAACTTTATAGACTATTGTTACTCTATTTTGACAGTGAGAAATATATTTTATCTTTTTAAACTTATTCTGTATCTCTACAGTGTCAATTTCAATTAACATTTTTAGAGTTCTTTTACTGTGTTTTTTTCTCTGTATCTGTTTATCATATGATTTTTTTTGAACGTAGCGGGTCCCAGATTTGTTTGTAGGCAAATGTTTATCGTGTTTCTTTTTTGTTTGTTTATAAATGATCTGAGAATCCAGACATAATATAAAACTAATTATTATGCGGTTAATTTTGTCCGCTGCTTAAACCAGGGTATTATCTAAAAATTAAACTCTCATCTTTTTGGCTTATGCATATTTATATTTATGTCATCAATTCTAAACAGATATCTTCTTTAGTATTTTCCCGGTTGCATTCTCGGCTATATTGTTTAGAACCTAGAGTCCGGCTCTTTGTTGTTAATATCTATCTTGCTATTATGTATACATACTAATATTTAGTGTATAATAGTGTGGAATGAATATAGTCCGCATGAACACAAAGCTATAAGATTACTAAGAAATATTTTAAAGTGAAGAATGACTATTGACGTTAGCGCGAGCTAAGCAGCCTTTGTTACTTTGTTTACTTTCCATGAAGTGTTGAAATGTTTTGTGACGTTGTTTTCAGGTGGGCGACCAGCTGGTGAGCGTGAACGGCTACAGGGTGGACGACGCCGTGCACGCTGAACTCGTCCACTATCTGTCTTCGCAATCCCGACTTAAGATCAAAGTGAGACGTAAGTAATTTAACAATTTCAACCATTAGTAACACTTAAGCGTTACCTCATAGGTGGCCTCCACTCAACCTCATTGAAAGAAGACCTTAAGGAATTCCCCAAATTTTCCTTCAAAATGGTATTATTAATCGTTTTCTTGAGGAAACTCCAACCATATTATTTATTTTAACCGTTTAAAAATTTTCTAATTCACAATAATAACAATCTCTGATCAAAATTTTCAAAAGCAACTGTTGTTATTTAATATATTTCAACTCTCTCAAATTAACTTCTACCAACGAGTTACTTCTACCAACGTAACTCTCAACCAACCTTATATTTGACAGTTCAGTGAGGAAGCTATTGTAGACTGTCGACTAAAACCTAACACTGAGATCGAGTGAGGGGAAACGTTTAAGAATACGGGTGGTGTAAGACTCCGTGGTAACAAAATTTTATTTGTATTATAAAATTTAGGTTTTTATTAATGTTAATGATCAAAGAAAAATATAGGTGTGTGTGTAGTTATATAATGGAATCCAGTGAGAGTAAGACAATTCAAATTGTGTAATGGCAAAAGCTTCCTAACACCCATTCTTACGTAGGTGTCTCTTCCACATAAATTTGGTGTGAATATCATTACGCTCATTAATAAAATTTATCCAAAGTTGCACTAAGATGTTACCTACTGTGATTACTACAAAGTAAAGAAAAGACAGAATTGACTATTAAACGAAAAAGACTATCGAACTAATGGTAATTTATGATACAAACTTACAAATAAGTGTAGCCGTAGTTTATTGTCGGAAAAAACAACCTATACCTACTCTTCTGCAATATGTGGATGGGAGGTGGGAGTGACTGTCTGAGCTGATAAGTGATGGATGTGAGTAACATTAACATAGATTATAGAATGCGCTTACTAGCGAATAGTTAGCTGGAGAGGCTCGTGTTATTTGATTTGACCAATCAGCGTATGCGTTGATAAAGCTACTCATTCGATAGTATGCGTGATGATTTTTTCTAAGTTACTTAAAACCATTACGAATAACTGAATATTTATTTAGGATATCGTTATATTGTTTTTATAAAACATATGAAACTAACGTAAGGAACTAATCGCAACAGCAAAAGACCTTGACGCGTCATACTTTATGGGTGAGATCGTGGTAATAGTATTGTTTTGAAAAAGATGATATTTAGTTTTGAGCTCTCTACATAATTATTCTGCTCTAATTATCTTTGTGCGATGCGATAATCAAGAAAGCAATCGAGTTCAGTATCGGTCTCTAACACCGACATTGCGTAAAATGCGACAAACGAAATGGAAAGCCTCCAATGTCAACATTAAATACGAGTGTCAACATTTTTGCGCATAAGTACAACTATTCAATCTGTTGTGAAATAGTACAGATCAATATTGCAGATTTACAGCTGAGAACGAAGTCTGTATGTGGGCAACAGAAAAAATATATCACTTTATCCTACACCCACTGCTAAAGTGGTATACTTTTCTATGTGGCCCTTTGTACTATAGCCAGGAAAACTTGTGTGTAGCTCTCATCCGACAAACTACTAGCAATTCAGAATAATCTCTTATGAAAAGGAACACCGAAAGGAACTCATTAGATAGGGTCGATAAATTCATGTCTGAAAGGCAATGTTATCACTTACCTTATAAACGTTAATAACAACAATCATTTGTCTTTTTACAGATGTTGGAATACTGCCGGTTAAAGAGTAAGTTGACTTTTTATTATTAATTCATATTAACATAACTTCAGACTCCACTCTACCTTCCAGTTCAGAAATATTCAAGTACTTACCACAATCATTGTTTCTTTAATTTTATATACCACTTAATATTTAATGGGACTTAATCGTTTATTTAAACATTTCGTGTTGCCTGTAGTAAATAAACCTAAATAACTATTTAATAAATTAAGAAATATCAAAATAAATAAATTTTATACCCATACCCCCAAACTTTTCTAATATAAAATACAAAAGTATGTCCTATCATTATTTGATTCGCGGCATCTATTACATTTTACTACGCAAAATAATGAAGTTTTACCAGGCAGATTTTCGTGGCTCGGTTATTTCTAAATAAAATGTATTTTAGTGTTGTTATGAATAAATTATTATAATAGTCATATCATCAGGCGGGCTGTTTGCCTGTTTGCCTAATTTATTGTATAAAAACATTTACATTTCAAAGGCTATTTCTTTATATCATACATAACGCAACAATTATTTTATGCTACGATAACCCTAGACAGGCTGCTACGAGGACTCTAATTAGACATCAACGAGCTTTAATGCTACGAGAAGTAAGATACTGGAAAACTAATTTAGATGCGCAATTATTAAATTATATGTTTATATTTTTCAACATCTAAAGATATTTTAGCCAGTAAGAGATAAATCTCTTACTGGCTAGCCATAGCCTCAGGTAAAAAAATAAGAAGCCACTTTTAGCGTATATTAAAATCCTTTGAACCCCTCTACGAAATGCTACGAGATCCCGGATTAGACATCAACGAGCTATTAGTAGTTCAGTATTAAACTGCGATTGAGATGTAAATTTTTTTTTTAAATTGAATAGGTGTTTCTTATTTTTACGTTTTATCTTTTGTGGGCTAGACAGAGCCTCAGGTGATCAAGAAATTATATTTAGCACTAAGAATTATGTTTCAAAAGACGGACTTCGCGCATTTGTTTACTCTTTTGAGTAGGCAAACAAGCTAACGTTTTATATAAATGGAAAATATATATTGCCATAGAAAACCTGCTATATATGTTTTCTACATTCAATTTTAAATATAAATATCTTTAACTAAATTATAATTATAAATATATGAAACTCATTGTTCCACAAGTATATAATACTTATACTATTGGCGGGCTTAATGCTAATTTCTCCTACCATGAGGCGAAACAAATAATTACTAATTAGACGTATACCTAATCAACCAACACGACAAAATATCAACATTTTCAGAAGGTATATATAATGTTGTATCCTGATCCTCACAAAAGTCCGCTGGTAATGTATCTCAGGCACTTAAGGTTCTTCTTTTTCGCCTCTTCCCTCATGCGGCGTCACTTGCATTGGTCGAAAGTGTGTCAAGTAAAGGGTCTATTTTTTTTGCAGCAAACTCCACGAAAGTCTGTCCTGGCAGTTTGTTTCGGAGCGGGCATCCCTGGCTTCGGATGTGTCGTCGTCTCCAACACTCTGCCATGACACCGAGCGTCTGACTGATCTTCGACTGTCTATTCTGGTGCCACCGAGGGCTAAGCTCGGTTGCGGGTAAAAAATTGTATAATCGAAATAGGGTTTTCCTAGTTGCAACTAGGTCACTCTAGCTACATGACAGGACAGCTACATGGCTTCTGAGCTAGGGTTATACTTTTACGTTATATCTTTCATATTTTACCGTCATGAGCTACATAGGACATAAGAGATTAAGATTCGGCATTGTTTTATGTCCGGCCACCCGCCTGACGTCAAGGATATCCTTGGGGATGATGTAAACCCTTTCGGAACTTGAATAAAATCCAGTTAACTTGTAACTAGCATGGCTAGTAATCTCTCTCTCTCATTTCATCGCATCGCATTTATCCAGCTGGAACCCAGCTGGTTTCTTCGGAACTCAGGAGGCACTTACTCGCTACTTGAAATCTTACATTGAAATTAATGTGTATTTTAAACTTAATATTTACACATTCTGCAGGATCATTTATGTAATGTTTATTTATTTCAAACAATGAGTTTGACCATTTTTTGTCTTGTTTCAGAATTTGCAAAGGTCCCGAATGGAAACCTGGCATATTTGTGCAGTTTGTGAGAGAAGGTGGGATAGCTAGGGAGGCTGGCCTACGACCTGGAGACCAGATCTTGTCATGTAACGGACAAGACTTTGCAAATATAACATTTAATGAGGTTTGTGACGGCAACACTACAATTTTTTTACATGCATTGATACATTTTTTTTTAGTTTGATAGCGTAAAGCTTACGTGGACTTTATGTGACATCATTATTACATATATTATATCGATATTCCTTCCAGTGTACAATATTTTTATTAATTATTATACCAACAACCAAATAAAAGATGTCTTCATGTTTAATTAGTTCAGTATGCATACAAAACGCTTACCTAATGGAGATCCTCTTTATTGAGTTGGTTTGGACATAGCACGCTTGAACCACAAAATTATCTGATAAGAAAGATTGATTCCATGCTATGGAAGTCACGCAAAGTCCCGAAGACCACCGCCAACATGTGGAGGTCGTCAAACTAACCACGTCAGTGACTATGGTGTTTAGAAATACTGACATTAGATGAGTTGAAAAGATTGATCTGATTTCATTGAACTTGCAACTTGCTCGATAATCATGCATACACATTCGTACAGGCAATATCAGCTATGAAAGCCTTTGGTCGTCTCGAGCTGATCATCCGCGAGGGAGCGGGCACCGAGCTGGTGTCTCCGGAGAGCTCCGGCTACAACAGCTCGGCGTCGTCCGCGGCCGGAGAGCGCAGCCCCGCCCCGCCCGCCGCCCCGGTCCTGCCCCTCGCCCCTCCTGCAGCCCTGAGAAGACGACTAGCCAGCGTTGCTGAGGAAGCTGCCGACCGTGCCGATAGGTTTTGGTTTTTATATTTTTTACTAACTTTGCTCCGTGAATTCACCTGCCCATGATGACTATGTATTATGCCTTCCTCACGAAGCAGGTTAACGTATAAAAGAACTCGTAAGTCTGGTAGGTCCAAAGTTATAATAATCGTTTATGTAACAAAGCTACATTTGTTATAAACGAAAGGACCACTCAGGCTTTGCTTCCATAGAGATTTATTGAAGTCCTCAATACATTCAATCTATCAGACATCGTTCGAGGTTTCGTGTTTATAGCTTAGTGAGATCGATAATTAAAATAAGCGAAACTGAAAATAAAACAAGATTCTTATCTTAATTATTCATTTCAATCGAGACCACTGAGAAGTAGCGTAGTCATGATTTTCCATTATTCATTAAAATGACAGTTTTTCTACAGTTTTTAATGCGTCACTTAAATCTTCTCCGTAAATATTAGACTTAGCAATTCCTAAATACCTATGTATTTAATGCGCATATTGTAGGAGACTGTCCCCTCACCATATACCATGGCGATTTAGCAGACCTGATCTCTCTGGAAAATGACGCTATCCAATGGATTCAGAACTTGTGTGAAAAAATAATATTATGAATATTACGAACGACTATGAATAATGCCATAAGAATGAATAAATGCAATTTCTGAACCATCGCAATATCTCCTGTCTTGTAGATAAATTGATTATTGTTACACAAAGTAAAAAGCTAAACTTATAGTAGGTGGTAATTAATGATCAGGCTCTCTCATGCTTTATCAAAACAATATTAGATTATGAGGCTTATACGTTTTGTAATCGGATTATTTTACTGCACTGTCCGAGGATATATAATTTTAAAAATTATGTTTTTATCTAATTAAAATATTTTTCCAGATTAACAATGAATAGACTGAAACGAAGAACCTGGGATAGTTTAGATTTCAATTGGAAAAATGGTGACATTCACAATTTCGATGCCCCCTCAGACATAGAACCAGATTACGATAGTCCAAGCATACCAAATAATCCTCATACGTACGAAAATAAAAATAATCAGAGAAGTAAAAGTAAGGAGTTCATTACGAGCCCTTCTAATAGGACAATAATTAATTTGACTGAAGACGGCGCAACAATTCAATGTAGTTATGATAACCAGTTGTCTAAGAAAAATACCTTTGCTGCTAACCATACGAATAGAGATAGTGATAAGAAAACGATAGTGGTGGAAGTCCATCATACAAGTGCACCAGCTTGCGGCAAGCCAAATTGCTACCCACCGCCGCCGAAGGAATTTATTTCAGACTCTACCAGTATGACAAGTTCATCTACGCTTTCTAGTGCCATTGCAGAAGAAATACAAAAGAGGAAGTTGGTGAGTAATAACTATCAATTTAGAATTATTATGCAGTTAAGATGATACCTAGGTGGACACTAGCGCCAGCATCAGTTAAAATCAATATTCACTGAAAAACAAGTTATCAAAAATCCGTCTTATGTAATTAAGGTTCTGGATCTGAAGTTAATTTTTATCATATTAAATTATAGTTATAGTTAAAAATTTTAAAACTGTTAAAAGTGGAATTACATAAGACGGATTTTTGATAACTTGTGTTTTCAGTGATAATTATAATGAAACTTGTTTTATCATAAATACTTAAACTGACTGTGTGTCCGCCGTCGAAGTTGGTTATCGCGATGAAACCTCATGGTTAAAGGTATGCCCATGCCAAATTTCATTCAAATACGTCGCTCCGTTTCGACGTGAAAGGCTGACAAACACATACACTTTCATATTTATAATATTAGTATAACTTGTGTCTATAATAGATAAGTGCAATCATTGAGAGATCATCTGTTATGATAATAACATTTGACGTTATTATCGTGATATAATTTTCGCAGAATAAAAAAAATGCAAATTCTGATAAGGCGATAACTAATCCTGGTAAAAAGGCAAATGTGTCAAAATCGGTAGACGATGATAAAAAGAAACAACATAATGCACTTATGGATGAATTCAAAAAGGTCCATAGGAAAATGTTCGCTAATCAAGAAAATGCCTCTAAAGAAGCAGCAAAAGTAAACAGCAATGAAGACTCGGACAATTTGGTGAGTATTAAAAACATATAAGTAACTAGCGACACGCCCCGGCTTCGCATGGTCATAAATCTATCTATTAAAAAAACCGCATCAAAATCCGATGCGTAGTTTTAAAGAACATAAAGGGACATAAAAACAGAGAAAGCGACTTTGTTTTATACTATGTAGTCATATAAATAAATAGTTATTATAAGGTCCTTACCTAGCGCTTATAATATGACATTAGCATTTCACATTTAAATGTAATCCCTCGTGGACTACTCCCTGCCATGGTGTTGTCAAATACAACATGCACGCCACCACAATATAAAAAATTCCTTCACTGCCAACAACGCACTGGTGACGCTCCTGTTGTAGCAGGCATGCATAGGTTTTGTGTGGAATTAATCCACAATTTGGCAATCAAACTTATAGCTTATTTTTGTTAGTAAGTATCAAGTTTTATTTGAATTTCTTCATTTTGTCATATCTAGTCAAGTCAAGATAGTCAGAGGGCTAAGTGAAGCGGTGGTGGAAGAATTTCACTTAGCATTATCTTGGGAGATTTTGGTGACAAGGATTAAAGTTATACGGCATTGTACCACTTCCCAACACTAATGCATGTTCACGCGAATAATAAGCTACCATTATTATGCACAAATACTCGAAATAACATAAATTTTGGAAAATAAATACAACACCTGTTGTAATTTTTAGCTTCTCGCCAAAACTCCCATTCATACGGTTACGGCTAATAACAAGCACATGGAACTTTTGATTAAAATAGTGAGTCTTTAGGTCTTTTTAGGGAATTTACTTCTTTCTGTTAACATTTTCATGGTTTTATATTATTGAAAAAAATCGTTTGTTTATCTTATATTTTTAGAAATAAAAATGTCATAAAGTGGACAGTCCCAGGGTGGGTATAGGTAAGGTAGTCACTTACTTTTCATATTTGTTAGACACATAAGTATTCGATAGTTCGTCTAGTCTCGAGTTATCTGGAGCGTTATCACGGTATACAATTTGTATCTCACTAAAGTTGAAGCCATTGTTATTGCTTGTATATATAGTTCTTAAACAAATGGATAAGACAAAATTAATTGAGTTAGAAAAAGTTCTATTAGATTATGGAATAGTTTCACAGAAAAAAAATAGGCATTGATCCCAAAAATCACTTCACTACATAGTATAAAACAAAAGTCGCTTTCTCTGTCCCTATGTTCATTGTATGCTTAAATCTTTAAAACTACGCAACTGATTTTATTTGTCATATTGTACTCTTTTTAGACATCTATATAACAGTCAAAGGTGTAGGGACCTAAAATAGGGACATAAAATATACATGAATACATACATTTATTTTATAGGTACGAAGTTTATTTTAAATAGTGTTAATAGATGTTAATATAATATTAAAAAAGTAAAATACAGGTCAAAATTAAGGAAATAGGATCACGTTAAAATACAAAAAAATATTTATGGTTTAATTAAACTAACCACATAGGTATATTTTCGCATTGGGTCTTGTATTTTATCAGTTTACAAATCTTTATTATTAACTACACTAAACTGCCTTAAACGAATTGAGAAATTTAAACATCCATAAACTTTTAATCAAATCAGATACTCTTTCGAAATCCTTTAATAAACAGCGAACCAAACTATCGAAAAGTTACTTTACGTTACATAAAATTTTGTAACAAGACAATTAGCGCCTTGGGAAATTAATACTACAGTCACTTGACACGAAAAGTTAGTACATGATTACATAAACTTGTATTTATTGGACCGTTTCTAACTTTGTGTGTGAAGATATTAGAATATAATTTACCAGTTTTGTCTGTAAAAGGTATTAGAATTTATCACATAAAAATTTGTTTTGCCTGCTGTTGCCCCGGCCTGCATAAATGAGTGCAGTGGCTCCGAAGTTTACTTTCCAGATACATAGAAACTTACAAAATTTGCATTCTCTCTTAGATATGTAATGTACCCTAGGCTTGGTAGGGCAGAGGTATCCATTTATCTATAAGTATTTTATTACATTTTCATCATGTCAGATAAATTTAAAGCAAATTCATATCTCTTTTGATAGTGTTCTTATTGGTATTCCTCTTCTTTGAGTGGTTGGACATCATAGATTTTTACTTCTGAAGCCGCTGCTCATTACAGCAAAGTGTTACTGTGGTTGAATCAGTCGCACAGGTTTTTTCAGCCAGAACTAAACAGGCGTAGTGCCTTTTCTCTATGCTCCTTCTGCCATGGATTTTGGCCTGTACGGCATCCTATATTTGTTATTTTTTATTACATGTCTTTCAACTTTGACAAAACCTATGTTGGACGAAATAAATGAATTATGAATTATGAACTTTTATTGTTTGATAGTGTTCTATATCTATCTAAAAGTTTAGTGGTATGCAGCAGCTCCATTTCTTACAAATTTATACTATGAATGACTTTTTTGTTTTGGATTGTTAGGTCAGGATCAAACTACAGAATACCACAAAAAATTAGAAGCTTTTATAACTACCCATTTAGAAATGGGTGCCTTAATTATGTTATTGGTGTATTACTACAGCTTACGAGTAGAAATTGCATCCCACAGTAAAACATACCGTAGTTACTAATTATATCAATTAACCCAATTATTTTAATAAATATTGCGTACGAATAAAACACTCTCGTTCACAATTGCATCTCATCTAAAAACAAGCTAAAAAAGTATATTTTAAACATTCCGTGTCTATTAGGAAGAATCCTCTACACTCTATACCTACTCTCCCCGGACTCAGAAATCAAAAACGAATCAAGGTTATATATACTAGCAAATATTTATGTAAGTGTATTATTGTGACTGACTATGTATGTAGTTGTCTATAAATGTTTATGTTCATTTCATATCCTTTATGTCTTTGCTAGTCTTTGTTTGCACTTCTACTCTTTTCTTGTGCATTTTCTTTCGTCATTCGCCGGTTGACTGTATGAGATCCCATCCTGGGATAAGTCCGCCATTGTCTTCTTATTTTAATAATGTTCCTTTTACTATGTATTTTAAAGCAATAAAGATATTACAAACATACAAACAAACAAACTAGAAGTGTTCTGCTATGTTTCACAACTTTAATTTTTCTAAAATCAATTTACGTTATTTATTTGACTTATAGTGACGTTCCAAAAGCTTGGTATGATTTTCATATCATCATCATCATCATTTTCATTCATCTTATTGTTTTTTTGGTGTAGCTTGTAGGCATATTTATTAACAATATTTTCTACATAGGCAAATATGCCTAATCCTGTTTTAAATAGATTCTCTGTAAAAAGGTATAAAAATTTCTATGGAAAAATTGAGAATTGAAATTGAAGTAAATAGTACAAATAAGCAATTTTACAAGTATGCGGTCGAACGCATATAGACCTACCATGATTCCACCTTGCACTGATAACGGCGTACGGTGGTGGGTGAGTGCTTGAAGTGGTCTCTCATTGAAACGGTCGGTTTTACCTCAGTGCCTCGGCAGCTAGCGTAGCAAGCGTCTACTGTCTCGTCACTCTGCCGAACTAAGCGGCCGCACATCGTCGTCGCTGTATCGGCAAGTTTCGGTCGTGTGCGCTCGGGCTCACCCGGCAATTTTCCGCGCTCGGAAAAATAATCACTGACCTTCACGCGTTTTTACTTTTATTTGCAAGATTTTCAAACTCTTAAATCTATCTACTGCTATTTCAGTGTGAATAATTTCATTTGTGCTCTGTGTTAAACACTGCTTGGTGATTAGTGCTGCTTGATGCTATGGTGCAAGTAATGTCGATTTCTTACTAAGGGATAAAAATTTGTATTTATTTATCAAAAATGAAGAATAATAAATCTAAGCCGCTGGTCGTTATTCAGTGCTACGAAGTAAGTTGAACTAATATCTAACTATTATCGTTCTAACAGACATGTTATTAACAGAGCGAAGAAGAAAACCTACTTATCGAGGAATACATTCATCTCATCATTAACAACAAACAAACTAATGTTTTTTCCATTATATTTGATTAAAAAGGCAATGTTGCTAATGTAAGTCTTATTCATGTATGTGCGTCATGTTCAATTTTCAAAATATAGTATCTATGTATAGATAACAGATAAGTGGTTTGTATTGATAACAAAAATAATGAATCAGCATTTTGTCGTATGTATGAAACTATAGGTATGTGGGTAAATAATGAGATTAGGAATGGTGATTACACTAACGAATTTAAATTACTACCTATCTATTTAATGAGGGTGACAAAAATAAATTAAATCAAAATACCTATCATACCAATCGTTCTAATGACCTCTACAAACAGGCATTAAACAAAATAGTTTTATACATTACACTACCATAATCTGATGATATCATTCTATGTTAGTATGCACGTGACGTTATTCAAATGCATACAAGGATACAATTTTACACATAACTCTATAGCTAATAATAGATGCTGCCTCTTCTCCTATTTCTTGTTGTAATAAAATCGTAACTAATCCTATTATCGGCGTTACTAGCATTCAATATTTAATTTTTTTTGAACATTTTTTTTTATTTCTTAAACTTTGAGCAAGAAATTTAATCAGTGTAATTATACTGATCCTTTTTCAACCGACTACCAAAGGAGGTTCTCAATTAGGCTATAAGTTATTTTATGTTTATTACCGTCTATCGTATCTTCGTAATTTCTGAACCCTTAGATAATAATATTAATTTGTTCGACAGGATATACTTTTAATTTGGTTCCGGGTCCCATAGAAATTCGATCAAAATAGCTACAGTATTTGGTTTCAACAAATATTCAAAATTAAAATAACTAGAATAAGTAGAAATAGTAGCTAAAGTCAAATAAATTTAACATTATTGATTTTTCGTAGGTAAGTTTCGTAACGGTTCCTTGCTTGTTTTAATTCATTGAGTTGCAAGATCAATTTACTCTGCACATTTTATTGCTTGAGTTTTTTAAACTATATTTCGGGGTCTAAGCGTTAACCCGCGTCCAGAATTTTCAAGTTGGCCCCACAAAGCAGGCGGAAGTTATTTTTTTTTTGAAAATATTATTAAGTACAAGTAATTAAGTATATTAATATGTATCTATTGACAAAATGGAATGATATTCTATCCTAAAATCTCAATTTTTTCCTATAAAACCATTAATATTCGTGTATTACGCAAAACTATTATTGTAAATACCTAAATTTTTCGTAATTGGTATCGCGTGCACTTTTAATTTGGTTTTAATTTTGTATCTGACCTCCGTGAATATCATTCGTGACTACCTAAATATTTTTTTTATTTAATTTTCTAGCACTGATGATGTAGCAAAAGGTCAATGTTCAATGTCGAGGTAGCTTTTCAATAACAAAATACCTTTGAAATTATTTATCATGCTCTTACTCGACGTTGTATGTTACGATGAGCCCATGCTCATTTTATTTTATCTGACTGGTGGCAGATTCCGACACATTCCCTAGAAGAGTTGACGATAAAAGTAATAATGCTAAATATTATTTTTTGTCTTACCTCATGAAAACACACATCGTGTTTAAGAGGACACCGGTCCTCAGCTTAGGAAACAACTCTTTGATCAGTTCTAAACGCAATGTCTTCTAATAACTCACCCAAAAATAAGTTACTTAGTAAGCAATACTTACTTATTAATCCAAACCCTGTTTAAGAATGTAACGTGAAGATTCCGCCACCTATCTGAGATCGTGATATAGGGTCTAAAGAAGCTTCTTTTTCTCCCTTATAATTAAGTTTACTTTTTGTAGCTCTTGGCTCTATAAATTTTAAATAATTACACGAATGTTTAAAATAGGTGGAAACTTTGTTCCATATAAGGTAAAGTAAATCAATACATGGACTATAAGTGGTACTGACTATCTATATTAAAAAACTAGTAGTAGTACAACATAGCTGATACTTGGATACGATGCTATTAAAATGCGATTTTAAATATTTTCTCGATAAATTTCAGGATCGCCAACAGACATTGCCATTGAGAAAAATTGACCCAACCACACCTGCTACTGCCACCATCAGTCATACTCAACCTGGACGAGAAGCGACTGATAACCCGCCGCCCCCACCTCCCGTGAGTTAAACCCCTTTCTCGTTCAGTTTTCTTATTCCATGTTATACTGATGAACTTGATTCATAATAAGGTGTTATCACATTAAATTAAGTTATTGGCTCATTAAACAAGCACGTTGTTACTGTTATTTTGAATAGTATATTAACCAACCTATTATTATAAGCTTTACTTTTTTTAGATGCCTGTGACCAACGGCCATCATAATGGACAAGTCAAACAAAAAAATTTAGAATCAACAAATGAAAAATCAAATGCAAAATCAGTGAATACAGATTCTAATAAAGTAATAAATTTTAGAAAGAATGGTACTCTAACAAGAACACCTACACCCGATTATAATAATAAAATTGATAATGTAACAAAAGCAAAAAATGAAGAAAATGTCGATCTGGAATCGCTCGAATCTTATAAATTAAAAAATCCAACAAATGTTTTGCCAAAACCTCCACCGAATTATTTCATACGAGCCCCAAATGGCACAGCCACTATGAAAAAGCATGCTCGGCCTGTTTCCGTGACTATCGGGGAGTACGCTAGTAACGGCGCAGGACGAAGACAACCCACCAAACTAGACTTCCTCAATGGAGATAAGGCCGAAAGTGGACAGGTCGATGATGAAGTCTCTATATCGAATAGACTGCAATCTGAGTTAGCCTTGACGCTATCTAGGTCTAACTTACGTAAAAAGACTGAAGCTCTTGTAAGTAATTTACTTATTTTATGTTTTGCGTTCTGGTTTTATCATATCAATAAATAAAAATATTTTTTCAGGATTACGCTATAGGTATTAAAAATGAGTATTATAGGAAAATGAATGGTTCTGATAATAGTGACTGCTCTTTAGACAAAAATTTTCACACACGTTATGGCAACAACATTTTACCGCTTCCTCCGTCCATCAATATACCAAAAGTTTCAAAGTTAAAGCATTGAATATTCATAACTTTACATGATGTAAGATGCCTATCTACAGATTATTAATAGCAAACTAATTCTAACTATTATATAATAAGTGCGTGTTCTTGCATGTAAAGCACTGATTTTTTTGGGTACCTACAATAATACTAATATTTACACTTTTTATTTAAGTACAGTTATTTACACTTACCTATGTGCGTGTATTATAATAAAGTCGGTGCAGGGCTCACACAGGTCCGCACAATCTAATTTAATTTATTATATACAATCTTACTCATATCTCCCCATTTTTCTACCTAGATATATTCACTGTAGGTATTTGTAGTGGATGTTTTCAATGAAATATTTATTTATGCTGTATTATGACCTTCATTGTTTCAGGCAGACGCTGGTCGGTGAAATGTGTTCGAGAAAGTTGGATTATTAGATACCTATGTTAAATTTATTACAAATTTACTATAAATTTTCATTGCATTATTATAGTTATTTTTAATATAAGTAATATAAATACAGCCAAAGTTAGATAAATTTGTTAATATAGGTAAATATTAAGATTGTTTATACCAAGCATGTGAGTTTCGTTTAATCACAAAACTAAGTAATGTTCGTGCCAGAATTATTGAAAAATATGTACTTAACAATTTTCGAATTTAAAAGAAGATTTTTAAAATACATATAGATTATTTTGTCATGGTTTGAATAAATTATGTTCTTCATTTTGCATTAGACTTGCCCATACGGGACGTAAGTCATCTGTTTGAATTGAACACACTAAGTCATAAAATAAAGGTTAATACAAGTACCTAATTTCTTTTATACCTCCTAAAAAACCCTTATTTCTACCCACCTACCGGAAACCGATTTGAAGAAACATATAGACAGAAGTTTAGGCAGGTGGCTGGTTATAAAAAAAAAATTGCCGTGAAGATGAGATACAGGAAGCTACGAAGCCTGACTTGTAATATAATCAGCCTAGGTGGGCCTGGCTCTAAATATGTCATAGATTGCAGAAAAAATCTGAACTAACCCATAGAATAGAAAAAAGAAAATTGCCAACCACTCGATGTTCGTAAATATTTTGCTTTATGATCAAGCCCCAAGGTGTAGATATATTTACTTTGCCCTAAGTACAACTACTTGTACCTACTACGATATCAACGAATACAACAAATACTAATAACTTAAGTAATATTATAGATAGATACCACAGGGCACGGAAAAATTCTCGAGCTCGAACGATTTCCTTGCTTTACACCAGGCTTAAAATAATTTGAGAGGCACGGAAAAATTCTCGTGCTCGAGCGATTTCCTTGCTTTACACCAGACTTAAAATAATCAAAAAAATGGCCGTTTATACCCAGTTAAGTACCCAGCAGTGCATTAAATGATCAGACTCACGGCAAAGAAAATAGGTTTACATGCTCACGGAAAAAAAATATACACTATGCTCACGGAGCGGACTAGCCATAGAACTAGGAACGCGGCTCTAATAGAAGTAGCATGACAAGCTAAACTGTCTTACCACTCATACACGATATTTACGTGTATGCCATCCTGGGGTTCACAGTCTACTAATGTCTATTGCGGAGTATATACAAGGACAACAAAAAAAAACAATTTTGGGTAATAATGCCGATTTATGCCTTCACAATATCTAAAAATAATTGTATAAATCCAAATATGAGTTCTCCTGATACTTTTTTTTATGTTTTATACAAGTTAAAGCCTTATATTATGTAAAATACTACAGCACATTCAACGCCATTTTGAATGAAAAAAATATTATTCAGTCAAAAGCATGTGCTAAGCATAGTGTTGTTGCTCTTACGTTTCTGTCGTCAAGTATCGATAAACGAAGTTAGGAGGCGAATTTGGAGTAAAATTCGGGATTAATTATCAACATAATTCTTGTAGGTAAATGTCAACGGGAAATGAATGAAGAAACCAGTTTCCGAAATTGCTAGTGTTACCATAAAATTCCGGAAGATGCCAATTATTCTTGTTTGTAACGTCTTACTAAAAATGTTTACATATTATATGACAATCTTCGGGATCGAAAAGAAAAGACGAAATGTCTGGTTTTCTTATTTCCCTGTGACATCTGATGAAGTAAAACTAGACGTGGGGTTTAACGTCAAACCCAGAGAGATGGTTAAGAAAAAACAGATAACTGGATTTTCAAGATCCAATGGACTACAAAATCATAACAGTGGCATTCACGCTATTTTTAACCCAAAAAGAGGGGTATTATAAGTTTGACGTGTCTGTCTGTGGTAATGGATAAAGCGATTTCAGTTTAGTTTTTTTTTGTACTAACGGTGACTTATGTGCGAGTGTTTTTAGATATATGTTTGATGAAAATCGGTTGAGCCGTTTGTAACTTGTGGGGGTGAAAGAAGAAAAGAATAACCGCATGCCTGCAAATATATACTCGAGTGGGGTCTGAAATTAAAACGCATCACGTCCACAGTACAAAATAAAATGTTCAATGAAAATAGGTTAAGCTGTGAAAAAGCTCTAGGGGTATTAGTGGGGAAAATACCTAATGCCTGGAAAATATATGGGTGAGGGGGAGAGGGGGAGAAATAAGTCGAACTACAGACAAAATTGACATTTCATTAATTTTTTTATCAAAACAATGATGCCAGGCCTTAGAGGGTCCAATGACCTCTGTGACGCAAGAGTGTGCAGGGTGAATTGAGCTTTTACCCACTTGATATGAATTAATAATCAAAAAGGGAAACGGACGCAATAGAAAACATTACAGCAGCTATTAAACATTAGTTCGACAGTATATTAGGTCGATTGACTTTAGAAGGTACTAATACATTATGCAAGCAACTTAAAAACGTTAAATCAAGCATGACTAATAATGCGCTACGACGTCAAGCCGGCACGTCTTGGGTTTGCCCCTTCCACCATACCAAGCCCCGGGGGAGGTGGCATGGTCAAGACACCTGTTTCCACGAGACGTGATCGTACTACCGCAGGCCACTCTTTTGAAGCTTATCTATCTGCTATGTTATGGATATGAAGGCTGTCCCGAACGTGGTGGGTTTCTAACGCGGTCTTTTCGCGATATTTCACACATCCAGCGCAGCGGACAGTTCTAATGATGGTTTTATAGACCTGACCCTTGAGCCTGACCGGCATTCTGGAATCACAAGTGAAACCAGTCATCTCAGGCCATTATGCTCATGATCCTGTTTGCTTCGACTTCTGGTTATTTTTTCATATTGTTGCATGATATACTTATCGTATCGAGTCTGGCTAATGACCACCACCGCCAGATGCATTGTTTGTGACTTAATAGTTTAATAAATAGTATTCTTCATGTCAGACCATGCTAGCCCATACATATATAAACAGTAAAATATGATTAAATTTAAAAAGTGTAATAAAATCAAATATTAATAAAAACCAATAAAAAAATAACAATAATAATTCAACGTAATCTCGATATATCGATGCTACGCGAATCTGTTACTTCACTAATTTTGCCTGCTGTCATGTCAAAATGACAACAAATAGACGTAATAATTATACAAATGGAATGAGTTATTACTTTTTAGAGTGACGATAAGCATTGAACATCGTGTCTCTGTTACTCTGAAAAATATATATATGGCCATCGCGTGAAAACACATTATTATCTCACTAATGATACAAACCTATTAATTATAATGAATTAGATGGTTTCGTGCGATTGGCAAGTCGTCCTGGTTATTTAGAAGATTAGAAGATGTTTTTAAGTTAGCTTATTACGCAACAAGCGACCCGCCCCAGCTTTGCATGGGCATAATAACCTTGCTCTTAAATCACTCTAAGTAATATTGCGTAGTTTTAAAGATTTAAGCATACAAAGGGATATGAAAGCGAATTTGTTTTATACTATGTAGTGATAATCGAAGACAAGAGGTCCGCTTAAGAAGAGCCTGAATAAATTAACCGACTTGGTATTACATGGATCTCACAACTTTTGACGGTAGAACAACTAAGCGAGACTTGGATTTTTTATAAGTTTTATTTTTGATGGTATCTCATTTCTTTTTGTAGATTAAAGAGAACTACTTTATGACATACATATTGCCTCTTGATAACGCGGGCGAAGTATAAGTATGCAGGTACACTGGTTCGTTCACTGCGAATGTAACTTTGTTATCCTATATATTTATATAGCATTACAAAGTTATTTATGCAGTTGGTGTATCTAAAAAACTGGACCGAAATTGCAAAATATTTTAGTTTTCCTTTGGGTTATACACTAAACATTAATTACATTCTAAATTTGAAGCTTATGTATATGCTGCAGTGCTACTACCGCGCTCCAAGATTCTTGCTCTGACTGACAATTATCTGATATAACTGCAAATCTATTAACAGATTTGGTACTTAACATTTGGTCATAGCCTAGTGGACCTATGGATACCAGCTCAAGATTAGTTCAGTTTATCATATTCAGTGCTGTTATTTGAAAGAGCGAGTAAAATTAATTTTATAATGTTGCTCTAGTTTATGGAACTTAAGTAAACTGTGACTAATAGAGAATACATATATCGGGCATTAATGCATACAAATTTTCCAGTCAGAATTTCAAAAGAGAATTTTATTGTAAGGACACTCATCTATAAGTAGGTACATATAAATTCGATAATGAAATGGCTTCGTTTTCCTGTCTATCTATTTAATTAGATCATGTATTCAAACCTAACAATAAATAATAGTACTTACTATTAATATCACGCTAGTGACACTCCAGGTATCAGTACTGTTATCTATTTTGTGGTATCACGAGCGTAAATAGGCTAAAGTAACTGTGCGCTCATCTTTCCCGGCCTTATTTTATATTATGATTATATACTATATATTTATTTATATATCTTCGCTCTAGCGTGTTTTTCCCGGTTGCATCTTTAGCTTACGTTTCAGAGCCCAGGGTACGCTATTAATCATGGTTCAATGGAGCGATTGAAGTCTGACCTATGTATCCTATTTATTTATATATATCAGTAATTATAAATAAAAAAATAGTATGTACTTGGTAAATAACAGTCGTATTGAGAACGAGAAGGTATCATTATCTCCAGACCAAAACAAAACCTACGCTCAAACATTACAAACGGCCATACCGTACGTACACTTCGAACTTTTTTACGAATGTGAACTTTTTTCTATTGCTCGAGAATATACATAGAAATTTAATTATTTCCTGCTCAGACTCATCATCTTTTTGTGTAGGTGAGACGGTTAATCGACCATGTACACCCTGGTGTCAGAGTTCGTCGGAAGCCTCTTCCGGCCTTTAAAATGGTTCCTTTAACGACTACCAGATGGCAGCCGGGACCAACGGCTTAACGTGCATTCCGAAGCACAGAATCATCTTTATTATCAGACAGTCAGGTGAATCAGGCCTGCAATGTCCTAACCAAACTGGAAACAACTAAATAAGCTCTCACGACCCCTGGGTCTAATAGGCTCAGACTGCTTAGTTGGTCGGAGTGGAAATACAGTGCATTTGTACTAAGCCTTAATCGTGTATCATAAAGTCATTTTTGTTTGATTTTGCAATAAGAATAGTTTGTGAACTCATTCCATAATGTGTGTATTTGGTGAAGGACCCCCCCTCCTACCCTCCTTTACCTCAGCCCTTACCCCCCGCAAACGGCGCGGCCGGTTCCCATACATTTAGTGTCATATGTTATATCTATTTTAAGTGACGCAATTTTTTTTTTAAATCTATGGGACTAGCGTATAGAATCAGAAATACTCAATGGATCAACAATGGATGTGCCACGGATATGTCATGCTCTCCAGCAACCATAGAACTAGGAACGCGGCTCTAATAGAAGTAGCATGACAAGCTAAACTGTCTTACCACTCATACACGATATTTACGTGTATGCCATCCTGGGGTTCACAGTCTACTAATGTCTATTGCGGAGTATATACAAGGACAACAAAAAAAATCAATTTTGGGTATTTATGCCTTCACAATATGTAAAAATAATTGTATAAATCCAAATATGAGTTCTCCTGATACTTCTTTTTACGTTTTATACAAGTTAAAGCCTTATATTATGTAAAATACTACAGCACATTCAACGCCATTTTGAATGAAAAAAATATTATTCAGTCAAAAGCATGTGCTAAGCATAGTGTTGTTGCTCTTACGTTTTTTTCGTCAAGTATCGATAAACGAAGTTAGGAGGCGAGTTTGGAGTAAAATTCGGGATTAATTATCAACATAATTCTTGTAGGTAAATGTCAACGGGAAATGAATGAAGAAACCAGTTTCCGAAATTGCTAGTGTTACCATAAAATTCCGGAATAAGCCAATTATTCTTGTTTGTAACGTCTTACTAAAAATGTTTACATATTAATATGACAATCATCGGGATCGAAAATAAAAGACGAAATGCCTGGTTTTCGTCTCTCCCTTTGACATCTGATGAAGTAAAACTAGACGTGGGTTTTAACGTCAAACCCAAAGAGATGGTTAAGAAAAATCAGATAATTGGATTTTCAAGGTCCAGGACTACAAAATCGTAACAGTGTCACGCTATTTTTAACCCAAAAAGACGGGTATTATAAGTTTGACGTGTCTGTCTGTGGTAATGGATAAAGCGATTTCAGTTTAGTTTTTTTTTGTACTAACGGTGACTTATGTGCGAGTGTTTTAGATATATGTTTGATGAAAATCGGTTGAGCCGTTTGTAACTTGTGGGGGTGAAAGGGGAAAGAAATAACCGCATTCCTGCAAAAATATATACTCGAGTGGAGTCTGAAATGACAACGCATCTCGTCCACAGTACAAAATAAAATGTTCAATGAAAATAGGTTAAGCTGTGAAAAAGCTTACTTGTTTCTAGGGGTATTTATTAGTGGGGAGAATACCTAATGCCTGAAAAATATATGGGTGAGGAGGAGAGGAGCAATGATGCCAGGCCTTAGAGGGCCCAATGGCCTCTGTGACGCAAGAGTGTGCCTGATAGACCTGACCCTTGAGTCTGACCGGCATCCTGGAATCACAAGTGAAACCAGTCATCTCAGGCCATTTTACTCATGCTCCTGCTTGCTTCGACTTCTGGTTATTTTTTCATATTGTTTCATGATATACTTATCGTGTCGAGTCTGACTAATTACCACCACCGCCAGAACTAGTCCGGCACTGACAATGCATTGTTTGTGACTTAATAGTTTAATAAATAGAATTATTTATGTCAGACCATGCCAGCCCATACAGATATAAACCTTACATTATGATTAAATTTAAATAGTGTAATGAAATCAAAGATTAATAAAAACCATAAAAAATAACAATAATATTTCAACGTATTCTCGATATATCGATGCTACGCGAATCTGTTACTTCACTAATTTTGCCTGCTGTCATGTCAGAATGGCAACAAATAGACGTAATAATTATACAAATGGAATGAGTTATTACTTTTTAGAGTGACGATAAGCATTGAACATCGTGTCTCTTTCACTCTGAAAAATATATATATCGCCATCGCGTGAAAACACATTACTATCTCACTAATGATACATACCTATTAATTATAATTAATTAGATGATTTCGTGCGATTGGCAAGTCGTCCTGGTAATTTAAAACATTACAGATTTTTTAAATGGATATAGTCACTATAAGATGTTGTTAGGTTAGCTTATTACGCAACTAACGACCCGCCCCGGCTTTGCATGAGCATAATAACCTTGCTCTTATAACACTCTATCTATAAAAAAAACTGCATCAAAATCCGTTGCGTAGTTTTAAAGATTTAAGCATACAAAGGGACATAGGGACAGAGAAAACGACTTTGTTTTATACTATGTAGTGATAACCGAGAAGGGACTAAATAAATTAACCGGCTTGCTACTACATGGATCTCACAACTTTTGACGGTAGAACAACTAAGCGAGACTTGGAATTTTTATAAATTTATTGTTTTTGATGGTATCTCATTTCTTTTTGTAGATTACAGAGAACTACTTTACGACATACATATTGCCTCTTGATAACGCGGGCGAAGTATAAGTATGCAGGTACACTGATTCGTTCACTGCGAATGTAACTTTGTTATCTTCTATATTTATATGGGATTACAAAGTTATTTATGCAGTTGGTGTATTTAGAAAACTGGACCGAAATATTTTAGTTTTCCCTTGGGTTATACACTAAACATTAATTACATTCTAAATTTGAAGCTTATGTATATGCTGCAGTGCCACTACCGCGCTCCAAGATTCTTGCTCTGACTGCAACAACGCAATTTTCTGATTTAACTGCAAATCTTTTAACAGATTTGGTACTTAACATTTGGCCATAGCCTAGAGGACCTATGGATACCAGCTCATTAAGATAGTTCAGTTTATCGTATTCAGTGCTGTTATTTGAAAGAGCGAGTAAAAATAATTTTATAATGTTGCTCTAGTTTATGGAACTTAAGTAAACTGTGACTAATAGATTAGACATATATCGGGCATTAATGCATACCAATTTTCCAGACAGAATTTCAAAAGAGAATTTTATTGTAAGGACACTCATCTATAAGTAGGTAAATATAAATTCGAGGATAAAATGGCTTCGTATTCCTGTCTATCTATTTAATTATATCATGTATTTAAACCTAACAATAAATAATAGTACTTACTAGTAATATCACGCTAGTGACACTCCAGGTATCAGTACTGTCCATTCTGTGGTATCATGAGCGTAAATAGGCTAAAATAACTGTGCGCTCATCTTTCCCGGCCTTATTTTATATTATGATTATATACTATATATTTATTTTTATATCTTCGCTCTAGCGTGTTTTTCCCGGTTGCATCTTCAGCTTACGCTTCAGAGCCCAGAGTACGCTATTAATCATGGTTCAATGGAGCGATTGACGTCTGACCTATGTATCCTATTTATTTATATATATTAGTAATTATACTAATATATAATACAATATATATAATACTTGGTAAATAACAGTCGGATTGAGAACGAGAAGGTATCTTTATCTCCAGACCAGAACAAAACCTACGCTCAAACATTACAAACGGCAATACCGTACGTACACTTCGAACTTTTTTACGAATGTGAACTTTTTTCTATTGCTCGAGAATATACATGGAAACTTAATTATTTCCTGCTCAGACTCATCTTTTTGTGTAGGTGAGACGGTCAATCGACCATGAACACCCTGGTGTCAGAGTTCATCGGAAGTCTCTTCCGGCCTTTAACATGGTTCCTTTAACGACTACCAGATGGCAGCCGGGACCAACGGCTTAACGTGCATTCCGAAGCACAGAATCATCTTTATTATCAGACAGTCAGGTGAATCAAGCCTGCAATGTCCAAACCAAACTGGAAACAACTAAATAAGCTCTCATGACCCCTGGGTCTAATAGGCTCAGACTGCTTAGTTGGTCGGAGTGGAAATACAGTGCATTTGTACTAAGCCTTAATCCTGTATCATAAAGTCATTTTTGTTTGATTTACAATAAGAAAAGTTTGTGAACTCATTCCATAATATGTGTATTTGGTGACGGACCCCCCCTCCTACCCTCCCTTACCTCAGCCCTTACCCCCCGCATAAGGCGCGCACGGTTCCCATACATTTAATGTCATATGTTATATCTATTTTAAGTGACGCAATTTTTTTTTTAAATCTATGCCAGCAACCCAATCATCGGAAATATCGGTATAACGACGTCATCAAAAAGAAATATTATTTTGAAACTGTCATTATGTTCATTTGATACTTGTCCTTTTTCTTTATGATTCTATATTTTAATATATCTATACTTTATTTTGTACTATTGTACTATTATTTTTAGCATGTTTTTTTAATATTTTTATTCCGAAAAAGCTTTAATTATGTGCAAAGTTAAATAGCGAAATGGATAATAAATAAGCCAACGTCTATGCTATTAAGTATATACCCAATTTCCTACGAACTTATTTCACAAAAATGTCTTACGGAAAGCTACAAAAGTTATTATCTGAGGAATTTTCAGACTTAGGCTTACACCACTCCATTTTACTAGAAAGTTTATTTATAGAGACTACTCGGGGTGGAAAATATTTATACTACGTTTTTCTAGGTAAGTATAAGTACTTACAAAAAATGTACGAGTGCTTTAGATTATTCTGCCCCCGTGGTTTAGGTTCTTGCCTAAAGATCTGAAGGTCGTGGGTTCAAGTCCCACGTTTGTGTTTTCAGTTTAATTCATTTTTTCCCATAGTTCACTTGGATGACCACAGGAAATTATTTTTGCTTATAGTTCACCTGGGTGGACCACAGAAAATTATTTTTTGCCCATATTAATAGCTATTTTTATAAATGTTAATATTATTCCCACTATTTCGGCTTATCAGTGTATTTTTTGTATCATATGGTGTCATATAAAATGTACACGACTGTTGCCATGAATAAATAAATAAAAATAAAATGTTATGGTCATGGAATTTACTACCAGTCGGTTACTAGTAAATTGACCTCTTCTTTTCCTTTCACATATACACGTTTGAAAGGGAAACAGTTTTATAAAAAAAATTTTTTACAGCTCTTACGCCTGACCAAATAATGATTGCTTTGCAATCCCCACCAAAAGTTTCCAAGTCACAAGAAACGGATATACATAACATCAAATTACAATACTTATATCCTCTGGAATTAGTGCAAATATATGTATTTAAGCGTAGTCGTAGACAGACTCTCAAATTCTGTACAGAGTTTGGAAAAAACAGATATTTTGAGCTAGCGGCCATAACGAAAAGAGAAGTAAGTATTTTCGGAGCAGGAATGTGCTACGAGCTACGAGTGTAACGAGCTTGTAAAGTTGTCTACATAGCGTCGTCGGTATCGTATCAAAAAATGCTACGATTTTGACTCAACTCTGCTACTATTACCTATTCTGGGCTTACATAAGTTTAAATTATAAGCCATATTAAAAATACAGTATCAGAGATCAATCTATGACAGTTCTTAACGCAAAAAAGAGTTCCAACAGTAAATTTTGATTTGATGGAATATTGCTAAATAATTTTCAAACGAAAAATTAAATTTTCTAGATCATTTGGGAGTTGTGGTGTTATCATGTTGTTAGACTTCGAGATTTAAAAAAGTTTCAACATAATGTAAGCACAAGCACGCGCGGTCGTAAAAATGATCATACAATTTTTGGAGAAGAAGTAAGTATTAACTGTACCAAAGTTATTTCTTTTTCTCAGCTTAATGAAGCTAAATTACCTATTACCAATGGTATATATATTGATAGGTACGCTAAAAGATATATCAACTTATATATCCCCATATTATGTGGATTTGACTTTACGTTTTAGTACAGATTACAGAAAACTAGTTTTAGAAACCATCACTGTTGAAATTCCAATCTACTTGAAATTCCTTTATTGGTTGGATATGCTATTTACCTACCTAATTACTAGGCTTTAACAAACCTTTTTTTACAGAAAACAAATCTTTTAAAATGGCATGATAAATATCTGTACTTGGGTACAAAAAGAGAAATAGAGGATGAAATTCGCCCTACTCCAGTACCTGGCCTCGGGCCTACAGAGGATATAAAATTATTGTATCTTAAACCGAAATATTTCGGTTGCTGGGATCAATCTGAGCACTGGGTGCAGTGCGAAAGAAGCGGGTCGGCGGTCGGCGGTCGACAATTCGGCGAATAGTAAGCTACTGTATTATGGCTTACATAGGTATATAAACAAAGGATTGCTCTCAACAGATGATAGAACCTTGAATATGTATCTATTTAAGATTCAGTGACTACAACTGCACCAAAACAAATATAAAAATGAAAAAATATTTAGAACTATGATAACAACATGTGGCCTTATCGCATTGCAATGTCTTCCAGGCGACCAATGTGCTATGAAGAAAGAAGCTACTTGAGAGCTATAAATATAATAACTATAACCACTGTATAATAGACTTTGAAAATGAAAGATGTAAATTTTAATAAATGCTAGCTGTTCTCAGAGCTTTCACTCGCCCTTGGTGTGTATGTACTACCTATAACCCACCCCAAGACCAAGATTCAGGCTTCATATGCTGAAAGAATTTTCAAGTCAGACCAGTTGATCTAGTTCACAGAGTACTTTTGTATAATAGGAAAATCTAGTTATAAGCGTACAAAAAAACTAGTTTTATAATATACTTACTATATAAAAATGAAAAACCCAGGAATAAACTTGCAAAACACGAGATGTTTTCAGCTATCAAAGTGTAAAGGCTGCTATAATAGTTTATTTGACGACAGTTTCCATTGGGATTCTAAGGCTGATTCAAAGGCTCCATTGCAATTCAAAGAGAAAACGCAGCGAGCATAATGTGTACCTTTGGGCCGGGTACGATTCGGGGTGGCATTTTTGACTAATTATTTTGGTTTTATTTGTTAACTTTTTTTATGTATCTAGTTGAATGTTTCACTAATATTTGAATTAATTCTAATTTTTTACGTTTAATATAATAATGATATCTTACTAGCAGCACCCCGCGGTGTTACCCGCGATATATTATACACAGCAGCGCCATCTACTTTATGAAGCGCCATTGACTGTCACTTTTTAACCAAAACTAGTAGTACCCTATGAGTTAACCATGATCAAAAATATCAGCTACCTCCACACCAAATTTTTATAAAAATTTGCCCAGCTACTACACTCACTACTCACAAATTTTCATCTTTATAATATTCGTGAGACTAATCAACTCACGTTTTCTTATCTATCTATGTATATTATGGATAGCTGGACTGATTTGGCTAATTTTGGTCTTGAAATATTTGTGGAAGTTCAGGGAAGGTTTAAACTGTGGTATCGCACAGATCTGGGGGGTTACTACAGTCTCTTAAAACCATGCAAGATCCAGTGAGTAAGCGAGACAGCGCAATACATGATGTAAGGCGATAGCTCCCTTACTCAATCGTTCTTGCATGGTTTTAAGAGATGATAGTAAGTCACCTGGGCTGCCATTCAAGACTAAATATTTTACATGTTAGGTATATGTTTAAGTGAAACACATCCATTGCCTTTTTATCTAGGGTTTATTTGAATCGCTTCTTCAGTTATAAGTCTATTAATATAATTTAATTTATCTTCTGTTGTTTTTAAAGATCCATAAATTTTCCAATTAACCTGAAATAAAAACACAAATGAACGAACTGCATGTAAATATGATGCTTTACTACGCTACTGTAAGCTGGAGATGTAATACTGTTGTCAGGATGGAAAGTGCAAAAACCCTACCCTGTATTCTGGCAGAATAAATGATTATTTCTACCACGGATTAGTTTCACGCCCACGCCCCATATTCCACTGATTTGTAGTTTCACTTCTCAAATGTTCCACCAAATACTAACTACTAATACTTGCTATTTATTAGCACTCATACTTATTGGCTACTAGATGTTGCCTGCGGCTCCGCCGGCTTGGTACTCGGTTATATTGCGCCAAAAATGTAAGAGTTTAATTATTCATACCAAATTTTATCAAAATCAGTACAGCAGTTTAGGCGTGAAAGCGTAACAGACTAACTTTTTGATTTTTAATATTAGTATGGAAGTATGGACAAATTCACAATAGATCTGACTTCAGATAAGCTACCTAACACAAGACTACTACCCACGCAGCACAACTAAAACATAAAAATTACGTAATAAATACTGGATAGAAACTATGCATGGGTATTGAACAGTGGGAAGAGATAGAATGATGCTATGATAAGTATAAACAAGATGGCGACGGCGATTATGCTAACATATTGTGTTTGAATTACCAGTGCAGCATTATAGCCCAATGCTTTTAATTCTTTCATTTTTGTGAGGAAAGGCCCTGTTGGTACATCTGAATCCAATATGAAGGCATTTTTGCCAGCAATCACTAAAGCAACCCACTGATTATCATCAGGAACTTTATGGGCCAGCCCAAAAAAAGAAAGCTTAACATTTTCTGGTATTTTCAATGGTGATCCTTTGTCATCATTACAAATAATAATATCTGAAAATATACAAGATAATAAGCATGCCATAAATGTCCACATTTCATCAAGTTTATAATTTCAATATATTCAGTTTGATTGTACCTCCTCTAGCATGATGTGGTAGAATATGATCGCCAACAACATATTCGTCTCCACCTCTTGCATCTTTTAATATTTTCTTGATATCCAAAAACATACTTTGAGTAACATTGTAATTTTTAGTATAATTTTCATTTGGCACAAATTCTGTGTACTTTTTAGCCAACACAATTGCACATTTATCAGTTAGGCGGTTCATCTTTGCCTCTGGGCAAAATATTCCAGCAGATGTGTGAATGGTTAATATTTCCTTTCCATAACCAGCACACTGTTTTCCATATGTTGTGTTTAAAAATTCTGGACTCAAAACATTACTCATCAAGTCAACAGGGTATATTCCTGAAAGACTTAAGAATGAAATACAGCAGGCATATGTTCTGCCATGTTTTTCTATTTCATTTTGCCTCTCTGGTTTTCTTAATTCATTTACTACTTTTTCGAGAAAGCATTCTGTAGTCCTAGGTTTGACATTAAAAATACCAAAAGTTAGGACTAATCTCTCTAGATCTTTTAATCTTGCTTCAGAAATATGATGGCTAACAGTTTTAGCTATTTTCTGTAAACATTCCTTGTGTAATGTAAGAGTGGCAGTCCCTAATAAAGCTAAATGAACATTGCACATGATTGATAACCGCTGGACTTCATGTTGTAAAATGTCCAACAACTTGTAAATCTCATTATCTTTACTTTTTTTTAGAGAGTATCGAATAATTTTCAATAGAGCAGCAAGTGAAACTTCATTTATATTATTTGGGTTTTCCATTATCTTAATAACCATTTTAGATAGAATTTTATCATCTCTGATTGGTGTTTTACTTTTAAAGAATCCCATAGACATTATGGCTAAATCATCTAAAGAGAAGTCTGAGAATCTTTTGTGCAATTCCAGTTCTAAGTTGTGCATATCAAATGGTGGTCTTCTCATGATGCCAATAAAAAACAGAATCTGTACTAACTGACTATTTGTGAGCTGTTTTGCTTTGGATGATAATTTATGTACTGTTTTTTGGGAAAATTCACTTAGTCTTGTCACATTTATCATAAAAAACAAACTAGTAAACTTAAGCATATCATCAAATGTCCATGTTAGCAATCTATTCAAACATTCATCATCTAATGCAGCCCATACTTCTATAAAATTTCTTGTTCTAATTGATTCAGTTTCAGGCCAATTCATTAAAGCATAAAATAAAGATTGTAGTTCTATGTCTGATGCATGTCTTACACTGTCTGTGAGATGATCTATTATTGTATCAAACTTTTTATTTGAAATACATAAATTATTTTTTGAGCAGTACATACCCAACTTTGAAAATAAGTCAATCAACTCATTTGGTCTTTTCTTAGACCAGTCCTCCATCAAAATTTTGTCGAATTCATTTGTAGTTATAGGCAAAAGTTCATTACTCACGCTCAAGCGTATAGTATACCCTTTGTTTTCCATTATGCCATATGCGTACTTGTTTTCATGTTCTAAATACATTTTTTGGCATAATTTAGGATAATAGTGAAAGTCACGGTAGTATTTTAATTTGTTTACAAAGTTATACGAGAGAACTGGTTTAGCACATCTTATTGGGAGGCTATGCAATATGCTCTTAAAACAATACATTTTTAATCAATTTCTATAGATCAATACCTTACACTTTAGATAATAAAATTGAAAATTAGTAAGTAAACAAATAAATAAGATTTCTGTTCAGCAGAAACCTCTGAATAAGGAAACTAAGTAGTTACTTAGTTTCCTTATTCAGAGGCAGAAACGTACTGTACATTATATTACAAAGTACTCTGT
The DNA here is from genome assembly GCA_947044815.1 of Apomyelois bistriatella. Lineage (NCBI taxonomy): Eukaryota > Metazoa > Arthropoda > Insecta > Lepidoptera > Pyralidae > Apomyelois > Apomyelois bistriatella. The sequence continues at coordinate 6,021,248 of OX345693.1, forward strand.
GGTACTGTACGTTTAATTTTCAGGTTATGTTTTTTTTTTTTTTTGAATAGTTTTTACGGCCATGGAATCTAGTCCTTTAAGGCCTTTCTTGAATTTATTAATCTTCTTTAGTCCTACTTAAGTCAGTCGAGTCAAAAATTCAAGTCAATAGTCAAGTCCAGTCAAGTCTAGTCTGAGTCAGATGGCTAAGTGAAGCGGTGGAAAAATTTCACTTAGCTATATCATGGAGATTTTGGTGACAAAGATAAAAAGTCACGTAATAGACACTGTATCACTTCCCAACACTCACGCTTGTTCACGAACACTGCGAATAATAAACCACCAATATTATGCACAAACACTCGAAAAAACCTAAGTTTTGGAAATTAAATACAGCGCGGACATAGCGACAGTTTACTTTCCCTCCAAAAACTCCTTCAGGTTATGTTATACCCTGTCAATGTCAATATAAACAGAGGTGGGACTATCTGCTTAAAATTTTAAGTGGACTTACTCTTTGTGCTTTATTTTTATAGCATGTTATACTATTTGCTTAATTTCTTATTTGCTTAAAATTTTTTTCTTTACAAACAAACGATTTCAATACTAGTTTTTATCGTCAAACACGTTGTTTGCCGAACATCGGTTATAGGAACTTCAAATTATAATGTTAGCATATTAGTACTGTTACATTTTTTGAAACTCAATGAATTTATGTTTAGCAAAGTTTACAAATACAAAATAGACTTTATAAATCTGCAAGTTTTTATGTTAGTTATTTCACAGACTAGAGAATATTTTATTGATTTAATCGTATACATGAGGAAGGAAATATTTACTTCTTTATTACAATATACATATTTACATTTCATTTTTGTTTTCAGATATAAAATTTACATTTGATACAAATATTTAAAACATTTTTTTTCGTGTGTTTAAAAACATAATTTTCTCTACTTAAGAGTATTGTGTTCCACTATCGAAAAAAATACTATACTAAAACTAGAACAAAAATAATAAAAAAATTTATGTTGAGTATTTACAAAAACGCGTAAAATTACGTAAGATTAAACAGGACCTAACTAAATGCTTCGTAATAAATAAAACGCTCGCGAATCGAATCATACCACAATATCATTCAACGATAATGGCGGATCGACTAAAATTATTTTCAGTGGTCTAATAAAGCATAAAGTGAATATAGCAAAATTAAGCAAACAACGTGAACTTAGCTTGCTGGCTACCAAGTCGGTCGCACGCACGCACGCATCACACAATATCATTCAACGATAATGGCGGATAGACTAAAATTATTTTTAGTGGTCTAATAAAGCATAAAGTGAATATAGCAAATATAGCAAATTAAGCAAACAACGTGAACTAGCTGCCCTTAGTGCGAGTTTTTCTTAACGCAGACGCTAGCGACTGCGTTAGCGATTTTGTACGGCAGAGCTGTAAAGCGCCTCTGGCGGATAGTAAGGCAACTAAAAAATTCCATACTAAATCCTCACGCAGTCGCTAGCGTCTGCGTTAAGAAAAACTCGCACTAAGGGCAGCACCTAGTCGGTCGCACGCACGCATAAAAATGTATCGACGCCTTGTAAAAAGTATGTGCCTTTTCTAAATAGTTCACAAGAGATCCAATAGATGGTTCTGAATTAAAAATTGGAAATATTTACTAGTTCAAGGATAGATGGCACCTGTTGCATAATCAAATAGTAATTTACTAGTGTGTTAGATGGATGGCGCTATACAAAAAAAAATAGATTTTTATTATTTTTGCATAAAGCAAATAAGGAAATCTGCTATAAATTTTAAGCTTGCTTATCCATACTTCCATACTTCCATACTAATATTATAAATGCGAAAGTCTGTCTGTCTGTCTGTCTGTCTGTCACCTCTTCACGGCTAAACTGCTGGACCGATTGTGATGAAATTTGGTAGGGATGTAGTTAACGACCTGAGGTCAAACATAGGCTACTTTTGGACGCGATATAACCGAGTCCCACGCGGGCGGAGCGGCGGGGAACAGCTAGTTTGCTATAAGTAAAAAGTGGTGCTTCATTGTATGCTTTATGCATTATGTTATAATGCCCACCTCTGAATATAAAACTTTTTTTTAAATAGTTTCTACGGCCATGGTAACTAGCCCTTTTAGGCCTTTCTTGAGTTTATTAATATTCTTCGGTCCTACTTTAGTCAAGTCAAAAAGTCAAGTCCTACTGACTTGACTTGTAGTCCAGTCAAGTAAGTCTAGTCAGAGTATAGTAGAGCAAGTTCCAATGAGTAAGCGGGACAGCGCAATACATGATGTAAGGCGACATCTCCCTTACTCACTGGAACTTGCATGGTTTTAAGAGATGGTAGTAGCCACCCAGATGGCTAAGTGAGTGAAGCGGTGGAAAATTTTTCACTTAGCTATAATATATTATAATAAAAATAATTGGAGATTTTGGTGACAAAGATAAAAAGTCACGTAACCGACATTGTACCACTTCCCAACACTCACGCTTTCCATGAACACTTTGCGAAATAATCCGCCAATATTATACACAAATAAGTACTCGAAAATAGGTTTTTTTCGAGTTTTGGAAATTAAATACAACGCGGACATAGCGACAATATCAAACTTACATAAAAAAAATGTTAATGTCAGAACAGAAATCAGGAAAGGGGAAAAAATGAAAAAAAAAGCGGTAAGCTACCAGAGCAGAGGGGTTTTTAATATGTGGCTATAATCCACAATATGGCAACCAAACTTATAGCTTATTTTTGCCAGTATCAAGTTTTATAAAAATGTTCTTCACTTTGTCGAGTCACAGAGTCAAGTCAGTAGTCATGTCTAGTCAAGTTAGTCAAGGGCTAAGTGAAGTGGTGGAAGCTTCACTTAGCATTATCTTGGGAGATTTTGGTGACAAGGATAAAGGCCGAAACACATTATTAAAACGCGACGCGACCCGATGAAACGTGACGTCTCGTGAGCGTCGCGTTTTAATAATGTGTTTCGGCCTTTAAAGTCACTTATACGACTTTGTACCACTTCCCAACACTCACGCACGCTTGTTCACGAACACAGCGAATAATAATCCACCTTTATTATACACAAATACTCGAAAAAACACAAATATTAGGAAACTAGCTGTTCCCCGCGGCTCCGCCCGCGTGAGACTCGTTTATATCGCGCCCAAAAGTAGCCTATGTTTGACCTCAGGTCGTTAACTACATCCCTACCAAATTTCATCCCAATCGGTCCATCCGTTTAGCCGTGAAGAGGTGACAGACAGACAGACAGACAGACAGACAGACAGACTTTCGCATTTATAATATTAGTATGGATAAATACAATGACGATAACTGAGTGAATTAAGCTTGGCGCCAAAACTCTCCCACCAGAGGGGTTACTTACTATACTACCATCTCTTAAAACCATGCAAGATCCAGTGAGTAAGGGAGATGTCGCCATAAACATCATGTATTGCGCTGTCTCGCTTACTGGATCTTGTATGGTTGCATCAGAGACGGTCGGTCGGTAGCGGTAGTAACAACCCCCAGGCCTAATAACAAAAAAAAAAAAACAGTCAGCCGCCATCTTTGTGTGAATGGGTTTCGCGCCCGGCTAAAATAAATATTTTAATGTAACCAGGATATTGCACTGCAAATTTATTTAGTCTGACTGATATAATGTCACAAACAGAAGAAGCCATGGACGTAGGAGATGTTGGAGATAATTCCGTAAGTAATGTTAACGCATTGTTGCAGACCAGGGTGCCAAGCTATGATAATCAACATTTTCTACAGACGCTGCCTGCACTATTTGCTTGTTGCTGCCCCGTTATAAACTTAGAAACTTATGTCTTTCCCCGTAAGATCAAATAACATTTGTTTGATGTTTAACAGAATGGCTCTTCAAGCGATACTACATCTTCGCGAGGTAAAGAAGGCGATTTCGAAAGTAAAATCGAAACTGATCGTTCCAAAAGATTTGATTTCTTATTGAAGCAGACGGAGATTTTCTCTCATTTTATGACTAACACGTCTAAATCTGGCAGCAGCCCGCCGAAAGCTAAAGCAGGAAGACCAAAGAAAAACAAAGAACCTGTAGAGTCTTCAAGCTCAGCTGGGGAGTAAGTATAAGTTAATTAGTTTTGCAAAACCAGACTAATTTACGACAGGTAGTGAAAGTCTCATGTTGATTCTAAACTTCTATACCTACTATTTATTATTCATTCTAGGGTTAAGAAAACTAATAACATTTATTGTATTCATTTCTACAGAGTATAAATTCATATTTTTTTTCACTTAACTACATTTAAGCTTCTTCTTATTTACATTAAGTATTTGCTTAATTTTAGCCATCGTCATCGAAAAACAGAGCAAGAAGAAGATGAAGAGCTTCTTGCTGAAACAAATCTTAAACAGAAAACTATCTTTCGTTTTGAAGCTTCCCCACATTATATCAAAAATGGGGAGATGCGTGACTACCAGGTCAGAGGACTCAACTGGATGATTTCACTCTATGAAAATGGTATCAATGGTATTTTGGCTGATGAGATGGGTTTGGGGAAGACCCTCCAGACAATTTCTTTGCTAGGCTATATGAAACACTTCAAGTGAGTTGAAATTTGGCTTCATATTATATTACAAAATATATTCATACTCTTCAAATTAAAATATCCTACATCACTAAAACTGCATACCTACAGTCTGTTCCAATCAGGAAAAAAAACTTTGTAAACAAACCATAAAATTATCGATTTCATCAAGAATCTTTCTTCCAAGACACAAAAATTTCACATCCGTCACTTAGAAAACGCCGTCGCCAACTTATCAAATATCATTTAAGTAGTAATTGGAGATAAAACTTGCAAAACTATTAAAATATGATGATATGAAAAACTTTAAGGTTATTTGTTTCTTTTTTCTAATGCAAAGATTAGGGATGGGTATCGGCATTGAATGATAATGATCAAATATAATGAACGAATGACAGTTATCGATTGAGGAATCGATACAACAAGATCCGAAATAACAAAATCGCCCTGATTAATGTTATTAAACCGAATACTGTAGTATTTTGAACAAAATAATGTATTTATTGATGCACAAAATACATAAATTCGTAATTTGAGCCCTATCTGCGAGAACATATTCATTTTAAAATATTTTGTCTTTGTTTTTTTATTCATAAGTATATACCATGGAGTACTTACTAAGGGGAGATGCCATATCATGCGTTTTGTATAAACGTATTCGTGACGCTAGCCGGGGTAGAAGGTAGGAGAAACGGGGTGCATAAATGATATCCATCTTACGGAAAGTAGCAGTATAACGTTATTAACAAATCATTATCAATAATTCAGACACTCGACATTATGTCACTACTGTCCACGAGCCGTGGTACTGTTTGCTGACCCAGGACTGCTATTTTTGAAATATGTGACATAATTATATCGAATAAAAATCGTTCCAGTTAGAATAAAAATCATTCGTTTTTGCGGGAGTCACACTTTCAAAAATAGCGGTACTGGGGCCTTATTTTTAAAATATGTGACATAAATATATGAAAACATTCGATATCGAACAAAAATAATTCGCTTTCTACTAAAAAATAATCGACCCACCCATTTCTCCTGAGTCACATATTTCAAAAATAATGGCCCTGGTTCTTATTGATAGAGTACCTAGGTCAGCTACTTTTCAACAGATGTATTCCTGCACGAACAAACACTTAGCAACATTTTATCTAAGTTAATCCGCTGGTCATTTAAGTTTATTATAAAATTTTATTATATATTTGTTTACATTCTGTAGATTCCACCCGCGTAGAATTAAAGACTAGCCTTAATTTGTGATAAAAAAATATTGTACCCATTGTGGTTCTTTCATTCGATCATTCACTCTTTCGTTCAGATAGTATGGGGTACAACACTAAATACTAAAAGGTCATTGACGTTTCATTGTTTACAAAGTTTTTTTTCCTGATTGGAACAGACTTTAATTAGAATTTATGTATGTAAGTTTTAAATACAAAATGTTACTTAACCATCATGGCATTAACTGCATATCTATGTCTAAGATTTAAGAGCTGCGTCTTGGTGGTGTTCCAAGTAGGTAAACATGTATGGCAGAAGATAGTAGTACTTGGAATACCATAGTATGTATGTATGTAATCTTCCATAATTTATATATTATTACTTCTGTTACTCTTAATCTCTTATTTATCCGCCTGCTCGCAGTTTAAACCTTCCCTGAACTTCCACAAATATTTCAAGACCAAAATTAGCCAAATTAGTCTAGCCATTCTCGAGTTTTAGCCAGACTAACGAACAGCAATTGATATTTATTATATTATACTGTACCACCTTCTGCTTTTACCTTATTTTCTATCAATTCTAAGGTTGAATGGAAGAAATTGCAATTGCAAAAGCCCATTTTTGTACACTATATGTACTTGGTACAATAAAGTGTTTATTTACACATGAAGTAGATATTTTAACTTTGGTAAATATAAGAAACTAGCTTTCGCCCGCGGCTTCACCCGCGTAAATTTCGGGAACAGTGCTTTTTCTCGGGATGATAGATACCCTATGTCCTTCTTAGTACTCCTAATTATGTGTATGCGAAGTTTCAAGCAGATTGGTTCAGCAGATAAAGCGTGAAGAGGTAACAAACAAATATACAAGCTAACTTTCGCATTTATAATATTAGTCGGAAAAAGCGGTTCAAGAGTAACTCCATTGGTCTTATGCAAATGTGCAATATAATATAATTACATATTTAAGAATTTACCATCTGATATGATTTATAAGAACAAGTCACTGGACTTGTACCACAAAAAGATTTATTAAAGAAGCAAAAAACTATTGCTTAATGTTTTTAATCAGTTCACACACAAAATTGTCCCTTTCTGTCACATATCAATAGTTTTACTATTGTGGCAGTAGAAGCCAGATATAAAAAATAATAAAATATAAATTTACAGGAATGTTCCTGGACCTCATATAGTTATTGTGCCAAAATCTACATTAACTAATTGGATGAATGAATTTAAGAAGTGGTGTCCCTCCCTGAAAGCCGTTTGTCTCATTGGAGATCAAGAAACCAGGGTATGCTAAATCTTGTTTATATTTGTTAATATGAAAACAAAAGAGCCCTCTCAAAATGATTTAAGTCAAATTACTTTTGTGTATGCTTTTGTAAATACAGTCTTAGGTAAACATATACAATATCTCTGTTTACATAACATCTGCATTTATTTGTTAGTTATAACAAGAGCCTGTCTTAATTACCATAGGTAGGTATATTGCATTGTAATAAGAAAGAATATTATACTAGTTGTGGGTCTACAGTACACATAGGACTTGGACTGGACAGACACAGCTATATCTTAATACTATAAGCTGTATCCTTGCTGCAAGAATTATCAATTAAGATTTTTTTATTCCAGTAACCATAGATTTGTTTAAAAATAGACAGTAACCATGGAGGATATATAGATTGATCTTTTTCTTAAAACACAGTATCGGGGAGCTAATCACCATCTAGTGATGAGTGGAAAAGTTAAAAGTAGGTCCAGCCCATGTCAAACATGCTTTAAGATACTTTTAAGATTCTTCTGCCTCTGACCCATTAATTGATTTTATACAATAAAAAATTAATAAGTTGCGAATCAAAAGTTAATATTTTATGTTGCAATGTAAACTTAGTTGTGAAAGTATAGATAACATTTCATTATTTTCCCAAAAAACCGCTTTACAATTATAATTAATTTACGAACATGTCACGAGTAAACACATGTGTAAATGACAATGGGGAATGTTCTGTGATCAACTGCGCCACTGGTGGCGAGTAACTGGAACTAATCAAAGACTCCTATGATGAAACCAGTACCACAGAATACTTAATAGAAGAATCACTCCGCTAAGTCAATCAAATAAAAAACGACTTTTCACGCCACGAAATACGGTCTGATTCAGTTCACACAGCGCCTAAGCACCTACGATTTATATTTGCATCTCTTTTTATCATGCGCCGTCTCCTTTTATCTTCGTACTTCGTCATCTTGTGTACTTCGTGTTATGCGCTCTAAGAATGGACCACTCCTTTCCGTGGATATCGTAAAAAGCGATAAAGAGACAAACCAGTAATAGCATTCCCAAAAAAAGTTAACGTAAGATTGGCGGCCGGCAAAATTTTATTTTTATAATGTTTGCATAGATAGAAACTTAAGGTGATACCTCGGTGAACACTAGCGCCACCGTCATTTAAAAATCATTACTGACTGAAAACACAAGTTATCAAAAATCCCTCTGCTGTAATTATGGTTCTGGATCTGAAGTTAATTTTAATCATATTCAATTAATAAATTATAGTTCCATATAGTTACAAATTGCAAAACTGCTAAAAGTGGCCGTTTTAAGCAATAATGCAATTTGTAATTATAGGGAATTATAATTTAATAATTTAATATGTTTAAAATTAACTTCAGATCCAGAACCTTAATTACAGCAGAGGGTTTTTTGATAACTTGTGTTTTCAGTGAGTAATGATTTTTAAATGACGGTGGCGCTAGTGTTCACGGAGGTATCACCTTAAGCTCAAGGAGATAGCCATACAGCATAGGTTACGTACGTTAGTGTTTACTTAAAATTTTATTTCGGTGTTTACTTATCAAGGTACATGCGCATCAAAAGACTAAAAAAAAAAAATTTGGATCGCAATACTTGGTTTTTATTTAAGCCTTTATTTTTTTATTCTCTATTTTAAAACATTTACTTAACTTTATTTGTTTTATTCGTTTACAAAACAATATTTCAATATTGACCAGTGAAGTAAGTAACGAACAAAGCTCACGCGTGCTGCTTGTTTGCGTGCGAGTCCCTACTGGATTAGCCACGTTGTAGAGGCCGCCGCCGCCTGTAGCTATATTTTCCATACCTACACGGGGAGTGAAACAGGCCTGCCAGTACTCATTTATTTAATTCACCTCTTCTATGTAATTTCTCTGTAATAACAACCTATATAAGTTTCATTTTTTTATTCCAGAATACATTCATACGTGAGACACTGATGCCTGGTAACTGGGATGTCTGCATCACTTCATATGAAATGATCATAAGAGAAAAATCGGTGTTTAAAAAATTCAATTGGCGTTACATGGTCATTGATGAAGCTCACCGAATAAAAAATGAAAAGTCCAAGCTTTCAGAATTATTACGAGAGTTCAAAAGCATGAACAGGTTACTGTTGACTGGTACTCCATTGCAAAACAATTTGCATGAACTTTGGGCATTGCTAAATTTTCTTCTACCAGATGTCTTTAACAGTTCAGATGTAAGTTTTTGAACATACCTATCAAACATCAAATACTTTTTTTTTCAATTTCTTTGTTTAATAGAAATTTGATTTCAGGACTTTGATTCTTGGTTCAATACAAATGCAGCCCTAGGGGATAATCAATTAGTCTCCCGTTTGCATGCTGTCCTCAGACCATTCTTGCTTCGGCGCCTTAAGTCTGAAGTAGAGAAAAAGCTGAAACCCAAGAAAGAGCTCAAGGTTTATGTTGGACTGAGTAAAATGCAAAGGGAGTGGTATACTAAGGTATTAATGAAGGATATTGATATAGGTAAGTTTTATCTATTGTTGTTTTGTTTAATAACCTAATTCTATTTGAAGTTATACTGGTTTATTCTAACTTCAATTTGGCAGCCGCATACACTGCAAACTGTGACTTGCATAGAATCATCTTAATAAATCACAAGAGTACATAATTGTATCATCATTTGATCATTTTCAATGTCAGCCTTTTTGAACTTATTTCAAATAAGCCATAGCCATTGTAGAGTTCAAATTAATCAACATGCATTTAAGATATATTTTAGCTTAGTCATATGCTTGCAACCTTTAAAATTCTAACAACAGTGTTTAGCTACTAACATAAACAAAAAAATAAAATAATGTAATAGCAAAATTATTTTACACATATCTATTATTGCAGTGAACGGTGCTGGTAAAGTGGAAAAAATGCGACTGCAGAATATTCTTATGCAGCTACGTAAATGTTGCAATCACCCATATCTGTTTGATGGTGCCGAGCCAGGCCCTCCCTACACTACTGATGAGCATCTCGTCTACAACTGCGGCAAAATGGTTATTCTTGACAAGTTGCTGCCTAAACTTCGTGAACAAGATTCCAGGGTGTTAATTTTCTCACAGATGACAAGAATGTTGGACATATTGGAGGATTACTGTCTATGGAGGCAATACAAAGTGAGTTTATTCTTGCATATCAAAATTTCTCTGTTTTGTCACTATTGCTACAATCTCAAATTGAACTAACATGTACTTTACACATTAGCAGACACATGTCTGATCTAGTAGTAAGTAATAAAACTTCTTTTGTGTTTTGTAATATGTCCACAAAAGTGTTAATGTTGCCTAAGTTAATTAGTATAGCAGAGTTGTTATATATTGATAACTTTATTTTTCAGTATTGTCGTTTGGACGGCCAAACACCTCATGAAGACAGAAATAGACAAATAGAAGAGTACAATGCTGAGGGCAGTGAGAAATTTATTTTTATGTTATCAACAAGAGCTGGTGGTCTTGGTATCAATTTGACTTCTGCCGATGTTGTCATTATTTATGATTCCGATTGGAACCCCCAAATGGATCTACAGGCTATGGACAGAGCTCATCGTATTGGTCAGAAAAAGCAAGTAAGTAAAGTTATTGTTTTTATTTTCTGATAAAGATTAACATCAAAATATCTTTGTATAAACTTGCCATTTGTATAATAGCAAGTGCTATTCAATGTCTATGTCATACACACAATCTTTTTACTATTGATGGAATTAAAGAAATACTATTAAAGTTATTTTTTATAGGTACGAGTATTTCGACTCATCACAGACAATACAGTTGAAGAAAAGATAGTTGAACGTGCTGAGGTGAAGTTGAGGTTGGATAAATTGGTTATCCAGTCTGGACGATTAGTTGACACTAAGAATCAACTCAACAAAGACGAAATGCTTAATATGATCCGGCATGGAGCAAATCACGTCTTCTCATCAAAGGACTCTGCCATTACTGATGAAGATATTGATACTATATTGGCTAAAGGAGAATCCAAGGTATCTTAGGCTTTTACATTTTAATAATGTAATGTAATGCGTTTTCAATTACAAAATAAGTATAGATAATTATGTGACAAAAATTCTTGAATTTTCAGACTGAAGAACTCAAGCAGAAGTTAGAATGTCTTGGAGAATCGTCCCTGCGTGCTTTCTCAATGGATACCCCAGGGGCTACAACAGATTCAGTGTATCAGTTTGAAGGTGCTGCCATTTTAATTAGCTTTGCTTAATGGATAGTAATGGATATTGTTAATTACGTCTTGCTATAGCCTTGTTTAAGTAAATAAAATACAAGAATAGGAGTCTATTGATTGATTTCAATATTTGCATTTAATATTATGTATGCACTATGCATTCTAATTTTTTGTTTTGTAAATTAGGTGAAGATTACAGAGAAAAACAGAAGGTTATACCAATTGGTAGTTGGATAGAACCTCCTAAGCGTGAGCGTAAAGCTAATTATGCTGTGGATGCATACTTCAGAGAGGCACTACGTGTTTCTGAACCCAAAGCACCGAAGGTACAGGTAAATAAGTGTAAAGAGCTAAATGTGGAGCGCTCCGTCCCTACTGGTATTATTGGTGGAGGTTAATAACTATTTATCATCATTCATTTATGTAACTACTTACATGTATTTGATTAGCTCTTTATACTGCTAATATATATATAAGCCATCATACTGATATTATTATACTGCTTTATATATTAATTCATATTTCAATTTCATGTATGCTCATTTTTCAATGTCCTTGTCTTAGAAATTAACACTCATATTATCTAAAATTTGACATGTAATATCTTCTCATCTTTTTTTAAATAAGGGTACACATAAAGTGTATTTTTTCGTGAACACAGCTTTTCTCAATCTAAGCAAGAGGATTGAACATACAGAATCAAGTCATGCTTATTAGTACTTCGAATATTCATGTATACTTAATATATTAATGTTTTTATGTATTTATAGACTTGTTCTTTTGGTCTAATGTGTTTTCTAAAATATCTGTTTCATTTACCAGGCTCCTCGACCACCGAAGCAACCAATAGTTCAAGATTTCCAGTTTTTCCCGCCTCGGCTCTTTGAACTGTTGGACCAAGAAATATATCATTACCGAAAGACTCTTGGGTAAGGAACATACATTAACTAACTTATATTAATATATTTTTAACAAGTTAATTTCATGATTCACAGATTATGCAAATTACCAAATTCGCTCAAAAAATAACAACCAGTGGTGCATTTTTCCTGAAATATTGCTTTAAGAGTGTTTATTGTTGTAGAATTAAACTAATGTGAGGTCATAGTATGTTCAATTACAAATTAAAAGCAATTTCGCATATTTTATTTTTGCATATACATATATGGGTAGTTACAATTCACGTAACATTGGCAGGTATAAAGTACCGCGTAATCCTGAACTAGGACCAGATGCAGCGAAGATACAGAGAGAAGAGCAGCGAAAGATAGATGACGCCGAGGCGCTTACGGAAGAAGAAGTACAGGAAAAAGAACAACTTTTGACACAAGGTATTGTTATAAAAATCTAATTTTTGTTATGCGGTGCCATATACCACGCCATAGACGCCATAGACCACTATACTAAACAACTTTTCCAAATAAGCTTATACCGAAATACGAAATTTTATTTTTCACTCTCCATACTAAATTAGATCAGCTGATTTTCAATTTGTATGGGAGGTCAAAAATTTGTTTTCATATTTCGACATAAGTTTATTTGGGAAAGTTGTTCAGTTTAGTGGTCTGAATCTACCCTTAAAATAATTGCAGTTGATTTAAATTCCCCTTATATTGATAAACACTAGCCGCCAAAGTTAACTAGCCTCTACAGTTAGGGCTGCTTATTCTTTGGGACCTTCTGCAAGGTTTTTATAATGTAACATAATGAATATGATAACAAAACTATTGCGGTACCTTTAGTACATATATTTAATCTAAGCATGACAATGGGAATATTTCCCGAAAACTGGAAAACTGCTGTTGTATCCCCAATCCACAAAAATGGTGCTAAAGACAACCCAGCAAATTACAGATCCATTTCGCTTCTCAGCGCCCTGTCAAAACTTTTGGAAAGCCTAGTAAACTCAAGATTGATATCATTCCTAGAAAAACACAAATTATTCTCAGAGTGGCAGTTCGGCTTTAGGCGAAACAAATCAACAGAAGACGCTGTGTCTCTTTTGGTAAATATTGTAGCAGGGCATCTCGATAGAGGCAGGGCTTGTGCTGGCGTCTTTCTTGATTTGAAGAATGCATTCGACACAGTTTCCATTCCGATTCTGCTAAAAAAGCTGGCATTTATGGGAGTGAGAGGCACTGCGCTAAGTTGGTTTGCTAACTACTTACAAGGCAGAAGCCAATGCACCAAGATAGATTCAGATGTTAGCGAACGGAAACCAGTTAGTTTTGGCGTGCCTCAAGGAAGCATTCTGGGGCCCACTCTATTCTTGATCTACATCAATGACGTTGCTTCCTTGGCATCAGAGTATGAGTCGATAATATGCTACGCAGATGACACTGCCATTATTTTTTCTGCTGAAGACTGGGACAAGTGTTTCTCAGAAGTTAACAGGGGCCTCTCTAAGGTATCAAAGTGGCTGGGAAACAATCTTCTCACCCTTAATGCCAAAAAAACGAAATTACTATGTTTCCATAAAACAGTAGCCTCAGCTCCAAAGCAGAATGACTCAATCAGAATACATAAGTGTTCATCTACGCATTTGCCGTGTTCCGAGGTAAACTGTGAGATGATCGAGAGACCCCAGTTTGTCCGATATTTGGGAGTAACGCTTGATGAGCGACTTACCTTCTCGACCCATATCAATGTAACTTGTTCAAGGGTACGAAAGCTCATTTTCGCCATGAGGACTTTAAGAGATTGTGCTAATAACGAATTACTGAAAACAATATATTTGGCACTCTGTCAATCCATCATTTCCTATTGCATTGTAGTGTGGGGTAGTGCAGCGGCTACCTATCTAATCAAACTTGAGCGTGCACAGAGAGCCGTACTGAAAGTTATGCTTCGAAAACCCTATCGTTACAGTACATCCCTTCTATATGAAAAGGTAGAGGTATTAAGTGTTCGAAAATTATACATTCTAAGGTTAGCGCTGAATAAACATAAATCCATTTTGAAACTACCCGACTACCAAGATATGCTTAAGAAACGAGTATTCATGGTTAAATTGCCGTGTGTGAATACTAAGTTTGCCCAACGGTTTAGTCCGTTCATTTCGAACTATATATATAACAAAATAGCCCGTCAAACGGATATCGGATGTTCGAGTCTTGGAAAATGTAAGCACTTGATCAGATCGCTCATCATTGAGTGGGATTACATTGATACTGAACAGTTTCTACAGATACCAGTCTAATTTACTGTCAGGACCAGTGAAGCATTTCCACATGTAGTGATAAAGCGTTCTCTTTATTTCTTTATTATAAAATAAGCACATAGTATCTTTGACTTTGGTATTGTAAAGCAGGTAACTACTACTGTAAACCTATTGTCGGCTACTTTTAACACTTTTATGGTCTATAACATTGGTTACCATAGGACAGGCATGTTGCCTAGTGTGGGACCAATTGTATAAGCAATGTAGCAAACATTTTTAATTATTTAATAAATTTCATTTCATTTCATTTCATTTCAAAAGATCTGGTTGAACTTCATTGTGTTAGGCATAAGGCTTTAAACTTGCTTAAACTCTTACTTTGGGGATTTGCAATTTAAAGAAAGTGATTGAGAATGTCATTCAACTGTAGTCTTATACCATTCTCTACAGTACATAGTATACGCTCTCTCTTACCTAAGCCATTTCCCTGATACGTCCGTGGCATGTTGATACAGAATCCATGCTTGGGCTTCTTAGACGAAGTAGTAGAAAAGTGGACTTCTCCACTTCGCTTGATCTTTGGCATCCATGGTCGTGGTCTTACATTTGCACGCATATCCTCTACTGTGAAGTCTAGCCAGCACTTTTCAAGCTTTTCCTTCTGACACTCCGTAGTGGAAGAACCTTGTTTCCAACGTAATTTGCCGGCTTTAGTAGCACGATTTTATTCGGTGAACTATAAATTAGTTTTGAAAATAAAATGTTGCTTTTATTTACAGGGTTTACCAACTGGACAAAGCGAGATTTCAATCAGTTTATAAAAGCTAATGAAAAATATGGCAGAGATGATATTGAAAACATTGCAAAAGATGTTGAAGGGAAAACACCAGAAGAGGTAAATATATCACTATCACTACATAGTATAAAACAAAGTCGCTTTTTCTGTCCCTATGTCCCTTTTGTATGCTTAAATCTTTGAGATTCAAGAGGAAGGTTTTTATGCCCATGCGAAGCCAGGGCGGGTAGTATTCTATATATTATACTTCTTCTACATACTACAACTCATTTAATTTAAATATATGTTAACTAGCTGTTCCCCGCGGCTTCGCCCCGCGTGGGACTCGGTTATATCGCGCCCAAAAGTATCCTATGTTTGACCTCAGGTCGTTAACTACATCCCTACCAAATTTCATCACAATCGGTCCAGCAGTTTAGCCGTGAAGAGGTGACAGACAGACAGACAGACAGACTTTCGCATTTATAATATTAGTATGGATTAGTATGGACAAGGGTTGCTGGGTCAGTTAGTTTGTTTTGTAGCCATGTGTAATTCGGCCCAACAAGGATAAATAATATTAACCATAGTGCAGTTAGTGGTAAGAACATACATGCCTTTGTTTTGAACGTTTTTACTTATGAAGTACTAGCTGTTCCCCGCGGCTTCGCCCCGCGTGGGACTTGGTTATATCGCGCCCAAAAGTAGCCTATGTTTGACCTCAGGTCGTTAACTACATCCCTACCAAATTTCATCACAATCGGTCCAGCAGTTTAGCCGTGAAGAGGTGACAGACAGACAGACAGACTTTCGCATTTATAATATTAGTATGGATAAAATTAATTTTTGGTTAGTTATTTGAACACGTATTTTTCTAAAATCGGCCTTTCGACAACTACACCATTCAATTTTAGGTTATGGAGTATTCAGCTGTATTCTGGGAGAGATGTCACGAGCTCCAAGACATCGACAGAATTATGGGTCAGATTGAGAGAGGAGAAGCGAAAATACAAAGAAGAGCTTCGATCAAAAAAGCCTTGGATGCCAAAATGGCTCGTTATAGAGCTCCTTTCCATCAACTTAGAATTTCCTATGGAACAAATAAAGGAAAGAATTATGTTGAAGAAGAAGATAGGTATGTATGCTTAATTATTTATTTAGGATTGTTGTCATTACCACTTATATGAGTCTGAGAGCATGTTACATTGATACTTATAATGATTTGTTTAGCGACCAAAAGAGGCTCGTATGTGGTGGGAATACCTGTTACCTGGCACTAACAGGTTTAACTTACATTCTGACAATAATCGTCTGATAATGCAGGCCTGAAATAGCGAGTGAGCGAGATGGCGCAATACATGATGTAAGGCCACACTCCCTTAATCGTTTTCGCATGGTTTTTAGAGATGATGGTCCTCGTTACCTCTAACAACGATTCACGCAAATATTTCAAGAAGAGGAGGCTGGGATATGTTAAGATTAAATTGACAATAACGATTTATTTTTTGGAAAAAAATCTCCCAGTTTCCCCCCATGTACGGGTAGAGGAGGCGACTGGGAGATTTTTCCAAAAAAATCCCAGTTCCCTAAGGTGAAAAATGATAGAGGGCTACTGGGACACACTGCTTGAAAAAGAAGTGAGTAGCCACAATACTTGTCATATTTTTGACATTTATATTTTCAACAGATTCCTGGTGTGTATGCTACATAAGTTGGGTTTCGATAAGGAAAATGTGTATGAAGAGCTTCGGGCGGCAGTTCATGCGGCGCCGCAATTCCGTTTTGATTGGTTCCTTAAATCAAGAACAGCAGTGGAATTACAACGCAGGTGATGTATGCTACTTACACCGAATTGCACAAGCTTATTTAAAAAGTGACTTACACCATCTTTTTACCCGATATAATTAAATAATAATGTGAAATTATCACACTCTAATACCGAAAATGTATAAATACGTCCATGAAAATTACACAAACTAAATATTGATTCGTACGATATCAATTTGATATAACTGCAGATATACATTCAATTACATTGTTGTTGATAAATATTCGTTTGACCCTTCCATACATTAATTCCCTTTTATTTACACTTTTAACAGATGTAATACGCTCATTACCTTGATTGAAAGAGAAAATCAAGAGTTGGAAGAGAAGGAACGAGCAGAAAAGAAGAAAAAGAGTGGAGCCAGTAATCAAAACACGCCTGGAGGCAACGCGTCAGGGAAGGGGCCGAACGCTGGCAAACGCAAAGCAGACAATACACCTGACACGGCACAAAAACACAAGAAAAAGAAGAAGTAAAAGCAACGTCACAAAGCTGAAGAAGATCTGAATAGAACAGGATACAAGACATAATAACGCCTAATTTAATTGATATGTTTAATTTAGTTGTCTTTATGTCATAAACTCCTCCTATATATATAATTTAGTGTTTAAAAGCATTCAAAATACGTACTATAATTTGAAAGTAAATCCAGCTGTTGAATGTTAATTGATTAGAGAAAAATATTCCTCAATTTTCTGATTTTTGCAAAAAAATAGGTGATAATATAATCAGACAGCCCTGGTGGTATAGTCGATTCGATAGGCTACGGTAACCTTTATCAGAAGTGCCGTACCTATATTTGTTTAGGCAGGCACCTAAAACATTCCCATTAAGTTTTGTGTTCGAGAGATAATTGTCTATTTGCAATAAATATACGGTAATATGCCCGAGAAGTAGAAATTTTCCAACTCATTTTGTATTGAAATAATAAATTGACATCAAAGCTAAATTTGTATTTTTATTTAGTTTAATAATCTCTAAAACTACGCTAGGGATCGCCGCCACATCACGGGATCCACGAGAAAAAACGATTTTGTGATAAACGAGTTCAGTGGGTCTAAAAACGTCACTGAGCAATTCATCGAATAGAATTCATATTACGAATTCCTGAGAAATTCTTTAGCAATTCCTATTTCTTAAAATTTTTTTGAAGAGGTATTGCAATGTTTAGTTGGCCTTTTTACAAAAAAATAGAGGAATTGCTACAGAATTGCTAAGGAATTCGTAATATGAATCGATTCGATGAATTGCTCAAAGTGGCGTTTTTAGACCCGCAGATGGGGTGGAGCATTTCTCAAAGAACGCATTTTGACGTGTCTGAAATGATATCTTCTCTTGACATGAATAGAAGGTCCTTGTTCAGATCGCGTATTCGTAAACCTGGGGTATATTTCCGTGGCTCTACGTAACCCTATTCTGAATGAGTTGGAATTATGGTACCTATGTTCTCATTCATTAGAAGAATGGTTCATCAGTTTGATTGTAAATGATTTTCAGTTATTAGGGCCTGTCCGCACTGCGTTATTTAATCGAGCGGTTTTCTTTATCACAATTCTGTAACACATTGAATCCTATACGAGTATCCGCGTTGGCGGCAAAAAATCTGTGATCTGATGAAAATTATTTCGCGCGTGTTTTGTGCAATATGAAGTTAATAGTGACTATGGTCACTTGGGTGTCGATTCTGCTAACGTTAAATCACAATCGTGTCAAAATAGTGTTTCAATGGTAGTGCTTTTTTACACACTAGTTACAAGAAATGTATATTTTTTTTATATCACTTCTGATGATCACACCACGCACTAAATTCACATCACATCATACTGTCGTAACTCTTGTAAATAGTGTGTAAAAAGCACTACTATTGAAACACTATTTTGATACGATTTTGTCTTAACGTTAGCAGAATCGACGCTACGAAATATGCGCGTTTTTACTCGCGGTGCGTATATGCAATTTCCAAGCATGGAATATTCGTGAAATATCGCAGTGCGGACAGATGGCCTAGGCCAGGCCTGATTTCTGTTCTGACATTAACATTTTTTTAATGTAAGTTTGATATTGTCGCTATGTCCGCGTTGTATTTAATTTCCAAAACTCGAAAAAAGCCTATTTTCGAGTATTTGTGTATAATATTGGCGGATTATTTCGCAGTGTTCATGGAAAGCGTGTTGGGAAGTGGTACAATGTCGGTTACGTGACTTTTTATCTTTGTCACCAAAATCTCCAAGTTATAGCTAAGTGAAAATTTTTCCACCGCTTCACTCACTTAGCCAGCCATCTGGGTGGCTACTACCATCTCATAAAACCATGCAAGATCCAGTAAGAGAGACGTCGCTTTAAATCATGTATCGCGCTGTCTCACTTACTGGATCTTGCATGGTTTTAAGAGATGGTAGTAACCCCCCAGGCAGAGATATGGCGCGCTTAGCGCCATATACCGTACGTACATACAGCCACTTATTGCATATAATTTGCGTTCGATTTCTATTCTATGAATAATTCATGTTCCAAATTCAAATTATTTCTGTCGTTGCGCGACATTCATGCGCTTCCTGCGGGGTGACATACGTTTTTGGAGGCAAGTAGATGCCTAGGCTTAATCTCAACGCTAAATATGCTTGGTCACTAAGCATATTAACGCTAAATATGCTTAGTGACCGGTCATTCTGACGAACACAAATAAAAGTTTCTCCTTGTCTGTGGTTGGGGGTTCCCCGCAAGACCGCTAGATTCCAGATCTATTAAAATATAATACCTATGCGACGTATGTATACATGAACAAAAAATAATACTACAGAAAATTAAAAATTGTTTATTTAAAGATATAAATTGAAATTAGTTTTCAATTAATTAAGTAAGTAACTTCACTACTGAGATCATATATTTAATGTAATGGCTTTTGAAGCGCAATATTATAAATTACACATAATTAGGACTAGAGAATAGAGTATCTTAAAAATTGTATAAATACATATTTAAGACAATATGAATTATTCACTTGTAAGTATTGTAACCATAACTTATGAGTTTTTCATTCACTGTGACATTTTACACATTACTCTGTGATATGGAAGACGCGTGGTTGTGGCGTGAGGCTAGTCACACACAACGAGTCTCCCGATCAAGAAGAATTTCCACTCTCACCATTATCTTGGAAGTTATTGACACTCGTTGAGAATGGAGCTCCTAATCCGTAAAGATGACCACTGGTACTTTCAATGTTACCATCAAAGAAGATCTGAAATGCGATGAAACCTTATAATATATGTAGGCAATCTGTTTTCTAAGCATTAAATATGTTTAAAGTTTCTAAACTATGATGCTGAACTTGACAGGTAGGGCCCAGTCCATAAATCTTAACTTTATACTCTTACTATTGACAATAGCATGCCAATAATAAGAGCGCCGTGATTGGTATTTATAATTAGACCAAATTCAAATTAATAAACGGCCGATATGTCTGAAGGGCCAACTCATAGGTGTGAACTCCCTGCTCCCTTTCGCCAAAAGCTCTATAAGGAACATTAGTTAAAAAAGCGGTCATCAATCCCTTAAAATATGAAACTTACTTCTTTTATTTTAAAGAACGCCATTCCAGTAAGATGAGAGTCGGAACCCGCCTGGTGCTGCGGCCCAACCCTCCGCAGTTCCAACTGGTCTGCCACTTCTTGCAAGCCGCCCTTCAAATTCTTGCAAAGCTTCATTAAGTACTGAAACCAAACAAATAAGTTTCCATTGTGTATTTATTAACAGAAGGGTACCAACCCATAAATAATCCAAAACAAAGAAATCGAAATCAACGGATTGCACTCTGGGAGTGCCGTTAGACGTGGAAAAAGGAGCAGGCTTACACTGACGGCGGTAGAAAGAGAAGGGGATATTACTTTCTCTCTTACGCCGCACCGGCGGTAAACTCTCCTTCCGTCTATCAAATTTTCGGTCACGTGTCTCATATAAAACACAAGACTCATATATAACACAACAGACTCATATAAAACGTCTACTTACTTTAACATCATATACTGTCGGAAAATAAAGCCTTAGACTGTCAAAGAAATCATTTTCTTCTTGAGGCAAATTCTGGTCAGTTAGAAGTTTTAACAGGTAGCCAAAATCATATCCAGAATGAAAGCTCAGCCAGTTGATGTTGTCCATTAGAACTATACCTGGAAATATGAATTTTGAATGTAAATATTATAATTTATTTATAAAAGTTAAATGTACTTGATTTTTGGAGAAGGTTATAGACTAAGTATGAACACAAAGACGAGGAACAGCTAGTTTGATTATATAATTGTATCTTAAAGTACTTACTTACTATTCAATTAACATATTCGTACTGCTTTTAATAAAATAAAGTTATAAAACTGTGTGAATCTTAATTGTTTACCTGAAGACATAAGAAGTTCAGCAAATTCCAAGGGTTCAATACCATGTTCCTCATGCTCCCTAAACTGTAGCCCTGAGTTTTGCAACAAATCAATTGAGTCTTGGGCATACATATCTTCTCTGAAAATAAAGTGTATAAAAAACAGCATAACTTAGTTTGTTACATAGTACAGTGCTACTTGTTAAACGGTTTTATTTAGCTCACCTAGCTAGAGATGTCACAATATTGTTTCTTTCAATCATAGGGCGCCAAAAAACAAACCCATTCGGCATTGACTGTGGTATTGACTGATTCAAATAGCCATGTTGCAGCGGAGCAACATGAATAGTTGCATTAAGTTTGTTATTTTATTGATGTAAAAAAGCGTAAAAAGGTAAGATAATATGGAATTTGATATGGGAAAGTTTTGGACACAAAGAAATGCTACATTTTGCTGCGGTTTAATGGAGTATCACACAAATTAATAGTTATGACATGTCAGCTATTTCAATTTATTTATTTATTGCACACTTATCAGTATAAAGTGGACATTGTTAAATATTGCAAACAAACATGTACCCAGTCCGGGTACGGCGACATATAATATATGCTAAGGTTCAGTGCACAGGATCAGAGCCCCACCCAGGCAGCTGCTCGGGCACACAGCTTGATATTCTTATATCACAGCCTTTCATAGTTTGACCACAGAATACTTAATAATAACTGACTGATAATTTTATGTTGAGCCCAAAGTTGTTGGTGAGTTATAAAAGCCGGCATTTAATGATACACACATTTTAACACACAACATAATAGATATTGTATGTACTGTTGGAGGTGTTATCAGACATAACATAATTTACATATTCTTAAAAATTATATAAGTAGTTTCATTAGGCATAAAAATATAATAGGCATATTTAACATGTAAGTACTTACTGTAAGTTAAATTTAAAATTAAACTGCCAGGTGGTACATCCAGGGGGTGTTTTACCACTTTCATCCATGAAAGTCAAACCAAGTTGAATTATTCTCAATAAATCAACATTGCATCTGGAAATGTAATATAATCAAAATTTGGTCATCTTGTTTTTCAACATGCTTGACATTTAAAGACTTGATAGATAATTTACTTACCTCAAAAGTTGATACTGGTAATCAGCAGTAGAGCGAAATTCTCCAATAGGACGGGCTACAACTCCTGGGAATTCTGTATCCATAGCCACCCAGTGGAATTTCTGGACAATCTGTTTATAAAATACAAAGCCTTTTAAGTAAGCTGCATTGCATTTTGGCAATGCTGCCAGCCTTCTGGGTATGTTATCGCGGTGTGACACTTTGGCGGGACTACAATTTGTAAATATAGTACCATAATCATTATATTAGTTATATTTATGTTAGTTTTTTAATTTATTGTTTAAAATATATTATTTTGCTTAAAACATTTTTTGCAGCTATTTCTAGACCAGTAGAAGTTGCATTTATAATCTATTTCTGACTAGCATAGGTAGTAAAATATTTTGCAAGTGTTTGCATTCATAGCAGTGGTTTTTTGATTAAAAATATCAAGCTGGTGTACACCTGTAATTATTTTCCTAAGATTTAGCATCATTTTTATGACCTGACTTTCCATGAAAATACTTTTATTTTGGAAACTGCCACTGTTCGGACAGATGCACAAAAGTAGACTGAGATGCCCTTAATAGCCTCTTACAATTTATAAAAAGAGACAGGGTTGTTATCATTCTTAAGCTGGTAAACACGGCAAATAATATTAAAAGTATGTTAGGTACAAAACCATAATATATATTTATCTGAAATAACATGTACAAAAGGGGTAGGTACTTAAACTAACTGAAGGGAAGAAATAAGTACTTACCTGTCTTATGACATGAAACTCGTCATGTAAATTATGGTTCCAAACATTTTTGATGGTACAATCTTCCTTTAAAACATTAGACACTAATGCTCCAAAACTAGCAGCAGGCATCTGTAATTGTTCTTAGTTAGTCATAAAATAACAGTGAAAACAAAAGCAAGCCAAAAATATGTTATATTACATTTCTAAAGTATTTGACTTCGTGATATAGACAGACAAAGTATTTTTTAATTAATTGTAAAGAAGCCCAGCACTGAAAAACAAGAAAAACTCAGTTGTAGAAGTTTTTACATATATAAATTTGGAATTGGTTCGGATAAATGTAAAACAAAATTAAATCAATTTGAAAAAGATTATACAGCCAAATGTTTTATTTTACAAACTGCTTAAATTTTCACAAAAATGAAATTATAATTTTTTCAGAATTACATTTTTTGCTGCAATATTATCTATTAAATTCTGTCCGGTCCGTTCCTGTATGATTG
The DNA here is from genome assembly GCA_947044815.1 of Apomyelois bistriatella. NCBI lineage: Eukaryota > Metazoa > Arthropoda > Insecta > Lepidoptera > Pyralidae > Apomyelois > Apomyelois bistriatella. Next base: position 6,045,055 of record OX345693.1, read on the forward strand.
AATGAAAGTGACATATGCTCGACATTGACAGTGACAAATAAGACCAATGTCCTGTCTTTTAAAATGGGATTACAAGTTTACTACCCTGGGGGGTCACCACCATCTCTTTAAACCATGCAAGAACGATTGAGTGAGGGAGATGTTGCCTTACATCATGTATGGCGCTGTCTCTCTTACTCACTGGATCTTGCATGGTTTCAAGAGACGTTAGTAACCTCCCTGAACCTTAATTATATAACACGGATTTTTGATAACTTGTGTTTTCAGTGAATAATGATTTTTAAATAAATGACGGTGGCACCGTTCACCGAGGTATCATCATTACAGAAAGTCGTGTTAGTTCATAGATTAAAAAAAAATTGCGTCACAATTCGAACTTCTTTGTGTTAGTTACACTATTTTTATAACCGTCTATTCCCGGTCTGAACTGATTTGGCTAAAAATTGGTGGCAAGGTAGCTTAGAACCAGGAGGACATAGGGTACCTTTCATCCTAAGAAAAGAACTGTTCCCGAGGGAAGTTCACCGGGGCGAAGCCACGGGCAAAAGCTAGTCTTTTTTTAATAAAACAGGGGGTTAACTATTACCTCTACAAGCTATCCAAATCGAGTGAACCAGGGAGATGGCGCAATACATGATGTTGCATAACTCAACATTTGCAACTGCTTTGCATCGTTTTTAAAGATCATAGTAACTTCTCTGCTAATTTGCGTCCGTCAGAATATAGGTGTCAATGTAATATACGTTAGTGACTGGACTAACGTATATTCCATTGGCACCCATATTCTCAAACGTTTCCTCATAGGTCGCCTCCACTCACACCCATATTCTCAAACGTTTCCTCATAGGTCGCCTCCACTCAACCTCATTCGAGGACGCATTACGACATTAGCTTCCTCACCTTAAGGAAATTACTCAATGGAGGTGAGGAACGAACTGTCAAAATATATGGTTGGTCAAGAGGTACCTTAAGGAAGCCTCGAACGTTTCGTTTTACGAAAAGTAGGTGCATTTATTGAGGACCAAATTTAAAAGAACTTGTACCCACTGTAATAAGTTCTTTGTGTATTAAGTATTTTGTTGTTTTATAATAAATTTATGCCAGTAAGCTAAAATAGAAAAAGCATCGTTGTCAAAAACTCTCTTTACGTCAAAAAGTTAAGCGGTTTACCAACATACAGAAATGAAACGAAACGTCATTCCTTGACTCATCCTCACTGGAGTTTGCTCAAGGAAACAATTAAGAATACCGTTTTCAAGGAAAGTTGGAGGACTTCCTTGAGGCGTCCTCGAATGAGGTTGAGTGGAGGCGACCTATGAGGAAACGTTTGAGAATATGGGTGTTAATTGTTTCCTTGAGCAAACTCCAGTGAGGATGTCAAGGAATGACGTCCCGTTTCATTTATGTATGTTGGTAAACCGCTTAACTATTTGACGTAAAGAGATTTTTTGACTAGTTTCATTTTCAATTTTAGCTTACTGGCATAGATTTATTATAAAACAGCAAAATACTTAATACACAAAGAACATTATTTATAGTAGGTACATGTTCTTTTAAATCTGGTTCTCAATAAAAGCATCTACTTTTCGTAAAACGAAACGTTCGAGGCTTCCTTAAGGTACCTCTCGACCAACCTTATATTTTGACAGTTCGTTCCTCACCTCCATTGAGTAATTTCCTTAAGGTGAGGAAGCTAGTGTCAACTATGAATACCATTGAGGTCGAGTGAGGATGAGTGGAGTTTGAGGAAACGTTTGAGAATATGGGTGTGAATACCATTGAGGTCGAGTGAGGATGAGTGAAGTTTGAGGAAACGTTTGAGAATATGGGTGTCAATGGTATTCATAGTTGACACTAGCTTCCTCACCTTAAGGAAATTACTCAATGGAGGTGAGGAACGAACTGTCAAATATAAGGTAGGTCGAGAGGTACCTTAAGGAAGCCTCGAACGTTTCGTTTAACGAAAAGTAGGTGCTTTTATTGGGGACCAGATTTAGAGGAACTTTTACCTACTGTAATAAGTTCTTTGTGTACTGTTAAGTATTTGGTTGTTTTATAATAAATCTATGCCAGTAAACTAAAATTGATAAAGAAACTTTGTCAAAAACTCTCTTTACGTCAAAAACTTAAGCATTTTACTAACATACAGAAATGAAACGGAACGTCATTCCTTGACACACCCATATTCTCAAACGTTTTCTCAAACTCCACTCATCCTCAATGGTATTCATAGTTGACACTAGCTTCCTCACCTTAAGGAAATTACTCAATCGAGGTGAGGAACGAACTGTCAAAATATAAGGTGGGTAGAGAGGTACTTTAAGGAAGCCTCGAACGTTTCGTTTAACGAAAAGTAGATGCTTTTATTGAGAACCAGATTTAAAAGAACTTGTACCTACTGTAATTAGTTCTTTGTGTAATAAGTATTTTATTGTTTTATAATAAATCTATGCCAGTAAGCTAAAATTGAAAAGTGGACCTCTGAGAAAACGTTTGAGAATATGGGTGTTAATTTCTGTAGCAAGAAAGTAAAACTCAAAACTATTGCTTGAGTACTTTTTAAAACAAAAGTATGATGTTTATGTTATAAATAAATGCAGTATCAACTCAACTTTTTCCTATTTATTGTTTTATTGTTTCTTTACAAAATAATAGATATCAAACTAATACTTATAACAAAAGAAAAAAATCTTAGACAAAAAATATGTATGTCCTTAAGTCTATATGTATAAAATACATGTACAAATAATTGATCAATTTGTATAATCGTCTCCACTTGAAAAACTGACTAATATATTTTCTCAATCAAAATATATGACTTATAATGTCCTATTCCAATTTTATTGATAATTAAAATATAATGGTCACCTTTTCAAGCTTACAGCATATGACATGCAATTGCTTGCTTTATTACATGCAAATTGTAATGATAAAAATAATTCGTGATTATGTAATATGTACTAAAATGAAATAATTTTTGTCACATTATGATTTGTCCCTTGCTAACATTTACAAAATGATTGCCAAAGTAGATCTATAAAATTGTTTGCAGACACAGTTTGAATATATACACAGCACTTGTTACTTGATGATAGTAGTTCCATGAGCCTAGACTGATGGAAGACCCATGATGTCTGAAAGAGATTGACAATATAATCAGAATACCCAGATCAAGACGAGTTGCCGTTCTCTCCATTATCTTGAAAGTTGTTCACATTAACAGAAAATGGTGCGCCGAGGCCATACAAGTGACCACTTGAACTTTCAATGTTGTCATCGAAAAATATCTGAAATATAACAAAAATATTATGAGACATTCAAAATGTTGAAAAATTTACTGACTTATATCCAATACTAGCTGTTCCCCGCGGCTTCGCCCCGCGCGGGACTCGGTTATATCGCGCCCAAAAGTAGCCTATGTTTGACCTCAGGTCGTTAACTACATCCCTACTAAATTTCATCACAATCGGTCCAGCAGTTTAGCCGTGAAGAGGTGACAGACAGACAGACAGACAGATAGACAGACAGACAGACAGACTTTCGCATTTATAATATTAGTATGGATTATCCCAGTGAAATTACTGGGTATTGTGGCGAAACATCATAGGAAATGCGCTAGTGGTGAACTTGAACTTAAATTATATTTCTAAATTTTGTATAAATATAAAAATTTGCCTAAAAGATTGTGGTTACATAATGAATCTTCTTCTTCGTCTATCGTGTCAATGGCTAAAAACCATATAAAATTGGCCCTGTAAGATGCAATATTCACGGCCGAGTTGTAGGCGACAGCGAGGTCACCCTTTGTACATGAGAAAGGGCAGCTGGGGCACGACAGCAGGTGGTCCATCGTTTCGAATGAATAACATTGGGTTTGCAACTGCATGACAATACTTACCTCTTTTATTTTAAAGAATGCCATTCCCGTTAGATGGGAGTCTGAACCTGCTTGGTGCTGTGGCCCAACTCGTCTCAGCTCAAGCTGGTCGGCAACTTCCTGAAGACCACCTTTCAGGTTTTTACAAAGTTTCATCAAATACTGTAACAGATTTTTTACATTTAAATACAAGTTTTCGTAAACAAATATGGAACATTATTCATCATCAAGATTATATTACTATTTTAAAGTTATTTACATATTTATCTTATAATTTAGTGACCAGAATGTGTTATCGTGGTCCTCAATATGGAGGTACTGCTTATTATAATGAAGTGACTGCAGTCTGACCTTCTAAACCGTTTTTACAGGTAAACCAGACCAATAGGAACACGAACGGGATGAGTTAGCAGCCAATACTGACAGATTTTTTAAACTACTTAAAGGTATCTGATACATTCTAATGACTTTGATTCAGCTAGGATCAAAAGCTTGACCTTCCTGCATGGAGCTCAAGAGAGATGCCATTACTGGAGACCAATCCAAGTTCGGCCACATACACCATAGTTTACCACGCCCACCACACAATCACTACGAATATGCGTGCCCGCTAGGCTATTATAACATTTAATGTTATGAATACAAATTGTCTCTTATCTTAATCCTAGTTGCATCCCCGACTAGGGATGAGAGAGAGGGAAGAGATAAGTCAGGGACAATATATAATAATAGCATATTTTTATATAACAGGTTCCTGATTTTGCCACCACCTTTTATAAAATTTTAAATGGAATTGTTTGTGGCTGGCTCTAGAATGTCTTTCATGAGTTGTAAAAGTTTAAACAAAATATACTTACTTTGACATCATAAACTGTAGGAAAGTATAATCTGAGGCTTTCAAAGAAGTCATTTTCATCTTGTGGTAAGTTCTGGTCAGTTAGAAGTTTTAATAAATAGCCAAAGTCATACCCAGAATGAAAACTTAACCACTTTATATTGTCCATGAGCACAAGACCTGTAAAAATAAATTATTAACATGTTACTTTAAATATTTGTACTAACTGTATTTGTATCTGATATAACTTTATTATTTGCAGAATATAATTATTTTTCAATAATATGGTAGAATTATAGGTTATTCATAAATAAATTTAGCAGTTATAAATAAATAAATATAGCGACCCGCCTCGGCTTCGCATGGGAATAAAAACCGCATTAAAATCCATTGCGTAGTTTTAAAGATTTAAGCATACAAAGGGAAATAGGGACAGAGAAAGCGACTTTGTTTTATACTATGTAGTGATAATTTATTTAAATCAGGAATGATTAGGAGTTTTATCTGGGACTTTGATTTTTAGGAAATGTTCATGTATCTCTTTCTTATCTATGTAGGTTGTGAATAGATTTTAACATCTTTTGAATCAATCATTGTCATTGTACCCCACCTAAATTTCCACCACTGGTGGCCAACGGGAATGATTTATATAATATAATAAATTTTACAAATGATTTCCGTTGTCCACAACCAGTGTGGTGGCAGCAAACAGGAATGTTTTAAAAAGTTGTGGCGTTGTCCCCCACTAAGAGCTCGGGCGCCCAGGTACTATTTTTTATATGCCAAAATCAGCTATTTTTCTTTTTTACAAACAGGCATTAAACAGTGGAGGGATATTATATCCATACTAATATTATAAATGCAAAAGTCTGTCTGTTACACTTTTACAGCTAAAGCTCTAGACAAATTATGATGAAATTTGGTGTGGATATAGTTAAAGACTGAGGGGCAAATATAGGCTACTTTTTGGCGCGATATGCCGATTAGTTAGTCTGTAATAATTCTTCTTTTCTTACCTGATGACATGAGCAATTCAGCAAATTCAAGTGGTTCAATACCGTCTTCTTCATGTTTCCGAAACTGTAATCCTGAGTTTTGTAGTAAATCAATGGAGTCTTGTGCATACATGTCTTCTCTGAAAATAAATGTTGTTATTTTTACATGATCAGAATGTAGTTTATATTAAATAACATTAATTTAAAATTTAATAAATATAAAAAAAAAAAGTACAAAAATTCTTTATTTTCAGGCACATAACCCATAGTAAGTAAGTACAAAAGTACCATAAAATGTTACAATGTTAGATTCTAAATATATACAGTGTATATTTTTGTCTGTCAGTCCTATAATAAATCAATAAACAATAAACAATTTTATAAAACCCTTGTCTAAGATCACTCGCCAGTAAGTCACCTTTAATACGAAAAAAAAAAATTGAAATCGCTTCACCCGTTCGGGAGCTATGATGCCAGACACATACAGACAAACAGACAGACACGTCAAACTTATAATACCCCTTTATGCGTCTGGGGTTAAAAATGAGTTATGTAGGCAGATACAATATTCACATTTTAAAATATACTTACTGTAGGTTGAATTTGAAATTGAATTGCCAAGTAGTGTACCCTGGGGGAGTTTTGCCATTTTCATCCATAAATGTGAGACCCAATTGGATTATCCTTAACAGATCTACATTGCACCTATTTGAAAAAGAATATTTTTATTCAATACACATTCAATAGTCACCTAAAAATAACCATAATTTCGAGGCAAAATGATGCATAATTTTAATTGTATTTTAGAGGTTAGAAAAAATATATAACATTAAAAAAGAACTCTACCATAACAGTTTCAGTGAGTTTATATCACTCCCATGGTCACATGGCGACCCTGTCAGTTTTTGGAGTGGCTTAGTGGCAGCGTTATATCTCTACTAATAAAATAAAGATGAAGAGATTTTTTGAACATTTATAACTTTTAAACTACTGGTCAGATTTCAAGAATTCATATTAATAAATTTTTAGACCTACATAGTTGTAATAACTATTGCAAAATATCACATTCTTACAACCCAGTAAATATTCAGTAATTTTGTTAAGTTTTTCCATCTATTTAAATTTGTTTTCAGTGCTTATGTATTGTCTATGAAAAACCGGTCAAGTGCGAGTTGAACTCGCGTGGAGAGGGTTCCGTACAATGCCAATGTCGTTTTTAAATTCAATTGTGGTATATCAACAAACTACTACTATCGCCATCTAATGGTGTTTTAGTGAACTATATATTCCGTGAACGTTTTATATTGAATTTAGCACTTAATTGTCAATTGACAGAGTTCTTGTAGGTTTTCCTGTAATCTACAGGCTATGAACTATATTTTGTATTTTTTTCAAAATTTTAGGCTGTTGTTTTGGAGATCAGTGGGGGGGAATTGGCAATTTTCGCCGTCTTTCATGAATAAAATCAAAACTATTTATGTTACAATAATAACACAAATATATATGTAAAATCCTCATAACGAGCCCTTTCTTTTGATACATAACATGGTAAGGTTTGCTAAACTTTTTTTTTAAATTCCTAATTTGTGCCCAGAAAATGGTACCTACTTTTTTTATAAAAATATTTAATTACTTTGCACATCTGTGTTTGGGCCACAGGATCATGCCATCCTGCCAAATTTCATCTGTTTTGGTCCAGTAGGTTCGGAGAATATTGGCTGTGACAGATGGACGGACAGACAGACGCACAAGTGATCCTATAAGGGTTCCGTTTTTACATTTTTGTACGAAACCCTAAAAACTATGAAAACTAGACATGCAAATCTACATACCTTAGAAGTTGATATTGATAGTCTGCAGTTGATCTGAATTCTCCAATAGGCCGAGCAACCACTCCAGGGAATTCAGTGTCCATAGCCACCCAATGATATTTTTGAACAACCTGAATACAAAACATTTTACCTTATATATTTATCACCAATATCTGCCAATAATGCAGCTTAATCTTCAGTAGTATATTGCTAAAATGCTATTTTTCTTATTTGTGAGGAAGATCAAGATCCAGTATGATTTTAATGACCAGCCTGAAGTCACCTCTCCCATGGGAATGCTGTAAGTAGCTAATCTGTGGCTGGTCAGATGTACAAACAAATAGTCCCTTTGTTTTGTTGTTTTAATAACATGTGTGATGTGCTAAAAACACTCGCTGAGGCTGCCTATTTCTGTGTGGGATTTCATGATCTTTTAAATATTAAATTAATACCTGTCTTATAATTTGGAACTCCTCATGAAGGTTATGATTCCAAACATCTTTAATGCCACAGTCTCCATTTGCTGGTAACTGTGCTAGAGACCCGAAACTTGCTGCAGGCATCTGGAAATGGTGGAAGTTACATCAAAATGTATTAGTTACAGCAAAGTAAAAAATGATGACTTGGACCTTCATAAACACAAATTCACCTTGAATCGGTTGTCTGCGTCTGGGTGGGCAGATTCTTCAGGTTTTTTCGACGCCGTGGTTTGTGTTTTACGATTTAGAGTGCCAAAATCAATTATTCTGCACTTTAAAACAAACATACGGCTACGGCTGTATAAAAAATATCATAATGTAGCAGCTTAAGTAGGGAAATGCAGCTGTAAACTTAAAACATTGAATCACGATAAATAACAAACTGAAAAATAACCCGAAATCAGTTGAAAAACCAAATTTACAAAATAAAATACAGAAATACTGCTGCTGTTGCCAAACGCCATACTTTTTTTTTATTCTTTACTTTTTTTCTAATATCAATCTATGCCCGGCACAGACGGTTGCATTGCATTCACATCGCAAACTCGCAAAGCAAACACGTGAATGACCATAGACAAATCAATATGAACCACGTGGCTTACCATGCATGCAGGCATGGTTTTAAGAGATGGTGGTAAGCCACCTGATCTTGCATGGTTTTAAGAGACGATAGTAACCCCCCAGACAATTAATTGGACATAATTTTGAAATCGGTCATTTTTCAGAGCTCAGGTGGCCTACTATTATCTCTAAAAACCATGCAAGTTCCAGTGAGTAAGCGGGATAGCGCGCTACGTGATGTAAGGCGACATCCCCCTTACTCACTGGATCTTGCATGGTTTTAAGAGATGATAGTAGGCCACAATAGCTATGCAAGGATTGAAGATAGATAAAAAATGTGAAAGGTGAAGTTGTAGAGAAGTTTATCAGGATTCATTATGTAGTACAGTGGCCTGCTATCATCTCTTATAACCATGCAAGATCCAGTGAGTAAGCGAGACAGCGAAATACATGATGTAAGGCGACATCTCCTTTACTCACTGGTTCTTGCATGGTTATAAGAGATGGTAGTAACCCCCCAGTACACCGTTTTTTATAATCAAAAAACCAAAAAACGGGACCTTCTTTGCCCCAATCGGCCTCACCTCGGAGGGTAAGGACTTTTAGTATGTTTATCATCTAACTAGTCCAAACAGTTCCTAAGTCAAATTTTCTGCTTTCGACTTTTCCATGCACAATCATTCATTGCCTAGACTATTTCCTTATTTCGCCATTTCATTTTTGCATCAATGACAAATCAAAGCTAAGAACATCTATATTATTTCTAAATCTATGCTACTAACATCCTATTCATCGACGGACTCATGTTTGACGATTGTTCAACTTTTGCATCCAACGGTCAAAGAGTATGTAATCACTACGTTTTACCAACGGTCTAGTCTACATAGTAGGTTACTTATCTATTTACGTTTTTTGTCAAATGAGTAAGATCTTGAGCTTCATTCTTCGATTAGGTACCTAAGCTTTCGTATCCCATTCGCGATTGGTACTGTAATAAATTTCACGGATGGTGGCGAAACTTATGGGTTGCCTATCATCAATAACGCACTGTCAGCACTCAGGCTGACACTAATGCTGCTGAAAGTGCTTTTCATTCAGTTGTTCACATGTTGTAACAACTACACTGAGAATATACTTTACAGGTTCCTTGGTAAGTTTCGTAAAAGATTTGAGGCTATGATTTTTGTTGGAAATCTATTATGTAATAGAAAAAACACAAGACACAGTTCATCGGATTTATAATAAGTCCGATGATCTACCGTAAGTTCAAAGTTTGGGTGCGTAAGAACTGCTATCTATTTATTTTATCATCATCTATCTGTCTGCAGCGATTTTGATGAAATTTCAATGAAACCAAATTGAAAGATATTAAGAGGTAAAAAAAAAATAGTCAGTCGATTTGAAAACCTCCTTTTTGGTAATTGGTCGATTGAAATGAGTTTTATTCTGGGTAAGTTAGTAAAAAGTAAACATCAGGTTTAAGTTCATTTTAGCAGAAAAGTGAGCGAACCAAGCGTGTATTACGCTTACATTATAAAAGCTGTACCTATGCTATGCGATAATAACATTACAAGAAAATCATTTCACAAGTTAAGGGGTAACATGTTTACGTATTTTTTTTTTAATGACAAATTAACTTACGGTGACAGATTAAACTTTAATCCGCGGGTCGAAGTTTAATGTTTGATTAAGGGCTGAACGAAATTACTTTGAGCCGCGACAAGATAGCGAAATGACACTCGTGAAAGTGTGCAATACATATGTAGGCGGTTTATTCTGCCTCGATACTTCTATTGCATAGATAGAATAGAAATACCGCATGACAGTCTTGTGCGATACGCTGCGAGGGTTAGTCGCATTCAGCAGTTTCAGGGCGCGCCACCGCGACCGCGCGCAACTTCGTGTAGTGTACGAACTCCTAACTTTTTCATTTATTATCTAACCGAGCAATGTGACTTGTTTTCGTGTTGTTTCATTTTTTTTATTTTATTTTGTCCAATCTACTGCTTGAGAGAAAAAGTAAGTTGTTTGCAATGCACAGTTGCAATGTTATATTAATTAGCAAATGAGATTTGGTGGTATTTTAGAATGTCTTCTGTTTCGTATGATTTTGAGCTTTACAAGTTCAGCATGACGTTGGAAAATTATTTTGGTAACGCGCATCCGGCTTCAGAGATATTAATGACACGATTTTTTTTTTTTTTGTAATTACTTATAGCTTACACTTTTAGTTAAATAAGTTAACAAAATAAATATTTACGGGAATAATATGTAATAGCTTTACCCAAAAATAATTATAAATACGTACAATTACGTGTATATAATTAAGAGGCACACATTTTTGGCATATTAGGTATTAGAATTTGTACATTGAAAGCTTAAATAACGTTATTTACCTATACATGTAGTACAGAACGCAAAAGGTTCCGTTTTCAAATCTGTGCGATTTAGAATGTAAAAATTAAAAGAGCCTTGATAAAGCAGAAATCCAAGGACCTAACACATAATTAGCCTAACTTTATGTATGTTTACTACTAATGGAAAAATTAAAATTGTGTAAAATTTTACTTAAAATTTTTTTTCTCAATGCAAAATTGGGGTAAAGCGGGTTTTTGTCTGTAGTGTCAAATGGCATTGTATATTGGTACAAAGCCAAAAAACTTACGTTGTTGATAATTTCGGGTTTTTTTGTTGTCTTAATAATGCCATTAATTCTATTTTATGTTGAAAGCAGCGCTGAAAATGACAAAAATTTATATATTATTTAAAAGCTCATACATATTCTCTTAGTGTTGGAATCGGTCATAAAATTTACTTTCTTTAAATGATACAACCTACATAATTAATATTAAAAAAAATTGTAAGACCTGTCTTCGTAGACTAGCTACGGTTACTTCTACAGGGTCGCTACGAACCTTGCTACGGCCACGCTACGAGATATAGCTACGACTACGAGCTCGCTACAGCAGCAGCTAAGCTACGAACCGACAATCACTATGTCTCACCTATGGCGTGGGTTCAAATCCAACGGAAAGCATAAAGTGATCTTCATTCATAGGAGTTCACCATCATTCCACTGTGCTAACTAGTTACAGCTGCTGATGACAAGATTATTTCCGGGAAACTAATTAGGAATAAATAAATAAAGTTTTGCAAACCCTACCGTGTTATATATCAAATGAAAGGGCATGTTATGAGGATCTCAAATATATTTTTGTTATTATTCTAACATAAATAGTTTTGATTTTATTCATGAAAGAAGACGAAAATTGACCATACCCCCCCTGATCTCCGAAACTACTGAGCCTAAAATTTTGAAAAAAATACTGAGTATAGGTCGTTGCCTGTAGATTACAGGAAAACCTACAAGAATTCTATCAATTGACAATTAAGTGGTAAATTTAATATAAAACGTTCACTTACGGAAAACATCACTATATAGCGATAGTAGTAATTAACTCGCATCTCATAATCATTTCACATTAACATACCACAATTGAATATAAAAACGGACATTGGCATTGTACGGAACCCTCTCCACGCGTGTTCAACTCGCACTTGACCGGTTTTTTTAAATCCGACTAGAGTTCTAAGGTTATGAGCGTTCAAAAAACTTTTCAGCTTCATTATATTATTATGAATTCCTATAAGAATATATATACTAAGCGATTTTGGTCAACTGCAATGTAAATTAAATTCGAAATCAAAATGTCATTACCATCATCCAAGCATTTGCTCCATATTTGACAATTCTCTATTACTCGGTTCAACTGCTTTGTAAAAGACGTCGGTCTTCTACCCACACACTTATTTAAAGTAATTTTCCTCATAGCTAAGGGTAGTGACCATAATGATAAAGTAAATTCATATTTTTAATTTAATTCTTAAATAACCTGTTTAATATTAAATACGTATGATTTTCTTAGAAGACTGCTGAATCGTTTTTGATTAAATTTACTACAGAGTTAACTTAGACATTTGGGAGGACAGAAGAATATACTTTTTTTTTTTTTTTTTCTGTAAAGTTTTATTAGGATCAAAAATAATGAAAAGTATACTCGTAAACAATGTTCAAACTTTAGGAGCGGACGTAATATAAATAATAACAATAATAAAAAAATGGGTTATCAATTTTATAAATACGTTATTTGCAATGTACTATTTGTTTGCTTTTGTTAAATGCTAGCTTGCTAAGTATGTCCTCTTTCAAATCTATCATTACTTTTTGTCTAATAAACATGACTCATTGTTTCCTGATTGTGCTTAGTCGCCTAAAGGACTCACCTACACCAGTGTAAAAGTTAAAGTAGATCATTTTAATCATGTAATTAATTTAAAGCCAAGGTTTAGTGCATAAAATATTGTGGCGTCTTAATAGCTAATGATCGTAAAATGTATTTATTTTAGATACGATGATGACTGATCTCCCGTCTGGCCTGATGGAATCCATTCCAACTTTATGTTCATCGTTAAAACTGCTGACGTTTTATTTTAGCTGGCTTTAGTTACCAACAGACTTATCTACTTGTGTTGTGTACCTTTTTAAACAAAACAACCGTCTATTTCTAAGCGTGAATTAGTCAAGTTTAGCAACCTCTGTTAATTACTACAAGAGCTTTAAATAGTTTGGCAAAAACTTGTGTAGGTAAAGGTAATGAGAAATTTAATATATGAGAGGTTAATTTTTGTATTCGGTAGTTTAATATAAAAGTGTATCTTTGTCTTTCTTAGTAGTACTTCTGTGTATGAGAAATTTCAATTAGATTGGTTCAGTAGATAAAGCGTCAAAAAGTAACAAAAAAATATACAAACTCACTTTCGCATAATATTTAGTTATAGGATTGAGACTGATAATAGAGCAGAGATAAAAGAATGATAACTTATTAAAATGCAGCCATTCTGAAGCGTAGATTTCTGTCTATAAGTATCTAACTAAGATGACGCTTCAACCCAAAGTGAGTCTTAGTCTCTTGGCCTCCGATAATAAAGATCTTTTCATTGTGTCAACTGGCGGCGTGTAGCTTGTGTAGATCCCTCTTCACCTTGGGGAGAACCGAGCAGTAAAAAAAAGCATATACAGGAAAGCCGAGGAGACGCCGTCCGGGCGGCAGTCTCAGCTATTGCTGGATTGACGAGGCGTTAGTATAAGTAATGTCATTATACTAATTGGGCAAGAGATTAGAATTGGGAACTGCTGTTATCTGTATGTACTTACTGCAATGGCTCGACTACCCAAAGTGGATCCTGGCCTTCGACATAAGAGCTCTCCACTCCCCCTTGTTCTGCGCTCTATGGAGGGCTTCCAGGTCTCTACACGCTTTTGTTTATATTTGCCTGCCTAATATATTCTATAGTTTTGAGATTCCGTGTCTAATGCTGATTTTCAATACTTTTTTTTACATATACAATTAAACTTTAGTAATACATAGTACATAACAAATATTTGGTAAACTTTTTATATTTTTAAATAGCTTAGATGTCTAAAGTATCTCCATTTGCAATGCGACTTGAACGATTTTCGTGAAAGTAAATCTGCAAAATCATTAAAGGATTTACAAATTATAACAAGCTGTTAGGCCGATGATTGCTCAAAGAGAAATGAGGGATAGGGACCATCTGCTACTTATTGATTCCCAATGCGTAAAACTTGATTCCAAATTTAAGGGATTTAGAATTTTTGAGGTCATCACAATTTACCGAATTTGTTTACAAAAAGAAAAATATAACGAGTTGCATGTAATGCTTTCGTAAATATTTTTTATTTGATTTTAAAAAAAAGTTCAGAGAAAATAAAAAAACAGATAAACCATGATCCGAATAAAACCCAGTTGCCGCGTATTCGAGCCCGATAGGTGGATTCAATGCATTGTTACTATTTGGAACTCGGTCGAATATTGTCGTCTTCGCGAGACCGTTTATTTTCGGTGTTAGAGCATTGAGAGCGTTGACTCAGTAAGATTACGATTTAAATATAGGCGGGGGCGAGTTGCCAAATCATCGGGAAAATGTTCAACCAGCGTGCTTGCAGTTCCACAGAATTGCCAATTGTTTCGCGATGGGAAACTATTATCTGATTGATAACTATTTGACTTAAGTAAAGTCATTTGCTTTCAGACTTCGATTCGAGCAATACAACCTGTCTGTACCGGAAAAACCGTGCTCGAAGTGTTTCTGTGCCGTGTTGCTCGAAGCTTTCAAGGCAACAAAAGGTCTTTTAGGATGTATTTTTATATTACTATGCTTGAGGATTCCGTACACAAAATATAAAAACGGAAACATGTTACTAAAAGTCTTTTAACCATCCGTATACCTGTCAATAGGAATGAACAGTAATACTAAGCTAGTAATTTGAATTTTCAGATACTTAAAATAGATGTCTGTCTTTTAAAACTTATTTCGAGGATTTCACGCTGATAGTACGGGTCTCTAAATTCGATTTGCACGTGACCTCTTAATTGTTCACTTGATGTACTATAAGTTCAATACTGGTACATACTTAAAGGGGAAACTTGGAAATCGAGATCGATATCATAGCGAGGGGCGTGCGTGATCGTAACGAAAGCGCGCGTTAAGTGTTGGTCGCCAGTAGTGGCATTTCTATCTTGATCTCCTACTTGCTTTGGAAGGCATATTTAGCCGTTAGTCGTTATCGCAGCATATGTCAGATACCTATAGGCAACCTGAATTTTTTTACATTGTTGGCCACTAACGACACCCGGATCTTGTTCCTATTGGTCTTGAACTTGTTATAAAGGTCAGATGGAAGTCGCTTTATTGTAATTACCATAGTACCACCAAGTCAGGACCATGATTAAAACGTACTTTGTGCTTTGAGAAGTAAGCAGAAGATACAACTAGGAAAGACGCTTGAACGAAGAAAACTACTCGTGAAACTTGATAAAAAAACGTTTACCGCAGTGACAATTTGGGGTCCAAAGGTAGAGGATAATTTTTGCCGATGGCGAGAGGTGCGATGAAAGATAAGTGATTTATACGAAGATCCTAATAGCAAAGGGCCAATATTTATTTGCAATAAAAAACGATGATACCTATGTATCGCAACGGTAAATGTTCATAGGAAAAATAGTGTGACGTACATATTATGCTTGCTTAAATTTAGATATGATAATAGTGTTTGTTTGGTACTTTTTGATATTACCTACCTAGTAACACAAAGTTTTTGTTCACCTGCATACTGGTAATACGTAAGTCAACACAGGTAAGTAATTACTAAAAACATGGATAAAATTGTGTTATAATTTATGTAAAAAGGCCAGTATGTTGTTTTATAATCTAGTCTCCTACTACTTCGGTGATTTTTTCGCGATTGGATCTGTGTGCGGCTTCGTAAAACCTGCGAATCCATAAATTATAAATGCAAAAGTCCGTTTGTCTATTACGCTTTCACGTCGAAACCGCTAGACCGATTTGATGAAATTTAATAAGATTATAGTTAATGACCCGAAGTAGCAACAGCTAGTAAAGTTGTAAATATAAATTATCTATTAATTAAAATTTTAAAATAGGTATAGGCAATAAAAATTGGAAAGCTTTGTTCAACTAATTTTTTTGATTCTGTGGGCATATCACCGAGCAACTGTTTTACAAATTTATGGTTGACGGATAGTTAAAATCCATGGGCGCTCTAATAAAATTATTTCACGTCCTTTCAAGAGTATAGTCGCTTTAAAGGCCATATAAATACTACAATTAGAAAAACATACCTTAATACCAGCTCGGTCAGCAAATAAACCCTAAAGATTTATAGTCTTAGTTATCTCCAGTCGTTTCCGCCTCAAGGTTCCTATTGGCTATCTTAAATGTTAGCAGTCTGGCTGATAGGAATAATTGCGTCGGTTCGCAATTTTGTCTCTACGCGGCACAAATCAATACTGAAGTTGCAATTTGATAAGAAAAAATCACTCACTTGGATGAAAATAGTTTATCATGTCTATACTGTAGTGTACAGTAGATCGCATATAAAAGTATACCACTTTATCGTTACACATACACCGTAGTTTCTTTTCTGTGTCGAGTGCGATTGCGGAGCACCCGACCAGACCCTATTCCACGTGGTAAATAAATGCTTACTACTAGGGCGTGCAGTTTCATAGATTTTCAATTTCGAAATTGGCTTATGAAATTAGGTTGATTAGTTTCGAAATTTCGAAATTTCGAAACTCAAGGAACACCTTTGTAATGGAATATGAAAACGTTTGTAAAACTATAACTTTAAACGTTCTTGGGCCTCATCAGCATCCTTGGGGCCCAAGTCAACCTTACCTGCAAGCTGGTGCGCCTGCTGAATAAGGCCTGGCCTGGGCCTGAAGGATTGTACCAGCTTTCTCCGACAGTTGTTTCTCCTTTGGACTGATCACCAACAGGACGATTCGTTTTTGAGTAATTCGCCGTCGGAATCTTTCTCATATAAACGGTTCACCAACAGAATGTTTCACATTTGAGAGTTTCCTCGACATGACTTTTGTCCTATGGACTGTTCTACGACAGAATATTTCATCTTCCGAGGTTTTGTCTACAGAATGATTCACATGTACAGTGTTTTGACGGCAGGAGTTATGGCAGTTGCTCCGGAAAGGCAAAAATCGCCAAATCTAAATGGTAGGAAGAATAGAAGAACCAGAAGGAATATTATCTAGAATAGGACGCCACCGCAATAAGTGCGCAGGAGCTTCGCCTGACTCCTGTGACATGTGGGCAAGGACTGCCGTGTCTGGGGAGGGCACGGTTTAGACGCTAGCCCCAATCCAACGCAAAAAGCTCCTCTTCGCCACGTGGAATGTTGGCACGCTAACCGGACGATCGACGGCCGTAGTGCTTTTGGAGGAGTACCGGAATGGCGTCTTGGAAATGAAACGCTTCAGAGACCAACTGATGGACTTGACGAGCCGGCTTTATGACTAGGCGCGTAGGGAACTATTAGATAATGTTGTCCCGCTCAGGGTGGGCCCGGTCTACTATTGGGATCTCGTGGGATCTGAGGCGAACTTTGAGCAGCCAAAAGAATTCTCGCATCGGTGGCATAAAATCCGAAGCGGCCTCGAGAGGGGCATAACTTAAAAAGTAGGAGCACATCAAGAATACTGCTACAAGAAGACAAAGAAGACGAAGAGAAAAACTGAAACAGACAAACTCATAGATCTAGAAGACAGAAGCTGGCTTCAGGCCGAGAAAAAGGCAAGCGAGGCGTACGGGGAGAGTTATTTAATATGCAATGATTGCATAGATAGGCGACACTATAGAGAACTTGTAGTGAGATTAAGCAGGTGCGACTGGAAAGAGATGCGAAATGCAAGTACAGCGCACTCTCCCGAGATTCGGCTCGTATAACCGAGAGGTTGATACAGCCATGGGAGGTGGAGGGAGTGATGGACTTGACTGTGCTTGTTGAAGGGGTTACGACTTACTTGATAAGTGCCTACGCGCCACTAGTGGCTTACCACCATCTCTTAAAACCATGCAAGAATGATTGAGTAAGACAGATGTCGCCTTACATCACGTGGCGCACTGTCCCGCTTACTCACTCGTTGTTACATGGTTTTAGGAGATGATAGTAGGTCCCCAAGTTGATCGCAGTGACATGGATTAAACGGCATTCTGGATCCTACTTGAAGGTGTGCTGTGTGAAACCCCGTTGTCGCAGTAGTGAGGAATGGCTCGTATGCGGTGGATGTATGGGGTATCTCGGAAAGATCGCATTAGAAACTCCCGCGTCCGGAGCAGCCTTCATGTACGTCACATAGCGGATAAGCTTCAGGACACGCCTTCGATGGTAGGGTCACGTCTTGCGCAAACCGGCAAGCTACGTTGGGAACAAGTGTCAAATGAACAAGGCCATATGCTGCCTTCCCCGAGGCCTGGTATAAGGAGCAAACTCAAAACGATATATACGTGCAACGGCGCGGGATATGCGTGCAAATGGACTCATCAACAAGGATACCAAAAACCGGGCAAAGTGTAGAAAAAGTAAGTAAGCGGACCCTGGGCTTTAAAAACGCTAGGATGATGATGTGAAACTATAATGAAAGCGTTTTATAATAGTAAAAAAACTTTTTTCCTATAAAAAAAATATTTCGAAATTTGAAGCAAGAATCGCGAATTCGCAAGAATGATTGAGTAAGACAGATGTCGCCTTACATCACGTGGCGCACTGTCCCGCTTACTCACTCGTTGTTACATGGTTTTAGGAGATGATAGTAGGTCCCCAAGTTGATCGCAGTGACATGGATTAAACGGCATTCTGGATCCTACTTGAAGGTGTGCTGTGTGAAACCCCGTTGTCGCAGTAGTGAGGAATGGCTCGTATGCGGTGGATGTATGGGGTATCTCGGAAAGATCGCATTAGAAACTCCCGCGTCCGGAGCAGCCTTCATGTACGTCACATAGCGGATAAGCTTCAGGACACGCCTTCGATGGTAGGGTCACGTCTTGCGCAAACCGGCAAGCTACGCTGGGAACAAGTGTCAAATGAACAAGGCCATATGCTGCCTTCTCCGAGGCCTGGTATAAGGAGCAAACTCAAAACGATATATACGTGCAACGGCGCGGGATATGCGTGCAAATGGACTCATCAACAAGGATACCAAAAACCGGGCAAAGTGTAGAAAAAGTAAGTAAGCGGACCCTGGGCTTTAAAAACGCTAGGATGATGATGTGAAACTATAATGAAAGCGTTTTATAATAGTAAAAAAACTTTTTTCCTATAAAAAAAATATTTCGAAATTTCGAAATTTAAGTTTCAAATTTCGAAATTACGTGGCAAGCAAATATTGTCCGAATTTTCGAAATTATGAAGTTTCGAAATTTCGAAATGCATGCCCTACTTACTACGCTGTTTTCCCAGTGGAATGGCAGAAATTCACTATTTTACACTTGCCGCCGCAAACTGGTTAAAGAACCTGGACTAGACACGGAGATTTGATCTACACAGGATGAATTCCATGCGCAATGGTGGTTTATCAATCTTTTTGACCAAACCTATAGGAATCGCGTACTTTTCGGGATAAAAATCCCACGAACGAAAGTGCGGACGCCATGTGCCTCACAATACTGTACATACCATCTAGGTATACAATTAATAAATATAACCCCTCTGATGTGTTAGATGTAGAGTAGAGTAAGAATTTTATATTCTATCCTATTTACTGGTCTCAGTAAAGTTTTCTTTATAAGAAAATAATTTTTTATCAAACACAGCGCTTGCAATTTTTCATTAAACATTTTTTTCACGCTGGTGAACTTAATTTTTTACGAGTGTTTGTTTTTTATGAAAATGTGACGTTGTTTAAGAGAAAGACAGATTAGAATACAATTGGCCAAGCACGACTTAGATTTGCTGATTTGAAATTTGTTGTGAATTTAAATAATAACAAGCTGTGTCTCGGGGTTTTACCCAACCATGATGTGAATGTACTTTAAGCCTATTAACTTTCTTAAATATTGGAAAAGAAAGAAGAATGGTAGTACCAGAGATTAACCGCATTCGAACAAACAATTCAGCTTAATATACCTAGATAACGGTTGGCCTTAGCAAAGACAATATCGAAAAGAAATTGCTAAAGTTCTGGGATGATGGTCCCACCCCAACGGGATGGGGATCTAAATATAAATTAACAAACTTTCAAAGACAGGTGTTTATAATAAGTAGGCGAGGGCTAAAAGGAGGGCTTGTTTGCTTTAGTTAAGTATTTACCTGCAAGCTACCCTGCCGTAGACACAGTGTATAAGTATGTTTTATCCTTGTGTACAGTTTACGAAAAATACCCATTTTTTCATTTGATACTATTGCGCCATGTACTTAAACATAAAAATTTTTTATGTTAATCAAAAATGATGATCCTTAATAAGATAACTTTAAGATTTACACGAAAATAATTAGCTATAATTGTTTTGTGGACATAAAAAAAAAACATAGAAATGTAATAAATAATACATAATAGTACATTGTAACAGACTTATCTCAATACCACTTATGATGGTCAATAGATTTAACTTATCATTTCCACATCCGTATGTAAGTTGACACATACTGCACATGATCGGGATAACCATAATTTAAAAAAAATTGCCTGGCTTCAAAGAACGCGAGCGATTTCAAAATTCTTTTAGGGATAACGCTTCGAGCAAAAGTTAGTATTGATTCAGTAGGTACATGCAATGTATTAGTGTGTGTAATCTGTACACAAATTATTTGCCGTTTTTTTTATGTGTAGTTATGTGACAATATAAGTTTTGTATATGAACTGTACTTATGAGTATTTCCCCCCCGCAAGAAACGCCAGATCTAATGGAATAGTAAAATACGGAAGATGTGTTGCTCGAAAGGATAACGAAACGAACTATTGCTGAGAGCTATAATAAAAAGTATATTGTAAACTAGTTGTAACCCGCGACTTCGTGAACGTGGGCACGTCGTTCCCGTTATCGTGGGAATTGCCCGGAAATCCCCCTTTTCTCTTATACAAAGTTTGTCATAACCAACACAAAAAAGCATTATCCAATTTGGTACATTCGTTCAAAATTGCTATACATTTGCAGGCAAATATGCCTTGAGTTTATTCAAATGACGATATCTTTTTTTCAATGAATCGATTTTGATGAAACAAACTTTAGATGTTCTTTCGAGTTAAAACAAAACAGTTGGTGAAAGCTTAAGCAAATCGGTTCAGTACTTTCGGAGATAATCGTGATCATACATACAGACAGACAGACATGAATTAAAAAAAAATTGATTTCTATTATTCTCGTTAAATGTCTCTTTATCCATTTCAGTCAAAATTACTAAATGTATATGTCGCAGAATGAAGTACTAAACGTAAGGTCTTTATCAATCTGAAAGCAACTTAACTATAGTGGCGACACTATGCGGTTGGCAACATCAAATGACATTGTCAAATGTCAATGTCATAAAAGTAGCGGTTGGGAATCGAAATGAACGTTCTTTTTGAATATGGCGTCGGGCGTGTACACTTGTGAGGTTATCCCTACTTTTGTAACGGTGAAAGTGATTGCAATGGCAGTTGAGAACAGAATTGATCGGGCCGAGTTCGAATGTAGACGCGCGGCAGTGCACTGCAGTAGCTACGAAATAGTATCGTGATTAGTTGGTGTTAATTGTTTTAAGTGTTAGCGCGTGCGTGTGACCCGATATGTTTAGATGTGTCTTGAGAGCTAGCTATCCCTTGTTGACCTATGGGCGAGAAGCCTAGTGTTCAGAAGTCTCGTGATGAGGCGCCTAGATGCGCGAGTGTCTGTGTACCCTTGACCCTTGATTTCACCAATTGCTGTTGGTTATCAGTTGTGTTAGCACGGAGGAAATCGAGAAGAGTCTTGGTTGTGAGATTACTATCGTGTGCGTGTGTGGGGCACCGATCTAAGCCGTGATTTGGGTTGCTGTCCCTCTATCGGGACAATTATGCCCTCGCTTGACCTTTGTAAGATTGTGTAAAGATACCCTGTTAATTAACTGTCACTCTGCTTTAAAGAGTTGCCCACGAAAGCCATCCTATGACCCTATCTGATGCTCCGAGCCATCCATCCTGACTTCCATTTGGCCCCCTTATATCTCTCTCTCCGACATCAGAATTGGGATGGTGAACCCGATAGTTTTTAGTTTTCTGACACGCTTGTTTTTGACTATGGCTTTAATCTGGTTATTACCCTACGCGTATAAAACTACCCACTTTAATAAAACGGTTAGTAGATGTTTCTGTGAACATAACGGTTTCGTGTTTAGTATAGTGTAAGTACCAATACGTTTGTTTTGTTGCAGTAACCGGGGTAAGTCTTTTGACATTTTTATCTTACCTGATTTTTTGAAATTTTATGCGTTTATCATCAATTGAGTAATTTTATTTTCAGTGGAAAATTGTTTGATATTTGAAGGTAGTTATGATGTAGATAAAAATAACTGACAATATCATCTTTGATATCAATTTAGCCAACACAGGTTTTTGAAAACGTTGTCGGTTACATTGATATAGTGCGATTATTATGTTTCATTACATTGTGCGTTTTATTTAGTCAGAAAATAATCGAAAGTATTTAAACGATTGAGATGTTGAATTATTAAAAAAAAAAAAAAATGATATTTCACTTTTGTTATTGAACATTTCCGCATACATAAAAACACACTGTGGTTACGAGATATTCGTGGTAGTTCGAGAAATATCTTAAATTACATGAACCAAGTTATTTTTAAATTGTAATTTTCGGTACCTAAAGTTTAGGTAGTGAATTTAAATTGCGAAAACGACGTTGACTGGTAAATTCAAAGTTGATTGATTAATCTGTTTAAAATGTTTCGTTGTCTGTAATGATTTAACGTTCGTTTACGCGTAAAAAAAATTGCTTAACGGTTTATTGATTCTACATTTTTGAGGGTTTAGTTACGGCGAAGTTATTTTGAATTAAATTTTTGTAAGCGTGCTTGTAAAGCGTAACTTGTGATTTTTGGTAATACGCTAGAGGCAAAAGAGATCATTGAAGAATCCGATCGTTAAGTTCATAGTGTAATAGTTGAATTTTTAAATTGCGTTGTTTGATATTATTTGTGTTTTGACTATGCTGGAGTCAGTCTTAGTCGTACCTCGAGAAAAATCGGTGTCTGCCTTGTGTAGTCCGTGAGTAGGCGATATGCGGTTGACTCTGGTGGAGGTCGGGTTTCTGAGAAAACCGTAGGGTCAGTTGGACCCGGTGATCACAGGCGTGGTACGCGTATTTGTGGTATTATTGAGATTGCGCAATTTTGGATTTTGTGTTGACATTAATTGCCATTAAGATATTGAGTTATTGATTAAGGTGATTCAGTGATCTCTGAGTTCTCATTTTGTAATCGGGATTTATTGATTTAAAGTAACTGTAAATTTCGTGAAAAAAAAAATAATTGATATACGTCAAAGGCGGAAATGGACCGGTTGTTCATAATGTGCGGTTTGCTGATTTGATTCGTTGAATAAAATTGATTAGACAATGATGTTTTGTGTGCTTGTTAAACAGAACCCAGTTTATTATTTTGAGAAATTACTGCAATTTTTGGAAGTTATGAGAAGTTTTGCATTGCTTAGTAGTAATCGCCAGTATAAATATGCTCACGATCGATTCAGGAAAATGCCAGATCCTAATTCTCCCTCAGAATTTGATAACAATGTAGTATCTGAGGATGAAACAATTAGTCCTTAAGAGTAGAGGCCGAAAGTATTGTGATTCTTTACAATTGCTGAAAGTACATTTTACGTTGATTTAAGTTTGTTACTATGTGCCGGTGTGTGTAGTGCTGGTTAAGCGCTGCTCGGTTAAGGGATAGTACTCTGTTATCACCGGTTAAGTGTTAGTGTGTGTGTAGCGCTGGTTAAGCGCTACGATTTTGCTTTGCTGGTTAAGCATTGCGGTTTAGTGCTGGTTAAGTACTAGACGGTGTGTGACACTGGTTAAGTGCCACGATTTTGCTTTGCTGGTTAAGCATTGCGGTTTAGTGCTGGTTAAGTACTAGACGGTGTGTGACACTGGTTAAGTGCCACGATTTTGCCTTGCTGGTTAAGCATCGCGGTTGGGCTGAGTGCTGGTTAAGTGCTCAGTGATTAGTAGTGCTGGTTAAGTGCTACGGTTTTGCTGTGCTGGTTAAGCATTGCGTTGTACTGCATAGTTTTTACTGATGGTTGGCTGGTGATAACGCTGTTTGAAATTCAAAATAAATTATAGCAGAACAAACTTTTTGTAAAATGTTACTTTTGGCAATATAATATTTTAAGTTGTTGTTTGTAACAGTGATAATTTCACTGGGCTCACTTGATACCGTAATTTTTCCAAATGGGTCAGGAACGACCGAGCGGTTAAATTTTACTGTGTTTAATTTCGTTTAGATTATCGCTTTTTAAAACCATCATTTGGTAGAAAGTAAAATTACATTCATGATAATATCGGGAAGATGTTTAAGAGTCAAGTACCTATTGAGTTTGTAAAGTAAGATGACGTAAAAGCGGTAGATTGATTGATTGATTTGGTTATAGATTCGGGGCTAGGAGACTGTACCAATATATCGTAGACGTAGCCTGGTAGAAATTGGTGTTATCTCCTTGAAATGAGATGACCCTGGGTAAGCGGTAGGTGGTAGTACGTAGATCGTAGAGTCGCGGTCTGACTCGGGATTCCCATGGGGAAGTCCGCAAAATAAAAGGTTTGGTGCTCCATACCTTTTGAGCTATTGTGTTGTGATAGCTATTGGCCACAAATGCGATAACAGATGTGAGACTGTAATAAATTCTAAATCGGTCAAAATTATTTTGTTTTGAAAAAGTGTAATGTGATAGTGTAACTCAGTGGTACTGGGACTCTGTAGTCTATTTGGTTATGATGTAGAGGAAAGTGTAAGCCCATTGAACACTATTCAATCAAGTAACTAAGTTGTTATTTGTTTTCTCTGGGGGGCAACGTGGTTATCGTCACTTGGTGAGGGTGGCAAGGTTATCGTCACTGCGAAAGTGGCATGATCTGATACCGCTCGATTTAGGTGGTAGTGACGCCTTGAGAGATCGTCACTGGAGGTGGCATGAGTTACTACCGCTCGATTTAGGTAGTAGTGACGCCTTGAGAGATCGTCACTGGAGGTGGCATGAGTCCTATTGCTCGAATTAGGCGATAGAGACGACCGTAATCTGTAGTCGATATGAGCGATTTAGTAGAGCAAGTAGAGTCTTACTTCAAAGTATGTGGTTGAGTCAATAATGGCCATTGGTCAGTTTATAATTAGAAGTAGTTTGTGATTATCCCTAGTAATGATGTAAGCTTAATTATTTGAAAATAAACTTTGAATTACTATGAGAGTTCGTTTGAAGCCCTGTTCCGACTTGTCTAATCAGGATAGGCCGAGTCGAGACAGTCTGATGCAGCAGAATTTAATTCTTGTCAGATTACTACGTCATCAAATGTCACACAGGGACGTGTGACTTGTCAGAGATGGCCGTGTCGCAGAATGAAGTACTAAACGTAAGGTCTTTATCAATCTGAAAGCAACTTAACTATAGTGGCGACACTATGCGGTTGGCAACATCAAATGACATTGTCAAATGTCAATGTCATAAAAGTAGCGGTTGGGAATCGAAATGAACGTTCTTTTTGAATATGGCGTCGGGCGTGTACACTTGTGAGGTTATCCCTACTTTTGTAACGGTGAAAGTGATTGCAATGGCAGTTGAGAACAGAATTGATCGGGCCGAGTTCGAATGTAGACGCGCGGCAGTGCACTGCAGTAGCTACGAAATAGTATCGTGATTAGTTGGTGTTAATTGTTTTAAGTGTTAGCGCGTGCGTGTGACCCGATATGTTTAGATGTGTCTTGAGAGCTAGCTATCCCTTGTTGACCTATGGGCGAGAAGCCTAGTGTTCAGAAGTCTCGTGATGAGGCGCCTAGATGCGCGAGTGTCTGTGTACCCTTGACCCTTGATTTCACCAATTGCTGTTGGTTATCAGTTGTGTTAGCACGGAGGAAATCGAGAAGAGTCTTGGTTGTGAGATTACTATCGTGTGCGTGTGTGGGGCACCGATCTAAGCCGTGATTTGGGTTGCTGTCCCTCTATCGGGACAATTATGCCCTCGCTTGACCTTTGTAAGATTGTGTAAAGATACCCTGTTAATTAACTGTCACTCTGCTTTAAAGAGTTGCCCACGAAAGCCATCCTATGACCCTATCTGATGCTCCGAGCCATCCATCCTGACTTCCATTTGGCCCCCTTATATCTCTCTCTCCGACATATAGATAAAATATTTTTCCTATAAATTTTATTATATGTATTGTATAGATTACCGCAATTTTCTTTTTAATATATGGGTAAAATCATAGATTTAAAAAAAAAATTTGCGTCACTTAAGATAGATGTAACATATGACATTAAATGTATGGGAACCTAGCACGCCGTTTGCGGGGGGTAAGGGCTGAGGTAAGGGAGGGTAGGAGGGGGGGGTCCGTCATCAAATACACACATTATGGAATGAGTTCACAAACTTTTCTTATTGCAAAATCAAACAAAAAAGACTTTATGACACAGGATTAAGGCTTAGTACAAATGCACTGTATTTCCACTCCGACCAACTAAGCAGTCTGAGCCTGTTAGACCCAGGGGTCGTGGGAGCTTATTTAGTTGTTTCCAGTTTGGTTAGGACATTGCAGGCTTGAATCACCTGACTGTCTGATAATAAAGATGATTCAGTGCTTCGGAATGCACGTTAAGCCGTTGGTTCCAGCTGCCCTCTGGTAGTCGTTAAAGGAACCATGTCAGAGGCCGGGAAAGCCTTCCGACGAACTCTGACACATGGGTATGCATGGCCGATTGACCGTGTCACCTACACAATAAAAAGATGAGTCTGAGCAGGAAAAGTTTCCATGTATATTCTCGAGCAATAGAAAAAAGTTCACATTCGTAAAAAAGTTCGAAGTGTACGTACGGTATTGCCGTTTGTAATGTTTGAGCGTAGGTTTTGTTCTGGTCTGGAGATAAAGATACCTTCTCGTTCTCAATACGACTGTTATTTACCAAATACATACTATTTTTTTATTTATAATTACTATTATATATAAATAAATATGACACATAGGTCAGACGTCAATCGCTTCATTGAACCATGATTAATAGCGTACTCTGGGCTCTGAAGCGTAAGCTGAAGACGCAACCGGGAAAAACACGCTAGAGCGAAGATACAAAAATAAATATATAGTATATAATCATAATATAAAATAAGGCCGGGAAAGATGAGCGCACAGTTACTTTAGCCTATTTACGCTCGTGATACCACAGAATAGATAATAGTACTGATACATGGAGTATTACTAGCGTGATATTACTAGTAATTACTATTATTTATTGTTTTGTTTGAATACATGATCTAATTAAATAGATAGACAGGAAAACGAAGCCATTTCATCCTCGAATTTATATGTACCTACTTATAGATGAGTGTACTTACAATAAAATTCTCTTTTGAAATTCTGACTGGAAAATTGGTATAAATTTATGCCCGATATATGTCTTATCTATTAGTCACAGTTTACTTAATTTCCATAAACTAGAGCAACATTATAAAATTATTTTTACTCGCTCTTTCAAATAACAGCACTGAATATGATAAACTGAACTAATCTTAATGAGCTGATATCCATAGGTCATCTAGGCTATGGCCAAATGTTAAGTACCAAATCTGTTAATAGATTTGCAGTTATATCAGAAAATATCGTTGTTGCAGTCAGAGCAAGAATCTTGGAGCGCGGTAGTGGCACTGCAGCATATACATAAGCTTCAAATTTAGAATGTAATTAATGTTTAGTATATAACCCAAGGGAAAACTAAAATATTTTGCAATTTCGGTCCAGTTTTCTAGATACAACAACTGCATAAATAACTTTGTAATCCCATATAAATATATAGGATAAAAAAGTTACATTCGCGGTGAACGAATCAATGTACCTGCATACTTAAACTTCGCCCGCGTTATCAAGAGGCAATATGTATGTCGTAAAGAAGTTCTCTGTAATCTACAAAAAGAAATGAGATACCATCAAAAACAAAACTTATAAAAATCTACCGTCAAAAGTTATGAGATCCATGTAACACCAAGCCGGTTAATTTATTCAGTCCCTTCTTAAGCGGACCTCTTGTCTTCGGTTATCACTGTCCTATATCCCTTTGTAAGCTTAAATCTTTAAAACTTCGCAACAGATTTTGATGCGTTTTTTTTTTAATAGATAGAGTGATTTAAGAGCAAGGTTATTATGCCCATGCAAAGCCGGGCGGGTCGCTAGTTGCATAATAAGCTAACCTAATAACATCTTATAGTGACTATATCCATATTAAAAATCTGTTATGTTTTAAATAACCAGGACGACTTGCCAATCGCACGAAACCATATAATTAATTATAATTAATAGGTATGTATCATTAGTGAGATAATAATGTGTTTTCACGCGATGGCCATATATATATTTTTCAGTGACAGAGACACGATGTTCAATGCTTATCGTCACTAAAAAGTAATAACTTATTCCATTCGTAAAATTATTACGTCTATTTGTTGCCATTCTGACATGACAGCAGGCAAAATTAGTGAAGTAACAGATTCGCGTAGCATCGATATATCGAGAATACGTTGAATTATTATTGTTATTTTTTTATTGGTTTTTATTAATATTTGATTTCATTTCACTATTTAAATTTAATCATAATGTAAGGTTTATATCTGTATGGGCTAGCATGGTCTGACTTGAAGAATTCTATTTATTAAACTATTAAATCACAAACAATGCATTGTCAGTTCCGGAGTACTAGTTTTGGCGGTGGTGGTAATTAGCCAGACTCGACACGATAAGTATATCATGAAACAATATGAAAAAATAACCAGAAGTCGAAGCAAACAGGAGCATGAGCAAAATAGCCTGAGATGGCTGGTTTCACTTGTGATTCCAGAATGCCGGTCAGGTTCAAGAGTCAGGTCTATAAAACCATCATTAGAACTGTCCGCCGCACTGGATGTGTGAAATATCGCGGAAAGACCGCGTTAGAAACTCCCACCACGTTCGGGACAGCCTTCATGTCCATGACATAGCAGATAGATAGCTTCTAAAGAGTAGCCTGCGATGGTACGATCACGTCTCGTGGAAACAGGTGTCTTGACCATGCCACCTCCCCCGAGGCTTGGTATGGTAGAAGGGGCAAACGCTACGCGTGGCGGTTTGACGTCGTGGGGCATATTAGTCATGCTTGATTTAACGTTTTCAAGTTGCTTGCATAATATATTAGTGGCTTCTAAAGTCAATATACTGTAGAGCTAATATTTAATAGCTGCTGTAATGTTTTATTTGGCGTCCGTTTCCTTTTTTGATTATTAATTCATATCAAGTGGGTAAAAGCTCAATTCACCCTGCACACTCTTGCGTCACAGAGGTCATTGGACCCTCTAAGGCCTGGCATCATTGTTTTGATATTTTTTTTTTATTATATATCAATTTTGTCTGTAGTTAGACTTATTTCTCCCCCTCTACCCCTCACCCATATATTTTCCAGGCATTAGGTGTTTTCCCCACTAATACCCCTAGAGCTTTTTCACAGCTTAACCTAGTTTCATTGAACATTTTATTTTGTACTGTGGACGTGATGCGTTTTCATTTCAGACCCCACTCGAGTATATATTTGCAGGCATGCGGTTATTCTTTTCCCTTTTCACCCCCACAAGTTACAAACGACTCAACCGATTTTCATCAAACATATATCTAAAAACACTCGCACATAAGTCACCGTTAATACAAAAAAAACTAAACTGAAATCGCTTTATCCATTACTACAGACAAATACGTCAAACTTATAATACCCCTCTTTTTGGGTTAAAAATAGCGTGAATGCCACTATTATGATTTTGTAGTCCATTGGACTTTGAAAATCCAATTATCTGATTTTTCTTAACCATCTCTCTGGGTTTGACGTTAAAACCCACGTCTAGTTTTACTTCAACAGATGTCACAGGGAGATAAGAAAACCAGGCATTTCGTTTTTTCTTTTCGATCCCGAAGATTGTCATATAATAAGTAAACATTTTTAGTAAGACGTTACAAACAAGAATAATTGGCATCTTCCCGAATTTAATGGTAACAATAGCAATTTCGGAAACTGGTTTCTTCATTCATTTCCCGTTGATATTTACCTACAAGAATTATGTTGATAATTAAACCCGAATTTTACTCCAAACTTGCCTTCTAACTTCGTTTATCGATACTTGACGAAAGAAACGTAAGAGCAACAACACTATGCTTAGCACATGTTCTTGACTGAATAATATTTTTTTCATTCAAAATGGCGTTGAATTTGCTGTAGTATTTTACATAATATAAGGCTTTAACTTGTATAAAACGTAAAAAGAAGTATCAGGAGAACTCATATTTGGATTTATACAATTATTTTTACATATTGTGAAGGCATAAATCGGCATTAATACCCAAAATTGATTTTTTTTGTTGTCCTTGTATATACTCCGCAATAGACATTAGTAGACTGTGAACCCAAAGATGGTATACACGTAAATATCGTGTATGAGTGGTAAGACAGTTTAGCTTGTCATGCTACTTCTATTAGAGCCGCGTTCCTAGTTCTATGGGTAAAATATATAAATATTATACCTAATATTATTTTTATGTCAGCGCGCCAGAGAATCAGCTGTTGAAACAATGATACTTGGACACCATATTGAACTTATCCTTAGTATAAGCTCGCTGCTCGTTGAAAATTGGCGGAGTAGAGATTTACTCCAGCATAATCGTTTATTCTTGGATCAAGTCTATGGTGAAACGTAAAAATATGTTATCCTAGGGGTAACTGCTCGTATACTCTCGAGTAAAATTTATTTTTATTTGGTGAAATCAACCCTAAATTGCATTACTTATCTCGAAGTGTCAATAAATCAGTTATTTCTAAAAGCTAAGTAATTTATGAAAACACTACTGTATCGCAGTCCAATTAAAACTTACGCGCAACAGGTCGAAACCAAACGAACGATGCGAAGATATCAAAGGATTTAAGATTGTCGCCATTGCCAGCTGACATTCATAACCGCTACATTACTTGACATTACTGCATAGCAGAAGGTAAAGTATAGAACCCATAGAATTTGGCGCTAGGTAATTTTTTTTAATCTATGAGAACCCATAGAATATGGAAATCGGGCGCATGGTAGAACCTGAAAAATGTCTTATATTGAATATAGAATGCCCTATATAAAATTGATTATAGAAAACTATATCCATGCCTCTGTCACTGGAGGACTTGCTTCCAAAATAGAAAAAAATAAACAACTGTTGAATCATAAGCGAAAGGTCACCTTATTTATTCACTCATGAAGTAAACACTAGATATCCCATGAAATTTTGCAGGTAAAACTATAACCTATATAAGTTAAGTTTATACTTAGTTACTAACTTTATAGCTAAGAACTCATTTCCCATAATTTCTATAGGAATATAGCAGCTACTAGTATTATCTTTATAGACTATACGTAATAACTATTTTTATTATAATGCAACATATCAAATTGAAAGCCAATGTTACTTATATAAAATTAAGAAATTCCGCGCGGTCTTTACACAGGTATTTTTTTTAATCTATAGCCGATGTGTTCATAATTATATGCGCGTAAGTATGCTAAAAGAAAGAATGCTAATAAAGCGGTGAGAATGGCGCCGCCAGTGGCCACAATCGCAAATGGAAGAAAACAACAAGCAGCAATTTGAAAAAATATCTACATTTATCTTCATTGTCCTTGCCTTGCTCTATTCCGGGTCGATTTTGTATGTTAGCTTCTTCCATTTTTACTATTTGTCACCCTGTCACCACATCCATGGTAGCCCCTCGTCATTTGCTAGTTATTACCAAAGAGTAGGTAATCCCAGATTTTTATAGGTAGGTACCTATTGAAATTTAAAGTATAGTTATATTAATAACATAAGTACATATTTTTGGAATAAAATGTCTGAAACAGAAAATACAATTTTACCTCTATTACATTACACAAACTTGTTTCTATCGGGTGCCTAACGAAACCTTTTCGGGTGATTTATACATTCTCGTTTATTCGTTTACTCTAAGGTAAAAGACAAACGATACTTTTACCGCAACATACGTCACTTTATTTCTGGCGATGAAAATATATTTGGGTCAGATCCGTCTGCGGTGATCCTCGCGCTGTCCATGCCGCAATCTCGTTGTCATCGCCACTGGCCGGCTTATGTGCGTGCGGACGTGTGAAAATCATGTAGGTTCACTAACCGGATGCAATGCCAAGCTAACCTGCTTGTGATTGAAATTTCAAATCTCCTCATTCTCAGTAAGCTAGTATGTATCATTATTATATAACAGCAAGAAGTTACCTGCAGAACAAATCCTAGCTCTTTTTTTTAAAGAAGCTTCATCTAGCTTTAGATCGTCGGAACATTAGCTATGTGGATGTCCTACGCCATAATTCTAAGTTTAGCACGTGGCCGTAATACTTTTCCGCCAACTGCCACAGTCAGCTTGCATATATGTAAAAGTTGCCTAGCTTATTCTGTTACTACTATACAGACACATGTATGACGCAGAAAATACCTGCAATAAAATAATTCGTCTAAACAAATACAAGAGATCTTATGTGGGCGATTGCAACGTCCTCATAGCCTAATAAAAAAATTACAAGATAGATGACTAATTTAAAATTAATGAAAAGGTTGGGTGTGCTTTGTCATGGTCGGGTTGTACCTTAAATAGATTTTGTCCCTTGCCTTTTCTCCATCCCGTTGCGGACCTACCAACCATCCGTAGCTTCTCATGAAAACGCTTTACAGCTTATTTATGAGAGGATATTAAAAAAAATTACTAAATTTGTTTTTATTGAAACCCAACCACAACCATTAATGGTTATTTGTAGAATAATACCTAATAGTACAGTTTATTATCCTATTTTCTACTTAGTTAGGTACAATCAAATTTAGACAATTTTATTAAGATTGTGATGGACATTTTCGGATCATAAGACAAAATTAATTAACTAATTTTCCATGAACTTAAGTTTGATCATTTCTGTAATTTTCAATCGAAATTTATCTTCGCATGTTTTATCCACTCAATTAATAAAAAAACACAGGCTACTCCAGACTTAATTATGTAACGCTATAAATATTTTTCCGAGTCTTTATTTAAAACAAAAGTATCTAGGTCATTTAATCTTGATTATAACATACCAACAATCTGAATTAAGTATTAACAATAATAAAAGTGCTAAACTAAAATTTAATACTAAAAAACGTGATGTACTTACAGTTTCAAAATCTAATTTGACCTATATTTATAAAAAGAGGAACTAAGAGGTATCTTTTTAGAAAAGTTAGTTATTTTTGTTTTATAACTTCATAAGTAATTAAAATGTAAATAGAGGGTCGGCCTAGGATTTGCGGAGATTTTCTCCACGAATGTTAAAACAGTCGTTTAACCTAATTACCAAACTTCTCGATTTAATTGGAACGTTATTGATGGCTGGAGATTAAATTCTGAAATCGACTAATCACGCCTCGTTTCATGTGTTAACATTTTTTCATGCTGTGTTACATAAAAAAACAGTTTTATTTTAAGACCGATTGTAAGTAAACCAGATGAAAACTGTTTAAACTATTTTCTTACTTACTTTTAAGGAAACATGCGAGATGTCATGCCAACTTTCATATTAAATAGTAGATTTAAAAAAAAAATGCCTCGCATCAAAAGACTGCGCGCCATTTCAAATGCTTCGATATAAGCATAGATTAAAAAAAAATGCGTTACTTAATACCGCGCGCGATTCGAACTTCTTTGAATATAAGTAGGTATATAGATTTTATTTCATATTTAAAAGAATACTTAGTACAAACCCCTCGACTTTTTTTTTTTAAATCAATGATAAATTGACTCTTTACGGCATCCACGGAGAAAGTGGCAAATGACACATTTATGCACCTTAAATATCTGATAAGTAATTATAATTAATTTCATTCAAGATGTTTTAAGTATGTTAAAAGTATATACTCACATGATGTGAAAGAAAAATAACATAATTGGTCAAAATACTGAGGCGTTGATTAATGAGCATTCCGCCTGTTTTGAGTTCACGTTTATTTTGCTTAAGAGGGCTCGTCGCCGCCAAATACCACGAATTGCTTTGAATAACCTGATTAATTACTTTCTTGTAACGAATCTTTATTCAAAGTTTACTTTATGGTCTTTAATAAATGATATAAGATGTGAATCATATTAATTAAAGAAAAATAAACCGTTTGCCGTGAAAATCGTCCACGTAAAAAAAACTACTAATTTTATCCATACTTCCATACTTCCATACTAATATTATAAATGCGAAAGTCTGTCTTTCGGTCTGTCTGTCTGTCTGTCACCTCTTCACGGCTAAACTGCTGGACCGATTGTGATAAAATTTGGTAGAGATGTAGTTAACGACCTGAGGTCAAACATAGGCTACTTTTGGGCGCGATATAACCGAGTCCCACGCGGGGCGAAGCCGCGGGAAACAGCTAGTAATCTACTAAAGCAAGTAAAATTCTAAATCGAACACTTCTCAAAATAAGTGCGATCTTATGTATGAGTTCTAAATTAAAAGAAGCCTGTCGAACCATTGGCTTCTTTTGTACTTTAATATGAGTACGATATATACCTACATATTCCATAGGTTAGGTTTTATACATATGTATTGTTTTTGTACATTCGGTCATAGCATAACAAAATGACGCACATTAGTAAATATAGAACGATGATCAAATAACTCTTCCATTTCCAGGCACAATGACAAGTAAGCAGTTTGAGCACAAACATTTTGACGTTTGTACCGTTTAAAACAGTACATAGTACCTTACTAGCACAACATTCAAGTTTAAAACTACACTCAGAGTATTATTTCTACGATTATAAATTCTCAAAAATGTTTGGTTTGTTTCTATCATGTGTGATGGACATGCAATAATATATGCATATTTAAAAGACATTGGTCTTATTTTTAATGAGTTGGTTAAATCCTCTACAATGTAGAGTGTACATAGACGTCAGATAGTCATAATATTTATAACATAGGGCTATATGAATGAAGGGATTGCATAATCTAATGAAGGAAAATTTATACATATGAATTCGATATTAATCCAATAGTATTCGTAAAATTCATATTTAAAATGATACCTAAATCTAAGTTTTGCTACTTAGATGATTATAGATGACACAGATATATTTCGTACATTCTTCTCATCTTGTTTTACATAATAAACCTCATGTGGTGACAATAAAAAAAATTAGGACCGACACAATCTGTTGCGAAATCATGCAAGGGATAATCCAATGTGGCGTACACAATGTAGTTCTATTCAGGCGATTATCCTTTCATCCTTCGGGAATAAGCTGGCCTTACCATCCCTCAAAACACGATACACACGCGAACGCAGTGAAAATCCATTGTTTACAGGATTTCATGTGATTAGGGTATCCATATAGATTTTTCTGATTTCACACGAATGTTTTTCACTTATACAAAAAAATATGTGAAACATTATTCTGAAATGTTTTAAAGCCATTCATTTTATACATCAGAAACTCACTAGTCTAATAATAGATACCCAAAAAGTAAGTTCGTGTGCAATAATAGGAAGCAACTTCCAACCGGTCGTTCTGGCAGTCCTTGGGAGAGGCCTATATCCAGAACTGTATAGCTTGTGGCTGTAATGATGATGATGTTATACAATAAAGTAATAGGATTATATATACATTTGTAATAAAAATCAACTTACTGCCGCTGTAGTGTCCTAAATATTGTTTGACGAGGGCGAATAATGTCTAACTTTAGTTACTTCCATTTAAATTTTTGTCAAAAATTACAATTGCTAAATGGTAACCCTACTCGCAATAAGCCCGGTCAACCCGGCAGTTACTCACTGAAATCATGGTACTTTATTATTCGTCGAACAAGGTAAAAGCGCTAATCATTTCACCTTTTGTACGCAGTGAAGTTAATGAATTGCGCTATTCTTCATTGGGGCTCATTCCGCATTATGTAGGTGAGTTATAACACAACGAGTTTTAGTACCGCATTCCATTTGTTTTGTAAATAATATCAAGTGGAGTGTGAGTAATATACACCGTAAATAAGTATTCATGTATATTAATATTAAAACCACCTACTACCTGATAAAAGTTCCCTGGTAAGCGCTATTGTTCACGATGTAAAAAAAATTTAAAGCGCTACAAGCCTTTACGAAGTTAAATATAATTTACAGCGATGTATTTATAAAATGACTAGCTGTTCCCCGCGGCTTCGCCCCGCGTGGGACTCGGTTATATCGCGCCCAAAAGTAGCCTATGTTTGACCTCAGGTCGTTAACTACATCCCTACCAAAATTTCATAACAATCGATCCAGTAGTTTAGCCGTGAAGAGGTGACAGACAGACAGACAGACTTTCGCATTTATAATATTAGTATGGATTCATATAAAGTTCGTTCAGATGAGTAATGATCTGGATCATCATTCATTACTCCATTATAGGATCAATTTTTAGACCACAGTGATACAGATACATTTCTTTTTGTTCATCATTGCGTATGGCGTTCGTCCTGCATGGTATTCAGATTCCTCAGCCAGTTGACAGCGGCAGGCGTAAGATCGTGAAGCTCCCTCATTCCACCTGGAAAACGGCGAAGTGGGCATTCGTTTACACATGGGATAGGGTCTGGTCGGGTACTCCGCAATCGCACTGTGTTGATTCCCTTAATCCCCATTTATAGAGGTGATGGTTAGTTTTCCCGTGGTCTGGACGGAGTCGATTCAGTCAGATCCAGGTTTTATGGTCCAAGTCAAAGCCGGGTAACCTCTTAGTAGGGTCCTGCACGAGGAACGAGTTTATGTTTTCGAAGAGGTCCCACTCCGTGCGCCATGCCTCATTTAGGTCAAACTGGTTTCCAATGATGCGCTCGTTTGTCCAGATCGGAGTCCTTGAGCTAAGACGAGGGAATGGAGGTTCGGGAGGTCCAGGATCTCCCTAATGGGCATGGGCTTGGAGCGGTTTGGCTGAAAACATTTCTCCCATTCGTTGGCGGCTGCTTGGCATCTACGAAGCTCTGGAGGCGGTATGTGTGCCGGTACGGGAAGCCATGGAAGTGGGGTTGATTTAATTACTCCCGATATTAGCCGCATGACCTTGTTCAGTAGAGTATCCATCTTATATCTGTGGGTACTACGGTACCATACCGGCGCACAATATTCAGCAGTCGAATATACCAAAGCAAGCGCTGACGTGCGAAGAACAGTTGCAGAAGCTCCCCAGCTTGTACCTGCAAGCTTGCGAATGATGTTAATCATTGTTTTCACCTTCTGCTTTAAGTTTTCAATATGAGGCTTGAAAGTCAGGGAGCGATCAAGTATTACACCTAGGTATTTTGGGGTGAAATTGTGATTTACTGTTTCACCGCAGAAGGTTACTTGGAGTTTTCTTTTGGCCAGGCAGTTTGTTAGGTGGAACGATGAAACCTCGGTCTTTGATGGGTTGGGGCATAGGCGCCACCTCTTTTAAACTTCTCCCATAGTGATCCCCAGATAATGCCTGCTCCCCCTGTTCAAACCTTTTGGACTAGTAAGCCAAGCTATATCATCCGCATAAGCAAATTTCCTGGATTTCTCGTTTGGTTTTTGGCATGTCTCGAATATAAATATTAAATAGAAGTGGTGCTAGAACCGAACCCTGCGGAAGTCCATTTTTAAGAGGCGGTAGCGACTGCATTTTTCGTCTAAATGAACCTTTATGTAGCGAGGGCTCAGAAGAGTCTTGATAAGGGATAGGGATATTCTTTTTAATGAAACTTACACATGGTCAGTACCTGGGTGTCGATTCTGCTAACGTTAAATCACAATCGTGTCAAAATAGTGTTTCAATGGTAGTGCTTTTTTACACAATAGTTACAAGAAATGTATATTTTTTTTATATCACTTCTGATGATCACACCACACACTACATTCACATCACATCATACTGTCATAACTCTTGTAAATAGTGTGTAAAAACACTATTTTAATACGATTTTGTCTTAACGTTAGCAGAATCGACGCCCTGTTCAATATACATGTAAAAAATTAGATTTAAAACCGGGAACCAACAAACGTAAATCTCTCTTTCATGTTTGCACCTAGCATTCAATAGATTAGATTTATAGGCAAATAAATAAATGAATATCGAGATATTTTCCCACGCAAGATGATCAACTGAAACAAATAAAATATACCGCTGGTAGCATTGGGAATTGTGATTACTTACTACAGGTGTAGGCTACCTACATATTGACAATACGATAGCTATATCTCAAAGGAGCACGCAGTACATGTCTATTCTAAAACACTTTAATAAAGACCTTGGAGCTATATGATTAATATCAGTCAGATACTTTTTTTCAAATACATGTATTGTATACTTGTACAGTAAGTGAAACAGAAAGTGATAGTATCGTTGGCTGTGTCAGATGACTTTACACGGCCTGAAAAATCTGACAGTGTTGGCCACTAACATACCGGATCATGTTCCTATTAAACTGGTTTCCCTATATAAAATGGTTACGGAAGTCAGACGGCAGTCGCTCCATTTATGATAACCTGTACCGCCAAATCAGGAACATGATTAATAGCGTACCTTGGGTTCTGAAACGTAAGCTGAAGATGCAACCGGGAAATACGATCGGACGAAGACATTACTTACCTAACTTTGGTCGGTCTACAGTGCAGGAGGTGAATATGTGAACCTTTGTATAAAGTGGACACAAATCAACTGCAAATATTTTAAGGGCTGATTTAGACCAATATGCTGAACAACTTTTTCAAATAAACTTATATCGAAATACGAGTGTTCTTTTTCACTCTCCATACTAAACTATATAGGATGATTCTTAATTTGTAAGGAAGGTCAAAATTATTTTTTCTTATATCGATATAAGTTTATTGGTAAAGTTGTTCAGTTTATTGGTCTGAATATTCTATTAAAATATTTGCAGTTGATTTCAGTCCACCTTATATAACATTACACCACCGACTAAGTTATTACAACTTAGTCATATAACTACACATATAATTAAATACATTAGCAATTTTAAAAACTTAATAGCTTTTTGGTACGCTTAAACTTTGTTGCATTCCTATAAATTGTCCTCTAAATAATGCTTAAACTATTTGTATCCGTTTTGTGGTCGGTCCTAAAACTTTCTCACATGGAATTCGGATTCAGGAATGGAGTAAACTTTAAATTAGGTATAGATATTCTGGTTTAATAAAATTGTATAAATAAAGTATCGAGTTACGAATATTTGGCATTCCAAACTGTCATAAAATTGTATATATAAGAAACTTCGGACATTGGTCCAAACTGAAACATATAAAGAAGAAAACAAACGTCGCGTCGTATTTAAGAAATAAAGGAACTGGAAAATGATAGACATACTAGCTTTCGCCCTTGAGATTACCTCGGGAACAGTACTTTGTACCGGGATGATAGGTACCCTATGTCTTTCTCAATACTCCTAGCTATGTGTATGCGAAATTTCAGGAAGATTGGTTCAGTAGATAGGGCGTGAAGAGGTAACAAACAAACAAATATACAAACTCACTTTCGCATTTATAATATTAGTTCGATTGGATTGGATGGATATGAAAGAATTTCCACCGACAAGAGCCTAGCTCTTAAATTTATGATGATGTCCGTGCCTTTTATGACATCTATGGGAAGGGAAGTAGCTTACTATTACGCCGGGAACAACATAGTTGTAATGTATACAAATTTAATAACTATATACACTTAGATATGTTTGTCAGCGTAGAGTATTTAGTTTCATAACAAAATTAAAGCGAGTGAGAATTGTTGTTGGTTCGGCGACCGCAGTTTCAGCTTCAGTTTCATGTTTTCATATTGTAATTAGTTTTCACACCTAAGGCCACAAAGTTTAAATATTTGCATTAAAACATGGATAATCGCCAATTGACCAATTAGCCGAGTCAACAGATGTTCGAGTTAACTAGAGTCAATATATTTGTTTTGTGTCGCGTATGTTGTTTTAGTTTATTATTAGTTTCTTTTGGATGCGATATAACCAAGTAAGTGTACGCAGGCGGAGCTGCGTAAAGAAAAGAAAAGAAAAGAAAAATAGTTTATTTGGCTGATCTGATCTGCGTACACTTACTTGGTTATAAATATATGTGTTAGAATATATTTACAAGTAAGAACGTATAAGATAAAAGTTCTACCCTGTCTGTATTTTGACAATTAATTACAGTACTGAATTTGACGAGCTCGGGAAAGGACATAAGCTTCTTTTAGCGCGACATAAGTAAGTATCAGGGAACAACACCTAATTATTCAACATCAAACAACTGAGAGTTCAACCGGTGAAACACTAAAAAGTGAGAGAGATATATTTTTATTAAAGCATTTATATTTATTACATAGCATTTAAATACATTGCTAAACTAGCTAATATTAAAAAAAAGTATTTATATTTTTTGTTTGGTATTAAAATAATAAAGGTTTGGCGCTTTGCCATATTCTATTGAGTTATATCTGCTTCCCGTGCTAGTAAGTATAGTATGTTATTTGTACAGAAAAATGAGTAACTTTTTAAGTATGGTGGATTATTGAGTAAATTTTACTTCAGAGATGTATTCAATTATTTAAACCAGCACTTATAAATATCAAAATTAGGCACGATATACTGCAATTATTTAACTTAAATAACCCAGTAACCCAAAGTGTCTTGGTCTCCCAAATATCAGGGATAGACGAGCAGTAGGTGGCGCGGCACAGCTCGAAGTAAAGATCATCGGAGGTGATTAAATAATTAATTATGTATAAGTAAAATTGGGAAATCAACAGATAAAATACTTTTAAACTTGAATGTCGGCCAATATTTTTTACGACATGAAGTGCAAAAGTCAAAGAATTCGGAATCGCGCGCTTTGACGCATTTTTTTTTAAATCTATGGCAATATTTGCTGCACTCGATAAAGAAATGTCTTTAGAATGTTTTAAATCAGGGTGTACCTCGTCGGACACTGTCTACAGTTCAATTTGTTAAATGTCACGTTAGTCAAGTATCAAGTATCACTTCTAGAATTTCCCTTTGTAAGTACTGGCGACTTGCTCTACATATATTCTATTATAAATTACTAAGACTAAGAACATTCTAATACAAAAATTGTTCAATACATTATGTACTGAACAATACGCTTCAAGAACAATGTCACTAAGTAAAGGTTAGCAGGTTTTATCTAGTGTAATTGTAAGTTTTTAGTCATGTCATATTTAATTATTATAAAGTTATTTTAGTGAATATTGCATCCTGACTGCCTTGGACATTTTAACATACAAGTTTTATTTGTTTCACTTCACTTCATCAAATAAATGACTTGACTTACCTATTATATCTATTATATTTAAATAGCTCTATTGCTCCCGCGACCTACACGAAAAAACATATACAAAAAAAAAACATGTATTTAATTAAAATGGTGAGCAAAATGCTTAAGCAAATGGAGACGGGATTCTAAGATTTATTATAGAGACGATACGAAACAACGCGCGGCAATTGATGGCCGTCAATCACTGAAGACATTAATTGCAGATGTCGAGGAGTATGTTCCAAACTGTTTTAGTTGGTATCTTTCACTGGCACTTGACGTTTAGCAGTAGGTTGACTGTTGACGTTAAACTTACAGAACACTTAAGGTGAGGTGCGTCTAAAATGTTATTTAGATGCAGTACATATTTGGCGAATTTATATAACTTTACTAAGAACTTTAATTTAATTTCTCAGAAATCTATATAATAATATTGAAAGCACAAAAAGCCTATATTAGTGCTAAAGTTAATGACTCGTTAAGAGCTTACATTCTTATATTATTGTAGGTATTTTTATTTTTGCTGTAGGTTAAATAATCAATTTAACGTTTTCTCCAATATAACATCATCAGATCTTGACTTGGTGACAGTGATACCATTACGGGATCTTCTATTGAATAAAAAACCTTTCAAAATTATCGGATGTATCGAACCTTATAAATATGGAGATATATGCATACTTAAACAGAGAATCAAAATTGATTTCCTTTTTGGTTTTGTTTGATATTTGTTCAAGGACCGTAGATTAATAATAGCATAATATAATTAACTACCTACACAAATAACTGAATAATACTCAAAGCTTTAAACCACCTTTGCTTAATACTCTAAGGAATAATATAATTTACATTTTATTTATTA
The DNA here is from genome assembly GCA_947044815.1 of Apomyelois bistriatella. NCBI lineage: Eukaryota > Metazoa > Arthropoda > Insecta > Lepidoptera > Pyralidae > Apomyelois > Apomyelois bistriatella. The sequence continues at coordinate 6,087,449 of OX345693.1, forward strand.
TATTTTTGTGTAGATATAAAAGTTTTTTTATTATCATACTTACACAGTCACATTAACTTGTAAAATAACTGTAGGGGTTGTTAGGTTCATTGGGAGCTCAGTTTTAGATTAGACAGTCTTTCCGTGCGCGCTAATTTACTGGCTAATTGCGTTAGGTCAGGGAAAAAGATAAGCTCATTTGTGCGACATGAAAGCCGTGACAGGAAACAGAACAGATACGTAAATAATACGTATAATGAATCTAGTTTAATTTCTATTAGAATAATTACTTCTTGTTTTCGTAACATAAGAAAAGTTATAGATTTATTTATTTTTTAATATATTCAAATTTGGGAAGACCAACAGCTATTACAAGAGAAAATGGTAACTAAAATGCATAATAAAGAGCCAATTGAAAGTCTTCACAGATAGCATTAAATTAAAAGTAAGTAATGTCAATACTGTACGTACAACACAACTACAACTTTTCGTGTCTATGTAATCGTTAGATAATATAACAGTAGGTAAAGATATTAAATACGAAATTAATGAATCAAATGCTCTACTCGTAAATAGGTACATAATTTTAAATTCTGTGACTTTTATAAAACTTAATTACGCTGCAAAAGTACATTTACAGGCTTCGTTCCGTCCAAATGAGGGATGTTCATTGTACAAATTGATTACATCGAGATTAATCGCCAATTCGCACAATTTCCAACTGGAGCACGTTTTTATGATGGATGGTGCGTGGGCGATGAACAAAATGAATCCAGATAACTGCTTGCTGGATAATGAGTTTATGCGGTAATGAGTTTGTGTTTACAGACACAAAAATATTTTAATGTGATGGTAGCTACTCATTTTTTGCAGTGTAGTTTCTAGCATAAGAATAGATCACTCTTTTTGATGTAAATAGCAATCAAAAGACAAAGGTCTTGTACCTATTTGCGACAGGTCTTCGAAGTTGGAAGAATTTTTTTTACTGAATAATTAATTTTTAATTTTGGACCTACGAAAATATTCTCCCATTCGACATTTACAAAATTTTGTAACGAAATTAAGTTAAGTTAACTTTAAATGGGAAACGAATTAGTATAACAGAATAAAATAATGGTAAATATAATATGTATAATAGAAAATGTAGGCAAAACATATTTAAGCAAAAAAATTCTTCATAGTGAAAATCTGCATGTATAATTTACCGGCAGTACAAAGGTAGAACCTCATTTGAATGTTTCTAAAACATTTAGTCACGTTGCTGTTGAAATATAGAGGAAGTTTTAAAATGAGATTATATGCATGTTAAAAGGTCGGAGTCGTAAAACACCTTGAGCTGCGTGTAGTAAGAGTCGATTTGCGAAGCTATAAATTATATTTGTTATTGAACTGTGAAACTCTTTAATCTAAAAATAAACTTGTTGTGCATCAAATTTCGCAATTTGGAAAGTATTCGATATTTGCATCATTCATTACTGTATTTTGTAAAGTCTTCACTAAATTGACAATTCTTGGTTTTAATTTTTATGCCTACTGTACCGGAACCGAAGTTATAAAATTTTGGGTATCAAAAATTCAAGCGCAACAATTATAAGTAAATAACCGACTGCCTATAAAAAGCGTTTACAATTTTATTTTAATCAGCTGAATATTCTCTATAAATTATTATAAAATACCTTTAAGATGTATGAGTTCGTAGTCAATTTCACACTTATTAAAACAAATTATACTATCATCCTTGTTTCAGCCGCAGGTTGTTGTTTATTGGACATAGTCCTCCCCCAAGGATTTTCAGAATTACCAGTTGGAAACGGTCTGCATCCATCGCTATGGGCCTTATTATAAGAAAGCTAAGATCGTCCAAAGAGCTATTGAAAGCGAGACAGAATCAAAAATGAGGACCCTTAGAATAAGAAAAGGTGTTGACACCTTTCAGATGTCAACCGACCAGACGACCAGACCGTCAGATGAACTGATAAAAGTCGCTGCCAAACTCTACTATAATACCCTGAAGCTCTACTCAAGTGGGACTTAACAAAAATACCTACATTATGTAATTTAAATATTTTATATGCAGATCGAATAATCAAAACTCTAAACAAAGTAATTTTTCATTTCATTTAATAACATCATAATTTAAAAAAAAAACAATAGAGGATCCAAAATGTCAGATACTTAAGATAGGGTAGGGCAGGTCGTAGGTCGTACGATATCAAACTTGATTTAGGTTAACAATAGGATTATGTGGAGCAGGCCGGCCCACAATAATTTACTTGTCGAGCGTGGCACCTGAAAACTTCACTGTAAATCACTGAGGGGTTGAATGCCTTGCCTTACATTGTGGGAGATTGTCTACAATAATGTCACATATAACTAATAAATATACAACAGCAAAAGGTCACTGCCATACTCATAGTAAACACGAAATCTTCAAAAAATACTGGAGCTAAGAGGATGAACTTTGGCTGGTAGGTAGTTTTATAGTTAAGAGATGTCAGCTAAGAACGGATTACCCGGAATTCCAATCAAAACAGAAGCGTAGCCTCGGGCAATTGCTAGTATAGATTTAATTACCTTTAGCCAACAGTTTGCTACGAGATTGGCAGAGCTATTTGTTACAGGTGCTCATTTTAACGAGCTACTTTTATGTGTTTACACTTAGAATTTTACTGAATACAGCGTCTAGAATTTGAGTTTTGTTGAAAAAACAATTTTTTAAGAATATTAGTTTTGCCTCTGTGGTTTAGTGAAATGCCTAATGACTTTTTAGGTCAGATGGGTTTAGAGCCTCCGAGACTTAGGTCATTTGGCAAACTATACTCCTTACAAATACTTGTTGGAAACTACTTGTAGGTATATGTGCCATTCTAATAGACTAGTTGACTTGTATTTTGTTTAAAATAATTATTCTGTATTTGTTTAGATTGAAACCATTTTTTCGATGTTTATGATGAATGATTTTGTGATGTAACTATTCTATAAGGTGCTATTTTGAAACCTGATTCTCGCTAAAAACCACAGTCGCATGAAAATCATGCGATTCCACAGTTTTGTCGAATAAAAATCACTCAAATTACCGACTTTGAACGAATGAAAGAAGTTCAAATTCAAATTCAAATTGTTTATTTTCAATATAGGATATTCTTATCACTTATTGACGTCAATTGTTACTTATTTTAAGTTTACCACCACTTCCAAAGCGCAAGTGGAGAAGAAGTGGCGCCACAAACTCCACAGCAGCATTTTCTTCAAAAACGTCAATTCACAAAATTTGAGTCAAATCAGACGAGTTTACATTTGAATATTTTTATAATTACCATAAGTTTATTATTAAATAAATATTGAGGATTATTGAAATAGTTTAATAAAAATGTCAAGTAATAAAAGATGTCATGATAAAATAAAAAAATAAAAAAAAATAATGTACTGAATGTACATATGATCAATTTTTAGCTATAGTTTGGAGGACTCCGTACCAAGCTTAAGTTACACATCCTTGTCATTGAGAAAATCATGAGCGCTATAATAGGCTTTTTTACAAAGTAAATTCTTAACATGTGCTTTGAATTTTCGGTCAGGCAAACTAAGGACCGACTCTGGAAGCTTATTGTAATAGTGTATACAGTTACCCAAAAATGAGTCATTAACTCTACTTAGCCGATATGATGGGAGATATAATTTATTTTTATTCCGTAAGGGTCTATCCGTAACATCGCAAATTTTTTTAAAAGAAGAAATATTTCTCCTGGTATACATAATAACCTCAAATATATATTGAGAAGCGAGAGTCAAAAATAGGTCTGAACGACAGTTTACCACAATGGTTGCGTCACGTCATGGCGGATGATACGCGTTTTGACAGTTCTGAATTTTAAATAAATTTGAAATTGAAATTATAATGCCATCTTACATTTTTCTTAACTAAGATCCATATATTTCGGTTTTGTGGGTCAAATACTGTAAGATATAAACCTTTTATGTATCAAACTTGATATGGTTCAAGTAGTCTATTGTAAGAATTTCTAAACAGTTTTATTGGTTGAATCATATGCTTGCTGTGGCAGTGGGGTCCAGAGCCCGCTACACTAGCGGCTAGATATTTTCCCTTCTAGAGATCCTTAACACGTAAACGTAACGACTTTTATAGCAGTTTAACAATAAAACTTCTTTGGTGTTTTCGTCAGTGTCCGTAAACGTGTTAATGTACACATAAGATTATAATTATATTATATAAAGATTATTTCTTCAATCGCCTGCCATTAATATTTAAAAATCCATTTTAGTCTTTAATATTATGGATAACGCTAAATGTCCACCGTTTAAAATTTGCAGTCTCTAATTCTGTTTAGAAGGTACCTACACCTAATTATTGGTATAAGCACGTTTGCCTGACCCTCTTCCAACAAACGACTTTCTTTTGATCCCTGCGTTTTATGACTTCTCTGATCCCAGAATCTTGAAATTTTTTTTTTGTTGTTAACAAGCACGTTTCATCCATATACTTACCCGAAAATAAGATGTACAATAGTACAGTCAACCGTTTTACTTAATATGTAATGCTTAATTAATTATCATTATTGAGTCATCTATCTTCTACACTAATAATAATAAAAAATGAAAAGTTTATTTGTTTCAAACAACTTACAACTTTAGAACTACTGGTTGGATTTGAAAAATTATTTCTGCATGTGATAGCGTGATTGTTCGCCGCTTATAATGGTGCTGAGCTGATCTTCAGTTTGAGATTAAGTGGTTGACATCAGTTCATTATATGTTGTGTGTACTGTCATAGTTAAAGCGCTGTCCACAGTAGGTAATATTTGTTGAATGAAGAATTTTTCTAAAGACGTCGAATGACATAGGCTGATTTCCTGTCTCCGTTCACATCAGTTTTCAATTAGCAAAATGTTAACAAGACAAGTTTCAATGTTGCGAGACTTCCGAAAGATGGTCAACATATTCTATATCGCATGAAGTGTCCCAGGCATGAGTCGCTCGACAAAATGTTGTCTAATGTGGACGTGCCTTACAGTTTATATACGTTCTCCGCAACTTCCCCCCTGCTCTGAGTGCCTCTTACAAAAGCCATCATCTTTAAAGGTCATGTGATTGATCGGCGAAGTAGAGATAATAAGATTTGCTCCAATTCAGATATCAAACTTTATATCATGACTCGACTCTCGTTGTTTATGTTCAACATCCTGTGAATTCCCGTGTTTATGGCTAGGATGTTTTTATGAAATAAATTGGTAAATAAAATACGAAACATTATCTCTTATTTTCTGGAATTATGTTACCTGAATGAAGATCTATATTAAAGTGTTTATTACATTAGTGTTTTAGAATAAAATGGCTTTTTAGCCAAAGAGGCACATGAAATGACGTTATTTGTACTTAGAGCTGACCTTGAATAATAATTTTAAAATAATTAACAAATTATTCTCTACTAGCTTTTACCCGGCGGCTTCGCCCGCGTGAATTTCCCACGGGAACAGTGCTTTTTCCCAGGATGAAAGGTATCCTATGTCTTTCTCAATAATTCTATGTGTATGCGAAATTTCAGGAAGATTGGTGCAGTAGATAGAGTGAAAGCGTAACAAATAAACAAACAAACTTACTTTCGCATTTATAATATTAGTTAGGATCATATACCACTATAAAATCAACCACAAAATCTGGTATACAAAATATTTTTAGATAATCTATACTCAACCAAAAAAGTTGAAGTGCGTTAGTAAGAACTTTTATAAGTTTAGAACTACTGGTCGGATTTTAAAAATTATTTCCTAATATGATATCCTGATTCTTATAAAAGGTTATAGTATATGCATCCCACCGGCGGATGAAACCGGGAGGAATAGTAGAAAGAGTATAATTGATGTCGTCGTTACTTACAAAAATCTAAGAATTAGACATACTACTAACTCTCAAAATTTATCTTTTAAAGCACGTTGGTTCGGATGTAGAATTGTAAAAAATATAGAGAAATATTGAGTAAATTACCACAGAATTTGTTCAATCCAGTCTTTTGCTAAATGCAGTAACGTAGTAACTATTAATTAATCTGTGATACAGTTAAATTGGCGTTTTTTCTTCTGATAATAGTAAATTGTTACTATGGAGGCACAATTAATGGCTATAGTTATAGACCAGCTCTAATTTCACTTGTTCGAAAGCAAAGGTAATATAATAATAGAGACGAACAGTAGCAAATTTAATCTGCACTCAGAGATAAAAGGAAAGTCTTTGTCTCGGACGGTACTTGCTTATTGGAGTGTGGACAGTAAGTATAGATACATAAAATAGATATGAGTTACTAATGTTTAAGTTTTAGTGGTCTTATACAATAAACTTAACGTATTCTTATTCATATCATGAAAAGGTAAATGTCTTCCGGTGAAATTTTCGGATTCCGTAGTTGAGAAGAAACTTTTAGTTTTTTTTATGTCCGACTGAGAACTATAGACAGTTGAGATATGGTGAAAAAAAAATTCATGAGAATTTACCCTGGTGGTTACTTTATATAATTATGGTTCACGATTTGCTTATATTTACTATCAAATGAAGTAAAGTTACTTCGTTTGATAGTAAATATAAGCATTTAATTAAAAAAATATATTATGACGAATTTTATTCACACATATAATTTTAATGAAGGTAAAATGCTCATGAATCATATAAATTCTTTCTACTAACTACTCAAGTGCAAATCGTTTTTTAATAAGACTTTATTCAAGATTCTAAAATTGTGTACATTCAAGACAATCAGGTTTAAAAGAAGGAAAATTTGTATGAATTGTGTCGACGAAGAATAAAGATCTGATAGATTACGGAACCCTGAAATGCGCTTGGTCTGACACGAAATTAGTCCCTTTTTATTTGTAAAAAGCAAATAAAGGTGAGTTAATTATGGTTCCTATTATGAATAGCGATTAAAGGCATCTATAACACAGCCATAAAAGCGTTAATTAAAACAATTTATAATAGCGACTACGCACCGGCAAGCGCAGCATCTGACATCAACCGACCAAGATCGTGTCGTAGACAAACGCTGGATTCAGGCCGCTTTCCACCAGTCATTTTGGTAATCCGTTGTCAATCCATCTTGCTTGGTTCGTTTTTTTTTTTATTTCTTAAGAGATGTTGTGCCGTTCACATTTAATGATGATAATGATACAATTTATCTATCAAATATAGTTAGCATGCGTTAGCATTCTATCAGAATTATATGCTCATTCTGACTGACGATCTGTCATACCCAAGAGCTATATACCCTCGTGTAGTTGACTCTTTGCTCCCAGGGCTGGGTCGTACTCTGCTTTTATGTCATTTAGCTGAATTGTCTTTGAACGAATAGATGATTCTGTGAGACACTTATTAATTGATTGTGATCGAACTTATAAAAGTAATGCAATATCGCGTGGAGTTTTGACTTTGAATGTAACTCACATTTTAATAAAATGTTTTATGTGTAACTTTTACTGTAAATGTGAACGATTTTAACCGGCACAATATCTCTTGGGAAATAAAATAAACGAACCGTCGACGACCGCTATTCAGACCAGTTGCCTGATAACTTAAATAAGAGATACAGTTTTTACGATTTTCTGATGTAAACTCGGCGAATCGCTGTGTAAATTGGTTATTGTGCCCCGAGTCCCAGAGTGCTTCTCGATGGTAATTAACGTCGCTGACGAATAAAATTAAAAAAATGATTGTTCAGGACACTTGACCAACAAAAACCTAAGGGAGCTCCAAACACAGCAGTTAATTAATACTATAACATTCTATAACATTGTGTAACATTTAGCTACAACTTGTTTAGATGTTATATGTTACAAATAATCATGCACTGGTTCAACTTGTTGTATTACATCGCATAACATTCTGTAGCCATCAGCCTTTCTGACTCAATGGAGGAAACGCTGTTTGGTTTGGCTTTTATTATTTACAAGAAAAGTTATAATTTATTATAAATATATATCATTATATCAAATTTTGACAAATGTAGTTATATTAAATCCGCTAATAGTTTGGCTGTGGGTCATCTACTTTAAAACTCCTACATACAAAATTCATAAGAAGTTCGGTTTAGTGTTACATTTAAGCAGAAATGCATATACATTTGTAATATTATTTAGGTATATAACACGGGTTTAGTATGCAAGATTAATAAAAAAATATTTTCTATTAGACTTTTAATCAGCATATCTCCGTTAAAAGAACTTTTAACCTTTTCATTGAAAAGAGCTCCACCTACAGGATCATATAAGCAGCTCTAAGTTTTGAAGCTAGCAAACTTTGGATCCTACACAAAGTGGTATGGATTTTTATTGTAATATTTAGAGCATGAATAATTAATAAATTATTTTTATTAATCAAAAGGGTTTGTTTGTTTTAAACACTTTAATTCTGAAACTAAAAGACCAAAAGAATTAAAAAAACTCTTTGCATAAGACAGCCTCCAAATTAATTAGGTCGCTGCTCCATTTTAGTTAGTTATGACGATAGCCTGATGCTTGAGGAAGATATTATTATTATCAAAGTATATCATATACATTACTCTGTATATAAGTCCATCCTGACAGACGTTCACGTTTATAATATCTCTATCTGATATATTTTTCCGCTACAGCAACATTTGTAGTAAATAGCCATCATGAACAGACCTCATATTTCTTATTCTGTATTATTGAACTCAAATATAGAGTCTGTATCGCGATAGGTTTAATTTATCACCGTTGTTGGTCCCTAGTGTTTTGACCCAGGCCCTTAATTCATTACCGAAATTTGTTACCGAGATTCTATTTATCTTAAAGACGATTTATTGCCGGACTGTTCTGTTATATATTGGGAACCTTACATAAATAAACAAACTTTTCACTCTATGCAAGTTTTCCAGTAGGAAATTCGTGCTTCGGAAGGCACGTTAAGCCGTTGGTCCCGGCTGCCATCTGGTAGTCGTTAAAGGAACCACGTCAGAGGCCGAGAGGCGGTTCCGAAGAACTCTGACACCAGGGTGTGCATGGTCGATTGACTATGACATCTACACGAAATAAATGAATGAGTAGGAAATTAAACATTCTAATTTCTTTGTTCACAGATAGCTCCAGTCGCTTCGGCTGGTGATGTTTCAGTCTTCATTGTTATCGAGCGGAGTCATCAATCACCATTCCCAAATCACGACAGAAGACACCACGATGTACGCGGAAACGAAGAGATAAGAAATACAAAAAAGACAAAAGCCCCACAATGTTTTCCTTGGCCGAGGGTTGTGGATGTGTCAGCTTCCGTGGCGGTCGAAAGGCTCGTTCTTTGGGAGATGACTCGTCATCGTGCCGAAGCTCAGAGATCGAGCAAGAAGTCCCCAAGAGATTGGGTCGGAGGGTCCTTAATGGTGAATGTACCATTAAGGCTCTTGCGCCTTTTCTCAAGTTCTGGAGGAGAGACGACGTTAGCATGACAAAAGCAGAAAGGAGTGAGTATCTAGTATGCAAGCTATTGAAAATGTAAACACATCAATCTTCCTACAGTCCCACAACTTAAGTTGTTATTACTTTGGATCCGCTTTCAAAAGGATTTATGATTTTAGTTAGATAAAGTACAAAGCTCTAAATTTTTTTATATGTAATGTATACAAGAAAAATAGTTTTGACCTGAAAAATAGATCGACAATATATATTTAAAAAAATACGCTTCAATATTTTTCTCAATAATACGGAGTATTTAAAAAATATACTTAAACAAAGTGTAAACCCTTTGAAAACTGCATGTAATCAGAATCGTTTATAACATTGCCTAATCCGTTTACTTGTAAAAAATATTGGCAATCAAATTAATCCCGAGCTTCCTATATGTAAATTTGTTCCATGAGCGAGGAACTCGGCAAACCAATTTTCCTTATCTAAGGGACAGAATTGTGTTTCATAAAGGTAGATAATAACTGTTCAAGGTTAAGGAATGTAAATTGGATCTAACTCAGTCTTACGTTACCTACTTGAATAAACATAGAGGTCGATACCCAAACGGTAGGTCAGCAATTTAGACGAAAGCTCCTAACTGTTAATTAAATTTTTAAAACAGTTATCAACATCGAAATAATACGTAGAAGCAAACTCAAAAATATTCAGTTTAACATTAAAGAGTAAAAACCACTATGATCAAAAGCAGTATTTAGTGTGTGACTTTTATTAGTCATTTATTTCTCAATCGACACTGCACTCCCCTTATTGGCTATTAACCTAGATACATTATTGTGTTGTCTGTCCCATGTTTAATTTGCATGCAGTTATTAAGTGACAGTAAAAATAAATGATAACCTTGGAAATATTACCAGAGACATGTTTCAATACTGACCCTATTAATATAACTTACTGTGTAACGTTGTATCACATGTTACCATAAAATACTCAATAGATATTACCATAATGTGGCAATTTTACAACTATTGCTAGGTATCTTTGAGAAAATAAATTTAAAAGGTGGTCGATACGGCTATGTTTAACGATAATATAATTAACTTTAAAGGACCTACATATTTATTACTTACTTACTTACTATTATAATAGGTACTTAATAGTATTTGTACTGTACCCACACTATGTAATCAATCTATCTCAATAAGTATATGATGGAAATAGTGTAAATTACATATAAGTATTTATACAATATCTATTTATCTCTATATAACAACACAAAAACACAAATTTGCAAAGATGCCATTTTCCGATCCAGTATCGAGCTAGAGCTTAGTGGAAATCACCAGTTGGCTTACCACCATCTCTTAAACCCATGCAAGATCCAGTGAGCAAGGGGGATGTCGCATTACATCTTGTATCGCGCTGTCTCGCTTACACACTGGAACTTCCACGGTTTTAAGAGATGATAGTAGGCCAACAGTTCTGTCCAATATACTAGCCCTTTCTACTACTGTGAATTAATCAAAATCAAATAAAAAAATTACAACAAATTAAACAACCTCACATGCATACAAAATGATTGTGAGAATAAAATTTAAATTGAAACATGTCACGTAATATATAAGCTGGGGAGAGAAAAAAGAAATTGAGAGCCGTAGAACAAGAATCCAAAGAATAAAGCCATACCTAGAACAGGTTTTAATTAACTTTAGCTTTAGATAGGTTCATAAATTTATATGTAATCAAATAGGATAGGTATTGAGTGGATTAGACTCTCGTATATTAATTGTAAATGGTTTAAATATTGCTAATGGCATAATGAAAGAATTCGCACATTTCGTAAAAATACATTTTATTATTATGGGATACAAAAACCTATATATTATTTTATACATTTTTATTACGAAAATAAAGAAAATGATTTTAGATTTCATTGTCCGTACCTTTTATTTTCGTCCCTTGAATCTTCAGTAACATTGTGCCTTACAGGAAACGTGTTCTGAATAATATTTTTGACAATTCGTTTCTCACAAAAGAGATTACATATCAATGTCTTTATTAAGTTAACTGTGCTGAAATGTAAAAAATGTGATCACAAGAAACAATATTATTTTTGGCAACCGTCAAATTTGGCCTCAATTAAATATAATTTTTTTTGTATTATAACTTTAATGAATTACAAGATATTTACAATATCATTATTATAATGCTCAATCGTAATATATTACGCAACGTAAATAAATTATTGATTACGATAAATTATTGATTACCCATAGTGTCTCACGACAAGCCATGAGACGTTTAATCTTCCAAACTCTATTAATGCTTGAGAGCAATTTCTAACGGAAATACGCAAGAATGAACCTCTTAGCTGAAATACATTTTGGCATACATTCCCTATGGTCTCAATTATGAGGGTGTGGTGCTGTGGCTTGAATATATTGAATTTGCTAAAGGGATCAGTCCTCTTGTTAATTATGTTAAGGAGACGATGAGTTGCTTGTCTCTTACATTAAGCATAATATTTTAGTTCTTGTGCAGAGGTGAGGTGAAGCAGTTTGTAAATATTATTTTTGTTTTTCAGCCATGAAAGCAGCCATCTTGATTCAACAATGGTACCGAAGATATTTAGCGCGGATGGAAGTACGTCGGCGGTATACTTGGACGATATTCCAGAACATTGAATACGCTGGGGAGCAGGATCAAGTAAAAGTAAGTTATTTTCTATGCTTAGAATATTCCTAGCCGCTCGATAGCCTTGCTATTTATGTTCATGACAATCGTGCTTGTCAAGCTATGGTGTTCTTTCTTAAGTTCCATATTAAGAAGTCGGTCCCGGCTGTTATCGCTAGATGGTAGTCACTATCGTTAGGCTATGGCGTGTCAGATTTCAATAAGCAGACTAAAAAAGTCTGAATGTGTTCGCTTTTAACACACCTGGATAATCTTCAAATTGGTCTGGTTTCCCTGTAAAACGGATATCGGAGGGCAGACTGCAATTGCTTCATTATACTGTTAAATCTAGGACCACAATTAAAAGCGTACCCTGGGCTCTGAGCATTAACCGAGCATGTAAATGGGAAACACTAGGAGAATTTATATTCCTAGCTGCGTTTTCCTCTCTTATACCTTGGAGGAAGACATTAGCTACTTTTAAATCTAGTAAACCGAACATACTTAGCTTATTTCTGATATTTTCTGATTTCTGATAATATTCTGATAATATTATAAATGCGAAAGTCTGTCTGTCTGTCTGTCTGTCTTTCCCTCTTCACGGCTAAACTGCTAGACCGATTGTGATGAAATTTGGTATGGATATAGTTAGCACTAGGAGTCAAACATAGCCTACTTTCGGGTGCGATATAACCGACGCGCACGCGGGCGGAGCCGCAGGCAACAGCTAGTTTCTGACAAATAAAAACATATTTATGCTATCTGCTAACGATGGTGATGAGACTACAAATAGGTATAATGCTCATGTAATATGGTGTATCTTTAATCTCTGTAGTTATCTTGTTTATATCTACATATTATATCCGATAATAACTCGTACATATTGAAAAACGTTCTTTTTTGATAGTCATATATAATCAAAGTACATGACTATCGAAAAAGAACATGTATCAATATATTGTACTGACTGTATTTAAAGACTCTATGTAGGTAATGTAATATCTAAACTAAGCTTTATTTCAAAGATTATTTAATTATTTATTATTGTTGTAACTTATTTGTTGGAAATGAAAAACAATGATATATTAAAAGGTTCTTATCCCTAACTAAAAGTTATTATTTTACAAATTTTAATGTCCGGTGACTAGATCGTACGTGGGTGTAATAATTTGTAACTCAAAATTCATCACAAAACTGTATGATGAATGATCATGGAAATATCTTTTCTGTCGTTATTTCGGAGTCAATTAACTTATAACACAGCATCCATTAGCCTCATTATGCTGTGTTAGTACAGTTCGTTCCCTTATTATGTACTATAGTGTTCGTGTTAGGTATTTGTTGTGTGGGTTAATTTATAATTTACTAGCGAGCCACCCCGCCCTGCATGGGCATAAAAATCTCCTCTTGAATCATTCTATCTATTAAAAACATCATCACGACATCAAAATTCGTTGCGCGGTTTTAAAGATTTAAGCATACAAAGGGACATATAGGGACAGAGAAAGCGACTTTATTTTATACTACGTAGTGATTTTAGATAGGTAGTTAATTCTTATTATCTAACTAAATAGTAGATTTTTTTTATAAGTTTATACCTGTTAAATTTTTATTAAATGTGTCAAGAAGAACTAGCCAACAACGAGCCAGCGTGGCTTTTAAAGGCTAACTTTTGTTATTACTGATAACTTTTCGTATTTCAATTTAGCATGAACATAAAGAACGGCTCATTGCTCAATAGCAAGCAAAATGTGGGCTTATATGATGATGATGATAAACAAACAAATACAGACAGAACCTGGGCTACAAAGCAGTCAGCTGAGGAAGCAGCGTTAAAGGTTTTTCTAGATGAAACAAAAAAAATATACATTCAAATTTTGAAATCTTTAAATTCAAGTTCCTAGTTTTATCCACAACGTAGTTATAGGTAGGTCGAAAATCTGTCATTTAAGTTTGAGACAAAAAACAATACCTATTTGTAACGGTTTAAAAGTTTTTGAGAAAAATAATAATTAGGTTAGGCTACAAAAGTGATTTTGAATGTCATGCCTGTTAATTTCACTTTATGCGCCTTACGTCGCGTCGCTCTTTTCGATTCACACAGCTTGTGAGAAGTGTAGTTGTCGATGTGTATTAGATTTTGGATGTTAATTTAGCTCCGCTCCGGAAGTTTCACATTGGTATTACCAATAATTCTGTATATTCAGTACTGCTACGATACTGGCGTTCTGTTGAACTTTTGTATACAAGTTACGAGCGGATGCAGAGCAAAATTACTGCAAACCTTTTCATTAAATTTTATTCAGCATTGAGAATTATTTATTGGCTTTCGTTTGTTCATCATAGTGTTATTATATGTTTGAATAGGTATTATGATAAAACTGGCGCTATTATTTAATCCATTCAAGAACTTAGAATGATTCGAATTTGGAGCTAAAAATTGGTACTGGAAATATTATGAATCCATCGACCTCATAATTGTACGTCTTCTCAACCAAACGGTCTATTTATAAATCTGAATTAGCAAAATTGAAGACAAATATTATCTATAAAAGATATGCGAAACAAGTAATTTCCTCAGTCACAGTTTTTGAAATAAAGTACAGCAAGCTAAAAAGTTTAAGAGGTTGAGTTTGAGTTCTCCATAATACCTATACAGTACGTCGCCTACACAAATCCCTGGATCCGTAATACAAGTAAAAGTATTCCATATTCCAGCTGTGTAACTTTTAGGTTTAAATTAAATATGGTTGCTCCCCAAACAGTTGGAAGCTGAGGACCGTTAAATCAGAATGTTATTATAAACTGGAAACCACAAGACTCTAGAGAAGTATTGACATTAACTTACTTAAAGCATAAAATATAAATTAGTAGCACAGTAAATACATAAATAACATACGGTACAAAAAACAGGTATTCGGCAGCGTAGTAAATGGGATGAATCAGTAGTTTTTGTACTTATACACAGTTGCTAGCGGTTTTGCATCGCCCACAAAACGACCACGACGACTGAATCCCTTATTCATTTCGTTTACGGATAAACGGATAACAGAAATGGCCTGTCGTGGAAGAAAACGGGTAGATATCGTTTAAACGAGCTTTTATGAACGATACTTACGCTTACGTATCTCGACAATAGACAGTATAAAAACAAAATATTTTTTTACAAGCGCTTGATTTAGTTTAACCTGTGTGTATCTATTATACCTAATAAGAACATGCAAGTTAAATTTTGCAAGAAAAAAATCGAAAGAACAAGATGTCTAATTGGGGAAAAAGATAAATATGCAATTTTTTTTATATCGCCTTGTCCATCGAATATTGTTTCGCTGTACAACTTAGCCATACCTAAAAGTTACATGTAGATTATTCAGCTTTAAAAATTCCCAAGTTGTGATTACTTTCATCTGTATAACATCGATTAAATTTTAATTTCCACTAAATTGGATGTGTCGAAATGTTTAACGATAAGTTAAATTTAGTACCTATACGAGACGTGACATAATTACGTTGGGCGCTTTTAATATTTGCACCAATTTCGAGAGTATACATATTAGCTATCCGACCGAATTACCCATTCGTGTCTAAGCTTTGGCACTAATCACGGTAAAGATAGGAGCACCAACCCCGCTCCTATCACTGGGATCCAGCCTGAAGCGTACCAATCCCTCGTCCGTGCCTAACTATGTTAATCTACAGTTACATTTGAACTCATATTAAAATTATCAACAGCAATATTATATCAAATACTAATAAAGGCCATGTTAAATCACTAGAGCACAATACACGTCTGCACCGCTCGGCGAACCCAAGGAGAAGAGAGCGTTACACTCATACTCACCCCGACACTACTACTGCCAAGAGGGGTTTACCTGTAGTGGGGAGATATCTGTCACGTGATGTTACCGGGCGCTGACATACAATTTCGAAAATATTAACAAATTACAGTTCCAGTGATTTAACAGTACTCTATAAATTCAACTTAGTGCTAGGCGTTGTAAGGATTTAGAAATGTAAATTATTTAGAATGGCGTTTTATTTAAATAGATTTACATTTAATTTGAAATATATTAAACCCTGCCACCCCGTTCTATGTTCAGCTTTCGCAGTCGGGATTAACATTATTTAAAGTTGTAATATAGATAAAGTACGTTTATTAAAATAATAAGAGGTTTATTAAATTCGATCTACCTATAGATGCAATTAGAGAACGCGTCTATGGAAATTCCAGGATAAAAAAATAAAAGTACGAAACGTTCTTCAGCCATCTTATGAACGAACATTCAAATAATAATTAGCATAACTCTCCTTTTTATATCGTTACTAGTTACTGTAATAATGATAACAAATTTTATTAAATATAATGGTCGGTTTTGTTGTGACACTCAAATTCTATTAATATTATGTCATGTTAGCTGTGAAATCACGTCGATTAATATGTTTTAGCTTTACAACGTTATACGATTATGATGTGGGGTTTCAGAGCCAATATAATATAGTTCGTGGTGAGGCACGTCGTTTCTATTGACTCGCTGTGTTCACTGAACATTTCATACCGATTATTTGATTTCACTGAACAAAGCTATTCAATACCTACATACGATGTTAGTCTGCCACCTAAAGAATGACGATTTTTGATATCAAGGATAAACGACACGTTTAAAATTATAGCAATAGACTATCACTACCAGTACATAGTATAAAATAAAGTCGCTTTCGCTGTCCCTATGTCCCTTTGTATGCTTAAATCTTTAAAACTACGCAACGGATTTTGATGCGGTTTTTTAATAGATAGAGTGGTTCAAGATGAAGGTTTTTATGTCTATGCAAAGCCGGGGCGGGTCACTAGTAGATTATAAAAAAAAGATGCCTGGCAGCGCGCTATATCCTATTACTATGCAATAGATATTGAAATAAAAAAATTTGACAGACATCAGAATGCATTCTTTCCGCTCACACAGTAGACACTTATAGCAATGAGATATCAACTGCAACTTTGTAATAAGTACATCCAAATGTTGTAAAAAAATAACGTGAATCGGATAGAACAGATAAAAAAAGAATTTTTGCTGAATATTTTGTACAATATTTATTATTTGACTTTCTGCTAAATATTTTCTACAATATTATTATTTTGAAATATATTTTAGAGCGGAACGATTTCTAGAAAATGAATAATAATACTTTTATTATTTAATGTTTTAATTGGAATATCATGTCACGTCTAGTATATACCTATAATTTATAGGTCATTGATCAGTCTGGATAGTAATATATAATGCATGGTGTTTCAGACAGTCTGAACTGAAAGTATGTTGAGGGGACGGTCAGTGATCGGCACCAAAGAACGGAACGGGTTAACCATTGATCGCCGAAGCAGGTGCACAATGATGCGCATGAAAAAACAATTATCACTTAAACTGTTTAGGTAGCTACCGGGCAATCAAACGGAGCTCAATATTTATTAAATTACTTACGTTTGTAAACCAGGCTTTGTAAAAATAAATTTTGTAATAAAATATATACATTTTTTTTTTCTAGCATCTTAACTCGCGCGTGGTCTCGGTTTAAAATATAATGTACTTAAAAGTAAATGTATGGTCTTTAAGACGGGTACTAATTGTCCTCAGAATGTACCACCAGTGAGAATTAATGGGGTATCATTGGAGTGGGTTAGTAAATTTAAATATTTGGGGCATATACTGACTACCGATCTTGGAGATAATGCTGATATTGAGCGGGAGCGGAGATCATTGTCAGTCAGAGCTAATATGTTAGCCCGCAGGTTTGCACGATGTTCTGAGGGCGTTAAAATTATATACCTGCAGCCTGTGGGCGGATTATACGAAGCGGGCTTACAGTGACCTTCGCATCATGTACAATAATGCGTTCAGAGTGATCTTGGGGCTGCCCCGATACTGCAGCGCGTCGGGCATGTTCGCGGAGGCGCGCACTGACTGTTTCCACACATGCATGCGGAAGCGAAGCGCGTCTCTGGTACGCAGGGTGAGGGCCAGCTCCAACATCATTCTAAGCATGATCGCCGCCAGACTGGACTGTCCTTACCTCCGGCACTGCTGTGACAGACATGTCACAGTACCCATGCCGGAGAGAAGGTACTGAACCATTGTTTTTATTTCTTTTTGTTTTATTTATTTTGAATTATATTTTAGCTTGATCTTTTATTCATATTTCGTAAAGTATGGTTTAATTTAATATAATTTAATGTAGTATTAATGTCAATTGTATGGATCTGTGTCATCTGAAATAAATGATATTTAATTTAATTTAATTTAATTTAACTCAGGATATAACAAATGTTGAACGAACAATGCACTATTGGAGAAAAAATGATAACGTAGGTAGGACCAATAAAAGACTAGGTATATTTTAAATAAAACTTCTTTATCACAATTATTGTGTGTTTTAAACGAAAAAGATTGATTTTATATCGAAATTCAAATTTAAATACCATACTCGATAACAAGGCAATGATGAAAGGGTTTTCCTTCGTAAAACATTTCAAATATTTTGGGTTAGTAAGTAAATGGGCTTGATATCAAAGTTTAATATGATTTCACAGGCCGCTGATCTTCTAAGTAAAATTCAGTGAAGCAAAATATTAACTAAGAGTGCAAAATGGTAGTCGTTTTGATTGAGACGTGGATGGTAGAGTGAAGATAGAATGAATAGGAAGGGGTTTTTAGGCCGACTAATGTTTTCTTGGATCATAATGTAAACTTAATGTATTATGGGACTTGGTGACAATGTTGTGATAGGATTTTACTTAGCATCGTTTTGTTGGGGTGTTTTTGTTTGATCAACACTTCGGATTGTACACAGTCGTATTAACAAAACACGTACAGTCTACAGAAATGAAGTGTTTATTTTGATATTTACCATACTGGTTGTGACGCCAAATACAGTGGCGTTTTAATTATTACTTGCAGCAACGTGGTTCTGTTGGAGACAAAGAGAAACTCTTCTTTCCGCCAGTCCTTGTAGTTCTATGGTTGGAAAGGCCGCCATGCCATATGCATGATAATAGGACCGGACTGCTATCGCCTTCAGGGGGTTTTTAGTAAAGGTTTACTTACCAAATTCGTTCGGTGCAAAAGCCATTTAGTTTCCTTCCAAAATAATTAAAGAAAGAATATCCCGTTGATTATGGGCTTTAAGGGGTTACCATTAAAAAACTTATTAAACCGTTTGGTACCGATGAGCCTTATGAAGGGGTTAGCCATTCAGATTCCAAGCGAGTTTCATCTTTATTATCACACCTTTAAAGTAGGTTTTGCTCAGTATAAAGTGGTAGTCAACTTTCTTTATTTGATTCATTAGAGTTGTTTGTATATAAGTACTTAAAAACAGGCCATTGAGAAGCGAAGAGCGGGAAGCGGGGTGTGAAACTAGGTACCTAGTTAAATGAACTGCTGGCGTTCATACAGGCTAAGCGCTATAACGAATGGGTTAGCTCTTCGAAAGGGTTTGCCATATCATACGGGATAGCAGGTTGATTCGGTGAGAAACTATGCTGCACTGAAAAAAGGTTTTACCTAACTACTTCGGCTATTTAAGAAATAACATTGACACAACAAACATTGACAAGATACTGATGAAGTTAACTTGATTTAACAAAAGTGATTTCCAAAAAAAAGACAAAACCTTTGGTTACATATTGTAAAGAGTTATGTGGTCACTTTTGTGTGCTATATGTGAAAAAAATTGTTAGGTTGTGTATAAATAAGTATTTTTAGGGTTCCGTACAAAAATGTACAACGGAACCCTTATGGATCCCTCGTGCGTCTTTCTGTCCGTCCGTCCGTCTGTCACAGCCAATTCTACTACTGCACCAAAACAGATGAAATTTGGTAGGATGGCGTAATCCTGTGACCCAATTACAGATGTGCAAAGAAAATAAATACTTTTTTAAAATAAGGGTCATTTTCGGGGGACAAATTAGGAATTAAAAAAAAAAGTTTTGCAAACCTTATCGTGTTATATATCAAATGAAAGAGCTGGTTATGAGGATCTCAAATATATTTTTGTTATTATTGTAACATAAATAGTTTTCATTTTATTCATGAAAGAAGACGAAAATTGACCCCCCCCCCCGATCTTTGAAACTATTGAGCCTAAAATTTTGAAAAAAATACGGAATATTTTTTATTTTATACATTGCCTGTAGATTTTAGGAAAACCTACGATAATTCAATCAATTGATAATTAAGTGGTAATTTTAATATAAAATGTTCACCTACGGAAAACACCACTTAGATAGCGATAGTAGTAGTTAACTCGCATGTCATAATCCTTTCACATTAACATACCACAATTGAATATAACAACTGAATGTCAGTTGTTATATATATTCAATTGTGGTATGTTATGGAACCCTCTCCACGCGAGTTCAACTCGCACTTGACCGGTTTTTTCAGTGTGGTTACACAATTATATGAATGCCTTTCAAAGACAAAAAGTATTATCCGGATTATCTGGTCCCTGGATAATAATTGAAAAGAGTACCTAATATTACTATATACTATGATACTTCATTTATTCATTTTAGATTATACTTATTTTTTGAAATATAAAATCCCGGCCAGGGGGGCCGTCATTTCCTAATTCGAAAATTAACATTCAATCATAAAAGGCTGCAATAATTATGACATTAAACTTTACAAAGAAAAGAAGTATAAATAGAATGTATATAGGAAATTAGATTTTGCTTGGTAAAAATTAAGGTGATACCTCGGTGAACACTAGCGCCACCGTCATTTAAAAATCATTATTAACCGACTTCAAAAAAAGGAGGAGGTTATCAATTCGTCAAAATGATTTTATTTTTATTTTTTATGTATGTTACCGGATTACTCAAAGACGGCTGGACCGATTTGAAAATTTTTTTTTTGTTCGAGAGTGTCTATTTTCCAATTGGCCCCATGTTCAGCAGGTCAGGATCTGATGATGGGATCATGGAGAAATCGAGGGAACTCTTCAAGTTTTGTATTGGGCATGGGTATTTTTTGATATATTCCAAGTTATTAAAGTGAGACGAAGGTGAAACGATGCTGGAAAATTTAACCCACTTTCAAAAATGCAACGTATTTACAACTTTTTGATTGTAATATATCTTGCTCGATTACTAGAAAACCACTGAATCGATTGGTAAAATTTTTTTTTTTTGTTAGAAAGGGTATACTTTCGAGATAGTTTCATAGTCATCAGATCAGGATCTGATGATGGAATCATGGAGTTATCGAGGGAACTCTTCAAGTTTTATTGCGATTTGGGTCGTTTTTGATATATTCCATGTCAATAAGGTGAGACGACGCTGATGACGTTTATCCGACTTTCCAAAATGCAGTGTTTACAACTTTTTAAGTAATTAATTTCCTCAACTAAAAAGGATGAAATAATTAATACATTGTATATATATGGTTCTAGATCTGAAGTTAATTTTAATCATATTCAAATATTAAATTATAGTTCCATATAGTTACAAATTGCAAAACTGCTAAAAGTGGCCGTTTTAAGCAATAATGCAATTTGTCACTATAGGGAATTATAATATATTAATTTAATAAGTTTAAAATTAACTTCAGATCCAAAACCATAATTACAGTAGAGGGATTTTTGATAACTTGTGTTTTCAGTGAGTAATGATTTTTAAATGACGGTGGCGCTAGTGTTCACCGAGGTATCACCTTAAGCAAAATCCTTATTTGAACTTGTTCATAATAAGCAATTATCAACTGAAAGCGATTGTCTAAAAGAAAATTCCACGGAAGCAAAGCCCAGGGTAATACTATTTTAAATTATAATTAAGTATTTACAGTTGCAAGTCACAAAAGCCATTCAAGTGTTAAGAGAAAATTGTACGTCTTGCATCATATATGCCATCATCACGCCTTTTTTATGTTGTATTTTAAAGGCACATATTGTTTACAGTTGTACAACTTTTTCAATGCGTTGCTGAGTCACATGAGGGACACCAACGGACGACCATCTTCTGAAAGGACGTCAAGGACAGCTTCAGTTTGTAAGTAAAATAGGTATATTTATTTATTTACCAAATTAATGTACTTACACAGAAAATCATCTATTTATACAATTGCTTTATAAATTACTTAAAATATAAGAAAAAAATAAACATACTTAACACTTACGATCAACATACCCTATATGGTAACCATAACGTTACCATTTAGGTACTCAATTTGACATTTTGGTCGTACTAAACAATTATGAGGAGTTTTTAGTATTCAACCTTTATTTCGTGACGTTGTTGATTGTGCTATTAATGTAACACATTGAATGCACTAGCGAGTTAGTAACCTCCAGTATTTAAAGGACACAGTATGTAGAACAGTAGAATGGCTGCATTATGGTGCATGCATGCGGGTTACATACTAGGTATAATTTAAATGCGCTATATCAGCGTTGGAGTCATTATAAGGGAATGTGTACAACACACACACATGGCTGTTGTTAAAATATGTCTGGGTTAAATAGAATAAGATTAGTGATCTTTTTTTCCTATATTCTCAAAGTCCAGCGATTGACCACGATCCCACCTGATGTTAAACGCATTTATCTGTATTTATTCTACAAAATTTGTTTTAAGAAAAACTTCCTAAAGTCCGTGCTTCCATACTAAAATTATAAATGCGAAAGTCTATCTATCTGTGTATAAGTCTGTTTGTTGCTCTTTCACGGATAAAACACTGAACCGAATTGGGTATGGATATGGAGGTAGAGGCCGGGGGTCAAACATAGGCTACTTTTTGGCGCGACATAACCGAGTACCACGTGGATGGAGCAACGAGTAACCGCTAGTAAGTAATTCATTCATTCATGTGTGTGGGTGTGCATGGTCGATTGACCATGACGCCTACTCGAAATGAATGAATGAATTAAGTAAGTAATATAATCGATTTTCTAACTAAAAGTAAATTATATTTCAGTTCATGTACTTATATTTTTTATTGTATTAAGAGCCTTTCATATAATTTGTATTATATTTTCTCATATTTCAAATCGACTACATTATATAAAACATGATATCATTTATTTCCTAGAAAATGCAGAACAACTTTATATTCTTCTATATTTCAGACCCGGGAATGTTTGTAAAGGAAAATTTTCTCGTAGCGTAGGTGGACTAACATTACCTATATTTTATTTCTAAGCGAAACTATTTGTTTTATTGTTTTGGAAATATATTCTTTTATGTTTAAGAGATTACATAGATTTAAGTATGATATAGCTAGTTATATAGAGACACTTATAAGTACTTACTTATATACAACATTTAGAAAAGGAAGAAAAATACTACCATGTATTTAAATAAATAAAGTTTAAGTTTAGCTTTATTTTAGTTTTGTTTTAATATTTAAAAAAAAAAACACATAATAAAATACAAACAATAAGTTTAATAACTAAAAATGTCATGAACTTCGTATGATTAAACTATGCTGTAAAAAACAATTTGCAAATTACGCTGGGGAAATTTAATTTATTCTAACGTACAGTTCTATTTCTTTCATGTCACTGTGTCCTCGTCCTAGTATTCAGTGTTTCTACGTTTACTCTTTCCCCTGTGTAACGGGTTACAAACACGCTATTCTGCGGTATCTCTACGCTTGTCACCAGTAACATAAAGTTATTTACATAATATACAGAGTAAGCGCTACCTTTGACGAGCTCGAGAGCCTAGCGGGGCGCGCGTGTTCAAAACGATAGCGCGCGTCAAGCGACGGCCGCTTGCGTGGCCATGCTTAGATAGGTCGTTTGTTAAGCCCATTTTGACCAAAATGTGTTTTGTCTCATTGCGAGGGCCAAAACATATTAAATTTAAAATGGGCTTAACAATTTTTTGTTAACTTTTATGAATAAGGTTAGTATCAGCGTTACTTATCATGTTTCAAAAATTACTACTAGTTTTCATGATTTCCTGGATAAACGCATATGTGATTTTTTACATATAATCATTATCCTTTAATCGTTCGATACCTTGCATGGTTTTGGAGACCGATAAGACTTGCCTGACTTCAAACCTTATTAAGAGTGCAATCGTAGTCTAATTTGACCATAATTTAGATCTCTATTGATTTCATAATTACCTTTCTAGACATTTACGGGAATGGAAAATATTGATCTATTCTTAAAAGACTGAATTACACGGCATATTGTGCAGTTGTCATTAGTTCTTGATGTGTTAAATTTACTAACTTTTGAAGCGAAGAAATTAAGGAAGCTTACCTGCAATAATTTAGTGGAAATTTATACTCGCCGCTCCGCCGCTCTACAAAGTTCGCGTCTTGGGAAACAACTTTCGGTAGAGAATAAACGGGATTTAAGTCGCCTACATATGTTTGGCGAGCGTAGTCAAGTCAGGACCAATACTAGTGTATGTATTGTATATGTATTTTTTACCTTGGCTTGTCATTGCTCGATATCGCTCGCCTAGGTTAAGCGAGGGCAAACACAAAAATTTGTAGTGCTCATTTTATATAACTCGTATTCGCTCGGTCCATGCGTCACACTTCGGAGGGAGTAGATTATGAACATGAATTAAATTACTCACCCGCGCTTGCTTGGTAGTGTGGTCTCCACATGTTGGCATTGTTGGCCCATGAAAGTGAAAGTTCAGGTTAAATAGGTTTAAAAGTAACATACATTAACTAAATATTATAACATTGGATTTGGGGATTCGGAGTGTGTGTGTGGGCACTACAGAGCGTGGGCGAGCTCCTTTGTACATTAAGTAAGCAATAAAGTATTAAGTAAATTAATATTAAAAAAATTGTTTTAGTGGATCAAGTGTTTTCGGAGGAGTCTGACGAAGGCGGAGGCGTAGATGAGACAGCGCCCCCGAAGTCCTCCCGAGGGCTAGACATCGAGTTTCCCCTGCAAAGAAAGGATATTGACTTGCTAATTGAAACTTTTAGAAAGAAGAAGGTAACATATCATAAGTCAGACTCTACTCAAAACTAAAAACGAGCAACAGCGATTTATACCTGGCTTTAAAATATGTCAAGTATAAATTGCTACGAAAAAGGTCAATATTTTATATTAGCTATGGTCAGTGGCTTCCGAAGCACGACTAATGACAACACCATCAAAAACACCTGTTGCTTTTATTTAAATAAAACATAAAAAGGGAACGAATGGAAAAAAGCACCAGAGCCTTCGTTATTTCTGCTATAAAAGCCTTAATTGGGATTGCTACAGAAGTTCGTTACTCGTCTATAGAAGAACTTGATAAGCTACATAAGTCTGCAATTTAGATCGAAATAAAATAAGTTTAATATTTATGAAATTGTTTCTCAAATTGAGTTCCTTTCTATTTAGAAATGAAATTTGTCTTTTCCTTCTTTTTATCTTCTTTTTTTGATTTTGATAACTACAAAATTCACGACAAATTTCAGTTCTGCTTATAGCTTGAAGACGATACCTTGGTGAACACTAGCGCCACCGTCATTTAAAAATCATTATTCGCCAAAAACTACAAATTATAATATTGCTTAAAACGGCCACTTTTAGCATTTTGCAATTGTAACTAAATAGAATTCACCAAAGTCACGTCTTAAAAAACCATAGACCGCGATCCTATTTCTATGGCTCTGCTCGAAACAGCGAGGGTTTTTCGTCAAATAAATAGACAAGACAGTTTTCTGTATGTATGGCCTACATTTTTTAAATCGTATAAACTACTTATAGAACCGGCTGCATCCAAAACATGTGGCTCAAATTCTTAAAGAAGCAACTCAAGTCTTGAAGCGGCTGCCCAATATCAACGTTGCTACCACTTCCATATCCAGTCAGATCACAGTGTGCGGAGACCTGCATGGGAAGCTTGACGATCTGCTAGTTATATTTCATAAGGTAAGAATAATTGTATATCTGTTATTCTATAAAATTTAAAAGACAATCATCACCATATTTGTGGGTTTGACCATGCACCCTCTGATCTCAGAGTTCTTCGGAAAAGAGGCTTTCTGGCCTCTGACGTGGTTCCTTTAACGACTAAAAAAACGCCGCGGGTCGAGAAAGACGGACCGGATACAACTCGTTTTGAATAACTGAAATCTATCAATATCAGAAGTAGAAAGTTTAATAGTTCCGCATATATTCCTTAGCTTATTGATATTTATCCGTGTTATTTATCTTAATTTCAATGTGTAAATAAATGATTAATCATTACAGCTAAAATATATTGTACCTAGTTATGTGATATTGATTCCTTAAAAGCAGGTCAGTTTATTGTGAATAGCAAGCATTACTAGACAATGTGACACCATTGACGTCAACGAATATAATGTAATAGAATTGGTTTTCGATATAATAGTGAAAGAGTGTCCATCCAGCTATAAGTATAATATTATTTTGATGATGGATAAGCACAATATTTAATATTATCTATACTTGTTTATTGAGTTAGTATTTTGTAATGAAAAATGTTAAACACACGTAATAGGTACTCGTAGATAAAAATATTATAACTTCAAAGCTAATAAACAAACTGCTTATACGTGTTTTCCTAACATTTGCACTTTTAGAATTAGTATATTTGCGTAGTTTTAATAGATTTTCATTTTGGTACAAGTTCAAGAATAAGGTCCGATTCATCTTTTTCTCCGAAAAGAAGAAAGTGAAAAACATTTAATTCAGTACAATTGTTTCTTTATTTACTGTATCCATTTAGAAGTTCTTTCCGTTGAAATTTTTTATCTCTAAATAAAATTAAAACAAAGAACATATTTAGAAATAGGCAAACAAAGTGTTGTAAAATATTTAAAGACTTAAAACGAAATATGCGGCTTAGAAATACATTCACTCTCTTTAAATTTTTTGATATTTGGGTATACCAAACAAGTGTCAACATAATATTTAAAAGAAAGTACCATCTGTTAGTAAATCGCCTTTCACCTTATTTTAAATTAAAAAAACCTAATTTTCCTATATAATATATATTTAAGTACCTATTTTCTATAGGTAGTTTTAGCACAGCCCCACGGCCCCACCATCATTCCTGCGGAGGGTTGACAATAAAGCCTGGGACGTAACCAGGAAAGCGCTGAGATTACAAGTACTGAACACAAACTCATAATCAACTAACTAACAAAGACTTACAAGTTTTGTTGTAGCGTACCTAATTGGATTAATATTTATCAATAGCAATGATGTAAGTTTGTATTGAGCTGTCAACAACGTATGGCTTAAACCATACAATAGAAACACGTGAATTCTATTATTAGCTAAGAAAGAGAGCCAGATATAGTTTCTAAATCATGGAGGCAATATATCTAAATGTGGAGGTATATGTCAAGTATCACACTAAACACCATTTTCTTACTTTAGTGTATCGAAAGTTCAAACGGAAGGTTCATTTAATATTGACGGAATATTTTTATTGTCGATTATACTGGTTGGCGGCCAGAAACATTTATATTTTTTTTGTTATTTAACTTGTGGTAAACGTATAGAATGTGTGGGTCTGTATACCTATTTCTAGGAATTCGTTAGCTTACCAAGTAGCTTACCAGTATGTGGTATCTACATATTATTGACAAATATTGTCATAAGTTTTCCAGTTGATTTCCCGCTGACGTTCATTACAGCGGTTTTGACGTCAATAGGGCGCGTAAGGGCTGTTACATAAGATGAGATACTGTAAATACACGAGGTTCGCCCTATCATAAAATCAAATGGTTGCCTGAAGTTGTGGTATCAAGTTCTAAGGAGCACTTCTTTATCGAATAGTTACCTAAATATGTATACTTACAAACCAAACTTACAAACTCTATAACGATAGAGATTCCCATAGGATTAAATGTAACAAACACTAGAACTACTATCTTCTGTTTTTAGTGTTCGATGGTGGGTTGCTCAAATAAAGGAAGTGTGTTTTCTATTTATGTAAAGAAAAAAATGATATACTTACCCTTTTTTTTTATCAAAGGCTTTAACAAAAGATAGGATACGGTGTAACATATAATTACTATGTGTGTAAGTATTATATGTTTGTTCAAATTGAAATAGGACTACAGGAAATACATATGTCGATGTTGTAGCTGTTAGCAAGGTAAAGTAGGTCTGTGAGAATACACCGGACATAAATATGCTTTTGTACACATATTGGATTTTGAGAAGATTTTCATGTTCATTTGCTTTGAAAAAAACATTATTTAGTTTTTTTTTTAATTTATTTCAACACTTGTGCTGTAGTGACTGCTTCCTTATAGGCAGACACGAGCAGTGCACGCGTCATCCATTTATTGCCGAAGTCCCCCCATTGATCAGCGATTAGACTGATTGACCACCTAACGTGCAGGAAATCATCATTAATAGAATATTGTTTATGCTCATTTAAAAGTTTCATACAAACGAAACCTCAAAAGATCACTTCGTTAGGCGTCTGTCCATCTGTCAATACCCTTTTTCTAAGTAACGATCAAGTGGGCGTATCATCGAAATCAAATTACGAAATCGAAGAAAAAAGATGCTGCAATAAAAATGTACAGTCCATTTTTGGTGTGATATATTACAAATTTATTACCTTGGACTTTAAAGTTATCCTGAACACAAATAACAATAACTTAAAATACTCGTATTATTATTTATATATGATAATAAATAATAATAAATGGTTATTTCTGAATATTTTGTAGTTAAAAATATACTCCAAATTCTTATTGTACTCTTAATCACAATAGTATTCGATGTAATATTATTCTGAACCCATAGGACCTAGGTAAAACATAAGACAACACACTTACGCTTTGCCACTGAAATATCCAAATATCAGTGCTGTACAACTGAACAAAAATAACATAATGTAAATGTTTGAAGTTTTAATTATTGCATTCAGTATCGCGATCTCCGGCCAGACACCGGAAAAACATAGGTTAGATAAAGGATAACGGTTACATAACAGCTGGGTATTGATTGGCAGTCGACATGTTGCGTAAAGGGCCTTGGTTGCGGACATCGTGTGTAGATGTAAGGATTCACAAAACTTGCCACATAAAATGTAGAAAAGTATGGATTAGTCTCTTGCGGGAATATTCAGATAAATTTTTTATTGAATTTATGGCTGAAAAAAATCTAAAATATTTGCATTCTTATAAGCATACACATATTTTTTTCTGAGGGCAAAGAATAGTTCAATTTTGGCACAGAATAACGTGGACTTTTGAGAACAGATATTGATATTGATCTTCCAAATTCCAAAAATTTTAACAAAATTTGTATAATAAAAGATATTATTAAAGAAAAGAAGTGTTTTTATAGCCTAATAATATATGGTGACAACGTTCATAATCTCTTATTTACAAATGAATTCTTGATAAATAAAAACAATACAAATTAGTTTTTATGAATTACTCGTTTATCAAAATGTTTACAAATTCCAAATAAGAAGAAAAAAAGATAACGTACCTAAATATAACATTCATCAATAAAGCTTTTAAAATGTAAGATAATGCGTTAGCATTAAGTTTTTTTAATAAAATCGTCTCGTTATAACAACGTGATAACTTTCAAACTGTCTGAGATGACACACGAAATTGAGATGGGTCTTGACTTGAGGACACTTGGACACTTTCACAAATCTTGGAACACAAGGCTTTTCAAGTCGTTATTTTCTTATCCTCCCCTATACGACCGTGACCATTATTTCGAGACGTAGTATCAATTCGTCCTATTCCACGCACATTTGTCATACCCGAGGCAAAACGTTTTATATGTGACAAAGAATGAATAAAAGCACATATACTTTTATAGTCTAGTATTTAGTGAAGAGAAAATAATAAGACATCACATCTAAGCGCACTCTGTGCCCAAAAGTTAACGGCTCAGGATAAAACCGGGTAAACGCTAGGATAAAGATGATATAAGAAAAACGATAAGAAATCGTTCTTAAACTATCCCGAGTTTGTAAGGTATGCAGTTTGGAATGCGACGAAAGACTGGGATTATGATGTTCTACAAAAATATTCTTCAATTTTTATTTTCATTTGGAAGAATATGAAACTGTTGAACTTACTCGCTCGCTTTCCACGCGTCTTCGTTTTAGCTTTTCGGAAAATAAGTAATGCATTTGTTTTTTACATCCATATATATATTAAGACGATGCCTCGGTGAACACTAGCGCCACCATCATTTAAAAATCATTATTCACTGAAAACACAAGTTATCAAAAATCCGTGTTATTTAATTAAGGTTCTGGATCTGAAGTTAATTTTAAACATATTAAATTATAATTCCCTAGTTACACATCGCATTATTGCTTAAAATGGCCACTTTTAGCAGTTTTCCAATTTGTAACTATATGGTACTATAATTTAATAATTGAATATGATTAAAATGAACTTCAGATCTAGAACTATAATTACAGTAGGCGGATTTTTGATAACTTGTGTTTTCAGTGAATAATGATTTTTAAATGACGGTGGCGCTAGTGTTCACCGAGGTATCGTCTTAAACCAAATAATTAAGAAAACAATTCTCCGAATAAATTTAAAATTACAAAGATTTTGTACATGAATCAAAATTCACATAATCCTTACTTTGGATTAAAAAACCTTAAAGCACTTCGAAATATTAATTTGGTGCCGTGCATACCGAAGTGGGGCTTAGCATATTTTTTCGTATTGTTATGCAGAATGGCCTGCCTTCACCGGAGAACCCATACATATTCAACGGAGACTTCGTGGACCGAGGCAAGAAGAGCTTGGAAGTGTTCCTGCTACTGCTGGCTTGCATGCTGGCGTTTCCTGGTGGAGTTTACTTGAACAGGGGCAATCATGAAGATCTCATCATGAATTCTAGGTAAAGTATTTAGTTTTTGATATCAGTAGGTTACCCTATATACTGTGTTTTATATTCTTATCCTGGAAATGATAGGTAACAGGCTATATCCTCTGCATAGCGGCTTTATTAATACGACCCGCCCCGGCTTCGCATGGGTATAAAAGCCTTGCTCTTGAATCACTCTATCTATTAAAAAACCGCATCAAAATCCGTTGCGTAGTTTTTAAGATGTAAGCTTACAAAGGGACAGAGAAAGCGACTTTGTTTTATAGGTACTATGTAGTGATTATATAAAACAGCATGAGAAGTGTTCAATTTTATTAAACAGGTACGTTCTTTTGTTACTAACATCATATGAACAAACTGGTATGAAATAAACTAAGGAAATAAATATTAGTTTATTTATTTAGGAATGTCTTTTTATAGTGTGATATAAATAAAAATAAAAAATACTTGGCAGTAATACATGGTATTTCAAATAACTCTTTGAGTGTTTGAACAAACGACTCTTTGAACAAACGACACGACAAAAGTAGTTAGGTATATATCACTCTCCCTCCAATGGTTTCCAAACTATCGAGTGGAAAACATGTTCTGTTTGTTGATAACAAGATCATGTGTTTTGACCTTGCAAAAAAGATATGTTATTCAACGCACGGAATCCTCTCCACCGGAGTTAAACTCACGCTTGACCACTTAGGAAGTTATTCATCAGCGAGACACTTCTTCATTATTGTGATCGCGTAACATATAACAAGTAAGTACGTATCCGCAACACGCTTCGTCAATGTCTAACTTAAAATTTTGAATATATATGATTCGTATGAAACTTCAGTTAGGAAGAGATATTGTCTCAGTGTTCCGTAATAATTTCCCAAGAAGGGTTATGTTTTACACTAAGTTGCGGATCTCGCTTCACTGCAATGCGGAAAACCTACGAGACTGATACTTTATTTCAATAATCTCAGCAGCCTTTTTGGCGTATAACACTAATAGTTTTCGCCAAATTAATCTTGTTTGTTTGTAATATCTTTATTGCTTTTAAATACATAGTAAATACAATATTAATGAAATCTTATTTCTATTTTTCTTATGCAACCTACATCTAACATAAATCTACGCTATATATCCTGGTGTCAAAGTTTCTAAACCACCTTATGGCTAATGACGTGATTAGTTTTGTGATCGGCAAGTGGCATCCAAAACCAACAGCTTATTGTATTCCTTGTTTGTTGACATTTAGATGATTCACATGCAAAGCTCTAACCAAACTGAAAAAAAGAAGTTACGTAACCAGCCCGAAACATTCCTTCAAACAAGCAGGCTTATTCGATATTATACAATATACCTTCGGGAAAAACTCAGCTTGTAACACCTAATTAATACCTTATCTGTGCGTAGGCGAGGATGAGGATATTAGGGCTTTTTCATTAAAAGCGTATCATTTCGTTGTTGCCTATTTAGTTATTTCACATAATTGCGTGTTCTGGCTATAATAGAAAAAAACAAACTCTTTATCATGTACGTACGTACAGTATACTTATATGATTAATTATAATATCGGGAAGAATGCAGTTTGTGTAACGTTTGTTTTTTATAATAAAACAAATTATGAGCATATTCATAGCTCTATTTATTTTGTCTCAAGGTACGGCTTCATCAGAGAGGTGCATCAAAAGTACAGAGTGAGTATTTTATTTTTTGTTATTATTATTGTATTAATATTTTCGAAAGATTATATTAAAAACAAAAATGCATTTATTGGATTAGTATGATGGAAAGAATTAAATATATTTTTCATTGCTAGAAATGGCATTAAAGTGTATACATATGAATTTAATAGGCAGGTAGGTCGTGTGGTATATACATCCTGAAATATTTTGGATTAACGTTTGATTTGATATTTACTCTTTTCATGCAATCTAGTTGCAAATCACAAAGAATTAATTTATAAAACAAAAGACACAACATATTCAGACACATATTCAATTCATATTTATCAAACGTGTTACGATGAAGTGCGCCTTGTTTAAATAAAAGATTTGTTTAATTTGTTTTGTGCGATAAAAATAATACATAATATAAACCTAGGGTCTATAACCTTAGATAAAAAAATTAATTTCATTGTGTGTTTTCCTAAAACATTTCGGATATTCATAAAAATATTTCATATGAATTTGATAATATTACTTATTTTGGTAATCTAATATAAGAGCGTATTGGACGAGAGAAAGTATCTCAAAAAAGTTTCTACAAGTCAGTTGGGCTTAAATTTTTCCCGGAATCTTGGCTATTTCCGTTTGTTCTATTTTATTTCCGGAATTTCCTTGTTTTGCCTTTTTGTTCTTAAATACGGAAACTTATCGACAATTCAATTGTATACTATGAAGCATAAATGAATTTCCCCTCGTATTTTGATTGTGTTAGAAGTTTTGGTCAGACCGAAATTCAATTACATAAGTACTTTGAGTCGATGAAAATACAAACAGAAGCACTTCTAAGAGCCACAATGAATAGGAAATATAGGAAAATTCCTCTTTACCTAATGTCAGCTAAGAGGGAATAATGTAACTAAGTACTTACGTTGGTACTTTCCTAAGTATAGGTTCGAAGGTCAAGTGATTTTTGAGGTTTCCTCTTAAGCTAATTAGTGGCCTGTCGCTTTAGCTATAGTATTTTGATGAAGTTAGCAAGTAATCCATTTTCATAAAATTGTTCATAGCCTAGATATTGTTGGTCTATAGTCTATGGCATCTAGACAAAGTGATCAGTCACGTGCAAGTCTTAATTTATGTTTATGTTGGCAGCACAATGCAGAACGTCTGCTTAAGCTCATCGAGTTCGTGTATCGCTGGCTGCCTCTGGGTACTATCATCAACAACCGGGTGTTCGTAGTACACGGTGGCATCTCGGACACCACTGACCTGGATATGATCCGGAGCCTTGAAAGAGATAAGGTAAATTAACAGGACAGTGGCTTTTATTGTATTACGTTGATGCTTTGCTCTACATTCTGCCTTTATTTCACTTTTATTAACACGTTTTTTACATCAATAATAAATTCTTTGTTTACATTGGCAACCGAGCATATATGGATCTCATTCATCGCAGCCTAAAGTAGATCCTACGACCTGAACCTAACTGCTTAATACCCACACGATACCAACTTATGGCATAGAAAATTCGTCACTATAAACAGTAATTTTTGTTGTTGATTTGTATAAGTTGTGCCTCGCAGTTAACCCGCCGTTTGGTAAAGTTGTTGTGTTACTAAGGTTGTATATATAAACAACAAATAAAAACAGTCTTTCAGCTTTTCATATTGGTACAGATACATAAATAGAAGAGCAAATATAGCTGTAACTACATATTATTTTGTCTATTTTGACCTGGCATATGGCGATTGTTTGTCTACCGTTTTCCCTGTCTGTGTACACAACCCACTAAAATATGAGTTGTGTCGTACTACATTATGTTTGTACTGTTTACGTCTGAAGACCGTTCCTGCACACCTATAAATAAAGTAGTGCTTGCTAGCAAGTTCTATTCTGTGACCTAACTCTATAATTTTGCATAAGGATGACATGAAAATGTAACCTGTACTTAGTTGCATATTTTGTCTATTACGATTAAATTGATAAGGAAAAATTGTTTTTGTATCTGCAAACTTTTTGCAACGATGATGAGGATATTATAAAGTTTTATTAAACTTATTATATTGACAATAAAGACAACAGTTTTTTTCAACGTAGATTACTTTAATATAAGTATGTGTCCATAAAGAACAGAAAAATATAAAAATACCTAATTACATAAAAAAGATACCTTTATAATACGTATCTTTTAATTTACAAACGGTTAAAATAGCATTAGTATTAGTGGGCGTTGAATTCAAGATATAGTCCAGATATGATTATTTGTTTTCTTTTGCTCTACATATATCAAAAGTGCTGCTTCACATCCAATTATATATATATATATATAAATATAATTAATTTTTCAATTGTTCTATAAGAAATAAACTATTTCGAGTTAGTCATAATAAAGAGAAGTATATATTATACTTGATATAAAGTTTTAAAGTAAGTTTCTCTTTAAAACTTTTCTCTCTCTCTCGCTCTTTGAGATTTTGGTTTGATGCCAGACAATTTTTTTTTCAAATATGAATTTTTCCAACTAAAATGAAGTTATAAAACATTACCAGTAACATATTTTTTCAGTACGTGTCACTCCTACGTCCACCGGTAACTGAGAACTCCACTTCGGGTGCTGAAGTTATAGACAAAGTCGAGTGGAAACAGGTTAGTCATTCGTAATCAATCATTCACAACACAGTTTGGGGCATCGATCGATTTCATCGGAGCTTTTGTTCGCGTTTGAAACTTTTATCGAATGTTGTTGGAATTGTGGATCAATCAATCGATGAATGGTATATTCGTGTAGTCGAGCGGTGACCTGCCGAATGATTCATGGACGGTTTTGTAAACTGAAAAGATAGATATTAGAAATCCTACATTTAGGCATTTCAAGTTAACGGGGGATCAACTTGGTGGTCCTAAAGGGTTTTGATATGATTGTGCTTTCGAAAATATTCTATCGATACAGTTGAGTAGTTAACATATTGTGTTTTAAGTTGGATAACTTATTTTGGTTATAGGTTATGACTTTACAGGAAACATTTTTTTACTGAGAATGAGTTTCTCACTCACATTTGGTCCCATTAAATTTAAATACGACTTCTTTCGTCCGAGCGTGTTTCCCGGTTGCTTCTTCAGCTTACGCTTCAGAGTCCAGGGTAAGCTATTAATCATGGTCCTGATTTGGCGAAACTGGTTTTTACAATGGAGCGACTGCCGTCTGACCTCCGTTACCCTTTTAACAGGGAAACAAGACCCACAGGAACATGACCCGGGTGTGTTAGTGGCCAACAATGTAGACTTTTCAGGCTGCCTAAAGGCATCTAACATAGCCTAACGACTGCCATCTACCCATAACAGCCGGGACCAATGACTTAACGTGCCTTCCGAAGCTCGGAGGAGCGCAAGATAGAAATGCCACTAATGACGACCAATCCAAACGTGGCCGCGCACTCGCCGTCGCCGTCGCTTGACGCGCACTATCGTTACGAACACGCGCGCCGAGCTAGGCTTTCTAGCTCCTCCATCAAATATAAATACGACTAATATTATATAGGAATATATTTCTTGTCCTTTTATATAGTTTCATGCGACGTTTTCTTTCATGGGAAGCCAGACTTCATATTCAATTGACCTAATTTATAACAGTCTTTTGAATGGGAATCTGTGAAACCACAACACAAAACTTATATGTTTTATGGCATGCAACAAAACAAGGTTGTATAAAATTTTAACGCATTTTAATAAATTAGCAGAAAATAATGATAAACAGCTATGACTCTCAAACTTTTATGTTGCTTGTTTAAAATTTAAGTAGGTAGTAAGGTTGTAATATTTAAGGTAAATTTCATTAACTATTCCATCAGCTTCAGTTGATTGCTGTCCGAACCTCGTTATCCTATCGGTGTCTGCGATATCACCTAACTTCTGTACTGCATAATAAAGTTTTACTATTTATAATTGCTTATTTAGCAAACTCACGTCAGTCATGCGATGTAGGATTAAATGGAATTTGGTAGATAGATTGACTGCTAGTTTGCTCGCTTCTACTCCGAAATTCAATTTGGTGTGGCAGTTACGTAAATTACGCGATCAGTGTGATCATTCCTCTATAGTCTTGACATATGATTCTCATAAATGAGTTGTGCTGACTAAAGTATGTATATAAAAAATAATAAAAAATTAAATACATTTGATCTAGAGACAGCACAAATTTTATAATGCGTTATTGATTTTATTTGTTTACCTGTACATTTTGTAAATTTTTTAAGGTGCATCATTTCTTCGCTAAGTGAAAGAATGTTTAATTAAGTGGTTTATCACCCTTAACACACATAGGTTAGGTACACACACATACACACACACATTAGATAAAATGGATTTGTACCAGGATTTCACAACAGAAATAAATCACGTCTCGTAGAAAATTTCAGACAGAGGGATATTATTCCCAAAGCGCTCTGTAGGAGTTGAAAGTACTTTAAAGAATAGTCTAAAGATACTTTTTGGTAAAATAACTTGAATTATAAATGGTTGATGTCCCCCTTGTCTGTATAACCTCTCTTAGGAAGAATAAATTACTACAAAACCAATTGACCTGCCTTAACAAATACATAAAAGAAATTGTAAAACAAAATATATACTTTACTCTTTTCGTACGGATAAAGATGTTTCCATTAGAAATTATTTAGCAGCCGTGCCTTTTTTGTTTCCTGGCAATTATAGTAGAACACGTTTAATTCTTACTCGTGTCTTCGACAGACACAACTGTTTGTAAACTAATACAACGTATTCATAGCTGCGGAAAAACTTTCATGAAAAGTTTGTCAGTGTTGGGAAATAGTATTCGATCACCCTTGAAAGAATTCTTGTAAATTAACTTTCTGAGTATGCTCATTGATTAAGTTTCAATCGATCTTATTTCTTTTCTGTTTATTCTAGAGGCAATTTGAGCGACCACCATCCTTGGCGTAATACAATTTGGTTGGGTTGGACCCCCACTGCGCGTCACACGATCATCTCACCCGCCTCCTGCGATAGCTTTATGAACTCTAATTCCCCGAGGGGTGGTTCTTCTTACAATTTGTCGTTTGCTTCAGACATTTTTTTTCTGATTCATCTAAACTTTTTATTTTTTGCTGCTATATTGATAAATATTTAGTTTGTTCTCAAATATTCACTATATTCTGAATATTATGGGAGCAAAAGAAATTAAGTTATTTATGCGAAACATGTTCTACAATTTACGTCTAGAATTATTATGGTTTCCGAGCAGTGTAATTCAGATAAGGTTCAGTAATTTTAAAATACATATTGATAAGTATAAGGTAGATTTTGACGTAATATGGCTGGATTGCAAGTTTTCCAATATCGAAACGTGACTGCCAGTGTAAGCGATGGCACACTTTAGTTAGGCCCACTCCGATAACAATCGCAACAGAGGGCACGTAATCAGTGACGTAATCGCGTGATAAATTGTCGACCACCGAACCCCGTTCCTTAACTGAAATTAACTTCCATAAGATCTATC
This sequence comes from Apomyelois bistriatella, assembly GCA_947044815.1. Lineage (NCBI taxonomy): Eukaryota > Metazoa > Arthropoda > Insecta > Lepidoptera > Pyralidae > Apomyelois > Apomyelois bistriatella. The sequence continues at coordinate 6,125,506 of OX345693.1, forward strand.
CACAACTTTCATAATTTGCATAAACTTGGCTTTAATCCTATTCGTTTAAATTGGAAATGAATAATCCTATTGTTCTTAAACGAGTATTACTCGTCAGCACTGATAGAGCTGTCTGAGTTCGAAAATAAAAACTTTATTTCTATTTTATTGAGCTTTTATATGCTTCAGCGTCTACTCCGTGTGCTATAATAACATTAGAGGTTTATTAACGCGGTTTTATGGTAGTATCGTTAATGTAAGAAGCTAATATTGTGCGTCACGGCTTGCGCAATAGAGATGTACTCATAGTACCTACGTAAAATAGACACGTCAGATGATGTTAATCAATTTGAAACGATACTACTATAACATAGGTTTTTATTACTATTGGATAACTGGAAAAACATCAAGGAGTACTTCGCCAAGTTTGCCCCTCATAAAATGGTTTACAGATTTTTTAGCTCTCTAACTGAAGTTTCCGTCTTCAAAACGTTACTACCTCCGCGTCTATCAGCGGGCTGTATCTGATTCACTGTTTTTTTTTAACAAATATTATATTTCACCTACCACATTTTCAAACATATACTCTTTGCATGAAGCTTTTTAATATTTAAATCACGCATAGATTTAAAAATATGCCAGGCCGCGCGCGGTTTATTCTATGATGAAACCGAATCGATTCATTTTATTTTATGGTGTGATGGTGTAAAACTAAAGTAATAATACAAATATAGATGTTACCGCCAGAACTAATAATTCATCCATACTAATATTATAAATGCGAAAGTCTGTCTGTCTGTCTGTCTGTCTGTCTGTCTGTCTGTCTGTCTGTCTGTCACCTCTTCACGGCTAAACTGCTGGACCGATTGTTATGAAATTTGGTAGGTATGTAGTTAACGACCTGAGGTCAAACATAGGCTACTTTTGGGTGCGATATAACCGAGTCCCACGCGGGCGGAGCCGCGGGAAACAGCTAGTTAATTATATACCAGAATATTATATACTAGCTGTTCCCCGCGGCTTCGCCTCGCGTGAGACTCGGTTATATCGCGCCCAAAAGGAGCCTATGTTTAACCTCAGGTCGTTAACTACATCCCCACCAAATTTCATCACAATCGGTCCAGCAGTTTAGCCGTGAAGAGGTGACAGACAGACAGACAGACAGACAGACAGACAGACTTTCGCATTTATAATATTAGTATGGATTCTGTGATAGTAGCGCCCCAAGGGAGAGTAAGATAGGTAAAGGTACATTTGTCACAGTTAAAATTTTCGTATTTATTGTAAACTAGCTGTCGCCCGCGGCTTCAAGCATGAATTTTCTTCGGGAACAATGCTTTTTCCCGGGATGAAAGGTACCCTTTATCCTTCTTAATACTCCTAGCTATGTGTATGCGTAATTTCAGGAAGATTAGTTCAGTAGATAGGGCGTGAAGAGGTAACAAACAAATAAATATACAAACTCAATTTCGCATTTATACATTAGTTGGGAAGTTGGGATTGGGTTGGGATGGGATGAACCTAGCTTCTCGAAAATGTCAGATGCAAACATACTTTGTCGTTTAGATGGTCAACGTAGGATGTTTGATTTGTGGCATATTTCAAGGCGATGATTTTCACTTCATACAATTTCTTTGTGACTATAAGTGAAATGTCAACTAGTGATTTGAGAAGGGTATCTTTAAAAGTCATATTCTGCTTTTATTACTCTTTCTCTCATCTTAGCGCTTTTCCAGTTGCTTCCTCAACTGACTGCTTCGGAGCCCAAGGCGCTTTCCTGCTTTTTCTTCGCCACTTTGTTTTCACTTTTCTCCCATTACTACATGTATCATTTACATCAGAAGCTTTATAAAAAAATATTTTTGTGTTCAAAGAAAAAGGTATGATATATGATATTTTTGATTTTTTAAAAAAATTGTAGTAAAGGTCAAAGTTATAAAAATATAAACACCCGAAAAGGAAAAGAAATTGCAATTTTCAATGGGAAACCTTTTGCTTTGTAAACAGCTTTATATTCATGAAAGTGATACATTTTTGAATGTTTTCGGAAATAGTGCTAACAGTGTTAATTTAATTGATATTTTTATAGGTATTTGATATCCTGTGGTCCGACCCACAAAGCACGGGGGGCTGTGTGGCGAACGCTCTCCGTGGTGCGGGTACCTATTTCGGCCCCGACGTCACAGCCTCCTTTCTGCAGAAGAACAAGCTGAGTTTTATAGTCCGCAGCCACGAATGTAAGCCTGGCGGTTACGAGTTGCTGCATAATGGAAATGTAAGATATTTACTTTTATTTCTTTATATCAAGAATGCAGGTTTTAGCTTAGCCATTGACACAATAGATATTTTTATAAAATGAATATTACCTATGTTTAATCTAACTGGATATGTTATTTTCATTAATAAAATACAATTCAACATTTTTATACTCAAAAGCCTGCAATCCCTCTTTACAAAAGTTCAATTCTTTTTCATAAAGAAACCAATTTTTTTGTAGGTTATAACCATCTTCTCGGCCTCAAATTATTATGAACTCGGGTCGAATAAGGGCGCGTACTTGAAGCTCTGCGGAAATTCTTTGGAGCGTCAATTTGTTCAGTATACGGCGGCTGTGTCACGAACGCGCCGATTGACTTTCCGACAACGTGTAGGCCTGGTTGAGTCTTCAGCCATGAGAGAATTACACAACCAAATTATAATGGCAAGAAGATCACTGGAAGCCACTTTCAGGAGCATGGATCTTGATCAAAGCGGTAAGCATATTTGCATCAGTCAGCATTGCAGTTTTCTGGTCCTTAAAATCTGAGTTTAAATTAAAATTAATATAAACAATGAAAATTTCTTTCATGAGCTTTATTACATTTATGCTGTGTAGTCTCATAAATTGTAAGTGAAGTAACCGGATGCAGTTCAACATCGGGTCGCTAAACAGGACATCCTTCTCTCAAAAGCTATAGAATATCAAAAAGCTGTTCAAGGGTCTCTACAATATCTTACGTCGCGTCGTAAAGTTCAAGATAACTGGCGAGAAGCAACAAATTTATGATCGCTTTGTGTTATCGTCAGGTTTTTCGCAATAAAATTGAAGAAAATGTTGTTTGACCGTATTTCTAGATTCCTTAGAGATTGGTGAATGTATTCTCAAAAGATTTATTTATTACAAAGCATTGGTTCTATAAAGAAGAATGTGATACAAATCTCAATACTCCCTGTCGTATTTGTGTCCTGTAGATTTCCTTAACTTCCAAATGTGTGGAAATTCTAACATATTGGTGGACCCTAAATTTTGGTTACAAACTGTCGTCCCTTTTATTCATATACATACTTAAATAAAAAAATAAACCCACTTTATCAAACAATTTTTTTATCTAACTCTTTTATATTGAATTTCAATAATAGATGGACAAAATACATAACAGTTCTTTCAGTTTGTCAATTTTTATGAATAAAGTGTAATACGAAAATCTATCAATACTGCCTGTAGTAAAAATACTGCCCAAGTGATTGGCGTATCAATACAGTGTATTCCTTGATCTGTTGTTAATTTTGTGAAAAATAAAGTGTATTATTAGCTACGACTGCTACGAGTACGATATATTCTACGCGTACCTAGTTCATAAAAGTGAAATGATTCTAATGCGTAGGTATTTATTGTATCACAAGCATTTTTTCATAACTCAAATTTCTAAAACCATACTCGTGTAGCTTTGCATACTGTATGATAGGTATGGGGTTGGAGATAATACTATTAGTGGTCCGAACTGTACAGTTCATGCTCAATAGCCAATTGGTGTAAGGAAATGGAAGTGAATGTACAATGAGGAGTAAATAGATTAGTAAATCACGACAGGAAAGGGTATTATATGTGGTCCGTAAAAAGAGTCCAAATGAGTACATGGTCGACAAAAATCCCGCAGCAGACAGCACTAATTACACTTGTCTTTAGCAATGTCATGACTCTCCAGTAAGTAAATTTGTTTTTATACAGGATATATAACAATCAGCGACTGGTGTTTAGCGATGGAAGAGACCACGCATCTCGGGCTCCCGTGGAGGATGCTCAAGGACAAGTTGGTGCGGACAGACCCTGAGACGCGACGCGTGCGCTACATGGACACTTTTGATCTGTCTACCAATGTGAGTTACCATTCTTCTTTTAGATACATAATGGCTATATGGACATAAAACATTACCATTGTATTTGATACAGTATAGCTTCGTTTTTTTTAAATCATTAAGTACACAAACAGTATTTAAATGCGTCTTACACAGTTATATTAAAGTATGGTTCTAATGTACAACAAGAATAAATGTCAATTTTAATTAATATGAATAAATACCTATATTTCAGCACTTTATCTTTGAAAATAGAAGTTTATAAAAAATATTTAACTTGAAACTTATTCAAGTATCATGGAGGGAAACTAAACCCTGGCAGCTGTTTTTTAGCAATAATCTTCAATATTAAACTCCTTTCAAATTTCAGAAAAATGGCCGTAAAGCAGATACCACTACGGTGGTAGAGACATTATACAAAAATAAACGTAGTTTAGAAGCAATCTTTAAGATTCTTGATAAGGATAATTCAGGTAACTACCTACTTCGGTGCTTAATATCATGTTATTTGGCATAATCACATATTGATGAGACTTTAATTTGTAGGATTCATAACTTTGGAGGAATTTTCCGAGGCATGTCAATTACTTGGTAAATATATGCCAAACCCAATGACCCAAGAACAGCTTGTTGATATCTGCAGACTAATGGATATCAATAAAGATGGTCTAGTTGACTTGAACGAGTTCTTGGAAAGCTTTAGATTGGCTGAGAAAAGTTTGACTGAGGAGGACAATGAATTGGTCGATATACAAGCCACTTGACAAGAGCTAGACCGCCGCCCCAGCAGGACGGCGGTCGATAAAGATGAAACTGGTGTCGAAATAGAAATCCTCCGATTGGACGAAGGGGACAAGAAGAATGACAAAAATGGACAAGCTCATTTGATGGGCGATTGCGTCCAGAGTGTCTCTAAAGAGATGGACGACATTGAGTTAATTGATTGCGAGGAAACGCCGAAACGACCGGGCCTGTTGGAGAGCGATATATGAAATATCATTGGACGGATCTTAATATTTTACTATAAACTTAACTTTCAACTATTTCTGTAGATACTCGAATATTATACATTATTCTTAAAAGCAGATTTATTTCGATCAAGTACGTGTTAAAATAATAAATGTATTTTATACGGTTTGAAAATAAGCCTAATCTATATATAATCGAAATTAAAATTATTTGTTTGTAGGATGTGGAATATTGATCTTACTAATCTTTTGTAGTTTTCGCTTTATCTAAAAATGATAGTCGTGATTTACTTAAACAAATTTTATATAAATTAATATATCTACTAAGCTTATTCTAAACAGATTTATTACTATATAATCTAGTCATATATGTAATATATTTTATTATTGGAAACTTTTATGAATTGGTGCCAAGTTTAAAGAACGCTTAGTGAATTGACTAAAATATACTCTACTGATTGGCCAATTATATTTAATATACCTAGCAAACATTTCAAGTAAAATTTCACTGAAACTATTTTATATTAATAAATAAATATCAATTAATTAACAAAGGGGAACAATGAGAAAAGTTTCAAATTTATTCAATTTACACGTATTTTAATGATATTTTATTAGAGGCCATAACGATAATAGAGTTAATATAAATATTCGATTTTGTATTTGACCCGCCATAAAGCTAGAAATAAGTAAGTTAAGTAACTTTCTGCTATACCTTGATTTGATATATCAAGTTCCGCATTTATTGTGAAAACATAAGATTTTTTCTGACTAAAAATAAATGAGTGAATCTTTTAGAATTGTTGCGTACATTTTATTTTTAAATATACAATGTGTTAAAATAGTGTGAGTTTTCTAGTCTTATTGTATAAATATGGTTTGGCTTACTTAAATATATCTTATAATCATATTAAAAATTTGCATTCCAATGTTTGCATCAAGGAAGAGTTATAATTCTGATCTATGATATCAACATTAATTTATGTTATCAGTGACAAAAAAACATCGTCATGTTTCTTAAGTTTTCCTATCCTTAACATAGACATAATTATTCAACGAAAGAAGACATCTGAAATATACTGAAATAATAAAATGTTCGTAAGAAATTAATACCTATATACCTAATACATAACACGATAATTAAATAAATGTGCATTGCTATATAAATAGTATTTCTATTAATATGACTGTTTACCTTGATAAATTGTGACTTTTTCCACACTCACTTAGCATGTAATTTCTTTCAAACTTCTTGCTATCAAATGAATGTAATTATTAAGGTTCCTATCGGGTTTAAACTCTACATTCTCATTGATTACGATTTTAAATCTATTATCAATAGGATATAAAATATTTGATTTATCGTCCATTAAATTGTGATATGAAATTTTTGGTATTTTTATTTATCGAAATATTTGGATGACACTGCAATGAAATGAAATGAATGAAAGGTGCGAAGTTTTTGATTTCAGACTAGACCACTTATATTATTGAATAGACTACTAGCTAGTTTGTAGTATTTATTTAACAGACCTCGTCAGATCAGAACTAAGGCATAGTCAAGTAGCGGAACAATCCCATTCTCTTATTATAACGAATCTACAAAGTTTCAAAACTACAATAAATAAGTGCTACGAGGCTACAATGCTACTCGTAGGTGGTCTATATTTGTAATTCAACCCAGTTTCAAGCCACTTCTAGTCCTAGACTGAATTATTTTGTGTAAGTATAGTCATAAAATATAATATATATTAAAAATATTAGTCAAAGCGAGGGGTGCTGAATAAAACTTCAACTGGTGCTATGTAAAATGGTATACTATCTAAGATAAGGGTATAGTAGTTCTTTTCTATTGAATAAAACAAAAAATCTATGTGGTCCACTGTTTCTTAGTTCATTCAGTAGTAATTCTAATTCTTTGGTTTATTCTATAACAGTGCCTAAAATAATGAAATCGATGATGATGTTAGTTATAGAGCATGTAGAGCTGTTTTATAATCATCAACCCTCATTTTCCATGTGACAGAAAAATCTGCCTCAGTAATATTAACAGGATTGTGTTGAGTAGTTAAGACAATCTTCAGCTGATACTGTAACATCAAAGTATTATAATACCATTAAAACCATAGATCTAAAAAAAGGTTTGCCTGGCAATTTCCAAATTCTATGATTAAATACTATTATATTTTCTGTGGTAATAGTACGTAAGTAGGATACTTCTCAGCAGATTGCAACAGATATGGCGTGTTTAGGTACTTATTATGTGTTTGTTTGATAGATAAGATTAACTCTGATTTTATTAAAATTGTTTATATTAAAAATATATGTTTTGACAAGCTTTAATAACTCCTACGCAAAAAGAGGGGTGTTATAAGTTTATAACCGTGTCTCCGTGTATCGATCCACTATTCCCTAGTAGATGTTAGAGGTTTTTATAACATTTAGATTTATTCGTGTTTAAGTCAAGTCACGATTCACAAGGCAAGTTCTGCAGCGGAGTATTCTACGAAGGAAAATATTCTAATCTGAGGAGCTAGACTGCACGTACTTTTTTGCTTTTCATAGTTGAAACAGGTATAACAAGTTTCGTAAACTTTCGATGCTGAAATGCACATCAAATATTAAGACGATGATGTCGTCTGCAGCCAGGAGACTGGTTACAAATGGAGGTCAGGTTCGTTCCTGCTCTAACTACTTACCCTACGGTATAGTGACTAGCTTGATGGGATCCTTTGATTTTTTTTTTTGTTTTTGTTCTTTGTCATTTCTAATTTTTGCCATTTCTTAATATAATATATTTTTGATTTTTTTTAAATGTAGGTATTTATTGAGCAAAAGAAGCGGTTATCATAGCCTGGAACACCAATAGCGTGCCATGCACATTGCCAAACTTATTAAATATTTGCACGTACTTGCTCGTCACGGTGTTTCCCAAAACGACAGCAGTCGCAGCTTAAGTTTAAAGCCATACTACTAGTTTTACTTATTTAATTATACTTTATTGCACAAACTAAGAAGAAAGCGTACAAATGGTAATGGACTTTATGCCATATGGTATTCTCTTCCAGTGAACCATGGGACCAAACAGAAGATGTGATTGTCGGCAATGAATGAGTTAATAATATTTTATAATACCGTACAACAAAAATATAATAAAAATACTACAATGTTTTAGTATCTAAAATTTCCCGGTTTCATTAAAGTATATCTATTATGTGACTCTAGCAATAGAAAAAGTGACTAAGGGATGTTTTAGAGACAACCTGTGACATGGTCACCAGTAGTACAACCTAATGACACGCCAACAGCCTGGGCTAGGGTACAGCTGAGCGCGGAGCAGTGGAATAGCCGCACGGAGTAAAAGTACTAAAGTACGGATACTAAAGTAAATTACTACGAGATTACTACTTTGTAATTTCTCTGTGGATAATCGTCTTATTAACCTACTACTGCGACTTTCAACACGTTAGCATGCCTTTATGTATAAGTAAGCATGGGCAGGTAAGCTCGTTTCCAGCATTTTACTTTTGTTTATTTTAATAAAGATGAATATAAAATAAGAGAAAGAGCATATATATATAGTTGTCTATTAGGTCTTAAATATTATCATGTTTGTTAAACATGTGAATGCATAATACATAGATATAACAAAATAAAACATGTGGTATGGTGCCAACATGTTTGGCCATCGTAACTAACAACCAAAAAATAACCAGTTTCTTTCTACTGAATCACAAGATTTATTGGTTATCGTCCATAATAGAAGTTGCCTGTACACCTGTGGCTTATTGATTGTAACAAGGCATATTTTCATACTTTATTTATTAAGTAGGGTAGGTCCTCCCCTACAAGTGAACTTTGAATAAAGATAGGTCAAAGGTCAGCGTACGCTTAATGTTTTTAGTGAATAGTGTAATGTGTACTTACCTACAGTAAATCTTTGGTAGGTAGGTAGGTATCTAGCTACTTATCAATGTAATTTAATATATAATTATGTACTTAAATATTTAAAAGTGCTTTGCAACATAGTGATATGGAATTAAAATAAATTAATTTATATTTTCATTTTATTATTTAAATATTAAAAAGTATGAGGCCGAAAGGCTGTGTGATTTTTCTAGTAAAACAAAATACGAACACATTCCCTTCTTTAAAACTTTCACTTCACTTTACATTATGAAATCCTTAAGCGGAGCTGTGTATATTAGTTAAAAATACTTTAAATTTTATACATAAGTAGATAAATATCATTATAGGCAAAAGCGGATTCTTTGGTTCCAAAACAATTTGCTAAGGATGGCACCACAAAAACACTTTAGATAAGAGAAAAAAAAAAGCTAAAAATCGTAATTTTCTAACACTACTAAGGTAACTAACAACTAAGGTTAATTAATTAATGTGTCTGTCTATGATATGTTATTTAAAGGTAAAACTTGTGGTTAGCAATGCTTCCTTTGAGAATAACTTATTAAAAAATAGCAACGTATATGCCCTTCGGTTTTAGCCGCCCGTCGTCTATATACTATACCTATAGCCTTTTTAACCTTCCCCAAGAATCAATGTATTATGCAGAAATCCTTTTTTTCTTTCTTTATAACATTAAAGTATAGACTCTTGATAAATGTTTTAGACATAGAATTATGAAATCGAGCGCGGTCTCTACCAGGCAATTTTTTTTCAAATCTATGATTTTAGATCTTATTTGACTTTTTATTTATAATAATGTTAGTGAACATAGGTATATTCCGACATTACTAAGGAAGTTTATGACAGCAATTAAGCTTCCGTAGTTTTTTTTTATAATAAAGAGGCGTTTGAGTTGACTCGGTCAATCGACCGAGCACACTCAGGTGTCAGAGTTCTTTGGAACAGACTCTCCGTCTCTGACGGATGGCAGCCGAGACCAACGGCATAAGTTGCCTTCCGAAGCACGCGGAATTATCTTCACCAGATTCAAACCTGCAATGTCCTAACTAAACTTAAATAACTGAACAAAGTATGCTTCTCGTAGAAATCGAAGGCCCCCAAGTCTACAGGCAAACGCTATAACTACTGTACCATAGAGGTAGTTATAAAAAAAGTAATAAAACAGATTTAAAAATATAAATAAATAAATTAAATCTTTGATGTGATTTTATTTTAGCTGTATGGCTATTAGCCATTGAAACAAACCACTCCAACTCAACTATTAATTCTATAAAATGCTTTTATTTTTACTTTTATAAGTAGATATTTCACATTGAAGACTGATTTATGTCCAGAAAGCAGCCGGAGTCCATATTTAGCACTGGACTTTTTGTGGTCGTAACGAGAATAACAGTATTTAATTTGAGTTTCTTGTCTATCGATACCAAAGCTTTATTTGGCTCCCTACAAAATCACAATTGTTTTATTTAAAAGCTAGCTGACCTGACCTTTACAACCCTTGTGTTGGAAACGAGGTTGTCCCCGAATAGTACTTAAGAATTAATCCGAACAAAACAGCGACGACGATTTATTGTGAGTACGACCATAACGCTGCTTGTGGATTTACTCATTTTATTTATATAGCTTTTACTATTTACGAAAATGGCGTCTAGTATGTCTATATTGACCCATAAATTTTATGTTGATTAAAATAATTTACCGAATACGTACCGCTAAATTTAAACTGGAGATATTTCACCGTTTTGCATCACATATCCGTAAATCACGAGGATATCGACTAAACTTACTGAATCAAATAAAATTATTAAGAGAAAATTAGTCCTTTACTTTTAAATGTAAGGCAAATTGTAACTTACATATTTATATTTTGTGCAATGAAGTACCTATACTATACATAGTGTATAGATAAAGCTCATACACACACATCCCCGGCACACACATTGCCCGAGTTGTATAATGTACTCGTAATAGCGAGGAAACTATACTTTTTTTTAAATATTTGCTGTATTTACCGTTAAGAGATGTAGATTTGGAATTAATATCATAACGACCTACAATATAAAGTGTCAATAGCATTAATAACGTTTTCGTAAATCGAAACTTTCCATTTTCTGCCCTTTTTACTCTTTTAATTTACATTTATTGTGTAGAGATTGTGTGCCTAATAATCTGCTCTAGGCGAAGCTATACAAAAAACGATCGCTCGCCAATAAGAGTTTATTAAGCGAAGAAATACTCAATATCGCCTACGTTTTTATGAATAAAAGATTTCCAATTTATTTCTGACCTCAACACAATATCTCGTGTCTACATCTTGTTTATCAGAAATACAGGTAAGTGGCAGGGCTTTAAACTGATTAGGGAAGCTTTATTTCATTATTAATATTTTTAATCCGTAATATTTTTATATTGCCTCAGTTCTTCCTCATAAATGGGGATAAAAATATCGCGGGATATGGGAGCATCGGGATAACACTCATATGATGATAATGAATTCATACGTCTAATAATAAAATAATGCGTCTCAGTCTTTCTGTTTGTTTGTCTGGCTTGGTCTCCAAAACGGCTGAACCGATTTGGCGAGACCATAAGCAGATGGCCAACATTGTGTGATGTAACGAAGAATGTTAAGTGACAACTAGGTATTACTGTTACTTTTTAATAATAATAATAATAATAAATGTTTATTTCTTGAACTTGTGTTTACAGTAACAATATATGATTGGAATCTCCATTTAAGCATAAGATACTTGTGTTTGGAGAGTCCGCTCCTTCACAATTAGCATACTTAACCAAAAGCCAATAATTTATAGATTTAATACAATTTGAGAAAAACTGAATTTAAAAATAAAAACAGAATTAAAAGTTTAACAAAGCTCAGTATAACAGTCGGTTTAAAAATTGATTATGTTTTGTGTGTGTGTGTGTGTGTGTGTGTGTGTGTGTGTGTGTGTGTGTGTGTGTGTGCGCGTGTGAGTGTGTGTGCGTGTGAGTGTGTGTGTGTGTATCTGTGCTATATATGTATGTTGTTATATATTTTACAAATAACTACATAGGGATTCGACTTCATCATAGGTCAAATTTTGTAAAAATGAGGTTAAAGTTTTTTTACAGATGCGGTAAGACAATTCATAGATATTTAGATCTTTATTTATATTATTATATAGATGCGAGGACTGTCTTACGAATTGTCTCTGCGCATATGAAGTGTTAGTGGGGACAACCGGAACGACCGCATATCTACGTCTTCTCTCCAACACACTGGGGTCAAACTGTAGCGTTTTATGTGTTTTAAGTATTATATTTAATATATAAAGCTTCCTAACAGAAAGAAGTTTACATTCGGAATAGAGATCAGAAGTAGTATACCAATAAGGTTTAAAATACATTAATTTAAGAAGGGTACGCTGTGCTCTTTCTAAATGCAAAAATTCTGTTTTTGCTGCTCCACCCCAAATTGGTATACAGTATACTAAAATTGACTGAGCAAGTGAAACATAAATTTGACTTAGTAGGCTACCATTGGCAATATATCTAAGTGTCTTAAATACCCAAATCAATTTACGGATTCTGGCAGTTAGGAGCTCCAGATGCGAATACCAGGTAAGTCGCTGATCTACCATGACGCCCAAATATTTAACTTTTTCAACCTTTTCTATTTCATTACAGCTACAAATTAGAGAATTAACACAGGTGTGAATTTTAATTTTAAAGTCCAGACCAGGCTGTGTACTATTATAGTTAGTAAAAGTGATAAAATTAGTTTTTTCCTTTTTAATTACATAAACATGGTCATAAGTACTTAAAGATATTAATCAACTTATGTAGTTCTAATAACTAAAAATGTTTATAGATGTAACTACTAAAATATATATGTTTTGTTTTCACTTTAACCAAGTATCAAAAATAGGCAAAATAATAAAATTGGATCTTATCATTTTGCCGTTAAACTATTATGTAGTTTGGCAAATATTGTAATTAGCCTGTAAGTTATGAGAAATAAATAAAAAAAAAAATACGTTGTGCTAGAGCACAACATTAGCACAGCGTATAATGATAGATATAGGAATTTCAAAGACAGTCGCTTAGCTATTTTGTATACCAAATCCGTGCAACGCCGCGGATAATAAGTAACTAAATTAAGAGATATCAATTGAAATTTAATGATAGAGCCGTCGATAAGGTTACTTTTAAAAATTGTTTTTCACCCAAAAATATCAGCTCTAACCGAATTAGGCTATCTTCTTCTTCGTCCGAGCGTGTTTCACGGTTGCATCTTTGGCTTACGATTACCATCTACCGATAGCAGCCGGGACCAACGACGGCTTAACGTGCCTTCTGAAGCACGGAGAAGCTCAAGATAGAAAATGCCACTAATGGCTACCAATCCAAACATTGCCGCGCACTCGCATCGCTTGACGCGCGCTTCTGTGCTCAACTGAATTAGGGTATAACCAAACCATGCTTACTGCCTTTGATGATTATATATCGGTGGTTATTTTATTATCAGCACTCGGCGACGACGGGACCAATCCCTTAGTGGTGCGGTGAAGGTTAATTGTTAATTAATTAACGAACATTCACTTACGCACCTGTACTGTAATACTCATTGGAGATGTGTATGATAGTCGCTCTACTTTGGTACCTACCTAAGGGCCTGGAGGTAATGTGAATTGGTGGATTTACTGTTGACGTTATATAGGTTTTTTTTAGGTGGCATCGCAAACAGTTAGGTACCACATGTTTTATTATATGTAATATGATTTGTCTAAGATAATGGACCACCTACCAAATGCAGTAAGTATATTTATTTATTTTTATTTACTTTACTTTTATTGTATAAAATAAAAAATTAACTTAATGTATGTTTTCTATAAGTACGAGTTTCTTTATTTGTAAATAAAGAAAAAAAGCAGCTTTTTCGCCCAAAGGATAAGCATAGCTATCCAGAGGGGAAACGCAGCCAGTGTCCTTACTACCATGCTTTACAGGCAAGAGCACGAAGTTCTAAATCACAAAAAAAAGTAAAATCAATACTTTAGTGTGTGTAAACGACCACGATTCTACCATAAAAACTACTATTATACATTTTTCTTTGTACCAATGAATTTATGGATTTCTATCTGGATATTGTCTCGTTCAATCCCTTTGTTTTAGGTAGCCGGGTTATAGTAAGTAAGGAATTATTTGTTTTTTTCAATTAAATAAAATTGGGAAAGGGTAAAACCTGATTCATATTTAGCTACGGTAAAAATTCATGGACTGCCAAACCCTTTTGCCTTCTCACCATAAAAAATATGACGATAGAATAAGTTTTGCAACTCCCGCCCTCTATATTTATCTAAAGAAACCACTGCATACATAAAATTCGTCATAAATATGCATACTGCAAGTCATGCTGTTTGCTGTGTGTCAAGAGCTGCTATTTTGCTGTAATAGCCAGTTTTGATAGTATAAGGATTCATTCACAGAGGGCGCTCGTCGTGCTTTTGCTAAGAAAATTCACTAGATGGCATGCATTTGGAGCATTTGAAAGGTGAAAATAGACGCATAAAAATACTTGATACTATTATGTATAGAGAATCTTATTTTTTGCACGTAACTATTGGAGGAGGATTGCCGGGACAACATCAGGCTCCGCAAGGCAGGCAGGCGATATAAGGTCTAAGTACTTACCAAGGTTTATAATGTTTCATTATGTCAGCCCCACCACAATCATGAGGATCAACTTTTTTATCGGAGGTACCTACCAGATAGTTTACAGTAGGACTCAACTTCAAAGAAGTTACTGCCCCAAAAACTGCCACTTTAACTACACATTTAAAAGTTATTTGCCAAATGATGATTACAGTTTATTCAAGAGTTTAGAATATACATTATAGGTAATTAGATGTGCGCTAATAATATTTTACCCATAGATCGTATAAAAAGTCAAAATGGACAATGATTTAAATGTTTGGCGTTCACAATTTAATAGTTTACAGCTATTAGGATAATTTATAGCCGTTTAATATTGCCGAACCTGTGGAGATTTGATTATTTGATGTTATATTTTTTGTGAGGCGAGACGCCAGGGATCGCGTGTCGCGTGCTTCTCACGTTGTTTTTTCGGTTTCTCTTTGGGGTGCATACAAAAAAATATCATAACGTACACTGACTTAATATGAAGGGGTTCTTAGATGGAATACATTAAGTTAATTTGAAATGATCGATTGGCGGTTTAGTTTATATGGCTGTACTAGGAGGAAATTAATAAAGACGGTAAGTAAAATTCCCACACACAGGTCACAGGGCACGGGGATACTGGTGCTAACTAGGTGGTATTTTGTATGGAGTTTGCTATAAGACTATAAGTACAAGGAAGCCCTGACTGACTAATACGCTTTCATCCTGCATTCACAAAATAGCGAAATATTATCTTTTTATATATTTCACAATGTCAAGTTATGTCATGTTTAGTTATTTATTTTTGTTTAGTTTGTTAAAAAAATGTTATTCTTGTTACTTTAGTTAATTTTGATAATGTAATAAAAAGTAAGTATAAAATAGAAAATAAAAAACAAAGTTCAACAATGCAATTTAATGTATAAATATTATAGCTTTATAATTTATGTGTTCATTCAGTCCAGTACACAAATGCGTAAATGACGTCAATGACTACAAACAAAAAAATACCATAACTGGCCAGTGACTACCGGAATATAATTTTTGACAATTTTATAAATTATACAGCCTATCAGTTAATAATGGGTAGCTACGGGCATGTTTTATTGTTACCATGACTTCAAGTATAGGCAACAAGATTTGAGTCGCTATTAAACTATTATGGCTTATTACGGAGCGAACTGTTTGCTTCTTATTAGGTATGGTAGGCAGTAATCATGTTAGTTACATTGCTTGACAGAATACTGTAAAAATGTTTACAATATTACTCTATGGTTTACAATATTACTCTATTATGTGAACGATTAATTCCAAATAATAAAAATAAAACTGTCATCACACTTATTTGCAGTATTTTGTTAATTTCTTGTTTTAATTTTTATACGACTGTAAATACATTTTGAGTAATACGCAAAACACTGCAGAGAAGAAATAAAAATCCTTGAGCAAAGTAAGAGTTTTTAAAAGGTTATTTTTTATTAGATATCATTTTATTTTCTTTTAAGATCGCATCGGGTATCGATTCTGCTAACGTTAAGTCACAATAGTGTCAAAATAGTGTTTTAATTGTTGTGCATTTTACACACTACCTATATACAAGAATTACCTATGACCGTATGATGTGATGTGAATGTAGTGTGTAGTGTGACGATCAGCAGTGATATAAAAAAATATACATTTCTTGTAACTAGTATGTAAAAAGCACTATAATTGAACACTATTTTGACACGATTGTGACTAAACGTTAGCAGAATCGATGCCCAGGGCTGCTTATACTTACACATTTAACCTACAGATAGAACTAATACTTACCCTAATCCGACATACAATAATTATTTGTCAGATAAACATTCATGTACTGTACATAGAACCACTAAGGACAATCTTAGGGTTGACAATGATGGCTTTATATAAAAAAAGTTAGTTGATGACGTTTCTATTAGTCTCAATCTTTCAGCAGTAAATACGACTGAAAATTATAGTAAAATTATTGTAAATTTCAATATTTATAAAAAAAATACACTTTTATATTTCTAGTGCTCCTGTTTTTTAACAACTCTAGGTAAATACCTAGAGCTAGTATATACTAGCTATGTTCCATGGTTTTGTCTCTGCTTGATGTGTATATAACTAAAGTCTTTGACAGCAGGTTATTATCATTTTTTTATTACGTCTGCTCTGCAGTTCCAGAGATCTGGTTTATAAACAAACTCATCAGATTTATTACACATAGAAGTATAGATAATTTCATTTACTTTCCTAGGACCACATTATTGAAATATTTTTAACTACTTTGTTTACTTATCCGTTGTAGATTATTATATTATTAGTCTTCTGATTTTTAAAAGTTAAAAGGTAAGTACTTAATAATAGTTTCGTAAATAAAGTAATAAATATAAAAGAAAAATTAAACATACAAACAATACAATATATGCGGTGTCTTTCTTTTTGACATATCATTAAAACAAGTGCAACAACCCTACGGTCTTGTGGTAGAGGTAGAGAAATTGCGCGGTGGCGCGCGCCTCGTCCGCACCGCGAAACTTGACTCCGCGTGGTTCCTGGTCAATTCTGGTGCTGTCTGCTCTAAGAGCAGTGCTCTTTATGCTCATAAATAACAACGGTGGTAAATCATTTGTGGATCTAACTTATCTATTGTTAACTAGCTTTTGCTCTCAGCTGCGTACGCGCAATGCTTTGGTCGTGTCAAAAATGTAAAAAATGTTCTTTCTCTCCACACCAAATTTTATTTGAATTAAGTAGTCGAGTAATTTACGCAAAAAAGCGTAACACATCATTAAAGAAACTCATACTACCGATACCTAAAAAAACCAAACACATTCGCGTTTATAATAATTACGATTTTTATTAAAAGTTTGATTCTCGGTTCATCGTTTTCTTTGTAAGGTAGAAAGAGGAAGTCAATAGTGATTGTTCGGTGACGCACTGTCTTTGTAACCTTATTATTTTAAGTAGTTATAAGCTAATTATTTAGTGAAGACAAGAGAAAAAATATTTATTGCATCAGTAATAAAAATGTATAATGAAGGTTAGCCATTTACTTGTTGCTTATCGTCTTTGGCACTTTTGTCTTGACGTCTTTATTTCGTTGCAATAAGCAATCCAGGGTGTGGTCATACCTTGGATTGGACACACTTTCTAGTGATATGTAACAACATTCCCATGAAAAAATTAAAAAATCTGACAATATTCTTGGTGGTTGTATGCAAATAGATGCTACGACCCGACCATAATAATAATGATTTCTTGGAAGTAAAAAAATAAATTATGGTCAGTGAAACGGTAGAAATTTGTTAGGTATTGTTTAATCTATCTTGCGTGCTATATAGGCATTAAGTATGAATCAAGTTAAGGAACCCCTAAGGTTAATAGGGTTAAATTTAAAGCAACCATTCGAAATAAATACCAAATTAAAATTACCTTCGACTTTTTATTATAAACTTAAAACAATCATAGATACAAGTATATTAGTAAGTATATGTACTCTTATACACTATTTTCACCTTCGCTTTATGCTCACTAATTGAGCTTTAAAATGGCAATAACCAACTAAAAGATTCACCAATATACATCCTCAGCGTAGGTGATACGGTCAATTAACTATCATATTGGTGTCAGAGTTCTTCGAAACTGCCTCTCAGCCTCTGACGAGATTTCTTTAGATGGTAGCCAAGACCAACGGCTTAACGTGCCTTCCAAAGCACGGAATCATTTTTATTATTAGACAATCAGGTGATTCAAGCCTGCAATGTCCTAACCAAACTGAAAACAAAGTATTCTTCCCTTGAGTATCGAACTTATGACCCCGGTTTACAGGTGTGGCGCTTTTATCGCCACTGATTTCTGGCAACACTTTTGCCGGCGGAAGTAGCTTTCATGCTCTTTCCGCAAAACTTTTGTTTGACAGATAGACAGAACAAGACTTTCAAAAAATGGCGTTCTAGTTGCACGATTTGATGTGTAGCTTTATTGTTTTTTGTCGTGACGATAATTGAAATAGCGCCTTGCTTGTAAGTACTACTGTGTAAATGGTGATACATCAGGAATAAATCAAGATATTGTGGACAAACGTGTTTTTATTCAACGACATAGCTGCATTGCTTATTGAACAAGGGGATCGCAACCTACACATATCCCCAAACAGGCAAAAGCCTTAAACACTAGACCACGGAGGCAGATTCTTGCTTATACTGGGCTTCTCTTCATGAATGCCTAAGTGATTTAAGGACATATTCAAAAACGAAAACTGCGTGTTGGGCGTGTTTGTTCATTTCTGTCGTATTTATATAAGTAGTTAGGTAGTCGTGTGAATTAACTTTTATTCTCTAATAGTCAACAAGCTATGGAATTCACGACGATGCGATCACGTTACGAGGCGCCCGTCGCGCCCAGTAGCGATGCCCGACTCAAGACTTTTTTGTTTCTTCTCTGACAGATCGAATTAAAATAAACGCTTCGATAAGGCGTCCTATAACATTATCATCCTGTATTTGGTTACGTGTGCGAGTGACGGCAGTGGGAACGCGGTAGGTGGGAGCCGATCCTTATGATGATCTATTTTTTTTGTGAAATTCCAATTAGGACGATTTGGAGATTATTAGGTCTGAATAGATTTTCTTAATTTAAATCTAGAAGTATATCCAACCAAAGTATAGTAATTTTAGTTTATTTCGCTTTGTCTCATATTTAGTACACGATAAGGTGTTGAGTAGCTGATTGTATATATTTATAATTTTAGCATCGTTTACATCCCTAAAATCCTACAGTAAAAGAATCAAATGAAAAGTCTATCATGTTATCATCAGCAATTAAAAAATATTCTCATGTAATTAAAGACAATAGTGTTATAAACAAAATAAGTCAAGCGTGGATGCTACTGAATTTTTTAAAAAGGTTTATTTTTTGTTAAACCGTAACAGTTTTGACAGATGGGTATTTTTTATATCGATCAATAATAATAGGATGACACTATGACATGCTTTGAAAGAAATTTAGAAGTCAATCAGAAATGAGTAGATAGATTGTTCACATTAGACTAATAAGAGGGTGTACTAAGCGGTGAAAGTTAGATTTGAGTACCTTATCTTGTTTCACTATAAAATGGACTAAGTGAAGTGTGTAAAATTACAGGATCACGCTCGTATAGCGTTCTATATATATTCAATATTACATTTTATCAAAACTAATAATTCTGCGCGTCTGCCATTTAGTGGTCGTTGAATAAACCATGTCAGAAGCCGAAGGCGGCTCCTAAAGACATTGTAATCCACACGATAGTTATAAAAAATTTAATTGTAAATGTATTAAATATTTCTTGCTGACTCAAGAATAGTAAATCTGTTCATGGTTTGAAGATTAACTAGGTAATATCAGATAATTTCTAGTTTGATGTAGTAGGATAACTGTAAATGTTACATTTAAATATGCCATCTATAATGTAACAAGGAGATAATATGGTCAAAAGTTCAAACACAATTTGATAATTGAAAATATTAAAACAAAAGCAAATTCATCTTAATCGTACCGAAGACTCAAGCGGAGGCAGAGCGATATCCACCTTATCAAGTTACCTAGGCTACTGGGCATCTGCTACAATCTGTGAATAAACATCTTCAAACACATAACTCATATACGAATTTGGTCTTTAAGAGTACAATAGATTAAGTTCATTATTATATGGTAAATTATATTTACTTATAATAAATCTTGACCAGAGAATAATAGTCGCTTCGGTGATTTTATGGAAACATGATATCGTGTTGGCCTCTCACAAAAAGAGTAAAACAAAACTTGACCGAAATTGTTTTAATCTTTAAAAGCTGCACGGATTCAGTTTATAATTAATCATTATGATTACGCAAACAGAAACCAATATGATTATTTATATGATTTTACTGAATTTATATCTGTAGAACTGTGTACAAACTCTGCTTGAGTACGTCACTTCCGATTTTCTGCGACAATTGAATTGTTGTGTTCCGGTTTTAATAGTGAGAGACAGTGAAATTACTAGGTACTATTGTTAAAAATCCTAAGCTATGAGTAGGAAACGTGCTAGTAACATCTCTATAAGGTACATACTAATCACGAGCTGCTGCTCGACGGCGGTGATCGGCTGAATTTTACGCATTCCTTAGATACCTAAGGAATGCGTAAAATTCAGCTTGACTACATAGTAATTGTAAAAAAAGCATTATGTTTCAAATGTTGACGTAGTAAGTAAAGTACAAACAAAAATTTTACCTGAGATTATTGACATTATCTTTTGTAAGTATAGTCCAGTCAAAATACTCATAATGAAATCTAACAAATCCTTACAAATGAAAATTTGTTTTTATTATTTCTTTGTTAATTTGAATGCATAATTAAGGGTTAAATCACCAAAACTAATATAAATCTACAAATATAAGTACATAACTACAGGTTTTTTATCTCCAGTGATCACTGACATAAAAAAACTGACGTGATAGGAAGAGACACCGTACGATTTGTTTGAACTAACTTGCGCATGAAATATTGGTTGTAGTCAGCTACCGATGGTTTGCTGGTCTACCTACCGCGGCTACCGACCACATAAAAAACTCACTGTTCTGTTTTAAGTTTCTTGAATTCCTTCGAAGCAAATACGTATGTTTAATCGCACGTAACGATTTATTTAATTCGGCGCGAGTAAAACATTGAAACAAAAAATAAGGACGACGCATTAGAGCAGATCTAACACTTGTTTTCTGAACTTCGTCTAACATGCCTCATATTATTAAATGCTGTGGTTAGAAAAGTTGACTGAGACATTATTTATAGATATACTGGGAATATCCTTCTGTTTAATCACCCGAATTCAAAAGCGGTAAAGTCAAAAATTTGCCTCTGAGGCGCCTACCTGAGGTTTCCGTGAAGCGCGGATTGCGTGTCAAATACAACCGCGAACATCCAGAAGAGGATTTTAAGCGGAGCCTCACCAAATGAACCATAGGTTTCACCGTTCATTACTGTTCAAAATTACCGCTTTAAATAACTAAAACGCTACCAATTCCGAAACAAAACTCAGTTAAACGGTAAAAATTGCTACCGTTTTGAAACTTGATCTGTTTTCGTAAATTACAGCTGGTGAAACCGTTTCTTTAAGTGATCTTTTAGAAACGGAATAAAATGAAATTCTCGCCAATAACTTTCATACCTCGGAGACATAACAAACTTCTGGCACGAGTGCAGCAGGTGATAACAAAACAGCAATAGATCGAACGAACTGACGTCCTAAGAGTAAAAACGCTTTGCGACTTTTTTTGCATATTTTTGGAAACCACAATAAAACCGCATACTTGTTAAACAACGTCAAGGCGTGCGATTATTTAAAAACTTTTACCAAAATGCTCTCACTAAATTACACTCTCCATTCAAAGAACTTCAGCACACATGGCTTGCCTGCTTAATGATATGTAAAATGCTTACCCTGAAGTAATATATTAATTAACTCTCGCATACCCAAATTTATTAAGGTTGGTAGATACTTTAACTTATATAGGGTGTTAAATTGTAAACAGAAATATAGTGCTGGTAGATATCGTACCCTTTTTTATTAGCTTTATAAATAAATCATGTCCAACAAGACCACAGTCTAATCAAACAGGAATGAATTTGGGAACAAAATGATTTAGAATCAACCCCCTGTTTATAGACTACTCATAAACTTGTCACTTCTTGACGATAATTAAGCCTCATTGAAAGCTTTTGTGGATCTTTATTGCGTAACAACCTCACAAATTACATGTATTGATCACCTTGATAGAGCAGCTCTGATGTATTGGTATCTACTATTGTCTACTTCGTCAAGTTATTACATGGAGGGCTCAACTGGATGTTTAGGTTGAAGCAATAAACATGATTTGAGTAATAGCTTGCGAGAAAAGGTTACAATTTTTTATAACAACTTTGGCTAAAACTGCAGTTTAGGTTTCAAAACTAACACAATTATTTCTCGCACATAAATAAAGTTAAAGAAGGATAAGCACGGCCCGTAGTACTCCCTACAAGCCGAGCCAACAAATAAAGTAGCTATTTGGGAAGTTTTTGAACCTTCTGTTCGTTTCATGATAAAACTAAGAAATTCAAATTGATAATTCTAATTTCTACAATATAATATTCCCATATTGTTTATCATGATGTGAGTAGAATAGGAATTTCTCAGGTATTTAGAATATGAATTTATGATCTCATGCTCTCGTCGATAGAGTTTAAGTCTGGCGGCTCACATTGGAGCGACCAAGTGATGCATCAATTGTACACCGCGAGGGGCCGCCACTGTGTCCGATACCAGTCATTCGTTGGCTGGGGATTAACTCAGGTTATCGATATTATAAACTTGTTTCGAATATAATATATTTCAACATAAAATTAATCAATTATATTTAATTAACTGAACGATTTAAGCACATGCGTGATCAAAATCTTTATTTTAATCAACCCTTATTATTTTAAATTATGGACTAAGTAGTATCAGATAAAGGCAATAAAGGTTACTTGTTCTCGAGTGGCACAAAAGTTTTTGGTTTCCACTATTGTTGGACTGGTAGTAGGTATAACTAATGCTTTTCTTTTCATTTCAATTCATAAACATATTTTAGAGTATGCCATTTAATTTTACAAATAACAAGAAAGAAAATAAGCTAATGGCATTTTGCTTTCCTTATCCTCAGCTCATTTTGAGATGAACACTGCAGTAGCTTTGATTTTGACTGACATAAGAATGTTTAAACCGTTTTAACCTATGGTTGCACCCTGAATAGTTTCGAAATCCACGATCCTTTAAATGAACTTCTCGTTAAATACTTACATGATCAATAACAAATCAATAAAATCAAATCGATATTTCTATAAAATCACATCTCTCAGACGTTCATGTATTGTGGAATCATTCACGGCATTTCGGGGAAGCTTGGCTGGGAGACGTCATTCCAGCGGCGCGCGCGCAGCATGCGCGAAACACCGCCGACACCACTCGATCGTAGATAAAGACCACTTATGACATGAACCATGCTTTTATTCCAACAAATTGATTTCGAACATACCTAGAGGTCGTATCGACGGTTCCGATCTCTGCTCGGTGTACCGTCGGAGGAACAAAGAGGCACTGATATCGTTTATAAATTGACACGTTATTTCAAACTGGTATACCTCACCGGAGACTTGATCGATAGGACCTTCAGATTCAGATAACATGTCATGTAATGACAGCATTCGATTTGAAGAGTTAACTCTGAGTACGCTGTGATGGCAATACCTAATAAGATAGGACTAAATATATTGTAGTATAAAAAATGGTGCATTTTTTTTATACATAGGCCTTCTATATCTATAGGCTAATCTATAGATTACTATATCACTCTCCGGACCTAACTATTTCCATACAAAAACACCGAGCCAATCTGTCGCTCTGCTGTGTTTTTACCTTAAAAGACAAGACAGGACAAACAAGCGAACACATTTTAATATGGATATAGTATGAATCTTAGACATTCCCCTTAATTTGTTTAGTAATTAATGTCTTTCTGCCTTGAAATGATGGAAGAGGTTTTAAAGTAGCAATAAAATGCATTTTACATGCATCTTGCACAATGTTCATTCATTCATTTTTATATATAGGTATATAGTAGTTACAAGACACAGATATATTATATTTACGGAACCATCACCATTTTTAAATAAGTAGGTATACTTATTAAAGACCGTGGGAAATCCATTACTTACACGGGATTTGCCTATAAATTATGAAGGAATTATTGCCACACTCCACGATTGGCGTAATTGTAAGTATTTTAATTCAGGTCTTGTCTTATATGTCAAGTCAACTTCATAGGCTCTGCCGGCCGCTCCTGCAACCTTGTGTGAATTGTCACTTAGGAACTTTGTAGATTTAATGTTGCCCAGAAGTAATTAATAACATCCAAGGTTCCAAAAATAATAAAATATGATTATTTTCAGAATAAAATTAATATAAGTATAAAGCAATTATTATATTAATTAAAAACCGATTTCAGTATTGATACAAAAAATATTAGTATTTAAAATAAGTTTAAAAGAACTACAGAAAGCAAATGATCAAAATTTCAAACGTTTATACTCCGTTTACCTATCTCTCTATCAAAATCTCGCTAACGCAACGAAAGCGATTATTTTAGTCGAAATAGTTTCAAAATGAACACGTTCAGCAATTATTACGCTAGAGCCATGATCAAGATAACCGATTATTAATCGCCGCTAATTACTGCTGGTGTTAGTTCGACCTTTATCTGGACACCATTTACCTACGACTGTCGGCAAAAAAAGGCACAAAAAGCGTGAAGAAAGGTACATTTTGTTACTCGGTTCCGCTGGTCGCCGTTTCACCTGTTCATTGTTTGCCTGGCGGCTGCTCCAACAAAAGGGTTCAAATATCACAGTTTTCGGGGATAATGGCAGCCAATGCAATAAATCTTATCGGTAATAACTGCACTTGCGGAGGCTAAGATTATCGCTTTAATGCATGGTTTAAGACGCTGTGATTTATTGGACCTTTATCCTGTTTGTGTTACTCAAATACTGTCGATACCCGTGTCTTTTATGTGATGAGAAAAATGGATGGTTTAACGATATCACGTTAAATTACAAAACTATCAAGTATAAATTAAATATTACTAAATATTCTTATAAGTAGTATACTGATACCAAAACGAGTCTATTAAAAATTAAGTAAACTTATAATTGCACATTCTGTAATTGCCGTAAAAACCGTCAACCCTTCAATGAAATGTGTCTCTAATCATGTTTGTATAAACGCTTGCCTCCCACGTGACCGCGCGAAACGGATGTAAACGTCGGAGCAGGGAGTCTCATCGATAAATCCAAAGTTCGCCGCCGGCAAGGGTTTTGGGAGCCATCAATCATTATGCAGAGGAGCGACGTCGCTGGAGGTTTTTGTATCACAGAGCAATAGCTGCATGCAGATGCTGAACTTAAGATGTTTTGATCTAACCAACTCTTACTTGCAACTTTATCTACATCTATAGTGCTCATGAATTCACAATATGGTACTAGGTATATAAAAAGCTTATTATAAATCTACGTGCCATATGTCAACTGTACATTTCAATTATCTCATAGAGGACAACAGTATACCTTTTAAAATGATTAAAATGAAAATGCAAAGTTCGCCTGCTCGGTCAATTAAAAGTTTTCATTTTCAGTTGATTTAAATACATAGTTCCTATATTCACACTTATTAATATCTAATACTAAGTTTTATATTCGTTTCTATATTCCTATATTTTTTCCTATATTCTTTTGATCCGATAAGCTGTACCTAGCCAAAATGCTAGATTCACTTGTTTTTAGTTCCTCCTCTGCTCTAAGCTACACTGTGCAATATTCTAACGAGTCCTTATTAAAAGCTAAACTGTTGCGGTGGATGTCAGACGTAATCTTTGATACATGATAACTAGAGGCGAAGTCACATTAAATCAGGTTGCTTGCACTCGCAAGCATAATTTACTTAATTTCACTTACTTATTGATAAAATTGGTGTAATGCCAGCTTCATTGCATGTTCAAATTCTCGCGGGATGATATATGAGTAAAATTAATAGTGGTAAAATTAAGTAGTCATCTCGTGAGAAAATATGTTTTACTTCCTCTTGCTCGGAAATAGCTTCATTATTTAAAAAAAACAATACGTCAATAGACTCATTGCTGGCCTAAGACAACAATAAAATAAAAAAATTCATTGCTGGCCGCTACTGGAGGTTTTTTAATGTACACGTTTTCATACATTAGGTTTTTTAGTTTCACTCTGGACAGCTTACCAAAAAAAACCTATTCTAGCGGTCGTTAATGGAAATTGCTGGACACTTTTGTTAGTTTGGTACTATCTATTAATTTTTTTATCGTTTAAAAATATGTATGAACATTTCAAAAAGTTTCAAAAAAAGAACACAGCGAATGCTGGCTTGTTGTTGAAGCCATTTTAAAATTTGATATGATGTTGTTTCGTCTCAAGAAGATTTCAGAGAAAGTAAAGTACTATACAAGCCTCGGCCGAAATTGAAATTTACGTCCTCGGCTTCACCACGTCCTTTTAAAAGCACTTGGCAAAGCCTCAGCTGCGCTTCGGCCTTGCAATATAACTCGGCCGTAAAGCGCTTCATTTTTGGCCTCGACAGGTAATGAACTATTAATTATTTTGCAACGGAAGTAAAAAAAAAGTCCGAGTTTATGACAAGAATTTGAGTTTTTTCGAGTTTGAACATTAGAAACCCATGGTATGTAGAAAATTCAAGTAGTCGCCCATCTTTTTTGCTAGTATCCTTAAGTTACATTAGAACCTCGAAAGTCATTGAAATACTATACGCTGTAGTATTCTTTGTAAAAATTATTAAAAACGGCCACATTTGACACTTTTTGTAAAGGTTTCTAAAGCGGATAGTATTTCTTTCGATATTTACTTTCGGGGTTCTAATGTAACTTAAAAGGATAGGTACTAGCAAAAAAGATACATTAATTTTCTGTATTTTCGAGGTCGCTAGCGACATGCATCAATCAATTTTTAAATCCTTACGTGGTTAGTTATTACAATCATAACATAACATGTAACTATATTATTTGATTGCAATACTTAATATGTTTTCCGTATAAAGTTAGTAATTTTTAAAGATGGCCTTACAAAGAACAATACAACAGTCATTACGGTCAAGAGAATGATGCTAAAGAGTGTGATTTGTAAGCTCGCCCAGAAACGTTTTGGCGAGTGTTTTGATTGATTTCCCTATAATATGAGCCCATGGGTACATACTCAGTTTAAAATATTTTCAACTTTACACTCTTAGATACAAGCTATAGTTTTAAATGGTTTGTAGTAAAAATAATAACTGATGATGTGTATACAATATTGTTTGTTATGTGTAGGTTATAAAGTCGAATTTCTATAAATATGTTAAACAAGTGCATCAAGCTGGTATGAAATCAGTTCACGACTGAAATCTAGCCGCGAGCTGGCGATTAGGGTGTGTAGAATGTAGGCGGTGTAGCCTTGAAGTCCGCAACATTACAGACTTTCAAAATGATTAGAAATACCTTGAGGTGAAAATAAGGCATTGTATAAAACTAGTGTGCCTTCCTTACCCATGTACTAAATTAAAAATACGTTCCGTAAGTGTAGTACTACTGTAAAGATATAAATCAATAAAATTTATTTTTGATAGCATAAATGAAAAGAAATCTATAATATCTATGACAGATAAAGACTGTAAATTTTTTTAATAAGTAAAAACCGTTTTTCTACCACATTTTTAGTAATTTTAATTTTATAATTAATAATAATAGCAGCTTAAAAGGTTATATAACCTGTGCTATGCTGATGATATTGTCCTGTTTTCTCACTCAGCATCTGATTTACAAACAATGCTCCAAGATCTGAGCGCAGCAAGCCTCAAGCTGGACTATCAATGAATCGGTCAAAGACCAAAGTAATGACTAACAGCACCAAACATATTTTTAAGATCATGATGGATGGGCATCAATTGCAGTATTTCTAGGAATACCTGTATCTGGGCCAGATAGGATCCTTTGATAACAGGCAAGATCGAGTAATCGCCGCTGCACTGACAATGCCTAGAAGAGCTTCTGGTCCATGAAAGGCACCCTTGCACTTTCCCTCAAGCGAAAGCTCCTAGACATGTGCATTATACCTATCCTAACCTACGGTGCACAGACATGGTCATTTACCGAAGCTCAGTCAGTCCAGACTCAAGGTTTGCAAACGAGCTATGGAGCGCAGTATACTGGGCTTCCGGCTAATAGACAAAGTGAGGAACACCAAGGTATGTAGGAACGAAAATATCCAAATTGAAATGGGACTGGGCAGGACATGGTTGTCGTATGCGGCCAGAAAGGGCAGCAATGACCACTTTTTGGATACCGGACGGCCAGCGAAATAGAGACAGACCAAGGAGGAGCTGGCGTGACGATCTCGACAACTTTTGGTCAAGTGGCCAGAGGTTTCCCTGGATAGAAATGAGTGGAGAAGGAGGGGGGGGGGGGGTCTTTGCTCAGCAGTGGGATACATTAATAGTAGGCAAAAAAATAGCAGCGAGAGGAGTGATCATGTAAATTCAAAAGTAACCTGTTTCTTTAAACAGTTCTAATAGAATCATGACATCTATATGTGGTGCAATTCCTTAAATAAAGGAGTTCATGATCCTAAATGTGTTTGTTATGTTGTCCTACAGGCATTAGAGCTTTGTCGGTAAGTACCACCCGCGGCGTAGTCCTGGCTGCTGTTTATCACTGTAACTGTTTGGACACTCCCTAATTATTTAAATGCATAGTATTACTGCAGATGAGCTAAGCTTCGTGGTTAAGATTATGGTTATTTATGCGAATGTATTCTCCATATCACCAATTTACTAATAGTATTTTTTGAAAGTAACGAAATTGTCTATTAGAAATTTAAAGCATTTTGATTTGAGCTTCGGGAAAAATTGTGCTCTATTTATTAAAGCAGTTTTTTTTTTAAAAACGTTGTTTTATAACTATTCGGTCTTTATTTTTGCATCCTATTAATTTGACTAACAAATCCTGGCCTGTGTCTTTCTTTTCTCTACTCGCAAATTATGCAGCTGATATTTTTTGATGCCCTAATGCAGCTTTACTGCTAGTAACTAGAGGTAGATACAAAGAAATGTAATTTCTCGTTGAGACTTGAGATATTGTAGCAGACTGTTGAGTAACACGACATTATGGCGCTCGTAAAGGAGCAGTTGGCTTTTGAACCCGATGAGTGAGCCTTCATCGTTTGTTACTGTCGCGACTGGGGCTTGTCGACTTGTGAGCGTAGATCCCAGAGATTTTTTCCATTTACTTTGTATTTTAAAAGAAATCTTCATTGGCAGAAATCATCTAAAACTTTATTGCAATTGAAAAAATACGGTAGGTGGATTTAATGTCATAAGAATTTCTGTACCAGTAAAACCTTAGGCTGTAACCTTTTGTTCGCTAAATATTTATACGCTTAAAATTTTGTTTAATAAGCGAAGAGTTTTTAATTCTATAGGTTTTGATATAAGAGATAACATTATCGGGCTTATAATTATGTACCTTAGTACTGCTGCTCAAAAAAAAAAGAGAACAATTAAATGCTCCTTGGGTCGGGTCTGTAATTTAATTTCAAATTCATATATAGGTTAATGTGTTAGCCCGATGATCACCTACTTTCTTTTAAATCATAGAAGCATTATAAGGATATTGCAGTTTTCAAAATGTAATTACCAGGATGAAGATGCTTAGAAATTAGTTGATCGAATGCATATATTGTGCAAAATTGAAAACCTGTAGCAACTACCTATATACAACCTACAATACCGAGATGAAGGAGCTAATTTTGCCAATCCATTAATATTCCGTATTTTCCCATAGAGTTTAGCCTAACTTACTACATAATCTAGGAAATTTTGTTCTAGCGATAGACGATATCGATTTATTTAACATTACTCGTAACAAGAGGCGCCTTTTCCGATAATAATGCGATTAATAATGTTGCAAAGCAAACGGGAATATTTTGAGCGGGACCCGTATAAATCGAGCTCGATCGGAGTTACGACTATTATCCTGTCGATACTTCGACCTCAGTGCACGAGTAAAGCTGAATTACAACACTGTTTACTGTCAAACTTAATTTCTTACTCGTGTCGCTCTAAAGTTCAAGTTAGTTCTAGCTAAGGGAAGCAAGCCTTTTTGGTTCTTATTATTTTACTTATGACATTCAAAATTGATATGATGAAAAGAAAAATAAAGCTATTTGTGTCAAAAAAAATAAGGTCAAATCTAAATGCTTACCTGCTGAGATCTAGAGAGGTAAAAAGTTTAGTACATTGCTCTATGTTTTCGATTTTTTAATATAAGTAATAAATCTAATCTTAATATTTACAATTCATTTCCTAATATTGCATTTAGAACATAGAACTAGGAACGCGGCTCTAATAGAAGTAGCATGACAAGCTAAACTGTCTTACCACTCATACACGATATTTACGTGTATGCCATCCTGGGGTTCACAGTCTACTAATGTCTATTGCGGAGTATATACAAGGACAACAAAAAAAATCAATTTTGGGTATTAATGCCGATTTATGCCTTCACCATATGTAAAAATAATTGTATAAATCCAAATATGAGTTCTCCTGATACTTCTTTTTACGTTTTATACAAGTTAAAGCCTTATATTATGTAAAATACTACAGCACATTCAACGCCATTTTGAATGAAAAAAATATTATTCAGTCAAAAGCATGTGCTAAGCATAGTGTTGTTGCTCTTACGTTTCTTTCGTCAAGTATCGATAAACGAAGTTAGGAGGCGAGTTTGGAGTAAAATTCGGGATTAATTATCAACATAATTCTTGTAGGTAAATGTCAACGGGAAATGAATGAAGAAACCAGTTTCCGAAATTGCTAGTGTTACCATAAAATTCCGGAAGATGCCAATTATTCTTGTTTGTAACGTCTTACTAAAAATGTTTACATATTATATGACACTCTTCGGGATCGAAAAGAAAAGACGAAATGTCTGGTTTTCTTATTTCCCTGTGACATCTGATGAAGTAAAACTAGACGTGGGGTTTAACGTCAAGTCAAAACCAGAGAGATGGTTAAAAAAAATCAGATAATTGGATTTTCAAGGTCCAATGGACTACAAAATCATAACAGTGGCATTCACGCTATTTTTAACCCAAAAAGAGGGGTATTATAAGTTTGACGTGTCTGTCTGTGGTAATGGATAAAGCGATTTCAGTTTTGTTTTTTTTTTGTACTAACGGTGACTTATGTGCGAGTGTTTTTAGATATATGTTTGATGAAAATCGGTTGAGCCGTTTGTAACTTGTGGGGGTGAAAGGGGAAAAGAATAACCGCATGCCTGCAAATATATACTCGAGTGGGGTCTGAAATTAAAACGCATCACGTCCACAGTACAAAATAAAATGTTCAATGAAAATAGGTTAAGCTGTGAAAAAGCTCTAGGGGTATTAGTGGGGAAAATACCTAATGCCTGGAAAATATATGGGTGAGGGGGAGAGGGGAAGAAATAAGTCGAACTACAGACAAAATTGATATAGGTATAATAAAAAAAAAATATCAAAACAATGATGCCAGACCTTAGAGGGTCCAATGACCTCTGTGACGCAAGAGTGTGCAGGGTGAATTGAGCTTTTACCCACTTGATATGAATTAATAATCAAAAAGGGAAACGGACGTAATATAAAACATTACAGCAGCTATTAAACATTAGTTCTACAGTATATTAGGTCGATTGACTTTAGAAGGTACTAATACATTATGCAAGCAACTTGAAAACGTTAAATCAAGCATGACTAATAATGCGCCACGACGTCAAGCTGGCACGTCTTGGGTTTGCCCCTTCCACCATACCAAGCCCCGTGGGAGGTGGCATGGTCAAGACACCTGTTTCCACGAGACGTGATCGTACCACCGCAGGCCACTCTTTTGAAGCTTATCTATCTGCTATGTTATGGATATGAAGGCTGTCCCGAACGTGGTGGGAGTTTCTAACGCGGTCTTTTCGCGATATTTCACACATCCAGCTCAGCGGACAGTTCTAATGATGGTTATATAGACCTGACCCTTGAGACTGACCGGCATTCTGGAATCACAAGTGAAACCAGTCATCTCAGGCCATTATGCTCATGATCCTGTTTGCTTCGACTTCTGGTTATTTTTTCATATTGTTGCATGATATACTTATCGTATCGAGTCTGGCTAATGACCACCACCGCCAGATGCATTGTTTGTGACTTAATAGTTTAATAAATAGTATTCTTCATGTCAGACCATGCTAGCCCATACAGATATAAACAGTAAATTATGATTAAATTTAAAAAGTGTAATAAATTCAAATATTAATAAAAACCAATAAAAAAATAACAATAATAATTCAACGTAATCTCAATATATCGATGCTACGCGAATCTGTTACTTCACTAATTTTGCCTGCTGTCATGTCAAAATGGCAACAAATAGACGTAATAATTATACAAATGAAATGAGTTATTACTTTTTAGAGTGACGATAAGCATTGAACATCGTGTCTCTGTCACTCTGAAAAATATATATATGGCCATCGCGTGAAAATACATTATTATCTCACTAATGATACAAACCTATTAATTATAATGAATTAGATGGTTTCGTGCGATTGGCAAGTCGTCCTGGTTATTTAGAAGATTAAAAGATGTTTTTAAGTTAGCTTATTACGCAACAAGCGACCCGCCCCGGCTTTGCATGGGCATAATAACCTTGCTCTTAAATCACTCTATCTATAAAAAAAAACCGCATCAAAATCCGTTGCGTAGTTTTAAAGATTTAAGCATACAAAGGGATATAAGGACAGAGAAAGCGAATTTGTTTTATACTATGTAGTGATAACCGAAGACAAGAGGTCCGCTTAAGAAGGGACTGAATAAATTAACCGGCTTGGTATTACATGGATCTCACAACTTTTGACGGTAGAACAACTAAGCGAGACTTGGAATTTTTATAAGTTTTGTTTTTGATGGTATCTCATTTCTTTTTGTAGATTACAGAGAACTACTTTACGACATACATATTGCCTCTTGATTACGCGGGCGAAGTATAAGTATGCAGGTACACTGGTTCGTTCACTGCGAATGTAACTTTGTTATCCTATATATTTATATGGGATTACAAAGTTATTTATGCAGTTGGTGTATCTAGAAAACTGGACCAAAATTGCAAAATATTTTAGTTTTCCCTTGGGTTATACACTAAACAATAATAACATTCTAAATTTGAAGCTTATGTATATGCTGCAGTGCTACTACCGCGCTCCAAGATTCTTGCTCTGACTGCAACAACGCAATTTTCTGATATAACTGCAAATCTATTAACAGATTTGGTACTTAGCATTTGGTCATAGCCTAGAAGACCTATGGATACCAGCTCATTAAGATTAATTCAGTTTATCATATTCAGTGCTGTTATTTGAAAGAGCAAATAAAATTAATTTTATAATGTTGCTCTAGTTTATGGAACTTAAGTAAACTGTGACTAATAGAGAAGACATATATCGGGCATTAATGCATACAAATTTTCCAATCAGAATTTCAAAAGAGAATTTTATTGTAAGGACACTCATCTATAAGTAGGTACATATAAATTCGATAATGAAATGGCTTCGTTTTCCTGTCTATCTATTTAATTAGATCATGTATTCAAACCTAACAATAAATAATAGTACTTACTAGTAATATCACGCTAGTGACACTCCAAGTATCAGTACTGTTATCTATTCTGTGGTATCACGAGCGTAAATAGGCTAAAGTAACTGTGCGCTCATCTTTCCCGGCCTTATTTTATATTATGATTATATACTACATATTTATTTATATGTCTTCGCTCTAGCGTGTTTTTCCCGGTTGCATCTTCAGCTTACGTTTCAGAGCCCAGGGTACGCTATTAATCATGGTTCAATGGACCGATTGACGTCTGACCTTTGTATACTATTTATTTATATATATTAGTAATTATAAATAAAAAAATAGTACGTACTTGGTAAATAACAGTCGTATTGAGAACGAGAAGGTATATTTATCTCCAGACCAGAACAAAACCTACGCTCAAATATAACAAACGGCAATACCGTACGTACACTTCGAACTTTTTTACGAATGTGAACTTTTTTCTATTGCTCGAGAATATACATGGAAACTTTTCCTGCTCAGACTCTTCTTTTTGTGTAGGTGACACGGTCAATCGGCCATGCACACCCTGGTGTCAGAGTTCGTTGGAAGCCTCTTCCGGCCTTTAAAATGGTTCCTTTAACGACTACCAGATGGCAGCCGGGACCAACGGCTTAACGTGCATTCCGAAGAACAGAATCATCTTTATTATCAGACAGTCAGGTGAATCAGGCCTGCAATGTCCTAACCAAACTGGAAACAACTAAATAAGCTCTCACGACCCCTGGGTCTACTAGGCTCAGACTGCTTAGTTGGTCGGAGTGGAAATACAGTGCATTTGTACTAAGCCTTAATCCTGTATCATAAAGTCATTTTTGTTTGATTTTGCGATAAGAATAGTTTGTGAACTCATTCCATAATGTGTGTATTTGGTGACGGACCCCCCCTCCTACCCTCCTTTACCTCAGCCCTTACCCCCCGCAAACGGCGCGGCTGGTTCCCATACATTTAGTGTCATATGTTATATCTATTTTAAGTGACGCAATTTTTTTTTTAAATCTATGATTTAGAACAAGTAATCTTGATACTGTGTTTCCTCATATATGTTGATATATGAGGAAACACGGTAAGTATAGAGTATAGTATAGTTGATGTAAGATTCTAGAGCATTTTAGTCATGTTAAAGAGATATTTGTTATGAATTATATCGAAGTGTTACACGCAGACGATTGATTAGTTGCTTGGCTATTATAATTTAGGCTTAGTGTCAGTGAGAATTTGAATGACTGCTTGTTAGGCCCACTTGTTGTGCGCGCACGCTCATAAGATTATTTGTTCGATAGTATGGAATGAGCGCTCATAAAGCTTAGAGCCGAATTCTGATCTCAATAATAAAAACGATATTTTTAGTTAGGTATAAATAATTAACTTTTATAATAAATATAGTTTTATGCGTAGTAAACATGTTCTTGCTAGTGCGTCAGTTTACAACCAGGAATAATTTTCTAAAAAGGGATGATAAAAATCAATATTTACTGTGATGGCTTCTCGCACGAGTTATCTAGGTTTATCTGAAGGAATGAGATAGAGATCTGGAAACCCTCCAAAAAGCCAAATAGCAGAGGTGGCGCAGTATAAAAATCAATAACATCTACTACTTCCGTGGTCCAGTGGTTTAGGTGTTTTCCTGTATACCCGGGTGTTATGGATTCGATTCCCACAGAAAGCATATTTTGTTTAGTTATTTCCAGTTTGGTTAGGACATTGCAGGAATCATCTTATCGTTTGATAACAAAGATGATTCCGTGCTTCGGAGCCGTATGCCATATGGTAGCCGTTGAAGGAACCACGTCAGAGGCTGAGAGGTTGTTCCATAGAACTCTGACACAAGGCTGTGCATTGTAGATTGACCGTGTCACCTACACGAAATGGTGAATTTGATAATAAATTCCATATTTCTACTAATTTTGTCAAGCCTTTTAATTAAGTGAATAGAAATCATTACACACAGCTTATACGTGGCAAATCTATTATTTTTAAAATAAAATCGCCATTACATTGAAAAAAATTCCATCATACGATACAATGGGTTTAAAAATCAAACAGGTAGGTTAAGTTTTGTTGTTAAAAGTCTTCTCCATACATTTTAACCAACCGAGACGTAAAAATATCGCTGACCATTTATTTACATTGCACCATTTCTTTATCAGTTTATCATTTATTGTTTCGAAATTCTTTTGATGCATTATACACACAAGCACACTGATAAATAGCCGATGACTAAATGTAAATACGATTGAGCTTTTGTTATTAGTCCAACGCCGAGTCCAGATTGCGTCTAGATTGCAGTTAGTAAAATGATTCATTTGATATTCAAAACTTTTTACAAAGTTATTAATGGATACAAGTAGAGATCTATTTATTTTGTAACGGTATTCGTTTCGGTATAACTATCTATAAATTAAGAAAGAGTGTCTACTAGGCACTTCCTAAACTGTGGTATCTAAATATAAATAAAGTAGTTTAATACGCATAATAAACAGAATTCATAAAACCAACTACATAACTATTCCAAGCGGTGACCAGTATTTTTGGTATAGAATTTCTATAAATAATTTTCTTACAACAGCATCATAAAAATGAACCATTCACGGCAATGTTAATTGTATCACATATTTCTACGATGACAACATTATGAGATAAATAGAAACACCCCTTTGACCGCGAACGTGTCGTAAATATGAATAAATCGGACTTCATTCAAGGCTGTACCACCGCTGCGAGCCTTTTGTGTCTCGTTTCTATTAACTGCTACAGAAGTTCATAGTATTTTTTATGATCGTCGGCGACATCTTTTGTTAGTTGTGGGTTCCTGTGGGTTAATACGAACACCTCCATCTTCTATTTGAGCGTTAATCCTATTATGTAAAAGTATTTTGACACATTGCCTTTTATTGTTTAACATTTTTTTGGTCGTAAATTATTTTTTAGTTCATCTGTTTTGTTGAAGGTTGAAGAGGATATGATTGTATGATTTAGGATCAAGTTGATATTATGATTTATGTGAGGATTCCATTGTGTATTTTTGTAAATTGTCTAAATTTTAAAATTTTGTATGGGCTGATGAGAAAGTGTGTTGGTAATTTCATTATCATGACATATAATAATAGTTAACAATATGTTTAGTTAATATTTATAAAAAAAATTGCTTGTAAGTATATATTGAAAAAAAAAAAAAGATTTATAATGTCATTGATATATCTCCGGTTCTTTATTGCAGAAGAAGCATAAATCAATTAAAATAAAATGTAAGCAGGTGCCTTAGTTTTCTTACCTCTTTTTGTCAGGTTGCTGATTCTACTATCAAAATTACTTCCATGCAGCAAATAGAGGTAAGTATTTATATGTTTGTGAAACTTAACTTAGCATTTCATTAATAATTTAAAAATATGAAAGTACTTGTGTTAGGCAGAGAGACAACAAAAGAGCGGTGTCTTTTAGTGGACCGCGACTAAAGGGTGTGGTAACCAATTGGAAGAGTGAGGGTCGGCGGTACAATGAAGTCACACAGTAGCGGGCTTCCGTGTCACCTACGTAGATGGTCTCATAATAAATAGAACAGGCTAAAATTTTGTTCGGATTTGTATTAGCATAGTTATTTACAACGTAAAAGATCTTCTGTTTATGAAGAAAGTTGCTAAACTAATAATTAAATTAATACCCTTTAAGCCTAGTAAATTTATTATAATAAATTTGAAATTTCCACCACAACTTGGTTTTTCTCTAGCTTAGGTATAGTGTCCCACTATTGGGCATAAACTTTCCACTTATATTTATTAAGGGTTGTTTCTGCCCATTCATGTAATCTTCTTCAAGGCATGCCTTTATATCGACACCTGGTTGAGTATTTATGTTTTATATTTTCATGACACTAAGTCACTTTTCCTGACGATAACTTGTCATTCTTGAGATCCCTAGGTGAGTTCAGTATGCTTAAAACAAATTTTGCGGACACAAAAATTTTGGAATGATCTTTATGCCATGATTTTCCCAAGTAACTTAAATGTGGTGATTCCTTTAAGAAAAGTGTAAAAATATTCCTTCATTTGGCAAAGATGACGTTTCTATTATGTGATTCAATGTAACATACCCATGATTTTTTTCAAAATAGACCTCTTTTTCAAGATTTAATCTATGGTCAGTGTCTTTGTTTTTCATCAAAATAAGTTATACTGAGGCGCACATAGGCTACGGTAAACAATTATTATAATTTAAAACCTTTTAAAGAACACCGACTTTTCAACATAAGTAGCTAACACTAGTATGGTGTTTTAATTTTACGTTAAACAAGGGAAGGGTTGTGAATTTTTTACTTGTTTTTACTAGTAAAAAGCTAGCCTACAAAACTTGAATTATATCAAGTCAAAAAGCCCGCTATCACAAAAATTATGCAGTGTTTGAATCGTGTATCATTGAAATAGTGACAATCGGTTGGTTAGCTAATAATATTTAGTGAACCACGAACACCAATTAGATTTAGGCTCAACAGAATTTTGACACATAGCGTTGGGATAGAGAGCAAACGATGCTAAATCTAAGTGTAATTGACTATTAATATAATAAATCTAAACTTTAAAAAACACCTACCTTATCATCGCTGGTCATCATATTTTCGATTCTAATACGACAACCGCCATATAAATGTAATTATTCAGCATACTTAATTTGTAGTTTCTACGCCAGCATCTAAAGACCTTCACTCAAAATTCTATAACCGTTTTGGTGCGTGTGAACCACTGGGGACTGTTAGGTCAAATTATGTTTGACGGACGTGAGAATTAAAATTGTACATAATGCAGTTACCTCAGCGTTCCAAAGAAAGGCATTTATTGATGGAAAGATAAGCCAAACGGCGCAACGGCCAGTAGCCATTGTTTTAATATACAAAGTGAGAATACGTTGTAACATGGGAGAAATTAAAATTTGTCGGTTTGTATAATTCGATTTTAATTGGTCAAAAGTGAGTTATAGAGAAATTAAAACACAGCTTATTTTTAATTAATGTGGTACGTGCTGCAATCATTTAATAAATTGGACAGATTTCCTATAAAGACTAACGCATACGATAAACAGAATTGAAAAACTAATGTAGTAGCTTTAGATAAATAAATAATGTTAAATGTCGTCATAGATAATTAAATTAGATAACAATTAATATGTTAGTAATAAGCAGATAATTTTTATTAAACACTACTTTGTATTTTTGAATACATGTTATAATTGTATTTTATATGTTGACTGTACATACAAAGCAACGATGATAAAAATGCTAGTTTTACATAGCTGCTTACTACACCGCCTGCGTTCTAAATACGGCATTGTGCGAGGCGGCCAATGAGGGACGCAATAAACAGTTAATTGCGACGCACAGGAGAATGCCCGCTCAATGCTCACCAATGAATGAGCATTAGGGGCCGAGTACATAGCGGTAAATAGTGAAGGAAAACGCCAACTGTAGATGTAGCAGACAAATAGTGCTTCTTGTAAATAGGAAGTTATACATAGATGTTGTCTTGGAGACAAAATGTTTCTTTTTTTTCTTGTTAGCCTAAGATGTTTGTTTAATAGAATGCTATTACATATTAATAACAAATGACCTTATTAATTTCGAAGTTATAAACTGTTTATAGGTTGTTGCCATAGATAAAAAAAAACAAATGTTCCTGGCGTCAAACGTCAGATTTCCAAATTCTTTGGTTGTTGCAGATTAAATATGTTGGCGGAAAAATATTTGCATTAATGAATGCTTACACGTAATTTTAAAAATAATATTTAGGTACTTCAAGTATAGTGCATTTAACGAAGATGACAGACGCTACCATGTTTTTAAAATCTTCTTCTTCTTTTGCCTTTCCTTATTATTCCCATATTATTTGGGGTCGGCACTCCTTGTACATTTTCGCCACAAGGCTCTAACTTGGGTCATATCCGTATCAACATTAGCCGCTCGCATAACATTCCGTATAAATCGTTGGTGGTCGTCCACGTCCTCTCCTTCCCTTCTCCATCTCCAGCACTCTTCTTCCATGTTATTAAAATGAGTGCAAAATAAAAACAGTAGTGTAAGTATCTGAGTGTTAAACGACATATTTGAACAATCAGATATCACCCAAGGATTGATATTGACGCTATCTAGTAAGCGAACACAACATGGATTCAGTAACTCTGTTTTTAGAGAAACTACCCAATGTCCTTATCACTACAAAATCTTGCTAAATTCTATAATCTTAATTGTTAGCGTAAATTTAATATTATGCAATATAAATACGTTACTATTATATTTAATTAAATGGATATCAGTGTTTACTTTTTAATAATCATAATATAGAAAAAAAACTGACGTCTAACAGTTTCAAACTTTATACACGTCAAAAAGTGAAGAGTAAACCTAATCTCCCACCTGTCCATACTTTCAAATCTTTCTTTTTACTCTAATCGTGCCTCCAAAACATTTGCCTTTAGGAATACTTATTTAAATTTCTAACAGTCCAACGTTAGTAGCGCAAGGTGTGTGTTTGAATATGATTAGCAGCTTGTCAAAAATGTGTAGGGTTTAATATATTCAAATGTAATATGTATAAAAGTGAAGGGTTGAACACATTTTAATAAAATTAATAAACGAGGTCTGTTTTTACTTTAATATAAATTGATGAGAAATCTAATGTCCTTTATGATTTTTATAAAATTTCGTTGAATATTGAGTAAGCAAACAGATATACGGAATTATTGGAAATACCTATCACCATGATTTTTCAGGAATTTTATAAATAATTCAATGTATAATATACCTATACAATATGTCAAAAAGACCTGTCGGATCTTAAAAAAGCATAACAGGTCTATACCTGTGTATAGGTGTTTCGTAGATTGTAATAATTCTGTAATTAATCAGCTGCATGTAAAGTATTGTGAGTGCAGTAGAGCATTTGTATGAAAATTATGCTTTTTTTGCTGTGGAGACACCAACCGAAAAGATTTAAAAAAATATTAAGTATCTTATCTTTAACGTTCACGAAATATAGCTCAATTACTTAGCGAGCTAGGGTAAATAATAATGTAGGTTCCGTTTTTAAGGTTTCTGATATCTTTAAACAATATCAAAATAACGATGAACTTCATCGGGTTTCTGTAAATATTAAAATACAAAATATTTTTATCCTAAGGGTTAATACATGAGAGCTAGTGCCCTACTATAAGAAGATTTTATAGCACATTCATTTTAAATAAGTAAAAATTTACAGCTACACGTTAAGTAAAAAGTATCCTTATAGCATAAACAAGACAGCTAATAGCAGTTTAATTAATACAAACAAATAATTACCTATCTTTTGCATAAAATAGGGTCCATCAAGTGCGGCCGATGTGAAGTCGATGAAAGAAGATCAGATGACGATACGATAAGTACCCTAATAACATCTACTATGGTCGATACGAAGGGGCGCTAAATCGTCCGGGCAACAAATTAACATACAGTTTTACATCGTTCTGCTTATCGGCTGGGGGTTGTCAAAATACACTGTAAATTTATGACATTAAAAATTAATTGATGAAAACTTTGCTATTTTTTGAGCGGTTTACAATATAACTCTATTAAAAGAGCTAGAAATTATGTTTTCATAGAAATGGCTATTTGGATAAAGTGGGTAATTACTTCCTGTACACACACACGCCCGTCTATATATGTATCTATATGTATATTTATTTATTTATTATCTATGTGTGATTGTTTATTCTTAATTATAAGTCGACATAAATATAATAAATATGTCTCGTTTCAAGTCGAAGTAGATAGAAAAACATAGAAGGCGATTAAGGGCAAAACAGAAAACTCATTTCCTTGACCTCTTTCAGATAAGAGTCGAATTTAAATAGAAATTCGTAATTGATTTTAGACCATGTATTTGTGAAAATTCAATATGGTACTGTTTATTTTTATCCATTTTGGCTCGACAAAAAGAAGAAGCAGTTGATAATTACATTTAATAGGTAAACTATACTTTATCAGTAAAATGATATAAATGTCACCCCATTAAAAGCCAGTAGCTAAAAGAATTATTAAATAATAAAAAAAAAACAAATGGAAAGAAAATCTTTGCAGAATTTCCTATTATGATATTGATTTCAATAAACTCATAGAGGTAGAAACGTGACAACAGTAATGTCAAACAGAAGAGCGAGTGCGCAATGTTCGTGTCTCGTCATCAAGATAGTTGGTGCAGTCAATTGTTGCAAGTGCACTTTGTTGTAGACCAACAAAGTAGGCACCTACGTGGTTATATGAGCTGCAATTTTCAACTAGCGTGTTTGTGTGAGACATGCGAACAGATAACATTCGTTATAATAGATAGTGTCATGCTCATATTTCTATGGTGCTGTTATATTGATTGTAATTGATGTTTACCTTCTGCATTTCCATGATTTAACACAGAATTCAAAATAACTTCAGGCAATTTTTTTTTTGTGCTAATTTGTAAAAGAAGCGGCTTTTATTATACGTGTCTTCTAATACATAATGTATTTTATTAATTTGTTTTATTGATATTTTATTATATCTTTTTGACTTTTAGGTCGCTGTTTACACATTTCGTAACATACTCTTAATTCAATAAATTAATAAAATAAAAATCCTATGTCACA
The DNA here is from genome assembly GCA_947044815.1 of Apomyelois bistriatella. Lineage (NCBI taxonomy): Eukaryota > Metazoa > Arthropoda > Insecta > Lepidoptera > Pyralidae > Apomyelois > Apomyelois bistriatella. The sequence goes on from OX345693.1 coordinate 6,168,114, forward strand.
CTTTTTCATGTTCTATGGCTTGTGATCATTTGTGTACTTAAAGTAAAAATACTTATTCAAATGATGGATATCCCTCACACTCGCGTTCTCTACTAAATCATTAGGTTAATACATATGAAAGATTAAAAAAATACACATTTTAACCTATCAAGCCATTAACATTGGTTATTCAGAAATCTAAAAACATCTATCTAGATAGGTATACATTTATAGCTAACATAAATAGATTTTTATACCTACTGACATCTGAGTTTGTCAATAAATTACCATGTTGAGCAAATAACGTTTAATACTAACATTAAAGATCATTATCACTCGCATAATAAGACACAAATGGATAGCATAAGCGTCATCATATGCAAATGTTGATATCCCCTCATCGTATCTAGCACATCGGGGCTCCCATCGTACGTCTTGTTTAAAATTCGTCCCGTCGCAAGTCTGATATGCAAATGCAGGTGACATTGGAATACAAAAAGCTCGAGCTCGGTGGTAGCAAGTAAATCAATCGATCAACGCCGGATACATTCGTAGGAATACGTCTTCATTGTGTTCATTAACGTCGGCGGGCAGACTACACCTGCCCCGCGGATATGCCCGGCATTCCGCAGAAAGACCACCAATTTAAACACCCCCGTTGTTTTAAAGGTATTCATTGTCACTAAGGAAATGAGATGAATGGTCTAGCGGGGTAGTATTGACAGTTGCAATATCGCAAGAACAATTTTAAACTGTTTCATTACAGCTGTTATTGTATTGCATTTGTGGTAAAAAAGGTACTTGATTTTATTAGCTTTAGTTTAACTATAAGTAGATAACTTTTGTTTGTTTGGTCTGGTTGGTGGTTTAACCTGCGGATTCGCTAGCGTAAATCTCATGGGGACGTTTCATTTTTCCGAGCTGAAAGGTTTTCATAACTTTATCTTTCTCAATATTTCTAGCTATTATGCGAAATTTCAAGAATATTGGTTCAGTAGATAAATTGGGAAGTGGTAACTAACAAATAAAAATAACCAACATACACACTCACAAACTGTCGCCTTTATAATATATATCATCGGTCTATACCATATTTAAAATTAACAAAGTAGTTATAAAGAAAGTTTCCTTCACGGTTTTTGAACTTGTGGGGCTTTGAAACGTTCATGCATAAAAAAAGCAAGGCTATTAGAAGAGCACCGTTACAGCTATTAAAATAAGGTGTTTAAACACCATTATTACAGATCAATCGTCGAAACCACAAAGGTTCATCTCGAATCATATTTTCGACTTTTGTGTCGTGAATTTTGGGTTTGGAAACGGTTCGTAATTTAGTGGTTTTAAAATAATAATTATAATTATTGTTCTTCTTTGTATATTTTGAGAATGGAGAAATGCTCTTCTCTTTTTATTATTGAAAGGTTTGGTGTGAAAACAGGGACCGCTGTCACAAAAAGAAAAATTCTAATTTATTGTTTTCACGTAAAATATACATACACACACATACAAATCCTATTTCCTGCTATTCAAATGATAGGGAGAATAATAAAAATAATAGAAGAATAAGAAATTTGTAATGTTTTATCTACGTATTTTCCTTTATTATATTTTTATTATTCCTGTATATAATTTAATAATTTGTTGTGTACATGAAATTGGAAATTTTGACGACTATTACGCCACGGAATGTAATAGTTAATAATACGCTAGTCCGGCTCTTTCCGTTTTCTTCCCTGTTTTTCTACCCCCTGCCTTAAAATAATAATAATTATTCCGTTTTCTACCACCTTTGAAAATAAATTCCGCGTTCGACCCCTCAAAGAATTTTCAATACTTACAGCAAATAAATCAAACAAATTTAAAAATCAAAATATCTATTTCTGTAGTAACAACATGATTAAAATATTATAACAATTAGAGTATTAAAACTTAAGGTCAGATATATAACATACCTATAGGTATAACAAAGCCAATGTAGGCAATTTTAAATAAATTGGAAACATACAAAATAGAAACAAAATCAACTTAAAAAATGTTTTATAAACTGTTTAAAGTACTTTTCGAAGACTACAACTTTCTTGGACTACATAACAAAAAAATAAATGTTAAATAATATATTTAAAAGAATGCAACGTTAAAAAAGTTTTATTTTATAATTATTTTTTTATTTTATTAATATGACTCATTATAAAAAATCAGTAAAAAGTGTATAAAAATTGACTCTCATTAAAAACTATACTTATAATTATGGTAAATAAACAATAAATAATAGTTCTTAGTTAAAAATCAAAATAAAATTTTGATCACAGTGATTAATCAACTGAAAAATAAAAGTAAAAAAATACAAATCAACGATTAAAGCAAGGTAAATTTTGACAAATATTACAAGTGGAAATGAAATTAAAAAAAAACATACGCCTCATGATTTGAATATTAATTTAACTATAATAAGTTTAACATTGAAAATAAAAACAATATCGTTATTTATTATTATATGTAAATGGAGCAAATTTTTCAAGGCAATGCCCTAGTGTAATTTTGCCCGAGGAAAAATCATCCAATGCTTTGATAATACTTGAGTAGGTAATGCATTTTCTAGTCTTTTTTGGTATTGGTACAAATTTATTTAAAAAAAGACAGCGGGGTCGAAAGCGGAAACAAAAAAGGGCAGAATGCGGAATAAAATTAATATTTTTCGAACGGGGATGAATGAGTAAGACTTTTAGGGTAGAAAACGGAATTTTACAAAAAGGGGTTGAAAAAGAAGGTAGAAAACGGAAAGAGCCGCTAGTCCGCCAAAGTAGAAGTTCTAGGTTCGATCCCCAGTCGGAAGACGTTAGAAAATGGTCTTTTCAACTGTTCTGAGTCTTGGATGTTTGTCTTACTATTTATTTGTTATAAAATATAGTATCGTTGACTTATTAAACTTAAACTATATTTTGAATGAGACGTTGGCTTGCAAGCCAAACCAGTGACTTTTCGTGCGCTATGCCCCTTCTTGTTAATATTTCTAAATTATGTGATATACATACTTCTATAATTTCACTTACTATATGAAAATAAATCTAAATTCAATTTATGCGATGCCTTCCCCTCCATGAATTACCACACATTATAAGTTTTAGTAGTACAATTTGTGCTTAATATGTTTTTAATCCTCTTAGAGAATAAGCTTCCTGGATTCTAGTTGTTCCTTATGTTATAATCCTAATACTCGTATATTATATTGTAGCATTTAAAAATGTCAAGTAACAACTAAACAATAACATAAAAACACAATTTCTTGTATGAGTATAACCCCCGTATTAAGAAACGTTTTTTTAAGCCCAATTTAGCTAAAATGTGTTACGTTTCGATTTTTACGTGAAATGTTGGTAAGAGAGAAAGAGAGATAACATATTTTAGTTAAAATTTAAAGCTGTCTTCTTCTTAAAGCTTTCAGTCGACATTTCGGTAAACCTATAAGTACTTACTTTTATAAACAATTTTGTTAATTAAAACATCCGATCTGTTACTTTTCTAAAAGCATTTTTGTGATTTCGATAGTGTAAAATTTCGAAAAAAAATTTTTCATGTACCACAAACCGCAAATTTTCATAAGTTTTTCACATTTTAAAGAACTTCGCTGTATGATGTCTATCTACACATGCCCTTATAGAATAAGCGTGGTCACGCGTTACGTGGTAAGTATGGGTGAATCCATGGTCGAGAGAAAAGTATTAATCAATTAAGTTTTCTTCTTCTTCTCAGCATATTTGCCACTGGTGGACATATGCCTCTTCCATGGCAATTAAGTTTTACATATATTTACTCACTTATGTAGTAAACACAAAACATCAATAACTACAAAATTTAGTTTGAATAAACATATCTCGCTCGGTGTCAAGGCTAAAATGTGTATTAAATAATATCTACGGCGTGCTAGGTTTAATTATTCATTTACTCATTTTACTATAAAATATATATGCTAATCATTATTATAAAACATAATAAGGTCGTGAAATAATCATACATTAAGTTTCTTTCTTGCTATGAGTCGGTGTCAGTCGTTTCTTAGCGCCATATATCACGGGTACTTTGCAACACTCACGGATAGTGTCTCAAATTGGAGAGGTCGTAAAATTTCAGGCGACGCGACACCGTCTTCGCAGTTGTTTAGAAAATAAACCCTATTAAGGCGCGTTATCGCACAGTAGGTACGTGTTTCGTATTTATGAGAACGAGTATTCACCTTAAATCTGAGCTCTAGCGGGTAAGCCATAAACGTAGTCAACCGTCCATTTTGCCGCTATCGCGACTACAGGCTTCGAACACGCAGACCACAGTAATGGTCCAGTATCGTACAGTTACAAATGTCGTTTATATAAATGCTGAATTGTGTTTTAATCTATTTGCAACTAGGTTCATTTTCAAAATACTGCCTGAATTTTCTTTTGTGGTTTGCATGACTGAAGTTCTATTAGCATAACGACCCGCGCGCCCCTTAACGCAACATGCTTGGTCATGCTGCCCCCCGCCGTTGGTTGCAATTTCCAGAGCGGGGATTTTCTTGAAAAGTGTACTGTCGTATAAAAATGGATTTTATCTTCCTACAAGGAAATTTATTTAACAGAATAAAACGTTATTTCTTACAATATTTTATGAAAAGATTTTTTCTTTGTATTTATGTAATAACCCATCTAAGCTATTAAATAACTTGTTATATTCTCAAATATTGTAGAACTATGAACACAATAAGACAGGGAACTTTGATTTGACGAAACATCACATCATTAGCTAGATGCCTATTAATTAATCTATAAAAACTCGATTCGATTGATTGAAGTAAGTAGATATACTTAATAAATGCTTAAAGCATTACTAGTAATTTGACCCTAGTGTTTAAAAGTTTCATTTTAGCGTTTTATTTCAACATAGACTTTTTTTCCAACTTAGCATAGAAAATAATTTTATATTTTATACATCCGTTTAAGCAAGACAACATTTTATTTTTCTGTAAGACCCTTAAGTCTACTAAATATGACGAAAATGAAGCATCGGCTAATATTTTATACATTCCACATTTACGGCACCCCTCGGACCCCTCCTTCTTAACATACATCAACTTCATGTCGCTAGAGTAAAACTTGCTTTTCACGTAAATCCAATTTGTGCGGCTCGTCCGAAAGGGCGACTCGTGGCTGGCTGTAATTATTCACGTGTTATGACATCTCATTTACATATAATCGGTGAGGCAGTCCCCGATGCGTGAGGCAACGAAGCAACCGTAGGCCATTCACACGAACACCACGGCCTATCTTGATTGAAGGCGGCCTATGAAAAAGCGGCCACTAATTAAAAAATAAACTACCTAAGAATGATGGTTTGTGAATTATTCACGAAAGGCCCGGAAGAGATTTAGCTTCACGTACACGGACTACTTACGAAACGCGGATGAGTGTAATTAATGATTTAATGAATGAAAATATATCTGCAGTAAGCAATCTTCATGCAACGTTGATGCACTAACAAGATAACGGTAAAGGTAAGGGAAATATGCTGTCTTGCAAGTTCAACTAGCATCCGACGTATGGGTTGATATGTGTTTGGCTAAAGTTACAATAATAGGTACATCAAAATTTACAAAATTTGATGTAAGTACATCGAATTTTCATAAAGATTATTTGGTATATCTAATCCTCAAAGAATATAGATAATGAATTACACAGGGTATGCTTAAATATCTATTATAGACAATTTCAATACTGATACTACATTTTATAAAATATAGCAAATAATCATAAAACTTCCATAATTATCTCGTATCAGAGATATGTAGAGAACTGATACAACTATCTAAATTCAATAATTGTGGCTTTAATCGATTTGTTTGCCATTCTTCAGAATGACTAAAAAAAAAAAAAAGTTAAACCTCATCAAACAGTAATCAATTTAAAATATAGTTAAAACCAAAAATTACAGAGACTTGTTCTTCTGATGATAATATAATTACGACACAAGCCATGGACAACAGTAAGCGTTTACATAAATGAAAAATCAAGTATTATTCCTGGGTATATATCACTAAATAGTTAGTGCATAGCAATTGGAAAGCGGCGTGAGATTTGTGTGTGTGAGCCGGGCACAGCACAGTGTTTGCACGAACTGCATCGTTTAGCGCATATCTATGCATATCAGCGTTCCGAAACCCATTGTGCCCAGCTCAGACCGCGGAGCGAGCAAAATCGCCCCCTTTATTTGCAAAATGTGGAAGCGATAGAATAAATGGCTAGCTAATAAATAATGCTGTTGGTTGAAGTTTTGCGGTTGGCGTAAATATACAACTATTTTAAGGGTTCGGCACCAGATGGTTGTTTGAAATGATAAGTTCCTTAGTACTATGGCATTGTCCTGTCCATCCTTTTATTATTATTTTTCACAAGAAATTATTTTGCTATACCTTGTTTTAGGTAATTTTTAAGCAAAGTATGAACTATGAACATACCTTAGATATTCTTCTAATTTCTTTTCAAAAACAAAAATATTTAGCTTACTGATATACAATGAACCAAGATCTTGGTGATTTTATGTCTTCCTCTTTTCAATTCCAAACAGTTGATTGAACATCGGTCTTGTCTAGTTTTCAATTGACCAGATGCATAGAAAGTAATTACATTTTTTTTTTACATATCTAAGGTAAGGTAAACGTCCCAATACTCGACATATTTTGAATTTTTCTGACTTTGCAGTGATGTTGTCCAAAAAGTATTGGTTGCATAGGAAGAAATAGTGTGCGAATAAGAAGAAAATTTATTCTAGTTTTGATTTAAATACTTTTTGTTAGTTATGTAACAATTGGTATATTTTATAATTATTTTTTTTGTAATAAAAAGCGATTTGTACCTGAATTCGACAGTTTTGTCCGAATAAACGTCAAGAACGACCCAGAAGTCGTCACGGTTTCGGGTTTACTTGCACTCTGTGTCTTTGTATTAAGGTTCATTATACAAGGTGTAATTGAGTACCTATACTGAAAACTGAAAAATTTGGCAACTCGAAAACAAAATTGCGATTAAATTTTTTTTTTTTGAGTTGCCATCATTGGTCTCATAAAAAAAGTTATTCATATTGATGGTCTGGGTCAGCCCCTGCAAGGTTTTCAGTATTATCATTTACAACTTATATAAGACGGTAAATCTTGAACCCTTTATTGCTTATTTAATTCTTACCAAAACATTGAAATAAAAAAATATGAAAACGAAGTACTTATACATTATTAGAATAATGGACGTGAAAAAAAAATCTTTAGTTACTATTAAGTATTATATTTTTAATAATATTTAGACATATGTTTCGTAAACAGTCAAATCGTCGTAATTATATTAATCAGTCAGGAATGTGTTTTAAGTGTTATTATTAATAGTATAGCATCTCTACAAAACACACATTTTTAGTAAAAATAAAAAAATACAACAATAGTTACTTACTTACAATGGTTTATGTTAATCCTTCAATCTGACTTAGGTTTTTACTAACATTAATATAGTTTCATTGCAACACACAACTTCAGTTAAATCTTTTATAAAAAACTAATAACATTTGCTTCTCCAGTACATTACTCATAGGCAGTCTAAATCTAAAAACCAGTAAAAACTAATCTATAAACAATATTATATAAATCTATCTAAAAGTAACAAAAAGTCAAGATATCAGTCGTCAATCAGTACCTATTTATGATCATTATGATTATTGACAAGAAAATAATATGTCTCATACGGTGTAAGACTTTTCTACGCTTACAGTAACATAACTACTTTATCTACTAATTGTAATAGAATATCCTTACATTAAATCAATCATGTGATCACAGAACTTCTTTTATCTCTAAAAATATTATATAAATCAGTCAATAGCAATGCAATGGCAGAGATCAAGATATCACATAATCGTCAATCAGTATCTATTTATGATCATTATGAATATAGACAAGAAAATAATATGTCTCATTTGGTGTAAGAGTTTTCTACGCTTACAGTAACATAAATATTTTATCCACTAAATGACATTGTATATATAGAATATCCTTACATTAAATCAGTTATTAATCACAGAACATCTTACATCTCTAAAAATATTATATAAATCAGTCAAAAGGATAGGAAGATAATTATAGAGATATCTATGACATAAAAATAAATGTAAGTATATGAAATAAAAATCATGGCATTTGAAAGGCATGAAAATGTGAAGGTATAATTGTGATATTGTGATTGCAGGTGAAAAATATCACAAGAAACACATAATATAACAAGTGACAGAGTTTGTGTACTTGGGGTTCACTTTTACAAGAGATGAAAAATGTAATAGTGATATTGAAAGAAGAGTGAATGCAGGAACTGCGATGAATAGAGCATTGCATGACTGGCAACACTCATAAGAGTAGCCAAATAGGAGTAGCCCATAGGTAAAACGTACGTCCATAGAAGTGCGTTAGTTCTAACATAACCTTCCAGTACATCATAGCGAATGTTGGGTTAGCAGAAGAAACGTGAAAGTAGAATAATAGCACTGGTAATTTCTCTGTCTTGTCCAATAAAGTTGTCCGAGGCACGCCGAATTCTTTCGCTGCTCTAGAAGCTGAGACTCCTGATAAAACAGCCTGCATGGCCATTAGCATGGCTTGTTTCGGGTACTGTTTTTCATTCATCTGTAAACAATATAGGTATATAATATAAAAATAATCATAAAATGTAAAACTAGAAATAGTAGCCATTGATAAAAACAATCTAATTTTTTATTTTGTCCTGACTATTATAAAGTTATTTGATTAGTATATAGTTCTAAAAAATTTCTGTGAAGCGTTAATTTATAGGTAGGCACATACTTTATTATTTCAAATTAAATACTAACGCAAATAAAGATCATTCATTCATTCATAAAATAAAACTTTTTTTTTTCATAGTTTTTAATAATGTCCATTATTCAGACAACATTAGGTACATTGTTCGAGTTAATTGTTTTAAGTCTTTAATACGAAGCCGTTTAGTAATTCTTATTACATGCAATATAGAGTTGATATTTCTATGATGACGATTATTGATTCAAATTTCAATACCTGTCCCCGTTTCCGTCAGATGTACGAACAAATTTAGTTCTTATGACATAGTATTAAGTCTCATTTTATATTATGACGAGTTTACGTTCAAGGTTTCAGGCATGTCCCATTCACGGTCAGATTTTTATAAAATTTGACGAGTATCGGGACAAGAACGTATTTTTTTGAACCGATAGATGTCACCCCCAAAAAAAAATTATTAGACATAAAAATCTGCTTAGATTATAGGTTATATCGCTTGACAATTTACTTAACTATAACAAGAAATAATCTCACTTACCTTAATGGCCACTGAACCTTCATCACACGGCAGGAAGTAAACTTCGACAGTCGTCAAATTCAGTCACTGAATTTGCAAAAAAACACATAAAATCTTACTTTCCCAACTTTAGACACACACACCTCCGACGCCAATTCGTCTGCAACTATGTGTTGCCATTTTAATTATGCTAAACATTACTAAGAATGTGTTGTCAAAATATCTAGTAATTTGGATGTTGTTAAATATAAGATATCGAGGTTTTTTTTAAAAGTGACGGGGTCTAGGACACTGTCGGAATTACGTACGTTTACCTTACTTCATTGTAATATTAAAATATTGTATTTACCTCTATAAATAAGTAAAAAACTTACATATATTATCGATTAAGTGATTTATCGGTGGAATTGAAGAAAGTACAAAAACTGATTAAGGTATATTATTTTGTTAACTCTACAACAGTTAATAGGTATCCAGTTTCAGTTTATGCATACGTCAAGAGCAACGTACCTGCGTCAGTAGAAACCGTATGTGAAATGACGATTAAGAACAGTAGTAAGTAGCCTTTGTTCGATCTGAGATAACAGCTATTGTATAGCTAACAGTAGAGCCATTCTGAATGATAGCTGAACATCGCTCAACTAACGAACTTGCGAAATCTGGATCCTAATGAAATTTGTGCTCTAGGCTGTGGATTCTAGCAGTCTCGAGATGGATAGGAACTCAGTAAAAAATATTTTTTCATAATTATCCCTAATATTTCCAACTAACAATGAACCAAGAATTCCACAAGACAGGTCATATAATAATCAAACACTTTTTCAAAAATTCACTAGAGATTTCACAAAACGTATGATGTTTCATTATCTTGTTGTCTAATTTGGGCTATTACATCTGGCTATTGTTAGTTTTCGGTTCTCACTGATATTTAATTACCTAACAATATATAATTAGCGTATTCATAAAGGAATTGAAACGATAATGAGGGATTACTATCGTCTTTTCCGAATAATTTATGCTACCTAATACTGTAACGCATATAATCTAATAGGAATTATTAGAAATTTCTGAACATAATTCAACAATTTTCATTCTCACAGAGGTAGGTTCGAAGCGTGTAATTATTGGAATATGACAATTGATTTCCGTTATTAAATTGGTACCTAATTTCGGAATTGGCGTGTTCGTTGAACGGTTGCCGACGTAATGGGGCCTTGTGTGGTCTATATAAGGCGGTATTTACATACGGGGCCGGGAGCGGCAGTTGCTTGGCTTTTTTCTGTTAATGTATGTAAATGGGAAACAATTAGGCGAGTTAATACACGGGGTAGGCAGTCTAGGCAAGTGCGCCTCGCGCCCCTTCCGTCCAAACGCCATATGTTAGTGGGCGGGCGGAGAGCGGGTCCCGAATGTTTAGAGCGTGTTCTTGTTTCACTGAACTGTATAAAAGTATCTGTAGTTGCCTGCTGTTTATTCGAAAACAATGTATTGTTTAATAATTTGATAGCATTAGGGCTAACAAGTATTGGAACTTAGACAAGACATATTTGCAAAGTATAATATCTACGCTAATAATAAGTAATTATAATAAAATCGGACAGGAACCGTTAGTAACGTGAAATGTTAGTTTAACAATTTCCATTCAAATTTTGACGTCCTGTATAAATACTTACGTCTAATTAATATGCACGAAGCTAGGGATAATATTGGTTTTACGTTTTTTCTTAATAACTTGGGGTTCAGTTTCCTATATACTTATTTTTTATAATAAACCCATATACGTACTACAAAAGTGCAAAATGAAATTATTTTACTAAGCCTGTGTGGTTCCTTCATCCATTCGGCCTACCATATCTGTCAGGGAGTTTAAGATCTCGATTAGCCAATTTAGTATACGTGCACAAAATATACAATAGTATTAACTTAATAAGTGTAGGTTTAATTCAGTAAGAAAGCTAAGAGGCGGTTTACAAGAACTCTAACCCCAGGTTTAGTAAGGATACCTATTCAATGAGTGTTAACTCGTAAAATAGATACAGATTTTACAACTTCACCTCTATCTTGGTAATTTCATCATCATTTCAGCCTCAGGTTGTCCAACGCTGGACATAGGCCTCCCTCAAGGATTTCTAGATTGACCAGTTGGAAGCTACAAATCTTATTAATGTATACCTACTTATCTTCATTTTTTCTCTACGAAGTGTGTATACCTAGGTCACACTTAGTCGCATTGTCATATTTATGTCTTAACGAGTAACTTTTTTTTTATTTATTATTTTGAATAAGAAATTGTTTGATACTGATATGTCATGCAATTGAAGGTGGGTATATAATAAAGGTAAGCTCTTTATGAATCGACTCTACATCAACATCACGATGTCAAAGTAGAGTCGACTAGAATCCATAGTTCAAAAGGCATAGAAAGTATAAGGACTTACAATAAATTTGGTCATCACAAAAAAATCTATTATTTTATATCTTTTCTAAGTGTGAATGTTTAGGTGGACAAATACGTGTGGGGAGGAGCTACCGCGGCGACGCCCCCTTCGAAGCGCACCCATTGGGCGGACATGGCACCGTTCCGTTGCACACTGACTCGATCGTATGCCGTTTGGCGACAAAAGTATTTGCTGGATTTTCAGGGCCTTTCATTAGAACTTAACAATACATGTTTGTTTTAAAGGTAGTTTACAACGAGGTAGTAGCTTTTATGCACTATCACAGTAGGTATGTCTAACTTACATATTTTTGTAGATAATATTTACTTATATTATAATATATAGATTTTTTTATTAATAATACAAGAGGAGTTTTCTTATTTTCAGCTAAGAAAAATATAAATAAAAGAAAAACACACTGACGGTTCCATCATTAAAGCTTTATATAGAAAACAAAACTTCAGATTTTTTATGAAATGTGTGTACTTATACTAAATAGTTGTTCTTGTGTGTGACAGCTCACTTACTTTTAGACCTCAGAACTCAAAACCTGCTTAAAAAAATTAACTTGGAGAAGCAAGTCATCTGAAGGCATTATCTAACTAAGAGTAGGTAGATACCTGATATATGTCATCGTAATCACTGTGAAGTTTTATTTACGTTTCACACCTAATCAGATTACTTCTATTGCCGACGTAACTTTGACAATTAAGTCTAAAATGCGGTACTTAATGATTAGATTGAATATCAATTGAAATCGTTACTAGCATTATATACAAAGGTGAAAGTAAGTTGTTCGGTTTCTTTTTAAAATACTCATGGCTAAAATAGTGAAACTTATTAATAAAAATATTTTGATATTACGAAATACTTAGATAATTAAATAAGGACAGACCTGTAATTAAGCCTTACTGCGCGAGTGAAGCAGTCTAATATGGAAAAAAAACAACTGATCACACTAAATACCTACCTTAAAAACATGCCGAAATATTTAAGTCGTTCTTTCAATAAGTATGATAATTTTCTTTTGATCGGCATTTTTAGAGAAGGTGACTCTACTGGAAGTCAATCGTGTAAAAAGGTAGCAACTGGCCCTGAATACGAATAGATTGCTCTTTGTTCTAGCAGGTAGCTGTCAGATCAAATGTCACATACGGCTTGGGTGGTCTCAGATAGATAGCAAGAACATTGAGTATATTATGATGGAAATGGGTGCTGGCTGTATGGACGCTGAACCATTGTTGTGTTAAAGCAAGACTAATGTCGCACGTTGGACGGATAGCCAAAATAGCTTTGCACCTTTAGGTTTCAGAGCCTTTTGATGTCAAGTTATTTTGTATATTTTTGTAGTGTTTTGTGTAAATTATTATTGTTATGTACTACTTTGTAATAATTTTTGATTTCGTATTTTGGGTTGAGATAAACAATTCTTACTTATTAAAAAATATTTTCTTAAATACAGATATGTAAGTAGTCAACCATATTATAATTAATATATTTTCTAAGTACCTATATATTAGGATTAAATATTATTTAATAAATTTAATAATCACACTTAATTATTGTCTACGTAAATAATAAAAAAAACAAAAGAGGCTTAATTTTATTTTTTGAATTTATCTAAAGAGACAGCGGATCCTCTCACGGTTTTTGACATCCTTTTTAACCGACTTCAAAAAAAAGGTGGAGGTTATCAATTCGTCGGAATGTTTTGTTTTTTTTTTATTTTTTTATTATTATTTTTTTTTTATGTATGTTACCGGATTACTCAAAGACGGCTGGACCGATTTGAAAAAATTTTTTTTTGTTCGAGAGGGTTTATTTTCCAATTGGTCCCATGTTCAGCAGGTCAGGATCTGATGATGGGATCATGGAGAAATTGAGGGAACTTTTCAAGTTTTGTTTTCTGCATGGGTATTTTTTGATATATTCCAAGTTATTAAAGTAAGACGAAGGTGAGACGATGCTGGAAAATTTAACCCACTTTCAAAAATGCAACGTATGTACAACTTTTTGATTGTAATATATCTTGCTCGATTACTCGAAGACCACTGAATCGATTGGAAAAATTATTTTTTTGTTAGAAAGGGTATACTTTCGAGATAGTTCCATAGTCATAAGATTAGGATCTGATGATGGAATCATGGAGTTATCGAGGGAACTCTTCAAGTTTTATTGCGATTTGGGTCGTTTTTGATATATTCCATGTCAATAAGGTGAGACGACGCTGATGACGTTTACCCGACTTTCCAAAATGCAAAGTGTTTACAACTTTTTAGTTATAAGGTATTGCGTACTCAAAACTAAAAAGTAAAAAATAATTGTTTTTGCCAAAAAACCAAACCGACTTCATTTCCTCAACTAAAAAGGATGAAATTATTAATACATTGTTGTTTAAATATGCTTCATATCAAACATTTTAATAAATTTGAAGTTGGTGCCAATTTTACAAATTCGTTGAATAGCTGCTGGCTCGTTAATTAGCATATTTTATTAAAATAATCGGCACCGACTGCAGATTTATTAAAATGTTTGATATGAAGCATATTTAAACAACAATTTATTAATTATTTCATCCTTTTTAGTTGAAGAAATGAAGTTGGTTTGGTTTTTTTGGCAAAAACAATTATATAACCACCAAGTTATACGTACCTACTTAATGTATTTTTACTATGACCAGGTGCCGTGCATCAATGAACTTCAAAATGATTTGATTTCATTCAGTGTCTTCTATTGAACCTTATTTTCGCTTGATATTTGTTTTAATATTATAGTAAAAAAGTTGGCATGAGCAAATTTTTGATATTTTTCGATGACTCGAATTTATTTACCACATTATTTCCCTCACCATATCCCGGTACTCAAACATTAACTGACTTATAACTGGAAAGAAACTGGACACTGCCTATGTACTTGCAGCTCATTAATTTAATCGTTAGTCAGGTAGAGGCAGGTTAGAGTATATAGCGCGCGATAGGAACATGTCCTCTGTCGGTGCGAGATAAAAGCCGGCATCGGCACATAAATAAATATATTCATTAGGTGACACCCACGCCGTATCTTGCCACTAAATCCTGCGTGTCTCGGCCCCTGTCGCAGGAGAGGCGACAACAAATAATATAAAAAGGAAGGCAAGCCCTTTGTTTGTAATAATAAAACTTAAAAAAAGTGGTTAATGATACTAAACTTATCGTATGTGAACAATATGAAAAGAATGAAATCTGGTAAAAACATAGTGGTTATAATAGTTGAAGTACAGACCTTCGCCTTTCCTCCCGTTGAAATTCCGTGAAACCTGTTCTTAGTTGACGTGACTTAATTAGCTCTACTCTATATACGATACGTACCTACCTGCATGACTTTAAAGATGTACTTAGTTCTTCCTCTTTCAAGTCGTGTTCCTCATAGCTGAGGGTCGTGAAAAACATAATCTAAACTGGCAGTTAGTATCCTCCAGTCATATCTATTTTGGGCCCGGTTTATGGCCTTATGGGTGTTAAATTTCAATGCTGCAAGGAGAGGGTCGGTCCAGCGCTGATGATGATGAAAGATGTAGTTACATGTCGTAAAATGTATCTATCTATATGAGTAAGCGATATGTCATTAATATTTCAACATAGTTAAATTGAACAAGTAGGTACTTACCACCACGTACGGGCAATCGCAGCGTTAGACACCTACCAATCAGTTCAGATGACCTGAAGAGGGTTGCAGGCAGGCTCTGGATACAGGCCGGGTCCAATCGGTAATTCTGGAAATCCTTGGGGGAGGTAGAGTCAAGCAGTGCGGACTAAATCCGAAATAATGAGGATGATATTGAATTTTTTTTACAGGTAGATATATAGCAGCAAAGCTCTATTCTTCCATATCATCATTCTATAATTATTGTCTTTTTAAAACCTATATACCTACCGATGTTACTAGTAAATACAAATTTAAAGACATTCCCAAATATGTATTCTGCAAGTTTGCAAGAAAAACAGAATCGTGCAATAAGCACACCCATCACATCAGAATAAATGTTCCTTTTGAACATATTTTTTTTTGCGCATAACAAAAGCATTCTGCACTTATGGTCTTCCCCTAAGGCAAAAATTTGACCAAAATTATGGTCCGTATAGATCCGCTGAAGCCTTGTCTTATTGTCAGTAATTGGTGTTTTGAATATGAGGAGTTGGTGTGAGTCTGTGACTATTGTATTTTAACCCGGCCATTCAATGAGCCAGTCACTTTTCATCTTTATTTAACAATAAGACTCGGAAAAAAATTTTGTTACTTAAAAAATTTACTCAAGCTGGTTATAACACAGCTGTTCACTTGTAGTAGAAGTACAAACTTCTGTCGATATATTTGAAATGTCTTTAAAATACATATACAGGTATATACTTACAGTATTTTTCTAACCTAACCAACCTAATCGTAGCAACTTATTCATTAGAAGGGCCAGAGGTGTAGATGAAAGACCTGCAGTATCGATGTTAGCAACCGATTAAATAAAAAATAAATAGAAAAAGAAAGCTAAATGTCATTTATCAGCTAAGTATGATGCGAAACGTGTAAAAACCATATTATTTATGGTGTCTTACTCGATTCCCTTTCCCTGAATAAGTACATTTCAAAACATATTTACGCAAAAATGAAAACTTGCAATTTAAATAAAAACAGTGTGTATTTCCGATATGGATTATATTTTATTACGGATCAAAGGATTTATAAACGGAAAACCACAGACGAGCCAGATTGATGCAAATTAAAGAGCTGACTCTGTAGTTTACGATCAAAAGAATGGAAGCTACTGTAGGCCGCTATTTTTACGCCAGTTGCATATCGGCAAGACCTTCCGGCAATTTTACTGCAATTATAAATAAAAAGCCGCCGTGATACCACCATATAATAGTATTCGATCAAAAGATGTAAATTTATGTACTTTGTACCACAGAAATTTATAAACCACTTTGCTCTTGGTAATTGCCGGCAATTTCAGATTTAATTTCTTCTAATTAATGCCATTTTGTTGTTAATTATTTTACCATATGTTAAACTATTTTATTTTAGTATTCTATTTATCTCTACTTTAAAAAGATAAGTAGTGCCTAAATAAAGCTTTGATATTTTTATTAATTGCTTAATGAAAAAAATCATAAGTAGGTATATGGAACTATGATTACTTGGTATTATGTAAGTAGCACTAATATAATAAAAAATATAATATTCTTCACTTTTTGACTTAGTTTTATAAACCCTCAAGTTTTCCACTGCTGGGCACTTTTCTTTACAGAGGATCCTATAGTTAAAACTACTTATACCTAATTTAATCAAATAGAAATTATATAGATAGTGTCAGTAATAATAAGTACTTAAAGTCAGGTAGATACCAGCCAACTATAGTAAAAATATACCATTTAAATTATCAATAAATATTGATAGTATTGCAAGTAAAAGTAAAATCAGAAATAATCTACTTACAAGTATATGTTGGAATTAATAATAAGAAAGGGTACTTTAAACAAAAATATTTGTTAAAAATTGGATATTCAAAATGTTAAGTATATATTTTTCCACCTTGTGTATTTGCCATCGGTGTGTTCTCACAAAGTTCATAAATAAATTGTATTGTTCAAACTGAAAATGAAGTCTTCAGTGCAAGCAGCAAAGTTTATAATAATGAGTGTGCTCTTCGAGTTAATTAAAATGGAACGCGCACGATACACTGGCCATTAAAATGGATGCTAAGCATGGTCAACTAGAACCGCATTTAATTAACTACTTAGACAATTTACTACTCTTGTCTCTAAAATACTAAGCGATTTAACACTAGAAAGAAAGAGAAAGATATACATTAACACCTTCGCTGCGAAGAAATGTTGAAAGATCACCTGTGCTCACTACCGTAATTCTACCAGTCGGTAGAGCACCTGTCCCTTTCATGCGGTTCAAGCTTAGGCTGAACCAAACGAGTGCGAGTAGAAGTAGTTATGTTGACTGCTTTGTTAAAAAGGTCGTTTTGACCAAAGTTGTAAGTATATTGAAATGAACTTTAAGGCAACATCGATACGATAAAATTTTCAAAACTCAGGTAAGGATTTGAATTTTAAAATCTAAGAATAGGACGAAAGGTTGCAATGGAATCAAGCGCTACTTTAATTTTGACGCGTTTAGAAATCGAATTATGAGCGCTAGAGTGAGAGGTGCACAGGGACTATATTCGGTGAAGGTAGTTTTTTGTTATTGTTTGGCAGTGAAGATTTTTTCGAGGCGTGCGAATGGGAGTAGGCGCGCGAGTGGGCGCGCCGCTACGCCAAGCGCGCTCTTCAGTGTTCTGGCTGAGCTTCAAGCGAGCGCGTGCGAGCCCAGTGCTGATCGCATAGGTGCTCCATATCTAAACTTTTGAAAGGAAATAAGCAAAAAAAAGAACTTTAAAAATAGAAGGAAAAATTGTGAGCTGTTATTGAGTGAACATTTTGTTGGTGCCGCATGCTCTCGTTGGAAGAAGTCAGTAATCGGAAGGTGGCTCGACCATGTTGATATCGGCGGGCAGCGGCCCCACGCCTGAGTTTTCCCCTGCCTCGTGCTGCGCCTCTTGGAAAATGGAGCCGGCGCCGCCTGCGCCTGCAATTTCACAAACCCTCAATCTCTCGCCCAATGGTAAGTAAAATATAATAATATCGACTTATCATATAATCTTGTCTACTTAGTAGTTAAAATTTAGAATAAACTTTACTTTAACAGTGTCATTTGAATTGGTTACACTTGAAATATATTATAAAAAATAAACCTTCAATGTACAAACTTAGACCACTAGCAAGTACCAAGTTTTAGCAAAATAACATTTCTTTTTAGAGCTTAAATCCCCGTTAATAATAATATGTACTTAGTTTATTTCTGTAAACATTTAGAAGTAATTAACCAACTTTAAAAAGAAACTCTACATTATATTCTCATATTTATTGGTTTTCTTAGATACTAGCTCTCAGGAAAAGTACTTTTTCCCGGGATAAAAGGTATCCCATATCTTTTTCAATACTTCTATCTATGTGTATGCGAAATTTCAGGAAGATTGGTGCAGTAGATAGGACGTGAAAACAAACAAACAAAAAAACTCACTTTAGCATTTATAAGTAATATGTACGTTGTTTCTGTCATTTTAAATATTATTTTATTTTAATGCTGATATATATGACATGCATATGTATATAAAAAATAAAATTAATAATTATCAATTAATTTCAAACACTTTGAGAAGGTTTACATCACAAAAACATTGTGCACTGACAAAATTATAGAATTAGGAACTGCGTAGAGACGAAACATACTTCCTAATGCTTATAAACACATTATTCTTGAATTTAATTGAATAAATAATATGTACACTAATATTTAAAAAAATGCTACAACGTAATAAATAGGGAAATAAAATAAGATTATCTTAAAAGTTATTGATATAGTTTAGCTTTACTAAATTAAACTTCAGTAGTAGGTATGTACTATTATATATATTCTGTGCTTTAGTGTTAATAATATTGACAATAAGAACTGGATGTAGCAGACCAGTTCCATGCATTGGAGTTTAAATATTTTTTTCATACTAGTTCAAATAACAACGAAACAAACAAATTAAATTAAAATGAAGAATAAACATGATTTGCAAATTTTCAAGTACTTTTATAAATTAGCTTTAGCTAGCAGTTCAAGATGAAAAATACCACCATTGGTGACCAATCTAAGTCAGGATACGTTCGCCGTCGCTTGATATGCACGATAATTAAAAATATCCATTGTGGAAATATGTTATTTTTGAAGTATTTTCCCCTGTAACTTTTTTGTGCCGCACAGATTTTCTGTTTCTCCCAATGGTTGACTGGTAGAGAATGCTTTTAGTATTTATTCCGCCAATTGTGTAAGTATTTTGTACTAATGGCACAATATAGTTTTAATAAATAAATAAACCATTTCTAAAAATCTACGAACTACTAAGATATTATACATTTCTTCTATAGAATTCCATTTGTTTTTTTTTCCTACTTTAATTGTTACATTTTAGATTTGGTAAGATTATCTAAATTTTTCGTAACTCTATAATATAAAAAAAAACTTTATTTCAATATAGAAAAGAAGCGGTTCCGAAGAACTCTACAGCTTCCAAAAGTTGGAAAGCGCAAGTGGAGATGATACGGGCCGCCACAAACTACTAACTTACTCTGAACAGTCATGAATTATTAAGCTGATAAAAAAAAAAAATATTTAGAAAAACTCTAATTTTCGGTTTATAAAGTTTCGTATCTCTAAAGGAAAAAATACCCTTATCACCTCTGTCCGTCTGTCTGTCCAACAAAATACTTTTTTATAATGTTGAAATCAATACCAATTACGAGTTGTAGAAAAAATCAACCCGTAGACATAGTCTAAGTAACCATGAAATAGGCCTCATATTTCCCATACATTATGGCACAGGAAATTAAAACCTAAACTAGGGTACTTTCTGTTGACCTAGACTCATGAAATTTGGCAAGAAGCAATTTTGTAGCACAATAGGTATACATTCATTTCACTTCGAAAATACCTGTTTGATTACATATACGACTAATTCTCGTACGTACTTACTACAAAAAGCATACGGGACTCATATCAATGACATGATTGTCATTTGTCATCGCTAACAGCTGCTGCGATGAGTGAGCGAAAATCGCCAGAGCCGTACGACATAGTCCGCATTGTATTGCCGATCGAACTAATTAATCGGTAGATCGGTGGCTAGATAGTCCGGTAGCGTTTCCGGCCAAGCTTGCTCAATATTCACCAGACAATTTAATGATACATCGTTTGAAACGTTTTGATCAACGATAGCAAACAATTGTATGGGCTAAATTAGCTGCCATGAATCAAGGATTTTTTAAATCATATTACTTGAAACTTTCATGGCTTATAAATCTAGCTCCATCAATATATATTTTTTTTAATTTATTGTAAAAATGTGTACATCGAAATATGTTTTTCATTAGTTATAAAAATGTGTACTACGAAATTTACTTTTAAAAGTAGATTTCCTATAGAGAACCAAAATAAGCATTCGTCTATCTATTGTATTATTTTTTACACGAATAAGTATAATGTCTGTTAGGATTATTTTTAAAAACACGTGATATTTTCAAATCATTCTTTGTTAAAATTGATGTAAAAGTTTTTCAGACTTTTATTTTTGTTGGCTGTGTTAAATTTGATAAGCATTTATTATATTATTCATTATGCAAAAGACCTACATTCTATTTGATGAAAACTGTAAATAGGGAATGAATACAAAACCAGGGATATTGAAAGGCGATCGGCAGGCATTCGATCTCAAGGAATAGGCGTGTGTCAAATTTCATCTCTGCACGAAAAGCAGAAGTGGGTTAAATTTAACTTGCATACTGGAACCCGGAAAAATATACATTACAAGTAAATAATAAAGCTTGTAAGTATTTGTATCTTGTACAATTTAGTAACTGAAAGAAAAATCTAATTGGTACCGCGTTTATTCACCATTGCCATGACTAAAAAGTTTTACAATAATCACGTTTTGGAAAATATTGGATAGGTATATAAGGCCGATTGTAAATTATGACATTACTTACCTATAAATATAGCATGCTTGGATTGATCAGACGTGGTTCTTATGTATTTACTTCATCGTTGCACCAAAAGAGAGTCATTTGTGAAGTGATCGCGTCACATTTAAACATATGCTATCAATCAAAGCAGTAAATAGGTGACTACTTGTATATTGTATCTGATATTTAGTCACGCTGCTGCAACTTAAACCATTATTCGTTTTACATACATACATATCAAGAATGGACAGGCGTGCCTGTCGCTCACAGGGGTAGGCAGGACTTGAGATTTCCATAATTCATTTTGTTATGGCGAACCTTGAAATAGTATTAAACCAACGTGTAAGAAAAAAAGTATTTATATGATTGTAAAGATAAAACAGAGTAATTAAGGTTTATTTGGTTAAAAAAAAAACACATAAATCTTATTAAATAAAATTGAGTGTTGATTGACCTCAGTTAATGTTACGTTTATACCTATTTTTTTAAAAGGTGTCTAATATTAAACTTCAAGAATATTTTAGAATACTCGCTGACTCATAAGAATGTATTACATAGTACAATTTAATTAACTTTCTATAATGTATTTCACGTCAATTCTACATCGGTATGAGTTTGATCAGGTGTGTTAATAAATCTAATTAACATTTAAATGGTGATCACGCATAATAATCAGGTGGCTTTGTAAACTGAGACGATGCTCCTTAATTAGTAGACAATAGTAACAATGTATTAATGAGCCATAAAGTCGGCTAAAACATTCAGACAGTCTTAATGAATAAACTGAGAAAACACTTGTTCACTCAAAGGGAGACATGTGACGCAAGCGGTGAATACCAATGCGCACCATGTAAGGAAAATAGCATACCTCCATTTCATTATTCTACTTTTTATGTTTTACCGACACTTGAACCATAATAGACACAAACAGACCGACATCATGTAAGTTTCAAATGTTTGAAGAACAATACTTTGTAAACTTAGACTATTTGAGTGTTTTGATAAGAAAATTAAAATAAACTTTTAATACGGAATCTCAATTTTTTTTATTGTCTCTTCCGGATGTTGTGTAAGAGTAGATTAATTTATATCGTTATGTAGGCGGGAATAATAGGTATATAAAATAAAATTAGTATTTTGTATTGCTACAAAAAAAACAATCAACATTCTTTCTCAGGACTTAAGAAGTTACTTACTTAATTTCATTACATATACCTCTATATAACCAATTTCAGCTAAATAGATTCAGCTACCTATTAAGGTGTAATGAACAGACAGATATACACAGATAGTTACAGATAGAGTTAAACTTGTATTTAAATTATTAAAAGAAGTGGGAGTAAAATATTATTTATCTTTTCTTTTTTCCAGAATTTGTTGTTTATTTGTATAGTAAATGGTTTTTAATTTTGTTGCATTTTTGTACTCAATTAAATTAATTTGAGTTGATTTATGTATCAAAAGCTCACTTCCGCTGGCTCCTCCGATCAGACTATTAAATCTTCGCAATCGAGCCATTGAATATGCAACGAAGTTGTTAAAAAAAGGCTTAAGGACACAATCGGGGGGCAGTTAAACCAGCTTGCATACTCGCATTGTCATTTTTGCGCAGAGAATGCTTTGAATACTGTCAAGGTTAGATTAACATATTTTTTTATGCGTTTATAAATATAGGTACTTACTAGACTCTCCAAATGCAATTAGATTTATAGAGCAATTTTATAATATTTTTTATTTATTTTCTTTAGCCTTTTCAGATTTTGTAATGTGTATTTAATTATAAGTATTGAAATTTATTTTTATATAAGTTACTTAGTCTTTCATCAGCGTACAATAATGAAGCACTTTTGTTTTTTACTGATCCGAAAATACCATAGATTAATAAATAAATTTGCTGACCGCGTGCGATTCCAAATTCTATGGTTCTTATTACTTTACTTACCTTATGTTTCTCTTTCTTTTCTTCTTGTCAAATCGAAATGGCTAACCCTTTCAAACAGTTTTGACCAATAGGTTCACTGCCCTATCGTTAGGCGCGATCCTCAACGACCTGCAGTGTAGGTAATTGTGATTGGCACATACATGCAGTTGTAATTCCTTTCTGGAACTTAAAACTGTCTCTATTTTAATAAATCAGTTCTTATTAAGCGAATATGAGAATAGAAAGTACAGAAGTGAGCATTCGTTAAGATTAGATAGATAGATAGATAAATCATTTATTTGTAGTAATACAACACACACACACAAAAATTGGGACAATACAGCAAGATAAAGATAAAAAGATTAGTTCACTTTTAAGATTTTATATTTCTATAAGGAGATCGATAGGCTAGTAGAGCGTAGCCTGACTTAAATTTATCCTGCTGCTGGATCCTGCTCCTTCGAAGCAATACAGATAATAATCTAACAAGGAATATGTTTTTATGAGAAAAAAAGGAGAAATGTCTCCCTTTAGCTACATATTTTAATAAGAAGCCTTAAATAAACCTTGGTACAGTCGCTTACTTCAGGAAAGTTAATTTTTAATTAAGAGAAATAAAACAGTAATATTTGCACCATTTATAGATACTGACAACTTTTTTCATTGCATATCGGTTTCACCTGTATAAATTTTTTTATGAAACAAAAGATTAATATGTCATAAGCTCTAATTGGCTTCATTGAACATGTAAGATTGTCCAATGTTTCGAAAAAATGTGTAAGATACTAGCTTAACATTATATTAGGTATTAGGAACTTATTTTATATTTGTATGTTGTACTACTTTTAAATATTTTATATAGTTCAAATAGCGCTGCTATGAATCATGGCTTGCAATTTTGAGATTTTTATTCGGTGGGTTTGGGAGATAAACTGCATTCCCGAAAAATGTTGGATCCCGGAGTAAGCCTCTCAAAAGTCAGGGATGTAAAGTCTCATGACCCAGAATGGATATACGAATAAGAAATTTGAATAGGTACCTATAATATCCTCACATTCTATATTTCAATAAAATGTAGTGTTATAAAATTGATAAGAAAATAGCATAGAAGTAATTTCAAAGGCTTATTTTATAAGTTATTAAACATAAACAAGTTCCAAGTGATATTTGCTCTTGACACGACCATCAAGATTATGCCCGCTCTGGTAATAAGAGAGTGAACATATTAGTGGGATGCAAGACTATTTGATTTTATTGGAAATCCGAGCTGCAGCAACGCCAAGGTTACAAAGTAGCGATATGTGTGCGTACACACTGATCAACTCAATCGATTAAATTAGTATCTCATTCTGGATGAATGAGTCATGCTCGCAAAAAAGTACCTGGTACAATAATATCAGCAAATGGTTTTAACTAAATTGTGCATGCATGTACATAAGCGCTTTAAATAATAATAAAATGTGTTACGATATAATGCAGTTTTTTTATATGGGCTTATGTAAATAACCCGTGATTGATAGAATAATATCAATGTTTTAGTTATTGCAGTGGTCATCAAATCATTACATTTTCTTATCATAAAAAATGTAAATATGCTTAGGATCCAAGCTGACCGTAGTAAGGACAACCTGGCCAGGTGGTCCTTTGTAAGTAATGAAGTGGTGCAAACCCCCAGATGATGGACCACCTTTTAAGGTGTCCCGATAGCTATACGCTGGACAACCAGTAAAAAGCTAAGTCCGGAGCATAGAGTTCACGTGCATTATTTAAAAAAGCTGGTTCATTTTGGCTACAGCAAACAGGATTTTCTAATTGACTCTACAAACTCTAAAGCGCTTCGATTGTGCCGTTGGCCGAAGGCTAATAAAGTATTTGTAGGTACTAAAGTATTTGTAGGTACTTAAGTAATTAAAACAAAAAAAATATTACTTAATATTAAGACTTCTTAATGGCTATATGGACTATTAAGACTAATATGCCAAGATGATATTCAGCATAAATATGATTCACATCACTTAGCCAGATTTCAAAACATATTTTCTAGCAAAGTGAATTAAATGACTCCGATGGCGTGTTAAGATTTTTATTATATACTAGCTTGCCGGCGGCTTCGCCCGCATGAGTTACCCTCGAGAACAGTGCTTTTCCCCTAAATGTAAGGTATGTGTATGCGCTAAGTATGTCCTTCTTAATACTCCGTCCTATGTGTATGTTAATTTTCAAGAAGATTGGTTCAGTAAGAAGATAGGGCGTGCAGAGGTAACAAACAAACAAATATACAAACTCACTTTCGCATTTATAATATTAGTTGGGATTGGGGTGGGATGGGATTGGGATTTAACAGAATTTAGTCAAAAGTAGCAGGCCCCGATGAAGGTCCCGCTTTCTACTACTCATTTGGCACAAGCGTCCCATTGTACAATTAACTGTATGGGTAGGAGATGCAAATTTATATCTTACGTACATGGGTATCTACATAAATTAATGTATGGTAAAATTAGTTTGATAAACATAACTTACCGAGATGTCACAAAGTAAAATCTTAATAGATTCATCATATGAAACATTCCTTACCTATTTCTTGATAGAGATTTGTACGATTTCATAGTATTAAAAATAAATTATTTATATTTATCTTTTCTTTCGCTTCTAGACCAAATCATCAAGTAAAAAAAGGAAACAATTAAAATAATTTTATTACTGTTTATTCTTTTCCGTTGAAACATCTAATTGAAAAGTTAATTGATCAATTGTTATCTGTCGTTTGTCTTTTTACAATTAAGATAACCGTAGCTCTGTTTTCAATGACAAGTCCTTAGGCTCACTTCCAAAGACGGCAAGTGACGCTAACTACATAACGAGGGCTTCGCTCAAGCACGCAAAGGTCGAATGAATACATTAAAACTATGCTAATATAAGATAGATATACAAAAATAGTTTCCAAATCAATTTGGTCTCTAAATTATTCCTGAATTCAATTCGGATATAATTTTAAAGAAATAATTAGATAATTGTATCGAATAGATTTAAATATAGGTATACCTAAACAAAAACATATAAATAACATGTAAAAAAATAATAATATAAATGCATGCGGCATTGTACTGAAGATACTGGCAGCATTTCCATGTTGAATTATCTGGAAAACAACTCATAATAGTCTAAAACATACGCAAGATCTGCAAATCTGATAAAAATTTCATGCTCAATTTAAACCAGAAGCACAAACCTTAATTTTAATACAGAAACAAGTAAGAACAGTCTTTTACTTAACTTCCATCCATAATTCATGTACATCGAGGTCAATCAAAATACAGAAACATACTTTTTGCTGGCATAAAGGGTACAGACGTTCACTTGTATTGAAATTTACACGATAGTCAGTAATTTTACGGTGTATGGCGTCTTTAATAGCTCTGCAAGATTCTCTACTTCAGAAAGCGATATATTTTTTATAAACAACACTTTAACACTAGGCTTTCGATTTAAAATATCTACATTTGCGAAGAGTAGCAGGTGGCAATAGTATCGTTTTATAAAAAAAAATGACTATACCTTACTTAACATATTTTATTAATTTGTCGTTAGTAAGAATACAGAAAAAAAACTAATTATCCACAAAATATATATCCACAATATGAACATTAGGTAATCGTTTCTACTTAGCTATATAAACCAGTTTCTGCAATAAAACTGTGGCAAGAGATCTAACTAAAAGATCAGACTTAAGAGTTCATACCATAAAATTCTAACAAATAGTTAAAAAGAAACCATTAATGCTTATAAGTGTCGGTCTATAAATAAGAACGACGACCATGCGCCAGAGTCAACGCCAGTCAATACATTCTAATCAGTGATTTATTGCCACTAATCTTCAGTTGAGCACAAATAAGCTATCTTGTCGACTTAATGTTGTATAAGGCCAGGCGTGAAACTCCCGCGCAACACTAAGTGGTCCTTCCAGTTTCCACTCGAAATATTTTAATAAGGCCTTACTGCTCACGCACCCAAATAAAAACACACACACGCACTCACCAACACGAATGATCATCTTTAAAACTTTAACTCTTTCCATTCCAATTTATTTATAATAGTAGCGACACTAAAATCTACATTTTTGCTCTAAACGGTGTAAATTTATTGACCGTGGGCAGATAATATCACTTTTTTTTCTTTCATTATTAAAGCCATTACACGAGAAATTATACGTCGAAGTCCAGTCCTGAGTGCCCGATCAAATACTCCTGCAAAAGGAACATGTATTTTAACACATTCAGCATAAGATAGAAATTTAAACGAGGGAATAATAAAGGTCGATAATACCTTCGTTGACGAAATCGCCTTATTGACTCGCTAATAAAAAGTGTAAAGTTATGGAGGAGTTATGCCACTTGCATTAATTTCGATGCTTAACCTGATAAACAAATTATAGTATATTAAGTTAATAGCTTAATTTATAATTGAATGTGTTGCGAGGTATATACATAAATAGATAAGAGTTGTTATGACCGTACTTAAGTAATACGTAAATATTCGCGACAAATTGCTTTTGCATCTTATATAGATATATACAGAATTCTGCAATAAAATAACTTTTGTCAATTTGGTTGATTATATTCAGTCGTGTGGATTGAGTAAGTCCACCTTTGTACATCCTTTTAGCGATATTGTTTCTTTTTATATTTTTTTGAACAACATTGAAAAGAGAGTATTATTTATTTAATTTATAAATATAACTTCAATACTACGCCAAGCTGTGTGTAGTTTTTTTAAAGATACTTATATATTTAAATTCAATGAAAACTAGATTTTTGCTTCTAACATGAAAGTCAAATTGACGAACACATGGAAAATTCAGGAGCATAAACACAAAGTGTGTTATAAATCGTTGCAGAAATTGATTGATAGGTACAGTACAATTCTGTTGAAAAAAATCAAACGCAAGCCTAGCCTGTAATAAAAATAGTTAAAATGATACCCAATTGGCAGTAAGCAAGCACATTATTGTCACGATCGATTGTTATGGTATACTTAAAACAGTGATACCTACTTGATACTAAAATATCATTTTGTCCTTATTGAAAGTTTGGTAACTGACATTATAGCGAAAGTGATTGCTTCAGTTTCTAAATCTGCTTATTCAAAATTTGAGCTTGAATTTTTAATTAGCCGATTTGTTTATTTTGTCGTCAAAATGTTTATAACATAAGCATAAATATGAAAAAATGTCAAGGAGACTTCAGAAATACGACTCATATGAAAAACAACTAAACACGCCTGTTTCTTTCTACAAAATACTTTATACCATGAGCATCCATTTACTAGCCAGAATCTTTTGCCGGGGGCAATATCATTGCAGACACAAACAGAGTAAAAAGTAAATGCTGTCTCAACAAGACCGTAATGTTGTTGCGGCAAATGATGACTCTAATTTGTTAACCCATTGATGGCTTCATTTGTACCCAGATTTCGTTTAGTTTTTTCAGGTACTTCAATTCAAGACAATGAAATTTTTAGACACGATATAGAAAACTGATGGTAATCTCTTGACACGTCGGTTGACTTCAATATTAAGGCTAGGCTTAGCTATTGAGTCGTGGTGCAATAGATAGGTTAGCCTCACATGCTAATCTAGTCAGGCTAGACAATGCACATCATCAAAGTAGGTCGAAAACTTACATTCGATAACTATTTACACTTCCTGACAATGATTACGTACATTTTTAAAATGAACCACATAAATTTAATTCAACCCACTTAGTTTATGTAAACTACATAATTTTGATAAGTACATTGTTAATTGAATGAATGAAAATGGCAGTTGAAATGAGAAATTTCGGCTGCAATTTCTTACTTCTATGATTACTCTACATCTACATGTTTCCTATATGATTGTTTTAATTAAACAAAAAACATAAAAATAGCCAATTATTATATATAGTACAATCTTTTTACATTATAAAAAAGGATTTCCAAAACTTCTATATTTTTTTTCATTTTTCAGTGCCTGTATCCCCGTCCTCATCCGGGGGCGGTGCTGGCGGCGGTAGCGGCACCCCCCTCTACCCCGGCGCGGCGTCCCACCCCCTCTCGTCCCTGCTATCCCAGCAGAGGTTACTGGAGCTCTCCCGATTTGGCCTGAGGCACTACGACATCGCTCATCACGTGCTGTCTCAGCAAGGTGCTGTTACCAAGCTGCTTGGTAAGCAAGATGTATCTAATGTCTAATGGATCTACCTTATAATTTTTTACGTCAGATAAATGTGGACCTTAAAAACGTCTCTTGATGAACGAATTTGAAATGGAGAAATTAACCTCATCTAATAAAAGCATGCTCTGGCTGTCTCCCTTTCATATCACAATTTTCTTGGTTGAATCCACAGCGATTGTTTCGGAGGTTGGGTTCCGCATGACCATTTCCGGTTAGGTATCTATGGCGAAAAGTTCTTCCTCTACAAATTTCCTTTACTTACATCATAGGTATTTATATTGGATACTTATTTAATTACCTTGGAAACAAACAAAATATAAAACACTTGATTTTCAGGCGTTATCACATCTGCTAGCACATGTTGTCCCACGAACACATAGTTTCAATGCATAATTAAAATGCCGTGTTATGTTACAACCGTGAGTTAAGGCGGGAATACTCACAAAACAAAGCCTTATTGTCTGCTGTTATTATTGAAATTTGAACAAAGTTGAAGTATAAAAGTTATAAAGCTAGTAGAGAGATAATTGATAAATTGAACTTCTGCCTACAGTGCCTACTGGGTATCATTTTCTGTGTAATTAGCGTATGTATTATGTATAAAGAAGTTGCTGAGTATACTCTTGTGTGTTATATTGATTTATACACACGGCTTCCAACTGCTTGGAACTAAGTTATTTGCTGTAATTACTTAGAATGATCAATATGGCTGCCGCGTACGTAACTTGCGCAGTTGACCTAAAACGAATATTTCCCTTTTGGTTTAAAATTTCTATACTTATTAATGATGAGTATTGCTCCATTATTTATTAGTTCGTTAAGAAATGAAATTGCTTTAGTTTTTGTAAAAGCAATTAAATTAAATGAACGAATTATTTATTTGTAAAGTATCAAATTAGAAATAACTCTTTATACTTGACTAATTGGCTAGTCCAATTTTTTACAAAGATGATTGAATCAGATTTTTTATTAAGCAAATATTTTTTGAGATAATGGCAAAAAAAAACCCAATGACCTTTATTTACTACAAGGTCAAATAAATTGTATGAGCCGCTTACATGTGACGTAAGCGACTTTCTCAATTTTGTTCTGTAAGTTGGCAGCATAGCGATTATATACTCTTTGCTTGGAAGTATTGCTAGCACAAGCCAGTCAAATCGTCATAATCTGTCATTGTCATATTTTTATTCTAGTAAAAATAACATAGATACTTTGTTTCAACGCGAAGTGACGTCGTATGTATCTTTAAAATTAAATAATAAATTATTTACAATTTTAAGATTTTTTTCTTTCAAATTGTATCTTTAAAATGGTCTATTTTATCGAAAAACCACATAAAAATCACTATCATATTTTTTTGGACTAGCCAATTACTGTGCTCAATATTGATAATAAAACCATTTGGATTTAGTGTGAATGAAACAAAATACATAAAAATTCAAGATTTAAGACCACCAAGTAAAGTCTTATTCAGAATGGTCAATCAGTCCCATGGTAAAAGCAATATAACATAACATCGAGTTTGCATTTATACAAAAAGAATACACCGTTGATTATCGGATGAATAAATCGCATGAAAGCATATATTGACAACTAGGCAATTTGTCGAAAGCGAATCGAGCACAGTTGGTATTTAACTCCTCGCTAATAACACGGTCAGAGCAGAAATCTCAATCGCTATTTATCAATGATAAGGCATCTTTGGAGCCTGCCGCGACGAAAGCTGCTATTGACGAAAGCTTAGATCCTAATCGATTCATAAAACTTGCTGCGTGTTAATTATAAGCCACTGTACTGCGGCTGGATGCGCCTGCGCCGCCGCCGCGAGCATTCGCTCCCAAAGCGATCCTGATGTGAGAACTATCTACAATCGGTGATTCTTCACAACCACAACCCTTTATTTAACTGTTTCCTTTACAATTATCAATGTTTTATTTATACGAGAACAATATTAATTGAGTGTTCGTTGCGAATAAAACCACAAAGGATTTCGAAACGCATAATGCCTATCCTTTCATAATCATTTTTGTTGTAGTCGCGAGACAAATTGTCAGTATCCTTGAACATTGCTAAGGAAGAATTATCAGGAGGGAGTTATTAAAAATGCCTAGTAATTTGTATGTCCGTTTGTGAGGACAAACAATGTAGACGGAGTTAATTAGTGCTTTATTATACAGTTTGTTTTAACCGAAGCGTGAGTTTACTACGACAGTGCTGGACACTTGATTGTACCGAGGCGATTTTAAAAATTAGATCTGAGTGCTATGTTATTAGAACACATGCTCACTTTGTGTTTGCTCAGGACTCGTGAACGGACGATTTCAAAAGCACTGATGCGTTAGTCTGACCATCCTATATAATTTTACGCCGTTTGAACGCAAATTTTACTAAGTTTTTAGTTTAACTTCTTTCATATGGGGGTTAAAGTATTGGTTAGTGAATGATAATGAACACCTTCATATCATTTTAAGCGATTAATAGTATTCACCTCTTTGTAATCGTAGTTTCAATAATTAATTGGTTAAAAAAGTATTTAAACAGCAATACACATGTTTTAAAACATAAAAAAAAACACAGCTCTTTCACACATTATGACTCTCTAACTATACTAACACATTTTAGTTTATCATACCACATTCAATAATTTTATGATGTCGATTTTGAAGTAGTGGATAAAAATCAGTAGATAGCAACATATGCAAAGCCGTAACTTTAATAAACGGCTGCAGTTTCTGCTGTCATGAATTCTGTCTGTTAATCTACTATTTATGAACGTGATTAGAAAACGAGTGACAGAAACACAAGAGCGAATGTTGTCAATCAATTTTAGCCTGTGGTGATTTCGTAACGTCACATGCGCGTTCCCACGGAAGCCTGCCGCGTTCCGCCGAGGGCCGTCATGTCCCGCCACTTACGTGTTTACCATAGGTACACCTTAGCTCAAATGTTATTATCTAGCCTAAACAATTTCCGAGCTGACTGCATGGAAATGGGCACGCATAAATAACTTGCCATGGTCAAGTTTGAGTATTAAATTATCGGTTAGTTTACTGATGGATAAATTACTTTTGTCTTCTTATCCTTAGTGTGGACTTGAAATGATCGTAAACTCAAAGAAAATGCTGTATTTATGATGTGATATATGAGTTGTTACTATTTAATTAACAACGATACCCATTAAGGGCGATTAAAATTTAACGTTTTATATTCGTAAGCAAATAAATTAAAAAACTTTGAATCAGCCTCCAACATAGCGTTCTACTCTACAAAACCACCGGAATCAGACAGTGAGTAATTTCATATTAAAGCTATCATTTTATTTGGATATTACCAAAATTTGTAGTGGGTAATGATACCTACTCAAGAAGATTGTCCGCGGATGGCCGCAGCGGGTAATGAAGCCGTATTTAAGCTTTGGTCCTATAATCAAAATTGAATTACCACGGGTGACATTCTTGCTTCACCACCAACTTTTTCTTTTTCTGCTCCAATTCTCGTAGGCTAATTTGAATTTTTAATGGCTCTAACTATCGATGGAATGTTATTTTTAGATTAGTACAAGTAGTATATTGCATAAATCTATCAATTACGTACCGTAATGATACAGCAGGAAATATTATTACGCTTTAACGTCGGCTAAAACATCGTTTCTGCTATTATTCATGAAACGCCTTTTATAAACTATTTAAATATGTTTTCTTTTATACAATAAAGATATTACAAACAAACAGTGTCAAAGTTAGCAGGGATTGATAATGTAATTATATATATTTTTTTTATAAACTGGTAGTCTAACTCATACTACTGTATCTCTGTATTTTGAACTTATAAATTAGTTACAAACTTTGTAGTATATCTATGGTATAAGTTTTAATATTATGGAAAATGTGTTACAAACAAAGAATTTCTAATCGTAATTTTTTTTTAAATCTATGGTTACAAATAACAACTGATTGAAGTATAAAAATTTGCAGGCGTTGTATTTTCTTGTAAATAAATACAACCTATTGGACTAACTACTTATATAAGTACATACAAGTTTCCTGTAGCTTCGCGGCATGCAATACCAATTTAATTTTAATTTATTTCAATACCCGACATAATTGTCTAACGTTGTGTACCAATCATATGAAAAGGCACATCATACTGTTACATATTTTCCGTATATATATGTAGATTGTAGATGTATACCAAAGTACCTATTTTACGTTTTTATTTAACTTAATTTATGAGTCATATGAATCACAAAAGAAAAAAAGGAAACAGACAGAGACATTGAATGTATTTTACATGGTTTTTTACTTACGCTTAACTTTTACTTACTGTTTAATTTACTTCATTGATTTTAATTTCTTATGTAGGTGCAACTGCGAACCACCTCGATTTTCGATCAAAACTATCAATCATTATAACAAGTATCATTAACGTACGCGTTGCATTAAATCAGTTATAGGCTTAATTTAAAACAGCGCCAGTACAGATATGACACCTTTTACTAAGAGGGGCGAGTCTGTATATATTCTTAGTGCTAAATTTATACTGAAACGAATTTATAGTATTATTAAAAGCGAATTCATCCCGTTTTTTTTTAACTTATTGTAGAGTTTGCTTAGTATGTTAGAATAATTAGTGTTAAGAAATAACTGGTCGCTTCTTCCTATTTCTATGGTACCACCATTAATGTAACATACTCACTTTTTTATTTTACATATCAAATTATGTGACACAGTCAAATATTTTGTGAGTTACTTTTTGTCATACACATTAAATATTTTTTTTATATTGATAAGCAGTTGTGTGCTTAAGATTGCCTCTCTTCTTGACTACAAAACAGATGAAACAGATGTTTAAATGCCCATACTCATTTTTAATGATAATCTGCTTCAAATTGATAAGAGACAAGCGGCCGGAAACAACAATGCCTAGTTAATTTAAAAATGATAAATCTTACTATATGTTTTAAGTACCTCTCATATGAAAAATGTTAGATTTTTCCAAAGCTTATGATGCAATTTGAAAAATAGGGCGGTGATGACTTACTTCGTATTTTATTAATCATGTATGAACATGACACACATAGATGCGTATATTTATAGTTGTAATTTCATTTACAAAACATCAATAACTAATGCAATAAAAATAATTTAAAATAAAAAAAAATTAAAAAAAAAAAAAATAACCGCAAATTTTATATTTGTTTTGTTTCCTTTTAATCCCTGATTTTCTTCTGTACCGTCTATATATTGTGCCTACTTACCGCTAAAGATTCTGATCTATTAGGAGCGTGACGATGCACTCTTCGGCGCCGGTTAGCGCCAGCCAATGAAAGCCCACTTTAATACAAATTTAATTAACTGAATCCCAACCATTTTGTGACGTTTACAAAGATCTTGTCTTTTGTAGAAGCACCGTGTAATGACTTTTAAGAGTTCATAAATGACGTTTGTGAGGAAATATATTAACAGATGATTTGGGCGCTTATTGTGCTCCCTTATTAACTCTCTCTTCAACTACCGTGGTTGGAATGATTAATGATTTCTTATATTCTTTCGAACTAGGTTATTCGATTATGAACATTATAGAGTCATTGATTACTGTAGTTTATTATTTAGGTATGGCTAGCCTCCAAATCTGGAAATCTATTAGAATATGGAATTGTCATAGGCAGGATATGCCTTAAGATAGTATTTAATATATAATTTAGACATAAGTAATTAATATTGGTAAAGGATATTAGTGATTATTAAAATTATAAACATAGTGTATACTAGATTAAGATTAGTACCTATTTCATTTTTAATATAAAATCTGTGGGATAAAAAAATAATTGAGGCAAAATATCATATACTTACAGACTACAAAGTAATACTTGTGCCCATACTGAAAAATAATTATGCAAAATTTAAAAAAATATTATAAAGCTTACTTACTTTTAAAGGAATCAAAGTGTGAACCCAACCTTAGTTAATAAAAATAATAAGTAATTCGTACCGTACAGATATTCAATATTTATTCATATAACGTACGAGGGGTTAATTGCCGTGATCAACGATATACTTTGGCGGTCTTAGTAAATTACATCAATTAGTTGAAGCAATATAAACTCGAGACCTTTGATAAGCGAAAAGAAGTGATGATGGTACTTAAATTTTACTTTTACGTTTAATATGCCAAGAATTTCCAAGTATGTACGAATTCTTATTTATCGACAATGAGACAAAATTAATTTATATCTTAATATTGTTTAGCTTTTCGCAATTTAAATTAAAGGATAATGATTTGAATTTATGATCACTTTTCTTTCATACTACAATTGTTGCCAACACTATTAAATATCTTTATTTCATTATTAAACAATTTTTATATCAGAAGTTTCAAACTATTTCAAGTTTATCTGACATATCAACTACCATGTAGACCGCACAGACCAATATTGCTCAAGTAGAATTAAATTTCAAATTTATTTATTTCGTGAACATAGGTAGTACAGAACAAATAGATTGTATACAAATAGATGGTATATAAATGCGATTAAAGACAGAAAAATCTATATCTATATTCGATTTGTCATCAAGTAAAACTGTCATATAAAAATGAGTTCTACGTTTGACTCATATATGAGTACCTACGGAACATTTGCGTGCTAGATGTGAAAATATTGCCATGTATTTTTTATTGTAAGCATTACGTCGAGTATGAAAAGGTTTCTAAGCGCAAGAGCGCGCCGGGAGCACGCGCAAGCGTTTCACGCAAATAATATACATTTACCAACAATTTCAGCTGAGCCTCACACGATCCACCTCTGCCTAGGCAACGCCGAGTAATTGGCTGCGGTCATGCGATTACGTTCCTAGCCGATTTAATTATCGCAAAATGATCAGTATGCCGGCCTCCTGCAATTTACCTATCAATCAAGAACGACTTGGTTATTGGCGTTCTAAGACTGGCAATATGGATTTCAATCGCTGTAGCAGTGTACAGTGAAAGGCGCTGTAATAGAAGTCGAATTTCGATCATGTATCTTGTAAACACCCGGCTTTTAAACGCTGATGACTTGTAACGGTTGACATATACTGTAAAATTAGTAATCGCAATTAATTGATTAAATTTTAAAATTTATTTTTAAATCGTTTTCAAGTAATATTTATATACCTAGATTTGATGAAAACCCTAGTTTTACTTAAATTTAGAAGAATTATTATCCCTCAATATTAAATAAGATCATAGATAGGGTTATGTATGGTTTGGTGAAAATTGAAAATTCTTCCATGCTGGTCTGGGAGAAAAAGAAAAACATAGAATGTACCAGCTGCTTCTCTTCCCGCGCAAGTCGTAAAAGTCTTCTGAGGGAATCGTCGAATGGGGAAATCATGACATAGGCGATGCGGCTAGCAACCCATCACTATTGATTTCCTATTCCAGCTACCATTATGCTAAACGTGGCCTAAGGTCTTATGGCCCTAGGCTCTGTCTACCCCGCATGGGATGAAGACGTGATTATATGTATGTATGTATGTGAAAATTGATTTGCATCAATTGATTTCAAGATGGCTGACAGCTTAATGGTGATAATAACCAAGAATATGGATCGTTACGTTATGGACTGATTTTTAATTATAATATTTTTCATTTAGAAAGCGTGAGGTTTGTAGACCATAAATTAGTAAACTTAATAGTAATAAATATAAAGATGCTGCATTTGTACAATATAGTAGATTCAAAGACCAAAATAATCTCAGTTCTAGACATCACCAATCAGTACTACAACCTGGTCGGCAAATTTAATATCAAAATGGTTAATATTGCCAACTAAGTCTAAAAATATTTTGGTTAAAAAGCTTACTTCTGCATTATTTTGTATGGAGAGTATCGAAACAGATTCGGAATAAAGCCTTAACCTAATTTTGCTAATATCAAATAATTATGGAAACTAATGAGCGGCTTACTATATTTTTAAATAAAAACACAAATATAGAAATCACTGGATATATTTGTTTTAATACCATTCTGTATGACGCGACTATATTCAAAGAAGGTCTACAAGTTTTCTTCATTAATTAATATCCTAAATTACACGCAGGCATCATCATTATTTAATATCAATATTTGCAATAAATCTTGCCTATTACGGTATCGAAATTCGCGCAGTGTAAACTTGGAGCATTACTTTTTGCGGGGCTTGTCCATTTTAGGAGCTAAGCTTTAGTTTTATCAAGACATAAAGACCCTTATGAATTTACCGAGGATGGCGTTGATAAAAATGTGAATATAATGTGATGAATAATTCAGCGTGTTATCGGTATGGAGGCAGCAGCTCAGAAGAAAAACGCAACGCGAGAGACGCATGCTGGAATGGCGCGCATGCGTTTTTACCTAATTGTCTTGGTGCTTGCACCCATCACTTATCTAACTGATTTAGGAACTGAGGAATTTAATGTTTTTATCATTTTTCCTGCAGTTCATGAAACAGCGATGTCACCTGAATTTTGATCAACAAAATACACTATTTAAGCTTACTATCTGAACAAAATTCAAAATTAGGAATTCTGTAATGTTAGGAACTTTGTCTTGTTTCGCTTTGGCTGTTACGAGAATACAATATGTTCCTTTTTATGCATAGGAATTTGTGTTCACTGCTTGCGATTAAGAATAAACTTTTGTTTAACACATTTCTTTATCTCGTTCATCTATATTGCTGAATTTGTTTTTCATGTAAACTAAATCAAAAGGTGTTTTGATAGCACTTGTCTTTAGTAAGAATTGAAATCAATATTCATGTCTCGTGATTCATTTAGCCGGTGTTTCTGTAATTAATACTAATTTAAAGCTTTCATTGTTATTCTTGCTGGTGAGTTCGATTATTAATTTTTTGTTAGACACATCCACCTTCCTTTTAAATGCACACGAGAGTTTAGTAATGTCACCATAAAAAATGTAATATCGGCTTTTGTTCATTGAGTTAAGGGGATTTATATCTTCAGTCGTATTTTATAATTTGTACTGCTCATACCAGCATCGTTAGCTATAGTTTCTTACAAGTAGGTAAATATTATTAGTATGTTTAACTGTTTTTTTGTGTGGAAAGTAAAATTTTACAGTTTACCTGTAAATAAATTTAAGCTGATTATAGAATTCAGCAGGCACTACACACATGAACTATACGAATTCAATTTTTAAAACGTTGCCTAAAATAATTATTTTTTTATTTTGTAAATTCATGTGCACAGAAAGTCTCTTTCAAGTGCATCTCGTTCTTCTGCCGCCTTCACACATGGCCTTATAGTCCAAGTACCAATAGCCTTTTCACATACTGATACGACACGACTCCCTATTCGTTAGTTACTACTATTTCTTTTCTATCGAGTAGATTTTCCAGTCATATTATTGAAAGTATACTAATATGTTCGCCTTAAGGGTATAGTGATACCATATCGGTGATGTATAAAATGAAATGGTTCTTGACAAGTAGTTAGCGGTGCCTCACGTTTGGCTCTCAATGAAACTGCTTCAATGACATCGTGCTGTTATTGTTGGCATTTTTATTCGTGCTTCTAATGTGGCTATAATTGTCTTTTATCATTTCCGCAAACAGTGACAGTCAATCAACTGCTTAAAAAGTTTATAAGCCATTTCCGTTGTAATTAATTAATAATTTAGATTTGATGTTCAAAATTTTGTCTGATGGCCGTTTTCTTTTTAAGTATTTTGTTTTACTACTTACTACTCACTTGTGAAAAAGCGGAAGATAGATACACTTGGAAATGGCTCTACCTACAAGAGAAAAGTTCTTAAGTTCATACTTCTATCAATACTTTCATACTTAATATTATAAATGCGAAAGTCTGTCTATTTCTCTGTCTGCCTGTTACGCTTTCACGGTTAAACCGTTCAACCATTTTTGATGAAACTTGGTATGATAGTAGCAGCATAGTACTATTAAGTAATCTCTGGTAGTAGTTAATGAGCGATGATCAAACAAAGGCTATATTTGGGGCGATATAACCAAGTACCATGCGGGTGGAACCACGGGCAATAAATAGCTAGTTTTAGAAAAAATATAGCTATAGTCTATATTTTTTTAATACAATTTTACATATTAAAATAGTTATATTTCTAAAAATAACATCGGCGGCGGAGTTATTTGAATAGCTTTAAAGTATATCACGATCTCAAACTAGTACATAATTTCGAAATATTTAAACATAATATTTTTTTATCTTGCAGGCACTCTTCGACCACCAGGCCTAATCGGTGGAAGTAAGCCTAAGGTTGCAACACCAGCAGTAGTATCCAAGATAGAGCAATACAAAAGGGAAAACCCTACCATCTTCGCGTGGGAGATCCGTGAGCGACTCATCTCGGAAGGTAAACAGACAATTATCTCTGAACAAACGTTGTTTGTAGCTTCTTGTAGATAAAGATGAATGCCGAGGGGCTCACGACTATGCGTTGTGTAGATGGCGCGGATGTTTGGAGGATAGGCAATGGATATAATATATCTAATAATAGTTATTATGATAATATTAATAGTTAAAATATTATATACTTATTCAAACTTTCACTCCAATATTATGATATTTAGATATTTTCTTTGTACCTAATCTAGATTTTTAAAACAAAAGCCCTTTCTTTTTGATTACCTATGCCAGAGGAGTGGTTACTTTGCCTTAAATTAAATTTGATATTTATAATGAAATCGTCTATAGAAGTGAATATGTCATTTCGATGGTAAATATTTTACAAGCATTTGGATAGGTACGTTTTATAAGCATATATATGGCTTTGCATGTGTATAAATATTGTAATATCATAGGTATTATGTAGCATCGTGGGCGCGCCGCGTAATACCGGTGAGCGCTCGCATTACAGAGCGATTGCGTGCGCGCATAAGGACGAAGCCTGTTTGGGATGAGTCTAAAAATACCACAAATCTAGACCAATATACACAAATCATGTTCATCATTTCTACTAGGTAATTCGAATTTCAAGTGAACAATCTGAATAAGTTATTCAATTCTAGGGCCTGAATGCAGTTCCAGCAACCTCTAATTTAAGTATATAATTAAACTTTTTACGCTTTCGTTCAAGGATAGAAAATGTTTTAACATACAACATTGTGCAATTGTTCTGTAAAATAAAAATATTCCCTGCACCCGATTACATAAAAATTCTAGTTCAGTATGCAACAAAAAATATGGAGTCAGATACAAAAGAAAAAATAACAACACACCGTATTTCCCTTTGTGTTTACTTGACTGACGTTAATAATTGAATAGCTAGTGATTTAATGTTTATGTTCGGCATCTGGATCTATACGACTGCGGTATTAACGAGGACTTTTAGGGATTTTGTCATTAAGTATGACTTTTACATGGTATTGAAAGAAGGTATATACACTAAGAATCAGACGGCTTTTATTAACCTTAGACTTTACATATTCTTCTCAGTTCGTAATCATAACATTATATATATATTTCTGACTGTGCCACTTCATTAGTATTCTCAGCAAGGCAAAGGCGGAGGTTTTTACTCATCATACGTGATAGGATCTCTTTTATCTTTCAACAATAATGACATCACAACGTTCCGGCCCTATAAAAACTAATTTCAAATTCAGACACCCTCTGTCCAGTACAAAAGCCGCTTTTGGAAATTTGAAAAATTTAACTTATTTACCAGTCTATGCAAGGAATAAAGTTACTTTATTAACATTATTGTATTCGTTATCACTTATCTATATTATAAAATCTATACTTCAACAATAATTAACTTTATCATTATACTGCAGAGTTTCGTATTATTTTTATTTTAAGCTACTAGTCAGCTGCGTGTCACAAAACATCCATACTATCCATATCCATACTAATATTATAAATGCGAAAGTCTGTCTGTCTGTCTGTCTGTCTGTCACCTCTTCACGGCTAAACTGCTGGACCGATTGTAATGTAATTTGGTAGGGATGTAGTTAATGACCTGAGGTCAAACATAGGCTACTTTTCGGCGCGATATAACCGAGTCCCACGCGGGGCGAAGCCGCGGGGAACAGCTAGTTGTACATAAATTATGTTGATTTATTTAAATAATATTTTGGTTTACTTTAATTGATTTGAAAGACATATGGTCCAGGAATTTCGCTTACTAAGTAAAATATACTTATCCAATTACAGGATTTGCCTTATTGAGAACTGAACATTGGGTATTTCGTGTCAAATACCTTTTTGGGGGTAATAGGTAAAGCCTCTGAAGTGCGACCACGAATGTCTCTAATAGGTTTTTGTAAATGGCTGCCTGGCTTACGCGACAGCTGATATCGAGTAACTTAAGAAGATTATTTGGATTTTGGGGTTATGTATACTCTCTAGTATAGCTTTTTAAGCCCAAGAAAAATATCATGGATAATTTTTTGGTGTTTCAACATAAAATTGAATCATTAATTATTTTTTAATTTTTTTGACGAAAGATTATTATTGGTTGAATTTATTTATTGGTTAGTGAAGCAATATAGTAAGTATAATTGAATTTAAATAATACTTTAAAGAGATTGTTTACCACAACGGATTCATTTCTTT
The DNA here is from genome assembly GCA_947044815.1 of Apomyelois bistriatella. Classification (NCBI taxonomy): domain Eukaryota; kingdom Metazoa; phylum Arthropoda; class Insecta; order Lepidoptera; family Pyralidae; genus Apomyelois; species Apomyelois bistriatella. The sequence goes on from OX345693.1 coordinate 6,210,172, forward strand.
TCCTGAGTGTTGAAAATTGAAAAAAGATAACTGAGGTTATAAGTAAGTAAAAAAAACAACCATAGGTAAAAAAGTAATAAGTTATTGCCTAGTGGCCTTACTAATATTAATGAAATAATAATAGAAGAACCTCAGGTCGTCAACCTGTGGTCGAGTCCACAGGTTCTCGTACCACAACGCTACCGGTAATTAAGCAATCGAACCACACTCCCCTTGGGCGATGGTCCAGTAGTATAGAAGAACGGTAGTGGTGTAGGAGGCTTCGCTGGTTAATCAGCGCGGTAGAAGCGGCCATTGGTCGATGTAGGTCTGGCTGGTCACACGTAGTTGTCTTGACCAACTAGAGGAACCCTAAAATCCATTAATTCAGCAATTTTTCTGTGTGAAACGTTGGCTTGCAAGCCAAACTAGTGACACGTTTTTCGTGCGCTATGCCACTTCTTGTTAATATTTCTAAATTCTGTGATATCAATGGTGATCAATGACTTGCCGTAAAATAATCTTCTAATAACATTTTACAAGTAGGTATTTCCATTCAAAATTTTGTGAAGATTATAATAATATATATTTTTTTTATGTAAATAAAGTAGAATACTTTATTGCAACAAAGAAAACACAAAAGTTTGATTTAATGTTATGAATTAATTATTTTATTTGCTTGGTATAAGTAAGATTTTTAATTTAGTTTCAAGTAGATATTGATTTAAGCATTATTTGTAACAACCGTTACACTAGTTACAAGATGACAAATATACCTTATAGTTCACTGATAAAACCGTTGTCTGATGCATTACGACATCTGGCCACGACACACATACAAACACACTGGAAAGCATGATGGGCGTCTTGCTCGTAGTTCTGAGGCCAACGAGCCAATTGCGATAATTGCACCAACGACACCTCTCGTGCCCATGCGTGACGTTAAACACTCTGAGGCATACAAAAAACGACTTTAATGCATCTCCATAGCGATATAATTTTCGCACCTAATTTATTTACATTAAGGTTGAAATCTGATCTCATTACTGTGCTCTTATCCTGAGTATCAGTTTTGCTTTTCATGTTTTCTCTAGCAAGAAGTGCAGATCGGTAGGGTGCGTGTGATCGCCTGTGAAACAGGTTTCACTTAAGACTAAGACCACTTCTGGTTTACGATATCACAGGGACCGGATTAGAGACGATAACATTCTTGATGGGAAACACTGTGCTAAACTGAGTTGTTAAATTGGTTCACTGTCATTAAATCCACAGGAGGCGCTATCATTTCAAGCTGCATGCTCGGTAAACAACTTATAAATATTTTATATAGTCATAGGGATTTTATGACGCATTTTGAAAGCATATTCAACCATTTAACTAGTTTTAAATTTTGATGCGAAATATAGCAATAAAAAATATGTAAATATAAAAGGAAAACAACAAACATAATTCCTAGGAAGTGTTTTTTATTTTAATTTTCAGAAAATGAACATAAAAATGTTTGGTTTAAAGATATAAGTTCATGATTTGTTAAAATAAATTGATACATGGATCATCTCTTGTTATATTGGTCAGATAAAATGAGTGTGTTTTGATTCTGTTTGGTATCCGTATAGGCTTTTTTTAATATTCCACTTCCCATTTTTAAATAGGTTTCATGACACATTGAAAAGCCCGAATTAATAACATGATTATTAAGGAAAATAAGACATTATCATATACAATCGTGTCATGTGTCACAGAAAGAGATTTCAAAATGAAAATTATTTTATAAATGCAAATTGCAAGTGAGCTCATAAAATTGAATAGATTTTTTTTAGAGGCTGACAACTGACATCGACAATTTGTTGAAAACACGTATGAAGCTACGAATAAGTAATAAGTTCAATGCAACATGCAAATATGTCCATTGCTGCATCATATAGAAGCTACTATTTTTAATAAGAGCAAGTTAATACGCAGAAATTTAGGAAAAGTGGTAAAATATGTTAAATATGAAGAACGTGACTACTGTCTGAATGTGCGCGAGCTTCCATGAGCGAAGGGTCGAACAATTGCTCAGTGAATACTTTATTTTTATGTTTTTTGCCCTTATCTCCGTGGTCGGCTGACATTATCGTCATTTGTTGAAATGTGTTTAAAATAATTGCTCTGGCGCGCTGCTCGCCCATGTCTGTTGTATGCAAAAATTGCACGCGATCCCATGCCGGTAGTTTTGCGTAAATGCTCACATATTTGTCGTAAATGCAGTAATATTTAAATGTATTCTGCGTATTTCAACCATTTTAAATTTACAGTTAGCCTGCAGTCACCTTCCTCCAAGGTACTCTTTGAAAGGCACCATTCAATTAAGACAGTGGGAATTCCTAAATGTAACTGGGATGTAGTTATGATTGATTCCATTAGATTTGACTATGATTTCGGTGTATCAAAGCGTGTTGACCGGACCAGACCACCTGCTGACGAGAGAGCATCAAGCTTTGAAACTTTGATGTACAAATGAACTAGAAGCGACCACATTTTTTACTAACTTATAATTAACTAGTAGTTCGCCGCGAACTTAGATCTCGCGATTATAATTCGCATTGTTTATTATTAGCTTTTTATTTTATTTATGTTTTATTTATAAATCATCTACAACCGCTTGCTTAGGCTGATTTTAACATTTACAACACAATTCAGTTCCCTAAGTATTACCAAGATGGTGCTATCTAAAGTTAGAACGCGCTTTTATTAATATTTCAAAAATTACTAAACTCGTTTTTATGCCCAACGAACTTGAAAATTTAATTAATATTTCTTCCATTTATCAAAATCGGACCATGGTTTGGCAGTTTTTGCAGTACATACATACCTTTATACATACATACAATGTGTTTTCGCACCCAACTCAATTAATAATAAGTAAAGTGCAATAAAATTAAACACCATTTAGACATTATCTTATAAAACAAGTAGTAGTCAATTAGTAATCAAAAGTTAAAATAACTAGTAGTTCGCCGCGAACAGACCTCGCGACAATTAGTTATATTTAGACATTTCTAACACAGTTCAGTTCCTTAAGTAACACTTAGATGGCGCTATCCAATGTAAGAACGCGCTGTTGTTTTCACTTGCTACATAATCGTGGACATTTTTATTAATATTTCATAAAATACTTAACCGATTTTGATGCCCAACGAATTTAAAAATTCTATTGGTATTACCTACATGCATAACAAATTTAATCAAAACCGGAGTATCGGTTCGGCAGATATCGCGATACAAAGTATGTATGTTTGTATTGGGTTTGTAATACATAAAAATAATGTGTTTTCGCCTCCAACTCGCTTTTCAATCATCAAAATCAATTTATCATTGAGTAGCATTAACTATGTGAGACAATGCCGAAGCAAAAGAAATATTGTCCGTTCCATAGAATGTATATGTGTGAACTACAGTCAACGTGCTACAACAACACGCTCAAGCTTTATAAGTAATAGGATTTTAATGAAATTTATAACAAAATGAGCGCGCATACAATACATAGCCTTTTGATACGAACGCGTGCCCAATTCACCGCTGGTCATTGAAACTGACCGAATTGATTATGTTTCATAAACGATTTATGCCAAAGAAATATTTCGGTTACATGTTTTTATATAAAAAATTAGTATCTGAGCGTGTCTTTCCTTGGATTTTAAATAATCATTCATTGCTTGTGACTAACTGCTTCTGGGTATTTTCCGCTCCACAATCTTTATCGTGGTATTATTTGATAACCTGGAACCTCCAGAATCTCCGTGAAATTATAGTTTTTACCCACTAAATATAGCGCTATAAAGTAGTCCTGAATTAGTCTATTTACATAACAAAAATCTAAAATTTTGATACAATTGATTTATCAATCTAGTATTTAAACTTCATCGCTCGATTAAAAGTTAGTTGCCTTTATATCTTGGGTTAAACCCTACAAAACTAAAAGTATGGTCACTATTTATCTCTTTAATTTTATTCAACATTTGAATGCTATCATTATCATTTCAGCTCTAGGCTGTCCACTGCTGGACATAGGCCTCCCCCAAAGATTTCCAAAATGACCGGTTGGAAGTGGTTGGAATGAATGCTAACTTAGTAATAATTTTTATATTATTTATTTTTAATATGGAGCATTTTTTGTGAGATTTAATCAGAACAAACATGAGAGCCGCCAGACTACCCAATCAAACCCAATATTTACAAACGATGAACATAATAGGAATCTGTCAAAAACGCGGCATCCACTCAACTCGCATTTGTCGATACCTCGATAGGTTTCGGGGGCGCGGTTATCAAAACACTGCGGCTCATCGAAGCCGACTAAATTTTAATAAGGTGCCCACTACCGCCTTTGTTAACGATGACTTGGCAATTTTGGACAATAGCTTGCGCAACTTATCGACTAAATCGATATCGGTTTACAAGGCGTTACGGCCGGCTCTAGCTACTGACCACATTTTGATTAATTGCATTCTTCAAGCCTCAAACAAAGTGTTCTAGTGTTGGACCGATATTGACTGGCGCCGATTAATTAGCGAAACCGATGATGTGTAGTTTTTGAAAAGGTGTTAAACGATTTTGTTAAATAAAATGCTTTGAAATAAAAAATATAAAATGCGCTCCAAACTTTTGTTGAGTGGTAACAAGTATTTGTAGAGTAAATAATTCTTAACAAAAAATAACATATAAGTATCTGTAGATTTTGTGTACATAATCCTTAACTAATTATTTATCCAAAAGTTAATTTGGGTTTATGAATATTATACAAACCAAATTACAATATTAATTTGATAGTATTTCTTCTTAACCTTATGACTCGTGTGGTGACTCCAAACTTTAACATAAAGTCTTTGTTTTAGTAAATGATAAAATAACTAATAATCAAGTATTGGTTTGTATAAGTTCAGACACAATTGTTTAATTATTTATGAACTGAAATAAAAAAGAATGAATCTTAACTTATAAAAAGTCTGAGTAAGTAGCGACTATAAGAATTCATCGAATAAGTAAAATTATTCATCAATAAATGTATAAGTGCATCAGACTGTTTTTTTTTTAATAACCCGCTTTAAAATACTATCTACTACAGTTTTTTAACTTTTACTAACAAGGTCTGTCGTTTATCAAAGCTGTATAGCTGAAATAAATCAAATCGATCTCCACACAGCTTCCAATAAACCGATACATTTATTGATTTGTTACAGCATTAAATTGGTTCCCAGCAGTGCGTCGCACCAACACTGTTGCTCGTTGGAGGGTCACGGTCATGATTTTGGGACTCTTCTTTAGTCATTTTAAATCGGTTCTATATGCCGAACAGTAGAACTTGTTGTAGTCACTTTTTGTCGCCATTGACACCTTAACGTCCTTTGGTAAAAAAATAACAGTTATCGCATACGGAACCGTAATTGTGTTTATAGTACCGATACTATTCGGCATCTTATGGTTTTTCGTCCAATTTGGTCAACAAATTCATGGGAAACAAGGCTGTACCAATTTAGGAGCAAAAAAATAATGCGAGATTGAACATTGCGCGGATAGTCCCGTTTTTCCGACCATGTCTATTTATAAAAAAGTGGTATTCCTTTTGTTACTTTACCTATTCATTGCTAATTGAAATGGGTAGAAAAGCGGGTGCGTAGAGTAGGCGTTTAGCGCAACGGTTGCGCCTCGGCCCCCCGCCGGCTCGGGCACCTTTTTACTTGCAGCACGCCGCGGGTGCCGGCTGATTGCCTCCGATCTCATCGTTTTATGTTCCCCATAAAGCCAACAATAATTCATTTAGACGACGTGACGCCACTCACTCGTTAACTGGTTCCAATCGTTCGCGACGACGTGATTTTGGAACACTGGTGCAGTTCTGTAGGTTGAAGGACCAGCTCTAATATGCTCTGGTTATCTGTTTATATACCCTTAGCTATACACAGTAAGGCTACATAATTTAAAACACGATAAAATGTGTTAGATACAAACATTTTATGAACTTACATTTTAATATTTAAATTGGATTTTCACTTCAATGCGAATGTTTTGGTAAAAGTAGAATAGATCAGAAAAACTATTGATTGCACTAAACAAATTAATACATAATTTTTAATATCTAGATTAGATCCATAGGCGTTATAATAATATCTAGTACTAAACTTATAGTTTTACACTTTACTATGAAAATTCTAGATTACAAGTAACTTTTTACTTACCTACCCATATAAATCTGAAGCTCACACCTTAACGGGCGACCAAAACTAATTAGTGCGACCAGATCCGGTCCGGCATCCGTTCGGTTCTCGACGGGACTTAAAAATAAACATGGTACAGAATTGAACATAAATACAATCGTATTTTTTAAGTCAACAAGATAAGATAAGAAACTAGTCAAAACATTTTGCCTACTTTATAATTTTGTCTATATATATTTTCGTCTAAACATTGATCAAATTACTTAAGTAGCTATATCTAGAGGTAATTGTTTGCCTTCACACAAATTGATTTGATACTTATTAATTACATATTGGATATTTTAAGACCTCAATTTATTAGAAAATCATCTCTAATCAATAAAAGTTTTTTTAAGCTCAAATATCATTTTCCCAAAACTCTATTATTAGTAACTATAACTATATTGGGAAAAGGTTCACTTGTGTCATATATAGAGAAATATAAAATTAATCATGTCGTATTGCACAAAACATAAAAGAATCACCAGTTCTACACTTCCTTTATTTCATGACGGGACAAACCGAATCGAAGAACCGGTATAAGTAAAACAAACTAATTCATTCCAAACCATTAGGCACGAGATCCGACTGTTAATGTCTCAATTTAGAAACGAGCGTAAATCTTCAAAGGCGTGACAATTACTGTTACTTTCCGGCAATACAAACAAAAAGGTTTTCCGTCAATTATCGATAAATTAACCAGATTAAGCAACTAAGCAGACGGCGCCGGAGTGGCTTATCTTTGGAGACATGCTACGCTTTTAGGCAGGTACCTACCAACATAATGTCACGCCGAGATGTTAACGATTTTTATATCAATTTGCTTTTTATTAGGAATTACGTGGGAAAGATCTTCGGTGCTAGAAGTTAATATTTTAATGGAGTACCTATTAAATTTGAATTTATTTATCAAATATGATTTGTGTATCGATCGTGTTTGTTGATAAAAATATACAAAAGAGTATCTAATTAATTAAATTTGCATACCTTAAACTGATATAAAAGGATGTTCCTATGTTTTCCCCAATGGCAATTGAGTAGTAGTAAGTAAGAGTAAGTTAGTTTAGCTAGCAATAAACTTTGCCGAAAAAACCTTTGTTAAAAAATTATTGACATATAAATATATATATTTTTATATTATTAGACAACAATTTTGACTTTAATGTTTACAAAAACGTATCATTATCATTATTTGACAATTCATTGAATCCTAAAATAACTAATTGAAAAAAGGAAATTCAACACGATCAGAAGAACTTAGGCAGGCACTTGATTATAACAAGCTTCTTCTATTGAAAACGTTCTAACCTTTTAATAGAAACGGAGCCTATTGTGACTAATCATGATTAAACGACTTTAGACAAATTGCATGACCGTGACTAGGCATGTAAGGACCCGGTCCGATCCGAAATCATTAAAAGAACAATTATAGATATCGCATTCCCACCTGCAACCTGTTGTCGGATAATGATCTCTTTATAAACAAACAGTAAAATCAAACATTGCTGTAACTCATTGGTCGTTAGAAATTCATATTAAAATGCTATTAATGTAAATAATTAATTGTTGTAATCAGTGCCTAGTTAGGACCAAAATTGAAGAATATTCTGGGCTTTGAAAAAATTTTATTGTAAAACATACTCAAATTAAGAAGAAGTTTGGAAAAATCCAATAAAATCAAATTATTTTAACAATTTTAAACGTAATCCAAAACTCCAGTTTATCGATAACAGTTTTTGCAGTAGTTAACTATTTAGTCAAAACGAATTGAAAATACGACGCCAGAGAATCGAAAACGAATGCCTTATTGTTGATCAAAGCGTTTGATAGGTACTTGTTGTTACTAAACAAAAACCAATTTAACTGTTCTGTTAAAGATCATAGGAGTTTTTGCAGATCGATAGAATAGTAAAAACGAAGTAGATTAACTAGCGGAGACGCGTCGCTGAGCTCACACAAAACGATAACAGATTTTCAACGGTTTGTTTTCTTTTTAAGAAACTCTGCTTCCAATATTATTAAAGATCTCTCTGGTAAGTGATGACTGGTCACCATTAGAAGTATTTTAACCCGTATCAAGCTTTTGATGGTGAGTCTGGCACAGAAGGCGTTTCTATCGAGGCGAGTCTCAATGCGCCGATTACGAGGCAAACAAATTGTGTTGGAGAGCATCTTTTTATACTTTCGACGTGCTAACAATGAACTGAGCCGCCAACTGATCATTACCATTATACTGTATAAGGCTTTGTGTTTTGAGTAAATTATAACAGGTCCGTTTTATAAGACGCGCCAGCTTGACGTTCTTGAGCTTTTAACAATAGGGCTTCATTACCAACAGTGACCACATTAAATCTTATAAATAATCGCAATGTAAGCACCCGTCCTTTGATAATTATTACTAGTACGGAGTCATCATATTCTTTTAAATAAAAAACGTCAGATGTTTTATTATTATACGTCAATAAATTATTTTTCCATAACAAGTGTTTTAAGTCTAGGAAAACTCCTTTGGCTGAAACACGTAAAGAGTGTTCATTAAGCAATTAAATTCCATTAGTGTTTCTGAATATAATTGACTAGCTAGGACTTAAACAACTATATAGCTACAATTATAATGACTGAGCAGAATGGCTACCTATTCTCAATTGCAGGAGTAAATTAGCATACCATGGCGAGCAACTCCATTTTATGATTGATACTCGTAAAAAAGACGCACGATTATGAACAAAGAGCGGAGTGGTATAAATTGTTTATTATTTACTAGCTTTCGCCCACGGCTTGGCCCGTGTAAATTTCCCTCGGGAACAGTACTGTTTCCCAGGATAAAAGGTACCCTATCTCCTTCTCAATCATTTTAACTTTGTGTATGTGAAATTTACGGAAGGTTGGTTGAGTAGATAGGGCGTGAAAGCGTAATAAACAAACTCATTTTTAAATACTAGCTGACCTCGCAAACGTTGTTTTGCCATATAAATTATTTCTAGGTAATTTAAGGGTGAACAATCCTTATCACTTAGGGGTATGAAGAATAGATACTAGCCGATTCTCAGACCTACTGAATATGCATATAAAATCTGGTAAAAATGAGTATAAAGCCGTTTCGAAGGAGAAAGGTAACTAACATTGTGACACGGGAAATTTATATATTAGAAGAGATTCAAAATGTCAACTTATATGTTACCTTTGTTATAAAAATACATACATAATATTGATTGATTGAAGGTAACAATTTCACTTTTGAAAAGCTAAATTTTCATACTCACTGTAAAAATATCGATTTCAGTTACAAGAATGCTCTGACAATAAAAAATGAAGTTATTTAGTTTTCATTTGACCTAATATAATAACTCTAGTAAACTACTGACGCATAATATATGCTGTAGTAATTGCTACTTCTAAATAAAAACAAAAGTACAATGTATAAACAAAAAGTAAAATCAACACATAAAATTAATCTTGATACGTTGATTTCCGAGCAATAACTATTAGCTACAAAATTACTTAATCTGTACCTTTAGCAATGCAAAATCATGATCGCTGCAAATGGTATGATGTACTTACTTACCTGTGTTGTTTAGAAACTAAGAAACTTACTACTACTACTTCTTATCCAAAGTTTCGTAGTGCAATATAATATATTGACTTAAAGAACATAATTTAAAATAAATAATTTTAAATACGTACTTCATGTATAATATACATGAAGTACGTATTTAAAATTAGACACATAGAACATTCATCGCCATGCTTGCTTGTCCATAAAAGTGACAATAAAATGACACCTCAAAGAGCGTCCGGCAGCACTTCGACAACGAATTCTACGACAATTAGAAGTGGACAGGCTATGATTAAATTATGGCACTTACGCGAGTATTTCCTGAAAATTACATGGGATGCCTCTCCAAGGCTGTACTGGCACGCGATGCCACTGCACGCATTAAACTATATAATGGCGAACGATTTTAAAACGCAAACGCGACCAATGACGCATTGGTTTTAACGCTTTGCTGCGCGCACATCGCAAATGCCACTTCAGAAGATGTAATTAGCTGATCATGAGGCACTTGGAATGGAAATTGCTTTAGAATGATACTTTATCTGCCCGCATTCCAGATGATAATGATTACAGCACATCATTTAACAGAGTTATGCCACTAGTTTTCTAAACTTTCCGTCGTCATAATTCCTTATCAAATAACAGTTCTAATGTAAAAGTCTTTTTAACTAAAATACAATGCTTGTTCTAGGTGTATGCACAAATGCAACAGCGCCAAGCGTCTCGTCAATCAACAGGATACTAAGAAATAGAGCCGCTGAAAGGGCAGCAGCTGAGTTTGCCAGAGCAGCAGGCTATGGACTGTATGCTGCACCACCTCCATACGGCGCCTTTCCATGGGCCGGCGGCGGCGGAGTATGGCCTCCAGGATCTTTGCCCTTACCTCCAGGAGTACCGCCGTCGTCTGGAGTACCTCACCCCGATGCGGTGCAACAAGGCTTCTTATCATCGGGTCGAGGGCTTATAGGTAAGTTTATCTAATATATTAAATTAAATTTACAACAATTTCACCACTTTGAGAGTGATCTATTATACAAAGTTTAGACAAACTATGATATTGTTGACATTAAAAATGGAATTGATAATTATGATCGTGTATTCGTGTAATGACGGATTTCTAAGTAAAAGACATCAACGCGCTTCAATCGCATTAAAATCACATTATATATTTTTACTGATGATTAATTTGTTTCTTTGGTTAACAGATGTCGACGGCGATGACTCGGGCTCATTAGATGGCGAACAACCAAAGTTTCGACGAAATCGTACTACCTTTAGTCCTGATCAACTGGAAGAATTAGAGAAAGAATTCGAAAAATCTCATTATCCATGTGTGTCGACACGAGAAAGGCTCGCATCAAAAACATCTCTATCGGAAGCGCGCGTACAGGTAACGGCTCTTATAAAATTTATAATATTATGTTATATTCATAAGCCTACATCCAATTAATAATATAAAAAATAATGGCATTTCTTTGAAATAGAGACGACTTAATCAAATCACAGCTATAATTTTCACACCAATTTACATTAATGAATATTTGTTAATGCAGAACAGAATACTAATCATGTTTATTTACCGTTACTGACAGGTTTGGTTTTCCAACAGACGAGCCAAGTGGAGACGCCACCAGCGCATGAACCTCCTGAAGCGCGGTGGCGGCTCGCCCCCGCACCGCCTTCATTCCCCCTCCCGATCCCGTTCTCGTTCTTTATCCCCTGCACGCGTCTCCTACCACACACCACAAATGGGCGGCGAAAATAGTGCGTTTAAAGCATTATCGCATCAAGATACAAATGCCCTGAAAGCACTGTCGCATCAAGCACAGTTCGATAGTAATGCCCTGAAGGCTCTGTCTCAGCAAACTTTTGAAGGCGGAGCTTTTAAACCGCACCCGGCACTGGAGAATAGTGCATTCAAGGCGCTCGTACCGCATTCTGCAGCAGCGGCGTTGTTAGCAGCACAGTCCATACAGCTAGCTCGTGGTTGCGAATCGAATTCGGACTCTGATGAAGAAATAAATGTGCACGACGAGAGCGACGATGAAAGCGAAAGACAGAAAAGTAAAGCTAGATCAGTATCGCCAGGTCACAGTGACCGACGACCGCCAGTAAGCGATCTACCTTTACAACTCACGAAACATGACCGTTGAATAAGAACCATTCCTATTTATTTATTTATTTCACAAAGTATTATAATCATACCTATTGAATGTTCATGTTCCGAATAAATATGTAAATGTAATCCTAGAGTGCTAATACTCCAGTTTATTTGTAAATTAATGTAAATACGTAGATGTTTAAGTTGTTAATTAATACGGAAAAGACAAATGACTAATAAATTTAATTATGCACAAACACTACGCTTTATTTATAAAATATGGAAAAATCTTAATTCATAAATATTTGAATGATATAGATAAATCAGTTATTTCATATTTGCGTAGATAAATATTTACGCAGGGAAGATAAATGTTTCTATTGAATATTAAAACCTCTCTTAATTAGGAGAAAGTATAGACATTGTTACGAAACGAATTTGTCAAGATTGCTTATTAGCGAATTTGTCAAAGTAGCTTATTAGTAAAATTGATCACATCTTAGGAGGATACCAAAGTATTGTTTTCAGCCAGAAAAGCACGGTTTCAGGAAAACTAAGGTTCCTAATTCGTCATGGATTGTTGTTGGACATATTTATTTACAATACTACTCTATTATTTGTCAATAGATTTGCGAGGAATATTTGAGAGTCGTATGTATTTGAAACAGTATTGGAACCTACTTACTAATAGACAAATGTTTGTAATAAAATAAATTTGTAATTTATGTAAATAACTACTGTTATGAACTCCTGAGCACTGTATACTATTTATTGCTTAAATATAGTTTTATTGTAAAATATGGTAGAAAAAATACATTCGTACCTATGAAAAATGTCTAATAAACATTTTGAAACTTACTTTTTTTTATTTTGGTGATATCTATATAGAGTTTTTTTACTACTATGATCACGGAGTCGGACCTAAAACCATTATGGTTTCAAGTATCTACTAAGTGTTTCCGCTTGATTCGTACACGAGTATGTCATATTCAAATAACAATAGTTTTTCTACATTGATTTTTTTCTATTGTGTCTGAATTCAGCGAGCCAGGGGATTAATTATCAAATGTTATTATGCGACCATATTACTATAAAGTTTAGACTTTAGGTTTTTAGGCCATTGACTGATGGTGAAATTAATTTGCATAAAAGACGTTACAAATAAATACTTTATGAGGGTCAGGAGCCTTAATTTAACGCAACTGCCCTTGTCATTAGGTTTGCTAAGTGTAGGTAGAGTAGTACAAAATCTAATAATTATAGGATGAAAATTTCGTAGCCAGAGCGGTTGAATTAGTTTGGCACTTATTTTGATAATGATCAACAGATGGTGGGGCTTGTAAAACACAAGCCCGTAATGATAGTTCCTGTTTAGCGATGGCTAGCGTTGCTTTACTTGGATTGGTCGCCACTAGTGGCATTTTAGTATTCCTATCATGTGCGCCTCTTTGTATGCCATGTCAAACCATCAAGGCAGTCGTCTTTAAGGAGCTATGAAGATCTAACAGTGTTGTCATCTGGATAATGTTCATATTGGTCTAGTAGGTTAGATAGCTGATAGCTTATATACCTTCCATGCTGGTCTGGGAGAAAAAGAAAAACATAGAATGCGCCAGCTGCTTCTCTTCCCGAGCAAGCCGTAAAAGTCGACTGAGGGAAGCGATGGGGCTAGCAACCCATCACTATTGATTTTCTGTTTCAACTGTCATCATGCTAAACGTGGTCATAGATCCTATGGTCCTAGGCCCTGCCTACCCCGTATGGGATAAAGACGTGACTATATGTATGTATGTATGTAGGTTAGATAGCAGTCACTCCATTGTCAAAACCAGTACCGTCAAAGTTTAGAACGGACCATGATTTAAGTTTATCTTGAGCTCTGAAGCGTAAGCTGATGATGCAACAGAGAAACAAACCAACAACAACTTCTATAACCGAATAACAAATCCACAGGCTTTGATATAGAGACATCATCAGAAGGTTCAGATACAGTTAGGTTATTGCCCTAGTTATAGAAGTGAGAATAATTATGGAAACTATAACTGTCTATGACAATACTAGTATAATATCCTGTAATCTGTGATACGATTTTTAGGTGCCTTTTATACTAGAATCGAGTTTTGATGCTAACTCGTTTTCGAATATGTACACGAATGGATGCAAAATGCTCTTATGACTATGACTATAGTTACTTAGAACGCACACCAGCACACCAGGAGATCAAAAGTAAGTATTTCAATAATATGCTAAGTTAAATAACGAAAGTAATGATACTAACACATACATGATATATTTTCACATACATGATATTAGGAATGTTACTGGCAACAACTGGATTGCGGTGGCTCAGAGGGACGCTTATGCCTAGCAGTGGGTTGTAAACAGCTGATGATGATGATAAATATTGTGTATTTGGATGCACTAAACAGTGTAACCACCACTAGTTCGATTTGAATATAATATTTTTGCTAGTAATGACAACCGTAAAGTAGTGCAAGAATGCAAGCTCGATTAAACATATATATGTTTATATGTTATATAAAATAAACACTATTCTATTTGCACTTTTTCTTCGAGTACCTATACTGTTTAATTTAAAAAGAGACAAAAACCACCTAAATCAAGTAAGCATTAACCGTAATCTTAAGCCGTCTCAATCTATAGGAGAATCCAATACGTATTGCTCTATGAATAAATACCTATTTCTTCATTTGGAAAGACCACATTTTTGCGTTTTAGGTAAACTATGGCAGTACGTGACCATCAAGTTGTTCCTGATTCATTAGGGTTAAAGGTTTAAGAGTTTATAAGACAATACGATAGACGACAGACTTACAAGAACACATAGATTTATAAAATTCTTATTCGTTATTTTATGACTAGAATATTATTCATGAACAATGTTATATATAAAGGTCGCTATGATAATAAAATTAATTAATTTTGTATGAATTTGAAGCAAAATTAGAAGAGGAATTATTAAAGTTCCGTATATATAAAATAACAAAACGAAACCCTTTAAGGTACAATAAAAAAGAACTCTTTCTTTCAGTGAAATTAATTCATCATCAAAGCGCCAGTTTCCCAGTTTCAACATTAATCTAAACTTCAGTGCTCAGGGTACCCTTTATTTATGGTAAGATTGGATTTACTCTATGATTGGATTTACTCTATCTCATTATGTATATTTTGTTCTGTGCGTGAATAAATTACAGTTTTGAAGCCGGCTTAAATTTTGTATTTATGTCGAAAGGATGGGTGAAAGAAGACTTTTCATTATTGCGTTTGCGTATAGCATTCGTCTTGAGTAGTCAAATCTCCAAATTAAACAATAACATTAAATAGGTAAAATCTGAATATTTAAAAAAATACTCAGTAAATATTAGTACTTTTGCTACATTTATTGTAAAGGTAAAAACACCAGAAACCACGAAATGTACCGGATGCGCGGTTATGCTATCCGTCAATTAACTCTTTCACCTGTATCAAAAGCGTGTAAATCTCATGGCAATCACAATTCTTATATCCCCAACCATATGTGGAACAATTACCTTCTTTTTCTCCATTGTTATTAAATAAAGTCCCATTGAGTCCTTCCCGGATATCGGCAATCATTCCAGTGAAAGCCGAGGTCAGGAAATAACGAGAGTACAGAATAAGATTACTAGCCGATATAGGTCATTATTTTTTTTAAATTATTTTTAAATTATATCAACTTGAAAGTAAGAATTAAAAAAAAGGTGTCTACATAATCTTAAAAATTAAAAAAATATTCGGTGCGCCTATTCTGTTCGTGTCGTATAGAATAATAGAATGTATATTATGACCGTGGCGTGTATCTTTAATGTAGTATATTAGATTAGAAATAAATAAAGCGAATAAGACTTCACGTTTAAGGATCTTCGATGCTATGCTTTATGGGACATTAAATATATGCTCGCCCTGCGTGCATATATATTATGTTGACCTTTGTTTACTTTTTATTTTAAATAGAGGTAGGGGCAAAAACTACCAAGGGGAACAAAGCCTCATTAGCAGTAAAATTATATATTTTTCATCATTAATTCTTCAGATACAGAGAGAACAATAAATCCCATAACGTTACGCGGTCTCATAACACCGCGAGAGGTTTAAAGATTAAACTTAACAATGATTTTACAATAAATTAAAATAATGTAAAATTCTTAAATATAAACCGTATTCTGTTATATAAATATTCATGTTGATATGTTTTTTTTCAGTAACTTGGCTTTTTATTTAACTTAATTTATGAGTGGTTAATTCTCATTGTATTTTTCATTATAAGTTAATATTTAACTTAGAATATATAATGTTATATGTATACCTAGTAGAATGATAATACATTATAACACTGAAAATATTGATATGTTAGAAATGAATACTTACCTGCTCCTTTTAAATGCGAAACGCGGTTTTAGTTTCGTTGCACGGTATTGGCTACTCTTTAGCACGTTGTCACGTTATAACAAAATACTACGCGGGTAGAGCTGTGGGAAATAGCTAGCTTACAAATAATATAAATACCTAAATAACAGGATGTCAATATCACATTTTCATGACAGTCTTTCTACAGATGCTGAATAGTTACCCAACATTACCATCCAATGAGCCTACTTGAATTATATTGGACTAATATACTAAAGGCGACCCGCCTCGGCTTCACACTGCTATAAAAACCATCCTCTGAAATCATTAGCTATTTAAAAAAACCGCCTTAAAATCCGTTGCGTAGTTTCAAAGATTCAAAGATGACAGAGACCGGGAAGCGACTTTGTTTTATACTATGTAAAGATAAAGATATTGAAATTCAATACGTTTAGTTATTTTGAACTCATACTTTAGAAATACTATTTTATAAGTATTACAAAATGTTGGTCCTTATTAAAGCAGGGTGTTAGCAAATGTTCATATTATGTAGATCCAAGCCTATCATTAACAAATTGCCAATGATGCTGGAGAGTATTTATGACGTCAAGCCTTCGAAATGCAGCCGTATTCTGTAATGTTTTGCTAATATGCTGATGTTTTTAAGCGATATTTTTAAATAACTAGATACTATTTTTGGTTGATATAATAACATACAAATTTTGGTGATTGGATTTCGAAATAATAAATAGTTAAGAATATTTGTAAAAGGTAAAATAGTAAACATTTGGTATTTTTAACAATAAAAGAAGTTAGTTAAATACCGCCTTGTAATTTAAGAACAAACTGAACAAAGTATTTATTAGATAGAATTAAATGCTATTGTAACGTGTAACCAAGCCCATTACTATTGTATAATTGAGTAGCAAAGTAAGCCAATGGATTTGTCAGGTTAACGGAGCGTTCAGAGCCATGTAAGGTTATTTATAGGGGCGTCGTAAAAGTATAGTACAAGGTTTAAGAGATTTCATTTATTCAGAATAGTGCGGCGGCCGATAAAGTTGTAGGGTCGTGATAGCCGCGGAGTGTGGATGCATGTACGCGCGCCGGACCAATAACAATAAATTTTGTACTTACGTCGTTTGACGTGCCGAGCGAACACTCGCGCTGTTCTCAACACCACCGTTCAGTACTGAGAGTGTAATGAGCTACACTTTTAAAGTCTTCGAGCTAAAATTGCTTGAAAAATATCTAAATTTCGGTAGTGATAGATCTTTGATTCCGTTAAGTTAGTCGGACGGGAATAACTGCATTTCTAAGTCCCAACAATCGAAGCCCTTCAAAAATAAAGAATGAAAAAAATATTGCACCACTTAAAATATTTTTTAATTAGTAATTATTAGAAAGGCGAGGCTTATTTCAAATGTTTTATTATGAATTATGCTATGCTTCATAATATTATAAATGGGATTATATTTATCTGTAACATTTTATCATTTAAAATTAATCGTCTTACCTAAACTATCATATTAAAATTTCCCAATGAACATGCATTCATACATTCTTTTTAGGTTAATCTTTACATAATTATTTATTGTGTCTCTTTTGCGTTTAAAAATAAAGATGTTATATCAATTACACCAAACAAATAAAAGTCTTTTAATAAAAACAAATGTCATGAATCCATTTAACAAATTTAATTTGTTATACTATTATTATAATATTTATACTCAAATTGCGCATGTCCAAATCACACTCGACTGTATATTCAGGTCAAGATAAGTTAAGTTATAAATTCTTAAAAGAAGCTATTAAAATAAAACAAAACCTCATTCGTTTGGTGCTAAGTTATTATTTAAATTGTTCAAGTTTCTGATCGGTATTAACTGAATATTAAGTTGAGACAGATTGCCACACTGGCACGCTAAGTTAATTATTACGAGCCACTGTTTTGACACAGATTTTAAGACATAAATATTTGGCTAAATATTATTGTAATATTATTAAACAATTACGTAGGTACTGTATTTTACTGAATAAAACAAATAAGGGCATGTTGTTTGAAAATAGGATATCCTTTTTCTTTCTGTATGTATCGTAAACCAACTAGAACCATTGTTGGTTTGGTCATGGTACCTGTAAGAGAAATAAAAAACTAAAAATATTCAAGGCTAGGACTAAACGATGTTTTTGTTTTTTTTTTCGATTAATAAAAACTATTCTAAAACAACATTATGTTAGATAATACTCTTATAATTAAGCTCACCTATTGTGATATACAACCATATTTTGTAAAGTAAAGTTAAAAATAAATAAACGTTCTAAATTTCTAGTGAAGTGAAATGTAACAGAATTTTGACCGTACATATAATTAATTTGAAAGTTACAAATATAAGATACACAGTACACTTACAATGTTAAATATAGCCGTGATAGTGGCTACTCACTGTAAGCTCTTTCCATATCTCCTTCTGTGACATCAACGACACAAGCAGCCATAAGCCGCGGTCCTACAAAATAATGGCAGTACATTATTATATTTTATAATCTGCGAAAAGCTACCGATATTTTTTTCCTTTTTCATATTCCATGCTTCAAAAAGTAGGTACGTTAATCTGTTGGTTCTGCCTGCTACCTGGTGGTTGTTAGAGAAATCATGTCATGTCAGAGACCAACACGCGGTTTTGCAAAATTTTGACACTATAATGTGCAGGGTCAATTTCACTTACACGATATGAATGAATCTATTAAAACCCGAAAGATCGAGAAGCGAAAGTTCTACTTACTAAATGATAAATATAGAAGTTAATTTTTATAAATGTTTATGTTGTTATTGGTTTATACCAATAACAACATAGTGCAAAAAATACAAATTCTCGATTTCGTCATTCTCTTTCGTCGATTTTAATTAACAGATGATTAGATTATGATTCTTATATTTTCAATATATGTATATAAATTGTTTGAAAACACAGTAGACACATACTAGCCACAAAGTCATATGTCAAATCATGCAGTGATATAGCTGAAACGAATATGTCGACTTCATACTTACTTCAATACAGATCATAAAGTATTTATGTTCACAAACACCGAACTGTGAATGTTTTCACAAAATTAAGTTATAAACTTGTTGTTATTACCGATAACTTTTTCACACATTTCTTAACGAAACACCAAAGGATATGACATCATTTTCACATAAAATTTACAAATTATTTATATGCAAATTGAGTGAGCAATCATAACATAAATTCTTTAATATGCCCACTCTGAGCAACCTTATAACGGAGGCCAATAAAATAATGTTCCCGATTTTTCGGTTGACATTTAAAATTAGCCTTCGATATCAACTGCAGAAGCAAGTCGAATATTTTCTTTTAGTGTTTCTTTTACTCCAGAATTTATAACCGTATTCTTCAAATATTACCCTTTGCATTTAGGTTATAAAGTTAAACTTTAACAACCTTTGGTTTAGTGTCGAAACGGAAATGTTATTTCAGTGCGTGAGTATAATAAAATTAAGATTTATCTAAATATGCGACCCGAACGAGATGCGTGAAATGTTTAATTAAAATTTTATATTTCCAACAAATTAAAAGAGAAAATAATTTCATATTTTGACTTAATTATTACACTAAAGATGTCACCTATCCAATAGATTAAGCAATTAAGATTAGAAAAACGGAAATGAAAGCGAAACGGTATATCTCCATAAATCATAGGAAAAAAATTAAGGCAGTATCATGGTTTCCCATAAAATCATGAGCAGATTGGAAATGTAAGCACATTAAGTTATCAGGGGAATTATCTGGTTGCGCCCAACAATATTTATTTGTTTCTCACTCGGGACGGGTCTTAGGTGATTGTGGCTGAGTGTTCTCTTCCAATTAGGTGGTTATTGACGTTTTACTGTTATCGCGTTAATCTCGGAACGGTGGCCGTATTTATAGTATGGTCAATACATATAAGAGTATCATATTCTTTACGACTCTTTTCCTTATTCTGTAACTAGCTGTAGCCCATGGCACCATCGCGTGGGACTAAGTTATATCACACCAAAAATGAGTCTATGTTTGACCTCTGGTACTTAATTATATCCCTACGAAAATTCATTAAAAACGGTCTAGTGATTTAGCCGTTGAAGCGTAACAGATAGACAGATTTTAATTCATAAAATATACCTCTATTATTTTATTCATCAAAATACATTATTTTTATACATAAAGAAACATAATGAATAAAAGTCTAAAAATAATTATATATAACATGCTAATGGCAAATCTTAGAAAAAATTAACAGTCAGAAATAATCTTTTTGCTATCATTTCCTATCCTATATTCTTTCTATTTTATTAAGTAACTGGATGGACTTCGAAGTCATCTATCTACAACTCAACCAACAAAAGAGCTTTAAACTTTATTTGTCTTTGCATTTTTTCTTTACACATTACTCTAGTTTTATATTCCCATCCTACTCCAATTATAATTTTTGGATTTTTATTTATTTATGAATCTTTATTGTACCGACAAAATACTAACAAGTAACAAATTTACAAATGGCGGACTTAATGCTAAAAGCATTCTCTCCCAGTCAACCAACAAATATTTTTTTTCTTTCAAGACTAGCCGCCTGAATGAAATTCACCTTTCTTGGGAAGTATACTTTGTTTAGTTGTTCCCAGTAAGACATTGCAGGCTTGAATCACCTGATTATCTAATATAAAGCTGATTCCGTACTGAAATCTGGTAGTAATTAAAGGAACCACGTCAGAGGCCGAGAGACGGTTCCGAAAAACTCTGACGACATGGTGTACATAGTCGATTGACCGTGTCACCTACACGAATTGACGATGATGTCCTTTCTTGGGAATATGTAGTGAAATATAAATAAAACATAGTTTCCTTAAATACCTTACTTGTTTTTTTAATTTGTACCTATATGTAATAAAATGTGATAAAGTTTATCAATTTATATTTCATGAATATTCTTGAATAACGAAAAATAGTACCGATCTCCAATCTGACTATGAATACAGCTCTACTGAAACAGTGCCTTAAGTCGACATTTATCCCAAAAAGGGAAGCTGTTAATAGAGTCATTCAACGTTACCGGCCGAATTATCTACAAAGAGAGAAGTCAGCCCGGTGTCCGTCGGAAATATAAATTTATTTGTGGTTGTCGCAGAGACACGGGCGCCCGCGCCTCTATCTCGCCGCGTAATCTTGAACATTGGCGTTAAAGAATTTAAATTATACGCCGATACAAATGAACGGGCGACCCCGCCTTATTTATTGCCTTAATCCAAATTATATCGACTAGCTTTTTCTCGATATCAGGCACATTGTCACGTGATTTGTACTATTACGTCGGCATCAACATGTTATTGGATTGGATTATTACTAGTTTAAGCCTGGTAACTGCTTACGGGTTTTTAACAACTTGGCTCTATGAGCTGACCATAAATAAGGAACTGTTGTTACGATTTCTTTCTCTTATTATTATGCTTTCTCTAAAGATAAATTTCCCTAGATATAGATTTGCCAGATTTGCATTTGCTATAAATATTTTTTTCCTTGTTTTGACGTCACATAAATATACGTCAATACATTCACTATGTCGGTCGAATCCAAATACAAATATAAGAAATTCCATGAATATTTATTAATATTTAATAAAGTCCAATGTTATTCTATTATATGTGACAATCATTGACGATTATGCAGAATAAGATTTAATATTGTCGCTAATTTGACAAGTAATACTAAATTATGACTTTGTCACTTCCATAAATAAATGTAGTTTATTTCTTTGATCAAGTCGCGAAAAAGCACCATAGATTAAAAAAAAAATTGCCTGGCGTTAAAGACCGCGAGCGATTTCCTAATTCTATGATTCATATTATAATTTTGCCTTTTTAATTTTATAATTAGATTTATTAACCAAATTAAAACCTCAATTTGGTTTATTGAATATTTATCTTTGTCCGTGCGTGATTCCTACTTCCATCTTTAGCTTACGGTTCAGAGCCGTGAGGGTACGCTTTTAATCGTGGTCCTGATTTGGCGGCGGTACTGGTTATTATTATACATACAGCCATAAATTGTTATGTTACGAACATAACCGAAGTATTTTTATTATGCTAAGTATCAATAAGACGATGCATGCTTAGTGAATAAAGTATAAACTGACCGCTGTGTTATTCATTAAGCGAGTATCACCTTCGCCCTATAAATTCCAATCACTAATATTGCTGTATGCCAGTAATAATTAAGAGTAGCAACCAATTCACGCATGCGCATCGATCGCATTCTGCCTGGAGTAATCATTCGTCTTGCTACTCGAACCAAGAAAGGCAAAGTACAACCTTTCACTGCAGACTTCAAAATAATGAGAAATGAAGATATGATTTAAACTGCAATGGTAGTATTCTGCAGTCAAATTTCCTGCTTTGTAATTTGTGAAGTGTGTATCATAAATACACACTATTGTCAAACCGCCGTATTAAGAAACTTTTGATAAGCCCATTTTAATTAAAATATGTTTTGACTCTTTCTCTCTTACCTGACACTTCATGTGAAAGAACGAGACGAAACACATTTTAACTAAAATAGGCTTAACAAACGTTCTTAATACGGGGGAAAGTGTTTTGTGAAGCCATCATTTATTTAGGTTCCCTAAAAACATCGGGCGTAGCTTGAGGCTAGGTCAGATGCCTTGGGACAGCCTGAAAAATCTAACAGTATATAACCCACTAATACACCCGGATCTTGTTCATATTAGTCTGGTTTCTTTGTGAAAAGGGTTACGGATATCAGACAGCAATAGCTTCAATGTAATAATAGTACCGCCAAATCAGGACCACGATTAAAAGGGTACCTTGGGCTTTGAAGCGTAAGCTGAAGATGCAACTAGAATTCACGCTTGGATGAAGAAGTATGGCTAATAACTAAAAACAGCTTAACCGATTTTGATAAATGAAACGTCGTAAGACTCATATTTAGTGTCATAAAGTGTATATTAAATCGTCGAAATGGTGTATTTTCGGCACACAAAAAGTGCATCTTAAAAAAATGTTTACTCCTAATTGAGTGTGATATCAAAATAAAGAGTTTCAAAAATATACACAAGTCATAGGTTTAAAAATGTTTTAGGATGTAATTCCAAAATAATTAAACTGCATAGTCGGGTTGTTTTTGCCTATTACTATGCGAGCTTGTTACTTTGTAATTTTTATTATCTCATGGGAATAAATAAATTATGATTAGTGCCTTATCTATATGAAAACTAACTCTATATCGTCATGTAAATTATTGTGAGACATCTCCATTTCAAAGCCTATATGCTAATATGAACGGCGCAATCAAGTTTATTAAGTCGATGGCTTGAGGTGACTATATTTATGAATATCAATGCTACCTATATATTGGTTTCATGAATGCAGCAGCGCTTGATTACTTGGGCACAAACTAGTTAAAATGAGAACATGTACCCTATTAATTAAAAATAATTTAATTTAATAGAGCAATGTTCTTTTTAACCTAAAATAATTATAAAGTGACATACAGATTGAGTTAGCCCCAAAGTAAGATCGAGACTTGTATTATGGGATACCGACAGAGATATTTTTTTTACTTTTATCTGATCGCGAATCGAACCCGAGACCTCTTGAGTAGCGGTCTAGCATGTTTACAATTACACCACGCCATTCAGTAAATATTTGTTTGAAAGCTTTTAACTCTGGCACTACCTGATCGGATTGATTTGAGAATAGTGCTATTTGTTAGGACTATTCTTTATCTATACTATCTATTCTATTCTTGACGTAGGTTAAAAACTAGTACGTATACTTACTAAAAGTCTGGTGAAACCGTGGAGCATAGCTTGTTACAGATAAATATAATATAATATATTATAATATAGCTAATATATTTTAATATAATATATTATAATAATATAATATAGCTGAGGGTACGGCAGGACCCATAAGTAATGAGCGACCGGACGTCCGTATATACGACCATCGTCTTTCTTTTCATGACATTTTCGGTTTTAGTGTACGTACTTGTTTGCCTACAAAATGGTATAATGACATGATCCACCTGATGGAATGTTGGTATACCATAGCCTCTGGACGCCAGAAACACAATTGCGATAACCGATCATTGCATTTGTTATTCTCTAGATACTTTGAATTAGTATATTATTTATTATTATTACAAATGCAATGAGCCTTGAGGTCAGGTTGGCGGGCGGTCATAAAATATGCCAACTATTATTTAGGGGTAAATCCCACCAATAAGAGTATTTCAAAGTATTGACGTCAGATATTAGGCCAAAATGTAGATAGTAGACATATCTTGTTATATGTACTTACCCTGGGCACACAGAACAGAAAAAAACCGGGAAAACGCTTAGATGCGAGGGAGAGAGATGATAAGGTGATCCAAGCCTTCCAATTCTGATGAAGTTTCGTTTAGGATTCTGGAAAAAATGTTAGTATACCTAGATATATCATATTCATTACGACAAATGATCAAATTACCTTATTTTTTACTTTCATGTTTTAGTTACCTAACTAACGTAACGAGAAAAAATAGTAACTTAATCAGGAATTCTAGGAAAAAAGCAGAATAATCCTTGTTATTTACTTAGTTTTATCTTTTAGTACGTTTTTATTTTTATGTATTAGTTATATTAATTTAATGTGTGAATCAATAATATAATTAATAATATATAAAAACAAAAGTAGATTAAAATTACTGATTTACCTGGCCTGGCCAGTAAATCTATCAAAAAGAAATTGCATATGTATGGTATTAAAAATATTGTGGCGATAGTACGACAATAATTAGTTTAAAAAAAATGGCAGTACGCTACATATTTTATTATCAAATACTAACTTTGAAGAGGACAAAACGAAATGACAATAAAGTATCATCATCACAAAACTATTGTAAAAATCCCTTCAAGTTTTAAGCTGAAGCCTTTCTTTTCGTCTCTCTTCTAGTATTTTTTTCAAATCAATTACCTCTTTAGAAGATGTTTGTTGTACATTCACAAAAGTCTTTGTACCCTGTTTCCGGGCTGTTTTTTTATCCGCCATGTAGGACTTAATGGATTTTTTTACTACTTCTAAATCTTCTTTCGCAGATAATTTTGCTTCTTTTATAAGTTTCCTTTTCTTTTCTAATTCCTCGTTTAATCCGATTTTTAGGGCGGTTAACCTTTCTTGTAATTCTGCCTTAGACATTTCACAAAGAAGGCCAAGACCTGATGTCTCTGTTAGATCAATAATTTTGGGGACTCTGGCTTTCTTCGCGATCATAGATAATATTTTTATTTCTTTTATCATTTTGATTCTGTATTCTAATTCTTCTTGCCTCTCTTTTAATGCTTTTGCAACTAAATATTCAGACTCTTGTTTAACCTTTTCAGCGCTTTCTTTTTTTTGAAGTGTAACGTTGTGTTTGGACTTAAGAAGATTTAATTCTAGTTCCGATAATTTTTCGGAATTCCTACGATTTTTTTCCATTTCAATTTTCTTCCATTTCTCGATTTCTTCGGTCCATATTTCGCGTTCTTTAAGAAATTCTTCATATTTTTTCTTATTTTCATCTTTTAGTTTTCTTTTAGCTAATACTGCCTCTTCATAAGAAATAAGACCTTTTAAATGTTTTTTTTCTATATCGAGCAACCTTTCTCTTTCTAGATCTTGACGGTTACGTTCCTCTACTTCTTCTATTTTAGCTGTATTTCTACAAGTTTTCATTAAAGTTTGTAGCCATTCAACTTCTTCTTCTTCTGCCAGTTGAACTCTTTTACTCATTCTTTTAAGGGTAGCGACAGTTTCTTTAACTACTGGAGGTGGTTTAGTATTAGCCGATTGATTCAATTTTGAATAAGACTTTGTTGAATATTGAACTTCCAACTCATCTTTGAGATCAGGCGATCTTTGGTAATATCTTTCTGATTTAGCTTGTGCATAGTGATAATTTTTGTTTTTAACAAGATTTAACATATGAGAAGCCCTTTCTTTATTTTTTTCATGTAAAATGTTTAATTTTTGATCAATAGCACTTTTAGTAAGCATTTTTTTACTTTTTGTTCTTATAGAATTTGGAGGGGTAACCGGAAAACCTCCTGTCGATGCAGTTTGCTGTTTTTTACCTTTTCTATTTAGTACATTTGGTTGCACAGGCAATGTAGGTGGTTTAAGTTTACGATTTTCTATCTTTTTCACATATTTTGCATAGTTATGCGCCATTTCACTAATATAGGGTTGCCATATAAATAAAGGCGCAATTATTTTATCAGTTATATAATTAGTATCATAGCTACTTTGTGCCACTTGTGCTATATATGTAAGAACTTCGTTATTACTCAAAAACTTAGTAAATGTATTAAGTAAGGGCTTACTTAAATTGAAAAGACATTTATAAAATACCTGCATATCCTTTGGTTCAATCTGAAATGTTACTGCATGAAATATAATCATAAAATAATCAATATCCTCTTCAGATAACTCTTCGTTCATTTTGGTGGCTATTTCTTTTAAAAACTGACTATGTTTCTGTATTCCCAAAAAAGATTCTGCTATCCACGATACCTTTGCATCTTCTGTATTGTCTGGACATTTCTCCATATAAGATTTCATGTACTCGTATGGTGATACTTCTTGAGACGCTGAGTAGTCAATGATAATGCTCCGAAGCATTTTGACATTCTCGGATATTAGATAGTAAACCATTGTTTACCACCAGATTTATACCAAATTTCAGTAACGAATGGAAAACATGACATAAAATATGTACGTACCGTACTGTACAAAACACCAATGACATGAAATTGTCTTTGACAAATGTCATATGGTATTTAAAAATTGAAAAATTTGTTAAATAAGAAAATCAGGGATCGGTAGAGGTTTACGTTTTAAAATAAAACCTTTTTGTACACTGTGTGATAAGCCTTTGAACTATTAGTCAAAGATTATTAGTTCTACCTCATTGTTTTTATTTTAATTATGTTTAGGCTGAAAATAAAAAAAAATTGTCAAAACATCATTAAAAATACATAATATAATACGAAAAAGTCCAAACATTATACGTAGCCCAGTAACTCTTCGCACCCTTCCTTTGTCCTGTCGATGTTCTGGCTGCTGCCCGCGCGCTGCTGTGACCAGTCTTTGCAGGACCGCTGGGGAGGAACAGCCTTTGACTCATTGTATCGTGTATTCTACACTAGGGTATAAGGCAGTTTTATAAACTAAATATGTTACGGACGTAATACAAAAACCCTTTTATCTATAACCCAACTTAAGTATAGATCGATTTTTGTAATATATTAATTATTCACTGTGGAATGATAATTGTATTTAACTAGTAGTTCGCCGCGAACTTAGACCTCGCGACTATAAGTCTGATCTTAACATTTCTAAAAGAATTCAGTTTCCTAAGTAACACTTAGATAGCGCTATCCAAAGTAAGTACGCGCTATGGTGTCGTTTTCTACATAATTGCGAATATTTTGTTATATTTCAAAAATTAACCAAATACCAATAAACTATCAACTATTTCCTACACGCATATCAAATTTCATGAAAATCGGGCCATCGGTTCGAAGATATCGCGGTACAAATACATACATAAAAAAATCTGTTTCCGCCCCTAACTCCATTTAAAGAGAATAAAATACTCACTTACGTGTTTCCTGGTCGCGAATTTAACTGACGCTTCAGAGCACAGGGTACGCTCTTAATCATGGTCTTTATTTGGTGGTACTGTTTAAATCAATATATCAAGATAGAAATACCACTAATGGCGATCAATCCAAGTATTGTCGCGCAATCACCGTCGCTTGACGAGCGCTATCATTACGAACACCCGAGCTCCACTAGGCTATCGATAGCTATTAGAGCTCCATTGTATTTAATAAAATAATGCCTATAATAACGTTTAAATAGCAAAAGAGAAGAAAAAATAGAAAATGGACATAAATTTAATACGTGAGAAAGAAGATCCATAGTTCATTAGAACCTTAATTTGACATGCTCTGACAGCTAATATTATATTGAAATTGATTTGTGTTCGAAGTTGAATTAATTTTGACAGAGTCAATAAGCCACCGCTTTCTCATTGTGAGAGCAATCATAGTCAACGATGAGTTGTGGCTTCAACGGTTTTTAACCCCCAATGTAAACGAGGTGTTGGTGAAAGTGGCTTTTTATGATACTTAAAATTTAAAACGTATAAATCTATTTGACAATTTTTTTTTTTATTTTGCTTTCAAGGTTTTTAGGTCATATAGGTAATCATAATAAAAGGAATACACAGTTTTCAGCAAAGTTTACTAAAACTAATAACAAAAGAAGACATTTAACACAGTCAAATAACACTTCAAAATTGAATAAATAGGCTAATATGACTCATATTAATTTTGATGGATGCAACAAAAGTTTATTTCTAACAATATTTGACCCATAAAAAAAAATTTGTGAATCATGTGAATCATTCTGTAGACAAAACCTCAGAAGATGAAAGATTCTGTCGTAGAACAGTCCATAGGAGAAAAGTCATGTCGAGGAAACTCTCAAATGTGAAACATTCTGTTGGTGAAACGTCCATATGAGAAAGATTCCGACGGCGAACTACTCAAAAACGAATCGTCCTGTTGGTGATCAGTCCAAAGGAGAAACAACTGTCGGAGAATGCTGGTACAATCACCTATTTTTGATTTCAGTGATTCGGCCAAAGTCGGTAATTCGAATGATTTTCATGTGACTCCGAGGTTTCCAACGAAAATCAGGTTTCAAAAATACATATTTATAACAATTACGTCACGTTACATATTATAACAATTATGTCACAAAACTGCAAAAATGCTGTTTTCGATAGTATTTAAAGTGAACTTTTGAAATTAAGTTTTGCTGTTTTAGAGGGCTCAAAAAATATAGATAAATTGTTTCAATCTAAACAAATAGAAAATAATTATTTTAAACAAACAAACAAAATACCTACAAGTCAACTAGACAACTTTTATGCTGTTAACAAAAACTATAGAAATTAAATCGAAATTTTTATTCTTTTTACTCCCTTTTTATTGTCTTCATTTTCCTATTTAAACGGAGTAAATTTATTAGATACATAACTATTCTACAACTATATAGAAATTAACGAGGAGGTAATTGGGGTTCATCATATTCATTTCATCAAGTCTAAGTACAAAAAGCTATCAAACTATAATATGTTCATCAATGAATGCCGTCCAACGAGCAATAGCAATTATAAAGACAGAGAACAAAAACTCACATCAACACGATAGTAGTTACTGTTCCACAATGGCTCGAAGATAACATGACGGAACCTATTTAAAATTCCTCTAATCGAATATGGCTTTTATGGTCGTGTTTAACACGATTATTATATTTTAAGAGGCCTCGTGTGACTTGCACTTTGTACGTTTGTGAGGGATCCCGCCTGAGGTGTCGATCTGACGAATAATGGCTCGTCTTTCCAAGTGATTGATTAATGACAGGCTCGGCGAAAACAGACCGGCTACCTAATTAAACACTCCATCCACAGCTAACGTCATACAGTGTGTAATATGAACATGCATTTAATCCCTCAGGTTAAAAACTACATGATAATGAGCTAAAGGCATAAATACCTATGTTATTTTCGTAAGAATGGAAAAGTAAGAACAGGAACGTATTTAAGCATCGTTAAAATGGCAAGTGATAGAACAAGTTGGACAAAGAAAATATTGGAATAACGGCACCATTTCTAAGATAAAATAACTTTTATTTTTTATGCTAAAATTAAACTGATTTTGTTGATGGAAACTAATAATGGTTATTCTAAATAAATAATTTAAATGATTTGCTAAATGTACAAGTAATATAATCGACGAGGCAGACATATACTTTTGGCAGAGGGGGTCGCCTGTCAGTTACCATTTCGGTTGGTTTAATGCATAGATTTAAAAAAATCCTGGGAAGAGACCACGCGCGAAAACGACTGAATAAATTAACCCATTTTTTATTGAAATTTGAAACCTTGAAACTAAAAGATGGACCTAGAAAAATGCTCACCTTAAATATTTATCTATTATTCTAAAATTCGCACAGTAGCGACGCTGGCTGCTGTTCTAGCTAGATAATTCGGTTAGTATATTCGGAAAGATGAAAAATATATTATATATATTTATAAACAGAACGTGAAACAATTGTATGTCGATTAATCTCTCTTATTTTAAGTATAATAAGAATTCCTATAATTTTAAGTCATTATGTCGTATGTACGTAGGAAACAATTAGCAAGGTGAGACTTAAATGGTTTCGATTTTTCAGCATGGTGTGTGCCCGGGGCAGCTTGTTATCGCAGGTGAATTAAGTGCAGAAATTTTCTCATATTGTTGTTAACATATCTTTCACATAAGTTATTATTTATTTGAATGTAGGTAAGTTTAAAATTTTTATTTAGTTCGATATATATAATGTGTTATATTTTAAATATACTGAGTATTATATAGGTATCTTGTTGTTTAGATTTACAGAGATTAAATTTCCATAGACCACTGGCTTTGAATATTTGCTAAACTCAATGTAGCCTGAAAAATATTGCCTTATCGGCCGCTTACATAACATCTTGTCGCAGATAACAATTGTATGTACTTTTAACATTTTGTATGTTGTATGAAATTTTTTAACTTGGATACTTACTCACTTATCAATATTTTACAAATTGGTTGATTAATTTATTTATTATTTAAAAAATTTTTATTCTGTTTTAATATTGCAATTAAGATATATTGACAAAGAGTAATTTCAATTATAGTATAAATATAAAGAGTGTCTTTCATCAATTGAATTCAATAAAAGTCACATAATTTTCAAACTGAAGCGGAATTATCTAAAGAATATTAATAAAGCCCACCTAAGGAGATCTCCCATCAATCTCTCGGGCCAGTTACAAAGGATCTTAACAAAGAATTATGGGTCTTTATGTATGGTCGCTACTATGTTGAAGAATTATTACTTCAATTTAATGATCGCTCCGTGATTAGACATTGCCTTTCCGTGGATCTATAGCTTTATTACATAAATCTCGCGAGAATACGACCGACGGTATAACGACGAAATATCTCAACTAATGTTCGAAGCGTTCATTAAATTCCGATTTACTGGTAGTAAGCACTTAGCAGCAAAATAAATGTTCGATACTTAACAATATAGTAAGTTTCTATGTTGTATAGGATACTACAGAGTTTACACACTACTACTAAAGTACAACAAACGTGATTTTGTGCCGTATTGTTTGCACCTATAGATAGACCCTATTGAGGTATGATATCAGTATTCTTCAAACGAGCATGTTTCCCCATCACATTCTCAGTTTACACACGCTTCAGTCTAGGGTATGCTTTTTCATCATGGTCTTTTACTTTATTCATTTAATTATTACGAAATGCTAAGATGGTAAAGATGGTAATTGCGTGTTTATCTAACGTGGGTCAAATGCTTGATTGCCAGCCCAAAAGTAGTGGTAAAAAGCCTTTATAGATCAAATTAATATAACATAGCACTGGTGATCGCATAACTTGGAGGCACATATGTGGTCACGATCCTTAGCAGTGAGGGTGGTGAGGCCCGATGAAGTAGAAGAAGATAATATCACTACGTATAAAAACAAAATAGTTATAACATTATTAATGTTTAGAACGAAAGGATATAAAAATTTGATGTTTCAACCTCAGCAAGATAAGTTTGATGACCACAGTTGTTATTTATTTGTTTAGTAATTTATATGAGGTTAGTTACTGTTTTATTAGCCGTATTAAATCAAGCCCCAATAAGGCAGCCATTCATGTTTATTTTTACGTAGTTTCTGCTTGGTATGTCCAATAAATTATTAACTTGGTCACTTTTATCACAGGACCGTGGTAACATTTATCGGACGTTATTGTAATGTGGATTATCTCTGTCAATAATATTAGTAGATTCAAAATACGTATTTCACATCTATGCTGAAATAGTTTCAAGCATGCATATTTACATCATATTGAATCTACTTATCTAATAATCATATTATAATAGTTAGCTCAGCAGTCGTGACTTCAGCTAAGACATCCACTCGGTAGACTTAAGTGCAGAACATACAAGTTAGGTTGTGCGGTCTCGTTTTTAATAATAAATAAAACTTAGAATTAACGCTAACACTAACACGTGAATCCGATATCATTCTTTCTTTTAAACATTGTTCGTAAATGAGTGATGAGATTAATTTGCATGTAACTTCTTATAATGGGTTAAAAATGGATAATATTGAATAATGGATGGATAAACTTAACGGTTTACTCTTACTTTACACATGATTGATTATAAAGTACGTACGTCAGAGATTTAAAAAAAATGCCTGCCGATTCGAAATTCTTTGACGTACGTACATTTTTAAGTTTATGTAATATTTGTATTATATTTGTATGTCAAAATTAAATTGTCATATCCACACAACACTAGCACAATCGACAAAGTGTTTCGATCTTGGATTCTCGACTCGCTCAGTTTTATTGATTGACAAGCGCAAAGTTCGATTATATTATATTCTGGCGACTCGCCACAGGCATTATCTCTTGGGCACTAAAACCTAGGCAATTTGAACTCAATTTATTTATTCGCTCTATTCAGAGACAATTACCCATAAGACGATAAAGGAATGAATCCAAGCGTTGTATATTATAACTGCTAAAATAAATATTTTGAAACATACACAAGTTCTGCACTAGGTATAACATAACACTTTTGTGTTGACCCATTAAGCATAGAGATACAAACACTTTTTTCTACTATTTTTTATTCATTTAAATCCATTACGTCAAAGAAACAATCATTTCAAATATCAATTCCAATACAAAGTTACTATTGTCTAAAATATTAATTTACCTTCCTGTAATATTTGTAGACAGAAAAGAATAAATCTTTATTTGCGTTTGCATAAGGTACACAAAAGATGTTACCATCTTTTGTGTACAGATGTATTTAGAGTTAATTAAATACCGGTAGTTCGAGAATCTTTAAGAAATGCATTTTGCTTTAGCCATAGTAGTTAATTAAACCATTAATTTACAAGTTGCATCATTAACAAGACGAATTAGATTATGGTCCGTCGCCTAGTGTGGGCATAAATCTCGTAAGGTTTTATTGAACCCCGAAAAAATCTCTGCTCATGACGAACCATTCATGTGTAATTGGGTTCAGCGGCTCCACATAAAATATGAGTTCTTAGCTTGAGAAGGTTTTATAGAGAACATAAACACTTTATTGTTTTTTGTCTGGTTTTTTTCATACACTTACACTGTTCGCATGCTTGTACTGGCGACTGGCGCGAACTACCTAATTGCTAGCTGCGCTACATGTGAGATAACTTACCTGAACGTAGTTATTGATAACAAAAAGAAACCATAATAGTATTGGCATAATATTATTTAAAACTTTATTAGTATACAAATGCCTGAACCCAGAAACCGCACTTAGAAATGATAAAAAAAGCTAATAGCACCAGTAAGTATAATTAATTAAAAAAGTATAAGTAGTTTAATATTGATACACTTTAAAATTATGAATTGTATAAATATCATTATGAACATGGAATATTTTACAATTCTAAATAACATCAGTCACAAATTTTAAATTATCGTAATAAATAGTCATACAAACAATTGTAATATCTTTGTAATAATAAGTTACTAATTTGACGTGGAGACAAATTAGATTTACTGTAACATTGGAGTATCTAGTCGAATATAATATATGCGCACCCCAGCTAACAAAAAGACATCATTCTGTATGCCCATACAAAGAATATTATGTAGTTTCTTTTTCTTTACTTAAATAAGCATATAACAGTGGAAAGCGTTCCGCTTCTGTTGTAACATAAAGCATAACTGCAATTCAAGGTAAAAACAAAGGTGTGAGTGAGACACGGAGAAACGCCGAAATTGCCATTCAAAATTTTCCGAGAGAGTTCCAGTTCAGGTGAGGTTCATTTAAGCATAAAATTACATTGTCTCCCCGACATTGTCGAGTGGCAATGAACTGCACTTTGACATAAAATTGCTTTGGATGTAATAAATCCATTTCATTACCTTAATAAAGGATGACTAAGGAATTCGATAGAAGAGCAATCATTTTCTTTGCCTATCTTTCATAGGTCGTGTCGTTAATTAGGTCCTTTCAGATCAGCTAAATGACAGCTTTAAGACTATTGAAATCGTTAAATGTGAGTACAGATAGACAAGCAAGTAATGGTACTACCTACCCTAAAAGAAAATTACACACAGTCTGTTGCTGCAAGCTAAAAAATAATAAAAAAGCCTTACACATTGTAGAAACCTCAGCTTAACAATAATGTCGAATTCAGAATGATTACTCTCATTGCTAACAAGGTGAAAATACTATAGTGAACGTTTCTTTAGATGCTTATACAAGGACTGCAAAATTGCTTCGAAATAAATAATATTCGGCCATGCCCTTGTCAATCACAATTTTGTGGTTGAAATAATAACCCTTGTTAGCTACAACAAAGGATTGGGAGATATGTAAATTCGTGAATGGATCTTTACAAAAAGTGGACGTTCATGCTGCGTGTAACAGGTGTACTCCTGATTTCTAATAATATGTGGTTGCATTGGTCCTGTGATTACTGACTTATTATTAATAATATAATTACATTTGAAGACTTTTACCGTCGACTGGCTGACGTAGAACTTTCCATTTTTTCGTGAGTTCAAGCTGACGTCACGTTTTTATTTAGCTTAAGCAGATGTCATAGAAACTAATGACGTCTTTTGTTATAATTAAATTCCTCTTTTTTCTTTACTAGTTAAACTTCATAGTATGTTTGTGTCTGTTTTATTGTTAAGTATTTCTAGCTTGTTTACAAGTTCTGTTGTACACTTTGGTGTTAGAACTCAAGCGTGCCTTTAAAATGACCTTAAATTATTTATACCCAAAAAGATGACTCAAACCTACGATATTCATAATAGAAAAAATTCCTCTGAGCTTCTGCCTGTGAGATTTGGTAATCAATACATATAATAAGACACTAAAATGCGAGTGTCTGTACATTTAATATTTTTCAAAAATACTGATTGAGTGCAATTAAAAAGAGTAACAGAAACCAAAAAGATAGTTTTGGAATTTTTGTCTGTCTGTATGTATGTATGTCTGTCTGGTACGTTATAACTTCGAAAATACTCAACGGATTTAAACGCGGTTTTCACAGTTGGATTACATATAAATAGGAGCGTTGTCAAAACTTTGTTTCGTCAAAATCGGTTAAGGGAAAAAGAAGTTATGGTCGATTGAAAATTTACTTCAAACACTGCTTCAAAACTTTTAATGCGTTTACTTACGTTTAATTTAATTTAGATAAGGCTAGGATTTCTACTTTATATTATCCATAACAATAAAAACGAAAACACGCACTGCACCTATTAATTTTTATAAAATTACACATTGAATTTGATCGTAAATTTAGTTACATAAAATCTCAATAGATGGCGCTGACTTACTTTACAACTCGCTATGGTTACGTTTTCGCATTATGGTATAGCAGATTGAAATTAATCCTAACAAATTAAAAAATTTGATGGTCTTTGTCTTTGTGGTTCTTTTGGTTTGGTTCTTTGATTGTTGTCTATTGATTGGTTTGGTAAATGGACGGTTTGGTTCGCTATTGTTAGTTATCTTGCTTGAATTGAAAATTGAATTTGTTGTTTGACGAAACATACGATCGTGTCGTATATAACGTGGACACAAATCAACTGCAAATACTTTAAGGGCAGATACAGACCACTTTACTGAACAACTTTTCCAAATAAACTTATATCGAAATACGAAATTTTATTTTTCACTCTCCATACTAAACTAGATCAGCTGATTCTCAATTTGTACGGGAGGTCAAAAAATTTTTTTCGTATTTCGACATAAGATTATTTAGGAAAGTTGTTCAGTTGAGTGGTCTGAATCTGCCCTTAAAATATTTGTATTTGATTTAAATTCACCTTATATAAAGAATTTTAATTATTTTAAATAATGCCTAGGATGAAACGATCTAATTTGTCGCATCATTCCAGAATAGCTAAAAGCAGAAGGTTAGCTAGATCTCAAGAATCGAATGCGGATAGACAAATGCGACTCGATGAAGATAGGCAACGCCATGCATTGTCTCGGTCTTTAGAAACTTCTTCTAACAGAGAGTCTCGGTTGTCCGCTGACCGCGAGCGTCATGCGTCATCTCGGGCTTCGGAAACGTTTACCGAAACTCAAGGTTTTGGCGGAAATTGTCGGGGATGAAGTGATTTACACGTCATATAACAGTGTTGTGCATCAGGATGATGCTACCACCTACCCTATGGAGTGTTTGAGTTCATTGGCTGCAAGTGGTCTTCCTGCTCATAACATTACCCTTAAAGTCGGCGTTCCCAGTATGCTCCTAAGAAATCTTTATCCGCCTAAACTATGCAACGGGACCCGACTCAAAGTAACGGTTTTGCAGCGCAACTTAATACAGGCCGAAATTCTCACAGGGTGTGGTTCAGGCGAAACGGTGTACATACCTCGCATACCACTCATCCCCCACAATTACCCCTTTCAATTTAAACGCACCCAGTTTCCATTTGCTGTATGCTTTACCATGACGATAAATAAGTCGCAGGGACAAACCCTAAAAGCAGCTGGCATCGACCTAAGAACAAGATGTTTCTCGCATGGACTACTGTATGTGGATTGCTCGCGGGTCAGTAGCGCCGAAAATCTATTTTTATTAGCCACTGAGGGAAGAACTGCTAATGTTGTCTACAAAGAGATTCTTTGAACTTAACTCTGATACATGATATTTGTTTATATTTGAATAATGTCCTGGCTACTTCGATTGCGTCATTTCATTTCAATGTAACACAGGTTACGCGAAAAGCGACCTACACGCGGGCGGAGCCGC
This sequence comes from Apomyelois bistriatella, assembly GCA_947044815.1. Taxonomy (NCBI): domain Eukaryota; kingdom Metazoa; phylum Arthropoda; class Insecta; order Lepidoptera; family Pyralidae; genus Apomyelois; species Apomyelois bistriatella. The sequence continues at coordinate 6,247,426 of OX345693.1, forward strand.
GGGTAACAGCTAGTCTATATATAAATAAATTATCTTTTGCAAATTGCAATATTGCTTAAAACGGCCAGTTTGAGCAGTTTTGCAATTTGTAACTAAATCAATTTAAAATTATTAAAGTTAACTCCAGATCCAGAACTTTAATTACATAACAGGAATTTTTGATAACTTGTGTTTTCAGTGGATAATGATTTTTAGTTGATAGTGGCGCTAGTGTACACCAAGGTCTCGTCTTAAATTAAAAATCTTAATTACTAGATACGAATATACATGCTATTTTAGTGTCTTTCAATATTATTCATTTTTAGAAATAGACTAGAAATAAGGCCAAAATAACATTTTATATCATTACGAAGAAACGGTATCACCAAAATGATAGTAAAGAAATGTAATATCGTAGACAGGAGCTTCTGAAATGCGCGGCGTAGGCGTTACCAACTAAATTTACTGCGTTCGGCTGCTTCTACGGAGTTATGCATTATGATGTTTTTATTGGCGTATACTCGTACAAAGCACATTCAAACAAGTAAGTAAACTAAATTAAAGCATTTCTCTTACATCGTCTAGCATACGGCTCACCTGATTGAATGTGGTCGTATTAGCCTATGTCACGTGCGCATAGCTGACCTTCTTTTCACGCCCTGTTTGAAAGACTCCACGTTGTAGTCTCTAGGTAAAACCAAGGCAAAGTCTCATTTAGGCTTTAATTTGTTTTTATTTTGTATACCTACCTATTAATATTGATTTAGTCTTTATTAATAAATATCTTACTATATCTTACTAAATTTTACTATGGCATTAAGTGACTGTAGTAAGTAGAAGGCCCACTATACTCAGATACCATATCGTATTGCACTGTACACAATAAACATTATTTGCTCATTTCATTACGGTCATTTATGAGCTCCGATATTACTATCGATAAAATAGTACTAAGGTTTCTAATCAATTCACGCAAGTGAGACATAGGAAGGAAGATTAAGGCAATTTACAGTGATGCATACAAAGGAAATGTGTTTGTAATTAACTTTTTAGTTCTTTGAGTGTAGCAATGTTACACATTATGTTCTGTAACAAACTGGATACCTTTCGTAACTTCTACCTTACCAACTATTCTGATGTTTTTAAGTTTTTATTTGATTCACGCCATCTTTTTGGTATGTAGGAGGCATAACCTAATTTTTTTTAGAAATTATTTTATCGAGATGGCCTTAAACCCATAACCATAGATTGACCTTATTGGACCATCCAAATCAGCGTGAAATAAATGCTTATCTAAGTTCCTAACTCACAGTAAAAATTAAATGAAATATGTAGTGTTTCAGTTAAACATTGCTGTGAAAGGACAATTTATCTAGCCTGGGAAATATTAAACAAGTAGCATGTTGCAAGTGTCTACGAGTATGTGTCACGTAAAGGCATTGATCTCGGTCGTTATTGATCTTTTTCTGATGGAACTGGGTCTTGGATGTTTATCTATATATGTATTTGTAGTATCGTTGAGTTAGTATCCCATAACACAAGTCTCGAACTTACTTTGGGGCAAACTCAATCAGTGTGATTTGTCCCTATATATTTATTTATTTATTTATTTATTTATTGCAAGATGGCAGTCGATAAGTGCTTGTAAGGTTTATGCTTTCAGGAAGCTTGATAAATGAGACTATGTGGTATTGGGTAAAAATGTTAATGCCTCTAATATACTCACTGACTTTATTGTAAATACCAAATTTCTAAAATTCATAGTTATGAGAAATCAGCTGAGAACGAATTTCCGGAACGGCAGAGGAGCTACATGCGGCCACACATAATATAGAGTTTGAAAAATATTATACAGAATTATCAATTTATATGAAAGTTTGTAATCTGAGAAATAATTCGAGCAACACGGCTTTCGTACCGGAGTCCGTGTTGCTCGAAGGAGAAATAACTACAACAATGCCACAAAAACTAGGTACTTATCGAATCATGCACAAGTGCACAACTAGTGTAATTGTATTGCTGCAAATAAATCTTGTCTGAGGATACAAAATAAGATATTGTGAACCGAAGGTTCTCAAAGTATTTTAAAATATAATAAAGCTAAAGAGTTTGTTTGAACGCCTATTACTACCGAAAGTACCAGACGAACTTACAAAATACTTTTTATATAATACAAGATAGTCTTTTTAGAACTGTTTTTCTTCTAATTTAATACCTACATGAAATCGTTGCCAATTGAAACCTTATTTTACCTTTATTCGGTTTATTAAAGTAATCAGTAGGTACGATATTTTTTTGAACAGCTTAGGTGTACCGCCTGAACCTACTCCATTAAGTATTTAAGTTGTTAGTGATTATTATAAGTCATGTGATTTTGGTTTTTAGAGTAAAACAGGTCCCTTTTATCTGGTGTATTTTGTAAAATGTAGTTAGGAAGAAAGAAACTACATTTTTATTAAGTACCTCTTTTCGACATCGGATTGCAGATTTAATTAGCAATAGGATTAACAAGCGAAGTTGAAATTAAGCGGGTTGTAAAAAAGGAGAAAGACAAAAATCAAGGTTGTTTTGGGTGCACCTTGAGCTCCAAAGTAACCTTAAAATGCTATCGGGAAAAAGCTTCAAAGAGATAGTTAGAAAGAATATATATTTTTATTATTTCCTTTTTCAAACCGTTTGACAGCCACAGGCTCCGCTCCACCAATCCGCTTACGTCGCTATTACACCAGAAGCCCAGCGAGGCTGCCGCTTTACGCAATGCCACCACAATAACCAGCAATCAACAGCATTTACATATTTTACGAGGTGGAATCGCGTGGAGTTAATATACTCGATTAACTTTGCGTTGATTACACAAAAGCTAGTAGTCCGTGGCGAGTCTTGATGAGGATTGGTATTAACCAAAGAATTTGGATTCACGCGCGCGGAGGCAATTTTTTTCTTTTTTAATCTATAGTATTAACCTACCTATTTAAAAAGACAACTAAGAATTTTAAATCTCAGAAGTAGGTAAGTATTTATTTAAATAAATTATGTAACATGAATGTTTGTAATCTCAAGCAGAGGTAGGCAGCAACTTTCTATGAACTCTTGCTATGATCCATAAATATCTATACCTATACATATAAGTACTTAGTACCTATTATATAAATAAAATACTTAGAAAAAATTAAACTAACAAAACTTGCAAATGACGGACTGTAAAAATATAAATATTCTAATTATATTATTATTAATATATAGAAAGCTGTGTTTGAAAAGTTCAGTTTTTAAAAAAAAACCTATGTATTATTTTGTATTTGCAGAGCTAATTGATAGTGTATTACATTTTATGTTAGTTACATACAGTGATGGGACCTCTACCAGCCTGTCTCAGACAACGGTGTGCGGTCGGGTCCTCGTTGACGAGCGGCGATTGATCGATGATTACATCTTTATCCCGAATGTCCCGGACCTATGCACCCGCCACGCGGGACGCAGTGAACTCGCAGTATATATGGACCGTTACATCTTGATATTTTACAATGAAACGTTTTTATTTTAAGTACTTACTAGATATCAGGTAAATATATATATAGGTAAATATATCTATACATATAATAAGACAGTAAAAATCGAGTGTCTGTACATTTAATATTTTTCAAAAAAACTGATTTAGTGCGATTAAAAAAGAGTAACAGAAACCAAAAAGACAGTTTTTGGAATTTTTGTCTGTCTGTATGTATGTATGTCTGTCTGGTACGTTATAACTTCAAAAATACTCAACGGATTTAAACGCGGTTTTTACAGTTGGATTACATATAATTAGGAGCGTTGTCAAAACTTTGTTTCGTCAAAATCGGTTAAGGGAAAAAGAAGTTATGGTCGATTGAAAATTTACTTCAAACACTGCTTTAAAACTTTTAATGCGTTAATTTGCGTACCTATAGACAAAACCCATTTGAAATTTCAGCAGTAACAAACGAAGCATGTTGGCCTATCGGTAGAGGACGCGGATCATCTTTTAAAGTAGAGAGTTCGAATCCTGCTAGACATCACTTCTTTTGTTTTTACCCTTTTTTTGTTTTGTATTATTTTTTTAGAAGTCTATTTTTTTAAATATTTTAGTAAAGAAATGTTTCTAGAAAGTAGCTGGATCGAATCCTGCCACAAACAATAATTTTCTGTTTTCGTTTTTTGTTTTCTAGAATTATTTTCTTACTTAGAGAAAGCTCTTAGCGTTAATTCCGTTAATATAAAAGTATTTTGTACTTATCTATCTATACATATAATAAGACATTAAAAATCGAGTGTCTGTACATTAAATATTTTTCTAAAAAACCTCTACGGGGCAATTAAAGAAGAGTAATAAAAACAAAAAAAAAAAAAAACAATTTTTGCAATTTTTGTCTGTCTGTCTTTCTGTCTGTGTGGTGCGTTATAATTTCAAAACTACGCAACAGATTTGAACGCTGTTTTCACAGGTGAATTACATATAATTAGGAGCGTTGTAAAATCTTTGTTTCAACAAAATCGGTTAAGGGAAATAGAAGTTATGGTCATTTAAAGTTTACTACAAGCACTGCTTCAAAACTTTTAAACGGTTGAATGCGATTTACATAAACGTATTTAATTTAGATAAAGCTAGAATTTCTACTTATATCAATAAAGACAAAAACACACTGCAGTCTCTATTAAATTTTAATCAAATAACACATTGAATGTTTGTGGGCGTATGATTTAGTTACATAAAATATCAATAGATGGCGCTGACTTTATTTTAATAGCAGATTAAAATTTTTCCTTACGGCAGCAATAAATTTTAATTATTAAAAAAAAAATTGGTTGTTGTTTTAGTACTATTGGTTAATTTGTTTATCAGTCGTTTGTTGTGTTGTATTGTAAGCTATTTGAATTGATTGGTTGGTTTGATTTGGCTTTGCTTTAAAAAATAATCAAATCAGTGTTTGATGGAACATACGGTCGTGTCGTAAGGACGAATTTATCTGACTTATCACTATTTATTGAGATTTTCTCCACTTTTCACGCCAACTAAAACTTTGGGAGTGGATTTTAGGTTCTAATGACTCTGTAATAGGCTGCGTCTACTCTTTTAGAGACAAAGATTGATAGTATGAATGTTAAGGGCTCCTTCTTCTGAAGGTCCGTTGTCCGTAAGCCGCGTAGTCACGGCGCTCACTCATTTTGTAGGCATTTAGACATCATATTTAGGAAAATAACACTACAAAATCTACTTCAGCGATTTTCACTATATAAATACTTTATCTAAAGACTGGTATAAAAAGCAGGAAAATAAGTTTATTATTTTAGGCATAGTATTGAAAATAAACTTCTAAAGGAGGCAACTTAGATTTTTCTATCGAGCGAATTTTGTCTGATATTGTTACTGTTACTGTAAGCGAATTTCACTCTGCTAGATCCTCAACTAAAAACATATATTTTTTTCAGAATTTTACGTCTATTTAATACTGATTCCTATTGATTTTAAAAACGGTATTTGAGAAAGAAGTGGCCCTAATATTTAATGATATCGTAGCAATGTAATGGCTTTATAAAATTGGCACGGGAAAAGGATACAATAGAATTACTATAGGTCTGGATAGTTGTAGTTTCCACAGGTTACGCGAAAAGCGAACTACACGCGGGCGGAGCCGCGGGCAACAGCTAGTATAAAAATAAGATGAATTAAGAATGTGGTTGTGATTAATTGGAGCGCCATTCTCTCGTGGGGTCAGCCGACGCCAAACTCTAGTCTCTCACTACTAAGACTTCGCTATTCGATGAGGATGCGACTTATTTACTAAAAAAAATATTTACATATTTTCAGTACATAATAATCATTAGGAACAAGTCCAGATGACATAAATGTCTAGGAAGTAAAAAAAAAAAATTGTGTATCCATACTTCCATACTAATATTATAAATGCGAAAGTCTGTCTGTCTGTCTGTCTGTCTGTCACCTCTTCACGGCTAAACTGCTGGACCGATTGTGATGAAATTTGGTAGGGATGTAGTTAAAGACCTGAGGTCAAACATAGGATACTTTTGGGCGCGATATATCCAAGTCCCACGCAGGGCGAAGCCGCGGGGAACAGCTAGTCATAAATAAATTAAACTTACCTAATAATTTATAACCTTTATTTACACCAGCCAAGAGTAAGTAAGAAATAATAATAATTTTAAGTGCCACGACAAAGTCGTCGGACATATCATAAAATTGCTAAAACGTCATCACGCATAGATTCAGATTTATACAAAACAAATTTTTAGTATATTTAAACGATCAAGATCTGTGTGTTCTCACATAACATTCATTTTAGTTCTACCTGTGTCATTCACCGTGTCGTTACAGGTTGCATCGCTGCACAAAAAAATCCTTTCAAATGTAAATCGGCACAAACCGACAAAGCAAATTGTCACAAATAAACACTGATACATTTCAGTTTTTTGTGAAAGTGTATAAAAACTGCTTGCATCAGTAAAGGGTCAGACTGAACCAATCAATCTAAGATAAAGGTTTATTTTTTAAGTTTTTTTACTCTCGTTCCTTTTAATCGTCTTTACTTTGTTACTTTAACTTTTGATTTTTATCCGTGAGAATTTGAGCAAATACAAATGTAGCTTTTTAATTTGGATCTCGGTGATCTATTTTAATTAAAATTAAAAACCTTGGCTTCTTGTTTTTTTTTTTGTAGGTGAGGATTCATTTTGCCAGTCTTTAGTTGTGCAACGCTTACCTAGGTTTGATAACTTATATTATTGTTATCTATATAGTGTTTGTTAGTTTTGTTGAATACATTTTTTATTTCACAAGAATATGTAAAATTATAAATATTTATACAGATAAGTACAACACTAATTGAATCATCAAGGGCCAAATCAGTATTTTAGAGCTAGAAATTAACTTCTATAGGCCAGGTATCCTAAGACTATGAAAAAGCATTACCTATTTACTAATCTTTTTGATTTAAGGTTACTTTTCAAATGTTTGAACTGTGAAATATACCTAGCAATTCGACAGAATAAAAGTTTGCCTTTTTTTCTTACTGACTAACTCCTTTTTTACTTTTTGTTTTCTTAATATGAATTATTTTAATAATAACTTTTACTATTGCGAATTCACTGGTACTATTTGATATTAAATATTAAAATGCAGCCAATAATTTGAAGAAATACGATTATTTAAATTCAACGTTCATGGATTCATCCCGGTCGATCAAATCGAAAAACAAAAAGTAAGATTTGAATACGTTAGTCCAAATATTGATTTAACCCTATCAGCGACGGAAGCAGGTGCCGGCCGCACGCGCCTTCCACTCACAATCAATAAGCGTTTCCTAACTATGAAATTAAATGATAATCACGTCTTTTTTCATATTTATATAAAGAGTTTAATAAGTACATTTGGATAGTATGGAAGGAATCATCAACATTTTTCAGCTGCGCCATCGATTTCTTTTTAATAGACTCAGTTTAACCTAATATTGACAAAGTATTACCTATATATACCTTTATAATATACAGCATCTAATTCTTTAAAGAATATTTATTTTTAATACTATATTATTGATAAAAAAAAATCGCTGTGTCTGTTTTATCTGTGGTGAATATTGCATACATCAGTCGGATTGTTTAGATTGAATTATTTTTTTAGTATTCATACCTGTAAAAAACAAAACGTTAGGGTCATTAAGTAAGTACTCAAAAGTTGACTCGTGTGTTTGTCTGTTCGTTTATTATAGCTCTACATTAAGCTACTGAACTGATGTAAAAAAATACACATGGCACAGTATAATTAATTTGATTATACTGTACACATGGTATCTATACCTATGCCAAAGTGGCGTTTGACAAAAAATAATTAATATCTATATTATTTTTTGTGATGATATTGATCTGTACTATGTGACATATTCATGTAAGATTTGCACTGCACTTAAAAATATTATGGGGACATTTTATAAATAGTTGCATGGTCCTGTACAGTTGCAGATCAGTGAGCGGCCAACGTAGAGCAATCAACGTAGCCACATACTGGTCAAAAATAATAAAAGAGTCGAGCCATTTCGACTCAACAAGAAGAAGAAAATAATAGTTGCTAGCAGATTTAAAAGTTGGCGACCTCTGACGTGGCTCAACCATTAGTCATTTTAACGGTTTGCCGGCACCCTGAGAGGGTTGTACGTCATGCTCCGCTTCGATGATACGGATAGATACGACCGGAGTAGCCCTTTTTAAGGCAGATGTGTAAGGGTATAATTGGACCGTATCAAAACATTAGGACCGTGATGAACTCACGGATTTCGTGCGTACTAATTATAATAGTAGATAACGTATGCATTGAACTAAGTCGGAACAGGGTTGTTCAGAGCAAGAAGTAACCCAAAATTAAAAGTTAGAAAATTAGTTTAACTACAAAAAAAGAGGTATTTTTTTGGTGCAATCTCAATTTTTGTATTGATGAAGGTCGTAGGTCCAATAAAAAACAACATTTATAAGCTTATTTACTGCAATAAATAAATTAAATGTGGTATATATCTAAATGCAGTTATTTAGTTAAAAGTTGAAGAAGAATATGTTTTTGCGATTTATTAAAAGAATCAGTTTTTTTAGGCTAGTCCGAATATACTTTGGTACACTAAAGTAGGTACACTGGTAAATCTGCGGGTATAGAACTATTACATGTTTATACATACCTATTAATATTTTTCCTGGTATTAAAAGTTTAGTCCAAAGTGATGACTGAGTTATTAAAATACCAACGTCAAGTTCGTAAAAAATATATAGCATACTTTTACGACATCTATCTGAAGAAAGGAAGTTGTCTACCTATTCGTCAGTTGAATACTACACGGCTCACAATATATACTTATCTACTTTTAATAAATATACATACCTACCTAAAAAAAACTATTTACGAGCTTTCTAAAGAAAACGATTTAGAAGCTATAAATTATTTTAAATAGATTAATATTAAGACATATTTAGATTATTCTAGCAAATTCCACTATTTGCATACATATTAAGTTATAGGATCTGACTGATGACATCGATAAATTTATGATGAAATAAAAAAGGAAATAAATTAGAATATTCAAACAAATGTTATGATAATTTTCTATTTATATATAAATAGATAAATCATTTATTCAGACAACTTACTAAGGTACCTACCTACATAAAAATACAAAATTAAAAACATATTTAATTAATATTGTAAAATGAATTCAATTTCATTCTAAATGAAAACAACAAATGAGTAATTATATTAAACATTATATATTCCAGCAATAATATAACATTAATTAAAATTTACACAAAAAATATATCACCAGAGACTTACATTACTTAGCGATAAGCCCAGCCCGCCTTTGTCCCATAACCCAATTATTTAAGTGCATTCTTTGTATTGTTTTATTTTTGTTAATTGGTACAATAAAGTTTACCTAGATATCTATCTATCTTACGCCCTTAAAATATAAAAATTAAAATTAAGTAAATTTTAACTAAAGTATGTGTTGGCCCTTTCTCTCTTATCTAAATTTACTGTGCAAGAAAGAGCCAAAACATATTTTAGTAAAAACAGGCTTAACAAACGTTCGTTATTTACTTTATCCGTCCTTCAGTGCAACTAGACGACAAAACGAGTCCATAAAGTCTGCTTACGGATTACAAAAAGATGGCCGCCACATAATACCTAGTATATTTTTTTTTAATGCATAGGTATTATAAAGTAATTAGGAAGTCACCTTCTGTGGATGCGCATAGTAAATACCTTTGTGCCTAAGTAAGTCATCTAGGTACTGCCACAGAATACTAAAATAGTAGTAAGTACTGTAGAATCCGCAAACTTCTCTGAAATGGTGCAATAACGAGAAAGCCTAATGATGACCAGGAACACATTAATAAATATTTAGGTACTACCTAAAATGTGCAATGCATTGTAAGCCCTTTGTGTAAAACTGGCCAGAGATAATACAAGGGTAGAAATTATTATATCTTTTCTTATTGATTGGATGATGTCAACCGTAGGCCAACCATGGTGCTAGATTTTTCAAGCTGCTGAGGAGGCACCTCGTGCCTTCCGAAGCAGAGGAGCTCATGATAACAGCGTCGATAATCCAAGCCACACCTGGGTTATAGAAATCTCGATAATATTCATGAAATAATTGAGTTACGATTGCAAAAATTATTTTAAATGAGATTACAGACATACTTTGTTAGTCGAAACTTAAGATTTGTTTTGAAAACATTATAACTCATTAAGTACCTACTATACGATTATCTTTAACCCACTTTAACCCCCATCACAAGTGCTTTACTCAAGCTTTTACGATCTCCCCATTTTTACCATAGGTAATCCCATATCCTTCGCGATAAATCCTTAAAAAATAGGGCACTTTGTCAATATAGCGTTTTGCATATGGATAACGTATGAAGCGGAAGGCGACTGATGACTACTGATGTTGAACATACATCAATTTGTAATAGGTAAGTATGTGAATTATCGAGTGACATGAATATTTTCCGGATAAATTTTTACAACCGCATTTATGACAGAAAAAGTAAAGAGTGTTTTATGATGGGATCTAGTTTTTTAAGCTCATTCAATTAATCGTATATTTCATTTTTGAAATTGCTTTATAAACGTAAGTTAACTTGGTACATACGAAAATTCAACATCATTTCTGTATGGTTATGGTTATACCTAAAGCTTTGTACGGTTTTAAATCTTTTATAATGATTTAATTATTTCATGCATTATAGAGGCTGGAAGGCTTAGGAAAATACGAGTACTTACATAGAACTAGGAATTGCGCGCGGCTCTAGGCAATTTTTTTTTAAATCTATGGGTAAATGTTTAAGTAACATAAGTTCAAAATTTGTGACAGCCAGAAATAAAAAATCCGGTGTAGAATTATTGATTAAGTAAATAATTAAGTAAGTACATTTTTGTACATTGTTTAAGTCTAATTTATTTATTACATAAGTATATAATACTTACTTACCTTTTTTGTATAAGTATTTGATATGAAATATAATGCCGTTAGTCATCCAGTCTTTCAGTAGGTACTTAGGTACATAGATACTTCGGTGAAAAATAGCAATGTACCATAAGGAATTTTCACAGACAAAAAATAGTTTTGAAACTACCAACTACTTAATTCAAGCCAAATAAAAATTTAGCTTTTTACCAAAACCACTTTTCTTTGACCGAAAGCTTCGATTACCTAACAAAGCTTAGCCTAAGAAATGTAGTAAGTACCTACCCAAATATTGTAGGTTTTTAAACTATTTTTAAATAATTTGTCACGACGAGCGGTGTTCGATATTTCCTGTAAATAATATATAAGTAAGTACATATGTATGTAATAATACTATATGTACTTACTTGGTTACATAAATACCTTAGTATATTTTAAAATCATATTTTTTGTTACCGTTAATTATAAATACCTAGATAGCTGCTATTAGGTAAGTACTTACAATTTATTTAACCAAAATTATGTAAATCTCAAGTCAATTCTAAAAGCACAAAATTATAATCACTAAACAATGATTGAAATTCTTAGCTAAACAAAAACTAAAAAGTACAACCTTTAGTTATTGCGACATTACATATACTGCCATCTCTTATTTATTAACTTATCTACCAATGCTACTTGATGACATAAAAAGTAATTCAGTATGCTTAGTGCGAGTTTTTATTCGCATTCGATCGCGTTAAAGTTAACTCAGATTTGTATGGCATCGAATCAACGCCATCTAGTGGGAACGGATTAAAACAAAAGTTGCGAGTGCGAGTTTCAAAGTTTACTTTCTCACGACCGAGCGTGAACAATTAACAACGATTATCGACAAGTGACCGCGTTTACGAGCTGAGTCGAAAGATTTGCGAGTGCGAGTTGTGTATTGACAAGCACTTGACAGTTCGAATAGTTAACTTCTCACGCTCGATAAAGTAAATTTTTTCACTCCAAATTCGTCGGTGAAACCCTTCAGTCTATCCATTCTAACTTCTACTTAAACTACGAAACAATACTTTAATTTGCTTTTTCGTAACCAATTGTTGTCTAAAAATCAAAGAAAAGTTATTGTGATAGTGATAATAGAGATACCTAATCAAATAATGTCGGCGCGTACTTTTTTCGCCTGGAGAATGTTTGCAAACGCGAAGGAACATGAAGAGTTGTCTACGACTTGTAATATTCGCGCAGAGGCTCGTGCTTTTGATAACCCACTGGAAGACCTATCAAATACAGAGTTTAGAAAGCAATATCGCTTTTCTAAGGAAGCATTTAATTTATTGTGCCAAGAGCTGCGACAATTTACAAACTTAAAATCGTCTCAAAGGGTTTCCTTGGAACATAAGGTACGTCTCAAATATTTCTTTTGTTTTACTTAAATACCTACTTTATTTAATAGTGGGCCTCATTGAGAAGCTAACCACTTTACCCCTACACTTACACCTTTATAAGAAGCCCACTGTACTTACATACCTAACAGTTGTTTAACTTCTAATTCTATTCAAGGTTCTCACTGCACTTTTTTTCTTTGCCTCTGGATCCTACCAACGTCCAGTTGGAGTTGCCAAGAATCTCTCACAGAAAATGTGCAGTGTATACATAGAGGAAGTGACAGAAGCCCTAACACATAAAAACATTATAAATAAATATATTCAGTTCCCCAATTCTCCTGCCGCTAGACAAGTTATCAGTCAAAGGTAAACTTAAGTTAAAAATATATGCTGGAAAAATAAAAATTCAAATTAGAATAGGTACATTCTAATATGATTCTGTTTAACAGGTTTTATTCAAAGTATGGAATACCAGGAGTTATTGGATGTATTGATGGAAGCCACTTCAGAATATTTGGACCTCCTAAAGAAGAAGAACATTGGTATTATTGTCGTAAACATTATTATTCCCTCAATGTTCAAATGGTAATAATTTTAATAAATTATAATAACTAAAAAGAGTACCATTAAAATGCATATACTTTTTAAGCATTACTCTTACCCTTTTGAGGTGTGTGATGATGAATACCGCATATTGAATGTGAATGCAAAATTTGGTGGTGCTAACCATGACTCTTTTATTTGGGAAAATAGTAATATAAACACCTACATGCAGTCATTGCACAGAGATAGAGAAGCAGTGTGGCTTTTAGGTAAAGTACCAAAAATATGCCTTAATTTATGTAATTAATTTTAAACAGTAATTTAATTTTTATATTGTGGTTTTTAGGAGACTCTGGTTACCCACAGCGGCCATGGCTGATGACTCCATTTACAGACGCTGTTTCAGGCACAGCACAAGCCCTTTATAATGAAAAGCACTCAGCAGCCAGAGTGACTATTGAAAACACATTTGGGAGGCTAAAAAATCGTTGGCGCTGTTTGAACAAAGATAGAGTTCTCCATTACAAACCCTTGAAATGTTCTAGAATTATTCAGGCTTGCTGTGTCCTACATAATTTTGCAATCACATTAAACATACCAGAAACCTATGAACATATAGGAGGTATGTAGTTACATGAATGAATGATACTTTATTGCTTAAAATGTGGTACATAACAATGTTGGAAAATATAATAATCATTTGTTTCACACATTAGTCATTTCTGACATGCAATAGTATGCATGTATGCTCATATAATATAATATTTACATAGTTTTAGCTATGTTAGCTAGTTATCGTATTTAATGATATATTTTTTCCAGGTGGAGATGATCCAGAAAATACCTACACTTCAAATATAGATAGAGATGCCACCACAGACTTAATAAGAGGAAGGGCATTACGGGATCAATTAGTCAGAAGAATGCAAAACTCAATTGTTTAGTTTAAATTATTTATTATTTACTGTTATGTTTTTGTTCAATAATATTATTTTAATTAAACATACCTTAATCAATTTAAACATCTTTTTATTAAACCTAAATCATTGCTTACTTTGAAACTTACAATACCTATTAAGGAAATATTATATAATTATAACAAATAAATCTTAACTTGTAATTGTTGTTAGTTACCTAATAAGAATAGGAGGTAACTACCATGCAAATTGCAGGTTCCAAAATATAGAAAGTAAATTATATCTAGGTTCTATCACTACAAAACTTAGTAACTAACTTATCTAATATTTCTAAAGCCCTAAGCTGCACCTCCCTTTGAGCCTGGACCTCCATTTCCCTTACCCTATTTTCTTCTCTCCTCATTTCCATAGTTTCTCTATGCTGCTGCATCCTGAATTCTCTCCATTCTGTGTCACTCGCAAGAAAATGTTGAGCAGCCAGCTCGTTTTGTGAATGTCTTGTTGGTCTTGGTCTTCGAGGGGATCTCCTGGCAAATCTTGGTGGTGGTGTTCCCCTAAGTCTACGGATTGGTGTTGTGTGGCCAGCCCGGGCTGGCTGCTGCTCAGGTACAGGTGTTGCAGCATGAGAAGGGACAGGAAGTGGATTTTCTTCAGTACCTGATAAAATAAAATTTATTGATAAAAGCTACTTAAATTTTATGACAAGGAATTATAAAGACGCAGGTAGATAAATGTTAATTTAATTTTGTAACAGAGAGTGTATTTTTTATTAGATTTTGGACACTAACCTTGAAAATATAACAAGTTCTTAATAAAAAAATCATTACATAAAAAGAATGAACTAAGCCTATGCACAATTTAATTAATAAAAACAATTTTTACCTTCTATTATTTCACTGTCAACCACATGGATATGAGGTGTAATTATAGAAGGATTAGGGCCAACATGTGGGTGGTTTGATGGTCCAGGCTGGTTCCATGCTTCTGAATCTAAAACAGATTATATATATATATATATATATATATATATATATATAATTTTTTTTAATATGAAAAATATTACTTTCTAGTAAAAATAATTTTTAAATTAATAACTTACCTTCTTGGATTTCTCTATTTTCTATTTCTAATGATAGTACTTCTGTAATATTTGTATCCTGTGTTTCTAAATGATTATCCTAAAAATGAAGTAAACATTTAATTATAAAAAGTAGAACTTATTGACACTAATCAATAATATCTCAAACGGTTATTGACATTATTATAATTAACTATCTGTCTCTCATCTAACCACTTTCCCGGTTGCTTCCTTAGTTGGCTGCTTTAGACCCTGGGCTCTGAGGGACCCATAACAGTTATAATTTATAACTTCTAAGGAACTGAGGAATGTATGTATAAATAATAATGTAAATAACTTAAAAATTATACCTCTACTAGTGGTAAGCCCGCCTCTTCTATAGCCAAGCCCGTTGCAACCTGTGCTCCAATCAAATTTAGAACTCGTTGTTCTGTGTCCGTTAATCTGATGTGCACAGCTTGTCCACCACCAGTACCAACAGCTGCTCTATGTAGTCGAGCAGCTTTCTTTTTTGTGTTGTTCTTAAAATCACTCCACACCTTAAACATGCACCAAAAACCAGTATCATACATATTATATTATATCCTTTTATAAAGCAAAAAGTTATTTTGTTAATGATCTATATAAATAAGTTAAGTACCTATATAGTACATACTTTTTTCCACTTCTCTGTTGTTTTTGTATCACCGCTGCCATCACTATTAAGGAGAGAAGTGAGGTTCTCCCAATGCTGGATAGTTCCTACCCTGCCTCTTGCATTGGTGGAAGGTTTACTGAGGTCGCCATGCCTAAAATATATATAGAACTCCATTGACACAGATATTTAAAGAAGCAGGAATAATACACCAACTCGGCTGGACACTGATTGTTAGAAAATATGAACATGACATTGTCTTTACACTTACTGTTCCATATATGTAACCATCATTTCAAATTGTTGTTGGCTGGTCTTCATTTTGAATGATTTCTTACTTCTTTGTTCACAAAACTACACAAAAACACAAAACGACGCTTAAACCACTTGAGAAAAACTTTGTTTACAAACAATACGAGAATCTATGGTACAATATAACCCGACTAATCTTAGAAGGTTATCACATTCGAATCATACTTTGTCATAAATGTAGCTTTCAATTTTGACTGGTTTATGCATTGGACGCCTCGATGCTACCAACATGCACGTAAAATCTCTCACTTGTCACGGTGAGAAAACGCCGAACGAATCGTCTTCATTTTTTAAGCTCGCACTCAAGCGTATCGACTTCTCACTCCTCACGGCGTATACTCGATACACGCGATGGTAAAGTAATTCGATTTGAATTTTGCAACTCGCACTAAGCATACTGTGCTTTCTTAGATGGCGTTGTAATAATAGCTACTGTACTTAGTTCTCAACCGTATCGTTAGATGGCGCTAACAGGTAACAGATGCTGCCATCTATGTTAAAACTATAAAATCAATTTGTACCTCCCTTGCAGAAAAAGACATTACACCTATATTAAAATTTAGTTCATCAATTTACTGCTAGATGGCCTTAAATCATGTGCATGTGCATCATAGCGCCCAAAAGAGGACTAATTTTTATAAGTTATTACTTTATATAATTTTTTATTTTGGTAGTATCCACCCAGTCTGAGGGCGGCTAAAAGAATTCTCGCATCGGTGGCATAAAATTCGAAGCGGCCTCGAGAGGGGCATAACTTGAAAAGTAGGAGCACATCAAGAATACTGCTACAAGCAGACAAAGAAGACGAAGAGAAAAACTGAAACTGAGACAAACTCAAAGACCTAGAAGACAGAAGCTGGCCCCTGGCCGAGAAGGCAAGCGAGGCGTACTTGTGAACGTAAGCTCCCTAAGGATGGGAGAGAGTTATTAAAATGCAATGATTGCATAGATAGGCGACACTATAGAGAACTTGTAGGGAGATCAAGCAGGTGCGACTGGAAAGAGATGCGAAATGCTAGTACAGCGCACTCTCCCAAGATTCGGCTCGTATAACCGAGAGGTTGGTAGAGCCATGGGAGGTGGAGGGAAGTATCCACCCAGTCAAGCCACTGAGCCGGTGGTTTGCCAAAACGAGATGAGGGATCATCTTTACCATGCAGACGTCTATAGTCGAAAAGGGGTATTTAAATTTACTTACCTACACTAAAGTAGGTACAAGTAACTTGAGACCTCTGTTATTCCCTTAGTCGCTTCTTGTGCTCTAAATGTCAGAAGAGAATGGGTTTTCGTGGGTCGGTTGGAGAATTCTGAATCCGTGGTATTATTTATATAGATATTAAAATTTGTTCATGCAATTTTCATCTTCTAACCCCCTTTCTCGCTATCGAAATTTACCGTCAAAAAAGAAGCCAAAACATATTTTAGTTCTTCTTCTTCATCGTGTCGATGTCTGATTGTTTTATATGGCACCTATCGGACTAAAACTCCGCCACTCTAATTGCATGTTGTATGATCCTAAGAACAACAATCATCGGATCACTTTAACATTTTAGTTAAAATGAGCTTAACAAACGTTTGGTCAAAGAGTAGGAATAGATAAGTCCTTTTTTTGAAACTTGGTGTAAGTAAGTTCAACCTACTTTGTGTATGTGCCAGTAGACTTGCATAAATTCAATTTCCCTAAATTTGACATTTCATTAATTACCTAAGTAGGTACCTATTTGTTGGTTGGTACCTACTTACATAATGAATTTGCATTTGAATTGCCACTTCTATAAATAAACTGTGGTTGATTTCCATAAAATAAGTACTTAACTTACATTGCAATTATTTTAACACAGGGCTAGGATATGTGCTCTATCCTCCGCACATTATTGTCTCCGCCAAGCTTTGAAGAGGCCTTTCGTGCTAGCCTACCCGGCCGGCAACCCACGGCTAACTTAATAATTACATATTACTACGCCATACCGCCGGTTCAACAACAACCCCATCATGACCCTAACTGACATTATTTGCATTAAAAACTATGCAATTTCCTCGCCTGTCGAAAATAGTCTAGTCCCCACTTTTACTAACGAGTATGCTTTATAGATGTCAATATAAAATCAATAAATAGATAGGTAGGTACTAAGTATTCCTCAGTAATATCGCCTTCACCTAAATCTTTTACCCCGCCCTTCGACAAAAGAGAAATGATCGGCAAAATAACGCCACTAACGATGTCAATAAATAGCTATCTCAATTGTATCGTATCCGGGGATTAGCAGTGATTACGATGTATAGAGAAACATCCCATTTTCTCATTCCGACTTCGGCACGCATCAACTTGATTTCACCTCCTCCGTAGCGCGGGTAAGTTCTCCCCAAAGCGTCATATAAATAAATTGTTGCCAGTCTTTATTGCCCTCGGTTTACGGGTATACCGTTTTTCCCGCCGTGTTATCGTCTTCGGGAATTCTCTTATACCCAAACCTTTTGTGATTTGGGTTCTACCTGTGATTATCATAATGCTAATACTACGAAGTATACCTACAATTGGATATGATCTCGTATTTTGGATGCTGCTTTTTCTCTGCACTCTTTCCTGCAAATCCAAGAAAGGACTGCTCTATTTTTAATGGGGATTAGAGGACAATCAGAGGCTTCTGGTTTAAAAGGAATATGGTCAAATTGGTCACATCGTTGGTTCTTGCGTCGTGACAAGAACTAAGCTACTCAGTTATCTATTTAGTTTACATTAATTTAAACTGAAATTTTCACAAACTATCTAAGAGTAAGTAAGCGAGAAATATATTATAAAGGCTTTTTATGAAATACATTATAGGAGTTTTAATAAAGTAGTTTGTTACCTTTTAAAATGTGGTGTAAAGAGATTAAATTATCTATTCCATAATGATTAATTTATTTACAAAATTCCGATCATTACAAGCTCTCAGGTATTCCAATTACCTGAAATATTCAACAGTAAATTTCATAGATTATTAAAGCGAAGGGAACTCTTCTATCTGTTATCAGAAATTGCTTGCATTTTAATATTATTATTGTTGTTTATCAAGAATCCAGAATATAGATACGAGTACCTACCTACCTATTTGTTTTGCTTTCTACTAGTGTTATTTTGGATACTATTATTGGTTCAATTGATTTTAAAATTTATAAAAAAAGTTCAACTATAATATTATCCTTGAATAATTTTAAAATGTTAAGATACGTGATCTTTAATTTTAGATTTTATTTAGTAACAATAACAATAAATTTGTTTAATTAGACTGACGATGAAAAAGACGGTTATAAAGATGTTGAGCTAAACAATTAAGTATCAACTAATGACAAACAAACATAACATCACTTGCATCCACTAAAAGCACTCCGCCTAGTAGTAACAAAAACAAGAATGATCAAAAATTAAGCTCGGAAATTTTATGCAAACTTGTTAAGAGGGTTTTACATAAGAGGAGATGCAAATTAATTCTATTAAGATGAGCGTAGTATGCGCTTACGTAATTACGAGTACATAACATGACTTGGCTTTTGCACCGGTCGCATCGCGCTGTCAAAGCTCACGGGAGTCGGAAGATACTTATACCTGCGTAGGAAAAGAATAATTTCCATGAATTTTCATACCTTGACGAGGGT
Source organism: Apomyelois bistriatella (assembly GCA_947044815.1). Lineage (NCBI taxonomy): Eukaryota > Metazoa > Arthropoda > Insecta > Lepidoptera > Pyralidae > Apomyelois > Apomyelois bistriatella. The sequence goes on from OX345693.1 coordinate 6,266,883, forward strand.
CGAAAGTTTAACGGATTATAACAAGTGGCGGCACTAACTGTCACGAGCAGACCTGGCCATGCCACGCCTCACGGCTTAATAGCCAAACTTTCCCCTACGATTGGAGTTTTTGCGGAATTGCGGTGGTTGTGTGCCCGTACCGTTAATTTATGCGCTACCAAGTGAATTGAGAGCTCCCTACTCGTTCCGCGCTCCTATTAGGTATTCAAGACATCGTTTAATCGACCTACACCAGATTTGCAGATCAACGGTTTAAACAGAATTCTAAGGCAGTGGAAATCGTCCCGCAGAATCTGATTGGAAGCGAACCCCTCGGGCATTCGTCGAATGCAGTTACTTTATAGGTTATTATATTAGTTTCAAATCAAAAGGTGGAAACTTTTCTTCGTTTAATATTTTTATTTTAAACATTGTACTTTTATCAAGCGTTTAGTTAATTTCAGTCAATATAAGTAGGTACATTTTATGCCTCTGATTATCTTAGCTGCCTTTTACGACATCGATAGTCAGAGAAAAGTACTAATTTCCCTACCAGGAAATTAGGTTAATATAGGTCGAATACCATAATATGGCAACAATTTGGTTACAAGTATTTTAGTTAATATAACTAAGCCGCTTCTTCTTCTTCTTAGCGAGTTGACTCTGGCTAATTTATATTTGTGAGGACCAGAACAAGTTGGTAACGCAGACTGCCGATCCTTCCATCACGACTCAATGGCAAGACTAAGCTGATGTAATATGGTTTCTGTATGTAAATAGCAAGAGTAAAAAAAATTTTTTTTTAACTGTTCCAGTATTCGACTCTACCTAGCGAAAAAAATATTCTGCGCCTTATTTCATCGTGTTTTCATAAAATACCTCCACTTTCCTTTTATGTACAAGTATTCACCAATTAAATTGGTGAAACGGATAAATTTAATCGACTTTCACCAAACGCAATGCACTGGCATTAACTTCTTAATGACCGGAATTCCCAACATGCTTTTCTTTCATGGTTTATCAAAGCCAAGCTAGCGAAATCAGAAGGTAGATATGCGTAAAGACAGATGGCAGAATAGCTGTATCGTACAGGATTTTTCTTTGACAGCTTTGTTTCAAGCAAGTGATAAATCTCTATATAATGTGTTGACTAGGTTTACTTATTATTAATTAGCTTAAATTAGCGACCCACCCTGGCTTCGCATGGGCATTAAAACCTTCCTCTTGAATCTCTCTATCTTTTAAAAAAAACCGCATCAAAATCCGTTGCGTAGTTTTAAAGATTTAAGCATATAAAGAGATATAGGGACAGAGAAAGCGACTTTGTTTTTTACTATGTAGTAATTATACTTATTTATAATTTTATTTCAATTCTGTTTTCTCAGTGATAGATACAGAATAGATAGTATAGAAGTTAATAATGTAAGCTAACATGAGAGATTCTGAAAATTCATCCTCACAGTTTATGACACCAATTAAACAAAGAAACAAGGCAATGTAACCCACAGAATGAGAAAGAGTGGTCTCTATTTTAATAAATTTAGAGTCATGGGTTATTTGTCTTATTAGGATCGTTTGCCATCGTTTCCACGGTTGTATTGATAATGATTCTATCTATGAAAGTAGAGCTTCATGCAATAAGTGCCTACAACCTACATACGTGCATTGCAGTTGCGGATTAAATGGTAATTCCCGGCTTCTCTCCGATTGATATCAAAGTTCTGTCAGCGTTAACATTCGGATTTGCGGGGATCGAATGGATATTAAACGGGATGCTCTGTCCGGCTGATATGCAAAATAAAATAATATCATGGGATAAGTTATTATTGGAAAAGTAATCCGCTTTCCTTAACATTATTTTGTAATTTGTACTTTTGTAATGAAGTAGGCGTATGATTTATATCTGTCAGGTTAAGGTGTCATGTCCCACAAGATAATATAATGTTAAGATAATGACCAACAATTTAAATTAAACCCAACAGGAAAAATTCATCTAAACCTAAATAAGTAATAACATTTACCAAAAGTTGTTCTTATAGATTTATCATCTATTGCGTCCTGCCTGTGTCGTCGACTTTTAGCTACTCAAGTTAGTATCGCATTAAGTAGAAGTATCCTTGTATTCTTGGTAATACTTTGCATAAACCTTACAAACACTGCAGTGTGCAAGCAAAGCACGCGGGAACTAACGGGCCATGAAATTAAGAATCTGTGGAACAGGCAGCTAGGCGGCAAGCGGCAGGGGAAAATTCCTTTTGGGTCCGCTGAATAAGGCTCATGTTTGCGATTATGGGAATATTGAGTTAGAGAAAGAGAAAATAGTTGCTTTACACATTCATAGATTTTACGACCTCCGTGGCGTAATGGTTAACATGCCTGACCGCTACTCAGGAGGTCCCGGGTTCGATCCCCGGTCAGGTCAAGATGAAAAATGATCTTTTTCTGATTGACCTGGGTCTTGGATGTTTATCTATATATGTATTTGTTATAAAATATAGTATCGTTGAGTTAGTATCAAGTCTCGAACTTACTTTGGGGCTAACTCAATCTGTGTGATTTGTCCCTATATATTTATTCATTTATTTTATAGATTTTTTTAGGGAACATTCATGTACCGTACCAATATTATTTGTATGAACTTCGAAAGTAAATTCATGATAATGTAGAGCATCCAAACATATTTCCTTTAAAGTACCTCTAGTAGCGATATCTCATTTCGATATATATTTTCAAGATTTTGATTTGATAATGAGCAACAAAAATAGTTAACAACGTTCAGCATTTTCCACGTTTAGCCGTTGGTCCTGGCTGTCATTTGGTAGACGTTAAAGGAATCACGTCAGAGGCCGAAAGGGGGTTCCGAAGAACTCTGACACCAGGGTGTGCATGGTCGATTGATCGTGACACCTACACGAAAGATGATGTGTACTTTTATTGTAATTATATAAGTATTACTTCCCTAACACGCATTCTTTGGACAGCGTGGCGTTTTAAGGCTATATCCTCTTCGAATATCATATACTTGTATGAATAAACAAAGAGAGTGAGGCTCAACAGTCGGCAAAAGAAGGACTGTAATGATGATGATGAAACAAAAAGAGCCGACTTAGAGGGGCCAGTAAGAGTAAAGCCGTGGCAAGCCATGACGCGGCGGACAGCGAGCAAATAGGAACTATTTGTTTCGAACGGTGCTGCCGCGTATCGGTTAGCTGTTCCTGTTACGATGGATTGATCGCAGCAGTCATTCATGTGCGTTTCACTAAAGTTTATTAGCATTTCCAGTAGCTCTATCTAGCAAACAGTGGATCATATTGCATGAGTTTTTTAGTTGTACTTAAAGTACCTGCTCTTTTTTTTTCGAAATAAAATTACTTTTTAGTGGTAATATAAATATTGCTGTTTTTGAAACATTAAAAATAAGTACCTATCGGTCACTTATTTAATGAATGACATTAAATGGCGATAGATCTTGTAAGTAAATAAACAATATTATTAAAAAAGAAACTATTTTATTCAGCAGTAATTCATAATATGTATGTTGGTAACTCTCTCAAATATCAGTTCATTGGAACAGTCATGAGAAATAACGTACTACCCATATCAACCAATCTCATATGATGTGAACTAATTCTCGTGGATATCCACTACGATTCCCATTTTGGTCTCCGAATAATAGAAATATGATAGGTAAGTATGTAGTTAAATAAAAATGATATAGATAGAGTAGTTGATTTTATTTCGAAAATTACTAGTTTTTTTAATCGCTATAATAATAAAGACGAAAAAAAATATTATAATAAGGATTTGGTTTTTTAATAAGTACTTATCTTTATTTTTTTTTAAGTTTCATTTATAAAGTAAAAACAAATAAAAATATATAAAAGGCTTTATAAATATGTTGTTATTCAAAGTATTACCATAGATAACAGAATAATACTAGTATTACCTAGTACAGTAATATCAAAAACTTTATTGTGTATTTCCATGTGCCCGCACGCCACTGTTTATGTAGCCAACTACATTCGAACAAACATTAGAACACGCTAAAAAGAGTTAAACATTAAAGGCAATTCGTAGCGGTGGCTGTCAGGTCGGCCGGGCACGCAAGTCCCGAACTAGCCTCCCGCGGGAGTTGGACTCGCCACTCGCGGTCACGTATAAATTACTCGGACGGCACGGAGGGAATGACCCTCTCTTTGTTGTCCCGGCAAACTTCCTTTCTTCTAAGGTTTAAATCCTGACTTGAATTACGACGGTTGCTATTTAAAGATCTCGTAACGCTGTGGTCCACATAAAAAGTCAGGGTTTACGTGCATTTTGACTTTTTGTTTTTATTTAACAACACATGAATTGTTGCTATCCGTGTGGTCTTTATTTTGTCCAATACGAAATAACTAAATTGGATAGTCAATTTTGATTAGCCAATGCTTTTAGTTTCTAAAATAGTTGACGTTTAATTCTTTTTGTTTTCTATTATATTTCAAAGATGACTTTAATTTGTGTCGCACTTATTTCTCATTTACAATTATTTATTATCCTTATAGTGGAGGTTAAGTTTTTCTAAAAGTTTAACGAGGTTCATAGTTGACCATACCTATATAACAGTTATACTACTAGTGGTTCTGTGAACAGTAGACCTCGCGAACCACCTCCGTTAACCCCCTTTTCCTTTATAATAAAATAAAAATAAAAAAAACTTATCTATGACCGAAAACGAAACCATAGCGCATATTAATTTGTAAAAGAACCATCTTGCGGCCAGTGATATAAGCAATATACCTAACAATAAATCAAACTTCCCCCATATTTGCCCCCATTTTCCCCCAATCAAAAAAAAGCTCGACAAAAAATTTAAAAAAAAACCAAGCAACACGTGTGCCAAGTTTCATTGGGATCCATTCCTAAATAACGTCACAGAAAACTCCTCTTTTTTCCCCTATTTTCCCTCCAATCAAAAAAAGCTCTCGACAAGAAATTGCAAAGAAATCAAGGAACACGTGTGCCAAGTTTCATTAGGATCCGTTCGTAAACAATGTCACAGAAAACTTTCCCCCTTTTTTCCCCCATTTTCCCTCCAATCAAAAAAAGCTCGACAAAAAATTGCAAATAAATCAACTCTAACTCTAGCCCGGAACAAACAGACAGACAGACAGACAGACATCCGGACAAAAGCAAAATTTGCCAGTCTTGAAATGGAGACTCTCGAAATGGAGAACTACAAGTAGGCAATCAACTATACGTTCCACCTTATGAGTAGAGGATACCGTAGCCTGCATTTTAGATTTCATTTAAAAGCTATTTAAACCGTGAAGCTGCAATTTATCAGAAAAATTAAGACAAATAAAACAAATTTAGACAGAAGTCAGATAAAAATTGGTTTTCCGAAGTTTCCGAAATTGTTTAAAATAAGTACTAAAAAAAGAACAATAAAACTCAACACTCATTCACATGAAACCAAGTCAGAACGGCAGACACGAAAAAACATTAGCGTTGTAATTTGACACTAATTAACCGTGGACGTTATGAAAGCGATACATCAACTGTACCCTCACCGCGCCTATGTATCACTAGCCAATTTTCTGAGACCTTCCACCCTCCCGTAACTGGTAGCAAAACAGGTTTCAAAAAGGGATATGTTTGGGAGGTGAAGGATCACGAAGTGTTGGTTATGTGCCTGAACGCATTCATCAGAGCAGTTAATTTGCGAGCAGATGAGTCACGACACCATCGCTCATCTCATGAGGTTCGGTTCCTCTCCCGTCCGGAACACTCGGCGCGTGAATACTATGTTCGAAATGCAATGTGTCCGGGAAACTTAGTCTTTGGCATGATGTAAACCCCTACTAAGTAATTAGTATCTAGATACTATTTTATGTCTATTAAGCTTGGAATATGGCTAGGCATTTTAAAAATGATGTTTTTTTAAAGTGTATAATAACTAGTCCATTTTATATAAATTGTTAGTTTAGTTGTAAGTATGTATAATACGTAATCTAAAGCAAGTCGGATACCTTGCAAACCTCAGAACCTTCCGCAACGTTCGGTTTCGTGTCCACGTGCGTGCGATGTATTGATGTTATTCCAGGCAACTGCAAATATACAATAAAATGGTATATATCTTCATAAACTCTTAATTCCCATATTATAAAATAAAAAAACATTTAAAATTTATAATAAAAGTTAATAGTAACCTTTGTAAACGACATTAAATCTGAAGCAAAGACGGAAACGCGGCAAAACCGTCCACCGTCCGCAACATTCGGTTTCGGTTCGACAACGTGCGTGCGATATACGTATGTCTGTCCCTCTAGCAACTGCAGAATTGAAATTAAAGTCATATTATAATTAAGTACATTACATATGTATCGTAATGATAGATATAAGCTTGGAAGAAAAGAAATAAATAATTATGTAAACTAAATCGGGTCGCAGCCTCTTTTATATTCCCATCGGTGTAAGAGAGTTAAATGAACATGTAACCACACAATTAATGACTGCCGAAAAAGCCATAAACGGACAAGATTTTATTTGGTTTGATACTATGGATATCAATTAGACACGTAATTTTCAGTTACTTCTAAGAATCAATACCTACTAGTATTGGTTGTTCGATAATTACTTTTATTTATTTGTATTGTATTCCTTAAAATTACAGGAAATATGAATTAACTTATTATTCCTATTATTCCCAAAAAAACAAAAAATGTTATGTTATGGTTTTAATTATAGCCATTACTACAAATTGAACATCGTCCATATCACAGCGCAATTAGCCCAATTATGCGTAAACAGTGATCCCAGTCATTGTAGGTGTGCATAAAATCGATATGTTGAACAATCAAATAGACCTACACAATGTTTGTTGAGGCAAACAAATGCAAAGCAACGTGATGACCTTTGCCCGCAGGATATTTTGAACCACTTCAACTTAGTTTTAATGTTAAGCTAACAATTCAGTAAGTATAAGGTCAAACATTACACCTTATGGATCTATATTTTGTTTTCTATGCACAACGACGGAACAAACTGTGTATCATTTATTATTATTTGTTATACAATTTCAGCTTGAACTGATATATTATTGCGAATTACGGACGTTAACCAAGTACCTAAATGATATAATAATTTACTGTTTACTCATCTATATTTGTGGGTCTATTATCTTCAATTTGAAGAAATTTTCATTTATTATTATTATTTCCTTTATTTCTCTAAATTCTCTTTTTTACATTTTTAAATATCATTTATTATAAAAATAAAACATTTATAAATTTAAAAAGGGGGCACCCATCGACAGCACAGAGAAGACCCAAGCTGCCGGTGGTCAGGGCTCCAGAGTAGGAATCTTCTCACAATGCGGGCCGTATCCAGAAGTACTGCCTTCTGTATTTGTGTCTTGACCCAACTGCAAAGCGAGAGTCTCTCTAGGTGACGGTCGAGACTCTTCGCTATAAGTACGTTTGTGTTCACGACAGTTGGAACAATCGTTGAGTCAACATGCCACATGGCGGTAACCTCGTGGGGGCCAAGTCTAAGTACATTGTATTATTATTATTAATATTTTTTTACGTGTGGAAATGGCCGACCCACGCCAGTTCCCTGCGGAAGGAACTGGCGTGCGTCGGCCATTGTCGGGAGTGTGGGGTACGAACCCACTAAAACCACATGGAGCCGCCTTTTTGCTGATAACACTGAGAGTGTGGGATCGGTAGGGCATATCCCTTCCATGCCCCACACTTCACAGCTAGTCAAATCCTTTCGGTACCCTCTTCAATAGAAAGTCTTCACTCTCCCGGCACTTTCAATACACCAGCAAGCTCACGGGGCTGCTCCAACTTGCCAGTTGGGCAACAGACTTATCCTCGCGTCTGCCACCCCCACTTCCAGTTATAGGGAGGACGATTGTAATAGGTTATTGAATGTTTATCAATTCAAATGGACATACTCGCCGAACGAAATTTTTGTTGCGGAATACGCTGATTCAAAATGTATCTAATTGTTTTTTGGTGATTGCATTGAAATTTGTTTTATCATGTATAATAATGCCAATTTGGAGTAATATATAGTTCTCATTAATTTTCACTAGTTCGACCCGTGTCGGAACGGCGTTAGTGACCGTAACATAAATTCCAAGATAACTTGGACAAACGGAAGTCCAAATAAGTACAGGCCTTTTGAATGTTCCCCAAGTGACAGACTTGTTTGGTAACTCCAACAAATAATTAAGCGGCTTGGCATAGTGTGTTTAAAGTTAGTGTGAAGAACTAAGTACATAACTTATGTGAATTTCTGTTAATTAAAATTAAAAAAATATTGAATATCCAAGGCTATATTTTTGCCCTTATTCTTTTAGCATTTTTCTAAAAAAACATTTTATCGTAGATCTTCTTCAGCCTTTGTTCAGGCTGTTTTATTTATTATAATATCAATGTATTATTTTATTTACGGATACCAACAAATGATCAAATCAAAATAAGTGTTTTTTTTAATGTTTTATTGAACCTTGTTTTTATTTGTTATTTTCCAGTATAAAAGTAATACTGAATCTAGATCAAGCATAATATGACTTAATAACATATTTTAAACTTTTTATTGATACCTACCTAATAATATTCAAATTTAATTGTATAAAAAAACGAAACCAAGTTTTGTAATTTACCACCATACAAAATATCATGCAGTATTTTGTAATTTATCCCTTAAGACGTTAATTTAGGGGAAAACTCCAATTTCCATATCCGAAGCCGCGGAGTATATCTGCGCGATGAAACACTATTTACGTAAATAAACTCGTTTCGTTAAGGCAGTCTACATCGGCGCAGCTTCGTTTAAACTTTTAATCGCTTTCGAGCCGTGATAAACAAATTTTAATTAAGTTTTAATATCACCGCGTAATTGCTGAGGCGAACGGCTATCACAATATCTTTGTTTATGAATATTTAGCTTCAGTTTCTCTTGCTTCATTTGGGATTAAACATTTGAAAAATACTTTTTATTTATATTTCAAAAAGTTAAATTGTTACCTCTAAATGCACCCTGATGTCTTAGCGAGCATAATATGGTTACCATAATGAACATAATCTGCATTAAAATGACCAAAAGTTTCTTCAATTCAAAGTTTTTGTGTCCGCTTTCCCTTACATTTGTCCCTTGGCATATTTTTTATTTATCAACTTAGGTACTTTCTTTGTTTCCACCGGCTTATTGTTAATTTCATTGTGTTACGGTTTTACTCACTGAGTTTTTACTGGCATCTTTGGAAATTGTTCACTTTTCATGAATTCGTGTTTTATAATAAATATTAAGTATTCAATAAAACGTACCAAAATTGTTTAATTAACAAAAAAAATAAGACACTTTAACTTTATTTTATGCTTAGTAACTCCAAATGAAGAATGAATAATTTTTACGTCTTTGTTTGTGTCTGCTAGTTGAATAATGGTAAAATTTAGTACATTCTACTTAGTCTATTGTGTTTGGCTCAAAGAATGACTTATAATACAAACATTTAAATTTTATCTCAGAAATAATCTTTTCCCCTAAAAAACCAACTACCATTGGGATAATAAAAATATCTGTATTTAAAACTTATGTCGGCAAGAGAACTGATTTTTAACGATCGAAAGTTATAAAAATATAGTTTACGGTTCAGAAGGAAGCATATTATTTCATTGCATGCTAATAAAGGAGATAATTTTTAATTTTGTACGTACGCTGTACATAATACAGCAATACTATTTATATGGCTAATACAATGATGATGATAATTTCTAAACTGGCAAATGTTTTTCTTGCACAGTTGGCCTATACAAATGCAAAGAATTTGAATACTGGATAAATTCTTATTCACCGTGACAAGTGAAATCGAGATAATACTCCCATTTTTCATCTTTGTAGGAGTGTGGACGATGCGACGCTGTTCGGAACGAATTGTACCTCGGGGCATGAATTTAATCTCAGAATCCGCATGTCAGATTCATAAGAAGCGTCACTTCGAGATATTTGCGTTTTACTCATGGTTCTATTGTTTGTTTTGAATTAAATATCAAATCAGCGATTAAAGAAAAAAGTGAATTATCTTGGGCTTACCTTCTTGTAATATCAGTAATTTAGGATCTTTGTTAAATTTAATGTATTATAGTTAGTTTTGATATTTATTTCTTAAAAGTTTTATTCAGTTCATTTGTAAATTAATAAAGTAATATTTCATAATGTAATTACCATTATAAATTCGTTTAGGCGATCTATGACAACTTTACGGCTAATTTATAGGTATTTGCTTCTGATAAAGATTAATATATAGTTTAACATGATAATTATTTTCATGGTTTTCAAACCAAATAGTTTTTCTTAGAATTCCAGTAAAGAAAATGATACCATTTGCTGTTATTCTTCGGATGAAGTAGTTGAGTGTCTTGGCGTATCCTCTTCCTCATAACTTTTTCCACTGGAAATTAACTGACTAATCAAGAAGTTATTTTGCAATCAAAATAAACCATGCATGATAAATTGGTGTTCAATGATTTACATATTTGCATTCGTATAATGCAAAGGTACCAAATTAAATAAATATAACAATTTTATCAGCTCTCAATTTTCTAATATTTTACTGATATATTTATTGCGTTTATATTTAGCATTGAAAAGTAATCAACTTCCTTTCCACATTATTTTTAATTTTTAAACTTAATATAGATCAGTTGACCAAAAATACATAGGTACTTACATACAAAATGATAAATTTAAAAGTTACGCTTTCACAGCTTAACAACTGGCCCGTTTTTAATAAAATTTTGTCAAACATAGGCACATATTTGGGCGCGATATAACCGAGTCCCAGGTAGACGAAGCCGCGGGCAACAGCTAGTATAAAAAAGTGATACAAATGTCATGATTTTTATGGTTATGCTTATTTATATTATATATTTTATGATTTACTACGCAATGATGGTGATAATAGGCTTAAATAATAACAACCGTGGCGCCATCTTACGAGAGTCTGTCATTGGTTGATCAACTCCCCGCTTTGACACCACAAGCATAGCGGTGGGGACTGTGGGGAGGCAGTGGAGATGGACTAACAAGAAGGGATCGAGGGACATTCTTGGTTAGAGTCTCAGACTGAGCGGACGGTTACTTGACTACCGACAGCACCAGTACAGAATTCATCACATTTCAGAAGTGCTCTTATCTCGCCCGCAGAAGTGGAAAAAAGATAGAAATTGTAAGTACTTTAATGTTTTAAATAAATATAATGAGTTTTTGCTTACAAGCTTTACAGATAGAAGTTAAAATTCAGACTTTTTTTTATTTTAACTAAGTTATAATAATATGTGTGTCGCTTAATGTTTTTATTTCAAGCCATCAGTACAGGCTGACAAGTTATATTTTTGCTTTGCTTCATGATTAGATTTGTTGTTAATGATTGCTACCCTCAGTTTTGTTAGTACGTCCTACCTACATTTACTTGTTTTGAAGCCTTAATGGTGGAACCTTGTTTCTATTCTTCTGGACTGATAATAGTGAGATTGGTTAGCTTAAAGATTAGTAAAGTGCAAATTTATTGATGATAGTGTTTTAATCATGTGTTAGTTAACGTATGTTTATCACAAGAAAAAAAAAAATAAAATCTTGTTCGAATTGCCCAGTCGTGTGGTTGCGGTAAGCCCTTTTTATTAAAGAGTGGTTTCGTTATTTTGATGGAATAATTATTCTAATTTTACATTTATGTAGTGTAAAGTTTAATTTAATAAATTTAATTTAATTATTAATACAGTAAAAATAATTTTAAAAAAGTAAAGGTTTTTATAATTGTCGAATTTAAACTTATCGTACTTTTTAAGTAGACATTGTTAAAGTGTCGCTTTTGTGTGAAATAATGAAATACTCACATCATACATACATCACATGAATTGTGACTAAGGTTGCGTGGCCAGCCAGCCAGCCAGGCCTGCTTCTGGCCGGGCCCACAGAACACACACTCATTTTATTATGCTTGTTTTTCTGCTTTCATTTCATTCTTGCTAATACATTGTGGTTAAAATATTAATTTGCTTAGCCTTTATTTTTTTATTGTTTTTATTATTTGTTGTACAAGGGGCGTTACTTTTATGAAAATTTAAAGTTTTGTAAGGCCAGATATGATGCTTATAGATCGTATCGATGATAATGATGACGATGGCTTTCCCCAGTAATCATGCTATCATGAACAAAAGGATTTTTCATGTCCGACCGAATAAAGTAGTGAGCGGTTAATATGGTTGATTTAAGATTGTTAGTGGTTTATAATATTATTGGTAAAATTGATAACTAGCTGTAGCCCATGACTTCGTGCGTTTGATTATGTTAGATGTGAGAGTGCATCTTTTTGAGTTCTGTAATAACGTGAGCGTGCGTTTGATTATGTTAGATGTGAGAGTGCATCTTTTTGAGTTCTGTAATAACGTGAGCGTGCGTTTGATTATGTTGGATGTGAGAGTGCATCTTTTGAGTTCTGTAATAACGTGAGCGTGCGTTTGATTATGTTGGATGTGAGAGTGCATCTTTTGAGTTCTGTAATAACGTGAGCGTGCGTTTGATTATGTTGGATGTGAGAGTACATCTTTTGAGTTCTGTAATAACGTGAGCGTGCGTTTGATTATGTTGGATGTGAGAGTACATCTTTTGAGTTCTGTAATAACGTGAGCGTGCGTTTGATTATGTTAGATGTGAGAGTGCATCTTTTTGAGTTCTGTAATAACGTGAGCGTGCGTTTGATTATGTTAGATGTGAGAGTGCATCTTTTTGAGTTCTGTAATAACGTGAGCGTGCGTTTGATTATGTTGGATGTGAGAGTACATCTTTTGAGTTCTGTAATAACGTGAGCGTGCGTTTAATTATGTTGGATGTGAGAGTACATCTTTTGAGTCATGTACTAACGTGAGCGTGCGTTAGATTATATTAGATGAAAGTTAGCATCCTTTAAGTTCGTTATTAGCGCGAGCGTGCGCTAGATCATGTTAGATGTTAATGTGCATCTTTTGAGTTTGCTATTAGCAAGAGCGTGCTTTATTTTATATATAGATGGAATCGTACATCCTTAAAGTTCTGACGAGCTGCATGTTAAAAGTTATGGGTAAAAATGTCTTGTTATGTACAGATGAAGTCCATCTAATTAATTATATTTATGAAATTAGTGAAAAGAGCGAATGTATTTTCTTATGCATACATTTTTTTTCTGGTTTTATCTACAATCAGTTCTCTGGACTATGAGCCTTGACGATGAGCAATAAGATAAAAATATGTGTCTCTTGTAAAGGCTCAGTAGAAGTAGCCTTCTCTTAGAATCTTGAAGCGAGTCCTTGAATATCATATCATAATTTATAAGATTAAGTGCCAGCTCATTTGGGTGGTTCAAGAATCGATTTCTGTAGTTTCCTAAGTGTTGATCTGCAGTGTGTCGTGGATTTTAGCATTGGTGAGGAACCATGATGGTTATGTTTGTATTACAAGCACTGCCCTACAATTGGAGGCAGTATGTTCAAATGAGTTTCAAGATTGTTTTGTATATGAGGAGCTTGTTATCTATAAATAGAACAGAGTTGCGTGCCATCAGCCAGTCCTCGATACTGGAGATAGATGTCATCTTTTTTTGTTTTGATGTGCTTCTTCCATGTTAGTTTGCGATCCAAATGCATTCCGAGATACTTGACGGAGTCATTCTGTGGTAAGCTCATGTCCCTTAGTTTGATGGTGTCTCTTTTTTAAGCAAAGATAATATGGGTAAAATTTTGAGTCACTTGCTATGATCGCCATTTGTGGAGCTTTTCATCAATCTTATCAAGGCAATCTTGTGATGCCAATAGTTGACGCCAAACCTGGATTTTTGTTACCTGCTAATATAGCCGTAACATCGGCAAATTTTGTAACGGTGGTTGGTGATATTATCGGCTTCAGGGAGATCAGATATATAGATCGTGAACAATTTGGGACCTAAGGCTAATCCCTTAGAAACATCGCTTTAATTTCATAGAAGTCTGATGTCTCTTCATCTATTTGAACCTGGAATAATGTATTTCGGCTATGCATCCACTAGCAAAAAGTTACTGTGAGGATACACTTTCCTGATTTTGTAAAGTAGTTCTTGTGCCACACTTTGTAAAATGCCCGCTAATTGTCCAAGAAAGCTGCTTAGTAGATTTTCTAATAGTATCGCATACTCTGTGAACCTGTTATATTGTAGAGTGATATTTACTAAAGCCCAATTGGTGTTTTGGTATTGCATCAGGTTCCGAGAGGATACGCAAAATTCTAATTAGAAATCTTTCGGAAGATTTTAGACAATATTGGTAAGAAACGAATTAACTGTAAGAGCTTGCAGTATGAGGTGGTTTGCCTGCCTCGTAGAGCATTGTTATAACTGATACTTTTCACAGGCATAGAATGAATTGGACTCTCAATATTCTGTTGAATAGAGTAGTGAGATAGACTATGGCCTTTCTTGCTGACTATTATTGTGTTGCCTCTAAATTGAGATATGGTATACTTTTTTGGGGAAATGCTGCAACGATACACATTCTGCTGCACATTTAGGGTAATGTATCCGAGCTATGTTTAGAGACAACAAAGAGATTTGTGTATCAGATTTTAGAAAATTGAACTTAGACTTTACCCTCACTGTTCATTTTTGAGGCATGATTGTATGTGAGGCAAAATATAAATAGTTTTAAGCAAATTGTTAATAGACGACCAAAACCAACAAGAATTATGGTACAAATACTTCCTCAACATGAATGAATGAATGAATAAACACTTTGTTGCATCAATTAATGAATACATCATTGGATTGTATATGAATCTAATCTTGCGTCGTAAAGTAGGACAATATATGTTTTGGAACCGAAATTATTTAACAAATTACCTGACAGTATGTAAGAGTTAAGATATAGAGCATTTAAAGAAAAGTTACGAACACTGCTAATAGATAAACATTTATTTTACTAACACATTATGACTACTCAGATTATTATACTTTTATTGGAATCATTGCAAGTTGGAAATTATGATAAAATACCATGTTGACTATATCTTTTTAAATTTGACATTGTTTTAAATGGTGTATCTTTATAATTGAGTATTTTTAGACATGATATATTTGCACGCCTTACTAAGGTAAAATGTATTCGCACATTCATTTTTTTACACCATCATTTTGTACATACATTCATGCAAATAAAGAGATTTGATTTGATTAACTCTTCTAGAACTTCTTTGATGATCAAGTCAAAACCAAGTGACTTATGTCTTTGGAAATTAGAGATGACCTGTTTAACTTTTTGTACTATCACTGGGTTAAGTGGAACAGATAGTTGGAAGACTTGGTTCAGCTCTTCTATCTATTTCAGTTTCCACGTCTTCATAGCCTTCATTTGGTGCAAACACGTCAGCTAAATGTCTTGCAAATATATCAGCTTTCTCTTTTCCAGTATGTGTCCACCCAGTATTAGTTTTAAATGGAAACTTCATGCCTGTGGTTTAAATGGACCTTAAGTAGTTTTCCACAGTGAATAGTTGGTGGATGGTATCGCAGTAAGGTATTCTAGCTGGTGTCCAATTGTTTTGTTCTGGACGTCTTTCACAGCAATCAATCAAATTTTGATCATTTAAACAATCACCGTCTCTGTACTATATTTCATTATAGCAGATAATAGTGGAACTAATTGTCAACAGTATAGGGCTATGATCAGAGCCGCTATCATAGCAAGTTTCTGCTTTCAGATAGTGTACTTCTGGCCCTTTTGCAAAAAAAAAAAAATATTCAGAGAATTTTAACATATCGCCAGTATGTTGGTTCACAAGTCGTGATTACATTAAGATTGTTATTGCCAAGACACAGTTTGAGCAGTGTACCTTTGGTTGAGGTCAACCTTAATCCCCAGAATGTTTGGCACCCCAATCTCCACTTGAAATAAGTCTGCCTCCTAGTGTCAAAACGTACTTACTGTAAGTAGAACAGTTACTCTTGTGCCTTGGATGGCATTAAACTGCAGACAGATTAAGACTTCCAAGCTTACCTTTAATAGCTATGGTGGTTGCTAGGATTCGGAGTGTTTATACTCTGGCAGCAGGTAATGCTTATGGACTTACATGACTCATTCCATCAGGGTGGTGTGTGATACAGGTGTTGTAGTCCTTGATGGAACGTTACTTTGCTTGATGCAGTGTGCTTTTGAGATTAAGGTCACATCTAGTTTGTGAGTTGCAATAAGTACTTCAAGTTCAGATTTATTTGGAGCTAGCCATTTATGTTCCAGGTAGTAATTCTTAATGTCTTCTAATTCTTAATCAGTAGTCATTTTATTCTTCTGACAATTAAGTAGAGCGAAGAGGCTTATAAAGTGCACTCATATGTTGTAGGAGCATGTCTAATTATTGAGGTTGATGCTTTAAGCAGTTTTTTTTTTATTCTTCAATTTTATTGGTTAACTTAGATGACACTTCAGTATTGCCTTTTAGGATTTTGGCATAGAAAGTTTTTTTTTTTTAATATCATGTGTAAAAAGTTTAGTTTCATTTGAGTAGCATCTGATGAAATCAGTGTTAGATTTTTGTATAATATATGCATTTGAAGTTTTCGTTGGGCATTCAAGCCTTATTGGTTTGGCTTTCGACTTGCTAGAATCTCCTTGTAAACACTACATTCCTAGTAGTTGCAGGATGCTCACCTTGGAAAAGGGCGCATAGTGCTGGTGTACTACTGTCTTTTTTTTTTGCATTCTGAAGCTTGATGACCTTGAGCACATTTCACACACTGATATAGTAAAATTAAAACTTATTACTAATTAATTGACAATGACAAAGTTTACTATAGTAACGAGGAATTAATGGACTGATATTAGTTTTATTGTACAAAAGGTACGATGTACATTAATGTAGTAATATTTCAGTATTAATGATGTCAGTGTATCAATTTTTGATTTATTTCTCATTTTTAATTTTTATTTTGAATTTGACTGCTGCTATTGTTGTTTATTATCATTATTTTTATTAATCTATTGTATTGACGGGTAAAAATAAATGAGTATTATGAGTATTTTATTTGAATGACAAAGTTGTTGGCATCTTTGACACTAAGGAATTGTATGCCTCGTTTGAGGACCTTTTATTTTTACTGCTTGGTGGTGAATTTTCGTTATTTTTAACTGCACTATTGCTAGGACCTGGAGCAATATTTACAAAAAAAAAGTTGACGTTCGTTTTCTTTCTAGTCCAAATTTCACATTGATAATTTATCCTTGAATGATGTTTCCGGTTTTTTCTATCTCTGCTTCAATTGCTTTGGAAGGTGCTGTGTAGATTTTTTTTAAATAACGATTCTGTAGCATCGTTGATCTTCTTGGATGAATTTATACCCAATCCAACCATGTCGAGTAGATATTTTTTTTATAAGTTTCTATACCGGCACTGATTACTTGAAGTTGATTTTTATTTATTATCCTTAGGGTGAAACTATCCGCACTGCCAGATGAACGAAGTAGTTCTGCCAGCTTATTGACTTCCTGTACACCTTATAAGAGTAATGGTGGTTTACTTGGTCATTTTACTATTGGCTGATCTTCAGATTCTTCATCTGTAGGGTGTATGGGTAATCCACTAAAGCTGTTCTGCGTGTTGATTGAATCTGGACATGGTGATTCAGATAGAATATACATTTAAATAATAACAAACAAAAAACAACCGAATGTCATGATATGATTTTATTGTGTTTGATTTAGTTTATACTTGAAAAAAGATTTGTTCATTTGATTTGGCTTATTATTTAAAATGTTTAGAGGAAATAATTGTAAATATTTAAATTTTGATATTATTGTGTTCTATGTTTATAATACTTATATATCTTTGTCACACTATGTAAATAGACTCAGATATGTTTTAAAAGGTGAATAAGGTATATTTTGTATTGATCATCCAATTGTACAATTTTTGTAACGTGCGCCGGAGTCTGCACGTTGTCCGATGGCCGAATGTCATGATTTTTATGGTTATGCTTATTTATATTATATATTTTATGATTTACTACGCAATGATGGTGATAATAGGCTTAAATAATAACAACCGTGGCGCCATCTTACGAGAGTCTGTCATTGGTTGATCAACTCCCCGCTTTGACACCACAAGCATAGCGGTGGGGACTGTGGGGAGGCAGTGGAGATGGACTAACAAGAAGGGATCGAGGGACATTCTTGGTTAGAGTCTCAGACTGAGCGGACGGTTACTTGACTACCGACAGCACCAGTACAGAATTCATCACACAAATAAAGATATTTAAAATACGGTTTTATATTTCTATTTACTGAAATACAACAGAATAGTCAAATCGAAATTCTAATAATATTTATAAGTTAAATTTTATAGGTACTTAATATCAAAAGCATCATAAATTATTACAGTACCTACATAAAAGGAAATAAATCTATCTTTTTCTAGGATATAAAGCGTTGTCACCAGGTAAGTAAGAGGCATTAAAAATTGCCGTAGCCTGTACCGGCATCTAATGCAATAAATCATAAGTGCATTACATAAAGCAGAGCAGCGACGGTTCGTTAAAGAAAGCAAACCTTTCTCAGAGAATTCTGGATTAATTTTGTATCATGAAGGTAGTTTATCTTCAAAAATAAAACAAAGGAAAATCTACTTAATGAATGTAGAGTTAGTTTAATTACTTAAAAGTAGAGATAAAAAGCATCTCAAGATTATTTTATCACTAGTTAGCAAATCCTATTTCACGGAAGTGCTTTTATCTGCATTTGCTTGGATTAAATCTATTACCTGCTCTACTTGCTTATATCAAGGCATTATGGCTAGATAGATTTATATATTGCATTATTTAACAAAAAGAAAAAAAGTATATTTGAAAGATAACACTTTTTCTTTTTTTTTTTCAAATCCAAAGCTGGCCATAATTTACCTTTAATCATATCACTTTTTAGTACATTATCTCTGTAAATTATTCTTTTATGTATTTATATAATCACTACATAGTATAAAACATAGTCGCTTCCCGCTGTCTGTCCCTATGTATGCTTAGATCTTTGCAACTACGTAACGGATTTTGATGCGTTTTTTTAATAGATAGAATAGTTCAAGAGGAATATTTATTTGTAGGTATTGTAAGAAAACGACACTTCTTGGTTGCTGTTTTTAGACAATATATTTAAATAAAGGAATGACATAAAGGTTAGTAAAAAAAGAACTGTAAAGCTAAGAAGGTTGTATAGGTGGTCGCCAACAGGTATAATACATGTACTATATAGCATAGCGGGTCGCTACTAAATAGATATAACCATATATATCTATATATTTGTCTATACAAATCAAACAGATTGAGGTAAGTATCCTGAAGGTAAATTCGAGTCTTATGTCATGGGATACTATCTCAACGATACTATATTTTATAATAAATACATACCGGGCATCGAACCCGAGACCTCCTGAGAAGCGGACTGGCATGTAAACCATTACGCCACGGAGGTCGTCAGGAATGTTTTTATTGACAATAAATTTATCCTTAAACGACCAATGGAAAGCTATTTTCTGCATATGCTAAAGTTACGCATTTTCCAAATTACCCAAAAAGGGCCTAAAAAGGCCAATCATGTCTGAAAAACCAATAACATTACTTACTTCAATTCTGCATTCATAGAATATTCTCTATTCATCTAGAATGAATAGAGAATATTCTATGATATATGTTCATAGATAGAACTTCTTTCTATCAGATAAGCTGGCCTCATAGTTTAATTTTTTTAATTCCATAAATACATCAAAATAAATAAAATTTAAAAAGTTATTAGTACCTACAAATAATTAGTGAACGACGTGTGAGAGCAGACATACAGATTATAAGTTGCAGTTTCAGTACTAATGAATGCGACCGGGATTACATAGTTGTTCGGACGCGGCCAATTACATAAAAGTTAGCTGACACCGGGAATCCCGCACGATACATTATCCGACATTTAGAGCGCTGCCTGCAAATGGATAAAGCTATATTTGAAAAACGACCGCTAGTTTATTGAGATAATCTTTGATGCATCGTTCCCGTGTTCCAATTAGAGGTATATATTTACGACTTTAGTCTTTAAATTAGTAAATTGTATTTTGTAACTGTAAATTTACTCTCAACGTACCAATGCCTAGTAGAATGGTCAAGACCAATTGCTTGCATGCTTGAAGTACCATTAGATGATATGCCTGAAAATTGTGTAACAACCGAGGATGCTGAACTAAGCGCGAAGTGGACAAGACACGACAAGAAAGCAGACCCTGTCGTTCAAGTAATTGGATGATGATGTCAGATGAGAGAAAGAGTGTCTTAGTTGGAGAATATAGATTATAGGTTGCTGACATAGCCCAGCGGATTAGCTCTTTCAAGTGGCAGTAGGCAGGGCACATAACGCGATGAACCGATGGCCGATGGGACAGAATGGTTCTCGAATGGCGACCACGCTTAACCGGTAAGCGCAGCATCGGACACCCATTGACCAGATGGTCAGATAACCTGAAGAAGGTCGCAGCCGTCGCAGGCAGGCGTTGGATGCATGATTCCAATGATTGATGGACGATAATGGATGGATGATTCCAACCGGTCATTTTGGAAATCCTTGGGTGAGGCCTATGTCCAGCAGTGGACGGCCTGCGGCTGAAATGATGATGAATGATGATAGATTATAACGCCGTTATTTCAACGTTAGACGGCGATTATAATTTTCACTTGCTTCTCCTTCGTTTTTTTTTACACTACCGTAAGTACACGTTCGCCGGTAAGTATAGAGCTAAATTATTTATTTTTATTAATAACTGGATTTCGTAGTTTACTTTGAAACACCTCGTGATTGTAAAATAATACAAATCATATATTGACCTTTAACCTACATGATATAATAAAAATAATTACTGGATGAAGAGGGACATTAAAATTTAACAAAATTGGATATTTTTATATAAGTAATCAATTAAACATTATGGAAATGCATTATAATTGCATCAAAGTGAATTTACAATTTTACTAATATTATCTGCTTAGTTTTCCCCGTACTAGTATTTGATATCACTATATGTTTGAAAGCATTACTTTGTGATGTTGTACGTCCGCTTATGGTTCCCAGTAGAAATAACCGGCCGTAAAAGCTTTTTCCGTCGACATTTTTATATTGCACACATCCGGAACACCGCACGTACTATACAAGTACACAACAAGTGCAAGGCTTTGAATTTTAATGTAATAAAATAGCAGCGCATGAAATGGAAGTGACGTTGACGCATTCTATACAAAAGTGTAGTTTTTTATTTCCTTTTGTGATAACTTTCGGATAACGGAGTGAAACACTGCACCACTTTTATTGTTTTAATAGTCAATTCAATGTATATTTTCAAAAGAGACGAAATAATCAGCAGGTTTACATACATACAGGCAATATAATCGCAATCCTTCGAAAAATATTATCACGATAAGTTTGTGAAATTAATTTCAAGATACAATAACTACATTTTATTCATATTTAAAAAGAGAAACATTCAGTATTAAAAGTTAGATATGATCAGTAACAAATCCCATGTACGTGCCGCCGTATAATCAGGCGGATAAAAGAGGCGTGCTCATCTCATTCTCTCCAAGTTTATCTACTAAGATTTTATGAAATACTGTCGCCGCTTATCTGCTTTAAAATTACGACTATTTATCAGTTAGCCAGGACGATAAAATTTGCATCGGGCTTAGATGATAAGACCACATCTAAACCTTATTTAATTTATACAAATTTATAGAATAGATAATTTTCCTTTTTTATTATCGTTCTACTTTGAATTGAAATATTTGTAAAGTTATTACATTTGATAAAAGCAGGCAACTTTTTTTTTACAATAAATAAATTAATAAGAACATATCCTATAAATTTAGCTAGCTTCAAAAAAAAACATTAAAGACACATAACTCGCATTCACTTAATTGATAATCAAAAATATCCACATAACAACACTCAGCTACTTTAAAAATCTGTTTAAATTCAAGGATAAGTACGCATGTGTTTTGATTTTAACAAATCACTATATTACACTTTAAAATATGATTATTTTCATCAGAAACTCACTTTATATAAAGAATACAGCAGAATTTCGTGACTATTTATGCATTATAAGTTAGCACATTGAATAGATACTTAAGCGATCTTTCAATACCTATACTAAGGTACTTATATAGTCAGTAAAACCCGTTGTGAACTCGAGTATAAAGTTCGGACCCACACGGTCCACGAACCGCATAAATAGTTAAATCTACTGCTCTAATACAATTTGTAGTAAACCATGATCCCGACGCTAAGGTCGCATTATCGGATTGGAAAAAACTGTTACGAAACAATTAGATAGAGGCGAAATTGAGACTTAGACACGAGGGTTTTAAGTTGCAATTTCATTGTTAGTTGAGATGTGAGTACAGAGGCGAGTTTTACAATGTTCATGTGACGGCAAGACCTTTTTGTTGGGCCTTTTGTGCAGAGAATCCGCGATGCCCTGGGGGCCGCGGCACGATTTCCATTACTCGAGAGAGTTTTTCGAGACCTTTGCTTTCCGAAAATTTTACACCACATTCAATTACATTTTACACATTTCTAAATGTATTTTTTGATTCAATCTCAGGATTAAAAGCACATTCTTGTCAATGATTTTCAATTGAATTTGTGAAGTCGTATAATATTTTTTAACATTAATTAAAGTTTTTTAGATAGTGTGACTAAAAGAATAAAATTTAGTTACGGGATTTAAAACACTTGAAAATTTCGTTGATTATGCCATTAAAACGTAGTGCACGAACTTGTAATACTTAAACTTAATTTTTTTTTTAATTTTATTGGGATAACGATAGTATTTTGTGTAATTAGTGTTTTATTTAAAAAGTGAATAATTTTATGAATAAACAAAAAAATTAATTAAATAAAACAATTGAATATAACTACGTTTCAATTGTTCTTGTAATAATAAAAGTTTATTTCAATAACTGGTTATTTAGATTAATTGAAGCGAAAATCTATGGATTTTTGTTAAAAATTAAAAATTAATTCTTTAAAATAGCTTCTTTAAAATACCTAAATACAAAAATTTAAAAACCAAAACA
The DNA here is from genome assembly GCA_947044815.1 of Apomyelois bistriatella. NCBI lineage: Eukaryota > Metazoa > Arthropoda > Insecta > Lepidoptera > Pyralidae > Apomyelois > Apomyelois bistriatella. Next base: position 6,290,011 of record OX345693.1, read on the forward strand.
TTGTTTTTAAACATTTAAAAAAGAATACGATCTGATTAAGAACGTTCTACTTTTTTGTAGTAGCCATTGTTCATGGCTTCACTTCTAAAAGTTGAGAATACGGAACGTCATGGTTGGCCTCAGGTTGTGTTGTATTTACGTATAACATTAACTACATACATTTATTTAAACTTTCTTGCTCGCTGCAGTACAGTAAGTTTTCATCCATGTATTTGCAGCAATCGATACCTTATCGGCGGTCATGTAAGCCTGGTATTTTGTTCTATTCCCCAGTATCTGCCGACAATTCTCACAGAACTAAGTTTTTTGTTATTTATCCATTTAGTTGTTCGTTTGCCGAATTTTAGGTTTTAATTCTTGTAGGTAAATTATTAAAAATATATAGTGACGTTGTATAGTTAATTTAGTTTAAAAGAAAATGAATAGTCGGGTATTTTTATTTTCTGCTGTTGCTTCACTTCAGTTAGTTTGGTTTATCGTTGATCTATTTTTATATTAAGTGTAGGTATCTATTTTATAATTTCACTTTTATCTATCTTCTTATATCTTTGATATATCTATTTTCACATCAACTATTCTAAGTTATCACACATGTGTTATATTTTGTATTATGAATCGGTTATGAAATTTCAATTAAAACAACTAAAACTATCGAAAATAAGAAACTATTTCTAAAAAATCTATAAAATTTTCGAAATATTTTAACTGTTCTCAATGAAAAGTTATTCGAACTTGTTCACACGGAAAGCGTGAAAATGGGACAGGCGCGCAAAATAAAATGTTTCATACAAGTATACAATATATGATACACGATACATACTTGGGGACAAAAGTCACTCAGAACATCTGTTAACCAACTTCTTAAACTTTTGTGTAAGAACAAAGTGGGATGTGTGTCCTCAGGGCGTGGGCCGGGTAAACTTTCGGTATAAACCTCACTCAATATACAGTTGGTTTTGTACATGTAATGTATCGCTTGGGGCGACGTTTGACCAAATTCTAGCGAATAATAGGCATTTGTAATAACTACAACAGTTCATATCTTGTATAGCAATAAAAAGTTCTATAACAAAAATTTACTAATTAACAATAAAAAATAAGACTTTAGTTTGTCTTAGTAGTCACATATTTATCTAGGTACGACGGGTTAAAATTTAAGAATTGATAGTATGATGTCGCTATTATGCATAATGATAATAAAAAAAGAAGAGAATGATTATAAGAAAGAGAATCCAAGTTTTAAATATTTTGTATTATCAATCTTCCAAACTTGTAAGAAGCATACGGAAATATGTGTTCATGAAGTAAATATCCTATCCTTCAAAACAAAAATATACTTTCCTTGTCAGTAAAAAACTATTAACCTACGTAAAAATACACAGGTAAAAGTATAATTATTACAATAGTTTTACACCTTTTACCGAATTCAGATTAATAGAAATCACGAAAAAAACAATTTTATACATCACTAGCTGTTCCCCGCGGCTTCGCCCCGCGTGGGACTCGGTTATATCGCGCCCAAAAGTAGCCTATGTTTGACCTCAGGTCGTTAACTACATCCCTACCAAATTTCATCACAATCGGTCCAGCAGTTTAGCCGTGAAGAGGTAACAGACAGACAGACAGACAGACAGACTTTCGCATTTATAATATTAGTATGGAAGTATGGATTTGGTAGGACACTGGACACTGCCCTATACAATGCAGATTGCCGATCAGCGTAAACGTTAATGAAACGACAAGTAAAATGATCGTAATTACGGCGCGTTTTTACTGCATTGTTGGCAGCCCTCGTCGCCGGAATCACCTGGCATTACCCTGCGAAATATTTCCAACAAATGACCCCATTTGTTCGAGATCAGACATAATAATTTCTGTAATTACTTTTGCCCAATTTCGCATCATAAAGCTTTTCATTTTCTAATTTAAGGTCAACTAATGATTTTTTTTAACTAGTATGCTGTCTTTGTCTAATTTTAAACATAATAATTAAAATGAATTTGATTTTGTGTACATAAACATAATTTTAATGGCAATTATTTTTGACTGTTTTAGCCAAAAATTAGAAAAATAAAACTATTGTACTCAATTACATTGTTAGATATTAGTGAAATTAAAAAATAATTACAATTTCACTCATTTTTTTTATTACTCATAAAATTTATTTGTAGATTTAATCAATGATTTCAATAAATACCAACAAACTGCTAGCTTTTCAAAACAGCATACCAACTTTGTGGTCATATATTTATGCAAAAACAGTGTAGAGCCTTGTAAGAGCACACTTTAAAATATCAAAATCATACTGCACTTGTAATAACATTTGGAATTATTTATACAACGGCCACCAATTTAACATTGCTTCCGGTTACTGTAAGCATTTTATTTTTGTAACTTCTGGAATTAGAATATCATCTGACCATTAATGCTCGAATACTTTTTTTACAAATTTTATTGACTGCTAGTTTTGAGCGTTAATACTACTTATTTTCAACCTCAATACCTCTATTCTTGCTTAGCAATAAGTTCACCTTTGTGCCTCACTGTATTAAGTAAAGCTGTTTTTTGTATTTTTTTAAGAGTATTTCTACATAGCTCTATCCTATATTTTTGTAAATGAATTACAGTCACTTTAGATTTATTGAGTAGTCATAAATATTAAATATTCAAATTATGCCAATCTAAGTAGATTTTAATATTTTAACAAATTGCTTATTCAACCATAAGAGGTATAACCAAAGTAAATAATCCAATGGTCGATACGAAAATCAAAACAAATTTAAGAATAAATATTTCTTTTCGCAAATATAAATGTTTCTTTAGTTTCATTTCAACACCTGTTCATGTACTATTCATTCATGGCGCAGTACTTCAAAATGAGAGTTGGCCCCCTCTTTTAAGAATCGCACTGATCTCTGATCTGATATTGCTGGATTAATGAGGTGAAGAGGGGTCTGCGCGGGCTGCTTGCCGACAAATATGAGGTTAACTATTGGAAATTTAAAATCAATATGAAAAACTAATCGGGGTATAATAGTTCAAACTGTAACATTAAAATATGTGTTGTTTATTATAATGTTTAGTGGGATGCGCTGTTATTTATTCTGACTAAATTGAATGTCGACTGTGTTATAAAAAGCAAAAACAATTAATAAAGGGCTAAATATCCTATAGATAACGTGTACGTTATAATATGACATGTCTTATTGAACCAGATATTCAGATACTAAGATGAAAGAGACGGAGAAAAGTGAGATAAACAATGTATGGAGTTTATACTAATAATCCATATAGGTAACCGTTTTCTTTTTTTCTTTCTACGTTCTTATTTACCGTTACGTTAATCGACAAACAATACAAAAATAAGTAGGTAAGTGGTTAGAAACTTGCTAACTTGAACATGATAAACCTCGCCGGGAAAAATCTAAAACTGATTGGATATACTTACGTAAAACATTTTAGAATACAAATATAATATCTATATTGTAATTAAATTACTTAAAGGATTATCCGCTGGCAGACGTTCCGGAGATACAGGCAGCCACGTGTGGAACGAGGGTAGGAGTGAATTTTCTGCTCCGGTACCCAGCAAGATGAAGACACGCCGGAAAACTAATGTGCACTAAAATTCTGGGCTCCGGACCCTGAAAAACATATTTACTTTAAAAATTTACATTACGCTCGGAACTTGAGTCAGTAAAAACATAATTTTACAGAGCAAAAGTTTTTTCTTTGTTAGAACAAAACGTCATAATATGTATCTACATATTTTCATACATATTTGCAAACATAAAATCGTTTTATGATACCTAAAAATTATAAATTTTGATTAACAAAAAGATTAAATGTCCTCGACTATTTTCTAGGGACAGATTAATTGTCTGTCTAGCCAGTGCTTATGTTGTCGTCATTGTAAGTATATATATTTTTTGTTTCTTAAGTCCTGATACATAATAATGGTGAATTTAGTCCAATAACTGAATCTAATGAACATAAGAATAAATGCCAGGAAGTAATAAATTGACTTATTAGATTATTTTGTGTAAAAATCTCACAGAACTCGTATATAGTTAATTTTAAAATTATATAAACATTAACTTTATTTAGTACCTAATTGTTTATCCTTACTGGTGGCTGGTGCCTTTAAACTGCAATAAATGCAATAACATCAACACATTTAGGCAATGAAAGATTGAAAAAAGGATTGCCACAACAAGTTCCCAACCTCTCATCCTAACGTTTTGCCGATTGCATATAGCTAATTGTATCGAACACTGAAATATATATTTTACTTAACTATTCGGCTATTTGAGAAATAACCAAAGTTTGACAAGATAGGTACTAATGAAAACTTGATTTAACAAAAGTGATTTACAAAAAAAAGGCAAAAAGTTTGTTTACATATTGCAAAGAGTTATGTGGTCACTTTGTGTGACGAAAGTTTGGTTGTGTATATTTTTTTTTCAGTAAAGCTAACCACTAACAATTTCACTGGTTCACCTAAAACACGTTTTTAGCACAGTTACACAAGCAGATGAAGTCATTAGCCGGTTTAAACATACATTCATCGGCATATTTGCGTACGCTTCAAATTCTCAGCGCATTCGGATTTCGGACGCAAAATTTCACCTGCCATAGTTTATTACCTATTCAGCGGACTCGCACAAATAAAATTGTATAATGCATAAGCGAATAGCGAGTTTGATTTACGAGCGGGCTGCCCGCGTCGGCAGTCACGCGCTGAATAACTAACATAGGGGCTATTCAAATGCCGTATTGCGTATCATGGAAAACTTGTCCGAATCCCTAGTTTTTATTAAACATTTCGTAAACTTTTTATAAATTATATGTTTATTTTTTTTACAGCTATAAATAATCTTTTATTTGGAATCGTCTTATTTTTTTAGACAATTTCAACCGCAAAAGATATACTGAAAGACACCAACTGCAAACCCAGAGAAAGGTCTATTTTGCTTGACTGATTTGAAGCAGCCTGTATTCTATGTCTTCTTGCAAGCGTAAGTAGTATTGTTTATGAAATGAACAAACTGGATAAAACAAATAAATTGTAAGTATATAAATATAGATCATTTTATAAATACTTATATGAAACAACTTTATGCCCATTCAGCATTAAATTTGAAACGCTTGTCGTATGGTCAAACCTTTCAGTGACCCTTAGGATGCGGTTGCTTAATATCCCCGAAGGACCGTACTACATGGTTTCGCTTTCAAAGCAGCAGTTTATTAGAAAAAACTGTAAGGGATTGAAGATACAAAGACAAAAGTACAAGTTCAATATCTATATCTTATTTCCACTAAAGGTCATCATGTCATTATTAAGTAAAAAACCTTTTGGATTTTTTTTGGGAAACGTTTCACTTTAACATTGGTTATGCATGCAACCAGGGTGTGCATGGTCGATTGACCATGACACCTACACGAAATGAATGAATGAACTTTTTTCAGTCAACTTTTGACAGTCGCTGCATTGTAATAACCAGTACCGCCAAATCAGGACCATGATTAATAGCGTACCCTAGGCTCTGAAGCGTAAGCCGAAATTGCAACCGGGAAACATGCTCAGACGAAGAAGACTGGTTAATTTTTTATCACATTTAAGAGAGAATTATAAAAAATCTGGCATGGTAGAAACATGGTACACTAGCACATTTGCCAAAGAGCTTATTACTTTGGATTGGCACATTAATGGAATCAGAAAGAAGCCTAATCAGCTAATGGAGCAAACCGAGGTGCCGTTAGGTGTATGAAGATCACAATCTTGCCACACCTGACCTCCAGATTCTCGTATTTCATATGTGTTCATCTGCTATCTTAGGTTGGTAATTGAATATTTATCGGACTTTTCTTTCACAATTATATTTGAGTCCACGTTAGCAGAAACTTCATTATTGTTTCTATATTTATGGGATTTTTTTATTGTCTAAATTTTGTAATTTTTTATACTAACATAGAAATATTTTTTTTATTATATTTCTGTGTTTACAACTAATACTGGTTAAAGAGCTTTTTATAGGTATAAATATTTATTTTATAAATATAAATGTATTTGACTAAAACCTTATTGGCCGTTATATTAGCCCATATCTAAATCGGTCTTGTTTCTTATATATCTTCTCTATATTATAAAAGAAAGTCGTGTTAGTTACACAATTTATAACTCAAGAACAGCTGAACGGATTTGGCTGAAATTTGGAATGGAGATTGCTTAGACCCTGGAACAACACATAAGCTATATTTTATCCGGAAATTCCCACGGGAGCAGAGCCCCGAGCAACAGCTAGTTTATTATATACAAGAATTGTAAGTGTATGAAAAGATGAATACAAAAAGAGTCCTTTTCCAATTTTTCAAATTACACACGAAAGGGCAATAAATGTTGAGCGCACTGATTGCATTATTTTGCTACCTAGGTAGGTACCGTACCTCGACGTTGAGTTTCTAAGTGCACATAAAAACGTAAGCAATCAAGGGGCCAGATGTTTTTGCCAGGCACATAAACGCGAGCGGCGTAAATTGTCAATTAAGCTTGAATTTCGATACCTTGAAATATATGCAATAAAATTTATACTACGGCAAACAATAATGTGAAACAGTATAAACCGATTCGAGAGCTTTTTCATGGTCGATACGCAACTCGGGCAGCATTGTAATCATTTCAGTACATGAAATTTATATTACGTTGCATATCTGATGAGATAAACTTACCCGATTGTGCATTTTGAATTTGTTTAATAATTTTGTGAGAAAAGCTATTTTTATTTAATTAATTGATGTTGCTCGTTTGTCTGTCTTTTTTCCTGAGGAACGCATGAAAGTTTGAAGTTGAAATGCATAACATATCTCACTCCTTCGGCTGTTGTTACAAATTTACGTAAATTTTGCTATTTCAGGTACCCGTTCCCGTTTAACTAAAATCATGCAATTTGGTAAGAAGCAATATTATACATTACTCTATTATATTTTATTTATTATTCCTAAATATTCTATCTAAAATCTTAACTTTATTGATAAACTTAAAGAAAATAAATAAAGAAAAAATTAAAAACAATAAAAAATCTTAAAATAACATAGGTATATACATTCATTCGGTAGGTAGGTACTTTTCACTTATATAACTACAAAAAAACTACAACTTTTTTTTAATAACATTCCGAATAAATGTTGTCGAAGACAGTAAAATTTAACAACCGATTTATATTTCTTTATCATCACAGATTTTGTAATGTTTGTCTTTTTATGAGCTTGTGAACAGTTTGTGTAATCGTTCTTTGATAGCGCTATTTATTTGGGGTCCACGTCAAAACAGCGATAAAGTGTAATGATGTTGTGCGAGCAAATGTATTAAAGTGCTTTTGTTTCTCTCATCTTTGTTTCTTTTATGCCAAATTTCATACCTTGTCCTTCATTTGACATTGGCACACGCATACATGTCGCATAACGGAACGGACTGTCGTAATATAAATGCCCAAGAAGTTTGTAAAATGAAAACAAATTGCCACTGTCTGTTGCGTGACTTTTTCTCTTTCCTACAATGTTGCTAATTGAAATAAAACGATGACGATTCGTTGTGGCGATGTGATAAAGTAAGTGAATTTTATATTATTTTTTTCAATTAAACAAGCTAGGTTTTATTAAGTATTTTTTATAAAAGAACATCAACGTCCTTCATACAATATAGAAAAATCCGTACTTATATTATTAAAATGCCGTGAAAGCGTACCAGTCAGACAGTCATCTGTCTGGTATGCTTTCACGGCTCAACTACTGGACCGATTATGATGAAATTTGGTATAAATATAGTTAAGAACCAGGTATCAAACATTGGCTACTTTTGGGTGCAATAACCGAGCCTACGCCGGTGGAGCCACGGGCACCAGCTAGTATTATATAAGTTTAGAGATAAAAGTAACAAAATAAGATGTAAGTACAAACAGTTCGCGGGAGCAGATGCTCACCCGCTTGTAGAGAAAAAAAACCAACATTGTGTTAACGATACTCCAAGGAAGATACAAATACTGTAAGAAATATTTATGGAGGTTTTTCGGAATGGAATCCCTGAGGATAGCGGGATGCGACGCCTTGGCCCAAGAAAATAAGGGAAAACACGTTTCAAATCCCTCGCCACGCATAACTCTTAATACAGGGATTATAGAATGGCTTCTTAAGTCTTGGGTGCCAAAAGAAAAATAACAAGCAATTAGGTTGTGTAGGATAAAAATAAAACATCCTTAAACTAATTCTTTTTTATACATATATTTTATAATTTTACTCCCTTTTTTTAGTGCATGCGAGCAGGCATAGTGTATAGATTTCCGATACAATACATTTGACTTCGTTTAAAAGATATTTGCAGTATAAAATGACATCATATACATTAAGTGATTAGTAAACGAAAGTTAAAAAAATTAGTTATTTCGTTGTATAAATTAAGTTGGTGTTTAAAAAATCACCCAGTGTATTTGCTCTGTAATTGTAAGCCTAAATATTATAAATGAAGTCTGCATGGTTGCATAGCTAAACTAATAAGAGTAAAGCGAGGTACTTATCTTCGTTTTTTCGTTCACCTGGGTCTCGTAAATATTACCAGCGACCATAAAATGCATTAGTAAAGTCTACCTTTGAATAATGTCGGCACCATTTTCTTTACTGTAGGTTATAATATTGTAAGGTGAGCTTAAGTATTTAACATGTGGAATTTAAAAAAAAATTAGATTTATTGTGCACTTAACTGTCTTTATTTCAATTTTTTATACTATTATGTAAGTAAAATTAAGGTACCAAGTAACAATTTATTAGGTAAAGTAGACCACATAGAATAGTATATTATGTGGCCTACTTTTCTAAGTGCTATACTTTGCTACTTGGCCCAATGTACAGATCGTAAGCCGAGGTAGTACACAGCGTTACATTTTCATCTTTATCTATTTACGAAAAGCAAGAAATCTTGAGTGTCAAGCAAATGTCCGTATCCACGAGTGTGACGCTAATTAACTAATGGATCTCTAGAGAGACATCGCAAAGGGTTTGGTTTAATTAATTAATGACCATTCAACCCCTAGATAACTGCGATATGAGTTTTAAGTCAAAGTTAATTTTGACTCAGGTATCTTGATCTACTAAGAATTCAACCAGTGAATGGTACAAACGTATGTAGTGTACAAGCTGTTGTCCGCGGCTCCGCCCGCGTGGGACACGGTTATATCGCGCCCATTTTTTTTTTATTATATTTGACCCTTGGTTTTTCACTATATCCGTACCAAATTTCATCAAAATCGGTTCATCTGTTTAGTCATGAAAGCGTTACAGACAGACAGACTAGTATGGAAGTATGGATGGATTCATTTTTTAATGCCGGTTTTTGAGTAACTATTTAATTTAATCTTTAACAATACCCTAACTAAGAAAAATAAAGCGTTCGAGAAAAAAATGTAAGTGAGAAAAAGTTAGATCCATACTTCCATGCTAATATTATAATTCGATAGTCTGTTTGTTTAGGTTTTTGTCTCTCTGTTACACTTTTAGGGTTAAACTACTGGACCGATTTTGATGAAATTTTGGTATGGATATAGTCAAAGATCAGGGTTCAAATATGGGCAATTTATTGGCGAGATATAACCAAGTCCCACGCGGGCAGAGCCGCGTGCGACGACTAGCTTTTTACTATTTTAATTTGGAAACCACATCCGTTTACATAATCAAATAAACATTGTATTTATTTCAAATATTTTCTTAATCTTCCTACACTCTTCTTACGATAAAGCATCGATAAAATTCTAAAGCCGTCGCATAAAAAATATCCCGGACGAATAAAATATTATTGCGAATCAGTTCGTCGAAAATATTGAAGAAGTTAGATTGAGGAAGTGACGACATTGTTATTATCGCCTCAATCCTTCGCGCTCAGAAACAATCTTTGGCATCCCCTTTATACAATAAATAGTGCACAAAACTATACGTACTATGCATATTTTTTTATTTATCTACTTTATTCCTTCTAAAAATGTAGCTGATCTGGGCACAGATAAAAAAAAATTGCTGTAGAGATCGCGCGCAATTTCTGAATGGGGTAATTTGGATAGGTTTACATTTTTGAATAGTTTGATTAGGTCAGGACTTTTGTACCATCCCGCTTATCGCATCGATCCCTGTATTGACATATATTACATTATTTTTATAACAAAAATCGCACAGAACATCATTTCAATTAACGTATAAATTTTAATTAATAAGATTGAAACTTCATAAGTTCCCGGTTTGGTCTTCAGTTTTTTGCATAATTTAATCACTAAAATGGTGTGCCATATCTGTTCATACCCTTAATTTAAATTCTGACGCCGATCGGATTCCAGGCAGTAAAATCTCTCGTCTGTTATGATTTCCTTCTGTGTGATATTTGGTATTAGATAGATATACCTACGTCTGAAAATCTTTGCTGCTGTGAACGGCTCTACTATTATAATACTAATTTTAAAACCAAAGCAAATGTAATACTGAACATGAACAACATCATTATGATAATTTACGCGATTTTACCGTTAGGCTTATTACAGTTTAAATTTTTTTTTTTATATATCTTTATATGTTAAAACAAGATTTTATGACCTATCAAAACTGATTTTGATTCGTTAATACTTGAGAATACTACACCTACTGAGAAGGGCGACTCTATTTGTCTCTAGATCGACTACATATGCTTGAGCTATAGATTGGTGTATTTTTGACCGAGCGAGCGAAGCGAGCGAGAGTCTCCATTTCGAGACTGGCAAATTTTGCTTTTGTCCGGATGTCTGTTTGTTCCGGGCTAGAGGTCGCATTTCTGAACGGATCCTAATGAAACTTGGCACACGTGTTCCTTGATTTATTTGAAATTTTTTTTCGAAAGTTTTTTTGATTGGTGGGGAAATGGGGGGAAAAGGGGGAAAGGTTTTCTGTAACGTTGTTTACGAACGGATCCTTATGAAACTTGGCATAAGTATTCCTTGGTCTTTTTGAAATTTTATGTCTTGAGCTTTTTTTTGATTGGGGGAAAATGGGGGAAGTTTGCTATATTGTTATATTGCTTATATCACTGGCCGCAAGATGGTTCTTTTAGAAATTAATATGCGCTATGGTTTCGTTTTCGGTCATAGATTAGTTTATTTTTATTTTTATATATTTCTTTAGACCGTCTGACCAGAATGGGGAAAGATGGTTAACGGAGGAGGTTCGCGAGGTCTACTGTTCACAGAACCACTAGTAAATAGTTATTTTAGCTTTTACGGCCTTTAATTTCGACTTCATATACATACAACTCAATTGTACTAAACAAAAATAAAGCATTTGCAAGCACAACAAAATAAAAAAGGCTTTTTCCGGAACAAAACAATTGGCCGTAGTTTAAACACTGCTTACTCACAACTCAAGAGGGCGGAAGCGAAAATTCAGCTTTTTACGGTGAAATTTTTTGTCGTACTTATTCCTAAAACAAAGCGTAATGACCCGCACGGCACGCATTTGTTCGCGAACAATCCGAATAGGCCATTTTTCATCTCGAACAATTGAGGGCGTGCTCCGACACAATTGGCAGAGTATTTTGTCAAGCATTTGTCGTACGGGCTCGAGCACGACATAATAAGTGCACTTCATACACCCATTCACTATGTAAGAGGAAAGTTTTTGTTTAAGAAAACAAGCTGTCTTCCTATTTCAGTAACATATTACACACGATCGAGTTAATAGATAAACAGAATTTATTGTTGATTTGTATTTTTTTTGTAAATAATTTTTTGTCAATAAAATGTATGCTAACACCAAAGAAATTACTTGAGCCCAATAATTTAAATCTTTTTACCTTTTCTTGATTGTTATTTTTGTTGTATTAAAAGTTTAGATTAACCTTATTTTAATTGAAAGTAAAAAAAAAAAAATTTTAAGTATTGAACTCTACATAATTATACAAGAAATTAGTTAATTTTCTCAGCTCTTCAATTATTTATTTTCTTCTTCACAAAATCAGTTGCCCACATTTCTTGAGAGCGCACAGTATTAAGGAACTTGCACGTGCAAGTAACAAACAAAATACATTTAGTATTTATTGTTTGCGTTATTAATCACCTGGCGAGGAGTGGTGCTCTTCGCGATGGCCGTAAAATCTCGCCCCTTATGATTTCATGGCGTCGGCGTCGGCCTGAAGCAGAACGGAGGAATTTTTCGTTTTATTTTATGATGGCGCGCACTGTCGCGGAGAAATATTGGCTCAGCGGAATAGCTCGTAAAGAAAGCCGTTTTCTTTCCACGGGGTTACGCACCGCAACTACATCGCAGCCGTATGCTTACATTTATTATTAGACCCATCAACATTTTATAGAGCATTGTATCTTGTCACTAATTAGGTTTATTGTCTGTAATAACATATATACTTAATGTTATAAATCAAATCAAATCAAGAATAAACAGTGATGGTGACAGACAAAAAATTCAAAAAATTCAAAAAATTCAAAAAAACCAATATATTTTTAATATTTTATTAAATGTATAGATATTATTTTATACGTCTTTTATTGCTATAGCATAATGAATTTTTGAAAACAAAATTCTAATGGACACCATAAGTAAGGTATATAAGCAGCTGGCCAGTGTCCGGCGGCGAGCACTGATCTCGAACCCTGGCATTTTGCCGGTTCGCCTCCTCGATCCTTTTCCTCTCACATCATTATTCAAGTTAAGTGGACAGCCCGGTTAGGTGAGTGGATGAGTAACTAAAACTCGGAGCGATATATGTCAAAGAAAAAACCACCGCTCTGATCCAGTGCGTATGGTGGCTCGCCAGAGCCTCGTTGGTTAGCGACAAGGTACACCCACAGAGAAATTACAGTTTAAGAAGCTTTGGCTCGAAAAGGTGTAATGTGTTATATGGGCCCCTTACACTCCAAATATTTTTAAGTCTCTGAAATTGGACTACATTGCGTGATAACTATATATATGTTATTGTTACGAAATTACAATAATGCCTCATGGTTGGAAACCACAGAAAAAGTTGAGAAACACTGACTGTGGAAATTTCTCGTACACTACTGACGAATCTCCGCAATAGGACATTCACCGTGGAACACACTGGAATGATTCTCATGAACCTTATATGTATGGACATAAGGCTTAGAATCGATTGGCTCGAGGGTTCTAGAAATCGGTGCGTATGTACCAGGCCTAGAACGATCGCGAAATAAAGGAGCAAGATGGCTATACCTCCGTCCCTGTCTTACTCTTCGGGAGATATTGGGAATGTTCTGGAAAGTACCTGATCGAGTTCCTGGACCTATATAAGTGGCGGATCGTGACGACGTGGGCCAGTTTGTGTTCAGGAGTGATACAAGTGACTTCGAAGCGATAACTAAGGAGTGATAACCAACGACCTCGGCGATTATTACGGACAGTGAATACGTAGTGTTTTGGACATTTTGTGACCATCAGTGGATATATTTGTGTTGGACGTGAATAAAGTCTACTCAGTGTCATCAGGCGTTTCTTTCTCCAAATTGCAAACCCCCAGCTCGTAACAATTGGTGTCAGAAGTGGGATTTGGAGATGCCATTGACTCCGAGAGACGACGTCACCAGCGAGGGAGTGAAGACGAGGGCGAAGCGTGCTGCGGAAGCCTCTTCGACTGATTCTGCTCACCAGGCCACGCCTCCAGTGGCCACGCCCACGTCGATGGAAGTCCCGCCCACTGGCTCCGCCGACCAGTCCACGCCCCCCATGGCCACGCCCACTTCAGCGGAAGCTCCGCCCACTGACCACGCCCGTCAAGCAACGTCTCCAATACAGGACACGTCCACCTTCGATTTTTCGGAATTGATGCGGATGTTGGACAGCAAGTTTACCATGCAAGAAAAACTGTTGCATGACACAAGAGAACAACAAAGGCTGGCGCAAGAAAAATTAGAAAGCCAATTTACTGCCGCAAGAGAGCAACAGCAGATGGAGTTTCAACAAATAAAAGGGGATCAACGGCAGCTTCTGTCAGCCTTCAGTGAAGTAAGTGGCGTGGTTACCAAACTGCGGAAAGATGTTGACTTAGTGGAGGAGCAGGTTAGCAGCCTTGGGTCGGACATGGAAAATGTGAAGACTGACCTCATCACATTGCAAAAGAAGGTCGTGCGCCTCGAGACAACGGGTGTAGCAGTCGCCGCATGGAGTGGAACTGTGGGTGTACATCATGGGCCTAATGTAAAGCTTCCTCCATACGACGGTACCTCGTCCTGGACAGCATACCGTCAACAATTCCAGACGATTGCCGCTGCCAATGGATGGACGGATGAACAGTGCCTGACCGCTCTCACCGTCGCGCTCCGAGGACAAGCTTTGACGGTCTTAGAGGTACTTCCTACTTCGGGCAGTGGCTTCAAAGACCTACTGGAAGCACTCGAATCCAGGTACGGGGAACGTCATTTGGAACACGTATTCCGTGCACAGCTACGTGACAGAGTCCAGCGCTCCGGAGAAGGTCTACAGCAATGGGCGTTGGAAATCGAGAAGCTTGTCCGGAAGGCGTATCCTGGAGCCGACATGAAGATGTTCGAGGCCAACACCGTGCAGGCGTTCATCGATGGAATCGAGGACCAGGAAGTTAGAGCTGCAGTGAGGTTAGGTCATCATGCCTCACTCAAGGAAGCACTGGCACATGCTTTGGAAGTGGAAACAGTTCGACGCGACATTCGACAGGTGCACACTGAGCAGCAAGTACGAAAGATAGAAGTGATGGCGTCATCAAAGAAGGGAGCCATGTGTTACAAGTGCGGCGAAAGAGGGCACTTGCAAATGAACTGTCCTCGAAAGGAACGAGTATCGACATGGGAAAAACGTGACTGGAACGTGCAGAGTGATACTTCAACATTATACCACCTTAATAAGAAATGGGAGGAGGAAATACGGCTCAAGGAGGAACGGATTAAGCTCCAAGAAGAGAAAATTGCGGCTTTGCAGGAGCAGCTGGAATCGAAGGCCGTAGAACTCAGTTCATGGCAACGACGGGTATTGGAGCTTAACATTCGAGTCGAAAACTTAGAAGAAAGGCTTTGCAGTGCGGACATGAGGCAGCAGGGCGGACGCACCCTACAACGACGCAGATCACGACGACAGGCTGAAAAGAACGTGAGGGAAGAGACCGTGACGATCACCAGAGCGGCTCCATTGGACAACGGGGAGGGTAATGCGATTAAGAAAGCCCAACAAAGTGACGACGATCTACGACCTATTATCAACTGGAAGGCACGGAGACATTTAAGGCCTACGAGGGACGAAGTTGCGCCTATGAGTGCCACAACCAAGGCATACTGGGCGCAATGGGACAGCCTTATTCTACGGAATGGAATACTTTACCGAAAGTGGGAGAAAACTGACGGCAGAGAGTTTCATCTGCAGATAGTGGTTCCTAAAGGAAAGGTACTAGATGTGCTCCGTGAAGTACACGAATCAGAGGGTCATCTCGGCGTCAAGAGAACACTAATCAAAGTACGAGAAATTTTTTATTGGCTGCATTGCCGTAAAGATGTACAGGAATGGTGTTCCAAGTGTACGACTTGCACCGGATTGGGCGGACTACGGACCAAGAGGAGTAGTGGCATCCGACGACAGGATCAATGGCGAAATGGCATACAGCCGAACGACCGTTCTAAGGAGGACGGGTTCAAAGAAGGTGCGCTAGTGAGGCTACATAACCTGGTTCGTCGATATGGAATATTGCAGACTACATGGGAAGGTCCGTACAAGGTGGTGACGCGGCTGAACGACGTCACATATCGCATCCAACGACAACCAAGAGGAGCATTAAAGATTGTTCACATAGACCGCTTGGCGAAATATCACGGCAGTAATGATGATGCTCGGGACGAGCATCTCTAAGAAGGGGGCAGTGTTACGAAATTACAATAATGCCTCATGGTTGGAAACCACAGAAAAAGTTGAGAAACACTGACTGTGGAAATTTCTCGTACACTACTGACGAATCTCCGCAATAGGACATTCACCGTGGAACACACTGGAATGATTCTCATGAACCTTATATGTATGGACATAAGGCTTAGAATCGATTGGCTCGAGGGTTCTAGAAATCGGTGCGTATGTACCAGGCCTAGAACGATCGCGAAATAAAGGAGCGAGATGGCTATACCTCCGTCCCTGTCTTACTCTTCGGGAGATATTGGGAATGTTCTGGAAAGTACCTGATCGAGTTCCTGGACCTATATAAGTGGCGGATCGTGACGACGTGGGCCAGTTTGTGTTCAGGAGTGATACAAGTGACTTCGAAGCGATAACTAAGGAGTGATAACCAACGACCTCGGCGATTATTACGGACAGTGAATACGTAGTGTTTTGGACATTTTGTGACCATCAGTGGATATATTTGTGTTGGACGTGAATAAAGTCTACTCAGTGTCATCAGGCGTTTCTTTCTCCAAATTGCGAACCCCCAGCTCGTAACATTATTATTCTTTTAAAACTGTCAGTGATAATAATGTACACGCCAATGAGAGAAGCCTGTTCCCCAAACTTACCTACCGGCTGTCACATTGTCTGCGAGAATCTAACAGACCATTTGCGAAATTTTCAATTCAACAGTGCCATTGCATGTCTCAAGGGATGGAATCGCGCCGTATTACGATGTCTGCATCGATACTACTCCGATTGATGGAATATTCGATCTGAATTAATGGATGAAGGCGATAAATATTCATAAAAATTGATACGTCCTAAAACTTCCTCTATTGTGATTTATGGTCTAAACGCCCTACTACTAGGTCATGACTTCAATTCATACTTTTATAGTGCTTCTCAGTCTCTTTTAATTGTAGCAGGAGCCTCACATAAAAAACATGATTTCTTGCTGCAAAGGTTGACGTGATTAACGCTGAAGACAAACAAATGGCATTCAGATACCTACCATTTGTTTGCAGTTAATAAATTACGTTCTCGGAAAAACCTCTATTATCTGAGTACAGATACATCTTGTAACCTACAGATGTAACATCTAAGGCTCTTAAGAAAGGTCTCAATGAAAAGTTGTTAGGTGGATGTTGATCGACACCATCACAGATTTGTAGTTTAAGGATGAGGTAATACACATTAAAAAATATATTTATTGCCGAATTGAGAACCTCCTTCTTTTTTGAAAGTCGGTTGAAAATAGTTTAAAATATCAAAGAAATCCTTATTATAAATGTGGCAGAAAATATTTATTGCTCCAGTGTCCAGGCAAAATGCGTCATTATTACCTGCAAAGAAAGCTGGTTGGCGTGGAGCCATTAACGTAATGTTTGCTCCGACTTGAAGGATGACCCACCGACGACGTGATCACATAATTAACGCACTAATGAGTGTATAAATGGCTGAGCTTATTACATTTCCTCTCGCAAATGAAGATACCTACCGTGACCGGACTACTCGTACTTATGCTATCAGTGCTTATAAGACGATGTTATTAAGTAAATTGTAAGCAAATAAAAAGACAACGACGCAATTAACTAAATTCATATCCCAAAATATGTCGAATGACAAAATATTACACAGTCTCATATAACATATTTTATAAGACTATTTTATGACAACTATTAATATGGGATATTTTTTTCTTAAAACTTACTTGTTACAATAAAATCGTCTTGAATAAGTAGCAGAAGGACGAGAAGTTCGGTGACAGTAGATATTGAGAGGAACTTTAAAAAGGTACACCTAAAATTTTAAACATACATAATACAAATTAAGTACGCCTATTGTGCGACGCAATGTATATGTGCTATTGGAAACAATAGTATGAAAAATAAATTGTTAAAAAATTTACTACGTATTACTCACATGTATTTAAAAACTAAATTATTCATTTCATGTTTAACATCACCTAGAAATAATATTTATAGAACCAAGCAACGTCAAACGATCAAAGCAAAATTATTGCAGGTAATCGTAATGATTTCCTAAAGCGCCACTTGAAACATAAATTCACATTTACGAGAGCTCTTCCAGTTAATTTTCTACCAACCCGTTTAAACGCTACACAGCGGAGGTAACTGAAGTACATTTCAACACGAAAATAAATCGTTTCTCCTAAATAACACATTTCAAATAATTTTAAACTTACCTAAGTGCAACTTATTGTATTGTTACTCAAGTAAAATTATGTATCAATCAGTCGTATAAAAATAGTTGGCAATCTTTATTATCTTCTCCTTACGAACCACCTCAGAAGCCGAGAGGCGGTTTCGAAAGACTCTGACAAATCAGGGTGTGCTTGGTCAATTGACGGTGACATCTACACGAAATGATGACGATGATTAACCTCTCCGGCCCCTTTCAAAAAAAGATGTTGTGATTTTTCTTCTTTTATAAGACTTTGAACTTAATCAAAAAGGAATAGAATGTGAAAATCAATGTAGAGTCCAAACAATTATAATAGAATGTTGCGACAAATTTTAAGACTGGCTAAAATTTATTATTTCTTAAAAATCAATAAATTTCCTAACATAAGCGAAATTAAACTATAACAATAACTGTTATATAGACTGCACAAAGTTGAGTACGAAGTCTAATAAGCTTAATTATATTTGACTGTTCTTTGTACCTACTGTGACTCTGTGACTGGATTGATACCGATAAACTCCGTTTCACGTCGGAGGTTTATTCGTTTACGTAAACTTTGAGATTGGCTCTAACAAGGCTGCGAGAGGCGGAGAGCACGCCAGTGATTTCTACTCTTAAAATCCAATTTAAATGCATTCCTCTGTGGCGCAGGAACCCCGCCGATACGCTCCGGAGGCCAATTAACTTATTCATCCTTAACATTTCATTGCTCAACTTGGTTAGTACTTTCTTACTTTAGATTCAACTTCTTTTGAGCACTATTACTTGGATAGATCAACAAAGTTTTCTCTTACAAACACCGAAGAGAAAAAGTTGATAAAACATAATATATAATAATAATAATATATAGGGACAAATCACACAGATTGAGCTAGCCCCAAAGTAAGTTCGAGACTTGTGTTATGGGATACTAACTCAACGATACTATATTTTTTTATAACAAATACATGTATAGATAAACATCCAAGACCCAGGTCAATCAGAAAAAGATCATTTTTCATCTTGACCTGACCGGGGATCGAACCCGGGACCTCCTGAGTAGCGGTCAGGCATGTTAACCATTACGCCACGGAGGTCGTCCCAACCAAAAACCAACTGCAATATTCGTACTTTAATTTGTAGTTAAACTGGATGAAAAGCTAAGTAGTACAACTACTAGTGACTGGAGTTCAATCGATTATAGGTGAAGATTCCTTGTATGCATGGTCTTATTTTTCGTCCAAGCGTATTTCCCGGTTACATCTTCAGCTTACGCTTTAGAGCCCAGGGTATGCTATTAATCATGGTCCTGATTTGGCGGAACTGGTTATTACAATAGAGCGACTGCCGTCTGACCTCCGTAACCCTTTTTACAGGAAACGTACAGGAACGTGACCCGTTGTCTGCATGGCATCTATGATAAAACTAAGTATCATATACAACACACTGTAATATATAGTCACAATCTGATAACAGGTAGTTGTATCGACAACAAAACAGATCGTAATTTTGTTTTGACACGTTTGCCAAGAGCAGAGGGTATGCCAAAAAAAATACTAATTGCTTTAAACTTATAGATGTTCCCTTTATTATTATTATAAAAAAATGGGTAGAAATCACAAAGTAAATAAGTATTTTTTAATCTATACATATAATAAAACAGTAAAAATATTTTGTCAGTACATTTAATAATTGTGATTGAAATGAATAGGGACATTTCAAAATAGTAAAAGATAGCAAAATATTTTTTTTTTTTACTGTCTGTCTGCATGTATGATCACGCTTATCTCCGAAAGTACTGAACCGATTTGCTTAAAACTTTCACCATTTGTTTTGTTTCAACTTGGAAGAACATCTAAAGTTTGTTTCATCAAAATCGGTTTAGTAGAAAAAAAGTTATCGTCTTTTGAATAAACTCAATGCATGTTTGCCTGCAATTAGGTATATAGCAATTTCCCACCAAATTGGATAATGCAATTTTTGTGTTAGTTATTGTCATGAAAAACTTTGTATAACAGGAAAAGGGGGATTCCCGGGCATTCCCGCGGGAATTCGGGAGAATTCTAGGAATTTCCACAGTAACAAAGCCCACGCGCACGAAGTCGCGGGCTACAGCTAGTACAAAATAATGTGAGTACACAAAGATATGACATATTCGGTAATAACTTATAAATCTAATATCTTCTTAAATGAGAGGTTTCAAACTCCGAAGAAAGTCATTTAAAATGCAATTTGAGCACCCTAATAGAAACGTTCTCACTAAGAATTGTTGTAAAGTGTAATGGGTTCAGGTGAAATTAACGCAGAAAAATAGGAAAAGTTAGAACGAGTTTCCCGCCAAGGTTTTTTCCTTCGCCAAGTAGCGCTGTGATTGTAAACTGCTGAATTTATAATGCCATTTTCGAACTCCACTTCATAGAGAAGTTTAAAACCGGTACGCAATTTTACTTGCAAGTAATACTTACGTTCGCCTTTCATTTAGAAGCAAATTCAATAATTTAAAAGTTATATTGAACCGATTTCCCTTGTAGAACTTCTGCGTCTTAATCACCATACTTTGGTTTTCTAGCATACTTTACAAACTGTGTTTTTACTAGGTTAATAAAGACAATGGCAAAGTAGCGTTATTTATTTTCAACGGATTCAAATCTGGACTCTGTTACCTACCTCTATTACTTAGCCTTCATCTACGCTATCCATTCCTCTGTGTAACAGTATACAGTGTACATTTTAAACCGTAATAAGATAATGTACGTACATTTCAATATTTTATAAATTGTGTAATATGTTTATTATCATTATAACAATAAATACTGCTGCGATTAGAGTTTTGTGTGTAAAAATTCAAATATAATGTTATCCGCGTTGATTTATTTTCCAAAATGTGTGTTTTCCGAACATATGTGCATAATAATGGTGGATTATTATTCCCTAAGTGTTCATAAACAAGCGTGAGTTTTGGGAATTGGTACAGTGTCGATTAAGTGACCTTAATCTTTGTTTCCAAATCTCCAAGTTAATTCTAAGTGAAATTTCTCCACTGCTTCATTAACTAGACTTGACTACTGATTGGACTTGACAAAACCGAGTTGACACTGGCAAAACTAAGTTTTATAAAAAAGTAAACGAAGGACGAAAAAAAAGACAACAAATACTACAATAAAATTAACTAACTATAGAGATACCCATACAACAAACATATTTTTTATCACAAAAAATTCTTTATTTGGAAACCACACTAACAATATGGAATCCGACTCGAATTATAAACATAATTGGCATTTAAATAAATGTATGTTGTACTATAAATATAAGTATGCATATGATAAATAAACATTAAGAGGTTTAGTTACCCTAATCGACTGACCCTTGAACCCTCGTCTATTGTAGAGAAAACTTAACCCTCTACTATCTGCACTTCTTTGCAATCGAATTATGAAAAAAATATACGTTGCTTTTTCGGACCCTATTTATTTGAAAAGGATGCGATGACTCAAGCAGATTTGCAAGATATCTGTACGCTTTCTGTGGATTACTTTGCAAGTCTTTTATACGAGAGAAGGCCGGTATCATCACTACTTAAGGATATTAAAAACCCTTCTATTTGTGTAAGAAGCTTGTATTCTTGCTGACAGTAGAGAGTTTATCGCGTAAATCGAATAGAAACAAAAACAAATTAATTTTATGAATAAGTAAAATAATATAGAATGTAAAACATACATATATTAAATTATGGTGAACTTCACACTTACACTTGATGTTTAGTTTGGTGCATATCGATACATAACACAAATTTGATATATTTTATTTTACGTACTTATGTCCTATTTATTCACATGTTATCAAAATGACCTTATACATTGAGCAACCCCAGATGTTATTTGATTGTTAATTATGAGATCTTAATTCAGTCTGTGCAAAATCTTGGAAGGTGTCAGTTGAAACTGTTTTGGTAATAACTATCACTGTAAATTTTGCATACATTTCGTTATTTTTAACAGGCTAGATTATACTTGTAAGTACTTTTTATCTAAAAGATTGTTAGACCCTCGAGAGTTCGAGTAGGAGTTTACTTTTACCCGTGTTGAACACTACTTTTCATTTCAAATATAAGAAAAGTAAAGTTACTCTGTAGACAAATTACTTACTCAATGACAAACTTAAATAAAATCTGAATAAAATTAAATTAATTACAATGATTACAGATTTACTAACTTTTAATTTCGTTTTGAAATTTCAATAATAGTTGAATAATTACATTAATTTGCAATTTAGATTATACTATACTATACTACTATACTTACATATAATAAAACCGTAAAAATATTTTGTCTGTAAAAGAAAGAAAAAAAATTATTTGCAATTTATTGATATTTTTAAAACTAAATGTAATCTTAAACCGAATGTACTCTTTTTAATTAATTTGATTTGATGTATTCTTATCTATATCTGATGACTGCTAAAAGTCGCTATGCTCAAACTACATATAATACTTTAAAAAAAAAGAAATTATTAAGTACACGAGGTCCATAGATACTTCTAATATTTTCACAAAATTCTTATTTGAATATTTTTTATAGTTTAGATCATTTTATAAGTGCTTACTTATATAATTTATATAAATAATAAATAAAAAAATACATTTCACTCCAACTATAAACACAAATACCTATATCAATAAAGCAAATAGTTTCTTGTGATCAAAAAAATACGTTTTTAGTAGAAGCAGTTAAACAGATTTACACTTTGTATCTTAATATAAGAGTAACTATTTCTAGATTTAAATTGATATGCATAATGTTAAATATATTTGTCTTCTTCCAGAAATTATAATATATCAAAATGAACAAAATTATTTTGGGTGTATTACTTTTCATTGCCTTACTGGCCGTAGTACAATCAAGTCCATGTTCTTCAAGGTCAGTTACATGTTATTTTTATTTTACTACAAACAATAGTAAGCGGTTACCGTAGACTAAGTTTGCTTTGTCCGTAATTCGTAAAACTAAAGTCAGCATTAGATTCAGTATAACCTCTACATAACGATTCAAAAAACGGGGAAGTAAGCACAAAATGTAAGGTGAATCTCGTTTACTTCCTCCTATTTTTTATTTTTGAAGTCGTTTTTAGTGATCTTGCAAGCCCCAGGGCTAGTTTCTACGATGTTCAAAATAGTAGAGATTATTAAGATTTAGGAGGGAACAATAGAACCATGTTACACGGTAGCTGAATTTCACTCGGGTTTTTATTATTTAAAACTTAAAAAATACTTAATAATTATATAATATAAGTACATCATTAAATAAATACCAACAGTGGACATATTTTTCGTAATTTTATTTTTTATATATACATATTCAATTTTTTTTTATACAAGTGTATTTTTTCAGAAAGAATCGATGCCGTAGCAAATGTGAAGAGGTAAAATAATTTTATATTTATTTATTTATTTGCTAAAGTTTGTTTTATTAGTTTATGATGCACAAATACTTGGTTCTCTAAGACAAACACCAACAATCAAATCTTGCTTTTTCGCAAGCAGAGGAATAAAAATACTACGGCTCTATAAAAATATCAGCAGCTGTGATGATGTTTGCTGTCCTCAACAGACGTTCATGTCAGAGAAAAAACGAGAAAGCAAATAGCGAGAAGAACGGAGTTTGTTGCAAAATGGAACTCCCACTTGGATGAGGACGATATATATATTATATCCTGATTTGCTTCGTGATTATATCGATATGCGAGTACAATTGCAAACAAAGTTTATCAATATTTTGTATTCTTGATAAGGAACTGGGGCAGATCAAGGGTGAAGGTGCTGACAACATAATTATGTAATGTAATCAATACTTATATTTGGATAAGTCTAGATTATAATAAACGAATGGCGGCAAAATATTATTTTAGTGCGCAATCCATAGTTCTTCTATACAATTTTAACTATCACGTCATGTTTCAGAGCCATCGCAAAAACGAATGTGATGATTCATCATCATCTTCATCGTCATCATCGTCATCATCATCCGAAGAAGACAAAAATAATTGTGTAAGTTTTGTTTTAATGTCTCTTTTACCTTCTTCGTATAAAACATTTCGTTTCGGATATAGACAGCCAAAATATTATTTTAATGATGTATATATTATAAACTATGTAAGTATATTTGTAAAATACTCAAACCTATATATTTTACCACCCTTTACATCGAAAGAAATGTTCGCTAGCTTCAATTCCTTCCATTGTTTTAACGCCTACTTAAGTCCCATAGTAAGTAAAGAGGGACTCGTATAAAGATTACTTTGAAAAGTACAACATAAGTGGTCTTATTACAATATATATATTTGGAAAGTGAGGAAAAGGAAAGCAGAAGATAATTAATAGAGAAAAACTATTAAACAAGAGGAATCGACACAATGCAACATTTACTTCCGCATACTTACTACTCCGACATTGAGAGAAAGAGAGAGAGAGGAATCCTTGAAGATTTATAAACATGCTTACTAAACTTGTTTTCAGGGTGGTTCTTCGTCATCTTCATCATCATCATCATCTTCCTCCGAAGAAAATGAAATAACCTGCGTAAGTGCAATTTCTGTTCTTCCAATTGTTAAGAGTACCTTATACCTAGGTATATTGTTATAACAACATGTATGATCATTACTCGTAGAGTACTTTTATAAATATATATACTAATGTACTTACTTACCTATATGTTTACAGAAATCAAAGAACAATGATTCTTCCTCTTCGTCATCATCGTCTTCAGAAGAGAAAAAGCCTAGAAAACACCATGTAAGTATTTTGCAAATGTTAGAACAATGTTTACTTCACTTCACTATCACTTAACTACATAGTATAAAACAAAGTCGCTTTCTCTGTTCCTATGTCCCTTTGTATGCTTAAATCTTTAAAACTACGCAACGGATTTTGATGCGGTTTTTTTAAATAGGTAGAGGGATTTAAGAGGAAGGTTTTTATGCCCAAGCCGGGGCAGGTCGCTAGTATTTAATATACTTCAACTAAGTTACTAAGAGAAAATATACATTTTGGGCCTACTTTAGCTCTACATGTAAAGTTTTTTCATACTCGCCGCGCTTGGCAAATGAACCTTGCATTACGATACAACCACCACTTCAGAGGTCGACAGGTAACGTCGTCGAAAAACTGTGATTCTAGGGTATGTTAGAATCAATTTAACCCTGTATGAAAGCAATATTTACATTTCTAGCTGGCATTTTTTTGAGTGACTAGCAGCAGCTTGACGCTTTGCTACCGTTAGAATTAACCGTTTTTAGCCGATGTTCTTAATTACTAACTGCACAGCAGGTAGCTTTTGCCAAATTTAAGCGTGGGAGCTCCAGTAATTGTTGAGGCCTTCTAATCTTATTCCAAACCAAGCAATCGGTTTATTTAGGCAGCCTAAAAGTTCTAACAGTCTTTTTCGTCCAAGCATGTTTCCCGGTTGTATCTTCAGCTTACGCTTTAGAGCCCAGGGTACGCTTTTAATCATGGTCCTGATTAAGCGGAACTGGTTATTACAATTGAGCGACTACCGCGGTACCCCACAGGAACATGACCCGAGTGTGTTAATGGTCAACACTGTCAGATTTTTCAGGCTGCCTAAAGGCATCAGTCATAACCTAACGACTGCCATCTACCGATAACAGCCAGGACCAACGGCTTAACGTGCCTTACGAAGCACGGAGGAGCTCAAGATAGAAATGCCACTAATGGCGACCAATCCAAACATGGCCGCGCACCCGCCGTCACCGTCGCTTGACACACGCTATCGTTGCAAAAACGCGCGCCGCGGTAGGCTAAAAGTTCTAACAGTGTAAGCTACTAACACAACCGAATTATGCAGAACATGCTATTAGTCTGGTTTCTTAGTAAAAAAAATACCACTAAATTCTCGACCTTGATCTAAAGATGAAACTGAGCTCTCGAATGATGATGATCTCACCATCAAATTATCACATAGAGTCCTTTGATATTATACACATAATGGCAAAGACTAGGTTTACGTTTGGGCAGGACCATTTTATTTAAGTTTATTGTAAATGAAATCTTTTTTCAAATTGCTTTAACTATTTTTTTTTTACAAAAACGAGCTTTTTAATACATTTTAATAAATATAGATGTCTAAGCTAAAATAAAAAAATCTGTAATGTATCCGAAATTCAAAAGTGTGAACTGACAAATTATTATTGGATCACATTGCACTACTAATATACCTAATTTACTAAATATGTACCTATATAATTTTATATACTCATTTAACATTCTTTTTTTCAGCATAAAAAAGGTAAACATTTTAACTAATACTCTACACAACACAGGGTGCAAGCTTCCAAGTAGAAATTAAGTGAAACATTAAAAGATCAATTTATGTCTAACATTAAATAAAAAAAATATTTGTAGTTGTATTTATTTTTAATAATATTATTTTTTTTAATAAAAATGTATTTATGAATCTGATTATGGCTAATATTATTTATTACCTAGGTAATATATTTTAGCGAGTGTGTAACCTATCTACACATATATAAAAGAAAGTCGTGTTAGTTACACTATTTATAACTCAAGAACGGCTGAACTGATTTGACTGAAAATTGGTGGGGATCTAGCTTAGAACCAGGAGAAAGACATAGGGTTTCATTCCGCTGTTCTCGGGGGTAGTCCACGCGTGCGAAGCCTCGGGCAAAAGCTAGTGTAATATAAATATGTAAATGGATGTAAATATTCTGATAGTGATGGTTATTATAGTTGGAAATTTGTCCGGCTCCTTAAGTACCATAACGCTTCTTTGGTCAGAATACCAGTTGTAGAAAGGGCCATAGGCTGCGTTCCCCTATGTCAAAGTATAAGTCCAATCGGTATACCTATGCAATGTATTAGTGTGTGTTATCTGTACACAAATTATTTGTTGTTTTATTTCGTTTTTTAATGTGTTAGTGCACGGATTACTGTACTAGTATAAACATTCAACCGCCAAAAAAGATTTTTAGTTTACTAACAGAGCCCTCCCCATACTTAGACATATTAACGCCATCTAACGGTCACTTGAGACACTGCGATTTTAAATCCGATAACTTATCAAATATTAGCACCTGATCTGTTTGTGATAGGATGACGATACTTTGAAAACATGTGTTTTTATAATTCACTCATTTTTGTCAAAAATAAACGAGATATTAACTAAATTTACTTGTACTAATGTAAGTACTTTATTCTATGTTTTTTTCTTTTGTATATTTTTCTGTGTAAGTACATGAATTTGAAATAAACAAATAAATAAATTTATTTTTTATTTCTTGTAGTGCCACTAGTAAGAAAAAGAACTAAATATTTTTATTGGCAATGGGAGCACATGACTCTCCCGTTTGTAAGGTGGGTTAGATCCAAATATCTCAAATTTTGAGACTCAATGTTTTGAAAGTGTTGAATTATTGATACTCATTCTGTGAAAGTATTACAAATAGATATCTTGTAAACAGGGATTTTTTATGAATAAGAATGAAAATCCATATTGGCATAAAACTGACAGCTTTCATGGAGGTATAAACCTTCGAGCAATATGAACCGGGCGTAGCCTAAGCGATATTTTACTATTCCAATAGATCTGGGCCCCGATTCTCATGAAATAGAACTTTTTCAGTGTGTTAGAAGATGTCCCTTCTACTGAAAAGTTCGAGCGTTCTAAAAAACTCGTATTCTGGTGCACCAAAGAACATTTACCAATAGAACTTTTAGTCGGGCACGGCATAGACAATATATTACGTTTCGTTTTCGACGTTTTTAAAAACGCCGTGGCAAAAAGTTTACTTTGTATCGAATTAAATTTATTTGAGGTAAAATTTTAAATAAAGAACACTCATTTAATTTATATTTCATTAAAATACAACATATATAAAATTTGTACATAGCAAGTATTACAAAACATTATAAAAGAGGTTGAATTTGAAATACTTCGTGGCGTGCATTAAATAAACGGAACGCTGACACTATCAAGTCAACATACGTCATTGTCATTCTTCGCGGATGAAATTTCACTGAGTTTATTATTTCTAAAATATCTTGTTTTTTTTCTTACTTTTTGTTAGGTTTGGTAATACTAATACTCGTAGTTATAGATCAAAACAAAGATCAAAACAGCAAAAAATATGCAAGTGCTTAATACGAAAGGATCAATAGTATTGACATCCCTTCGTCGGGGCTGTTCTGCACTCGCTGTTTCTAACTCATCCACCAAATTGGCGAAGAAGTCTACAATGAGTTCTTTTTCATTCATTTTCACACTTCGAACTTCAAATTTCGAACTTCGAACTTTTTTACGAATGTGAACTTTTTTATATTGCGTGAGAATCGGGCCCCTGGCTTTATAAATTACCAACGCAACACCTTTGATTATTTTCTCGACTTGACAGTAGCCGTAAAAATCAAAATTTATATTAATTTAAAAACAAACTAAGTATGTTAAACCTATGTTGGACGAAATAAATGAATTATGAATTATGTTAATTAAACTGTCGTTCTGGCAAAGGTATTTTAATCACGAAATACCTCCCGTGCTTATGGCTGTGTTGTGGCATTTTTCATACATAACACAAAAGATCAAAGGCTTATTTGAATACAATTTCATTTATTAATTTATGTAATGGATAGTAATAGCAGCTATTAGCCAAAGGAAACTTGTTTGAGAATTGTTATATTTAATAAGCATTGATATAAATAGGTAGTACTTATTCTCGAAACAATATCTTTTTCTATTTATGCAAGTTAATAATTATAAGTCTTAGATTAAAAAAAACTTTGCCTGGCCTGCGCGCGATTTCCAATTCTATGTTTAAAGTTTAAAATAGTAGCTATTTACTAAATGCGTGTGAGACAATAATATACAAAAGTAAAAAAAACACCATTTTTTTTTTGTTTGTCTTATTTTGACGGGCAGATAGTTAACATTTCAAAGTTAAAGTTTAACTAAGGTCACCTTTACTTTAATTTTTTTTTATATTTTGGAATAGTAGAGCTGCGATAAATTACTCAATAAAAAATCATTCTACAAATGGTCAGTTATTTATTCAGCGAAAATTAGGCGTCCTTCTCAGATGCGAATAAACCCGCTGAAGCGAGGCTGTATTGCGGGCACCACTAACGAGAATTTCACAATGATGAACTTCAAGTGTCCTCTATAATTCATAATAACAAGAATGTTTATTTAGTAATTTGAAATCTAGAGTTTTCATTGAACTCATAGAATTAGTGTTGTTTTTAAGAATTTGTACAAGTATTATTGTATATTTTGTATATTGAAGATCCACCAGAGCATCAACAATAATATCACAAGACTACTTCAAGTATATCTATTTTTTTCCAAATTAGCTAGAATCAGAATCCAAAGGCAGCAACGTACGAGTATGTTTTTTGTTATATAAGAAGTGTTAAAAATCCCTACATAATAATGGTGAGTGTTGGGAAGTGGTCCAATGTCGTATAGGTAACTTTAATCCTTGTCACTAAAATCTCCCAAGTTAATGCTAAGTGAAATTCTTCCACCGCTTTAATTAACCCTCTGACTAACTTGATATGATTGACTTCACTAAATGAAGAACATTCAAATAAAACTTGATCTGACAAAAATAAGCTATAATTTTGATTACCATATTGTGGATTAATATCCCTTTTTTTATCGAATGAGCATTATACAGTTTTTTTTATATAGAAAAACTTATTAATAAGTTTCTTTTTGTCTTATTCGACTTAATATTAATTGATACTAATATTGGAGAATTTCTTTTTGAACTAGTGTCTGCTATTGTTACCGTCTTCTTACAAGAAGACAGTAAGAGTCTTTGTTTTGTCGTAATTTTTTGAGTAAGAGAGGTTATGGTAAATCCGTAGAGATCAGTAGTAAGATGTTTTATTTATTGGTCAAATTATATAAAACAAAATAAGTAAAACGACAAGGTAAAGTTAATGGTAAGTCCTGATTGACAATTAATTAGTTATTTAAGGTTGAATGCCTTTGATAAAAAAAGAAAAAGAAAGAAAGAAAAAAAATTATTTGTGTGAAATACATTATCATTTGTTATTTTTAAACTTGAATCTTTATTAAGAAAATTTATTCTATCTGGAATTCTGGGACATAGCGTAATAATAGCCCCGAAAACAAAATTTAACATGCACTAGTCATAAAGTCAGTCATCAAAACAACGCGTGATTATTACATATCAGTTTTGGTAATTTTATACCAAAGCGATAAAATGTACGATATAATATTTCCGCTTACACATTTATGCTTTATTTATCAAAATAAAAAAAACAAATGGTTAAGGATAAAAATGAAATACTTAATGTTTTAAACTTTTATCACCTAAAATCAAAATAAGTAGTAAATTACTTAGATACGCATATTAGTAGAGATGAAAACCTAATGCATAGGACTAAGTATATAAAATTGATTATATGATATTACATACAAAATTATATTTTGGTGTGATATATAAAAAGAAAAAATTAGCCAACAAGCTTCATTTTAGATCATATCTGCAAATAATATTAATTGGGATCGTGATCAATCGCTAGATATATACAATATAAGTATAAAAAAACCATTTCAAATAATATAACAAAAGATGCGACGCAGAATAGGCCCTATAATATATTATCGCTCTAACATAACTACTCTGATTGGAAGTTGGCTGCTGATAAACGAATGGTCAACAGTGATATGCCGCCTGCACTGAGTGTAGAATGACGTCTCTATTCACTCCTTTATTGCTTCTCATTGTTAGTTACGTAGTAGTATCCAGAGGTGCCGCGACAAATACCCTAAATGAAATCCGTGGAATTTTAAAGAATCCTTTTAGATTATTCATAAGATCAGTATCGAGTTCGGAACCTACAAAAATACAATTGAAAAAAAAATCTAGTGAATCTAACGAAGTACGACTAGAAGCATCAATTATTGACGTTCCGTTTAATCTACCTCCGTGTCCGAAGGGCCAACAGATGCTGGCCAATGGTGTGTGCAAATCAACGTGGTAAAGTGAATATCTATCCGCAAATACTAGTGACATGGAAGTTAGGAATGTTGTGATCGTTCTGATGGTCTATTTGAGTTTTACTGCACAAGAAGTGAAATCTGATGGTTTGGTTGTTATTAATATTCTCGAGAAACTTCGTCAAACAGGAGCTACTAATGGAGCACAAACACAGACAAGTCAAGTAATTAGAGTTCCAGATTTAAAATGTCCTGATGGAATGCTTCGGTCTCGAATGGGAACTTGTAGGAAACCATTTCATTAAAGGTACTTAAATAATAATGTTATAATATTTTTCTTCTTATTTTTCTAAGGTCTCTCTATCACTGGAGCTTATCTACCTCAGTAGTCTATTGGTCATGGCGTTTAATTGAAGTCCAAATTAGACAAATTTTTTGACCCTGACTCTGTAACCAGGTATCAGAGTTATTTTCGAAACCGAATCTCGATCTTAGACGCGGTTCCTTTAACGATCAAAGCCTTTCAAGTACCTTTGGTAGCACTGAATCTTCCTTATTATCAATCAATCAGGTGATTAAAGCCTGCATTATTCTAACCAAACTGGAAATTACAAAGTATGCTTTCCATGGTAATAGATTACACGACCTTCGAGTCTTCAAGCATAACTTAATAACTGGACCATACCAGATACAGTTACATACAATTTGGGATATATAAAGGATCAACCCTGTCCTAAAGGTTAGCTTATAGACAATGTCTAATATTTAGTTATATTTTAAAGAACAATAGTCGTTTTTTTGGTGTTAATAATTTTAGTAAATAAGCTATGAAGAATTACATTTTTTTTTTTAATTTTTAGATGTGTCTTAGAAAAATCAAAATAAAAATGTGACTATTCTATTTATAACCATTATTACTTTGAAATACTTGCTTCAATTACAACTTTTTTATATCTTGTGTCAATAACAATCAAAGTTAATTTGATGCGACAGATGGACAAACAGACAATTCAATATTGATATAAGCGCCCTGTTATAATGTATGTTTTAAAATCCATTATATTTTTTTCTAGGTGGAGATCCTTGAATATTTTAAAAGTGCTTTGAAACGAAAATGGAAGTATTAAAATCTTTTATATTTGTATCTAGAGATAAGAGGTCAATAAGTTATCTACAGTTCTTCGAGATGGTTTATGCTAACACTCAGTCATCGAAATCATTTGTACCCGATCGCAAGTCATTATTTAACCATGAATATAAAATTTGTGATTTGTTGTTGTATACTACTGGGATTTTATCATTTTGTTAATGGAGGTAAAATCTTGGATTTTATAGAAAAAACTCATCAAAGAAATAAGGAAACATGGAAAAATGTTCAAGAGGACTTCAAAGATATATTTCAACCAACTACAGTAAGAAATTCGAAATTGAATAACGAAGCCGATATTAATATTTTGAAAATATTATCGGAAAATGTTCAAAACTCTACTATTAAAACAACAAAAGACGATGCCATTGTAACAACAACACCTGTGATCAATGTTGAAAAGGATTCTGAAAATCTAATCAATAACTCAATTGTATTTCCCACTGAAGAACATGGAACTGAAACAAGTACACAAAGAATAGAAAGCACAACAAAACAAGAAGGCAAAGAAAATTTTCAGGGTAATTGTGAAACAGGTTACCAACGCACCTCTGACGGACGATGCATGCCAACATAT
This sequence comes from Apomyelois bistriatella, assembly GCA_947044815.1. NCBI lineage: Eukaryota > Metazoa > Arthropoda > Insecta > Lepidoptera > Pyralidae > Apomyelois > Apomyelois bistriatella. The sequence continues at coordinate 6,322,850 of OX345693.1, forward strand.
TAGTAAAAGTGTATAAAAAAAGGTTTTGTAAGCGTATAATATTGTATATTTTGTTGTGTTCACTTTACTTTGATGTTGTCATAGCTTTGTCAAAAATTTAATTTTGCATCATATTACTAAGCAATTTGCCTAATTGTTTACTTTGTTAATTATGTTTACGCGACAGTATACAATAAAGATGTAAACTTAATAAGTGTTAATTATTATATGCCACTGGACCACAAAAGTATTGGATACTAGTTATTCAATACTTTTGTGGTCCAGCCAGTGGCTAACGCAATGGCCTGAAAATCTGCAGGTGGTGGATTCGAGTCGATATTGCAAGCTTATATCACCGGATTTTCTGATTCTGGATATAAAGATGATTCTTGCTGTGAATGATGATTCTGCGGCTTTACGTGCTTCAGAAAGCACATTAAGCCGTTAGTTTTGGCTACCACCTGATTTTCGTTAAAGAAATCACAGCAAAGGTTACACTAAGTTAATCAACCTTATATCCCAAATGATATGAATAACTAGACATTTAAAGTATTTTATATCAGTCACATAAAATTTAGTTTTCTACAAGAGCTATTGTAACTATAGAAGTTAAGCATTGTAAAGTTACAAACATGGCTCTACATCTATATCTGATAACTTTTTAACAGTGTTACCTGTGAAAAATATTTTTTAACGTTTATTGAACGTATAAACTTAATCACTTTATTTAAAAAAAATCTGTTATATTTTTATATCTCATATTTATTATAAATAAAATTTAAAAGTACCTTTTCAATAACACATATTTATCTGGAATGGAATTCTCTGAATTGAGATAATAGATATAGGCACGTTATAGGTCTAACATAGGTCATCAAAACTAAAATTTATTGTAGGTAATTAACACAAAATCTTTACTGTGTGGTAATACTTCTTATTAAGGCAAAATACAGGGATATAAATCTACAAGTTCACACACTTTCAACTTAAGTGCCCAGAGAATCATGTACACAAAGTGAGTAAGTACATACGGGACCCTATACTATGAATTTACTATGCGTCCAAACTAAGGATGTTATAGATAGACAAGGATGTTTTTATATACATTATTATTACGACCGGACTTCATCCCCCTTTTGGAATTATATTGGTCGTTGATTCTAACATTTATTTGATTAAGGAGAAGTGGTGGCAACACCGGCAACATATGTTATAATTTTAAAAATAAATCAATTTATCTTTTTCATGTTATGTTAATTATTTTAAATAAATTTGTCAACAATATAATATAAATACCTAACGATTTTTGTTAATTCTACCTGCTTACAGCTCTCACAGGTAGCGTTTCACAGTCAAACATTCAAAATTATATTATAGAATGTTCGCGTTACGCCATGTCTCCTCAGGCGAGCTTCAATTGCGGCTCTAATGAGCAATAATGATGAATAAGTGTTCCCCAACTTATTCAGACTTATTTTAAACAAGTAGGTAAAATGTATTTAAACCATAGTTATAATAAGAGTATATAATAACAAGTAATTACATAGACTGTAAGATATTTTTTTGTGGTCAATATAAAAATCAATTAAAAAATTATAAAAAATAGGCGGTATCAGCAGAGGGAAAGCACTTTTAATGAAAATATATTCTTATATATTTTATTGAATCTCCCTGTCAAAAAAGTCACAATATTATAGATAGACTATTATAGTACTATCAGTACTAAGTTCGTGTTTTACTTTCCCAATGAGACGTCAAACATCAGTGGATATTATTGTGCTAGCAGCATTCGCCAAATGTCAAAAAGAGGCAAAAAAATTTAAGACAACTGTTTGTTTCTTTGTGGATTGTTTTTTAAATTGATTATTTCATATTTACTAAGTAATAAATAAGTACACATTTAGTATTTAAAAAGCATTTATTTTAAAATTTAATACTTAGAATTATCTGAGCAATCAAAACTATAAAATACAACCAACTTTGAAGAATCACGCATAAATCATTACAAAAAATAATAATGTTCAGTCTCTTTATTAACTAAGTACTTGTATCATTAACATAAATTGTTCAAAATTAGTTTTCAGGGGTTACAGGTACCACTTGAAATATCGGTGCAGAATGTGGAATCTTTTGTGTAGTACCATCACCATCTCTATTATCTAATGCAATACCATGAGGATACGTCAATTTATTATTGGTAGTAATTACTTGGTTTGCTGGCTTATCAAATTGATTTGACAAATTTAGATTTCCAGCTCCATTATTATCTGAAGTACCAAGATTTTCTTGCGGATTTCTATTTATGAGTGGAGCGGAATCATACAGTGGATCTCTGTTATTTGGAGGACCTCTATTGTCTGGCGGTCCTCGGTTGTGTGGTGGTCCTCTGTTATTTGGTGGACCTCTATTGTCTGGCGGTCCACGGTTATCTGGTGGTCCTCTGTTATTTGGTGGACCTCTATTGTCTTGTGGTCCACCATATTCAAAAGGTCCTCTGTTACTAGGTGGTCCTGCATGTCCAGGCGGTCCCCCGTGACTAGACGGTCTTCCATGATGCGGCGGGCCACGGTTAGGTGGCCCGTGGAATTGTGGAGATCGTTTATCTAAACAAAATATTAAATTGATAATATTATTTTATACATTTGTTTTAAAAAACATCAGGGTTTGTGAGATTTGGGGTAATTTCTTGTAGCCAACGATTTAGAAAATTATCTCCCGAGTGCTATAAACTACTTTTATGAACTCCTATTGGAATAAGAGCGAAATCTCTGTTGGCTACTAGTCATTATATATTACAGAAATGTTATTTTGATGTAAGAAAATCAAATATTCAATGGAAACGGTTCTATAAACATATATTGGTTTATTTTTTACGGCTAACCTAATAGAAAGTGTTACCGTGGTCTATGGATGCCTGTAATGTGTGGTGTCAGCATGTTGTCGATCCTGCCATCTTAAGTCTAGACTTAAGTTAAATTAGAATATGGTATTAGAGTAATTGTTATCTATACCGATAATTATATTCAACAAATAGTATATTAATTACAGAAAATTAAAGAGAACCCATGCTTGAAAATTGATTAAAATAGGTTAGTACTCAAACTACCAAGTCTTAAATAATAAGTCAATTATGTAGCAGGTTATTTTACCTAAATAAACAATCTTCTTTTTATATCTAAAGGGAAAGTAAAGGCAAATCATATGTACAACAGCATTTATTTTATTAAGAAATATGTTAAGTTTTTTCATTATCTTAAAAATTTACAGATAGTTGTAAAAAAAAAAGAGAACGTAACACTGTTAATTAATTAGTGGTCTTCTGGTTTCACTGGCATGAATTGGAATAAAAACGAATAAGGACTTTTATCTTCAAAACTACTTGTATTTACATTGGTATTTAACAATGGAATGCCTCCTTGTTCTTGTAAGTGCATACTTGCATCTTTGTTAAGCCTTAAATCTATTTTATAATCGACGTCCTCGTCATCTTTGGTTTTGTTTTCTGTATATTGTTTAGTTTCATCATCAAATTTAATCAATTCACTTTTACGCTGTGAAGATGTATGAGTATATTCTAGAGGTGCATGATGATAATTAGGAATTTGTGGTCTATTATCCTCTGAGGATGATCTAATGTAGTAATCGTTTTGTTGAAGCGATGGTGACGAACGTGGACTAAATGGCGGAGGCCTATGCAGTGGAGGAAAGTATGGTCTTTGATCAAAAGAAGTTGTAGATCTTCTATTTTCATAAAAACCATACTGCTGATTGTCATAAAACGATGACCACTCAGAAGTTGGTGGTGAATGATGATGCCCTTCATGTGGAGGAGGGAGTGGTGGACCATGATGAGAAGGAGGTGGTGGTGGGCCATGTTCATAAGAAGGTGGTGGTGGACCATGATGATGATAAGGTGGTGGACCATGATGAGGAGGAAGTGGTGGACTATGATGCGGAGGTGGTGGTGGGCCATGATTATAAGGAGGTTGTGGTGGTCCGTGATGATGACGAGGTGGTGGACCATGATGAAGAGGAGGTGGTGGGCCATGATCATAAGGAGGTGGTGGTGGACCATGATTATGAGGAGGTGGTGGCCCATGATAAGAAGGTGGAGGAGGTCTATGGTAATAACTTGAATGCCTACCTTCGTTGTATGATTGTTCATATGATGAAGATGGTCTTCTATAGTCTTCTCTTTCATAATAAGAATTTCCTGGTCTATGATCATGAGGTGGCGGTGGTCTTTCAAAATCGTGATGTGGTGGGGGCGGAGGTGGTCGTCCATAATCATGATGTGGTGGGAGCAGAGGTGGTATTCCATAATCATAATAAGGTGGAGGGGGAGGTGGTCTTCCATGATCATGATGAGGTGGGAGTGGAGGTGGTCTTCCATAATAATGATGTGGTGGGGGGGGAGGTGGTCTTCCATGGTCATTATGAGGTGGAGGAGGAGGTGGTCTATCGTAATCCTGGTGATGTGGAGGTGGCGGAGGTCTCCTTTCAAAATCATAGGCAGCCGGTCTATCATTATATCGATCCGGAGGATAGCTCCTATCACCAAATTTATTGCCAATAGGTGGCCTTTCGTTGAATTGGTCAGTTTGAGGCGAGGTTTCTTTAATTTTAAACGACATTTCACCATTTTGTATTGGTACTGACATGCCATTATTATTATAATCTCTTTCATTGGAAAATGTCAAGTATTGCGAATTAGAGTTGTTTTCAATAGGCATGTCAAATACTGATTTCAATACGTCAGCAATTTGATATTCATTAGACAATGCCACAGTATACTCCACCGTATCTGGGTATGTTAGTTTACTAGAAGACAATTCCAATTGTTGTATTCCATTGTTGTTGGTGTTGCTATTTTGTTCTTGAGTCAAAGCCTGTTGCCGCCATGTTTGCGGTGATCGTTTTTCTGACAACGAAAGACAAAATGATCGACAAATCTCTTCAGAGTTACAATAAAACTCTTATATAGATATTTACGCCAGGTCAATTTACCAAAAAAAGTAACGTACAAAAAATACCGTTTGTAGAATGCTAATATTTAAATTTATTACATATTGTATAAATTTATAAAATTTATTATGTTTAATGAACAAAATTACCCAAAATGTAATAAATCACTGTAATGTTTTACATTGGTAAAGTTATTTTAATCATTAAGATTAATATAGAAATGTGTACATTCTTTTAGTTCAACCACTGCATCAAGTAGGTTGTCTGTCTTTTTAAAAATCTTATTTTTGTGCAGAGATTCCCAAGCATTGGATAGTTTCCAAATGCCAGCGTTTCTTATTACAACCCGATTATTTTTATATTAGTAATATTTCATATCATAAACGAATTGTAAACAACTACCCAGATTTATTCAAAAACTGAAACTAATGCCGCCATATAGTAAATAGAGTTTTTGAATAATAAATAAATAAACAAAAAAATAATATGCAATGGTTATGGTAAATTACCTCTTTCAGTCGACTTATGTGGTGCACATGATGTACAGATAATAATCGTGGCACAAACTACTAACACTGAATATTTTATCAACATATTTGAAAAACTGTTCTACTAATATTTAATAGGTATGTTGTTTCCACAAGCCGATTTGACACTGATACAAGTCATATAAAACGGAGCTAACTGTTTAGAACAAAGTACCTAATGCCATACCTGTATGCGAAAAAAACAACCGGTTTGAAGATACGTCTATCCAACTCATCTTTCTGACGTCATAGAATGGTCAATGCCAGTCATTTTAATTGGAAAACTATGATTAAAGCCTCTCTTGCAATTACTTATATTTGTATATCTTTATTAAATCATCATTTCAGCCGCAGACGGCAGTCCACTGCATAATAGATGATTTTCTTGGAGTAATGTTTAACGCTAATCCGATAAGTAATCTAGAGGGTTCAGGTTCGATCCCGACCTTTAGTTTTTCATTTTGTGTTTTGGTATATATGTTTTAATCAAAGGTTTTAATTTAAAAAAGTATGGTTTATAGCAGTATATAGTATCTGTCTGGGTTTTTTTTTTATATATAACCTAATTTTACTTAAGTAGTTTAAGAAAATATAAGCACTTATTATTATTCATGACACTTTTGCTTATGCACACTTTCGCAAAATAAAATCTAATACTACAAACTTCTTCACGCACATGTGTTGGCTGTACTAGAACAATACTCAAAAAGTTTCTTTTTTGTGTTTCAAAGAAGTGGCTTTTTGGGAAATCCCACTCTAATTTGGTGCCGGACACGGGCGGGCACTGAACTTGTAGTCAATACCAAGAAACTCTTGTATCTAAATTGGTGTTTACACATCAATATTTGTTCGAAGTCATGTTCTAAATCAGAGTCGGCACGGGTAAAGTGAAATGTAAAAGCCACTTACCTAATACTGAAAGCGGCGACAATCTCATTCCGGCGACAAATTGAGAACACCTTCCTGCGGCGTGTGGCGTCGCGTCGCAAAATAATTATATTACAAACAAATACTTCGTTGTAATGTTTTGATATTTAATTAAACGATTTTATTAAGCCGTAAGTATTGGCGTCTTTTTTTAGTCTCCCCTATTTTTCTCGATCTGGCGTGCATTGAATAGTAATATTAGTTGTTTCCAAATATTCTTGAATAATATTGAACATTTGAAAATTTTAAATAGCAAGAAGTCAATTATTTATCAAAAATTGATTCGGACATAAATTTACCACTAAATACAATTTAACTTGACTTAAGCAGTAGTTCTAATTAGCTGGAATTAAATGTAATAAAGACACTTAAAACCGCCGGAAACCCACTTTAAAACAATTTCAAATATAACGTTGCCCATCAAAACTAAAAACAATAACAACGTTTAGTAAGATACGTACTTAAAATATAAGATTCAATAAAAAGGGGATAAAGATCTCTTTAAGATAATAAATGAATGATGAAAGGAGAAAGAAGTGGGTATAGAAGAGGTTATGTGGTATATGTATCTGTTAGTCTCTACAATTTGTGTTGACCGCCCTGCGGCCGCACTCTCTGGTAAATAGCTATTTATTGTGGCAGACACTGAGCGAGACACCTGTCCCTGCGTAGGGAAACCTCGGTCAAATGAAACATTAATATTATTTCTTGACATTAGAGTTTACGAATGTTTTGTATATTTTCGTATTGTCATTGTTTATTTATCTTCAGGTTTATAATAAACGATTTTTTAGTTTTTAAGAATATATTTGTTTTTAAAATAATGTATAAAACTAAACCTATTTTGTAACTTGAAATACAAATAAATAAATTAAGTTAAAACCTTAGTAAAAAGCCAAATGCTAACTTGTTTTATTAACGAAAACGTGAAGATGTTGTTTCTATATAGATATTATATAAACTGTTAATATTAATTCTTGGCGCTCGTAGGGAAATTTTTTGATAGACTACTAAGCAATGCCAAAAAATGAAATAAATAAATAACAAATAAATATATAGAGACAAATCACACAGATCGAGTTAGCCCGAAAGTAAGTTCGAAACTTGTGTTATGGGATGGATACTAACTCAACGGTACTATATTTTTATAACAAATACATATATAGATAAACATCCACGTCCCAGGCCAATTAGAAAATGTTAATTTTCATCAGAAATGCAAAAAAAAACAAATCATGATTTTCTTCTCGTCATTCAAATAAATCAAAAATTCAATAATCCCCTATTTATGCTGAAGAAAATATAGACCATGCGAATAATAACGTAGGTTTGGTCCCGCGTTTACTTTTGATGATATCAATCATAATAATTTAATAAATAAACCGGATTCACTTTTTATATGGTGTGAGTTTTTGTATGATTTTCTAGAGTGAACAATTATGTGTCGTTAGTTTTTGCTCATTACTACCTACTGCTTGAGAGGAACAAGATTAAAGAACATGAAAATTTATTACTTTTGTTATATTAAAGATGTTTTAAGTACCTAGTAAGGACCCAATCAAATTCAATAAGGGTACTTATATATATTGAATTAAAATAGAAAAAAAATCTAAAAAAAACCTTAAATTAACTAAAATATAATAAATACTGAACAAATGTATAAACTCAAAATGAGGGTGATAAATCTAATAAAAAACATATTCTGGTCCCGGCTGTTATCGGTAGTTAACAGTTCTTGGACTATGTCAGAGGCCTTTAGACAGCCTGAAAAATCTGACAATGTTGGCCACTAACATACCTGGATCATGTTCCTATTGATATATGTATATAATATAATTTATATTAATCACATTATTATACATTTGAATTTTTGTTCATATAAGTCATATTAAGTTTACAAAACATACTTTTAACCTTGAAATGATTTTTTTTGCGTCAAAATGTGTTGTTTTACTGCATTCGGATTAAAAATAAATCTCCCATTAAATCCAGTATTAAAAATCTTTTAACTAAAATTTATTTTAGTAACAAATATCTTAGTTTGACCTAAAGGTTGAATATGAGATAATTATTTTAGTATAAAGTCCGCCTTTTGTGATAATATAGTGTATTTAAACAATTAAAGAAATAAACAGAATTATGCATAATAATTCCTGTTAAACAAAATTGAAATTTATCTGTTAACAAAAGAAGAATTTTTATTTTTAATTCATATGAAAACTTTTAATTGCACAAAATATATATAATAACTGCAAATTAAAAATTATTAAGGATTTATTAAATAAAAAATATAAATTTATACGTAAATTTTTATACACCCGTGTTTTGACAAACATTACCAGGCTTTCCGGCCTGAGCACAAAAAGTAAACAAAACATAATAATAATATTAATTACTCACAGTGGATTTATAATTATCGGAATCATAAACCTAAACATTTCTAAGTATATATTGAAGTTCTAAATGATTGTAAACTAACGGGCAGTTTGTGAGCTGGCATCTAATTTAGTGCCTTTGCTATCAGAAGCACTTTGATTGCACGTTAAATTTGCAACAATCCGAAATCAGGAGGAAAACTATCGAACTTTAGGCGAAATGAACGAGAAGTTTCTGACAGTGCAAGGATTGAGCTAGACGTCTTCCTTTCTTAGTTTAGCTGCTTGCTCTTGACTATTTTGAGTTTAATTTATTTAAAGGTATTTATTTTTGAAGTGAACCCTTTCAGAGGCTTTGTGCACTGTTGCGATGGGTAAACAATGACAAACTCGCGTTAGGACACGTTACCTGATCGAAAATTCGTAAGACAGAGGAGAGCCTTTCTACCGCGCGGCGATGATGTGTGTGCTTGCTCCTGTTTTCACTTCTGCCTGCCGGCACTCTTTTTTACACACATTTTTACCCGCGACGTCGTTTGTGTTTATTTGCACCTATTTTGTAAATTTGGTGAAAATTTATTTTAATTATATGCAGTAGATTTGCGTGATGTTGATTAGATCACATAGAAAAAAATAATAATATCTTCTGTGGCGTTATGGTTAACATGTCTGTCTGCTACCCGGGTTGAATAAATGATCTTTGTCTGATTGCCGTGGGTCTTGGGAGTTTATTTAGTTATGTACTTACATACATATAATCACGTCTTTATCCCATGCGGGGTAGACAGAGCCTAGGGCCATAAGACCTTAGGCCACGTTTAGCATAATAGTAGTTGAAAGAGAAAATCAATAGTGATGGGTTGCTAGCCGCATCGCCTTTGTCATGATTTCCCCATTCGGCGATTCCCTCAGGCGACTTTTATTATGTACTTATTTGTTATAAAAAACCTTACCTTTTTTACCTCAATATTATGAAAACAATACTTATTGTGGTAAGTAATATCTAAATGAAAGGTGCGGAGAATCCTCCGGAAACCCATGTGTTATCCCGGCCGTTTGTTAACTCCAGAATTATGTGCTGCCCTCGGGAAACCTTGAGCGGATTACACAAAACAAGTTTTACTTTTTTTAATGTTCTCTTGTTTTTTTTTTTATCTATGCATATCGCAGACTTATTCAGGTAAATAAGTCTGCGAAATGCATAGATTACAAAAAAAAAATTGTAACTTTTCATACGTATCTAATATATAACAATAATACATAATCTTATTTATCCATAATATTTAATGAGTAGGTAGGTATTTACTCGTAGATGAGCATTTTCGAAGTTATTATTCACATGATGCATAGCGATAGCACTTGGTTTTGGTATTTCCAGAGTAACACATGTTTACCAAATATAAACAATTGTGATATAAAGTTTGTTGCGGCTAAACGATGTCACGCAGCTCCAGAAATGGCTCAATTTAGGCCAAAAAACACATTCGATATTTGTCTTATAATTTATTAAATTAATAATAAATAGGTACCCTTGAAAATTAACTAGTAAAAAAACTGTCTTTCTGAAGGCTTGGGAATGCAGTCACAGAATTAACAGATGAAAGTAGGAATAATAACGGATAAGATATGAAAGAGATGGGTGGTTTGTACCTAGACGGAAACATTGGTATCAGGGAACGTCTAAAAATGTGAGTATAGGACAGTTATACCTAAGTGTAGAAAGAATACAATGAGATGGTTATAGACAGAACAAACTGTAGATATGCACATGATTAACTGAACTTAGACAAAATAAATTAATAAGTTATTTATCCAAAGAATTCAAACATATTTTGGATACTTTTGATTTTAATTGAGAAACAACCCGTTGTATCGTAAAAGCAGATTTAAAGAAACATCTCTTTAGGTGAATTCTAAATACCTATAAGAATTTTAGGTTTAGATAGCTATAAACGATCGCATAGTGCGTGTTTAGCCTAAAGTAAATATTCGGAACATCGGTCGGCAACAAATGGACGCGTCATCTGTCCACGTATCGCATCGCACGTCACGTTCTAAATTGCTTGCGTACAACGCTATCCTTTCAGGATGGTTAAAAATCCCGCAGGATTTTGTTGCATAGCCAACCTTAGCTTTTTATGTGAACATGCTTAGATTGCTATTTGGATTTGTTTTGTGTAGACTTACACATAACATTTTTTTTTCTGATCATGTGGTAATTTCGGGAAAATAATGAAAAACACTAAACGAATTCTAAACCAGTAGGGATACTGGTAAAGTAATTTAATATAGAATCTGAAACTGTCGTTAAATTTGAATGTATCAATAAATTTGTTAAAAAATCCAATAAGCCTTCAATTCTATTTGCGAAACAAGTTGAAACTTTTCCGATATGCCCCGTCTAATTGGCTAGAGTTTATATTTACAAGTTTTAAGCAAATGCAGTTGAAATGCATTCGAGAGCTGCTCGTTATACACAAGCTTTAAGACTCTCTAGTTTTAATACATTTTCAGGGTAAATTATCTAGTGTGAAAAAAATCATATAGACAGAATAGAAAAATAATACATATAGTAGTTAAAAATTATAGAATTTAGTCATAACGTGGTCTGCATTTGGCAGGATTTAATATGGCATGTAATATATTTATCTTTGATAGTAAAGGTAGGTAATCATCAAAGGTTTGAGATAAAAGCGAAATTCAACTAATGTTTTCATATACAATATAACTAGTACAAGCGTCCATAAGGTTGAAAATCGCGCAATATCAAAGTGTCGACGTTTTATGTTAAATAATTTAATCTCACCGCTGCCGTCTAGCGCAACGTGTCTTAACATAATTTAATAAATAATGTTCATGTCTCGTGGCAACTTATTTCACACGGCGAAGATGTTTTATTGCCATAAATTCATAGTAAAAAGATACTCGAAAGCAGAGGTCACGAAAGTTGAGGAGCGCTCATAGAATTTTCAGTAGGAGCAATGAAAAAACAGTTCACCCTTGATCCGCTCGCAAAATGGTGCGTAACATTGGGAAAAACAATATCGTATTCGATGTCTCAGTCTATCAGAGCAGAGTCAATGACCAGTTTTGTAAAAGTGTCACGTAATATGTAAATCGTTCAGGTCGCGATGTGTCCCGAATGTCAGAGGCACCGGTGGCACCAAATACATCTCAAAACGATTTTTCCTCAATGATGACTTCACTTTCAAAGAGATGAGGGGCGAAAGTTTTATAAACATTGTCTTTCGTATTCTGATGACGGATTTGTAGACGGTGATCATAATTCTTTTATATTTTCAATGTCCGTTTCATGACAGTGGTTGAGCGTTATGTAGCATTAAACATATACTATTGAAAAGGCAGTACTATTTTACAGCCTCTGAAGTCTTAGTAGCATACTGATAAATATAACTTCCACAAACTGTATGTACAAATAGTTTGTAATAAAAATAATACAAGAATAGCTTTTTTCAAAGTTAAGTTTATTATTTTAAAAAAATATACTTTTATTTATTACAAAAAATATCATTGTTAATAACCGTTACAAAAATAAAATGGGAGAGTAAAAATTCTTACAGGCATCAGCACTTTCATCTGAAGTGACGCTTAATGGTGCAACAATTTCGCTCGAATCTCACGGCGCGACGCCTTAGTTTAAATATGCATCGTGTCACCAACGGTGACGTACTCAAAATATTACAACACCAGCCCGTTAGCATAATAAAACGAGCATCGCTTCAGGCGCCGCATTAAACTGTACTAACGAGGTGTGCAGGGAAATCAAAGTACGTCATTCTAGTATTTGTTTTCTCGTCCAGTCTGATCCTTGGATGGAAAAGAGAGATATGTGTATCATCAGCCAAGCCGTAACCTGCAATTATATATATAAAGTTTTACGTAGACTCTTTAAATATCTTTACATTTTTTAAATTTCCTTATTAGAGCTATTAATAGTTGAAGCATGTTTTTATTCGTCTTTATATTGTTTACAAAATGTGCATTTACAAGAAAATAAATAAATTCATATATTTTTATTCCACTAATGTTCACTGACATAAGATGTTTGGTGTCAAAGACCGAGCTATTTTTGTACCTATGTCTAGATTAAAGTACTCATCAATGAATAGCTAAAGTTTAAACCAATATACTCGTAACTATTTTCCTAGGTAATCTGGAAATTACGAGTAAAAGCCAACTACTGAGTTGGATATTTTAGAGATGAACTTGCTAGATGTTTAGGCGTACACCAAAAACAATTCCATTCGGCTGCAGGGTGGCTACTGCTGCTGAGAACTTAATTCGGAATGAACTTCGAATTTGAAAATAAATTTATCAACATTGATTTTCTCATTTCTTATTGCACCTGATTTCAATAACTGCATTGAACGGATTTTAGATCAATGGAAAATATGATGGTCTGTGGAAGAAAAAGAGACTGAGTCAATAGTGTACGTTATTTAAATCAATGTATATTGAAAGCCAAAGCAGTATGGCTTCCGAATTATTATTATCAATAGACGACCACCTATCTTTTATTGTTATATATGTTAGTCCTTTGAGGCGACTATGGGAATAGCAGAGGTTTTAAACTCTTCTCTGTCCGATTAAGATTTTACCAAGAACAGAATTCTTTAGTAAGTATGGTTAATATTTATAAATATTCAAAATATTTCATTAAATATTCAAAATATTTCATTAAATATTCAAAATATTTCATTTGCTTTAAATTAGGATCCAAATATTTTTTTTTTGTTATAGCATGCAAAATATTTTTATTTCGAGGTCTAACTAATATTATGCGCTTGTGATTTTTGGGGAAGAATCTTCATGATACATTTTAAGACCAAATAAGGAATATATTCGTACTTGGGAAAAGTTTAGCTCCTGAGCTTCAAGGCTTTTCTAACCCAAAACATACGAATTCTATTCTAGGATTACGGAATAAAATTAAAATGCTGAGCGTGCCAGCGTACCTAAGCTTCCATATAAAAATTACAAGGTTCGTAACAATGGACGACTGAGATTATTGTGCGAGTCCACGTCCCGAGATTACACCTCCGGCCACGTTTAACTGTGAGTTATGATCGCCTTACTCCTGTTCAATCTTGTTGCCTTCTATGAGAAAATACTGCTCCCTGTACGCTGCGAGGGTGCTAAGATGGTTGATGTGGCCCGCGATGCATGATCTGAAAAAAATTTAGTAAACATTTATCATAACTAAAATACAACGTAAGCAATAACCTTTTTATGCCTAGTAAGTAGATAACAACTTTTTTTCTTTTTGTTATTTGCGCATAAGATATAAATAGATCGATAGAGCTTACGTGTTGAATTAAGGAATTAATGAAATTATTCAAATCTAATATTACGGATTCGACACAACAGACCTCAATCTGACTAATGATGGATTACACCAATAACATTCCCAAGAAGACTCAAGTTTACAAAATGCAAGCCGCTCATCATTAAAATTTTACCGAATATTATGTCTTAATTTTCTTAACTTATTAAAATCATGTGAGGTCGATTGACCCTGCATACCCTCTTGTCAAAGTCTAAAGAAGCCCAAATATTATTTCTCTGCAAATGTTTTCGTTAAAGACTTTCTGTTTAAATTTTATCTTTTTCAGATCCTTCCGTAAAAAGTTTCTATTGAAAAAAGGAAGTTTTCATTGTGCCACCTTCATCAATCGCTTCATCAAGCTTCCTTTAAAAAGTTTCCGCTCAGACACAAGGGAAGAAAATTTACATGTTATTGAATTTTTATACCTTCGTTTAGACGAGCCTAATGTAGGGTGTTTGATTCTATAAGTACATTCAAAGTTCTCTTGTGCTTTGTGATTTAAAATAAAAACAAATAAAAGTGATACAATATTGTCAAACCTATTAAAATATGATCAGTATGTAGATATGAACATTATTGTGTAATTAAGTTGTATAGGTACTCTTATAAGCCTAAAGTTTTATATAAGCAGTATCAGCAGTTTTTTGAAACCTACCACAAGTTATTACATTCAATATTATTTCATTTATTGCGTTTTTCAATGAAATGCACGTTTTTATGTTAACATCTTGTGTATTATTCCTTTAAAAAATTACACTTTAATTAATGAAATATAAAATATACTTAAAAATTTGATGACTTAACAAACGAAAGACGAGTTTATATACCTACTATAGGAACACATCCAGTTTTCAACCTTTCTGAAATAGATTTTTTCTCTCCTTTTATTTTACTGCCTGTGAGGAATTGGATACGCTAAATTTTTTTAACACACTAAAATACGAAAACCATTTCGAGATATTTTGATTTTATACCATATTTTTGTATTTTCGACAAGAAAAGTACATTGATTGGGGTAAAATATTCAAAAATGCCGTGGAAGTTGTAACATTCATTCGACACCTAAATGACGTCATTACGCAAATAAAGCTGCGTCTAGGCTTTAATTCGTATCCTAAGTGTATGCGTGTCCACACCTCGGATTCCGACTAGGATTACGACCGTAAAACGGACAAATTAAAAAAAAACCTATGATCTGTCAATGTTATGTCAAGTCAATCTTTCAATGTCATGGTTTTAAGAGACTATAGTAACCCCCCCGGTGGCCTACTACCATCTATCCAGTTGTCTATCCAGTGAGTAAGCGAGATGTCGCCTTACATGATGTATTGCGCTGTCTCGCTTACTCACTGGATCTTGCATTGTTTTAAGAGACAGTAAGTAATAACCCAGGGGGTCACTACCATCTCTTAAAACCATGCAAGAACGATGGAGTAAGAGAGATGTCACCTTACATCATGTATTGCGCTGTCTCGCTTACTCACTCGTCCTTGCATGGTTTTAAGAGATGGTATTAAGCCACCTGACTCTGACGTATATAGACTTACTTGACTGGGATAGATTACTGACTTGACGTTTTTGACTTGATTAAAGTAGGACTGAAGAAGATTAAAATTTCAAGAAAGGCTTTAATGGACTTGTTTCCAAGGCCGTAAAATTATTGTAAAATAAAAGGCACGTTCGTTTTTATTGTGACCACACTGTGGCACTATACTATATAATGGTAACATCGTCTAGTAAAATGACGTCATGAACTATAAAACTTTAAAAATTCATATAAATTTAATAATAATAATTTAAGCGAAAAAATTCAAATTAGTTTCCTAAAATAGTCTAAATTTTCAGTTAAAAATATTAAAAAAAACATTTTTTTAACTTAGCATACCCAATTAAACTCATTACCCTTAAATCAGATCCTACAACGAGGTCCGCCGCGACGCATATGTCGGGTTTAATCCACGCAACTAACTGCACATTCAATTTAGACTCGTGCATTATGCATGGTGTCGGCGAAACCCAGAGCATTTGCTGTATGCTGTATCTAATTACGTATTATGCTTTGCCATGTAGACAGGCACGTCTGACGATGAATATTAGATCACGGTCCGGCCTACAATGCTTCGATATTGCTCAGTGTTGCCAGTAATTGCCGCTCAACTTGAACTGACAGCGATCAACTCGAACGACCCTTTCGTTTTTGCTACATATGCCGACATATGGCGTAAATGAGACTTTTCTAGTTTTGAATGTAGAAGGAATCATTTGGGTAATAGTTTTACTTTTATACCATGAGAATATTTCCTAATAATAACATTATTATAAAGTACTTATAACTAAAGATGTACTTGCTTAGTAGATCGTGTAGTCGATTTTTATTCTCAATAAATATGCCTCTTTATTTATTTATTGTTTATGTTTATGTGGCTGATTTCCAAGATTTTTCAAGATTATTTGATCTTTACTAATCTTTTACGTAATTTGCAGTTTTTGGAATACCACATTGAACTGACGTCACAGGTAATCGCTTGTAAATCATTTCAGCCTGAGACCATCGTCTTGATTTCTAAAAGCAAATAAAGCAAAGTGCCTAGAACGTCTGCCAAATGGAACTTTTACAGAGCGTGGCTTTGGGCGTAACTTTCGGCAATCATAGTGTCGACCCTACCTCTGTGAGCTGAAACTGTCGTATTTCCTCATAAGGGTGGAGAGAATGCCGTCATAATTCACGGTTAGTCCGCTCCCTAGCGTGTTGTAAAGATGCCCTTAACACTAGTCTTCATTTTCTAGTGGGACCACTGAGTTTGTCTAGCTTACATTTTTATGGGACAACTAAAATTTGAAATTTTACATTATCTACTTGCATTTTATTCAACATTTTCAAATAAAATACGCGCACAATAAACTGAAAAACGGAATTTATAGCAATTCATGTTACCAAAGTGCTTAAAATCAAAGCAAAATCAATGTATCATAGATTTTTTATAGTATGTACCTACTAAAGCTTAATGAAACTATGATATACTGGAAAAGGTATATTCTATACTCGAGGCGAAAAAAATAGACCGTTTCGTTCTACGGGATAAAGCGAAAAGAGATCGATGGAACTTAATAAGATTACAAAAACCAAAACCATTTTCGCAGCATGCAAGATCGAGCAAATCGAGGTTACTCAAAAAGAATTCTACTAATGGAGCATCTGAAATGGCACGGGTCGTTACATTGGCCCACGTGGTGTGAGCAGCTAATAGCACTGCTCTATTCCTCACTATTTCCAGGTGCTTCTTTTCCCACGTTTCCCTCCTCTAAAGGTTATTGGGCCTGCTTTCACGCTTTTTATTGCCTGAACGCAGTTTGAACTCAATTATTTTTATGGTCGAGCAAATTGCTATTTTGTTGCTTTACCACGATTATCAGGACAAAATTAGTTCCGCGATTTATAGTATTTCCCTTTTTGTTGTTTGCAATACGAGGCCCTTTGAACATTGAAGGTTAAATGCTATATAAACACGTGGAAAATTGTTGTAGGCGCTTACTATCGAAATTCAGTTCGATGTGTGAACCTTTATAATAGTTTTAATATATAATTAGTTTCCATTGTTAACACCTACCAACTCTACAACATCTTATATTTATCATCCCTTTATGAAATCACTAGCTTTTGTTCGCGGCTTCATATCGTTTATTTCCCTCGAGAAGAGTTTTTTTTTGTTCTGTGATGAAAGGTATCATATGTCTTACTTTCAATACTTTTATTAATGTGTATGCAAAATTTTAAGAGAATTGATTCAGTAGATAGGGCGTGAAAGCGTAACAAACAAATAAAGTAACACACTTTTCCATTTATAATATTAGTTGGATAGTTGAGATAAGTTGGGATACATGAGCATGTTACAAAATAAATAATTCATATGATATAAGGTCCCGGACATAACTAAATATTTGACAAAACCTTTTGTAATTTCTAGTGTTTGTACTACGCTCCAGCATAAAAAAGTCAATGCTGAAAAATACTATTGCAAACTTGTCTCTCTTGTGAACACGTAAAACAGCAAAGTTCAAAAAATTTGTTGGCTACATGGCTCTTTGTATAAAGCTCTTTGGGTGTCACGGCGCAATCACATGCACGGCTCGACAACACTTTGTTCGCGTTAATTTTTTTAAACGTAAAAGATGAATGAGTAGTTACCTACTGGTGCCCCAAAAATACTTCAATTGTTTGTTCGATTCTGATCATCATTATTTCGTGTGTCAATCTTCCATGCACACTCTGTTAAAAACAAAGTATTACAATATACTTGCATAAACAGCAGGATATAAAGCCTAAATAACTTTACACAAAGATTAAAGATCCAATGATGTATTTATGTAATTGGTGCAATAAAGTGTTTATTCATTCATTAATTCATTCATTCATTACATAAAGGTAGGAATCACTTTCGTTGTTGTTAGAGTTCCAAAAATATCTATACGATATTCGAAAATCAACAACTCTTTTAGTACATTTTTAGATTTAGCATCTTATTTCAATCCATAGACTTGAAGTGTAAAGACGGAAAATACTCAAACTCTTGTGTTAATAAATTTTTCATATTTTCCACCTAGGATTAGTTTTTGGCCCTAGTTTTAGTTTTTGGTCGAGAAAGTATTTTTGTTGAATTACATTAATATGAAGAGAAGAAAAGAGAAAGAAGCAATAAAACAAATATGCAATGAACGATGTGGTACTTTGTAATGTAGATACGGTCCATAGTATGAATAACCACAAGAATAGTTAATAAGATGGTGATCATGAAGGTGTAGATCTAATCGTAAGCAGTATTCCTTTTTCTGTTTTCTTTTTAAATACTTTCTTGGTTAGTATGGAATAAGTAGCATGTAGAAAAACTATTGCTATTGCAAACTGGAAAGGCTCTTTGTAGCGGCAAAACAAATTATAAAGACAAATATCTACAATGACTTACTCTTTATGGACGAAGTTATTAGATCCTTTTGTATCTTTCAATAATAATTAATTTTAATATATATATGTCGGAGAGAGAGATATAAGGGGGCCAAATGGAAGTCAGGATGGATGGCTCGGAGCATCAGATAGGGTCATAGGATGGCTTTCGTGGGCAACTCTTTAAAGCAGAGTGACAGTTAATTAACAGGGTATCTTTACACAATCTTACAAAGGTCAAGCGAGGGCATAATTGTCCCGATAGAGGGACAGCAACCCAAATCACGGCTTAGATCGGTGCCCCACACACGCACACGATAGTAATCTCACAACCAAGACTCTTCTCGATTTCCTCCGTGCTAACACAACTGATAACCAACAGCAATTGGTGAAATCAAGGGTCAAGGGTACACAGACACTCGCGCATCTAGGCGCCTCATCACGAGACTTCTGAACACTAGGCTTCTCGCCCATAGGTCAACAAGGGATAGCTAGCTCTCAGGACACATCTAAACATATCGGGTCACACGCACGCGCTAACACTTAAAACAATTAACATCAACTAATCACGATACTATTTCGTAGCTACTGCAGTGCACTGCCGCGCGTCTACATTCGAACTCGGCCCGATCAATTCTGTTCTCAACTGCCATTGCAATCACTTTCACCGTTACAAAAGTAGGGATAACCTCACAAGTGCACACGCCCAACGCCATATTCAAAAAGAACGTTCATTTCGATTCCCAACCGCTACTTCTATGACATTGACATTTGACAATGTCATTTGATGTAGACAACCGCATAGTGTCGTCACTATAGTTAAGTTACTTTCAGATTGATAAAGACCTTACGTTTAGTACTTCATTCTGCGAAACGGCCATCTCTGACAAGTCACACGTCCCTGTGTGACATTTGATGACGTAGTAATCTGACAAGAATTAAATTCTGCTGCATCAGACTGTCTCGACTCGGCCTATCCTGATTAGACAAGTCGGAACAGGGCTTCAAACGAACTCTCATAGTAATTCAAAGTTTATTTTCAAATAATTAAGCTTACATCATTACTAGGGATAATCACAAACTACTTCTAATTATAAACTGACCAATGGCCATTATTCACTCAACCACATACTTTGAAGTAAGACTCTACTTGCTCTACTAAATCGCTCATATCGACTCTACCGATTACGGTCGTCTCTATCGCCTAATTCGAGCAATAGGACTCATGCCACCTCCAGTGACGATCTTTCAAGGCGTCACTACCACCTAAATCGAGCTGTATCAGATCATGCCACTTTCGCAGTGACGATAACCTTGCCACCCTCACCAAGTGACGATAACCACATTGCCCCCCAGAGAAAACAAATAACAACTTAGTTACTTGATTGAATAGTGTTCAATGGGCTTACACTTTCCTCTACATCATAACCAAATAGACTACCGAGTCCCAGTACCACTGAGTTATACTATCACATTACACTTTTTCAAAACAAAATAATTTTGACCGATTTAGAATTTATTACAGTCTCACATCTGTTATCGCATTTGTGGCCAATAGCTATCACAACACAATAGCTCAAAAGGTATGGAGCACCAAACCTTTTATTTTGCGGACTTCCCCATGGGAATCCCGAGTCAGACCGCGACTCTACGATCTACGTACTACCACCTACCGCTTACCCAGGGTCATCTCATTTCAAGGAGATAACACCAATTTCTACCAGGCTACGTCTACGATATATTGGTACAGTCTCCTAGCCCCGAATCTATAACCAAATCAATCAATCAATCTACCGCTTTTACGTCATCTTACTTTACAAACTCAATAGGTACTTGACTCTTAAACATCTTCCCGATATTATCATGAATGTAATTTTACTTTCTACCAAATGATGGTTTTAAAAAGCGATAATCTAAACGAAATTAAACACAGTAAAATTTAACCGCTCGGTCGTTCCTGACCCATTTGGAAAAATTACGGTATCAAGTGAGCCCAGTGAAATTATCACTGTTACAAACAACAACTTAAAATATTATATTGCCAAAAGTAACATTTTACAAAAAGTTTGTTCTGCTATAATTTATTTTGAATTTCAAACAGCGTTATCACCAGCCAACCATCAGTAAAAACTATACAGTACAACGCAATGCTTAACCAGCACAGCAAAACCGTAGCACTTAACCAGCACTACTTATCACTGAGCACTTAACCAGCACTCAGCCCAACCGCGATGCTTAACCAGCAAGGCAAAATCGTGGCACTTAACCAGTGTCACACACCGTCTAGTACTTAACCAGCACTAAACCGCAATGCTTAACCAGCAAAGCAAAATCGTAGCGCTTAACCAGCGCTACACACACACTAACACTTAACCGGTGATAACCGAGTACTATCCCTTAACCGAGCAGCGCTTAACCAGCACTACACACACCGGCACATAGTAATAAACTTAAATCAACGTAAAATGTACTTTCAGCAATTGTAAAGAATCACAATACTTTCGGCCTCTACTCTTAAAGACTAATTGTTTCATCCTCAGATACTACATTGTTATCAAATTCTGAGGGAGAATTAGGATCCGGCATTTTCCTGAATCGATCGTGAGCATATTTATACTGGCGATTACCACTAAGCAATGCAAAACTTCTCATAACTTCCAAAAATTGCAGTAATTTCTCAAAATAATAAACTGGGTTCTGTTTAACAAGCACACAAAACATCATTGTCTAATCAATTTTATTCAACGAATCAAATCAGTAAACCGCACATTATGAACAACCGGTCCATTTCCGCCTTTGACGTATATCAATTATTTTTTTCACGAAATTTACAGTTACTTTAAATCAATAAATCCCGATTACAAAATGAGAACTCAGAGATCACTGAATCACCTTAATCAATAACTCAATATCTTGATGGCAATTAATGTCAACACAAAATCCAAAATTGCGCAATCTCAATAATACCACAAATACGCGTACCACGCCTGTGATCACCGGGTCCAACTGACCCTACGGTTTTCTCAGAAACCCGACCTCCACCAGAGTCAACCGCATATCGCCTACTCACGGACTACACAAGGCAGACACCGATTTTTCTCGAGGTACGACTAAGACTCGGACTCCAGCATAGTCAAAACACAAATAATATCAAACAACGCAATTTAAAAATTCAACTATTACACTATGAACTTAACGATCGGATTCTTCAATGATCTCTTTTGCCTCTAGCGTATTACCAAAAATCACAAGTTACGCTTTACAAGCACGCTTACAAAAATTTAATTCAAAATAACTTCGCCGTAACTAAACCCTCAAAAATGTAGAATCAATAAACCGTTAAGCAATTTTTTTTACGCGTAAACGAACGTTAAATCATTACAGACAACGAAACATTTTAAACAGATTAATCAATCAACTTTGAATTTACCAGTCAACGTCGTTTTCGCAATTTAAATTCACTACCTAAACTTTAGGTACCGAAAATTACAATTTAAAAATAACTTGGTTCATGTAATTTAAGATATTTCTCGAACTACCACAAATATCTCGTAACCACAGTGTGTTTTTATGTATGCGGAAATGTTCAATAACAAAAGTGAAATATCATTTTTTTTTTTAATAATTCAACATCTCAATCGTTTAAATACTTTCGATTATTTTCTGACTAAATAAAACGCACAATGTAATGAAACATAATAATCGCACTATATCAATGTAACCGACAACGTTTTCAAAAACCTGTGTTGGCTAAATTGATATCAAAGATGATATTGTCAGTTATTTTTATCTACATCATAACTACCTTCAAATATCAAACAATTTTCCACTGAAAATAAAATTACTCAATTGATGATAAACGCATAAAATTTCAAAAAATCAGGTAAAATAAAAATGTCAAAAGACTTACCCCGGTTACTGCAACAAAACAAACGTATTGGTACTTACACTATACTAAACACGAAACCGTTATGTTCACAGAAACATCTACTAACCGTTTTATTAAAGTGGGTAGTTTTATACGCGTAGGGTAATAACCAGATTAAAGCCATAGTCAAAAACAAGCGTGTCAGAAAACTAAAAACTATCGGGTTCACCATCCCAATTCTGATGTCGGAGAGAGGGGTATAAGGGGGCCAAATGGAAGTCAGGATGGATGGCTCGGAGCATCAGATAGGGTCATAGGATGGCTTTCGTGGGCAACTCTTTAAAGCAGAGTGACAGTTAATTAACAGGGTATCTTTACACAATCTTACAAAGGTCAAGCGAGGGCATAATTGTCCCGATAGAGGGACAGCAACCCAAATCACGGCTTAGATCGGTGCCCCACACACGCACACGATAGTAATCTCACAACCAAGACTCTTCTCGATTTCCTCCGTGCTAACACAACTGATAACCAACAGCAATTGGTGAAATCAAGGGTCAAGGGTACACAGACACTCGCGCATCTAGGCGCCTCATCACGAGACTTCTGAACACTAGGCTTCTCGCCCATAGGTCAACAAGGGATAGCTAGCTCTCAGGACACATCTAAACATATCGGGTCACACGCACGCGCTAACACTTAAAACAATTAACATCAACTAATCACGATACTATTTCGTAGCTACTGCAGTGCACTGCCGCGCGTCTACATTCGAACTCGGCCCGATCAATTCTGTTCTCAACTGCCATTGCAATCACTTTCACCGTTACAAAAGTAGGGATAACCTCACAAGTGCACACGCCCAACGCCATATTCAAAAAGAACGTTCATTTCGATTCCCAACCGCTACTTCTATGACATTGACATTTGACAATGTCATTTGATGTAGACAACCGCATAGTGTCGTCACTATAGTTAAGTTACTTTCAGATTGATAAAGACCTTACGTTTAGTACTTCATTCTGCGAAATATATATATACAATCGCCAACCTTTACTTTTATGATCTAGTTATACTTCTCCGCCAAATATTGAATACTATCTACATTTTAATTCTAATTTTATAAAGAGGAAATTTTTATATTTTTGTTATATTGTTATGTAGGTATGTTGTATTGAATAAACTCAAAAACTATTGTGCCGATTTCAAAATTTTTTTCACCATTGGAAAGCTACATTCACCCTGAGAGATATAGGTTATGTATGTATCACGGATGAAGCCGGAATGGATTGCTGTATAAATTCAAACGTATAGTAAATATATGTGGACCAACTCACCCATTAGGATGATCCATTTATTGATGGAGAATTTGTGAAATTTCCAATCGCAGTTTGACTCGGCAAGTAAAGTGCCAAGAAACAAGTTAATCCTGTATCCGAGGGCTTGCAAATGAACCTTAATAATCTCAAGCCATCTCTCTTGGCTTACAAAGGATCAACACGATTACTCTCAAGAAATTCCACTAAAAAGACGTTTATTCCCCTAAAAACGCTAATTGTTTTTTTATTCATGTAGGTACTTTACGCATATCTGTATTGTTAGTTATGTTGTATCTTTAAGAATTGATAATATGTGTATACTATAAAATATATTTCATTAGTTCTTATTGTTAGTCGTTTCAACCTCAAATAACTGTTTTCCAATCACTATCACTATCATTACATAGTATAAAACAGTCACTTTCTCTATCCCTATATCCCTATGGATGCTTAAATCTTTAAAACTACGCAACGGATTTTGTTGCGTTTTTTTAAATAGATAGAGTGGTTCAAGAGGAAGGTAGTTTTGCCCATGCGAAGCCGGGGGTGGGTTAGTTTATAATAAGATGTAAGTTGGGATTTGAGACCGACAGATTTAAAAATGGAATGAACTCTACTCGTGTATAAAGTTTTATCACAGAGCTTTTTGCATATTTTAGTATCAAATACGTAAGTAAAAATATGCTGATATAATAATTAAATTCAGAAATATGACTTTTACAAAATAATCAGAAATTATCGCTGTACTTGTTTTTGATTGTCGAAAATGAATGTCAAAAAGCAATCGTTAATTTATTTAAGAATAAGATTTTTGGACAGTTTGTTACAAAATAAAAAATAAAATAAAGCAAAGTGATATAATTTTAAGACCATTTTACGTTCAACAATTACCTGCTGAAAAAAACCCAGGCAAGAATAAAACAAACGTAGCCGAACGTATTTCCAAGAGCGAAGAGAATTGAATTTTGCGAGACTGAGCAAAAAAAAACGAAACTGTTCTATTTAAACGACTGATTTGAGAGCAAACACCTTCCGTGGAGGAGGGAAGGCCGTACCTCAGTACGTGAAAATGGCGCTTCTCTATTTACGTGCAAGATAAGTGATGAATACGATTCAGAAAATCTTTGACACAATTATAATACAACCTTGTATATCTAAAGATAAGGTAATAGAGAGACTCTGTGGTGGCCTGATTCTTAAGAATTCAACGGACAAGAAGAAATTTATTGTGATCATACCAGATCGGGACCATTAACTTTGGTCCATTAAATTTGGACTTTACACAAACTCAAGACTCAAACAGCGCAAAATTATGCAAGTTAAACCAAGAAGCCCGAGGAGTAAGCCTGCTCCGTAAGAAATATTTTGGGGTACGAAGTTAATTAGCGTGTTTTCTTTGATTACCGCCATCAGTGCACCGGCTGCGACGAACTGCGTGGGCCCAGGTGACTTGGCTGTCACTAAATTGCTTTGCCTTAGCTTGTAAGACGAAGTACTTACTTATGTAATAAAAAATACAACGGCGTAAATTTCGCTAAACCTAATACTTTTACTAATACAATTTTCTAATGTAACTTATTAAAAAAATATTTTAGGATAAACGTCTAATTTCATGAAAATTAACAAAAAAGACCTTTTCAGTCAAAAACATAAATATGTTGATAAAATTCAACTATTTAAATTTTTGCCGCATTTTACATATATTTTATATTCAAGTAGTTTTCTTTAAATCGGTTTGATTTCTATAAAAACACTTATTTAAATAATATTTATTACTGCTTTGACATAAGAATTGATTGACGTATTTATAAGAGTATAGTATTTGACAATAATTCCAGAATCCCACTTACTAAAAGCTAAATCAATTCCCACCATAAATCACCGTAATGGAATCAACGATGATTCGATTTCCTCTGTCACGAAAACGAATTCGCAAACAGTATTTTGTTTAATATTCTTGAAACATCTTAACTACTACATCCATAGTATTGTAGCTTACAACAAAATACTAGTATTAGGTAAGTACTTTAAATTATTATTTATAATACAAATTCTTTGACGAGAAACGGACAGAAGAATATAACTAAGTGTAATATAAAGATTCAGTTTTTTTTTCGGAAATAAACCATTGCACAAAAATTGACAGCATGATGCCTTACTCAAAACATTGCATATGCAGAAATAATTTTTCAAATCAAACCAATAGTTTTCAAGTTATAAGTTCAAATAAACAAACTCTTCAGCTTTATTAAATCAGAATAGATTAAGTGAAGTCGTCACTTAATTTGTCGTTATAAAATACCTCTGTATAATTCATATGGCAGAGAATATTTGTTTTAATAAATTCCTCAGATTGAAAAATAGCACGAGTAAAGCTTGCGCTGAACCTATACTAACATAATAAACTTTCAGTTAAATAATGTTTTTCATCTCCTCTTGTCGACGAAACAAATTGCTTCATTTTTAGCTCAGAGGCATTAACAATGAAATTTATCACCTGCGTATGGGGTGGCTCGAGCTACTCGGTTATAACGCCTTTATAACTTTCTGTCTTCAGACAAGCGCTGTTAAATTTTAAATGATTACATCTCATTAACGCTTTCCTGGCGCTGTGTATTTCGATTTTATGATGAAAAATTATCAAAGTGGAAATTCTGTTAGTATAAACTGTATCTCTAGATGTATCAAGCAGCCTGTCATTCAGGCAGAACGCGATTGTAAACAAAGTATAATTCGGATGACGAAGGTGTGTTTTGTTTGTTTATAAATAACTAGCTGTTCCCCGCGGCTTCGCCCCGCGTGGGACTCGGTTATATCGCGCCCAAAAGTAGCCTATGTTTGACCTCAGGTCGTTAACTACATCCCTACCAAATTTCATCACAATCGGTCCAGCAGTTTAGCCGTGATGAGGTGACAGACAGACAGACAGACAGACAGACTTTCGCATTTATAATATTAGTATGGATTATACCACAGATAATAATTAACGTCAGTGCTAATGTTTTAAAAAATATGATAAAAAACAATCTGGTTTTTGTTTATTATAAGTAAGCAAACTGTTATACTGCCCGTCTTAGAAAATTGGTTACTGTAGCCTATGGACTCTTTCAACAATTTAAGTCTTTGTAATCTCTCTTTCTGTCATCTTAGCACTTGCATTGCATCATTAGCTTGTTGCATCGGAAACCAAAAACCACTTACTGCTTTTTTCTTAATTTCAATCATTCTAAATAAATAATGCCTGAAGTCAAAAATAACTTTGTCCAGTGCCTTGTTTATTTCAATTGTTGCAAATTTATTGTGCTTATCATAGAATTCGTCATGAGATTCGTACCTATACGAAACCCGAAGGCGATGCTCCTGAGTCCAGGAGTCGGCCACGTGACAGATGGCCAAGTCCCGACTCAGATAATTAACACGTTTCTTTTCCCGAGCGGCTTCGTAACAAAACTTTATTAATACCAGTGGGAGCTTAGGCTTTGAGAGTAACAAACTTTTCTAATGAAGTCGCCCCGCGGAATAACTATGGTGTACTTTTAATTTGTTTATTTTGTAAAGAAGAATTAAAACTTTGCCCTCTTTTTGTGATAGTAATACCCTTAGTGTTATCTGATGATCTTTAGTTGGTGTTGTATTATTTAGTTTACGATTAGACATAGATGTTTATTTTTTTATCATCGTATCATCTTTATGATTTAACGGTTGCATCCTCGGATGATAATTAGCTTTTGCAATGTAGTCTTCTTTTTATGTAGGTACGTGGGAAAATTTGGAACCTATATATATTTTGATGCGGTTAACAGGTATCATGTAGGCGGTTTCGAACAACTCTGACACGAGAGTGTGCATGGTCAATGGACCATATAACCCACATAATAGAGATACCTGACACGGTGAGCAAAAAGCGGTGGAGGTGGCGCAGTACTGGTCAAAGTCAATTTAGTTTCAGAAGAAGAAGACAAGATATGATGATTGATGTGGAATTTAAGGATAAACAAACTCTCTCTAGATAACTATGTCACAAAATTAAATGTGTTATTGCGACAATCAGTATTATTTGCGTATTTAATTGTTATGACCACAATGTAAAATATTCCTAGCGTAAGGAAAGGACATGGCCAACAACGCTTCGATAGCCCTAAATTTTTAAATCTGGAAGAAAGAGATACAGTCATCTGCGGAACTGGTTGGTTATTTTCTCTTTTTTTAAAGAGAAGGTTATCGCTGTTTTGTACAGCCTTGTTTAAATATTTTTATATAAGTGTGACTATAAAAATAAAGAGCTAAATAAACTTTATATGTAAAGTCTTTCTATCGGATGACAAATCTGTCGTTACATATCAAGATGTACCGGTAATTCGCAGGAAATTTAGTGGAATATTCACGTCAGACATTTCAGATGTCAAGCATAGTGAGGGTGTCAAAATCTGAGCAAATGTGTTTATGCAAATTATTATCTCCATTAACATCGCCTTCCCAAGTGGTATTAGCACGCGTTTGAATAAACACGTTGTACCTATAACTTATCACGTGTTTATAATTTTTTAAGTTCTTTTGGTATCGTCGAATAATGACAGATTCTTAAAATGTCAGATGAGTTTAAAACGCCAGATTCTAAGAATGCCGGATTCTACAAATACCAGATTCTACAAATGTCAGATTCGATAAACGACAGATTCTAAAAACGCCAAGTTCTATAAATGCCAGATTCGACAAATGTCAGATTTTTTAAGACTTGTACTTTACGTATCGTAGCTATTCTACTAAGCTATTCCATTAGGTTTGGTTTCAAAAATATTATTCCCTTGTATTGTCATCTTGCATATTTATAGAGAACTATGTTATGTTTTGACGTACAGCGCCATCTAGTTGTAGATTTGAGAACAACAATATGCCCAACGAATGCTTTTTTTAAATCATAAATATATATATTACTCATTACTCATGTACTTATTAGGAAAATCACCGTTTTTATTCATGCCTTATAACAGAAATTGATAATTAATTATAAAACACTGGTATGTTTAATTATAATTCATCTTCTACCATAATGCAAACTCGTAAAATTTTTGAATAAAATGTAGGTAGCAAATTTATTTTATACGTCGGTTATTATTTGTTGGCTAGTGTGCGGTTACTTGTCAATTTCATCAAATATTGCGCTAGATTAGCATTTTCACTATTTTAAATATGGAAAGTGAGTTTATAATTGATAAAAATCAAAAAGGTAATGACACACTTTTACATAATGGTTTTCGATATAATAAAATTAATAAAACGAATAAAGACGGGAGTTCGTGTTGGCGATGTATAAATAGGAAATGGTGTAGCACATCGATAACACTAGGTGCAGATTGCAATACTATTTTGAGACAACCACAACACACTTGCCAGCCGGATTTTCAGAAAAACAAGATGCTATTAAAAATGAACAAACTTAAAAAAGATGTGTGCGATAATTTGACACCAATAAAATCTTTATTTGAAAAAGAGTTTGGAGACAATATTGGACCGACTACGTCAAGACAAAAGGTACATATCCCAAAATTTATTGAGAAGAAAGATTGTCTTTATAACGCGAGGAAAAAGTTTTTAAAAGCAGAAAAATTGAAATTTGATAAATTGGAAGATGTTTATGTGCCAAAAGGATTAGGTGAAAAATTCCTTGTAACAGAAGATTATCCAGGAAAACGATGCGTCATTCAAAAAAGGGATATTACGCTGATGGTACTTTTAAATGTGCACCCCGTCCGTTTTATCAGTTATTTTCACTACATTTAGACTTAAATTCGGATGAAAATGCCACCAACATAGTACCAGTATTATACGCACTATTGCCTGATAAGACTCAAATTACGTATACGAGACTTTTCACGCTAATCAGAGATGTTCTACATGTGAAGATAGTTAGTTTTAAATGTGATTATGAAGTGGCTATAATGAATGCAATTAGGGATGTCTTTTCAGAAGCAAACATTAGTGGATGTTACTTTCATTTTCAAAAAGCGATAAAAAAAAGGCTAAAGATTTATAAGTTACACAAACACGCGAGCAAAGGAAAATAATCCGTATGGCCTGTATTCTCCCACTTTTGCCGCCTCATTACATACCCGAAGGATGGCATATAATTTTAGATCATATTGAAGAAGAAACTCGGCATAGTATGGATCGATTTCAATTATATTTTGAAAAACAGTGGTACCCACGTCTACATCCGAAGCTTCTGAGTTGCGCCGGACAACGCCACCGTACCACTAATGCATTGGAGGGGTGGCACCACCGTATGAATGTGCTGATACCGAAAAGACCCAAAGACCCAGTCTGTTCTTCTTTATACAAAAACTAAGAGAAGAAGCTAAACATTTTGATGTACAGATAAAAAACACTTTATTTGAATCTCAAAGGAAAAATCGCCGTAACAAATATATAGTGTTCGATAAAAAGTACAAACGATTGTTAAGTCAGCTAAAACAGGAAGAAATAAGTGTTAGGGTATTTTTAAAGAAAATTGTATAAATACAACTGTTGCAGTAAATTATACCTTCTGGTATTTTTTTGTCATTTTAAGTTTGCTTTTTTTATATGTTTCCGATTGTTATTTTTTTATTTACTATCATTTAAAATCATTTTTGCGATGATTCTTATTAATGTTATTAAGAGAAGTGATGATCCTAGATTTATTCTTAGTAAAAACGTTCACTTCCAAGTGAATGTTTTTACTAAATTGAAGTATATGCCACTATATGATTATTGCATACCTATGCTACTATGTGATTATTGATACTATATGATTATTGCTTTAATTTAAATTTTCTTTTCTTAACATGGAGAAAAAAAAAACAATTCTTTTGACTGCATTTAAAAATGACTAAAATGTTGTAATTTTGTATTTTTCTACAATTACTTTGTTATTAAATGATTATCCAAAAACTGTTTTTTAATTCCCTTATAATTTTGGCAAATTGACACATAAATTTATAACAAACAAAAATATTTCTAAGAATTTTCTAACGCAAAATTAAGAAAAATGAGCTGTATATAAACAATTCTATACGGTTTTATCGCGTTTATTTTTAAATTATTTTATTACATTTAAATAATAGAAAAATTCAGCACACAAATTTAATGCTGGCATAGTTTGCAATTTACAAACATTAACTATAAACATATTGGCTACAATTTTAAAAAATCTGACATTTGTCGAATCTGGCATTTATAGAACTTGGCGTTTTTAGAATCTGTCGTTTATCGAATCTGACATTTGTAGAATCTGGCATTTGTAGAATCCGGCATTCTTAGAATCGGGCGTTTTAAACTCATCTGACATTTTAAGAATCTGTCATTATTCGACGATACCGTTCTTTTTAAGGATTAGTTTTAATACTGTGAGTTGGCCGATCCTACTAAAATAGAGAAGACGCTAGGTATTTCAATGCTTTTTCAACTACGAAAATAACCGTCATTGGTATTGTTTGCAGTAAAAACATTAAGTAGGCTCTATATTGAATGATAATAATGTATTCATAATATATTTTCATAAAAAATACTACCTATAACTTATTTGTTCACTTACTTACTTCTTGTGAACTAAGTATAACTTAGACAAAATTTTCACATCGACATTTTACTCTAAATTACTTTGAATAGGAAGATGTAAAATATAATAAGGAATTACTTTATGTTATTTTTCATATTAGGATTATTTATTTTTAGTAATTTTCTCCGAGTATTTCACGAGAATGCACAAGACATTCCTCGACACGGCACGAGATGTCAGACATAGCGGGGCCAAGTGGGTTCACTGGGATCCACAAATATGTGTACAATGTAAATTTGATGCCCGGATGACGTCTCCAGCACGAACTATTAAAAGCACAGAAGAAATAGTTTAAGCGTTAAAAGGGCAGACAGAGTAACTTTCGCATTCACTGTTCATTCATAAATCCGAATTATCAGACACCAATTTTTAGTTAGTGAAGTGTTGTCTAAATAAATATGTCATTGTATCGTTTTAGAACGAATGACAAATAAATACAACGTATGTTGAAAAACGATGTATTAGTCATAATTATGTAGAAATTTATATAAATAAATTGTTAGTTACATTACTAAAATTTTATGTAATACTTAGTGCAAGTACTCTTGATATTAAGTATAACGTAAAATTATAAGAAAATTTTAAAAGTTTAATAATGCAAAATATTTTATTCTTTATTGAATATGTTAGTTCTACCTAAATATTTTACTGCAGTTCTACGGTAATTTTTACAACACTCAATTTCATGAGTGCCATTCAATGTGCTCATAAATAAAGAAGAGTAAATTCTGTGTTTTTGACATTGTGTAACATGCCCGCGGTCAGCTTCACGCCTCTGTCTATGTCAGCTATTTCACAATCTCGGGCTTGATGTTTTGACAAATCGTTGCTACATTTGTAGATTTTAATGAGTTTTTTTTTAAATTAAACTATTTCGTCAACCACTCACACTAAGCGTGTGTGGATTTGAACGTTGAAAATAAATAGATCCACGTTTAAAAAAAAACCGAAGCTCTAAGAAAAGTGTTGGCAAATAATGAATTTAAGATAGTAAGAGCTATTCATTTTAATAGAACCAGTTTAGAAATAAGTACATACGCCCACTTTGCGGCAGAATGGTCAGAGTTGGACAGTTCGCCACATTAGGAAGCTTTATGTCCTCACTGAATGGGCTACGTGACTCCAATGTCTCACTTACGCCTGTCAC
This sequence comes from Apomyelois bistriatella, assembly GCA_947044815.1. NCBI lineage: Eukaryota > Metazoa > Arthropoda > Insecta > Lepidoptera > Pyralidae > Apomyelois > Apomyelois bistriatella. The sequence goes on from OX345693.1 coordinate 6,355,840, forward strand.
ATTCTAGTCTCCTCTTGATTTGTTGATTCTACTAAACAGTATTTAGAATTATTGGATTCAGACTTATTTAAGTGAATTGATTATTAAGTGAACATACTTATAATAAAAATGTTATTGAGACACATACCTAAGGCGGTAGGGTACCTTACTACCGTACCCGTACTGTACTTTTTTTTACGTATGATCAACTAGATACTTCTCTTATCATGGATGTTTTAAAAATCGACTAAAAACAAACAGAGCTCAAATTCCCTAGTACCTCTAACATTCGGTTGGACGTACTAAGAATTTTAGATTAATGGTTTATAACGAGCTGGCAAACGGCCTTAAAATAATATCAAATCTAAGAATTATAATAAGTACTTAATGAAACTATAAAAAATCATCGCGTATAAGCTTTGGCACCCTTACACTAAAGCCTTACGGTCGACGAACGCAAGGGCTCCTTCTTTCTCAAACACCGTTTTTAAAATCAAAAGGAATCAGTATTAAACAGTCGTAAAATTCTGAAAAAAATCTATGTTTTTAGTTGAGGATCTAGGAGAGTGAAATTTGCTTACAGTAACACAATCAGACGAAATTCGCTAAATAGAAAAAAATTCAAAGTTCAGCCTCCTTTTAAAGTTAATTTTCAATACTATGCCTAAAATAGTAAAATTATTGACCTGATTTTTATGCCAGCCTTTAGATAAAGTATTTATGTCGCAGTATGATAGATAAAGCCGTAATATAGTTATAACCCTAGGTATATGATTATATGCCGTAACATAGTTATACGAAAGCAATACATTACTATCTTACTAGAAACATAATTATAATACGATTCTAGTTTAGTGATATGGTTATATTACTGGATTAAGTTTAGTAAAATTGGAACTTCAGTTGATATTCTAAAAGATTGGTTACCCAGAAATGCAATACGCCTGTAAGAAGCATTCAGTAAGTACTCTTTTTTAATGTTTAATGTCCATGTTATTCCGTCGCCGGTTACGGTCAGTTGATCCAGGCTGACAGCTCCAGCTTCAAGGATGAGATCTCTCGTCGAATCAGACTCGGATGGGTAGCATTCGAGAAGCTCCACAATGTTTTCTTGTCCAAAATACCTCAGTGCCTTAAAACTAAGGTCTTCGACCATTGTCTGTTACCTGTGATAACATAGGAATTGGAAACGTGGTCCCTTACTATGGGCTTCACAAGAAAGCTCAAGGTCGCCCAAAGAGCCACGGAGAGGGCTATGCTCGGTGTTTCCCTACGAGACCGAATCAGAAAAGAGTGGATCCGTAGGAGAACAAAGGTTGCTGGCATAGCCCGGCGGATTAGCTCTTTGAAGTGGCAGTGGGCGGGGCACATAGCGTGTCGGACCGATGGCCGATGGGGTAGAAAAGTTCTTGAATTGTGATACGGTAAGCGCAGCAACGGAAAAAGTTTATTATAAAAATCGATATATACTCGTAAGTATCGTTTTCTTTGATTCTCTGGCAGAATTATAATCATCTCACTAGATTAGTTTAGTCAGATAAACATATTACTAGATTGCAACCGTATTATAATTATATTCCTAGTAAGATAATCTCTTTCGTATAACTATGTTACGGTATATAATTATATCACGGCTTTATCTATCGTACTGCGACATTTATATAGTGAAAATCGCTGAAGTAGATGTTGTAGTGTTATTTTTCCAAATATGATGTCTAAATACCTACAAAATGAGTGAGCGCCACGACTACGCGGCTTACGGACAACGGACCTTCAGAAGAAGCCCTTAAACAAAGAAAATGCTCGGATGATTATGAGGTACTAATTTACTTAACACGTTAAGTAAACATGACATTATTTAGAGAATTTAAGAATATATTATAATTTCTGTGTTGAAAACCGACCGAGCACAGACATAAAAATAATTTGAAACTATCTTTAAAATGTGAAGCTAAGTCTTTGATCTAAAAATTAGTTGTTTGAAAGCGAGCTATCCCTCGAGGTGGTAACCAAGGTGAGGTGCCGAGTGACCGAATGTCGTTACGGGAAAACGTGATGCTTTTCTTAAGATCCCCATTGACTCAAACCTGCGACCTACAAAGGAACGTAGCCGTGAAAACAGTTGCTGCACTTCTTTGAAAGATTTTCTAAATGTTCTCTTGGGATTATATGAAAACTAGCTAACAACAAGTGCCGATCGAACGGTTTTTTTAGTCAATATTTATTTTGTACGATAAATAAATACATTTGTGATGGCTTGATATTTCTTTATAACATCGGTAACAAAAACGCTGTGTAATGAATTCAAGATACTTGGATCAGACATTTTCTAGACATTTACTTTTTTGTATTACTAAACTTAAGCGATGGAAAGCGGTTACCACAGCCTATGAACAGCTGTAATTATCTGGATATATATGGAAGCGACTTTGCTTTATACTATGTAAGAAAAAATTAAGATAGAAATCACATTAAATAGAAATACCTAATTTGTTTATTTTAGAAATTTAAACAGTACCCTAATACAAATTTAAGAAATTAAGCACTAATATTCAAAACGATGTCACACTTAGTGTAAATCATAGATTTAAAAAAAAAAATTGCGTCACTTAAAATAGATATAACATATGACACTAAATGTATGGGAACCGGCCGCGCCGTTTGCGGGGGGTAAGGGCTGAGGTAAAGGAGGGTAGGAGGGGGGGTCCGTCACCAAATACACACATTATGGAATGAGTTCACAAACTATTCTTATTGCAAAATCAAACAAAAATGACTTTATGATACAGGATTAAGGCTTAGTACAAATGCACTGTATTTCCACTCCGACCAACTAAGCAGTCTGAGCCTATTAGACCCAGGGGTCGTGAGAGCTTATTTAGTTGTTTCCAGTTTGGTTAGGACATTGCAGGCCTAATTCACCTGACTGTCTGATAATAAAGATGATTCTGTGCTTCGGAATGCACGTTAAGCCGTTGGTCCCGGCTGCCATCTGGTAGTCGTTAAAGGAACCATTTTAAAGGCCGGAAGAGGCTTCCGACGAACTCTGACACCAGGGTGTGTCTGAGCAGGGAATAATTAAATTTCTATGTATATTCTCGAGCAATAGAAAAAAGTTCACATTCGTAAAAAAGTTCGAAGTGTACGTACGGTATTGCCGTTTGTAATGTTTGAGCGTAGGTTTTGTTTTAGTCTGGAGATAAAGATACCTTCTCGTTCTTAATACGACTGTTATTTACCAAGTACATACTATTTTTTTATTTATAATTACTAATATATATAAATAAATAGGATACATAGGTCAGACGTCAATCGCTCTATTGAACCATGATTAATAGAGTACCCTGGGCTCTGAAACGTAAGCTGAAGATGCAACCGGGGAAAACACGCTAGAGCGAAGATTTATAAATAAATATATAGTATATAATCATAATATAAAATAAGGCCGGGAAAGATGAGCGCACAGTTACTTTTGCCTATTTACGCTCGTGATACCACAAAATATATAACAGTACTGATACCTGGAGTGTCACTAGCGTGATATTACTAGTAAGTACTATTATTTATTGTTAGGTTTGAATACATGATCTAATTAAATAGATAGACAGGAAAACGAAACCATTTCATTATCGAATTTATATGTACCTACTTATAGATGAGTGTCCTTACAATAAAATTCTCTTTTGAAATTCTGACTGGAAAATTTGTATGCATTAATGCCCGATATATGTATTCTCTATTAGTCACAGTTTACTTAAGTTCCATAAACTAGAGCAACATTATAAAATTAATTTTACTCGCTCTTTCAAATAACAGCACTGAATATGATAAACTGAACTAATCTTATTGAGCTGGTATCCATAGGTCCTCTAGGCTATGACCAAATGTTAAGTACCAAATCTGTTAATAGATTTGCAGTTATATCAGATAATTGCGTTGTTGCAGTAAGAGCAAGAATCTTGGAGCGCGGTAGTAGCACTGCAGCATATACATAAGCTTCAAATTTAGAATGTAATTAATGTTTAGTGTATAACCCAAAGGAAAACTAAAATATTTTGCAATTTCGGTCCAGTTTTCTAGATACACCAACTTCATAAATAACTTTGTAATCCCATATAAATATATAGGATAACAAAGTTACATTCGCAGTGAACGAACCAGTGTACCTGCATACTTATACTTCGCCCGCGTTATCAAGAGGCAATATGTATGTCGTAAAGTAGTTCTCTTTAATCTACAAAAAGAAATGAGATACCATCAAAAACAAAACTTATAAAAATTCCAAGTCTCGCTTAGTTGTTCTACCGTCAAAAGTTGTGAGATCCATGTAATACCAAGCCGGTTAGTTTATTCAGTCTCTTCTTAAGCGGACCTCTTGTCTTCGATTATCACTACATAGTATAAAACAAATTCGCTTTCATATCCCTTTGTATGCTTAAATCTTTAAAACTACGCAATATTACTTAGATAGAGTGATTTAAGAGCAAGGTTATTATGCCCATGCAAAGCTGGGGCGGGTCGCTTGTTGCGTAATAAGCTAACTTAAAAACATCTTCTAATCTTCTAAATAACCAGGACGACTTGCCAATCGCACGAAACCATCTAATTCATTGTAATTAATAGGTTTGTATCATTAGTGAGATAATAATGTATTTTCACGCGATGGCCATATATATATTTTTCAGAGTGACAGAGACACGATGTTCAATGCTTATCGTCACTCTAAAAAGTAATAACTCATTCCATTTGTATAATTATTACGTCTATTTGTTGTCATTTTGACATGACAGCAGGCAAAATAAGTGAAGTAACAGATTCGCGTAGCATCGATATATCGAGATTACGTTGAATTATTATTGTTATTTTTTTATTGGTTATTATTAATATTTGATTTTATTACACTTTTTAAATTTAATCATAATTTACTGTTTATATCTGTATGGGCTAGCATGGTCTGACATGAAGAATACTATTTATTAAACTATTAAGTCACAAACAATGCATCCGGCGGTGGTGGTCATTAGCCAGACTCGATACGATAAGTATATCATGCAACAATATGAAAAAATAACCAGAAGTCGAAGCAAACAGGATCATGAGCATAATGGCCTGAGATGACTGGTTTCACTTGTGATTCCAGAATGCCGGTCAGGCTCAAGGGTCAGGTCTATATAACCATCATTAGAACTGTCCGTTGCGCTGGATGTGTGAAATATCGCGAAAAGACCGCGTTAGAAACTCCCACCACGTTCGGGACAGCCTTCATATCCATAACATAGCAGATAGATAAGCTTCAAAAGAGTGGCCTGCGGTAGTACGATCACGTCTCGTGGAAACAGGTGTCTTGACCATGCCACCTACCCCGGGGCTTGGTATGGTGGAAGGGGCAAACCCAAGACGTGCCGGCTTGACGTCGTGGCGCATTATGTGTCATGCTTGATTTAACGTTTTTAAGTTGCTTGCATAATGTATTAGTACCTTCTAAAGTCAATCTACCTAATATACTGTAGAACTAATGTTTAATAGCTGCTGTAATGCTTTCTATTGCGTCCGTTTTCCTTTTTGATTATTAATTCATATCAAGTGGGTAAAAGCTCAATTCACCCTGCACACTTTTGCGTCATAGAGGTCATTGGACCCTCTAAGGCCTGGCATCATTGTTTTGTTTTTTTTTTTTATTATATATCAATTTTGTCTGTAGTTCGACTTATTTCTCCCCCTCTCCCCCTCACCCATATATTTTCCAGGCATTAGGTGTTTTCCCCACTAATACCCCTAGAGATTTTTCACAGCTTAACCTATTTTCATTGAACATTTTATTTTGTACTGTGGACGTGATGCGTTTTCATTTCAGACCCCACTCGAGTATATATTAGCAGGCATGCGGTTATTCTTTTCCCTTTTCACCCCCACAAGTTACAAACGACTCAACCGATTTTCATCAAACATATATCTAAAAACACTCGCACATAAGTCACCGTTAGTACAAAAAAAAACTAAACTGAAATCGCTTTATCCATTACTACAGACAGATACGTCAAACTTATAATACCCCTCTTTTTGGGTTAAAAATAGCGTGAATGCCACTGTTATGATTTTGTAGTCCATTGGACTTTGAAAATCCAATTAGCTGATTTTTTTAACCATCTCTCTGGGTTTGACGTTAAAACCCACGTCTAGTTTTACTTCAACAGATGTCACAGGGAGATAAGAAAACCAGGCATTTCGTTTTTTTTTCTATCTTGAAGATTGTCATATAATAAGTAAACATTTTTAGTAAGACGTTACAAACAAGAATAATTGGCATCTTCCGGAATTTAATGGTAACACTAGCAATTTCGGAAACTGGTTTCTTCATTCATTTCCCGTTGTCATTTATAATTAAACCCGAATTTTACTCCAAACTTGCCTTCTAACTTCGTTTATCGATACTTGACGAAAGAAACGTAAGAGCAACAACACTATGCTTAGCACATGCTTTTGACTGAATAATATTTTTTTCATTCAAAATGGCGTTGAATTTGCTGTAGTATTTTACATAATATAAGGCTTTAACTTGTATAAAACGTAAAAAGAAGTATCAGGAGAACTCATATTTGGATTTATACAATTATTTTTACATATTGTGAAGGCATAAATCGGCATTAATACCCAAAATTGATTTTTTTTGTTGTCCTTGTATATACTCCGCAATAGACATTAGTAGACTGTGAACCCCAGGATGGCATACACGTAAATATCGTGTATGAGTGGTAAGACAGTTTAGCTTGTCATGCTACTTCTATTAGAGCCGCGTTCCTAGTTCTATGGTGTAAATGAATGGCTTAGAATTTTGGAGATGTCACCCTACGAACAGTTAGTTTACTGTTATAGATATACCACAATATAATCACTTGTATTAACTAGATATATAATGGTATCTAGATAACCACAATCGACCGCAAATGGCGATATTGAAGCTACTACAGTATGCAGGGGATCCGCCGCCCCATATTGATAAATCCTCACAATCGCTTCGGCTTTGCTATCGGATGCAAGACGCAACTAGTATTACATTCTCTTTTGCGGGATTACCAATTGCAAATGCTCGGTGAAAAGTTTGATAGAATCAATATTAGATTTGTGAACTTTGTGTTGGTACCGAATAGATTTTATATAACTAAATATGCTGTTAGTTAGAGTTAACATTCAGATTTCAAAAGATAAGATGAAACAGGAGCAGTATTTTACACCAAGGTGTCAAAGAACATTTTCGGCGGAATTAAATGGAGTATCACCCAGGCAATGTTAACGGACAGCAACTAGAAGTGTTTATATATATAATATAAAATGTTTATTAATTCTATAAAAATTATGTAAGTATGTTATTCATACTATCCAATTGTATGTACCATATCTTTCACATTTTGTGTAATATATTTTTTTTTCATAATCATAATCATTTATTTTGTCATACACAGGTTACAATAGGTGTTAGTAGAAATGTATACCTCTGTCCTCTGTGTGTCCTCTGTGTAGGCCAGCAGGCATACAAAATTACATTTTAGGTTAGATATTAGCTATAACATTCCTGTCATAAACAAAATTTAACATGCATTCATTATATTGAAATGGTATTGGTTTCGTGTTCTACTTTCTTCCTGATTGGATTTTAAGGTCTCTACAATGATTACGTAAGTCGTAGTGACTTGAATCCGGATTTTTACGATACGCTGAATTTACAATCGCCTACGAAAGCACACTGTCTTGAACAATCCCTTTGTTTGTTCTATTCAAATCCAATGCTAATACGTTCACAGAATCAAAGCGGACGGATGTTCTTTGCCTCGCATACAAAAATGGGCACGGAGCGAAAATGTTGTCGAATGTTAGAGTTGTTCTTTTTATGCTGCTTTATAAATAAGAAATAAATGCATTACGATATCGATAATGACCGCAGCGGCAGATCACCACATTAGTACTCCTTAATGACGGTTGGTGGCCGAAAGTTGGTCGAAATCTACCGGCCGAACCACTTCTTTATGAGCCTCCATTATCATTTCTCGTGCGTTTCCCGATAAAACGTGTTCAGTGTTCACCCTACTTTTAACTGCCACTTCAGAAAGTTTCAAAGAACTTTTGAAATCTATTATATTCAATTTTCCCCTTGAAATATTAATTTATATCCGGCACTCCACTCCTCAAGAAATATTAGTTTTTTTTTTGCATGTTCAAAATGCTTAAGATAATTACTCTCATTTATACTCTAACTACCAAAATGTAGTTAGAAATACAAAAGCGATAAGTCGTAAACGTTTATTTTCTTTTACGGCATATTTTTTTAAAGGAAAAGTCCAAGCTTTTGCTAAAATTTTAATAACAGACAAAACATCTTGAATATTATGGATATATCATAAGAATATGATAATTAATAAAAAGCCATAAATAAGCAATCACTGTGTTAAAAAGTGATAAGTATATATATTGATAAAGTAAAGGTGAACTTGTAGACTAATAACTAGTCAACAATAAGTTAATGAACATTTAAAAGTGTTAGAATGAACGTTATTTTAACTACTAAACTGTTCATAAATAAAAATAAAACTGAGACCGCTAACTTTTCACTTAACTTCTAAGAAGTGTTGGCTTCCTGTTTTTAAAAGTCCGTTGCTTTTTTGCTTGAGAGAAAGAAAGCGCTTAGGGTTGTAAGTTCAAAACAGCTTTTAACACTCTAATGTAAAGTTTGTGCATTCTTTTCGCGGTGAATAGTTTTCTTGGTTTGGTACTTTTTGTTTTATAGAGATGTTTTTTTTTTATATTTCGTGAAAACTTGATAAGGTCTATAAATTTTTTCTATTATTTTTTTTCTATTAATTAATATAGTTTCTTCGGTTGGTTAGTGTCAAATTCCACGATGCTAACAAAAATAATTCACTTTACGCCTAAATCAATAGGACAGACATTGAAAGCACGCTAAATCTAATTTAATTATTTATTTATAGGTATAATCTTTATTCCACAACAAAAAAAATGTACAAACATTGGAATTAATTCATGAAAACAGAAATCTATTTGAAATACACATGACCCTGATTCCGGTGTACTAACTCAAGCTATCAATCTAAATAGATCATAGCTTAATAAGCAAAATAAAAATACTTATATAAATTCGCTTTAAAATATAAATAAATATATATCGAACATACTAATACAACACAACATACTGAATCATAAAATAATCATTCAAAAATAAGTTGAACCATTTGTTGCTGAGACAAACGCACACTTATATTAGCAGATTGTAAGATGAAATTTTATAATTAAAACAAAAGATTAACTTTTCACTTGCCAAGAATAAGAATTTTCTACTTTTACAATTAGAAAAACTAAAGAATCTTCATTTCCAACGCTTCTAAAAAAAAGACTAAGTAAAATGCATAAATGTGTTGAAGCTCGATTGGCCGGAGCAAAGAGGAAATCGCTCTTCGATGTTCTTTTAAATTTTATTACGTTCTTCTTCAGTTTAGAACTAACCGTAGTCTCGAAAGTTCGTACGTTATAAATATTCTAATAATGTTTGATTGATTTCTTTAATCAGACCAGAACAATCTTCATACCTATAAATCGGCCTAGCGGTTTAAGTGTAAAACTAAACAGATTTAGTCCTGAAATCGCACCGTATCAACCTATATTCCCTAAAAATCACAAGGCAAGTATGTAAGTCAAAATTTTCACACTGCACCTACAGCTTATTAAATCTAGCCAAAATAAATAATATAGGGAAACAGCAAATAACAAAATTAAAAAACGCAAAGCAACTTTAAATTAAAACCCATCAAAAACCCCAAATCCCTTTTGGAACCGATCAATTGAATGTTTCCGGCTCTTTACATTATTGATTTTCATGTCCTTTGATCTATTCTAATTTCTCAAAGAGCTGTTCACGTACTGTGATGTTTTATTGTCAAAACATTCATTTCATCTAACAATTTTTTTTATTTACTTTTAGGGACATAGCGTTTACGCATAAATATCAAAGACTGAGGAAGTACGAGTACGTCCGGCGGGACGCAGTTCTTAATTATATGCGTAAAATAAACAATACTTTTTTATTTATTTTAAAATCATACAATTACTTAGTACATTCAAAATCTTAGGAAATGCATTACACAAAAGTGTCGCACTGATGCGAATTAAAATTGTATCGGACTGATAGTGGAATCAATATTCATAATTTCAGAGAAATCTATAGCATCACAACTAGTGTAACCTAAAGCTACTTACCTGTTTATGTGTTTAATAGCCATACTTTATATTAACTATATCTGTACTAATTAAAAAAAATAACTAATTTTTTTGTTATCTCGACTAAAGATTTCGTCTTTCTACATTATTTACAAACAACAAATAACACAATAGTAGTTAAGAATACACGAAATTAAAGATAAATTTGCTTTGACTAAAATAATATTCTTGAAGACTGTAAATTAACTTTTTGGTGTTAGTTTCAAACTAATATAAATATTTTGTACCTTTTCATATTTATGTATGTAAATACTTTATTGTATAAAAAGAATACATTATAGAGGATATAATATACAATATATTATAAATAAATATGACGTAGATAATAACTAATTATCGCAGAGATCCCACCGACAAGTTTCGATACGGCAAAAGCAAAATATACCCGCTACACGGATTTGCCGACGCTGCGTACCGGATGGGAGAAATCCGCCGTTAATTACCCATTCGTGTGTAATCTTTTAATTAACTAAGTGTAAACTTGTTCGCGTCGCTGACGGCACTTCCTTTATCCTCTATATTGTCTTTTACAGACCAGTTCACTAACTAAATATGTAATTTCGCTTTGATTCTTGCTACCAATGTTTAATAACTAAATAATCTGATTCTGACACGACACAGTCCTTTCAAACAAAAGTCCTATCAAATGTAGTTTCAATAGATGAAAATTGGACAGCTTGACGCTGAGTGTTTACCCTATAACTACCTTCAAACGGTCAAACATAAAAAAATCATCATCACTTACTTACTTGAAGGCATAAAACAGGAGGCTAATTAATATAATAATAAATAACCTAATGGATCTTGAAGCATGAAAACGCTGAAATGAAAGTGAGAAGTTCCAACTGATTATCATAGCTGTTGCTTGCGGAGCCGTATCTTTCAATTGTGAGCGCGATCATAGAGGTTTGATGATTGGATGTCCTCAGTATAATGCTCTTTAGATTCGTGTACAAAGAGAATTCACATGTCACGCTGCCGTCAGGTGCACCCAACAGATTCATGCGATAGGCTTTGCTCATTGTCTGCCGTGTAAGTGCATATAGTTGACACGGGATTACCTATTACAAGCCCGTGTAAGCACACAGCCTTGTTTGCATAATTAATATGGTAATTATTTTACTTTGTTATTTTGCTTATTATAATTTGGTGATTTTATTTATGTAGGTACATGACGAAATGGTTTCCCTTGAACAGCTTGTTTGGTTACTAACTTCTTATTCTTTAGAAGACAAAATTTATCTATAGCTTATTAGTCGATGTAACCCTAAACGTTTATTCATAACCTTGTTTCAACAAAATAATAGGTATATAAGATAAAATTGAATCGAGTTGCGTACATTTTAGTATTGCCAATATATGTCATTTGAACTGCCGACCAAAATTTTACGAGTACTTTTATACATCAAAAATAACAATCAGAAGGGGTTCTTGTATTGTTTTTCTCTAGCGGTTCCAATTTTTCCCTCAAGGGGTCGACTCAACGAATATAAATGAATCTTATATTTATGATACTTTTTTTCGTTGCTACTGTTCTTGGTAGCATTTTATTGCTCGTGAAAGGGTACGAATTGTTTTGCTGACAGATTTACGAGAAAAGATTCGGCGTTTATATATCTTTGACTGTTGAGAAAAGCAACTTTGATTGTGGAAGATGAATACTGATGAATACCCTATTATTCGTACATTTTACAATATGTTTTTTTTTACTATTTAGTAGTTTTAAAGCCACATGAACTGGTGAAAGGTTGGAATGATTAATAAATATTTTTTTCGACAATTCTTTATATTGAATCATATTTGTTACTTTGTAACACGGTTTTCTCCATACTCTTATTCTTAATGCCTTAAAATGAGCAACATAACCTATTACTTCTACAATTTTTACTATTCATTTCAAGTTTCATCACAACATTTTGGTTGTTTAGGTATTCATGCATCCTAAGTTTAACAAATGATAGCTCGTTATTAATTCGCTCCAGGGGCGCTGGAGAGCTGCGCCGAGAGGCTGAAGGCTGCTAACTCGATAACAAGACACAACAGCTTTCCTAATTGCAATTTATTGCAGGTGCTACAAACAAGACTGCTTCACTCAACGCGCACGTATTTTAAATTAATTTGCCAATTTCGACAAGCAATTAGATCTTGCACAGTGAATGCCTCTAGCAACTCGCTCTAGTAAAACATTGTTCCGAAATCTAAGTTTTGATGACAGGTGATAATGAGAGCACTTTTAAACATTTAATTAATTAGATTAAGCACATAGATATATAAATGAGATTTTCATAAAATATTGTTTAAAATAAAAATATTTTTAATACTAAGACAACTTTGGTAGAACACACGCTTACAATAATAATATACAAAAAACTAACAAAAAAAAACTAAAACATGTTTAAATACGTAATTAGGTACTTATTTTTGAATATTTTGCACTAATGCCTATGATCAATCATTGATAGTAAGATAGAGAATCCACAATCAATTTACATGATTTCAGAGAAATTAATTGTATCATAATCTGTAACTATATAATTTAGTTACTTTTTTACTGATAACTATATAAAGATGAGCTAATATTGTGGTAATTTCATGTAAATTATTTAAGTATAATGTAGAGGTTAAAGCAGAGCTAGTGCTCTATATTTATCGACATAAGTCTGTACTTTCAACTAGATGTTCAACTTATCGGTGATTATTTTCTGCTGCTCCTTTGTATGGGGGCGGGTATCCAATCCCCTGTTTATATTGAGAGAGCAATTAATTCAATTCAACAATAGAAAACTTTCCCGTTTTGAGGCATTGTGCTCCGCTTAGCCGTTGCTTTCTTGGCTTTTCAACGATTCTTATTATTAGTTTTCTATGAAACGGAGAACAGTCCTATATTATTATCTTTTGATTATATATTGCGTAAAATAGATTGCGTACTTAAATATGTAATTTTTTTTATACTTTTGAGTATACAACAAGCATATCTAACTGATAAAAATAACACCCACAATAACTTATAATTTTCCTATATTTTAGTTTTTATATGCCTATAGTAAAGTTTTGCAATCCAATTTGATGCGGACCGCTTATATTGGTTAGATTAAAAAGCTATGAAGAAAGCCAATGTTCAGCAATGGATTTTCAGCTTAATTGAAATTCAATAGCATCAAATATTGGTTCATTTATTTATTCCTCCACATCTTTTAGTGCACACTTGAACCTCAAACTCGTTTAATTAATTAACTATACTTATATATAGCAACATGCATAAGCACGATCAGCACGACTATTTTTGACATCATAATTCAAAATGCGATAATTTAAACAAAACAATGAAACTAAATAATAAAACTTTGATTTCGACATACAATACAATAAAACGCTATCAAAGTACAGGTATACAATACGGCAAGAGGATTAATTTGTTGACAGCAAATTGGATCCTAATGAAGCAAAGGCTCTTTAGGTAAACAAGACGATCGTCTTGCTTCTGTTTACATGATCCGACGGTTCGTTAGCTTTGTTCAAATCCAATCGCCCTCTCAGAATACAACTTCTAGTTCATCGTTTAACTGTACAGCGCAAATGGTTGTATGGATTGACAATCTATTGAGAGCTGTTCAATGGACCGTTCAATTGGAGATCAAGGTGAGGAGTAGGTAAGGCATAATTATTATTAATGTTATTTTACATATTTTGAATATTATAAAAAAATCAAATGCTTTAGTGCAAATACCATACTTAAATGAAAAAAATCATGTGAGGGACGAGATGTACAATTAAATTTCCTTATAGCATTTAACTAACCGGAGACGCCACGCGTACTTAATTCTACATAAAAAAAGTCTGCCACATTTTGCGCGCGGGGTAAAGAGACATAATATGCAATAAGTATTAATACTAACGCAATATGTACGTGTTAGACACGTCGCTACGCACACACTTCACAAAATTATTCAACCTAAGCAAAAATACACGCACACAATTATAAGCAATATATGAGCAGCGGTCTTATACTTTTGGCAGACGGGGTCGCCTGTAGTGTCCACTCCGGTTGGTTAAATAAAATACTCTAAGGGTAAACCTCATATTACTATTCCATGCCCCATAATTAATAGAAATTTGATTGCCATACGCAAATTAGACTTCTATTGACGTTGGTAGCAACTCCAATTGGCATCGCTTGTCGCATAAGCATATTTGCATATAAATCAGGATGCCTGTAAATTATACCTACGTGATTTCTGAATAGAGTGATTACATTTAATTCACTACTACACTATGTTTACATAATGGATATGTGCTCCAGAATGTGGTCAAGTGGTAGATTAAGCATAGGCACAGGATTAATAATAGTACTTAGCATAGGTACCCTACGTATGCAATGCCTCGTGTAGATAGATAGGTAGGTTATTAATGAAGTTCAAGGAGCTATTGAATTTATTATATACTTATAAGGTAAGCTTACTACCTAAACAGCCTTAAAGTTTCTATTGTTTTAGGTATATAGCGTTTCATGATATGCAAAAGACAGTATGTACATAAATACAAACAACAACGAACGTAAAGCGGGTACAAATATTAATTTCAAAAATCAACACCAAAATTTGAACTCTATTGTACATCTCTGTACTCAGTTTTATGCCAAAATAATAGTTTCTCTTTATGATATAGTAGATTCTGCTATAAGGTAGATTAATTTGCACAAAGATTCAAATTAAGTAGCAGTCATAGCCAACAACATCAATTTTATATTCAGTAATCGCGTTATTTTGTAGAATCAAGTTAAAGCAACTTTTCAGCACCCGGCTGCAAAGCGATTGCAGCATTGTGTTTGCAGATTGTTCGTGTAAACCTACAGCAGACACGATACTTTCAGCGGCGGCAAACAGCGATTTTGATGCATCTTTTTTTTATCTTTACTGGCTCATCCCAAAATTTACTTACTTTAATACCTTATAGGTAGACAAGAATGATGAATGTGATGGTCATGCTAGCATACTATGAAGACCTTAAATCCTGAGACTTGGATGATGAGATCAATATCAATAAAAAAACAATGTGGTGTTATATAATTTACTACTAACAAAATTATTTTTTGTTACTTGAAATAAAAATATCATTCATTCATAATTTTATTAGCTGTATATTTTTTTTATCTGAACACACTTTCTTGCAAAAAATTGTTTGATTCAGAAGTTTTTAAATCCAAAAAATAAACAAATGGCTTAGTTAAAAACCTGTTCCTAACCTTCGGCTACGGAACTCTTAAAGTGAATAATGCATCATATAGCCAGATATTTCTTTAATTATTATCAAAGGTACCTAGATAATTATTTTGAGGCTCTTTCAGACCATCAGACGATAGAATAATATAGGTGTGATCTTATTTGTTTTTTTTTTTAATTGCAAAATTTCTGTATTACGGATAAATCGCCAATCGCAGGCGATTGTATATAGCATGTCTGGTATGCCCTAACATAAACGATGACTACAACTCTCCATTATATTTGTTTGCTTTCTTATTCTGCTTTGATTTGTTGTAGCTAACAAAGCGTGCACCTTCTGAGTCAAGATCGTGTTCAACTTGACTAGAATATTTATTTTGCCCGCGATTGTTAATTGAGAGCTTTGGAAGTAATATATTTGATATAATAATCATATTACATGCATAAGTATATCAAGAAAAGTAAATAAACAATTGCTGAAGTAAAGGACTGAATTCAATAATAGTAGATTGTTATACAAGGGAGGAAAGGAATAATTCCCGTGCGAGGCATTTAGACGGCTATAGTCCGAGCAGGAATTATCTAGACACGCGGCAGCGTGTCAAGCCAAGTTCAAGCAAAGGAACTGGCTAGCCAGCGCCGAGTGTAATATTACACGAACCACTTGGTGCCACTTTTGACCCTTCTATAACTCGAAACCTCTTTAATGTAAACACATAAAACTACGTGTGTTTAATAAGATCCATCAGGACATGTAGAAGCCCAAATTTCATGAAGCTAGTATAACGTAGGTGGAATTTACTAATTACTTAAGGTATGTGTGAGGAGAGAAGATAAATCCAGGTTTCAGCGAATCGCACAATATTTATTATTTGTACTTTACAAAAGGTTAGACTCTTAAAGATAACCGTTAATGAGAGATTATAGGGGTCGTGAGATCAAAGTAGGCACGAAATCCAGTCAGGCAGCCGCTATGAAATAGCCAGCCACTTAACTTGAGATGGTGAGGTCAGCCGAAAGAGGTCTTCCACTGGACGCGCGCAGCCTTATATATGGCCCTCGGGGTGATGCGGTGCGGGGCAGCGAGGAAGGACCGCCGTAGGAGAATGCGCGACGTCACACACCCCCCCCGTTAGACCAGAATTTCCCTTAGCCGGGAAATTCGACTGCTCGCCGTCAGTAGATGGTGCTGGAGCAGACAGCTGGTCGGCGCTGGCAGGCAGCTGGTAGACGGCTGGCCGGCGCTGGTGGGCAGCTGGTAGACGGCTGGCCGGAACCCTGAAATTGGAGAAGTTCCAGTATAGTATATATACTAATAAGTGCATGTAGGTGGCTAACTAACAGGAGGATACGGTACTAGCCAGCGAACAGAATCGAGCCGAACAGGTTAAAGTAATTTGCAAAAAAAAATTGGTATTAATAAGGATTGATGTATTAATGCATAACTACATAAAACAAAATAAGCGCAGACAGCGCCACCGGTGCGCGAGCAGTCTAGCAGAGAACAAAGGAATGTTAAGTACCTAGTTACATAACATGATCGCAACACAAACAGGTGATACTACTACAATATTAATCGAACGCAGGAACTAGACTCGAGTACAGTCAACAGCACAACAATTCATACAAACTATAATGTACGGCTGAACGTACGAGGTTTTTGTAACTATTTAAGAAGATTGAATTATTTTTAGTTATAATTATTGTTTATAGTTGATTAGTTTAATGTCTTTGATATGCCATTCGCCCAGCGGCTTACCCGACATATCTGAAAGTTTATATACTAAGGGAGATTTTTTTGCTACGATTTTACATTTAATAAATTTAGGTGCTAATTTTTTTGAGAAATATTTATCCTTATCACTTAGGTAGAATGTTCGCCTCCAAACAACATCACCAACATTAAATTCTGCCGGCTTACGGCGAAGATTATACGACTGACAATTACGTTGATGAGCCGACAAAAGAGCCGCCTGTACTTTCTCGAAGATATTAGATAAATGACCAAGCGATTCAGCATAACAATCTATAGGCTCATGTACCATATTCTGATCTGACACAACATATCGAGATCCGCACGTTATCAGTTCACGACCGTAAACAAGAAATGATGGTGTGAAACCGGTTACTTCGTTAACGGCACAATTCATTGCAAATTGTATTTGAGGTATTATTGTGTCCCACACCCTGTGGTCTTTATCAATAAATGTGGAAATAGCTGTAGTTATAGTTTTATTATATCGTTCTACGGTGTTAACATGGGGCGTATAAAATGGAGTGTAGTGTAAATTGGGAATTTTATATTTAGATATTAAGTTTTTAAATTGTGTACTAATAAATTGCTTACCGTTATCTAGTATGACAGTTGAAGGAATGCCATGTACTAAGAAAACATTTTCTTCGAGGATTTTTGTTATTACTTCGGCTGTGGCTCGTTTTATAGGGAATAGCAAACAATACTTAGAAAAACAACAACAGACCACAAAAATAAAATTATTTTGTTTTCTAGTAGGAGGTAATGGACCTATCAAATCGATACTTATGACCTGAAATGGTTTAGAACAAGACTTAGGTCCACCCATAAGACCCAGAGTTGAGTGATTTTGATGTTTATGAGCGATACATTCATCACACGAATTAACCGCGCTAACAACATCCGAGTACATGCCTGGCCAATAATAGGTAAGAGATAAACGCTTAAAGGTTTTGAATATACCGAGGTGACCAGCAGTGGGCAAAGAATGGTTTTGTTTTATTATCTGTGATCTTTGCTCGGCCGGAACAACTTCTTTCCATTGAAACTCTCTAGTTAAAGGATTAAGACTTTTTTTGAAACGATATAGTTTGTTATTTATTATTTGATAGTCTATATAAGAAGTGGGAGATTTTGTACAGCCATTAAAAATATTCAAGTACCAAGGATCGTTAGTGGAAATAGCTGTTATATTAGAGTTTACGTTAAATGTTGTGGACATAATATTAGGATTACGGGAAAGAAAATCCGGGACTAAGTTATCAGAACCCCGACGATGCCTTATTTCGAAGTTATAAGCAGATAGACGAACACCCCATCTGGCCAGTCGGCCAGTAGGATTATTAAGAGTGAGGAACCACTTAAGCGCGGCGTGATCCGTATACACCACGAATTTTAGCCCATTTTCTACGTAACAACGCCAGTGTTCGATAGCAGATAGAACGGCAAGCGCCTCGCGCTCAGTAGCACTATAGTTACGTTCTTGATCCGATAGGGATTTACTGTAGAAGGCTATGACTCTTTCCTCCCCATTTAATATCTGGCAAAGAACTGCCCCTATACCAAAGTCACTGCTATCAGCGTGTATTTCAAAAGGTTGGGTGTAATCTGGACAAGACAACACCGAAGAGGAAGCTAAACAGCTCTTTAATTTAGTAAAGGCCAAATCCGCCTCCTGAGACCAAGAAAACGCTGGCGACTTTTTGCTGTTAGAAGTTAGTTTATTAAGGGGCGCCGCTAAGGAACTAAAGTTAGGTATAAACCTTCTATACCATGACGCCGCGCCAAGAAAACGACGAACCTCTTTTTTGTTAGTCGGTACAGGGTAATTCGTGATTGAATTAACCTTATCGGGATCGGCGTGAAGACCGTCTGAATCCACTATATAGCCCAAGTACTTAAGTTTATTTCTAAAGAAGTTACATTTATCAAGATTAATAGTTAAGTTTGCCTGCTTTAATTTATTTAATATTTTTGTTAAAAGTGAAATATGGTTACTAAATGAATTAGAAATGCAAATTATGTCATCTACGAAGCAAAAAACTTTATTTTCGAACTCTGGACCGTAAAATAAAATATCAGCTAAACGCTGCTGAGTCGCAGGTGCATTTGTTAAACCAAAGGGCATAGACTTGAACTGGAATGTACCACGAGAAGGAACATAAAAAGCAGTCTTGCAACGGTCCTCTTTTTTTATTAAAGTCTGCCAAAAACATTTTGAAATGTCCAAGCTAGATAGGTATTTAGCATCCCTTAAATTATCCAAAATCTCAGAAATATATGGCAATTTATAGGCATCTTTTTTTGTTACTGAATTTAATTTGCGACTGTCCAAACAAAAACGCAATTCGCCATTTTTTTTAGGAGTAAGTATTATGGGATTAGACCAAGGACTTTCCGAAGGCTCAATTACATCCTCCTTAAGCATTTCATCGACATGTTCTATCAAAATACGCTGTTTTTCGGGGGACATCCTATAGTAACGCTGACGAATTGGAGGACTGTCACCCGTATCGATCGAATGAGTAATGAGCGAAGTACGACCAAGACCCCTTTTCTGATAGGAAATATCGGTAAATTGAGAAATAATATTGTTAGCGACAGCCCTCTGATCCTCTGTCAGACTATCAAAAGAAACCAATTTACTAGCGGCGCCGGATTGTGATTCCGCGACACTAGTACCAAGTTTACTCGGTGGCGAAACCGTCACTATGTGGTCCGGAAACAAACCGAAACCCTTCCAGAAGTCCATACCCAGGATCAAAGAATTTTTTATTCCTGGTACAATATGAGTAACCAGAGAAATAGATTTATTCTGGAATACAAAAGGAAGAAGCACCGAGCCGAGCGACGAATATTTATCGCCGCCAGCAGTGATAAATTCTAAAGGTTTCGAAGTATCGAGTTTTAAACCTTTTAAGAAGAGATCATGGGAATTATTACCCAGAATGGTTAAACAAGAACCAGAATCGAGCAAACCAATAGTATTTTTACCGTTCAATGTGACAGGAATATAAGGAGTATAATTGTTTGTACTGCCGATCGAGGAGAGTTTTTTTGTATTAAAAAAATTGGCAACATAATGTAGCCAATTATGCCACTCAGTTTTATTTGTTTTAGTTTTATTAATCATAGATTTCCCTTGATCGGCCTTTACTAGTTTTTTTGAAGTTGACTATTATTTATTTTATTACATTTAGGACAATTAGTGGACTTAAAGCCCTTAGAACCACATTTAAAACAGATGAGATAACGAGGTTGCCGACAAGTACCTAAAGAATGCGAATCCGTACGACATCTCGGGCAATATTGTTTAGAATTATTACGAATCGAAGCATTTTCAATAGCACAAATTTGTTGTTCCAACTCGACTTCGTTAATAGGTGATGGTTTGGTGTTATAATTTTTATAAAAATTTTGTGGGTAGTTATTATTTTTATAAAAATTATAATTTTTATTGAAAGTTTTATTTGAAGTAGTGTAAGCCAATTCGGGAGCCAAAGTATTGGAAGTAACCTTGGGTGGTTCAGAAAATTCTCGGCTACGACTGTCATATTTTTCAAAGTCCCTACAGACGCTAACCAAGGAAGAAATATCCACAACATCAGCTGTTAGAAGAGCATTTGTATAGCAAGGCCGAATGTTATTTAATAGAATTTCTAGTTTGGAAGACTCGTTCATAGGTACGTCTAAAAGAGAAAATAATCCTTGCATTTTAGCGATGTATAAGGTTATGTTCTCCTTTTCCCCCTGTGTACGAAGCCTTATTTCCGATGTGAGTTTATAGTCATAATTATGCGGACTAAAATCACGTTTAAGTAAACGACAAAGATCGAACCAAGATCCAACACTATCTTTAATCGCACGGTACCAATGCAACGCATCATGTGAAAATATTTCAAAAGCAAAAGAAAGTATTTTAGTTTCAGGTATATTCCTACTCGACATAAATTCATTTACTCTCTGAATGAATGAACGCACACAAGTTTTACCATTAAATTTAAATTTATTTAATTCCGCAAACAATTTACGATCGCAAAGAATTGACTCAGAAGAAGGTTCGGGAATGTTCTGTGGCTCGACCCCGCGCGAAGACATCGGTTGAGACAATAGTGATAGGGTTTTATGATTTGCGTGAAAGTCGTTCCATACTAGGTTAAGTGGGTTTTTATCGACTAATGAAGCAACATCAATACGAGATAGCCTATAAAAAACATGGTTAAGAATAGAATTAGTTCTAGAAAATAGATTTTTCTCAAATTTAGACTGTAATACTTTGACGTTATTGGAAACACGGAGCAGGGAGTTACTAACCGCGGCTATATCCTCATCGGGAGAAAAGACGGACGTTAGGATATCCTCAGAAGGAGAATCGGACGAAAGTTTTAAAATCTGTTTACGTAATTCCTCTACCGTTGTGGTTTGAGAAATATTGCCGTTACGTATTTGGATTTCATACTCAAGTTCAGCTTTATTTAATAAGGAAAATTTAATAGTATACGGCATTATAACCAACCAAACGGCGCAAGAGTAATCACCCACACGAGAAAAAAAATACAAAGTTAAGAATACCGTTCAAAAGGTGCAGTAAGAAATTAATCTAGAATAGCTTTAGTAAGATAACAATAGCAGCCGAAAGCCTATTACAGTAGGTAGGTATAGCAAAAAAAAAAATTATTATAGCCACAGCATAAAATGCACATAGACCACACCCGAGACGCGTGGCGAGTCCGTACATGCGCGTGCTCAGGATAATTTAATTACGGAAGGCACTTCCACTAAGTAAAAAAAACACTTACGCACCTTTTGAACTGGGAAAAAAAACACAGAAAAAACACAGTAAATTAGGGCTTACACTCACCAGACCTCGTGCCTAGCCTTTTTTTCACGTTGGGCGCCAGTATAACGTAGGTGGAATTTACTAATTACTTAAGGTATGTGTGAGGAGAGAAGATAAATCCAGGTTTCAGCGAATCGCACAATATTTATTATTTGTACTTTACAAAAGGTTAGACTCTTAAAGATAACCGTTAATGAGAGATTATAGGGGTCGTGAGATCAAAGTAGGCACGAAATCCAGTCAGGCAGCCGCTATGAAATAGCCAGCCACTTAACTTGAGATGGTGAGGTCAGCCGAAAGAGGTCTTCCACTGGACGCGCGCAGCCTTATATATGGCCCTCGGGGTGATGCGGTGCGGGGCAGCGAGGAAGGACCGCCGTAGGAGAATGCGCGACGTCACACTAGCTCAAACGGTTATAAAGATATGAAGGTTAAAAAGTTGTAAATTTTAGCACTGACTGACTGACTTATAGTACCTAAACCTAACCTACTTCCAGATGACCTAGAAGGATGAAATTTGGAATCCAGCTCGGAAATTGTGTGTAAGCGAAGGAAAAATTCAAAAAATAAAAAAAAGTCAAAAAATAAGTGGTGTTCCCATACAAAAAACTTATAATACCTACGCGCTAAACAACCGGCCAACAACGGTGTGTCGTCAGCGGCGCGCGGCAGCACACCAGCCAATCAGCGTCACGCTCTGACTTATGGTACAAAATTATAAGCGGTAGCGATTTACTTAAAATTTTGCGGGTCGGTTGGTTTATACCTGCATAGTAGTTATCTTATAGTCCATGGCTCACTAAATTAACAAAGATCAGTGCCCAAGGTTCGATTCTCTGATTTCTTTTGAAAATAAGAAATAATATTTTAAGGTATAAATTTGTTAGTTCGAACTCTTTGTACCCTAAAAGAAACTCCAATGTGTATGTATACCAAGGTCAAGGCAATAGCGAAGTCTTATTGGTACTGATATATGTATGTATTGACTAGTCTAAGAATGCTGCTTGAACTCGCTCGCGCCTTGCACTTGTGCGCGGCTCACTGCGCTATACGACTTAAAATGCGAACGAACCAAAGTATGCTCTTAGCGGCGCTCATTCGCGCCAGCGTCCTCGTTATGCCCGGTTGTTTAGCAGAAACCCACCTATTAGATTGCGTTTAATGCTGCGTCGTTCGACTAAATTTATTTGAGTTATAGCTGGAATAGTCCAGATATAAATTATTCCTTTTTAGTATTGTACTTTAACGGCATTTGTGAGTTATTTAATATTACGCAAATCGTTTCTTTCAAAACCTCACTTGTTTGTAGCTCTTTTAGGTCAATTTGTCATTTGTTTATTAGGTAGGACCGTAGGAGTAAGATTCACGTGTAATTGAAATAGGAAGACACAGGAATATTAAACTAGTATAGAATAGTATTCCTTTCTTTAAAAAAAACACTTTAAAGCTAGTAGTAAGTTTTCTTGACAGTTAAATTTATTTTTTCTTTTTAAATAAATAGGTATTTCTGTATTTTAATAGCTAGGTACTTTAACTGTCGCACAATGAGTTGTACCATAGAGTTAATGGTGGATGATACACTTGTGTTATACCGCATTATTCCAATGCCTCCTGATGGGAGCTGCTTATTCCATTCGCTTGGATTTTCTTTGTTCGATTCGACTGATACACAACAAGCCAATAGGTTGCGAGCGACTATAGTCGAATATGTATGTCTGAACTGGGAAGATTTAGGTGTCTACACTTGCTCGGAAAGCGGCGATCCTTTCGGACCGGAGGAAGAATATAGAGCAAGCATGCTTCAATCGACAACTTATGGAGCGGTTTCTGAATTAATGGCCGCAGGAGTTTTATATCCTATTAAAATTGAAGTTTATCAGGATGGCGTTTTACGTGGTTAGTTCGGCGAATTAAAAAGGTAGCAGATAATGAATGGGCAATGCCTATTATCTCTAACATTCAAGAGAATGTAGACAATAGCATAAAAAAGAAAACCACGCAGCGGAAACGCAAAAAAAAACATTAAATAGGAATACTTGCCTAGTTTTCTTTACAAAAAGTAATGATATCCCACCAAAACATAAATGTAAAAAACGAGAGCCAAGTTCAATACAAAAATTATGCTTGGCGGTGAGCTTCGCCGCAAAAAGAATGGCGATCTAAATGAGTGCCAAGTTCTATGCAAAATCGAAATATGTTTTTATAGGAACAAAATAACATTATGAACAAGTATTAAACTCTATTTCTTTGCTTTATTAGATACCTATAACATTTGCTGTTATTTAAAAATGTGAGATCTTGAAGTAGGTCAGATTTGACTTGGCCAGTTTTCATTACATAAGTCATTTTATTAAGTTATTCAACATTTTAATTGTGTTAAAAACTGGCCAAGTCAAATCTAACCTACTTCAACGTTAATATTTTAGTGTTATCAGAAAATGCTTTTCTCTTAGTGTGTGCTGACCCTAATAAATATTTTTAAAATTAACACTGGCTGTTTATACTTCCACATTTTTTTTTTGTTGTTGAAATTTTTTATTGCCGGTTTCCTTCCAAATTCACTGGCAAAATTATGTTCTAATTTTGAAAATTCTTTCCCGCCCTAAGGAAGAAAGTGATTACTATGGGCTTTTTCGGCCCGTGGGAGGGCATGAAGCGTTTTCCACCCTATACTCAGATCAGTAAAACACTACTTTCCGAGTATGAGAAATGAAAAATATTTTTGCATATAAGAACATAATTCATAAGGAAGATTATGGTAGTATTAACAATGCATAAACGCGTAGGTACATAATGGGCAAGTAAAACAGTGAGACAAAATTATTCATATACAAAATCTAACAATAAGTATAAATTAATCCTTTTTCACGTTTATAAACATACACAGAGAATAAATTCAAACAATAGACAAACAAAAAAATAAGTTGTTACTGTAAGCAACCATGCACTAATATAATATTAACATCTGAGATAACGTTCAACGAGGAGAACATTTAACTTTTAGAGATAGTTACAAGAACCGCTTTAAATCCTATCAAGTTATTGCGTAGCGGGACTTACAAATGTCGGTTTTAAAATCATGTCCCCGTTAAAACTTTCCTCATGAATAATTTACGAATTTTCTCCCGAGATATGGTCTTGCGGCAGCAGATAAGAATTAAATTAGGATAAATTAATTTTTTATTAAAGCTTCTGAGTTAAGAATTATAGGAAACAATTTGATAAATGTTATTTAATTTGTTTAATTAATTTTATTTCACAATTGTTAACGGCGCACTTAAGTTCGCTGATTACGATTGCCGAAAGCTTTTTCTACAAATCAACCAAATAAGTGATGTAGAGAACGGTATGTATCATCAGTATGTTTATTTAATCACACCAATCACTACATAATATAAAACAAAGTCGCTTTTTTCTGTCCCTATAGGACACTGCCACAGACAGAAAGCATAAGCTTTCTGTCTGTAGTTTTAAAGATTTACTTTAAAACTACGCAACGTATTTTGATGCGGTTGTTTTTATTAGATAGAGTGATTTAAGAGGAAGGTTTTTATGTGGCGAAGCTGGGGCTGGTCTCTATTATTTTATAATATTATAAAAAAGGCGAAAGTTTGTGAGTATGTATGTTTATTACTCTTTCACAAGAAAATGGCTAAACCGATTTGCCTGAAATTTGGAATGGAGATTGCTTAGACTATGGAACAACACATAGGCTATATTTTATCCCGAAATTACGGCGGGAGCGAAACCCCGGGCAACAGCTAGTTAAAAATAAATATAACCAAATTAAACAAACAGAATTCCATTTAAACATATTATTAACACAAAAAAAAAACAACATCACAACAATTATAGATAACTGTCTATAATAAAACTATCGGATTATTTATATAACAACTAAACTATCTCAAAAGTAAGAATACGTTTATTTAATCGAGCTAATCGATTGAACTTCAATTGGATTTGGAAACCATATTCTTGCATTTGATAGCTCCTTTGATGTGGTAAATCGGTATATTACATACGGCAATTCGGTAGTCAAGCATAAGGCCCGTTTAAGATAACAATTAAAACCACTGTACCTGACTTTTGCACTACACTAACATATTACAAAATGGCCCTTCTGGTACAAAATAGCCCTTCTCCTATCGCAGCGCCCGTCAGGGCCCTTAATTGTTCCTATTTTTATGACAACATCTGTATTGTACAATTGTACATTCAGGAAGCAATAAATGACTTGATTTGATTTGATTACTATATATAAATTTTATTTGATTTTAAATATCAAAGTAGAAGTGCTCTCTCGGACTTCGTACTTATCAAAGATTTATAATAAGGGGCATGCAGATAATAATTTGAGTTCAAACCTTTGGGAGTGGCAGGTGAAGAGGTCTTCCCATAATTTTCTCAAGCACACCCTTGTAAATTGAATAAGTGCTCTTATATCTCGAATTTATAATATTAATCCCAAAGTATTCTAGATATTCACTCAACGCTCCTGCAAAATATATTTTACTTAATACAAGTAAATTACATAATTTGGATTTGGGAAGAGAGTTAACGTTATAAATGATTTATCACACAAAACGAGATATGAAATAATTCATATTTGTAGGTACTGCTAGTTTAGTGTTTTATTGTTAAAAACCATTACTTATAACCAAATCAAAAATGATAGTATTATTCGGTTCCGGTTTCATGGTAAATAAAAACAGTGATAGATTCAAGTGGCATCCTCCAGATTTTGACGATGCTCATCACGACGCGTGAAGTGCCTCCCTCAGAAAATAAAGATGGATTTACGAGTGCACAAATATCTTTCGCTATTTTCTTTTGATTAGAAAAAGTTATGGTTTTGACATTGGATAACACATATTTATATGTTTTATTTTTTATTTTAATCATTCATTCTAGTTGACAATCATAAAGATATACATATATTTACTTATTTTCCTTGGTAATCCATCTAAAACAAAATTAATATGTTAAGGTCTCCAAAAATGATATAGACAACCAACCAAACAAAAAGAATTTTCGCAGTTTAATACTGAAATCAAAATTAAATTTCAGTTCAACGAATATTTTGAATACATGCAATTTTATGTACAGTATACGTAACTTTGCGAGCTACATTGTTAATTAAAGACAAAGGTATACTAATGAGAGTGGCAGTAAGGCAGGAATGTTGATTAGCTGCTAAAAATACTCGGTATGATGAGCAATGCAGACCGCAGTCTGTCGAGGCACTCGTACTTCGTTAGTATTTATTGTACGCCGCTGAGTTAAGTGGGACTTCTATGCTTTTTGTTAGACTAGTTTGTAATTGCAAAATGAATAATTAACAAAATTTCGTAAAATATATGCAACTAGTATCAACCTAGAAAGATAAACAGAATGAGTGGAGAATGCTTACTTATTTTGAATCATTAAAAACCCTAGTCCACCCATGTCTATGACCTATAGTAAGGTCCATAACCGCAAAGATTTGTATGTAGTATTATCCTCTGTCTGGCCATACAACGTGGCTGTAGCCAGCCTCTTGGGCACTTTACCTTCTTGTGACGACAGTAATTTAGGTTTTATATTTAGTTTAATTTAATATGAGCATTTCGTTTTTATATTGATTAGTTTAATTTTATAGAATAGACTATGATAGCGTAATTTCATAACTTATGTATAATGAAATAAATCGAATTAATTATTAATTTATTTTGTTAACACGCTATAAACGCTGTCAAATAAAGCGGTATAAATAACATTCACGCACATTTCACGAAATATGTCTGATAACTATATGCGAATTTGCAAAAGTATCGGGGGGTTAGTGTAAAAGTTTGAAGAGATTCTTTTTACCATAAAATTTAATTCGATTTAATATTTTTTTTTTTCAATTTTAACTTTATGCATAATCTTTATTTTTAATAAAGAGTTTATAATTAATTGACTCAATTAATATAGTGGCTATGAATCTCATAAGTGTGTGGCGTATGTAGCTGCCAAAATGGCTAATGACCGCGAGTACAGCGCAGCGGTTGCGCGGGATCGAGCCAAAAACCAATTTGCAACACACTAATAATGTTGTTTGGCTATTCCATTAAATCCCACCGTCGATATACGATACCACAATTCAGGAGATAGATAATCATGACTTTTAATCTGTTTTTATGACGGTTGAGTGGTTTTATCCAAAATCTGGGAACATCTGCCACATTACTACAGATTTGATACTTAACTCAGTACAGAATAGGCAAATATAAAAAGGAAAAACTGCACACATGAGAAAAAACCTTTATGAGCTTAAACTAAGCTGTCTTTAAAACCATAAAACTTAGTCTTTACCTACAGCTATCAGATTGTTCAAAAACGAACAAAGATAATTACTCTAATTTTCGATCGCTCCATGACTTCCACTTTTACCGCAAAATTTTCAATCGGCACTAATTAAATCGTTTTTTGAGAAGATCGGAACAAAAAGTTCCGAACCCTCGAAAACGATAGAAATACACCTGGACTTTTGAACGCATATAAAAGTTTTCCAATTTACAGGGGCTGATTGGAAAATTTTCACCAGTTCGGGTGTTAATCGAACCCTGACTTTCTACAGGCTTAAGGATCGCATTTAATGTAATACCTGAAAGCAATACTTTATTCCAAATGTTTTAAACTTTTAACTCGATATTTTAAACCCCATCTGGTGCAAAACGAAGGGCGTTAAGTCTTACGTGTGCATTTTTGTTGTGTTTAAACAAATGGACTGATTTCAATTTGAAACTGTGTCGAATTTTTAAATTATTAAGCTTCTTTAAAGTCAACCTTATTTTGCATCTTAACACACATGCCCTAATACTGGATTTCCTAAAATTCATTATTTTTACTTCTATATCATTATAAACATAATCTTCATTAGTCCATCTACCTGTCAAGTTAATGCCTTTGCAATTAGTTGACATCGCCCTGCGTTTCGGCAGGTAGGTTAAGCCCGGTCCCAGTTGCAACTTCTCCGTTGCTGACAAGTAAATCTTTAAGACAAAACAACTAAACATACATTAAATATATAATGGTTTTATTCATTAAACCTTTAGGTATATATAAAAGCATGGCACAAGAACACTTAATGTAAACTTAATTTATCATTAACTAACTAACGAAGTATTGCTTTTATTTATAAGAAAATTTATCACCACTATATTATAACCCTGAACTCATGTGGTCTTCGTGTTTGCGTCAAACCGAAGAACTTGCCTTTGATTAAATGGCCACGTCTTACGAAAACCGGCGAAATACTTTAGGAATAAGTGTCTAGCCAATGCAGAATGCTGCCTTCGCCAGGGCGCATTGTATATATATGCTGCAAATAATCTCACAACCACCAGGTGCCAAAGACTGCGGAACGTAGAGGTAAAAAAAACTGGAAAGAGGACCCTGGGCTTCGAACAACCCGCTGAGAATGCAACCAAGGAAGTACTAAGATGGGAGAGACAAGGAGAGATTGTTATCGCAAACTTAACCGTACAATCCTGACTTGCACACAAATACATTAATACCTGTAACTTTAGGATAGTAACAGTAAGTAAGGGACACAACTTCCAAGTTATTATGACATTCCAATCAATAATATAGAGAAGTTCCGAATATCACGAATATATTACATATTTTGAAACACAATAGAAACACAAATTAAATTGTAGGTTTAAAAATCTGCTGAACAATCACAAATCTTTAGTTAAAAGTTTCCTCATGAATATTTCTACTGAGTTATGAGCCCGAAGAGGAAGATAATAAAATTCGGTATAATTTAATTTTTATTGTAGCCCATGAAGGAACAAAAGGGGCTTGATTTGAATAATAATTAGGTTTTTTGCTATCAGGCAGTAGGCACAACTAATGCATCAAAAATAATTGCTGCAATCATTCAAAGATTTTTCTTTAAAATGTATTAAGTCAATTAGGCATTGGCAAAGTCATAGGTATGTTTTTCAAGACATAGTAGTGGTTCGAGTTAATTTATCGTCTACTTTTTCTTTACCTAATTTAAACAGTAAAGATAGTACCTTTCTACGTTATCCTTTTGGAGCAATATAAATAGAAAACGTAAATATTTTTGTTTATTGGTCTTATGTTCATATAATAAAATAAAAAAATACTTAAAGAAAATAAGCATTTGACATAAATTACTGAATAGTACAGAGCTGATATCGAGCCTTACTATGTGTTAACGTAACTCTCGCGTTTTTCGCATGATTGTCGAAATTAATCGCTGTCTGGCAGCCGTGATGAATGACACAAGAAACGAATTCAAGTTACGTACAAATTGCAAGCATAAATTACGCTTTAATAATTCGCGTACGGCCCGCTCTCTCAATCACTGGTACG
This sequence comes from Apomyelois bistriatella, assembly GCA_947044815.1. Classification (NCBI taxonomy): domain Eukaryota; kingdom Metazoa; phylum Arthropoda; class Insecta; order Lepidoptera; family Pyralidae; genus Apomyelois; species Apomyelois bistriatella. The sequence goes on from OX345693.1 coordinate 6,386,288, forward strand.
GCCAGGTGTCGCCAACATAAATCCGCTCTAGTTAAAAATTACAACGGATCTTATTATGTCTAACATGACATTAGTTTCAATTAGAAAAAACTACTGTAAATACGTAATTAGAAACTACTAAGATGTCGATGGAAAGATGGAAATTATTATGATGCAAAGAAGAAAATGTATACAAATAAAATAGTTGACTGTGATGATACCTACTGGAAATATACTTTTAATAATATTTTAAAGGAAGAATGTCGTCAACCTTTTTGTAGAGTTCAACACGCTGTAATTAAGATAATAATATTTTTTTTTCTACAAAAAGGTTGACATTCTTCTTGTAAAATATTATTAAAATATATTTCCAGTAGGTACCATCGCAGTCAACTATTAATAAAGAAAAAGAATGATGGCGGAATTTGTACGAATAAAAAATTTAAATATAGAGAACTTAAAATAAATTGCATTAGTAAGAATACTTCTCTAGTAACATGTTTACCACCACAAAAAAAAATTAAACCCCGGGGTTATTTAAATATTGCATTTTATAAAAGTCGACCTTTAGTTTCGTTTTCATTCGCCATGTTTAAGGCAACCGAAACATTATGTCACCCTGACAGTTGTTAGCATTGTCAAAGCGATATTGACAGTTCATTATGGTAGGTTAGATTCATCGATTTAGTATCTGGGGGCTATTACCATCTCTTAAAACCATGCAAGATCCAGTGAGCGAATGAGATGTCGCCTTACATGATGTATTGCGCTGTCCCGCTTTCTCACTGAATCTTGCATGGTTTTAAGAGATGGTAGTAAGCCACCTGGGGGTGTTACCATCAACTTTTTAAGTAGCAGGCTCACTATCAAAAGGTTTACTACCATCTCTTAAAACCATACAAGAAAGAGTGAGTAGGCGAGACAGAGTAACACAGTAAGACGTCATCTCCTTTCATCATGTATTACGCTGTCCAGATCCAATGAGTAAGTGAAACAGCGCAATACATGATGTAAGGCGACATCTCGCTTACTCACTGGATCTTGAATGGATTTAAGAAATGGTGGTAGGCACCCTGGAATGTGTTCCTGAGCCACACAATTTATGTAACAAATGCCCTTATTTTTTGTATATCTTTCTTACAAATTCTACTACTTAAAATGAATATTTTTCTTAATACATAAAATAAATCATTTTACTGTTAGTTTGGTGTAAGATTTTGTTTGGCGTCGAATTGGCCAAACAAAGAAAAAATTGCCACGTTGACAGAGGCATAAGTATAAAAAATATCATTGGTCTTTTCCTACTCATGGACTTCCCTATTTCGCCATCTCACTTTTTCACCAAGTAAAAATTAATTGCTTAATCACAGGTACAACTACTTAATCTATGAACCCAACCTCTACCATAATGAACTGTCAATGCCGTTTTGACAATGCTAACAACTGTCAGGACGACATAATGTTTCAGTTGCGACAATAATGGCGAATGAAAACGAAGCTAAAGGTCGACTTTAAAAAAATTAAATATTTAAAAAACCCCGGGGTTTAAATTTTTTTTGTGGTGGTAAACATGTTACTAGTTATGTATTCTTTCTAATTCGATTTATTTTATGTTCTCTGTATTTCAATTTTTTATTCGTACAAACGATGTATGGAGTTTCGCCATGACTCTTTTCATAAAACAGAGCCGTGTAACGATGACAGCGGCAAAAATATCGCATGGCTGAAACATCCGAGTGAACGAGTTGCACCAGTGAAAATTAAGCGCAATAGGAATTCACTGCAGGTTAAAATATTGAATGTACAGATCTTCTTTTTCTTTTCGTTTCAAACATTCAGAATTTTGTTATTACAGAAGTTTACCACTTCTATGGCACTTTCTGTGCTGACGTGAGGTTTATAGTACAGCTTACAGGTTAGTTTACAAGAGAAGTGGCATGGTTTGAAGAGCATGATCACACTGGCATTGAACCCAAGACGTAAATATGTAGCTCCAGCGTTCTAGATTATCCAGTGTGGAAAGTACAAATAAATAATGAATAGGAAGATTATACCATAAATTATTATATCTATACTCTCCATTACTACCATCATCATTTCAGCCACAAGCAGTCCACTGACGAAAGCTCCTCAATATATTTTTAATTGAAAATATGTATAAATGCGTGTTCGTAACGATCACGTGTGCCAAAAAAGGACGAGGTTGGTCTACTAGAATTGGTTGTCATTTGTGCCATCTCTTTCTTGTCCGGATCATTTCTTTGAAGACTTTTGGCTATTGGTCCAGGTTGTTATTTGTATTGTATTACCTTTCTACAAGCAAACAACATGAACTCAACCAAGGTGTAGCGCGACACTCTCTATCTAAGGTATTAGAACTCTGAAAATAACTGACTACTAAAACAGCAATTCGGATACGTTCGCATTATGTATATACTCTCTATATTTTCTGCAGCCAGCCCCTGCTGACAGCAACTTATGTTCTTTTTTTTTATTACCTCATGATACAGACGAAAAGTTCAAAAGGAATAAATAATGCCTGTCACATCCCTATGAAGTAACTATAAAATTAACGTTAATAAACAAAGCAAAATTTTTCCTTCTTTATTGCTATTTGTTCACGTAGAAAAATCTAGTGTTGTAACCATCAAATCGTAACGTTCGGTAGATAATTATTCACAAATCAAAAATGTCTCGAAACACCCACTAAACGAAAATAAAGAATTTTTAATTTAGTGGAAAAAGCAACGAACCGTCTCTTTTTTTATAGCTGGCCAATTGAAACGTTTCCAGCTCTCTGAATAATTCATCTTTCGTTTGAACAAAGACGAAGTGGGCCGCGCGGCGATTCTTTGATCTTTTGTAATTGGAATCGATGCTCATATTAAAAAGAGAAATTCTTTAAAGCAACCGATGAAATGCATCGAAGCCATTTTCTTCGAGACGATTAAAGGAGGCAGTGATTTCGTGCCCCTAAGGAAATGTCCGCCACTTCCTGTCTTGCTCACATTTAATTTTTTGTAGATTCTTCTACTTGTCCTATCAATGATTTTGTTCATAATTTATTGATGTTCACAACTTTTTACCATATTGTGTTTAATGAATACATAAGTATATTTTTTTGTGTTGAAATGAATGGGTTATGGGACATCATGCTGTCTTTCCACATAGTTGAGAATAATTCTCAGGTATTTTTTCTGTTGTGACGATAAGAGAGTATAACTAGCTTGGGTGGAATATAAAGTTTTAGTATTTTCTAAATATATGTACATAAATGTATTTTTTTACATCTTGTACTATCATCTGTTATACCTGCAGTGCATTTCAAAAGCATTATGAGTCAACAAAACATGGAAAAATTACTCTTATCCCAAGTACATGTGCAAAATTTAGTGAATCGCCTAATGGCATCATGTCTGGTCCATATAAGTAGCACCGTATTATCCAAGCTAGTGTTATTATGTTTGCCAAAATAAGCATACTAACTCATATTGTGGTAGTTGCTTATCTAAGCTGTTTACTCTGTGGCTCTTTGCCTGTCGTCTTAAATCACACGGATTTAATACCTTACAACGTGATTACGTCGTAAGGTGTAGGTAGACTTTAAGTCCGCCATTTACATATTTTTTAGTTAAGTTTATTATATAAAATAAATAAATAAAATACAATACTCTTTATGGCATCAACCAAATGTATCGCATATATAAAACTAAGTTATGTACAACGACGGACTTATCAGAAAAGTTTATGGTTGTTCGTTAATAATATTAATAGATAATCATGCCACATTGTTTCTTGCATAGTATTTTCGGTCATTTTATTTACGAAATTAATAGAAAATACTTTTTTGGTCTGCAATAAAATATTAAGCATTAAGAACGATATTCGTCAATAATATAGGTACCTATGACAACAAATTTTATTAATTTCATGTGTCCAGTAATATCGAGAATAGTGTCTATCGAAATTACTTTGGCAACTCTATCAATAAAGTCGCAAACTTGTGCAATAACATCAGCAATCGATTACATAATAGAACGAAGATTGCCGTTTGCCGTCTCCGTGTTGTTTTGCTGTGCTTAACTAAAATAATATTGTTTATGTAAGTAATAAATCTATATTTTTTTTTTTATTTCTTAGTTAAGGGTAATAGATGGCTCGACGTGACCTCCGACACACTCCTCCCTATTCTGCACCACCCCTTGCCAGTAAGGTAATTTATACTAATTATAAATTAGAAGAGTTTGTTTGTGAGTACCCTTATAAGTTTATAAATACTGTTTGCCTTTAAAAAATCTTTCTGCATATTATTATGATTCTTTGGATAGTTTAAGGACTATACACACACACTACGGTCAAGTGAAACCATGGGAAACAACTACATTATTTCAAAGTTACAAGATGATAATATTTTGATAAACAGACGGATAATATCTTTAACTAGCAAAATTTCACCTAAAGATAATATTATTGTACCCTTTTGGATGGTTAAGCCTCCTTCTTTTTAGAATATTAAAGCTAATAACGCAAAACTGTTTCAGCTATAAATAAATCGTTTTCTGACTAACAAGTTAAAACTTAAATTCACAAGTCCACTGTATAAATCCAACTCATTTCAACTTCACGACGATAGTCTGAAGAAGTTCAAAATTTAATCCTAGCATGAGTAAGAGACCAGAAAAGTTAACCGCCCAAAACTTTAACGTTTTCACATAAATATCTACATCTGAACGAATTTTATTTTTTTGCTATAATACATAAACTTTTTGTTTTCAGATTCAATAATGGCTCATCAGAATTACCAATATTCACGATTTAGTTACATTGGAAATGGCCTATTTGGAAGTCGTTCTTTCCTTTTTAAACGATTTCTTTTGATGGCACTGGAGTTCTTGGATTTGATTCCAATATTTTTAACTTCTGTCATTCGTTCAAAGTCAGTAATTCGAATAATTTTCATGCGACTATGGCGTGGTTTTTAGCGAGAATCAGGTTTCAAAAATAGCAAGTACCTAACAGAATAATTACGTCACAAAACTTTGCGAAAATGGCCGATGGTGTTTTCGATAGAATTTTAAAAGTTTTGCTGCCAAAGAGGGCTTAGAAAAATATGAAAACAATTGTTTCAATCTAAACAAATAGAAAATAATTATTTTTAACAAAATACAAGTCTACTAGCCTGTTCTCCATTGCTAAATATGTTTCATATTGACTAATGAAGTCTTTCCCCACCACATTTGTAAAAAGTGGGAGGACGGGCAGCGGTGCGATGCTGGTTTTGTGGCATTCGTCGCTTGTGCGTCGAACAATTAATGGTGCCTGAGGATGACTCGCGTAGAGGTGAGACACGTGTCGCTAGGGATGTGTGTGCAATTACCGGCCGGCAGTAGTTTGCATGAACTAACTGGTAGTGAGTACTTTGGTAAGTACTTGTTTCATTATATCTAAGCCTTTATTAAGGTAAAAAAGAGAAAAATCCCATTATTTTTTTATCAGACATATTTATATATATATATATTAATTTAACATTTTACACAAAACACTAAAGACTTAATGCTAAGAGCATTATCTAACAGTAAACCTTTGGGTTAAGTAGATTCATCTCATTCATGATAGAAAAAGTTCTCTACAAATGTAGGAAATATCTAAATATACTCCTTAAATCGCACGGCAAAGTTTGGCGCTGCGCTGTCGCGACTAAAGGATTAGTGAGCGAGAAGACGTGTTCGACAATATCACCTCTGACTTTATACTGGTACATTTAACACTGATACATCGGAAGTCTTTCAATGCACGCTGTTAGTATGTGTCAGATAAGAAATACGATGTTTTCTGTAGTCGGTGCAAAAGTTTTTCAGATAATACAAACGATATACTTACTGTTTTCTTCTATTTTTTTTAAGAAGGTAATCAATTTATTATATTTGTTAATAAATTAGCAACAAGTAAGTCCCGTCATTGGTGTGCAAATAAGTACTAATATGGTTTTAATATGAAAATAAAAGTTGCTTTTATAAACCTCCAAAAGAAGTTCTTTAAATTATGATCAGGATCAGAACATACTGAAATATGAAAGATGGGGTAAATCTGCTTTTGTATGTTGTGTTTCTTCATACTATGTAATTCAATGTAAATCCGTTTTGTACAATTATTACAAACAAATTCGACCTTTGCCTAAAAATATAATTGTAGATAAACAAAGAGAAATATAGAGTATTTTTCTAAATAACGTTTTATCTTTAGTTCTTAATCTAACATGAATGATCAATATCCGTGATGTACTATCGTTGAATTTGCAATATCTTAGTACCTAATAGGCAAATAATAGTTGATGATACTTGGGAGCTCAATCTACTTGTGTAGTAGATTACCTCATGCGGGCTCTTGACAAAGCCGGAGTATTAACACTGCCGAGTAGATACTAACATTAATATCCATATAATAATCAAAATCGGTTTAAGATTGATATATTTTCTGTCAATCTTGTTATAATGTCGTTTTATTTTAATATTTTAAGAAAAGAGAATAAATTCCGTTGAATATTTCAAAAAATTACAAATAGTTGTAGATGAATTCGCACAAGTTTTAAATATACGAGGAATAAAAAAAATCTGCGAGATGGTATTTTTCATTTTTTTTTATTCTTCGTACGTATGAGACGGATATATAGGTCCTAAATAGACTATTTGTGATCAGATTAGACCGCTTAACAATGAATGTATTCTATAAGAGGAACCCTTTTAAGGTCCGGAACCCTTAAACCATATTAAACAATTCCACCGACAGGGATTCCGTGCTGAATAGGTGTTAATAGCAAAACACTATCTACGGGGTATTGAACACAAGATTTCATTACGCGTAGTGGCCGGTACCGTCTTTATAGTGTCATAAAGGAGGAAATAACATTAAAGGGAGCGTAAAAACGACGACCTGTGGCATTGCATTCCAGCCTTAATGCCCATACAGCGACGCAGTTTCATTCCAGCTCTTAGCTACATTGATAGCGCTTTTCGTAACTAATTGTATAAGTCATTATTTAAATCCTGTTAGTTCCTGTTCACACCGCAGTCGCTGGTTGAGGCCTGTTTTTTGCAGAACTATGTAGTCTTAAATAACTAGCTTGCAATGCGCAAGACTCTGATTTTTCTAATGGTTAGAAGAGCCGCAAATTGTAAATGTATTTTTTAAAGATTTCAAGTAATTTCATGTTAAGTGATGTTAATATAGCCCTGCATGGCTTGTAGTTTACATAATATTTATGACAAGAATCTTCTGTCCTTTGGTTGCATACGAAACATTTTTCTCATTGCAAAATAGCCAAGCAGCGTCATTTCCAATGTCAATTATCCAATATACAGTAACATCAACGATCTAAAACAAACACGGAGCGGCAACAAGTCACCACATACAAAGCGAGCCGCATATGCGCGCATTAAAATTAACACGCCTGTTAATTGATGTAAACAACACAGGGTAGGTACTAATGGAAGAGGTATCACTCCATTTAATTGCCCATACATGTGTTGAGGTTACCACGTTAATTGGAACTAATAACGTTGGCAGAGCTGCATTGGAACTACACGCTAGTAAATTACTTTATGAGAGTGAATTCTATGTAAATGTATATAGTGAATATTGCATGTATTGTATTTCTATTAAAGGTTTTAAAAGGTTGATAAAAACAAATTTTATTAAGATAATAAGAACATAACACACACAGCACTGGACCAGGTATAAACTACATAAATTAAAATATTAGAAGAGTATTCAAAAGTAACACAGAGTACTATTTGGTGCATTAGGATGCATTACATACATCTCTGCCAACCTCTACGGGAGACAGGCATGATATATATATATCTATGATTGTACGTTAGGATAAATAAGAAAGACCTGTAATTTGTTTTATATAAGTCATAAAGCAAATTGTTGAGAAACCTCCGAAAAAAATAACTGTCCATATTGCTATAATATAGTATAATAAGTTAGCAAGAAAATCCTAGAGAACACATGGAATTCCTTGTACAAACAATCCAGCTGTGTAACTGACTCGTAACAGCGGGAAAATAATATATTTAAGATACACTAACACATTTCACGGTCTCGCAGAGAGAAGTACGTAGTCGGCATAGTTGAGAACTAAAACGTAAACAGAAGCGGGACGGGCTCTACCTCCGAGAGCTAATATGTTACTCAGTAGAACAAAGTGCCTCGTTTGCACCAAGACCAATAGTCGGACAGTGCATTAGTTAAATGGATACGCCTTGCTTTAGTTCCGACTAAGTTACCCACAATCCGACCAGTAACTTAGATTACCACTGTTTGGAATCGAATTGCAAACACTATCTATTATTAGACTGAAACTACGTAAATTATCATCAGTATATGCTCTTACTCTATTATTTTAGTGAGAAGAGCAAAAGGAGGTGGATATAGTAAGGATGATAGTTAAGGCAGAAGAAAGACGAAATAAAACGGGAGCCGCGGTATGGGCAATTTGGTATAAAAGAGAATGGTGGAACTCCATTGACAAAAGCACTAAATGTAATTTTTATAGGTACTTCTACTTTAAAATTGGAAGAGTTATTGATTAAATGAATATTTTAATTTAGTAATTTTTATTTTATATTATAAGAGTTGAATGAATATTGTAATCATTTTAGGGTCATACCATGCCAAATTAAATCTTTCATAAACATTTTACATTGTATTATTTGTTTGAGAAACTAAATACCAATGAAATGTAAATCCAAATGAAGCTAATCAAAAATAAATCCAAGACGTTGGGTCCGTCTTGGATTTATATTTGATTAGCTTCATTTCCATTCCACGATAGATTACATATACCATATCACTATAGATGCGATATTATATATTGTAATGTAATATGAAAATCTGTCTAAAAAAGTAAAGATTTAGTTACAAAGGGTTTAAACCTTCTGTCCTTACTAAAGGTCACAGACCACAATAGCGCGTTGTATATTTTTCTCTGGATAAAAACTGCAAGTGTCGCCTGGAGGGTGGTAGGGGGTGATGCTAAATGCAATATTCAAAACGACTCCGCTATGGGGCACTCGGGACGCGCAGACACACGTATGTGTTGCTGATTGCTCTGAGAATAGTACCCACGGTATGAATCTGCGATGTAAGCTCACTACTGCTACGAGAACAGTAATTTATTCTATTTATTTTCATGTAGAGAATTTAAAGATAAAAATGGGAATACTCGTAAAATTCCTAACTTAATTACACAAAACTTTATTTTTATCAAATCTAACAGCTTAACAAAATTGCGCCCACAGTTGGACATGGATAATAATATCAAGCAATGTATGATGATATCAACTTTTATCGGTGCCCGAAACTCAGACTCGTTTGTGAATACCGAACAAATATTAATTAACAAATTTTAGAAACACATTATAAAAAACCGACACCTAAACTATTACTAGGGTTACTATAACTCGCGATTCTAATCCCCATCAGCTAAGTTGAACACCTTAAAGGACCTTAAATATAGTATTGTTTACTGTATGTATGTAATAATATCTTCATCATAAGTACTTACAAGTCATTCAGATCAATGCGGGTCAAGTGGCTGTAATCTCATTCAAAAAAAGAAATGATTTTTTCTTTACCCAGATGGTTATTGGCAAAGGTCGTGCGTTGTCAACCGTACATATTTGTTCACACAAGCCAACGCATGCATGAAATCCTATTTTACGGCTCGTATCCTTCCGTTTAGAGCGCCTTTTGAATGGGCCGTGTCTGAACTCGAGCAAATATCTTAACCCGTATGCCTTCAAGCGTCTACGTCAGAAAATCGACAAAATATATTCCTATAGAATAACAGAAGTTATCAGATACATTTTTACTTATAACTACTTTTTTCTGTCGTTTTTATTAAATTTTAATATTTTTCCCATCTGATTCTAGGGCCTTTGTATACTGTTAAGTAGGCTAACAGGCATACGGTCCACCTTTTAAGAAACAATAACTGTAGCCAATAAAAGGAGTTTGCGTGAAGATCTAGAGTGACCTAGAGGTCGTGGGCTGTTACAAATGCATACTATGCTTAGTTCTTTTTAGTTGGTTAGGGCGTCGTAGGCTTGAATTACCTTATGTCCGTATCTCAGCTTCCATGTGGTGGTCGTCAAATAATGTCAGAGACTGACTTCAAAAAACTCTGACATAAGAATATGCATAATCTATTTGTAGTTGTAACTGTTATGTGATAATTTGTATCTACCCATATAAAAAACTAATTATGTTATTCTAACTGCTGCGGTTTTTAAAAGATTAGCCGAAATGTAATCTTAATTAAACATCATATTGGGACATACAACAATACGATATACTTCCATACAAATTCTTTTTACACATACAACTTTTAGTCACCCAACAAAAATCTAACCCAAGGTGGATATTAAATTATAAATCCAAAAGTATTTAGCTGATAGTCCACTTTAATTTAGCTTTAATAATCTCATAGCCGTATGGAAATAGTGGGCGGGCCCTGGAGTCATAGATATAGCGAACACCGCCTGGGCGTCGTCGCGCGTGCACGGTGCACCACGTATTATAAATTAACCTATTAACTTCTTCAAAGGTTCCACAAAGTGTATTTTGAAAAGCTAAGCCATTTTAATTTTTTTAATTTGTGTAAATAGTTTTGTCTATGATAATTAAATGTAAAATAAAAATGAAATCTTATCCTTATTATTTGATTTGATTTTTGTTGGTGGAATCTGCAACCAGTTTCTAATTTAAGTTTGTATTCACTTTTATTTGTTCTATAAAATGTATTTTCACTGAAAGTAACATCAGTTAACTGAATAAAAAAAACATACATGGGATAGGTCTGCCATTGTAAACTATGTTTTTCTATATAGTGTTTTATTTTAAATAACACAATAAAGTTATGACATGTAATCAATCAACAGCCAGAAAAAGGTTATAATGACTGGAAATCCCTAAGCTACCCTTCACGACAACCAGGGAAAAACTACTCTATAGCCGAAAGAGAGAGAGAGAGAGAGATAAATCTAGCCTAAGTAAAAGGCATAGTCTACATTTCACCACTATATTAATTATGTAACAAGCGGAGCCGCAGTCTACAACCGAATACATGATACACAAGTTACGGTTCGGTTACAGAAGAACAAGCGTAAACAATGAGGAAAATAATAACGAACACAACACCAGATTGAAATGCGGTTAAAACTCGCTCAGTCACAAAAGGTCCCGTGGGCCAGCGTTTATTGTTCGTCGCATTTTAATGAACCCTAGGACGAGCGCGATGAATACCGATGAAGGGCCTCGTGGCTACAGGCTACATGTTTATAAAACATGAATTTTACAGCCATTGATATTTGCCGGATCGCTGTACTGGGAGAACATGCTTTTATTTATGTTGAGAATGTATGCTTCTTTTTATTTTAATCAATTTGTTACGAGTTTAGTGTTTAATATGAATCAAGGCCCATCCTGGCTTAAAAATAAACTATTTTATATAATCCTGTAGATGACAATTTAACAAGCAACACCAATGCCAAAGAAGGGTAACGTCTAATTGAAGGCCAGCCTTTCTAAATAATGCCAAATCATTTACTAAGTATTTAGAGACTTAACAAGAAACAGTCATATAGTTGAGAATGCAACTCATTGAAGTAGCCGAAATTATAGGTACTTTTCTTTGCGAATAACCGCAGAGTATAATTTTTCTCCTCATAAATCACGTGACGTTCGGCTGTAAATTACTTGTGAGCATAATAATTTTGGCGCTTAGACGAATAGCGGCTGCGGACAATGAGAAATAATTAAAAGTGATAAATCTCCCGGCAGGTAACAAAAACGCGAAGAGCTTAATAAACGTCGCATGTCTGTGGCGGGGTCGTGGGAACAAGCGCACGCGGCGCCTCCTTACAGCCTTATTCGAAACTATGCCTCTCATCATAGCGTTTATATAAGTTTTTATAATAGAAAATATTGAACACTAGTATTTTTATCAAAATAGTGCACAAAGCCGTCGGTAAAAAAATATTTTATAAAAAAAATATCATACATAAATCAAATATACAACAAAGTGAATTAAACAATGTAAATAAAATCCATTGGATAACGTCACACGACGTGATTGGCACCAAACGGTCTCTGGAGTACCGTTACAGGAAAAACTCAATTTATCTCGGAGCGAGACTCGGGCCAGAATAGGGACCGCGGAATCCCTGCCGGTTTGCTTACAACCTGAGATTATAACGGACACCTGAAACCAATGCCTCGCTTAATTATCATTTAATTATACCTGACATTTGTGTTCTTTGAATTTTAGATTTGAACATTAATTTTATTTTAAATCGCTTTCCCTTGTTTGTAAAAAATGAGTTCTGACACATTAGGATAATAATTTGTTCAAAATATTGGCGACAATAGTAAAGCTGTTATTATTTTCTATTTCTAAAAACTATTAATCTAAGGTAAACTCACTACTTAGTGTCCTAAAGCTCTGACGCCCACGATGTTTGGCCATTTCGATCAGTCTTGGTCTTGGGCCACGAGTTTAATTCACATCAGATCAGACTGATGATCTTGAGCTCAGCTACGATCATGCGTCGCTAGGTCTTGGCGTTTGTGACTTTCCGCTTGCTTGGGAGGTCTACTCTAGAACTTATCTCTGTATATGTATTGGATCCCGACAAAGTATTTAACCAATTCATAAAGACTTACGGTATATTTAAATACTTTTAATATATTTTGGTTCTCTCATCTGACTGACAAAAAGATATTCTTCTCTGCACCACTGGTTATTTGACTGGTAAAAAAAGCCTATGGCTTTAAGTCCGCCATTTACATTTGTAAGTAATGAAGTTAAATAAATAAAAAAAGCACTTACGGTGCCTGATCTGAAGATCTATTAACATTTTTCGACATCACTCCCACAGTTGTATGTTGGAAATTTGACACCAGGGTACGCAGAGTCAATTGAACTTATACCCCACACGATGTGAATGAATCAAAGAATTAATGATATTTTTATTAAAAAGAGTAGATCCATACCTGTAAGTCACATTTATTACCAAGACGTAGCGATAGATGTAGACTGCATGTGAGACACTTCCCACGCCCGCCGTAGACTGAACCCGTAGCCTCGTAGCATCCTCGTAGCGGTCGTAGAGCATGCAATGTTATTAACCTTTGTGAAATGCACACTTGCCAGTCATACGTTATACTCCATTCTTACATAAATCAAATTGTTTTGTTGCAGCACATTTCTCTAGCTAACTTTACCTTTACCTGCTTAGTACATTATGTTATCTATGTCTTCTAAACGTAAATAATATATTAGGAACGAGACAGTGTAACAAAAAATTTACTCAGACATGTTGTAATGGGACCGCTATATACAAAGAATTTGGAATCGCGCGCGATTTTCCAGGCAATTTTTTTTAAATCTTTGGCTTTATATGATTCAAAAAGAAAATTACTGTTTTGATATAAAACAAAATTAAATTACAATTTTATGAAGAGGATAGTCAATATACCTGGGCGCTGGTGTGCGGTAATCAGGTGTACTGACGCTTTGACTGTCAAGAAAAGTCAAGTCGTTTGAAATACCAAAGGATTGAACTAATTGTGACTAAAATGGACAATTTAAATTTTAATGACAAGTTATTTGAGTAAGTAATTCCTTGTAGTTCGAACCGCCATACATCAAGTAGTTAGCAACAGAGGGGTGCGACACGTAGTAAGTACATATAGAGGGTTGAATAATTTACGATTGCACTAACTTTGGCCGGCATGGCTACAGATGCCGAGTACATATATCAAAGCCGAAGGTTACAAGTTCAATAAAACTTTAGCGGAAGTTATTCAAACGCGTCGGCCGGTGAAAGCTGTTTTTAACTTCTGCTCCCAGGGGAAACCCCGTACGGCTAAAGAATCGGTTGGTTATGAAACTGGATTTTAGTTTAGTGTACTTACTTGTATTCTACGTAGTTTTACTCTGAATAACTTTTTTTTAAATAAATAAAGCATCTTAAATCTTTGTTTTATTTTTAATATTAAAGAAATTAAAGGACATCTATATTTATTGATAAATATAGATGTCCTTCAATTTCTTTGCGTTGTTGAAACAATACATACATTTATCAAATTTAAGTGTATTAAAAAAAAACACTCTTTCGAACACCCCTAGTTTTATTATTATACAGAGTCCAGAGTACGGGTAGCAATCATACAAAACTTATCCTCATATAAAAGTCGAATCGTTCCAAAAGTGTGCGCTGTCCGATGTAAAGTAAACTTTTAACTACCTACATGCCATGGGCTTAGGTTCATAATTTTCCATTTGAGAAAATTCGAGCAATCCGTACAAAGGAGATTATTATAGTGCCTACATTGCATTGTCAAATTGGTGATATTAGGTATATTTTTAATTCTTATATGTAAATAACCCTTGATCGTCGGGCGGTACCCGAGTACCACATAACAATAGTTTTTCTATAGTGTCTTTATTCTCGGTAGGAAAGGGGCAACATAAACGTGTAGTATCGTTGGTAGTAATAGCATATGTTTTTATTTCGGCATTAAATACTTCTTATATTTACATATAAAATCATTTCGTTTTACCTTTGATAATAATAAAATTGATAATAAGGCGTCTACAGAAGTAAGATCATTCCTACGAAATGACCAACATTTTAGTATTTTTACGTGTACCTAACGCCAAAATTTTATGGGCACCTCGTTTTTCCATTAATCGTGGTTTACCAGCACTTTATCCTGTTAATTTACGAGTAGTAAACAAGTTTAAGCTTAGAATTTAACGCTATAACGCTCTGTTATTTATTGTAATCGTCACACCTTGGTATTCAGATAAGTCCAAATTATATAATATTTTCCTGTTTCTGTATATAGCCTTAACTAAATACTACTAATACGCATTAAAATTACAGGTTGACTGAATGCCTAATACCACTCAAATCTTGAAACAAAACATGGTTGGTGCCATAAAATAAAAAAGAACAGATTTATACATTTTATTGCCGTAAAAATTCTTCATCTGATTCCATTTGACAAAATCTTATATCAAATTCGTCTTTTTGAATAAGGCAAATATACTAAGCGTTCGAGTATAGAAGAGCTCACACTTGTCTTGAAGTGTACACTCAAGTTCACTCCTCTCCGAATGTTTAGCAGACTGTGTAAACACGCCTTTCTACGATTTATAATACGTGGATTGATTTGACAAAAACATTTATGTTATTGCAGCTAAAGAAAATTGTGTTTGAGGGGAAGAATCGTCTAGAATATCAAATCAGCTACCTTTAACGATTCTTAAATATGCCAGCTAAAATGATATTTAAAAGGAAAGTGAAAATGCCACCTAAGACACTTATAGGCAACAATCGATTGGCAAATATTTTTACCTCTTCTTTTTTGTTCTTATTCCTAAACATTTTTTTATAAACAATCAAGAATCGCATATTGCATTGACTTTAATGCGAAAATTCCTGTTTTCTAGTCGAGTTAGCGCTAAAGATTTCCATATTTTTATTATTTTGAACTCAGGTTTACGTGTGATCGTGACTTGGTGGTTAAAATGCAACTGCACTTATCTCTACAAGTAATATCACCAATATTATGAAACTTTTTCTTAGTTATATAAGTTTAGAAAACAATATTATTATTTTGTAAAATAAATATAAAAGTATGCTTATGAGCTCGTGTTTTAGATCAATCAAATAAAAAAGTTTTATAAGAATATGAGATTGTATAATTTATTTTTGATTTCCCTGGCCGTTTAAACAGAACGGCGCAAAGAAATAAACATGATTCTGTTAACGCTCAGCTAGATTTTCCGCGCTTTCTCGATACTCCAGGGATACCGCCTCTTCTTCCGAGAAAACTTCTAAATAGAAATAACTTATATTATGAAGTACTTGTCTGACAAACTATTGCACTACATTTGTACAATTTTAAGTTGATAAAAGAAAAGGTACATAGTAAATGTTAAATCAGCTGAACAGAAGGAGTTCATACAAAGATAAGTATTTACTACTAAACTTAAAATGCGTGTAAAAGTCAACACGAGTGAGAGAAAGAGACAAAAGTTTATTATTAGCTATTTAGCTTGATTGCACATAGCTTTAAATATCCTAACCTAATTTCATTCATGTTGTTTTTTTACATTTCCCTGTCGAACACTAAATACATCGTTATAATAAGAACCTTGTTCCTGGAAACATAAATATCTAAATAAACACAATTTTCTAAATAACCTGAATTACTATTTACAACCGTTTTAAAACACGTAGCAAAGGCAATTCTACGCTCAATTATGTTATTTGTGATGAACTCAATTTGTGTAAGTCTATTAACGTTGGCCGGCGGAAAGTTTTCCAATAACGCCCAGTCTAGTTCCGGCCCTGGAAATCGAACGATTTATTTTACGATATCTTAATCTTCAGTTTATTGACTTACATCAGGTAACGTTATTCGTTTTTAAATAATAGTTCCAATGTTTTATGATTAATTAATTTTGTTTCAATTAACCCTGCTCCAAAATAGAAAATTATTGGCTGACAGAAAATGAAAGATTTTGACAACGGCATCTTAGAATATTCTTTCAGTGAAGTACCATTTATTTGTAGTTTTAAGTAAGCGCAAGTATGCCTTTTATGCTCTGGCGCTTCTTGCACGCTAGATAACCGAATAGCTCTAGAACTAAAATACTTAATACCATATTTTGAAACCCAGAAGTACGTGTACTTGTGAAGAAATTAGCGACTCAATAATAACTGAAAGCAATTTTGGATAATGGTATGATGTAAATAATAACTGAACCCTTTGATAACAGTATCGGTGGACAAAATGTAAATTAAACATTCTACTGCATAACGTACCAAGTACAAGTATATTTTTCGGCAAGTATAAAGTCAAGTACTTAGGATAATTTTATTTTGCTTCCCACCTTCGCGTTATTTCAAGCGCCTTACCATAAGCTAAAGGTAAGGGATATTGTGATAGAACTCGATTAAATTAAGTTACTACAGCGAAAAAGAGAGCAATTTCGATTCTCATAGCATTCAAATGAGCTTTTTATTCAAACAGGAAACACTAAAACAGATGGTCCCATTCCATTGCATTAGGAAAACGTAAGCGCATATTATGTGTTTTTAAACCTTTTTTGCTTAAACACCAAGTTACGAGCGCGTTAGCGATCGAGTTAGGAGCGCCACCATACTTGGATTGGTCGCCATAGTACCATTTCTATCTTGAACTCTTCCGTGCTTGGAAGTAAGTAAAGCCGTTGGTCCTAGCTGTTATCCATAAGTGACAATCGTTGGGATAGGTCAGATGCCTTTAGGCAGCCTGAAAAATCTGATAGTATTGGCACACATTTGGATTAAGTTCCTATTAGTTCTGGTTTCCCTGTAAAACGAGTTACGGAAGTATGATTAATGCGTAATCTGGGCTCTGAAACATAAGCTGAGGGTGCAACTAGGAAATAGTCGAATGATTCATTCCAATGTATCTGGGTTTTTGGGAAAAGAGAGGATACTTACTTAAATCTAAAACCCGAGTTGAAAACAATCGTTTATCCCTAAAATAACTGTTGACTCATGTACAGTTAAATTGTCGTTTATGATGTTACCAATAACTGAGTCTGTTGGCTACAATGGCAGAGCCCAAGATTCAAATTGGTATCTGTACTAAAATTATATGTTCCTATCTCAAATCGTATCATTTTGTGTTTACCGACGGTATCTTAAACTTTTGTATTTCTATTCCGAAATGTAGCTTTATTAATTTAAATGTGGCATTGTAATATTATTTTCATTGCATAACAGATTTCATAATAATCTAAAAAGAAACTCACGATCCATTTTCAGTTATTTATATGTATAGGTGTATAGATACATAGACTAAACATTAAATGAAACATGTAATTTTTAATCATAATTTTATTTAAATAATATTATTATCTATAAGTTCTTACAAGAAGCGAGGCGATGTACAAAAAAATGATCTTGAGAAAATCATTTTTACATAGGTAGCAATCGAATAAGTCTTACAGAAATATTCATTATTAAAGCTATGAATTCACTATAGCAATATTATTTTACGTTTATAAATATTACATAAATCAGGTATATTTTGCTAGTATTCATTTATAGACTTTGATATGATTAATTATGTCTCTAAATTCATCAATAATTGAATTTCAATACGCGTCAGCTACAAAAAACAATGATTAACAATCCGTACATTAGATATGTTTTTCATACAACTAAGTAATAATTAGAAACTACAAAATTATATTATAGTTCTATCAATAAAATTTTTTAAAAAGCAAATTAGTAACAAACTTCTACTAGAACATTCAAAATATTAGATTATCCTGTAAAGTATATAGTTTTTGCAGATTACAAGAACATTCTAACAATTATGTATATTCGTCAATCCTATCATTAGGTTCCATAGTTTGTTCTATACAATCTATCCGAAAATATTTATGTATGTACTACCTATGTGGAGGCCGTTAAAAATATGAAGTACAAATTATGTTTATTAAATAACATACCATCATCACAATAAGTTTTCTAAATAACTAAACTACTCACAATTATATATTCAATAAGTTTTATGTTATAGTTATGCCGACGTACCTACTTAAATGTACATTTTGTAGCTCCAGTTATCATAAGAAAGATATTCAGATAAACTGTACAAAAGTTATTTACAATTGTTTACAATCTATGTGTATGTATACTTTCTACATAGCAACTACTTAGTTTAGATGAATGCCTACCATTAGTAACTCAAAATTTCTTCAATATTGTGTCCATGTTTTGGCTGTAACAAAGAAACATTTTATAGTATTATTTTCAAACAAAATACTGAAGTATATCTTCAAACTAGCGACCCGCCCCAGCTTCGCATGGGCATAAAAACCTTTCTCTTGAATCACTTTCTATTAGAAAAAACCGCATCAAAATCCGTTGCGTAGTTTTAAAGATTTATGCATACAAAGGGATATAGGGACGGAGAAAGCGACTTTGTTTTATACTATGTAGTACTTAGTATAAAACATCACTATTACTATCAATAGTGATGTTTTATACTAAGTAGTAATAGTGATAACTTATAGCAATAGTTTTAGGACTTATGCGATAAGGACGCCTATTATATCCAATTGATGTTTGTTCTATGTTCTTCAATGTATATTTTTACTGTACTGTGTTCACTGTTTATGTCCTGCAACTCGCATGTTCAGAATTTAACCACTATTTCTTTAAACATAAAAGTCTTATGACTACTTTAAACTTTAAAAAATATTACCTTTGTAATGCATGTCTCGATGCATGCTCGGGCATGTCTTCCCGGGGTACTGCAAAAGAGTTTCAATATTAATGTTATAAATTAGAATCATAGCAAAGAAAAACTCTAACTGTATTGGAATAAAGTAGAAAGTAGTTTGCAAGTCGTGGTTAGATGGCAGTGTGCATTTTTATTATAGAACTTAGACCAAAAGAAACAAAAAACAGAGACTGAGCGTAGCTTACAAACATAGGCTTCTTACTTACAAGATATCATCACTTGATAACAATAAGCTATATAAAGGTTTTCTGGTAGATTTTGTTATTGATCTAATCTAAAAAGTCTGATATGTTTGAAGGAGAAAAAAAGAAAAAACAATTCTATTTATCAACTTTTTATTTACTTTATTTTGCCTAAAATATTATGTTTTGTTTGGGATAAAATTTGTATACCTTGCTCAAGTCGAAGTCGATGTTAGTCCTTACTGCCCGGTGGTGCAGTGGCTGAGGCGGCCTGAAGTTGTTTCCGAGGGGAGCCTTCGGGTGGCGCGCGTCGCCCTGCATCAGCCGCCGCAGGCCGTGCAACTGGTGCAGCACAGAATTTTAAGTACATCCGTGATCGATGGTTATACGGAAACGATGCCCGACCGCACAGAGATAAACTTTGAATCATATTGCGATCTCGACTTTATATATCCGCAACGTGGGAACACGAAACCGCAGACATCGTTACTGCTTTTGTTTCTTTGTTACTTTACTAAAGTCGAGTAGCATTATCCAGGTTCAGAGCGTATTCTAAATGCAACAAAAATATTAAGAGAGTAAACTTACAGATACTTCAGAACCACAACAACAACAATAACCACAGCAATCTTACCATTCAAAGTTTATCTTGCCAATTTAAATAAAACAATGGGTAGTAACTACGCTAGAGTTTTGAAAAAGAAACTTAATACAACATATTATTATGTTTATCGTAATTTTGCTAACATTCGTGTTCATTGGTTTTTGGTGCAGCTAGTGGAAAACATGTGTGAAGACTCGACTGTTTCAAGTAAATTGAAATTTCTTCGTTTTACATGTTAGTAAGGACCGGTGAGTAGGTTCGATGGGGATTAACGGGCTCCCTGCACGCGAGCTCCTATCTTATGCCTATCGCTGTTTACGCTATATTAAACAATTTGATTTTGATTATAGACTCCGCTGAATTTCGATTTTCTACTGAAGAATTATTAAATTATCTACTATTTTTATGGTTATTAGGTATTTTTATTATTTATTTATAGGAATGATTTATTCTTCACACTTACAAACAATTGAAATTCATTGTTCTTTGTTATCCTATCACCTATCCGGTTTTATCCTCTTCGTAGCCGATTCGAACTTTCATATGCATTTAATATTACTTGTTCATCGCAATGTTTGTATTTTTTTTTTTTCATATACATTATGCTTTATTTTATTATAAATTTTAATATAAATGTATGTAAACAATATTTGAATCGCAAAAATGGTACTCATTGCAGTTTATAAGAATAGAATTATAAATAGTTCTCTATGCACTTTGGAGACAATAACCTTCTTACGAAAGTAATACTATTACCATACTTGTGCCGCTTCACTGAGCACATGATGGAGTCACCGCGAGATTGCAAGCAGTTTCCACTAGCACTTAATTTTACCAACACAAACGGAAAACATAAACAATGATTTATAATAACAGCCACACAACGCGGCACTTTCAGTTTACTTTTAACACGTACATAATTCACGGCGGAGTCTTTGTCTAAAGGCGAGGGACGTGAGTTGTTTATTGTAGCGTTAGCACAAATGAAAATGTTATTACGCTGGCCTCAAGCACGGTTCAATTCACTGAATTAGTTCTCTAGAAACAACAATTATTGGTATTAAAACAAGCAATCGTATTGTTATTTTTGGTCACTCACGTACGAGTGATTTACAGTATTTAAAACAATAGCTGAAGACTGCACTGTCAATGATTTATTCGTTTATACTCAACATAAAGAATCTCGCCTGAAAACGTACAAAACGCCCATCATAATTTACATATTATAAACAAATCATTCGGTTTTTCTTAACAACCATGCGAACGTACGCTTCCACACTCACGACATTAATAAAATCAATTAATAAATAAATAACACCCAAGACCCATGTCAATTTGAAAATGGGCATTTTCCAACTTGCATTTGCATACGACATTGCTACATGCTTGTAGTATTTACACATTCTAAGACTGTTACATCTGTGTAAAGCTTTCAAACAAATAGGCGTGCTATGCAAATAGTGAACTTGGTACTTGAACGGATGCAGCCTGACCGCTTATATTGATTGCTGCGAACTTTGCTGAAGTTGAACCGACAGAACCTCAACTATTCGCTTTGTAAATCAACAACAATATCTAATCTTGAGTACTGAAGGCTTTATTTTTGATTCCTAGTGTTAAAATTTACATAGGCCGACAATCACATTTCTGCTTGGCCTCATGGTTGACTTAATGCCATAATAATATGGCATTAAGTCCACCATTTATATATACACTTTATTTTTAATTTGTACAATAAAGTTTGATTTAGTAGTATTTTTAATTTAAATATCCATCTCAAAAGTTCACTCATTCTTGTATTATGTTCAAATTCTCAAAGAAAACTTTGTTTGCATACTTAATATTATAAAAAACCTATGAAGCAAAAGCAGCAGGTATAGTTTATATAGGTTAGTCTTGAGTCTGCACTAGTCATACTTTTAACACCTGTTAATATTTGTTAAATAAATGTTTTTTTTTTTTAAAGAAGCAAGCTATGGTGAAGTCATCAAACGTTATGTAGTCCGTGTCAGGCAGGTCTCCTACTGACAACTTATTTACTAGGCAGATTCAAACAAATCTATTGATAATAATCAACATACCTGCTGTTTAGTAATATAAATCGGTTTGTTGATTACAATCCACGTGACAGTTTCGAAGCAAGCCGGCGCCGTGGTGGAGCCGTCGTACGTCATGTAGTAGTCTGTATCTGGCAGAAGGCCTCGTACTGACAATTTGTTTACTGGCATCTCAGCACCTGGTGACAAAGTTTTTCTTCTTATCCAATATTTTTATTATATTAGTACGAGTTTTTATGATTATATTGTTGTATTGTTCTGTTTTCTCACTCAGCATCTGATTTACAAACAATGCTCCAAGATCTGAGCGCAGCAAGGCTGGACTATCACTGAATCGGTCAAAGACCAAAGTAATGACTAACAGCACCAAACATAAGATCCTGTGGATGGACAGCAATTGCAGTATGTCGAGGAATACCTGTACCTGGGCCAGATAGCATCCTTCGATAACAGGCAAGATTGAGAAATCGACCGCCGCACTGACAATGCCTGGAAGAGCTTCTGGTCCATGAAGGGACTTATGAATGGCACCCTTCCCCTCTCCCTTAAGCGAAAGCTCCTCGACATGTGCATTCTACCTTTCCTAACCTACGGTGCGCAGACATGGTCATTTACCGAAGCTCAGAACTCCAGGCTCAAGGTTTGGCAACGAGCTATGGAGCGCAGTATACTGGGCTTCCGGTTAATAGACAAAGTGAGGAACACCAAACTGGCTCCCTAACAAAAATTCAGGATGTAGGAACAAAAACAGCAAAACTGAAATGGGACTGGGCAGGACATGTTTGTCGTATGCGGCCAAAAAGGTGGGCAGCATTGACCAAAGTAGGCTAAAAAAAAATTCTTACCAGAATATTGGGATAAGATATAAAAACCTTATATAAGTGTCAAATTTGAGCAGCTTCATTGTTCAATTTTAATACTATAAACCAATAATTAAACCTGACCTTGCAATAAAAAAGTCTATCTGAGTAAACGAATCATATTTATTTTAATCTATGTCTGGAAAGAGGCCTTCTACTGGCGACTTGTTTATCGGTATCTCCGCCCCTAGGGGATAAAGCTATTTTGATACTCTGAAGCAATAACACGCAATCAGGTAATCCTAATTGCTTGTTGATGGAACCGCTGCTTTGATTAGTTTGTTAATAGCCTAATAAACTGTATTTGTTTATTGCAAGATAATGTATACGCTGTTTGCCTTTAGGTATGTTTATAGAAATTTACGGTTTAATGTTTTGCTACGAGTTCGCCTACGCCGTAGCAAGAATGCGTAGCACTATGGCTACGACTAAAGTTATGAAGCTTGTTTGGTGTACTAAGGGCCCTTTAAGAAGGAAAAAAAAAAACATTTTTGTTTCATGTATCTTTATTGTATAAGTTTTCATGGATTAATAACGAAATAGTAGCCTTCTGGCTTCTGCCAAAGGTAGGCTACTGAAAATCCTTATGAAATTTAATGATCATATACCTCATAGTTAATTATGTTTTTAGAGCTGTAAGTAAATACAATGATCTATATAGATAATTAGAAGAAGTCATAATCTCTTTCTTTTATTTGCGTTTTTAAGAAGTATCGAAGCATACAGCTGTGGTCATTATCAGACATCTATATTAAAGTACAAATACTTTAAAAAATATCATATAGTCGTTTAATATTACCATATTATATAAGTAACGATTAGGTTTCTCTCCTTTTTATTAATGATGTTAGTATGTGAAAACATGTACTATAGATTATAAAGGTAAAATGTGGAAAATATTAATACTGTACAAAAGCGAACTGGCTCTGAACCAAGCAAATTGCATCGCAATATCATTTATTGCAAAGTTTTAGTATCCGAACCGCAGGAAGAATCTATATTACAGTTTATAGGAAATATATGTAAGAAAATAACTAAATTACAGAAGATTAGCCTTACCGTTAATTTTTATATTTAAGACCCTGTTTGTATGGTATGTCCTTTAAAAAGTGTACCTTGATTTTACAAATTCAAATTTTCACCATGTGACTAACGCAAATAATATTAGTAAATAATATGATAAAAATAAATTAAACAAAATTAAAATACCAAACTTAATATCTAAAAAAACAAACAACAAAATATAAAATAATAATATTAGTAAATCAATATATGTTACTTTAAAACATTTTTATAACCATTTCCCTAAATTGTGATCCCACTATGCTTTCATCAGCTAATGGTACTACCCTCACGAAATCTTCCATTTTCAACCGACTCCCAAAAAATAAGAACGTTCTAAATTCGCATAATTTTTTTAAAATGTTTTTACCTCATATTTCCGTCAACCCATTTCTGGATCTTTACATTATTATTTTCCGAACAAAAGCACAAATGCTATCTAGTTCATGTCTATGTCTATATATCTAGTTCATGTCAGTATGTTATGTTTAAAAGCGTCTTTTCTATAATATTCTTATTTTAATCGCTATCGCTTCGAAATTCAGTGGCCATTTGTGGCGCCTTGACTTACCCCCGTATTTTATATTCTCCAACTCCTCTGTCAATATCCTTAGCTCCGGATTTGATAAATCACCAAGCTGCAACAAGAATGAAAGTCAGTAGAGTAAAGATGAAATATAATGTGAAACTTATATTTACCGAATAGATTCTGCTGGTGGCCTCAACTACCGCGTGAATTTCGATTCATCTACAATCTTTTGAAATTTTTATATTTTGATTTTTTGTTGCGTGTTGTTGTGCGTTTTTTATCTTTATATTAGATAATTAAATGTGTTTTGCCATATTCCTTTTTAGAATGTGAGTGGTAGGGCTGGACATTTCAATAAGTTGTTTTCAATGATTAGGTACATAATTTAAAAGAGAGTACGCTGATATACTTATAAGACATTCAGTAACTGTGTTGGTGAGAATGAACAAAACATTTCAAGTTAACAAAACATTAAAGTTCAAAGTTCAAGTCGTTGTATTTATCATTGTTAAAAGTTGGTTCGATAATTGACTGATTTTAGTTGTTTCTGTTAATTATTCTTCTTGAATGTGTGTATGCAAAACTGCTTACTCAAATCTGTTAGCCACACGTGCAAAATATAATGACTTTTCGAAGGTAAACAAGTCCCCCTCGGGACAACATCTAAGGGATGGAGACCCTTCATTACGGGAAGTCATAAAACGATCAAATCGTCCCACACAAGAAATACCAAACGTTGTTTACGAGACAAGTTTACGTTCAGACGGGCGATTAAAATTCGACATACAGACACCCTTTAAATGCGTATGATGTAAACATGTAAAATGCATTATTTTTAATTGAATTATTATAATACTTTTTTATTCTTATTCTTCGTTTTATGATTTTTTTTCAACAATTTTAGGGTTCTATGAGAAACCTGAGAGCTAGCTATAATGCATTTAAGATGTATTCATATTTAAAAGATCTTGAATAACAAGTTTGTTATTAAAAAGGCAGCTTTAGATAGCAAGCAGAAAATATAGAAGAGGGCAACATTTTTTCTTGAATAAGATTAGAGATTTTAAACAATCCTCCGAATATTATAACTATTTTAAATGCTTTTTATACGTTAACATTGTTTTATAGTTTATTTTTTTGAGAGAAGAAACTTTAACACGCTTTTTTTAACATAAAAAATTAATATGAAAAAAAAGTCTACGACAATATGATAAGTTTTATCATCGTGTATTTTTCAAACTTGGCTCTTAATTTAAAAAAATATTTCATAAAGGATTTTTTGCAGTAAATAATTAAATATTATTCTACATCATTTCATTTACGCTAACAGTATTTACGGAAGTCACACCCTTCAGTTAGCACAAACTCATCACAAGCCACTGAATAAAACACACCCACACGGCAATTAATTGAAACCATAGTGCATTGTTGTGTTGATCCCTCCAAGTGACTGGCGATATACTTTGCTACCTTCATTTAGTCACTTCTTAATTTGTACTAATAGCTTAACGGCTAATCCAATAGGGCGTAGAAAATTCCAATTTCCTTAATTAACTGCGCTCAGTTTGGTTGAAATAAGGTTGAAGGCTATGAATAGGTGCGGCCGACTCGATAACACTTCGCCTATAATATCCATTACGTGAAAGCGCAATCACGTCTTTACAAAAATTGCAATTCACTTATTCATCAAATTACTACCACGCCTTAAAGTTGAATGATTTTTGTCACCTTGAAAAAAATTAAGAAGCTGCTGCTTTTAATAACCAACTTTTTTGCTGTTCATTTAATAATTTCTTACCTGTAACAATAATGAAATTGAAACAATTCCTTGAGCTTTATGTAGAGCTTCCGAGAAGTTGGAATAAAGCTGCGAATTGAAACCAAATATTTGAATCTGTAACAAAAGGAAATCGTAAATCAATATTAGATTTATGTAAAGTCGCGTTTACACTTCAAAAGTTTACTTCTAAAAATATCTCGTGATAAGAAATTCGCGACAAATCGCTGTAAGGAGGTGTAAATCGTAATAGAGTAAAAGCAAACCGCACAAGAGTAGGCACATGAATTCGGGTTTAACTTGGCTGCGTAAGAATTTGTCACATAAATAAACAGGAGACACGCTTGAGTTGGCTCGCAGTCGTTCGTCGGGATTACATTTGGGATTTGAGCGTCTCAGGGAAGGCGGTGGCGCGGACGATGCGTGTAAAAACATCTGTTACGCTTTCTTTGGAGACCTCTCTGAAGAATCTGCGATAACATTTTAACATACTTTACATGTTTATTCCAAGATTTACTTTGGCTATTCATTGTGTTCCGCTGTGATATAACTGTGAAACTGGCTATGAGATTGTTATTTCATGTTGAAAACTTTTTAAGAGATTTGCAAGCTGATTAATATTTCTAACTAAGATATATATAACTGCCAACTAGGGATGAAAAGAGAGAGCCGATTCCGATTGAAAGTCTGACAAATGACGATAATATCTAATCGTGAGTATTTTTAGTAGTCACTTAGGAGTTTACACATAAGCATCATAAATGATGATGAAGAAAGGAAAATAAAATAATATATTGATTAAAATATATTCTAATGTAAGTAATTCTGATTCTTCACGAATTTGATGTACCTACTAGCGCAATACTATAAAATTAATATATTTGTCAGCACCCTTACTGCAAACACTTCTCTTCAAGTAATCAAATAATGCTTAAATATGTAACTTAGCAGGTAATTAACCACGATTCGTATTTGATATTCATGAGTGCGTGTGCAAGCAATTACTGGATCGTGTATCGAGATGTTTGCTCAGTCGAACTTGAACAGGAGTGGAACATTATGCGCATTGAGCAGTTATATAATTACGCTTGTTTGACATTAAGCAACTTTCAGCTGTGTCAGACACATTATAAAGCAGCTTGAAAAATCTGACAGTGTTGGCCACTAACACACCCGGATCGTGTTTCACGTAAAAAGAGTTTTGTATAGGTCAGAAACTAGAATCTCTTCTGAGCGTTCGACATTGACACTAGCTAAGGCCCCTGTACCGCAAAATCTGGAACCATAATTAATAGCGTACTCTTGGCTATAAAGCTTCGTCATATTCCAGTTTGATAAGATGCTCAAACTGAACAAAGATTAAATGCTTACGGCAATTTGGAGAAAACCGTTGTGAGATGACATAACTGTACCTGTCCAATTTGATATTCATATATAAAAATTACCTCTGCTGGAAAAGAATATCCATTGATCGCATGCTCTGATCCAAACTGATCATGGAGGCCATAATGTATGTGGATCTCATGAAACTGGTACTTGTAGGAGAGAGGGCCGCCGGTGATGTTGATATGGTGCCGCGTCTCATTCTCCACGGTAAATATTACTGAGTGGCCCGTGTTGCTTATTAGCCCGTTTATCTGTTGAATAATATAAATGGGTAAGTTTAAACTTATTCCGGTGTTTTTTTTCCAGTCTCTTAATCTTTTCAAATAGACGTAGTCTTTTTAATAACGATGTAATTTAAAGTAACCATTTCAACAAATCTTTATTTTTGTTTAATTGCAAGAAAGTATATCAATACAGGTATTAATCTTACAACGCTGTTTGCACTTGTATTAATATGTTTCTACTCATAAAACATAAGATGTAGCTTTTTTTCTTAAATTATTAAGTACAAAATGTTTTATTTTTTTATTTTATTATAGTGTACACTTACCCTATGCTTATCTATGTGTAAATAGCGTAGGTTTGGGTCGAAAAGCAACTTGTCTGGCTCTAGATTGACTGGCGACTGCCGCCGGCCTTTGTTGCAGAGTGACCATTCTGGGTTGATGAGCCCCCAGAACGCTGGACCTAATTATATAAACAAGAGTTCTCAATCTTTCAAATTAATTTTTAAATAAATAAAAAACATATATGGATCCTTCAATAGATTATTGATTATTTTGTCTGAGTAAAAACTTTGTACAAATATCTTCTGTTTAACTACCTCACTATCACCTATACCTATCTACCGCCAAACAACTGTCCTTGCATTATTGTGTTCCTATTTAAAGGGAGAAAGAGGCCTATTTTTTCTTTGAATGTTGTTATTATTTATTTAGACTTAGATAATGTATGAAATCCTTCTTTCTAATTTCAATTTCATTTTACTAATTCGTTTCCTAAACAAACAATTATATTAAAGTCAGATAACAATCATATGTTATTTCAAAATAATTTCAAAACATTTAAACCTTTTCTAACACCACCAACTGTGTAGTAGAAGAAGCTTTTTTCATGTTCGTACATTTTTCAAATTGCTTCTTTTATACTGACACCATAACAATTGCATGTCAGCTAACCATTAACAATAAAACAATTAGCGGATTGTCGCTGAAACTAATTTCCTGTTATCACGTCACAAAAAATATGAGATTCTTTTAAGGCTGCAATGGTTCTTTATCGCAAACTAATCTTTTTTAATGTACCACCTACTAAGTTGTCAAATAGGCCTACGGTCCACCATTACAATGCGGTTACCGTAGCGTCAAATTACTGCCATCATATTATTACTTTTACATTTGAAAAGAGAAAACTTGAAAAATCTAAAGAATTTAATACGCGCTTGAATTTATTCGAACTTCTTTAAGTATATAATACATATTTCTGTGATTTCCTAAAATGATTTGGGTGAATAAAGGCCAACTCAACGACACTAATATCTAGAGATATAAAACAAACGAATACAAAATGTTATAAATCCTGATTAATCTAAACCTCATCGCGTGTCATTCATAACCACACAATAAATGTTTGCCACTCAAACAAAGCGCTCTAATTCCGACCGGTTTTCATAGTTGCATTGTTTTCATTCATACTAATGAATATTAAATCGTTTAGTTTCAAACGCCATCCCAGCGCTTCATTAATTTGTACGTAAGTACTTTAAATGGCAAGTTACATGCCATATTCGAAATGTGCAGCAGATTATGTTTTATGGACGCTCGTGCACGTTCATTATATCAGATGCAACCAAAATTCGCTGTTAATTATCGCTGTGACAATGGCTTATTACTGTGAACACGTCGCATTTTGTTCGAGTATCAAATGGACGATAATGAACTATATAAATTCAACGGACAAAGATCTTTTGAATGTTATCCACATATTAAACAGTCCATAATGAATAAAGTACAGAATAATTTCCGTTTTAATCTAGCTGACATGGCAATTTTAAAACATATATGAATGTCATAACAATTTGAACTGAAATCTGTATCGTTGACATTAATCTCTTTTCTGTATGGTTGTTTTATTTTTTATTTAAGATAGTTTAATTTAAATATAAAGGTACTAATATAAGAGCTGAAGCAGAAGCGATGTAATTTAGCGAACTGAAAAAAAAATCTATAGAGTTTGTTGTCCTAAGAAATAATTTTATTAAATTATTTGTGATTCAACGTAAGTTTACTATCAACTCAGCACGAGGTAGGAAGGCATCATGAAAATATATTTTCAGGATTTGCAACTGACTCTATTATTATACATGACACTATTATAAGTATTTGATGAGTAGATCACGAAGCATACCTCTGTATTAAGTAGCTATAATTTTTGATGAACACGGTATTCCTGTCACCATGCCAAACTTATTTTTGCCAAACCTTGATTAGTAAGAAGTGAGGATCGTGATCCTATTTACTTTTACTGTGAGGAAATAGAGATTACTAGAGAAAATGGAAAGAAAGAAAAAAAAAATATACTACTCAGTTAGACTACCTGATTGTAAGTGGTAACGAAAAAATTCAAAATAAAATATCTACCGTTCATTATCAGGTTTTTATTTTCGCAGTCTTTTTTTTTTAGCTTAGTTACACTGCTCTGATGATATTATGATTTCTGTTACCACATTAATTTGTGACCTTAGCACATCAGTAAGTAACGCATGGCTCTATATTTAAAATAGTTTTAATTCATCGTGACCCAATTCACATTACGAATATATAAAAATCGTAACTACCAACAACCATTATCTACCACAATATCAACAGTTTAAACCAAGTGTAAAGCTACCAACATTATCTATCCCAAGGTATTTCAATATGGAAGCGATGTGCGGAAAGTAGCCAAAGTGCTTTGGATCGCGTTCACGCTTTTATTATTTATGACCTTGAAAATTGCATGAGTAAGCCGGCGCAGCGGTTGTGGTCACGCCCACTTTATGGCACGCGCTAAGCGAACTTTCCATTAATGCAAAATACTTTTTGCTTTTGGCACTATATGACTTTACCAAAATTTGTTTACGTCGTTTGGAATGTGTTTTAATAATGAAACCAGTTATTACATATTTTTGGCAACAGTTAATCAATCCTATTTTACAGTTTAGTATAAAGACGGATATATAAAAAAATATATTAATAAAATTAGGGCAATGTTTGACTATAGTAATGTAATTTGATACGGAAACATTGTGTATCTTAACCTCAACAAACGTATTTGTATATACAATGTATCAAATTACATTCGTATAGCAAGGAAACATTGCCCAACACTTTTAATGCGGTCACTAATGCCCTTTAATATTACAAGAGAATAGGGCCTGTGGTCTCACGCAACCACTGTACACTAACTTTCACAAACTTGCCTATCGGACCTGTACTTTTTGATACATTTTTAATGACTCCTGCGGCGATGTTGTGATTAGAATAATTTAACAGATTATACGCAACTACCTTTACATGAGTAGATTTCAATTTATTTTAGTACCTACATGTGCTTTCTATAAAAGTTTAATAACATAAATCTAAACTGAATACATTTAGTATATGGATGGCTAAATGGCTGTAACTTCACATAACAGATTTTGTAATGTTTTTTAAGGTTCTTGTCTAGACACAAATATAAACGAATTATGATCGAGAGGACACAATATCATTAACTTTATATTTTAAGTAATAGTTCCTGAAAGCATAAACATTTTACAACGGCGCGTTAAGATTTTTTTCATTAAACTCCGTAAATGAAAAAAATCTTATAACATTCAACGTTTTCTTGGAACATTCTATATTTTCATAATCAAAACTAAAAAACTGACGACAAAGTTAAGAATGGCAAGAATTTGTTCCCTTGAAGCTAACATAGGTCATAGATGACTAGGTCTTGCCTGCTTTTTCTTTATCCGTGCGACATTCTTTATCAGTGTTTTAACCATCATCCCCAGCTTAACAGATCAAATTTAAATGCGAATACAAAAACGTTATATTATTTAAGAAACACAGAAAAAGGAACATCCATTTTTGTCAGTCTTTAGCTAACAATGTCAGAAAGTAGGTAAAAATTGAAAAACAAATTCGAAGCAAATAAAGTATGAAACAAAAGTAAGACATCGGAGTACGAGTAACAAAATTGACATGATAACACACCTCACAATTTTGCTAGTAACGTAATATGAATGCGTGATAAATCGCCCGTATAAATTCCATGTCACGTAAAAGCGAAAAATGTTATCGGCGCAGAGGAATTGATACGGCCCACAAACGAATGTTTGGCGCGGCTGTGTGTAGATGCATTGAATTTTTTACATGGACATCATTCTTTTGATTTATATGGTTTAGAAATCGGACAATCCAACATTTCTTTTTCTGTTTTTTTTTAATAATTTTAGTAAATTAATTTAAGCTCCAAATCTTAACATAGAATCAGAATAACATAGAGTAAGATAAACTAGCAGACACCGTAACCTTATACAAAGACTCTTGAAAAACCTTGGTATTTAATCAAGAGCGGTGCTACCTGGTTGCCTAGGATATTTGGCTTACCACACAATACCTACATCTTTCCTGACACTTTTATTTTTCATGTTGGAATACAACTGTTGTTTGGCGACAGAAATAGGGATATTATAGTAAAGAAGATTGACTTGAAATATGTTATTTAATCGCCTGCTGCATTGACAACTAATCTCTGTGACTACATTTTTAAAAGTATTGCAAACGACCAAAGAAAATATTTATTTCAAATTTAACTTTTTACCTTAAGTTTATAACAATAAACGGTTTTCTTTCTTACTAGATCAACAAATATCCATATTTCACCCTTTGACTAAAGAATAAATATACAATCAAAATAAAATAAAAAAATTGTAATCTATAACATCTTCGTCTCAGCGTCTTTTTCACAAGTAACTATTGCAACAATTATAGGAAGCGAGATATAGGTTATTCTTAAGCCGAAAATCTAATTGTTTTATATTCATACAAACACAACATCAATAAAATAAATCTTTCAGATGTTGATATACACCAATAAACAGGTGCTTTATGTGTTAAATATAAGAATGTATAACAATTTCTGCAACGGCTTATTTAAAACTAGCTTATAAATTATCTAGATTTGTCATAGAGTAAATTGAACTATGCTCACCTGAAATACCGTCGTAGGTCCACCATTCCTCCCAGCTGACGCCACTCACGGCTGCAATCAAACCAAATCTAATTAAGTCTGCACCGTTCTCATTATGAGCACTCCTAGTCCTAGCCAAACATTTATGAAATATTATATTATACACACAGATCAACGACCCTGCTACAGGTTAACTAAACCAGTAGAAGAAATTAAACGACAAGAAAATTGTATTACAACAAATAAAAATATAGAGTTTTAATGTTATTCCTTTTTATTTTAAGTAATGTGCTACCATACAAAATTTACCAAAAATTTTGTGCTTCCAAACTACTTAGCGGTAAATAGAGGGCGCAAACCTTAAATTTATTTAAAGTGGTTTAAATTACTTGAAAACAATTTTGAAAATGTTTAAGTCATTTAAAAGATTTGGGCGAGATAATCGGCTTTTAAAAAGATTAAATTTTCCAGCCTAAACTTCTCTTAATTAAGATTATGATACTCATAATATTTCAAGCAATTAATTCAAAAATACTTAGTCGAGATTCCCTCGCGATAATTATCTGTTCAAGTACATTTTCTATAACAAGATATTCCTCCCTAGCGATGGGATACTTTCTTGTGCGGCTTAATTGTTATTAACATAAATATTAATTATATTTATTTTAGTTTTGTACTATATTCAAATGGATGTGGGTACAGTATTGGATTGTAATTGTAATAATAAATTATTGGCGAGCACAAATAACCAATAAACAAAAGCAGCTACACTAGAATACGTAGCCCGAGCGCGCAGTCGAAATATACCTACAGATTTCGAAACTTACTCGATACACGCCTGATTTATGTTTTTAATTTAAATTTTTGCATTCGCCAGGCGAACTTTGCCACGGACGCGCCGCCTGCATCACAAGTATATGTTACCTACAAAGTCTGGAGATCGTTTCCACTCCCGTTTCAATACAGCTTGAGCGAACTGTCGACTTTTAATCTTTTAATGCTACACAACGAACTTTGAATCAGCTGAATACATTTTCACTTATTTCAAATAACGTATTGGATATCGTGCAGTTCGTATTTTGTAACTTTGCAAAGTAATGTTATGAAAGTTAAATGGGTTAATAATAATTATTGTTTTGAGAACAGGGATAACGTTAAGTGAGCTCGGAAGCCTGCATGGACACTAAGTACAGCTCAGTACGGCTTATAGCAACTTTACCGTCGAAAACAACACCTGAGGCATCGCACATTGTGGCCAACGTAGTTATGAATTACCGAACTTGCAATGAAAATGTTTAATAAATTTGGAAAATGTTGTTAATGTTGAAAATTTTTTTAGTACTGATTATTTTTATTTTAGGAATGACTTTTGATTCGTACGGAAAATAAAACACTTTTGTCTCACACAAAATCGAAACAAATTTTAATATTTCCATTTAGAGGATGTTAGAACATCGATCAATTTGAAAGTTGCATAATATATTATGATATATCGGGCACTTAAATACTATAAAAGCATGTTCATCAAAACTAAAAATATGAACATTCAAATTGTTTTGCAAGTGCTGTGTGAGTATATATGTGGAAACAAATGTCAGATTGAATTCTTATGCATTGTTGCATTTTGCCGACGCGATTCCTACGTGGAGCACGAAAGTGCCCGCCCGAGAAATGCCAGTCAGCGTCTGTTCTTTAGTCTTAACTCTCGACAGGCTCTGCCGGCGTATCACTGGATGCCCAAAGGAATTTCATATTGCTACATTCAACAACAAAGATAATTTTGCTTATATTGATTCAGGTTATGTAGGAGTTTAAACTGTATTTGATAGAGTTCTATAATATGTCATTAATTAACTAAAGTCCTAACAAATTTTTAAATGAGTAAAAAACATCAAATAATTATTCGACAACAAAAATAACATCACAGGAAAATATTTATCTTATAAACTGTATGTATAATTTTATACATTAGTTCAACTGCGTGAAAACAAAAAGTAATCATATTTTTATTAAAACAGATTGGATTAAATTATGTATCAGTGCGTTTATGGGAAATGGCGGCCCGTTTCCTGGATTCAAATTTTAATTTGCAGGATTTAATCGGTAATTTTTTTTTTAACAATTACAAGTAAAAAGGAAGAATACAATCAACAACTAAAAAGTATTGATGGCGCAATCAAAATGTTGAAAACGTGAGCAATTCGCCGACGACGAACTCCACAAAGAGCGCCAACCATGCATCGGAAATGAATCAGTTTCCGTTTTGAGTGAACCAAATGATATATCTGTTATCGTGCATACCAAACGAGACCCTACCTCCGAGCAGCACCGCTCAATGCAACGACGCATTTAAACAGGATGCACTTGCGGAGACACATTGTTCCATTCATTTTAAATGGTGCGAGTTCATAAATGTTCAAGAAAATAGGTGAAAGTTTCAATTGTGTGTAAGTATATCGGTCTCAATGTAGAGCAATAAATTTAATATGAGCGTATGTAGAGCCTGAAAATGTTTCGAGAAAAAGTAAATATTATACAAGTTACAAAATTTAAGTATTTGTTTCTACTGAATTATTGAACTAAATTTATGTTTGTTATTAAAAAAACTAAACCCAATTACTTGCATGTGTACGAAATTGCTAGAGTATTTCCAGGTTATAACTCTTTAAAGATATGCGAAGTAGATGTAAATAACAAACTTTCTTGTAAAAGTTATCGATTTCATGGGTGACCTTGCTATGAGTATTGAAGGGCAGATACAGCTTGAATAGAAAGAAATGCTTATAAACGGTAACTATAAGTTTATGTTTGCAATGTTCCAATACAATGGCTCTGAGCGAAAGCAACGATATGTCATCGAGATATAAAATGAAAGAAATAAATAAAATCACGTGGAAAATAGGCAATTTCACGGTGCATTGGATGTTCTTTGCGTGGCATATGCGGCAAGCGGCAAGGCTGCGCTCCCGATGCAGTCAACGCCCGCATCACAAAAGCGCCGATGAAGCGAATAATTTTAATTGTATTTCTGGTTTTGTTGTGTGACATTGATATCAAAGTAGATAATGAAATCAATATAAGATTGTTAAATAAAATGACAAAACTATAATATTACGAATCATCACTACTCCGAACCTTGTATCCATACTTCCATACTAATATTATAAATGCGAAAGTCTGTCTGTCTGTCTGTCACCTCTTCACGGCTAAACTGCTGGACCGATTGTGATGAAATTTGGTAGGGATGTAGGTAGTTAACGACCTGAGGTCAAACATAGGCTACTTTTGGGCGCGATATAACCAAGTCCCACGCGGGGCAAAGCCGCGGGGAACAGCTAGTAACAATTATAAATATGGAAACTGACTGTGGTGTGTGAAAGCGTCCTAAACGATGCGACCTTTCTAGTAGTCAGAGTCCTACACAGTACTTGTACGTGAAACCTTAAATAATATTGTAAATGCATATAAGATTTCTAAACCTTTAAGATTTGCAAAAGTTAAAATGTTATCATTGATAGTTTTTAAATGAATTTAGTAAGTATATATAAATTTACATTTTCAAGTTTTTATTCCTTATAGTACAGAAGACTAATTTATTTTTTACTTGGTTATAATAAAAATGCCAGTAAATGCACAATTCATAGTATTGTCAAAATTAAATAATACTCAAGTTACAATTATTTATAATGCTCTAGTAGAAATGCGTATATAATATGTCTCACAGGTGTAATTTAAATGAAGAAATAAACAAAATGTACAGTTTGGTAAGCATATAATATGAAGTTAATTTTCGTTACTCTTAACCATGTGCAGTGCTCGTGTAAAATACGTTCACGGACAAAGGAGGTTCCTTTAAGTGGAAAATTCGCTGTCACTCAATTTAGTCTTTGTATGGCTTTACTGGCGTTAAAATGACAATAATAAAGGTAGGTACTTAATTATCATAATCAGTTTTCTATTTAAAATTCAAAATAAAATCGAAGGCAATGGAAAAAATATTTTGTCCATATATTAGGTAGTTAATAGAGACAGTACCTATTTAATACAATTTTTTTCGAAGAAAATACCAAAATAATGTTCTTTAAAATTACAAAATTTCTTTAAAAATATCTAATTTTCTACTAAATAAGTGGCTTTATTTGTACTTTGATGTTATTTATCCATTATAACCAAAAAATGTACGGTTACAGTAGAATCTAAATTAACTTTCATATTTTTAATATTAGTAACACAGAATAATTTTCCCTACTTCATACTATTTCATGTACAGTAGGCCACTGGAAAAGTAAACCACATTAGGTGTAACTGAAAGGTTAGATGGTATACTGTTCTCAGTGGCTCACTGTATTAGACCCACTCTGTTGTTTGCGATCATTGAATATCCACTCAAGCATAACTTACCCATGTAGCTATTATCAGAAAGGTAGATTTGTCTATTTAATATAAAAGAAACTCGGGTACACCTGAATCAATTTGGTTAATTAAGATTTTGAAATATTTGTAGAAGTCCAAGAAATTGTTTGAAAGGTGAGAGTTTAAATATTAGTTAGTAATTAAACCAGCAATTCTGCATTTTCGTGCAAACCGATTGTAAATTTCAATCGTGATTTGGCGGTATTGATATTGCTAGATCAATTAGTACTTAAATTCTACCTAATTTTATGTAAACTCTAAATAAATCTCCAAAAACAGTCAGTGAACTTGGGTGTATACTGAAATCCCTAACCTCTCTCTAGACTACTGTTATTATAACTTGATCTTTATGACCTATAAAATAAGATTTACAATCTAAACATGCACTCTGAGCATGTTAGTATTGTTAGTATTCTACTCGTATCGTTTACAGCAGTGCGCGACCAACTTCTACCAACCTATATAGCATATATACAAATTCCGCACTATTGCATTTTACCACTCTCTTAGTACATATGTTATGACTATGATTCTGGATGACTGTAGTTTCAGCCATTTTTGCCTTCAACTTCGGCCACGTGAACGATTACTAAAGATTTTTTTTTTAAATACAAAGTTTTTTAATTTTGCCTTTCTTTGTAGAATTACTTTGTTTAATTAATAGCTACCTAATTGATTTATTTCAGTTACTAGCTGTAGCCCGCGAATTCGTGCGCGTGAGCTACAGCCTTTTCTTTTCTAAAAGAATTATCCAATTTGGTTAATTTGTTCTAAATTGCTATATATTTGCAGGTAAACATGCCTTAAGATCATACAAATGACGATAACTTTTTTTTAATGAACCAATTTTGATGAAACAAACATTAGATGTTCTTCCAAGTTAAAACAAAACAATTGGTGAAATCAAGTTTTATGCAAATCGGTTCAGTACTTTCGGAGATAAGCGTGATGAAATCTCATAGAGACGGACAGACAAAAAATAAAAATTAAAAATTTGCTTACTATTATTCTTTTTAAGTGTCCCTATCCATTTCAATAAATATTACTAAATGTACACTATTGTGACAAAGCATTTTGCTAATTTATTAAAAATCATATTTGTTTCTGTATTTAATAAAATTATTTTGACAGACAAAATATTGTTATTGTTTTATAATATTTATATATAAAGATAATTCCATTTATTCAGTGATATTTATTGGAATATACGGAAAGCATAAATACGTTTCTCCTCAGAATTGTTTTTTGTCTATATAGATATGCAGTGAATATATATATATTCACTGCATACTGTGCAAAGAAGAAAACTCAGCTCAATTTCTTTTGAGATCGTAAAGAACATTCACCGGCGTGGGCATAATATCAGTTTGTGCATCAACCATGTATTATATTTATCAAAGACACCTTAAATTGGCTTTAGTGTGAGATTAATTACGGTGTTTCGGTATCTTCAGTAATTCATCACGTATGCACAAACTTTTGTGATTTTTAACAATTTTTTAAAGGAAAATTGATTGAGTAGAAAATTGATACAGTCGTCACCAATTCTTTTCACTCTTATAAGAATAATTTCCCAACATTCAAATGCACTTGATTCGAGCATAATTTGAGTAACGCAAAGACAATGTTGGGGAGCAAAGTTAAATTAAAGTCGCGTGTAGATTTTCTAGACCCAGCGAGCCTTCCGACCGCAGCTAAAAAACTGAAAATACAGAATTATAATTAACTTTAATTTGAATTAAAACATTTTTGTGTGTATAATTGAAATAATTTTTTTTTACAATTCTGTCACGCTGTGAAATCTTAATCAGATCCTATCAAAATTATTATGCTATCGAATTCATTTTACCTCCCCATATGGTTGATTTGAATAGTTATATGTCCTAACTAATTATTCCCTCATTTTCCAATAAATAAACTTAAGGTACGCAAAGAGCCGAAAGCAGAAAAATCAAGTGCAATTTTGCAAACGGCAGTATAGTTCTTGCGACAATGATGACTAAATTTGATTTCTCTTTTTTAACCAAATAAATGTTATGTGTAAAGCGTTTTTCTGCACAAACGTTGTTTTGTGGGCGAGCTTAGAGCGCATACCACCTGCGCCGCACTAAAAACACAATTTGCATCGCGCCTTTTGTACTCCTGTTTACTTATGCAATTTATGTTTTTACTCGAATATGAAATTATAAAAAGCAATGGATGCATTGTGATTTCATTTGTTTAGTAAATTGGATACTCATATAATTAAAATTGACCCTGTTTTTGCTCAAAGAGGGACTTTCTGCAAACAATCTGAAGTTATACATATTACTGGTAGTAGAGTAATGACAATAAAAATACAATCTGCTGGAAACAGAATATTTCTTAATATTTAATTATAGTATTAGATTGAGGATAGAGGATTTTTTAACACCTTGAATCAAGAAAACAGAGAGAAATTTTCGTCCTCATCTGGCTATTTTTGTGTCCAGGACTTGAGAATACCGTCATCATAATCTCAATGTTCCTATTCCATCTTGAGTTTAGGATACTTACATTGACGATTCGGCAACATACTTTGTTTTGTTTTCGTACCAAAAAACTATTTTCTAAAACAAAGATGCCTCCCGTTACAATGTTTTCGGAAAAACAAATACATTTCATCCCTAATTCAAAGTTAATTAGTCAAGCGCACCGCGTATTTTGAGGCGTTTTGCTTCAAATGGGTTAGTGATGGCACACTGCCTAGGCTTCGTCCCTGCGGATGGTAGAACTGTCGCATCTCCGCTATCGCATTTACATAAATTATGTGCTTAGTACGTTCAGTCATGACAAATTTATTAAAATGTTTTTAAAATACTATTCCTTATACCCGGGAGGTAGCGTGACAATCTCGACAACTTTTTGGACAAGTGGCCAGAGGTTTCCATGGATAGGGATGAGTGGAGAAGGAAGAGGGAGGCCTTTGCCCAGCAGTGAGACACATTAAAAGTAGGCTAAAAAAAAATACCCGGGATGAAATCCTTAACTTTCAAATGAGATCAAAATGAAAAACAACTTGGTTTAGTATTAGCTTAGTGTAATAATCTATTAAAGTACCGATGCTGGCCGCTTGCGACCGGTCGATGTGGGTAACTATACTATTTTAGAGAACACAGGTCCAGCATTGGAATTATTGATACTGACATAAACGATAGTAACTACAGAAGAAAAGCAACTAAAACCTGTGTACGGAATAAATAAAGGGGAGAAAAATACTAGGTATTTTCTTCAAACAATAAGCGTGCGCGACGTATTGACGGATAAATTCGCTGGCACCTTTGTCTTCGATTTAAAAGGTGCGCAAATAAGGGAGTGTGAAACAATGGGAGGAGAGCAAACAAGGTCATAAAACACGTCACAGAACGGCCTATATATAATCAGCTTAGTGATAAATTGGCAAACAGCACGCGAGCGACGCAGCTGCTTCCGTTCCATGTCCGTCGGCGACGTCTTCGATAAGGCAGGTATCAAATTGTATTGTCTTTGTTACGTCGATGAAGGAATGTTGACCTATGCTATTTATTGTTTACCTTACATGATGCTTTCATCCTCGGGTGAGATTTTTTGCGGATCAATTGTCACATAAGTCGTATTTCGATAGTAAAGAAATCACATGTATGTATTTACACATCCATACTTCCATACTAATATTATAAATGCGAAAGTCTGTCTGTCTGTCTGTCACCTCTTCACGGCTAAACTGCTGAACCGATTGTGATGAAATTTGGTATGGATATAGTTATGCACTAGGAGTCAAACAGCCTACTTTCAGGCGCGATATAACCGAGGCGCACGCGGGCGGAGCCTCGGGAAACAGCTAGTATACCTATATATTAGTAATTTAAGCACCATTTCTACAGCAATCAAAACCAATCTAATTAATTTGAGTCTGAGTTATATATTTATTGTAACTGGCTTATCTTATACAGCTATTATTGTCGTTTAACAAGAGTCCACGTAACTTTCTTGAATTATTTATACGTATCTACCATTAGAGATGAATCAAATAGACAAGAATTACTCTTGTCTAGGTAGAGTAGGCGAAAGTCGCTACCTTAATCAAAATTAAAAATATTACCTAACTTGAAATAATCTTATTAGTAGACATACTCGTAAATTAACGCTATCGCATTTTTAAAATAACTTTTTAATCTCAAATGACACAATTTTTGAGTCAAGGAAATAACGGACACTTTTAAATGCAGGTAGTTTTTAACCGCATTGAGTACATTGTTTTATTATATGCACAAATGTTTGCGTTGTGGGTAACCACCCCACCCATTAAGTGCCATAAAACAAGCTAGATATTAGGTACAGAGAAAACGCTAATTACAAACGCGTTTCTTTTTGTATATTTACTTATTACTTTATGGTGACGCAATCTGGAACTTAAATTAAGTTTTAATTTATTTTAATGTTTATTATGTGAAAAGAGTAACTTGTGGTTGAAAATAATTATAAAATTAATTTTAAAACCCCCAATGAAACGACACTAATCCCAAATACGTTAATGGATTCTAAAGGCTAGATTAGCCAAACGGTTAACACCTATGAACTGTTGTAACTCAATATAGAAATATATAGTAAATGGCGCTAAAGGAATAAAAACTGTAATAAAGCCCTTGTACTAAATTTCATAATTTTAATATTCCTACTTGTAGTTAAGTATACACGAATTAAATATATTAAATAAAGCTAAAAAATAATTTTAATGACCACATTTTTTAACTGAATGACAATAAATCAATTATCAACATAATATTTGCATCATTTTAGTAGAGAAATCTGAAATCGTTATGTATTGAAGTTTACATATTATGTACGTTATAAATAACTTTCTACCACTGTCGGAAGTTCTAACATTTATACTGAGTAAGTAGATAAAAAATTGTAAAAATATTTACTTAACAAAGGTCTACAAAATAAAGAACCTTGATAAAGTGGCGTAGGATATACCGAAACGCTTCAGTGTATGTATATTTTCTGTTATTTAAGCCCGTCCTTTTTTTTTTACTAATCATTTCACTAACTTCTTTTAACCAAATATTGTGAGGATACCTCACCTGTTAGTGATAACAATATCTGTAATAATGCCGACGCTATAGCCGCTCCGAGGAGGCTGTGCATTGTCTATGCCACGTGCTCGTCCGACCCCCACATTTGATATTCGTTTATGATACCTTGCTGCTCGCAAACTCTTCTTTGAGTCTTTTCATTTTAGTTAGATTAATAAAATCTATCGGCTGTTACAATTGAAGTATTTATATAAATTCAACTTCATTATTCTGTACCTGAAACAATTAAAAAATTGGTAATTAACATACAGATTAAGCTCCCTCAAAACAAGTTCTTGTGTTATGGGATACTATATTAACGATCAAATAATATTTTATAATAACGACACACATATATAGACTTAGGACAAACAAAACCTAAAATCGTATGCTATCTTATACTCTGTACTCGCAATGTGCTCAAAAAGAGATCCAAATGCTCGCTTCATTTACTTATTTATTTATTAAAACTTTTTTTCTTTATTTAACTTTATTGCAAAAATACAACAGGCGGACTTAATGCTAAACGCATTATCTAACAGTCAATCTTTAGGTCAAGCAGAGGTATTGTTCCATACGTTAATGCTAAAAGCGTTCTCTACCAGTCAACCATTGGGAGAAACAGAAACCAGTCAACCATTGGGAGAAACAGAAAAACGGCGGCGCAAAAGTTACAAGGGAAAAAAACTTAAAAATAATCAAATTTTCCACGATGGGCATATTTAATAGATATCATACTAAACTACGTAAACATACATTCACAATAAATATATATAATTCTTATCTATATCATCCAATTTGTAAAGAAACATTTCATTGTTCGTTGTAAAGTAGATGTAGATATATTGATAACAAATTAGAAAATAACAAACAAACAACCAAAACTCGAGAAACGTGTGAGGCGGAGTTATCAAAGCACCAAGGGCATTGTTCACGTTTGGTTGCTTTTTGATAATGGAAATTTGATATGTCGCGAGCCTTGTAGCATTCGAATGTCGAGCTCTGGTTTGTTCGCCTCATCGTATAAATAAGCGTAAAGTGGCGCGGTATCACGCGAACTGGTCGTTAACCCTGCTTCATGGTGTACTAATGGAGAAGTGAGGGTGTCATTGCGACCGCAACAAACCACTTCAGCGCAACCCGAATGTCAGCCAGGCTACTATAATTAACG
The DNA here is from genome assembly GCA_947044815.1 of Apomyelois bistriatella. Classification (NCBI taxonomy): domain Eukaryota; kingdom Metazoa; phylum Arthropoda; class Insecta; order Lepidoptera; family Pyralidae; genus Apomyelois; species Apomyelois bistriatella. Next base: position 6,429,983 of record OX345693.1, read on the forward strand.
TAGATAAAGTTATATTGAACTTCAGCGCTTTAGTGAAACTTTGTTGTTTCGAAATAAAATTAATTTTAAATTAATCTAATATCAATTTTAAATAATCTAATTTTTTAAATTAGTTTATTATACCCTATATAAACTAAGAAAATTTAAAGAATAACCAAACTTTGTCACTGTTATCGTTTATATGAGTATTTAATGAAATTTTTTATTTGTTTCTATAAACTCTAGGCACAGGATTGGTACTCAAATCGTGATTTTCTATCCCTAGGGATCCATCTCTAACCTACTCAATGAAGCAATGTTGAGTTAGCATATTATATTGTCGGTGTTTTTGACTTCCACGGAATAATTTTGATTGACACCTTAACTTATAACTCCAAGATTAGAACCAACGCCAGCAAATTGTATATTATTTAACAGATACAGTAATTAGTGGTGGTAATTTTACGAATTCGTTGACTAGCTGCTCTCTCGTTAATTAACATATTTTATTTAAATAATCGGCACCGACATCAGATTTATTAAAATGTTTGATTTTATCCTTTTTAGTTGAGTAATTAGAGTCGTTTTCGTTTTTATAGCAAAAACAATTATTATGGTTAGACAATCGCGAAGTCTATAATCATCGTCGTCGAACAACTAGTGTAAAGAAGTACTTGTAATTATTCGAATGTGTAAATTAATAAATATAATTCATTTAAATATAGAGCAAAAAAATAATCTGTTCACTTAAACGATACACGAAATCTGAAAATTTATAGGAAGTGTGACAAGATCGGCGATGCGCCCACGCCCAATCATAACAATATGTATACTCTATTTTCAATGAATGCTACATGTGCATTAAATTTATGCTTGCATTTAAGATGTAAAGTAAGTAAGTACAAAATAATTCAAGTTTTGTTCTTCAGAAATAAGTTGTCACTGAAAGCTATAGATTTTTTTTTATTAACTTCAATAGCGATGTATACTATATACAAAAAATATTCAATTTAGTTCAGCTGTTTGATAATTGTGGGCGTACATATGTTTTGTGATTCGCAAAAATCAAAAATCGCAAAACGTATATTTTTTTGTATAACAGATTGAAGTAAATAAATTTATAATAAATTTAATTTTGGTACCTATAATTATTGTTTTGGGCATAGTTTTAACCATAATAAAGTCATATTAAAAAGTATTTTCAAACTATGCAAAAATGATGAATGGAACGAGAGCATTGCGAAGCGGAATGTCAGGGGAATATTTTTGAAAAGGTTCGCTTTTTCAAAGCTACGTCGTCGTCGTATTGAATGCGTTTTAATGAAAAAACATGCGCCGATTCGCAACAGTCAAGGGAATTAAAACCGCCCCGCGCGCCGCTCCGATGCACCACCCCGGCCGGAATTTTCATTTCGCCGAATATTATTTTTTGGCTTTTCTACTGCCTATGTTTGTTTGTGTTAAAACCAGTTAAAACCAGATTTGTTTCAAATATGGACTGAAAATATGATGATACATTGCTATTGAATTCTACGCTTTGTTTGTTCATTTGCACTCTTCATATTTAAAGTTGATTTATAAACTAGAACTTATTTATGTTCTCATATTCCCATAATCATTCATTCTGCGAAAAAATATATTAAATAATAATATTTTTTCAATTTTAATTACAATATTATTTTAATCTTATGACGTATGTACTTAAATGACAATTTTTTTTTTTTAAATAATATCCTAAATTGAGCATAATGGGAAAAAAGCTATAGAGGCACTTGTTATCATGATTTCTTTAAGATTACTTTAATTGAAACTGCAACGTTTAATAAATTATTTTTTATTATTATTATCATTCAATAAAATATTAATAGGAAGAAATCATTTTTAACGTATTAGTTAATTTGAATTCTTTGTTTTCGTAAAATTTAAGGAGCATGTTAAAAAAATACAGTAATTTATTTTTAAAAAAGTATATATACGTACTCAGCAAGGCGCCAGTAAAAACATTTAATATTTCTATCTTGAATCACCTTTAAAACTTAATAATTAAGTAACAAAATAATACTCTTTGGAACATATATTCATGCACATAAACGTTTTAAGTCAGAATTTTCAATTTTACAAATTTATCTTGAGCTATTTAAGTTGACGTGTTTTACTACGAAAGTTATCGGAAAGTTCCCGCCATTTCGCGTGAAGGCCAGGCTTCAAGTCCGTCTTCACGCCAGCATGTGCGCGGTGCGACTGAAGGCTCGTTCCACAGAGATTCCTGCTGGCCTACCTTTTAAGTTTTCCACGAGCTTCTCAAATGCAAAACGACCTAACACTTACGTTTTAGATAATGTAATTTAAGCCCACATGACATGTTGCTTTGAATCTACTTTTGTATAAAACAATTTTTATTTCAGACATTAAGAATCGGCGAAGCATTGACGGTGGTTTCGCGCAGTTCCGATAGGCTTTACATCCAGTGTCCTGCACGTAGAAATTTAAGCTTTGATCGAATCGAGTTTAAGTTCACATGATAAATAATGACAATCTGCCGAAAAGCTGGAAAACGTCACAATTTTTCCAAGTAAGAGAGAGACAGATACAGTTTTCATGACAAAGGGAACGGCCTACTCGATTTGAATGGTGGGGATGATCTTAAGATATTTTTAAGAATCAGTGTGAGAACGAATACAGATCTATCCAAAGATGAGCTTTTTATACAGAACACAGTCAAACAACATCCAACCATTTATCGTAGTGAATAAAAGTTAAGTGATAGCAAAGTAGAGCATAGTTATGTAATAGACGTAACTGCATAAGGACTCATTCATAAAACATTAGAGATGGGAGCAGCCTCTCAAAGGACCTAACTCGAAGCAAATGTTGTTTATTTTGTTACGGAAGAAAGCCTGAACACAACGGGGAGCGCCACATGTCAGAGCATGAATAAAAGAAGAGCTATGTTTCAGACTTTCAAAAGTTTCAACTGAAATTTTTCTAAGCAGTTCCGATATTTCTCATGTTACTATTACTTAGTCAATATGATTAATACTACAAGGAGACATATTTTAAAGAAATGAGTTTAACGATATAAGTTATTCGCAATAATATTCAATGTCAGAATAATATTACCAAGGAATTTAAAGCCTCTGTTAGTTTCTAAGTTGTCTTTTACTGAAAATAAATTTTACTGAAAACCAAAACATATTTTTAATATAGGACATTCTTATTACTTATTGACGTTATTTATTTAAAATAAGTGCAACACTTCCAAAGCTCAGGTGGAGAAGAAGCAGTGCCACAAACTGCGCTGCAGCATTTTTTTCCAAAAACGTCAATTTTACAAAATTTGAGAAAGCTTTATGGAAGAATTCACATCTGCTTGTAGGGTTTTTAAGAGTTTAAACAGAAATTGGAGAAGAAAAATGTCGAATAATAAAATGACCAATAATAAAATGATAAAAATATGAAGATTCAACCAGGACACATGCTCAGACGAAGACTCTCTCTCACTTTCATCAAACGTTGCGTCCTTGCCTTCTCTCAAGGTAGTAGGTGGACAGGAAGAGAAGAGAGAGTAGGTTACATCGCATTCAAACCTCGAGCAACAATTAAGTACTTATAGTGTATAACAAACGAGTAACATTTTTAATACATAATATTAAGTATGAAATCAGAGCCATAACAAACTAACACTAGAGATTATGGCAGCGTATTGTTCAAAGTAGCGTCGTCGGTTAGTAAAATAATTTACTAAGCTATTTATGAGTGTTATGTTTGACCCTAAATTTGCGCAATAAATTACGGTTTACTTTGTCGTTTATGAGGGCGGCTGCAGACGTAACCCGCAAGCATGTGTAACAGATTGCGGCAATAAGGGAAATTGTCTTTTTTATGAACGCCGCAGAGACGTAAAGTATTCATGTGACGAACTAGGTGGGGCTCAGAGCTTAAGCCGTTTTTAATTTCAATAATACGAGTTTCCCTTTCCATCTTGAAGGCTTGTTCAGTTTTCAAAAGTTGCCGGATATTTTTTTTATTATTTATTTCACAATACATACACAGTAGTACAAAAAAAGTTAAATATAACAGACACTGTTTAAACCACAGAGGTTTGTCTACAGCGCAGATAATTAACGTCAGTTAAATCAATACATATAATAAGACACTAAAATGCGAGTGTCTGTACATTTAATATTTTTCAAAAAAACTGATTGAGTGCGATTAAAAAGGAGTAACAGAAACCAAAAAAACAGTTTTTGGAATTTTTGTCTGTCTGTATGTATGTATGTATGTATGTCTGTCTGGTACGTTATAACTTCGAAAATACTCAACGGATTTAAACGCGGTTTTCACAGTTGGATTACATATGATTAGGAGCGTTGTCAAAACTTTGTTTCGTCAAAATCGGTTAAGGGAAAAAGAAGTTATGGTCGATTGAAAATTTACTTCAAACACTGCTTCTAAACTTTTAATGCGTTTACTTACGTTTAATTTAATTTAGATAAGGCTAGGATTTCTACTTTTTATTATCCATATCAATAAAGACGAAAACACGCACTGCACCTATTAATTTTAATAAAATAACACATTGAATTTGATCGTAAATTTAGTAACATAAAATCTCAATAGATGGCGCGAATTTGCGTACCTATAGACAAATCCCATTTGAAATTTCGCCAATCTCTAGCAACGTATGTTGGCCTATCGGTAGAGGTCGTAGACCATATTTTTAAGTCGAGGGTTCGAATCCTGCTATAGATCACTTTTTTTTTACTTACTTTTTTTTTACTTACTTTTTTTTTACTTACTTTCTTTTACTTGCTTTTTTTACTTACTTTTTTTTATTTACTTTTTTTTTCGTTTTGTATTAATTTTTAAGAATTTTTTAATACTTTAGTAAAAAAATGTTTCAAGAAAGTACCTGGATCGAATCCTGTCACAAACAATAATTTTATGATTTCGTGTTTTATTTGTTTTCTAGAATTATTTTCTTACTTTTTTTTATAATTTTGAAAAGAAACAAATAAATTCATTTGCCAATTTATTTCAGGATAAACGATATCGCAACCCCTTACAAATCATAACTAATAGTTTGTCATTGACGACATTGAAAAAGAAGATTAATCAAATGGTTGACTGGTAGAGAACGCTCTTAGCGTTAAGTCCGTTAATATATAAGTACTAGCTGTTCCCCGCGGCTCCGCCCCGCGTGGGAATCGGTTATATCGCGCCCAAAAGTTTATGTTTGACCTCAGGTCGTTAACTACATCCCTACCAAATTTCATCACAATCGGTCCAGCAGTTTAGCCGTGAAGAGGTTACAGACAGACAGACTTTCGCATTTATAGTATTAGTATGGATATGGATTTTGTACTTATCTATCTATCTTTACATATAATCGGACAGTAAAAATTGAATGTCTGTACATTAAATATTTTTCTAAAAAACTGATACGGGGCGATTAAAGAAAGACGTGTAACAGAAACCAAAAAAAAACAATTTTTGGGATTTTTGTCTTTCTGTCTTTCTGTATGTCTGGTACGTTATAACTTCAAAACTACTCAACAGATTCGACCGCGGTTTTCACAGGTGGATTACATATACGTTCAACAGTTTTGTCAAAACTTTGTTTCGTCAAAATCGGTTAAGGGAAAAAGAAGTTATGGTCAATTGAAGTTTACTTCTAGCACTGTTTCAAAACTTTTACAGAGTTGAATCCGGTTTACATAAACGTATTTAATATAGATAAAGCTACAATTTCTACTTTGTTTTATCGATATCAATGAAGACAAAAACACACTGCAGTCTCTATTAAATTTTAAAAAATTAACACATTGAATGTGTGTGGGCGTATAATTTAGTTACATAAAATATCAATAGATGGCGCTGAAGTTAATTTAATTATTTTTTTCTCATATGGTATTATAGCAGATTGAAATTTTTCCAGCTATTAATTCTAATTATTTCAAAAAAAATTTGGTTGTTTATTTAGTTCTATTGGTTGGTTTGTTTATCGGTCGTTTGTTGTATTGTATTGTAAGCTATTTGAATTGATTAGTTGGTTGGTTTGGCTTTGGTTTAAAAAATAATCAAACCAGCAAGTCAGTTCAGTTGTTGTTCGACGGAACATACGGTCGTGTCGTAAGGTCTAATTTAACTAACATAACACTATTTATTGAGTTAGGTTCTAATGACCCTGTAATAGGCTGCGTCTACTCTTTTAGAGAAAAAGATGTGATAGTATGAATGTTAGTATTTTTAGTTTGATATCGTAGCAATGGCTAATGGCTTTATAAAATTGGCACGGGAATAGGATACTACTTATAGATTTAACTATAGGTCTGGATAGTTGTAGTTTCCACAGGTTAAGCGAAAAGCGAACTACACGCGGGCGGAGCCGCGGGCAACAGCTAGTAAGAAATAAATGAAATCACCAATCATGTTTTTTTAAATTTATTAAAACTTTATTGTTCACAAGAATGGCAGGCTTAATGCAGAAATAATCCCTCTTTTTTTCTTGAAGATCTTTGTAATATAATATAAACTTAATTATATTTTTAAATAATTGTTTTATTAAGTCGTTACAACCATACATAATAAAATAATGTAATACAAAAAAAGTGGATTTATTTTTTTGAGTATTAATTTCGCTGTTCATCATTAAATACGGAAAAGGGGCAATTTTAAATAAAGTGAACAGTGTGTAATAAATAAATAGTTGAGTCAAAGTGTAAGCTAGGAACTTCCAATCATGTGAGAGAGTGCTCTGTACAATTCGTGCCCCTAGCGCCATTTGTCTTCCGTACCTGAGCGGTGTCCAGTGCGAACTGAATCCAGAAGTTAATTTCACGGTATATTTCTCCAACTGCAAGAAACCTTAAAGGCGCTCTTGTGTAAAATAGAATTAATTCGTGTTCATAGCCTTCGTAGCCGAGCATTGATGACACGGATTTGAATAATGGCCGGTGCGTAGCACTGTCGAGTCTCCGTCCGATATTCTTACGTTTTAGGAAGATTTCTCATAAAATATTTTTTTTTTAATTTAGTTAATTTTTCCCTCTAAGTAATTTGTTAAAGGTATTGAAAATATATTAAACACCTTTTAGTACGAAAATATTCTTGAATGTTTACTATCGGTTACAATCAGAAGGAGAAACTGAAATTTTAAACTTGGATTTATTACTAGAGTGGATTCTTCGAAACTCCCGGCAAAAACTAGTGTTTTGTTAATGTACTTACTAGATTAATGACGTCCTTGATAAGAATAATTGTGAGATAGTTAGCTAACTACAAGGTAAAGTAAATCATCAGTCGAGGTAGGGAGGTAGGCAACACGAGTACCAAATTCAGCATTCATTCCTAGACATTATCTCTCCCAGCGGCCGTAGCGAACTGCGCCGTTATTTTCTTGACATATTTCACAATAGCTGAGCACGCCGTAGCAACGTTTATCCGTTACAAACGGTATCTTTATAATAACGAAGAAAATAGTACAGCCTTGGTAAGGTTTTCGCATAAAAACCAAATGAGTTTTATTTAAGGTTTTTTTTATTATTTTGCCTATTTTGGGGAGTTATATTTAGTACATAATATATAAAATAATATTATACTTACATTGTGTAAGTATAATATTATTTTGTACAATTTTACAAAATATCTTTATAAAAAAGATATTCTTTTCTTCTATGTGTATTTTAATTAATTTAAAGGGTGTTTTGAAGATTTCTATAAGTAGGCAGGAAATTTATAATTTTACTTGTAGTAGTACACTTATGTATACTATTACAATTACTTATTACTTGGTTAAAAAAACCTAATATATTTACGTAAATAATTTCTCTAAGAAATACTCGCAAATATTTCAATTCAATTTGTACCTAACAAGTGAATTTAATTTTCTAAAACGTAAAATCTAATTTCCTTCAGTCGAACAAACAAATAAAATGTCTGGCTTTGTCATATTTGTTACGTATAACATTTAATTAAACTTCATGAAATCTGAACAAAAGCCGTGACAAAAGTGTCCTCCCGAGTAGGGAGCGATTTCGCTCTGTCATGTGTCCAAATTGTAGCGAGCTATGATTTTCGCGTTCACTAAAAATTCATTAAACGTCAGCATAGTTGGCAAGGTTCAACTTATCTGGCGACAAAATCCATAAAGTTAGCTTGCGGATACAAAATAGTAAAGTACAGAAATATTCGTACTATAAACATATGACTTATTAAAATGAAGCTTGGGTATGTTTTTAGGTTTCTTAACTAACGATTTACTCAAGGTTTCATACACTTCAAAAGTCTCCATAGTTTGGAAATCTTAGCAATCATTTGCATTATACATTCCAGTTTTTGATAGACGTTAGATAAGTGTAAATATTTCGACACAAATGAGATAAGTTTTTGGAATATTATTTTTCGTATGCAAAACAGGCCATACGAAGGCAAAGTTTTTGATTCAAACTCCACATATTTTAGTATAGAGCTAGACATGTATTGCCTTTTGCGCTTTCTTGTCCACTATATTTTGTAAAAATACTGAGAGTATTTTGTGATGCAAAGCAACATAGCGAAAACAAATCGACGATACGCTACAGGCCGGAACGTTTTTATTTTGTCTGCCACGTAATTGAATTTTGTGGTCCGTTCGATCATAGAGTTTCGTTTCGCGCGCCAGATTTATTTACGACGAGTATAGGTATGCAAATACCGAAGTGGATTGTATGTTCTATCTGTTTTGATTGTGATTGTGACTTTCTTATTTTCCAGAGGAATACAAATAGACTACAAAAACAAAACTCGTTACATTGAGTTGCTGAAACTGGTTTATATTTTTCTACATTATATTTCTATCTCTTATTCTTAATGATATAAAAGTTCGTAAAAATCATTTAGTTTCGTCATGATAACCTTATGCTCTTGTCTTTGCCTTTGATACGCGTTCAGAAATCACTATGTGCCAGCGATTCTAAATTTCATTTAGCTGATAAATTACAGACCCCTTAAATTACAGATTTTAATTAGCCACTTTTTTGGACTTAAAATAATATTTTTAAAACATACACACAGCAGTTTAAATATTCCTGTTTCCTGTAAAAGTGGATATATTGTGATAAAGTATCTAACAGCGTACTTATTTGTTAAATTCCACGCAGACATAGTAGGAGAAAAAGAAAAAATATGAATGAGCACCTGGCTGTTCACACGCGTCTGCTAGATTGCTTTCGCACCCAACCAAGTAACGGATTTTTTCACGCTAAACCGCCTGAAAGATGAATTGTTTGAATCTGCTCTGTTCCCCGGCCGTTTCTTGAATGAATTAGGTATATGTAAAGAAGGAGCAATAAAAAGGCTTACATTTTATGGTATAATTTGTTATCAGGTTCAAATATTCAAATAAATGTTCGTACGCAATCTGAAATTTTCTGGTATTTTTCTTAACTTATTTCTTCCGATAGAAAATGTTATATAATTACTAATTTTCATTTCAAAAACTCTACACTTTATGGCAGTTTGAGTATAAATACCTGGTTCAAGTAGAAGTAGTATATACATATATCAAATATCTGGAATTTTAAAGAAGGATCTACTTATTATATACTGGTTTCAGAACAAAAATTCGATAAATATGATATAAGTCGTGAATAAATATGAGAAATGACAGAGTTCATTTATAAAGAATAACAAAAAGCAAGTACACAAAGGATGCCATCACTCAGAAGTCATAAGTATGCAGTCAATAGCTGGTGTCAGAACATTTCTCAGTTCGCATTCAAAACCGAATGTTTATAAATAATTCAATATTGGGGAGAGAGTTGGCTAAGTCTTTATTTCGATGTACCTTTGGTCGGAATTTCAACGGTCATGATCACATTACCAGCTGATATAATGGCAGCACTCCCGTTTATTGAAGATGCTTATAATTCAATTGAGAATCCCACTTTTATCGTCGATTTTCCGATATCTATCAATATGTTTTATTTCATACTGGTACTTTTCCAGTGTAGTTAATTAGTTAAGATCAAAATAAAGTATAGAATTTTTAACAAATTTTTTGATATTTCGGATGCTTAACAAAAAATTAATGTACAAATAAAATATAAGTAGATTAATTTTTACAGTTAACCTACTGTTAATGTGTCCCACTGCTGGGCAAAGGCCTCTCCACTCATCCCTATCCATGGAAACCTCTGGCCACTTGTCCAAAAAGTTGTCGAGAGCGTCACGCTACCTCCTCCTTGATCTGCCTCTATTTCGTCGGCCGTCCGGTGTCCAAAAAATATTAAATCTAATACATTATGTTAATTTTTTTTTATTTATTTATAATTTTATTTATTCAAAATTACAATGCAAGAATAAATACAAAAATGAATCCACAACAAGCTTCGTCAATATAAAGATACATTATTAAATCAGCAACAAGCTTCGTCAATATTAAGTTTAATCAGCCACATGCTTCGTCATGCAAATTTTAGTCTAAAAGGCCACCCCGCATCATACCCGGCCCAAAAGTTCCCATAATACTAGCTGCATTTCCACGTTGTATGGAAATCGAAAGCCTTTGGGCCAAGTATGACCCGGACTGCCTATCATTGGTCCGCTGAACAATACGCCGACCCAATTCTTTAATAAATAACAATGCTTCGGATCCCCAGGCACCCGTGGTCTTTAAAGCTACAGGCACAAAATGTAAGCCGATTTTAAAGAAGCATATTTGATATGCTTTTGTTTGGCAGCATTTTCTGACGCTGATCTTGCAGTTCTACTTGTTTCTCTAAGGTGTGAAGAAGCAAACGTACTCACACAAGTGGCATCCCAGAGCAAGCATCTACCCCTTTGCCAAGGAACCAATGTTAAGCCATCAGGTAGCTTACCATCAGTGCGACTCAAACCGGGAGGTTCCAAAATACAGGGAATGTTAGCGCTAACCATTGCTCTACGTATAATATCGTTTAGAGCGTGATGTCTAGGGAATCTCCCACACTCCTCAAGCAACTCAGAACGTGATGTCCCTTAACATCTACCAGAGATCCACAAACATATCTATGTTCTTCACAAACACTACACCCGAGCCTCAGAGCCACAGCTATTCTTAGCGAGTTGTCATCCATCAGGGTTCCGAAATGAGGTGATGGCAGGGCATGAAGCCACGCACCCGATTCCGGTGTCAATATAGATTTAATCCTAGCCATGTCAGCCCCTGTATATTGGATAACATATTATTCACAACAGTTTTAGCAATTAAATCGTCCCAATTCCTTTGCACATGCAGCTGGTCGGGTAAATTCTGTCCCACACATCGAATTTGCCACTCAGCAAGGGCCTCACTAACAAAGGGTAAAGTGAGCTCATCGCCATTCACGGACAAAATACGAGCGACGAGCCCCATCACCCCATGCGATGAAACAAAAATGCTGGCAAGCCAGTATCTTGAATTCGACGGATGCCTTACCCACCATGTCTGATAGGCAGAGATGCCTGCCGCCACTGAGAATCTTCTAAATGTACATTAATGATGCCCTCGAGTATGTTTATGTTAATGTTTGTTGTCTCTACTATGTTTAATGGCGAAAATCGAGTTGCTTACGCAGAAATTATAAAATATGTAGCTTGCATTCAATGTAGTAGTATAGAAAGAAAGAAAATTATATTAATGCACAATGTTAGAGGAAGAACATGAAATATATAAAAATATTTATATCAAATAAAATAAGCATGAAATATAATTAATTAAGGAGACTTACTATATGCTAACCCCAGACCATATCGGGGTACCTACCTATTATGTAAAAAAATATACAATATTAAACCAAATTGTTATTTGCTATATATGTTTATAAACCATATTTGATTTAGATTACGATATTCAATTTATTCAATTCAATTCATTTATTCAATTGTATACAATATTTTTACAGGTACCCAATACAATTCTGTACTTACTTAATTTTCGTAACTGAGTACGAATAGTGTCACCTTTGGAATTCAGACAATGAACAGTTAAAAATATCAATCCTAATTGCAATCGCGTTGAGAACCCTTAACAATTGGACAATGATGAAATGGCATCGAAAAGTACAAAGAAACTATGTCTACTGTAGTAGTGTACCATCTATCAAAATGTTCGTAACATTAAATCATATTTTGCACTTTATTTTTTCTAATATTTAATTTCTATTTTCTTCCGTCGAAATTTGCAGACCATATATTTTCTTACTTTCTTACACCTTTATTTAAAAAAGCAATCCCGTTTATCTTCCTGAAGAGGTAAAGTGGGGTCCAGACAGTGATTATCATGAGAGGTGAACTTTGTACCCACTCCATTGACCTTTTTAAGAAGCACTCTTCTGCAAAGAGGCCTGTTCAGCAAAATTTTGGTCATATCATTAAAATTAATAAGCAAACACTTTTATCAATATTTTGATGATATACGCAGATTTATGTCTTGCGTAAGAACTTTTCTCTACAATCTTTACTTGTATTGCTGTGTTTATTAATAAGTCACTATATTCCAATAGTCTATAGGTTCTCTTTTTGTAAATGGTTACAAATGGAAAAACTTTTCTCACTACTTCTTACCGATCTGACCGTAATCCAACCACCACAGAGATTTAAGGGAACAAAAACAGTTAGTCTTCAAAAGATTTATGGCGCCAAAAAGTTACCATCGTATAAAGTTTGTTTTACTTGGGTTGCAGACGTTATGTCTAAAAAACCGATACCCGTAAAACCCACAGTAACTTTCATACAATGAAACTATTATACCGTTAGATCATCTCACCTCAGGTATAAAAATACTTTGCTAGTAATATGATTATATACGAAAATATTTAATAAAGTATTTAATATGCAAAAATTGGTACGCAGCTAGGCCTTGGGAAGAAGTGTGGTCTATTCTTAAATTGGATACTAACCACAAAATTCTCAGCTTCCAACGACGTGGTTTATAAATGTTGCCCGTATTTTTAATATATTCCTTTATATACCGCTATATAACATAATGAACTAATATGTTCAAAAAGAGTTAACTAATAATCACAGAGACATATTATTATTGCTTTTGCATAGGTATTGCTTTCAAACACAAGGAAATACTGTACTTATAGTTATGAAAATAAATCGATTTCTCGTATGTTCTACAAGTATTCAAATACAACGTTATTTTATGAAAATTCTTTTATGCCAAGGAAATGTCGGCAAAGGTGAAGTCATCTTTAAACTGATATGAACATCGAGCGTGGAAAATCGGTCGTCTTTCGTGGAGTCGCCGCCACAGCGCATCCGGGACGAACACAAAATTATGTATTGGACATGTATTTCACCGGTTTTGTAGTGCTAACTGCTATTCAGTACTGGTATTTTCAATGAAAACATTTTTGCTCTTAAGGCATTTTGGAATACAGATTTTTATATTTTTTTTAAATATTTTGCTGCCAAAACGATGTGAATAAAATACGCTAGAACATTTTTTTTACAAATGGCTTAAAGCATAAAGAACGTTGTGTGTAGGACAACCTGTTACTATCTCTGATGGCTTCTTGATGCCTTTATGATGTGTCCACGATGGCGGATGCGAATATTCTGTGACATTAGGCACGTCATACTTTTTGTCCCCCTTACTATTCATGCATTGTGTTGTGTTGCGTATCCCAGAGATGTGCTTTGTTGGAATATTCAATGTGGAGTAGATACATAAGTTATCCAACAATACAAATGTAAGAAAATATTGTAAGGAACTTTAGCTAGCACTTTTGGTTACATGCATAGTTGATGTTAGCTTTTAGAATTTTTATTTTAACTTGCTTTACTTGTTCAATTTATTTAAGATTAGAGAGATTTGTAAAATAACTACAAAGAACAGTTTTAATAAATATTTATATTTTACTTCATCTCAAAAAATTTATAAGCAATAGAAGATAATCTAGCTTGTACACTTTCCCACCAAATACGTATCATTAGGTATCTCACTTTAGGTTCACCTGAAGGTCCTGAAGAAACCGTCAAATAAAACACGGCTGTGTGGACAGTAAGAAGTATTAGTAAGATTTATAATTGTTATCTAGAGCTAGGCGCGGCAGACTTATTGCGGAGTCGCGTGCTGGCACCTAATATATTACAATGCCTTGGCCAAAACGTCTCTATGTTTGAAAGTAGCTGTGTGTTTACTAATACAGGGGTTCAGTACTGATGACCCCTAGAACTTTTTTAAGCATTTATTTTACTTCCCCTCTTAAGACCTTCACCATTAGTAATTAAACACTTCAAAAAAAATCTTGCTTAATCATCATTATCCAATATTTAACAAATATTGTTTTTGTTCAGATTTAGCAGTTATTTTCGGTAAAACACAGGGCAACGATTTGCGCATCCGCTGTTTCAGACGGCTAACAATGAACTACAGATTTTCAAAAAAAAATCCGATAAGAGATGATTTGACAGGCAAGTACAGGTGACCTATTTTTAAGCCTCCAAATGAAATAGTGGACGTCATCACGATGACTGAAATAAAAGTCATTATTTTTCTTCTGGAAGAGTCTCTAACAGAAAAAATGTGAGCTTGTATCAAATATCAGAATAAAAAAAAAAGAGTAAATGGGCGGCACGCAGCGGATACTACCCCGTTTATTTATAAGCCCATATGAGACGGCAACAAATTCGTATGACAAAAATGACGTGATTATTTATTCACGCGACAGAAATTTACTCATCCCGTCAAGGTGATACATGCAGCAAGTCGACCCACGTCAAATCTAAGGGCAGGTGCAATATTACAACATTTTATTACAGATATTTATTTTTTTACCTTTATTATTATTTCTTTATCATATAAGATAGAATATATGGGCAGTCGAAACCTAAAAATAACCAAAGCAGTACATATATTTAATATATATATATAAAATAGCAAGTGAAGCGAATTGTAACTAATAAGTGCAATCCATCAATAAATGATAATTGATACATTTGGCATTGTTTAACTATTATAAGGTTAAAGAATACCTAATGGCATGAAAGAACCAGAATGAATTTTTCATATCTTCCAAAGCCAACAAGCCAAACTTCGTTTTCGAGGATTGTTCCAACCTGTATTAAAGGGGGTTATATATATAAGTATAAGTAAGGATTTATATAGGTGTATATATATATAAGTATACTCCTATACAAACAAACCTTTCAGCTTTTATATAATAAAGCAGATCTAAAACTCACGGGCTTTTAGTTTTATGAAAAAATTAATGATTTCTGATAAGGTGCACACATCCTAAAAGAGAGAACCAGGTGATATCTATTTTTTTTAAGTCCGGGTTGAAAAGTTAATTAAAGTGGTAAGCGGGTCAGTCCCAGAGAGACTTTATTTATAGCGGTCATTTCTCCCTTACCATGGCTGAAATAGGATTTTTTATTTACAGGAAATAAGCAAATAGGTCTGTAAGTTTTAAGTGACGCTGTTCAACAATTATATTGAATTTATTTAAATATAATTAATTGTATTTTATTTAGGAATTAAAGATTTTGATCGGAGTCGGAGTGGAAAGTGTTTCCGCTTGTTTCACGCACGAATGTGCCAAATAACAATAGTTTTTCTTTTGTGCCTGGATTCTGCGAGCCGACAACGGGTTAAAGTCGGAGCAAATAACAAATATATAATAATTTATTAACAAAAGTAACGCGTTAACAACTAGTCTTACTCCGGACTCGACCCGCCTTCCTTTGTTTTCAACTGTATACATCCAGAAATAAATATTCGCTCTTTGTTTATGGCGAGAAAATTAACCCTCAAACTATAGACTTCTAAAAACACTACATATGCAAGAAGAGACATATAACTACTGTGTATTTTAATAGAAGTGTTAAGTCATCTTTTACGACACAACTAAAAATAGTCGTTCGGGAACCGCACACTACCTTACGAAAAAAAGGTAAATTTGATTCGCCTTTACCCCATTGTGACCCCATTTGTCTCCGGAATCTATTACTAACAGATACTTTTTCACATCATCATTCATAGTATCTCAAAGTTTTCCTGGTCGCATCCAAAACCATTGCCATTGCAAGCCCAGACATACGAAACTACCTACTAACCACGAAAAGTCTTATGTTTCCTTTAATGACCTCTCTTGTCGACATTAATACATATTGAACGACAAGCTTCCGCCCGCGGCTTCATCCGCGTGGATGTCGACAGTATTTTTTTCTGCATGCAAAGTAACTTATATCCTTTTTGTATCATAACATCTTCTTTCATTTTGATTTACACTGCACTTCCAGTCACAGTACATCTACAACAAAGAAAAGCGAGGCGTCCGAAATAGCCAAGACGTGGCGCAGTTAATTTCACGGAGTATTTGTTTGCCTTACAAAATCTTCTTACACTTATCCTAGAAGCACTGTACATTAGCTGAATAACGAAAAACAACACCCTTAGATCATTCTGTAAGTAGTTTATTTATTTTGTATTTTCCTTTTTTAGCAGGAAAACCAACAACTGTATTATACAGTAATAAAATAAATATCATAATAAGAAATAGTTTTCTTAGCTGAATTTAGCAATGGCTTAATGGGAGGAGAAGTTCGAATACCTTATAAACCAACTTATTTTTTAATGTTTATTTATTTTAAACTAGCTGTTCCCCGCGACTTCGCCCCGCGTGGGACTCGGTTTTATCGCGCCCAAAAGTAGCCTATGTTTGACCTTAGGTCGTTAACTACATCCCTACCAAATTTCATCAAAATCGGTCCAGCAGTTTAGCCGTGAAGAGGTGACAGACAGACAGACAGACAGACAGACAGACAGATAGACAGACAGACAGACAGACAGACTTTCGCATTTATAATATTAGTATGGAAGTATGGATATGGATATGGATTTATTTGACTCAAATTTATTTATTCACCACTACCTTTTTACAGAATAAGTCTTTTGCGATAGAGAAATAAATCGAAAGTGTCAAGAAAAATAGAAGACGTACAAACTTTTTATCAAATTTTAATAGTTTGGTATAGAATTATTAAGTACGGTATTACAGTAACACGGTATTACAATAATTTGAATGATTGAAGCAGTTACGATCCTGAATAATATTTTAATATATATTAAATAAATAAAATAATATATGTTCAAATATTATTCAGGATCGTAACTGCTTCAATCATTCAAATTTATTCTAACCAGTAAGTATCTGTACGTAGGTACATATATTGGATAATATGTGGCAGTTTCAAGATACATTATGTAGGTAAGCGTTACAAGTGTAGTTTCGGGAGAAATCCCACGCGAATTACCGTCGATCCATTACGTCATCATTTACTAACTTCTAAAGACCCTAGTCAAGTTCACTCAGCTTCACAAATTAGCTGTATCTACAATATATTTAACTTTAATATGCGTGTTTGGCTTATATTGTAGTTACTAAAGTTCTACAAATTCTACCTGTTTTAAGAACGATACATCCGTTAAAATATTAAATTTTAATAACAAATACATTTTTTTCTTTCTCATAAACTACTGTTGGAAATAAATCTTACCAAAAATCTTCAACCTGATTAATCTAAGGAGATATTCCTAAAATGATTTCGTAGACAACGCCATCGGTAATGAAACTACGTTAGGCTTAGTACTATTATTATATTCTGTGGTTAGGCAATAGAACATACACACACCTTGAGTGGGGAATAGCTAGTATATAATATATATATTATATATATATATATATATATATCTCCATTTCGAGACTGACAAATTTTGCTTTTGTCCGGATGTCTGCCTGTCTGTCTGTTTGTTCCGGGCTAGAGGTCGCATTTCTGAACGGCTCCTAATGAAACTTGGCACACGTGTACCTTGATTTATTTGCAATTTTTTGTCGAGAGCTTTTATTAATTTGAGGGAAAATGGGGGGAATTAGGAGGAAAGTTTTCAGTGACGTTATTTACGAACGGATCCTAATGAAACTTGACACACGTGTAACTTGTTTTTTTTTTTGAAATTTTTTGTCAAGCTTTTTTTTTTATTGGGGGAAAATGGGGCAAATATGAGGGAAATTTGCTATATTGCTTATATCACTAGCCGCAAGATATTTCTTTTACAAATTAATATGCGCTATGGTTTCGTTATCGGTCATAGATAAGTTATTTTTTTTACGGTGGTTCGCGAGGTCTACTGTTCACAGAACCACTAGTTTTAAACTACTATAAATAACCGTCGAAAATCTATCACTATTTATAACTAAATAAGATCAGCAATGGAAATTGAAAAAAGCATTATTTTTGTGGTAGTTTATCGTCTTTACCTCACCGGCATTAAATCACAGCGAAGCAACAGTGGCCTATTACTATCGCGGTTTAAATTTATGTGTTACCTATCGAGAAACACCTTGAAAATTATATTTGGAGTAGCTGCAGTGCGGCCAAAGGAAATAGCGTCATTAGCTTTTCTCGTATTTCTTGTTATAGTAGACATTTACGTTTGCCTTGTGAGTTGTAGCCACTCCTTTATGCTTTTAGAAATCATCAACTTAAGTTAACAATATAGTCTGGGATATGAAGTAAATAAAAAATATGTATGCTGGATTTCTAAGCCATTCTAAAAAAAATCGGCTATTTATTCAACCCGTAAGTAAACGTGTTACGTTATCAGAATTTTAGTTTTGTAAATGTTACACACCAGATTCTAACATGACTGCTTTATTTGAAAAGTGTAGTGTAGAGGTAGTGGGTTCGATTACCATAGTAAATATAATTATATAGTTTATAATTGTTTCCCGTTTGGTAAGAACATTGCATTCTTGAATCATCTGACAATAAATAAGAATCCATGCTTTGGAAGGTCTCAGCTACCATCTTGAAATTGTTAAAGGAATGACGTCAGAGACCAAGAGGCCGTTTTGAAAAAGTCTGACCCTACCAAGGATCAATTGACCCTGTAACCCAACAAGATATGAATGAATTACCAACTTAGCACGCTTTTATATAATACCTTATTTTGCCGTAAACTTATATGCAAATTCGATGCGGCATAGCCACAAGTATTACGTAAAAGTATGACTTTATTCGTACAAGTATTCTAAGTATATTACGAATGGAATTTTGTACAAATGTAAAGCCTAAAGGAATTCAGCGCGGCCCAGCCGGAGCGTACGTCTTCCTGAGTTCCGGAGCTCAGATAAACCGCTTCCCCTTCCTGCCCCTTTGCCTAACATCGTGTAACGGACACACTACAAAAGACAAAGTATAAGTAGGCACACGTCTATAAAGCGCCAGTTTTCACCTCGCATTGTGCTGTAACATTTCACAAAATCCATTCAAAACCTTTGTGCCCTTACTTTGAGGATGTGCATTAAACCGCTCCTAAACCTATTATAACATGTCTCTATAGATAGTGGTATTTTATCATCATTGCAGATAGTAATAATGTCTCAAAATTATTTTTTCACAATATTTCTTATAGTTGAAATTAAAATGAATACCAATGGCTTGAAATTACGACGATAAATGTTCTTCTTTTCATGTCGATCGCATTGTGCTGTAACATTTCACAAAATCCATTCAAAACCTTTGTGCCCTTACTTTGAGGATGTGCATTAAACCGCTCCTAAACCTATTATAACATGTCTCTATAGATAGTGGTATTTTATCATCATTGCAGATAGTAATAATGTCTCAAAATTATTTTTTCACAATATTTCTTATAGTTGAAATTAAAATGAATACCAATGGCTTGAAATTACGACGATAAATGTTCTTCTTTTCATGTCGATGGTATCATATTTTGTCAGTCCAAAACAATCCTGAACGGCTCTGTAAGATGCCACGTAAAAGTCGCACATGTTGCAGATGTTTGAGCATACAGAACACTCTTTTCTATAAATGACAATGTGTAGATAAATTCGGGTCAACAAAAAATGCAATCCGATTCGGTTTACAGATCTGTTTGACATCCGCCAAACGAATATTGGAAAAAACAAGAAATGTTAGTGAACGGCATAGCGTCCACGCGCCCGCATGTAATTTAATCGTGTACCACTTTGACGGAGCCTTGTGCAAAATTGATCCACGAATAGACCGCAATGGGAATGTATCTAACGGGTAAAATATAGGCATTTTCATTGTTATTGTAAAAACTTTGGAAAAATAACTGGCTCCAACAATTTCTCAAGCAAAACTAATTTAGATATATTTATATATTAGAAAGTAAACTACCCAAGTTAAAAAAAAAATTGGGAAATTTATCAGAATATTTATATTTTTTCTTTAATTATTTCTTAATTTTTTCCTACGATGAATATTCTCAAAACATTGATTTTACATTTGTTAACAACCTATTCAATCAAGCTTAAAGTTCAATAACGATACATAGAATACAACTACATGTATAGTGTACAAGAATATTAGTCGTTGGAAACGGATGCTACAAAACCAAGCTTAATTACAGCTCCCGCCTCTACCCACTTCATTATTAGACCAATGAGTTAAAGCGTCGAACTCGCAGCAATAACTAAAACTAAACACGTTTGTAACAAGTTGTTTGTTGTGTTATCAGTATCACACCAAACGTTCCTATTCGTATACTCACCGGAAACTTATGCTGCCAAATCAAAAATGGTACAGAACTAATTCTTTCAACGATGCCTCTACAAAAAGCAATGACGATTGTTTTAAGGTGATGAAACCATTTAGGGACATTTACTTTTATTTATAAGTTTAACGTATATTTGGTTAGTTGTTTATTTATATTATTTTGGTCTTATTTGTTATTCTTTTTTTATGTACCTAGTTGAAAGTTACACTAATGAATGAGTATATTTTATAAGAATTACAATATTTGACATTTATATAGATTGTTTTCAAATGTAAATAGAGCTTCTTGTGATCACGGCTGTTTGTATATACACACAAAAAAAATGTCAAAAACAAAATTTAATTAAATCAAATAAAATTTAATTAAAACTTTAAGTGTACAAATTTCTCATTTTTTTTTAATACTTCACCTAAAGCATTACACCAAATCAGGCACCATTACATTTAAAAGATTGACACGATCAAAATCAGTTCACAGGCAGTGTTCTTAAATTAACTTACATTGCGAGATTGGTCTTATTTTCTTTACTATCGATATTTCATACTTACACCACCCCTAATGAAAACTTCGTCTGAGGTGAACGCTTCGTCCTTTGCCCGATTTTGCACAACCAATGTCACATTAATTACATTTTGGTTCATTAATGAAGACTTGATTTAGTATGAACTACATTAATATTTATTATGGACACATTACTATACTCTCAAACACATTCACATTTAATAATATTTTTATTCCAAAACTTTAAATCGTGGAAATCAAGCTATCTGCTTTCCAAGTGTCATCCAAATCACTATGATTATGTTTGTTTGGCTGCCAACGTTATTGTACAATGAAAAAATCTATCTCCCTTTTTAGCAATAACCAAAATGTAAATATAATTGCAAGCATTTCATTCATATAGATGTATAGCTAATCTCATTAATTTGTTAATAATAAAATTAAAACAATCCAATTTACAAACAACTGAAGTTATTCTATATTTCTATTTCACAAATAAAACTCATCTTCTGACTTTATGATTTGATTGCTTTAATTCCAACTAATAATGAACTCTGGAAAGTCTACCTTTCGTTTGAAGGGACTTAATTAATGTTAATTTACATCATTGTACTGTACCAAATTTATGGATTTTTTATATTTTTTATCTATTAAAGTGACTTCATAATTACAAAAGATCGATAAATTGGCGGGTAGTTGTTGCAAATGTGTGCGAATGCGGAAAGTAAATCAGTTGAAACAAATGTGGGGCATCAGTCAACGGGTAAACCGGGCCCCGAGCCCCGGCCCCGTCCGGCTTCGTCGTTAGCGGTCGCGGCCTACTGCTATAAATCTCAGCAGCACCTTGAGAACAGATGAACATTTAAATGGATCTTGATAATTAATGTATCTATTTTTTATTAATGAAATCTGAGGGTACGGCAGTGGATACTGATTGGTGGCGCAGTGGTCCTATGTGAGATTCGCCCCCGATGCGATAAGACCATTTCTTCTGATCTGGTAACAGCTTTTGTTAGTCGCCAACATCAAAGTCGCAGATCATATTTGATGACGATGCTCCAACGGTCTTTAGTTAGAGCTAACCGTCGATCAGTCCTTTGACCATACAGTCTACAACGATACTATAGCTACTTTTCAACGCTATGTCATGAATTATCTGATCACATAATTATAAAACACAGGTTCTCTGCTTGACCCGAAGGTTGACTGTTGGATAATGCTTTTAGCATTAAGTCCGCCTATTGTATTTTTACAATAAAGTTAAATAAATAAATAGATATTAATACCAAGAGAGTTCTAAACTTTTGACTTACGCTTAATGTGCATATATAATGGTCACTTGTGTTTAAACTTTGAATTTGACAAAATGACTTTACGATACGACTTTTGAAATGAATAATATTGTAATTATTCTCAAATGACTTGACGACAAATGTAATGTAATGTAATGTAATGTAGCCCAAAACTGGGCCACCCTTACAGCGTTCTCTGTAGCCTTGTACAAATCCTCTAGCGTGCAGGTAACGGGGCACGCCGGAAAAAGGTGGTCTAGCCTCTGGGGGGATGCACCACACTAGCATGTGGGATCTTCATCACTTATACTACAATTACAACTACAATGCTTTAAAGATATAGTTAAGTTAGTTACTCACTACCTAGATATGTCTAAGTGCATCTCTTGGGAAAAGGTGGGTCGATAACCGTTACAGTACATTACCTTTGATATATTATTGCTACAGTTACAAACGCTTTTAGTGTTACTTCTTTTACTGTCATCAAGGAAGCATAGCATTTTTCCGGTTGCATCTAAACCCGAATTTATAGATATGTCGTCCCAAATATAACTGACATTGTATTTTTATTATAGAGTGAAAAAAATTACAATGTCAGTTATATTATCTTAGTACCAATTGGTTGGGAAATGATCAAAATAATTTTAAAATAGGGAAAATTTATTCACTAAAGGTGTGACAACATTTTAGATTTATTTTCCATCTCTTAAACTCTTATGTACACATGTAACATACTCGTAGGGAGTTATGTCAATCAATCCCATATATTTTAATTGCAAAACTGCACGAGCTTGAAACCTTTTCATGCTTTGATCTTTCACAGAACTGACAAAAAGAATGTGAAACTTGAAATAACTGTGCAATATATCCCTCGTATGCAACATTTATTTGTAGGTGAATACGGCGCACATTAATCATAACGAGAAGGTGCCGTCGTTCAGCAATAAAAAGAGAACAGAAGGATACAAAATATTCTGTTTTGTATTTTATAGTCGAAACAATCCAAACTTTAGATATTTTGCATTATTAAGCTTCAGTCTTCTCACATATATGTGCATCTTATGTGCGTATAAATATGCATATAATTATTTTTAAGTTAAGATTTATTTTTTTGTTTATATGCACATATCATATAGCTTTATGTTCTACGATATCGATCATAAATTGCTTGTTAATAAAAGCTCTGTAAATTCTACACGTGTTATTTGCAATAGAAAATAAATAAAATGAAACTAACAATGATATGATATTATAATTTTTTCCTCTATGTGGAAAGAGAAGCAGCTTTTGCGCTTAATCTTTTTTCTTTTACTTTACACTACAAAACGTATTCGGAAGAACAATCCTAATCATTATTGTAATGTTAATTACCGACCATGTTTTTACGCGTTTCTGTTCTTTTTTTAAATTGTTGTCATACATGAATATATTTAACGATAGTACGGACAAGCAGGTACGCTTCAAGGTAGGTCTTAGTGATAAGAGTAGAGCTCCTATCCATGCCGTGGTAAGTGTTTAAATATTAGATTCAAAGAGTAAATCCGTCTAAGCTGATTTGAATGGTGGTATTTTGTCATAGAAGCACGCACAAAATATATTTTATTCTGTATAATCATTATTTTGTTGTGTCGGTTCAGCGAATGCATGTGTATTCAGGAGCGACCGCAAACAACTGCAACGGACTTTTAATCTCACCTGAGCACCGAACGGACGGCCTTGCGGTTTCCATACTGATCACGTATCCTAGTGCTGTATTCGAGAATTCTATCGACTGTCATTTAGAGGTTGTTTTGATTCAAAACTGGTAGGCAATTTGATTTCAAATATGGGTCGCTGTCATAGACTGCAACTTTAAAGAAGGTATGTGCGCGACAGATCCTTAGTCATACCGATGATGTGCCTATGTGACGTTATTTGCGAGGTCTTTTATAAAATGAGCACTTTTTTATTTTATTCAGAGAACATTAGATACAGTCACAAATTCAAAGATAACTTTTAACAATTTACACACTCTTGTTGTATATTTCTAAATTGCTTATCTGTTTTACAGTTTGATATGAACTTGACCATCAATTTGTCTGACTTCAACTCTCTTGGAGAATTTAAGTAATTGCTTCAATTTTCCTACTGAATCATGTTTATTATTATTCTACTGATCATAAAATATTGGCAATTTAGTAGAAACATCCTTATTTTTAGCTACTCAAACTGAAATTTAAATATATAATAGCATAACGGTGGCATGGAACAAATCTGAAATGCATATTCATAGAAAACAAACTGCTACTGTTATTAAAAAATATATTTGCATAAACTTTTATAAGGTCTTTGAATGACTTTCTCGAATGGCTTATACCCAGCAGATAGCTGTTAAATAAATAACCTACATTCGCGTAAAATCTACATTTGCACTCATAATAACATAAAAAATGCATCTAGTATTTAGGAGACTTCAAGTCAAATCTATCGTTATGCATCGTTCAGAAGTTTAGTGGCTTAGCAGGGTGAGGCAAATCAGCTTTGGAATGTTAAAGCTTCTCAGGCTGCTATCGCATGGCAGTCATTATATAAGTTGGGTGTTTTACGGCAGCTTAAAAATCTGACATCAATGATGGCTACAAGCATACTCAATAAAAAATAGCCCACTCTCATATTATAATGATTACCTTTAACTAGCCAATCTCCGTGGGTTCACCTGCCTTTGGTGGATATGTACTATTATACCTTGAGAAGCCAACCTTCTGTAAAAACAAATCAAATCGGACCAGTGGTACTTAAGTTATAAACGTTAAAACAAACAAACCCTTCAGTTTTATTATTTTAAATATATTAGTCTTTAATATTAACGTAGATTTATGTAGGTATATCACAGTTAATGACTGCGCGAGCTTTATAACTAACTTTTGCGAGAAGGTCTATAAAACATAATTTTGTTTTTTGTGTATTTATTTGAATACATATTGTAATGGATATTGCAGAGGCGAGCAGCAGTAAAGTCTGACAATGGGACACACTAATCATACTTTGCTTTCTGTTTTATTTCGCATTTCCATTACCGTATTTCAAAAGGTATTGACATATGAGGCACTTTTACGAGTTTTGCGCTACGCTGACTCTACCGTAAATTTAATGCTACTTTGTTCGGTGCCTTAGTTTCAGTTTTGTTTCACAAAAACAAATGCATATTTATAAATCGCTCTTCTGTAGGCCCACTTATGACTTTGTAACTTTTACAACAATAATGACATGCAACAAAAAATGTTTGGTTACCAAACATTTTTTTGCACAATAAAGTACTTGTATTATCATACAGATCTTAACTCACACTGGCCGATTGGAAGTAAAATTAGGTACCTTCTTCATCCTTGTTTTTCGGCGCTACAATCATTTTTGGGTTTCGAAGTCTTCCACTAATTGTCACTGATTGACACAATTGAAATTAGATTACCATGTTTATAGTTACTTTATCATTGGGCTCACTATAACAATACGATAATTCACTAATAGTGATCTTGGAAATGTAACTTTAATGACTTCATACGACCCTCCAGTTTGTTCACGTTGCTCTATTACCTTATCAAAATGCACAGTACTTTGATTTACCGACCGAAGTTCCGTATTCTAGATTTACGGTTGGTCGGTTAAGCGCTAATAGATTAAAATTTATATTATCTGTTCACTAATAGTTGCTAATAGTAAACATTAAATGCTTTTGCAATTAATTGATTAGTTTCATAATATGAATTTACAAGATACCAGATATTAGAAACTACATACTTAAGCCACCCTTGATGCAAGGTATCAAAATCAGAATTAATTTGACCTTATACTTTTTCATGCACATATTTAGTAAAAATAAACATTTAAAGTTACACTTTTTTATCTTTACTTTAATTAGGTACTAAATTAAATAAAGTTATTATTATATTGTTTTCTCAAACAAGGCTTCAATACAATCTCTATTAAATAATTTATAGATTTGTAAGTAAGTACATTACTTGAGCACTTCTATCTATTCTTATATAATAAATCTAAAGAGTGTTTTTGTTTAAACGCTTATAACTTTAGTAATAAAAATAAATCTGAAAATTATTTCTGTATATAATTGCCTAATTATTTTAGAAGGTTATATACAGGCTATTGCCTAGTATATACACACAACGGGCGAGTAAAATAACGGGGAAGAGATAGTTTGATTTAATTCTTAATCAATCAATTCGGTTATAGATGTAATAGCTATGCATTATATCTATAACCGATAGGTATACTATATATGCTAGAGTTTAGCAAAAGGCAACTTCACAAACAGGCCTGATACACTAAATAATTTATAGGGGCTAACATGGATGTTATCCGTTTGTGAAGAGGGATGGGGTACATTTTCATGATTCTGCGGTCCGTGGTAACGTGCTTGTTAATATTAGTTTATCAACCCTCTCACCACATTGTGTGCAAGATTTGCAAATACCTGCTCGAAAAGATAAATTAAAGGCGGCTGATAAAGCTACCCTGTTCACTTTTGTTTGAAATAATATTTATTTCTAACCCTATTTATTTTAACAAATTATAATTAAAGCTTGCGTTTAACCTAATGTCGTCACTAGTAACTTACCATTTATCACATAGAAAAGAGAAAAGTGTTCTTCAATTAAAAATAACTATATATGTAAGTACATTTATATAAATCCATACTAATATTATAAATGCGAAAGTCTGTCTGTCTGTCTGTCTGTCTGTCACCTCTTCACGGCTAAACGGATGGACCGATTGGGATGAAATTTGGTAGGGATGTAGTTAACGACCTGAGGTCAAACATAGGCTATATGTATATATGGGCGCGATATAACCGAGTACCACGCGGGCGAAGCCGCGGGGAACAGCTAGTAGTAATATAAACAGCTGAATATTTAGTTTGTTTGAAGGCGCTAAACTTCAGAACTAAATTTTGAACGAATCAGAAATCTGCTTCGACCATCACGCGTGAGAGATATTGTTACTATTTGACATTTGTGCTGTACTTACTTACCATTGTATGAAACACACAATAAATTTATCTTTGTTGAAAATATTAAAGATGATGATGATCACATTACATTAGCGATAAGTCCGCCTTTATACACATTGTTTGTATATGTATCAACATGTATAATTTGTATGATAATGGTACAATAAAGAGTATATCTATCTATCTATCACAATATAATTGTGTGACAAGTACATACTTAAACAATTTGTCAAATTCAATATTAAAAGTAATCCGATAGAAATATCCATATATTTGTTTCATGAAAAAAAATAACAATAAATTCATTGCGCATTCTCCCTAAGAAGTAATAATCATTGGGGCATGCACACATGTTTGTAAGGAATATTTTGAATAGCGCGCCGGGGCCGGTACCGCCGCCGCCGCGCAGCCCAGACGATATTGTGTCCTACAGCGAAACAATATTGAAAGAGAAACAGAAATATTTATTCAAAAAGGATAATATGAAAACATGTTCAGCGCAGATAACTTACTATTTATACGTTTTGTTAAACTTGTATTTTATTATTATAGTTTGAACAACAAATATTAAAATTTTAGAGAGCAATCGAATAGTGAGATTATAGAGGTAAATAAATATCATTGTAGATATTATCTATCAAGCGGTGTGGAAGTATTGTGCTCTGGTTACTTAACATAGTTTATATTAGAATTTGACATTGCATTTGATGATAATATGTGCGTACATGGAGTAATTAATTATATACGTATGATAGTACGGACGATAGACTAGTACGCTTCATACCAGGTCTCAGTGATAGAGCGGTTGGTGCTCCTCTCCTATTCGTGCCGTAGGTTTTAATATCTTAAACAATAATATCTTAAAAGGTTAAATCTTCCTAAATAGAAACGTCCTTCAAAAGTATTAGCATGTAATTATTTTTAACTCTAAAAACATAGCTGAAGTATTCTTTCAGGAACCACGAGCTTTTACAATATGCTGGAAAACAAGTCGCCGACGACGGCGGCGGGTGGCTGCGGTGACCCCTCATTAACAGGGAGCGAGCGGTCGTTGTCACGTCTCGGTAATTTGTTGCCTTAACGAATTAGGCAAACTAATGTGTTTCATGTCATTTTCAATTATAAGCACAGATATTAAGCTTAACCGGAAACTGCATTAATGTACATTGTAGCTTTTTTATACTTCTGATTGACAGAAATCCGGTAATGTTCGTAATTTTGCGATCAGGAACTTAGTTCCAGTTATAAGACAATTTGTAAAGTGTAAAAGTGGTAAAATGTATACATAAAAAAAATTATATACACACCAAACATTGATTCCTGAATTTCATAAAACTTTTCAGTTCAAACAGTAGTCCCACAGCAAGGCAGTCGAAAATTAGACAAACACTAACGAACCTGCTAAGCCGTTTGAAACCCTGGCACGAGTTAGTAATATTCTCAGATGCAAATACTCATAAAGTATTCTGCTCACACAAATATGGTGTAAGCAGTTAAGTTATGCACAGATCTGTACAATAATGCTTTGTTTGCGTTTAGAATATGTTGAAACTTTTGACGAAAAAACAACTAGACTCAAATAATCTTAACCATTACGTATATCATAGGCTAAGCCAATAAAGTACGGTCCGTGAGACGCAATATTGCTTATGTTCTTACAATGTAGAGATATTTCCGCTTGATGCATTTTTGATGTTTTTCTGATGTGGGTCTATCGCTCTGTGCTATCTAAATGTGATGAATATTCAATACGTTTGCTTTACAGAGATGCGTATTTTAATTGGGGTATCCATGGCAATATTTTTTTAGTTATCAAACATAACAAGTACAGAATTGTCTCTGCTGAGGAGATTTTTTTGTAAGAAAATAGATGCCATCAAACTGATTTCTCTCATCTTAGCTCTTTCTCACTAGCATTCTCATTTGGGACTTAGGGTCTGTTTCCTTACTATTCTCTACTATACTATTCTCCCTACCCTTACTAAAATCAAAGTATCAACTTTCTGCAAAGTTGTATGGTCTCTAAAGGAAAAAATAAAATCACTTACTTGAAATACATACATACAAAAACCTACTCTTAAATTAATTTTGTTTGTATTTGTAAAATAATTCTAAATAACATTTATCAATGGTGAGTCAGACTCGCGCACTTAGGTTTCCGGACCACCATATAATAATGAAAATATCATTAGAAGTAATAGTAGAAAATAAATATTTGAATGAAATTCTAATACTTATCCATACTTTTCTACATTTGAGCTGATTGTAGCTTGACAAAGACAACAGTATCCCCGTGAGCCCATCAAATAAAGGGACCTTCTGTGCATAGATAAAGGACGTTCGACTGTCGTCAACTAAATTGAATTTCGTGACGATAAATTCTACGACAAAATAAATAATACGTCGTGAAAAGATTCTATTCATGTCAGCCGCTTTTTGATGTTTATTATGAAATATTGACGATTTAACAACGCGATCGTTTATTAATTTTTATGAATACAAACAAAATATCTGTTGTAAGTACCGGTATGTTCTGAAATTATTTTATGTTATAATAAAGGTAAAAGATACACTTCGTGCAATCTATATTAATATAATAAAGC
The DNA here is from genome assembly GCA_947044815.1 of Apomyelois bistriatella. Taxonomy (NCBI): domain Eukaryota; kingdom Metazoa; phylum Arthropoda; class Insecta; order Lepidoptera; family Pyralidae; genus Apomyelois; species Apomyelois bistriatella. The sequence continues at coordinate 6,459,923 of OX345693.1, forward strand.
TGAAGAATTCGTTTGTTTCAAATTTATAACTTTTGAACTACTAGTATGTGTTAGCGCCCGGCACTACTACTGCCAAGAGGGGTTTACCTGTAGTGGGGAGATATCTGTCACGTGATGTTACCTGGCGCTAACATGCATATGATAGCCTGATTCTTAGAAAAGCTAGCTTATATAGGCTATACAAACACACCACGGGCGAGTGAAACCACGGGAAACAGCTAGTGCTATAATAAGCAAGCGGACAAATGAGCCGACTACAGACACTATTTCTTTATCTAATTCTTACTAATATTCATCATCTCCTCCTCCGTGGCCCAGTAGTTATGGTGTTTGCTTGCATACTTTGTTTAGTTGTTTCCAGTTTGGTTAGGACATTGCAGGATTCAATCACTTGATTGTCTGATAATAAAGATGATTTCGTGCTTCGGAAGGCTCGTTAAACCTTTGGTCTCGGCTGCCATCTGGTAGTCATTAAAGGAACCTACATATTGTTATTTCATATCATTTATTTCACATGTGCAAAATTTCAGCAGATTACCCCGATCATGTTTATTTTCAAGTTTTATTAAATTAGATGGAGTCAAATCTGTTTTCAATTATCAAATCTATTCCATCAGGACCCAATTTTATATTGAACCTTTTTTTATAACCCATACTTCCATATCCATACTTCCATATCCATACTAATATTATAAATGCAAAAGTCTGTCTGTCTGTCTGTCTGTCTGTAACCTCTTCACGGCTAAACTGCTGAATCGATTGTGATGAAATTTGGTAGGGATGTAGTTAACGACCTGAGGTCAAACATAGCCTACTTTTGAGCGCGATATAATCAAGTCCCACGCGGGGCGGAGCCGCGGGGAACAGCTAGTTATAATATATTTACGTATATAGCAAGTAACAGAATTTCACTAATAAGTTAACGTATATCTCGTAATCTGGATATCTATGGAACCCCAAAATTGTTTTACCTCTAGGCTTTATATATTTTAAGCCACGTGATGCAGGGTGAGGGGTGCCTGCGACAACAAACGGCTCGCAACACGACGAATCAAGAGCTGAGTCAACCAGCGCTGCGCTATCAGCCTTCACCTATTTGCTAGCTGGATGTCTGAAGGGTCAACTGCATTGCATTGCAAAAACAAAGAGCATAGTTTTAGAGTATTTTGCTTTTGTTCATTTAGTTAGCTTCTAAGTACAAATAACTTGTTGTGAGATAGTTCAATATGCTTATAATAAGTAGGTATGTAGTTACTAGGTATATGGATATTTTGTCATCAATATACATTAAAACATAATAATTACTGGTGGTCGAAAATGAAATCAAATTGGTAGATACTGGTTTAACAGTATTGTTTATACATTTTAGGATGCCGGAAAGAGGAATAAAAAAAATTAAACACTAGGATAAGTGGACAGGCATTAGACCTAGCAAGCGGATGGGAACGGAAAGTCTTCAAATCTATGACTCTACGACTATCTATGACATGAATATCTCAATTAGTTCTAACTGGTATCTTGTAAGATACGTATAATATAAAAGCCCAGTGACTTCACAAGTCAAAAGGGTTCCAGGTCTTCTCGAAACCCTCATCTGAAATAAAAAAGAAATAAGATGTTTGTGTTGGGATTCTCATTATTTTTAAACTATTTATATTTTTCGATTGAGTGGTAATTAAATTAAAGAGAAGAAAAAATTGCCTCTTTTAGTGAAAATAGATAAAAAATAGATAATTCTTTAATAAATATCTTTAGAAATAAGCAGCACCTAATGTTTTCTTTATTATATTTTATCCTGTTACACGATTTTCTGTGAATGTTAATTTATTTAGTTGATAAATAAATAAGATTTAAGTAGGTAAATTAAATGTATATTTGTACTTACCTGAATATATTTGAGACTAGCTTTTGCCCGCGGCTTCGCCCGCGTGAACTTCCCTCAAGAACAGTGCTTACTCCCGCGATGAAAGGTACCCTATGTCCTTTTCCTGGTTCTAAGCTACCTCCCCACCAATTTTCAGTCAAATCAGTTCAGCCGTTCTTGAGTTATAAATTGTGTAACTAACACGACTTTATTTTATATATAGATAGTTGGGTGCCCGCGGCTTCGCTCGCTGATATAAGTATTAGACATATTTCTTATAGCTATTTCCTAATATTGTTTATATTAATAGAAATCTAAAATAAAATTAGCCTATGTTACTCCTTAATGCATCAGCTATCTGCCAGTGAAAGTCCCGTCAAAATCGGTTCAGCCGTTTCAGAGATTAGCGGGAACAAACAGACAGACAGACAGACAGACAGACAGACAGACAAAAATTGTAAAAAATGTCATTTTGGCATATGTACTGGATATAATATTGATTATATATTCAATATATATGCAAGAAGTAAAAATCTGTTCTTTTAATATTACAAACAGCAACTTCAATTTTATTTATCTGTATAGATGTAACAATAAAAACTGTATTCAATCTATACAGATAAATAAAATTGAAGTATCTGTAATATTAAAATAACCGCTTTTTACTTCTTGCATATGATATATAGCTTTTGCCAGCGACTTCGTTCGCGTGGACTTCAGGTTCGTCCCGTCTTCTAGTAATAAGTAAGAAATACGGTAACTAAGCACTGCAGAGCCCTAATCATAGGCCTATTAGGTAGCTACTGCAGTATGCTCCTATAAACTACATTTAACGATCTTTTTCCTTCAGCATAAACATGCAGATTCTTCGCTTTGGAAACACGTGAGCAAGCCACATAGAGCTGACCGTGAGAAAAACATGGCGTGCCCAAATGTAGGCCTGCTACCTTCAAGGTTTGACCCTGCGATTTGTTGATCGTCATTGAAAATGCGACTTTTAATGGGAACTGCAGGCGTTTAAAATTGAATGGCAAGTTGTTGGGTATGATTGGGATGCGCGGTATAAGAACATTGTCTCCCTTGGCTTCTCCAGTTAAAATTGTAGCCTTCACTATATGCCTTCCTAATTCGGTAACTCGCAACCGAGTACCGTTGCATAATCTTGGCGCATCCAGGTTACGCATTAACAAAACGGGTACACCTACCTTTAATTCCAACTTGTGTGATGGCACCCCGGACAACTCTAAAGAGTTTAGGAACTCTACGGGATAACTTGTAGTGTCATCGGATGACATAACTGTGTCAATGGAATTATACACTGATGATTCGCTGTTTATTTCGGCCAAGATTTTTTTATTTATTTTCGCAACAGTCTCATTTTTTGGTGCCAATATGGTTCTTTCACACAACCAATTTTCGTCAAGAATATTTTGTTGCAGATTCGGAAAAACTTGTTCAATAAGTTCGTTTTCTGTCTCCACAGCATGACAAAATTGCTGTGTGAAAAGAACCATACCTTCTTGGTCGGTGTTTAGGTGGCCTTCACCAATTTCTAGTAGTTTTTGAGCATATGCTCCTGATTCGACATCGCTGAATAACTGGACTCGCATGTTAGTGGTAAGATAAAGCTTTTCAACTTTAGACCACAGATATGAGGCTTTTAGACATGCGTTAATTTCATCTGCTGCAGTGCCTCTCTCGATAACAGGTAAAGTCTGTCTAAAATCCCCTGCCAATAACACTACCACACCACCCATCAACTTTCGATTACTGTGAATATCTTGTAGACAGCGATCAAGCGCCTCAATGGCGCGTTTGTGTGACATAGTGCACTCGTCCCACACGATCAGCATACATTGTTGCAAGAGGGCGCCACGGGCACTGCTCTTACTGATGTTGCACGTTGGGGTTTCTTCGCTCGCCAGATTAAGAGGTAATTTAAAAACCGAATGTGCCGTTCGTCCACCGCTCAGCAATGTTGCAGCGATCCCAGAGGAAGCCACCGCTAATGCAACTTTACGGTCCTTACGAATTTTTGCTAGAAGCAAATTAAGCAAAAATGTTTTACCTGTACCGCCCGGGGCGTCAAGAAAGAAAAGGCCGCCTTTGTCACGCTCAACTCGTTGTAATATTTTGTTATAAATGTTTTTTTGTTCGGGTAGCAGGCGTGGTTCAGTTTCGCTGACCTGAGCGTCTAATAAAGCAATATCGTAGCTTAGCTCTTTGATCAAATCGGTCGACAACTCTCCTCGACGCTCTGGTGTAGGCATACCGAAGTCAGACAATTTCTTACCGGAAATCGTTATTATTTTGTCCTCTATATGTCTCAGTGCTTCATTGAAACATAGATCATTGTTGACTTGATCCATCCTTTCAAATCTATGCAAGATATCCTCCGATAATGCAGATTTATACTTATCCCATAGTTGAAGGGGATTGGATAAACCGCAAGTGCATATCAATATTGCAAATAGTTCTCTTATTTGCGAAGGAGAGCGACACAGCACTGCCTCTTCCATTGTGGCATCCCAGTGGTTGTCATCTTCCAACAACCCCAACTTCTCACACGCTTGTCGAAAAGTTTCAAGTTCTTGGCCGTCAACTGTTTTTAGATCCAAAAAGCTAGTGGGGCCCTGTACTACATTCAGCAGCATTCGCAAACAGTAACATTCGAAGTTACTAACATGCACTGTGTAAATGCGCCCAAGAGCATCTCCTGCATTCACACCTGGCCAGCCGTCGACAGGTGTGCCTTGTAAACGACGTTTCCATTCTTTCGACGACACGTTCCATGTATAGTAGCGGGGTACGTCAACATAAAGTAATGTTTTTGCAAATGCGTCATTTTGGCAAAGCAGGAAAAATGCAGTTAGTGTCGTCTTAGGAGGTGCGGCCATTCTCTCTCTAAAATTGTTTTCAGTGAAGTAAATCCGCTGACCATTAGGCAGATGAACCGCAAGGTGAGTGACTGTTGGGTGTCTTTCATGCAGAGGCAGACCCAAGATCCGCCACGCTGCTTCATTACTACTAACATATCTACCGGCTCGATACGTTTGCACCTCATCTCTCGGGTCAATATTAACATTCCCTTGCTGTCGAATGTTAAAAATAGCCTGGTCGCTGCCTTTGTTTATATATTTACAAATATATTTTATCGCCTGTACCGTATTGCAGAACTCTACATTTATGTGACAGTTATAAATTTTAGACAGAAGAGGAGAATATGGGACAATCCAGCTATTGTCAACCAATACTTCCTGTGTTCCACCTCGGGTTTTTAGAGTTATCGTACGGCCGCCATCTCCTGGTGTTCTACGCCTGTACAAAGGATAGCCTTTGTCGTTAGTTTGAGTATCTTTTAAAAGCGCCCTTGGATACTTTTTGGTGCATTTTCCTTCTTTCATGCATGGTGATGACGGATTTAGTGCACCACAGGGACCGTGAATCATATTTTTGGTTACAGTATCGTAGAGTTTTCGATCACTTTCTGGATTTGGTATCTCCGCACTTATGACTTCATCAATTTGGTTGGGGCGTAATTTTTCCGTCAACCACAGCAGTAAGTGCACGTGAGGCAGACCTCTTTTTTGCCACTCGATCGAGTACATGAAACACTTCATATCTCCAAATATTTTACCTTTTGTAAGTAGAGCAACCAATTTTTGTACTTTTATTTTAAATAACCTGGCTGTTAAGTCATGTCTGTTTGTTGCATTTTGACCTGGAATGAGCTCTTTAGTAATTTCTGGCCAAGCGGGATTACATGTCATTGTAATAAACAGATCAGGCCTCCCGTAGTTACGCACGTATGTGAACGCATCCTGCGTGTACTCATGAAGATATCTCGGGCTATTTACAAATGATGATGGGAGTATTACCAATTGACCCAAATTGTTTGGATCTAAATCCGCATCATTCCTGACCGCGTCTTGTAAATGTATATAATTTTCTGCTCGCAGTTTTGTTTGGTTTAAAGCAATAAACCTTAAGCGCTCACTCTCCACTTTGACATACATGTCCACCAAAAACTGAAGAAAGAGAAGCCTACATCGAAGCAATAAATTAAAATTGTTGCGACGTACCATCATATGATACGCATAAAAGTCTTTGCACGACACTTTTTTGTTCGGTATAGGCTGTTTTGTAACTGGGTTTGTCTGAGGAATATCAAAACTGTACCCCTCTTGTCCTTTCCAAAAAATTATCGGGTACTCGAGAGCATCATAAAATCTATGAGTGTCCGGAACTCTAGTAAGCCGGCCATCGTGCGCCTGAATAACAATGTCCCGAGACGCAGTTTGTTCAGTACTAACTACTACGGCAGCTATTTCGTTTGTGGTCGGGGCATTGAATCGTCTTTCGTGTTCACCACGTGGTACACGATCTGGGTGTATCACGACCTTGTAATTATCGCTAGTCACTCTATCTTTAGCCATTTTAAATTCATGCACTAAAACGTTGTGATCATGTAGAACTTTTTGTATTTTTTGAACTGTGTTTCTTTCCACACCTGGTACGTACTCAGAACGCCTATCAACTTGTGCTTCCTCATCACCCATGAAATAAACTTGCAAAAATTTTGGTTGCGTATTAGCAGCAGGAAGCAAAGAGCCAATTGTGTGGTATATTTGCCCTTGGATTGTAAAAGTCGGGCAAAATCCTGGCATCGACACAATGTTATCAGCTCCAAAAGATGTCATATGGAAGCATGTATTGTATTTTCTTATGTTTTTTAAAAAATGGCGAGACTCATCTGTTTCATTTGAAAAAAGTTCTTTAAGAGGTTCAACAGGCTCGTCTATTGAAGGAAGAACTACTTTTCCTCCCGAACAACACATGCCTGCAGCTTCCTCTTTCCATTTAAGAGCACCGCAAAATCTGCATTCTTTATTCATCGCTTCTATTTTTATAAGCTTGTGGCTTTCGTAATCAAGAGTTTCATCGTACTCAAATGCAGCTTTATCGAATACTCCCCACGCGTTTCTTGTAAATATTAATCGTCGCTGTTGTGCCCTTTCAGCAACAGCGCGTCTGCGAGCTTCAGCAGCTTCAACAGTTTCAGTAGCTCTTTGGGACCCTATGTAAGTCGCTTGCTGAAGACGCCGAGCTTGAGACTGTTCGGGTGTCTCAGAAGCCCGTTGAGATGCCAGATATTCAGCGTTCTGTTGACGTCGAGCTTGAGACTGTTCGGGTGTCTCCGCAGCCCGTTGAGATGCTAGATACTCAGCATGCTGTCGACGTCGATCCTGGGACTGTTCGGGTGTCTCAGAAGCCCGTTGAGATGCCAGATATTCAGCGTTCTGTTGACGTCGAGCTTGAGACTGTTCGGGTGTCTCTGCAGCCCGTTGAGATGCTAGATACTCAGCATGCTGTCGACGTCTATCTTGGGACTGCTCTGGTGTCTCAGCAGCTCTTTGAGCTGCCTCACGCTCTGCTTGTTTAAGCCTTCGCAGTTCGGCTTGTGGAAACGTCTCGTTAAGTCTAGCTACTTTCATAGTTCGAGCTTTATTAGAGCTTTGGGAAAGATTAGACTTACGCTTTCGCGGCATAATTCTTAAGTACGTGTTGTTTCTATACTTCCAAAAAATACAGTACGGTAGTTATTGTTATGATTGTACTTTAATGCAACCCTTGCCTATTTAATTAACCTATCTATATAGTAATTCAATTATCAATGAAGTAATTCGTTATAATTAACCTATTTATATAATTTGTTATAATTAACGGTAAATAACCTATCTATATAGTAATTGAATTATCAATGAAGTAATTCGTTATAATTAACCTATTTATATAATTTGTTATAATTAACTGTAAGTAACCTATCTATATAGTAATTGAATTATCAATGAAGTAATTCGTAAAATCATCAAATAAAACTTAGCGCAGTTTTTTACAATAAATTCTTTATCAAGATTACAAAAAAAAAACTTATTCTTTAAAATTAACTCTAAAAAGTATTTTAGGTGGAATTTTCTGAAAAAAAAAGATGGTAGTTTTTAAATTTTTATTTCGCTGTAGATTTATTTGTTTCTTTTTTTTTTATTTTAAATTACTTGTCAGTATGTCAACGCTTGAAATTGATAAATTGCCTAAATTTTGCTTACTTTTTACCAAACAACCTTAGTAGAACAAAAATTCGCAAAACGGACACAACCGTCAACGACGTCTGCCCGCGTTCGGGTCGCGCATTCAGCGATGAGCCACTTCTTCCCCACCGCACCTACCCCGCTCCCCCCACGCCCCGTTCGCCTGGCGCCGCTGCCGGTATTTATCACCGAAACGGTATTTATCGCCGAAATTGCTATGACTCTGCATTTTAAATCTGTGATATCTTCGAAAATATTTATTTAATTTACATGCTGTAAAAAGCCATATTGATCTTTATTAAATGCACAATGTATTTAAGATACTTAATTGGATAAGGATTAATACTGTATTGCTTAAAATCGCTTCGTAAATAAGCCATTATTTCTCGTACAAAGTAAAGGATAAAAAATGGTTATTGTGGGTTATTCCTAAGAGATAAACATATACCATCACGGACTTTTTTGTAGACCTTTTTAAGTTGTACAATACTGTAGTAAATTGTTTTGATCTATCTTGTAGGATTCAGTCAGCGTTTGCAATGTAAGCGCAAAAAATGTGTTTTTTTACGACCTCACATTAAAAACCTCAAAAATTGTAGCCTATGTGTTATTCTGATGTATAAGCTATAGCCTATGTGTTATTCTGATGTATAAGCTATATTGTGGTAAAGTTTCATTCAAATCCATTCAGTAGTTTTTACGTGAAAGAGTAACAAACATCCATACATCCATACTTACAAACTTTCGCCTTTATAATAGTAGTAGGATAGTGTAACCAAAGATGTAGCAAACAAATGGCAGCAGTTATGCGAACACCACAGAGGGCAGTCAACACGATTTATGGCTAACCACGGAGAATAGTGCTGTTACCAAGTCAATTTGAATATTTTTAATTATAATATAGCTATCATTGGCGTATTCTTTCCATCAATTTAATGTAGAGCATGATAATTGACTTATATTATTTTGAATCTTAAAAGTTTCAGGTTGTTGACTTGTTGTATGCTTGCTGTACGCAAACCATAGATGATTATTTATTCCATGATTGCGTTTCTTTAAATAACTACAAAATTGGTATGTTTTTAATACATATATTTACAGGTTCTTTACAAAATTGTATCTTTAAACCCCATTTTAATAATTTAAAAAAATCAGCTTATAGTAAGGTTAGCTCATTGACACATTATACCATGTATAATGTTTAATTGATATGAATCAAAAGGCTGTCACATTTACTTAAGTACCTAAATAAATATGCACTTCCAGCTTCACTGATAAAAAGTAGAAAATAAACAGAGCCCTCCAGTTCAACGAACTTGCCGTGTTCACGATTATTTACTACAAAATTAAGTGGTGCATCATTTATTTCAGTTAGTTTTAGCGCGCGAGTGATGGCGACCGCTTGGGCACTACGAACATGCTGTAAATAATTTAGTTATTCAATTCCATTTCTACAAACAGAACTGTCATCAATTCAATGCCGTATTCGATTACATGCGGTTCGTTCGTCAGCCAAAACCAAATCGATTCGGTTTTTCGCTTGCATACACGCAGATTGAAAAGCAAATATAGAAAAATATTTGAAAAAAAAACAACCGGGAAAGCGCTAAGATGAGAGAGAGAGAAAAATATATTAAAAACAAAATATGGCAATTAGTAAGCCTACGATCCCAAGTTAAGTAGCATTCACGAATTTAGGAATGATATTAACAAAAAAAACTGTTTAAATTTTATAGAAATCATATTTTAACTGATACATATTTTTATTTCATTGGTGTGCTACTGGATTTGATGAACCCCTTTGATAAAAAGACTTCTTACTTCTAAACATGCTCTCACACAAGTGGATATTAAAAAGGCTGGATTGAATATTGCAGAAAACTAAGTACAAGAATTATGCCTTCTACAAATTAACTAACTTACTTCCCCCAAACCTCTAACGTTACCCATAATCGTAAGCAAAAACAAACAGTCACTAAAACCTATTCCAAACCTGCGGCGTAGTGCAATTTATTTTAGTATTCCATAAAGCAGTTATATATGTAACCCACCTCTGCACATTATAAAGATTAAAAGTTTCAGGTCGTGAGCGGGCTAATTAATCCGAGGCAGATATCCCGCACTAGCATAAAATAATAAGAGTATAGAAGGATCACCTCATATACTGCTTCATTCATAAATTGTTTGCGTGCGGTAAAGCCTTAAAAGCACGCGCTAAGCACTTGAGTAATTAAGTTTTGCATTTCTTATACTCGGAAAGTAGTGTTTAACTGATCTGAGTATAGGGTGGAAAACGGGCCCCTCCCACGGGCGGAAATAACTCAAATTGATTGCTTGCTTCCTTAGGGCAGGAATAAAATTTAAAAACAGAACTTATTTTTTAATTTAATAGTGTAAACACAACATATAACAATCATAAATATGAACAGGAAAATACATGGCAAAAATCACGTGCCAAATTGTGACCCAAAAACGTGTATATGTTACTGTAAAAGCTCGAACTATGGTAAATCCCAAGATTTATAACTAAATTTTGTCTGTGATTTCGGAAGGAAATCGGCAACGAAAAATGCTTCGCACTGTAATAATTCCTTACTCTCTTATGTATGTAGTGTACGTGTACCTTATGTTATCAATACTCTAACCTACACTCATAATTCACTATATATTTTAATAATCATTACTCATGAAATTGTCATACTGTTATTAATTAAGTATATCTGTTTGCCCCGGCTTCGTACAGGTGATGTGCACGTTTATTTTTTTAAATATATTCTCTGTGTTATTGTTAATTTGTAGTGCCATATAAGGCAATTACTCTACTCCCGGTCATGGTCTATTCTCATAGGACTTGCACACTTGTTTAAGCTGTATCATATTTGTTTGTCGAGTTGTGTAATAAAAAAATATATTTTCTTTACTTCAATAACAGCATTACATTTTTAAGCTGAAATAGATTAATAAACATATATTTATATTAAATTGTCATTATCATTTCGTGTAGATGACATAGTCAATCGACCATGCACACTTTTGTGTCATTAATTATATTAAAATAAAGTTTTTTCCATCACAAACAAAAACATTTTACAAAAAGTGTAATAGTTGTACTAATAAAACAACTAAGTATTTTAATAAAATACATTATACATTAAATAAAATCCTTATATAATTGTATCTCAATAATGCGTTGCCTTATTTCAAATTGCATCACGCCACTTACCTGTATCAGCATACGATTATTTGACATTATTTAGTTGGCAAGCCTTACATTAAGCACATGTTCAAACTTTAATAAATATAGTAATACCGAAAAAACTTAGTTGCTTAAGAGTAATAATAATCTATGAAGACATCATCAGGGCATGATTAGTAAATAATCAGTGGCTTTTATTCCCGCTATGGGCTCATAGCAGATTGGCAATCGAAGCGCGGCGGAGCCTTCCGCAAACACAATAGCGGTGCGATGGGATCCAACAGAGCGAGTGCACGATGACTCTGTCAATAATAACTCGCTTTTAGACATTTATTGCGAACGTTCATTTGGAGTGCTATTTTTGAAATATTTGACTCACTCAAAACCGGTGACTCTATTGATTATTATTCGACTCACCGGTTGTCATTATCATTTGTCTAGCAGTGTTTCCTAGTTACATCTTCATCTTATGCTTAATTACATAGCGTACGTCTTTAATCATGATCCTAGATTTAGTGGTACTGGTTATTACAATATTCAATTGAACTTGGTTATGTTAAAAGAAAATCATTCGAAATCTAAGGATAATCATTCGACTCACCGATTTTGAATAGTAACTATCTAGGTATTTTAATCGGTCCAGTATTCGTGACAATATTAAAAGAAGTTTAATTTCATAAGTATTGATGTTAATTCAAAAAACTCTAATAATATTAATTAACGTATGTATTTGAGTCAGTAGTGGAATTGCAAACCAACATAGTTTGTATATAAGCTAACATGACGACCAGCAACACTACTCTTGAATAATTATCTTTAAATTACATTGTGCTATAAAAGATATTTTGTACTGTATTACTTCTGCAGTATTCCCATACATTGCTACATGCCGCATGTATCGAATTCTACTTCAACTAATTTATAACAGGTGATATAAAATAAATTTGCCTTTAATTTTAAATTTAAAAATTATAATAAGTACATGTCCGTTTCCAAGCAACTTTAAATTTTCACTTGCTCCGACCCTAAATAAATATCTTTCGCCCACTCATATCACATATAAATTTATTTCCTAGAATGTTTAAGTACCGTATTACTGAACCTACAAAACCACTACATTTCTAATAATAATACTTTCCGTCTCTTTGTGTGTTCATAGTATATTTTGTCTCGTGTCACCTGGGAGAATTCCCACATATTCTTAAAACAGCTTTATCCAAGGGTTCGGGCGATATGTGTTTTTAAAATCCTTTCCGTAATAAATTATTCCAAACGTATCTAACGGCTCTCGTAAGAAACAATTCCTTTTACTATCCTTTTGTACGTGGCGGTAATGTTTTTGTTTTTACAGTATTTGTTGGTTAATATGACTCTATAATAATAAAGTAAGTAATAAACCTACTTTCATCAGTCAAATCAGTACTTATTTACAAAAACAAGACCTACATAAAAATGGTTTGGCCAAAAATACAAAATACTATAGAAAAGATAATGATTATGAATGACCATCTAGACTGACTAAATATACTTAAGTTATAATATTCGTTTGGTAATCATCATAAGATTGATGCAATTTCTGTATTTAAAAATATATTTTTTATTATAAGATTTGCTAATGTAATTTTTTATCACATTTACATTTATCATATTCAAACATTTATTCACACAAGGTAAATTTATACAAGATTTTCTCTATTGTTATATACATACCTATTGTCTATATATATACCTGTATTGTACTACCTCGAAAATGTAGTAAAGTACTTAACTCATCTCGTCTCGATGTGCCATCTACCGATTGCGCAGTATATCACACGCTCTTAGAAAAAGATCGTCTTCATTTCCGCACATCTATCATACCAGTGACAGGAAAAGGGTCTTCTAATTCTGATAGATCGCAGACATATTCATTACACCCGACCCCGTAATTTGTTTAGATGCGACCAGACTTTTTAAGTCTCATTTGTTTATAACCATCTTAATATTTAGTAACAACTGTTCTTATTTTTTTTTTATTAAGTATGGATGACCCTAATCTTAGGAAAAAGTATTGGTAGAAACTAAATTCGTCTAGACTTCATCCACCTGTTATCGCCTAAACTACTGAACTAAATTTAATGATAAACGGTAAAGACATAGATTGGATATTTGAAATCAAGGATACAACTTACTCATTAGAAAACATTCAGGCGGTGCCCCGGGAAGGTACAATACAATATTTAATAATACTGTTATTAAACATAATATTTTACTGAATATTTTATTTAAAAAAATGTCAACTCGTTTAGAAGCTGGCTGATACTTTTTATTTAAATTTTATAATACTCAATGGTAAAAGTGTGAACAAAATAACCGAAGAAAATTTTCAGGGATGCATGAGCCAGTCTGTTTCAATTTCACGGGGCGTTTGTTGGGCGAAAAAGATGCCCAAAGGCGTCATTTGGCTGAAAGCTACCCGAACTTATACCTGAACTTTATTTTTTATAAGCAAACAAAACTTTAAGATATAATTTGAAGTAACAAAAATATTTGATTTTTTAACTAATAACATATTTTTATGGCCAGCGTGAAAGTTTGTGGTCTAATTGTTTATAAACTTACTAGAATAAGTTCTAAAAACCTAAAAGGAATCGATAGCTAGGTACTCTAGGCCGTTGCCTAGAGTTAACAAAAAGTTTAATACTGTTCGTTAACAGTATTAAACTTTTTGTTAACTGGAGTATATTGTAAAAAATTATGTCAAATTACTTATTTTATTTCATACATATTTTATCCTTTTCTCTTTAACTGCTTGGAAAGTTTTAACGTTATTTACAAACACATCTCTATTTCTACAAATAAATAACAATAGGTTGTCGGGACAATGCATTTAGTCCGTCTATTGTGCGATTCATTATATTTTGTGCAATAAAGGTTAAATAAAACGCATGTCGTGCCAAAGCATTGAGTTAAGATTAAACTGAACAACAGTATACATACTATATTGCGAATGTTTTCCTAAAAATAATGGTGTCAGCACACAAAAATCTATATCCGTGTATCGGTCCGAGAAAGCAAGTGGAAATATCGGCGTAGAGCGTCAGGAGGGTACACAATTCCACTTCATCGTCAGAGGCGTCTGAGTGCAAAGGCGTGTCGGCTCCGGCGGCCTCGCTGAAAATTCAGCCGCGCCGGAAAATATGGCCGATGGAACCTTAATGTTTCCGACTTGGCCTGGCCACGCGGTCAGCCATCTTTCGATGTCGCTATAAAACTTCACACGATGAAGTTATAGCCCCGTCACACGTCATATTATCGTTTGGGTGATAGCCTCTTTCAACTTTCACAAATCCAAAAATAGTATACTCACAATTTATTTTTTAGTTTTATGATCTATCTATCGACGAGGATACGGAAAATTATTTTGCATTTGGTGGCCCAAGTTCTAATGAATATTACAGGCTATAAAGTTATATTTAGTGGATTCGTCGACTTCATTTACAACTAATGAGACAGATTTCTCAATCTTATATGAAAAATCACGAGATTCGGCCAGATTTTAGAAGAAAATAATTATCTATGTTCGATCTAGACGCGATCCAGTTCACGAACTCATTAGTGGCGTATGTACCGGCCGGCCGGCTGTGGGACGTGTGATTGACACTGCGGAAATGATTCCTCGCCGCGGCGCCGGCGGTATCTCACACGATACACTTACACAGAAAAGTCTTATGCCATTTTGGAAGTGGATAAATTGCATGCAATTTAATGTTACTCGTCCCCCACGCCAGTGATTGATATTCTAAAATATTCTTCCAAAATTATCATTGATAAGTACGAGCTTTAATAAGTTTACACGTATATTAATAAAACAAAACCCCTACCGTGGAAACTGCACCGCGTGGTAAATGTGGTAAACCTATTTAGTACAAAGGCAAATAAGTAGAAGAAAAGGAAAAGTATCCAGGAAGCCTTGATTGACCGTGTTTAGAATTTGATTCAGATCATAGTGATATGTTATTATGAGCTCTTCCTTGTTTCGGAAAGCACGTAGGTAAAGCTTTTGTTTCCAGCTACTACTACAGTATAGAGCAGTCGACATGATAATTCAGATGCATTCAGATAGCTTGAAAATCTACTTCTCATTCTAGAAATCTTAAAACAAAATAAATACAAGGTTGCCAAGGTGCAGCAGTCTTTAATTTAAGAAACGAAATCGAATCATTTTAACTTTTGCAAGAGCGCAGAACTAACCTAAGCTGTAAACTAGTATTTCGACGAGGTTTTATTGCAACAGCGTACACTTTTGTTCTTGATTGTACTCCCTCATTTGTTGATTGTACAGTTATATTTGATTTTGTTTCTGATAGTAAGTAACACACTTCAGTGTTTACCCTTTTAAAGCTACTTGGTGAACATGACTAGAATTAATTAAGTAAATGGTGTGTTTACTGTTATTAGAGGTGAGGTTTATTGTACTTAAATTTCTTCTTTTAATTCTTACAGTCAATATTCGCCCAGCATTCTCAAAATTTCAATTTCCGATTCATATTTAAAAATTACGTACTTAAGTAGAAGCTTCAAAATAGTTATATAATCAACAGTTGACTCATAAAAAGATAATTTAAGGATTAAAAATCAATAAAAATGGTGAGATTGGTAATTTCTATAATTTATCAATTTTTCAATGAAATGGGCCAAGTGCGAGTCGGACTCGCACACGAAAGATTCCGTACTATTCTACCAAATATATAAAACGGCAAAAAAATGGGAGCGTAGATTGAGAGTAGAGTTTAAATACATTCAACTTTCTAGCTATCACAGTTCATGAGATGCAGCCTGGTAACAGACGGACGGACTGACAGCGGATTCCGGTTTTTACCCTTTGGGTATTACCTCTTAAAAACAAATATTTTAGTGATATCAAATATTTAAAGTTTTTTTTTTTTGGTAGGTTAGATAGATAGTAAGAGCGTGCAAATATTCTATATCATCCATATAAGTAGATATAATAAGGGTTGAGATAAAGTCACGGTTTCTTTTTACTAAAGCGGCCAAAAGAATTGCCGGAAACAATTTCGTAGAGATGATACCATTGGGTGAAATAAACCGTAACAACAACTGAAGAGGCCTATAAAACCGATTCGCTCAAAATTAACTCAATCGACATTCTACCTAAATTTTGCACAAGAGCGTAGTGCGTATGTATATACATAAGTTATGTACTCTGATTTAAAATTCCTTTTTTATATATATTTATTTAGTAAGAGTAAGTACTTGCTTATCATCATTCCTGGGCCTTTTCAGCTGGAAAGCTATCAAATGTAGCATGAAACAATATATAAACATACAAATTTTATAAGACCAAATAGAGAACCCATTGATACGTTTTTGATTTAATTTACAGGATCAAAAGGAGGGGGTATAATTAAATGTATTGAATTATAAGCGATGACATCTGTATTTTTGACTCGCTGTCTCTTATTCATCCATATATGGATATGGATGGATAAGGGACAGCGAGGCAAAAAAAATTTGTATTTACTAAATTTCATCAAAACAGGTCTAGCGGTTTAACAGACAAACTTTCGCATTTATAATAAAATAAATAAATAAATAAATGAATAATAAATAAATAAAAATCTGAGGTTTTTTTAATAACAAATAAAAGATCATCAAATAAAAATTAGTGAAGTCAGTAATTTGAGAAGTTAACGAAATGAGATTTTCGCCGACCGCGGGGGAGGCATCAACACTTATTAAAGCAGGATTAACTCGTTCAAACTGCGATTGAACTTCCTTAGTCTTACAACTCTTACAACGCCTTGGTGGCCCTTTTGAAACTCCCCGCTGTTTGTAATGTTTACTTTAATTTAAATTGAACATAGAATTAGGAAATATGGCATGCATTTGGATAATATTGACATTGAGAGGGGAAATTATTGCTTATGAACATATCTAGCTTGCTTTATTCATTTGCTAATTAGGAATGTTCTTAAAATTAACATTAACGTTTCTTCTTTAGTATGTACGAAACATCCATTCATTCTGTATGTAACATGCAGTTGTAATTGTTGCACATAAAACTTCAAAGTCTCGTAACATCCAAACGAATGTTCTACGTTAAAATGACGCTAATTAACACTAATCTGCGCCTGTTGTGTTAAATTTTCTCAATGTTTGTGGGTGCTCAGTCAGGTCGTAATGGCCACATACGCAGTAGCACTAAAGAACACGATATTTCTTTCGGCGAGACAAATAGCGGTCGAGCGTTAGTTTGATTGGGGGTTGTTTGTTGCCTTTACAATAAACATTAGCGCTCGACCAGGAATTTCGTGTTAGTCTATTATTCCCAAAATATTGAGGTATTTTCATCTATACACTAAAATATTTCGGGACAGAAACACTAAAGACCTGCAAAATTAATAATTACTTGAAGAAAGCTACAAAACATACGTCCTTACGGGTTCATAATTTAAATTAAAGTGTATCCTTATCAACACTTGCGCATCTTGCACACTCAAACAAAATAGAATACTTGCTCTAATTCCTACTCTGTTTTGCAAAATTCGAGTATCTCAAATAATGTTGCTTGTAAACGACATTATCGCTCTAATCGTACCATTACCTAAATGCCTAACATTAAACCCATATTAGAATTGACCTCTGTGTGACGTTTTACATTCCTGGCTTACAGCGCGTGTCTATTAATCCATTACGCGGGAAATAAGGGTGTGTTTCTCATGCTCACCCTTGTCAAATCAGCGTACAATAGCTGAATGTAACTATTCTCATAAAAACATTCCTAACTGAGCTTCTGTTTACGTAGCTACGGAAAATGACCGTAACAAGTTGAGAAAATTCAAATTATTTGTAGTACTTACAAAGAACAATAGGTATATTTTATGTTTCTCGTCATGCAAAAATAAAAAACTAATCTGACCCAATTTTTTAAATCATACTGATAAGACATTTAATACATAACGACACGCTTAATAAAATTACCACTCGCCAAGGGTATTTATAAGTTTCTCTTTTAAGATCATTTCAGTTGTAAACTAAAATAAGCACATTGAGTAAATTTTTGTCTAAAATGGATGCGAAATGATTGAATAGGGCTCGCTTAAAATAGTGTTGATACTGAAAGAAATTTCACACAAAATTACTTTCAGGTACAATTTTTTTGTCATTTTGTGTTTTCCACTTACTAACTGTTCCCTGCGGTTTCTCTCACCCTTGACGGCTATGTATCCTTTACCTTTTCAAAGAGTTTTTATATATGAATTTTTAAACCTACCAATATTTCTAAAGTTATAAGATATATAACTTTAGAAAGAGTAGTTTATATACAGTACTCAAGGTATACTTATATATTTTGATTGTAATCATTATAGTCATATTACATACATAACTATACCAATTAAATAAATCTGAAGAGTTCGGTTGTTTATTTAAACGCCTGTAACACTAAAACTACACTAATCAGATATTAAAAATTTAATTGCTAGGCCAATTCTTAAGAAAACTATAGTTAAAAACTACCTATAGATGTTTTTATGCTACAGTCATAAGTATCATAAAAGGTGTAAAATAAAACTGCAGGGCACAAATTTTGGTTTTCCATTTTGTCCACTGTAACGACAAAATTTGGCAACTAATTATTATCATAAACATTTTTCATTCACAGTCTAAAATTAGTTCTTATATAAAGATTTATGAACTTTATTATCGACTATTTTTCTAAGTGTGGATGATTTTATTTGAAATTGAATAAAGTTTAATTTCATTCCCTTAATGGTCTGTGTCACGTGTCCTGGAATCGATACAGCAACAGTTGCCTACGTCTGATCCCATTGAGACATAACGCGCCAATTTCCCGTTCCGAGCAGATACGAGATCACGACATAACGCTTTGGGGGATATGGATGGAAACAAACGTTATTGTAACGTTTTTTTCCTTGTCAAGAAATAATATTTTTTTTTATAAAATTTATTAAATAAGCTTTGTAGGGTCTTTTTACTTTTAGTATTATATTTTATTCGTATAGTGTGGTTTCAATAAGGACCACCAACGTTGGCAATCGAGACCGAAGCCGACATTCGAAAGCACCGACCTTTGATTGTTTAAAAAAAAAAATATTAAGTATGCTTCATGTAGTTTCGAAGCCACGACCTCAGTTGATAACGCAATCTCCTAGACCACTAATCTCCGGAAGCAGTTTATAATACTTTCTATCATTCAGTTTTAGAATAAGAATGCCTGATAGCGATCTTGAATTGGATGTTATAAAGTATGGCCAGTAAATAGTTTAGACGTACTCAGTGCAAAATATACATTTGTCTAATCAAAAATTCACATAAATTATTAGCAACAAATTGCTAAATATAAAGTTCTTTTTGTACATGTATATCTTTTGTGAAAATGTTTCGGAAGTTGCTTTGCCTTAAAAACTGTGGCTTCTACATTAATTCCTAAGTAAGGCATTCGAAATGAATAATCCACTGAATAATACATACCAAAACAAGTTGTTAGAATGGGATGCTGCACGTAGCTCGGTGCATCTCGAGTGCATCTCTCACGATCTCGAGGGATCGATTATCTGTAGACGTCTCGAATTCCACAGATATCAGCTCTAACTCTAACCCAATATCAGTATGACGAGTATTAATGTCTTTGTGGTAATTCAGAATCTTGGTGATGGTTTTATTTATTGAACGATTTTAGTGAATAGGAAATTAATTTTTTATTTCAATAGCATACTTACTTTTCTCCCATAATTGAAAATGGATTTGTTTATAGATTGCTGGTTGCCGGGGTCTAGCTAGGGGTTGTAGTGTCAATTCCCGCGGGAAGCAAGTTTGTTTAGTTGTTTCCAGTTTGGTTAGGACATTGAATGAGGAATTGAGGCTTGAATCACCTGATTATAATAAAGATGATCCCGTGCTTCGTGCGTTAAGCCGTTGATCCCGGCGGCATCCATCTGGTGTTTATTAAAATAACCACTACAGAGGCCGAGAGGCGGATTCGAAAAACTCGGACACCAGAGTGCGCATGATCGATTGACCTTGAAACTCACATGAAATGATGCTCATATGAAATGATGGTGATTTCTCTGTGCATCAATCAATTTGATGACCTGAGTTCCATAAATACATTCGTAGCGTAAGTTATAAGAGGCTTGTTTGTTTCTACGTGACGATTAAATATTGTTTTTATACAAAATAAATTTTACATTTTTTTATTGTATTCATAACTATCTTGAATTGTGCTGAGTTTGTTTGAATCTAACAAAATAAATATTTTTTTGTGATGATAATGAGAGTTTTTGTATACTTACTAATAAATTTATTTTTGGCATATTTATTTAACTTATTAATCTATTTGAATGGCTATCGTAAAAAGTATTTAAACGGCAATCTATTCTTAAGCTTGCTCTTAATATATGTACATACACCTTTATTTATTTCAACGAAGTCCGATATTACAAGTGCGAAATGTAGGCTGGTAGGCAAAAACGCGAGCGCGGAGTGTAGCGATAAATATAAATTACCTCAACGAAATCCTTGTATCAAATCTTAAAATCGCTTGGTATTGTTGTCTTTTGTTCGGGATCGCATTCGTTTTCCATCGCACACCATTATTCACATTAAGTGGACAGATCTCGGGTCAGATCCAGGCACAAGAAAAGCACAAAAAGTGCCCGCTTTATCCGAGCATGATAAATCTACTTCAAATCCGAGAATAGCGTCTTTTATGAAGGAAATTGAAATAAACCGACCGTGCGGATAACGGCTAAGTAAGAAGATTGGGATCCTTTTAGAATATATTGGTGAATCATTTTCATTCATCAACTTCCTGTAAGGAGTTGCGCAGCGAAATTATTGTACCAGTAGTTCCGAACACCCTTGTACTCTCCATCAATATTTGATAATTTCATTTTGATATTATATTTTCTTGTGAATTAAATATTATAAACACTTTTTCAACACAGCAATAGTTACATGATTTTACTTAAAGTCTACTGGTACTTCGTTTTTACATAAAATTATTTCATCCTCATATACTAGTTCCTATATTATTTATGTAAACTTTGAAATTTACCTAAGAGCTTAAGACTCCGCGCTCCTCAGACAATAAAATAACAAGTCGTAGTTTAAACATTACAATAAAAGTAATAAATGATAGTTTATGTACTATACTGTAAATTGTACATAAAAAATAAATATTCTAACTGAAAAATAAATATAATAACATATAATTATCTAAGAAATATTTTTCTCACGGTGTTGGCAACAAGGTTTGCTACGAGTGCTACGAAAGCACTCGTAGCAAACATTAACTACGGCGTAGACTATCGTAGCGCCTCTACGGAAAAATAAATTGACACTCATGTCCACATAACAACAGAAAGCGCGCTCTATCTAATTTTCTCTGCCCATACAACAGATTTTCCAGAAGATACATCCTATTTTTAGTGGTGGAACAGAAATCGAGCGTGAAATGGTTACCACAGGACGCGGTTGTCTCGCGAACAAACGAAATAGCAGAGCGCTCTCCGCCGGGGCGTTTGGCGGAAAATTGGCTAGCACAGAACCGTCACTATCGGCACAAACTTTATAATAAAACGATAGTCGCTTTAAGTATATTCTGTTATCGAAGCTGTTTTAATGATCATATAAGTAATATCTTTTTAATGCAATGTTTACTATTTTAAAAGTTTAACGTTAAAAAATCTATAGTCTACTTACTTCTTCTTTGAAAGCACATGATATAAATTAATTTAAAAATTGACTTTTATGTTATTGAAGAACAAACCAAATCAAATACATTTCTTTTATATATATTGAATTAACAAAAGTAATTATATATGACAAATACGAATATATGCACAAATAAAATATAAACGCAGACGCTATTGACTTCGTTAGCGATTTTGTATAACAAAATTTGTATGTACAATGCCCCTGGCGAGTAGTAATACAAATAAGAAAATCCATATACAAAATCTTAACGCGACTCTAGCATCTGCGTTTGTAAAATCTCATACTAGGGGTACTGAACACTGTATATATTCCATATATGATGTGTACGAGAACCTAGAAACAATACTCTTCGGTATCGGAAGTGAGGATCCAATGTGCCATAAAATGTCAGGCGTTATGGTTTTCATCAACGCGGACGGACCCCGCCGAAAATTTTGTGTTCATTTTATGGGATTACATTCTGCTTTATTTTAGTGCTAAATAATATTGGACATCATAATATCTTATAAAAGTACTTATTATACAAAGATTTACAGTTCGCTTTAAATAAACTTTTTGCCGTTGACGGTATTATTTTTTTCAATTAGTATGTATTCTTTATTTTATTTATCATACGCACAACATTTTATTATTTCTATTTGGAACACTATAATGATGCTATAATTCTTATCATCATCATTATTTCGTATTGGTGTCATGGTCAATCGACCATTCACCACATCCAGGTTTTTTATAAACATTTCTTTGGTACCTGCTTGTTGATCAAGGATTACTTTAGTAAAAAAAAATATATAAATATATTTTGACCTTAATATGTTAGAATAAATTAATCTTAAATTGAAAAAAAAAAAATTAATATGTCTGTTAATGTCATGTTTGATGTATTCAAATGATTCTTGTTTCTACATTATATTATATTTGTAATAATTATTAAATTTATTTTTTGTTATCTTGATTTAAAGTCCTGAAGATAAAGAAAAATAAATATAAGTTAAAAATAAAGATATGAGCGCATTTGTTCAAACTTAAAATCATAGTGTTGGGTGCATATCTCCTATATATTTGTATTATATATCCAATAAGACTGGTTCTTTTGCAGTCCATCGAGACCATTTTTAAGTGATATCATGAACGAAGGTTCGAACCATTTTTCCGATGAAGTAGAAGCAAGTACAGACTGCCATGGTATGAAAAACGTATTGTCTGCTATTGCTCAAGAGATACAAAGGTATTATTTTACTACCTACCTCTTATAAGTACTTATTAAATGTGAGGCAATATTTGTCTCTATTTAAATTACCAATTATTTTTATATGATGATCAATCTCTCTCTTATCTTAGCACTCTACCGGTTGCTTCCTCTGCTTCGGAGCCCATATTCTGCTTTTCTGCTATCTCATCGTCCGGGCTTCGGTATCCTTAGTTGTGATTCCTACCTTTAGCACGCATCGTTTACAGCGACGTCGAACCAGCACTTTATATATGAAATCAAAATTTATTAAAGAGTGTACTATATATAATATAAGTAGATAAACATTGGCCTGCTCTTTAAAACATGGAGAACTTTTGCACTTTTCCCTGCTTTTGGCAAACATATATTAGCAAGCGTTGATTTACGCGATTTACAATCGTTTTTTGTTTGTTACCTACATTATATCTCCATCATTTCTGGACCGATTTTGAAAATTCTTTTTATTCGAATTGACCTACTTTTAATTTGGTCCTATAGAAATTTTATCAAAATCTAGTTTGGTTTTATAATCAAAACAACTGGGAAACATAAATCGGCTTAGTTAAGAAAATGAGCATTTTTTTATTGTTCGTATATTTAAACTTACTTTCTTGATAATGGAGTAATTTTCCAAGTCCCATGCCCCGGTATTGGTCTTTTAAAACCCCCTTTAGGCCGCTGTAAAGGTTTATAATTGACGTTCGATTTCTTTTTGTATTAACTCATATGAGTGTTGGTAAAAGGCTCAGTTGGCCCTGCACACTGTGGTATTAGCGTGTTAATCGACCCTGTATGCCTTTGAATCATTATTTCAAAAATGAATTTTTTTATTTGTAGTCTGTACACCTAAGTACTTGAGTTTTTTCTAATCTGTCAAAGTCCTATTGGGCCTCGGTAAACAAAATGGAAGTGTGTTTTTTTTTTTGGAAACAAGATAGGTAATATAGCGTGAAATCCTGAGACTTCATTTAATAACTTTTTGTGATAAGTTACTAGAATATCTAGTCTTCGATTTGAGGCACCACGTAGCAATGTAACTGAGTAATTTCTTAATATTTTTAGGCTTTATACACCACAAGCAATTGAAATTTATTCCACCCCTAGAGAAGCTAGAGGTGATGATTTATTTGATAAATTAAATATGATCAAATTAAAATTATCAAAAAAGAATAAGCAAGTGAAGAAACTACGAAAAAATTTTAAAACAGCATACGGTAAATATACCATCGGATTCTTCGTGTTTTTATTTGTTCTCCTTGATACCACTTTTACTCATGTAGTCATACAAACAAGAATAATATAACAACTGACTCGGTATCAACAACTCTCTAACTTAAAAATTACTGAATTTTTTTAGGTAAACTTGCACAGTTCCGTCAGTTGAACTAAGCGTAGTCAATTTATCACTAATATTTTGCAAGTTGCAACTCGTCCTAGTTTTTATTGACATATGATAAAGATAACTACAAGCTCATAGCACAGTATTTCGAAAAGCTATATGAAATGATTTACGAGTGGTAAACCTAATATTAAATGTACATTACAAAAAAATAATAAATTGCCAAAAATAAACCTTATAATTATTACTTATAAACTTTTAATGCCTAATTATATTTTTGGTTTTTCAGCTGTAGCGAAATTGGTCATGTCGGCTAAAAATGAAGAAAGTGATTATTTTTCCAAACGTATTAAAAATAGCAGGAACAAGTATGAATATCAAGAAAATAAACAAGTAATAGAAGACTTGAAGTTAGAAGGCGAGATGCTCAAAGATGAAATGGAAGCCATTGAAATTTTCATTAACCGTGGATATACAGAGCTACAGAAAATGTGTGACAGACCTTTAGAAAATATTTCACTGATAAAAAAGTTAAAAGAGATAATGGTTAGTTGTGGACAATACTACTCAAATTACTATAGCGAACAAGAAAAAGGAATGCAACTTGAACGGAAAAATAGATTTCTTACTTATAAAAATTTAGTATTAACGAACAGTATGAAAGCAATGTCTGCAGAACTTAAAACTATGCGTACACACAAAATGAGGCTTCAGGTGGAAAACGATGCCTTGAAGAAAAAATTAAACAATTTGAAACCGACAACTGATGTACAAGAAGTAGTATATCGTCGTTCATTTAACTCACTTGATAATAAAAAGAGTAATATTAACGAAACAAATTTTGATGATCCAAAATGTAAGAATAAACCTGTAAATTTGAACTTCAATTCACATTTGGTTACAATAAAAAGATTACTTGACGATCAAGACGATATGCTAAAAACTTTAAATAAAATGTCAAAGGAACTTACTATTCACGGCAACATTTGTTTGTAAAGTGACAATAAATTTATTGGAATTTCCAATATTGTATAATATTTATCAGATATCAGCGGTAATCTAAGCGCTCGGCGCTAAATAATAGAGATCGCTTTCCGCATCAACTCTTACATTTCGCAAGTGAGATAAACGCAGACACTATAGCGACTACGTCAAAATTTTATATGGAATTTGTAAACTACGTTAGGTACCACCGCTATTACTACCTAGTATATTATTCTAAAATATGTTGTACCTACTACTTATACACCAGTGCGTCTACCACAAGATTCATAAACGCAGACTTAATGGCGACTGCGTTAGGATATTTGGTATGGGATTTCTTAGCTTACCTAAGCTACCTTACTGTTCACCAGGGGCGCTGTATAGATTTGTAATTATTTCATTTAAATGAATTTCCAACTAATACTATAAATGCGAAAGTGAGTTTGTATATTTGTTTGTTTGTTTGTTACCTCTTCACGCCCTATATCAACTGAAATCCAAAATTTCAAGTCAGTATGTCATTTAGTTCAGAAGTTAAGCGAAAGAAAAGTTTCGCATTTATGACACTCACTCAAGATCATTAAAATAGAACTAGTATACTTCCCATAAACTCAGAGAGCTGAAATTTGGTACAATTATCCCGAAATTATAAAAATAATTATAAAAACTAGGATAATTGAAGATCTGGAGTACCTGGTGGGAAGGCGGCTTAACGTGCCTCTTCCGAATCAAAAAATTTATTTCCCTAAATTCTTTTAAAAAATATTTTACAAACATTCCATTGCAAATAACTTCAAATATAAATTCTTGCCCACAAGCTGCTGAAACATTGCTTAAAGAGAATGTCACCCCTTGCAACTCCCAAGTTTAATTTCTCTCACATACAGTGATATCGTTAAAACATTTAAAGAGCTTAACTTAAAAAGTCTGAGGATCACTGGGGTATGTCTGTTAGCGTGATTTAACACATTATCGATATTGTAGCTTCAGATTTAGCTTTTTTTTTAATGAATGTATCGATCAAGTTATTTTTCCAAATTTAATGAAATACAGTAAACTAATTCCATTATTCAAAAAAGGAGATAAATTAAAACCTGGCAATTACAGACCTATTTCCATTTTGCCAGTACTGAGCAAGGTGTTTGAAAGGATTATGCTCAACCAAATGCTACTGCACTTTAAGACCTACAACCTCTTTCACAGTCAACAATTTGGTTTTCTGCCGGTAAATCAACAACCGATGCGGGAGTGGCACTCAACGCGTGGGAAGAATCACAGGATGCTATCTAGGTCTTCTGTGATCTTTCTACCTAAAGCATTTGATTGTGTTGATCATGAGACACTTTTGCTCAAGCTTTCTTATTATGGCTTTGATACTAAGTCAATTAAGTTACTAAAATCTTATTTAAGTGATAGACGTCAGACTGTTGATATAAATAGTGTCAAATCAGACGGATCAACAGTAAAAATTGGCGTGCCTCAAGGCTCAATTCTTGTTTTTTGATTTATGTCAATGACTTGCCTTACGCGGTTGAAAAGAACGCTGTTATTGTATTATTTGCAGACGATACATCTGAACAGGACCGGTTTCTATTTCCCGTCGGACCCGTTCGTGAGGTCAGATGAGCGGTGGACTGTATTCAAATAGGGGGATCCACAGACAGCAATTCCGTAGAAAATCAGGGTGGCAAAATGAAAACACTAGGCTTCTTGAATTATACAGGGCGAGAGAGAGAGAGAGAGGCCAGATTCAGAACCAGGCAGGGATTTTCCTCTTCCAGAGTTTTCTTCCTTCAGAGTTTCCTTCCTTCCTTTCTTCTTGAGAGCCCGCGATCGACCGTACCGTTTTCCTGCGGTTTCTTGCCGCTTTTTATAGGCTGCCTGGCCGTTCCCTGCCCCGCGCTCCCCCGCGCACTTTGAAAGTTTATTTTTCATTTTTTACAAACAAAACATTACAATTACACAATAAAACTTATACTACTGGCTAGGTCTTAACTTAATCTAACTATTTACATTTAGTCCTTATCGCTAGGATCGCTAGATTCTTTGGAAAATGCCCTGGAAAATTCCCACTATAAATATGTGCATCCGCGTTCAATCCCCGCGCGCCCCTCCGAGAGGGGTCATTTAAATACTAGCGCACGAGATGCTAGACTTTTCATTTACTATCTAGCGTTCCCAGCGCTCACATCAGATTTATGACCTAAATGTATGACCTAGGAGACCTAATATAGGTCTATATGTGTTTGTAAGTGTACTTTAATCGTGTAATGTTATTATTTATTATGCAAATTACTTAGCTAATTGTGAAGTGTACCTATCTTATCCTAATTAAAAGACAAAATGAAAAATACTTTATTATGAACATAGCTAACAAAACATAAGACTTAACTCTAAGCACTAAATAACATAGAAAAATAACTGTTATCACTTATAGTCTTATCACTTATCACTGTGTCTTTGGTTATACTCCTCGGCCGTCGTGAACAACATCTTTAAAATGAATCGCCGTAGAGCAAATACCAATCATGTGAAAAATATTTTGTATACCATCTCTAATTGGTTCTCAACTAACAACTTAATGCTTAATGCTAATAAGACCCAATACATAAAATTCACACTACCAAACGTGAGATAGGTTCAAGTTGATGTCACGTTGAATGGAGAAATTTTAGAACTTGTAGATAATACCACCTTTCTAGGAATCTCAATTGATTCTAAATTGCAATGGGGTTCGCACATTACAAGCCTGGCTAATTAGTTCTGCCGCTTATGCTGTCAGAAGAATCAGGCAAATAGCGGATGTGGCAAATGCTAAGCTAGTGTACTTTAGTTATTATCTTAGCTTAATGTCGTATGGACTATTGCTTTGGGGAAGAGCAAGTGACATACAGACTATTTTTATTTTTCAAAAGCAGGCAATCCGTGCCATCTATGGTTTAAGACCAAGGGAGTCGCTTAGGGAGTTGTTCAAGGATATTAATATTTTAAATCTCGCTTCTCAATATATATTTGAGGTTATTATGTATACCAGGAGGTATATTTCTTCTTTAAAAAAAAATGCGATGTTTGGTGGGTGGTAAACATGTTACTAGTTGTGTATTAAGTAATTGTTTCAGCCAACTCTGCTACCAGAATGTTTAAATTTGGCAGTGGAAGCGTGAATGATAGGAAAGTTAGGCTGATCACTAAAAATAAACAAAAGAAAAGTACCTTACGCGCTTGGGCGTGACTTGCTTATTAATCCGAATTAATTAAACCCGTTTATGCCCCTTCTCATGAGATTCCTACACATCCCCTATTAATTCGGTGTCGGTCCAGCGAAGCACGCGAAGTCGGGTAGAAGCGATGTCTCCACACAGGTTATTTCACTAACGAGTGTTCAATTGTCAATAAACTTTAAACTTTTATCCACTAGGCAACCGGGCCTCACTCACGATATTAATGCGCAATCATTCCCGAAGATTTAACGCGAATCGTATTAGAATGGTCTATTCCGAGACCCCACAGGTAATATCAAAGGAATGCATCTAACCGCGGCCGCGCGATTAAACAGCCTGGCACTGTCATGGCGTCACGCGCGTCCAAACCCGGTAGTGATGTACCAAAACTAATACTTGTCGATTATCCGAATCGAGTAAATTCAACGTGAATATATATTTGTCTGATGAATGTTTTATCCGAAACATCCCCCGCCCTGAAATGTATCCCGACATTTCACTAGTAAACCATACTAGTCGTTTGAAGGAAGGCGGGCCAATGAAGTGAGTGCACGGGTCAAAATTGATCCGTCTACCAAAACCTCGGCAACTCGAGGGATTCCGTCCGTGCCTGGTGTCAACTTTAAAATGCGGCCTCGCCGCCAGCACAGGGGGGCCAAATTAGGCTCCTTCATTAAAACAATGTCGCCCTCTACCGGAGGGTTAGTATGATCCGTCCATTTGACTCGCTGCTGCAACAAGTGGAGATATTCGGCAGACCAGCGCCTCCAGAAATCCTGACTCATCTGTTGCAGCATCTGCCAACGCGATAGCCGAGAAGTACCTTGATCCCGCCAAGGATACTCTGGGAGGGCAGTTACCGGCTGCCCGATTATGAAATGGCCCGGTGTCAACACGTCAATATCATTTGGGTCCTGAGACACTGGGCATAGTGGACGGGAGTTCAAAGCGGCTTCCACCTTACAGAATATGGTGGCCAACTCTTCAAACGTAAGAGTGGTCTCCCCCACTACTCGCCGTAAATGTGTCTTGGCCGATTTGACCGCGGCCTCAAATATTCCGCCCCAGTGCGGACAGGCTGGTACCGAAAACCGCCATTCTATGCCCCGTTGGGCACAGCCCTGACCAATTTGGTCACTGTGTTGTTCCAGGAACTCAGTGACGTCACGCAGATAGTTTGCAGCACCCCGTTAGTTCGTTCCGTTGTCCGACCGAATCAAGGACGGCACTCCACGCCTTGAAACGAATCTATCCAGGGCCGCGACGAAGGCCTCGGTGGTCAATCCCGACACCACCTCCAAGTGCACCGCCTTGGTCGCGAGGCACACAAACACACACAAGTATGCCTTGGTCAATTTCCTGTTCTTGACCGCGGCTTACTTTATCAGAAAGGGTCCCGCAAAATCCGTGCCGACCCCGACCCACGGCCTCGTGTATTGTACCCGATCAGCCGGCAGATCACCCATCTGCGGCTGCATGGTAGATGCCTTTGTCCGGTAGCATGCTACACATTTGAATATAACGCTCCTGACTGCTCTCCTCGCGGACAGGATCCAAAATTCCCTTTGTAGAATTGCTAACATCGCACCTAGTCCAGCGTGCGCGTTGCTAACATGACGGTGTGTTATTATGAGCTCGACAAGGGCCCCGCCCTTGGGAAGTAGTAAGGGATGGCGTCTCCCGTAGGACAGGTCCGACTTCCGGAGTCTGCCCCCCACGCGGATTAGACCATCCTGATCAATAAATGGGTTCAATCTGGCGACAGCACCCTTCAACTTAGCGCGTCCCGAGTGCAAGGCTTGAAGCTCAGACTTGAACCTGTCCTCCTGGACTAGGCGAACCAGATGACGCATAGCAATGCGCCGATCCTCAGCGGTCGCTACCGGCGCGAGCCTCTTCTGCTGGGGATGGCGACAATTGTGGATGAACCGCAACATCCAGCTGGTGACACCCAACAGCTTGTCCAAGCTGCTGTAACGGCGCAGCAGCCAGTCAAGATCCAGCGCGGGTTGCGCCGTCACTGCGTGTACCAACACGCCTGGCAAATCCTCAACCAGGCCTGGCTCAGGTGTACTCGGCCAGGTCGACTCTGGTTCCAGTAACCACTCTGGTACCCACCAGAGATGATGACGTATGAGTTCGGGGGCGGTGCAGCCGCGTGAGGCACAATCAGCCGGATTGAGCTCACCGGGCACATGTCTCCAGATTACTGTAACGTCCAGGTCCTGTATCTGGGCCACCCGATTTGCCACAAACACCTCCAGAGTGTGTGGCGCCGCCCGTATCCATGCCAATGCCACTTGGCTATCCGACCACGCGTAGGTATCCCTGATGTCTACCGTGGCCGCCAGTTCTTTGCTCACGTGGCCGAGGAGTCGAGCCAACAAGTGAGCCCCGCATAACTCCAGTTTCGGGATTGTGAGTCTGGCCTTGATGGGAGCCACCTTGCTTTTAGCCAGTAGCAATCTGACCTGTACTCGGCCCTCCGAGTCTGAGGTCTTTAAGTACACGACTGCTGCAAAACCGCGCTCTGATGCATCACAGAAGCCATGTAAGCTCGCACGGTACCTACCCGGGGGCAAAATGCACCTCGGCAGGGCCACCTGATTGAGCTCTCCCATCGTTGTGACCAGACCCAACCAGTCATCAAGCGGGCGGCCATCCAGCGGCTCGTCCCACGAGACACCCAATGTCCACAGTCTCTGTAGCAGGCATTTGACAGCAAACAGGACTGGGCAAATCCAGCCATTGGGGTCATACATCCTAGCCAGAGTAGACAGACATGTCCGTTTAGTCCAAACCTTCAGGGGATCCAATCCAACTCGGAAGGTGAAGATGTCTGCCACAGGTTTGTACTGAATCCCGAGTACAGCAACCATTTCAGGGTTTTCCTGATCCTCAAAGAGGTGCGGATTCTGTTGGTGATCATCCGGGATCCCTTCCAACAGACGTGGGTCATTCGACACCCACTTCCGCAACTCGTATCCTCCAGTGGCGAGGAGGGCGATGAGCTCGTCCCGCAGCCGGATCGCCTCCTCGATTGTAGCCCCGCCCGTGCACACGTCATCAACATACAAGTCACGTGACAGCACGGCGGCGGCACGTGGAAACCGGCTTCTCTCCTGCTCGGCCAATTCCAGAAGGGAGCGTATGGCGATGAACGGACTCGACTTTAATCCGTACGTGTTCGTGTTGAGCTCGTAAACGGTTACCGGATCATCTGGGCTCTCACGCCATAAGATGAGTTGAAACCTCCTGTCCTCAGGGTGGATCAACGTCTGACGGAACATCATCCGGATGTCTGTCCCAAATACCACCTGGTGTCTCCTGAAATTTAAAATTATGTCTACAATATCGCGCTGTAGTTTAGGCCCGGCGTGAAGACACTGATTTAGTGACACCCCAGTGGAGGACGGTGCCGAACCGTCGAACACTGTCCTCAGTTTACCTGACTGGGGCTTCAAGACCGCATGATGCGGCAAGAAGTAATGGTCGGTCGTGGTCCAGTCGACGTGAGCCGGAGACATATGTCCAAGAGCCTCATACTCCCGCATGAACTCCACGTATTTATTCCGAAATACGGGGTCGCGCTGCATGCGCCTTTCCATAGACAATAGCCGCTTCTCCGTCAAGACTCTGGACTGGCCCAATACCGGTGGGCAATCTATGAACGGTAGGCGTGTCTGTATGCGTCCAGATGGCAGCCTAACCGTATGTGCCTGATAGAAGTTCTCGCACTCCACATGGTCAGGATCCAGCCGTAACACCATGGGAGGTTCCTCGACTTCCCAAAACCTTTGCATTACCCGTGCAATAGATACTTCTGTGAACGAATGAGCATCATCCGGCAGCTCACCTGTGTAGACCGGTCCAAACACCGCGTGACCCAATGCCGTGGACACGGCCATGAGAGAACTCGATCCCAGTCGACGTATCTCACTCTTGAGTATCCAACCAAGCACGTCCGTACCCAAAATCATGTCCACTTGATCTGGGACGTGAAAATTGGGGTCTGCCAGTCTCAAGCCTGCTACGAGAGAGGTCGCTCCAGCTGGCAATTCCGTAGAAGGGAGACGGCGCACGACGGTATCCAGCACCGTCGCCGAAGCCCAAATTCTCCATCTCGTATCCTTATCTGCGGAGAATGCGAAGTGTGTTCGTCCAGTAACACCTGGTACCTCACTACCTCCGACTCCGCTCATTCCCGTGACTACGGAGTGTCGGGGCCCAGTGTCTTAGCAACCCGAGTTGACACCAGTGTACCCTGGGCCCCTGTATCCAAAAGGGCTCGTATCCGTACGTAGCCCTCCTGAGGGCACCAAATGCGGACCGCCGCAGTTGGCAACAGGACGGTAAGGAGTTCTGTTGCCTTATGGTGACTGTGGCAAGCTAGTCACGCGTTGTACTGGCCCGCGGGGGAGGGCGGCCCCGCCCAGTAGGGCGTGCGCAACATATAAGCACTTTGAGGCGGAGCAGATCCCGCCGCCCTCCCGTACCGATGATACGGGGGGTGGTACTCCAGCCTCGGGTATTCGTGGAGCGGGGGCGAGAACCGGTTCGCCCTTGACTCCTGCACCGGCTCCCGTGCCGGTAATTGTGGCCTCTTCATAACTTGGAACTACGGCGCCTGGGCCGCTGGAGTCCGGACTGCAGCCAATCCGGTGGCTGTCGTCGGCCCCTCCTGGTCGACCTGGGTTGGGGCGTTCGCCCTGTCTGCGCACGCAGCACTTGGCGAACCTCGACCAGATGACCTACCACTTCCAGGTGGGGATGCTCTGGAGCCCCCGCCCGTTGGGCGCTCCACTCTCGGTGGGTAGCCGTCCCTTCGATTACACAGAAGGGTATGGTGTGGTCCTCCACACCTGGGGCACGCTGTGGCCCTGGGGCAGTCCCGGTACTGGTGACCCCCCAGACAGCCGTAGCAGCGTCTCCCTTCTCTCGCCCTCCGGCGGCGATGTCCTACGGACAGTTTGATGAACTGTGGGCAGTCGACCTCCCGATGGTGCTGCCCACATCCCAGACAGCCAGTGTCTGGTGCTCCAGTTGTCACCGCATAGGCCTGCGTCGGCTCTCTGCGCTGCTGAGGCCTTCCCGTTCCCGAGCCGGGCGGAGTGCGTTCCGGCGCAGTCCTCCGGATCGTTTCCACCGAGGTCTCCGCGACCCTGGCCTCCCACTCCAGGAACTGGAGGAGATCGTTGAAGGTGGGGAGGTCCCGACTCCCAGCCACTTGTTCCCGATTGAACCGGGCCCGCATCTCGGCTGGAATCTTATCCAGCACCAAGTGCAGGAGCAGATAGGACCACTGGTCCACTGGGAGGCCGAGCAGCCGCAACGTGTTGGTCACGACCTTCACCGGAAGGAGTAGGTACGACCTCAGCTGCGAGCGGCTGGTCAACCTGGGCAGTGTCAGTAGCTGCCTGACATGCGCGTCTGCCAGTAGACGCGTGTTTTGGTACCGCGATTCCAGCAGCTCCATCGCGGTATCGTACTGGTCACCTTCAAGGGGCAGGTGCTGGATAAGCGCCTTCGCTTCACCACGCACCGCCGTCA
Source organism: Apomyelois bistriatella (assembly GCA_947044815.1). Taxonomy (NCBI): domain Eukaryota; kingdom Metazoa; phylum Arthropoda; class Insecta; order Lepidoptera; family Pyralidae; genus Apomyelois; species Apomyelois bistriatella. The sequence continues at coordinate 6,494,140 of OX345693.1, forward strand.
ACAAATAGGCCAACCGCTGGACCTTTGTGAGATCCTCCCGTTGTTCCACCAGGGCGGTGAACATATTCTTGAAGGCCACCCAGTCCTACACCTTGTAGCTAAATTGCGGCAAGTCCAGTGTGGGGAGGCGGCCTGTAACCCCTTTTCCTGTGGGGGCCGCGGCTGTCGTGTGGGACGCCGACGTTCCTGATTCGGCCCTCCCGCTGTCCAGTTCCCCGACAGCCTGGATGACCTCGTTGTAGAGCTCCATGATCTGATCAAGGTCAGCAACAGCCCGATCTCTCCTCTTGGCCCCATCAGATCCAGATTCTGGGTCATCTGCATCCATCAACACGTGAAGGGCACCTTCGGCCCGAGCGAGGCGTTCCCGAGCCTCGCTGGCGCGCTGCCTGAGCGCGATCTCCCTGTCACCACGTCCTATCAGCGTCCTGACTGAGCTGAACCACCTCAGTTCAGCCGAGATGAGGGTTGTTGGTTTCGCTGGTGCCATCTCGCTATGTCCAGCAGTGAGTCAAGCACCCAAATAACACAATAAAGGAAACCAAAATAACAAAAAACGAAACAAATAAACAACGGCAGTGACAGAATCCAGCAAGTCACAAACCGGTACACTTATTTAAAATAAACCGAAAAACCGAAAAAAAAATAAACAAAACAATATATTAATGCACTAACATTAAATATTACTTGACTCGGTTATCAACAAGTGAAAGCAAAATATCAATTTGTAAACCCGTATCGACTATCCGGAATCGATAAATCAGAATCAGAATTTGATGATGGTACAACCCTAGTGCATTCCGATGCACCGACCTACCTTCGCCAATTTTTTAATCTTTCACTCGCGAGATTATTTATCAAAAGTAGATTCCTAGATTTTACTACGGAAACTACGCTCTGCTACCAAATGTTTCAGCCAACTCTGCAACTGTTTAAATTTGGCAGTGGAAGCGTGAATGATAGGAAAGTTAGGCTGATCACTAAAAATAAACAAAAGAAAAGTACCTTACGCGCTTGGGCGTGACTTGCTTATTAATCCGAATTAATTAAACCCGTTTATGCCCCTTCTCATGAGATTCCTACACATCCCCTATTAATTCGGTGTCGGTCCAGCGAAGCGCGAAGTCGGGTAGAAGCGATGTCTCCACACAGGTTATTTCACTAACGAGTGTTCAATTGTCAATAAACTTTAAACTTTTATCCACTAGGCAACCGGGCCTCACTCACGATATTAATGCGCAATCATTCCCGAAGATTTAACGCGAATCGTATTAGAATGGTCTATTCCGAGACCCCACAGGTAATATCAAAGGAATGCATCTAACCGCGGCCGCGCGATTAAACAGCCTGGCACTGTCATGGCGTCACGCGCGTCCAAACCCGGTAGTGATGTACCAAAACTAATACTTGTCGATTATCCGAATCGAGTAAATTCAACGTGAATATATATTTGTCTGATGAATGTTTTATCCGAAACAGTAATACTTTTGACGTGACAACGTCTTAAATTAGGTTGCGGCTGGGAGTCACTTATGAAAAAGTGTAACGCTCGGTAACGTTACGATGAGTCACCGAACGAGAGAGAGGCCCGCCGAATGCCTTGCGTCTCTCTCCCACTCAACTATGATCGGTCTGCCGCGCGCGGCAGACCGCGCGCGGCAGATTATATTCATATCAATAAATATTCTACCGAGAAAAAGACGTTGTCACGTAAAATCTTCGCCCGTAAAACCGACTTTACAGGCAACCATTTTTTTTTTATTTTAAGCTCAGTACCCCTAGTATGAGTTTTTCTAAACGCAGACGCTAGCGACTGCGTTAGGAATTTGTATGGAATTTCTTAGTTACCTTACTATCCGCCAGAGGCGCTTTACAGGTTTTTCATACAAAATTACTTACGCAGTCGCTAGCGTCTCATACTAGGCACTGTGCCCCTAGTAACTAGGGGCACAGTGCCTAGTATGAGACGCTAGCGACTGCATTAGAGTATGGCAAACCTGTACAGCGCCTCTGGCGGATAGTAGAGGTGAGACGTATTTACTGGAACAAGTTTTTGGAATAGGTTTTGGCTTGGACGCGTAAGTACGCGTTCCCGCATGCAAGTCTTTTAGCGTATCGAGTATTTACGAGTATGGCGACTTCACCGGTCCGCGCAACTCAAAAACTAGGATGCGAGCGTTCGGGACTATATTCGGAAGACGTCGTCGTGAAACTTCGGGATCGCTCGACTCGCCCGCTGCCGCATATAGCCGCCGAGCGATGTATTTCGGCGAGTTATTGTTTATTCAAATAACACTTTTACTACAAACACAATAAGGTAATTTTCTTTTGGTAGCATATTTGTTTTGGTGTGATAATAATACTTGTTGTTTACTTACAATTTGCAATTTAAAAAAAAAAAAAATGGTTGCCTGTAAAGTCGGTTTTACGGGTGAAGATTTTACGTGACAACGTCTTTTTCTCGGTAGAATATTTATTGATATGAATATAATCTGCCGCGCGCGGTCTGCCGCGCGCGGCAGACCGATCATAGTTGAGTGGGAGAGAGACGCAAGGCATTCGGCGGGCCTCTCTCTCGTTCGGTGACTCATCGTAACGTTACCGAGCGTTACACTTTTTCATAAGTGACTCCCAGCCGCAACCTAATTTAAGACGTTGTCACGTCAACAAACAGTTGTTAGTTGTTAGCTTTCGCCGAAAGTTCAATATGAAAGTATGTAAGTACTTATGTATAAACGTATTGAAAAAAAAAAAAACAAGAAAACAAAATAATAAATAAAAAAAGATTAAGAATCATTTTGTATATAAAAAAATGTAAATAAAAGTAACAATGTATATAAAATCGATTGAAAACTTCTAATATATATTTTACTTAAATACACATTTTGTTTGAAATTTTAATAAAAACTGCTGACAGTCCTAAGCCTGTATAAAGTATGAAGGGAAGTTTTAAGTCAATATTTAAAAAATTAGATAAAAAAAAATACGAAGTGTGAAGACTCAATACTTGTAAAACTACTTAGTCCATATACGCAAGACGCGCATTTACGGGAATCATTTGGTTACGTAATGAGTCTGTCGCAGTAAGATAGATAAAGCCGTGATATAGTCATATTCCTAGTGACATAATTATATACCGGAACATAGATATATGAAAGAGATTTATAACTATCTTACTAGGAATATAATTATTATACAATCTAGTAATATGTTTATCTGACTAAACTAATCTAGTCAGATGCCATTATATATCTGCCAGAGAATCAAAGAAAACAATACTAATTATATTGGTTTTTATTTTTATTACAAAATTAAGGTTGCAATTAGTCACAATACTGTTTCTGCTGGACAAAGAACCCCCCAAGGATTTCCAAAATGACCGGTTGGAAGCGGCCTGAATCCAGCGCCTGCCTGCGACCTTCCTTAGGTCATCTGACCATCTGGTCGGTGGGTGTCCGATGCTGCACTTACCGGTGTGTGGTCGCCATTCGAGAACCTTTCTGTCCCATCGGCCATCGGTTCGTTGCGCTATGTGCCCCGCCCACTGCCACTTCAAAAAGCTAATCCGCTAGGCTATGTCGGCAACCCTTGTTCTCCTACGGATCTCCTCATTTCTGATTCGGTCTCCTAGGGAACACCGAGCATAGCCCTCTCCATGGCTCTTTGGGCGACCTTGAGCTTAACTTATGAGGCCTATAGTAAGGGACCATAAACTCATGTCATCACTGGTAACAAACACTGGTGGAAGACTTAGTTTTAAGGCACTAAACGTTAAGTTACTAAACTTAATCCAGTAATATAACCATATCACTAAACTAGAACCGTATTATAATTATGTTCCTAGTAAGATAGTCATGAATTGCTTTCGTATAACTATGTTCCGGCATATAATCATATACCTAGGGTTATAACTATATTACGGCTTTATCTATCATACTGCGACAAGTCCATTGAGTCGCGTACTCGTAAATACTCGTGGACCTAGTCTTTGGATCTAGTCTTTTTCTGGACGCGTACTCGCAAGACTCAGTCCGCGTTTTACCTAGTATGTCTCACCTCTAGCGGATAGTAAGGCAACTAAGAAATTACATACAAAATCATAACGCAGTCGCTAGCGTCTGCGTTGAGAAAAACTCATACTAGGGGCACTGTTGACCAAGCACACATTAAACGGTGAAAGTATTATCAATTTTTATTTCGTACAAACGATGTATGAAGCTTCGTCAGGATTCTTTTTTACATGCTTTTTATGGAAAATAATACGATACCGACAATATGTAGGTACCGACATATTGCGACTTTTAGCTTTTTTTTTGAATATTTTATACGGCCATGGAATCTAGTCCTTTAAGGCCTTTCTTGAATATATTAATCTTCTTCAGTCCTACTTAAGTCAGTCGAGTCAAAAATTCAAGTTAAAAGTCAAGTCCAGTCAAGTAAGTCTAGTCTGAGTCAGATGGCTAAGTGAAGCGGTGGAAAAATTTCACTTAGCTATATCATGGAGATTTTGGTGACAAAGATAAAAAGTCACGTAATCGACACTATATCACTTCCCAATACTCAAGCTTGTTCACGAACACTTTGCGAATAATAATCCACCAATATTATGCACAAACACTCGAAAAAACCTAAGTTTTGGAAATTAAATACAGCGCGGACATAGCGACAGTTTACTTTCCCTCCAAAAACTCCCTAAAACAACTTCTTTTTTTTTAATTCTTTTTACGGCCATGGAAACTAGTCCTTTAAGGCCTTTCTTAATTTTATTAATCTTCTTCAGTCCTATTTTAGTCAATTCAAGTCAAAAAGTCAAGTCAGTAGTCTAGTCTAGTCAAGTGAGTCAAAGTCAGATGGCTAAGTGAAGCGGTGGAAAAATTTCACTTAGCTATAACATGGAGATTTTGGTGACAAAAGATAAAAAGTCACGTAATCGACACTGTACCTCTTCCCAACACTCACGCTTGTTCCCGAACACTTTGCGAATAATAATCCACCAATATTAAGCACAAATACTCGAAAAAACCTAAGTTTTGGAAATTAAATACAGCGCGGACATAGCGACAGTTTACTTTCCCTCCAAAAACTCTCTAAAACAACTTTAATGTTACTTTCATGTCAATGTCAATATATTGATTTGTCAATGTCAAAAATAACTATTTATTTTATTTGTATTTGTATTCTTTATTACCTAGGTAGGTAGTTAACTACAGTACAGTTAACTAGCTAGAATTTCTAGATTGTGAATGTGATAGCAAATAGATAGTTGAAGGTTTTAGGTTGTTATTTTTAAGTTTAGATGTTTAAATAGAAAACCCTTATCGTACCTACATTGCCATTATTTTTCTCTTTTATTGAATTTAATGTGGGGTGGTTGTAACTGAGAAGCATATTTTTCAATAAATTTTTACATGTACCTAACCTTTTGTTATAAACACTGTAAAAGGTTGCTATTTATAGAAATTCTACAAATATATGCATACTTGCATTTGGCTCAAAAACATTACCAAGAAAAAATTGCCATTCTATTACAGTTTGAATAATATTTACGCCCGCGCCCTTTATTCAAAAATGTCTTTAGAACAAGCAAAACAAGTAGCCGCATACCGGGCAGTGGACTCTTATGTTACAAACAATTGCGTTTTTGGTGTTGGAAGCGGATCAACGGTGGTGTACGCAGTGCAACGTTTAGCTGAACGTGTTGAAACAGAAAATTTAAAGGTGACCTGTGTACCGACGTCATTTCAAGCAAAGCAACTGATCTTAAAACATAACCTCACTTTGGGTGAACTAGACACAAGTCCAGTCATTGATGTTACTATTGATGGTGCAGATGAAGTAGATTCGAAAATGACATTAATAAAGGGCGGAGGTGGATGTTTACTTCAAGAAAAAATTGTTGCTGCATGTTCTAAAAAACTCATTGTGATTGCTGACTACACCAAAGACTCTATTAAACTAGGAGACAGATACAAAAAGGGTATTCCTATTGAAGTAATTCCTATGGCTTATGTTCCTATTAAAGCCAAAGTTGTAGCTATGTTTGGGGGAGAAGTAAAATTGAGAAATGCCGTTGCAAAAGCAGGGCCAGTTGTAACTGATAATGGAAACTTTATTATTGACTGGTTGTTCACAAATCAAGATTTGGATTGGCAGAAAGTTAATTTAGCAATAAAAATGATACCCGGAGTAGTGGAAATTGGATTGTTTGTAAACATGTGTGAGAAAGCTTACTTCGGGCAGCCTGAAGGAAATGTGGTTGAAAGATCTGCATAACTTGAATCAGGGAATCTTACTTAATTTGTACTTGGATTAAGGGTTACATTTTATATAAAATTACTATTTTTTATTATTTTCTTGTGCTATTCAAAAAGTTCTTAGATTTATTGTTATCAGATGGAAAATTTTACCTATGTAATAAGTGTTCTCAACCAAGTGTGTCCTGGGAGAGGTTCTCTACAATCAAAAAAACTACAAGAAGTATAGATGATTTTACGAAATAAAACAGAAAGATAAATCAGTGGAAATCTTGATGTAGAGTGAATTTATTTTTGTGCTTGTTATATCAATATAATTGGATATCTAAAGGATGTTTTACTGTTAACTTAAATCATTGTTATAATTAGGTAAATTAAACAACCTCACAAGTGCCATAATTAAATTTATTATACTTAATAATGTAGTTTTTGTGTGGATCTTACAAAAATGCCTCTTAAGAAAATACAGATCTATTTGAAAATACAAAAAGTACCTATAACTTTGTTAAGAATATAAGTTTTGTGTAAAATTAATAATGTAGTGACTCAAGTCTGAACAATATGTATCATTATACAAGTGGTAGTTTGATAAATGTAGTTATTTCTATTGTGTTAGTAGTGCAAACTGCTAATTAAGTTCTTAAAATGATTTTTCTTTAAAATTAAGAAAAATATTTAATGTACTGCAACAACAAAATTAGGTATAATGCATCAAAATAGGTAATGGGTCATCATTTTTTTTTTCATGAGTTTATAAATACTGTTTCAGACATAATTTTTGTCAAATGATAGAAGACAGATCATGAGAATATTTTTTATGAATACAGCCTGCCGCCTGCATAATGTCAACCCTGCTTGGGTAGGTATAATTTTAAGGCATATGTAGAGATATTGAATGTAGATCTTTGGTATGTAGTCTTTGTAACATTAATACTAAAAAAAAATAAGAACACATTTAGCTTATGCTTCAAAATGGCCTTTCATTTAAAATTTCTAGTAAATGCTTATATTTTTATAGGCGGGACAAAATTCAATAATAATACCTTGTTCTTGTGCTGCACTATTATAAAACACCATTAATATATAATAATGCCAACAACAAACTCTTGATGTGTTAATCAATTATGTGTACTTACAAAGTTCACAAGACCAACAATTTATTATTACTACAAAATGCATTTATGTAAGTAGCTCTCTTTTTTCAATAAATAATAAAATTTCAGTAAAGACTTGTTTTCTTCATAATACGCAAGAATTCTTCTTGATTAATTTCCCCATCACCATCCCTGTCAGCTTCATCAATCATTTCATGAAGTTCTTCATCTGTTAAATTTTCGCCAAGTTCTTTAGCTACCCGTTTCAGGTTTTTGAATGAAATTTTTCCTGGAAAAATAAAATATAATTGTTACATATTTATCATAATTAAAGCTTTATCCTGGATAAGGACATGAATTGCTTTTGTAATGTAGGCCCAGAAAGTAAATCCATACTAATATTATAAATGCGAAAGTCTGTCTGTCTGTCTGTCTGTCTGTCACCTCTTCACGGCTAATCTGCTGGACCGATTGTGATGAAATTTGGTAGGGATGTAGTAAATAACCTGAGGTCAAACATAGGCTACTTTTGGGCGCGATATAACCGAGTCCCACGCGGGGCGAAGCCGTGGGGAACAGCTAGTCTATAATATAAAAAGAATTGCAAAATATGTTGGTAGGCGCATAACTCAACAACAACTAGACCAATTTAATGTTCCTTTAAGTACGAGGATGGTTTTTAAAGCGAGAAAAATTAAAAAAATTACCTAAAAAGGAAAAAAAAGTTTCGTAATGATAGAAAAGTCAATTTGAACTTTAATACCATACCATAAAGTTTAAGTGTTAGTGGAGGGGTTCCGGAAATTAGTATCATTTAATAAATAGGGTTTTATATAAATTAAAGTTGAAAATGTAGGATATTACTTAGAATTCTAAGGCAGTACAAACTTCAATGGGACCACTAGTCCTGAATAATTTCAACTTTCATTTACACTCACCAGTTTCATCATCATCAAAAAGTTTGAATGCTTTCATAATTTCTTCCTTTGTGTCTTTTTCAGCCATTTTAACAGTCATTAAATCAAGGAAGTCCTGAAATGATACTTTCCCATCACCTTTGTCTATTTCAGCAATCATTTTTTTTATTTCTTCTTTCTTAGGTTCAAAACCTAGTGCTCTAATAGCTACTTTGAGCTCCTTAGTGTCTATTTTACCAGTGTTTTCTGTATCAAACAAATCAAAGGCTTCTTTTATATCTCGTCTTTGCTCTTCTGATAATTCAAACTTGGGACCAGATTTTTTTCGGACTCCACCAGTCGGGGCATTACTGGAACTTACAGTTTTCTTTTGGGCAGCAACGGTGGTTGCCTATAAAAATTAATTAATTCACTGAAATCGGACCATAATGTCTCATTATCGATAGGTACGTAAAGTACTGAAGATCGCTTACCATTGCCTAGAAACTTGAGAATATATTTTAATTCAAGTATGTATCTGTTGATATTATTTTTGCAGGTATATAAAACAAAATAGTGCACTCCCGTTTTTATTGATCAACCAAACAAAACACCACACAAAACAAAAACGGCGAGCACGATCAGATTCAAAGAATAATTTAGTACAAACAAATACAGGACATGACAACTTCATCGAGACATTTTTTTTTATAATACTTTTTACGGCCATGGAAACTAGTCCTTTAAGGCCTTTATTCAATTTATTAATCTTCTTCAGTCTTATTTTAGTCAAGCCAAGTCAATAAGTCAAGTCAGTAGTCTGGTCTAGTCAAGTGAGTCAGAGTCAGATGGCTAAGTGAAGCGGTGGAAAAATTTCACTTAGCTATATCATGAAGATTTTGGCGACAAAGATAAAAAGTCACGTAATCGACACTGTACCACTTCCCAACACTCACGCTTGTTCACGAACACTTTGCGAATAATAATCCACCAATATTATGCACAAATACTCGAAAAAACCTAAGTTTTGGAAATTAAATACAGCGCGGACATAGCGACAGTTTACTTTCCCTCCAAAAACTTCTCATCGAGCCATCGATCGACTACTGTGAATGTCAGTGTTTTTTTCTTTGTTGTGGCTTAGGTCCACGAAATGGCAATTTTTACCCATTACCTACCAGTATCAAGTTGTTTGAATGTTCTTCAACTTCTTCATTTAGGGGGTTACTACCGTCTCTTATAATATAACCACAGTATAACCAATCTTTTATGGATTGGTTATACTGTGATATAACCATGCAAGATCCAGTGATTAAGGGAGATAATCAATACATGATGTCATCATGTATTGCGCTGGTTTTAAGAGACGGTTGCCCTCCTTGGAGATACTAAATGAAAATAAGATTTGGCGTTTTTAATAACTTGTCTTGGTCTCGCTCAGGTCCTCTAAAATCATACCGTCCACCAGGATCCCCCAGACCAATCCCCGTGGACTTGTCTCATTAGTTTATCATAATCCCCTTCAAGAAAATTACGTAAATATAGATAGTCATTATCAGTACCATGATGGAACTTTATGTATAAACGGCAGCGAGGGCACGACAGGTGAAAAATCATCGACTTTATAATCTGGCCGCCTGTCTGACTTAAAGAATTTATATAAAACACTAGAATGCTTACGATACGAATAATAAAAATCGCAAAAAACAACATTCAAAATTAATCCTCATTACTCTACTGCAAAGTTTATTTTTCTTTAAACCCATACATACTTACAAATACCTAAAGTTCCAGTAAAAGGTTCAAAATTTGTAGGTGTCCCTTTTTCCTCTTGAATTTTATATAACCTACTAGAAAGAGACACCTACAAACTAGGTTTTATTTCGGAACGGCTTTTGTCTTTCGTAAGCATTCTAGTGTTATATAATAAATCTTTGCTTTAACTCTCTTTTATTATTTTACGGAACCCTCGCTAGTATATTTAAAATTAGTATTAAATCCTTTCCTTACTACATCGGCACTAATCTTTCATGAAACTCCGTAAAGTGCCATTTCAGCCATTAGCTGCTGCAGCTAAACCAAATCTGTTTTAAGTTTTATACTTACTCATATAGAATATAATCTGGGACAATTAAATACTGAATAGATAAAAATATAAGAATAAACCCCGGTGTAGCCGTTAGAATAAAACAACATTTTACAAATAAATTTAATTTTTTGTTTATAAATTTATTTTCCTATCGACAAACTTCAGCTAATTAAAAAAAAACTTTATATGACATCAAATGTCATTAATATCTTCCACAAGTAACTACCAGAATAATTCATTATTGCATTTTAATTCCTTCGTTCTTGCATACTAATTATAAACTCATAGTTAAATAAACAACATTGATAACAAATCATATAGCATAGAGCGAGATGTCGTTTTACTAAAAAAAATAACATAGAATAAATAAAACTGTTTCAGAAAGCTGTTTGACAACATGACATAACATGAATTAATTTAGAAATATGTATGATATGCATGATGACGTATGATGTGGTGTCTGGACTCTGTGAATCATACTTTCAGCTCTGCATAATCGGATACGCTCACGGATGGATTCGGATGGAAAAAGGCACACTGTGAAGTGCCACAATATTTTATAACTTGACTTTTGTGACATCTTTAGACTGTGACTTTTGATACAATCGGAAAAGTCCATTGCAAAAATACATTAAATTTGTGATTTTAGTTTGGAATATTCTCCACGCTGACCGGTCGTTCAGAACCGTATAATTAGTAGTCGGCTAAAATGATGACGATGATAAGAAATAACTGCTAACGCGCTGGTGACAGACATTTGATTGTTTGTTGACGATATGGGTTCGGTAGAACAGAAACTTCAAGGCGCCGCGGGTAGAGATCCGAAAGACTTCATGAGATGGTAGCAGTGCGGCAGCCGGGAGCGGTGTCCGATGCGGTGTAACATAGCAGCCGCTTGTGCCAGCATGCCGGCTCGCTCGCCCGGCGCGGCCAGTACTGCCCGCGGGAGGTGTTTGCACGCCATGTACAGAGCCACGGCACGCTCGCCTTCGCCACCTCCGCCTTCTACCACCCGCTCTGTCAAAAAAATACAATCATATACATAAAAGTAGCTCCGAGCTTCTTGCTTCAGAAGGCACGTTAAACCTCTGGAGCCCGTCTATTCCCGGTTGTTACCACTGGCTTTGTCGCCACTGGGGACAAATGGTAAAAATAATACCGATTGTCACCAGTGGCGACGTATAACACATACTTTCCCAGTTGAAGCTACTAGCTTTTACCACTGGTGACAAATTAGAAAAACAGGCACAGGTAATCAATGTCTTTAGGCAGCCTAAGCATGTGTCATATAAAATAAGAAGTAGTTTACTAACAGACCCGGGTCACGATACTATTAGTCTGGTTTCCCTATAAATAGCGTTATATGTCAGACGGCAATAATTTTATTCTTATAACCAAGACCATGATTAAAATCATAAGCTGAGAATCTTATTGGGTAACCCGCTCGGATGAAGGTGACCCTGTAAAAATTTTACCTTTTCCACAGATGATAGAGGAGCGGTTGAGCCGCGGCCGCAGACTGCCGTCCAGCAGCTGCTGCGTGCGACGCGGCGCCGCGCCCGCCATCATACGGCACACCGCAGAATGCAGGAACACGCGGGAGGTCACCCACTGTTATAAAAAAAAATCGTTCATTATCATTGTCATTTCAGCCGCAGGATGACCGCTGCTGCAGATAGGCCTATCTCAAGGGTTTCCAGAATGACCGGTTGGAAACATCTGCATCCATATGCTTACCTGACAAGGTATTTCAGTTTTGAGCTACTCCGTGCTCCGTGACAAATCGTCAAAAAAGGAACTTAGCTACTACAAAGCGCTAGAAAGGTATATTTTCCGAAATAAAATATCTCTACCAAAATTGAACTCTTTTCCATTTACCAGGCCAATCTTAAGAATACTGATTTCCATACCATGTTAAGAATTGTGATTTAGAATTGACGAAGTACACATACCGGTAAGTTCTGCGACAACCGCCGCAGCGAATGCAAGTCCCTTTGGAAAGCCCGCAGCTGTTCTGGAGGCGCGGGCCCGCTGGCCGTGGCCGCCTCCCACACGCCCGCACGAACTTCTAGCATCCAGTCACAGCATAGCACCTGCATTAGCTAAACAATACATGCTATTTGAATACCAGGCTAAACCGTTTGTTTCTGTGAACCTCTTTATCAAAAACGTTCTATTACAAGCGATTTCTTATACATCAGTCTTATTATTTCAGTAAAAAATCTATATATATAAAAGAAAGTCGTGTTAGTTACTCCACTTATAACTCAAGAACGGCTGAACCGATTTAGCTGAAAATTGTCAGGGAGGTAGTTTAGAGCCAGGAGAAGGACATAGGATAATTTTTATTCCGGGAAGCCCACGCGGGCGAAGCCGCGGGCAAAAGCTAGTTTTTTATAAACTATTGACACCGAATAGTTGAATTATGGATTTTAAAAATAGAACCTCAAGTCTGCAAAATGCATAGATTTAAAAAAAAAAATTGCGTCACTTAAGATAGATGTAACATATGACATTAAATGTATGGGAACCTAGCGCGCCGTTTGCGGGGGGTACGGGCTGAGGTAAGGGAGGGTAGGAGGGGGGGTCCGTCATCAAATACACACATTATGGAATGAGTTCACAAACTTTTCTTATTGCAAAATCAAACAAAAAAGACTTTATGACACCGTATTAAGGCTTAGTACAAATGCACTGTATTTCCACTCCGACCAACTAAGCAGTCTGAGCCTGTTAGACCCAGGGGTCGTGGGAGCTTATTTAGTTGTTTTCAGTTTGGTTAGGACATTGCAGATTTGAATCACCTGACTGTTTGATAATAAAGATGATTCTGTGCTTCGGAATGCACGTTAAGCCGTTGGTCCCAGCTGCCTTCTGGTAGTCGTTAAAGGAACCATGTCAGAGGCCTGGAAAGCCTTCCGACGAACTCTGACACAAGGGTGTGCATGGCCGAATTACCGTGTCACCTACACAAAAAGATGAGTCTGAGCAGGAAAAGTTTCCATGTATATTCTCTAGCAATAGAAAAAAGTTCACATTCGTAAAAAAGTTCAAAGTGTACGTACGGTATTGTCGTTTGTAATGTTTGAGCGTAGGTTTTGTTCTGGTCTGGAGATAAAGATACCTTCTCGTTCCCAATACGACTGTTATTTACCAAGTACATACTATTTTTTTATTTATAATTACTATTATATATAAATAAATATGACACATAGGTCAGACGTCAATCGCTTCATTGAACTATGATTAATAGCGTACCCTGGGCTCTGAAGCGTAAGCTGAAGACGCAACCGGGAAAAACATGCTAGAGCGAAGATATAAAAATAAATATAAAGTATATAATCATAATATAAAATAAGGCCGGGAAAGATGAGCGCACAGTTACTTTAGCCTATTTACGCTCATGATACCACAGAATAGATAATAGTACTGATACATGGAGTATCACTAGCGTGGATATTACTAGTAATTACTATTATTTATTGTTATGTTTGAATACATGATCTAATTAAATAGATAGACAGGAAAACGAAGCCATTTCATCCTCAAATTTATATGTACCTACTTATAGATGAGTGTACTTACTATAAAATTCTCTTTTGAAATTCTGACTGGAAAATTGGTATGAATTTATGCCCAATATGTCTTATCTATTAGTCACAGTTTACTTAATTTCCATAAACTAGAGCAACATTATAAAATTATTTTTACTCGCTCTTTCAAATAACAGCACTGAATATGATAAACTGAACTAATCTTAATGAGCTGATATCCATAGGTCATCTAGGCTATGGCCAAATGTGAAGTACCAAATCTGTTATAGATTTGCAGTTATATCAGAAAATTGCGTTGTTGCAGTCAGAGCAAGAATATTGGAGCGCGGTAGTGGCACTGCAGCATATACATAAGCTTCAAATTTAGAATGTAATGTTTAGTATATAACCCAAGGGAAAAAAATATTTTGCAATTTCGGTCCAGTTTTCTAGATACACCAACTGTATAAATAACTTTGTAATCCCATATAAATATATAGGATAACAAAGTTACATTCGCAGTGAACGAATCAGTGTACCTGCATACTTATACTTCGCCCGCGTTATCAAGAGGCAATATGTATGTCGTAAAGTAGTTCTCTGTAATCTACAAAAAGAAATGAGATACCATCAAAAACAAAACTTATAAAAATTCAAAGTCTCGCTTAGTTGTTCTACCGTCAAAAGTTATGAGATCCATGTAATATCAAGCCGGTTAATTTATTCAGTCCCTTCTTAAGCGGACCTCTTGTCTTCGGTTAGCACTATCCTATATCCCTTTGTAATCTTAAATCTTTAAAACTTCGCAACGGATTTTGATGCGTTTTTTATAGATAGAGTGATTTAAGAGCAAGGTTATTATGTCCATGCAAAGCCGGGGCGGGTCGCTAGTTGCATAATAAGCTAACCTAATAACATCTTATAGTGACTATATCCATATTAAAAATCTGTTATGTTTTAAATAACCAGGGCGACTTGCCAATCGCACGAAACCATCTAATTAATTATAATTAATAGGTATGTATCATTAGTCAGATAATAATGTGTCTTCACGCGATGGCCTTATATATATTTTTCAGTGACAGAGACACGATGTTCAATGCTTATCGTCACTCTAAAAAGTAATAACTCATTCCATTTGTATAATTATTACGTCTATTTGTTGCCATTCTGACATGACAGCAGGCAAAATTAGTGAAGTAACAGATTCGCGTAGCATCGATATATCGAGAATACGTTGAATTATTATTGTTATTTTTTTATTGGTTTTTATTAATATTTGATTTCATTTCACTATTTAAATTTAATCATAATGTAAGGTTTATATCTGTATGGGCTAGCATGGTCTGACTTGAAGAATTCTATTTATTAAACTATTAAATCACAAACAATGCATTGTCAGTGCCGGAGTACTAGTTCTGGCGATGGTGGTAATTAGCCAGACTCGACACGATAAGTATATCATGAAATAATATGAAAAAATAACCAGAAGTCGAAGCAAACAGGAGCATGAGCAAAATAGCCTGAGATGACTGGTTTCACTTGTTATTCCAGAATGCCGGTCAGGTTCAAGAGTCAGGTCTATAAAACCATCATTAGAAGTGTCCGCCGCACTGGATGTGTGAAATATCGCGGAAAGACCGCGTTAGAAACTCCCACCACGTTCGGGACAGCCTTCATGTCCATGACATAGCAGATAGAAAGCTTCTAAAGAGTGGCCTGCGATGGTACGATCACGTCTCGTAGAAACAGGTGTCTTGACCATGCCACCTCCCCCGGGGCTTGGTATGGTAGAAAGGGCAAACCCTACGCGTGCCAGTTTGACGTCGTGATGCATATTAGTCATGCTTTATTTAACGTTTTCAAGTTGCTTGCATAATGTATTAGTGGCTTCTAAAGTCAATATACTGTAGAGCTAATATTTAATAGCTGCTGAAATGTTTTATTTGGCGTCCGTTTCCTTTTTTGATTATTAATTCATATCAAGTGGGTAAAAGCTCAATTCACCCTGCAAACTCTTGCGTCACAGAGGTCATTGGACCTTCTAAGGCCTGGCATCATTGTTTTAATATTTTTTTTTTATTATATATCAATTTTGTCTGTAGTTCGACTTATTTCTCCCCCTCTCCCCCTCACCCATATATTTTCCAGGCATTAGGTGTTTTCCCCACTAATATGTACCCCTAGAGCTTTTTCACAGCTTAACCTATTTTCATTGAACATTTTTTTTTGTACTGTGGACGTGATGCGTTTTCATTTCAGACCCCACTCGAGTATATATTTGCAGGCATGCGGTTATTCTTTTCCCTTTTCACCCCAACAAGTTACAAACGAATCAACCGATCTTCATCAAACATATATCTAAAAACACTCGCACATAAGTCACCGTTAATACAAGACGAGACAGGCACTTATAATACCCCTCTTTTTGGGTTAAAAATAGCGTGAATGCCACTATTATGATTTTGTAGTCCATTGGACTTTGAAAATCCAATTATCTGATTTTTCTTAACCATCTCTCTGGGTTTGACGTTAAAACCCACGTCTAGTTTTACTTCAACAGATGTCACAGGGAGATAAGAAAACCAGGCATTTCGTTTTTTCTTTTCGATCCCGAAGATTGTCATATAATAAGTAAACAATTTTAGTAAGACGTTACAAACAAGAATAATTGGCATCTTCCGGAATTTAATGGTAACACTAGCAATTTCGGAAACTGGTTTCTTCATTCATTTCCCGTTGACATTTACCTACAAGAATTATGTTGATAATTAAACCCGAATTTTACTCCAAACTTGCCTTCTAACTTCATTTATCGATACTTGACGAAAGAAACGTAAGAGCAACAACACTATGCTTAGCACATGTTCTTGACTGAATAATATTTTTTTCATTCAAAATGGCGTTGAATTTGCTGTAGTATTTTACATAATATAAGGCTTTAACTTGTATAAAACGTAAAAAGAAGTATCAGGATAACTCATATTTGGATTTATACAATTATTTTTACATATTGTGAAGGCATAAATCGGCATTAATACCCAAAATTGATTTTTTTTGTTGTCCTTGTATATACTCCGCAATAGACATTAGTAGACTGTAAACCCAATGATGGCATACACGTAAATATCGTGTATGAGTGGTAAGACAGTTTAGCTTGTCATGCTACTTCTATTAGAGCCGCGTTACTAGTTCTATGGCAAAATGCCATACTTCTTAAATTTTTTCATTTAGTTGTGCCTTCATTGCCCAAATCTTTGCGTATTTTATCATTGTTTCTTCTATAATATCTTTATTTAGAAGATTTACATTTTTATAATAAAACTAGCTTTTGCCCGCGGCTTCGCCCGCGTGTACTTCCCTCGGGAACAGTGCTTTTTCCCGGGATGAAAGGTACCCTATGTCCTTCTCCTGGCTCTAAACTACCTCCCTGACAATTTTCAGCTAAATCGGTTCAGCCGTTCTTGAGTTATAAGTGGAGTAACTAACACGACTTTCTTTTATATATATAGATATACAACAAAATATATATAGTTACGTCACATACCGATAGCAAATCAAAAATATAATACAAAACTTGTCAGTCATATCATAACAAAGGTATGGAGCACATCATGCTTGGCATCCACCACTTCTCTGAAACTTAAAGTCAAAATCGTGTTAAAAATAAAGTTTATTAGAAATATTAACCAGCAATTGAAACAGAGACGTGCAGCGGATACTAAATAGTCAAGTGGGTAACGTAGGCTAGAATAGGGTATTGTTTGGGAAGTGATAAAAGCAACCGACAACGGTTTAAAAAAAGTAACTACAAACTTAGGTAAACAGCATCTATAGCTTTTTTATTTATATATTCATTGGTTATATTGTATTAAATATCAATACACCTGTCTCTTGCCGGGATTGGCAGTAACTAAATATTTCCTCTTGCTACGATTCTTACAGACCTTTACTTCCTCCACACATATCACTCTCGTCATACACGCTCGCCGATTTCGGGTAAGACTCCTAATACTAGTGGGATAAATCAGTGTCATTTGTACTATAATGGTATTGTCTAATGGTAAAGATGGTCCGGCGGGCTAATATCTCCCTTTTCAAGAGATTTGGTCGCAATATATCTTTCGAGTCCGACCCTGACCTGGAATATCATCTAATAAACGAATATTGTCTCCAATTTATCAACAGATGGCGCTATAGTTGCTGTACAGAACCGTTACTTACAAGAAAATTAATTTTAGAAAATCAGTAAGTGGTGCAACTGTCTAATATTAGTAGATTTTTCTCGAAACGTGATATCATTGATGTTTAATTATAAAAAAAACGAAACAGATTTAATTAATTTAATTTCTAACAACAAAGTCCTGAATCGCGCTATCAATTTTTTTTAGTTTGGAACTATATATACCGGCCAACGATTCTTTATTCAGGAGTCCGTTTCCGTGCAGAAGAACGGTAGCCGGGCAGCAGCCGTTCTAAGTCTGCCTGGACTGCATCGTCAAATAGCTGGTCAAGACCACTAAATGTACGAGCAGTTTAATAGAGCGGTTCGTTTTAATTAGCAAACCGAGCTGTCACGTGGCCGTAGTATCCCCCTCACCGGGGTGTGGTAAAAAAAGAAACACCCGTCATAACCCAATGACACTACACGGATAATTTGACTCCTTTTTGGTCTTTTTAGAGGTAAACTGTCACTTTATCTTCGTGGTATTTAACTTCCAAAATTTAGGTTTTTTCGAGTATTTGTGCATAATAATGGTGGATTATTATTCGCAGTGTTAGTGAATAAGCACGTGTGTTGGGAAGTGGTACAGTGTTGATTACGTGACTTTATCTTTGTCACCAAAATCTCCAAGTTATTACTAAGTTAAATTTTCCCATTGCTACATGTAGCCATTTGACTCTGATTAGACTTACTTGACAGGACTAGCCTAAGTACTGACTTGACTAAAGTAGGACTGAAGAAGATTAATAAATTTAAGAAAGGCCTTAAAGAACTCGTTTTCGGGGCCGTAAAATATAAAAAAATGACTACGATTAATTATATAAGGAAGCTAAGTTCAACGCTCACAGTTAACACACAGCTTAAAAACATAAAATAACAATATCGAGCAAAAAATAAAAAAAATCTTCAATGCGACGACAGTTACTAATGCGGGATTTGCCTTGTAGTGATATTGCACGAACTATGGAAACAGGTGCAATGCAACTACAATGCACTCACGCAATAGTCAAGTTTTCATGCTTCTTCTATGACATTACCACCAGGCACATGCTGCATAAAAAAAAAATATTACAATTTGGAGAGTTCACTGCCCCTAGAATGAGTCTTTCTAAACGCAGACTCTAGCGACTGCATAGGCGATTTTGTATGACAAACCTGTACAGCGAGTCTGGCGGATAGTAAAGCAACTAAGAAATTCCATTCAAAATCCTAACACAGTCGCTAGCGTCTGCGTTTCGAAAAACTTATACTAAGTGTACTGATGACCACAGTAAAAAAAGGTAATTTGATTTATCATTATCATAAAAGTGATGTTTGACATTAAAGAAAATATTTTTTAATTAATGCAACTCCACAGTAAAATGATTAGTTCACATCGTCTATGGCAGACTCATATATCTTTAATTCTGTGCTCTGAGAGTACATACTACTTTCTTAATAAATAAAATACGATACACACAAAAGCAATAGACAATAATTGAATACATACCATCATGAGCTGAGTTGGCTTTCGACAACAATAATACGCCAGCGAGTCTGCTAACCTGGCTCCAGCAATATCGCACACCTGGTTACAGAATTATATTTTCATAGAAACAACAAACACGATGAAACAGATGTATTCATTATTTACAAATATATTCATTGGTCATGGGTGATATTTATCATCATACTAACAGCTGACCCGACAGACGTCTTTAACTATAAATATTAAATTCGAATAATATGAGCACTTAGAAGTTTCAAACGCCATTAGATTACATTGATACGTTTAAATTGGCGCTAAAAGCTGAAAAGCTATTCATTTAGGTATTCATTTACTAAATGCATGTAAACAATCACTACATAGTATAAAACAAAGTCGCTTTCTCTGTCCCTATGTCCCTTTGTATGCTTAAATCTTTTAAACTACACATCGGATTTTGATGCGGTTTTTTTATATAGATAGAGTAATTCAAGAGGAAGGTTTTATGCCCATGCGAAGCCGAGGCGGGTCGCTAGTATTTTTATATTACACATGAATGACTTTATTAGACATTCATCAATTTTTAAAGAAAAATTGATGAGTATAAGGTAAAAATATAATAGGAGTTAATATTATATTTATTAGAACCGAATATATGAAGTGGCTGAAACTAATGATAGGAAGCTTACACGATCAATACAAAAACAATACGTACCTTGAGTATCGTCGCCGACGTCCTTTCAATAGCGTTCTCATCTCGACACTGTGCGAGGCTCAACAGGCCGCGTCTGCTTTTGTATGCCATTTGCAGGGCCCTACGAATAATGGTACAATAGCTATATTTTCAACAGCACATGTTTATACCACACAGACAATAGTTATTAATATAATAACTATAAACTATACACCGGTGTTTAATAAACATTGAGCGATTAGCATTTCTATTCGGCAGCTGTGTGAGAACGGAGATGTATTGACAAATGTTTCGTAGTCGTATTTTGTCGTAGTCGTGATTAGTGTCAAATTATTTGGAGTCGATACTGGCACTAAGAATTAGAAACTAAGTTGACAATCATCCTAAATGGTACGTACTAGTTTTTTTTATTAACACATTCGCAGACGTTTTTGAAAACACAATAGAAGTTTTATTGTTATAACTGCTATAGTAGTCGTGTGTCCGCCAACGTGTTAAAGAAAATTGTGTAAATATAAATGTATTTTAAAAATATTTACACAAAGTAGATATAAAAAATTGCCAACATTTTCATTCCAGGTGCCGCTGCTGCTGTGCTGGTGCAATGTAGCTTAGGAAGCAACTGGGAAAATCCTAGATGACAAAAGAGATAAGTTTACCCTGGTAATGGATCTTCACAATTAGCCAATGGTTCCGGCAGCATGTTCAATCTATCACCGATCTCCGCGGCTTTGCTCGTATCAGCCAAAAGCCAGGTAGCGGCCACTCCGACAATGTTTGCCCACCATTCCATCACAGGATCCCAGCAACCTGAAACATTATTAAAATTTATTTCATTCTAAAAACTGACAAATTAAACAAAAATGAGAGGAAGTGAAGTGACATACTAAAATCGGACAACGCATTTTTTGTGATGTGATGTGAGCGACGACGTTCCACTGTGAGACGTTTTAGGCTACTAAAAATATATGCATATTTAAAACGCCGCCGTTAGACAAGGAAGTGATGTGGTCGTGTTCACGTAATTCATACCAATTACACTTACGAACAGAACGGCACGTTAATTAATAATGACAGCTCTAAAAAACGCTGCCATTAGGTTACTTATTCTTAGCGACAAGAACATCAGGAAAAATTACTAGGTTCTACTACAAGTTTCTATCTACATATAGCTCCAGCAGTCCATATGCTGTGGCATATGCACTGCTGACCACAGCCATAGGCACAATGATGACCTACTGGTAATGATGATAAAAAATGGGATATTAAACAATTACCAGTATGGTGCGGTGCGTCAGTGGAAACGTCATCAGTGATCAACTTGACTAGCTCCAGCACGTCGCGCGTGTTACTGCGCGCGTCAGCGCATAGTAACATCTGTAGACTCTTTTGGAGGAGTTCCAGATGATAGGCCTGAAAATCAGGAAATTATGCTTTTTAAGACATGTAGTGTTTAAGATTTTTGTAACACAAAAATAACATAAAGCTTTCTTGAAATAAAGCGATTGAAGTAAGCTATTCGTTCCTATACTGTACATTAAACTAAGAAAATCCAGAACATCCTGAGGACAGAACTTTGATGCCGCTTTTCGGACTTCTTTCTGTTACCTATTCTTGTTTCAAGTTAACGTGTTTTGATAGCTACGAGATAACAAACGTGACCAAGGAGTTTTTGGAGGGAAAGAAAATTGTCACTATGTCCGTGCTGTATTTAATTTAAATTCCAAAACTCAGGTTTTTTCGGGTAATTGTGCATAATATTGGTGGATTATTATTCGCAAAGTGTTCGTGAACAAGCGTGAGTGTTGGGAAGTGGTACAGTGATGATAACGTGACTTTATCTTTGTCACCAAAATCTCCAAGTTATAACTAAGTGAAATTTTTTCACCGCTTCACTTAGCCATCTGACTCTGACTAGACTTAATTACTTGACTGAACTAGACTACTGACTTGACTTTTTGACTTGAATGACTAAAAAAGGAGATAAATAAATTCAAGAAAGGCCTTAAAGGACTACTTTTCATTGCCGTAAAAAGTATTCAACAAAAAAAAAACAACATCCGTGACCAAAACGAAGGAGGGCATAGCCAGTGACGTGCACAAACATGTGTCATAGGGTAGGCAATGTCAAAACGTCTATAATATGCCCGCTATGCACGCCCCCTGTGCTAAACGTTCCAAGGCACAAAGCGAAACACAGAACTGCGCGGCGCGCGCGCACACAGTACGTGGATGTAGCGCACCCTCATAGCGTAGGCGAGCGGGTCGACGGGGTCGGGCAGGCGGCAGAACAGCTGCGCGGCGGGCGGCGAGCGCTCGTAGCCCCAGCGGCGCGCGCGCACGAACGAGCAGCCGCGCGCGCCGCACACCCAGCGCAGCCGCAGCGCCGGCCGCCACCAGCACTCCGCGCACAGCGACCGGCAGCGCCGCAGGTAGTATCTGACCAAACAGATTTACCTATTAAGACGAGACCTTGATGAACACAAGCGCCACCATCAGCTAAAAATCATTATTTACTGAATTCCTCTTGAATCACTATATATTAAAAAAAAATCCGTTGCGTAGTTTTAAATAATTAAGCATACAAAGGGACATAGAGAAAGAGTTTGTTTTATACTACGGTTGATTGTTAAATGATAGTTCCATATAGTTACAAATTGCGAAACTGCTAAAAGTGGCCCTTTTAAACAATATTGCAATTTGTAACTTTAGGGAACTATAATTTAATATGTTTAAAATTTACTTCAGATCCAGAACCATAATTACAGAAGACGGGTTTTTGTGTTTTCAGTGAATAATGATTTTTAACTGATGATGACGCTAGTGTTCACCAAGGTATCGTCTTAACATGCTAACCTTGAAGGCAACATATGTGAGGTAAAACAAGCAAAAACCTAAACTTGGCAAATAAACACGCCTATATAATGTACAACCCACAAAAACATAAGTAATTTAGCGTAATAGAGAGGCATATATGGAAGGAACTCGACCGACAAGTGTAGATTTTAATTAAATTTATGAAGATAGAGTGCTGTATTATACTAACCCACAGAGCCAATTTCCAATTTTGGGAATATAATCCTTAAACACCAGCGCCGCTGTGACATAGGTGTCAGCCAGCAAATGCCTGTTTCCCGCCACTTCTGCTAAGTTCACAGCTTGCAAGGCAAGTAGGATGCGTTCACTTCGACCCCGATCTGAAGATAAGATAGCCAGTTGCGCGAGACGGTGAGAAACTCCTGCGACCTCGGCTGCCCAGTGTTGAGTTGCTCTTCTAGCAGGACTGAAAATTGTAAATCGATAGGTACAAACAGTTGTACAGTCCATATCAGTGTATCACCTATATATTAAATACATCACTGAATGGCAGGACGTATAATGCTTTGACAGATGTAAAACTTTCAATAGTGAAGGCCTATTGTTATTTCACAGTGTATACAGCAGTGGGATGCAGTAGTTACTTTTATTTTAATTGGTTTCCAAGCAGAAAACACTCTTATTAGATAATCTGAAGGTAAGGCGATATTTCAAAAAACATACATAGTAAAGCTAGGAACATACACACATTTTTTTTTTATTATTATTATATATATTTGAACTTTGCAATCAGCTTTTCTGCCTTAGTTTGCCAAACTTTAAATAAGGTTGTCGTACCCCCAGTGCAGTGCCAGAAAAAATTAAAATTTGTTGGGATATACGTAAAACTATAA
The DNA here is from genome assembly GCA_947044815.1 of Apomyelois bistriatella. Lineage (NCBI taxonomy): Eukaryota > Metazoa > Arthropoda > Insecta > Lepidoptera > Pyralidae > Apomyelois > Apomyelois bistriatella. Next base: position 6,518,100 of record OX345693.1, read on the forward strand.
GCAATGACATTAAGCTGCACTGGGTTTCCAAAAAATATATGTATCAACAGGGACAAGTTACCTGTCACTCCACAAATCGCCAGCTCTTCGGGCAAGAAAGCCGCCAAATGGTAAACGCTGCAGTATCTGTCTTAGAACTGCTGATATCAGTGCAGAGTATTTTGCATGGCCTTGGCTTCCGGTTTGCACGCTTTTACCACAGACTGCTAATGCTCGATGGAGCTCCAACTGGGCATTTGTCGTGTCATCCTGAAAATATATTTGGAATCATACAAATATGTGTGGCTAAAACCAAGATTTATTTTAAACTTTAGTCAAAATCAATAAAGTAATGCCAATAAACCACAGGGTGCAGTTAGTAAAAAATAATTATTAAATACAAACCTTCTTTAGATAATTTTCTGCTTGCCTTTTGTGTTTGTAAAAAATTCCAGCTTCTTTTGACTGTGATTTAGGGACTGAGTCGCCATAAACCAGCAGCTTAACGAGGCATCCGCCAAGGATGATAAAATTCACCAGGTAAATGAAGAATGTGTTAAAGAACCAAGTGGCCAAAGATCCAGTACTATAGCCTAAAATAATAAATATTTTAAAATCATCATCATCTTTCATCAAGATGTGACAGATTACAGTTTATATCACTGCACATAATGTTAAAAATGTCTTACCATTATTTTTATCTGCTAAAATCCGTCTATGGTCAACTCGCGCCGAAAAATCGCTAGATGTGGATTCTGACATGAAGCTTCCGAAGAAGGCACTGAACGGGTTGAAAGCTATGAGGCCGACCATAAAGGCACATAACGCTAAGCGAGAATGATCGCCCATTCCCATTACAACTTTAGAATACTTCTCTTCCACCTAGAAATAATATTGATTAAATCACAGGCAAACCAACAAAGCAGCAACATCTCATATTTTATGCTGTCTTATATCATAGGGCTGGTGGATATGAGTACAATTTGTGACAAATGGGAAGTCACATACAATTAATTTTAAATGCATCAGACACATCCTGGATTCTTCTCTATTCTACATTTTACTAATTGTCGTTTCATAAGTTGTGCAGTTCCAAATTTTCTTCTAATAATTTCAGATAGATTTAAAATTCATTAATTTCTCTGCAACCAAGTGAATGTATAGGCAATGTTATGGATTCTATAATTGTGATATCAAGTTGGGTCCGATTTCAATGAAATTTGGTAGGAATGTAGGAAATATGAATTGAATTTTAAAGTTTATCAGGCATTAAAATCAGTTTAGTAGTTTTTGAAATATCAATTAAAATTAAGTGATTATTTACCAAACGAAACTATAGTACTAAACTGTGTAGAAATATCAAAATCGGATGTATAATTGTGAGGTCTAAGTTTGTGGAGAACCACTAGTAAAGACAATGTACACTGTACCTTGAATTCTGGAGAAGAAGGAGAATCACTATCCAAACCATGTGGTGAAGGATATGGTGAAGAGATGTCGCTGTGTGGAGGAGTGTAAGCTCCCTCGAATGTTGGTTCTTTTACTCCTGATTTGTGGCATGCCAATTTGAGAGCCATGTTCTCTTGTTTTAACCTTGTATTCTGATTCTGTAGATACTTTATGTAATCAATTGTTTTTCTCAATATTGCCGACTTATTCAACTGAAAAAGCAACATTATGAGTGAAATTAATTAGAACACATAATAAGTTGCTTTACTATCCACATTACTTTATCTTATACAGATGATACAAATATATGAGTATAGTTGTACAATTACTGAACCCCAATTCTATGAATATGTTACTCTATATTTTTAATTTTTTTGAATAAATAATTTGACTGTTTGGAGAGAATACTCCACTAACCTTAGCATCCTCCCCAACAAGCATGTTCTTCAATTCTACAATCCTGTCGTTAATACTAGTCCGATATCTTCTTTCAATCGCATTGTGGGCACTTCTCTTCACTTCTTTCACCTTGGGAGGCCCAATATTGGGTATCTGACTGAGCGCTATTTTGTCACCTTCAAGCACCACTGGTATTCCGGTAGTTAGTAAAGCTGGTCCATTATTACTGGTAAAGAATGTGTGGACTGGTCTACTTTCAGACTTCGCATTTGATATAATATTTTGTGGTGTTCCTGCAAAGCATTGTAAAAAATTAAGTTTAGCAATCATCTACATGAAAGTATATTATTGAAACAAACAATTTAACAACATTCTTTACTAGAAATTATTATTTCTTACCTTGAACTGGCGCAGTTGTGTACATCAATGTCTGAGTCTCAGGATTAATTATATTTGATTGCAAAATCACTGGAGAAAAACTAGCATCACTTTTCAAAATTAAAGGAGTGACTCCTTTAGTATTGTTTTGAAGCAATAAAGGCTGACTGGGCGGTTGATTTTTGTTTGTCTGCTTCATGTGTTGAACTCTATCTAGCTGTACGAGAGAGCCTCTTCCATCAGAGAGCTGGTGAATACTTCCAGGAGCTAAATTAACGTAAACTGGACTTTGTACAACCTGTTGTACGATCATGGGAGTCTGGGTTGGCAATCTTCTCTGTTCATGTTTATTTACTTCTGGAGATGGTGTGTTCTCAATTTTCGGACGCAAAGTGTATCCCTCCTCGCGGGCGTATACTCCTTGGACAGGACTCAATTTTACAGTAGGCGAGTTCTGTGGAGATTTCTTTATAGTGTGCGTATACTGAGAAAATAGAGGATTTCCAGTGCAGCTTGAATATGGAGATGATTGAGGTTGTGACGAACTTTCAGTCTTGAATGAAGTGTCTACACTAAGCATGCCTGAATCATTTTCTACTACAGTTAATTCCTCTTCAAGTTTTCTCATGAAATCTCCATCACAGTTGTTCAGAAAGTCTGAAAATAATGTTTTTCGTGAGTAACAAATGCACAAACGAAATTATGAAATTATTGCGCCTTAACGAAAAATACTTCACCTTCAATTTCAGCAATATCGCGAATATTAAATCCGTCTGAACTTGAAAACAATTCGTCTTGCTCCATTGTGTCGTATTAACATTAAAATTATTTAAAACAATTTTATTTCCTTCACAAAATATCTCCTTGTTTACGTTTTCTGGCAGTTCAGAACTTTGACATCTGCTGATTCCTTTCTACCAATCAAATGACAGAAAAATGTGGTGCGATATGACGTCACCTCTTGATGCGTTCACATCTCACTAACTTCGTAAATGCTACCAAACAAAAACACTACGATTTAGACATGGATGGGTAATCTCGACTCCAAAGGGGTTAATATACTACCATCTCTTAAAACCATGCAAGATCCAGTGAGTAAGAGAAATGTCGCCTTACATCATGTATTGCGCTGTCTCGCTTACTCACTGTAACTTGCATGGTTTTAAGAGACGGTAGTAACCCCCCAGTTTGGGTGGTACATAGGGGATACTATCAACTGTTTTAGCGTGGTTTTTGGCGCAATAATATATGATGAAAGGCGATATCTTGGTGGTAGTATAAACCTCCTCGAAACCACTGGGAGGCTTATTATCTCCGCTACTTACCGCTAGATGGCAGAACGGTTGAGTTGCCTAAGAAAAAGATTTAGTTCCTTTTCCTGCCAATAGTTGGCGCTACAAGGAAAGAAAAAAATGACCCGCTTGTTATTAGTATGTCTTAGTATAGGGGGACTATTTGTAGGTACTAACAATCGGCGCGCATCTTATAGTACGGCGGTTGAATATTGTATTGTACTAGTAGTCTGTAATTGGTTGTAGCTAGCAGTGCTCCCATTGCCTAAGAAAACTATTTCGTTCTTTTTCTTAGGCAACACATTTTTCTTGCTACTAGGTAGCGCTACAAGGATAGAAAAATTAAGTTTACTTAGGAAACTGCCTATTTTGAGCAAAGGTAAAGTGGGAATTATTGAAATACGTATATGCGTATACGTATACCTACTTAATTTTTAAAGTATTGTCATATACCACCAACTAGTGCTTTAGTGATTTAGGGCTATCATAACTACTAGCGCCACCAATCATTTTATTTTTATTCTAAAATCAAATAAAAAAATGTCACATAACAATGTGTCTGTATTCTGCAAGCAACGTGCAAGCACAATTACTCGAAAAAAGGAAATAATTAGGAAATAAACAAATCGACGATAACATGATACCTAATGACTATACCTTCTCGCCAAAACTCATACAGCTAAGGAAACTTCATACAGCTTCATCACGATCAATTTAGTTTCTTCGAAATAAAATAGGTAGGTAGTGTATGTCTCATCGCTTGTCCACAGATTACTTATATACATCGATACATTTGCAAGTAGGTAGTATAAGTACCAGTGGGTTTTTTTTCGTGAAGAGGGTAGGTAGGTATGTATGTGATATGATAGGAAGTCAAAGCATGGAAAGCAAAGTTGGGTATGGTGTAATACTATCAATCTCATCTTAAGATTTCCTGGTTAAATACATGGCTTTCCTACCATCTGATTTTGTCCTTATTTTTGTGGCTGGTCACTTGTCCGTCAATCTCCTTGATGCCTTTGGTACCTAAATGCTTTATAGAAAAATATACAGTAAGAACTTATTTGTTAAATGGAACTACAAATGTAGAGTCCAAAGACTTTACCTATGTAAAATCTGGCTAGGCTGGATTGGATCGCTAGTATAGTTTTAAAGTTACCAGCTATCCATAATAAAATATAATTTATTGGAAAGTAAGTCAGCAGATATCACCTTAGATAACATCTACTGTAGGTAAGTAGTTAGATTTTGGGTTAATGAAAAAGTTTGTAGATATTAAACGTTTAATTTATATATGTAACATTATATTATCTGTAAATATAGAGTTCTTATAATATGTATGTAAGTATGAGATAAACATACTCGATCTAATATAACTTAGACGTGTCGATACATTAGCCAACTACGTAAAGTACAATACGACATTTTGCATTCATAACTGTAGAATCAATGCTAGTGCGTAACATCATACTTAATAAGTAATATATTTATAGGCACAAAAGTGGGTATATATAATTACATAACATCTGATTTAACAAAAGTGTAAGGTACAAAGACTATGCATATGGCAGGCACTACGATGAAGATCGTTGTCATATCAAAAACATTACTTAATTTATATAAATTATATGCCTAGCCATAAACACATTAGCACAGGAGTGCATCTACTGGAATGTCCTCAAAAATGTCTGGATTTAAAAAAAACGAAGGCACAACACAGTGAGACCTCAAGTGTAGCTGCTACACACTCAATACGTGATTCAACCTAAATTAATTTTACATATATGCATACTCTACTATTAGATATTGTATCTATGGCATTTTCCAACTAGACTAAAGTAACAAATCAGTCTTCCAAGCAATTAAAAATAATAAGTGAATTTATATTAACTTAAACAGTTTTATAAAAATAACGTTTATATTTATTAGGAGTTAACGAAGGTAGACATCAAAGGTACAGCAGAACAACAGCAATAACATTTATCGTGATTGGTATTGCAGGTTACAGGGAATTTCAGACTCCACTAAACAATGAAGACTCTGTGCTACTTTGAATTTTACATTACTGTCTTAAACTTTTATACAATACATAATGTAAAATTTACAACAAAAAATAATATAAGTATGATAGAAAGAAAATAGTGTAAATATATTACACTCGTCCTAACAAACTAACTTAATACAACATTTAGTTTTATTGATTTTACGTATAACAGCGAATCGCGACGAAAATTCTTGAACATTACAATTTAATTCCTACTTACAAAAAGACATTGAGCATTTTACTAAGTGTTACCGATGAAATCTCTATAATCTATTAAAACCGACCGTGCTTGTGCAAAATAATTTATGTAGGTTATGGTATAATGACATAGTGAACACTTACTTTAAATTTTAATGTAACAAGTAACATAAAAATTATGGCAATCGTAACCCGTAACATTCGAACACAATGTAATAATTGTATTTAATTAATAGATACTTAAGTCGCTATTCGCGGTGACATGAGCTTCACGCATCGCACAATAATTACGAACAGGCTTAGGATGTCCAACTAAATATTGATTACAATCCCTATTAAACCGGACAAGGAACCTATATGGCTTAGTGCGATGCGGAGGACTAGAGATGAGCTGTAGTAGCGAGCGTGAGGTAGTAGCGGCATTTCAGTCTATAAACATCACAGTCGCGGACAACTAATTGCACAATAACTCTTCTAGGCGGACCAGCACGAGGAGCGGTGGCGTAACCGGCGCTGCCTTCTTGCCTCGAGGTCCTACACAGTTACCGCTCCAACACATTACGTCTAATTAAAGCTAACCTAATTCGCTTTTCCATTAACAGACACGTAAATGTTATAAAACAAAAAAAAAAGAAAGAAAACAAAAAATCACAAAGGGCGCCTACTCCCACCGACAAACGGAAATTTGATTTCGTCGTCAGGTTTTTAAGCGCAAGAAAATAAATAGAAAAAGAGGTAGAATAAGAGTGGCCGCGGGGCCCATTGCAATCGCCCGGCCGAGACGCCAGGTCAGCGTGGCGTGCGCGCGCGGCGCGTCCTATCAGTACCCTAATAGTTTACTTCTAACTTTGTACGCCTAAGTCAGTCTTTTTGTATGTACTTTTTCAATGATAGAAGATCGTTCAATCTCTGTCGCTACTACAATCTAACGCAAAGTTCCTTGGGGGCACAATCACTCCTGATGGGGGCTCTACATCACGGCGACGAGAAACTGAGAGGTCCTCTACGTGATCATCGTCTGGCGGTGGCGTCCGTGGGGACTCAGACGAGGACCGGGGCGGGGATCTGGGGGTGAGTGCAGCATGCGCAGCTGCTGCTAAGGCCATGGCATGCAGCGCTTCCCGACCACCGTCTCTTGTGGCTCCTTCTAACGCTTGTTGTAAGAAAGAGGGATCGATAAGAGGAGTGGTTGGAGAGCCATCTTCACCTCCTGTCCCACTCAATCCATAGGGAAAAGCGGCACCATTGGTTTCTCTTTTCACTCCTCGACTCATTGGTCTACTAGTAGTAATACCGAGTTTCTTAACTTTATCATATAACGTACGTGAGGGCACGCCATATTTTCGCGAAGCTTGTAGAGCGCTCATTCCGTTTCTCACACACTCAATAGCAGACATAATATCTGACCTAGTGTATTGTTTGTATCTTTTCCATTCTGGTTTTTGTTGTGGCGGAACATAAGGTGCTAATCCAGTTCGAACGTCTTGTTGGAAATTAGTAGGTGGCGAAGAGGGGTGGAAACTGCGGTTACTGTCATCTTCAAATGAGCGCTCAGTATATGGGGAATGTGCGTCTTCGGATCGATCTGATCTATTATAATGAGGAGAAGATGCACGTGACGACAGTCTACGAGGGCGGTAGTCAAATGGACGTTGTGGACTCGGTGCTCGTTCCGATTCATGCGCAGATCCGTTGGAATGCAAACGAGGAGGGACTTGCTGGTTGACTGGGTGACAAACTAGAGACATCGGTTGCGAAGAATCTATTGAAGTGTGTTGAGCTAATACATTTCTTAAGATGGGCGTATCTCGTGTGGCGAGCATACTGGAAAGTTTCTTTCGTTTTAAAGGGTTCATATCGACAGATTCGTAGGCGGCTGAGAGGACCGGCGTTGCGGGTGGAGGAGGCCAGCGCGACGGCGGCGCCGGAACTGGTGGCGACACGCTAGAGGGCGCTGCGGGCACGACGCGCGGCGGCGATGTCGCAGAGTTGCGGTCGTTCGCGCCGGGCTGCCTGCGCAGCTCCGTCATGTCGAACAACCCCTTTACTTCCAGTTGCTCGGCCACCTTCATGATGCGCGGGATTTGAGCTTGTGTTACGTTTACTTCTCCCGTATACATATATTCCAGGAGAGCACGCATCTCAAAATCTTTTACTCCAGGGAAGAGTATGCTACAATGATCCATAGGCACGTCGGCCAAGATTGACTGAAAATAGGGCGAGTTGGCGGCCAGTACCACTCGATGCGCCTTGAAGGTTACTTGGTCGTCAACAACCAAGGTACAGTCCACGTACGTCTCTACCTTGATTAATGCCTCCAGTATTTCCACCAAGTTGGTTTTGTGGTGGTTCCATTTCAGGCAAAACGTTTGTTGGCCTTCACTGCTCCCCATTTTTCTAAGTTGTGATTCTGCGAAAGAAAATAAACAAAGTTGTAGATACTTTTTGCGGCGACATACTTTAAAACATGTGAAGTAAAAATATCTAGTAATTATAATATATTATACGCAGTACTTTGCAAATAGAAAAATCGATACGAATAACTTAAATGTATAGAAAACATATACACATACCATAATTACAGGTATCATTCATAAATATTATACCTACTCAATGCTCATAAAATATAAGATACCTAGTTATATTATCTCGTTCTCAACTTATAAAATTATAAAACTAAATAAACGCTTTATACCTAAGTATAAACTAGCTAAACCAAAAAATGTTGCTTAAATTTAAATTTTTTCATTCATAAAGATAATTAAATATATTAATAATATAATTAATTTAATTAATTGATTGAATAATAAAGTTCTATATTTCAAGCTATTTTTTATTTTCTCTTTCTAACTTTGATTAAAAAATATGCTTTTCTCATGTGATACCTTCATCATCAAAAACTATTTAATGTTTATGCCCCTTTAAAAATAAATATTAAAAAACCCATCTAACCATTCAAATAAATTCGCAGTAACCACATAAATCAAAAAGTAAACAGCACTAAACACATAGTACGTACCCGGCAGAATATTAAAACACGTAGACGCGGGATACATCTCGACGACTCACAGACACAACGTATGAACTTATAAAATAAAATAAATCCGCGCTACGTGCAGTATCAGCGAGAGAGCGCAGAGCCCAGCACACCGCGCTCGACCAAGCAACACTGTGGACGCACGTCGCGCTCCGCCGCAACTCCTCAACTGCATGCATCGCCCTTCCCCATTTACATACTAGGCACTGAAGCCCTTACTCACTGGCAAATTGACTTTTTACCTTTTATTCGGCAGGTATCGACATAGGGGACCGATGAAAGCGAATACACTGGTGACCCTCCTTTCCTGTTGCTCATGAATTCAAAACACAAACCTCGCACATTTAGCCCTTATTAGATACACACTAAAGCTTAAATTTAAGCAGACTAGTAAATTTTGCTTACTACAAATGAAACCATCTTACGCCTAAAAACTTAGCTGCTACGAAGCCTACGAAAATCGTAGCACGTCTACGAATCCTTAAATAATATCATGAAAAATCTCTACGTAATTCTTTCTGTGAAACTCACCCTTGGAATTAATATCCGAAATTTTTCACTTCAGTAACTTTGATAAAAAACAATGTCCTTGAAATGCATTAGAATAAAATAGCACTGGCACAATGAAAAAGTTCGTAGCACGTCGGGGGTTGGTTCGCGCGGTCGGGCTACGAATTGCCCAGGGTGGGGGCGGCGAGCTCTAACGAGCGTCTGGCGATGACTGTCGTGGTTGCAGGCCAGGCCCGCGACCGCGGACTCCGCCACCGCACGCCCCGCACCTCCTGCGTGCGCTTTTTACGCACGCAGCGTGCCGGAGTGCAGTGCAATTGCTTGCGGGCGAGAGGGCGCGGGACGCAGCGCGCCGACGAATTGCAGCGCTGAGGAGGGCGACCGCCTCTATATGTGTGCAAGAGTGCGTATGCGCATCATATGTGGAACATGCATGTGTTGCTATGAACGCTGTCGCTGCTGCGTCGCTCTGAGACGATAGAATAAAGCCGATTTCGGCTTATAAAAAATGTTGGCTCTCCTCGCACACGGCCCTTTGTATGCTAACGCTGAACTTCGCGTCGTGCCATCGAAATCAACAATTCTGTTGGTTCGCTCGTTAATTATCATAAAAATCGAATTAATATGCTTTGTTGCATTTACATTAGATAAATATACGGGGAAATAAATAAAGTTTCGTGCAAGTTAATATTATAATATAAATCGGTAATACCAACTTTTCAAGGTTCTGGATACTAATAGGGATTTCTGATAATGATTAACAATCCCTATGCTACGAAATCTGGCTACGAAATGGGACTAAGGGATTTTTAACTTACTTCGTATAAATCAAGAGAAGGTAACGTAATAAAGTAGAGCTAGGTCTTCCTTCATCAGTAGGTAGATGTTGTAGCAGCATTTTTTAGCAGTGTAAACATTTTTTATATACGTGTTTCAGTTTAAGTTGTACTTGCTGAAAGAAGAAGAAACTGCGACGAACAAAAAATCTAAATATTTTCCACTAATGAGAAATTATCACACGCACATTAAAGATTTTTGAGATACACAACAGCCTTAACTTAATATGTACTCGTATCTGTCAACACTATTAACACCGTAACTGAAATACAAAGTCGCACCTACCTAACTAAATAAGTAGTAGTTTGCCGCATGAATCGTTCTAAAATTCCCAAAAGTGCGTGAACAACGCAGCCAAACGGGGTCATTGACACATCGGTGCGTAGGGAACGCCAAAATAGCGCGAAATGCACTCAAAAATAGACCAAGCTGTGTGCAATATTTTTTGTTAGTCCAACGTTTCCGTCAAATATGGGGAACACGGAGGGGCAAAATTGAAAACATACATTGTCTTGTCTATACTGAATTTAATTAAAACAAAAGTTGCGTGAAGCTGTTTAAACCATGGTATAAACGCAATAATTTACAGAACACAAGCATTTATATTATTTACATATTTATTTAACTTTTATTGTACAAAATAGAAATTGTGAAGCAACATGAGCAGACTTTAATGTCAAATATTTTAATACGAGTATGTAGTTACTGATATCACATAGAATCGTTGAAAGACTAAAATATATTGTAAACAGGAAATATTTAATTAGGTCTTATTCTTTTTAAAATTATTAAAAATTTAATGCTTATTTTAGAACTCTTCATATATTAGAGAAACCGAAAACTGGATAATAAGAAAACATAAATAAAGAATTAAGTAAGTATATTATTTTGTTGAAAAGTACATATTTTTTTTCTCATCTTTATAATAGTTAACATATAAAATCAATAGATGGACATTTTAGGGTGTTAATCTTCATGATCTATCGAACATTTATTATTATACGGGACACGCGGATTGTCGTCATCGATGGGAATTAAAGGGTAAATAGTGCTTATGATTCATATCAGAAGTACGACAGAAAGCAATTATTTAATGTGGTTGCAAATATTCTTAATGCTACAAATTACCGCTATTATTAATGTGGGTAATCTATTCCTAATATGTGTCATTAAATTAAGTTTCGCTAATATATTTTAGCAAAATTAACAATTATTATCGAAATTCCTCTAATTATCCGTACTTCCATACTAATATTACAAATTCAAAAGTCCGTTTGTTAGGCTTTTACGACTAAACCGCTGGGCTGATTATTATAAAATTTGGTGAAGATATAGCTAAAGATCGGAGAAGGAACATAGGCTACTTTTTGGCGCGATAAAACCGAGTACACGGCGGAGTCGAGAGCAATCACTAGTTTGATACTTATATAATTATCCTAAGTAAAATACATATTTTTTAAAAAGGACAGTTGATTCTGAATCTATTTATATCGTGTCAATAGAAATGTCTAACTAAAAGATTACTAGTAGGTATAGTACTAATAAGTTCAGCTTAAAAATCAATTGAGAAATCTAATAAATGTCGCAAATATCTCAAATATTGCCAATTTCTGTAGCTACAGTCATGCCGATCTTAATAAACAAACAAACTTTTCAGCTTTACATGTAAGATATCTAAAATACTCACATACTCAGTAGAGTCTTCCAACTCATAAATTTTCTCACGAGCCTATACTAATTCCAGCGAAAACAATGGCAGCAAATGTCAGAGTTACTCTCGTCATCGATATTAGAGTTCCGAGTGCTCTTGACGGTCGAGTGTGCAATCATTTGCATATCGATGACGGCCCCTGCTTCCTAGCTACGAGTACTTTGGCATTTTTATAACGGAAACCACAGTGGGAGTTTCATGATTTAGAAGTACATTTTAAGATATTTAATTACCATAAGTCTAGTAGTTAATACGTCATCTTACTTAACCCAATTAGACAATAACGAGTAGGTAACAGTTAGTATAGCAATTTGCAATATCATAACGTCGTGTGCTGCAGGACGGCCGTGACATCAGCGGTGAACCGCACTACCGTTACCAGCCGATAATTCGGCGATTACGACGCAATCAGATGCAAATGTTCTATTGTCAAACTAACTGTTTCGACCTTTGATTCGGATGTTTTGTTTAATTAGTATTGATTGAAATTCGCGCGGAAGCCGTACGGAGGACAATAAACTTTATAAATTATTCAATTTATTTCATTTGCACTAAACGATGTTGCTGATGTAATTCACACTAATATAAATTTCGATGTCAATTGCGTAACAATGCTAGTGCGCATGCACAAAAGTCGCATTATGCTAATACCAGCATAAACAGTGAGGAACCGCGACCTATCCCACGACGCACGCGCAGCAAAAACTGCGAGACGACGGGGGTTAGATAAAAAAAAGCCAATAAAAAAGCAATAATGCGATCCCGCATGGTGGCTTGTTGAGTTACGAAATTGACGAGACTGATGAACCGAAAGTGAGGGATCTAAAGCGATCGGATATTGTTGCACGCCAGATAGGTACTCTTGTAATAAAAGTATGTTGCCCAGATCTATAAATGTATATGAGACTGAGGGATGAATCCTTTGGAGATATGAAAACATAAAGAAGTGCATTAAATATACACCATAACGGACACAAGTGTTAAAAATTTAGGTAAGAATGCCAACCAAAAAAAAAAGATTAACAGATGACAATAGATCCAAGATCTATCAGTTACAAGAGTACTTATACGTCTGTTAAGAATTAAGTAATTACACTTATTTTTTGTTTTAACAAATGGGCTTGGAAGAATGATCTAAGTATACATTAAATGTAAGTATTTAAATAATGAGGCCTTATAATACTCACGTCTTCATCACTTAAAGGGTTAACAAAGCCTCGGGCTTTAAAATGAAGATCCTATCCTAAGCATGTCCTTTGTTAATAGGTAGTGACAGATTGGTAGCCTACCACCTATAGAAAATTTAGCATTTATTATATAAGGTATCTTAATTACTTTTACTGGTTATTAACATAACAATAACAATTAAGGTTGTATTTTTTTTAAATATTTATTTTAACTTACATTTTATAACATTAATGTAGTACTTATTCCGCAGCACAGAAAAGCTATTAATCGACTAGCACCATCCAGGCTGACTTCTTTCTGAAACCGAATCAATTTGGAGAATTTATAAACGCTTTTTTCTCCATATTAATCTTTCTAAAAATATTTTTCTTTTAATATACATTAAAAGAAGTTGAAATATAGAAACTACACTTTTTTTTGCAAATAAGCGTTTATTTGGTAACAAGTTTTTATTCGATCACTATTAAGTGGTGTATTATGAAGTATTAATGAGTATTAAAGCTAACTTTGCATAATGAGGGAAGGGTTGTCGGAGTCGGCATAAAGAGATAATTGTAATTTTACGCGTAGCGTCGGCCTAGTCATTTGTCGCCAGCATCCTGCCACGCGCCCTGCCCGAATTTATTATCCTATATTATCAGGGGTGCCCTTACCCTCTTATCTCCAATATTAACTAAGAGACAATTAAAATAATGAGTGGAAAGATACACCAATATGCATTGTTATTATTTCGCAATATTTTAGTTTTAGTATTTATTTTTTAGTATAACTTATAGTTTTGCATATAACTACATACTTTTAAAATCTTATACATGATTTGCAACAAAGATTTATCGATCATTCTCATTCATCGTTTAAATTTTAGAAAAATAACACTTACATTTTTTAAATATTTTAGTATTCTCAAATATTGACGTAAATTAATGACAAAACACGGGACTACTCTACAATAAAATCAACACATTCAAAACGTAAGAGTAATCTCTTGCTTTTCAGTGTTTTTGCTTTCTTATATCTCATAAAATCAACTCAAATAATCTATAATTTAAATAGTTTATTTCATTCAACTTCCAGAATAAAAATAACTGAAGATAATTTCACTGTTCTTTGGATTATGTACCTACTGTCAACGAAGCCAATAGCTTCGTAATCATACTGAGTCCAGGCGAACCGGGCGCGGCGACCCCGGATGCGACTCATTGTAGCGAAACTCCCCGGGAGTAAGTGAAACAATACACTCTTTCCACCCATTGTCTATCCGGGACGAAGAACATTCATTTGATATTCATACTTTTATTACGCATTATATAAAACGGTTGCGAAATATACCTACGTGATATACGCGCGGGACTGGGCTTTTGTTTATTCATGTAACTGCTTTGTTTCTACTTGGCTTTATATTATATAACCCGTAAATAAATTACACTTAAGAATTTGTGATACTTCTTTTAAGTTTTTGGGTATTTTTTTTTAATTTTCTATATAATTCCTTATCTAGTAGCAGTCGCACTAATTACATTAACACAATAAGAATAAAAATACTATATTTCAGAATATAATAATGCAAATGTCAAATATCTAATAGATAACATCAGCTACTTCGGAAATGGGTCAAGAGGGTGTATAAAAAAAACTATAAATTTAAAAAATGGGCGGTTCTGCTAAGTACCTTTGTCAAAATATCGGCAACACCTGCTTGGCAGACAGAACGGCGCGTAACGAACTTTTTATACTTACTGTATTAAGACAGCCGTCTATTTTATACAGAAAATTTGTGAATAATTAAAGAACTGAAACGATATATACTTAAGTGTAAAGATAAAAAAATTGGAAATATGTGTCTAAAATTTGTTCACGTACCAAATAGTAATTCAATAATAATTTACAATTTAGTATAATAAAAATGTGTATAAAACATAGGAATAAATTCACTAACATAATTTGCTCTAGCGCGGCCATGTTGCCTTTGCCCAAGCTCAACAAAATAAAACAACCAAGAGCTCAACTCTTTGACTTTTTTTATACAGGATCATTTTTCTTACGGACTGGCCCAGGGATTATCTCAACATAATGCCAATCGATACTGAGTCTTCAGGTTGACAGAATAAGGTTTCTGATTGTTACAGAGGCTGCGCGGGAGTGGACGTCCTTGGGCGGACTCGATCTGCTAGCCGCGAGAGATCGTCCCATCACCGCACTCTGGTCGTTGCACTGACTCGATACTTTTAAAATGCATTGGAAAGTAGAAAATGTGTTCGTTCGTATTTTGTGGACACACGGCCCGGTACCTATTTGTATCATTCAGAGCAAATGTATTTGTGAATTTTAGAAACAGATTTGCAATAATTTATTGTTTTCTGTTGTTTTTTTGTATACAATAAAAATTTTACGCACATACAAACTTATTTAAAGTTTGATTATTAATTATGCCTATGTTTAAAGACTTTTAAGTGAAAAGACAAGACTGTCACAATGAAAATGTTTCAGGTACAACTAAACAAGGTCGACTAAGTCCCTTTAGGCATTCGCTAATTAACTAAACTTTTCATATTATCTTAAGTTCTTTTACAGAATTAGATGTAAGATCTATTTACTAACCAACAATATTATGCCAATAAAGGTGTATATTTTGGAAAACAATAAATTATTCTGCAGTTGTGTAAAATAGAGTCACGCCTATCACTAATGAGACAAAACGCTTTACCTTCGAGTTTACGACTTGTTGACATAGTTTAATGTTAAAAAAACCTCTTGATTTCGAAATGACTAGAGAAACACCCATACCTGCTTCTTAAGACTTTCGCAATGCAATTCCTAATTTTTTTATTTTAAACACCTCATACGCTCAAGACACACATAAAGATCGACTCTACATGCATATTATCTCTATCCTTACTATTCCTACTTAAATGCAAAATTCTGTCTGTAACCTCTCACCTTTAACTGCTGAACAAATTTAGGTGACATTTTTCATGGAGATTAAAGTTCCGGGAAAAACTTTTTGGCAGTTTGTCTATTAGTTACCTCCTCGCGCTTAAAACGCTAAACCAAATTTGATACACTTTAGTATGGAGATGGCTAAGTCCTATAAAAGAGAATATGCTGTTTTATAGAGCAATATGCCAATCTGATACAGTCAACACCACAACACCATGTGAGCAGAGCGATGAGCAACAGCAAGTAGCGATTATAAATGTAAATAAATAACTATGCTCTCTCTCTTATCTTAAGCATTCTTGTTTGCTTCTTTAGCTGACTGCTTTAGAGCCCAGGGTACAATAATAATATATAACAAGATAGGATACTTAGAAGGCCTTTTATAGAAATAAAAGTACATATATTTTTAACGAAATAAAATATCATGTAAATGCATGAAATTCCTTCATTAATATACCAACTTTTAAGCGACAGTAATGTAACTGCCGGGTGTATAACCTTATCCGATGCAAAATGGCCTGCATTCACCCTTTAAAATTTTTTCAGTTACTCACCGATTGTAAGCTAAAGACGTCGTAGGTAAATATTTATAAATAAAGTTTTATATCAGCAATGCGATGTTTAGTTTATCAGATGTCAGGGTATAAGACAATAAATAAAAATATCTTTACAAAAAAGTGATATCGTTACGTTTATAGAGCAAACGAGGCTACGTTACTCTATCCTACAGTTACATTGATTCAAGTATAATTGTTTTTGCCAAAAAAACGAAACCGACTCCAATTCCTAAACTAAAAAGGATGAAATAATCAATACATTGTTGTTTAAATATGCTTCATATGAAAATTTTTAATAAATTTGAAGTCTGTGCCAATTCAATTAATAAAATATGCTAATTAACGAGCCAGCAGCAAGTCAACGAATTCTTAAAATTGGCACCAACTTCAAATTAATTAAAATTTTTGATATGAAGCATATTTAAACAACAATGTATTGATTATTTCATCCTTTTTAGTTCAGGAATTGGAGTCGGTTTCGTTTTTTTGGCAAAAACAATTATTTTTTACTTTTTAGTTTTGAGTACGCAATACCTTAAAACTAAAAAGTTGTAAACACTTTGCATTTTGGAAAGTTGGGTAAACGTCATCAGCTTCGTCTCACCTTATTGACATGGAATATATCAAAAACGACCCAAATCGCAATAAAACTTGAAGAGTTCCCTCGATAACTCCATGGTTCCATCATCAGATCCTAATCTGATGACTATGGAACCATCTCAAAAGTATACCCTTTCTAACAAAAAAAGAATTTTACAAATCGATTCAGTGGACTTCGAGTAATCGAGCAAGATATATTACAATCAAAAAGTTGTAAATACGTTGCATTTTTGCAAGTGGGTTAAATTTTTCCAGCATCGTCACAACTTACTGACATGGAATATATCAAAAAATACCCATGGCCAATACAAAACTTGAAGACTTCCCTCGATTTCTCCATAATTCCATAATCAGGGACCAATTAGAAAGTAAACCTTATCGAACAAAAAAAAATTTTTCAAATCGGTCCAGCCGTCTTCGAGTACTCCGGTAACATACATAAAAAAAAAAACATACCGACGAATTGAGAACCTCCTCCTTTTTTTGAAGTCGGTTAAAAAAAGAGTAATCTAAACCAAGCCAAAACAAGTCTCATCGAAATTCAAATTCAAAAAATGATAAAAGTATTCGTTATGAAATGAAAAGGATCTACACATTAAGTATAATAAACACCAGTGATATTACCCTACAAATATGAGGCGATAGACCGGTATTTTTTAGCAAATCAATAGTGTTATGGGTATACGCTATTTCCGCCGCGTGTGTATAATGACATCGGTCTGTACAGTTGCACAATAAAAATGAAGTAGAATTATCTCCCTTGAAGACAAAGTAACCTTTAAATCGTTGTTAATGTGGAAGGGAAGTATTTTGCACTCGCCACACCGATATTTTTTATAATAAAAATTAATGATGCCGCAAATAAATATCGGCATCAGTTCTTTGCCGGCTGAGGATAGAGATATCCCTGAAATCTCTGTTTACAGTTTACTTGCTTTTTGATTAAATCTGATTCTCTTTGGTTTAAATAGTATATTGATCCCACTAGCCATGACCATAAAAATGTAGGTATAATGCTCTATCCGAGTGTCTAACGTTTTTAAGATAACATTTTTAATTACAAAATAAACTTAATAGATACTATTAAACAATAAACGGGGTTTATAATGATAATTTTACTGGATATTACCTTCTGTTTAATTTTTCCTTTTTTTCTAGATATCAGGTTAACTTAATTTTTTTATATAGATATTAGATTGGTAATTTTTTTTATAAGTACTTTGCAAACTATAATGAATTGGATTCATTAACTACTTATTTATAATACTTTTAATAAAAGTCCTTCTGTGTTTTTTATATTTCGTATACAGGTATATGGTGCGAATAGATGGACACCACGATAGAACTAATTACAGGTATCATTCGCAATAAACTTGTACACGGCAAACAGCGGCGATGCGACATGCAAAACATGGCTTAGTCAACATTAATGTGTTTTGTTATTGATGCACAGGAATAAATTCGGTATTTGAAAATTTTAACAGGCCTATGTTTTGGCGACATGTGGTGACAGTATAATGGATACAACATTTATAGGTAGAGACGATTTGGAGAAATTGATATTATGTGGTGTTTTCACTTATAATACTATGTGTATTACTATTGTACAATTTAAAGATGTAAATTAAAGACATGTTATATAATCACAAGATGATCTTCTAACCAGCTGTAGCCAAATTCATTGATTATTTCATCAATTTCATTGTCTAAGACAAAGCCAAAGTCTGCAAACGCTGAATAAATATAATCCGTGTTTTAAAATGATGTTATACTTTATTAGATTGCGTATGAAGTTTTTACCACCATTTTTTTCTTCTTCTTCGCATACCTTGAATGACATTAGAACGGCTAGAGCGATATGACAATTTTCTATGAGTCATTAGGTAATATTTGCAAAAAAGGCAAGTTTCGATGTACCTTTTAACGATAACAACAGTTATTATCATGATTGTAACGCTAAATGTTCTTCGATAGTTATTCACCAATAGACATTTTATCAAAATGATCACAGAATCGCATAAGTAGAGCTTTGTCAAATGTTTTAAAATGAATTGATGAATCTTCACTGCATTAAAAGTACCTATTGAAATATCTTAACATGTTAATGAAAGATTGTTACCCCACGAAAACCAACATTGGATTTAAAACGTAGATCCTAATCAAGGACTAAAGTAAAATATCCTACACATCGGATACCTACTACAAAAATATAGATCACTTGGCTACCTGCCTCAAATCCCTCTGTAAAGTTTTACTGTCCCTTCAACACGATTACCAAATTTAATCAAAATCACTTATGTAGAGCAAGAAATGCGAGAAGAATCTGAGTTGATAATTTCAATATTAGTATGGTTTAAATATTTTTAACCGACTTCAAAAAAAAGGAGGAGGAAATATTTTTTTTTAGTTCGAGAGGGTATACATTCCAATTGGTCCCATATTCAGCAGGTCAGGATCTGATGATGGGATCATGGAGAAATCGAGGGAACTCTTCAAGTTTTGTATTGGGTCAAAAAATACCCATTTTTTTGATATATTCCATGTAAGTAAGGTGAGACGCAGGTGAGACAATGATGGAAAATTTAACCCACTTTCAAAAATGCGAGGTATTTACAACTTTTTGATTGCAATCTATCTTGCTCGATTACTCGAAGGCCACTGAATCGATTTATAAAATTCTTTTTTTGTTAGAAAGGGTATACTTTCAAGATGGTTCCATAGTCATCAGATCAGGATCTGATGATGGAATCATGGAGTTATCGAGGGAACTCTTCAAGTTTTATTGCGATTTGGGTAGTTTTTGATATATTCCATGTCAATAAGGTGAGACGACGCTGATGACGTTTACCCGACTTTCCAAAATGCAAAGTGTTTACAACTTTTTAGTTGTAAGGCATTGCGTATTCAAAACTAAAAAGTATAAAATGATTGTTTTTGCCTAAAAAACGAAACCGACTTCAATTCCTTAAATAAAAAGGATGAAATAATTAATACATTGTTGTTTAAATATGCTTCATATCAAACATTTTAATAAATTTGAAGTTGGTGCCAATTTTACGAATTCGTTGACTAGCTGCTGGCTCGTTAATTAGCATATTTTATTAAAAGAACCGGCACCGACTTGTTGTTGTTTGAATGTTTGATATGAAGCATATTTAAACAACAATGTATTAATTATTTCATCCTTTTTAGTTGAGGAATTGAAGTCGGTTTCGTTTTCTAGGCAAAAACAATTATTTACACTTGTAGCATAAAATAGATAGAACATATATTTCTAGTTCCAAATGCCCTAGTGTTATGAAGACTATCGTTCAACAGCATATTATTGTCATTCAGCATATGTCGATACAAACCCGGCTCGATTAGACTTTTACGGTCGCTTTATTTGCAAACACCCCTCAACAATGTTGCAGGGGTTGTGGCCAAAATTGTATTTTTATTATAATTGCTTCGTTTTATTGAGAGCTTGTCCGCTAGGGTAAACATTGTAGGGTTGTATTTTGCTATAACTAGATAGCGAACAGGGGTATTGTGTAATTAGTTATGAATAACATTATAGCTTTAAAATATTCTGACTAATATTTATGCCAAGGTGAGTTTGTTGTAGAGCTTTGACGCTAAACCATTGAACCAATTTTGATTAAACTTGAAAAAGGATATGTGTAATAGCATTAATAAACTAGTATGTGAGCGTAGCTCCAGCAAATATTAATAACTTATTATAGTATTGTGTAAATGTTAAAATAGAAAAGAATAAGCATATTTTATACGTACATGTACAACATAACAAGGTATAGGTAAAATATAATAAAAACTCTTGTTCCTAAATGTATGCCAGCTAAGTTGTGCGCACTCATCACTTTCAGCACTTCCCCAAAAATTGGAAAACAAAAATGAATATTAGTTACGCATAAACTACACTTATATTGACAGTTTTATTACACGAATAATAGCAAAAAACCGGCCAAGTGCGAGTCGGACTCGCGCACCGAGGGTTCCGTACAAACCTGCAAGGTTTACAAAGTTCGTTCATTACGACAATCGAGTCATAACTATGGTATTTTTATTGCAAAATGAAATTCATAACATTACAATGGGGAAAGATGGAGGAGCATAAATTTAAGACAAAGATCTCTTTATCGTTTAAGTAATCCTTTTAGTGCGTGTAGTTGCGAGTTTCAAAATATGCGGTATCAATGGTTGTACTTTTGCGTTTTCCTTTTTCGCGTTGACTTGTAATTTTTTTTTTTTTCACGGGTTAAAGGCAATTAGATCTAAGTATTTGATATGAATTTCAACTTGATAGCTCTACGCGTTCATGAGGAAAAAAGTAATAAGTTTATATTTATTAAAAAATATATATTTTGTAATGTAACTAAAAATTTAAGGTTTTCGGAATTTTTCCTTTATGTGTGCTATAAAACGTTGCTTCATGCCAAATTTCAAGATTCTAGGTCGACTGGAAGTACCCTTTAGGTTTCGATTCCCTTGCGAGTACTTGCGAGTTTCAAAATATGCAGCTTAAATTGCTGTTTCTTTTGATTGCGTTGACATAGAAGTTTGATTTTGCTACAGCTTAAAGGTATTATAGACCTGAGCATTTGGTATGAATTTCAATTTAATACCTCTACGCGTTTATGAGGAAATGGGTAGTAAGTTTAAAATTATTAAAAAATATATATTATGTGATGTAACTAAAAATTTATGGTTTTCGTAATTTTTCCTTTATCTATGCTATAAGACGTTGCTTCGTACCAAATTTCAAGATTCTGAGTTCACGGGAAGCACCCTGTAGGTTTTGATTCCCTTGCAAGTGTCGAAAATTTGCGGCATAAACGGCTGTATCTTTTGATTGCGTTGGCTTAGAAGTTTGATTTTTTCACAGCTTCAAGGGACAGTAGACCTGAGTAATTGATATAAATTTCAGCTTCATACCTCCACGCGTTCCTGAGAAAAAGGGTCTTGACAGACGGACGGACAGACGGACAACAAAGTGATCCTATAAGGGTTCCGTTTTTTCCTTTTGAGGTACGGAACCCTAAAAAGCAGGCAAATATGTCCTCATGTCCATGCCCAATTCGACCCGCATCAAAAGGCTTACTCTAAACCCTTTTCTCATTTTTATATCACGAAAAGATTGCCGTGACTATTTTGTTGGCAAATATTACTTGATCCCCTCGTCCATTCTAAAACCATTCATATTCGGTAAGTATAATCGTATTCATATATAGTATTTCGTATTCGTATAAAGAAAAGCACTGAATTCATTATAATAAATGATTTTGACTTTATTGCATAAAGATTGTTTTATATTACTGAAACTCATAGAATTAGGAAATCGCGCACGGTCTCTACCCAGGCAATATTTTTTTAATCTGTGCTGTAACTTTACGCCCTCCAAGACGTTTCTTGATTCTGTCAGAGTAAGATTAAAAATGACTCTTTCAGTACATTTTAATATCAAAATCATAGATTCAAAAAAAAAATTGCGTCACTGGTCAAAATGGAACTTTAAACGATGACTCGTGTCTTTCCGTCTAACAAAATAAGCTTTACCAAGGCTTTTCCTTGCTTTCTGTTTGGAATATATTATTGAATATATATTGCAAAACAACCTATAGAAGTTCTTTCAACGAACGGATCCTCATTTAGTGAATGAATTATAAATAAAAAAGTTTTTTTACGTCCTTTTTGAAGATGTGTATATATGTGTGTAATCTCATAAAAGCAACAAATCAATTTTCAAAAATTATCCTAAATTATTATTTTGTTTTTACACGAACGATAACTCTTCTATAAATTTCTCTGTATCGATAGCGTTATCATTACTTAGAAATTTAGAATAGATATTTTATCAATACTTGTGAAAAAATGCAATCGTTATACTCTATAATACTAATGTACTTCACTGGTTTCTGCACATTAAAATAACTATCTCTTTTGAACAGACTGATAGAGTCAATTAAGGAAATTCATTTATTGATGATAGATGTTGAACTTCCTATGATGGAAATGATTTTTTCTTTATATGTTATATTTTTGGCAATTCATTTGTTGTAAGTTGTTCCAAATGGTATATAATACAATTGCCTACAATAT
The DNA here is from genome assembly GCA_947044815.1 of Apomyelois bistriatella. Lineage (NCBI taxonomy): Eukaryota > Metazoa > Arthropoda > Insecta > Lepidoptera > Pyralidae > Apomyelois > Apomyelois bistriatella. Next base: position 6,541,315 of record OX345693.1, read on the forward strand.
ACCTCTCATAAATATACTAGTAATCATTTATTAATACGTGCGTTACGCAGATTTCTCAACACCATGTATAGAAAATACTTAAAAATTAATGTTTGCGAAAGTACCACTTTTGTGCAATGTTTAAAACGTGTGTGCGGCAACCGGAATCAGGGATAACGCGCAAAATGCAATGCTCACGCACGGTGCGTACGCGCAGATAAAATGCGTTCGTCCGATAACAGCGTTGAAGCCGCGATAACGCATTGCCAGAGCTGATACTGCACATAAATTTTGCTCGCACAATGATAGCACACTATTTCGAAGAAGGATATCGGATGGTTTTCAACCGACTCATTTAAAATGCTGAAAGATAATGATTTTATTGTGCATTAATGATGTAACAAGGAAAATATTGAAGACATAAATAACCCGATGGCATTTTATATAGGTATATCCACTATTACACATAATTAATAAGTATCTAATGATTTCATGTAAGTATTTTGAAATCAGGCGAGCCTTTTGGCCACAGATGTTGACTAAGAAATAGACAGACATAGGTACATTCATGCTGACGGTTTTCTGCAGTAATTATTACTATTGGCTACTCTCATGATCGGGGGGATCATGAGAGTAGCCAATGTAGTGGTATCAGTTTTCCTCATGGTAACAACATGTAGGAAGCAGTCTGCATTTCAGCTACTTAGATAATATGGTCAAAAAATAAATATATTTAATAGATTCAGGCGTAACTTTGCGGAATTATAAGTTACAAGTACTTACTTAAAAAGTATTTTCTTAATATTATTTAATGTTGATACCTTTAAGATAAGGAACCCTTAGCTTATAATAACTATCAGGTAGGATCATAGTCAATCGCGTCAAAGTACATAAAAATAAAAAAATGAGATAACATAAAGAAATGCAATTCAATACAAAAAATATGATATTATTTATTAGTCGCGGATGAGCCTTCTCACAAGTTGCAACAAGCACTGTAAAGCGATTACGTAGTCGTTGAGTACAAAGACCTGTCTACTAAATTCGCAACTAATCCGGCCCGAGACATGAATGAGCGGGTATCCCCGACCTACTAAGAAATGCATCGTCGCATAAATAGTGCAACGTCCACTTTTGTTGTGCAGATAGCGTAATGATTATACAACAATATTCTCGGAACTTTGCGGAGTGGCGCGTGCTCTTGCAAAAAATGACCTTTGTTGTGGGCGGACGTTGAGTTACGTCAATTTCGCACAATTGTACTAGGGGATAATGAGACCGTAAGAAGTGATTTTTTGCATCAAAACATTGAACGAGCTCGTGCTTATTTTATTTTTTAACTGTATTTATTTATGTGTATTGATTTATTTTAAAACATGAAAACATTAGTAATAAAATTATTTAATTAATGGTTATATTTTGCAACAATTGTGGGATAGTAAACTGTAGTTTTTTGAAATCACTCATTTTATATAGGTACAAAACTGCTCAATATTATCTTATATGTGATAACAGGTACTCTTATCTTTTATTTCTAGGGTAGGTAGGTGTGTTTAATTAGCAATGTCTTTAATCTGTTTGCTAAAAAATAAAATAAAGAGAACACAGACCAAAAAACGGTAGTAAAAATATTGTTTGCAACACATTCAATAGAATATCTACTAGGACAGCATGTTTACCAGTAGGTATACTCGTACATACGCTCTTTCATGAGTATTCATATCAACTATGTACTAAAATTGAGGTAGAGTATATAGAGAATTGGGGTTCCGCTAAATGAACGGAAAATCTAAATATTCACTAAGAACCAAAGACAATCACTCAATCTATACTAATAAAGAAGTAAGTTGTAAGAGTAAAACATACTCGTACTATTTCATTGCTGGATAGAATATATAAATAATATATTATGTGGATTATGGCGAACTAATAGATTTTGGAAAAGTTTTAGTACTTAGCTAGCTCTACTTTCGATACCCGACCCGTCCACTATTTTATTAAAGAGCATTTAATCATTAATATGATAATGGTTTTATTCTGAAGTATTATTTTCAGCATCTACCAGTAGAAACAGTTTGGTACGATTCTGCAGCCAAAAACTGCGTGAATCCATTTATATTATCGGGCTTAATGATTATGTAGCTATTCCGAAAATCCAATTACTATCTGATATGTTTTTTTCAATCATTGATATTATTATGACAATATTTCTGGTATAAAGTACGGACGGAACCCAAACAGGATGATTTCAATGGTTTGCCATTGTGAGTCATAAGCAGTGGCCAAGGTTCGCGAGAGGCGGGTCGATTCACAACCAGTCGTCACACATTCGCAAATTCGCACACATTGATAACACCCGCGACTCTGAGATAACGCTTCTGGCAGCCTAGTACCGATTATACCTACTGCTCAGCGATTGTAGGTATTTAACGAGCGGTGCCAAACGAATTTAAAACTTTTTAAATAAATTTTCTTATTGCTCACAAAATTCATAAAATTGTGGAGAAATATAGAGAAAAATATTGCGCCTAATTTTGGAGATGAAAATTTTTCTCTAATTATTTTTATTTTATTTTAATTGTCTTAATACCTGCGTTATTATCTACTTATCTAGACACGCGGCAGCGTGTCAAGCCAAGTTCAAGCAAAGGAACTGGCTAGCCAGCGCCGAGTGTAATATTACACGAACCACTTGGTGCCACTTTTGACCCTTCTATAACTCGAAACCTTTTTAATGTAAACACATAAAACTACGTGTGTTTAATAAGATCCATCAGGACATGTAGAAGCCCAAATTTCATGAAGCTAGCTCAAACGGTTATAAAGATATGAAGGTCAAAAAGTTGTAAATTTTAGCACTGACTGACTGACTTATAGTACCTAAACCTAACCTACTTCCAGATGACCTAGAAGGATGAAATTTGGAATCCAGCTCGGAAATTGTGTGTAAGCGTAGGAAAAAATCAAAAAATAAAAAAAAGTGAAAAAATAAGTGGTGTCCCCATACAAAAAACTTGTAATACCTACGCGCTAAACAACCGGCCAACAACGGTGTATCGTCAGCGGCGCGCGGCAGCACACCAGCCAATCAGCGTCACGCTCTGACTTATGGTACAAAATTATAAGCGGTAGCGATTTACTTAAAATTTAGCGGGTCGGTTGGTTTATACCTGCATAGTAGTTATCTTATAGTCCACGGCTCACTAAATTAACAAAGATCAGTGCCCAAGGTTCGTTTCTCTGATTTCTTTTGGAAATAAGAAATAATATTTTAAGGTATAAATTTGTTAGTTTGAACTCTTTGTACCCTAAAAGAAACTCCAATGTGTATGTATACCAAGGTCAAGGCAATAGCGAAGTCTTATTGTACCGATATATGTATGTATTGACTAGTCTAAGAATGCTGCTTGAATTCGCTCGCGCCTTGCACTTGTGCGCGGCTCACAGCGCTATACGACTTAAAATGCGAACGAACCAAAGTATGCTCTTAGCGGCGCTCATTCGCGCCAGCGTCCTCGTTATGCCCGGTTGTTTAGCGGAAACCCACCTATTAGATTGCGTTTAATGCTGCGTCGTTCGACTAAATTTATTTGAGTTATAGCTGGAATAGTCCAGATATAAATTATTCCTTTTTAGTATTGTACTTTAACGGCATTTGTGAGTTATTTAATATTACGTAAATCGTTTCTTTCAAAACCTCATTTGTTTGTAGCTCTTTTAGGTTAATTTGTCACGCAAAAAAAAAAAACATTAAATAGGAATACTTGCCTAGTTTTCTTTACAAAAAGTAATGATATCCCACCAAAAACATAAATGTAAAAAACGAGAGCCAAGTTCAATACAAAAATTATGCTTGGCGGTGAGCTTCGCCGCAAAAAGAATGGCGATCTAAATGAGTGCCAAGTTCTATGCAAAATCGAAATATATTTTTATAGGAACAAAATAATATTATGAACAAGTATTAAACTCTATTTCTTTGCTTTATTAGATACCTATAACAATTGCTGTTATTTAAAAATGTGAGATCTTTAAGTAGGTCAGATTTGACTTGGCCAGTTTTCATTACATAAATCATTTTATAAAGTTATTCAACATTTTAATTGTGTTAAAAACTGGCCAAGTCAAATCTAACCTACTTCAAGATCTCACATTTTTAAATAACAGCAATTGTTATAGGTATCTAATAAAGCAAAGAAATAGAGTTTAATACTTGTTCATAATATTATTTTGTTCCTATAAAAACATATTTCGATTTTGCATAGAACTTGGCACTCATTTAGATCGCCATTCTTTTTGCGGCGAAGCTCACCGCCAAGCATAATTTTTGTATTGAACTTGGCTCTCGTTTTTTACATTTATGTTTTTGGTGGGATAGGTATTATTCGGGAGGATATAAAAGTCGGTAAAGTCCATTAATTTATCGATTCAGTTGCGATATTTTTAACCTAAACAGATTGTTCAACATGAGTTGCCGAGGTTACGCAGAGATTTTGAGGCCAAGGTTTCCCACTAACGCTAATATGTAGACATTTTATGAGATAAACACAAACAACAAATCGAGAACTTGTAAAACTTGTAGTGACAGATCCTTAAATATTGCCATCGAATGGATATAAACTTCCTGTAGGTATGTAAATGCATTTATGAATTTATGTTAACTGTGCTATATTCTTACCACGAAATCACAATAAAAAACAAATACTAATTTGTCGTAATAAAACCAACAACTACCTTACGTTATTAAAAGACTATGGGTACAGTTGAACGCTACTTGCGTTCATATTATAATGTCTCGTTTTCCCGTTCTGTAAAAAAGGGCGTTAGAAGATTTTTGTTTCTTATTAAATTTAGTAGGTAATTATCTAGATATATACTATGTCAGTGATTTACATATATACAAATTCCCTCAAACTGCAAGAGTTAGCAATGAGAAGCGATTTTTTTTAATTTGGTAAAAACTTTCAGAACATAATAAATGATCGTACAGTTTTTAACGTTAGTTCTACAACGATGGCTTCAATATGCAAGTGGAACGCGTCACATATCGGCTGTTTTTATTTCATTAATTCGTAAATGAACCCCTTGAAGGCACTTATTGATAGTTGAGGAGCATGCTGGTAGCCGCTCGTCCTCGTGACCAAAATACGCGGCTTGAATAATTGAAGAGAGGGCCTTCGCACCCGCCACCTCTCGCCACCCCACGGTCAGCCTTATCATTTGATTATAATACAACGCAAATTATTGATGACTAAAGAAACGAAATGGCGATTGAACATGTCCGATTCCTCTGTAACGAAAGATAAGATTATGTTTTACGTGTTTGGTGGTATGATATGTGTATGCAAAATCGATTTTGCAAACTCAGGTTAAGATTATCTATTAACTACACGGAAATAAGATTGGCTCCGAATTCTCATTAAGATTATTGGCTGTTCTTAATTCATCGCGCAAATAAAAATACTGATTACGACATTTACAATTTGACTCTTCACGTCTCTACATAACTATATAATATCTTTACATAAAATCAAGAATATTCTTGGTCTAAAATTTTATACCCGTTTTTCGTTGAAATCTACAAATGTCTTTAATGCGTATTATGTTTTTACTTGATGAAAAAGCACATACACCATAATATGTGTTATGCCTACCTAATAGCAATATGTGATTTTAGAGATAGCCAGAATCATGCTAATATCTTAGATTATAATAGGCTAGAGAGATTGCTATATATTTTCTCTTCAACCATTAGTTAAACTACTAAAAGAAATAACAGCACGCAAGGAGTAAGTAAAATTGACCAAACGATGACAAATTTTGATTCTCAATCAACCTACTTACTTTAAAAGGAAAAGGACAAGTCTTAAGTGTGTCAATAATTGAACGAGGATCTACGCCAAGTGTTCGTAATTACATAGGCTTGCTTCTGCGTTCGGCTGGCAACTATTTGTCTTCTACACGCAAATGTGGCGGGGAAATTAGTGTGAATAATTGATACGTGTCATTTGGCAACCCCCTCGGCCCTACACCCACCGGCTTTTGACCAGAGCCTCGTGTCCGTGTCACTAAAATCAACATACCCACGCTTCTCGACAGGCCGCCTTCAATCATATACTATGTTAGAGCAATTATTAAGAACGCAATTAGCGGTGATAAGGCACGTCTGAATAACGCGTGTTTGTTGAATATTTATATAACTAGTTTTTAATATTTTATAAGCTAGAAATAATAATAAACTCATAAAAGTAATAATAAATGGCCCCTATTCCGATTTTGGCAAAAGCATAACATCAGCTTTTCTATCTGTTTCATCAATACTCTCATGTCATCCTCTTAAAATTTCAGAATTGGTAAAAGAAATTAATAATTATAAAAGGTATCTAATATTGTGAAAATCACATTATCTCCATAGCGTATACTTACTGACGGGTAAGTATTGAAACAACCTTTGTATTTTTTTTCCCTAAACCTATGCCAGATCAACTCTTTTCTAGGAAACATTACATAGGTAAGTACTTATGCTTCGGCAAAACCTACAATGCTCTTAATACGAATATGATGTTTTTAATTTAGTTGTATGTTGAGTCGGGGGCAGATAAATCTGACCCCCAGTCATTATAGTAGGTACGATACGGAGGTTAGATTTATTTGCACCCGACTGTACTCTTTCGAGTCTTCGTTGTGGTAGATATGTACTTACTTACTTAGTACAAGACTTTCAAAGAATACTCTTTATTTTACAATCAGTTATGGCAAAAGGATGAGCGTTGTCCACGCACAGCGGTAGCCGCGGTGGTAGGTGGCGATGCCCCACATCGATATTTCGTGCATTATTGAGTAGTCGCGTGCTACCTCCCGAATTTCCAATGTTTGGCGATTGATGTGTAGATTGACTTTTGTCATTTGCCTCGGCCATGTCAAACAGTAAAATGTTTTTCTATGTCCTCCAATGAAATTGTGGTGGATAGCATCGTAATGGACTAAGGCGATTTATACAGGTGTTTTCTTTGTATATATCTGATTGGCTGTGTGATGGATGAAAGCTGTCCGTTGTTTTCTCTGGGGCCCATTTACTACCACGCAATCGATTATCATTTAGGCAATATTTTACGAACTATTACGAATTGTTCGAGATGGGCTGTGATAAAAACTAATGTGCGCACAGCAATTATTGTATTAGGTCACTAATAGCGCATGCAAATGAACGAATATAACACGACATATAGACACTATAAATAACATTAGTATACCTATTGTAATGCTAGTTACGAGTTTATTACTAAAGGTTTTCAAATAATCAATAAAGCGATGTTAGTATTAATTTGCCCAGAAGTCCTATTTTAGATTATTTTTAGTTTTTATTCAGATTTAGTTTTAAATTGAATTTAAATTAGGCTATTAATTTAACATATTGTTCTCTATTTTATTGTATGTCAATACTGAACTACTTTTTCAAATAATCAAGAGAATCATCTGATCTAGTTTAGTATGGAGAGTAAAAAAGAATCGTATTTAGATATAAGTAACATGTTAGTAAAACTGACAAAAATATTTATAAGTATAAGTAGTAATATTATTAAGTATGCTCATCATGAAAGATAGGAATTAAGATTATTAAAATTTAGTTTTTTAATTTGTGCAAAACAAGTACTTGAATGCGAATGTATTAAGCTCTACGATAAAAGCAAATCCTCCTCTGTAGAACACAATGAACATGTGATAAAAAACGTTGTAGCCTGTTTAATTTACTTTTTGGAATAAATTAGAAAAAAGAGGAATAGGTTACTTAATTACATTACAAATTGTTGATGTACACCTCACTTAAATACACACAAAAATAATGAAATAAGTCACTATCATTCTATAATTGACAACAAATCGAAATTCTGGAGAAATTTTATTGTAAACTTACATTTAAAAACACTCTTTAAGTACAAGTGCGAGAAATCCCCGGCTCTTTGAATTGCCTTGTAATAGAACTAATTATGTAAGTAACCTTTTTTTGCATAGATCTTGTAGGGAATACAACAGTCAATTTTATGATATAGATCCCTTCCACTCTAATATCTCACAATTAAAGAAAAAGCTAAAGGAATCTATTTATAATTAAGGATAATTTCCGTATTTCATAAAAAGTAACATCTTTTTTTTTCTTCTCCTGTATTATGTCGTGTTCTATTTAGCAATGTTATGTATTGTTTTCTTGTGGAAACTTTACTGATTTATGTTCTATGTAAAACTCCTGTTTGTAATATTAACATTGTTTGTTTCCCAAATAAATAAATTTAAGAATTCATATTATTTCATTTTCAAACAAATTAGCAAAGTATTGCTAGCAATATTTTTTTTGCGAAAGGTGTTAAGATCCGTTACCTCCTGATAAGATTTCATAAATTGCGTGGGTGGTCGGAGAAAGGTTCAGGGTATCGTAAAGTCGGAGCCTTTGCGAACTATGATATAAAGTTTCGGCGCCTTTTTGGAATAAGCGCCTTTGCGGATATAAGCGGTTAGAAAGTTTTTTATTACAGAAAACAGTTATTTTTTTTTGGAGTACCGGCCAATACTGTACTGTACAATGGATTTTAGGGATAATAACAACACCAAAAAAAGATGTTAAAAAGGTAAATGTTTTAATTATATTCTTTTTAGTTTTTTTTTAATTGTTTGCTAATTGATGTCTGTCTCGTTCTACAAAGCTAAATCATCGTGTAAATATTTATTTTTTATTAGCTGATCCCCACGATCCCTCGCCCGAGATATGTATGTACTCGTATTATACACTCGTACGATATACTCATACTTCCCCATCAAGCTATATGCAGAACGGATTTTTAAAATCGGTTTAGTAATCATTAAGAAGTAATCTTCACCTCTATAATAACCAAATCAAACTTAGAAACCACTTTATCTTTGTAATATTAGTATATAGGTTCATAGTATTAGTTCCGTATATGGCCTAATGCATGAACTTGATGATTAAAATAATTAAAAATTCACATCTATGTTTTAACTCGAAACTAACATATTCAAAATGATATTCACCAAAAAAATAATAGAATAAATTATTAAAGTGGGTACGACTAGGTATGTATCCTACTTCTTTGTAGTTCGAAATTTAGTGAAGTATTTTTTATTTAAAGACATTTTATTATCTCTTACTCATCTTAGATTTACTATTTGTGTCTTTATCTAATTGTATTCAACTGCTCCTAATTTGGTTGAATTATTCTATTCATTTTATTCACTTGTGACTGTAAATTTTCGAATAAATAATTAATTTGTTTGAAACAGATTATGTTCAAATCATGTTGATAAAAATAAAAAATATTTAAAGCTTTGTCATAGCTAGCTACTTGCTTGCAGCCGCAGAACTTTATGATAGACATAGATGATGCAGAATGAATCAAAATGTAAAAGTAATACTTTCAAACATAGCTTAGCTTAAGTGCAGTAAGCCATGTTTTACATCAGTTGATTTGTGTATAGGCAACATATACATATGTTTAGTATACATCAATAGAATATATTATGGAAGAACCCGAAGGAAGACGCATTTACTTATCTCTACTAAAACCCAACCATCCATTAGTCACATAAAGGAGAAAGGTTTATTAAAAGTACCGTTACGGTCTTCAACCATCGCAACTCTACAAACAAAAGAGAAACCTTGTCAACCCTTTAGCACGTTTTCTGCGGAGAATAGCGCAATTTTTATTATTTTACGATGGGCTTCAATATTGCAGAACTCCGCAAAGATGCCGACTTGTATATTGGAAATAAATAAAGGGGTACAATAAAAACAAACGGAAAGGGTTTATACAATGCGGAAAAGTTATGCAATGGCTAGTTTTACAACTTTGTCAACACTGCTATAAAAAATGACTTTGCAGGTACGAAAAAACGTCATTGTTATAGCGAGGGTTGGGTCGACACAGACTAACAAAGGGATCGCATAGCGAACACAAGTGCCATTCAGACCCTGATGATACTGTATGCAAATAGATGCAAATCTGTTTACGATGGGCCTTTCTCAGTGCGACAATGAGGGCATTGTCGAGTGGCGGTCGGTGCTACCGAATTCAATTAGTACTTGTAAACCATTTATTGTTTCTTGGTAAATGACAATTGCGAATTTTAGTAGCTTCGCCAAAATGAGGTTAACTTCTACTAAGATTTACAGCCACCCATTTAAATTAACCCCTGACGATTTTCTATTATTACAAAACTCGCATCTCTTATATATTTTACAAAAGTTTCACCAATAACGGATATTCATTATTTAAGTATTACTTAACGGACCTATTCTAAAAAAACTACTGATAAGTATGAGTAGTAAGTCTCTACATCTTAAAAATGAATAACTCAATGATCCGATATTCACTATAGCGTCATGATAATATTTAAAGGGAGGATATTTTTGTTGCCACTAAATTATGATGTGATCCACACCAAGCAAAAACAAATAACGAAACCAACCCATCTGTCACTGCATGCCCCTTTGAACTTGATCTCTTTATCAAATGGCTACAAATGGTCGCACTCGGCGTTCTCTTCCACTTTACATGTATGTGCATGAGTTCACGATATAATTGTTTTTAATTTTGACACAATTGCAAGGTGACAATTTTGATGTTTAAATTTTATGGCATTAAATTAAGGTAAATATAAAATTGTACTAAAAAGACAAATAATTAAAAAGACGAATATATTTTTATTCATTAAAGTTATAATACTTACACTATTATTAACATTCCTATTTAAATAACTTTAGTACTCATAAAAAAGTCAATTTAATCATAAAATACTTTAATCTAAACGAAAGCAGAAGAAGTCTTACTATGCCTTATTATTAAATAAACCCCCTTTTATCGTCTTTGGCCAACATGTGCACAAAGTATAGTAGCAAGAATACGAGTATTTATTAAAATGGAATCAGTTTATTTTAGTGCGTGAAAAATTACCAGAAAGAAGTTACTTACTGTTTATTTATATACATTTATCTAACATAATATATGCATATTGTATCTATATACTATAAAGTTGCATGAATATCTCAGTGCTAAATGCAGCGGAGATTGGGCAGGTCGATGGCCGCTCCCGGACGTTATAAAGTCATTCGGCAGAAGCCGACTGCCACCCTCGCCCTTTCTATCATTAACTGTCTTTGCCATATCAGTATTGGAGGCGACTGCGACCTCCTTAAATTGGTAGGATGATCGAATCAGGCGTCATTGCTGGAAGTAGAAGTGACATAATCTAGATACATACAACATCTTACGAAATAACCAATTTTGATAATGTTATGTTATTAGATTCGTTTTTGTTGTTCGATAGTCACTACATAGAGTTGAATATAATTATATTTGAAATATTTTAAATAATAATAAAAGGAGATAACAAAAATGTTTATGCAAAGTCATAATTTTATGACAACGTAAATATATGTAAGTAACTGATTATCATTAAAGATCTGTCAGAAATAAAACTGACCTGATATTCATATAATTTCGACGTTTAATACCACATTTGAAAAATATAATACCAACTATAAAATGGGTCCAACCGGCGTTCTGGAAATCCTTGGGGGAGGCCTACGTCCAGCAGTGGACGACCTACGGCAGAAATGATGATTATGATGATGATAAAATGGGAAGGTATTTCGCTTTAATACAATTAAAAGACGTGACAGACATATCATCGGTATATATAACCTTGTAGTTCAGCAAGCCTGAACTCTACTTATAGAAGATATAATATTTTTTTTAACATGCAAAAACTTCGTCTGCTACCATATATTTCATACCAATAAATAATTGTAGTTATGTACAAAAAGTTTCAGCACATAAAAATACAAAAATAGTTTATTATGCTAGTAAATAAGAAGAGATTTACAAAAATATACGAACGTAGAGACAATGTTAAAAATCGGTCGATGGGCCGCGTCGCCGTCATTGCTGCGGTGGCCAGTGACCTTGAGTGCAGCGCGGGCGCAATAGATTAGGCGGCACACAAACACAGCGCGCTCTTCGTCCCCACATGTTTTTGTGTGTGCGTTGATCTAGGTAGGAAGGTCAGAATTAGTTTGATTTAAAGTTGTATCGCAGAACGCTGATAAGAAATACTAGATTTTGTTTTAATTTTTTTATATTCCCAATGCATTTAATAAAATGTTTATGAAATAAATATACCCTGATTGTGTATAAATAGCTATGTTTATAATATACTTACCTATAAGTATTATTTTTATTCTTGCCTAAAAAAGGGGTGATAGTTTTAGAAAACTGAGTATAAATGACTATACTTACTGTTTCCACTGTGAACAGTGCATGCATTATATGGCAATGAAATGAAATCAAATTTACAAAACGAAAATGTCATAGTCATTTTTATAACGGTATAAGGCTTTCTACGCAATATAAAATATTTCAAATTAATCGAAAGCAATAAACGAGATGTTATTATCCTCAAAAACTCTGGACAAAACACCTCTATCGAAGATCTGGAGAAAAGGTTCATGGCGTGGGTGTCATGACAGCGAGAGATGACTGCAGTGGTGTCTACGAATTTAAGGGGCAAATCCATTGTAACTTGTGGACTGGAAACAAAGACAAAGAAGGAAAGTAGAACAATAGTACATTACTATCGAGGCCAGAAATGAAGCAATTTACGGCCGTGTTATATTGCTTCATTTCTGACTTTCTCACCACGTGCTTTTAAAAGGACGAAGCGAAGCCAAGGCCTTTTAAAAATACGAGGACGTCCATTGCAATTTCGGCCGAGGCTTGTAGGGTACTTTTCTTCCTCTGAAATCCTCTTGAGATAAAACAACATCGTTTTAAATTTTACAATGGCGTCAACAACAAGCCAGCATGCGCTTTGTTCTTTTTTTCAAATTTTTGAGATGTTCATACATAGTTTTAAACAATAAAAGAACTAATTTCGCTCTTTAATTTTTAAAACGAAGTAAAAAAAATCAACCATCTAAAAAGACACAACAAATATGAGTATATAACTCTTCATAGATCTTATATTATGTAGAAATCGGAATATGATAATGACTCTACTTATAGGTACGCAGCCATGGAAATGCAGTTTAATAAATGCATTATAGTACCATGCTACTCTTCGTGAAAGTGCATCGGCTGCAGCCTTGAGCGTACCCTTTCCCTCGTCCATCAAATAAGGCGAGGCGTGCGCTCTCTCCATTTTTCCAAACCTCACATTAAACTATCGAGTAGACATTTATCGCAGGCACCACTCATTAAACTTTTTTTTCTGCTTTTTGAACCAAGACATCTATCTTACCAGTAACACTATATTTAAAGGTCGGAATAGAATAATTAACAGGTTAAATTAACCTGTTTTGATGTTATTATAAATCTTTCAGTCTAAGAAATGCAGCCTTCGTCAATATTCGGAACAGTTTGAAATCATAATATGTACCTACTTTATGTTTCACTAAGATTACGATTACGTGCTCGTCCAGATATAATCTGACAAGCGCATGTTTTCACAAGGAGTTGATTGTATAGAGGAGAAGTAACAGGCCTCCTTCCCCTCGGGTGGTGCGTGATAGGCGTGCCATGCATGGCTATAAGACCAACATCCTGGAGCGGCGGGCGGGTGCGCGTAGGCGCGGGCGGGGCGCTCGGCCAGGCGGTTATTTCGGTATGCACATTGCATGCAGCGGCGCGGCTTCGACGCACTTGCCACTCGAAATAGTCAGGTCAGGGACCGCAAGCTTCGGTTCGATCCTGCCCCAAGGTCAAGTCTCTGCAGTCGCTGCCCGTCCCCCCGCACTCCCGCCTTCTCTGTCACATTAACGAAAACCTCGCGAGTCACGCCCAAACAGACCATGTAGAGATATTTCGGTGAAGGCCTAGAAAACTTCTTACTATGTACTTAGTTCGTCATTGTGTCTCATGTCATATTGTGTCTAAATAAAAATGAATCTTCACACAGAATAAACATAAATTTACTAGAATTTTTTTTAGTAAATATATATATAGAGCCATTACTAAGAGCATCATATGCAATACCCAATAAGACAAAGAATTTGTTATCTTTTCAAATGTTAGCAAACGTGACTCTTGGACTGTTTAATCGATTCTTAATTGCAAATACTCCATTATATGTCGCGAGATAAAACCGCGAAGTTAGCGTCTCTCGTTAGCCACCAAACTGCGATAAGGATTGGTAAATTACGTCCATTCGCATCCATCACGTCTTAATATTTCATTAATAGATTTATACCAACTTATCCTGAATTCAAGAATATTCTCGAACGTTCCATCGTAATTCGTGGTTGCTTAGTTATTCATAGGCGTAGACGCTGACCTGATTTTGAAACATTTAAAATTCTACTAAGAATTTGTATCATTTTATTGCCATCTTTTTCATATTAATTTCTATATTTATTTCATAACATTGTAGAACAAAATTAATTAATACCTTGTTATATTGTTCTAACTCATGTGTATAATGTTTTATTGAATGTATGTATAGTATATAAGTTCCATACAAATCACTACATAGTATAACAAAGTCGCTTTCTCTGTCGCTATATCCCTTTGTATGCTTAAATCTTTAAAACTACGCAACAAATTTTGATGCGTTTTTTTTAATAGATAGTGATTCAAGAGGAAGGTTTTTATGCCCATGCGAAGCCGGGGCGGGTCGCTAGTATATAAATAAAGGTTTCAATCAACAGCTTAACATACAATTTTATTGGATGCTGTTGTCATGTAAAATATAGATCTCCTTATATATTTTATGGCTGAAAGATAAACGAAAGATGGACTGTGTGAAACTTTTGATTAACAAGAGGGTAGTTAACATAGGACAATTTAAGAATAGTTAAGTAGCATGATTCATTGTTGTCAACTAGTCCTCTTTATCAAATATAGTCTGTTACGCACCTTGCTAATGATGTGCACGGTCGAGTGCTTGTCTTATCTTAATTTCATAACATTTATATAAGAAACCTGTTGAGATCGTCTCACTCCTTTGCAACACAAAGTGCGATAAAACTGTTTATAAAAAAAAATATATAAAAATATATATTTAAAACAGGGAAATGAATAGGTCCCTAACGACCATGACAATAATAAAGAGACAAATTACTTACTTAAATCATTCGTTCAAATTGTTATGTTCGGTTTGATTAAAAGACGATTATTTTACTTCCATCTGATTTTTGATATCAATTTATTATTTAAATTATATGTGCAAGGTAAAAGTAAACCTTGCATATCATTAACAAAATTGTCATATAGTACATACTCGAGTAAAATATAATATCAGGATTCACCCCCCGGTGGTTACTTTTATGGCTTCAGCTTCCCTTAGGTTTGGTCATCGACACCGGAGGGCCGGCACTGCCAACTGTCACTAATTAACCACCAAGATTGACCCTCTTTTCGGTAAATAGCTCAGGCTTATGTATGGCTTTTCCCCCTTTTGCGTCAAATGTAAAAAGTGCACTTTTTAATCGTCCAATGTGTACCTATAGATAAACTTATCGCACTTACTTTTTATTTGAATTAGAATCGTGAATCATGATAATTCTGCCAACGGCTTTGCTGTGAATATTATTTAAGCAGCTGGTAGGTATAATAATTAAACACTGAATACAAAGAATACCTACTCAATAAGGCTCTGCCTTTAAAAGTATTTAAATATGGTTTATGTATCAACAATAAAGAGTTTTTAGTTACTGTATAATCTATTAAGAAAATAGTTCACGAAAGTTTAGAAAGTGCTTTAATTCAATCATTTTTATTATATCCGTCCGTACATATTCCCCGAAGTTCTGCCAAGACGTCCAAATTTTTCCATAAAAACTTCGACACGGACATAGATAGGGAAGACTCCAGGCATCTCGCCGCGATGTTGGCGAGGACATTGCACTTCTCCCTCCCCCCTCGGCCCTTGGTCCTTCCTCCCCGCCTGCCGAAACTAGCTAACCGACTTCGACCGGATTTAACTATTTAGTCACCCGTTTGTTTGGCTCGACGTGTTTGTTTTCTGGATGACAGTCCTATATATCTCTATTGCAATGCAATACCATATTATTTCGGGAATGGCTTACGTACGAATGAGGTCATCAGCATAAGAAGACTTCGTTTAGATTATTGTTAGAAGTAAACAAGACGTTTACCAGATTTCGGTCTTTATAAATACCGGTGTTCTATAGGTACATGAATATTGCCCGTGGCAATATATTTAAATGCGAAAAGTAATTACATCCAAATAGAAACTAAGCATTTTCAAAGCCTAAACTGTAGTAAAAAGATTATTGTAAAGCATTTGACGTAGAATAACGTACCAAAAGTGGTCAAATCTTTATTTTGCAATCAAAAATATAGTGCACAAAAATATAATACTTGTAAGAATGTCTCTAGTCTCCATTATAGTTTGAGGAATTCATTCAATGCTATGATTATTGTTTATATCTCAATGAAGGCGTTGCATCAGACATCAGATCGAATCGGCGGTGGATGCGCAGGCGGCGGCGGCGGCGGTCGCTTGGACACGCTTCCCGTTACTTACTATGTATACCAAGTACATGGCTATTTACCAGACTGAATCATTACAAATGGTAGCGTCAGCAATTTAAGTTTGCTCGGAAAAAGTATTTTATGTACTATTTATTTAAACTTTATAGCAAAAAATACAATTGTATATCACACATAATAGATGAGTTTAATACTAAAAGCATTATAATTATATAACTCTTGGTCTCAATATTATCTTTTTATTGATTAATTTCTTTACAATCATGACTGTAGAATGTTAAGTGTGCATTGGAGAATATTTTTCAGAAGAATAAAGAATTATTAGAAGAATAAAATTGTAATACGATAGCAACCAAGTTTAGCCGATTTAAATATAACATATTAAGTAACTAAATGGTAGAGCAGTCTCCTTTTTTTCCTACACCACTTATGGTCTAGTATATTCTCTGCTTTGGTAAATAAAAATGAAAAAATACATCAATCAATTAAGTATATCATTAGTTAAGTCTAGTAAAAGTCTTATATGTTCTATTAACAGTTATGCAGCATTCTTATTTTCACAAATATACAAAAAATATACGATTATTGATTATTAAATCCATAGCATAGGTATATTTATTAAATTCATTCTGGTCAAATGTTTTAAGTTTCAGATTTAAGCTAGTAATATTAGATTTAAATGTAAACTGTCAAAAAAATATTGAATAATATATAATATTGTGTTGACCGATTGTTATTGCTGACGGTAGATGATGACGAACGCTGAGCCTGCCTCAACATGCGGCGCGTTCACTCCGATGCGCCCGCGACGATGGCAAGACACCGTCACGACGCGCCGAAACCACAGACCGTGACGTAAAGTCCAACAGGATCTTGGGCTATTTTGAGAATTTATTTTATTTTGTAAGTCTGTTTAATCACTGAAATATTTAATTTTCTAGAAACCAATAAGATTTTGGCATAATTAACACAACGATTAACTGAAATCTACGCGATTAGTGACTGCTGATAGATTTGCTAGTGATGATTTGTTTTTGCTACAAAATCTATCTCCATAATTTTATATAATAAAATTGTTTAGGTGTATTTGTAATCAACAAAGACAGACATTTTCTGACATTCAACAATATTTAATGATACTTATGGTAAAGTAGAGTACCTATCTATTCGTGAATAATGTGTTATTAATTATTACCAAGAAACAAATTTGTGCATCCCTTAATAAATCTATGCTTGTTACTTACTTACCTAGATAACTTTACAAATATAAGACATGCGCATATACAATCTTCATTGAAGTGCCTCTTAATGATTATAAAATAAAGTATGTGGTAATTGGAAAACTCCATTGTTTAATTATTTGCGACATTATTATATACGTAAACTTAGACGATAGATAAAGTTCAAACAAATGCAAACATTATGTATAGATTCTAGTATGGATTTCTATGGATTCGATGAAGAGAAAGTAATTTGCTACTTTCTTATGACCGTTATTACTAATTGTATTCTTTAGCATGACTCTACACACGATTTGGTATCACGACTTTACATTTAGGTTTTATTAATTTTTACATGAAAATTATCACAAATTACGTAATTTGCACATGTCACCAAATACACGTAGATATATATATGGTGATGTTTTAAATATCGTAGATTAACAAATTTACTATTAACTAGCAGTCCACTCTGGCTTCGCTTGTGGTACAAACATAGCTTATGCCACTCAGGGTGAATGTAGCTTTCCAAAGGTGAAAGAATTTTTGAAATCGGCACAGTAGTTTTTGAGTTTATTTATTAAAAACATACACACAAAAATACAAAACTTTCCTTTTTATAATATTAGTATAGAAAAAACTCCTAATATCGTGAAATTTAAATTTTGCTCAAAGATCCCCGAAAGCTATACCTACTAAAGGAAATGCGCTGAACATACAAATTAAAACTATTTACTGCCCTCGGACAACGTCAACCGATTTGTGTTTATAGGCCAGTGATAGTACTATCAGACAATGCAAATTGCCCTCTAAATGAGCAAATGCTAATAAAACAATGTTTATCTGCACAGCTGACGAGAACAAATAATAGATAAGACCCTTTGTGTTGGTATTAACATACAATTTCTTAAATATGTGATTAAAAGAAAATTATTTAATTTAAAAGAATTTATACTTACTATTTCATTCATTTTTGCTTGTGGTGAAAGAGAAGTAAAATTAAACCAGCTCCAAATAAAAACTAGTAACTATTGTGCTGCTGAAGTAAGTAACGCTGTTACATACAGTTTAACAGCACAGTTAAAAGTTATCATCATCATTATTACTCTTGATCGATGTAAGAATCGAAGATTTAAACAATAATTATACAAGACAAACAGACTTGTATGTAAATATACCCACATAATTTTTCAAATAGATTATTAGCTATTAGGTATGAAGACTCTAAAAATGTAAGAAATGTGCCTATTCAATCTTCTTCGGAAGTGAACCGCGTCAAGCTATGGACAGCACCAGTGGATGAAGAAATTGAATATCCCTCAATACAAAGTTGATGTTAAGGTGATACCTCGGTGAACACTAGCGCCACCATCATTTAAAAATCATCATTCACTGAAAACATACTTGTGTTTTCAGTGAAGGTATCACCTTAATCTAAATAGTTTTCTTTAGAAATATTTTCGTGTTACGTATAATTTTTGAAAAGACCGAAAACTATTGCTCGGGACTTCCCGAGTTACGAATACATTTTTTTTTATAAATAAACTAAATTTTAATTGTTGATGGTGAAAAATTGATTGAAAATTATCATACATTACGGAATATTTTGAAATTTATTGTAATTCGTAGTTTATCTTTAACTTTATATTATTCTCCAGCCCTTCCCCTCAGTATAAACTGAAAAGCGGATGAAACACAAGACGATTAGAAAGAAAAGAGTTCAATTATATTTAGCAATCGCCCCTGTAATTACGGCGAAGGTTTCCTTAATTACAGTGCCCAATAAAAAGATTGGGGCTTCCTACTTCCCACGTGAGGGAAGCAAAGCGTATGGAAGACATGTGCGCGATGCGGCTTATTAGTACACACCGTTAAATACTATCAAAATATTGAAGAACTTACAAAGCTTATAGAAGTGACGTGATGGAATAATATATTTAAAAGTAATTCCGTTAAACTTACGTGCTGTTATTCCATATCACTGCAATCTCAGCACTACAATCTCATTAACTAAATGATGAATAATACACTGAATTAGTTAAAATTATTTTCGCAAATTCTCCATACTATGTTGTCGCTAGCTAAGGCTCATATAAATCTTAATCTTATAAAATCTTAATAATAGTTCTTCAGGACGTTAGTATTCAATTTATTTGAATGTAATGCAAAACTGATAATAGGTACAGTTCTAATACTCGTAACATTGATGCACCTTGATTTCTGTATAAACGATCTTCAGTCGTAAAATATATAAGCAATTCCAAACGTTTATTTATCTATGGATCTACAATCCCAATAAAATAATATAAAGTAAGTTCCGGTTGCAGCATGAAAACCTGTGACAAGCTATTTCAGGCCGTACCACAGTTACACGTAGTTACTTCACCCGTCCCGCCTCGCTTCCGATTAATTGATCACGTGTTATGTTACATGAATTACTTTCTACGGCGGTCTATTCATAGTTCGGACTTTAATGTCTCGCCTAAATTAGATCAGTCTCTTTGTTTACATTTCTTGATGAATGTAGGTTTATGATGAAGCGCTGTAACCATTTTAATAATAAACATTAGTAACCTATTCGCAACATGAAGTTCATTACATCAATCGTACTGATCATATCTCTTTATTAAATTAAAAGATTTATCAACACTATAATTTATACATATCATAGAATCATCTGTAAAAGATTATGCTGGCCAATGATGAGCTTTAACATAATTATTTATGCAAAAATCTGTGGTGAGACAAAGTTATTCACATTCATAATATCAATAAGTTGTAATGAATGTCTTCATCATCATTCTCGCCATTTTCCAATTAAAACTCTCTTAAGTCGTCTTATCCCAATATTCATGATAAACAAAGACTACACGGAATTCTGCGTTGCTCTACATTCATCACAACTAACAAAAATATTCTATCTGCAAATATGCATATGCTTACATGTGTGTATACTGTAGGCAGATTATAAACTTTTCGTAGTATGCTAATGTACTTCCAGTATTTCTTGAAATACTAGCGAATCGTGTCAAACCGATCATTGAACCTTATTGTTTCTGTTGCGAAATCGTCACAGAATGCAGTGACCCGAGGGCACGTAGAAATCGCAACATACATTATTTAGATTTGTGAAGTACTAACAACCTGTTTATATGTTAATCGAGTTAATTATACTTTACTTAAGGGCCGATGGCATTCACCTTTAGGCATTTCCCAACCTTGTTGCACAAGTACCTGCCATATTGCCCTTGCCAAAATACATTTGAATGCAAATGATATCTGTATCCGATTACGCACAAACGACTGTGAAAATTTGGATCGGGAGAAACTAGTTCAATTTTTATAATATTCATAACATCTAATTACCGTATTAATTTATACACTATTAAGATTAAGTATATGAATGAACTCGAATTTCAAAACTTTATGGAGCTTAATATGTGACTTATATTTAAAAACAGATTTATGATATACAAGCTATCTGTTGCTCACTTAAGTCTCGATTTATAGCTTTAAAGATAAACGTATGTTCTTCCTGATAGTCCGATCTATCACTGTACCAAATTACTTACATAATATTCTTAATAACTTTATTCAGAATATAAAAAAATGTTAACTTGTCCGCAAAACTCCATCAATAGGAGTACTTTGCTTTTAATTTGAAGAATTTCCCTTTAAGTACTTTGAAAATATCTAAAAATTTAAGTACAGTGAATAAGGACAGGATTTATCTAAAAGTTGGCTTTCCTCTTTTCTTCCAAAATTATTTCGAATTTTTTTTTATCTATCATAAGTTCCTTCCAACTTATTACCACTATCAAACAATAGTGCCAAAGAACCCTTTTTATAAACATCATCAATAATATAGACACCTCTATATCGCAGTAAGCAGTGACCACTTATTGCAGGCCGGTCGTTGGCGGGTCAGAGGTGACCAACGGCGAAGTCTTGTCCACTGCACCCTTTTGCAACTTGCACTCAAGACAGATGTTCGCTATTCGAGGGATTAATCCACTATGCATTACTATTTTAATAACAAAAGACTGATCTGAGTTTTAAGAAAATGTCATAAAGACTTTTGAATTCGAGAAAATGTCGTTATTTAAAAAATTGTTTCGGTATGTAATTGCTTAAACCTCACAGTGTAAATGTAGATAAGGTTGTTTTTTTATTTGCCTAATAAAACTCTAATAATGTAAATTAACGATAAGAACTCAACGCATTTAGTGGGTCAATTTCGCTTACCAAGAGACGGATTCTTAGAATCCTAAGCAAAAAATGTTTTTTTTTTCTATATTTAATATATGCTTTGTTGCGGTAGCTCATTAAGTTTAGATTTCAATTATAAAATAATAATATAATTGGTTATGGTTTATGAGACACTGCCCACTAACATTCAGATGGCGAGACGAACATCGGAGACTAAAATAGGTAGTAATTAGTTTCCGTTTTCACCTTTTGAACACCTACGTATCGATTTTAGTAGACATTATATAGTATATTAAGTAATTAATGAAATTTGTTATGAAATAATAAATACAAACAATAATTTATTTTGTGTATTAGTTTATATCTTTTAATAAAATAACATAAGTTAATATTTGAAAAAAAAAAACATCTATAAAATAAATATAAGTTCAATGTCATAGAACAAGTTGGCACATCACAGGACAGTGGTCTATCCCATGAGGTCAGCGGTCAGGGGTGACCAACGGCCGAGATCAGAGGGGTTGCGAATAAAATTGGTTGACCGTGAGACGGGACAATACAATACTTTTTTATAAGTTTGTTTCTATATTTATGAAAAAAATGAATAAAGGATTAGATCATGCCGCTTAGTAAAAGGGATACTTTTATCACTGTAACAGAATCCTATACTTTACGTATACCTCTATGTTTGTTGATCGAAAGCTGCGCAGTATAACAAAGAATTTCAATGTGTTTTTAAATCTTGTGAGCAGTTTTCAATAAAGATTTGAAAAGTGTAAATCTATCGAAAAGATACTAATTTGTAAGACTATACCTAAACATGAACTCTTCTGTCCCAGCTTTCCCAATAAAATGTGTCTTTTTTATACCTATGTAAAAGAAAATGTGTTAAAGTAATACACTGTAATTGGCGGACTTAAGGCTGGCTTTTACTATCAGTCAACCAAAAGGGAGGTTAAGAAAGTATTTTTATTATTGAGCCCGAATAAAAAATAAAAAATATCTGAAAAGCTACGTAAAAATCGATACGACTATGGCATAGTAGCTGCATGGCTTTTGTTAACTTATGTATTTTTTTTTGCAAAGTTCAATGTCATGACTGCAGGTAGTAAGTTCAAGTTTTCAGTCCCATGAGGTCAGCGGTCATCGGTCAGGGGTGACCAACGGCTAGTCCGAAGTTCGCTATGTGAACTGCAAAACTGAATGACCAACCTTACTCACCCTACACTTGTGCAATTTCGCATTGTTAGCCATTGATGCTATTAGACAAAAAAAATGTGATAACATTGCACATTTTTAGCATTTGTCTTATTGCGTTGCGGAGCTTTTGGAAGGTAATTAGCAAAATATTTAAGATAACATACAAAAACTGATGTGGGTTAGCAAAATTTTTATAAAAAATTCCGCCTGCCTGGAACACGCACTAAAAATGTTCCGTAACCTTAATTTTCTCTTTTTTAATTTTCAAAATTTTTACAAAAATTAAATTCTATCAGGACACTTATTATTTGTAAATGATTCGTTATTTTATGCAAAGTGAATATAAAAAGTATACGAAGGGCTGACGATGATAGAACCGGGCTTGTCCGTCCGTTCGTCACCTCTGACCCACGCTTGACCAGTCGCTCCCCGGGAGCTCTGATGAAACAGATTGGCAATGGCAAGTTCACACTAACCTTGATATTGGCCGTTGTAATGTGGGAATCATTTTATTATTATGAACATGCAATAAATAGAGAAGAATTTCTGGTCACAAATGTAGTATCAAAGAGTATCGGATAGGGTATGTAAATCATACAGATTGTTTTTAGTTGTATGTTTTAAGACTACTCCCTTTCTCCGTGTGAATGGAGAAAAAGACGATTAAGGAGTTAAAGCTATATTTCGTTGCACCTCTCTAAGAATTCCACTAACAATAGTTGCCCAAGGAGGGTTAACGTCAGGATGGTCAAACCTAATGCCGAATCTTGAAAATGTTTTATGCGAATCCTGGGCTTTGAAACCTTGGGGTGTAACCGGAATAACATTAAGATGATGACTGAACATCAGAATTAACTAAATAGATCTGAACATTAAAAATGTTATTAGTACATAATTAAAGTTTAAGTTTAATATTTATTAACGATAGTCTTATTAATTCCATAACCTAACCAAACAATCTAACCGCAACCATTCAACGCCTCATCAAACAAAATCACTCACAAAAATTTGTAATTCAAACGTCACATTAAATTTTCCAGTCAGAGTAAAAATATTAGGCGGTCACCGGACAGCGGTCAGTCCCTGTTTACGACTCTTTTATTTACTCTAAGCTTATTAAACCCTTTCTATTGTGAATTCTTGAGAAGGGTAATTAATACGGTTGGCATTGTGCAAAAACGGCCTTTTGTTCTGTACTGCGCGCTTTGTGTCGGCCGGCCGCTTTGTGCGGCGTTTTGTTTAGGTGATCATTAGCCCAGTGGGCAGTTTCGCACTGACCAATTGAATATGGTTTTTTCTCACAGATATTTCTATACGACCGTTATGCAATTTAAGTCAAATATTTTTTCTATAATTTTAATGGATTGTATCTTTAAAATTAATATATATGAGTTGTTTACTATAAATATACCTAATCTTGTAACAAATTGTATTTTAAAATTGCAATTGAAAGTATATGAATACAGTAAGCGTTGTTAAAAATACTATATTTAATATAGGTTTTCTTGTGGTAGCCTATTAAGTTAAAAATACTACTTAATTCAGTTTTAACACGCTTATGTCCCTTCTCACGAGTAATTAAATGGCAGTATCCACAAAAGACTTAAAATTAATTAATTATGTGTTTAAACTGTATTATTAAATGTGTTTAAATTATAATACTATTGAATTTTATCAATAAAGTAAGTATAACAGAATTACGTACTTAGTCGGAAAGAAAAGAGTTTAAAAACGTTCCGACGAATTGAGAACCTCCTCCTCTTTTTGAAGTAGGTTAAAAAAGTGTGTTAATCATTGAGTTATAACAAAATTAGCATTAATAAAATGTTTCTTATTCAGTAGTTTTTAATTAGCATACCTATCTAGAACATTATACGAGTAGAGTAGTAGTAGTACTCTACTCCTTCGTCAGTATTTATATTGTTATTCTTTATATGATTGATCGACAAAGTACCACAAATAAACTGTTTAACAAATAAAAAATAACTGTTTAGGTAATAAAAGCTTCTTTTATAGTGTTTATATCTCTTCTAAGTATTAACCGGTTTATGCAAATACAAGTTGCAATCCGTGTGAATCGATTGATAAAATCATCAACCATGTTTGCATTCACGAAGAACAGAGCACAACATGCCAACAAACCGGTCAGATGCTGTTTATCGCATTACTTATGTGGAAAACTAGAATATGTATGAATTAAACATTTTTATCCAAAGATCAACCTGAGAAGAAATGTTGTGGTCAAGTAGTCAAACATATTTTTTTTATTAATATACTTAACTGTCTCAAATTAATTACTTGTAAGGAAACAATAAATAAATATAAACAACACAAATAACTTCTGTAAGAAGTACTCTTTCAATATAACGCAATAGTTTCTCAGAGTTGACCAATCAGCGTTCAGTTATATACATTAAAGTACATAATATAACACAAACTATATTTAGCTCTAGGTAACTACATAAATAGAGCTCAAGACCGTACTGGATCCAAAAGCTATGTCCTCCTGGTATTTACCACATCTCTCTATATACAACAAACATAATCAAACAATACAGTGTGAATGTGTGTAGAGTCTACAGGACATGATTCGCCGACAATTGCGCATGTGTGGGTTCGCGAATCGCATCATGCGAGAGGAAGGAGGATCGCCCTCCCGCGCCGCCAGCCAATAGCAGCCGTTCTAGACTCCGTGAGTACCGCTATGCGAATCGTGTGGGCTCGCGAATATCCACTCCATTCCAGCATTATCTATTTAGCATATTGTTTATGTATATTATGTATATAAAACGTTATATAATATAAGTAGTTTTCTATGTATAAAATACTTTTAAATGTGTTAGTGAAATGATTTAGCAATGGCGCACACGCATATCAACCAAAACAAATGAAACCTCCTCTACATTATGCGGACTTGGTAGCTCAATGCTGGGCGAAGTTCTAGATGAACGCACTTTTTGTACTAGTAAGACAATAGGGTTTGTCAAAACGTCAAAGACACGAATTGAGCTCCGGAAGTACAAAAACAAAGCCGCGAGGGGTGAATTCTATTAAGAATGGCCGTTAGAGAGTGCTTGCTTCCAATGAGACTCCAAATTAGTTGCATTGAGCGACTTAACTATGCGAAGGGATGTGCGGAAGGTGCAACCCTTCCGTGTAAAATATCTCAGTTTAAACGTTTCCAACACGTGTTTGTTTTAACACTGATCCCCAGGTTAGCAGGATAACTTATCTTGCGCTACATTTATTTTCGTACTACTTCTTGACGTGACGTGAAGAGGTTAAAGAGAAATGTCATTAGCTACTTTATGTCTTCACATTTAGTCAAGACCAAACAGAGTTTAAATAATTACATTTATGCCATTTAATTTAATAAATTTGGTAGGCAGTAACGCAGTTTATCTAGTACCATTAGGATAAACGTGTTAAATTTACTAGTAGGTGAGAAAAACTGGATAGTTTTTATATGACACTTTTGGGTTAAAATATTATGTTGCGTAGATATTATACATTATTTTTCAAAAAGAAACTAATTGCAATTGCTTACTAATTTCGTCCCACGAGCAACACGGAAATGCAGTCTTGAAATCATAAAAATTGTTTCGAAATACCAACAAGCTATTTTACTTCCACCCCTTTTCAAGTGGCAAAAAAAATGTAAAAAATATTGAGGGGATCGCGAGCCTCGCGAGATTAGCCCTCCTGTTGAGTACAGCAAAAACACCGCACATGGGCGTATTTCAATTAGCTGTCAGTTTGTCAACTCTTTCTCTACGTTGAAACACCTCCGCGGCGCCAAACCACCCTCGGATTCAGTGATGCGCGGGTTAAAAATATAACTTACTCATTTTAGTTGTAAGCTAGACAGCTTTAGAAGAACGCTATGCTATATTTATTGCCCACTTGTAACTGTCAAATTTTATCCTTTACTCGCTGTATTCAACCTTTCACCCGCCCGTGGTGTGAATGCATTGCAGCTTAAAATCTTCCGCAATAACAAGTCTATCAAAGGCAAATAAATAAAAGATAAGACAATAATTATGTGAAAATAACTAACGTTAGTATAGCGATTTGCACTATTTTTAAAACAATAAGTATACAATAAATTAAAATAAACACATTGCAGTAACGTCTAAATTATAAAAGAAAGGAAGTCAGTTCACAGTATTTAAGTAAATAATGATTCAATGAAAAATAAATTCTATTAGGAGATTTTTTGCTGGTACAAACCGCGGATATTTTATTTAACCCTTTAATGCAAAGGAAGTGTGTAAGTAGGTCAAACCATCGAATGAACATTGCACATGTTGTGAAAGCGACGTAAAAAATAACCCTCTGTATTGCGCTTTGTTTCCATACCTGAAAGAATTGATTATTGCCTGCAATTTGTACATTAGAGAAAAATAATACTGCTGTTATGGATTGGTATAAAATACAGAGCTACACCAAAGTAAAACCATTATAATCTTACCTTATTCACTTTTCTCTTCATTTTAATGGTCTACAAACTAATAAAAATATGTTAGACTTATTCAAAATTAGATTGAAGCTCGAACCATTTTCTCAAATTTCTAATGACCAAAACATACGAGCATCGCTATAATAAAACAACGTTTTATAATTTTTTGCTTATTTCACTATACGTTTTTACCCTTAACCCTTCCCGCGGTCCTACCAGCCATTCTTTGCCTGCCGACCTTTTTTTGCTCGTCTTCTTTTTAAATGGCACATGCAGAGAGAAATCTTTTTTACAGCCACTACGAAACTGATAAAATGCTATATCATCTCTCTACCTGGACAATCTTTTTAGTCTTTTCTTTTAATAGATCGTCCCTAATCGATTAAACCTTGCGAAAGATACATAAGTAGTATAAAGTTTATTACACGGCATCAAATAGGTCATAAAAATATCCCAGACGCTTAAAGTTATTAAAACAAAATAATAGTTTATAATCGATTTTTGATTGAAACTGAGACTGAAGTTTCAATACTAAATTATATATCCCTAAATTTCAAACAGCTTTAATTAAAATACTTCTGTTAAATTATTTTGTTACCATTCGGACAGTATTCTTACGAAATTGGCTTAGAAAAATGGGCCCACATAAAATTAAGAAAAAAAAAATAAGTTCACAACCGTCTACTTTTTATAAAAATAACAGTACACCCGAATCCAACGATATCTTCACGAAAACAAACGGTCGTGCAAAACGTCAGACGCGAAACGCGATGGAATCTAGAGAACAAAAAAGTCGCAGGTAAAAAGTCATATACCGGTATAATTGTCACAAATTAAAGCAAAAACGTTTCACAAAAGGTATCAAAATTCTGCAAGCCACACGAGCAGGTAGAAAACTTGTATAAAATTTTGTTTTTTTTGGGAATAAATTGTGCAAAAGCGTGGGACGGATAACTGTACGCTTCGGGACCCTTTTAGCCGCGCCTTTTGCGCTTTGCCATTATCATAATTTTGTTTAGATGATTTATAATTTTGATTCAAAATGTATTGTTTATTATAATCCCACAGTCCCAAAAGTCGCTTATTTTTATTGGGAACTATTATAATTTTAAGTAAATGGATAGATATATCAACCAATTGATATTGCAAATTCAAAAGTCAGTAAAGATATTAAATAAAAACAGATGACAACCATTTAAAATCCAATTGGATGAAAGAGGAACACAGTGTCGACGGAAGTCTGTTTTACTCTATTGATGAATTGGATTTTTCATATTAATTGTTTTTCTTAAGTGCAAGTGTAGCACAAAATTTCCCTTTGTCACCAAAGTAAACAATTAAGTTTGTAGCGAAAAGTCCCACAACTTTTTGTAAAAGGGAATGTTGTGCAAAAAAGTTACACAAAAACAAAATCTGCTCAACTTGGGCCCGACGTGATAAGTTTATTTTGAAATAGAGACGGAACGTAGATCGGCTTATGGTTTCGTAGGGTTTTATTGTTTGTCACGATTAAATTTAATTCTTAAAATCTTTCTTAAATTACTCTTCTACACTACTTAGGTTGTTTAAAAAAATTAACTTTTTGTACTAACTCTAGTGTACAATTGCGATTCAACTTTCATCGATAAA
This sequence comes from Apomyelois bistriatella, assembly GCA_947044815.1. NCBI lineage: Eukaryota > Metazoa > Arthropoda > Insecta > Lepidoptera > Pyralidae > Apomyelois > Apomyelois bistriatella. Next base: position 6,570,528 of record OX345693.1, read on the forward strand.
CGATTGGTCGAAGCTAGAGTCTAGTTGTAAGATTAATTTCAATAGTAAGATATCAAATAATTTTCAGTACTAAAGTTGTGGTTGACTAGCGAGCGAGTGGACTGTAGTTTTGGCTGGCTGACGATGTTTGGTTCGATGAGCCGGGCTGGCGGGATGTGGAACAGGCTGCCACTATATCACACGACGTATTCCGCTTGGCGTTTCTAGACCGGAGGTCGCACTTGCAGGGATTCCTCTTATTAAAACCACAATGTTCTTGATAGCACTTGTTTTTCCTTTTATTTTCGAGCTGATTCACAATTCAATGATATTGGCACACTTATAATAGCACTGGAACACACTTATGCTGGAAACACTTATTAGCTCTGGCACACACCTTCATTTATTTTTTTTTATTTTCTACAGGACCTACAATATTAGCTTCTAAGAGCTTTAATATTTACAGCGGGACGGTTTGAGGCGAGGGCTTGACGCCACTCAGCCTTTTCGGCAAAAGCGCAAGGGGCTCCCAGTTGGGACGAACCTCGGCCATGGGCTTTGCCTTTGATCAATGGCGAGCGATGCAAACTCGCGAGCGATGCAAACGCTCATTGCCTTAAGGGCCGACACTAGGGTGCCTTAAGGGCCTAAGAAGAGCCTACTGGTGGCGAGAAGCGCCCTGGTACATTTTGGTACCTGGAAAACGAGCTACTGTTCCTACTTCGTCGCACTCGCCGGCGAGTGCGGTGTGTCGGTGTGCCTAAGGAAAATCCCCGTCTCCTTTGAGACTGGAGATTTTCGTATGGCCGATTAGCTACCGTGATGGGGTCGTCGGGATCAAAGAGAACATTCCTCGGGCGTCGGTGCCGCAAGGGGACATCCTTGGACGGGCTGTAGTTAGCAGCTTGTTCCACTAACGGGTTCGGATGGGAAGAGCATTTCTCAAAGTAACGTTTTGACGTTTCTTTGAGGTATCTCGACATGGATGGGAGCTCAAGGTCCTTGTGTAGATCGCGTGTGCGTAGACCCCGGGGGGATCCCGTGGCTCTACGTGCGAACCTATTCTGAATGAGTTGGAGTTTATTCAGAAGAGATGGTGCTGCGTGTGCGAAAATAACGCTCGCATATGTCATGACAGGTCGGATGCACAGCTTGTAAAGAGTCAACTTATTTCTAAGCGACATTTTTACGTTACTGATCATGGGTGAGAGTCTGCCTAGATAGAAGGCTGCTCTGTTGCGTACTCTTTGGATGTGGTGTCCAAAGGTCATCTTGCTGTCAAAGATAACGCCCAGATATTTTGTGCGGTCAACCCATGGAATGGATTTTCCGAACAAAGATATCGTTTTTAAGAGCGATTGTGTGCTCCATGCCGGGGGTCGTGTTGCACCGCGGGAGTCTTTGGAGAAGAACACTGCTGCGCTCTTTTCCGGATTCACCTCGATGCGCCACTTCCTGAACCAAGCGCCGAGCGCGTCGACTGCTTGTTGGAGGCGTTTGGAGATAAGCTCCTTACTTGTACTGGATGTGAATAGAGCAGTGTCGTCAGCGAAAAGGGCTAACTCCACGTGCGGGGTCCGGGGTACGTCATTGGTGTACAATGCATACAGTATGGGAGAGAGCACAGACCCTTGCGGGACTCCAGCTCTTAGTGGTCGGGGGCGTGACAGAGTTCCTTCGACTCTGTAGCGGAAGGATCTATTCGACAAGAATTCTCGTATGATGCGCACGAGACTGTCAGGCAGGCCCATGATGGCCAGCTTGGCTACCAAGCCGGCATGCCAGACTTTGTCGAATGCCTTCGCTACATCGAAGAAGAGTGCTCCTGTGGGTCTTCCGCGGCGGCGGTTGCCTAGGATGTGTTCGGTTAGGCGGTGCAGTTGGTGTACGCAAGAGTGTTTTGCGCGGAAGCCCATCTGCTCATTCGGGATCAGATTCATAGATTCGGTGTAAATCTTGAGTCTGGCCGATATGATTCTCTCGTATATCTTCCCGATGCAGCTAAGGAGGCTGATTGGGCGATATGAGGACGGATTCTTCAGGTCTTTGCCTGGTTTTGGGATGCCTATTACCGTTGCTTGTTTCCAGGCGTCTGGGAACGTACAATTAGCTAGGCAAGCATTGAAGATGCTCACTAGCAGCAGTAATAGAGTCTGGGGTAGGCATTTCAATATGCCGTTAGATATTCCGTCAGTTCCGGCGGCTTTTCGGGGTTTTAGGGATTTGATTATCGATTGTACCTCTTCAATCGTAGTTGGAGGGAGTGCGGTCACGGGGGGAGCCGATGCGGAGGCGGTGATGCTCTCTACATGCGATTCTACCCGTCGTAGGTGATCTGGGTCAACTGGTTCACGACTAGGAGAGCATTGGCTTTCCAGGCTGTCTGCTAGGCATTCAGCTTTTTCGTCATCATCGAAAGCGATGGAACCATCCGGATATTTGAGAGGAGGAGTGGTTGAGATCTGATCGCACTTGAGACTTCGTGCCACACGCCAGTAAGTGACGTGGGACGGTGACAGTTCAGAGAGGAAGTCGCCCCACCTTTCGTCCCTGAGTTCCTTCATGCGCTCCTTAACTCGACGTTGAAGGTAGCGTAATCTAGAACGGGCCTCTTCGGTGGGGTAGAGGTCGTGTTCCCTTGTCGCGGCGTTTTTCTCCGTCAGCAACCGCCTTGCGTCTTCCGGCAGTTCGAATCTGTGGTTAGGGTCCACAGAAGGGACCTGCCTGGAGCAGTCCTTGATGGCTGCTTGCAAGTGGTTGGTGAGGGAGGAGATCGCCATGTCGGTCTGTTCGGTGGACGATATCCTTTCGGGTATCGCGTCTAAGTCGGGGGAGGGTTGGTTGAGTGCTTTCGCTAGTCTCTTCCAATCCGTGATTGTCCTTGTATGAGCGGGGCGCCCATTGTCGGTCTGTCCTAGTTGGAGGAGGACCGGTCTATGGTCCGAATTTAGGTCTGGGTGCACCTCTAATGAACACACTGTCAAGGTGATATTCTTTAGTAGGGCAAAGTCCAGGACACTGGGGTTTTGGCCTTCCGCGGTAGGATAGCGGGTCGGAGCCAGGGGCGCTACAACGTCGAAATCCAGGGACTCTTCGAGCCTCATTAGGGTTTCGCCGTTCGTCGAGTTGGTTAGCGAATGCCACCTGGTGTGTTTACTATTGAAATCGCCAGCCAATATGGTAGCGTTTCCCATAGAAAACAGGGCTTGAAGGTCGCTCTCAAGCAAGCTTTTGGTGGGGCTGAGGTATACGGAGGCGATGTTGATTGGCGGGTGGCCAGTCATCGCTATTCGGAGGATTGAGCATTCCAAGTTTGTTAGGGAAGGAGGGTCGAGTTTGCTGCAGTGCAGGGACCTCTTGTAATAGATTAGCGTTCCGCCTTTGGCGTTTTCTAATCTATCATTGCGAATGATGTTGTAGTTCGCAATTTTTGGGTCTCTGTGCGATGGTTTGAGGAAGGTCTCCTGCAGTAGGAGGATGTCAACCTGATGTTGGGTGAGGAACTGAGCAATTTCAGTCCTTTGGTCGCGGAGATTTCCGTTGGCATTGTAGAATGCCAAGGTCAGCGATCGGGGTTTGTTCCTTTGGGCCGTACTACCCATCACGGACGCTGGTCGGCGCGAAGATGTGCTGGGATGTCATACGCAGTGATCTTCGCAATTTCAGTTCTGTAGCTCCTAATAACCTGCGTCCGGGCGATCCAATCGTTGCCGGCGGCTATTAGGGCATGGCCAAGTTCCTCGATGATGTCGAGGTTGACGTCGCGGAGGACATTGAAGCAGACTTCAATCGCCTCGTCGGCGGTTGCCACACGGGGGACCGCGTTCCCACGAGGGGTAGCGGGCCCCCTGCGGGCAGCGACGGCGGGCGGTTGGGCCTGCCTCGTTGTCTGGGGGCGGGGGGCTGAGGGTTTGGCAACCGCTGCAGCGAAGTTGGGGGCCTGAGGGGCAGCCAGAGGGGCTGGGGGAGGGGGGGGCCCGGATGGCCTCTTGTCGAGGGCCGGGAATTCGGAGGGTGCGGCCGAGAAGGACGGCTTGGGTTTGGGGCTGGGTTGCTGCTTGGGCACTCGGGGAGAGCGACCGGCCGGCGCCTGCCTTGGTTTGCTCTTCGGAGCTTTCGGGCAACCGCGCCAGTTGGCCGGGTGCCCGGATTCTCCGCAGAGCACACACGCAGGCTCGCCCGGGGACTCCTTTGTGCGCTCGCAGTCTTTGGTTGCGTGGTCCTCCGTGCACTTAACGCAACGGGGGCGAGCGTGACAGTTGCGGGCGGAATGCCCGTAGTATTGGCAGTTGTGGCACTGCCCTACGATTCCGCGTTTGCGGGGGGTCTCTACGGAGAAGCCGGTGAGGCCGGCGACGGACTGGATCTTAAAGATCCTTTTACCCTCCGTGGTCTTGTCGAGAACGACCATGACCATGTCGTAGGGGGTCCGAGGGGATTTGCCCTTGTACATCCGGTGGACTTCCCGGACGGGAAGAGCTTGGGCTACGAGCGTCTCTCGGATGAACTCCTCTGAGACGTCGTGCGGGATTCTCCTTATTACTACCCGGAGGACTCGGTCTTCTTCGAGCGTGTACGAGTGCCACTCGTACTTGCGCTCGTGGAGGAGGCTTGTCAGGGCCTTGTGGTCCCGAAGGGTGGGGACTGTCACCCGAATACCTATGTCGCACTTGTGCGCCTTAGAGTATTGGATGTGTCTATCATTGAGAGTCCGGGAAATGGACTCCCAATGCTTGGAGTCGTGAATGATGACCGGGGGTGGGGGTTTTGGCTTAGGGCCGGAGGTCTCTGCGGCCGTGGAGGGGCCTTGAGTGGGCTTGTGCGGGGTGGGAGGGCGAATGGCCTTTCCTTCTCCATTTCTGGAGGTTTTGGAGGGCGGTTGCCTCTTGTTCTTGGGTTTGGGCCTGCGCTGACGCTTGCCACCAACTACGACGAATTCCTCGTCGGAAGAGGACGCTCGTGAGGCGTCCGAGTGGGACTTGGGAGGCGATGTGTCCATCGGACACGATGGCTCCTCGTCGGACTCCGGCTCTGACTCTGCCATTGGGGACAATGGCGAATCGCGGACGGGAGGACGTATGTCCCTGAGGTGTACGGGGGATGGAGGGGGTTGAGAGTCCTCGACGGGGAGGATCCCATATCGGTTGCGGGAGGCGGTCGCGGGCGCGGTCGGGGGTGGGGGAGGGGTTGCAAGGAGGGCCTCCTTGTAAAGGAGAAACTCTCCTAAATTTCCTTTCTCGGTGAGGAACCTAATGAATAGGTCCTCATCGGGAGGAGGGGTGGGGGCCGCCATTACGGCGACAGTGTGGCGATTGAACGCCAAGGGGTGGGGGGATAACCCGAGGGGTCCACTCGGGTGTCCTAATTCTTCCTTCTGCCGGGTGTAGACAGAAGGGTGTGTGCCTATTGGCCCTACTACGTGCTGTCTGTAGGGGTCTGTTGCCAACCTTGTTAGGGTCAACAGGTGTGTACCTATCAACTTAACTACCTAACCGATACCCGGGGTTGACTAGGGGACCTCCCCAAGGCCAGTGGTTCCGGGCCCAGCCTGTTTCTGCCCGATACCCTGAAGGGGTAAGAGGGCTAGTGCCAGGGTCCGCACTACCTCCGGTGAGCAACAAGCTCGGCCTGCGTTCGTTAGAAAACAGGCCAATTTGCTTTCCGGAGGGCCCAACTAAATGTGGGACTCAACCACACTGAAGGCGTGTGGGCGTGTGAAAGAGGTTGACGCTCGGTATGCCCTGAAAAGGACGCTACACGAGCTAAGGCTTTCCCGTCCTTTAGACACGTACAAGTACGGTCTAAATTTCGGGGTCACCCGTCAGTCGCTCTTCGCGATAAATGCAGGGCCACGCACGCCGATACGGAAACCGCACCACAGTACGACGAGTCGTAGAGAAGTTTGATATTCCAGCAGCGACGATACGGAGCACCAGCAGAGATCGGTCAGAAAATTCTAGATAGTCTCTCTCAGTGACAGACAGCCGCGACAGCACGTCCGTACACTTCGACAGCGCAACCCAGAATGTGTATCTATTGACACCTTCATTTAAAATTGGCCTTTATTATATGCAAATTCCCTGACACGCAATTCGTCAAATCATTGACGAGTACACTTCCGAAGGGTGGGGGAAGTTGCATACTTACAATGAACTCTTCATACAAAACTGTGTCTAATTATTGACATGTACACTTATGAGTGGTGGGGGAAATCTCATACATTCACTTCTATTGAGATTTACATTTGCCTTAGTTTTATGTTCAATATTTACAGTTTTGCTTCGTGGCGACTATTCAACTTATACATTTTAGCCTAATTTTCCTATTCTATATACAAACTAATTATTTACACGACCTTCTGTTTTAGGTATTATTCGTAGCGACTATACTACACTTATGCTACGAGTCAATATGTATAAAAGGCACTTAATACAATATTGGCATCTATACCTAACTATGTAAATAATCAGCCTTATTACTATGGGAAATAAAACTACCATGATTTATTTGCCTACCTAGTACATAATCTACCTTAAATACATAAAATTTTATATATTACTAAAGTCCGTCGCTAACATTCTCCCCCGCAGTGCGAAGCTCTTCTCCCTGTGGTAGCGACGTGGCTGCTGGCACCAGGATGACGACTCGACGTGTAGACCTTCTTAGCACTCCTCCCGGTGTCCTTACGTCCAGGATGCGCACTCTGCCGTCTGGTCCTGGATACACCTTCAGGACTTCTCCACGAGGCCATGTGTTGCGGGGTGATGTCGCGTCGACTATAAGGACGATATCTCCGACTTGTGGGTCATCGGAGTGTCGTCCGCTGATCTTCCGCGGTTTCAGAGTTGGCAGATACTCTTTTATCCACCTTTGCCAGAAGTGGTCAGTCAGCCGCTGCACCGTCCTCCAGTTCGCCTTGCCAATGAGATCTCGATCTCGAACTCGCCTGGTGATGCTACCCCACAGGACCTTCCGAGTAGAAAATGGTTGGGTGTCAGGCCTTCTTCGTCATTCGCGTCCATACTTATGTGTGTGAGTGGACGTGAGTTGACTATGTGCTCCACTTCTACTAATAATGTTTGCAGGACTTCTTCAGGTGGAGTTCGTGTTTGCAGGACGACCATCAGTGCGCTTTTGACGGTGCGCACCATTCTTTCCCAAGCTCCTCCCATGCTTGGACTTCCAGCTGGAATGAATTTCCATCTGATGTTTTCTTTGGCGGCTGCCTCTTCTAGCTCCTTGTTGGCCCCTATGAAATTCGTCCCATTATCACTGAACATGACTTTGGGTGTTCCTCTTCTGGCTGCCATCCTCCTTAATGCCATGATCATAGAGCTGGTGCTGAGTGAGTTAGACAGTTCCAAATGCACCGCCCTCGTGGTCAAGCAGGTGAAGAGTACCCCCCAGCGCTTCTCTATTCTTCTTCCGATGGAAACTTGCATTGGCCCAAAGTTGTCAACAGCCGTGCAGGTGAAGGGATGCTGATGATGTTGCAGGCGTTCTACAGGATGGTCTCCTAAAGGCGGTATTTGAGGAGTGCCTTTATGGACCTTACACCACTGACACTTATGTAGAATCCCTCTTGTTGTAGTTCGCAGGCGCAGGATCCAATACCTTTGTCTGATTTCGTTGATCACTGTTTCTGTATTTCCATGGAAGAACTTGCGGTGATAATGGTCTATGATGAGGCGACATATTCTATTTTTCCCATCTAGAATAACTGGATTCTTCTCTTGATTCTCAATCTGAATCTTCTTTGCACGAGTTCTTAGCTTGAGGATCCCTTCTGAGTTGATGTACACGTCGACCTTACGAAGTCTGCTTGAATTTTCCAGGCACTTATTATTTTTCAAGCAGCTGATTTCTTTTGCGAAACTTTCCCTTTGACTCAACTTAATCAACTCTTCTTTGGCTCTTCTGAAGTGGACCTCTTCTATGGGCTCATATATTCTCCCTTCTCTTGTATGAAGAAGTTCAGTCTTCGTCTTCTTTTTCGTTGTACGCTTATATGGTTTCCAGTTGCTATCTTCAGCAGCGTTGACGTGCTTTTTCTCTTGACGTCTTCTCTTCAGTATATCAATGAATTGATATACACGCGCTGTGCTGCGAAGTAGACGTGTCCAGCTGGAAAACCTCTCTGGATCTGGCGTGTGTAGTGGCACTTCGTATGTTAGTGCAACTGTCTGGACGTTCTTTTCTTCTCCGGTTTCGATGGCTTGAATGTCGAAACGCTTTTCCGGCCATCTCTCCTCCTCTTCGTATAGAAAGGTAGGGCCCCTGAACCATCTCGCCGTGTGGTCAAACTCCCTTGGTGTCCCTCGAGTGGCGTCGTCTGCAGGGTTTTCCTTTGTCGGCACCCATCTCCAATTTTGGTGATTCGTCAGCTCCTCTATCGCAGCCAAACGGTGTGCTACGAAGGTCTTAAATTTTCTTGGGTCTGACTTTAACCATTGAAGAACCGTGCTTGAGTCTGTCCAAAATACTCTTCCTGTGACTTCCAGATCCATTTCCCTTTCGACGGTTGATGCCAGTCTACTTCCCAATAACGCAGCTTGAAGCTCGAGCCGTGGTATTGAGATCGGCTTCGTTGGAGTTACTTGCGCTTTCCCAGCAACCAAAGCTATGTTTACTACTCCGTCTTGATCCACTGTCCTCCAGTAGACTGCGGTGGCGTAGGCTTCTTCACTAGCATCCGTGAAGGTGTGAAGTTCTCCTTTTTTATGATGTGGAGACAGGCATCTAGGGATCTTCAGGTTCTTCAAAACGGTGACTTCTTTGAGGTATTTTGCCCAGGCTTCTTCTTGTTCAGGTAAGATCTTCTCGTCCCATCCAATCTTCGAACGCCAGATGTCTTGAATTAGTTTCTTCCCCTGGATAAGTACTGGCGCTGCGAATCCCATGGGGTCGAATGTTGACATCACTGCACTTGCCACTTCTCTCTTTGTTGGTGTCTTTTCCCCACTGAGTATTTGTGGAGATGTGTTGCGGAATCCCACATTGAAGGCTAGGGCGTCTTCATTAATGAGCCATCTGAGTCCTAGAGTTTTCTCTTCTGAGGAGAACTCCTTGACGTCTTCTTTTGACTCATCCTGGATGCTCTTCAGTACTTCCGGTTTGTTGCTTCCCCACTCTTTTAAATGAAGACCAGCTTTGGCGTGGATTAATTGCACCTCTCTTGCTGTTTTCCTTGCCTCTTCAATCGTCGAAAAGCTCTGCAGATAATCGTCCATGTAGTGGTTAGACTTGATTGCTCTCACCGCCTCAGGATATTCTTCTTTGAAGTCTTCTGCATTTTTGTTCATGACGAAGATTGCAGTTGATGGCGACGATGCTGCTCCAAATATGACAGACTTCATCCTGTATTCCTCTGGCTTCTTAACTCTGTCACTTCCTCTCCACAGGAATCTAAGGCTGTCTCTGTCTTCTTCTCGCATTTGGATACGCAAAAACATTTCCTTTACATCAGCCACCACAGCAACCGGTCCCTCTCTGAATCTTATTAGGACTCCAAAAAGTGATTGCAAAAGATCAGGTCCAGGCAGCAAGACGTCGTTCAGGCTCTTCCCTTCAAATTTAGCTGCAGCGTCCAGGACTATTCTCGGCTTCTTCTTTATAGGATGTACCACAGCAAAGTGAGGCAGATAGAAGGTCCTCCCCTGCGTTGTTTCAGCTGGCGCCTTCTCTGCGTAGCCCTTCTCCAATAGCTGGCTTATCTGATTTTCATATGATGTCTTCAACTCTGGGTCCTTGTCGAGCTTCTTCTCTATATTCATGAGACGCTTGTACGCTTGATGATAGTTGTTTGGCAGCGTCTCTGCTTCGCTCTTCCACAGCAGCCCCGTTTCAAATCTTCCATCTGGTAGTCTCTTTGTGGTTTGTTCCAAGACATCCAAGGCTCTCTTGTCGGCGTCGTTGCTTGGGCGGTTCGGCATCACTCCCATGGCGTCGATGTCGAAGTGACGTCGCACTAGAGCTTCGGTTTCATCTTCTACCAGACGGCTATGATTGACGAAGTTGACTGGTGTGTTGCTTCCGTCTTCACATCCATGAAGAACCCAGCCTAGACTCGTAAGTGAAGCAACTGGCTCTGACTTCTTGCCCTTCTTCAGTCTTCTCGTAACGATGAGTCCCCAATTATCTTGCCCAATCAGCAAACGTGGCTCTTCTTTCTTGAATACAAGCTGATTCTTCAAAGGCCGGAGATGCTCACATCTTTCAATGATTCCGTCTTCCACTTCTTGCTTCGCAAGTCTCAACTCGTCAATTGTTCTGACTGCGATTGTCCTCTTATCTTTGCGATGAGCTCCTTTGATTTTAATATTCAACTTCTGAGAATTCCCTTTCTTGAATGCATTTCCTCCAATTGTTTCAATTGTGATTGGTTCTGTAATTCCCTCTGCTCCAATCTTTTTAGCGATGGACGAATCTAAGAGTGTCACAGTCGATCCTTCATCCATTAATGCTAACACTCGCACTGTTCCTTTTGGGCCATATAAATCCACAGGAATCACTTTAAGATAAGCCCTTCCATCTGTAGAGGTGCATACTGAAGATATGATGTCAGTAGATTTCTCACACTTCAGAGTATTACAGCAGGGATTCTCTTGCTCTTTATTTGAAGTCGCAGCCGGCGGCACATCAGTGTGGAGACTTATGTGGTGCCATCTTGTACACTTCTTGCAAGGTGGAGCTCTGCATGTTCTTCTTGAATGGCGATAGCGAAGACACTTGAAACACAGCTTAGCTTTCTTGGCCATTTCCCACTTCTTGTCTATGTTTCCATCCTTAAATGTCTTGCATTCGTAGATCCAATGTTCACCTTGACACGCAGGACATTCCGCCTTCTTAGGTTGCTGTTGAGCTTCCGCTTCTTGCACATTATGAACACATTTCTTCGACACAGATTTCTTCGGCTCCCAGGACACTTCAAGGGGAGCAAAATCACTACACATATCAGCTTCCACTTTTTGCACAGTATGAACACTTTTCTTTGTCACAGTTTTCTTCGGCTCCCATGACACTTCAGGGGGAGCAAAATCACCACACATATCAGCTTCCACTTCCAAAAATTCACTGATGAGTTCCAATTCCGGTTTCTCTTCCTCTCGGCGGCTTCTATAATATATAAACCATCTGTATTTCATGTTTGATGGCATCCTTTCGATCAAACTCTTCATTGTTTCTGGCGAACTTAAATACTGGCTCTTCCCAAGCGCCTTTATTGTTGCTACTGAGTTCTTGACATGGCTGGCGAACGCGCAGATATCACTTGGAGATTCTTGTACCCTTTGTAGACTCTTCAATTTCTCCAACTCTGCTAATGCGATGGCCCCTGGTCTCCCAAAGCGAGCTTCTAAACCCTTCATCACTTCCTGTGGTGTCTCGGCGGTGAATAATAAACTCTTCACGGCATCCTTTGCTCTCCCTTGAAGTGCTCTTCTTAGCCGAGCCAAGTTCTGTGTATTCGTGAACGAGCGCTCGGTATCTTCAAAGGATCTTCTGAACGCCAACCATTCTTCACTGGCACCGTTGAAGTTAGGTAGCTCGATCATGTGCTTTGAGATACTATGTTCAGTAGATTTCTGAGACATCTTCGTTATGATCAGAGCCAATTCTTGTATGTCGCTCTTCTTTTCTTCTACTTGTGGAGGGTTCGGCGTCGGCGGCGCGGCACTCTTTTCCACAGGTGCAGCCTTGTCCAGCCATCGCTCCACTTGATCTCGATGGTCTTGCAAGTCTTCAAACTCGTCTTCGTCCGAATCCAACTGCAGCAGCTCCAGCTCGGCTTGTGCTATCTTCGATCTGGCCTCAGCTACTTCCAGTTCCCTTTTGGCGATTTGCATTCTTGCTTCCACTTCTGCCCTTTTTGATGAACGTATGGAGCGTACATCATGCGGCTTGTCGAATCTTGTCGCCTTCGGACGAGCACCCAGTCTTGACTCCATCGCAGATCGTTCTTCTTCAACCTTCCTTAATATCCTTCGCTCTTCCGCTTCGGTGATACGCGCTAATAATTCCGGATCCTTAGCTATCGAACGCGTTACACGAAGCGCGGGTGATTCAGCTCTAACGGCAGCGGTACCGGAGCGTGACGCGGCGTGCCCTCTTTCAGCGGGTGCGGGGGGCGGGGGGGCGGCGCGAGCGGCGCGAGCGGCAGTATCCCCTTCCGCAACACGGTCTCCTTGTGCGGCGCGAATAGGAGACATCGAACGGTCGCGTTGTTCCGCGGCTGCAACGGTGCGATCAGGCAGCGCGGACGCGGTCGCGGTGCGCTCTCCTGCGGCGCGAGTAGAAGGCGCGGACACTGTAGGGTTCCCCACGGCGCGGTCGGGGGACCCAGGCAACGGCGGCGTGCGTCGCGTCATCGTCGACCGGCTGGAGATGTCCGTTTCGGTTTCTGCCGGTGTTTCCAGGCTCCAATCTGTAGTGGTGGTCTTCCCTGTTGCGGACGTCGATCTCGTAGTAGGCATCGCGTTTCCCCACGATCCGGCTCGAAGGACCACGAAAATGTGGTTGACTAGCGAGCGAGTGGACTGTAGTTTTGGCTGGCTGACGATGTTTGGTTCGATGAGCCGGGCTGGCGGGATGTGGAACAGGCTGCCACTATATCACACGACGTATTCCGCTTGGCGTTTCTAGACCGGAGGTCGCACTTGCAGGGATTCCTCTTATTAAAACCACAATGTTCTTGATAGCACTTGTTTTTCCTTTTATTTTCGAGCTGATTCACAATTCAATGATATTGGCACACTTATAATAGCACTGGAACACACTTATGCTGGAAACACTTATTAGCTCTGGCACACACCTTCATTTAAAATTGGCCTTTATTATATGCAAATTCCCTGACACGCAATTCGTCAAATCATTGACGAGTACACTTCCGAAGGGTGGGGGAAGTTGCATACTTACAATGAACTCTTCATACAAAACTGTGTCTAATTATTGACATGTACACTTATGAGTGGTGGGGGAAATCTCATACATTCACTTCTATTGAGATTTACATTTGCCTTAGTTTTATGTTCAATATTTACAGTTTTGCTTCGTGGCGACTATTCAACTTATACATTTTAGCCTAATTTTCCTATTCTATATACAAACTAATTATTTACACGACCTTCTGTTTTAGGTATTATTCGTAGCGACTATACTACACTTATGCTACGAGTCAATATGTATAAAAGGCACTTAATACAATATTGGCATCTATACCTAACTATGTAAATAATCAGCCTTATTACTATGGGAAATAAAACTACCATGATTTATTTGCCTACCTAGTACATAATCTACCTTAAATACATAAAATTTTATATATTACTAAAGTCCGTCGCTAACAAAAGTAGTAGTAGTAAACACAAAAAAAACCTTAATTTTCAATTTTAAAATTTTATTTTCTTCAACATCTGGCAAGTAACCGTGTTTAATTTAAAGTAACCAGCAGCAACGTGAACCACCGAGCGAACATTTGCGCGAAGTCGTTGAACCCCTGAACAAAAACTCCCCCGCGAGTTTCAGCGTACCGACGCGAGCGTTCTCACGCCGAGCCCTGAACTCTGACACCGGTAAAAACTAGGCGAACTGTTCGTTTCTACCCTCATTACTTATGTAGGTACTAGATCTAATATAATAATAGATTGTTACGATTTATTCTTGTATGGGTAACTTGCCCTAGTTAACAGTTAGCATTTGTAAACAGTAACTTCTGTAAGGGCACAGAGATAGTAGTGATTTTAACGCACGGGTAGGTTTTGCAATTATCATCATATATTTTGGGTTACAAGGCCAGATCATTTATGCTTACCTTGGTTAAGTTCTTCAAAAACGCCGCGGCTTAATTATGCTTTTCCATCGCTCACTGTTTTAGGTATACGTTGCTTATGTGCTTTAAGACAAGACCTTTTTATTTTCGATAAAAAAAAACCTTCAAAAAGTATCAAATCAATTGCAGTAAAGGCTTAATCACTATTCCAACTGGTTCGTCTAATCCTCTCGTTTTACCAATATACTTAATGCGATTGTAATCGTGTGTGCACTTTTTATGAATTTAGAAGATGCGGTAATAAGTAGGCTGTGACAGCAACGGAAGTAGCTTTTCACTGCGAATGTTGCTACCGGAAGCCAGCCCCCGCCGCGAACTCTCATTATTCTTCCGGCAAATATGTTTTGACTACCTCCATTACCTCTTTCGGCGCCCGGACGTCGAAATGATCTTCGAACGAAGTCATTATGATGATTCTATCATTATCAATCATTAAAGGGTGCGACTAATCGACACATGTTCTGTCGACTTTTAAAAAATGGAGAAAAATGAGATTTGAATATCTACTTAAAATTAAAATTTTTAGGTTACTTACAAGTTTTTATTATTTGTTTTAATGTATATAAAAAGTAGCCCTTATCTGTTTTGTCACCTACTTCAATCCTTAATTAACATATTCCATGAAAATTAAGTTACAATAAGATAAGTAGCAAAGCATTAAACATATATAGAAGTTGTTTAATTTTATAAAAAAAAATGCTAAACTAAAACCTAGAAAATATTTAAATTAATTTATATTAATACTTAATTAAAAATGAAAAAAAAATTATACCTTTACGTTATTCATATCATACATTTATAGACTACATGACACATTCACAACATGAACCAATGCAACCTTCATAACGTACTTGTTACAATTACGGCAAAAACGGTAAAACTATTTGCACAAATTCTTCCTTTTTTTGCACAATCAATAACGGTATTTTCGATTATGTCTATAGCTGTCATCACTTCCCGATCGCACTCAAAATTGTGGGAACAAATTATCGCAAACACTTTTTTTATAATGCAAAAAATCCTCGCACAAAACATTCTGCTAACACTCCCACGCTTCGAAAGGGTTGAGTATTGCACCTGACCTATATTAAATCGCTTAAAAAACCATGTTTTCTTTTGCATTTTTTGCTTTTTATTCTCATTGTGATGCGCAGATAATGCAATAGATTTGTAATGTATCCATAATTTTTGATTGTTAATGAGGATATTATTATACCTTAGTACGTATATGATAATATATCCGCAAACAGAAAATTGTATTTTTAATAATTAATTAATTAATGTCATATTTTTTATTTTAAAATTTCCTCAAATTATGTGTGTTTATTTAAATGTTTGTTAACAAAGCACATCTATCGCATTTTCTTACGTAAACCTACAGAAGTAGTAAAACTACGTGTTAAACCAATTTTTCGAAACCTTCATTGATGGCAAATTTGTAAGCTAATTTTATAATTTTCATAACCAAAGATTGAGTTAACTAAATGGTTTACTTTGCAAATGATTAAATTAGTAGTTATACATTATTTCGGTCGATTAAAATCATTTTGAAAAGAATATTCATCTGAAATCCATAATAATTTTGTTTTTACCTAAACGGTGAGCGTGGTCACCCCACTTGCACAACCTGAGTTGCGCTTGCGCACAATAAGCGCATTGTCGCCGGTGCACGCAGGTAGAGCTAAAGGGTTATCCGCTTATGCAAAAAATACCATCCGATTAACACTCGCTTCAAACACGGTTTAGCTTTTTAATATTCTAACGTTGTTAAAAGCTTTATGGCCTTTATCCTGACGTGTGCGTTGCAGTATTTTATGATAATTAATAATAAAATTTTATGATAAAATAATTTACTTCGCAAGCTTTGCGTCAGTCAAAATAAGTTTATTTTCTATCTTGCAACTAAATAATCAAGAGATTCCTTTGGATCGCTTTTAATAAATTTTGTTTCAAAAAAAGGCTCTTTAAAAAGATTGTTTTTTTTTATATGAGTATTTATACATTTTCATAATATAAAACATTCTTAGAATATGCTAAGTATGTATCCAGATTTTTGGATTAATGAAATCATCAATCTTGCCTTGCATTATTTAATTGAGGAACGAACGAAAAGATTGCAGGAAATGTGTTCTAAAACTAGGTACGTAGTTTATCATGTGCGTGCTTATGTTTTGGTTAGCGCTTTAACAACCAGTAGCTACGTGAATTTGGCGGCCTTTAAACGAATGAGCTCATTAAGAATTCATTGACGAGAACGCGTGAGCCGACAAGGGAGGGTGAAAAGGCCGACAGGCGATGTGTTGCAAAATGAATAAATTGTGCCGGGAAATTAGGGGCAGTTCGCTAAGGTAACGGCTGCCAGGTTTCAATAATGCAAGTCTTGTGTTCGACGTTAGAACCAGTTGGATATAGATTACATATACGATTAGAGGTCTAGGTTTTTTGGTCGAAGAAATTACAACGCGAAACATAGCATACCTAATGAGTTGAACGTCGACATGATAATGTCACGGCAAATAGTTGCAATCGACAGTTTGCAACCGCGCCCCTGTCTCGTATTATTCATTAAACAATTACATTTCATCGTAGTGTCGATAATAACATCAAAGTTCAATTTATTTTGCAGTAATCAAATACATGGAAGTACAAAATAACAAGCGAAAAGAGCTGGTTTTTATATTATGGAACCTTATATAGCGGGGCATGTGTGTTCGTGGCGATAGCGCGTGTCAAACGACGGTGAGCGCCGCCTAGATTGGATTGGTCGCCATTAGTGGCATATCTATCTTGAGCACGGAGGGTTTCGAAAGGTACGTTAAGTCGTTGGGCCAGGCTGTGTGGGATGCCTTCTCACACAGCCGGGGAAGTCGCTTCATTGTATTAATCAGTATTGCCAAATCCAGGACCATGAATAATACCTAGGAAACACACTCGGATAAATAAGAAGAGCGAATTTTTATATAAAATCTCGGTCTTGAACAACTGATGACCCGACCTCAGTAAATAGTTTAAAACTAACATAAACAAGAGAGATTCGAAGCGAAAAAAAATACAACGCAGAAAGCCCCCTAAGACCATCCGAATTAAGTCCAATACTTGATACTTATAAACTACTGAAATGAACGAAATTACAATAATTAAGTATACTTATTAAAATAGTTCACTTATAAAGTAAACATAAGTAAAAAAACACAATACTTTACTCGATAATTTAAAGACAAAGTTACTAAACCACTATTTTCATATGTCAGTGATATATATTTATAAACGTTGGCGTCTTAACATTTATGACGGCAGTATTTCATATAACATATGCATAGATGAGTAAAAAACTGCATTATACTGATCTGTCTGCGCGAATGTACAAAAAACAGACTGGGCGAGCACCATGTGCAGTCGCAGGTGCCCTCCGTTCCCACACAACCCTTTCAGCAACCTCTGGCACTGCACCCCCGCACCTCAACTCCTCCCGCTAAACTGCAAGAAACACACAAATCAACTACCACTCTAAAATTAACTCTATCCCTTTCAATCACATATCAAATTCCAACACAAAAATCTTACCTCATACGCTATTGTAACTCTCAAATGATCATTAGCTCCAAATTCTACCTGTCTCGATTATATTTATAGAGGCTGTCGTGTCATTAGATTTATTGTGGATATAATGCAATCCTCTACATTTTTTGCCTTTCGATTTGGTCAATCTATGTAGATTATTTAATAAATAATCAAAGCCGGGGAAAGTAAAATTTCATGTTATCATTTTTTTTATTTGCAAATAAATATTTGGGTAAAAGTAATATAGCTGTTAATTTTGCAAATATTTAAATAGAATATACATTTTAAATTTTATTTTGTATTAAATATAGTGCGCGCACTGTTTTGGCAGTAACCTTCTTTTCAAGGTTTATGATAAATTAATATCTCTATTTGTGTCACAATGTTATTTACGCTGATTTTTCTCGATGTCGATTTTTCTTTATTAATGGCTCGTGAATATATAATGTCTATAGTTATCTTTATTTATTTTAGTTTATAGTTTGTTTTAGTTTATATCTCTATGTTTTTATAAAAAAAACCTGAAAATGATATGATTAAGCCTTTTGGAAATTGTTGAACGTAATTAGTTATAAGGTAAAAGAATAAAAAGTTATTACGACAAAACTATTCAAATTATTAAAACTAACATGATAGAGGTAAAATGTATTGATCCAGTAATTAAACACCAAAAGCATTAATTACATAACCGCAACTCCAAACTCTTAAATTATGCGGCACTATAACGATCGATGCATGGATAGATTGTAATTACTATGGGTTGGAAGCCAAAATATGGCGGGTAAACAAGCAGATGTAAGTGTAAAGGCAAAGTAGGCTTATATCGGCATGATCTGCAACTGTAGTGCAGCTTGCCCAGGCGGCCAATGGCGGCCCTCGAATGGACGACGCCTCATTAATTCTAATTCACCACTATTGAAGATGCCAAGGAAATGCGTATGGTTGCATAAATAACGCATACGTTTAGGGTGAAACAGTTGTCCGGTGTGGATAACCACTAGATTACATATAAAGTTATTAATTTTTTTTTTTTTTAATACGTTCTACTTAGAATGCAATTGCTACGGCGTAGCACATTACATTACTAGTTTGTTGCAAAAAAAGTGCTACGTCGTAGCGCTTCGTGCGAAAACGTAGCGGCTTCTACGGTATTTGCAATGGGGTGCTACGACAAGCGTTTTTAATGTAATATGACGTTATTTTATTAGTATTCATATCATAGAACTAGTAACGCGGCTCTAATAGAAGTAGCATGACAAGCTAAACTGTCTTACCACTCATACACGATATTTACGTGTATGCCATCCTTGGGTTCACAGTCTACTAATGTCTATTGCGGAGTATATACAAGGACAACAAAAAAAATCAATTTTGGGTATTAATGCCGATTTATGCCTTCACAATATGTAAAAATAATTGTATAAATCCAAATATGAGTTCTCCTGATACTTCTTTTTACGTTTTATACAAGTTAAAGCCTTATATTATGTAAAATACTACAGCAAATTCAACGCCATTTTGAATGAAAAAAATATTATTCAGTCAAGAACATATGCTAAGCATAGTGTTGTTGCTCTTACGTTTCTTTCGTCAAGTATCGATAAACGAAGTTAGAAGGCAAGTTTGGAGTAAAATTCGGGTTTAATTATCAACATAATTCTTGTAGGTAAATGTCAACGGGAAATGAATGAAGAAACCAGTTTCCGAAATTGCTAGTGTTACCATTAAATTCCGGAAGATGCCAATTATTCTTGTTTGTAACGTCTTACTAAAAATGTTTACTTATTATACGACAATCTTCGGGATCGAAAAGAAAAAACGAAATGCCTGGTTTTCTTATCTCCCTGTGACATCTGTTGAAGTAAAACTAGACGTAGGTTTTAACGTCAAACCCAGAGAGATGGTTAAGAAAAATCAGATAATTGGGTTTTCAAAGTCCAATGGACTACAAAATCATAATAGTGGCATTCACGCTATTTTTAACCCAAAAAGAGGGGTATTATAAGTTTGACGTATCTGTCTGTAGTAATGGATAAAGCGATTTCAGTTTAGTTTTTTTTGTATTAACGGTGACTTATGTGCGAGTGTTTTTAGATATATGTTTGATGAAAATCGGTTGAGTCGTTTGTAACTTGTGGGAGTGAAAAGGGAAAAGAATAACCGCATGCCTGCAATTATATACTCGAGTGGGTCTGATATGAAAACGCACGTGATGCGTTAAAAATAAAATGTTTAATGAAAATAGGTTAAGCTGTGAAAAAGCTCTAGGGGTATTAGTGGGGAAAACACCTAATGCCTGGAAAATATATGGGTGAGGGGTAGAGGGGGAGAAATAAGTCTAACTACAGACAAAATATAAATAAATATAATAAAAAAAATATCAAAACAATGATGCCAGGCCTTAGAGGGTCCAATGACCTCTGTGACGCAAGAGTGTGCAGGGTGAATTGAGCTTTTACCCACTTGATATGAATTAATAATCAAAAAAGGAAACGGACGCCAAATAAAACATTACAGCAGCTATTAAATATTAGCTTTACAGTATATTGACTTTAGAAGCCTCTAATACATTATGCAAGCAACTTGAAAACGTTAAATCAAGCATGACAAATATGCCCCACGACGTCAAACCGCCACGCGTAGCGTTTGCCCCTTCTACCATACCAAGCCTCGGGGGAGGTGGCATGGTCAAGACACCTATTTCCACGAGACGTGATCGTACCATCGCAGGCTACTCTTTAGAAGCTATCTATCTGCTATGTCATGGACATGAAGGCTGTCCCGAACGTGGTGGGTGTTTCTAACGCGGTCTTTCCGCGATATTTCACACATCCAGTGCGGCGGACAGTTCTAATGATCGTTTTATAGACCTGACTCTTGAACCTGACCGGCATTCTGGAATCACAAGTGAAACCAGCCATCTCAGGCTATTTTGCTCATGCTCCTGTTTGCTTCGACTTCTGGTTATTTTTTCATATTGTTTCATGATATACTTATCGTGTCGAGTCTAGCTAATTACCACCACCGCCAAAACTAGTACTCCGGAACTGACAATGCATTGTTTGTGATTTAATAGTTTAATAAATAGAATTCTTCAAGTCAGACCATGCTAGCCCATACAGATATAAACCTTACATTATGATTAAATTTAAATAGTGAAATGAAATCAAATATTAATAAAAACCAATAAAATATAACAATAATAATTCAACGTATTCTCGTTATATCGATGCTACGCGAATCTGTTACTTCACTAATTTTGCCTGCTGTCATGTCAGAATGGCAACAAATAGACGTAATAATTTTACGAATGGAATGAGTTATTACCTTTAAGAGTGACGATAAGCATTGAACATCGTGTCTCTGTCACTGAAAAATATATATATGGCCATCGCGTGAAAACACATTATTATCTCACTAATGATACATACCTATTAATTATATGGTTTCGTGCGATTGGCAAGTCGTCCTGGTTATTTAAAACATAACAGATTTTTAATATGGATATAGTCATTATAAGATGTTATTAGGTTAGCTTATTATGCAACTAGCGACCCGCCCGGCTTTGCATGGGCATAATAACCTTGCTCTTAAATCACTCTTATCTATTTAAAAAAAAACGCATCAAAATCCGTTGCGAAGTTTTAAAGATTTAAGCTTAAAAAGGGATAAAGGACAGTGATAACCGAAGACAAGAGGTCCGCTTCAGAAGGGAATAAATTAACCGGCTTGGTATTACATGGATCTCATAACTTTTGACGGTAGAACAACTAAGCGAGACTTGGAATTTTTATAAGTTTTGTTTTTGATGGTATCTCATTTCTTTTTGTAGATTACAGAGAACTACTTACGACATACATATTGCCTCTTGATAACGCGGGCGAAGTATAAGTATGCAGATACACTGGTTCGTTCACTGCGAATGTAACTTTGTTATCCTATATATTTATATGGGATTACAAAGTTATTTATGCAGTTGGTGTATCTAGAAAACTGGACCGAAATTGCAAAATATTTTAGTTTTCCCTTGGGTTATATACTAAACATTAATTACATTCTAAATTTGAAGCTTATGTATATGGTGCAGTGCCACTACCGCGCTCCAAGATTCTTGCTCTGACTGCAACAACGCAATTTTCTGACATAACTGCAAATCTATTAACAGATTTGGTACTTAACATTTGGCCATAGCCTAGATGACCTATGGATATCAGCTCATTAAGATTAGTTCAGTTTATCATATTCAGTGCTGTTATTTGAAAGAGCGAGTAAAAATAATTTTATAATGTTGCTCTAGTTTATGGAAATTAAGTAAACTGTGACTAATAGATAAGACATATATCGGGCATAAATTTATACCAATTTTCCAGTCAGAATTTCAAAAGAGAATTTTATTGTAAGTACACTCATCTATAAGTAGGTACATATAAATTCGAGGATGAAATGGCTTCGTTTTCCTGTCTATCTATTTAATTAGATCATGTATTCAAACATAACAATAAATAATAGTAATTACTAGTAATATCACGCTAGTGATACTCCATGTATCAGTACTATTATCTATTCTGTGGTATCACGAGCGTAGATAGCCTAAAGTAACTGTGCGCTCATCTTTCCCGGCCTTATTTTATATTATGATTATATACTATATATTTATTTTTATATCTTCGCTCTAGCGTGTTTTTCCCGGTTGCGTCTTCAGCTTACGCTTCAGAGCCCAGGGTACGCTATTAATCATGGTTCAATGAAGCGATTGACGTCTGACCTATGTGTCATATTTATTTATATATAATAGTAATTATAAATAAAAAAATAGTATGTACTTGGTAAATAACAGTCGTATTGAGAACGAGAAGGTATCTTTATCTCCAGACCAGAACAAAACCTACGCTCAAACATTACAAACGGCAATACCGTACGTACACTTTTTTACGAATGTGAACTTTTTTCTATTGCTCGAGAATATACATGGAAACTTTTCCTGCTCAGACTCATCTTTTTGTGTAGGTGACACGGTCAATTGGAAATGCATACCCTGGTGTCAGAGTTCGTCGGAAGGCTTTCCCGGCCTCTGACATGGTTGCTTTAACGACTACCAGAGGGCAGCTGGGACCATCATCTTTATTATCAGACAGTCAGGTGGTTCAAGCCTGCAATGTCCTAACCAAACTGGAAACAACTAAATAAGCTCCCACGACCCCTGGGTCTAACAGGCTCAGACTGCTTAGTTGGTCGGAGTGGAAATACAGTGCATTTGTACTAAGCCTTAATCCTGTGTCATAAAGTCTTTTTTGTTTGATTTTGCAATAAGAAAAGTTTGTGAACTCATTCCATAATGTGTGTATTTAATGACGGACCCCCCCTCCTACCCTCCCTTACCTCAGCCCGTACCCCCCGCAAACGGCGCGCTAGGTTCCCATACATTTAATGTCATATGTTACATCTATCTTAAGTGACGCAATTTTTTTTTTTAAATCTATGATTCATATCTATAGCATGCATATTATAGCAATATGAAAGTCATAATAATTGTTTTTGCCAAAAAAACGAAACCGACTTCAATTCCTAAACTAAAAAGGATGAAATAATTAATAAATTGTTGTTTAAATATGCCTCATATCAAACATTTAAATAAATATGAAGTCGGTGCCGATTTTTTTAATAAAATATGCTAATTAACGAGCCAGCAGCTAGTCAATGAATTCGTGAAATTGGCACCAACTTCAAATTTATTTAAATGATTGATATGAGGCATATTTAAACAACAATGTATTAATTATTTCTTCCTTTTTAGTTGAGGAATTGAAGTCGGTTTCGTTTTTTTGGCAAAAACAATTATTTTTCACTTTTTAGTTTTGAATACTCAATACCTTACAACTAAAAAGTTGTAAACACGATCATTTTTGAAAGTCGGGTAAACGTCATCAGCGTCGTGTCACCTTACTGACATGGAATATATAAAAAAATACCCAAATCTCAATAAAATTTGAAGAGTTCCCTCGATAACTCCATGATTCCATCATCAGATCCTGATCTGATGACTATGAAATCATCTAGAAAGTTTACCCTTTCTAACAAAAAAAGAATTTTACAAATCGATTCAGTGGTCTTCGAGTAATCGAGCAAGATATATTACAATCAAACAGTTGTAAATACGTTGCATTTTTGAAAGTGGGTTAAATTTTCCAGCATCGTCTCATCTACGTCCCACCTTACTAACTTGGAATATATCAAAAAATACCCATGCCCAATACAAAACTTGAAGAGTTCCCTCGATTTCTCCATGATCCCATCATCAGATCCTGACCTGCTGAATATGGGACCAATCGGAAAGTATACCCTCTCGAATAAAAAAAAAATTTTTCAATTCGGTCCAGCCGTCTTCCTGTAATCCGGTAACACATAAAAAAAAAAAAAAAACGCCAACGAATTGATAACCTCCTCCTTTTTTTTGAAGTCCGTTAACAAATAGCCATACATATACTAAGTACTACAAAAAAAAATTACATGTTTCAAATAAATTTATTATTCACAAATTTTAATGTAAATGCGAAACTGGAAATGAGATAAGAAATAATGTGTTTTTTGTTTAAATCATAAATATTTTTTACATCAAGTGGGCAGAGATATGAACGGCAAAAGGAAACATTTTGTGTAGGGTTGCGATTTATTGCGGACGTCGACAGCCGGTGTCCTTTCTGCTTTAATTGGCTACAAAACGCAACCCATTTAAAAATGCCCAATGATAACGGGACATCACAGTTTTTGTGCCTATTCTAGATAATCTTTGCACATTTTACTCTTTTTTTTTATTTTGACTTGATACGAGAAATCCTAGTTTGAAGTATTTTGTTTTGTATTTAACAATAAGAATCTGACAAACAAGTTTTTTTAACTAAGTAAGTATTACATACCTTTGTTAAACTCTCTTTTGATTGCTCTGCTCTTTGTCTTCTATTAACTTTATAAAATGAAGAGAGGAACTAAATAAGAACACTATTCACAATACTTTTAAACAAGGAAAATGATCCTAGTTAGATATGTAATAGCAGCCGAAACAGCAATTGTTTGACGAGGATCTCACAAAAAACTAAAAGACAATCAAATATTGGACCATCCGATATGCAGCGAGTGTTTCCGTAACTGATATTTCTCATTAAGGCAGCTTGTTTGCAATACGATAAAAAAGTAGTGTCCGAGGGTAGCCGGTGGCCGCGGGAAGGGTTGCTCGGCTATCTCAACCCCTGAGGGCTGAGGAACGGAGGTAAATAAGCAGATGGTCACGGTACAAAATAACAATAGTACAAATAGATAATTCTGATTGATTATGTACCACACTATTACTGCTACTATGAAGGTAACATGTAACAATTTCAGCCAATCCCATTCAAAGCCACTGTATGATCAAGTAGCAAAATCAATAAGTTTTTGAAGATTTCTATAATCGCTATGCTTTGGCGACAACTGCAATAAATAAGAATTTCAAACACTTACTTTCCTTAATTAGTAGCTGTCCTTTAACTTGATAAAATTAACATTTATAATAATAAATTACAACCTAAATTGCTGCCAAATGTTCTTTGCTATCTGCTTTATCTTTATTTTGTGAAATACGGCTAAAATTACATGATCAACAGTTATCGTATTCAAATGAGAGCGCATCGATTTCGGGTGCAAAGACCCGAAATATAGAGTGCAAACGAAATGCGATGCGAGTAGACGATTCAAATCAAAACACTTTTTATACTGCCACTTTTGTTTTATTTAACAGTGTGTAAATAAATACTCGAATGAACTATCTAACCTTTAAAACGTCTTTCGAAAATAATAACCTAAATTGTCAAAGTTTTCAAATTACTTGGTTGAGACGTATTATAATCATGTTTTAATTTTAAAAACATATGAATGTATACCTATCGTTTGTGATGTAAATACAATAAATGAAATCGAAAGTAATAAAAAAGAATCAGATGTGTATTGTAAAGTCAGTGGAGCACCAGGTAACTACGCAATTGTTCCGGTGATGCAGCAACTGGCCACTCATTTCTTTAATGTCTGCGTACCACGACATTAACAGTAAGATACTTCATCAAAAATTGTAATACATTGCGTCATTTGTACTTACTGCATTGATAAAAATTTAAGTTACAGCGTCAATGGATCTTCAAAAGTAAGGTATTTGATAAAAACCGTTGAGTTTGGTGTTAGTGGCGGTCACGATGCGTTATATACGTAACGGTGCATCAGTGACTGACTCACGGGGAACTGACCTAGGGGCATGCAGCAGAGTGCATTGACGCCGCCGCCGACGCACTTATCACTGGCATGCCTCTTCAGAGATAATGCATAGAAAATGCCCTTTTGGAATGATGAATAACTCATATGTTGTCTAGCTGATAGGAATTACATTTACAGTTCAAAAACACGAATTAGTTACATTGTCGACAAATCACTTTGACCTCTCTGGTAGTGGATTATAATATCAATATACAACGAATTACATTGCCTCAAATTACACGTAATAGGGATGTCGACAAGGTCTTGAAATAGCAAAAGCATGTGATACCATGGCGTACATTATGCGAAATAACAGGCATAATTTTTGAACAGGAATTGTTTAAATAAATAAACAATAAATGTATACGGATACTTCACACAGATTACAGAAGGATACTGGACGAAAGTTACTCTACATGTGGTGGATCTTGACTCTTCCAGTATAGCTTTCCTGGTTGCATCTTAAGTTGTATTATATATGGGCAGGGACTATCGACCCTAGTTCCGCTGATTGTTCCTTCCTCGTGTTTGACAATGAATTCTAAAGCTGGAGACAACATGCTAAATTAAAATTTAAAAAGATTTCTTAGAAAACTATTTAAAAAACCCTACTACTCATTTATAAATTCAGTTGCATGGTCAATTAACTTCGCACTATTAATTCTTTAGCATTGGGTAAATATAGCAAACATGTTCTGAAACCAATTGAAAACAAGCAACGGAAATTTTATTATCATATACAGTTATAATCGTGAAATCGTCAACTTGACCGTAATTCGTATGATCTAGCCAAGGCCCAGGCGGTGATAAGGAGGTGTTTCACAATAGCAGAATTATTTGCGGTGCGGAGGGCGCCTCGCCTTGAGATGCGCGGCACAAACAACTGTAGTGAACACTTGCGCCTGCGCTGAAACCTGGCACAATCGCATGCTGAAGTGATACGACTGTGTTCTATATGTATATGCAAAACAAACAATATTACAACAAACAAATAAGCAAATGTAATCAAGTACAAAATGGAATACTTTTAAGGAATAAATCATTTAGGAGACAAATGAATACTTATGAAATATACATACAGATCAATCTAGCCCCAAAGAAAGTTTGAAATTTAAGTTAATAAATATTTACCCAACGTATATAAAAATATATATTTGATTAACTACCCAAGAGCCAGGACGATTGTGTATTGACAATTTTCCAATTAGATTTTCCCAGTTAGATCTTATATGCACAATACTATAATACTTAATTTAAATATGAGACGGGCATTTAACTGAATTTAATACATGTAATAACAGTTTAATTGCATAAATTTTACGTGAAGCTGCGTTCCAGTGGAAATTTCAGATCAATAAAGAGCGAGTCCAGTACGTTTGAGTGACAATGACATAAACCATCCTTAGGAATGCTTCTGTAGGTGAAATTCAACACCTGTCGAGGTACATCTAATTTACATATGTTATTCCTACCGTTGCTTCTTTCAACATCGGAAGAAAAAGGGTAATCAATTGTTAAACCGGAAACCACGATGCTAAGGCACCCACAATGACCTTGCTATTATTTTACCTAACATCTCTCAAGCTACTCATAAATTACCTATATTACGTGATCTCATGTTTACTACTATATTGGCGTACGTGACAGTGCGAAACCATGAAACATTTTCAGCGGCGACTGTACCTGCCGGGTGCGCACACGCCGGCACAGCGTAGGTACTCAGTAAGTGGGTCAATGGCGGCGCGTGACGCTGACGCGGCCCTTTGCAGGGCGAGCCTTGAACCGCCGAGGCGGCAGAGTATTCACTGTTTTTCCGCTAAAAATAACAATATAAAAATATATATATACGCTTAGAGGTTACTCTTGACAATTTGTTATATCGATAGTTGAGAAGACAAGGTGGTGAATACGGAAACACAATAGAATAGTTAATTACTAGTCAAATCATGTTTAAGTAGAGGTATCTACTCCTTTTAAGTCAAATGTCTCAAAACCACAAAATTTCATACGAATAAAAAATGTGCCACATATAATTATTCTCATCAAATAATATTCACACTTGTTATTTTATATTGTCTATAGCCAAGACCCATTTATATTTGAATGTATAGCAAACTTAGCAAAATAACATAATAAAATAATGTGGACAAGGACTCTATATAAATTATCAAAAATCTGTTGTTTATAATTGATATCATCATGTTAGTTTCGCATTCAGAGGTCCTAATCAGTTGTCTTGGCACGTTTTCGTATATCTATCTAGTTAGATGTTATAAATAGTTGCTAACTCGGCCTTTGCTCAGTAGGTCCAGCATCCCGTTGACCTCGCCAATTTGCTGATGACGCTATTGAGAGCGATCTATGAGGCGTGCGCTCTTGCGAAATACTGAAATGCTCCCACTGGTAGGTATTTATAGTTGTTTTTTTCATTGTTTATTTTAATTTCCACATTTTAGATGACAAATGTATACCTATCCTAATTAGAATAAATGCGTCTATCGTTCAATAACTTACTTACATTAACTTACTTTTCAAATTATTTCTTTTTACGTTTGCTTTATGTAAAAAAATAAATTAAAATTCCTCACAACTCAAACTATTATATAATATTCTTCAAAAAAATAAGTTACAAATATCTAATACTAGCTGATCCCCACGGTTTCACTCGCTTATTGTGTATATGAACGGTATGAACCTACCTTCATTATATAGCCTACCTTATACAAGAATTCTTATTCTTATGGAATGTAGATTAAAAGTCTTCTTTCAAATGCAAAAATGTTTTTTGAATCCGCTCAGTAGTTTTAAAGTTATCATCATTAAAAAAAAACAAACAAACTTTTCAGCTATATTATTTATTATTACAGTAAAGATATGTTATTAATCTAAATAATCAAAATTATTTTGATAAACCGCTCTTAAATTCAAATAATTATTTATAATAAATATCCTGTAATATGATCTGTAAAAAAAATAACTTCGCCGATAATCTAGCTTCGAAATGGGACTAAGGGGATATCTCTACGTTAATGCGCTTGTAGATAAATTTTGAAGTGTTTTTACTATGTTAGAGATAATTCTCGTTATACAGTGACAATGGCGAATCAAAGGGCCTCGTCGCTGACAGCGGAAGGTCTCGGCCTTCTTGCTTTGCCTGCGGTAAGCAATAGCATTGACAGGCTGCCCTTATGCAAATCGTCTTGCGCGTGCGCTCATACTTCCACTACCGGCTCTCGGCACAAGGGCCCTGTTAATTATAGTAAACGTATTACTTAAGTACTCATTCTTCGATGGACCTTCAATTTATACGCTGTTACTATCGTGACTATCAGCTGTGTAAATAAGGTTTCCTGGTAGAACCGTTAGGCTCGGAATATGGTATTGCCGATATTTTTGTTGTGCCGTTTAATAAAAATAAGATTGTCTTAGACATTTATATATATATGTATATCTATGTTTAAATATATGTAAAGAAACTGCATTTAATTCAAACTTGATATGTATATAGATAGATCTAAAACAAAAGTTTATAGAGTTTAATGTAAAATTAGATTTCATGCAGATTTAGGTTCTAAAAATAACTAGAAATTATCAGTAAGAGTATATTGAGAATATATAAATCCGTTTAGATAAATTTTATAAGACAGTGCAACTTAATAAAATAAAATTCGTAAGTATTAATAAATTCCAGTGTTATTTGATTTTTTGCTAGTGCTCCCACCAATAAAGTCCCACCGGGCTCGTAGTCCCACTAGCTTAGAGTTCGTGGTACCACTATTAATTTATATAAATATATTTCCAGTTCAATCCAATTATCCACAAAATAATAATTCATTTTCTAAGGTTTTGCGTATCTATAATGACAATATCATATTTAAGTTTCACACTTATACATACTTATTCCAAACAGATACATGAATAGGTATGAGGACGCAGCCACAAACGACATCGATTTTGGAGGTCTCTCTCTACCAATCGATTTATAAACAACACCTCTTGATGTTATTCTGGAAACCAATAGAGTCGAGTTCTATATTATTCGCGAGCGCAAGGCTGTGTTGCGCAAGCGCAATGCCAGTTATTAAGGGGCATAGTTCCGTTAAGTAAAGCTCCGCCCATTAAGAAAACAATTTGCTAGCTCATAATAACCGAATTATGGAAAGTACTTATGTATATACCTGATATACGTCAATTATAAAGTATTTAAATTTAAGTTGTATTTTTGTCTACCAGTTTAAGTGATTGATAATATTTTATTGTTTAGATATCTATTCTTCCATGAAGACGAAAATATAACAGTAACAAATTTATATTAGCTATGAATTTACTTAGGATAAATACGTTGTATTATCCATAAATACGTTGCATCCAGAAAATACACATATCAACATATAATGGAATAGAAATCAATCAATTGTTTTTTTTTCTTTTAATACTAAAATTACCACCGTTCATGCATTGCTATATTACTCGATGGTGCCAAAAAACTGTCTTTAAGTTTGTCTTTAGTCAAGGATATTGACGGCTGTTGGCGCCTTAACTTTAAGTCAGTGTTACACGTGTAGCGCAACGACCTCATCCGAACACTTCCGATTCTGCATACAGACTAATGTATTATTAAATAAGTATTAAATTAATATAATTTTGAAAGGCGAAGGTGAAGCTCTCGGAAACGTGTGAACTACGGTTCACGTCAAATAGCAATTAGTTATAATACAATCTGTCTTTCCATGTGTATATTTGCATGTAAAGACGTTTTTCATATTTGATAATTTTATTTCTCAATTTCAAAACCTTGGATTCTTCTTGGCCTACCCCTATCTGTTGTAGTTGTAACCTTGTTGTTGCCGATAGCGTGGAGGTTAATCCGCACAAACATGCGTAGTTTCAACTCATTACATAAGTTAAATATAGTTATTTAAAAACTTTAATCTATAAAGTATAAAACTTATAAAAATATGTAGATATTAGTTTTTTAAAAAAAGGGGAAAATAAAAGTTAAAAAGTTGAGTTGTTTTATAAAATAAAGACTATTTTAAACAATAATTTACATAGATATTAAAAAGTAAATATGTAATGAAAAGAGTTCACAACAGTATAAAATTATTGGTATCCGTTATCGGTGAATGTAACATCAACAACGGTGTTTGTGTTGACGTGTAGTGGGCACATGCAAATTCCGACGCTGACCCATATTCCCGCCTGCCGCCATGCCAGCCGCGCTACTCAATTCGCTTATTACGTAGGTATATTATTTTTCTCTCGTAGCCGCTCGTAGCATTTCGTAGCAAAAAGAACCGATTTTAGTTATGTGTTTGTGTAACGATTTCTTCTCATTTCATTTACATATTTTAAACTAATTGATAAGAGTTTGTTACTAATTAGGCGTTTAAATATGCTTGAAAAGCCAAAACCACTTTTATTGTGGTGCAAATGTTTTAATCACAAAATTAAATCATATCAT
The DNA here is from genome assembly GCA_947044815.1 of Apomyelois bistriatella. Lineage (NCBI taxonomy): Eukaryota > Metazoa > Arthropoda > Insecta > Lepidoptera > Pyralidae > Apomyelois > Apomyelois bistriatella. The sequence goes on from OX345693.1 coordinate 6,601,634, forward strand.
TGTTTGTGTTATTTTAAGCATAAAACAATACACAATATAATGAACTAATTGTACATTACACCTAAATTATGAAATAAATAATTCAGAGGTCATACATAGTATGGGCTATAAAAATATATGACCAATAGAATACAATAAAAATACGATATTTTCCTAAAAACTTCTTTTAATGTATGTTTTTGATACTAGTATTTTTATTTTACAATGCTTAAGTTAAGAAGCATTGAAAGAAGTTAAGTAAACACAATAAAATACTTGTCTATATTTGGTTTACTACTTAATTCTTGGAAAAGTAGGACAGTGTCGTCCATATTGGGTATTTTATATTATGGTGAATTGCAAGTGAGCTAAAATAGAGTTTCCAAGGTTCAGAGTAGGCGTCCAGCGTGCCAATGCAAGCCCACTGACATCTGTGATTGTGCATTCTGGACCAGATTTGAGTATCTTCCATATGGATCCTCTGTTTAAAACCCTATAAATGTAGACATTTACTTAACTTTACCTACGTAGAGTCAAATAAATGTATCAAACTTTTTATCGAATTGGAACGACTGTTACAAAGAGGAAAATGCATGTCATATTTGCTTATCCGCTGCAAGCACATAGTTATAAACCTCCGGTTTTTTGTTGTAAGTACTTTTTTTCGATTCGCGTAGTTAATTATAAAAGGGACAAAATTTATGACATTCTGTAACCTCTGTGTTCTTACAGAGAGTTCAAGACTAGATTTTATCAAACCAATCACAACGGTACTCTCTTGACATATTTGTCATGATATGCATAGAAACTCATTCGCTAACAAGACTTACAATAGTTATTCAAAAATCATGCTACGAATTATATAATGACTAATGTTATTATCACAATATTATGATATTTACTATAGAGTTTGATTCCAGTGGACGTTTTATTTTGAATTTATATCTTTTAGAATTCATTTTATTTCATATATGACTATACTATTATAGCGATATTCAAGTAAGTCGTCTAAAACTCTTTGAAATATTTTTAATTGAGGAAAATTTGTCAGCAACATTAAATTAATCAGCATTGCTGGCCTCTCCAAAGTGGGAGCCCTTCACACACACAAACATAGAGCACACATTGAAGCAGCAAAAGTAGCGCAGAATGGCAACAACAAGTCGAACGCTACTGGCATGAGTTATGGAGAATACAGATGTATCCAAATTATATGCCCAATTGCCCATGTTACACTTCATATATTTACCTTTTAATATAATTTATTGTCAAACTTACGTATATCTATTTATTTATTTTACCTAATTTACCTATCCTCGTTTTAATAATTATTTAACACTTTCTAATAAAGGGCAAAATAGAAAAGAAAATCAGTAAGTAATGTTTTATTGTTCTGAATTGCTGATAATACAATAACCTAATCGTAGTATAAGTAGCCTGCCAGTAGCCTGTAGTATAAGTAGTCGATAGCCTGCCATGCTGGTCTACTATGAGCTTTTATTACATTCTTCAATCAATCAGTCTAAGTGATCCTCCACTAGCCGTTATCTGGTAAAATCTAGTTGCCAGTGCCCTTAGTGCGAGTTTTTCTTAACGCAGACGCTAGCGACTGCGTTAGCGATTTTGTACGGCAGAGCTGTAAAGCGCCTCTGGCGGATAGTAAGGCAACTAAAAAAAATCATACAAAATCCTAACGCAGTCGCTAGCGTCTGCGTTAAGAAAAACTCGCACTAAGGGCACTGTAGCTATTGCAAAAAAAAATATACCTTTATACCAGCCTAAAAGGTTCAGAAAAAAAAGAGCTGACTGAAACATATGCTATGTACTCTCGTTATTCCACGCCCGGTGTCTACTTATGCGACGCACACACGCACCGAAGACTTTGTTTTGCTGTTGAGATTCGCGCGTGGAGTTGCGCAAGCGCAGCGTGGAGGCCATTGACACGGTGGACGTGCGTGGCCGCCATATTGCTGGGCGCGGGCGCGGCATTGGAGCGCGAATCCACCGGCTTCTGTATGCCTTTCGTAATACTCGACGTCGCCAACGTGGCCCTTAGATTTCACGAATAACGGGCAATGATAACAAACTGTGCAGAGATGTGTGCTGAATTTAAAACTTGATTGTAATATAACATGAAACCTGATATACCTAGTTACTTTGTAAATCATATTTACTAGTTACCTAATGATACCTATATTTATAACCAATTTTCTGGTTGTGTTGTCTTCAATAGTAGTCTTGTACTTACTGAAAATACTATTCATATAACGCATCTTATATTTAACTAAAAAACTTGATTGAAAATTAATTAGTAAAAAAATTTATTCTCTTAAAAGAATCTACATATTCACGGAACTAGTTTGATACTCAATAATAATAAAAAATAATAGATAAATTATCAGAAAATCTAGATTAACTGAAAGAAACTCCCTCCTGCCTGCCCCGTTGAACAGCTCGTCAGTCTTGATCCTGTCGTCGGACTTCTCAAACAAGGCATTTGACCTTATCCTTCTTGCACGTCTCTTGATTCTATTTGGTTCACCGTGATTAACTGAAGGAGCTAATATTGCTAGTGCATAAAACGTGTCTCAGTCATACTTACATATGTAGAGTCTTTCTTTGTTTTCTATTCTATATTACTTCTGTGTAGATAGGATCAATTGGAATGTGAATATTTAGGAACTAACATTCCTTTGTAATAAAACATCTATTCAAACAGTTCAAACCTACCTGTTAAACATCGTGACAATCTGGTAAAGAATTAACCTAGTTATATTATTTATATCAACAACATACTAAGTATCAGTATGAATACTTAGTCAAGGATACTAATGAAGCGCAGGGTCACGAATCTTTATAAAATTCATGTCTTTACTCAAACCAAGGTAATATCAGCAATTTTCCGTCACAAATTTAGTTTTAAAGTTAGTTATTGTCAAGTTTTCTTCCGCCACGTACAATAGATCTAAAATGTTTTTTAACAATTCTTTAAATATTCAATTTCAATGTTTTATATTCTTATTTGTAGTCTCATACTTAGAAATTGATATAGCGATTAAAAAATGACTGAAATTTTCGTCAATAAAATAAGTCATTACGTTATTCCAGATGAAAAAATAGTGCAAATTGTTTGATGTTGTAGAAACTTATTTTCGCCGTTGTACGTTGCGCAACTATATTCGCGAACAGATAACGGAGTAGGTATAGAGCGTGCCCCCCTGTCCTCTCGCAGAATCCGGTCCTCCGTATATCTACCTCACTCTAACACGAACTCAATCTATATATCTGCACTACTCTAACGTAGTGACATAGATACCAGTTCAGTTGCGAAACAGCGCGGATTATATAGCAGGTGGATTGTGCGGTAAACGAGTTTAAATAACTGCTTTCACATGCCTACGAATACATAAGTGACGACGAATAAGATAAACATATAGTTAATTAATTCTTATTCGTGAAATGCGAAAGTTGACGTTCCGCATAATGAATTTAGGTAACGGTATTTAAAACAAGAACTAGGAAACAAACGTGGTAAAATAATTATTTATTAATGATGATTATGAGTAATCTTGAAATACTTAATAAGTATTAATTAGGATACAGTCATATATACAACTGTTACGATATCTATGTAGTCAATGATAAAAAAAATGCATAAGGAGGCAATTTGCAGTTTGCAAAGTCGCACGAAGCGGAGGCGGAGTCGGCCGCATCCAATACAAATTTCAACATTGCGCATGCGTTATTTTAAAAAGTAGGTAAGAACAAACCGATGGAAGAGATTACTGGTATTTTGGTAGCATTTTAGCGGCGGCGTGCGTTGATTCTCATTTCATTCGTGCGGTGGCGCGACATGCCAGCGATAGCCAGCGATAAGATAAAAATAATCGATATTTTCGCGCGATTTACCCGCCGCCATCACGAAAGGTCACTCACGTTGCGAAATAATGTACGAGTCAGTTGGAACACGTAAACGAAACTGGCACGAAATTAGATCATGATAACGTTAATACCTAATGCTATTTTTGCATTATATTCTTTATTATTACATTAATTTTAGTTTTACTTGAAATCGTCGAAAAAACTTTACAACATCTCGGACTTAAATAATTTTTGAGTCTAGAGTAAGTACCTACGTAAGGTACCTACCTTATTCATTGCTAATTTGATTTGGAATTAACAAAAATCTAGTGGAATCATTGTGAAAACACTTTTTAATATTAGGTACTGTTGTGTTGTTTTGTTCATTAATTTAATGTCGTCGTCCGACTAACGAACAATCAAGTGAATAGGTTTAGTGTGTCATTGTACGTTATTACATTTAATAATTTTTCACCTTATTGTTTAATTTATGCAAAATATTACATATTTCTTCTTCTTCTTCGGTCCCTCAATGTTAAGGATCGTGAACACATAATATATTTTTCCAGAGCGATCGACAGTAGAGCAAGGACCGCATTACACATGCCGCCTCCAGCTGCTCTCTTCACGCTGTCCACCGGTCTCGCTGGAGGTTTTCCTCTGGTATGGTTACCCTCAGTTCTGCATACTACAAACAAGGTGATCGTATGTATGTCTGTCTGGCAGTGTAATAAAGATGTTTCGTGATGCCTAAGATATAAGTAGAGCTCAAAAAGAAATTATGAAGTAAATTACATTTTAGTTTGGGTAGTTATACTTTAGACCAGTAAAATAACAATAAATGACAATATAATAATGCACTATTTTGAGCGCTCATTACGCGAGGGTTGTCTACTAAGGTTGTCTAGAACTACAAATAATGTAACCGCAAATTACTCGCGATTTAAAATGCAACGAAATTGCCGCAGAATTGCTACTATCCTTGGCCCAGCACATCCATGTCACTCGATACCATCTAGCGTTGTATTTTATTACGGATTGCCATCATTAAATAAAAAGTGTTGTGGAAAATTGTAGGTCACATGTCATTTCCACCTCTATTTAGATGGAGTTGCTTGATTATTTCCAATAATAGGTAGGTACGTATCGGTTTTAATATTCCATGTTGAACAGTTTTCAATAACTTCAGCTCCACTGATTGTTGTTTAATGGAGTTCATTATGATTTTATTTGTTAAACTTAAACGAGTATGAATGTATTAGAACTAATTTAGACCATAATTTTTAAATAATTATACCGTTACTTACCCTTTGAGCTCAAAAGTTATTAGACATAGGGAAGTAGCTTTCCTTGTACCTAATGAAAGGATTTTTTCACACTGGCCTCCTATATTCTAATGGTTTGATTCTAGCAGGTAGTATCTTCTTTTCTATAATTTATGATAATTTTATGATTATGGTTACTCTACTTAATACAGTTTGCATTATGTGAACTAAGAACTCTGAAGCGCATAAGTAATAATATAATTTCTCTGTCTACCTTCACTGACATTGAAGAGTTCGCTAATAATGTATGACATAGGTACTTAGCGCAGTGGGCGGCTTGGTCTAACACTGTGCATTATTTATATTTACCGCACTGGTTAAAATGTTGTTGCAATTTTTTTTTAAATTCTTTTATGCATGATCAACGTAACACAGTGCATGAGCTGCGGGTTCCCTATGTGTATGCGAAACGCTTTACTTCGCATACACATCGCCAACCTTACTGCGGACCCTTCATAGTGCGATGTTTCCTTACTGCGAAAGGTTGTTTGTTCGGTGTTTGTACACACAGATAATTGACAAAAGCAAAGGACAGATCGAAGTGGAAATCCTTATTGTAGTTAGATTTTGACTCACTTTAGGGCGCTGCGCCATCTTAGTAAGTTAAGATTTATATGCTGAATAATGACATTAAAGGCAATGCAACCATGCAAATATGGTGCAACACAAAAAAAAAACAGTAAGTATGTAGTTTCTTAACAGAATTAGGTATTACTTTTTCGAATGTGTCTTTTGTATGCAGACCTTCGAATAAAACAATAATTAGTTATAACAGCCAACATTTCCTCATAAACACGTGTATGCAGAAAAACAAAACCCAAATGCACAAAGTTTAGCTAATCTGTCCAAACGCTCACGCATGATTAATGAATCCTTGTTACTGTGACTCGATTTGCGATATTTTTTCCTCTCCGTCGCCTATAATTGAGTGATTTATGAACTCCGAACCATTACATTTGACACGGCTGGTTTGTGAAGCGTTGAAAGAATCCTGGGATACATATGCTTCGGTTAGACTTCCATTAAAAGATCATTTACTATAACAACATTCTCAAAAAATCAAAATCCTATGCAGCTTCAGTGTATTTTTATTTTGCAGCCAGACCAAATTTTTACTAAAATACCAGCCTTTATTATCGATGCAAATAATTCTCATCATTAAATCAGACACTGGCGGCATTATCATACTGTATTGCTATAGACATCCTTTACACCAGGGTGTCGATTCTGCTAACGTTAAGTCACAATCGTGTCAAAATAGTGTTTCAATTGTTCTGCTTTTTTACACACTAGTTACAAGAAATGTATATTTTTTTTGCATCACTTCTGATAGCCACAACCCACACTACATTCACATCACATCATACTATCATAATTCTTGTAAATAGTGTGTAAAAAGCACTACAATTGAAACACTATTTTGACACGATTTTGACTTACCGTTAGCAGAATCGACACCCAGGTAGATAAGAACCTGAGCGAGAATCAAAGTCATGTCTCTAAGGCGGCGACTAATGTCTTTACTACTGAACCTATTTTGATAAAATTTGGTATAATTATGGATCAGATATTATCTAAGAACGTGAACAATTTATGTCGAAATAAAATAAAGTACTTAGTTGTTCAACTCGTGGATATAGCAGTAAGCAACAGCTAGCAAATGCATACTGTGAATAAAATTCGGTACAGTTACTTTTAATAGGGTCATTAATTTTATGTTATTGCGAACTTGCGAATTAGACATAGGATACCTATAGTATTTGTAATTCATAGTAAAATTTATATATGAAGCCTATCATTGCTATAATATCTATGAACAGCAGTAGCTCATTAGTGTATGATCGATGTGTGTATATCACAGCATCTATCCGGTGTTCCGCAGGTCATTACTTTATTTCTGTAGCCATCGATCCATATAAACAATTCCGATTGCTGACGGCGCGCGCCGAGTACAGCAGCCTAATTTACGATTAATAAACTTTCTAATCACAGTTCTTGTTGGGCTTGTTTCCACTGCCATGCCTGATAAGTGGTTGACCTACGGAATTTATACATTATGCTTCCGATTCCAGTTTCCTTTAAAAGATTTAAAGAAAAGTGGAATTGGAAGCAAACTCACAAAAGTTGGCAATGTATGTACTCATAATTGTGTATATATATAGGTACATTACCAATTTATGTATATATATATATATTATAATTTTTAATTAGATCTAATCAACTCACAATATCTCATAATGATAAAAATGGTTGAGGTTGCCGAGATCCACTCTTCTCTACCTATTCTTTCCGTTACTAAATAATTATGTATTTATTTTATATGGATCAAGTCGGTGTGTACTAACGATAGACAATAGAATTGGCCAAGTACTGGGCAAAGTCAATATAGAGTCCATATAGCCATTATGACTCGAAAAGAAGAAGAAGAACGATAGACAACAGCATCTCAACTCTAGTTACTTTCAAATTATAAAAGTAAATAAAAGCAGAGGTGAGTCGATGGTAGAGTCGGTTAGGGTCATTTTGCAGACCTCAATTAATCTGCAAGTGTGACGAGTAATGAGTATCTGTAGAGAAAGAGAGTGAAATTTCTTGCATCCAATCGCATTGAGTTTAAATTTATAGTATAAATAAGAAACAGGAATATACGTGTCTGTATAGAACGGACTGCCATATTCTATCAAACATCATGGAAACGCACACAAAATCACTGTTTAAATGAAATACTAAATAGATGATCATCAACCACTTCGACGGCCCGGACCTACCTGAAGGTGAAACCAATAACGCACCAACTAAAATAGATTCCACTTGGAAAACTAAGCCATGTGGTAAATCCATATTAACTTTATTATTTAATATTTATCTCAAGGGTTGAAGACGCGAAACGTGAACAAACATCATAAAATGTAGTTATATTTTAGTCATGAAATAACACTTTAGCCACGTGCTTTCAATAATTTACAGCAATAAGCTATGGAAATATTCGAACAAAACAATCTAATCTTCATACGTGTACCGTTAATAGGTACTTTTATTAATATGCCTTTACAACGAATAGCTAGGACATCTGTAATAAATGAAACTATTAAACTGAATTCAAAGAAGATTTTTATAACAAAGTTTTAGCAAGTTTTTAAATTATTATTTGCTGATTTTAAAAATTCAATGTATGACATAGCCTTGAAGATCCAATTCGACGTGCACAAAAAATATGTGATCTTCTTTATTTTTGGGAGTTTAAAAAGGACAGTGGGTCACAGGTAGATATTGGTTGACTGGTTTGGGGTCAGGGCTTTGTTTGCTTTCCATGATGTTTGAACAGTAGATGAATCGCAGACGGGATGGCGTTGGGAAATTTATAATGCTTCCATTTTATCAAGTAATACCGTACTTTTTTATATATATATATTATTGAAAAACTTATTTTTCATTTTTATGCAAATGTATCTATAGCACTATAGGCAGGAAGACAAAGGACGAAATTAGGTTTCAATTTACAGTAATTTACTTTAATAATTTCAACTACATTTTATTACCGGTCGAATAAAATTTGGCTGTTTACTGATTATCAGTTTTTTTTTGAAAATTAGTAAGTTACACTTTCAAAGAGAAAGATCTGTATGTAAAGCTTATCATCAAATGCCTTTGCTTTACTTTCCATCGCATGACAAACCAAACATTTGGACGTAGCAAACACTTAAGCTTAACTCTTTACACTTTTGTCGCTAACGTTAATTAAACCATATTATAATTCGGCTGTATCGCGATCACGAATCCGCCCCTCGACTCTGCTGAGTTATTTAATAGCATCACAAATAATGAGAGCACAGAGAGACATCTTACCTACCCTACTTTTATTGATAAAATATGATATGGTGCCATAAAGTGGCATGTATTCTTAGATTTAAAGAGTAAGTACCTATATATGCACTGCCTGCACGGTTTATCAAGTCTGTAATGCTTAAATAATGACCTAAAACTAGTAGTGACTACTACAGAATACAGAATAGTAGTTTCGCAAAAGTGAAGTAGTACGAGAAGGTATCTCAGTAAATGTATTCTTCTATCTTTTAATTATTTTGTAAAAGTATTTTTTGTGCGTTGGCAGGCGATTGCGCTCTGCCACCCTCGGGGTTCGCGCAAAAAACCCTCCTGCTCACAAATACTGAGAATGTTGTTTTGGAGGAGTGCGGGGCGCGGGATGCGGGGGCGCGAGGGCGCGGGAGATCGCTATCGCACGCACCCGCTGCACGCACTATCCTATGGCTAGCCACTTAATTGTTATGTGCCTTTGTGGCGACAACGAGCCTTAAACCATTTTGACCTTTCACCCGCAAAAGAAGGCGCAAGTTGCAAATGGATGAGATTTTTTACATCTACTTACTGAATTGGCAAAAAAGAACTGAAAGACGTCATTGCAGTCTACGGATACAAATAAAAACTGAACTTCCGCTGCGCATGAAAATTTCACTCTTGAGGGATTATGTAAATTATTCTTTCAGAAAATAATAGCAGGGTCGGACTTATGTCGTAATGGCTAGCGTTTATGGAAGAAAATACATTTTGGGATTCAACATTATGGGAATTCAACATATTGTAAATTCTTCTCTTCCAACCTTAACGTAAAATTGCACTGTGTTTGTCAGTTTTGAAAGCATAAGTTTTTTGTCTACTTTAGAGATGGAATGAAGGCCAGTGACAGAATGTGGCAGTTAGTTATCTATCACAATGATAAAATATTTTCTGTATGTATAAATCATTGCAAACTGTAGATATACAATGAGGAGAGATTCATTTTAAAAAAATCACTCTATATATCTTCAAAACGACGATGTAACCATACTATAAACATAATTAAACATGAAGTTAGAAAAATTAACCATCAAACAACAGATGATACTGTAAATAAATAATACCTACTACTGGACCTTTTTTGGCAATAAAATATCGTCAAGTATATAAACAAACGAAACATCCTTTTGAAAATCGGCCGCGGGAAGAGACAGGTGGCCTGCAACCTGTTCTCTCCTAAAATGACAGCAAAAACTCTCACTACCCCTTTGATTCGGAAAAAAATCATACGCGTATCGTTTTACAGTCATATTCATTAAAAAATAATGTTTATTACATTAACAGTATCAGTATTTTCACGAAAGAAATGACCTCTATTTGATTCTAATTTGCTCGTCAGCTAAATCTAAGCACCTATACCTAAGTTAATAATAACAGACTCCTGTCTGTAAATATATCTATATATACTATAGTCCTCTATAGTATCTGAAAGAAAGTGAGTAAAATATTAGTATTTTCTAAAAAAAAGATGCGATAAGAGTGATGACCATGATAAATCTCTGATTTCTCAATATGATTGTTGATCATTTGTATATAGACATTTCGATTATTATTTGTTTAAATGGTACTTATTGTAACTTTTAAATTGATGTCAGTATATTTAGATACTTAAATGTCTTTAAGCAATTAAAATATTGTAGAGTCATATCATAACAATTATTCAGGTACAATATTGGAGAAAGGTTGCGTTTTACATCTCCCCTTTTCTTCATAGTTTACATGGTTATAGTATAGCCATTGAAAGTCACGCGAAATAATTATGAATTTGGTTTATTTGGGCGTTTTTCGTGTTTAGGGGTTGGCTTGGTGCACAAAAATGCGTATTTAGTGTGCGTGCGGGGGTGTCGGGGGGACTCATTAAGGTGAAAAGCCGAATGCAAACGCGACTAATGGCGAATTACACGAAGGGGAACGATCGCCAGCGATATTCTGCTTGTCGACCGTCGACCACCGACCGATACCTACCTTCGAAAACTTAGCAACACTCAGTTTATATTTAAATACGTATCGTATATATTGAAAAACATTATATTTAATAACTGTATCATCATCTGTATTAACAAAGCTCAGAAATAAATAGGTTGTATTCATTTATGAGAACAATGTTTTATAGACATTTTACATTTTACACTACTTTTGTTACCTTTAACCGCGAACGTCGGATATATCTGATAAACATTTTTGAGCATATTTTGGTGAGCGTCGGATATTTCCGACCAAAAACAGTACGTTAACTTTTCTTGACTTTAAATCTACTTTAACTCTAACTTTAACTTGGGGACACGATAACCTAAAGCTCGTGGTGAAAAGGTTAACTAAGAACTGACGTCGTAATGATTAGAGAAATATTAACAAAATTGACATCGTAGGTACTTCACTACATAGTATAAAACAAAGTCGCTTTCTCTACCCCTATGTCCCTTTGTATGCTTTAAAATCTTTAAAACTTACGCAACGGATTTTGATGCGGTTTTTTTTATAATAGATACAGTGATTCAAGAGGAAGGTTTTTATGCCCACGCGAAGCCGGGGCGGGTCGCTAGTTTAGTATAAAACAAAGAAAGAACCTAACTTTACCTATTTGAGTAGCTTACATATAAAACCAGGCAAGTTTTATTAAGTACTTAACGTGCAACTAGCATTAATAACTCCATTGAAAGAATTGTTACCGACATATACTATCATGTCAATTGCGAATGCAATCAAGCGATATGCTATGTAATGCACAGCAGACACCAGTCAGCGGGGATGCATCAAAGGGCCGGTGGAGGAGGGCGGGAGGCGCGACAGCTATCAGCATTTCGGCGCGTCGCGTCCCGCGCGCACCCGCACCGCGCCGAATTCGCCCTGCACCTCACTACCCGCAACGATCCCCTCCCTCACTCGCACTAACCTTGAAAATAGTTTTTACCGGCTCCGAGGGTATTCACCCCAAACCCGAATTCCGGGCCCGATGCACACAACCGCTTTTCTTGACGCGCGACCGAAATTCTTATAGGAACCGCGCTCGATTCTGGTTTATCGCATCGTGAGGACGCAGTTGCGTGCAGCGAGTTCACACAGACCCCGGCAAGCGAAGGATATTTGACTATGTGGTTTTTTAGGCAAGTCGTGGCTCGCTGGTCGCTGTCGAGATTTGTGCGTGAATTGTGCCTTCTCCTGGGCTAAGGAATTTTTATATTGTATGCATTATTATGACAGATTTCGGGATGATGACTCAGATGTTTTTAGTTTTAAAGTATTATATGTTTTATTGAAGAATGGTTTATAAACAATATATAAACTTTTTTGTGAAAAAAAAAAATATTTGTTTATAAATATTCCTAATAACATTTTAAATATAGTGCATTGATAGAGTTCCCTAATTATTCTACAACTATTCTAATTTATTCAAACTATTCTAAGTTATAGAGAAAAATAAATAAAATCTGACATAATATTTAGAGATGATAGTTCATTGAATAGATATTAGGGCATGCATTTCGAAATTTCGAAACTTCATAATTTCGGACAATATTTGCTTGCCACGTAATTTCGAAATTTGAAACTTAAATTTCGAAATTTCGAAATCATTTTTTTATAGGAAAAAAGTTTTTTTAGTATTATAAAACGCTTTCATTATAGTTTCACATCATCATCCTAGCGTTTTTAAAACCCAGGGTCCGCTTTCTTACTTTATCTACACTGCGCGGATTTTGGTATCCTTGTTGATGACTCCATTTGCATGCATATCCCGCGCCGTTGCACGTATATATCGTTTTGAGTTTGCCCCTTATACCAGGCCTCGGAGAAGGCAGCATAGCCTTGTTCACTTGACACTTGTTCCCAACGTAGCTTGCCGGTTTGCGCAAGACGTGACCCTACCATCGAAGGCGTGTCCTGAAGCTTATCCGCTATATGACGTACATGAAGGCTGCTCCGGACGCGGGAGTTTCTAATGCGATCTTTCCGAGATACCCCATACATCCACCGCATACGAGCCATGTCTCACTACTGCGACAACAGGGTTTCACACAGCACACCTTCAAGTAGGTTCCAGAATGCCGTTTAATCCGTGTCACTGCGATCAACTTGGGGACCTACTATCATCTCCTAAAACCATGTAAGAACGAGTGAGTAAGCTGGAAAGTGCGCCACGTGATGTAAGGCGACATCTATCTTACTCAATCGTTCTTGCATGGTTTTAAGAGATGGTGGTAAGCCACTAGTGGCGCGTAGGCACTTATCAAGTAAGTCGTAACCCCTTCAACAAGCACAGTCAAGTCCATCACTCCCTCCACCTCCCATGGCTCTATCAACTTCTCGGTTATACGAGCCGAATCTCGGGAGTCCGCTGTACTTGCATTTCGCATCTCTTTCCAGTCGCACCTGCTTAATCTCACTACAAGTTCTCTATAGTGTCGCCTATCTATGCAACCATTGCATATTAAATAACTCTCCCCGTACGCCTCGCTTGCCTTTTTCTCGGCCTGAAGCCAGCTTCTGTCTTCTAGATCTTTGAGTTTGTCTGTTTCAGTTTTTCTCTTCGTCTTCTTGTAGCAGTATTCTTGATGTGCTCCTACTTTTCAAGTTATGCCCCTTTCGAGCTCGCTTCGGATTTTATGCCACCGATGCGAGAATTCTTTTAGCTGTAGCAAAGTTCGCCTCAGATCCCACGAGATCCCATTAGTAGACCGGGCCCACCCTGAGCGGGACAACATTATCTTATAGTTCCCTACGCGCCTCGTCATAAAGCCGGCTCGTCAAGTCCATCAGTTGGTCTTTGAAGCATTTCATTTCCAAGACGCCATTCCGGTACTCCTCCAAAAGCACTACGGCCCTCGATCGTCCGGTTAGCGTGCCAACATTCCACGTGGCGAAGAGGAGCTTTTTGCGTTGGGTTGGGGCTAGCGTCTAAACCGTGCCCTCCCCAGACACTGCAGTCCTTGCCCACATGTCACAGGAGTCAGGCGAAGCTCCTGCGCACTTATTGCGGTGGCGTCCTATTCTTGATAATATTCCTTCTGGTTCTTCTATTCTTCTTACCATTTAGATTTGGCGATTTTTGCCTTTCCGGAGCAACTGCCATAACTCATGTCGTCGAAACACTGTACATGTGAATCATTCTGTAGACAAAACCTCGGAAGATGAAAGATTCTGTCGTAGAACAGTCCATAGGAGAAAAATCATGTCGAGGAAACTCTCAAATGTGAAACATTCTGTTGGTGAACCGTTTATATGAGAAAGATTCCGACGGCGAATTACTCAAAAACGAATCGTCCTGTTGGTGATCAGTCCAAAGGAGAAACAACTGTCGGAGAAAGCTGGTACAATCCTTCAGGCCCAGGCCAGGCCTTAATCAGCAGGCGCACCAGCTTGCAGGTAAGGTTGACTTAGGCCCCAAGGATGCTGATGAGGCCCAAGAACATTTAAAGTTATAGTTTTACAAACGTTTTCATATTCCATTACAAAGGTGTTCCTTGAGTTTCGAAATTTCGAAATTTCGAAACTAATCAACCTAATTTCATAAGCCAATTTCGAAATTGAAAATCTATGAAACTGCACGCCCTAATAGATATTGCTAAATTAATTTCAAAATCACATATTCCAATAAAAATTTTGCCAATGAGATTCTTACCAGAAATATGTATCTTAGGTACATTTATTTGGTAAATTGTAATCACAAAAACCTTAATAAATTATACAAACAAACATAAAATCACATATTTGTACACTTATTTAAAATCATATTTATGCAATACGCATATCAAAGGACTTAAAAATTTCTAATGCAGCAAGGCAAAAAGAAAAAGTAGGGTCATTTTATATACCTGCATGCAAGTCGTGCTCGGGAGATTCAAAATAAAAGATCGCGGGCGTACATAAGCGAACGAAGCAAGGGTAGAGCGGCAAAAAACGTAAAAAAACAAGCCGCATTCACTGCGCCCGCGCAGCGCGTCTCGCCTACGCGAAGCCACGCTGCACACCTCTCCCGCCCGACCCTCCTGCCTACCTCATTGCCTCCATAAAACTGAATTACTTACATGTTCTTAAGATGGGATGAGCTTAAGTGAAACTCTATCCAGGACTATAAAATCTCGTTTAAATTCAAAATGTCAATAAAATTTTACTTCATGAACCAAAAAGTTGCTATTCATGATTTTTATTCCTGGTGATTGCTGGCCTAACTAACGAACTAGATACAAGTTGTATATTGTCTACTTACACAGATTTTTAACACGGAATAGAATTTCATAATAATTTTTAGGTACTTGTTGTTTCTCATGCATGTATTAATTTATTTAGTAGGACAAGGATTTATGGGATGCAAATCACTGTATCTTAATAAAATTTAACAAAGAACTTTATAGGTTTAAAATTAGGTTAATTTCAATAGTCGATATCATTATACATATGTGTGTATCTTTGGTTATATATTTATGTCTAACTATTCAAGCTTTAGTTACATACTGTTGCGACCTTTTTTGAAAACCGTGAATTTTTAATTAAGTAGGGACCTGCGGTCAACTGTGAACAAAGTTTAAAACTTCTTGCCAAAGAAAAAAAAATCTTATTATAAAATTTTTACTTTCGGTACATACAAATTGAACTATCAGCTTATCCAATATTCTATTAGATATATCGTTTTTAGAGGTCGCAGTAGTTGTATATGTTAGGGGTTTGTTAAAAAAAAATGTTTTTCTTTTTAATGAAGCCGTCGCCGTCGTGTCATCGGAGTCGGCGTCCTCTCATATCGCATACAAACACCGTGATGATGCGGGCTGGCTCTCTCGTTATCTAATAACCGCGACTGCGCTCGGGTCAAATGTAAGTGCGATAACGTCGTCTTTTCATTTCGTGCTCTTCTTATATTTTGATTTCGCATAATAGAAAATAAATTTTATTTCCAACCAGTTCATTTTTATCCCATTACCCTACTGATTCAACTACAAAAAAACACATGACTTGTTGACGCAAATGCGTGGTCATAAATCTTAAAAAAAAGTATGTTTGCTACAACTTCTTGTTTTTTGTCAAATGAAATATATTATTAGAAAAATAGTTTTGAATGAGTTCTTATAATTTGAAACAATGAACATCTTGTTGGAAAGTCACGAGGCAAGGCAACTAAGACCGAAACCCATAGATAAAAAAAAAAATTGCGTCGTTGAGACTGTGCGCGATTCAAAATTCTTTGCCGAAACCCAATCGGGTTAGGTCCTTAGGTTTTTTATATATTTCATATTTTTATTTCGTTCGCCTAAAGAATCAAACTGCTATTATATTTTGTATAACTTTGTTATTTTATACCAAAACAAGGCTGTGGTCATGACTCGTCAATTAACTCTAGGCAACCCCAAATGCACAATGCACATTTTGATTGGTGGGCAGCTGCCCGTGGCGGCAAAAAACAGCTTTCTAAATTACTACTATGCGTATATCTGGTGCACACCCGCCTTATTTCAGATTACAATCGGTGTCCAAAAACCATGCTTCCGCATAAAATAATCGTAAACTTATAAGTTAGTGGTCGTCTAGTGGGTCAAATACAAAAGTAGGCCTTGTGATGGTTGCAGAATGATTATAACTCGGAACGAGGTTTGGAAAAATTTATTTGGTCTCTTGTTGAGTACCAGATTAATAATTTGAATATTCCTGTACTTTGTAAGAAATATTGTTTGTATTTGTATCGCAAATGCAAAAATAGTGAGGTGCGATGAATATCATTTAGGGCTGAAATATACATTGTAGAGACACTTTTTGAGAATTATGACCCAAAATTATAAAAGTATCGGGCAAAACCTGGTGTTGGAATGTTACATATAATACGTTTGCCACAGGCGACTTCTACAAGAATCTTAATTCGCTGAGTCTAAGATGGCAAAAAATATTAGATAATGTAGGTAACAATTTTCGATTATTATAATCAAAGGTGATATAATAGAAATAGTTCAAACAAGGAGTAATTCTCCAGCACGATAGGTGGATGTCCTCAAGTGGCGATACAATATTATAATTGGTCCTTAGAGTACACAAGCACAAAAAACAATTTCGTCTCAGATAAAAGCTGCATGCGAGTCGTGTCGTCGGCGACGTAGCGAAGCTTGAGATAAGGAACTGTTTACACTGCTTGAGTCAATGTCCTCCTTCTGTGCGGGACAGGGAAAACCTTGGAGCTGCCACTAGCACGTCTTCCGCATACAGACTCGCTGATAGACCTTCGGGCCGTTGACCTGTACTGACGGATAATATGCGGTACTTATTGTTTGTCTCGTTGTTTTGCAGGCCCACATTGTTTGTTTCAATCATTATTGTAATTATAAACGTGCGTAGTTATCTAATAGACTAAAGAAGAAAAAAAAAACTAATATGCTTACGATATATAATACGATACATTATACTGTCTCTACTAGAAGTATAGGTTAGAATTTATTCAAGTTTCACTCAGTAAAGCGGTTCATGTGAAAAAAGCTATTCCTCATGTATCTCGTAGCTGGTTAGCCTGCCAAATTTCAGCGTCATTAACTTCAGTCGTTTTTGAGATTTGTGGTTTACTACATCACATGATCGAATTAATGGCTTAATTTGTAGATTTTTAGATTGTTAGCCGATTAGTATCGTAGTCCTCGTAGCTCGTAGCACGTCTACGAAAATAATGTTGACTTATTTAGGTAAACCATTTGCATTATTACTTTTTTTATTGTTAGTGATACAATATGTCGTATGCTTTTTAGAATATTTATTTATATATTTGGAACACGAGGATATGTTTTAATTTAACGATGTGTTTGACCGTATATCTTGTCTAAAAATGTTTCACTTATCTTTCCGTGGATTTAATAAAAGGCGACTAAGGAACAAACAGAAGACTAAAATTCCTTGTATTTCAGTAAGCTACAAAATTCTATAGCTTTCCCAAGTAGGGTTAACGTCAGGCAAAAGGCCGGATATAACATTAATGTTTTTACAAAATTAAGTTAAAAAATAAGAAATCGCTTTTCAGTGGTAACCGGGTAAAAGCTAAGGAGATGATTCTAGTAAGTTTTTTAGTGTAAGAATGTACAACGTTTTACAGTTTCAAAAATATTTTTATTTTTAAAATAACACTTGTCTATTCTATTGTAATTTTGTGCTGTGTGCCCCTAGCGACTGGGTCGTAAATAAATTGAGCCTGCATTAGTGGCAATTGTTCGCTATTGCCGCCGATGCCGATGCACCTTCCGCGCTAGCCAGACGTCACAGCGCCCATCTCCACAATAGATAACCAAATATAATATATAATGATCCCTCCTTTTCGCTTCGCCGTAGTCTGGTAATTATCTTTTTCAAAATATTAAGATGATTAATTTTTACTTAATTTTATACTTGCTTCTCTTTTTTTACCCAAGTACTTAATCCTTAATCCTAGTTAGTAAGTTATTAATTCTAGTAATTTAATTCATTTAATACCTATTTATTACTTTTTACTGTGGAAATAGCTAAGGTGTTGGAATGTAGCTTCCATTCCATTTTTAATTCCATTAAGTAAATAAATTTTTGGCCTTTTAGTATTGTTTTCCACCTTCTTTCTTCAAGCCAAGTCAAGTCATATCTACTAAATAATGACCGTAATATGACACAACAACATAAGTTCTCTATTCTATGTTTTCTGTGTAATAAACGAAAGATGCGATAGAATTGGCATACCATCACTACATAGTATAAAACAAAGTCGCTTTCTCTGTCCCTATATCACATTGTATGCTTAAATCTTTAAAACTACTTAACGGATTTTGAGGCGGTTTTTTTTATTGATAGAGTGATTTAAGGAGAAGTTTTTTATGCCCATGCGAAGCCGGGACGGGTCGCTAGTTTTAAATAAATAAATAATATATTTACTTACATAATGTAGGTATGCATAAAGAGTTCGAGTCTGAGTAGTAAGTAATAAGCTTGAGCACAGCACTAGCTTTAAACTTGCAGACATAACTATCTCACGAACAGAATCAACTTACGGGTCATTAAGACTGGAAACCCACAATAACATGTGGTTTTCATAGAATAACTAGAATTTTTTATACAAATATGGTGTATTATTTCTTGTTCATGCCTAATCTGATTAAAAGCGAACTAAAATTAAGTATGCAAATTATTGAGACTGTTTAATGTAACGCAAATCTTAAGAGAAATCAGTCTGATTGATAAACACGCAACGTTCGTAAATACTTCTTTAAATGTTTTTTTTTTCAAGACACGTTTTAATAGTTTACTCATATTCCTAAATAAGGTTGTCACGTCAATATGCCGTAAGGATAATTTCGTGGAAAAGAGAATATACAAACAAAAGCGTTTCGGAGGAAGACCTGAGAGATGGGAAGACGACATTAAAAAGATCTTCGTAATCATAAATTTAAGAGATAGAAGGCTCTTGTTGGAGGGCCATTTAGCAGAAAGCAGGCAGAATCGTGATTTTTATGACCGGAATCAAGAAAATAGTGACGGTAAGTGAATGAAGCCTTAGCCAAGTTTTTAGTAGAGAATAGATATATTTCATGATTTGGGTTAAACTAACACATTTTTTGCATTCTACGAATATACTTATAGATGTTAGTGACATCTTTCTTTATGTTGGTGGCCAACAATGGTATAAATTTTTTAAGCGATTTACATTTCCAAATCTCATCTAATTTGAAATCCCCTACTGGGCTCGCCGAACTTTGATAACACGAATATAAAAAAATCCTTAAGCAAAAAAAAGAAATCGCAGATACGCGAGCCATTAACTTTTTTGTTCAAAATAAAACCTTTTTTCGTTTATAACGGGACCGGCTAAATTATTGCGTGTAATCTTTTGTTATTTTTTGCCAACGTTTCTTTTGTTCTTCAAGAAGAGATTCCCACACTACTATCAGGATAGACCTCTGGCTGGCTAATGTTAACTCGGAAGCTTAATTGTCTGGATTCAATATGATTTATTGCTCTATTTGCGATGATGTATAGACGGATAAAAAAAAATTTCAACTTAACTCTTGTCATGGAGTAGGTACATGGTCCGTGCAATGAGCACACACATGTACCTAAAGTCCATGGCATACCTAAAACATACTAGTAATACGAAAGTCGCATTATCTCTGTCTGTCTCTACACAGCTCTTAAAACTATCATCATCAACATCATCAGCTGGTTTAAATAGACCACTTCAACTTTAGAAATGGACCTCGTTATGGACAAAATCCTATACTATTAAACGAGCAATATTTGTATATATATATATATATATTTGTCTCGCGTTTTCGAAAACGGCTCTAACGATTTCTTTGAAATTTTAAACATAGGTTCTTATAAAGTCAAAAAATTAATCTAGCCAGGTTCCATGTATGGAAAAAAAAATTTTTCCCATATTTTCCAGCAAAAAGATTTTCCGCATGAAATTGTAGTTATAGTACAATAATTTTGGCGCCGGCGGGTCTGCCTCGATAGCCCAGTGGTTAAGACATCTGCTTTGTACTCTGGTGGTTCCAGGTTCAAATCCCAACTAAAGAAAGTTTTGTTTTTCTTTTTTGTTTTTTTTTTTTATGTTTTGGAGTATAAAAGTATTAAATCAGTATAAATCGCGCATATATTATATTAAAATGGCTTGAAAGAATTATTAATTCGGTTAAAAAAATATTTTCCTAAGAAACATTATAGTTTCAAATCACAAGTCATCCAAGTATCACCATTTTTTCAGGATTCCGTCATCAGAACCTGTTGAAACTAATATGGGACCAACTAGACGGTCCAACCTTTCAGACAAAAAAATGAATTTCAAATCGGTTCACGCGTCTTTGAGAAATCGAGAACAAACATAAAAAAAAAGATTCCGACGAAATGATAACCTCCTCCTTTTTTGAAGTCGGTTAAAAATTGAATGATAAATTCTACCACTGACCCAAAGGAAATACTTTACAATCCACGGAGTAAATAGTGTACCTACCTACCAATTCAAATAGGACTGAAACGTGGAAAGTACTTAAGGAATGCAACTAACAACGGTAGACGCTAGATGGCGGTAATCTATTTACTGAAAAAGTACAACGCGCTATCGTTGTGTTTTCCCAAAAAGTGATTCTGTTTTCCATATATACCACTAGCTGGTTCCCGCAGCTCCACCTGCGATAGAGGTGGGTTGGATTAGGTAAAACCCGTACCTGTTCTATCTAATACTAATACCAAAAAATAACTAATCCAAATACCTAATCCGAATACCTCTTCCTAATCCCTGCCATTCGCAGCCAATTCCCAACCTTATGTCATACATCGTAAAGTTCAATATTGTTTCTAGAGGTGGGTTGGATTAGGTAAAACCCGTACCTGTTCTATCTAATACTAATACCAAAAATAAATACGATCTACCTAATCCGAATACCTCTTCCTAATCCCTGCCATTCGCAGCCAATTCCCAACCTTATGTCATACATCGTAAAGTTCAATATTGTTTCTAACACGATAGTATTAGATCTTCAAAGTATTGTTCCTTAATCTGTGTATTAGATAACATTTCTGGATCGAAGCTCCTAATAGTAACACTGCTGCACTAGCGAATCTAATACACCTAATCCCAGTAATTGTTAATACTTTATTTGCAACTGATTTTTGATCTTATTCTTAAAGTGCGTAAAGGTCATTGTTGTTTAGATGAAAATATTTGATAAAAGTGTACCTAATCCATACGTTTAATTCTAGTAGCAAATATTTTTCGCAACCGATTTTTTATCTTATAATAATTAGTTTAAGGGTCAGT
Organism: Apomyelois bistriatella; assembly: GCA_947044815.1. NCBI lineage: Eukaryota > Metazoa > Arthropoda > Insecta > Lepidoptera > Pyralidae > Apomyelois > Apomyelois bistriatella. The sequence continues at coordinate 6,623,396 of OX345693.1, forward strand.
GTTCTTTGATGGATGAAAGTATTGGATAGGTACATACCCAATACAAGAGCCGACGAGAATATTCAAAAATCTTCTCAGTCGATTTTGAACTTTACGTTGTATGATTTAAGGATGAATATTGCTTGCATCGAAAAATACCTAATCCAGGGTGCCAAATATTAGGTACGCACTGGTATCGAAAAATACCTAATCCACGCACCTAATCTAATATTTATGCCTCACCTCTAACCTGCGACAAAAAGTAGCCTATGTTTGACCCCGGGTCTTCAACTAAATCCACACCAAATTTCATCAAAATTCGTCCAGCCGTTTGGCCGTGAAAGAGCAACAAAACAGACAGATAGACTTTCGCATTTATAATATTAGTATGGATGGATACCATAACTACCGAGCAGAGCTCGGTCGCCCAGGTACTAGTCTTAATACGTAAATTGGTAAAGTCAAATCCAATAAGCATTTATGATTTTTCGTATGTTTACAATTTGCTTGCTTGATAAAGAATTAATGTATCATTATTTCAAAAAATGGGCCACTGTTATTTGTAGCTTATTCTCTCACGGAATAGGTCAATTGACCCTGTACACCTAGCTGTTAGTACTTCAAATCTGTCAAAATTTGAGTTGGTTTCAGTAAACAAATGGGAGTTGGTATTTGTATTTGAAAAAAGATTGTCGGATGACGGATGTCAATCTTGTAGAGCACCTAAATATATCTATAGGTATTTAGAAGAGAATCATGAATTGCCATCTACAACTATCCCACGTTGCACAAAGAATGCACAAGTCACAGCGGCACCTGTGGCTGGATCCTTACAAATGCCTGCGATGCGATTATGTTTATGATGCAAATAATGCAACGTATAGAATTGTAACTTGGTTTAACAACCGCCATCTTGCTTTATATATTACTAGCTTTCGAAAACTTGAAGCGCGTGAATTTCGGAACAGTGTGTCTTTTTTCCCGGATTGAAAGGTACCATATGTCCTTCCTAAACTTTGTATATGCGAAGTTTCAAGCAGATTGGTTCGGTAGGATAAGCGTCAAGAGGTAACAAATAATCAAATATACAAACTCACTTTCGCGTTTATAATATAAGTTGGGATTTATATTATTACCAGCTTTCGCTCGCGGCTTCGTCCTCGTGAGATTGCCTTTTCAAATGCTTCTTCATGTGTTGAAAGGATGTCCGACTCAATACTTCTAGCTATGTATGCGAAATTTCAGGAAAATTGGTTCAGTCCATATTACGTGAAGAGGTAACAAACAAACAAACATACAAACTCACTTTCGCATTTATAATATTAGTTAGGATCTATTTTTGTACATTATACTTTAAATTTTGATTTTTGCACCAAAAATTTTTATTGCGAATTCGTAATATAGGGTGTGAGACTTTTAGGTATTCTTGTCATTTTGGTGTATACGTGTATGTGCTCAAAGTACCTGCGTAGGTAGTAGTAGAGGTGAGGCATAAATATTAGATTAGGTGCGTGGATTAGGTATTTTTCGATACCAGTGCGTACCTAATATTTGGCACCCTGGATTAGGTATTTTTCGATGCAAGCAATATTCATCCTTAAATCATACAACGTAAAGTTCAAAATCGACTGAGAAGATTTTTGAATATTCTCGTCGGCTCTTGTATTGGGTATGTACCTATCCAATACTTTCATCCATCAAAGAACACTGACCCTTAAACTAATTATTATAAGATAAAAAATCGGTTGCGAAAAATATTTGCTACTAGAATTAAACGTATGGATTAGGTACACTTTTATCAAATATTTTCATCTAAACAACAATGACCTTTACGCACTTTAAGAATAAGATCAAAAATCAGTTGCAAATAAAGTATTAACAATTACTGGGATTAGGTGTATTAGATTCGCTAGTGCAGCAGTGTTACTATTAGGAGCTTCGATCCAGAAATGTTATCTAATACACAGATTAAGGAACAATACTTTGAAGATCTAATACTATCGTGTTAGAAACAATATTGAACTTTACGATGTATGACATAAGGTTGGGAATTGGCTGCGAATGGCAGGGATTAGGAAGAGGTATTCGGATTAGGTAGATCGTATTTATTTTTGGTATTAGTATTAGATAGAACAGGTACGGGTTTTACCTAATCCAACCCACCTCTAGAAACAATATTGAACTTTACGATGTATGACATAAGGTTGGGAATTGGCTGCGAATGGCAGGGATTAGGAAGAGGTATTCGGATTAGGTATTTGGATTAGTTATTTTTTGGTATTAGTATTAGATAGAACAGGTACGGGTTTTACCTAATCCAACCCACCTCTAGGTAGTAGTATTATTAATTATGTGACATATACATAATACAACAGTAAAATATGTTGTCTATAGTTACCTACATAAATTTAGTATTTTTGAATACTACTACAACTACTAGTAGGGCTACATTATAGTTAGGTAGATACTTAATGACAAATACAATATGAGTTAATAAATTGTATCTACAACTTAGTGTACCCACTAATCGTAAAAAGATTATAAACTAATAATAATAAAAAATGTTATTTAATATCAGTTAATCAGACCTTTATCTAGTCATAAAACATAATAGTTAGATACTAATGAATGAAAGAAATAGCCAGTAATTTTGTTACAAAACGAGTTGCATCGCTATTTCACTAAGGCGAATAAACTTTATTGGGAAAGTAGGATAAGTTTTTTTTACAAAAAATGCCATATGAAGTAAGGTCGCCTTGTCGCTTAGATTCATACAAAAACTATCGTGAACCCTCTCATTTGTGTTTTTTTAGTTTTGATAGAAATGCGTGGCAGGTAGATGAAGGCCTTCGCGAACTCTATATTTTGACTTGAAGCATTCCTTTGATGGGTTACACCTTAAAGAGTCATGGCGAAACTCCATACATCGTTTGTACGAATAAAAAATTGAAATACAGATAACATAAAATAAATCGAATTAGTAAGGATATACATAACTAGTAACATGTTGACCACCACAAAAAATTTTTAAACCCCGGGGTTTTTTTAATATTAAATTTTTTTAAAGTCGACCTTTAGCTTCGTTTTCATTCGCCATTATTGTCGCAACTGAAACATTTTGTCATCCTGACAGTTGTTAGCATTGTCAAAACGGTATTGATAGTTCATTATGGTAGGTTAGGTTCATAGATTAAGTAGTTGTACCTGTGATTAAGCAATTAATTTTTACTTGGTGAAAAAGTGAGATGGCGAAATAGGGAAGTCCATGAGTAAGAAAAGGACCAACGATATTTTTTATATTTTTGTTTCTGTCAACGTGGTAATTTTTTCTTTGTTTGGCCATTTCGACGCCAAACAAAATCTTACACCAAACTAACAGTGAAATTATTTATTTTTTGTACCTATTAAGAAAAATATTCATTTTAAGTAGTAGAATTTGTACGAAAGATATACAAAAAATAAGGGCATTTGTTACATAAATTGGTGGCTCAAGAACACATTCCAGGGTGCCTACCACCATCTGTGAGACAGCGCAATACATGATGTAAGGCGACATCTCCCTTACTCAGTCATTCTTGCATGGTTATTAGAGATGGTGGAAGGCACCATCTCTTATAGCGTAATACATGATGAAAGGAGATGACGTCTTACTGTGTTACTCTGTCTCGCCTACTCACTCGTTCTTGTATGGTTTTAAGAGATGGTAGTAAACCATTTGATAGTGAGCCTGCTACTTAAAAAGTTGATGGTAACCCCCCCAGGTAGTAAGGCTTACTACCATCTCTTTAAACCACGCAAAATCCAGTGAGTAAGCGGGACAGCGCAATACATCATGTAAAGCGACATCTCATTCACTCACTGGATCTTGCATGGTTTTAAGAGATGGTATAGCCGCCAGGTACTAAATCGATGAATCTAACCTATCATAATGAACTGTCAATATCGCTTTGACATTGCTAACAACTGTCAGGGTGACATATTGTTTCAGTTGCGTTAAAAATGGCAAATGAAAACGAAATTAAAGGTCGACTTTTATAAAATGGAATATTAAAATAACCCTGGGGTTTAAATTTTTTTTGTGGTGGTAAACATGTTACTAGTGAAGTATACTTACTAATGCGATTTACTTTAAGTTCTCTATATTTAAATTTTTATTCGTACAAATTTCGCCATCATTCTTTGTTTTTGCGATAGATTATCGTCCGTGAAATAACGATACGAGTAGGATGCAACTGGAAAACACGCTCTAGTACCTACGCTGAGCCAACACGGTGTCTTCCAAAAGGCGTGAAAAGATTAGGAGTCGACAATGCGCACTGGCGCAGACGTCCATAGGCTACGGAGCACAGACTAGGGAGGAGATACATATACTATATACTAGGTACGGAGTCGGTCGAAAAATATAAATATACTCATTGCCTTCTCAAATACCTATATTAAATTACATATAGAACTAGGAATCGCGCGATTTTTTTTTAATCTATGTTAAATTATAATAATTATGCACTAAAAGATACTAGCGACATCTGTGCGTTAGCACTGAAACTGTTCAAATAAGGTCATAAGAAAGAGATTAGATTCTTTTTTGTATACGTTGTTATAGTCTGTCTGTATATACTAATTTCAAGAAGACAAGAGTCAGAAACAGTATTACCAATATTTAATCAAATAAAATAACTTGAATATGAAGTAATTTATTTTGATAAGGATTAATACCAAGGACCAATGAAAACCTTTTCTAGCGACAGCACATTTTTAAAATAAAAAATTCTTTATTGTCATAACTTTATTAGGTACCTAGTTCGACATATGCTATCGCGACACTTTTTGTAGTAAATGATGTGTTCTACAAAGTCGTAGTACATTTTTTTGTTCTATCGTCAATAGTTTTCGCAGCGCACGCGATATGTAAGGATTTTTTACACCTTGGGTTCCATTAATGGACTTAATTTGATAAGGATACTTTATTTTTTTCAATTGTTTTAAAAATATAGCTAACCTTTCTCGATAAATGTGCGATCCAACACTCAAAGAATTTTTTAATCGGACCAGGGGGTCATCCCTCTCACTCAATCGTTTGCATGGTTTTAAGTTAATACGTGGCCTACTACAATCTCTTAAAACCATGCAAGATCCAGTGAGTAAGCGAGACAGCGCAATACATGATGTAAGGCGACATCTCCTCACTCTATCGTTTTTGCATGGTTTTAAGAGATGGTGGTAGGCCAACAGGTGATAGTAAGCCCCCAGCCAGAGCGATTCCTGAGATTAGCGCGTTCAAACGAACAAATAAACTCTTCAGCTTCATAATATTATTATAATAATATTAATATTGATAAGGCGACGACGTAAGGAAACACTGTTCCGCCTGCTTAAACAGCTTATGGTTATGCTTATGGCATTTTACTAAATATTATAATAAAAAAAAACTATGTCAGTGTCACTCAGCTCTGATTGACAGGTACTCTCAAGTGTCAAAAATTAAAGCAGTTTTGTTGCAATTAATTATTGCATTGCAATGAAATGAAATAATATGTAGGTAAATTGAATCAGAACCAAAAGAAGTAAACTAGCCTTGTGATAAAAGATTAATAAAAAATATAATCGATCTTTTATTGACTACAGAATGGATTACACAAATAAGGTAATATACAACACGCCTTTCCATTTACAATTTACTTTCAAAATATTATAATTATCATGTCTCAATTTTTGCAGAACTTCCCGGAATTAAAAAATGATAGGCTATTGCGTGCGGCCATGGGCAAAGAAGTCGATAAAGTACCAGTATGGGTAATGAGGCAGGCTGGTAGATATCTTCCAGAATTTCAAGCAGTACGAGCTAAACACGATTTTTTCACCGTGTGCAAAACGCCGGAACTTGCTTGCGAGGTGACTCTGCAGCCTTTAAGACGATATGAACACTTAGACGCCTCTATTATATTCAGTGACATCCTTGTAATACCCCAGGCTTTGGGAATGACTGTGGAAATGCATCCAGGAGTGGTAAGTTTACCTAATATCCTCTTTAAAAAGAGAACTATAAAACTATATGTCAATTCTAATATGTTGTTCAACCAAGACTGAAGATAGTATTGCATTTATGCAGGGTCCTGTATTTCCTAAGCCACTACAAGATCCTTCAGAGATAGATCAGCTACAAGAAGATGGGGCTGTGTCTCGTTTGCTTTATGTTGGTAAAGCTATAACCCTTACAAGACACAAGATTGAGGGCAAAGTACCCTTGATTGGTTTTACTGGGGCACCTGTAAGTAAAATTTGTTACCTACTATATTACATCCATATATACCAAGAACATTTTAAAAACTTATTAAAAAAATATAACTTGGTAAAAATAAGTTTGTTTGGATTCCTACAAAATATTATATAAAGTATTAAAAAATGTTTAAGTGATATTAGTTTTAGGCCTATGTCATTTGGCTATTGTTTAATACATATTTGTTTTTGGAAACATTGTTATAAACTACTGAGGTGTCTACAGTGTCTATTTAACAATATACTTAATATTTACAATGAAAATACAACAGGAACCATTTATGTACCAATTTATTATGTGTTTTTAACCAGTTTTGTCATTGACTTTCAGTTCACATTATTAGGATATATGATTGAAGGAGGAGGTAGTAAAACTATGGCTAAAACAAAAGACTGGATAAACAACCATTCCAAAGATTTACATAAACTACTTAAAATGTTGACTAGAGTCATCATAGATTACTTAGTTATGCAGGTAACTAATTGATCATATAGTTTAGCAGCAGAGACAATGAGAACCGGGAATAATTGTTTTTTTTTTACAATTTAGGTAGAGAGTGGAGCTCAGTTGCTACAAGTATTTGAATCCAGTGCAGATCATCTTACCAGAGAGCAGTTTGCTGATATATCTGCACCATATTTAAAAGAAATTAGAAATGGAGTTAAAAGTAAACTTGATGAAAAACAATTGGAACAAGTCCCTATGGTATGATTGATTATATATTTTTGTCAAACTTGCTTTAAATTACCTAAACCAGCATTGTAGTTTATTAAGACCAATTTTTATAAAACCGGGACCATTGCTTTACCGGGACCACCTGGTACAAGCAATGGTCCCGGTGATGACTGCTGGATCAGTGGTTAAGGCATTGGACCCTGATATTGTGTGTTGTATACCACAAAAAGAAACTATGAGTAAGCAAGCAAGTTAAGTTTGTGATTTTAAAAGATACAAGCTGAGAACCTTATTTTGAAAATTTTCACGTTGAAATATTTTTTTTTACTTGTTTTTTTTACAGACTGTTTTTGCGAAAGGTGCTGGACATTCATTAGATGTTCAAGCTCAACTAGGATATGAGACTATAGGACTTGATTGGACTGTTGACCCTATTGAAGCCAGGAAGATTGTTGGAGATAATATCACATTGCAAGGCAATCTGGATCCACAAGATTTGTATAAATCTCCAGTAAGTATTAGTATTATAGTATACTAGCTGTAGCCCGCGACTTCGTGCACGTGGGCTTCGTTCCCGTTCGGGAATTGCCCAGGTAGGTATCCCCCTTTTCTTTTATACAAATTTGTCATGACAATAACCAACACAAAAAAGAATTATCCAATTTGGTAGGTTCTTTTTTTTAATAAACCTATTTCGATGGAACACACTTTATGTTTGTTTTTTGTATCAATCATAACTATAAATCAAAATTTGCATCAACCAACAGGTTGACTCTTTCAAGTCTTTAGTTATCACATGAATGAATGATTATGGTATCTTAAAATGTAAAATAAATTTTATTCAAACCTGAAAAGTAAAAAAAAAATCTGTTTTAGTTGGTTCTCTCAGACTTGTCATATTTGTTTAATCTATCCAGCCAAAACTAGATTTCTAAATTTTTAATTTTTTTTTGTTTACAGGATGAAATAAAAGAACTGACCATCAACATGGTGAAGAAATTTGGAAAATTCCGATACATAGCCAATTTAGGACATGGCATCACACCACAGACTCCACTTGAAAGCATGGCCGCATTTACAGAGTCTGTGCATGAAGCTATTTGATCAAACCATGGTTAATACTCTTGCATTGTATTATATGTTTAAGTTACAGGCTTAAGTGCGAATTCGTACCTGAATATATTTGGTATTTAATCAGACTTAAAATTCTTGGTGACTTCATAATAATATGCAGTGTCTGTGTTACAGTTACATTTGCAATATTAGGGATGTATAAGTTAGTGGAGTAATGGGATAATGTTTTATTGGTTTATGGTAGTAAAACTACTTTGTTATTTACTATATGCTGTTTTATTTAATTATGACTATAAAACTTAATGATACCTTTAACTGAGTACATGTTTATTACATTGTATAAGTTGTTTTGGAGTTCTGGCTTGTAGCAGGCAAATCTTCATCATGGCTTCCTGCAGATTTCTTTACATACTGAAAGGAAAAAACAACAATTATTTAACAAATTAACCTTCGACCGCGGCTTCGTCCGCCTAAAATTTTTACGGAAACAGTACTTTTTCCCGGGATAAAAGTTCCTATCCTATGTCCTTCTCAATACTTCTATCTATGTATATGCGAAATTTCAGGAAGATAAGTGCAGTAGATAGGGCGCGAAAGCGTAACAAACAAACTCACTTTCACATTTATAATACTAGTAAGGATTGTAAGCCAAACAATCAACATCTACCTATTTAGTTTTCTATACCCCTATGATATTTATTTTTTTGTTTTGTTATTCAAATTTATTCGATGTAAAATAGATGTGACTCGATATAGATTCGCTACTCGGCAGATTCTTGAATTCGAAAATCGTTACAACGTCCTAGTCATAACCTAGAGTTATAAAGTATTTGATTTCACAAGTTCAAACAACAAAAGTAACAACAAAGCTGTAACCGGCGGCAATGCTGGCCAAAAAAATTATTTCTTTCCTGTTACCTGTTCTTCTTGCCATATAAATAAAAGCGAGGTTGTTAAAAAAAGCAAAACTTCAGTTTTACCTGTGGATTAACTTGTATTTGCTCATCCATTTCTTGAATATATTGATGTAACTTAGTACATGCCGCCATTTGTTGTTCTAAGACACACAACGTTTCTGGCGACGCATACTTCTCTGGGCTGTCCAGGAATACGACCATGCCGTCTTTCTGGTTTATCATTGCATAAATTTCACCTTCTTCAATCTGTAATATAAATAATTCCTCTGTAATATAAAAAAATAAAAACTTTATTTGATTTCCTTATTCGTCGATTAATGGTAAAATAAATATTTAGCTGTCTAGTAACTTAAAATAAATTCGAATTATATCATTTTGATTTTGGAAATCCTTGGGGAAGGCCTATGTCTAGCAGTGGACAGCCTGCGCCTGAAATGATGATGATGATATCAAAACCTTTACTAACCATATTGAGAATATAACTCTCTGCTTGCGCTGGACCTGATAAATTCACGCGTGATGCCACATCTGTCAAGGAGAGAGTCAAAAACGTCTTAGTAAGTCGCTGGATATTTTTTTTATATATTGAACTGGTCACCTGTAAAAGAGATAAAATATTGATGAGATTGCGAGGGGGACCGTATGCCTATTTGCGTAGTTATTAGTATAAAAAGTGTTAAGACGATACCTTGTTGAACACTAACGCCACCATAAGTTAAAAATCATTATTCACTGAAAACACAAGGTATCAAAAGTCCTTCTGTAATTAAGGTTCTGGATCCGAAGTTAATTTTAAAGATTGCTTAAAACGCCCACTTTTAACAGTATTGCAATTTGTAACTATAATTTAATAAGTTTAAAATTAACTTCAGATCCAGAACCTTAATTACAGACGACGGATTTTTGATAACTTGTGTTTTCAGTGTATAATGATTTTTAACTGATGGTGGCGCTAGTGTTCTCCAAGGTATCGTCTTAACATGAATTAGCAGCCAAGACCCACGGCTTTACATGCCTTTCGAAGCACAGAAGAGCTCATAACAAGTGTTAGTACTGAAACATTGAAACAAAGCCATGCTAACCACTGGTGGCTTACCACTATCTCTTAAAACCATGCAAGATCCAGTGAGTAACCGTGACAGCGCGATACATGATGTAAGGCGACATCTCCCTTACTCACTGGATCTTGCATGCTTTTAAGAGATGATAGTAGGCCACCTGGGCTTTTTAAGCTCCTTATTTTTCAGAAACTATATCAGCTTGTCTATATAATAAATAGAATATGAAGTACCTGCTTAACTAGCCCCAAGTTCTTGTCCCGGACAAATGTTTCATGGTGTTTTGTGGCAGCCTGTTGTGTAGTGGCCAGTTCATGGTAAGCCACAGATAATGGCTTCAAAAAGCGGCACACAACTTGGGATACATATTTAGGCAAAGGTAGAATCTGTAATAGACAATATAAAGCTAATCTATTATCTTTCTTGTAAATATTTCTTCAAGATGTAATTCTTTATATTTTAACAACTAGCTTTTGCCCGCGGCTTTGCACGCGTGAACTTCCCTCGAGAACAATGCTTATTCCCGGGATGAAAGGTACCTTATGTCCTTCTCCTGAGTTTAAGCTACCTCCCTACCAATTTTCAGCCAAATCAGTTCAACCGTTATTTAGTTATAAATTGTCTAACTAACACGACTTCCTTTTATACATACAAAAGGCTGTCATATTTATTACACAAGCCATTTTCTCTCCAATTTTTCTAGGCTAGTAAAAATAAGGATTGAGAATAAAAATATTTTCCTTAGTCTAGAAGTCATGCAGTAATAAGGTTTGTTTATTTACCTTGCCATGTAAGATGAGGGAAACCAGTATGTACTTCTTGTATGCTTCAAGCATGATATGTGAGACGACCATGGCGGGGACAGTCACCACAACTTCGAAGAAATAGAGAGCTCTGTCATAGTTTTTCATGGCCGTGTAGATCATACCTCCATAGTAATAGTATAAAAAGAAATGTTTAGAGTCATTGTTTCCACCAAGCTAAAAAAACAATATGGACAAGAAAATTTATATATTAGACTAGCTTTCGCCCGCGGCTTTACCCGCGTGAATTTCGGGAACAATTCTTTTCCCGGGATGACAGGTACCCTATGTGTTTCTCAGTACTCCTACGTGTATGCAAGTTTCAAGCATACATGTAAGTTTCAAGCTGATTGGTTCAGTAGATAAAGAGTGAATAGGTAATAAATTGATTGATTATATGATTTACTTCATTTTTAATATACAAATAAAAGTTAATTCTAGCTAAAAACAACAAAAATAATATTTAATACATTACTTATTTTCTTAAAAAATCAAGACATGGCTACCAGTTTTTTTTATACCAACTTATACCACTTGTTTTTACCCAGCTATGTTAAGTCAAATGTACAGTTATGATTTTAGCCAGTATTTTTGTAAGTACAATTCCCGGCAAATAACTTGAACCCAAATGGGGCATGCACATTACAACTGATATAAAAAAATCTGCTACTGCGCAATCAACGTCATTTCAGTTTTAGGTCAACTTATTTGCCGCGAATTGTAGTAATGTATTTATGTTTATTCATCTGTTTTATAGAACCCTGTGTTTAAAACTTCTATAAGTACTACATATTTTGACTAATACATATAATGATAATAAATTGTTAGAACGTCTTACATCTTGGAGACAGAACCATGATATTAAAAAAGTTTGTTTGAAAGTTGACAGTGATAAATAATAAAGAATTTTTATACTGTATTGTATGTTGGGTCAACTAGGAAATACTGTTAGTACCTCCGATCCAATTCCAGTTACATCCGTATCTAAAAACTCCAAAGCAGGTTTCATACATTTTGAGAGAAGGCACAGTTGACACAGGTCAGCATGAATCGATGTCAGTTGGGAATCAAACAGCTGAATTTTTCTGATGGCTTTCTTCAATATTTCTATTCCCCTGATTGGTTGTTTTATTTCTACAAGATGATCAGTCAATAAGTGGCAAACATCAGCATCTGAAATTAATACATTAACCCAGAAAATATTAATAAGTCCAGTAAATAATTACTTATTTTTGTTTTAATATTTTTTTTTTTTTGGACCTTTCACCAAAATAAAAGGAAGGTTAAATTCATTGAGTTAGATGTGATGCTTAATAAGTAAGCAGACACATAAAACTTATTTTCTATTTTTGAAGTGTCTGTGAACATGTTAATTTGCCAGATAAACACTCTAATACTACATTTATAGTAACAGTGCTATAATGAAGATACTGTACTTTTTAGTGTTTTTCATAGAAATCAACAAACATTTGTTAAGCACATTTTAACTATGTTTTCTCTAAGGAAGAAAAAAAACATATGGTTTAAATGTTTAATTCATTGAATGAAATAAATTTTTGATTATTTTATATTTTTAATTGGGACTTTCCCATCATACTTTTAATCTAAATAAATAAAAAACACATATTAATATAATGGCAAAATCATAAGAAACTTTTTCACTTACATAAATCAGGTGCAAAACGAACTTGTTCACCGTTGCAATTATTAATGAAATCATGTATTTGCTGAAACATTGTGGATTTGTCGACTTCAGTTGCTCCCTAAAAAGCAATAATACTTAGTGAAAATTAAAAATCTTATTTAGGATTAAAAATGTTAAAATTACAATAAATATTGTTTAATGTGTTGTTGCATTTTAACAACACAGTTAAAAATTGTGTGTTGCAGACTCACAGATCTTAAAGCTCACTTCCAGATTACCAAGTTGATCTTGCATAAACATAATATGCCATGCCATAAATTATTTTATGGCTATGTAGATCTAAATAGAAGGAACTTACATACTGTGCCAACACCACATAGGAAAATGGGATAAGGTAAAGGAAAATAAAAAGAGGTACAACTAAAATATCAAAATGATATAACAAATAAAATTATTAGAATTTACTGTATGTTTTAGAATCTAAAATTTAGATGAAAAATCATCATCATCTAAAAGTTATTTTATTTATTTTATTTTTTATTTTATACATTTGGATGACCAACAGCAAATAAACCCTTCATCATTTTTTGGTCAAACATTAGTAATCCAACTTTATAGATACAAAAACGCAACATCTTATCTTATTTGTTCTTTTATTGTTGTGACTTACCTGAGGCAGAGAAAATTTAGCAACAAGGACTGCTAAAACTCCAAGGGAATGCTGTTGAATGTCAAGAGTTTCCAATACAGTGTTTAAATGGGCACTATTTCGTTGTAGTACTTCATCAGACTTGCCAATGACTTCACACAGCTCACGAAAGTTTCCTGCGGCAAAGTATGTACCTATATTAGACATGTTTTTAAAAAATGTGATAACTTGTATCACCAAATCAATACCATGATTAAAAGTGCCTCTCGGGTTTTTATAAGTAAACTCATAATGCAACTAAGTAGCAGGAAACTTGCTTGCTACTTGTCTTTAAAAAATGGCAAACACTTGCCAAACCTCTGATCCTTTTCCACAATATGGAATTATATGTTTTTTTTTTACTAAAATTGGTTTACGCCAAGGATTTTACATTTAAAATACAAAATAACAATCACGCATGATCATAACAACTGCCTGTCACTATTCTGCATATCATTATGTAGTTTCTGGAAGTTCTGAAATTTGCTGTTATTATGAAGTGAAATGATTTGACCACATTCTTTCTATACGGACCAAATAAATTATTACTTACCAGAAGCCGACATAGTCCGAACATTATTTACAAATTGTTCCAGTGGGGAAGCCATTTCCACTTTTTTCCTGTACAATTTCAATGCACTTGTAAAATTGGTTTAATGAAAATATTTAGTTGTTGGCTGTTTTTTCTTTCACCACGAAAAATATATGCAATTTGTTAGGAATTAGGATAGAAATAACATGCATAACGTAGGTACCTAGGTAGGTAGCTAATGATTACCTACATTACCTACATACTCAACTCTTTGACAGTTGTTTGAAATTGACAAACTAGAATTTTTTTAATACTTTTACGGCCATAGAAATTAGTTCTATAAGGCGTACCTTGAATTTATTAATCTTTTTCAGTCTTACGTCTTAACCTACTTAAGTCAGTCAAGTCAGTAGTCTAGTTCAGTCAAATAAGTTTCCTCAAACTCGACTCACACCCATATTCTCAAACGTTTCCTCGAACTCGACTCATCCTCACTCGACCTCAATGGTATTCATAGTCGACGCTAGCTTCCTCACCTTAAGGAAATTACTCACTGGAGGTGAGGAACGAAATATCAAAATATAAGGTTGGTCGAGAGGTACCTTAAGGAAGACTCGAACGTTTCTTATAACGAAAAGTAGGTGCTCTTATTGAAGACCACATTTAAAAGAATTTGTACCTACTATTATAAGTTCTTTGTGTATTAAGTATTTTGTTGTTTTATAATAAATCTATGCTAGTTAGCTAAAATTGAAAAAGAAACTTTGTCAATAACTCTCTTTGCGTAATAAATATAGTTAAAAAAATTGGTTGCCTGTAAAGTCGGTATACGGGCGAAAGTTTTACGTGACAACGACTTTGAGTCTGTCTCTCTCGCTCTTAGGGGACGCGTGCCTCTCACTCGCTCTCATTGTGAGCGCATCGTAACGTTACCGAGCGTTACACTTTTTCATAAGTGACTCCCAGCCGCAACCTAATTTAAGACGTTGTCACGTCAAAAACACGCTTTAATGAGCAATCGAACTGAAAAACGAAAAATAAATTAAACCAAAACAAAAAGCGTGTGGGGTGCTCGACAAATGAAAAATATGGCATAAGCACCCCACACGCTTTTTGGTTTAATTTATTTTTCGTTTTTTAGTTCCATTGCTCATTAAAGTGTGTTTTTTAGTTTTTTTTAACTATATTTATTTTCCACTTTTTAGAGATAAACTAATCGAATTATTGTATTGTCATCGGTTCTTGATAATTCTACAAAGTTTGAATTAAATCTGACAGTTCAAAGTGGGTCAAAATTACGTTCAAAGAAGTCGGTTACAAACAAGCAAGCAAACATACAGGTGAAGCAAATAAAAGCGTGTTAATTAAAAAGGTAAGCTGTTTACCAACATACAGAAATGAAACGGGACGTCATTCCTTGACTCATCCTCACTGGAGTTTCCTCAAGGAAACAGTCAAGAATACCATTTTCAAGGAAAGTTGGTCTTCCTTAAGGCGTCCTTGAATGAGGTTGAGTGGATGCGACCTATGAGGCAACTTTTAAGAATATGGGTGTGAGTGTAGGCGACCTATGAGGAAACGTTTGAGAATATGGGTGTCAGAGTCAGATGGATGGCTAAGTGAAGCGGAGGAAAAATTCACTTAGCTATAACTTGAGAATCTTGAGATTTTGGTGACAAAGATAAGTTTGTACATTTGACATTGTACCACATCCAACACGAACTCTGCTACCACTATTAATAAACGAATATTCGCCTATTTAACCATGTGTGGACAGCATAAAAGTTAATTTATCTCTATTTAGTTTGTGGTTAATTTAAGTAAAAAACAGCAATAAAGCGCTGTCAATTTCTTTGCAGCGCTGGTGGCATACTATCATCTCTTAAATAAAACCATGCAAGATCCAGTGAGTAAGGGAGATGTCACCTTACATCATGTATTGCGCTGTCTCGCTTACTTGCTGGAACACATGGTTTTTTGAGATGATAGTAGGCACCTGACAGCGCGGACATAGTGACAGTTTACTTTACTAGGCTAGGTACCTCCAAAAAACAACGATTTTATTTTTTGAAGCAAAATGTCAAAGTCATTGGGGTGACATTTTTCCTTGCATTTTTCTTTCATACCATCTAGATCTCTAGTTTGTGGATACGATATATCTCTATTTAGTTTGTGGATACGATAACGATAACTAAACATTTTGATTAGGTATAGTTAGTATAAAAATTCATTCTGTTTCACATTAAATTGCTTCTATTCATATGTGTTTGTTTTATCATTTTAATTAATAGGCCGTGGAATTAATGGTGAATAAAACAGTGTTTTCGAAAATTTTACAAAAGGTTATTTTAGATTGACCTTGTTTATTAAGTGTACCTTTTTCGATAATAACATTTTAGTTTTGTCTTCAAGATAACATATTTATCAATAAATCGTCGTTTACAGAATGATATAATACTGTTTGGTTACAATGTAATTAATTATTTTGTGAATCGCGAATTATTTTGTATTTTTTTAAGCAGTCGTCCAGCTAGGCAGAATGGGTTAATTTTTTATTTCTTTTAGAAACGGAAAGGAAGTATACTACCTAATAATGTCAAATTTGTCTGTTCGAGAAGTACTTTCTAATTGTTTCACGCAACAGTTAAGTGAATTTGAGTTATTAAAATCAATGTATCCTAATAATGATGAAATCATATTAACAGATGGCAAAATAATATCTGATATCAACAATTTTATAGAGAACAAGTTAGATTACTTACCTAGCCATTTAGATTTCACACTACATCTTCATTTAAATGACGTAAAACTGGAATTTTGTGCAAATTTACCTACTTACTACCCAGAAGAAGAACCTGATATTTACATACGGTGTAATCAGTTAAATAGACAACAAGAAACACACTTAAATACTGAATTAATCAAATACATCCAAGATAATTATTCTGGGGAAGTGTGCTTATATACTGCAATATCATGGTTACAAGAAAATTTTGATTCATTTACCAAAAAAGAGGCCAATGAACTCAAAACAGAAGAAGTTTCTAAAAGTCTCGAAAAATTTTTTAGGTATTGGATATATTCTCATCACATATACAATAAGAAGAAAAGAGATGAAATCTTAAAAACCGCTAAGGAATTAAAACTAACAGGCTTTTGTCTTCCAGGAAAACCTGGTATAATATGTATTGAAGGTCCAGATGTTGATTGTCACAAGTGGTGGAAAAATATTAAATCAATGAGTTGGAAAAAAATAATGATAAGAAAAACAGAAACATTTGAATTGAATGAGGGAATTCAAGAAAGAAAATTCAAAAATTTTGAAGAAATCACTTTCCAAAATGCAACCAACAAATTTAGAAAACATGCAGACATGAGCGGCTTTTCAAAATATATGGAAGACTTTGGTCTGTCTCAGGCATTTAATGAAGTTTTTGGACTGGGAACTGATACATAATACAGAAAGCATATGACAAAATGCATATTCTTTACTCAGTAAGAGATCATATCATAATTTCAAGATTTCAATCTAACTGATTGGAAGAGACCTGCATCCATATCACCTTCTTGTTCCACCATTCTGATGACCAAATGGATGGTAGTTGGATATTCCATGCTATTTTTTCCAGTATGTGGTTACTGCAAAACCTTTTTTACCCACCCCAGCTACACTTCAAGTAACTGATAGAATAGGGCCTATATCTGTTACCCATGTTCTTCTACAGTCTGAGCATAGAGTCCTTGCTATAACTTGTAAAGCTTCTTTATGAGGGACTTATATTTATTGAATTGTTATTATTCAATAAATATAAGTCCCTCATAAAGTGAAAAACCAAAGTGAAAGGGACATCCCTGTTAAAACAATATATGGTTAAAACCGGTGAAATAGCAAACACCCTGCCAAAACTCCACACCAGGAGAGGTAATTTCAGAGAAATTGGAGTACTGGGGATGAAAGCAGCTACTTTTTGGTGTTGGAGCATTGATTTTAAGTTGGCACCTAGATCAAAATGTATATGCATAATGTCATTTATATTTATTAATAGTTCTAAGTAATTAAAATTTTTATTGATTTAATGCAAAAAAAAGATTATTTTATTTAGTTAAGTGTGCTATTCCCTTGACCAGACACATCAAATCACTAAAATCCATCAGACATAATCCCTGTGCATAATGTACACAAACAACATAAATGGTATTATATTATCCAAATGCACGACACGATCATTCGCACCGTCCCCCACTTCTGTGTCCACCAGCTCAGATCATTCGCTTATATATAACTTTACTAGCGACCCGAAATTTGTTTTTACCGAGTATTTGTGCATGATATTGGTGGATTATTATTCGATTCGCAGTGTTCGTGAACAAGCGTAAGTGTTGGGAAGTGGTAGGTACAGTGTCGACTACGTGACTTCTTTCTTTCGACTTATCACCAAATTCTTTCTTTCGACTTATCACCAAATTCTTTCTTTCGACTTATCACCAAATTCTCCAAGTTATAGCTAAGTGAAATTTTTCCTCCGCTTCACTTAGTCATCTGACTCTGACTAGACTTACTTGTTTAACTGGACTAGACTACTGATCTGACTTGACTAAAGTAGGACTTGGGGGTTACTACAGACTCTTAAAACCATGCATATTTCAGTGAGTAAGCGAGACACCGCTATACATGATGTAAGGCGTCATCCCCCTTACTCACTGGATCTTACATGGTTTTAAGAAATGACAGTAGGCCACCTGAAGAATAAGATAGGCCTTAAAAGACTAGTTTGCATGGCCGTAAAAAGTATTTTAAAAAAATGTCAATATTGTCAAATGGGAGTTTTTGGAGGGAAAGTAAACTGTCGCTATGTCCGCGCTGTATTTAATTTCCAAAACTTAGGTTTTACCGAGTGTTTGTGCATAATATTGGTGGATTATTATTCGCAAAGTGTTCGTGAACATGCGTGAGTGTTGGGAAGTGATACAGTGTCGATTACGTGACTTTTTATCTTTTTCACCAAAATCTCCATGATATAGCTAAGTGAAAATTTTCCACCGCTTCACTTAGCCATCTGACTCAGACTAGACTTACTTACTTGACTGGACTTGACTATTGACTTGAATTTTTGACTCGACTGACTTAAGTAGGACTGAAGAAGATTAATAAATTCAAGAAAGGCCTTAAAGGACTAGATTCCATGGCCGTATAAACTATTCAAAAAAAAAAAAATATTGTCAAATGTCGGTTTTTTGGAGGGAAAGTAAACTGTTGCTATGTCCGCGCTGTATTTAATTTCCAAAACAGGTTTTTTCGAGTAAATATTTGTGCATAATATTGGCGGATTATTATTCGCAAAGTTTTCGTGAACAAGCATGTTGGGAAGTGGTACAATGTCGATTACGTGACTTTTTATCTTTGTTACCAAAATCTCTTAAGTGAAATTTTTCCACCGCTTCACTTAGCCATTTGACTAGACTTACGTACTTGACTGGACTGGACTAGCCTACTGACTTGACTATAGTAGGACTGAAGAAGATTAATAAATTCAAGAAAGCTCTTAAAGGACTAGATTCCATGGCCGTAAAAAGTATTTAAAAAAAAATATTGTTAAATGTCAATTCGTTCCAATTCAATTCGTTCGCGCGCGGACGTCGCAGTTTGTGTGTGTTTATTGTAAATTACATTTAATTGTACATAGTTTGTTGTTGGATTTATATAAAAATAAGGATGATCCACCTATTCTAAAATTTCCTTTCGATGGTGTAGGTAAACATACAATTCAGATCGATGTGAATAAGGTACTACCTAACCTTAGATAGAGCACCTTACAGTTTTCTTCATTAAAATTTGACAATAATTGGATGGGACAACGTTTGTGATCAAAGACAAATTTCTTAAACTAAGATGTACCATTGTGGAATGAGACAAGTGAGAGAGAGCCATGTTGCTAACCAAGTTGACTTAATGGTCTGGAGTAACAGACTGGATTTGCTGGCCTTAAGTAATTACAAAGGTATGTACATGTATGTGTATGCCTCTGCTGCATTCCGTTGTATGAACGACTTGATGGAGAAACACTGCTTTAACCCTAATATTTGTCATTGACTAAAAGAAGAGTAACAATGGTATGTACTAATCTTTCTGAAAAACAACTTACTCGTCATCAACGCTGCATCCAAAGCAGACTAAGATCAGATTTTTCTTATTCATAATTTCAAACATGTTTTCTTATTCATTAACCACCTATTTCATTAAACGAACCACGTCAGAGGCCGAGAAGCGGTTTCGAAGAACTCTAACCTGGTGTCAGCAAGATGTTATGCATGGTCTATTGACCGTGACGCCTACATGAAATAAATAAATAAACTGCCATTTCATGCATATTTTAATGACTGGCCACCTACCATTAAAATAATGCATAATTGTCAAACCTTATTGTGATTTGAAGGTTTTGTTGGTGGAATCTGGCTCTAGTCAAAGGTTTAAGTAAAAATATGAATTAAGACCTCTGTTATCATCATCATTTAATATAGGTGACACAGTTAATTAACCATGACCTCTCGACCTTGTGACATTTAACAAATACCAGACGGTAGCTGGGACTAAAGGCTTAACATGCCTTCTGAAGCACAAAATAAACTTTCCTGTGGGAATCAAACCCATGATCCCTCTGTTGCTTCTTATAACACCAATAGAAAGAGCCTCCCTAGCCTATTCTTAAGCCAATAACCATTTATATTTATTTTGCACAATGTTATGTTGATTTCAGGAGAAGTTCAGGTTCATAGACTTCAGTGGCAAAAAGTATGGAATCTAGCACCCCCAAAAGAAAATGTTACAGTTCGTGCAATGGCATGGAGGCCAGATGGAAAAGTTAGTATTATTAGTTAATTATATAATTGAGTAAATCCTCAGTTTTAAGCATCGCCACACATGGTCCACAACCAACGTACAAAAGAAGCTGACTTGCACAACATCCACTTAGTCCATGGTGGCACTTGCTGTTGATGGCCGCAACTTTTTAGGGTTCCGTACAAATATATACAACGGAACTCTTATAGGATCACTTGTGCGTCTGTCTGTCCGTCCGTCTGTCTGTCACAGCCAATTTTCTCCGAACCTACTGGACTAATACTGATGAAAATTGGTAGGATGGCGTAAACCTGTGACCCAAACACAGATGTGCAAAGAAAATAAATATTTTTTTAAAATAAGGGTCATTTTCGGGGGACAAATTAAGAATTAAAAAAAAAAAGTTGCAAACCTTACCGTGTTATATATCAATTGAAAGAGCTTGTTATGAGGATCTCAAATATATTTTTGTTATTATTGTATCATAAATAGTTTTCATTTTATTCAGGAAAGAAGACGAAAATTGACCATTCCCCCCCACTGATCTTCGAAACTACTGAGCCTAAAATTTTGAAAAAAATACGGAATATAGGTCATTGCCTGTAGATTACAGGAAAACCTACAAGAATTCTATCAATTGACAATTAAGTGGTAAATTTAATATAAAATGTTCACTTACGGAAAACAACACTAGATAGCGATAGTAGTAGTTAACTCACATCTTATAATCCTTTCACATTAACACACTACAATTGAATATAAAAACTGACATTGGCATTATATGGAACCCTCTCCACGCGAGTTTAGCTCGCATTTGACCGGTTTTATTTTAACTTCTCATCCCTCATATTATAATGGCCTGAACATGCTAAAAATATTTCAAATCCGATCAGTTGTTCTAAAGTTATAAGCTTTCAAACAAACACTAGCTTTATATAAACTATGTGCGTGCTTGTGTTCTATTCTAACTGAATAAATGAAATGAAGGGAGAGATGGGTGGAGAAGCGTGGGTGGCATGTGGCGGCTTTTGAGGCCGGCCCGGGCCACTCCATTAGATGTGATGCAAGCAGTGACGATATGTGGCATCCACTGATGTCTGTGTGCAGAGTCGAGTGAAATAGGTTGGTGGCCGCGTTTTGTGGTTGTGGCTCGTGTGCTGCGACACTAAGTGGACAATATTCAAATGCTTCAAAAATAAAGAATACATTTTTGCAGCTTATATTCTAATATTCTGTACATTAAAATTTAAGAAATATTTTGTATTCTAGGTTCTGGCAATAGGCTACTGTTCTGGCAGTATATTGATAGTAGACATTGAAGACAAAGAGATTATAGACAAGTATGAATTGGACCAAGAACATTCTGAAGAATTTGAAGACACAAAACACTATGGAATAACATGCATCACATGGTCTGCACATGTCTCCAATTTGGAGAGTACTCAATATAATGTCTATGTATGTATATTACTATTAGTTGAGTTGAGCACTAGATTCTTCCTAAGGCTTTGCTTCAAATTTCCAGGGGCCTTTGCATTAATTAAAATTAAATATGAACATTATTCTTAATGTTATTCCATCATACTCTTAAACTTTCACCTAAGGTGTAAGTTTAAGGATAGGGTTTGTAATGCCTGTTGAATGAGATAGTCTGTGGGATACTCAACTCCTCAGCAACTTTTAGCAATAGTGAGTGGTCTCAATAAATATTCGTAAGGTAACTCCTCACAGAGTTATGAGCTGCAACATAAATTATTTTTATTTTTTAATTTTTCAATTCAAATAATAGAATTTATGTTGCAGCTTATTTGATTTTATTGTATCAATTTAGGTAAAAACCTAAAAAAGTTAGTTCTAGTGCTTTGGGACAACGTCGCTGGCACTGTAAAAATGTTTTATTTCTTTAGGAGGATGCCTCATTGTTCCTGCAACAGTTGCCCGCAGCTAATAGTGGTTACAAGAACCAACCATCTGAAGATGGTACCCACTGTTTAAAAGAGGAAGTGCAAACGCCTAATCAGTTAAACATGTTGATGATTGGATATGGTGCTGGTTATATTTATATGAGTGTCTTTGGTAGATATCCATATGGTACACTTAATCTCGCTCAGGTTACAAAAGATGACTGTGGAGAGTACAAGGTCCTGGATATTAATTTGTCTGATGACTTCAGTGTTATGCAGGTGATATATTTAGACAGACTTACTAATACTTTGTATACTGCCTTGATTAATACAAGTGTATTGTCAGCATATTCAGAGGAAATATTCAAAGTTGCAAACCAACATGGCAAAATAGTGCACTTGCTTTCATATTTAGATCAGACTATGGTCTCAATAACAGAAGCCTGGGAACATATTTTGTTAGAAATGGACACCAAAATGGCTTATTATGCAGCATCGGTAGCTGAAGGTGGAGTGTCAGCAGATCTGTTGGAGCTTCTCATGTTAGGTTTGTATTTAAAAATATAAAATGATTCATTGGTATTGTTTTTCATATGTTATTCTATAATGGTGTATGTATACATTGTATTTTTCAGGTGTGCCATCGGATGAATTGGAGCTATTTTTACTAAGAGAATTAACTGCTAAGGTTTTAAAGAAATCTGGAAATTCTGTTGAATTAAGTTATTCCACTATACAAAAATTAGTTTTGAGACAGCTGAATGTTGTTGGACAAAGTTTGACATACTTTCTTTCTGAACTTAGAGGGCTCACTAGAATACCAGACCGATATAAAGTAAGTGTTTTGTTACTTTATCTAATACTTTAAGTAAACTGTACTTGTACATACCAATAAATAAAATTTAAGTATCTGTTTTATTTAAATTAGTTTTTACTAAATGCATATGATATTATAGAGATAATTAAAATAAATAAAATCAATTTTTATGTTTTTGTGTGACAGTCTGTTAATTTGTTGGGTTATTTCCAATACGGCTGGACCGGACTAGATGGGACTTTTACTGGCAGAGAGCTTACATTAAAAGACTAAAGCTACTTTTATTTGAGAAAAATAATTAGCGTGAAAATAAACCAATACTTAACAATTTTCAGGTCCTAGGCCTAGAAGAGACTGCAGTCACCAATGCTATAAAAGCTTGTTGTGCATTTTTAAATAAATGTCTAGAATTGCAGCAAGTCATTGATGTTTCAATGAGAAATTACAAGGCGTTCTTCAGATGGCTTTATGTTATGATAATCAGATTGTTGAATGAGCCTACACCTAGTGAAATAGTCAAGATGACACAACAAGAACTAACTCATATTGCTGAATTTTTGTATAACTTTGATAATATTCAAGTTGACAGTTCAGACAATGCAACAGATAAGCCAGTAAAATTCAATTTGGAACGACTAGGTCAGTATTTACAAGATCAAGACTTGACCATTTTGCCTGATGATGAAGATAATCCTTGGCACAAGTTTTTAAAAGATAACTCATGTTTACTAAAAGATAATGATATCATATTTTCTATGACAGAATTTAGAACCTTTTCTCTTGTACAACAACAAAAATATTTAAAAAATGCTATTGATAAAGTATTTGATGTTAAAGAAAAGGACATAGGAAAACATTTTTCTGTTTTGCACAATATTAAATGTTGTGAAGGTCATACAGGGTCGAATCCAGATATTAACTTGAGGGCTTCACAATTATATGATGCAAACCAGCATAGGTTCATGATAGCCTTAATAGTAGGGGCTGATGATAGTTTGTGTTTCATGTCCACTAGTGTCAAAGACAAGACTTGTAGTGCAACTGCTTCTAAATACTACTTCGGATGCAGTCTCCTAGGAGATAACAGAGATGTGCCAGATGAAACTCCTTTGAAAGTGATGGACCTACAATATTATTCTCCTGAATTCTTGTCTGTGATTTTGCAACATTCAACTAATGAAGAAAACACTGTGTTTATTCAAGTTCCCCTAAAAATTATTCTAGAACAATCAAGTGAAATTAACATCAAGTCTAAGTCATGTGTATTTAGTGAGAAAATATCAAATAAGAATATTTCTCCATTCTTAGATCAAGGTGTGTATAAAATTATTGACAAACTGGATGGCTGCCGTATAGCAGTATCAGGAGGTCGCAAAGTTTCTGTAGTTTTGTCAAAAAGTTGCCGGAAGTTAAAAGTGTTTGAGATGGAAGTTGATGGTGAAGATGAAGAAGATGAAACACTTGATACCACTCCTCAGTCACATGTGACAAACAAAACTAGCACTAGTCATGGAGCTGACCTGCAAAGTGCAGATCTTACATTTTGATTTATTAAATAAAATATTTTAAAAACCACAATTTATTTTACTCTTATTTCCTAAAATCATCATTTGTTTAAAAAGAAATGCTATTTACATCTTAGTAGCTAAGTTATGGATTCTACAATAGTTGTTATAAATATTTTGACTCTTTATCCTATTTTCAAATCATTTTCTATATTCGAAATTGTAGACTTGCATAAAATTTTTAAGAGTGAAGTTATTTTGTTAACTAGATTAAGCTTCCTTGTGGTCTTTTTATTTGAATATTTTCAAATACTGAGTTGAAGTCTGTGTCTAATCCTTGGTTGTCAATTCCATAAAGTAGATGATCTGAGGATGGAACTCTACTTGGTCCTGCTACTGGCTGCGGCATGGGGGTTGTAGTGCGATTGTAAATCTCTTCTCCATCACCGTCTTCTTCATCATCATCCACTGGAATACAAAATTATAAAGTGTAATTTTTTTTTTGTAGCTCTCTGCTGGCTAAAAGCCTTGCTCACATTCCATCTATCAAACTAAGGTTTTCTTATCTTTTTTTGGATAATCATAACAGGGCTTTTAGAAAGTGGCAAAAAAAGTGCTTTGGCTCAAATTAAGTTATCCCAAAAGAAAGTTTTTAATTTTTTTTAAGAGTTCAATACTATATTATATAGAACAAAAAACATGTGAAACATGTAAAACCAAGAACAATTAGAAAAAAAGCCACTAGTCTTGGTGGGGTTAAACTCTGAATCTGCAGATCAGCAGAAAGCTTGTTAACTAAATAATTTAAAAGTATTCTTTAATGAAAATAGGTACCTAGGTTTTATAATCCATATTTTACAAAGTATTGATGTGTGACTTCTTGCTGAATATAGTTCCCTCTTTCAAGTAAAGTTATTTATTTAAATTTCTTTAAACACAGTAATGAATAAATTATTTTATGAACATAAAAAATGCAAAATTTACCAGGAACAATTGATCTTCCATCATATTTACTCCGCTCTTTTCGCAATCGCAAAAAGATAACAGTACATGCAATTATAATTATGATGGAGATCACTATAGCTATCAACTTGACGGAATCCATAGCAGTAAAGCCTGATCCATTGACCAGCATCTCAACTTGTCCAATCGTGACCCCATCACTATTGATGTTTTTGGAGAAACATTGGTAGTAGCCCGACTCTGCAGGAGTAACAGCCTAAAAATTAAAATATAAGAAAATTACACAAAGTATGATGATCAAACAATCTCACAGCATCAACAAACATTGACGTCTAATCCAAAAATATCTCAACAAGGTCAACTCTGTACCATTCCAATGTTATTGTAATAATATAGATATATACCAAATAACTTACATGAATTTTCAAGTTCCCAGATAGCACCTCATATTTATATTTATTTCTATCATAGTCATACTCATTGGTAGGTCCGATAACTTTTTTATCCCCTAAGACCCAAAACATGAAATTGTGGTTGTAGTCATTGCTGCTACATTTCAAGGTTGCCGTCTCGCCTGCTGACACTTTCATGACTCCAGTATTTTTTACACTATCTATCAGAGGCAAAAGAGGCATTTTAAGCACATCCAATATGTTATATCATACACTTCACTGCTCACTCACTGAGGTTTTTGACATGTGCAAACATATCTGTATGTCAATGAACATGTGCCAAGTTTATTATTATCTACACAACAAGTCATGTGTTCCTTTAATTTTAGTTTGTCACCCACACAGTCACAAGATTATGGTATATTAGTACATTCTAGTATCTACTACTTCCACTGGAGTGTTTTATTAGATGCCGAAAAACTTCAACAGACAGCACTGGTAGTAACATCCAAATGGGTGTCATTACGATGTAAATAGGTAGATTGACTTTTGGATATTCTAGTTTGATGCAAATAATGATCTGAGCAGCCATTTTCAGTCCAATTGCCGCTATATACCAAACGTTTTTGTTGATTGTACCCCTAAACCTTTCTATTCCATTTCTGCAATGGGACACCATGTGGAATAGTACATAAATCAATAATATGCTATCGTAAACCCACATTGGGATAAATACAATAAACCAGTTCCAATGAGTTCTGGACTCTAGGCGAAGACACAACAATATAAGGAACACTAAAAAAATGAACCATGTAAATAGTGCTCTGTGCAATATAGCCATTTTATTATCCTAAATATGTAGCAGTTAAATAATGGTCACTTGAGCGATTAAAACTACTTTATTCTACTATTATAATACTAAAGTCCTTTAGTAAAGTGTGTAAATTAATAGCCGATCTTTTATTTATTTTAAGTTTCGCTATCAGAGCAAGTGTTCGTGTGTTCGTTGGTTGACAAAGTTGACAATGACATGACATGACATGGACATTTATTTTTTAAACATTTTACGGCCCTGGTGGCTTACCACCCTCTCTTAAAACCATGCAAGAACGATTGAGTAAGCGAGAGAACGCAATACATGATGTAAGGCGACGTCTCCTTTACTCACTGGATCTTGCATGGTTTTAATTATAAGAGAGGTAGTAGCCAGCCACCCAGTGGCTACTACCATCTCTGCATGGAAACTAATCATACTATTTAAAAAAAACGAGTATTTATCTTTAAAACGCACATAACTATTACAAAAAACAATGAATTTAACTGTTTATTTGGTCATAATTTTTGTATGGTGTTCAAGTTTGGCCAAATAATGAAAAACGACCACGCTGACAAAGACAGAAAATGAATATTTGGTCCTTATTGTTTTCATGGACTTTCCTATTTCGCCATCTCTTTTTGCACCAAATGACAAAATCATAGTTACATCTTCTATGTATATTAAAAAATAAATATAGTTAAAAAAACAAAAAAGAAACATCGACAAATGAAAAATATGGCACAAGCACCCCACACGCCTTTTGGTTAAATTTATTTTTCGTTTTTAGTTCGTTTGCTTATTAAAGCGTGTTTTTTTCCACTTTTTAGATAAACTTATCGAATTATTGTATTGTCATCGGTCCTTGATAATTCTACAAAGTTTGAATTGAATCTGACGGTTCAAAGTGGGTCAAAATTAAGTTCAAAGAAGTCGGTTACAAACAAACAAGCAAGCAAACATACATTTGAAGCTAATAAAAGCGTGTTATAAAAAGCTAGTAGCGTTTTGTTTGGTTGGGTTATTGACGTTTTCGACTTGACAGTTGCGTTTTGTTTCTGTTGGACTGTTGACGTAAAATTTTTTCTCATTCCAATTCCATACAATAACAATATTTCTATTCCGATCCAAATGGTTCCAAACTTGTTTACCGGCGAACATATCAAACATTTTTTATTAAATAAATAGTACTTTAATTTTATATTTTTACACGACTGTTTTCAATAATGATACTCCAGATTGCTTTGTTGATAACTAGTATAAAATTTCTTTTTATACCTTTATAGTAAGTTGACAAACTGTTCATAAACTAACTTCATTTTAACCAATTATTTTACTGATTATTTTAATGTGGATATTTCTTTTTACAGCCATTCAACAGATTTTGAGGTTCATAGAAATTGGCTAGCAGTAACCCATAACTTATCAATATACCAGTGGTATTACGATACAACATCAGAATGGACTTTAGATTACCCACCCTTGTTTGCATGGTTGGAGTATGGTTTGTCGCATATCGCCAAATTATTTGATCCAAAGATGTTATACTTAACGAATTTAAACTATGATTCTGATATGACAGTACTATTCCAAAGGTTGTCTGTTATTGTACTAGATTTTGTGTATATACTCAGTGCAAAAAGGTATATAAACATTAGCTATTTTATGAAGAACAAAATTATTTATTATAATTTTAGGTTCATACAATAATAATTTGTATTCTTTTGTCACAGTTGTGCCAGTCTAGTCAGCAATGGAAAGCTTCTTGTATTTATATTATTAGTATCTAATCCTGGATTACTTATGGTGGATCACATACATTTTCAGTATAATGGGTTTTTGTATGGATTTTTCTTGTTTTCCATCTCTAATATGATAAGGGTAAGATATAATTTCTTTTAATTTAATTAAATAAATAAATCAATTGCTATAATTTATGCCGCAGAGAAGATGTTAAATAGGTACATAATTAGTATAATGTTAATTATTCTTTGATAACTATCTTGGCGAAGACCTCTGTGTTAGATTTTGTTATGTTTTCATTATATTTTTTTCATATACCTAATATTTATTTTCAGAGTAATTTCATCCAGGCAGCAGTTTGGTTTGCTCTGTTGTTAAATTTGAAACACATCTACTTGTATGTAGCACCAGTGTATGCAGTGTACTTGTTAAGAGCATACTGTTTTACAGTATCCTCCAATGATGGCATTCACACAGCATGGTACTCATTCTCTATTGCAAACTTGTTCAAAGTTGCCATTGCAGTCATAACTGTATTTGTTATCTCATTTGGACCTTTTATTGATCACATGCCTCAGGTGAGATTTATTATCTAACTAGCTGTTCCCCGTGGCTTAGCCCCGCGTGGGGCTCGGTTATATCACGCCTAAAAGTAGCCTATGTTTGACCTCAGGTCGTTAACTACATCCTTACCAAATTTCATTACAATCGGTCCAACAGTTTAGCCGTGAAGAGGTGACAGACAGACAGACAGACTTTCGCATTTATAATATTAGTATGGAAGTATGGATTTGTAATGTTCTCATCATCATTTTGTGTAGGTGACATGGTCAATCGACCATGCACACCCTGGTGTCAGAGTTATTCAGAACCACCTCTAAGCCTCTGACGTGGTTCCTTTAACAACTACCAGATGGCAGCCGCCACCAATGGCTTTGCTTGCCTTCTGATATAATGTCTTATATTGACCAGCCAATGTTACAGGATGTAGTTGCAAGTAACTTAGGCTAGTATTATTACTTGTAAAAAACAATAAATAAATAAATGTATAGGGACAAATCACACAGATTGAGTTAGCCCCAAAGTAAGTTCGATACTTGTGTTATGGGATACTAACTCAACGATACTATATTTTATAACAATGAAAATGAATATTTCTAATATTTTTTCTTTAATAATTGGTTTTCAACACATTCTTAAATAAACTTTACTACATTTATAATTTTTTTTATAGGTATTATCTAGGCTGTTCCCATTTAAAAGGGGTTTATGCCACGCATATTGGGCACCAAATTTTTGGGCATTATATAATTTTTGTGATAAAATACTTCAGCATGCATGTAAGTAATGTTTATATCACCTTTGAACCCCAAGTGGCCAGAATTTGTATGCATTAGTGGTCATTTATGGCCACTTGGGGGTTAAAAAAAACTGATAAAAAAACTAACCAGTGTATGTGTAAATATTTATATTTTTAATACAGTGCCCAAATTTGGATTCAACATACCAAAGGTGGAGGCTGCAATGACTGGAGGTCTTGTTCAAGAATATGAGCACGCTGTTTTACCTTCCATAAAGCCAGGAGTCACTTTTGTACTAACTGTTGTATCAATGCTTCCTGCACTTGTCAAACTTTGGCATCTGGGGGCTGACAGAAGATACAGGGTGCTGAGTTTAGTGAGGTACTTAATAACTTTACTAAATTAAAATGTTCTAAAAAAATTTTATTGTTTGTAGTTTTTCCCATTCCTGTGATAAGATATAAGCAGTTGCTGTGTGTCTGTCAGGGGACTATATATTATGCCAGTAGTATGGTAAACACCGTTAACCGTGATACTGGAGGTACAGGATCATGATAAGACTTCGAAATAAGTAAAATATAAAAACACTAGCTGTTGCCCGCGGCTCCGCCCGCGTGGGACTCGGTTATATCGCACCCAAAAGTAGCCTATGTTTGACCTCAGGTCGTTAACTACATCCCTACCAAATTTCATCACAATCGGTCCAGCAGTTTAGCCGTGAAGAGGTGACAGACAGACAGACAGACAGACTTTCGCATTTATAATATTAGTATGGAAGTATGGATTAGTATGGATAGTATGGATAGTATGGATTATTTTTATAGTAAATTAATTTTAAAAGTCCATGACCACAAATAATTATAGTCACTGACACAGTACCAATCCATACTAATATTATAAATGCGAAAGTCTGTCTGTCTGTCTGTCTGTCTGTCTGTCTGTCACCTCTTCACGGCTAAACTGCTGGACCGATTGTGATGAAATTTGGTAGGGATGTAGTTAACAACCTGAGGTCAAACATAGGCTACTTTTGGGCGCGATATAACCGAGTCTAACGCGGGGCAAAGCCGCGGGGAACAGCTAGTATGTAATAAGTTAGCATATATGAATGGATCTAGTTACATTTACTAATACATTTTAACGAACTTTGTGGTAGATTTTGTTTGGAGATTTTATTAGATTTTTAATCTTTTATTTGATCAGATATTTTTATTATGTAGTTATCTATCCACTATTTATATGAAAAAGGTGTTTACCCTGCCACCCTGTATATCATGAAAATTTTCACTGCAGGTAGATTTGGCCAGTTTATACAATCTTTACATTTAAAAAAATCATGAAATTTTAATGCATTTTTTTCATGAAATTTCAATGCATTCTTGCAGTCAATTGACCTTAAAACTCACACGATAAGAAAAAAAAAAGTCTAGTAAATGGCCTACTAGTCGCAATAAAATAATTTGCTTTTGTTTGCTATCTTATATAGGCAAGTGACACATAGTGATATTTTTTTTTCAGGTGTCTAGTAGTATGTGCCACTTGTTCGTTTATGTTTGGATGGCACGTTCATGAAAAGGCAATTTTGATGATTATAATACCGTTAAGGTAAGTTATTTTTTTCAATAACAAAATTAACTTTCATTTATTTACTGGATGGGACCAACTTGAAGAATGCCTCTATGCTCCAGAGGTTTAGGCGTATGCTAACCGGTAACCGGAAATACGTGGCTTCGAATTCCACAGGCAAAAGTCAATGAAATATTGGATTCATAAGAATTGGATTTACATGGTGGTTTCATGCTGCAACCAAAATCTTAAACCAAAATATGTAAATGCGAAAGTTGAGTTTGCACATTTAGTTAGAAGTTCTTAGATGGCTATAGCCATAGGTTACCTTTTGTCTCCAAAAAACTACTGTTATAGTTCGCGGCATATAAGTAGGCAATAAACTAAAATGACCTTGAATGCGCAGTAGCCGATTTTTATACAAATTTTTACGCCGCACGTCCCGTTTGTGGCCAACTTATGTGCCGGGTTTTATACCATGGGATTTATGCGAGCGAAAGTTTTGTTTGAGCAAACATTCAACTTGATAGTGTAGTGTGTAGATTTCGCAGAAAAGCAAAAATTCAACTTTTTTACATTAGATACCACACGTACTTTAGTTATTTCGATTTTAATACTTCACTAACAAAAATAGAACTTAAGCTTTTGGTAACGTTTCTTTTTTTTTTCACACAGATTGAGTTAGCCCCAAAGTAAGTTCGAGACTTGTGTTATGGGATACTAACTCAACGATACTATAATTTATAACAATTTATAACAAATACATATATAGATAAACATCCAAGACCCAGGCCCGTCAGAAAAAGATCATTTTTCATCTTGACCTGACCGGGGATCGAACCCGGGATCTCCAGAGTAGCGGTCAGGCATGTTAACCATTACGCCACGGAGGTCGTCAGACTATGTTTCTATGGGACCATTATGAAAGAAAATTTTTTTTATACAAAAATGATTTTCATAATTTTAAAATTTTAAATTACTTGCTAAGTTGCTAACAATTTAATTAATAAGGTTAAGATATATTTTATATAGTGTTTGTTTAATAATTACGTAAGTATCTATATAATATCTGCAAATATTTTTGTTACAGTTTTTTGGCAGTTCTCGGAAACGTAGATGGCAGATTGTTCCTGATCTTATCCACAGTTGGGCATTACTCTTTGTTCCCATTACTATATCCAAAAAATCTGTTATCGATCAAGATATTTATGTTGCTAACACACATCGCCATCGGTTTTGGCAATATACCGTCTTTATACGAAGTTGTGAGGACGAAAGGTCCTAAAAAAAGACGCGCCTTTATGCGGTTACCTTTGCTTGGACCAATAGAATCATTATACATTTACGGATTATTAGTAGTTTGTATTTACGAGAATGCGCTTCATGTAGCGTGGGGTTTAGAAAAAACATTGCCGTTTTTGCCCCTTATGTTCACTTCTGTGTATTGTAGTTTAGGTGTAATGTATTTTTGGATTTGTTATTATCATTATTTTCTTACTTTTAATGTTAGTAAAGTCCCTATAGTAGGTGCAATGAATCTAAGTCAATATGTGAATAAGGCTAAATAAAATTATCAATTTTTAATTATTACATACAATTTATGTTTATTGCATTTGTTTCATTCGATATTTTAAAATTGGTTTGGTATCTTAATTTGATTTGACCTATCGCATTTTTAAGAACTAATTGGACATTTTGTAGTTTTTATAACGAAACTAGCTGTTCCTTGCGGTTTCACTCACCCGAAGTGTGTATGTACTTATAGCCTATAAACTTCCCTAAAACCAAGCTATCATATGCAGAAAGAGTTTTGACAAATTGGACCAGTAGTTTTCAAGTTATAAGCGTTCAAACAACTCTTCAGCTTTATTATATTATTAGTACTTTGTTTTTATCTACTTCAACTATAAGAATTATAGGTACTATGGTAAATACATCGCACAAATTCGTCCTATATATTAGTGCCTAGCCTAGCTAGTAAGCCGTGCCGCTTCTACCGGGGCTTGGTAAATATAAATAACAAAAAAAAAAGAATTTACTTAAACACATTTAAATAATTTTGGTACCTACTTATTGGAATCTAAACTTTGAGATCTTTTACTCTCAGAACAAACAAGGTGTCCGTCAAGAAGAATTTATGCGGTGCGGTGTACCTACACCTACCTCAGCCGAGGTAGGTGTAGGTACACCGACCGGCAGACCGACAGGCAGACCAGCCCCAATCGATGCACCCTCGTCACGGCTCCCTTGGGGCTACCGTAACATATTCTCAATCCTATAAATATTCCCGTAGACATGGCAACTGTTACTTTTCGATTTATTGTGCCTTTCGATTTGTTAGGAGGAACACCTTTATTCTAAGACATGTAGAAGTGTATTCCTATAATTTATTGTAGGTACCTACTTAACAATTTAACAATACCTAGTAGCCTACCTACTAGGTACTGCTATTGTTGTTTCTCGTCATTAAAACAGGCATATTATGAAAAAACAAAAATTTCACTGTTTGGACTAAGTTTTTGTATCTATGGCGTTCAAGTAGGCCAAACAAAGAAAAACGGGCCCGCTGACATAGGCAAAAAATGTATCTTTGATCCTTATCGTTTTCATGGACTTTACTATTTCGCCATCTCATTTCACACTGAAAAATGTTATCTCATTTCTCAGCGAAAGTGCTAAGAGGCTACAAAATAGATTAAAAAAAAAATAGTAGCGCGCGCGATTTCCAAATTCTTTGGTTGCAAGATACCTAATGGGGAAAGAAAAAATAACTCTACCTCTTACACAACAAACCTTTTTTTTTCTACTGTTTTGTTTAAATATTTTTTATCAATCTCCCATTTGTTTCTGATATCCATAGTACAGTGCTACCTAATTGGAGAGAGTTGGTAAATTATTAGTTGATTAGGTAAAATAACTAATACGAAACAGGCTTGGAACGACACGTACACGTGTTTACAGTGAATAAAGTGAGGAGCGTCGATCGCGGTATGAATATTCATCAGTAAAAGTCACAAAATGAAAAAGTACAGATGAAGAGATCATTCGATCATCATTCATTGGTGCAAGTAAAAACAAGTGCTGCTAACTATCTACTTGCGTTTCAGCAGTGCCTATAAAATGTTTGCCGCATGCAATGTCATTGGCCGCATGTCATTACCTACCTTATATGTTTGATCAGATATAGGTAATTATAGAAGCGCTTGACTCACTAAACTTTTCGGTAAACGGTATACAGAAGACATCCAAATTGACTTTTAAGACTGCCACACACCCGTCTATTCCCGGTTGTAACCACTGGCTTTGTCACCCACTGGGGGGGTGCGTCAGCGGCACGGCACGTTGCGTCTGCAGCCGTATGCGGTGCGTTTGGTGTGAACCGTCTCATTAAATTTCACATAATACCTACAACTCTTTTGCGATACAGATGCGTCGCGTTGCGTCTGCGGCGCGTGTTGGTGTGGATCGGGCTTTATACATGAACACAAGTAGTATTTGGTGAAGTTGAAGGACAGCGCTTAAGATTCGCGCCATTAACTAAATATACCTACAAATAGCCATAGATAAAGTAGCTTTTAAATAATTTTTTTGGACTTTCTTTGCTCTTAGGTAATATTATATTTTGTTCAGTGTAATTTTCAACGAAATAAGGTAATTATCAAGGCGATCGCGACCTTTTATGAATCAGGTTAGAGATACTCCTAAACAAAGCCGAAGGGGCATTCTGTAATCTCTAGATTTTGTACAAAAGACGCGAGAGGCTCGAGTGATTACACGCAGATTTGCCGGAGAAAGGGCGAATGTCACATTAGCTATCATTTCCCTCAAACTGTCATTGGCGGTATGATAATTTAAAGTAAGTACCTAAGATTATCATCATTGCTGATCGCATAGTATGCATGCATAAGTCGATGACCTAGATTATTTTGAAACTCGATGAAACAAAATGAAACAATGTAATAAAGATGAATTCACGAATCCGTCCAATCACAGAATCTGCCGAATTCACGAATTTGTCCAATCCCAGAATCTGTCGTATAAAGAACAAATGAAATAACACATAACATAAGGTAGGTACTCTTTTAATTAAAAGATGATACTTATAGTTACTTCCATCATCATCATGGCATTTTTTTTATGGCCACATAGAAAAGTAAACCACTATTTAGCCTTAAACTAACACCTAAGGTGTAGCTACAAACTGTTTTATTTTCCTTTAGTCCCCTTTGACACTCATGGAAAAATGGGGAAAAATCACAACTTTGTTTTTGAACTTGAATCTTCTAATTCTTTTTAACCGACTTCAAAAAAAGGAGGAGGTTATCAATTCGTCGGTGTTTTTTTTTATTTTATTATTTTTATTAACGCACAACACTGCAAAGTATAACATGAGGGTTTTCTTCCATCAATAGTCGAAATGCGAATATTTTTAGGTACACACATGAGCAGGTAGGTAAAGTTATTCGTTATAGGTTCAATCGCCCGATCCACCGGATTGGAAATTTCAAAATAAAAGTGAAATGGAGCGG
Source organism: Apomyelois bistriatella (assembly GCA_947044815.1). Classification (NCBI taxonomy): domain Eukaryota; kingdom Metazoa; phylum Arthropoda; class Insecta; order Lepidoptera; family Pyralidae; genus Apomyelois; species Apomyelois bistriatella. Next base: position 6,659,416 of record OX345693.1, read on the forward strand.
AAGGAGTTGCTCATTCAGATTCGTGATTCAGCATTTTATTAACTGTTTGATGAAAACAATGTGTGTTTACTGCTCACTCGTACACAGCAAACACGTACGCAGAAACAAAACCTTATTTTGTTCAAAACAAGTGCCCAATTTACAGAGATCTAATAAAAAACAAGTCAAGCATGAATAATTTATTTTAGAATGGTTTTATAGAGACCTTAAATCAAAGGTAGAGACAACGTAGAGACCTTAGTCAGTAGGAACTCTTGCTATGGACCTGACATAATACTTATGATGGCATCAGGTAGATTTATAAGTAGGAATATTGGGAGAAAAATAGAAGGAGTGAGAGGTAGGTGAGGTAACCTAGGTAAATTTTGGCATAAAATTTCCCGAACAACGATCCGTAAGACAACAAAATTATGCCGTTCTAGATATGCACCTGTCTTATCTATACATATAATAAGACACTAAAATGCGAGTGTCTGTACATTTAATATTTTTCAAAAAAACTGATTGAGTGCGGTTTAAAAAGAGTAACAGAAACCAAAAAGACAGTTTTTGGAATTTTTGTCTGTCTGTATGTATGTATGTATGTATGTATGTCTGTCTGGTACGTTATAACTTCGAAAATACTCAATGGATTTAAACGCGGTTTTCACAGTTGGATTACATATAATTAGGAGCGTTGTCAAAACTTTGTTTCGTCAAAATCGGTTAAGGGAAAAAGAAGTTATGGTCGATTGAAAATTTACTTCAAACACTGCTTAAAACTGTTAATGCGTTTACTTAAGTTTAATTTAATTTAGATAAGGCTAGGATTTCTATTTTCTATTATCCATATCAATAAAGACGAAAACACGCACTGCACCTATTAATTTTAATAAAATAACACATTGAATTTGATCGTAAATTTAGTAACATGAAATCTCAATAGATGGCGCTTACTTACTTAACAACTAGCTATGGTTTCGCATTATGGTATAGCAGATTAAAATTAACCCTAGCAAATTAAAAAAATTGTTGGGCTTTGTCTTTGTGGTTCTTTTGATTTGGTTCTTTGGTTGTTGTGTATTGATTGGTTTTTTCCTATTTCGACATAAGTTTGTTTATTTAGGAAAGTTGTTCAGTTGAGTGGTCTGAATCTGCCCTTAAAATATTTGCATTGTAGTTGATTTAAATTCACCTTTTATAAAGAACTAGCTGTTCCCCGCGGCTTCGCCCCGCGTGGGAGTGACTCGGTTATATCGCGCCCAAAAGTGGCTTATGTTTGACCTCAGGTCGTTAACTACATCCCTACCAAATTTCATCACAATCGGTCCAGCAGTTTAGCCATGAAGAGGTGACAGACAGACAGACAGACAGACTTTCGCATTTATAATATTAGTATGGATATGGAAGTATGGATTTTAATTATTTTAAATAATGCCTAGGAGGAAACGATCTAATCTGTCGCATCATTCCAGAATAGCTAAAAGCAGAAGGTTAGCTAGATCTCAAGAATCGAATGCGGATAGACAGATGCGACTCGATGAAGATAGGCAACGCCATGCATTGTCTCGGTCTTTACTTCTGACAGAGAGTCTCGGTTGTTCGCTGACCGCGAGCATCATGCGTCATCTCGGGCTTCGGAAACGTTTACCGAAACTCAAGGTTTTGGCGGAAATTGTCGGGGATGAAGTGATTTACACTTCATATAACAGTGTTGTGCATCAGGATGATGCTACCACCTACCCTATCGATTTTCATTGGCTGCAAGTGGTCTTCCTGCTCATAACATTACCCTTAAAGTCGGCGTTCCCATTATGCTCCTAAGAAATCTTTCTCCGCCTAAACTATGCAACGGGACCCGACTCAAAGTAACGGTTTTGCAGCGCAACTTAAGACAGGCCGACATTCTCACAGGGTGTGGTTCAGGCGAAACGGTGTACATACCTCGAATACCACTCATCCCCAACAATTACCCCTTTCAATTTAAACGCACCCAGTTTCCAGTTGCTGTATGCTTTGCCATGACGATAAATAAGTCGCAGGGACAAACCGTAAAAGCAGCTGGCATCGACCTAAGAACAAGTCAACAAGACGTTTCTCGCATGGACAACTGTATGTGGCTTGCTCGCGGGTCAGTAGCGCCGAAAATCTATTTTTATTAGCCTCTGAGAGAAGAACTGCTAATGTTGTCTACAAAGAGATTCTTTGAACTTAACTCTGAAACATGATATTTGTTTATATTTGAATAATGTCCTGGCTACTTCGATTGCGTCATTTCATTTCAATGTAACACAGGTTAGGAGAAAGCGACCTACACGCGGGCGGAGCCGCGGGTAACAGCTAGTGTATAATAATGTACAACTCTACTCAGACCATTTCTTCTTACTTCACGTAGTTTTGTAAATGAAAAATCGTGTTTCTCCATTCCTTAATTAATTGGCTTTCATTATAGTCTTGATATATCTGCAAGTTTAATAAGAAATCTCTAATTAAGGTTAAATCTCGTCTCATCTCGCGGTTTACGCTATTTCTTCTTTAACGAAGGGGCCAATTTCACATTTTTACGAGTCTCGGAAAAAGAAATTTAATTTGTCTGTCTGGCAAGCTTTAGTCATAAAAAATATAATTTAGTAGGTACCTAGGTAACTACCTAGTTTATGATTTTTAAAACTCTATGGTCAGATTTTGGAACAACCAACGAATACATAGATAATTAATAAAAAAGTGCGATTACTGATGTATTATAGTTGTGTGAAGATAATTGTCATGAAATCTGATAACTGCAATGATCATGATAACTCTATTTATCGTGATTTGTGACAGGACGTAACTCGGTACATAGTTAGCACTCACACCCATATTCTCAAACGTTTCCTCAAACTCCACTCATCCTCACTCGTCCTCAATGGTATTCATAGTTGACACTAGCTTCCTCACCTTAAGGAAATTACTCAATGGAGGTGAGGAACGAACTGTCAAAATATAAGGTTGGTCGAGAGGTACCTTAAGGAAGCCTCGAACGTTTCGTTTAACGAAAGTAGGTGCATTTATTGAGGACTAGATTTAAGAAAAACTTGTACCTACTATAATAATTTCTCTGTGTATTAAGTATTTTGTTGTTTTATAATAAATCTATACCAGTAGGCTAAATTTGAAAAAGAAACTTTGTCAAAAACTCTACGTCAAAAAGTTAAGCGGTTTACCAACATACTGAAATGAAACGGGACGTCATTCCTTGACTCATCCTCACTGGAGTTTGCTCAAGGAAACAATTAAGAATACCGTTTTCAAGGAAAGTTGGAGGACTTCCTTGAGGCGTCCTCGAATGAGGTTGAGTGGAGGCGACCTATGAGGTAACGTTCAAAAATATGGGTGTCAGTCTTTCTTTTGCGTGATGTAGTTCAGTGACGAAAAATAGGGTCCCAATACCTACTCAAGTTTATCCAGACGCTATATTACTATACTACTACAGGTCGTCATAAGCTAAGTTTCTAAGTTTTGATATGACCAGATTTTTTTAGGTATAGGTATGACCTACAATAATCAGCAAGACTAATCAGTTGGTCCAATTTGTAGTGCGTGCATGATAGAAGCCTCCTGGCGACGTACCCTGAAAGCAGCTGATCATGACCCTAAGCCACCATAGGAAGCAAGAAAAGTTCTTGCCAATAATTTCACAATGGCTATTAAAATCTATCGAAGACATGCAAGTTGACCTAAAAGTTACTACTAGATTAGGAGTTCTATTTTTTAAAATGTAGGCATGACATAGCAAAATCGGTGGGGCGAATGATTATCATTCGTTTTCGAATGATTTTCGTGCGACTTAACCGGTGAGACAAATGATAATCATTCTACTCATTGGTTTTGGGTGTCATACATCTCAAAAATAGAACTCCAGGTCTCCAAGTCTAGTTTTATATATTTTTGCTGGTTAACGTTCAAAATACCAATCGACTGAATCGACCTACCATCTCCATTTGTTTATCTTACAGTACTTCCATCATAAGCACCAGCATCATGTTACTCCCTGCAGTAGCACGTAACTCAGTTTACGTGCACGGAACTCGGTTTATGACTGAGGAGTAGATTGAACACCGCTCTCTGGATAATACCCGCTCGTACGTGCTCGCCGCAGAATGGCTATGCTTCATTTCTGTATCAACACAGGGCTTCTGATTCATTGACTACAATTTGAAACAATCTTGCAGTTTTATTAGTTTGTGGGTAGTTTGTAATTTAAACTGAAAAAAATATCAGCGCATTTTTTTGAGGTATTCCTCGAAGCGCAAACATTTTCAGGCGCCCCGGAGCGTACTTGTTGTTTATTAAATAAATATACAAACAAATAAAAGGAGTCTGTCTGTTAAGTCTTTTAGTACTGTGTGGTGGTGGTAGGGAATCTTTAGGGCGCGGGTCCGACTCGCACCTGGCTGATTTTTTTTTGTTCTGTTAATAGATTAATACCTACATTAATAACATGGCATAAATTACATAAAAAAGATAAAATATATGAAGTACTTATGTGTTTACATCGCTCAAAATTGTATGAATTTGACACTATAGGTACCTTTTTTTTTTTTTTTTTTTTGATAACGGAGGGGAAATGCATTTACGCACAAAGTGTGGGACTCCTGAGCTGCTAGTCAGCCCAGACTACCCACTAAAACCCCTCCGGCGTTTCCGCACTTGGCCGTTGAGGGCGCCATGGGGTCGCGTTAGCATTCTACCACGACGCCCTCCAGCCTGGCCTTTCGGCCCCAACCAATGCGCTGGGCAAGAGCCCAGCGCTCCCTAACGATGGCCTCCCTCTGTGAAATAAATATTCCACAGAAGGAGGCCCCCACCTCGGGGTGGGGCATCCGCTCACCATCTACTAAAAGATGGGGGGAGTGCCCCACAGTTTGCAGGACATTGGCCGACAGTCAATAAGACCCCGAATATTAGGGAGTTATTAACTGCCGCCCAGGGTGCACCGTCCCAAATCACTTGTCAACCCGCTCTCTCACCGGATCCGTTTGGATCAAGCGAGAACGCAAAGTTTTCAAGTGACTGGGCACTCGAGGAGGTTTCCTGCACTTAGCACCCCGACACTATAGGTACCTAACCTAACCTAACCTAACCTACCTACCTAATGCACATTTATTACAGACAATAAACATTTTAAGAGGAGAAATTTATCACTATTAAAATTCTCATAATTTTTTTTTTACCATTAAATCACTTCAGCCTGGTATACCTAAGCTTAATTTAATAAATAGAGACAGACATATATACCCACTTAGGTAACTTTGTCAACGTTCCCACAGGGTATGGAGTGACGTCACAATTAATAGGATCTGATGGGAATTTGCCTATTTAGATTGCATTAGAACATGTTCGCGCCAAATTGCCACATCTAACACTGTTTGGTTAGACATGCCTAATTGACATCACGACATTCCCAAGTTAAATGTAAATAGGTAGATACCGTTATAGGTATTTGTAAAGTTAACTCGTGAGTTAACCCTTGCTGTTGCTACTTGTGCTGTCAATGGATGCAAGTCATTTTACAAGTTTAAGTACCTAATTGATTGGTTAAATATAGTATGCCGTCAATGTAGGTATAGGGAATGTCGATATAGGTAAGTACATAAGTTAATGTCTTCATTTAAGTATTTCCAGTTGCGTTTTAAGCTGCATGGCTGCAGAGTCCAGGGATCCGCTAAAAACCCGGTATTTTTTTATATCCGGAAGCATCTTTGAACTAAACTAAACTGCGAATGGTTTTTGGAATCTGCCACCAGCCCGAGAGAGGTGCAAAGAAATTAAGAACCCTATTGATGTGTTAGTTTTACGATATCCACGGGGAAAATAAAAGTGTATTTATAAGCTGGAAACCTTAAGGTGATACCTCGGTGAACACTAGCGCCACCGTCATTTAAAAATCATTACTCACTGAAAACACAAGTTATCAAAAATCCCTCTGCTGTAATTATGGTTCTGGATCTGAAGTTAATTTTAATCATATTCAATTATTAAATTATAGTTCTATATAGTTACAAATTGCAAAACTGCTAAAAGTGGCCGTTTTAAGCAATAATGCAATTTGTAACTATAGAGAATTATAATTTAATAATTTAATATGTTTAAAATTAGCTTCAGATTCAGAACCTTAATTATAGCAGAGGGATTTTTGATAACTTGTGTTTTCAGTGAGTAATGATTTTTAAATGAAGGTGGCGTTAGTGTTCATCGAGGTATCACCTTAAGGTCTTAAAAACAAGTTACATATAGATACTTACGCTCATTTGAACTCACATAGGTAATTCATTCACCGAGTAGAACAATAGAAGGCATAGCAGCCATAATGTCCGGCGATAACCAGTGACAGCATGGGTGCTCCTTAATTTGTTAGGAAACTCATCACATGGAATCACAACGGAACACTAAGTAACGTGGCCTTTCGCGTGGAAGCCGTCTAGATAATCTCTACGCATGGAAGGATCTTCGTACTGAGATTGAATTCCGATATCAGGTACCTACTTAGATTCAATGTTAATAGGAATACTGTATCAAATTAATCATTTAATATAAGGGAGTCAGGAGCGCAAAACGTGTAGGTATCTGATCTATCTAAATGGTGTGCATGCTCAAAGTAAGTAGATATACAGGGTGGCAGGCTGGCTAGGTAAACACCGTTACCAGATACTGGAGGTTCAGTTTCATGACTAGACTTTAACAATAATTATAAAAAATATATTTTAAAAATAATCAACTTCCCCGAAAAATTACAGTCACCAACACCTTACGAATAAAACAATACCTAGATCTTGCCGCACGCGCAGCCGCTCGTATTTTAATAATAGGGTAGTCGTTATATCTTAATTTTATTATTAAACTATTTAGATTTTTAATTTGATCAGATATTTTTATAATGTAAGTAGTTATCTATCCACTATTTGATTGACAACAGTGTTTATTCTGCTACCCAGTAGGCATAAGCAATACTTATGTTGGTTAATAAAAATACAACTTTATAAAAATATACTATTACTAATTCTGTGAAAATACTGTGCGTCAGTTTAAAAGAACAGTTGAATACAAAAAAAAATGGAAACAAAATTTTTTTTACAGAAAAACAATGGTAGTGACATATTATATTGGTTATACTAGTAAATGTTTGATTGCTGTTAGGCAAAATATAGTCTACATTGCTCGAAAAAATTGTTAGCTTGGTCAGCGAGTTAGAAACAGGTTCGTCGACGCGTTTGTGCTTTTCGGTTGTCAGTATTTGCTAACCGAATCACGCAGAAGAATTGGAGAGCTATTGAATAACAACGTTTCAAACGTATTGCTTTATTTTTGAGAAGGTAGATATATCAGTTTTTTGTTTGAACTGCAGGAGTTTGAAAACAATGGAATTTCTTATTTGGAGACTATTAGTGTGTCTGCGAGGGATTTTTATTTGGTTTTTAATGGTTAATTTCAATAGTGGTATGTATAGGTACCTAGGTATGATTTACTATTAGAGTTTGACTCTGGAAATGTGTAAACGTCCATGGGATATCTCTGCCATTGTATTTATTGATTCTTGTGTTTTTATGTATTTAAGTAATTTGTATTTTTATAGTACCTAAAGTACAATAAAGATATTACAAGAAAACAAACAAACATCTTTATGGTGTCCTACTGTGAAATGGAGAGTATTAGTTAAAATCTCATAAATCAAAACCGTTGCTGAATAAGCAAGGTAAAGTTCTGAACACTTTGAAAGCCTCAATGGAGAAACTGGTAGTTTTACCTCTATGGCATACAACCTATATAATTTTGTGGTCTTCTTATTTTGAGGTAGAGTAGAGACTCATTTGATCACATGGCAGATCGAACACGATCAAAGCCACCCCGCCCTCATGAGTCCAATCGTCTGTGAACTCAAATTCATTGAATTAACACGAATGACATATTTGTTCAAATTTCTTTCCAGTTTACTCAACTCTGAATGAGTTAGCTGAGGTCAAATCAAGTATTTCTTTTTATTGAATTACTTCAAGACACGTGACGACACATTAAAAATATAGGCACAAATATATACAACTTATTGACTGTGATACTGCGAAAGTAAGGTACTTAAACTGAATGCTAAATGCAGTCAATCGAATTAGTAAATAATGCACGATAGTACTTATTAATAAATATATCTACCTATAAATTATATTCTCTACTAACGCAACGGTCATGTATACTTAAGGTATTACAAATATATAATTTAAGAAATAATACACTACACACACCTATACGAAAAAGTACCGTCATAAACGAATATATAGTCTTCAGAATAGTATTGTGTAGAGACACAATAGGTACTATTCTTACGGCAACTATTCGCTCTGCAATGTAACTAAGAGTACCTACTCATATTATATTATCTAAGATGATTTAAGTTTAATGTGTGCGCCATTAAAACTACATGTTCGTGGAATCATTCATATTTGTATTCACGCAACGCAGTCCATCCCGAATTGGGAATAAGTTAAAACATTTTACAAGTTTTAAGGTTTGGAGTTGGGTGCACTAGTGACATTAACATAACTTTATATTCAGTAGCGGCGAGAGCAACTTACTACTGACATCGTAAATTCTGCCAAACTTACAAACACGCTCGATGGAAATTCTGATTCACAACTTATAGCTGTCCATGAATTATTATTTAATATTGAAATGAAAGGCTATTTATAGCACCGGTTTGTAAGGTTAGATATTTTTACTTTGTTTTAATTTTGACAAAGTAAAAATCTAACAAACTGTGGACATTGTCTGATATAAATAAAAATATATTAGGTATTATGAGAAATTATCTTAATCTGACTCTCTTGGACTCTTGGGTGTATATTTTCTTTGCTCTTGGTACAAGTAAAACGTAGTGATTTGAGCAAAGAATTTCGAATCGCGCGCGGTTTGACACGAGGCAATTTTTTTTTAATCTATGGATTTAAGTGATTAGTTACAAGTTGTGTCATTATTATTGCCAGTGTATTGCCATCTAAATGTGAATATATCTATCTGTTTGAAGCCTCAACAAGTCATTTAGAAACATTTCTCCAATGCAACCTTTTTTCTTTCTGCAACCTCCCAAATGTTTTATTAGGTACAAGCAATAACATTTAAAAATGGTTTTGGTGGGAAGGTGAAAGTGGCATCATTGTAAGTGGCCGGCGTATTTATTTTCCATTTATGTTTTATCTATATGAATAATAGTACTTGTAGTACATGTGAAAATGGATATTTAACAGATAGGTATAGACGACAGACGACACATACAGATGATATGAATAATATCCTGCACTGAAATTTGACACACGTTTCCTATATATACTTAGTTATGTACGAATCAAAAAGTATTATGGTGGTAGAGCTTAACCAAAGTAGATTACTTTGGTATAGTGCATCTTAAAACCTATTTTTATTTATCACAAAATTCCTATAATCAAAATGACAGAAATACACGTCAGCCCTAAGCGTCAGCTTTTTATTTCAATTGTCTATAGAAAGTTGAACAAAGTCCTCAGTAATTTTGATATTTTGCTTCGAGTAGAGAACTTGCAACACAAGCAAGGCCATGGCAGACGATGACGATGAAGAAGGATTTGGTGGAGCTTATGAAAATGGGCATTGGATATGGGACGAGACCACCGAGCAACTGGTGTTTGTTAGGTAATGCTATGGGTGTGGCTTTAGATGGTGTGAAATTTTGCTAAAAATTAAAAATAACAATGTAAGTACTTACCCGATTATTTTGCCTGCTTTTGCCCGGCACCGGTTAGTTCATGTAAGCTACTGTCGGCTCCACCGACCACTATGTATCTTTCAGATCCACCATATAAAGGTAAATAAAGAAATCCATAAGTATAGGTCCTATAGTATTACCTTGTGTTTAGTACCTACATGAAACTGAACTGCTTTCTTGCAGGGCCTAAAAATTACAGGGATATGAAAAAAACAGGCCTCATAGAAATTGAATGATCAGATTGTAGTATTCCGTGCCATAGGAATACTATTGAAAATCCTAGAATTAATTAATTATCGGCTCTCAGTCACACGTGCCCACTTCACCTACCGCTAGCAGCTGATTAAGCTGTTTTACGGCCGCACATGCGCTAGAGACGACATGATACTTCCCTCTCTTTCTGTTGCATACACTACATCCCTTTCTTATTTTAATTTGTTTTTAAACTTATGAAACGATCTTTTCATATCAATATTATAAATTTATTTCCACCACTACTTACTATAATGGTTACATCATTTTAAAATCAATTTCAACTCTATTTTGCATTACGAACTATCCTATTCTATATTATATCCTATTCGTCTTCTATCTCATTTTCTGAATTATCTTTCCTGTCATTTTATAGTCTTGTTTGTTTATGTCTTTATTCAGAGATTTCCATTCGCCCTTCACTTTTTTTAATTGCAATATATTTCGTTTCAACTGTTGCCCTGTTTCATCATTCTGTATTTTTACATCTCCTCCGTATTTAGATTTGACAGTATGCATTGCTTGTATGTATTTTTGTTTTATTAAAATTCTTCACATAAACTTTATCTCCAATCTGTAAATCAAACTTCGCGTGCTTCACGTTTATTATCCCTATACTCTCTTCCTTTTTCTTTTTGTTCCCTGTCTTTATCGCTTGCGTCCATATTTCCTAAACTTTGCTCCGCAGTCTCAATCATAGGAATCTTGTCTGAATCAAAGCTCTGCCAGGGTTTTCCCCGTCACACTGTGTTAAATATTCAGTCAGTGCTTCCTTCCAACTTTTTATTTTTACTTAGCATATTTTGAGTTGTTTGAATATGTCTCTATTTTGACGTTCCACCTCTCCATTCTGTCGGGGCCAATATGGTATTGAATTTAACAGTTTGATATCATTTACAAAGCAATAAGTCTTGAACTCTGTACTGACAAATTGCTTCCCATTATCGGAAGTTATGAAAACCGGATGTCTCAAACAGCTTAAAATTTCTTTGAGAAATCGTATCATCCCCTTATAGCTTATGTCTCGGCATTCTTTATATCTTGAATGATAATCGATAACGAAAAAAAGGTAATCTCCACTTGGTAAAGGCGCCAAAAGATCTTGTAGCGATGTCAACCCAAGACTGGGTAGGTAATTCTTTCCTCTAGTGTACATCCTTTGCATGACTTTACTATGTTTTCTACACCTTTATCGTATCTAGGCCACCAAACTTTTGCTCTAAGTCTTAACTTCATTGCAACCATTCCAGGACGACCCTCATGAGCGGCATCTAAAACTTCTCTTCTTAATTGAGTCGGGATAACAATTTTTGTACCTCTGAATAGTATATCACCCCAGAAAAATAATTCATACTCAAATATTTTGTAACCCTTTACTAAATCATGTCATTTTTTATTATATATACCATTCTTCACTTTTTGTATGTTATCATCAGTCCTTGAGTATTCTTCAATGTCTTTGAGTGATACAGCTATTGGTCTTGCATGATCGACTATGTCCTGGATGTAGTCTTTAGCTTCCGTTGGTTTAATGAGCATAATCTAGATAAAGGATCGGCAGTGTTATTTTTTCCAGGACAATATAATTATGACATAATATTTATATGATTGGAGTCCATCGCTCAATCCGTACAGGGTTTAGACTTTGGACCGAAAATAAGAGGTTTCAATTCCTTGCCATACAGAAACAAATGAAAATGTTCCACTGCCCAAAGCCTCCTTATCAGTTTGGCAATATCGACGTTCGCAATCGCTGTTTTTTTTTTCCAAACCCAATAATTCGTGGACCGTTTTCATTTATTTGTATTAGAATTTTTGCGCCAAGCCCAACTGGACTTGCATCTGCAAACACCAACGTTTTGTCATTTACATTGTAGTATACCAAATTAGGTATATCACTCAATTCAGCCTTTAAAGTAAAAAATGCTATTTCCTCACTTTTCATGAATCTCTAATATCAGCATTCCTAGCTGACTTCTGACGAAGCAGTTGTTTTAATGATTCTGTTGTGATAGCCATGTTAGGAATTCATTTTCCAATATAGTTGATAAGCCCTTAAAAACTTTGTTGTTACGAAATGTTAAGAGATGTCCTAATATTCTTTATAGCTAATAGATATTTGTCTAGTGATCGTATACCTTGATTATACAGCTCGTGACCTAAGAAATGAACTTTAGTTGTTATATAAATACATTTATCTTGCTTTAACATGTTGCCATTTATGTTTAATGTATTTAATACTTTGTCAAGCCGTTTATCGTGTTCTTTCTGGTCCTTTTCGTAAACTAGGATATCAAATTTTATTCTTTATTTCTGTCAATAAGCATCTCCACTCGAGTTCCGCCTAGTAAACAAGTAACAGTGTCATAGTGCACATTAAAACGTCTATCAAATTTGCTTGTTTTATAATATCAACTCCTGGTCCGGATTTCTTAAATCATTTTGTGTCTACATATTTATCTACTTCGCTATCATCACCGCTTCTTTTAGAGGAATAGTTATTCCTCTGCATTAGGTTTGAAAGTGCCCCACTTACTTACATTTATAACATATTTTTTCCTTTAACTGGGCACTTTACGTCATAAGGCAAATTATTCCGACTGCCACATCGGAAACACGCCTTATTAGTGTTACTCTTAAGTCCTTTCTTCGCGAATCTCCTAATTGGCGGTCCATTACCTTTAGTGTTAGCTTCAGTTATTACATCTGATAAAGTTTTTTTTTTTTTTTTTCTTGGACGCAGCACTTTCTTTCTCAGTTCTTCCGATGATCATGTTTCAATTATCTGATCAATTAGACTATCGTCTACATCAGCAAACTGACATTTTAAAGTTTACTGTCGAAGTCGTACCGAATATTTTCAAACTTCTCGTTTTGTTCTTGTTTTATCTGCCTGAATTAGTGTCTTTCAAATCTTTTATTTTGCTTAGGGGCAAAATACTCATCCAATTTTTTATTGCTATTTCAAATAAGTCCATCTATATCCTTATCAGATTTTGTAACTGTAACTAAGTCATCCGGTATATTAAACAGTATCTCTGGGAGTTTTTGCCATCCCCAATGTAACAGACTCGCACGATTTTCAAAACTAGTTACAACATTAACAGTTTCCAAGTAAATATATTAACTTATCTTCCAACGGTCCAATCTAGCTCCAACAGGATCAACTTCTCCATCATCATCATAAATTTAAGAGCTAGGCTCTTGTCGGTGGAGTTCCTTCCATTTTTGTCTATCTTTAGCAAGTTCCTTTATTTCTTGATACGACACGACGTTTGTTTTCTCTTTTATTTGTTTCATATAGCTATGCCTTGGTCTATCTCGGCCCCTTCTTCCTTCTATCTTTCCTTCAATGATGTTAACTTTTTCATCACACTCAAATTTTTCTAAGGTAAGATTTGACATTATTTATTCTGTTGACAAAGAAACAAATAAAGAATATCTCTTTACGGTTATCAAGTGGGCATCATCATTTTAACACCTGACACATTCATCATTTATTCCCCACGTACTAGTAATATGTAAGTTATTAAATAATAATATCAAATAACAACATAATTCATCTGGCGTCACCCTTGAAAATGTAGTGTATCGCAACTTTTTAAAGAAATCTTTACTACAGGCATCACCTGTAAATATTTTATAACGAAGTCCATACAGGCGTCAGCTGTTTTGAACTACCAGACATTATCTGGTAACATCATAACGTAACTACAGGCATCACCTGTAAATAATTAATAGCGAAGTCCATACAGGCGTCACCTGTTTTAGACTACCAGATATTATCTGGTAACATCATAGCGTAACTACAGGCATCACCTGTAAATAGTAATAACGAAGTCCATACAGGCGTCACCTGTTTTAGACTACCAGATATTATCTGGTAACATCATAGCGTAACTACAGGCATCACCTATAAATAGTAATAACGAAGTCCATACAGGCGTCACCTGTTTTGGACTACCAGGCATCGTCTGGTAACATCAAAGCGTAGATACAGGCATCACATGTTTGTGGGCTGCTAAGTATTGTCAAAGGCAAAGACAACAACTGTGATAATAATATGTCATAACTTATAAGGTAACACAGAAGTAAGTAAACCTTTTTTTTTTACTAGCGACCCGCCCCGGCTCCGCCCGGGCACAAAAACCCTCCTCCCGAATCACTCCATCTATCAAAAAAAAGCCGCATCAAAATCCGCTGCACAGCTCCAAAGATTCAAGCATACAAAGGGACATAGGGATAGAGAAAGCGACCCCGTTCCACACTATGTAGGGATAGTGATTTATTTTCCAAAACGGCCTATTCACTAAAATAATTCACTAAAAAATTGAAATAATTTTACATTTACTCATAAAGATCTTCAGTTATAATAAAGAAGCGTATTGAAAACGAACTGAAATAGAAAAGTATTTTTTATTTTAAATAGTACCAAATAATAGTTTAATCTTGTCTGACATCAGACTCTCATACTTACTGAGTTCAAACGTCTATCCAATTTTCCCAGTACTTTCTTGTCTATATACCTCGTGTCCAGGACCGCAAAACACTTATATAAAAAAATAAGAGTCCTGCGTAAGTCTTTTAATAAAAAATAAAAATAAAGTAGGTACCTGTCTATGCCATTGGATCCAAACATTTAAAAACAAAAAAAAATGTAATGGTATGAAATCCCGCCAAAATAATGACATTTCGTTTCGCTACATACTAACCACCACATTTTACTATTATATGCATTCGAAATGAAAGTCCATTCAATTAGTTAGATTTCTTTACTTTACATATGATCGAATATTAGGTACTTACTTACTCAGCTGGCTCAGCGACACGAAGTGGATCCCGCACGCTTATTACCTATCTTGCAAAAGCAAAGCGATAGCAAAAATCGCACAATATTTGCACAAAAATCGCAAATTCGTATTACGTACAAGCAAAACAAAACCATAGCAAAGCAAACGACAGTGCTGCCTCTACCGAACAATCGGTGAACTATATGTGCATTCAATCTCTTCGACTTGATCGCGTTTTCGTATTATCTATGTCTTTTGACAGCAAAGCGACAGCAATCTGCAAACAATTTGAGCTGTCAAATTGCGATTACAAAAAAGGTTAAATTTTTTCGATTGCTTCAAGATTGCTTCCTATCGTCGTATATTTTTAAGTTAATTACTGTGTTAAATCATATTCTTTCTAATTTGTGGTTAAATAACGCTCTTGTATTAACATGGCGCGTGCTTTATTGTTATTAGAAGCTTTAAATTTTGAGCAGAGAAGAGAAAGACGTGTATAATAAATAACACATCATAAATTGAGGCGTAGGCTTCAGGACCAAGCCAATGCCTTACAACTATCAGACTCTCAGTTTATAGCCCACTATAGAACAACAAAACACTATAGAAATCAAACGAGAAGAACAAAAATTTGTTTGGAAAATAAGGTAAGAAGTATTTTTTATGTAGGTTGATGGTTAATATAATATACCACAATATTATAATGTCTTAACAGCAATTATGATTTACAGGTTATCACAGCATTATCATTTTTTGCTACGGGTTCGTATACAAATCCTGTGGGTATGAGCTACCTGCACGGACTTAGCCAACCTAGTGTTTCTAATGCGGTGACAGAAGTCACATGGGCTTTGAATCAGCATAGAATATTTAATAGTACATTCATTTTCCTCAAACACCACAAGGAAGGCAGTTCATTATTAACGGGTGAGAATACAATAATCTTATTATGATTGATCACTATATTGTTTGCATGAGGGTGTTGCAGTATAGAAGGTACTGTTTTCATTTAACTATTTGAATCTAATTGCCATTATAAATGATTAGGAATAAACTATTAAGGACATTTCTAAGTCGAATAATCATGTGACGTTCCACCAGAAAAGATACTGGCGCTTAAGTTGTTCAGAAATACAAATCATACAAGATTGCTAAGCTAATAGTGTCTGTTGCACTTTATTATGTATATTAAAGTTACTGTTTGTTTTAGTTTCTACAACAAATCGATACTTCCTGGGTGTTTGGGGTGTATCGATGTTAACCATGTGGCTCTGATAAAGCCAACAGAACACAAGGAGAGATTTTTCAATAGAAAGCATTTCCATTCCAGAAATGTGCAAATAGTAAGTACTAGTAACATCAATTTTGAATTAATGTACTAATTATTAAGCCAAGTGTGTACAGTAATAATATATTACTTATTTTTACAGAGTTGTGATAGCGACTTAAATATTATAAATTTAGATGCTACATTTGGAGAAGCTACACATGACGCCACATTTGGCAAATGTCTGGCATTCAACAGCATATCCAAGATCTTCATCGTAAAGGATGTTTGGTGGCTCGGTGTGTATCAGTACTAACTAGTAGTTTAATGTTGATTAACTTTTTATATGAATTGAAATGTATAATACTATTATTAATTTACAGGTGATTTTGGATACCCATTAAGACGGTGGCTTTTAACACCAATTGTAAATGCTGAACCTGGCAGTCCAGATGGGTTGCACAACATCAATACATATCTGCAATAAGCATCGACTGCCAGTACCACAATCCCAAGTACTGATACTCAAGGAGATCAACTAAATCAAATACCCCAATCTCTGCAGGATGCTTTACAAGGTGGTCTATAAGGCCAAATTAAAATTGTGTGTAGTTATAAGTATCAAATGTATGAAAATAAATATATGTAAATCAGTTAAATACCTTTTATTTAAATATATGTATGTCATTTATATCCTTTTTTATTTCTTTTCATAACACATAGATTGGCCAGAAACTTAACTATGTACCTACCACCTAGGGGCCACATAGTAAAGTATACTTACCACTTCAATCTTACACCTAGGGTGGTATACTTTTCTGTGGCCCACTGTACCTGCTATTTATTTTGGTAATTAATTTGTATTGACTAAATAAAACACTAAAATTAAATTAAATCTATGCTAATCTAATGAAGCTTGCTGTTTGTTTGAACGCTTATAACTGTAGAACTGCTGGTCAGATTAAAAAAATATATTTCTGTATATAACATAGCCTGTTTCTTTGAGAAGGTTATTGACACTAGTACATGAGAAACTAACAGTAGGTATATATACAAACTAAACTTTTGCTTCATTATAGAATTTATTTCATACTGTACCCATCATACATCACTGTAAGTACTTACTTTGGGAGAGCTCTTAAAGATATTTGCTCACGAATACAAATAAAATTGAAACACTTAAAAATCTTGAAAATGACCTAAGCTCTAACCGACTTCAAAAAAAGGAGGTTCTCAATTCGTCTGAATGTTTTTTTTTGTCTAATAAGTTTTTTCTTGTAATTGTTTTGTAAACTTGGAATACCGCGCGAAAACATCTGTTTGAAATTGACATTCCAACAATAGTTATTGTAATTGCTACCAAATTGTTATTGGCGCTAGTGTCGTTGCGAAAACTAGCAAACAGTGCATTTAAACCATCAGCGAACGATCAGCGAGCGATCACATACGTAATACGAATTTTTGTAGCAATAAGCAATCGATCGCGCGGTGATCGCGCGATAGCTGCGCAATTTTTGCTGATTGCAAATTTTTAGCTAATAAGCGTGCCGGCCTCCAAAACAAGAGAGCGCCACAACAATACCATTTTATGATGATCAATCGTACAACTTGTATAGATAAAAATAAAAATCTCATTAAATAACATACCTACTAAGCAATCATCATTCAATCTCACATTAACACCTATAAGCAGGTGCCAACACCAAGACCTCAACGAAACTTTATGCTACTGAGATACCCATATCATTGTCATTATTTTTCCTAAACACAAAATTATTATTCTAGGTACTCACAGGTTATCCCATCCTCGTCGCCAAAATGTAGTATTCCGTGCCATAGGAATACTATTGAAAATCCTAGAATTAATTAATTATCGGCTCTCAGTCACACGTGCCCACTTCACCTACCGCTAGCAGCTGATTAAGCTGTTTTACGGCCGCACATGCGCTAGAGACGACATGATACTTCCCTCTCTTTCTGTTGCATACACTACACAGATGAAGGTCAAAAATTTTTTTTACACATTCTTCAACAGATCCGACGCGTCCTGCATCCAGCATCACCATGCGATCTTAATCAGTGTTGGTATTATTATAATACCAATCACATATATTACGAGAAACTTTAAACATTTTTTCTTAAAATAAAATTCTTATGAATAATCGCTTCTGTTTTCCGAATGATAGACATAATTTTGATAAGTACTTGGTATTAAACAGTGACCTTCCTCCGGTTCCTGTTGAGGCAATCCAAATTCCAACAAAAGCGCCTACTGGAACAGTGGAGTTTAGAGATGATGTTGATTTAATAGAGCAGGTAAGAAACAATCCATACTAATATTATAAATGTGAAAATACAATTTTAAGTTTAGTAGGTATCTAAGAGTCTAAAGTTAGTAAAATTTATAATCTATCTATCTAAAATTTAAGAGCTGTGCTCTTGTCGGTGGAGTCTCTTCTAGATGTTTCTATCTTCCCCTAGCCTTTTTACCTCAAGAGGTGAAACGACTAGCGGAAGAAAGAGAAAAAGTGGGAGTATCAGGATACGACACGACTCCCACTAATAATGACCTCGAATTATATGTGTATATGTATATATTTCAGATTCGTTTTAGGCGACGTTATCAAAGAAAACTGAAACCAGGACAGCCGGAAATCATTACAGTGCAGGTACCTATTAATATTTAACTGTATAGGTTTACCTATAAAATATTTTGGGGATAGTTATACAATACAAGTCATGCCTATCTAAAGATACTGTATATCCCCAAGGTATTTATTTTTGTGTCATTTTTAGACACGACTCCTAAACCGTCAAAATTTTAGAAATATACAGTATCTTTAAAATTATCAGTCAACATACTAAACTATAGGTACCTACTTACTTGTTTATATCCATTGTTACGAAATAACTTCCCGATTTTCAGGATGTGAAAGATATTGCATTATACACGGCTCCAGTGAATATAATGAGCCCAGTCCTCATAAATATGCTACATCTTCCAACAACCGAAAGATTTATTAGGGCACTTATCCTCTACTGCGCGTATTACTTACAGGTTAGTCGAATGTTATACTTCAACAGTTACCTACACTTTAATGGTTACATAAATAAGACACAGTTTATTTTTTTATACACCTATAAATTTTTATCCCAAAATGTCTAAGTCCAGAGCAATGTAAAATCTTAATACCTTGGTGATTTTAACGTTGCTCGCGTTTTAGGTTGCAGATGAAATGACCCGCCGCATACTTGAGCTAGAGACGAAAGTGCGTACACCAGACTGCGAAGTAGTAGAGAACGAGTATAGAGATAATTTGGCGGATTTACGTCTGCTAGTCGCTAAGGAATATAGTACGATGCTTATCGGTATGAGCATATCAATTAATTTTATGTCTGTGTTTTGTTTTGATTATCATTACTTCATCAGACTTCTAGTTTTATACCACCAGAGTAATCCACCTGCTTAAAATTAAGTACTTGGTCTTTGCCATTATTAGTTAGACTAGGTAGTTCATACATCCACTATAATCGAGAATTAACATTACTTTCATGAGTGTTCTCATCAAGTAAAATGGAGCAGTCGGACTGCTTGATACTCATTTTCAAACTAAACGAACGATTGTAAATAAGTAGTCCAAATATCGATATGCAGCCGAGATAAACTAAGTAACTATAGTAGGTTATGTTTGAAAATTGAAACGCTAATGAGTGGGTGATCTCTTCTTCTTTTTCTGTTTCTTTGTCTTTCTTTTTATTATTTTTATTTAGTTTTATTTTTAATTAAGTTTTGTTTTATTTAGTAGATATTTTGGTTTTGTTTACAAATTAATTATACCAAATCGATATTATGTATTAACCATACTTACTTGTGAATTATCTTAAACAGCTTTAATAAATTATTTATGCAAGGAAAGAAAATCTTTAAATAATTATTTTAGATATAGACTAGCATATGCGGATACAAATTTGTATAAAATTTGTAAAAAACATTTTTTTTACAGGTGGAAGTGACACAAGGAAATTTCATCACATGGGTCCACAAAAGAAACGACGGTCCTTATCAGATAAAGATGCACGGCTGATTGAAACGTTGTTGCGCATGTGTGTTCAAATTGTTTGGTTGGCACTTGGTAGAAAATCTTTTAATCAAATAGGTGTGTAAACAAATAATATTTTATATAAAAAATAAATATGTAAAAAGATTTATGCTGATTATAAACTATTCTCGTTAAGTATAAACAATCTCATGAGTGCGGAGGAAGCGAGGGGGATATGTAGGGATCGTATCCAATAGAAATCTCTAGTGTCTGCCTAGCCCTACGGGAGACAGGCGTACCTAATGATATGTATGTATAAAAAATCTTAAGTAAATTAAAGTTAATTACACAGTTCTTTGATATCTTACTTATTGGTCATATTTTGTATTGGGCAGAGGGCGTCCACAGTGATTCACCAATTCGATCTGTCTTGGGCGACGTGTTTTCTTGCCTTGGGGGTCCACTCCAGAGCTTGTCTCGGAATATATGTTGGGCATAAGCGTGTGGCCCATTTCAACGTTAAATACCTATCAGTGACTATTTACGGCGCCTGTTTTGAAGATTTATTGGCATTTCCTGGCATCGCTCCCCTCCATATTCATATTTTACACTATTAAATATATATATATTTTTTAATTGTTTGAATGCGAACACCTTTAAAGTCCTTCTCCATTTCTCACCATTTGTTTTTGACAGTTGGAAGTTTATTTATCCTCAATCCTTAAGTATTTAAATTAGTGAATTTAAAGCATTATTTGATTAACAAAATCAATTTATTTAGAGTTGGAAATGAACCGAATGTTCAAATCAGAGATATTCAACTCTGTAGAGCACACATTGAAGACGAACTACATCGCAAAGATGGCAAAGGAAGAGCGCGACGTCCTGCTAGGCCATTGTGTTCGTCACGACAAGAAGCTGACCACAAAGTCTCCGCTTATGAACGAAGTTTTTTGTCACAGGCACATTGATTATCGTCTTATGGGCCTGGGTGTTATAAAATTTCCGCAGTGAGTACTGAAGGTTTATTAAATATTATACAAACTTATCAACAATCAGTCTAGCGTTTCCCGGTTGCGGCCGAAGCTGTATCGTATTTGCTTGAGCGACGACTTATTGTTTTTCTTGACATGGCCGGACGCCTGACTGTCGACAACTTGTTTTAGGAATTATGTTGTTGATAAAATGCGCCACCATAGGACAGTGGCCTCTAACAACACCTATGGGAAGTGAGGTTTAGCTAAGACGGAGACCAGCGCTTAATGCAATAATCAGCGTATTATACAGATCACAGGCCTTTCACAGAAAATATTCAGGTTTAAGAGCGTAAGTTTATTGGTTAATTCGCAGGATAACACCAAGACTTCAATATATGTATCAGGCTGTAGCTGGCGAAGAAGAGACCTTGAACAATATGGGAGTTGTACTGGGCATCATAGGAATGCCACGCTCGACATTTGACACCATGTTAAGACCTTTACCTACTGGCACCGAAACAGGAAAATCTAAAGCGTCAGTGTAAGTACTGAAAAAGTTTTATTCACCTTTAGTTTATCCCCGAAGATTCACTTCAATTAATCATTAAAAAAATATTTTGCGGGCTTAAATATAGTGACTCAGAAAAGTTCTATAATAAATACATTGATTGCAGGTCATCAGCAGCTATGAGCAGTCAGGGCTCAAAGAGCTCTGGCTCGATGCGCAAGAGCACAACCATTGCCCAACAATTATACCCTGATATTATTTTACCAAAAATAGGTTCAAAAGAGTTAGTACAATTATGATGTGTTTTCACCTTTACCACAGATTATTAACTGCCATATAGCCTTTACCTGATGTGACTTGCTTGAGTGAGTTACTTGTTCCTTAATAAGATAAGAAGAAGAAAAGCTTTGAAGTTTTCTATGACCCACCGTCTGCTTGACGTGGACCTTTTGTTAGTAAAATTCGCCACCAATATTATTTTGTATTCTGTATTATATTTAAATTTGAAATATATTCAACTAACACTATCATACGACTAGACCGGCGAAACTGGTATCTTTGGCATGGATCGCTAGTTGATAGCAAGCTTTATGTAGACTATTTTTTTAATGATATATTTAAACCTTATTTTTCCATGTAATTAAAACGTAGTTTTGTCAGGATCCTGATGTAAATTCTTATAAATTTACTATTTTATTCAAATACTAAATATATGTAGAGTCAGATGTTCTATGAGACGTGTACTTTGTTAATTGATCAGTCTGATATCACTTCTTATACTTACCTTGGTCTTACACCTTCTAACAAACGTATTTTAATTTTACTAGAGTATATTTCCCTCCATCGTTTCCTGATCACCCCGAACGCATCCGTCCCTGCAGCGAAGTCCAGCGTCGCCGTTGGCAGGTTCGTCTTCAAAAACTCTTGCATCCACAAGCAGCTGGCCGATAACTTAAGAACCTATGAAGATTTTTTATTTCCCATTGCAGAAAAAATAATTTTTAATTTATGTTGTGGCGTTTTCTTTTAGGCGCGGGCTCTTGAGACGAGCATTAGTTATTCTTCAACATTACTTTATTTAACGTAATTTTTATGATTTGAAGTTTATTTTATTAGTTTTTATTATTAGTATTTGCTATAATTCATTATAACTAAATTATAATATATTATTTTATTTTGATAAATGACTTTTTATTCTCTACTTTTCTCTCATGTGGGGCATATTACTAATGTTTCCGTTCTTCTGATTCGTCCAATTTAACCAAAAAATAGAAATTTATATTTTTCATTAATTGATTTATTAACGTAATAAAATTTATTAATGTAATTGGTAAAAATGAGCAAGAGGATTTGATATCCTGTATGAATATCCCTCTTTGGAAATGCTGTTATGGTTTGTGGAAGTCTTGTGGTAGGTTCCATTGTAGATAAATAAAAACAAAATTGAGATGTGATAAAATAAATGTTTGACTATCTGAAGACTTACTTACGTGATATCAGACTGATCAAGTATGACAAAAACAAACCAGTTTTACAATATAGTTACCAGGAGGAAGTAAAGTGTTGGAACTGTAGTTGCCTTTTAATGATGACCATCGGGAGAAAGAGAGTAGCAGTTTGCCTTTTAATGATGACCATCGGGAGAAAGAGAGTAGCAGTCTATTTAAGTCTGAAACCACACTTGTACGCATATAATAATTTACTAGACAATTTGAAAAGTGGACTCTTAGTAGAACTGAAAGCTACATAAAATATGATTTCCATCAAGTTTCGACAGGATAATGTGTTGTCTTGTTATATATAGCAATTTGTGGTGATATTAGGCTGTCGGCTGGTGGTAATATGACTAATATGCAATGAAAATTTATTAGTTCCATCAGTAATGACGGACATTTAGGTTTACTACGAACTTATTGGACTTGAAATTTAGTTAGACTACCATGGTCACACTCATTTCCTCTAGTTATGTCGTCCAGTAAATGTGTGCACTTTTCAAACTCGTCAAAAGTCCACTAATAATTGTACCGGACGGATTTTTTTAAATAAATATGTTTTTTTTAATCTTGTTTTCTGCAGTTTTTTTTAAATTATTACCATTGGCATATAAAACAAACAATATATAAAAATCAATATAATTTGATATGAATATTAACAGGTAAGTTTGAGAGTATTATTTTCTTTTATTTCGTATCCTCTTAGCACGTCTTAGGGCGTATCGAACAGCCCGTGCCATCCATTTATGCCTCTGAAGCGAGTCGCACGGATTCTGATGTAGTAGCTCGCTTGGGAAGTCATGTGGGATAAATTCACTGAAATAATGAGAGGTTTTATGGTTGAGTACAACTATGATTCCGTAAAATTTTTACTTCGAACTTGAAGTACTTGCATGAAAATTGTTGAAAATATCTCAAAATAGCGAATTTTTTACATAAGAGCAACTACTTCATAATATTGGCCCACTGAAATGTCTATCACCAAACTTTAAGAGATTGGAATGACACTTACTATTCGGATCCTTTTGGTGGGAGAACGATGTCAGGAATTAATTTTTCAGAAATCATCAGAGTCGAGATGAGGCTTTTGCGGGATGCCTTACTCGTCCGCGGTGATGCTCGCGGAGCTCTAGACACCGTGCTTCTAAAATATTTAATAATATTTTACTATAATATGTCACCTGGCTGAAAAACCTGCCCGTTTGGTGCAGCCGCAGTGACACCTAGCCGCGCCGTTTCGAGCGGCGTCAAAAGTTTAAAAATATGTCAGGATGCTGCCCAACTTCCGATTAGAGAGTAATAAAAAAAAGAAGTTGATCCCTTTTATTTTAAAATTTATTTTAGAATAAAAGGTTATCCTCAAAACAAAAAAAAAGAACTCGACGCTTTCGCTGGCAGTAACGCCTCTCGACGTAGATAACAATTAACTGTTATTGTTATCTCGTTTACTGACCACGAGTGTTAAAATAATTAGCTTCAAAATTATGATTTTAAATTTAGTACGTACAAGTTCCATATTGGAATAGTAAACCCTACTGGTACGGAAGTTGTGTTGCTCGAAGGTTAGGTGCGACTGGCTCAGAAAATTACCTTCTAGCCATTGACAGACGACCCATAGACATAGAACTAGATCCTCCAACTGGAAACATAATCTCGTTTAGCACGGGGTCAAAGCGATTTCTTAGCAAACCAAGTATACCAACTGTAACACATTTCTTCGCTAAAACTCTCTCTGGCATTATAAGTGCGTCTTGCATGTATTGAAGGCGAGGACCCAAACTATAAAAAAACGATATAAACATTTATGCGTAGGGTTAGTACAGATGACAATGCTTAAGCAGTATTAACTGAAGACCCGTAGTGCTAATATAATTTTTATTTTATTGATGATTTAGTAATACTGTACAGATTTAAACTTACTACATTGACATTCCGGATAATGAAATCCGCACTTAACTCCGTAGCTTGGTTTACGAGTTAGAGGTGGTAATACAGACAGTTAGCTACGGCTAGCGACTCAAACATAATTCTAGGTACTGATTGCTAAGATCTTTTACTTACTTGGGATATTTTACGACTCCAAGTCCTAACAAACGCACATCAGTGATATAAGTGCAGGCGATTTGGTTCATTAAAGGCGATCGGGTCTTCAACATACCTTCCTTTTGGGCACAGTCACCGAATAACACCTTACGCTCTTGGGGCGACATTTTGGCCACGTAGTTAGATTTTAGTTTATGTTCAACCATGTTGAATTTTTCGGTTTTAAATAAACGATGCATTTCTAACTCTAAATCAAAGAGGTAGGTACTTAATTAGGGAATTTTTAATAACTGTCTCGACGATTAAAAGAGCCTCTTTTTCATCATTTTACGTTCATTTCACGAAATCATTTCTACAGATAGCATTAAGGAAGCGTGAGAAAACATCAAAAACCCACCTTATAAAGGTGATACCTCGGTGAACACTAGTGCCACCCTCATTTAAAAATCATTACTCACTGAAAACACAAGTTATCAAAAATCCCTCTGCTGTAATTAAGGTTCTGGATCTAAGTTAATTTTAAACTAACTAATTTATTAAATTATAATTCCCTATAGTTACAAATTGCATTATTGCTTAAAACGGTCACTATTAGCAGTTTTGCAATTTGTAACTATATGGAACTATAATTTAATAATTGAATATGATTAAAATTAATTTCAGATCCAGAACCATAATTACAGCAGAGGGATTTTTGATAACTTGTGTTTTCAGTGAGTAATGATTTTTAAATGACGGTGGCGCTAGTGTTTACCGAGGTATCACCTTAACAGAAGTGTGATGTAAATGTGGCGGCAAATAAAGAATTCATTCATTTATTAATTAACACAAGATATGACTATGTCTATGGGGACGGCTTTGTCTTGGTAATGATGTCCTATATATACGTCCACTAAAATCCATTATAAAAAGGTCTGTGGTTGCAAGGAAGATGCTAGAAAACGATTTGACATCTTGGTCCGATTTGGACTTGAAACTTTGTGATCCAATGGACCGTTAAACAGACAGTTAAAATAATACTAAATACAGACAGACCTATCTGGTTAAAAGATTTACGCCCGAGGGCTAGCCATACGATCTGAATACTAAGACGAATGAGTGATTCAAATACGATATTTCCTTTTTTCGATAGCGAACGCAATTTCTTTGAAGGACCCATGTGATGAAATTTTTTATAATCTCCACCGCCTGCAAATTTAAAAAGACATTAATAACTTTGACAAACAATTAAGTTAATATAAACACGATGATGATAGAATACGATATATTCAAAGCTGACACTACACATAGGTTTCCTTTGTTAGTAATAGGTTTTGTAATTGAAGCCAAGAGTGATAGAAATATTCATCGACCATCATTCTAACGTACCTGTTACATAGGTCGAGTATTCTTTAGCAATTAAGAGGCGTAAGTCTTCTAAATTATCTTTGTATACACTTTCTATTCTATCACTATTTGGAGTACGTACTTTAGTTTCTAGTTCTAACATACGTTTACTCATTTCATCTGCAACCTGGAATTCGAATATTTATATTCATATAGCATTATCTGCTTATATAAATGTTACCGACTACCATTAGTCCTATTGCCTTGATGTTAAGGTTAGGTAGACATATAAGTGAACAAAACCAGAAATGGTCTTTTTAAAAGTTTTCAAACAAAAAGTAAGTAATTAAGAATAAAAATTTAAACTTGAAAAAAACCTGTAAGTAATATTGATGATACAATATTAAGGCTCTTAGAAACCTTTCTATTCCAGGCAAATGTAATAAGTGTATCACTGAAGGCGTTAAAAAATTAGGTGGTGCGGTGTACAAGGCGATGTCCTTTATATCCTGTCAAAATAAATACAAGTACTTATATCAGAACGATTGGACACATAAGATATATTGCATATTGCGTGCATTATTTGTTTTTCTTCATAAAACAACCGTAATGCTAACATACCTAAATTAGTAATAAAATAATTTTAAAGATCAATCAATACTTGTTTTTTAGTAAATCGCGAACATATATGGATCGAATCGATAACCCCCTTTTATGAACTCAGTTGAAAGGATGACACGTTTTACTTTAACGCAATCATATTTCAGTTTAAAATTAGAAAATATATTTCTGTTTTGTTTATTTTTACTACATATACTTGAATGCATATTGTTTAAACGGCTTCACTCATAAGCGCCGTCGCTCATGTAATTGTTATATTGTTATTTTCTTTCGCGTGGGTAGAAATAGAAACAACAACAAACCTGAAGCCTAACGACGTCGCCTTCAAAAGTTTTTCTTTGAAACAATTTTTTGAAACGTAGCTGAAAACATAAATCTATTTAAATGTCATGATGAGTCACGAAATCATTTCGTAATATCTACTCGTTAATAGATAGTTTGACAAAGCATGCTTTATTGCGCGTTTATGCAGATAAATAAAAACTGCACCTTCACTTACAAAGCAGTTTTAATAAATACAGTACAATGAAACAGGTTTTTTTTAGTATGAGAATACTAAAAAAAACCAGCCAAGTGCGTGTCGGGCCACGCGCCAGTAGGGTTCCGTAGTTGCCCACCACGGTGGAAGGCTCCAAAATATCCATATCAATCAATGCATATAACAAAATTGTAAAAATTGTAACTAATCATGCAAATACTTACAGGCTACTAAGATAAATAATAATACTGGGATTTTAATCAGCCCTTGATTAGCATTTTTATTTTGCAACATAAGCGGACAAAAATATGCACTTTATAAGTTTACAAACAATAACTCGTAAACTTGTGTAGACTACTTGGCTGTGGGAGACAGGGAGAGGGGGCAGCTAAATATATCGTTAACATATTCTTGAATCCAAAAATAATCTTTGGACACTCATAACATTTTTTAAGGCCTAATTAATAATTCTACACTATAAGATAGATAAGAAAAAAATATCACCACAACTTTACATGTTACCCTAAAAAAAATATTTATTCTACTGTTTTGTTGGCGTGATTATTATGTATGTTCTTGCCAAATTACAGCATTCTAGTACTAAGGGTCTTTGAGCTAGAGAGGCGTCGGACGGACGGACAAGCCAAAACTTCTTTTCCTCGCGGACTACGGAACCTTAAAAATGGACCAAGAGCTAAGATGGAAGAGAGAAAAATAATTATTGCACGTGTAAAAGCTTAACCTGTTCTATTACGTCTATATTATCTTTAAAATCAGCTGCACCTATCGACGCAGCCGGTGGCGACATCCACGACTCTTCAGCAAATAAATTTGAATCCCTGAAAAAATGTGTTTAATTTTTCAAAATAAAAGTAAGTAGCTTTAGGTACCCCTTATGATGTTAGCTATCTAGTGAATATCTCGTCAAAATCACTCAGGTGTTTGGGAGATTAGCCGATAACAAACAGACAAAAATTAAAAATAATCGTATACACTTTCCCATGCATTTAGTAAAAAGTTGTAAACAAATTATATTTATCTATATACATTTAAAAAAAACTGCCGCTGTAGTCCAGTGGCCTATGAAATAGGCACACACTATTAAGTATCTTTAGTAGGTATTGCTTAAACTGTAGAAAACACATTTGTTATTTTTATTTTAATCTTATTTCTTATCGAGTGTTTCATGGTAAAGTACAACGTGTTCAGTCGAAACTAACGGCCAAGTTCGTAAAGCAGGTACGGACCGTACCGTACGGTAGGCCGGTCACTTTTATCTACCCCGACTGTATACGCGTACGTACCACAAGGCTGTCGAGCTTATTGTTTGATCTGATTGACTGGACTTACGGAATAAATTCAAGGCCTTCTGAGTTCTCATCCCACTCCCAATGACCGTTTTCATAGAGGCCTTTGAAATCTTCATCATCATCAAACTCACCGCTACTGGTCATTTTATTTTAATACGTATTTGTAATCAGAATTAATTACTTAAAACTAATTTAATGACTCAAAAAATAAATAAATTTGTAAAAAACAATAAAAAATATTTAGAAAATGTAAAATAATATAAACAATAAAAAAAACATGACATGATATAATTAAGTAAATGTCATTTGCAGTGTCACTTTATTTTTTTATTAAACTAGCGCTCCCGGTAAGTGCTTCGCTAAAGTAAAAAAAATAAAAACCGCTCGACCGATTGTTTTGCAAACTTCACATTAAATAGTCCGAACAAAGCATAGATTTAAAAAAAAAAGTTGCGTCGTTCCTAGTTCTATGGAACAAAGGTTATAAACATTTGGTTTGGATAGGAGAGCCCGTTCTTGAGATATAAAATTACAACGAAAAGTAGCATTGATTTTTATATAATATTAATGATTTGATGCCAGAGACCTCTACAATAATTTATTGAGCTTAGTCTAGCACCATGAATAAAGCGTACCCTAGACTCTAAAACATAAGCAGAGAATACAAATGGGAAACACACTTCGATGATGATGATGAATGATGATAAACATATTTGTTTTCAAAGAAATAAGCGTGATGCCTCTGTCCCTTCCCTTATTTTAGTGAACCATGTAGAGCGTAAACCCTAAACATAACATTCTGTAGCCACATATACGTTCTATGATGTCATAAGGGACAGGGTCGTATCGTCCTTTGAAAATGCTTGGTGGACCGTGAGCGTTACTTGCTCAGGCATCCACGAATCACTCACCAGTTCATAATGAGTTTACAAGGTGTGCTGGCTTGGTGGAATCTCGGACAAGGACGAAACGATCATTTCGAACTTTCACCTGGTCCATAAATATCAACAGTCATCTGCAGTAATTATGAATATAATGACAATAAAGAAAATCTTTATTGCTAAACAAATAAAAATCCACATTAACATAAACTATTACGTATACTAGAGGTTGCGCTTGCTGGTTTATAGTGTGGCCGTAGTTTTTTGCCAACATTGCTTATTTATATAGTAGCTGAGACTATTATTTCGAGCTCAAAAGTAGCATATGTTTGACCCCCGATCTTTAACTATATCCTTACAAAATATCATTAAACTCGGTCCAGCGGTTTAGCCGTGAAAGCATAACAGACAGACAATCAGATAGCTCGCATACTATTGATGTTATTACGCATTATATATTGGTATAGTATAGTATAGTAAAGGATAAAGATTTTTTTATGCGACGATACTTAGCAAATATATAACTTGTATTAGTTGCGCTGGCTCCAGTTCTACCTAGAGCCGTTGCCAACGGGTGACAAAAATTGGCACAATGTTTAGTGCAGAGTAGATACGGTTAATTCAATAGGTCGGGTAGATAGACGTTGACTTTTATCTAATTGTTTTTTATAAAAATTATGAAATTTATATAAGAAATTCTTCTGCTTATGTTTTCAGTCTTTCTCTACCAAAAAGTTAGTTTAGGCTGAAATTAAATATAGATTTATCATTATACTAGTAAGAAATGAATGATTTTTATCAAGTCTTTATGATAATAAATTAAATGTATGTCGTTTAGTGATGTCGACGATATGAGGCAAATTATTTTCTTGTATTCCACATGAAATTTGAGCGTCGCCTGCTGTAAAATATTTTTATTCTAGTTTTACTTACTTATTACTTTTATTTACCGATGAAAATTTTGACAAACTGAAAGATATAGGCTTTTCATTGACTATTCAAAAAGAAAATAAATATAAAAAGTGTATGATTTTTCCTCGTGATTATCTTTCTCAAAAATACGTACTCGTATAATTATGTCTTTTGTGTTTTAAACTTTAAATAAAAGAGTCATTGAAGTTTATTTATATCCAACTATCAATACTAACAGCAAAATTGACCTTGTATTAATTTGAGGAAGGCCCAGAGCATGTTCTAAAGTGGTCTCAGGTCCATTCAATCAGTCGAACAGATATCTCTTGTCGAAGTTGTCGACGAGTAGTATTCAAATTGTATATAAAATTTTCAAATACTCGGTAAAATGTCTGTGAAACAATATTCAGTGGAAAAAGAATATGCTAGGAATCCGCACATTAACCCTAAATATATCAATTCAATTATGGAATGGCTAGTTCAACAACCTCATCTTCCTCAAAATGTATCTGGTAAGAAAAGTAAATTGCTTTTGGTTTTTAGTATACCGTACCTCAAAATCCAAAAACTGATCCTTTTCACTTTTTATATTTATTCACTAGTCTGTCTGGCAAGAATATTTGTCTTAAGTATAGTTGAAATCTATAATATATTCTCAGGTATACAGTCTCTTTCAGGTTCATGAACGCAAAGCGATCAAAATATCATTTTTAGGTTTTGATGATTCCTATCAGAAATTTTGCGATTTCAGATGGGAATCAAAAGTTATATTATACTTTCTGTAGTTTATTTCTGTAGATACCTAGATTTATGAAAAATGGTAAGAAGCAATGTGATCTAACCCTTATTCAGGAATAAATCTCAAAACTGAACATTTGTCATTAATTTAATTTACCTAATATTTACACTGTGTATAGAAAGGAAAGCCTGTAAAGTCAAAATAAATATTTTGGTATGTTAAGGAACCCTTAGCGTCAAGACTGACTCGCACTTGGGCGATTATTTTATATGTACAAAAGTATGAAGTAAAATATAAATTGAGAATTTTTTTATAAATTCATCAGTCATCACCGTTTGAAAGAGATTTATAGATATTTTATTTAATAAACTTATCTATCTATTTATAAAACCCTTTTATATAGAAATACAAAAGAAATAAGTATTTTAATATTCTCTGTTATTCTATTTCTGGTTAAAAAAAATTAATTATTAATTATTTGCCATTAGTTTTATATTGTTTTTTCATATATGTAATGAATTCATAACGGACATTTGTTGTGCGGTATTTTCCTTTAGAATTGGAGGTAATTTTGGCGTACCATTCTTGTGAATGTGATATGGAGTTGACAAAACGGGTGATTGACCTCAACTACACTCTGAGAACAATGTTCTCTTTCTATTCAAATAGAGACATAAACAAGTCCTTGGAAGTAGCTCTGAATACGTGGTAAGCATTGAAAGTCGCATGTTATTTGGGTTATTTTATTTCAACTGTGTAATATAAAGAAGATGGCTCGTTTGCAGGTTGATAACACCCTTAAGTACTCCTACGTCTAAAGGACATCGGGCTATTTACTGTCAATTGCTGGATGAAGATCCAAACAAGTCTGTGTACAGAGATGTAGTGAGGTATGAATTGTTATTTTAATATTCTATTAATAAAAATGTCCAAATGAAATGAAGGTTACTTGAAATATAAAAAGATAATTTTGTATAATTCATATTTGTATAAATTAATGTCTTAGTTGTTGAACTAAGACATGAATCGCAATACCTATATACAGGTCTATGTAGAGCCCTAGATAAATGTTATCTTATCTAACTTATCTCTTAGTCATAATCATTTCGTGTGGGTGATATGGTCAATCGACCATGCACAGCCTGGTATCAGAGTTCTTTAAAACCGCCTCTCGGCCTTTGACGTGGTTCCTTTAACGACTTCCAGATAACTAACTGATAATAACTAAACTGGAAACTACTAAACAAAGTATGCTTCCCGCGAGAATCGAACTCACGACCCCATGGTCTACAGGAAAACGCCTTAACTACTGGATCATGGAGGCAGTTTTTAGGCTCTTATGCTCTTATAGTAGTCAGATAGATAGCAGAATTGATTAATTCATATTTCAACGTGATGTGTATCAACACAAACAACTATATTTCTTGCATGTTAGCAATACTTTTCAAATTGCAGTTTGTACAAGACAATTTCATTTTACTATTTTGTATGTAATTATAGAGCTTTTATGATGGTGATGGATCTGTGGCAGTTTGAAGAGGGCACAGCCCCGGGCACCGTGCTGATAGTGAACATGGATAAAGTATCTCTGGCACACATCACTAATGTTGATATTAACGTTGCCCAAGAGTTCTTCTATTTTTTACAGGCTAGTTCTATTTTATTTCAAGTTTTAAACATTAATTTAGACTTAATGTAGATTAATATGATGATTCAACATAACTGCGTTTAAAGTTTTATAAAGAAATGGGTGGTATTTTATTAAGTAACAATTGTCAATTGTCCTTACTATGTTTAAAAAGAAGTTATGATCATAATTTATGATCATTTGCCAACAATTGGTGTTTGATTGTGCAATTGGTATATTAAAAGTAATTGGTTGTTTCCAAGAAACCTTAATTTTCGACTTAAAAGAATATACTTATTATATTATTAAAGTATATTAATTTGATTATTTTAGGAAGCAATGTTTATTCGTCTCAAGGAGTTTCATTTTATTAATGCTCCAACCTTTGTTGATAAACTATTGACCATGATAAAACCGTTGATGAAAATGGAGACATTCAGTTTACTTAAAGTTCATACAGTTGGTTCAAAGACTTTAGAACAGTACATACACTTAGATGCTCTGCCTATGGAGGCAGGTGGACACACTAAACACAGTCACGAACTTAGAGGTAAGTTTTGGATCGTATATTATGTTTACGTAATAAAAGAGCTATCGATGAAAACTGAATTGGTAGGTTTTGTGGAACCACAGCTCGAATGGCTTTCCGGTGATACGGAGCCCAGTGTAAAAGCTAGACATCAATGAATATCAATATAGATCAATTCATAGTGTAAATTGAAATCGCTTTCGCGAGGTGATAATGCAACCGTAAATACAATAAAATGAGAGATAGAGGGTATAAAAGTTAAAAAAATAACTTGGATAAGATTGGTACTGAAAACCATAAGCTTAAACATTCTTTTTTGTTTCAGACGATATTTGGAATAAAATAAAATCAAATAAGAACTTTTTCGTTCAAGAGTCACTTAAGCGAACAACCGAAGCAAACAGACCAGAAGGACCTAAGACCATTAGCTCTATATTCCCTTGTTTAGAAGGTAATTTCAAAAACTTGAACATTGATTAGTTTTAAAGTTTATAGTTGAAATATTTTAAATATTTTAATTCTGTTTTTGTAATTTCATATTTTCGAAACTAGATAAAACGAAAATATTATCATATGTTTATCCTAGCGTTTTCAAGTAAAATGGTTATTCAAATCAAACTAAATTGGTAGGTATACTTATATTTAAACACATTCAAGTAAATATATATTTTACAGATGTAGGTACCTAGCTTTGTTCGTTTTCTGTTTTAACAATTTATGTACAAGTTGGTTAAAACCTTAAAGCCACCGATATTCACAACTCTAGGCTTATTGGAAACCACATTGAATAGAAGATTGTCTTGGATAACGTCAATTCACCAGTTTACAATGTATGTAGTAGCTGCAGGGTATGCGGTACAGTATCAAAGAATACATAATAGACAGTATACGATCGATTCAATTCTTGGGAAAAACATACAAAGTTGAATGTTGACCAGGTGGTTGACTGGAATGCACTTAGCATTAAGTTTAGATACGAGTAGGTATGCTTTACTTTTGAATTAATAAAGTATGTCCATTATTTTTTTGAAACACTGCATTTGATTTTATAGATACTTTATAATTATACTTATATTTATTAGCGGTATTAGTACGAGTATATTAGCGGATACTTCAAAGCTAATTGAACATTACTACGTTTCCGGACATTGCCGAGCTGCGCAAAAAACCGGAAAAACGATGACGCGACTCCCGAACGATCCGGATAACGTTCCTTCCACTCAATCAACGGGCAGTAAAGCTATTCTTGTACAAATTAGATAAGTTCCATGGATAACATGAAAAGTGACTGTGCGTGCTTTTTTTGATAAGGCCGACATTTATAATAATAAAGCTTGAAAATTATTTATTAGCTCCATAGAGCAACGAAGAATAGAAGATCTGCTCCAATCGAGGTAGCAGATGAAAAATACGATATGGTTTGTCATCTATCATATTTCATATATATTAGATCTGGTTATGTAAGATCTAGTTATTCCATTTGGGTTCGAATACGGGTAAGTAAGTTCTGATGTATAATACATTTAGAAATTTTTAGATAGGCTTCCGGTGTCAAGTCAAGTCGGGAGTCGTCGTCGACTTCGTCGTCGACAACTAAAAAATTCAGTTAAAGTAATTGATTGAAATGTGAGCAGCTATATCTACGAAATGAGTATTATATATGTTTATGGTATGAGTACCTAATAAACTGGAAATTTACCCACATTATTTTTAACGTGATATTATTAGAAGCTGGTTTTCTAAGATAGCGCCGAATGACTTAAAATTATAATGAAAACTGGAAAACACTATGAAAACACACCTTCAGAACATGATGTACCTATATAGGTAGTGCTCAGTCCCTTAGGCTTGTCTTGGCGGCGGCACAAAAGTGCTCCCCAATCAAGTAAGGTTAAATTTTAAAAAATCCATTATGCAGTAAGCGTAGGCATCAAAAAATTCTATTAAAAATTTTCCATCTAGAATATTTGCGAACTTAATTCAAATTCTCTTTGCAGTAAAAGTTTGGTTAGTGAACTTTATTTAATTTCCCTGTTTTCATTATCACTTGAATCTTTGTAAGATTATTTTGCAGTGAGCGGTCGATGCGTTTAAACTTTAAACACCTTTAAAATAAACCTGAAAACTGTGCCTCTACGATATCGATAAAACTATCAGTGACTATTCTAGATCTTGACATTTACAATCACGCTGTTTTATTTAACCAAAAATATTTTTATATTTTTCTGAATAAAATCGAAGTATCTTGAGTTGCTATAGTTAATTTTTATCCATGATGATCAATATTCAATATTATATAACGAATTTTCAATAATGTAAAATTTGCCAGTTTTAGCTTAATAGGTTATGACAATTTTTTATAAAAGCTCTAGCTGCAGTACGTGGTTCCTGAGTTTGATTACAGCTAGCCCATATTATTTTCCAGCCTACGTTCTTCTTGTACCAAATTGTTTAGGTATTAGGTGGTATTTGGATACGCTTAATTTCATAACGCAGTCAGTTTATTCCTAAAATTAACATATTTACAAACTATAACTAAATTTCATAATGTGTAAGTATGTATAATTGTATATTTTACATTCAGTGAATAGTATCAAAACGTTCCTTACATCGCATTGTATTGATACAATGATGCCGACGACAATGGCGTAATGGTTGAAAATAAAATGGCTAAAGCAGTGCAGCAATCGGAGCACCATTGTCCCTAAATACGATACAAAAGAAGTTCGGATTTAGCAAAAAGCTTGCTTTTACTTGTAGATAACGGAGCTGAGTAGTAATTTAAACTAATCTTGCTGAGTTTTGCTTCGTGGAGCTGCATACATAGACGGAACGTATTACAGCGGTTAGTTAAAAGAAAAGAAAAATATGTTATTTTATTCATGTTTCCAATAATGCAGAGCTCGCGCTCGTAATGATTGCGCATGTTAAGCGACGGCAAGCGTGGCCGTGACTTTGATTATTTGCTACTAGTTGTAGTTTTTTTCTATTAAATTATATGTGCTCAGCTTTAGAAGGCATGTTAAGTCGTTAGTCCCGTCTGCTAGATGGCATTTGTCAATGACATTCGCTTAGTCAAGTCACAAGATGTAGCAAAAGAGCAATACAGTGAAAAAAATATTTTACCTAAGTAACTACTTCGGGTATTTGAGAAATAACCAAAGTTTGACAAGATCCTAATGAAGTGAACTTGATTTAACACAAGTGATTTACAAGGAAATGTCAATACTTTGTTTACATACTGCAAAGAGTTATGTATTAGTCACTTTTTTGTGCTATAGACGAAAGTTTGGTTGTGTATAAGTAAGTATTTTTTTCAGTGTATCTTCCGTCATTGTGGCCACTTCTCAAAATAATGCTGCTTCTAAACCCTAGCCTGATTCAATTATAATGAGCGTACGGTCACTTAGTTACCATTTATTAATGTGGAAGGAGCAGGCTCCCTTTGCCCATCTCCTTGCATAAACGATGTATCGCCCACGTTTAGTGGGTTTATTCTTCGTTCGTCCTGAAATTTTGTCCCACATTTCAAAAAATGATTCGTTTGTCCCAGTCACTTTTATATTCCCGGTTTGTCCCAGTTCACAAGAAGGAACTTTAAAGGTACAGCTAACAAAAAAGTATTTTGAACGAATAACAAACAAAAACCTATATTATTTAGAAAGAAAATTACTTATAAAAAACAACGGGTCGAACAAGGAATGCAAAGTGGGACCAACTAGGAATAAAAAAATAAAAATTGTACATCGGGACGAAGGAAGCATAATGTTTGGGACTAACTAAGAAATTTATTAGTGGGACAAAACTCAGTGGGACAAACGAAGAATGAATCGTTTAGTGGCCAAGGCTTCGGGGGTTGCGTCGGCGGATCTCTTATATTATTATACCGACTGACACATTTACCGCATTTAGTTTAATATTTAACTAACTTGGTCTATTTACTAACTAGCTTCTGATATAAGAACGAATCAAATTGAATGTATCTTTGACTAACACAAAAGCATTTTTTGTACGCACGATATGGTCTAGCTTTTCAGCTATAGTTACTATCAGAAACATATACATATATTATATATTCATAAAATTAATGAGATCATTGGAAATAAACTACAATGCCTATTTTTCCTTAAGGCCTATTGATAGAGAATAGTTTTGCATAAGTCAGCCCTTGGTTTTTTTTTGGTTAGTAAAAATAGAAATAAATGTAAATATTAATTAATGAACTGTTATTGAAATTTGTTTTCACCGTAACTGACAGTATATAGCTAAATAAATAAAAAAAAAACTAAATAGGCATGACAATAAAATGGTCGTGAATAAAATAAAATGCTTTAATACTAAAAATCGGCTGCAGAATAAAGTGCATGTGCTGTTACATAGTAAATAATTCTGGCGCGAGCTCCGCCATCCACACTTGCAATAAAACGAACAATGCAATTTAGCTAGTGCTGCATTCATGCGATGGCTTCTCTGTAAAAGTTGGTTGTTGCCGTCGATTATAGACGCAGTCTATACAATAAAACAAAGCAAATTAAAATCCGCAATATCAAAAATATTCATTGAAAAAAATTGTGTAGAAACTTGTTTACAGTTGTTGTCAAAGGTCAAAACCACAAAGCAAGGAATTTTTCTTTTTAATAAAAGATACGATACTTTTTAGTGAAATATACGATAATTCGTGCGACGCCGCAAGCGAAATTCTTCCTTGCTCTTGTGGTCAAAAGAGATACAAAATACGTGGCACAACCATGGAACATATTACTTACAAATTTTCAAAAAGGACTATATTTTTTTACTTTGTTTTTAAATTAAAAATAAACATTTTTTTATGTGAATTCAGAGACCACAAGTAATTTTTGTTTTATTATCTAACTTCATAAAACGTACAGTACCCGTGAAGTCGCGTACGGCACTATAAAACCGAACATCGGACAACACAGTACATAGTTCCTCATAAAATGCAGCGATGTCCGATTTGTGGGAATAGCGTATAAAAATTTCAAAGAGTTGCATGCGCGTGCAGCGGTGCACTGTCCGTGGCCGCATCACTCGCCGCTGCATAAAACATGCAAATTGGACCACTTCGCTGGTGAGCCTAAGTTCGCTAGTTTTACACTTTTATGTGAAATTGAGGCCCATCAGTCATGTAAATATTGTTAAATGGGGGCTTTGACTCACCTTTACCGTGAATACACCGTTTTGTTAATACGCCGAGACCTTTTCTTTTGTATTCAAATGAAAATAAATGCAAATATTTTTGTCAGATTTAAATCCAGATTAACGTGACAATAAAACATATTTAATTTTTAAGTGCTCTATTCCTATCGATGATGTAACTATAAATACTAGCTGTGCCCCATTGTTTTGACTTTCAGTTTGAAAAAAAAAAATATTCATCACATTGTGTAAAGTCGGTTAAAAAAACTTATAATAAATAAATAGGTTGATAAAAGATATCGAATTTCCTGAGACTAGCGAACGAATAAAATAACTTTATATAGAGTGGAGTAAATATGCAGACGAGTATTATATTTAGTAAAGTTGATATTTTCTTCGTTGCTCAGTAAATATGATAGAATGCGCAAGAACCACAAAACGTATTTTATTGGAGTAATGGCAGAAATGGACTCTTATTAATTTCGATCGTAACAATAGACATTCAATGCATGCTACTGTTGGCGACGATTGTTTAGCTTGCGCCTGAATAGCAAAGCGTTAAGGTAGAATAATGAGCTTTTAGTATTTAATGAGTGCGCTCACATTTCAGTTCAATGAATTTCTAAACTTATTGTGCACTATTGTCTGTTGTTTGTTACTGCTCTTTTTTGTCTTAATCAATGGCAATCTACACCTTTGCTCTCTAAATGATAGTGAAACCTCTATTTATTTGTCAATAGGTAATAAATAATATAATCCTACTAAACTAAAACACTATTACCGTTAGGTCCGTTTGTATCTAAAGCCAAGCAGCCTTCTAACTCTATTTATGAATATGGGTCATAATATATCAGTAAACGTGTTGTTATTTTTGAAAAGGTATTTATTATACAGAGTGGCAGGAAGTAAGTGCAACGTGTAGTAAAGTAACCGTAGGTACTGAGTTCGGTGAGTGTAGAGATTTGGTAGCTAAGAATATACCCTTATAGTCTTAGCTACTGTAAAAAGTAAAAATGAAAAGTTTTTTCCAAGAATATCAAGAGGTGACCTCATTGCTCCTCAGCAGGAGCGGGAGTGGATAAAGTTTGTGCTGTCGAAGGTGGTGGACTGTGACTGTTGTTGCAAAATATTTATAGTACGGAAGAATTTCATTGAAAAGAAGTCAATCTTGCAATTCAAGTGGTGGTTAACGTAATATATGTAATGATTAATAATCAATAAGTAATTAAGTATAAACAATTTCATTTGATTCAAGTTACGGATTTTAACAAGATTGTTACTATTGTATCTGCACTAAAGCTGATTATTAGTTTTTGTCGTTGAGTTGACCCTCTTCTTTCTCTTTGCGAAGGTTGATTTTAGTGAAAATTATATATATTTGGTAGATCTGCAAGTAAAATGTTACTCCTGTTATTCTCTTAGTCGCCTCTTACCGGTCTCACCCAGAGGAATAAAGATTGAAGATGCCTCTGATCATAGATTTACAATAAGACCGATATCACTAAATACCTTTATTTTACTTAAGCTATTCTTTTCTACAAGCACATACAAGTTATCTGTTTAACTAAAGCTTGTCATGCTCGTATCCGTTAATTTTAGGTGTTACAATGAAAGTAAAAAATAATATGAAAAATAAATAAGAAGTGGCTTCTGTGCTCTTCTTGTTTTGTAAAGGTACAGATTAACCGCGCCCAGTCTCACGTCGACTTCATCAATTATCCACACCCTGACTAGCTCCTTATTCGCAAAAGTCTAGAGCCGAAGACAGTCCATGTTAGAAACGATATTTTTAATCATATTTAACACCATTTGTCTGTATATGTTGTTTTTTACATTGAATGTTTTTTATAAAGATGAGATTTTCGTATATAGCTAACTAACTACATAACTCTATAGTTTATAATCAGATTTCTTACATTTAAAGAAAGATAAACAAGTTATAAAAATACCAACAAAATATAGTAATTAATTTAAAATAGAATAATAATAAAAAGAATTTGAAACTATAATATTAATTAGCGTCTTTATACAGCTACTGCTCTGTACAAGCTGTGAGCGCATCTATAAGTTTGTCTTTTATTATTTATTTAATCCAGTTATAGGATATACATCATCGGAGTTTACATTACAGTCTGTAGATTTGTAAGCAAATATCTTGCAGCTTGGGACAACGTTTGTAATTAAGAGACAGCTCACATTAAGCCACGCCTCACATCTGTGCCCCTAGTACGAGTTTTTTTAACGCAGACGCTAGCGACTGCGTTAGGATTTTGTATGGAATTTCATAGTTGCCTTACTATCCGCCAGAGGCGCTGTACAGGTTTGTCATACAAAATCGCTAACGCAGTCGCTAGCGTCTGCGTTTAGAAAAACTCATACTAGGGGCACTGTTCGGCAGACTATCTGAAATTAACGAATGATTGATCTAACCACAACACATCTACAACCTTTCCAGGAGTAGACGGTCGCGACAGTTAAGTCATGTCTTCGATCCGTATGCTATTTCCCAGTGACGTGCACAGACTTTTTCCTTAGAGTAGGCAAAAACCTACCTAGACCAGAACTATTTCTATTTAAATCTAAACTTATAATTTAGGTATAGGTAGGTATTTGAGTTACAACTAAAACAGTAACAAGCAAGAAGATAATAAAATTAAAATATATGAATCATGTAGGAACCTACTTACCCTGAAAATTTTTAAAAGACCTACGGTCTCGTGGTAGTTTTGGAAAAGCATATTTTCAAATTAATATGTTTGCTATATTAATTTGAAAATAATATTAAAAAATAATGTTGTTGTTAGCTTACCCTTCACTTCAACTAAATCCGATCAATCCCGGTTGATAACGTCCATTTATTATTATTGCCATTTTTTCGTCAAATGAAAGATTACTTAGCGCGTCATTTTATAGTTTTTGTAAACAAACACTCGGTTTACAACAATCACATGAAAATTTTACAATTTTAAACTACAACTGAGTAAATTTGTTAAAAATAAAAGTGCTATTTTTTCACCTCATTGTAAACAATGCACATTGCAATTATCAATTAATAAAACATTCAAAA
The DNA here is from genome assembly GCA_947044815.1 of Apomyelois bistriatella. Taxonomy (NCBI): domain Eukaryota; kingdom Metazoa; phylum Arthropoda; class Insecta; order Lepidoptera; family Pyralidae; genus Apomyelois; species Apomyelois bistriatella. The sequence continues at coordinate 6,701,178 of OX345693.1, forward strand.
CAAACAAATGCATGCAAGCAAAGCAAACATATTGTTGATTTGATTTCGATACGGAAATAAAAATATAACCCTAAGGAATTGGGAATGTCATCTTGTTTATATAAAGTCTTCAAGTCTATGCGTTTTTAAATTTGCAGCATTACTCGTTTAATTTCCAATAGACACAGTTATCATGTTGCTGCAATCGATCGTAATCACTAATCAGATTTAAGTATGTGTAACGCGTAATTCTAATTGGCCGTAACAAAAGTGAGAGCGAGATGAAATGTCATCTCATAGCATTTTGTTTCATCTATAGTGGATGTCTGAAATTTACTCACACAGGCGTGATTTAACGCATATGTGTATGTTCATGTAAGTTTTTTACTTGCACTACTACACGAGCAAAAGCACATCTATACATAGTGATTTCTTTGTGAGAGTAGTAAACTTCAGACGTTTTACTAAAAAGCTGGCCTAGCTAGCAGCGGCAGCGGCCGGCGCGCCGTGTGCTCGCGCGAATTCATAGATGGCGTTGTTAAGATAATTCAATATCTTGTGTGCAAAAATATTTATTATTTATATATATTAGTTATATATTTTTTTATTATTTATTACAAAAGTACAGGGTAGGCAACATCTAAACGTCTTTATGATATGCACGCCACTGCTATTTCCGAAGTCGGTTAGTGAAGTAGAATCTATATAGGTACTTGGGTACAAAATATTCCAGTGTTTTCTAAAGTTTTCTTTAAATGTTCATCGAAATATGATTTGATTCATATTCAGGGGTCTGTACTCAAAGGTTAATTTTCGTTTAATCCATACTAATATTATAAATGCGAAAGTCTGTCTGTCTGTCTGTCACCTCTTCACGGCTAAACTGCTGGACCGATTGTGATGAAATTTGGTAGGGATGTAGTTAACGACCTGAGGTCAAACATAGGCTTCTTTTGAGCGCGATATAACCAGTTCCACGCGGGGCGAAGCCGCGGGGAACAGCTAGAAGTACATAAAAATGGAAGACACAATTTAAAAAAAAATGTGTGACGAGGGGGCAGAGAAATGCCAAGAAGGAGTTATATGGACATTAATGTTAAAGAAAAAAGATACAACAATAAGCTATGTTTTAGTTCCTAAGGAACTTATAAATAAATGACATTAAGACTATTATGTCGAAGTTAAAACTTAAACTTAATTGAATATTATACATTTACATTATTATAAAAGATAATCGACCCTAGCCGGCAAATTAGATAGATTTCTTTACACCATTGATTTAATTAACATAGTTATACATATGTGACAAAAGCCGATCAAATATTACGTTACGTGTTTGTTATGTGAATAAACCCGTATGTTCAGCAGGCGTTGGCAGTGCAGTGATCAATGAAAGTAAAAATAATGGAATGGTCAGATGGACATATTATGTAGGTAATCTATGTAAAATTTTTATGCCCTAACAGTTTCTCACGAGTTCCGCCACCACCATCACTTTTGAATTGAGATTCCTTGTATGGTAATAGTAGATTAGTGATTTTGAAGTTATTCTATTATCCTATACTATTACACGAGCAACATTTGTATATTTATTTATTTGTATTGTATTATGGATTTCTGTGAAATTTTAAACATAAGTTCTTACGTAGTCATAAAGATAATCTAACTAGGTTACATGTCTAGTAAAATTAATTTTACCCATATTTTCACGCAAAAAGATTTCCTGCATAAAACGACCGAAACTTGGTCGCTCAAGTAGGTACTGTTTTGATAATTAACATTATTTGAGAAACTTTCCCGAGGAGGATAGATTCTGTTTTGGTGTTATATAAGAGTGCTATGCACACGGAGCAGAGGGCAATTTTAATTTTTATTTAATTATGTAGAACATAGATCATAAGTATCATTAAGAAACATTTACTCACAATTTATCGTGAAAATATAGTTTAAGATTTTTCATGCAACATTATAATGTGCATTTAGTAATGTTTATTAACAAGATTCTTTAGACTGTAAGATTTTAGACTTTCTGTCCACGTTCTTTAGTTTATTGTTAGTTACTTTTTTAGTTATTCATAAGTAGGTAAGGTTTTCTTTGATGGATGATAGTGTCTGTAGTCTATATATTTTGAACTTATTGTTTATCATTGCACAATTATGTCCGGATTGGTGCTCGTCGCTGAAAACAAATTGAATGTATTAACCACGACACAATTTATACTGTGCATTTTACGATACGGACGCCGCTGGCTCGCGTATTTTCGGTTTATGGCAGTCTCTTCCATTCTCTTAAAATTATTTACTTTTCTGACGCGCAGCACAGCTCGCTTCATTGTATCTATTAGGTTTACGTTAGGAACATTAAAAACCTAATAACTTAGCTCTTACTCTCTCTTTATTACCTTTGATTTACTTGCCGACTCGGAGATGAATGTAATCTACATTGGATGTTTTCGCCGGCGAAAACTGATTCTGAATAAATATAATGTGTACTCTATAAAAAACTAGCTTTTCATGGGAAAAGTAACTGATTAGATTGCTTTTGTTATATGAAAAAAAATTTTTTTGTCATGTACTGAGCTTTGTTCTTATTATTTCGTTAGACATTAATCATATATAACTAGCCATTAATTCTATTTCTGTAATAAAAAAGGACATTAAGTAAATAAAGATCAAATTTTTCAAGATAGAGATGAAAATGAATTCACTAGCATTATTGTAATTTAAATGGCCGATATGAGCAGACGTCGTTGTGAGGAATCGAACGCTGAAGTGCTACGACCTTTTTCCTCTAATGGATACCGAAAACCTTCGTCGCTTTTACGCGAAGAATCTTTCGGAAAATAAATGAATCCATACCGTATGTAAATCGGACGCCGTCAAAAGTTTTTATTGAAAAACTTGAAGAACTGATGAAAATGGGGCTGCGACGTTAAGATCTCTCCGTGCTTCTTATGAATGTGATACCGAGTTTCAAAGGTTCTTGTTGTAAGTTACTGATAGGCCAAAAAAATTAAGAAACTTTTTTTTCATTTGAGGTATTATTAAAGATATATTTGTAATCACTAGGTACATTTAATAATTAGTGACTCGTAAATACATTGTCCTAAATTTTAGATGAAGTGTCAATAAGCAACGTTGAGAAGATGCAATCAAAATTATTAAGTAAACAGAGGTTACAAATCCTGTTAATAATTTGACGAAATTATACGCAAGGGGTTAGGAGATAATTAAGTTATTTAAGATTAATTAAAGGCGAGGCGAGTGGGCATCGGACATAGTATAACAAAATAGAAAGGGTAGAGAAGTTGTATAAAATATGAATGAAGAAAACGAAATAAAATATTGTGTAAGTAATTTAAACAATATTAATTAAACATTAGACAGACGTTGTTCTGGAAAACATTACCTACATTACTATTTGTTTATGCACTTGTTCGTTTAAAAAAGATAAAACATGTGCAACGACCGTTTATTTATTTATACTTATAGAAAAGAAAGAGTTTCACGTACTGAATGTACGGAAAAAATCATATTCATTATTACAAAATAACGCATGGTCTATACGATTTTTTTAAATCTATGGAACAATATTAAAAAAAAGGCAATATGAAGGTTATCTAAAAACTAGACTTAGACTGTGTAATTTAAAAGACGATCGGGAAAACTGACAAACGCCAGACCAGACATTCCTGGTGGAAGAACTGAGCTTTGGCTTTTATTCTAAACGTGTCGTGGTGTATTTAAAAAATAACATTACAAATCAGTATACTTCTCTACATAATTTTATTTTATAACGCTCCTGTAAGGTCGGCGAGGCCGAGAGTTGAGTAATTGATAAAGCTAACCCTTCTGCCCTTAATCACGGTTAGCTCAAAGCTTAATATAATAAATAGGCATTTATTAACTTGGCCACAAACTTTCTGATCAATATTTACCATATCATAATGTTTAAACAAAGGTTCTGGCTAACTAACAAACCATGTCATCGAAGTCCTAACATCTAGAACAACCAGAAAAGTAACAGGTCATCAATATTTTTTTAAATTAAATTTCGCCTAGGGCCTTCCGCACCAGATGTCAAGTTAAAACCCTTTTTTAAGGTTTTCAGCATAATTAGTAGATTAAACTCAAATGACGCCATTTTCATTTACTAACTATATCGCCAGAGATCTTAACATCTGTCACTACATCGACGACTGCATGGCCGCTCTATCTCTCCTAACTTCAGACAATACATGTTCTTGCAGCGCTGTACCAACTATCGCTAGTTGACTTTACACTTAACAAAATCTGGGTGATATGTCCCTATATATTTATTTATTTTGTTTGTATAGCTGATAGAAAAAAGTTTCTTTGATTAGATTACCTAGAACAAACTATATCTAGTATGTTATTTTATTACCTGAGGTCGATGACTTTCGGCTGTAGTTTACCGAAGTATACAAACACAGCACAAGTCAAATACTATACGCATATAAAAATATGAGTAATGACTCATACAAAACGCTATTTTATTAATAATCACATACCTACAAAGAAAAATAAACTGCTTACTTCCTTTTGCGTGTCTACAGACATAAAAGTTCCTCATGCGTATCCTAACGAAAACATAAATTAGGCAAATTTACTACGCATTATAGAGAACATCCCCTTCTACAATATGCTCGTAACGATACCGAGGGTCAATGCGCAGAGATCTCCCCGCATCGACAGAATTGTCAAAACTTTTTAACTTACAACTTTTCCTTAAACGAATGGAGTGATCTTTTTTCGTAGCTTTCGCAGCTCAAGTCGTCTGGTTCGCTGCCGTCTTTGTCTATCGCAGTGTACAAGTCAGAAGCCAGAGATAGAGCTTTGCCGTAGCTGTTGTCTCACACAGGGCCGGCTGCCGGAGCTGCGCAGCGAGCCTGCCTGTCAAGCTCACGCCGAAGCCGAAGTTCAGATGTAGAATCGGCGGTTGTCGGTACGGGCCAAGTTCGGTTTAGTTTAACCGTTCGGCCTCAGTTCTCGTCATTGCGATGCCGGTGGCGCACGCCGCGTCGGTTGCCCGCCGACACTACGTTACGAACATCGCGCCGATACTTCTTTCCCAACTAATAAATCAGGAAAGAACAAAGTAACCAACCAACAGATTATAACTCGATATGAGATAACAAGCGCGCGGCGCGATTACGGTGATTAATCACTGAAGTCCGTTCAACTCGAATGATCAGAACGGAAGCGTAATCTCTTAGTTTCGATTTAGGAGCGCGTAATGTAAACAGATAAACATTGTTGAAGTTTTCCGGAATAGTTTGTTGACTTGAGGTTCACAATCGGGTGCATCGGATGGACGATTGTTAGCGGATAATGAGTTTCTAGAGCGAGGTTGTCGTGTAGTTTGTGTGTGTTGAATGTGTGGTAGGTAGGACTGTCTGCGCGATGGGAGGCGGGCAGTGGACTGCCGGGGTGTTGTGGTGCATGCTGGGGTGCGTGGTGGCGGACTCCTGGACGGCGTTCCAGGAGCAGCCGTGCTGCCGGCCGGTGTCCCACCACCGAGTCAGACATCACAGAGGTGAGTCTTATTGAAAGCAAAAAAAAAATTCATTATTTCAATTTAAATGCAAAGTTATGGTTCTGTGGCCTACAATACATAAACTCTGCAAATAAACCGGTTACAATTATCATCATATGTAAATATTTTAACAATTACTAACGGTTCCACGCGATCGCATAACGACTCGTTTTACTTTGAAGAGTGGTCATTATGAATCATTCATTATTTAAGTAAAGTACAAGTAGTCTAGGTTTTAAATAGAAATACTCATTGTAGATTTCTTCTTTTTTTGTTAAGTATAAGCACTATATATATACTTTGAATTTTCGAGAAAATAGATTTGATGATATTACACAGCATACCTTGGCAACAGACTTTTTAAAGAAAATAGTCACACATTATCGCATAACTGGTTTCTTTGAAATACAATGAAGTAGCTACTTGTATTAAAGTTTGTATAAATTATTTGATCAGTTTTCAGTTGCTCAGAGTGTTTTTTTAAGTCTATAAGAATCTTGGATTAATAAATAATAAGCATCAGCATAAAGTTCATTATTTTCATAAACTTCATGAAAATAATAAACTTTATGCTGATGCTAATGACCAGCTTGTTGCCTAGTGTGGGCCAACCCTTACAATTATTTTATTGTAAAGGTAAAAATTTAAATAAAGAAATTTAAATTTAAATAAAGAAATTTAAATTTTTACGTTTTTTTATATTAATTCAATAATTATTAATTACTTAAACATTTGTGAACTAGAATTAAACACGAAAACTGAATTTCATACTTCCAGCCTAAATTAAAAACACGTAAGTAAGTAATCGAGTATATTGTTTCTTACGCCCAGTATTTTATTTAAATAACGAGCAATAAAACTACAAACAATGCTAGGTTCATACCTAATCACATCACAGATGAAAATATATTGTTTCCATTTATTTTTTAATAAAAAATGAGAATTCGTAGCATCTTGTAGCACATAAAGGTTGGTCTACGATACTTCATGCTACGAGATTTATAGGTCATCTAGGTATATACTCTATTACTAGCTTCTTTTCTTTTATCCTTTAAGCTTAGAATATTAAAATAGTGATAAATAATAAATTTGCAAAATATATACCTACCTATTATAGCATGAGTAATCTCTCATTTTATAGTATCGTCTCGCAGATAAGTAACAACAGAAATATAGATTTTTACCTTTTAGATAAATTTCATTTAATTAAGCAGTTTATATGCGAAATAGGAAAAAACAAAACCAACAGTATATATTCGAAATAGGAAACAACAAAACAAAACACGAAGATTTCCGATTATAATATGTTCAGTGCAATAAAAGCAAACAGCCCTTTGCCTTACCTTTAGTATCGTTTGCAAACTATTTATGGCGCAATCGGCGATACCAGGTCATCATGATCTAAACGTGGGTGGTGTAAGTCGTCCATAGAGCTGTGATACCAGAAAACACGCGATGTAGTGTTTATTTTCCCTCTCGATTGGCCACCGGAACCATCAAACGGGGCTTACGCACGAAATGTGAATAACAGCATGTTGACAGCCCTAAACAACTTACCCTCGTATTAGCAGTATGCTGTCTTGTTAGCTATAAATTAGGGCGATTTTTAATTTATTAAATTCTTCACTTTATTAGATTATTATCTCATTGTGATTCATATTTGTTTATATTTTTCAGTATGAAATCTTGATACTGAATGCAGGTAGAACAGGTCAGTCTGGGTAATCTTTTTACTTATATCAGGTTGAACAAGGATTTCCTACTTGTAACCACTTTCTGAATAATAAGCATTGCAATTTCCGCACAGCAGATACAATTTTTTCTGTAAATAAACGACTTATATTGTTGAATTTCTCTAAAATATATTTTAGGCATCGTTAGGACAACTTAGGGTCATTAGTAAGTTACAAACATTCCTCACTGACGCGTCAGGGCGTTGCAAGAAATTTACACAAAAAATATAATGGGCGATGGAACTTAAGCACACATTATAGATAATAACAGATGTGACATTTTTATAGTCTTTTCTATAGAAATACACGATAGAATCTCATTATCATACGGCAAAAGGTAGCCGCTTTGAATGATAACACATGCACAGTGTAGGTAGTAATGTAGAGTAACTATAAAAATTGAAGTATATATATATATATATATATATATATATACCTAAGAGATATACGTACAAAATGTAATAGATATAAGATATACTTTATAGATTACGAAGGAATCCTTCTGTATGTGTATTCGTTATCTGAACGCCCAAGCCTGATGGTCGAGGGGCGCGGGAAGAGAGCGGAGAGGATCACTGCAAACCGGCTCTGCTGGCGCTCGCGCAGGTAATTGACTCGCCCGCGCGGCTGGCTAAATTAAGTTATAAACGAGCTGGTATAATCGGAATATAAGCGACTCTCGACAGTTTTATTATATCGTTGGCGCTACATCATTCTGCCGGAATCCCGTAATGGCCGCGCAGATTAGACGCACTTATCACACGATTTTACAATCTTCACAAAAACTCGTACATCATAAGAACTTTTATATATCTCCCATGAGTTTAAAAGATGAACTATGATGGTCTATCTAAGTTTTTTCATGCCGTTTATCATCCGTCTGTCGGCAATTGAAGGTCGACACTATAAGCCGTTGGCAATTAGAAATGATTAGTACCACAATACGACTAAATGTGTGTTTATGTTGTGGCAAATTATTGAATTTATCAACGAACATATAATAAAAATGTCACTTTTTATGAAAGACCAACTAGAACTGACCATTTCATTAAACTTCTTAAAATTAAGGTCCACTTTTGTCAAATTCACAAATCGAAAATTTAGATATTTCATATTTTCAAATACACTCTTAGTAAATATTAGTATTATTTCATTGAAGATTTGATTCGAATTCAATAACTATATATGATAATTTTACGATTGACTACTTGTTTCTTGGTCAGATCATGATGCAGCATTGTATTTATTTGATAATCTTTAAACGATTAACTACAGACAGTTCTCTCTATATAGCCATATAATAATTTAATGAATGAAATTTTTGACCACACCAATTCAAATCAATTTTTATATCTGGTCACGAAAACTATGAATTTGACTACAACTAATTCCTATAATTCAGATATATATTTCAGATGGTATAAATTTATTTTTGAAAGTAGGTTTGGTTTATTTTAAAAATGTTTATTATTATTACAATAGAAGTAGAGTCACTAAGTTGTTCCATAATTACAATATGTAGACTGAAGATATAATTTTGCCAGTAATTTGTCTATTTCATGGTCTATAAATAAAATTGTTTAAAGCAAGAATGTTCGCGTCAGCTTGGCGTGTGGTCCGTTGTAGAGAGGTCGAGCAATCGTTCTGACAGGGCCCGCCGCTTGATCTTTATCGCACTTTAATATAAACCTATTTACTATGAGCCCGCATACAGGCATTAGATACCGTTATATCTGCCTAAACACCTCCGGCTACGGTCGAACATCTTGTGAATAAAAAAAGAAGATAATTTGCTTAATAAAATTAAATGTTTGCTTTAAAAAATATCCTTAATATTTTATTTTAACTTTCTTCTTTTCCTTCATAATACATCCATTTAAAAAAAAAGGAACTACTTATCATCAATATTTTCATCTTGCACAAACAAACTTATCCTAATGAAGAATTAACATTACATTTGTGATTCATTTGTAGTCTTAAAAGAGATTTCCTGTTATCAACGATAATGTATAACGAACGGCGCGTCCTCATTCTCTATTAGTTTCTTTGTGTAAGTGTAACGTGAGTGTAACCTATAATGAGTAAAATTATAATTACCTATACCATTCATAATCTACGAAGTAAAATACAAGGTAAAGCAAACAAAGGAAACGTATATTTTTACATGTATGTGACGTTTATTTAAATCAGTCCCTTTAAAGCTAATAGTAGCCGTAACAATGTTAAACACAAACAACTTTGGTAAATAGATACATTCTTTAATAGCACAAGAAATTTACATTGTACAATTCTCTCTCCAATACTTTCTTCTATAAGAATCTATATTCTATATTCTATAAATATCTGGGTTGATAAAGGGAGTTAAGTGGTTAGGCAGCGCTCTATATCACATCTATAAAAGAGGTTCTTACCGTTTAGATTTACCGTTTAGAATTAAACACGATATACAATGCATTGATAAAAAAAAACCTTCTATCATACAATCCCATATAAACACCCTGATCGAAGTCTTGCTACCTTATCAATATAAAATCAGTGAAGAGCGAGACACTATACTGACAGACAGACAAAGGGTCTTATTTATAGTCTCATTTTAAATCTTTTGAGATGGAACCCTAAGAAGCAAAATCTTATCTGTACAATAAAAGATACTACACATTAGTCTCAACATCCATATAAATGTTATATATTATTGCTGTTTTGTATTGAATACAATTCATAGAAAAAACGAATGAACGTGTTATTTTTTTTTTTTGCTGAAAAAATTTATAAACTTCTTTAATCTTTAGTTAATTAATTGGTTATTAATTAAAATGTAACTATACTATTTTTTGCCCAAAATTTTACCAAGGGCCGCTAAGGGGTAATAGAATAATATTTATAGAATTACTAAATATCGGGAGAAAAAAAACATAAAAATTTTAGTCTGCTTTCAAGGTATAATTTATGTATGTAGAGTTCTTTTTAAATACATAGCGAGCATAAGCTGCTTATGTTTGCAACATATGATTACCACTTACCAAATGTATGGCCGTATTCTTGTATGCCTGTTTTTTTTAAGCAGAACTTGTTATCAATATAATCTGTAGGGCCTGGGCTCCAAACCCAGGCTTTGTTTGTTTGACCTTTGCTGAAATAGTTTTGTTATGAGGTGGACCTCATTGAAAGTTTTAGTAGTGTTATATCACAATGATTATTAGTAACACCAGACATCATTCATCAGTTGTAAAAGTTCATCTCGATATTATTGTGAGCTTTAAAACGTATATTAAATCAGATCAGAATCAGATGAAACAAGTAAAATACAATTGTTATTTGCAGATAACATAGAGCCCCATACCCCATACGACATTATACATGCTATTCAAACAAGGCCGTTCTATATTGGTAGAGTAATCGAGCACCTCAGCAGTACGGTACTTCACTCGACCATTAATGCTCGTCAACCATTATAATTTGGTAAATTACATTCATACATACATAAAATCACGTCTTTATCCCATACGGGGAAGACAGAGCTTAGGTCCATAAGACCTTAGACCACGTTTAGCATGATAATGGTTAAAACAGGAAATAAATAGTGATAGGTTGTTAGCCGCATCGCCTATGTCATGATTTCCCCATTCACCAATTTCCTCAGTCGATTTTTTGGGCTTGCGGGGAAAGAAAAGCAGCTGGTACATTCTATATTTTTCTTTTTCTCCCAGATCAACATGGAGTTTGGTAAGTTTTATTTTTATTTTCATTTTGACGCTCTACAAAGGCCAAAGCAGCCGATTTGCTCTTTCCAATATTGTCTATATTTACATATACCTATAATAAATGGTACAGTAGTTTTATTTTTATTTATTACCAACTACCAAGTACTGTATGAAGAGGCGTGATATGTTACAAAAAAGTCATATTCTACGAAATGAGCAGTTTTAGTAATGGCAAATTCTATTTGATGAAAACAAACATTATACAAATTATTTTTCTACGAATACAATAATTTTGTTTAACTGTTTGAATAACACTCCCTATCTTTAACAAATATTCGTATGATTAGTTGAATAGATTACGTAAATTATAATAAGTAAACGGCTCACATTATACTAACCAGACGTAAAACCAACCTAACATTGGCATTTCAAAATATCAAGAGTTATTCTTGTTCTTATTTTTTAGTAATCCTGTTTTTGCTATTGTCGAGTGAAATGGACTAGTCAAAGTGGCGAGTAAATCATTCTTGGATTCTTCTATTTCACTCGACCAATGTGAAAAGGCCTTAATGCCGATATCGCTTGGCTTGTATTTGGCCGAGCAATGTTAATCGAGGTTTATTGGTCGTGTCGCGTCGCAAGCAGTCGCGGCTGTGTAAATCGAACCGACAGACATGCCCGATTGACTGACACGGCTCCAGCCGAGCTAGAGAATCGCTGCAACACGGCACTGTAATTGCGGTGCGCTTGCTTTTCAAAATTAGGTTGGCTTTGATGTTAACTCTATGGATGTACCTACGTCTCAAATCGCTATCTGTTCATATTTTTTTTCATTCTATTTAAAAATTTTAGTATTATTTAAGTACTTCTCCATACTAATATTATAAAGAGGAAAGATTTGTATTTTTATGTGTATGTTTGTAATTAATAAACTCAAAAAGCTACTGTGCCGATTTCTAAAATTATTTTATCATTGGAATACTATATTCACTCTAAGTGATATAGGCTATGTATGTACCACGGGCAAAGCCGGGGTGGACTGCTACTGGTAAAAAATACATCTTTGTACTACAAGAATTTTCCAAGAACTATAGTCCAATAACTAACTTTTTAAATCTGTATGATAAATAGTAGATCTGAAGATTACCTCTTCTACAAACAAACACACAACTAAAAAAAAATGTATATATCTAGAGTAGTTATATAGCTATAAATTAGTTTTTTTTTTTTTTTTTGACGGACCTACAGTATTAGCTTCGATGAGCTTTTATACTTACAGCGGGACAGTTTGAGGCGAGGGCTTGACGCCACTCAGCCTTTTCGGCAAAAGCGCAAGGGGCTCCCAGTTGGGACGAACCTCGGCCATGGGCTTTGCCTTTGAGCAATGGCGAGCGATGCAAACTCGCGAGCGATGCAAACGCTCATTGCCTTAAGGGCCGACACTAGGGTGCCTTAAGGGCCTAAGAAAAGCCTACTGGTGGCGAGAAGCGCCCTGGTACATTCCGGTACCTGGTAAACGAGCTACTGTTCCTACTTCGTCGCACTCGCCGGCGAGTGCGGTGTATGAGTGTACAGGTTGAGTGTCCCGGTCTCCTGAGAGACGCGAGATCTTCGAACGGCCTATTTGCAACCGTGATGGGGTCATCGGGGTCCAAGAGAACATTCCTCGGGCGTCGAAGCCGCAAGGTGGGATCCTTCAGGGGATTGTAGTTGGCTGCCTTTACTACTAACGGATTCGGAATTAGTTTTTGAAAATATACATCTCATAAGGTTGCACTAGTGAGCGAACAGTATGCTCTAAGCTTGTTTCGTGGGTCCAATAGGATTATAAACGTGCAGAATACGTCCAGAAGCGCAGACGTATTTTAAAATACTATTATTGAGGTCACGTTTAAAACCGATTTCCAGACTGGTAGACAAATTTGGTAACCAATTATAGGTAACTAGCTGTTTTCCGCGGCTCCGCCACGCGTGGGACTCGGTTATATCGCGCCCAAAAGTAGCCTATGTTTGACCTCAGGTCATTAACTACATCCCTACCAAATTTCATCACAATCGGTCCAGCCGTTTAGCCGTGAAGAGGTGACAGACAGACAGACAGACTTTCGCATTTATAATATTAGTATGGATATGGATGGATTTACTTATCTATTCACAAACCAAATAGTTCTCCAAGTTGAATAAAAATCATTTTGCCATATTCAATATTTTCAAAAACGATCTGGGGGTTATTTCGTGCTGCAGCCACATGTTCAAACCAAAGGCTATCGTCACAGTTGGCGACCACATCCGACGCATACACTCATGAATATTCAACGACCACTACCGTGCTAACAATTAAATAATTTGAGGAAAAACACTCCTGTTTGAATTACACCAAACCAAACACAACCTGCAGACAAGCCGTTATTACAATCTTTTATTACAGTCATATCCTATGCCTTTGTTGTTCTACAGCTACGCTCAAAAGCAATAATAACTTCCAAATAATACGTTACATGTTTACACTATTCGTTGTAACTTGTACTAATGGAAATCATTACCTTATTTACAAGGACGGTGCGATGTTTATTGACTTTGGTATTCAAATATTGGGTCCGCTGTCTAACCGATAAGAACGGTAACATGACACTTTACGACTACAACGAGCATTTCTCCGGGAACGTACGGCCATGTTCAGGCCCCGTTCCCTATACCAGAAATACTCGTGCAGACATTCAATACACTTGTTATTGACTTTCCTAACATTCTGTATCGTATTTAGATATTTTTAATTTAAGTTTATTCATCGTGTAGACAAACTAATTTTTATTTAGAAATTCTTATTTTTCTCATCCGCAGTCTCTGAACTTAATGTGTTGTTTGTACCTTTATAGGATGGAATGAAGACGTCTGTTCACATTTTATTGACTTTGGGCTAAGCAGACTTCTTGCGAAACCCCCGAAAAGTTTCATTCAAACTTGCAACAATTTACGTAAATAGGTATTTATATATTAATGTAAATTTAGGGTCTATGTATGTATGTCCTGGGATATACACAAATTGCTAATGTGCTTATTATCATTTAATAGAAACTCTTATCGTTATTAATATGGCTACTTTCCAACATATGCTCTCAGGCAGAAGCTTAATACAAATCTGCCACCAAGCCATGGAGTTTTCTTTTGCGCCGACAGGTTGTAAAACTAGTGAAATATGAGACGTTTTGTTTTATGACCCAACAAAAAGAAGCAAACGTTTGTTTTCTAAGAGAAACTCAGCTGTATAATTATTTTTGCTACTATTTATTATGTGCTTGTCAGTTTATGCAATATTAGTTTTAGCTATTTTGAGCTACACACTGTCTTTGACCTCACATGTTTGCGTTGAGCTACTATGACCGCTAACAGATGCGATAGACTAGACGTAATGGGTGCTCGGGTGGTTTAGGCTAGGACTCTAAAGATGTAGGTGTGTTTGAGTTGTTAGGTACGTACTTTAACTAAGGTATAAATAGATTTTTATCATTAACGCCAATATCAACTGATAACTATGTAGAGACAATGACGACTAAGATTTTGGTCGAGGTAAACATAACAATTAGACACCAAAGTCGTAGGCTTCGTTATTCGGCTATTGATCCGTCAAACTTAACATTTTTGGCTTTTCGAAAAAATAGTTTTCAAACAGATATACAAAGCGAACATTTTTGGATTTTTTCCACGGTGTCTAAATCACGACTAGCGTACTTCTCCAAACAATAAATTGGCAATTATTTCAATTTTTCGCGCAATTCATACCCGCCGGCGTGTGTTTATGGCAACGCTTAGTTGAGTGGAATGATTGTGTAAAGCGTTGGACGAGCTCCAACACGGTACGGGAAACAAACGCCACAAATAAAGTCAAATATAAGTGAACCCCGCCGCCTGTGCGGCTGAGAGCTACGACCATCAGCTTACCGATATTGTAGTCAATATAACTTTATTACACATAATAATGAAATTGGAGTTGTGTAGAGGAATTCTAAGAAAGAATATAAGGGCCGAGTGAACTCTCAAGCAACAGTTAAGTACCTAGGTATATTATTTTTGTATATATTCACTTGATACTAATATAGCTCCGCCATAAGGTCCATTTCTTCCTTCAGGTCCGAAACGTTGAATTTGCAAAATGTTGAATTTACTTATGTATTAAGGTTTTATGGTGTGAAAGGATACATGTAAAATAATTTAAAGCATAACACTAATTCTTCTTTTTCAATGACCATTATCTTTATATATATCTACAAATAATAATAAATTGGTAATAACTTTGATTTCTGACAGGAAACTACAGCAGTTGTAGTATAGTTATAGTTATTCTCACTCGATCGGTGTACCTACCTCATCATCCAACATTAACATGTTACTTACACATACAATTCTCGGAAGTCGGGACGCTCGCGGCCCAGAAATAACTCCGCGACATTATTCCGCGAATGCAAGCGAAATATCTCCGGTCAAATAAATATTTTATGAACATAAATGTTACCTCACTAAGACTTATTAAAATACTATGTGATATGGCTAAAATTTAACTTATATCTATCCAGCATTTTAACAACGTCTATTTTTACCGAGACAGCCTGGAGTTTACATCGTTCTTACTTTACAGTACCTTACTCTATGATTGACAAACTCAGTTTTCACGTTTGGCGCCTGCAATTAAAGCTTCAATTCATTTATAAGCTTATTTTCATTCAATCAATCATTCATTTCGTGTACGTCATGGTCAATCGTTCATGCACACCCTAGTGTCAGTTCTTCGGAACCGCCTCTCGCCCTCTGACGTGGTTCCATTAACGACTACCAGATGGCAGCCGGGACCAACGGCTTAACGTGCCTTCCGAAGCACGGAATTATCTTTTTTGTCAGAAAATCAGGTGATTCAAGCCTGCAATGTCCTAACCAAACTGGAAACAACTAAACAAAGTATGTTTGCCGTGGGAATCGAACCCTCGACCCCCGGGTTTACAGGCAAATGCCTTAACCACTGGACCACGGAGGCAGTTGTTTTCATTTATATAACTGATTTATTTTACATAGTATTTCTTTCGCCATAATAAAAAAATAAAAGATAAAGTAACTACTTATATCTTTTCTGTAGTCAGTGTCTGACAATTAAATGAACAGAAACCGTGAGTCTATTAATAGGGTAGGTAGTTGTCAAGTACCTAGTTGCGGATGTGGTGTTTATTTGTAGGCGCGATCGCGGTTATCTAGCGGAAGTTATAAACAACTGGCTTGGCTGCGGCAGTGGAACCAAAGATATCTTGTCCCAGACTCAAACTAGTGCGATTTTCCTTGCTCTTGCGCTTTTATTAGCACGGCGCACATCATAATTTTTAAAAGATTTTTCCCTATAGAATTGGTAGTATCATAGAGACACATACTTAGGCATATAAGTTTTTACATTAAAGTTTTGAAAGTGATTAAAAATCAGCAAAAGATCAAAGTTACCCATATAGAAGACTTCACCGGTAGATAAGTGCCTAGCATTAAGTCATACCTATTGTCTGATTGTAGTACAAACAATAAATAAATAAGACTAGTCATAGTCAGGGGTTCTGCTCATATAGGTAGTAGGTACTATGCTAAATTGCTAGTGTATATAAAAGTGAAGATTAACATATAAATTATTAGGCATATACTTAGTAGGTAAGCAGGTATGAAAATAGTTCATAAATTTATTATTTATTATTGAAGATTTATGATTGTGGCAAGTAATAATTTGTAAGAAAAGAAATTGTTATTTAATGAATTAGTTGCATACCTATATAAAATTATAAAAGGCTTAGGTATCTTGAAAAGTATGACTGCTAATCACAAAATATATGTAAAGATATTAAATGAGAAAAAAAAGGAAACAGTGCATCTGCAGCGATAAAATCTTGTCACAAACCCAAGACGCAGACAAATATTCTGATGTTAACGTGTACAGTATGGTATGCAGCACCTGTCTAGAGAAGACTTTTATAAAACAAACCTGGATAATATTTCTAAAAGCTTAAAATCTCCATCTAGCTATTAAGCTTATTATTCATTTTACTTTCTGAATAAAGAGATGATATTAGAATTTTGTAATTTTTTCACGACACCTCTGTTTTCTATTGATTATATATATATAGATTTTATAAAAATGTTTCTCCTTTGATTGTACACATTTATAGTTTTATATGTCAGTGGAATGATGATTAGTTATAATGAAAAAATGGTATTTTTAAATGATTCAAATAATTTTGGCCACTAATTCAGATAAACTCGAATTTCAAGTATTACAAGTCCCTGCGTGTCATCGCCTCGGGGGTCGCGGCTCTGGCAGCGCTCCAGTCATTTCAATCTACCCCGCGCGGGGTTGTCTGTAAACATCCCTAAATGATAAACGCATAATTTAACGCCCTCGCGAAACACGAAAAATTGTACAATCATTTATTTTCGTGATCATAAATGAAAGATGTCAGGATTTTCAATAAAGCAATGCTGTGGAATCCTAAACAATGATTTATTGGCTCCAATAAACAATCCACACTAAATGTTTTCTGTCACCTTTTCTCAAGTGATTTTAATACTTTTTTGTACTGAGATAGAATATATTGTGTTAAAATTACATGTGTTTCTTAAATGAATAAAATAAATTGTGTTAATTAGTACCAAAATTTAATTAGTTTAAATTTTGATATTATTTGAACAAATGACTTATTGTGTCAGACGTAATACCTACTTTCCTATATACATACATAGTCATACATATTTTATGCTTTCTATGCTTTGTTTCGTTTACTGCTCCATTTTTACTGCCATACTTGCGTAACAAGACAACCAATAATAAACATACATAAGTTTATTACTTTAATTATAACTTTTTTATAACGTTAATTAACAATATTTCATTACCTGTTTACAAGAGTTACAGAAAGAAAATTAATAAATTCATCAGAATTTAATTTGCTGACCCGATTTTTAAGTATCTGAATAATAAAAATGTATTGTGTTATCTTATTATTTCGTTTATCAATTTACTGTGTTTTGTTTTGTTCCCATGGATTATTTTAAGAAAAATCATACTTTTATTGCATAATTAAAATATGTAATTTTATATCATACGAGTATGTATATTTAGAAATAACACGATACAAGTATTTTATATTCTTTGCCAAGTTTTAAATGCTGTTAAGTTTAGTGGACCACATAGTAAATTAGACCAGATAAGGCGTAAAACTAACTAAGTAAAGTTTTTTTACACCTTAATCGGTATGTTATTCTTTTCTATGTGGTCCACTGTACCTAGTTCATTAATCCTCAGGAGACGTAAAATATTTTTATCATCATTTAAACTATCCTCCTTGTAAAGTACATCTACTTATATATAAGGTGGACGCAAATCAACTGCAAATATTTTAAGGGCAGATACAGACCACTATACTGAACAACTTTTCCAAATAAACTTATATCGAAACACGAAATTTTATTTTTCACTTTCCATACTAAACTAGATCAGCTGATTCACAATTTGTTTGGGAGGTCAAAAAATGTTTTTCGTATTTCGACATTTGTTTATTTGGGAAAGTTGTTCAGTTTAGTGATCTGAATCTGCCCTTAAAATATTTGCAGTTGATTTAAATTCACCTTATATAGTTGAGCATTGTTTTATGACAATGCTTGATAGTACACTTATTGATAAGTCGTTAAGATTGATAAAATTTTAGATTCATATTTTCTGTAGAGACCACCTGAACTGTCCATAATAGTGGCCGAAATCATAATGCCTTAAAGTATAAAATGTTTTCTCCGAAATATTTTTCAGTGTTAATCTCTTTTATGTACTTTCTATTCAATAATATTACCACCTGTTTTGTTGTATTCTAGCAAATAAAGATAGATTAATTTTTTTTTTTCTGTGCATGAGACTACCATTTTTTAAAGTTAGCTCTGAAAGACAGATTTTATGTACATAATAAATCCTTAAATTGTCATGAAGGATATTTAGCTGTACCGGAGATAGTTATTTTGCAAATAATCGATGTTTGTATGAATAAGAAAAATATTCAACTACTCCTAGAAGTAAATATGTAACTTTTTCATATATTTTATAAACTCTACTTACAAATATACAAGCAACGAAATTCGTTTTCCCATCTAAACAAGTCCACTATCTTCACTTGCTCGAGGTGAGCTGCATGTACCGTTTATTAAATTTCCTGTGACTGTGTTGTTGTCATTCTTTGACAAGGAATATCGTGCAAAATCCAATTCCCACGGTGCAACAATGGAGCGGGGCGGCCGGCGGGCGGTGAGCGGGACGCGGCCGTACCGAGCGATACCATCGGTGCCTTCGTCGCCGGGGCACATAAATCTAGCTTTGATACATTTTGGTAAGACGCCAACTACGGTGTCTCGCCGCGAACCACTCGACCCGCAAAATATTATCATCGCTTTTATTTTAGCCGCACACATCAATTACGCTGCACAAAGAGTTTATAGTCTCTTTATTTCGACACTAAGCTTATTGATGGAGGTTTCAAAGTATTGTATAACTCGAAAACAATGGTTCACTGATTGCAGCACTGGGTGCATATTATGTACCTACCTACTGCTGATTGTGTTCGATATATAAATATGTGATTACCTACTTACTTTTATTGTATAATCAGTTTATAATGCGACTTGTTATTGCTACAATGAAAATACTGTAAAAGAGGCTTTGTTGTATAGAGTATTTTTATATATTTACACGAGTCAAACATAAGCTTAACAAAAATCATTTTCATTTCTCCCATATGAGATAATAGGATTGTAATCTGAGAATAAGGAAGGATCTATCCACATAAGATTTAGCTACACCTCATTTTGCAATTATCTATAAACGCAGGTTCTTAACAACTTTGACATCAGGGTCAATCTTGTAGCTCACTGAGTAAGAAAGGAAGAAACTTAATATAAAATTACTTGTGAACAAAATCTGCCTGATGCATGGTAAATAAGATATAGGCAGCTGCTAGTACAAATATAAAAAAAAATGTCTGCGGTGGTGGCTAAAGTCAGCAATTAGGAGTTACTTCTTAGGCGATAAGTTCGTTAAGTAATAGGGTTCATTTCAAGTCGGGAGTCGGGAGGCACGTCGTTAATCACCACTGCGGGGCGCTTCCGTCGCCGCGGTCTCGCCGGAACACCAGCTTATTTTTGATTGTTTTTCACAAAACAAACAGAAACAAATGATTAAGCCGTATCGTTAATCATATGTGGATTAAAATGTAGTTCCGACTACAGAGCCTCCACCTCGGGGAGTTCATCCGGAAAATGCTGCAGACCGCTGCGCTGTTTGTTGTGAAATGTGTCTCTTTGTTATTACCGTGCTCATTATTCATGTCGGGTTTTTATTTATATATAAATCGTACGACATTTAACTACTTTGTTTTTAAAACATCTTCATAACTTTGTGGCATAAATTTCAACAGGTATTTCATCAATAGTTTAGTTGATGAAGATATCGATCAACATAGTTATCGAATAAATTAGCGAGTAGAGCGCCGATGGGTCCCTAGGGATGTACGAGAGTATGAAAAGGCGATCAGCCGCGGGTCGCGGGATGGTGGCGGCTCTGTGCTCGGCTCGCACCCGTTACCAAATTAATGTGTCACGAGCTGAATGCCTGCGATATTGATGTTGAAAAATGACCCTCTTTGACGTTTCATTGCAATCGTAAATCTCTGCACTGCTCTATACCTACAAACATTATCATTATAAACTACAGAATCCATCGATCATACATTACCATAAGAGGCTATTAATTATAGAAGTAATTTTATTTTATATCTCCATTAAACTCATAAGTGCATGCCTTCAAAATAACAAAGACGTCCAAATCTGTTTTTATTAGTATACTTTAATAATCATTAATGTTATGAAAAGTTTATTATCGTAAGATAATAGTAGACATTATCGCCGAATATAGATATGCCGGAGGACCCAAGATCGGAATGATTATCGTGAGGTTTTCGCTTCGCCGATCACAGCACAAAATTAATTTAGGTGTAAGGCAGGCGCTCACTTGCCTCTGCCGGGATATTTCTAGCTTGATCCCGTCACTTGTATTCATAGGCTGATATACTGGCTGTCGCTTGGAGCTTGTCTAGCCTACGCTGGAATTGATCTGTAAAATGGATTTCCATTTGGTAAGGAACAAGGCACTGCTGACAGCATCGAAACGGTATCTCCGTTTCGCAACCAGCGTTTTATTAACGAATGCACTTTTCATATCATACTATCAATTCCTCTTATTTTAAAAATACGTGCAATTAATTTGCAGATGAGAGTGCGTGAATACAATTTATTTATCATAATATTTTAATGAAACCGATTTCATTGGACATGTTGACAGTGTTAATGTTTCAATGCTCTCAATGCGAACAATATTCAATTAGCTTGACGTTTCAGGATTTATGATACCGATATTTTGAGCTTTTTACTTAACGGGATTTATCAAACCTTTCGGAAAATTACTTCGCTTGTTACGATTAAATTGTAAAATACAGACCGGTGAGAGCGATAATTTTATTTATGATGCGTTTAATGTCGTTCTCTGATATTTGCTTCAGTAATGAAGATATAGCGATATGTGATTAATGTTTTACATGCATTTATTTCGAAACATGTTTAATTGGTGAACGGTTTTTCTGATTAATCATTTTTTAATGTAATTTATACTCAGGGCAATTTTATAGAAATTATTTATCTAAATGAACGAGTACCTATATTATGCGATTATTACAAATTGGCTTTGTAATAGAAGCTCTTTATCAGTTTTCAGTACGCACTTATTTTTTACGATTTAGTAGGTGTAGTTGATAAACAACAGTTTTCAAAATTAGAAACAAAAGATCTATAGGTGTAACCGATTTTATCACAAATTTTGATCGTTAAAAATACTTTACCTATGTAGAGTAGTTGAGTTGAGTATCCTGGGCCGAACAGAACAATCATCTGAAGATTCAACTAGGAAAACCTTTAGATTATAGAAATACTTAACTACCCGTATATAATACACACCGATGTACCACAAATATATAATCTAAGCAAAAGTTTAAAAATGATCTTCTCATAAATATTGTGCAATATTTTGAGACATAAGTTGTCGATATGAATCCGCCGATGGAATGGAATGTAGAGCGAATTGGGACGCAATTTTAGAACAATGAGGTGGGAAATTGCTTTCCAACGAGTAGCGACATAGATCATAGAACGTAGGTGATTCGCGGTCGACGAGACCACGGCTTCCGCTGCCCCCGCCTTCCTTGCTCTAGTCTAGCGGATTGACTACAGCCTACTTGCCTTTGCAACTCCACATACAGATATATTTTTAAAACGGTTTAATTTTTTTGTCATCCTTTTTTTTAAATAAATGGGTATAATAATGATCAATTTAAACGACTACAAGGCGTACCACAATTTAGTTGAGTTGTAAACACCACAAAACAATTAGTCGTATAGTGTGGGCCTAAATTAATATCTTTGTTTTAAAAGCGATACATTGATAATTTAGATTACTTTACTAATTTATGGATAAATTTGTATTACAGTCCGCTCATTTATAAGTACATAATACTTTGGTTTATTACGGCCTAAAATATTAATTACATTTTTTCTGTTGAATTCTGTGAATTCAAAGTTATTTCAAAGGCTCTCTCAACGTAAATATAATCATAGAAATAATTAAAAGGGCATAAAAGAGTTGAATCATCGTAGTTTAATGTTGTTTAAAACAATGAAGAAATGATAAAGGGGAACATTAAAGGTAGGTAATAATAAAAACGTGATGGTAATTGATTTAATGTACTTTTATATTTCAACTTATGTTATTAAACTTTTATCTTTAAAGCGATATATTTAATGTCAAAGAATACTCTTTTATATGAACTAAAATACCTACTTAACTAATCAGCATGGTAAGGTATATATATATATAACTGGTATAGTTATTTATTTTAGTGTAGGTAATCATGTTACAAATATTGTGAAATAAGAATAACTTGTTACTTACAGTATATTTATAACATGACATAAGAGAGTTTAATAAAGAAAGGGATTCATATGGTAAAGTGAGTTTATGAGTCATAAATTCCAAAATACAAGTGAAATTCAATGAAATGCGTCTCATAATAAATGTCAAGTTTTACAATTTTCTAGATGTATGACGTCTGTATCACAAAAGCAGTGATTGGTTTATTAGATGAGACCATGTAGATAGCCGCAGTCGTGAGGGACTGCTATCATAAATCTGCCCAGCGGAATGGGTTACAGCATCGTCCCATAAATTGGCCATCTAAAGTTTACGATACACTCTGAAAGGAACCCGCCTTACACTGGAGCACTTTAACTTGCAAGCTAAAATATCACTCCATTTATGATCTCTATTCAATGTTTAATATGGCCTCGTGGCAGATTGTTGCTGCTCAACTCATTTCTCTAAGCCATTGAAATTATTTTCAGAAGTAACTTTTATGGAAATTCTGCGTAACTTTTAGTAGTGCTTATTTTTTATTATCTATCTATAAATTTATAGAAATACTAGCTTTTGCTCGCGGCTTCTTCTGCGTGGATTTTCATCGGGAACAGTGTTTTTTCCGGGATGAAAGGTACCCTATGCCCTTCTAAATACTTCTATGTACGTGAATGCAAAATTTCAAGAACATTGGTTCAGTAAGTAGGGCGTGAAAGCGTAACAAACAAACAAACTCACCTTCGCTTTTATAATATTAGTTGGATGGTATTAAAATTGTATTTCCTGGAGTCTATGCTGGATAACTACTCAGTGTATTAATGACATTTAGCACTGTAAAATAAGGTAGTATCTATGGAAGGAACTTTGATTATTTAATAAATAGTCAAAGGGAAGGAACTACACCGACAGACAGCTCATATATTTATAAAAATGAATCTGAACAAATTCTAACTCCATAAAACATTTTATTCTACTTTAGAAGACCTCGCCAATCCACCCGTTTAAATTTAGCGACATTAGAAATAGCATCCGAAGAAATATAAGAATGTTCACTTCCAGCCGCTAATTAAAATCAGTCAGAGAGCATGTATATTTCATGGCATTAAGTGAGTGCGGGCCGCGGCAGAGTTTCATTAAGAATACATTAGTTCATTAAAGCTTTTTACAGTAAATTCGTTGAAGACCCCGCGGAAATGCAGCTGTATGTAGCCGCTCCGAGAAACTATTTATTATGAAATTTTTCTTTCGTTTCTATTTTCTCTTGTTATATTTTCATTTTTTATTCCTTTTAAACAATTTCTCTGCTCTCATTTATTTGTTTTGTCAAATAAATTTACTAACGGAATATGTTTATTTCTAAAAAAATTATGTGTGACCCACTTATTCTCCGACGACCGTTTAAATACTGACACATTTCTTTCTTATTTTATGATGTTTATTTTCGGTGGGTAAATCCTAGTCTATTTTATAGCAAAATTAATTGTTGTCTTGTTATATTTAGTGTATAAGACCCACTTTTTATTAAATAAAATTTCTTAACTAATAAAATCATTTTAGAGAATATGGTTATATAAATATAATCATGACAAAGGCGATGCGGCTAGCAACCCGCATCACTATTGATTTCCTGTTTGAACTATCATCATGCTAAACGTGGTGTTAGATCTTATGGCCCTAGACTCTGTCTACCCCGTATGGGATAAAGACGTGACTATATGTATGTATGTTTGTTATATAAATACCTATAATGAAATTGGAAATACTTACTCGCCGAATACTCAAAATAATTTGTTGATATTAACTTAACCATATATTATGTTTGTAGATGTAGACTAGAGTATATAGGAAAGTAGTCACAATTCTCGAAGAATAATGTATTACGTCACAAATGCGCTAAACATACAAATACGGATTTACTTCCTCATGTGTATATATAAAATTTCTAAATTTAATGCACTGTTTAAACATGGTACAGAAGTGCATTATTTGTTTTGGGTTAGAATTGAAACTATATAAACGAAAAACAGCCCCAACCGCAGATCGGCGAAGGCTATAGTATCCACTGTGAATCCTAAACAGGCCTCCACGGTTTCGGCGGCCGAATCAATCAGTGCGGTACGCCTTGGGCCTCATTGAGATGCAAGAGATCCATTTATTACTCCGCATTCAATTTAGAATCTTCATTTTCTTCAAAAGAATTGTTAATGAAACGCCTATTTAACGTTTATTTAGATGAGTCTCGGCTTAAAATTTTACTTTTATGGCGAAATAAATTGCTTTGAAATTTGGATTTTATGAGGTGCCGCATCTTTGTCCCAGTTAATCTTTTCTAAAGTGAATAAACGATTTCATTGTCACTTTTTTTTTATTGCGGTGCCGTTTTTGGCAGGGATGAAAATTGTGAATTTGTGAAAAAAAGCACTATATTTTAATTCCACAGTTCTGTTTTGTTCCTTTCTAAAATAAACCTAAATAACATAAGTATTGTGAAAAACAAAACAAAAAAAAAACTAATAGGTATATTTATTGTTGTTTGCGTGTAACGATCACGATAAAAATAGAGGACATAGTTGTAGGACGATTCTATTTCAGTAGTGAACGTCGACAATAGTCATAAGGTGCAGCAATAAGCAAGCGAGCGCCGCGTACAGACCTACATTCAGACATTTTATAGTCATTATTACGTGCCCATTCAAATAATAGTTATTTAATTTCGCTGCAGTTTGCTGTAATTACTTTAAGAGTTTAATCGACGGAGAAGATAATTGGAGCAATGCAAAAGTTTTCTTCATCTTTTATTTTTAACTCTGAATATTCTGTTTGGAATCTTACTGCGCGCTTGCGTGATTATGCATGAAAACAATAATACATTCAATTGTCAAAGTATTTTAAGAATGACTAATCATTCTTCAAATACTATATTAGGATCAAAAATTAAATTAACTAACTTCTCTTCTTTAAATTCTAATTAATTCCTAAGTTCTAAGTAAAAAGAAAAAAAAAACTATCTGATCTATCCATTCGTAAGTTTTTTTTTCAATAATGCTAATTGATTTTAGATAGTTACTTAGTTTTTAAAGATTTTTAACAATCAATAGATTGAAATAAAAAAAAAACCTAAAAAAAATTAAATAGAATAAAACGCGAAACAAAAAATTCAGTTCGTAAAACATCCTTGCCATGCAACAGAATATTCAGCATTGCTTTCAGGATTTGCAGATTTTGGAGTGATACGAGCGGTTGTTTATTTATTGTGAAGGATTAACATGAAGCGAGGCCGAATGCATCGCATACGTTGGTGGTGCTACTTAAACTTTGCTAAACGGTCCGCTCTGTGAAAGCCTCTGAAACTCTGCCTGCTTCATAGTATGTGGGTTAAAATAATGTTTGGGAGGATTACCGCGAAACTAGCAACTAAGTACATACATTTTTATGAGCAGCTTTAGTGCGTGCTCTATGTCTGCCGGCAATGTTTATGCTGAAAGCATTTTAAAACCATGCAAAAGGAATGTTATGTAGGTAAACATTATTTATTTTCTACGTGCAAACCATTAATGGCTTAATTATAAAACCATACAGACTTCGGTTACCTTTAAAGATATGATAATAAAATTTAGTTGTTTGTATAAGTATCTATAAAGAATCTAAAAAAGAACATTTTAGGTCCGTATGTATATAAGTAAGTATGTCTTTTATGTAACTAAATATAAATTAAGACATGTCACATAGTATTATTGATAAATAACTTGAGATTTAATTGAATTACCTTAAATACAAAAGTGTCTAGTCAAACCACAAAATTCTATGTCTATTTGAATACAAAACAAACGAAACTGCAGCATTGAAAATAGTCATAAGCAGTCTAAACAGTGAGTGGCGTCTGGAAGCTTGTCAAAAGTTCTCCGGCAATCCCGAAGTTGCCGGATTCCGGGGATTCCGGTCGCGCCGCCCGCCGTAGGTACCGCGCGTGAAACACCGACAGTTATGAATCGAGAGCTCAATCCAAATACGTCATAATGTTTATTTTGTGTATTATTTGCCAATGAAGTTTTTAAATCTGTTAAAATATCAACAACAAAAAAATGCATTGTTCGCATGCATACGTCCACTGTCTATGTCTATATAGTAGAGCAACGCTTTCGCTGAGCAACGTATCATAATATCTACCACTGTTTTTCATAGTATTTTTTTACTATTCAAGTGCCTGGAAGAGATTGCATTTGAGATAAGGCTGCCTATTTAAAACCTTTTTACAGAATATTTCAAATAGTATTTTCTATTGTGCAATAGAGAGGTTTTTTCTTTTTTATACCTTCTTTCGATATGTAGGTACCTACATATAATTTGACTCTTTAGTTTGACTCTACATTCTTACTATTTCATGGTACCACCATCAAGAAGACGCGGGGCGTGGTAGTAATCCTATAAATACAGGCTATTATAATCTATAACCAGAATTCATGTTTTGGTGTATAATTTTTTCCGTGTATTATTATTTATAAGGGGCAATTTTCAATTTGGTTTCATACCTTTTGTTATATTACTGATTAGTTCACTTTAGATCTTTTTTAAACTATTAGAACTTAAATACAGTGCCATGAAGTCAACAAAGCTGATATTGTATGAGGTTACTAATTAAATAAGAAAACATACTCCAGTAAGTAATTAATACATTTCCAGTTACACAAATAACTTGACAGCCCAACTCTGTTTTAAATTATGACTTGCCTACTCCACTTAAAGTACCATCTCATCAGGGTTAACAACTCTATCGCACCTTGTGATTGATGATCTATTTTCATTGAACCAGTCGTGACTGGATGCACTTCGACTATAAATAATAAATGTGATTTGAAACTGAATGTATTGATTAGGAATGTACACAGAATTTAATTGAGCTACTAATAATAAGTCAGTAGGTAAGCTATAAGAGAACGATCTATTTCTATATAAAAAATGTTGATTTATGCCTGCTTTATATGATTCAATGTTATGTAATCTTTTTTACAAACAAAAATATCGTACTTTTCAGCTATGTTGAATTTTTTTAAAATTAATGATATAAGTATATTGATATTGTGCAATGTCATTTAGTAAGCTTCAATATTATGAAATGAACAAAACTGTTTACATTTTGTACCAACATAAATAAATAAAAATTAACAATAGTATATTTAATTAAAATCGTCTTACAGCGGCCGTTACTCAGTACCGGACTTAAAAGCTTTTTGTTAGTTTTTCTCTACCGCGTCGGTGATGTCGGATGAGTGAGATAGTGTATCGGATTACAATGAATAATAAACGATCGGTCTTGTCTAGTTCGGTCGTAAGCATGGCTGATGTACGGAGCGGTTATTTATCCTTTACATAATAAAGATAGAGCTGATCAAACTGAATTTAAAGCAGGTTTTAGTGAACCGGTGTAGGGAGCCCTTCAAATTATTTTAGTTTTGATCTTGTTTGAATTATAGAATAAAGAAATCACGTGCGGCCCGGACTTTTTTTTTAAATCCATGATGTTATCAAAATTATAAAGGTGTTAAGTGTATACGTGCACAATGTAAATCTCGTCGTAAGCCGCCTATCCACTAGAGACAGCCGCTGGTCACAAGGCTTCCTCTATAGGATACACGGCTGTAGAGACACAGGAATCTTGCGAAATGTCCCATCCGTGAAGTCGTTAAAAATATTAACTCAGATAGTACAAATCGCGGCCGCTATACCCAGATTAAATTGATTTAATCTATGTTTAAAGGTTGAGAAGAATATTTATTGGAAATACACAAACAAATATAACATACACTAACATATACAATAACTTAAAAAAAATAAAAACTAAAGACTTAAATAATACTAAATAAAAATAAAAATACTTACCTAAAATCATAGAAAAGGTCCATGTGGCAATGTTCCGAAGATGGTTAATTTAAAGGTTTATCTCATCTAAAAGAAATATATAGAAAAATAAATGTATGTACATATGTGTGTATGTTTATTTATTATTTCATAATATTCTAGTACACGCATGTTACCCTTTTCTTCTTGTTTCTTCTCTTGGGTCTGCTGGAAGAGATTTCTTTAGAAATAAGAAGCATCCTTGTAATAATGTCTAAAATAATGTCTGACATAAAATAAATAAATTATGAATTATGAAAAAAAAAAAATTCTATATTCTATGTTTTTGCTTTAGTATATTTTTCTGTGTACATGAATAGAAAAAAAAATCTATCAATTCCGGGATTAGATTTACGTGAAAACCGTGAGCATATTTAAAATAAACTAAGTACTTTATTTTACTTGATGAGATTGAATATCAAACAATTGAATGGAATAACAATTGTTTTTTATGAAAATATTGATACTTTATTAGTAAGTACTGTAATTTTATGTCAGTAGATATCAAAAAAATCTAAGGAGTATTTGGGTATTAATTAGACATATGCTATTAGATCATATGATCAATAAATTAATAGATGATCGCCAAAAAGATACTACTTCCATTAAGACACGTTACTGCTTCTATTCTTATTTAGATTGCGAATCCTCTCCAATCCTTTGTCTCATTTAGCATTTATTTACGGCGTATTCAATTTAAATACAGCTCCTTTCGAGTTTATCGCTGTAGGATTGTTCGAGTCGGACCTCGGTTCCCTTTTATTTATTTCGCAGTTTTGTTCTTGTTCGCGGTGTTAGGATTTTGTTTTGATTTGTAATTTATATTGTTCAGCAATATTGAAATTTGTTATATTATTACTTATAATGCGTATGGCGAAAGAGTGGAATTCTTTACCGGCTGACATATTTCCGGACACTTATAATTCGGGTCTTTTTAAGACCAGAGTGAATAGGCTATTATGAACCAGCGAGCTCTATTTTAGACCATATCTGCACTTACCATCAGGTGGGATCGTGGTCAATCGCTGGTCATTGAATACTAAAAAAAAACAAATTTTTGTTTCATAATTTGCATATTAATCTGAACTAGACATACGTTTTATCTTTTACAAACATGAAGAACAAGAGAAAAATTTTGAATGTTTCTTTTTAATTCACTTAAGTAAATACAGATGACATTTTCTCCACCAGTAAAATTTTTACAGTGTATATTCAGTAGAAATTTGACTACTTTCGAAAGTTTGAAGTAATCCTGTCAGCTGTTCGTAAGATTTGTATTGAAAGTGTTCACTCAGACATTCTTTACTCTTTGGTGGACACATTGACACATTTGCAATAGCAGTTTAATTGTTATGTATATCGAGAGGCATTAATGTCCATCAAAGGGTTAAATACAATATTTTTAAAACATAATTAGTAGTTTCGTATCCTGTAGAAATAGTAACGGTTGTTCTATTAATTACTGAAACATTTCAGTTTTCTTCACAAAACAATTGAAACAAGAAGATTAGCGATCTTTTTGTTTAAAATATTTAATTTTTTCACGTTTTCATCGGTTGTTGATGTTAAAATTGTTATGTATAATTTAATACAGTTTCTTTGTCCTATTTCTCTATGACAATAAAAAAAATTCCCGTTATTTTCAGAATACACATAATAAGTTGGCAGCAGTGTAATTAAAACTTAAAACTCCGTATTAGAGGCGCGGTGGTGGGCGGCCGCTGTGCCAAGTGTCGGATTTGGGACGTGCCTCGGGTCTACAATGTCGGTCCAGTGTGCACATTGGTCCTCCATCAACTTTAAGAAATTCCTTGTTTTTTTGCTAATTCTGGGCATAATTTTCTGAGACACTTTCAGCCATGTATGGTTGACTATATGGAGCTATTGTGCAATGCTTCACCGCTTTCATAAAATTTATAAACGAAAAATTATTTTGGGAATATTTTTTTTATATATTTTCAAGGTTATTGTTGGTAAACAAGGGTCTAATTTTCGCTAACTCGCATTATATATGGTACGTTCAAAAGTTGTGACGTTTTAATTAAAATTACAACTCGTTTTTGTGTCCGCCCATCGTACGTGTCTCATGCACGTGACATCCATTGTAATAAACTTTGTGTTAGCGGTTTTGACCTACGGCGGAATATTTTGTTGATGCTGACGTGAGGGTAGTGATTCCAGTTTTAAAATATTTATTTTATTTTAGAGTAAAATAAATAAAATGATTGGTGGCGCTAGTTGGCCGATGTCATCTCCTTAAGACTCAGAAGTGACTTTTCAGAAACTTGCTTAATGTCACGGAAGTCACAAGTCTGGAAAGATGACAAAGGTTAGCTTAAAACATTTCATTGGCAAAATTTTATTATTCAGAGCAGCAAAACTCTAGAATATGTCAATAACATATTGACATTTTGGAGCGCGTCGATAAATATAAAAAGTCATTGTTATTCAGGTGATGCTGTCGGTAATTGCCGATAGCTTTTAGCGGCGGGATACAGCGCGCGACGGGACCCGGGAGCGGGACTTACGTGGTGGATATGCAATATAAATTAATGCGCTAGCGCACCGCTGTGTTAAAATGTAGGAATTAACCACCGCATTATAATATTTTGTTGACCGCTTATACCAGCTTTATCAACATTAAGCTATTAATTTTAAAACTTAATATCAATAATTGTACTTTTTGTTTTAATTGTATGTTTTTGGGATATAAGTTGTTTTCTTTTTGTTTTAGTGCAATAAAGTTATAACAAACAAACCAATTTTCAATGCCAACAACTACTGTTACATACCTAAAAATTATACTCTCTTGGCTTTTCCTCAAAAGAAAAAAAAAGCATAATAGATATTTTACCCGCCTTTTATCTTTCCGCTGTGGGACGTCCGTACTTAAAATATAACGAGAAAACGAGCTCTCATTTTTAAGATGGTATGAAAAAACTTCTTCAAGAATAATTTAAGATGAACTGCTCTTACAAAACCTTAATTCTAGTTAATCTAAATTTAAAATTTAAATGACAAAACAAGACGCTACATTGTGAAGCTCGCCCTCCGGAGGGCAGTTGGGCTCTTCCAGAAATGGAAAGTCACGAGCTCATCGCGGGGCCATTCCAACTCCCAACAAAATAAATATATTTTGCTGATTCGAGACGAAATTTGCAAGTCTGCCAAGAATATTCGTACCAAATCGTTTTCCTATAATTGGAGTACATGTGAATTTGTATTCAGTAGCGCATCCTTGGCGGATGGAATTTCGCCGTTTCGCGGGTACCCTACTACATCATGCGTGCTTATTGAACTCATTTGTCTAACACCGCCACTCCTGCTTACCTCTTAACTCTTGTTAACTAGCTACTCGCTTCGGGTTTGCATAGACACCAAATAATATATGTTTGCATATAGAACATGCGTTATATCCTTAACAGACGGGAATAGACGCTTGTAACTCAGTATTTGGGATTGCTTATCTCTGTATGTTAGTAGGATATACATATACACTCCAGTGCACGCTTCAGTCAACAACAAGAAGTACTCATTCAAGAAAATCCTAATTTAAATCGGAATGTAATAGACATTCCGATTTAAACCATTTCCTTTTAAAAAATACTATTCAAAATATTTTTTTTAAAAGGAAGTAGAAATAATTATGTGTACCAACAGCCATGTCGCCAGGTAGGAGGTTCATATTAAATGTTTTTATGTAAGTAGGTATATTAACTAATGACTTTTAGTAATTTTTAAATATCAAGTCCAGCCGCTATAGTTATGTATATAGGTACTCACTTACTTACTCCTCGAAGAAGAGTTAAGTGGGCTGTTTTTAAGGTAAAGTGTTTAATTTTCTAACTAAATAAAACCAATTAATATCGTTTATTATTAGGTGCTGAATTATTTATAAACATCTCTACATAAGGGTCGCTGGGTTTATTACTGTGACGGTCGTCATTTACTTCTGCAAAATCAAACAACTTTGTTTTACCGTATTTTAGAATCATTATAGAGGCACGTGTTTGCCACGGGTGCGGGTATAATTTATGCAGCATTATTTGCACTGCGACGAGACTCCGCGCGACACAGCGCCAGCGACGGCTTCCAGGGTTATCATCGCCACGGTTGGCTGGCCACGTGTGATGCTCCGCCCGCATGTGCACTCATTTCGGCATGTTTACCTCGTATGAACTTGGAATTGTAATAATAATGAACTGCTACCATCTGTATATTACCAGTCGAAATTTTATACTTGAGTGACTTAGTATTCTAATCTATCTACTTTTCACAAACCCGAAAATAATTAGGTACCTACTAACCTACTTTTAGCGTTAATCGTTATTTGGTGCTAATGTAGGTACGAGTAATCTTTGAGTTGGGAATGCTATCATATCTAAAAAAGGTACTTATAAAATATAATAGTACAAAAATACATACACAATACACCTACACTATCTATTGGTAATTTCTAAAGGTTGACTGGCAGAGAATGCTTATAGCATTAAGTTTACCTATTGTAGCTTTTGGCTCAATAAAGTTTTAAATAATAAAAAAAAAAAACTGAAATAAGTACCTATATAGAATTATCTTTCGTATAGGTTAGTTACGGTTCTGCACGAATCTGCTGATCAAAACATTCTTAAGTACCTACCTACCTAAAAATCTAAATTTATGAGAGTGCACCACGATAGGTTGACAGGAAGCCCAAAGCTCATTTCACGGCGGCCGCACACATATTTTACACTATCCAAAATATCTGCAGCAAGTAAAAACGATGTTTCGAGCATAATAAGATCTTTAAGGTAGAGTGACAGAGTACACTTTTGTATGCATGAAACACGTACAATTTTATCATTCTCTACAAACTTGTTCTGTGTAAATGTATGCTTGTAAAGCTAGGACAAAGAATGAATGCCGTTATGCCATATTATGCAAACTTAGTAGCAAAATACGACACCTATTTTGAAAATAACAATAATATATACTTATTCGTATATAATCCAACATGTTTAGCATTTAAGAAATGTATCTACTTACCTACTTATTTAATTTTAGTGTTACCAGAGGTAAGCCTTTTGCAAAGGTCGTCTGCTTGGATACTTCACTTTCACCTATTTCTGCCGTCAAATAGCAGTACTTGTGCATTGTTGGTTCCGGTTTGAAGGGTGAGAGAGGTAGTGAAATTACAGGTATTGCGGCAATACATCTCACGCCACGAGTTGGCAGCCCGCTAGTGGCACCCTAGAAGTGTCACGAGCGTAAATATGTTATAGCAGCCGCGGGCTAATCTTACGCGTGTCTTATGCTTGGCTGCCAACGTAAGTGTATAAAAGTGTCTCATCAATCCATCGGTAACATATCAACAAGTAAATATCAGTTCATGCAAAGTTTGTTCCCTAAGGACGACCTGTTGAATCATGAATGCCCGATTCGTGTGTATCTAAAACTAGAAAAAAATGGCCCTATATTTGCATTCACACCCAAATGTATCCTAAAAAGACATCGAAGCCTTTACATACAAATTCAGAGAAAAAATCTACTCCGGTAAAAATGGATAATCGGATTTGGTCGCCCTGTGCTTGCTTAAGCCAAATATAACAAAACCACTTTATATGGAGTGCCTTTCGACATAACGGTGGATTTAAAGCCTTGAAAATCGTGCATCAGGGGCCACGCCGTATTAGAGAGTGCACTAAACCGCCTTATCTCCCCTACTTGTTTAGATAGACGCCGAAGTCTTCCGTAGAATGCATCTTTAAGGAACTCTCAGATAAGATTTTATGTTCAAAATAATGTTTGGCGGATCAAATGAGAAGGGGCCTCGAGCTCAAATATCAAAATAGAATGCAAAGTAGCTTTCGATTACTGGTTTATTGTTAATAGAATGTATTATCATCGGATAAATGGGATGGTGAGTCGACTATTTATTATACAGGGTGAATGACTTTTGTAAGATACGGCTACTGAATTATCTGTACCGACGTCTCCAATTGTCTGTAAATCCGATATTTAAATGCGTGATCTCAATACTTGAAGACAATGCAAAACATGGCATTGTTTGCGATAAGCTGAGTGAATGCCGACTTGGGTATTACAGAGGGATTATCATTAGTCGTTCCTCATTCACGTGGGATGCCAAGTCGGCAGGCGACAGGAGTGCAATGTCGCGGTACAATCGGTGCCGAATCTGCCGTCACCTCAGCGGTGCTGGTCCACTCTGCACTCACTGACCTACATCCGCTTTGGCACCGCTCACAATCGCCGCTTCAACTTAATTGTCCCGACACTTCGCTCTCGTAACGACTGTGCTGCAATCGGCCGATTCAAGGGGGCGTTTTGAACTGCGGCTGCGACGCGTATCGGCCACGCTTTGCGCAGATATCATCCCGGCTCTGGGTCAAACGGCAGCCGCAGTGAAGATGACGTTATGCAAATGTCGGCTTTGTCGCAATCCAAACGTTTGTTAGCAAAGCTCTCTCCTTGGCAAATAAATCACATTCCAGTTCGTGATGCATCGCGGTGTAGATGGAATAAAATAAAAATACGACACATTGTCTGGGTGCCATATTACTGGCATATACATATAATGAAAGAGGGGGATTACAATTTGCCTTTGTGACGGCGTCGTCCAATTACATTAATCTGGCTTGCTCGTGCCGCGGCGGCGCCGCAAGCAACTTGATTAAAAATTCTATTAGTTGAAAAGCACAGACATTTTCTTAATAGATAAAGTGCACTTAGCTAGTTGTGGTGATGCTAAGTTAACATTTTTGTTAAAATTAGGCAAGGTTAAAGACACATTTGCTGTATTTTATCAGGAATTTTGTACAGTATGCACACAAGTTTCATTAAGATGAATCATATCATCTTTTTCTGCAACTTTTGCAATAAAAGATCTCTCTTACTGATCTCTTAATCTCTTCTTATTTATGTACAACCTTTTTGATTTTGAAGTCATGTCACTAAAGATTATACAACGAATATATACTGATGAATGAAAAATTATAGATTTATTAATAAACGTAATATTGATCTGTTATCAACATCTTCAAGAGTGTTTCCCAGTGCGTCCTTAGCTTACGCTTAGCTTAGAAATCAGAGTACGCTTACATAATGGTCTAGCGGTCTAGCGGTAATTTACTATGGAGCGCCTGCCATCTGACCTTTTTACAAGGAAACCAATAGGAACATAATCCGGGTGTGTTAGTGGCAAACACCGTCAGATTTTTCAAGCTGTATAAAGGCACCTGACAGCCTAACATTTGCCATCTATGAGTAGCTATAACAGCCGCGACCAAAGGCTAAGGTTGCCTTCTAAAGCAAGGGGGAGCTTAGGATAAAATGCTACTCTAGAGCCGTTGCTTTGCTTAACATGCATGACATTATTACGAAAACACATCGCGCGCCTGAGTTATGTTATGGTAAAATATAAGGATGGTAATTGAATTAGGTGTAATTTCGTCACCTTGGCGTCGTAATTGTTACAGCCGAAATCAGTGTAAAAACAACATTGGCTTACTGCGGCCGTAATGAACGCTCCGAAAAGGGGGATGCTACGGCGAGGACGGGCGTATCTATTAAAAGGTATATATCGTACGTTCATTGTACTATATAGCGATAATATAATTTTCTCACGTATTTTATCGCTAAAAAATTTCAAAAAATTAATTTGTCTATATTATATTGTTTGTTCTGTATGACTATGAAAGATGACGAGAAGGAAGGCAAGTATTGGAAGTACAAGTGCACCAAGTGAACATGTTTTAATTTACTACCAATTCCTGGGACCCGATTCTCGCGCAATCGAAGTTCACTTCAACCGATTTTTCTCCAATTTTTTCAAAGTCAAATAATCACGGTTTCCGTTTTTTTTAAAAATTACAATAGAAAATGTTCAATCGGACGCATCGATAGATCGAAACTTTTCGATTGTGTATTGGCTTAAACTCATCGAAAAAAATTGGACAAAATCGGTGAAGTGAACTTCGATTACGTGAGCATTGGGCCTCTGTTATGTAATAGGCGTGATGTGACATTATTTAAAAGTACATGGTGTTTAAAATAGTAGTGTCAACAACGCCAATAATAATTACATTTATTTGCAATTACTGGCTGCAAAGAATTGATATGCTAGAACCACGCACAAATAAAAATGTATGTTTTGCCGCCTTCTGTTTTAAATTAGTTCTATATCAATTGTTTTGTCTTATTATCTTTGTCTTGAGATCCGTTTACTTAGCAAAATGTTTTATGTAAATTATGTAAATAGTTAATAACTACATTAGTTGTAGTATTAGTCCAATAAAGTGCAGTGAGTTCCAGTGGTGCAGTTTTTAGTTCTTGTCAAATCAACTTACTCGTAACCAGCCAATAATCTTCAACCTGAGATTTCCAAAGCTCAATACTATACAATATAAACGGTCGAAAATTTTATTAAAATTATTAAATACACTTTTTTCATGTATAAGGGAATAAAAAATATTCACACAAACTCAATTTAAAACCCCAGTTCAGTGGCCGGGTGACATTTTAGTTTTGTTGCCTCTACATCAATCGTTACAGTAACTAGGCTCATTTTATCCAAAAGAAATCATTTTTAATAGAAGTAATTTTCTTTTAACTAGCTCAGACTTATTTGAAAACTAATTTTCATTTACACCTGCGGCCGTAAAGTTCAGCTGTAGGAAAATCGAGGGACACAAAGCGTTCTATATTTTAAAGATGACTTGATTAAATAACTTGAGTTATTTAAAATGTTGGCTGGATATTTCAAATCAAATTAGACTTATATTTTAATATCACTGGAAATTAGAAAATGGTGATGGTTTGGATACTTTTAGAGGGCAATCGAAACTTCGTGGACAAAGGACAATTTCGTGACTTCTATACATCTAGATTCAGACCAACCGAAAACGAAAATTAAAAAATTGCCCATTCAAATATATGTGCGACAATATGAAAATGAATAGTTATCGAATACTTCAACCTACTTATAATGAAGTAGGCTTTAACTGCAAGAATATAATATTTTATCAAAAGAACGGTGAAGTTGTATATAAAGTATACAAATATTGACCATTATCCATACTAATATTATAAATGCGAAAGTCTGTCTGTCTGTCTGTCTGTCTGTCTGTCTGTCACCTCTTCACGGCTAAACTGCTGGACCGATTGTGATGAAATTTGGTAGGGATGTAGTTAACGATCTGAGGTCAAACATAGGCTACTTTTGGGCGCGATATAACCGAGTCCCACGCGGGGCGAAGCCGCGGGGAACAGCTAGTAATAAATAAACTTATAATTTAATTACCGATCCTGTACAATCCAATGACATATTTGTGTAATAAATTCCAAGAGACTAAAGACAAAACTAACTAAATGTAACTATTATAATTGAATGACTTATTCAAATATTGGGAAAACATATTAAACAACAACGTCTTTTCAGTTTCTGGTTTCTGCCAATGGTTGATTGATAGAGAATGTTATAGCATTTACTCCCCCAATTGTGTAAGTATTTGGTATTTATGGAATAATAAAGTTTTAATAAATAAATAAATAAAATCATAAATTATCTAATATTTATTATTATTAGATATCACTATCACTACATAGTATAAAACAAAGTAGCTTTCTCTGTCACTATGTACCTTTGTATGCTTAAATCTTTAAAATTACGCAACGGATTTTGATGCGGTTTTTTTTAATATACCTATAGAGTGATTCAAGAGGAAGGTTTTTATGCCCATGCGAAGCCGGGGCGGGTCACTATTTATAGCTAATTCGTCCTTTTTTGGATTAGATTATTGACGATCAACCTCAAACATAACCATGAACGCGTTTACAGTTTTAAAAGTTTTAAAAAATCTATTATTTAAACGAGTAAAAACACACAATAGCGTTTAGCAAATCGCAGTAAATCATTCATTCGTTTTGTTGGACCTGGGAAGCTGAAATGTGGAGTTAGTGTAAAAGGAACAAACTAAACGATCCTTCCGATGCGCGATACATATCAGCAGAGGTGGGCGGTGACCAGTCGGTTAGATTTACGCGGTGCGCACACGGTACGAGTATCTTAACAAACTGACGACGAAAAAAGAACACCCCTACCAATCGAACTCACTACTCTTTATCGACTTGACTACTTACCGGTTCGGAGAAACCCAAGATTTTGATCGAGTTCAAACAAATGTTAGGGGACATTCTGCAAAGCAAACTGTAGTAAAACGTTTACCAGGAATTGTTCTTTTTAAGTACACAGACAACTCTCTCTGAAGTCGCCGACACTCGTGTGAGCTCTTTGTAAATACGCAGCATTATTTGAACATGGCTCAGCAGCCGTCCGATTTACTTTTGGTTTTAGGACTCGGCTCGGCTTACTGTGTGAGAAAGAAGTTAATGGAAGTTTATTCATTCTGACGTAATGTAACGCAAATGTAATATAAATTGAAATGTAGGTGATTTTGATTAAAACGCGCTTAGATACTATTGCCCATTTAATTAACTTTAGCTATTATACAGTCATTTAGGGCAATTAAAATCCCACCAAAAACATAAATGTAAAAAACGAG
Organism: Apomyelois bistriatella; assembly: GCA_947044815.1. Classification (NCBI taxonomy): domain Eukaryota; kingdom Metazoa; phylum Arthropoda; class Insecta; order Lepidoptera; family Pyralidae; genus Apomyelois; species Apomyelois bistriatella. The sequence continues at coordinate 6,740,618 of OX345693.1, forward strand.
AGCCAAGTTCAATACAAAAATTATGCTTGGCGGTGAGCTTCGCCGCAAAAAGAATGGCGATCTAAATGAGTGCCAAGTTCTATGCAAAATCGAAATATGTTTTTATAGCAACAAAATAACATTATGAACAAGTATTAAACTCTATTTCTTTGCTTTATTAGATACCTATAACAATTGCTGTTATTTAAAAATGTGAGATCTTGAAGTAGGTTAGATTTGACTTAGCCAGTTTTTTACACAATTAAAATGTTGAATAACTTTATAAAATAACTTATGTAATGAAAACTGGCCAAGTCAAATCTGACCTACTTCAAGATCTCACATTTTTAAATAACAGCAATTGTTATAGGTATCTAATAAAGCAAAGAAATAGAGTTTAATACTTGTTCATAATGTTATTTTGTTCCTATAAAAACATATTTCGATTTTGCATAGAACTTGGCACTCATTTAGATCGCCATTCTTTTTGCGGCGAAGCTCACCGCCAAGCATAATTTTTGTATTGAACTTGGCTCTCGTTTTTTACATTTATGTTTTTGGTGGGATATCATTACTTTTTGTAAAGAAAACTAGGCAAGTATTCCTATTTAATGTTTTTTTTTGCGTGACAAATTAACCTAAAAGAGCTACAAACAAATGAGGTTTTGAAAGAAACGATTTACGTAATATTAAATAACTCACAAATGCCGTTAAAGTACAATACTAAAAAGGAATAATTTATATCTGGACTATTCCAGCTATAACTCAAATAAATTTAGTCGAACGACGCAGCATTAAACGCAATCTAATAGGTGGGTTTCCGCTGAACAACCGGGCATAACGAGGACGCTGGCGCGAATGAGCGCCGCTAAGAGCATACTTTGGTTCGTTCGTATTTTAAGTCGTATAGCGCTGTGAGCCGCGCACAAGTGCAAGGCGCGAGCGAGTTCAAGCAGCATTCTTAGACTAGTCAATACATACATATATCGGTACCAATAAGACTTCGCTATTGCCTTGACCTTGGTATACATACACATAGGAGTCTCTTTTAGGGTACAAAGAGTTCGAACTAACAAATTTATACCTTAAAATATTATTTCTTATTTTCAAAAGAAATCAGAGAAACGAACCTTGGGCACTGATCTTTGTTAATTTAGTGAGCCGTGGACTATAAGATAACTACTATGCAGGTATAAACCAACCGACCCGCTAAATTTTAAGTAAATCGCTACCGCTTATAATTTTGTAACATAAGTCAGAGCGTGACGCTGATTGGCTGGTGTGCTGCCGCTGCTGACGACACACCGTTGTTGGCCGGTTGTTTAGCGCGTAGGTATTACAAGTTTTTTGTATGGGGACACCACTTATTTTTTGACTTTTTTTTATTTTTTGATTTTTTCCTACGCTTACACACAATTTCCGAGCTGGATTCCAAATTTCATCTTTCTAGGTCATCTGGAAGTAGGTTAGGTTTAGGTACTATAAGTCAGTCAGTCAGTGCTAAAATTTACAACTTTTTGACCTTCATATCTTTATAACCGTTTGAGCTAGCTTCATGAAATTTGGGCTTCTACATGTCCTGATGGATCTTATTAAACACACGTAGTTTTATGTGTTTACATTAAAGAGGTTTCGAGTTATAGAAGGGTCAAAAGTGGCACCAAGTGGTTCGTGTAATATTACACTCGGCGCTGGCTAGCCAGTTCCTTTGCTTGAACTTGGCTTGACACGCTGCCGCGTGTCTAGATAATGTATAACTTAATTTAAATAGATAAAATAGCAAAATTAAATTGGTACTTATATAGATAAATAAATGCTTTCTCAAAATGTTTAACAATATTATAAATACAAATTGTATGTTAAATATTTTATTAAAACCTCAAGTTGTTATTGTTTATGAATAACTAGCTGACCCGGCGAACTTCGTACCGCCTTAGCGTAAATTTGATTTTCTTAATATTTTTTTCCGTAAGAACCTTGTACAGAGTATTAGAAAACTACAAAAAAAATCAGCCAAATCGGTCAAGCCGTTTTCATGCTATGTCGTGACAACGGAAAACGGGTTTCATTTTTATATATATAGATAAACTTAGCCGTAGCAGTTTGGATATATGACAAATTAAATAGATATAAAGTACTCTACACACAAGTACCTATATCTATTTAATTGTTGAAAAATCTATACTTTAATGATGTCTAAATAATGAAATGAACAGATATCGCATGCAGTAGTCGGGATGCTAGGAAATAAAACAAGAGGCTCGGCCGGTTCCCAACAGCTGCCGCCGCGCGGTAGATCGTCGGCTAACACTTGTATTGTCTTTTTGGAATGTAAGGGAATGCCAGTCGCGCTAACTTCACTACACCCGCCTTACACTATTGTTGACCAGTTCACAAGCTTGCCACTTAGCTATATTCATACTACGTCGTTTAGTTCATAGGTTTTTCATTATTTTACTATTTTGTTTGTTCTTGTAAAGCTTTAATTATATAGATCGTTCATTAAATATAATGTAGATACTTGATTGATATAGTATATACCTGTTTGTCGTTGTAAAATATTTTCACATACATTGTATGTACTATTTGTACCTATAATTTTGACTATAATGAATAAAGTTTTTTATTTTATTATTATTTATTTTAAGTAAGTATATTGAGTATTCTATATTTAGCATTGTACCAGCTATTTTATCTTTGGGGCTATAAGACAAAATAATTGGTACAATGCTTGTACTAAAATCATCATCTTTTGAGTCAAAAAAGTCCACTGCTCTGAACATAAGCCTTCCTCATAAAATTCCAATCACTTCAAAGCCAGTGACCCGCTAAACTTCTGTTTTGAAAAGCGCTGCTATGACTAAAATAAATGTTTATTAAAATGTATGTGTATCAAAAAGCCAATTAAAAGTCTCTAAGTAGAACAAAGTTTTAAGAATGTCAAACCCTAAAATTTTTACAAGACTAATTAATTATAAAGACCATACTTACTTTTTCTCAAAAACAAAAACCGACTTCCGTTCTTTTACAGGAAAAGCGGCTGCAAAATAATCATTATAATAATTTTTTTGTCACAACTATAAAGAAAGAAGTTGATTTTGGACTCTGAAAAACGTAACTCTGGTTATGATTGTCTATAAAATATGCTGTATTGTAAAAATATAGCAGCAGTATTGGCTTGTTAAATGATTACGGCGGGATGACGGTCGTGTTCCACGCAAACAGTCGGCTTCGGCAGTTTACTTGTTGCGGTATTTAACCGACGATGCGATCTGCATAATGCGACCGTCAGTGCCAGCGCCACGATACTTCACCTCGTTATTATGGATTTACATTTTAACCGCATCGCCATATTGCCTATTTTGTACAAATTAATTTAACGAAATTGCCGCCCTAAGAGCCAAAGCCAACAGGCTTTTGGGATTGGCAATTGGCCATTTTTTGAAAGGAACACACTGCGACTGAATTTAGGAATAATTGTAGCTTTTATACACACACCTTTGACGTCATTGAATTTGGATGCTTATTGATGCTGCGCTGATACAAATCAAGACATTTATTCCCCAAAATGCAGAGGTTTTAAAGATTAACTCCATTGTTATCGAAAAGCGACCAAATGAAGACTTTACGAAGAAACTGCGGTCACTCATAAAGACCCAGCAGAGGTTTTGTGATCACTTGTTGTACAAAGTGATTGGACGAGTAGTAATTAATGTGAAAGGATGCCTAGCTAGCCTATTATTTAAATTAAAAAATTACACTATTATCCTGTTCTGTGAAGAAGAAATAAGCCGATCATTTTAGGAAACCGCAATTATTTAAGCATTTATATCAAATAGTGTTTGAATACGTTTTGGAATTAATAAATCATGGTATTATTAATTAGAAGAGTGTAAGCCCGCTCCCGAGTTCAGCGTATAAATCGCTGTGCACAGTTCGTTAGATATTCAAACAATGCCTTCATTAGCGCTGTAATCGCTGCGGTATTCAACCGCCGCCGCGTGGACTTTGTTACGACAAATACATACATGCGTGGTCAAGTGTGGGTGTCAATTGAAATTACTGCGCACCACAAACATTTCATATATACTAGTAGTGCGCGAAACGAGAACTTAACTCTTGGAATGCCGTTTGCAATTGTTGTAATAATGAAATGCGATAGGATATAAGCGTTAAAGGTTATCATAATATAACCAACATTTGGAAGTTTTACGATTTCTAAGTTATTAAATAATTATATAAAACCTTCGAGTCCGACTTTTTGTAAATCACGTAATACGCAGGCAGTAAAAGTTTGCATACTTATTCCGTGATAAAATTATGTAATTATGGCTTTTTAACCTTTTATTTAATGCAATATAAAGGATATAGGTGAATGTTAAGTCTTTAAGTCCGAAAAATTGCTGCACGCAATGTTAAGAGAAATAGGGCGGAAATTTATATCAGTTGTAAAATTAATATTTTTAATGTCAGCTGTTGTAAACGACTGTGAGGCTTGCTGGGAGGTTGGTGCGGCACGATAGGTAGCGTGCGCGTAGCGTCCTCATTGTACAGGTAAAGGTACCTACTCATACTGTATTATAGATCACGGATTTTAAAATAATTAGATACTAAAGCCCTTTTAAATCCCTGTTACTGAAAAATGTTCTCAGGAAACAGAGCAAGTACTTTTAAAAAATCTGAATAATCGAGAAAAATCCGTATTAGTCTAAAATCTATGATTTTAAGGAATTATTTTTAAATATGGAATATACCTATTAATGTCATCAAGGATCATCGCTGAAGACATTTGCCCAGTATCATGGAATAAATCAACGGTTTTGTTTTCCTGGAGTAACTACTCGAGATATAAAGGCTGATTTTCACTAATTTTACGTAATAATACGGTAATTTTGAAATAAAATTTTAAGAAATAATAAATGATGTATTTGAATGGTACCTCTACTCTAGTAAAACTGTAGACGCGCTACGCCAGTCTTGTAGCCAGTCTACGAATGAAGCAAATGCTACGATTGCTTTTTATTCGTTTTGCATAATGAAATAATTCTGCAATGATATTTGATACAATAATAACTTTTTAGATTATTTGCTTAATTTATATTTATGTAATGGATTTGCAGATTAAACTCATTCATTCCAGTGACATCATTAACGAACATAAAAAAAACTTTTGAGGTAGTTTTGTACTGGCATAGCATAGGAATTATTATGCTTTTATACGTATGAATTTTCATAAAAAGTTCAATTGCTTGTTTTTTCTGCCATTTTCATATTTTAACTTGTTAACATTATATTTTTCTCTTGTCCACAGATCACATACGAGAATTTTCCTGCGGCACTCTCTTCTACCGCACTCTTTATTTAAACGAGGAGGGCAATACTCTTTATGTTGGTGCTATGTAAGTAGACATATGGTAATTATAGAATAAAAAATAACATCCATTTTGTCAATTGAAGTTTTTTTTTTTAATTAAACGTTTAATTTTGGTAAGATTGAAATAATCATAACAATCATATAATTACTTATCCATACTTACTAATATTATAAATGCGAAAGTCTGTCTGTCTCTCTGTCATCTCTTCACGGCTAAACTGCTGAACCGATTGTAATAAAATTTGGTAGGGATGTAGTTAACGACCTGAGGTCAAACATAGGCTACTTTTGGGCGCGATATAACCAGTCCCACGCGGGGCGAAGCCGCGGGGAACAGCTAGTATAAATATATAAACGTTTTGTTTATTACATCGTTTCTTTACATGGTCACGTGACGGTCAGCAATTTTCGTATAAATGTTTTTAAATACTCGACTCGTTTTTATATTTTGGATCACATTTTAAAAATACCCAAATGTAAACAAATTTGTACAAATTTAAATAAACGTATACATTTATCTTAATGTATATAAATATCTGCCTCGATATAATATAAGAATGATACAATGGAGTCGCTGGTCCTTACTGATATACATCGGATACCTATAGGCTCAGGTGACTATAAAGTTAGAAATGGGCCACTGTGCGCAATCCCCAGTCATCCCATTTTTTACGGTAGATTTATTGATATGGGAAACTACAGATACCTTTACTCTTTTTGGCCATTTTTCCCGATCATAATAAAGTGCTATTTGGTGGATAGTTCATGTCATAGAGAGTTTTCGCATTTATAATATTACTAGCTGTTCCCCCGCGGCTCCGCCTGCGTGGGACTCGGTTACATCGCGCCCAAAAGTAGCCTATGTTTGACCTCAGGTCGTTAACTACATCCCTACCAAATTTCATCACAATCGGTCCAGCAGTTTAGCCATGAAGAGGTGACAGACAGACAGACAGACAGACTTTCGCATTTATAATATTAGTATGGACTAGCGGCCCTCGGCTTCGCATGGGCATAAAAACCTTCCTCTTGAACCACTCTATCTTTAAAAAAACCGCATCAAAATCCGTTGCGTTGTTTTAAAGATTTAAGCATCCAAATGGACATAGGGACAGTGAAAGCGACTTTGTTTTATACTATGTAGTGAATATAAGTATAGTTATAACGTTTGAGCTACACGTGAGTAATAGAAATAGATGTTTTATTATTTACTCGAACAACTTTGTAATGTTTACCTACTCCTAATATTGGTGTAAGTGACTCTGCGTCGTCGTCGTATTTAGTTCTATTTTAAGAAGATTCTATCTAAGAGATCCAGATGTTACGCTATACCAACAAAACAAAAATAATTTAACTTATTTAATACTAACTATTAACACAGATGGATATTGCGTGTCATATTACTACGGATTACAGAACATTATTATAATTTCAAGTTACTTTGATTTTAAAATGGATGTTAAAATATTAACTGATTTATTTACTTTATTCATGTTTATGTTACCGGCCAAACCCTTTAAATATAGATACACATTAACATTTTATATAGGTACTTCAATTCCAGGTTATTATGAATAACTTAGTAATTAATTTCAAAAAGCCAGTAAGTAGATACCCAATCAATATTATATAGGAATCGCTTGATCTAATGTATTGTTCTATTGAAGATATAAGTCGCTTCTCTACATAATCTTATTGCGATAAAACCCACGTAAGACCATTATATTATTTCTGCATATTCGAAAACAATCGCAATAAAAACCTTTGTATTTGCGGCGACAATAACGTAATAATTCTTAGCCTCTTCCGCGGACCTGTGGCACGCAGTAAAATATCTTAGCAAGTCGTAACCAGTGCAATGTAAGGCTTAAACCACATAGGCAGCAATTTGTACAGAGTCAATTAAAATAAATCTCATGAGATAGAAAATTATGTTCGTTTACTGGCCATTAAGTGCAACATTTTATAAGAAGGGGATTAAAATGTGCTACATGGAATTCAAATATTTAATGATTGTTTCAAGTTTTATGATAGAGACATAATGTGTCTTAATTCTAACGGAATACCACCCATCATTTAGCAGGAAGGTAAGAGTAGCATGGAACATAAATTTACCAAAAGTAACAGACGCACAGAATTAAGAAACAATTCTGTGATTAAGATATAGTGAAAAGACGTCTTAAAGTAATCCATATACAATATGTTGAGTAAGATATCTCCTACCTCATCATATGTTATTTACTCAATTGTTTAAAAACGTCGTGGGTTCTCTGTATAGCTTCGACCTAAGTAATGCGAGACCGTCAATAAATCCTTCGTGTAGTGAACTGTTGTAAAAGCCGCTTACTAACTCTGACCGTTTGGGAACACATGAAACTTTAAATTTATTTTTGTCCCGCGTCTGCGACAAAGTTGATAGGTGTAATCGTAAAGTGTGAATTACAACATTTACAAGATGTAGACGCCAACGATGTTGTTAACATTTATGTTCGCCGTTCTCTTCTGTTGTTTTGTTTGTTTATTATACGTGTAAACTCATACTATGTATAGCTATATTTACTTTATTGATTAAGTTCTTATTTAGCTTTGGTGTACATACAGTTATATTCAGTTATCTATGTTAAAATATTCTAAAATAGATTGTAATAGGTAGCTGTATAATTGTTTTATACCTAAATATTTTGTTTTTTAAAGTAGGTAGTTATTCCATACACACCATTTTTATAAGGGAATTGCACTTAAGTAAAAATGGCATAAATATTAATTTAATAAAATTTAAACATCTATGTTAGGGAAAGGGGAACAGGAGGAAACGCAGATAACTGGAATTATTTTAGTAGTATAATGCAGAACATCGGGCTATTCTGCGTAATTTATACGGCTCGTTGAACACCGACTTGAAGCAAATAAAATAAATAGGATGGTCGCATTCTGCGCATATGCTCCTCGGGCCGCAAAAAGTGGCATTCGTTCCATTCCGCTGCGGATTGTCTAGTTACTCTTGCAACACTTTTTTATTTCCAACAATTTAAATGTAGCAATGGAGAACCATTTTCTGTAGTGAGTCTCTTCGCTGAGAATTTACCATTTTTACACGAATTTGGAGACGAAAAAAGGTGTATGAATTTATCAGCTCCGTTGATTTTATTGTTTTTACTGCTCTTTGTTACATTCTGTTGTGTTAATTAACATTTATTATGAATATGCATTAGTTTTAACATCTTTGTTTTGTTACAGGGATCGAGTATTTAAATTAAATATGACAGACATTAGTCAGTCACACTGCGAGGTAAGAACTTGTTTTAACATAACAAAATTATCCTCAAAGCATAAAGAAAACATTAACTATGGTCCTTAGGAAGAAAGGTTCTAAAAGCCACTTTTCCGGCACTACTCGGGATATTTAATGCATCTTTCCTTCACATAAGGCTTTCCTACATTTCCCCACCTGAGTGTCATAGCCTTTTCAAAGGCAAAACTCTTCTGTAAGCACTGCAGTTTATACTTGCAAATTTTACTTCCCTTTTATGCCGAAGGAAAAACTGAAGAATTAAAATTGTTTAAATGGTACTTGCTTAAATTACCATGAAAAAGATCTCTTTTATTTCAAAACGTATAAAAAGTGTGAATTATGTTACCCTATGCTTGGTTATAATATAAAATGCTTTTAGCTTATGCAAAGAGAATTTTTAAGAATATGAGATGAAGTTTCAAAGGAATTGCCTCTTCTTATTTAATATCTAACATTAACTTTTCGTTCAAAGTTAATTAAGAATTTATTTACTTCATTTTTAATTAATTGCATAGCAAAGTCCTTATTTCATATAAGTCACTAGTGATCCGCCCCGGATTTGCATGGGTGAAGTATTATGGATTTTACTTACATAAAGACCTGCCTCTTGAATCACCCTATCTTTTAAAAAAACCGCATCAAAATCCGTTTCGTAGCTTCGAAGATTTAAGCATACATAGGGACAGGTAGCGGAAAGCGAGTTTGTTTTATACTATGTAAATAAATAAAGATAAAAGAATTAGCTTGATTATATATTTGACTAGACATTTACATTTCAGCGCGATGCATTATTACTTGAAGCAAGTAATGTAGCGCAGTGTGTCAGTAAGGGCAAGTCGGAGCCCTTTGAATGTAGAAATCACATAAGGGTGCTGCAACCTTTGGGTGATGGCGAGAGGTTGTACGTTTGTGGAACTAACGCACATAACCCCAAGGACTGGGTAATTTATGTAAGTTCTATGTTTGAATACAATTTTTTTTAGTAACTCTATATCACTAAGTATCTTCTAAGAAATTTCACTCACATTTTACGACCCTTCGCATCTATTATTTACAGCTCTAATTGAAATTCTAACCTATTATTTATAAACACCTGGTATTGACGTCCAGTCTTTGGCGTGTAATTGATAGGTACATACCGAACCCTCACATGATATATCATTATTGTTCACAGTTGAATCTGACACATCTACCTCGACATGAGTACGTGCCCGGGGTGGGGCATGGGGTGGCCAAATGTCCATATGATCCGGCGGACAACAGTACAGCCGTCTGGGTAACGCAAGGCAATCCTGGAGGCCTACCCGCACTATATGCGGGCACTAACGCAGAATTCACTAAAGCAGACCCAGTAATATTTCGGAACGACCTCTTCGACTTGCGAACAGGACAAAAGAAATTCAACTTCAAGAGAACATTGAAATACGACTCAAAGTGGTTAGACAGTAAGTAATTTAAACATTCTCGATTTGTATGACATAAATCATTGAATTGAGCACTAAACTTGGAACATTGAGTATTGCGATAAAGGCTAAGCTTTTGAGATATTTTATTACACAGTTAAATGTCTGACTTGATTTACGGATGTTCGATTTGAAACTTGAAACCTTATTATGAAAATTAAGGCCAGGAAAACTACTGAATTTTTTATAATGTTTCATATGACCTCATAAACAAAACTTCTAACAGGCAGGTTTGAAATATTAAAAATAGTCATGAATTTTCTGTATTTAAACACTAAAAATCCTATTTATTCCCCAGAAACTAACTTCGTCGGCTCCTTTGACGTCGGAGAGTACGTCTTATTTTTCTTTCGGGAAACAGCGGTCGAGTTCATGAACTGCGGCAAGGCTGTCTACTCGCGCGTGGCCAGGGTTTGCAAGCACGACACGGGCGGGAAACATATATTAAGTCAGAACTGGGCGACGTATCTAAAAGCTAGATTAAACTGCAGCATACCTGGCGAATTTCCCTTCTATTTTGATGAAATTCGTGAGTTATTTTTTTTTCTTATTATTATAAAGCTTATATAAGCAAGCAAAGGCTACTTAATAAAAGTAGCTTTTGCTTAATAATAACATTTATTTAGTAACTGAGCAGCAGTGTTATTAAAGAACACTTTTGTCATCATTCTTAGTCGTGTTCTATCTAGTACAAAACTACTGTCCGTATTAATTTCAAGAATAAGTATAATATTAACCAACCATGACGTCTTTGGATCATCTTATGTTATGTCCTAACTGCCATGACTCCTGTACAGCTGCGAGGATCTGGGAGCGGCCAACGATAGAGCAATCAACGTAGCCATATACTGGTCAAAAATAATATAATATTTTATATTAGAATATAAAAGTTATTTTAGTATTTTTTAGTTTGTAGGTAGTTTTGTAAATATTGTTATTTTAAATAAACCTATTTATGTTGTTGAATGAATAGATAATGAAATTTTTGATGAGTGTGAAAATATTGTATTTGTTTTAAAATAGTGTATTAGGACTGTATAGAGGTTGGTTGTCACCAGAAAGCGTGTACCAGATGCCTGGCGACCCTAGCCGGTTCTACGCTGCGTTTACTACGGGTGCCAGTGATGGGCTCGTTGGCTCCGCCATTTGTACTTACACTATGGAAGACATACAAGAAGCTTTCAGTGGCCGCTTTAAGGAACAAGTCAGTACTATTTGCATATTGACTTAAGAACAAATGTGTGTTATTGACTTCCATTTTGCTAACAATGAAATTAAATTCAGATTTCATAATGTTATTTTATACACACAGTTAAATTGTTGAATCTATATGTTTTAATATAAAATGCTTCGTGCCTATTTACTGAAATCAAAAAAGCAAGATTTAATTTTATATTTAAGGTCTTTATATTAGAGACCTTATATAAAGGCACAAACCACAGCAAATGCTATTCGGGTAGCATAAATCAAGACTCTTAATAACATTTTAATAAGTAGACTTAAGAATCCTTAAGAAGAACTAGAGCGGCTAGCCTAGCTAATCTGTAAAAACCCGTGATTCCTATGAAAAAAAAAATTAACATAATAAAGACATTGTGTAACCAGTGTGTCATTTACAGGCTACGTCTAATTCGGCATGGCTGCCGGTGCTGCGCGCTCGGGTGCCCGAGCCGCGGCCGGGAACGTGTGTCAACAACACAGAGGCACTGCCAGACAACGTACTCAACTTCATAAGGTAGGTAATCTTTAAAACATCGAGTCTAGAGGATATGCTTTTTATTTATTACGAGTATTTCTATTCTTGTGTAAATGATGTGTATGATGGGAAAAAAGACCGGTCACAAAAACAATTCTTAGATTAATGCCAACTCTGCATAGTGGGCAAAAAATTAGCTAAAACGGTTCGAAATATATTTCTGGTTTATTTTACAATAAACGGACTTTTATTAATGAGCAATTACGGGAAATGTGATTATAATGGACATGTTTTTATCACATACTTGTAAGAGATAAATAATTGTTTTAACTGTAATATTTGACCTGTTCATTGCCTCCATTATTGACGACCTCCGTAGCGTAACGGTTAACATGCCTGAAAGCTAATCAGGAAGTCCCGGGTTCGATCCCCGGTCAGGTCAATATGAAAAATTATATTTTCTGATTAGCCTGGGTCTTGGATGTTTATTTATTTACAAAATATATTATCGATGAGTTAGTATCCCATAACACAAGTCTCGAACTTACTTTGAGGCTAACTCAATCTGTGTGATTTGTCCATATATTTATATTATTTATATTAATTTCATACGATCTGGCCGCAATTTACTTTAACTCAAAGTATACATGTGCTGCTAAACTAAGTAGACATCAATGTTTCTCTATACTCTTGTTATTTTGTAAGAATGTTTGATATGTCAACATTAAAATATTAGTTCAGCTTACTTTAACCAATTAAAATTTAATTTGAACATGCTTAATCTAAGATTTAATTTTATAAAAAAAAAAATGTTATAACTTTGATTGAAGAAAAAATATAACAAAGTCAAAAAGTTAAAAGAATTTCGCCCTAAGCTTTTTATTTTCTAGAACAAAAAGCTCATGCCAATATATAAACTTCAAAAACACTTAACGATTTCGTTCTTTATTGCTATAACCAATAACTGTGCTCAATATCGCACCCCGCTCTAATCCGCACAAGACCTCACATTAGTTTCGCGACTCGTATATTCTCTAATTGGGTCACACTCGCGTGCTTTAATTGATGACGTGGTGCGAAAACCGTAAGTAGCGTCTTTGTTCCCCTTCTATTTTTATCGCCAATTTAGAGGTAACATTGCAGACGAAGAAATATCGCGTTCATTCCCGAAAAGTTATTTATGTACACATAAAATTGTAAGTATTCACACACATAAATGCTTTAACGATCGCCGAAATGGGCTTGAAGTTTAATGCACTTTATGTGAAATTAAGATGCCAAAAAGCTTTTTATTGGAATTTCACGCTGTTAGCCTCCGATAAAGTTTTACGGAGCATTAAGTGCGAGGATGGCATCGAACGTATTATGTCAATACTTGGAACCCAATGGCGCACGGTTCGACAGACGCATTGTTTTGACTTGGAGTAGACTCTCCTGCACGTTGTTCAGCTGTATTCTGGTGTTTGCTTTTTAAAAATACCACAACGTAATTTTTTATAAAAAAATAAAAATCGCAGATTTTAATTTAAAAAAACACTAAAAGGGCTTTTATTTTCCTATGAAAATTATTTACACTATCCAAAGAAAAGGTAATTTGTAAACTGATTTTAGGGTATAGGCCTCTCTAAAAAACAATTAACAAAGCGACACGTTTTTGGAAGCGTTAATAAATATTTCTAAGTCTGGAACACATTTCTCTAAATGCGATTTTTTTTTTCTATAAACGCGAATTGGACTGGCTAAATCTTTGAAATACTTCTCTTTTGTGACAGATCACATCCTCTGATGGACTCAGCAGTGAGGCATGAGGGTGATGCGCCTGCATTCTACAAGCGAGACCTGGTGCTCACAACGCTGGTGGTAGACCGCCAATTCGTTGACATGTTGACTGATGACATCACGTATACAATTTTTTACGCAGGCACCAGTAAGTAGACACCATAACTAGTATACTTAAACAAAGTTGTTTAAATAATTCTAATAAATAAAACTTTTTTAACATCACATAAAAAAAATCATAATAACTTTTCCATGTATCCAACTTTTATAAATTTACTAACCATAACCTCAAACAACACCATCTGAAGTAGTATAGTATTTCAGACCCTGAAGCGTAAAGTGTTACTTTCCCAATTATAATATTAAAATAAAATGAAAAGATATATGACACTTGAATATTTAGTAGACCAAATCTTTAAAAATCTTTAAAAATTTATCAATAACTGGGAATCCTATGAGATGTTATCATACTATTAAATTTTGATCGTAGGTGCAGGCGAAGTATACAAGATAGTGCAATGGGCTGGTGGGGGTTCTCGTGTGGCCGACGTATGGCGAGCAGCAGGAACAGAGCCAGTGCGCGCGCTGGCCATCTCTCGGAGAATCCATGCCTTGTATCTGGCCACGGATTACCGGTTACGGCAACTACCACTGCGTGCCTGCTCGCATCGGTTAGTATACAAAGCAAATAATTAAATCAAGCGCGCCTGCAAATTATTGAAAGGCAAATTATAATGGTCCTTTTTTTTTTTTAATAGTTTATACGGCCATGGAATCTAGTCCTTTAAGGCCTTTCTTGAATTTATTAATCTTCTTCAGTCCTACTTAAGTCAGTCGAGTCAAAAATTCAAGTCAATAGTCAAGTCCAGTCAATCAAGTAAGTAAGTCTAGTCTGAGTCAGATGGCTAAGTGAAGCGGTGGAAAAAATTCACTTAGCTATATCATGGAGATTTTGGTGACAAAGATAAAAAGTCACGTAATCGACACTGTATCACTTCCCAACACTCACGCTTGTTCACGAACAATTTGCAAATAATAAACCACCAATAATATGCACAAACACTCGAAAAAACCTAAGTTTTGGAAATTAAATACAGCGTGGACATAGACAGTTTGCTGTCTCTCCAAAAACCCCTATATTGGTGCTCTACATGTATGAATGTCAGTTGAAAACTTGTCAATTATAACAATAGATTAAAAAAAAATTTTGCGTAACATCAAAGACCGCGCGCGGATTCGAACTTCTTTGAGACCGCGCGCGGATTCGAACTTCTTTGATTATAACCATAATACAGTATTATCAAATTGTAAGCTGATAGTTTTTTAGGCGTGCAGTTATTATTTATTTTTATGTTTGGGTTTGTTTAAATGTGTTTTTAGATTTGGAAGTGAGTCCGTATGTAGTTCCTAATTCTAGACGGGTGTTAAGGTCGATCGAGCTTGAATTGTACATAAAATTGTTTTTTACTCTAGCTATGACAGCTGTCTTCGATGCGTGTTAGACCCTTATTGTGGTTGGGACAAAGAGGTTGGAGCGTGCCGTCCTTATACTCCTGGTCTACTCCACGACGCCACCAACTCCACTCCATCCATATGCGAGGCCAGCGCACCTCTGAGAACAGTGCGGGCTGGTTATGGGCAAAGTGTCCATCTCGCTGCCTTCGGAAGAACTCCAGAAGCCCTAAAAGATCAGCTAGTGATCTGGTATCATCATTCGAGGGAGAAGGGGAGATATAAAATTAATTTCAAGTAAGTGTTACAATTTATAATACATTTTTTTTATAATTGGGTATATAATAGATCTTAATGTGGCTGAGTTGTACCTATGCAGTATCTTAGCTCGTAAATTAGATAAAAGTTTTAATACGAAAAAGGAAAGTCTTTTTGTATTTTCGGATCATATTTTTGAATTTAAAGAAGAAGATATTAATACTTTTAATTCTCTTTCATTTAAAACAACGATTAGTTCTTAAAATGACATTAAAATAAACTAGGTAAGAGCACACTCGATCATCTGTACAGATACGCCTCGTGTTACGAATAAAATTATTTTAGCCCAAGAACTAATGCTACCTGCTCTAGTTAAATTAATGGTTCTAGTATTTCAATGTAAAATGATACTGGTATTTCGGGTGGTCATGTCGTGAATATTATATTAGATTAACTTTTACCCCGGCTTTGCTCGCGTAAAATCCACGGGAACAGTAATTTTTTTCATTTTATCAATTCCTTGTATGTAAATGGTGGATCCATTCATTCATTTATTCATTCTCTTAGATGAATAGGGCCTATTTCCTTTTGTGTACGTATAACTGTGTATGAGAAATTTCAACAAGATTGGTTTTGGTAGAAATATTGTGAAGAGATAAAAAATAAAACTTTATTTTGCATTTACAAAATTAGTTGGGATTATGATGAATTAAATGAACTAGGCTTAGGATAGTTCTTATTAAGATTAATTTAATTAATTTTGAGTGAAATAGGTTATACAATACATTTGTCGACTCTATATTTAACTTCTCATCTCTACACCAAAAATATATAACTATATTTTCTGACAGTTGGGAACGAGTACTGCAGAGCTCCGAACGCGGTCTAGTCCTACTTTCAGTGTCCGACACCGATCGGGGCCTCTACGAGTGCTATTACGGTCCAACACTAATAGCGTCATATAATCTAGATATTGATGTACACAGGTATGTAAAGATTGATGATACTTTACTTGAGAGAGAGAGAGGCTTTACTTACTTTTACCTATTTAATTTATTCTAATTTATCATTGATTTGTAGGTTACTCTTACATTTTTTTTTCTTGTGTGAGAATTTATATGCAAGTAGTATTAGTATGATGTGTGCAATCTCGATTGAAGCCTATTACGAATATTACTACTGTTGGAAATTCGTAACGTCATGCCAAGCTGATATTTATAGGCACACTTGCAGGTTACTCAAATGTAGAGTTTGATATTTTGAGTATTTTATACATTTTTATGTTATTTTTAGCTAAAGAATCTATTTCTCCGTTGATAAGTAAAAAAAGGAAAGCTCTTTCTCTACATTCTATTTCATGATTTGAATGAGAAGACTTGAGAATGAAGTATAAGCCGTTAGTTTGTATAAATATTTAAATAGCTAGGATATAAAATTAAAAGCTTTCATAAACATTATGCAAATGCTGAAATACTGGTTAGTGCTAGTTACTTTGAATATTAGCAGCTGCTGGCCACGCTAAATCACTTAGTTCAGATGTTGAGATGTGCGATGTTATGAGTCGTTATACTAAAATAAATTGTCTAAAACAGAACTCTCATGAGCTTACCTTATACGGTTTAAATATGAACCGTATAATTTTAACATAGTATGAAACGTAAGTTTTTTACTTTAATGAAACTTAACTTTTACTCATTATTGTAACTCATATATTAATGTTATTTTAGTATCCGTTTTTTTAATAGGTTTTAATTATGTTTTCAAACTCCATGTATCAAAACTCTGTATAAATTATCAAACAATTACCATTACCTTATCATGCTAAAATGCATGCTCACTAGTAGGCTTCTTTTTTCATTTTCCACTGTTTTTATGATTTATTGCCAAACAAAATCAAATACAAATAAATTATTCAAAAATATTGTTAAAAAAATTATGTGTTAGTATGCATTTCGAATACCTACTGCATGTAGGTGGTACTTGAGCATAAATCTCAAAACATTTTGTGTTCGTGACAGGTGCACCCAGCCCAGCAAAACACAGGAGTACAAGCAAGTTTACTCGGACTGGTGCCACGAGTTCGAGAAATACAAGAGCGCCATGAAAGCCTGGGAATCTCGACAAATGGTAAGCTATGATAATTACATACAAATTAATGTTATTTGGCGCTTATACCTATTATAGAATTCTTTTATCAAGTGCTAACCAACTGAGTTCCATTTCCAAGTTAAAATAAAGACCAGTCTTCGTAAAAGAAATATAGAAATCCTTTGTTAAAATCTCTGATATATCTGTAATATTTTACGTTTATCCATAAAACAAATGAATATAATGATTCCTATTTGATATTTTTGTATTGGGTTAACAAATGTTCTGGCTAAACATGTGGGCACGTTAATTGTTTATTGTTAGAATCTTACAAATATAGGTCAAATTATCCTGGGAAAATATAACTTACTTAACAGATGTATTACAAAAAAGACAGAAAGTCAATTGTTTCTCTACTTGCACCTCGGCATAAATTGCTTTAATTCATGTTATTAATTTAAAATGTTACCTAACCTATTACCGTCATTTTTAAAAATATTGCCAGTTTTATGATCAAATTATTCCCCTCAGTTATTCACTGTAATTGCCACCCAATAAAATTCCTAGATAACTACAATCGGGTCTTATCGAATTATCAAATTCCATGTGTTTTATTTCCACGCACCAAATACACAGTTTATTACAAGCAATTTTCTACTTTTCGACATAATAACTGTGAGGAACGAATACCTCATACCTTTCGCATTAAGTAATTATCCAAAATCATGAAGAGTAATAAAACGTTAACGTTGTTTTACCCCCTGCCTATTTTTAGGGCGAAACTTGCCTTGCTGTCATAAAAATTTAACATGCAAAATAAAAAATAAAAAAATTCTTAAATAAAATTTAATAAGTAACTGTATTTATATTTTGCTATATATTTTGCATCTTTTCAGCTATATACCTTAAAAAATATTTATTTATTACATGTCACTTGAGTTTTGAATAATCAAAGCTCAATTAATCTTCAAGCCAAGTCATTCTAATTTTATTATTTTATTCAACGTTCCAATCCAATGATGCAATATTTTAAAAATATGTGACTTGTACCACTATCAATTATTGGTTAAACACCAAAAATTCAGTTGTTCAGTTAAGTATGCAGTGCACTGTGCAACACCAATACTAATCGATTTTCGAATTTTCAGCAATGCTCCAAAAACCTAAACGCATCAAGCCAGCAAAACAGCATGGCGAACGAGATCGTGGCCTCACTGCGGTGATAGGGCACAGCTTGGTGATAAATGAACGATTACGCACACCAAGCACCGCTGACATAAACTATCCGATATTCCGACAATGGCCACCGCCCGACATCCCGGCCCCAACTACTGAAAAACTAACTCTACTGCTACTTTGGTTTTCGCCTTTTCAGTTTGGGTTTATTTTTTACACCCCGGTATGGTTTGTGTGTATAACACACATGTGTTCATAATGAATAATAAAACTACAACAAAATAGATAGTTCAGTGTAGTATCGTATAAAAATTGTGTTTATATCGTATACCAAGTAACTTTATGCTAAAAGCATTCCATTACTGAAATAACATTTACTTTTAATATGTGTGATGTGATCAGCATTTGCAAGAACTCTATTATATTTATTGACTTGATGTAAATATTGGCCAACGCGAAATCACGGTACTGAATGTATTGTAACTTTCAATAAAGACTCAACAACAAGTGATTACTACCAAAATATTCTTAAATAAAGTGAGATAAGCGATTAATTAAATACCACATTACGAAAACTTACAACATTATAGAAGTAGGCGTCCCTATTACAGATTTTGGAAGATAGTTACAAAACTGTGCAATTCTTAAATAAAATTTCTAGATAAAAGAAGCATAAGCATAGTGGTAAGGTGGTGTGAATCATCTTTCGACAGTCAATAGTAGGAGCGAAAGGGGAACAATAATGTAGTGAGGGGATGATCTGTTAAAATAGATTTGTTGCGCGCCGCGCCGGAGACTGCGCGCTTGATGGATGACTGACTTCTGCTCAACTTTGTCCGCAAGTTTGTTTTTCTTTGGAAAAGGGAGCATGAACATCCGGGGAAAAGCATAGTTTATGTTATTGGTGATTTGTTGAGATTAATTGTTTAACTACTAATAATGTTGTTGATTGATGCGACTGATAATACCTAATAATATCTAGCTGAAATGTATCTTCCTTATCTCAAAATGTGCGTTTAAAACAATGATTAGTTTTAGCATTGAAGACAAATGTTTAGATCTATGTAAATATTTCATTAAAGGAATTTGTAAAGTTGTGAGGATAAGGTTCCACCAACACAAAATGCTGTGATATCAGTTCTCACTGGGAAGCCTGTTACTGAGCTGTCAAATGATATTTATTACAGTGATTTCACTCAAAGTCCTAGTAGATAACTCCTTTGGGAAACAAGAAAATTTATTTAAACACTTTTTGTCAATAAAATTAATCGAAACAGTTTATTTTATTTTGATAGTTTTTTTAGTAAATGAATATGTTTAGAGTACGCTCGCATGAAACAAATTAATTAAATGAGCAATATGAACGCCAATTTAGGTCTAAGATAAATGTATTATTAAAAGCTTAATATGTACGGGGAAAGCGATAGACTTTCGTGATTTGTTTTTGTGATGTTGTGTTATGTTGGAAAGGCGAGTAAGGATTCTTACTTATAGCATTCGAGTAGACTGTTATTCCTTAATGTGCTGAAGTTTCTGTTTGTATGGTGGAAAATAGTTTGACGTTATCAGTTTGTTGCACTAAAATGTAATTTTAGGCCCGGCTTCGGATATCCAAACCGAATTTATAAGTAATAGCGGTTACGTTGTCATCTCCATTGTTTTGTAACATTCTCGCTAGAATAGTGCCTTGTGAAGCATGCTTACGGTGTAATGAAACTTATTTAAATTATTACTAATTAGATAATAAATATTTTTATGTACGATGTAAAGAAGTTGGTTAGATTTTAGAATGATTCATTGTAGCAACTGATTCGTAAATAAAGCAATAATGTTCCACAGAATTAAGAGTCGCCAGTATTATAATGACTATTGCAAAATTAGGTAGATAGTGTGATAACGGTATAGTTCTAAATATCAAATGTCATAACTTATTTTTTTTTCCATTGTACCATGTTTTAATATCTAGTAAAAATACAATCTAATTTTTTTAAGTTCATACATACATTACGTGTGTGTATATTTTGGAATTTAAACATGGTACAAAGTTAAAGTAAGTCCAATTTATATATGATTCAGATCCAGATTTTTATGCATTTAAAACGCAGCATGCAAATGACTACACTGATAGGTTTGTTGATTACAAGTCCAAATCACATAAATGTAAAGAAAAGTGTTATTGTAAAAATAATGTAAATAAATCTATGAATTTTTGGTAGACAGATTGCTATTATATGTTTATTGTAAAAAATATTTAAGCGATTAAATAAGCGATTGTTTTATAAAAGGAATACAAAAATAAATTATTTTAGAACTATTTTTCGTTTTTTAATTATTATTATTGAAATCTTAACATGTATTGAAACTGAAAAAAAAATTGTCAACTTCGCTTTAAATGAATCAAAATAATGCTTTTAAGTCTCTCAACTTAAAAAAATAAATAATTGACAAATTGTTGTTTAAATATATGCTTCAGTAATAAGCATTTTAATAAATTTAAAGTCTGTCATCTATTATAGCTAATCAACGAGAAAGAAGCTAGTTAACGAAGTGGTATAATGGGCGCCAATTTATTTATTTTTTTAATGTTTGTTACTGAAGCATATATTTAAACAACAATCTGTATTTTAGATAAGTTGAGTAATTTAAGCATTATTTTTAACCGACTTCAAAAAAAGGAGGAGGTTCTCAATTTGTCGGGATGTTTTATATTTAACATTACGTTGCATTTTTGCAAGTAAACGTTCCAGCATCATCTCACCTTAGTGATATGGAATGTATATAAAAATACCTAAATCTGAGGATGCCTCGTTTAGAGGTAAAATACGTGTCGAAAGGAATGTGTGTGCAAACTAATGATAGCGGGCAAGCTGGGTCAGTAGTGGGTGTGCGCCGGTCGGCAGTAGTTTACATGAACTAACTGTAGGCAACGTAATTTGTTAAGTATCTACTTGTAATTTTTACTTCCGCAAAGTAATGTCGAATCTACTAAATATCTAAATATCAGAAATTTGAGATGTTGTAGTGTATATACCCTTTCAAACAAAAAAAAATATAATCTGCCGTCTTTGAGTAATCGAGTATACATAATAAAATATTCCGACGAATTGATAGGCTCCTTTTTTTGAAGTCGGTTGTAAATAAGTCTTAATTATACATTTCACGAGTCGAGAGTTATAATTTGCTTACATTAGCAATGAGAATTTCAGAAATAATTTTTATAAATCCGTTTACGGCCAATGAAATTGTAATTTGAGTATCGTAAAGCGGCTGTCTTAGATTGTCGAATTGGCGAACATCATAGAATTTAATTACCAAAGGAGGGAAGAATAATTGGCGAGTCGCCGGTAATGGCTACGGTTTACGCGCAAATTAATAGATTCCTGTTGCAGCCTCGCTGAACCTTCCCTAGCTCCTGGACTCATTTTGATATTAATTGCTGACCTAATATCCAACTACTAATGTACTTTATTATTTTACTCATTAATTGCAGCCCTGCTGCGGAAATATTTTTTATAGTTTCTGTTTTTGCGTTTAATGATCAAGCTTTATCCTAGACCGATTTTTTTAATAAAAATATAATCGTTATAAAAACGGAAATTTTTGTTACTTTATTACTTGTCCGTAGAGATCTATAACCATCTAGTGAAGCTTGACCGTTTTCCTTCAATGGTTAGGGGTGGTAGTCAACAGTCAATAAATATGATACTGATTGATTAGCTAATGGCTACGCTCTATTTAACATAGCGGGTTGTTTTGATTAATTGAATTCGTCTACACATTTTATCCAAACTTACAGATAGACTATCGACAACAGTTTTATTAACAAAATCTTACTGTTTTGACGAGACAAAGTTATTATTGTAGTAGGTATGCTGTTTTGTATGTACTGCGGATTTGTGAATAATTTAAGAGACGAGCGTTCTGTGATTAAAAAAATACAGAAGAAAGTTAACTTAAAAAGAAATATATGTGGGAAGTGCTGCTCATACCATCAGTAGGTAACTTTCTGCTAACTACAGCCATTGGTGAATTAAATACGCTTTCTCATCTTGGTTGTTTAAGCAAAAGGAAATCCACTGTTATCACCGCCGGATACATCCATACTTCCATACTAATATTATAAATGCGAAAGTCTGTCTGTCTGTCTGTCTGTCTGTCTGTCAGTCACCTCTTCACGGCTAAACTGCTGGACCGATTGTAATGAAATTTGGTAGGGATGTAGTTAACGAACTGAGGTCAAACATAGGCTACTTTTGGACGCGATATAACCGAGTCCCACGCGGGGCGAAGCCGCGGGGAACAGCTAGTATAGCTATATATTAACCAGTTGGCGGCCTGCATCCAACCAGCGTCTTTTTATCTCTATTGATTAGCAAAACGATGAAAAGACGACAGTTTGTGAATTCCTCTGTCATTAGCCAGTAGCTACGTAGATACCATTGCGGAATACTTCATCAGACGTTCGGGAGAAGCAAACTTTCCGTACAATATAAATTACAACAAATTATAAGCCTATAATTTTATTATTGTTTGGAGAATGTGACGGGAGCGACAGGGATATGCTCGACCGCCACAAAGGGAAGATCTTCCCGCCAGGCCGGGTGTTATGCCTGGGGAACCGCGGCTCCAACGATGTCTTGTCGGAGGTTGTATTTATGCTCCAATCCGTAGAAACTTTGCAAGCGCGATTTAGACTTTCATAGTAATTTGCCATCTTGTATGCAATTCTGAGATTGTTGCTTTTAACGCCATCTGTGGTGAGTCTTTGTAGATATTGTTGTGGCGCTAGTGTCGCCACAATTGCATCAATAAAAATCATACAAATTGATATTAATTCAATGTGTACAGAGGACTTCCTGCTGAAAAACAGTAAAAATGTAAAGGCGCTAAAGTAGCAGTATTTATCTCACTTAAATATAATCACTGCTTTCCTACATACAGGAAAAATATAGGAATCAATATTGACGAATACATCGATGTACCTGTAAATATTTTTCGTGCGCTCAACCACCATTTTGAGTTATTTTTATCTCGACTTATCTTGAAACAACGATAATTTTGAAAAATTAATAATTACGTAAAATGATCTTTAAAAGTCGATGAAAATTTTTATGTATTTTTTTTATTGTTTAGTAATACCTTAATAATTACAAATTACAATCGGATGGATAGGATGGTACTAACCCATAATACATTAACTTAACTAATTTATTAAAATAAAATCAGTAACATCTGCTTGTCTTCCAAAATTCAGTGTAGCTGAATGCATGTACAAGTTGCATTTAAGTTAAACTTTGCGGCATACCAGCATATTAAAGTATTAAAATGCAGAACCACCGTCGCTCAACTTTGTACAGAATAAAGCATGCAACTGGGCGAACATGTCAGTCTTGAAAATCGTATTTCTGCTCTGTTATGTAAAGTTACTCAACTAAAAATGAATTAAAAGTACGTAATTTTCTTTCCTTTGGGCGAAGTCTCCAGAACATACGCATCTGTTCGCTTAATGTGAATGGCTTTGTTACATCAGTTATCTAATTATAAAAAAAAAATAACTGCATCATCATTGACAGGCTTTTACATTCCACTGTTGGGCATATGCCATTCAACAGTACATGCTACTTATTCACTACAGTCCTGTGCTAGTCGTAAGCACATAACTACTAGTAACAGTAGCCTTTATTAAGGCCTAAGTTTTTGTAATTATTTACTTTTCTGCCCTGATTATGTTTACATGAACATTTTATGCATAGCTATTACATAATATATATTATTATATATTTAGATCAAATATGTAAAGTTTAAGATACCAATTAATTAAGTATTAACTTCCATTTTTGGTTTTCTCTCATTGGAAATGTCCCTACATATACCTTATAACAAATACCTAACTATTTATTTTTATTTAGTATGTGTAGGTTATATTATATTATTTTATATTTATATCTTTGTGTGTGTATATTTATTTACGCATAGAACTAGGAACGCGGCTCTAATAGAAGAAGCATGACAAGCTAAACTGTCTTACCACTCATACACGATATTTACGTGTATGCCATCCTTGGGTTCACAGTCTACTAATGTCTATTGCGGAGTATATACAAGGACAACAAAAAAAATCAATTTTGGGTATTAATGCCGATTTATGCCTTCACAATATGTAAAAATAATTGTATAAATCCAAATATGAGTTCTCCTGATACTTCTTTTTACGTTTTATACAAGTTAAAGCCTTATATTATGTAAAATACTACAGCAAATTCAACGCCATTTTGAATGAAAAAAATATTATTCAGTCAAGAACATGTGCTAAGCATAGTGTTGTTGCTCTTACGTTTCTTTCGTCAAGTATCGATAAACGAAGTTAGAAGGCAAGTTTGGAGTAAAATTCGGGTTTAATTATCAACATAATTCTTGTAGGTAAATCTCAACGGGAAATGAGTGAAGAAACCAGATAGATAGATAGATAGATATACTCTTTATTGTACCATTATCATACAAATTATACATGTTGAATACAAATACAAACAATGTGTACAAAGGAAACCAGTTTCCGAAATTGCTAGTGTTACCATTAAATTCCGGAAGATGCCAATTATTCTTGTTTGTAACGTCTTACTAAAAATGTTTACTTATTATGACAATCTATACTCGAGTGGGGTCTGAAATGAGAACGCATCACGTCCACAGTACAAAATAAAATGTTCAATGAAAATAGGTTAAGCTGTGAAAAAGCTCTAGGGGTATTAGTGGGGAAAACACCTAATGCCTGGAAAATATATGGGTGAGGGGTAGAAGGGGGAATAAGTCTAACTACAGACAAAATTCATATATAATAAAAAAAAATATCAAAACAATGATGCCAGGCCTTAGAGGGTCCAATGACCTCTGTGACGCAAGAGTGTGCAGGTTGAATTGAGCTTTTACCCACTTGATATGAATTAATAATCAAAAAAGGAAACGGACGCCAAAAAAAACATTACAGCAGCTATTAAATATTAGCCCTACAGTATATTTACTTTAGAAGCCACTAATACATTATGCAAGCAACTTGAAATCGTTAAATCAAGCATGACTAATATGCCCCACGACGTCAAACCGCCACGCGTAGGGTTTGCCCCTTCTACCATACCAAGCCTCGGGGGAGGTGGCATGGTCAAGACACCTGTTTCCACGAAACGTAATCGTACCATCGCAGGCTACTCTTTAGAAGCTATCTATCTGCTATGTCATGGACATGAAGGCTGTCCCTAACGTGGTGGGAGTTTCTAACGCGGTCTTTCCGCGATATTTCACACATCCAGTGCGGCGGACAGTTCTAATGATGGTTTTATAGACCTGACTCTTGAACCTGACCGGCATTCTGAACATTCACAAGTGAAACCAGCCATCTCAGGCTATTTTGCTCATGCTCCTGTTTGCTTCGACTTCTGGTTATTTTTTCATATTGTTTCATGATATACTTATCGTGTCGAATCTGGCTAATTATCACCACCGCCAAAACTAGTACTCCGGAACTGACAATGCATTGTTTGTGATTTAATAGTTTAAAAAATATAATTCTTCAAGTCAGACCATGCTAGCCCATACAGATATAAACCTTACATAATGATTAAATTTAAATAGTTTAAATCAAATATTAATAAAAACCAATAAAAAAATAACAATAATAATTCAACGTATTCTCGATATATCGATGCTACGCGAATCTGTTACTTCACTAATTTTGCCTGCTGTCATGTCAGAATGGCAACAAATAGACGTAATAATTTTACGAATGGAATGAGTTATTACTTTTTAGAGTGACGATAAGCATTGAACATCGTGTCTCTGTCACTGAAAAATATATATATGACCATCGCGTGAAAACACATTATTATCTCACTAATGATACATACCTATTAATTATAATTAATTATATGGTTTCGTGCGATTGGCAAGTCGTCCTGGTTATTTAAAACATAACAGATTTTTAATATGGATATAGTCACTATAAGATGTTATTAGGTTAGCTTATTATGCAACTAGCGACCCGCCCGGCTTTGCATGGGCATAATAACCTTGCTCTTAAATCAATCTATCTATTAAAAAAAAAAACGCATCAAAATCCGTTGCGAAGTTTTAAAGATTTAAGCTTACAAAGGGATATAGGACAGTGATAACCGAAGACAAGAGGTCCGCTTAAGAAGGGACTGAATAAATTAACCGGCTTGGTATTACATGGATCTCATAACTTTTGACAGTAGAACAACTAAGCGAGAATTTTTATAAGTTATGTTTTTGATGGTAGTTATTTCTTTTTGTAGATTACAGAGAACTACTTTACGACTTACATATTGCCTCTTGATAACGCAGGCGAAGTATAAGTATGCAGGTACACTGATTCGTTCACTGCGAATGTAACTTTTTTATCCTATATATTTATATGGGATTACAAAGTTATTTATGCAGTTGGTGTATCTAGAAAACTGGACCGAAATTGCAAAATATTTTAGTTTTCCCTTGGGTTATATACTAAACATTAATTACATTGGAAAAACAGATAGGTTTACAATAATATAATACATATTCTATTCTAAAAAAATAAAAATTTAAAAAAAATAAAATAAAATTACATTCTAAATTTGAAGCTTATGTATATGCTGCAGTGCCACTACCGCGCTCCAAGATTCTTGCTCTGACTGCAACAACGCAATTTTCTGATATAACTGCAAATCTATTAACAGATTTGGTACTTAACATTTGGCCATAGCCTAGATGCCCTATGGATATCAGCTCATTAAGATTAGTTCAGTTTATCATATTCAGTGCTGTTATTTGAAAGAGCGAGTAAAAATAATTTTATAATGTTGCTTTAGTTTATGGAAATTAAGTAAACTGTGACTAATAGATAAGACATATATCGGGCATAAATTTATACCAATTTTCCAGTCAGAATTTCAAAAGAGAATTTTATTGTAAGTTCACTCATCTATAAGTAGGTACATATCAATTCGAGGATGAAATGGCTTCGTTTTCCTGTCTATCTATTTAATTAGATCACGTATTCAAACATAACAATAAATAATAGTAATTACTAGTAATATCACACGCTAATAATACTCCATGTATCAGTACTATTATCTATTCTGTGGTATCACGAGCGTAAATAGGCTAAAGTAACTGTGCGCTTTTGGGCGAGGTTCGGTGTGCTGGAAGTAACATTTTCCCTTGAGGGTTTCCAGCATATGGAATCTCATTTTGTGCACCTGTCCGGTGTACAATTTGGCGAATGGTCATGGTACGAGCGCAGGTCGCGAAGACTACCCTGGCAAGTCTTTTAGATTATCCTTCCCGTGGTTGCTGCCTTTTATTGGTCTGGTTCCCTCAGAAACAGACGTAACTGAAACTATTAGACGGACCTCTACTCTACCCTACCCAAAATCGCATCCCTATTTAGTCCTTCCCGACTCCCATCCTCTGTCCCACTGCGGTACTTCATGGACCGGTATCGCGGGCACCACAAGATATTGATGGTGGGTAGGTAAGTGATCCATCCGCGTGTTTTTGCCGTGCGCGGGGACCCGTGCGGACAGATGAAGGAATCCTGGAGGTTGAGCCAAAGGGACTGCGGCAACACACCTCTTCGGTCTGGCTATTCGTCTTACACGGGCGGTTCCTGTTTAGCCAGCAGTGAATCAATCGGCTGAGACGTCCGTCCCTCAGACGACGTTTGGCGAGTACTCTAAAGGATCGCGGCCTGCAGTCGATGGCGGTATTGTGTGTTCGCGCTGTTCGCGACCCCTTACCGCCGGGGTTGGTCTCGCAGGTTGCTCTGGCGGAGTGCTATATCCCTTTAATAGCCCTGGTGTCTAGCAGACATCCCCATTTGAGGACTCCGTGGAGGGTGGGGAGTTAAAGGGACGAAAGCAAATTTACAATTTATTATGGCATCCCAACATAATAATAGTAAATATGACGCAAGAAAGGAGAGACGGGATGGATGCGCGGCGGCTTCGATCGGTCCGCAACCATCAACAGCCAAAGCAGGGCGTGCTGTGGATGGAGAACTGTCCCAACCACCTGCTGCGGTAATTATGGAGGTAAAGGGACAGCTGAAAGGTCGTCCCGCGTTTGCACAGAGGGTTGATCCCAATCCCGGGCCACCTGCCCAGGGCCTATCACGGACCTGTCAGGAGGGACCTGGAAAGGGTTATGTACCTCATAAACGCACGGTGGCCGAGGCTGAACCTAGATCTTTTAGGTGTGTGCAAATCAATTTACATCACTGCAAGGCAGCCGTAGCTATCCTTGCAAGGGAGTTACGACTGAAAAGGTATGATATAGCTCTTATACAAGAACCTTATCTTTACAAAGGCGAAATAAGTGGCTTTGGTAGTTTAAACAGTCAAATTTTCACCCACTGCACTACTAATGATTCAAGAACATGTGTCTATATCAGAGAAGGCATAGACGCCATGCTCTTGAATTCCTTATGTTACAGAGACCTAACAGCAGTCAAGGTTCAACAAGGGGCAGGCCAGACTGTGGTTATGGCTGCAGCCTACCTGCCGTACGAAAGCAAGGACCCAGTGTCTCCGAAACTGGACACACTCGTGAAACACGCTGAGGAGAGGAAACTGGGCCTTGTCATAGGTTGTGACGCAAACGCCCACCACATCATGTGGGGCAGCTCAAACAACAACGCGAGAGGAGAGAAGTTGGCGGATTATTTGATAAGTTCACCTCTTTTTATTCTCAATAAGGGTAACAAACCTACCTTCTTCAACTCTGTGAGAAGGGAAGTCATTGACGTTACACTGGCCTGCAGGAAAGCTTCTACCAAAATTGAAGGCTGGCATGTGTCGGACGAAACCACATTGTCTGACCACAACTATATATGCTTCAGGTACAAATGTGACAATATAATATCACAAAATATTCGCAAAAGGAACCCAAGGCATACTGACTGGTTATCGTACAGAGAAATGCTAAAAGTAGAATTAGGAGCTCCAGGATCGAAGCTTAACTCTGTTATTGACCTCGAACTGGAAGCTGATCGTATCGTTAATGGTATAAAAACTGCCTGGATGGACAGCTGTCCAGAGCGCAAACCTAGGGGCCTAAAGGAACCTTGGTGGACGCCAGAAGTCGCAAAAATGCGACAGGAAACGAGAAGGCTCTTTAATGAAGCTAAAGCCAAAAAGGACTTTAGGGACTATCATAAGGCCCTAACCGAATATAGTAAAATGGTGAAAAAGGCTAGGCAAGCGGCTTGGAGACGTCAATGTGACTCGATAAGTGCACTGCCTGAAGGAATGCGACTGGCTAAATCTGTAAGTGTTACTAAAGCAAATCCATTGTTATCTGTGAAAGATGAAAATGGTTTGCAAACCGAAACCGGCAAGGAAACATTGAGAGTGATGTATAATACTCACTTTCCAGGTTGCATTGAGACAACAGTTGATCAGCAAGATCTCAACTGCCTGGAATCTGTAGAGGTGAAAACCTTCAAAAGAGACTGGGATGTGGCAAAGAAGGTAGTAGATGACGAGAAATTAAAATGGGCCGTGGGAACCTTGCAGCCGTACAAGGCACCAGGACCAGATGGCATCTACCCGATATTCTTGCAACAAGGAATCTCCATACTAGGTCCACATCTATGTAGACTATTCAAAGCCTGCATAGCATTTGGGTATATTCCAAAAGCGTGGAGGTTGGTGAATGTGACGTTTATTCCTAAGCCAGGAAAAGCGACATATGATGAGCCTAAATCCTTTAGAGCAATAAGTCTGCAATCTTTCTTGTTGAAGGTATTGGAGAAAATGGTGGATAGATACATTAGAGATGGTCCACTTAAGAAGCATCCGCTCCACAGTATGCAATGCGCCTATCAGCCTGGTAGATCGACAGAGACAGCCCTACACTATGTAGTGAACCAAGCTGAGAAGGCGCTCGAAAGTAAAGAAATATGTCTGGGGGCTTTCCTCGATGTAGAGGGGGCATTTGACCAGACCACATTTGAATCTATCTGCAGAGCGGCAACGGTACACGGTATTCCGGAAACACTCTGCAGATGGATGAACAATATGCTCAAAAGTAGGATAATTACAACCGAGCTTATGGGGGATAAGCTATCAGCAGTGACGACTAAGGGATGTCCGCAGGGGGGAGTACTATCTCCGACCCTGTGGAGCCTGGTTGTGAATTCTCTGATAGCTATTCTAAATAAAGGACCAGTAGTAGCGGTTGGTTATGCAGATGACATTGCCATCCTTATTAATGGTAAAGTTCCTAATACGGTAAAGGATATAATGAATAAAGCTTTGGTGGATGTACAGAAATGGTGCTTAGAAAATCACCTGAGTATAAACCCGAGCAAAACAACAGTTATACCCTTTACAAGGCTCCGGAATCTGACGGGACTAAACAACCTCAGGATGAATGGTACGGAGATCACATTGACCAAGGAGGTTAAGTATCTAGGTGTAACACTGGACAAAGAACTGACTTGGAACACACATGTTAACAATATTATAACAAAGGCCACAAGAGTATTTGGCATGTGTAGAAGTACATATGGTAAAACATGGGGACTTAAACCGTATATTGTACGATGGCTGTACGATATGATGGTGAGGCCTATTCTGACCTACGGAGCACTAGTATGGTGGCCGAAGGTCCAACAGGTGACATGTATAAATGCCCTTAGAAAGCTACAGCGGATGGCCTGCTGTGCTATCTCTGGTGCGTTTACTACTACACCAACGGTATCCATGGAAATTATCCTAGGAATACCGCCACTACATCGATATATAGAAGGCGAAGCCTGTAAAGCACTCTACCGGCTGTCTACAGCTGGCGTGTGGAACAGGAACGCACCAAGGACAAGGCATTTGCAAATGGAGACCACACAAGAACTCGACAGGATGTTAAACATGGGAAGCGACAAGATACTACCCGTGTATAACTTCAAAAGAAACTACAAAACATATGTCCCATCAAGGGAAGAATGGAAGGGAGAATTTAGACCTTTAGAGAAAGACTGCCTTACTTGGTACACGGACGGGTCAAAAACCAACCATGGAACAGGAGCAGGCATCTTTTCCAAGGACAGGCAACTGTATCAGAGCATGGGACGGTTATCCACCGTTTTTCAATCAGAAACGTATGCGATTACTGTATGTGCGAAATTGAATCTAGAGAAAGGCCTAAAAAACCAATCTATCTACATTCTTACCGATAGCCAGTCGGCTCTTGCTGCTCTCAGCTCAGACAGGATTGATTCTGGACTAGTCTTGGACTGTGTGAATTCCCTTAATAAATTGGGAAGACACAACAGGCTGAGACTGGTTTGGGTGCCCGGTCACGTTGGGGTTGAGGGGAACGAGAAAGCCGATAAACTGGCAAGGGAAGGATCCAGTAATCCTTTAATAGGACCTGAGCCCTTCGTAGGGCTGGCATATGGAACGGCAATTACAGCTGTCAAAGAAAATGTCGAGAGGAGACAAAAGGCCGAATGGAATACACTGAGTGGACTCGCACACTCGAAGGCGACGATTGGTGCCAATGGCACCTGGTGGCATAGGAAGGTCTGTAGGTATAACAGAACAATAATAGGAGCTCTGACCGGACATTTTGAAAACCGCAGTCACCTCTTTAAACTGAAACTTGTCGAAAGCCCCGAATGTAGGGCATGTGCAAAAGCAGAGGAGTCCATGAGCCACATTTTGTGTTGCTGTGACTCACTGGCCAGCAAGCGAATGGACCTCTTTGGAGCAGCGTACCCTGACCTGGAGGACTATAGGCACTTCGCACCAGGTGATGTTCTGAAGCTCATGCAGTCCTTCTTCAGAAATCCCTGTGTGGGTGAGTAAGGGATGGGGTAAGTACAAAAGGACCCAAAGGTTCGAC
This sequence comes from Apomyelois bistriatella, assembly GCA_947044815.1. Classification (NCBI taxonomy): domain Eukaryota; kingdom Metazoa; phylum Arthropoda; class Insecta; order Lepidoptera; family Pyralidae; genus Apomyelois; species Apomyelois bistriatella. The sequence continues at coordinate 6,773,068 of OX345693.1, forward strand.
GTGCTTCCTTTAATTTAGGACCCATATTTAAGATAAGATAAGATAACTGTGCGCTCATCTTTCCCGGCCTTTTATATTATGATTATATACTATCTATTTATTTTTATATCTTCGCTCTAGCGTGTTTTTCCCGGTTGCGTCTTCAGCTTACGCTTCAGAGCCCAGGGTACGCTATTAATCATGGTTCAATGAAGCGATTGACGTCTGACCTATGTGTCATATTTATTTATATATAATAGTAATTATAAATAAAAAAATTGTATGTACTTGGTAAATAACAGTCGTATTGAGAACGAGAAGGTATTTTTATCCCTAGATCAGAACAAAACCTACGCTCAAACATTACTAACGGCAATACCGTACGTACACTATGAACTTTTTTACGAATGTGAACTTTTTTCTATTGTCGAGAATATACATGGAAACTTTTCCTGCTCAGACTCATCTTTTTGTGTAGGTGACACGGTCAATCGGCCATGCATACCCTGGTGTCAGAGTTCGTCGGAAGGCTTTCCCGGCCTCTGACATGGTTCCTTTAACGACTACCAGAGGGCAGCTGGGACCAACGGCTTAACGTGCATTCCGAAGCACAGAATCATCTTTATTATCAGACAGTCAGGTGATTCAAGCCTGCAATGTCCTAACCAAACTGGAAACAACTAAATAAGCTCCCACGACCCCTGGGTCTAACAGGCTCAGACTGCTTAGTTGGTCGGAGTGGAAATACAGTGCATTTGTACTAAGCCTTAATCCTGTGTCATAAAGTCTTTTTTGTTTGATTTTGCAATAAGAAAAGTTTGTGAACTCATTCCATAATGTGTGTATTTGATGACGGACCCCCCCTCCTACCTTCCCTTACCTCAGCCCTTACCCCCCGCAAACGGCGCGCTAGGTTCCCATACATTTAATGTCATATGTTACATCTATCTTAAGTGACGCAATTTTTTTTTTTAAATCTATGTATTTACGTATATATACTGCGCCTTCGCCTTTTGATTTGTCTTGGTTTGGTTTTCCATCCACCCTAAGGTTGACTGGAAGAGATTGCATTAGCGATAAGTCCGCCTTTGTACCTTACCTAGTTTTTAACAAAATTATGTATACATTTGTTTGGTGCAATAAAGAGTTTTTCTATTCTATTCTATTCTATTCTAACTACGTGTAAAATTTTAGAGTACTAAATAAAACACCTTTATTTAGTACTCTAGAATAAGAACAAATAATGTATGTAATAAAATAACAATTTATTGAATTATAGGAAGAAAAAGAGAATTATAAAATAAGGAAAAACACCTATACGTTCGAGTTGATGTGTCTGCCTCGACGAAGCGAATAATATGAAACATAATTTCATTTAAGTCGGCCTTGGAGACGTATTTCGATTATCCTTTGATCTTCCATCTCAGTTCCTAGTGAACCCGCGAGGTTGCGATTCGTCGAAAGTAATCGAATTAAGGCCTATAGAGTCGAGTTAGTTGAGCGGTAGAGCGTGCGATGTCTCGTTTAAAACGTTGTTCGTATCGTAACGGAACATGATTGATCACTCACCTGCTCGATGTGAACGCTAGCTTCACCTGTGTAACAATAATCTTCAAAGACAAAAGCAAACAAACCGAATAATTGATGAAATTGGCGTTTGTATTGTTTAAAACTAATGTGAATTATTTTATTGAACATAAAATACTATATGTAAATTAATAGCAGGTATATGGTTATAATATAACGAATAGCTTGTAAATTCATGATTGTAAGTTTGTTTTTCACAGTCCTGTACCGGGAATGATGAAGATATGAAAAGGATAAATTACCAACTTTCCTAATGACTTAAATTGATTATTCTTTCGTTAGCTATTATCTATTAAGTATATGTTATAATTACATTATAATATTTCTCTAACCTTGGCGTTTTACTGGTTGCATTTAAACTAGTTACCTACTTTAAAGCACAATATTAATCTGTATACTGTATATAATATGCAATTAATGTAGATTATAAACGTAAATTTTAATCAGTATCAAGTACACATGAGAGAAATTACTTTCTAAGAATGTAAAATATTGAACACGTGTTTTTCGTGTGATCATCTGTGAGCGCATCGTCTTATTTCGCTCGTTGCCCAACGAACCGCATAAATTACCGCTTCTCTGCAACTCGTTGAATGCCGCCTTTATTTTTACTTTTTGTGTTAAGACCGCAGCTAATTTATGGCGAAGTAAAATGTAAAACTAGGGATTCCTTTCAAGTTGTTTCACCCACGTTTTTGGTATGTCGTCACGGAATTGAAATAAGCTTATAAACCCGTTTTAATAGTTAAGGCTCGAGGGCTGTGTCATCATAATAAAATGCAAATTGGCACAGATTTAATCCGGACTTATACCGCTGAGCCCAATAACTGTTAATAATCCAGGAGGGTTGTAGGGCGCGCCGAAGCCGACGCGGATTGAGCCTGCGAAGGGACGCCACGGCCCTGAATCTCGATGTTGACAATCAGTTTTGTTTCTAATTGAATAGTATGATTCTACGTATTTTTCTTTTTATATAGTCTGTACGTTTCATAAGCATAGCGTAGATTTTGACAAAACAAAAATGTCAAGTAAATGTATTGTAATATTAAACAAGTGTAAATTTATGGAAACATACCTAACCTAAGACAGTAATTTCAGCAACGAGCGATTAATAGATACTGGCCCTGCGAGTGGACCGAGACAGGTCCGCCTCGCAACAGTTCATTTCAATAGTACACCTACTATTAACACGTTGGCGGACATATTTGAAAACACAATAGAATTTTTATTGTTATAACTGCTATAGCAGTCCTGTGTCCACTAACGTGTAATAAGCTTCTATTTTAATTTAACAAAATATGTTTTGCTTTGGAGTATCCCTAACATTATATTTCAATTTACTAATAGTTAAGGCCGCAATATTACATGACTCACCACTTTAAATATTGTTTTATAATTACTGATAATGACTACAATCAGTCTAACAAAAACATGTCTAACTTTAAAAATAGTTTTAAATTATTATCCACCCAAATCAAGTTAATATTGACAGGTGAGATAGTGTGATATTACGATATGTTAATTTGATTTGGGCGGTTAATGGTCTAAACCTTCTTTTAAAGTTACTTACATGTTTATGTAACATAATCTGCGGTAAATCACGTGGTCAACTTTATGTCAATCCCATTTTGTTCTTGTCAACATTCGTCAACAATCATAAATGACGATATAGATTTTTTTGATTAAGTATCATAATGTCATACAATACAGTATCATGTATTCTTTGTCCCTAAATAATGGAATGTAAATGAATACCTAATCTCAGATAGAGGATTACCAACATCACTTAATCCTATTAGTTAGACTCATTCGTGAGCACCTCTCTTACCAAAACCCGAATGTGGGATTACATATTCAGATCAATTCAAATCGGGTTAACCTATTCAAGGATGTAATGTCAGTAGGCTCATTAAAATTTAATTTGTTTCGTACATTTTTTATTATAATTATAGTTAATAAATCAGTTAAATTAATTAAAACCAAGTATTATGGGCACATGGTGCTATGCGGAGCAGTCTCTTCGATAGATTTTTGTTTACTTTTATTTATGTGTTTTAAATAAATAAAAGTAAACAAAAAATATAATAAACAACTAAGTATTACAAAATTGGAACAAAATATTTTTTATTGTATTTTAATCCTTCTTTTGATTAATTTGTTATTTATAAGAAACCAAATCAAGTTACTTACTAAGTTAATGTACGAAACTAGTTTTTAATAGGGATGTTCATGTATCAAAAATAGTTTACCGAGTTAACCAAGTAAGTACGTTACAGTAAAACGGATGTCAAATCATTCTTACGGTTCAATCAGCAGTATTCAATATACGATATATGTACAAGAAAAGTAAAGAGCGCTGATGCTTTCCAACTCTATTGCATCTGCTTAATTCGATCTACCTTCTTAGAAATATTATTTTCATCGGTACCGCAGGCCACGGTTCTGTATTTGTATCTCACATATTCAGTGTTCATGTTCAGTGCTTAAAGTTAATAAATACAGATAAAAAAATGTTTTTATGACCAGTCCGTTTACTGTCTGGAAAAGCTACAAGACAAAAAGAATTACAAGAAAATGTGTACGTATCTATAACCTCTCGACCTACTAATTAAACTTTTTAATCTGGCCAGCACTCGGCAAGGTGTCGACGGTTGAGGCCACTCGCCTCATCGAGATAGCTCTTTCTCAATTTAAGGATCTCGACCAAGCCCCTGATAAGCCCCAGATTTAGCGCTGAGCGAATTTGTTCGGGTAATTTACTTTCAGAGTTGTGAAGACAATAAAACTTGGTAAGGACTTTTGAAAAGCTTATTTTGTTTCGTTTGTAATGAAGAGGAATTACATAAGTGCGAATGTTGTTACAACATATTTCTAAATAAACTTAGTACTTTTTATTTTTGGTTCCGTACTTTTATAGTTTCGCCGCTATCACCACCATGCAAATTTGTCCGTCGGGGTCCTGGTTAATTTTAGGTGATTTAAAAGACTATAATTAGGCATGAAAATAATAACATATAAACGGAGTATGTAATAAAATAAAATACTTACTCCGGCCTCCGACATAAGTTATAAAAGTTCTGTATTGTATTAATTGTAGTGATGATTTTTCTTTGTGGCGTGGGGATCATTGATAGTTCTTGAAAAATATTGTAGATATTTCAAGATTTTGCTATCCCTTCGCTTATACACTCTTTGGGAAGAACAGAATCTGGCATACTCAATTATTATGTTTTCTTAGCTTCCTGTGAAACATGTAAGGCGTATCTAATAAATAAATGCATACTTTTGTTTTTCTTAAGTAAAAAAGTACGGTCTTGCTCTCATGCTCTTTCAAGTAGTTCGGAACTGTCAGAGCGCGATATCTTGCAACACGTCTTATCAAATAAACAAACAACATTTTGCAAGTAGATCAGCTAGGAAGTAAACTGCATAGGAAGCATGTTGACTGCAACTAACCAAACCATATTTAGTAATAGGAAAGATAGGAAAGTAGATGTAACAGAAATACATCGTCATAAAGAGATATATTTTTCCAATTATATTATCAGCCTCTAGGACTTCTCGACCTCTTAAAATCACATGATACCATGTTACTTTAACAATAATATGATATGATGGAAATGATGTCGCACCTGGATATTATTCAAGTCGGGAGAGGCTTTATGAGCGCCCTTGATTTATACCTCCAATTAAATACCGCAGTGCAAAGCATGAATAGCCTCGGAATGGCAAATATCCAGATATTGTGATTGTAGCTGTGAAGAATAGATTGCGGACAATGCTCCCAGATCATTGTTGAAATAGAGCCACGCTTCGCCAGGAACTGAAAATGGGATTTATTTTGATTGTTTAACTCACAAGACATGTGTGATCTCTATCTTTTAAAATATATACTACTAGCGGCCCAGCAGGTATGTTTCGCTACGTATAAAGAAGTCATAGAAGTATGAAATCGCGGGCGACGCCAGGCAATTTTTTTTATTTATCTATGAAAGAAGTCGACCGATCATGTGCAAACTTCACATTAACCATCTACTAAATAGTCCGAACCTCAGATCACATCAATTGATGTGATCTGAGGTCCGAACAAAGCCTAACATTTGGTTTGGATAGGTAAGCCCATTATTGAGTTATAAATTTACAACGAAAAGTGGCAATATATTGATGATGAATGAAAAAGTACCAAACATTAGTACGACCCGTGCAAAATTTCGAGTTTTGGTCAATGCTTTTTTGTGTTTTTTTTTAATCCCTGAAGTTTTTCAATCATTACCTTATAATATTTTTTATTAATAAATCAAAATATCAGCAAAGTTCTGGAGTGCTAATGATTCGAAAAAGACATTTCGAAAATAACACTACAAATATACCTGTTTGTCTATTTCACTCAACCGTCCTAATATGCTCTTTTCATGTATGCAAAGGTGGAAAAACAAGTTGTCGAAGTGATTCGACAATGTCTAGGAGCCCTCTGTGAAATCCCGAGGCCGACAGGCGCGGCGATCGGTCTGCGAACTATATGTCTCCGTCAGCATTAAGGATGCGTGTCACGGCGAGTTTGGGGCTGTCACCGGCAACCTCATCCATCAACCCCTTTCCGACCTATCTGTTACACATAAAAAACATCTAGTGTAGTAGATACTTTGATATGATGAGGAAATGATTCCCTATAATACGATTTTATCACATTCCTTTTTATTGAATTGGTTTTTTTTTTTCACTTTTTATTGTTAGTGGTTAAGTTTCTTGCAAATAGAAATAATCTTTAACAAATTTGTATTTTTAACATTATGTATTTGTACCCAAGAGCTAAATAAATTTTTCAATAAATAAATAAATTATGTCGAACTTGACAAAAATAAATTTACCCAAATCATTGGAATGCTTTATCGATTTCCAAAGTTCGACTAGCAGGTAATGCTAATAGAATTTAGTTAATCGTTTGTAGCGTACCTACCGGTCAATTAAACTTTTAATAAACAATTGAATCATATTGCCTAAAGATAATGTAGATGAGTATAATGTCAACTGCGAGACATTAATATATATACTTTATGTCTAAAACGAATCAATCGAAGAAAATAAGAAACATCAATGAATTTCTCCAGAAGAATAAAGCATCAGTTTCGGGTGCTATAAGCAGTTTTTCCGCTTCGGTCAGCAGCCGGAAAACTTCGGCCACGTATAACATAATACGAAATTTGCAGAGTAGGGGCGACACGGTCACGTGATGTTCGTGCACCCAGTCATGGATAACTGCCAATAACAGGGTGGTGTGCCCTACCATTAAGGTATATTCTACTCTAACTTTGCATCAACTGCAGCCGCATTTATTTAAAAGAACCCCTTTTAAAGTAATTACTGCTGGGTTTGACTCACGAAACACACGATATAACATTCCGATTTTGCAATTTATAAAGCTTCATATTCAAGTCGGGAATGAGCAATGTACCTACGGTAAAAAGTGGAAAGCGATATACTACACGAAAATATGGCCAAATCTTATGTAGAATGCTGAAACAGTCGGTCGGAGAAAATTACGCGGTATCCAAGTTAACAGTATCGATCTGCAATAAAATATATAGGGTTGATCGTAAAGAAGTCGGTATTTTGACTAGCAGCGAATACTGGTGTGTAGCCGCTTTCCGCAATAAATCAGACCGAGAATGTGGGAAAATAGCCGATGCGAAAGATGCGGTCTGGAAGTGGGCGAACCGATAGCCACTAGAGTTCGCGCGCCTTAAGTCCGTTAACGGTACTAAAATTTTGCCATTGCAAGAGAAAAATTATTCTCATCAAATATATTTTTAGTAATAATTCGTGAATAAACCCTAACACGAGGATTTTATTAAATTGAATTGGTAGGATATTAAGTCAATTCAATTCTTTATTGCATTCATAATGTAAGTAACGGGTCTTATTCATTATTATAACTTTAAAATATACTTTGAATATAAGCTATTTATAAGTTAGGTGTTAAATAGCAGTAGACATTTGGAGTAAACATACTTAAAATGGAGCGATTGATGGCTAAATACGATTCATACATATAGAGTCTAAAGCGAACGAGTGTGCTATAACCAAAACCTAACGTCTCGGAAGTCGTCAATTAAACATGGTGAACCACTCTAAAAAAACAAAACAAGATTTTGTATGCTCTTCTTATATTTGCCTTCAAATTAAATTGAACAAATCAGAATTCCCACGAATTCCAACTTTTATTATCTGCAGAAACTTTTCAAGAGTCTCATTGGCCAAGGGAACCAAAATGAATTATTATTCTGTCTCATGAAAAAAATCACTTTGCCGAGTAATGAAAGCTCAAGCTGATGTGCTCGAGAGGTACAGCCGGTCCGTCGGATATTACGGCAATATATTTCAATTACACATAAGAAAAAGAACAAGTCGTTTGAAGTAGCTGAAAGGCCAGATTACAGTCGTCGGGAAAATAATAAGGAAGACGCTAACGAGTCGGGGACGGCAACTTTTACAAGAAACGTGTGGGGAGCTGAGATGATTTTCAAGAGTGATTAAATTTCACAAGTATTATTTTTCATGGTGTACGGTGCCCGGGTACGACTTACTTATTCATTTATTTTCTACAGCAAAAAACAAGGTGCCTATATATATATTTTTTTCCAACATTTTTCAATATCCGAGTTTCTAGAAAATGAAGTGGCGTTGTTTGTTTGAATAAACATTAGCCCCTTCTCAATATTTTTTTTTTTAATGAGACATACCAAACATCAAACATTTTGACTGCAAAACACGAATAAAACCTCCCCTTTCATAGGTATTCGTATGATTAGAAGTAGTTGTTTACATGACCCGGAGGCAGGGACGGCGCGGACGAAGGGCGGCTGAAGATTTGTGCGATTTGGCGGAATTTAATTACTGGGCTCGGGCAGTATAACGAGGTAAAAATATTTATGTTTATTGCCGGAGCTAATGCCTCAATGAGACCACACACGCCCGCAGCAAATGTACCGCTAATAACCTATCTAGAATGCGATAATGGAACCTATTTTTAAGCCAACCACGAACACATGAATAGTTTGTTTGTTGATCAAACAGAAACATTTTGGTAATTAATAAAAATAAATAAACAAGTACATTTTAAGATTTAAAATCATATGTCGGATTCAACATCCCAGAATGCAATTTTCCCGGTTGCATCCTCAGCCGGTTGCCTCGGAGCTCAGAGTAGGCTTTTCTACTTTTTCAGTAGAAGAGTCGAAGAGGAATACCATACCATTCGCCCGGTTTTTGTTCGTGAGTTTTTTATTCTTGTTGGTCAATTTGCACGCATATCCTGCGCAATGACGTCAAGCCAGCACGTTTTGGGTTTGCTCCTTCTAATTGGCCCCGGGGGAGGCGGCATGACCAGACACTTGTTCCCAACGCAGCTTGCCGGTTTCCGCCTCAATGACAATCCTTTAGGCAAAAACAAGATCCCAAGATGGTCCCGTGACCAGGGCGAAATCCACATATCCACACTCCGAGACTGCACTCTCCTGCCGGACTCGAGAGTCCAATAGGTATACGCTCAAACAGCTTCTTGATGAAATGTATTACGTTTGTTGTAACCCCCTCAACATTGACACAATAAGCCTAGTTACATCTCTCGACGAACGACGTTATATAAAAATCTAGTTAGATGTAGTAGTTTTAGGGTCGATTTCACCAAACATGACTTACACACACCAGATTAAATTTACTCTCGGATAGTTACTCTGTGACAGGGAGTGAATCCGAATTATTGAAATTAATGACTGTATAAGTCGCCCAAATGCAATTGCTCGTTTCTCCTCTACTAAATAAAGTGTATTTCGTGTTATTATATTCAATAGGGTTATACCTATGTCAAAAGTGTCAAAACGAGATATTCTTATGTAAAATCAAAGAAGTTCGATTCGCGTGCGGTCTAGTGACGCAATTTTTTTTTTATCTATGGGTAAAATATACAAATATTTTACCTAATATTATTTTTATGTCAGCGCGCCAGAGAATCAGCTGTCGAAACAATGACACTTGGACGCCATATTGAACTTATCCTTAGTATAAGCTCGCTGCTCGTTGAAAATTGGCGGAGTAGAGATTTACTCCAGCATAATCGTTTATTCTTGGATCAAGTCTATGGTGAAACGTAAAAATATGTTATCCTAGGGGTAACTGCTCGTATACTCTCGAGTAAAATTTACTCTTATTTGGTGAAATCGACCCTATAACAATCTAGATGAGGTAGGTACTTTAGCATGTAAGTAAGGATACAAAAAGGTTAATTAATAATTTATTTGTGGACAGTCCTATACCAATCTATTAACTTTTCAGTCAGAAAAGTTCGTTCAGTTAATACGGTTTACAGATCGAGTAATAAATATATAGTAAGACTTAAATTCAGCTCGATACCAATATAATTTTAAAGTAATCTGACAGAACGGATGTTTGAACACGATAAGCTCCGGAGTTCGTAACTTACCTACGTCTACGTCAAAGGATGCTTAATCTTTTTAAGTTTTTGCCTTTCCCACTTTCGTTAGTTTCATAGTTTTCAGGTTCTATTCAGTATGTTTTCTAAGAGATTTGCTTAGCTTAGATACCCTGGGCCTAGGAGCATGGTTATTTTATAAATCATCTGAAACCGTCTTAAGTTAATACAAAAGAAAATTGTAATGCAAGCTGTTTTTTTAATTTTATTTATTTATCAAAAAAGAAAAAAAAAAAACAGCCAGGTAATAGGATTTTGAAAATTGACTATTATTTGTATTTATTTCTTTCCTATAATACCTACAGGTACATGAATATTAAATTAAAAAAAAATTGTCCATAAGTATTTCGGTTCGGTTTGGGATTCAAAATTCTTTGGTATAATTAATCATTATTATTTTTATTTATTTATTTTAAAGTTATCAACTTGGACAGCGTATGGTGGCAGGCTACTTTATGTCTATGGGAGTCAAACAAAATTCCTGCAGCTCATATTTATTTTCAGCGTCGACAATTACGGTCATTTGAAGTCGAGCGTGATGTTTCCAGTCCATTTCTCGTAATAGCGCTGCTTTTATAACCGAAGCGTAATGAAACTCGTTTAAATATCACAAAAGTGGCTGGATTACGGTACCCAAGCACTTTATGATGCTTAATTACAGCCCTCGACAGAAATAATTGGGAACTTGAAAATTACAACTGGACTTCCTGACTATTTATGAATTTTATCGTCATGCGTCAACGATTGAATTAAGATCCTTTTTTACGACAATCATATGTTGAGATAGAGATGTATTAATTTGGAAACTATATACCTACTTAGCTTAAATTTTAATCTGTGATTTTCCGTCGACCGCGATTCTCTACCGCCGAGCGATACAGGTAGGTACTCGTATTAGCTCATATAGAATGATTCTCGCAACAGAACATCATCACGATAGTATTTCTAAATTCAAAATGGATTTTCATTCAACTACCCAAATACATGTTTAATTTTTGATTGTTGAACACGCTGAATTCTCTATCTAAACTACTTAGGGATTGGATAGATTTTCCATGAACACAAACAAAAGGTTGCCAAACTAAAATCCCAGTAAGCTGTTTGAATCCATCCGACAGGCGGCCGGACTCATTGGGCATTGTTCGTTAACTGAATGGGAACAAATGAGTTCATGTTTTAGGCTCAATGTGTATTCGTTCATTGTACCATTTATCATATCTGGTATAAAATTAGGTCAGATAACTCAATTGAAATGCTCTCAAGATCTATGTTGATTAAATTGTACCTCTTTGTTCGTGGGCCACAAAGTAATAGAAAAAAACTATACTTCACGATTGATACGTTGCCAAATATGCCTGTATGTAAATGGGTTATACAACTTTTAGGACCGTTTAAAAATTGGGCTCCTATGTTCCGCTATATGAGTTTTAAATACAAGGGTGTGAAATTGTAAGCTACCATCTGGTAGTCAGAGCTGACAGTTAGATGATGATATTAAAAAAATATATTCTGAAAATAAAGACAGTAATGCAATTAGTTTAGAGAAACATAAGAATACACGCAAACTATTTCATTTATTAAAAAATCTACTTAAAAAATGGCAGTTACAAATTTCTTCGGATACTGTGGATATTTTTTGTCATGCAATACCTAATCATTAAAAATATAACAGAAACATATATTTCATAATTTTTAAAATTTTATATGTTCACAGTTTTATTTTGCAATTTTAATTAATTAATTATGAAAGACTCCATATTAGAGCCACTTAAATAATTTACAATTTATAGCTTTTCTCTTATAATAATTTATCTACCTACACTGAGCAGGTTTGATTGGTAATTGAAGATAAAAAGAGCGGGAACGTAATTAGACTGTAGGCGAAGCGAGGTAATCGAATGATCCCCGTTGATTAGCAACCTAAGGAGAGAATCTAAGCACACACGCGTTGCCTTTTTGGGGATTCTAGCAGCACTGATCAATTATGTAGCGTTAGATTTCCTAAAATAACATTGTATAAAAAGAATTAGAATTAGCTAGGTAGAATAATTTCTGCCGTAGTTACACCTATTTATTTTTCAAGGACACAGCTTTGATTTAAGAACGAAATTTTTTAAAATAATAAGAGTTTGAATGTTTTCTATTTTCAAAAAGTTTAGTAATTAAAATTAACTTTAATGTGGCACATTTTACGAAATAGAGTTAAACGGTATAGAGATTTGAGGCTATAGTATGTTAAAAATTTCATACGTATCGGGTGTCGCAAGTCTCCTCCTGACCTAATTTTTTTATTAAATAAGTTTATGTTAGTAGGTATGTCAGAATATGGCTTATGTGAATATATCACATAGTTTGAGCACAAATAGCAAAAGCATTAGTTTGAAACTTGTTCACCCGGAGCGGCTCGCACTGATTAATTCCTGGATCTAGACGACCACCAGACCATTAGCTCCGCGCGAATATGAGATTACTAATTCCACTAATGCACCGGACAAATATGCCCGAACCGTGCCAGCACACTTGCATCTTGATGATTCGTAAATCAAACTTTTTTCTTTGAAAATAAATAAAAGATTTTTTTTAAATTTGGTTTAAATTTGTTCCTAAATACATAATTACCACGTGTGTTTTCCGTAGGAGTAGGCAGAGACTAAAGATTTCAAACCTCCCTTGCTTTGTCTACACTCATCAGTCATCACTCTTAACATACACGCTTATAAATTGGTGGCATATTAGTATCGTAACAATTAATTCTTCATTGTTACTGCCATATTCCAAAAAAAAAAAGACTCACCAGAGCGCTCTCCTGGGCTTTCTCAGCTGGAAACTTCGGAACCCATGATCCGCTTTCCTGCTCATATTATAATGGCGAATAAAAGATTATTCTCGTCTTAATCATTAATTTAATGAAATAAATCCCCAAAGAAATATCAAAGTTCTGGTTTGATATAACGCCCACAGGTATCGTATTTTGACAATTTTCTTTTTAACTCCTCTTGTGCAAGTGCATAACCAAATCAAGGGTATTTCAAACTTTTATAATATATATAAGTGAGATATATTAATTGCTATGCTGTGGAATTTCCAAAGTTACCCCTCATTTTGTCTAATAGACTCCAAAGTTTGGAATAACCAGTAGTAATTATTACTTTAGCACGCGCTATAACATGGGTTGATATAGATCGATAACTGAAAGACCGTGCCTTTATATAACTATATCTACTTACTATAATATATTAAGTAATATATTATTAGTTATAGTAGGTAGTAATGTGTTTTAATACTAAATACATTAAGAGAAGTCAAATCATTATTGGAGGATATTTCGAAATAGTGTTTGAATTTGACATCTATTTAAAATAAAAATATTTGACTATTATAATCAGAACTATACATATGTGTAAGAAGGACACTAAAACTTGCTTCAACGTTTCTACAATCAATATACATAAAACTAAACAGTGTCTTGTCACAAAAGGTGGCGTGCTTACAAAAAGTCGTGTGACCTTAATATTTGATATTTCCCGTGGTTTTACTATCCTCATTTATTTTTATTTGTTTGTCGAAGGTTGAGAGAGCCTATTCTGATTTAAGTCATTTTAAATAATAGAATTCACGTGAAATTGGTATCAACCCACTAAGTACGTATTTTCAAAACTATAAGCAACTACTACCTAGTTATCAATGTTGAACAACAAAACATGTTTTCTTTAAAGATATATGTAAATCGAGATCCCACGAATCGCATATTCTATTACGGTCGCGTAAAAGCACAGTTTTGGATGTTGATACAGATTTTTTCTACATTTTTACGTATTTTATCGTCTACCTGATACTTGTAATAGTCGTCGGTGTAAAATGGCATATTTGATTTTCCATTAAGTAATGAACTTATCATCACATTATAATAAAAATTATATTAAACTCTTTTTGCACTATATAATAATATATTTCCATTACTGAGCATTAGATCTCCAATCGTCATCGATCTCTGTTCCAATTCGATAAAAAATATGTCATTCTAAATGTTAATACCTCTGATACTCACCAACTAAATAATATGCATGTGTTAAATCCTACGTCTACGGATTTCTTTGGAATCCAGGATCAGATATCCTAGATTTTCCACTCCACTTCGCTCGGTTTTCGGCATTAGTAGTGGTGCGCTGTGACTTTTCTGAGGCACTCTACACATCCAGCACAGAATATCTTCGTCTCCATGACACGCAGCTCTATTCAGATTGTGTCTGTATTCAATGAGCCAAATGAGTAAGCACAGACCACGCCGATCTACTTTGAGGCCATGCATATCCTGCCCCTTAAGCCTGATTTGATGAGCGCATTTTATGATCACAAGTCACTTCACGCCACATGCATGTGTAAAATTTATTCCAATGTAAAGTCAATTTCAAGTGAAAAACCATCAGTCATACGATGATCGCACCCCACGCACAAGTGCAGTCTATTCATTTGCCGGATGGATTAATTTCCGCCGTGAGATCGCTCCAAAGGGAAATGCGATTGGAACAAAGTGTACGAGACCGGCACCGGGGGAGGGTCTGATATTTCATTTATGTCCATTTATCTCTGAAAGGGTTGAAAGCTATTTCAACTAAAAGTTTAAAATAAATTCGACAATAGGTATGTCGAGTGACCATGCAGTTGTACCTACCTAATGGTGAAATGGATGAAAAATTTGCTATTTAAAAGTTTTAATGAAAGTCTAACGTCAGTCATGAACCTGGTTATAGATATAATACCACATTATGTAGCTTCATTCAGTGAAAACATTAGATAATTTCTTCTGGAAGACTACTAGCTGTACACGGTATGTATAATTGAAATCCGCGCGATTGCTAGTCTTTTTACGAAAAGGAAAAATAAATTTTACTTATACCTAACTTCTGACAATTTAAATATATGTTGTTTCAGTATATTTAACTTTATAAACCCGGACGATCCATGGTATCGGATTGTTTGGCACGGAGGCCTAATAACAACTTCTTCGCCTTATTTTCCGGAACGGGCCTGTTGCCCACCCAGATTTAACTTAACTCCATTTTTGGCATTGTTCCAACACTATGCTAGATGATTATTAGGACTTTTCTTATTGTTTTAGCAGTTTATATGGGGGCAACATAACAGAATTTATTGCATTCGTTTCTCTTGCTTTAAGAATTTAACATATTATGGGTAAAATATTTAATTCAATTTCTAAATCTATGTAGATGTGTAGGTACATAGTTTATGATCCATTTTACGATGGCCTCTCGGTCAAACACGCGACTTCAGGGTTTATGGTACTCACGTAGCGTTTACAACGCGAACAGAAATAAAGGTTACCATCAAAACTTCATAACACGACTTCCTAGTTTCGCAACATAAAATAACAAATTTTTTTTTTTTTTTCATTTTAACAGATTTTTTTCATTTTAATGTATCCAAATAAAAAACAAATCTATTAGATTTGTGGTCCAGTTCTTCAAAAGGTCACAAAGTGTATATTTATGGACATTAAACTACAGTTTATGAAGGTACATTTCACAATATAAGTTCTTGATATGAGTATAAAATCAAGTTGTGCATAAGTAGTCTTTCTTATATATATTTTTTTGCAATTTCTTTGTCTAGTGCCAGTCCTGGATGTAGTGTAGAATTAATAAATGTTTTAACTTAAAATACGACAAAGTAAGATTGTAGTAAGTAAGTATCTATATCTATTAACTTCGCAACATTTGAGCCAGCAAATTGATGCTTACAAAGTACGTTCCAACCATACATTAATAAAATTATTTCTTCTTTACATTTATTGAAGAGAAACATTAAACAATCCACTTTGTGTTATGGTAATTACTTGTGTAAAGTTTCTTTAATGGACTAAGTTACAAAAGTATTTACGCCAAGAAAGTCTATTTGAATGGTGTAAACATAATTTGTGGACAAAGTTGAACATGTAATGTTTCGCGATGGCGCCAAAACAACTGTTAGGATTTAATTGAATTGTCGCTTGTTGCCAGGAGATCTTTCTTCCTATCTTTTACTTACATAGAGTTTTTCCGATTGCAAAGGATTCGAAGCCTCTGATCCGCTTAGGCACAATTATTAAGTTTATTCATTCAAAAAAATTACTCATCTGCTTAACGTCAACCCACTTTGGTAATTTTGCTGATGGATTTTGAAATATATTGGATAAAGGTAGGTAAAAGTAACGGAGAACTCTTGTCCTTTAGTAATTTTTAATTACATCGAAGGAGAGAAGTATAAGTGTATCCAAATCAATCATTTTGATGCCACAAAATTCTTATGCTTATTGAAAGTAAATACATTAGAGCTAATAATAATTCGGTTGTGTAACATTTTATTTTCTTTTGTTTAGGTTCCTACTTTACGTAATAATAAGAATACATAAATTTTGCGCGTCATTGGCTTTGAACGATATCTTCGAAAACGTGTTCCCAGGAGAAAGTCGGACACGATGCCGTTGGTTGCTGAAATACCGCTGATAGATCACATTTAGTGCAGATGAAGTGGTTCCCGGGAGTGCCTTTCGCTCCACACCGTTGAACAAATGCCAGTGAGAGCCAATCTCTGAGCAAATTTGCAAAAAGAATAAGGTTGGCTAGGAACAGATTGTTATTTCCAACAAGAAAAATACTTTTGTTAGATTTATTGGTATTAAAAAAAAAAACACTTTTAAATTTAGTTTACTACTTATACATCAAACTAGAGAAAGCTTACTTATGATATTTTTCCAATTCATACCACCACAACTTCGTATTCTGGTAGCTGTAAAATATAATGAAATAAAGTTATTTTAAAAATAAAGTTTGACACCTATTACAAGGTACAATGTACAACTTCAGAGTTTTTTGTTTTAGATTAGTATATAATATTAAGATTTAAAAGAATTCACCCTACGAGAAGTGGCCCATACTTAAACTTTATTTACATTTGTCATTCTTCTAGTTATAGTCAAATAGATTTGGCGTATATCAGTTGTAATAAACGACCAGACAGACGTATGAGAGATCCAATTAGGGATATGTTTTGTCATTTTTATGTACTGACCCCCGAAAAAACCCCTGCAATTTTTTCCAGTAAAGTCCGATAGTTCTGCAAAAAAAATGTAATTTGTAGAGTTACAGAATAAGTTTTTCTTTTTTTTTTTTCAATTTTTACCTACCTCGTCAAACTGGTCTGGAAATTGCATAGCATCAAATAAAGTGGACTCTGCCATTCTTCTGTTTACTGGTTGGTCTACTACTTTAACAAATGAGAGGCTGCGACCAAATGGAACCGTAAACGGAGACGTGGCTAAGTGATCGATTTTGTACTTATCTTCGTAATAAGATACAAGTTTCATCATCAGTGCCTCGCCAACCATCGTCATTGGTGTAGTAGTCTAAAATAGTAAATATAAGGCATTTCACATTCATTATTTATTAGTATAAGCGGTATACTGACCGGGCGTGCGAAGCGAGCGAGAGTCTCCATTTTTCTTTCGTTTGGATGTCTGTCTGTATTTTTGTTCAGGGCTGGAAATCGCACTTCTAAAAGGATCCTAATGAAACGGCTCACACGTTTTCCTTGAATTTTTTAAATTTTCGTCTAGGACCTTTTTTTTTGATTGGGGGTAAAATGGAGACAAAAAAGGGGGATTTTTCTGTAACTTTGTTAAAGTACTGACCCTAATGAAAGTTGGCGCACGTATTCCTCAATAAAGCATTTTTGCGAATGTTTAATGCTAAAAATTCTTAAATTTTTCAATTAATATCAAATAAATACTACATGGATGGAAATACACAGCGTCTTGAAACAGAGCTCTCTCATGTCAGTAGGTTTTTGGCTTGGTTTACTTTTATATGACAGGCATATTCAGAGATTACATTTCATGCACAGTATTAGTGCTTAAAAACTTTTGAACTTTCCACTTGACCACGCGAGTGAAACTGCGGGTAACAGCTAGTTTAATATAATTGAAACAAACCTTTTCATTATTATTTTTCGTTGTAATTGCTGTAGTTTTCTTTGCTTGCGGCGTCTTCTTTTTGGTAGTAATTTTTGTTATCACTTTTGGATGTCTTTTAGTGGAAATCTTTAGATATTTAGATTCTTTAGACGTGTTCATTTCTTTGAACACACTTGCTTTTATATCTCCCAGAAACTTAATGAAACTTTCGGAAAAGACATCTGCTTTATTGGTTTTAAACTGGTGAGCATAATAACAAAAATAATATATTACCTAAACTCATTAAAACCTAAATTTACAAAATATTACTATTTTACTTCAGCTAGTGTTAAACAGCTAAAAAAAATGTTATAGCTACAACAACAAAAAAGGCTACTCGCAGTAAAAGTCGTGAGTTTCATATAAAAGAATGAAAAAGCAAAACTATTTATGACAAAATAAGAATAACTGTTGATAGTATGTTTGGTAAGTTGGTGTTTATTAGTTATTTAAGTGATATTGAGTTTTTTAATGGTCCATTTAATGATATAGAGTCAACGTAAATTAAAAGAGCTCACAATTTTTTTGCCTGTTTATAATACAAATATAAGTATTTACATTTCTAATTATTGCGTAATTTTGTGCATAGTCGTGTTGCAGTGAAAATCCTTGCATTTCTGTTATGATCGTGTCGGCTAGTAGTCGAAAAGACTTCGCCCAATCAAGAGTAGACTCAAAGAATACACCCTAGTACTGAAGTGCATTATGGGACTAAGGGATTTTAGCAGGAACCTGTAACTTATCTATAAACATGATGATGACAAGGACGTCCCTGATACTAAAGTGCAATGCATGCAAGTTACCTTTTCTGATAACGTGATAACGTCGTTTATCGTCTTTTCTTTTTTAGTAGTTTTTGTAGTCACGTTCAGACTTATTTGTGTAGAAGCATTTTTAGATACTTTAGAAGTGGTAATTTCTTTGAACACGCTTACTTTATTTTCCCCCAAACTCTTCTTAAAAGTTCCCGATAAGTCATCATTTGTATTGGTTTTTAACTGGTGAGTATAATAAAAACATTATATTCCCCTTTATATGGCACACTCTTTATTAGTAAAGTTATAAATTTTAAGTTATAACTTAAAATTGTTGGTGTGAGCATAAAATTATAGCTATAGCAACAACAATAATTTTAAAAGTCCTATTGAGTTTGAAAGTTTTACAAAATTAAGGTTAAGGAAGTCATGTAAACAGAAAGAGTACTTATGAACTTTTATTTGTTTATAAAAACACACTGAAAAGATGATGATAACAAGGACGTCCCTGACACTGAAGTGCATTTTATAGTATGTGCCTTTACCTTTTCTGAAAACGTGGTGATGTCTTGTTGTGTCAACTTTTTTTCTGTAGTAGTTGTCATAGTTGCTATAGGACTTTTAGTAATTTTTGTTGTTATTTTTGGATTACTTTTAGTAGAAGTATTTTTAGATTCATCAGAAGTGGTCATTTCTTTGAACACGCTTGCTTTCATTTCTCCCAGGAACTTCTCGAGTTTTTCCAATAACACATCTTTTTTATCGGTTTTAAACTGGTGAGCATAATAAAAATATTATGTTACCCTGTACACTGCATGTTTTTTAGTCAAGTCAAAGAAAATATACAAAAGTTACAACATGCGATTATTTTACCTCAGCTCGTGTCAAAACGCATAAAAATGTTATAGCTATAAAAACAACAAGAAACTGGCTACTCGCCGTGATAGTCATGTAAACTAGTCAAAATGTAGTTAACTAGAAACTAAAGCAAAACCAATAAATAACATTTATGACAAATCAAAAACATAACTATTTTTTCATTGATAAATCTGTTTCATAAGCTTACTTATTTAGCTGCAATACAATAAATCCTTGTTATAAAAGTTAAGATTCCATGATTTAATTCACCATTTTACTTAAATTTAATTCTAATAAATCAAATCCATAGTTTTTTAACAATTTCGAATAGAATTAATAAGATAGAAGAACAGAGCCCAATACTTAGATAAAAAAATATTGATTATACCTTCAGGTAAGTATCTTAGTCTTAACTTAGATAAAAGATGTTATTAATAGAAACACGTCACTATTATTTACTTGTCAAATTATTTAATAGAACCTCATAACGAAAAACGTATCTACCCTATAAATTCTTCGTTCACAGCTTAGCAGTATTGGCTATGACTTAGATGGCTGCTGACCAGGGATCGGAAACTTAACTAAAATCAGAAACTGGCTCATTTTTCTGTCCATATATTTTTGCAAAAACCTTTATTATTAGGTTTCTGGTCAATCGGTATAATTACCCAAAAATCGTTATCTTAACCAGGTATTTACTTAGCTCAAATTGACCATTTTGTATTTTCTAGTAAATAAAAATACTGAACGGTTAAAGCTTTTAATCAAAGGGTTAAGGTTATTCTTGGGTCTTAAAACTAGCTTTCATCCGCTGACTACTCCACTTTACCCGATACGCTTCTCTGCTTCCCGGTACACTTCTTCGCCCAGCTTCGGATAAAAAATGTCTCTCGTATCTGGTTCACACATCTTCTCCTCTCTGTTAGTGAGCCTTTCTTACTGTTAGCTTAAACGATTAATAGTTTAGTTTTTATGTCGGCGATTGAGCTGACACCAACAATTTTATTTATGGAGGAACTATATAAGGTACGTTTGTAACTATATAAGCCATGTTTCATGTAAATAAATAATTTCATTTCATTTCATTACGAAAAGAAATGAATATAATAAAGCTTGGAACAGGTTATTTCTGAAAATAAAAGCTTGGTTGTTGAACTGATGTAATTTCACTACCAAAAATTATTTATTCATTAAAAAGTATAAATATACTTATTTAGAGTATATATACGTAGGTATTTTCAATTTACTTAAATTTTCACATCCGTCATATTACCAGAACTTCTCCTGATGGTTTTTCTTCTATCTGTAAAACAAATACGTGTTAGTACATTTGAGTATTATATAATAAAAAAAATTCATGCTGCTCTGGGAGAAAAAGAAAAACATAGAATCAGCTGCTTCTTTTCCAGAGGGCGTAAAAGTCGATCGAGGGAATCGTGGAATGGGAGAATCATGACAGGCGATACGGCTAGCAACCCATCACTATTGGTTTCCTGTTTCAACTACCCGTCATGCTAAACGTGGTCTAAGGTAAGGTCTAAGGTCCTAGGCTCTGTCTACCCTGTAAGACGTAATTATATGTATAGTAAAAACAAGTGAAATAATAGTTAATTTTAGAAAGAGTGGTAAAAGTATATGTAAAGTTCAATTATTTATAAGAATATAGATAGTTTATGCAATAATATATAAGTTCGATTAATTAAATATTTATGTATAAACATAAAAAGAAAGTAGAATAAATTTGGCGAATCAATAAAAAAAAATGTTATGCCAGTGAGCAGAAAAATGGGCATGCGTCCGTCAATATAACCTGATAAACGCGAAGATGTGAAAAAATATAAGAGTACTTAAGTAAGTATTACTAGTTGTTCATCATACTTACATCATTTAGTATATCGCCTGGTTCAAGACCATGACGTTTTAAATGTAGTGGCGGTGGTGACATCTCAATTTTAATTGGCGGCATTATGGATATATTGACAGACGATGACGGAATTAACGTACTCGTCTCGTAATGGGCAAGTTTATACTTATCTTCGTAATATGATACAAGCTTCAACATTAGCACATCCCGCAAAGCAGATTTTTGTGAATGTAAAATGTTCTAGAAGTATAAGAATATATTAGTACCTGTACCTACTATATTTATGTCTAAAAAGTGCTTAATGCAAAAAAACTATATTTCCCCCCCTATTTTAGAAAACAAACAAACCAAATGCAGTTTCCCAACGCGTGTTTAGAGTTAGAGGACCTCCGTGGTTAGTTCACATGATTTTTTGTAAGACAAAGTTAAGGATTAATCTCCTTTTGGTAGACCCGAAGCTCTATTTTCATTGGAATTTCAGAACAAAATATCTTATGTAAATTCAGGTCTAAATACCTTTATCCTTGCATTATTTATATACGTTTTGTAGATTTATGCTTTACAGAATAAATGACCTTACATACTTTCAATATTAATGTCAAATTAATATAGGTACATACTAACAGTGTTTTTAGTAATAATTGGATTAATTGTAGTATATTGTCGCAATTGGGGCTTTTTTACACTAGTTTTAATTTTGTGTTTTTCTTTGAATACTCTTGATTCCATGTCCTTGAGAAATTTTTCGAAATCTTCAGATATGGCTCCTTTATTATTGTTTATAATCTAATAAGAGAAAAATAAGCTTATTAACTAAGACTTGTATTTAAAACACAATCATTTTTTCTTCGCTTTTTATACCTCAGTAAGTACACACAAATAAAATGTGGCTACAAAAATAACTAGAAAATGGCAACTGTACGAGATAGTCATGTACACTAGACTGAAAAAGTACTGGGTAGTTTGAAACTGTAGCAAAACAAATAATATTTATGGGAAACACAGTGGTGTTTACCTTTGATAAGAGTTTTCGTAAAAGTCGTTTTATAATGCGATATCGTATTTTCAGGTATAGCTTGAAAAGATTTCAAAGGTTAAATTCAAAGTGAGAGTGAAATTCCATAGGAAAAATCCTTGGCTCCAGGAGCTTACCGCCACTTCGGTGTCATGCGACTAAATGCAAGAGGAGCCAAGGCGAAATCTGAGCGTAGGTTTAATGGTTTCCCCTTGATCCTGAGCGAGTCGGGAGCGCAGTAACACTGCTAGATTTATTAGTTCAATTACCCTGCTATGCCAGAAACCGCTTTGCTTGCTTGAGCGCAGACAACTACTTTGTGCAGGTAGCACTGCTATTAATTCTCACTTATTTTAAGTTTATTTCTGTTTTAGAATTTATTGCTGTTATAAAGATACTTCAAGTACAAGTGTATATTAACCACAAAACTGGCAAGTTTTTAGGAATGGTTAGATGATGGCAGACTTCTTCCACTCCTGAACATAATGGGCTGTTTGACACAAGAGTATGGATTAACATTTGGCACAATTTTAACTTCCAAATATCAAGAAACATAATATATTTAGATATCATCATTTCAGTCACACTATTTTCCACCTTGTTTTTATCTACCCCGCGGTTTGCTAGATGAAACTGCATAGGGATAAGTCTGCCTTTGTAAACATTGTTAGAAGTAAGATTAACATGTTTTCTTTTTATATTTGGTGTAATTCTATCAAATTTTGCCAGAAATCGGTACTTGGTTGAAAAAATCAACAAGCTTATTTTATGGCTATACATTTTACCATGACTTTTATTATTTACGGTTCCGCCTGACTGCTATTTACCTTAAAAATAACGGGTTTACCAGGTATTAGATTCTCTAAAATCCAATTTTTTACCAGGTTTAGTTAAAGAATACCAGTTTCCATCAATGCGTATGTCAGTGTGAAAAAATGATTTATAATGAGATCTCTATAATAAGCTTTATAACAAACAATGAATAATGTGATAAATGTTGGTAAGTGGTGGTGCAAAGTGGCAACCACAACCTATGTGGATACAACTTGGCCGACTTTCAAAATTGTGGGTTGGCGCTTTCAGTCGCTTTGTATATTCTGTTCAAACGCGTTCACGTTTAAATAAATGCAAGTATCATATCAAATTACATACTTATATGCGAGTAAAAATAAGCTTACCTATAATTTATTTAAGAACTCAAAATCATCAAAACTCAAGGCCATGCATGAATTTATCACTTTACCAGCAGAATTTTTAAAAATTTAAAACTTTTAAAGAAGATATTCAAAGCTGAATCAAGAGTTCTTATATCGGAACACACATCACAGCTACTAACTCAAAACCAAGGCTATGAAAATAACAACTCAAATTCTTTCAAAAACAAAATCAAGTATTTCAAAGAAACTGCCTTCTGTTATAGCTACAAACGTTTATTTACTTCCTACATTTTTTATATAATATAATGGTGGAGCTGGCGTGGTGGTCACTATTTCACTAAACAATTCAGGTCAGCGACTCGTTATATTGATGGAACGGGTCCGAGTGTGAGGTAGTGTTCGCTGCTTGCAGCTCTCACCTCTAGACAAAGGACATCGAAGTTACAGAAAAGGCGCTTCAATATTCCTAAAATCAAATTGTGAAAGAGGGACCTGTATCAAATTTAAAAAAAAATGCTTAAGGCAGGTTTTATTTAAACCGGCCAGTTACAAAATTATAGTTGGCCATAATGACTATTAAGAATTTTTCATTATTATTTACCATAGAAGTCTACCATGAAGAAGCAAATCAGTAGCTAAGTATATAGGTAGCTTATGATGACACTTAGTCCAATTGTCTTTTCAATCAATCAGTCAATTGGCCCAATTCTATAAGCCTAGCAATTAATTATAAGAACGGGTCGTGTTGGACTATCAGATAATAACTGCCTCCGTGGTTCAGTGGTTAAGGCGTTTGCCTGTAGACCCGGGGGTTGTGGGTTCGATTCCCACGGAAAGCATACTTTGTTTAGTTGTTACCAATTTGGTTAGGACATTGCAGGCTTGAATCACCTGATTGTCTGATAATAAAGATGATTCCGTGCTTCGGAAGACACGTTAAGCCGTTGGTCTCAGCTGCCATCTGGTAGTCGTTAAAGGAACCACGTCAGAGTCAAATCTTAACAATAGTTTTTGAGATCACGCATTCAAACAAAGATTATGTAAACCATGTATAAATAAATAAATATATACGGACGAATCACACAGCTTGAGCTAGCCCCAAAGTAAGTTCGAGACTTGTGTTGTGGGGTTGTGTGATACTAACATTATTAACTCAACGATACTATATTTTATAACCAATAAATATATAGATAAACATCCAAGACTCAGGCCAATCAGAAAACTACCATTTGCCATCTTGACTTGACCGGGGATCGAACCCAGGACCTCTTGAGTACGGACAGGCTGCGAAATCATTACGCCACGGAGGTCTTCCCCATGTAAAGTTGAAAAACGCAATAAATAAATTGAAATTCAGCTTAATATTATTGTAAACGAAAATTTTAAATATTTTTTTATCTGTTATCTGCTTAATGTGTTCCCTTCTCGATACGGCAGCGTCCGCCCGCGCTCATGAATATTGTACAAGCACGCGCGCCCGGTGGATCCTCCAGATTCCGTGCTTGTATCCGCAGCTTTTCGTCTACCTTTTATATAAGTACCTTATATTCGTTTATAAACAAGCTGTAGATAAGACTTCTTTTAACTTTTAAAAATATGAACGAACAGCTCTACGTTATTGTAGAGATGATCGCAAAAGTATAAGTGTCACTGTTAAGCTTGAAAATTAATATCTATGGCTGATATATCTACGGTATGTGGAACCAGCCATAGATATTAATTTTGTTTTGTTGTTGTGTGTGTGTGTGTGTGTATGAAAACATAGGTGTCTAAAATCTTATTAAGAAAAAAAAATATATAAGTAAAACGTAACAATAACAAAATCGATTTAATTGCTAATACTGGCCTAGTATTCTTGGATGGTGAATTTCATTACGCCGTATATAAATTCCTAGTTCCAAATAGTCTGACAGGGTTGTGCTAGTGCGTAAGAGTAGGGAATTTATAATTTCGGCACTAGACAGGGTTGTCGCAGGCTTGCGTGTCAGTCGCGTCGGCATATAGCGCTAAGTGGTGCGGCGCGACGATAATACGTCAAACCGCCGGCTGCGGTTCACCCACCCCGTCCGGCTAAAATTTAATAGTCCCTGGACTATTAAATTTAAGGGATAGGATATACTCTTATGATATATAGATATATTATATTAAGGCTTTCTTTTATTAATTAAACAGTATTAAAAAAAGATATCAAGCTACTTTCCAACTCATAGGTATGTTCTATGCGGCTTCAATACGATATGTTTATAACCAAACTTTTGGCTTTAATAAAATACATTGATTGTATTTCAAGTATCAACTGCTGGATATAGGCCTTTCTCTTTGTGTTTTTATTCGTCTATTTTTTTTGCTATTTGGTGCAAAGGCACATAACGTATAATGTCGGGATGATCTCGACAATTTTGAGAATGAATGACTAAAAAGAAAAAGACCATTGAATTTTCTTAACAATTCATAGCAAATTTTCGTTCAATATAATAATTTTTATTCATGATCTAAATCCAGTAGCAAAGCCTGACGTAGAACGAGTTAAAGTATTTCTATCTTTAAACACTTGAAAACTCACGCGAGCAGTTCTATTCAGGGAAGTGTATGAAGCACGGAATTTGCAGCAATTTAGAAACTTGAGTGTCGGCTCACATACAGGGAACTTCTCAAATAAAAATCTCCTGATCAAATCCGCAAGGAGACTTGCAAAATAAAAATAATACAGCAGTGAAATATATATATATATATAAATACAAAAGCGAACTTTAATGTTTTCTTAAAAATTCATTATTAAATTAAATAGTAACATAAAATAAGAAATAAAGGAAACGGGTTAACATTTATACCTCTAAGGCGCTGAATGCTTATTATATAGAAAGTGGATTTCCTCTGTTAGAGCGTTAGAGCATCAGCATCACGGGCTACTGCACATGAATTATAATCTACCAAATGCAATACTTACAACTTACATATTATACTTAGCGCTACCAAGCGATGTCCTGCCGTTGTGACAAGAACTAAAAAATATTGGAACTTTGAAAGAACTAAAAAGAACAATCACACAAGTATTTACATTCGGTTCAAACGCATTCCAATATCAATTGAATACTTCATGGGCACTTCGATGTTTTATAGGGTTCATTTTCGTAAGCAGGCAGGTGCTATTAGTCAGTATCGCATATTCGCATTAGTCATAGCAGCAGAATACATAATAAACGTGTAACAGGTTACAGGGACGTTGCTCACGTAACAGGCGTTAACCATCGCACAACCTCGCTCGCGCCCTTCCATCTGCAGTACTTGAAAGTGGCTCAACTTGTTCTCACAAAAGCTGTTCCTAGTTATTAACCTCTCCCGGTCTCCCCCGGGCTGGAGCAATTAACGAAATCCCGCTTACCTTGACTATATAGCGAGTTATCTCACGGAAGCAATTTTCTATAGAATGCGGTAAGTTAACATACTCTACTAATCTCTTTTCTATATATACTGCTTAGAGACCGAGCAATGCTATGTCGGTAGTGAACACTATGTAAAAAATTATATTGTCAACAATACAATACACAGACAAGCGACAGGCGATCCTACAACAAACAGGAGCATATCGCGTTAATTGATTTTGGCGTATATAAAATCCACTTGTTTTATTTTATACTCATAGTTATTACTGGTGTTAGTAATATAGTAAAATCCACTTAAAAATAAAACGTTCTTTGTATTTTACGGTCACCAGACATATTCAAAAAAAAATGAGACATCAAAACCGGTGAGTTGATTTGTTAAATTAAAATCTGAATGACTCACTGATTTTGAGTTAGTGACATATCACAATAATAACACTCTTAATCGTCACTCAGCAACCGGAAGTCAAATCTATTTCCTTTACCGGTGACCAAAAGCTGTAAGCGCAACTGTATGTCAAAATACAAGGCGATTTTACGCAAAAAAATATGAGACCATAACACCTCAAAAGTTATAAACTTACTAAACTATGCATTATCTGGTCAAGCTACTACTACGTAGTGATTATGTCTTAAGAATTTTCTCAAGTTGTTAGTGTAGTTAGTACGTCGTGTTACCTATAACCTCGGTATCATCATGGTTAGTGATTATATTCTTTGTCCTCGTATTGTTTAGAACGGAGAGAAAGGAAAATATCGTGAGTGTGATGTCACATATGTCATCTTTTGTTAGGAGAATGTCTCTGATATTAGCGTTACAATCAATCACTGGTGTGTCCGTGACATGTACGTAATTAGTAGCAAACCTTGGAGAAGAGAAGACAGTCTTATTCTGTGCAAAACGAATAGCAGTTTGTAGGGAGACGCTACTTAAAATAAAATATATCAGAGGTTTCCTTTCATTCATAACATAAGACACGTATGATATTACACCTAACGAGGACGTTTTAAAAATATTGTAAGAAATTATTTTTTTACCAATTTCTTGTAACATACACCAATAGTGTCTAAATTAATTACTACACCATTATCTTCTTCCTTATATGAAAAGTAATGAAGTTATGGACTACTATATGGCCGAATTCCGCGCATCATTTTGCGTAGGGTTAATACCTAATTTAAATTTTCTGAATGCTTATATACTCCACGGTTAAGAGTACATAAAATTTAAAGTTCAAAAGTATTATTATAATAATATACCGTTTATACTACCCATAAAAGAATGAACTTAGTTATTTGATATTAACATAGCACTCAGATTAATTTCACAAAGTATTCCCTTTTACATCTAGGATTTTGGCAGATTATTTTTCTTGTACATTTCTAAGATCTCATATTCTATTTAAGTAAAATGAACCTTTCTTTTTGTGCCCTCCTATTCCCTGCATATTTGATGGAAACATTGAAAGAAGGTTCTAAGCTTGCACGTTTTGTGGCGTTGCTTTACATGGTAATTTTTGAGTAGTGGTATTTTGGCAAATATTGTAATACAAGATTTTTAGCGGCTAATCAAATTGAAGTTTTGATTCTCGTACATTAGTATGCACATATAGTATTAGTAGTCTCAATAGTAATTATATAAGAGAAGATAGTCAATGTAGTGTAGTTGTAGCAATGATTATTAGTTGCAATCAATCATTATTTTCAATTTAGTCAAAATTAGCAGAAATTTTCCTTCTTCATGTACATTTTACTAAACCCTACTAACCTATAGTAGTTTTCCCGTAACAGCACTAGGAATATATAAAAAATACACATTCTGGCGAATAAAGATCCTTTTTCAGTATATCGGTTAAATGGGTAATCTCAGGAATTGGTTTAGGTTAATTTTTGGCTAAAGCCTTGTTTTCTTTGACTAAACTTGCCCCTAATTCAAATATGGTAATCATAAATAGTTAAATCAACGATAAAAAACAGAAAAGGGAATAACCCCTTGTCATGACATAGCTATAGGACAGCTAGAAAGGGTCACACTCGCGTCGCGTCGTGTCGCCGCAGACTGTCGCCTGAAGATGCGACAGCCACATGAGAACACGCACATCAATACCCTTAATTAAAGATATCTACAGGCGTCTCATACATAAGTGCATAATACATCGTACAATGACTTAATTGGATGTTTTAATGGATAACGTGACAATAATAATTTCACAGAGACTAATTTTTCGCAGTCCTTTGTACAAATATGAACCAGTTGACTTTATACTTTCCTCTTCCTTGGATTGTAATTCTCATTGCAAAGCTCAAACACATGTCCAAGCTAAATTTGATTATTGACATATCTTTGTAGTGTCAGACCTTGTAAGTAAGTGTCGAATCTGGTCGCACCAGTGCAGTAGTGGGACTTGGGACTGCGTCCTCGTCATTTAGGTCTCGTCCTCCCTTTTCCTGTTAATAAAAGCTCTAGATTACCTTCACTTTCCTGGATTACCATTTCATAGACATATCGTAATGGATCTAATCGTTATTTCGAGTTGCGAGTGAATAGTCTTTTGAACCCCAATAGGTACCTATGCAAAATAAAGAAAATGTGGTCACCATATACTACATACGTCATTGTGCATTTTTTTTTTGGTGTGTCTATTTATTTATTTATTTATTCATGCATTTCTTACACTATCATCACAGGTTTCCCTAATACAATAGTTAAGTCAATAATTATGTATTATTTATGGACAGTTATATACAAATAGAGCATCAGAAAACTATCTTGAGTTTAAAAATTACACTCCAATTGCAGGATATTTTATAGCGTTAATGCCTATAATCGGTAATGAGATAATACTAGAAGAGGGTATAATAATAAGGAAGAAGTACCACAATGGGGCCGAAGTAATTTTGCAAAGCCATTTAATATTGTTGCTTTCTATCTTAATAATTCGTAAAAGTACTTTGCGAAGATAATAGGGTTCGCAGATCGTGAATCTTCTTAATTACCAACAATGTTGAAATTAAGCTTTTAATGAGTTTTAATTAACAAGTTTTGGAACGTTGCGTGAAAATACATAACGATTGTTTTGAGATACTGTTGCCGCTAATATTTACACCATAAATTTGAAACAATTCGCAATTTGGTTCTATTAGTAGTAAACAAAATATTTACAACGCAGCCATTTTTAATTAAATAAACCTTGATACTAAACCAAAATTTTCATGTGATTAGTAAACTTTATTACTTGCTAACCCTAATAAGGCATTTACAAATTTACACACTAGGTTACATTACAATCGAAAAATTATAAAGGTGGTGTTATAAACAGGCCACTTCTAACAAGTTAGTTAACCAAATCTATGACGAAGTTCCAACAGTAATATAATTCTTGTGTATGAAATAAACGAGGAAACACTTTTTGTGAATGTGTGTCATAAAAACTACTACTTTACAGAGCCACCAAATATAGTATAGATAGATATATATCAAACGCACCTAGAACTTAGAAGAAAGTTCATTGTTTTTTTCTCGTGTTACTGAGTCAAAGTTAAATGTTTTCTCGTACTCACTCTTGATGATAATTGACTGTAAGACATGTCGAACGAAACACTGCTCAGTTCTTGTATTGTTGTATTCTGATTCGAAGGGTATGTAAGAGTGGCCGTGAATTTACTGGTGTAACGTGACTGAAACCTTAGGGTGCACCCATATTACGCGGTTCCTACGCTTGGTAGCAAAACACTGTGATCGTTTAAAAAGATGCGTATGGATGTAGGTCGATTTAGGCGACAATTTTCTGGCACAATGGTCGACAACTACACGAAATGATGATGATGAATAACTAATTAGGTTAACAACAAACTTAAATGTTTGATAATGTCCTATGGACTTTCGATAATTATATTCATACCTGCTTAAATTGTTAAGATGCATCATTTTATGCAAACAACGATACATTAATAATGAGCTCCAAAATCAAACCTCATTATGAATGTATCGCTTTGCTAAATAACATAGGCGACAAACTGAATTAATTGAAACCTATTTCCATTTAGAGCTTTCATATATCAATAAATGGAACAGGGCATTCGATGACACTGGACTCGAGCATGAGCCAACAGTTCTGCGAATGTGGGTCACGGAGATGCGCGCCAAACGTATAGCTCCAGGTGCAACGTTACTCCTGTACTTGAATCGGGCTTTGTTTACCGATCAGTTACGTCAGAGCTAAAGTTTGGACTGTCGGAATTCCACGCATTGAATACGAAACACCCCTAGTCTCTTGATGTCAATAAAGTACGTTAATATACATATATATGTATATATAATTATTATTAACCGTTCACTATTATCATCATTATGATTGATGATATACCCTGATGGATTATCACCAGCCTTGCTTCTGCAGCCTCGATCCTACATCCCAGAGGATTTTAATGATAGGAAAACGCTAGACATAACACATCACTGTCCCCTTGATTGGTGGAAACTTATGTAAAACGCTTAAAATTATTTTATTTCTAAATATTTTACAGAATAAATTGTTCGTACGTATATTTTAAGAAAAGAGTTATTTTAACATTTACTTTCTAAAATAGAATCTCATTTTCTAATAGCTACTTAATTTTTTTGTCATCACATTTATGTATTATCTCACTGGGTGCCATTTGTAGCACAATAATTTGTATTGATCAATTGCTCGTACCGTACGTCGCCAGAACGCGATGAATATGGACAAATTAGTAGCAATTTGCGTCGCAACGTGGCGGTCGTTTCGGAGCAAATGTGAATATCAAATGAGTATTTAAGCTACCCATTTGGATCACTCTCGGCTGATGCCAATCATTCCAAAATTGATGCTTGCGGTTCCGTTTGATGACTGTTAATTAATGGTGCTATTAAAGATTCGTATTTCATGATTTTTATTTCATATACTATTTCACCTGACATTCACGTTATTGTTTCCTTGCTTCGGAAAGCACGTTAAGACGTTCGTCCCGGCTGCCATGTGGTAGTCGTTAAAAGAACCACGTCAGAGGCCTAGAGGTGGTTCCGAAGAACTCAGACACCAGGATGTGCATCGTCGATTGACCGTGTCTTTATTTAGGTAGCTGTTGGAATGCTATCTAGCTATATTTCGCTTTCATATCCTATCTCAGCACTTCTAACATCTAGTCCACTTTTCATAACTGTCAAGATTCGAATCTGGAAAACAATATTTTATCCGCAGGAAAAGTGCCGTTGTGCGACGCGACGGTACAACGTCTTGATTATGTCTTGAGCAGATTGAATACATCCGAAGCGAGCCGGAACAAAAGGGTCTTATTGTTATTCACCCCAATGTCGCTCGTCGTGACAAACTATTTAGGCGAGAGCCACCCTTAACCGACAGCCTGATTGTTTGCTGCTAGGACACCTACAAAACGTTGACCTTTTCAACACAGATATTTACACCACTACAACCCTCTCCAAACTACGCCAACAAATTATACTAATGCCTCTTGAACAAACAGTCCGCTGGTAGCGCTATGTAGTTAGGGTTACCAGCCGTCAGGGCTTTGTCAGGACTTTTTGATTTAAACCTGAGACTTACTTTAGTAAGAATTTCAGTCGGGGCGGAGGAGGTCATCCGTAGAACTTTGTTAAGCTTGGTTTTGGATACATGTTTTTTTTTTTTGCTCAAGTAATATTTCAATGTATTCTTGTCTCCAAAAGATGATGCACTCTAGGTCAACTAGAGTAAATCAATGTTTCTACCATTTCTCATACACCTTATTCGTACCAAAGTAAATAAATTTAAAAAGTTGCCTTCTAAAAAAGACAAGGTAAATAATATATAATACAAAAATATATTTCTTACGATAAACGGCCTAAGGAGATATTGGTATGAGATATACGTCATCTAAGATTTGTTGCCGAGAAATTGTTCCTGTCCTCGCAGTTTTCGCTATACATTTTCATAGTTTTATTAAATTTTTCGCATGGCTGATCTGAATTTTACGGTGATTAACCTATAAAATGAAATATAATTTTAACGCCTGAGAATTCATCGAACACGCATAATATTTACAAACACTGATACATTTAATAAACATGAATTATTCTACAAATAACATAAAGAGTAATTTTGTTCGTTTTGTCGTTCTTCTTTGTTTTGTACTTAATTATGTTTGCCTTTTAATTAATATATAATGTAATAGATTATTTTAAATTGAAACACAATACATACCTAAAGTAAATCCCATTAATGTTAGATAAGCCTCACGGCTAAGGTAAAAGTTATCTTGAAGTTCATCCAATTTCAAAATAAACTTGAAAGAGATAAAACTAAAAACATAGACAAGCTGTAAACTTGATTACGGGATTGAAAGAAACAACAAACAACGAAAGAAAAATCAAGGGAGAACCTGTTTGCACTGGTAGGTTCGAATCCCGGGAATAAATTTCCCGTAGCAACAGGATAAAGTTATCTTTGTTTGCTATAAATAGCTATGTATAAATTGAGTAAACAACAACAACTTTGAAAGTTGTCAAATTAAATGTAAAGATTGTATTTAAAATTTACTTACAGGATATTGAAAACTTACTTTGGGGATGGCTCAATCTACTACAGCGATTTGCCTGTAATTATTTCCTATATTAGTGGATTAAAATATATCTAAGTATTTTAATGGCTTCTACTTTTATTTTTAAACAATCTATCACTCGCAAGTCTATCCATGTTAGACTATAGGATATAGGTATCTTTTGGTAAAACATTATAAAAAGCATACGAAACATATACAGTGGGCAACTATAAGGTTGGAATATAAAATAAATTTATAGGAATCATTACGTCGCAAGTGATTGATAAATAATTATTTTCTGACTTTTATTACAAATTATGTTTTAACATGTGTGTCAATTCAGTAAAGATGCCATCATCCATCTTTATCATTGTTAGTACCTAAACAATTATTTCTTTCAGCTAAAGGGCGTAATCTACAAAAGTATGTCTATAATTTACCCAAAACGTATTCTCAACGTCGCGTTTACATCCTTAATGCATCACGATGTAACGAAAAGGCAGGAGGCGACACGACGCGCGACGTGGCGTCTGCGACAGACGTAGTAATTGCAACACGGGGTTATGTGCCCGCAATAACTAATCTTTCTTTCCTTTCGCCCCATTTTTTAGCCGGTGACATCTTATTTTACGCCCCAGCGTATTTCACCGCACACGTTTCCAATGATTCGTTCGCTTGTGTAACATCAGGTCACATGTCTGAAATAAAAAGCTCAAGTCTCTCAAAAGATATAAAGTAACAATATTCTAAATATAAAACTTCACCTTATTTCTTATCTACATTCTATCAAAAAATATGTACAAACATGTTCAAGTGTTTGGGTTGGTCGTTAGATGAGCAAATAAAAATCAAAACATTGTTTATAAATATTTCTTTCTATTCAAAATGTTAGTGAAACTAAGAAATAAAAATAAATTCCGTACTTAGGAAATTGTTCAACACAGTAGGATTGTGGCGGTAGAGTTCCAATTCTGCAACAAAAGTCCCGCATTCTCAAACTTTGACGGTTTATATGACCCGTGTAATGGCGTCTTAAACTAAATAAAGCTTTGCATTTGGATCGTATATCGCTAGCTTTGTCTCAACTACGAGATTAAACTTAACGCTGTTTTAGAATATATTGTGCTGTAAATAACTTTTTAGGCATAGAAAAAGTTCTTATTCAACGACGTACTTTAATATATAAGTAGTTCTTCTATAATAGTAGGTAGACATTCCATATAGTCATTATGACTCAATAAGAGTACCTATAGCGGCTAATTTATTTCGGAAATTAGTAAGGTTTTTCATTTAATAGAATAGTAGAAGGCATTAGTTGCTGCTTTGCATATCTAAAAGCTGTACATTGGTATAACTTACACACGTTGCGAAATTGCGTTTCAACGAATACATTGTAGTAAGTAGTCTTAGATCATATATTATTGGTAGATGCACGATCGGCGCTTAAAACGTGGAGCCACTGCCCTGACAGTCGCTCATTGTCCGCACCAACAGCGATCTTGTTATTGTGGCAAATTGTCTTTTGCATCCAACTAATAATAAAAATTTGTTGATGTTCAGTATCTTTCTGCAAACAATATCTTTCTAAAATTTAAGAGCTGTGCTCTTGTCGGTAGAGTCATACAGGGGGTCTAAAAACGCCACTTTGAGCAATTCATCACAGGTGATTCTATCTTCCGCTAGCCGTTACACATCCTAATAAGATATGTCTAACTTTTTTGATACGGCACGACGATTTGAGAAAAAAACATTATGCAATGCATATATAGGGAAAACGGGGAAGAAGTAGACTAAAAAGGAGTTACTTAGAACTGAAATAAAAGAAACAAATAATAACACAAATATTTATAAGATACAGTGCATTTTTTGTTGGATCGTACTCGTACCTCTACCTGATATATTATCGAAGGTTACAGTGGGTGCACATAGGAATATGGCTGACTGATGCAACTGTCATCGCCGCGGGCAGCTTGGACTCAATCCAGTCTCGAATGCAAATTCACACTTGAAATTATTATTCAACACGATTCCCGAGCCTATATTCAGCTACTATGCCCCATGGATTTACCTGCCATCGATAGATCGATCCTCCATAAGAATATGCAAAAAAAATATATACAAAAAATAAATGGTTATTGATCGGTTGAGCATATTTTGCTTATAAGGCTGAAAGAAATATCTTATTATGTACAACTCCTTTACTCTATTTGTAAGATAGATTATTATTGTGTAGGTAGGCATATTTTTTTATATGAATCACATTGGTAGAAGAGAAAGAAGCAAAACAAAGCAATTTGTGTGCCCCACCCGCGGAAACTCCAGACAACACGAGATTATGACGTGTGAAAACAACCCTGTTGTTTAGGTATATCGTACCATGTTTGCTTCCATAATCTTGTTTGTATAGGGTAAACATACGTAGAGAGCACAATAAATTTAATAGAATTGGAGAAAGCTGTAAATTTATACATGTAGTAATAAATATTTAAGTGTCTATCAATTTTTTTAAAATACTTAATATTTGTAATAATTATAGCTGCAGCAGAAATTTCAATGTTAGATTCGATTATTACTACAAAATCAAACAAAAATCCAAAACTCGCACGTCGAAGTTTGTTAAGATGTCTCCTCAGTTAAAAAGAAACATATTCATTGTTCGAATACCGACAAAAATGTAAGCACAAAATTCTGTACGTAAGCTTAATTTTGTCGGTACTTACCTAAACTTTGAATAAAATAAGGTCATAAAATGAAACATAAAAGAACACAATTTTCTTTTCTCGATAAATTACGGGCTAAATTGAGCAAACTTTGCCAAAGTCTGATCACTAAGACTTAGAATAACGAATGTTTGAATAAGCAGCGCAAGAATTATGAAAAAAATCTACTTTGATTCGTAGATTGCTGGTTATTTTTTTCAATTTTTACGGCTTTTGAAAATATCTGACAAATTATTTCCTGAGTAACAAACAGGCAATCCACGACATTGCGTATGGAAATTCTTTCAACTTTTTTAATCTTAATTCTTCAAACATTGCACGTGCGTCTTTGTACCTACATTTCTTTGGATGTTTATATATTTCATGAATGTTACATGTGTTAACAATGTTTTCATTTCTAAGATGCACACTTGAATTTGTTAAAGTTTGAGTATTATATTGCAAGAACAATTCTAACAGGACAATTTTAACTGTAATCAGTTAGCGATTTATTGATGATATGATATCGAGTCCTCACAAATATATAAAGGAGGAACGTTTTTTCTATATTTAGTTTGTTATAGGATATACAAGTATGATTTTAAATAATCCAGTTTGCTCTCTAATTACACTTCGCACGCAAATTAATGAAAGCAAAACTAAAAATAAGCGAGGTTTAGATTGTAAACAGTCACTAGAATATAGATTAGGTGCTGTTCGCACTGTCCATTATTTATAGTGCAGTGTGTATCCAATCCTCTACCGCCAATTACTGTTTGTTATCAAGGAGATTCGCGAAAGGGTTCAGACGAAGCTCAATCAAACTTTGGCAATCATCACGCCTA
This sequence comes from Apomyelois bistriatella, assembly GCA_947044815.1. Lineage (NCBI taxonomy): Eukaryota > Metazoa > Arthropoda > Insecta > Lepidoptera > Pyralidae > Apomyelois > Apomyelois bistriatella. The sequence continues at coordinate 6,810,264 of OX345693.1, forward strand.
TCTAATCTCCAGGGTAACAATGTAACCGTGATTGGATCCTCCAGGACCACATTAACTGCTACCTTATTTATATGTGATGATAACAAGCCCACTGCCTGGCATCTTTTATTAGGGTCAAGATTATTGTTCTGTGCGGAATTATCAGCCGCATCAAGGCGATACGAGCGCATGATATTACGTAATAGAATTTATTGTCGCAATAAATCTATTTTAATGATAATTTATTATTCTTATTAGGAGTATAAAATCGTGTACTTGCTTCAAATTAATCTTACAAATGACAGATGAGATTAGGGTATGATATAAATAGTCCTATTTAGACCAGTATAATATTCCGTTTTATCCCTTGAATATTCTAAATGACTAAGTGAGATTTAGTTCCTTACGATAATTTCCGCCAGCAATAAAGAAAATCGCAGTGCCGGTCTTAAATTTTCCGACGAACTGTTATCAAAAGTAGTGTTAAATACTAAATGAAATGGCCTTAGATAACATACGGTTACCAATATAATAGAGGGAGCCCATCCAGGCCATACTAAAAGTATACTCTTATAGTCACCTACATGCCACAAAAGAGAGAGAAATTCATAAAAAATATAACAGTTAAGTATTATTCCAACCGTAAAGTGTCTGTCAGGCTTTTTAGTACGTTTCTATATGCATAGTAGCGTTTTTAATTTCCGCCGACTTCAGAGCTTCCGCCGCGAAAAGTGTTAATTGCATGTGTATCGTGAATTCCAGGACCAAATTTTATTGTCAGTGAGAGTTGGGAGTATTTAGAGTTAACTTTATAAGATACCTTTACATGGAAGTAGATTATATAAAAAAATAGGACTTTAATTAAAAGACTTTTACTTTTCAATCAAATGAAAAAGAAATTTAGAATTGCAAAAAAAATTTAATTGTCAATAAGTTGTCAAATTAACAAAGTGTGTACATAAGCCTAAGATGCTTAGTAGGTAACTGAGGCTGCTGTGAGTAGAACAAGTCTGCGAAAACAAGGAGATCCGTGCTGCATTTTTCATGAGCCGAACATGGACTTTTAAGAGATAAACGAAATACATTATACAGTGAAAATGTCTGTGTGTATTTTTATGCTGACATCCAAAAGTACGGCCCGCGGTTACCGTGACCTATGGATATGTGTGACACCTTAAGGATGTAACTCTCAACGACGCAATACCCGGAAATACTGCTTCTTTATCCCACACTGCAGAAGTGGTTGAAAGTTAGGTAAAAGGTCGCTCTCTAAGCCTCTATCTATTTAAGAGATCCAAATATGAGTTATGTTTTGGTGCAAGAAAGAGTCAACTAAATTACTCGAACTAAAAATTATGAAGTAAAACAGATATATCGCATATCGGTATAACTGTTTTACTTAAAAATTTACTGATTTATTCAGCATTTATGTGAAGTGACAATTTACCATACATTAAAAAAAAAATATGAGACCGCGCGCGATTCGAACTTCTTTGCAATTTACTGTACCACTTCATACCGTAGTTATTGTTGTGTGTATTGTAAACATTGGATTAATGCAGTACCAAACATTTGTAGTGAATTCAGTGTAACCCCGTAGTATAATAGTCTAATTTGTGGTTTAATTTTAGATATTTCTATCTTCACAATCTTGTCTATTGTTTCTTTAGTCTATGAATCTAGATAAATGAATCGATCGTACAATCAAACTAGTCGACGGACGTTTAATTGAATTGTGATGTTACACAAAGAAAGGGTCAGTGTGAAAAGTTGCCGAATCCGACGCGCTTATAGAAAACCCGTTCCGTTGTTTAACTTAACCGAACTAGAGAACTCCGCCTGAATTAATTACAATGAACATATTATGTACATGTTATTTATTCGTTTTATATCTTGTATAACACGAGTAGATTTCGGAAAAAAAAGTTTTACTCTAGTCAACGAATTCTTACGAGCTTAAATCTATCAAGATGATTAGGTTAACGAACGAACCAATGAAATATAATAAGAATGATATTAGGCACATAGAAACAGAAAAAGATAGTACTTATGTAGTTGGATAAAAAGGTTGTCACTAAACTCCATAAGATAATAAGTTGACTGTAACAATCACGAAAATTAAGACTACTTCCAGCTGATTACACTACCTAGAAACATAGTTAACTAATGGAAGTCTACCGAGAGGAGACGTTAGATAGATGACACTGAAGCGCGTCGCGTCTGAAGCACGAGGCAAAGTCGACTCTTCTAGAAAAATTTGCTCCAGCTTGCATGTTAGACAAACGAGGTTGCATAATAAAAAATATGCTTTACAGAATACAGCAAAAGGTGAAAAAATGTACTTATTTTATTTTAAAGATAGTGTATATTTATATCTCCACTTATTGTACCTGAAAATTCCAAACAATTATTTATGGGCTATAAAAATATATATTAATTTGTGATCGTCCGGTTGTCTGAAATACATATTTTTTGTTCTTATTGGGGATTTTTGATATCCCATTTGGTTAATACCAGAGAAATAGCGTCAATATTAGTAATATGTAGGTATAATATAAACTCGTTAATTACTGACTTGCTTAATTTTAAATACTTAAAAGTATTTCATGACAGGAAAAAAAAACTCGTACCCGTTGGCTTTGTAAGCATAAATCTTACTTACATATAAGTTGCACTAAGGATTTTTGAGTTGCAGAATGGAGCAAAGAATATTTTAATATTTTCGCAGACACTCATCGAGACAGCAGTAGCAAATTAATTGTTTATCTACGTCGACAAGCTTTACATAAGTATATTTGCAAAGCAAATGTAATATCCTGTTAGAAAATCATCCCCTAAACTGTGTTTCCTAATAAAGAAAAACATAAAGAGCGAAAAGGCCAAATATTTCTCGGCAATTGATAGGTACAGCAGTAAAGTGGGTGCGCCAACAGCAGATTTATAGGGCGCCGCCGAGTGCGTGCTTTAATAAAAAAATCACGAAGGTAATTCGCGCGACAAGTTATTACTGGAAGAGAAATATATATGACTCTCATGTTCGCATATGAATAAACTGGCACCATTTTAGTTGAGTCTCTAGCAACTAATATTTTAGTGCAAATTACCCACGTTTTTCTATATAATGACTCATTTATCTTTATTACACAGATTGTGTGGTGATTTTTTTATATCTCTTATGAAACCTACCTATGTAAGAAGCATATTATTTTAAAGTGTGCTTACTTATTAAGTGTGTATTTAGTATTTTAAGAATTCCGCTCAAATGTTTGCAATTATATAAACGGGCGATTCCAATTTTACTGATGTTTTATGAGGTATCAACCTTACCACAGAAATATAAAATTATGACCTTGCAAAAAATTCTGCTAGGTTCATATCATACGAATGTGGTTATAACATAATTGGGCGTCTATCCGCAGACTCGGCCGACCCGTGTATAACTCAAGTTGTCAAAATCACGCGGGAAGGACTCGCCCAGCACTGTAGCGACAATGGACTCTCAGACCCGAATTGAAAAAAAAAATACTGGCAAAAATTAGAATTGTTTATTCATTTATAAAATAAATACAAGTAATTAGATAAACATTTATTTTTTATGAAATGAAATCCATTAAATGAAAAGATGATGAAGAAGAAAATCTTTTTATTTCATAAAACAAATGCATACATAATTTTTAAACTAGGTTATTAGGTACGGCATATACGAATTGATATACATTCCTGATAAGAAAGTCATTTCTGCTGAGTCTTAAAACACATCCAGCCTTACTACAAAAAAGTAAGATCTAGCTATTCAGAAATTATTTTAAAAATTTGTTACCATAAAACTGCTTTTATCTATTGCTACCATTGTTTGCAAGAATCTATTTTTAAGAATAGAGTAGAGTCGTTCCCTCTTTTCTTATCTCTTTCATATATCTAAACAATTTCATAGTTCCGGGCAAGTGCGAGTTGAACTCGCGTGGAGAGGGTTCCGTACAATGCCAATGTCAGTTTTTAAATTCAATTGTGGTATATCAACTAACTATCGCCATCTAGTGGTGTTTTAGTGAACTATTTTCCGTGAACGTTTTATATTGAATTTACCACTTAATTGTCAATTGACAGAGTTCTTGTAGATTTTCCTGTAATTTACAGGTAATGTACTATATTTTGTATTTTTTTCAAAATTTAGGTTCAATAGTTTCGGAGATCAGGGGGGGAAATGGTCAATTTTCGTCTTCTTTTATGAATAAAATCAAAACTATTTATGATACAATAATAACAAAAATATATTTGAAATTCTCATAACGAGCCCTTTTTTTTGATATATAACACGGTAAGGTTTGCTAAACTTTTTTTTTTAATTCCTGATTTGTCCCCCGAAAATGGTACTTATTTTTTTAAAATATTTGTTTACTTTGCAGGGTCAAAGGATCACGCCATCCTACCAAATTTCATCTGTTTTGGTCCAGTAGGTTCGGAGAAAATTGGCTGTGACAGACGGACGGACGGACAGACAGACGCACGAGTGATCCTATAAGGGTTCCGTTTTTACATTTTTGTACGGAACCCTAAAAAGGAAGAAGGTGGTCTATTCTTAAGCTGTCTAATTTACCGCTAAATTTAGAACAGTTTAAAACAATTTTAATTTATACAATACCAATAGTTTCTATTCAGTCTTCAGTAGAGAGTGGACACACTGGGCACCGGCTGTCAGTATTTTGTATGAACTAACTGGCGGCGCTAACGCAAAGTATTTGGTAAACATGTTGTACTGTACAAATAAAGTAATAAACTACTTAGCTTTTGTTAACAAAATATTTATATAATTAGGTCTTCAATATCATGATTTGTTTACCGATAAGTACTTAGTAAGTAGGAACCATGCATTCTCAAAAGTTTTATTATGGGCGCTACATGGCTTGACCTGGCCGACACATCTTCATTAAAGGGTCGTAATGTCTCCCGTGGGAAATCCGATGTTATGGTGTACTTTCCACCGAAACAAACCTATCTGTTATCTCCGCTGACAGTGCCATGAAAAGTTATGTAAATTTTATTTGACTCATTTACTCACTGATATTTTTCACATGCCCTTTTATTTTATAAATTATTGTTATAGGTATCTATGTCCGTATTTAATGGAAACAATTTAAATGTTATCATATGATATTTTTTTTATGTTGTAAAAAGTATTCTTGATATCACATGCACAAACTTTTTGTTTGCTTATAGTAAAACGTTAGCGTTAGTTTTCACATGTTTACAAAAAAAAAATTATTATTGATTATACATTACCACAATCAGTAGGCTTCTTTCTTCTTCTATCCTAACTAAAGCTAGATATAAATTATGCATGATATTTTCATAAGTGATTAGTTAATACAACTTAGTTTCACATAAAAAAAATAACTACGAATCGGACCTCCTGATTTGCTATAAGTACTTGATTATTTCGTTCAATTAGGACTATATAATTGATTCGTTCCAACTACATATTTCTTTATTTGCACTTGGTAGTAAAAACGGGTTTCCAGAAATTTATTTACAACAGGTTAGGAATTCCCACGGATATGCAGCGCTATACAAATGTTAGATGCACATTCAATATTTACGGTAAAGTATCTCCGGGATCTACCAATGACTAAACGAATTTATTTCTGAAATAATTATATTTTTAACTTCATACGAAATATTTTTATTAAGAATAAATTTTTAGAACTGCATCTATATCTAATATACATATCTTAGCCAAGTTAAAATTCGTCTCTTTGAAGCAAGTAGAAAGACAATGTGTCAGGTTTTTGGCTGGATTTGCTGTTGGCAGGAGATCAGCTAGCTTCAGATAATGTCACAATAACAGATTATGTCTTGGCACCAAGATGGCTTTCAGTTCAAGAGATGCCGGGCATATAAATTACTTCATAACATTTTTCAGTTCCACTATCAATGGACAGTGATACACTATATGCTTAATCAATATGTTGAGCCCCGTTCGTACAAATGATTTGTTATGAAATACGTTTTACTTAACAGTTTTCCGGCAGAAATAAGTTTTTTAACCTCCGTGAAAAGGACTACGCTAGGTGCGAATCAAAGTCATGCTCTCTTTGAGCATGAAACAAAGCATTAAATCAAGCTTTGATTTAAGTACATACTTAAAATTGAATAAGAATATACCTGAGGGGCCGGTGTTCTATGTTCATTATATATTCGATATTAAACCACACTACCCCGAAAGTTACTATAATCCAGTAAGTGCAAAAGACGCTAGTTCCAGGTGTAGGTAGTACGTTGTCGGAGCGCGTATAATTGAGGTAATAAATCCAGCAGGACGACTTATGCCCGCTGGTTCTGCCGAGACAAGACAATTAAATCTGGCTGAATCATGAAATCCCACTAATTACGCTTTTGTAATATCTAATCGTTAATTTTTATGTAATGTTAATTGTAATCACGCCGATTCACTCCTTGGAAGCTCGATAGTATAGCGGGGCATGTGTATGCGTAACGATCGTGCGTGTCAAGCTGCAACAACCGTGGCGTGACTGGGATTGGACGACCACGATCATTTCCATCACGAGCTTCTCTATATGTCCTCTACTCCGTGCTGTCAGAAGGCGCGTTATAAGCGGTTATTACTAGATTGCAGTTGTAAGGCTGCGCGCGCCAAACATCCATGACGCCTATTAGAAATAAAACCTCCCTCAGCACCCGTAAGTCGACCGCCTATCTCGATTCTCTCCTCTCGTAATGGCTACTTGTATCGCTTTCGCCACATTTCGCTCCGTTTTACGCACAAAACGCTTTAAAAAAAATTGTGTTGCCAATGCTAACAAAAAAATTTTTTTAGACATAAATTTACGTAGTTAACGTAATCTAAGTAAGTAAGTAAAAACACTTCATTGTCCCATACATTTTCATGGAATTACAGTTGGTATATATTTGCATAATCCTATCCTACATGTTATACTATTTAAACGAGCAATATTTTTATATATCAATATAAATTTATTTGTAAGTACTCGCATTTTCAAAAACGGCTTTAACGATTTCTTTGAAATTTTAAACATAAGTTCTTACCTAGTCAAAAAGATAATCTAGCTAGGTTTCATGTCTGGGAAAAGTCATTTTACCCATATTTTCACGCAAAAAGGTTTTCTGAATAAAACGAGATAAGATAAGATAAGATAATCCTTTATTTGCAATAAATAGGGTACAATGTGATGTTCATAATAACAATTTAGAGTCCTTAACCTATTTAGCCATTGTCCACAGCATGCAAAAATTCATACAAATTGATAAAAATAAAAACATCCATTAATTTATAAGTAGGTAGTTAAGTACATATAATTGCAAACAAAACTAATCTATGCATCGTCATTTAGAAATTCGTCTAATGTATAGTAACTTTTTTCCAGCAACCAACTTCGTAAAGATGATTTGAATTTATTTAGCGAAAGATCTTTTATTTCTGCTGGAATTTTATTATAAATTTTACTGCACATAACAGAGCAGTTATTGCTAAACTTTTTTGTTTTTGGAACTACATCAAGAATAATCCTATTTCTATTTCTGGATGACCTCTGATAGAAGTCTTTTGCCTGAACAAAATACTGAAAATTCATTTTAACAAAAACACTTATTTCAAATATGTATAAGCAAGGAACTGGTAATATTTTTAACGATTTAAAATATGGTCTGCAAGAAACATCAGGTGCTATGTTGCATATTGATCTGATACACCTTTTTTGTGACAAGAATATTTTTTGTATGTTAGTCCCATTGCCCCATATCATTAAACCATATCTAAGCACAGACTCAACATAAGCAAAATAAGTCGTTACGGCTGTTTTTCTATTAGAAACTTTATTTAACTTGTATATTGCGTACACAAATTTATTAATTTTACCACTAACAGTGTCAATATGTTCCTTCCAATTCAAATTTGAGTCTATTTTTATCCCTAGAAATGTCGCATTCGTAGCGTTCCGTAGAATTTGTCCGTCATAATTTACGTCAATACATTTATGTTTAAAATTATTAAAATTCATAAGTTTAGTTTTAGATATATTTATTTTTAAATTATTTTTATTAAGCCAATTTTCTAATATTTCTAAATTATTCATAATGTCATTTTTGTGTTTCTCTAAATTTTCATCTTTAGGAGTAGTTACTATGACCGATATATCATCAGCAAATAGTATTGCTTTTTGCTTAATTACATCAAATATGTCGTTTATGTAGAAAACAAACAACAGTGGACCCAATACACTACCTTGTGGTACCCCATATTTATTCTTTTTTAACTCAGACCTATAAGACTGTACTACATGATCAGAATTTATTTGTTCAAGTTCTACATACTGATCTCTGTCCGTCAAATAAGATTTTATCCAGCTTAGAGCTGGACCTCTTATTCCACTGCGTTCTAGTTTATCCAGAAGTTGATCATGAGAAACGAAATCAAATGCTTTAGACATGTCAAGAAACAGTACAGTTGTGTAATCATTTTCATTAATGTTTTTTAAAATTGTGTTTATTAAATTAAAAGCTGCAAGTGTTGTGGACTTATTTTTTTGAAAACCAAACTGATCTTCTTTTAAGATTTTAAATCTTGTAAAAAACTCACTTATTTGCCTTTGCATGACTTTTTCAAAAACCTTTGAAAATATGGATTGCATACATACAGGTCTAAAATTTGCCAAGTCTGTCCTCTCGCCTTTCTTATGCAAGGGTTTCACAACAGAAACTTTAAGTTTCTCTGGGAAAACACCTTCTTGCAAAGACAAATTTATCAAATACGCTAATACGTGACTTATTTCTTCTTTACAATGTTTGATAACTTTTGTACATATATTGTCAGAACCTTCAGATTGCGTATTTTTAAGTGACGATATAATCTTTACTACATCCTCATCACCTACAGGTTGCAAAAAAATAGAATTTTTTAAACTATCATGCAATGTATTCTCTATATCATTATTCAATTTATTTGTTTCCTTTATAAAATAATTATTAAATGTTTCAGCCATGTCCTTTGGATTACTAATTTCATTCTTATTATATAAAATTTTATTAATAAATACCTTACTATTATTTTTATTACATTCTTTTTTAATAACGTTCCATGTGTCTTTGCAAACATTTTTACTATTAACTACATATTTTTGGTTACTTAGTTTTTTCGATAAATTTGTACATTTTTTTAATATTTTGCTGTATCTATTATAACTTATTTTATCGGTTTGATTTTTTGTAGAATAGTATTTAAATCTCATGTGTCGTTTTATTTTACTGCTAATTTTTAAACCTTTGGTTATCCAAGTTGACTTTGTCGTTAAGTTTTTTACCCTGACTTTAGGAAAACAAAGATTGTATAAAAGGCTAAAAATATCATGAAATTCATTAAATGCTAGGTTAACATCACTTATTTCATAAACATTTGAGAAAGAAAGGTTTGACAAATAACTTTTAAATTTATCCATGTTTTCTTCTGAGTAACATCTTTTGTAAGAGAAAAAAATTTCTGAAATTATCTTTTTATCTTTTGTTTCAAATTTTAAAATTTGAGCTGTGTCATGATCAGAAAGCCATAACGACAACGTATAACCATAAACATTTGACAGACCATTACTTAATATGAGGTCGATACAATTTGCTTTCCTTGTTGGCATGTTTATATGAGACGTCAGACCATACTTATCAAAAATCTCCCTAAATCTTGACGAATTATTGTTTTTTACTAGCAAATTTATATTCATATCACCAGTTATTATAACTTTATGATCTGAGTATTTATTACAACATTTAAACATCAATTCGTCAAATTTATTAAAAAAGTACTCAATATGTCTTTTTAGTCGAGATGGAATACGATATATACATATAACAATAATTTTATTGGAGGGTAAACCAGCAATACAAAACTCAAAGAGGCTGGGGGTCAAGAGATTGTTGAATTTTGTGATTTCTTTGCATTCAATACAGTTTTTTACAAGAATACAAGCTCCTCCCCTTTTATATGTTCTAGAATAATTTGCCGCTAGCTTATAGTTTGTTATGCATGCAGTGCTCTCATCTCCTACTTTAATGAAAGATTCCGTAAAACATAAAATATCCGGGTTTGTATGGTTTTTAATATCTGAAAGTGTAAGTTCAATGTTTTCTTTTTTACATCGCAAACCCTGTATATTTTGATGCATAATTACAAAAACATTATGCTTATTTTGCACGAAAAAGATCATTTGTTGCATTTATGTTATTTGGCGACTTCTGACTGATAACATCATTTTTATCTGTCAATTCATGCTTACTTTTATCATTTATTGGAAAATAATATGGTATTGTACCTTTCCGAGGCATCTTACTTTTACGTGAACTGATGTTTGCCTGACGTAAATGTTTTCTTATAAATTCGTACGACAGATATTATGTATTCTTGTATTCTATGTATTCGATGCATTGATTAATCTTATTGCAGGCTATATAATAGTCATAATTATTGTTCATGTCAATATGATTACAATTCTTAAAATGTTTAGTCCATAATTTTACTTCAGAATTTAATTGATTTAAATTGTAATTAATATAAGGATTATATATAATTGGCATTAAAATTATAGAAGCTATTTTTAATTTATTCAACACAATACTAATATTGGAAAATAATTTATAAATGTCATTATCATGATTTCCAAAACCTAAAATTATAACATCTTGTTCAGTCAATTTACTTTTTAGTTCGTCACAATAATTGAGAAACTCAGAACTTCTCCCACCTGATATAATATGCCCATATACTTTATAATTATTACTACATTTTCCTAATTTAAATTTATTCAATATTGCCGTGAGACCGCTAAAATTTTCATCTCCAATCAAATATAATCGAGGTTTTTTACATTGTCTATGTATCATAGCGCCATCTAGTGACATGGTTTTGCTACTACTATTTTGATTTTCATTATTTCCGCACTGCATACTTTTTTCCTTCTAGAGAAGAAGAGAAAAAGAGCGAAGCTCGGTCGCCTAGGTAATGTGTTTATTATATGGTATTTTTGTATAAGTATTTTTATATTCATTACTGTATTATTTATTATATTTACTCAGTGCTAAGTAAATATGGAATGTCAGCAAAAAATCGTACTAGCTTCAAGATAATCTCTTCATAAGCTTAATGTAAGCCTTATGTTGCTCCTTTTAGTTATGAAATTAACTATTCTTTTAGTAATTCTATTTGACAGTTAATTTATACATTTCTATAGCTCAGAAGTGACTTGTGCTCATAAAAAAGAGTCCTATATAAAGGCATGCGTGTGCAATAAACTTTATTTTCGGGTGCTGCTGTCATTAAGACTATGCGAAGTCGTAACACTTGATGTTGGTCGTAACTTGTTTATAGAAACTTAAATTAGATAGCGGAAGATGGCATAAATTACTAGACACCAAAGAAACCGTTTTACATAATACTCACTGTGCCTCATAGTTTGACCCACCCGTGATGTGTATGTACTCATAGAAATAAGAGTACGCCTTTATGTGTGAACATTAAAAAAAAAAAATTAAAAACCCCGCGGCACAAAAAATTTACTCTAAAAACTAACAAATAATATTTTAAACCTATTATATTTATTATCGTCACATATAATATGTTAAGTAGTTCAAATATTTTTTTTTTTAAATTTCTGACTGAACGACCGTTAAATGAGAAACAAAAAAAAACTAACTAACAAATATCGGTTTATCCGTGTGGGAGCTATGATACCACAGACACACATACAGACACGTTAACCTTATAACACCCCGCTTTTTTGCGTCGGAGGTTAGGAGGTTAAAAAAGAATAGCTTTGTGAACTATTGTTTGTATCATTTTTTATTTTTTATTTGTAACTAGCTGTTCCCCGCGGCTTCGCCCCGCGTGGGACTCGGTTATATCGCGCCCAAAAGTAGCCTATGTGTGACCTCAGGTCGTTAACTACATCCCTACCAAATTTCACACAATCGGTCCAGCAGTTTAGCCGTGAAGAGGTGACAGACAGACAGACAGACTTTCGCATTTATAATATTAGTATGGATATGGATATGGATTCTCAAAAATAAACTTTTACTTAGTTTAGAGTATTATTATAAGAGATTGTGAAGTTGTAGATTTCTTAAGATAACATCAATTACTTTCAAATCTTATTCATCATTATCATGTATGTAGTATGCAAGGTCGATTGACCGTGTCACCTACACGAAATGATAATGATGATGATCTTATTTAAGATTTATTAAATGTATAATTTAAACAGATATTTCCAATTCCTTATTGGGTCTAATACTAAAAGCGTATCCTCGTCTTAATGTTAGAGATGCGGAGGTGGTGTTAGCTTCCTCATTGAGAACGAAAACAAGGCCTTATTGACTTTTGTGCACCTTCGTCAATGTCAATTAACATTAAGATATCCAAGATTCCAACTGATTGCAAATTGAAATGTGCTATCAGTGGGGAATAGTGATTTGATTTCTTAGAATCTTAAACTTTTTTTTCGTACGATATATTATTGAATACCAATGAGCATTGTGCTTTTTAGTTAAATAATAAACTAGTGAACTGTTCACTTTATGTAAATTTGGGTAAGGACCACAAATTCACAAATACAGAACTAAATTTCTGTAAAACTGATGGCGGTTTCCCTTGCCAAATAGAAGGTTTCGAATCATCGAAGAAAAGGCTTCGTAAATATCTGCTTAGAACGCAATCGGAAAAGCTAGGCTGATGAAGATGACTATAAAAAATCTCTAGTTTAAAAATAAAAACTTCTAAACAATATTGGAAATCTAGAATATAAAAGCATAGTTCTTTAATTTTTATCTCTATCACTCTTCACTATCTTAGCGTTTCCCGGGATTATCCTTGCTTTTTCTCCTCCAAGTTTTCTGATCTTCAGTATCCTTTGCGGCACTGAGACGCGACGCCGCGTCGAGCCAGCACTACCTGGCTTGAAATAGCATTATTTTCGTACAATCCCAGAAAAATTATAATTTCCTATTGGTGATAAATCGAGATACTTTTTACAATATTCGCATCATCTTTGAAGGTTATTGGTAGTGGAATAATGTAACATGCAGATTGAATTAAGTATTTCTTCAAATTTTAATATTATTCATTCAATACACTAAATTAGGCGTAGAAGTTATGCAAAATTTGAATAATAATAAAAGATACAAATTTAAATAGGCAGGGCAGGGAGGGTAATGGTCCATTGTTATATTTACCTGCAGCAGAATTAAAGGTCTCAAATAGGAAATCGTCCCCGAGGGAAAATCCAAACCGTTTCGACCTTATTTTCACATTTAGATACCGTTTTAATAGTAAAGCGTTTGTTGGACAAAAGCAGTTTTAGAGAAATTAATTTACAAATCCCTATGTAAAACAGGTCAAATTGAAGTTTTATATAACAAAATATCCATTCTATTTCTCACTGTGAAAGTTATTTAAAGACTAAGAAGACTAATTTTCACACTTGTCTAGCTGTATCAAATTTATAATCATGACTGGTATACTCGTATTAGGTATGCATCCTTTAAAATGATGAGAATGGTTATAATAATGAAATTATATTAATTTTTAAATTTTCTACACATGGGTATACATGTGTTGAGGACAGATCATAGAATTGTTAATATTTCGTATTATCGATAGGCGATATTATCTATTATAAATATCCTATACAATTTCACAAATAAAATCTCTATGAAGAGTATCCGTTTGAAAATCAAAAACAATTCATACGGGAGCTGTTAAACAAATCAAGCCAAAGTCGAACACAGAAGCTAAAATTTCGGAGTCAAACGTAGAAACTACATCAAAGAGGTTTCAAAGAGTTTAATAGTCCAGAGTTTGCACAAAGCTTGCTTCCAAATCAACTGTGTACAAACAATTGGTTGTTACTTTGTTATGCTTAGATACTATAATATTTTATATGGTAACATCATTTTCTTATCTCTGCGATTTCCTGGTTAAATCTCAAGCCTGGCTTGCAAGCCTTCAGGGACTGCATAAAAGTAATGTCTCATATTATTAGTGTTGTTGTGTATTGTTGTTGTGTATTATTGTTGTACGAATATTTACAAAATTAATTGCTATAAAACATTAATCAAAAAGTATTTAATAAGTTGAAAAGGGATTGCATCAGCTAATTACACTGTACAAGACTTACCACATAGATCTAAAGGTAAGAGTCTTATATTATGTTTTATTGAAAGGAGAATTTTTCCTAGTTAAGTACTTTTTACAAAACTTAACGACATGTGATTTAATCACATTATTTAATCAATTACTAAATAAGAGAGGAGATACTTAAATAAAGAAGTATCTACCTGCACAGAACCGTACTTCAAAAGTTGGAATGAGTAGATAGAATGAGGATGAGGAGCGCGCGTCCGGTTTCCGGACGGCCGCCGACCCGGCACGATTCAATTTGGCTGCCCGCGACAAACTCCATTGATTGTTTCGATATTCCGGTCACAACTGTCGGACACTTACGATTTGCACTCGGATAAAGTCTGAAATTTAACGGTTTTGTGAGTTTTGATTACTACTCGACTACTCGTACTATCATCTTAATATGTTCGCTTATCGTCGTAGAGAACTCAATTCTATAAAGACATGAAATATTTTCTCAAGAAAGTAATTACCAAATAGAAGAAGTTACATAGTAGAAAAATGCTTATAGCTATTTTTAATGCTACTATTGTTCCCGCGGGATCGGGGTCTCTGGTTTAGAGTTAAAAAAAATGATCGTTAATATATTCCATTGTACACTTCATTTCACTTTCATTTGATGTCAAATGTTTTTTTTCCTGGTACAATAAAGAATTATTGTTCTTATTTTACGAATAGGTTCAATACCTCGATTTGATAGCTAAAGTAGGAAAGCATAACCTGGGTTCAAAGAAAACATCTAAGGATGTAACCAGAAAACATTAAGATAATGATGATGATTTACTTGTTAATATGACCATCGTAGTTCACCATGAAGAACTTTACTGCTGAACTTTAGTCATCTTCAAATTGATCGTTCCGCATCGGAAGGTTGTAAGCTGAATTAATCAACAGCTTGTGGTTGTTTTGTTTGTCCTGTAATTCGTCCTTAAAAGAGCAGAAGCTTTTTGTAGTTGAACTGAAGACTATAAACACTTTGTCATGTTTTATTTGTAACTAAGTGTAACAATTTTTTATTAAATAAATAGCAAAAACGATTATAAGTACCTACTCGTAATAATTATATGTAATTAGCCAAAACATTTCTACATAAAAACCAGTACAAACTTAGTCAATAGTCATGGCAAGAATAGTCGTGAATTGCCTCAAGCATGCAATTTACATTTATTGTTGGTAATAAATGACCTTACACAATAATTATGAAAACTCGAACGGTAATGTTATTCCAATTATTTTTACAGCGCAATCGCAAATTTTCATTGAATTTCCAAGTAAACTAGGTTCAGTTGAAGTCGTACTTAAAAGGAAACATACGTGCAGGTTAATACACATGCAAAGTTTATGTGATAAAATAACTTGAGCAGACATCTCCTGCCTACCAATGGCACTTCTATAAGTTTATATAATATAGTTATTTTATTTCCGGAGAGAAACAAGTTGTCCCCCGCATATGCTCGCTTTCCGCCGGCGCCGAGAGGCACAATAGACAGAGCTTCAGTGATTTAGTTTTATTGTCATGCACCCTCCATTCACTACGAGCCAGATTATTCAAGACGAGGTTAAATAGACGCTGTAGTATCAACTTGAGCGTAATTAAATGTATTTATGTAGGTCATGTAACAAAACCATAAATTTTTTCGTATCGATTTTATGTTTGACGCTCATTAGGTATATGTAAGAAGTAAGAATACGATAAACTTGGGGGGTATTCCCGGTACTAAACCGTGACGGAGGATGATAAAGGGGACATAAAACAACCTTTACGTGAGTATGAGCGGTTTACCTCGCATTGTAATGCGCTCCGACCTGGCCACGTCTTTGGACTAGCAATTTCAGAGGCGCCACCTTTGTTATTTACTCGGTAGCCCGTCTCTGACATAAAGAGTCATGCTATAGGAACTCCTTTGTTAAGAGTAGTTTGAATTGCTATAAATTATCGTTAGTGTGACATTTAAATACGACTAGCAATCCTTTTTGATTCAAGTCTCAGATTTCAAGATACAAAATATTTAAACAAATCGTTTTTTTTAATCAACTTAGTGATGATATATACAACAGTGAAGTCCATAGAATGCATGTATTTTGTTACTAATTTTCACAAAATTTAACTTTATTTATTAGTAAACTATTTACAAAATGACAATATGTAAGTATACGAATTATGAATCAAAAACATTACCATTTTTTTCGGCTTCACTGCAGTCGGTAAAATCAAATTGACATTGCACAGAAAAGACATGCATTAAGTATTAATTAAAAAATAAATATTCTTTGTTTCAAAGACGAACTTCCTACAGCATGAGCAAAAGCATTGAAACTGAATATATCTCATGTCCGTAAGTTTTCATTTTAAATTATTTCAGCTTTCGTCGGAAGGCCGCGGCGTCGCTCTATAATTATCAGTCATCATGAAACGAATTATTAAGTATACTCATAAAATCATACATGTTTACTCTTCTATAATAAACTTCGGATCAAACTTATAATAAAGAAATTAAAATGCATATCGGTTGAAATAACCTTGATGGGAAAGCGACGGTCGTGTATCGGCCCTTAATAAAAATAGCTTTGCTGAAATCATAAAACGATCTGCTCCGGCAATGAATCGGCGCTGTTAACCCATATCGCGTGAAACGGCGGCCACTCCACCCCAGAGACGATCTTTTGCCGAGACGTGACCCAACGAGCCAATAAAATCTTCCCGAAACTGTCCAATACTGTAAAAATTGTCGAACGTGACAAGGACGCAACACAAAATCAGATAATACAGAAATACCATACAGTAATTAGATGACGTGATGACTAAATGCGAATGGTTCACAATAAATAACATGGATATTGTATTTTAATTCAGTTAAACATAAACATTCACAAAATTACTAATAAAAAGCACACTACAATGGATTCAAATTGATTTCAAAATAAGCTAATAAACAAACTTATAAACACGCAAATGTGTCAATGAAGTAGATATGAAGAATACATCCTTAGTTACTACGTTAAGAAAAAAATGCTGGTTTGTTTTTTAAATGCATAATTGTCACAGAGAACAAGAGAAATAAATAGAATAAGTTGCACTTGATAGCCTATTTCTTGAGAAAGATAATATAAGCTGTACACAACATAATATAAGTTTAGAAAAGGCCAGAGTTAATTTAATTTATAATGTTCTTCTGTAAACTCATCATTTTGTAAGGTTAAATTCGTTCCTACAATCGCGTGTATTTCATTCCATGATATTGTAGCTAGTTAGGTTAACTAATTTATTTTTATAATGAACTATTTACTACTCATTAAATAAAAACCAAGAGGCGATCTATATCACTTGCTAAGTTTGAAGAAAATGCTTTTACTTACAGTCTTTTCTTTTTTCGTGTTTCAGCAACGGAAACAAGCTTGTTTTCGATATTATGTCAAAAGGTGCTTTCGTGTTAAGTACTTACTTACCATGCTCTTTTTTTATTTTAATGCCCGTCAAACGAGGGATGTTATGAGATTGACTTTTGTAAGCACTAGGATAAAAGACGGGAAAATTTTACAGAGAATTTTCTTAAAATCTTTCATTTGTCATCTCAACTACACCTACAGTTGCCTGCGGTTCGTGGGTTCGATTCCCAAAGAAAACAAATTTGCTTTTTTGTTTCTAGTTTGATTAGGGTATTGCAGGTTTGAATCACCTGACTGTCTGATAATAAAGATGGGACCAAGCCGTTGGTCCCGGCTACCATCTGGTATAGTCTTTAATGGAACCACGTCAGAGGCCGAGAGTATATTCCGAAGAACTCTGACACCAGGTGCTTGGTCGATTGACCATGTCACGTGTGATATAAGGTACCCGCGGGTATTAAGGCCTGGCGGGCAATAACGCCTAAGTAACAAAAAACGTACAAAATAGAGGAATTGACGATCAAGCTTACACTCACACATGCCCAGAGCGTATACAAGTCGCTGCAAAGTGGCGGACGAACGCTTGCACTTCTCCCCCCGCCAATTTCATCTAAAACATTCAGCGGTGTGGTTACGCGGCACGAATTATAAAAATTGGCTCCAGTAAAACGTAAGTTATTTTGAAAATATCGAATATACAAACCTGTGTTGACTGTCCGTTTATTAATAAATGTATGCTTGTCCCTAAGTTACCATATTAAATAACTTGTAGTTGTAAACAATTTTATTATTATTTTTTCTGTAACCACGTGGATGGTGGATATTAAGGCCTATAAAATTTTGCTATAGGCCTTATTATACTCATATTTTTTAAACTGCTATATAACTAGGAGCGTTTTTTTAAAATATTTGTTGGTGGGTAGTATGTACGTAAGTAATTATACATTTTAATTTATTTATCATTGTTTTAGTGCTTACAGACACGATTTTTCCCAAACGGGCATTGTGGTCAGAAGACGGTCTGATCGCAGCTGTTAGAGCAGTAAAAATAAGAACTTTGACGATTTACGTATAAGGCTGTAAAGAGATCTATTCGATAAATATAATCAAGAGAAAATAAGTAGTAAAGAAAAGATATAAAAGGTAACAAAAGAAAAAAAAAATAAGACGAAAACTTTACCGATGTCAAGACAGGTAGAATAGAAAAAATGAAATAAAAAGACTTTAAACCCTAAGAAAGCTAAAATGGTATCTGCAAAAAAGTCTGCTACAGTCATAAGTAAATCACAGAAACAAGTAAGTTTGTACTATTACGCCTGCAAAGAAAATAGAATGGACGATAGAATGAGGCAATGCTCACGATGCTCCAAGTGGTACCACGAAGAGTGTGTCGGTTTGACTGCAGAAGATACTGATGACTTTCAATGTCCTAATGAATGCGTTATTTAATTTTCTAAGACTATTATGCTTCCTATTGCTTTGTGTTAATGATTATTGATCTCAAGAATACCAATTAACATAGTTTAAGTTGTTTTTTGAATTGTTTAAAGTATAGGCCTTTTTACCCTACCCTATTATAATAAGGCCTACAGACTGCGTTTTTTAAAAAGCTTTTTATTGTTTTGCTTTTAAGCTAGAGAAGCAATTTTTTGTTTAAACTCTGTAGTAATTTAAATACATGACAGATTAATAATAAAACTGATTGATTATGTTGGATATTTTTCATTTTATAACAAATTTCCCTTAGGTAGGCCTTAATACCCGCGGGTACCTTAGGTACACCTGAAGGTTTCAAGGTTCAGACAGAAAATCTTTAATAAGCGTTTAGATAATGTGCTACAGTAATGTAACAAGAACCCTATACTTAGTAATTAAACATTTAATTGAAAAAAAAGAACAATGAGTCAAACGAACAAAAGCTCAAGGAAGTCATCTTGGGATACATGAAGTAATGCGTAGCGACAGTTCGATGGAGGATAACAATAAAACTAAATCATCGGGAAGTTATCTATCTCCGCTGCCGACGGGCCCGGAAACCGGGCATGTGCAAGAAAATGTATTACACGGGATAAAATGTTTAATGACGCAGTCCATATGACTTTCACTTTTCTAATTCTGTTTTCTTATTTCTATTACATATCCGTGTATCTTTGCAGTGGTCAGATTTTTACTTACTACTTACAATTGTTTAAAAGCCCTACGGTTATATGCGTCGTTGCAGTACATAGTACCTTACTCAACTCAATGATAATGCTATGAAATACAAAAAGTTTTTTTTTTTCACATCTAACCGGTAATCCTTAATCGTTAACGTGATTATCTATTATAAATTTAATTATTTTTATAGTATATTTTTCAATTGTGTTTATAAGCTTTGTACATTTTTGTATAGCAAGTTACCTAGATTTTGCAAACCTCTATAATTACAGCTTAGATCATGCAGTAGGTAACTTATAGACTTGGGTTGTACGAGATATCATAAGTTATCTTAAGTTTTGCTGTCATCAGGCTTTATTATATATAATATTACTAGTGACCTGCCCCGGTTTCGCATGGGCATAAAAACCTTCCTCTTAAATCACAAACTATTAAAAAAACCGCATCAAAATCTGTTGCGTAGTTTTAAAGATTTAAGCATACATAGGGATATAGGGACAGAGAAAGTGACTTTGTTTATACTATGTAGAGAAGTTACCTAGATTTTGTAAACAAAAAATAAACTCTTTTAGCTAAACCTCTATAATTACAGTAGGCATCTTATATACTTGGGTTGTATAAGGTATCATAAGTTAACTTAAGTTTTGCTGTCATCAGGCTTTGTTATATATAATATTATAATACTTACTGAAGTTTTGATAAGTCACAGGCATAGGGCGGAAATAAAACAGCTATAAAAATTATCTAAAATGTCGCAAATTGTGAATCTGATATTTATTGAGGGTGACATTTTGCAAATTACCCGTCCCATTAATTTTCCATTAGCGATAATTGGGGTCGGATTTTATGCGTAAAAAGTGACTTGAAGTTGAATTTATCTCTTGTTCTTTAAAAATATATATTGTCGAGGAAAAGTTCAGGTAAATTTAGTCAATGGATATGTACATTTAAAAATAAATTATTACTCAAAAAGATTGAATTTTAGTTCATATATAAAATGGATCAATACTAGATAGATGTAGTAGGATATTCCACTCGCTAAATATTCAATAGAATGCTATCGCAAGCCCACGTAGGCAGTAATAAATGAGTTGGCCAGGTTTAATTATTGCCGAAATTAATAGTTAGCAGATAAGCGTGGTTACATTTCTTTCTACCATAAATAACCAAGCAAGCGGTCTCCGGTGATAACTTAATTCAATTTTCGCTCCCCTAGTCATCTCGGTGATGCCCGAAATATGTTCCCAAAATATCGTAGTATGACGATTAATCACATATTTTAACCTACTTCCAAAAAGAGGTATACTAAATAAAATGTCGTAAAATTTGAGAAAATAATTAAGGTTATTGAGATTTCTTTTGCGTCCGAATCTCTTATATGTCCGATGGGGTTGGTAGTTTTTTTGTCGACTTTCATTCCCGATCTATACAAAAATTATAATAAGAAATATTACAAAAATTATTTTAAAAAAATCTACATAATGATAGTAGAAAGTTATAGGCTTAGAGTAGTTAAACTTCAAGTTACACATACACTACGAGCGGGTGAAGCCGCGGTGAACAGCTATGTAATGCTCTATGTTTGTACAACTCGTTCAGTGCCGTGATGTTTCATATCACCATATTTTATGGGCAAATTTCCATAAACGCCAGTGATTATTGCCTTACATAGGCAAATTGTCTATTCACGGATCTGACGACATTGTTTTACTAGCTATTTTCGTACAAAAGCGAAGGTTACTGTTAAACAAATTACCCGAACTGATGACATGCTAGGTAGTTACTGAGACTGTTTTGTTATTTGATAACGTCGTTTATTTGTTTTTTTTTGTTTTGGTAAAATATTGAATTCCATGAATTTTAAAATTTGTGAATTTTAAATCTTCCATACTAATATCATAAATGCGAAAGTCTATCTGTCTGTTACGCTTCTACAGTTCCGCCGCTGGACTGATTTTGATAAAATTTGGTAGGGGTATAAGGACCAGGGGTCAAACATAGACTACTTTTGGACAAGTATAACCGAGTCCTAGCTAGTACTCAGACCTATTGCATCTACTTTAATTATAACTACTAGCATGATCTTAAGTAGGTATAAAAAATAACATTTTACATCAACTTAAAAATTAAGTATCTACTTTATTTTCTGAAAGTCTAAATTATAAAATAAATCAATCATCAAAAGCAACAAAATTCACAACAAAAGTCATCACAAATATTAATATTTAATTAAAAATATTTACGCACTTACAAAACTTTCTACCAAAAACCCACACACAATCGGAAGTGATTCGGAGTTTTAATAAAAGCACTAAAACAATTGAAATCCACATGTCATCGGGCAGACACAAATAAAAGATCCCGCGGGCTGCATGAAATATGCACCTAACTACGATCGAACTCCCGACCCGGCCAGCGTTACTCACACACAGAATCTTGGCTCTATTCTATATCCATAAATAATATTTTCTATAAGTAGCTAGATGATATTTTTACCATTCTGAAATTTATTTCGTACTTACTGCCCGCGGGTACTTAATAAAATAATATTTGTAAAGCAGTTTTAACTACTCCCTGTTGTAGTAAGTAGTTGCTTTCATGGTACATTGGTTTCGCCAATCGCCTAGGATTCTAATAGGATTTCTTGTAAAAATTACACAATTTTATCCAAACATTTTTTTTTTAATGAAATAAAATAAAAAATATATATCTTTTTAAATTGAGGACAATTTAGAAATAATAAAATTACATATATTTTGTAAACATATTTCTAAAATCTCTATCGCTGTATAAGCAATAATTTATTACTCTTATTTAAGAATTTCATGTTTCCCTAAAAGATTTGGCAACCGCTTTACCTTCAAAGTAAAAAAATATTAAATACTACTTATTTTTTACGTCGAAAAATGTTATTTCCACATGAAGAAGCGTGATCAAAAGCCAGTCAAATGTTAAACGAAAATATTTTCCGCGAAATATTAGAAAGGTCATGTTGTACGGTCATCGTGTGGTGCAGGGTTGAAGGTGGAGGAGACAATACTGGTGACTCGTAAATTTGAATTTCCCCGTGTCATGTCCTTAATTACCAATCGCGTACGTGGCATGCCCGTGACATGTTTTCAATAGAGCCCAATCTATACCACGATGTCAATGCAATCTAATCTGCCTTATGCGTAACATCCAATTTAGTTACTTCTTCATGGTCACCGTAAAACATTTTGCGTTCCTTCCATATGTCAAAACGAAAACAGGATCGTGTGAATTTCGTGACATTTGCTTTAGACATTGGCATTTTCATCAATCATATACTAGAAGCGAGGTAAAGGAAAAATAATTATTATATATATATAAGTGTAGATAGGAGTTGATTAATTTGTTAACCCCAAAAACACGAGTTTAGGTGTATTATTTATACGAGTATATATGCACGTTTGATATACCTATCTTATGTTATCTTTATAAATTCACTGTTATGAATATGATAGTCAAAAATTAATTTATGTAACTTAATTTATTAGGGCTCTTGAGTTTAAATTGGTTATTTGAAATCCCCTTGATCCTATAGTGTTAAATCTAATTATCAGCTACGAAACACTGACAATTTAACCTGGGAGGGAAAGATTTCTTAATAAAATAGTCGTGTCTTGGAAGCCTTTCGCGACTGATTCAATTTGAACAGCAAGACGGCGGCGCGAGGGCAACTTGTTCCCTACACTGAGCTACAAAATAAAGATAAACAGAAATGGTACATCTTAAATATTTAACCTACTTACTATGTATGAGGTATATTCACTTTTAGCAGCATGAAATTCAGTCTCGAATAATTATTAAAGTTATAAAAGCTTCAATTGAAAGAATGAAATTGTTTATAAGTGTTCTTACATCAGAGCATGAAGACTCATTATTGGTATCTAACTGTAACAGCACGCGATTCCTATTGAGAGTGTAGATGAAAATGGTGACAGCCGACTTTCAACTACAAAAGGCACCGAAAGAAAAAGAGCATAAACACCTGCCAACGCCACGGTAGTAAGGGCTCCATATAAATAAATAAGGTCACATGCAGTTTCTGCTCTTAGTTTTGCCATAGTAGTTGCTACCTGAGATACGCACTGCGTAGCTAAGAATATGGTACTTGTTATATGTTTCTCTATTTTTATTATTTTGTCTCTAGGCCGAAACAAGTCTCGATGTCTCAGTGTAATCCCTCAAATCCAAATTAGATTTTCTTTCACTGCCTCCCACTATTTACGGGTTTCCGGTATCGACTCGTTTCGCAACGTTACGTTGTGTTCCAGAAGCTAAAGCTAGAAAAGTTTCAATTTTTACGTACCCAATACCTAAGCTGATTGAAAATGGCTAATACAATCTAATATAGATACCTATCTATCTAATATTAAGTGCTTTAAAATCTTATTTTTATTATTATTTACACACACAATATATTGAAGAGATACCTATCATTGTGTGTATAAAATCACTTATTTATACCAAAAAACTTAATTATTCCAGGAACAATTAGGCTCCCATATAGTTAGACAGAATACATAAGTTATGTGTAACGAGCAATAAATTCTCATTGAACAAATTTTAATAGGCGCACAGAAATGAAACCAGGCGTCGTTACAAGAAGAAACAATAAAATAAAGCGGTGCGATGGTAATGAATAGGCTGTACAAATATTGGGCCAGATTTAACAGGGTGTAAGTCGATAGTGCGACAGGCAATGTCGCGTGCTAAGGGCCCGTGAGCGCCGCCAGCACGCACACGCCGATATAGACATCACTACAATACTACACCGGTACACTAAATATTTTATTAAATGAATGTGCTTAGCTATTCATTATAATTGGGTTATCGTAATCGTCACACTCATTTCAATTAAGTTGCTGATATTGTGTAGTAACGCAATTTTTATTAAACTAACTAAATAAATGGGTTGCAAGGTTAAGCCCGAATTTCTTAACTAACTCTCGACTTCTTAAATGTCTAGAACCAGCAACACATTTTTTTTTTACAATCAATAACTCAACTGGCAAATTTCTATATAAATATAATATGTATGTATATATGTACATATTTCATACATATTTATAGGATTGGCTCAGAGCCCATTAGTTAGGCCAATAACAATAGATGGCTATTAAACTAAATTCAAATTATGATCCCCATTCAGCGAACGAAATGAATTTTTCTTTTTACGATTCGGTATAACGAGTTCTGTTCTCGTAAAAATATGGGGTCGCCTGACGTGCATCCCTCAAAGAATTAAATTGAATATGAAAGGAAATTACATAGGCTCGTATCGACTCCCGTCTCTGGTTCCAATCGAATTTCCCTCTGAAAACAATGCCAAAACGGAAATTAAACCGACATATGAAAATAACTGAGATCTTGCAAATGGACGCAGATTTATAGCAAAGCGAGTGTTAGGTAGAAAATGTTCATTCGAATGTCTGACTTCGAACAAATGGAATAAATATTTCTTTGTTTCAAACACGACATTGCTCCGTATCAAAATTAACTTTTCGATGACAACTGATTCGGATATTTTCTGCTTGAACAAGTATGTTATTTTAAAATTAATTAAACGTGTCGGATTGGATCTGAAATAATGTGAAGTATTTTCAATTTAGTTTTATTTTCTTACCTTTTTAATATTTATTTATTTTACTTTGACAATTAATGACAAAGTAATTTTTACCTTTAATTTATTCAAAGCTTAGATTTTCTATAAAAATCTGAAATCGAAACTAACCCAACCGGAAGAGAAATACTATAAAAGTACCTTACCTCACAATTTGTAAATACCGGAAACTATAATTTAATAATTCAATATGTTTAAAATTAACTTGAGATCCAGAACCTTAATTACAAAAGACAGATTTTTGATAACTTGTGTTTTAACAAAGAAGTTTGAATCGCGCGCGGTCTCTACGCAATTTTTTTTTAATCTATGGTTTTCATTGAATAATGATTTTTAAATGATGGTGGCGCTAGTGTTTACCGAGGTATCGTCTTAACGCTGGCAGCGTTGCCACTTAATTTATCCGTCTTTTTTTTCAATTTTTTTTTTTTTTTGTTTATTATTAATCCTACCGTAAATAAATAATAACAATGTAGTACTTTTTATAGGTGACACATACATTTTGGCATGTGTACCCGAGATGCCGTGGTGTCGGAGAGCTAAGTGATTGTAAGTGGAGAAGCAGCGCTCTGGCGCCTCACCGGAAGTCGTTCCCACGTGACGGACGCCGGAAGTGACGCCGGATCGTGTTCCTTCGTTATGTCGCCTTACATCGCTCTCGACGTGCTTTCAACACTTTTATCCCTCATTATGACAAAATAGGTAAGTTGGATCGTAATTTCAATATTCATTGAGCCTTAAAATA
Organism: Apomyelois bistriatella; assembly: GCA_947044815.1. Classification (NCBI taxonomy): domain Eukaryota; kingdom Metazoa; phylum Arthropoda; class Insecta; order Lepidoptera; family Pyralidae; genus Apomyelois; species Apomyelois bistriatella. The sequence continues at coordinate 6,836,373 of OX345693.1, forward strand.
TGACCTGTAATACGTACTTATCTATGAGTGCCTACATGATTTTAATTAATACACCTGATAAGTGTATTTTAAAAACTTATTTTTTTTAATTTTTGTTAGCGCCCGGTAACATCACGTGACAGGTATCGCCCCACTACAGGTAAACCCCTCTTGGCAGTAGTAGTGTCGGGGTGAGTATCAGTGTAACACTCTCTTCTCCTTGGGTTCGCCGAGCGGTGCAGACGTGTATTGTGCTCTAGTGATTTAACATGGCCTTTATTAGTATTTGATATTGATATGATATTGCTGTTGATAATTTTAATATGTGTTCAAATGTAACTGTAGATTAACATAGGTAGGCACGGACGAGGGATTGGTACGCTTCAGGCTGGATCCCAGTGATAGGAGCGGGGTTGGTGCTCCTATCTTTACCGTGATTAGTGCCAAAGCTTAGACACGAATGGGTAATTCGGTCGGATAGCTAACATTTTTAGTAATAGTTTTTATTTTTTAGATTTTCTAACATTTTATCAAACGCAAAAAATATATTTTTTATTTAAACGTCACTAAGACACATGGAATGTGGGATTTCACCCAAATGTAGTCTGAACCAAGTAACAGAATAAATAATTTGCAGAATAAAATATCTATTAGAATCTGGACACCGCAAAGTAATAAAAATAGAGAAATCTCGAAATGAAGTAGTTGGCACTAGACAAAACGTTGAGTAATATGGGTTGAAGTGCGTCGTTGTTTTTGTAATGCCTTTTCTTATGACTGGCCCTAACGATTATTCCCTCCATTGTGAGATCTGCGACCGCTGCCAAGACCACTTTAATAGGTAACGGAACAGAGAAATAGAATCACTACAACTTGCTTAGTACACCAACGTGCTGCATGAACGCGAGTAGGCCATTGCGCATGCGCATTTTTACGTACTACTGACTGTGTAAAATAACTGCCGCTGCTGAAAATTATATGTGAAAGGGAAACTTGGAAACGTGAGAAAAACACAGTAGATTTATCTACTTAATAGTTTTTTAACTATTCATTGTTGCACTAATAAAACACAATATACAGGACTATGCTTAATTACTTATTATTTGTTTAACAATGTCGATCTTGAAAAACAAAAGACAATCAATGATGAGAAAAATTCACAGAGACAGCGGGAGCAGAAAAACCATTTTTTTTTTACGTAATATTCTTTTCAGCCAGTACTTTACATCGTTTTTAAACAGACGGACTACCGGTTTAGCAGTCCGTGTGTTGTACCGACCTCAGCTCAGTTGCATAAAGGTTTTTCTCTGTTAAGTACATTATTGACTCATGTGTCAAGACCCCGCAGAGAAAGAGCTAAACTTACAAAAGTTTCCGACTTGTTCAAATGGCCGGCTTTTGTTAGAGAGCGACTTATTGTTCGGGACAGATTGCTGTGGATCACCATGGCGGGTTCAGATTGTTAGGAGACACACGTACGTTCGGCGCGACTCGACAAATCTTTTTTGACACAAATCTGTATCGGACTATGCAGTTTGGTTTCCGGGAATAGACTACCGCATTTTACCCCGTGAGTGTCGTAAAAGGCAACTAAGTGTCTAACATCCTCGGATTGCCTGCAACATTTTAAACAGGTGGTGATTTATAGCAACAGAAAAAAGTTGGCATTAAAATCTGAAACGATATTTTTATCAACTTGAAATTTTAATCATCATTGGCAACAATAAAGTTAACTAGACAGAAATAGCACTATCATTGTGATTTTTTCCGCGAAACCGGTTGAGAATCCGGGAGGGGCCGGCTCGACGTCGCCGTCACGCGCCGTTGCCGTACAAACCGGGGAGGAAGAACCAATCTTCAAACTTTTATTCGCTTGCCCTGGCGATTTCGCAAAGGGGGGATGCTCTTATGTCCCCCTTTAAATTTGACAATTAGTATGCTCCTGTAAGATCAAAAAAATCATAGGTACCTACTACCGATTTAAGTCACGTTAAGACTAATCGTAAGTTAATTCACGTATTAGCTAGGTGGAAAACACACATGTGTCCAATACACAACTAACTACGCTGCTTTTAAACATGATTAAAACAATCTCTAATATAGGTGTATAAAGGTATTTTGTTCTAAATTCAATCCAATAGTTTTCGAGGTATTTGTGTTCTCTATATATTTTAAACAGTATATTAAAATGACAAAATGTACCTTTCCGTATTTTCAGAATATCACATGCATCGTTATTTTCATGAATTGGCAAAATTTACATTTTAACAGCTAGATTCACGGTGCTTTATTCATTGCTCTCCCGACGCTTTTATTTTTGCTTATAAAGAAAACGTATCCCATATAACTCCGAAACGTGTAGCAATATATTCAGTAATAACGAAATAATATGTTTTGTGAGATAGAATTCATATTTCATAAGCACTCATACACATAAGATATTGCAGAGAAATTGGTACTTTTTCCTTTATTTCGTAGTAAAGATAAAGGATACCATCCGATATAAGGGGGCTAACTGACTCGATGTCAGCTTTTCCTGATTCATCCCCTAACATTTGCGTCACATAATATTTCATGACGGGCGCGACTGAATTTATATGCACGGAGACAAGCCAGTTTTATTCGGACATATGGAAACAGTTTATTTGAAGCGATATTATGTACATAAATTGAAATAATGTTTAAATACACATTGCTTTTCCAGGACGAAGCATGATATTTATAACATTTTTTTCCCATTGCGAAGTTTGAACGTAGAGTCGTCAACAAGTCATGATGCATTTTAAACTTTGTCTGAAACAAATTAAATATTTTAAGGATGCTTTAACTTTAGAGACGCCATTCGAACAACCGTAAAGTAAGTGTATTAAAGGAAATTACTAATTCAATAGTTCATTCCAACATCTGCAAGTGTTATGATGCCTATAAAAAGCTCATTTGCGCTACGTTTAATGATCGCCGGCCTGACGCGGGACATACTACATCCCTGCACGGCGGCGGTTGCATATTAAGAAGTTAAATTAAATATCATAATTCACCTTAATGTCGTAATTTGCCACACTCCTGTTATAACAAAAACATTCTTCTAAATCTGAAGATCGTATTAACATAACCGCTCTGTTAAATGGAGTCAAGATAATTTGTGGACGAAGTTCGGCCTGTAATACCTCGCAAATTGCCGGATAAGACTGTGTGAGACAACTGTTAGTTTTAATTAAACTGCTGGTTGCGCTCGCGGGGAGTCCTCGGAATGAGAAAATTATTCTAATCTTATAAGCCTGTCGGTGTCCCGGAACTCGGGTCAAAATTAATATCGTGCGGGCCTATGCGGTGCGGGACCTAGTGAAACATTCACAACATGATTTTAATTCATACAATACGTGATCGATGTACTGCAGCCAAACTTGCTCATCATCATCATAAATTTAAGAGCTAGAATGCCTTCCATTTTTGTCTATCATTTGCTAGTTGCTTATTTTATGATACGACAACATGCTCAAGAATCAAAAATTATTAACATAATTCTTTAAACAGACTAAGAGGACAATTTGATTTAAAATATGTGAAATAGGGCACCACAAAGATAATCTTCAGTATCAATTTGTAAAGCAACCTGGAGAAATTCTTTGGAGCAGTATTTCATTAGATGTGGAAAGCGATCACAAAGTTCAGACTAGCACCTGTGCCAACACGCCGCGCTGCGGCCCTAACGAACGTCGTCGCCGCATCGGCCGAGGGCTGTGGCGGCGGTAGGCGGCTGGCGTAGCTTCTGCCGGGCCGTTATACTCGAAGCCCATACCCGCAACATTTTTTTTAATAATATGCCAAATATTATTTATCGTAAATATTACAAAAAATATGTTCACTGTACAATCGCACACCTGCTGTCGCAAGCTGGCTAAGAAACCTGGATAAAGATGTTTTTTCCACGCAGGATTAATTATATACGCTTGACTACTAAGACTACAAAAATAGTTTTCATAGGTAACATAATACTAAAACATTATTTTCCTAAAAGACGAATTATTTCGAAGATCTCAACCTCATGGCCAACGCCAATACTCATCATTATGAGATATCATTTTATATAACATATACAATCAATGATTAAAATCATAAACGGACACGGCTAACAGCTCATTTTATCTCTTAAGTTTTGTAGTTCTTTAAATCATAATTTGAACTCAAGCAAACTAATTTCGGATACCTCTTAGTCGAGTTGTGTTGCATTAATTTAAGTATCGGGCGATTGTCTTCTAGGCACGCTATGCAGAATTATTGCTAGCGTAGTTTAGTGAGTCGGACCGCTTGTCAAACTTTAGTAATTTAACTTCAAAACAGGTTCCTGTCGGTGTTCCCGGCCGAACATTTGTTCAGCCACATTTGAATGTATCTCTATGACAACACTTACCATGATTATACCATACTTCTATTACTGCAGATAAGCAACTACTATTTACGTGAACATAAGTCGTTAAAACCAAAGAATACAGACAGAAATATAAGTAAAAATATATATCCATTTTATCATATAATAATAATTTTAAACATTGAAGTAAACTGCCCATCTGCTGTCTTAGACATTGTGGATCTAGTTACACTGCTTTTAGAAACTAATCATATACAAAAAATGGTTTCACTGTCATAAAAAGGCTTTTTGTGTGACAGCACAAAATGGAAACAGCAACATACCGGACCCATTGTTATAACCCGTTGAGTGTGAATTGATAAAAACTTTAGTTTATAATGAAAACTTGTATTTTCAAATAGACTAAAACAAAAGCGACAACTGTTAAAATGGGTTAAAAATATATCAATTTTCGTAGCATGTATCCAATTATTATGAAATATTTAAAAAGACGAAAAATGGTAACCCCCTAATTTAAATCGAATGATATGGGAAATGAATAATCCTTGACATTCTTCATTATATTGACGTCCTCCGTGGCATAATGGTTAACATGCCAGTCCGCTACTCAGGAGGTCCTGGGCTCGATCTCCGGTCAGGTCAAGATGAAAAATGATCTTTTCTGATTGGTCTAGGTCTTGGATGTTTATATAAATTGTATTTGTTATAAAATATAGTATAGTTGAGTAAGTATCCCATAACTAAAGTCTCGAACTTACTTTGGGGCTAAGTCAATCTGTGTGATTTGTCCGTATGTATTTATTAATTTATTCTTATTTTGATGTTATCATAAACATGCAATCAGTTAGTATGAGATTTTATACACGCAGTTGCTAGCGTCTGAAATATCATACTAGGGGTATCTATCGTTTTCCACTTTATTTCTTCCATCCAAACTAAATAACTATTGCAAAATCCGCAAGTACATTTACCTGTCGCGTTTAAATCACTGGAAACAATTTTAACAAACAGAGATGCGGTCGCATAAATTTGTTTTACGCAGGTCTGCACCGTTGTACGGCGAGCGACTAATTAGAACATAAATCTGTCTTAATACAAATCCGTTCTTTTTAACACGGAATTTCGTATCTCGTGTGAAATTGCATGTACGCTACGCTATTCACCGGGAGTACAATGTGTACGGAAATATATTTAAAATAGTGAAAGTTTGTTATTCAAAATATAAAACACAATTTTTTGACAACAATCAAGTAGAACATGTACCTATAAGCACATTAACTACTTATTTTTATATACTAAGTTTATAATATACTCATTTTAAAGAATCTATTATATTTTATGTTAACATAAATAATGCCGGGAAACTGCAAAAAAGAATGATTTTAAATATGTTTTGTTTGGGTGAAACATGGAATTGTTTTGGTCCGAAAGTCGGACACAACAGCTGTCATTGCTATTAGATCTTTGCAAGACTTAGATAAAATAAAATGAGATACCTATAATCTGTATACATATATTGTTATAAGTTTTTGTTTCATTCAATTGCATTTACAATTGAATTTTTCTTTATTAATAGCTCGTATAACAACACACTTAAATATATATAACTATTACTAATAATAAATTGCTCCTACAATCAACACAAAATTTAGAGATAATAAGCATATCCCTATTCTCAATTTTCAGACATTATTTCAAAACTTTTGACGTTATTGTTAAACACACACCATTTTTGTTAAATATAGTATTTACATTGTGTATTTTTTCCAACGTAATATTAATTTTCAGTTTTTATCTTTATCGTAGATTGGAACATTATAGTTACATGGTAATAGTAACAGTAACATGTGCGGTTTGTGTCTGTTTCGCTATCGTGATTTTATACACTAGACGACACCAGCTTTTGCCAATGACATTGACCTTGGTTCCGAGTAGGTTCAGCATATACTTTTATATACGTAAGCAAGATGCACTGAATCTTAGTGGAAGATATCAAAGTAATAAACATTCATACTTCACATATGTAGCAACATTTGGGTACTTGGTGACAGATATACAAGCAGTATATACTAAATATAATATAATTAAACCCTTGTATGTAAAAATAACTATACGCTTTTCTAATTTACCTATTTGTGAATAAAATACGTTGTTATACTTGTGGTGGTGATCATGTGCAGGTTTTTATAACCTCCCTTCTTTCACTTTCGAACAGGTTTCAGTGTCATAAAATATTACGCCATTACTTTTTTATTAGGTACTACAATTTTATACAAATATATGTTTTCTTATAGATAAATTGTCCATTTATTATCAGAATTGTAGTGGCCTACGCACTAAACTAAACACCTTATAAATGAATATTTTATCACATAATTATGAAGTCATTATTTTAACGGAGACCTGGTTTCATAAAGATATTCACGATAATGAATTTATAAACCCTAGATACCGTGTGTTTCGTTGCGACAGAGATAGGTTGACCAGCGAACGCCTCGACGGTGGCGGTGTGCTGGTGGCTGTACGTTCCGATCTTGCGGTGACGAGACTAGTGATGTCTACCGCGGGCGTTGACGGGGAGCCAGACGTGGCCGGTATATCGCCTCTTGTGGATTACGTGAATGTTGAGCTGCGGAATCGTGATTCTAGTTTTCTTATCTCGGCTACATATATTCCACCCAGTACACATCCAAATGTATATAGATCGTACCTTGATTGCTTATTATTTCTCATACAACAACGTTCTGATAAAAATAAGCTTATTTTGGTGGGCGATTATAACGTTCCAAATTTAGATTGGGACCCTATTATACCAAAGGTTATACCCGAGATTAGATGCAAATATCCAGAAAACGCTAAAATTATGATTAATTTTGTGCAGTCTATCAATTCTCAGCAATTAAACAAAGTAAAAATGATAGGGGTCGAGTATTGGATTTATTTGTTACCGACATACATAACTGTAAATATGAACAACCACCTTTGTCTTTAGCTCCAGCGCATGATAATCACCCGCCCTTTTATATCTTAGTTCCTTTCGAAAGTGATAATTTTAGTGTTAAATCGCAATCCAGAACACAATTTAATTTTCGTAAGGCTGATTACTCTGCTATTAATGAGGAGATTGCTCAGATTAAGTGGTTAGACTTGTTCAAAAATAAAAATGCTGAAGATATGATGACTTTGTTTTATGAAGAGTTGTATAGAATTGTGAAGCTGTATGTACCCAAAAAAAAAATTAAATCTACTAAGTATCCAGTGTGGTTTTCACCCGCACTGATTCATATTAAAAATAAAGATACCTACTGGATAAAGTGGAAAAAAGATTTAAATAAATCAGATTATGAAATTTTCTCTTTATACAGGAAACGATTTAAAGAATTGTCACGTAAATGTTATAGAGAGTATTTAATATCAGTAGAAGATAATATGAGGAACAATTTAAAATAATTTTGGACTTTCATACACAATAAAAAAAATAAATGTTATATACCTAATACTATGAATTATAAAAACGAAACTGCAAATACTGCTAAAGAAGCATGCTCTCTATTTTCAGAATATTTTAAATCTGTATTCCAGCCCAGTAATATCTCTGATAACTTGAATATTAGTGACATGCCCGAAAGTAAATTATCATCAGATGTTTTACTAACCGATGTTCAATTTACTGCGGACGAACTATGTAAAGAATTAAATAATGTTGATACAACAAAAGGGGCAGGGGTAGATAATATACCCCCTTTTTTCTTAAAAGCAACTTCAAAAACTATATATATTCCAATTCTTTATGTTTTCAACGCTTGTTTACGAGAGGGCGTTTTTCCAGCACCACTTAAAGCTGCACGCATAGTTCCCGTATTCAAAGATGGAAATAAGTCAGATGTGGAGAATTACAGGCCAATTTCTATACTGCCAACCCTGTCAAAGATCTTTGAAAGGCTTTTACATAATAGTATATATCCCTCAATTCATAAAATTATATTAGAACAACAACACGGCTTCGTTAAGAAACGCTCCACTGTTACGAACTTATTATTATATACATCATATTTACTTGAAAACCTGGATAATAACGTACAAACAGATACAGTCTACACAGACTTTCAAAAGGCCTTTGACAGGGTGGATCACAAAATATTATTAGAAAAATTAGCTTATAACGGAATACGCGGTAATCTCTGGCGTTGGTTTAAATCTTATATCACAAACCGTACCCAGAAGGTAGTTTTGAATAGTCATGAATCAGAGCTTGTGCCAATCAGTTCTAGAGTGCCACAAGGCTCAATACTAGGTCCCCTTCTTTTCATAATCTTCATTAACGATATCAAGGATTGCTTTAAGTTCTGTGATTTTTTACTATACGCTGATGACCTAAAAATTTTCCATAAAATAGAAAACATTGACGATCATACTAAATTTCAGCAGGACCTAGATAATTTCTCGGAATATTGTACTAAAAATAAACTCAAACTAAATACTAATAAATGTAAAGCAATAAATTTTACAAAAAAGATAAATATAAATATATACAATTACAAATTAAATGGCGTACAACTTGATATAGTAAACTCAATCAAAGATTTGGGAATAACAATAGATAGCAAATTACATTTAGATACACATATTGACAACATTATTAGCAAAGCTTTTAAAATGTATGGTTTTGTTATGCGCTCCAGTACTGATTTTAATAGACCTGTGGCATACTCACCTCTTAATCCACCTAAATTAAAAACTTATTTATACTTATACTAAAGATTATATACATATAACATTTAAAAAGACACAACATTAAGTTTGTATAATTAAAATATAACTAAATATTTCATTGTATAAACTTACATATAACTAGCTAAAATTTATTACATGTATAAATATACTTTTCAATATATATACATACATATATAATATTATATAAACTAAATGTTGTGTCTTTTTAAATGTTATATGTATATAATCTTTAGTATAAGTATAAATAAGTTTTTAATTTAGGTGGATTAAGAGGTGAGTATGCCACAGACCTTCTACTTACCTTCTTCTATATAATGCACTGATCCGTTCACAACTTGAATATGCTGTGTCTATTTGGAACCCCCTGTATGCGAAATATATTGATGCACTTGAAAAAGTGCAAAAGAAATTTTTCCGATGTATGCATTATAGATGTTACAGAACTCAACCCGCATATGACGTGTTATTACGTAAGTATGAATATAATAAACTTAAACAAAGACGCTTATACTTAGGAGCTATTTTATTGTATGATATTTGTCATGGAAGGTATGACTGTATCCCAATTTTGAACAAGATCTGTTATAAAGTCCCTACCCGTTCACACAATCGTAATGAACATAAATTTTTTGCTACTCACTATTTTAGGACGAACGCGGGTAAGCGTTATCCCTTGTTTTGTTTAACAAAATATTATAATGATAACTTTAACAGCATAGATATATTTGCAACTAGTCCTGGTAGATTTAAAAATCTACTGCTTTCAAAGCTTACAACTGAATAAATACCTTAATAAAAAAATATTGTACACCTAGTTGCTAAGACGTGTGTTGTGTCGCAAAAAAAATTCTTATACACTTTATGGTTGAGTATACACACTTACCAGAAACCATATTACTTGTTATTTATAAATCTGTCTCTGTAGTTACTTACTACGTAAGAATACACATGTAACATTGCTTCCTTTTTTGAGAACCCGTAAATTAATTTAATGTATATATTACTATGTGGTGAACGTTGTTGGTGGCATAATTAATTAAGTCTTTAAATAAGAGAATTAATTTAAGTACTCTGTATTATGTCTCTGTTTGATCACCTAAATAAATGAAAAAAAAAAAAAAAAAAACAAAAATAAATGACATCATTTATAGGTAGCTGTACGTATTAATGAATTAAGGTAAAGAGGCTGTTCAGTTATTTGAATACAGTCGGTCTTATACTAATGTTGAATAGATATAACTGCTTATCTCTTGAACAATTTATTAAACTCCTCCATTTGATACCTCTCTCGAGGAAAATTAAATAAAGGCTTGTGTTATCATTAACGCCAGGTTAAAATAATTTAAAAACTCATAAAAAAATCGTTTGTTAGTTGTGTTAATATTTCTCTTAAAACTGCATAAAATACATATAACGGATACACTTATTTGTAGGTAATACAAATACATATAAGTGTAGCATTATAATGCGATGTGCGTTTTATATTCAGGCCGCATCCACGCTGCCTGCGTTATTGCAGCCTGTGGGATTTACGAGGGCACTCATTTTTAAAATAAAGCTATTCTTTCTAAAATATTGTCATCTGCTTTAAATATTTCACTTTATGTGTCTCACGGGTGGCGTCAAAAATGCAATGGTTAATCTTCAGGACTATTTCAATGAATATTAGATTTATTAGTTTAAATCGATTTTAAATTATCTGTGATTGTTTATGTTATTATATACATCCACTTAAAATTATGTTTTTACCAATATAGTAAACTACTTTTAGCAGCTCCACTCCTTTGGGAATTTCGGGAAACCTAATTTTAAAGTAGCATAGGAAACCCATAGAAAGAAGTTTTGTTAATGACATCTCCTGTTTACACGTATTTTTAGGGTTCCGTATCCAAAGGTTAAAACGGGCCCCATATTACTAAGACTTCGCCGACTGTCCGGGTGTCCGTCCGTCCGTCTTTTATCATATCTCATGAAACGTAACGAAATTATATAGATAATGGTACGGAACCTTTCGTGTGCGAGTCTGACTCGCACTTGGCCCGTTTTATTTTGATTAACATTTTAGATATAGTATAAATATTTAGTACTTATCAATATTTATAGAGATAAATATTGGTGTTAAATTTTACTAAATTATAATTAGGTATGACAATATGATTAAAGTAATACTAAATTGCTAAACTATAAAAATATTCTATTGATCACCTGCATTAGTTTGGCAATTAAAATTACTTGTCATAAGAGAATTTTAAAATAAACAATGGGTATAATACCTGATTATAGGGAAGCACGTTCACAACACAAATGTTTTAATTCTGTTTGCTTATTTTGTTTATTACACTCCCGTTAAGGCCAGACCAGGTGGTTGCTTCTCACGGTGCAATTAACGGCCAACCTAGAAGGGTTGCTCTTGAACCTCAAAAGGAGCTTAGAAAAACAGTAACGTGTTCTCAGCCATTATTCTGCTATTACAACTGTTTTCGTTCTCCTTGCACCGGGAAAATGTCTTTACTATGTTTGAAACCATAGATTTTGAATTACTACTACCGTTTGAAACAATTCTTGATAATGATATATTTTAACTGTGTGTATAAACAGAGCTTGCCATGATTTATAGAATTAGCCTTCAACGATATAACTGTACATAGAAATCACTGTTCACCGTTCATGGGCATAGAGAATTTTTTTTAGGCCGCTGCCTTTTCTCACCGACAGCTCCGTTCGCCGAAAGATGGTTAGAAATAAAAAATGCTTCACCGATACTACTATCTGCAGATAAGGCGATTCGCTGAAAGCTCCACTGGGCGACCTCATTTTATTTCGATAGAAAGCATCGCACAAAGCACTATAAATACCCTACCATTAACAGAAAGTTACAAAAGTTACGGTACCTAACATTTAAAAAATAAATATAGTATAATGTAAAAATAAATATATATATATATATATATATATATATATATATATATACGATTATAGTTGTAATTACTCTCATTATAATAGGGGAGCCCAAGCGGGGATTTCGGGATTTACTCGAGCGCGGCAGAATAATATACATGGGGATACCTTGTACCCGGTTAAGTACTTCTACCAAATATTAGCTCCATATATATGGCCGCCCGTTAAGGATAAAGGATCAGATTAGTAAAAAAAATTAAGTATATGAAATTCTCGAGCGCGTCAGATTAAGGTAGGGTTAGTTAATTACATGCTAAAACGTGTGTTTTCTACTAATCTGACAATTTTAGAGTGACATAAAAAGGGGGAGGGCTAAAAATTTGTAAAAAAAAAACGTCATCTCGTCATTCTTCAGCGCGGCTACATTTTTTTTCATTATGAAGGAAATTATTCAAGGATTACGAAAAATATATAATCTGACGTTTTCCACGAGCCGAAGTAATGAAAATTCATCGATAAAGTTTAATGCTAGCAGCTGCGTGATGCCTATAGCGCCCTCTCCGCGTTTCTATTCCTCGCTCACTCTTTCTATAACTATTACTCTCTCACTTTGTCCCCGATGAAGATAATTAAAAAAAAGTACTCAAAAGTTTAATAATCATTTCCTTATAAATACAGTATGCTACCTAAAAAGCCATACACTTTTTTATTTGCATGCTATTTTCTGAGCTTTTTAATTAATTAAGTTCAATGATTTAAAAAAATTTAAAAAAAAAAAAATTATCAGATTAAACAAATCCCTCCAGGTAATCATCAGATTATGAGACAGCACGTCTAGGGTATAGAGATGAACCATATATATCTTAATCTGACGCGCTAGAGTATTTCGAAATGGCTAATTTTTTTTACACATTCTAAAAATGGCCGCAAGTTTGCGTCACATCCAAATCGTCAGATTATTGAATGAGAGCTTTTTTTAAGTTCACTTAACATCCTCTTAAAAAATCTGACGCGCTCGATTAAAATTTTTTTTTCATTTTCAACCCTTCCCTACGACTACTCCCATCATGCAAACAATCAGATTAACATACATTCATTATTGAAAATACGTAGGACATGGATGTTACCAATATCTGATGCGCTCGAGTATGTCCATGCAACAGTTTTTTTTTACATTTTTGAAAATCTGTAGCCCCACCGAGAAAAAGGTATACATTATATAACATTTTTTTTCTTTTTATCATCTAAACTAGCTGTTCCCCGCGGCTTCGCCCCGCGTGGGACTCGGTTATATCGCGCCCAAAAGTAGCCTATGTTTGACCTCAGGTCGTTAACTACATCCCTACCAAATTTCATCACAATCGGTCCAGCAGTTTAGCCGTGAAGAGGTGACAGACAGACAGACAGACAGACAGACAGACAGACTTTCGCATTTATAATATTAGTATGGATATGGATTTCGCAATCCAATAGGTCTCTATGACGCTCGAGTAAATCCCGAATTAGCATCGTGGGCTCCCCTACTATAATGAGAGTAATTACAACTATAATCGTATATATATATACGATATTTATTTTTTAAATGTTAGGTACCGTAACTTTTGTAACTTTCTGTTAATGGTAGGGGGTATTTATAGTGCTTTGTGCAATGCTTTCTATCGAAATAATATGAGGTCGCCCAGTGGAGCTTTCAGCGAATCGCCTTATCTGCAGATAGTAGTATCGGTGAAGCATTTTTTATTTCTAACCATCTTTCGGCGAACGGAGCTGTCGGTGAGAAAAGGCAGCGGCCTAAAAAAAATCTCTATACCCATGAACGGTGAACAGTGATTTCTATGTACAGTTATATCGTTGAAGGCTAATTCTATAAATCATGGCAAGCTCGTATAAACAATTTAAATATAATTTGATCTACCTACTACTAAGCAATAGTAATGAAGTTGATGACAAAAGTCAACTACTTCCAGAAGGATTATGTGACCGGATTATAAGACCGGAATGCTCTTTGGCTCTTGTCAATGGCACTATAATAAGTTTTTGTCACAAATACACTATTAAATGACAACAAAGAGAACTTCTACCCACCAAATCGTCACCTTGTCAACGTCTAAGAAACACAATGTATGTGCCCACATACATCGTTTTTCTTCGTACGCTTTAAAACGTTCGGATTGGAAAACTATGGTTTGACTTATAAACAGCAGAACATCTTGCGACTGAAATCATCATACTAACATAATGTATAAAATAAACTTTTAAAAAATTGTAATATCACAATTATATGTAATCTAGGCAATAAATGGTTAGTATCTCAACTAATACTATTAATGCGAAAGTGAGTTTGTATATTTGTTTTTTGTTTATTTGTTTGTTACCCCTTCACGCCCTATATACTGAACTAATCTTCTGAAATATCGCATACACAAAGCTAATAGTATTGATAAGGACATAGGGTACCTTTAATCCCGGAAAAAAGCACTCTTCCCGAGGGAAATTACGCGTGTGAAGCTGCGCGCGAAAACTAGTCCACTAAAAAATATTAAACAGAAATTAGCCCACATTTAAATATGGTAGGAGAAAAGCAAACTATGCAGCCTGGTCCGAATTAACGCTGCGTGTCATGAATTTCTGTAAGAGCTTATAGCCACCGCGAAGTTGGAGCATGCAGTTGTGGAACTGGGCCATAACTTTACACGCAACATTAACTTGGGACGCAGTCGCGACAGGGGTTAACACTATAACTATATTCGCTGGAAGGAACTTAAAATAAAATGGTATTGCTTATATTATAATGTATCTATTTTTGAAATAAGTACATTAAGAATACTTTTTTGTCTAGTCCTGAAGTCAATAAAATATGTGGCAAACTAAAAAAAAATGTACATGGCATGATACTACGACGTCGTAGCCGGGCTACGAAATTAATAAAATATGTGGCAAATAAAATAAAATCTACAAAGTCTTGATACTACGAAGTCGTAGCCGGGCTACGAAATTAATAAAATATGTGGCAAATAAAAAAAAATCTACAAGGCATGATACTACGATGTCGTAACCGGGTTACGAAATTAATAATATATGTGGCAAACTAAAAAAAAATCTACAAGGCATGATACTACTACGTCGTAGCCGGGCTACGACATCGTAGCTCGGCTACATGCGTCTTGCGCTATCGTTACGGACAAGCATTTTATGTTTTCGGATTCATCAGCAAATTGCATGACGTAAATTACAATAAACTATTTTCTATTATTCGTATTGTATAGAACCTAGAGCTACATGGTATAGCTTATTTGCATTTCACTTTACCCGATATCTCAAGTTGCACAATCACAATCAACAGAGCCGAGCCACGAGTGGCCAAGAATCAACAGCGGTGACCACAAATGGCTCCGATATTGATGCGCTCGGCCGCTGGGGAAATCTAACGCCGTCTTGGAATCCCCAATAAATTTAATCAGATTAAAATGTAAGAGACTTAGGAAATAAAGATGGTTTCCGACTTCTCACCTCGTTACAGAAAAATCATATTATAGGTATTTCTATATTTCTTGGATTTCTATAATTGGTTACAGGTAGAGTCGAAAAACTATTATTACTTGGAAGATCAATGGAGCTCCCGGCCGAGAGGCAGTTCCGAAGAACTCTGATACCAGGGTGTGCATGGTCATTCGTGTTGGTGTCATGGTCAATCATGACACTTACACGAATGACCATGCACGAAATGAATGAATGAATGGAGGCCTGCATTATTCATAGTTCTCCACGTACTTCGCCAGTATTATATGTTACTAGCTTTTGCCCACGGCTTCACCCGCGTTCATGTCCGGGACCAGTGCTTTTTCCCGGGATGAAAGGTCCGCATGTCCTTCTCAATACATCTAAAACTATGTGTATGCAAATTTCAAGAAGATTGGTTCAGTAGATAAGGCGTGAAAGCGTAAAGCGTAAACAAACAAATATACAAACTCATTTTCGCATTTATAATATTAGTTGGGATAAGTTGGATGAATTAAATTGCAGAAAAAGTCATATCTATTTATTTTACATCTCCAAGTGTGTGCGACGTTGCATACACCCCCGAATACTGTTTTGAGATTTTAGACTATCTCACGAATTGCCCCCACATGAACCGATTTCCGAGACACGCTCGACCATAAACAAACTTTTTTTTGTTTTTTATTGCTGGTCATAAAACGTAGAAAGATAATTCAATTTACAGAAATTGACACAAGGATAGTGTTAATGACATAGATAAAAAAAAAATTGCTGTGCGTCCACGCGCGATTCGAAATTCTTTTGTTAATGAGCTGTACTTTTGAAAAATCAAAACAAATTACGAAACTGAGATGTCATAATTTTTCTTAAAAAAATATATGATTAAAGTAATTATCCCAATCAGGTCTAGTGTAGGTATGTGACCAAGGAAAATCGTTAGTTTTTCACGTCAAAACATGAGCATGAGGTGAAGACCTAGGAGTTACTTAAATTCAATACCTACTAAGATGTTATTTTATTGATCTTTTTTTAAATAAATTTACCTTTTGAATTTTTCGTTTATTATGTTTTATTCATTATTTTTATTCTATAATACTTACAAATATTTCTGACACACGATATCCTCCACCTTTAATTAAACATCAATTTCATAAGCAAGTTCATTGGAGGCAAGTATAAGAGCGATCGCGTCTTAGTAATGTTGTCTTAATTTATTCAGAAGCGAAATGAGATCTCACCCGAACCTTAACAAGATACATTAAGAAAATTAACGCTTGACTCGGTTCTCTTTTGAGACGAAATTCGTTGATTGGCCTGCTTTCGGTGACACAAATTTGATTAACGTATGTGATGAAAATAGGAAATACTTAACTTACTATTCTTTGAATATATTCTTCAACTTAGAGTTGTTTATGAAACTTGTTCTTGCCTACAGCTCCGCACTCATGTGTATCCGTTAGATGGCCAAATGGTAGCGTTTTTAATTCCATCTTTTGCTATGATACAATCGATCTCTGCACCAAATTTAATTTTAAATCGGTTCGGTATTATTTAAGGCATGAAGTAGTAGCAGGCAGTTTTACTTTCGAATTTTAGAGGTGTCATATTAATATCAGTGAATAGACTAGCCGTTGTAATATGGACAAATGTGGAAAAAATTATAGATGTATGGAAAAACAATTAAGGCTGCCTTTTGAGCGATACATGTGTATTGTGTTTTGTGCAATAAAGTTTTAAATAAATAAATAACACAGGGTAACAATGTCTAAGAATAATGGCTTTAAAGTATGTACGCCACTGATTAGTATTGATAAGTACTTATATTATTAGGTCTCCGAGTGAAGAGAAGAAACTGTAATTTGTTTATATTAACGAAGAAACGTAGATTTCCACAGATGTTAAAATCGTGCAATTAGCCGAAACTAGCGAGTGTAACGAAACAGTAGAATCCCGACGGGCTATCGTTTGAACTAAGTGCCTATAACTCGCGAGAGTTTACCCTATCCCGCCCAGGGGAATCGCGCTCCACCGTCCCTGGAATATTTCTGATGCACACATAGCTACTTACTACTACTTATCTGCGGAAATACATTTAAATTTTCAGTTTCACAAACATTTAAACTTTAGTAATTTTCTCTTATACCTTTATTGAAATAGTTTTGTACTAAACTTGTACTTCCCGAGGCTTCACATGCGTAAATGTCCAATGGTGTTTAAATTAAAATACTCGTAGGTGCAGTTTTATTGTATTGTTTTTAGTAGTTAGGTGCATTATTATTGATAGAGGTTTACCATTTACTATACTTTAGAAAAGACTGTCGAAGAAAATTCGATGTCAGAACTAGTGATGACATCTAATTTCTCTTAAAATAAGTAAGAAAAGGATAAAACTTTTTACAAATATCGAGATGAGTAGCCATTTTTATTTTACTTACTTAAAAAAACATCCTTCCAAAAATTTACAATACCCCTTTTTGTTAATTTATTAGTTACTTACATTTTATCTCAGCTTTTTCCCCTAGCTTTATGTATCCCACTGCTGGGCAAAAGCCTCCCTATTTTCTTATCATGCGTCCCTGTTTTGTGCCACTTCTTTTCAATTCTTTTCGAAGACCTTTAAGTCGTCTGACCATCTCTTTCTCATTTCTCTATTTCTATACCCATCCACTGGGATCCAACTATTGTAATTTAAAGATTTTGTCCGATCTTTTGAAATAATATATTCTTAAGTTTTATAGGGTAAGTAATTTTGGATGTTTGAGAAATGAGAGTTATTTTTATTGGCTTTTATGAATCGCTTCCTATGTGGTACCTGAGATCAAGCCCAATGGAATTATACTAATTGCCTTTTAGTCGTACCGGCCATTTAGTCATATTAAGACAAGGTCTTTTACATATAAACCCCTATGTAACACCAAATAACTCAAGGTTTAGGGCTTGACTAGTAAATTATATACAGGATTAAAAGAAAACAAATAAAAGAAAAGGGTAACAGCGTAATGTCACTTCTGGCTGCTATGACTCTACATTACAATTTTTTTTTAAATGATTACCGCTTTTACTTATTAATGTAGATTCCAGTAAAATATTTTAATAATGCATCCACATACTACTTACTTAAAAATAGCACTTACTACCAACGGATTTCCAAAATAAAATGATCAAAATAGAAATTTCCTTTCCACTTTACGCATTTTCCAAAAAATAATACCTCTATGTGCATATTGTGCATATATGCAAACAAATAGTCGCATCATTTCCAATGCACGTACCTAAACGTTAGTAATACACGTGTAGCCAGGGCAGGCATGGACCAGAAATTACAAATAGTATAGAACTGTTACTTCATAGAATTTAAAAGTAGTTACTCGTACTTTACACTATCATAATAAAATTCAATGTAATTCGTCAAAGAAGTTGAGGTAACTGCTGTCGAGTGCAATGCGGAAGGAATAAGGCATAAACGCTGTAAGAGTAATTTATAAATCTGTGATTGGGCACTCATTCATGCATGATTGTATTCAGCACTTTTACAGAGAGGAACATGTTCCTTCTGGTAGAAGGCCGGAAAGCTGACCCAGATTCCAAAACAACCAACTATAAATGAAGTCGTAAATGAGACTTTAAAATATTTCTATCAACTTAGGAAATTGATGCACTTGTTGGACTTTGAGTGTGTACAGTGTAAGGGTGAAGTGCTGGAACTAAATTATTGACCAAGCGAGCGTAACAAGCGAAGTCCCCTTTTCGACTTGGTCTAAAATGCTTTGGTATGTCTGCTTGTTCTCTTTTAGAGGTCGCATTTCGCAACCGATTCCGGTGAAATTTTGGGAGCAGGTTCGATAAACATATATATATATAAAATCGATAGTTGAGCCATTTTATGGAGATTTTATAAAATGGTAGAGTTGGCATAAAGGGCTTAAACGCCTTTGGATTTTATGGCTCTTATAACTATTTAGTGTTTGTAGTGATAAAGAAATAACAAAGCAATTTTATTTTTTGCTAGCTGTGGCTTGCGGCTTCTCCTGCGTTGTCAAGGAGTAGTATGTATTTCGTATTTTAGCTATTAATTTAAAAAATGTTGAGATTCTGAGAATGGACATGCGAATATGGTACATTACAGATTAGGCTCGCGAGGTCTACAGCTCACCGAGCCACTAGAATATGCCATATGAATCACCAGATAAAAAAAAAAATGCTTGTGCATTCGAAATATAGCAAAAACCGCAATGTCCGATAGAAATTCATGTTTAAAAATCAATGTTTGCTACGAAATCAGCATTGTCCGCTTGCGTCTGTATCCAAACTAGCATAGTCCATCACAGCCAATCACGATCGACCGCCGTCGCGAAATACAGTATGGCGGATTATGGTGTTTACTGTCATTATAGCGCTCGTATTATTTCATTTTTAACGTTGTTAAATTGATTTATAAGTTTTGAAATATAGTTAAATAAGAACTATGGAATGTTATCCCCAAGTAGTTGATAATAAAAACGCAAGAAAACGACGAGTTGATCGTGCAAACTGGAAGAAAAACAAGGTCAAAAACGACCGGTAAGTAATGCGAAACTACATAATTTTGATCCATGTAGGTATTATTTAAATATATATTTTTTTTATGGATGATATCTATTTAATGTATAATCCAAAACTTTTCACACATGTATCATTGGGGACAATTTATTCTTTAAATTTCCACCAGATAATGGTATACTTCGTCATTACTAAAATCAACTACTGTACATGAGTGTGCACTAGTGGTTGATTAATCTATATTAATGTTATAAACAGGAATAATTTTACTTTTTGTTTGTTTGTTTGTTATCGCCATAAACTCAAAAACTACTATACCTAAAATTATTTTTGTGTTGGCTAGTCCGTATTTATCGAGTAAAACTAATGGGCCATAATACAACATCACGCTTCGCACGTTCATTCATCCATTCAATAGACTAAATATTTATATTTCATAAATTTTGTTGTTCCAGATACTCTGCCAAAGACGGCCTAACAGGTAACTGTTAGGCCGTCCTGTTCGCATAAAGACAAAAAGCTAAAATGCTCCGACATTAGTATGAATGACCTACAATCATTTCATGGATCGTTTTTTGATGTTACAGATAAAGTAAAACAAGATCTGTTCATACTAAAACATGTAGTAGCTGTACAAACAAAACGCCGTCGTCCTAGGTCAAATTTTACGCGTTATAAACCTAGAGATATGCAAAGAAAGTACAGGATTTATTGTAAATCTAAAAAACGGATGATATTCGTTTGCCAAAAAGCTTTTTTGCAAACATTGCACCTAAAAAGGTATCGCGTAGAAAATGTGATAAGAAATTATTACTTAAAAGGCAAAGTTCCAAAAGAAAAGCGCGGTGGTGACCATAAATCCCATAAGTACGAAGATAGAAAACAAAATGTAATTTTATTTATAAAAACATTCAAATGCTCTGAAGTTCACTATTGCAGGGGTAATACTAAGCGTATGTATTTACCATCTGAACTGAGCATAAATAAAATGGCCAAACTATACAATGACCAAGCACCTGATCATTTGAAAGTTAAGCGTTTATATTTCCGGAATATATTTAATACTTGTTTTAATTTGGGATTTGGCTCACCACGTGTTGATGTATGTTCAACGTGCTTGCAGTTGGCCGAAAAAATTAAAGTGGCAAATGAAACTGATAAAAATCAATTCATGGTGCAAAAAGCTGTGCACAAAAGACGTGCCAAAGCATTTTTCACTATGTTAAAGGCAGACGATCCTTCAATAAAGATAATTTCATTCGATTGTCAAAAAAATATGGTGTTACCTAAAATTCCAGACCAAAGCACATACTATTCAAGACAAATATATTTCTTTAATTTCACAATAGTAGAAGGCAATTCCAATTCACCATTGACAAGCCAAAATGTATTTAGTTATTGTTGGACCGAGGATGAATTTGCAAAAGATGCAAATCTAATATCATCAGCTGTTTATCATCAACTTTGTAATACTATTTTCACCCCAGAATGTAATACGCTTCGCATTATGGCCGACGGGTGTGGTGGTCAAAATAAAAATTCAATTTTGATAGCAATGCTTTCAAAGTGGTTAATCCAAAATGCACCAATGCACATTAAACTTATAGAAATTGTGTTCCCCGTAGTGGGACACTCATTTCTTCCTGCTGATCGAGTCTTTGCTCATGTTGAAAAGCAACTGCGAAAAATGGAGAATATAATAAATCCGAGTGAATATATAGAAGTCATAAGTGAACATGCTACGGTTATAAATGTAGCAACAACATGTCAAATCTTCGACTGGAAAAGCGAGGTAAAAGATAAATTTAAAAACATTGGAAGCTGGCATGTGCCTTTTTCCAAATGTAAAAGATTTTACTTAAAAAGAGCCAGCAGACACGATAACATGGTTGGTCTTCGCGGAGAACTGCACTATAGACAAGACATAGGTCAATACAAAAGCATTTGCAAAAAAAATAAAACTTCTGCAATGATTTCACCACGTGTAATTACAAAAGGAGTGGCTGTTAAACCGTTAAAACTGAGAGACGTCAGCAAATTGCTTAAAACTCATTATGGTGATGATTGGCGCAGCTTAGATAACTTGGTATATTTTGCTCGAGTGGTGCCACAAGATATTTTGGTAAATCCCGATGATGATGAAGCAGACAATGATAATCCCGAACAGTCGATGTGTGAAGAACAAGAGGAACTGCCGTCATTGATAATTTAATTTTGTAGTTAACTCTTGAACTTGTCTTTTACTTACTAATAAACATAACTTTAGTAAACACTATTTTTTTATTAATTTAGATATTAAACTGCAGTCCGCCCCAGCTTCGCCCGTGGACATACCTAGCCTATGCCACTCTCGGATAATGTCTATCTAACGGTGAAAGAATTTTTGAAATCGAACCAGAATTATTTGATATTATTCGTAACTAGCTACTCGCCCCAGCTTCACCCGTGGTACATGTTTTATACATATAATCATTCCTCTTGAATTGCTCTATATATATTTAAAAAAAACGCATCAAAATCCGTTGCGTAGTTTTGAAGTTGTAAGAATACATACATACACACATACATACAAACGCCGGTAAGTGACTTTGTTTTATAATATTTATTGACAATACAAACTAACAATCAAATCTGTCCCCTTAATAATATTAGTAAAGTTATAAGTAGATTAGCATAGATATAAAAAATTCAAACAAATAATCACACCCGTGCGACGCCGAGGCAGGTCGCTACTCGCAGAGTCAGAGTTTTGTACATAAAGTAGGTATGCAAACTACTCAAGTATCAAAACTTTTTGAGTAGACTACATTGAGGATAGGTATGTTTCAAAATTAGCAAAGTCCAACAATCGTAAGCAACAAAAGCAGCAAAGTCCACCTGTTTATTTCAAAACCCGCAATGTCCAAACTTTAAAATTAATTTTATTGTAATTACATCGTAAAATCATTAACTTTTAATAATAAGTAATATCTAGAAGGTAATCTACAGCCATTCTCAATACAATTACATATACATAGCAAACGAAGAATTTATAATCCTTTTATCATGATTTGTGACAAAAACTCTAAAGTGGACATTGCTGTTTTTGATTCTAGTAGACTCCATATGACACAGAACACGCTTCAAATGAAGGAGACAATACTAGGATAAGAGCAATATTAGCTTTAATTGTTAGATTTTACATATAGATCATTCATACTTTTTAATTTTCAGCCTGTATGTATTTACATAGAATAGAGATAAACTATTGCCAAGTCATGAAAACTTATCGCAATATCTTCAAAATGTATTTATTATAAGTTTTTCTTCTGTACTTTTATTATTAACGACATAGGGGAAGGGTGGTGAGTAGTCGGCCGGTTTTATTGGCGTCACTAATGAGTTGCTAATTCAATTTCACGGACGCAGGGCGCGCGGTCAGTCTAGTCTGTGGTCGTCGCAGAATAGACCATGGATATTTCATCACTTTGATACCTAAGGGCTTGAATATAAAGTAGAATTGATTTAAAATCTGTGGTGTAGTATGTAGTCAATTTATAAAAAAAAAATATTTTCAATGTATAAGTAAGACAATTCTACGTTTTGAATTACAGGATTCTGAAAGTCACTTTTAGCTGTACGTTAATGAATCAGTCTTCCAGCCTGGATAGATTAAAAGTTGATTAATGTTGGATGTTGAATAAGGCACATTTATATGCAGCTTCATTTATTTTTTTAACTAAATTAATAAAAACAAAACCAAATTACAGAATAGCAACAAGGACAAGGTGCATTTTGAGCGGTAAAGTAGTGGGTGTGGTAAATGTCAATATCTGACAGTTTTACTTTATTAATAAATTAGTGCATGGCATTGTGCACTTTAGTTGTACAGCTAAACAATTGAACATGTCAGATTATATTCTGATTTTATATTAATTGATTGCCTATTATTTGTTTCTTATATTTAGATCGCGGACACCCATTCCCAAAAAAATCGTGACATGTTTTTATTTGGCGTTAACTACAATCTACTTGCCTGCCTCCATGGTATTCGGTCGTGAGTTCGAATCCCACAGAAAGCATATTTTATACGTGTGCTCCACGAATTCACTCGTCTGTCGTGTCTATGCTACACTGCCTATTATCTTTCCCAATAATAGGCAAAGATAATTTATTACTTCAGTTAAAGACGTTCAAACAAACTAACTCATCAGCTTTATATTATTAGCATAGATTATCATATACCAGCTCTATACAAATATCTTAATTGAGGAATACATTATACCTCGCGTGGCCAAGAAAATTAATTTGAAATGAACTATAACAATCAGAGTGAGTCAAATACTGCTGCTATATATCTGATCGCTTCCATTAAGTTAATGTGGGACATAAAACCTTTGTGCCTCAGTTTATGGCTGCTCGGTCTCGGCCCAAAGAAACTCCCTGCCGACAGCAAATGAAGGAAAGTTTTGATTCCCCCAAACGGGCCGAATCTTTGTTCCGGAAAAATAACTATGCTCTTTGTCTAATCATATTATGACAAATCTTCATTGTGTAAGTTCGCAGTCCCGCTTGGCTAAATTGTACGTGATATATCACAGGTTTCCTTCGCAGTGCCAGCTATTGATAACAACCGGCACGCACAGTGAACTCAATGTAGCAACATAACTGTCAGCTTCTCGACAACAAAGTTATCTACCCCTGGAAGAAGTAACACACTTTAAAGTTAGCGAATTCAATCGCTAGAAGACATGAACTTTGTACAATTGTTTTCTTTTCCAAGTGTAGCACTTAGACGAATTCGTAGAGATAAAAGTGGATTGGGAAGATAGTTTTTATTTTCGTTTCATTGTCAGGGCTCAACCTTTTTTGAGGAAATAAGCTCTTGTCAAACTTTGTAAACTGAAAAACCGTAAATTACTTTGTGTTCTCTGTAAAAGCTGTCAGTAGTACTTACTACGGGAAAATAAAATACAAAACTTTTTTGCAGAAAAACTTAAAGCTTTGATAGACACCAATGCTAAAATAAAACGTAAGTAACTATTTTATTCGTGTTTAGTAGGAAGTTAACAAATGCATTCAATAAAAAAAACCTATCCTGAAATAGTCATATACTAGAGTTATGTTATTAAGGAGATCGGCTTAGCGGGTCTTGCGTTTTAGTAAAGATCGTGCGCGTCAAGCAACGGCGAGCGCAGTCTGATTCTGATTGGTCGCTTCTAGTGGCATTTTTATCTTGTTGCCTTTAGGTAGTCTGAAAAATCTGACAGTTTGGCCACTGACATACAGAGATCTATATATCTATACATATATTAAAATAGTCAAAATATTTTGTATGTACATTTAGTAATTTTGATTAAAATGGATAGAGAGACATTTAAAAAGAATAATAGAAACCAAAAAACGGAAAATTCGGGAGCGATTCCCGAAATTCCCACGATAACGGGAACGAAGCCCACGCGCACGAAATCGCAGGCTACAGCTAGTGTAATATTTATATATATATATATACATCGTTTATTTTTAAGGTATTTATTAAAGAGTGTATGAACGAACATTTACAATAAGATATGCCAATGTACCGACTGGCTAAACGGGCGCGACTTTAACGTAGCTTCAGCTGAATTTGACGATAAAACTTTTATAGTTATTGCTGTCCGCGTTATGTAATGCATACAAAAGTTCCTCGGATGCAAAATAGCTAAGCAAACAATTGTATAAGCGGGCACCCTGTTAGATGCCAAGAAATAATCTCTTACATGACATTAACATACATCATAGAGAGAGCAGCTGCCAAGACTGTCTGCCGGGTCGGGTCCCGCACTACTTACCAACTAAAACAATATTACTTAGCTGAATTATCTTACCGCATTGGTAAACTTTCTCACCAATTTAATATCCTTACATTATTAACTATATAGGTATTAGGTGAGTACTTATATCTCTTCAAGCTACCTGTGCAACCAATTCACAAGAAACAAAATAGAGTAGCATATCTGGTTGGAATATACTAATTTCTCTGTGTAATATAAGTACCTAGTATTACCATTCCGTGGTGCAATCGAGATAGGTAGGTAGGTTGTTTTGTCGTTGTTTTGGCAGCAACAGTAGATGCTATGAAGTTGACTCACAATTTGGTGTATAAAGTAGGTACACACAGATAAATTATAAAGGTACTATCTATATGATTACAAAGTTGAAAAGAGGCAGCAGAGGTGGCATATTATTATTCAATGAAATGGTCTATCATCCATGTAACATTTTAGCAGATGCTGTGACTACTCAAGACAAATAAAAACAAACTAACTAAAAACCAAATGTAAATAACAAATTCCATCAATCAAAAATGCAAGTATTATCGTACTCTAAAGGTTTATTGTATTCAAGTGGGATTCTGTGGTATCGACAAGGATTACTACCGCGCAAATCTCAATTTTAGTGGTGTGGTCGCCACCCAAACTGGGCCAATTAAAGCTTAAGCGCACTAATCTCGATATCGATGCCATGGCTATAGTATTGTACATAGAAATAATACACCTAGAAGAACAAAACAAAACAAAAAAAAACTGTAGATTTAGTTTTTGTAGTTACAGCCTTACCTATCTAGCAATAAATGCCGTTGACATTTCGCTCAGAAAACCACCCACTCCAAAAAGGATATACTTATTTGACTAAATGGTTGCATTAAATATAGAATCCTATATCATGAAAGACAAGAGGGGAGGCCTTTTGCCTAGCAGTGGGACATTTGGGGCTACAAAAAAATATAAGTATGATAAAATACTTATACATATAAGTATAATATAATGAGAGACCCTTCTACGCTTACTAGTTACTAGTATACTTTATTTCTCGTGACTTCACTCTGAGAACTCCGTTTTATCGCAGTTTTTTACCCGGAAGTCTAATTTATCGTTTCACCGCAATTTATATCAAAACTAGCTGTTCCCCGCGGCTTCGCCCCGCGTGGGACTCGGTTATATCGCGCCCAAAAGTAGCCTATGTTTGACCTCAGGTCCTTAACTACATTCCTACCAAATTTCATAACAATCGGTCCAACAGTTTAGCCGTGAAGAGGTGACAGACAGACAGACAGACAGACAGACAGACAGACTTTCGCATTTATAATATTAGTATGGATTAGTCAGTTAAATATGTGTGCGTGAAAAAGAAACAGAGTTAGTCTCGCTTTAATATTGTAAGTATGGATATTCATATTTTCTAAGCGTTGTTATAATTCTATGTAAACTGTTGATTGTTTAAGCGTGAACTAAGTCCGATGTTGTGGCTTGTATTTTGTATAGAGGATGAATACCGATAGGTATGTCACTAATTCGCAGTTATCATCTGTTCATCGGTTTACACATCTGAAGTTTTTATGTAAATATAATTTATTTGAATTCAAGTAATTTATTTTCTTCTTTTGATTCTACGTATGTTAACAAAATAACTAACATTATAAAATTTCTGATAAGTAATAAAGAGAAAAATATACGACCGAAGACACAGTACCTACAGAGCATCTAATCTACTATCAAATGGCCCATAGGCTACTTCCAAATAGATGTGGTACCTATCAGAGATGCCCCATACATCATCATTAAAAAACTATCCAGGTACAATTTGGCTTTTAATTGGTCAACTTAAGAGAAGACGAAGAAACGCGAGTTAAATGATATGGCAAAAGACTGAAAAAGTTACACAATCACGCTTTAAATTTTTTTTTTCAATCACAGCGGGTATCTTATTGTAGCCAAAAATATAAAAAAAAAATTTTACCAATAATGAAACGAAACCTCTAAAATAATATAAAATAAAGTGTACCTTATTTCGCAAGGAGATATCTAATAGGCAATGTAATTATCCCCCGGATCCCGAGCCAATTCCACTGTTTAAGAAAGATAAACGAGGAAAAGAAAACTATTCCAAAGAAGTTGTAACTTTTCCCAGTTCACAATAGTCTGGTAATTACCCACCTTTGTAAAGGGACTTTCACATTAACACACGTTAAAAAAGTTATATTGAAATCTCATTATACATATGTATTTGATCTATATTTATATTGTAATTTGATGCCTGTTTTTGTGGCTTATGCCTAAGACAACAATTTTTCTTTGACTAGACCACACTAGTAGCTTGGTCTCCAATTGACAGACACGTAATCAGAGATGCGGTATAAGACTACTGAAGACAGGCTATAACTTAGTTAAGTTGTTTGTTTATGTAGCATTTATCATATTGGGACGTATTAAAATTATGTATTATGTATAAGTTGGAATCTACTCCACGTGGCTCTACCAGAGCCTGGCTGGCTTGGTCTTTAATAGACACACATGTTATAGAGATAGGTACGCCAGTTACCAGACTTTACTGGAGATAACGCCACAAGTATTGGCGACTCCACGAGTTTTTACTAAAGACACACGTGAACATTTAACCCTCCTAAATTTCAATTAACTTTATAAACATTATATAAACTAAATACAAGCCTCAAAACTATAGTTAATTAATCTTAAGTTTCTTAACGGCAAACTCGTGCGTGATAATGATACGTTACTAGACTTTACTGAAGAAAAGGCACAAGTCTCTATTACTCTACGAGTCTCTGCTAGTCTGAAAACTGCAAGCATAAGTAAGATATGTAATTCTCGATAGTGGAAAAGCTCCTTTAATTTATCTAATACAGATTACTGACTAAGTATGTCAATTCTTTCACCAACTTTACACCAATGTACTAAATGTTATTTATGTGCAACCAGATATGAATCGATCATATACAATATTAAGTACCTAAGTACGTACATATGTACTATACGTCGATATTTATTTTATTTATTTAACATTTACTGTACAAAATACAAAATTAAAGCACAATAGACAATAAATTAATAATAAGTATATTTATCTCTGTTAATGTTTATAAAATTGTCACTAAGTACAATATAAGCGTGCGACAGTATAGATCTGTAACTGCTTACCTATGTCGTTGTAATTGTAACAATTTTAACTTTCGAGCATAAATTATTCAAAATACTTGTTACGTATCGGGAAAAATGTTCTCCTACTAACAAGTACCTACTATATATATAGAAGAAGGCTTATAACTTCATTCCGGCTGGCAATTACGTTGCAGCAGTTTTTTGCAGGGCGGCCCATGTGGCGTGGCATTCCAGAACACTCCACAACTGAAAACATTCGTCATTAGCTTAACATTATTCATTCGGATGCTTTGTTTTTCAACGTCTGCATTTTAATGAAATGCTTTACTATTCACTCACTTAGGTGCAAGTATGTAAATCAAAGGAATTGTTTCATTTTACTTTATGGCGCCTAATTAATTTCATAAACCTTGAATTAGCTGACAAAACAATTAGTTTCCAAAATTCAGTCGTGACCAAATTGTCCAATTTGCGTTTTATTTCTTAGCTGTGTCATAAAAATGTGGGCCGCTTCACGCAAACCTAATATTCATGTTGAATAGAGGGTATATGATTACGAATAAAAATGCCATTGTAAAAAGTGGCGCCGAGAAGTCAGTGAGCCACTCCGAGTCAGTATGTTGCGTACGTGATTACTATCTAAATATTCCACTTTATTGTGCAATCCTCTCCTTGTCATGTGAAGAAGCTTTGCTAGAAGGCAATTCTGAATAATTTAGTCGGACTGCGGAATGTACCATTTATCCGAATTGTCGTCTGTTATGTAAGGGTGGGTGGGAGTTAAAAATGAACAAGCTGTCACTTTCGAGCGGTGTTCCCACCGATATCCGGTATAAGTAATGGAACTCTAAAAAAGGGAAGATTCTGTTTATTTTGACTGTCCTGTGGCTCGTTCAATATGTAACATAAATCACTACATAGTATAAAACAAAGTCGCTTTCTCTGACCCTATATCCCTATGTATCTTTAAAACTACGCAACGGATTTTGATGTCGTTTTTTTAATAGATAGAGTATATATACGTGTGTGAGTGACCATATCCGACCAAAGGTGTTCGTGGTGTAGACTTCGCCGTAGCCAGGTAGAAATGTGCTATGTATGGTAGAGCCGGCTCTACCATGACCATTTTTATACCAATACATTTCTGAATTTCTATGTTAATTGTTATCTTGTTTCGTCCTTTTTAGAGCCGCTTTTTATTAACCTAGTTTTGTCAACTTAGATATTTATTTATTTACCAAATTCATGTGTACATGTATCATATTTCTATAGAAATCTCTTCCAACAGACACAAGAGAGAAAGGATTAACTTTTTGTTCGCTGTTTTGATTTAAATGTTATGGAACTATCAAAGGAATTGTTTACGATTAGAATCATTAAATTAATTCAGCTCCAAGTTGTTAACAGAAAATTAAATGTTTTCTTGAAACCTTGGATACGTGAGCTTTATTAACCTCAGTGGAAACCAAATGACTCATAATTATAGCAATATTTGAATTGGCTTTTTCCATAAACATAGCAGTCGCATGTTTGCAGACTATTTCAATGCGGCAAAATTATTATTTTAATATCTGTTCCACAAGTTTCTACTTGTGCACCCCATCATATTATGTATCTACTCATTCGGTTAATTAGTAGACATCTACTTCAACTAGTTAGTATTTTTATATAGGCCCGCCTATATAAAAATACTAACTAGTTGAAGTTGGATGCTGAAGAAGCCCAAGACCGATAGATAAGCTAGACAAGATAAAAAATTTGTTTGAGAGTGGTACTTCCTACTTAACCTAATATTTTGTATCGTATAAGGTGATGATGACCTTTCGATGGCATTGTACACTTTCTATACTTACATATAATAAAATAGTAAAAATTTAAAAGTAAATTTAAAGTAAAGAGTAAAAAGTTTTCAATATGTTTTTGTAGTGTGGATTTTTATTTTACAAGAATTCAGGTAAATATCTAAATGATACGCGAATGAAGTCGCGGGCACAGCAAGTGAACAATAGTTCAACTTCAGTGAGTATACATATGTCACCAATGAATAAAATGCGAGTCCATTTGACTAGCAAATTGGACCGTAACGGAACTCAAGCTAAAATAAAAAAGATCCCAAATGGTCCCAATTGTACAAGTGGATAACACTATTGCACCGATATAAAATTGAAGGAGCAGGTAAATCAAATAATAGAGGAAAATTCAATTATAGCCCCGATTCAGATGTTCGAATATTTCTCGCGAAAACGAAGTTTATTTTTTACGGCAGTTTACACGTCATAAAGTACCTACATATCTGAATTAGGTAAACACCTCCTAATAGGTAGGTACTTAGCCTTTTAAATTTTGTCATGTTGTTGAGATAGAAATAAAATATATTATGCATTAAAACATAATTTAAATAAGTAGGTATAATTAAATAAGATAGGTAGGTATCTATCTTATTCTAAATTAACAATGTAATATATAATTTAGCCTGCCTAATCAATCTTCTCCTATAATGGAGTAAGCATACGTAAGTGAATCAAGGCAAAACCCATAAATTATGCAAACCCCTGAGCATGTTCCATTCGTTAACTACTTGGCAACCATCAGTTCTAACGTCTCTAAGTTAACATGGTGTCATAAATGTATAAATTATGTACATACAACATACTCAACAACAATCTATAGGTAGGTACTCTAAAGAGGAGACGTTAATATCTAAGGGCAATTGAAATGTTTTGTGTTCTATAAATTTGTGTATAGGTGTTACCTATGAAGGTATTTAACCGCCATTTTGTTTTTATGCGGACATCATTACCTACGCGAATGCAAAAAATCTAAGATTATATACCGTTTCACTTATCCATGATAATAAATGCGAAAGTCTGTGTCTGTAACGCTTTCACGCCTAAACCACTGAAGCTATTTTGATGAAACGGATGTTGTTGTATGGATATAGAATGGGACCAGGGGTAAAAAAATCGGAGATATAACCTATAACCGAACCTCAGCAGACGGGATTAGTCGACAATATACTCGTATATACATGGCACTAATAGCACCGTTAATAGATACCTACGTAGTATCTCTATTTAGTTTGAGGTTAGTAGCATAGATTAAAAAATTTGCCTACCGCGCGCGATTCCAAATTCTTTGGTTAGTAGTAGGTATACTTTAAATTTTATTTGTAAAAAGAAAGTAAAAAAATTACGTCTACTCGAAATCCTAGAAAGTCACCAACCACCAGAGGTAGTTTGGGTCTTACTACATGAGACGTATATCAGTACCCCACAGTGCACTTTTATAAACAATGACAGTTTTTAAAGTGGGGGACATGAATACAAAGGTCTACTAGTATCAGCTGATGGTTATATGGAAATCTGCAGTTAGCTAATACAGAGGAAATTATTGATGGATCCTGTACAGGTTAGTTTAATTTTGTGGTTTGTTAGTAGTGTAGTTGGAACAAATATAAAACAACCAAATGTTAAATTGTAATTTTATTTTAAATTATGTTAATACATCAAGGCACCATTTGCCAATCAAACTAAAAGCTATTTCTTAACGAAGTCCGTTACATTATTCTGGTTGACATTAGCTAGCAATTCTATGAGAAGTAAATAATGGGAATAGCAAAATAAAACTGTAGCCTATGTATTTTAAATTTATGTGTAAAGCTTGAAATTAAAATTGTTCATAAGACTTCAAATATAGTAAATATCCTAGTTTAATTTTTTTTGTGACAAAATAATTATGTTACAGAAATTGTATGAGGCAAAAATTACTGTAACATACTCATTTCCGACCACAAGTACAATTTCTGCTCTCAATTATTCACTAACCTGCAGTGAATTTACGTTTGCATTCTAAAATAACACTAGTTAAATCGATTTTAACTAATAATTGCTCCATAGTACAAGTTAGGATAATATGCCGGAGTAGGTTCTTGGCGGGACATTTAAAATCAGTACATATCTTATTATCCCGCTTACATAAAATCTTGAGAGCATAAATGTACCAATCAATATGGGTTCTTACTAGCTACAGTTGGTAGATGTTTTGTCTACCAACTGCAATCTTTTACCTACAAAGTACTTTTAATATAGGCTGTCACTGAGACAAAATACCGTAGTAAAACTGGAACATCAGATATAATTCTAATAGAAAGCGATTAGATTTGAGACAGACAATATGCACTTAGTATATTATGCATTAGATCAGAATACAAATATAGAACATGTAGGTATATACTGAATTATAGGAACAAAGCAGGAGGTGCGCGTTTCATTCATTAATCACGTGTGTAGCATGACAGTTCATATGGATGTGACGTGACATCACCTCAGTACTCAGCAATTAATGTGCATATCATGAGTATCAAGGAGTTAATAGTGCATTTCAATATTTAAAAAAAAGATAATCAGCTAAATTCAAGTTCTCAAAAGCTCAATACATGTTTGTCATTTTGGGCAACAAATGTTTCGTCACTCGTCATTAAAAACAATCATGTGCAAAACAGATGCACTACTTGATTATTAAACATTTTCGATATAATTTTCACAAATCGTAATAGCTTTCTGTTAGAATACATGACAAATAAAGAATCATAACGCATTTAGCAAGGACGACGATCCGGTCCCCGACGACGAGGCGCCGACTTTAGGATGTTGTCGACACGAAGGATCATCTCGGCCGCTTCGGCCGCCGACAGTAACACCTGTCGCTTCACAACGTAAGACTCTGTCACGCCCAACTTCTTCATGTCACCAATGCGACCATGATCCATGTCTGAAAATGATAACAAGGGTTAAAATATTTAGCTCACATTCTATTTTTACCTGACTGCCAGCAGAAGGGTTATGTTTTTTGGAAGTATGTGTGATAATTGTTTGGCACACTCTGCAGCCTAAACGGCTCGATGAGTTTTAGCTTAAGAGGTGTCGTTAGATTCGTATTTACTGTAAGAGTTACATCATTGGGTATGTCAATATAAAAAACAGAATGTAGGTATTTAAATGCTGGCTCGCAGCCTGGCGATGAGGTCGGCGCTGTCATAGCCGGCGTTGTCGGCGACGGCGGATGGCAGGCGCGGAGCAGCACTATGTCACAAACATCAACATACCGAGCCCCATGGTGAGTTCCCCCTGCGCGTGGCTGGCTCGCAGCCTGGCGATGAGGTCGGCGCTGTCGTAGCCGGCGTTGTCGGCGACGGCGGAGGGCAGGCGCGGAGCAGCACTATGTCACAAACATCAACATACCGAGCCCCATGGTGAGTTCCCCCTGCGCGTGGCTGGCTCGCAGCCTGGCGATGAGGTCGGCGCTGTCGTAGCCGGCGTTGTCGGCGACGGCGGAGGGTAGGCGCGGAGCAGCACTATGTCACAAACATCAACATACCGAGCCCCATGGTGAGTTCCCCCTGCGCGTGGCTGGCTCGCAGCCTGGCGATGAGGTCGGCGCTGTCGTAGCCGGCGTTGTCGGCGACGGCGGAGGGCAGGCGCGGAGCAGCACTATGTCACAAACATCAACATACCGAGCCCCATGGTGAGTTCCCCCTGCGCGTGGCTGGCTCGCAGCCTGGCGATGAGGTCGGCGCTGTCGTAGCCGGCGTTGTCGGCGACGGCGGAGGGCAGGCGCGGAGCAGCACTATGTCACAAACATCAACATACCGAGCCCCATGGTGAGTTCCCCCTGCGCGTGGCTGGCTCGCAGCCTGGCGATGAGGTCGGCGCTGTCGTAGCCGGCGTTGTCGGCGACGGCGGAGGGCAGGCGCGGAGCAGCACTATGTCACAAACATCAACATACCGAGCCCCATGGTGAGTTCCCCCTGCGCGTGGCTGGCTCGCAGCCTGGCGATGAGGTCGGCGCTGTCGTAGCCGGCGTTGTCGGCGACGGCGGAGGGCAGGCGCGGAGCAGCACTATGTCACAAACATCAACATACCGAGCCCCATGGTGAGTTCCCCCTGCGCGTGGCTGGCTCGCAGCCTGGCGATGAGGTCGGCGCTGTCGTAGCCGGCGTTGTCGGCGACGGCGGAGGGCAGGCGCGGAGCAGCACTATGTCACAAACATCAACATACCGAGCCCCATGGTGAGTTCCCCCTGCGCGTGGCTGGCTCGCAGCCTGGCGATGAGGTCGGCGCTGTCGTAGCCGGCGTTGTCGGCGACGGCGGAGGGCAGGCGCGGAGCAGCACTATGTCACAAACATCAACATACCGAGCCCCATGGTGAGTTCCCCCTGCGCGTGGCTGGCTCGCAGCCTGGCGATGAGGTCGGCGCTGTCGTAGCCGGCGTTGTCGGCGACGGCGGAGGGCAGGCGGCGCAGGGCGACGGCGAACGCCTCGGCCGCGGCCGCCTCCTTGCCGGCCGTGCGCGCCGCCACGCGCGACACCGCCTCGGCCATCAACATCTCGCTCGAACCTGACAAATCATACATTCAGCTAACATTCATTTTAGGATTCAGCTTAATAATTCATAGGACGCATTAATAACCAAGAAAATTCATATAAAATATACTAGTAAAACTTTGTAAATATGTTCGGTTTCATTACTTTATAAGTGCACAACTTCTACCACCAGGTTCTATTTCATACTTGTATCCTGGTTACCTGCCTCCGGTTGGCTGGCAGGGATCTCTTTATGGGATAAGTCCGCCGTTGCATTTATCTTGTAAATTTATTTTTGTTAAATTTTGTGCAATAAAGTTATTACAAACAAACAAACTTTTTCCCGCAGACCTTAAAGCATCAACACAACTCACCTCCTCCATAGATGACTTTAGGTTCTTTGACGGTAGCAGCGAGCACACAAAGGGCGTCGTGGAGCGACCTCTCCGCTTCGTCGATAACCTGCTGTGTTGCTCCGCGGATGACCACGGTACAAGCCGCGCCTAGTTCGACGCCAGAGAAACGGATTAGGCATTCGTCACCAATTAGCACCTGAAAGTGTTCAATCAATATCAGTTTTTGAACCTTCAAACACATCATATTCCTATTTCTTTTCGCTGATTCCCCAAAATCTTTAAATTTTTCCTTACAATTATGGTGAAAATGAAAATCTAGCAACACTTACAAGAAGCGTACTTCCATGTAAGGTCCCATAACAAATGTATAGCCACATTGACACATAGGAAGGATCTTTATGGATGTTTGAGGTTGAGCGTAAAGAAGTAACAAACATCCAACCTTTCCCCTTTATAATTTTAGTGGGATAATATAGATTAAAAATATTTCTATTAGGTTACAAAATTACCTGTTCAATGAGTTTACAATGTCCAAGCTTGACTTTGTCTGGAGAGTCAAAAGTGGACACTATTTCACCACCAGTAACCAAGGCTAGACGTTCAATGCCTTCGAAGTCAGCATGTTCAATAGCCATCACGCCAGCATCGGCAAATAGTTGCTCTGGATAGTTGTAGATTAATTGCCTACAAAAGATTAATAACAATACATACTCTATTCATAATTTTGTTAATTTTTTAAACATATACAAAAAAAAAAAAAATGTACCTGTTAATAAACACATTGCATTTGTGTGCTAGAATTTTGTTAACTTTGTCCTTCATCTTCTCTTTTTCTGCAACCTCTAGTTCAGCAATCTTTGCCATGGAATCCACCTTAATAGTCGAACCAAACACTTTGATTTTATCAGTGTCCATGGGAGTATTGGCAATGAGAATATTGGCATTCTCAATGCGTTTTGGTTGATGCACACCAACCTAGAAATATTAAAAGCCTTCAATAAAATGGTGAAATTAATGAATATTTATATCACTTACACACTCTAATACTAGTTACTTTGAAACAAGAGTAAACCTACCTGAAGTTAGAAATTAAATTTTCAATAAAACTACTTAATGACATAATTTATAATACAATATTATACACACAGTTAAAGCACAAAATTCCAAAATATACAGTTCCAGCAAATAAAAATGTAGTGAGCTTTCTAATAGTCTTTAATTTTGTAATATTTACATACCTTCTTATTTAATAGGAACCCTTCATCAAGGAAAGATTCTTCTAAAACTCCACCAGAAATCTTGATGATCTGTATAGCTTTGAGGTTTCCAGAGCCTTTGAGTCGGAGAACAGCATCTACTGCTAATTTTGTGAAATGTCTGTAATAGTAAAATACAGAGTTTTAAAAAACCTTCCATACATTTAAAACGTAGGTAGATATCCAGGCCCGGAATTACAAAAATAGTCTTACATCATTTTCTAGTTTATGGGTAACTAGCAACCAGCCCCGGCTTTGCATGGGCAGAAAAACCTTCCTCTTGAATCACTCTATCAATTAAAAAAAACCGCATCAAAATCCGTTGCATAGTTTTAAAGATTTAAGCATACAAAGGGAAATAGGGACAGAGAAAGCGACTTTGTTTTATACTATGTAGTGATTAAACCAATAAAATAAACAATGTGTTTTTTGGGTGCCGAATTATTTTGGTAAAAGAAAAATTACTATTACTTACTCTTTGTGGTTAGACAAAATCTTTGAGCTCAGTGTTGTACGTGCAATATTCTCTAGATCAGCCCTTAGTGATGCTTCATTGAAATTCTTTTCATGGTCAAAACTCGCATCTGACAAAGCCTTTTTAGCTGCATCGACTGCAATCCTCCATCCAGCTATGATCGTTTGTGGATGAAGCTTTTGTTCTATAAGCTTCTCTGCTTCACGGAGCAACTCAGCAGCTAAAAGTGGTTGTATGTATTTTATTTTTGATGAGATCTCGTTTTAATAAAAAAGGAGCCTAAGTTGCACCTTAAAATGTAAGCTGAATGCCAGAGAAAAACCTCTTTGCTTTAAGCACTAGTACTAGTTAGTTTTATTTGCGTAAAACAGAGGGAGGAGTATGCCCTATTAGCAGTGGGGTTGTAAGCAGCTGATGATGATGATGATGCAATTAGTTAAATGTTAAAGCTCTTATTTTAATATTACAAACATTTACTTCATCTTGTTCCAAATTGATATGAATGTTAAATTTAGAAATATTTCAACAAATCTCTTACCCAATACTGTGACTGAAGTAGTGCCATCACCGACCTCATCATCTTGAACTTTTGACATATCAACTAAGATCTTGGCAGCTGGATTGTCAACACCAATCGACTTTAAAATTGTGGCACCATCATTGGTTACTTCCACCTAAATAAAATTTTAATCATTCAATATCTTTTTTACATCCTTATCCTTAGTACACAGTTGGGCGTATACTAAAATGAATCATTTGTAGATCTGAATGGATAGATCAGGTAGATAATTTTGCCACATTTGGTTGGAGTTTACGAAAGGGTGCATAAAACTTAGGAAATTTTTCAGTTTTCGCTTGTCATTTTGACACCAATTTTATACTGTCCCATATATCAGTCAGGAACAGTTACGTTACGTTATAT
Organism: Apomyelois bistriatella; assembly: GCA_947044815.1. Lineage (NCBI taxonomy): Eukaryota > Metazoa > Arthropoda > Insecta > Lepidoptera > Pyralidae > Apomyelois > Apomyelois bistriatella. The sequence goes on from OX345693.1 coordinate 6,874,679, forward strand.
TCTTTAGTATTCTAATAAACCTCGAATTTTATATACTTTATTAAATGAGAAGTAAGTATAACCTCTTTTATTAGAAGTCTATTGAAAACTGTTAATCTAAAACCTAAAATTTGGCCAATAACGGTGATGATAAACAAATACAGATCAAAATATATACCTGGCCAGAATTTCTCCCACAGGAAACCAAGATTTTATCCATTCCTTTAGGACCTAAAGTACTCTTCACCAAGTCACCGATAGCAATGGCTCCAATGAAACTTGACATTCGAGCCACCTCGGCCTTTTCTTCTTCAGCTTCATGTTTTAAAATTCTGATAGGGTTGAGGGAAACCTGTGAAATAATTCGAATTAAAAAATGAGTTCTGTCCGAAAAAAACACATGTGCAAGACTGAACAGCGGTTACCATTTTCTTTAATTATTACACAACCTAATCAGTATAGCTAAAAATGATTCGCTGAAAAGATATATTACTGAAGAAATAAAGCAACCATACACACCATTTCGAAATTAATTCAAAGTTTTATGTGCTATTATAAATAAACCGGAATCAATCCAAGAAAGAAATCAGAATCACGATTCACTCACAAGAACAAGAACGAAAAAAAAAAATGAGAGAGAACGAACGAACCCGAACGAACGGAACGGAACGGAAAACCATAAACTAGCTAGTTAGGCGCACCCTAGCTAGACGCTCATGCTCATGCGTGCATGATGGAAAACCATCAAACAAAGGGATAGTACGATGATTTCCAAACAAAAAAGTAATGTGGTGTCGTGGGACACCAGGTAGGAACGAAGTTCCTTCGGCTAATGTAGAATCGACACAATTTGCAAAAAAAAAATGATTAAATATAAATAGAATTATTAATACCTGTATACCAACAATGTTCGTTTAAAGGTGTTCCCTATCATCCATTTACAATGGGTGCGACCACGGCTTTACCATGACCATTTATGTACCTATGCATTTCTGGATCTCTCTCAATTTTAGGGTTCTGTACTTCAAAAGACAAAAACGGAACTCATAAAATCACATAAACGGACTCTACTTTTATATGGTTTTTTTTTTACATAATTATGACATTATAAATAATAATTATAATTATTTACGTAATGTAGCATAACCTCAGTAAATATAATATTTTAGGCGCCCAACGATTTTTATTAATCTAATCAATGCCGTGTGGTGTGATGACGAGTACCTATGATTTACCAAAATTATTTTTTAGCATATAGTACACGCAACAGCTTCAAAATACGTAGAAATTTTTAATAAAATCGTTCTTATTTTGTATAATTACTTTTTTGTTGCTTTTGCATTTTGAGGTACAAAAAATTGAAACCTAAAAAAGAAAACTTCGACCTATTCATAACGTACGCATGCAATCGGCCCGTCACCAGTGTGCTAAGTATGCATTTTGTGTTGTGTGTGTTGCGTTCCTACGTCCATGGTTGCGATGCGGCCCGGCCTGGCACGCTGCGGCCCGTCAATGCCTGCGCCTATTTTAAACCGCTTAGGTACTCCCATATATTAACTTAGGTACTTGACTGGACTAGACTACTGACCACGAAGCAAATACACTGTGTATGCTTTGTGCTACTGACTTTCTTGACTTGACTGACGAAAGTATAACTAAAGAAGATTAACAAATTCAAAAAAGGCCTTAAAGGAATAGTTTCCATAGCCGTAAATACTTCTAAAAAAAAAGAGATCAATGGTCGGAGTTGGGTCGGAGTGACCACAAACTAAATAGAGATACTACGGAGTGACGTGACGTAATCGTGAATGTGTCATCATCATCACATCAAATCAAGCAAGATAGGAAAAAACTGATCGCCATTGTTATCGCACATATTTTTTGTAATTTTTGCCTGTTCCTTTTAAAAAGTTTTTGAGTGGCTCCAAAAAGATTGCTGTTTAAAATGGAAGATCAAAGTGGTAGTTCCGTGCCAAGAGTTAGCGATAAGCGACTTGCACAAACCCAAGCACAGGTGGACGAAGTTGTAGGTATTATGCGTGTCAATGTTGAGAAAGTTTTGGAAAGAGACCAAAAGTTGTCTGATCTAGACAATCGTGCAGATGCTTTGCAGCATGGAGCAGCGCAATTTGAGCAACAGGCTGGAAAACTGAAGAAGAAAATGTGGTGGCAAAATTTCAAGATGATGCTGATAATAGGTGCTATAGGTGGAGTTGTTCTAATCATTATTATTGTGTGGGCAACATCCGGCTCGAGCAACAATGCGACCGCCGCCCCAGTAGTACCAACTGAGGCTCCATCCAATACTGGTCGATAACTGGAGCTAATTATTGCCTTAAAGAGAAATTTGAAGTGGCAAGATATGTATGAAGTTCCATGTGATTACTTAGCAATTATATATTCTCTAGTACACAAACTTAGACTAAAATGCGACTGAATACTAAATACTAAAATATTTTTTACTCAAGACTTTACAATAATGCACATTTCTATATTAAAACTTAATCGACCTAGAGCATTTGATATTTGTCTACAAATCTTTTACATTCTATCAATCGTTGTCATGTATTATGAGCATAAGTTAAATGGCAGGTATTATCTACTGTAGTAGTGAAAGATAAATAGTATTTTTGTGAATAATAATATTAAATGTTATATATGATGAATGTTGCTTTATGAGACATGTTTTGTAACACTGTTAAAATACTATTTTTTGATATCGCTAACTGTATTCAGAATTACCTTGTGATAAATTAGTATTTAATATATTCCTAAAATCTTATTCACATCAGTAGCCTCAATATGTGGTTGGTTAAACAAAGGGGACATTCATATTACAAATCACTCTTGTGTCTCCTTATGTTAACAGGATTTTTGCCTTTTATCTAAAGAAAATGTGCCAATATTACAATTGTGAAAAACATCCTAAACCTTGAATGGTATTTTAGTTTGAAAATTTCAATGCAATGCTTTTTCTTAAGTTTTTAATGCTAATTTAGTTTTTAAAAAAAACAACTTATTTATGTTTATTTTAATCATATATATTTGGCACAATGTTTAAAAATTGTTAAGGGGTGTTAAGGATAGAATTCACATTATTATATTGGGAATTTCACATTGTCATAATCAGTGGGAATCGCACAAATAGTGGCTAATGTTTCCAGGAGTTATGACATTGATTAAGATAATCATATCCTTTAGTTGCATAAAGTCCAATCATACAAACACTTATGTACAGTACGCAATTTATGTACCATATTGTACAATGCCAAAATAATGAATTCTGACCTGATTAGTGCTGCTTATTTACCATTCCACAATACAGTCATTGTGTGGCATTCATGGTAACTGATAGAAGACAGATGGGACAATTGTTTTGAAGGTCAGTAAATAATGGTAATACATAGATAAATGAATCATTCCTTGTTATTTTGTTTAATTTTTTATTAGTCTAATTATCCTTGTTCACATTCAGAGGGACCAATATATTCAGTGTAATAATTTCTGTCAAACATAGCCACTAGAATCTAAACTTAAGATGTTTTTAATAATACCAATTTTACATTATTAAAATAATGTGAGTATACCTAATTCAAGAAAATTGTATGCTATACTATGTTAATCTTAGTTGTTTTATATTATATAAGAAAATAAATGGATGTATTCTTCAGCCATGAATTTTGAAAAAAAAAAAAATCCTTATAATTATTTAAGAGTTGGCATTAAGTATGCTACATGCAGTGATTGTTTTTCGACAAATACTTTTTTACAAACTAGCGCCTCTCTGTGACTGCTTACACCAGTTCATAATTATACAATGCGGCTTCAAAAATTGCCTCATTAAAAGGCGCCGCAATGGATGAAAAATATGGACCTTAAAGTTGCACTAACAACAGAGGAGAGCCTTATTTCGTCACGCTATGCCACTTGTATATAAAGACTAGCTGTAGCCCGCGACTTCGTGCGTGTGGGCATCGTTCCCGTTATCGTGGGAATTTCGGTAACTGCTCCCGAAATTTTTTTTTGCTTTCTATTCATTTTAAATGTCCCTCTATTTTTTATTTCAGTCAAAATTACTAAATGTACAGAAAATATTTTTACTATTTTATTATATGTATAGATAGGTCGAGGAGCTCGATAGCCGGCGGCGCGCGTGTTGGTAACGATAGTGCGCGTCAAGCGACGACGACTGCGTGGCCATGTTCGAATTGGTCGCCATTAGTGGCATTTCTATCTTGAGCTCCTACATGCTTCAGAAGGCACGTTAAGCCTATGGTTCCGGCTGTTATCGGTAGATGGCAGTCGTTAGGCTATGTCAGATGCCTTTAGGCAGCCTGAAAAATCTGACAGTGTTGGCCACTAACACACCCGGGTCATGTTCCTGTGGGTCTGGTTTCCTTGTAAAAAGGGTTACGGAGGTCAGACGGCAGTAGCTCTATTGTAATAACCTGTACCGCCAAATCAGGATCATGATTAATAGCGTTCCCTGGGCTCTGAAGCGTAAGCTGAAGATCCGGAAAATATGCTCGGACGAATGTAAGCCGTTAATCCCGGTTGTTATCGATAGATGGCAGTCGTTAGGCTATGTCAAGCCAAAAAATCTGACAGTGTTGGCCATTAGCACACCCGGATCATGTTTCTATTGGCCTGGTTTTCCTGTAGGTATACAGAGTAGCGAAGGGGCCAGACGGCAGTCCTACCGTGTAAGTACCACCAAATCAGGAACATGATTTAAAACGTAAGCTGAAGACGTAAAACAAATGACTAGGAAAAACGATACTACATAGGTAGGTAAGTCATCATCATTTCGTGTAGGTGATACAGTCAATCGACCATATAAACCCTGGTGTCAGAGTTCTTTGAAACCGCCTCGGCCTCTGACGTGGTTCGATCCCTTAACGACCAAACTGGAAACAACTAAACAAGTTATGCTTCCCGTGGGAACCCACGACCTCCAGGCAAACGCCTTATCCACTGAACCAAGAAAAGACCAACAAACTGAACAAGGCAGTTATAATCTGTGTCTTTATACTTACTAGGTAAGTAAGTCGAGTATAATATAAGTAGGTACCTAATAAGCAAGCGTACCTACTTAATCTACGTCTTATTCTAACTCCTACGCTACGCTACGCATTTTCATAGCGAACTTTATATGGCGGCCTGTTCGGCCTATTTAAAAAATAAAGTTACATTCATTTCTTACCTTACAAGGAGTGGATAGACATTTTGATTCGAAAAGAAGTAGCGAAGTTAGTTAAGTCACAGAATACCTAATAGTACTAACGTAGATTAGTACAGTAGGTATCTGTGACAAAACCAATCTAAGTAAATAAATTCAACGGAAGCAGCAAGTAGCTTAAGACTTAATGGGTCGCCAAGCGATCCCATACCACCTTTCATCTAACGAGTATTCACGACCAAAAAAGCCAAGTAGAAATAAAAAATCCGCCTCTGAAACAATATTTACAAGAGACTATATACTCCGTCTTACTAGAGGTACTTAAGTAAGTCAGGTATTTACTTAAACTTCACATTACATTCCATTGCGTAGCTAGTTTTACTTTGTTACGTGCAAGTAGGTAGGTACCTAGGTCCTTCAATTGAACAGAACCACATGCATAACCCATTTCTGTTCACGCCATATGGAGATCATGTAAACATCATCGATACTCATAGCAAACAAACAAATAAAAAACCATGATGAAGTGAATCAAGCTGATGTCACGGTTGTTTTGTTATTCGTAGATTAAGTAATCGAGCTAGGTTATTTTACTGAATTAGGTACTTATTTCCCGGTTAATATCTATCCAAAAAAGGTAAACATGACAAAGGGCGACGAAACATCCTCGAGTATGGACGCCTAATCTATCCGCATGTTTCCCATTTGCATCCTTAGCTTACATTACAAAGCCCAGGGTGCGCTTTAATCATGGTCTTAGATTTGGTACCTAGTAGGTAAATATCTATGCCATCATACCATACTGTCTGACCTTCGTAACCCTTTAACCTTCGGAACCAGACCAATATATGTACCTACCTATGAACCATAGATCAACTCAACCAAGATTCGTCATCTTATACATTTGTTCCAGTCCACAATATGAAAATAATGCCGGTTGGCTGGTTGGGTAGGTAGGGTATTGTCACTGTCAAGCAGGATGCCTAAGAGCATCTGACAACCTAACTATTTACTGCCATCTAGCGAATGACAGCCAACAATACTAAGTCTGCCCTCAGAAAGAGGTACGTAATAAGTTTGTTTGTTTGTAATATCTTTATTGCTTTAAAATACATAGTAAAAGGAACATTATTAAAATAAGAAGACAATGGCGGACTTATCCCAGGATGGGATCTCTTACAGTCAACCGGCGAATGACGAAAAAAAAAGTAAAGTACTTAGTTAAGCCTTGTTTTAATCATCATCGTGTCACGATCGATCAAACATGCACACCCTGGTGTCAGACAGACAGAGTTCTTCGGAACCGCCTCTCGGCCTCTGGCGTGGATCCCTTAACGACCACCAGTTGGCAGCCGGGACCAACGGCTTAACGTGCCTTCCGAAGCACGGAATCATCTATATTATTGGACAGTCAGGGTGATTTACGCCTGCAATGTTCTATCCAAACTGCTTTCCGTGGGAATCTAACCCACAACCCCCTTAACCACTACCACAACAGTTCTTAGTTTTAGACGGGTAACAGGTAGAAAAAAGGAGAATTCAGCTAAATGCAAGGTCAGGCATCTTAGACACTTACCTGGTTTATTGATATGCCAGAACCGCCGGATTTTATAGTCTCCGATGTACCTACTTACGTAGACGACCTCCGTGGCGTAATGGTTAACATGCCTGACCGCTACTCAAGAGGTCCCGGGTTCGATCCCCGATCAGGTCAAGATGAAAAATGGTCTTTTTCTGATTGACCTGGGTCTTGGATGTAGGTATATTTATATATGTATTTGTTATAAAAAAAATATAGTGAGTAGGGTTGAGTTAGTATCCCATAACACAAGTCTCGAACTTACTTTGGGGCTAACTCAATCTGTGTGATTTGTCCCTAGGTATATATTTATTTATTATTATTATTACGTAAGATTTTCAGGTAGGTATAGGAGTATCGAATGACGCAGTAACATTATAAGCTTGGATGTTAAGGAAATACGCGGAAGTTGGCGGCCAACCCACACTGCAACTGTTTCGCTCTGCTTGTTAGCAGGCAGTGCCGGCTCAAATCGACAAACCGCTGTGATGTGACCATGATCATTGCTGCCGCCATTTTTGTCACACTTCATTATTTTAAACCGGACCGGTGAATTGATATATTTGCAAGATTTTTAGTTAAAACTTCCATCGTTTAGGTTGTTCCAAGTGAGTTAACGTGATACCTCGGTGAACACTAGCGCCACCGTCATTTAAAAATCATTACTCACTGAAAACACAAGTTATCAAAAATCCCTCTGCTGTAATTATGGTTCTGGATCTGAAGTTAATTTTAAACATATTTAATTATTAAATTATAATTCCCTATAGTTACATATTGCATTATTGCTTAAAACGGCCACTTTTAGCAGTTTCGCAATTTGAAACTATATGGAACTATAATTTTATAATTGAATATGATTAAAATTAACTTCAGATCTAGAACCATAATTACAGCAGAGGGATTTTTGATAACTTGTGTTTTCAGTGAGTAATGATTTTTAAATGACGGTGGCGCTAGTGTTCACCGTTCATTTAGGTAGGTTCAGTTGCCTCGAGTTGGCTGCGCGCTAGTAGGTGGCGAGGGTTATCGTAAACTTGCCACAAAGTTAATTCGTCACGAAAAAAAGTATGCGTAAACTTGCCACACTTTTATTTTTTTATAGTTAATTCGTCACAGTCTAATATTTAGTATAGTAAATTCGTCACACTGATTATTTTTGTACAGACAGCAAGAAAATTAAACAAAAATTTAAATAACAACATTTATTTCTTTCATCACAGTTTTGGGATATTAACCTTACCTACATCTATTACAAAAATCACAGTTCTATCTGAATGATTTACTTAAATATTACGTACAAATATAACCAAAGAAGAAGCAAACAAAAATAAATTTGCTGTTAATTTCTAGGAAGGTTCTCAAAATTTACAGCTGTTTTATTTAAAATATTATGTAACAATTTGTAAAAATCACAGTTCTCTTTATAAATAGAAAGCGGCTGATTTGCCTAGGTAACATGCACAACCTACCTACTACCTACCTACCTTATTGATATACCTTACGTGTATAACATAAAAAAAAAAAAAACAAAATATATCTACTTAATGAATCACAGATAAAATCACAGTATTTTTTGTCATAATTCATCACTTGCCTTCCCCTAAAATCAAAGATTAAAGTCGTAATTTAAAACTTAAGTATAGGATTAACTACATCTATGTAACAAATTAGAACAACCTACAATAAAACAATAGTAAAAAGAACTTTTATTATATAAAGTAAAGATATTGCTTTTTGTTTATAACATTAGTTTTCCTTTGAAATCATACATTAAAATTATTAATTTAAATCTTAAATGTAGAATTAACTACATCCATGTTACATTTCTTTAAAATGCTGCATAATTGCATATAAGAAATTTTCAATATAAATTCAGACAGGGGCATGTTATTATAATTTTCTAAAAGAGTTTTTAACTCCCTGTCATATGCAATTGACCTGCGCGTTCTTAAGTTTGATGGTATGGCTAGATTCAATTTTTTTATTTTAGTATCTACATAATCAGCTTCCTTTTTGAGTGTTTCCAGAAACTGAAGCATTCTAGGTTTTTTTTGAGGCATCATATTGTTCAAACGCTTATGCCATGCTTCTGCGAGATTTATTGTCCTATGACGAGAACCATGTATATTCCAAATAAATTGTATATTTTTATTTTCTAACCACTGGGATACGAAATAATCATTAAATGTTGTTACTGTTTCACTCTGTGGCGCATCTTCCATAATCCACAACCAACCGTCTTCAATGTCTTCTAGCTTTACATGCGCCAATGCAGCACACAAAGCCAAGTGTCTCTTTTCGTTGATGCTGTTCATATTTAAGGCGTGAGCTTTTTTAGCCAATGCTTGTTTGAAGTGGAAGTTACATCCTTGTAGTTTAATATGTGGAAACATTTTTTTTATGACGTTGATAACTGCAATTTCAAAATCGACAATCATTGTCACCGGGTTCCAATATGGCAAATTTTTCTTGAGAGCAATAAAAAGTCGCTCATAAGACCGTTCTTGCTTATTAGGCATTAGAACGTATATGAGAGGAACTACGTTTGTAAAGTTTTCGTCACTTCTCACATCACCATGTATGCAGTAAAGCTGATAAAATGGTTTACAGCAGCTTGAAAAAGTTCCATCCGAAAAATATGTTCGAATATTTCTTACAGCTTCACGAGCTGTCTCAGTACAGAAAGCTATTATTCTGTTCTCAGGATCACTGTCGTCGTCAAATAATAAAAAACAATCTGTATATTTGAACGGGATTATTACATCTTCACATTTAGCAAAATGTGTTTTGGGTACGTTTAATTCACGATTCCTTACGATATAAAGTGATCTTGAAAAGTGTTTAAATTTCGGTAAGGCACTTAATAAATCGTAACCCGCGTCTTTTTTTGGTTGAAAAACTTCTTCAAATAGTTGAGGCATAGGTGTGCTGGTGTTTGCTGCTGCTTCTTTACAAAGATTCTTTGTCTTGATAATCTCTGTTTTCACTACATTTGGTTTACACTTATGAGCCGCTTCATGCAAAACTCGAACGCTATGATTCTCCGAAATTTTTATACTTGCACTGCATGCACGATTCGTACATCTCCAAACAGTTCCAAGCTTAGTTTCCCGATGAAAGGTGTACATATAACCACCTCTCACAAGCATTCTCCGTCCCCTTTCAGTTTTCGTAAATGTGACCTGAAAAGGTGTTGAAATAGTATCATAAATTTATCTATACTTAATACTATAAAGAGGAAAAAAAGCTACTGGACGGAATTTGATAACTCTTTCAATATAAGAATACTCTTTACTCTTAACAACAACGGAAATAAATGCCGCAATTGAAGTCACGGGAAATAGTCAGCATTTTATAAAATCACCATAAAAATTACTACATGCTTTAAAACTAAACGGGTATAGTATAGAAATTTGTAACTGTGTTTGTCTACAGAAAACAATAAGCATAATACATGTCAAATTTCACAATGTATGATTAATCACACCACCGCTGGCGTCTGAGCCGTCGGCCATTTTGTTTAAAGTTTGTCATGCGTCATGTCTAGTTAAGACAAGCAGCATAAAACGGTATGATTTAAAATTATATCTAAAGTTTTAAACTGTACCTTTGCTAATAAATAAAATAAGAAATGTGACTCTTTTATTCAAATATTTATTTAATTATAATTAATAGTTCGTATTAGATCTAGTGCAGTTTAACTTGCAGATTATAATTACTAGAATCAATTAAATAAACACTTGATTAAATTGACATTGCTGTGAAAATAATGAGGGGTCAGTTAAGTATTAATTTTGTTTTAAAACCATAGGCTATCTAAAGTTAAATTAAATAAAATCATTGTTTAATAACTGTTATTAAAATCGAACTCCTTTTATATAAGAGCATTTGAGAGATAAAATAATAAACAAATAGCACATATTTTTTTTTGTATAGAATTAAATTTAAAAATACTTACACCATGTCCTCCCGTACTTGTTCCCGGCTGATTATCCATTTTTTCAAAGATGCACAAATTACAACATTTAAAATTGCACAGTAATTTTGCAAATCACGTCACCACCCTCTCGCAAGGTCATGTGAGTCACTGGACTGATAACAAGAATGCATTGACCGAAAGGGTTAGTTGTTACATTTAGAAAGAGATAGTTGCAGCGAGCGAGAGAGATAAAAGCATGTGCAGGAGTGCTACCTAGCTGTCTGATTGTAAATTTTCTCATCCTCATATAAAGGATTATTTAAAAAGCACCAACAGCCTCCTAGGGTATGAATGAACTCAAGATAACTATCAACATTTTGCAGCTAAAAAAAAAATGATGTCCTATTTGAATTGATCAAGTGATCATTAATTTATTCAATAATAATTCATACATTGCATTCCAATACATAGATCACATGACAATAGAAAAATAAAATTGAGTAATATAGAAAATTAAATTATATAATTTGGCCATCATTAAATTCAAATAAATAAACCCCTGTATGTAGTTGAATACTTTAGACATTTGTAGTAAATAAATGTATTTAACTTGTTGTCCGCTTCAGTTCCGCCCATGGTACATACCTTCATCTTTACAAGAGTGGTTTTTTTTTGTAAATCTAACCTGTCGTCATGTCATAAAACCAAATAAACAAACTCTTCGGCATTTTTCATATTAGCGTAGATTTAAACCACTAAATAAATAAATGGGTTATCGTAAACTTGCCACAAAGTTAATTCGTCACGAAAAAAAGTATGCGTAAACTTGCCACACTTTTATTTTTTTATAGTTAATTCGTCACAGTCTAATATTTAGTATAGTAAATTCGTCACACTGATTATTTTTGTACAGACAGCAAGAAAATTAAACAAAAATTTAAATAACAACATTTATTTCTTTCATCACAGTTTTGGGATATTAACCTTACCTACATCTATTACAAAAATCACAGTTCTATCTGAATGATTTACTTAAATATTACGTACAAATATAACCAAAGAAGAAGCAAACAAAAATAAATTTGCTGTTAATTTCTAGGAAGGTTCTCAAAATTTACAGCTGTTTTATTTAAAATATTATGTAACAATTTGTAAAAATCACAGTTCTCTTTATAAATAGAAAGCGGCTGATTTGCCTAGGTAACATGCACAACCTACCTACTACCTACCTACCTTATTGATATACCTTACGTGTATAACATAAAAAAAAAACAAAATATATCTACTTAATGAATCACAGATAAAATCACAGTATTTTTTGTCATAATTCATCACTTGCCTTCCCCTAAAATCAAAGATTAAAGTCGTAATTTAAAACTTAAGTATAGGATTAACTACATCTATGTAACAAATTAGAACAACCTACAATAAAACAATAGTAAAAAGAACTTTTATTATATAAAGTAAAGATATTGCTTTTTGTTTATAACATTAGTTTTCCAGATTATAATTACTAGAATCAATTAAATAAACACTTGATTAAATTGACATTGCTGTGAAAATAATGAGGGGTCAGTTAAGTATTAATTTTGTTTTAAAACCATAGGCTATCTAAAGTTAAATTAAATAAAATCATTGTTTAATAACTGTTATTAAAATCGAACTCCTTTTATATAAGAGCATTTGAGAGATAAAATAATAAACAAATAGCACATATTTTTTTTTGTATAGAATTAAATTTAAAAATACTTACACCATGTCCTCCCGTACTTGTTCCCGGCTGATTATCCATTTTTTCAAAGATGCACAAATTACAACATTTAAAATTGCACAGTAATTTTGCAAAACACGTCACCACCCTCTCGCAAGGTCATGTGAGTCACTGGACTGATAACAAGAATGCATTGACCGAAAGGGTTAGTTGTTACATTTAGAAAGAGATAGTTGCAGCGAGCGAGAGAGATAAAAGCATGTGCAGGAGTGCTACCTAGCTGTCTGATTGTAAATTTTCTCATCCTCATATAAAGGATTATTTAAAAAGCACCAACAGCCTCCTAGGGTATGAATGAACTCAAGATAACTATCAACATTTTGCAGCTAAAAAAAAAATGATGTCCTATTTGAATTGATCAAGTGATCATTAATTTATTCAATAATAATTCATACATTGCATTCCAATACATAGATCACATGACAATAGAAAAATAAAATTGAGTAATATAGAAAATTAAATTATATAATTTGGCCATCATTAAATTCAAATAAATAAACCCCTGTATGTAGTTGAATACTTTAGACATTTGTAGTAAATAAATGTATTTAACTTGTTGTCCGCTTCAGTTCCGCCCATGGTACATACCTTCATCTTTACAAGAGTGGTTTTTTTTTGTAAATCTAACCTGTCGTCATGTCATAAAACCAAATAAACAAACTCTTCGGCATTTTTCATGTTAGCGTAGATTTAAACCACTAAATAAATAAATCACTTTGCTTGCTGTCGGTACTTTGCTAATTGTGGCAAATTAACTATAACGCATACCTACCTGTGACGAGTTAACTAATACTTTTTTATGCATGTGACGAATTAACTTTGAATGTATGGAGTTTTAAAAACGTGACGAATTAACTATGTGGCAAGTTTACGATAACCCAAATAAATCACTTTGCTTGCTGTCGGTACTTTGCTAATTGTGGCAAATTAACTATAACGCATACCTACCTGTGACGAGTTAACTAATACTTTTTTATGCATGTGACGAATTAACTTTGAATGTATGGAGTTTTAAAAACGTGACGAATTAACTATGTGGCAAGTTTACGATAACCCGGTGGCGATTATTTTAATAAAATATGCTAATTAACTAACGAGCGAGCAGCTAGTCAACGAATTCGTAAAATTGGTACCAACTTAAAATTTATTAAAATGTTTGATATGAAGCATATTTAAACAACAATGTATAATTATTTCATCCTTTTTAGTTGATTAATTAGTCGGTTTCGATGTTTTGCCAAAAACAATTATATTTTACTTTTTAGTTTTAAATACGCAATACTTACATAACAACTAAAAAGTTGTAAACACGTTGCATTTTGGAAAATCGGGTAAACGTCATCAGCATCGTCTCACCTTATTGACATGGAATATATCAAAAAATACCTATGCCCAATACAAAACTTGAAGAGTTCCCTCGATTTCTCCACGATTCCATCATCAGATCCTGACCTGCTGAATATGGGACCAATTGGAAAGTATCATCTCTAACAAAAAAATAATTACTGAAATCGATCCAGGCGACTTCGAGTAATCCGGTAACATACTTACATTAAAAATAATAAAAAATAAAACATTTCGACAAATTGAAAACCTCTTTTTTTAAGTTAAAGTAAGTAAGTTAAAGTAGTAAAAATATTTTGTCTGTAGTTACATTTAGTAATTTTGACTGAAGTGGACATTTAAAATGAATAATTGAATACAAAAACAAAATTTTTGAATTTTTTTGTCTGTCTGTCTGTATGTATGTCCGATTTGCTCAAAACTTTCACCAATTGTTTTGTTTTTACTCGGAAGAAAATAAGTTTGTTTCATCAATATCGGTTCATTAGAAAAAGTTATCGTCATTTGAATGAACTCAAGGCATGTTTGATTTCGAACGAAATGCACCAAATTGATATTTTCATTTTGTTGGTTATTGTCACGATAAACTTTGTATAAAAGGGGGATTTCCGGGCAATTCCGGGAGAAATTCCCACGATAATGGGAACGAAGCTCACGCCCACGAAGTCGCGGGCTACAGCTAGTGTACCCTAACATATAGATAAACTACATTCTCTCATCGGATTCCTTAATTTTAGCGATGGTATTAGTCCACAGATCAAAATATTTTATGTTATTTATGGCCATTCACCTGTTAGCAGGTTCTATAATAGTTTCATTACCACGGTCCATGCGTCTTGCTATTAAAATTTTTATCTTAATATTAATTCAGCAGATGTCAATTCGTGTTTTTTTTTAGTAACAAGCTCTATAAAAAGTGAAGTAGGTGTTGCTTATCTCATTTTCATTGTAAGGCATCCCGCTTCCCATCACGGCGGGATGTGAACGACCTCAAAGTTTATCGCTTTCATCAACATTCCGAGAGTCCGCGGTACAGCTAAAATGGAAGTCGTGGGCATCCTATTTTAGCTGTGGGCGACTTTCTTCCCATTAGAATAAAATACACATCTTACTTTTATTTATGTTTCTACCAAGATAATAAAAATATTATCTAAATTATGTAAATAAATACCTAAATAAAATAAAAAACTAGTCAAGTAGGTTACAAGCATTACCTAAAATCTCTATGTGATACAAGAGCCTAACTATCACATAGACTAACTATTCTTATATATCTATATTAGGCCACCCCATAGATTAAAAAAAAAATTTGCGTCACTCAACGCGATTCGAACTTCTTTGGGCCACCCGAATAATGAGGAGAATACATGGGTCTTTCGTCGTTTCGCACCACAAGCGATTCGAACCGCGGTGCGAAACGCCCAAGAGCCGTTTTTGAATGGGTACTTTCGCACCGCGGTGCGAATCGCCGAATAGCTCTTTTTGAATGGGTTCTTTCACACCACGGTTCGAATAACAAAGTAAGTAGTTTTCTTTTTGAATTGGTGAATTCTGACAAAATTAATGTATTTTAATTACACATCTCATATAGGTAGTACAACCAGGCACAAAACTACAGGACAACCAAAATAATTCTTAAAATACAAATTGATATCATAAGCCCACTAAGTATTTTTTTTATTATGTGAACATCGCCGACGCCGACGAAGAAATTTTGTTCATGTCAAAATTGTTTTGAGCCAGTGTGAATGATTGTCGCGATCGTGATGCATTCATTTACTTGTTTCTGCCTTGTTTCATAGATGGTTATACTTGTTATCATTAGAATTTTAACACATTTAAAAATTTTCAAGGTTGACCTGGGTGTCCTTTAACATGTTAGCGGCCGCCCGAGTCTCCGCTCCCGTTCTCGTTGGAAATCCGTTCAAATGTGATTATGTCTGAAAACTTTCAGCTTCTAGGCCCAAGTTTTAAAAGTCCTTGTTTTTTCCTACTTCATGAGCGAGTAAATAACTTTTATAAAATATCGGATTCATATAACGTACCTATTGACGCTATTCATTACTTCCAAACTATTACTTCCACACTTCCAAAGATCGAGTGGAGAAGTGGCGCCAAAAACTCCACTGCAGCATTTTCTCCAAAAATATCAATTTACATTACAATAATTTGACTCAAAATTTATTAAACGAATAACTACTTATCTGCGCTGAGCTTTGAGCAACACGGCCTGCTCGAAGGCGCTGACCAGATGCTCAATGATTTAAAATTGAATTGATATTAAAGCATATACTTACACAATTTAAACTAATTGTTTTTAAAGAAAAATGACAAATAATGAAATGACGATAAATATATAAAAAAATAATCAAGGTAGTGATTGTACATATATTACAGTAAGTAACTATATTAGATAAATTTGATCAAGATAATCTGTGTTGAGAAAGGGAGTGGTTTATTCTTAAGCTGAAAACAACATGGCTGGCAAAATAAACACATGAATAAATTAGACTGTGGTTAATAAAACCAAAACATAACATTTAGGAAACAGGATACTAACCAAATCTACAGCTTTGAGGCTGAAACACGTGTCTATAAATAACGCGTTAGTTTTCGCTTTCCTGCATTATCGTTTCCTATGTTGAAAGAACGTTAGACATTCACTAATGCAGGGCAGGGCAAAAGCTTGAAAGCTTCCTGGTAGCAACAAGCTTTTTATGTCTTCTTTAACATTGGAAATTGTTTATTTGTAGGGACAAATATCTTTATTGTAGGGACAAAAATTTTATTTATTTACATACAGTAAAGAAAACAAACGTACAATGGCGGACTTATCCCATGTAGAGATCTCTTCCAGTCAACCAGATACATAAAATCGAGCTAGCGTGGAGTGGAAAAATTTTTGACTGTCTGAAAAAGACTGGTAAAAAATAATAACAGAATGCATTTCAGCGAAATAGAACTGCTGCCATGGATAGCAATTTGGTGCGTATGATTGCATTACTGCAATGAAAACCCGGAGAGTAGGTACTACGTACAAAAGTAATTTATAAATGGGTTTATTTATGACATTAAACATGAGATAAGTATTCTGTTTACTTTAGAACCCAGGGTCTATGAAGATAGTTTGAGACACAAGGATTGACATAGTAGGTTAATTATTTGCGATATCATGAAGGATGCTCATTTCATAAAAAGACAACGCGACCGACGCGGCTCTGAAGCCGCGGGAAATATGCTGGCAATATCCCATATCCTAAACTATTAAACGAGCAATATTTGTATACATATAATATATATATATATATATATATATATATATATATAACCAGAATAAAACTTATTTTAGACACCTATAACTTCACTCATTTGGTTGACTGGTAGATAAAGCCTCAGGGCTTTAAGTCCGCCGTTTACAATTGTGTAATAAAGCTAAATAAATAAATAGCTGCCCTCCAAAATTTGTAAATAGATATCACTCCTCGTGACAAAGACGATCCCAATGATATATGAATATATCGCTTCAATGTAACATTATAATATGATAGATAGTTCAAAATATTAAACAAATTTAAATTAGGTAGATACTGAGACGTAATGAGATTTAATAAATAAATAAATGTAACTCTTCATTAAGCATATTTTGTCGTAAAGACCATGTCATTATATTTAGTATAACCCAGGTGGTCAAGGCCAGAGAACCATGATTTCTCCAAGCATTTTATAATGACATGTGTGTGTATGTGTCACCTATTTGTTTCTGTCAGACGTCTCCGCATTGAATTACATACCTCTCGTCATCCTTAAAATGACGAATAAGCACTGCGGCCAACAAAAATAACACAATGAATAACACGTTCGTATTTAGGATAGAATAGTTTACCATAAGGAGAAAAGATAGAGCCAGTTGGAATGATTCATCAATTAAAGTACGCAATGTTGTAGCAGTCATCTCAAAAGTACTTTACCATTGAGTAGGCAGACTTGGAATGAGCGAGAAGTAAAGTGTGGGCCGAGTGACGCCGACAGAGTCTGAGGCAGCGTTCGAATGTGAGGCTATTTAAAACTCTGCGCAAGCCCCCTGGCGCCGAGTCGACAACTAATGATCAGTGCTGCCTTGTCTACCGCAGAGTGCGTATCGTCACTGTGAACTGTGTTTACACAAGAAACAACTCCGGCAGTGTTTACTTAGTATTTACAAGTTTCTTCATTAACACACGTGAAAATGGCTGACAGTGGTCTTAAGAGGAATATCCCTATCAAATTGGGCGACTTTTCAGTCATCGACACTGAATTTTCAAGCATCAGGGAAAGATTCGACGCTGAAATGAGAAAGATGGAAGAGGAAATGAGCAAATTCAGATCAGAACTCATGAACAGAGAAAGCAACAATTTCTTCAAAAGTACAACAAGGTATCTATCTATTTTGTTTTTCTTATGGTTTTAATTTTGGTGGGATTAGGGAAATTATTTCATTTTTTAAATTTTATAATCTTATTCTTGTTAAAAATAACCAAGTACCTAGTTTTGAAAATTCAGCAATGGCTTTAGCAGAATATTAAGCAAAATGTTGGTTAATCATGCGTAGGATGGTATCCGGGGTTTCAGAAATCCAAGTGGGTGTAAAAGCGGGTTCTGCCTACAATAAATATACGTTGCATTATTATTCCTATCGCAACAGTAACGCTGCCGGCCCTGTTTGCCAAAAAGGGAATCTTGAATTAATGAGTTTGAGGGTTTCGCAAGAAAGTTGCCCACCTTGGACGGCCTCTGTCAGAGGGCACCACGAGACTTAATTCAAAAGGTATTATTCGGGATCATTCCGCGGAACGGCATCAACTGCAGACATCGCACTCCGTCCATTTAAAGCGTGCAGCGATACGTAAGCCCGACTCGGGATGATGTCATAAATAGAAATAGCGCCAGCAGCGCCGGCTCTGAACGACTACATTTTGTTGCTAAAAAGCAAGAACGCGTGAAATGGTAAACACAATGTAATGAGTTCACATCCAGTTACGCAATACTCACTACCTACCTAATTCAAAGAGCACCACCCTTATAGAATGCTCAGCTTGATATTAATATTATTGGTTAACCTTGAGTTGTTTTAGACAACGTCATAATAGGTAGGCAACGTATATTAAGTATATAGGTACAATGCACTGTAAGAACACCTTTACGAAACCGGTTTACGTTTATTTTATCATGTAGTCGACGACAAGGCGGTGGTGCTGAATTTAAGTAATGCAGGTGCGAATGCGCTGAAATTGTGTTTACGGCATGAATGACCCAGTTGGAGCGAGCTGGTGTTTCAGCCACCAGAGGTCTATGACGCAATTTTTATTGTAGCCCAGTATCTGAAGTATGTAGGCACTTGGCAGTGTAAATACTAACTGACCGAGTCGCTAGTCAATGTTAACTCGCGAGTATTTTGAAACCGTTGTTGCCATATGTCTAGCGTCTGTTCAAAGGAAACGTATAAACAAATATTACATCGTTTTTTGATGCCGTCACTAAATATTTTTAGTAGCTTGTTCAAGTCCTATGTGGGCAATTGGTGACTTGTCCGCCCATACGCTTGTAAGCAGGTATGCAACTGTTATTTAGCGTGGGTTGATGATCATAGTTAAATGAGAGCATATTTGGTCATGGGTTACTGATTATATCCATATTACGTGAATGTGTACAGCCATTGACGTCATTTTATGTTTGCAGAAATAATATCTACGTACAATTTCTATGTACTACACTGTACCTAGTATATAAACGAACATGACGGTGAACAGAAAAGTACAATGTTATTAAGACAAAGCTTAATTAATAGCTATATAATTTGAATACTTAGTAAAAGTATACTTACATTCACATTCCATTATGTATGACCTACCTAACATTTTATAAGTACATTTTAATTAAACACATAAGTACTTATATGTGTATGTAGGTATGTTAAATATTTAATTTTGTAGAAATTGATATATTTATCGATATATTAACAACAACAACTTAATAAAATTAGAACAACTAATTCTTTATATGCTATGATCTGGTTGAAACTCTTGAAAGGTCCTGAAATAATTTATCTATGTACCTAAGTACCTACCTAAGAAAAATGTTACTTCCATATAAAAATAATTGAACTCTTGTCATGTAATATGTACAGATATTGGCTGTTTACTTGAGCTAATAAAACTAACAAAAATATTGCATTTTGCATGTCTTACAATTTCGAATCTGTTTCTTCTGGAGGAGTAACCAAGTCATCAGAAAGGTAAATTTCATGATGTATCAATGTATGTAATGAGTATAATTACTAAACAAAATCCCATTACTTCATGTTAAACTTCTTTCGCAGTATCAATACATTTTGCATGTAATTATTATAGAATTTATAAATATTATTTATTCTATTAATTATATCCTCCCCTCAGTCACGTTTTGCAATTTCAGGTAAGTTCATAAGTGTCAAATGAAATGATGTACTTGTTTATGTCGTAGATCGGTGTTACTAACACATTTATTTTCACTTAATAGGGTTATTTATTACTTAGATATTGTCTTGTCTGTATATACCTATATAAATTTATGTAGCAAACGGACGACAACATGCGGTATATCTATCTTTTGCCCTAACTATAAAAATAAACCAGGGACACAAAAACACCATAAATAAGTGTAACACTTTCATAAGGGTTACCCATTAAATCTGTTACAGAAATATTCCTGTAACACTTATTTGGGTGTTTTAAATCTGTTTGGCTTCAAACACTTCTGAAACTGTTACAGATAAACGTTTTCTGTTTGAAACTGTTTGTAAAGGGTTTTCATTTTTTTTAAAGATAAAACAGTTATAAAATTAAATATGTTTAAAACAGTTACCGCTAAAATCCCTGCTAACTAAAACTATTTAGGCACAAACAGGGTTTGCTTGAAAACAGATTGAAAGTGTAACAGGTTTAAAAAACAGAAATAGAAAACAGTGTTCAAAACACTATTCGGGCACCGCTAAATTCCCAAGACATATTTGACTTCGCGTGAAATACATATATTGAATATGGATCATTATGGGTCTACGTATATTGATGTTTGATCTATCCTATGAATCAATCTTGTGAACAGACAATGAACGATAAAAAATGTTTTGCGCTATTTATACCCCTGATATAAACAATGTGATACAAAAGTTTATTTAAAGAAACTAATAATTTATTAATACTACGTTCTTATGTGGTGACATTTAGGTAACGCTACCTAATAGATGGTTTAGTTACTGAAATACTTGTTTTTAATAAAGGGTGAGAAGCGGAAGTAGGTACGCAAAGGTTTCTTAGTGGCTTCGAAACCCCACCCTATTACTACTTTACGGCTTTGGCATCATCTATCTATTACTACCCCGCATTAAAACTTCAGTGTAATTTTGGGGTTCTGAATTCGTGTCAATGACCCGGTAACTTAAACACGTGTAAGAAGCGGTTGATGTTAAAATTAGATTTTACTTTTGTTTTACATACTTAGTGGTTTTATCGTTTATAAATATTTCTTATCTATGCGTTAGTACTATTATCTATTGTGTCTGCGTGTATATTCTTCTTAGCTGTGTTTGTTTCTTTATTTTAGCCACAGATTGCTACTTTCGTAGATCTTGTTACTTAATGTAAATAGAATTCTGAAAATCCAATGGTGTTTCACGTAAATTTTAGATAGCTACAATACGCCTCCAATAGCAGTCTTGTCATTTTTTGCAGAAATTAAAGTCAAAAGATATTTTTTTATTTCTTTTGTCTAAATCAAAAAAAAAAAATCGTTGCCAGAGGCATATCGCTCGCGCTCTTTTCTTTTCGAGTAAGGCAAGTTAGTAAATTTTATAAACAAAACTAACAGACTGTGGTAAAAAGTTAAAGAATTTCCATTTTAAAACATGATCTAACATAGAAGTTGTATTTTAATGTTTATATTTTGATTCACCATTGAATAGTTTAGAATAATTTGAAACCTAACAAAAAACATATTTTATACTTATCGAAGATAGAATGATTTTTTCAACTAACTAAGTGACACCAGCGCAATAAAGTGGAGATGGGTGATAAATAAGTAGGCATTTAATAAATTAAATGTTGTCAATTAATCGAAGGTTGACCTGACTGATCTAGTTAGAAGCACTTCCCTTTACCTCCCATGGCTCTACCAACCACTCGGTTATACGGGCCGAATCTCGGGAGAGTGCGCTGTAGGTACTAGCATTTCGCATCCCATTCCAGTCGCACCTGCTTGATCTCCCTACAAGTTCCCTATAGTGTCGCCTATCTATGCAATCATTGCATTTTAATAACTCTCCCCCATCTTTAGGGGGCTTACGTTCACACGTACGCCTCGCTTGCCTTCTCGGCCAGAGGCCAGCTTCTGTCTTCTAAGTCTTTGAGTTTGTCTCAGTTTCAGTTTTTCTCTTCGTCTTCTTTGTCTTCTTGTAGCAGTATTCTTGATGTGCTCCTACTTTTCAAGTTATGCCCCTCTCGAGGCCGCTTCGGATTTTATGCCACCGATGCGAGAATTCTTTTAGCCGCTTAAAGTTCGCCTCAGATCCCACGAGATCTAGTTAGAAGCAGAAGAGATACGACAACAAGATAGTTTATGGTTTGCGAATCGTTTCTAGATGCTTCAGTACACATGCCATTCAAAATGATTTGCCATACAATTGGTCACAAATTACATTCATAGTCCACCTACTCTTAGTATCGATGAGATCATTTGTTGACAGTGACCTTGTATCTTCAGTCATGGACATGACATCAGCTGCTGCATGATAATCAGTCGCAAAAGCGGAAATATTTGCTATGCACAAACTACCCACTGTTTAAATTGTCATAATGATTGAGGCCATGAAAGTACATTTTATTAGAAATAAAGTGTTCGTTTTCGTTTGAATAATACGATTTAGTAGTAGTTATATATTAGTGACTAATGTGACTATTTTCAAATTATATACTTAGGTACTTAATGCAATATGCTAAAATAATTTTTTTTTAGTTAGATACGGGTTATTTAAGAATTGGCAAGAAAAACATTGCATGCTAGATCCAGCAGTTTTGATCGAGAATGCAATTTTATTTAAATTTCTCTGTCAAGCCTGCGCTGCGCGTGACTTGACGTAGCCCATTCGCAATTAATTTTAAATTGAACGATTTAAGTTTGTTGCATGTCAGCCAACATAGCTAAGTGCTTTTAGTAACGTTTTTATTAAAAAGTCCATGCACAATGTAATTAAAAATTAATATGTTTTTTATATAATTAAATAAATAATTATTATGAATTGCAGGTTAGGATAAAATCCAGCTTTCGATATTAAACAAAATCAATATTTAAAGCAATACAAAGATTACGAGATATAAAAGTAATAAGAATAAAATTTGAATTTCATACTGGCGATTTGATAGGCTACTAACTTATTATTAGAAAAGTAACGGTATGAAGGTCGTATACATTTATATATTGCATACGTTTGCATGCCATTTTCTTCGTAATACAATCCTTCGGCTTTATATTACCTACAATACAAGTTTTTCCGCTTTGAGGCTGGTTTAGATAAGGCACAAAAATATCTAGAAAATAAAAGTTAATAATCTTTGGTCACACAAACTAAAACAGTCGATCAAAAACTCGTTATATTCGATAGAGGCATCGACATATACCTACAAGATGTACTTAATATATATTTACCGTGGGTCGGCTTAACACAATGGTGTTTTTGTTAAAGTACCTAGTATTATGTAGGTATACCTACACTGTGCTGTAACGAACAATACACATGGTTACTAATTAATGTATGGGTAGCTACGTGTTAAATGTCAATGTCTTGTTTCTAACAAACATACAATTTTATTATTTTCTGTCTCCCCAGTTCCACCACATCCTCACAGCACAGCGACAGCAGACAGTTAGTGGAACCCAGCCACTGGGACTCCCTCAACTCGCCTCTTATCCAGGATGAAGGAGACGGCAAATCCCTGAAGCTTCGCTTCGATGTCAGTCAATACACCCCTGAAGAGATTGTCGTCAAGACAGTTGACAACAAATTATTGGTAAGTTCAAACAAAATTGTATTGTCAATACTATTTTAACGTCAACAAAATTTAAATGTTACTTACTTATTAGAATCTTTAGGATATAATAGCAGAGATGCTATAATGTTATTATGAAAAATAGCAGAGAAAAAATACATAGAATAATTTTCACGACGTAAAACGACATTGAATAATTTCGTGTTTATCACAAAAGTCATTATCAATGAAAAATATGTAAGTTGCGCAGTAAGAGGTAACGTTCTTTCCTCTAAAGTCAGGGTACGATTAAAATACCGTTTTGTAGAGTTTGTATATAATTTTCCCATGATATAAATTATAATTACTATTGGGGCTTGTGTGATTTTTTTAATAACAACAAAATTTTATCGTGACTGTTAATTTTAAATAACAATCATGTTTATATTTCTATCTACGAGTGCTTCAATTCAATTTCCAGTATTAAAAGTGCCAAGATTACGTCATTGCTGTAATTAACTTCAATGATGTTGATAAGAAAATATGTTCTTGGCGCTACTGCCAGTGCATCAACGCGTTTTTGTCACTGTCTAATGAAGATAAATCGTCCGCGAAATAATGAGCCATGTTTTTTTATTTAGTAGGTATGATATAAAAAAATTGGCTCAAACCACATCGCCGGCATTATGCCAAGCAGAGAAACAGCTCTCTCCGTACAAGTGATGCTAAATCGACTTCGGAACCTAAAAATCTCGTACATCATGCAATGGGTCGAACATAATTGTTTTCTTTAGATTTCTAATAGAAATCAAATTTGGAAAATTCTTAAAGCACACAATAAAAATTAAAATTATAGATTCGAAAAAAGTAAAAATTATATTAAAACTAACCAAATATTTACATTGAATTTTCAGGTCCACGCGAAACACGAGGAGAAGTCAGACACAAAGTCTGTGTACAGAGAGTACAACAGGGAGTTCCTGCTGCCCAAAGGCACCAACCCAGAAGCGATCAAGTCTTCGCTATCCCGGGACGGAGTCCTAACAGTGGAAGCACCCCTTCCACAGCTGGCTATTACCGATAGGAACATCCCCATTCAGCAGAAACACTGAACGCCGGCAGCTAAGCCTTCGACAGCAGCAATTCCATACTACTGTTAATAATTTATTATAATTTGATTGTAAGGAGCATTGGCTATATTCTCTGGTATTTATTTAGACTTAAAAGAGAATCTCAAAATTTTATTAACACTTTTAATTGGTCAATTAAATGAGATATTCCATCTTTCATCGTAGAGCACAGAGCAACTTGCACTGTTAGCTGAATGTTGCTTTAGTGACATTGCTTTTACTGTGATCATAGGAATATGTGCATTCATTTTTGCATTTCCGCTACTTTGGATAATTCACTGATATTAAGCGCATAGAAAATTAAGTGTAAAAGTGACTCAATCATAAAAAAAACCCGTCAAATCAAAAGAGACTACAGCATTTAATGGGAGCTTAAAAACGTGTTCATGCAGAACGTACAATGGTACTTGATATTATAATGGCCATAATAATACGTTAAATACGTACAACGAGGAATACTACAAAAGTGTCTTATTTACATGTTTCCAAGGTCCAGTTTAGCTTACATTACCTGCTATCGGCAGAAATAGTAACTAATGTTATATCGATACACCATTTAACAGCTTTTAACTTGGTACACATTTATATTTTAGTACAAACCGTTGTTATCAAAGTTTTAGATGTCAATAAAATATTAAAAAGCATCGCGTATTTATTAAACACCCTGGTTTCCGACTGCAGATGAAGTTCTAGTTGTCATTAAAACAAAAAGAACCTGTGCGAGTCGGACTCGCACCCTGAGAGTTCCGCACCAAAACTAAAATAACAGGTTTTTTTAAGATTTTTGCTTTCGCTTAGTTATTTTGTAAAAAAATATTTTCTTTATTTATTTATATTCATTAAATTTAGTAACAAATTTACAGTTTATAGATTTATTCCAAAATATGTGCCGTATCGTATGATATTACTTCTTATCGAGTTCAACGGGAAGTACCCCATAGGTTTTGATTCCCATCTGATATTTCTTTACACATTGCCTGCATGGCAATGTGTAAAGAAATTACACCTATTGCATATCACTCCATAGTGTAAAACAAAGTCACTTTCTCTGTCGCTATGCCCCTTTGTATGCTTAAATCTTTAAAACTACGCAACGGATTTTGATGCGGTTTTTTTAATAGATAGAGTGATTCAAGAGGAAGGTTTTTATGCTCATGCGAAGCCGGGGCGGGTCGCTAGTTTAGTATAAGATTACAAGTATAAAGATGGGATAAGGGGAGAATAAAATATGTGTTTAGTTGTTTAAAGGCGAACTTAAATTCAATTTTGCGCAATTCAATATAAACAATCAACTTTATAGCAACCGCAGTACCCACGCGATAGCTATAAATGCTATAATTTACTACAATACAAATAATACCTAAGGCGAAAGTACTTACTTTCACTGCACGACGTTGACATTTGTCTAGTATAGCAGGATTTATATTTCAATTTAGATTCTAGGTAACTAAGTACTTACAACAAAACATTTGATGAGTACTTACTTACATAAACAGTATGAAACCATATGTGTTAATAACCTACGAAGGTTGCTCCATATAGGTAACATTCATCGAAAATAGTTTGAAGCAACCTACAGAATAGATAGATCAAGTATTTTTTGTTGTTTAGCTGTAAAAAGACGTAAGTAAGATTTGACATTTAGTTTTTTAGTTCCAGCTTAAGAATACATTCTCCATTTTCCGTGGATGTCGTAAAAGAAGGCATTAAATAAATATATGCGGACAAATCACACAGATTAAGCTAGCCCTAAAGTAAGATATGTCATGGGATACTAACAACGATATAATAGTCTTTAAATTTTCTTAGGTATAATATTAGGTTCGAAGTAGTAGTAGCACCTACCAACGTGTGGCGGATTCTACCAACTAGAGTAAACAGAATAACAGACCACAGGTTTTGATGATAGTTATTCTATTCACCAACATGTAAATGAGATCTCCCGGGAGTTTAATAAAAAATATTTATTTTTAAGTTCATCATAATTTCAAACTAACGCTTTACGAGTCTTCTTCATCTTTTCATCTTTAGCTTACGCTTCAGAGCCCAGGTTACGCTATTGATCATAGTCCTGATTTGGCGGAACTGGTTATACAATAGAGCGACTGCCGTCTGGCCTGAGTAACCCTTTTTACAGGGACACCACCCACAGGAACATGACCCGGGTGTGTTGTGGCCAACACTGTCCGATTTTTCAGACTGCCTAAAGGCATCTGGCATAGCCTAACGACTGTCATCTACCGATAACAGCGGGGAACAACGGCTTAACGTGCCCTCCGAAGCACGGAGGAGCTCAAGATAGAAATGCCACTAATGGCGACCAATCCAAACATGGCCGCGCACTCGCCGCCGCCGACGCTTGACGCGCACTAAGTACAGAAACTCAAAATTGCAATTAATATTTGCAATGCCCTTATATGATCCGATATAGCGAGTGCACGGAGTAGCCGGTTGGTCATTATTTGTCAACACAAAACAATGAAACGGATGCGATGTTTTAAACACAAGCAATTAGGTACTTTGATGATTTTGACTAGGTACACGAGCACGACACGAACATGACGCATACATTGCTGACATTGCTGTATTATAGTAAAAAGCAAACTTAATTTATGATTTTTTAAACGTAACCTACGACCTTAATAGAGTGATTTAGATACTTAAATGATAAATATGTACCTATATTTATATATCAGGCGTTAGCCTAAAGACCCTGGTCTTGGGTTTTATTCCTACTGGAAGCAAACTTTGTTTCACTTTGGTTAGAAAATTGTAGGCTTAAATCTCCTGAATGTCTGATAATAAACATGAATCCGTGGTTGTGAAAACCCATTTGATTCATAAATTCAGAATTGTGAATAAGGACAAACTTGGTCCGTTTCCAGCATAATAAACGATCACATCTGACATATTGAATGTAAGTTATCTGACAAATATTAATTAGCAGCGGACATAATCTTCGTCAATGCCAGTTAACAGGCAAATGTATGGCAAGGCCGGATCATTGAGATTTGCGAGAGACAATTTTAATTTGAAATGTAGGTAATAGATGCGTCAGAGCAGAGTGCACATTGCATGTAGGTTAGACAGGATTTATGTGCTGAGCAATGGGTGTGATGTGAGTGATGAGCTAACGTATACTGCTAATTTAAGCCGAATGAACGCATCGCTCTTCATTATTAGAGGCGAGATTACATTGTTGCACAATGTCGGAATGACAAAAAGAAATAGAAATTAATCTGAATGAATAACTTCTTAGGCAACGTACGTAAGTGTAGATGACGATAATAAATGTTTTGAATTTGATGTTTTTGTTAAATGCTATTACTACACTTGGCTTGCCAAAATATTCGACGAATCGGTTTACAAATCATCTACCGGTCCAGGATGACATTTCTGATTTTATTGATTATAGGTATGTAATGTGTTTGATAAGAAATAGTATAAATAGTACAATACTCTCGAGGCCAGAAATGAAGCAATTTACGGCCGAGTTGTATTGCAAAGGCCCTCCACGAGGAGGTCGCCGAGGCCTTGCCAATTGCTTTTAAAAGGACGAGACGAAGCCGAGGCTTGTACGGTACTTTTCTTCCTCTGAAATCCTATTGACACGAAACAACATCGTATCAAAATTTTACAATGGCAACAACATCTCAGCGGTCGTTGTTTTTTTTTTTAAATTTTGCTTCCAAAAAGACGTCGATTGGTAAAATTCGCAGGTAAGGGGATCTGCATGTTACAACATCAACGGGAACAGGAAAAGGGTCTATTCTTTAAGTAAGCCATATAATATACAGCTATCAGTCTTTCTCTTTCGTCATTTGTTATAACGTTCATTATTTACTGTCCATTTTATAGTGTTGCTGTGAAATTCTACTTGGCTAGTATGGTTTTGTGGGTAATCATGATTATTTTATTATATAGGTAGATCATGTCACGCATGACCATTGAAACACAGAAGTAATTTATAGAAATAACAAATCGTAATTATAATACCTATCTACTTGTTTAACACTCGGACCAGGAAGCTTCTCGAATGGTACACTAGTGCTCCGAGCGAGCAGATGACCAGGACATCGGTAACATATCCCAACACCACTTCAAGGACGGGCTTTTCTTTGATCAGATCCGCTGGCGGGGGATTGCTTCTACTTATCTGAAACAAACAACGGTTTTTCATACTATTTCTTGAAATGCGACATTAGCATGCAGTCCGCGAAAGATGGAGTGGTACCGGGTACCTTTTTATGCTCGTGCTATCTTGAGGGTGTCATTAGCGCGCTGCTAACTCGTATCTCTCATCCTGGTGTTATAACATTTTTAAATATGCAAATGTATTTGTCTGTTACCTCATCACACTCAAACTAGTGCACTGATGTAATTTGGTACTACAGAAGTTAAGGTACGAATCAGTTCAGTGCCAAATAACTTGGATCTGTGTATGTCGCGACCTGGGACATAGAACTGAGGTCGATTTAGGCCCACGCAGCAGCATCAAGTGGCGTGACTGGTGTCACTCGTTACCCGGTGCTTGGGTACTTCAATTTGACCTGTTTCTACCGCGAAATATTTATATTTGAGTGTAATTAAAAATAAATTACCTTCGTAAGAACATCCTTCATATTTTTTATTTCTCTTCTAAGATTATTTATATTAGTAACAAATTTCTTCGTGCCAGACCTCATTCTTAATATAAGAGGTGAGTCAGGAGGCTCAAATTTAATTTGGTTTTGGGACCTATTGTAGTCGCGGAGAGTGTATTGTAAGGTTGCCTCCAAAATGTAAATTTGTTGCATATGAGTTCCTAATGCAGTCAGGCAGTCCAGAACACTGAAATCAAAAATCCAGTTCAAATAAAAAAAAAATATTTGTTAGATAATCTGCGCGAATATTGTTCCAAAATTACAAGAGAGTCGCTTATGTTGGTGCAGGCCATACTATGAAAACTAAAAAGTTAAGTTTAGTGATGGAGGTGCAAACCTATTGGGTAACAGTAACGAAAAATATCGCATTACGAACAGAATGAAGAGCTATATTAGAGGCATATGTTCAGCAGTTGACGCAATATCCTGAAAAGAAGAAAGAAAAAATGGCGATTACTTCACCAAACCTGAAAGATAGTTGGAAGTGAGTGATCCCAAAGCATGGACGTCCTTCTTGGGTGAGTAGACGTTACTTGTTTAAAGAAAGACAACTAAAAATAATGACTTTGATATCTCCCTTCAGTTTTAAACATCTAATCATTATTTATAATAACAGGGTCACTCAGCTTTACTCCCTTCTGTCATTATGTGTTATTAGACCAGTAAAATAATATGCAAGATATTTTACACTTTCTTAGCGCAACTTAAACTGGTCAGAACGCTCGTCTAAGTCTTCGCCAATGCGTTCTGGAGATCTGTGGTATTGCAGGATATGCACTCTGTCTTTTCTTCTGCCGCAATATTTTGTAATGCGATATAGTGCTAAATTAAATTTTAACCATCCATAAAGGTTATTTTTACTCAGCTATGTAGAGCGGCCTCTCTTTAACATGTGGCCTTATCACAGAAGTATCCGTATTGTGGTATTGTTGAAGACACAATACTCTACGAAGACAATACTAAACTACGCGTCTATATCTCTTTCTAATTGGTTAGTTGATTTGAATATTGTTGTTTATGTTATTAAGATATGGTATACCAACCTGTAGTTTTCAGACTTCCGAGCATACAAACCAGCTACTGCATTTAACTTCCATCCTCTGAGGTGAAAATTTCTTAATCCTAATTTCAGTCTTTGCCTTTCATATGGCATTTCTATTCCTAACTTTATCATATCTTCTTCATCCATCAACAAAAACTCTCGGAGATTCATACCACTGCTCTCAATAAAAGGAACTAGTCGCTCACAGTTCATACCATAAAGTAAATGAGGAATTTCGCAAACATAGCTTAATCTGCAAAAAATAAATTCATTGAATGAGACTTAAAAGTTTAAAACAAAAGGCTTTTTAACACCGACATTTACTTTTTATGTAATAAAGATTAAAAAATATTAAAAAATCTGCTGCCATTGGGTTTCCCAAAGATATTAAGCCGGGTATTTTTTAAATTTGATAAAAAAAAATAAAGGCCGCAAAGTAGTTTTAGGGTTCCGTAGTCGTTCGTTAAAAGGAAAACTATCACAGCCAAGTAGGCTACACAAATTTACGAGTTACAGTTAGTAAACTTATAAAGTACATATTTTTGTGCGCTTATGTTGCTAAATAAAAATGCTAATTAAAGGCTGATCAAAATCGCAGTATAATTTTGTATCTTAGTAGCCTGCAAGTATTGTACGACCAGTTAAAATTTTAACAATTTTGTTATATAGGATATGGATATTTTGATGAAGGTATAAGCTGTTTTTCATCAAAATTTGTCTCTTCTTTCAGTTATCATCGTCCTATTAGCAAACGCATTAGCAATAAGGCTGCCTATTGTATTATCTATGTTTGTAATTTCCTTATTGTATATGTTTACTGGTGCAATAAAGAATTTTTGACTTGTCTATGTGGGCCCGTATTTAGATGGTATGAGCGAAGGCTCATACCATCTAAATATGTATGTGTATATAATAAATATGTTCGGAACCCTACTGGCGCGTGGCCCGACGCACACTTGGCCGGTTTTATTTTTTATCATCACTTAGCCATAATAAGCCGTCCACTCCTTAGGATATATAAATAAAAATAGAGTGGTAAAGAAGGGGCAACAAGGGCAGCATAACAAGGAAAGTAGTCTTGACTGGCAAAGCAGAACTTGTTTCTGGAAAAGCCTGTGATCAGAAATAAGAGAAGGTACAAGTTTTAAATGAAATGAAATAACTGGAGAAATAATGACTCTATTATATAATAATAATAAAAATTTAAGTATAAACATAACAAACTCACTTGTTTTCTGATCCAACACCTGGATAATAATCATGCCACGACCTCATATGACTATTTGCACTCAATGTGGTTTTAATCTCATCAGAGTCATCTTTCTGCAGATGTTTATCCAAAATTTCTATTATATTTTGATAATCATGTGACATGGCGATCTCTTTAGGTGTTCTACTGTATTTATCCACTTCGTTCAATCTCGCTTTATGAGCTATCAGCAGTTCCAAAATCTCAGGCTGATTGTGATGAGCTGCCCAAAACACTGCCTGTAAAAATTATAAAAATAGATTTATACGAAAATAGACAATGACTGACAATGGTAGCAAATTGCATGGATGGATCATACACAAAAAATTGGATCACACTGCTTGTCCCTGTGGTCTGCCAGGTATGCAGATTTCAAGAAAATTATTTATTATCAATCGTAATCATTATTATTATTTCAAAAATCAGTATTTTACTAACATAGGATAGGACAAATAACTAACAAATAAATATGGACTTGATATAATAAAATAATTGAAAATAGTCAATTTGTGTAAATTTTTTTTTTAATTCTAATATTGCCTACAAAATTAGTAAGTAATTATCTTACCGTCCAACCTTGTTGATCTCGCATTTCTATGTTCACTCCTTCATCTAACAGTTTTTGAACAACTCTGACTCGACCACTGCTAATGGCTCTCATGAGTGGTGTCTGTCCATATTTGTCCCCAACATTCAGCAGGGATTTTTTCTCAATTAGGCGGCAGATGATGTAATAAATAGTGTCATTGTTTGCGCTACTATTGGAGCAAACTGCCATTATAGGTGTAACTGAGTCTGTAAAAGATTATTTGGTATTTTAATATATAATAGATGATTTTTTTTAAGTCGTTTTTCTCATGTTTTAGGGTCATGACCACCACAATCCAAATCGGTAGCTAGCTCCTACCAGTCAGAACTATTCGGGGCCTGTTGTATGGCCTCTTTGGTGTTGCATTTCAAAGCTGCAAGGAGATGTCTGTTCAGCAGGTTGAAGGTTTCACCATGTTCCCGTCATTATAAGTTAATCCCAAATAATAAATAATTAAGGATTTTAAAAAACTCATATATATAAACAAACACTATGAAATGAAAACTAATAAATTCATCCATTAATAAAATCAACTGAAGATGCGCAACCCAAGCGGCATTAAAATTAAGAAAATAGGCTAGGCATATCTAAGAATCTACAAGGAATCTTCCCTCTCTATATAACTAAATATAAACAACAAAAAGCTGAATTACCTGCATGTAGATTTGGATCAGCTCCTCTTTCTAATAGGAAATCCACAATTCTATCATGTGCATGAAAACAGGCATGCATCAAAGGAGTCCATCCACTGTCTAATTTCATATTGACACTATTATTTAGATCTGGAAATAGAGGTATAATACATTCACACATTAGAAAAGCTGTCTTGATAATATTTACCAGAAGCTTAAATCACATATAAATGGAAGATGCAAAATTGTTGCTTGAAAAGTGGAGCTACAAAAAAGAAGTCAACATCACAATATTTACATGTTTTACTCTCAGTTTTTCAGTCTCCAAGCCAACAGTGCTGTTATGTGTTTTGTTATCATTTGTGTCTAACTAGACATAATAACATAACTAGCATATAATTGTTTTTGCCAAAAAAACGAAACCGACTTCAATTCCTCAACTAAAAAGGATGAAATAATTAATACATTGTTGTTTAAATATGCTTCATATCAAACATTTAAATAAATCTGAAGTCGGTGCCGATTCTTTTAATAAATATGCTAATTAACGATCCAGCAGCTAGTCAACGAATTCGTGAAATTGGCACCAACTTCAAATTTGTTTAGAAGCCATAAATTTAAATCTGCTGGGTATAGATTTGAAATTTCAACACAGGATGTTGGAATTACCAGTTTTAAACCATAATTTTTCTTACATCATTGACACATCTTGCTTTCAGGTGGCCATCACATTCCATCTATGTCATAGACTCAGTCAACATCCTTTTCCATTTGCTGTCATTCCACATTTGCCTTGATGTCACGCCCAGAGGATCAGGATATGTGAATAATATAAAGATAATTACCATATGTAACTATGTTTTCAACTTCATCTATGTTTGCATTTATAATAGCTTCTTGTAGTTTAACTTCCAGTGTCTTCCTCGGGTTTTGCTGCTGTTGGGTGAAGTAGTTCCTCGACTGAAATTCAACATTAAGTACTTTATAAAATTCTTACAAGTTTTTTTTCTAGGTACCTAATAAAGCATTAGCTTGTTTTTGGACAGTTCAATTGAGCAAGTTTGAAGATAAGATACACATCTGTATACTCAGACAGATTTAAAGCCATGACCATATGACATAATGAAGTAGATTATATTGTTCCCTTTGTAGCTAAAGGATTGACAAGACATTTCAAATTAGTAAAATACAGATTACATTCCACTTGATTCTAGGGTTTTAAGGCATCTGCTTGCTGCAGCAAGTATACGCCTGCTGTCAGTGTTGTCAATCAAGACACTTTTGAGTGTCCCATACATTATGGGTGCTAAATTTTAAATATCTCAACCTAATTTGAACATTCATTAAAATTAAAACTAAGGTACAATAGAAATAGCGTTAAAAATACCTGCAAGTGAAATTGTTTATATACCTACCGGCTTTTCGAAAAAACCATAATCGTCGCTATCTGAATCGTCGTCGGAGAAACCAGCTGGGCGGAATTGAGCCATATTGTCAACAAAAGTTTCTTGAGATTTATTCTTGATTCTATAGTCTTATTTCTTAGCAAAATAGCCTTACAGGAATATAAATTTGTACACCTGTAAAATACACCTGATTTAGAAGGATTGTGTCTGCGATTCTAAATAGGCTGTCAGTCCAGCAGGGAGGTGTCTCACCATTAATCAATACAGCTGTGTTATTTGCAGTTGGTACTGGACTTCTTGTGGTGAATTCTATTACAATATTTACAATCGCGCCGGTGCTGATGATTATACTCGTGGAATATAATGTCACTGCCTAAGACAAATAACAATGCATATTAAATTATGATCTGATAATTTGTAAGCCCTGATGAAGATAATTGGGGAGAGTAGTGAGTAGGTAAGTAAGTGTCTCGTCTCAAAATACTTTCGCAAGAAATTCACTGACAAATTCACAAACACAGAAACTTATTGTTTTGTAGGTACTTACTTGGTAGTCTTGCTTGGTACGGCCG
Organism: Apomyelois bistriatella; assembly: GCA_947044815.1. NCBI lineage: Eukaryota > Metazoa > Arthropoda > Insecta > Lepidoptera > Pyralidae > Apomyelois > Apomyelois bistriatella. The sequence goes on from OX345693.1 coordinate 6,909,750, forward strand.
GCCGGCAAGCAGGTGGGTGACAGGAGTGAATGACATTGACAGATAATGCCAATGATAATGACAAGGACGTGACGTTTTTTGTTTTATTTTTTTTTATTTTATTTCTTACTAGCTGTTCCCCGCGGCTTCGCCCCGCGTGGGACTCGGTTATATCGCGCCTAAAAGTAGCCTATGTTTCCTTTTTTTTTAAGGTGAGGAAGCTAATGTCAACTATGAATACCATTGTGGTCGAGTGAGGATGAGTGGAGTTTGAGGAAACCTTTGAGAGTATGGGTGTAAGGAAATTAGAAATTACTCAATGGAGGTGAGGAACGAACTGTCAAAATATAAGGTTGGTCGAGAGGTACCCTATGGAAGCCTCGAACGTTTCGTTTAACGAAAGTAGGTGCTTTTATTGAGGACCAGATTTAAAAGAATGTGTACCTACTATAATAAGTTCTTTGTGTATTTAAGTATTTTGTTGTTTTATAATAAACTAGCTGTTCCCCGCGGCTTCGCCCCGCGTGGGACTCGGTTATATCGCGCCCAAAAGTAGCCTATGTTTGACCTCAGGTCGTTAACTACATCCCTACCAAATTTCATCACAATCGGTCCAGCAGTTTAGCCGTGAAGAGGTGACAGACAGACAGACAGACAGACAGACAGACAGACTTTCGCATTTATAATATTAGTATGGATCTATGCTAGTTAGCTAAAATTGAAAAAGAAACTTTGTCAAAAACACTCTTTTCGTCAAAAAGTTAAGCGGTTTACCAACATACAGAAATGAAACGGGACGTCATTCCTTGACTCATCCTCACTGGAGTTTGCTCAAGGAAACAATTAAGAATACCGTTTTCAAGGAAAGTTGGAGGACTTCCTTGAGGCGTCCTCGAATGAGGTTGAGTGGAGGCGACCTATGAGGAAACGTTTGAGAATATGGGTGTTAGTCTTGATTTAACTGTGACCCCACAAAATGAAGAACATTTATCTAAAATTTGATACTGGCAAAAAAGCTATATGTTTGATTGCCATACTGTGGATTATATCCACAACAAAAAAAAAATAGTTAAATTTCTTTGGGTTTTCAGGTGGCCTACTATATCTCTTAAAACCATGTAAGATCCAGTGAGTAAAAGGGATGTTGCCTTACATCACTCGATTACTCACTGGAACTAGCATGATGCCTGGGCGTCGATTCTGCTAACGTTAAGTCAAAATCGTGTCAAAATAGTGTTTCAATTGTAGTGCTTTTTACACGCTATTTACAAGAATTATGACAGTATGATGTGACGAAAATGTAGTGTGGGGTGTGACCATCAGCATTGATATAAAAAAATATACATTTCTTATAACTAGTGTGTAAAAAAGCACTTCCATTGAAACACTATTTTGACACGATTGTGACTTAACGTTAGCAGAATCGACGCCCTGGTTTTAAGAGACTGTAGTAACCCCTTAGAAATTTATACTGCTGGCTTACCACCATCTCTTAAAACGTCTGTATTATAGTTCGTTTTCAATCTGTTATATACAGATTGAAAAAACCGGCTATTATCTCCTTTCCTTCCTCAACAAATAACCGTTCGGAAATCAAATTTTGGATGTCGTAAAACTGCACATACTGCAATAGGGTGTCAGTAACCATTTAATTTTAATCACAGATTTCTCGTGGATATCAAATTGGCATGTACTGAGAAGTCGCAATTTTTTTAAAAAAAACGGCTTTCTTGTGATTTAAACTAGACTCCATAGATTAAAAAAAATTGCCTCGACCGCGCGCGATTCTGAATTCTTTGTACCTAGGTATATCTCAATGAATTTTGCTTCTATCTTAGCAAGATTTGAATTTTATAATCTAAAAAACAGACAAGTGCGGCTACTGGCCGGGGGCAAGTGCCCTACTATAAAGCGTCCCATTCCAGAAGTTGACAACATTTTTAAATTATATCATCATCCAAGCGTTTTTCCCGGTTGCATCTTCTGCTGTTTTGATTCAGAACCCATGTTACGATGTCATCATGGGCGTAATTTTTTTTCTAATTTGAAATGACTACCGTTTAATCTATAAAACCTTTTTTACTGAAAAACAAACCAAGGGGTTTGTTAGTGACCAATGCTGTAAGATTTTTCAAGTTGCCTAATGGCATCTAACACAGCCTGTTAGAACTGCTATCGTGAGTCAACGGTATCGTGCCTATATTTTTTTAGTCACATGTGTTTTAACTTTTTAATTTTTTATTTCTTATAGTAAGTAAATTTACTTATCGGGGTGTTTCTAGCCATTAAAACCGTTTTATTACTCAGGTTTTCACACAGAATTATTACTAACTAAATATAATTAAAATATAAGTTTTTGGCTCCAAGCTAGTCGCTCAGTTGTCGTCATTGTATTTATTTTCTAATATTTGTGTTTTTTCGAGTATTTGTGCATAATGAAGGTGGATTATTATTCGCTAAGTGTTCGTGAACAAGCGTGAGTGTTGGGAAGTGGTACAATGTCGTATAAGTGGCTTTATTCCTTGTCACCAAAATCTTCCAAGATAAAGCTAAGTGAAACTTCCACCGCTTCACTTAGCCCTTGACTAATTGACATGACATGACTACTGACTTGACTTGACTGTGACCCCACAAAATGAAGAACATTTATCTAAAACTTGATACTGGCAAAAATAAGCTATATGTTTAATTGCCATACTGTGGATTATATCCAAATAAAAAAATAAAAAATAGTTAAATTTCTTTGGGTTTTCAGGTGGCCTAGTTATACTCGTTAGTTTCAAAAAATCTTGCCTTTAAATAAGCGTTCTTAATTATATGACCACCACTGTATTAGTTTTTTTGATAGTTGTCATACAAAAGTTTTGAGTTATCGTATGTTTTCCATGCGCGGAAATTCGGGAAAATTCTGAAAAACTAGTTGGACTGTTGAGGCGAGACCCGGACGCGTGCGCGGACAGTAGAAGGGGTCCTTGGAGCGCACCTTTTAGTTGGACTAACAAATAGACAGAAAGTTGCGTTTAAGGTGCGTCTCATCAGGAGCGCCTCAAAATGGTTGCGCTTCGAGAAATACCTCCCTCTAGTTCTCAACTCTTACTTTCTTATATAACTATCGTAAATTATAATATTCTAACCCAGATTACTTCTTGAATGTATCTATAAGTAGTAAAGTACTTAGGTAGGTACTTACTGTTATATATAAGTACAATTTTCTGACCGTCAAGTTCGTTACTTTAGATTAAATTCACAAGACAACGGTGGCTATCTCGTAATGGGCCTCTCGAATTAATCCCCACTTTAATTAACGCTAAGGGAACTTCTTCCCAGTAGGTAGGTACCTAGAGCTTGTGCCTAGAATAAACTTAAAGGAATAGACTTATGAATGTTCCACATTTTATCCTGGATAATTTTAATAGATACTTAGGTACTTTTCTATCTACCTAAGATTATATAGCTACCTACCTATCTTTTGTTACTAAGTTTATAGTATCGTTAATGTTAATTAGGTCGTTGAGAAGTGTTTTGTTTTATTTGTAACTAGCTTTTGCCCGCGGCTTCGCCCGCGTGTACTTCCCTCGGGAACAGTGCTTTTTCCCGGGATGATAGGTACCCTATGTCCTTCTCCTGGCTCTAAACTACCTCCCTGACAATTTTCAGCTAAATCGGTTCAGCCGTTCTTGAGTTATAAGTGGAGTAACTAACACGACTTTCTTTTATATATATAAGATATAATGTATTTTTGTTTCTAATACCTGTATTGTTAATGTTTTCTCGACCAAAGTCGACCTCACTCGGCTTCAATGGTATTCATGGTCGACCCTGGCTTCCTCACCTTAAGGATTCCTCACTGGAGGTGAGGATCGAATTGTCAAATATAAAGATGGTCGAGTATTTAAAGTAGAATGGATTTATTAAAAATACATCGTCAAATCTACCTATGTTGGTAATATAATTATCTTATTTTGTATTAAAAGTCATGTATTTAGCTGTTACATAAAAATATATAATTAGTTATTGTATAAACAGATATTTTATGGACCAGTACCTACCGACCTAAAACAATGTAGAGTTCGAAACAAAGGATACGATTCTACACTTAGTTTGAAGAATTCCGAGTAAAAAGTCTGAAGTGCTGTTCTCAAGCTTGGAAGTCATTCTTCGCGTCGGGAGGTAAGGATAATAGGCAACAGTTCCAATTAGGCGACGAGGGCGTTTGTTAACATTTAATTAACGTCAGACAGCTATTGTGTCGGAGGCTCCAGGGCCGGCTCCGCTGCTGCGTCTTGATGAGCCGCAGTCATAGCGTTTCACATTACAACTCAATCTCTCCCTCGAAACAACCTAAACAATTGCCTGACATCCATTACCGCTATTGTACAGAGCTTTAGAGAGAAGATTCGCCGAACTCGGCAGACAATGTCGTTCGAAATCCGAGCTTATTTTGCTATAGAGGAGTCAGTTAAAATAGTACTGGGGTACCTCGCAGGTGTAGCTTGCTAATGATGTGATCCCATGTGCCTCAGGGTCTTCAGAAATAGCACCCTCATCGGTTCTTCAAACATCTATAGAGCGCAAATCAATACCTAGTAACACTGTATACGTACCTACTTATACTTAGTTATTGCTTTCCTTTTTACCTATATAGGTAGATTTAAGGAACTCTCCGGCACGAAGTAGTTTAGAGTATTTCTCTAGATTTATTAGAATAATTCACCATAAGAGATCACTTTGTGTACAATCCGAGTTTATATAATTATAGTTTTACAGCCTGATTCATATAAGCAGTGCTATTTAAAAAATACGTGTAAGATCTCACCTACCTAATTAAACGGAATCATCCTTCCTTATCACTGGACCACGAAAGCAGTCAACAACTACTTGTTTGAAGTTCCGATTCCGACTTCTGATTTCGTGTTTGGGTTCAAAGAATCGGGCCTACGACACTAAATTGAATTTAGGTTAGGTGGTAACCTCATGAAAATTATTTATTAGTTTTAATTCATCCCTAAATTATAGTCGCCTAATAGAAGAAAAGAACTTTACTCTTGTAGACCTCAGTTATCCATCACTCTTAAATGTACACACACAGCAGACACATCCCCAAGGGAGAGTCATCCGTATTATTACTACTGAATATTAGGCTGTGTGTAGGCAACGAACGTAATTGGATAGTGGTTTTTTAGGAAAGAAGAAAATGTTTTCGAATGTAATAAGGATTTTTCTCGCAGTGACGTAGAAGGTAAGAGATTTGATTTATCGCAGTGGGCCGGCTAAGGCGCTGACCGGCCGGGCGCGGGCTCTCGGCCGCCCGCCGCCCGCCGCCCGGACGCGTTATTAAACTTTTCCCCATATTAAACATTCCGGAGACGAATACATTTTATTGTTGCCTCGGACCGACGTCAGAGGCCCCTACAAAGCGAAACTCAAAGACGGCAATTGCGAAATAAATTGAAAGCAATTTGATATTGCGTTGTAAGTAATAGCCGTCAGGACCCCGCAACTCTGTAGAAGACATTTTGTATGCAATTTAGAAAACTTTCAACGGGTCATTTGATTGTGGCGTTTCGGTCCGATTTCAGGGGACCGCTGTGGTTACAGATCTACTGATTAATGACTTTATTTGACTTATGGTTGGCTGAAACCTTCGTGGATAAATGCGTGTTTTCTTAAGTGGAAGTTTGTATACATAGGTATTTTACTCTAATTCTTAACGGTAATATACGATAGGTATAGACTGTAAAGTAAACAAATAACACTGCTATCACTAAATGACGTTTCGTCAGATGTCTTCAGGCAGCTTGTCATTTAAAAATAATTACTTAATCTCATACGGATATAAGTAAATCGCCTAATCACTTAGCCGATGTCTATGTTAACTTTTATTTATTAACCCCTCAACTGCGAAACGTCATGTTGCCGCTTGGATTGCGCACCAATATGCCACATACCTATCAATAGTTGTTATATTATAATTATCTGTATCTATTATAATTGGTTAGTGAGTGATTATAGGTAGGTAGATCTAGCTACGAAATGAGACTAAGGGGATATTATAAGCGCATTAAAATCTTGAAAGTAGACAATGGGGTGTAGTTGGGAAGTAATTAAATATAAATCAGTTGATAAAATATGTTGTACTTACCGCAAACACTAGAATACTAGATTAAGAGCAAGAATATAAAGGGGTAGTCACATACCTATGAAGACTTAATAAAGTAAATATAAGTATATATGCAAATATTATTGTAATGCATAACCACAGACCACCGTTAAAGTAAATACTTATTGCTTCAAAGCTAATTTTAGGGCTTTTGATATTATACAGTGTTAATTAGAAATGTGATACCAGACTTCGAAGTGTAACACCTCTCCGTAAGTTTTAATTACAGGAAAAAGAAGTTTATTAAATTACTATCCATAGTACCAAGGTATTCTGTAATCTGTTATATCTACAGAAAGTTTAACTTGCGTGACCGCTTTTATAGATAAAACTTGTAATAAGTATTTCCAACATCGGCGACCCGCGATGCGATCATATTAATTCCCCCATAATTGTTTTTTCGTCCCCGTCCATCTTGGCGTCTTCATCAGCCGACGGACTAATCCGAAATCTCATTTCCGTCGAATAATTGTAGGAAATAGAGCGGGCCTCCCTTGCGTCGCTCTGGAAAACCCATTGCGGTTTTTTTAATGAACTATTTAATAGAACAACGGATGAATGTACACAAATGACATCCACTTTATATTTTCATAAGTAGGTAAAGAAAAGATAGAGCTACTCGTAAGGCCGATACAAAAATCTATTCATGAAGACAACCAAGTTAACAAAACCCAACCGCTCTCATTTTCATGTTTTAGTTATGTTTAAATCATAGATTAAAAAATTTGCCTCGCGCGATTCCAAATTCTTTGGGTTTAAACGCAATTTAGAGCAATAGATAGTATCTCTTCCCTAGTCTGTGAGCAATAGAGAAAGACTGTCAAGAGGTAGATTCTATATTTCCAATTTACAATCGTTTATTTATTTTTTGACCATTATATACCAAATATACTTCAACTTAGAAGGAAATGATAATCGTTAGTTATCAGGCAGTCTTACAAGGGTATTGATTTACATTGGTTTGTTTCCAATAAATAAAAAAAACATGCTTATGAATGTGGACAATATTATGTAACTATCTATACGTCAATGTCAAACTATTATTTTTATAAATGAATAAACAAGTATGAACTTGTCATTTGACTTAGCTTTCGTTGTTCAATAAAAATTTGGTAAAATAATTTACTTTACTAAATTACAATATGATTAATAAAAGATGTGGTTATATATAAAAAGGAAGATAATATCTACCTACTTATTTATAAGACAGGCGTTTTGGCTCCAGAAGTCACTGCTTTCACAATCAGCAGGATCCCGTATTACTATTGCCTGTTTACCATAAACCAAATTTTATGACCGACGAAGAAATGTGTATACTTATGCAGTGAATGATATATCAGTAGCTGCTTTTAGTAATGGACTCTCTTTGTATAAGTTGGCGACGTGGTAGCAACTCTTAAGTGATTGGACAGGACGGTACATTATCTTGTATTTGCTGATTTCTACATTCTCCTTTGATTCGCTAAGAGGACTACATGTGAATTAAATTGTTTAATGTTTGTCGAGGAAATAAATAAGTATAAATAAATGCTTGTAAACTCTACTAATAATTTATTTATTTATTTACCAAATTCATGTACGCATAAAGATATGTAGGAACACAGAATAAAGAACATTAGTACAATGGTGCTGCATTTCTAAAGAAATCTCTTCCAGCATACCCAAGGAAAAATTGTATAACTTTTAAAAATATTATTAACCATATAATATGTCTAATCACGCTACTTCTTATAAGTATGAAGTTATTGAGTATTCCACAAATGAAATTAATGAATACATATATAAATGTAAAAGTCAAGTGTAGCATCAGTTTAAGAAAGTTGCATTTTTTTTTTATAAAATACGTATAACGATGACAGTTCATTCGAGTCAATGACTCTACACTAAATTTTAAAAATAAGTTCATTAAAACTAATAAAAAAAGTTATCCTCAAACGACAAATTATAACATACAACTATCTAATAGCTCGCTCTACTAAAGTAGAGCAGTTTTGTAGCTATGAAGCCTTATTTCTGGTTATTGAATTTAAAAGGTTGAAATCTTAATCTTATTTGATTTTCATAATTGAATATTATGACTTATTTATGATTGTACCAGCATTCTCCGACAGTTGTTTCTCCTTTGGACTGATCACCAACAGGACGATTCGCTTTTGAGTGATCCGCCGTCGGAATCTTTCTCATATGGACGTTTCACCAACAGAATGTTTCACATTTGAGAGTTTCCTCGACATGACTTTTCTCCTATGGACTGTTCTACGACAGAATCTTTCATCTTCTGAGGTTTTGTCTACAGAATGATTCACATGTACGATGTTTTGACGACAGGAGTTTACTCCCAAAGATTAAAAGGTTCAAATTTATTCAGTAATTAGACCTTTACAGATACTTTTTAACCGACTTCAAAAAAAAGGAGGAGGTTCTCAATTCGTCGGAATGTTTTATTTTATTTTTTATGTATGTTACCGGATTACACGAAGACAGCTGGACCGATTTGAAAAATTTTTTTTTGTTCGAGTTTCCGTTTGGTTCCATATTCAGCAGGTCAGGATCTGATGATGGGATCATGGAGAAATAGAGGGAACTCTTCAAGTTTTGTATTGGGCATGGGTATTTTTTGATATATTCCATGTTATCAAAGTGAGACGAAGGTGAGACCTCAGATCAGATCCTGACCTGGTGAATATGGAACCAAACGGAAACTCGAACAAAAAAAAAATTTTCAAATCGGTCCAGCCGTCTTCGTGTAATCCGGTAACATACATAAAAAATAAAATAAAACATTCCGACGAATTGAGAACCTCCTCCTTCTTTTTGAAGTCGGTTAAAAAGTATCTGTAAAGGTCTAAATAAATTTGAACCTTTTAATCTTTGGGAGTAAACTCCTGTCGTCGAACCATCGTACATGTGAATCATTCTGTAGACAAAACCTCAGAAGATTAAAGATTCTGTCGTAGAACAGTCCATAGGAGAAAAGTCATGTCGAGGAAACTCTCAAATGTGAAACCTTCTGTTGGTGAAACGTCCATATGAGAAAGATTCCGACGGCGAATTACTCAAAAACGAATCGTCCTGTTGGTGATCAGTCCAAAGGAGAAACAACTGTCGGAGAATGCTGGTACAATCCTTATTTATGAATCTCAGTAGAAAGACTAAAAAGAACCTACATAATTTAATTTATGTACATATCTATTAATATATATTAAGTACCTACTAGGTGTGTAGGTACAAATATTGTAAGAGGCGAGAGAGTTACGAGGTAGACTTATGGCTTCCATTCAGTAGAGGAGAGATAATGCTTGCAGGCAATCACATAAGTGGATCAAATAGCTGTAGTCCATTTGGATAATGAACTAGCGACTATGTATGTAGCTTCAGACAATTCTTTTTATTGCAAAGCTGTCGATATAACTACTTTTTAAACTTATGTACATAATCCACAACAGTCGGGGACGGAGATTGACGATAAGTAAGTTAATATTTTGTCAAGTAATTAGTATGATGGTTTTAATAAATTAAATCAGATTAATTTGATAATATCTTAATATATAATAATACTCCTTAGATAAATGATCTAAGCAATATTCATTCCTTCATTTGTTGGTGTTTTAATAAGATTATGAGATATGCAAACAATGTAATACCCATATATACCTTACTTACAGTATGTAGAGTAGAGACGCTACGGAATGCTGGAAAAGTTATGAATTTAGTTTTTTTAACTTACTAGTATTACCATCTTGTTGTCTTATTCCATGCGACATTTTTAGGAAATATCCTCTGTTAATTTTTTTAGTTCCTGATTGCAATTAGTGTACACTTCGTACTGTGGAAGACTGCTACGAACAGCTACGAACCGCTTACAAAATAAAACTAATTTCGTATCCACTTTGTATTATGACTAGCAATGTATCTGTCAATACAACTACACATATATATGGGTACTCAAAGTGGTATCTGATCAATCCATTACCGAGCCCGTACTCTGACCAGGAGCTGTTAGGCTCGCAACTTGGCGACACACATTTTCCATTTTCCCCCCTTGTCCTTACCGGCCCAGTTTCGCCTCTTCCATAATTCAATCCATATCGAATCCATTGTGTCGATACAGTACTCAATACCTATTTCGAAAACAGATTATTTTGAATAAGAAAGACATAAATTTCCCGAATAAATTTTTTTATACATTTTCTTCATCTTCATTATGTCGTCTTCGCTCTTTCAGACTTAATATTTATAAATATAAATTAATAATTATAATTTAAAAAAATTAAATTACTAAATACAAAAGATGTTTATTTACCGAAGATTTTAATATTAGATAATCATGTATTTTAGATCTGTGTAAATGTAGTATAAGTATTGATAAGACATGCACTAACGCAATAGCTCCCGCCTTTCCTTGATCCAGTCTATTTTGGCGAGATCCATTACCTCGAGAGTGGCGGCAAGAAGCAATCTCATTGAATGACCGTCTTCACCCCCTTTCCCACCACGCTAGCCCACACACCCCTTCTCATCCTCGCCAATCGGTAAATATGCGTGTTAAATATGTATGCTCTGTAAGATGCTCGTAAGTGTATTAAATTTTGCTTGGTTTTTCATTCTGTCAAGTTGTGTGGTGTTTATGCGGACTAGGTTCATAACCGTGGTGGTATTCTGTCTGCCTATTTGCTTACGCATGCGGCACACGTCTGAATTTATTTTCCAGCTTGAGATATATTTCAATATCGGCAGCCCGAATCGCATTGACTTCCAACAATTTTATATATAAGTAATAACAAAATACATCCAACTGGATTTAGTTTTTTGATTTATATTTTTTAGTTATAAGCTTTTGCATGTAAGGTATATCCGTTCTTAGGTAACGTATTTTCCTTTATATTTCTACGTTATTTTCAAATATATTTGCTTTATGGTCTAAAAAGTTACATACATTAATGAACATAGTTTTAAAATCGTAATCCTTAATACCAAATCTTAAAATACGTCTTAAGTAACCACAATATATAACACACACATCGAATAACGATCACCGAAGCTATATTTACCTTGTAATGCGACTTACCTATATACACACACTATGCAGATAATAAAGTTTATATTTTTATGTTTTGGCAACGTTTCAAATGTTACGAGTAGAATAGATAGATATTTGGACCATCTAAATAATCTACATACACTTACTTAAGTAAGTACTTGTATCTATGAAAGCACTCAACATCACAGCTTCTATACAACCCACATAACTTTATCTAAAGTTGTTGTCTGCATAAGGCTTAAGTAATAACTTCTATCTGGCAGCAGCGAAAACTTGGAATGCACTTCGCACGAAGTGACTAGACTTTTCCATTAAGGGCAATTATCAGGCACAAGAGTGGATCCCTTGCTTCCACCATCCCGGCTTCCCGACGAAACCTGTTAGGATAACGTCATAAAGTCACTAAAGTCACCGAGGCCGGACTAACGTCTTTGCTGTTGCGATGCCCTCACCTCGAGATAATGGACCGCACTCACTGCTTATCTAGTCACAAGCTCCCTTCGGAACGTAGTTCACGAAGTTAGGATGTAATCGACTAGGGTCTTGTTGCAAAGATGTTAAATGCCAGTCATATTATCATTGTAGTATTCTCTCCTTCCTCCCATAAAAAAACTAACCCACCTACAATATAAACCCACTAGCGGGTATAATAAAGATTAAAAAAAAGTAAGTGATTATGACAATTTGTTAAATCTTAGTTACTTGTCTATTAAGTTTTTGTTTTGTTATTTTTAATAAGTATTGCGATTTATGATCAAGCAAATTAATACTCCTTCCTTATTTAATAAAGACAATATTTTGAAATACAAATTGAGGTATTTAAGTTAATTTGTGTATGTAAATATAATGGTTAATTTCTCCGTGAAATATTTTTTCGTTCAACATTACTAAAATACCATTGCTTTGTAATTTACGAGCGAAGTCTGTTGTTATTTTCCCCATGTCAACCATTGCGCATTAGTCCTACCTAATGGTCAGTCCATATCCCTAATATTAAAAATATATGTCTCACCACCAAATCGATATCCATTTGTGGAGATGTCTAGCTGGCGAAACACGAGTGAATAATCGGCTTATGACAGGCACATAAGACTGCTAATGAACTAATGGCGTATCAAAATCTCCTATACTGTCGGGCAGTTCTCCCATATAGGGGCTGGGACACATTTGGGCATTTCCATATTTTAAAAATGCTCAAATGGAAACGTTTATGTCTTTTACTTGGTTACTATATCTTCATTTTTATATGTTTAAGTTTTAAGTAAAATAACAAAAAACAATATATACAATTTAGTGTATTCATAACCATCGATAACAGTTTTAAGCCAAATGTCTGCTTACTGTATGAGTATAGGATTTCTGTCAGTATACCCTACTCAAAAATGTTGTTAAAATAAACTTTGTTAAATCTTCTGTTCATTTTACTATGTGAATACATGAATTTAATAAATAAAACTGACGTAAGTGGAATTAACCGATAAGAAAATTATAGATACAGATGTGTCCAAACCCTTGTCCCAGCCGCGTACTCTCGGTTAATGGAGCAATGATGGTCCGTCACTCTACATTTGACTAGGCGGCTTTCACGTCGCCGCCGTCTCCACTCAGCACTTACCTAATGCTGTGTGCTTACACACTACTAGACATGTCAACGATGAATTTAACGTGTCGGAAATGGGGTGAGCAGAGTAGAGAGCTCTGGTAGGGGATCAGCTAAAGACATTTTTCCTAGTAATTCTAAAATTTGTTCCAGTGTTTATTTATATTATGCTAAACCATATTTGCTCGCTACTCTATCTACTTATTTCTCTTATGTCAGTTGATAGTTTAGGCGTGTAATTTTTGTAAGGATTACAAGGTATTCACAAAAACGAATATATTATTTACTTAATCCCCTCCCTCTACCACCAATCATTGATGATATAAGAAAATGTTGATATATTGTGTTGTATAAAATGTAAGTAAGGACAGATAACATGATTCTCATGAGGCCCTCTAAGTATATCCCCTAACTTATTACCCTATTATCAAAGTATTTTCTTTTGACGCCACATCCTCGAGCATCTCAAATAGTAAAAATGCGAGATCTTTTTAGGCTTATGTCCAGTGTTGAGTGGGTCCACAAATGTCGCTAAAAGGCGGGACGTCATTGTTTATCCGGGCAACATTAGGCGGGTAACCGGACACGCGCGCGCTGAGTGCGCTACAAGTATCCGCTTTCAACTCATTACGGCTCGGACGTGGTGCGTGGGCAGCAACCCCTCCCCCTTTAGCCCCCACATGGCCGTCTTTGTCCTTCAATCCCTCTTACCATCTTCGATCCATTTTCGATTACCCATAGGTACATCTAATGTTAGAACCTTGTGATAGATAAGATGACAGCAATAGACGGCGTTATCTGACAGACAATAAGATCGAGATATTTACACGAAACAATGGGTATTTCGTTAATAAATTATTAATGTTGAATTTGTGTCTCCTACTTAAAAGTACTTAATAAAAAATTAAGAAATTGCTTTTGTGTATTTGAATGTTAATCTACCTTCTTAAACTTAAGTCATTATCACGAAGATTCTGAGCAAACATACTCAATATAGAGTAAAACTTCTATCTGGCATCTATAAAAGAAATAACCTTCAGAAGGAGATTCATAACATAATACTTTTCCATAAATTAAATAGTATACGTCGTAGCTACGAGTAGATAGAATCCAAATTTACAACTGTTTTTCTGACACAGACTGCAGTGCCAAATGACACAATTAGGTCGATTTATTTCAAATTAACAATAAAAAAGATTGCGACCTCATGTCAGATGTAATCGCAAAATAAAGTGACACAAGTATCTTAATCAAGTGTCCATTCTCGGGAGTTAGAGCCGGCCGAGCTGTCCGTTATGGGCGATTCTGTATAAAACTGGCGGGACTGTCCGGCCCGTGTAATAACAGTTTGGACAAATTGAGTCCGCCGTGAAGCCGGATCTGACAGCCTAACTTTCGGTCCATTCTTATTAATTAGTAAGATACATAACATATTAAATGTTATCCTAAATTTATGTAACAACTTAGGTTTATTTTCCAGAATATGTTTTTTTTGGATTCTAATAATATGATAGTTATTTTTCATCTTTATAATGGAAACGGGATATAAAGACTATGGGGGGTTACCCCAGTACAGTAATAGTGGTTTTAATATCGAAGAATGGAGCAAGAAGATAAGGAGAGCTACCCTTTTTGATTATGGTTTGAATTAGGGAAAGGCTAGAATTGATGATAATGACTATAGGAATCTTTCTTTCGTCGACTTCCCGGTGGCTATCTCAGCTATATTTGGTTTGGAACTCAAAGTCCGCTTAACACAATGTCTTATTCTTATCTCACTCACTTTGATTATGTCCAGCCGTCTACATAGTTGACGTGATCGTCCGTCTTTAGGAAAGCGGTTACTGGTGAAATCTGGAAAATAAATACGTGTAACGAAATGAAGAACTTTGTTAGCCCTTTTATACATGCAGCGATAAACAAATTTGATTTTTTTGTTTGAGAAATGCATTAAAAAACTTTAAGCTTTGAATATACTATATAAATAAAATCCCAACTTTTTAAAAATTACAACGATGCCGATAATCCTTATTATATATATATATATATATATAGCTTCTGTATCGTAACGTCAATGTTCAATGATAAAGGTAGCTTTAACGAAGCTCTAAAAATATCTACCCAAAACAACGAGGACATAAAACCAATATTTATTACGAAACAATAAGATGAAATTGATAAAATGTCTCCGCCAAATTGTACGTTAGTAGCAATTTAACGAGAAAAATCATGGTGAGAGTCGCGCGGTCGTGGGCCAGCTTACGGGCTGCAATAACATAACCGTTTGGACAAATTGTGGCTCGCCCGGGCCCGGATTAGCGGCTTTATGGAACAATTCGCGTATAGAACCAGCTCTGGCTTCCTGATAATTGATATCAATGCTCAACGTCCAGCAGCGAACGAAATTAAGCGCTCATTTGTCTGTATTTGTTTTTATTACTTCGCCACATGACTCCAGATAGCTAGACGAGAGATACGATGATAGTACCGATAGCTAATGAAATTAACGTGTGAATGATATCTTCTTTGGAAGTAGGTACGTGTGGTGGTGAGGAAATTATCGGTTTGTTGTTTTCAATATTATTTACATAAATAGTGACTGTGTGAAATCACACAGTCACTAAAATATATGTAAAACAAAATAAAAACAGTCAAGCTTGACTCGGATCCGTGGGCTAATAGTTTCGTTTCAGCAGCTTTCTATTTTTTTTATAAATGTACATATTGTTTTTTATGTAAAATTAAAAGGATTAAAAATACATCGTTAATTGTGGAATATTTGTTTAATATAGCAGCAATTTATACACAAACTGGGATCGTTTTAATTTAGAACTCTATTTATAACGGATCATGAGAAACATCCCAATGATACCTATGCTTATTGACAGACGAATCGCGACAACAGACGGACAGCAGAGGTTTAGTAATAGGTAGTGTCCTGTTTTCACTCTTTGAGTTAACTTTGGGTATGGTAAGTAGTTACCACAGATTAAGTGGTACGTCCGTTCTATATTAGCAAAATATAGCGCAATCTATATACAATACTATGTTATGATGTTCCCTTAATTGGTGACGACGATGTTTATCTCATAGCAATCTACTAGACTTGTATTAAATATAAGATCCGGGGAATTTTATTACCTTGGATGGCTTCACCTATATCGCGTACGTAGGTACCTACATATTGGCCCATAAAACTTCTGTGGGTGATTTTCATTCCGTTACAGTTTATTGGCGTTTTATATGTATAACCTATCGGAAAGGGGAGATTGGAACACGACGTTCAATATCACTGAATAAATAATAGAATTAACAAACCTTTTTTCTACGGGAGTTTTGAGTTACCATAAACAAATACTTTTACAACAATAGACAAGTGTTTAATTATTTTTACGTAAGTTTATAAATCTCGATAACGTATTAAAAACTAATTAAAACTTTATCAACTATCAAAGCATCTTCATTTAGAACCTATCTTTTACTGAAGGTTCACCGTCAGCATCGTAAACTATCTTCAAAGCTTACGTAAATACGTATAGCGTATTATTACAGGTTAGATTTTGCAAATTTTAGATTATTTTGTACGTAAGTATTTATCCAACGGCTGTACTGATTGTATGTGTAATTCAAGTCCTGGTTGTTCAATGAACAAACCATTTATAGTAATCCTTCAAAGCCATGCGATTAGCTATTTTGGCAAATAGAGATACTTATAGATACTACTGGCTTTTCAATGGGGCTTCACTCTTGTATAAATTTCGGAAAGAGAAATATTTTGTTTATTTTACTAGTTCCACAAAGGGTAGAAAAATCAAAATATTTCTTCTTACAGAATGTGAATTTTGTCTTAAGTAATTCAATGGTTCAGCAAGTAATATACTTCCGATATTATTGAAGCATATTATATTGGGTTCCGAGAGGGTTAGTTAAGGGCGCAACCGGAAAAACGTTGAGATGAGAGGGGTACATTCAAATATCATCAAATAGATAATAAAAATATGCTTCTAAATATTTTCTGTTTTTACCTTTACCAATTTCGGGGAATGTAATTACCTGAATTCATTAATTATAACGAAAAATCAGATACGCGTCTACATTTAACCAGGGAGCTTAAATTAGTTTTTTCTTAACTGAGACCGTTCTGAATAGTAAACAAAATGAATGGGCCGCCCTAAACAAAGTTTAATCCGTTTTTATTACGAAGAAAAGAAGTAATTACTCTACCCTTACCGCTATAGAGGGTTGGAGCTCGAGGTAAAAATTTCCATAGATTTATCATAAGTAAATTAAGTTTATAATTAAAAACAGGAGTTTTGTATAGAAGTAATTTGAATATGTAAATAATATTCGGATATTGCTTATTACGACAAAAAGCTAATTTTCTGTCTTCTTTTTTGCATAATGAAATTAGGCAGGTTGGCATAATTGAAGAAATGTCTTTGTCAAACATAATAAGATCGATTATTGTTTAATTGGTATAAAGGTATTGTTGATAGTAGAGGAAGTAAGTAGTTCGTTTCGTGTTTCATTAGGGGAGCAGGGCGGGCGCGGGGGCGGCGGCGCCTCCGCAATTATCCTACTCTGAGCGACGTAATTATTCCATTAGCTGAGCAAATAATGATAAGCCCACTGATTAACTGTTAGCTCCATTAATCGATACATCAAAGGAACGGATGCGATTTCAATTTAAAGTATTAATGATTGAAACCTTTTAAGGCTATGGCATGGGATTAGAAATGAGAAGTATTTTAAAACTGTGGTTTATCACATAACAAGGCACGATAATGCGATTTAGTTTATGTTTCGATATAAGTACCTACCTTAGCTATTGGTCATCAGATCACATAAAGGTTTAGTATGGTATGGTATATGAGAAAATTAATAAAAGCTTATAATACATCTCATAAAACCTTAAACTTAATAAATCTCATGCTTGTTGAGCCACACACACAACAATGAGTTGAGTGAGAGTACCCGTTGTTCCCGAATTCAATTTCATTGTCAAAATAAATTTGTTACCTACCAACCACTTCAATGTATCAACATAATAAGTCTGAAGGGATAATATTAACAAATACAGTGCGAGTAGTTCACAGTTAAGGGTCAATGGTTCAATATTGCGTCTTAGTAGGTAAGTGCTCTAAGTTGGTGCATAAAAGCTGTATTTTAGCATATAGATAGATGTACGTACACCTATATAATAATTTAGTTTACCTATATGCCTCTGCTCCATGATAAAAATGTTAAGGTCTTTTCAAAATTAAAATATCAGTACTTTTTAAATTCAGATTCGTTTTCTAAATACTTACTAAGTTTTAAAGCATGGATTTAAAAAAACAAAATTTGCCTCAGACACCCCGTGCGATCGAATTTTTTTGTTTTAAAGATATATTTTTTGTCTTCGTTCTGCTCTGTCAGCTAAATGTGAATAAGTTCGGGGCACTATATTCAACGCAATACAAAAACAATCATCGCATACTACTAAATAAAAAAATACCGCAATTGCATTTAAATACCTAAAATTTGAATTTGGTGAAATACGAATCTAATAACACCGCCACACAGAGCGTGCAAAACAATTAAGTATTACATATAGGTATACACTCGAAAACATTACCGTCCTTCTGGCGCAGTCAGGTAAACCATAATAAACAACCCTTGTTTGTAACATATTAAAAACACAAAATGAAAAAATGAATAAAAAGGTGTATAAATACTTATTTATCTCTATCTAATGAGAAACAAAAACATTATTGAACCGGGCTTTGCACAATTGAAGTGCCTCTTTATTTATGCACGTTTATTACGAATGCTTCGTACCGTACCGATTCACGCTCGCCGATCATTCCCGTTGTCCCCAAACTCTTGTCGACCACTGATGGACAGCTAACTCAGCTAAGAAGTAAAATGAATTTAATAAATATTCCTTCTATCCACCAATAAGTTTCTTTTTTAATATTGCTTCTTTGAGTAATTTTTTATGTTGATCGAATTTATTTCTATGTCTTATAAACACTAAGGGTCGATTTCACCAAATAAGAGTAAATTTTACTCGAGAGTATACGACCCCTAGGATAACATATTTTTACATTTCACCATAGACTTGATCCAAGAATAAACGATTATGCTGGAGTAAATCTCTACTCCGCCAATTTTCAACGAACAGCGAGCTTATACAAAGGATAAGTTCAATATGGCGTCCAAGTGTCATTGTTTCAACAGCTGATTCTCTGGCGCGCTGACATAAAAAAAATATTGGGTATAATATTTATATATTTAACCCATAGATTAAAAAAAATTGCGTCACTAAGGGTCGATTTCACCAAATAAGAGTAAATTTTACTCGAGAGTATACGAGCAGTTACCCCTAGGATAACATATTTTTACGTTTCACCATAGACTTGATCCAAGAATAAACGATTATGCTGAAGTAAATCTCTACTCCGCCAATTTTCAACGAACAGCGTGCTTATACTAAGGATAAGTTCAATATGGCGTCCAAGTGTCATTGTTTCAACAGCTGATTCTCTGGCGCGCTGACATAAAAAAAGAAAATTGCGTCACTTAAAAAGACTGCACGCGAATCGAACTTCTTTGATTTACTTTGTAAGATTATCTCGTTTTGACACTTTTGACATAGGTATAACCCTATCGAATATAATAATACGAAATACACTTTATTTATTAGAGGAGAAACGAGCAATTGCATTTGGGCGACTTATACAGGCATTCATTTCAATCATTCGGATTCACTCCCTGTCACAGAGTAACTATCCGAGAGTAAATTTAATCTGGTGTAAAGTGCTGGAACGTAGACGAAGTTATCCAACAGTTAAATGGAAGAATAAATATATTCCGTGGATAGCTATTCTCAAGTTAAGTCAAGTTTGGTGAAATCGACCCTTAGTTATAAAACAAGCATTTTTGATCACAAATATATTATTTAAGATTTTAAAAATGTAAAAATATCTATCATTATTACCTTCATTACTCCAACGACTTATGTCGTTGGAGTAATGAAGGTAATAAAGATAGATATTTTTAGTAATAGTACTGTCGAGGCCTGAAATGAAACAATTAACGGTCGAGTTATATTGCAAGGCCGAAGCGCAGCTGCTTTTAAAAGGACGAGGCGAAGCAGAGGCCTTTCAATAATACAAGGACGTAAATTGCAATTTCGGACGAGGCTTGTAAAATACTTTTCTTCCTCTTGACACGAAACAACATCGTATCAAATTTCACAATGGCGCCAACATAAAGCCAGGGCTTGGTTTGTTCTTTTTTTCAAATTTTTGAAATGTTCATACATTTTTTAAACAATAAAATAATTAATGGTTAGTACCAACCTAACAATAGTGTAACGCTAAAATTGGTGTTTTTGTTGACTGGCCAGAGTGAAGCTTAAAAACCTAATGTATGAAAACATGTACATTAAAAAACCTCCATTAGTGGCCAGCAATGAGTCTATTGACATATTGTTTTTTAGGGACAAAAAATGTACGTATGTGTTTGTTTACAAAAATGTACAACGGAACTCTTATAGGATCACTCGTGCGTCTGTCTGTCCGTCCGTCCGTTTGTCACAGCCAATTTTCTCCGAACCTACTGGACCAATACAGTTGAAATTTGGTAGGATGGCGTAATCCTGTGACCCAAACACAGATGTGCAAAGAAAATAAATATTTTCTTAAAATAATTTAATAATTTTCAAATTAACATACCACAATTGAATATAAAAACTGACACTGGCATTGTACGGAACCCTCTCCACGCGAGTTCAACTCGCACTTGACCGTTTTTTTTTTAATAATAAAGCTATTTTCGAGCAAGAGGAAGAAAAAGAGTATTAATTTACAGACCGTAAGTGCCTAAATGTTGAATGCACAGGTTGGATGTATGAACTGAATTTAGTGCCACCTGAGCCAGAGCTATTATCGATATCCAAGAGACAAATCACTGATCGGTCTTTTACCCATCCCTAGTGATGGTTTTATCACTTCATCAAGATATCAGGGAAATCAATTTAGAGCGGGTAAGGCCGCGCGGACTCGCCTTAGAGTCCCTAAAAGTCCCAAAGGCGGGCGTCCCTGCCGCCCGTCTCGTTCGCTCGTGCCCGTTTATAAACGGTTTTATTGCTTTCGGAGCAACCGAACATTATTAAACTTTTCCAATTTCGATTTATCACGTAGCTGTCGGAATTTAATACCGCCCTACCTTCGGAGGCGATCGCCCGCCGCGTGATTACAATACACGTCGTTAATAATACGAGCGGAGTGCGGGCTGCGAACAGCTCAACTGCCTGCCGATTATGACATGACGGTACCTCTCATCGCCCGCCGGGCTGCAGCCATCTTAATGCTGAATAGCAAGGAAAAACGGCATTCATGGACGGATCTCCAGTCAGTTGTCGATCGATGGTCTTTAGCCTTTCCGATACCTATTCCGATATTACAATAATCTATCAATTGTTATGTTGATGGATTCTTTTTGTGTTAATGTTTGATTAGTATACAATAGTATACATACTTTTTATATAACATAATATGAAGCACAGTATAATAACATTATCTCGTTACACGGAACGCCGCTTGTAAGCACAGTCTACTGAATTTCATAACAAAATGAAGTCTAATATCAGCTGGGGTTAAAATTATGGAGCTAAAATTGTAGCTTATTGAAAACGTGACTTACATTTACATTGTTTTTATTTACTAATCTTTCATAAGACGTAAATATATTTTCTGGCTGGTTTTTGTATTAAAAATATTTCGACTAAAGTTGTTAATAAAAATTTTGGTAAGTACTGGATTGTTTCTCACTGAAATATAATTTGCTGAAAGATAAATTTCATTTATTTTCAATTGTATTGATTATTGATATTTGAAATTATTGACATTAACATAAGCATTAATAACTATAAATAAATTCTCGATAGTAGCTCGGTAGTAAAGCAATTGACCTAGCACAAAGCGCGTGCTATACCTAAGGGTCTCCGTTTTAGCTTGGGCAAAATGTTTTTGTACCATCCCAGTGTAAGTTCTCCTCAACAGGTCGCATTCATGAAATTTTGTAAGTTCAATAATTATACCTACCTACAATTTACTTATTTGTTAATTCAGACTACGTTTCTTTTTTTGTAAAATGAGGATTGAAAACGTAAACAATATCAATTTCTTGCTTATAACTTATAATTTGCTAACTAATCAAGAGGCATAAGTTTCAGCAAAATAGATAATAAATTCCATAATGGGAATTAGCGAATTAGGAACAGTGTTTTTCTTTATTCTTGAACACACTTAGTTTCAGTAAGTACATAATATAGTGGACGCGGAAACAGCAGTCGCGGGCTGGGCTGCGAGTGGCGATGCAATCTACTCACATTCATAGGGCCAATCAAGCACCGACCCGCCGCCACCCGCAACCCTCAACAGGGCCGGATTTTGCAAAAAGGTCGTTACTTATTGACGACTTCCACAATCAGAGCTAAATCTCAAAAATCATCTTGTATTTTTCTTTAAGAATTACGTTACCTAATTCAGAAACTAAGTAATTAGTGACAACACTTTCTGTAATCACTCCTCGTGTATTTTGTTTCAATCATTCCAACAGAGCAGAATAAAATACACTCCTAGAGAACAACCAGTAAGTTAGTACACTGGTGCTATTTTTGGTGGATTTATACTATGTAGCAACAAAATTCATGCACTAACTGTCAAAACAAAGAAAATAATTCAAATCAAAAGAAATAAGGAGTAGATATTACTATCAACTTGGAAGCAAATCACCCCAAAAAATAACTTTTTACCTTTTTAAGTGCCGTCAGGAGATGAATTAAATAAACCATCATTTTGATTAAAAATGCTGATGCAAAATTTGAAAACAATTGGACCAAGGAATCACGTTATCCCATACAAATTTCGCTCTCTTTTTCGCCCCCTTAGGAAGAAATTCGAAAAATACGTTCTTGTCGGATCCTTCCAGACATAGAACTCATCCTCCAAGTTTCAGATTTCTACGATCAGCGGTTTAGACTGTGCGTTGTTTCGTCTCTCAGTCATTCAGAACAAAGGTTGAGTATAGAATAATTTCAATTATTATTTTTTAAATATAGAATTCTGTTAAACACATTGCTTAATTTCTGAAGTACACACCTGGTTAGAGACTAATTGCTGCTTATGTAACGTTTATTGTGCAAAATAAAGAGTAGTTATTTATACTTTTTACTTCAAATTTACTGAGTTTTAGCAATTTTGTTTTGGTTTAAATGCTAACAAGCAAAGTTGAGAGCGCCTCGTTAGATCCAGCCGATATTAATGAGGCTGTCACTCCTATTAAAACTCTTTAGCCTTATTCCACCTCGTTAACAGTTGGCAATGCCCGTCTTCGAAATACGATATCGATTTACAAGTATCAAAAAGTTTATTGAGAAGGTGTTCGAATCCATATAAACAAGTTTCTACAAAATTTTCTCTGATTGTCGGCGTGTATGTATGTAAACTCTTTATTGCATACAAATTATCTATTCTGCTTCTATTAATCATCTCTACTGTCGCTGGTCTACTGTAAGAGATTTCTTTTGAAAATATTAGTAACCAGAGTTTATAATCACTACGTAGTACCCTTGTACACATTATGCTTTATGTTGTGTCCTATGTTTTTATTTTTGTGTATATAAATAAAATAAATAGTTAAGTATCTATTTTTTGAACTAATAAAAGTGTAATAAATCAGTTACGATTTACACATACAACTTCGATATATTTTGAAAATAAAATAAAAAATATATGAGACTTACATTATTGTGATATGTAGAAAGATCGAGGTAGACTATTCTGAATTTCCTGGTATCCCAACTAATATTATAAATGCTAAAGTGAGTTTGTATATTTGTTTGTTTGTTACCTCTTCACGCCCTATCACTGAAGCAATCTTCCTGAAATTTCGCATACATATAGCTAGGGGTATTGAGAAGGACATAGGGTACCTTTAATCCCAGGAAACACTGTTTCCGAAGGTAAAACATGCGGGCGAAAGCTAGTTATTTTATAATCAAGTTGATAAGAAATTCATTTAATAATAAAAAAATATCTTGCAGTTTCTAAATACGACTAATTATCACCATCATCAATTCAGCAGCAGGTTGTACACTGCTGAACATAGGCCTCCCCCAAGGATTTCCAAAATGACCGGTTGGAAGCGGCCTGCAGCCAGCGCCTGCCTGCGACCTTCTTCAGGTCGTCTGACCATCTGGTCGGTGGGTGCAATGTCCGATACTGCGCTTACAGGTATTCGAGAAACTTTCTGCCCCATCGGCCATCGGTTCGTCGCGATGATCCCCAGGACATACACCAGGCCAAAGCTAAAACCCAATTTTGATCACGGTGGACACGAGCTTCAGCTACAGTAAAAAGATACTACTACTACTACAGAAAATTACGCAACCCTAATAATACAAACTTTTTATTTACAGTCAAGAACCTAACCACTACAGAGGAGTAACTATGTTTTTATCTTTAAATTTAACAATTTAAAAAATATTTAAAAATAATACCCACACGTAAGAAAACCTAAATACAGCCCTGAGTATAGAGCTCACGTACGACCGCTCGTAAGTTCAATGGAGGTGTTGATTAAAAATATTTCCCATGTGCGGCGGATAAGGCCCAATTGGGCCGGCAATCAGCCCCCGCGCCGCCGCTGCTCGCCGCTAATCATCCACGCTGCCATTTATTGCAAGCCCAGCTTTATGCCAATTTACAAAAATGTCTTGTAAAAACATTTTTGTAAATTCTTTGAAGCCTCACGCTGTAACGTTTGGTAACCATGTGAAGAGTGGCTATACTGCATACAAATGACACCATAACATCAATGTATCTATTAAGGATATTTTTAGAAGAAAAATAATAAGAAAGAATCATAGAATTGTTTACTATCCGTCGTTCCGTCACTTTCCGTCGTCCTTTCTAGCAACTTCTTAGCGGAATGATATCGAAATCTTTCGTTTTGCAGTTAGCAAAACACAAACAAGAGGAAACACATCTCAAAAGATCTCAGATCAACAAGTAGGTCAGACTCAAAACGTTAGAAGTAAAACTATCTAGAATTCCAACTCTAATAAAAAATATAAAGTGCTTATCCATACATTAATGTAGCATGATTCGGCGACGGCACGTCCAGACATAGGTATCTGGTGATAAAATGTTCCAAACGAATGGCTAATACTCAAAGCAGCCGAATGTTTGCCATCGGGCGCAGTGCACGGCAGTTTCAAAGCGCGCCTGACTGCAAAAACGACAACTGTCGTTCTTTGAGTGCGTATAATTGGTGCGTTAGCGAACATGCTCGCATTTAATCAGACACTTTAAACTTTTCTTGCGAATAATGATTACAAGGCAGAAATGGCAAATACCTATGTTTTTTTTTGTTTTGAAATTTAAGAGCCTAGTATTAGCTTGTAGAAACTTGGTGTACCCATGTCTATACACCTTACCAGGCTAACCAAAATACAATAAGTATCGATTAATTCAGTGCTAATTAAATTTTGCACAACTATATTTTTTTTTGACTAGAGTCTCACTCATATTTACTGGTTTCAGAAAAAGACATTTAAAAGTGAAAATAAGAACATACTTTCTGAAAAGAAAAACATACTAAACATACGAGCAGTCAATACGAAATTTCTTTTTTAAATTCACTTGGTTCCGGAGTTCTAATTACCATTAGGTAGTATTGTTGCAGAAATTACCTAACTCAACAAAAAATTCCAAGTCGCTTCGCCACAGCAGGATAGATTTCTTTGTTTTTGTTTTATTGATCTAAATTCATTGGACGGCACCCGTCGTATCCGTCGCATGCGCACGATGCGGCGCGGATTCCGAGCTTTTTGCCCGCCACACAGTCTAACGATTGAAATAACTGCTCTTTACTTCGGAGAATTGAACTGGACACAAAACTGCATACTTTTTTTTTTATATAGGGACAAATCACACAGATTGAGTTAGCCCCAAAGTAACTTCGAGACTTGTGTTATGGGAACGATACTATATTTTATAACAAATACATATATAGATAAACATCCAAGACCCAGGTCAATCAGAAAAAGATCATTTTTCAATTTGTAAACTTGTACAATAAATTTAAAATGCTATACAAGTGCCTTGATATTGGGCATAGCCAAACCTACCTACTTAAATATCTTTGAAACATAGAGGAATAGGTGTATTAAATATACCTAACAATAATTTCATAACTGAAATAATTAATGTATTTTGGTTAGGCGTTGAAGGACTGATTAGTCTGTGGTAGAAAAAAAATTAAATAATTTCACAGAAATTGAACAGTGAAGTTTTTATAAAGAGCAACAAATTTGTAATGTACATAATTTATTTATCGGACTTTTTACTTTTAAGCTTCATTAACGTTCCACTTAAAATTCTAATATTTTTCCCTCAAATTATTAATATCTTCTAAATTTATGAGTTTCATCCGATTTCCATGTGTAAAAAATAACTATTTTGATATTAATAGATACGTTAGTGACCTTAGACGATGATAGACATGTAAACCATAGAGGATTACTTCTTTGTAATTTTTATTTTAGGTAAGTACGTTTTCATTTTCGTAGGACCTATGTTACTAATTATTGGTTTATATACTTAAAAAATGGCATTATTAAATTATTTGTTAATAAATTAAAAACATTGCATGTATCTTGCATAAATTACTATCACAAGCATTCAAGCCAATTGTAAATGACATTAATAAACCTGTATCCACTGAGATTGACAGATTCGTGTAAGAACACGAGGAATTCGGTTGACTCGACGGCCAACGACGGATGCCG
Source organism: Apomyelois bistriatella (assembly GCA_947044815.1). Taxonomy (NCBI): domain Eukaryota; kingdom Metazoa; phylum Arthropoda; class Insecta; order Lepidoptera; family Pyralidae; genus Apomyelois; species Apomyelois bistriatella. The sequence continues at coordinate 6,936,373 of OX345693.1, forward strand.
ACTGTGATAATCAGATTACAGGTTTGTACCAATGTACGAATTTTAAATAAAATGCTCTATTACATTTACCTATCTTTATGTCGAAATTTCGTTTCTCAATATAGATTTGATTGCAAGTAACAATTACCTAATTATTTTAATTTGTTCTTAAATTTTGTATATTATGCAATAAATTATATAAACAAATGTTACCTAATGAATACTTAATAAAACTTAGACAGTGTATTTTGATGCCTAACTTCCACAAATAAAAAAAAAATAATTATATGGAGACAAATCACACATAGATTGAGTTAGCCATAAAGTAATTTCGAGACTTCTGTTGTGGGATACTATCTCAACGATATTATATTTGTAACAAATACATATATATATATATATATATATATATAGATAAACACCCAAGGTCCAGGCCAATCAGAAAAATACAATTTTTCATCTTGACCTGACCGGGTTTGAACCCGGGACCTCTTAAATAGCGGTCAGGCATGGTTACCGTTACTCCACAAAGGTCGTCAATGATATGCTTTTTCATCCTACTTACTAGATAACAATCAGAAGCTTGATTTTGTCTTTGGGATAGTAATTGAAAAAAGTCTGAGGTCTCCTCCTGCTTGTTAGTGACGGCTGTCTAGACGAGTGGTAAAAATACAGATAAACGCGTAATAAGAAACTTAGTTCTTAGTTCCAAATAAAAGAACTTAGGCACCTTATTTGGAGAAGCAATCGCTCGCACCACATCTCTATGTACCTACATAAGTACTTACGAGTTCCACCCCGACTGCATTATGAGCTATGGAGAGGATTCCAACGCTGGTCTCATTAGGCTTCCCGCACGTCGTCCTCTCGCCAATAAGTGCATCGCAATATTTTCCCTAGTTATTTACAGCGGTCACCGAACGACTAGTGACCATTCGGGTGACCATTCATACCGGTTTAAATTTTATTTGGCATTAGCAATTTTACTAATTTTTTATTTTACATTAAGGTGATACCTCGGTGAACACTAGCGCCACCGTCATTTAAAAATCATTACTCACTAAAAACACAAGTTATCAAAAATCCATCTGCTGTAATTAAGGTTCTGGATCTGAAGTTAATTTTAGTCATATTAAATTATAATTAGCTATAGTTACAAATTGCATTATTGCTTAAAACGGCCACTTTTAGCAGTTTTGCAATTTGTAACTATATGGAACTATAATTTAATATTTGAATATGATTAAATTAACTTCAGATCTAGAACCATAATTACAGCAGAGGGATTTTTGATAACTTGTGTTTTCAATGAGTAATGATTTTTAAATGACGGTGGCGCTAGTGTTCACCGAGGTATCACCTTAATTGAATTAAGATCTCTTATAAAAAATAAGTAAGTAGGCACCCACTTTTTTCAGTTCTTTTAAATAAAATGATAAAACCTTGTCAACATTCCTTGACATAATATAATTTGACCAATATCCTCATGTAATTTTGGGTCTGAGTTGATTTAATAACCAGTTACTGTATATTACAAAACACAAATATAAGTACTATATAAACTCATTCAGAGGCCAGTTAGGGTAGGTTAGCCTACTACGGAAGAATACATTAAGAGTTTTTTTCTGCCTAAGGGCTCACAATCGAGCTATACTCCGTTTGCCACACGTAAGAGTAATCCGACTTAACACACATAGAAAGAAGTCCTTTATGAATAACATCATCAAAATATTTATTTCATAAAAAAATTTAAACTGAGTTAATTCCTATTTATAAAAATATCCTATTTATAAAAATATCCTATTTATAAAAATATCCTATTTATAAAAATATCCTATTTATAAAAATATCCTATTTATAAAAATAATCAGTTTGTGAAACTATGTCAACATTATCAACTAAGAGATAACAAACCTGTATTTTATTTTTTTGCTAACAAAGTTTTAAAAATTTACAATATTGTGGTTTTGCTAGCGAGTTGGAGAATTATGTTTATTGTGTGGACGATTAAAATTGTAGTTGTCGCGATAGGGTCCCGCTTCGCATACTAGTGGCCACCAATGAACACTTAAATCAAATACTTTTAATTAGAACATTCTTCATAAGAAGCTGTCTGTCCATGTTATTTCATACGCCTCATAAAAATGCAAGAACTAGTGTTGGAATATTTCCAATGAAAACCATTACAGCCACATACAATAGTCACTACAATGTCAGAATACATAATGAGCTTTTTTTAATTCGTCGAGTGCAGGCAATTTGAAAATGGAGCCAATCATGCCATTAAAAATACATATACTTCGACGATATTTTACGACTAATAAATTTTGGAATAAAATAAAAAGATATGGGGACATTTTCTGAACCCGTTCTTTCGGTTTTATTATTTCGCATATAGGTACTTTTGGCTCATAATGCGAGTGATATAATTAACGATAAAACTGATATTATGTACCTTTTACAATCGTTAGCTCTAAAGTAAACGCTTGAGTTTAAATTAAATACCTATGTATAGTAAAAATAATTTTATAAAATAATATTAATTGATATATTTGTCAATTCTTTTCCATATCCCAAATATTGACAGTGTATTCAAACTTTTTTACTTAGTAAGTTTACTTACTTTAGTTAGATACATAAATTAGATATTAATTCAACTTACTCATAGTTTTTATGGTCAGTATAATTACCCGGATAAATGTTATTTGTGTGTAAGTGTGAGCCAAATCAAGGCTGGTGCGGGCGCGGGCCGCTCGCTTGGTTTCCTTTATAACGCCCACTCTCTGGCGGAAGTGCTTGACGACGGTAGAATAGACAGGATAAGGCAAGATTTAATGCTTATTTTATTTTTGTATTACATTTATTAAGCTGTGCTATGCTTTATGGATTTAATCGTCTATGGTGTGTATGTACAAAGTCTAACATTCTACAACAATAGAGTTATTAAATAGACTTCCAACAATTCGCTGATTAAAAATTTCATAAGCATAAATCACGCCTCACAATTAAAAAGCAGCTACGCTCGCGTAATTCCCATAACTTTTTCCGGGATGAAAAGTAAGTAACTTTTGTCCTTCTCAGTAAGTACTCTTAACTATGGGTATGCAAAATTTCAAGTAGTATCACAGAATATATAATAGTACTAATCCCCCCCCCCACTTCCCCGCTCCCTTCGCCTCCCTTTGCCCATACAAGTAGGTATAGTGTTAATGTTCTTGTATATGTATTATAAAAGTTAGTAGTATGATGCAGTAAATAGCGTAGCGTTAAAAGTAACAAACAAATATTATACAAACTCCCTTTTGCATTTATGATTTTAGAGGAATTTAATGTCAATATCTTTTTTTGTGTAGCAATCGAGTACCTACTTACCAACTCTAATAAATGTTATTACAGAAATATTTAAGTATTTGTCCTTATTAGAAACGAGTATCACACAGATATACAAAGCACAACAATATTGATTATTTTTCGTATACGACAGCTATCACCTCTCTTTTTAATCCATCTTAAAAGCATGTCTTTACTTTTATAACATGGCGCAGCAATACTTTTAATGGATCTTGTGAGTTTTTGCCTTTATTTATACGTTACGATGTGCGCATAATGGATCAGCAGACGAACACTTAGGAGATATGCGATACTAACACATTATTGGTAGCTATTATTCTTCACGGTTCAAAAAGCTGTTTGATCACTGGGAACATTTTAAAGAAAATACAGTCTCAAACATTGTCGTAAAATGTGGAAATTAGGTTTCTATATATCTACTACAAAATAACTGTAAAGCCTCCAAAACAAACTAATAATATTAAAAGAAAAAGTATTTTACATTGACATTGTAACATAAATAACAAATTTTTTTTCGTGGTTAGTTAAGTACTTCTTAAATGTATATATGACACTTGTCTAATTCTCGGTTTTACCACTTTTGGCTGAACAGTGATACATTCTACGGAAAACTGTCCTGGTGTCAGTAAACTTATAAGTAGGGCCGATCCTAATTAAGGTAGAAACCATGGAACAAGAAGATCGATTAAGTAATTATTATTAATGTTGTGATTACATAGAATTTAAGCCGTGCAAAAATAGGTAGTGAAATATTTGTACAGGGGCATTCTATGAACTCGAGCAATCCAAAAACCAGTGAGCAAGCGAGATGGTGTAATAATTCATGATGACTGCGCTTACTAAGTCGTTTTTGCATCACTTTTAGAGGTGTAAACCCCTAGAGAAATGTCAGTTTACCCCATATGAGATACAAGTTGTGTCGTACAATTAAACTTGTACAATGAAATCGCTACATGTAGAGTCCGTACCAGTCTATCGTTTTGCTACGAGTATTAATCGAATAAGTCGTAAAACTAAAGGTGCATTGTATTTTTTTTTATATAACCATAGATTTATGAAATAGCAGGTAGCGATTTTCTATGCATACAATAGACATAAACGGGTCAAGTTAATTAATCATCATGACAGTCAAATTTTTCCTCTCTCAGCCGTTTCAGCTACCTTTTTTTCTCAACAATTTAGTTTCAAATGCAAAAAAGATTCACTTTAAAACATTCAAATAATCTCTTTGCTCATTACACAAAAGTACAGTTAATGCCTAGATTTATTCATAAACATGCAATAACCTAACAAAGACTCCATTACCCTTGCATAATATAGGTACGTGTAGAGCACAACATCAATGTCCAGCTGCATAATGTGTCGTGTGTAGAGAGGACAATCTGGAGTTAGTGGCACATACACATCGCAGACAGCGCGTCCACTAGAACTAAAACATCAAGCCATTAACTTTCTCTCACTAGGGCTTATCTATTTCATTCATTATCTACCATGGTCGCCATGGAAGCTAATGCCGCAGGAAGACATGAGATATACAGAGGATATCTGCTGGATCTCTTTCCAACCCGTGGCTGACAATGTCTTGTCAGTGGCGGTGTTTTGGCCCTCATAAATATAATTAGCCATACTTAGTCGACTTGTTAATAAGTAGGTCGAGTATTGTGGGAAGTCTCAAAGACAGAAGATAGGCCAATCAAGCTCTTTGTAATATAACATTCTATAATCTGCGGTAATATAACATGATTTTGGAATAAATTATTGACAGCTTTTATCTACAAACTACAATATTAATATATATTTTTTTGTTTTGTTCTATTTTTTTTTAAATAAATTCTAGGATTTGGAATTCAACCGTTACAGCGTAAGGAGTAACAAATATTGACGTTCATGACAATAAAAAGAATATACCTATTTACGTGAAACTGATAATAATATAAAGAATGTTTGTTTTTGACGTACATGGATCATGATCGAGTGGACACACCCTTGGTAGGATAGGTCGGCCCAAGTGAGTTAATTAACTGGGAGCGTGTAAGGCGACGCTCACGGCCGCTCTAATTGCGCGATTATTCCTCCGCGACGCCTAACTGCACGATGAAATTTAATTAAAGTTTGTTGTTCAAATAGATTTAATTAAAGTAATGTTGTAGCGAGTGGCGCGCCATCGCCACGCTACAAAATATTAAGATTACAGATGTGATATTTTTAAAACGTCCACTCTTTACCATGTGTAACAATGTTACAAAATAACAATGCTGAAAAGATAAAGTACGGTTTGGAAACTCACGTGAAAGCAAATCGAATAAAATCGAAAGACGCAACGAAACTAACTGAAATTCTGAATATTTTACTTTAAGTATTAAGAAATACGGTTATTCTGAGCATAAATTGACATAATGAGCTTTATAAATAATATGTTTGAAAATATTTGTAAACGGAAATAGTTTAGATATTTTTTTTTATTAAATATTATTATTTTTGCTCTACATGTATTTGCTTATACAATTGAGATACTTAATCCTAAAAGCATTCTCTACCAGATATATTATCTGGCTTAGAGCATTGTCTACTAGTTTTTATACATTAAATCATAGTTAAGACTATTCATCTATATTGTTGATATTTTATGTTTGTGCGCTCAATCCGCGTGAGTGCTGCGCGAGTTTTCTAATTCATTACTTCTGAAAGCGTTCCCGTGACGCCAAGCACTCTTAATAATTTGTATTGTATAGTTATAGTCGTTTTACTGAGATCTTAAAAACTAACAGATTTAACCCTTCTTTCTACAGGTAATAGGATGTTAACAGCCTTGTAGGTTTGTGAACATTACCAGTTTGACTTAAATTTTGATAATTAATCAATTTTATCGACTAAGTGTGATCTATAGCTACTTATTTGTATGATTATTTAAAATTTCATAAGTTACTTACTTATGTATCTCCATTAGCTAGGTAGATGCCGTCGGAAATCACGTCAAAATGGTATCTCGATAACAAATACCCCGTTAAAAGCAACGTTAATATTGAAGCCGTGTTATAATTCTTATTAATTATTAATAGAATTGTCAATTTAGATATCATTTGGAAGACTTTCTGACAATCGGAAATGTTTATCTATCCAAAAATAACAATCGTCGCAGTGTTAAGCATTCGTAAGCGAGGAACGATGTCCATGTCAATTATCTCTAATGGAAAACTTAAATTATGATAAAAGCTAAAGAGCGCGGCGGATGCTGTGTAGGTATGTATGTGTCCACTTTTCATCGAGTATCCAGAAAATGACCGGGGTTAATGGCTCAAAACTAATGATTAAGGAATTTATGTATACTACATAATAAAATTATGGCTTTATATTCAGCGTCAAAGGTTTTTTTAGATATGTCGTTTTCGCTTGACGTTTTAAGTACAATATCAATTTATTATTAGCAAGCCTCTTTTAAGATGATTAAAAGGCTTCTATTATAGTTGTAAATACTTGCATACTTAGATCATATCATCTATGCTTTGCATAGTTCATTATGGCCACTGCGTTATAGACATAATGTCAAGTTGAGAATAGAGCAAACCTTTTAAATTGGGCTATTAATAAAGCTGTAAGAAATTATATAACGTTTGAAGTTGAGTGCTGGACTTTCCAGATTCACAAAAATTTAGGACACTTAAAACTCTCATAATATCAAAAAAGTCCTTAATTATTGTAATTCGATCATTGCATGTTACTGAATTAAAAATAAAATGAGATAACGAATCTGTTGGCGCGGCGGACGTCCGTCGACCCACAAAAGCTCTCTGTCGGGGCAGCTTTCAGCCGATTACCCACGACGCGGAGCCTAATTTGATTGCCGCTCGCCATCAATTACCTCGCGACCACCACAGCTTTTTATTTACTCGCCCGCTTTCGCACAATCTCCTTGTGACTTTTCGATTATTTATTAAACGCACCGATTTAATGCGCGTGTTTCGAGCGGCTTTATTGGCATTGTTCTCTTACGATTGCTCATTGTTTAAACCTTGGGGTTTTGCCGTTATATCATTAAAACTGATACGTTTTACCATCGTCTGCCGAATATTGACGGTATGTGGCTCCGCTGTGCAATCAATTTAAAAACGACGCGGCAAAAATCCATCGCAGCCACAAACGTTACAGTATTGTCACCAGTTCTGAACACACAAAGCGATCGTTGAAGCGAGCGTGATGTAAATAAAGAGTGGATTGCCTTTCGTTGTCTGCCAGTCAATTTCCTTGATGAACTCACAATTACGGAAATTGGAAGCGCTGCCGCGCGCCGTTGCCACCACGCCGCCGCCGTCGTATGCGCGCCCGCTTACAAGTCTGAAACACTGTTCTCTTCTCGGAAACACAAAAGCAAAATAATGAGTTTATTTTATAAAATGTATATGTAGCTAAAGTCATGGCTCATTATGCTTAAGGAACAAATGATACACGATGTAACAACATACGGTATACCAAAAAAATATAATTAAGTCTTGAGACGCTCCGCTGACTCGAAGTCAATTAAATTCTTGCGACGCGGTTTACATTTCAGAAGTTTTACTAATGAGATACATGTGGAATTTACAACTTGTATAATTACATTTAGTCTCATGTTCTTTCTGGAAAGCTGCGTATAAAATTAAGCAAATTATAAAATATTCTTCTCTGTGTGTATCCTTTATTGAAATCTTTACTGGCCTCATTGTTCCATTCTCAATTTGGGCGTCCTTGCAAGTTACGCATCTCTTTCACGAGTAAATTGCTCTGCTCCGTCGGAGGAGTCATAAAGAAAATTGCTATACAGTTGATAAATAATTTATCTGAAAGCCCGCCCCAGTCACCGAAACATGCCCGGGGTAGCGCTTCTACTTCCACCTAATATTACTTTCCTTTTGTACAATTTTGCAACAGGGCCGTTCGCACGTTCCCTTCCTTTTATGGGCAATAAGTGGAACGCAATTATATTTATGGAGGAGAAATGGTTAGAAAACTAATTTTACCGAGTATCGTACTTGGTGCGTACCATTTGTCTAATGAGGTTTGACTTAGTAGCGCTGTTATGGTTAATTCAAAAGTGTAGGCGATATCATAATTTATGTTCATTAAAAGGTAGTAAAGTTGTGTAGACAAAGAAATAATAGATATATTTAAACGTAGTCTTACTCATAGCACAAAATACTTAGTACGCCTATTGTAATACACCGCATGCCCCTTTCTATTTTGACAGTGTCCAGCACCCGTAGCCAAGTGACAATTTCAAAACGCTAACGAATGTCAACTAGAACAAAATGTATGGGATTGACATAAGCTGCGGAAAATCACGTGGTAAATTTTATGTCAATCCCATACATTTTGTTCTTGTCGTAACTCGTAAACGTTTTGCGATTGTGACTTTGGCTAAGCTCCCAGCTTTGTTCTTCATAAAACCTTAATGAAATTAGAATAGAAATTTAAAACACAAAATGCAATTTTGTATGCCTGCTGGCACACACAGAGGAGTGTATACATTTCTGCTAACAACCTGATGTAACTTGTGTATGACAAAATAAATCATTATTATGATTACTCTTTACGGACCAAAAAAATGTATACATAACTAGCTTTTCTTTGCGGTTTCACTCGCGGTGTGTATTTACTATAACTCATAACTTTCCCCAAGAGTCAGGCTATCATTATACAGAAATAATTTTTCAAATCCGACCAGTAATTCTAAAGATATAAGCGTTCAATCAAACAAACAAACACTTCAGCGTTATTATTTTAGTTTATAGTTGCATAAGATAAAAATTAAAATCAAAATAGATAAATAATCAGTGACAGATACTGGTAGATAGTCATTTATTCGTTATAAAATGGTGATACAATGGGTATAAAAGATGCAAGTGCAACATACTCTGCCTATTAGGCATAGAAATGTTATGTGAGTTAAATAATCACAGTCATGATTAGTTAAAATATAATAAATTTTATGAAATCATTAATTAAATTAAAACCATTTTAACATTAAGATTTATTAAATAGGTACCTAATATTTGATTTTCATTTGATATTGCATCCTGTCCAGTAGTAAATGAAGAAAAATATTTTTTATGTCATAATTACCTCTATAGTTAGCCGATGTTGCTGCTAATTGGGAAAGTTGGTGGTTATTCATTGGCGCTGAGGCCTAATTAGTGCGCGTCCTCTCATTATAGCGTTCGTCTAAACTTGCCTAATAATTACCCGCACGAATTAACTTACAGCGTTTGATTCTTGGAAAACTTTGCTGTCTTTTATCTGCTTATTCGAATGTCGGCATTAACATTTAATGCTTTAAGGTGCGACAGTCTTTTTAATGGAAATATTAAAAAATCATTACACGTCAACTAAAAGCTTCGCGGCCTTGTCCTCTCTAAGTCAGAACTCTATCATGCTATATGAATGCAAAGTAAATATCAGTCATATCGTAATGCCACAAATATATATAAAAAAAAGGTATTAATGCACGTACAAATTGCACCATGAATTGTGTTTCTATATAATAGATGACCGTAACTAATGTGTGAAAACGGAGACTTTAATTTGTCTGTCTGTTATTTGGTTGTCTTGTTATATAAAGCCTACGAACGAATCTGATAAGACCACCTCGACCCCTTATTACCTTATCATATTGCGACATAAATTAATCTAATCAGTGAATATCATTAGGATTTACGTTTAGGAGTTTAAACGAAAAAGTGTATTATCATAATAATTTAAATCGAACGGTAAAATTGTTTTTACGATTCTATGAAACGTATTAATAATAAAGATCTATTAAGAAAAATATTCACAAAACTCCAGTTGTATGTGCGAGTCGAGTGGCGATGGAAGAAGAATCTTAGGTTTGTTGGATTTATGATTAGAATTTCATAGTTCATTTACTTAAATCTTGTATTTTTTAAATCAAATTATAAAAAAAATATTATGAAAATATTAACCTGATATAAAGTTAAACTAACGATTTCATCGTTTTTTTATTTTAAATACTCGTAATATACTTACCAATATCTGCCACTATCGAAATTTGTAGTAGGTATCTATTATTACCATTCCGATAATATTCAGCCCCTGACATTTAATTATCTTTTAGTTTGCTATGTATTTGATCTGAACCAATTTGAAAACTGTAAAATGGCAAAGTTATGCTTCAAATATACCGTAAGTAGTAGTCGAACACAGTGAAGTTATTAATTGTAAATCCTAGCCCGCGTGCCCGGTTGTTTATTCAGCTATATTAATTAGCAGTCAGGTGGATTACAGGGCAGACGAAACGTGGCCTAATTAGAGAGCCTGACGGAATGGTCCTCCCACTGCTCAATGGAAGGGAGGGTTAAACCATTAATCGTAGGCGTATCACGAATAGGTTGAATATTGAATTTTTAAATATAGCTCTAGGAAGTAATGTCAACAAAACAGCTTCAAATAATTTACTCTGCCCTTGGTCTCAGTTAAAATATTTATTGTAAACCTGAAATCGACATTACTTAAAAATATATTGTTTCAATAGACATACAATGTCTACTTACTACAAAATATCTATATTGCTCACATGCAGAAACATAACAATAATAATATAGGTAGGTATTTTAAATTTCCAGAGTTCCCAAGACTGGAGAGTAAACCAGAGGGTCGCAGAGGTCGGGCAGACCCAGGCTGAGATGGTTGGATGGAGTGGAGAAAGACCTTGGAAACATCGGTATCAGCAGCTGGCGACGAAAAACCCAAAATCGGAAGATCTGGAGAAATTTACTTGATCAAGCCCAGGTCCACTCGTAGGCTGTAGCGCCTTGATGATGATGATTTTAAATTTGCTAATTTTGGAGCAAAGGATGACATAAAAAAATACTAGGTAAGAATTATAAAATTTGTTTAAAATAATACAATTCTGTCAGTGAATAAATATTTAACATTTAAATAGTCAGGTCAAGTTATGAAATACTTAGGTTGACACAAACACCTCTCAATGTAAATATCAATATACCTGTTATTATGTTCTTGTTTTCTGACTTGAATTGTTAAACTTAACATGTTAGCGGTCGCACGACGTCTATAGACGTTATAACAATTAAACTTCTATTGTGTTTCAAAACCGTCCGCCAACATGGGTCAGATCATCTTAGAATTTTTTTTTAATTTCCTTCAGTCACAGGCCAATTGTTGGGAAGCGTAGTTTTTTGTGTAACAGTTAATAAATAAAAACGAATTTAGGTTCACAATTAGTAGCGGATATAGTTTATGTATAATTAGTTGGGTAATAAACAGCGCAGCCAGTGTCGAGTCTATGAGGCGTCGACGTCGCCGGAGCAAGCAAAATCAATTAGGTTCGTTTGCGAGCTACTCCAATAAATACTGCTATCGTTAATTAGAATCAATCGTGGGATTGCGTCGAACAGGGCCGGCCTAGCTCTAGGTGCTAGTTCTAACGCCGAATTAAAGGGCAAAGGTTTTAGAGGTCTTTATTTAAATAAAACTATTTAAATATTTGTAATTGTTTCTTTAGATATACTTCTTTTGATGTACTTATTCAAGAGTTTTCTCAAGACCCCTATAATATATGTATTAATTAATACATTTATAATTTTTTTTAATAAACTACATGTAAGTATTGTTCATTTTCTGATTTACAAATTCTACTAAAAGTCATCATCATAAATCATCATAAATTTAAGAGCTAGGCTCTTGTCGGTGAAAAATACTTGAAATATGTACTTATTTTATACTTAACTCTAAATATTTTTTACGTTTTCATAAATAATATAACTGAAAAAAGATAACATACGCTAGTCTCAAATGATTCAGCTGAGGATACATCTGGAAAAACTGCGATGAGAGCGAAATTGGGGGGTGCTATAATTGGATCCCGCTTCATACAAAAACTTACCTTAGGCCGGCTCTGGCGTCGTCGTCGGTCTATTCTGAAATCAGTTGCGTTGCGAGCGCGCGTGGGCGGACGAGAACCCGGTGACAGCAATTGGCTTATTAAGAAACTAACTAAACGCAATAGTGTCTTTCGCTGAGGATTAATTTATTTCGTCGAAATCGCTTTATATTCACCAGTGATGGATTTGTTTTGCAATACATTTAGTTTGTAATCGTTTAGTGTTTTGTTACGTTCTAAATATTTAATAAAATGATAATTAATTATTTTTCTTCTTGTTGTTTACATGCTCAATTTTAATAATTTAAATAGGCGTTTATTATGATAATTGATAAATTCAGGCAATATACGTGATAACAATCTATCGTGATGTAGCTCTGTAGTAGTGCAAACGTCAATTAATCTTTCGATTTGCATCGATTTGAATACTGATTGGAATTATACGAGTACGAGTCAGCTGCACCGGCCGGCGGCCCGCGGCTCGCCATGTACCTCCACTGGTTTACACTCCGATATTCAATTTATCAATTAACGTATCGAGTTATTTTTTTTCTAGCTTGTTATTTAGATCCTACGGTTGGAAGAAACCTTACCTTTTTTCACTATTATTTTGCATACTTATGAGAGTGGAAGACCAGAAATTGTTATTAAAATGTGTAAAATGTAAAAAGCTGTATTCTTGTTATAAATAATTATTTACCTCGGTTTTTTTATGTTAACATCTCGTCTTTATTACATTCTCAAGTTGATACAAATGTGTACTGAAAATGGAAATAGCAGTAGGTAGGTATCTACTGTCAATATACAGTATGAGAGCGGCTAGCGGATATGTTGGTTTTCATTATGAAAAATGGGAATTACTATTACGATGACAAATTAACACTTTCGCTGGCAGGAACGCCTCTCGACGTAGGTAACATTGACTGTTATTGTTATCTCATTTACTGTCCGCGAAAGTGTTAATTTTGCAAATTCCACGATCGTTTTAAATAATTATGACGATAAAAATAATTAGGGTTCTGTACTCTTCTAGTACTATTATATATTCTGTGACTCTCTGCTGTCCGTCTTTCAAAAGAAAATTTATTTTATGTCTAATTATTGGTAACTTGTTCGCCTTAATGAAAAAAAACACATATATTTCACTTTGTTTAAAACGACATAGTCATCATCATCATCATTCGAGTAGGCGTCACCTGATGTTTCTGGTGCTGGAGTTCTTCGGAATCGCCTCTCGACCTCTGACGTGGTTTCTTTAACGACTACCAGATGGCAGCCGGGACCAACGGATTAACGTGCCTTCCAAAGCACGGAATCATCTTTATTATCAGACAATCAGGTGATTCAAGCCTGCAATGTCGTAACCAAACTGGAAACAACTAAACAAAGTATGCGACCCGTCCCGGCTTCGCATGGGCATATAAACCTTCCTCTTGAATCACTCTATCTATTAAAAAAACCACATCAAAATCCGTTGCGTAGTTTTAATGATTAAGAGCATACATAGGAATATAGCGACAGATAAAGCGACTTTGTTTTATACTTTGTAGTGATGTCCGTATTCAGGAGACGCAAACGAGACGGGACGGGAAGGGATGGGAGCTGGGTTTAGCTTATCTTTAATTAGGATCGAGTGCCGGAAGTGTTCCGCGACACTGGGAATATCCGCCCGCCGCTTCGTATCACATGTTTAATGATATTTAGGTAATGTTTGTTGTTAGTCCTGCTTGCAAAATATAAGCAGTCTTTCAAAAAGAACTCCACAACATAACTGTTTTTTTTTTTTATTATTGTCAAGGTATTATTACCCCGTTACTACTTTGTCAATTTAGAATATAAGGCAAGTGATGTGGAGAATAATAAAGATTGTTTTTATTTATTTATTTATTTAAATGTAGGTATAATTCAAGCAAAAAAAAATATTTTTACGTAACTACAGATATATGTTTAGACGTAGGGTTTAGACGTATATTTTTACATAGAATATTGATATTGAATGCTACACTTTAATTGAACGATGCTTCGATATGCTAAAAATGGTTTTAAATCGCCATCTGTGTTTTGAAAAACCAGTCTACGATGCATGAATAGAAAGGGAGAAAGGTTTTGGTGTAAATTTAAAGATATGTGTATACACAAGTAACGAAGAATAATGCTATTCAATTTTCGGTTTACCCACATGTTTAAAATATACATTCGTCTAGGTATTATTTAAATTTTAATTAAATTGTTAGTTCTTAATTTGAAAATGAAAAAAAAAAAATTGGTTGCCTGTAAAGTCGGTATACGGGCGAAAGTTTTACGTGACAACGACTTTGAGTCTGTCTCTCTCGCTCTTAGGGGACGCGTGCCTCTCACTCGCTCTCATTGTGAGCGCATCGTAACGTTACCGAGCGTTACACTTTTTCATAAGTGACTCCCAGCCGCAACCTAATTTAAGACGTTGTCACGTCAAAAAAAAAAAAACAGGGGGCTTAGTTAAAGTCATAATCTCAAAACGTTAACGAATTACAACAAGAACAAATTGTATGGGATTGACATAAGATTGACCATGTGATTTACCGCAGCTTATGTCAATTCCATACATTTTGTTCTTGTCGACATTTATAGCGTTTTGAAATTGTGACTTTGGCTAAGCCCTCAGTTCAATTTATCGGGTCTACGACTGCGACTTCTAAAACGAAACTGTTCTACGAACGATTACGACTGCTACGAGGTTGTAACTTAGAATCAATCTGCTACGCGAAATTGGAAATTATAACCATGTGATTTATTACGTTTCTTTTGTAGAGTACCATATAAAAATCCTAGATAATTTTAAAATTATAAAATATAGGTACTTATACTTTATGAATAAAACAATTTATTTGAATTTCTTTACTGCCCTCGTCATCAGTTGTCTAAGTATTTTATTTATAAATCGCAACCAACATTTTGTTGTAGCTATAAGTAAGAGATGGAGTAAAGTGTTTTCTAGAGCTGGGTACCATATTAATATAAGCATTATTTTTATACATTGTTATAATAAAATGATACAATAAGTATGTCGGAGAGAGAGATATAAGGGGGCCAAGTGGAAGTCAGGATGGATGGCTCCGAGCATCATATAGGGTCGTATGATGGCTTTTGTGGGCAACTCTTTAAGCAGAGTGACAGATCACTAAAATAGTAACTTTACACAATCTCACAAAGGTCAAGCGAGGGCATAATTGTCCCGGTAGAGGGACGGTAACCCGAATCACGGCTAAGGCAGACGCCCACGCCCCGCGTCCACAGTGGCTCTCAGCACAATAGTTTACCTGAGCCTCCTCCGTGCTAACACAACTGATAACCAACAGCAATTGGTGAAATCAAGAGTCAAGGGTACACAGACACTCGCGCATCTAGGCACCACATCACGAGACTTCTAAACACCAGGCTTCTCGCCCATTGGACAACAAGGGATAGCTATCTTCTGGCAATAATCACATAACCACGTGCACGGGTTAACGCTTAAACCAAATTACGTAAACTATTATCTTTTCGATCTATGATCCGCTCAATTAATCACGATACGTATTCCGATCCGAGTGCGCTCGCCCGACGCCGTATTCAGAGTGAACGTTTATTTCGATTTCCGACTGCTACTACTATGACATTTACATCTGACAATGACATTTGGTGTTGCCAACCGCATAGTGTCGCCACTATATTTAAGTTGCTTTCAGATTGATAAAGCCCTTACGTTTAGTACTTCATTCTGCGACACGGCCATCTCTGACAAGTCACACGTCCCTGTGTGACATTTGATGACGTAGTTATCTGACAAGAATTAAATTCGGCTGCATCAGACTGTCTCGACTCGGCCTATCCTGATAAGACAAGTCGGAACAGTGCTTCAAACGAACTCTCATAGTAATTCAAAGTTAATTTTCTTATTCACTCAACCACACACTTCAAAAATTAGCTAAGACTCTACTTGCTCTACTAAATCGCTCATATCGACTCTACCGATCACGGTCGTCTCTATCGCCTAATTCGAGCAATAGGACTCATGCCACCTCCAGTGACGATCTCTCAAGGCGTCACTACCACCTAAATCGAGCGGTAGTAACTCATGCCACCTCTAGTGACGATCTCTCAAGGCGTTACTACCACCTAAATCGAGCGGTAGTAACTCATGCCACCTCCAGTGACGATCTCTCAAGACATCACTACTACCTAAATCGAGCGGTATCAGATCATGCCACTTTCGCAGTGACGATAACCTTGCCACCCTCACCAAGTGACGATAACCACGTTGCCCCCCAGAGAAAACAAATAACAACTTAGTTACTTGATTGAATAGTGTTCAATGGGCTTACACTTTCCTCTACATCATAACCAAATAGACTACCGAGTCCCAGTACCACTGAGTTACACTATCACATTACACTTTTTCAAAACAAAATAATTTTGACCGATTTAGAATTTATTACAGTCTCACATCTGTTATCGCATTTGTGGCCAATAGCTATCACAACACAATAGCTCAAAAGGTATGGAGCACCAAAACCTTTTATTTTGCGGACTTCCCCATGGGAATCCCGAGTCAGACCGCGACTCTACGATCTACGTACTACCACCTACCGCTTACCCAGGGTCATCTATTTCAAGGAGATAACACCAATTTCTACCAGGCTACGTCTACGATATATTGGTACAGTCTCCTAGCCCCGAATCTATAACCAAATCAATCAATCAATCTACCGCTTTTACGTCATCTTACTTTACAAACTCAATAGGTACTTGACTCTTAAACATCTTCCCGATATTATCATGAATGTAATTTTACTTTCTACCAAATGATGGTTTTAAAAAAGCGATAATCTAAACGAAATTAAAACACAGTAAAATTTAACCGCTCGGTCGTTCCTGACCCATTTGGAAAAATTACGGTATCAAGTGAGCCCAGTGAAATTATCACTGTTACAAACAACAACTTAAAATATTATATTGCCAAAAGTAACATTTTACAAAAAGTTTGTTCTGCTATAATTTATTTTGAATTTCAAACAGCGTTATCACCAGCCAACCATCAGTAAAAACTATGCAGTACAACGCAATGCTTAACCAGCACAGCAAAACCGTAGCACTTAACCAGCACTACTTATCACTGAGCACTTAACCAGCACTCAGCCCAACCGCGATGCTTAACCAGCAAGGCAAAATCGTGGCACTTAACCAGTGTCACACACCGTCTAGTACTTAACCAGCACTAAACCGCAATGCTTAACCAGCAAAGCAAAATCGTAGCGCTTAACCAGCGCTACACACACACTAACACTTAACCGGTGATAACCGAGTACTATCCCTTAACCGAGCAGCACTACACACACTGGCACATAGTAATAAACGTAAATCAACGTAAAATGTACTTTCAGCATTTGTAAAGAATCACAATACTTTCGGCCTCTACTCTTAAGGACTAATTGTTTCATCCTCAGATACTACATTGTTATCAAATTCTGAGGGAGAATTAGGATCTGGCAATTTCCTCAATCGATCGTGAGCATATTTATACTAGCGATTACCACTAAGCAATGCAAAACTTCTCATAACTTCCAAAAATTGCAGTAATTTCTCAAAATAATAAACTGGGTTCTATTTAACAAGCACACAACATAATTGTCCAACCAAATTTATTCAAGGAATAAAATCAGTAGATCGCACATTAACAACAACCGGTCCATATCCGCCTTTGACGTATATCAATTTTTTTTTTTTCACGAAATTTACAGTTACTTTAAATCAATAAATCCCGATTACAAAACGAGAACTCGGAGATCACTGAATCACCTTAATCAAAAACTCAATATCTTGATGGCAATTAATGTCAACACAAAATCCAAAATTGCGCAATCTCCATAATACCACAAATACGCGCACCACGCCTGTGATCACCGGGTCCAACTGACCCTACGGTTTCCCCAGAAACCCGACCTCCACCAGAGTCAACCGCATATCGCCTACTCACGGACTACACAAGGCAGACACCGATTTTTCTCGAGGTACGACTAAGACTCGGACTCCAGCATAGTCAAAACACAATATCAAACAACGCAATTTAAAAATTCAACTATTACACTATGAACTTAACGATCGGATTCTTCAATGATCTCTTTTGCCTCTAGCGTATTACCAAAAATCACAAGTTACGCTTTACAAGCACGCTTACAAAAATTTAATTCAAAATAACTTCGCCGTTATTAAACCCTCAAAAATGTAGAATCATTAAACCGTTAAGCCAAATTTTTTTTATTACGCGTAAACGAATGTTAAATCATTACTGACAACAAAACATTTTAAACAGATTAATCAATCAACTGAATTTACCAGTCAACGTCGTTTTCTTTAGGTACCGAAAATTACAATTTAAAATTAACTTTGTCCATGTAATTTAAGATTTTTCCTGAACTACCTCAAATATATCGTAACCACAGTGTGTTTTTATGTATGCGGCAATGTTCAATAACAATAGTGAAATATCATAATTTTTTTTTAATAATTCAGCATCGCAATCGTTTAAATACAATCGATTATTTTCTGACTAAATAAAACGCACAATGTAATGAAACATAATAATCGCACTATATTAATGTAACCGACAACGTTTTCAAAAACCTGTGTTAGCTAAATTGATATCAAAGATGATATTGTCAGTTATTTTTATCTACATCATAACTACCTTCAAATATCAAACAATTTTCCACTGAAAATAAAATTACTCAATTGATGATAAACGCATAAAATTTCAAAAAACAGGTTCAGATAAAAATGTCAAAAGACTTACCCCGGTTACTGCAACAAAACAAACACTGTACTAAACACGAAACCGTTATTTTACAGAAATATCTAACAACCGCATTAATTTTTAAGTAGCTAATTTTATACGCGTAGGGTAATTAAAAGGCATAAAGTTAACCATGACCATGGCTATAAATCAAAAACAGGCGTGTTAGAAAACTGAAAACTATCGAGTTCACCATCCCAATTCTGATGTCGGAGAGAGAGATATAAGGGGGCCAAGTGGAAGTCAGGATGGATGGCTCCGAGCATCATATAGGGTCGTATGATGGCTTTTGTGGGCAACTCTTTAAGCAGAGTGACAGATCACTAAAATAGTAACTTTACACAATCTCACAAAGGTCAAGCGAGGGCATAATTGTCCCGGTAGAGGGACGGTAACCCGAATCACGGCTAAGGCAGACGCCCACGCCCCGCGTCCACAGTGGCTCTCAGCACAATAGTTTACCTGAGCCTCCTCCGTGCTAACACAACTGATAACCAACAGCAATTGGTGAAATCAAGGGTCAAGGGTACACAGACACTCGCGCATCTAGGCACCACATCACGAGACTTCTAAACACCAGGCTTCTCGCCCATTGGACAACAAGGGATAGCTATCTTCTGGCAATAATCACATAACCACGTGCACGGGTTAACGCTTAAACCAAATTACGTAAACTATTATCTTTTCGATCTATGATCCGCTCAATTAATCACGATACGTATTCCGATCCGAGTGCGCTCGCCCGACGCCGTATTCAGAGTGAACGTTTATTTCGATTTCCGACTGCTACTTCTATGACATTTACATCTGACAATGACATTTGGTGTTGCCAACCGCATAGTGTCGCCACTATATTTAAGTTGCTTTCAGATTGATAAAGCCCTTACGTTTAGTACTTCATTCTGCGACAAGTATATAAAATATTTTATTATATTTTTCTATTATTTCGTTTTCTGAGTCAAAATTTAATTCTCGTTCATTTTCAACCGGCGTTATTACCAGCATAAATATTATGACTTCAAATGTTCACAGTAAATTAATCAGAATAAGCAATGGATAATCACGTCGAATATAGCGGTGGTAACAAGAACGTATTGTTGTTACTGACTTAGCTTAATTAAACAGGCCGAGAGTCGACACTCAGACTCATAATACTGCTAATTAAACGCGGGTTTACAGAGATCCGAAAAAGAGCCACTCAAACACGCTTAGCCGGTATTATTACAGTGTATTCAGGAGGCTTGGCAAACAGGCCCTCGTCGCTGAGGGTGCTACTCTCAAGTTTCGCGTTTAATTAGACAGATAGAGGCGCGGACGGCCTTATTAGTATTGTCTACGGGGGCCCAATTAACACCCGGGTGGCGCCGTGGGTGGCTCCAACTTCGTTTTAATAATCAAGGGATACCCTTGGCTTCGTTAGCCGAATAATAGGATCGGGTGGCCTCGATGGCTTTCGTCAAAAAGTATGTATAGTCTACAGTGGTTACACTCGACTTATATGGAGCCAGCCAGCCAGACGGCCGCGGTGCGAAGTGCTCCTTTGTCATTCTCGCTAAATTAGGAACCGTGAATTGGTAAAGTTACGTGATAATAAACTTGCAATTACAAATATTTTCTTGCCGGCTTTTAGATAATTTAAGTGTTGTTGAATAGTGTGCTATATTTATTTAGACACTTTACACATACTTTATGGTATATTGACTTATTGCTGTTAAAATACTTTGCAACTATAAAGTGCTCAAGAATTTGAGCATATAGGTACAACAATATTTGCGCCAATTTAAACCAATTCACATATCATACTACTTCAAGTTATTTTGTTATAGGTTATAAGACTGATTTAAACAGCGATAACTAGAAACAAATGATGATCTAACGATATAACCTACCCATTTAAATAAAATGCTTCTAAAAATAATTTCAATTTTAGATTTTTTGACTGACTTGAAATGTGCCGTTTTCCATGTGAAAAACACTATAAGCATGGCCAATGATATTTGGAAAACAATGGACAAGAAATATATACGAACAGCGAGAGACTTAGTGAAATGGAAGAGACCACGCTAAAAAATAATAAGAATAGTGCAATATAAAAATCTCCCACCTTATAGTTTGTGGGATTATTACAGCGTATGTATGTGTCTACTCTAATATAGTAAATAAATATTGGTACTCTCTAAAAATACAAAAAGAAAGAAAGTCCGCAATGCAATTAATTTGTATTAATTAGAAGCTAGCTTAAGACGCATAATTAATTGCAGTCTTATTTCGCAGTGGAGGCGCATATTGCATCCTCTGCCATAAAATCCTCATTACAGGCAGCAATTACTCTCATTAGTGAATATTGCAGAACCATGTTGTCAATTAGTGGACACGGAACTACATGTTGGGAATAACGAATGAGAAACGAAATTATGCATGTGCCAAATAAGTATAGAACTATGAAAATAATATAAATCTAGTTAAAAAATTGGAATAAGTATATAATAGTGATAATAGATATGAATTTACAGTAAGGCTAGTTCTATTATCTATTCTTTGGTAAAACCTACAAAATGGGTAGGTGTGCACTACTTAGGTCCATTATAATAACCACTACCGCCCAATCTAGCAACGTAGCTACTAGCAAGCTGAAGATACAGCTAGGAAATGCTCAGATGATTGTAATATTTCTTAGCTTAAAATGTGTCTAAAATAACATAATTAATGAAGAGCATGCAGCAAGGTGTTGCAACCCAGCAAATTGACAAGTAAAATGCTAGCGCACGCGCAGCCCTTGCACCGCATGACTTCCAGGCCCTAATAACTTTTTCTAAAAACACTAATGAATATGTTGCACCTTATTACTGAGCACGTTTCGCCACTCCAGGTCAGGCCGGGTGTGGTTGGTTGGCGGGGAACTTACTGTTCCACCGTTGTTTGCGCCAATTTTACTCGTACAAGTTAGAACATCAAGTTCATTTTCATCAAGATTCTTGTTTATACTTATTAAACTTCCTGCGTCTGGAAAATTAATTTATACCTAGCAGTTGGTATAAAAGACCAAGTTGTCTCCAGCTTAAGAATAGAGCGCCTCTAGTCCTGTGAGTGTAATAAGAGGTGATTTACATAAAACTGGGGACCACAATGTACTTGTATTTTGAGCTGTCGGCTGGTCATAAAAAAATGATGATGAATTTTATATTGCATTGAATTTAGAATCGCGCGCGAAACAGGCATTTTTTTATCTATTTAAATAGATATTGTGTCTTAAATACTTCAAATAGTAAATAATTAGTAATGGTAAATCGTGGATCTTCCTTACACTTCCTAATTCCATGTCGGTATTATTATTAAAAATGATTGTGTACAATTTTTGTGCATGAAATTGTGTAAAATATTTTTTTAGCTAAAAACAAGAATATATTTACAACTTTTGATCCGCCAATATTTCTAAGAAGCGTATCATAATGTCATATTGATTTAATATCCGCAAGTTAATGAGAAATTCCGCAAACAACGGTATTCCGCGAGTGGCACAATTAATGAAGTTTTTCCCGACATTTTCTAACAACCTTCGGCGCGTCGCAGCTTACGGCCGCCCGGCGCATTCTACTACATTGTTCATACGGGAAATGTTATTCACATGGCGTTTAATTAGAGAAGTTTGCAGTCACATTATATATTTAACTCGATACATATAAGGAATTAAAGTAATTGACGCCGGCTTTAATGGAGCATTTATACAGCACTGGTGATTACTCGGCCCATAAGAAGTGCAATTCTCCGACTCAGTGTAGCGCGAAGCCAATTTAATTTACAAAGTTGTCGGTCAAGTCCTGATTAAGCTCTGCGATCGGCTTTGCTTGTAATAATGATGTGCGAGGTGACATCAGTCACAGATCTACACATAGAGATCATTACGCTCCCGGAGACAGATAGTGAAATAGGAAAAATGAGAATCATTACTCCAATTTTTTGCTTATTTAAGTTTATATAATGGGTTTTGTCGGCGGTTTTGTTGTTATTTACATGGAATTGATACCATAGTATGACATGATTAAAATTGAATTATTTTTTATAGAATACCTGTATATTTACACAACTAAACTATCTCAAATTTCCGTAAATTTTAAAAGGTTTAATTTATTTGTAGATTAATACCGAAAATTATTATTCTTGTCGTTAGACATTACGGAAAAATAAAACACGCGCATTTAATCGTACCCTGGGCACCGAAACCATTGGGTTGCAACGGGTAAACTCTAGAATAATTAAATTAAAGCAGTGAAATCAGAAAAAGGTATATAGCTATAAAAAATAACTCAAGATACTTCCAGAGGCCTTGTAAGTATATATTACTCTTGAGACGGTGAAAGTAAGTGCGAAACTAGTGACTTAATAACGCAAGTTTGTCGTAGGGGGTTCGTTACAAATAAAACAGATTACAGAAGTTACAGTCTTGTCTGAAGGTTGGAGTATCGGACTTACAATAAAAATTATAATATTTTAAGTGTACCTTTTAATATTAATCGGAGTTACAATCAAAATAATAAGTGTTATATAATAATTAAAAAAATCTATTCAAAAGAAGATTAAAATTAAAAGGTACTAATTTTAATCTTCTGAATTTTTTTTTAATTATGAATCAGTTGTCTGATATTAATCATTTATTAATACCCAAAATCATTTCATAATTTTTGGGATTTCAATCGTTAATTGCTGATATTCGGGTTATCCGCTAGACAGACAAGATTTAAAAAAAAAGGAGGTTCTCAATTTGTCGGGTTTTCGAAGATTACTCGTAGACACATGAACCGATTTGAAAAATTATGTTTGATTACCTTTTCATTAATTAGCATATTAATTGGCACGACTGCAGATTTATTAAAATGTTTGATAATGAAGTATATTTAAACAACAGTTTGTAAATTATTTCCTCCTTTTAATTTGAGTAACTTAAGCATTAATTGGAGTCGGTTCTGTTTTATTTTTTGCAAAAACAATTATTCAACTATCAAGAAGAGAAATTAGATTAGAATTTATTTATTTTTTAAGCTTTTGGTCTTTAAATACTTCGAAGTTTTATTTCTCTATACTCTATGTTTTGGGGCGTCGAGTTTAAATTCCCGCGGACTCAACTCAAGGCCCGCTGTAATTACACCAAATACCGACATTAGTGCACTTAATAAAATTGTGTGGAACACGTACGTTAACGCCGCCGCTTCTATCTCTAAACTTTTTTAATTAAATGCTCCCTGTGCAATTTAGTCTATTATTACAATAGTTACAATACCAATTAACTGACAAACTAGTCAATGTTAGTAAATTCAATGGTTTTAGTTTATAATTTTAATATACTTGATCAAGAAAAATAATGAAAATGACAAATTGTCTTTAAAATTTTAGATAAATACCGTTAATGATAAATGTTGATGATTTCCTAAAATGTTGTAGGCATGTAAGTGTAGCCTATATTACCATTTTATTCATCTTAACATTTCGGCTCACCTTCATCAAGTTTATGACCTTAACATTAACGCAAAATCCTCGTTGTAGAGAGCTCATGAAATCCCGCTAATGGATCAGGCGAGGCAATGCTTTAAAAATATCCATCTAATCTCGGAGTCGATTTAGCTAAAACATTCCCGATCCATGCCCGCGCGGAAACGGGAAATGGGACGTCTCGCCCACTTATGACGAGCCTGTACAGTGTACCCCCCTGTACCTACATTTCGTTCGCAAGACCTGAAGGTATATTACCGATTTAATAACAGTAATAAACGAAACATAAACTTTCCTTATTGCCAAATAATTTTGAATTCTCATTACTCCATGATCCAGATTTCGATGTGAACTTTCAACAATAAATTTTGTTTTGATTTTATAGCTTGAGAAAGATAACTGTAATTGGAGATTGCATCGCTTCAGATCGTATATTTGTTCGAACATCTCGAGGATTGAGTCTGTAATCTTTGTCAGTGTAAACGACCCCTAAGAGGGAGGTAGATGGTATTTATTCAGCATTAGAAAGCAGGCACTCACTGTTGATGCGGCACTGACATATCCGCTAATGCTTTTTCCATTTCCCCGCCACCACTACGCCCCCACCCTCTATTCGACTGACGGCTTGACCAAAAAGCTCCACGTGATCGTTGCTTCGTGTCACTTTTTATTTATTGTAGCTTTATTTTTATATTTTTGTTAATATTATGAGAACTAATGAACAGATGTTGATGGCGAAAAACTATATAAAAGGACTTCTAATACAATACTACAAATACTAAATTCCTCTCTCTAGCTCTATCTAGAGCTACCTTGGAGGCTATTGTAAGCTAAACCCTCGGATTTGTGGTAAAATTGTCTCTTGTAATTTAGTCTGACTAGATACTTAACTATCATAATTTACCAACTAATTTATTATCTCAGCCAATATTGAATATAGAGCTCTTGCTTTGATCTAAACCTATTTGAGTCTTCAGCAGATTGTTACGGGCTCAAGGTTCACTTTCCTGCTTTTTATTTCCACACTATCACATGGTCTTTGGCATCCTTGTTTTTGAACGCTTATATCCGCAGCGTCAAACTAACAATTTTTGGGTTTGTTTCTCCTACCGGGCCGTGGTAGAGGCAGTATAATGACACTTGTGCCCTGGGTAACTTGTCTGTTCCCGTAAGATAAGATCCTACCATTATAGGAGCTTCCTACTACATTACGGTACTACATTATTCTCTATCAATCTTTGCAAAAAATGTTGGTGATAAATATATTGACAAGACACTTACTTTAACAATGAGTATGTTAATTATTAAAATTTTGATAAGAATGTAAAAGATGGTAAAATAATAAAAGTAGATAAATAAATATGAAAATATCCACGAATTAAATACCATATTTAATAACATAATAATACGTGCTGATAAAGATAGGCATAGTAATTACACAGTGTATATTTACTAGCATGTTTTGGCACTAGTGCTTATTAAACAATACCAGCCTTTTAACACTCAGCTGTTGTGTAGGCAATCAAAACTGTAATTCGAAAAAAGCAGTGAGAGTGGTTGGTGTTACTCCCTCGCTACAAAATAATGATAGCACAGAACTAAACACAGGTTCAATAATTTTGCTAAACAATTTTCAGAAAATGTTAAAATATGACTTTACAGTATGAGATAGATTTAACAAGATGTTTAGGAGTTATTAAAAAATAATAAAATTTAATTCTGTCTGTTAAGCTTTTACGGCTTAACTACTTAGCCTAGTTTGATGAAATTTGGTATGGATATTGTTGAAACAAACAAACAAAGGCTTCTTTTTCT
Source organism: Apomyelois bistriatella (assembly GCA_947044815.1). Lineage (NCBI taxonomy): Eukaryota > Metazoa > Arthropoda > Insecta > Lepidoptera > Pyralidae > Apomyelois > Apomyelois bistriatella. The sequence goes on from OX345693.1 coordinate 6,962,706, forward strand.
TATAAAATAAACTTCTGTAATAAAATAAATATTTATGTCTGCTGTATTTTCATAAGTTTTAGTTTGATAGAGATGACTATTAAGAATATTACGAACAATAAAGGTTCAATTTTATAATTTTGTTTCACTTCCCTAAAAACCGTAATTCTACACGAGTTATTTTCTGTAGTCATTATTATTTTATTCGCTCGCTGCAGCCCTCAGTGGTTGCCCGCTGCCCTTTTGATTGCACATTATTCGCGTGTTTATACAGTTAGATCGCTTTCTAGATTGTTGCTATTGTGATAGCATTTTTTGTTAGCACGATACTGAAGGGGGTTTTAATTAAAAATGCTTGTTTAGAGACGGAATAGCTTCTTTGCTTTCAGTTGTAGAAATTCACAAAAGTTTGTTTAACTCAAATCAGAGTACCTTGTTTATGGTATTTAAAATCGGATTACGATACATGACATTTTTGTAGCTCAATAATTAAAATATTGTCCTTATGCTTTGCATAAATTTTATCTCAAATAACTTTAAAAATAATCATATCATAAAATTAATTTTTTGCTATCTATTGACTACTAGCGACCCGGCCCGGCTTCGCATGGGCATAAAGACCTTCCTTTTGAATCACTCTATCTCTTAAAAAAGACCGCAAAATCCGTTGCGTAGTTTTAAAGATTTAATACAAACATACAAAGGGACATAGGGACAGAGAAAGCGACTTAGTTTTATACTATGTAGTGATAGTGATTTAAACTAAAATTGTAGCTCGAGTTCCTGTTTGAATTTTCTATTATGTTATCATACTCAGTTCTTAAAAAAGGAAGGAGGCTTACGTATCTCTGTAGCCACCCAGGGCGCCGTCCATTCATCTCCCCAGCGCATTTATACATTACTCACGGCTCAAGTATCCGATTATATAGCACGCAAAATTTCAATTACAACTTGTAATTAGTTTTTCGAGAGTTTTTCTTTCAGGAAGGAGGGGTATGGGGTGACGTTGAGCGAGCGAGACCTCACTAACTGCATCGCACTCCAACACGGCGCTGCAACGTGCTTTGAGTAATGCCCATGCCACTTATTTGATTATTTTTATGCAATCTGCACAGGAAAATGAAGGATTTATTTCCTGCATGCCCACCCGCTGTTAATTAATTTTACGAAGTCCGAGCTGTTTTGTACCTAGTTCATTAGCAGTTTTGACTGCCTTACTGTGTATTATTTTTAATATTCTATAAGAAATTTATTAGTGCTCATCGAATGGAAGAGGTGTACTGATAAAGGAATATTGAATCGGTACACCTTTACTATTCATAAAAGTACATTATCTTCTACGTTCATTGTGCATAAAAATATAATTCTAAGTATATGCAACAACAGGAACTTCATTTCAAAGATTCATTATATACTCAGCTGCCTTTTGAGAAACACGTATCTACAAGAGATTGTTCGTACTGCTTTTACAGAATAAAAGTTCTGTAGAGAGTGCACGTCTTTCTGTAAGTAGATATGCGAATGAGGCTTTGTGATAGTCTTATTTTATTAATACAGTGTTCGGCTAGTGGCTACTCTTACGTAAAAAAAAATTAATACAGAGAGTTCAAAATTCATGTGCCAGATATTGCTTTCCCGTTCCCAAACGGTCGCACATCACACCATTCCTTAATACACACAAACTAAAAAACATGGCCTCACGCTAATACCATCTTTCCGTTTTTCTGTTTGGATGGAGTAATCTATAACCACACTTCAATATACTTACTTACAAATATTATACTTATTTAACTTATTTTTCTAACCTTGTAATTTAATTTAATTTTTGTAATATTGTATAAGTTGTGATCACTGAATAATGATTCATCTTATTTTATTACCTGTCAGTAAATTAAAAGGTAATTTTACATTGTGCAAAGTAAACTTAATGCCAAAAATATAAATAAAACGTAAGTGTATATTATAACTTTAATAAGCTATAGAGACGAAATATACTTACGTTTGGTTTATATACATTTAAATCAGTTCCTACAAACACCAACTCATCTGTTCTATCCTAGCGAACTGCTTTATACTGTTGACTTTTGTAGGTACTAATTACGTGTTTTGCTTTAACTCTCTGTTAAAATTTATTTAATTATTTGTTTATTAACACACGAAATAGTGAATTCGGTGGATATGTTAAAAATAATAATAATTTCATGTTATTGTAAATTAACCTGTCTAATTCTTCTTCTTTTTCTTAGCGTGTCGATGTTCACCAAACTGTTGGGCATCCAAAGGTATATAAACTTTTGGATGCCCAAAATAGTGGCCGCCCTATTTTGTCCTTACTATCTAAGAATAAAATTAGTAAAAAATATTATTGTAAATGTGCTAGATTTTTATTTAATAAATGAATTATAAATCCATACTTCCATATCCATATCCATACTAATAATATTATAAATGCAAAAGTCTGTCTGTCACCTCTTTACGGCTAAACTGCTGGACCGATTGTTATGAAATTTGGTATGGATATAGTTATGCACTAGGAGTCAAACATAGCCTACTTTCGGGCGCGATATAACCGAGGCGCACGCGGGCGGAGCCGCGGGCAACAGCTAGTTAATATATAATTCAAGGCAACTAGGGATCCCCTTGGTACGGGGACTGACGGCGCTTGAAAAATTTAGGGTAGTAAACATAAATCCAAAAATGAGAACCTATCACTATAAGTACATACTGGGATTACTTATTAATTTAATTGCACAAAGATAAAAAAAAAACTTTTTAAATGACAAAGTTAGTTTATCTATGACGAATGTACTCAATGGGCAATATTGTTCGTATGGTGACCCTTCTAGTAGATTGGCAGCCTCGCCGCTGCCCGCTAATGCACGGAAGCCGGGCCATGCGAATTAATGGCAAGAATAATGGCGATCCCATTATGGATTGCCGCCAACATACTTTAGCCATGAAAAGAACCGAAAGTTACATTTGCGATACTCTGAATACTGAGCGCTCTTGGACGACTCCCCCGCACCACCCGCGGGGTGGCACACGAAATGCTGTGGAGTCGTGTTAATGGAGCTTGCTATTGTTTAGGCAATTGTGGAAATTAAATGCTCTTAAAATAAACTGAGATAATTATATTCTTAGTAATAAAATACTTTCAGTATCATGACAACATATATTTATTTAAGTTCATTACATAATGTAGTTTCTATAAAGTCCCAAGGATAAGTGAAAAATAAATAAAGCTTGAGATATACGATTAATCTAGGACTTCTCTGTACATATCTTTGTTCCTTTGTCACCGACTTTCATGTGAAAGTTTTAGAATGGAAAAGTCTTTTAAAACTGCTTTCAAGAAAATTAAAGCATTAACGGTTCCCATCTAAGAGCTTGTCGGGTAAAAGTGCAGTTTTCGGCCACGAGACGAATACGGGAAGGTGACGGGAAGGTAACCGGACGACGGTCGCACAGTATGAGTACGATTTCGAAAAGACTTGCCACCATGTCCAAGAACGAAAAAAAGAGTTAAAGTTATACACGTATTTTTCAGTAACATCAGTTTCCTCGATAGGCAAAAACTAAATAAAGACATTAACTTGCTCGATTCTTATAGTCCTCTTTCTTTACTTATGTCGACTCTTTTCATAAACAGTTGCGATTTCGGATACTCGTATCATCCTTTTAAGTGATCTGAAATTTGGTTGCATTGCAATATGTTTTTCGAGGCTGACACTCCGTTTAATATTGGATGGAGTGGTGAGGAGATACTTTTGGGAAGTATTTCGTTCATCCTCGCTACCTTAATATTTTATCATGAAAAAATCAGTGCGCTATTGTACTGAGAAAGTAAGGATCTATTACGATAGAGTTTTAAAGTGGTAATAACATAATTATAAGTCTTAAAAACGCATTTTCTTAAATTTAAATAAGTACAAACATTTCCATCGTTATTTTTAGTTTACTGAAAATCGCCAAATCTATTCAAGAAACTGCTACACATGCGTGAAGTATGTCCCGATTCCGACACTCCTTTATTCCTCCCGTCGTCTGAGCTGGAGTCCTCGAGGCCAGCGCCCGCGCGCCGCTAATTGGCAATTTGTTCGATCCTTAGATCTGACATAATGATGCGAGTTCGTTTATTTAAATGATTCGACGGAAACTTCTTTTGCCTCAGAATAAAAGCTTTGCTGACGACGTGCGGTATCTTTAAATAAGATTAAGAGAATAAAATGAGAGTTAATGAAGATTTACTTGTGAATGCTTACATTTTCAGCAATCATTCATTAAGTATGATGTTCCGTAGGTTCGTGTTTGAAATTAGGGTGTAAATTAAAAAGTAATGTGTACCAAAATTAATGTGGATGACGTGACCAAGTGAACTTACCAACGTAATTAGAATTGTTAATTTTCTAATTTGGGTTACGTATACTAACTAAAAATCATCTATTTAATCTTGACCCTTACATAAGTTTTTGTTCAAGATAGTTCGTTTGTGATAATTATGAATATTTTATTATTTTTTTAAGAAGTGTTTAATATTTGAAAATCGCGCGCTATTCGTAATTCTTTTTTTAATCTATGCAAGAAAAGAACGAAACAAGACATAGAATTATTTTAATAGATTGACAGACACTGGCAATGGTAATAATGTACAGCAGTTCAGTAATCGATGTGTTTTTAAACATAAATGTATACAACATAAAAAATGTTCTGTGTCTTATTAAGTTAATATCTAACTATAAATACATCTAAAAGACATAGGTAAGATGGTTTCAGGTTGAGTCAAAATGTTGAATGATGGCGAAGATAAAGGAAGCCCCATCAATGGCTCGTTATAAGCTGATGATTATGTATTTTATATTTATTTTTTATTATTATAAAATAATACATTGCAGATATATATATAATACAATCCCATAAATAAACAAAGCCTTTATGGATTTCATTCATCAGAAAGCGAATGAGAAGGCAATCTGGTCTCACGGAAGTGGCAGTGAGTGTCGGCAAATCCCGCTAATGTGTTTGATCATAACGAAGTGGAAGGCAAGTCCTCTTTGTTTGCGTTTAATTAACGAAAACGTCTGCCTTCATCGTCATTAAGCCGACCACTGAATTAGTCAATATTAATCTGAATTGAACATTTTAATAGTTGCAACTTTCATAGTCTGTATTGAATGCAGTCCCTGGTCTTTATCTATATCCAATATCCATACCAAATTTCATCAAAATCGGTAAAGCTGTTTGCCCATGAAAGTGTAATAGGCAGAGAGACCAACCGACAGAATATGAGTATGGAAGTAGTAGATTGATTTATGTTTTCTTGTTTGCAAGCGTGACACTAAAACTTTATTTGTCTAGAGCTACTTATTAAGTATAGATTTTTTTCGATGATTACATACCTCGGGTAATTAATACGTTAATTAACATATTACTTAACACCTTACCTACATTTCATATAACAACTTATATTTATATGAAACTAGCTGTTCCCCGCGGCTTCGCCCCGCGTGGGACTCAGTTATATCGCGCCCAAAAGTAGCCTATGTTTGACCTCAGGTCGTTAACTACATCCCTACCAAATTTCATTATAATCGGTCCAGCAGTTTAGCCGTGAAGAGGTGACAGACAGACAGACAGACAGACAGACAGACAGACAGACAGACTTTCGCATTTATAATATTAGTATGGAAGTATGGATATGGAAGTATGGATATGGAAGTATGGATGTAGGTAAGTATTTAATTTTACACAAGACATTATTTGTGTGTGTAAAATATCACGATACGAGTTATATATACGACAACTTTTTGTTCGACAGGTAAAAAATAATGCTAAAATATAAATGCATAGGTATTATATAGTAGAAGTAAATCTAGTAGTGATAAATAAGTATGATCTAGATAGATAATTAAAAACAAGAAGTGCATAATTTACTCTCATTATTTTATATTCCAGGTATACTTTTTTTTTTCATTATAATTTGGCCGGGAAATACTAAGTCTGGCAGCGCATCAATTAGCTTTCAAAAAGTTTACGTAGCCTCGTGGCCGAGTGCATCACAGCGTGAAAGTCGATTACGGTGGTCATTAGTCTTCAGTACGCTGACTAATTAATACAACGTTTTGAATAAAGCCTTGGATAATGTTTCTTACGGTAGGGAAAAATCAGAAATTTAATTAAAAAAGTTTAAGTGAGTTTTCACGGGCGAGCGTGCGCTTCGCTCTCAATAAGTCAGCCGACTTTCTGTAGCTGAATTCTTTCAAAAGCTCCAGCTATTTGTAATTAATCACTTAAATTTTTAATACCTACAAAACTAATGATTCACTCGTATTGTAATAAAATGATTAAGAAAGGGTAATTCTTTCTCTTATTCTTACTAAAACAAGAAACTTTCTTAACAACACATCTGTTTTGTGCACAGCAGCCTATCAATAAGCATATCATGTTAAAACTCGCATGGAGAGGGTTTCGTACAATGCCAATGTCAGGTTTTATATTCAATTGTGGTATGATGGGCTAAATACTATTTTTTTCTAAGTGTCTCTTTTAACTACTACTATCGCTATATAGTGGTGTTTTAGTGAACTATTTTCCGTAAGTAAACGTTTTATATTAAATTACCACTTAATTGTCAATTGATCGAATTCTTGTAGGTTTTCCTGTAATCTACAGGCAATAAATTACATTTTGTATTTTTTTTTTCAAAATTTTAGGCTCAGTAGTTTCGAAGATCAGTGGGGTGGTAAATTTTCGTCTTCTTTCATGAATAAAATCAAAACTATATTTGAGATCCTCATAATCATAACCAGCCCTTTCATTTGAAATATAACATGGTAAGATTTGCAAATCTTTTTTCTTTAAACCTAATTTGTCCTCCAAAAATGATTCTTATTTAAAAAAATATTTATTTACTTTGCACATCTGTGTTTGTCACAGGATTACGCCATTCTACCAAATTTCATCTGTTTTGGTCCGGTGACAGACGGACGGACGGACAGACAGACGCACGAGTCCTATAAGGGTTCCGTTTTTTTCATTTTTGTACGGAACCCTAAAAAGTATTAAACAGGGATAAGATTAATATTAAATCGTAAACTGTGAGCACACAAAGCTGTACAGGAAACATTCAAAAAGTGATACAGAATGATCCCATTCCCATCAAAACAAAAAAAATACAATGCCATTATGCTTTTAGTAAAACGCGTGAGGGTATGGCATCAGTCACTAACTCACTTCCACTCGTACACTGGGAACCCGCACACATTTTTGTGAGCTCATTAAAATTACATTACAACTCTTATTTTAACAGCAAACAACTAAACGACGATCGTTAATGCGTCTCGCCGCGAGAATTTTATGGACATTCCCTGCCCTCACTAAAACAACTAACAGACGTATTTATGAAGAACTAAAAGGCAAACAAGAAATAAAGGGCTGCGTGGTGAGAATTATAATGATGTATGTCAGTAATTATCTTTGTTGGTCTTATTAAGAACTCTACCTTCAATTTAAAAACTTTTATACCCACCTACAAACAATACCAACTAAACCAGGAGGATAAGTGATAAATTTTTATAAAGTTTTTTTTCTTTTATCATGTTACCTATTTATTTATTAATAAAGTGTTTCTTTCTCTTATACTGTCTCTTGTATAAGTATTATTAACTTCAAATTTTTAAATAAGCTTGATTTTTGTAGCATGCAGGCCCCTGTAATTAATTAGATATATAATTACATACCTAATCAGAGGAACTTTTTACTTGACCAAAAATATGAATCTGAATATTTGTTTATTGTTATGAATTCTTTTTTTAGATGTTGAATAGTTTTATGCACCAGAATTAATTTCAGAATCATCATCATCATTTCAGCCGCAGGCTGTCCAGTACTGAACATAAGCCTTCCCCAAGGATTTCCAAAATGACCGGTTGGAAGCGGCCTCCATCCAGCGCCTGCCTGCGACCTACTTCAGGTCGTCTGACCATCTGGTCGGTGGGTGTCCGATGCTGCGCTTACCGGTGCGTGTAAAATTTCAGAATGTCCACGCGTTTCTATCGTATTCCAGTATTCACTCTTTGTTTGACAATGTAATGTATTTTTAAGCGATTTAAAAAAAAGAGGTGCATCATCTTTTATATTCCTTGTTTGCCAATTAGCACGACTACAAAGCCCCTGTTCGTTCAAATATTCCAAATAACTTATCGAAAGTGAGAATTACCTTAAGTGCTTTTCGCAAATGGAATTGTATATTTGATTGGTAAATCAAAGGTAAAAACGCTGATAGGTGCAAGTAGCATGTAAGCGGTGTGCTGATAGCTACCCAAGTACCTAAATATTGGATTAAAATATATTGATTATAGCTACTCGTACATGATATTTGAAAGTATCAATTCCAGATAGGCCCATTTGCTTTTATAAAATGTGTGTCAGTTTGTAGCAGCGGTGTTTAATTGTTTCGGGCTAAACGTTGCATTTTTAAATGGAATCTTACTAAGTTTGGCACATTTATTCCCTGGGCAAAAATTTGGGCAAAAATCGGGAAGTTAGCTGAAGTGTTATTTGTAAACAGTTTTCGATTATATTCGGAAGAAACACTGTAAGTATTTCAAATTATGTACAGGTTTTTGTGAAGAAAATAAAACACAAAGGAAGAAAAAGTCTGTTTATACTATTAACAGAATTAGTCATAATTTTGTATAAAAAGAACAGCTTTATAGTGTTTATTTAGCTAGTGTCGAAAACCAGGTTGCTCTTTGGGTCACTGTCCACTATTGTAAGCAAGCTTTATTGTTGATTTAGGTCTAGGACCAAAACATAATATTACTCACATGATCATCTTCATGCTTCCTTCTGAATTTGGCCGCGTATTTCTTTGTCAACCAGGGGTAAATAGTATCAAAACCTGAAATGTTTTTATTTTGTTTAAAGACCGTTTCCTAATGTACTGGTCATAATAAGTGGCGATATTATAAGAAAATTCTATAAAGAATACCCAATAGTAAAAATGTGTATGAGTAGAGTAAGTGATAATAAGGTCATGTAGGTTAGTTAGCATGTTGGGCATCTTTCAAAGGTCTAAGCTTGGCGGAGATGACAGATGTGCACTTTACAAGCCATGATTAAAATATTACCCAAACGACATATATATTTTCTGATATTTGGCCTTTTTCATTGTCACGTTACATTTAATTGTGTCACTTAATTCATAGGTGTGTGAATATTTTTCAATATTTTCTTTGCTATATATCTCTACCAATTAAGTATCCTTCAAGAATATGTATAGAGCAAGTGTGACTCTCCATTTCAGTGCAAATTTAGTTATCCATCTTATTGACTTGGTTAAGTAGATATTTTTATATATCATGTTTAGTTAGCGGGGGAATAGATAGATATAGAAGAATATATATAGATAGAGAATAATAGAGAAGACTTTTATTTTTACACCTTTCTTATTCTAAGCTCTACATTCGTGGAAATTTTTGGGAATATTCTTTTTAACTTATTGTATGAACAAGGTTTATAACATATTGTAAGTACCTATCTTATCAGCTAATTTCAACTCCCGACATATAATAAGTATATATACCCCATCAGTTCATAAGTATATTAAGTGGAGTAGAGCGGTTCGGTACAAGCAATCAAATTGTAACATTAAATAAAACAAATGTATGTAATCATTAAATAAATATATTTATTTACATAGTAACGGCAAAATTAATCATTAATCTGTCGATGTTTACGAAAGTCCGAAACATTTTTATTGTGATTTCTAATCGTAGGTATTTTAAAGTTGACGTTTTTATTCTAGCCAATATTTATAATTAACGACAGTTCAATGTTTTTTATACATATAAATACATCTTTTATTGTAGAAATCTTTATTTTACAATAGCTATTTATATGAAACAAAAATATATCATTAATCGATTTCACATACCGTAGAACAAACGCAATGTTTAAGCATTGTAGGTGTATCAATTGATACCTTTATTTATATTTGCGAACAACATTCACTGAAGCCGTGGCAGAAAAAGAAAATTAAATGTCTTAAACATTTATTTTATACAGAGGTACTTAACTAACCATTGCACCACTTCTGAGTACCAGATATCACTATTAAATTTACATTCGTAGCTCCTTTGTTAAAACTAATTATTTTAACGCAAACTTTTCTTTGGTAAAAACATAACATAAAACGTTTATCTAACCAATCAAAAATTATAAATGAAAAATCATGCAAAACTTCATACCTTGTATGATAACAATATTTAGTTCTTAATGTACACACAACTTCATAACAATGAGATCGATTTTATTATCAATTACTATAGTTAGGATCTGAATTGTTATTGTTTATGCAATGAATAACAAAAAATAATCATGCACCTGTGATAAGCTAATTGCGCATTAATTAAATTAACCAAAAATAGATAGTAATATGTGCTAGTATCGACATGTTTATCTGTTGACAAATATGGACTGGCTGAGCGCAAGATGTGGTACTATTATTTAGTAGAAGCGAGAGCGCGTGTCCTACACACGCGGCGCCGCTATCTTAACATGTAAACAAGTGCTCAAATCGTATACATAATGGAAATATCGTGTTCTGACAACGTTATCGCGACTCATCCCGGACACTTTGTAAAGTGGCCACATATCCATGGTCCGCCTTCTAGCCTAATGTACTCTCGTGCCGAGCTTTTAAAATATATTTGCCGAGGCGACTCGATGTAATTCTGCACTTAGCCGGATTTACAAACAACGCAATTCTAATAGTCGCAATTTCAATTACTTAATAGAGATTCATCGAAGTATTTGTCCAAAATTACAGTGTTGATTGGTAGAAATGATAAAAGATAATAATGAAAATTGTCTATAAGTATTGTTACAGGGTGGATGACAGTGATGACAAAATTCTGAAGATTAAAATAGAACGCCACTCTACTGTGTGTGTAGGTAGAGACGGTCGAGAGGTGGTCGGGTGCCAGCGGTGTCCCGCATCGAAATCGCTCGAGGCCTGTGCGTCTCGCCTGTACTCAGTGAGGTTTCACCTGCAAAATAATAAAAATATTAAGCAAATAGAAATATTTTATTGCATCATAGAAAATACATACTTACATGAAAATATTAATATATATACGAATAAAGAAATCTCAATAAGTTTAGATTATATTGTAATAACCGGCAGCTTTTTTGAAGTCAAACCTATAGAAAAGTTGCCAGTAGAAAAGAGATTAAAGTATATTCGAATCTCCTATTTTCATAATTGGCTCTTATGAAACCCACGGGAAGAGAGGTGGTTTATTCTTTAAACATAAAGGCTTTAACTTTTTAAGTAAGTATATATTATTGTCCTTAAAATGTAGAAGAGTTGGTGCTTAAAATTTATGTATTTCTCTACCACTCTAACGTTAGAACCAGATGATTTGGTGATGTTATAAAATAAATACTCACCGAGGCGAGAAGTCGGCGGGGCATCGTCGGTCATCGCGCGGCATCGCATACGTCGGGGTCTGGCGGGCTGCCGTAACCGCTGGACGCGTCGTCGGCGCCGGCGCAGCCCCCGCCGTCCTTGTCCAGAAGCGGCGCTGCACCGGGCGCACTCACTGCACAACCCGCGCCCCCCACGTACCCGCCGCTTGGAGACTGCTGACAAAATATTCATTTAAAGATCACATTCAAATGTGCGCTCGATTCCCACGTCGAACTCCCGACTGTAGACCGTGAACGCAATCAAAAAGTCGATTAGAAATGTCGCGCGGCTGAATGGGTTTCCTCTACTCGCGCGGCTCATAAAATGAAATAGATTCCCCCACATTCGCATTCCGACAAGCATTCGTACGAGAAAGATTAATGATCACAAAAGAAACATAATAAAGTGGAGATAGAATCTTCCACTAACAGTGTCCTTGTGGGAGTTATTTACTTCGAAGAGCCGACTTTTTCACGTGCCCTTTATTTGGGAAAGATACATCTAAAAATGCCAATTTAGATAAAGGTCCCTTCCTTTGTTATAATTATAATTAAAAAAACATTTTGTTTAGGAGGTACTGTTGGACATTCATAGATAGTTTATGTAAAGCGGTTCAAGTAACTGCATGGCAGTTTATCCTTCGCCTTTTGAACATATACGATTTCAGTAGGTAAATAAATTGGATTCCACTCCAATATTTAATTATTACACTGAATATTTACGTGGGTAGGTGTAAATTAAACTAGATTTGCTATATGGAATTAGGTTTAAAATGGTACTTATGTCTTGTTATGAACTAACAGACATAGACATATGAAATTGGTAAGTATTATAATGATGCAAACAGCCACTTGTTTCGTTTGCTACGGGAATAATAGCGCCTGTTTGCGGCTATTACGTAATTGGGTGTAGAGCGCGATGCCTGAGAGCGGGATGCGAAGTATAGCGGAGCCCTGCCCTGCGGGCTGCGTCCACGTCAGCGGACACGTGATGGGGCCGTAACATCCGACCATGAACATATTCTGTGGGAACCGACAATATGAGACAGTAATAAAACGTTTATGTCATTACTTTAATATCGCGACGATACACCATAAGACACCAACTGTATCGTTTCAGAAATAAACATCTGCAGCTACGCCTACTGTCACACAAATAGCGCCGTATGACATGAATAAAAGGGGTCAATCAATAGGCTAAATTGTGGCTATTCAAAGATATCTGGTCGGAGACTAATAATGACGACAGTCTAGACTTAGAATTTAAAAATAACTTTATAGTAACTATTCTTGATATATTTACCTGTAACCCACTGACTTGCCGCCGAATGTGCGCCAGCCCGCTGGGGTTGGCGGCCATGCTCGCGAAAACTAGTCTCTCCTCGTAGTCGTACTCGCAGAGTATCTTGTTATCACACAGATAAAATCTGTCGCCTACGCAAAACCTGTATCAAATTTATATTCATTTTACATATTACTCGTGCTGTGATTCCGCTAACTACTGCACTCACATATAACTTTCCCATTCACATCAGTTATTTACTTGACATTCGTAATGTAGATTTCAGATTATGTCAGGCAGATGTCATTTATGCAATGTGGTTTTACGAGTATTATCAGATTTTATAAGTATGAGAAACAAAAACAATAACACTAAAGTAAAATACTCAGAGATAAAAAGCTGATGGAACTTCTGAACTGTACGGGAGATATTTTTTAAATCTCGTCACATCTACCTACTGCCAGTCTGTCTCTTCAAAAGATATGATAATGATGTTAACGAACGATTCAAATGCTTACACCCAAAATGTAATAAGTAAATTGTAAATAAAAACATGTTCCAAAACTTCACCTGTGATTGCACTGTTGACAAGCAAAACATTCTAAGTGGTAGACGAAGCTTTTGGCTCGCATAACCATTTCGAAGGCGGGAATGACTTTGTTGCACGCCACACAATTGCCTGTGGCACCAAATAACCTGTTAAAAAATAACAGGGCTATAAACGTAACGTAAAATACAACTTAAAAATAACAGGTAAAACGCACGCTATATTATTATTTTAAACTGGCACATCAAAAAATATACAATCAGTGACCTAAGTATTTTTGAAGGTACTTGAAACTCGTTTTTTACCGGTCACATAATTTTCGTACTCAGGGGTATCTAACATTTTATTCACCACTCAAGTGCCCAATCTGTTTTACCTTTAAACCTACTTAAGTAATTATTTGATTTTTGAAAATAATAAAGTAGCTGTTAGCTTTTGCCCAGGGCTCCGCTCCCATGGGAATTCTGGGGTAAAATGTAGACTATGTGTTTTTCAAGGGTCTAAGCAATCTCTATTCCAAATTTCAGCCAAATCAGTTCAGCCGTTTTCCTGTGAAAGAGTAACAAACGTCCATACAAACTTTCGCGTTTATACTATAGTAGGAAATAGGATTATTCCTTATCAAGGTAGGTGTATATTACGGCAATCAAATTTTTTTTTTTTGCATTAATCGAAGCTTATTAATTTTCAGGTAAGTACCTAAGGTAATCCCTTTTGCAGAGCATAAGGTCGGCTTTGTAGTATAGCTTAGAGCCCACCTCCCCGAGGCGGCAGTCACAGCAGCCGCACTTGAGGCAGTCCTCGTGCCAAAACCTCTCCATGGCTTTGAGAAGGAACCGTTCTGTGATGACCTTCCCACATTGCGCACATAGTCGGGCGCCCCCGGTGTTGCTCGTTACGCCACTAGTTAGGTTGTACTTGTTTTCTTCTTGTTGACCTGCAATGAAAATCTCCTGTTACGACGAACAAGTAAGAAGAAGCACTTGAGAATTCATAAATAACAACAAAAAATCTTTACCTAATAATAAAAGCAAATAAGATGTGTTTATTATTACTAAGATCCTAATTTACTCTGTATCTACTACAGTTTAGAAAAAAAATATATTTATTTACTATGGCTTTTGCACAAAGCTCTCTAAACGTAGCAATTTTGAGATAAAAAATCTTCTAGTAATCGATTCTAGATTTTTTATATTTGGCTACAAATTTATACACATTATACCTATACGTTATATGCCATTTATCGTATTCATCAAACTCTAAGTGGGTTCTGCCCTAAAGTAACTACAACATACAATTTAAGCAATCATTCCATAAATGCTTGGTTATACCAACATCGTTTGAGAGGTGGCATTTAAAGCAATGTCAGTAAGCACCAGCGTACTCGGCTTCCCAGAACGTTTAATTTAAATAATCAACTTGGTAAATAACAATTTTATCATTCAAATTATGTGCTTCATTTATAAAGCCAGTATAAATGATATAATCGAAACTTATTCTGTCGACTTTATTTATTATCGTAATTAAATTAAAAATTCTGTTCAGTTCGGTGATGTGTCTCTTGAATTTAATATCATCAGTTTACCAGTCTTGACCTTATCATACGACATAATTTCTGTATTTTCGTTTATTTGGTTGGTCTATGTAAACTTTTCCTAGCTAATCATTTCAGATGATAAAAAAAAACCTTTGTTTTTGTACTTATATCTAGTACTAACATCAACAAAAAAGAGTAATTAGGTATTTAAACAGGATGGTGGTTAATTTAAATTAAAGCTTGATCGTAGGTAATGAAGTCTGTTTCGCTACGAACAATCGGGTAATTGTTCGTAATACACGACTCATTATAGCATTAAGCTAGACTCTATTGTTTTCTACTGCATAATTACCTCAATTAATTCGAGCAAACCAGCCCTGCGTGTCACGCAGTCGTTGCATCTGACGTAATTTAGATGCGCATACGCATTTTTCTCACACAGGAAAAAATAGCAATAGAATAATGGTTAATATTCAACATAACATGTCCTCTTATCCGCTATAAAAATTAATCGACACTTCATTCTTAATATGGCTGAACAACGAGTTTTAACAAGCAAATGTATGAAGAGAAATATTTTAAACGGTTCTTGGCGACAACCAGACGGCATAAATAAACGGCCGCCTTTAGTAAACAATCAGTTCCAATTTATCGGCACACCGTCCACATAATAATAGTGCGTACGTCAAACCAATCAAGGAACCAATTGAAGGGGTAACTAGGTGGACATAACTCATAGCAATCGATCACTTGCGCATCACCCACTACATACCGTTTATTGAAGCCGACTTCGTGACAATAAAATTAATTGGAGTATATTAATGACGGCTCGTTAATAATAAAATAATAAAGATGACATACGACCAGTGTTGGACGTCGCAATTCGCAATTAGTTCGCTGCAGGGATCTAACAACCGCGCCATCGCCACCCACGCGGCCTCCCCCGCCAGTACTGCTTGCTTTTATTACAAACTCTGCTTATCAGATAAAAATCCAAATGATAATAAAAGAATAAATCTGGTGTTTAAAAAAGATAAGTATTATTTATTTTTAATAGGTACGGGTGTCTTCTTTTTTATCACATTATTGAAAAAGTATTTACTTCCTAATTCATCACCTCGTGTTTAGACGATTCCATACCTTTATATTTTTGGTGCAACGTGATAGTTTATTAGTTTTTCTTGTTAGTGTTAGTTGTGATTAGAAAAAGGGTAGTATGGAAAAAAAAATATATATTTATTCTAACAAAACGATGAAAGTTAATCAATTCAGCTGTTTACATCCGCGGCGCATACATATTAGGTAAGTATATTTCTGCAGGATAAAAAGTATCGGAGGTTTTACCCGGAGTTATTCACGATTCTTGGTAGATTTCCGTGAAAATGCAGCGCGGCGGGCACGCGGTGGTCTGCATGTTTTGACCATTTCAGGCCATGCATGTTGTTAATGCTGTAATTACGGAGCTGCGCGGCGATCTAATAGCCCATCGATTATACCGATTCACAGACTCAACGTGTTTAGCATCCTTATCCATATCGATTACAGACAAACTTTAGCTAAAGTATTTACAATTTTCTATAATAATTGTTTTTGGAAAATTAGAAGAAATAATAATTAAGTTGTTATTTATTAACATGTTTAATTCATTATCAAACATTTATATAAATTTGAAGTTGGTCCCAAAACTACTTCGTTGACTAGCCATCCGTTGTTCAGCATATTAGTTGAGTCGGTTCCGTTTTTTTCCATAAAGAAATAACTTTTTAATTTTTAATTATATAATTTTTTAAAGGTTGAACTAATTAAATAAATTTATTTATTTAATTAACATTCCAGAAGTGTTTCATCTTAATGACATAGAATATATATATAAATAATACCCAAACCAGTCATATTGAGGCCTTGGAAGGAATAGCGTTGTCTGACTTATATTCAAACAAATTATTGAGTAGGCCACATGACGAAAGAACATTGCTAATGGCACTTAAATGGGTACAAAGTCTTAATTAATACAAATTAATCAAGCCCAAATACAAGGTGACTGCTGTAAATCGTTGAGGAGTTCCCTCGACTTTTTTTTGGCTGCATCATTAGATGGACTCTAAACCTTCATTAATTTGTAGTACTTAAAACTATTTGATGAAAAAGTAAACAACCGTGCTAGTCGCCCTACGATATACAAAAGTTCCCCTCGTTTTGTCTGAGATGCCATCATCAGATCCTAGCTTATCACGGTACCACCCTTCGGATATCTCCTTTTCAACAAAAAAAGAATCATTAAAATTGGTACGAAGAAGTTATCTTCGAACACCCATAAAGTGTAAATTTATACTTATATATGGCCGAATTGAGAAACCTCTTCCTTTTTTTTTTGAGGTCGGTTATAAAGAAATAAGTACATTTTATTAATTGACATCGCCACTGTACATGTTCTGTTCGTATAACAATAAGGGGAGATTTAATAATGTGGACTGTACTTAAATATCGAAGTGAAGGTGCTTCGTCTTATTTCATTTTTATTACCACCGGCGGGCCGAGAATTTGATAGAGACTTGGCTCCCGAACTGGCCTGGCAGTATAATTTCGCCTACACAGCCAGTCGCTTGCCGCCAACGTATTAAGGCGCCGAAATGAAAAGAAATCCGAAAACGGATGAAAAGTAATTTATTTTGTCGCGAGCGAGGCGACAATGGCTCTAGCATATTAGATATATTGTGCCTTTGGAGTTAAAGCGGAAATGCGACCATGCTATACGCTAAACCGCCACTCTATCCGCTCGCTCTCGGGCCACTCCAACTTAAAATTAATTTTCTAATTTCACCGCGAAATTACTTCTAAACACAGGATCTAATTGGAATCTGTAATGGCCTTTTGTTCCGAAAATCCTTTCTTAGCATGGAAACTCATTTCCGAGTTGTGGAAGCTCGTATGGAGAGCGCCGCCGCACGGTACCTGATGTTCACACCTAGCTGACATACAACACAACAAGCTCTCTAACGCTTTAATATACGGGCTTTAGTTTATTAGCTTGCTCGCCCTAGTCTAATGGAAATTATAATTTCAGTTACGGGCTTTTGTCCGTATAAATGTTTTAACTCTATTAATGGTCTCTATAAGTTCTCTTAAGCAGTTTGACTTAACTTTTTAGTCATGTGAACGAAGATTAAATAATAAGGCATGTAGGCAAATAAGTGGTCTTTGTTTTTTAGTTCTATTTATATGATCGTGTTTATAACTTTCATGTTTATTTTATAAGACTTCAATCATTTTTAGTTACTCAGAAATTATATAAAATTAGAATGACAACGTCGAAATGGACAAACTTGACATTGAGTTATTTTATTTAGGAGATGTTTCTTTAATAAATCTCTATATATTATTTACATTGTACTGTAATACAGTTAGATTAGTAAAAGTTTTCTATTCACTGCTGACCTTTTATTTCAACAAGTTCTGTAAGGTTAGACAATGACGATACAACTGAAATGTCGTCGTTGCTCCTATAACACACTAACGGTCCATAAAGCTAGTATCAAGAAGTCATGCGTTCTCAACACAGCATTGGCAACATTCCTCTGATTCAATTAAATGCCAGGTTATTGTAATGAGCCCGCATCACGGCGCTCCACAATCGTTCCGTGCAATTTACAATCGTTCATTGCGTTTTGCAATTAACTCGCCCCCCGTACCAACATAACATGTTTACATTGACTATTCATCATTCTATGTTCGATTTACATGGAAAATATACATATACGTAAATGAATTAGTATTTTTATGGAAGAAAAAGAAATGCATAATGCAGTTAAATGCAAGAACGAAGTAGCATATCATAAAGATGATAATTGGTCTGATCAAAAGAGGGAGCTCGATAGCCTAACGATAGTGCGCGTCAAGCGACGGTGACGGCGAGTGATCGGCCATGTTTGTATTAGTCGCCATTAGTGGCATTTCTATCTTGAGCTCCTCCGTGATTCAGAAGGCACGTTAAGCCGTTGGTCCCGGCTATTATTGGTAGATGGCAATCGTTAGGCTATGTCAGATGCCTTTAGGCAGCCTAAAAATCTGGCAGTGCTGGCCACTCACACACCCGGGTCATGTTTCTGTGTGTGTGGTTTCTCTGTGAAAAAAGGGTTACGGAAGGCAGACGGCAGTCGCACATGTAATAAGTAACCAGTTCCGCCAAATTAGGACCATGATTAATAGCGTACCATGGGCTCTGACGCGTAAGCTGAAGATGCGATCGGGAAACACGCTCGGACGAAGAAGATAAATGGTCTGATTAAAATGGTACAAGACGATAAACACAGACTCATCTAGAAGGTCGTAGTATTTTCCGAGTAGTTTCAGAATAATGTCTTGGACTGAAACAGAAAACCTTCAGCGGCCTTTTTCATAAAAAGTCCTATATGAAATACACACTACAATATGCGTGCGATATATACAAAGCAAGATTCCGGAACCAGCTTTGCCAGCTTCCCGCTAAGGATAGCAATGATATTAGGTGGCGATCTCGATCGATTCAGTTGTAGTTTAGGCAAACTCAATTTCATGTTCTAGGTAAAGATATAGTTTTCGATTGGATTCTTAAGACAACGATGTGTTGGCTAATGATTTACAAAGATCTGTGTCTCATAGATTTATATGATGGATTCAGTGATATATATTTTTCCAATATAAAAAATAAACAAATGCAGTTTTCTAAACATTAGAAAATCACAAAGATAAAAGTGTTTTGAATGACCAACAACATTGTGCTCAAAACATAATACGGAAATTCCCATCTAATACGACCAATCTAAAATATTTTAGCATAAATTATGTCGTGTGGAAATATATTACGAAAATAAAACTCATGTATATGAAATAGTTTAGAGTGGTGTACTAATGGATTCGTTTAATGATTGCGGTTGCAGCTGTTCTAAATGCTCATACAATATATTTAGTTTGAGTCTTCGGTCACTCATTAAACAATGGAGTTGATTGCGTTGTTGCGATATCCATTATGCGGGCGTAATTAGATTTAACCAAATGCGGGTTTCGCATTAATAGCTAGTAATGTAAAAACTAAGCCGCACAGGATGCTCGCCCTAAATTATTAACATTACATTTTGCCATCCATACCTGCTTGGTAAACTGCATGCTAACTGCATCATTACAAAGAATCGTCTTTCTGAACAAAGGAGCCTTTATGTATATTATTTAACTTAAGACCAAAGTCCCCTTTTGCTATGAAATATACAAGGTTGTAAATCAGATTAGTAAGTAGTGTGTAATTGTTAATAACAAGGTGAGGTCGTAGCAGTCCGACGGCAGCTTATTAAAATTCCAGCTGACCTATGGCTGAGGCAGTGGCGCCGCGCCCTAGCTCACACCCCCGCTCAAAACCAACCATCGTTAACATTTCCGTTATTAAAAAAGTACGAGACTTTGTCATCAGAGGAGTTAGTTTTTTTTTAATTAAAATTATGGAATTGATATTACTTTTACGCTGAAACTCGCTTCCTAACTCAACCTTGTGAAAGTTTAAATTAATTTTTAAATTAAGCCTAATAGCAGTGGTAAGCGATAAGGAAAAAGTTTCTAGCAATTAAATTTTAATAATTTGATGATCCAAATCTGTATGTTTTTAATTATTTAGTAGGTACTTACGAATAATCCCATTGATATTTTACTTATTTTTAAAGTTTCCATACCCAAAGGGAAAAATGGGACCTTATTACCTTTTATAATATATTTGTATATATATATATTTTTTATTATCACGCTGTTTTATCATGCACACATTTATTATTAAGACTCCACTGTTCATCCATCCGTCTGTCACCAGGCTCTATCTCATGAAAGTGATAGTTGAAGTTTTCACAGATTATGTATATCTGTTGCCGTTATAACAACAATTAAAAAAAAATAGAATAAAATAAGTCATTTAGTAGGGCTACCATACAACAAAAGTGATTTTATTGCCGTTTTATATTACCTTAGCTTCGTGCGAGAGTCCGACTCGGACTTGGCCGGTTTTATAATAGATATATTATTATAAAAAAAAGATTGTCACACAATTCAGAGTATTTGACATAATAATTTTTCCCAAGAAACAAAAACCAACTCCTATTTGTTAACTGGGGCCAACTAGAACTAACTGGGGCTAACTAGAAAAACTCAGACACCTAAGTAAGCAGGGTCAATTGACTTAGTACTTCAATAGACTATAAATAAAGGATAACAGTAGCAGTACTCAACAAAATCGGATTATTTATTTTGTTTGTTATTTCAAATTGTTTTAAAAAGTACGTCAATAAAATTATACGTTTTAAAGTAATGATAGAGTAATGGGGTCGCAAACATAAAAAATAAATATTCAGCCGAATTAAGAACCTCCTCCTGTTTTGAAAGTCGGTTGAAAATAATATTTAAATAAGTATATATTCTGTGCAATTACGTTAAACTATTTCTATAATTCTTTTTCTAAAAGTACCCGTTTTATAGTCTCAAGTCGTCAAGTCTCTTCAATCAAGTTACAAAAAACCAATATATTATCGCTGATGCCAGAAATATAATGTACTGCATTGTGGGTGTGGAAGATTGGTGTGTGTTTCTTATATTTTAATCAGAGTATTGCTTGTTTGTATTCGGCTCTCGGCCCGCCGCCCGTCCAATACACATTTACGATCGCCGCTGCTTCCAGGGCCGCACTCTAAAGGATAAACACATCGATAAAGTTACACACATACCTAATACAGATTAACTTTACAATTTGTAGGAACATAAAAATAATGATTAGGACCTCGAAAATTAGTAATTAAAAATAATGATCACTCCGAAATTTATCAAAATTAGCAATTTAGGCTTTAAAATGTAGAGACATAATATGGTCCGACAGTATTAGTCATTGCAATAAGGTTTAAAATTAATAACAATCATTTATAATTGCTTTATTTTTGCCTGTATCATTTCGAAGGCTTGTAATAATAACTCAGATAATGTTAATATAGAGTCTACCCCCAGAAATCTTTGTGGTATAGGTACATATTAAGATTTCTGTGCACTACACTTTCACAGATAAGTATACATTGTATTCCTATTACCAGCAACAATCAAACATGTACCAAGTCAGACAATCTGCGTCATAAATTATTTTCTCAGAAAGGCTCCGGGCGAAACTTAAGCCTGACATAAGTGGGCAATAAACTTCAGCCAATTTGGAGATTCGCATCTGGAGGCTCTTATTAAAGCCCGAAAGTTAGTCCTATTCATCCATCACTCGTAATACGTGTGTGAGTTATTGTATGAAAAATTGAAGAATAAATTGAGTCGCTGCAGCAGCGGCGAGACATAAATCCCAACTGAGCCCTCAATATTGTTTTAAAGGGGAAGTGGCCATAAATTTTATCAGGGCCGCCCAGAGCCGCGGGCGTCGCGCTCACTCGCCACGCCACGCCACGCTGCGCCGCGCCGCACTGCCGCACTGTCCCCGCAATTTTCCGCTGCTGCCTATACCACAAAATATTCAAAAACAAAAGAGTATCGCATAAAAATATACGCTGCACTATTTAACTTTACACCGTACATAGACAATTCAGCCTCAGCATATAGTATTTACGCTCTTAAACTAGTGAGTATTTTCTATATATGTGTTATGTATTTATAGTATGTATTATTTACTGAATTTATTAAATTCGTCAGTTTAGATTTTACATAAAATACTTTTACTTAAGGTTGCCTTCATTAGGAAAGTAGAACAGAACTTTATTTTTTTGAATTGCAAACTAGAATGCTCATGGATACAGAGTATGCAAGTGTGTTGGCTTTCAAGCTTCCTATAATCAACTAATTAGAGTAGGGAATGCTTCCCATCCCTATAAAATACTTACTCGATTTATTTATTTATAGATATTAATTTAATTTTACTACATAATATAAAAATGGCGAAGTACTTTTCCAACCTTTTATTCAACCGGTAGTGCACTGTTTGACTAGATAGATGTACTTACTCTTTATTGTATCATTATCAAACAAATTATACATGTTGATACAAATATAAACAATGTGTACAAAGGCAAGACTAGATACATCAATTATATGTTATAAGTACATTTCTTTCAATTTTTATTTTAATAGAAAATTACACTGACCAAAATTATATTTTTTATTATCTGTCAGTGTATTTTATGGAACTATTGTAAATTTGAGAGCTATGGAATTTGTACTAATAAATTAAAATTAAAAATTAACAAATAAATAAATGTAAAGTTTCGTTTCTGTTAACTTGTTTATTTGATACTGCCAGTGCATCCGATGCTCATGTGAATTTGTTGTGTTATTTCTACTGAAATTGAAATCCATCTCGGAGATAAATGCTGCTTTCATGAGCGATACTATCGATCTACGCATTGTTTTAAGATATCTTGCCAAGTTCATGTAGGTAGTGTTAATACGAATAAATGCTTTTTGTTTAGGTTAATTCAGCAAAAAATTAATTAAAATTAAAGTGCGGTTCCCTTTTTTGCACGTGTTCTAATAAATTATTAGTATATTTTTTCTACATTTTCTATTACTAGAAAAGTCTCAAAAAGAAGTCAATGTAAAACATACAAGATCCCCGCAAAGATTAAAACTACAATCAGCTTGCTAGAAAAACGCGATCCTTAGACAATATTGTGGGGCACAATAAAAAATCGCTTATTTTTATCAATACGATCTGGGTGTCGGACATTTCGCATAAATGTGATATTGCAATATCGTTCGTCCCCTTTTTAATATCGCGACGGACGCTGCCGGCCGGTTTATGGCACAACCCTTCCCGCGTTTTATTCGCGACCTGTTTGTCCTAATATGAATATTATGAAAAATTTACGTCAGCAAAACGAGATTGCAACGGCGACTTGTATATATATTGTTTAGATTGGCGTTGACATTCTGTAACTGATATGATGGTCTCTTAAATATTTAATTGTCCCTATTTATTTATTTATCACGCATATTATAACATATCAATAACGTTAAATGGAGATGTACTCGATAATATATTTAAATACAAAATGACTTACTGTTTGCATTGTCAGGTTTGTGCATGGCCGGTGGATCACGGATCATGGTGACGTTGTCACTAACGCATCACATAAAATATGTTAACAGTTCCCTGAAACAATGGAAAATATATTAATTTGTCGTCCTTCTGCACTGCAAAAACATTTTAAAGGTAAAATTATTTTTATTCACTTAAAATTACATATAATTCATATCGTATTATCTATAGATATGCTAGACTATATAATAGACCGGTAAGCGCAGCGTCGGTCATCCACCAACCAGATAGATGGTCAGATGACCTAAAGAAGGTCGCAGGCAGACGCTGGATGCAGGCCGCTTTCAACCGGTCGTTCTGGAAATCCTTGGGGGACGCCGTCCAGCAGTGGACGGCCTTCGGCTGAAATGATGATGATGATGCTAGACTAGCTTTTACTATGACTGATTTGTAATTATATTTGACGCCATATGCATTAATGTAAATGTAAATTTTATTTTCTATGGTAGCTAAGAAAAATTGCGATTGAGTAATTTTATAACATAGTGCGACGAAGAGATGGCCGATGGGGCAAAAGGTTCTCGAATGACGACCACGCACCGGTAAGCGCAGCATCGGACACCCACCGACCAGATGAAGGTCGCAGGCAAGCGCTGGATGCAGGCCGCTTCCAACCGGTCATTATTTTGGAGATCCCTGGGGGAGGCCAGCAGTGAACAGCCTACGGCTGAAATGATGATGATGATGTATTTTATAACAAAACTGAAAAGAATTATGTTCATCCTATTAAACTACGATACCACACTCAAGCTTTCAACGGGGCTTTCAACCCAAAATATTATATGATAGCTCTACCTACGCTACATGATATTTTAGTCATGTAGAATGTAAATAATAAATTGCTTGCTATAAAATTGATATAAAATCTCTCTTCAAGATATATGAACTCGGTTATTTCGCGACAAAAAGTAGCCTATATTTGATACCAAATTTCATAAATATCAGTCTGACAGACAAACAGACGGCCAGACAGACTTTCGTATTTGTAATATTAGTACGTAGTAAACAAAGTGTAAATAAAACAATAGATATATTCACAAAGGACACATTCGCCAAATCTACATATCATGCAGATTTCAGCGATTTTTATTGTTAAAGAATTCTAGCTGGAAGGCGATACAGCGGGAGACGCCCAGGCAACACGCGTCTCAACGAAACCTCATTAGAATAAACGATATCCTCTCCTTACGTCCACTCCGCGCGAGACCTTATTACTCCGACAAACTGCCGTCAAACGGCAACAACCTTACCCCTTCACGATTTCAAATAAACTCTACCATTCTGCAAATAAGACCTCTTTCTCTACCACACCGCTATATCAGGATTCTTCGCAATAACTTTCAACCTTGCAGGCTTACGATTTAGAGTCCAATTTCCAACGGAATTTGAATAACAAACGCACTATCAGACGGTATCCCTTCAAGGTTGAGACGTCCATGCAAAGCTGTAAATTGAAACTTGAGGGAGGCATTAATAACCCTTGTGGGTTGATTTAGCGTATCTTTTATATTTAGAAATGCCTCGTCATTATTTTGTATTACTTGTCAACTTTTTGATAAAGGTGACAATCTATTAAAATATAAATATATTAGTAACTATCCCATAACACAACTGTCGAACTTACTTCGGACAAAGAAAATATACACTTCGGGTCTAGTTTCAGCTAGGTGATTTGTCCATATATTTATTTCTATACTAAAAATCATCTTAGGTTGTATATACTTATTTTCTATCAATTGGAAAAGTACAAGGAATGTATTTTAAGAAGAGTTCCGACAAAAAGCTATAATATTCGATCAATAAAATAAATTAAATTTTAATTTGTCAACTGCAATTGTTGTAAAGAATTTATGCAAAAGTTCAATTTCTACATTATTCAATAGCGTTTGCAAAGTTCGAAGAAACAGTCTGATTTCATGAATTCATTGTTTTTGCAAATAAAATTGAACATTTTAACTGTGACGACCAGATGAAACGGTAATGAATGACATTCATAATTTTATTATAAGTCGTTGAAATATAACACATATATACCTATAAAATAAAAACAGAATATGCTATGAAATTGATGAAAAATTTTTTATAACCGCATCGAAATTCCCATCAGCACCTGTTACAAAGGCGGCTATCAAATTACCCGCGACATATCCGCGGCAAGTGAGCACGCCTCCATCCATAAATACGGTATTCGTTATGCATTTCTCATATTCATGAATCCGTTTTATTGGCCCCAATAAAATATGAACATCTCAGAATGGATATGAGAGAGCGGGCAAATCTAATATGGATTGCGCCGGATTCGGTCCGATTGGCGGGTCGGGCAGCTGCGTTACTCAACCCGCGGTGGCCCGCGGCTTGGCTCTCGTCTCTTTTACCTATCATATTTTAATGTCTTACAATAAGATTTGAATAAGGTACTTGATGTAATTTTAAATGCTTTGAAATTACTTGATCTAGCTAGTCATCACTCATCAATTTTATAGTCCTTCCTGACATACCAGTCAATATGTCCGTACGACGTTAACGGAGGTCTTGAGCTTGATTTTGTAAAACAATATTAGTCGTTATATATTATTTAAAATTGACAAAAATATTACTAAATTAGTAATATTTTTGTCAATGTTTAAATAATAATATATATCGACTAATAAAAAATCAAATAATTTTGAGTTAGTACATATGTTGAGTGATTATTATTGTCACTTTAGAATAACTGTCATAGCTAATATAGTATCAGATCACGTCCTTAAACACAATTAATCATCTGGTCCAAGAAGCTGTCAAAGAAAGCACTGCGGATTTCCGGGCCCCTAATGCGAATTTAAAGGACACTGTCACACTAAACCAGTCACTGAAAAGGGCAGTGCCTCAGACGTGTCAAAAATTCTACAAAGTACCGGGATAAGTGGAATGGATGGCGGCGTTTCAGTCCGGATAAAATATTCTACATCAAATCGTACGTCACTGGCTCTCGACTTGTTCTCACCGAGAGTGCTTTGCGGAAGTCTCTTATTTATTCGCTTTTACGTCAGCTATAATACGGCTCTTTTGTGCCCTTTGCGATTTACAAGCGCCCATTAGGGTTCCTTATGATAGAAAAGAAGTTGAGGCTGATTTTAATATATTTTATCTACTTGATTGCAAAAAATGAATGAAGTTGAAAATAACTATTTATGTACTTAAACATTCCCAATGCATTAAAACTAACTCGCGAGAAGAGAAATCCATTAAAGTCATTTTCAGTAATTTGGGTTCGGTGCGGAAATCCATTTGGCAATTACTGAGGTGGGGGAGTAGTGGCGACTATCAATAGGTATCTATATTATGATTGCGTTATCAACACGATCAATTAAGTAGCATTACGTTACATTTCACCCCCAAGCTAGCCGCCGCGAATCAGATCGACTGGAGAAACATGGACATTACAGATATTTAATACGAAGAGCGCTCAACATCATAAAGCTTTCGTGTTCATAATAGCTTTAATAATGTTGTTGAATGTAAAATAATACAAACAATTTGATCCATTAGTGTCAAAGTAATTTGTTAGACACTCCCTTTTGACTCCGTACTGATCGAATTCATTATTCACCGGCAGAGAGCAATTAAAGCTCCACTAATCAATCTCAAACTTTAGCCAGAGCTGAACTCTAATCAAGAAAACTCCTATTCCGTGAAAGCTTTTCGAACAAAATTTAACTTAATTAAAAATGTAAATTAAATTCCTAGGCGCTTCCACAAGCATCACATCGGCCCGCCCCGCACCGAGCGCTCGGGGCTTTTGATTGCAGCTAAAAGGTTTGGGATTAGTGCGCGAAAGAGCTTTCAGTGCATTTGTAGAGCTTTTAAGTGGGAAGCTTTCGCTTAAGACACTTACATACAATGTAAATTTTATATGCCACAACCTTGAAAGTGTATATCGTAGCATCAATAATAATTGAAACGAATTTTACAACAAATACTAATAATTTAAATTAAATACTTTTAACAGTAATCAACAAAGTGTCAATTCGTGTTTGTTTTAGATGAGAGTGTATTTGTGCGGACAAACAGCGGTGAGCGAAGGGGTTGTGGGTGCGACGGGGGCAGAGGGTGAGCGAGCCTGACCAAGGAAGTTCGGTGTCCGGAAATAAACCGTCCGTAAAATTGTCAATTCCGAGGGAGCTGGCGCCTGGGCCCGACAATTTTGAATCACGCGGCTATAGCTCGGGTCCGGACGGCCCAGTGCCGACGTGACGTTCTGATGGCACTCGCTTAAAACATCATATTTTCATTACATTTCTAGGATAATTTTCTAACTAAAAGATACATCTCTCATACAAACGAATGCATATTACTTTGTATTTAATACACATATCGCTATGGCATGTATCTAGTGGGCTCATTCTCTGATTGCATGTCAGCAAAATGCGCATTGCCATCTGGGAGAGTGCCAAAACAATCACTGTTATTCACTACTTAACTCCAACATGCATTATAAATAAGTACGTATTGTTTCGTAACCTCATTCTGATTAAACTTTTGATGGCTTGCAATTTCTATGTTTTGAAGATTGACAAAGAAGCATCTCGTTTACGGAGTCATGCAAAAGAAAATTGAGTTAGATATATCGCGCGCCGCATATACAGATAACACACGCATAGCCCATCCAATCACAAGGAGCACCGAGCAGAAAGCTTATTATCGGGACGCGTTGTTGCGTCACCCGAGTAATGAGAGGCGAGTCGAGCAAGCGGGACCCGGGCAGTAGCTGTACTGGACGTCAGACATCGAAAGACCCATTTGGGCGGCTCCCGATTGCACACGTGCACCGCTCAACGAACCCTCGCGCTTTTTGAACTGAGATCATCGTAACACTCATCCGTGAAATTGATTCTCGAGAAAAGAAAAGACTAAAAGATAAATAAAAAGGAAATAGGAAAACACAAGCTAAGATTTGGCGTGAAATTGTTTTTCAGCGCCCACCCACCGCCGACGACGCGGCTATGGCGGCGGCCCGTCTCGGGAATTTCCCAATTACTGAGTGTGAATGTATTTACTTGATTATGTAATGTATACTTGAGTGAGTGTTCAGGTTCCGCAATTTGTATAACGAGTTATTATAATAAACTTTGTTGTCATAATATTTTAGGGCTAAATTATTACTTCATGTATAAAATTTTAATTAAGTTACTTAATACTAAATGAGTCATGCAAATTTATGGTAGAATGGCTGGTTTTGCTATTACAAATTGTACTTAATAAAGTACAATTTATAAAGAAACCATCTAATGTATCTCTGGGATCGGTTGAATTGGGATCTTAAAACACTGTGACATCTCATCCACTACGTGATCCATTTGCCGAAGTAAGAAGCAATCTCATTCAATACCGGGCTCCCGCTCCGCACCCCCCTCCGGACGCTAGGGCTGCTAACAATGCGATACTTTGTGCGCGCCGTATCACGGAACGTAATAAAACTTTACATTCCTCTTTAACTACTTTCCTTCAGTTATCAGCGTTTTATACGAAATGGGCCATAGATATATAGCGGCTACTGTTTCAACTGGAAATAAACAATTAAATATAAAATGTAGTATTTAACAAAAGTAACATATTCATATAGCTAAAGAAATAACGGGTTACAAAATGTTTGTCAGTTTATCTCGGAATATAGTAGGGACAACCCTAAACGGAGCGAGTATTGCTTTCCCCGATTGTATTGTATTAGATTCAGCTGCCCTTTTCATCTACATGTCGTTCTCTCCTTAGCACGAGCGGGTCGCTACTAGTGGATACGCTTCCGACAACATTTCTGTCAATGTCTGATCGCTCCTAACATCACAATCGCCTTTTGATACGCTTAATGGAATCAGAACATTCCGTAAATTTATATGACAAACATTATCATATTTATTTATTTAGTTAAAGAGGTAGGTACTTAATCTAATGTGAAATAAATGCAAAATTGGCGCCACATCCTGTTATACCTCTATATTTTAATGTATTTATTGTTTTGGTATATGAAAGTTGGCCAACGTGCAATCTATTTTTAACTTCCGGCACCATAAAAATATTCATAAAACCAGCCGGTATAATCTCGTGATCGAATCTCATCTTTGTTTTCTCATATATCTCGCTAAACTAGGTTTATCTAAAAACTCATCTATATTTTGTAGAAAAACTATGAATATGATTATCCACACCATTCCAATCTTTTATCATCCAATAAACCTGGTAGGTACCAAAGGTATCAAATCTTTTTCGTCCGCAGTGAAATTGAATATTTATCCGGGTAGTATCTCTATTCCGGAACAATTTTTATGTAGGGGGAATACAATCTCAAGATATTTGGGAGGGCCACTCTACGAGGATATTGGCAAATACCTTGCCTACATTACCTTTATTGTTTCGCGACACTGCGTGCCCGTTTGATCGTATCTACGGTTATTTGTGTACTATTTAATGTTTCGAAATCTAATCTTTTTAAACACTAATTCAATAATAAATCTTCGAGTTTTGCGATGTATATAAGTATAAACTTATATAAATAATTGTTAAACATATGTACTTCAACATTAATAAATAAATATTGGTGAAAAAATAATAATAACAATCTACCTCTAAACTCGCTTACATTGTTTACTCTGTCATGCCTGTGGTCCGTAATGAAATGTCAATTATCATTTTAATGAAATATAAATTATTATATAGTATTTCAAGGTGAAGTCCTCACACACGGCCTCACACTCGAGGCACGATGCGATATTTTACGCTCTATGTAAGGCGCAATTCGCACCAAATTAACTCGACAATAAGCGTTATTTACTGCACAAAACTAACCGCCATATAAAGCCGCATTCATAATTGACCGGACATAATGGAGAGACATGAGTTATCTGTAACTGTAGATTGTATAAACCGCTCATAGTATCAAACTATACTCACAGACCGACATGTTATCTTACAAAGGATATTTTATGAAAACGATTTCATTGGGGTTACTACTATGATTAACTTTAATAGCATCAATCTTTCTTCCAGTGTTTATTCAAATTTAACTAAACATTTTTTTTATCTACGTATGTATAAATTTCAGCACAAATTATAAAGAAACAGAACACACACACACACACACAAATTTATATAAAAGCGTCGTAATTGTAAATCTAGAAATTTATTAAGATGTTAATTAGAAGTTATGGGTCAGATATTTTATGTAGTAGTCATTAATTTAAATAGTTTTACAACAATAATTATGGCTTTAATTACAAATAAGTGAAGTGGTAGAGGCGCCGCAACACAAAATAAGGAAAATAAAGAATAGACGTTCTATACAAAATCTAATGTGACAAGTATCAGCTGGATTTTATTTCTGCTGCCTTTTCTGAATAGTCATTCTATATAAGTTTGTCATCTCTTTATTTATTTCCGATACCTAGTTGACTGAAGTTTGTTAGGTGGTAGAGTAGTGGTTGTCCGCAGGTATATATGAGAGTCTCCACAATTTTTAATACGCATGTATGTGTTTACTTTATTTGCTTAATCTAATAATTTATTTTTACCTTATAATATTAAAAATAAGTATTAACTTTTTATGCATAAAGTATTCTGTACAACTTTTAATAATATGTCAATACGTATAAGTATTTCACGTAGCAAGATACAACCCAAAATGATTTTGATATCTTGTTTAATGTTAAACGATTAAGACATATAAACAAATCTAGCAGAACTATTTCTCTTATTGAAATTTACCATGAAAGAAAAGCTAAAACATATTTCATTTAAAATGAGCTGAGAAAAGTTTTTAAATTATTATGTCTTCAATATAAAAACGAAATGATAGAATTTTATTTATTTTATTTTATTTATCAATCTAATCGATTGGCGTGTTGAAATAAGTTTTGTTTGTTGCAGCACGTTTATACTCCTCACCATATTCTCCCAGTGCGTGGATAAAGTTACCATCCCGACCCTGGCGTACGCGAGGGGATCTGGTTTCTCCATCAGCTGGTTTCCTCTCTTCAAATTATTCCCGGTGAGTTATAACGTTATTGTTATACAGTAGAACGAGATAAATAAAAGATGATATTAGAGACGCCGCGGTGAGGGGAGGTGGTCCGGCTGCAGGGGCTGGTAGTGTCAGCAGCGCCACAGAGTTAGCAAACTATCTCTATTCACTCCTTAGCCTTATCCTCTCTGTTTCTTTAAGCCGAAACGTAAGATAAAAGTTTTCCGGGTTTCCTTCTTTCAGATCTTTTTGAAAACTAAGATTTCCTCCTCTTTGCGATCTAACCTTTATGTGGTACATAGTATTTGGTAATCTATGATGATGCAAAGAAAATGTATGTCTATCTTTGTCAACCTTCTACAGTCTCTTTATTTTTCAACCGCAGCCGTAATAACATATTCTGCTCAACTAATGGTCAGCGTTTAATTAATCCCAGTTTCATTTTGCTAGACCATTCTATACCTAAATAATATAGTGAATTAAAACCAACACAATTAAATTAGCAGTAATTGCTTTTCATGCGTATATGAGCTAAACCGTTATCTAATTTTTGTAAATGTGGTATTATACCTATACTTACTTGCGAACTCTAGCTTATTCTTCATATAGGTATTAAAAACTTGTTGAGGATTGTGTTAATATTTATTAACGTAAATATGGCTTTATTACTTTAGATGTATAATCACTATACAAACTAATTGCACGTTATCTTTTTAATATAACAAAGTCAAGCGTTGCATTTAGTGTGTGTGAAGTTGCTATAGCACAAATTACCTAGTTTGCAAAAGAATCCGGAACAGAATGCAAGCTTCGAAATGGGATTTTTATTACGAAATCTAGCTACGAAATGGGACTAATCTTTTTGTTTAAGAACTGGATTCACGACGTAGTATAATTTATCAAAAAGCTCAATATAATTATAGTGTCATATCTGTTGCCTCATTGGTTTGTAGCATGACTTTACGAGGGGCTTAAGCGGTGGCCCTATGCCCTATTCAGGTTGACACAGCTGGCCGCTATAATTGTCATTGTTGGTCGCAAGATTCTACGATAATGTACTTAATTAACGATCAGATGCTGCGCTGATTACTCTGTTGTAACGTTCACTTCAACTGCAATAACTTAACTGCGGCGCTGTAAATAAACGTTCTCTTAGTCGCGGCCTAGGTATTTTAATGATATTTAATAGCTTGAGCCTGCCTACTCGTACTATATAGACACAAACGCTCGCCCCACAGGTAACATTGTCGGTTCTTAAGACCTTAATTGGTTTCGTACATGTTTAATCCGCTTAATGGTTGTTTTTGTCGGGTGAAACATACAATAACTAAATCCGGTTTCAACATCGATAACTCTGATTGATGTGAAACTTTGTAAACTTGTCACTGGACATTCCTCTCATTAAGTCGATTTAGTGTCGCGGGATTACAGACCAATGTATTACAATATTCATAAGTGGAATAAATTCGATAATATGATTGCTTAGACACTAATTATAATATTTATAACTGAGTTTCTTTTTCTTATGCATTTATTAGCTATTTAAAAATATCAATATTTTATAAAGATATTTTTAACTACGAAAAGTGTAAAGTTAAAATGAAATCTGATAGTAACAGAAATATCCATATGTGCATAGACAAGGAGGTAAATCTAATAGCTTCATTAGACACGAGGAGTGGGATGTTAATCGTTATTTATAGACAATAAATTGTTATATTCATAGTGGTTGGAGCGGAAGGCGCATAAATTCGACGAGCGAGTGGCGGGTTGACACCTGTGATTGCATTTACAATGCTAATTCACGGCACAATATCACGTCAGCGACCGCGCTTCGCAGTCGTGGCCCGCGATGATCACACCCAAACAAGTAAGGGCATATTTACACCCACACATGATGGCGAAGTATCCACTTATACATTTCGAAGACCCACTTTACAAATATACTACGAATCGCGATAACAATAAAGATTTAAAACTTTCTAAGATAATATGGCAATATAGTTAAATTTTAATTCGCGTGAGTCAAGATGATTTATGCGGCGTGTTAAGGCGAGAACGTTTCGTAGCAATTGGTATTTTTAAGCTTCACCTACTATTGCGACATACTTGCGTGCAGATAATCGCACATTCTTATAACTATTACTAAACTTGCTTCCAATGGATGCAAAATTTCGTGGGAATCTTTGGCAACGGCCGTACCTACCCAATCATGGCCATACCCAACCAATACCTAGGTGTGTATTTTATTTTGTTAAAAGCACAATAAAGTACACCCGATGAACATTGTTATAAATAATTAATCCGAGTGTGTTTTTCAAGCTGATTGACTGAAACAATCACAAAAATGATTGATGATAATTTTAAATTCATTATTGAAAAGATAATACGGGGGAGTGGGTCGTTACACGTCGAGATAAGCCGGCGGATAAGCGGCCGCAATCCATTATCGAACAGTTAATTGATAATTACTTTCTTCCATTACACTGAACGAAAAACGCGGTGATTAACTCTGAATCGCTTTAACGAGCACAATGGGTCGGCGTTCAATTAAAAACCCTTGTCGAATGTCGACGGCTTCGCAGAAAAGCGGAATCGACGCTGACTCAATCTCGTATACATGGAATAAGGAATTACTCGCGTGCGGAAAGTTTTTAATTAAATATTCACCCGTTTTGTAATTAAGACACGATTCAATTGAGTACAATGGAGTTTCGTGAGTCGCTTTCGAAAGAAATCGGAGACAGCTTTAACGTTTTCAATACCCTGTAAAGAAGGAGATAGGACTAAGATGCGATATAATTAAATTTTTTGAATGCATTTGCGCACAACAATTGTCAAGTTCCGAGTTTAATCGCGAATTCTTTGAAGAATTGCTATTAGTAAACTCAGCTTAGAATCGAACCTTTTTAACTGAATGCTATTTGAAATGGCTATTGATGTCTTTGTTTTGACTAGATGATTCATCTTACTGGGATTGCAATCAACGTGTTTCAAATTGAATTGATGTACACTCATCAACACCAGCAAATGTCAATAGTTTGGCAGGAGTGTTGCTGATTGAATGAAGTGTGAAGTTGATTGAAAGATGAATCACTATGGTATTATGAACAGAATGATTCATTTCTCGAGCCTCGGATATCACTTTACATGTAAAAGGTAATCCGCGCCACCTCCCAGTGGCACATATGCCGCATTTGAACGTAATTTAAATGCATGCACACATTATTCGCGTACGCCCGCCCACACAATACTTTAATTTATTATAAAAGTTGTACATACAAGATTTATGAAAAAAATAACGTCTTATTGACAAAATAATTGAGCATTTATGTAAACTTTAAAATGCAATACGGATATGTTAGTAAACTTAATATATAGGTAAGTAAATAAATGCATTTCTTTATAATTATTAATATGATTATCCCATAGAATAAAGCAAAAGAAAGATATTAGGTTATGGAAGAATTTTATTTGTCTTTTTATCTAACGAGCAAACTTTTAGTATATTTTTGATATTTTGGAATGCGTATAATGAAAGTATTACCACATAATTAATCTAATTTTTATTTTTTTATTAGATTCAGTTCGTTTTGAAAATCTTTTTTAGTTGAAAAATACAAATAATATGGTGCCACTTCTATAGGATACCTTTACAAATGTTTTATTTAATTTCAATTTCAGTAATGAGTGCTAAAATGATTATTAAATTCTACGTATTTTATAATCGATTCCTCTTCGTATGAATTATGAGGAGAGACCATCTGCAGAATTCCAATAGCGGGGTGCTTGTGTCCAAATTCATGATATATCGCCACGAATGGCATCCGATGTACTGACAGGCTGTTTATTAAATATTTCATAACATACTCGGTTATTCGGTTGTTGACCATTCGTCATCATGTATGATCATAATATACATAGCCTTAATAATAAATTTTAATACCAAAAACTCATAAAATATATGTTATCAATCTCAGACACACGAACAATATTGTTGTGTATGTTGTTCACTTAATAGTTTATTTGAACAGAAATTTAAACTATTTAAATGCACATTAGTACAATATACCCACAATTGAACATTTTGGATGTCATAAAAGCACAATGAGCGAGGGCGACCGGTCTCATAAATCTTGGGCAAACATCGTTCAACTTTTAATTGAAAACGAATAAACCTATTCAGACGACCTTTCCAAATTATTGTATTATTGGCGAAATAAATCTTGCAACTTTCGGATTCTTAAGTAAGATATTTTAAATATTAAAATTTTTTTTTTTTTTATAATGTGTTATTAAAAAGTAATTATAAAGCCCAGAGTATCTAAGCGCACGATAGTGCGCAGGCCAAGTTCTGTCTAATTTACGTTGACATTTGTATTAATTACCATGTTTAAGTAATACATTTTATTACCTATGTGCTAATAGTCTGTCGCTACGCTACGCTAATGAAATTATATGTTCGACAAAAAGCATTGAATCGTCACCACACGTCGGTTTATTACACTCACACGAAAATCGTTGAATTTGTAATATTTACTGTACAAAGAGAACACACAGTTATAGTTATAAAAAAGAATTCTAGACAATCAGCTATTGATTGTTTTAAGAGCTCCAAACGAGCTCCCCATAACCCCACTGACCAAACTAATAGTCGTCTAACACTGGCTTCGGCTAATTATAATAATATTAGATATTAATAAGTATCTCTCTCTCTCATCTTAGCGCTATCCCGTTTGCTTCCTCAGCTGATTGCTTCAGAGCCCTGGGTCCGCATTCCTGCTTTTTCTCCTCCACTTCGTCCGGTCTTCGGCATCCTTAGTTGTCAAGCCATTAGCACGCATATTATTTACTGCAACGTCGAGCTAGCACTTTTTAGGCTTGCCCTTTCTACCTGGCCCTAGCGGAGGTGGCAGGCTGAGGCTAGACACTTGTTCCCAACGTACCTTGCCGGTTCCCATAAAACGTATCCGCCGCTAGTTAGTATATGTAATAATATATAGAAGTCAAGCTTGAACATTAAATAAAAAATTAAGCACTGAGACAAAATTAAAAAATACTCATAAATATATCATCAAAACCACAATAAAAAGAAAGACCTAAAAGGACGCCTAACCAAAAATATATCTTTAATTAAGTATAAAACACAACACGCAAGTAAAATCACACTTAACTGGTTTTTAAATACATCCTCAATTAGTCTGTGTGAATTCGAGTGACTTTATGATAGGTGTTTGATGAAGCAAGGGTCCAGCGAGAAAGGATACCGCTTTGAGAAGATGACCGGTTTCCTGTCAGGATATTTATTTATCGAGTCTCAGATGGAGACTCGACGACCCTCGCGGACGATTGTATCGCTATTGTTATCATCATGTTGTACAAAGAGTTACGAGTATAACAGTTTATATTTTCAATTTTGTCAGTTTATCGTTAGGATCTCTTTTTCATACATACTAATAGAGGTTTCGTTATGAAATTTTACTATAAATTTAGAGTTTTGAGCGACTTTTGGGCTTTGTAGCAATACTTAGATATGTAAAGGATACAACCAGGGTAAGCACTATGTATTTGCATTAAAAACAGTTGCCAAGATTTTTTTCATACTTATGCAAAACAGATCATCTGAAGGCAAGCACACGGTGGTCATAGCAGCAGCGTAGCGCGCTGCACGATCGTAGTCGATACGGGCGCGCGACTGCCAGAGCAAGCGCTCACTTGCTCCATAAACAGCCTTCCATATTTTTCAATCAGAGAGCTGTCAAAGCGTTCTGACACCCTCATCCCATCGGCTCGCACTCGCCGAGCACCGAAATTGGTTTTCTACATTCAATCCATACAAAGTTTAATGTTATTCGTTCGCGATATCACCGGGATGCTGCCGATGTTTACCGACGCGCCAAATCATATTGGATTTGCAAACTTTTGTTTGCGGACTTTATTTCATTTCGCTGTTAGTTCAGGCCGAGAAAATGTAATTTTAGATATTGTCCTCTTGCTGTATTGTGAATAAACTTCTTTGAGTAAGTATATATTATAACCTGCGCATGTTGGTTTACTATTTGAAAGTTGGCGTTAGTCGAGAAGGAATAAGTGTGAGTTACAAATTAACCGCGCCGGATATCTAAGTAGCTCAGCAATAGTAGCGGAGTAGGCTGGAGTGCGCCCGCAAGCGTTTATAAATTGAAGGGCTGGTACCTGCGGCTTAATACACCGCTGTTTCCGGTTCATTTCCGGACGGCGCGCGCGGCGCCGGATATTGCTTTTAAGGTTGCGCCGCACGCCACCGCTTCACAATACTCGCATTATCCGCTCCCGCTTCGTTCACCCTGTAGCCGCTACGCCATTGCAGCTACGCTACTCTTCACTATTCCCGAATTTAAGGAAATGGCATCTAATTTTATTAAAAGTGCAATCTTTTCTGCCTTTTTATTCATTTATTATTATGAAAGATATCTGAATAAAAAACTCATTTTAAAGGTTATACTTACTAATTGCTATAATTAAAATACAAATAAGAACAAAAGCTGCAAGACAGAATGAGGGTATTCAGTAAATAAAAATATGAACACAAGATCCCATAAAGTTACTCCGGAAATTAAATTTTCCTTTAAGCTAAAGTTTAATTAAGTATAATCACGCGAGTGCTGTAGTGACCAGCCGGAGAGCGAGGGCGCTCTGCCATCCCACGAGGGGCGATTTGATGGACAGACTATTAAAGAGAGATGCACTTGTTTGAATGTGTGTAATAACAAGGAAGTTTGTTGCCAATCTCATGCGCGTGCGAAACATTAGATTATTCTTTAATAAAAAGAGCTGAAGTCTTATTTTAAAAAAAATCGTAAATCTACCTATCTTTGTATTTAGGAAATATGAACCCACACCACATATGCAGAAATTGATAAATTGATATAATTAAAAGTAATCTTATACAGTCATATACAACTGACATAATTATGTTATGAAAATGTGAACTGTTTCGAAATAAATATATGGATGCCTTGATTATCAATTAGAAACTTTGCATATCGTGCTAATAAAACTACAAGAATTTTAAATTAACTAATCAAGTTGCTTTATCTAATCTTTTAAATTTTCTAACACGTTTTATTACTTTACGATTATATATTAATTCCACTGATATATTTAAATCACCAAAATCTAATGTCTACATTAAAAAAAATATATTGTATTTGTTGTCTCTACATACATAAATATTATAAATTATGTGCGTTTAATTTATTACTTTGTGATTAGCTCAATAAAAGATTATTACTTTGTATTACTATACGAATAATATTAATATATAAATAAATATAGTTAGACAAAGGTTCACTTCACGTTTAGCAGTGATGTACACACCTTATTTAATCATATTTAAATTTTACATACATTATAGTTAATTAATATTTAATACTTTCATTAATATCTTGCTTTATAAATATGAATAGGACATTACTTTTTTTTAATCAAAATACAAACTGAACTGCTAAACGTCTTTTTTTCGCTAAGAAGAATCTTTTGAGATAGTAATTTTAAAGTCATTTCGGTTGTATCACATTCATTTACATGAAAATGTATTTCAAAAAGCAAACGGAAGAGCCAAATCTTTGCCAAGATTCACTATGATACCGTTCGTGAGAATTTAATTCACAAAGTATTAAAATATTGTTTTACTGCTACTGTCAGCTACAGTTTGATATATAGGTAGCTTTGATTCAAGTAATTTCATGACATTTAACTTGTAACTTCATAATCTAGTCGTTACGTGCAAATCAACCTCGAGTCAGAAATCCAGCTATTGAAAAAGCTTTAGAAGTATATATTACGAGTATATGTATATTTGATAGCAGCCATGGTTCTTATATCATATAATTAACATGCAACATCAAAACAACATGTTATAAAAACTTATAACAAAAAAATTATAATGCTTTTTATGATTTTTCTAAAAGTAACAAGGAATGTGGGAAATCTTCTAAAAGTAACATAGAATGTGGGAAAAAAATGACGCATTTTATAAGCTCTATATTTAAATAAATATAGAGCTTAATTACGGATGTATCCAAATCGTGACGCAAAAGATATCATGCATGTGGTTTCAATTAGAAGCTAAGCTGAGTTGAAAATTAATTATGACTTTATCATTGACGTATTCCATTGTGGTAAAAGTGTAGTCATAGTAAGTCCTCGAGAGTTTTACCATACGGCTCTGCGTTGACCACCAACTTCAAATTTATTAAATTGTTTGATATGAAGCATATTTAAACAACAATGCATTAATTATTTCATCCTTTTTAGTTGAGTTATTGGAGTCGGCTTCGTTTTTTTTGTTAAAAACAATATTTTTTAACTTTTTAGTTTTGCATACGCAATACATTACAACTAAAAAGTTGTAAACACGTTGCATTATGGAAAAACGTCATCAGCATTGTCTTATCGCAATTAAACTTGAAAAGTTCCCTTGATAACTCCATGATTCCATGATCAGATCCTGATCTGATAACTATAAGACCTTCTAGAAAGTATTTCCTTTCTAACAAAAAAAGAATTTCACAAATCGGTCCAGAGGTGTTCGAGTAATCGAGCAAGATATATGACAATTGAAAAGTAGTAAATAAGTTGCATTTTTGAAATTGCGTTAAAAGTTCTAGCATCGTTTCACGTATATCTTACCTTATTAACATATATCCAAAAACTACTAATGCCCAATATTAATCTTATAGAGTTCCTTTGGTTTTTTCATGATACCATCATCAGATCCTGACCGAAGAATATGGGACCAATTGGAAAGTATACCCACCCTCTCAAACAAAAAAATATTTTTTCTGATCGGTCCAGTCATATAGTAAAGTCGGTATAAAATATTTATAAAAAGGTAAAATAGAAGGTTTTGATATTTTAAATAAACAAACTTAAACATGGTTGCTCTACCTAAAGACCGAACAATAATCTTTTAATTAAATAAAGGTTAAAATTAATGAACTCCTTGCTATTTGCA
The DNA here is from genome assembly GCA_947044815.1 of Apomyelois bistriatella. NCBI lineage: Eukaryota > Metazoa > Arthropoda > Insecta > Lepidoptera > Pyralidae > Apomyelois > Apomyelois bistriatella. Next base: position 7,003,599 of record OX345693.1, read on the forward strand.
CTAAGTATAATTGAACGTGCGTAGGAGAGATAGGCCACTTAGTACCTTTTGTATTCCATTAGCGAGCGCGTGACTATGAAATTAATCTAAACCGAACTTAAATTTTAAATTGCATAATAGAAGAGTTGCTACTCAAAAAGTATACTACTTCGTTACATATTTTAAAAAAACTAGATAATGTATTGTATATTCGCCGCCTTAACAATATACCGGCGACGAAACCCGTGTTATCGGCGGCGGCCTGATTCTGCTGCATTAAATCGTTTCCATTACTTTAAGTAGATTTCGATGTTTGTGTCAAACGCGCCAACGATAATATCGCAATTTATTTTATTAATACATTCACTAATGGGCAGAGGCGACCGATGTGACAACTTCGAATTTAATAGAGCACGGAGTTACATTATCTCATCAAAATTATTACTCAATTTCATATATCAGTGAAATTATCTGAATTTTTACTAGGCTATTATATAAGAGGTAAATTCTATTCTATTTCTTGCCCGTAAGATTCAAATATTGATACCTATAACCTATTGAATTAGGGTTTTGTACTTGCAGTCCCTTTTATTGTAATCGTAACAGTGAAGCCAAACAATCGGATAGAGATGTATGACAGAAGATCGATACATCATGATTTTATTATTAAATCGGATAACTTATCATGAAAAAATTATACAATAATCACTATCTCATTATAAATATTCACGTTTTCATAAATAATAAATTGCTACTTCCAAGAAACTCGCGCATTTAGTAGGATTAAAAGATAAATAATCCTTTCATAATAGCTTAATAACTTTTCACGATTAAAGTAACGTTTACGAGCGAAACATTTAAATATCAAAGAGTCAGGTTAATAATGCAATCAAGATTATGCCTTATGTCGGTGCGTAACGAATTAAATGCTTCGTTAATATTAATACTGCAATTTATTTGAAATTAAGTCAAAACTTGAACCTCTCGAGTGTACGGGCTGTCGCATGTACTTTACCAATCAGAGTTTGATGCCTGTAATATCAAATCTTGCATTTTTCATTTAATACAAATTGTACAACAATCAGAGTTTAATGGCAGTGTAATAATTTAATGCTTATTTTTTAACAACACTCTATTAATGAAATCTCCACCTTTTTTATGAGTATTTAAAATACCACTTGAACAATAAACGGTTTTTGAAATCGATTTCTATTAGTGCCAGCATAATGAATTTATTTATTTTGATTATTTACACAACTGTAGAATTTATCAATGTTTGTTTTATTTCGATCAATTTACTTATAATTTAAAATGGTAGATTTTATGTCTATGATTGCATAGCTGTTTCGGATAACTATTGAGAAAAATGAAAATCAAACATTCTTTCTGGAAAAATCGATATCTTGTTATTTTAGAATATTTTTTTTTTTACATATTTAGTCAACATAAATACAAATATGATAAAAAAGTACATAAATGGTTGGTTTCTTAAATAATTCAAAACGTTTGGCAAAGGATTAGAAAGGGTTTCATGCAATGTTTCGGAGGCAATAGGTAAGCACTTTCTTCTTTCCGATCAAATAAACCCTTATAATCCCTTTTAATACGATAATATGCCTCTATCTTTCGTCTGCAGTCACACACACGACCCTCGTGTGCTAATTGAATTTAAGGAATAAAATCCAATCGCCCCGATTCTTTATTATTCAAGATCCAATTTGGATAAGGTCTGATCGGTCCGCGGGGCGCGGGCCGAGAGGGGCAGTCGAGAATAAAATTGGATTTGTCACTCAAAACATAAGGCTGCCTATAACTTTAATAAGTATTGTTTCATAAATTTTCAGTTTGTTCAAAAACAGAACCATTGAAAGTTTTGTATTCACTTTCCAATATAAACCCTGTGCCGTGTAATATAGGTAATTATTACTTTATGTAAAAATGAAATCGATGCAAAACTCAAATCTAGTGCCTACAATATTGATTTAACTTTAAATTTTACCTATAATTATATAAAACAAAGACCTAGTAACTATTTAACCTATTATGATTTTTATTAGGTAAGTAATTACTTACATGAAATTAAGACCATACAGTGAAAAATCGAAATAAACATTTGTTATTTCATCATCAGACGAAATTCCACTACCTGAAAATAGGCCTTCTGCAAAGTTCTGCATCTCTATTATTTGATACTTTTTGTTGTATATTTGTTATTATTATTGGTTTAACCGCCATTTTTGAGGGGTAACTGTTTGATTTGTAGAGGGTGTGCTAGGTTTACCCCAAGTGTGGTGTTACTGATTTTCTGATAACAATGATTATTGCAGCGCTATCGCACGCGACCAGGCCTGTTGCGAAACCACTTTTCTTAGGGTTGCTCTCATCAAATACGTTAGTACTATTATCAAGTACTTAGGTACTAATATACAACAAGTTTATCTTTTTTTACAACAAAGTTTATTGTTATAAGATAGAAGAGTTTACTGAATAACTTGAATAGGAAAGTTAGTCTGATATTTCAGAATTTAGAAATAAAGCACAATTTACACTAGTGTTAAAAAAAATACGAGGTACTACTTACAATTATATGTTTTTTTCCCTCTAGATGCATAGTGTCATCCCCAACACGTGACGAGGTTTTCAAAATTAATGTTAAATAAACAGTTGCTTCTATTACCATGCCGCGGTGATTGCTATCGCGGAAGATGGATTGGGGTACACCCTCCCTGCTACAAACCAACTACACAACTGGCAGGTACAATGGTAACTCGATACTAAATGTGTTCGATTAAAACAATTACAAATATACCCAATGCTGAAGAAAACTGCAAAAAAATATTTTCAATCCATTTTTCTGTATGAGGCAAAAGATCTAAATTTTATAAAAATAATATTTAACTTTATCTAAAGGCATTGTATTGTAATGCTTTTTAGGAAAAAAATTCTACTGTGAATTTAATTAAAAAATCGAAGGAATTATTCCTTTAGGCGACTAAGGACAATTTGCGAGACACAAAGATGTTTTTAGTTCATACAAAATAAGTAGTAGCGTGAACAGGGCTCGACCGTGACCTACCCTAATTGTTGCTCTCTTTACCTCCGTTCGTTATTCAGCGCCCCGGCCCCGCCGCGCCCTTCATCCACCTCCAATTATAAAGCCTCGTTACATTACATTACTGATTTTAAAGGCAACAACTTCAGGAGTAGTTTGTGTAAGGCTAAAGGCTAATTAAACTCAGCAGATTACCATTTAACTCGAGTAGGTATAATAAATGAATAATTTATGTCTACCTTTCGTCCAGGGCATTGAGGAATAACAAACTTGCGTTAACACGAACTTTTTTATTTAATTATCTGTTAAATACCAATTTTATTAAGTAGCTATCAAAATCATGTTTTTCTTTTTTTATTACTTCTTGTTATACAAACTAAAATAAACTTCAATTGTAATCTTCATATCTTTTCTGTTTATTATAAGAGTTACTAGAAGTGATGCCATTGCCGTTGGGTTAGTTAGTAATAGTACAGAGGGCGACCTTTGTGTGCGACAGGTCCCTAGGATGAAAGAGCGCATGACCTATTCGCTTAATATGCGATGATTTACTCTTTTTATCTAATGTTTTAAAAGACAAATTTGCAAACGATGTATAATTGATATTCTTTGCAGAATTATTAAACTGTGGCTGCAGGCCCGAGTTAATTGGGTAAGTTAATTGGTTGGAAAGCTACAAGGCGTGCCGGGCTCGGGCCACTTGCGTCCTGTGGATACACCGAAAAACCAAAAATACCAATTCACACCCGTCCGTAGAGTCACCGCCGCCCGCCGCCCGCCGCGCGTCCTTTAGGCGAGCGGTGCCACAAGCCTCCCTCCAATTCTGTCTAATTGAAACCTATATGTGAATAAAATTACGTATATTTTTATTTCAATCGCTTTATAATTACTGATAATATTGTAAATGCGAAAGTAACTCCTTTTCTGTGTGAAGATAAATGTATAATTGAAAACATTTTAAGTAAAATAAGACAACTTTTTAAGACTATTATGAAGGTATGTAGAGTCGCAAAGCCATCAAATGATAGTATAAAATAATTCAAATTTCAACTTTATTGATGTTATCGCAAAGAACTATCAAAACTTTCCATTTATAAATTATTATAACTTAAGTATCAACGAGATTCTGACACTGATGAGGAATTAAAATAAAATTTGATGGTGACGTAATTATGACTAAATAATAACAACAATCTGTACCTACTAATCATTCACACAAAAAAACTGGTATCGTCTCTTTTCTTTTGATAAATAATAATTACGCAATATAAATAAAGTTTGTATAAATTAACTAGTGGGTAACTATCTTTTCTCTGCAGTATTGAGTAATGGGCATACACAGGCGCAGATCAGGCACTTCAGTAACACTTTAAGGCTAATGCATTGCCGGCATTTTAAGTGCTCGGCGGTTTACTTCTAGCAAATAAAAAATGACGTTATATCGAATTGACTTTTAGGCTGTGGTTTCGTAAAAATATTCATTGGATTCCCTGAGTTAATATTTATTTACGAAATAGACACCATTAAATGTATTATGATAGTTCCCAGTAGGTATTAATATTTTAGATCAACATACATTTACCAAAAGATTCTAGATAAACTTTTTTCTAGCTATTTAGGTCCCGCTGTTGGGCAAAAGCCTCCCCTTTTTGTTTTTATACCTATCGGTTCTTTGACTATCCGTTCTTTATCAAAACCTTTAAGACCATCTCTCATTTAGTCATTTCAATTTGTAATAAATAAAGCAAATGTAGAGCAATAGTGTTTTATACCTTTTGCTTTTTTCGTTCATGTATTCTTTAAGAGTGTAATAACAGGCAAAGTATTCCAATATATTTTATAATTAGCTTAGAAGCTGATAGTTGACATCGAGTTAAATATGAAAGCGTAATGGAAAATACGGAAATTAAATAGCTCGTCATATATCCGGCTGGGGAATGATGTGTGCCGTATGTGTACAGTACAGTGTCCACTTGTGGTAGATAGTAGCTAGGTCTCTCGAAGTAAAATATATTCGTAGTATTATAATACCCGGCACGGCGGGACGTGCGTGAGGCTGCGCACGTTAAAATTTGTATGAAAATCGGCAACTTATATGCCGCGAACTATAGTGATTGGTCAAAATGGTAATTACTAGTTTTCAACCATCTGCTAGCGTTGTTTACTATAAACTACAATAGAAAACTTAGTGGTTAAGTAAATAACGGTAAAAATCGGTTGAAAGTTAGTTTCCTTAACATTTTGATTCACCACTATCTTGTCAATTTCGAACATATATATCGCAATCAAATGTCTTCATAACTCGAAGAGTTAGATAGCCCGCCCTTGATATCATGAGCTCTTCTTAATATTGTCTGAGTTATAAGATCGATCGACCAAGTATACATATGATATGAAAAATGAATTAACTCTATCTATAATTCAGTTTCGAAAAATCTAATCTAACTTCAGTATGTTTCAATACACTTACAAGAAATCATTATTAAGAAGATGAATAATGATTTTTTTTAAATTCACTTAGTAGTTACTGAGATTATAATTGCGTACATTAGTAACTTGATTAGTTAATTAAATATATATTTTTAACTCATCACGGCTTATCTATCACGCGAGAGCCCATTATAAACGAAGAGATTGGTTCACGTGCATAACGTAAACAAACAATACTCTATAATCAACTTCACTTATCGGCTTTATAATATTTCCTATGTTATAAAAATTAATAATTTTCTTTAATTATCTTACTGCTAACTTTTACCCGCTATTTCGCTCGCGTAATTCCCATCGGAACAATACAATATACCTACATATATTTCCGGTATGAAAAGCTATGTCGTTTTCATTAAATTAAAAGAGGAGCTTCTTTTTTTATTTCTAATAACGACAAGAAAAAGAAAGATTTTTTCGAATATGCGAAACCAGTTATTTTACATTATTATTTTACTCGTTCGTTAATACACGCATGGGCCTGACATTGGAGCACGCTCGCTGCGCGTGCGTTGGTAATCAGGCGCATTATAGCAATCAAATCAAATCACTCACTGGTCCCAATGTAAACGATATTTTTTCTTAATTGGAATAATTAACGATGCTCCCAATTACGGCCTAATGATTCAGCTATAAATGCTATTATAATGTTATAAACAGCGATAACACGCTGACGTCCATTAACCCTTCCTTTTGATACGTTCATTTGTTTTGCTTACCTATTACAACATATGGAGGTAGAATATATAAATTATATGGACATAATACTTATTTCGAAGTTTAGAATTAGAGAACTATAATTTTCGATACGGTTCAAGGCTAGCCAATTTCTTGTAAATAAAATAATCCCATTTTTATGATAAAACTATCTATCTGATAAGAAATAAAATAAAAGGGATTTTTTAAAACACGCGTAAGTAGAAAAATCCTTCAACGTATTCTAACGTAAAAGTAAATAAAGCGAAGCATACTAAAAGGTTTTTGTTAATTCTTTAGAGGTCCGAAAAACCGAAAAATATTCAAAAGTATATATTTAGCATATTCTTGAGATTAAACTATTATTCCCAAAAACCCTTTATTCCCAAAAACCTTTTGATACTAAGAAATTGGAATAGAGCAGGTGTTGTCGAGGATTCAGGCCCATTATAAGCAATGACGATGAGTATAAATTTTAGAGGGAAGCTGTTGTTAGTGTTGGCAAGCCAATTAGAAGTGTTAGTAGGTGGCAAGGCTGCGCCCTCGGGGTGTCCAATTAAACTCGCGCCGCCGTCGACGTACCTAGTGACGACGAGTACCTACCACCTCGTAATTGCGTAAACCACTTCTAAACAAACCTCCGCTTTTTTGCATCGCCTCTAACAATGGAATCATGTCAGACACCGCAAGAACTCCCCTTCGTTCTATACCTCTACTGTGTAACTATTGAGTTGTTAATTAAATTCGCGCAATTTAATCGCCAGTTGCAATCCGATGCTTTAGTAACTCTTATCGAGGCGAGATAAAGTCGACTTCGGTTCACGCCGCGCTCCTCTGTCTGTACCGTTGTTGTTTCTTGTTTAATTACAACAATAGTGGCCCCTAATGAGAGTTTGCGCTAATAAGCGCTGCAAAATGTAATCAACATGCCTCGTCGCTCTAATGAGCCGAGTTCCTGGCAAAAACAAGCGATGTCGACATTTTACTGGAAATTAATTAAGCGACGTACCTATATGGGGACCTAGGCCGTTCAGGAGTAGGTATACCGGAAGACCCTGTTTCCAAGAACCGTACCTAGTCGTAAATACGGCTGCATCATGTTTTTAGAAAGTATGAACTGTCTTATTTCTCCAAGCAACTATTAGCCAGTATGATAAATTTAATTTATTCATTTGGATTCCAGTTTCAAGTAAGTTAATATTCTTCTTGAATTAATCGGCATTGACAACAAAGTACACAGACCAGGTAAACGTCGTTAACTTAAATAAGTACGTTTGATTATGTCGTTGCTAGCTACCCCATTAAAACTTAACGAGGGGCAACCCCGGGGAAAATAACTAACCCAATTTCCCTTTGCCGGGAAATCATTAAAAGTCTTAAAAGGGTCTTTTCATATATTTTTTACCCTGGAGCGTACGTGCAAATAAACACATTTTTACATACTCGAACAAACAATTCCCCTAACGAGGCGGCAGCGTAACGAGCGCGACGGCGTCGGCGGAGCGGGCGGCGGGGCGGTCGGCGGCAGAGCCGCGTCGTGGCCGGACCGGCACCCGCGGCGCCCACTGGCCGCGCCCGCATCGCGCTAATTGGAAGGATACGCCAAAATGTGTCTCGTTACACACGCCGCCACCGACCATGCCTACCTGCCTGGTTTCACCTAACGACAACCCTGATTTATTAGAGCCCATACATTCAAATTGACAGCCGAAACCCAATGTGCAATTGCTATTTCTATGTACCTATCTAGAACCTGGGACGCTAAGTAACCCACAATTATTTTTTCTTTGTAACTTCTTTCTCCAAAATAATCTCATTACACATCATATTTTGCTGTAAAAATAAGTAGCAAAGTTAAATTTATGATCTTGTTTTATATTACATTTAATTAATTGAAATCATAATAGCCATTCCATTCTCTGAGAATAATTAGACAACAGGAAATTCATAACATCATTTTATAAATTACGAGAATTTGTATCGTGTATTAATAAATTAATTAATAGATTTTCCAATTAGTGCGCGGAGTATAATTAATGGATGTGTGCAGTATTAGCGTCGGATACAATCTGATTCGAGACTCGTCGGCAATTACAGACTACTACAAAATACGTCGAATTCCACGTAATTGCTGAGAATATTACGGCAGTGAACTTAATTGTTCTCGACTTAATTAATTAAGCTTTTGTTTGAAACTAACAGCAAAGTGTAGACTTGGCAATTCTAAATTGGATCTTGTAATTACCTTACCCTCCCTTTTGCTGAAACTGTCTACTTTCAATTATGGGCGAAGCTTTGTTAATGGAATCAATTATAATTGGGACACAATGTGAAGCCTATTCGAACTCTTACAATAATTTACAATGGGTTAATTAATTCATTTGGTTATGTATGCTAATTACTTGTTGTTTTTTTTTTTTGATCAAGTATGCTGGTAGGATTTCCATTTACTAATTATTCTTCGCATGTAGGTACCTATTGTAAAAAAACAACATCTTAGAAGCATCTGTAACAAAATATTGCTATATTCGAATTTTCGAATGAGTAACATTGGAAGTCAGAGACGGAGCCGAGCCCTTGGTTAGTGAATTTTTTAATATGGGGAACGGAACGCTAATTACTGTTTCGGCTTAGACCTACGAGTATATCGTGAAAAATTAAGCATTAAGTTTGCAATTATGTAGACCATGGACAGATAGATCATTACGGATGCCTCTAATGAGAAGCTTAGTTACCAAATAATACTCCTAATTGTCAATTTCGCATCATAGCCGATCCAATATTTATCTTATAAAATATGCCCCATACATATCTCTGTTTATTAAGTACTATCGATGTCATTGCAATTGATAAAAATCTTTTTTTATTAATGTATTACCTAAGTAATTCTTATGATAAAAAATTAACAACAATCGTGTAGTGTTATGATAAGATATATCGTCTACTATATTATATTACATACAGTCTAATTATTTTTAGTAAGGAAACAGAACTAAGTAAGTATATAAAAGTTTTTGTAAACAAAATAATAAAAAAAAAAGCGAAGCTGATAAATCTAATAAATATACGCTAGTCTTAAATTCAGTCGCGGAGTCCAAATTAAAGCAAAATTAAACAAAACAGTTGATGACACATTTTGATGTGTACTTAAGAAACCGCATTTAAAATTGCAATACCTACATGTCTTGATCGTTGCTTATCATGTGTCGTGATTGCTGCTAACCCGTTCATTGTACCTACAAGCGTGACGGGCCACGGAGACCCCGCCGACCCAACTTTAATTAAGACACAATAATTAAAATAACAGGCGACGGGCGTGGCGGCGCATCAGTATGCGAGGTCGTGGGGGCGCATACGACACCTAACTAATCCGCTGGCCGCATTATACCGGCGAAGGGTTAGGCTTTGTCCAACTGAGGTAAATAACACTTCAATTTAAAGGTACCTGCATTAATGTTAGTATAGGCCATGGTTCAGCTGCTTAACTATAAGAAATGGTAGCGACTTAACTAGTTACTTATAGTTTTAAGAATAAAGTATAAAAGAAAATAATTTTGATTATGCTTTACCTACATAATACTATAATATTTTACTTTGTCTAATCATTTGTCAAATACTCTCTCTATATATGTAACGTCTCTATCTAGATAGAACCGTAGATATGAGGAAAAATAAACGAGTCTTAATTTACTTTTTAGCATGTTAGGATCTCAAACTATAACACTTTTCTATTTAATATTAAAATTTTTATAAGGAAAAATAGATCGTTTTACAGAATTATCCCTTATTCATAAAAAATAACAAACACTTGTTCAGCCCGTTTTAATTAAAATGTGTATTGGCTCTTTCTTATCGTAACTTACCGTGGGAAAATACGATAAGAGAGAAAGAGCCAAAAAAATAGTTTAAATGGGCTTAACAAACGTTTGTGTTTTTTTATAAATGATTAAGGAGGTAAATATTTTCTAAGTGTAAAAAGTTTCACATTTTAGAATTGATATTTTTATTTTTGCTCTACATTATTGGCTGTTACGAGTATTATGTAAATACTTAAGCCGGGAACTTAGTTAACTATAACTATTATTTGAATTTATCTGAATCATAATTCAAATAACTTACTTTGAAAGATGTTAGATGTATTATAAAAATGATATTCCAACAAAAAGAAACATCCAAAAGTGAGTCGGACTCACGCCCTGAGGGTTCCGTACCACCACACAATACTAAAAGACTTAACAGGTTATTTAAAGATTGTTGCTTTCCTGTAATTTGTTTGCAAGAAATATTTTCCTTTATTTATTTTCTTAAAATTTAACAACAAATTCAAAGATTTTAGATTTATTCGTATATTGCTTCATACCAAATTTTATGATTCTAGTTCATCAACTATCTGAAATTGCAATATTAAAAAAAAATCGGCATTTGCATCTTTTGATCGTGTTGACGTAAAATTTTGATTATTTTACAGCCGAAAGGGACTATAAGCATATGTATGAATTTAAACGTGATATGCTCAAGCTTCCATTGAAAAAATTGACAGACCGTCAGACAGACGGACAATAAAGTGATCTTGTAAATATTCCGTTTTTGCCTTTTGAGGTACGGAATCCTAACAATACTAACCTCATACAAAAACAAGCTAAATTTTATTAGCCTTGTGTTTTATAAATAAAGACATCGCTTTTACACAGACTCCATGCTTCAGCTCTAAATTGTTAGTAAATCTAACCAGTAATGTAAATGTAAATAACAAGGATGATGATGAAATAATACACTTCACAATTTACCTATCTATTATATAAATCAAATTAATATCTTTCGTGTGCAACTTTTAATTAATTTGTTTATGACTTTGCATATATTATAACATTAAGCTATTAAAAACAAGTTTCGTATTTGCATGCGATTGGTACATGGTTGCATAAAATTAATTATGTATCGATAATACTACATAAATAATCTTCTGTTTTGTTATTGAATGAAGAAATGTACCTAATTTTAGTAGTATTGTGGAATGAAATTGTTTACGTAAAATTAAGTCAGTAGACACAAATTAAATAAGTCAAAAAAGGGTTATTCATCTACATTCTTTTGGTTTTTAAATCGACGGGCCTTTGTCAGCCCTGTAAATTAAAAAAAAAAACAAAGAAGTATAGGTATGCCCCTATAGATGTAATCATTTATTTCCAATCCGATAATTTGTCATCTTTTTTAAATTGTATATACCCGACTACTAAATAAAAATAATGAAAAAAATATTTATGAGACTAACAATAATTTGCTCAACCTGCTTAACACATTCGCGGACGATTTTGAATAAAACAATAGAAGTTTTATTGTTATAACTGCTCTAGCAGTTGTGTGTCCGCTAACGTGTTAAGTTGATTATATATCTAAATATCCTAACACATTAAATACAAATATGCAGATATGCATGAAATAAATTCCCCAAACTTTTTATGTGTCATTGTTCATTCAAAACTTAAAAAAAAAACTAAGTTACTCATCATCAGTTTTGCTACGACATTCATTCAACTCATTCACAGCTACCTACTACGCACTGTCTGGCTACGATCTACCTCTACGTAAAAGTTGGCTACGTAACCGTGTAATTTAATTACCATAACCGACATTAATTGATTATGTTCGTATTCTGGTTTGAAACTTGCGAAACTTCCTGTTAGAGAAAGGTTATTGATTGATACATTTAGATTCACAAAGCTGTTTTATTTTTTTACAAAATATACCATACCAAAAGATGATATACCTAATCAAGATTATAATTATACCTAGTTTAATAATAATAAATCTAGTTTGTAGCATACATAGATTGGATTCGTTAACAAATTTACTAGTTAGCACGGGGGAATTATAAATGATACTTTGCCCCTAGCATGAGTTTTTCTTAACGCAGACGCTAGCGACTGCGTTAGCGATTTAGTATGGCAAACCTGTACAGCGCCTCTGGCGGATAGTAAGGTAACTAAGGAATTCCATACAAAATCCTAACGCAGTCGCTAGCGTCTGCGTTAAGAAAAACTCATACTAGGGGTACTTGTATCAAATTTTTAAACCATTAATTACGTATTGCAAAATTATGAAAGTGACTTTGCATTAATAGCCAAATAAGTTTTCTCGTGAATCTAATTTTAAATTTTATATTAATTAAAATTAACTGCTATTGGAATGGTATGCATAAATAAATAATCACATGTTGGCTCATAAAATGAATTGCGAGAAATACAATTAACATAAAGTATGTCACAATGATACCAACTTTTTGGATCCGTATATTGTTTTAAAAAGAAAAATATGTATCGGTAAGTAAGCAAAGTAATTGTATCGGTTATATCGACTTATATATAAAGTTTATGTAATAACTTACCTTATTATTTTTCCTTAAAGTAATAGAAACGGTTAAATCTCCAAAAACATCAGTTTATATCACAAAAACAATGGCACAGTCACGATATTAAATCTCGTCCACTCCAATTGTCACAAAGCAATTTTGTAGAGTCACTTCCGGAAGGTGAAAACCGCCGAGAAAAAGTACCAAAGTGTTCAGGCACAGCAGCTGATTAGTTTCACGGCGGATAATTAAATTTTCTATTAATCAACCGGCAAAAAAAGCGTCCCGGTGTTTAGCTGTCGAGTATCTCGAGTAAAGTTTGTAGCTCAGAGCGGTGTTAGCAGTACGGGTATTCGCGAGGACAGCCCGCGACGGAGTGAAGAGCCGGCACTGCCGGTTGTGGGCCGCCCGGCAGTCGGGGGTACGGGGTGGAACAACACTCTAATATAATGACGGGGTCGGAACACTTTAATACTCTAATTGAAAAAGTATACTCTGACAACAGCTTTTAAGTGTAATTAAGGCTTTGTCTTCACACGGGGTAATATCATAGTCAGTTTATAAACTGGTTGTAGATAGTATATGTACCTATAGTTTGGTAAATATATGAAACTTGTTGTTGTGTTCATTTGTTGATTTATAAAGAAATCTTTAATATTTTTTTTTTAAAGAGAAGATAAATAAAGAGTTATACCTACTCTTTATAAATTTATTGTAGTTTAGTCGCTTTTTATAAATGTTTTTTTTTTGCTAAAAATTGGTAGAGACTACAAAAAGACCTAGACCAATTGAAAAGCTACCCTTATTATAATCTACCCTTTTTATATATTTTTTTAAATATTTGTTGGTATTATATATTTACAAAACCAATTTATATTATAAACAAATAATAGAAATGATGTGCCAGTAGTAATCTCTAAAAGTGCACCACGCACCAGAAAAAATCGATAATAAAAGTAATTGGCAAGAACATCACGTCCTACCGCGCTACATAGGTAAGAAATATCACAAATACCCTACTAGTGGATTCCGGCCTAAATTCAATTCCACCCCTTGCCCCCGCCCGAGCCAGTAGGAAACCAATCTTCTTTACATTCCCTCGCCGACAAATTTATACTCCTCCATACGTCGCCGGTAATAGGAGGCTGTAAGGGTTAGTCCACTCGAATCTAGGAACAAACAGTACTTAACTCAGTCTGTTATCTTTTATCTAACAATAAGATAGTTAGAATTTAAAAAATATTATTATATTGTAAAGCTGTTAAAATGTAGGTATAAGTAAAAGATACAACAGCAACAGATAGGAATCTCAAAGACAGGATGTACAAAGTTTTCTATTTGCGTATATCAATATATACTGGCTATTATTTAAAAATGTGAAAAATATGAACAACCAATAAAGTTCCAACAAAAACTTTTGCAGCCTTGCTCTACCTTGGAGTCTCCTCCGTTGCTATAGGAGTCAAATTATAGTTATGTATTAATTCTGATAAATTAAACCTGAGAATGCGAACACTTAGTCGCTTATTATACCGCAGGTAATGTTTGTTTTTCGTAGTAACTGGTACAAATTGAGTGACCGATAGAAGCTATTTAACTTTGAGGAGACTACCCCAATCGGTGTTTTATTTGCGCATCGCAATATGGGATATATTGCGATGCGATGAAGTATGAGAACGCAATATCGCAATTGATTATATGATTAATTTTAATTACTTAAATCAGAGTAGACTACCCCATCTATAGGGTTGGCGGCGAGAGTCAGCGGGTATTGGTCAGTATCGGCGTGGTCACTTCGTAAATTATTAAGCAGACTCGCGAAGGCATAGTGGCGAACAGCGAAGAAACGGCAAGTGTCCGGCGAGCGGTGTCCGGGCATCGTCGCTGAGAATTTAATTTCCACGGCCCGCCCGCCCTCACCGCCATTGTCCGCCCAGTATTTCATTACGGCTCGAGCTTTTCTATTAATAAATCACTCTTCGCCTGCGCCGTTTAATTACGTCCCGGATCCGGCCGCCGTCTGATTACACTTTCATCGAACATCTAATTAGGAGTGCAGTCGGCCCGGGGTGGGACGTGTGTATTCTTTGTTCGAGAGATATTACACTCGGCCTATATTACACCACGCTGCCGCCTCCGAGCTAAGTTCGAAATGAACGAACTTTGATTAAAATCGACCGCTTGCACAGCTACTAAGTGTGCTACGTTTTAATATAAGAGAAACTTTAAGTTTCATTACAGCACTATAATCCTAAAATATTGTATCTTATTAAATTGCACAATATTTACCTATTTACGTTAGTTTACCATATTTTGTCGCTGTAGTAGGTAGTAACACAATAATTTTACAATCGGCGGAATTACTGCTAAAAGCATTCTCTCCCAGCCAACTAATTATGTCCTAGGATTTTCAGCCATACTACATACATACCTAGGTACCTCGTCTATTAGGTACATTTGTAAGGCAACTAAGTCATGATTGATGATTAAATAACAGCAGGTGCGTTGTATCGAATAAAGTAGATACTTCTAATTACCAGGATATACAACGAAACAGGTGATAGGGAAAGTTGTCGGTTCAGCGTAGTGGCTCAAGACCTTTTTAATTTCCTGGACGGACGGTGGCGCGGGCGCGAAGGCAAAACTACAATGGTCACAGATGAGTATCATGGAATGTAAGTATTGGAATTCATATTACATAGTAGGTAGGTAGTAAGTACAAGACGATTCTTTTTGTCTGAATAAAGTGGAGAAGTAATACAAATTTTACCACTCGTTTCTTTTGCGTTTTATAACCTTATACAAACAAAAGCTTAACCGGATAAATACATGATATATATCTAAAATCTAAGCTCATACACAATTCGTGCTAATTGCCTCGTCTATTGAGCTATTTCAATATACAATTTAACATGAATATTTACTCATATTCAATCTATTATTACGATTATACCTTTGATTCGTCGTCTTCTCTTTAAACTAAAAGCTCGCTAATACGAAGTGATAATTCTACACTGTATTTAATTTGAGACGATGGCCGGCCCGGCACCGGCCCGCCCGTTTAACTTATTGCCACGGTTAACGAGAATACGCCGTAGTGTGCCGGCGAAATTGAAGGATTTACTCCGCGTCCCTCCTTTATTAAACGTATTGCACACTCCTCCGCGTCAATGTGTGCGTACACTATACGCAGTATGCCAAAATTACATTTCACATGAGTCGTAATAACAAGGGCGGGCGTAAATCACGAGCATTATTAGTTTCTCTTGTTACTTGTGCCATTTGTCACTTTATATTGATGCAAAAAGCACCTATGCAATTCCATAGTAAAATAGGTTTAACAACGCATTTTTTCATGAAAACTAGTTAGGGGTTTTTATTTGTTGCTACATCACCTTCCTCAACAAAAAAAATCAAATAACAAAGATACAATAAAGACATCAAAAGACTCGTCGCCGGGTTTTGCAAAATGCGTGTGCCGTCTGACATGTCGGGAGTCAGCGGATCCGCACTCTGGACACGATATCGCCTACTTCCTGTAAGCTAAAGCGTATCGCTCAAAGTTTCGCAATATACGCGCACTGAGCCCGTCCTTTATTAAAAACTATTCTCACATTTTTAATTAAAACTTGTGTTCCCCCACTAAAACTTTATTTAAGCAATAAAGGCGGCGCAATTAGCGGCGCTGTCCCCGCCGGCGACTTCACCTACTTTTCTTCTGCTTTAATGAGTGTTTTTTAATAAAGCCAGAGACTGGTGCAAGTTTATTAATTTAGTATAACTCGTGTCACGGCGGGTCCGGCAGCGCCCGCCCTCGCCTGCACGCTATAACCATACTTTTTAATTTACCACCTGAACTATTGCCTTAACAGGAAACTTACACGGGAAAACCATTAATTAAGCTTCCACTTATTACATTTACATTTAATTAAAGAATTTCTCTTACATACATTAAATTCTTTTTTGCTTCATGTAGCCCGGTCTTTATCCTACCTAAATTTCCTTATATATTTCCTTTTCTATTCTCAATCACTTTTTAGATACTTCTTTTTCTCCCATTCTATTTAGAAGGTAGTGTTTGTTCAAGAAATAAACGGATTCGCAAAAAAGAGATACAAATGAAAGAAAATCTAAAATCATAATGATGATGACATTCATTATTCACTATGTGAATTTATCACAAATCCATTAGATACATATAGCTTATGAACACTCTACCTTCTGAGATAAATTATTCGAAAAGAAGAATTCTCCCGATAAAATATAAGTAAGTGTGTTTTACTAAAAATACGTGGATATTTTCTGAGACTATTACATAACGAATCCAAAGTAAGGGTCGTTGTCGAGTAGTGAACTAAAAGCTTGAATGACGTAGAGCCCCCTCGCACTGCAGCCCCCCGTTCATCGCCCGCGAAGTGTTCCGGCCATAATTACATTCCCGTGTCTAACAAATGGAGAATCGGTGTTGATTTGTGTTTAGCCGAGTCCGTGATCCTGCGGCCCAAGAACGCCCGCCCGTGCCACACCACCTCATAATCAATTCGCTTTAGAACCAATGTGGAACCAAATTGATATAATATACTCTTGATTCCTAAGGAGTTCTAAAAAACCAGTGATATTAGTCAACTGGCACGTGAAAAACTCGCGACTGTGCGCGAGTCGGCACCTTTCGATTTTAATTTGTTAACTCGCTTGTGCATGTTTAGTAGTCAACATACAAACAGATTAAACTCAAAACTAGAAACGAAAATTGCTTGCGCTCACTGAATCGAATAAGAAAGTACAGACCAGATAGTCCCAATCAAAGCAGATACTTTGAATTTGGAATAAGAATACGATAAAACCTATATTAGAGGTGCGGAATGAGATGAGGTATGGGGACGCTGCCGATTACATATGAACCCAAGCATGCTATATCTGCTTTGTCAATAATCAATTTTATTTTTTAATCATGTAAAAAAGAATGTTAGTTACTTACGTATTATAAACATACATGTTTGGACTATTTGGTATACAAAAATAAAATCGGCGGCGTGTTTATGCGCCTTTTCTGTCATAGGTCTTAGTCATAGCGTAATCTCTATAATCTTAATGATAATTTTTTTTATGTTTTTACAATCTATTAAAAAAACCATGTCGTGTTATAGTTAAAATCAAGTCATAAAAAGAATTCTATACATTTTAAGTATGTACTTATTTATAATAATTAAAAAAATTGTAACATGTATAACAATGTAAAAAAAAACACTAACCTAAACAAAATAGGTATAAAGTAGGTACAAAGGCGGACTTATCGCTAAAGCAATCTTTTCTTGTCGAATATAAAAATATTGGATTACCTATATGGTAAATCTGGTGATTTCTCTAATGTCATGAAGGTTTCTCAAACAAAATTACAATTTTGTTCTCTCCAGCCGCACCTTCTTGATTTTCCTAAAAGTTCTCTAACGTTTATCGGCTGTCTACATAAAAATAAGTAAAACCGCTTCTTTGACTAGTTTGTAGACCAAATTAATTACTTAACAAAAATATTTTATATGTACCTACCTATTATTTTTAAAAGAATTATATTTTTTTTATTATAATGAATACCAACATATATATTTTTCCATTCAAAAATTAAATAACATTGAAAGGGAGGCGTTGCATTTCGTGCTAAGCCAGTAATTGCGCGCATATCGGCTAAGTGAAAAACGAAGCTCTGCCGGCGAGCCTAAAAGCTTCGGCAGATTGGATCAGCACACGGGTTTTCCATTACGAGTTAGTTCTTAACAAGTCAACGGCGATGTTTTTAATTGTTTAAAGTTTATTTGAGGTAACAACTAATGCTTTTTTTAAATCTTAATAGGGTTCCGTAGACAATGTTGTGTGTCCGTCTACGATTAATCTAAGCGATTATTAGTTATTATTTCCCAATGGAAGTAATAGCTTTTTGAACGTAGAGAACCTAAGTGAAGATTTGTCAAACATTCTAAAATATCGTGCAATACCATAAACAAGCTTTAACCGCGTGTCGTCGTTATCGAAGCGCTAGTTTTGTTTCATAGCCGGCGCAGTCGTTTGTGCAATGGAGTTCAGTAAAGAAACTACAGAAGAATACAAAAATCTATAAGCAAAACTATTTTTGATCGGGCAGCGCGTGTGTTATTTCATAATGTAATGTAATGTATGTAATCTATTATATTGAGGAACTGATTTATATTTAGATATTAGATAGATATTATATTGAGGAATTGAGGTATGTTAATGTGAATTATGAATCTACTATTTCTTTCTAAGTGTTTCTTTGTCCTTTTATATACTACTATCGCTATCTAGTGGTGTTTTAGTGAACTACTTTTTGTAAGTGAACGTTTTATATTGAATTTACCACTTAATCGTCAATTGATAGAATTCTTGTAGGTTTTCCTGTAATCTACAGGCAATTAACAATATATAATATAGTATTTTTTTTAATATAACAAAAATATATTGAGATCCTCATAACGAGCCCTTTTTTTTAATTCCTTATTCGTCCTCCGAAAATTACCCGTAAGTATTTAAAAAATATATATTTATTTACTTTGCACATCTTTGTTTGGGTCACAGGATTACGCCATCCTGCCAAATTTTATCTGTTTTGGTCTAGTATAGGTTCGGAGTAAATTGGCTGTGAGAGACGGTTGGACGGACAGGCAGACGCAAGAGTAATCCTATAAGGGTTCCGTTTTTTCATTTTTGCAGGGAATCCTAAAAAATATCTTTCTGGTTAAGTTTTTTGTAGTAGGTTTATTAAAAAAGATCTTCGATAGAGACTGATGGGTATTATGTAACAAAGCGTACGTTACACATACAACACTACGTGTCTCTAAACAGCATATTGTAGGAGTTATCAATTCTGCACTGTTCTCATTTTGGTACGACGGGCAAGGAGTCGTTAGGGGCTCGTATATCCTCCGAGAACCGCGAATATTGGCCGCACTAACAATGTGCGTCTTTATAAGTTTTTAACGAGCTCCCCGGTATAAATTATGTGCTGGCCAGTGGGTCTCGTTATCTCGCTAACGGCGCACTAGCGGAAGCTTAATGTACCGAGAGCTTTATTGTAGCCACTTACGAGTGCAGTGCAACTCTAACGCTAGTAGTACACTATTGTCGTATGCTTAGAATTATGGTAATGACATCATTATAATAAGACACGTTTACTCACTCACTCGACCGATTCAAAAGTGAAAACACCCCTTTTAAAATGTCAAAAAAAACAACAATAGAATAGTAAATTATGATATGGAAATAAAAAGGAGACGAAAACAATTAGACCTAAGTAAAACATTTTAGTCTCAAGATATTAAATGAGTAATTAAAACTGTATATTTTCTTTTGGGTTGAAGCTGCTATACGGAAACCATTAAGGGCGGTTGAAAGTTAATAAGTAATAGGTACAGTAATTGCCCGCCAGGGGCGTATTTAGGCCAGCTCCAATTGAACTGCCGCCGTTGATGCTGACGAGATCTACTAATGCCTTCCTTTTATAGACTGATCTTTCGTACGTACGTAACTATGCTTGTTTATTGGCATACATTTTTTGAACTAGCTACAAAATTTTGCTAAGCTAACAGTTCATTTTTAGGGTTCCATACTTCCAATGGCAAAAACGGAAACCTTAAAGGATCACTTTGTTGTCCGTCTGTTTGTCTTTTTTCTGAGGAAGGCATGAACGTAGTGGAAATTCATAACAAATACCACAGATAACAGAATATTACCTATACGTACAAATATTAAACCGCCATACAAAGAAACGCGCTGATTTTTTGTGTTCTAATAGAGTCCATACTGAGGCATATTAACGCCATCTATCGATCACTTGAGACACTGTGATTCTTAATCCGATAACTTATTAAATAAAGCAGTAAATCAGTTCGTGGTAGGATGAAGATACTTTGAAAAATCGTGTTTTAATCATTCACACTCTTTTTTGCCACATATAGGCGAGATCTTAACTAAATTATTTTTATTCAATCATTGTAGCACCCCCCTATCAACAAGAACAATAACTTAATCTTTTTCTTAGGTAATGGGACCACGTACAAATAATAAAGTCTTCGGTCTATTTCGGCTGTAAAATAATTAAAATTATACTATATACGCAATCAAAAGATATGAACGTGAATGTAGATAATTTTCAAACTTACGATTTCAGTTGGGAATAAACCTATTGGGTACTTTCCGTTGAACTAAAATCAGGAAATTTGGTAAAAAGGAATATCATATAGCATATATTTAGGGATCAATATAAAAACTGTAAATTATTGTTAATTTCAAATAAAAATCAAATAGAAAGATTTTACAAAGAAATAAAAGGAAACCTTAAAAAGTCTACATTTTAAAAAACCTGGCATATTCTTTTGTGGTCTGTGGTGGTACGAAACCCAAAATTTAATGAATCAATATGTGAAATATTTTTTTATTATAGGTATTTGATATGTATTTTATTTTTGCTCTCATGAATTTTCGGAACAATAAATATGTGATCATGAAACTCGCAACTAATCAGTTTTTTTTTTTAATTAGGCAATTATATATCATTACGTATATTACACTAGACTAGGTTGTTAAAATAACTTATTATTGTAGAAAGATCATTCACAGTGGTCTATACGATACGGCCCTGGCCGTCCCCTGGAGAGCGCGTCACAGCTAAATGAAGGAACTACGTTGCAATTAGGGCACCGCAGAATTAATAAAAGGAATCCCTTAATTCTTCTTCTAATAAGATAAATTCTGATGACTATATAGTAAGTAGGTAGACATTAATTTAACACACCTTAGACTTTGCGGTTAATATAGGTAGCTAAAAGTATATAACATAACGATAAAAACAAGTAATAACTAATAAAAAACTGACCAAACATCAATCTAATTTTATTTATTAAATTGTTAAAAAGCTGGCTTTCTCCATAGTGTTAGCCCCT
This sequence comes from Apomyelois bistriatella, assembly GCA_947044815.1. Classification (NCBI taxonomy): domain Eukaryota; kingdom Metazoa; phylum Arthropoda; class Insecta; order Lepidoptera; family Pyralidae; genus Apomyelois; species Apomyelois bistriatella. Next base: position 7,025,113 of record OX345693.1, read on the forward strand.
TTTTTGGAACGGTTGATTAAAATACCCATTAAGATTATACGAGGTTTTTATTCCACTTCTAATCAAGCAGATAATTAGGTTTAAGCTCTGCTCAACTCAAGGGTACATTTCTGACGACAAACGGACAGATAATGTAATTAAAAATAAACAAATAATACCTACTGTGGTTTATTTATTTAATCGTTAAGTCAACTGTTAACTTGTATTTAATTATATGATCTTAAATATTAGATATAAATCTTTGTAACATATAAAGAAACATATAAGAGATAAGTAAGAGGTGTCTATAAACTTGCATATTTTTCTAATCCAATAACTGAAATCAGACATAACATCATAACATTAAATATCTAGCCTGGAAATATTTCCTTGTCTGTATTTCACTCAATTGACCTATTTTCTCATAAACTGATATTTATTTTGTTTTAAATATAGATACGTGAAAGCCAAGACATATCTCTACCATTTTAGGAGCGGCAAAGTAACAAATCAATATTTGGAGTGAGTGCTTTTTCGTGCTATGGAGAAGCTTTTATCTGGACAACGGTCGGATGGCAGCACAAACAGTCAAAGGACAGAGACATTCACTTTAACATAACACAGCTTGCTTGTACTTTCCTTTTAGTAAAATCGAATAATTTACTCTATTAAAGTGGAAAGGTTCTCCTCCTCCTACAGTATTTTTATAAAGATATCTGCAAACTGTTATTACAAAAATATTTTGCAGAGATTCGCTAAATTCATTGAAATAAATATAAAATTAATAAAACTTACTGATAGTTTACATTTTACTTACAAATAGGATATATTGAGTCTAAAAATATACTATTGGAAATATAGATCATATTGATCATGAGAATATAGGTCAGTACATGGTACTTTGTTATTGTTATAATTTAAGACTGTATGTTCTCCAAAGAAAATAAAATAAATAAATATAGTAGGTACCTAACTTGGTAAGTATATAAAATTTACACAATTATAATAATAATAAATCTTTAATTTATAATCCCATACATTAAATTAAGCTTATACTAAGGTTTATACAGGACAGGATGCATTGATTGGACTATAGACCATGCACTAAGCATAGCTTTTGTCGCAGTGGTCCACGAGTTACATTTTGCCATTTATAAGGTTGAAACGCACGATACTTGTCATTTGAGATCCCATTGATTTATATTTATAAATGTCATTAATATGAATTTAAATATATCTAACTCAATTTAAATAAAACAAGCAAACACAAAACCTGTTTTTACCTTGACTTAAACCTTTACTTAAAATACACAGATAGGTAGGTACTATTCAAATGTGGATCTTGAGAATCACGCTTAAGTAATTTAATTAATATTTTATTCCACTCGGGCCCACGTACGAGTATACTCTTAAAATTAAAAAGAAAAATTATTTTTTAATATTGCTCGATATTGTATTGTAGGCAATCAACTCTATCGAAAACCACTCTTTGAGCAGTAAAACTTTCTTAATAAAATGAGTAAAAATGGGTCTTTCTACTAAAGTCAGCAGATATTTTCGCATAAATTGCAGGTGAAGCGTTCCTATAATGACCTAGAAGACCATGTAAAGCCATTTAATTAACTTTATTCTACCAATCGAACAGTAAGGTTTAACCAGTACGAGCTAAGTGGAACTTTACCGCAAGCGTTAATTATTATCTGTGAGGAGTGCTCTTTGTTTAGTTGCCAACTCTAAATTAGTTTTCGAAATGGATCATTCGCACCCTCTCTCCCTTCCCCCGGCCCGTTCCATTCCCTGTAATTGGAACGTCCCGAGATGACACCACTCGACTGCCTCTAATCAGTTAACAAGAACCCACTAGCATTATTATGACTGGTTAACATAACACTACTACCATTCACTTTCTATAATAACAAACACATTTTCACCTGGATGGATGGATCTTTTTTGCAGTAACAGAATCAATATTAAAAAAACCATAGGTTAAAAATTAAATTAGTACAACGCGCGATTAGAAATTCTATGCTGTTGTTTTGTTGGAATTGCGACTCATAACCCCAAAGGCTTCTCATTTTGTCGCGATGGGTTGGCTAGCGGATCGACCACCGCAGGGAAGCTATGAGGAACCGACCCGAAGGTTTACGTGTCCGAGGAGGCAGTGCCGCGCTTGATGCGGCATCGAGACCACGGGAAAACACTCTCGGCGGGATCGCAGAGCAAATGGAGGATATGCCGATGCGCTGCTCTCTCTGTCCCCTGCGACCGTTTTGTGGTGGGCCTTGGTCGGCCACCCGGCCGACTTGAGGCAGGGCCTGCTTTTGCAGGCCTTTTCAAATTTGAGGCTGGTTGGGTGGCGGAATCGGGATCCGCTGTTAAACCGATAGTCCTCCGGGTTTAAAGGCGTGCTTGTGTCAGCAATTCAGCATAAAAGTATGCTGTGTTCAGATTTCAATATCGTCTGCAATTGTAAGTTAATTAGATCAGAAAACCTAAAATATAATAAGTATATATATTTTATAGAGTTCTAGCGTTGTATAGAACTTTATGAACTTATAACTTTTAGGTTCGCACTTAATGATGCAACAGTTGACAACAGAATTAACGATGTTACAACATCTAACCAACAGTATAAAATTAAAATAATTAATTTTCATTTAAATATGCAAGAATTAATTTAAATTGCATTTGCAAGATTACTCTACCACGGAACATGTAAATGTTTGTGTTATTAAGTGCTTATGATAATTTTATTATTAAAAACTGGCGCGTTTAAAAATAGAAGTTTGACTTTTGCAATTTCGTATCAGTGTCGATATATAATGGGGTCTCATTTAAGAATCTCATTAATTTGATATTTTAAATAATTTTCTTTCGTAGGAACGCAATATACTTCTGATTGGAACTAGTTATGACTTAGTTTTCTAACTCACTGGGTTCGGCTATCTGTACGTATAATAAAATAGTAAAAAATATTTTGTCTGTACATTTAGTAATTATGACTGAAATGTAAAGAGGGACATTTAAAATGAATAATAGAAAGCAATAAGTTTATTTTTAATTTTTTTGTCTGTCTGTATTTATGATCACGCTTATCTCCGAAAGTACTAAACCGATTTGCATAAAACTTTCACAATTGTTTTAACTCAGAAGAACATCTAAAGTTTGTTCCATCAAATCGGTTCATAAAAAAAAAATTATCGTCATTTCAAGGCATGTTTGATTTCGAACGAAGGCACCAAATTGGATAATTCTTTTTTTGTGTTGGTTATTGTCATGACAAACTTTGTATAAGAGAAAAGGAAGATTTCCGGGCAATTTCCGATGTTTATATACTAGATGTTTTAATCATCATTTCATCATCCAAGCGTATTTCGAAACTGCATCATTAGCTTGTTTTAGAACTCAAGGAACGTTTTAATCATAGTTCCAGTCCGGATATGGGGAAGCAACTGCCAGACCAATCGGATCACAATCCGGTTGTGTTAGTGGAATCATTTCAGCCACTTCCATTGCAATTAATAAATTTGAGAACAAATTGAAACTTGAACCAAGCCATATTTTTTTATTATAAGGTCACTTTGTTCTCTCTGTCTGTCTGTCAAACAAATTTTCTGAGGGATGCATGAACGTATCAAGTTTAAAATCATGACATATACTCAAGCTTACGGTCATTTTCGGTAAATGTTGCAAATTTTATTAAATTTTGCGAGGTGGAAATCAAAAGTTGAACTAGTTTTATTAAATTTGTTAAGAAGCAACATCATGCAGCACTTGTTTAGGAATAAATCTAAAAACAATTAATTTGTTGTCAAATGTCAGGAAAATACATAAATAAAGAAAAATATTTTTGCTGAAAAATCAAAGGAAAGCCAAAATCTTAAAATGAATCTTTTAGTATTGTGTGGTGGTACGGAACTCTCAGGGTGCAAATCTGACTCGCAATTGTCCAATTTTTAAGGTTACACAAACATTTTCGTAACATTTTAAAGCTGATACCCGTCCGCTCAGAATGCGCACACATGTGTCACATAACAATTGTTTTTATATTGTGTCTGGATTCCAGCGAGCCAACGGGTTAAGTATGTATTTAACTAGTAGGCACTGCATCTCAGTTTTAACTTAAAAATGTAGAGTCGGCAATGTCGTTTTGTTTCAGCCCAGTGCTGGGCGTAGGCACTTATCTTCAGTTCCTGCATTAAGTCGTCAACAATTAAGGCTCATTAAATTTCATTACGGAGATGGTCCCGCGGCGGGCGGCGGCCGGTCGCTTAGACGGATAATCTCCAGCTGTCAGCCGCTAATGCGTTTTAGAGTACGTAATTTGAACCGTTGAGATCGGCGGTAATTAACGCCGCAATTAAGCTAAGTGATTATTAGTAAAGAACGCAATACGTTAAGTACATCGTAAGTAGGCAACTCTATAGGCATTTGATGAAAGTGGTTAGCTCTATTAAGATTAAAATAATTTGTTCTTGCTCTTGTTGAGCCGCAATATTGATATTTTTTTCTCACCGCTCAATAAATTTATCAAATTAATAAATGCAAAGGGATACAATTTCAATATCAGCTCTACAACCTACATGAAGTAGGATGGAAGACGATGTTGAGTAATTAGTAACATGATGTAATTAACCGAACTTGGCATGTTTGTTTTCCCCATATCAAATAATATTCCGTAAAACAGCAGTCAAGCCATTAAGGTTGCAAATTTTATCTCGCCTTCTTAAATAACCACAATACTTGTACTAGACAGACTGGAGATAACATGCCAAGGTTTCCAAGAATATGATACGATGTATAGAGATTGATCAGTCGACTTTGCGATGGTCTAGGTTTATCTATAATCTGGCTTTCACTATACCTTTAAGAATAAAAAATTGAATATTGAAACGCCTATCGTATAAATTAATGTTCGTAATTTGTCCTTCATTGCATTTTTTTTCTGATACAAAATATAATTTCTTATTGTACGTGATTTATTTACAACGTTACACTGAGTATTACAAGCTTTGATTTCTCAGTCGCAGTTTAAGTAAAATGTTTCAGGTTGCCAATAAAACGTAATTTAAGTGTACATACACACGAGAGCTGAGTGAAGGCTTTATGTCAGTTCAATTTTGTGTTAAAAGTAAGTAAGCGCGCCTCGAGTAACCCGGAGGCAGGGTAATGTATTCCCATATATACATAAGTGAAAACATTTTAAGAAGCTCCGCGGACCCACTGCATCACCCCCGGGGTTAGGGCCTAAAAGCACTATCTCGGAGCCAAAGCCTTACAACTCTTCTCAAATTCAACTTACTTTGCTCTGTGTGAAGGTACCCGCGCGGATCTTTTATACTACGGCCAAATGATCGTTACACTTTTTTTCTAAAACACCTAATTATAAATAAGTATTGATTTTGTTTTTATTTTTAAACCCTGTTATTACAAAAGTATTATATTAAATGCCAGGGGAAACGGAACGAAAATATTGTAATTAATATTTAAGTAAGGCAGCAACTGTTTGCCCTTCAAGTTTATGAATGCAGTGCCTTTACAGGGCTTCACCTGTACTATACCTACCACATCATGTAAAAGATCTTTAAAACTTGTGTTTAAAAATCTTTAACACGCAATAAATATCTAAATCTGAAAAAACAACGCGAGGCCTAAACAGTTTTTAGAAATTGAAACATGAATGGAAAAAAGTTTTACGTTTATTACTTCGGAATAAACCTATGTCGATAATGTATGTAGTATTTTGCTCCAAAATGATCATTCGTCCTTTGATTTAATTACACAATGTTCTTAAAAACATACGAAATGTATGGATGTATCTACATTATGATATAAGTGCGGTAAGTTGAAAATTACAGTATCTTAAAACCATGCAAGATCCAGCGATTAAGCGGGACAGCGCGCTACCTTCATGTAAGGCGACATCTCCCTTACTCAATCGTTCTTGAATGGTTTTAAGAGATGGTGGTAAGCCCCAGTTCGTTTTAAGACGGATAATCTTGATAAACAACGCGTTTTACTTTATTAAAAAAATCTCGTGCGTTTTACATTACAATTACGCACGATATTGAAATTAGTGAAATACCTTTTACGAGCAAATATGTTATAAATATCAAATCAATTTCATCATACGAGTAGTTAAATCAAAATAAAGAAAAGTATCAAAATCTTCGGTCGTTCTATTCAGACACATGTAACGAATTCAAGTTTAGAGTCGCGCTGGGCAAAGCGAAAGCTTTGCAAGCTGCATCGGACTTCGGACAGGGCGCCTCGCAGTTGACTTTGACGAACGCAGGCGCCACACCTACACCTAAATACCCCAGTCGACTTCACCACACACTACTTAGTACCAACACGTCTCTCGTTGCTTTCGCATCTCTAAACTGTACCAGTAACGATAACGAAATCGCCTCGAAATTGCGAAACACATTCACTCCCCCGCGTTGCCCGACCATGCTCGATTTCATATAAGTAAATTGAAAAGTTTCGAGTTTAATTCCGTCTCCTGAAGCCACTGTCAGCTCGCGCTCGCGGCGTGGCGGAAGCGAATCTCGATGTTTTGTAATGGAGCTTTTTAAAATGGAAGTCGAACTTTTGTCAGACACTTTTAGCCGCGCCGGAGATACATTTAAGCTTTTTAACTTTTCCACTCCGGTAATGTATCCCACACTTTCCTTCTATAGTAGAGGTGTCGTGTAAGTTTTTTTATCCGCGCAGATAAAGTAGATAAGTTTTTTATTTGTGTGACTCAGCACGTCCTCAGTCGCTCGCAATAATCCTGCCAAAGAGCTACTCTATTCGACTTGTGACTCTACTTTTTTTTCGTGTTCGACGACAGTGTAAACATTTTGCCTACAATCCATTAAGTAAATGCACTCGGGCCACCACTCGGCAGAGCATTAATATTGCATTTCTTACTCCCCCTTTCAGAGAGTCAGCAATTCTGACCACCCTTTGGACACTGTTTCGAATAGTTTAGAAACATTACACTATTTTGTCGATTTTGGGTATGCTTTTCTTAATGTATTTCATAGATTACTACACTATTATCTAGTCTGAGCCTGTGAATAGCCAATATAACTCATTCAAGATACTCCTTTATAAAGTGAGGTAAAATAAATTCTATATATACAAAATGAGTTACAAATAAGTAGGTCTACCTTAACACCGTAGACGCGAAAGTAAAGCTCTATCGTCAACCATTCTGTTTGTCATTTCTATACTTGAGCTGCTGAGGTAATTTTTATGTAATTTTATAGGAACAAACTGAACCTTGACACATGGGTTATGTTGGGACGGGAAATATCACACAGACGTAGCCATGGGAAAATGGTAGTGGTTTATGTTTATTTATAACATTTAATAACATTATAACTACACATGTATAAAATTATACAAACCCCTAAAAAAGGTATACAGGTCGACTCTTGTTAAATCAAACCTGCGATAATTCGAACCTCCCTATAATTCAAAGTTATCGCGAGTTCCCTACAAAATCTCTTTATATTTACAACTAAATCGATACATTTTTATGCACTTGGTAATTCGAACGAAAAAATCATTGCTACATAACAAAACGACGCGTTAATTCGAACTCATCGGCGTCCAACACTCGCTCACTAACCGATGGCGAAATTTCATCTGCGACAGATACTAATGAAAAAAGACGATAAAGATAAGGACGATACATCGGAACCAAGTACCTCAAAACTTTTGTCATTGTTATAGAATAGCAGTTAACACTTAATAATTTTAAGTTTAATTTTTTCTCTCACATATTTCAAACCATTTGATATTTCACACTCGATAATTCGTAATATATTAATAGTCCCTCGAGTTTTGAATTAACGAGAGTCGACTGTATTACATAGGTAAGACGTATCATATATATAAACAAGAGAAATAACAAAAACAAATATGACGGAGGATGACTACATTCTAGTAAGGTAAGGTATACGAGTATCAGAGCATACAGATATCGTCGACAAAACAGATCAGATACATCAGGGGTTCTTTGACATGTTCGTGAGAGCTACATCGTTCGTTTCTAACAAATTACGTCAATCTTTCAAAATCAATAAGTGTTTGTAGCTAATGTAAGCGCTTAACGAGCCGCGAGCGGGACTCCTGAGCGGATCAGCAAATGGAGTGCTTCATGCATAATGTAGCGCAGGCTGAGTGTTGTTTTGAAAAGCGTTCTGAATTTGTTATTTTCGTCACACCAGGTGATGCCCAAGCACTTCATAAAACATTAATGACATATCAATGCTATAATAGATTCGACAGGTAATATTTAGAGCACAAGTATCATCTGATCGAAAATGTATTCGCAATGTTCTGAAAGCAAGTTAGACATCAGGGCGTCGATTCTGCTAACGTTAAGTCACAATCGTGTCAAAATAGTGTTTCAATTGTTCTGCTTTTTTACACACTAGTTACAAGAAATGTATATTTTTTTTTGCATCACTTCTGATAGCCACAACCCACACTACATTTACATCACATCATACTGTCATATTTCTTGTTAATAGTGCGTAAAAAGCACTACAATTGAAACACTATTTTGACACGATTTTGACTTACCGTTAGCAGAATCGACGCCCAGAATATGCAGACACGAGAACATCATCAGCGCAACGTTTCATTGGTCCGCGCAAGTAAAAGCAAACCCTAAGCTGTGAAATCATCTCTCGCTGTAAAGCAAAATTTCTATATCCTTACATAACTTTATTAAATGATAACAGGAGATAACTGGCACCTCAGAATTAATTAATCCACTCAGAGATTGCATCTAAAAGCCCCACTGCCCCGCGCCCCCCGCGGGGTCGATCCGTTTCCAGCCACTTAAACTTCACGCGGCGCGCGCTAGCTTCCGTTTTAATTACAAAATTAATTCAAAATGTAATTAAAGTTAACAATAAGGCAGCAAACAATTGAAGTTATTTATGTTAGTTTATGCTTTATGGCGAGTGCTGCCTGCTTGGAAATAGTATTTACACGAGTGCCGAGTTGAGTAGCTGAACTAAATATGGTTTTATCTTACAACTATCTACACGTATTTTGAAAAGGATGAAAAGGCTAACCGGCGGATAGTAAGGCAACTAAGAAATTCCATACAAAATCCTAACGCAGTCGCTAGCGTCTGCGTTTCATGGCCCAAAAATGCCCAAAATCAAGGAGTTGCTTAAGTTCGAGGATGCTACATAATTTCTTTTACATTCACACATACGTGTGATTCACATTATCTTCGAAGAGATTGTTTATTTATACTTACTGTAGTCAAAGTAATTGCTTAACTGCACAAAAAATGTAACCTGAAATGGAATATGTACCTACTCTACCTTCTGCGCTAAGTGCAAACTCGCATGATTGGCAGTTTTATTTTTTACTAAATAAACATCGTCCAGTGTTATAATGGAACAGCTGAAGTAATTAAGCATTACCAAAAATGGAACTATGCATTATATTTATTCTAATTTTGCTTCTTAACCAAATACTTTTTGTTTTCTCAATAAGAACAGATCGGGGTAGTATAGTATCATCTCCCTAGTCTGTGATCGGGGTCTCTTCGATCTGTTCTTATTGAGAAGGAGATTGAGAACTGATAGAATTTTATACCAATTTTTATGTTTTTTTTTTTTAATATCACCTATTACTTGTCGATCACAGAGTGGCCCACATCGTTATTTCAGGCAAAAGATGTAAAGAGTACTATACAAAGGTTAATTTTCCAATCTGTCCGATTGAAAACGATCGACTTTCAATTCACAAAACTAAGAAACCACTCGGCGCCATTTATTAATCAGGAACCGTTTTCCCACTCACAGGTCATTCTCCACACACATACACTTTTGTTTTACTAAACATTTTTTTTTAGTCTAAATAAATGACTTCACTTCTTTACATGTTCGCCACTTGTAGATGGACTGTCGTATGTGCTTATTACGACGTGCCGCCGCTGCTGGCAGATACCTATACCACTTTCCGCGACAAACTACAATAACATTCGGCAACGTTCACATGACTCTCTGGTCCTTCTTATCTTTTTTTTAATCTCTTTTTTTTCTCTGTCTCTTACACATTCATAATCTGTGGTGACAACTTTTCAACATGTTTGTGTCTTTATAAAAATGAGAAAAAAGCTAAAAACAACTACTGCCTAAAACCAGAGCGGTCGGTATAGCCACAAAATGCTATATAACCTAGAAACGCAGCTACATAAGTAGTATAGTTATGTATAAAAGATTATGGGTAAAAAAAAAACATCTCGGTATTCAGGCGGATATTTTTTCTACTATTGATACTCATTAGCGAAAACTTGTTGATTGTGTTTTAGATTTTAAGATTACCTACCAGTAATTAAGACACATTATACACATGTCAGTTTTTCTAATAAAACAAAATAAATAAATAAAACTTGATAATTAATAGTACTTACCTATAAAGGTATAGTTGTGATTGTGATTAGAACCTGCTACAAAGACCTACTTACTCGCATCCACTCAACATTGCTACAGGCAATAAAGCTCCGCTGAAAAGCACTTAACGGGATTGATTCAGACCATTTACCATTCTTTAAACAAACACAACCTTTCCATTATGGTAAATTATAAAACCTTTTAGCAAATCAAAATAGAAGAAATAAGTGGTTGCACTAATATTAATTTAAGTTTCCTGAACTTTTAAATACAATTTGAAAATCAATAAATATGGTTCACAAATGAGATGAATTAAAACAGTTTTGAAAATTATTTTTATTAATCGTAAAATATTTTTAATGTTACTTATTCACATATTGTACTTACCTATCTTACTTTTCACAATACAAGTACCTATGAATCGAAATAAAATTGACAGGTTCGAAACATAAAAATTGCGATGTCACCCACAACCTCACTCTCACCTATTTCTGCCCACTAACAGCAGTGCTTTCGTTTTGTTGTATTGCAGTTTAAAGGGTGAAGAAGGTAGTGAAATAACACTAAGTAGGTATCACTGTGGCGAAACATATTTCCAACGGCACGAACTGGCAGAGCGAGCGGAAAAGGACATTTTGTGAAGAGAACATTCTAAGACAGAACATTTTACACCTCATTCATTAAAATCGGTACAGTAGTTTAGGCGTGGTTACAATGGTTTAACATACATATAGGGGAAAGTGGGGTAACTGGGAACACCTAACTTCAAACACTATAAAATATTAAAACAAAGTCACAAATTGAATCAACATTTATTGCAATAGTAACTTTGGTAATCTTCTTACATAATAATAGTATCAAAAGTCTTCAAATTAAACTACACAGTCATAAAATATGAAAAATAACAAAACATTGTCGTTCCTTTTTACCCGATATAGGGCGGGGTAATTGAGATCAGCCCGTGGGGGAAATAAGAACGATATGGGGTAAATAGGAATGACACAATTAAATACTTAGGAGTAAGTAAATTACTTGCATTGGCATAAATCACATATGTAACCCTTACTAGATTGGCCAGTGGTGCATTTTTCATGCGCCCAGTTGGTACAAATAACACACATGATCCAATCTTCTCTAGGAGGAGATTCATATTTCTCGCTGCAGATTATACAATAATAAACATCTTTGTTTTCGTTATCTTCTAAGTCTTTCTTCAAATTTTTCACTCCTTTCCCTTTAACTTCTAGCTTTTGTTTTTTAGTTTCTAAGTCTTTCTTCAAATTTTTAACTTTTTTACCTTTAACTTGTGGCTTTCTTTTCGTAGTATTTTTTGATTGTTTTGTTGCAACGTTTTCTTTTTTAATTTTTCTCTCAATTTGTCTTTTCTGTTTTTCCTCTAACTGATATTTAATAGGCGTACTAGACAAAATTTGAGAATGTTTCTTATTTCGGCGTTTGGAAGGCGATGCTGTTTTAGGAATAGTAGGTATGTTACAAATTTCAGCAAGAGGCACAGGGGTAGATGGTGTCATATCTAAATCAATATCATTATTAGGAATAGAAGTAGCATTTTGAGAAGGTGTTTGACTAGCAGCAATGTTCAAATTTAGCTCGGGTCTAGCCTCACAAGCGGTAGCACTTGATTTTTGAGTGTGGCTGATGTCCAGTGTATTAGGTGATAAATTTTCAAAGCATTCTTTAAATTTGTCTGGATCAGTAGGATGAATTCCAGCTACTCTGAAGCCACTGATGGCCTTGCTTATATTAGCTGTTTCATTGAACGCTTTTGTGAACAGTTCTCCAACCTCGTATTGGGTTATTCGTTTGCCAGGATTATTAACCATGTAGATCTCACATTGTCGATTATATGCATTCTTTAGTGAACTGAAAATAGTCAAATCGAGTGGCTGCATTTTGTGAGATACATGAGGTGGCAAGGAAAGAACATGCAGGTTGTGTTCTCTAAAGAGCTGGTATGCTGCGAGGCTAATATGGCTCTCGTGATTATCTAGAATAACCAACACGGGATCTTCTTTTGTTGGTTTTACGAAAGAAATGAAATGTTGCATATAATCAACAAATATTGATTCATTTATCCAACCCGAATCGGAAACCATGGTAATCATATCACTATTACAGCCTTTCAGCAATAATTCGCTCATTCTCTTTCTTTTAAAGATGAACATGGGGGGTACATATGTACCATTGGCGCTAACTGCACAAACAATGGTTGTGGTAACACCACGTTCTCCACTTGTGGCTTTTGCTACTTGTTTTAGGCCCTTAGGAGCTAAAATTTTTTAATTTTTTTGCACGGTGCTAATGCCAGTTTCATCAATATTGAAAATTCGATGACTAGGGAAATTGTGTTTTATTTGAAGTGCTTCTAGTTGGTCAAAAAACAGTTTTACTTCAGTGGTATTAAAAGCTGTTATTCTGTTTAGTGAGGTAGCTTCTGGTGTCCGTAGGCTGATGGAAGGATGTCTAGATAAGAAGGAATAATACCAATCTTTGCCAGCTAATTGAGATTCTTTGTTAAATCCGTGATTCAATTTATTAACTTCAGCAAATCTAAAAGCAATACTTCGGAGTGATTTTGGAGTTATGCCATATGTATAAAAAGACTTGCAGCAACCGATTATGTATCCTTCTAACTCGTCTTCTTGGTCTTTATTAAATACAGAGTGGCGACCTTTTTTAGGTAATTTAAACGTTTCTGCTTTGACTTGCTTAAATAGCGTTGTTTTAGGTATCGAATATTCGACGGCAGCTTTACCCAAAGTGCTCCTTCTGCTTCTAACATCTTCTACTGCACGTCGAAGGTCTTCAATATTGTACTTGGATGCGGTTTTTCTTATATAATTTCGTGGCATCTAAAACAATCAAGCGTTGTAAGTACGTTTTTATATGATCAACCAGCTAATATGGGTAATTAGGAACGTTCCCATTTTTCCTCTCGTCACCGTTCCCAATTACCCAAAGTAGTCATTTCAAATTAAAATGGCCGCTACACAAAACAGAACATATGTTAACCTCAAAACTATATAGAATCTGTTAGTAAATAGTACATGCAAGAATGTAACGGAATAATGATGTTAGTCAATACCTACATCTCAGTATAGTATCGATTACTTCATACAACAAAAATTATAACAAAATTACAAAATATTTTGTTCGACTCACCGTGACAGCGTGCGCGCAGCCTCTCACTCACACATTTCCTGGCACACTGAGCGCCGCTTAAAGCGACTATTTGACGGGTGCGGGATGGAGTAGCGCGGGGGGAAGTATCTTATAAGTTACCGTTCTCATTTACCCGCCGTTCTCAATTACCCCACTCTCCCCTATACCTACATACATCTAGTAGACTGCCAAAATCATTACCTACCCTTCCTTTTACCTTCGCCGTAGTAGGGTAAAAAGGGTTACGGAGGTAAGACGGCAGTCGTTCCATTGAAATTACCAGTTCCGCCAAATCAGGACCATGATTAATAGCGTACCCTGGGCTCTGAAGCGTAAGCTGCAGATGCAGCTGGGAAACACGCTCGGACGAAGAAGCTTAATAGGTTGACAAGAAAATTACTTAGTTACTTTACTTGTACTTACAAAATAAAAGGTTTTTTTTTTTAATTATACAAACATAAATATAATAGGGCACAAACAACGAGATATAAAATAGGTAGTATTTAAAATGATAAAAAAGAACGAGAGCGAAAAGCATAGAATAGGAATCGCGCGCGGCTCTAAGGCAAATTATTTTACTTCCTCTTGCTCGGAAAAAGCTTCATTATTAAATAAAAATTAAGTTAAAAACTATAACCCGACTACGTGGTGTCTAAAAAGGATGAAACAAGGAAATAATTGAGTCATTGTTAAGCCGTGGTCGCACCCACTTTATAGTGTATGTATATCAACAATGTTTGTTTAAAGGTGTTCATATCATTCATTTACTATGGGTGCGACCACGGCTTTACAATGACGATTTTGTACCTATGCATTTCTGGATTTCTATCTTAATTATTTCCTTGTTTTATCCTTTTTAGACACCACGTAGTCGGGTTATAGTTTTTAACCTAATTTTTATTTAATACTTTTCAGTTTCCCGAACGGAAATGACTGGACCGCGTGAAATATACCTACCACTTTACGAATGCATTTTCAACATTTCTACCTATATTTTAACTTTAACAATATGAATTATATACATATTTGTAATGTGCTCGCCAAGACCTTTCTTTTGATACCAAACACGTGATGCCTATCTCAGTTTAATTTTTTTTGAGGTTAGAATCTGAGGTTTAAAGAGTCATGGCGAAACTCCATACATCGTTTGTACGAATAAAAAATTGAAATACAGATAACATAAAATAAATCGAATTAGTAAGAATGCATAACTAGTAACATGTTTACCACCACAAAAAAATTTTAAACCCCGGGGTTTTTTTAATATTTAAATTTTTTTAGTCGACCTTTAGCTTCGTTTTCATTCGCCATTATTGTCGCAACTGAAACATTATGTCATCCTGACAGTTGTTAGCATTGTCAAAACGGTATTGATAGTTCATTATGGTAGGTTAGGGTCATAGATTAAGTAGTTGTACCTGTGATTAAGCAATTAATTTTTACTTGGTGAAAAAGTGAGATGGCGAAATAAGGAAGTCCATGAGTAAGAAAAGGACCAACGATATTTTTTATATTTTTGTCTCTGTCATCGTGGCAATTTTTTCTTTGTTTGGCCAATTCGACGCCAAGCAAAATCTTACACCAAACTAACAGTGAAATTATTTATTTTTTGTATTCAGAAAAATATTCATTTTAAGTAGTAGAATTTGTACGAAAGATATACAAAAAATAAGGGCATTTGTTACATAAATTGTGTGGCTCAGAAACACATTCCAGGGTGCCTACCACCATCTCTTAAAACCATGCAAGATCCAGTGATTAAGGCGACATCTCTCTTACTCAATCGTTCTTGCATGGTTTTAAGAGATGGTAGTAAGCCCCCAGGGGGGTTACTATATACAGTCTCTTAAAACCATGCAAGATCCAGTGAGTAAGTGAGACAGCGCAATACATGATGTAAGGCGACATCTCCCTTACTCAGTCGTTCTTGCAAGGTTATTGGAGATGGTAGTAGGCACCATCTCTTAAAGCGTAATACATGATGAAAGGAGATGACGTCTTACTGTGTCACTCTGTCTCGCCTACTCACTCGTTCTTGTATGGTTTTAAGAGATGGTAGTAAACCATTTGATAGTGAGCCTGCTACTTAAAAAGTTGATGGTAACCCCCCCCGGTGGCTTACTTACCATCTCTTAAAAACACGCAAGATCCAGTGACAAAGCGGGACAGCGCAATACATCATGTAAGGCGACATCTCATTCACTCACTGGATCTTGCATGGTTTTAAGAGATGGTATACCCCCCAGGTACTAAATCGATGAATCTAACCTACCATAATGAACTGTCAATATCGCTTTGACAATGCTAACAACTGTCAAGGTGACATATTGTTTCAGTTGCGTTAAAAATGGCGAATGAAAACGAAACTAAAGGTCGACTTTAAAATGGAATATTAAAATAACCCCGGGGTTTAATTTTTTTTTGAGATGGTAAAAATGTTACTAGTGAAGTATTCTTACTAATGCGATTTATTTTAAGTTATCTATATTTAATTTTTTATTCGTACAAATTCCGCCATCATTCTTTCGTCGGTTAAAACTTTGAAACAATTTATATAGCCTATGTTACCCGCGCTCTTTTACGAATCTTTTGACACCTCATTCATTAAAATCGGTCCAGTAGTTAAGGCGCTACGATGGAACATACATACATACATACTTACATACATAGACTGCCAAAATCATTACCCTTCCTTTTGGCTTCGCCGTAGTCGGGTAAAAAGCACCGCAACGATGCGATTTTAACTTATGCCATGTCTCGACCGAAAAAAAAAGCAAAGAAATGACGTTGACGTTGACAGATGTTGATGACAGGAGTTTTTGGAGGGAAAGTAAACTGTCGCTATGTCCGCGCTGTATTTAATTTCCAAAACTTAGGTTTTTTTCGAGTGTTTGTGCATAATATTGGTGGATTATTATTCGCAGTGTTCGTGAACAAGCGTGAGTGTTGGGAAGTGATACAGTGTCGATTACGTGACTTTTTATCTTTGTCACCAAAATCTCCATGATATAGCTAAGTGAAATTTTTCCACCGCTTCACTTAGCCATCTGACTCAGACTAGACTTACTTACTTGACTGGACTTGACTATTGACTTATTTTTGACTCGACTGACTTAAGTAGGACTGAAGAAGATTAATAAATTCAAGAAAGGCCTTAAAGGACTAGATTCCATGGCCGTAAAAACTATTAAAAAAAAAAAAAAAATGTTGATGACAGTGAGGTTCGCGCGCCGCACCCGCCGCGCATAGAACTTACATGTATTTCAGTGGCGCATATTTAGTATTTACATATATTTATTATTTTTATTTACGAAATAACGGTATATATAAAACATAGAATTCGTTTAAATCAAAAATATCTAATTTACGCAGGTTAAAAGTTTGGATAGTATTTTAAAATGCCTACAACCCGAAAAAAACAAATAAAAACAGTTTACAAAAACAGTGATAGCGAAGAAGAAACCGGTGATTTCAGTGACTCTGGATCTGAAGCAAAAATATCAGAAGAATCAAGCAGCGATGACGATGAGGAAGATGCTGGCTCATCAGGGGATGATTTTAAGTTTGTTAAGAGGAAGCCATGTACCTCTCTTATTAAAAGACGACCTAAATTTGCCAAGGATTTTATTTCCAAAATAAACAAAAGCTCGCCTGCTGAACAAGAAGAATATAATGCAACCGCCAGTGATCCAGTCCTATTTTCAATCAAGGATCTCACTGATGCAGACAAATTATTACCATCAAAACTAAATCTATCGGAGAGTGGTAAGTTTTTTTAAAAATTCAATTTTACCTGTGTTGCTAGCTTTGACAAGGTTTAAATTTCACAATTTTAATTGTAATAGCATAGAATAATTATTTTTTCGAATATATAAGAAACCATAATGTTTAGTGGCAGGCATCACTGATTTGGTAAGCTAGTTTTTAGGTTTCTGTGCACAAAGTTTAAACATGGGACCCTCTTTTAGGATTCCCATACAACAAGCATGATTTTTTTTAAGTTGTATATTGAGAACCATTTGTAAGCAAGTCCTACTCGCACTTAGATGGTCTTTAATATAATAAATTATATCCCATTTCCAGATAGCAGTGATGATGAATCTGTGAGGGCTCCGTCTACAAAAATTATATCTGCTGCAAGTACATCACGTTTACTTGAAGATATTGATAGTGACATAGAAGTTAATGACTACAAGGATGTAAGTTGGCTTCTTTATGATCTTATAAAGATTTGTATAGCAATATTTTTTTCCTTTTAAATCTTACAATCAGTTCAAAGACTATAAGCATCTGCTTAATTACTATTTAATAGTGATAATGATAATTATTTACTAAATAGCATTTATAATAAATACCACAAGAATAATATTATCAAAGACAAAGTAAACATTAATTAGTTGCCCACTTCTCTGCCTGCATGAGACACGGTTATATCGCGCCCAAAAGTTGCCTGTTTGTCCCATGTTCCTTAACTATATCCATACCAAAGTTCATAAAAATCAGTCCAGCAGAATTCTGTGCCAACAGTTTAGCTGTTTAAGTGTAACAGACAGACAGATAGCCCAACATACAGACAGACTTGTGCATTGATAATATGGGTTGTTCACAGTATGTCGAGTTCCACCACGTCGACGGATTAATATGGTATACATGCTATGTAACTATTACAGGTATTTTCCAACAACATTCAAGAAAACAGTGAGGAGATTGCAAAAAAGACATTTCTAGAATTAGAACTCCATAAAAACAAGATTGAGAAAACAAAGGCTTCTATTCAAAGTTATAATAATCAACAAGAAAATACAAATGAGTCTGATGTTAAGGATTTACTTGCGATGGGTGAAGAAGTCCCAGATGTCCCTATACATCCTATACCAAATAAAAAGAGGCAAATCAAAAAGGGCAAAAATGACAGTGATTCCGAAATGGAGGATTGGGAAGAGGTAAAAGGTTAGTTAATTTTCTTACACTGTGTCTTTCCATGGATGATGTAAGGAAACCCACATAGTTTAGTTATTTCTTAGTTTTAAAATCTCCAACAGGTGATGGGCTCCAAAACTGACAATTGAGTATATATGCCTTAATTTTTTCAGAAAGCAAAACAATACCTGCTCAAGGACTTCAACTTATCGTTGAGCTCCCTGACTCATTCTGTAGAAAAACCAAGAAGGTTGATGTTGAAATGATGATGAAACGTAAAATGAACAGAGTTAAGAAGGAATACCAAGTTTATATGCATAAAGTACATGTTCTTTGCTGGTTGGGACATGGCAACTATGTAAGCCGTGTTTTGAATGATCAGGAAATCTTAACAGCTGC
Source organism: Apomyelois bistriatella (assembly GCA_947044815.1). Lineage (NCBI taxonomy): Eukaryota > Metazoa > Arthropoda > Insecta > Lepidoptera > Pyralidae > Apomyelois > Apomyelois bistriatella. Next base: position 7,044,012 of record OX345693.1, read on the forward strand.
TTTAGCTTTGGTACCTTCTAAAGAATGCTATCCTGGTGAAAGAGTAGACATGAAGTATTTAGAACAAATAACAACTTGGTACAAAGATAAGATTGTTCTTAGACAAGACAAAAATGAAGACAAGTTTCGGGCTAAGGCACCACCATTGAAAGAAATATTAATTGGTCAAATGAAAAGAAGAGTTGCTACTACAAAAAAAAATATTGTGTTTATTTTTATTGCAATGCTAAGAGCTCTGGGTCTACAATGTCGAGTAATGTTCAATTTTGTGACACTGCCCATCAAACCACCTGTAACAGAGTTATGTTCATTATCAACAAAACCAAAAACAAACAAAGCTGAGAACAGTTCCAAAGAGCAGACAGAAAAATCTAGTAAAGCTGATAATAAAAATAATGAAAAAAATAAAAAAAAGAGCAATAATAAACAAATTCTTAAAATCAGTCAGTTAGATGGTAATTATGATTCCGATTCATTTAGTGATAATGAGTATGAGAATATAGATCAGTTGGATGGTAACAGTGATGTGTCGTCGACAAGATCAAGAACTAGAGCTAGTAAAGCTAAAAGTACAAACAGTGATGAAACTGCAAGTAAAGATTATGTGTCACCCCCTAAAAGGTCTCGAAAAAGTCCAAGCTCAATAACAGATAAAAGTAAAAAGACTAGTAAAAGAAGCGATAACAAACTCGACAATTCTGAATTTACTAACAAAGAAATAGATCTACTTGAGACTGATTCTAAGGCGACGATATCCAAACAAGCGCAAAACAACAAAAGCCTTTCTATTAATAAAGGTATCCAAGAACATTCCCCAAGAAAAACCAGAAGCATGCATAATAAAAAATTTGAAATGAGTGATCCACCAAAAGCTATGTTAAATAAAAAATCTTCAACAAGAACAAAAGAAGTAAAAACACCAAATATTGTGATCACAAATGAAGATGAAAATAATGTTTCCAGTAAGTTTTTTGGCATTGAAGAACCAGTAAAAGAAGTTGCATCCTCAAGAAAACGATCACAAACAACACATCCAGTAGTCTTTCATAAAAATGTTGAGTCATATGATGAACCACTGAATAAAAGTAAATCAAGGACAAAGAGCGCTCCAGGAACTTCTGTTGAAAAAAGTAAATATTTTAGTGATGACGATAAGAAAATTAGTCACAATAAGAAGCCGAAATTAAGTCTTACAGCTAAAAATTTAAAGGCTGCTTTGGAGGATAAGCATAGGGTTAGTCATAGAGATTTAGTAAAAGAGAGACCTAAGGCCAAGGGGGATGTTACTGCAGACTTAGTGAGCATAATTAAAAACAGAGTTAAGGAGGCAAAGGACGACGCCAAAAAGGGAATCGTTAAAGGTAAAATACCAAATATTGAACAATTGTTATATTATTTTGTTATATTAAGAAATAAAATAATTATTATGAGAGTTTACTGTTGTTTTAGGTAAAGTTAAGGATGAATCTGATGAAGATAGTGATTTTTTGCCTGAAGAAGACACCAAGATGCATCATTTAGACAGTGATGAAGACTTTAAACCAACAAAAATAAGTCCAAAAGCAACAACTAGTCGCAAAGCAAGTACAAGTAAAAAAGATCGTCGTGTACTCTCGTCAGATGAGGATACGCAAAAAAATAAAATGGATGTCTGGTGTGAGGTGTATGTTGAAGAGCTTGAGCAGTGGATTTCAGTTGATGTTATATCTGGGAAACTACATTGTCCTGAATACATTTATGTAAGTATCACTAGGTGATGATCTTTTTCTGATTGGCCTGGGTCTTGGATGTTTATCTATATATGTATTTGTTATAAGAAATATAGTATTATCGTTGAGTTAGTATCCCATAACACAAGTCTCGAACTTACTTTGGGGCTAACTCAATCTGTGTGATTTGTCCCTATATATTTATTAATTATTTATCACAGTAACCAATGTACGACCACGTGCCGGTTACGCAAAGGCTGAAGAGTCGACATAGCTTCGTCAAGAGGCTCAACCTTTGACTGGCGAAGCCTCTCAGTCGAAAACATCCATCTGGAAAGAGAGATACCCGTCGGCGTCACTCCTACCGCTATCCGAGACCCTTCCCCCTGGACATGATCTGCCATGGCCTACATGGAAGTCCCTAAACAGACTTCAGACCCAGGTTGGCCAAAGCAAGGACAACATGTACAGATGGGGGTACAGCTTAGAGGAGACCTGCAGATGTGGTGTCTCTCCCCAGACCATGGCACATCTTTTATCGTGCCTTGCGTGCCCAGCCACCTGCACGCTCGGGGACCTATACGAAGCCACTGACAACGCCTTGTCAGTGGCAGAGTTCTGGTCATCACAAATATAAATTTGCCAGAGTCGACTCGCTAAGAAGAAGTAACCAATTACATAAATCGTTCATAATCCAAAATGTTTTACATATTATTTAATTTACCCCAGTAGGTAAATGTTCATATGATAATTATCTAATAATATATATATAGATGGGCCGATCTGACTAAGTTTTTTTCAGAGGGTTATATTATTTTCGTAAACATAGAATAAAACTTTGCACAGACTTTTATTGATATTTTGATATCATTATTACAGGGTCGTGCAACTCACCCCGTGTGTTACGTTGTGGGATGGGACAATAACAACTACTTGAAGGATCTGACTCGGAGATACGTCCCTCATTGGAACACCGTGACGCGCAAACAACGGGCCGAAGCCGTGTGGTGGAACAAGGCGATACAACCGTGGCTGGGGCCGAAGAATGCGCGAGACAGGGAGGAAGACGTACATTTGGATAGGATGCAGTTAGAAGCTCCCTTGCCGAAGAGTATTGCCGAGTATGTCTTGTCTATGTCTTGTAAATTGTCCAAAATTTAGATGAAATATTTTTAGTAACAGGTTTCCAGTCTGTATCTTATTTAAAAAATAATAATTTGTACTATATAATAATTTGCCATTTGTTGGAAAGTTTAAAATTTTCAGATTTCTGAATAAACTAAATCATTACTCAAATTATCAATTTTCAGATACAAAAACCACCCTCTGTACGCGCTAAAGCGCCACCTGTTGAAGTTCGAAGCAATTTACCCTCACGACGCGGCGACGCTTGGCTTCGTTCGCGGCGAGGCGGTGTACGCGCGAGACTGCGTGTACACTTGTCGTTCCCGAGACACCTGGCTTAAAGAAGCCAAGGTGGTCCGCCTCGGGGAAGAACCATATAAAGTCGTCAAAGCCAGACCTAAATGGGATAGGGTAAGTCACTATACACCCTTAAATCATAATATTCTGCTAGTGAAAAGCATGTACTTATGCATACACCCCGAGACAGCATATACCGGTATCATACACATACCCAATCGCTAGGCATCTTATACCATAACTTAGATGACTGACAATACATAACTATTCATAGTGTAGAACAGCAATGAATAAGAACACAATTTGGCAGCATATTGCCATTTGAAGAAGAGCTATAGAAGATACTAAACACAATGCAACGAAGTTCGTAATACAAAGATCATGTTCTGGGCTTTAAGGGTTATCATTTTAATTAATCATAGGTACATGTACACATTAAAAGCTTGTTTTATGAATATATTTTCAACTTTACACGCACTTGTTTTCAGCTCTCAAACAAGCTAATCACAGATAAGCCTCTCGAAGTGTTTGGACCCTGGCAAGTACAAGACTATGAACCACCAACAGCTGAGAATGGAATAGTTCCGCGTAATGCTTATGGGAATGTTGAGCTTTTCAAGGACTGCATGCTTCCTAAAGGCACAGTCCATATAAAATGTAAGTACCTATACATACCCATTTTACTCAGAAAATCTTACATTAAAAATATGTATTTAACAAACAGCACACGGCCCACCTGGTATACACCTGCTGTCTACACCACGAAACAGGTTTGATAATGAAACGTGCGCGTTGCCGTTTAGAAAACTTTTTACACCCTCTTTGAAAAATCTCATATTATTATGTAGTAAAACTGTTTTAGAGAGAATTTCTCGGCCTACTCTCCCGTTTCCGTGGTGATGTCAGGAAATTCGTTTTTATTTGACGCCTTATAATTAACTAGCTGTTCCCCGCGGCTTCGCCCCGCGTGGGACTTGGTTATATCGCGCCCAAAAGTAGCCTATGTTTGACCTTAGGTCTTTAACTACATCCCTACCAAATTGCATCACAATCGGTCCAGCAGTTTAGCCGTGAAGAGGTGACAGACAGACAGACAGACTTTCGCATTTATAATATTAGTATGGATATGGATAACTACCTAACTGAAAATTACAGCGTCAAGGGTCAAGTTGGTTTTTAAATTTTATTTTTCCTAAGTTATTTATCACTTACTGCGATGATTAAGTAACTCGCAGACGACACTCCTCCAACACCAAAACTCTCCACCAGTCTGTTTATTGGAGATTTTTCTTAGCATACTTTTTAATAACATTAGTTAACTTTCCAATGCTGTTCGCCAAAAAAGGAATTTTATATTTATTAAAAAAATATCATTATTCCAGTGCCAGGCTTGAATAAGGTGTGCAAAAAGTTAAACATAGACTGTGCGCCGGCGATGACTGGGTTCGATTTCAACGGCGGCTGGTCTCATCCCGTGTACGACGGTTTTGTCGTCTGCCAGGAGTTCGAGGAACTTGTTACTGAAGCCTGGGTTAAGGTAGGTTATTAATTCTTAAAACTAAAAAAACAAGAATGCTTAAAGTTTCATAAGCATTCTTGTTTTTATTCAGTGGTATAATAATAGGAATTCTTTGTAATTAATTTTATACTGACAATTGTCAAAATAGTTTGTCTGTGTATCTTTTTAATACTAATTCCTGTTTTGTTGATGCAAGTAACTGGTTACCGTACGGCGACTTCTATCAGAAGTCGGATTTACCTGTTAGCGTTTAAAGTTAGATCACCGCTCTTATTACTGGGCCCAGCCTGAAATGTACCTGTAACTCGTCCGTGCTATCTTTATTATCTACAGTTAAACTATGTCCACATTGTCCACGCAATATCATTACCAATAGTTCGACGCAGAGCCTACTTTAGGCGGCTTTGGAGCCTTAACAAAGAGCTAAAGTAGCAGTGTGATTTATTTTTAATTGTAATATTTATTTATAGGATCAAGAGGAACAAGAACGCAAAGAAATAGAAAAAACGGAAGCAAGAGTTTATGGCAATTGGAAACGACTTATCAGGGGACTTTTTATTAGAGAGCGACTTAAGTGTAAGTATGGCTTCGAAGAGCCTACAACTTCTCAGGACAGCAAAAAGAAAGTTAAGGCGCCAAGGTTGGTGGTCAAAAAAAAGTAAAATATTGTTGTTAAAAAGTTAATTAGCGTAAATCTAAACTCACAGATAAATATTGATATTATCTGTGCTCTAAACTTATTTTGTATTTTGATAATAATCATCTAAGTAACAGTTAATTTATATTTGCAGTGATGACCCACTGGAACTTTTATTATATGACATTTTCATGTTATGCTATTGTTTTTGGCATGTTACAATAAGTTTTTACCTAGTGAGGAGAAATTTGTTCTTGTTGTTATTCATAACTATAGACTATAAATTAGGAAAATCAAGAACAATATTTATAAAATATTCCGATTCCGACGAATTAAGAACCTCCTCATTTTTTAAAGTTGATTAAAAATTATGTCCATCAATTTTCTATTATTTCAAACTGTTTGTAACTTGAGCACAGAACATGTATATAATAGTAAGTATTTTAGTGGCACATAAGTGGAAATTATGTATTATTTATGATATAAAATCTGAAGGATAATAAACTAAATAGACTAGTACGAAAAGCTAACACCGTACTTGTTTTTACTCTACCTCAAATCAGGTGTTATTTGTACCTTAAAATAATTATTAAGTTATTTTAATTGTATCTAGGATAGTGTTTAGAATATTAATCAACCTGCAGTGCAGCACAGCAACACATAAACTGTGATAATTAATTGTACTCAAATTACTTACATCGCGAAAGGACTTAGAAGATAAATATTAAATTCCAAATTCTTAAAATGTCCAACAGCTTAAAAAAGGGCTTATTCGATAGTATATGAAACGGCCATTAAAAAACTCGGCGTTTTCCCGGCTGGATTCGGTGGCCTCCTATTATACCCGTGTATATGATACTGGCTTACCATGACATATTTCAATCGCAGACACCCTAGCAATTTATAAAGATAGCAAGGTACAGTACTACCACTTTTATTAGTTACACCGATGTTCCTGCGCAGAAATCAATTATTTGTGAGGCGCAAAAATAACCGTCCGTTATTGGCTAATGCGTACGCGCCATGTCTGAAGTTCGCAGCACCGTCGGTCGCGCCGTCGCGTCGTATCGGTAGTCGGATGAGCGAGGTAGCACGACTCCTAATGCTTTTAGATATAAAATCTTTGATTATTAAATCTTATGTAATAGTATAGCAATAAGTTCGTTATTTCACTGATGTTTTCATTCGGAATCGGCGGTCGGTTATTGCGCTATTTTGCGCCATCGAACAATGCCGAGATAACGTATAAAAGTGGTGCTACTGTAACTAAAAATTCCATACAAAAATCGATAGCATCTGCGTTTAAAAAACATAGTACGGGCGGTATATGTCTTTGTAAATTAGTTACTAGCCATGCCGTCCATGGTCCCAGGTGTCCCACAACCAGGATCCCCCAAGCCGACCCCCAGGTGATCCCCGCGATGTCATTAGTTCATCAGGAACTAGTCTTTCCAAATTAGCTATTTTAAGAACTAGTTTATAGTGTATTTCATATTGACCACTTTCAGAATTAGTACCTACATTTCCGAATCAGCCATTTATTGAACTAAACTTACTTTTGTAGAACGCTAGGCATTTATCGATAGCAAATTCACATCACGGATAGGGTATTTTATTCTCTAACAAAGTAAGGTGTTGGGAATAAAAATATGAGTTTTTATTGAATCTGTCCATATTTTTATACGAACTATTAAAATGAATAGGCAAACAGATCATTTTGAACGCACCTGACACCTGAACTCTACCGTCGTGGTTGCGCTTGCTTGAAAGCGCACGCCAAAGCACTGGATATTCTCTTACGAAGTAGGCACCGCCTATTAGGAATTACGACTACTAAATCATCTTGTTATTTCATTTAGGTAGTTATTGTTTATTTTATTGTACTGAATAAAATTGTTTCTTAATGTTGATGGCATGTTTACAATAATTGTTTTAATAAATAAAAATTCAATTCGAATGTATGTTTTATTCAATAAAAAATTATAAATTATACAATATTCATATTCAATATTATTTGTCATTTGCAATAAGCTGTCTTAATGTTTACATCTTTCATACTGTGTATGTTACATAGCAAAAGCTCCAAAGCAATACTTAGTTATAATATAGCACAGCTTATTGTGCCGGAAGCAGTAAATAAAATACGATAAAACTATATACAGTGGTGTATAAAAATATGTATAGATAGACACTTCAGATCTTATATGTAAGATCTGGTCGGTCGAAACGATTGCTTATTTGCAATCTTATCCGCGTTTACAGGATAGTTTATTTTACCTCCATGTCGCTTTTTGACTTCATGGTAGGTAATAGATTATTCACAATGCCATTATTGACGTGACAACGTCTTAAATTAGGTTGCGGCTGGGAGTCACTTATGAAAAAGTGTAACGCTCGGTAACGTTACGATGCGCTCACAATGAGAGCGAGTGAGAGGCACGCGTCCCCTAAGAGCGAGAGAGACAGACTCAAAGTCGTTGTCACGTAAAACTTTCGCCCGTATACCGACTTTACAGGCAACCAATTTTTTTTGGTATTTATTTTCAATTGAACGATTTTTTTAGATTTTTTTAATTTATATTTCTTAGATCTACATTAAGTCTATGCATCTTACTTACTACAATATTTTATGACGAATGTATAAACTAAGGGCCCAGACACATTGATCACGAATTTGTACATTATATGAAAGGAATGTAACCTTTAATTTATAACTTCATAACAAAATAATTGCACTTATACTCATATAAAAACTATTATTATCTATTATGATTAGTCTCTTTGGATAGTATCAACCATTATTAAATCCAGTTTAATAAATGGTATGATGAACAGATCAACAAACGGGTAGCAGTATTCAATAGATTAAATTCCTTTCAGGCTACCTCCCAAAATTCTTGTTTTCCTACAAAGTCCAGCTTCATAGTCCCATTATGCCATGGTTAATGTGCCTGCGCCCATTCCAAAACCAACGCCTTTTGGCCCAAAGTTTCTGCCGTAGCAGCCTCGGCAGTAGATTTCGCCGTTGGGTCCGTCGTTTAAGTTGGTGGAATCCTGAATGAAGAACGAAAAAATAAATGTTAGAAATATATTATTACTAGCTGTTTTCCGCGGCTTCGCCCCGCGTGGGACTCGGTTATATCGCGCCAAAAAGTAGCCTATGCTTGACCTCAGGTCGTTAACTACATCCCTACCAAATTTCATCACAATCGGTCCAGCAGTTTAGCCGTGAAGAGGTGACAGACAGACAGACTTTCGCATTTATAATATTAGTATGGATAGTATGGATTAGTATGGATGTACATAAAGTACATTTTATTATAAGATATTTATTCTCCAACTTGATCCTACGCATTTTGGCGGCTGCCTCTGTAATCCAGGTGGCATACTATCATCTCTTAAAACCATGCAAGATCCAGTGAGTAAGGGAGATGTCGCCTTACATCATTTATTGCGCTATCCCGCTTACTCACTGGATCTTGCATGGTTTTAAGAGATGATAGTAGCCACCTACGGGGTAACTACCATCTTTTAAAACCATTCAAGATCCTGTGAGCAAGCGGGATAGCGCGCTACGTGATGTAAGGCGACATCTCCCTTACTCACTGGAACTTGCATGTTTTTTAGAGATGGTGGTAAGCTACCAGGGGGGTTACTATCGTCTCTTAAAACCATGCAAGATCCAGTGAGTAAGGCACACATTACACGCTCATGCACGCATGATGGTTTTCCATCAAACAAAGGGATGGTACTCGAAAGGTGAATTGAATCGACTGATTTCCAAACAAATCAATTTAATTTTTTAAATTTATATCAAGAATTTTGCGATGATTTGTTTGGAAATCAGTTGATTTAATTGTTCCATCGTAAATCATCGCAAAATTCTTAATTTAAACTAAAAAAATTGGGATTTTTTATTTGGAAATCAGTCGATTCAATTCACCTTTCGAGTACCATCCCTTTGTTTGATGGAAAAACATCATGCGTGCATGAGCATGTAATGTGTGCCTAAGCGAGACAGCGCAACTGCGCAATACATGATGTAAGGCGACATCTCCCTCACTCACTGGATCTTGCATGGTTTTAAGAGATGATAGTAACCCCCCCCCAAGCCATTACAAAAAACAAATGACAACTGTCAATGTCAAAATCTATGTTACACAAGACAAGACGGTGTCAGTATTAATCTCTGAATAAGGAAACTAATGGAACTGTCACAATATCATATAGATACTGAGTTATGGAATAGTTTAAAAGACGAAATAATAAACATACTGGCGTCTTTGTCTAATATATGCAATGAGAACAACCCAACTCTATGCACATCAGTTTCGCTTTATTGACAAAAATTTTTGTGACGTCAGGAATGTGTCGTGTCCGCCATATTGTGACGCTGTTTATTTACGGTGAACTGTGATTTCGTTGCTGAAAAAATAGTTTTTGAGGATATTTATGTAAGATTGTCCTGAAAATAGTGAAAACACAAGTGTAAAATGCCTAATAAGTGCAGCATAATAAGTTGTGGTGCAAAATTAAACCAAAATCTGCCAAATTTAACATTTCATCGGTAAGCTACTTATCATACATAAATGTGTTATTTTTAGCCTTGTAATTCTGTACATGGTGGTAAAAAACAGTTAAAATCATTAAAAGTAAAGTACTCTATGTAGTTTTCTTTTAAATAAGCATTTTAAATTTAACAGTTAAAATTATATTTGTTTTGATTGTAGTGATGTTCTTAACATATGATAATTTATCGATATTTTCTGATGTTCAAATATTATGATTCGATATAGGAAATGCACATTGCTTCTTACGTTTAATTTATCCACATTCAATTTAAACACACAACAAAACAAGCAAGACTGTATAATAAACATTTTTTAAGTTTCTGATATCGAATCGAAATTTTAGAAAATGAGTACTGATTAAACCTATTTGTAAAATAATTATAATTATTTTTGTTTTTAGACTGCCACAAAGCAAACACAAAAAAAGAATTTGGTTGGAGATCATTGGGAAGGAAAATTTAAGAACAGATTTTAAAAACATTTACATATGTTCGTTGCATTTTGATGAAAGCTCATTTAACAGAACACTGGATGTTATAAGATTAAAAGACGATGCAGTACCATCTCTGTTTATACAGGTGTGAATAATATTACATGGCTATTCTTTTGTTTAACCCTATAGGCAGATGTATATTTTCTCATCATATGTATATCAGCAATTATTATTTATAAGATTTGTGTTTTCAGCAACCTTCAACCCTACACCAATCGGTATTTACAGCCAGAGATGATAATGCAGCCAGCCAACAGAACCTTGAATTGGTGAGTAAACCGGACACATAATTTGATTTTGCCGAAGGTTACTTTCAATTATATACTTTCACCTCTCAGTTTGCCAAGCCCGTTAGCATAGTCAGTAGTAATGCTACCTTTTTAACCGACTTCAAAAAAGGAGGAGGTTCTTAATTCGTCAAAATCTTTCTTTTTTATGTATGACACACACACACTTTTATTTTTTTAAAAAATTTTGATAACTGTTATATTTACTACATTTGAATGTTCAATTTAGTTATTGAAATCTATCCATTCAGATTTTGATTGTTCATTTAGAGCTAAGACTTATAATAAAAGCTAAAAGAGTAAATATTTCTTTTCAGGATCAAGCGCTTAGGGAATTGAAAGTATTGCAAGAGACAGTTTATAACCAGAAGAAAAAAATTAAATGTTTAAATGAAACTGTCCGTCGGCAAAAGATTAAAATTGCAACATTTAAAGAAGTGATTAAGGAACTGAAAGAAAATAATCTGGTGACTCATGAAAACTGCATACTTTTAGAACAGTGTGCAGGGCCTAAAAACTTCATTCTATGACAAATTAGTAAAGCTAAAGGCTTACCAAATGTACAGAAAAAATATCTTTTAGAAATTATCTAAACAAAATAGTTTTATTCAGAAATGAATAATGTGATGAAGCTAATTAAGTAATATAAATAAATACATGATGCACGAATATTCTTCTTATTTTAAATCTTTTTATACAATCGTCGGCGTGATTTAGAATTATAGCAGATAGTAGGCTAATAGCAATACGTAAAACTTAGGCGTAATTTTAAAATAATATACCCCAAAATATCGTTCTAATTATTAATAAGATATATTTTGTGAATAATAATAGCATTATTTTATAATGCCGAAGATACAATGTCGTGTAGCAACGAGTAGCGCTATCTATGTGAATCTATGAGAACAAACCGTACGATTAAGGGGTTGGGACCACATGGCTTGATGAACAGTAATTATTTTAGTTGAACTTGGTATTGTTTATCTTAGGTAACAGTGAGAGAGTCATCGAAATCGGTTCCGTAGTTTCTAAGAAAGAGTGTTAAGTGTTATTCACATTTAAAAAAAAATTAATCGGTTAAATTTAAGAGGTTCCGTAGTAAACAAGAAACCCTTATAGTTTCGCCATGTCTGTCTGTCCGTCCGCGGTTTTACTCAGAGACTATAAGTACTAGAAAGAAAGCTGTAATCTAGTATGGATATGTATTTTTATCATGCCAAAAAAAAAAGTTGATCGAAGTACATATACCTCGATGGGTACATCCAAATATTAAAAAAAAAATTTTAGCGTTGCACTTCGCCCATGAAGGCTAACACGGAACCCTTCAAGGTCGACTCGCACTTGGCCAATTATTTAGGGTTCAGTTGGTTTTTTTTTATTAATTTCCTCAATGAGACGGAAAACAACCAGGATTTGAAAGATTTTTTATGCGGTCTCCACAAAGGTAATTATTACTTAAACCCATTTTGACCAAGGTAATGTCAAAGTGAACTTAAGCTCAAAATCAATTACCTTCATCGATACCTTTGTCGATAGATATGGCGAAAGCGATAAGTGTTCACATCACTAAGCCGCCATGTTTAGCTGCGTAGGTATACACGTTTTTTTCGTAGGTATGGCAATTCCATTAGTTTCCTTATTCAGAGGTATTAATTATTTCAGTGTCAGTGTGTCAGTGAAGTGGATGAATGAGACGAATTAGACTGCGATTGATTTGATTTATTTTATTTACGTAGAACCAATTTTCTTAAATTTTTGCATGGTTATTATCAGAAAACATAAATATAATCATGGCTCTCAATATGATTTATTTTACTAGTTTATTTCTATTTATCTTAATGACTGTTCAACAAAGTAAAACAGAGTTTTCAACAGAAGATTGTGCTTCACTTGGATTTATCAAAGCTAACTTGCTGTGTTCATCCTGTGATCAGTTAAAAGATTTTAGTTTAGATGATCTGGTAGTTCACTGTAAAGAATGTTGCCACAATGATGAATCTGCCCCAAAGCAGAAGAAATACGCACGAGCCATACTAGAAGTATGTACTTGCAAGTTTCCGGCATATCCTCAAATTCAAGCATTCGTTAAAAGTGACCGGCCTGCGAAGTTTCCCAACTTACAAATCAAGTACGTTCGTGGTTTGGACCCCATAATAAAATTACTAGACAAAGATGGCATTGTCAAAGATACTGTAGCCATTGAAAAATGGAATACGGACTCTGTAGAAGAATTTCTCAATACTCATTTGGAGAAGGAGGAAGATGATGATCGCAGTTATTTAAAAACCAACCAAATTTAATTGTGTCTATGTATGTAAGTAATAAATATTACTATATTCCTTAAATTATTTTTATTGTCTTCCACATCTGGCGTTATAACCTATGTGCATGCTATGTAAGTCATGGTGATTCTAAGTTATTGATATTGAATCAATTTTTGAGAGACTGTTAATTATAAATTGGTTTTTTGATATTTGTTTCTAAGAGTACTTAAGTATAATATAGAAGTTTATCTACGAATAGATTGGTTTTTATTATTTTTCATATAGCTACTGTGCAGTGGATTTCAGCATGTATACATTACAAGTAGCTTTTTATTAAAAAAATCAATCAATTTTGATGTAGATAAAAATGTTACAATAGTACCACATTTGTATGTGCCTTGCTGAAGTGTTATGAGAAAGATAGGACAAGTCCTATTGATTTTAAATTTAAATCCTATAAAGTAGCATTATATTTATTATTTTATTAAAGTTCATATGGTTTGAATCAGTGGTAGACCTTATTATAGCCCTATCGATAATTGCTAAAGTGTTTAAAACATGGTACACCTTTTTTATGGTGGAAAAAAGTAGGTTGGTTTAGAGTTATTTTGTTAGTAGAAAATTATTCAGCAATTATATCATACTTACAAGAGATCTATGGCAATCCGCACATGAGAAGCACCTTCTGTGCCATGTGCCATTCTTGGAGTGCATCTGTTCAGCAGCGTAGACTGGGAATCCACATCGTGGGCAGCCCTGGCCCTTAGCCGCCTTCTGGCCAGTGAATGGAAGTTGTTCTGTGCTGTTAAGTAAATATGAAAAATTTTATCTTTTTCCTACAAGTGCTACCTAGTTGTTGTAACAATCGACTTAATTATTCAAAAAAGATTACTTTGTAAATGCTTGTAAAATCAATTCAAATTCTTACAAATTTTACTTCTTAAAATTCTTTATATACTCTTTGTTTACATTAAATTAGACCTTTTGATATAAGCAACATAATACTAACTATGTGATGGTTGGTTCAGCATCAGTGGACACTAGAGTAGGTGCATGGCCAAAACCAAATCCTTTGGGGCCAAATAGTTTCGCGTAACAGGCGCGGCAATGGATCTCCTTGTCGGGGCCGTCGCACGCCAGCATCGAGTCTAGGGGTCGATGGCATTCGGCGCAATTGAAACATTTCTTATGCCACATCTGAAAAAAATAAGCAATGTGAAATGGTCCCAAATAAAAACTAAATTTACGACTTTAGTTACAAGTGCTCTAATAACATCAATATATAGTGTATATGATCTATAGTATAGTGCGTCTACGTATACGTATAGTGAATCTCAAAATAAAAGACACGCATACGTATGGCGTATAGAGCTAAATCAATTGCCGAATATTAGTAAAATTGTATAGATGACATAACATAATATAATACTCACAGTTCCCTTAGCCAGTTGTTGTTCCGCCGCAAAGACCATACCGCCACATCGAGGACAACCCTGGCCCTTAGGCGCCTTGATCGACGTCGTGTCAGGGTTGTAGAAGGGACGATTGGCGGAGATCTGCTCTTCGCTGTAATTAAACATGCATTTTTTTTAATATAAATAATTTGAAAAAGTTAAGTCGCTAAATCTGATTCACAGCAATTTTCCAGCATAAAGTAAATATATACCTAACTTGTGCAAATAATTTACAGTAATACAGTTATTTATTTGTCCCCTAAAACTGAGCTATATGTGCACGTTTTCAGCTCTTAAAAATTTAAAATCTTTATCGATGAGGAAGCGATTGTGTTTATTAATTAGTTATAAGGAACTTACGACAAGCCATCAGTCTGCAGGAAGCCGGAGCCGCACGCGAATCCATATCCGTGAGGGCCCCATTTCTTTCCGTAGCAAGTCTTGCAGTACACGTCGCTGTCAGGGCCATCACAAGCAATAATTGAGTCCAAAGTCTTCGTGCAATCGCGGCATTTGAAACATTTGCGATGCCATTCGCGGCCTTTAGCGAGAACTTGTTCAGCAGCGAACACAACGCCACCACAGCGAGGGCAGCCCTTGCCTGGTGGAGCCATGATAGACGCAGTGTCGATCAACGTTGTCCTGGGTGCTTGGTCACTGGAGATACAGTTGATAATTAGTAAACCTATTGTTGTTAAGACTAGGAAAATGGTACAAACATTGCAAAGATTCTAATGAATCAATGGCATTATACTAGTGGAACCTATGATGTTAATTGAGGAAGTAAAGTACAGCTAAATAAATACGTTTTATTTGGCATGTTGCGTAAGTGTTATCTCGAGATGATCTTACATGACCTAATAAATGAGCAAGCTATATGCGAGAGGATTTACTACAGATTACATATTAAACTCGCGTGGCCAGTCTCGCCTATATTAAAATTAGTTCGTTCGAGAGCGCAGAGACTGTGCTATTTTAATGCTGGCAACGTGCCATCTCTTGTTTGTATTATAAGCTGTTTTTATGAAAGTGACTGCGCGATGGAAATAACCTGAACCTGTCTTGTAATCTGAGAACTTTTAATATGTAAGATATTAAATCACAACATTTATGATATGTCATAAGCGTGCAAGAAACAAATAAATATTAGATACAGGTTATCTTAAAAATTTTACATGAAAACACACTTATATTCAGAAAAATTTGCTAAAGCTTTCTATAAGCAAATATATTGTTAGATGGTTTGGTTAGTTATGTGTGTAGAGTTGCAGTCCTATAGACTACATCCTTTTAGGGTTCTTTGTGACACTCCATTTATATACCTTTGCCACTCCATGTCCTTTATATCACACATTAGACCCAGGGATGACATCCCCCCGTGTCCTATCCCTCTAGGACCAAATCTTTGTGCGTAGCATCCTACAGCAAAAGCAAAGAAGCGACATTATTACGTACACCTGAGGAGTACACAGCATTTATAAAATCTAATCACAGATTAATGAACAAGCTGTGCCCTCGCCAGATGAGTAAAACTCGTGCCTATGCCTTAGGTTTTCTTACCCATTGGCGTAAGGGTCACTCTGCAACACTCCAGCTCCCTTTCCGTAACCGTACCCCTTGGGACCGAACTTCTTCCCATAACATACTAAAGAGAAAATCATACAATTAAAAGTCACGACCAAACTATGAAAAACATGCTGGACTTTAAAATGGACAAATGTTGATATTTTTGGTCTAAAAATTTATTTGACCAAATAATATTATTGAGTAAAAAGTTTCGAAATTAGTCAAATATGGTTAGTGGCACAAACCTTTGCAGTAAATGTCTTTGTCTGGGCCTTCGCAACAATTGGTGGAGTCCAAACCTTTGTGGCAGTCGCCGCACTTGAAGCACTCCCTGTGCCACGCCTGGACATACAGTGAAAAATGAGGTACAACTCATGCAAGGAACATGACAAGAATAAAAGGTGCAAACAGTTATCACAATGACTATGATTGTTATGGCACAAACAGTTCAGGTTGGACTTCTTGCGGGTAAATAAGTAGGTATATTATAATGGGAGATACCTCGACAGTAAATTTCTTTATCTGGTCCGTCACAATGCATCATCGAATCAAGAGTCCTGTTGCAATTTAAGCATTTGAAGCATCTCCTGTGATAGCCCTACGGCACAACATTTTTACGTGTATAAGAGTTGCAGAAATCAATTGAAAATATAAATCAGTATTCCTTGTTCTAAACAAACTTTATTTTTATAAGAGAGAAAAGAGTACTAAAAAGAATAGATTAACTTTCGGTTAATCTATAATTTAAATTTAATCATAAAAATATGTCAACAAGCATGGTCTTGCAAAAGTAACATGTTTCTTGTCAAAATTCATGAAGTTAGGGCAAAAACTTTATAATTGCATAAAATCATGAGAACTAAGAGAATATTCATAAGTAGCTTTACTTTATTTATTGAGTTAATTACATACCTACAGACAAAGTACGTAAGTTTGTAGGAAACGTTTATATATTTCAAAAGATAAGTAAGTACTTATGTAATTTCGTATTTGATTGAAAAGGTACCTACTCATATAAGCATGAATGAGATTTGTGAGGTTCGTATAGTAAAATAATCTGTCGTAACTCACTTTTCCTCGAGCCAACATTTGCTCTGCGGCATACACATAGCCACCACAGCGTGGGCAGCCCTCGCCGGGTGGAGCCTTCGCAATGACTCGTGGTTCAAGGCATGCTCCATTGGTTCTTACGCCCCTGTACATAAACTAAGGTCATTGAACATTCAAAAAGTACCTATTGCAATCGAGCAACGTTGATAGAAGAGTAGTTAGAAGGCTGTGAGGCGCCGGAGCACTCCGGCTACCACTACATACTAGCACCGGCCACACGATCGGCGAAGCAGTTGCCGGCGGCGCACCTCCGCCGTAATGGGAGAAGGTAAGGGCTCCCGGCCGCCCGCTCCGCACCGGCCTTGCTATAGCAATACATATCAACAAAGAGGGCGCTTTCCTTATCCCATCACATAAATCGACTATCAGTTAAAGCTAAGTCATAAGCGTTAGCGAATATTAGTGAGTGTAAGTAGCAAGGAAAGTTATTTAGACAGAAGGTAGTTTATGGCGCATGCCTTCTAGGTGCGTTTGGAGCGAGGCCACAAGCCGTGCTGAGGCTTTCATATTGGTTTCTCACCGTTGCTCCGTTGTGTTCGGGTCACCCCGTGGAAGGGAGGGATAGAATACTACAGGTGGGAGCGCGATCGAGTTGGCGAGTGCCCTCATAGGCGCCAATCGGGGCCCGCGCCGCCTTCGACCGCGCTCCGACACAATCAACTAAATCAGGATTGGTAGTCGACTCTTTTATTTAATTTTTAAGTACTTAATCATATAAGTTCGATAAACAAAATAAATTAAGCGATAGCGGATAAATAAATTAACCCTAACTAAAGTAATTAAAGTACAGTGGCGTGCGTTCACGAAGTGCCGCTGGTTGGCCGAGATGTGTGTCGGCGACCCGCTAGCTCTGCTGGTGGCTGCTCGCGCTCATTACCTGTTGCGACATAAACGGACTGATCATGCACGTGTCAGGCAGCGCGAAATGTACAGCTGAGCGCGCGCTTTCTACCAAATTATGAGTTTATATACACGCGGTTAATGTTGTTACGCACGGGCCCGGAGGCCGGTCGCTGGTGCGACTTAAGATAAGGAAAGACCCTCGATGGCGCGGGCGGCGGGAGAGTTGAGAGGGTTAGTACTTACGCGTCAGGCTTCAGGTGTTCACCGGCATCCATCGACAAGCAGCCGGCGCCACCACCGAAGCCGTAGCCTTTGGGTCCAAATTTGCGCGCGTGGCACATTTTGCAGAACAATTCACCTTCGTGCTCTGAGCAGTTGGTGGAGTCCAGCAACTTCTGGCACAGTCCTGAATAATAATATCTGGTATATGTATTAGGTACTAATAGGCTTAGGTAAGTACAACCAAGCCAAGAAATTACAATACATAGGTACAATAACTATAGGCTATGTTGGTTGGTTGGCCTATGGCTGATGCTATATTACAGACAAACAAACATATTATAGGTACCGATCTAGTTGTCATACTGCCAGCTGCTAATCAGCTTTTTAGGGTAAGTATCTAAGTCATAACTAAATAATTATTTTTTTAGATTTTAGCTAAAAAGTATTCAAGAAAAAGTTTTGTACCTACTTAATTAATTTTGCCCAGTGTCTACAGTTATATTTCTAGGCCCGCGCCATTATCAATATTACCTATGCATATCACAATATTGATAATGGCGCGGTCATACTCAAGTAGGTATTTAGTAAGTACAATTTAAATAAACATAGGTAGATTTCTCCATGTAGGTAGGTACTTGTTCTTACTTAAACAAATGACTTAAGGTGATACCTCGGTGAACACTAGCGCCACCGTCATTTAAAAATCATTACTCACTGAAAACACAAGTTATCAAAAATCCCTCTGCTGTAATTAAGGTTCTGGATCTGAAGTTAATTTTAAACATATTAAATTATAATTCCCTATAGTTACTAATTGCATTATTGCTTAAAACGGCCACTTTTAGCAGTTTTGCAATTTGTAACTATATGGAACTATAATTTAATAATTGAATATGATTAAAATTAACTTCAGATCCAGAACCATACATGTTCACCGAGGTATCACCTATAAAACTGTGATTATTCGATGAGTACAAAAGCGTGTATGAAAATGCAATGTTCTGTAAAGCTAAACGCCTTGGGGGTTCCATTGACATCTTACATTTTAGCCTGAATACGTCTAACAGATGCACTCAGCATCGTATTCATCTCATATCGTATTTAAGTACTCTTATATTAATTTACTTAAGAAACTCTTTAGTACTTCCCTAAAGTTACTTTTAACGTTACCTCCCTCTATAACGATCTATACTAAAAGTTGCTAAAGTAATCTTTAAACGACACTGAGTGAGGCTGTTAATGTACCTACATTTTACCTTTAAAAATAATATAAAATACAATTTTTTCGACAATACACAACATAGCGGGATTGATGTTTCATACAGTTTTAACCAAACGTTGCCGAAATTGCCACGAATGTTGTAGAAATTACTTATATGTTTTTTTAGATTTTATCGTTTTATGACGTCTGTTTTCATGTTCTACATTTACGTACTTCGTAATAAGTATACTTACCGCACTTGAAGCACATCTTGTGCCATTTGAGTCCACCGGCGACTCGCTCTTCGGCGGCGTACACCGACTTGCCGCATTTTGGACACTTGGGGTTATCTGCTGGTTTGAAAGGCATTGTGCTCGCTTAACTTATCCTGAAACAAAGTATTACCAGTTCAAGTTGCTGTCACATAATCATCTAATTCACACTTCTTCATACCACACTATGTTTAGGCGACTTGGATACCACAACTTGTTATAAAGCACTCTATTTATTAGGTCACTGTGTTCAATCAGATCACATCACAATATAAAACACTAATACAATCCTCGTCGGGTTAGGTAAAATGATGAATGCGATGTCAGAATTTGTTCTAGTTATCGTAGCGGTCGCTGGCTGAAATCCAAGTCGCCTGCACCGTTTCATTCGTATCCGAACTGACACTTTATTGCTCAACAAGCACATGTACCGAAAGATGTGTTAGCTCCGCGGACTTCCTCCGAATGCTGAACCGTTAACGTAAAAAATGTAACACATGGAAGTTAGGGCGGCGCGTGGGCCGCTGCGCCTGCGCGCCTAATTTGGGGCGTTCAGGTAAAGTTACGCTGGAGCGCGTTGCATCGCTAATTATAGTTCGCATTTAGGAAGAAGCCGCAGATCTTCACAAATTTATTTTCTTTAGGTTTTGTCTCTCGGTCACACTTTCACTGGACCACGGACCTGTTCGTCGAGTCGCTACGAGAGTCGAGCTCCCGGACGCGTTTACAGTTCGGGGCGAATATGCCGAGACTGTGGTGCGCGGAGGTCGAATGATGAGCGAGGGCAGCGCGCCACCGTAGTCTATTCACGTTGCACACGGCCCCAGTGGAGGGGCGCCCTGGTGGCCGCCCTCGCCACCACAGCCGCCCTCACACAACCCCATCAGATCCATCATCAACCCACTTACTTACCCCTCTAAACACCCTGAATGCTATCTGTTTTCATGTTTACCATGCATCACTCTCTCTCTCACACACAAAGGTAGTTTACACTAAGCTTGCCAAGTTCAATAATTTGTCCTCTTCAACTCCGCCAAGCTATTGTCTACTTTGTCTTTAGTCGTCAATTTTAATAAACTGCCCATCTATTGATGAAAATTGAAATAAGTAATAGGTATGTATAGTATTTTAACCTGAATAGGTAGTAGTGTATCCTTTCTTGATTTTCTAATTTACCGGTTAGGTCAACTTACATCAACCTGCTTATAAATTGGTGTGCTTCCACAATCAGATAAACAGACAAATACATGCTAATTAACTAAATAACTAAATGTGTGTTCGTAAAGATCGTGTGTCAAGCTTCGGCAAGCATGTTTGAATTGTATTGATCGCCACTAAGTGGCGATCTTGAACTCCTCCTTGCTTCAGGAGGCAAATTAATCCATTTTTTAAGGCTAAAATCACTGTGGTAGTTGTTAGGCTGGGTCTGTATCACATGCCTTATAGAACTTAGTAAGAGGGTGTAGTCAATCACACACAAGAGGGAATGGTTACACGGCCAAAATATATAAAAAATGAGTTCACACACGTTCATAATAAAATGAGGAAGATACTTGAATCATAATAATTTTGGCAAGTACTGTCCATATAAACAGCATTGACCAACAACGCCCTGTCTTGTGCAGATATAGTAGCTAGCTAATTGATGCATCTGTACAGAGATGATACGAGTATATACGACATACCTTCCTACTTGTGCACTTAGAATGAACTAGAATGGGCATGATGATATTTTGGGATAATCTAACTAAAGGACTAACAAGAATACTAGAATAATATTTTTCTTCACCTGATAGTCGTTATAGAAACAATGTAGAGTTTCTTACCTATTTCTACACCAAGGCAGCTTTTTAGCATTTGTTTTGTATGTCATTTTAAGGGTTGAGAAGGGCAACGAAATTCCTGGGTACCTATTCTTAGGGGAAAATTTGCCGACCAAATCTTTTTCTTGATATTATTTCATATCGTGTTGGTTACAGGCTCAGTTGACCCTGTACACTGTGTTGTCAGAATTGTCAATCGACCCTGTACGCCGTGGTATCATTATTTCGAAAATGGGACACTGTCATTGTTATTGTTTTTTTGTAGAACATGAGAGTACTAGATCAATTGACCCTGCACAGGTGTGCAGGTTGCTTGAGTTTTTCTAATTAGTTAAAGTTCAAATTGACCTTCAGTAAACAAATGGAGGTCGGTGTTTTTTTAGAAAAAAAAGATTATTTAATAAAAAGACTAAGCAGCGGTCATAACTTACGAAGGCGTTGACCTATACATTTTATGTTACAGCCATAAAGAACCATTAGTAGTAAATAAAGGGTATTAGAGTATTTTCAATGAATTTCAAGTTCACTTGAACTTTAAAGATTTTGTGTTTCTAAAGAATATTGAAAGTATACCATTTTGTGTTTCTAAAGAAATATTCTTGACAACAGACAAATTCCTAACGATCCGTTTCTACTTATTACGATGCCAAGTTCTCTTGTACAAAATATTGTCTATCTTAAACCTTATTTTTAACTTTACATAACAGAAGCTTTATTTCATACTGGACAAGCAGAGTACTTACTCGTATATATTTTGCAATCTCAATAAAATAATTTAGTCTAAAATATTTTTTTTTCTTCGTGTCTTTTTGTGTTACGTTTTAATATACGGCCGCCAAGATTTTCCATCCGGGAGAATCAAGGAATAGTAGGTTAGGAAATAGGAATAGTAATAGAGATAGTTCGATCGACGAACGTAGGAATTTAGCAGATATTTTAGAAGAAGAAGATAGTGATTTAGAAGGAAATATGGCCAATGATAGTAATAAAGTTGATGTTATCTATAAATCACTTAGATTAGTTCCAGATTTTGACGGAAATCCGCATGTATTAACGCGTTTTATAAATTTGTGTGATCAATTAGTACTTACGCACTTCAATACTCAACCTGGAAATGATTTAACTAACCTAGCATTAATTAATGGGATTTTGAATAAAATATCGGGTTCTGCGGCTAGACTTATTAATTCTAATGGGATTCCAGAAAATTGGCAAGGAATTAGGAGTGCACTTATCAATAACTTTGCCGACCATCGCGACGAGACCGCGTTGTATAGTGATCTATCATTGCAGACACAAGGAACTAGCACACCGCAAGAGTTCTATGAGCGGTGCCAAAATTTATTTAGCACCATTATGACTTACATTTCATTACATGAATCTCTTGGTACGACTATAGAGGCCAAACGTTCATTATACAAAAAGCTTACTCTTCAGGCCTACTTGCGTGGTTTAAAAGATCCTTTAGGTTCTAGAATTCGTTGCATGCGTCCTGACACTATAGAAAAAGCTCTTGAATTTGTACAGGATGAACTTAACACACTATATTTGCAACAGCGTAGTGATAGTGGCTTTAATAGAAAAGATTGGTCACGCCAACTTTCACATACTACAAATTTGCCTTTAAATAATTTTGTTCCTCGAGTTTTACCTTTTAATTTACCTGGACCTTCAAGACCGCAAGGATTTAATGTGCCAACAGCAGCACATCAATATAATAATCGCCCTCAGCCTACTCAAGGGTGGAAGCCGAACGTACCACCTCAATTTGCATCACCTCAAGGTCCAACTCGTACTCAGCAAATTATGCGTGCTCACCCTCCTAATTACAACCCTCAAAGCAATGTCTTCCGGCTACCTAACAAGTCACAGCCTCATCACAGTGGCTATTCTCCTCGTCCAATGAGTGGCGTAAGCCATTTTGTGCCAAAAGTACTACCACCTTCTGGACATGATTGGCGTAAATTTGGGAACCCACCGCCAAGCAATTATTTCAAAACCCGTGAAGCTAATTTTAATGAATTTGATTCCTATGATTTTGATTATAACTATTCTGACTTAAATGAAAATTGGTACGACTACGATCAGCACAATGAATTTTACTATAACAACGAAGCTGACTATTGCTCCGAGGCCCCTGTAATTCAGGAAATTGATCCGTCCATCAGTGATGAAAATTTTCAGAAGGAGGTGAAGTCCGACAAGCCAAAATAGAATTAAATTTTCATATTCAAAGACAGCTAGGCTACATACAAATTAATGACCCTCCACTTAAGTTTTTAATCGATACTGGAGCGAATCAATCTTTTATAAGCCCCGAAGCAGTTGAAAATTACTACAGTCATCTACCACTAAATTATGAACCCTTTCAAATTACTACTGTACACGCTACTAGTAAAAATTATTATTCTATAACTTTGCCATGCTTTCAAGAGTTTAATGAAACTGAAGATATTACCCTTTTTATCTACAAATTCCATGACTATTTCGATGGTCTATTAGGCATCGATTTGTTAGATGCGTGGAATTCAAATATCGATTTAAAGAATAAAATTCTAAATACACGTAATAGTAAAGTACCTATACGAATGTATGACTCACGTAACGCCAATTTATATGAAGACATCATGCCAGCAAATTCTTCTAAATTAGTTAAAGTTCCGATTAATTCAAAGGATGGTGAAGTTTTAGTTGAAAATCAGGTCATTTGTAATTGCGTTATCTCAGACTGTCTAACTAAAGTAGAAAATCATAGAGGATGGATAAAGTTGAGTAATCCTTCTTCCAACGATGTTATATTTTCAATGGATAGACCTATAGAAGCTGAACCATTAAGCGTTAATTGTTATAGTACCGAAATTTTATCAGAACGTTCTGCGGAAGTGTTATCCCATCTTCGCACTGATCACTTAAATGAAGAAGAACGAAAAAATCTAGAGACATTGTGTGCGAACTACGCAGATGTGTTTTATCTTGATGGAGAACCTCTTACATTCACCAACAAGATCAAGCATAGAATACGAACCACTGATGAGATTCCAGTACATACTAAAAGCTACAGGTACCCTTATGTTCATCGTCAAGAAGTTAAAGACCAAATCAATAAGATGCTCGAACAGAACATCATTAGGCCCTCTGATTCTGCATGGAGCTCACCTATCTGGATAGTCCCAAAAAAATCTGACGCATCAGGAAAGGTTAAATGGCGTCTTGTCGTTGACTTTAGAAAGGTCAATGAAAAAACTATTGACGACAAGTACCCTATACCCAATATTACAGATGTACTAGACAAACTCGGTAGGTGTCAATACTTCAGTACTCTTGATCTAGCTTCTGGATTTTACCAGGTGGAAATGGATAACGTAGATATTTATAAAACAGCATTTAACGTCGAAAACGGCCATTTTGAATTCCTTCGTATGCCGATGGGACTCAAAAACTCACCATCTACTTTTCAGCGGGTGATGGACAATCTTCTCAAAGACCTGCAATCCATTTGTCTTGTCTATTTGGATGATATAATAGTTTTCAGTACTTCCCTTCAGGAACATATCATAAACCTAGAAAAAGTTTTCCAGAGACTTCGAGAATCTAACTTCAAAATTCAGATGGACAAATCAGAATTTTTGAAATTAGAAACCGAATTTTTAGGTCATGTCATCTGTAAGGACGGTGTAAAACCTAATCCTAATAAAATTCACGCAATAGAAAATTACCCCTTGCCAAAAACCGCAACCGAAATTAAACGTTTTCTTGGACTTTTAGGCTATTATCGAAAATTTATACCCAATTTTGCACGTCTTACCAAACCACTAACCCAATGTTTAAAAAAAGGTTCAAAAATTAGTTTAGATCAAAATTATGTTAATTGTTTCAACCACTGTAAAACTCTTCTCACCAACGATCCCATCTTGCAATACCCAGACTTTAGCAAAGAATTTATTCTGACTACTGATGCCTCAAATGTTGCTATCGGTGCAGTCTTATCTCAAGGTTCAATTGGTTCCGATAAACCTATCGCTTACGCGTCTAGAACTTTAAATACAAGTGAACTTAATTATAGTACCATCGAAAAAGAACTCTTAGCTATAGTATGGGCCTGCAAGTATTTTAGACCGTACTTATTTGGAAGAAAATTCAAAATTATTACCGATCACAAACCATTGCAGTGGGTTATGAGTATCAAAGAACCAAATTCACGTCTCACTAGATGGTCTCGGCTCTGTTATAAAAAGTATTACTGGCAATCTAGATTACACAGATGCGCTGCATTATAATGAAGCTTTAAAATCATTGCAAGGTAATGAGAATAAGATAATTTCGGAATTTAATACGCATGTAAGCTTGACCAAAGATTGGATAGTTCAACATTCGAAAATTATAGATAGTATAGTAGACAACCAAAATAGAATAGAAGATCTAGTAAGAAAGATAAGTCAGAGTGACGCTACTAGAGACGATGATCTAACCAAGTATGCTCATTTATTTCAAGTTCTTACTATTTTGAGTGACAACATAGATTATATTTCGCAAGAACTTACTAGATTAGAAAATGTTCTAGCTTTTATCAGGACGTCTACTGCTCATCATGCAGTTTTAGATTTAAATAGTATTAAAGACATTATGAATAATTTAACTAAGATTTATAATAAAAAGAATATTGTTGACTTAGATGGTAGGGAACTATACGATATTATTAGACTAGGTTCTTATTATACGGGAAATAAAATAGTAATAGTATATAAAATTCCTATTCTTGTCCCCTCCACTTATGATTTATATAAATTATGTATGATTCCCAATAAATTGAATCAAGTTCTTTCTCCGCCTCATCCATTCCTAGCCCTTAATAAGAAAGAATTCAGGTACATAGTGACAGAATGTCCGAAGACGAGCAAGTGGTATCTATGTGATGAATCAAATAGTATGCACAATCAGGCAGCATCAGATTGTATCCAGCAGCTGATCACCACTCAACGACTAGTGACTTCGTGCAGTCCTGTGACAGTATCACTAACAAGACCGGCTTATGAAGAACTTGATGATAGACACTACAGCATCAGTCTCCCGATGCCTACAAAAGTACATCTATCCTGCGGAAGAGATCTTTACAACACCTTACAAGGCAGCTATCTTGCTGTAATACCTCATAGCTGCTACCTAGACACTGCAGAGTTTAAAATTTTCAACAAAAAAGATCGTCTTAAAGGACAAGCGTTAAAGATCATCGACGTTCCAGCAGATAATCTATCTTCGTGGCAACACCCAGAGTTTTTCTCTTCAAGCTTCAAGTTAAAATCTATCAACTTGGCCCATCTACATGAAACTAGTAAGAAGATGTCCTTGGAGCCACAACTTGAATTGCCTGAGAATAGCGACTACCATGTATACCACACCACCATACCGATGTATGTAATACTATTCATCGCAATCATCATCCTGTGTATTCTGCTATATAGAAGATATATCCTGAAAAGAAAAGCAATGATTGCGCAAGCAGTTACTGAGAACAACCAGATAGAAGTTCAAGGAATCTACACGGCTACCCCTCCTGGTCCTAAAAAGATTGATACCGACCAACCTCCAGCTCAATTTACGACATCTGTCTTCAATAATCGCTGCTCTACGGGTGGAGGTGTTACGCAGAGCTAATCTCTTGCATATTATCGCTTGCACTATCCCCAACGACGCTGCATGTGGACCGTCGAGAAGCGCTACGTCGACACTTCACGGCGGGCAGTTACGAGAATTTGGAACACCTGTGTCCCTTGAACCTCCCGTGTGATTTTCATTTAATTTAACATTACTGATCCAACTTCGATCTTAATCACTTGTGTAGTATTAATTATATTATTTTATTTAATTAAAATAAGTTTTCTCCAAAAATATCTTTTCCTGCGACCTCTTCTGTAGAAAAACGTAATTTGTTGACTTATCGTCGTAACGTTCCGGAGGGGTAAACATAAGTATTTGTATATTATGTCGTCTGTGTCTGACTCAATCAAGATTTTTTATGAATACACTCATATCCCCAAAAATAGTATACAAAACATAGTCTTTATTACGTTTACAATTAGTCCAGCACCGTGTCACATCATAGTTCCCAGTGCCAACTTCGTGCACACCTGCTTATCTATTAATATTTCTATAAAAATAACTTCATGGCTGTCAATATGGGGATATTTTGGTTTTATCCAAAGGCAACTTGCCTTACTTTTCTAACACCGTTTTTCGTATAAAGGCTGATCATATTTTTGAGAATTTAAAAGGAATTTATTCATAACAAGTTTAAGTCCTCCCTAAACTACATCTCTTTTTTTGTTCATTCTAATAAATAATGAATGTTAAAGTTTGTTCATCCGTTTGTTGTTGTCGTATCTTTAACATTATTATATACATAGTAAGAAGTAATTCCAGATCTAGAAGAGCAACATCACAAAGAAAAATAATATCTGGCAATTAAGTCTAATATTATATCAAGACTAATAGAATCAGTTCAAGCTTCAATTAAGTTAATATTAAAATAAATATTGATAGATAAAACTAATTATAACATTGACGAGTTTTTAACGATAAAATTATTGGATATTTTTAAATAAATTGTACATTCTCTTTATAAGGACATTTTAAAATATTAATTTTATATATATTACTAGCTGTTCCCCGCGGCTTTGCCCCGCGTGGGACTCGGTTATATCGCGCCCAAAAGTAGCCTATGTTTGACCTCAGGTCGTTAACTACATCCCTACCAAATTTCATCACAATCGGTCCAGCAGTTTAGCCGTGAAGAGGTGACAGACATACAGACAGACAGACAGACTTTCGCATTTATAATATTAGTATGGATTATACTATCTAGTCTAGTTTTAAGTGTTATTGTGCAATGTAAATGCAATATAGGTTTACATTTAATTGAAGTTCGTGTATCCAAAAAGGTGTTAAAATACAGGGAGTTCTATATAGATATCAACAGATTGCGTCCAAGGCGAAATTAAAGCCTGCATGGCATGGCCAATTCCTTATAAGTTGCAGTATATGGTATGGTGCAGTCTGACGACCATATGGCTACATTATGTCATAATCATTTTGACGTCAAAAGGCATTGGGTATTATTATTGTGTTCACTTGGCATTAATTCTACAATACATAGAATCACGAAATCACGGTCTCTACCATGCTTAAAAAATATCTATGCTTTAATACAATAAAATACCTACTTATATATGTTGGAGCGAGATGGTATCCGTGTATTCTTGATGAGCGATCCATAATAAATAAAACTAGCAAAATGTACTTTACTCGATTTTACTTGATGTTTTCAATCTCACAATCAAACAACGAATGTCGTTTAATGCTTTTGTCCGTGGTATGTATAGGCCGAACAATACGGGGGTAAATGTGGGGATGTCGGGTAGTCGGGTTTACCGAGTTTATAAAAGAGGTGGAAACATCAGAATCCGTTTTAGTTCGGCGTACAAACACCACGGGGTAAGTCACAATATTTTTACAACATAATGATTTATTTATACATTGATTTTCTTGTGTTCTTAATTATTGATTTACATTGTTTACAAAGTGATAACAAAGTGATTATATGGAAATAATTAAACCATTTCAATCAGCTTATAATTAAACAATAAAATGAGGGTATGTAAAATAATTATCAATTATTTTCTCGCGCTATCACGGCCATTCTGGCGAGCTGCTCGTGCTCTGAGCATGCGAAAATCATCATCTGAAAATAATAATTTCATCAGTCCAGTTGCCAGACTCAACTTAGTTAAGGTCGGTACTGACAAGTGACCATGAAATAACGGATTCCACTTTCCGTGCCATGACATTGGGCCCAGTTGTCAGACTAAATATTTGTACTGACAAGTGGCTTCAATGATGGATTCAAATACTGCAACGTTAAGCCCAGTTGTCAGACTGAATTAAATCGTACTGACAAGTGGCACAACGGTCACAGGTCATTGTGGTTCACTCAAACTCACGGATTTTTATAAGTCCAGTTGCCGAACTAAGTTAACACATGTGTTGTACAATTTTATTTGTACCGGCAAGTGACTTGGAGTAATATTACTTTTATCTTTGTAAAATAATAAATCTATGGGTGTAACTCAGTGTCATCATTCATCATTATCATTAGTTTCACCTTCGCTATCACGGTCAAAATGAGGTTCAGTCAAATTTGGATTTGGTATTAATCTTACGTGTTCATGTGCTACTACTATACCTTTACTTTGTTTTTGAGTCAATTTTTTTACTTCATATCTATCGTTGTCTAGTATTTTAGAGATTTTATAGGGACCTAAAAACTTGGGGCCTAATTTGTTACTTGACCATTGAGTATCTTTACACATGACAAAATCATTAAGTTTGAAACGAGTAACAGGGGAATATTTTGTGTCAAAATGTTTTTTGGATCTACTGGATTGTTCGGCTATTCTGACTGAAGCATCAACTCGAAGATCTTCTTTGTCCGTATTATTTTCAATTAGGCGCAGCTGTTCAATCAAAGGTGGGGAACATTCTTTCCCGATTAATAATTCTAATGGAGAATAACCAGTTGCCTTAGATTTTGTACAATTTATCGCTAGCTGGACCTCACCTATTTTGGTGATCCATGCATTTTTCTGCGTCTGAGCGATCGTACCTAAGTGATCTTTAATGGTACGCATTAAACGTTCAACCTGACCGTTGCCTCTTGGGACACCGCGTGCGATAGCATGATGTTCGATTTTGGTATGTTTAAAGAAATCTTGTATTTCTTTACCCATTATTGCAGGCTCTCTATCTGATATAATACGAATAGGTGTTCCGAAAAGGTTTATAATATTTTGTAAAGATTTAAGAATTAGCCCTGTAGTTTTGTCACCTAAAGGGTTCATTATTACAAATTTGGTATAGGCATCAATAGCAACAAAGGCGTATGACTTTTTGCTACATCCGGTGAGATTACCGAGTAAATCTACATGTAGAGTATGAAAAGGGATACTGATTTTTTCAATGGGGTGTAACGAAATTTGCTTTTTACCCGAAGACTGTTTACCTATTTTACAATTTAAACAATTTTCACAAAACGCCCTTACACGTTTCGTCATGTTCTTAAACCAAAATTGTTCTTTGATTTTTTCTAGTGTACGTTCCCAGCCAGCGTGATGTAAAGTATCATGATATCTATTAATTAAATTAGCTACTAGAGCGTCAGGAACAACAGTTCTAGTAAGAGATTTCCCTTTAGAATTTTGTATAGTTATTATCAACAAATTATCTTTTAAGCTATATTTTTTGTCATAATCTTCTTTGAATATTATTGAGTCACGTATTTTCTTTAATTCAATGTCACGCTCTTGCTCAACAATTATCCAAGAAGGATCTTTTACAATGACGTTAATTTGCGGATTCCTACTCAAGTAATCAACATGTGACATATCTTGACCTTTACGATACTTTATATCAAACTGAAACTGTTGAAGGAAGGCCCACCATCGATGCACACGCGGAGTCAACTCTTTTTTAGTTTGGCTTGCTTTAAGAGCATTACAATCCGTTACAACTGTAAACTTCCTGCCATATAAAAAATGTCTGAAATGTTTTAAAGTTTTTACGACTGCCAAAGTTTCCAATTCGTATGAATGATATTTACTTTCAGGTTGAGTGGTTCTCATACTAAAATAGCTGACAACATTGCGGCGGTTATTATTAAGTTGGATTAGAATTGCACCGTATCCAATAGAACTTGCGTCCGTGTGTACTTCGATGGGTAAATTTTCGCGGAATATATCAAGAATTGGCGCTGAACTTAGGTAGTGGATAATTTTTCTCCTGATATTTTCGTGTGATTCTGTCCATTCCCATTTAGAATCTTTTTTTGTTAATTGGTATAGAGGGGACATCAGATGAGAGAAGTTGGGAATGAAACGGCGAAAATAGCTTGCAAGACCATTAAATTGACGAAGTTGTTTAATGTTAGAAGGTGGAGTAGAGTTCACTAATGCTTGTACTTTAAGCGGACTAGGTCTGACTTGTCCGTTTTCAATAAGATTTCCAAGGTATTCTATAGATTTTTTAAGGAACTGACATTTAGATAAATTTATAGCAAAACCTGCTTCAGATAATCTTTGAAGGACTAGGTCTAGGCGTTGAAGGCCTTCTTCGTGCGTACCACTAGGAATTAGAATATCATCCATGTAAACGAGTGCTATGGAATCTTTGTAGTTTCCAAGGGCATTATTAATAGCTCGTTGGTAAACTGAAGGGGCGTTACATAGACCAAAGGGCATTGTGAGGTATTCATACTGCCCGTCGGGGGTAACAAAGGCAGTTTTCTCAATTGACTCAGGTTCTATGGAAATTTGATGAAATCCAGATTCCATATCAAGGGTACTGAAAAACTTGGCATCTGCTAATTTATCAATTTGATCTTGTATTAAAGGTAAAGGGTAATTATCTCGAATAGTATTCATATTTAATTCTCTGAAATCTACACAAAGTCGATCATCGCCATTTTTCTTTTTCACTAAAAGTATTGGACTAGAAAAGGGCGAGGAACTGTCACGAATAATACCTTTAATTTTTAAATCTTGTATAATTGATTTCACTTTCTCTCTTTCAATAGGAGAAAGACGATAAGGCCTACGTTGAACTATTTTGTCTGGGTTTTTCAGACGTATTTTTAGACTACCGGTAGTAATACGTTTATTTAAAGAAGCTGATCTAGAGGTAATTTTATGTTTATTTAATATTTTTAATAATGGAGTTTTATCTAACAAGTCAGAATCAATTTTTTCAAATAGTGACTGATCATTATTGGTTTCAGTTTTGTATAAAAAACATTGCCTTTGCACAATAACTCCGTCGTTATTACTTATATTAATGTTTAAACCTGGTATCATTAAACAATCTAGTCCAAGTATTATATCAAAAGGTAATTTATCAACAGTATGTAGATTAATGTCGAAAGTGACGGGACCAATAGTAGCTACAGTTTGTATTTTTTCATTAGAAAAGAATGAATCCCCTGTTACACCACGTGCCGTTATAATGAAAACAGAGCGTTTACCTGGAATCGAACCAGCAGCTCGTTTAGTTATTAAAGAGCAATCAGCACCTGTATCTATTAAACAAATAAAAGATTTCATACCAATTTGCATCCTTGTAGTATTTGCGGCCATTGTTCGGGTAAAGTTGACTTGTTGCGTATGATGTGGTGCTGCAGCTGTAGGAGTTGTGGCTTCGGCTTGATTTCTTGATGGTACTGGTTTTGACCAGCAGTTTTCTGTGAGATGTCCTCTTCTTTTGCAGTAAGTGCAATAAATTGATCTGCAGTCCCTCACACGATGTCCTGGTTTTCCACATTGTGTGCATGTAATATCTGGTCGATTGCGTTTTCTAGGTGGGATTTCTTCACTCTTGTTTGCTTCAACTGGACGCTTGCGGTAATTATTTAGTGTTGCAATCAATTCTGCTTGTGATTTTGGTACAGACCTAAGTAATTCTGCCTGATAAAAACTTGGCCGTATACCTGATATGACTGCTTCAACCATAAGCTCTTGCGGTGCATTGGGCGATATTCGAGAAAACAACCGCCATGCTTCGGTTACATATTCTGCATAGGAGGAAGCGTCGTTTGAAGTATAGTCTCGGAATTTGTTTATAAAAACTATATATCGATCTTCGTCCTTGAATTGTTTTAGAAGATCTCGTTTTACTTCGTACCAATTAGCAAATTTATGAGCGTTCGCATCGGCCCATAACTTAGCGCGTCCTCGTAAACATGACAGCCCCTTCATCATTGCAGTTGTCATAGCGCAGCCTCTCAATTCAATCAATGAATCGACTTGTTGACACCATTCTTCAATGGTAAGTTTATGATCATCTGGGTCAAACTCTGGTAGGTATAACTCGTGAAGTTTATGAATATGAGGTACATTGGATGAGCTGGTACGACTGATTATTTTTTCCAGTAATGCCACTTGTTGACGCAAAAAATTCAATTCAGGATTATTATTATGAGTATTATTCATACCTGCTTCTCGATTCCCAACGGTAGGTGGCTCCACAGGCAAAGTTGGCGAGTATCGGGATGGATCCGGTTGGTCTTCATCTTCCGGCGCGTAGCGTACATCCGCCTCTTCTGATGTTGGAGCGAGATGGTATCCGTGTATTCTTGATGAGCGATCCATAATAAATAAAACTAGCAAAATGTACTTTACTCGATTTTACTTGATGTTTTCAATCTCACAATCAAACAACGAATGTCGTTTAATGCTTTTGTCCGTGGTATGTATAGGCCGAACAATACGGGGGTAAATGTGGGGATGTCGGGTAGTCGGGTTTACCGAGTTTATAAAAGAGGTGGAAACATCAGAATCCGTTTTA
Organism: Apomyelois bistriatella; assembly: GCA_947044815.1. Taxonomy (NCBI): domain Eukaryota; kingdom Metazoa; phylum Arthropoda; class Insecta; order Lepidoptera; family Pyralidae; genus Apomyelois; species Apomyelois bistriatella. Next base: position 7,077,789 of record OX345693.1, read on the forward strand.
GTTCGGCGTACAAACACCACGGGGTAAGTCACAATATTTTTACAACATAATGATTTATTTATACATTGATTTTCTTGTGTTCTTAATTATTGATTTACATTGTTTACAAAGTGATAACAAAGTGATTATATGGAAATAATTAAACCATTTCAATCAGCTTATAATTAAACAATAAAATGAGGGTATGTAAAATAATTATCAATTATTTTCTCGCGCTATCATATATATATATTTTTTAATTGTTACGAAACTTTTCCCTGGTTTAATGGCAGGTTTACAAACCTATACCTCTCTATCTAATTTTAGCGATTTACCGGTTGCATCCCCAGCTTGTCGCTACAGAGCCGAGGGTCCGACTTCCTTCTACCAATTCACAATTCTACATCGTTTGTTAGATTTCAAGTGCCCTAAACCTAATTTAACTATATAACTATAATGGTACATCAAGATATGTCTATACGAAATACCTAATTTTATCTAACTGTAATATTACAAACGACAAAAATTTAAGGCCGTGAAATTCTGTTGAAAAAATATGACGCACGTCAAAACTTAGTGCTGGCGGGCTGGCACGATATCAAACTAGTCCATATCTCAATCGCCCTCAGTGTATGTAGTTGCCGACCGGGAATAAACACCTGTCCGAGCCTAATTACATGCCTCAAACTCAAAAAATGCGTAAAGACTGTTTGATCTTAGCTAATTAGTGGGTACCTAGTAAAAACAAATAATTAGGTACTTACTTTCATATTTATTGATAAAAGTTTAAATTTTTCTATAACAGTCATATTTAGAAATATAAAAGTTTATTTCAAGTACCTAGGCGAGCGAGCTTCGCTCGTTTTATGCGAAAATCTTTTTTGGGTGAAAATATGGCAAAATGAATTTTCCCAGACATGGCTACCTAGCTAGATTATCTTTTTGACTATGCAAAAAATTATGTTTAAATTTCAAAAAAAATGTTTAGAGCCGTTTTCTAATAAATAAATAAATAAATATAGGCACAAATCACACAGATTGACCTAGCCCCAAAGTAAGTTCGAGACTTGTGTTATGGGATACTAACTCAATGGTACTTTATTTTATAACAAATACGTAGTATATAAATAAACATCCAAGACCCAGGCCAATCAGAAAAATATCATTTTTCATCACAAGCATTACAAATAACGCGAGTACAAATAAATTTATACATTGCTCGTTTAATAGTATAGGATATCCGTGTTTTGTTATGTTAGTTTTACTTGGGATTAGTCGAACTTTTCTGTTTTTCCTATTGGTTTCTCGACTTCTTTTTCATCCTCGCCACTTCCCGTTACGCGGCGTCGGCTTTCTTGTTGGTTTCTATAGTAAAAAAATGGATTTATTCTAACTCAATTTTGTTCCTTTTTTTGATAGAGTTGCTTTAAAGTAAATATTTACTTTCATTAAATTCTGGTAGAGCTTTTATTAGATGTGTCGGATAATTTTTTTGACTGCTGGTAGAGCTTATGTTGGATAAACTCAAATAATTTGCTTTTAATTTTGATATAGCTTATTACATTTTCTTTTTGTTTTAGTAAAGCTTATGGTGTGATAACTCGTATGTACTTCAAACAAATATTCATGAATTAGGATTTTTATAGCAAAGGGTCGGCTTTCATCTCTATCCGTGACCATATTCTGACATAACTATGTCAAAATACGATCACGGATAGATAAATTAATAATAATAGTTAAGTAAATGACAAATAGTTATTTAAATCTTATCTATGTTGGCATATGGCTTGAAACATCTCTATCAGCGTTCCTTTTGTGCGATTACAAAATAAATCACGCTACAATAAACACAACTCTGTTTTAACATACATATTGTTATAGATTCAGGATTAAATAACATTCAGGTGTTTACTGCTCGATCTGCAGGTGTAGTGGATCTCCATGACGCGTGGGCCGCTTCTAAAATAACATGGGAACCGCGGCCGCAGTGGTTACTCAGCACACTCAGGCTAGAGCATTACTCATGCGGCTGCCGTGGGTAGACACCTACGCCATATCAAAATTTCATACTCTACTTTTAGAATACGACTATGTAACATTAGCTGAACAATCAGTCCGCGTAGAGTGCTGCTGGAAGACGATTCTACTTGTTATAGATTTTTTTTTTAAATTTGGTCTTTTTTAACCACTTACGATTCGTACTGCAGTGTCAATTCTAAGATTTAATCGTAACCATCTTTTTCATCTGGCTCATTATCCTCATCGTCAATCATCTTACAGGCTGAATTCCATTATACTTTGGTACCTACCTATTTCCTCTTCTCTACTATCAACTACCTGCAACCGTTCATACCATCCTTAAGACTGTAAATTCAATTGATTTAAATATAAATAAATTTGATCAACTTTCTGTAAGTATATCACTTGATCCTTTCTCAACGTATACTCGTACATAACTAACTGGTTTCATACTTTTAAAAATCAAGTGAATAGCATGTGGTGGGTACTTATTTAAAATTAAATTTTATTATTTGTTACTTAAAAATCAATCAATACACACTTTACATCTATATTTCTATACCCTCTTGTATTTCTATTTCCAGAACAATTAAATTAATTTCCATTCCAGTCATTTTCTAACCTTAAACGTATTTGGCATTTGTAAAATGTGCTTTTAACAAGGTGTAAAAAGGGTGAAACAAGGGCATAATTGAGATAGAAATCCAAAAATGCATAGGTACTTAAAATGTCATGGATTGCATTTTTGGATTTCTATCTCAATTATGCCCTTGTTTCGCCCTTTTTAGACACCACGTAGTCGGGTTATAGTTTTTTAACTTAATTTTTATTAAATTTATTTTCGACTTTTCGGTATAAAGAAACAAATGACAAGAAGAAAAGAATTATTAATTTTTATTTAATACTTTTCCGTTTCCGAACGGAAATGACTGGACCGCGTGAAATGTACCACTTTACGAATGCATTTTAAACAATATTTTAACTTAAACAATATGAATTATATATATATATTTGTAATGTGCTCGCCAAGACCTTTCTTTTCATACCAAACACGTGATACCAATCTCAGTTAAATTTTTTTTAGGTTAGAATCTGAGGTTTAAATTCTGTCAGTTAAAAGTTTGATACAATCTATATAGCCTATGTTACCCGCGCTATTTTTACGAATCTTTTGACACCTCATTCATTAAAATCGGTCCAGTAGTTTAGGCGCTACGGTGGAACATACATACATACATACATACATACATACATACATACATACATACATACATACATACATACATACATACATACAAACATACATACTTACATACATACATAGACTGCCCAAATCATTACCCTTCCTTTTGGCTTCGCCGTAGTCGGTTAATAAATCACTGACAAATCAAATTGATTTGCATTCCTTTAAGCATTATAAACAAAAATACTTATATTTAATTAATTAATATGCTGTTGTTATTACGTTTTACCATAATTTTCTTGTATGATATACATATATGTCCTAAACTGCCTAGTTAATTGTTTTATAGCATTTTAACTAAAATCATCTTTTACATTTTATTTAATTAAGCATATTCACATAAATACCTTTGCAAATATAACTAATTAAAAGGCGTACATAGTGTATATTTTCTTTGTAGAAAGTAGTAATAAGTACTATACTTTATGCCGTCGTCGTCTGTATGTAGGTAGGTACCAAAGCGCTATAAGTATATAACCCCAGAATGTGTGTGGCTACCAGTTTCTTAGACTGAAATATTAGGATTTCTACAATCTTTAGTGTGACATTTATTTCGGTCCACGTCAACGTGAATATCGAACTATTTTGGTATCGCTAGAGACGGCTTACTATCAAGTTGGATATGGATCAAACATATGTTCAGGAAACATTCCACTCTTGATGGAATGAGGAAGAGAAATCGGTACAAATGCTTAAGACCGTCAGGCCGACCGTATAGTCATATTCAGATCAAACTAACTTGCTTAGTAAGCAAGTAAAGTGCTTTAGTTATATTTAAGTATTTATTTATTAGACTTTAATGTACGAATGTACAGAAATTATTTTTCAATCAAGTTTCTCTATTAACAAATTATTAGAAGAAGTGTCTAACTTAATCTTTTTTTTTCAAACTGTAGCCTCTACTTTACCATTATATACTTCTAACACAGCCGCTAGCGCCTTAGTTAGCAATTGTGATGTATGCCAAATTCGTCAAGCGCTGCTGATTAGGTATTAAGTTAATTTTAGTAATATTAAGTAATTAAGAAATTCCATACAGAATCCTATCTATTTCATGATGTCAGAAGTAGAGGCACTGTCAAAGAGAATATACACTAATCCCAATTAAAACAAATGACAGATCGCGAAAACAGAAAATTAGAGAATTGCCAAAACACGAAAACAGAACTTTGCAACGGTTCTTTAAATAAATGTGACGAATTTTTTTTAGATATAAACACGTTTGAGTAGTAATTTCATGCAGTAAAATTATATTTGTTTTGTTGTTGTCGGAGAAATGAATTTTTTTATTGGCTGCTATTTTTAACATAAAGAAATGTAATGAGAATTTTTTCTAATTACATATGTATATAATATACAATCGTCAGTGTAGTGTGTGTATTTTTAGTAATATTTAGAATATAGTTGATAACTATTAAACTTATTTATAACTTTAACAACTATACAATTACATAAAAATAATAAGCTTTTACTTACACAACTAAGACCATATTCCTTCTCAAGATTTTTTTAAAGAAATTAACTTTCTAGCAATAATAAGATTTGGCTGATTAACATTGGTATTCCTTGAATTATAAAAATTATGTCATAGGTATTTTAAAAATCTATAGAGAGGCCTATGTCCAACAACAGACTTCTTGAAATGATGATTTTATAAATATGGAAATACTTCCACATTGTAAGTACCATTTGTAATGAGGTGTGGCGATAAGACACGTTTTTATTCCAAAACTGTACCTATGCATGATTTATATGCATCCGGGAAATCACAGAGATTATGTTTCATAGATTCAATATAACAATATTGCAGAAGTCAAAGTTACAAGTACTTACGAAATTACTTGGTGAGCTTCTTGTTTTGCTTATTTAGTGCCTGAGGCTGCCACGTATAGAGTTGAAACACATGTAGCAAGGAATGCGAGCAAACTAAAAGTGGCGGGCATGCTTGGACTAACAGTAGTAGGTGGGTGCCGGCCGGCATTAGTTGCATGAACTAAGGTACTAGTGGCAAAAGGCGCAAATTAATACTACTTACGTATTTGGTAAGTTCTTGATAATATCAGATGATGGAACAAAGACATATTTATTTCACTTACCTAAAAAATATGATTTACATAGTTAAAAATCCTAAACTACTTAAACTAAAAAGAAAATACACATAGAAAAAAGCTTACAAATAGTCCAGTCCCAAGCCAAAATATATTACGTATCTAAATCCATATCCATACTAATATTATAAATGGGAAAGTCTTTCTCTGTCTGTCTGTCTGTCTGTCACTCTTCACGGCTAAACTGCTGGACCGATTGTGATGCAATTTGGTAGGGATGTAGTTAACGACCTGAGGTCAAACATAGGCTACTTTTGGGTGCGATATAACCGAGTCCCACGCGGGGCGAAGCCGCGGGGAACAGCTAGTAAATATATATTTATATAACGAGAACGCCACGCTTACGCATATTTCGATGGCCGTTTGCTTATAAAAACCAACCGCATGTTCAAAAGTTATCTTGAATTTATGACCTTTTATTGCTTAAAATATACGTTTTGGTTCTGGCAACCTTTCCTACCGAATAGTATTGAAAACATACGTGGCAACAGACACGTGAATCACAAAACATGAAACTTTTCCTAAAATAATCATGTTTGTCTCGGTAGGACGTTGCTATGCGCGGCTAGTAAAATTTTCAAGAAATGGAACCAGACATTTTTAGACGGCAAGAATAGAAATTGAACATGATTTCCTGCTACCAGTCTTTGATATTCAGCACCATTGTTAATGGACAGTAGCTCAGAGAAATTGTGGGGCGTGAATCTATCTAAATATTATACAAGGTGGACACAAATCAAGTGCAAATATTTTAAGGGCAGATACAGACTATACTGAACAACTTTTACAAATAAACTTATATCGAAATATGAAATTTTATTTTTCACTCCATACTAAACTAAATCAGCTGATTCTCAATTTGTATGAGGTCAAAAAAATTTTTTCGTATTTCGACATAATTTTATTTAGGAAAGTTGTTCAGTTTAGTGGTCTGAATCTGCCCTTAAAATATTTGCAGTTGATTTAAATTCACCTTATATACTAATATTAATATAATAATGTGGTACAGATTTTGAGTTGTTCGGGGGTTCAGGGTTGTCTCCTATACTACTGATACATTTTTTTTTATATAATAAATAAAAACTTACCTGTCACTCAGGAGCAGGAGATCCTGGGTTCGATACCCGGTCTGGTTAAGTCCTGGGTCTTAAAGTTTTTTCAGTTATCGTTGAGTTATGTAGTATCCCATAACACAAGTCTCGAACTTACTTGGGTGTTAACTCAATCTGTGTGATTTGTCCCTATATTTATTTATTTATTTACCTGGCTAATGGTTTATTTAAAAAAAAATATTGGGGCTCTCTGTTTCCTTCCTATCATATGTAGGTTTGTTAGTTTATGAAGATACTGATTTGAAAGTTAAAATTGTTATTACATCGGTATCATAGCGACTTATTTCTATGTAAATTTTACGGTAACTATAAGCTATCGCAGTTAGTACCTAACATATGAACTGCAAAGTGCGATTTTCCTGCATACTATAAAACATTGGAAACGGATGCAACGATGCTGAAACCACTCTATTTCTATTCGCAGAATGTGTGCGCTGCCGGCTGTTCGTCCTACTGCGTCTGTTGGGTATCGTTTCGCCAGAACATGTTTTAAAAGTTCAAAGATTTTATAGAGTCTAAGTAATACAGCTTTCGGGGTTTTCAAGCTGATTGAAGGCTTCTGACTTATAAATGCTTTAATAGACTAAATGCCTGCTTAAAAATAATGCTATTGTCCACTGTATTTATTTTCTATTACAATGTGATACTATAAACTACACTGTTTGGAATAATTTTATAGTTTCCACACAATTTAATAAATTGTTTAGTTTAGATAAATATGGCACGAAAATCTCGCCACCTCGTACTGGTCAAATTGGCGACCAACGTGAAAAGGTATTTATTACTATTAGGTACCAATTTGAGATACATAAAGAGAGGGCCAATACTCATCAGTAGACAAAAATAGGACTGATTTATTATATTCTCACAGGATATGCCATGAAAGAATTAATGACTTGCACGTCGACAAAATATTGATTAAGATAAAATTTTCCAGCAAGTAAGCCGTATTATTTCGTAAACAGTAAATAGAAAAATATAGAGTCAATAAAAAATATTATCCGTTTCAACTATAAAATTATGGAAAATTTCTTGGCTAGTCTACGATGGGGTTCGTTGACAGGCGATGAATGACGCAGAGGATGCCTGTCAGATGCGTCATATTCCCAAACTACACTACACCTTTACCTATCCTAGTTGCCCGCTAGAATCCATGCCAAATCATAAACCGGTAGGAAATTATGCTCAACAAACTTATATATATGCACACTGTCATTGCATTGTTGGTTTGTCAACACAGCAATGAATAATAACATCTGTAAATAGAAATGGAAATAATCTATTCGTAGATTGGTAAAATGATGCTCGTAAAGAAACCTTTGTTCCATACTAGCTGTGCCCCGCAGCTTTACATAAATAACCCTTAACAAACTAGCGGTCACCCGGGACTCCGGTTTTAAGGTTTCGGAAAACCAACTTTTATTCTTTTATAATGAGCCAAATTTCAGTTTTTGATACACAAGTGACTTCGATTTATAGGCACTTTCATAAAATTTAAGAATCCTGAGGCGAAATGTTTACACGATCCTAGCCGATCATGATCATGCCACATGGAGTAGTCAAACGACGGGGATTGCCTTTTTCGGTCGGTACACTTTTAGGGTTCCGTACCTCAGAGGCAAAAACGGAACTCTTATAAGATTACTTTGTTGTCCGTATATCTGTCTTTTTTCTGAGGAACGAATGAATGCATCAAGTTGAAATGCATAACATGTATACTCTATTTTAAAAGATGTATGGTCTCATTTTGTTGTAAAATAATCAAAAATGTACGTCATACGATCAAAAGACATGACCGTAAGTGTTGCAATTTTTTGTTAATTTCGTATGTTCTGGCTCTGATTAATAAAAAACCCTACTTATATATTTTATACTTAGTCATCGTCATCTCGAGTAGGCGTCACGGTCAATCGACCATGCACACCCTGGTGTCAGAGTTCTTCGGAACCACCTCTCGGCCTCTGACGTGGTTTATACTTAGTTGTAAGTTATTTGTATTATTGTATTATTTTACTATGTACCTAAAAATTAAAATATAACTAAACTGGGTTTACTCATTAGGGGATGCTTAAGTACTTGTATTGAGCAGGTGAGCAATATTACTTTTGCTACCCATTATTTTTTGTGTTTATAATATATTTTATTGTACAAATATACAGGTAAAAAAAATCTTAATAATTATAAATGTTATAAGCAAAATTAATGCAACAGTTAATTAAAACCGTAACGTTAAGCAGTTTGGGCGGCGCCCGCCCGCGCCGTGTGCTCTACTCCCCTCTTATAAATAGCACAGGCAATCTCGACCTACCTTTCACTTCTAAGAAATATGCTCATTTCCAGCAGTCGTCAGTCTTCAGGAAATATCGCCAAAACGAATCTTGAATGTTTAAGTGAAATAAAATTAAGTATTTATTTCGATATAATGTTGTTTTTAATCATATAATTAAGAAATTAGTAAGCAAAGCTGATTCAAGAAATTTACAAATTACATTTTTAATCAAGAAATTTACAATTTGTCGCAAGTATCTCCAAAATGTAACAAGCCGTGGTCACTACATTATAAATATTTAATTGAAATGCATGTCCTTACAACAATATGGACAGACAAGCAAACGTTCTAAATAATAAGTTTTTGCATTCTATTGTTTCCTTTATAATTTTTTTACACAGATGCTCTAATAAAGCTTTCATATTCGTCATTTTACCACTAAACCGATAAAAATGTGATTTGGTACCGAGAAAGATGACCCTCTGATGCCTTTTGGACGTCGTCACATAACAAGTACCACGTGGGTGAAGCTGGGGAAACAACTAGTTAGTTACCTACCTACTTATAACATGGGTTTATATTACCTATCAAAGGGATTGAACATTACTAGTGTAGTATTCTGCAATCTGTGCCTAAATAAGTATATAGGTACCTTATACTATATTACTAATTTCAAAAAACTGAAGAGGATGTCTGCTGATATAACTACTGGTCGGATTTTAAAATTCTTTCTTCATATAATAAGCCTAATTCTTGGGGAAGGTTATATAGATTACATATACACACCAAATATAGTAAATTTTTTGTATAGGTTCTCAACATAGGTTTCTTTTATTAAGTAACAATAATTAACTACATATTTAAAAATATATATAATCAATTGCTATTCGTTAGTCTCGCTAAAATTCGAGAATGGCTGGACATTACAGACACAAGAGATATGGACATCGGTAGTTCTTATAACTTCCATGGATTTGTGTAAATATTTTTATCAAATTTTGTCTATCTAGAATCGGTTTTAAAATTTTTGCGATCATGACAAATAATAAAATGGAATACTTCGTTTAAAAAAACGCTAGAAACTATACAATATTAGAAATAAATTACAATACATTGAAAACAACAATAAAAAAAATCTGGCATTCGTTTTTGAGAAAATCGCACATACGCAGAAGTATTTTATAAAATCCTGGGTAACTATACTTCTTTTATTCGGTTACTTAGAAATTGGAATGATTAGTAGCTAAAACGAAATAACATTTATATCTCGTATCTTCTAATTGAATTGAGCCGTAAGTTGTTTAACCTTACATATGAGGTAGGTATAACCTAACTAACATTTTGGTTATAAGAATATGTGCTACATGAGCTGCTTAAGAGAATTTTCAGAACTCAAGGTTCTGCAAAGGCACTAACCATTTGGCGATAAAGCGTGCTATATCTCTCTTATAAACCTTATTTGGGCCTATTCACAATGGTTATAGAGTAGTGATAAATGAGTGATAAAGCAGAAATAGAACAGTGCTATTGAAGCAGTGATTACCACTTCAAGTGTTTTATAAGCTATACACAGGTTATATCTGCAAGCTAAAGTAGTAAACGAGTTATGGAAACCACTTTAATGACTCTTTTGGTTACATATGGTTACTTCTTGTAACCCATAAATAACTTAAGAATATAATCGGACTTCTTTAGTAGCAACTAATATCACCGAAAGCAGTATTATTTAAACTATATTCATACATTGTAACATTCTTAGTGATTATGATAATTTTGCAGTAAATATTTTCATGGTGGTGAGCGGTGTTGTATGTAATAAAATAATTAATGTAAGTCAAGTGTTTTAGGTAACTGGGTGTTATATTACCTATGCATTAAATCTCATGCGGAGGTAACTTTACGGTAGCAATATATACTAGTTTTCATCTCAATTCTGAAGCGCTCTAAAAATAAACTACTTCTGATGATAAAATGATGTAAAAATTATGCCCAACAATTATTTTTTTCTTTATTTATCGTATTTATCATATTCTGGTGGTACACTTTTAAACATTTTAATTGTAAAATATGAACAACGTGAGTAAATAAGTGGACCAGTAACATTTAATAAGCTTTTTCTTTCACATTTTTTTATAGGTTATCTTACTTAAATGGCGTCTTAGTTCTTATTACCTAAGGATCCTGATAACTCTTTTAGTCCTCCCATAGTGATAAAATTCTAAAAGTAAGCACTTCCATGGCACTTGAAGTTCTAAAACATGTTTATAAAAGTGAAAAATAACAGAGTTTATAGATTTAACTTGTATAATAGTTGTACGTGGAACTGTAAGCTGATCATATTTGGAGATCTAACTCTTGCTGAAGCTAGCTCTATAGGACTTATAATCAACACTTTTATGTCACTTCCAGCTTTCTTACTAACTCTTAATGATCGAAAAAGCTTGTTTGGTGGTACAAAGTATTTATCTGACTCTTTTTACAATACTAGTAGATAGTAAGTTTTAGTACACACCTGACTATCACTTACAGCGTTTAATACTTCTTAAAGTTATTAGGGTAAGCCTTAAGGTGTTACAAGACATCTTGCTACCTCAATAATAGAATATCAGCAAATAGTAAGTGTTAATAGACACCTTACAATTGCCTTTATTGGTTGATGCCTCTTAAAGCTGTAAGAATCATTTATACAATGGTTTCGATAAACTCCATGCTACCGCCTTAAGTTATATTTTTTTCCTTTATAACTGTTATCCCTCTGGGAGGTTTAATTATTTATAGCTAACCCCACTTTAGAGTCAGATGTTGCTTTCGGACTTCTTATATATCATATATAATACTAAAAGCTCTTAAAAAAGGTTGCCGTTAGCACTATTTTGTTTGTTGGGAAATTTGGAAAGCGTTTTCAGCATAACATAAATTAAAAAAAAAAATTCTCTTAGAGAGGCCGCGCGAATTTAATATCTCTCTATGGATTTTAGAAATAGTGTAAGTAAATTTAATTGTCAGCCACAAACTTTAATTCAAGCTTGATTGTCAGCATGTAAACGAAATAACTATACAGATCATATACATATTTGGTTAATTTTGGTTTTGAAATATTTGTGGAAGTTATACGATGAGGAAAGAGAGTTCAAGCGGTTCGCTGCTTGGTCAACTAGTTTAATTGTAATATGGCTGGAGGTAGGCGGAACATAGAGAGGTTTGGAAGGAAATGAGGGATACTTTTGTCCAGCAGTGAGACATTATCAGTTAAGTGGTAACAGAAGTAGAAACAAAATGTCAAAAATATTAACTCCATTAAAAAATACACTCTACTTACCTAAATAGAATCAGTCTTTTCGTTACTAATGGCTCCATCTCTTACAACTATAGCAAAGCGTTCGTCTTCGATTAGCCCCATCTATCGGGACCTTACTAAACTAAAACTATTAAAAAAGTGAACGCACGCCATCTGTATGAGGCGCAGTGGTGCGGAAGGCTCCACTGTTTTCATCAAACTGAGGCTTTGGCGATCTCCGCTTTATAAAATCTAGAGTCGCATTATTTCGAGGTTTTACGCAGTAACGGCAAACAGGCAATTTCAAGATACAACGCCGTTTCAATATTCGTTGGTTGCGGCGCATTGGTTGGCCGTTTTTCTCGTTAGATCGTTACACGGGCCTTGTTTGGTAACGCACATTTCTACTGGTCTCGCCAGCAGATGGCGGGAACGTATTGAATTTCTAACGACCAAGTTAACGCCAAGTCGTTCATTATTTTTATGTTGATTTGTGTAGCGATAAAATCTAATTGATGTTGAAATGAATAAGAAAATCATTGTGAATGAGAACAAAATAGGGAAGTTTTTGTTAATGTATTTGTAAATACATGGTTTTCATGTCGTGTTATATTTGCCTTATACGCTCGTTTAAATACTAACATAGTTATACGCTTTGATTATATAAGATAGTTTGTTACTTTACACAATATCGGTGAAAAACTGAAATAAATAAATGAATTTTATTTTTTATTTATAAACTATTGCCTTCATATATTCATGCTAAAGAATAGACCACCCTATTCCTCTCCGGTGTCGTAAGAGGCGACTAAGGGAATAACACAGTCCTCAATTAACTTATATCTCTGTCCAACTAATAGCAATTCCACTAATCAAAACAGATTAACATAATATTAAATCGAACTTAGACTTTGTATGTCTTAGTAGTCTTCTTCTTTTCTGAGAGAGATCTTATGAAAGAGGAAAAACTCTTTTACTCTTTTTACCACCCCACCCTCGTCCATTCATTCAGGTGGCCATGCTAGCGATGTTTATGAGCTTCGATGATATTTGACAGTGGTAGAGCCAAATCTCTTCCATATATTTATTTTTCTACTTATTTTTATCTTTACAAATTTTTTGCTTTTTTGTCTTTTTAGGGTATTGTACCTCAAATGGTAAAAACGGAACCCTTACAAGATCACTTTATTGTCCGTCTGTCTGGCTGTCAATCTATTTCTTATCAAGTGGAAATTCGTAACATATTATACGCATATAGAGTATATGTTACGCTTACTGTCTCTTTAGGCTATAAAATAATTAAAATTATACTTCAACGCGATTAAAAGATATGACTAAATCGTGTAAATGCAAAGAGCAAATTTTGCAAATTTAAATATTGTGATTTCAGATAGGAATCAAAACCTACAGGATCCTGTTGAATCAGAATCATGAAATTTAATAAGAGGCAATATCATACCGTACTGTAAATGTAACGTAACATTAAAAAAAAAATTTAAACAACCAAATTAAAGGACGGCAAAAATTCTTATAATAACATTTTAAGTCTTTTACCTCAAGGCGCCAGTCTGACTCTCACTCAGCTGATTATTTTTTTTCTAGGCTTACTACTGTTTAGGTTTCGTTTAATAAATCTAACGAGGAAAAGATAATATTTGTGTTTTAATAATACATTTCATACCAGAATCGGAATCCTGGGATAGTAGTAAATCGTCTTATTTACCTATTACAGTCACCCGTAGAGCAAAGTAAACGCTGTCAATAAGATGAAGCTGTACTTACTTTACTCCGCAACAAAGATACTAAGCTACTTCTTCAACTCGCAAGTAGCGTAGTAAGTACTTATTAAGTCAAGGCATTACTGATAGATATCCTTAGTTAGTCAGCCTGAAGATTCAATAAAATTGTGGCGCTTTGTTTTTATGTACTTAAGTTGAGCGCTGTAATCCTCAGTGTCATTTAAGAAAAGTGATAATTTGAAGTGGTATTGACCCTTAAGTCTAAACTGACTTCGTTGACTTTCGGTGAGAGACAAGCTAACCAATTACCTCATATATACTTCATAATTAAGGAACGTAGGATGGGATTTTTGTACCTCTCATTGCTTTAAAGTTTTTCAAAATGATTATGGAACCAAAGATTAGAGAAAACCTAGTAAGAGGAACACCAATAATGCAGAATTTAGTAGATACATGAAATAGAAAACTTATCAAATTTGAACCTACTTCCTTTTCCCAAAAGTTCTATATTACTTAAGGTTTAATGATAAGGCATTTGAAATGTATTATTTTTATTATAAAAGTTATAAATGGAAATAAATAGACATATTTACTTATTCTAAACACTTATGTACAAAATTATTTGGCGCTACATGGTCCAACAAGAACCTAAAGGTTCGACATGCTTCCGATGACTTTCGGACTCTAAAATATCAGTGATTACAATATATAATTTATACATATAATAAGTAGATATATAATGACTAGACTGTTCACGTCACACTAGACTGAAAAATGGAAGCACAGTAAGTTCCGCTCGAGAATCGCAGACTATCTGCAGTCTCACAATAGCGTCCACACACAGTTTTGTACAAAAATATCTTATAAAATAATATCACTTTGTGCAGTGTTGTATGGAGCTGCTCACTTGCCGAGGAGGATCTTGCGACCAGCGCCCATGTTCTGACCAGCCTGGGTGGCGCCCTTGTTTGAGCCAGCCTGCAGGCCGATCATGGTCTGACCGGCCTTCAGGACCTCGTCAGAGAAGTCACGCTTGCACTCATCAGCGGGCTTGGGTCCGAGGTAGGGGCCGCTCCATTCTGAATGCCTGTATGACTGAAAAAAAAATACTTTATTAGCATTTACATTGAAGACTTAAATATAAACCCTGCTTGGCCTCCACGTATTCACATGACCTTGGATATTTATGAAAACTGAGGTAATGTTGTACAAAACTCGTTAATCTTACCGAACTTGGCTCACTTCCAAGTTCTTAAATCCGAAACGTCAAACCAAGTCTGTAAACGCGTTGTTACGCTAAACTGTAAATCTATTCTGGTAATTGTTTAATAAACAAATAGGGTGCTGGAAACGTTAGCTTACATTTTATATTGTTTTAATTATACCTCAATAAATATTTGTGATACCATAACATTGGCGGAGGTATTCTGGTATTACTCGTAAGAGGCATCTGTTTAAAAATATCTACGATGACGTGAATGGTTTGTGGCTGGAGACAGTGGGAGAGTGGTACTTTATCTTAAGTGTGTTTTTACGAAATTTATTTGAAGGTTAAAGCTTTATATATAGCACAGATATATAGATACAACATATAGTTCGATGATGAGTAAATAGTTACAAAGTAAGTTGACTAAACCTCTATATCATCATATTATAAAAATATTTGGTTATTTAATTTTATAATATTAAATAATTTATTTTAAATTGAGTTTACATTTATTAATGTTAAGACGTTCTACAAAAATATTAAGAAAAGACAATTAAAATAATTGGGAAAATTCAAATGGTATTAAAAGGTTAGGGGAAAAATAAATAGGACATTTAAGGGCTAACTAATTTCTAGGATGCAGCCACTTCATTATGTGAGAAGATTTGATTAGGATTTAAATTATAAGGTACAATAGACCTATGGTTGTTTGATATAACTTGTTTGGAAACTGTAAGTATAGTGAGTAGCTTTGAATGAATAAATAAATACTTATAATGAAATGCTTACCTCGCGGCCCAAAGCGAAGAGTGTGCTGACTACCTGCGCAATATCCTTCTTCTCCCAAAGGTCGACGGTCTGGAACACGTCGATGTCAGGAACGCCGTACGCTTTGATGGCGGCCTGGAAGCTATTTACAAAAACAATATAAAACATGCCTCAATAATAACTAATCCACTAACAAACTTTTTTTATACAATTTTGTTGGCATTCAATAATACGGTATTCAAGGATATAAGTATGCGCGCGATCACTGTAGCGTATGTATGTACTAAAATGCTTCGCCACAGTACTCAGTAATTTCACTGCCTCAAATTAACTTTAATAAATTGATTTTGTTTAGTTGAATATCATTTAGAATTAATGTTTACTTATATTTGAAAAAGTATAATAAAACTTTGGTTACGATCAAGTTTTCTATGTTTAAAGGTCAACTTCGAGCATTATACGATTAGCTTATTTTGTGAAGAGTTATTATAGAGTTCTTTAAACTATATGAGCATGTTACTTGGATAATAGATATCTCATTATTCAATATTTGTATTGTAGAAACTACAAATGTACATACTTGGTGATATTCTCCATCATCTTGAACTGTCCACCTGAGGTGTTGATCTTGGGGACGGATCCAGGTTTCAGTTTGTTGATGAGCTGGCAGAGGACGGTGCCGTCCTTGAGAACATCCTCGAAAGCCTCATTGGGGGGGAACTTGGCACCAAGGACAGCTTCAATCCACTCCTGGCATTCCTTCTCCTGCTCAGGGCTACGCTTGGAAGCGAGCTGTGGGTAGAGTTTGTGTTTTCATATAAATAAATATATAATCGTGATTTTTTTTTTTAAAGTGTGGTTGAGTGAATGTTTTGTACAACATTTGTAATGTGACTAAATTTAATACAAGTATTTTATAAATTGTATTTTACTTAAAGTTATGTAAACAAAAAATAAGATTAAACAAACATTTCTGATGAGATTTTATTTTTATTTTTCTATATTTTAACAATAAATACTAAGTATTTTTTAATAAAATAGTATATGAATCGGTATTTATAGAAAGCTCACCTTGGCACGGACTTGACGTTCCAGAGACATTGTGTGTTGTGTGTTTGCGAGTTGCGAGGAGGTAGTGAGCTTTCAGATACTCCGTAAGACTGAACTCCTGAAAGCTGAGAGCACGTATTTATAGAGAGAGCGCGCAGGCTGCGCCCTTCTGGAAGCTCGTGCGCAACGCCCCGCTACAAAATTACTATAGTGACTCAACAGCCTTAATAAGATGTTGTTTTTTTAAATTGAGTCATATTTTTTCTATGTCGATTTGACTTCATCAAATTTTAGTGCTCATTTATGTTATTTTAAGTCGTTTGTATCAAAATACAATCGTACGATACGTATCAGTATTAACAAAGAGGGTTGAAGTTAAATAGGCTTGGACACAAAGGACCAAATATTTGAAACACTCAATGAAACAATTTTATATTTTTTTATTATATATGTTATATATATTTTTTCATAACCGTAAATGAGTATATTAATCATTTCGTGTATGTCTTACGTTACTTTTGGTTTGTTCTTATGATTTTGTGGAAGAAAATGCCATGTAACTCTTAGTCAACCGATGGTTCAGTTTATTTTAAGGTGCTATAATGTTTTGTATACTAGTAATAAATATTATTTCCATAAAAAACTGTTGTTCTTACAAAATAAACATGTACTGAAACTTCTTACAACCAGACTGAATTTGCACTTTACTATAGTTTTAAACACTCACTGAATTATTATTTTAAATTGGTCTTAATACCTATATACTAAATACTAAATTAGTTTGCCTAATTAGTAACTAGATTCAAAGACTATATTTTTTGATAAAAAGGTATTCAAGATAATTAATTATTATCAGCATTGTTCGCTGTCAATACAGAGAATGAACCAAAGAAAGGCATATACAAAATAAAAAACAGGAAGATTGGGTAAGGTCGGGTTCGAAGAACTGCGACCTGATAGAAGACCCACTGCAAAAGGGAGATATAAGGAGAATCTACGTATGATCGGCGAGCGTTTTGACGAGAGAGATGAGTGTAGAGGATTTATATTTTTTCTGACATTAAATACTATTACAAAGTAAATATTATTTTAGTAGTAGTAAGTAAGTATTTGGATTATATTTTAACAATTTATTGGTTTGTAACTCATTGCATATTAACCCTTACTAAACCTAAAAATTAAGGATATTTACAAACCAAAAATAATTTAAATAACTTTTTGTAATCTGCCATTAAAAGTTATAAAATCAATTTTAATACTTTACCTTTTTTGTAGGCAATTTAGTAGGCAAACAGGTGAATAGCCCACCTGATGGTAAGTGTTCACCATATCCCATGGAGGCCTGCAACACCAGTAGAGTCTCGCGTATATTGCCAACTCTTGAGGAGTTTTTTAAAAGACCCAATTTTATAGTTTCTACCTGATTTAAAGCAAGTAATAAGACGCAATAAACAAAATAGACGCTAGGATTTTATTTATTTACTTTTGTGTTTGTATTAATTATACTTTAATTGAGTATTATTTTAATTTAACTAAGCAATGCACATTGTCACTTAGTTATATATGGAACATACGAAAATGTTCAATTGAGTAAGTTTCATAAAACTGAATAAAAGTAAGTGTTATATTTTACCTAAACAAAGTCAAGGTAAACAACCTGTGCTATTAATATTTATTTAACTGAAATACAATGTCTGAAACGAACACTTTAATAAGAAATAATCTCTGCCACAAAAATCATACTCATTGGGCTGTTAACCAGAAAGATAAACACTGATACTTCACAAAGAATGTGACTGATATGGATAATCTTTTATTGTAGTTAAGTGTGATTAGTTTGCAGCTGCTTGTCTCACACAGCCATAATACTAGGGAGGTCATATAATACCTTTACCAATCTCTACATACCGTCACTCTTACATACGAATAGATAAATGCTCTGGTTAAAACTTATGAATCGACTCACTGACAGTTAGTTTGTTTGCGCTAAAGAAAGGATATCTTTATGTAATTTAAACTGATGATTTTTTATTTCTCTCACCACAAAAAAAATACGAATATATTTACTGAAGCTAAATATGTCTAGCAAACGCTATTCAATTAAGAAGAAACATGTGAGTATATCAAAGACGTATCATATTTATTCATATAATTATTGACTTTGCACAGTCCTTATGAGGTTAAAGTCGAGCGGGCGGGCGCCCGGCCACCCGTGCGCGCCGCCCACGCCCTTGTGTCACTGAGTCCCCGCTGAGTTGTCAATGTCGGCGCCCGGGGCCCACGCCACTCCAACACTCAAATACATACATATTTTTACTAATATAAAGCTTTCGATGATTCATGATAATATTAGCAAGAAGTTAATTATTCCTTCAGGAAATTATAAAGGTCAAAATATTTTTTACAAGCTTTAATTTAACTTGTCCTGTTTGCACAAATATTGTTAGCTAAATTTGACTTCCCGGTTCCCGATTAAGTTGAAATTTTTCCATGCATGTATAAATCGGATGACAATGCAATATTATTATGACATAGAGCTGATCTGATGATGGAGCTGGAAGGTGGCCATAGGAACTCAGTAATTAAACGCCGCAACGCCATCGAGTTTGGGCTCTTTTAATTCGTTCTTTTTAGTTCATTTTAGCAACAATTATACAAGATTAACTTAATTATGAACTCAGCGCTGTTAGCTGTCTCATCGTGGTCCGCTGACTTTGGAATCAGTGTCAACCCCACCAAATGTCAGGCAATAATTATCGGTAGTAGTAGACAAATTAATCAGCTTGATCTTAGTTCTATTTCATCAATCACCTATAATGGCAACGTTATCCCTTTCCATAATTCTGTAAAAAATCTTGGCCTCTATATTGATTCCACTCTCAGTTGGACCGCTCATGTCACTGAAATCAGTCGCTCTATAAATATTACTCTCCAGCAACTGAATCGGCTCAGAAATTTCTTACCCATCAAGACTAAGATTCTATTAATCCAAACGTTAGTTTTCCCTATTCTGGACTATGCTGATGTATGTTATCCGGACCTTAATCAAGATCTCCTCAATAAGCTAGACCGTCTCATAAATAATTGTATTCGCTTCATCTTTTGCCTCCGTAAATATGACCACATATCGTCTTATCGTTCCGAGCTTAGATGGCTGCAAATTCGTCAACGTAGACAACTTAGGCTTCTGTGTACACTTTTTTCGATTATTACGAATCCTCAGTCACCTGAATACTTAAAATGTAAGTTCAAATTTCTTGCAGACTCTCACGACCGACAGCTTCGTTCTTCTAACTCTCATTTGCTGTTTATTCCTTTATTTCGCAGTAGTTTTATGGCAAATTCCTACACATTACAATCCATCCGACTCTGGAATGCTTTGCCTGCCGATATATTTAAAAAAATTTCTTCTAAATTTACCTTTAAAAAAAGAGTTTATGCTCACTTCTGCGTGTGAAAGTTCTTTGTGAAAGTTTTCGTAAAAGTATTTATGTAGGCTTATATAATGTATATTTATATACTCGTATGTATGTGCATAGATATATATATTTTTTTTTTAATATATTTAGATATATAAGTAAGGGTATAAGTATGTATATTTATGTATTGTGTATGTATGTTTACGTAGTTTAGTATGATATGCATTAAAATACCCATCGTGGTAAATTTGTTTATTTTTAAGTACCTATTTTCCCTTGTAACTTTTTTGCGCCGCACAGTTTTTCTGTTTCTCCCAATGGTTGACTGGTAGAGAATGCTTTTAGCATTAAGTCCGCCAATTGTATAAGTATTTTGTACTTATGGAACAATAAAGTTTTAATAAATAAATAAATAAATAAATAAAGATTGTTTTAAAAAAGTTTTTTTTAAATTTGAGTTAGACATCTAGTTGAAACACAATTAGGCTGCGGTAACTACTTTACATTTTTTTTTGTATTATCTACATATTTTATGATATAGAGGTGTTTAAGAAATAAAAAAGCACATTATTTTTTTCTCTTTATTAAAACACCCTCCACAAATTCCATCAGTTTTATTACATACACTCAGATACAATACTATTTCATTATTTACAGTTACAATAAATTACATATTTACATCCTTGTCCGACACCAGTCTGCTTTGTTCTTAATTGCCTAATTTTAAATAGAATTTAGATCACGAGTAAGACATTAAAAATAATAAAATAAAAAAGACTAGAACAGTATTGACTAGTTTAACGTATATAACTACATCGTATTAGAAATATTGTAACTAAAGGTTAGACTTCGTAAATAAAAGTAAACATTTTATTTTAAAAGTGAAATGCTCATGTTGTTCTTTTACATTAATTTATATTGATGGTATACTTGATAAACGTATACAATAGTTTAGCATTTATTTACAACATTATCGTATCACACATAGTAAAATTCATTTATATTTACCTAATATTTCAATATTAACCGATAATACAACTCATTTTAAATTGTACCTACAATAGAGACAAACTTATGTACACTGAACATCTTGATTACATTAAATAATATCTAAACTTCATCTACCTATCTATATGAAAGTTCATCATTGCAAATATACAATTAATGGACACGTTTTGGCACTTGAAATGTTTGTTTATTTATATTCAGTCACATTGTTTGTAAACGTTTACACATGTTCACTAGGAATGTCACGCAACTAAAGGTCAGGAATGTAGCTGAAGCGTCCGGCATTAGGGCCGTGACGGCGACTCCCAGCGAACTCTACCCGTCCAACCGGCAGGGCCCGACTATGGCCATTAGAAAAGATGGTTGTTCGTTTTAGCGAGAGACCCGAGGTGGTCAGACAGGAGGTAGTTGGGCGGCGCGACGCCGAGCAGCGGGAACCCGGAAGGCTGGCGCAGCAGGCCGCAGCCGCCGGCCCACTTGCCGCCGCTGCTGCTCACGGGCGGCAACCCTCCGCCTCCACCGCCCACGCCGTTCAATTCCTCGCACAACTTGTTGGCTAAAACAACACAAAACAAATTAATTACAAACATACATCTTCAACTTAATAAGCACCAGACTAAATTGAACTACCACTGTCCAATTAAAATGCTGGCTCGTAGGACCGCACAGCATTATGCCAAATAACTGAAACTCGTGCATACAAATCTGCTCGAATATGAAATCAGACTGCAGCCCGACGGGCGAATATGAAATAATCGTGGTAACGCAATTAAACGCTAATCACCTAATCCTTGCCGCGCGGCTCCGTTGTTTATTCAAGCCTGAGTGACAATCGCGCGCACAATTAGCGCAAATGAGCCGAAGTGAAAATCTGGCGGTACGGCGCGGCGCGGCAGTGGTGGCGTGGTGGCGGGCAAGATAATTTGATTAATGCTCCCGCAAGGCCGCGATTAGCCGTAAACCCATGCTGTACCACAATGTCCACAAAGCCTTCTAAGCTAACTTTTGAACTGCTAGCTAGTACACAAAAGCAGGTCCTCAAAAAATTATATGAAAAATAGACGATGATGACTCACGCACAGTAGGTACCTACTTAATCATAGACTTCATTAATGTGGAATTGATCTTGATTTAATACATCAACTTTACATACATTGTACCTGAGAAAATATTTTGTTTGTTTTTTTTTTTAACTTCATTTCATTTATTCGTATACATGTAAGCATAATAGGTAACAAATGAAAGGTACAGTTATACACGCATCTATTTTGGGCATAGCGACATTAAAAGCAGTATCTATCAGTCATCAAATATATAAGGAAACAATATATCAAATTAAATTAAAAATATTAAAATTGAATATATATTTTGATTTCAAATAAATAAATAAATATAAATGGACAAATCACACAGATTGAGTTAGCCCCAAAGTAAGTTCAAGACTTGTGTTATGGGATACTAACCCAACGATATATATTTTATAACAAATACATATATAGACAAACATCCAAGACCCAGGTCAATCAGAAAAAGATCATTTTTCATCTTGACCTGACCGGGGATCGAACACGGGACCTCCTGAGTAGCGGTCAGGCATGTTAACCATTACGCCACGGAGCTCGTCAAAACATCAATAAATTGTAAATTGTTACCTATATACTTATATTTAAATATTAAATAGGAATTAAAAGATAATAAACCTATAGTCATTGTTATTTAAATTTACTTAGTTAAGATTTTACTCTTCGATCCCTACTTGCAGACATTTTTAAACTTTTTTAATACCTTTGTGCACATCTAGTTTATACCGTGTAAACAGTCATTCTTATGCCTTTACACACAGATATTATTACTTAGAAGTAACTCAAAAAGAAATAGTGCACACGAATGAGATAGTAAATAAATATAACTAATTACATATTTAGTTTTAAAACTATAAAGACCACTATAAATTTACAAAATAATAAGTCAAGGCAACCAACTATAGGTATAAGGTCGAAATAACTAATTCGAACTTGACCTAAATTCTTTGACCTATATAAATATAACGTACGGCTCAATTTCAAATGACAAAATTCTACCGAGGGCTCAACCTCTTGTAGATAAAAATACATTTTACTAATCGAAGTGACGGATTTATTCTGGCGAAAGCCTTGTTATGTTTGCCCACGCAAATCATGGACAGAAATAGTGCGATCACAAACACTATTGGTGGAAATTTTCGAGCGCATGACTCACTCTGTTATAAGTTCGGGAATCAGTGTTACATTTATAAGATTTCGGTGATACGGTGGCTAAAAATATTTCATGACATCGCACTCCGAGAGTAAAGTGGATCGGAATGTCGATAAAGAACGTAAACATATTATACATCTCTAAAAATATGTGTGAATGTAACATAAAAAGCAACAATCATTATCATTTCAGCTAGGCTTCACTGCGCGACATAGGCCTCCCCCATGGATTTTAGGCAAAGCGGCCCTGCTTCATTCTTCAGGTCATCTGACTATCTAGTTGGTGGGTATCCGATGCTGCGCTGCGCGAATATCGCGTGATAAGATAATGATAAAATAGTAAGGATATCCAGAGTTGGCTAGGTATTCCCACGGCGCTTTCCGGCCATTTTTCCCATTATGATGGTCTCCAGAAGACGATATAGTGGATTTCTGAGACATGACCAAGTTATGTGATGATTCTTATTTTAATGGTCCTAGTTCCACAATGGACTACTTGCTCATAAAGCATGGTTGGTAATAGAGATTAAGAATTTGTATACAATATATGTCGTAAATTTAGCTGTTGTAGGCATGTAAATATTTGACACAATTTTATGAGAATTTGCACTTAACTTATTAATATACTGTCATAAGATCGAATTGTTTCTAAAACCATATAAGTATATTAGATTTATTGGTATTACATAAATCTTATATTAAAGATATATTATTTTACAGACAGCAATAAAATACTGTAAGGTTTTTTTTCCAGCTATGAAGTATTTAGTTCATCTTTTAATGTGTCATTAAGAAAGCCCAATTTATATTCCGAGCCACTAAGACATTTCTTAGAAATCAGCAAAAATATTTTAATGTTTTTAAGAGTCTGTAGGTAATTGATTAACGAGCTGTCGGCAATTAGCGTTAGATACGCCTTCATAGTCAAACAGACCTTACGAAAAACATTCAATTTCTCATTGTCTGCGTCACGGCAACGCCGAAATAAACCACTAAAAATAAATATCACTTCATGGCATAATATAATGGACAAGAATATTATCAACACGTTCCAAAGCCAACAAATGCCAGTCTGTAAATATTCTGGGTATTAAACTATCGCTACATCTTTCATTATGAGAAATCCTAAATATTATATATCATAACACTTTGCATTGAAGCTTCGTTAGAAGAAATTTATTGGCTCTCAAAACTTTTCTTGAGGGGCGATTTCTCATTTAGACTACTCATATCATCGAATCTCGTTTATGATTTTTTTCGACTAAAAATAAATTAAACATTCTTTAAGCCATGACAGTAATATAAATAGTTATATGAAACATCATTTAACAATCTTATTGTTTATTCTTATATCTGTAAACTGGCCACCTAGTCAAAATTATATGGCAATGTAAAAATAAAAGTACATAGTGTGATGTATTACATAATGCTATTTTTGTTTACGTAATTTAATGGTCTTGAGAAAAAAAGAACCAATAAGATAAGACATCCCTCCGGTATACATAAAAAAGCAGTACTAATGACATGCGAAATGTTTTAAACTATATGAAATACAGATCTCTTAATGGAATTAGTAATTACGCCGTTGCATTTATCTTATATAATGTACTTTTGTGTGCAATACGAACAAACAAACAAACATAGTTTCAACGAATTATTTCGTTTATATTCGTCGTTCGTTAGTTTAAAATCTAAATAATATAGAAACGGACTTATCCAGCCCGCTAATCAATGCAGCGCCCTCTACGACGTTCGTAGCAAAATGCCTACGAACGTCGTAGAGGGCGCTACGCTACCTGTAACTCGTAGAGCTTACAGTAAGGCTGTAGCGTGCAGTTCGAGTCTCGATTACGGCCGCCCGCCGCCGTTATTTTAATCGTAAAATTAGACATGCGCGGAGAATACTTTATCACGCACTTACTACAATTTATGGCAGCGTGCCCTGATTTTATTGTAACCACTTATTTATATGTTTACCTTAATATAGTAGTCGCTACGTGTACATTTATAGCAGTTTACATTTTTATAAAATGAATGTAGAAAAACTTACTTTAAAACGTTATCTTTGTTTTATCTTAACTTGCTTACATAAATCAGTCACAATTTTTTGTTAATTAGACTTCAATTTCCAAGGAATACGAATAAAACTTCTGTGCATTGGACAACTCTGACATATAAAATAATTCTAAAGAAGCATCAGTGTTAGACTTTTCTGCTTACTTATCACTTCAAATCAGATATGTAAAACGAGGCCAATTAACAAGGTATAAGAATGTACCACAGAATATTTTATATATGTATGAATGTACATTACTTTATTTATTTATTATTATTAATCTAATTAGTTTTGATATTGTGATTTTGTAGAAAATTACTTAGGTAAATATTCTCCTTATACAGTTTGTTTATTATTTACCCAAAATTTTTTTACCATAGTCTGTAATACTAAGCAACTTTTTCCAGAAACTTCTAATAAACTAAGTAATTACTTAATTTGTATGGTAGGCCCTTTGATTATTCAAAGGGGCGGTACATTTTTAAAACATTAATAATAAAAAAAAACAAAGTTTGTTTCAAACACGCTCATCTCATGGTTACTTTAAAATGTACGTCATACGTCGCGACGAGGAACTAGCACTCTTCAGGTTAGTACCCAGTGATAGAGCGGGGTTGGGGTATCTTAACCGTAATTATATATCGTAAGATAATACGTGCCGTCAGAATACCACACTGTAATAACTGTGTACTTTATTTCAAGAAATTCTCACTCAAAGACATCTTTACCTTGTGAAGTGATGGGCTTCAAATCGGGCGGAGACAGGTGAGGCAAGGCATGGTGTGCAGGCTGCGGGGCGGCGGGCGCGGGGTGCGGGGAGGTGGCGGGCGACGCGGGCTTGTCCCGCTTGCCCTCCGCCTTCACGGGCGGGTCCCCCGCTTTCTGCTGCGCCAACCGCTCTTGCTTGCGGAACTTCGCCCGCCGGTTTTGGAACCATACCTGGAATCCAAAAGACGAATTTTCTATTGAAGATTTTGTGTTTTTAATTTTAATTTTGGATAAAGAGCCGAAAGGGAAATATTTCCAAATCTTAGCTATTGTAACATTTAGGAGTATACTCAATTTGTTAGTTTTACATTGTTATAAATCTATCTAAAATTTAAAAGCTATGCTCTTATCTGTGGAGTCACTTCCAGGTGCTTCTATCTATAAAAAATAACAGTTATATTGCGGATACAAAGGTACCCACCACACACCCTCCAGTTTTGATTTGTACAAACTATTCACAAGTTTCACAACAGCCTGAACCTCTCGAAAGTACGTAGTGGAAATAATCAAAATTAAAATTCGAACGTCGATAGCACAATAAGGATCGTAAACAAGAGCGGAAATAACAAAAAAGATAATGAAAACGTCAGAAGCGTACGTGGGCTTCAATGAACAAATAAAGTTAGCGTTCGAGCCGACTAATGGGAACGCATCCCATGCATCGCGCGCCAAATTTTAATGCAAACCGTTTTATATTCGTTCGAATGCGCGCAAATCCGAATTGATCATAATTCGATTTGGTGCGAGAGATAATTGCAACTGCCACTGGCGCTGATTGGGCTGTGTTACGAGTAAAAAATGCGAATCAAGCGAGCACGGCTCGGTTCCGTCCACAATCATACGCACGCCCTATTTGTTCATCACAGTGTGCCTGATGATGTTTGCTCGCCTTTATACTCTGACATTTCATTGAAATGCTACGGCCCAGGATAATTTTATGTTTTACTAGCGATCCGCCCCAGCTTCGCATGGGCATAAAAACCTTCCTCTTGAATCACACTATCTATTAAAAAAACCGCATCAAAATCCGTTGCGTAGTTTCAAAGATTTAAGCATACATAGGGACATAGGGACAGAGAAAGCGACTTTGTTTTATACTATGTAGTTAAGCGCTTGGAAGTACTTATTTCTTTGGGTCTCGTAACAATATCTTGGTAGACAATATTAATTTTATGAAACACAAATATGCTTGCCAAATGTAGGTACCAGTACGACAATAATTTCGTTACCTACCTACGTAATTTCATGACGCCTACGAAAGCTTGCGTGAATTCGCCTTGACAGTGATCATGAAAAACGTTAATGACCCACTAGTGTTCTAGAAAGATTTTACATCCACAATTTGTCACCACGTGTGGCCACGACGTCCAAATCAGATCATGTTGTAAAAATATCGTATAATGATGTAAGCACCACAAAAACCAACAATGGGACAAAAGCAGATCTTTTCCAAGGTTAACTATCTCTGAGCATGGGAGAGTTACGTCGTTTTTCAAGCAGATACAATCGCTATATACTCGTATCTACCTACTGTTTAAGAATATTTTTTAATTATTTATATAACATTTGTTTCTAAAGTGCTCTTTTTCAAAAACCTTATTGTAGGTAATCAGTGCAAATTGACTTTTTGAAAATCTAACCCAATACTACTTAATTATAAAATGTTTTACTCGATTTTTCATGACACATTTTACATATTCAGCACATTTTAAACATAAAGTTCCTTGACTCCTAAATCAGTTAGGAAAAATCATAGAATGTGCTAGCTGCTTCTCTTCTCACATACAAAGTATATCATAAAGTAAATCACTAAAGAAAATTTTTTTTATTTGGCATGCTAGTAATTCTGTTTTAGCTATATGGGGATGGGCTAGCAACCTGCCACTATTATAGAATTCCCTTTTTTATTTATATTTCAATATATCTCAATCATAATATGACTCATGTTAATACATTATTACATAAATATATACCTACTCAATAAATATATAAAAATACATATAATAAAATTAAGGTGTTAAGGACAAATAAGTAATCTCACAATCTTTTTTTTTAAATAAAGAAAGTTTGGGACTCGAATGCACTGATAGATTGTTCCATAATCTGACCGCTTGAACAGAAAAATAATGTGAATATGAGGCAGTGCTTATACATATATACGAAATTTTAATATAAATTTCCGTTGAGGTCTGCAAAGTTCCCCTGGCAAATGTATGAAGGAAAAACGTTCACGAGGATTGTGCAATCATAATCTTCGCCGAACGCCAAAGAAAATGTAATCATTTTCTTCTGCTGAATTTATAGCTGCCTATGAGTAAACCACATAAAACATTATTACCGCGCTATTTGGTCTCAAAATAACCCAACACCGACTAAAATTATCGAGCGGTCATTTGTGCAGAAGTGACTAATACGGTATGAACGGTGACATTGAGGCTGAAGATATATTGTAGTTGGTTCATTCCGTACGTAGTGCCAACGCTTGTCATTGCGGCACAGCTGTGGCCGCCTGGAGTACATCATCACGTCGCGATGCTCAGCTAACACTTAGTATTTATTTGATGGACAGCCGCGCCCTTATAGATCATTGCTGTGAGAACAGCAATGGGCCATAACGACCCACTCGCGCGATGGTTCGTGATCATAGATCATAATGATTTAATTACTCATTAGCACTAACATGTCTGGATAATTTGTTATGTATAAGATATGTTGATTCGGATATTAGTCATTATCTTATAGAAGTTTCAAGTTTTAAAATACCAAAATACTAGCTATACAACGGTTTCAAATGCCTTTAAAACAAAAGTAGCTGTGCTACGATATGTCAACAGCAGTTATTCCCTTTCTCACCAGTCGCCATTTCATAAAGTGTACAAGTAATATATATGTATTTGTTCAACTAATCAATGGTAAGATTGCTGAAGTTCATCATTTCGTTGAAACAGAAAATCAGTGCCTTCGAGTGGAAAGGTCGCACGTACGTGCTCGGCTTAACCAAGCGAAGTCGCCGGACGGCGCCAGCGACTAACGAACACGGCAATCCGCTTGATTGGCGCGCCATACGCGATGAGCTCCCGAAGCTCGATCGCCCCGGGCTCCACGCTTTCCTTCCGCATTATTTCCGAATTGGAAAAATCAAAGCTTACAACGTATGCGGCATCCGCAAACAAACAAATAATAAAAGAACCGCCGCCAATACAAATGAGTACCGATACGACGGCGAGCGGAATGCGAAGTCGAAGTGAAGCCGAGCGTGGGCCCGAGGCAAATAAACGTCCGCCGATGTGTTTGTAAGAATTTGTTGCTATGTTTATTGAATTCAATGCGTGCCAAGCTTCTACAGTCAATATTTTGTCAAATTTTTGATGCGCCTATTTCTTGTTTGCTTGACAAAACTATTTTGGCTTTTGTACTTTGTTCGATGCGATCAACTTTGGTCATATCGTAAATTAACTGTGTCGGATAAATACAAACAAATGTCAATAATAAATAACGAGCGGCCAATTATGCGTGGGGTCGGAACAATCGAGCACGGCATCGAAATGCACTTTGCAAATGAACCAAGCGGACCCGGATGGGGCGCGAGGCTGGGAGGGGGGAACATTGGGAAATGTAATTAAACGGGAGATGCACACGGTCTACAAGTGCCATCTCTGTCAAATCCATAAGGTTAGAATTTAAGTAATTAATATAATGACAAAGAGATCAAACTATATTAATCAAATCAACGATTAACCATTAGTACTGAATGCATTTTAGCAAGGGTATCATTTTATATGCAAGGGTTCCAACGTTGCTGGATAGTATGGCCCCCCATATACCAATTACCATATCTCTTAGACTTTAAGCGGCCTGCATGCAGCGCCTTCCTGCGACCTTAATTAGATCGACTGGCTTTCTAGGAGGCGGATAACCCTAGTAGCTTTTTCCGGTACGTACCTAACCTTTTTACCTACACTGAGCTATGTTAGTGGCCTGTAACTATCTCAAGAACATATTGCTGACATGAAACATAGACGCTCAACCAAGTCTGCAGTCTGTGAACACTCACTTGACAAATCCAACCACTACATGCGTTTTGATAATCCTCAAGTCCTTGCAAAAGAAAACAGATTTATACCAAGGATGATACGTGAAGCGATCGAAATTAAAAAACATCCTAATTTCAATAGAGAGGATGGTTGGCAAGTACCACCAGCTTGGGACCCAGTTATCAATTTAATAAAATCTCAAACTCATCGGAAGACTACAAGTGTTTTTGATACTGTCAGCCAATACTGTGTGAATCGAAATAGTTTTCAATGATTTATGAGCTATGGTTTTGTATTCTTGTGACATCAGAAACAAATGACACAGACGAATGTCAACTCAGTCTGCCTGCGACCATGAGCTCTGTAAAGTGCTTGAAACGTTAGGTATATATAAATAAGTAAGCAATAAACGCGATAGAAAACCGTATAAAATATTTTAATTTAATGTGTAACAATCGCGAAAACATAAGAAATCATTATCTCAAGATATCATTCGACAGATACCGTGGTCAGATAATTTCTTAATACTTGACTTTTGTGTTAAAAAAATTATGACATAAATTTAATAAGACTACAAACATCTGAAATATAAATGTAAATTTTTGAATGTCTGCAAAATTAACCATAGCCAGGCCACAACGTCGTCGCTCCCTTAATTCTCTGTTTACAAACGACAGCTACTTTATACAAATGTACAAGGGGTAGTTAATACAGTTCCCTCGGCAAACAGTACCAGCAACAATGGTTGAGTATTAAAATAAACAAAGCGCCGTGTCGCCATGTGGCACCGTCGTCGGGCGTCGGGCAAACACCAACACTGGCTAATGTATTCAGCGCATTGTACTCCGTCGCCTCAGCTCGCAACTGTCACGACTTCTAACCCGACCTGCCTTATAACTAACATACAACTGGCAGTGTAAATTTCATCATCCGTCTTTAAATTTTTCTTTAATCCTACTTGTAGGGCGTAATTTGCAATATTCATATGATTCTATTTCTTTCTCTTTATTATTACTGTATTATTTTTTCTTGATTTTTAATGAGCATTATCATAGCAGTATATCATAGGATAGCTTGTTTATCCGGGCATGTTTCTCAGTTGCACCCTCAGACTAGGCTTAAGAGTACAGCATACTCTTTTAAATCATGGTATGACAGCACTAGTTTTAACAATGGTTGTTATTGCCGTCTACGGAGGTAGCCCTTTTTATAGAGAAACCCCTCTCTCTCGACTACTATCTAGCAATAAGAGCCAACCAGGGCCAATGTCTTACGTACCTTCCGAAGCATGAAATAGCTTAAAATAGAAATGCCACTAGTGGCAAACAATCCGATTTAGGCCGGACAACAGATGTACATATTTAAAAAATTAAGAACATTCTGAAATTCAATTCCTTTTTTCTCTCCAGAATTCGAAAGAGAAGTAGGAAATTGTGATTCAGAGGCTAGTTCTTTTGTACCTCTGTACCACGAATCGTAGTTCGATAATATTCACCGAGACCCTTTTATATTTATACTAACCGTCGCATGTTATATTACCCGTTACTCTGTTATATCGCGCCAAAAAGTAGCCTATGTGACCCGTGGTCTTTAACAATATCCATACCAAATCAAAACCTCCTCCATATTATAATAGGTACAGCCTTCTATTCAACAAATCTTCAAAACAAGTATTTTTTACAAACCCATACAATATCAAATCTAACACAGTATACATATATAAGGCAATAAGTGGTTTGATTACTCAAATGATGCACGATCATCAGCAAGTTTATTCAATTAAGAGCTCATATTGAAAAGCACAACTATAAAAATACAAAGTTAAGAATCATGGCATTAAGGCCATTTTTCATCGAATTAGCTTAGGGAGCGTCATGTGTTCAGCCTATTATTTGGCACTTCAATGTAAAAAACATTTAGTGCGAAGCTAACGTAGTGGAAACAAGAGGGTTTCCGCGCTATTTTCTGCAGATCATATAATCAACTTGGCTCATAAATATATGTTTAGTAAATTATTGTTTCCGTGGCTTTTTAAGTCATGTGAAAAATCGCAAGTTGTAAGCAACCAGATTACTGTGTGCTTAGGAATTTACATTGTCGTTGGTCCCGGTTGTTTGTTGAAGAAAACTAACACCAGGGCGTGCACAGTCAATTCATCTTGTAACAAGATGACAATACACACACACTATATGAATGGATAAATTTCATTAGAGATCAATTTCCTTATCTCTATTATGTATCTTCTTATGAGGCCTGGTATAGCAGCTCACTTGTTTTTTTCCGTGTGTTTTCCGTGCTTTGGAAGGCACGTTAAGCCGTTGGTCTCGGCTGACATCTGGTAGTCGTTAAAGGAACCACGTCAGAGGCCGAGAGGCGGTTTCGAAGAACTCTGACACCAGGGTGTGCATGGTCGATTGACCGTGGCGCCTACTCGAAATGATGATGATGACTTGTTTTTTATCATAGTTATTTTATCATTATCATATTAAAGTAGCTGTTAGTCATCGTATAAATCCATACTTCCATACTAATATTATAAATGCGAAAGTCTGTCTGTCTGTCTGTCTGTCTGTCTGTCTGTCTGTCTGTTTGTCTGTCTGTCTGTCTGTCACCTCTTCACGGCTAAACTGCTGGACCGATTGTGATGAAATTTGGTAGGAATGTAGTTAACGACCTGTGGTCAAACATAGGCTACTTTTGGGCGCTATATAACAGAGTCCCACGCGGGACGAAGCCGCGGGGAACAGCTAGTACATATATAAAAAAAAGCAAAAGCAGAGACTTGAGGATATTAAATATACAAATGTTTAATCTAACCAATGATTGCCAATTTTTAAAAACGAATGAACATACTTTTATTGTAGTTTAAGATGACCTACACCTGAAATCGGTTTGTTTTCTATTTAAATCGCTATCTATATAAACAAATTCTGTCAAAAGTCACTGGGGAAAATATTAAAAACTTACATGTATTATGACGAAACCAAATAATTGAATGATAGTAGCAATACTTACCAAATAATATTTAGAAGTTCATAAATCAAAGTGTTATTTAATCATCAACACTAGCTACTTGCAGCTCATTCCGTGTTTATTTATGAATGGTGGAGATAATGGGGGCTGTCGCGAGGCAATGGAGCGTGTACGGCAGCCATGGACGCATCTGTCAAGGGTTTGTGGCGCGGCGCCTCATTTTTATGATACGCCTGTCATTGTCAGTAAAAAACTCATTCATTTATCCTTTTGGATAATTAAATAATTCATTCGTATACTTTGCGCAATGTATCAGTCAGACCTAGATTTAGATTTTCAATACCTAAGTTGTTTGTAAGTTTGAACAATTTTGAAACCAAAGTTGGCGTGGTCAATAGTCAATTTATTTACCTCGTCACCCACGCTATTTGATGACCTAAGGTGTTTAAAAATATTTGTTAAGGGAATTTATGGAATTTTCCCTACACACATAAATGTAGCACAATGTGAAAAAAATCTAAAAAAGAAACTACAAATTATTCCGTGGTATATGGAACAAGAAAACAAACACAAATTATTTTATTAATAATGAAGTGGGTTCCTATGTAATTGTATTTAAGGTCCAATCAAATAAGATGAGTTGCGTGAGCACACCTGTCATCGAGGCTAAACATCGAATGTGCCGACATACGGGCTGAATAAACGATGCATTCATCTCTTTATTATGATGTGTTAATCCTGGATTATCAGCAAATGTTAACACATGTTACTAGTTAGTTAAAAAAATATTACAAAATTAAAAAGACCCAATGAATAATTACGCTTCGACCTGATTTGAACTTTATCGTTATAGAAATAGATTGTATTTGAGAAGTAATGCGAAAGGTGATAGAATTGGATGGATAATCGGGGTAGCTAATATTATTCCGGGGCGTTTGGTGTTGCCTTTTCATCCGCTAAGTATAAATAGGGGGGTGTGTTCGCTGAGTTTGATCAACTCGACCGCTACAAAAAAGATTGATCAATTTTATACTTGTTATTGGCGATTTGAATTATCTTGATAAGGGAAAATTTTCTTTTGATTATTTCTTTTGGTAAATGTAAAGAATGCATTAAGCATAACTAACATAACTAAAATATCAATAACTAATCTGTTATATTCAACTAAGAATAGAACAGATTAGTTATTGATTTCTTTTTGATTTATTTAAGTACATTTAATCATGTTTTATCGATGTTAATATTTTGCTGAGAATATGTGCCTAATCAAAATGTTCCTGTGGGTTCATCCTTAGTTAGTTGTAGATGACGTCAAATACAAATTAAGTTTATAAACATAAGGATATTGTAAAATAAGTGCGGTTAGTCGTGAGACTACTGTAGCTCAGTAGAGTCGGGCGCCCGAGGCAAAGCCCGAGGCGAGCCGATGCCGGCTAGAGTCAATATTTGCGCGCCCGCCGCCCGGCTAATGAATACAATTAGATCATTCCGCGCGGCCTCACGTTTTTCATACGCCTCGGGGCCGCCCTCTGACAACGTGTCAAATAAAGACGCGACCCGAGCCTTTGTACATAATGTAGGTGTGCAAATATATGCAAATGTTACACGTTTTAGTATATTACATTAAAACTTTACGTATAAAACTAATACGGTGCTATTGGCCAGATACTGATAATAAAATTAGACAATCTTAGAACGCCTACTTCTAAACTTGTCATTTAATTTCGTGTTTATATAGGTGATACTACAATGTACCTTATTATACTTCTAATATGTGCTTAAAATGTGTTCAGTTCTTTTCACCTAATTAATTATTTAAATTTTTAATTTGTAAAACGATTCTAAACTACTATTACTGTAAGCATTGACTTACGAGTAAGTCGCTTTTAAATCTACTCATATTTTGTAGAATCGAAATCCAACAATGACATGATTAATCATAAAAATTCGAAAACCATGAAGCACTTCCCTACAAACGACACTCTTCCCTATAAATCGTGCAATTAAAAATGGGACAGATTTGAATCGATTTTGACGAATCACCGTGATCGGCGCGATGCTTCCTGGAAACAATGAGTCGTAATCAGTAGATCACGGCACGCGCCAACGACAAATAAGTGATAGCGATCGGCAGATGTTTCTAAATTGCAGTTCAAACTTCGTGATTTGATCAGAAACTAAAGATGGCATTGAATTTTGTATGCTCTAAATACGATATGGCAATTTAATATAGATGAACTTAATTGCCCTACCTTTGACCTGAAGGTTAATATTTTTGTATAATGTACATACGTACTTGTTCACAGATTAAATATCTTGCTTTTGATTATCTAAGCAGTTTATATACTACAAAAAGTCGTTGAATAAAACAAAAATTCTGATAGTGGGCGGTTACTATTTAGTTACTCAGATCAGACATAGACATCACGATTAATCTACACACAAGGGAAGATCTTGACTAGATATTTTAATAAAAAAACAATGTGTTAATAAAAAAAATATCTAAAAGAACTACAAAATTTATACCTGATCAATATATTTTTTTTAGTTTGAAATAACAATTCCCTTAGGCAAGTTCATATTTAAAGCAGTAAATGATTCTCATATTAAAGATAACAAATGTATTGCATGAAACGTAATACAATAAAATAAACTGCGATGTATTGTCAGTGACCCCCTCGCAGGGCGAGCTTTTCGTGCGAGAGAAATAGCACTTGGCTAACGGCTTGACCAAATGTGACTCTTATAAAAATCTATTCATATTTTTTATTACTTCAGTTTTATAAGGCTAATTTTAATTCTTATAGGTTTTTTTTTCTTATTTATAAACTTCATTGCGTCATAGCTACATCAGAATAATAATCTCCTGCTCAACTTTTGCGAATTACAAACAGTGATTGTTTGGTAAGGTATGGATTAGTCAGGCGATTTACATATTTTACTGACAAAGAGGTATACGTATACTTATTTTTATATTAAACTTGCTCTGAAAGTGAGCAAAGTGATTAACTACCTAGCCATTCTAAGAATTCTAGTCTGAATACTTATTTTACAGAAAAAGAGGTAATTTCACAACATATAATCTTAAGCAAAAACTATATTATACAAATGTAAATCAAAGCAAAATCATAAACAAATCAAAGGCGCCACATCCCCGCCTGGGCCGAGGCGGTATGGACCAGTTATGATATCCATATATCGCGCGGCATCTGATCGTGTGTGACGGGCCGCCTATGCTCCCTATAGTGGGACGTCCGCAAACGACAATGGAACATGAACTTGCGGATTTTGGCTATAATGGATAAACTTTTTGCTTCCACTATGTGATATTCAGTGTATTGTTAGATTATTTTGGCATCAGGGATGTTTTAATAATACCTTCTCGTATATGTAATCTTTTTGAGTTATCGAGCTGTCATTATTTTTTCTTATATCAAACTTTCACGTAAGAAATATTCGAGTTCTGGCATTTTCCATTAGTCAGATAATAGAAGCAGATAGTTTTTATGTTAAATCTGTAAAATGTAAGTTGGAAGTCTTCGTAACGCTTTAGTATATACCTATGTATTTATGGCAAAATAAAAATATTGCAAACGAACAAATAGACAGGATCACATTATATATAGGTAGCGACGGCCTTCGTATAGTTAGTATACTTCCAAATAATATTAGCTATATTGTATAAGCTTAAGAATTAAAGAATATCAGCCATCGTTTACAGTTGGTGAATATCAATAAAAATATAATCAAGTCCCCCAGGTCTTAGGTCATGAGAAAATCCAAATTACAATTCCCAAGTCCCATAGCTCAGTCGACATACCACGAAACAATTTTCTCACATTCAAATAGTAGTTTCATTTCACGGGGACGAATGCTGCACTTGATCCCGCGGCGTCCCTCGAGACATCACAATAGTACCAAGCTAAATGAAAAATAATTGCATGAGAGTCTTCTAACAAAAAGGGTGGCGCGACAGCGATACAAATATAAAAATAACTGGGAGGGAATGAGAAACATTTATCGCAATTTCAAAAATAAAAATATTCTTGCGCCTGTACATTAATGTCTGTAGGAGACATAAAATTCGTAAATATGTTGAGGGCGAATTCACTTTTGGGATCTGTTAATATGAGAACTATAGAATGACAGTTTCTCACGATAGCACATATTTTTGGTACACAGTCCCTGGGAAGATAACTTAAAACTCTACGGATGACCTCATTTCCTACAAAAAATTTGTTCAATTTGTTTTGAAGTAGGAATGTGCGACCACTTCATGTACCTAATTATGTGGCACAATTGTATTTACGTACAGCCCATTAGTATGAGATTACTTTAATTTAGAGCATCTTATTATAATCAGTAATTCGTATTGCTAAAGACCCCGTGGAACACATTTCATAGCTCGTAGCGACGCCGTAGCCCCTCTACGCGCAACCTCGCTCTACTTTTAATCACTTAAGTGCTTGCTACGATTTGCACTTCTTTATCGTGAATAACTAAAGAAGAGCGACGGCGTTTCATGCAAAAATAGTGCTTTATTAGATTATTCTTTAGAAATGCAATTCCAATGCCGATTATGTATCATTTCACCTTCATATCATTTGAGTTTTGTTTATTTTTATCCTATTTTCAGTGATTTATGTTAGCATGATTAGAAGAAAAGATATGAAAATGGAATAGAATACTTAGTTAGTAACTATTTCCTTATGAGATTGACTTAACATTTCATTTTCTATTCTGTAGTCAAATATTTCGTCGCACTGCAGTGAATAAGTTTAATATGATGTGTAACAAAATAGATCCGTGAGAATATTTGATCTACACTGATCTGATAAATTAGGGCTAGTGACATCCATATCAAAGCAAAAATTATATTGAGTTGAGATGTTAATCGCTTAATCGAGACGAATTATCAGATTTGCCTCCCACGGGAGCGGCGCGGGCGCACATTCTGCCCTCTTCCCACGCAATCAGACATGCTTGTCCGGTGATATCGACCTTATTAGTGCCGTGTCGAATGTCACGCCCTTCAGTTGGCGTTGAAGCGTATAACAAGGTTTATGAAGTGGTTAGATATGAAAAAGTAAGAGAATGACTTTATTTTAATGTTCAATGGACAACGAACAATTTTTTTTTCTATGAATTTTATTTTAATAATAAAATAAAACAAATCAACTGCAAATATTTTAAGGGCAGATTCAGACCACTAAACTGAACAACTTTCCTAAATAAACTTATTTCGAAATACGAAAAATTTTTTTTGACCTCCCATACAAATTGAGAATCAGCTGATTTAGTTTAGTATGAAGAGTGAAAAATAAAATTTCATATTTCGATATAAGTTTATTTGAAAAAGTTTTTCAGTTTAGTGGTCTGAATCTGCCCTTAAAATATTTGCAGTTGATTTGTGTCCACCTTATATATTTGTGGTTTATTAAGCGCTTGTTAAATATAATATCCTATTAACCCCATTACGATTAGACGTGAGCATTATATGAATGTAAAATAAAAGTGATAAAACGTGAATACACTTTCAACAGTTATAAAAACTTACAATTGAGTAACGTTTAATCCGTTAATAAAATACCTCATGCGCGATGTAGATAATCTGTACTATGCCCCAAAATGAAAAGGTTATCTGATCATGTCTTTATTAATCATTCATTCACATTGATTATTTAGAACGCTTATCTGATCTCGGAGTTGTGTCCGTCTCCCTCATGGTCATTGCTCGGAAAATAATTGTCTATGGGTACCCAGTGACATTCGACTCGCGCCGTTAAGTGATTGCTTAATCCACTCGCGCCATAACCGCTGGCAATCTACGCGATTAACTAAGGGTTAACATTAAACCTTTCCATTACGCCGCCTTTATTGTTTCCATCGGGTTTGGCGATTTGGATATCGATTTACGCTAAGGAAAGTAAATGCTGATTAGTTATTTCTCTATTTGATGAAGATGAAACCATTTTGATCCAGACTCAAAATGGTTTATTCGAATCGTCTTTGGTTTTGTATACAAACACAATAAAATCTGATCACTGTAAAAACTTTTAGCTTATAAGTAGTAAAGTTAATGTTAAATCAGTTTTTTTTACCACCATCATCATTAGAGCTATTTTAAATTTCCAGTGATAAAACTTAGGGGTCTACTAATACGTGATGTTTCTTAAAACTCTTAAGAGGTGCTTTAAGCTTTTTTAAACACTACTGATAGAAACATTATCTCAAATGACTATTTATGCAAAAGTCGTTGAAAACATTCCATCTGGTATTTCAATTGATTATGATTTCCTATTGGTAACTTGCTACTACACAAAATTTAACAAATAAAAAGAAATTATTGAAGTACTCCATTAATTTTGCTTGCTATAATATCCCAACAATAACAATATTACGGTATCTTAACGACCCGGAGCTGCAATTCAAACACACAATTACTGTTTCATTCCCCATTTGTTGTGCACAGTGACAAACACTTAGGGCAAGTGCGTCTAATCCGCTGGTCTAATCAGGATGACTTGTGAGCGCGTGCCGGCCGTGTGCGCGTCGCGTGCGGGACACCTGCGCACGAGGGATGAGATACTAAACTAAACATGAAATCTTCTATGATTTGTTTATTGGTTGATTTTTCCGTGTAGTAAGTAAACAACAAAGTCTAATGGTCAGTGAATATCACAGTGGCTCTGGAAATCTCTTCATTTCTGACGGAAGTACGCAATAATTCTTCTATTATTTATCCAAATATTGACCAAAATTCTTACAATAATTGTGTAAGATTGTAACACAAAGGTAAGAATGACAGCAAATTGATGTCTCTAGAGTTTGCACGCTGCACGCAAAAATGACGTTTTATGACGTCACGTGGGGCTCCAAGCTGCCTCATTGTTATTGCAACAGAGCGGTCACCTGCCACGTGACGTCGGCCGGCCTGGCTGCAATAAAGATTGACACGGCGACCGCCGGGAGATGAGAGACGCCGGCAAAATGTCAATCCAGCGCTCGATCTTCCATCTTGAACCTATATCCCGCGGGAATGCACCGAGCCGGCCCAGAATTTAGGTTTCCATCATATCTCTAATAGAATTACAACATAATAAGTAAATTTTAATTTCATGATTTATCTCGTTATAAGTAAGTACACACTCATTATCACAAAAAAATGTATAAAAGTGTGCAGATGAACTATCATAGCTATCCACGCGAACAACACCACAAAATATTATTAAGAAGAAAATTATCTTTGATCCAACGTTCATTATAACTTCTGCACAAAAGCAAAACATTTCTAGAACTAATCTCCACATGGAGGTAACAACAAAAGCAAAACATTGTGATAATACAGAATTTATTGACTCGGATGGTGTCGTGCAGCAACGCTTGATGGATTAAATTGCCCTATCCCTATGACAACGTGGGCACAGAAAAAATACGCTGTGTATTAAAAAGCAGCTGGTCATTTTTCAAGTGATTCCTTTTGCTCGTGGCCGCAGGTGGCCAACTTTTTGGCGATTGTCGCCGACAAATTGTGCATTTGCTTTAGCTGCAGACTGTTGCGCTGTCCGATGTCCCTCTTGTGAAATTGGATGGGATGTGAGCATGTCATTCTAAATTCTAAAATGATTTAAGTCTAAAATCATGTTTGAAACTTGTAAAATCATTTTATTATACAATGACTAAATATGTATAACAATGCTGTGAAAAATTATAGTTCAACAACATAAAAACAGGGGAAGTCTAAAATCATGTTTGAAACTTGTAAAATCATTTTATTACACAATGACTAAATATGTATAACAATGCTGTGAAAAATTTCAACAGGAAAATTCGCCATCCGAATGTAAAGTGAAATTTGGGGAATGAATATTAATAATTGAAAGGAGAGTGTGGTCGGTTCCTCCCTTCGCCGCTTCTAACGGGGTAGGTATTTTTATTCAATTACTTTTACGTACATACGTATGTATTGCCGATTAAGACCTGTTTTGTATAATTGGGTGTGATTTTAAAAATTTGCATATTTAATTTACAAAATTGTACTTAAATAGACAAAAAATATCTCATTCACCAAAAATACATTAGTTTCTTTGATTATTATATTATTTACTTTCGTTTTCAAACAGGAAATCATTATACTTTCACTACACAAATTGATTTGGTTTATTATGTATGTCGTTGAAATAATTTTCCTTTAAAAATCTTTATTTATGGCACAAGTACGAGTAAGTATTTGTCGAAAATATAATTGAAATGGGAAACGTATTCATGTAATAAATATTTTAGTTCTTAACGTCCATATATTTTTAATCACTTCTAAAATATCTAAAAATCATAAAAATTTTAAACAGCTCTATCTCCAGCTCATATATTATGCACATTTATTTCACCAGCGACCAGCGAGTCATATATCAGCGAACACGTTGAACAACGCTCCATTTATGCATTTGTTATTTTAATTGTACATATTTTGTATTTCGCAGTGAGTTTTAATTATCAGGAGTCGCGCGCGCTGAGTTACGCGACCGCGCGCAATATTTATGGGCCCGCCATTCCGATACACTTTTTAACGTAATGAGAGGGTGCCGCCCGCTTGTGAAAATACCTCTTTACACGATTGTTTTACCATTTATTTTATATTTATTTTTATTACACAAACATAAACATAATTTCGTTCATATGTAAATTTAGTCGTAAATTAATCCTTTCAACAATAAGATATAGATTATTAATTTTCGACTAAATTTAAATAATATGTTTTATGACTAAATATAATTCATGAATAATTTAACCAGTACCGAAACATGTTATTGATTTTAAAGATGACTAAAAAGAGTTAAAAACTAAAAGAAAAAGAGAAAAGTCTTGTTTTTGTAGTCAAAATAGCTATAAACTGCACTTAGAACTTAATAAAATTAAATAGTCTTTTATTGCTTTATTGAGTCTCCACAAATATTTACTATTATATAATGCTGTAGTGTTTTTTTTAACTCGGTTGAAGTGGGGGATAATAACCAGGAAAATTCTAAAGCAACAAATTGAGGAAGCAACCGGGAAAAATATAAGACGTTATTATTATCAATTTGACATTATTATAACTAAACGTAACTAATATATATGACTTGATAGAAAATGTCCAAAGGTGAAAGAGTCTGTTGGGGAAACGAAATCAGTAAATTGTCCTGTCGACGAAAAGTCCAGTGGCCAATGGGTAGGAGAACGGTTGCAGAATCAAATGCATATCTATACATTCTTTGATTCATGTAATTAATTACCGATAAATTAAAATAAATAACTGTATCTCCATGTGAAAATCATAGTAGTCAAGTATACATTTTCACAGTACCATGTCAACCTGTGTTTAATTTGAATTAAAAGAGTAGAAAAGAAAAAAGAGCGATGAGTGACTAAAAACGCACCTCATCAAAAAATTAATTACCTAGTTTCAAATATTTAAATACCTAATAAACTTATCTAAAACAGTCTCTGAATATAACTACTGATGATAATAAAACCGCAAGGTTGTTTTATTGAAAACAATAAGTCGTTGGTCGCGTCGGGGGCGTCGTCTCCCAGAATATGAGATAAGTCTCAGAGTCACTTCGGGTCGCCTGTAGGTTTATATACGTGATCAGATAACTATAGAAAGCGGGGAGATTCTGGATTGCATTAAACATTCAACAGGAGCACACGTCGCGCGCTCGGCTCACATAAAAATGAGCGCCTATTATGAAATTAACTAGGCTAACCGCGGTATGTTTGCTTTTTTTACGTAGTCGGCC
Source organism: Apomyelois bistriatella (assembly GCA_947044815.1). NCBI lineage: Eukaryota > Metazoa > Arthropoda > Insecta > Lepidoptera > Pyralidae > Apomyelois > Apomyelois bistriatella. Next base: position 7,120,831 of record OX345693.1, read on the forward strand.
GTCAGCCACAGCCGAATTACTGGACATTAATTGGACTCTGGAAATGTGACGGACGGCGCGGGAAAACAACGCTTTTTTTGGAACAACTCCGCCTGTAAATAATTCAGCCGAATCATTTTTCTTATGAGGATGGTATAAAAATAAGTGAGATTGATTATAACCTAATATAACGATATGATTTATTTAGTTGGAAAGATAATTTATAAAACTTACTACAGTACCTATATTAACTACTGTAATAATTATGTATAAAGAAAATTTAAATTAAAAAAAGATGTTACAAGAATCCTAAGATTTTCAAGAGAATTAAAGTGATTGTAGGTTGGGTGCGGTCGTATTACTTTATTTATCATTAAAGATAATTATATCCATCCATTATTCTCACTATTTCCATATTTGGATTGTTTTTTTTCAGGTGTCAGTGTTCTTTGGAACTGCCTCTTGACCTCTGACGTGGTTTGTTTAACGACTACCAGCCGCGATAAATGGCTTAATGTGCCTTCAGAAACACAGAATCATCATTATCAGACAATCAGGTAATTCTCGCCTGTAATGCCTTAAACAAACTGAAAACAACTAAACAACGTATGGCTCCCAGTGGGAGATTAAATCCATGACCTCCTGGTCTACAGGCAAACGCCTTAACCACCAAATGACGGAGCCAGTCAAACTCACATTTTTAGAAATCCAATAATCAAGAACATAATAAAAAAAAGAACATTATTCACCTGGACCCTGGCTTCCGTGAGGTCTATCTTCATCGCGATCTCCTCTCTGGTGTAGATGTCAGGGTAGTGTGTCTCCTGGAACGCCCTCTCGAGCTCCTTCAGCTGCGCGGAGGTGAAGGTGGTGCGGATCCGCCGCTGCTTGCGTTTCTCCGTCAGGGAGCCCTCGTGGCTGCCATACACTTTGTACGGAAGTCCAGCTGTGAAAAAAATGGCTTATGTTTACGGACCGCTAGATTTTGTATTAAGGAAAAAAAAATAACTTTTGTATTGCCAAAAATAGTTAATGATCACCAAAATAAAAACCCCATTTAGCGTAAAAGAGAACTTATGATTTACTTTTGACTGTATGGAAGAAAAACGTTATTTTGAAACTTGACAGTAGTGAATTATTGATATATAGGTAAAGAAAAATGTAACCATGCAATCAGAAAACTGCTTTAAAAACGACGACCCATAAAAAAACATTTTTAAAAGGTTCAAAAAATATGACCAATAAAAAATGAAAACAATAATCTACAACAATTCATTTTAATTAAAAATCTTTTTATAACTGTTACAGCTTTATTGTTTCAAAGTAAAACAAAACCATTTCGCGGGCGATGCAGGCTTTGCGTACACAAGCCGCCATTTTTGTCTCCCCTCTCTCGACGCCCCTCGCCATCTATACCTACCATATAAATAGCCACCAACCGATTGGTACCTACTTCTCATTTACTTGAAGTTCTTGTTAACTTAATAATATGGGTGTTAGATTTCGTTAAATGTTAGCAATATAAGATAATAGTGGAACAGCTGATTATGTTTGTAAACAGTTGCTTTTATTTTATGGAAATATATAGAGGTATAATAGTATAACTCTTTGCTGCACAAAAAAAGCTTTACAGAAATATCTTAACAAATAACAATGAGAACAAATAGCAAGAATCTGTCTCATATAATAGTATTACATCTTCTTTACTATTATTAGTATTTATTTATTTACAGGTGGTATGTATGTATATTTTATACATTTATTTAAGTAGGTTTATTAATGTGATTGTCTATAATTGTAGTATTAGGTCTTTAATTAGTCTTTAATTTATTAATTAGCTTTCTGCATCGCTCGCGCTCCAATGTTTTTTGTTTCTCTCTACCCTAAGGTTGGCTGGAAAAAATTGCATTAGCGATAAGTCCGCCTTTGTACTCATTTTCATCTTGGTTTCTGTACAATCCAATGATGTATTTATGTAATTGGTGCAATGAAGTGTTTATTCATTCATTCAATTAGGTTTATCGCCAAATTAATCTCTTTCAGCCAACCTTAAGGTAAAGTATTTTTCTACTTGTGCTTATATATAAAAGTTAAATGTACTTCTTATTAGACTCTGATTGCTAAACATGCTTTTTGAAAATCTATTGATTTAAATACAATAAAAAGATTATGTGAATAACGATTTATTTGAAATTTTCTTTTGATATTTGATTAAAGTTTACATGTAGGTAATGATTTTCCAGGCAGATCGCTAATCCCTTTATTTTGCACATGACACAATGAGAGAAAATGGCTTCTTTTATTTATTTATATTTATATATTATATTGATTATGATAAGCTTAAATGAAAGTTATCCTTTTTTATTTAATTAAATAATAAAAGTGGAAATTAATAAATATGAATTTTTTACTTCCATCACTAACGAGAATAAATAGACTAAACTTTGGTATGGTATTTATAAAAATGTTGGTACAGTCTGAACTATTCTATTTTTAATATTGTATAGGTGTATGCATCAGAATAGATCTCACGGAGAGTGCCGCAAAAACTCGTAACTTCGGCTGTCGCGTGGCTTATGTATCGATCGTAGCTCGTAGCGGGTTCTACGGCGTAGCTACTGCTACGTTGCGCTCTTTTATGTTTTCTCCTATGTATGTAGTATGTAGTTCTTAATTTTTGTTTAATTAATTCATAGAAACCATATTTTAAGTAATATGGATAATTTATTAGTACAAGATGATCAAATAAAAATTAAGACAAAAATAATTATTTTGGAACAATGTTTATATTATTGGTGTTTAAAAAAAAATCCTTTTGTATTAATTATTATTTTGTATGCAATATTATAAAGATACTCATTATCATTAATATCTCTCTTCTCTGAATCAATTAATGTTTTTTAGGAGTACAAACTACAATGCAGTTCAGTAAAATTTTACATGAGTTTACTAATTTCAATCTTGATTTATGTAAAGAAAGTAATTTCAACTTAGTGTACAAAATAAAACCATATAGCGCAGGCATTAGGGGCGTGGACACCTAACAGAGCAGCACCCGCGGCGGACCGCAGACCGCACGCACAGCGACAATTACCTCAAATGAACCGGAATTAATCGGGAGCCGCTTCTTGGCCGAGCTGCGGTCTCATTTGCATTATTAATAGAGGCTTCGAGGCGCGGGGAGGGGCTGTGTCACTGCCCCCGCACCCCACCTCCCCCGCGCAATTTGTGGGACCTAATGAAGAGCATCTCGCCAAGATGTTTCTGTTCATAAGATGTTTAATTTGGGTTTGCAGTTCGTGGGTCAGGCAGCTCATTGTTATTGCAGATCTTATGTTTTACGGGCTGGGTGCGAACGTTTACTTTAAGGGCTCCCTTTCTTTTACGATTCGAAGGTAAACATGGACTTTACGATCAATTTTCTCTCACCTTGAAATCGCGATGTTCTTATTTCTCGTAGATAAGTTTGTTATCTATTGGCGTAAGTAACTTAATATACAATTGTGATACTTCATTTTCTGTAATAAAAATAAATAGTAACCTACTCCTCCGGTCTAAAAAGTTGTTTTTTTTTTTTGTAATTGTAGATCTTTTGATTTCCTGTTTCAACTATCATCATGCTAAACGGTCACGGTAAAGGTCTTATGCCCCAAAACTCTGTCTACCCTACTATGGGATAAAGACGTGATTATATGTATGTATGTGTTTGTAGATATTTTCAATGTTGCTGTTGATACAAGGAGAAAAACTATTAAATTGTGATATTTCAGGGATTAAGATCAAATATTTTATTATTATACAAATTAATAATCTTAATAAATGTCATATTTATGTATTTATGTTTCTCTTTAATTATAAATACACCAACCAGCCAAACGAATTATGACGTCTCAAATATTTCTTTTATAGCTAATAGTGTGTGCCCGATTCAAAGTACAGTCATTAAATAATTCCGATGATGACTTCATATCTGTTTTATAAAATTATCATAGATTCAATTTTACGAAAAGAGTAACTGCTTTAAATAGTTTGAAACTACCTATTTACATTGACATCGCACCTAGTAAACCTAAACAGGCGAGTCACGTGCTTACATAAGCCGGTTACGCGAACACGTGGCACTAATTAATCGTCAGAGAGCGATTAATTCACAGGTGATATGAACCGTGCTCCCCCCCCTCCACCCCGCATCTCTTTCTTCCCCCCTCATCCTTGGAGATTTCAGTTAATTACTACACGGCGAGACAGCTTGAAGGGTATGGACTTGTTCGATATGCAGGCAGCAAATATTTGAACATTTTTCAAGTTCAGGTAAAAATTTCTTGATACAAAAGGTCACAAGACAAGACAAAAATTCTTTATTGTACCAGTAAAAATATATAATAAGGAAATTATTAGGAAGGTCATTGTTTACCAAAGGCACAGACGGTTGCAGACAAATAAGGAGATATACTTGTAGTATGGGTCTGTTTATTAAAATCTTTCTCGTTTGTAAAGATAAATGTATTCACCACTTCCGATTACGATATGTATTCATTAAACATTATAAAATATGTATTAAAATATGTATAATAAATAAAATTATGTAAAGCCGTTGGCTCTTTCCATCAGCCAACACACAGGTAATGTACTACGTATACGTTTTCTCTTCATTTGACGGTGATGACTGAAAATCAGTGTTTTGCTCTCTGAGCAATCTTAACACTGAGTTATTACCTTTTTGTATCACTGCGGTATAATCATAGATTAAAAAAAAAGCGCGCGCGGATTCGAACTTCTTTGGGTATAATTATGTTTTTTTTAATGTTTCTTTCTGAGAATGCTGTGTTTTGTGCCTCAGTTATACAAATAAAGTTATTATCTATCTATTTATCTAATACTGAGAAGGTCAAATATCAGCAAGTGCAAAAAACACACATTTATTTAACTACATAAATATAAACAAAATACTAAATTCATGCTGTTTACAAGTATATATACAAGTTCCATAATATACTACACACGGACATCATTATAAATAAACCTACATAGGAATTACATAAAAACGTATTTTCTTGTATATTATTTTGTATCATATTTGATTGTGATGACAAATTTAAGTACTTGAATTACAATTCGATTGCTTATCTGTTATTTTTATAATTTCGTACATGTATTTTCCTATATGTATTTTTCTGAATAACAATAACAGCATCAACTTATTCCAAAAATATATGAAATAACGAACGATGTCTTTATCATAAATAAAGAATCTATGCAAAGATCCAGCTTTCCACAGCAAAGTTCCCAGTAAATTGTATCGCAATCCGTCTGGCGAGCGGCGGTGGTTCATTTTTCTCGCGTCACGCGGGAACTTTTCCGGCATCCATAATGCAGAGTATGTCGGCGCGTCATCGCGCCATATTGCGAGCAAGAGCGACCGCGGAAGGGTTAAGCTCAGATTAATGAAGCTACTACAAAGATAATATTCTACAATCATTTTATTAGATCGAATAGACGATTAGGAATAGACCTGCTATAATATAAAATACTTACACATATTTATAAGAGAAGGCGGCACATATTTTACAATAAGTCTGTTAAGCAAGAACAATGATGGTAATCCTACAAATGAATAAAAGATTTAAAAAAAAAGCGCTAAATAGTGTGCTCGGGGCTTAGATTACTAAGGATGCCTGAAAAATGTTTAGAGAAGAAAATTCAGAATATAATAATTTTCAAGAAGCAAATATTTACACGGTAATAAATGTTTAATATTGTAGAAAGCGTAAAAATACTATAACGCGTCTAATGCATAACGGCAATATATTTTATATCGCAAATAAACATGTGGGTAAATTTGCGAATGGTGGCAGTAAAAGGAACATGACGACCTCTGAGTCAATCATAAACAAAATAGCACAACGGTATGCCAAGGCATATGGACGTAGTCTTAAAAATAAGTAACAAGGTATTAAAATACATACTTAATTATTAATTATATTCTATGCGGTTGTCTGAAAGGTGCAGGTCGCTTTGATGGTTGCCGACCTTTGATAAAGATGACACGGAAAGAAGAAGAACAATGAAAATATTTGTTTCGGTACTCATGTTAAATCGAAGTATGTACATATTAATAACTTGGATTGTAAACGTTTCTTATCAATAAATTTATTTAAACTTAATTATTTAGAAACAACAACGCTAATATAAAAGTAATTAATATCGATATTGCTTAATATTTGTTGGTCTTGTCAAAAGTTTATATTCTCTAAATCCACGCAGGTATTCATTGTCAGATTATAATACCTACCCACATTACATAATTTACCTCGGCGGTTGGATACAGTAAAAACTGTCTAGACAACCCGGAGAGGTAAGTATTATATTTTCGACTTACAATGTTCACCTTCGCAAGAAAACAATAATTTCTTTCCTAAAAATAAAAGTCTGTTCCCTTGTCGAGTGTGCCGCAGTAACATTGTCGGAGTTACGATCGCGGCTCGGCGCAGCTCAACTGTGAGATATTGCCTTTTTTATGGCCCACTCTACTATACTATACTGGGACAGAATAGATCACATGATGCGATAAAATATTGCTCCCGTCCTCACACCAAATCGAATTAACCCGTCCACTTGCATACAAAGGCGACATGAGAATAGAAATGGCGATATCGGGTTTAGATACCGAACTGTTTTCCCTCCATGTAATGCGCAAATCTTGTGTGTTTTGGGGAGAACAAACAATACTTGAGTAAAAGAAAATATGACAGTTTTGTTCGAATACGATATATTTTTCTTCAGTGATGTAAATTGAGGTCACGATTATGAAATATTCACTCGTAAGAATGTGAAAGTTTAACTTTACCAATATAGTTACAAGTAGTTAGTAATTCTAAATCTATGAGTGTAGTATTAAATGAACTCTACCTTTTTTTGGTAAAGTATTATTTAAATATATATAAGTTAATTGCTGTTCGTTAGTCTCGCCAAAACTCTAGTGGCTGGATCGATTTGGTTAATTTTGATCTTGAAAAATTTAAATATTTGTAGAAGTTCAGGTTTGATACGGTGAGAAAGTGCGTTCAGGAGGTACGGAGTTGGCCGGGTTAGCTAAAATTGAATATAAAATGCGTGACAATAACTTAATTCAACAGAATTTTTGAAAGTAATACTTACATTTTTTATTATTCCAACAAAAACATTGTGCTAACTTACAGATTCAAAATAAAGTAGATTCATAACCAATTTGTTACAAAAAGTGAAAAAGTAATTATGCAGCTTGTACGTAAGATTTCATAGATAAGCAGATAGAGCTCTTAGATCTTCCAAGTAGCAATGTTTACTTATATGTACTTAAGTAAAATAAAGAAATAAATGTAAATAGAGATATTTCCTTTCCATGTTTACCAACTCTCTAGCACAAATTTAATATTACCCTTCTGACTTTTAGAGATTTAAATTCTGATCTTTCAACGAGAAATACTTAAATACCATTTGTAATAACTTTACCATTTGTTATAACAGGTATGTTAAATAACTTATTGTTTAACATGCCTGTCCGCTACTCAAGAGGTTCCAGGTTCGATCCCCGTTCAGGCCAAAATTTGGCCTGGGTCTTGGATGTTTATCTATAATATGTTATTATTATAAAATATAGTATCGTTGAGTTAGTAACCAATTTACCCCCCACATATTATTTGCAGATATTAGGTATTTTCCCCACTTTCACCCACACAACTTCTAAACGGCTCAACCGATTTTCATCAAACATGTCTGAAAACACTTGCCCGTAAGTCACCTTTAATACGAAAAAACTAAATTGAATTCGCTTCAACCGATCGCGAGCTATGATGCCCGAGACAGACAGACAGACAGACACGTCAAACTTATAACACCCCTCTTTTTGCGCCGGAGGTTAAAAAGTTGCTTACACTAAGTTTCCAAATACAAGTAAATTGTCTACATTGTTTAACCGAATAGGCAATTCTTGTAATTGTGTAAGAATTGTTCAACAATTAATATACAAACTTGTAATTAATTTCCGCATGATTAACGGATATAATCCGGTCTTACTCGAGATTACGTGAACCGCCCTAGGTGAGTTATTGTGTTGCGAGGGCGTAGGACGGGTGCAGGAGGGGGGGTCCAAGCGAGACGCGAGCCGCAAGACGCGAAGAAGGCTCGAGCTTCGTTGTCCTCCCCTTAAGATTCTCGCGGACGCCGCTGCCAATTAGGGGCGCAATCGCTCACGCGGCAAGCAGTCCCCCTCTCCCCCCGCACCCTCCGGACCGCCCAAAGTCACTACTCTTTGTTTCGTGATCGTCGTCGTAGCTCCCGTCCCGTTTGTTCCCCAAATGAAAACGGTTTCACTTTGGTGTTACGAACAGAGCAATAAAGATAAAGTTTTAAAGGTATTTCACCTTTTTGTTTGGGTTCCTAAAGTTAGATTCCATTATTTTATAGGCTCTTCTTGCCGTTTTGTTTGTTCCACTTTTTGATGCAATAGGTACTTTAATTAAGGTCAACTACGTATACTTATCTATTATCACAATTTAAATCAAAGAAAGAAACAACTGGAAGAATACTGGGAATTATGATCACGTTTTATACATATCTTCAAATTATTCAATAATTCACTTCTAAGATTTATAACATTTGTTACTAAAATTTTTGAAATAATAATTTCAGAAAAAATTTAAAAAAAATTATGAGACTACCAAGGATTTTTGTTTATGATCACAATCTACTGATTTATTTATGATTATTTATTAAGTAGTGTTTTTATTTTTATTTATCTACTCAAACAGTTCATTTCCACTATTACCAGATAGTCTATATACACATCATACACTTAATTCAAAAACACAGATATGGTTTGTTGCATACCTATAATTGTTTTTGCCAAAAAATGGAACTGACTCTAATCACCACTAAAAAGGAAGAAAAATAATAATAATTGTAATTTAAATATTCTTCATATCAAAAATATTAATAAATCTGAATACAAGATCGGAATAGTTTTTAATATAAACAACATATTATGATGATGCAAGGCTGAGGCTGATTACAATACCTACACAGCTCAAACACAAAATGTGACGAAAAAAAATGGAAATAATATTTATGATGGCAAAACCTATAGTGCAAATTGGTACAACCCATGTTGATGCTAATTCACGGTTCACGTATATGGAATCCCTTTAGTACTCAGAATCAGAGCCTTTAAGCAATTGAACTGTCTTAAGTTCAGCAATAGCAGTTTTTAGATAATTCCTACCGTTATTTAGTAAAACTTAAAAAGTATTTAGACAATAAATGCACATTTTTAGGGGGCTTCTCTGCAGAAATGCGGTCTGCCATTTCCTTTACGTCTGCTCACTGATGTAGGCTGTCCTTTTATTTTATTTAGTTACTAGCTGTTGCCCGCGGCTCCGCCCGCGTGTAGTTCGCTTTTCGCTTAACCTGTGGAAACTACAACTATCCAGACCTATAGTTAAATCTATAAGTAGTATCCTATTCCCGTGCCAATTTTATAAAGCCATTAGCCATTGCTACGATATCAAACTAAAAATATTAACATTCATACTATCACATCTTTTTCTCTAAAAGAGTAGACGCAGCCTATTACAGGGTCATTAGAACCTAACTCAATAAATAGTGTTATGTTAGTTAAATTAGACCTTACGACACGACCGTATGTTCCGTCGAACAACAACTGAACTGACTTGCTGGTTTGATTATTTTTTAAACCAAAGCCAAACCAACCAACTAATCAATTCAAATAGCTTACAATACAATACAACAAACGACCGATAAACAAACCAACCAATAGAACTAAATAAACAACCAAAATTTTTTTGAAATAATTAGAATTAATTGCTGGAAAAATTTCAATCTGCTATAATACCATATGAGAAAAAAATAATTAAATTAACTTCAGCGCCATCTATTGATATTTTATGTAACTAAATTATACGCCCACACACATTCAATGTGTTAATTTTTTAAAATTTAATAGAGACTGCAGTGTGTTTTTGTCTTCATTGATATCGATAAAACAAAGTAGAAATTGTAGCTTTATCTATATTAAATACGTTTATGTAAACCGGATTTAACTCTGTAAAAGTTTTGAAACAGTGCTAGAAGTAAACTTCAATTGACCATAACTTCTTTTTCCCTTAACCGATTTTGACGAAACAAAGTTTTGACAAAACTGTTGAACGTACCTATATGTAATCCACCTGTGAAAACCGCGTTCGAATCTGTTGAGTAGTTTTGAAGTTATAACGTACCAGACATACAGAAAGACAGACAGACAAAAATTCCAAAAATTGTTTTTTTTGGTTTCTGTTACACGTCTTTCTTTAATCGCCCCGTATCAGTTTTTTAGAAAAATATTTAATGTGCAGACATTCAATTTTTACTGCCGATTATATGTAAAGATAGATAGATAAGTACAAAATCCATATCCATACTAATACTATAAATGCGAAAGTCTGTCTGTCTGTAATCTCTTCACGGCTAAACTGCTGGACCGATTGTGATGAAATTTGGTAGGGATGTAGTTAACGACCTGAGGTCAAACATAAACTTTTGGGCGCGATATAACCGATTCCCACGCGGGGCGGAGCCGCGGGGAACAGCTAGTACTTATATATTAACGGACTTAACGCTAAGAGCGTTCTCTACCAGTCAACCATTTGATTAATCTTCTTTTTCAATGTCGTCAATGACAAACTATTAGATATGATTTGTAAGGGGTTGCGATATCGTTTATCCTGAAATAAATTTGCAAATGAATTTATTTGTTTCTTTTCAAAATTATAAAAAAAAGTAAGAAAATAATTCTAGAAAACAAATAAAACACGAAATCATAAAATTATTGTTTGTGACAGGATTCGATCCAGGTACTTTCTTGAAACATTTCTTTACTAAAGTATTAAAAAATTCTTAAAAATTAATACAAAACGAAAAAAAAAGTAAATAAAAAAAAGTAAGTAAAAAAAGCAAGTAAAAGAAAGTAAGTAAAAAAAAGTCATCTATAGCAGGATTCGAACCCTCGACTTAAAAATATGATCTACGACCTCTACCGATAGGCCAACATACGTTGCTAGAGATCGGCGAAATTTCAAATGGGATTTGTCTATAGGTACGCAAATTCGCGCCATCTATTGAGATTTTATGTTACTAAATTTACGATCAAATTCAATGTGTTATTTTATTAAAATTAATAGGTGCAGTGCGTGTTTTCGTCTTTATTGATATGGATAATAAAAAGTAGAAATCCTAGCCTTATCTAAATTAAATTAAACGTAAGTAAACGCATTAAAAGTTTAGAAGCAGTGTTTGAAGTAAATTTTCAATCGACCATAACTTCTTTTTCCCTTAACCGATTTTGACGAAACAAAGTTTTGACAACGCTCCTAATCATATGTAATCCAACTGTGAAAACCGCGTTTAAATCCGTTGAGTATTTTCGAAGTTATAACGTACCAGACAGACATACATACATACATACATACATACAGACAGACAAAAATTCCAAAAACTGTTTTTTTGGTTTCTGTTACTCCTTTTTAATCGCACTCAATCAGTTTTTTTGAAAAATATTAAATGTACAGACACTCGCATTTTAGTGTCTTATTATATGTATTGATTGAAGCTTGTGCACTATCAACTAATTTCATTATCCGAATAGAGTGCGATCATTTCTGTTGTCCTCCTGCAGTTTGTTCTTCTATTCAAAAATCTGTAATGGAACTATTTAAACTAAAACAAATAACAGAGTGATCCTTATATGATATCGCTTTTTCTCTCAGTACTTGCCGTTAACGATCTGAGATCGAGGAGCACACCACATAAATCCCTCCCGTGTATCAGATAATTCTCGTATCTAAGAACTTTTATACTTTCTAGCTATCTTAATAGGGGAAGTAATTTTATATAGTTTTCAATACTAAATCAGACACCATACCCGAATCCAAATCATTCGCAACTCTGAATAGCGAAATGGTCTAAAACAACTATAAATTCATGCCAGTAAGCCCTCCCGCATCTCAGAAGTACTGGAGTTCTTAATACTGAAAAGGTTTCCATATACGCTGTTAGCTCACATTACAATACAATTGTGGCGACACTAGCGCCACAACAATATCTAAAAAGACGCACCACAGATGGCGTTAAAAGCAACAATCTCAGAATTGCATACAAGATGGCAAATTACTATGAAAGTCTAAATCGCGCTTGCAAAGTTTCTACGGATTGGAGCATAAATACAACCTCCGACAAGACATCGTCGGAGCCGCGGTTCCCCAGGCATAACACCCTAGCCTGGCGGGAAGATCTTCCCTTTGTGGCGGTCGAGCATATCCCTGTCGCTCCCGTCACATTCTCCAAACAATCAACCAACTTAAATATACGACGAGTATGTTCTTAAGATAATCGTTTCAAAGTTTTTGCATTTAATTACTTAGAAGAGTAGACCAAGAGTTCTTAAGCTTTATATAGTACTAACTGCAAAATAAATTATTAGAGGAAATGGACTGTGTACTAAATATAAGCTATACATGATGCAATGGAAACAAAGTAAAACACTATAAACTTTTAGATAAGGCAAAACCTATTTACTTAGATTTGAAACTTAGCGCTAGTGGTTTGTTACTTGCAGAATTATCATAATTTATGACAAATCCTAAAAAAATATGTATGTCCGCCTATAATATAATAGGTCCTAAACATAGTTTTCGAGTAACTGTCATATGCGAACTATCAGGAAAAACTAGTTGTAAGCACTCTACTATAGAGCTACTTACAAAAGTAAGTTTTAGTGTTAGTGATCAAATCGAACTAGCGCTAATATCTCAAGATTTGTTAACTATCGAGTGAGAAAAACGAGTATATTCATTTTATTTATCTAAGTAGAAACTTTTTAATCCCTATCAGTCTGGTGTGTTCGGAGAACAAACACACAGAAGCGATTCTACAAGGAAGATAACGTTTTATTATTTTTATAACGAACCTCTATAAGAAGGGTAATTATTTAATAAGACTTTAAGCATAGATAGACTTTACTTACCTTTCTGTTATCTCTAATTTGGTTTACTTATCTTTATTACAATTGTTGTAACAAAGTTAAATTAAAACAAATACAACAATAAAATACCTTTGAAAATGACTTAACTTAGTACGTTCATTTGTTTTAATTTTAGTCGCAAAAGCTATTTGATATACCTACGTCCTTCCCAAAAGATTTTAAAGAGTGAGAAGCGCTTAACATTTATTTTAAAAAAATGTGAACTTAAATGCCGTTTTATTTCTAGATATTAATGGTTTTTCAACATTTTGTAGTATCAACTATATATAAAACATCATGGCCGACATTTTTTGAATTTTATTAAAAAAATTTAGCGAGTGTATTTGCACTGCCTTTCTCATATATTTTTTTAATACCATTTAGTAGACAAACAGGCATACGGCCCACCTGATGGTTATGATAATTCTGATACTTTTGCCTGTTATTGATCTCTATACTTACAAGCCGTACATTGTGGTTTTACCCGCTCGTGATATGTAAGTCTATTTCAATCGTCAGAGTAGACTTAATGAAAATTAATTCGAATCTGACATTCAAGTTTTGTATCTATAGCGTACAAACAAATAAACTGTCGAGTAGTATTAATCATTGCACACAACGTCCCTTGAGTGGAATATTTTAGAGAGAGAAAATATCGTAAATCGGTAATTGCTAAAAGCTTATTTGGAAATTTAAATGATTATGATTATTAGGAAGTTAATCATGTACTTATTAACTTTTTATATGATTAAGATTATGTATAGGTATGTCTTTTCGGTGATGTTTTTCTAAAGGGCCCTCTCCATTTTTAGTCACGTTGGTCGGCGTAAACCGAATAATCTGGAAAATTTCATTATTTATTATATAATCTTATATTTATCATTACAGGAAATCTTATAGTGGTTGACTGTATGGTTAGAAGACGGTCTATCTAGGCGCATACCACCAACCCGATCGACCAAAAACTTTAAAATTCAATACTAAGAGACCATACCTTGCCCAAAATAGATCTTTCTGGTAGAAGAAAACTAACTGCCAATTATAACTAGTGGTTCTGTGAACAGTAGACCTCGCGAACCTCCTCCAGTATTTCGTCTCGTCTATTCTCAAAAGAAGATTTTTTTCCATAGTTACTACCTATTCTACCTATACTTGCTAAAGATAGACAAAAATGGAAGGAACTCCACCGACAAGAGCATAGCTCATAAATTTATGATGACTACCTATTCTGGTCAGATGGACCAAATAAACATATAAAAATAAATATAGCAAATTTCCCCCTTTTTTGCCCCCAATCAAAAAAAAGCTAAAGACAAAATTTCAAAAAAACAAGGAACACGTGTGCCAAGTTTCATTAGGATCCGTTCGTAAATAACGTCACAGAAAACTTTCCCCCTTTTCCCCCCATTATCCCTCCAATCAAAAAAAGCTTTCAACAAAAAATTGCAAATAAATCAAGGAACACGTGTGCCAAGTTTCATTAGGATCCGTTCAGAAATGCGACCTCTAGCCCGGAACAAACAGACAGACAGACAGACATCCGGACAAAAGCAAAATTTGCCAGTCTCGAAATGGAGACTCTCGCTCGCTCGGCCAATTATAGTAGTTACAACCCTTAGTATTGGTAAATATACAACAAGAAATCATTTTCATGTAAAATTATGCCAAGACAAGATCATATGTAGATCCAATTAAGCTTCTAACTCTAGCCCTAACTTCACAGTATTCTTAAAACCCTAGTGAAATATGTGGCTTGGCCGTTTACACTGTTTTCTTTATAATAATGCTGTTTGATAGTGCAAAATATTTAAATACATCTTTTATCTACATCACTAAATTTGTTTCGAAACCCACACAATTTTGTAAAAAAATACAAGTACCTACGGTATTTATAAACCTGTTTATATTACAGGAGCTTTCATAATTCGTATTCGTATACCATACTACTTACAACAATAGCCAAACCCAAAAAAAGAATTATCCAATTGGATGCATTCGTTCTATATCAAACATGCCTTGAGTTCATTTAAATTACCATAACTTTTTTGTTAATGAACCGATTTTGATGACTCAAACTTTATATGTTCTTCCTGGTTAAAACAACGGTTCAGTACTTTCGGAAATCAGCGCGATCATACATAGAGACAGTCAGACAAAAATTCAAAAAAAAAAGTTTTTCTTTCTCTTATTCATTTTAAATGCCCCTCTATTCATTTCAGTCAAAATTATTATACTTATTACTAAATGTAAAGACAAAATATTTTTACTGTTTTATTATATGTATAGATAATATACCTTAAATAAATAAATTTAAAGTACATACATTACATAAATAAATATTAAAAAATGATTCTTTTGGATGGAAAGAGTCACTTTCTTAATTTGACTATAATTATTTTATTTTTATAAATTATTATTCTAAATTGACAGTATGATGTAAAGTAAAATAAAAAGTACCAATAATAATTGCCGCTACTATGCTATTAATATTAAAAATAATATTAAAACTACATAAATAATAAAAAATCGAGTTAAAGCTTGGTAACCGGTTAAATTAATGTCTACGAAAGTCTACGAGCTACGATATAATTGATCTTCGTGTGGTGGAACGTGGTTTCGTAGTAGAAGCTACGGTTAGGCTACGAGCGCGGTTCGTAGCTCGTAGCACTCAAATATAAGAAGAAGGAAGAAATCCAAATGTTGTTACGCAAATTGGATAATTTGCGTTTAATTTACAACATATTTTCTTTATTAACCGACTTCAAAAAAAGGAGAAGGTTCTCAATTCGTCAAAATGTTTTTTTTTTTTAATTTATATACTTTCGTTTCTATCCCCTTTATTGTGTCAAGTAATTTTGATGATTTTATAACTGTTTTTATCCATACGGAACCGGTCGATTAAAACCTTATTTCATAAAAAAAAGTATAACTGTTGAATTCTGTTTCAAGTTGCCGTCGGGTAAGTAAATAACGTCTGAAATGGTACTTACGTTGTAAATTCATTGAAGGTGGGAATATGTGGTGATTTCTCATGGCGGCGTCCTGCGGCCGAGCGCACTGCGGCGGCGGCGGCTGGTACCGCATGCCCTGGTAGCGGTAGGCGGCCTGCGACATCTGCCCGCACGACGCCAGCTCGCCCCACGACAGCTCGCCGCCGCCCGAGCCCAGGCAGCCACCTTCGAAACCGCCGCCCGCGCCGCTCAAGTACCCGTACTCCATGGCTGCTGGGCTATCTCACCAGCTCACTTCCTAACATGTGCTCCGAAAAACGGCGGGTATTTAGAAAATAATCGGTCCGCGAGGCGGCGCGCCGCGCGGGGCGCGTGCGTCTTGTGTCGGAGGCCGCGGAGGCTCACAGCCGCATAATTGGATGAGCCGCGGCTATATCGAATTATGCCGATTACAGATGGTATCGGATCCGAGCGATAGTTTTTCCCGACGCGGAGGACCGTGCGCTCGCCCCACTCGAAATCGAATGATAAGCCTAATTCAATAAGGGCGAGCTTCGAGGACGGGGCGGGGCGCGCACCCCCGGCGCCGGGCCAATGGTCGCGGGCTTCGCTCGCCCTGCACCACCCATTGGTCGGCTGCACCCCGCTCCGCTCCCGTCTCGCGGGGTGCGTGTCACGACACTTGTCTACTTTTCTTTTCGCCGACAGTTCCTTTGTCATTGAGGAAAATAAAAAAGTCGTAATTAACGATCCAGGTACTCACTTAATGAACGGCTGTAGGTAGATAATTATCCTTCAGAGCCTTCGATTTTCACAACTTAGTGAGCACGTTGCTTATTTATAAACGAATTAATAAACTTTACAAGTAAGTAAGTATAGTTGCTTTAAAATAAATTTATTTTAAATTCTTCAAATTACTTCGACCCATTGTGTAAAGAATATTACAATCTTGCAAGAGATTAATAATATCATTATTATACTAATAAGACTAGAGTATAATAATTCTATACTTACATAAGAACAAAAAACAGCTTACTTTCAAATACATTATTAAAAATACAATACATTTTAGATCTTTTAATAAAATGATAACATACACTTTTGAATACAATATTTACATAACCATTCTAAGATTCTATATGTACCAGAAATTTTAAATTAGAACTCGTGATATGCCATCAACTCAACTAAAAATAATTTTAATTTATCGCTAACAATTATGTTTTTCATACATAGGTATCAGTCGAGAACGCAGCGGGGGGCAAATGCATCGGGGGATGTTCATGAGAAAATTACACGTAAAATATTCTCAATATTACACCCGCGCCGCGGCGGGTCGCGCGTCGCAGGTCTCGCGGGAAAACGACCACAACATAATGAGAGAACAAAAGTATAGTCGTGTGACGCAGCTTGTCTTTCTCCTCGCACTATGCTGTAGTTGAACTAGTAATTATATAGGTTTAATGTTGTGTTCCTATGGTTTAACATCATAAAACATATTTAAAAAATGATCTTATAGCGAATCACTTGAATATAATATGTAGTTGTGGTATGTGCCTATGAATAAATATTTATACACATTTATTTATTTGTTTTTAATTTGAAATAGGGAAGGTGTTTTTTATTCTCTATCTGTAAATAAATTATTAGAAATTCAGAATTCTAATTTCATCAGGTCGTAATGAAACAAAACTTAGTTTTATTTCCAAATATTACCGTTATTATTGTTTCAGAATAGGTAGTCAGTTAAGTAAGTACCTACGTATTATATAAGTAATTCAACTAAAGTACGTATAACAAATTTTCACATGAGTCTTTATAAATAAAATGAAAAGCTATAGTACTATAGTTTTTAGTCATATTTTCGGAATTAACCAATAAATCTCTCTTTATATAATGGTAAGTAGTTAATAATATAAGATAATGTATTTTCAAATTTTACGTTAAAACAGTTTGTTCTGTACTGTCTCTCTTTATTTTGTGGTTAGACTACACGCGCCGCCCGACTCTACATCTCTATGCCACGCGTTTCATTCGCGATCTTGTTTATTATTCATTGTAATTACAACGGCATTTTTATGATAGAATATATTACGTTCATATAAAATGTTTGAAGGCCTCTATAGCGCATTCGGAATTCACAACATTTCAATTTTTTATAGGTACCTCAAATTGTTAACTATTTTGAAGTTTATGTTTTAAATATACCGTAAAAAAAAATTCGACCATTTTTATCGCTTATTTATCGAAATATTCCCAAAAAACTTTGTGCAGGCCCAAAGGCGGATTAACGTCGTGTATACCTTTGCGCATTTATACAGTATACCACTACCAACCGAAAAAAAAACAAACAAACGTCAAACGTCAATCGTGACAATGTCAATTTCATTATTTTTATTTTTAGGCAAAGGTAATGGGTTTATTAATCCTCTAAAGCATTTTTTGAATTTACAAAATTTTAAAAATATTTTTCTATAACTTAGATCTAAAATATCACGAAAACAAAAAATACATGTTTCCTAGTTTTCAAAATACTATTTACTGAGCATAAGAAAACAAATGGCAAAAAAAATGAAATGTTGTCAATTGGCTAGTCCAATTTTTTACAAAGATGTCTAATTCGAAAACCATTTAGAGAAATAGGCTTATTAAACAGTGCGGTAATCATAGTTTTTATTAAGCACGTATATATTTTTTGAGATAGTTGCAAAAAACCCAATGACCTTAATTTTCAAAAATTTACTACGTCAAAAATTTTTCTTCTGTACAGGCTCAATTTTTTTCTGTAAGTTGGCGGCATAGGTTTTTTACTTTTTGCTTGGAAGTACTGCAAGCACAAGCCAGTCAAATCGTCATTATCTGTCATTATCATATTTTTATTCTGGTAAACATAACCTAAATCTATGTTTCAACGCGGCGTGACGTCATCGCTGTATGTATCTTTACTTTAAATAAAAAAATATTTCCAATTTTACGATTGTTTTCTTTCAAATGGTATCTCTATAATGGGTAATTTTATCAAAAGAACACATAAAAATCACTATCATATATTTTAGGACTAGCCAATTACGTTGCCTCTGATCCTCATGGTCCTAGTTCTGATCCCAGGTCAGAACTAGAAATATTTTCTGATTTACCTAGATCATCTTCTTTTTATTTTTGAGTCGAAATGGCTATGTATGTTTCGATCATACAAGATTTATGAATATAAAATAAGAAGAAAATTCCTATATTGAAATTGGCCGGTTCAATATTTATTTAGCCAATTATTTATTGTTATATTATTTATATTTAGATATGTGTATATTTCTCTTATCTTCTTTGACGATAATATGACGATATGGATTGATTTTAAATCGCTGACGCATACTAGCAGAAGAAAAACAAAAATCTTATTAATCTGCTAAAAAATCGCTGCCTTATTACGACCACGAGTAATTGTGTAAGTACACTGTTTCACCCCTGGCACAAACGTGTACAGTTCACGAATTCTCTTAATGTAAATAGTACGTATTTACTGTTTGTTCGGCGGCTCCCGGATGAAAAACAAAAGTCGCCGCGGTAAAATATGTGATCACTTAGCGACCTGCAATCAAACAACTGCCTTCTAGTTTTTCATTCTCGCAGGACACCACGGCTTTTTGGTGATATTTTTGTTTTCCTAGTTTTGCAAGAATGTTACGTGTTTGCCTGTATGTATACTGTCTATAAAAAGGATGTTTAGTGGAGAACATAAAACCTCCCGCTTTTTGAAGTGGTTAAAAAGTTTAAATTATATACTTAACGTAAGTATAATAATAACCTTATGTAGATATGTAAGATTGGATCTGATCCTGCAGTAATTCAACACAATTCTCTAATCTTTACCTGTACCACAATGTCCACAATAATACACCAATTGTTTGAGTATTTTTACTAAAGAAACAACAAAATTTAAATTAATAAATAATGTTCAATCACATAATATCTATACATAGATCAGATATTATGAAAGTGCAAACCAAATAAATTAAAAAAAAATTGCCTGCATGGGCCGCGAGCGATTCCAAGTTCTTTGGAAAACCAGAATATAACTTACTTAATGAAGAACCAAAGTTGCAACAAATGTCGAAGCTTTATTTATATACAAATCAATTTATAAGAATAATTTATAAAGGTATATAAAGTAAATGTCTTTTCAGGATTAGATACCGTAGCAAATCTCCTAAAAGCTACGATGTCAAGAAGACATTGTTATATGATCAACGTGTTGGGAAACTGTAAGTGCCTCGAGTATTTTGTGTAATAAAAAGAAGAAAGATAAGAGCAACAAAGCTGTCTCTCTCTTGGCTCTAAAGCCCACAATAAAGACGCAACTGGGATCACTAAGGTTCAAATTCAAAGTACGTGTGCATGTAATATACAGATGTAGTTATTATCTTTGATCTACATAGCGGCCATTCTCAATTTTGGCATTCTTAGTCTAATTACCACAACCCTTTTAATTTTTTGAACTTATTCATGAAATATGACTGTAGAGAGAATGAATATGAATCAATTGTGAATTTAATCGTATTGGCATTTATTTAGCTTATGTAGTATCCAAGTTATTGGTATCTAAAATATTTGATGGTTGTGACAATTAGAAATTATAATTTTACCTCGTCCCGGTAATTAGAAACTTGAACTTTTCCATATAAGTATATTGAATAATGACCGCTTATGTATTTAAAGAAGATATTTACATATTACATATTAATTTTGTTAAGAAACTATTATATAAAACGCAACAATTCAACATTATAATTAGTTTATAATTGTTTGAGTTTGCTTAAATCTAACGGAAATAACAGCTGTTTTGGTTTTTAATTGACGGTGGCGCTAGTGTTCACCGAGGTATCACCTTAAATAACAGCTGTTATATACTTATTTTTAAACAACAGCAGCGATGGCAATTAGAAAAGTTGTGGCAATAAGCGTCGTGGCTCTTAGAGAGAAACATGATTTTCCAAAAAAAAAGCTACTTAATAAATAGAATTCTCATAAAGACACATCATAATCCATAGAGCCCAGAAATCTGCTTTATTTTCAATAAACAAGAATAAGTTAACAATAACTCATAAGTTTTTAATCAAGGCTACATGAATTAGAAAAATTGAAAACCAAAGTCATGGCAATTGGATACTTAGGTATCTAATTGGCGATTACTCGACACAGCGCCAACCACACTCGACGAGTACCTCGACGACACAGACGGCTCGGGACCTGTGCTATAGTAATGTGCCAGAGATTCTTATTTAGGGATGTGCGCCCTCGATTGCAAGTGGTTCTAGCAATTATTGTCCAAGGTCGGACACGTCTTCATTTGATAATGTTGAATAAGAAAGTACTAGTAACTTGTTGTTTTTTTGATATGTTGTTAAATATATATTCCTTAATATAAAAAAACATCTAAAATAACTAAAACTCTTTCTCTGAATAAGTATTAGACAAGTTTCCAAACTGGGAGAGCGCGTGGACGCGTCATGGTAATTTAAGAACAATGTTTTGAAAAAATAATTCAGTTATACTATGCAATATAGAGATACTTTTTAAAGTGCAACACATAGAAATAGTTGTTAGCTACTTTACAAAAAAAAACAGCACATAATATTATTATGTTTACATGAAAATTTTGCACTGGACGCTCTAAATTAAGCCTTCTGAGAATGGCCGATAGCTAAGGTGATAGGTTTTTATAAATATAAAATAGTATAAATATTCGACCTTGACCAAATCAGAAAAGCAACAACAGAGGGCAGCAGCGCTTACGCGGCGACTCCTGCTGCGCTGCAAACGCTTTCTAATCTGATAATGCGTCGGTTATGGCGGCGTGCGTGCTTCCACCTACCCTTCTAATTCGATTTGTACCCTCTGCTAGCCACATGCCACTGCATCTACTGTCCCCGACTTCTGCTGTTTTTAATTAACGGATAACAACTTAAACCGTTTTAATGATGCGTTGTGATAACTTTTATAAGATTTAGATTGAGATCTTAAAAGTGAAAGGGATAATATCTGA
Organism: Apomyelois bistriatella; assembly: GCA_947044815.1. Lineage (NCBI taxonomy): Eukaryota > Metazoa > Arthropoda > Insecta > Lepidoptera > Pyralidae > Apomyelois > Apomyelois bistriatella. The sequence goes on from OX345693.1 coordinate 7,142,855, forward strand.
GTAAATGCTTTTGATAAGTATTCAGATATGTAATATGCTATATTAGTTTATGGTGGCTTATAGGACGTTGAATCAGACTATTCTATGGGAAAAGGCTTTGATTTCAATTCGGAGTGATTGGAATCGGAGGAAATTGGAAATGCTTCTTTTATAACAAAAAAGTCACCTAATTTTTGTACCTACAGGTTTTTACATATGGTATTTATTTTACAAGATTGCTTATTCAGCTTCAAAGAGTTAGATAGACAACAGTGCAGTATCCTAATTCATCACCAAAAACTAAGCCTTTTGGCTCTCGAAGCAGGCTGCAGGCGAGGCCAACCCTCGGGGCTGGAGGGGTGCGGGGGGCTCCCGGAGCACCTGCGGCCATGATTGATGACACAACAATCGCCATGATTGCTGACGCCATTAGCTGAGATCTCGCTGACGTTGTCGTCTCCTGCGTAGGTGCAAACAATGATTAAGAAACTTATAAATGGGATTCGTCTAATGAAGCACTGCCTGGTATATTTTGTTGTTTACTTTTTATGTAAAACAAAAATTGATTGTGATCATTGTTGTACGACCTCGGTCATAATATTTATTATAATAAAACAATTCTAGTAAATATACATTTGCGTACCGGTATGATCCCAACTTAAAAATATACTTACCATTCTCCCCATGGATGACGTAAAAGGCGACTAAGGGATCACCAAAAACGAAAGGCAAAGAGGCTCTCAACTGGTGGTGACGTCCACCAACACAAGCTTTCAAGAAGAGTTGACATGTAAAGTAAGGTAGTACCTAGTTTATTTTTATTTATTTACCAAAAAACAAACATAAGATACAATGTAAATACAATGAGTACAAAGATATTATCTATATAGTATTTCATAATAGACAAGGCAGACTGGCGTGTGCATAAAATTGTGATAAGGTAAGTAATAAAAATAATTGTTTCTCGAAAGCAGCTATAATATATATTATTCTGAATTTTATGATGAAACAGTAATAATATTTTGTCTGTACTTACATTTAGTATTTTTGACTAAAATTGAAAGAGCATAATAAAAAAAAAATTGTCTGTCTATCTGTATATCACGCTAATCTCCAAAAGTGCTGAACCTATTTACTAAAAAACCTGAATTGCTTGCAAAACAATTCGTGAAAGTTTTGAACTTTAAATGTGTTTCAGCAAAACATTTAAAGTTTGTTTCTTCAAAATCGGTTCATCAAAAATAAAGTTATCGTCATTTGAATGAACTCAAGGCACGAGTTTGCCTGCAAATATATAGCAATTTCGAACGAATGCACCAAATTGGAAAAGTTTTTTTTTAGGTTTGGTTATTGTCATGACAAACTTTGTATATAAGAAAAACGGGGATTTCCTGAATTCCCGTAACAGCTTTATTGAATTTCTGTCTCTACATCACAAAGCAAAATAATATTAAGGCAACTTTTTAAACAATATTTCCTATCTTATGTACTTAAATAAAAAACCGCTTATATACGTCTAAAACTCCAAGCGTATTAATTTTGAATTTACACGAAAGTCCGATACGACACCGATTGGCAAGTAAACAGAGGACGCGAGTGCTGTGAGGCGAAGGAGGGATGTCGGCAAACCCGGGCGTTTGCTCGAAAAAGCCAAGCGAGCTCGGGGCGGTCGGCCACAAAATATGGAGAGTATGAATAGTTACATTTCGGCCCTTATTAGAAATGTTTGAAGTGTGTGAATCTACAATAAAAATAAATCCAATTTTTGGGATGGGTTAAAAATGGTTAACCGTCAGGACACGTGACCAGATCGAAAATTCGTTAGACGAAGGGAGAGTAGACCGCCGGCGCAGCGTTGCAGAGGAAATAATATCCTCTCTTTTTCTACCACGCGACAAAAATGTATGCCTGCTCCGGTTTTCTGCTGCCGGCAATCCCAGAGTGCAACCCGTTGTGACAAAATCATATGTAGTATACTAGTAATACTTCATTTTTATGTTACTAAGTAGACAAAACAGGCGGCTTACTGGTTATTTGATCAATATTCAATTATTATTCACGCCTACTTTTAAGCTTATTAGGAATTCATCGTACAACTGTCATCGTTTTACAAAGCCTGGAGTGTGTTGATTACCTCGAAATAGTGCTATTATACTGTACCATTACAAACCTACATACACATACATCAAACGACTATACCAAAACACATCTGTAAAATCTAAATATTTATACATAACTATTATTAACGATAGCTAACATAACAGGATATAACAAATGAGTTAAAGTTATTAATAAGTATGTAATCTTAGTCAGGTTATCAGGAAAAAGCATTACTTAAACATTTCTGTAATCATCTTTATTTTACAACCGGACCGAGCAAACACGTCGTCTCGGGGGATCCGCTCATTAGTTGCTCAAACACGCCGGCGGCCACTTTGACAAGCGCCAGGACGGGTCCTCTCCGGCCGGCAAACCCGGCAATCTTCCCCTTCAATGATCTAACGGCAACTATAAAGAGCGATCGGGTCGACGGATAGTAAATAGACGCGGTTATTTACTCGCACAGTACATGCCTTATAAAGGCCAAGAGCAGATCCTTAATTAATTATATACCTATATACCTTTATACTCTACAATGATAATATAACCTCTTTGAACTTTAATGAATAGTAAAATAAATTTAAATTTTAGTAAAATAATATACTTTAATTTGTCCATCTTATTATTTATACAGTCTGCTAGTGAAATATGTAGAGTTTGCTCTATTTATTTTACAAATTATTTTATCCCATAAGAACTATATCAAAATTACATCCCATCGGATAAACTACGAGTATAAAAATATGAATCAGTTCAGTACCACCTGCATAACGTTTTCTGGCTAAAATTTTATGTTATTTGCGTGATCATGTTTAGAAGTAATTAAGTGCACTGAAATTTTTACGATGTATAAAAAATCACAATGTTATTCTACCAATACTCACCGGCTTACTCTATAGTTAAAAGCTCTACATAACTAGTAGTTATTAAGAATAGTAGTTTTCCTTTAGTTCGATGACGTAACGCGAGTTGATACGTTTCCTATAATATTATACCTAGTGACATCTAACGGTGTTCCTGCGTATCGCTTAGCAAGAATAACTCGGGCAGGACCCGTTTCCTTTGAAAAGCAGGAACAAAATGGCTCGTGTCCACAGCAAGCAAGGGCGATAGAGCGCGCCATCTGCTCTACATTATTTACTGTTTCGATACTAAAGTTTTGAACCGATGATGTTGGTCCTTTCAATGTCGACTATTTTACTGTTTGTAAGCCAAGTGTATTTGATCCTTGCTATAACTACTAGATGGCAGTTTATGAGCTGGTTTCAGATCTGATAAAAGTATATTATAATTTATGGTGAATTCCTACCTACTTATATAAATTTTTCTACCTCTAATTTATCACATAAGTACAATTAATTAAATAAAATACACAAGCGATTGTAATATTATTTAGATCACAAAATATCATGACTTTTTATATTAATGTCGTTGTTAAATAATTTTAATAAAATACATATACTTACTTAGGTTTTTAAAAAAATATTTCTTTATTTTAGATGGCTTCATTTTTAATAAATATGATTTTTGTAGATATTTATTACTTAAACTTAAATATTTTACTTAGATTTATCGTTTGTATCGTTTGTAGTTGTAGTCTAATATCGCAATTTTATTTTAAATTAATTGAAGGTGTAGGTAATCTCTAGTACTCCCAAGAACGTCATATATACAATCATTAAAATAATACCAAGTCACCGGGTTTTAGAAAACTGCTACAAAAAAAAACAGCTCCTAATTCTGATAGGAGCTCGATAGCCTAGCAGGCATATCGGTAGATGGCAATCATTAGGCTAGTGTCAGATGCCCTTACGCAGCCTGAACTCAGTGCCCTTAGTGCGAGTTTTTCTTAACGCAGACGCTAGCGACTGCGTGAGGATTTTGTATGGATTTTTTTAGTTGCCTTACTATCCGCCAGAGGCGCTTTACAGCCCTGCCGTACAAAATCGCTAACGCAGTCGCTAGCGTCTGCGTTAAGAAAAACTCGCACTAAGGGCAAGGCCTGAAAAATCTGACAGTGTCGGCCACTAACACTGATCATGTTTTTATTGGTCTGTTTTCCCTGTAAATTGGTTACGGAGGTCAAATGGCAGTCGCTTCCGTGTGATAGCCAGTACCGCCAAAACTAGGACCATGATTAAGTGAGCATACCCTGAGCGTAAGTTGAAATGCAACTTGGAAACGCGCTTGGAGCATGATAAATTTTGTTAGGATTTAATTCATTTATCTTAACTCTGTGTGGTGTAGACAAAGAGAATGTCCAAGTTCTAACGGTAAAAAAGGAACTCTATTTTGAATAAGTACTTTTTTAGTTACATAACATGTAGAAATTATGCTATGGAGGTACTTTTCAGCAAATTACGTGCATACATTAGTGTAAAAGAAGGCAGGATGGCTTGTATATTATATTTATAATATAGCGGCAATCGTTAATAAAACCACATGTGGAGTTGTCTAAACTTACCTAGTATTGTATTAGATAATACTAGGTTAAGTATATAGCGTCATTTTTCCTTGCACACATTTTTAGTGTCTTGTATGACGATAAGTTTGCCCATGAGATGAGCGCACCTACGAGAAGGTTTTGAAAAAAAGTCAAATTCCGTGGTTTAAATCATTTATACTTTATTTTTATTTTTACAGCATACTTCATCTGTACATTCAATTCAACCAAAAGGTTGTTATTTATACAGTCTTAATAATAACTATAACTAAATAAACGAAACTACCACGGTGCTTGTTAATTAAAAACAAAACATGTATTAAATAAACCATTCAAAAGTTTTGACCTTGTAATTGAGAAAAACCGAGAGAGCACTGCTAACAACATGTGACGTATGTAAAAGATATGTTACACGCTGAATGAGTTTCATGAGAGCTCATTATAAAAAAGTTTACACTTATGTGAAAGTTACATTTTAATAGAATTAAGAGAGAAACTTGAAAGCTCGCCCATTAATATATTCTAATTAGTTTAATTAACATCGCGTAACGCCGCTGGACGCGGCTCGCTACGCCGACTTACACAAGGTTCACGATATACGTAGTTTCTCTCCTAGTTCCATGCCAGTCCGAACAGTTACCTTCTTATAATAAGGGGAGTTTTTATTTACATTAGATTCCCTATCGCTACACACTAATGAGTATTCTGCTCTTCTTAAATAAACATGTCTTATTTATTGTCAATCAGCACGCAGGAAATCTGAAGTAATTTTCTCCATTCAATATAACTACATTTAGTCTTACTATAAAAATATTCTTAAAAATCAAAGTTTGGTCGAAAACAGGAATGTGTAAAACATTTGACTAGAATTTACTAAAACTTAACATCGACCTAAATAAATATAACATACATCAACATTTTCAATCAATATCAGTTACAACTAACACCTTTAGAGGCGTTTCATTTGGAATTTGCTACAAACTGAGATCTTATAAATTAAATTACATATAATGACACACAAAACATACTCAAAAATAAAACTATTCACAACATTCACAAACATCTTACAGTATCAAAAATATTATACTTTTTTTTGTACCATATGAGCTGCTACATGGCAGCTAGACACAGACCAACGAAGCCTCCACTGACAATTTAACAGAACCTACTTATTTTAAATTTTCGATTTTGAAACATCTTATGATTCTGAAACAGTACTAAGTATAAGTTTACGTCAGATTTACCCGTTCGCGTGTAAGGTTTTGGCACTAATCACAATAAAGATAGAAACTCCAACCCTGCCCCTATCACTGGGATGCAGCCTAAAGCGTACCAGCCGCGCGCAAGTGTCTACCTATGTCACCTACAGTTACGCTTTGAAAACATTTTATTATCACCACCCGCAATATCAAATACTACACTATGCCATGTTAAATCACTAGAGCCCAAATACGTGTCCACACTGCTTGCCCGATTCAAGTAGAACTTAGAAGAGAGGAGAGTTACATTGATACCAACATTATCAACCCAAACATGACTCTCACCAGTTAAGGGTTTTAGGGTGATGGATGTTACCGGACGCTTTCTGGACGCGGACATTGCTTTCTGGAAAACAGTTATTTTACTAGATCCTCATTACCAACACTGTACTGTTGGTAAATACAAATATCTTCTAACATTGTACATTTAGTTTTATGAATGTCGCACATGGTAAACACATATAGCAAAAACATCTTAAAAATTGTTATTATTTCAACCAGGATGTGGAAAGCTACGTTGGTTGTGATAGACTCGAAAATATGTTTGAAAATCTTTAAATACATTAAGATTATTAATTGTGCACATTTATTGATCTTCATGCGAGTTGATAGTTCATAAATTTCAGTCTTAAATTAGATTTTGGATTCAACGGAGATCAAATCTACAGAAGTAAACTAGATTGTCGATTGTATCAATCTATAATACAATTTAAACCAATCTATAAATAACATAAATCTACTCCCTACAGCTGTACTTTATATAAATAATGTGAGATCAATAGACAATTCTTTTACGTGATTTTAAAGCAAGAGCATTAATACAATGTCAACTTTTTGCTCCGCAAGTTTCTTATCCGCCCAGGTGTGCGACAAAAAAAAAACAAATTTTAACAATAAAATTCGTATGGATTCATAACATTTCGATCAATATAAATCTGAAAGACCTTTGTCAGTGTTGATTGTCTTTTGAGAAAGGCTTTTATTTATACTACAGCTTTCGCGTGAATTCTCAGATGTAACTAATGTAGCCTGGTTTATTTCAGATCAAGGTCTATCTGTGTATCAAATTTCATCAAAATCCGCTGAAAGGATGAAACGCGGCTGAGTAACAAAATGGTGTCAAATATTAAAATTTATAAAACAAACTAATATGTACTTTAAATGTAAAAGTATTTGTTTCTTCATCCTTCTTTCACGTAAAAAACTGAACGTCGGATTGCCGTGATTTTTTGTATTGACATACTCGTAGTTTATTTTAGATAAAACCAGAGTGAGGCAGGCTACATTTCACACGAGCAAAGCCGCTAGCAACAGCAAGTTAGTAGAAATAAATATGATCAGAAATGTATGTCTTGCACGTCTGTCGGTGTGTCTGGCAGTTGTGTCTGTTCGGTGGCGGTGTGTTTGTGTGGCTGCACGTGCCTGGCTCTGGGTTCCTGCGGCTGGGTCTCACGGGCCAGCACTCTCTCCACGTGGCGAGCTACCAACTCTGCAGCGGCGGCCGGCGTGCGAGTCAGCGCGCACAAGTCGCCGATAGTCATCCTCACGCGCAAACCACGTGCGGCCGCCGTGATACACGCCACGGCTATTAGCGATGGTGGCACTAGCAGGAACTCCGTTTCTGTTGACAATGATGAAGGCTTTGTTAGATGGGATTTCCTACAAATTGGTGATAGAATTTTTAGATGTAGGTATTTTAAAAATAAAAAAAATGAAGATAATTTATTATGTAGAGTCAAAAGCTTACAAACTTTTACTTTTCATAAAATAGGTATTTTTATAGGATTACGTCGGTACTCATACGGCCACCGAAAGAATTTGGCCTATGTATTTGGTCATTGTAGGTATTTAATTAAAAAAATATAAATAGAGCACTTCATTATTTAATCCCTTCTTTCTTTACTTCTTATTTCTATCACACTATTAATTTATTACCCGCTCGTAATACCTATGCATGTAATGTCAACTTGTATGGCCAATTTTCCGAAAGAATAAGACTATAATGTAAAAATATCTATTTTAAAATCCAACCATACAGCGTTGAACCAAATAAACTCTATGATATCTGTTAATAAGATGAAATATTAATTTCAACAAAAAAGTACCTATATGAAAAAAGTTTTAATATTGAGATTTAATCAAACAGAAAAATAACGAATGTTTATTTTTACAATAAGGCATATTCACTATACCTACGAGTATAATGGAAACTTGACATTTAAAATGCATTTTTGTAAACCAAAACTAAATAATATGCCTTTAATCACCTACAATAATATCTGCAATGGACAAATTGATCTCAAAACCAGTTTATTGTATACGTTTTAATTTAACAATCAGACAGACAAGGGCATCTACTGTCGCGCACTCAGTCGGCGCGGGCGCAGGTAGGCCGCATCTGTTGCGAGATAATTAGTATAAGGACAGGTGGCTCGGACACCTTGCATCTCATCGCCTACTCGCATCACCCATCCTGTTCTCTACATGATAATTCATTTGATCTTAAAATAACTAAGTAAATTGAAGACAACGTCAAATATCAAAGTTGTCTTAAAGATTTATTGTCAGACTTGAAGGTCCCAAAATTCGTGTTACATTTTGCACAATACATGACGTCTATTGTTGTTTAGACGAATAAGGAAGGAGCCGAGCAGCTGCCATATTTGTGCATTCCGTCCCCGTCTGCATCTTTGTGTACCTACCCCGGGACAATAGCACGGGAATAATGGTAATTTACATCTTAAGTCATCTAGCGTAGGGCGCAGCTGCGATTTTGCCACGGCCTAAGACCCTCCTTCGTTCATTGTTCGAAGTAGTAGGCTTCGATTGCGATTCCCAATCAATAACTCTCCAAAGTGCCGTTAAATTTTGCACAAATCTGCTAAATGGTCCGGTCAATAAACTACCATTTTAGAATTTCGTTGAACATGAATAGAATAATAATACTATTAATAAAATGAAAGGGTTGGAAAAACTACAGAAACTGAGTTAGCGACAGAACTTTCATGTTTGGTTTTTTATCTACTTAGAATTACGTATTTACTTAGAATAAAAATTACAACCGTAATATATTAAAAAGGATCAAAATCTACACACAGTTAGGAGGTCAGGCAAGAACATATTTACGGAAATCATCACGAAATCGGATTCTCGGGCACCATTGAACTAGCTTTTGCCCGCGGCTCCGCCCGCATTTGCTCGGTTATATCGCGCCCAAAAGTAGCCTTTGTTTGACCCCTGGTCCTTAACTATAACCATACCAAATTTCATCAAAATCGGTCCAGAAGTTTAGCCGTGAAAGCTTAACAGACAGAGAGACTTCGCATTTATAATATTGTATGGATTAATAATTGGTGTGCAACGGTATAGAGGTATTGAACCATAACATACCGATATTATAAACTTAAGTAATGTTGGGTGTATCGCGAGGCGAAGGCAGCCAAGACGCGGCAGATGTGACGGCACCTGGCGCGACCCTTCCGTCCGCTACCTCCACAACAGCATAGGGTCACTGCCCACCTACACCCTACCCTCTACTATATCCTTATAAGTCATTAACGCTATTTGCTCAGAAAAACACGATTGCAACACGCGAGTGCATCGTAATTTTAATCAGAAAAACTAACCAAGAACCTTTATTGTACATTAATTAATACCGAGCTTAACTATCATATCCGGAGACCGTTGAAACGACAAAAGTAAGGGTTACCTACCTTTAGAATAAGGTACCAAAATTACTGTGCTATACGAGTTCGTTATCGTGATTGTGAATATTTATTAAACAGAGTTTGGGCTAATTATAAAATCAAAAACGTTCGTGGGTTCGCGTATCAGCGCTGATCTCCATATTATGGGCACCGAAGCGACGCGGTCCGTTGCGCGACAGGTTGCTTGTCAGTTGGTGCTGCAACATCTGCTGGCCTAACACACGCCAAGGGGCTCTGACCCAAGACAACCACCCCCGCGTCTTACCCTACTAATTGCCACAGTAGACATGATGTTTGTCCAACAGACATTGAAGACCGTTAATTTCCGTTTGAGAAACCTGTCTACCCCAGCAGCGAATCCTAATGCAAACATAGATGCGTACCTACAACCCTGCAAGGATAAAGGGTTGCAAATAGTTAATGTCTAATCGTGCGAAAAGGGTTGCAATACCACCCTTGTTTAGTTTTTATGTCTTATTTAAGAAACAAGTTCTATAAAAAGTTTACGACTATCAGTCGAGATCATCAATATTATATCGTACACTTACCTAAATATATATCGTTAATAAATACAAAGAATAAATTTAAAGTTATTCATGTCCGTTGTATAAAGTATTACTTTTTACGACTTATAATTATTTATGACTACAAAGCGTGTTTGCAATTGGAGGTAATGTTGAATAAAAAAACTGTCATAAAAAATAGACGCACCTACAAAAAGCCAAACAATAATCGCGAGGGCTGTCTCGGAAGTTGATAGGGTTAAACGGAAACGCGAGATCTGGTATCTCATTTGGATTTGAGTTTGAGGTTTTTAAGAAGACACATAATATAGCTAGCGGGTTAGATAGGGTCGATGGAGATGCCAGGTGCGCGCCGAGACGGTCTTTGTCGGGACCTTTTGTCGCGTCTCAGGTCGAACCGGGACTTCGCCGGGAGTCGGGAGCAACACAATGGCCGCGGGACGTCTTCAGGTATTGTCGCGAGTCAGCTGTCGCCGTCCCCTGCCTGTAGCCGTCGCATAAGTCGCCGAGGCCGTGACACGATTCCTTGCACTTTGGATCGAGCTTGAAGCTTGATTTATTTTAAATACAAACCATGGACCAATAGATATCAGTTGCATAGCTTATTTGGTTTTGGCCTTTAATATTATTTCTCAAACATCTGCTAAGATTTAAGAGCAACTGTATTTTCTACGCACAGTAGGCATAGGTAATTTTTGTCACTTCTATGATCTTGCATTGAATCGAGCTATGTATTTTATAATTTGTACAATCAAGATTGTGCGTAAATTTCGTCATTCAAATCGGCTCAAAAATTTTATTATTCTTAAAAAAATTGGCCCAGGAAATGATTCTTAACTTTAGAATAAGTATTGAGAAGAAAACAAGGAACTTTAGGGGTCAAACGGTGTTATTAACCCTTTCACACCTCCAGTAATGCGCGCGATCAGTTACCGGCAATTATGCAGTTTCCGGTGTAGAGCACCGACAAGAACATGACACCCGCTCGCGTGTACTTCTAAATTATTAGGTTATTCTTACTAATAAATGAAATTTAAATTATCTACCCCACTCATTTAGTTTATAACAAACACCTTGTAAGTATTTATTTGAAAACCACCCTCTAGCCATCAAAATAATAGTTATATATTTTTTCTAAGCATACTACATTTTCTAAGCGGTATTTTAAAACGAAATTATGATAAAATCCATAATATTCAGTATTTAGTCAAGTATCGTAAAAAAAAAATACAATTTCATTCTGAAAAAACAAAACAGGATCGTACTTAATTATCTAATGTTCTAGAAACAAGAGACATAAAATGGTATAATGATCGCGTTTAATGCGCTTGTATCGTAGTTAGTATCGGAATCCAATGCCACTACACAAGGGTAAACATCTGACAGTCATAAATAACTGTTATCAGGCTCCGATGGACCATACGGGTGATATGAAAAAATCCTTATTCGTTGAGGCAAATTAAATTTCGTTAACGCAGTAACTACCTATTATTGATTACATTGTTTCTCAACGTCACTTCGTTTTGTCTTATTACAGTTTAGGTTTATAAATTATTGTCGCCGCTTTTTCTCCACTTGCGCTTTGGAAGTGGTGGTAAACTTAATTGTCTCCATTTCGAGACTGGCAAATTTTGCTTTTGTCCGGATGTCTGTCTGTCTGTCTGTCTGTCTGTTTGTTGCGGATAGAGGTCGCGCATTTTTTAACGGATCCTAATGAAACTTGGCATACGTGTTCCTTGATTTTTTTAATTTTTTTTTTTTTTTTTGAAGTTACTATGGAAAAAAACCTTTTGATAACAGACTAGGAAAAAGAAAAGAATTAACAAAATGGGAAATACCTATCTATAGTTATGAAAAAAAGGGAAAGGGGGTTAAACCACTAGTATAAGTAATGATTGACGTCAATATCTGATAAGAATATCCTGTATTGAAATAAACAATTTGATTTGATTAATGATGTCTTCAAAAAGAACTTTTATTCGTAGAGATTGGCACGAGCTTTAGTCGATTCTTATCCTTTTAAAAGGTTTTATCTTTTGCTGATAACAATGAAAAGTTTTTTAACCTAATATTTAATAGGCACCGATGAATTATCGAAATCATTTAAATTATAAAACTATGTATGGTGGTTCATAAGCCATTAATTATTTATGTATCTAGGTTTTTAGATAAGTTTAACTACAAACTTGTAGGTAGTAAAGCTGAAATTAACTATTCTAAAACATAGTATCAGTTTAGAAAATCACAAATAAAAATTAATAGTTATTATTATTACATAAAAAAATAGGTACATAAATCACTATTACTACATAGATTAAAACAAAGTCGCTTTCTCTGTCCCTATGTCCCTTTGTATGCTTAAATCTTTAAAACTACGCAACGGATTTTGATGCGGTTTTTTTTAAAAGATAGAGGGTTTCAAGAGGAAGGTTGAAGGTTCATGCGAAGCCGGGGCGGGTCGCTAGTATTATACAAATTGCAAATGTTCTTTAATCTTTACGCGCAATAAGTATAGTATACTAGTTCATACCAGTAAATTTAAGTACGTGTTTGCTTGCTCTATTAACAAATATTCCAAGTTAACGCCATGCTCACTGGTCAGGTAAGCGCAGGCGCAACCCTTGTCCAGAGTTTAACACGTTAGGGTCACTGTTGGTCAATGGCAATTACGGTATTACGGTTAGCTAAGGTGTTTAGCTCGGTTATTTTTATAACGCTATGAATGTAGTAGAAAAAAATGCTTCCGTTGCACTTTGTAGTATATTAACTTTCAATTTACAATGCAATTCTAACTACTTAGGTAGTAAAAAAAGAAAAATCTTTATGACTGAACTGTTAGATAAATTTCCATTTAAATATCTAGAATTCCCTAAGGTATACTTATACCTTATTAACTGATAACAGATACAAAGCTTTCAAGGCTTTAACCACAAATTTTTACGCAGTAAAGTTTAACTAGATGATATTATACTAAGTATACTTACAAAGCATCCACATATATGATCAAGATTTATGCTGCATATTTAGTTGTAATTGTAAATATTGTTTTCACTGTAATTACCATAGTACCTACTGGTAACTGATGGTTTATTATAATAGATGTCCAATAAAAAATCAAACCATACTAATAAAACAGTATTTAACTGAAGACGATTCTTATTACACCAATTTTAACTAGACACACGTGCTCGTAAGAATTAAGATTTGCATATTATAATTTAACGTCTAACTGGTTCCAACATCTCCCTCTGTATATATACATAATCATGAATTGAAATTTGTTTAATTTTCCAGCGGCTGTGCTGCACAGTTATTTTTATATGTTATCTAAAAGTATTTCGAGTAATTTGACAATAGGAGTGGTTGAGGGTCAGTGGCTGAGGGGAGCTGGCGCGGGCGCAAGGTGTGCGCGATATCAGTGCGCAAGCGGCGGCATGTGCGCGTTCCGATACACGCGTCCACCCCTAACACGCCACGTCCTGCACCCATTATAAACAAAGGGAGGAACACAATAAAACAGGCATTGGACGATTGACCCTACACCTACCTATCAAACGATTCACGTGCAAAAAATATGTAACTAAATTGTTAGTATGTATACAAAATAATTACATTGAACAATGACAAGCCACGTCACATCGCCCAAGTCCCTAATTTTATTGATACTTACAGCATAATGAATGAAATAAATGAATAATAAATTATTTATTCAAGAAACTAGTCTCATATGTGTTAATATAAACATAATGCTAGTGGTGTTAGTAACTTCTAAACTAAAATACCAGGAGAAATATTAACTATGTTTCCCATTGCCTGCTGAAGTGGCACGACAAAGGTTTACGTACAGACAGTCGAGCCTGCTCGCGACAATACTTAGGATACTGTTATCGCTCTCCCGCACGCGGCGCACCAGAGACGCGCATCTCTTGCGCAATGTAGTATAAAGCAGTCTACTCTAGCTTCTTCGAACATCCCTGAAGCGCTACAGAAGCGAGGCAGCCGCATCAGCACCCTGAATGCGTTATTATACTGAACGCGGAGAGCGTTGTAAGATTTTTTAGTATATCTAGCCCACAGACCGCACGTATAAAAGGACGTGCAGAAGGCTCTGAAAAGGGTTATTTTGACAACCCTTGAACATCGTGCACACCTGCGAGCCACCATATTCGCTCTCACTGAAAACGCCCTTCGTTCTCTCTCAATATTGTATAGGAAAATACCTAGGATATGGCCATATCAAATCTAATTGTGTTCGCCAACTATCAAACAATGAATAAACTTACCAGTATAACAGACGGAGGTGAGGGTAAGTGCGTGCGTGCGGACGAGAGGATTCGCCCGGCCCCACGGCACTCGGGCCAAGAACGGCTCCACGAAATCAAAAGCAGTCGCTATCGACAATTGCCAGTTTAACCGCTGCAAGAGCATCACCTCCCATTGCTGTAACAAATAACACCCTAGTAATTATGTGATATTTTTTTGTGTCAAGCACCCATAGTTACACGAAAGTATCTAGTGTTACTACATTTGCCATTCGATTTCGCTTAACCAAAGGGCACGACCCCGTGTGAATATTAAAATCACTTTCAAAGAAGATTCGTAGTTCTATTCATCGATTGCTTTAATTTATATGCAACGCAATTACAGTACGCTTGTTAGGTGTATTGAAGAAAGGACAAATAGGCATTCTTTACAGTTGAGTCGTAACCGTCATACTTGATGAATCTGGCGGAAACCGCAGAAGTAGCAAATCGTATAACAAAAATAGTAAGTAAAGGGAGCGACCATGGGACCGGTGGTATCTCAATTTTTTGCACAGGGAACTCCTATGAAATTAAAATAATAGGGGTCGATTTACACGCAGAAAATACTACTAAGGCTGCTGGGATAGGGAAGCTCCATAAAAGATACTTTGGCTTCTTTTACTTTTAAAAATAAACTGTAAAGAGATAAACTAGAGTGAATGGTATCATCTAAATTAGTACAATAATCTCTGTCCTCAAGTTCATTAAACTAACTATAGATAACTAATTCTTATTATATTGGGTTTCGAGATAACAATATTTTGATGTCTCTTTGTCTCAGGATATATAGCTACAATCAATGTTTTCGATATCAATAAAAACAAGACCCAAGAGTCAGAATATATTTTATTCAAGTCATGCTCAAGTGGCATTGATGCGTGAATGCAACTGGCCCAACAAAATACGAGACAAATTAATGAAGGTATGTATGGGAAAGTGGTAGGAGTGCAAGTCGAGCACCATATGACGTCATTAAGAATGCGTGGTGGCGACCTATCGCGATCATCGCCCGAATTAATTGCAAGGAAGTGTGTGACTATGATGCCATACGGGGTCTCAAAGTAACAGAGGGTTTTCTCACGATACATTAAATTATCATATTATCCATTTTAGTATCTCATGGAATTATGTAAGTAGTTCCGCATGTCAACTTGCAGAAGCGAATTAGGGTGCTTGCTTATACTAAGGCTTATACGACAATGTTGGAATATTAAATATGTCACCTGATGTGTGAGTGCGGCAGTGGCAGAGGCGTGAGAATTGGGCGACATAAGTCACATTCAATGCCATACCAAACTAATCGATTCAGTCACACCTGCCCATGCTCGTAACATAATGACAATTATGACAATTTCGTTCACACCGCAACCACATTGTGGGAAGTTGGGAACAGAGGACAGCCATTGGTAGACACTTTTTGATATTTTAAAGAGTACCATTAATTATAGCTATGAGTAGGAGTGATGTTATCTCTGATAGGCTCGTGCCCACATTTCCGTCGGAAGCATGTAAGCAAGTCAATTCAATATCGTCACAGGCTGTAGCTTACTTAAGAAGGGCGACAATAAGTGCCTTGGTCACTACAGTGTGTCAAACTCAAGGAAGAAGTAATTGCCGGAAACGAACATGCGACTTTAAGGAAACGGGCAATATAAAGTCCTCTAGGGGTGAAGGAGTGACATTTGACTCAACTAATCGAGTTCATTCATAGTGAAATCAAAACAAAGAATAACTGCGGTCGCGGCAGGATGTATGGTGCATGGCTTCATAGGAACCACTTGACCTTTTTGTGACTTTCACGTATGTGTATTGTGCGCCTTCTAAATTCCTGAGAGAGAGATAATTTGTATCTAATTATAATGTAAATTTGTGTCAGAAATTAGAGTTTAACTTAAACAGGGGCTAAATAGAACTTTATAGAAGTCATCATTAGCACTACATTTGAAAATATCATAGGCCACGCGTCCTTCTTGGTGCCTTAGTTGAAAGGCTACATTAGTATTTGGTCTGAAATAAATATTTTTAGTTTTGTTTTTCTATAAAATGATGATTAAAGAAACCTTTTTCATAGGCATTCTCAGTTACATGAACAATAATCAGAAAGGACCGAAAATATACTCCTAAAATAGCGTTGACGAAGACTGGCTACTGGACCATGATCAAGCAAAATAAATAGGTAGGTATACTTTTATAATACTGACATTACCAGAAGTACTTGACAAACATATTTTTTAAGGTGATACCTCGGTGAACACTAGCGCCACCTTCATTTAAAAATCATTATTCCCTGAAAACATAAGTTATCATAAATCCGTCTTTTGTAATTAAGGTTCTGGATCTGAAGTTAATTTTAAACATATTTAATTATTAAATTAAAGTTCCCTATATTTACAATTTGCAATATTGCTAAAAACGGCCACTTTTAGCAGTTTTGCAATTTGTAACTATATGGAACTATAATTTAATAATTTAATATGATTAAAATTTACTTCAGATCCAGAACCATAATTACAGCAGAGGGATTTTTGATAACTTGTGATTTCAGTGAGTAATGATTTTTAAATGACAGTGGCGCTAGTGTTCACCGAGGTATCACCTTAACTAAAAGGGGTCTCCGATGAACTAAGGTAAACAGTACCCCTTGTAAGTATCAGTACCCCTAGTATGCGTTTTTCTAAACGCAGACGCTAGCGACTGCGTTAGGATTTTGTATGGAATTTCTTAGTTGCCTTACTATTTGCCAGAGTCGATTTACAGGTTTGTCATACAAAATCGCTTAAGCTGTCGCTAGCGCCTGCGTTTATAAAACCTCATACTAGGGGCACAGTAATTCAGTTGTTGAAAAAAAGTTGAAAAATTGTCAAAAAACACTTACTCTAACTTCATGCGGGTAGACTGAGTTGTCAGTGTATGCGCACAGTAGATCCACAGACAGCGGATGACATTGGCGGAACTTCGAGGCAAGGAGCATGGCGGTGACGGCCAACAGTTGCAGCTGCTGCCGCGAGATGGCGCGCTGAGCGAGGAACCGGTCCATGTAGCTCACGGCCAGGGGAAACACCTGCTCTTCACATTGCTGCTCCTCGCAAACCTGATTGCCAATAAATGCACCTTGAGTACATAAACATTTTGTTTGTTTAATGTTTGCGTTCTAGTTTAAAGATCTGCTAAGATGAATGAGGCTTTGTATAATATCAGGTAAAGTTTTTTTTATTATTTTTAGTATTTGAGGAGAACTCTTGGTTCACACTGGAATGTCAGGGTGCAAAGTATTATTATTTATGATAAAAATCTATATTTGTGAACTGAAAAACATAGATCAAACCGAACTTCTGACAAGGCTAACTTCCTCTTTGGTGAAAAATTAAATCCATTCCACAGATCTGGCGTGATTGATAACAAACATACATAAATCAATCCATCCACTTTCAATATTACGTATAGGTATACTTTTGGAGCCCGGAAGCCACTAAATATAACATTTCTCAGTTCTGTCTGAAACTCTGAACTGACCTAGCTTATCTCTATTTGCGAAATTTTAGCTTCATAGGCCAAGTTATAATAACTTTGCAGATATATACAGGCCTTTCTATAAGTATTTAGAGGTTCATCGTCAATAAAAAAAAATGAGGGTCTAGTTTATTTATGCACCCATAATACTGTCGCTATGGCAGTAAACTTTTTACCTGGCGCGAGTACTTTCAGTTAAAGCATTAAGATTCCCGTGTGCATTCAAGAGGTAAGTTATATAAAAAATCCAGTAAAAAAGGGTTTCCGTTGATAGGCGTTCCTAAGGGCTCTTTCTAGTCTCACTCTGACGCAAGTTTCACAATCGCTTTAGTACAGAATGAAGAATAAATATTATAAATAAGTATCACCAAAATTAAAGAAATAGTCGTCGATATAGAAAATTAAGCAATTATCAAAGCATTATAAAAGAAATTGTTCGTTATTATTTGGATAAATGATCATAATCATCATAACACTAAAGTTAAGGGTCAAAGGTTAGTTAGTGATACTGTAAAAATCACTATTAGACAGATTCCTAGTTCGGGGTCTTAGACACTTCTTGACAGTTATTGAAAAAATCTAGATCACCACATAACATTTAGGCAGTAGTCTTTCAAGTGGTTCGTGATCATTTCTTAGAAATGAAGTGAATACATTTGAATTTAATTTCATTGTACTCGGTCTCTTAATCAGTTTCTTATACTCTGTGGTCTAATAGAAAGACGAAGATAAGCATAAAAAAATGTTGTGTTTTTGTCGACTATAGTTGAGAAACCATAACATGTGGAATGAACGATTCCAAAATATTTTAAAATTCGAGATGAAAGGCATAAGAAAAATACTTAGGCATATACTGAAAGCTTAAATTTCATTACCATCTGTAGGTAGAATATAAATAACATTAGTCATCATCTTATCGAGAATAATCTCATTCATTTAAAACACCGAATAAAAAATAAACCATTGTAGTGGTCAATGACATTTAGTTTAGTCTCAGGAAGCTTAATTTGCTATTATATTGTTGTACGCTAAAGATAAAACTTTTTGTTTAATGAATGTCTTTAAAAAATAAAAGGTTCAGTTTCTCACCTCCAACATCCATGTGGTAACAACTTTCCGCATGAAAGGCTGAATGTCGATCTGCACGTTTTGAAAGTAATCAGTGTGCAGAGCATGCAATCTCTCCAAGTCCATCAGGTTTAGAAGGATGCGAGGGTCCCGGTCCAAGACTCTGTCTGGCCCTGCGACGCACATGTCCACAGCTCTCCTACTGCTACCTGAATTCTCCAAGTTTTCGCCACAGGACAAATCCATTTTGATCACTATTCAAACACTTTTCGATTACACAACAATCTCATAAAGTCGTTCCGGAAATAAAGTTCGAAACTCGCGCAATTTTACGTCTGTTTGTTTACAAAGGCCTCAAGTAAGGAGTGCTACTCAAGACCGCACAACCGCCCAGTGAGCGGTTTACAAGAGTACTATAGCATACGGTTGTATCGGACCGCGTGTGTACTCCACAACTCGCCCCACCAAATTCCCTTACACAAGAACCCTTTTAAAAAACTAGGGTCAAGCGCGAGTCGCACCAGTTTTTACGCGATAAATTTTATGCAACTGGTTGCGCTTAAAATAAAATGGTAATAAGTACCTCGTCTGTTTCAATGCACAATGAAACTGTATAAAATAGCAACATGAACCAAATACTTGCTTGTTACATAAAGGTATCTTAATATCTGTAAAAAATATTTTAAATATTTTCAAGATTATGACGACCGGTTACTTAGTTGAAGTTAGGTAAGTCCGGATCGTCAAAATGAAGGAATCGTAAATCATACGACCGTTTAAAAAAAAACTACTAATAGTATATCCAATAATTGTTTTTGCCTAAAAAACTAAACCGACTTCAATTCCTCAACTAAAAAGGATGAAATAATTAATACAATGTTGTTTAAATATGCTTCATATCAAAAATTTTAATAAATCTGAAGTCGGTGCCGGTTAATTTAATAAAATATGCTAATTAACGAGCCAGCAGCTAGTCAACGAATTCGTAAAATTGGCACCAACTTCAAATTTATTAAAATTTTTGGTATGAAGCATATTTAAACAACAATGTATTAATTATTTCATCATTTTTAGTTGAGGAATTCAAACCGGTTTAGTTTTTTAGGCAAAAACAATTATTTTATACTTTTTAGTTTTGAATACGCAATGCCTTACAACTAAAAAGTTGTAAACACTTTGCATTTTGGAAAGTCGGGTAAACGTCATCAGCGTCGTCTCACCTTATTGACATGGAATATATCAAAAACTACCCAAATCGCAATAAAATTTGAAGAGTTCCCTCGATAACTCCATGATTCCATTATCAGAACCTGATCTGATGACTATGGAACCATCTTGAAAGTATACCCTTTCTAACAAAAAAAAAATTTTACAAATCGATTCAGTGGCCTTCGAGTAATCGAGCAAGATATATTGCAATATAAAAAGTTGTAAATACCTCGCATTTTTGAAAGTGGGTTAAATTGTCTCACCTACGTCTCACCTTACTAACATGGAATATATCAAAAAATACCCATGCCCAATACAAAACTTGAAGAGTTCCCTCGATTTCTCCATGATCCCATCATCAGATCCTGACCTGCTGAATATGGGACCAATTGGAAAGTATACCCTCTCGGACTAAAAAAAAAAATTTCAATTCGGTCCAGCCGTCTTCGAGTAATCCGGTAACATACATAAAAAAAAAATTAAAAAAAAAAACACCGACGAATTGAGAACCTCCTCCTTTTTTTGAAGTCGGTTAAAAAACCGGAGTATATTCAAAAATTTTAATGCCATGAAAAATATAAAGTGCATTCAAGTACATAAGTGAACGCATACCTATATTTAAATAAAATATCATAACTATCCAATAGAAAGTTACTCCTTTCTACGGTATGGTACACTATCCCATATTTTTTTTCTTTAGTTCAACTTTTAAGTTACTACTAAGTAAGCTTACCTACTCTAAACTCAATAACTACTTTTTTGTGGCAAAATATCATACCATAACCCAACGTGACCGAAATCATGAGAAATGACAAGCGTAATGGAAATTATTGAATGTGAACTTATGATTGTAATTTAAACATGCTTTTAATTAAAGAAACTTTTGAGTATTACATAGCTATCTACATTTGATTTCCGTTTGGGACTCACAAATAGGTATGTATGTATACCTAACCTACGTGTAATTTACGTTGGTACCTAATTAGTATCATTATAAATATTTAAATAAGTAAGTAACTTTAATAAATTGACCTTCAGAAAAATTTATGACAAAATATTTAAATATTAAAAAATAAAAATAATAATGTTATTGATATTTTAATGGTCTTTTTTGCGTACAATTTTGTAACAGTGGAACGATTTCATTATAATAGAAATAAAATACGATATCAAATAAAATGACAATAGCACAATGAGGTCCTGTTGATTCGGAGGGCGCGTGACTGTGGAGGAATGGGAGGGCTGAGGGCAGCTGCGCGTGCGCCGGCTGCGCTGAAGCCGGTTGACATTTTATTACAAATCCGGGCACACCTGATCTTGAGACCAGTCATTATTATAATTCCATTCTCTTTTCAGACTCAGATTGTTTAATTTTCAAACGCGTGCCTTCTGTCCCCTTTATATCAAAGTAACTCACGTTTTATTAATTGGCCAGTTCGAATAAACTCGTATATTTATATATATATTCCAATTATTGTTCTACGTTATTGTTATTGTTAGGCATTGTGATATGATTTATTTATTGAACTTATTAATCGCAACCTGGTTTCTTTTCTTTGCTAAAATCGAACTTTGTGTTGTAATAAGGCAAATAATTAACTACAACCCTCCAATCGGTGATATAAACCAGGTTGATGAACGAAGCCAAACCAAAACATATAGCTGTTGCAGTAAATCCGGTTAGCTGGTCAAGCTGCTTCTTGCCAATCATAATTAGTCACCAGAAAAATAATTTATTTAGTAAGTTTAAAGGATTCACCCAATTTATTAGAAAACAAACTTTCACAAATTCCATCAAAGTTACAAGTCGAAATATAACATGTAAATGATCATCTGACAAATCAAAATGTAAAAAATATTATTTTCAAGAAGGTCATCAATATGTTTCGAGATTCTCTGTGACCGTGAATGAATGATACCTCTTTTTAGTGTATTTAGAAGGTCGCACACTTTTATTAACTCATTATTTAGTAGGTAAGTACTTAAATATATAAACTAGCCGTTGCCCGCGGCTCTGCTCTCGTGGTAGTTACTTGATTATATCGCGCCAAAAAGTAGCCTATGTTAGACTCCCGGTACATTCTGATGACCTCCGTGGCGTAATGGTTGACATGCCTGACCGCTACTCAGGAGGTCCCGGGTTTGACCCCCGGTCAGGTCAAGATGAAAATTGATCTTTTTCTGATTGGCCTGGGTCTTGGATATTTTTCTATAAATATGTATCTATTTGTTATAAAAATATACCTAGTATCGTTGAGTTAGTATCTCATAACACAAGTCTCGAACTTACTTTGGGGCTAACTCAATCGGTGTGATTTGTCCCTATATTTATATTTATTCATACCAAATTTCATCAAAATCGGTTTAGCGGTTTAGTTGTTAAACCGTAACAGGCCAACAGACAAACCAGCATTTATAATATTAATACAATAAATAAATCTATTTGTGGATTTTAAATTGAACAATTATACTACTTATATAATAGGAAGATTTTGAATTTTTTTAGTTAAGTTTAAGTACCTATCTATAAAGTACTATTGTGGGAATATTCTTGGGACGAAACCTAATTTATGTGCAATATAATGAGTATTAGATGAGATGGGTTGACAAATTGATAACTTTATAATTAGTGGTTACAAACATGATGGCCGCGTAATTTGACTATGCCATGTGGCGTGGTCTGGACGGCGATGGAACGCGGGAACTGTCCACTCGGAAAATCCCAGAGGAATACCAAATGTTATACATACTTAGTTCCAGTTGTGACGAACAGTTTGACATTATTTCGATCAATCTTATAAATACTAGGTAATGTCCTGTTTTTCTTAAACATCACAGATTACAGAATACTATTCTAGTATTAAAGGTTATTTATTAACTACATCCTACTTGCGTGGTCGATATTCTGTACAAAAAAAAGGTCGAAGGAGATATAGAACTTACAAAAAAGTCGTTGACCGATTTGGATATTGATGATGACGAAAATGTGGAAGAAATAAATGATGAACTTGGTTTGTCAATAACTATCGATAGACAACCCGCTGAAGTGATTCCTGACTATAATGATATTATTAAAAAAGTTCGAAAAGTGGTTAAGATTTTCCGAAGGTCGCCAACTAAAGATGATATGTATTTGCAAAAATATGTGAAAGAAGATACAGGAAAAGAATTAAGCTTGATTCTAGACTGCCGCACTCGCTGGAACAGCTTGCTTGATATGTTAGACAGGTTTTACAGTCTCAAAGCATGTATTGAGAAAGCTCTCATTGACATAGCATCTGAGATAAAATTTACGGATGAAGAATGGTACAAAATCAAAAATGTTGTTGACAGCCTACAGCCCTTTAAATTGGGTGTTGAAGTACTATGCAGAAGAGAGTCTACCCTAATAACTGCAGACACAACATTTCGATTTATTTTGGAGAAGTTGGAAAAGCAAGATACAGTTTTAAGTAAAGAACTTTCCGTGGCGCTACGTGCAAGAGTGAAAGAAAGACGTAGTATAATTACTGCTATGTTGATTTACTTACAGCATCCAATTAAGTATGACCAAGAATTGAAAACGCCCAATCCTACATTTGTAATGCCAAAAAAGAATAAGTTACGGCAAGAAATGAAAAACATTTTATGCAGAGTCATTAAAGACGATGCTGAGAACATAGAACTTGTAGATGACATAGACGTAGATGCAGATAATAGCCAACAATCTCTGGAAAATAATTTAACATTACAAGAGGAATTAGAAATGCAGCTAAAACAAGACAGTGAAGGTTACACTAAACAGACAGAAACTACAAAAGAGAAAAACTTTGATAAAATATTAAAGAAAGAAATGGCAGCATTTGAAACCGATGGAGTGAAAGGAAAATATTTGATTTTGTTGCACGACTATTTATTAACTATCAAGCCAACAAGCGTAGAGGCAGAAAGAGCCTTTTCGGCCGCTGGCTACATATGTAGTTCTATAAGAAGTAGGTTGGGAGATAAAACCATTGATGCCATTTGTTTTTTAAGATCATATTTTCAAAAAGAGAAGTGACTGATTATTTGATTATTTCATATTTGTGACTGATTATTTAATTATTTCATATTTTTAACGTTACGATTAATTATTTAGTAAGAAAAATTAAAAGACTATTAGTAAACTAAATTCATATGATACTCTTTGTGAATACAAAAGACTGATTATGACTATTACCTCAGATAAGATTAGAATTGATATTTTTAGTTAACTAGTATAGTACAAAAGTACCTACAAAGTTCTACCAAATATTGATATTTTTTTTATGTTTCTGGACTCGACCTTTTATTAATAAATAAGTAGCCAAACTGGTGAAATAATTAGCCAATTATTAGTAAGTAAGGCGTTGTTGATTTTTGTATTTTTAATAAAAAGTTGAGTATAACCATAATAAAGTTTATTATTTTGAATTCCATAAAAAAGCTATAAACTACGCGGGATCCCGCAGGATCCCGCTGTTACGAAGTCAATCCAGCAAAAATCCCGCGGGATTGGAAACAGTGCGGGATTGCAATCCCTACTTGCCAAATTTCAACTTAGGTAGATAAGTTTTTAATGTTTACTAAATGCGTAAGAAGTGACTTTTCGCTTGTATAAGTACCTACCATAGATAGCTATAATGTCGATAATTAATATCACATTGTTTAGTTGTTTCCAGTTTGGTTAGTACCTAGGTACATTGCAGGCTTTTTTGGCATCATGATAACATTGAACCATGAGGATGGAGGTAGGCTACTTTTGGTCGCGATAGCCGACATCCACGCGAACGAAGACGAAGGCGGAAGCTGCAAGTGGTATCTAACATTTTGAACATTGTTCTTCTCATTGGTTAAATTTATAAGTAAGTATGTCTTCAGCCATCTGTTTTACATCTATATAATACTTTACATTGAGTATAGTTGTGTTTTTATCTCTAACCCTAACATATAGGTAGTTACATACATACATATCATCACGCCTGTCTCCCGTAGGGGTAGGCAGAGACTAGAGATTTCCATTGGCTACGATACTTACATACCTCTCTCGCCTCCTCCACACTCATCACTCTCGTCGTACACTAATGTCTCCCTTTTTCAAAAGGTCTGCGATTTGGTCGCAGTATGTTTTACGAGGCCGACCCTGACCGCCGCTCCCAGCCAACTCTGGTATAGGTAGTTACTTAGAGTAAATATTGTTTTAACGTTCTGTCCATGCTCAGTCGGTCTTTACAAAAACCGATGAACCGATTTAGATAAAACTTGGTAAATATGGAGATTCTTTTAGTGTCGCGGAAATTAATCATCATCTTTCATAGGACCATTTGCTTGGAATGCAACCGAGATAGATTGAAATGATAATAGGTAATGATTGGTTATGTGTTTTGGTGAATGAAAGATTGATGTTAATATAAGATTCTTACGAGTATCAAGAGCCGCAATTCATGGAAGATACTTTGCTCTGCGGACATTGACAAATCAATGTATCAACGGTATCTATCGTAAACCGATTTTATAACAAATACAACAATTACAGCTTTCGCGCCATTTACACCGTATCTTTGTTTTTTTGGTTGTGGAATTAATCCACAATATGGCAATCAAACATAGGTATATAGCTTACTAGCTGTTCCCCGCGGCTTCGCCCCGCGTGGGACTCGGTTATATCGCGCCCAAAAGTAGCCTATGTTTGACCTCAGGTCGTTAACTACATCCCTACCAAATTTCATTACAATCGGTCCAGCAGTTTAGCCGTGAAGAGGTGACAGACAGACAGACAGACAGACAGACAGACAGACAGACAGACTTTCGCATTTATAATATTAGTATGGAAGTATGGATTTTTGCCAGTATCAAGTTTTATTTGAATTTTCTCAATTTAGTCAAGTCACTGAGTCAAGTCAGTAGTCATGTCTAGTCAAGTTAGAGGGCTAAGTGAAGCGGTGGAAAGATTTCACTTAGCATTATCTTGGAAGATTTTGGTACAAGTATTTAGTCACTTAGTTCACGAACACTTAGCGAATAATAATCCGCCTTTATTATGCACACAAATGCACAAATACTCGCAAAAACACAAACAAATGTTAGAAAATAAATACAATGACGATATCTGAGCTAGGCGCCAAAAACCCCACCACAGACTACGGAGGAGATACTATATGAATCCCAAACCCCACCGTGGTAAGCCACCTGGACCGTGGCCGTGGAGTCCGTGGACCGCATAGACCTATTAAATGTATGGACGGGAAATACCTACAAAAAAAACGTGTATACCTACAACCAAAGTGTAACATAAAATGGAGTCGTATATAGGGATGCCCAAAAAAATGTCGATATATCGCTATCGAGATATCGAGACACTGACTATAGTTCCGTAAACAACTTACAACCATTTTGATTGATAAAAATTGTTAATTTCATAAAAGTAGATACTCAAAAACTAAAAACATTCCCCTTCTCTATATATATAGTGTTATTGCTTTGTCAAATAAAATCTAGGGGGTTAAATAACATCTCTTAAAACCATGCAAGAACGATTGAGTAAGCGCGATGTCGCTATACATCATGTACTGCGCCATCTCGCTTACTCACTCGTTTTAAGGTGGTGTTTAGAGATGATATTAAACACCGGATATTGTGAGAAGAAACGTTTTAATTTTAAGATACACCTGTCACTTTCTTAAATATTTTCGGGAAGTTAGTTAATAGTTTTAGTGAGTTATTTTACCCCGTCATGCCCCGGTGTCAAAATTACATACACAACGGGTAAGATACAGTTATCTTGGCACGGACTTCAGGAGATGAGTAGGAGGTATCAAGTCAAATTAACAGATAATCTGCAGGTGCTACAGTTATAATAATAATAATTTATTTCAGGTAACAACATTAATACAAAATAAAATAAGTAATGCCTATAAATAAAAAACTAATGCCATATTAATGCTTTACGAATAGCCATCTCATCTATAACTAAGGCGCAAACCAGTGGATAAGGACTTTGCTCAGCTTTTCTTTTTAAAGTATCAAATGCTTCTTGAGTAAAGCCTGGTTCCGCATTAACATTTTGGTACCACTTGCTTAGAGTGCGGACGTGAGGTAAACACGTATTATATTTTTGCCTAACGAAGTTATACGCTTTTGGTGAAAAAAAATAAAGTGTAAGAGTAAACTTCCTTATCTCTTCAGATATATCCTCTTGACTTTGCAATTTGCCTTTTCAGGAATTTTTTGGGACCTGCACATTCTTCTAGTAGAAGCGCTTCTTCATTATTTACTAGTTTTACTTTTTCTAGCTCTTGAATAATGTCAGTCAAAACAGCTACTTTTTCATCGCGCCTGCGAACTTTTTCATTAAGCCGTTTGATTATTTTTCTTTGTTCGGAACATTTTTTTTTCAATGCATCCATTTTTTCTTGAGTTTTTGCACTTTCAGTTTGAATCTGAAAAAGAAAAATATCATTAAAGTTTCTAGGTTATAGATGGGTACATAGATGTACCTAAAACCTTATAAGGTACTTTTCATTCATTCTATATCTATCTATACTTCCATATTCATACTAATTCATAGTAATATTATAAATGCGAAAGTCTGCCTGTCCGTCTATCTATGACAGTGTAACAGATATGTTACGCTTTCACAGCTGGATTGATTTTGATGAAATTTGGTATGGATATAGTTATACCCAAGGTCCAACACAGGCTACTTATTGCCGCGGGCGGAGCCGCGGGCCACAGCTAGAAGATAATATTTTAGCAATTAGCAACATACCGAAGAAGTACTTGGCAATAGCAGTGGTTGTACACTGGTGTTTTGATTGAGAGCTGCATGTTCGACCTGAAAGTAAAATATTATTCATAACTATTCCCGTTGTAATTTAATTAAACTAATAGGTAATAAAAATCCAAAAATAACTTACCAAAGAAGGCAGCGTTTTTAAAATTGTGTCTTGAACTGGAACCTTAATCTGAAAAAGTACAAAATTTTTTATATTTAAATAGCCTTTATTAAATTAAAAATTGAGTTTAAAATATTAATTAATATTTAAAATCTAATCTTACTGGGACATCAGGGGATTTAGTTGCAGCGACTTCGGCGGGAGTAGAAACTTTTAACTGAAAAAAATCAAGTATAAAGTATTTAATTTTATTCATTTCTACAATAATTATGTTACAAATACTGTATTTAATAAGTATTGTAAACGGAAATAACAAAATGGTAGAATTAATTATAATTTAAAAATTATGCTTTCTTAGTTTCATTAGATGAACTACATTAAACATTGGTGAGCCGGATATGTAAGATATGGATGGATAAAGAAATATATTCTATTTGATGATGTATTTCATTTATATACCTGCTAAACATTCAAACAAGGCATTTTTGGCCAAATAATAAATTACTAATACGTTAATTAATAAATTATAAATTACGTACTGCAAGAGATGGTGAAGGCATTGCTCCATCACGTAATCTTATTACGTCCAGGGTTTTATTGAAGCAAGCTTCTTCAAAATGTAGGGAACAGACGAATATTTTTTTAATACTTGGGTTAATATTTTCCGTCCCTATTATATCAAGCCATTTCTTTTTCTTTGCTTCATTACTAGGTAACCTATAATAATATAAAAAAAAATTAGACCTTGTATAAATTAGAGCAATCAATGTCAATTCTTATTTATTACACTCTTTGGTCTCTCCGAAGTTAAAAGTTTGCACATTACAATACATTATTTTATGTATTGTTTATCGATATCAGCTGTGCTTGATTACACATCACTACGTTTATGCAGTTTGTATGTACCTAAACCTTTCTTATGAAAACAAACAAGAAACCAACCTGGAAACATATGATGAACTAAAATATGTATTCTATAATATTAAATACGACTTTTAGTAACATAACATTTAAACAGATTGACGAAATAATAAAAATAAACCACAAAAACAGGCAACTTACTTGTGCAATGTGAGTTGAGGGCGATTTCTATTTTTTCTCGCACTGCACCACTTTATACAACACTTTGTCATAATGTATAACAGATATGTGGGTCCAAGTGTTCAAAAATAGTTTGTTATCTAATCAAAACACGACCAATCGCTAAATTTCACTTTCGACAAACATTCGTTTGACAGCATATGTACCAAAGACTAGTGTGAAATAAAATGGCGGAGAAGGCACGCGCGGCCAAATTCATGACGTCATGCCAAAATATAGCCAGAAACTAGAAAACATTAAATATAACCATCTCATTCTTCAAACGGCAATATCAATTTGATAAAATGAGACAAACATATATTTTATATTGTTATGTCGAAAATCATAATATTTATATAATCTATTGTAGCTATAGAACAATAGTTCTTGTCCATACATTTAGTAGGTCTATGGTGGACCGTCATACATAGGTAGTAAAAAACATTACCATAAATAGATACCGTCACTGTCATTTTTGACATTGACATTTGATATGTCAATTTCTCAATCAAAATATCAAATCAAATCAAAATAAATACAAAATCAAAACTACCCCTTGTCTCTGTAATAAAATTCACAAATTACAGATCTACAAAAAGAAATCGTTTTTAATTGATTAAAATTTGAACGTACATTATAAATATAAGTTATCAGCTAAGGTATGGCATCTGAGAAAGATCCTTTAGTGAGCGAAAGGTCAGGCACAGTACGTGAAGTAGGAAATCATGCAATTTGGAGTCTATCGTCTTGTAAACCAGGTCAGTACCCAGTTGGGCAAAATTTGGTTTTGCTTTTACACTATCTATAATAATGTTAGCAGCATAATAACCGATTACCTATTTTAACAGGTTTTGGAATTGATCAACTAAGAGACGACTGTATGGATACATATTGGCAATCTGATGGGCAACTCCCTCATTTAGTTAACATCCAGTTTCAAAGAAAAACAATGGTGTCTCATATTTACATTTACACTGACTATAAGTTGGATGAAAGCTATACACCTAGCAGGATTTCAATCAGAGCTGGTACACACTTTAATGATTTGCAAGAAATTGAAGTAATCGAATTGATTGAACCAAGTGGTAAGTATTCACTATTATATTCTTGCAATTGTTTTGGTAACCCAATGGCCGGCGCTTATTTTTGTCCAGGGTATTAGTCTGGCTATACAATGCGGTAATGCTGGCTTAGGCACTCTACCTTCTTGAGAAGACAGTAATTTGGTCTTTATGTTTTATTTAATTTTATAATGGCTTATTTAATTTACTATTTCATATTTTTTGTAGGATGGGAAATGATACCAATAAAAGATATGCATGATCGCCCAATAAGAACCTACATGATACAAATAGCAGTATTGAGTAACCATCAGAATGGACGAGACACACACATGAGGCAGATAAAAGTTCATTCTCCATGTGAGCCCACTTCATTTGATATAAACAAGTTCAGGAATTTCTCTACTGTTCAATTTCAGCAATATGCCACTATAAGATAAATTATTATACCATCATTCTTGGTTTAGTTAACTTTATTTATAATCTGAAATGTTAACTGAAACAGAAAAAGTATAAGAAGTATGCTGGTAAGCCACTAAGATAATGCTAATATCAAGTAATATGTATAATGCCAAATAAAAACAAGCTTCTGTACATATATAATATATTTTATTTTCATCATGAAAACATTTATTCCGATTCACTTTCCTCACTTGCTTCCTGAAGCCATTCAAAGAACTTCACTAGTGAAGATTGTGCCACTATTGGACTTTCATTTTCCTTTAGGTCTTCAAACCATTCATTGAGAGAATCCTCATCCACAACGTCAGCTTCATAGAGTAGATGTAAGACTTGGCCAGCCTTTTCGTGTAGCCACTCACATTTTATGCAGCTCTCCTGGAAATATTTATTAAAATGTTGTAAAATGGTTTAAAAGATTACAATCAATCAATTATTTAGAAGATAGTTATTATATCTGATCCAACTGGCTAAAAATGTCAAAAGACAACCTAAGGGCACTGCACACTTATTACCAAACCATAGACTGACTGACACACCCCTCTGCCAAAAGTATAAGACTGCCGGTCATATTACTTGATATTTTTTTAAAGATCAAGATCAATTTTACCTCACGCCACACATAATGTAGCAGACTTTTTCACATAGTAAGTGGTTGTTCCAACTCCTGTTTGGTTTAATAAGTACTCTAAGACTGCACAACAAGAAATAAAAGCAATAAAACAGAATGTCTTCAAAAAATAATTTCAAAATATTGTGTTAGTATGTTACAAAACTTACCTCTACAGCTTTCAAACAATCCATTATGGAAGATTTTGTTTTAATATAGTTTGCCAAAACAGGTCTGAAGAACTTCAAAATATCTTTCACTGTGGTAAGCACACTTTTACTCTCGGTAAGTATGGGAAGACTAAGCAATGCTCTTACAACAAAGAAGTTCACTTCATGTAGTTGAATATTGTATGCATATCTAGACGAGTTGATTTCTAATATGAGATAATCACATTTTAGTTTCTCTTCATATCCTCTTGCTAGACTGTCAATTACTTCTTGAAGGAAGACTAAAAAATTAAAGTGTTTAAAAAACTTTAGTGTTTACTTATAAACATTACCCCAATCATTATTATTTTATGTCAATTCACTTATATATTTAGTCTTACGAGAAATAATGTGTCATGTAATTTTAATAATGTACAAATGAAAATTATTATTAGATATCTGGCTGTGTGGTCTCCAGCTTAACACTCCGTCACATCCCGTGGGTATTTTAAGAGGCATGAAGGGAATAAAATCTACATATCAGACTAATGGCAGATTTCACCACATCTTTCCAAAGGTGGGCTTCAGTCATGCAGACAGTTGCCTGCTCATGCAGACCAGTAGTTGACCAGTTGGTCATGAAAATAATATCAAACATCTTTACATTACAACTCACCCTGAATACGTAAAATGGACACAAATCAACTGCAAATATTTAAGGGCAGATTTAGACCACTACACTGAACAATTTTCCAAATAATCTTAAATTAAAATACGAAAAAATTTTTTGATTTCCTATACAAATTGAAAATCATCTGATCTAGATTAGTATGGAGAGTGAAAAAAAATCGTATTTCGATGTTTATTTGAAAAATTTGATCAGTATAGTTTCACAGAGTATATTATATTTTCTTTGGTATAGTGGTCTGAATCTGCCCTTAAAATATTTGCAGTTGATTTGTGTCCACCTTAATATATATATACATTTTGAAGAATTAGCCTAAATCACCATGCTTGCCTAGCCAGTGCATATTGGTGAGTTCTTCCTGGTAATAAGTTGATAAATTAATGAAAAAGTTACTTTCAAAATTTTGATTTTGGCAGTTTTAGAGAACTTTGCTTATGACTTAAATCTGTCCCAAATCAACTTACTATTCGTGTCTTCTGGAAGGGGTGAGTCAGGAAGGGAAGATGCTTCACTGCTATCAGAAGAGTAATAAGATTCACTGTCACTCCATGATTTTTCAAAACCAATGAACTCATCGTCACTTGCACCAGATGAATCATTTTCCCATTCTCCTTCCGAGGTTGACTTCATCAAAGTTTTTTCTAAAATAAAATGTTTCAATTAGTTGTTTATAAGGTTGACAAGGAGAAGTGTTCTCATTCTCTGTTCCTCCTGCCAAAAAGAGTATTAAAAGTTTTACATGTCTGTGTATTATCATAACACTTTACAAAATGGCCCGATTTTCTTGCGATTTTTTGGTCTAAAATCTGGCTTGATCTTTTAATTCATGCCGATAAAGTTGTTGGGAATAGAATGCATACATACCCTTACTATGAAGAAGATTATTGCAGATGATTAAAGCCACATACTTGTAAGAGTTTCGTGTCCACACAAACACACTCACAAATCCCGCTAATAGTATTAAGGCGAAACTTTGTATGTTTCTTCTTCACGCTCAAATGGCTAGGCCGATTTTTCGATGAAATTTGGTTTGGAGGTTTTATATCGAAAAGTACGCGCTCTCTGTAGGTTTGATCAAAAAGTCTGATAGTCAATGGTGCTTTATAAAGTAGATGGCGCTGCTGTGTATGATACCCCAGATAACACCGCGGGGTGCAAGTTTTAAATAGCATATTTTGGAAAATATATTTTTAAACTCACCACTTCCTTTATCGGGTTCTGAATACTCAATACTTCCTGTCAGTTTGCTACCAGCAGTAATTGTGACATTTGAGCCTATGATAGAGCCTCCCTCTATGTTACAACCTTCCTCTACCACACAGTTGTCGTCAATCAGACTATTTGTAATATTACAATTTCCTTTTATGACTACATTGTTCATTATGTGACTGTTTTTAATAGATACATTATTTCCAATATTGCAATTTTTGCCGATAATGGTCTTTGCTAGTTTTGTAAAGTCACCTATATGGGAGTCTGATCCTATTAATACATCTTCAGTTAGAGAACAAGATCTGAAAAATAAAAATAAAAATATGAAACACAGCTTTTAAATAGTGGCACTTAGCTACTATATTAAGATTTTTATTTACCTGCTTAAAACAGAAGTGATATCACGGAAATTGTGATTTCCCATAAATAAATAATTATTTTGATAAAAGGAGCCAGTTTCTATAGACAAGGGATGAGCCCAGTAATGTAGAACATCCCGGCTAAAATAAAAAGAAATTATAATAATTATGATGAAGCTGTAGTTCATATTCATATTGTGTCCCTATAAAAAGGGTTATGGATGGAGGTCAGGCGGCAGTTATTACCGCCATTTGGTTGCATGGGACTTCCATTTAGTTAGAAACTTTTTGATTTTTGTTTAGTCAAAGTATAAACTAAAAATATAAAGTTTCTAGCTATTATGATTTACAAGATGCATACTGTTGACAAAAGAGGAGTAATAGCAGGACTGTCTTACTCCGCGCGGTACGTAAGATACCTACGAAATTGGCAGTGGCGAGATCTACCAATCTCAGTACTGATACTCGCCCTCGATTGGGCGGACTCACGTGCTTTATAATGTTCAACTTAGTTTTTATTAAAATATGGCCTTTATAATGACTGAATCCTATCATTATCTTTTTTGCATCTGCCAAATGTATCGAGTATCGATATCGATATGTATCGAGAGGTAAAATTATTTAAATAATCAAAACAAAGTTAAACCAGCATATGTATAAATGTACCTTAAATATATCACCCCCACAGCGTTTTCCCGATTGCATTCCAAAGCTTCATATAACTCGGGTTCGCTTTTACGCGACACATATAAACTAACATACTATACTGAAATACACTATATTGAAACTAACCAAACACTTTGATAAGTTTTCCAGTTGGTCACCGCAGCTGCATATTGGTTATCTTTCAATAGAGCATAATACAGTGAGCTATCCAATATTTCTTCATTTATAAGGAGTCCATGTATAAAATCGTCACGTGTTTGAAAATCAAAATTATCAGAAAACAATGGTGGAACTGATGGTGAACATAATGCAATCTTGGGATCTGCTAAATTATGATGCAACTTCAGTTCTGATGCTTTAAGTGTCACCTCCTAAAAGAAATACCTTCAAGTTTACTGTGTCTAGTAGTATCTATTAGTACATATAGAAATAGCAGTTTTTAATCGTTAAAAATAGAGCCGCAAGCAATAAGCATTGTGAAGCATGAATTATAATTATAAAAAAAGAATAACAAGTACATTTAAGGATTTTTTTTTCCCCAAGACTAAATCCCAGTCATTCAATAGGTATGTACCTTGATTGTCAAAATCCATCATCTGTTTGAAAAATAATGGAAGAAAGGAATTAACAAGCAAATCTACAAGATGCATGAATAAAAACAATGACATAAGTACCAATGGTATGTTGATAGATTTCTCATTTGATTTTGGTTTATACTTCTGGTGAACCAAAATTTTATTATTATTTCCATCAGCAGCCACAAATGTAGGTTTATCATAGCTTATCAAAGGATGTTCCCATGATACTTTTTTGTATAATAATGTCATTGCTGCTCCTTTTTCTTTCTTACTTAAAATTCTGAAATAAAAAAAATATATGTTATTACAAAAAATCAATCTTCTTCATCCTAGCATATTTCTTACTTTCATTTTCAGTTTAGACTTCAAGAGCCCAGGGTATGCTTTTAATCATCATCCTGATTTGGTGGAACTAGGCTGGTTATTTTTAATGGCTCTCAAAAAATTACACTTAATAATTATTTACAAACAAAACTATTAATTTCAACTAACTGAGTGGATACAATAAATAAAGAAAATTAAATACAATTTTTTTGTCTGTTTCTTGGTCGGTCTATCTGTCTGTCTGTTTGCTCTAGACATTCAACTTTCTAATATATAATCAAAAAGTAAAACACATTAAATAAAGCTTTGTAATAGTAAGAATTTTATCAGTACTTACTTATGTTGTTCCAATAAAGAGGCATAATTAATATTAGAGATTGTATTTACACCCATTAAAATGAAGCATCCTCTAATGAGACCGGCTGCATCAATTTCCCTCATCACATCTCCCATGGTCTGACATGTCTCTGACATTATAACATTTACCTCCATAGTTATACTCCACGGAGCCGTCTTCTCACTCCCTTTCCTAAATAAAAATTGCTT
Source organism: Apomyelois bistriatella (assembly GCA_947044815.1). Lineage (NCBI taxonomy): Eukaryota > Metazoa > Arthropoda > Insecta > Lepidoptera > Pyralidae > Apomyelois > Apomyelois bistriatella. The sequence goes on from OX345693.1 coordinate 7,178,582, forward strand.
AAGTTTTAATGTTTAGTTTACACCAATCATGTTAATACATATCATTATTGTATATTTTTACTGGTGCAATAAAATTATTCCTTTCAGGTACATCTTTACCGTTATTTACCCAAAAATAAGGGTCTTGACCATTTACTTGTATTTAGTGCTTAAAATCAATCCTTATTTCCATTTACCAGGTTAAGGATCTTTATTTTTGGGTCTTGAGAACACCATTTTCTATCTTTGTTCATCTCAGTTAAGCAACAACATAACAAAAAATTACAAAAAGTTACTTGGAACTTGCCTGAGATGTTCTTTCACTTTTGCTCCATCTTGACAACAGAATAAAATTGCCTCACCTACTCCTCCTAAAGATAAAGACTCAAGGACATAGTCTATCAAAGGCACACCAGCTATTGGCAAAAAAGCCTGAAATACACAGATAACAATAATACTTAAAGAAGTTGTCTGTTTTCTGGGAAGGAAAACACAATGCATATTATTTTTCATTAAATACTAAGTTTTGATACCGCATATCACATAAAAACAAGGTAATTGTTATTACAAGGTATTACTTGACCAATGGTTGCATCTTTAGGTTAGGTACCAGAGCAAGGTATGCTTTTAATCATGGTTCTTATTTGATGGTACTGGTTATTACAACGGAGCAACTGCCATCTGGCCTCCGTAAACATTTCTACATGGAAATCAGACAACTAGGAACATGATCCAGGTGTATTAGTGTCTAAAACTGTCAGATATTAAGGCTGCTTAAAGGCATCTGACATAGCTTAACGAATGCTATCTATTGATAACAGCCGGGACCAACGGCTTAAAGTGCCTTCCGAAGAATGGAGAAGCTCAAGATAGAAATGCCATTAATGGCCACCAATCCAAGTATGGCCGCGCACTCACCATCACTTGACGCGCTCTATCGTTACGAACACGCACGCCCCGCTAGTCTATTGAGCTCCTCAAAAATTCATTAGCCTAATTAGAATATAAATAAGCAAAATTGTACTTGCCATAGGTTTGCTCTTACAAATGGGATCAAAATTATTATTGAATGTATCCATAATGACCACCGCTTGGACAACATTTTCTTTATCTATATTCATCATAATGTTCTCCACTATGTTCTATCAAATTATGAAAAATTAATAGTCCTGTTTTTTTGTATATTCATGTATGGTTCCAAGTATTAATCCAGCAAGCTATTGTATACATTCTCCATTTGAAAATCCGAGTTGAAGTTGAGGTTATTATTTGATAAAGATTTTGCTCATTTCATTTCACATTGCTTGCTTGCTTTGAATTGAAATGATGAAATGCTTTGGCTTTGGCTGGTTGACTGACATTTTTTTTCCTTTGACTTTGACAGAAGACAAAAACTAATCCCACAGCCCAAACTACACATAAAAAAAAAAGTACTTAAGCAACCACCCGTATTCTCAAACGTTGCCTCATAGTAGGTCGCCTCCAGCTCCACTCAACCTCATTCGAGGACGCCTCAAGTCCTCCAACTTTCCTTGAAAAAAGGTATTCTTGATTGTTTCCTCGAGGAAACTCCAGTGAGGATGAGTCAAGTACCTCCCGTTTCATTTCTTTTTTTTTTTGATGTGGCTGTAAACCAGAATATGGCAATCAAACAAAGCTTATTTTTGCCAGTATCAAGTTTAATATAAATATTCTTCATTTTGTCGAGTCACAGAGTCAAGTCATGTCTGGATTGTCTGGTCAAGTTAGTCAAGGGCTAAGTGAAGCGGTGGAAATTTCACGTAGCTTTATCTTGAGAGATTTTGGTGATAAGGATTAAAGTCACTTATACGACATTGTACTACTTCCCAACACTCACGCTTGTTCACGAACACTTAGCAAAATAATAATCCACCTTTATTATGCACAAATACTCGAATAAACACAAATATGTTGTTTTCTAACAAATACAATGACGATAACGTTAATAGTATGCTAACTGGCATAGATTTATTATAAAACAACAAAATACTTAATACACAAAAAATCTGGTGGCCTACAATCATCTCTTAAAACCATGCAAGATCCAGTGAGTAAGCGAAATGTCGCCTTACATCATGTATTGCGCTGTCTCGCTTACTCACTGGATCTTGCATGGTTTTAAGAGACGGTAGTAAACCCATGGTCGTAGGAAGTATAGTCTCCTTGAGTAAACCCCCTAGTGTGGAAACCACCAGTATATTCTTATTTTTTATCTCTTTATAAAATAGTATAACTATACAGTTTTATGTTAGGTTAAGAAACTATTGTTAGGTAGTACCCCACCTGTTAAAAAATATATGAATTTGAACTCCGCTGGCCCTTGGCCTCCGTACTATTTATATGGGTAATTTTATGTTTTTAATTAAGTAGGTACTTACAAAATACAAATTTATTAATACCTAGTCACATCATACATAGGTGTAGTGTAGGTAGTCTCATGGTCTCGTAACACATAGTAACCAAGGTTTTATCGATTTGTAAACATTGTCCTGTCCTTTATTTACGTCCTACCAATTTTTTATAAAACTTTGCCTTTAGGTGCTTTAACCTATTTATGTTTCATGGGATCAGGTAGTCATAAAATAACCAATTTTTTATAAAACTTTGCCTTTAGGTGCTTTAACCTATTTATGTTTCATGGGATCAGGTAGTCATAAAATAACTTCGTACAGTTAAAGAGCAGGAGTAAACATGGATTATGATTTATCGAGAATCGACTACACCATTTGTGGTGTTACTTACCCCGAAACATTAAAAATATTACCCGCATCTGGACCTAAAATGCAACAAAAGGTAATGTGGCTTGGTATACTTACATCATTACATTGTATGTATACCTATTCGGGTCTACCCTTTATGGCAGACATTTTTTTATGAATAACAGCGTATATTAGAAACTTCATTTCTTAGAAATTCGATTAGGATGTACCCATTTTCCATATACATTTCGAACCCATAATTTTTATTCTTTCTACTAACGGTCCCGGCGAAATTCGTACCGCCTTAGAATTATTATTAAAATAAAAGCCTATTACGTATTATAAGTTATTAGCGACCCGTAAACCTTCCTCTTGAATCACTCTATCTATTAAAAAAAACCCGCATCAAAATCCGTTGCGTAGTTTTAAAGATTTAAGCATACATAGGGACATAGGGACACAGAAAGCGACTTTGTTTTATTTTATACTATGTAGTGATAGTGCAAGTGATAGTGATTGGTGATAGTGAAGTGATACCTATGCCTATTGGGCACCTTACCTTCTTGCGACGACAGTAATTTGGGCTCTATAATTTATTTAATTTAGAATTTATTTTTTATATTCATTACATATGTAAGTAATTAATAATTTCTAATTAATATATTGTAATGTTTTTTTTGTTGTGGCGTTAGTCCACGAACTAGCAATCAAATTGAGATCAAACTTAGAGTTAATTTTTTTATAGCCAGTATCAAGCAGTATCAAGTTGCTTTTGAATGTTCTTCAATTTCTTCATTTGGTCAAGTTAAGTCACAAGTCAGTCATGTCTAGTCAAGTTAAGTTAGTCAAGTCGGAGGGCTAAGTGAAGCGGTGGAAGAATTTGACTTAGCATTACTAATTGCATAGTGTTGGAGATTTTGGTAACAAGTACCACTTTTCAACACTCACGCTTGTTTACATAGATTAAAGAATTTACCTAACGCGCGCGATTCCTAATTCTATGCTTGTTTACCAACACATACGAATAATAATCCACCATTATTTATATTTTTTATTTTTAGTTGAGTACAATTGGAATTTGCTGTTTTTATTTGCAAAAACAATATTTATTTTATTTTTTAGTTTTAATTGCGCAATTAAAAAGCTTAGTTAAAAATGCATTATTAAAAGTCGGTTAAACGTTCTAGCATCCTCTCTCACGATGATGATCACACATCACACCTTACTGACATGGAATATACTTAACAAAAATACCCAAATCGTAATAAAAGTTTTAAGAGTTCCCTCGATTTCTCCATGATCCCATCATCAGATCCGAACTTGATGAACATGGGACCAATTGGAAAGTAGGTATACCTTTTAAAGGAGGGATCATTTTTAAAAAGGCAGAATCATCATAAAATATCTGAGAAAATGTATATACCTAGTCATTACATCGTCGTCATAGAATTTTCTAAATCGGTCCAGAAATGACGGAAACACAAGTAAGTATAAAAAAAAAAAAAAATGGTTGCCTGTAAAGTCGGTATACGGGCGAAAGTTTTACGTGACAACGACTTTGAGTCTGTCTCTCTCGCTCTTAGGGGACGCGTGCCTCTCACTCGCTCTCATTGTGAGCGCATCGTAACGTTACCGAGCGTTACACTTTTTCATAAGTGACTCCCAGCCGCAACCTAATTTAAGACGTTGTCACGTCAAAAGTTGACCAAACAAACATCGTTCGATCGTTCATACCAAATGTACCTAGGTAAATATGTAGGTATACACAAATTAGACACAAGAAAAAAAGCCCAGGACTCCCAGGGAACCTATTTATTCCTTCCCGTATTATAATAATATCAAGTATTTATATAAGTATATACTTACTTATCAGTACTCATGCACTTTTTTTATTTTTAAAGTTTGCGATTGGAGACAAGAACGGAGTGTTGCAGTGTCTGAGCATAAAAGATGAAGAGCCAGTTGTTCAATTCAAAAGTTTACCTGGTAAATCCATAACGTCTGTTCAACTAGCATCCACTTCCGGTAAAATAATCACAATCATGTTACCTACCTATTAAGAGCTTATCCTCTTTGAATCTCACTCACTTGTTATTCAATCTGTGTTTATATGATTCGCAGGATCCCAAGCAGATAAAATATTCGCCGCGTCAGGGAATGAAGTCAAGGGTTATACAAGAAAAGGAAAAGTATTTCTCACAATCGAAACTTCGCTCTCAGAAACCATCACATCCATGTAATATAATGAACCATATTTATTGATCTTCATTATTATCCTAGTGTCTTGCCGGAAGTCTGGTCTCCGGGTTAAGAATAGACCAACGCACTATTCAAGTAGGTGTCATAATTTAAGAAGCGACTAAGTATGAGAATACATATACATACTAATATTATAAATGCGAAAGTCTGTCTGTCTGTCACCTCTTCACGGCCAAACTGCTGGACCGATTGTGATGAAATTTGGTAGGGATGTAGTTAACGATCTGAGGTCAAACATAGGCTACTTTTGGGCGCGATATAACCGAGTCCCACGCGGGGCGAAGCCGCGGGGAACAGCTAGTAACAAATATTTCAGTTCACTTGTACCTCTGTCCATCTGGTGGAGAATTCCAGTCACTACGGTATGCGGTTGGGCGTTACTTTTATATGCCACCAAATGCTCTAACATACCAACATGGTCTCATTCGCTTGTCTCGGTGGTACTATTACATCCTCCTGCTTCGTCCGAGTGTGAATACCGGTTGCATCTTCAGCTTACGCTTGAGAGCCCAGGGTACGCTATATATCATGGTCCTGATTTGATGGAACTGGTTATTACAATGGAGCGACTGCCGTCTGACCTCCGTAACCCTTTTTACAGGGAAACCTGACTCACAAGAACATGACCCGGGTGTGTTAGTGGCAAACACTGTCAGATTGACAGCCTAAAGGCATCTGACATAGCCTAACGACTGCCATCTACCGATAACAGCAGCCGGGACCAACGGCTTAACGTGCCTTCCGAAGCACGGAGGAGCTCAAGATAGAAATGTCGCCATCGCTTGATACGCACTATCGTTATGACACAAGCGCCGCGCTAGGCTATCGAGCTCCTCGGTACTATTACATCCTGTATAACAATAATCTTAATACATACTGTACTGTAACAACATATATAGGAATATCAATCTTTATTTTTAGGTGTGTTCTCGGAGGAGATTTAATTCTGTGCAGTGGACGAACTGTAACCTGCTACAGAGAACTACGAGAACTTCACAGTTACATATGTGAAGGCAGAGTTTTAGACGTCGCTGTCTTTGCTACACCCAATGTTAGTTTTTCATAGTGAAATATTGCACTGGTAGATAAAAAAATCGCACTGATCGCACACGTGTCTCACCGGGTGTAGCAGCATAAGTAGATGGCGATAACCACACGATCAATAAAAGCCTGTTTTTACTATGCATTAGTTAAACTGAATCGCAAAATCTCTGATTAGGTATAGGTATTTTTCTATGATAACGCCGAGAGGTCCCTCTAGCAAGCGCGTATTTTCTTGTAATGTAGAATATTCAACGAGATGGAAATGATGCGCTAGATGTGTGGAATGTCGCAGAAAGACTGCGAGAGAAACTACCACTTGGCTGCTTTCATATCCGTGTCAAAGCGGACAAACTGTAGGAAAAGTTAATTTTCATGCAAACGTGTGATTCGTCTTAATAAATATATATTTTATTCTTTTCAATCTATCTTGCGTGAGTAAATGCATATAAGTATATTTTTTGGAGTAATTCTGTAATTCGTCCCATGTACCTACGGCCCATTTGGGACGAAACGCAGAAAATCAAATTAATCAAAATTTCATTCTGCAATTCGTCCCATTCTTTTTTTTGTATGGAAATTTAAACCTTATCAACGCTTGGTACAGTCAGTGAGACAAGAATTAAGATAAATGTATATTTCGTTAGAATTGTAATATTTTGCTGTGGTTTTGTTCATAGCTAAATCCATACTTCCATACTAATATTATAAATGCGAAAGTCTGTCAGTCTGTCTGTCACCTCTTCACGGCTAAACTGACCGATTGTGATGAAATTTGGTAGGGATGTAGTTGACGACCTGAGGTCAAACATAGGCTACTTTTCGGCGCGATATAACCGAGTCCCATGCGGGGCGGAGCCGCGGGGAACAAGTAGTATAAAATAATTGATTGTGAAAAAAAAATGTTATTGCTGAATGTTTTATCCCAGACAAAATCACCTTAGTAAATAAGTTTAATTATGGCTGTTGAAGCGGACAGCGAACCTACGTCTTAATAAATAGGATAAGTTAGATTAATAAGTCTGATTCAAAATCTGATATGTTTGATATGTTCCTTTAGATAACTTTGATATATGATTTGTTAAGTTTGATTATATACCTAGGTACATACAGTTGCCTGTTCACACTCATTAGTTAGACAAGGATAGATGCATAGAATGTTCTAGAAATTTTGTAAACTTTAACTTTTGTATGTAAATTCCCCCACTATTTTTTAGTATACTCGTCAATGCTTGTATAGTTTGTATGACGAAAAACTTGCATAAAATTGAGCATGATTTTGTATGGAGCATTCAGTAATTCGTCAGTTCCAGTACTAGCAAGAAGAATCACTAGGAAGAATCACCAGGAAACTATGGTGCTCAACAGTGGGAAAATAATTCTGTAAAAATCAGTGAGAAAATAATGCTGTAAAAATCAGTGAAAATAAATCAGTGCTTCGTGAAAATCTGCGCCTTCATTTACTACAGTCCTCATCAGCTGGTCCTTCAGAGCGTCGGATATTCAAGAAACAGCAAGGCCAGCACGAAGCTATCGCCGTCGGGACGCCGCTATCAAGATCAAAATGGTGGTAACAAGAAGCCAAAGCGGAGAGGAAGCACGTGGCCGAGTTTTCGACGATCCGCCCAGGTCGCCAAGCGCTACCGATCCAAGCGCTACTGGGCGTCGTATCCCGACTACTGTGGCTGCAGCCGCCGCTCAGCGCACCGCCGTTGCGGACGTCGTCGTGACGGCGGGGGTCCGTAGTGCGCCGCCCGCACCCCCCGCCTCCGCGTCCGCCACCCCCGCAGCATACCCGTCGACCGCGTATTCAACCGCGCCGCGCCCCACTGCTGCGCCCTATACTGGTGCAGCACCGCGTACTCACTCGCCTGACCGGTCAGTGCGCTCGGTTCATTCACGAAGATCGTCCATCAGCGCTTCAGTACGCATCAAGCAAGCTGAACTAGCCGCCGTCGAGAGGCTCGCCGAGATAAAAAGACGTGAGCTACGTTTAGAAGCGGATATCGTTCAGAAGAAACTCGCCTTTGAAATTGCAACAATCCAAGATGAAGAATGTGAAGCAGTCAGCGTCCATGAACAAAATCTCGACAGGGTGAATCAATGGCTGAATCAACAAGAGCAAGTACCTACAGATCAAGAGCCTACATATACTGAAGAGCCGTCTATCATCCAACCCGCCGTCGATGTCGCGCCTCCCGCCGTCGCCGCCCACGCAGCTGCTACCCCTACCATGGAACAGCAGGTGCCCCTACCCCGTGCTCACGCATATCCAATACGGGGGGAGCAACCTGAGGTCTGCGATTGGAACACACCAAGGCCACGACGAACAATAGAACGTCAGCGCTCACCGACGCCGCATAGAAACAGAAGCAACGGAAGAGGAATAGAACAACTCGCCGATGCAATAACGAAAATGGCTCGCACCAGGATACCTCCGAGACAAGTCACCGATCTACCTACATTCACGGGCGCCCCTGGAGAGTGGCTTCCTTTCAAGGCTGCGATGAGGGATTCTGCTGCAATATACAACTTCTCCGACGTCGAGAACATGGCGAGACTACGGAACAGCTTGAAGGGCGAAGCCAGAGAAGCCGTTCGAGCACTACTGCATACATCAAGGGATCCAGAGGCTATAATGAAGACTTTGGAACAATGTTTCGGCCGGCCAGAGATTATCGTCGATCAAGCGCTAGAAGATATCAAGAAACTACCAAGACCAGGGGCTAGTGCAACAGAACTGAACAACCTAGCAGTGAAGCTACAGAATATAGTACAAGTACTCAATAGCCTGAACCAGAAGGGCTACCTGTACAATCCTATGCTGACAAGAGAAATAATTGAGAAGCTAAGTCCACATCTTCGATCAAAATGGTGTGATTACGCTGAGAATTACTGCAATCAAGATGAACCACAGCTCGTGATACTCTCACGATTCCTGATGAACGAGGCTGATCGTGCATTGAAACACTCATATGCACCTAGCATCGCTGCGCCATCGCGAGGCACGAAGACAACTAATAATCAACCTGCAACGCGGCGGCAAGAAGCAAATCGCAAGGCAGTTACATACACAGCAGCCACTGAAAACAAGGACAGCGTCGACGTGCAATGCTTACACTGTGGAGAGCAACACAAGGTTCCCCAGTGCGACAAATTCCGCGCACTGTCTACGGATCAAAGATGGCAATGGGTGAAAGAGAAGAAGGTATGCTTCAAGTGCATCAGCAACACGCATCGACGAGTCAACTGTCGAGCCAAGCCGTGTGGGGTCAATGGTTGTCGGCGACCGCATCACTCGCTACTTCACGCAGCAGCACCTGCCACTCCTGATACCGCTCAGAGTGATACTACTACGCCAACCAAGGAAGATACCGTGCTATCAGTACGGACAAGCACGACCCAGCGAACGGTGCTATTGAAGATATGTCCAGTCACCGTGATAGGCCCTGGGGGTATAGAAGACACCTATGCTCTGCTGGATGAAGGGTCAACGGCGACACTAATCGACGCAGACCTGGCGCGCAAGATCGACGCTCGCGGGCCTGCATCTCCACTTCATATTCATGGGGTGAACTCGACGCGCCAAGAACAAGAAAGTCATCGAGTCAAGATCAAAATCAAGAATGAAGATCACGACTATGATATCACAGCGCGTACAGTGGAGGGATTGACACTCACGAAACAATCAATTCCTGCACACCTGCTACAATGTGCACATCTTAAAGATCTGCCAGCCGAGAAGCTTAGCTACAGCTCAGCGACACCACGCCTACTGATTGGAGCAGACAATTGGGACCTGATCATCACGAGAGAACTGAGGACAGGCAAGAAGAATGAACCTGCTGCTTCGAAGACTCGATTGGGCTGGGTGGTTCATGGTGTTGCGACAAAACATCAACATAAAACTGAAGCCTCAATTTTGCACCTGCATACGAAGAGTGAAGAAGATCAGAAGCTTCATGAACAAATTGAAGAGCACTTCCGCATCGACTCACTAGGGGTGACATCAGCAGTCAAAGTGTCACCTGCAAATCAGAGGGCAATGGACATCTTCCAAAAGACAGTCACATGGAAGAATGGACATTACGAAGTTGGGCTCACGTGGAAAGAAGACAATCCGAGGATGCCTTCAAGCCATGACCAAGCGCTACGAAGACTGAAAACAATCGAGAAGAAAATGAATCAAGACTCAGACTTCGCGAAACAATACAGCGCCCAGGTGGATAATCTGGTCGCAAAAGGATACGCCGAAGAATGCAAAGGAGGAGAAGAGAAGCTGCCTCATAGCTGGTTTCTTCCACACTTCGCTGTAACAAACCCGAACAAACCTGGGAAGATACGCCTTGTCTTCGATGCTGCTGCAGTTGCCAACGGGACAAGCCTCAATGACATGTTGCTGGAGGGACCCGACATGCTGCGCTCGCTATTGGGAATTCTTTTTAAATTCAGAGAATACCCAGTAGCCCTTACCGCCGACATCGAAGAAATGTTTCTAAGGGTGAAGATTCGGGAGGAAGATCAAGCAGCTCAAATGTTCCTGTGGCGTGGCAATGAACGAAGTCAACCACCGCAACAAATGAAGATGACCTCAATGATCTTCGGGGCATCGTGTTCTCCTTTCATCGCGCACAGCGTACGCAATCACAATGCGCATGTGCACGCGAGCTCACATCCTAAGGCACTAAAGGCAATCACAGAAAACCACTACATGGATGATTATGTGGTTAGCTACGAGTCTACGGAAGAAGCAGTACAGACAATCAAGGAAGTCATAGAGGTACACGCTAAGGCAGGCTTCAAGCTACGAAGTTGGAACTCTAATAAACAAGAGGCTCTTGTCAACGTGCCAGCGGAACTGCGTGCGAAGTCCAGCACACAATTAGGTCACAGCGACAAGACATTGGGACTTATATGGAATCCACATGAAGACACACTGGGGTTCAACACAACAATGCCAAGGGTTCCAGAAGAAGTGCGCAGCCGACAACGAGCGCCAACAAAGAGAGAAGCATTAAGCGCCGTGATGTCAGTCTACGACCCATTGGGACTGTTGAGTTGCTTCACCATCAGCGCGAAAATATTCCTGCAGAGCCTGTGGAGACTTCACATTGGATGGGATGAGCCAATACCAGAAGATCACGCTGAAGGTCTCACGACTTGGCTTGAGCAGCTTGAGCAAATAGCAACACTCAAGTTAGCGCGATGCTACGGGTCTGAAGATGCAGTGGAAAAGACACAGCTTCACGTCTTCTGCGACGCCAGCCAGGATGCATATGCTGCAGCAGCCTATTGGCTACTGAAGAAAGAAGACGGGTCAGTCCACGTCGTGCTCGCCGCTGCCAAGTCTAAGGTGGCACCAATTAAGACTCAAAGCATTCCACGACTAGAGTTACAAGCAGCGCTCATCGGAACAAGATTGGCTGACACCATTCAACGGGAACATAGATGGGCATCGAGTGAAGTCATCTTCTGGACAGACTCAAAAACAGTACTGCATTGGATTCGAAAGGACGCCAGACGCTATACTCCTTTCGTCGCTCATCGCTTAGGAGAAATAGCAGAAAGAACAAACGCAAATCAATGGAGATGGGCGCCTACGAATATGAATGTCGCTGATGTGGCTACCAGAGCTGGTTACGCGCCTGCAAACAAGGACGACTGGTGGTTTTCCGGCCCTGCCTTCCTTAGACAATCAGAAGAGCACTGGCCAGAAGAAGCACCTTCAGTTGAAGACGAAGAGACGGAGGTAGTCCATCATATAAATACAGAATGCCAGAAGCTACCGTTACCCGAGATCGACAGATTCTCCTTGTACCAGCGAATGTTGAGAGCGACTGCCACAGTTCTTCTATTCATAGACAAGTGCAGACGTCAAGGAACAAAAATGACGACAACCCATTTGAACAAGGCAGAAGAGCTTTTATTGAAGAAAGCCCAAGAAGACAGCTTTCCAGAAGAGGTACACCTGCTGAAGAAGGGGAAGCCGATATCAAAAACAAGTCGACTGAACAAGTTAGATCCAGAATTAGGAGAAGATGGATTGCTGCGCTTAAGAGGCAGAATAAACGCAGCCAGATTACCAACGCAAACAAAAAATCCCATAATTTTGGACGGAAGACATAAATTAACAAAGTTAATTATCCTGCAAGAACATGTTAAAGCAGGACATGCAGGACGAGAACGAGTGGTGAATGAACTACGCCAGAGATTTTGGATACTGCAGCTACGACCGACAGTTCGAACAGTGGCACGTTCATGCATGACGTGCCGAGTCAGGAGAGCCAAGCCCTGCGTGCCTATCTGCGGAAACCTGCCTGCGGCGCGCCTCGACTGCTATCACCGCCCGTTTACCAATTGCGGCGTTGATTATTTTGGCCCAATGCTCGTGACCATCGGCAGACGAAGAGAGAAGCGCTGGGGAGCCCTGTTCACATGTCTAACTACAAGGGCAGTTCATCTGGAGTTGGTTGGAAGTCTTACCACCGACTCTGCTATAATGGCGTTAAGAAGAATGGCGGCGCGACGAGGGTGGCCATCAGTGATGTACAGTGACAACGCCACCAACTTCAGAGGAGCTGACGTGGAGCTGCGAGCTGCCTACGCCGAGTGGATGCCTGCACTACGAGACTACGGACACAAATACAACATGGAGTGGAACTACATTCCTCCCGGGGCTCCAAATCAAGGCGGAGCCTGGGAACGCCTGGTTCGATCAGTGAAGGTGGCCTTGCAAGCAATCCTGCACGAGAAGACACCAAAAGAAGAAGTACTGCAGACAGTGCTGACAGAGGCAGAGCACAGCATCAATGCTCGACCTCTCACGCACGTCTCCGTGGAGCCAGAAGACCCAGAGGCCCTCACCCCTAATCATTTCCTGTTGGGGTCATCATCAGGCCTACCACACACTGGGCCTTGCGACGTGGCGGACCGGCGGACGTGGCGAGCATGTCAAGCGCTCGCTGACGAGTTCTGGCGGCGGTGGGTCAAGGAGTACCTGCCCACACTAGCAGCTCGAGGCGAGTCCAGAGACGCTGGCCGACGACCGTTGCAGCCGGGAGACCTAGTCATCGTGGTGGACCCAACGCTACCCCGCAACACGTGGCCTCGCGGTGTCGTCGAGCGTGTCTTCCCGGGACCAGACGGCGGCGTACGATCTGCAGACGTCCGAACCAGAGGAGGAGTATTCAGAAGACCGACATCGAAACTCGCTGTCCTCACTATAGAAGAGGCTACGCAGAGTCTTCGCCGGGGGGAGGATGAAGCGGACAGCGAACCTACGTCTTAATAAATAGGATAAGTTAGATTAATAAGTCTGATTCAAAATCTGATATGTTTGATATGTTCCTTTAGATAACTTTGATATATGATTTGTTAAGTTTGATTATATACCTAGGTACATACAGTTGCCTGTTCACACTCATTAGTTAGACAAGGATAGATGCATAGAATGTTCTAGAAATTTTGTAAACTTTAACTTTTGTATGTAAATTCCCCCACTATTTTTTAGTATACTCGTCAATGCTTGTATAGTTTGTATGACGAAAAACTTGCATAAAATTGAGCATGATTTTGTATGGAGCATTCAGTAATTCGTCAGTTCCAGTACTAGCAAGAAGAATCACTAGGAAGAATCACCAGGAAACTATGGTGCTCAACAGTGGGAAAATAATTCTGTAAAAATCAGTGAGAAAATAATGCTGTAAAAATCAGTGAAAATAAATCAGTGCTTCGTGAAAATCTGCGCCTTCATTTACTACAGTCCTCATCAGCTGTATTTTGAATAATTAAGTTAGAGGGAAAAAAATGTTGTATGAAAAAATCTAAACTGCATTCCCCTGGGAACGGGAAGCGAGTTAAGACGTCGTTGATGGTCGTGTCAAATATTGAATTTGGCGGGCGAACTTTTCACTATTCTTGGACGGTTTAAATCTTTAGTAGGTAGTTTCCTGTTGTAGATTACTGTTTTTTCCAGGCGGACGTTTCACGGCCCTTGAATTATCTTATAATTTTATTTTGTAATTTCTAAATTTTGTTTAAATAATTGTAGGTTGTAAGTCTTTACGATGATTTTTTGTTAATTTTGTACGGAACTCTTCGTGCGCGAGTCCAACTCGCACTTGGCCGGTTTTTAGTTTTTATGTGGTCAAACTTTTACTTTCATACCAACTGATATCCACATTCTCACCTCTGAATTCCAGATGAAAGCCTATAGGTACTTTAGGGTTAGCCTCCACTGATCGTATTTTCCTAAATTTATATCAAACCAAATTATCATAAACTAATAATCTTTAAATTAATAACAATTCATTATTCAACTGAGCTACTTATACTATAACCTCATTTAAAAATAATAAAATTAAGCATTTTTTAACCTCTATCCCACACACACAAAAATCTCTCTTTTATAAACACGCCACGCGAACGAAGTCGCGGGCAAAAGCTAGTCGTAAATAAGATACTAAAACGGACAGTAAGGCCTAATGTCAGTTTTAGTTTACTAGTAAAAATACTTCTTGATTTTATGTTTACTGTTTTTTTTTTAAGTCCTTTTCTGTATGTAACTAATTCTATGATTATTAAGTACATTTCTTAATGAAAAATTCAATGTTTATTATTTCTACACTAACACTTTTTTTACTGATTGTACCATTTCTAAACATGGGACGAATTGCAGAATGAAATTTTGATTAATTTTGATTTTCTGCGTTTCGTCCCAAATGGGCCGTAGGTACATGGGACGAATTACAGAATTACTCATTTTTTGCAGAGCACTCGGATAAGATTGCTGGTACTAGTCGCTAACAAAGGAGTGGAAATTTTGGATAATGGCCAGCTTCTAGCTCATGCTGCAATATCGGCCGGGCCGTGCCGCCTGACAGTGCCACCACCTCTGCACATCTCTAACGTCCACGCCTTCTATGGCGCAGCTGATGGTTCCATTGGATACATTACATACGACGGGTAAGCCCCTTTTACTCCACAATAGTATCCATTTCGGACCCGGAAGGTTCATTGCTCATGTTTACATTTGAAATGATTAATGACAATACCTACCTACTTACTAACACCAGAAATGGCTTTTGCCAAAAAAAAACGAAACCTCCAATTCCTCAACTAAAAAGGATGAAATAATTAATACATTATTGTTTAAATATGCTTCATATCAAACATTATAATAAATTTGAAGCCGGTGCCGATTATTTAAATGAAATAGCATGCTTATTGACGAGCGAGCAGCTAGTCAACGAATTCGTAAAATTGGCACCAACTTCAAATTTATTGAATGAAGCCATTTTCTTAGAAGGTGAATTATTACAGATGGACACAGGCTGACAAATAGGAGCAGAAACAGCAAGTCCTATGAATTTCTGCACGGGTGAATATACCTACGTCAGAAGTAGAAACTCATAAGCTCTTGTTATGCTTCTTGTGGGGCTTTGGGCTATAGGTAGAATGCGTAGAATGGTAGGGTGGGTTTGGTTTGGACTAATCATATCGTGACATCATAAAAAATTATACATTTTTTTCTTTTGCAGCGCTAAACTTGTGAGTAAGTGTCTGATGGAAGGTAGAGGCCTCGGCACTGTTATGTGCATGGGATGGTTTTTCAATAACCAAGGAAGTCACCTAGCTATCGGTCGTCATGATGGCTCTATACAACTCTATCTTATCAACATGGAAAATCTTACGGAGAAACCGCGACTTAAATTTACTTATGTAAGATTTTTGTGTTGTAGGTAAACTCGAGTTGTAAATCATTGTGTTCTATCTACTTTAATTATTGCTTCTAAGCTATTATTTTTAATTTAATGTGTTTACCGCTTACAGTTTGTTTGTGTGGAATACTTATTTCGTTTATTATCATCATCAGGTTTCTTTTATTATCTATTTGTATTATCTATGTTTGTAATTTACTTATTGTATATTTTTACTGGTGCAATAAAGAATGTTTGTCTTGTCTTTTAGTTTTGCGGAGAACCAGTGACGTCAGTGTGTGGCGGATGTGTAGGATCAGAGGAGAGCGAGTTGCTAGCAGCTACCTTCTCCGGCAGAATATTCGCTCTGCGCTCACAACGGCTAATTTCAGGATTGTCCAATTTAGCTAACATTCCTTCGGATGCTCTTACTGCACGACGTGCCAAACTTGAGTGCGTATTAACTGCACTGATTTCTTATTGCACTTCGCTTCAATTAACTACGAACAATATTTATTTGTTACTTTTATAGAACAGAAGTCGCTCGTCTAGAAAAGCAAGTTGCCAACGAAAGAGAAAAGTATCAAAGGAACACGCGCTCTCTGCATGCCGGATTATCAACTCCACCCCTTTTGGATATACAATACGAGGTACTTATCTAAATATTGTACTAGACTGATTTATACCAATTAAAAAGTTTTTTATTTTGTAAAATTGTTAGATCTCGTATCGAACTGCACTGCAGCGTCTCTTTTCCTTACTATTTTCGGAAAAAAAATATTATACACTGGCCTTTGATTTGTTTTCTAATACCCCACTGAATTTTGTTCTATTCCATTCCATAACACATCCTTCATATTTCAAAGATTTACGTAGTAATCTGTCTGATTTAATTGTAGCTTTCCGGAGCCACTTATGAAGGTTGGCAAGAAACTCAATTGACGTCTGCCGTTCCCCTGGATATGCTATTCATTTACTGCGACAAAAAGTTGGATTTGCTCACTGACAGCGCGGCAGTGCTCAGCGTATGTTCTTCTCAGGTAGGACCAGACATTAGACTATTTAGGTACTTCGAAATATAATAAACTGTGAAACATCTAACTTGAAACAAAACAAACTACAGTCGCTAGCGTTCAAAATCCTAAGTTCCAACTATTTGCCATTTATATCCTAAAATATTCCCTTTCGGCCGTCCTATTATTCAGGCAGTTTATAAAGTTTCATTCCAACACCTAACAAAAAAATTCCGTTCACAAAAAAATACCGCGGCGTAACTATATAGTAACATGGAACTACCTACGAGTACCTACATAATTATTATCGTGGACAAGCCGCGGAAACCGCCGAAGACGCTAACGCCTGCATGTCGTCTGCAAGATTTGGAAACCTCGTGGTAGGGATCACACTGTAATATTTAAATTCCGTATAATGCAGGCATGTGCTTTTGTCTTACTATTAAATGGCGCTACAAGGATTGAAAGTTAAGATCCCGCATATTATTGACGAAGAGTTAGAATTATAAATCACGATTTTATACAGTATGGTACGTTAGGAATTCTGTGTTATCGTCTTCCTACGATCCTACACCAAACTGATAGTGCTTTATATAAATAAGTTATCGGATTTTGAATCACAATGTCAAGTGATAGATAGATGGCGTCACAATGTCATAGTGTGAGGACTCTATTAGTACCTACATCAAAAGTCGCCGCGTTTTTGTATTGCGTTTGAATCTGTAATCTGTGATGCAGGGAACAGAAAAGGATCTTCTAGCTACAGTCAGATGCCAAGCCGGTACAAGACGTTTATGGGTCCGCATGCGTTACATATTACAGAACATTACAAGTCGAGCGCAAGCTGTGCGCGTCTTAATATATGTTTTACCTGCTGGAGCACCGAGAGTCGCACGTCTTATTACGCTGACTCTGCCAGTACTACCATATTACTCTCAGCGCGAACAGTTGGAAACAGAAAATGAGGACAGGTAAAATATTCACATGATATATTAATAGAACGTCGTGGTGTAGAAGTCGTGGGTTCGATTCCCACGGGAAGCATACATTGTTTAGTTGTTTCTAGTTTGGTTAGGACATTGCAGGCTTGAATCACCTGATTGTCTGATAATAAAAGATGATTCCGTGCTTCGGAAGGAACGTTGCCGTTGGGCCCGGCTGCCATCTTGTAGTCGTTGAAGGAGAGAGTCGTTAGAGGCCGAAAGGCGGTTCCGAAGAACTTTGACTGGTGTCATGTCGATTGACCGTGTCACCTACACGAAATGATGATGATAAATTAATTACTATTCTGTGACACAGCTACATTTTCATCGTCTGGGGGGTTACTACTGTCTCTTAAAACCATGCAAGATCCAGTGAGTAAGCGGGACAGCGCAATAAGTACATAATGTAAGGCGACATCTCTCTTACTCAATCGTTCTTGCATGGTTTTAAGAGATGGTGGTAAGCCACCTGATATTACTACCAACCCGCCTAGCAATTCACACAAGACAGAATTAAGAAATGGAACCTACATTCAACCTACATTATTCTTAAGGAAGGTAGCCCAAATTGCTCGCAATATTGCAAGCCGAGTTAAGATGGGTTTTCTTAAAATCAATACATATAATAAGACACTAAAATGCGAGTGTCTGTACATTTAATATTTTTCAAAAAAACTGATTGAGTGCGATTAAAAAGGAGTAACAGAAACCAAAAAAACAGTTTTTGGAATTTTTGTCTGTCTGTATGTATGTATGTATGTATGTATGTCTGTCTGGTACGTTATAACTTCGAAAATACTCAACGGATTTAAACGCGGTTTTCACAGTTGGATTACATATGATTAGGAGCGTTGTCAAAACTTTGTTTCGTCAAAATCGGTTAAGGGAAAAAGAAGTTATGGTCGATTGAAAATTTACTTCAAACACTGCTTCTAAACTTTTAATGCGTTTACTTACGTTTAATTTAATTTAGATAAGGCTAGGATTTCTACTTTTTATTATCCATATCAATAAAGACGAAAACACGCACTGCACCTATTAATTTTAATAAAATAACACATTGAATTTGATCGTAAATTTAGTAACATAAAATCTCAATAGATGGCGCGAATTTGCGTACCTATAGACAAATCCCATTTGAAATTTCGCCAATCTCTAGCAACGTATGTTGGCCTATCGGTAGAGGTCGTAGATCATATTTTTAAGTCGAGGGTTCGAATCCT
This sequence comes from Apomyelois bistriatella, assembly GCA_947044815.1. NCBI lineage: Eukaryota > Metazoa > Arthropoda > Insecta > Lepidoptera > Pyralidae > Apomyelois > Apomyelois bistriatella. Next base: position 7,197,498 of record OX345693.1, read on the forward strand.
GCTATAGATGACTTTTTTTTCACTTACTTTTTTTTACTTACTTTCTTTTACTTGCTTTTTTTACTTGCTTTTTTTACTTACTTTTTTTTATTTACTTTTTTTTTCGTTTTGTATTAATTTTTAAGAATTTTTTAATACTTTAGTAAAGAAATGTTTCAAGAAAGTACCTGGATCGAATCCTGTCACAAACAATAATTTTATGATTTCGTGTTTTATTTGTTTTCTAGAATTATTTTCTTACTTTTTATTATAATTTTGAAAAGAAACAAATAAATTCATTTGCAAATTTATTTCAGGATAAACGATATCGCAACCCCTTACAAATCATTACCTACATCCCTACCAAATTTCATCACAATCGGTCCAGCAGTTTAGCCGTGAAGAGGTTACAGACAGACAGACTTTCGCATTTATAGTATTAGTATGGATATGGATTTTGTACTTATCTATATATCTTTACATATAATCGGACAGTAAAAATTGAATGTCTGTACATTTAATATTTTTCTAAAAAACTGATACGGGGCGATTAAAGAAAGACGTGTAACAGAAACCAAAAAAAACAATTTTTGGAATTTTTGTCTGTCTGTCTTTCTGTATGTCTGGTACGTTATAACTTCAAAACTACTCAACAGATTCGAACGCGGTTTTACGTTCAACAGTTTTGTCAAAACTTTGTTTCGTCAAAATCGGTTAAGGGAAAAAGAAGTTATGGTCAATTGAAGTTTACTTCTAGCACTGTTTCAACTTTTTACAGAGTTGAATCCGGTTTACATAAACGTATTTAATATAGATAAAGCTACAATTTCTACTTTGTTTTATCGATATCAATGAAGACAAAAACACACTGCAGTCTCTATTAAATTTTAAAAAATTAACACATTGAATGTGTGTGGGCGTATAATTTAGTTACATAAAATATCAATAGATGGCGCTGAAGTTAATTTAATTATTTTTTTCTCATATGGTATTATAGCAGATTGAAATTTTTCCAGCAATTAATTCTAATTATTTCAAAAAAATTTTGGTTGTTTATTTAGTTCTATTGGTTGGTTTGTTTATCGGTCGTTTGTTGTATTGTATTGTAAGCTATTTGAATTGATTAGTTGGTTGGTTTGGCTTTGGTTTAAAAAATAATCAAACCAGCAAGTCAGTTCAGTTGTTGTTCGACGGAACATACGGTCGTGTCGTAAGGTCTAATTTAACTAACATAACACTATTTATTGAGTTAGGTTCTAATGACCCTGTAATAGGCTGCGTCTACTCTTTTAGAGAAAAAGATGTGATAGTATGAATGTTAATATTTTTAGTTTGATATCGTAGCAATGGCTAATGGCTTTATAAAATTGGCACGGGAATAGGATACTACTTATAGATTTAACTATAGGTCTGGATAGTTGTAGTTTCCACAGGTTAAGCGAAAAGCGAACTACACGCGGGCGGAGCCGCGGGCAACAGCTAGTAATTAAATATTACAGGCCATGGTGTGAACTGCGGGTATCTGGCAGTTTCTCAGTTGCGCAGATAACGTCGTGGCTAATCGACGCATTACCGAACGACCTTCCGAGACCATCAAATAATGTTGCTTTTGCGCGGTCGCATACCCTGCTCAAGACTCTGCTCATAGCTAGATACCAGTAAATATTAATAGATATTTTTTTAGTCAACTCTTGCTTGCACCAGAGTAGATTATAGGAGTGCTTTTCAAAGTTTGTTGCTTGCTGATGATACAAATAGTGCGAACATAAATCACTCCTTCCACTAAAAAAGAAGGACAAATTATTCCATTAAAGTAGATTGTAGTAGCTTCTATAAGCTTGTTTCTTGATGATACAGTTATTTCGTTGCATTCTCTGAAATCTTGATGTTAGTTACAAAAGTTTTTGCTCGCAGACCCTGAAGATACTTAGCGACTGATGACAATTTTTTTTTGTTTCAGACGCGGTTCAGCAGTTTTTAAATCTGATAATATTTCCACTATTGCCGTGATGAAGGATATAATATCAAATTGCTCTGTTCAGAAAACTTTTCAAATTGATATTTCTTTTGGTTTGTTATCCTGCAATATCGTAACTCAGTAGCTTACTTAGTACTAAGAGGATCTTATGCGTTATGGATTATGTGATTTGACTATCTGTTGCGTTTCCTTATTATTTACATTAGCCTAAATAGAGAGTATAAAAATATTTTAAAAACTGTTCTTTAGATATAAAATGAATATTTCAGATGTACCAGACGATATCTGTGTGAAGTCATTTTCAAGAATCAAAAATAAATTAGAAGCAGAGTACAAAGTAAACAAAGATATTGTTTTGAAGAAAGCTCTTAGGTAGGTTTATTTATAATTTCTGATTGTTTAGGTCGGTATTATCGGGTAGAATGGGCTAGCTAGGTTGGTACTAATTACAATATTCGGCCTATGCTAAGAAGCTTGTTGTCCAGTATAGATCATATAGGTATACTGAGAACCTACTTTATTGAAGTCGGGAAAAAATGACAGAATTTTCCTGCCAAAATGTTTGTCTTTATTTTCTTCCTCCTATATCTATCGAGTGAGGTAACATTTGTTTACTGAGGCAAAGTTGGACTTTGATAGATTAGAAAAACACACACCTAGGCGTGAAGGGTCAATTGCCTTAATCACTCACATAGACTACAAATAAACGATAACGATGGCAGTGCCTCATTTTTGAAACAATGATACAAAGACATACAGGGTCGGTCGATTGAACACTTGACACCAACACTCATATGAATCAGAAACCAAGGAAAATCGAACGTCAAGAACAAACCGCTACAACGGCCGTGAAGAAGTTTTAAAAAACGAATACCGGGGCATGCCTAGAGGGTCGATTGATCTTGCAAATTACTCCGTTACCAAGCAAGCAACTTGTAAACATGAAAAATCAAAAAATGACATTTTATTTGAATTAATCGATTTACGTTTTTCAGTAACTTTTGATTTTAAAACCAAACTACTTACTGCGCCTATTTTGATAAAATCTCAATTTACCAAATTGAAACTCATTGAACTATGTTCATGCGAAAAAAGAATTTTCAAAATCGATCCAGAAATGAATGATATGAGGTATCAAACATAAAAAAAAATCAGCCGAATTGAGTACCTCCTTTTTTTGGAAGTCGGTTGAAAATAAACTAGGCAAGCTAAATTAAAATTTAGCTATAATCACACACTGTGATTCTAAATCCGATAAAGCACTAAATCAGTTTGTGGTAAGATGACGATACGTGTTTTATTACATTTACACTGTTATTTATACATATAAACAGTAAAAATATTTTGTCTGTACATTTAGTAATTTCGATTGAAATGGATAGAGGGACATTTAAAAAAAATAATAGAAAGGCAAAAAATAATTTTTGAATTTTTTGCCTGTCTGTCTGTATGTAGGTCTGTCCTATGATCGATCACGCTTATCTCAGGAAGTATTGAACCGATTTGCTTAAAACTTTCACCAATTGTTTTTTTAACTCGGAAGAACATCAAAAGTTTGTTTCATCAAAAAAAATATTTTTGTGTTGTTTATTGTCATGACAAACTTTGTATAAGAGGAAAAGGAGGATTCCCGGGCAAATCCCGCGGGAATTTCGGGAGCAATTCCCAAAATTCGATAACGATATAATGCAATTTTTGTGTTTGTTATTATCATGACCAACTTTGTATAACAGGAAAAGGGGGATTCCCGGGCAATTCCCGTGGGAATTTAGGGAGAAATTCTCGAATATCCCACGATAACGAAGCCCACGCGCACGAAGTTGCGGGCTACAGCTAGTCTAAACTAAGCGGGATCTTAACAAATTTTTCCTTGTATCGCCATTTATTAACAAGAAAAAAAAAAACAAATCTTTTGCTTAGACAATGGGAGCCCATGGTAGTAGGTACCGTGTTTTCAACTTTATTGCACTAAAAACATACAATAGGTAGACTTAATGCCATCAGTCATATACTACCAACATTCTTAAGTTTTATTTTATTCATTTGTATGGATAATAATATGCTACAATTTCAGTGCCTTAGATCTGGAGAGTAACTCTAATGAAGATACATTTTTATGTGAAGACTATTTGAATGCTTTGGGAAATTCAGATAATGCTGACAAAGAAACACATTTTGATGAGATTGTGGGTATGTACACATGTCCTTGTAATCTTATGCTACATATAATCCTTTTTAAACCATTTTGTAGGTAGGTAATGTCTTTAATTCATCAACTAAATATTTACATGCATTTTTGACTTGATTGTCTCAGAAAGAGGTTCATTAGTATGGTTTGATGCATTACTTTTTAACATAGCATCTTCAGCATTGTGCATCCCAGATTGCATGAAGCTCGGGGTTCAATAAAAGACTTTTTTTCCACTAAGGCATATGATTCTTCCATCTCATTAGAGATTAGAGACTCATAGGTTATTTGAGAATAATATTTTTTAATTTTCTTCAAAATTCAAGAATTAATTTGATATTTATTTATTTATCACTAATATATATGTGTCACCTGTCACCAACAGTTGTACAGACAACTAAATAATTATTTGGATTTGATCATTTTAGAAACTATTGAACAATGGTATGTTGACTGGCATTTGCTTTCTCTACAAAGACATGATTACCAAAACGGAAGGACAAAGTTGAAGAAAGCGCTAAAAGAAAACCAACTTGATAAAGTGGAAGAAATTCTAACTACCAAACAATAATGTTTCCAATTGGTTCACACATGAATATGTCACATAACAAATAAAGGAATTTCTTATTACAAAAAATAAATAGAGTTTCAGGCTTTTATTTCATATTGTTAAGTATGTATAAGGATACCTTTTCGATAATTGTAAATCATAGTGGTACAAACCATGCCCATTATCTGATAATTTACATAGTTGAACAATGTGCTGTGCTAATTCATCAATTGAACTCATTTGCTCTGAGAGAAATTTTGAGGTCACAAAATCGACACATTGGAAATCTTTTTCTTTTTCAGCAAGGATGATAAGTTTCTCCAATGACTAGGGAAAGAGAGAGTACAAATTAAATATATTTATTGTTATTATTAGGGTATTCTAGTTTTGAGAATAAGTCATTTCAGTAATGGGTCCTTCATGACTCTGTGTCCATTTCCGGAATAGGGTATTATCATACTGAGGTAATCTAACAATGGACTGAATTGTCTTTAGTCAAAAACTTGTGCTAGAAATACCATGGTTTAATACAAAAAATAAGCTTTTTCTAAATCAGACCTTGGAAAAACATGAAGCACTTTTCAAAATGAGCACAAAGTGGATGCAAAATTATTATTTCACACATCATTTTAAGGAAGTTTATGAATATGTTATATGTTTATAATTTAAGAAACTATGAATATATTTACATATTACAAGTAATATGTAAATATATTCATAAAGTTTAAAACATACCTCTGTTACACTTTTCTCCATGTCAAGAGCTTTACGGAAAGCATCAAGCAAAGTCAGTTGAACTATGGCAGGTGGTTCTTTAAGAGAGCTGATGACAGGTGTTCCTCCTCTTTTTAACTGATATAGTATAAATTGTTGCATATGCCTTAGTTCTTCTTCATACATTCTCATGAAAAACCCTGCAGCTCCAGGCTGTAGCTGACATGAATGTAAAAAATTTACAGCAATATTCAAATAGTCCTGTGCTGCTTGTTGTTCTATTTGTATTTGTTTGTTAACAGCAGCTTCAATATCAGGGGCATATTTATAATGGAGAAGAGAATTTGATTTTTTAGGTGAATGTGTGTGTCTAAAAACTGTATGTGGTAAAAAGTGACTATATGACAAAGTTGATAGCAAACTATTAATTTTTATCATTTTGAAATTAATTACTATTCAGCCCACAAGAATTTAAATGAAATTGTCAATACAGAAAATGACAGTCCTCTGTTAACAAACTTTCTATAATTTTGTTTCCAATTTTGTCCTTTTTTGACAATATTTGAGATGGCTATGCACTAAACAACAATCAAATAAAAAAACGTTTCTTTTTGACAAATAATGGTATATAATATCAATTAGTATGCTAAAATGTCTACAAATAATCTACATTATCCATATTACCTTATCTCTGGAAAGGATAGTAATCCAGTCCAGAATTATATTTAAATTTATGGGTGAAACGATTCACTTGAGTTTTGCCAACTTCAATCATCTTCTGCACTTCCTTGCGGTATGCAGGAGGAAGCATCTCCTTCTCTAACGTGCACGAATGGTCATTTTCATCTTGAACTCGAAATACTCGTTGTCTTATAATATCCACATCTCTGCTGTATTCTTCCTTTAGGTCGGCTACAGTTTGAGTAGCTGTGTCAATTTTGAATACTATATAGTTAGCTTCACGATGTACTAAACCATGGGCACTGGTTTTATAAGGCATTGCTCTGAATCCTAAATTTTCAATATTTTTAATAATACCACCGCGGTTGAAAATTGCATGCGAGATACGAGTAAGAGTAGTTTTAAGTTCGGGCTTTGGCATCGCTCGTAACATTAAAGCCAATTCATACGCGGGCATCTTATTAACTGTATCTCAATTAATTTCTTCTTTGCTGTATCTTTTCTGAAATACCTGCCTGATTTAAAGCTTTTTGTGTTTTTTGTAGGCACAATTCGCAACTTAGCACTTTCGCAGCAGGTTAAGGTTATTTTTTAATTTTCAATTCAAATGTTAATTTCAAAAAACCATTTTGACATCTGTCATTGTTTGGCAGTGGGCGCTAGGCTTGGGTCAAATATAAATTCTTTGGCTCGGGTAAAAAATATCGATATTAATTCAAATAATCGATAATCATCGTCCAGTTTTTAATTTCTATATATAAATAATCGATGGAAAAACGAAAGGCACACATTACATGCTCATGCACGCATGATGGTTTTCCTTCAAACAAAGAGATGGTACTCGAAATGAATCAACTGATTTCCAAACAAATCAATTTAATTTAAACTAAAAATATTAGGATTTTTTGTTCAAATCAGTCGATTCAATTTACCTTTTGAGTACCATCCCTTTGTTTGATGGTTTTCCATCATGCATGCATGAGCGTCTAGGGTGCGGCTTCAGAGGCCTTAAGGTCCAATCCAAGTTCAATCATTCATGTTCATTCGGTTCAATCAATCATTCATTTCATCATAGAGTTTTTGGAGGAAAAGCAAACTGTCGCTATGTCCGCGCTGTATTTAATTTCCAAAACTTAGGTTTTTTCGAGTGTTTGTGCATAATATTGGTGGATTAATAAATTCAAGAAAGGCCTTAAAGGACTAGATACCATGGCCGTATAATCTATTCAAAAAAAAAAAAATCATTTCATCATTCTTTTATTCAAAATTCATTCATTCAGTATCTCTATTTAGTTTGTGATTCATTCATTCAATCAATCAATTATGGCCGCATCGCATCGCTTGCTTAAATTTTGATTTTATTTTGCATTTGTAGATCCTTACAATATGGGATCTTTTGCAAGGTTTCTTTCGGATTATTGTAAATCTTGGGAAAAATCAGGAAAAGAACAATTGTAAGTACCTGCCATCATTTTCTGTTCATGATTGCCCTACGTCACATACAAATACACATGTTGTAATTATTTTCAAATGGGTGGTTATTTGCTTCTAGTTTTTCTACTAGTACGTATCACAAAATTTCCTAACATCTCTATTCTACAATTTTATGTAGAAGTATAGTTCGCTCGCTTAGTGCCAGTAATTTTAATAAAATGTATGTATAATTAGTGCTTTTACATGCATTTGTTTTGCTGCCGAGTGTGCAGCACCTTATAGTAGACTGGGACCCTGTAGTATAATGGGACATTTTGTAGTTCCTAGTTTGTCCACATAATAAGCTTATGTACAGTCGTGGGGAAGCAAAAGTGACTGTACCACACTTATCATAGTGACCAGGGTGTTAGATTTTTCACTGACTGTATGTATAGTCATGAAGTAAGTTTGATGAGATGTCATGCATATAATATTGTATCTTCATACATTCATTCATTATCATCATCATCATCATCAGCTGTTCACAACCCACTGCTGAGCATAAGCCTCCCTCTGTCTATGCCATGCATCCCTACTGAGCTACTGCAATCCAATTGTTGCCAGCAACCTTCCTAATATCATCGACCCATCTAGCCACTGGACGTCCAGTACTTTGGTTTCATACATACATACATTCATTATTATCTTGAAGTTGAATTACTATTCACCTGAGTAACACAATAGCACTAATAGCATATCTTCTGGAATCTTTTAATCGATAATTTTAATACACCTTGTTTCAATAGATTAACCCAATGTGTTTGTACCTACAATCCTTTTCTATGTAGCTATTGCTTATTATAATAATTGATTATGAAAAAAACATGTCTTTATTTAATGTAAAAGAGTGCATAAAATTTTTTTAGTTACCATAAATACAATTTATATTACATTTCTTTTATACTAGCTTTTCCCTGGGCTAAACTTAATAAATAAGGAAGTTGGAGGTTGATTTTTTTTTGTCAAATAGTTCCTGACCAAAAGACCACCCCTAATGATGACAAGATGATTTTCATTATTGGATGGCCTTTAATCACTGAATATTTGTTACCCCAGGGTGGGAGTCGGGTAGGGGGTTGCTACTAGTCCCCCCTTCCCCCTCCCAATCAACAAACCAGCATCATTACAACTTTTTAAAAATTTATTTTAGCATTAAACATGTGACTCTATCTATAAAAGATGAAGAGAAAAGTCCTCTTTTTTCAAAATCAGGAAAACTTTCTGGTGTGTCCCAAAGCATATATGACTTACTTCTTTGTGGGTTGAGAGGAAATCTAAAAAAAGATGTAGTTTTGTCAACTCTACGGGAAATTTCTGTAAGTGTACAATTGTATTTCTTTAATCAATAACAATCAATACATATTATGAATAAATACAATTAATTCTTAAGCTACCAGACCACTTAGGTCACACATTAAAACATTGTTTTTTCAATTGTGCAAAAAAGTTAGCAACTTTAAAATACAATTAAAACAAATCACTACATAGTATAAAACAAAGTCGCTTACTCTGTCCCTATGTCCCTTTGTATGCTTAAATCTTTAAAACTACACAACGGATTTTGATGCGATTTTTTTAGTAGATAGTGATTCAAGATTTTTATGCCCATGCGAAGCCGGGCGGGTCGCTAGTATTTTTATAAAAATTGAAGTTGCTAACTTCTTTTAAACCACAAAACAATTTAAGCAGCTTATCAGATGCCAGGTTGTTCACTATCACTACACTATACTGTGTTATAAAATTGTGAGAAAATTAATTCTTATTTTCAGTCTTTGCATGCTGATATTCCATCCATAATCCTTGATGTAATATGTGTACTTGATGCAGAGACTTGTACAGATATACAAAGTGATGAGAGATCAAATTTCTGCTATATTGTCAGGGAACTGGAATCTTTTATGTCTGACAAACTTTTGAAAGAGAGATTAGAAATTGACACGCTACAAGATGTAGGAACATTGAAGAATAAAAACTTTTATACCAAATTTATAAAAATTAAGACAAAGTTATAGTAAGTACATCTGAAGTTCTTTCTTTTTAACCAATATAGGTGGGAGTTTTTGGAGGGAAAGTAAACTGTCGCTATGTCCGCGCTGTGTTTAAATTCCAAAACGTAGGTTTTTTCAAGTGTTTGTGCATAATATTGGTGGATTATTATTCGCAAAGTGTTCGTGAACAAGCGTGAGTGTTGGGAAGTGATACAGTGTCGATTACGTGACTTTTTATCTTTGTCACCAAAATCTCCATGATATGGCTAAGTGAAATTTTTCCACCGCTTCACTTAGCCATCTGACTCAGACTAGACTTACTTACTTGACTGGACTTGACTATTGACTTGAATTTTTGACTCGACTGACTTAGTAGGACTGAAGAAGATTATTAAATTCAAGAAAGGCCTTAAAGGACTAGATTCCATGGCCGTAAAATACTATTCAAAAAAAAAACCAATATAGGTATCATGCAATATACCTATAAAATCGGTTACCTACGAAATCTGTTTATAAATTGATTTCAAAAATTTGGTTTTACACTTTTGCTAGATATAAGGTACTTATTTATTTCTTATCTATAATTCTTCACCTGTCTAAACCGTAGTAAACAGAACTTTCCATGATTAATATTGTACTAATTTGATTGTAATTGTGAAAATCGAAGTTTTTCTTTGTTTCTTTAGCCTTTTGTTTCTAGTAATATAAACATATTTTATTCCAGTTACAAGCAGCGTAAGTTTAATCTGTTTCGTGAAGAGAGTGAAGGATATGCAAAATTAATTGTAGAATTAAATCAAGAAATAAGTGAAGATATAGAATCAAAAACTTTATTAGAAATTATTCAATCCTTGATAGGTATGTATTGTTTTACAAAAATACTAATGTCGAGTTGTGAATATTTACAAATTATCAAAAGTCATTCAATTAGCATTATTGAACATGTATCTTATGTGCTTATATGACGATTGATCCATTTTTAAGACAGTGGGTTTTTATATTGTTTAGATTTAACCTACAAATGTTTTGTTCTTTTTCAGGTTGCTTCAATTTAGATCCCAACAGAGTATTAGACATTATACTAGAGTCTTTTGAAGCTAGACCGCATCTAGATACGCTTTTTATTTCTCTTATAAAAAATTACATGTGTGATCCGCAAGTAATATCTGAAGTATTAGGATTTAAGTTAGGTAACATGGAAGTCTTGGATACATACAAAGAACCCCCACCATTGATGACTGTGATTGCTTTGCTTTTACAACATCAAGTCATATCATTAGATGACATATATCCTTGGGTAAGTAAATTCTATAATACTTGTGACCTACTGTCCTACACTCACATAACATCTATAATCTAGATGAATAATGATTGTTATTTTTATTTTAGTTACGTCCTGATAACCTTTTGATGGCTAAAGAGGCAGATAGGGAAATCAAAACTGCTCAAGATTACCTTCGAAAACTAAACATTGTGTCAACTAAAGGGCCCCAAACAAATGGACCAACTGAATTTGTTGAAGAAAAAGCTGACCCTCAGGTAAGTTTTTTTTTTGTTTAAGCAGAATAATAAAACAAATATTTGTAATGGTTTTATATTAATAAAATTTGCAAAATGTTCATCTTCAACCTTAACATTTTAGGAGTATTGGAGCAATCAGAAACTAGTACTGAGTGAGGCACTACTGAAAGTGACAGCATGGAAAGAATTTGCCGCCCTGTCAGCTCGCTTGCCCGTTACCACAATGTTTACCAGACCTGCTATTGCTTTATGCAACATGTTGCATGCCCTTGTGGAACCATTGTATAGAATGTGAGTTGAGAATGTGATTTATGGTTCATAGTAAAGCTTAAACTATTATGACACAGTGAAAGATGCTGATTATTTTCTACTTTATATATGTTGTGTGTATTTACTTATAGGCCTTTTGGCCTCGAACTAAAAAACGTGAATTTTTTTTTAATATCTGTAATATTACCATACTATTACAGAAATAATAATTTTTAATTTATATCCACAGACATTGCAGAGTAGCACCAAAAATAATGGGCAAGCCAGTACCACCTCTCGAGTCAAGCTTAGCTCCACCTGCATGCAAAACCTTTGAAGATATGAAGGAGACTGTTATACCAGCCCTCATTCTGTTAGGACCTGCTCTTCATCATGATCCTGTGTTAATGTATAAGGTACTCATTTATTCACTAGTATTATTTCAGTCATTCCAGATTGCGATCACAATTTAGTATAGGAGCGTCGACACGCGACTCGATTCTTGTTTAGTAATTTTGAACTTTGTGAGCAGTCACTGAATTCATTTTGTGATTAATTAGGTAGTTTTGTATTGGAATTTTATTTTATATGTACGTAAGTAACACTGCATAGTATAAAACAAATTCGCTTTCTCTGTCCCTATGTCCCTTTGTATGCTTAAATCTTTAAAACTACGCAACAGATTTTGATGCGGTGTTTTTTAATAGATAGAGTGATTCAAGAGGAAGGTTTTTATGCCCATGCGAAGCCGGGGCGGGTCGCTAGTATGATATATATTTTATATTTCAGATTATTCGTATTTTAAGAACAGCCCGCTCAAAACCCAATGACCCTCTGCATCATGAGGCCCTTACAGTTCTTGATGCTGCTATATTACCGTCACTCACTTTGATGGAGGGTAACTGCTGTATGGCTGAGGAAATTTATACCTTGTTGAAGTTATACCCATATCAGTGCAGGTGAGAGTTTTTAATTTTTTATGTTAAAAATGTTGCATACTAAACATTATTTTGAATAGAAATATTTGTTATTAGTAGCAGGGTGTACAATTATTTTCATCACTCAAACATAAGCAACATTAAGATAGAAAGCAATATACTGAAACAAAATACGTAAGATTGATTGTACAGGATAAAAATCGGCCCCAAATTATATCACAATTAGGTTTTCCGTATTTTTATACACTTTTTGATTTTTTTTAGATACTGTTTGTATGCTAGATGGAAGAATGAATCTGGCGAAAAAATACCGTCATTGATGCGCGTCCGAGGAAATGCATTGCAAAGGATCAAGCACATCATGAAGCGTGTGTCGAAAGAGAATATTAAGCCTCAAGGACGTCTCATCGGGAAACTATCTCATGCTGCGCCAGCGTTTCTGTTTGACTATATGCTTTTACAGGTAAATATTTCTTTAAAAATGTGGATAAATAATCTGATATTTGGCCGTGTAGTCTCTAGAACATAACTCCATGTCCATACATGTATGTTATATAGTAAGAAACTGAAGATTAAGGCAACATTAAGTCTAAGCTAGGATTCGAATTGAGTCTTTAAGAACTCAGAGACAAGAGTCTTTGTTTGGAAATAAATTTAGATTTCGCTTGCCACCTGGCTGAATTATGATTCATAGTCCCAAAAAAGGGTGTTCACAAGTTATCATTTGATGGTAAACTAGTCTAATTGTTCATGCCAGATAAACGGTTGAGGCTTATGCCCAGCAGTGCGTTGTAGACAGCTAATCATGATGGTGATGATGAAACAGTTGAAGTTAACTGTTCTTTCAATCTACTATGGACGCCTGAAACAATGGTATAGCAGGTGTGTTTTGATTCATTAATGATTTGCAAGGATAAGTAGGCTACTACCTAAACGATACAATAGTTTTAACAAAAGCAATATGCCGTTTGTTTAGAACCTGATATTACCTTTTGTTCTATAATCTATGCAATCCGACTAAAAGTGTCAGTCTGTCGTCAGATCCAAACGTACGACAACCTGATCGGTCCGGTGGTGGAGTCGCTGAAGTATCTGACAGCCCTGTCGCTGGACGTGCTGGGCTACTGCCTAGTGGAGGCGCTGCTGCGGCGGGCGCGCGCGGGCTCGGCGGCGCACCCGCCCGCGCTGCAGGCGCTGGCTGCCTTCGCCGGCGCCGCCTTCAAGAAGCACAACATCGAGCTCACCGCGCTGCTGCAGTTCGTCGCCAACCGGCTAAAGGCGCACCAGAGGTACTCATCCGCCGGCCGGTCTAGCACTGCGTGTCCACTCACGTAGAGCTGGGCGGACAGGAGCATGTGGAAATTGTGATTGATTAATTCACAGTCCGTACCGCCCAGCGCCGCGTCAGTGGAAACAGCCTTACTCTTCGAACTGGAAGGCAACAATAAAGTCACATTTTATCTATTTTTGCTTATCTGCGAATTATTATTTCAGCCATGATTTACTTATCCTGAAGGAAATAGTTCAAAAAATGGCTGGTATCGAAGCTGCAGAAGAAATGACGCCAGAACAACTGGACGCTATGGCTGGAGGAGAACTCTTGAAAGGAGAGGTAAACCTGATTTGCTATAATTTAAAAATATAATGTCATTTTATTTTGAAACAAACTCAAACATCAGAATTTATAAGCCTACTAGCTGTTCCCCGCGGCTTTGCCCTGCGTGTGACTTGGTTATATCGCGCCCAAAAGTAGCCTATGTTTGACCTCAGGTTTTTAACTACATCCCTACCAAATTTCATCACAATCGGTCCAGCAGTTTAGCCGTGAAGAGTTGACAGACAGACAGACAGACTTTCGCATTTATAATATTAGTATGGAAGCAGCAATTTCTATTTTCAACTTTGTCCAATCACAACACATTTTTTCTATTTTATTTATTAATCAATAATGTACAATTGGTATTAATGAACATAAAATATGTAAGTTACATTAGAATTTATTTGTATGTAAAATGTTGAAGTAATAATATCTCCAGGTTCACATGCTTGGTAATTTCAGAATCCATATTTTTTTCACAGGCAGGTTACTTCTCTCAAGTTCGCAACACAAGAAGATCGTCGGCTCGACTGAAGGAAGCCATTGTTGGAAATAACTTGGATATTTCACTGTGCATCTTGTCCGCACAACAGCGACATTGCTGTGTCTGGAAAGGTAAATATGCTATGTCTTTTTCTTCTTATGTATTTTTTCCATTCGCTTTAAGTATTAAGTAGTTGTCTGTGGATTCTTAGGACGAGAAACAAATCTACCACTTTCTTGGCGTCAGTCAGTTGAAAAAATATAATAATTTTAATGATCAAATGTTGTTTAGATGAAGAAGAGGCACCAGTAAGTGGTGAGCCACCGGGATCCCAGCTGAAGGTAGTGGGCAGACTGGCCGACCAATGCCAGGACGCGTTGGTACAACTCGGGACATTCCTCGCGTCATCGCATGCCCCCGATGAGTACGCTGCGCGCTTGCCTCCGTTGCAGGTAAAAAGAACTTCAAGTCTTATTAATTAATACAATGTGGATGAGCCATCGTCAAAACTTTAAACTAATAAATTACCTCATAGCCTTAAAGATGATACAAACATACTATGATCACAAGTAAAAATGTATATATAACTATAACTTATTATTTTGTTGTAGGAACTTCTTCGCGATTACCACGTAGACGCTGACGTGGCGTTTTTCTTGCATCGACCAGTTTTAGCTCAAAAAATAGCAGCACGTGTTGAAGCACTAAGAAAGAGTTCCGACACCAAATCAGACTCTCTGGAGAAAAGTATCGAGCGCTATACGGCAGCGTCGAAGGAAACCCTGGAGCCCATACTATTGTCAGTCACGCCGATGTTGCCATCTAGAGTGTGGGAGGATATTTCCCCCGAGTTTTACGTCACATTCTGGTAAGGACTCTCTTGATTTTTAAATAGTTATATTCTAAGATTATATAAACAAAACAAAAACATAACTATTTTAAAAACATTTAACACATAATAAGAAACTGTTTTACAAAAGAAATAATGAATGAATGTTATCCTAGGTCATTGTCTATGTACGACCTCAGAGTTCCCGTGGAAAGCTACGAGCGCGAGATTGACCGTTTAAGGATCGCAGCTGCCAACGCCGGGAAAGATACATCTCAGGGGACCAAAGGGAAGAAAGAACAAGAGAGATTCAACACCCTTATTGATAAGTTACAAGTAAGTGTACATTTTCATTTTGCCAGCATAAATATTCATTTGTTTAAACTGAATTTTCTGAAGTGAAAGTAACTATATATAAATGTGATACTTATAAAAACAATGTTTTTATTTGACTATATCCAAAAGTAGCCTTTGTATGACCCTTGGTCCTTAGCCGTGATAGCGTAACAGACACAAAGACTTAGATATTAGTATGAGAGTTGGATATCTATCATTTACAGTCATTGGATTGTAATCTCTCTCTTTCTCATCTTAGCGTTTTCCCGCTTGTATTCTTAGATGATTACTTAGGAACCCAAGATCCGCATATCTGCTTTTTCTTCTATTTGCGCACATATCTCCTTCTGCGTCGTTATGTTATGCCTACTCGTTTTGGGTTTACTCTTTTTACCAGGCCCTTGCGGAGGCTCCATAGCCTTACACTTGTTTCCTCCTTTGGCGACACTAGCGCCACAATAAAATGTGAGACGCCACACCTCCCAAAATTACTTGACAGTTTCCAATTATTACCATAGTAGGCACTCCGAATGCGGGAGTATCTAAAGCTGTCTTAAATCAATACTCCATAGAATGGTATCATTAAAAATGCTACACTGGATGTATGCTCTCGCTTGTAACGCTCGAGCTTGTGCCAGCAGAGTGATCAGCGCTTTTAGGTCACAAACACCTCTGTGAGGGACTGGTGTTTAAAACTATGTTCTCTGTATTTAGTACATTTACTAAAAGATTGACGTTCCCTAGTGAAATAGTGTTTTAATTTGGCGAAACATGTACATGTTTCGACGTTATATAATACGTATGCGTAAACAGGAAGAGCGTCGCCGGCAAGAGGATCACGTGGCGCGAGTATCCGCGCGGCTGCAGCGGGAGTGCGCGGGCTGGTTCCCCGCGCGAGCCGCCAAGTCCGCCAAGAACGAGACCGTGACCCGGCTCATGCAGCTGTGCCTGTTCCCGCGCTGCGTGTTCACCGCGGTGGATGCCCTGTACTGCGCGGAGTTCGTCCACACCGTGCACTCGCTGAAGACGCCCAACTTCTCCACGCTGCTGTGCTATGATCGGGTGAGCCTAATGCCAAGTCCGCCAAGAACGAGACCGTGACCCGGCTCATGCAGCTGTGCCTGTTCCCGCGCTGCGTGTTCACCGCGGTGGATGCCCTGTACTGCGCGGAGTTCGTCCACACCGTGCACTCGCTGAAGACGCCCAACTTCTCCACGCTGCTGTGCTATGATCGGGTGAGCCTAATGCCAAGTCCGCCAAGAACGAGACCGTGACCCGGCTCATGCAGCTGTGCCTGTTCCCGCGCTGCGTGTTCACCGCGGTGGATGCCCTGTACTGCGCGGAGTTCGTCCACACCGTGCACTCGCTGAAGACGCCCAACTTCTCCACGCTGCTGTGCTATGATCGGGTGAGCCTAATGCCAAGTCCGCCAAGAACGAGACCGTGACCCGGCTCATGCAGCTGTGCCTGTTCCCGCGCTGCGTGTTCACCGCGGTGGATGCCCTGTACTGCGCGGAGTTCGTCCACACCGTGCACTCGCTGAAGACGCCCAACTTCTCCACGCTGCTGTGCTATGATCGGGTGAGCCTAATGCCAAGTCCGCCAAGAACGAGACCGTGACCCGGCTCATGCAGCTGTGCCTGTTCCCGCGCTGCGTGTTCACCGCGGTGGATGCCCTGTACTGCGCGGAGTTCGTCCACACCGTGCACTCGCTGAAGACGCCCAACTTCTCCACGCTGCTGTGCTATGATCGGGTGAGCCTAATGCCAAGTCCGCCAAGAACGAGACCGTGACCCGGCTCATGCAGCTGTGCCTGTTCCCGCGCTGCGTGTTCACCGCGGTGGATGCCCTGTACTGCGCGGAGTTCGTCCACACCGTGCACTCGCTGAAGACGCCCAACTTCTCCACGCTGCTGTGCTATGATCGGGTGAGCCTAATGCCAAGTCCGCCAAGAAAGAGACCGTGACCCGGTTCATGCAGATGTGCCTGTTCCCGCACTTAACATGGACTTTCTTTAATTGATAATTATCACATCTATTCTTTTCTGTTTACGACAGCTTATGGTCTCTTCGTGTGTATCAAAATGAACAAGTTTCGAAGAAGCCGATACGCGGACAAGGGCGTGTATATAACACAGAATTTTTTTTCTACTTCTGTCGTAAATAACGGTCGTTTTATGTGTGTGCAGCTGTTCTGCGACATCACATACTCGGTGATGTCGTGCACGGAGGGCGAGGCGGCCCGCTACGGCACGTTCCTGTGCCGCGTGCTGGGCACGGCCATGCGCTGGCACGCCGACAAGGGCGCCTTCCACCGCGAGTGCGCGCACTACCCCGGCTTCGTCACCAAGTACCGCGTCTCCAACCAGTTCACCGAGGCCAACGACCACGTCGGCTACGAGAACTACAGGTCTCTGTCTCTCTCTCTCTCTCTCTCCCTCTCTCCCTCACACACACACACGCACGGCCATGCGCTGGCACGCCGACAAGGGCGCCTTCCACCGCGAGTGCGCGCACTACCCCGGCTTCGTCACCAAGTACCGCGTCTCCAACCAGTTCACCGAGGCCAACGACCACGTCGGCTACGAGAACTACAGGTCTCTCTCTCTCTCTCTCTCCCTCTCTCCCTCACACACACACACACGCACGGCCATGCGCTGGCACGCCGACAAGGGCGCCTTCCACCGCGAGTGCGCGCACTACCCCGGCTTCGTCACCAAGTACCGCGTCTCCAACCAGTTCACCGAGGCCAACGACCACGTCGGCTACGAGAACTACAGGTCTCTCTCTCTCTCTCTCTCCCTCTCTCCCTCACACACACACACACGCACGGCCATGCGCTGGCACGCCGACAAGGGCGCCTTCCACCGCGAGTGCGCGCACTACCCCGGCTTCGTCACCAAGTACCGCGTCTCCAACCAGTTCACCGAGGCCAACGACCACGTCGGCTACGAGAACTACAGGTCACTCTCTCTCTCTCTCCCCCTCTCTCCCTCACACACACACACACGCACGGCCATGCGCTGGCACGCCGACAAGGGCGCCTTCCACCGCGAGTGCGCGCACTACCCCGGCTTCGTCACCAAGTACCGCGTCTCCAACCAGTTCACCGAGGCCAACGACCACGTCGGCTACGAGAACTACAGGTCTCTCTCTCTCTCTCTCTCCCCCTCTCTCCCTCACACACACACACACGCACGGCCATGCGCTGGCACGCCGACAAGGGCGCCTTCCACCGCGAGTGCGCGCACTACCCCGGCTTCGTCACCAAGTACCGCGTCTCCAACCAGTTCACCGAGGCCAACGACCACGTCGGCTACGAGAACTACAGGTCTCTCTCTCTCTCTCTCTCCCTCTCTCCCTCACACACACACACGCACGGCCATGCGCTGGCACGCCGACAAGGGCGCCTTCCACCGCGAGTGCGCGCACTACCCCGGCTTCGTCACCAAGTACCGCGTCTCCAACCAGTTCACCGAGGCCAACGACCACGTCGGCTACGAGAACTACAGGTCTCTGTCTCTCTCTCTCTCTCTCTCCCTCTCTCCCTCACACACACACACGCACGGCCATGCGCTGGCACGCCGACAAGGGCGCCTTCCACCGCGAGTGCGCGCACTACCCCGGCTTCGTCACCAAGTACCGCGTCTCCAACCAGTTCACCGAGGCCAACGACCACGTCGGCTACGAGAACTACAGGTCTCTCTCTCTCTCTCTCTCCCTCTCTCCCTCACACACACACACACGCACGGCCATGCGCTGGCACGCCGACAAGGGCGCCTTCCACCGCGAGTGCGCGCACTACCCCGGCTTCGTCACCAAGTACCGCGTCTCCAACCAGTTCACCGAGGCCAACGACCACGTCGGCTACGAGAACTACAGGTCTCTCTCTCTCTCTCTCTCCCTCTCTCCCTCACACACACACACACGCACGGCCATGCGCTGGCACGCCGACAAGGGCGCCTTCCACCGCGAGTGCGCGCACTACCCCGGCTTCGTCACCAAGTACCGCGTCTCCAACCAGTTCACCGAGGCC
This sequence comes from Apomyelois bistriatella, assembly GCA_947044815.1. Taxonomy (NCBI): domain Eukaryota; kingdom Metazoa; phylum Arthropoda; class Insecta; order Lepidoptera; family Pyralidae; genus Apomyelois; species Apomyelois bistriatella. The sequence goes on from OX345693.1 coordinate 7,217,038, forward strand.
AACGACCACGTCGGCTACGAGAACTACAGGTCACTCTCTCTCTCTCTCTCTCTCTCTCTCTCTCTCTCTCTCTCTCTCTCTCTCTCTCTCTCTCTCTCTCTCTCTCTCTCTCTCTCTCTCTCTAAAGCCCGCTTTTTAGTTTTATGAAATTATACATACATGTTTGCCCTCTTATATTGTGTTATAATATTGATGGTATGTTACACTTATTCAACATACTGGCTTGCATCATCACCAATAACAACTGAACTGTCAATTTACTTTTTAATACCTTAAGTTTGTAATGTGCCTTTTACTGTATATTTTTACTATTCAGTGAATGACACATTAATAAGGTATCAATAAGTATTTTTGTATTGTAAGTTTCGCATATGCAACCTGCTGATAAAATTAATACATTTTTCAGACATGTCTGCCACAAGTGGCATTATAAAATCACCAAAGCGATGGTGGTTTGCCTGGACTCGCGCGATTATGTTCAAATACGCAATGCTTTGATCGTACTCATACGCGTGCTACCGCATTTCCCAGTACTCGAAAAGCTGGCACAAATCATTGAAAGGAAAGTTGACAAGGTAAATTTTCAATATCTCTTACTAAAAAACCATCATCATATGAGCTTGTGTGTTACTTGCATCTTTAGATAACTCTTCACTTTTTTTATATATATAACAATATATATATAATAGAGCTACTGCCGTCTGACTTCCGTTCCCCTTTTATAGGGAAATCAGATCAATCAATAGGATTATGATCCAGGTGCGTGTTAGTGGTAGCGGCTTGTCAGATTTTTCAGACTGCCTAAAGAAATCTGATACTGCCTTACGACTGCCATCTAGCAAAAACAACCGGCATTAACGGCTTGACGTAGTTTCGGAAGCACGGCAGAGCTCAAGATAGAGGTACCAAAAGTGGCGACCAATCTAAGTCACGTGTTGCTCGTAGTCGCTTGCCATATGCAATCTTTACTTTTTAGGCTATCGACCTCCTCTGTTTATTGACTAATTTTTATTATTATATAATTTGTTAGGTAAAAGAAGAAGAGAAGACGCAGCGGCCGGATCTGTACGTGTTAGCGACTGGCTACAGCGGGCAGTTGCGTAACAAAGTTCCTAATATGATGAGGGAGAGTGATTTTCATCAGGTAAGGTTATTTCATTTCGATCGGCTTATGATTATATCTTTTACTAGCGACCCGCCCCGGCTTTGTATGCGCATGAAAGCCTTCCTCTTGAATCAACCTATCTGTTAAAAAAAACTGCATCAAAATCCGTTGCGTAGTTTTATGGATTTAAGCATACAAAGGGACATAAGGAAAGCGAAAGCGACTTTGTTTTATACTAGTGATGATGAAATCCAAATTTATGTTTTCAGGCAAAAGTGAGAACTATTAATATAGTTGCATCTGTGAAAGATTCAAAATCAAATAAATGCTATTTGATTTTTAATCTTTCACAGATGCAACCATAAGTAAGGCTGGTCCCAAACGACGCATATTGTAACGTCTTGTAAACATTTTTGTGTTATTTTTATGATTGGATGTTTAGTTGGATTGGATTGGACACAAAAGATAAGTCATCACATTTCGGCAAATGTCAGCGTTTTCTGTCAGCGCGAATTTGAGGTTGATTTGTTTAGTGGCAACGGTGTAACTAACAAAGTTATGTATGTATACACTAGCCCGCATGCAATTCAACAAAAAGTATTGTTCAGATCGCAGTTGACGATGAAATTAGTAAAATTGAAGTAGTCTAAGTTACTCCTTATTACAATAATATATGTACCGTGTATACATCCATAAGCATTTAGTAAAAAGCGGTTATTTAAATATTACAAACAGGCACTCTACCCACCCTAAGGTTGGCTGGAAGAAATTGCATTAGCGATAAGTCCATCTTTGTACTAATTTTTATTTTCGATCCTGTACAATCCAATAATGTAGGTATTCATGTAATTGGTGCAATATATTGTTTATTCATTCATTCACTCCAATTTTATTTATTTGTATAAATGTATACATTTGTTTGGTGCAATAAATAGTTTTTCTATTGTATTCCAACATTAAAACGATCAATGGGTGTAATGTAGTCGTTGTAACATTGTAAGGTGGGCGACAAACACAAAGTGTGTGCGGCGGCGAGTGGCGCGCCGCTCGCGCACAAGGAGGAGCCGCCCGCGCGGCCCGACGAGCCCGCCGGCAGCCCGCCGGTACCACAAGGTTGGTTATCATCGCCTCTACACTAGCTCACTAGCACTAGCGCTGCTGTGCCGGCCGACACACACAAAGTGTGTGCGGCGGCGAGTGGCGCGCCGCTCGCGCACAAGGAGGAGCCGCCCGCGCGGCCCGACGAGCCCGCCGGCAGCCCGCCGGTACCACAAGGTTGGTTATCATCACCTCTACACTAGCTCACTAGCACTAGCGCTGCTGTGCCGGCCGACACACACAAAGTGTGTGCGGCGGCGAGTGGCGCGCCGCTCGCGCACAAGGAGGAGCCGCCCGCGCGGCCCGACGAGCCCGCCGGCAGCCCGCCGGTACCACAAGGTTGGTTATCATCACCTCTACACTAGCTCACTAGCACTAGCGCTGCTGTGCCGGCCGACACACACAAAGTGTGTGCGGCGGCGAGTGGCGCGCCGCTCGCGCACAAGGAGGAGCCGCCCGCGCGGCCCGACGAGCCCGCCGGCAGCCCGCCGGTACCACAAGGTTGGTTATCATCGCCTCTACACTAGCTCACTAGCACTAGCGCTGCTGTGCCGGCCGACACACACAAAGTGTGTGCGGCGGCGAGTGGCGCGCCGCTCGCGCACAAGGAGGAGCCGCCCGCGCGGCCCGACGAGCCCGCCGGCAGCCCGCCGGTACCACAAGGTTGGTTATCATCGCCTCTACACTAGCTCACTAGCACTAGCGCTGCTGTTCCGGCCGTGCTGTATTACATTACACCGCACAATGTTTCCTAGGAATATATAGATATAATATAAAAATAAACAGACAAATATTTCCAGGTTAAGGCGTTAAGACAAACAAACTGTTCAGCTTTTTTATAATAGTCTATATTGACACAAGAATGGATCCGGTCACATATTAACACAGATAACAACATACGATTTGTTAGTTACTCTTACAAAATCTTTGGATTAAAGACATAGAATATATGACATCATTGGCCGCGGTTCCACATAACACCTAATGTAGCAGCCGATCATAACGCCTTCGCTATTTATCAATACATATAATAAGACACTAAAATGCGAGTGTCTGTACATTTAATATTTTTCAAAAAAACTGATTGAGTGCGATTAAAAAGGAGTAACAGAAACCAAAAAAACAGTTTTTGGAATTTTTGTCTGTCTGTATGTATGTATGTATGTATGTATGTCTGTCTGGTACGTTATAACTTCGAAAATACTTAACGGATTTAAACGCGGTTTTCACAGTTGGATTACATATGATTAGGAGCGTTGTCAAAACTTTGTTTCGTCAAAATCGGTTAAGGGAAAAAGAAGTTATGGTCGATTGAAAATTTACTTCAAACACTGCTTCTAAACTTTTAATGCGTTTACTTACGTTTAATTTAATTTAGATAAGGCTAGGATTTCTACTTTTTATTATCCATATCAATAAAGACGAAAACACGCACTGCACCTATTAATTTTAATAAAATAACACATTGAATTTGATCGTAAATTTAGTAACATAAAATCTCAATAGATGGCGCGAATTTGCGTACCTATAGACAAATCCCATTTGAAATTTCGCCAATCTCTAGCAACGTATGTTGGCCTATCGGTAGAGGTCGTAGATCATATTTTTAAGTCGAGGGTTCGAATCCTGCTATAGATGACTTTTTTTTACTTACTTTTTTTTTACTTACTTTCTTTTACTTGCTTTTTTTACTTACTTTTTTTTATTTACTTTTTTTCGTTTTGTATTAATTTTTAAGAATTTTTTAAAACTTTAGTAAAGAAATGTTTCAAGAAAGTACCTGGATCGAATCCTGTCACAAACAATAATTTTATGATTTCGTGTTTTATTTGTTTTCTAGAATTATTTTCTTACTTTTTTTTATAATTTTGAAAAGAAACAAATAAATTCATTTGCAAATTTATTTCAGGATAAACGATATCGCAACCCCTTACAAATCATATCTAATAGTTTGTCATTGACGACATTGAAAAAGAAGATTAATCAAATGGTTGACTGGTAGAGAACGCTCTTAGCGTTAAGTCCGTTAATATATAAGTACTAGCTGTTCCCCGCGGCTCCGCCCCGCGTGGGAATCCAGTCGGAATCGGTCCAGCAGTTTAGCCGTGAAGAGGTTACAGACAGACAGACTTTCGCATTTATAGTATTAGTATGGATATGGATTTTGTACTTATCTATCTATCTTTACATATAATCGGACAGTAAAAATTGAATGTCTGTACATTAAATATTTTTCTAAAAAACTGATACGGGGCGATTAAAGAAAGACGTGTAACAGAAACCAAAAAAAACAATTTTTGGAATTTTTGTCTGTCTGTCTTTCTGTATGTCTGGTACGTTATAACTTCAAAACTACTCAACAGATTCGAACGCGGTTTTCACAGGTGGATTACATATACGTTCAACAGTTTTGTCAAAACTTTGTTTCGTCAAATTCGGTTAAGGGAAAAGAAGTTATGGTCAATTGAAGTTTACTTCTAGCACTGTTTCAAAACTTTTACAGAGTTGAATCCGGTTTACATAAACGTATTTAATATAGATAAAGCTACAATTTCTACTTTGTTTTATCGATATCAATGAAGACAAAAACACACTGCAGTCTGTATTAAATTTTAAAAAATTAACACATTGAATGTGTGTGGGCGTATAATTTAGTTACATAAAATATCAATAGATGGCGCTGAAGTTAATTTAATTATTTTTTTCTCATATGGTATTAAAGCAGATTGAAATTTTTCCAGCAATTAATTCTAATTATTTCAAAAAAATTTTGGTTGTTTATTTAGTTCTATTGGTTGGTTTGTTTATCGGTCGTTTGTTGTATTGTATTGTAAGCTATTTGAATTGATTAGTTGGTTGGTTTGGCTTTGGTTTAAAAAATAATCAAACCAGCAAGTCAGTTCAGTTGTTGTTCGACGGAACATACGGTCGTGTCGTAAGGTCTAATTTAACTAACATAACACTATTTATTGAGTTAGGTTCTAATGACCCTGTAATAGGCTGCGTCTACTCTTTTAGAGAAAAAGATGTGATAGTATGAATGTTAATATTTTTAGTTTGATATCGTAGCAATGGCTAATGGCTTTATAAAATTGGCACGGGAATAGGATACTACTTATAGATTTAACTATAGGTCTGGATAGTTGTAGTTTCCACAGGTTAAGCGAAAAGCGAACTACACGCGGGCGGAGCCGCGGGCAACAGCTAGTTATGATATATCATTATAAATAGGCACTCGTGATAACTACTTTTTTCTCTATTTAGATCAAGACAAGCGGGAGTCTCGTAATAGCGACAGACGCCGCGACGAATCAGATCGGGAAAAAGAGGCAAAGAGAGAGTCACGAATGTAAGTAATTCACCTCACCATCATGACAGCTAGAAATCCAAAAGTGGCAATAATGACATTTTTTACAGATTACCAATATTCTTTGTATTAACCACAGATAAACGATAGAATTCCTTGAATCTTACACTTTTCCTTTATTTAATAGCCAATTAATATCGACACTAAAACTTGTACATTCGTGATGACAGATATCAAATGATATTAGATAGAAGAACCAAAGAAGTAAAAAAAAAAAAACCTTCGAGTTCTCTACACATACGAACCAAATGGGCAAATACTTATGCGCTTTTGCGACATTTAAGAAACAGATTTTATGCCACCGATTCCTTTTTTATCCTGTTAATATTGATTTGAAAATTGATCACAAAATTGTTATTTGCAGATCGCTTAAAGAAAGAGCAAAGGAGGAAATGAGAAGCAAAGATAAATCACCTAGAGAAAGATCACACAGGGTAACTTTACATTAAAATATCACATCTATTAGTCACAATCTCACAATTAAAACAAACTTGTCATAACATGTAATCAATATTATTTCTAGGAGGAGCGCTATTTGGAAACCGTTTCCCCACCGCATGACCATCGTCATCCTTCAGATGACATTGAACGAGGTAATTATATGTTTGTCTTAAATATTATCAGCAAACATCTTATACTTTACTGTCGAGTCCTTAAATAAACCAATTCACAACTGAGTAATACTGGAATTAACTTCAGAAGGATGTGGCAAAAATAACCTGAGACACCTGAATATGAGATATTTTCGGCCAAGTAATAAAGCCGGGACAAGGTGCGAGGCTGATACTAAACATAACCGAATGCAAACAAGAAAGCGCTATAATGTAGGACAGAGAGAGAGACAGAGATTACAAACAAAATGTGAGTGAACTAGAACCACTCCTTTCCTAATCAACTTTAACATTCTCTCTATTTTGGTAGGCTTCATTTGGTAATGATTTGAATACTGGTTGGTTCAATAACGTGATATTTCCATTACAGACGTGAAACGCCGTAAAGTAGAAAACGCCGGCAATGGCAAGGTGAGTATCGTTGTGATAAACCGACCTTGCATCGCGCTTGCGCCGGACTGAGGATTGGGCTGGATCGCGACTCCGCCGGAACTGCAGCCTAAGACCCGCCGGGAACGTCGAGCCGCTACTGTGAAAATAGACTATAAATGAACTGTTAACAGTGCAAATAAAATACCTACAAAAAAAATCAAATAATCAATCGACGAAAATAATAGTGTAAATAAACCCAAACTCCTAATAAAAATCTACTTATGAAAAAATATCAAGTTTAGTCACCGATATACGACTACGCAATATTGCTACGTTGATCATAATACCCAATTAAAAAATCAAGAAAAAATGAAGAATATCAGCTGCATATTATCATGAAAGATACTTATAAGAGAAATCAAAATAAACACCTATGTTTCCCGCACCGTCAACATGGATATATATTTTTGAAAAGACTGATTTAAAGACACTTCAAGAATTTTGGATCTAAACAGCAAAGTCAAATGTTGACAAACATAAATTTCAAAAATTTCAATTGCTGCCACCTTACTAAGTTACCTATGTATAATAAGAAATAAGAAGATTACGCCTTTTCTTGTTCGAATTTTTTCCTACCCACCGTCATATGAAGATTAAAGAAAGTTTCCTTGAAGAAATCGGCCAGCAAGAAAATCACGAAGAAACAAAATTTTGCTATCAATCGTTTATACAATTACAATATGAAGCGTGCGTGAGTAGTCCGTTCAGCCCAGTCCAATCGCAAACGGGTAAGGTTTACTTTATATATGAAAATTGAAAGGGCGCCAAAAGGTCCATCGGATTAAATATAACTTGCTTTAATGCAAATCTTGAAGAAGTTGTACCATATACGAAGAAGTTTACAAGTGGATATTAAAATGATGCCAAATCTATAAGTAGAAAATCACAAGAAATGAGATTGGGAAGATCCAGCAACGGTTTCATCTGTAATCTTCGGTTGGCACAATATGAATCAATAAGAATCTGAAGACCCTTGAATAGAGAGCCGATGATCACATACAACCAGAGATGTCAAGAACAAATGGATGCTGACAAATGAAGTTCAGTTAGTTATATTAATCCTTTGACCCTTTTGGCACTATACTTATATTTTTTAGTATTGTTGCTGGTAATACTTTAAGATAGTGTTATTTTTTTTTATCTTGTACTTAGCATGAAACCCTGTTATAACTTGTATTTTTTGAATAAGCAGGGTAGCAAAGAAATTGAAGAACGATCGCCTGAGAAGGAAAAACGAAAAGCTAAAGTTAGAGGTGACGAACGTAAAGAGCGTAAGATGAGCCGCAAGAGGGTAAGTGTGCCTACAACTTTGAATGGTGATAGTTATTCTTGTTACAATTAATTTTATAAAAAACAATAGTTCCGTAATAATTTATAAAAAATTGTTTATTACATAAATTTAGTTGGAAATGTTCCTTAAACTGTTGGCCAGACACAATAAAAATAACTATTGTTATGTGACAATATTGTGCGCGAACCTATCTAAAACATTAAGAATGATTTTTAAACGAACACAATTGGAAACTAGATACATTGGCATTTATAGCCTTTTCTATCACATTTCTAGGACAGAACTGAAGAAGCTTTATTGCTGGAACAAAAACGTCGACGCGACGAACAAAAAGGTAAGACGTTGTACTTACTTTTTAGTTAAAATATGTTATGGTAATGTTATTTAAGTTGCCCGCTAAATAATAACGGTAGGACTGACAAAACCGGTCAAGCGCGTTTCACAGCAGTTTCTTAGAATCCTTATACATAATAGGTGACATTTAAAGTGGGTTGAAATGTAGCTGTTTTCGCAAACATTTACCGATTACGTATTTCTAATTCCCGTTCGGCGTCGAGAAACTTGGTCCGTGGGGCCCTGGAGCAATATGCCTCTTCAAAGATAATTCGAAGAGGCTTATAGATATAACGGGAGATCGAAGAGCTGGCATTTTCCTCGGCCAACGCATTAGTTTGGCTATCCAACGAGTAAATGCTGCCAGCGTCTTCGGTACAATGCCGCAGGGACCATTTTTATTTTAAGTTTTGTATTATTATGTCAACTTATTTATTTATGTAATTGGTGCAATAAAGTATAACTTTCCCATTGCCGCTTTGAACATACTAAAAATAATAAAACTGACATAGTAAACACACCACTTTATATTTTTCAGTATAAGATTTTAAAAACCATTTTTCCTACAAAAAAATGCTTGACTTACTAACAGTAAGGATTCCAAGATATTGCTGGCACGGAACACTTGGAGGCGCTAATCCGCCTCGCACTTGACTGTTTTTATTTTGTATGTGGTCACCTCTTTCAGTCTGGTTTTATTTGTTGTTCTTGATAAAGCTGAAAAAAATCGATAGGTTTTCTAGGCACGTCTATATATTTTTTTTGTAAAACTTTATGACTGTTTAAAAGGGCTGTTGCTTTTTTTCATAAGTGACCGCTTTATATATTTTATTATTGTTTTTGAGAATGGTAATTTTCAATAAAAGAATAATAAATAATAGAAACAATATTTATTTAGTGATTTCTTCAAGCCTACACAGATTTATTACTCCAAAAATAGAGACGATTTTTCTGTTTTTTGACTTTAATCATCACACACAATCACACAATAGAAAAGCTATTGATATGAAAAATTGTGTTTGCTACCTGAACGGGTATTAAGTTATCAATAAGAAGTACGTAGAAGCATTCGTAGTGTTAATTAATTGAAAATGTACTGATTACATGTGGATGGAGGTTGCCCAAGACCGTTAAAATGGTATAATCTGAAGGTCTACGCCCATGTAGTTGAAAAAGGCTTAAGAGCATTACATTTCCCAAAAACAATTACAATCATGAATCAATCAAAATGCACGTGAGACAGCTGCCAAGGGCAACAACAACCTGAAATATTAATACTCCCTTTTTTCCCATGTGACAAAAAAAGGCCATAAGTTCAAAATTAACAATGTCTTCTATTACACAGCAATTATCAAAATGAGCAGTCACCAAAACGGCGCTCAAGAGGACCACCATTACGAGAAGTATCATAAAAGAGTAAGTTATTGTTTTATTGCATTTAACTTAAGGGTTTTCTATTTCATTTAGTCCAAGTGGCCCTGAAAATGAACAAAGAATTCATTCAAATTTGACACACCAAAAACAGCCTCCGTGGTTTACTGGTAACCACTGAGTCCAGTTCATGAAGGCAAGGGCTTGATACACAACATACACAAATATTTGAAGTATACTATTTACAGGTAGCGGTTCTGAGCGCCTTGTGCATTCATAGTGCTTGTATTCACCATATCCATAAAGGACCTTAAAATATGTTTACTTCCTCTTGCTCGGAAATAGCTTCATTATTTAAAAAAAAACAATACGTCAACACTCATTGCTGGCCTAGGCCAACAATGTAATTAAAAAAATCATTGCCGGCCCCTAATGGAGGTTTTTTAATGTACAGGTTTTCATACATTAGGTTTTTTAGTTTCACTCTGGCCAGTCAACAAAAAAAAAACTATTTTAGCGGTCGTTAATGGGTTGGTACTAACCTTTTATTGTTTAAAAATATGTATAAACATTTCAAAAATTTGAAAGATAGAACAAAGCGGCTTTATGTTGGCGTCATTGTGAAAGAGGAAGTCAAAAGGAAGAAAAGTATTGTACAAGCCTCGGCCGATTGAGTTCCATGAACTTCCATGACACACTTGAAAAATAATAATGCCTTTACAGAATCTAATGGATCTCAATTATTTATAAAAATTTTTGTTTTAGGAAAAATCACCATTCCGAGACCGTTCTCATGAAGAACCAAGGGACAAACAATATCCTTTTTAAATTTGCCATCAATTTATTTTTTAAGTATAATATATATTTTTTGGAGAATTATTTTTATATTTCCTTGGATGACCTACGTCTAGGAAAAGTTATGAGGTATTATTATAGTAGATACGGTACGGTACTGTGCCCCCAGAATTTAGAAATATTCAAATAATTTCTCTGATCTGTGGTAGGAGGGTTAGATTTATTTGCCCCCTGGATACGCTGGATTTAGGCCGCTTTCGACCTTTCGGTGTGGAGGAGTATGTCCAGTCAACCCAGCGGATTTACTGTGGCTAAGATGATTGATTGTTGAGATAATTTCGCACGTCCATGTAGCGTCCCAAATGGGCGTAATTTATAAATCGAGGCCAATGTAAAAAAAAACAATATCCACTTTGTTTGACCGATTTATTCACTTTGTCAACAAACAATAACAACAATAGTAATAGTAAGTAGTTTTGAAAACTTATTTTTTTTGCGAGAGCAAGCATTCAAGCTGAATGCCGAAGGAATGCCAGCCGTCAACGTCAAACCAAATTGGCCCAATTTGGTTTAGAACTTAGCGATGATTTGTTTGGAAATCAGTTGATTTCATTGTTCCATCGTAAATCATCGCAAAATTCTTGATTTTAATTAAAAATTTAAGAAGATTTGTTTGGAAATCAGTCGATTCAATTCAACTTTCAGAGTTCAATCACTTTGTTTGATGGAAAACCTTTCGGTGTGGAGGAGTATGTCCAGTCAATCCAGCGGATTTACTGTGGCTAAGATGATTGATTGTTGAGATATTTTCGCACGTCCATGTAGAGTCCCAAATGGGCGTAATTTATAAATCGAGGCCAATGTAAAAAAGAGCAGTATCCACTTTGTTTGACCGATTTATTCACTTGCTAAAGCAAAATGCAGAGATTATAATGACCATCATCCCAACGTTTTACATCCGTGTGGTTTATTTTTTTACCTTGTTTAATTTTTCTATCATAATATCATTATGAAATTCCTTAACCATTTAACACTAGACGGTCGAATGAATCCAAAATGAGAAGATGAACCAGAATGAAAAACACAGCATGTGGTCTTGAAGATAGGTGTGACATTTAGTAATAAGTATATTGTAATAATAAAACAAATTCTTCTGGGAAAAACTTATTCTATGTTATTTTAACCCGTTATTCATTCTATTTATATCATGGTATGAGTGGTATGACTCATCAAGAACAAACGATTAATTCACCTGCACAACCTGGGATCTGTCTGACATGGTTTTATCGTACACCAGATGGCAGCTGGGAACAATGATCAAATTACAGAGAGTCTTATTCGACAATCAGGTGATACAAGCTTGTAATTCCTTATTTGACTGAAAACAAAAATGATTTCCGTGGGATTCAAATCCACGACCTCTTCATCGTTAACAAGTTAACGGACACACGACCGCTTAGGTGTTACCTATATCAATTAAACTTTATGTGCGTGTGCTCTGAGGGCCACTCTCTCCAAATTCTTTGAAAATGTGCTCAGGATTTTGTGAATATTCCCAAACAATTGTGAAACTTGGAACCAGATTTTGTGAAAATCAAATAAGAGAGTTATGGGCTTTAAAGTCGGACCCTCAATCCACATATAGAGGATTGAGGGTCCACTTGTACCCAATTAACTAAGGGTACTACACAAAAACTCTTTACGCCCAAATTTAAGCTAATGCCAAACAAAAATTGTGGAAACAAAACATTAAAGCAAAACACTGTATTACTTTGTATATCTCCGTTCAAAATGGACCCTCAGATAGAAAGTTTATTACGCTGATAATAAGGAACCCCTTAACTTTTTGTTGCTGTTTGAAATCCTATATAATAGGAAATAATTTGTAAAATTTTGTGAAACAAAGAACACATCCCGATATCACTTTATTTGAAAAATATCAGCTTGTCAAAATTCGGACCCTCAGACCGCCACTTTTTTGTTTTCGTTTTATTACGCTCAGTGTATGATGTATAAGCCAAACACAAAATTATCTACCTATGTAAAATAAAATGTGCAACAACTTCAGTATCATTGAAAATCAAAAACACCTTTTATTATATATGAAAATCAAGTTTTATCAATACATATAATAAGACACTAAAATGCAAGTGTCTGTACATTTAATATTTTTCAAAAAAACTGATTTAGTGCGATTAAAAAAGAGTAACAGAAACCAAAAAGACAGTTTTTGGAATTTTTGTCTGTCTGTATGTATGTATGTATGTCTGTCTGGTACGTTCTAACTTCGAAAATACTCAACGGATTTGAACGCGGTTTTCACAGTTGGATTACATATAATTAGGAGCGTTGTCAAAACTTTGTTTCGTCAAAATCGGTTAAGGGAAAAAGAAGTTATGGTCGATTGAAAATTTACTTCAAACACTGCTTCAAAACTTTTAATGCGTTTACTTAATTTAGATAAGGCTAGGATTTCTACTTTATATTATCCATATCAATAAAGCCGAAAACACGCACTGCACCTATTAATTTTAATAAAATAACACATTGAATTTGATCGTAAATTTAGTAGTAAAAAGGGGGAGGTAAACTTATTTATCATCACAAAACCGAAACTATAAATGCTATAAACGTGAAATTTGGATAGTGTCTTCATTATACTATATACTGCCCAGATAAGAAAGGGTTGTTCACAATTTCAACCCTTAGTCCAAAAAAAGGATGAATTTGCGTACCTATAGACAAATCCCATTTGAAATTTCGCCAGTTCTTAGCAACGTATGTTGGCATATCGGTAGAGGTCGCAGATCATATTTTTAAGTCGAGGGTTCGAATCCTGCTAGACATGACTTTTTTTACTTACTTTTTTTTGTTTTGTATTAATTTTTAAGAATTTTTTAATACTTTAGTAAAGAAATGTTTTAAGAAAGTAGCTGGATCGAATCCTATCACAAACAATAATTTTCTGATTTCGGTTTTAATTGTTTTCTAGAATTATTTTCTTACTTTTTTTATAATTTTGAAAAGAAACAAATAAATTCATTTGCAAATTTATTTCAGGACTAGCTGTTCCCCGCGGCTTCGCCCCACGTTCGACTCGGTTATATCGCGCCCAAAAGTAGCCTATGTTTGACCTCCGGTCGATAACTACATCCCTACCAAATTTCATCACAAGTGGTCCACAGGCAGACTTTCGCATTTATAATATTAGTATCACGATTAGTATTGATTATATGGATATGGATTTTGTACTTATCTAATCTATCTATACATATATAATAGGACAGTCAAAATCGAGTGTCTGTACATTAAATATTTTTCTAAAAAACTGATACGGGGCGATTAAAGAAGAGCAAAAGAAACCAAAAAAATTTTTTTTGGAATTTTTGTCTGTCTGTCTGTCTTTCTGTATGTCTGGTACATTATAACTTCAAAACTACTCAACAGATTTGAACGCGGTTTTCACAGTTGGATTACATATACTTAGGAGCGTTGTCAAAACTTTGTTTCGTCAAAATCGGTTGAGGGAAAAAGAAGTTATGGTCAATTGAAGTTTACTTCTAGCACTGTTTCAATACTTTTAAACAGAGTTGAATGCGGTTGACATAAACGTATTTAATATAGATAAAGCTACAATTTTTACTTTGTTTTATCGAAATCAATAAAGACAAAAACACACTGCAATCTCTATTAAATTTTAAAAAATTAACACATTAAATGTGCCCACACACATTATATAATTAATTAGGTTACATAAAATATCGATAAATGGCGCTGAATTAATTTTAATTATTTTTTTCGCATATGGTATAGCAGATTGAATTTTTCCCAGCAATAAATTCTAATTATTTCAAAAAAAATTTGGTTGTTGATTTTGTTCTATTGGTTGGTTTGTTTATCGGTCGTTTGTTGTGTTGTATTGTAAGCTATTTGAGTTGATTGGTTGGTTGGTTTGGCTTTGGTTTAAAAAATAATCAAATCAGCAAGTCAGTTCAGTTGTTGTTCGACGGAACATACGGTCGTGTCGTAAGGTCTAATTTAACTAACTTATCACTATTTATTGAGATTTTCTCCACTTTTCACGCCCACTATAACTTTAAGAGATGGCTTTTAGGTTATAATGACCCTGTCATAGGCTGCGTCTACTCTTTTAGAGACAAAGATGTGATAGTATGAATGTTAATATTTTCAGTTTGATATCGTAGCAATGTAATGGCTTAATAAAATTGGCACGGGAATAGGATACTACTTATAGATTTAACTATAGGTCTGGATAGTTGTAGTTTCCACAGGTAAAGCGAAAAGCGAACTACACGCGGGCGGAGCCGCGGGCAACAGCTAGTTTTTAATATGTAGAAACTAACTAGGGTGACAACAATTTCAATAAAGCCCTGACATGAAGCCCAGTGCTGCCCCTAGTAGAAATATTAAAAATAAAACTTGATTTTCATCCATACTAATATTATAAATGCGAAAGTCTGTCTGTCTGTCTGTCTGTCTGTCTGTCTGTCTGTCACCTCTTCACGGCTAAACTGCTGGACCGATTGTGATGAAATTTGGTAGGGATGTAGTTAAAGACCTGAGGTCAAACATAGGCTACTTTTGGGCGCGATATAACCGAGTCCCACGCGGGGCGAAGCCGCGGGGAACAGCTAGTATATAATAAAAGGTGTTTTTGATTTTCAATGATACTGAAGTTGTTGCACATTTTATTTTACATAGGTAGATAATTTTGTGTTTGGCTTATACATCATACGTTGAGCGTAATAAAACGAAAACAAAAAAGTGGCGGTCTGAGGGTCCGAATTTTGACAAGCTGATATTTTTCAAATAAAGTGATATCGGGATGTGTTCTTTGTTTCACAAAATTTCACAAATTATTTCCTATTATATAGGATTTCAAACAGCAACAAAAAGTTAAGGGGTTCCTTATTATCAGCGTAATAAACTTTCTATCTGAGGGTCCATTTTGAACGGAGATATACAAAGTAATACAGTGTTTTGCTTTAATGTTTTGTTTCCACAATTTTTGTTTGGCATTAGCTTAAATTTGGGCGTAAAGTTTTTGTGTAGTGCCCTTAGTTAATTGGGTACAAGTGGACCCTCAATCCTCTATATGTGGATTGAGGCTCCGACTTTAAAGCCCATAACTCTCTTATTTGATTTTCACAAAATCTGGTTCCAAGTTTCACAATTGTTTGGGAATATTCACAAAATCCTGAGCACATTTTCAAAGAATTCGGAGAGAGTGGCCCTCAGAGCACACGCACATTAAACTTTTGTGTTCTAGTCAATGTCCGCGAACGTGGCAATTAACCAAATGACATAGTAAGCAGCGTTACCCCTACAAAATGTTGCGTTTTTCAGAAACTAGAGTAGGTATTACCCGCCTATAGTTTAATTTCTTTGGTATTACCCGTATTACCAACTAATTATACTATGTATACGATTATACAGTGTGCCCTTTAAAACATTTTATTGCCCGTGACACTACTCGACACGACGACTCGTCGTTGTACTACCAGTAGAACACACGGGCCAAAGTATTAATTTGTTCCAGTGAATTACAGCCATTAATTATTAAGTCAGCTGAAGAAGGTATCCAAGAAAAAGAAATTAACTCGGAACCCAAAGAAATTTAAACACTGCTTTTATTTGTAACTGTATTCGGAACAGCGCTTTTTCCCGGGATGAAACTTTCATCATGAAAGGTACCCTAGGTCCTTCTCAATACAACTAGCTAAGTGTATGCGAAATTTTAAGGAGATTGGTTCAAGAAGATAGGGCTTGAAGAGGTAACAAACAAATATACAAACTCACTTTCGCATATATAATACTAGCGACCCGCCCCGGCTTCGATAATCGGTATAAAATTACCCAAACTTCCTTATTTCAGGAAAAAGTATTTAGTGGCAACAAAAATTATATTAATTAAGTCTTGTGTAAAATGAATGTTGAGATCAAGAATCATCCAGTCATTAATTATTACAATAATTGCACCACTTTGTCAACAAACAATATTTTTTTTTTTTTTGAATAGTTTATACGGCCATGGAATCTAGTCCTTTAAGGCCTTTCTTGAATTTATTAATCTTCTTCAGTCCTACTTAAGTCAGTCGAGTCAAAAATTCAAGTCAATAGTCAAGTCCAGTCAAGTAAGTAAATCTAGTCTGAGTCAGATGGCTAAGTGAAGCGGTGGAAAAATTTCACTTAGCTATATCATGGAGATTTTGGTGACAAAGATAAAAAGTCACGTAATCGACACTGTATCACTTCCCAACACTCACGCTTGTTCATGAACACTGCGAATAATAATCCACCAATATTATGCACAAACACTCGAAAAAACCTAAGTTTTGGAAATTAAATACAGCGCGGAAATAGCGACAGTTTACTTTCCCTCCAAAAACTCCCAACAAACAATAACATCAATAGTAAATAGTTTGAATTTTTTTTATTTTTTTGCGAGAGCAAGCAGCCAAGCAGAATACCGAAGGAATGCCAGCCGTCAACGTCAAACCAAATTGGCCCAATTTGGTTTAGAATTTAGCAATGATTTGTTTGGAAATCAGTTGATTCCATTGTGTATAGTATCTCCTCCTTAGTCTGTGGTGCCATCGTAAATCATCGCAAAATTCTTAATTTAAACTAAAAAAATTAGAATTTTTTGTTTGGAAATCAGTCGATTTAATTCACCTTTCGAGTATCATCCCGATGAATTACGATGGAACAATTAAATTAACTGATTTCTAAACATCACAAAATTATTGATAGAAAAAAAAAAAGGACTCGTTTGGAAATTAGTTGATTTAATTCACCTTTCGAGTACCATCCCTTTGTTTGATGGTTTTCCATCATGCACGCATGAGCGTCTAGGGTGCGCCTTAGATCTTATACTACTAGATTCCTAAATAGCGTGCCCGCACACGAGACAGCAGATCATACCTATAAATTCCTTGATCATACCCAATTTCGTGAATATTTCTCTCACGCCTGCCAAATATCACAATCCACCAGGGGGGTTACTACCGTCTCTTAAAACCATGCAAGATCCAGTGAGTAAGCGAGACAGCGCAATACATGATGCGACATCTCCCTTACTCACTGGATCTTGTTTTCACATAGTTGTGAGAGATGGTGGTAGCCACCAAGGCACCTGTATCACAGAAAATGTACCTAATAGTGCTAACCAAGGAGGCTTACGTACTTCCATCTCTAAAAACTAAAAAAGTCTCTTAAAACCATGAGATCCAGTGAGTAATCGGGATGTCGCCTTACATCATGTATTGCGCTGTCCCGCTTACTCGATCGTTCTTGGATGGTTTTTAGAGATGGTAGTAAGCCCCCTGCAGGGTTACTACCGTCTCTTAAAACCAAGCAAGTTCCAGTGAGTAAGGGAGATGTCGCCTTACATCATATATTGCGCGTTCTCGCTTACTCACTGGAACTTGCATGGTTTTTAGAGATGATAGTAGGCCACCTGTCCCGCTTACTCAATCGTCCTTGCATGGTTTTTAGAGATGGTAGTACGTAAGCCTCCTTGGTTTTGGTTAGTACTATTAGGTACATATTCTGTGATACAGGTGTCATAGGCACACATTACATGCTCAAACAAAGGGATGGTACTCGAAAGGTGAACTGAATCGACTGATTTCCAAACAAAACATCCTAAATTTTTAAGCTTAAATCAAGAATTTTGCGATGATTTACGATAGACCAATTAAATCAACTGATTTCCAAACAAATCATCGCAAAATTCTTGATATAAATAAAAAAAAATTATTTGTTTGGAAATCAGTCGATTCAATTCACCTTTCGAGTACCATCCCTTGGTTTGATGGAAAACCATCATGCGTGCATGAGCATGTAATGTGTGCCTTAGTGGTTACCACCATCTCTAAAAACCATTCAAGAACGATTGAGTGAGGGAGATGTCGCCTTACATCACGTATTGCGCTGTCTTGCTTACTCACTGGATCTTGCAAGGGTTTTAAGAGTCGGTAGTAACCCCTTTGGTAACCCCCCCTGGCAAAAATAAGCGAAATAAGCTTGATTGCCATTGCCCTATTGTCGTTTTAATAACACAACAACAAAAAAACTGTGGTCGCCATGTGGTCACACTTGTCATTGTCAATCGTTTCCGTTCAAACCATAAACCATAAAACCTAAAAACAAATCTCCATAGTCCATTTAGTTAATGTGTATTTATGTAAACTTGTGAAAAACGTGATTTACTTTAAAAATACGGTTGGTTTTGTAAAGTTCAATATTAATAGTTGTGTCATAAAATATAACACATTTAATATGGTCGCACTGAATAAGATGATCGTCGATTTCTTTCATTAAACTTATCTTCGATTCACTCACATGTTAAGGCGGCCATTTTGTTTTCGGTCTTCACTTCATTCATATGTCATGTCAATCCATCGCAAGTTTATAGATTACCTACGAGATTTACATGTTGATAATATGAGTTGTTGAATAATTTGTTGATAAAACAGGTAGGTAAGTTTAAAACTGTGGTTCGATTCTTGTTCTTTTTATACTAAATCACAAAAAATCTGTTTTAAATTCTTTTGCTACTTGCACCGCCATTTTCTTAAAATAAATTCCGCTACCTAATCGAGTATTAGGTCAATCTTTTTTTGTAGAATTTTGGAAGTGAACGTTTTGTCTAGTATATGTCTATGTGCTCTGCTTCCAAACGAATCAATATTTCGGTGATTTCGGTTGCTAACTAAACACCGTGAATGCGATTGTATAAAAAATTTTAAAACATTGGTGCGTTAACGTTTGAAATAAATTTATTTAGACAAAGTGCTATTAATTTTGCACCGAATCCAATTTAGGAGTAGATATTTAATTTAAAATTTCGCTTGATGAGTACGGATAAAGTTTTGTTGATTTTACTAAAAACTTACGGCCGCCATCTTATACAGCGTAGAATTCGACACCGACTTGTCAAAAGATAGACGTGACATGCATGAGCATGATACGTGGTATTTTGTTTTGTTTATTTAGGTAATGATTGATATCAATTAGTGATTGGAGTCAGTAGGTAAGTTAATATCTCTTATGTTTTTGTTTTGTTGTAACGTTTCACGCACGTTTATTGCAGAAAAATTTTCAGCCCTGTGTGTAAGTCCAACTTGTAGTATCCAATTTTTATCATTTAAATAGGACCCAATATAACTACTGTTAGATCTATTAATCTACAGAAGGTATCGACATAATATAGGTATGGATACGATCTCCAGATTATTTAGCAATTCCTTACCTTCTTCTCAACGGTTAAACCTCTTCCTAACTTAAGTATGCCAGGTACCATGCATATAATAGCCAATTTGCATATTTTAAAATGCATTTTTATGTTAATCATGTCCTGATGGTGAACCCAGAATCGCCTCCTAAGCCTTCCAACGAAGGAACTCCTCAGTGGTTGACACCATGATCGTGGAACTTTTAAATGTGGCTACTGATTAGTGTTGCCAGGTCCGATTTATTTTAAATCGGTACATGAGGTCAAAAAAATCGGGATTTAGGGTTGCAGATCGGGACAAACAAAAAAAACAAGCGCTCTCTTGTTAATGCGATGCGCTAGTGATGTGATGTGACGCTGATGCGTGTCATTTTGAATTTGACATAGTGATGTGATTATTAAAAATTACGCAGCGTAATATACATTTTTTTAAGGCAAAACATTTTTATTTTTATTTTTATCATATTTTATATATCGGGACATTTAGCGTCCCGATCAGATACGAATCGGGACGCGTCCCCAGACCCCTGAAAATCGGGACGTCCCGCACAAATCGGGACACCTGGCAACACTACTACTGATAGATGATACCATTTAAAAGAAGAAATTCTTAAAATTGTAAATATTTTTTTATTAAATTTTAAAGATACATACAGTGATGACGTCACTCCGCGTTGAAACAAAATATTTAGGTTATGTTTACTGGAATAAAAATTTGACAATGACATTACTTCCAAGCAAAGAGTATATAATCCATATGCTGCCAACTTACAGAAAAAAATTGAGAAAGCCGCTTACGTCACACATAAGCGGCTTGTACAATTTATTTGACTTTGTAGTAAATTTTTGAAAATGAAGGTCATAAGGTTTTTTGCAACTATCTCAAAAAATACGCGCTTAGTAAAAAATCTGATTACCGTAAATTGTTTAATAAGCCTATTCCTCTAAATAGCTTTCTTTAAACTTTCTGTGAACAGTAGACCTCGCGACCCTCTTCTTTTAACCCCCTTTCCTTTTTTTTCATAACTCTATAGGTATTTCCCACTATATTAATTCTTTGACGGTCCACATAAAACGAAACCATAGCTAAAATAAAAATATAATTAACAATAAAATCTATACTTCTATACTAATATAATAAAGCTGAAGAGTTTGTTTGAACGCTTATAACTTGAAAACTACTGGTCGGATTTGCAAAATTCTTTTTGTATATGAAAGCCTGATTCTTGGGGAAGGTTATAAGCTATAGTACATACACACTAATGAAACCGCGGGAAACAGCTAGTTGACAATAAAAATAAAAAATTATCTATCACCGAAAACGAAACCATAGCGCATATTAATTTGTAAAAGAGCAATCTTGCGGCCTGTGACATAAGCAATATTATAACAATATAATTTTACTTATACCATTTTCCCCCAATCAAAAAAAGCTGCCGACAAAAAATTACAAAAAATCAAGGAACACGTGCGCCAAATTTCTTCAGGATCTGTTCGTTAACCACGTTACAGAAAACTTTCCCCCCTTTTGCCCCCATTTTCCCTCTAATCAAAAAAAGCTCTCGACAAAAAATTTCAAAAAAAAAACAAGGTACACGTGTGCTAAATTTCATTAGGATCAAACAGGCAGACATCAAGATGAAAGCAAAATTGGCCACTTTCGAAATGGAGACAATTAACGACAGCAATTAGTTATATTTATACGATATGTTAACGGATTAGGTTCTATTCTATGGACAAAAAAGTAATCCTGCCAGGGATCCGTTTTTGCTGAGGTTTGGAACTAAAAATAACAGATGTAAAATGTAAGTTATTCGTTATATAATAACTCTTTTTTTTTTAATTTCAGATACCTCCACCACCATGGAGCAAGATGTGAAAGTATTTTCCTCGAAAATAACGAGGGGACTATGTGGTGAAAGAAATAACCTGTACGAACTTTTAAATATTGAACCAGCAAAACCTGTAAAGTTAGGTGAAGTTTCAAAATCTTGTACATTCCAGCCAAAAAGTGGCAAATATTACGACTACAAAAAAAAAAGCAAATCAAAAGTAAAAACTGTCAGAGATATAAGGAATTTGCTTGAAAAAGATGTGGATTCTTACTTAGCTCAAAGCTTAGAAAAACAGCAGAACATATTGTTGAAAAAAATAAAAAATGGTTGTTCTAGAGACGAAGATACAAAAAAATTGGCTCTGAATATGTTGAAGTCTGATAATCCCATTTCAAGAACAGCTTGGCAAATGCTTACAAACATTAACCCAGAAGAACACATACATTCGGTACAATACATATTGTGGAATGGTAAACATGTTCGAATATGCGGAAGCAGAGGGGGGTCAAAAAAATATATTTTAAAATTTGATTTAAACAACAACAAAGACCAGACGAAGAAGAACAAACAGACTTCGAAAAAAACTATTTTAAATAAAAGAAAATGTCTTTTACAAAACTCACTTTCTCTTAAAATTAAACCTGGTCCTTTAACACAGAAGAAATATATTGACGACTCTTATCAAAAACATCACGTTGGTAATTTAGAACTTGTAAACCTTCCGAAACCTGGTTTAGATGTGATGCCGGTTTATGGTTCTTCAATGGAGCCTACAATTATAAATTTTTTACATAGTTTAAGAAATATAGATGGAGTCATATCCCATAAATGGGCTGAATTTGCGGTATCAATGGTGGGCACTTTTAACAAGACTAACACTGTACAACTTCAATCAAACGCTTGTATCACATTTGATCTTAACTATAAATACGATCAGAAAAGAATGCTTATGCGTCGAGATATTGAGAACGTAGAAAAAAAGTCGAGTAATGAAAATGAAACGAACCAATCATTATTGGTAAAAGAAGATAATAATCTGGAAGAAGTGGGAAAGGTGTTATCTGCAATTATTGATTCTGTTGAAATAAGTTTGAAACAAGATAATATGTATACTGGGGAAGATGAACGAAGAAATATAATTGAAGACATTTGTAATAATGTAAATATTTCGACTAATTCTGTTAAAGACAAGAATAAAAAGAAATTTTGTGAGTTAGATCGACTGGATGTAACTGTGATAAGACTACCGGAACATGCAGAAAATAATGATAACAAAGCGAAAATATGTACCAATGCCTATTGCATATTAGGTTGCATCTGTGAGTCTTTGAAAGGTGCTGCTATTATGAAAGAACATTGTGGCCGTTTAGAATGCATGTTTAAATGTAAATGCGATTTTTCAAGTTTTAAGTCTTTCGAAAATTACGAAAGTGTATCTTCAGAACTTATACCCGGTTTGTTAAAATTAGATAAAGAAATTAATTTAAAACTTTCCAAAGAAGAACAAAAATTTCACCAAACAGTAGTGCTCTCTGGAGATAAAAGTATTTTATTAAAATCACATAAAAGGAATTGGAAGGCTTCAACTAAGTACTCTGAATTTTATAAAACAATGAGCTTAAAAATAAATAAAAATGTTATTCGAGACTTAATGATAGTGGTCCCTAAAATAGGTTGTGAGAATATTGAGCCATGGTGTATGGTGCACAGTCTATATAAATGTTTTTGTAAAGGCCGGTTTGTTCACAGTGCTGGGGACACAGAAGTTAAACATTTTGAGGCACCTGTAAGCACATTAGTTGATTGTGAGAAATTATTTAATACAGAAGCTAGCGTCGATTCTAATCAGTCTTATATGCAGACTCGCACGCAACGTGAAAAACCACTTTATAATACAGACAGAAAAGAAAAACAGAGTCACACAGATAAATTATTGTCTGAATCATATTCAATACCAATAGACTTAGAGGGCACAATCGAACTAGATTATCGCAGAAATACATGTGCAAGGTCACTAGCATATGTTGGAAGAAAGTACAGTAAAAGATATTATCGTGACATGAATTATAAAATACGGCAAATGGAAAAAGATGACCTAAGTTTACATAAAAAGTTAAAAAGTTTAATAAATATTGATGAAGTTACTACGGAAAGTGTTTCACCAGTATTGGAAAGGAAAAAATCAGGGAATAAGCACAACTGTAAAGGAAATCATGAAATTGTAGACGATGACACTGTTCCACATAAAAAAATAAAAACATCAATTGAAATGGATGCAGACAGCATATCAAACGTCAAACAAACTTCAAGGGAAGAAACCCCTGAATTAAATTCAGATCATATTCGCGAAAACATTTTATCAAGTGGATTTACTACTAACGATATAGAAGAATCAAATAAAAGTAAATTAGTAGCCTGGCTTGAATATAGCTATAAACAATATAAAAAACGTTGCGACCTCGGTCTAACAAAACTAACATTACAAGCTCCTCAACCAAAAAAAATGGCACTTTTGCCTTGGAATTTTATTTTAGACAGGTACAAAGAAAGAAAGAATCTTTTTTTAGTAACTAAACAAAAACCATTCCGAATGTTTATGGCAGTTAACCGAGACCACCCATTTTTGCAAGATTGTACTAATATTGATGATATTAGATTTGCTGATTTGAATATTTATCCTATAACTGTAAAAAAATTGATAACTAATGCAACTGACCTAAAAGATAGCTTTTGTATTTTATGTGGACATGCTTACTGTTGGGAGTTAATTGGTTCCGTCACCAAAGTAGACGAACCTAATAATGATGATAATTTACAGTGTGACGAATCATTGTCATCAAATAATATTAATAATGAAAATTCGTGTACTGAATCTGATCCCGTTATTTCCACCGATGAAGATGAAGTAAGTGAAGTTAAAAGAACAGATAATGACACTGAAAAAAGTTTTAAACAGTCTGAATCTTCCAAGTGGTTCGTTATGACTATAGAAAAGGATTTCAGTGAAATACAGTTTTACAACAGAGGATTTTTTGTGAAATATGATAGCATTATTAAAGCAATCAATATTGCACGATACTCTAAAAAAACAGTACGCCTTTCTTCTCAAAAATGTGCCGAGAATAGTTCTAATTCACAATTTGGTATTTACGCTATACCGGATGCTAATGAAGATTGTGTATTTGTAGGGCCATATGAGTGTAATGACTCTTTAGGGATAGAAACTATTCGATCAAAATCGTACACAACGCAGCTAAGACGGACGAGAGGTTATTGGATTACTACGAATAAAATTGATAATATAAACGTTATTGATAACCCAATGTCATTTATGCCCACTAAAGATGTCAAACCCAATGAAATGCTTTGTTTGCAAAGTAAACCAAATGAAAAAAAGGACAGCTTTTCGTGCGTTGAAGAAGAATCTGCAAATGAATGTGATAGTCTTTCTCCGACCAAGAATATATTAAAATTGACGAAACCTTTCAAAGTATTTAAAAGTAATGAATTTTACTCTTTATCAAAAGAAAATATATTGCGACTACCGGTTCATGTACAGAATTATCAAGACTGTAATCATATTCAAAATAATACATTAAACAACGAAAACACAATACCGGACTTTATATCTGCTACTGTGACATCAGTATCTTTAACTGATGTTTTAACAAAATTAAATGCCGATGTATCAGATGACACAAATAGGCCTTCAACTTCAAAAACAGACGAGTCCTTACAAACCCAATGTATTCCTAATTTAAAAGATCATTGCGACAAAAATGTTCGAGATAAAACAACGGGAAATAATAAACATGAGGGGAGTGTGTTTGCCATACTAAAACCAGAAGAAATTAACAAGAGAATAATGATCACGAATATATTTTCAGAAGCAAATGATTCTGAAAATAACAAAGGAGATTCAGAAAAATCAAGCAATACTGATCAGGAAGTAGAAAACGATATTGAACATTTCCTTAAGAATTCCTTGTCTTGTACTCAAGATTCAAACGCGGATGTGTTGGTTATATCAGACGATGATGAAGAATGTACAGAAAAGAAATCAGTCATACAACAAATAAGTCCTGTTTGGATTGAATGTAAAAATAATAAAAGTTTAGGTTGGATACCCGGATTTCAAAATAATTTTACTAAATCAATAAGTTTTCAGTTTCCTGGGTTTAACTATTCATTATTTTATTCAATCTCGGTGGCTTTTGATAAAATCAACCAGTAAGTATTTTACTTTCTTAACATCAATTAACACTCAGTTTTTATTGTTCCCAACAAAATTAAAATTGTTTATTTTCAATATAGGATGTTCTTATCACTTATTGACGTCAATTGTTACTTATTTTAAGTTTACCACCACTTCCAAATCGCAAGTGGAGAAGAAGCGGCGCCACAAAATCCACTGCAGCATTTTCTTCAAAAACGTCAATTCACAAAATTTGAGTCAAATCAGACTAGTTTACATTTGAATATTTTTATGATCACAATAAGTTTATTATTAAATTATTAAATAAAAATAACAGCATATCTATAGTCTATACTCATACAACTTTATTATAATAAAGCTGTACCCTTACTATGGGCTTTAATAAACGCAGACGCTAGCGACTGCGTTAGCGATTTTGCATGATAAACATGTTGTACAGCGCCCCTTGCGGATTGTAAGGCAACTAAGAATTTCCATACAAAACCTAACGCAATCGCTAGCGTCTGCTTTACTTTGATTAGTGTTAATTAAAACTAACCAAAGTATTTTTTGCTTATAAACTAAGTAGGTACCAACTTATATTTAAATTATTATTACAAAAAACTCACCTGTTTTCTTTTTGTTTTAGAATTTTATCTCGGAAGATTTGTATTCCTTCTAATATGAAAATAAAATGGCATGTTGTCGAGAATAAGTCTGAACTGAGAAACTTATCAAAATTAAAGTCTAGCGACCTGGGGCCTAACCTAGTAAGTATTTTAGTTTTCTTCGTCCAACGTAATAATAATAGGATGTTTTTAAAGTTTCAGCTAGATGAATTCGATAGCCTAGCCGGTTGTTGCGTACAATTTCGCTTGTCAAGCAACGTCGAGTGCGGCCTAAGTGACTTGGATTGGTCGCCACTTGTAGCTCTCTATCTTGAGCTCCTCTGTGCTTCGGAAGGCACGTCAAGGGGATATAGCGCAAGGAATATAGAGTTGAACCCTACAGTAATCCTTAAATTCTTAATTTTTAGGGTTCCGTAGTCTACAAGGAAAAGAAACCTTATATTTTCGCTCTGTTCGTCCGTCCGACCCCTCTCTAGCACAGAGACCTTTGTACTACTCGACTTTGACTCTGCTGTAATTTAGCAAGAACACATTAATCACGCCAACAAAACAGTAGAATAAAATATTGAAAAAATATTTTTTTAAAGTTTTACTTCCACTACATGTATACTCATCTATCTTATAGTGTAGGTTATCATTGAATAGGCCTTATAAAAGATATTATAAGTGTCCAAAGACCATTTTTGGATTCACGAATACGTTTACGATATACCTATTTAGCTCTAAAGTGCAAAATTTTGTTAGTTTTGTGTCCCCCCCCCCCCTCTTTTTCGCAGGCACGGCAAACGGAGGCACTTGGAGAGCGCCTCCGTTTACCCGGAAAAGGGCCGTTGGCCAACACATACTGAGAAATCTGGGGCTAGCCAGTAATATACTCGGACTGTTAAAGTCATAATAATCTGCATTTACTGTTAGGGCAACAAGCACAAAGGCGACGTTATGACTTTGCTTGCGTTTTGGGAGCTAAAGATAGATAATATAATGTTATAGAACCAATATCCATACTAATATTATAAATGCGAAAGTCTGTCTGTCTGTCTGTCTTTCTTTCTGTCTGTCTGTCTGTCTGTCTGTCACCTCTTCACGGCTAAACTGCTGGACCGATTGTGATGAAATTTGGTAGAGATGTAGTTAACGACCCGAGGTCAAACATAGGCTACTTTTGGGCGCGATATAACCGAGTACCACGCGGGGCGAAGCCGCGGGGAACAGCTAGTAATATATAAGGTTGACACAAATCAACTGCAAATATTGAACGGGTAGATTCAGATCGCTTTTCTGAACAACTTTTCCAAGTATACTTATATCGAAAAACGAATTTTTTTTCACTCCCCATACTTAACTAGATTAGCTGATTCTTAATTTGTATGGGAAGTCAAACATTTTTTTTCATATTTCAATATAAGTTTATTTGGAGAAGTTGTTTAGAATAGCGGTCTGAATCTGCCCTTAAAATATTTGCAGTTGACTTGTGTCCACCTTATATATATATATATATATATATATATATATATATATATATATATATATATATATATATATATATATATATATATATATATATAACGTTAAAACGTAATATAAATGTCATAACATAATAATAATACATACTAAACTTAATATATTTTAATTATATTTTTTTGTTTTTTTTTTAACATAAAATTTAATTTACGTTCATTTTTAATTATTATTTTTTAGATATAATTAATTATTATTTGATTGAATTCGACAGATTCTCACAAAAGGAGGTATTCGCCAAAAAAAGGATATAGTGCCTGTTTATATAAAGAATACAATTTTTCCAAGTTTAACCAAAAAGACGTATTCCAAAATGTCAAAAGATGAAGAGACTGCACTTAGTAGCGGTAATGTGGGTATTTTACGTTTTATAACTTTGTACCTGATTATGTTTTAAGAAACTGTAGTGTTTTAAGTTTAGTAATTCTCTAAATCCAGTCACACGCCCTAACGTATCACATTGTGTCGTTAAGGAAAAATATTTTTTAAAGAAACCAAT
Source organism: Apomyelois bistriatella (assembly GCA_947044815.1). NCBI lineage: Eukaryota > Metazoa > Arthropoda > Insecta > Lepidoptera > Pyralidae > Apomyelois > Apomyelois bistriatella. Next base: position 7,245,376 of record OX345693.1, read on the forward strand.
AAGTAAGTACTTAAGTAGTTAAATTATTGAGAAAAAAACGAAACCCCCCCAACTGCAATTTAATTTAGGTACCCAGCTCCCAATGTTGAATAGCAGGATGGTTTATAAAATACATTTGTTGATTTTGTGTAACGGAAATCATACAACGTAAAACGGTAACGTTAACACCAGTTTTCAAATCATTTTATTTTGTTAGCGATTTTGTATGACAAATCGGCAGGGGCGCTGCCCCTGGCGGATAGTAAGGCAACTAAGAAATTCCATACAAAATCCTAACGCAGTCGCTAGCGTCTGCGTTTATAAAATGTCGTTCTAGGGGCAGATTGGATAGGTTATTGACCGAGGGAGCGAAGCGAGCAAAGGTCTCTAAAGTTTGGGGCGAAAACACATTGTTTGTATATATATGTTTATACCGCGATAACTGCCGAATCAATGGTCCGATTTGGATGAACCGAGCGAGCGTTCGACAATAGTATTAAACTACTTACGATATAATGAGTGTATTAAGTGAGCCGTAGTAGGTATGCTTTCATTAGGTTCTTTATCAACCGTGCTCGGAAATCCTCGTGTTCAACGCGAGAATTGAGTATTTTTCCGCAACTTAATTTTAAAAAGCATCTACTTTATAAAACATCCTGCTGCTTAACACGGTAAGGCATCCAGCATCATACATAATGTAAACCAATCTTCATCTAGATGCTTCAAAAGGCACGATAAGCCGTTGGTTTTAAATTTATTGCTCTTTATGTATTTCTGTTTTACACTATAGATAAGTATTTGATTGTTCGTTTAATTTTTGTGTTACAGACATGATTATGTTTATTTTGGAGCAGTTCGAAATAAAGAGAAGTGAACGTTACAAGATAGCGAGACTAGAAAAAACTAACAGAAAAGATCTCCTGTGGGATGGGCATAGTACCTACAGAAACTGTTACAAGCACTAAAAGACTGATTTGATATAAGTTCTTATTTTAAACTGTACATTACAGAATTGGGAATCCCTGTCTATAAACTGTTAATTTGTTTTATATATTGTGTCGAGTAAAAATTAAGTTATAACATCTGTGATACTACATTCTACCTACTACAACATACTTAGCTATGGAAAAATGTACCTATAAGTTTTAATGAAACCGTGACTGCACATATTACCTACGATCATGTTAAGGGAATCAGAGCCTAACTTAAAAGTGTCATAATATAATATGAGCCCTTTTACCTAAAGCCGCCGACCCAAGAGAGGGTAGAGCGAGATTGTCATAGCGCCTTTAAGTTGACGCCTTCACTTCACGTTTTATACTTTAGTTTTATGTTAAGTTAATAAATAATTCTCAAATTCTCAAAAAAATCTATTTTTATTGTAATTATCCGATCTGGATTCAGCTCCCACGCCTTCATCAAAATTTATTTGCACTGGTGGCTTACTACCATCTCTAAAAACCGTGCAAGACCGATTGAGAAAGTAAGATATTATACCACCTAACATCATGTATTGCGCTGTCTCACTAACTCAACTGTTTATTAAGAGCCACCTGTTGCTTTTTAGCGACTGCTGACTGGAGCCTAAAGCAACTGCTGCTCTCGCTCTACCCTGATGGGGCGTTGAAATACCATGAAGATAAAAATGTTCGGAGTTGAACACTTTTTCATATCTGACATGCTGACATTTACTATGCTATTTATATCACCTAAAATACTTTTAAATATGATGACGCCTTCAAGACCGATTTCGATCAACGGCGCGCACCTAACAATGATGTGAGCTTCGCTGATCTTATGCGCTCGCTGATGGCTGAAATATTCAATTTTATTGCTAAATGTGCGCATGCATTATAGTATTATAATGCATTATATAACAAGTTATTTACTAATACGTATAAATTGAGCTAGGCTCTTGTCGGTGGAGTTCCATCCATTTTATTTTATTACTTGATACGACAGTACGTTTGTTTCTTCCTCTATCTGTTTCATGTAAATATGCCTTAGTCTAACTGCACCCATTCGTAGTTGTTGTTTTTCCTAAAATCATCATGTATCAAGTGATCCATCATGTTTCCTCTTCTATTGTCAATGACTTAAAATGGTTCGCTTTGCTCATATTCTATTTAAAACATTTTCGTTTAATATATGGTAGTCTAATATTAGACTTTGGTCTGTTGAAGATTTGAACCAATAACCATTGTTAGGTATTTTAAATTTTGTTCCCAGTTTAATTTCATTTTCTTTTAAAAAAATTCTCGTTTAAGTTTTGCTTTTCTAATATCTAACTTCATGCAATTATAAAATTCAGTCATGATATTTTAAAACATAGTCATGATGAACGGTGACAAAGGCGTATAAACCGAGCTAATATAATGACAGCTTTTCCTGATCCCTGTGGTCCCAGTTGTGTGGAAACGTTTAGGTATTCGTAGTTTTTACCATCTAACTCTACCAACGGTGGTTCTATGGGGAAAATTATTTTTTTTTAGTAGTTTAGTAATAAAGTGCGGGAAAGTCACAAAGACCTAGTCGGTCCCAATATCAAAATCGACTTAATGTTGGTACAAGAAATTTAAGAGATTAAGTAAGTAATATTTTCCACTAGCACAAGAACTATACGGTTACCCTGATTAGTAGGTACAGTTTGGTTGTACTACTGTGAATGAACGGTGTGGACGACGTATAGGCCTCACCTCCTCATGTGGGTAGATCGGCCTATTAGTAGTAGTAAGTACTTGTACGTGTACCTAAATATTCTAATGCGTTATTTAGCTGTTATACGTGTTATTACGTGTAGGTATGTACATGCACAAACGTTTAGATTTTATGTGTTTATTTATTACAACTGTTATTTTTTTATCTTGGCGAGTGGCCTACGCTTGTAAAACAGATTGTCACGTGGGGCATTGGCGAATCTTTTCACGATCTATTTTTTAAAACTATTTTGTAGTACCTACTAGTTAGGTGTAAAACTGTGAATCCAAATCTCACCAAAAACACCGCCAAATCGACTACACGTCGCGCACGCTTATTACAAGATAAATGTGGCAGTATTTATTTTAATCTCGCGCTTTATGGCGATTGTTTTAAATCGAATGAAAGTATGTGTATCATAGTGTACGAATTACATTAAACTTAATTTATTAAAAAATATATGCTATTTTATTATTGGTAGGTAGCTTTATAAATCAAACATACTGCAATTTAACTAATGATTATATTTATTTCTTGTTGCAATAAAATAAATCTTTAGATCATTAAGAAAACCCTGACAATTTGTTAAACGATATTTACAAGTACTAGAGAATATTGTTCGTTTTTACGACTTAACATTAGTAGGTTTTCAATATTATTCCACGTCCAAAGGCCATATAAATTATACCACTGATGTGATGTGCATCAGGCAGGATGCGACAGCTAAATTTAATAATCACAAATTAAAGGTAAGTAAGGTTTATAGTTGATACATTCTTAGTTATATGTTCTAATTTTGTAATAAATTAAATAACCATGATTTATTAGTTAACTGTTTGAAATACTGGTTGACTTTAGTTTTCGACCAGATTTTTTTCTACAGCATATTTAGTAAGTAGAGTAGTAGAGACTATACAAATTGTTTAGTTGAAAGGAATTTGTATGGGAATTTAAATAAATTTTATCATATTCCACTTTAAATTTCTTTATATTGTAGTAGAGTTTCGCGTAATTAAAATAGTAACTGACAAAATATAACTGTAACAGGATTATTTTATTATGGATACGATTATATCACAAACAATGCATAAATATTTTATATCTTTTAACAGTTAATAAATACATAAAGAATCAAACAAATCTAGATTATGTTATGATTATGACAAATGCAGACATCCTCCATTTATTTAATTAATTGTGAATAATAACCCACTAATTAGTTAGGATAACTCCACAGTGCATGGAATTTTTTTAGCGATATGAGAATTCCATGCCCTGTTGTTAATTAATTCGATGTACTAAAATTTAAATTTCTTTCTGTGTTTAGTAGAAAATATATAATGCAAAGTAGCACAGAATTATATTCTAAAAACCAAACCCAAAAACGTACCTAATAGTAACCGTGAAATACATAAAACAGGCTGATTGGGCTTTATTCATATTTCCTCGCATACATGGCAAGTAGCTTGTACTTATATAAAATAAAAAAATATGTCTATACATCAATTTGCTAATTAATCGTTATATATCTTCTAATTATAGGTATCTACAACATTTCTCGGTAAGTACATTCAATCGGCGGACGAACAATTAAAATACACAGTAGGATAGGCAAATAGCTAAAATTACGATCACAGAAAAACATCTAAGTATACAAATTGCTTCTGTGCTATTGGCGCAGTGAAAACTGCCCAATACTTATCGTCCTACATAACAGGTGCAAGTACAGCGCGGACATTCTAAATTATTTGGTTCTAGATGGCCGTTAAATATCACAATTTGGGGCGTAGGTACAACAAACATAGGTTTCGACAAAATATCTATCTATATAACTATGATATTTCGTTACATAATCTCAATAAATAATAAAATTATTAAAGATATTTTTGTAAAGTTACATTTTACCATTTCAGTTTAAAATTGAATAATTGTTGTTTATTTGTTTCGAAAGGTACCTATGGGAGCGATGCGGGAGGGTGCCATATGATGTAATTGTATTGTCTTTCTGCACATAATTATGATAAATATGAATGAAAAACATCGATGTCGCAGCGCTCCCATACATCAGGAACAGATTCGGTGATTTCGGCCGATGTTCACAGATCGGACTGCGATTGCGGACTGCGATCTCGTGATATCACGAGATCGCAGTCCGCAACTGCACAACATGTTTCATGTAACTTCATTACATATAAATGTAAATGGTGGACTTAAAGCCATTGATTCCCATTTGACTAGAACAACATAGGTTTAAACATAGATTTAAAAAAAAAATTGCGTCCGATTCGAACTTCTTTGGGTTTAAATCACCTAGAAAGCTGTATCCGTGCTTGTTAAAGAATTTAGAAACACTAAAACCAAAATCAAGCTGCCGGTTCTCGATGCTAATACAGCCTCAGTAAAAATAAAGCATAAAAAACGGGTCAGTTTTTAAATAAAAGCTTGCAAAAATATAATTTAGCTTCGATCAGTGGTGGAGGACCGTCGCGAGTTGTTCCTCTGCGGTATGACGAACTCTGCGTGTCGCGGCGATGTGAACGGGTTGGTGGCGGCGAAGGCCGCGCCGCTCGCTGCCGGGGCATTTACTCTGGGAAACCAAGAAATTTTTATTAAAAAAATATTTATAGGCAGGTGATCTGGGTAGGTATGTTGCAATTACAATTTGTGATAGTTCCCCTTCGGCCGTCATCGATTACTTAATGGCTTGAATCAAACATGGGGATACGCGGGATATTAAAATATCCGATGGTGCGGCAATCTAGGTAAGATCGCAGGAAGACTAGATTTAGGCAGTTTCGAATGTCTCCTCCTTAGTCTATTTCCTATTGTCCTCTTATAATAATATAATCAATTTAGTTAGGAAACTCGCAACTCCATTGTGTCATTCGTATAGACACGTCGATCTAGATATTCTCAAGGAGGGATGACGACTGGCAGGCGGTTGGTTAGATGGCCTACGAAAATAACAATTTTTTTTTAAATCCTTGTAGCGCCACCTTTTAGCAATAAAAAGAACTAAATATTTTTCATATGCAATGGGACCACATTATATATTAAATTGTTTACTGTACTCTGTCCATTTTCTAATCCGTCCACCTGAGAATCTGTCCAAGTAAAAGTTGTGCGTGTTTTCTCACCCTACGCGCAGAATAAGGCAGACTTTCACGTAGAAATGTGCGCGTGCGGTCTCCGGTTGGTTTATTTATTGCTCTAAGGCAAGTACGCCCGTGCAAGCAGGTGACAAACGTTACTGAGGTAAATTTTTATAGCTAAACTATCTATTCTGAAGAGACAGACAGTGCAAAATTAAATAAAAAAAATATATATATATCGGCGCAGAACAACAACATCAACGCACCTGCACAAAACACGTGTTCGAACCGACGTAAACAAAGCGGGGTGGCGAGACGTCCCCACTCCGACCGGCCTATAAAAGCGATGTTTTGCGGCAAACTGATTCATTCGATTGTCAGCGCTTAAAGTAAACGTTACTCTGTTCGTCTTATTTTTGATTGTGAATTTTTTATTGATTATTTTAAAAGTGAATTAATTGATTGTTTGTAAATTGAGTTCTGTGAATAAAAAGTTATCATGGACAATGGAGATTTTAATGATGACCGCCATTCCCTCGCTCCTACATCGGAAGAGGGGACGAATCAACGCCAACAACCAACGGCCAGTACATCAACTGCGGCAATTTTGGCAAATACATTTCGTGATACTATGCTCGAAATGATGACTCAACTGTCTCAAGATAATCAGGCTGCATTGACGGAAATGATAAAAATCTTGCGTCCAGAAGAAGTTCGTTCAGTTCGTATATCCGATATTTACTTTCCTAGTTTTGACCCAGATAAAGGAACTGATGTAAGAGAATGGGTTGAGCTAATAACAAGAACACAAATGGAATACAAATTGAAAGATCATGAAGTACGGCTTAAAGCTGCTGGTGTGATGAAAGGCAGAGCACAACTATGGGCTGATGACTGCTTGCTCAGAACAACCACATGGTCTGAAATGAAAGAAGACATGATCCAAACATTTGAGCCAGAATCTAGGTACTTTTCGCATGTTCTTAAATTTCGGCGATATACTGTGGATGATGCTGCTGATATTCCAGAATATATATCAAATACATGGAAAATGTTTAAAAAAAATAGTTAAACAGGACCCAACAGAACAAGATGCAGTGGAATTCGTTATTGGGAGTATCGAAAATGATAGTCTTCGCACAGAACTCCTTAATAGCAAATCAAATTCGGTTCCAGAACTAATCGCGATAGCAAAGACAATGCGTAAACGTAAATCATCATCTGAAAATAAATTACCTGCTAAGAGTAAAACTCAAGCTAGTGCAATAAAACATTTAGAAGAAATCGTTTTCTTGTTTGGTGCTCCAAAAAGAATCATTGTTGATGGTGACGGAGCATTTATTTCCCATTATAAAGCCTATTGTGACCAGTACGGAATTGCATTACACCAATGCGCAGGATACACCAGCAGAGGAAATGGCCAAGTTGAAAGAATTATGAGAATAATAAAAAATGGATTAACAGTTATAAAAAACACAAACAAGTCGCACTGGGGAAAATCAATTGGAACACTTCAGCTAGCCATTAACTGTACCATTTCAAAAACTACACAGCAAACACCAATTGAGTTGCTGACTGGAAAAAGAGGTAGCGTACCTCCTGAACTGCTGAATATAATAGACGAAATCAACGAACGCATTAATCCAGAATCTTTAAAGGAAGCTGTGTCGATAAGGATGACCGAGAAGGCTGAAAAGGATAAAGCAAGATTCGATAAAGGAAAAGCTAAGGTGAAAAGATTTGAGAAGGGCGAATACGTTCTTCTCAGGGAACCACCGCGACTAGGTACAAAATTAAGTATTAAATACGATGGGCCTTTCGAAGTCAAAAAAGTATTACCAAGCGATAGATATGAAATACGAAGAATAAATGGTCGAGGTCGATTTAGAAAAGTGTGTCATGAACATTTACGAAGCGCACCCAAATTTGGAGTTCAAAGCGATGTTGCCGTATCGGCGATGTATAAAGAACAATCTGAAAGCAGTGAACAATGTCAATAAGATAGTATAAGTTGAGTTAAAGTTTTATTTTTTATTACTTTACTGATTTGAGAATTGATGCTCTCAGGTGTGATTCTGAGAGATGAGTTGTTGTTGAACCAATATTAGCACTGGTGGTGGCTATGAGGTTATTTGAATGTCTAAGACTCAGCCTTAGTAACTATTACATTGATGGCAAACACATAAGTTGTGTTTGAAGATAGACTTATTGTAAATTTATGTTAAGGCTCTGGAGTCTGCTAAGCCTAAAGCGAGATTTTAATAATTTTGATTTGTACTCATAGAATGCTCTTTTTGTTTTAGATAAACCAACTACAAAATAGGCGCCGGGACGCGCCTAGTTGCAGTATGGCCGTATCGGCGCAGAACAACAACATCAACGCACCTGCACAAAACACGTGTTCGAACCGACGTAAACAAAGCGGGGTGGCGAGACGTCCCCACTCCGACCGGCCTATAAAAGCGATGTTTTGCGGCAAACTGATTCATTCGATTGTCAGCGCTTAAAGTAAACGTTACTCTGTTCGTCTTATTTTTGATTGTGAATTTTTTATTGATTATTTTAAAAGTGAATTAATTGATTGTTTGTAAATTGAGTTCTGTGAATAAAAAGTTATCATGGACAATGGAGATTTTAATGATGACCGCCATTCCCTCGCTCCTACATATATTGACAAATCACACAGATTGAGTTAGCCCTAAAGTAAGTTCGAGACTTGTGTTTTAAACTGCACTGTATACCAAAATCAAACTCCCGGGTCTCGACACTAACACAGCCTCAGTATAAATAAAGCCTAAAAAGGGTCCGTTTTAAAATAAAAACATATACAAAAGTTAATACTTCAGTGTTTTCAGAAAATGCTGATTAATTTCGATATCGTTTCGCTACGCAGCGATGCAACTCTGGCTGAGCCGTCTGTGCCGTTACCTGGTGGCGGACAGGTCGGCGGCGGCGGACAGCTGGCGCGGCGGCAGCGCGGGCGGGACTCCCGCCGGGCGGACGGCCGCGCTGCGCGGCGGGATCTGCAACATCGCATTGTTAGTTTATGCTGGTACTACACTTGGCTCTTTGTATATGTCTATTTGACCATGTGTGGGCGGTATATTTGCCAAAATTTTTGCGTGTTTTGCCTATTCGGCAAATTGGGAAACTACTAAATATGGCTTACCGTACCGTGTACATGAATTGGTTTGCCTCCATGTGTGGGTTGCGGTAGTTGCGCTATTTAGAATGGAGAGATACGAAAATTTTGGCAAATACGCGAATAGCCAAGTGTGGTACCAGCATTAAGATCAAAGCTGAGAACGCATCAGTGGCTGAGAGAAAAATCTGACCCTAGGGAGGGTAGCGCGGTTGCGCTGTGAGTGGATTTTTAACCGCATCACGTTACGGTGTGTTTTCCAAATACTTTTTTAGCTTCTGTGATTCAGTTGTTATGGCGTTTGTCTAAAGACCATATAAGTCGTGAAATCGATTTCCACGAGAAGCATACTTTGTTCAGTTGTTTCCAGTTTGGTTAGGCCTATACAGGCTTATCTGATTGTTTGATTTGTTCTGATAATAAAGGTGATTTTGTGCTTCGGAAGGCTCACTAAGCCGTCGGTCACGGCTGCTATCTGATTGTCGTTAAAGGAACCACGTATCAGAGGCCGATAGGCGGTTTCGAAGAACTCCGATACCAGGGTGCGCATTGTCAATTGACTCTGTAACTCACACGATATGGTGATGAGTGGACGATCATGAATAACTATGGTGAATAAATCAAATCACGGTAGTTTGGGTTCGAAGGTGAAAAGGATAACATCACGATATTGTATTTAATATTGTATTTATTTTCCAAAATATATGATTTTTCGAGTATTTGTGCATAATAATGGTGGATTATTATTCGCTAAGTGTTCGCGATCAAGCGTAAGTGTTGGGAAGTGGTACAATGCCGTATAAGTGACTTTAATCCTTGTCACCAAAATCTCCCAAGATAATGCTAAGTAAAATTCTTCCACCGCTTCACTTAGCCCTCTGACTAACTTGACTTGACAAGACATGACTACTGACTTGACTTGACTAAATGAAGAAAATTCAAATGGAACTTGATACTGGCAAAAATAAATTATAAGTTTGATTGCCATATTGTGGATTAATTCCACAACCAAAATAAACAAAAAAACAAATCACCTTAGGCGGGTCAGCGACGCGGGCGAGCGCGGGCGCGGGTGTGGTCGCGGCGTGCGAGTGCGCGCGCGCCAGCCGCGGCGAGGCGGCGGGCGGCGGCGGCCGGCGCGGCGGCGTGCTGCCCGCGCGCGACAGCGCCGCGTGCGAACCCACCTGCACGAGTTACCACACAATCTGTTTTAAACTAAATATTACAAAGATGAGCTTATTAATTCATTCTTTTAAAACTGTGTACATTCAAAGCACAAAATTAGTACATAGTTTATAAGTATTTTATACCTATTCATTAATAATCAGATCACAAAAGTTCTATTTCACACAAATCTATTAAATACTTGAACACATACAAAATGCTACTACAACTCTTAAACCCGTACTAACCTGCGCTCCATTAGCATCGACTGGTCTTCCAGACTGCTCGCCAACGCGTTGTTCAGCCGGGATGCTGTCAATCGACCTCCGCTGTTGCTGCTCAGACATGCTGTGTATAATACTTCTACTGCGGCTATCTGGCACACTTCTATGACTATCTGGTACATTTCTGTGACTATCCGCCACACTTCTATGGCTATCCGTCACACTTTTGTGGCTATCTGCTACACTTCTATGACTATCCGCCACACTTCTATGGCTATCCGTCACACCTCTGTGGCTATCCGTCACACTTTTGTGGCTATCTGCTACACTTCTATGACGATCCGTCACACTTCTGGTAGGGCTGTCCGACAACGCAGTATTGTCTGTCATAGCGAAGTTCGCCCGCGCCTCCACCGCGCGACTCACAGGAGACCGACGCTCAGCCTGATGTAAAATTATAATGTTATTACTTTTTATAGTTTGACTTTGTTATTTGTAGGTATAAATTAAATACTGAGATGAGAACAATAAAATTACACCATCTTTGTTTTTTGTTCAAATACAGTGCTTAGTAAAAAAGAACACGCTTGCCCCGCTAGACTATTGAGCTCTTCAATGCAAACATAGTGATGCATATAAACTAGTAATAAACAATGAATTTAGGAAAATAGACGAAAAAGAAATAAACTAGGGGTAAAACCTTAATTGGAATTAATATAGGTTATAAGTTTTTTTTTACGATAATTTTCGTTAATATAAAAAAAAGTTTTCATTTTTCTTGTTCAAACGGAAACAGATGTAAGTACATAAAAGCTTGTAATAATATCATGAAAAAAATACGACGAGTGACGAGAGTACTACAAGTCTTACCAAGGGGCTAGTTTTAGTTTGCGGCGAGGTTTCGGGCTCCAAGCCAGTGGTAGGCGAGGCGGGCGGGCGCGGCGCGGGGGTCGCGGGGGTCGCGGGAGGCACGCGCGCCGCCTGCTCCAGGATCGCCTTCTTCTGCTCTTGGCCAGCCGCGAAGTACGAAAACACGCATAACACCGCGTAGCATATCTGATCCGCCTGCAATTAAAATTGTTAATTACCCGACGAGTGAGCAATGTTACTTTTTGCTGCGAGTGCTGTCTTAATTCACAAAGTACTGTAGAATTAATTTGCCTTCGCGTGAACCATCCAAATTTTCACCTCTGCCAACAAGAAAAAGTTATAATGGTATGAATAATATTTACAAGAATGATGATAATTAATAAATCTTATTAGGCTCATAGCAAAAATTACATCGCTACAAGTTTTCATGGAACAAAAGCTGGAGATGTGTAAAATTAATTTAATTAACATCCTTTTTTTGGCATAATGATTGCATATTAACATCTCAATATGCTGTGTAAGAGTTAACCTACCTTTATTTTAACAGAATTATTTTAAAAGGAATTTATTTTAACAGAATTGAAATAAAAAAAGTATTTAGCTGTTAGTGAATGTTTGAAGCGTTAATGTAAACTGCAAGCTCCATATGGTCCAATGTTGAAGCTAAAGTAGTTTGAATATTAGATAAAAAAGATGATTATAGTGCCAAAATTTTCAAAAAGTACATAAATTATCCTATGAAATGTCTAAATTAGCATTTTAAAATTTAAGATCATATCTTATATTGTAAATAAATTATCCACGAAACATTTAAGAAATTACATATAAACAGTAAGTACTAAATAAAAAAACAGAATGTTTGTAAGAGGTTTAGGATGGATTAGTGAAAGAGCGTTCGAAGCTGTAGATAAAAAATCATGCAAAATAAAAACGAAAAATAGTGGTACATACATCTGTAGGGGTCATGAAACGTAAGGTGCATAATGCTCTATTCCATTGCTCTCGACAAAGTACCGAGAAAGCCATATGGAGAAGAAACGGTGAAGGTCAAGCACTACTTTCTCAGCCTATAACATAAGACAAGGGAGTATGAATAAAACGAAAACAAACATAACAATAACACGATAACAATATATTTAAAAATACTTGCCATTATAGATTTGTACTTCCTTTGAATTATTTGTCTGGTTTTTGGATCTGAAAAATTGTAAGTGGGTATATACTTATCTATCTATCTATATTTGCTCTATACTAATAATAAAAGCGTAGGTATAAAACTCAGTTCTGTACTTGGGTCTAAGTATTTTATGGAGAATTCTTAAACTACTGGTTTAAGTTTGGTGTTTATATAAAGCCTGCTTGGTTACTGAAATTCAGGTTTCTAGTTTGATCCCCAACGAAGTTATAGGGGGTCAAAAATGGCCTAAACTGCTTCGAGAAAAGTATGGTACGGTCGTGCTGCTTTTTTTGCTTGACTTGCGGGAGCACTACCCTGCCCCCATATATATATATAAAATTTAAAGTCTAAAACCCGTATTAAAAATTTATGGATAAATTATAGCTAAAATATAGAGAAAATCAAAATAGTAAATATCACGGCCACTGTCAAAATAACTTTTTTAAGATGCTATTACTACCTCCTCCAGAGTGCCACTTTGTGACACTACCACGGAGGAAACTGTGTAATTTCTCTGTGGACGTCATATTCCCATAACTAGCGGACAATGTATCACTGGTCGAAATATGCACAGTAATTTAGACGTTATGAGGGAACAGATGAAAATATGTAGCCACATATGTAAGATAAATTTATAAGTCATAACCCCCTTTTGACTTCGCTGTTCGCCTCGACGACGCCTCGAGGGATTACTCTAACGCATTTAAAATTACTTATGTATAGACTTATGGTAAATGTTAGCCAGACCATCAGATAATATAAACTGGTAGGAAATATTTTATAAATAAAAAATAATATTTCTACTTACTAAATTCTTCTAAAACGAAGATACCGCCGTTCTGTGTGAAGCATTTTCGAATATGATCGAGCCGCACAAAAAACTGGAAAAAAATATTAATAAATTACTTTTTTTATTTTAGTAAAACCTATAAAAACAGATCTTGTTACTTTTCTTTGCTAAAAATGTTATGATAATGAACGTTAAAACTATGAACTATGCATACTTAACAAGTCTGAATAGTGCAATAATTATATATTATTTTAATAAAAAAAATCTTTAAACTTCAAGCAATAAACCTTCAATATCCCTTATATTTGTATTTTTATTTTGAAACTTTAATAAAAATATATGGACCTGTTGCAAGTGTTGTTTCACTAACGTACCATTATCTACTGATAATAGAAATAGTATAAGAGTAATACATATAACTATAACCCTATTATATTTCGTTCAATTCTCATGACATATTTTTTTAAATATCATTGCAAATATTATTTGAAATACAAAAACTATAATACTTACGAGCACAATCAGTGGCGGGCAATTTGTTCCAAGATAAGCATTGCTCTACAACTAAGTACAGATCTATTAGCGTCATGCGTCATGCTTCATGCAGCCATCCAGAGTAGCAGCGATATTATGTTACATTTTCACTACACCCATTAATTGTATTGACTGATAAATTATTCACATTAAAAGATTTTGGTGTTGTGAAAACTCACAATAGGTAAAAATTTACAAAAATTCAACTTCGGTATTTTGCAAGCACGTGATTGGAAATTAAATTTTTGTACTTCGAACTGAACTTCGTAGTGAGCGGGGCAAGGGAGCTATAGGCGGGCGGCGAGGCGGGTGACTCGGGTTGACACTGATCAAGACTAACTGATACGCTTTTCTGTAAACTGTTCATATTAAAATATGCGAGATGATCGCAGCATCCTACGAACATTGCACAGTCCAAACCAAACATACAATAAGTGGGATGCGGGGTGTGAGGTGCAGGGTGCGGGGCGTGGTGCTGTGCTCGTGGTGCGGATGGAAGCGGATGGAAGCGGATGGAAGCGGATGGAAGCGGACGGGAGCGGCGGGGCGCGCGCCGGCCGGCCGCCCCAGAACTTGTGAGATGGCGATGCTCTACGACTGACCTCGTACTCGCGTCCGTTACGACGCTCGCTCGGGTTTCGGTGGAAAGGGACGTACGAACTAAATCTCAAGAGAGCGAAATATCGAGACCGCTCGCCGGACGATCCACGATTACGAATGCAAGCTGTCGGGTGCGTAATATAAACAGATAATAAACAAAGGGCGTCTATGCATGCACGACTGCGCGCTTTGGCGCTCGCCGCACTCGGGAGAACTAATACAACGCTAACAACGGCTAAAAACAATCGGTAAGCCTCAAAACTACAAATAAAGCCCTACGACCTCGAACGATCATCTCTACCAGTGCGACACGTGGTCGTGACAGAGATCATATAGGTCGTAAAGTTCGCCATTACTAGTGAATGAACCACTGTGTACCTCGAAATCCTTTAGCGCAGCGGGTTCGGCGTGTCCGGAAAGAGTAGAACAGACAAAAAGATGAGATTAGTAGAGGGCGGCCGAGCGCGGGCCAAGGACCATCTCAAAAGTTCCTAGCGGAGCGCTGCGGGCCAGCGGGCCAGCGGGCCGGGGTGGCAGACAATAGCACATGCACATCGTATGGTCTACGTATACGTAAATCAGATGGACAACGGTCAACCTTAAAATGTAAAACTCTAAGCTATTACATCGAGTTAGTAATAGAAAGATATCGAAGGGCAAAATACTAGATATTAATCGACATATTAAGCTATACTTTATAATAAAAATAATTAGAAAATGCAAAATCGTTCAAAGACGATATAATATAAACGAAATAAAATGTATAAGAGATATACGTATAATGCTGAACAAATATAAAGATATAATTGTAAAGATATTGAAGAGAAATCGGAATAGGAAAGTTTGAGTGGTCCTTGCATCCGGGATGGAATATTGGTAAAATGAGTTATAGACCATCTAGTTTAGAGTATGTATGTCACCGGGGATCGGATTGAACTCGTGCCGCGTTCGTCGCGACAGAAGCGAGTCGAAGGCTAGTACCCCGTGTGTAAGAAACGGTAGGTATCAGGTCTTCGTCGGATGAACAAGCTTCGTTAATGTAAACAATGCGCTGACGGCACCGATACAATATTGAGACAATGAAGCGTTGCCCAGCGGGCCGCGTCCCGGTAGACTGGCGTACTCGTTCGCGTACGTCACTCTACGCGTCCTTCGATTATATCGAGACTTTCAAATAAGCGAGGACACTGACAGACACCTTACCTGATCCATTTTATCTGACGGATATACCAAAACTTTACACTTTACATTTTCTGAATCCACGCCCATTTGGTTACACTTTGATTAGTAATTTCTTACGTGTATTGTTTTGGTATATCATCGTAATTACGAAAATAAGCTGACCAAAAATACGAACAATACAAGCAATTCGACATACCTTGCTGTGGTGAAACAGAAGACCGACGCCTTCCATGCACACCTAAACATAAATTTTTGCATAAATACACAGTTGAATTCTCTAGATAAATAGATACTTAATACTTAAAATTACATAAGCTTGCTAAATAAAGTGGTAGTAAAGGTTCTTTTTTACATTTACTACCACAAAATAATATGTTATTTAATTGAAACTATTCTTTCTGTCTGATATCTGATTCAGAATTGATGGGAAAAATGTAGATATACAGGGTGTTTGGTAGATGGGCGCAAAGTCTTAAAGCAGAGTTAGTATAGACCATTTAGAATCATTTGAACGAAACTTGTGTTATATGAAAAGTGGCTAGTTTTCTTCAAATTTACGTCCTCGTATTTTTAAAAGCACTTGGCAGGCACTTTTGCAATACAACTCGGCAGTAAATTGCTTCATTTTTGGCCTCGACAGTAATGTACTATTTCATATTTCTTTAAACTTCAAACACTTTCTATTTATAGCATCGCCGCCAGGTGGCTTGTCTATCCGTCTTCTACAGGTTGCACTTGTTAATTCCACCGACTCAGTTTCGTCACCAATCAACCAGGCATGGTGATAGGCTTCATCAATATGTAGTTGAAATACCAACAGTTCGTACACGCCGCTTTGCCTCTTCGTTTATAATGCGTACCTACGGCGAAGGAGTGGAATTCTTTACCGGCTGACATATTTCCGGACACTTATAACCCGGGTCTTTTTAAGACCAGAGTGAACTCTACTATTCACTCTGGTCTTAAAAAGACCAGGGCTCTATCTTAGACCTTCGGACACTCGGCGAAAGGGACATTCAGGGAATGGACGTTTATGGAAATAGACTTAAAAAACCGACTGGACATTCCGGTAATAAGACCATCGGTGACGATAGGAATCGCTGGTCATTGAATACAAATAAAAAAAACAACTAATTCATGTTTGTAAGCCCCATGGGGAGGACTCTATTGGTACACAAAAAATCGGCGCGTGTCTTACAATGGGCGGTTAAATATCTGTACTAGCATAGTATTTTGTAATCTGTGCCCTGGTTAGGCTGGGACTTGTCACGCACCGCTATTCTCTCCATCGCCTCCTTGATACATTGCTAGTGTTCTGTATGTGTATGTAAGGCTGTATGCGTACCTGTATCAGCCCGCCTTCGCCCGAGGCGCAGTCCTGCACCGGGAACTCCCCGCCAAGCTCGGCCGCGTCCTGCCGACGACCACTCTTCTCCATCGCCTCCTTGATGCAGTAATACAGTGCTTTGCACTGCAACAGTTGCCAAAGGTAAATATTTTGAAGAATGAAAATTTGGATTTTGGCAGCTCCAAGAAGATACTAATGATATCTATGTATAAATTTTTATACCTTGGAAAAACTTAAACGATACTCAGTACAATCTTAATAACTTCAACAAAAAATACGGTAATATAGGTGAAAAAAAAATGACTTCTCACTAATAATTAATAAATAATTACATATTCGTAAACGTCTAATAGACACTCGGATCAGCTAATTGATACCATCTGGAGCAACCAATTTCTTTTTAATATTTTATTATATCCCAAGAGTAAAGTTTGTTATTATCTCAAACTCTATAAGTCTATGGTTTTAGTTTCTCGAGTATTAA
Organism: Apomyelois bistriatella; assembly: GCA_947044815.1. Classification (NCBI taxonomy): domain Eukaryota; kingdom Metazoa; phylum Arthropoda; class Insecta; order Lepidoptera; family Pyralidae; genus Apomyelois; species Apomyelois bistriatella. Next base: position 7,262,659 of record OX345693.1, read on the forward strand.
ACATCCAAGATGTATGTATAAACTCATTAATTTTATTTTGATTTGCTGTAATAAGGTCCCAGCCCAGCTTTATGAAGGCTAGACTAGATGGAAGTATACACTATTTATAAATCTTACACAGATTATATTTATTCTTAAAATTCAATCCTATCCGTACAATCTTTTAACTATTGTTAAGGTCAGAAATACAATCAATAAGTAAAAAAAATTATTTTAAAATTAATATATGAAGAAATAAAACCGATTGAGCAGTACAAATATGATTAATTAATACCTTCTTAGTATAATATTTATGTAGCTGCGTCTGGCCGCCATTTTTCCTCCAAAGGCACAAAACTCGTATCTTCGGACTGTAGGTCATGTTGACGAGCCGCTCGTACCACCATCGTTCAACAATTGTACCTGAAAATTAAAGAAATTAGTATTTAGCAATAACTGGTCTCAATAAATTTAAAGAAAGTGCTTGGATTTAAGATATTCGTTGCGTAATTCAACATGATCGTATCGTTTAAACGCTTCGAAATGTATATTTTCAACGTTGTCTTGGTTGCGTCTTCAGCTTTGTTGAGTCCGGTCTTCGGCATCCATCGCTGAGAAAAATGATACACATTCCAGCCACATCGTTTTTTTATTGGTTAACTTTAAGCAGCAGCAGAGTTAGGCATATGTTCCACACTTACTTTACAGTTTCGATAAACTTACTGCAGTTGATCCTCCTCCGTACCGTAGTAATAATGTACAGTGGGCTGCAGAGAAATCTAACCCCCATGCCACAAGTATCGCTATTGAAATAGGGTGAGATTTCTCTGCAGGCCACTACACTGGTACATAAAGTTTGCTGCATATTCTGAAGTTTTGCTATCGCAATTTATTTACGACACTATAGATCTAGCTCGGCATTTTCAGTTCTAAAATTATTGGTTGTGCCTTAAGTTACGCTACTGCCTTATGAAAACTATTTATACCGAAAGTTTATTTTTTCATCATTGTTAACTTCCAATTATTGTTACCTTACCAAGAGTAGACTCTTCTAACACAATTAAATTGTACTTACAAGTACACCGGCTCCAGCCACAAATTGTAATAAATTAAAAAAGTATTTTTTATCAGTCTTTTACGAACCACTGCTCGGCATGAGCCAGCCTCTGTCTGCGCCAACATTCCCTATTCGGGGACACCAGTTATTTCTAGTAATTTCCCTAATATCACGAAGCACTTGGCCGCCGGATGGCCAGGATTTCGGTTTCCGATTTTAGGGTGCCACTTTGTTACAGCCTTACTCCATCTACCATCTTCCTCCTAGCAATGTGTTCAGCCCAAAATGGATAGTCCATCCTGCAATACATGTATAGCTATTAATGGCACCTTGCGTGGAGCGTAGTATGAGCCCGTCGTCGCGCACCTCCATGAACCGCAGCTCGCCGCTCGCGTCCGCCTCGTGCACCGTGAACGTGGCGCGACGCAGCAAGCGCGACCCGAGCGGTTTTAGCTCGATGTCGTTGCCATGCTGCACAGTAAGTAACATTGCTTACTAATATGATTGGATGACTTTGAGCCAATGATTCCAATTATGGTACGATATCCCATGTACATGTCGTTACTAAATTTCTACAGCCTTTTACTTCATAACAAGACATTTTAGGACAATGTAAAATTTAAAATTGATAAACCAATCTGTTTCTCGTTTTAAATAAGTCAGTGTCGCTTCGGTCCTTATACGAACATTTCAGGGTAGAAAAGCTGTCGTTTCGTCGCGCCGCGCCGTTGGCTACGTGTATACGCTAGTGATATATTAGGTAAATGTCAATAATTTTAGCGCTACAAAGACCAGTATTTTTTTTGGCTTTACAAAAGATAGATGTGGTAAAGAAGAATAGACAGAACTAATGCAAACTTACCAAGGTATGGACGACGTCGAGTAGGTGATTGACTTCCTGACTATACACAAGTCCGATATGACTTTTGGCGAGTAATCGCCTCACTTTGTTCCTAACGATATCCGCTTCCACACAAAACAGTACCATCGCCGCCGTCAAATTGTACAGAGCAGTGGATAATAGTCTGTCCTCTTCATGTTCAAGACGTTTTCTCTCCGTCTCGCTCAGACACTTATAACGTTCCATCATCTCGTTGGCGCCTTGGTCCATGCCTATCATGTCGCGCTCTTGACTAACGGCATCAAGAAAAGCGTCCTCCCAGAATTGCATTTGGTCCCATAGGTTCGACCTTTCTTTGCCTTGAAATAAAATAAAAAGATTATAAAGCGCCTGTCTCCCTGCTTGTTTATTTAAATGAAATCCACCAAATAAATAGATAATAGACGAAATTATCACAAAATTAAGAATTCCTTAATAAGATTACCTTATCCAACACTTGTGAAATGCGGGTTTCAGAATAAACTATTTAGATAAATAAATAGGGTGCAATTTAATAATTAATAGGATGAATATAAAAAAACGAAATGAAAGTCAGTTACCAATAAGTCCCTGATAGAGATACGTCCTCGCGGTATCAGGCGAGGTAAGCGGCGACGTGGCGGGCACGCCAACCGGCGGTGGCCGGTAGCCGCTCAGGGATGACTTCGAAGAGAACACGCTCGCTGCGCGGGGCTTCCCCGGCGCACCGCCACGCCCCACCTGAAATCGCATGCCATTAGACGCTATTCAGTAGCGCCCTCTACAATGAAACAGCGCGAGACACTAACACTATGTACAATTTAAAACTTTGTAACACTTCAAATTACGTATCTCGCGTTTTCATTGAGGATGGGCCCTATACGTATATTTATAAAATTCGTGGTGCTTGTATCTAAAGCCAATTAGGAATTTAAGTGATTGACATCTTGCTTAATAGCTTTATGTGCCTAAGTAGGCATGTTAAAATTATTAGTGCTGTATAATAAGTACACAGCACTATTTTTTTTTAACAAAACACGCTTTGCTTATAAATGTACTAAAATGGCATGTATCTAGGGGAATTTATTTTAAAAGCTATTAAACAAATGTTTGAACATTCAGCTAATAATTTGGAAAAGTAATCTGTGACTTTCTTCTAGAACATTAATTAGTAGACTGGTAAGTTTTTGATAAATATAAGAAACTAATAATAAGTTAATGTATTGCGTTTTCAGTAACAGTACCAACCTGGTTTAGGTGGTCCTTAATTTAATTAAACCTATATCAAATAGCCAGCGACGTTAGCTGTGTGAAATATTAATACTATATCATAAACCATGCATTATTTCTACTAGAGACAAATGGCCTCAGCTCAAGTAAATGTTTATATTTTTTCAATACAATGGATGTGGCAATTTGTCAAATCAAATCACTAAAGCAGACGGTATACTACGAAACAGCGTACCGGTTAACTCAGAGGCAGCAGCAATTCAACATTATGTAATATGTCAAGATGGGGGGCATTTTTAACAATTTCTCTTAAAATTTTATTAATTGGATGACTAATTGTAAATATGAGCACATATTTTGCGTTTTGTAAACTTCTCTGATTCAGTTATCTGTATAAACCATCTATACAGTTTCGTATGATTTCTTATTCAGTTTTGGAGAAATATAAATTTAGAAGAATATAATTAGAAAAAATGTTTAAATAGACGAGCGTGCCTCTGAGTTGCGGCCCAAGCGTACACGACACGCACTAAGACTTACATTGAGGAACATGACGTCAGTGTCAGAGAGGTTGGACTTAAAGGAGGCGCGGTGGTCGAAGAGATTGGCTCGGTTGGTGGTGATCGAGCCGCTCTCGTCGGCCGAACAGTCGGACGACGGCGCCGCCTGTCGCGCACACAAAACACGCGTGTTGTGTCTCAAATTTCCTTTTACTATCAGTATGCAAACATGCTACACTTCTGTCTTCCATCTCTCAAACGATCACCATACAGAAAAATGTTGGAGAATTAAAGTTTAGTAGCATTTCGCCTTGCGTTTAAAATTAATAAAAAAACAATTGATTTGTGGCACTCAACTTCATCCATCTCAATCACAATAATTGACGTTACTCGTTCAATTTATTCATCCTTTTCTTTATCATAAATTCAATTACAAAATAAATGAAAGATAATAAACAGTACATTATAAATTTATAATTTCAAATCAATCCGTTTATTCGCTCTTTCAAATAGCACACTTGACAAACGCTCTGCATTGATATTTTCTAAAAACGGCACAAACATACCTATTATAACAACTTTTGGGTTAAAATAAAAATGTATATTTTTTACAGTTCAAATAGTGCAATATTACAAATATTTTTTTTTTTATTAAAACTGAAACACCATCTACAACGCGATACATATTATAGCTTATAGAAATATACAAAATAGGCTATTTGACTATTATTCTTGACCCAAATAAGTTATCTTCAATGATATTTTAGATGCATCTATTTCTTACAAAAAATAGAAAAATTAAATCGATTATGGAATCAGCATATAACAACTAGCTACACCTTTTATCTTCAAATTCTGAATATTTTTGTGTAAGATATTACTTAGGTCATTGTCAAATAGCCTAGCTTCCCTTCAAAATTAAAGAAAAGTAAAATAAATATAATTCGATGATAAGCGTTATTGTAAAAAAAAACGAACCGTTAACAACTTACAAATATACTTCCTTGTATAAATGTATAATAACATATATATTATGTTAAAAAAAAGGTGAACAGCGTATTTAATTATAATTATAAACACCAACTAGATTTCAATAACAAGTATTCGATACAAAAATAAACTGTTATTTCATTATTCACCGTAATTAATATATTATAAGGTTATATAAGTAAATTATTTCATGCTCAAGAAATCAGTACGGTTATAGACACATATTTTCAGGGCAACACAAATCCTCCACCATGCAACACTGTAGGCATAACACGTAAACGCCACTTACATAAAGAAGAATACTTACGTCAGAGTCGAAAGAAGTCAGTTTGCTGAAGAGAAGGTTCCTCTTTTGGTTGAGCATGTCTTTAAACATTTCTGCGGTGCTTTGAACTTCGGCAGAGTCCATATCAGGATAGTTGACAATGGGTACATCTAGTAGCACAAATAAATTGTAAATAAGTAAATTTTAAAAAAGGCACTACATTTTATTTTATACTAGCTGTTCCCCGCGGCTTCGCCCCGCGTGGGACTCGGTTATATCGCGCCCAAAAGTAACCTATGTTTGACCTCGGGTTGTTAACTACATCCCTACCAAATTTCATCAGAATCGGTCCAGCAGTTTAGCCGTGACAGACAGACAGACAGACAGACTTTCGCATTTATAATATTAGTATGGATATGGATTCTCTGTGGCTAAAAAGGTGCCACTCACTGTAATTAACGGAAACTGTAAAATTGTTGTTTGTTTATACATTGTAACATAAAAATGTACACCTCAATGTTTTAACTTTGTATTAGATCAATTTGATAAATGGTGTGTCTCCATTTCAGACAGCGTCATCAAACAGGAGAAATAGAGAGTTTAAGGTACCTTGTATGTCCATAACCTTAACATGTCAAGGACAAACAAAGGATAACAAGACGGAAAAAGAAATGAAGTTGCCCAGTCGTTAAGACTTCTGTACATTGATTCGATTATTAGTCGTAAATATCAATTTTAATTTAAACTTTTACTTTACCCGCTTGCGAGCTTTTCCTAGAAGACGGCGAAGATGAAGGCGTGTCCAAGTCATGCCTATAGTCGGAGAGCGCAGAGCCCGCCATGCCGGCCGGTTCGAGCCCGGCCAGCTCCTTGCTCCAGTAGTGGGTGTGGGCCATCTCCGCCAGCTGGAACACCGACGCCATGCCGCCCAGCCCGAAGTTGGAGTAAGTATGCTCTAGCCCGTGGACTACCGCTTGAAGCACTTTCAACATACCCTTCCATACTGGCTTGCTTACAAACTGTAACAATATTACGAGATTTCAGAATTCTTATCATATTTAAATTTTATGTATTTAGTTACCAAAGCTTCGTTGACGTTTTTGACCTATATATATTTAGTTATAAATTTTAGGAAGCTTCCGAGAGCCCACACGCGCGTTATTCAGCATTTTTCATATAGTTTGGTATTAAGTTAACTTTAGAGTGGATTGATTCAAGTTGTAAAAAAATCTTTTATTATAGTCTGGAAAAAAAGATGAGGGACAAAGTCGAAGCTTCCTTTTAAGACAAAAAAAAGTGAATAAGAGTCTTACCACATCATCAACTTTATCGTTTGGCGTCGACTTGCGATTGAAGTTCCTGTTCAATTTGCTAAGCACCATGTTCCGATAAGACTCGTCTTCCATCAGTTTCTTCAGACGGTTCAGCTTCAGCCAGCCCACACCTTCGCCTTCCAAAACATGTTGTACGAGCTGATAAAATAAAATAAAAAGGTTATCCACTTGCGCACGTTAAACCAAAAAGTTGCAAAAGTATGCTGCAACGGAATATAATCTATGATGAGAAAGATTTGAACATAAGCAGTGAATAGGAAATAAGAAGGAACGGTTTCCTAAAGGAGACGAGGTGAAAATTGCGCGGCGCGACTCGTGATGCCCATACCATCCAGCTTGTGACACCCGCCTAAAATGTAATCAATAATAAGTAGGAGAACGGTCCGAGCGTGGACAATGATACTGACGTCGTTGAGGAAGGCCTGGTTCTCCGAGTTGGCGCTGGGGCGGGCGTGCGGCGGGTCGGGCGGCGCGGCGGGCGGCGCGTGCCGGATGAGCGGCGAGCGCTGCACCAGCCCGCGCGCGCCCTGCGAGAACGGGCCGAACGTGGCCGACAGCGGCGCCGACGAGCTGCTCGCGCCGCTGCGACACGACTCCGGGGGCTTCGACTTGTTGCCTGATAAATACACAACAGACCTTGAGGCCTACCCAAAGTCGCGATTTCAAAACATAAACGAAGTTCGACAAATACAAAATGAATGGAATTGACATGAGTTTGACCACGTGATTTACCACGGCTTATATCAATCCCATACATTTTGTTTTGGGTCGTACTTCGTCAACGTTTTAAAACGTTAAGTTTGAAATTGTGACTTTGGCTAAGTCCCTTTATCTTCCACCTCTTTAGCTCGCAAAAAATAAGAACGTTTTTGTTTTTATCATAATTCCCGTCCCGTCGAAAGTAACCTAAATTCGGGTTACTTTTACACGTATCACAAGCACACCACCACACTAAAAGAACAACACGTAGACGGGCCCAAATTTGTATGAAAATGAATATATACGGACGGACCACAATTTGCCTTCAGTATCGACCGCATGGGTCCGCAAGCTGCAGCGACACTATGCACAAGTTACCACTGCTGGAAAACCTTTTGTCGCTGCTATGTATTATGGTTGTGGTATGTGAATACGCGGCGGATCTTAACTTGAATTTCAAATCAAATAGGATGGAACTAAACGAGCGAGAGAGTTCTCTCAGTTTTTACTACAAAAAACTACTCAGTCTGGTCCAACTTACCTTTCGTGCCGAAGAAGTCGCTGAACATACTGGAAGTGGAGGCTGCTATGCCATTAAGATCAGAGCTGATGTTGGAGAAGAAGTCGCGATGAGTGGTTGCGAGTAAGTTCGTCGTTTGGAGGGCAGTCGAATCGCGCCGGTTACCGCTACCGTTGGAGTCTTGACTTTCACCCTAGTAACAGGACGTTCATTAGACATTTGCTGTCTTATTTTCATACAAACCCAGAAAAAAAAATTAATTGCAAAATTACTTGACAATGTAGCAAATCTTTTATTAATCTTCTCAATAGCAACTTGATAGATATTATAATAACCGAAGTCAGAAGAACAATATAGAACAGTGGCCAAATTTAATAAGCAGAAATCTTAGGTCTTACCATTTACGACAAGAATATCTTAAATTTCAAAATATAATTGTTTTATGTAAAACTGCATTAGGTTAAATTTTAACAATAATATAAATCGTGTTTAACTTATCATAAAATTGATTTTTTTACCTTAATCAGAAGTCCTTTTTTAGCAGCCACCTCTTTCGCGCTTTTTGTTAGGTCTCCGAAGGTAGACTTGCTGACGTATGTCAGGTCTTCGAAGGTATTCTTGCTCACCGCTGTAGCAGTCTTGCTGGCTTCAAAAGCTGATTTGGATGCTTCTTGCATACTTTTGGAGGCCTCTTCTGCTGCCTTTTTAGCATGCAGCGTTAGCTACGAAAAAAACATTTTATATAATGACTCTTGAAAAATATATTTAGCTTAATCTTATTCGATTGTGCAAAAATGTAATAGCAAAGTTCTGTTCTCTATTCTCTTAACTAACTGGTTCTACATGCACGTGTGCTACTTGAAGATAATACTTTAAAGTTAGTTTCAAAAGGCGGTTATGTCTCACAGCGTAAGAAGTAGATGTGTATGCGTTTAAAATGACAGTAGTGTACAATTTGCCAAGCAAGCTTGATTATCACTACATGTCTAATATGACTATAGCATCAAACCATAAAAATAATTTAATAACAAAGATGAATAAATGTAAGATCTGGTAGCTCAAGCCGGATTCCTTATACTGCTCATAGTGAATGAAATTGTTGATAATTTGTGTATTAAGTGTTCAGATAAAAGTATCTGATGCAAAAAAGTTTAATGATATTTGGTTCTACAAAGTTTGCATAGCGCTAAGTGCCCATGGTTAATTGGGTAGCATCACGCGTCACTCGTGTGGTTAGTACCTGACCGAAAGGAGCAAACATTTTCTTCTCATCGGCGTCAGTCACTTTTCCTTTCTTTGATTAAAAAAATGAAGAAAATAAATAAGGTTGAGACAACTAAAAGAACAATTTGGTAAGGTGCTGTAGGTCATAGCGTGTTTTAAAGGATTCTTAAGAATACAACGAAAAGCAAGTAAAATATTAGTTAGGTATCAAGATATCCGAGAATGAATAATATAATATTCGGACTGGGACAACTCACATGTATATATATATTTGTAATGTGAACGTCAACTAACCTTGTCCATATGCGCAAGTAAACCTTCTTGGCTGCTCTGTCGCGTGGTTTCTCTCACAAGCTCCTTAGCCTGCGCGGCGAACTGCTCCAAAAGCGACGTTTGAGACGCTTGACGTGACACACCGCTGCTGGTGCTCTGCTAATTGGAATTATGTGATGAGTGCGAGTTTACAAAATTCAGTATTAAATGACATAAACATAGTTTGTTACTCTATACATTATATATGTTTCTCTTTTCAGCCCTTTTCAACCACATGGGTGTAGGTGTAGGTATAAGCCTCATTACATTATGAAAATTCAGCACAAATCCTTAAACCTAAAAAGCTGGAAATGGTTACAGCGAGCATTGAGCATTATCAACATTTACATACCTACATAAAAAAAAATATTATAATTGTATGTTTTAATTTGTATTTAGTATTAATATAATAATGTACGATACCCGAAGGCGCTTGTATATTAAATGTTTGTAGTTAATTATGTTATGAGCCAAATAAACTATTTTTCTTTCTTTCTTTCTTTACTTAGTGTGATTCTATTTTAAGTTGAAAAACTAAAATGTGGCTTAATCTAAGTGGGTTACAATAGAGTGTGCGAGGTGTGAAAGCTAGTGTAAGGCGCGGGCCACACAGAGAAGACGTAAGACGAGGACGGGGCGTGTGCGTGCATATGTCTCTTCCGCGTCTCTATCACAAAAAATGTATAGAAATTAACGGAAGCAAGACATAGAGAGGACGGAGCGCGGTCGCGTCGCTTGGAGGTCTCCGTCTTATTTCGAGACACAGAAAAAGAAGAAGAATTTCTCACAGTTTTGCAACAATCTGTTAGTGAACCAAATAAAAATAAAAAAAAATTGTGTGTGCCGTGTGTAAGCAAGCGTGCTACCTTAGCGTGGTCGTGTCGTTGCGAGGGGGTGAGCGCGCGCTCCGAGTCGCTGGTGCTGCCGCTGTCGGCGAGCGGCGCGCGCGTGCGGCTCACTACCGTCTTCGGCGTCGTCGTCGAGTTCGAGTCCGACTCGCGCCCGAAGCTGCCGCTGTCGGTGTCCTACACAGGCGGTACAACTATCTAGCTAGCGGCTATAGTTCGAAAGAGATCACAACTCTATTGTGATATGGGATACTAGCGCTTTGGGTTGCTGGTGCGTGCGATCTAAGTCACTCGTGCTGCGGCTATCAATGTCATACTTGTACACCTGTATTAGCCTTAACAGAAGTCTATACATAAATATATAATGACATTTTGCATGGCTACTATTAGTTTTGTGTGAAAAATTGTGTAAGTGCTCGTTTTTGTTATTAACCCCGCAGTCTTCGGCATCATCTTCGAGTTCGAGTCCGATTCCGATCATAAGGAAAGTACCGCAATCAGTCTATTATAAAAATTAGATATAGTACACGCTAGCAACTAGCTTGTGTTAGTTGATGGCGACATAAGGTTCTTGAAAAGTTAATTAAAACTGCATTAAACAGGATGCAGTTCGTGACAATCTTCTTTGGTTATGTTACTAACTTATGGTTAAAATTCTATAAAATACGAATGGAAAATGTGTGCTCTTATAGACAAACTAACTTCGATTCGAAGCTAGTGTGACCCGTTAACTAAATTTCGCGTGCAAGCAGGTGACACACGTGGTAAGTCCACTTTAGTTAAAGAGCTTTTCTTCTGTAGGCACATTAGTAGTATATATATGAATGAATGAAATACATAAATACATTATTGGATTGTACAGGAACGAAGATGAAAATTAGTACAAAGGCGGACTTATCGTATATACATTCAGCGACAGTGTCGAGACTCACGCTCTTCTTGACGGGCGGCGCGTGTGGGTGGTCGCGGGCGGCGGCGGCGGCGGCGGCGGCGGCGGCGGCGGGCGGCTCGTCGTCGGAGAGGTCGCTGTGGTCCGAGCTGGAGGCGGACGGGGACGTGGACGCGCGCCCGGCCGGCGGGGAGCGCCCGCCGAACACCAGCGATGACGGCGGACTGTACACCTGCCGATACGGACCCACGTCAGGACAACTCTCTATAGCATTCATTTTTAGATCCAGTTGATCTGTAGTAATTTGTATTGATAAATGCGCGATAGCTGTTTGAAACGTAGAGCTAAAGTCATCATCACGAAATTAACTTTTGTCAATTTAGAAACGATCGTGTTGTTCGAAACGTTGTAATTTTATATCGGTTTATATTTACGAGAAATAAAGTGTCGTTTCTCACGACAGTTATATCACATAAAAATTTAATATAAACGCCGCTCTGTGGGACTGTAATATTATCTCCAAAAGCACATGAACTATGTGTATTATTTAAACCATAAAATTTAAATTAGATAACTTACGGTTTTCGGATCCAATGATGATGATAGTGTCATTGGAACTTGTATTACAGCGCTGTATGTTTCGCCAATAACGTGTTGTTGATGTGGATTACCGCCTAAAAAAGAAAGAGATGTATATTGTATCGTTGTCGATAAAAAAAAATGCAGAAACGCGCGAAAATATTATTGATTCCTTACCTGGTGACAAGTCAGAGGAAACCATTTCTGATACGAAGTCGCTGAGAGATGAATATGAAGAGCTTGTACTTTCTGCCGCTTCGGAGTCCGATCCGCTTTCGTCTGCCGTAGATAGAAACGTCATGTATTTAATATTCAATACTTAGCAAATTGCATTTATAACTTTTTTTTATATATTAAAAATTCTTTAGTTACAACTCAATACTCAACAAAGCAATTTTTTTACGGTTGCATCTTGTTTTTATCTTCCATTTTTACGGTTCTTAAGTTTCTTTGGCGAGGAATTCAGACGCACGTCACCTAAAGGTTACATGTTATAGTGTAGACTCAACGGCCAGGCGTTTCATATACTTCCCGGTTTATATAAAAATTGATTGCAATCGAAAAAAAATGTAGACATTCTTAATAAAAACCATTATGTTCTATAAAAAAACTAGCTGTACGTTCGGGTTTCGTACGTTTAATCTCTCTATCTCTCTTATTTAAGCACATCGCACGACTTCACACGGGCGGCGTACCAGATTATTTTTGTAAATAAGCCTTCTCTTGACCATAACGAAAATAAAAAAAGAAGAAATATTAAATTTGGTGCAGTATATTCGAAAGGGGCTTTTTGGGCTTTCATACATTTTTGCAATTAATTTTTATTCTATAAAGACATTAGTTGAAATTCTACACACCAGTAGGTTGGTTTTCCTGCCTCTGCAACTGCCTCAAGGCGCCATTAAGCGAGCTGCCGTCGTCCCACACGGCGAACCGTATGGGTTGCAACGCGTCCGCGAACCACTTCGGCTTGTCCCCGATCTGCCGCGGGTCGAACACGCCCGTCTGCACGCGTAGGAACGCCACGTTGCATGGCGTCAGCGACCATTCCGCTAGAAACTCTACGGCCTGAATAAAAAATATATATCTTTATTTTATTTCTACTCCGAGAATAAAACCGATTTTAAAATGATAAAAATAGAAATTTCTGCCAGCAGTTAGAATGATGTTAAGTTAAAAATATAAGATCGATGCAAATTAAAGATCATAATATACTGTATTATATAAACTGTCATTGAATATTTTTTTGTAAGTTTATGATCCAATAAATTGTTTAGTCATTGATACTTAAAAAGAGTTTTAAAGGGCTTTTTTTCACCATGTATTTCCGTTTGCATACTTTTATTTGAGAAACGAAAACAATAGGCTTTTGCAGTAGAATAATAAATATCTACAAAATATAATGTGGCCATACCTGTGTTCTGACAAACTTATTGAGGAACGACGTAGTCCTTGGTCGCGATCGCAGAAAACTGTTAATCTGAAACGCCACCACTGGTCTCGGGTAAAGTCGCAGGGTTCGCGTGTGTTCCATGAAATTTGCTAAGATATTCTGCGAGTTGAAAAAGCGGACCTGAAACAAAATATTGTGATATTAAGTTACAAAAATATTATATGATGAATGAAATCATAAATTAAGTACGGTTAGGTTAGGTGGTAGTTTAAAAAAAAACACGTCATTCTTACATGACATGTTGAAGAAATAATAAGTCCAAATTGAGCCCCGGGACATAACTGATTCAATTCATACCATTTGAAATGTCATCATGATCGAGACTAAAGTCCGCCATTTACATTCATATGTTATGCATAAAAAAAATGCTAAATAAGTTTAAATATAAATAATCCTGATTTATGCAACTCGCTATGGTACGGAAATAACACCGCGCTGCCATATTTAAGAATTATTACGGTTAACCTATAATTATGATGGGCATACCATAGCCAACAACCAATACCAATACAAACATACCATAGCCACGCGAGTAGCAATATCAACGGAATCCACATCGTTGCCGTATATGAGCGGGTTGAAGGGTTGTGTCTGATGCGGCGACGCCAGCGACAGTCGCTGCGGAGTGTGCCCCGCGCTGACGGCGCCGCCGCCGACGGACACGCGCCGGCTCTCCGGAGTGCTGTGCGGCGCCGACTGCGCGCCGTCGCTAGACGAACGGTATGATGCTGGTTGTACTCTAAAAATTGGTTTATTACATTAGTTGATACGTTTTTCGTATCATTATATTTTCTCACAAATCGTTCAACATAAGTGAAATGTAAATGTACATCGTTAATGTGGAAAATAAATAAATGTGGAAGTGTGAGACCGATAGGAACTTCTGCTATTATGTTTCTGTAATTTTCTAAGATATTACTGCGTAGTTGTAATCTTTGCATTGCAACAATGTAAAATATAAACATTTTGGTAATTTACTAACTTTCAATAAAAAAATAATTTATGTTTCAATTTTGATTAGCTGTTAGGTGTTGATGAGGCATGTTTAAATACGATATTGATGTGACGACGAGAAACTATAACTTACTTTAGGGTGGCTCCCCCTACGCTGTCTCTTCTGGACGGCATCAGCAACGCCGAAGCTTGCTCCGCCGTCGTGTTTGTGAGACTGTTTAGAGCCTAACAAAACATATAAATTACGTTTAGCAATTGTTAATCAAATCATCAAAGAAATCTATTTATACCCAGTTATTTATCTAAAAAACTGAAGGTGTACCAAAAATACCGATCCGACACAATGGACAGACGGATAATAAACTAAAATCTACCAAACTACGCAAATTGAGTGCTTCGTTTATTTATTTAAATCAAACCTCATTTGATTGCATTTGCTGGCAAAAATGAACTCAAGTACCTACTTGAAAATTGTACAGCCATTTTTATTTTAACTTATATTGAAAATTAGCATACGGAGGCATTACACGTTCACCAACTTAATATTTTTGTAATTTTATGGCCGAACATCATGTAATTAAATTATTTTTTAACTCAACAATAGCTTAATAATACAGGTTGTTATTCATTTTGTTTATATAGATTCAACGTTTAGAAAATATATAAGTACCAATATAATAAATTAATTAGTAAACAAATGTTTTCTTTTTTATCCTGCCTTTAAGTTTTGGCTTGAATAAGTTCCGTGAACATAACAACCTATATTCATTAAATTCAGAGCAATATCACAAGACAGTAGCACAACACAACCAAAACAAATCAAGTCCATGCCAGCCACAATCTTTCCTAATGACTGAAATCGTGTTTATATACCTACCTAAGTGTAGATTTAACATAACACTTATTTCAGCCAAAAGAGCTACCTTTCAAAATTTATTAAACATAAATTACACAATATTATAGACAGTCAAAACAACAAATATTTGTGGCGCAAAAATTTGTTCAAATCTCCTCAAAATAAACGAAATAGCCAATAAAACATTTTGAAAGGTAGGAAGAAAATAAAATAAATTAACAATAATAGTGGCCGAGTAGAGTGATCAGAGTCAAAGTGTGCAATGTAAAAAAGAGAAGATATTTACACCAGCTCCGGCGTTTCCCATGAGATGCATGGCCTAGCAACGTGGAAGAAGTGAGGAGTATGTTAGTGGAAAATATTATTGAGAATATGGTAAATAAAAAGTGAAAGGACAAGATAGATAAATGTAAGGTATTTTTGAAATATGAAATGAACTCGAAAATTTCAAAGGAAAATGTGGTGCAAAAACTACGCTCCCGACTCCAATGATCTGTATGGTACTTTAAAATAAAATAGATACAAAATGTTTAGTTTTCATTTGTCAGAGTAGCAGGATCTTTGTTTGTTCATTATCATTCTTTATTTGAATAAAGTGATTAAAACATTTAATGTTTTTTTTTTTCAAAACGGGTATCTAAGGGACGTGTGAAATGTCAATCAATAATGGGTAGTACCTAATGGAATTTGAATTTTGAGAATAATATGAATTTTGAGTAAAAATAAAACTAAAAGGACGCGATCATGTGTACATGTTATCAAATGAATAATTGAACTTGTCCTGAACCCCTGTAACTAATGTAAATTGAAAATGCGTACACTTGACACAGCTGCGTAGCGACATCGAGGACAATGCGCTCACGAATGCATGTGATGCAGAAAGAGTAAGTGATATACTTTTAGAAAATAATATATTGCTTGGAAGAGACAACACTGATTGACGTATAGATGTAAGTAATGATATACCTGTTTTAAATGGTTTTTGAGTACTGAACCTTCTGGTTCGGGCAGGGGTGGCAAGTCCTGATCGTTCCCGGTGGGACAAATTAGTTTCGTAGCATCCAGATCCACGAGCCATATGTCATCGGGTAATCTATAACACGATAAAGTTAATCAAATGAAATACATTTCATAACCATTATTTCCGAGTTTTTTGGTTATTGCAATATACTGTTATGGTTGTTCAATACTATATAAATCAAGTACAAAATTAAATATTTTTGTAAAAGTAAGTAGAAAAAAAGTCTTCTCTAACAATCGATCAATTTGTCTGATCCTATTTCGATGGAATTATTTTTGTTATTCTATCGCTATAAATTTACTAGGAAATTTGTTCAGCATTCATGATATCCAAATTGAAGCATGAAATAAAATCAATACAGTATAAAGGAACATTACACCATGCGGTCCCATTACCTAATAAAAAATATTAAGTTATTTTTCTTGGTGGCGCTACAAGGATTGAAATAAAATAATTTAGTTAAGATCCAAATTATTTTTGGCGAACAAAGAGTGTGAATTATTCAAACACGATTTTTTCAAGTATCGTCATCCTGCCACAAACTTATTAAGTGCTTTATTTAACAAGTTATCAGATTTAGAATCACAGTCTCTCAAGTGATCGATAGATGGCGTTAATATGTCTTAGTATTTGGCGTTTATTAGTACACTACAAATCGGCGCGTTTTATATGGCGATTTTTTTTTTTAAATTCTGTACTAGTATAGTATTCTGTAATCTGTGGTTACACATACCTGAAACTCTTCTTATATGTGAAGAAAGTGGCGGGTATCCCAATGAGGAAGGGCGTAGGTGCCAACAGCAGCTGTTCGGCGCAGCTCATACAGCTCGGCAGCAGCGGGATCGCCGGGAACATGTACTCCAGCGGGTACAGCATCGCCACCAGCGCCATCACCGACATCGATAGTGCGTTGTAATCACGTGACTGAACTACCACTTTGTTCTCAAGCAGGATAAGCGTTAGCACTTTGAGGCACGTATCCACTCCTGCAAAAATTAAACTTTACATATTTAACACTTCAAAGTTTGATATAATATGTAACATGTATTTATTTATTTATAGGAAAGCCAACTGCAGCTACAATAATATTACATTAAATGTGATATAAAACAAATGACCACAACAGGTCCTCACAAGAAGATACATGATAATGTAAAAAGGAAGTTGAACATTAATACTAATACACGCCATAGTTACGAGTAGCTACAATATCGATAAATAGGTAACAGGTATAAGGTCTATAATATAACATTAGTTGTATTCTAGAGGATTCAACATCAATACTATAATGCCATCACAGAATGTTGTTAAAAGAATGAGCAACCACTTTATATTCAGTAAGAGCATCAGCCAGGTGTAAAGGTTTTGGATATATTAGAGTTGTATGTGCAATAAAGAGTATTGTATTATAATGTTGAATATCTAGTGCCATAATTAATTGCATGCAGTTTTATTGTCTCAAAACAAAACTTACCCAGAAGTTCCAAAGGTAAATGCAACGGGAAATCGACAAGCGCAAACCGCGTGTGATCGGGCAGCGCAAACAAAAGTGGCGAGTGCGCAGTCGGCGACAACACCTCCAACTCTATCCTGGTCTTGCCCGGCACCGGCACGGGCGCGGACAAAAGGCGAAGGATCCATGTCTCGATCTCTTTGACGTCGTGGAGAACTATCGTCGGCGTGTTATCGTACGCCTGACCCGTTAATACCGACCAAACAGTATCCCTGTAACGATATCGAAATGATAAAAAAACCACAGGGTTGTATATGAGAAACATATGAGATCAAAGGACTGGCAGGTCATAGGTAGTAGTTTGTATTTACGTACGATTTTGACTACGTATTTGAAGTCAAAGTCCTCTTGATCATCCAATGTAAAAAAATAAATATTATAAAGTAAAAATGATATAGGTACAGCATAAAATTTTAATTACCCGAGAAACTTATGAAACCGTCGACTCGGTAAGTACTGACTGACTAAACCGACAGTTATGTATTTATTTATGTACACAAAAATACGAATATAGGTTACAATGTTTAATTGAAATTCACAGTGTATATAAGAAGTTAAAAGTAGGGTATTAACCTAAATAATTGTCTTGACGCCCCAACACGTCGCGGACTGGAAGACTCGTTGCATGCATCTATTAACTTTTTTAGGATAAATAGGCACTCTCGGAATGTGGAGAAGAATGGGTGATGTGACAGGAGACACAGCGACGTCAGGGAATGGTTCCGTATTCGCTGCAACAAATAAAAAAAATGTTGTTATAGACTGTTAATGTATATTTTTTTACATTAACGCCTTCCTTTCGCATGTTATAGATTCAAATTATTTCTTAGTCATGCCAGTCTTAGTGAATGTTTTCCCGTCATTCAAACACTGTACCAACTGACCAGCAATATGGTTTTTCCACTGTTCTTTGTCCCTATTTTGTCCGTCACTTACTGACTTCATAATTCATCTAAAGGATTTCTTTCAATCAATAAAATTATTAAATAAATACAGGTCGCGTCATATAAAAAGAACGCCGGACGAGAGCGGAGACAGTAAACTTGCGCAACAAGGGAAGCCAACGAAACAATCGCGTGCGCCGGACGACACCGATAAATCGCCTACTGCGCAGCTTAACCGCCAGCGTTCATCTTACATGACGCGACCTGTACTAAAGAAAATTGTGAGTGTAGTGTAGTGTAGTGGTATATATGCAACCTGTCGCTTCCTGGCGGCGCGCGGGCTGGGCGAGCACGAGCCGCCGCTCTCGGAGTCGGGCGCGGGCGCGCGCGGCGCTAGTGTCGCGCTGCAGTCTCGCTCCGAGTCACTTGGCGCCACGTTGCTGCTCCTATAGTCACTGAAACATTCGCTACGTCTTAGTCTTAATTCGTGGTGTTCATTATTTGTTAAATTTTACTTATATGCTTAAAACAAATAACAGGAGAGCAATCGATCGATATCAGCCGACGCTGACAGATTGTAACAGAAATTTAAAATACATATTTAGATTTATATGTCGCAAAGAGCATAAATATATCAAAAAAAAAACAGGAATAAAAAGAAATTATATAAAAAAAGATTCCATCGATTTGAGTCCGCGAGACAAGCAATAATGCTCACCTGGAGAAAGCAGAATCCGAGCTTTTCTCCATAGATTTTCTCCACGACTCGCGCCGCAACGTGCTTCGTTCGCGTGGCCCCGGTGTCGGCGCGCGCTCCACCGCTCGGTAGAAGTTGACGCAAATGCCATAACGGGTCTTGCCTAAAATAATAAAATATTTCAAATGCAGGTTTCCGCACAGTCACCTTCATGTAATCCTATCTGTGTATCCAATAAAAGCGCTTCTTATTTGATCAAGCGAACGCTTTTTATTTTGGTAAAATTGGATTTTGGCTTTTTGTAGGTTCGGATATTGTCACTCGCGTACGAACATTTTTTTTCTTTAGCTAACATTATTATTTGTTGTTAACGCCGCAATAAAAAAAACATAACCTGTCATAAATTTAAATTTTCCACCTATTACGATTCATGACACAGCTCGCTGTCACACGGGTATGGTATGCCGCAGGCTGTCCACTTTTGTACATGGAAACTCCCCCAAGGATTTCCAACCTTTTGAATATGGAACACAAAATGAACGAAAAACCAGTACCGATTTTAATGAGGCAATTTTAGCACACATGTAGATTCTTACCAGAATCTTTGTCCGTGAGTGTGAAGACGAAGGACGAAGAGTCCCTGGAGGCGGAGTGTGCGGGGGCGCGGCGCGGGCCCACCGACACGCAGCCCTCGGGCTGACAGAAGTACACCATGTCCAAGGGCAAAGGGAAGTCATCGTGATTCGTCAGCGGGTAACGCCGTAGGAGTTCAGGAGCCTGTGGAACAATTCGATATTTGTTTTGTGTCACCGTTTACTTTAAAACAGAAACAGGATTTTCTGTTTTTCTTATTCTTATGCATATTATGTTCGTTATAAAACCAATAGTAATTGAAAAGGTTAAAAATAAAAGATTAACTAACAAAAACTAAATCTAACTAAATGGGGAAAATGAAATTGAACTTGGTTTGATTTATTACTGTAAAACCCAAAACGTCTATACTCCTTTCAATGTAAACGTCTATATATCTTTTTTTATATACATGGTATCAGGCAAACTGTAAACTTCTACAAAGAGTGGCAAGTCTAATGGATTCCCGAGCTTGTTTGATTACATCGTATAAGTAATAAAAGGGGATTTAGGACCCATTTGTCTCCAAACTTTCTAGGGCGTTCCATTAAATCTATAGCTGAATACATCTAGCTATATTATGTGTTAAGTACTTTAAGGATGTCAAAGGGCGACTTAATGCGTAGTTAAATTGTATGGCCACTAACAAACATGAAAAGCAATTTAAATTATATTATATTACGAATGGTGAAAATTTAATTTTGAATTGTATAAGTATTATTTATTTGTGGAACAGTAGGTAGGTATGTACTTAAGTGTTAATAAAATAATAAATAATACTGCCAGGAAAATTAAATTTTCCTTACAAATAAGTATGAAAAACTTCCAACCTTAATCACTATGTTAGACGAAAGCACAGAATTAGTAATAGTACTACGTAACGAAAGTATAGTAGGTACTTATCATGATTCCAGCCATTAGAACTCGAATAATAAAAATTAAGTTAAAAAAACTATAACCCGACTACGTGGTGTCTAAAAAGGATGAAACAAGGAAATAATTGAGATAGCAATCCAGAAATGCAAGGTACAAAATGGTCATTGTAAACCCGTGGTCCCACTGTATAGTATAGTATATACCAACAAGATGTATCTATCATCCATTTATAATGGGTGCGACCACGTCCGTCAGTTAAAATTTTGATAAACACTATATAGCCTAATATGTTACCTGCGCTATTTTTACAAATCTTTTGACACCTCATTCATTAAAATCGGTCCAGTAGTTTAGGCGCTACGATGGAACATACATACATACATACTACATACATACATAGACTGCCAAAATCACTACCCTTCCTTTTGGCTTCGCCGTAGTCGGCTAAAAAGACCTTGACATACTTGTCTTGTCAAAGCGCTTGCAGGCAATTTGAAAGTTGTAGGTAACTTTACTACCATGAAGATAGGACAATATATTTTTTTAATAAGATAAAAGTGCTATTCTTTGCTAGCAAGCAAAGGATGACCTGGGTAAAGAAAATAATTAGATGAGAGATATATTACCTGCACCGGAGCGAGTCCCTTTCCCGAAGTGTAAGGTTTGGCGCCGACGATGGTCAGATAATCCACCAACCGCGGACACAGGTGCTGCTTCTGAATATCCATCTTTCTGATATGCTTGCTATCACCAACGATCTAGGCACGCGCTTTCTCGAACCCATTATAATTAAATAAAATATTGCTTGTCATAATTATCACTTTTAAAATGTTCCTGAAACAATACATTATGTGTACTGAATACCATGGACATCTATTACATAGCCTTTAAGGTATAGGCACAGAATACCCGCCAGAAAATCCTTAGGCATAAAAGTTAAAAAAATGATGTTAGTAGATACCTAGTTAATTAAGACCTAAATGTATTTTTAAATTTAAATACCAAGTAAGCTAGAAAATCTCAATACTTATTTACCAAGATTTTTGATCGAATTACATCTATATATATAAAAATGAAACCCGTTTTCCGTTGTCACGACATAGCATGAAAACGGCTTGACCGATTTGGCTGATATTTTTTTGTAGTTTTCTAATACTCTGTACAAGGTTCTTACGGAAAAAAATATTAAGAAAGGCGGTACGAAGTTCGCCGGGTCGGCTAGTGTTTAATAAATACGAAAATAAGTCTGCTTAGATAGATTATACCACGAGAAACGAACTTAAATTTTTTTGGAATGTTATAGCGGCCGAAGCCATACTGCTATTAGTGTAACCGGGATATCGCTTAGATAGTTATGAGATGGTATAATTTTTAATTTGATTTAATGTTCACTGGAAGAGGTCCCGGAAAGTGGCTGGTATAAAAAATATTAATTTTTTATCAACTGAAACTGTAGTAAGTATAATGCGTCATTCATACTCGTACTTTGATTATTTATTCTTCATACCTATTTAAATACATTATCTGCTTAAATTAAATTATTGTAGTCTTAAAATTTTTGGCAAAATTCATAATCACACTTCAATGTGATCTCATCATTTGTTACCAAAATATCAATAAAGGGTTTGATCAACAAGTTGAGTTAGGTAGTTCCCAATTATAAAAGATCCTTACACAAACGAGATCCCTGATCCCCTTGACCCAATTTATTGCCTTGACCTATATCACTGGGGAGGGGATTGTCTCTAATCATATGTAGGTATATGTAGGCACATCAATAGATACCTACTTTTTATTGTTTAAAAAAATGTGCTTGTCTACCAAAAAATGTCGTAAAAAATAATAAGGAATAAAGCATAAGGACCAAACCGCGACATTTCGACGTTTAAAACCACGTACACGAAAAATACCTTCATAATGTTGGATTCTGTTTTATTTATTTAAGTTCATTACATTTAAATGTAAATGGCCGTAGGCTAATTTTATCCTGTTTTTCTTATTTTTTTAGTTTCTTTCTAGCCTACCCTGGGCTCTGAAGCGTAAGCTTAGGATGCAACTGGGAAACACGTTCGAATGATGATGATGAATCTTTCATCTCAATGTTTTCCCGATAACCACTACCACTACGACGATGGCTCAGTGACCCAAAAACGATCTTGGCTTCCGACACCAGATCTCTCCGCACCGTTCCCTGTACAACGCCACCTCTCTCCCATCGGCTTTTTGGAGAGCTTTGGTCTAATTCAAATTCAAATTCAAATTCATTTATTCTTCCTTACATTTCACAGTAAGTAGGTAGCAGAGTCTCACCATTTAAGTTAAGAAAACTTGTGCCTGGTGAGTACCGCTCTTCTTTTACAAATACATTACATGCAGAAGAAAAACAATAATAATTAATTTCAATGATAAATAAACAATATAAAGTCTATGCACTATATAATATTGAAGTAGAACTGAAGTTTAGTTTAGTAGTAGTAGTAGAAAATTTCTCACATATTATAATTTATTTATCATTTAGTTGCCTTCTATTAATATTTTGTGTAGTTTGCCTTAGCTTATATCTTACTATTGTTGCCAAAATTCAAAAACACTTATCCTTAATGTTACACATGCCAAAGGTTAGTTTAAATTTAATGTGCTACTGTAATGGTGTTAAAAGTGCTTCAGTTTGTTCATAAGACAGTTTCTGTAAGTAACTCTTTAGTGACAATTTGCAATCATGGTAGGATTTAGTGTAAATTTCTAACTCGTCATTTAAAACTTTATATAAGTAAGAGGCCAATCGGAGATTTTGATTAGAAGCGAATGTAGTATTTGCAGGTTGAGAATGAAAGACAATGTTAACTCGTCTTTTGTTCAATATGTTTCTATCAAAGTTTATTTAAGATTTATGTTGTCTTAATACTGCGTGTTGTATATATATATATATATATATATATACAACACGCAGCATGGTCTATTTCAACTTCATCACTCCAGCGGTAGTTATGACGACCGACTTATCGCTTTACACATGGTCGTTATTCCCGATAACATTTTGTATAGCATAGCATAGATATAAGCTATGAATAGAGGCTAGTTTATTTCCTTGTCTTTTTTTCTCTACTCATGTTCTTTAGTATAAGAATCTAGTCTAGTAGCATAAGATTGTGTATACCTGTGTAAATGATTAACTATTCCAAGCTGTCCTTTAACGACTGACATGTGAGTTGAGTATGTAGATAATCGAGCGGAATACATGAAATGACCTACTTAAGTGGCTTATTGAACTATTTTAAATAGATATGTACAACAATACATCAAAGTGCTACTAGGTGATATTGTTAGCAGCATGGTATTAATGAATGTCATCAATATGTTTGCGTTATCAAATAACGTCACAAACGTGGGTAGTAATCATGAAGCGAATCATGGAGTGTAGCCTAATATCATGGCGGGATGGAAGGCCAGCTCGACGGCTGCGTGGGAGGCTGTCGTTTTAGTCGACGATTTTGCCCGTCCATAAATAAACAAAAATGAAAGCAATTATGATTCGGGTGTGAATTTTAATGTTCAGTATATTGAATGAACTTAATGAGGATTTTTCCTCAATGAATGAACTGGAGTCATTAAGGCTTTTCATAAAACAAACACACATTTACGAAAAAATATTTTTGCGTTGAACATTTGGATTTTCAACTTGAAACTCAAAATGAACAAAGCTGAAATTAGAAGTTGAAACTTTCAACTTCCAATTTCAAGTTAGATACGATGACAAGTCCTAAATCGCATCTTACGGATCTACGATTAGGTAGAGTTGGAGTACCTATAATATATTTCCATTCTAGAGCAGGGCTTAACTCATTGATATAAATGCTCGAAGGTTTATGTCGTTAGACATGTCATTAGACCGCGATTATCACACCGCGGGTAGGTATGTATTTTGAAAATAAAATGGTGAATGGATTATCAAAATTATAATAAAGAGATTTGAAAGGTGATATTTTTCGAACCACAGCCAATAGGCGGGTTCTTTTTGGGTCTAATTAACTTGTGAGATAAGTGATATAGGTACTCCAAGGAAATATGAAAAAAAAAACTACCTATCAAATAATTCATAGAGAGCAGATGTTAAATTTGATACTTTAATCATTAAAGATAAGAATAACAAATTAGGTTTTGGAGTAGAAAAGCCTACCGGGATATAACGGAGGCCCACGCCAAGGAATCCGCGGACCAAAGCTATATATTATAAAGCCTAAGAACTGAGGTTAGTGATTTTAAGTAGGAAAATACCTAATTGCCACTTTGTACTTGTATGTACTTACTCGTAGGCCTACATGAAATGTACGGCCCAATGAGGGTGACGAGTGTAGATATGCAAATTGTGTTCCATTTATGTAATCGAACATGGTGGCTCAGTGGAACCAATAAAGATAGCAACTGATAAAACGGATGTTTTATGTTTTTTTTTTGTTGTGAGTATACATTATTTCTATTATATATATATATGTCACGTTATTATAGCATGTTTCAGGCAAGTACTTAAAATGTTTTTGCTAGGTACTTGTGGTTTGGTTTGGATATGCAATTACGTTGGCAGTCAAGCAGACGGCCCGCCAAATATGGGCGCGCGGTCTATTTACTTTAATATAATAATAAGTTAATCTATTTACGCTAGTGATAACTTGAGAGTGCCTAGTAAACTCGTGGCGATGTTTCGCCACACTGTGTAACTTGTATAAACTAAACCTTAGTAACACCACAGAATACCTAATAGTACTAACGTAGTAACACTACAAGATACAATTAAAGTATTTAGGTAAAATCCATAATCGGAACATGAGGACAAGCGATATTTCGTGTTAAATGTATGCCAAGTAGCTAATATACACATAGCTAGGAGTATTGAGAAGGACATAGGGTACCTTTCGTCCCGGGAATAAGCACTGTTTCAGAGGAAAATTCACGCGGGCGGAGCCGCGGGCGAATTCTAGTTAAATAATATTTATTTTCAAATGTGTTTCCATGTAGTTACTTGAAATTCAGAGATGTAGAATAATCGTGTCGTGACGATATAAAACTATGTAGTGAAATTATGAATTAATAAGTAAACATAAGAGTAATTAGTTGATCTGGGGCAACAAATCCATACTAATCCATACTAATATTATAAATGCGAAAGTCTGTCTGTCTGTCTGTCTGTCACCTCTTCACGGCTAAACTGCTGGACCGATTGTGATGAAATGTGCCGCGGGGAACAGCTAGTACTATCATATAGATGGCTGGGATGGAACGACAGTGAACACTATTTAGCATTGATTTCATGGCTGCCGTAAAAGTTTAAGGACAATTACCGAGGTACTTTAAAAGTGTATGCTGTTGATGATAGTTTAATATGCTTAAAAAATAAGATCAAATACAAATGGTAATGATATCTATAAACTCCATTGAGCGTACCTAGCTTACACATAAAGTAGCAAGTTATTTTTAAATATGTTAAAATAATAAAAAATATATACCATTCTGGGTTACGTCATAATCACGTCAACGACGCACTTGAACCACAAACCAGAATAATTAATACAAACTACGAGTTTAGAATGAGCCTCATGCACTGGGGTGGTGTGGGGCAGTGCTGCACTATCCTTATGTATCACTCACCTTAATTATACACGGAGGTTTCCGAATAGTTTCTACATGGTAAGCAGACGTCGCGAGGATGTGGAATATGTTGCAAGTTTAGTTTTAATATGAGAAGTTATCACGATGTTGTGCATATCGCGGGATGGCGGAGGCTAGAGTAGTGAGTGGCATGCGCGGCGCCCACGCTCGATAACGTGGCCGCGCCGCCGCGCTCCGCCACGGACAACCTCCACACACCCCACCCACCTACCCCAGCCTCCCCTATCACTTCCATCCATACTAAGATCATTACTTTTCTAACGTCATATATCGCTTTTTAGTACGGCAGTCATCCATAGACTTTAATGTTATTTTACTCCTCCCTGAACCCTACCTAAATTATATGAATTTGATTACTTACATAAAAGATCTTACATATGATTATTGATTATTACTTAGTAGACTATGGCGCGACTTTTGATTTTTTCAGTTTACCCTCTAAACTTATAATTAATAGTATTACGAAAGGTAATAAATCTAAGGATTAATTTTGTATTCAGAAAATTTATTTAATTAATTATTGCGTCACAATCGCCTATTTTGTATGGTCACATCATCGTCCTATATAAAATGTTTGAAACGAAGTATACGATAAATAAAAAAAGGGGAAGTGTATTGTCCAATAAGACTATAGAAATAAAAATGTATAAGCTTTTTAATAATTTAGTAATTTAGACACATATAAAGAAATATAATAGATAAATACATGTTCCACGCTTTATTTTCCAGTATCTTCTTTGAGGGAAACAGTTCTGTTGAATACCATCTGTAACAAATTAATTGCGCTTATAAACGTGTGATTTTGATTTATAAAGTTGGTTTCTAATTATAAGTATAGACAAAAGAGATATTAATTTAAAATAATCAATTAAAGCTTTTTATTCTATGATACCCACTTACCCCAATTCCGAATTCACGTTGAGCTTATGTATGAGAAAATATAACGAGAGATGGATTTGTTTGAAAAGTTAAATAGAGGTAAACTGTGTTAAAAAAATGTGATAAGTAAAAACTTATCACATTTTTTTGCATCTTTAAAAGAAGTTGAATTTGATTCGAAATATTATACAAATTCATGTTAGTTTTAATTGGGTATGATAAAGTGCAAGAAAAAAATATTTGAAGTGTTGATTCATTCATACCGCGTGGTTAACAAAGTCAATTGGCCCTGCACACCCTAGTATCAAGTGATACTGGTGAT
The DNA here is from genome assembly GCA_947044815.1 of Apomyelois bistriatella. NCBI lineage: Eukaryota > Metazoa > Arthropoda > Insecta > Lepidoptera > Pyralidae > Apomyelois > Apomyelois bistriatella. The sequence continues at coordinate 7,289,693 of OX345693.1, forward strand.
GTGATGATATTAAACTACGTACTTGATTCGAAGTAGTATCAGGATCAACGGAGAAGAAGCCGATCCTTTCAAACTGGAACTTGTCGTAGAGCTTGGCGCCGGAGATGGAGGCATCAGCGAACGCCTGCGCCACTTTCAGCGTGTCCTCGCGGCAGTCCGACAGGAACCCGCCGGGAACCTCGCTCGGGTCCTCAGGGTTTTTGTGTTTGAATCTGTTCATCGGTATTTGGTTTTAAATATTAATCAATAAGGAACTCTCAAAACTTATTAGACTTATGAAACTACAAAAATAGGATGCACGAGTCAGTGTATCATGTGTTGTATTGAGAATTTTAGATGGCTCAAGTATTACAAAACCGATTTGCAAACGGGATGCCCTGCTCTAAAAACCTAGTCAATGTGCTTGTAGAATAAATATTTTCATAACTTCGATGTTTTTATATCTGACACTGCTAATATCTCTCCCTTATCTTAACGATTTCCCTGTTGCATCCTTACTCTTAGATACTGCTTCTTTACATCACTATACCAAATTGTCAAAGAATAGTACTTACAATGGTTCATAAAGTCTAACTTCAACAGTGACAGGATCGGAGACCCAATGAATGAATGCCTTGGGTTTCTCCGCTGTCTCAGATGGTTCGGCGGTACACTCCACCTCGGTAACATTTCCGGAAGCGCTTTTTAACACTTTTGATACCTAGAAGATGTATTTTGTTAAATTTATTCTCAAGTAACTTATACGTATGTATTTAATTTACTCATTAGGTACAATGCTTTGATATCAATTATTATTCAAACCGGAGCTTATATAGTCGAATAGCGTTTATTTTAAAATTTATTTGATATTATTATTTTGTTTTAGAAAAAAACTTAATTTACTTATCTGTTAATTACAAACCGATTGATCGCTAATAAAAGTTTATGTCAATAAGATTAAGGTATATTCTTTAAAATAATCCTCCTCTCATCGTTTACGCTGATTTTAAATAATATTTTAATGACGTATGATATATTACGCATTTAAATAATTATAAATGCCCAATAATTCGATTAATTGAAAATAAGAAATAATTCTTTCTTCACGGAAAAGTAATATAAAGTTTATAGAAAAGAATATTAACTAATCACGTTATTTATATTCGAAGTAAATCCGAAATGTTGCGCAACTGTGGCACAACGTAACGAGCTCGTTAAATGTCGGCGGGACAGTCACGTAACTACTAATCTAAATCAATCCAATAGTATTAAAAAAACTGTGCTACCTCCACGTTTAAAAGGATCTTAAATAACAGTTAATTGGTTACAAACTAATATTGCTAAAAGCATTAAAAAAGAATAAAGACCAACAAAATATAAGACCAAAAATCTAAAATATTAAATAATCTTTTTACACATGAATAGGTCATTATTATACAATTGATATAAACAGGTACTTACTTTCAAGACGTATCCAGCATGCCTTAAACCCACAGACTGGTTAGGGGTCAACCTTCTGTATCCTTTCTCTGGCTGTTCTTTAAAATCGCCAGCTTCTATGTACAGGACGTTGTTAAGGACCACTTTATGCGAACCCTTTTCTGGTTCATTGGGAAAGTCGGGTACTGTTATTTCCATTGGTTTGTCGCTTGGGAAGTTGGTGATAGTGAGTTTCAATGGTTCCAGGACTACCATAACCCTGAGAAATAAGACAATTTTATATAAAGACTAGCTGTTTTCTGTGGTTTCACCCATCGTTGTTAGTATATTCTATAAAGCTCATCCCAAAGAATCAGGCAATCATATGCAGAAATAATTTTTCAGGTCTGAACAGTAGTACTTCTAAAGTTATAAGATTTCAAACCATCAAACTATTTCTTTAGTTTTATTGCATTAAAATAGATGACGTAGACCACGCGGTGTTACTAGCGTTTGAAGAAACTTTATAAGTGACTGCTTCCAAATCCTTGTTTTGGGTGTCTTTATCATAAACAACTGAAAATAAGGATATTCATGGCTGCATGCTTTTGGAATTAGGAGCCGCTAGATTTAGAAGTAAATTCAGTCAGTAAATAGAATTCGCGGTTCAGTATAACACTCAGTTTGTCAACACTAAGATGCCATATCGCACACCAGTACAATACCATATGGCAATGTAAGTATGCCTTCTCTTGCCGTTGACGTCGCTTCTTACGCACACCCAAAATAAGATAATAGAACATGGTCTGTGTGGTATTCTTCAGTGGGAGGGCGCACGGCTATCGTACCTGGGGGCGGTGACGTTGAGTACGTCGCGCACCGTGGCGTCGAGCATGGCGGGGTCGACTGCCCCCACTGCGCCCGTCACGCCGAGCGCGGCGCAGAACGCGTTCACCGCGCTCGCCGGCACGCCGCGACGACGCAGCGCCGTCAGTGTGTACAGCCGGGGGTCGTCCCAGTCTGAACACAACAGTTCATTTTGACGTGACAACGTCTTAAATTAGGTTGCGGCTGGGAGTCACTTATGAAAAAGTGTAACGCTCGGTAACGTTACGATGCGCTCACAATGAGAGCGAGTGAGAGGCACGCGTCCCCTAAGAGCGAGAGAGACAGACTCAAAGTCGTTGTCACGTAAAACTTTCGCCCGTATACCGACTTTACAGGCAACCAATTTTTTTTGGTTTACGCAGTGATCACTACATCAGTACAACACTATCTTCTTATGGGGATCCTAAATTATAGGAAGCACGTCGAACTTTCGGATCTTTTATACTGTCTTACACTAACTTCCTTATTTAACACTTTCGCTGGCAGTAACGCCTCTCGACGTAGACAATAATTGACTGATTGACTGTTATTGTTATCTCATTTACTGTCCGCGAAGTGGGAGACGAAGCGCCGTCAGTGTGACCAGCCGGGGTCGTCCCAGTCTGAACACAACGGTTTATTATTTGGTTTACCAGTGATTGCAACTTCAGTACAACACTAATTATGTAGTCCTAAATTATAAGAGGCACGTCGAACCTTCGGGACTTTTGTACTTACATCCTTATTTAATTAAAACTAACAGTCCACCCAGGCTTCGACTGTGGTACATACAAAGCCTTTGTCACTCGGGGTAAGTTTGGCTTTCCAGCAGTAAAATAATTTTTTAAATCAGTCCTGTAGTTTTGAAGCCTATTCTCGATGCAAACAAACAAACATTCAAATCTTTATAATATTAGTATAGAAGTAATTGATAAATGTGCAACCACATGCCAAAAATATACAATACAAACTCTCTAATAGACCAATACTCTCTTTATTGCACCAAATTAGAGGTGAAAAAACAAACAAAACAAAGACCTAAAAATAGGTACAAATAAATACTCAATCATCAAATCAACTGTTTCATATTTAATCATTGTGAAAAAAAGAGAAGTTTGACATACCTGAGAATCTGTGTGTGACATGGTAAAACATAAATGATCAAGACATAGATATAGTATGTACGAGCTAGCTTCCTAAACCAGGCATTCAACCGATAGGAGTATGATCTGGATGTCACAGACAGATATTTCAAGTTGCCTTAAGGAGATTGCCGACGTAACGATATCATTCTGTATCAACGGCTTAACATGCATTCGGAAGCAGGAGGTGTACCTCGAGAACTGCCACGAGTGAGTGTGGCGATCTATCGAAGTCCGACCACGCGCGACCGGTAAGAACACGCATGCCGTTATGAATAGGCTAATACCTAGAGGGCATGCTTGGCAGCTCTTGCAACTTAAATTATTATCCACCTTAGTTTTTATTTACCTTTAACAATATTCTCATCAATCAACTTTGCGATTTTCCTCTTCGAAACAACAGTGTAGTTTACATTAAGTCGCCCATACTCCCACTGTACTGGACAATAAATGCCCAGGGAATTACACAGCCAGTAATATGATGATCTGTAATATATGTCATCACCATTAAGAAATCACATTCATGTGTACATAACACAAGCTAGTGCTTAAAAAATGGATGATAGGCAGCATGAATTGTCACTGGCAATGTAAAAATAATAATTAAGTATTACTTTTTGAAATAAAAGCTATTTTACCTTCTGGACTGAAACTCCTTTGTGCACAATGAGTGAGTGATGTGTTCAATACTGTCGCACAAGCAATGAGTGTAATCGTAAGTAGGATAGATGCACCACTTGCTCCCTGTGCGATGGTGAGGTTTGAACTTAATCCGGTAAGCTACTGGGTCTTGTTTGCCCTCTTCTAGTGTTATCTTCATTCGAAGTGTTGCATCACCTTCATCGATTTTACCATTTTTCATATCCTGAAATTAGGAATATATAAAAATAACATTCTTGCTAAAAGTAGTACAAAACTGTTTTTTATTTATTTCATTTTTTGTACAAAACTAAAAGTGAGTAAAACTACTAAGTTGTTATGCAATGTATTTGCTGGCTGTAAGAGGTATGGTTAACAACATGGCGTATCTTGGCGTTGTCTTTAATTTGATTAAATTTTATCCAGGTAAGGGTGAACCTCTAACACAAATATTGGCAAATAAGATGTGGTAAAAAAAGAAAAGTTTACCTCAAATAATTGTAAGCTCTCTTCAATGGGTCTATTCCTCCAAGGTGAGGGTGGTGGATTGAATCCCTTGATCTCCTCAGACTTCTGATGGCATACATAAGCCATGTCCTTTTTGATGAGTTGAACAGCCCACTCATAAAGTTGATCAAAATAATCAGATGAATGGGTTATCTTATATGGTTTGTATCCTAGAATAGAAACAATTTATAAAAGGAATGGCGAAACAGTGAAACTCACTGTCAGTAGACGTATTTCTGGGTATTGGTAGTTGTAAATTATCTCTTTATTTGTATGTTACAAAATATAGATTTTTAAGTTAAGTTAGTATCCCTAATAAACTAATAACTTATTTTGGAGCTGCTCAATCTGTGTGCCTTGTACATATGTACACACATACTTATATTTTATTTTCTAGATTATTTCATTATTATATAAATATATTTAGTAAGTGCTGTCTTAAAAATTAAGAATAAACAAACTCACCTAACCATTCAACCATATCCTTAATGCCAACAAAGAATTTTTCTTCCTCTTTTTCAGGGTTTGTATCATCATACCTCAAGAAACACACTCCATCATGTGCAGCTGCATAACCAAAATTTATATTGATAGCTTTAGCATGGCCAATATGAAGAATACCATTGGGTTCTGGAGGAAACCTTGTGCGAACTTTACCCCCAGTAATTTTCAAATGTTCTTCTAATAACCGTTTGGTTTCAGGAGTGACAACATAGCCATCTGTCTTATAGTTTTCTCCGGGTGCATGAAATGGAAGCTTTTTCATCAATTCAGAAATTGATGGTGCACCACAGATATTAGAAGAGTCAGACTTTTCAGATGAAACAGCTGCAAATGAAAGAAATAAGTTTAAAATATAAATACTGGCTTCCACTCATTTCACTTTAGTCCACTAAATACCTTTTTTATCATCTTTTTTCACTTTTTTAGCAGCATCAACGCCTTTTGGTTTTTTTTCAGCTTTGGGAGGTGGTGCTAAGTCTGACTCTGTTTTAGGGCCTAGTAGATCTAATACCTAAAAGAAGAACATTTCATTTAAACTACATTGTGTATGAAGTTGATTTCCAGTGAAATATGTTCAGTTAAAGTTTATTTCAAAAAATGGCTATTATTCTAGTAGGAAAGTCATAATGAATGAGCATTGCATGGTGCAATGACTGTAGAATTTTATAATACTTATTAACAAGCAGACATATTTTCAAAAGATACCTACAAAGAACAATTCTTGAGCTACTGTTAAACCATTTTTACCTGCACATCAACTTCATTTTTTATAGCTTTTCCATCAGCCCATGGCAAGTCTGCTCTCACAGCCTGCATCACAATCCCAGTGTTGAACCGGTACCTTTTCTCCAGCAGCTCCTGCTTGTACTGTGCCATGTGCTTCTCCACAGCCTGTTCTACCTGCTCTGGTGTCACTATCACACCAACTCCACATGCTTTCTCAAAAGCGCTAGTATTCACATTAACTTCGTTGACATTACTTAATAAATATTCTAATGCTGCATCAACTCTAAGAGTAGAGTCTAACTTCCCATTTGAGATATATTTACATACATATGGTAGGTAATTGAGAATTTGCGGTTTAATTTTAGTAGCCAAATGGTATACCAGCATACCCGAACCGGATGGTAAATTTTGAACATCTACCTGAAATATTGAAGCATTCAAATGTTTATATAGTAATTTTATTTGTTTGTAAGTAAAATGCAAATATTTAATGGGTAAAACTAACCTCGTCTAAAGCGGCAAGTAGAAATTTAGTAACATTATTATTTTTCAATGTTTCTTTGGCCTTTTGTTCACTCAAACCTAATGATTTAAACCTTTCCAGAGTCCCTTCTGGTGTCATTTCTAATTTTTGTGTGGCCTTTATTAATTTATCGCAAATGGCATACACAATTACACACAAGTAAACGTAAACGTGAACCGAAAGAATAGTCACAAACTAAATAGAGATACTACAGAATAGTCAAGTCGAAAATTTTCCTTTCCATTCTATTCCTTTGATTGAAGTTTGAAATTGACAATTAAAATGTCAATGTTACTTTTGGCTTGACATTGACATTGACAAATTATCACCGTTTTTTTTGGGTTTTTGGAGGGAAAGTTGGAGGGAAACAGTCGCTTTTTCCGCGATGGTGGCTTACCACCACTCTTAAAACCATGCAAGATCCAGTGAGTAAGCGAGACAGCGCAATACATGATGTAAGGCTACATCTCCCTTACTCAATCGTTCTTGCATGGTTTTAAGAGACGATAGTAACCCCCAAGTCCTACTATAGTCAAGTCAAGTCAAAAATATCAAGTCCAGGTGGCTTACCACCGTCTCTTAAAACCATGCAAGATCCAGTGAGTAAGGGGGATGTCGCAATACATCTTGTATCGCGTTGTCTCGCTTACTCACTGGAACTTGCATGGTATTTAGAGATGATAGTAGGCCACCAGAAGATTTATTTAAATGTTTGATATGAAGCATATTTAAACAACAATGTATTAATTATTTCAAATTCAATTCAAATTCAAATTGTTTATTCTCAATATTCTTATGACTTATTGAGTCAATCATTAAAATTAAATTAAATATCATTTATTTCAGATGACACAGATCCATACAATTGACATTAATACTACATTAAATTATATTAAATTAAACCATACTTTACGAAATATGAATAAAAGATCAAGCTAAAATATAATTCAAAATAAATAAAACAAAAAGAAATAAAAACAATGGTTCAGTACCTTCTCTCCGGCATGGGTACTGTGACATGTCTGTCACAGCAGTGCCGGAGGTAAGGACAGTCCAGTCTGGCGGCGATCATGCTTAGAATGATGTTGGAGCTGGCCCTCACCCTGCGTACCAGAGACGCGCTTCGCTTCCGCATGCATGTGTGGAAACAGTCAGTGCGCGCCTCCGCGAACATGCCCGACGCGCTGCAGTATCGGGGCAGCCCCAAGATCACTCTGAACGCATTATTGTACATGATGCGAAGGTCACTGTAAGCCCGCTTCGTATAATCCGCCCACAGGCTGCAGGTATATAATGATGTACAGTAAGATCTGAAAAGCGCAATTTTAACGCCCTCAGAACATCGTGCAAACCTGCGGGCTAACATATTAGCTCTGACTGACAATGATCTCCGCTCCCGCTCAATATCAGCATTATCTCCAAGATCGGTAGTCAGTATATGCCCCAAATATTTAAATTTACTAACCCACTCCAATGATACCCCATTAATTCTCACTGGTGGTACATTCTGAGGACAATTAGTACCCGTCTTAAAGACCATACATTTACTTTTAAGTACATTATATTTTAAACCGAGACCACGCGCATACTCCTCACAGATCCGTATCAGATTCCTCAAGCCACAAACCGACGCACTCAGCAACGCCATGTCATCTGCATAACTCAGATTGTTGACACAAATACCGTCAACATGACAGCCCACATGTTGGTTGCTGAGCGCAGCGATCAGATCATTTATATATATGTTAAATAGGGTTGGAGATGTTAGCCCACCCTTCATTCATTCATCATTACTTAAATTAAGTTTATCACCACTTCCAAAGCGCAAGTGGAGAAAAAGCGGCGCCACAAACTCCACTCCAGCATTTTCACCAGAACGTCAATTTCATCCTTTTTAGTTGAGTAATTGGAGTCGGTTTCGTTTTTTTGGCAAAAACAATTTTGAATGCACAATACATTACAACTAAAAAGTTGTAAACACGTTGCATTTTGGAGTCGGTTAAACGTCATCAGCATCGTCTCACCTTATTGATATGGAATGTATACAAAAAATACCCAAATCGCAATAAAACTTGAAGAGTTCCCTCGATAACTCCATGATTCCATCATCAGATCCTGACCTGCTGAATATGGGACCAATTGGAAAGTAGACCCTCTCAAACAAAAAAATAATTTGTCGATTCGGTCCAGGCGTCTTCGAGTAACCGGTAACATACACAAAAAATTAAATAAAAAATGGTTGCCTGTAAAGTCGGTTTTACGGGCGAAGATTTTACGTGACAACGTCTTTTTCTCGGTAGAATATTTATTGATATGAATATAATCTGCCGCGCGCGGTCTGCCGCGCGCGGCAGACCGATCATAGTTGAGTGGGAGAGAGACGCAAGGCATTCGGCGGGCCTCTCTCTCGTTCGGTGACTCATCGTAACGTTACCGAGCGTTACACTTTTTCATAAGTGACTCCCAGCCGCAACCTAATTTAAGACGTTGTCACGTCAAAAATAAAACATTCCCACGAATTGAGAACCTCCTCCTTTTTTGAAGTCGGTTAAAAATAGTCGAGTTTAATTCACCTTTTCATCTCATCTCATAAGATTTAGGCATACGGTTTAGTTCCAAAAATATTATAACAATACTTAAATTGTTTGTATTTGTCTGCTGAACATTTGTTTGTCAATCACAAAATATACAGAGGTGGAATTTCGATGTAACTAGCTCTTACTCTAGTTGCTATAATTTTATGACGGAGGATCTACGGAACTTTGAAAATGCGAGATTATTAACACCTGCCAGGCGAAATCAGTTTATCATTGCTGTTATCACTTCCGCGTGATATCTTTTTCATTTTATTCGACATCAATATACCTATAATACCACTCCATAAGTACCCTTAGCTTACATAACAAAAGTTGTGGTTTCACCCATTTCCTTTTAACCTTGGCTATCGTAAAAGACGATTATGTGAAAGGGAAAATATATTTTTTGACATTGGCGCGGTTTAACTGGCTGTTGGTTTGTATATATTTACCTTTAGCCTATAACCTTCCCCAATCATTTTTTAAATCAGATTAGTAGTTATATAGTTATATGTGTTCTAACAAACACTTCAGCTTTTTTATTATTAGTATAAATATATACTTTTAATACCTACCTTTATTTTTCCAATAGCACTACGGACCGTAGTCTTCGTAGACTCGTAGCACCTCGTAGCTTGTCTGAAAAGTTCGATCTTGAATTCTTGAATATTACGATTTGGTGATATGTCTCGAAGCGACTCTACGTACTTACGTAAACTGTACAGTCAAATCTGTAAATAAATAGGTAGGTATTAAATCCCTATCCCTAATCCCTAATAATATTATAAATGCGAATGTGAGTTTGTATATTTGTTTGTTTGCTTGTTTGTTACCTCTTCATGCTTTATCTACTGAACCAATCTGCTAGAAACTTCGCATACACATAGTTAGGAGTACTGAAAAGAACATAGGATTTCACTACCTTTCATGCCGGGAAAAAGCACTGTTCCCGAAAATCAGGCGGGTGAAGCCGCGGGCGAAAGCTAGTAAACTATAATTATGTTAATTATTTTTAAATACCGTACGTATACCTTACTTCAGCCTTCTTTAAAAAATTCTAATTCTTTATAGAAAATCCGAAGTAGTCCTTTTAACGATACCCACTGAAAGAAATTCCGTAAGTAGTTTATTCTTAAATTTATTTATTAAAATCCCAAACCAAATGGCCAAGAAAATTTTAGTAACTACCTAGGTATACCTATATGGTAGGTTCATACTTTATTTGTACTCATAATCATTTTATTGTCCATGGTATTATTAAAATACAAAATTATGTGATATTGTATGTTTTTTTGAATGTTTTAATATTTGAAACATGGAACGAAATCTAAAGGTATAGTAGGTTTTTCAACATTTTAATTTAACATGTTGCTCTGGTTGTACCTACCACTGGTGTACGCATCATAAATCGTAACTGTGTAGAAACCCTGCTATGTACTGTAAAAGTTTCGATTGATCCGATAATCAAGGTCTTAGCAGGATACTAAGTATTATTTTACTTTTTATTTTTTAGGATATTATTATTTTACCTAACTTATTAAGGGACAAAGACAAAGGGGTAGGTATTTGAAATAACTGTTTACTTCTTACTTAATCAATCGGATATAATTGAGCAACAACCACCCTTCATGGTAAACACGGTGGAGACATATTGTGTTGACAGGTGACTCCAAATGAGATGCAGAACATCAACATCTATTGTTGCGCAGTCGGTTATCTCGGTACATTCCACAAGTCTCCAGTCAGTCGGGGCCTTGTACCGTGCGCGGGTGCTCTTGTAACGTTTTACTGAACACTTTTCCTTTGTTTCCGATGGAAAATATTTTCGTGTTAGATATCTACTAAGGTTTGCATACTTAGATGATTTAGAAGACGCAACTTAGGCTTTACTTCAAAAGTGTTTGATTTGACTGATCTGAAAAAAAATAGAATAGAAAATAAATTATTAGTAGTATACATATACACCTACATGTAAGTTTTTTACGAAAGTACGCAAAATTACGCAAAAGAACAGTAAGTAATAAATAATATCATCTAAATAGACCTACCTATTTTCCTTTTCGTCACATTATTTACCTACGTGCTACTAAAATGTATGGGTGATTGAGTAAGAACTATGTTTACAAATAAAGGATATTGGATCTTGAGTAAACAATTTTTTATCTATGCTTATACCCATGGACCTAAAGGTTAATTCCTTCTCCTCCAGTCGTTTGCTCACCACTGAGCGTCGTGATGTGCTCCACCTATCTTTTTTACGATCTCTTTCCATTTATGGCGATCTTTTGCCCCGTGGATTGCGTTGGACATCTGGATGTTGAGCTGCTGCTTAATTTGGTCAGACCATCGTAGCGGGCTACGTCCTCTGGATCTCTTTCCGTCCATCCTGCCAGTGACCAAAAGCTTTTCCAGGCTGTCGTCTGGTTTTCGGGCTATGTGACCAAAATACTGTATCACTCTTTGAAGGCAAGTACCTACTTAATAGCCTTTTTTCACTTTGAGTTCTTCCAGGATAGATACGTTAGTCCTACGACTCCTACGAGCTGGGGATAGGCAACATGCGTCTCCAGCACCACAATCACCACATCTCAAATGCGTCAATGCGGCGTCGGTAGGCTGCTTTCATGGTTCAGGATTCCACGCCATATAGAAAGACAGGAAATAGGTACTAAAGTTCTAACGATGTATAGTTTTGTTTTCGTGTGTATGCTACGATCCTTCCATATCTTTCCAAGCAGTTAAGGTTAGGTAAAGGTTAATCACTTAGATACTATTTGTATATCAAAATATCAAAACGGGGTACATCTAATTTAGAAAATTTCCTTAGAACTGAAACCACAACTTTAAAGGGTGGTAAATACTTGGCCGTCATCCTGTATGACTAAGTAGGTACTAAAAAAAATTGGAACTTACCTACTTATCCATATCCGTATCCATACTTCCATATCCATACTAATATTATAAATGCGAAAGTCTGTCTGTCTGTCTGTCACTCTTCACGGCTAAACTTCTTGACCGATTGTGATGAAATTTGGTAGGGATGTAGTTAACGACCTGAGGTCAAACATAGGCTACTTTTAGGCGCGATATAACCGAGTCCCACGCGGGGCGAAGCCGCGGGGAACAGCTAGTTTATCATAAGTGTGACTTTAAGAGGTAAATATATTACAAATATTATTTCAGAATCATGTGAGTTAACTAAAGTAAGTAGGTATATCATTCTTGTATAGCAAGATCCAATTACATCCTCCGATTCGTCACGCACGTCGCACAATACACACGTCCCTTCCGTAAACTTTATCCATAGACTTGCCCTGCTTGATGCGTGATTCCAACAAAGTTAATAAATAACATCTTTATACCTATTATACTTACCTGCTTATTTTAAAAAATACTGATAAGTAGAAAACTGAAAAGCCAAAACCGAGAGGACCGGAGCAGAAAGAGAACTCGCTATGTGACGTTTTATACAACACCTCTTCATTGCAAGTATTGCAACCCTTCATTCACAGTATAGCCTGCAGGCTTACATAGTTGCTATATCTTAGAAACACCACCTAATAACAACTGTAGATATACAATACACATATCTTTAAATATGAGACACAGATGTAAGTATATGTAAATTGTAAATATACACACAAGGTTAAACTTTCTTGCTGTTACAAATTTGCATTATACAAGGCAACATGAAAATCTAGCTATTGGAGATTGCTTTTACAATCTTTGCTCCGGATCTCTACAAACAAACAATATATTTTTTCAAGCGCTAGGTGTGTAGTTCATTATTCTTTATTAGGGTGGTTAGAGAGCGGCCACTTGACTTTTCCTCGTCGTTGTAAACATTATATTGTGTATTCTGTGACCCAGGGAATTTAATACATGGTTGATGTGGAAAAGCTTTGATGTGGAAATGAAATCGATGAATGATACAAGTATACTTAGATAATGTTTCAACTACATTTTTTATGGACATTGGTTTTTTCCTTAACTCCGCTTTATTCGTGAGAACCAATATACAAATACAAAAAATATACTTACCTACAAACATATACATACAATTATGAACTTTGCAAAATTGAATAAATGAATGAACACTTTATTGCACCATTTCCGTAATAAGTAAGAATTTATAGAGTAACAGTTTATAAATAACATAAATGATTACAAAGGCACACAAACTGTAAAACAAATACTTAGAAAAATTTTATACTGTCTAAAAATAATAAGTACGCAATTCTGATTATATCCCCAATATCCATCCATAGGACTTCCACACAAAAATTATAAATGTGAAAGTCTGTTTATTTTTTACGCTTTCAACGCTAAACCCTGGATCGATTTTAATAAAATTTGGTAAATATAGATATAGTTAAACACCAGGGGTCAAGTCGGGGTTTGTTTGGTTGTTTTTGTTTTTCAAGGCCAATAACAGATTTTTTTTTTGCAAATTGGTATTTAGATTAAAACTTATAACCTAATGTACTTTTTAGCGTATTAGCAGTTACTTTTAGAACGGCTTTTGCTAGCAAATGTTATTCTATCTAGTTCTATTAGTTATAAATCTTTTCAAATCCGACATCTTACAGCTCATGTAACAGTTTATTGGCAAATATATCCAATAAACATTTATTTACACTCGCATATCTGTGCCCTCGCGTTTATAAGCCTATAAATATTTTTGTGGCGTAATGTTTGTCGGTCTAATTCAGTAATGGTAGAAAATTGATTTGAATGAAGAGCCGCTATAGCATATTTTGAACAATCGGTTGCATTCTCCAATTTGATAGCCCAATTAATTTACTGAATACGATGTTTTTTAATTTACTCTGCTGGCACGTAACAGAGGAAAGGAAATATACGCCTACAACTACACAATGTTTATTTCAATCAGAAAATTAAATCTAGCTGCCGCGTAAAAATCGAAAGGTCACTCATGTAGTACTTAAACAACTTTATCTCAAAAATCATTAGTCTGATCTGAATTTTTTCAGGTAAGGACACGTCAGAGAAAAAGAAATTCTCAAGGGAATGGGAAGTTGCTTAGTGAAATAAATTTGATTGATAGTTTATAATGAGGAGCTCGATAGATAGTTTGGTATAGTACGCGTTTACAGTTAAGCAACACAGGGCGTGGTCATGACTATGATTTGTCGTCGCCGCCAATAAGAAGGGCCGAACATTTTTAATACAAAAGGACCCAAAGGTTCGACATGCTTCCTATAATTTAGGACCCATACTTCTAGGTGTAGCCCGCGGCTTCGTGCGCGTGGGCTTCGTTACCATTATCGTGGGAATTGCCCGGGAATCCCCCTTTTTAACACGCTTTTATTAGCTCGGGTTGTATGTATGTATGTATGTATGTATGTATGTATGTAACGGAATCTTTGAGCTTAATTTTCACCGGTTTCTAAAAGTCGGATCAACTTGAAACTTTGCACACGTCTCAAGGACCGATGACAATGCAATAATCCGATGAAATTTTTTCATTATCCTGATTAGGATCGTCAGGATTAATAAATTTCTTGAGTGCGTGAACTGCGCATGCGTACAATTTCGGGCTCTTTGCGTGAGGCACTCGACTCAGTACAATATATTACAGTAAAATCTCTATAAAGTTACCCAGATTGTCTTTCTTACTCTTTTGAGGGTCTTATGGAAAAATTGAGACAGAACAAAAACATTCCTTTGGATTTACAGTCGATAAAGAAGGATTCAAATCTAATAAACCAAACTAAAAAAGTAAAAATAAATTATAGTTTAAAAAACTAAAAAAAACTAACTGAACTAAAAATTAAAAAATAAAACTGCAGTAATCAATTGAAAAATTCATATTATTGTACAAAAAGCGTGGGGGGCTTAATTTTGATTGTTGGAAATATTTTATCCATATTTTATTATATTTGTAGTCATTATAACAAGCACCCCACGCTTTTTTACAATAATATGAATTTTTCAATTGATTACTGCAGTTTTATTTTTTAATTTTTAGTTCAATTAGTTTTAAAAGCGTGTTTTTTTTAGTTTTTTAAACTATAATTTATTCATACAAAGTTTGTCATGACAATAACCAACAAAAAAATAATTATCCAATTTGGTGCATTTGTTTGAAATCAAACATGCCTTGAGTTAATTCAAATGACAATAACTTTTTTTTAATGAACCGATTTCGATGAAACAAACTTAAGATGTTCTTCCGAGTTTAAACAAAACAATTGGCGAGAGTTTATAGCAAATCGGTTTAGTACTTTCGGAGAAAGCGTGATCATAGACACAGACAGACAGACAGACTGTAATATAATGGGATATTTAAAGTAATACTTTCTTTGACTGGCAGAGAATATACTATAAAGTATAAGTGTACCAGTTTAGTTACCAAGTTTTAAAGGCATATTAATTTTACCCTCACAGATTCAGTTCTTAATCCAGTGCTGGTCACAGACCAACTTAGGTACTTACTAATTTTGTTGGTTTAATAATATATTAAAATGTTTTTTTTTATGATTTTCAGTAAAGTACTAACTTATAATTTTTAATCCTCTTGCCATAATATGTCATATTCATGGTAAAAAATGTGATAAGGAAAATATGTCGTCGTAATGGCAACAGTAATGGCGATGAACTCTACCACTTCCCCAAAGTCATCTCTGGCCAAGCTTGTTCTTTACCCAAAACCAAAACCTTTCAAAGTGATGGTACTCGGTCAGTCAGGGGTCGGCAAGTCAGGTATGTACTTACAGTAATCTGCCGTCATCGTAACAAAAAGGGCACCTTACTTTTTTTTTATTACTATTAAAAATTTGTAAGGTAAAAAGGGGTAGGCCCTTTTTTTCCTGATTTCGAATATTTTCCTATTATAATCCACTAGCTTTCGCCCGCGGCTCCGCCCGCGTGAATTTTCCTCGGGAACAGTGCTTTTTCCCGGGATGAAAGGTACTCTATGTCATTCTCAATACTTCTGGCTACGTGTATGCAAAATTTCAGAAAGATTGGTTTTGATTGGTTGGTGATGATGATGAACACACACAATATTAGTTGGGATGGGATAATTTGAAATAAAAAGTGATGCCCATTTTTGTTACGACGGCAGTTAATGTTATTCTTGTAAGCATATTTGTAGAGGAATGTAATAGTAATTAAAGTTTAAACAAGTTTAATATGAAAAAATTATACACTTTTTAATATTACCTCATCAGATCCATTAAAGTTGGTGAAAAAAGTCCTGTGTCTAGTCAAGTACCTAACTAATGAGCTGATCTCCATAAATTAAAGCCAAAAAACATCTCTATCAAGTCGGCTTACAAACAATAGAGTCGCACAATAGAGTCGCACCATAATCTGCCCATTCGCTTTAAGGCGATTCTACTTAAGTACGTTAATTACTCACTAATAATTTTAGCTTTTATTCCAGCATTGGTGGTAAGATTTATTACAAGACGTTTCATCGGTGACTACGATCCAAATTTAGAAAAAATATACGCATTCCAGACTGTAATTGACAACGAAATGGTTTATTTTGAAATTTTGGATTCGGCTGGTGTATCACATGTAAGTTCCCAAAGAACTAAATACCAATTATTTCATGAAAACACGAGTATATCGATACATGTGTCTGACCCTGAAGACACTCTACGCCCAGATTATAAAATCCACGTCTCCACATATTGTGCTTGTGCTCACTTGTCAAAACCGTTCAAGTCATAAACATATAAGTAGTAGGCTATGCTCTTGTCAGTGGAGTCTCTATAGTATCTACTTATATTCGGAAGGAACAGTGAAAACACGATTTTTGTTATGTAGGTACGTGCCTCTGGGCCCACTGGTGCTACAATTTTTATTGGTTTGATTAATAAAAAAACATATCTATTTCCTATAGGTACTTAGAGTAACTGTAATTGTTCAGTAAATTAACATCCTTGTTTATTTATAAATTAATATACTCATTCAACTGCATCAGATTTGCAATTTTCATCATCAATTTCATTTACCCGATGCATCCCAAACTGTATGACTAATATCTTCGGGAAGAAAATACTGAATTATTTTTTTCGGCCGCCTGCCTGACGTCATTCTCCTTGGGAATGATTATTTTTTCGATAGTCTGACTAAAATGCGTGTACAGATAAATTTAGGCTTCTGTTAGGTATTCCCTTCGTTCGACACATGCGCGCATAAAGATATAACCACGTAGGTAGATATTTTTATATAAATAGACCCTTTATCCTGTGAAATCCGTGTACAACACTGTTAATCCACAGAATCTTTATAAATATAAACAAAGTCGGCTTAGTCACACGGAATATTTGTAGTCATAACAACTAAACAAAGATTTTTCAAAAAAAATTATAAGTACACATGTAACACGGATGGGATATGATCGGTTATTATATACTCGTAATTATACTAGTACTACCTATTAATGTGTGTAGTTATACCATGAATGAGTGCTTAAGATGATATCATTACAATGATTAAATCTGTACACAGGAAAGTGAGTATGCGAACTTGGAGAGCAACATTCGGTGGGCGGAGGCTTTCATCCTCATGTATTCCGTGACTGACAAATGTTCCTTCGACGAATGCCATCGGTTGAAATTTCTTATCAACTACAACAAAAGGCGGCGGAGACTCTCTTCAAAGGTATAGAAATGTAATTAAAATATTATTTGATAAAATTTGGATTTCTTTTCACTTCATTCGAATAAAAAACATTTTCAAGCAGTCATATTTTAAGGTGACAGAAATATAATCCCACCTTAGTCCGAGCACAGGATACATATACTTACTTCGAGTAGTATGGTCTAAGGCACAGAAAAATATACTCTCTAATATATGTATATTCGTGGTCCAAGGGACTTGGGAGCTTTGTTTATTGTTTGTTACTATGTAATTGGTGGCCTTTCTGTCTCGGTCACTCTAGAAGCCTTCCTCGGGGAGACATTAGGATTTTTTCTTATTTGTCGCTCTATTCGATCAATTTGAACTTTGTAGGTGCTTTTTGTAGGACGAATCTGGACCAGATTATCAGATTCTTCCAACTATACCTAAAATATTATAAGGAGGAAGTGTTTGTCAGTTCATCATTTGTAGGGGGAAGGTAAGGTAATCTTTCTGAATATGATAGCTGATGCTTGATTTTTGGGGAAGGGTTATGTTATATCCAATACTTATATATTACTAGCTGTTCCCCGCGGCTCCGCCCGCGTAGGACTCGGTTATATCGCGCCCAAAAGTAGCCTATGTTTGACCTCAGGACATTAACTACATCCCTACCAAATTTCATCACAATCGGTTCAGCAGTTTAGCCGTGAAGAGGTGACAGACAGACAGACAGACAGACAGACAGACAGACAGACGGACAGACTTTCGCATTTATAATATTAGTATGGATTTTTATACCTATAGGTATAAAAATCAATCAATACACCAGCAGAAACTGCTAGATGCAGCAAGTAACATGATTTATTATAACACTTTTAGTTATAATAATAATACCTACTTATAATCAAATAAATAATCAACTAGCGGTCCCGGCGAACTTCGTACCGTCTTTAGGATTATTAGTGATATCCTACATATTTATAACGATATTAACGTCACTCAATTATTTTTCCTTTCCGGAACCCCTCGACTAACAATTAAACTTTATGATATGGTATTAAAGTTCAAATTGACTTTTAAGTATTATGACGAATCTTTTGTATGGGAATATAGGTAGAAAACTGTTGTTTTTAGACTTTTTCAGGCAATTTTTTGAATTTTTCTCGCCGTAAAAAAGCCATCCTCGTACTTCAAGGAACATTTAAAAAAAGAATTAGCCAAATTGGTCTAACCGTTGTTGAGTAATGCGCTTACCAACACATTTTGCGATTAACTTTTATATATAAAGATAATAATGATTTTTATGTGTAAAAGTAACTATTTGTGTGAACATGAAATTTGCACAACATTTCATCGAACTAATCTATGAAATTGGGTTCAAGTATCTCCTATAATATATATCTAGAATGTAATAGATATATATTTTATATTTAATGATGGTCTCATCTATTGTATTTCCTATAATTGATTATGCTGATGTGTATTATCGGACCTACTCAATAAATTAGAGACTGTAAAATTGTTGTATACTTAGTATGATTCCTATTTTGCCTTCGCAAGTGTGATCATATTTCTTCTTATAGAGATGGCTAACCATAAACGCTGTCTTATGGTTAGCCATCTCTATAAGAAGAAAAAATGAAGAAATAAATGTACATATCCTATGCAAATTTTTAATATACTTAAAATCCCGTTACCCCAAGTTACCTACATACTTACCTGTATGTACCTTTTGAGTATCTTTTTTTTAGTAGAAATTGTGTGCAAGAAATAATGAAGAAATAAATAGACGCGCTCTGACAGATCTTAACTGAGGTAAAACCTGGTGAAGCCAAGGTACCTACGTTAAATTCAGTATATAATCTAAGAATATTATTATTTATTAAGGTACTTTGTAGAGATAACATACGTAGTATACAAGAGCTCGATCAAAATGAACTCAAAAAATAAAACAATTAGGTATTTACGTCATAATAAAAGATACCTACATTACATTGCTATACTAAGTATAACATTTGGTGTTAGGATGTAAATAACGTCTTTTTTTTTAATTTGGCAATAATCATCAATATGGCAATCAAACTTATACAAAGAAGTTCGAATCGCGCTGTCTCTCTGACCGCAATTTTTTTTTTTTAATCTATGAACTTATAGCTTATTTTTGCCAGAATCAAGTTTTATTTGAATGTTCTTAATTTGTCGAGTCACAGAGTCAAGTCATGTCTAGTCTAGTCAATTTAGTCAAGGGCTAAGTGGAGCGGTGGAAGTTTTACTTCATTATCTTGGGAGATTTTGGTGACAAGGATTAAAGTCACATACGATATTGTACCACTTCCCAACACTCACGCTTGTTCACGAACACCTAGCAAATAATAATCGACCTTTTTTATGCACAAATACTCGAAAAAACACAAATAAGTATTAGAAAATAAATACAATGACGATAACCTAGTGACTTTAGCTTGGCGCCAAAACTCCCCAACAATAGGCATTATTTAAGTCATAAGAAAAGGTCACTCAAATATCTAGGGCTAGGGCACTAATATTACCGACCATCTTATTAAAAGTGATAGCGACATAAAGCGGGAAAGTAGGGCGCTCACAGTTCGGGTTGACACGCGTCTGCTTAAACCTAAGTAATCTACATTGACTTAAAAATAAAGGGTAGAACGGCTTTTTTTTTAATCTGTAGAAAAAAACATTAAGATCCTGGTTACAATACCTACTAGTTAAGTAGTTGCTCTTTTATTCGATAACACAAGGTCCAGCTCAAAAAACCTTTGTTTTAATCATTGCCTTATTTCTAAACTTAATTTTTTATTTCTGTCATACTTCTGTTTATAGATGGCCGCCAAAGATGGCCACAGAAGACGTACCTACTACAAGTACCAAATTTCGACTTTTGTTCGGATAAACTCTCTGCCGCCGTTGTAAGATTTGAAGATAATATCTCTACGTACTCTAACAAAGTATACTGTCTTAATTGCAGGAAACCATGCATGAGACGCCAGTGGTGCTGGTGGGCAACAAATCAGACCAGCCCGGCGACCGCATGGTCTCCAAGGAGGAGGGCCAGCGACGCAGTGTGGAGATCGGCTGCGTTAGCTTCCATGAGATCTCAGTCAGGGAGAGCATTGAGCAGGTTCGGATTAGGGAGAGTGAGCCCAATAGATGAGAAATGGATCTTGATGTCCGATTGTCTTTTTTTTTTCTTAGGAAGGTCTCAGGTCTCATGAAACTGTAAATAAAAAATTGGCCGCAGATACAACTACCGCTCTCATCAGGTGGGCCGTATGTTTGTTTGCCTACTTAATAGTATAATAAAATACTACGAAATATAGTGCAAAATAGCGAAAATACGTTCCCCCATGCACTGGAAAAGGAATCCAGCCAGAACCTCCAATAGAGTAGCAAAGTAAGAACTTATCACAACATGAACAAAATCCATATCCATACTTCCATACTAATATTATAAATGCGAAAGTCTGTCTGTCGGTCTGTCTGTCTGTCTGTCTGTCTGTCTGTCTGTCTGTCTGTCTGTCTGTCTGTCTGTCTGTCTGTCTGTCTGTCTGTCTGTCTGTCTGTCTGTCTGTCTGTCTGTCTGTCTGTCTGTCTGTCTGTCTGTCTGTCTGTCTGTCTGTCTGTCTGTCTGTCTGTCTGTCTGTCTGTCTGTCTGTCTGTCTGTCTGTCTGTCTGTCTGTCTGTCTGTCTGTCTGTCTGTCTGTCTGTCTGTCTGTCTGTCTGTCTGTCTGTCTGTCTGTCTGTCTGTCTGTCTGTCTGTCTGTCTGTCTGTCTGTCTGTCTGTCTGTCTGTCTGTCTGTCTGTCTGTCTGTCTGTCTGTCTGTCTGTCTGTCTGTCTGTCTGTCTGTCTGTCTGTCTGTCTGTCTGTCTGTCTGTCTGTCTGTCTGTCTGTCTGTCTGTCTGTCTGTCTGTCTGTCTGTCTGTCTGTCTGTCTGTCTGTCTGTCTGTCTGTCTGTCTGTCTGTCTGTCTGTCTGTCTGTCTGTCTGTCTGTCTGTCTGTCTGTCTGTCTGTCTGTCTGTCTGTCTGTCTGTCTGTCTGTCTGTCTGTCTGTCTGTCTGTCTGTCTGTCTGTCTGTCTGTCTGTCTGTCTGTCTGTCTGTCTGTCTGTCTGTCTGTCTGTCTGTCTGTCTGTCTGTCTGTCTGTCTGTCTGTCTGTCTGTCTGTCTGTCTGTCTGTCTGTCTGTCTGTCTGTCTGTCTGTCTGTCTGTCTGTCTGTCTGTCTGTCTGTCTGTCTGTCTGTCTGTCTGTCTGTCTGTCTGTCTGTCTGTCTGTCTGTCTGTCTGTCTGTCTGTCTGTCTGTCTGTCTGTCTGTCTGTCTGTCTGTCTGTCTGTCTGTCTGTCTGTCTGTCTGTCTGTCTGTCTGTCTGTCTGTCTGTCTGTCTGTCTGTCTGTCTGTCTGTCTGTCTGTCTGTCTGTCTGTCTGTCTGTCTGTCTGTCTGTCTGTCTGTCTGTCTGTCTGTCTGTCTGTCTGTCTGTCTGTCTGTCTGTCTGTCTGTCTGTCTGTCTGTCTGTCTGTCTGTCTGTCTGTCTGTCTGTCTGTCTGTCTGTCTGTCTGTCTGTCTGTCTGTCTGTCTGTCTGTCTGTCTGTCTGTCTGTCTGTCTGTCTGTCTGTCTGTCTGTCTGTCTGTCTGTCTGTCTGTCTGTCTGTCTGTCTGTCTGTCTGTCTGTCTGTCTGTCTGTCTGTCTGTCTGTCTGTCTGTCTGTCTGTCTGTCTGTCTGTCTGTCTGTCTGTCTGTCTGTCTGTCTGTCTGTCTGTCTGTCTGTCTGTCTGTCTGTCTGTCTGTCTGTCTGTCTGTCTGTCTGTCTGTCTGTCTGTCTGTCTGTCTGTCTGTCTGTCTGTCTGTCTGTCTGTCTGTCTGTCTGTCTGTCTGTCTGTCTGTCTGTCTGTCTGTCTGTCTGTCTGTCTGTCTGTCTGTCTGTCTGTCTGTCTGTCTGTCTGTCTGTCTGTCTGTCTGTCTGTCTGTCGCCTCTTCACGGCTAAACTGCTGGACCGATTGTGATGAAATTTGGTAGGGATGTAGTTAACGACCTGAGGTCAAACATAGGCTACTTTTGGGCGCGATATAACCGAGTCCCACGCGGGGCGAAGCCGCGGGGAGCAGCTAGTAATAAATAAATAGATACTTACTTAGGTACATGGCCACATAGAAAAGTATACCAGATACGTATAAGAGTAACTTCATGTTCTACACATAAGTAGTACATACCTACATGATAACGTTCGTCCTCCTCATCAAGTTCCTATGACGTCACCTAAAGACAAAATTTACTAAGTACCTACAATGGGCCACATAGAAAAGTGTACCACCATACCTTTAAACATGAGCCTATACTGTTCTTTGTGACCTTCATATCTGTACTTACATACATACCATATTAACAACCTATCGATTAGTTAACTTGCCCTTCGGAAGAGCAATTTAACTTCGGAAGTTTGGAATTAGCAATAAGATCTGGCTGCTTGTCACACACACATTGCATATTATTGGCAGATTAATACATATCTACATAGGTACGAACGATATATAACTTTGGACTGGTTGTTAAGCCTACCTACTAAACTATATAAGGTCAACTATTATATTTATATTAGGTGGTCCTTTATAGGTACCATACATTTTGTTGTACTAAACAGTACCAGAACAGAAACTCCATTATTTTCTAAAGGAACATACAGGGGAATACAAGAAAAAAATCGACCTTCCATACAGACAGCCGATAGCTAAATTGTTTATAATCAATACATATAATAAGACACTAAAATGCGAGTGTCTGTACATTTGATATTTTTCAAAAAAACTGATTGAGTGCGATTAAAAAGGAGTAACAGAAACCAAAAAGACAGTTTTTGGAATTTTTGTCTGTCTGTATGTATGTATGTATGTATGTCTGTCTGGTACGTTATAACTTCGAAAATACTTAACGGATTTAAACGCGGTTTTTACAGATGGATTACATATAATTAGGAGCGTTGTCAAAACTTTGTTTCGTCAAAATCGGTTAAGGGAAAAAGAAGTTATGGTCGATTGAAAATTTACTTCAAACACGGCTTTAAAACTTTTAATGCGTTAATTTGCGTACCTATAGACAAAACCCATTTGAAATTTCGGCAGTAACAAGCAAAGCATGTTGGCCTATCGGTAGAGGTCGCGGATCATTTTTTTAAGTAGAGGGTTCGAATCCTGCTAGACATCACTTCTTTTGTTTTTACCCTTTTTTTGTTTTGTATTAATTTTTTAGAAGTCTATTTTTTTTAAATATTTTAGTAAAGAAATGTTTCTAGAAAGTAGCTGGATCAAATCCTGCCACAAACAATAATTTTCTGTTTTCGTTTTTTATTTGTTTTCTAGAATTATTTTCTTACTTAGAGAAAGCTCTTAGCGTTAATTCCGTTAATATAAAAGTATTTTGTACGTATCTATCTATACATATAATAAGACAGTAAAAATCGAGTGTCTGTACACTAAATATTTTTCTAAAAAACCTCTACGGGGCAATTAAAGAAGAGTAATAAAAACCAAAAAACACAATTTTTGCAATTTTTGTCTGTCTGTCTTTCTGTCTGTGTGGTGCGTTATAATTTTAAAACTACAACAGATTTGAACGCTGTTTTCACAGGTGAATTACATATAATTAGGAGCGTTGTAAAATCTTTGTTTCATCAAAATCGGTTAAGGGAAATAGAAGTTATGGTCATTTAAAGTTTACTACAAGCACTGCTTCAAAACTTTTAAACAGTTGAATGTGATTTACATACACGTATTTAATTTAGATAAAGCTAGAATTTCTACTTATATCAATAAAGACAAAAACACACTGCAGTCTCTATTAAATTTTAATAAAATAACACATTGAATGTTTGTGGGCGTATGATTTAGTTACATAAAATATCAATAGATGGCGCTGACTTTATTTTAATAGCAGATTGAAATTTTTCCTTACGGCAGCAATTAATTCTAATTATTTAAAAAAAATTTGGTTGTTGATTTAGTACTATTGGTTGGTTTGTTTATCGGTCGTTTGTTGTGTTGTATTGTAAGCTATTTGAATTGATTGGTTGGTTTGGTTTGGCTTTGGTTTAAAAAATAATCAAATCAGTGTTTGACGGAATATACGGTCGTGTCGTAAGGACTAATTTATCTGACTTATCACTATTTATTGAGATTTTCTCCACTTTTCACTCCCACTAAAACTTTGGGAGTGGATTTTAGGTCCTAATGACTCTGCAATAGGCTGCGTCTACTCTTTTAGAGACAAATATTGATAGTATGAATGTTAAGGGCTCCTTCTTCTGCAGGTACGTTGTTCGTAAGCCGCGTAGTCGCGGCGCTTACTTATTTTGTAGACATTTAGACATCATATTTGGGAAAATAACACTACAACATCTACTTCAGCGATTTTCACTATATAAATACTTTATCTAAAGGCTGGTATAAAAAGCAGGACAATAAGTTTATTATTTTAGGCATAGTATTGAAAATAAACTTCCAAAGGAGGCAACTTTGATTTTTCTATCGAGCGAATTTTGTCTGATATTGTTACTGTTACTGTAAGCGAATTTCACTCTGCTAGATCCTCAACTAAAAACATATATTTTTTTTCAGAATTTTACGACTGTTTAATACTGATTCCTATTGATTTTAAAAACGGTATTTGAGAAAGAAGTGGCCCTAATATTTAATGATATCGTAGCAATGTAATGGCTTTATAAAATTGGCACGGGAAAAGGATACAATAGAATTAACTATAGGTCTGGAAAGTTGTAGTTCCACAGGTTACGCGAAAAGCGACCTACACGCGGGCGGAGCCGCGGGCAACAGCTAGTTATTAAATAATACTATTATACTTACCTAGTCCGTACCTACTCGTAATCAAATGGACAATTTATATTCCAATTTTAATCTGCGACATTATTAAGTAAGCCATTTTACATCATAAAAATAATTTATACCTTTGTTAAATACTTTTTGAAAGTTCGAAACATTTATCGGAAGTTCCGAACTTTTAATTCCAGTGAACTTTTGAGTGACTGCGCTGAATTCACAATTTACCGTTATTCATAAAATAAGGAAAAATAAGAATAAAATATTTAAGTTAAGGGATTCACATTGTGCTATTAAACCTCGATAAAACAGTAGAAACTCAAGTTGCTGAGTTGCACAACAAAAACTTTGGTCATCTGTTTGTAAGCTTTTCGATCACAGGCTACCCTCCATTATTCATTAATTGTACTTATAGTTTTCACTTCTGCCGGGACTCGCATATACTTATAATTTAGTTTAGTTTGTACCTAAATTATTAAAACAAAGTTTAATAAATAAATTCTAATTGCAAAAGTACCTATCCAGCTTAAAATTTTTAAGATTTACAGTTACTTAGTTGATAGTTTTATTTATTTTCTTTTTTTGGTCGGATGACATGAGGAAGGTCGCAATTATTCACTAGTAGCGACCCGCCCCGGCTTCGCATGGGCATAAAAACCTTCCTCTTGTATCTATTAAAAAACCGCATCAAAATTCGTTGCTTAGTTTTAAAGATTTAAGCATACAAAGGGACATAAGGACAGAGAAAGCGACTTTGTTTTATACTATGTAGTATTTTAATTAATTTATTGTTATGTTTAAAATAATTGACTTTCAATTCATTTTTAATTTGTAATTTATTTTATTGACTATGATTAAATTTTTTTATAGTTTATTTCTAGTTTTTAAGAATTGCTTTTAACAAATATATATAAATTATTTTATATATATTTTATAAATTATTTTATATATATTTTATAAATTATTTTATATATATTTTATAAATTATTTTATATATATTTTATAAATTATTGTATATATATTTTAATGTGGGTTAAGTTATGTCAGATAATTTGAATTACGGCATTTGCCCTCTTTGCCCCGGTTCCACACGACAATTTGTTATTCCCAGAGGTCTTGCTGTGCATATAAGCCGAAAGCACAGAACTGACCGAGATGAACTAAATCCTAACTCCGCTGCACCATCGCAGGATTCAGGGTCGGATTTGAGTGGTAATCTAGATACACTATCAACTCTGAAACGTAAAGTTAAGGTTCTAAAACATATTCCAAAAGGAGCGAGATGCTTGGCAGCGGGAAGGTTGGTGGCACTCATCAGAAATTGTTTGTCGGATAACAGCCCTGAAGCTTGGTTTGCTTTACTTTCTTTCTCCTTCACAGCATTGAGAGTTCCTTGCAAGGAGGGACACTCATCGCTGACTTCCAAAGTGAAGGAGAACATCGGTGGTTCTAGTGATGCTGGCATTCTGGGTGACCACAACTTTCAAAAGAAGACTCATTCTTTACACAAGTCTATCGAGGGAAAGGTGCATGATGGTGATTTTAAAGGGGCAATTCGGTTGTTGTTATCGGATTGTTCTGTTGCTCCAAATAATGCGGAAACTAGGGATGCTTTGATTCGCAAACATCCTTTACCGTCTCGTCCTTTGATCTTGCCTCCAGAGCCAAATCGTGCCAGTGTTTTTCTGACAGTCAACTCTTCAGAAGTTTTGGCTGCTTTGGGGTCATTTCAGACTGGTTCAGCTTCGGGGCTGGATGGTCTGCGTCCGGACCATTTGAAAGAATTAACTTCGACCTCGGCTGGAGACAACGGGATTCGGTTGGTGGAGGCGTTGACTAGTTTATGTAATTTTCTTTTAAAGGGTTTGCTCAATCCTATTGTATATCCATATTTATACGGAGCATCATTGTGTGCTTTGAGGAAGAGGGATGGTGGAATTAGACCAATAGCGATCGGTTCCACAATTCGACGTTTGGTCTCAAAGATTGCTTGTAGCGCTGTGAGGCGAGACGCATCTTTCTACCTGCAGCCTCAACAATTGGGCTTTGGCACTGCTGGTGGCTGTGAGGCGGCCATACATGCCACACGATGGTTTTGTACAACGAACAAAAATTCAAACAACGTCATTGTTAAACTAGATTTGGAAAATGCATTTAACAGTGTAGAAAGAGACGTTATTTTAAACGAGGTATTGGAACATACACCTCATCTTTTTCCATTCCTGCACCAATGCTATAGCTCACCTAGTCACCTTTTCTTTCAAGAAACGTCAATAGACTCTAAAGTTGGTGCACAACAGGGAGATCCCTTGGGACCATTAATTTTTAGTCTGGCTATCCAAAAAACCATTTCCAGTTTAAGATCTCCCCTTAACGTTTGGTATTTAGATGACGGTACTCTGGGTGGTCCTCCTGATGTTGTAGTTGCGGACGTACAAACGTTGTACGATAAATTTAAAGACCTTGGTTTAAAGATTAATACAAGAAAGTGCGAGTTATTTGTGTGTGGTGAACAGGCTCTTACTTCAGTTCCGGTCTTCCAAGCTTTGATTCCGGTATGATGGTAGTTGACGATTCAAACGACTCTTTTGGGAGCTCCAATTTTCGAAAAAGCTGTGCCTTCGGTCATCCGGGAAAAAATTACATCTTTTGTGGCTTCACACGAAAGGCTTAAGTGCTTGTCTTCGCATGTTGCTTTAGTTCTCCTTCGTAACTCCCTTGCGATTCCTCGAATGACTTATATTGTCAGAACTAGTCCAACTTGGTTATTCCAAAATGAAATCAATGAATTCGATAATGCTGTGCGAATGTCTTTGGAGTCGGTGCTTAATGTCAAGCTTAGTGATCGGCAATGGATCCAGGCTTCGTTACCTGTTCGTCATGGGGGTCTTGGTATTCGCCGTTTGGAGGATGTGTCGCTGCCGGCATTCTTGTCGTCCTCGCATGGGGTAATTAGTTTAGTCGCTAAAATACTGTCAACGAATGGTTTTGCCGCATGCGGGTGATGCCCGGTTGGCCTGGTTAGCGAGATGTCTGAATTCATCTCTTCCAGATAGGCCCGAGGTACAGAGGTTGTGGGATGAGGATGGAGTACGTATACTTTTTAAGGAGTTGGAAAGTCAGTCAAGTGATGTAGATTTGGCGCGATTGAGGGCTGCGGTCCAGCCCGAATCTGGGGCTTGGTTGCATGCGGTTCCATGCCCTCATATGGGAACCCACCTAGATAACAACTCCTTGAGAATAGCTGTAGCACTTAGGTTAGGTTGTGCTGTTTGCGAGCCACATCGCTGCATTTGTGGCGTAATGGTGTCGTCTGATGGGCATCATGCCCTGGCATGTACTCGTTGTGCAGGCCGTGTGCCTCGCCATAGCGCAATTAATGACATAATACGCCGCGCTTTAATATCAGCTAATGTGCCTTGTGTGTTGGAGCCCCCGGGACTTTGCCGCACGGACGGTAAGAGACCGGACGGTTTAACTTTAATTCCGTGGCAGAGAGGAAAATGTTTATTATGGGACGCCACATGTGTTAGCACTTTTGCGGCGTCGTATCTCGGTAACACAGTAGGGTCACCGGGAGCGGCTGCTCGGGCGGCGGCCGGACAGAAATGTTCTAAATATTCCATTCTGTCCGCACAATATCTATTTGTTCCGGTCGCTGTTGAGACGGCTGGTCCTTGGTGTCCTGAAGCTAAAGTTTTAGTGGCAGAGATAGGACGCCGTTTAAAAGACTGTGGATATGACTACCGCTCGGGGTGGTACCTGGTTCAAAGGATTTCTATAGCTATCCAAAGAGGCAATTCCGCTAGTATTATGGGAACCTTTGAGCCGGGTACAATCAGGGGCGGCATTTTTGAATGACTGTATTAATTTTGTACTATTGTTTTTGAATTAAATTAATAAATATAATGTCTATGTAGTGTTTCTTTATTTAGGTGTGGGGAGTCTTCCGGGAAGCACGTCTGTTCTGGCGGGTGGGCAGCAAATGTAGCCGAGGTCGCTCGGACGCCGATATCTTCCCTATCATTCCCGCTGTGTTGCGCCCATTGGCCAGAGCATCCTCGGACTCTGCCTCGGAGACTGCCTCTACACCCTCTGCTCCATTTGGTAATCTCATTTCCTATCCGTTACTAGTAAATGCTGCGGTGAAGTCAGTTTTTTAACGCTGAAAACCTTTTATTTATAGCTACTTAAATCTTTTGATAGTCAGCAATGTAGTATACGGCAAATGGTAAAGTATGGTGTAACCATTGCCTTCTTCGATCTATGATCGAAACACAATCCTTATTAGAAACAGTGGCGTGCAGTGCATATCATAAAGATATTTTGATTCGACATTGTCTAGCATAGAATAAGAATCGCACGGTCTCATTTTTTTTTAAATCTATATTTTCAAGTAACCAAAGATATTTTCCATACAAAACTATCGCAGTAAAGACACGTTTGTCCACACTATGGCAAATCTCTGTGCACGACACAATGGAAGGTGAAGTCATTCTAATACTCATATTATTATAAAGATAACCACCGGAAAATGATCTCGCGTCTCTAACATTACTGAAAAAAACGCAGTCAGGTTTTGATATTAGTCTACGGCTCTTTAAGAAAGTTAATTATTTAGTTATAATATCAAACTTTACTTTTTAAATTTTTGTATTTTGTACAATAAAGGTTAAATAAATAAATAAATTACAGCTCGTCGCTGGACCGAAGAAGAGCTTGAGGAGGAAGACGAAATCGGCAAGGCGTGCAGCGACTCTACATCGTCCCCCGGAACATCAGTATGTCCGGAAGAGTTCCGTGCCCGCGCTAGCACAGATTCCCGCTTGCCTCCCCGACCCGCGAGACCGCGCTACCCACACCCGGGTAGACCCCTGCCGTCTCCAGTGAGGAGAATGAGCGTCTCTATGAAGGGGAACAACCTAAGCACATATTAAATTAAAAAAGAGGAATTTTATACACCTAAAACTGTTGTGTTAGTGCTGGTTCTGACCAGACTCGCCCCTTCTTATAACCTGGAAGACATCTTTGTTTAAAGATCACCGATAACAGCTTTCACATTATAACTAGCAAATAAAGTATTTCGTTGGCAAAAAATAAAAGTACAAATATTTCTTATACTTAATTGTTATACAAATGAACCATATAGGTTGATGTTAGTTATATCTAAAATTTTAGAAGCCTTTTAATGATTTCATATGCAAAGATAAACCTAAATAACGCTAAGTATTGACTTTCGTGGACATATTATATGTTTTTAACCGTATTTGCTGTATGTGCATCGAAAAGTTGCGGGTAATAGCTATTTATTGGTTATAAAACATCTGTGCAAGCTTTTGTTGATTGTTTTATCAACTAAAGCTTTTGTTGTGGATTTCGTCTATATTTATTAATGTTTACATTATATAGAGGTAAGCAGTTTACTGGTACATGGTTAGGTACTAAATTTCTATGTCGATTTGACTGCCTAAAATTTTATTATTTTGCATACATATAATTATGTACTTAATATTAATTAAATACTACTTGTAGTTATACTAAGGGTATTATTTACCTTATTACATTATACGTAATTTATTCTTCTTTCGTGATTTTTATTTTTACATTACACCTTTTGAATTGAATAAGCAATTATTTTTGAGAATTATTATTTTATTTTTAAAATCACAACGAATGGAATTTTCTGAAAGGTCAAACGTGTGACGTCAGGGACATCCATCAATTTTTTTTCTGTTACTGACTAATTATGCCTGCATGCGATAATTTCCGCATATCGACGATGGATTGGCTATAATCCAAACGTCATCATGGTCATGGTGACCATGTGGTCCCTTTGCCTAAGAAAGAGATTTATTCTTTTTCTTGCTACAGGAATTGAAAAAAAAAATAATTTAGTTAGGAAACCGCCATTTGGGGCAAAAATAGACTGTGAATTATTAAATTACGTTTTTTTTAAAGTATTTCATGCTACCTTGATTTCCAAGTGATCAATAGATGTCGTTAATATGTCACGGTATTGGGCAAAGAATTTGGAATCGCGCGCGGTTTTTTTTTTAATCTATGGTATTGGGCGAACTCTATAAGTACACTAAAAATCGGTGCGTTTCTTTGTATGGAGGTTAAATATTTGTGTTTGAATAGTATTCTATAATCTGTGATGGTAACTGTGTTTTAGAATAACGATGTAGAGTGAACACACATTTACTTAATTACAGAAAAATTCAACTCTCTGTCTCAAAATGAACTTAATTTGTTGAAGCTACAGTACCCTAAGTTAACTAATACGTAGTCCAGTCGAAATAATAAACTTCTGTTTTTAAAATCGGTTAAACATAAAACATATAGCACAAGGAGACTATTCCAGTTTTATAACGTATCAGCAGCAGCAGTGCCATTGAAATGCCATAGTAACGAATATAATTGAAAGTATCAAGTAAGTAGGTATATATTTATACCTTTTCCCCTGATATACTGTTTCTAACTACCTACAGTTCCGGTTATTAAGTACCTATGGACGGATAACCTAGGAGTCCACAACATTGACCCAGCCCCAGCTAATTTGTTACTTAGCTACTTGATAAAGATTCCAATGTCCAATGTATGGGACGTATACACCTACGTCTACTCTAAATAAAAATTAAGTTAAAAAACTATAACCCGACTACGTGGTGTCTAAAAAGGATGAAACAAGGAAATAATTTAGATACAAATCCAGAAATGTATAGGTACAATACACGGCTTTACCATGACCATTTTGTACTTATACATTTCTGGATATCTATCTAAATTATTTCCTTGTATCATCCTTTTTAGACACCACGTAGTTGGGTTATAATTTTTTAACTCAATTTTTATTTAATACTTTTCCGTTTCCCGAACGGAAATGACTGGACCGCGTGAAATTACCTCTTTACGAATGCATTTTAAACATTACTACCTATATTTTAACTTATACAATATGAATTATATACATATTGTAATGTGCTCGCCAAGACCTTTCTTTTGATACCAAACACGTGATGCCTATCTCAGTTTAATTTTATTTGCAGAAGAAAACCGATCTGAATGCCGATTTTTTACAATATTGTACACTCAAGGGAATCATATGAACATAAAGGTATTTGTTTCCAAAGGTAACGAGGCTGATGATAACTTACCGACTGGGATGAAAGACCCTACGGTCCGTAGGGGATTGAATCTCTCTCAATAGGCTATTTAACTATGTGTAAGTATATATAAATGTTTAGGCTTTGTTTGGACTATTTAGTAGATGGTTTATGTGAATTTTACACAAAATAGGTCAAGAGGTTCTTCATTTATAACATTTTTTTAATTTTGCGCGGGTTAAGCCGCTGCCAAAAGCTAGTATAGTTGCTTAGTAAAAGTTGCAAACCTTTCACTTTTAGATCAATCTAATCTTAAGTAAGACTAAGTATTCGTTTAAGTTAACCGTGCTATACGTTTTACCACATGATACTTAAAATTGCTTTTATAAATAGCCTGTAAACGAATATTAAGTTACGTGGTTTTCCCGGCGCGAGAGGCAATGAATCAATGTTAATAATAAACTTGTGATATAACAACGTTACACAATAGGAACAAATATAAAACATCGCGCACACGGTTTCACGGTGGTTCTCATCTCGCTGGGTCCCACGTCGACGTTTGACAGATGAATATTTTATTGACTGTTCTGCCCACTGAACTGCACTCGAGCTTCACTCCTGCAATTTGGTGCTACAATTACTTAGGCAATCGTAGAAGATCATTTCAAAAGGTCCGTGTAACTACTCGATACTCTACGATCATTTACATTTTGAATTTGCCAACATGTCTGTATTTAGGTAGATGTGACTTTTCCTTGGTACTTTGTAAATGAATAGGAAGGTAACTAGGTAGTACAGATTAGGAAATAGTACAAGGTACAGGGTTCTTCTTAAATATCAATACATAATAAAACCGTTAGATTCAATAGTGATAAGCCAACTAGCGCCACCAATCATTTTTAACCCCCGACGCAAAAAGAAGGGTGTTATAAGTTTGACGTGTCTGTCTGTCTACCTGTCTGTCTGTCTGTCTCTGTCATCATAGCTCCCGAACGGATGAAGCAATTTCAATTTAGTTTTTTTCGTATTAAAGGTGACTTACGGGCGAGTGTTCTTAGACATGTTTGACGAAAATCGGTTGAGCCGTTTAGAAGTTGTGGGGGTGAAAGTGGGGAAGAACAACCGAATGTCTGCAAATATACTTGAGTAGGGTCTCAAATAAAAGCACATCACGTGCACATTACAAAATAATATGTTTAATGTGAAAACCGGTTGAGCTGTTACAAAGCTCTGGGGGTGTAATTGGGGAAAATAGTAAATACCTAATGTCTGCAAATAATATGTGAGGGTAAATCAGTCGACCGTCACCACTAAAAAGAAAATGTGTCGTGGGTTTTTTTTTATTTTAAATTTAATGTTTAAAATCTAAGAAGGCAGGTCCCTAGTAAATAACGTTTAGTATTTTTGGTATTACTTTTCATTATTTTTTCTTTGGTCAATTCAGAAAAAAACTGACAGAAAAAAAGTGGTCACTTTTGGCGGTTACGAGTTGTTCTTTTTAGACACTCTTTAAGTAGTGGAGTTATAGTTTTTTTTACTTATTTTTTATATAATACTTTTCCGTTGCCTGAACGGAAATGAAAGTCGCTATTCGCGAAATGAATACGACCACTATACGACTGCTGCATTTTAAAATTACTTACCTATAATTTGACTTAAACCACATACGATTTTAAAACATATTTGTAATATGCTCGTCAAGACCTTTCTTTTCATAACAAACACGTGAAGATAAACTCAATTAATTTATTTGAGGTTTAAATTAATTTTAATCTGAAGTTTAATTCGGTCAGAAATAATTGTTTTTGCCTAAAAAACGAAACCGACTTCAATTCCTTAACTAAAAAGGATGAAATAATTAATACATTGTTGTTTAAATATGCTTTATATCAAACATTTTAATAAATCTGAAGTCGGTGCCGGTTATTTTAATAAAATATGCTAATTAACGAGCCAGCAGCTAGTCAACGAATTCGTAAAATTGGCACCAACTTCAAATTTATTAAAATGTTTGATATGAAGCATATTTAAACAACAATGTATTAATTATTTTATTCTTTTTTAGTAAGGCATTTAAGTCGGTTTCGTTTTTTAGGCAAAAACAATTATTTTATACTTTTTAGTTTTGATGCGCAATGCCTTACAACTAAAAAGTTGTAAACACTTTGCATTTTGGAAAGTCGGGTAAACGTCATCAGCGTCGTCTCACCTTATTGTCATGGAATATATCAAAAACTACCCAAATCGCAATAAAACTTGAAGAGTTCCCTCGATAACTCCATGATTCCATCATCAGATCCTGATCTGATGACTATGGAATCATCAAGAAAATATACGCTTTCTAACAAAAAAAGAATTTTACAAATCGGTTCAGAGGCCTTCGAGTAATCGAGGAAGATATATTGCAAACAAAAAGTTGTAAATACCTCGCATTTTTGAAAGTGGGTTAAATTTTCCATTTTGTCTCACCTACGTCTCACCTTACTAACATGGAATATGTCAAAAAATACCCATGCCAAATACAAAACTTGAAGAGTTCTCTCGATTTCTCCATGATCCCATCATCAGATCCTGACCTGCTGAATATGGGACCAATTGGAA
Source organism: Apomyelois bistriatella (assembly GCA_947044815.1). Taxonomy (NCBI): domain Eukaryota; kingdom Metazoa; phylum Arthropoda; class Insecta; order Lepidoptera; family Pyralidae; genus Apomyelois; species Apomyelois bistriatella. Next base: position 7,324,727 of record OX345693.1, read on the forward strand.
AGTATACCATCTCGAACTAAAAAAAAATTTTTCAATTCGGTCCAGCCGTCTTCGAGTAATCCGGTAACATACATAAAAAAAAAAACATACCGACGAATTGAGAACCTCCTCCTTTTTTTTGAAGTCGCTTAAAAATATTGATACAATGTAGCCTATGTCACCCGGGCTATTTTTACGAATCTTTTGACACCTTATTTATTAAAATCGGTCCAGTAGTTTAGGTGCTATGACGAACATACATGTATAACTTCCTTTAAAAAAGTTTGCTCAGTTAAATTATTTTCCCTTAATACAACTAGATTTATCATAATTAAAATAAAGGCTTTTTTGTCGTCTTGTCTGCGTTATTATATTTGTGAGAAAAATACTTGTGTAATCCTCTGTGTGTTTGTTATTCTACACTCTAACCGCTAAAGTGACATACTTATACGAAATTTTGTAAGGAAATAATACGGATGGGAGGAACCACCGCTGGCGTAAGAAAATACTGACAAATACATATAGCAATATTGACAGTGTTTCCTTTAAAACTAAAATAAACCAACCTGACTGTGCTTAAAACAATCACAACAGAGGCTCAGAGCCCAGCGAGTTTTACTACTACATTTCCAGTCATAACATCGTAAAATGCGGCTCATCGCAGACATCGACTTGGTTGCATATTAGTTCTTTGACTCCAGTCCTGTGAAGTCTGTAATTTGCCAGGACCGATGTACGAAACACCTCGCCAGCATGCTACATTTTATAGTTTCTGGAATAGTGAATGGCAAGCCAAAACTCATCTTTTTACGAGTCGTGAGAATGATTTACGAACCAAGTGCGCATACAATGTTTCATTTTCAATAGCATCTTAGGAATTGAAGATATTGTTTCTGAAACGGAAACTGACAACTTCACAAGTTTTCACCATACCTTGAAAAAATTCTACCTTGAGCCCCTTTATTTCACTGATTTTATACATATTTTGTCTTGGTGGTCCTGTACAAGATTGGTCTGTACCACAGAAATTATAAATTAGGATGTCTGTACGTATCCCTGAGTGTAGTTGCTGGAATTGTCATTGATAATAGAAAAATCATGCTTGACAGTGCGTTCCTAAACTTAAGATGGATAGAGCAAATCACATAAGTAATTATTGCTATAGAGAAAATTTTCTGTGTTTCTTAGCTACGATAAAGGTACGGAGGTGTTCTTTTATACAGATACTTATAATATTTTTTGAAAAATATGTAAATCTTGTACAATAAGACAGTTATCTATCAACTTGCAGATAAATATCAAGGATCAATCATCCTGAGTCACGGTTCAGCCAGGGTTGTCTGTCTATTTCTGCCACTAACTTGCATTTAATGAGGCGTTGTTATTATTCGTTACTAATAATCTGTCCTTGTCATATTGCAGATTGTGAACATCAATCATATGCATTTTAGGTACCCTATCTACGTTCTGTTCACGACGACTCAATTTGGAACAAAGAATTAGGGCAGTGATTTGAAACGACAACAGACGTTATGCTGGTGACGAATTTGCATCTAACTAAAGCAAAGAGCGGATGTTGCAAGGTTGGTTTTCTTAAAAGGCTCTCTGGTTAGGTGTCATATACTTGCCTATAGAATGCAAAGCAACGGGCATTTTCTTCTATCTCCCATTCTCTTCTTTTGTTGTCAATGTTGTCACTCTTTCGTTCCTGTCGGCGGATAGAAAATACTTATTGACTAATGTTGCACAATGATTATAACATAACTTACAAGCTAGGTAAACGTGCACGTTTACCTAGCTTGTAAGTTATAACCATTGTGCAACATTAGTCAATAAGTATCAATAAGTACTAGAGAGTAAAGAAGAATACAGGTTAACATAAAATGCAACATGGAGAGCTTGCTCGTGTGTGTCCAATGCCAAGTATCTCTACTTAGGTTTTTATAAGACATCTTTGTTTAAAGCAGTCTAATTAGGTACCTAAGTAGAATTAGTTATATATGCACCTATTACCTACTCATTAACACTTCCTTTTTCACGCAGGCAAAGTATACGCAAAAATTATTTAAAAAAAAAAACATGTTTTATCGAACTCTCAATAAGTACCTATTTAATTGAATGGCATGTGTCCATTAATAGCAACATGATAATAGCAAAATCTATAAATAAGTAGAGATTCCCGAACATGTCTGGCTGGAGGCGCCAAGCCACCAGCGCCAGGCGTTCCATACACTGACAGCTTTCAAACTTATCGACCACGACCACCAATTAAATTGTGTAACAGACAAGGGTGTGATAACGAAAACATATGTAAACAAGAAACGTTAGGATAGGGAGCTGACCCGGTTTTCACTGTCGGGACTTTCGTTGTCGCTTTTGTGTTAAATGTAGGTATAATTTTTGGACGATCAATACCTAAATTCGTTTACCTTAGCTATTAATCGGTAAAAAGTGTTATATGCATGAGACACGTAATTTAAACGTAACGAGTAGATAGGTTTGCGTTTACTCGGTGCGAGTTTAGTCTCGCGATAATCTTAAAATAAATTATTGCATACAGACATCCCCACGACATTTTGCGACAAGCGAGCGACACACTTAAATTGCAATTAATTCTCATTAGCATGTAAGGAACTTCATATGTCAATAAATTGACAAGCTGTTTGTAAATAGCGCTACTATATTAAGTGCAACAAAGTATTGCAAAGAATCTGATATTTATAGCTCGGAGTCAGTGACTCGAAGGATGCGCTGGTGGCTCTCATCAGTCAGTGAACCCTGGGCATCTCTTGAGATGGAACTATGGATACAGCTGTTGCAGAGAACAAGTTAGGTTGTGTCTGGGTGAAGACCTGTAGAATTTTTTTTTAGTTTGTTTCATCGCTATTCGATTATCGCGCTTTTACAATGTGTTCCCATACCAACCCAGCACAGCACATCTCTGGTGGAATGGAAAAGCATCCCGCCAGTGACATAGGCAGAGAGTATTATATAAAATTTGTATCAAAATATTTTATAACGGATTGAAACCTCAGTCATACAAATTTCTATCTTACACCCACATTCAAGGTCTCTGCTTAACCCAAAGGTTGGCTGCTGTTAGGAAATGCTTTTAGCACTAAGTCCGCATTTTGTGCCATACATTTGTATTTTGTATAATAAATAAAAATAAATAAACAAACTAACGAATTCGAAAAAAATATAATGAGACGGATATGATAGGACTTAGTAGTATGGTAGGACAGTGGACACGACTCTATTATGACAAGCAAAATGAAAAAATACACAAGCTAATTTTTTATGACAACCCAAAAGAAAAAATATATTTGATTGGTTCAACCACAGGTACTATTACTAATTCTTTGACCACAGGTTCAACTTAAATTTCGGGCACAGACTAGGGAGGACATACTATTCCTAGATTTCGGGGTTTTGGCGCCTAGCTAAAGTAGTATATCGTCGTTGTAGTCACTTTCTAAAATTTGTGCTTTTTCGAGTAATTATTTGTGCATAATAAGAAATGAATAAAAGCATGAGTATTGAGAAGTGGTAGGTACAGTGTCGAATAGGTGACTTCAATCTTTGTCAAAATACTATGATATTATGTCTCTCATCTTAGCGCTTTCCCGGTCGCTTCCTTAGCCGACTGGTTCAGAGCCCAGGTTCGATCCGCTTTTCGGGATGTATGTGTGTATGTTACATAAACACGATGAGAGAGAGATCATCATGCCAAAGAATTATACCAACAGTTGGCATGCTCTGCAGCCTGAACGGCTCTAATGCTGTGATGTGAGTGACACAGAGTATTATAAAAAAAAAACTATTTGACAGATTTTTGGCGCTAAAGTCTAATGTGTGTTGTGGGTTTTATTTTAGCTTTAGAAGTGTCGTTAGATTTGTATTTACTGTATGAGTGGAGAGGCACTGGATATTTAAATGCAGTCGGGTACATATTTTGTTTTTTTTTTAATCATTTTTACAGATTTTTCCATTCGATTGCTGCTATTTCCTAGCCTTAAACTTTCGGAGAAAGTTTATATTATGAGGAAAACCAGATTTCTAGGTTTCTAAGATCCGGCGACATTGACCCCGTTCTGATGATTTCCAGCTTAATGGATGCATAATGGTTTCCAGGAGGACCTCGGTTTGTTGTGGATACGCGGGGGGCGGGGCGCGGCGCGGGGCGTGTCGAGGCAGCCGCGCCGCCCATCAGCCTCGTCTGTTATATAGCCAGCGGCGCACGCGTCGGCGGCAGCATGAGCTAAGCCGGCGGTGTTCGCCAACGCACGCAAAGCCCGGGCTCGTCGCGCGCGCATCGTCACGGTTCTGCGTTCGGCTACAGCTGCAGCTGACGGAGACTACGCTTGACGTCAACACCTCATACCTCCAATACCAAAAAGGTAGGTCATTTTCAAAGCTTCAAGTTTATAAACCCTTAGAGCAGATTTTAATTTCATTGAATTGTTTTTATTTTTGTAAGCACCAGATGACTTGGAAAATTTTAGTTTAAAAATAGTTAAAATTGTACGACACTAAAATCCTTTGCAAGCAATATTTAAAAAAAACGTAGGTACTTACGTGTAATTTAGAGTGCAATTTAGATGTAACGCTTTCACCTTACGGTAAAGCCAACCAGTTATTTGATCGATTTTATTGAACTTTGGTACCTACTGGTACATTTAAACATATACAATTCTGGTGACCACCCGTGGGAAATTTGTGAGACCCGTTACTGAAGTTTCTAAACTACAAACCTCAAACACACCTAGCCAGCCCACAGCTCAAAAAATATTTTACTATTTAGGTATATATTATAAATAAATGCAAAATTATGTCTGTCTGTATAAATATATTCTAAATCCATACTAATCCATACTAATATTATAAATGCGAAAGTCTGTCTGTCTGTCTGTCTGTCACCTCTTCACGGCTAAACTGCTGGACCGATTTGGTAGGGATGTAGTTAACGACCTGAGGTCAAACATTTGGGCGCGATATAACCGAGTCCCACGGTGGGCGAAGCCGCGGGGAACAGCTAGTACTCTATAAAGGTAATATGTAGTGTTGGGAAACGACATAAACTAGGTACTTTTTGGCGCGATTTAACGGAGTTTTACGCGCGTGAGACCAATAAGAGACCGAATCAGAGTAGAACGAATTATGGGATAAACAATTCAGATGGACGAACTTCAAACTTGTATAAAAACGGTAAGAATACTTTGCGACAATATAACTACTCACTCAAAGTTATGGTCTAACACGGTTTTTATATCTATTTTGTAATATACAGGGTTGCAGAGTACACACTGTTAACCTGGATACAGGTTCAGTATCATGAGTAGGCTTCAAAATAACTATATAATAATAACATTATTTTTTTTAAGTAAATTAATTGATAAAATCCACGTTTACAGTAAATACCGTAACAATAAGAACAAGTAAGCATACTGTACATAGATCTTGTCGCACGCGCAGCCGCGCGTTTTGGAACAGTAGGGTGAATCATTTTAACGATCTTTGTGGGAATAAAATATCTTAATTTTATCATTAACCTAATTAGTTTTTTTTATTATGAAGATTTTCCACTAAGTATTTGAATGATAACGGTATTACCCTGCCACCCTGTATATAGGACCTTTGGTGAACTACTCTTTAGCGCGATATAATAAAAGTTCTAAGCAGCTAGCAATGTTTCTTCGTGTATCTAATGGTTAAAATTGAGAATTAACCTAATGCCAAAGTATCTATCAGTAGATTGAGTGCAAAGTTCATGGTCTTTCAGTCATAAATATCAGAATTACCATTGCCGCTGGAACCGGACATATGATTGATTGTGTTTCTTCTTACTCTATTTCTTTAAGCATGTACATGATTTATTTGTGGAAAAGTTTTAATAAACAAGTATACCACATGCATTTCTACTATAAAAACTAAGTAACTATTACTCGCACCTCCAAATGCCCTTTTCCAGTTCTTTTTTAATTTACCTTTATTGTCCCACTGCTGGGCAAAGGTTTCCCCCATCTCCTTCCAAACCTCTCCAAAGTTAAATTAATTAATTAACTTCATCCAACAATGTAGATTACAAGAACGAAAAACAAACGTATTTAACGTAAAAGTAATTAAATACAAACAAAGTTATTATTTAACTGTGTAATTAAGTATGAATATATATATCAACAATTGCAAGGAAGTATATTAAAAAAATTTAAACAATTATGACCTGAACTGAAAGTTGAAACTAACAACAAAATAAATCAGGCAATTTAAATTTATTCCTGGTAGCTTTTTGCTGTTGAAAAAAAAAAAAAAAAACAATCAAAAAAAAAAAGAATATAATTTTATGGTGTAATTAGTAGAGTTTTTTATGATCTGACCCGTCTGTATTATCAGTACCTACATGGTTCTGTCTACCCCGTTCAAAATAGACTGGAACAGATAATGTCACTAGTCCACTTAAAAAAATTAAAATGTCTCAATAAAAATTATTGCTACGATGTACGTTACATCACATAGTTAATTAATGTGATTTTAATAGTCATAAATAAATTAAGATTACAAAATCTTTAATTTGAAAAACAGTAATGGGTTATGAAATATACGATTACTTAGCTGATTAGAGTTTACTCAACTAATTAATCGTGAGATAAGTTTAAAACTGTCGCCTATCTACGGATTATATATACGCTCTCATAAAGTAAACTTTAAACTACAATGTAGAGGTACAATGTATTTTATTGTAGGAATCTCATTCAAAGATTTGAATGGTGACTTTGACACTGCTCGAGTTGGCATCTTCCCAATTATTCCCAAGCAGGTGAGCCTCAAGATAAATCAAGCAAAACATAGGTTATATTATCTGAATGTCCATGTTGCACACACACTTACTTTTTAACTATCGTAATTTTGTTATTTGGCAACTTAATTCTAGAAATTATTAAAGTGTCACTAAGTAGAGCTGTACGTGTCATATTGATACATCACTATCACTAGGTACATAGTATAAAACAAAGTCCCTTTCTCTGTCCCTATTCCCTTTGTATGCTTAAATCTATAAAACTACGCAACGGATTTTAATGCGGTTTTTTTAAATAGATAGTGATTCAAGAGGAAGGATTTTATGCCCATGCGAAGCCGGGGCGAGTCGCTACTGTAAAATAAAATGTTTGCAAAAGTGACTTTTTGTTGATTGCATTGCTATGCTAATGTTAACTTTATGGAAATAAGACATTTTCTGCAGCATATGGAACGCCATATGCAACGAAATGATCCTAGATTTGTGTTTCGTTTTCTATTTGATACCCTGTAAAACACGCTGGACTTTGTAACTTCACTATCATCACTATATTACATAGTGTAAAACAAAGTCGCTTCCCGCTGTCTGTCCCTATGTATGCTTAGATCTTTGAAACTACGCAACGGATTTTTGATGCGGTTTTTTTAATAGATAGTGAGATTCAAAAGGAAGGTTTATATGTATAATACATGTATTTTATAGCATTGCACCCGTACGAAGCCGGGGCGGGTCGCTAGTATAATGATAATTTACCACTATAAACTTTACTAGTAAGAGTAAAAACGGTCCATCTAGGTTACAGCAGTGATGGGAAAGTTTGTAAATAATAATTTACTGCAGTTTCGCAAAACATGCTTAGCACCGTCGTAAAAGGCAGATAGTTAGTAGGCACAATTAGTTATAAATCAGTCGCGTCGTAATCGTAACCAGCCTGAGGGAGTTCTGAGAAACGAAACCAATGCGTTTACTGTCAGGCTTTACAACAACCATTCTCGTAATTTTTATAGCTATTTACCACATAAACCTTGTACAATCGTAGTACTGTATACAAACGTGAGAAAGGTTATCGAATAGCTTGCCAGTGTTTACGAGTACTCGCGAGAACGTACTACAAGCAATAAACGATATTTTTCATAAACGGTCCTTGTAAATGTCTCTCGTGTAGGTGTTTGAACTTCGGTAGGTCAACTTTAAAATTGGAGCCGAAGGCGGTCATTATTCGACTGCAGACGAAAACATCAGTGACCTCTAGTAGTTGATTGTGAGGGTCAATCCACCTGCCTTAGTACATCGGCGCTTGACTATTACGTGATCGGTCTTAGTTTCTAAGGAGACTTGCTTCGGAGAACTACCTTCGACGATAATTTTGTTTATATACAAACATACTTATAAATCGGATACAACACGAGAACACGATCTTATTAATCGTGTTACGATTACGTACGACGACGTTATGTAGGTTTGTGTCTCGGGAGATTCTCGCTAATGTCTGGACGAGTGTATCGTATGAATCATTAGATCACACACATCGCCTGTGAGAGAAACCGTGCATCTAGTTTTTAACCGACTTCAAAAAAAGGAGGAGGTTCTCAATTCGTCGGGATGTTTATTTTTATTTTTTTATTTTTTATGTATGTAATCCGGTAGGATTACTCGAAGCCGCCTGGACCGATTTGAAAAATTCTTGTTTTGTTAGAATGGGCATACTTTCTAGGTGGTTCCATAGTCAGATCATATCAGGATCTAATGATGGAACCATGGAGTTATCGAGGGAACTCTTCAAGTTTTATTGCGATCAAGTGAGACGATGCTAATGACTTTTATCCGACTTTCCAAAATGCAACGTCTTTACAACTTTTCTAGTTGTAAGGTAATGCTTATTCAAAACTAAAAAGTAAAAAATAATTGTGTTTGAAAAAAAAAACGAAACCGACTTTAATTTCTGAACTAAAAAGGATAAAATAATTAATACATTGTTGTTTCAATATGCTTCATATTCATATCAAACATCTTAATATATTTGAAGTTGGTGCCAATTTTACGAATTCGTTGACTATATGTGCTGGCTTATTAAAATAAACGGCACCGACTTCAGATTTATTAAAATTTTTGATATGAAACATATTAAAACAACAATGTATTAATTATTTCATCCTTTTTAGTTCAGGAGTTGGAGTCGGTTTCGTTTTTTTGCCAAAAACATTATTGAGATTATTATTCCAGTCGCACTTGATCTCCCTACAAGTTCTCTATAGTGTCTCCTATCTGTTAGCATTCATGCTTTTATATATTTAAGACTCTCCCCCATCCTTAGGGGGGCTCATAACACACGTTACGCCTCGCTGGCCTTCTTCTCCGCCACACAGTCGCCGCTTATCTCCAATCTTCTTTTACCCTTCTTGGTTTTCCTCCTGTCACCCGGCGCTGCCTCTTTCGAGGCCGCTCCGGATTCTGTACCACCGTCGCGAGAATTCTTTAAGCCGCCTGAAGTTCGCCTCAGATCCTACGAGATCGCAGTAGGACACCGGTCCCACCCCGAGAGGGACAACTTTATCTAAAAGAATCCTACGCTCTTCCCTGTAAATGGTCCTCCTCGATAACTGCTTCCTCGCAGAAGCAGAGCTCCGAATCCGAAAGTTTCATGCGGTGAAGCTAGCCTATACTCAGATCAGTCGAAAACTACTTTCCGTGTATGAGAAATGAAAATGATTTTACAACGAATTGTAAGTTGGTATAATTCCTTGTATTATACTGAAGCCACTGACCGGCTATCATCAATTGGGCAAGCCGCTACACTTGATCCCACAATCTCCTTTGTTACCTACCTTCGCCTGCCCCTGCCCCGTCATGTGTCGCCATTTCCATGACTAAATAGCGTTAGGCCAAACTTAAAATTTAATCAAAAACAAGAATAAGTTAAACCAAAACATGGATTTTCTTGGGCATTGATATTTGAACTGGAGCTAAGACACAAAAATCATCTCTCTGGCGGTCCTAACAACATAAATCATAGTAATACTCCTAAACCTAACCTACTCTCCTGTAGGGTCTTGGGATAGGTCAGTAACCGGTGCGGGTTATTTTAAGGATCTTTAAGGAAACAATATCCAAAATTGTTGTAACATTATAATTTTAATTTTTAATAATTTATAACATTGAAATATGTACCTGTTATAAATTATAACAGGTACATATTTCAATGTTATTAATAATTTCTAATTAATATTTTGTAATTTTGTATAATCTGTTATTGTTCTGTGCGACTGAGAATGTAAAATTTGTTTTATATTGGTCAAATAGTAACCTGAAATAAATTCATCTAATTTTTTAATTTTTTTACTATTAAAATTTATTTATGGGCAAAAGCTAGTAAGTAAGTCATAATTTAAATCGTAGCGTAGGGATTTATTTTATGACTTACTAGCTTTTGCCCGCGGTTTCGTCCGCGTAAAATTCCCTCGGGTAAAGAGCTTTTTCCAGGATGAAAGGTACCCTAGCTATGTCCTTCTCAATACTCCTAGCTATGTGTATGAGAAATTTCAGGAAGATTGGTTCAGTAGATAGAGCGCGAAGAGGTAACAAACAAACAAATATACAAACTCACTTTCGCATTTATAATATTAGTTGAGATGTGGTTGGTTGATCTTTTTGTGAAAAAGTTGCATTAAAAAAATAAAACCAACCTAAATCTTGGGCCTTGTTGTGTGCCCTTTTAAGGTCAAATGAATAACCTCCACTGGAACCGCCGCCGCCGGTCGCCAGTCGTTTGTTTTTACCAGGCATAAATTGCATTTCTAAGAAGTTGCGAGCCCCGCCTGACCCAAAAAAACCGTTAGTCTATTGTGATCTCTGACGCCCGTCAAGAAACCCAACAGGATGGGAGTATACGAACATCAAAGGGAAATAAATAGTAGATTGTTATACAAGGGAAGCAAGAAATTCCCGTGCGAGGTATTTAGACGCCCGAGCGTAGCAAGGGCGGCTATAGTCTGAGCAGGGATTATTCCTTTTACCCGTGTTAAACACTCTACTTTTCATTTCAAATATAAGAAAAGTAAAAAAAGATTTTTTTCTAAAATTAATAATAGTAAAAACATGAGTAGTGCCAGTGCAGTATGTTCAGTTTTAAATTTTAAATAGTATAGGACATACCGCGAGCTTCATGGTGGCCTCTCCGTTCCGCTTAAGATTAGCGCACACCAAAAGCACTGCAGAAGGGTTACCATCAACTGTTTTAGCGAGTTTAGTTTTATCAAAACCATTAAAATAAAAAATTAAATAAACTTCTTAACGTAATGTTCAGGACCGTCGCGTTTGTACATGTGTTTATTTTTTACTGTATGCATATTCATGAAGTTAATATTTTAGTTCTTTTTTCTTCATATTTTAGTGTTATCAGAAAATGCTTTGCACTTAGTGAGTGCTGACCCTAATAAATGTTTTTTAAATTAACACTGGCTGTTTATACGTCCACATTTTTTTGTTGTTGAAATTTTTTGTTGCCGATTTCCTTCCAAATTCACAGGCAAAATTATGTTCTAATTTTGAAATTTATTTCCCGCCCTAAGGAAGAAAGTGATTACTATCCATAGTAATTTTTCGGCCCGTGGACATGAAGCGTTTTCCACCCTATACTATCAGTAATTATTTATTAAGGTGCGATAAGTATTCATAAAATAAGTATAAATAGCTTCTAATATAGGACACTTAAATAAATAAGTACGTACCAAAGTTCGTATTTATTACGGTTTAGATTTACCCTAAGGTAAAACCTTAAACCGCTATTAGCTATTTTCAATTACTTTCAATATTTAATTATAGCTTTTGGTGTGACGTTCTAAACTAGAACATACTATGTTCGCTAGGGATACCCTAATTTAAAATTTTATAAATCAATCAAAATCAAGATTCATAGAGTACACATAAAACATGAAGGTACTAAAATATCTAAAACTAGCACAACAGAGACCACTTAGCGGGAAAAATGTGATCACGTTCCGTATCGAGCGCAAACAAACATGCAACTAGACCTGTGTCAATATACGGTGTGCTGACTGTAGCAGCCGAAGCAGTAGCAAGGCTGCAGATCGACTCGAGAGATACATGTAATTATCCAATAGAGTGCATGAGTACCGGCGGCGGGGAACGGGGCCAGCGCGGGCGCAATGCCGGCGACTGCTGCGGGTCGCTCCACTGGGATCGTGATCCATCCAGTTGCTAATCAATTAAAACCTTGCAATTAAATCTGTAATATGTACAAAAAATCATAAAAAATTACAACAACAAAAACAAGTCGTAGTAGTGGCTTAATAAGCCACTACTAAGACATCACACCTGAACAAAATAAGATTTAAATTATACCTGTAAGTAGGTACAAATATTGCATCCAGCAGTAGTATTATCCAGTACAATTTCAGTTCTGGACTAAAATTTTCGAGCCATGCACCATAAACAATTTAACTCATTTAACTTCCCGCGACTCTCCTTATTTTACCTCTTGTACGAGACAAACAAGTATTTTACTTCGTGGATTTGTTTTTTTTTATTTGCTTGTACCTATATGATTTCAATATTCTTTGAGTGGAGTTCCCCGCAATGACGACTTGGACACGCGCTCTGCGTGTGACCACCTCACTACCGCGGCTGACACGTCACATTACACTATTCTCGTACTATACACACAAACGCAATCATATTAAATTCATGGTTTAAATTCACACCTATACAATTACAACTCTAAAGTTTCACGCATCTTTAAAGTCTTTAAAGTCAAATTATGATCGCATAATTTGACTTACTTTTAAGATTAAACTAAATCAGTCAGTAGATTAAGGAACCGACTGGACATTCCCGTAATAAAACCGAGAGGATATAACAGATTAGAGAAAATAAAGCAACTACCTACATCATTCACGAACATGGAAAAACAATAAGCGCCCAAGCAACGAGCCTTGAGAAAGACGAAAGAGAATGTTTTTTCCAACTTGACGTGTACCCATTTAATAAAAAGGCCTGGGTGCGGCCAGAATTCCGATTGCCCTTAATTTATGCAATAACAAGGAATGTCTTATATGATCGAAGGATTCCCTCAAAATCATTATCATATTAACATAACATTCCTTCCATTTCTTCCGATATGATATCGTGCGCCAAAACCAGGTTGGATGCCGTAGAGCGATTCCTGAGGAACCAAATTCTAATTTAATAGCAGTGCCCTTTTTATGATACGTACCTATTTAATATGCATAATGAGTTTAAAAATGCGTCTCTTCCAACGTAGTTTATAATTTAAAGAAATATCCAGTAATATCGTACAAGTGACAATCTTATCGTAGTTCTTAATTCATTGATCAACCCACCGCATCACGTCGCCTACTGTACAGTGTACAGCACCTACATGCAACTCACGACACGAGAAGCCGCCGACCACTAGCGAATGTTACTCTACTCCACTTTACACACAAATCATGTACTCACGTTGCAAACGAGTTCATATCTCCGACTCTCGGGCTATAAATAGAATCGTCTTCACATTCGTACATTATAAGTATAGAAGCAGTCATTACACCGTGATGTTAACAAAACCATTTTATCTAGCACCCACCCTTTACTATTCTTGGAATTGAACGGCACTTAACGAAAGGAAGAAGCTGATTTGCATTTTTATGAACAAGGAAGGTGATGTCATCCTCAGTTAGGCTGAAGAATTGCATTCTCTAAATTAAACCCACAAGACATTATATCAAAGTTAAAGTTTCTAACGTTTGGATTAATATTATATATTGGATTAATATTACTTTTAATTTATCGATATTTTTATTTTAAAAAAAAACATATTATACGAAGTAAGTAATTTAACAGTTGTGTTTAGTTAGGTAATCAATGCTTTACGAAACGTAATTAAAACATTCAATACATCTACTTCATTAGCTTACGTAAACAACTTATCTTTGATTAATAAATTACAATTTCATCAGACTTAGGTACTTAATTTATACACCGTAATTACTTGATTTACCCAATAACGAATAAAAGCAGAGCCTCTGAATTTCCCAAAGAACAGAATAAATATTTAGAAAATAGACTATCAAATGCAAACATAATTTTTCGAATCCGACCGTTCTTCCGTTCCAGATTTTAGGGCATTTAAGTTTATTTATGAAGGTAACATATGTATGTAGGTACCTCAAAAGACAAAAACGGAATACTTATAAGATCACTTTGTTGTCCGTCTGTCTATCTGTCAAACATTTTTACCAAGGCACGCATGTACGCGATTAAACGATATGACTGCAAATTTTGCAATTTCAGATGGGAATCTAAACCATTCCCTTCTTCCTGGGGTAATTCACATTGAACTAGAATCATGAAAATTGGTAAGAAGCAATATCATGCTGTTCATATTTAGAAATAAATCTAAACACTGTTGATTTTTAGAAAACATATAATTAAAGAAAGTTCGTTTTTACAAAAATAATAAAAGGAATGCAAAAATCTTAAAATAACCTGTTACGTCTTTTTATATTATGTGATAGTAGGAACTGTCAGGACGCGTCTGACTCGCACTTGGCCGATTTTTATTAATTATCTTTTCTATTGATCAGTTAAGAATACTCGTTGCCTATCGGTCAACATAGAAAGGCTCATGTAAGTTATTATTTCTGATTAAATTAAAGTAAAAGCTGTCATAATAATTATTAGGACATACCTAATGAATATTATGACAGTTTCCTGCTTTCGAAACGTGCCATTTTCCTCGAGACAACAAAACAATAATGTTATGTCAAGCTTGTACAGAATTTAGTTCAAAGCAACGTTTTGGTTTAAATGGAATATTGTAAACCGATAAACATCCACTAACAACATCACGTGTAGAATAGACGCCAATTTAACCCTTGACTTTTAATAATTAATAAGTCCTATAGATAAAATACATAACACCGAAACAATACAACAAACAAGTTATATATATAGTAGTACAAGAAGGATAAACAATAAGAAATCATTAGAATTGAATAAATGCATTTCACCGGGTGTAATGCACTTCGGAAATGAAAAAGTATCGAAGATGGGCGTTGGTGTATCAGGTTTCACTTACCCTTCGGTATAAAAGCGAGAAACTACTCGAATTACACCGCACTCGCTTCTCACGTTACAAAGATAATAGTTTATACTGGCGATAAACTAGTGACCTTTGCAATTACAGACAATCTATAAATCACTTCTCTGATTTCTAATATAAATTAATTTTGATATTAATAGTAATAACAACATATGTTTTACATAAAGACAATTATCAATTCAAGAGGTACTTGCTTAAGATAGATAAAAAAATATTTTTTGAAAATAATGAAGATCGTAGACAGTCGTAGCATGTCGTAGCGCAACTAGGAATTTCGTAGCCGCACGGCTACGACAGATCTACGACTATGACTACGAAGCTACGGTTTACGATCAATTAATTTATTTTAACTTGGATACATAAATGTCATTAATAAAACCCTAAAAATAGACCACGTATTTCCCTACTTATGAGTAGGTACCTATGTATCAAGCTTACTATTGTAGAAAAACTTTCGTTTAGTCTATAGCAATTGACATACACATAACAAATCCAAACGGGATTATTCATTATGATAAAGTTATTTTTATATGCGGATAAAATTTCTATACGGTAATGTTGTTACAGGGGTACAAAGTCAATATGGATATGAAGAGAGCAGTGCAGTTGGCGTTGGTGGCAGCGGCGCTGCTGTGGGAGGCGCGCAGCGGCGCCGCGCCCGCCGCCGCCAAGTTCTGCGGTCGGCAGCTGTCAGAGATCATGAGTAAAGTCTGCCACGCATACAATAGTCCCGCCTGGGATGTTCCTACAGGTATGTTGATCTTTTTATATATCACTGTGTAGACACACGGATTACCGTTGCATTTGACCACAATATTGTAGTCATCAGTACAATCAAACTATTGTTTCGTATTGATTATTGCTGGCGAACTGCTTGTTAAGGATAGGTATTTTTTACACAAATGTATAGTGTACAAGAAAAGGGATGCCTACTACTCAATATTTTTAACAGTGCTCGGCACTATCCAATGGGCTATATACCCGCTTACAATATAATGCTGAACACCTTTCAAAGTAATTTCAAATACGTTCAGTAAACAGACGTACCTAATAGTACATAGACACGAAACGCGACGGGTATTAGTTATATTTTTTTGTAAATATTGTGTAGTGAAGTGAAGGTTATTTACTGATTACAACTAGGTAAACAAAAAACTTATGTCATAGAATAAAAAATAATGATGCTTTAATGGATGGAGGAATGTAATTTATCTAATAACGAAAATGGGCTAAGTTTTTACAAAACAACAAGATACACAATTCACAGCAAATCAACTCAAAAACGAAATAGAATGTTAGGGTTTAGATATAAAATAAAAAATATAAAAAGGTTTATTACACATAAATTAAGTCCCTTAGATCAATATAAGTAAATACATACACAGGCAGGACATACCAAACTAGATTCTACCAATAGTGAAGATTGAAAACTAAACCATAATATCCGGGTCCGGGAGGCAACAGTCACTATCAATATTACTTAAAGGTCGCCACGGTTGATTAGTACTTCGATGACCATGTTATCTATCACGCGCCAAATAGTGCAAAATGGTTAAATATTTTGTGAGTTGTTTTACTCCATTATACATTCCGTTCATATCACTGCGAGATTATATCATCATTAATTGAGACAAAAACAATGGTGAGAAATATTTGTTGATACATGAGTATGTTTATTTTTAAATTTTTATTACATATTATTATAGATTATAGTTATTCAAAACTGATTTCAAAACGTTGTTATTTTTTATATAAGTAGGTACTTCTATATTTATACAATATCCGCAATCCATTTTATTGTTGTGTGTAAGATATATAAGTACCTACATTGTTTATTTTATACTTATCTATCTTCTATTCTATACATATAATAAAACAGTAAAATATTTTGTCTGTACTTTTAGTATTTTTGACTGAAAGGGATAGAGGGACACTTAAATGCATTTCTTGTAAAACATTTAAAGTTTGTTCAATCAAAATCGGTTTATTAGAAAAAAGTTATCGTTATTTGAATGAAATCAAGGCATACATAAGTTTTCCCGCAAAAATATAGCAATTTCAAACGAAAATTCTTTTTTTGTGTTGGTTATTGTCATGAAAACGAAAGAAAACGGATTATTTGAGCCACGTACGATACGATACGATTGATGATGATGTGTTCAGTAGATCCCCAAACCAAATGACTTACTCTCGTTCAGGTAGCGTGATGGTCATGACATAAACAATAGTATGTACGAGTATGATGTATGTAAAAACATTATTGTACAGAAAGAACATTGTTTATACAACATAGAACACAACAAAAGGCGGACTTATCCCTAATAGAGATTTCTTCCAGTCAACCTGTACTATAAGTAATAGTTTTTCGATTGTGTCTAGATTCTAAGAGCCAAATGATAAACATGTTATCCACTTAAGCCTCTATCTTTACACTTCTTAATTTGAATTATAGGTACGAGTTAACATTTTCAGTATATTACAGCAAAAGTTCTACAATCAAGCGCATCAATACATATTTACAAAAAATTCTAAAGAACATCACTACATAGTATAAAACAAAGTCGCTTTCTTTGTCCCTATGTATGCTTAAATCTTTAAAACTACGCAACGGATTTTGATGCGGTTTTTTTAATAGATAGTGATTCAAGAGTCAGAGTGGTTCAGAGGGTTTTGCCCATGCAAAGCTGGGGCGGATCGCTAGTTCTTCATAACGAATCTTCATCTCGAAATTATATGGAACTTTGACCAGACGTGCTATTTCTTATCAAAATATTTTCACGGGTTATAGGAGTAGTTGTCATTTTAAACAATCGTGACCGTGTTTAATCATACAGAATATAATTAATTATGTAATGAAATAAACAGATAGGTGTATAGTATAGTTTTTCAAGTTATATGACATTAAAAATTATTAGTTACCTACCTTACCTTTTTTAGTAATTATGATTCTAACTTCGAGCCATGAATAAAAAAATATTTAACTGGTACAATAATATACATCCTAGGTAGTTACGAGTCTTAAAAAAATGTTCAGCACAGGCTAACTGGGGGAAAGATCTATACGCACTAGACTCCACTTCAAAACCTATACCGGACCCAATGCCTAGCAGTAGGCAGGAAAAAAGAGATGAAATTGATGATTACCTGTTCCATAATAGAGGAACAAGAGATAGGTAACTTACTCATCCAGTGTAGGTATGGTCGCTACTTCTTAACCAATCATAGATAATTTTTTCAAGAGAAACGCTATTTATTTTCTTACTTGCCAACTTCCCATATATAGGAATGCTAATGTGCTAATGCTATACTTACCCAATAACATCACATTTTTTTTCTGTATCTACTCTCACATCCAGGACCTTTAAAGCAATGAATTTATATATTTTGTTCATTGCAATTTGCAATCACCCACAAATAAAATACAAAATCATAATATATCACATCCACGACAATGACCTCCACGTTTTACAGTGATCCGTAATTCTCATCTTTGTACAAACAAGTCTCACTCAACCGTTGTGTTACTAATGGTGACCCTTTTAATTTATCACTCCGATATATAGATACTTAAGTCATATTAATTAACTCAAAGTCACATAATAAATTACCTACGCTACAGTAATTGGGAGCGATTAAATCACCTAAGTTGGAGTTGGGTCACAGAATATTATAATAGTACTAACGTAGTTGGGTTGCGGAAAGGCGGTCAGTTAAGTTCCAGCTTATTAATATTGAAAATGTCTTACTACCTTAATAAATAGTACTACCCGAAAATGATTTAAATTGAGTCTATTTCATTTTCGGATTCGTTTTTGGCTGAAAATATATTTAGTTTTTTAACTGAAAATCCCATTTTCGGCGTGCTACCGGTGCTTACCGAGTTGAGCATTGGACAACTGCAGCTGATCATTCTAGGTACATGGTAGAACTTAAGTGCCTTGTGAAAGTAGAAGTAAGAAGTTTGTATTGTATTTTGTATTTCAGTAGTAGTAGAGCAAACCGGTTCTCTAGTGCGGCGGAGACGACACCTTGGCATAGCAGATGAATGTTGTACAATAGGATGTACGTGGGACCAACTCAGCAAATACTGCTCAGTCAGCGCATAGTAAGTACAACCGGTCATTTGCTACCTTACCTTCTTGTTGTCACATTCTCTTAAACAATGTAGGTAGGTAGATTAGATTAGGTACGTGTTAAATCTATTTCTAAGTTAGAACTAAAATAAATAACCTATCAGGAACTAGAAATATGGTCTATTTTTGAATGGCCTGTCAAGGAATGTATCTCGTGTGCATTAACTTCGTCAGTTCAAAAGCTGACATGACGAGACATTGTTCGAATCCAGAGGTGTGTACCCGAGTACTTACCATAGTGACTGGGGGTTCAATTTGTCTGCCCCCGACTGTACCTTATTTTTGATTACACATACACATTTTTATACATACAGCAGTAATTTCAAAAGATTTTGTTTTCCTTTACTAACAGTTCGGAGTCACCATTGGATGAAATAGAAGCGCACATGATAGCAGACCGGTCAGCCGAGCAGGCTTCAGGGCCGGCGCCACCTGCGTTAGTGGGCATCGTGGGCAACAGTGTGCCGGCGACAGGAGGCGCGCGGCGAGAGGTGGGGCGCGCTCGGAATGGCGGGTACGGGCGCGCACGGGCCAGAGGGCGCCGCTGTTGGTGCCGGCGCAAGCGGCGCTCGGGCCGACGGCGAACCGCTCTCATGGGTAACATGGTGTGTCTGTCCTTCATCGCCGTTTTGTTCTCTTCTCTAAATTTTATAAAATTGTCACATGCCTGTTATTTTATTATTATATTGAAGAAAACCTAATATGAAAGGTCTTTATTGGAGCAATAGCAACCCATTTTAGAATTTTTATTATTGTTGGTATGTTTGTACGCGTATCACAAAAAAAACTATTGAAAATGCTACCAAAACTAACCAATATATTTCTAGAGGTCTATTTATTTATAGAGGGATTAAATATCTAATATATGGGGCTCCATGCGGTAAACCACAGGAAAAATAAATACCTACCTATACTTGATTCTAAATTACACACGTATGAAGCCCCTCCCAAAAGCCATACATATCTCGTGTAATTATATATCAGTATTTTTCTACCTTGTTGTTTTACATACTGCTGAATATATTTATTGTACATTATTATTATGCAAGTGAAATGAAATCACCAAATATCACAGTTAATAGGAAGCCAAGGGAGAAAAGAGAGTCATACTGAAACAAGAGAACAAATAGGTGATGAGTAACTAACCCTCATACTAATGCTTTAAATGCAACTATCTATACTAATACAATTAATTAACTAACAATTAAGGATTCATTACGTACCTATCACTTTTCCATCTTATCACTAGTTATGGGTTGTTTTATTTTAATTTTAAGACATCATCAACAATAAACCTACAATTTCGTGTTAGACAATTAAATACGTTATACGAGTATATGTAGTAACTCACAAAAATTTCCTTAACAAATTATAATTCTCATTTTGGCACTAACTGACACGGGTTTGCACGAGGTTTCAGTGTTTCACTCAATGTCTTTGCACATGTTGGTTTATTTCAAATATAATCGGCGAGTGTACAAACAGTTAACGAATATTAATTGAAGTACCTATCTACGGCTACTTCAAAACGGGCTTACTTGTGTGTAGCGATAAAAGTATTTTATTGGCTTTATGCAAACTACCTACCTCACTACCTGTACTATAAGGACTTGTAAATAACTTGTAAGTACAGACTACTGTAATTCCATATACCATGTGCCAAAAGGGCAAAAGTAACATCACAAAGTAGATAATAATACCTTTCTTCCTCTTGCTCGGAAATAGCTTCATTAATTAAAAAAAAAAAAACAATATTTCGATAGACTCATTGCTGGCCTAAGACAACAATGTAATTTAAAAAAAATCATTGCCGGCCGCTAATGGAGGTTTTTTAATGTACACGTTTTGCATGCATCATGAGCGCTGGCTTTACGTTGGCGCCATTGTGAAATTGATACAATGTTGTTTTGTCTTAAGAGGAAGTCAAGAGGAAGAAAAGTATAGTACAAGCCTCGGCCGTAATTAAAATTTACGTCCTCGTATTATTAAAAGGCCTCGGTTTCGCCTCGTCCTTTTAAAAGGTCCTTTATTTCTGGCCTCTACAGTAATGCACTAATGTACTAACGTAGTAACATATGCAAATCTATACATATAATAAAATAGTAAAAATTTTGCCTGTATTTACATTTACCTGGTAATTTGACTGAAATGGATAGAGGCACATTTAAAATGAATAAGAAAGCATTTTTTTTTTATGTTTTGTCTGTCTGTCTGTCTGTATGTATGATCACGCTTACCTCCCAAAGTACTGAATCGATTTGCTTAAAGCTTTCACCAATTGTTTTGTTTTAACTCGGAAGAACATCCAAAGTTAGTTTCATCAAAATCGGTTCATTAAAAAAAAGTTATCGTCATTTGAATGAACTCAAGGCAGGTTTGATTTAGAACGAATGCACCAAATTGGATAATTCTTTTTTTTGTGTTGGTTAATGTCAGGAAAAACTTTTTATAAAAGAATGGGATAAATGAAAGGGATTCCCGGGCAATTCCCGCGAAAATTTTGGAAGCAATTCCCGAAGTTCCCACGATAACGGAAACGAAGCCAACGCGCACGAAGTCGCGGGCTCCAGCAAGTAATAATCTAAAATTACTTAAATAGGCACTTAGATGTAAACTTTACATGGATTAAAAAATAAAGTTACAATAATTACTATAAAGGGAGCTGTTCGCAATTGTAACTTCTCTCTGTAAAGTATACAATTAAATTTTAACTGATGCACTTACCTAGTACATTTAGGTACTTAATGAGAAACCTACCTATCCTACTTATTTAAAAAAATTTGTTTATTACAGGACCTTATAAAAAATGCAGCTCGCGCTGCGCCCGTAGTAGGCACCGTGTCGCCCCTGCTAACATGGGGCAGAACCCTCAACACTGACTTGCCGGTCGCAGATGAAAACAAATACGCATATGTAGCCATTTACACATAAGTTACCGAAGCTTGGCGCGACTTTATTGCATGGAAACTGTTAAACAATGGCTCATAATCCGCACATCATCGTCCATCATCGTCTGACTGTTTACAGAACGTCCATTCGTTTTGTATCGCTTGATATTCCTTTTGACAAAGTGTCCCAAAATTACTTGCGTGTGAATAATAATCACATCTCGTTTTCTACACGATATAAATAGTATTATAATAAATTATGATATATCGCATTATACTTAACATATTAATAATTAGTGAGATCCCGTAACCACAATTAATTTCAATTAAATATGGAGTATTAAGATCTTTGTCTGAGCCATTGTAAAACTGGTCCTGGTGAACTTTTTATTGTTTCATTGCCGTTAGTAAGTACGTCAAAATGTAGTGAAGGCTGAAGGCTGTTCTCAAAATTTGTGATGACAATGCACTGGAAAATGTGGATGTATGTTTAATGTGTTCCAATTACAAAACAATTTTTTCATAAATGCATATTTGTATGTAAAGATTAATAAATTTGATGTGTTCGCGTAATTCATCAACACGATGGATACATTAATAGCATGTACAAAGTTTTTATTATCGATATTTTAAGTGTAGATAGTCATAAGGTAGTTAAAACACGTATTTATCACACATATCATATTGCATTATTGACATCGACGCGTATTGATGAGCACTTGAGTTAGAGTATACCTATCTATATACCTAATTTCTGTATCAATGCAAATTATAAAAAATAACGTCTACAAATTGAACTTTTTTTTTGCAGTAAAGTGTATTAGAACGTAAATTTAGATTGTAGTTTCAAAACATTTAACTTACATACCTATTTATTGTTAACAAAAAAAAAAACAACATACTTATACATTTCCAAAATATATCTTTATATATAATCATTAATTATAAATTATCTGTGATGTTGATATATTTTATATTATGTAACATCAGTTGAACATGTTGAATGCCGCAGATTATGTACAAAGAGATGTACTCGCACACATCTATATATATAAAAGAAAGTCGTGTTAGTTACTCCACTTATAACTCAAGAACGGCTGAACCGATTTAGCTGAAAATTGTCAGGGAGGTAGTTTAGAGCCAGGAGAAGGACATAGGATACTTTTTATCCCGGGAAGCCCACGCGGGCGAAGCCGCGGGCAAAAGCTAGTAGGACATAAAACTTTACGTAGATATAACATATTGAATAATTAATAATGCTTTAGCGTAATACCTATGTATACGATAACTTTATAATAGACTCACTATTGTAATTGACTTGTTTTAAATTAATCATTCAGTAATATACATATTATTATATTTCTTTACTAATGTTCACCTACCATATAAGATTTAAAGATCTCTAAAGCATCTGTGATAATCAAACTGATAAAATAAACATTAATTTATGAATTTAGTTGTACATAAGCACCACATTTAGTTTTAGCATTTCCTTGCCATGTTAGAGTACTAGTTTATATAGTTAGTGTTAGTAATAGTTAGATAAATACTTTTTTTTGTATTTTCTTGTAAATAAAGTTGTATTAGTTTAAAATATGACTGATTAAATTGATGCTATATTAATATTTTTTTGTATCTATATGCTTCTCATGTATGCCCCGTCTCCGTTGCATTCATAGTCACAGTACCAAAAATAATTACTTAATTTAATGCTATCAACACTACACAGGTATAACTAAGAAACATAAAAAATATCAGTAAAATACTTAAAAATAAATATTTTATATGCGTAATTACTAATAACTTTTTTCAACTTTAACTTCGTCATATAAACGATAACATGGCAGTGCCCCATATTTGAAACAATGATACCGAGGCATACAGGGTCGATTGACCACTCTGACACCATAGTGTGCAGGGTTAACTGAGCTTGTTATTAACAGTCATATGAGTTAATACCAAGAGACATCGAGCGTCAAGTATAAACCGTTACAGCGGCCGTGAGGGGATTCTAAAAAGCTAATACTTCATTATTCAACAAGCAACTTGTAAACATACGAAAAATCAAAAAATGCTCATTTTATTCGACTTAGCCGATTTAAGTTTTCTAGTTATTTTGATTTTAAAACCAAACTACTGCGCCGATTTTGATAAACTTTCTATGGGATCAAATTGAAACTTTATCCATTCTAACAAAAAAAACCGGTCAAGTGCGAGTTGAACTCGCGTGGAGAGGGTTCCGTACAATGCCAATGTCAGTTTTTAAATTCAATTCTGGTATTTCAACTAACTACTACTATCGCCATCTTGTGGTGTTTTAGTGAACTAAAACGTTTTATATTGAATTTACCACTTAATTGTCAATTGACAGAGTTCTTGTAGGTTTTCCTGTAATCTACAGGCAATGAACTATATTTTGTATTTTTTTTTCAAAATTTTAGGCCCAGTAGTTTCGGAGATCAGGGGGGGAATGGTCAATTTTCGTCTTCTTTCATAAATAAAATCAAAACTATTTATGTTACAATAACAACAAAAATATATTTGAGATCCTCATAACGAGCCCTTGCATTTGATATATAACAAGGTAAGGTTTGCAAAACTTATTTTTTTTAATTCCTAAGTTGTCCCCCAAAAATGACCCTTATTTAAAAAAAATATTTATTTTCTTCAGATAAAACTTAACAATCAATCTTGATCTTGAGCCCACTGTGTTTCTATTCTAATATTATAAAGAGGAAAGATTTAATTTTTTGTTTGTTTGTATAGGCTTTGAAACTACTGAACCGATTTAAAAAATCTTTCACCATTGAAAGCCACTCTATTCCAGAGTGACATAGGTTATGTGTGAACCACGGGCGAAGCCGGGATGGTCTGCTAATAAGAAATAAACATAAACATTAAAAAAAATGTAATCCTCAAAAATAGTACTACAATATTTACGGAACTAACAATAACACCAAGTCAAACAGCGGCCTTGTATATAACGTAAATACGCAGTCAAACATAGTTTAAAAGCATAACAATAATAGTTCGTCTTTTATACATAATTAATCAAGATTCTATTTTGGATTTGCAGGTTGCAGGGGTATCTAAATTTCACATATTATTCTACAACTCTTTTACCTACATAATATTGCATTGGCCATAAACAATATAGTATGCTGAAGGCTGTATTCACATACTTACAACAAATACAACTAAATATTTATAATAAATAAACTATACACGTTTCCTAATTTTTAAATAGCATAAAGAATGGCTCAAATAAATGATATCAGTGATTGTTATTAATTTGCAGTTTGTTTTTTTTTTTCGTTTGATTTAGGTAGATTAGGTAAACAGTGAAGTCTTAAAATAAAAATTTCATACGAAAGCATGACTATTGTTTTGACATCTCTGAAACAATATCCAGATTGACTAATTCTTGCTATCATAAATGCCGAAACATTTTTCAAATTTGCATAATAGTTCTCAAGTTAAGTGTTCAAACAAACAAAACAAACAAACCCTTTAGCTTTATTATATTAATATAGAAGTATAGATGAAAAAATGCAATTTACTGTTTGTTTTTTAAATGAAAGCAACTGCAATAAAATAATACCTACAACTCATTCATCTTTATTTGTATAATATTTGTACAACCACACCTGATGTGGTGTTTGTATTTGTGTATTATTGTCAACTGATTTCCTTGGAAAATAGTAACGCTTTAGAACAATATATTTTGTTACTAAAATCATAAATATTACCACAGCTAGTCACAGTGGCCCCTTGTCACCTTCATTATGGCTGGATGTTGAGTCTTTTGCATCTTCAGCATTGCTGTGCTTAATTGGTAGCAACTGAAACCTCAGACTATTGCCTTTTTCTCTCTTTTGGACAACTTTACCAATTGATTTTATATTTGATTCAATAACAGAGTATATCCGTTCCTAAAACAAAATCAAACAATTCAAATAACATCACAAAGGGCTGAAATTATTTAGCTATTATCAATTAAAATGTGTGTTTTAAACCAGTGTCAATAACATGAGAAGTAAACTTTCAGTTTGCACAAAGAAAACATATAACAATATCTTGTAAATAAAAAAATATATGTCTTTGAATTCCGGGAGAACCCCACATTTGAAGATTGTCCCATAATAACAAATGATCTACCCGCTAAATCACTTCAAATGAGATATGTCTCAAATCTGTTGGTGGGTGGGGAAGATTTTTCCCTTGCTCTTGTCTAACAGGAACTAAAATTTTAAATAAACGCAAATCTTTTATTATATTTTTATTTAAACTTTATTGTACAAAATACAGAATTGTATAATGCTACTACCACACTTGGCTATTCGCGTATTTGCCAAAATATTTGACAAATAGGCAAAGTAGGCAAATAACGAGAAAGTTTTGGCAAATATACCGTCCGCATATGGTCAAATAGGCAAATATTCGTATACAAATAGCCAAGTGAGGCAGTAGCATAACACAATAGGTGAATCATTTGTCCAGTTATTAAGACAACAATGACTACAAACAAGAGCTTTCTTTAAAAGACAATAAAGTTCATTCAAAAAACTCTAAACGCCTGTATACTCAAATGCTACTCATCTTCAAGAGCTGCTCAAGTACCATGCTGTTGCGCTGAATTTCAAAGATATAACAGTGACAGCATGATACTTGAACAGCTCTTAAAGTTGAGTAGCGTTTGAGTATTCAGGCATAAGGCAACCAAAATTCTATCCAAACTCCCTACTACGCAGTTGATATGAACCATTAATCTAATTATTCTCTTCTTATTAATCTTTCTAAAATCTATCTATCTATATCTATCTTATTAATCTCTTATAAAACTTACAGATTTTTGTGATACTGTTTCACCTTCACCCGCTATTACAATTTTAACTTCATGATGTTTTTCTAATAACTTAATCATTTTCTTAATACCCGTCATAAGATCATGCTCTCCAATCTTGGAAGACAAGCTCAAAAGCTTTGCTGATTTGATAGTATTTTTCTGGCGAGCTTCCTGTTTCTCTTTACGTTTCTCTAATTCTTCAGAATGATATTCAGCATTGGTCAATAGCCTGGAACAATTTAAAATCAAATTTAATTTTAAAGAATAGAAATTACACCATTTTCAATCAGTGAAAATGTTCATTGTTATAAATCTAAATAGTTACCTATACACTATCACATATCCTATACTATTAAAGGAGCAATATTTGTATATTTGTATGTATATAAATTTATTTGTACTCGCGTTTTCGAAAATGGCTTTAACAATTTCTTTGTAATTTTAAACATAAGTTCTTACATAGTCAATAGGTTCAATGTCTTCATTTTACCCATATTTACATGAAGAAAGATTTTCTGCATAAAATGAGCGAAGCTCTGTCGAACAGGTACACCATTGTTCAGGTTGCAACACAGTCACATAACAATAGTTTTTATATTGTGTCTGGGTTCTACGAGCCAAATGATTAGATCAATATACTTATATGCATTACATTTTACAGAATTGTAGAAGGGACACCGTTTGTTATCCATTCAGCTGTACAAATGATTATTGTGTTTAATTTATTTATATACACAAAAAATATGGAAGGCACAACCTAAATACTTACTTATAAACTGGTCTTCTAGTTTTAGAATCCACATCTTGGACTTTTATTAATTTTAATTCTCGCCTGACAGACATATTTTGGGCATTTTTGAGATCAGTAATACTAACAGAATTGTCAGTGCCAATTAAAGTTATTCTGTTCTCGAAAGTTTTCCTTTTTGGTACTTCTTTGCCCTCAGCTGTGATTCGGGTAGAAGCAAGACGACAGCCACCCATTCGTTGAATACCACAAAAAGCCACAATTTTCATCATTTTCACTAGAAAAACAGTAACGTAACACTAAAATTAAAAAATTATAAACTATAATAACCTCAAATATCAATTAAGTACTTATTTGTATTTTAGTCGTACCACAAAAAAAATATAGTTTTTCATTCTTTCATTTTATCAAATAAATAAAAGTAACAATCAATGTACATTCGAAGGAGCCAAGGAAGCCACCTTTCTTTCTTTGTTTTCAAATCTGAAGTCCTAATTTCCTACGAGAGGAAACATTATTTCAATTCAGAAATTAAATTACTAGTTTATTATTTATTATATATTATTTTATTATATATTTATACCAGCTGCTTCTCTTCCCGCGCAAGCCGTAAAAGTCGTCTGAGGGAATCGCCGAATGGGGAAATCATGACATAGGCGATGCGGCTAGCAACCCATCACTATTGATTTCCTGTTTCAACTACCATTATGCTAAACGTGGCCTAAGGTCTTATGGCTCTAGGCTCTGTCTACCCCGTATGGGATAAAGATGTGATTATATGTATGTATGTATGTAGTTTATTAAAACAAAAATTAATTTACAAGTAATATGAAGTAGGTAGGTACACAGTTTTATTGTATCCATTGATAATATTAATATCCATCCATTCTATCAGAACTCAGAACAAAGATACTATAAAGGTTGTTGTGGATTGTTTACATTTTATTTTACCTCCGTCTGTCTGTTGTTGCCTTCTTTCTTGCCTTTGTTTGTGGGTGGTTGGCGTGGTTGCCGTTCTCATGTGGTTCTCTCTCTTTGGTGTCCGTGGTTCTCCTTTACAACTCCTTCGTTCTCCTTTCCTTTCCTTGATGGTTTGGTTCGTCGTGGACGTCGTGGTAGGTAATCATAGGTAGGTAATTCAATCGTCAAGTAATCGTAGTTGACAATGACAGCTGACAAACTGGCAATCAATATTAATTGACAGTTTGTCAGTAGGCCACCCGAAGAAGATTTGAACAAAAAATTGATATATAACACTAGAATGCTTACGGAGGACAAAAGCCGTTCCGAAATAAAACCTAAAGTTTTTAGGTGTTTCTTTCTAGTAGGTTGTATAATATTCAAGAGCAAAAGGGACACCTACAAATTTTGGACCTTTTTCTGGAACGTTAGGTATTTGTATGTAGGCTTTAAAGAAAAATCAACTTTGCAGTAGAATAATAAGGATTAATTTTGAATGTTGTTTTTTTGCGATTATTATTATTCGTAAGCATTCTAGTGTTGTATATAAATTCTTTGGATTTGAATAATTGAAAAAAGGCCTTAAAAAACTAGTTTCCAGGGCCGTAAAAACTATTTAAAAAAAACTGGATTACTGAAATGATCGTCAACCAGGGGGGTTACTACCATCTCTTAAAATCATGCAAGATCCAGTGAGCAAGGGAGATGTCGCCTTACATTATGTATGCGCTGTCTCGCTTACTCACTGGCACTTACATGGTTTTTAGAGATGATAGTAGGCCACCAGAAGGTGAAAGTGACACAAAGAAATTGAACTGCAACTGCAACAAGGTGTTGTATTTATTTTCCAAAATTTATATTTTTTCCAGTATTTGTGCCATAGATTTATAAATAAGAAAATGTTTATAATAGAACCGTTTTTCCCCCGAAGGGTAAAAAACGGATATTTAGGTTCCTGCCGTAGCTTGAACCACGAGTGAGATAGCATTCTTGTAACTCATCTTCCCTCTTGCTCTCTCCTTATCAAGTAGCGTATCCTACCATAGAGTCAAGTGTAGCGCCCCCCCCACGGCACCGGCGACCGGCTGTTGACATTGACATTTCAGTACCTGCAGCTGTAAGCCGGCAAGGCCTTCAGGCGTGGTTCAAGCTACGGCAGGAACCTAAATATCCGTTTTTTACCCTTCGGGGGAAAAACGGTTCTATTTAGGTGTCCGTGCCTATGCTTGAACCACGAGTGAGACGTGTTTACATTCTGCCGGCGCGGTGCCAGTGCTTGGCGTACTGTGATTTATGAATAAATATGAAAATAACAAAAGATTATTTAGCTGATATAATATATCCACGCTAATAGTCAAAAAGATAATGTATGTAAAACAAATCTTCTATCTTAGCCAGAATACTTATGTATATTATTAATCAATAATCAATCGATCATTTATTTGTCAAACCTGGGGGCATGAAAAATGTTTTAGTATGAAAGTTTATTTTTTATCCGTTATTGAACAGATATTATGTTAAGAGCCTATACATTGTGTTGTGTTAGACCTCATGAAAAAGATGGCGGAACATCCCCCAAGTAGTAATTATAAATTTACATAGGACCTGCACTCTTTCAATTTTTTCCTTTATCCAACTCGGATCATGAATGTGCCTCTTTAAATATGTCTGTATCTAGCCAGTTTTGACCATGCGTGAACTGTTTTAATTTAAGCTTTAAATAATAATGAAGAGGCTATAAAGTTCTGTGACAGAAAGTGACAACGAGTCTTGTTTATTTATTTATTAAACTTCGTTGCGTACAAATGTGAATGGCGGACTCATGAGGTTTTTCCCTCTCAGTCAACCAACTAGTGGTGCAGAGGACATCTTGTTCCACCAACAACACTAACCTTTGACTAAGCCCTGCATCCTGGTTTCCTCTATGAGGGATTATCTACTTTGTATGCCACTACGACCATATAAGATCGAAATCGGAAGAAAAAACAATCTTAAAATTTTCCCTGAATATAAATATTGTATTCTACTAATACTGAATAATAACGAAACGTGAACTTTTCTATCTACCAAACATGTAACAACAGTGAGATTAATACAGTGTAGATAGCTGGACCTTGCGAATAAACATGTAAAGTCAGCTTTTTAGATAGATACGTACAGTCTGTGAACTTAATTGATAAAAATAATTTATTTATTAAACTTTATTAGTTACATATAAATGTGAATAGCGGACGGGAAACCGCAGGTGCCTTTTACCAGACAAGCGCCAGGGTTTCATTAAGTCATCTTCCTCTCTTGAGAGAGGTTTCTTTTGTTTTAACTAGGTACGTGAGTAACCATATAATGTAATCTAAAGTATCTCCGTATGGATTAACAACTGTATTTACTACCGATTTAATAAGGAGTAAAGTAAGTATATAAACTTGGCACAAGCATGACGAACCTTGTGCCTAGGTACCTACCTACCGAGTTCTCCAAGAAACTTCTACGAGCTCTATTTACAAATTCCTCGAGTTTGAATTGACTCAGTTCAATGATCCGACCCTAATGGTACAAACCTGCGAATTAAGGTTGTCTACTTCTGAAAGTTGGTTTCTTTGCACTAGGATCAACCCGGTATCATTTATGAATGAAGACTGCTTCTTATGTCCACTTTTCCAAAATACCTTGGTCAGCCCGGAGATACTAAAAAGGATTGATAAGATTGCACCTCCATTAACTCTTGTAACTATTTGGGTAGAGTATCTATTACGTGTTGGATTGGGGCAGGAAAACCAAACATCTACCCGAATTTGTGCTGTAGTTTCCCGACGCCTAACTATAGTCAGTATAGTCACTATCGACAGTCGGATGAAATTTTTGGTAGGTTCTGTTAACTGAAAAAATCAGTCTGCTATGCCGCTAAAAGGGCTGGAATATATCGAACATCCTTCTGTTTTATCGAGTCGAGTGTAGTTTTATAGTGGATAAAACTAATGTCACATTCTGAAGACTCGTCTAAACGACGACCATTGGCAACCGAAACTATCAAGACGGGAAATTAAATTAAATTAAATTACCTAAGTACTGCACAGTTGATAGATATTGCAATGATATCTAGGAGTCTTTGTGCTGCCTTTCTTTGTGATATTGATATACCTAAGTAGCAGCTGTAGTGAGATTGTTCGTTTGCCAAACAACTGATGCGTTCATAAAGCAACCTTAGTAGCAGTGCTTGTGATTTTGCTCAGTATCCACATCTTCTGGTTGATATTGTAATCAATAGGTAATAGTTGCGTCCTAGCTTGAATCTGCCAAGTAGCTATAAGATTTCGGAAGCTTTCCACGCTCCATTAGCAGTCAATATTAGTACCACCTAGACGAGCTGAGAAACCTATATGTTTTGCCTTCCTATATTCAATAGTTATTGCGTCTATTGAACTCTGCTAGCTTTTCAGTTAATACAAATAAATAGTTTGACTTGCTCTACTTTCGAATCTGGGATCATCTATCTTTCTCAAATATAATATATATATAATATATATATGAACAAACACACGGATTAGGCTAGCTTCAAAGTAAAGTTCCATGCATGTGTTATGTATGGGATACCAACTTACGGTCCTTTAATTTACGAAAAATATATATGCGGATAAAGATCCACGACCCGGGTCAAACCGAAAAAGATTATTTTGCATCCTGACACCGGGGAACAAACAACTCTGCAGTGTGTCTGTCTGGAAAAATTACCATTCGGCTACAGAGGGCGACGTTATATGTTAGGCCTCATTATTCCAGGCACTAAGATTTTTATAATATGGTTTTTTCCCTTGTTTATTGACTTTAGTTTTTGTACGAAATAAAACGTCTAGATTGAAAAGCATATTTATCCTTATTGCCAGAACTAATTTGTGAGATTTAAAAATTGTCTTATACTAAGAATCTTTTGATGATGAGACTGCGTCTCTTACTGATAGGAATCAATCAGTTCATACTGCTTTTTCTTAACGAGCTGAAATGGCTAACACGCCAAATATGACTAACAAGTTTCTAAGTTATATTTGCGCTGTCGTTCTCTTGGAGGTCTTCATACAAGGTCCCCCTTCGTTAGCTATCAGTTTCACGAAATTTACTACTACTACTAAAATAAAAATTAATGAATGTTACTGTTTCGTCGAGGGGCTTGTGTCCCCAAGAGGTGAATCGTCTACGACTCCCTGTGAGCGCATTAATCGGGGTAGGTATGTATTATTCTGCCCCCCCCCCCCTTTTCGTGAGGTTCTGATAACAGGGGAGTGCTGTAAATGTAAATACATTAGAAGCAGTTGTCTATGTCAAAAAATACTCTGAAAGTTCTACCCGATTGGGAATTTAGACTTGAATTTCGTGCTCGCATATTTATACAATATCGCGGCGTTACAGAAAGACAATTACTCCACTTGCTGGATGTATAGAGTCAAATCATTAATAGGGCATAATAAAACCATAAAACCCTTCTTAGCAGGCAGGTAAATACACGCGGTTTGAAACATGCCCAATATGAAAGGCAGTATTACACTTACACACAACAATATATGCAACCTGTAAATCACACTGCTGGCTGAGGAGTTTTTATTAAGATATCTGATCATCTGATCCACCCAGGACAAATGCCATACGCCATGATGATGACACAACATAAAACGCTTAATTGTTAGTTTTATACCTTTTAAATTATAAACGGAACCCCGCCAAGAAAGCTGATTGAGACTCTGTCGTAACCACGCTCTAATTTGTCAATGCGTATAACGTGTAAACCCGGCACCACTGAAGTTTTAATCCCGGCACACTCCTTGCGTTATACATACCTCATAATACACAGTCATGAGACTGGTTCATACCACAAAGGGGTTGACTGAAAACCCAAATAACATAAGAATATTTTTTGTAATGTGGAGGCGATGTGATAAACATTATTTGCTTACTTAACTAAAATTAACTATAGCGACTGGGAATTTTGGATAGAGTCCCAGCTTATTACTTGATCCATAACGAAAACATTATGTTCTGCCCAACGGAAATGAGCCTAAATCTGGGGTTATTTATGCCAGTTGGTTCTTCACCTTAAGAGGTGAAAAGTAAAAAGGCGTGCGTGACCTGTATCTGTCTTTGCATACTTCAGCATACGGATCGTTTTTCAGCGGTCGGTACCAAGCCCTTAGCGTCGCATCGCAACATGTCAGAATTGAATCTTAATTTGAAATTCTTTTAACTCTTTAGCTATTATATTAGTTAGCAGGATTTAAAACTCATACATAGATGTTTCCTCAGCTTTTATTGACTGGAATATTTTGTGGTTGCCTCCTGCCCACTACAATTGCTTCATCTGAGCACAGCTCAAATATTGCGCCATACCGAAGGCCTTACTGCCTGTATGACCAAAAATAATAATAATAATCTTTTTCCATTTTTGGAAATACTTGGGAAGTAATTTTGGATCGACTTGAGGACTGCCAGGACAGGTCTCTCTCAGTGACATTCAGAACTGGCAGGTGTAATTTGCATCAGTCGCGTAGGGATCGTAAATAGGCACAAGCATTAGATTTGTACTTTGCTCAGGCTCACTGAGTAGGTACTTAAGCGTTGTTCGGTACTAAGACACCTCGACACACCCTTAAATGTATAAGCATCAACATGAAATAAAGTGCAATATCACGCTGTAAGGCAACATCGATAACACATCGTCTTAAAGACGTCATCAATTCCTTGTTGACTTAAGAGATGATAATCATCAAGTTATCTGCTGCATCAAGCCGTCTACTGAGATGAAAAGTCTCTCATCTTCTAATGAGACGATACTTATACTTTGTTGATTTAAGAGATGATGAACTAATGTTCATCTCTTAATAGAGATGATCGACATCGTTGTCTGCCGAGACGATCGACCTCACGTCGTCTAATAAGCCGAAAACTTCACGTCGTCTAATAAGCCGACAAACTTCACGTCGTCTAATAAGCCGACAAACTTCACGTCGTCTAGTAAGACGACAAATTTACGTCGTCTAATGAGACGACAAGTTTCACGTCGTCTAATAAGACGACACCGATTCATTGTCAATGCTGCCGTCTAACGAGGCGATAAGAGGTGGGCTATTAAGTCGACAAGGGTCATCCTCTATTGGGACGACAGGCGTCGCCCATTAAGACGACAAGCGTCGTCCATCGAGACGACAGGCTTCCTTCATTAGAACAACAGGTGTCGTCCATTAAGGCGACAGGCGTCGTCCAAAAAGACGACAGGCGTCGTCCATTAAGACGACAAGCGTGGTTCATTAAGACGACATGCGCCGTTCATTAAGTCGACAGGCGTCGTCCATTAAGACGACATGCATCGTCCATTAAGACGACAGGCATCCACCATTTGGACAACAAGTGTCGTCCATTAAGACGACAGGCATCGTTCATTAAGACGACAGGCGTCGTTCATTAAGACGACATGCGTCGTCCATTAAGACGACATGCGTCGTCCATTAAGGCGACAGGTGTCGTATATTGAAACCACATATTATTATGTGTCAATTAATGCCTCCTGACGGTGCCTATAGAGGCAGCAGCGTCTCGTCGCTGGGCCATGGGCGCCGAGCGGAATTTATTGTTGATATTATGTGTCAATTAATGCCTCCTGATGATGCCTATAGAGGCAATAGCGTCTCGTCGCTGGGCCATGGGCGCCGAGCGGAATTTATTGTTGTTTATAGAGGCTTTGTGATGAAATTCACAAATATTCACTTTCTGGACACGAGTTGCTCGAATGAGTTACAAAAGCGTACTGAAATGTCAATGTCAACAGCCGGTCGCCGGTGCCGTGGGGGGGCGCTACACTTGACTCTATGGTAGGATACGCTACTTGATAAGGAGAGAGCAAGAGGGAAGATGAGTTACAAGAATGCTATCTCACTCGTGGTTCAAGCATAGGCACGGACACCTAAATAATATGATTTGTCATTTGGTTTCACTTGCTTTATCTTGGGAGATTTTGGTGACAAGGATTAAAGTCACTTATACGACATTGTACCACTTCCCAACACACACGCTTGTTAGTGAAATCATCAGCTAAGTGAAATTTTTCCACCGCTTCACTTAGCCATCTGACTCTGACTAGACTTACTTACTTGACTGGACTTGACTACTGACTTGACTTTTTGACTCGACTGACTTAAGTAGGACTGAAGAAGATTAATAAATTCAAAAAAGGCCTTAAAGGACTAGATTCCATGGCCGTAAAAACTATTCAAATAAAAAAAAACTGCACTGTGTGTGCATGTGTGTGTTGTGTTGTCAAATTTTGATATCTGTCACTTGTTTTGGTTTGGTCACTTTATTTTGACAGCGGAAGCGGTCAAAATGGTTTGTAATTGTTTCCATTAAAATCTTAAATTATTAGTGAAATCAACTTGTTATTTATTGTTTTAATGTTATAATCTTTATTTATTTCATTTCAGTCAGCCCACAAGACATTTATTATTAAGCGGAAACTTGCTAAGAAGCTGAAACAAAACAGACCTATTCCTCAATGGGTCAGAATGCGCACGGGGAATACTATTAGGTAAGTTAATCCGTTATTTTTTGGATTTTAGCTTTAGATGTGCTTTGTCTCGGTTATAATATGTTCGGAGCTTGGACATTACTGCAATTTATCGAAAAATAAACGTCGCCCGAAATATGACCAAAAGTGATCAAACGACATAGGCAAAAAAATGGGTGTCGAAATGACTACCGAAATCACTAATTTTTCTGTCCAAACCGAAACGGCTATTTCTTCTAGTTCTCACATAATTTTGTGGTTTGTGTTAGTACATACAAACCTCACAAGCCAGCATAAAAGCTAGTTGCCTGGACTGCAAATTCACTGGTGTAGTGCACGACAGGTGATTTGTGTGTCTGACGGGTTTTTTAGCCCTAGCGATTTTCTGACTGGTCAGATATGGCTTCTAAATAGGTAGGTACTCACCTACCGAATTTTATACATACATGCATGAGATACAAGAAAGTTTTTAGGGAGCAACAAAGTGTGACAACTTCATACTCTGTTTTCTCTGGCAATGTTCAAACCTATTTTTGTGAGAGCATTTTACACATTGGTAAAAGCCACAAACTGCACTACTTACTTTTATTATCAATAGGAAGGTTTTTATGCCCATGCGAAGCCGGGGCGGGTCGCTAGTACTATATACAATGAAAGTGTCTTAGGAATGTTGCTGAAAAAAAGTCCTTCAGAGAGGTGACTAATCCAAGTAATGTCGTGCTCACGTTGTCGACACCCTCGATCAACACAAACACGCATGCTCCGCTAGGTTATTAAGCTCCTGTTTGTATGGTGGTATGATTAACTTATGACCAGTAACCAATGATATTTTAAGAATGGGCCCACTGACACATTATTATTATTTATTTTTTTTGTTTATTTGTGTAACTAAATTCTTTCCATTCTTTATCTTTATATCCATATCTTAAGACAATCTTGCTTAGACTATGGAGGAAGTCTAATTAATAGACTTCCTCCATAGTCTAAGCAAGATGTCTAAGCATGTTTTGTTTGCGTATGTCATATATATATATATATATATATATATATACATACATATATGTATGTCATATATATATGTATTATAGTAATTATTACTATAAAATATCACCATGTTTGGCCCTAATACAAAGATTAATGCAATTTATGCAATATTTTTTGTTTTGTTGGTAATACTATTTGATATCAAGGCTTCATTAAGCATTTCTTAATACACTTTATTTTTAGCAAACTTCAAATAAAACTAAGAAGCCGAATAACTTACAAGATCTTAAAATCTTTTAAGATGAAACCTTAGTGTTCAATAGCGCCACCATTATTTAAAAATTATTATTCACTGAAAACACAAATAATCAACAATCCGTCTTATGTATCTCCAAGATATCGCCTTAAGGTGATACCTTGGAGAACACTAGCGCCACCATCATTTAAAAATCATTATTCACATAAAATACAAGTTATCAAAATACCGTGTTATGTAATAAAGGTTCTGGATCTAAAGTTAATTTTAAATATATTAAATTTTTTAATAATAGTTTTCTATAGTTACAAATTGCAATATTGCTAAAAACGGCCACATTTAGCAGTTTTGCAATTTGTAACTATATGGAACTGTAATTTAATAAGATTAAAATTAACTATTTTAAATATGCTATAAGCAATTTTCTTTATGCATTTACACTTTACAAAAATGTAATTTATTTTTATTCCTATAAACTGCTAAGTTTTACTGAACCTTTGATGCGATAAGCTGACTTGTGCTTGGCCAGATGAAATTTTCACATACATACTTTGAGAGTGGATCACAACAGATGGCTAATGACAGAGATGAGTGCTTTGCCCAGCAGTTGGTTACAAAAAATACTTAATAGGTAGGGTAAGCAGACAAGATTTCATTTTCTAGTCCCAACTAAGTAAAATTCTTAGGTCCTCATTTCTTACTAGGGAACCCCATAACATCTATACTAATATAATAAAGCTGAAGAGTTTGTTTGTTTGTTTGAACGCTTATAACTTAAAAACTACTGGTTGGATTTGCAAAATTATTTTTATATATGAAAGTCTGATTCTTGAGGAAGGTTATAGGCTATAGTACATACACACTAATTCCGAGTGAAACCGCGGGGAACAACTAGTCCTGAGATAACGAGCAAGACGCCTTTTTTTTCAAATTAAATTTTTATATAAATATTCTTTGTTACAGATATAACGCTAAGAGGCGTCACTGGAGAAGGACAAAGCTCAAGTTGTAAGCTTGATTCTGTAATGATAAGTGTCAAATAAATTCTCCTAAAACCTTCATAATTATTTTATTATAACTCCCACCCTGTTAGCTCCCATAAAATCCCCAACTATATTAATGAAGAAATTGCATTGAAGAAACCTTAGACTTGACTTAGCTTTGCTTAGAGATTTCATTACTTTATAGATAAATAAGACCATGGAGACTTGGCTAGTTCTTTTGCTGAAAGCTATTTTCAGCTGAACTTTTAGGGTTCTTTATCAGACACTCCAGACCTTCAATGTTTTAATTTCAAAAGAAGGGGCTAACCACTTACAATTACAATAACAAGTTTTGTGAACAGCATGTCAATAACAATAAATAAATAAATAATAAATAGCTGATCTGGTCGGTTTCTCCTCATGGTCATCAGGTACTCCAGATCTTCAATGATCCTATTCCATTTCATAGACATCAATAAAAGGGGCTCATCACACTGAATAACATTAGTCAAGGCGCATTTCCATATCTCTCATAGTTCAGCTGAGCTCCACAGCATGTCGATAATTTTATAATTTGGCTGGTCTGTTAAGATTTCTCCTCAGGGTCATCAGGTACTCCAAATCTTATATTTTGATGATTGATCGGACGTGGGAAACCGAGGCAGCT
Organism: Apomyelois bistriatella; assembly: GCA_947044815.1. NCBI lineage: Eukaryota > Metazoa > Arthropoda > Insecta > Lepidoptera > Pyralidae > Apomyelois > Apomyelois bistriatella. The sequence goes on from OX345693.1 coordinate 7,363,632, forward strand.
AGTTTGAAAGGCTCTTTCCGTTTTCTACCTTCTTTTTCAACCCCTTTTTGTAAAATTCCGTTTTCTGCCCTAAAAGTCTTACTCATTCATCCCCGTTTGAAAAATATTAATTTTATTCCGCATTCTGCCCTCTTTTGATTCCGCTTTCGACCCCGCCGTCTTTTTTTAAATAAATTTGTACAAATACCAAAAAAGACTACAAAATGCATTACTAAAGTATTATCAAAGCATTGGATGATTTTTTTCTCAGGCAAAATTAAACCTTGAAAAATCAGCTTCATTTACATATAATAATAAATAACGATATTGTTTTTATTTCCAATGTTAAGCTTTATATAATTACTCAAAACATAAGGCATAAAACTGATTTACCAAAACTAGCATTACGTATGGTTTTTTTTTATTTCAATTCCACTTGTAATATTTGTCAAAATTTACCTTGCTTTAATCGTTGATTTGTATTTTTTTTTTTACTTTTAGTTTTAAATGTTGATTAATTACTGTGATCGAAATTTTATTTTAATTTTTAACTAAGAACTACTTTTTTTTGTTTACTTACCATAATTATAAGCATAGTTTTATTGAGAGTCAATTTTTATACACTCTTTACTGATTTTTTATAATGAATCATATTAATAAAAAAATATTATAAAAAAAAATACTTTTTAAACGTTGCATTCTTTTAAAAATATAGTGTTTAATTTTTTGTTATGTAGCCCAAGAAAGTTGTAGTCTTCAAAAAGTACTTTAAACAGTTTATAAAACATATTTTTTTTAGTTGATTTTGTTTCTATTTTGTATATTTTAAATTTATTTAAAATTGCCTACATTGGCTTTGATATACCTATAGGTATATTATATTTCTGACCTAAAGTTTTAATACTCACTTTAATAATAATTAGTTTAATATTTTAATCATGTTATTACTACAGAAATAGATATTTTGATTTTTAAATTTGTTTGACTTATTTGGTGTCATTATTGAAAATTTTTTGAGGGGTCGAACGTGGAATTTATTTTCCAAGGTGGTAGAAAACGAAATTATTATTATTATTTTAAGGTAGGGGGTAGAAAAACAGGGAAGAAAACGGAAAGAGCCGTTTGAAAAGAAATACATTGACTAAATTACATAAAGCTTATTTATTTGTTTAATCTTATTTTAACTACCTACATATGTTCACAAATAGGTATACATGAATTAGTTCATCTGGATACATGATTCTTAGATCACTTAAATGAAATGACTTATCATTATCACATTTGCTAATACTGAATTGCACTGAGATGTCCTCATTCAATCCCACTGGAATATAAAGCTACTATGTCAGGTGGTGTCCTTCGTTTCACTCTTGGATAATTCTTGCTTCTTGGAGGCTGCTGATTGTGCTAGTAGATCTTCTAATAACAAATCATTGTCAATTAACTCGAGGCTTCCCGTTGGCTGAAATAAAATATAAGTAGATTAATTATTAGTGGTTTTTCTTCCTCTTGCTCGGAAATATCAGCATTATTAAAAAAACAATACGTCTATAGACTACTAGACCACAGTTCACTTGCCAGCCTACCAAAAAAAAAGCTATTCTTGCGGTAGGTAATGGAAATAGCTGGACACTAAGGTGGTACCACAAATTGGTACTAACCATTAGGTTCTTTTATTGTTTCAAAAATGTATTGCATTTCAAAAAGTTGGAAAAAGCAACGCGAGCGCTGTCTGGTTGGCTCCTTTGTAAAATTTGACACCATGTAGTATTCTCTCAAGAGAAAGAAAAGTACTGTACAAGCCTCAGCCGAAATTGCAATTTAGGGCACGCTTTTTTGATCATGGTCCTGATTTGGCGGTACTGGTTATTAACATGGAGCGACTGCAGTCTTACCTCCGTAAACCTTTTTACGAGGCCGGATGGTCTTACGCTGTTTCCGTGGCAAAGAGGTCGTAGCCTTATTTGGGACGCTACATGAGTGAGTACTTTTGATCCGTCCTTCTTGGGTCTGACTGTTCTCTCGGCTGGCGCAGCGGCTGAGAGTTCAGCCAGACTCAAGCATAATAAGTACTCATGTCTGTACTTGTGACTGTGCCTTTTGGAGACGACTGGTCCTCGGTGCTCTGAAGCGAAGGCATTTTTCAGGGAACTCAGCCGCCGTCTGTGGGAAAGGGGTTGTGATCCTCGCTCCGGATCTTTTCTGGTTCAACATATTTCCCTAGCCAGCGTGGCAATGCTGCTAGCATTATGGGGATTTTTGAGCCGGGAAGTCGATCTGATTTCTTAGATTAGTTTCTTCTTTTTTTTTGTTCGTATTTAAGTTTGTATTAATACAAAGTTTTAAATAAATAATTCTCTAGATTATTTGACTGACCTGTTGTGCGCTGACAGAACGCGCTGCCATAAGTTTTTGCAAATATTTCTCACGACGGTTCTGCTCCCGTATGCTTCGCAAGCGATCGAAGTCATCCATGTCTGGATCGTCGTTGCCATCTACTTCATCCACTAAAAGAATACAAATGAAATACTTTTATTTTTTGCAGTAACAAAATTGAATGAGCAGTTACATTTCCGAATTGTTAGCATAATGGTTGCGGCGATGATAAAGGGCGTGCAAAATGCCATGTGGTTCTAGATATTTTGAAGACAATTTTTAGTAACTACTCAAGCAGCGTGTTGCTGCCGGCGGCGCTGAGGTCTGCTCCCACGCTGTCCCGCGGCAGTGCTAGCTGCACACACGTGTACTCACGCAGCGTGTTGCTGCCGGCGGCGCTGAGGTCTGCTCCTACGCTGTCCCGCGGCAGTGCTAGCTGCACACACGTGTACTCACGCAGCGTGTTGCTGCCGGCGGCGCTGAGGTCTGCTCCTACGCTGTCCCGCGGCAGTGCTAGCTGCACACACGTGTACTCACGCAGCGTGTTGCTGCCGGCGGCGCTGAGGTCTGCTCCTACGCTGTCCCGCGGCAGTGCTAGCTGCACACACGTGTACTCACGCAGCGTGTTGCTGCCGGCGGCGCTGAGGTCTGCTCCCACGCTGTCCCGCGGCAGTGCTAGCTGCACACACGTGTACTCACGCAGCGTGTTGCTGCCGGCGGCGCTGAGGTCTGCTCCCACGCTGTCCCGCGGCAGTGCTAGCTGCACACACGTGTACTCACGCAGCGTGTTGCTGCCGGCGGCGCTGAGGTCTGCTCCCACGTTGTCCCGCGGCAGTGCAAGCTGCACACACGTGTACTCACGCAGCGTGTTGCTGCCGGCGGCGCTGAGGTCTGCTCCCACGCTGTCCAGGCGCACGCGTGGCTCGCTGTCCGGCAAGCTCGGGAAGGACACCTGCGTGCTGAGCGACTGCGCGGTCGGACTCTTGTCTCCCGCGCTCGCCCGCGTCCAGTTCGTGGGCGCTGATGACGATAGCCGCGTGCCTGTAGATCAGCAGATGTCAGTAGTGTGATAACGGTTTCGAGAAACCATTGTGATAGGTTAATAATTGCTATTATTAAAAAAACTAAAATGCAGTCCTATACCTAACTTTGTACCTAAGTATTAACACACCAAAACGCACGTTAAGCCATTGGTCCCAACTGTCATCTGGTAGTCGTTAAAGGAACCACGTCGGAGGCTGAGAGGCGGTTGCGAAGAATTCTAACACCAGGGTATGCATGGTTGATTGCCCGTATCACCTACACGAAATAATGATGATGAACACACCAAGAGGGAAATTTAAAAATAAAAGTCAAATAATAAAACCAAACTATACGAGATATGGGCTAAACGTCTAAATAAACAATTCGAAGCTAAACGAATCTATATATATAAAAATGAAACCCGTTTTCCGTTGTAACGACATAGCATGAAAACGGCTTGACCGATTTGGCTGATTTTTTTTTTGTAGTTTTCTAATACTCTGTACAAGGTTCTTACGGAAAAAATATAAAGAAAATCAAATTTACGCTAAGGCGGTACGAAGTTCGCCGGGTCAGCTAGTACTTAATAAACACATTATTTTTACAATTACTTACTGGAACTATAGTTGGAGGTTCTGGATGGAACATTAACTGGCTCACTGGGGTTAGTCGGGTTTTGGTTGAACAAACTCATCGCCGTCGGCCTTAAAAATACAATATTAAGAAAAATAAACAACACAAACACATGTGATTTATATTAGTCTGGTAAATGAGTGCTCAAAAGTGGCCGTTTTAAGCAATAATGCAATTTGTAACTATAGGGTGAAGTTAATTTTAAACATATTAATTTATTAAATTATAATTATTTTTTCATTTGTAAGTCATTAATAATTTGCATTTTATAATTGTATGTTACTGTTGCATGGAGTGACAGCCAAAATTTCGTGATGCGCTATCTAGCGGTGAGTAGAAACATTTTTAACACTGTTTTAGGACTGTTTGATTGTTATTGATACAAAACCTCTTTCTTACAAGTTGGTTCGAAATTATTTTTACAATATTGCACACATACAGGTTCAACTGATAACCTTTTTTAGAAGTTTTAAATTCGTTTAATTATTTTTATAACATACTTAATTTCGTTCCTGGCCTTGACATCTAGTGACGAGAGGCAGAACACACTTCTACATACATTAAGGCTATGGAACAATGGAATGGATGAATGGAACTCTAAAATGAACATATTTATAAACTTTCATATAGTGTCGTTGGTGATAACTAACCTAGCCTCCGGTCGTTTGCCCATGCTGGTGATAGTGGCTTGCTCATCCACCTCCTCGATGACTTCGTTTGCTATCTTCATGCTGCCACTAACTGCCGCAGCGGGCTTGTTGAGTGCCGGGTTACTGGAGTTATTGGACGACACTGTGACTGTGAACCGCGACACTAAAATTTCAACGGTAACAGGCTTGGTTAAAACAGTTTCTCCGATTACACTATTTACACTTAATAAACTTAATTAATGTAAATAGTTAACATTAAAAGTATCTGCTAGATTTAGTTAAAAGGAATATAAGATAAAAAATAATAAAATACAACTCACTAACTCACTCTCTTCAGTTTTCCATTTCCCTATTCAGGGCTTGTCCTCCTTATCATAACATCCTCGAATAGTTTATAATCCTAGGCGTAAGTATGATTCGAATTCAGGTAGTATAAGCGGGTGGCGGCGGCTTCCGACGCCGCCCGTCTTGCTATGACTTTGCAGAAAATAGGTTGAAAATGAATTTGACATTTTTTCTCACTTTTTTGACATATCTTTCTTTTTTAATTGACTCTCAGTGAGCACACTGTACTCAAACCAATCAATTTCAACGTCAAGGAAACTGGAGTTATTATAAATAGAATGGCAAGTGTAAAAAATAAAGCTCACCTCCGTCAGGCTGCGATCCGGCTTGCCTCTGGTCCTCCTTTGAGAACAGCCTCTTGAGCATGGACGTCACGGAAGCTACCCTCGACATAGGCGTTTGTTGTAGTGATGTCATGGAATTTGTCGATCCCATAGAGTTCCTGTCGTCTTTTCTCCCGCGCTTGCTCCCTCGGGATACAATAAAATGGATGCCAGATGCGGCGTCGTCGTTCATTTGTAGTTGCTATAAATATTTAAAAAAACATAATTTAATATTTGTAAGTAATAAATACACATTAATCTGGAAAACATTGTACAGGTATATCTATTTCATTACCAGACTTCAAACAAATATTAATATTCTATTTGCGTGTATATATGACTGCGATTGTCAGCCAATTTTAATTACTTTCCCAGTATAATTAAAAAAGTATTAAAAATGGTTCGTGAATTTCTAAAAAATTTACTGATACAAGGCAAATAACAAAATCAAAATTTAAGTTTACTAAGTAAGATATAAAAGAAAGAATTCAACATTGTAGCTAATATTTACAGCCACGTGTAAAATCATACAAAACAATTGACACTGCAAGGCATAAGATTGGCAGATGAACAACACTGTTAGAAAAACATTTGGTAATTGTACAGTAGAAATCAAACACAGACAAGGTTAACTCACTACTACGAATACCATTCAAGAAAATTGACATTATAAGTTACAGAAGACCGTATCATAACGCAACATGTACAGGTAGGGAAGCCATGAAATTTCTACAGTTGGCTGTCAATGGGAAACAATTAACACATATTTTTGTCAACTGACGTCATTTGCTGTTAATTAATCTGTCACAATGTTACAAATATTTTAGTTCAAGAAAGCTGGTTATTAGCATTGTTATTTAGCATTAAATTGATACCACACCAGTTTTATTTTTTATTAATTTTTTTTTTGTTAGTTACATACATAAATTATTATTTAAAAATCCTGTTGATATTAGTACTTAAATCGATTTAAAATATATAAGGTGAATTTAAATCAACTGCAAATATTTTAAGGGCAGATTCAGACCACTAAACTAAACAACTTTCCCAAACTTATGTCGAAATATGAAAAAAAAATTTTGACCTACAAATTGAGAATTAGCTGATCTAGTTTAGTATGGAAAGTGAAAAATGAAATTTCGTATTTCGATATGTTTATTGGGAAAAGTTGTTCATTATAGTGGTCTGTATCTGCCCTTAAAATATTTGCAGTTGATTTGTGTCCACCTTGTATATCTACGCATTCCTAGGTTAGTAAATCCTATAAAAACTATATATTAGTTATATAAATATTTACAGGGCTGCCATAGAACAGGATAACATTATATTAAAACGAACATGTGGTGACAACATGTAACCACATTATAAATCATTGTTTACGTGATTCACGAATTTAACATTAATAAGTAGGAATAATAATGTGGTACCTAGTATAGATTAATTCCGACTAATACACCTATTCTAGAACAGACTTAAAAATATATAGCTTGTTCCAATAATAATGTTTCAAAGTAGGTAATTTCGTGAATTTACTAAAATTTATCAAATATCATGATAGGATCAAGTACTGAGTGTTTTTAATTTACTGAATTAAAAAATAACAATCGACATATTTTTAACATATAAATATTGGATATCATTATAGATATCGTCACCAATATTTGAGAAAAACACCATAAACCTGGCAACCCTTAACACCGACACACTGCTAAGCTCCATGGAATCCGAGCGTGCAGCATGCTCATAATAGGAGGAATCTAACCTCGGGCGGGGCGAACTTGTAACTCACGGTGTTGGAAGGTACCATCTCGTCGATCTTGACGGAGGAGGGCGCCACCGTGACCATGCTGCGCTGGCGCACGGGCACGGCGATGCGGGCGGTGGACGGCTCGGGATGCTCTTCCCGCTGGTTCTCCGTGGCTATCGTGTACGGCAGCTCGGTGGGGAACACCTCGTCCCAGTACTGGTCCTTGATCAGCTCCGGATGCTCGTGGTGCATTTCGTCCACGATCATGTATGACACCTGAAGTAGAAAACAGTTGTTGTTATATTTCACAAATGTTTTTTTTTTTGTTATTATAAATAGCGGAAGCGATGCAAACATAAAAAATAAGGTAAACCTCAAGGCTCATAATCTAAGCACAAGTCGGCAGACGTTAGTGCGTATATGAAAGAAGTGTAGGTGTGTTAACTTTGTTTTCATGTTGAATCATTGAAAGAACCATAACCCAGAAACGCTCAATTTGATAACCCAACCCCAATGCCCAACGTCTATGTAAGGTGTCGCCATCAACCTTCGCTATACTTTATGTACCAAGGGCTCCAAGAAATGGCCAATAAAACTCGACCTTTTTATTTGACATTGGACTTATTGTCTCATTTTATTATTTGCTTCTCTGTCGAACTTGTGTATCATAGCAGTAAGAAAATACGCGTGAATTTAAAAAAAGGCACATGGTGCTGAATATTAAAAAATAGTTTTTTTTTACCTTTTTTGGCATAATAAAACAAATTTATATGCATAAAGCTTTTGCTTGTGATGCCGAAGACCGGGCGAAGTGGAGGAGATAAAGCACGAAAGCGGATTCTGAGCTCCGAAGCAATCAGCAGAGAACACAACCGGAAAAGCACTTAGATGAAAGAGAGAGAAATTTAAAAAAACTTGTGCAAACAAAAACTCAATAGCTACTATACTACTCACTTGCAAGTCTCTATCAATCAGCCAGTTTACTTCGAAATCGTCGTCATCTTCGCCGAAGGGGTTAATCAACGACTCCGCCACTTTCAACCATCCCATGTAGAAGAAGAACTCTAATGTACTAAATATCGGAAAATAGAGATCAATATTACTGATGTACACCGAAGAGGTGTGAGACTGCAGCTTGTTGTCGACCCACTGGCTCCCCAGCGCCGAAGTTATAAAATATGAGTATACAGCTATGGTAACTACCTGGAACAGAGAAAAGATTTCTTCACTCATGGGTTTAGCCCTTAGTACTGCAGTTGGGTATGCTAAGTTAAAAAAAAATGTTTTTATTTTTATTTTTATTTTTAACTGAAAATTTAGACTATTTTAGGAAACTAATTTGATTTTTTTCGCTTAAATTATTATTTTTTTACATGAATTTTTAGTTTTATTGTTCATGACGTCATTTTACTAGACGATGTTACCATTATATAGTATAGTGCCACAGTGTGGTCACAATAAAAACGAAAGTGCCTCTTATTTTACAATAATTTTACGGCCCTGGAAACAAGTCCATTCTTGAAATTTTAATCTTTTTCAGTCCTACTTTAATCAAGTCAAAAACGTCAAGTCAGTAATCTATCCCAGTCAATTAAGTCTATAGTCAGAGTCAGGTGGCTTAATACCATCTCTTAAAACCATGCAAGGACGAGTGAGTAAGCGAGACAGCGCAATACATGATGTAAGGCGACATCTCCCTTACTCAATCGTTCTTGCATGGTTTTAAGAGATGGTAGTAACCCCCTGGCTTATTACCGTCTCTTAAAACAATGCAAGATCCAGTGAGTAAGCGAGACAGCGCAATACATCATGTAAGGCGACATCTCGCTTACTCACTGAATAGACAACTGGATAGATGGTAGGTAGTATGAATGTTACAACTTCAACGGCATTTTTGAATATTTTACCGCAATCAATGTACTTTTCTTGTCGAAAATACAAAAATATGGTATAAAATCAAAATATCTCGAAATGGTTTATTTTAGTGTGTTAAAAAAATTTAGCATACCCAATTAGTCATTAGTCCTTTTCATTGTCTATAATATGTCGTGGCCATCCCGTAGCTCACTTCGTGAAATACTCCAGAATTTCTTGAAATGGTGACACCGCTAATTTTTGGGTCTTTCGTCGTTTCGCACCACAAGCGATTCGAACCGCGGTGCGAATCGCCCAAGAGCCGTTTTTGAATGGGTTCTTTCGCACCGCAGTGCGAATAGCTCTTTTTGAATGGGTTCTTTCACACCACGGTTCGAATAACAAAGTAAGTAGTTTTCTTTTTTAATTGGTGAATATTCTGACCAAAATAATGTATTTTAATTACACATCTCATACAGGTAGTACAACCAGGCAAAAATAACAGGACAACCAAAATAATTCTTAAGATACAAATTGATATCATAAGCCCACTAAGTATTTTTTTTTATTATGTGAACATCGCCGCCGCCTAAGTTTTAAGTTTAGTTTTAGTTTACAAGTTGTATATTTTTGTTGAATTTAGACTGTTAGTGATTCAATCTGTGATTATGCCATGTTGAAATTTTATATTTTTTTTATAAATATAATAATTACATACTAACTCGTTAGTAATACTTCAAATACTTTAATTTTTAATATGAGTCCAAATCGGCCCCACTCAAAGAGTATTGGATCGTTTTGCCCTGTGGTCCAAATCGACCCATTCCAAAAAATACTTTGGGCCTTTCGCACCGCTCCAACAACTGCGGTGCGAAAGAACCCATTCAAAAACGGCTCTTGGGCGATTCGCACCGCGGTTCGAATCGCTTGTGGTGCGAAACGACGAAAGACCCTAATTTTTTATTTTAATTATGCTTAACACCAACCTAAAGACTTTAATACTAGTATTTTTTATCGCCGGTTTATGTACGTTATTAGCTATCTATCATGAGCAAAGAGTATATTTTTCCATCTCATAAAATAAAACAATGGGTTATGATATGCATTCTTGACTCTAGTGAATTTGATAAGTCCCTTTTTTATATAGATGCTAAGCTTAAAGTATTTCTGTAATAATACATGACTAAAAAGTTTGTTATGCTCTCTCTTATCTTAGCGTTTTCCCTGTTGCTTTGTACAAAACGTCCATAACCCAAACTTCTGTTAAGTGCGTTTAGTATTTGTCTATATTAATTATATTTATATCTCAAGGTTTCATAATATTCTATAGTCCCTATATGTTATCGCATATATGAATGACGTAACGATATATCCGCGCGGCGGGGAGCACGGTTTACAACTTTTACAAGCAAGTCCTCTAACACATTAACCGGTAAACCGCTAATTTCTTAGTCTCACGGCGTATCCATCCTTTTTTTCCTAAGACTGCGGTAAAACCAAAAAGGAGAACTATGTTCGAGCGTGTTTCCTGGTTGCATCTTCAGCATGCACTTCAGTGCCCAGGGTAAGCTTTTAATATGGTTCTGATTTGGTGGTACTCGTTATTATATTACAATAGAGCGACTGCCGTCTGACCTCCGTAACCCTTTTTACAGAGAAACCAGACCAGGAACAATGTCAGATTTTTCAGGCTGCCTAATGTATTTGCCTGTAAAAAGGATTAGTATCTAGATTGCTTTATTATGTTTTCAAATTCTCAAAAGTAAAGATACGTAGATAACGTATACCTTCTGCAATATTTTGGTCATACCGCCGCACCGCAATCGGTGTTTTTGCCTTTATCTTTGTAAGTATTATAAACTATGTTTTACAGCTCTTCAATGAAAAAATATAAGACAAAAACTTATGAACAATGGCGGTTCGGCGGCTACGACCCGGTAATTACGCTAATTGCTCAAGGCAGTTTAAACGAACAGCGTACCTGAGTATATACAAGGGGCACACTGATTGTGTCGTAACTTAGAAGCAGACCAGCTTGCCCTCTGAACTTGTTGAGTTCGTCTATTATTGTTTTAACTGCGAAGTCATCTCTTATCCGCCCTTCTTTACGGGCCCTCGTCACTATGCTCGTCGCCCATACTATTGGTAACCTAAAATAATAAACATATCATTAATCGCACAATTTACTACTCAGTGAGTATTAACAATGTGCAAATAGCTATTGTAATTGTATCAATAAAATGTGTTTATGTAATGGCCATAAAAATTGTTTTACGACTTCTACACTCCGAAAGTAAGTATGATGGAAATTTTAGTGATATTTTATAGAACACTGCGAAAGCCATAATAACACTACATTACACAATTACGGAAAACATTATCAACCGTATGACGAATAACGTAAACAAAACAACAATCAAATCAAGTTTATTGCAAGGTTAATGTTTCAGGATAATCGGTAAATAAACTGAATACGATCATATTTACCAATGTTTTGATGGCTTCGGGAATTTGTCATTGAGATTGTCTAGGATTGTCTTTTCATTTTCGAGGAGGAGACCAGCCTCCACGAAGTTGCTTTGCGTGGGGAACCTCTTCTTCACTCGTGGCGAGATCATGGTGAGCACCATCGTGAGGCAGAGGCACACGTAGCGGACGATCGTGCGCCGCATCAACCGCCCCCGCTCGTCCTGCCGGCTCAAGTGTACATCATTTACTGTGTCCTGCTTACACCTAATTCACATAGATCATCTTTCGGTACAAATGGAGAAGCCTGGTTTGTTCAGATATTATTTATCTTTAGGTACATTAAGATGCAAGTCAAAAGGTGGCGCCCATGCAGGTCGAATAATACTGAACTACCTACCTCTGCTCCAACTTAACTCACGTCTTATCATATTCATGAAACGTGGAATGAACTACAAGCACTGAGTTTGAGTATCTACAAATTATAATTTACTAGGGACCCGCCCCGGCTTCGCATGGGCATAAAAACCTTCCTCTTGAATCACACTATCTATTAAAAAAAACCGCAACAAAATCCGTTGCGTAGTTTAAAGATTTAAGCATACAAAGGGACATTGAGACAGAGAAAGCGACCTTGTTTTATACTATGTAGCGATTTGTGTACTTATATGTATAAAATACACACTTTAGCACAATAAAATTAGTACAGTGTCGGTATGTAAGAATGTTTGAAATGGAAAGTTATAGCAAAATTATTGCATAATATTATTGTCTGCCAAGAGAAAATCATTGTACACGCATTTCGTGAGTATTTATGAGTAAAGCTGTAAAAAATAAACGAATGCTCATTAGTTTAACTACTGCTCGTGTGTCATAATTGCCATGCCTGAAGGCGTTTGGCTTGGTTTACATAAATAGGTATAAATGTGATCTAAGTACAACAACCTGTTGCTTTCCAAAGAATGGATTGATTATTATTTCAGCCTATGGCCCGGACAAATTTATGTCCTTCCCACAGAGAAATGTGCTTTTACTAGACCTAATTTTATGTTTTATTTATTTGCTTTTATAACAAATGTGAATGGTGGACTTAAAAATCTGTAGGCATTTTCTTCCAGTCAACAAATTTATTGGGGTAAGTGTAAGAAGAAAAGGAAAATATAAAACGTTAAACTATTCTAAATAACTACAGAATATATAATAACTAAGGATGCTCCCATTGCCTAAGAATGTGGTTGTTCTTTTTCTTGCTAACAGGAGATACTTACAAGGATAGAATAAAGAAAAATTGGCGAAAAAGAGTGTGAATTATAAAACACGATTTTTCAAAGTATCTTTATCCTACCAGTAACTGATCTACTGATTTAGTGTTTACGATATATGGTGTTTATATGTCTCAGTATGGTGAGAGAGGACTCTATGCCCAAGATAAATGTAGTCATCGACATACTGCATAGTTTGGCCATCTACCACTACCCTACGTTTGGCGCCTTTGGTCATGAGCTGGATTTAACTTAATTCATTATACGTATACTACATATATAATTATACTTTATAATTTAACTCTTACCTATTACAATCTGACAGTAATCTAGAACCTAATCTTTATATTTGATAACTAATCTGCTAGTTATTCAGGAAATTTTAAGTAACATTGCTTTTATTAAATTGTATCGTGCGTGAATTACCGAAACTGATTAGATTAGGTACCATTTTACAGATCGCTTCCTTGTTATTGTTTATTACATATATATATACGCTTATGTTATATATAAGTGACTCTACCACGAGATATTTGAATCAATAAACGCCGCGTTAGCAGTTTCGCTTCCTCCCCTGTGGGTAGTAAGATAACCAAAAAAATCCATACAAAATCATGTGGTAGAGGCGCTGAAGTTTGTTTTGAACGCAAGTCTCTGTTTTAGGGAAGGTTATATGCATATACGTACGTAAATACATAAATACAAATATACACACCACGGACACGAATTTAATTACCCAAAATAACCATCAAATCAATAATGTTAACAATTACAATAAATTAAAATTCCCGAACCCTTTCCCGAGACATTGTGCATGCATCTCTCAATCGTAAAATATTTTTGACTTGTGGTATGTACAATAAATAAATAAATAAATAAGTGTCCCCCCACAGATCACTGACCGGTTCAAAGGGCGGCGCATTCTGATAAGGAGGGTTAAAAATGGCCTGCATCAGTTCATATAGAAAAAGTAAAATAACAAATAATTAATGGTACTGTCCAATGGTACAGATGGCCCGGCGGGTATTTTTCTACTTTAACATCCATACTAATATTATAAATGCGAAAGTCTGTCTGTCACCTCTTCACGACTAAACTGCTGGACCGATTGTGATGAAATTTGGTAGGGATGTAGTTAACGACCTGAGGTCAAACATAGGCTACTTTTGGGCGCGATATAACCGAGTCCCACGCGGGGCGGAGCCGCGGGGAACAGCTAGTTACCTATATGTGTAGACGAAACAGGTAAGAAGGTACATAACCTAAGCAAGCGCGTAATCACTATGGCAGCAAGCAGAAACCAAGGCCACGCACGAAGCCTTGACATTGTGTACACAGTTGTTATTGTTTGGATAACTTATAGTCGTGTATGATATGTATCTATCTCTAGGTATCTTATCTAGGTTGTGCCATTTTCCATACTGAAATAAACAAGAACATCGGAAAAGTTGTTTATAATTACGTCTTGCAAGAGATAAGTTGGTACTGTCGGTAGATAAAATAAAAGTTCGACACATAAGCCACGGTAATACTATCTAATCACGGTAGCATAAGCACAATTAATTAACTAATAGTGTAATCCGAAATGAGAATAATAGCAAAAAAATATATATTAGAAGGAACAACATTCTAGTTTATTATGGAATTTCAGTTTTTTTTTACAATTAAGCGATTGTTAACACGTTAGCGGACGCACGACGTCTATAGACGTTATAACAATTAAACTTCTATTGTGTTTTCAAAACTGTCCGCCTACGTGTTAATCTCGTATTCGTCAGGCTTGGGCGAGTATATATATATTTTTGTAAGTTATCGGGTTCTCCGTCGCCATGTTTAAAGACCCTTTTTCAAATACAACAGCTATTGTATTACTTACGACCTTCTTGTTTATTTTTTTAATTAGGTTCTATGCAATATCGTCTTAAATATTTCAATAATGATAACGCCAGTAAGTAACAATGTACAAGATATCGCGTCGCGGTGTGTTTGTCATCTTTCATCATATCACATGATTTATATTCTCGTCAAACAGAATTCTCAGCTTGGTTGACGGTTATTTTTCTGCACTAAATAAAAAAATACCGCATAACGTTTTAAAGTCGTTCATTGATTAAATTTCATAAATCGAATGTCATTAGTACAGACTTAAGATAATAAAAAATATTAATTAGATCACTCGGTACCTACAAGCCTTGTGGTGTTTGGTTTGGTCCCTATGGGCCACGCATGACGTGCAGAAGAGGTGGAAAATATCTGGCCAAAGTTTAAAGGCTTTTCTATCAATTCCACAAGTTTAAACAATTGGCACATTTTAAAATTACGTTGCAGGTAGAGTGGTAGTCAACGAAATCACAAGTTTCCTTAATTTCAGGTTGGTACTGTTACCATTTACTTCTCTATCTCAAGAAATACTAAACAGATTTTTATGATTTTTTTAATGATTTTTGACATGATACGTAGATAGAATTTGGTCACTATCACTACATAGTATATAATAAAGTCGCTTTTTCTGTCCCTATGTCCCTTTGTATGCTTACCTAAATCTTTAAAACTACGCAACGGATTTTGATGCGGTTTTTTTAATAGATAGAGTGATTCAAGGGGAGGTTTTTGTGCCCATGCGAAGCCGGGGCGGGTCGCTAGTACAGTCGGCTGCAGAGAAATCTGACCCCTTATGCCACAAGTATCACTATTGAAAGGGGGTCATATTTCTCTGCAGCTCACTGTACCTAATAAACTAACAATTTTTGTGGTGTTGGTGTTATCCATTGCGATCAGAAAAATAGACTGGACAAACTCAAATTTGAATATAATAGGTACCTGTCCGTGTATAGTTGCAGACACGAAAACTGCGATGGAGTCGGGCCACGGTATGGTGGTATACTGGTTCCACCAGCGGTTCATCACCACCGACACGTAGAACCCCAGCACGAACGACAAAGGAATCACATTTCCGTGGAAACTGCAGTAATTTACCACGCCTTCGAATGTCCTGGCAAAGAATTAATAATCGTACTAAGAATTTTTGTGTCAAACATTTTGTATAACGCACAATGACGCACAAGGACACAAATAAATTCTTCGCAGATCTAAATCAGTTTCAAACTCAATTCATCCTTGAGTGCAACTTTAGTAGGTAAGTACCTACAACATATAAAACTACTACATACTTTTAGGGACAAGCGGGTTCATCCGTGGGACTAGCAAATGTAGATTGTTTTTAACTAATCTTCCGGGTACGGAAGCCGTGTTGCTTGAAGATCTAATCGATTATAGGCATTTTTTCTGAGATTTTGGTGTTCCATTTTGGTATCAGTATAAATAAACCTTTTTGTTCCAGATAACTTTGTTACATCATAATTTCTTTGGCAAACGTCTTATCTCTACATTATGATAAAACTATACGTAAGAATCCAAAATATTTAAAGTTTGGGCAACTAGTTCATTGATAATATCTACTCCTACGCTCTTCGCTTACGAAAGAGTTTGTGGATAAAAAAAACTTGTCAAGTGCGAGTTGGTCTCTTGCACCGAAGGTTCCGAAAAAAACATATGGGTACCTTTCATCGCGGGAAAAGCCCTGTTCCCGAGGAAAGCTCACGCGGGCGAAAGCTAGTATATAATAAATTAATATAAGTAATGATAAATTATATATATTAAATACGTACTTTTTTGCTTCATCATCTAGCAATAGGCGGTAAGTTAAATTTAGGAGATAATATATTAGTAGAAATACTAGAAGATCCAACCACACCAGCTTGTAAATGCTGCCCCGCCATCTGTAACAAAACAATCGTAGTCATAGTCAAGGAGGATAAGTCATCCATGGTCATCGTTACTTCATGTTCTGCCTAATACACACTTTCTTATCTAGATTATAGACTTGTCATTCATACGAGACGAAGTGTAACGCATACTAATTTGCCTAGATATTTATTATGCATGTTTTGCCTTACATTGTGTGATGATTACGTCATTATTTGATCAAACCTGTATTCTTCTTTGTCGTTAGTAAATTAGCCTTAGGTAACAAACAAATAATGTAGATTTAATATTATTGTATTTAATGATTTCTTATGCTTTCGCGATTGTTACACATTAAATTAAACTATTTTATACGGTTTTCTATCGCGTTTATAAATAAGTAAGCAATAAACGCGATAGAAAACCGTATAAAATAGTTTAATTTAATTATTGTATTTAAAAAAATTAAATAACAAATCATTGAAATATTTTATTTAGTAAAACTCAGTACTTAAAACTGTATCTGCGCTTATTTATTTTTTTCAACCTATCTGCCTACTTATAATTTAAGTAGGCAGGTAAGTTTGTAATGTAAATCTTCTTAGCGTGTCGGCCCTTATATACCCTTGGATGCCCAAAATTGAGCCACCGTTACAGCGTTTTCTGTAGCCTTATATTATAATTTATATGTCCTCCAGCGTGCAGGTAATGTATATGGTAGCTAACAAGTAGACTTACTATTATATTGTCAATGTATACATAATTATATACACATAAATATCATTCTCTCTTTGTTATAAAGCCAAATAAATTTTCAGCGGTGTAGTAATACGCGAGGTTGTTGTTATGCGTTGACAAAATAAATAATACCTTATAAATATATAAAATAATCACACAATCTTGAGTGCTTTGTGTGCTCATTTCATCGTTGATATCAAAGACAGATAATGCGAATCAGATGGTACTGTTTCAATTTAATAGTTTTATTTTCTGTTTTGACCTTGTTCTGCAAAGAACAAACTACCGCTGCAAATTACGTGTTGCACGCTAGCTTCTTTAACAAGATCTATAAGGTAGTAGATGGTAGTAGTAACTCACATGTTACATATACCGATATAGACTAGTCATTGTAATTAAGACTTACTTAAACGTCTTATTTCAATTAATTTTGTAAGAACAAGATTTAAAGTTCTGTTACTTCAGAAGAAATTAACTAAGTAGATATATTTTTGTGTCGGAATGATACGATACGATAAGATCCACCACCCAATACTAAAAAACATCAGTATATTTTAAAAATTTTGCTTTTCTTTAATTTGTTTGTAAATAAAACCGTTTAAAAATAATTGTCTTTGTTAATTTATTTTTCTATAGTTTAACAACAACAGTGTTTAGATTTATTCCTTAACTAGCTGTTCCCCGCGGCTTCGCCCCGCGTGGGACTCGGTTATATCGCGCCCAAAAGTAGCCTATGTTTGACCTCAGGTCGTTAACTACATCCCTACCAAATTTCATCACAATCGGTCCAGCAGTTTAGCCTTGAAGAGGTGACAGACAGACAGACAGACAGACAGACTTTCGCATTTATAATATTAGTATGGATATGGATATGGATTAGTGCCATATGATATTGCTGCTTCTTACCAAATTTGATGATTCTAGTTCTACGGGAAGTACCCCATAGGTTTTGATTACCATCTGAAATCGCAAATTTACGAGAATTCGCTACATTCACGGTCATATCTTTTGATCGCATTGATGTATAATTTTGATTATTTTACAGCCGAAAAAATACCGTGAGCTCGAGTATATTATATGTAATTAATTTTAACTTTATACGTTCGCGTTCCTCAAACAAAAAAGGTGTCCAGACAGACAGACGGACAACCAAGTAATCTGATAAAGGATCCGTTTTTTTCCGTTCCGTTAAAGAAATGTTCATAAATTAAAATATAAATAACATTTTAGGGCTTAAAGATTTTAGTTAATTCTCTTTCTCCCTTTTCACTTGGGAATGAGTCCCTTTATTAAAATTAGTTTTATATTCCTATTCTGAGACCTGCCGAATATACACAGAAGACTGCACAAGTGTGGTCACAGAAACTGTGTGACACGCGAATTTTATATCTTTACATACATATAATATGTCATATAATAAAACAGTATAAATATTTAAATTTAATAATTTTTTTTTAATTTTTTGTCTGTATGTATGTGTACGACCTCCGTGGCGTAATGGTTAACATGCCTGACCGCCACTCAGGAGGCCCCGGGTTCGATCCCCGGTCAGGTCAAGATGAAAAATGATCTTTTTCTGATTGACCTGGGTCTTGGATGTCTATCTATATATGTATTTGTTATAAAATATAGTATCATTGAGTTAGTATCCCATAACACAAGTCTCGAACTTACTTTGGGGCTAGCTCAATCTGTGTGATTTGTCCCTATATATTTATTTATTACTAGCTGTTCCCCGCGGCTCCGCCCGCGTGGGACTCTGTTATATCGCGCCCAAAAGTAGCCTATATTTGACCTCAGGTCGTTAACTACATCCCTACCAAATTTCATCACAATCGGTCCAGCAGTTTAGCCGTGAAGAGGTGACAGACAGACAGACAGACAGACTTTCGCATTTATAATATTAGTATGGAAGTATGGATTTATTTTATGTATGATCACGCTTCTCGCTTATCTCCGAAAGTACTGAACCGATTTGCCTAAAACTTTCACCAATTTTTTTGTTTTTCTCGGAAGAACATCTTAAGTTTGTTTCATCAAAATCATTTCATTAAAAAAAAGTTATTGTCATTTGAATGAATTCAAGGCATGTTTAATTTCAAACGAATGCACCAAATTGGATAATTCTTTATTTTTGTTGGTTATTGTCATGACAAACTTTATATAAAAGAAAAGGGGGATTCCCGGGCAATTCACGAGGGAACTTCGGAAGCGATTTCCGAAATTCCTACGGTAACGGGAACGAAGCCCAAGCGCACGAAGTCGCGGGCTACAGCTAGTACATAATATAGATATTAGTACACCTATGCAGATAAGATTACCACTTGCAATTTATATTACGTGACAGGATATGACGACATGACGGCGCGCCAAGGAATGACGTCACTAGCTGTTACAATGATATAATTCGTTCGTTCGTATACTGAATATCAGCACATTTAAAATAACAGTAAAAATGAAATGTAAATAAATTCCTAATGATAGCTATCATGACTCCAATGCAAATAATTTTGAAGGTTGTTCTTTTACCAATGCTTATTACAGTTATCTGAAAAGTAGAGAGACACGACACGACTCAGTAGCGCAGTCAACCACGCTAGTCCGCTCATCTGGAGGTTCGATCCAGTCAGAGCAAGTAGGAAAATGGCCCTTTTCAAATTGGCCTGGGTCTTAAATGTTTATTTATACCACAGATTATATATATTTATATATTATTATATATATTCGTTATAAAATATGGTATCGTTGAGTTAGTATCCCATAAGTTTCAAAGTTTTTTTGGGGATAGCTCAATCTGTGATATGTGGTCCTTACAAACTTTTTTTATTTATATTGGTAAGTAGGTTGTAATAAGAGTAAGTATAAGAATATATTGTGAGTAATCCGCATGTGCAGGTAAGATAGTAATCGCAGTTTTGCAGTATATCTATCGACAAACATTTGGTAGTAAAGATATCTATATATATAAAAGAACTAGCGACCCGCCCCGGCTTCGCATGGGCATAAAAAACCTTTCTCTTAAATCACTATCTATTAAAAAAACCGCATCAAAATCCGTTGCGTAGTTTTAAAGATTTACATACAAAGGGACATAGGGACAGAGAAAGCTACTTTGTTTTATACTATGTAGTGAAGTTGTGTTAGTTACACTATTTATGTCAAGAACGGCTGAACTGATTTGGCTGAAAATGTAGGGAGCTTAGAACCAGGAGAAGGACATAGGGTACCTATCATACCGGCAAAAAGCACTGTTCCCGAGGGAAGTTCACCGGGGCGAAGCCGCGGGCAAAAGCTAGTAGGTATAATAGATAATAGAGGTAAATACAAAACTATTGCAATAATCACAAAAAAAAAAAAAAAAGACTCAAACAACACAATTTCTACAAAGATGCGTACCCGATGATGAAGATGACATCACGCATTAGTCACATTTTTGCGAAATAAATTAACATCCGGCAATTCCGGCGTATTAGAACAAGGCTTTGACATAAATGTTTAGTGACTTTTGTGGTGCTGACTGTTGACTGAACATACCTATATGGTGTGGTGCAAGGAGAAGTGTTGGTGTGCATATTATGGTGCGCGTGTGTGCTATAGCATATGAAATGTATAATATAATATTTTTTATTCGCTTTTTGAATGGACGAGAAAAACATGCATATGGAATACTTAAACAAATGAAACGGTGTGCCACTTATTTCAAAAGAAAACTCTTCTAGTAGACCAGTGAGAAAAGAAATTATCAATAGGCGCAGATTGGCGTGTGCATAATATACTTAATACCAATAAAAATTAAGTGATAGAAACTTAATGGATGGCCGCGCACTCGCCGTCGTCGCCGTCGCTTGACGCGCGCGCGCTGCGCTAGGCTATCCAGCTCCTAATAAATACTTAACTATTACTTAGTACTATTATACATATAATAAATAATACACTGTGGCTTACTGCCGCGGTAGGTACCATGATTTACTAATTAAAACAAAAATGTGATTGCGCAGCTCACTTTTATAAATTGTGATTGCCTTATGTGAATGCACTTGCATTTCTTACAAACCTCTGTGGTTTATTAAAATGTATCAAATCAGATGTTTTTTAACAATTTTTGTAAAATGTTATATAAAAAAAAAAAATATATATAGGATATTCTGTGTTAAACTAGATTGCGGGGAATCCGCTTGTCGTCGCAATACAGAATACCTACACCTAGCGCACACAAGTTGTTTTTTTTTTAATAAATCAGTCAGACTCAACCAAATAGTTATCACTTAATCCATACTAATCTATACCTACTAATATTATAAAGAGGATTTGTATTTTTGTGTGTATGTTTGTAATGAATAAACTCAAAAACTACTGTACCGATTTCAAAAATTATTTCACCATGGAAAACTGCATTCTCCCTGAGTGACATAGGCTATTGTACATACGTACCACGGGCGAAGCCGGGATGGTCATTAATAAATCAAAACAGAAACAGTTAAGTAAATATTGAATTTGCAAAAACTACAAAAAAAAAAAAACATATAAAATAACGTGATGTTTTGTGTTGTGATGGTTGTGGACACGATCGATTTCTATCCATATTCGTACGGTGCAATGAACTAAACCTACATACGATAATTGGTACTGGGGAAAGTGCAGGGTGCACTGAATAATAGATGTCCCTTGCCTGCCAACAACTTGGAACATTTCTAGTGAACACGTCGACGGTCTGCGACTTCCTGGTGGCTACTACAACTACAGGGCATTTTTACTAGTTATATTTAAAGTAAACTACATTTTTAACATATTCTATGTATAGTTAGTAAGATATGTACGAACGTACAGTTTTTGTTTTATTTTTATTATGAACTCCAGGCTTAGAAATAATACAATATTCCCTACCTGCTATAGTTATTGCTAACATACCAATCATGCAAATGAAGTCTTTCCTTGGGACACATAATACCTACATTTGTCGAGTTGAATGAAACACTCGCACTAAATGCAACTAGCGACTAAAGCACAGACATGCGGGATACCTGTGGGCTGAAGTAACATTATCCTAGTCTTTTGTAATTTAATTTTGTGTCATTTGTAATAGAATGGGAAAAATGCATCACGAGCTAGCTTGCTCGCGAAGATCCGTGGGCACGAGCAGGTCGGTATTGATTCGTTGGAGCGACGACCTTTACGACACGAACTTCCAACTTTATATTGTACACTGTTACACTGGCCCAATGTGTTTTAAGTACTAAAAGCTTATAACCTTCCCCAAGAATCAGGTTTATATCATACTAGCTGTTCCCCGCGGCTTCGCCCCGCGTGGGACTCGGTTTTATCGCGCCCAAAAGTAGCCTATGTTTGACCTCAGGTCGTTAACTACATCCCTACCAAATTTCATCACAATCGGTCCAGCAGTTTAGCCGTGAAGAGGTGACAGACAGACAGACAGACAGACAGAAAGACAGACAGACAGACAGACTTTCGCATTTATAATATTAGTATGGATGCAGAAATATATCTTTAATACGCCCGATAGTTCTCAAGGTATAAGAAATCAAACAAACTAACACTCTAAAGCTTTAGGTATTATATACTAGCTGTTCACCGCGGCTTCGCCCCGCGTGGGACTCGGTTATATCGCGCCCAAAAGTAGCCTATGTTTGACCTCAGGTCGTTAACTACATCCCTACCAAATTTCATCACAATCGGTCCAGCAGCTTAGCCGTGAAGAGGTGACAGACAGACAGACAGACAGACTTTCGCATTTATAATATTAGTATGGATAATTCCGAATTATTATATATAATTCCGAATTATTATATAAATATTCGATACTATCGAAGTATCGATGTTGGTAGGTACCTGCAGGACGAAATGAGAATGCCGTTGGTGTCGTCGTAAGAGGCAGGAAAAAAAGATTTCAATTTACTTAACTCTTTCTGACGAGTAGGTAGCGAATAACTAACAATTTAGCATTCTGCAGTAACGCAGGCGACCAGTCTAAACCAAATCTTATTCAGTCATACCGAATACCGGGGTATGCAGGATCAATTGACCATGTAACCCACATACTATAAAGCAGGTAAGAAAGCAAGAATTACCATTTATCTTAATTTGACCTAAAAGCACGTAGTACTATTACTAATTCTGTGCTAAAAGTTTGACATTCATTACGCACTTGTAAGGATACCTACTTAAATATATTTTAATACATAGATTTAAAAAAATGTTAGGCGTCGTGCGCAATTTTAACAAACTACAAAAAAAGGAGGAGGTTCTCAATAATCTCAATTCGTCGGAATGTTTTTTTTTTTTTTTCAATATATGTTACCGAATTATTTGAAGACCCCAGGACCGATTTGACAAATTACTGTTTATGGGATACAGCTTGGTGACAGACGGACGGACAGCAGTCTAAGTAAGAAATAGGGTCGCGTTTTTACTCGGTACCTATATTTGACCAGCAACCTGTCAGAGAGTAAAGGCAATATGAACCTATTTCTGTCTGCAAGCGACAGCACTGTTCCTGATGTCTGTTTCTAGTCTGTTTCTACATTTGACTGCCAATCACGCTAAAATGGACTAAGGAATCACATATTTATTTAGAATAAGGTACTTTTAAATCTATGAATTAACTGCCTCCGTGGTCCAATGGTTAAGGCGTTTGCCTGTAGTCGAGGGTTCAATTTCCACGGGAAGCATACTTTGTTTAGTTGTTTCCAGTTTGGTTAGGACATTGCAGGCTTGAATCACCTGATTGTCTGATAAAAAAGATGATTCCGTGCTTCGGAAGGCGGCACGTTAAGCCGTTGGTCCCGGCTGCCAACTGGCAGTAATAAGAACCATGTCAGAAGCCGAGAGACGGTTCCGAAGAACTGACACCAGGGTGTGCATGGTCAATTGACCATGACACCTACCCTAAATGAATGAATGAATCCATGAATGAAATTGTTTGGTGTGATGCTAGGTTTTACTCCCAAGGTAGGTACTCAATAGCACGGTAATACTATCTAACAGTATTCTAACTTCATACAAACGGACGAAGCGCGAGTTATACCTACGCCACAGAATTAGTAATAGTACTGCCTTGCCCACGCGCCTCGATCTCGGCATGCGCTCGGCATGCAACAGTCGCGAATGTGCCGCAGTGACTAACATTACCAATAAGTACCTACAAGAACCTACTTAATATGATAATTAGATTATATTGTGCTGTTTTTGGTTGCATTAATTCCTCATTAACGCGCTCAGAATAACCTTTTTTATATTACTTGGAAACTCTGAAAGGTTAGGCTATAAAGTGATTTTACTTACTAGTAGGTAGGTAGGTAGGTACGTAATTTGTGTCTTTTTAATTGATTTTCTTATTCTCTCCAAAAAAATGCCTGGATTAAGGTAGGTACGCATTGTGTTATAATAACAAATTAAATACCAATTTGTTGTTAAATTGAAAATATGACAAAAAATTTGTTTTTGTTTTATTTTTATTTACTATTATTTAAGTCTTTAGTTTTATTTTTTTTAAGTTATTGTAATTGTCTTGTAAATAAAAAAAAAAACCAAATGTGACAAAAATGGTTATTTAATTAAATTTATCAATATAAAAACAACATGCATTTTTATCGAATATTTCCTATTCCGTTCACAAATTATTTTATTTGTTTAAGTACAAAAAAAAAGAATATTTACAATCACAAAACTAGATAAAAAACTCAAAGAAGGCAGATGTATCTAATTAAAATGCTGTAGGTGGGCAGTAGGCAGTAGCAGTAGGTGGCCCTATCGCATGTTTATGTACCGCGCGGCTGTAGGCATTTATTTCAAGGACACGGCCGAGTTAGAATAATGTTAGATAGTATTACCGTGTCAATAGGCTTTATATACTAGTTCCCGAAGGATAGTGTAAAGCGAGAGTAGAGAGCGCAGGCGGTCGCTAGTTATAACAACGTTCTAGAGATAATGCATAATCATCAAGGTCGGAGCCCGCTAGTAAAATCAGCAAACACTGGCAGTTTCCGTTGACGAAACAAACACGAGGTTTTATTTTTTAATTTTACATCCTCAAAAGGTTCTAGCACTTTTAGAGCTGCTCATTTATACCCACATCTCATTCTTAATTCCATTATACAACTCCTAAGCTAAACAACTCTGCTCTCTATCTCATCTTAGCGCTTTCCCGATTGCTTCCGCGCCTTAATGACTGTTTTCTCTATCTCTCATCTTAGCGCTTTCCCGGTTACTTCCTCGGCTGACTGCTTCAGAGCCCCTTAATAACTGTTTTCTCTATCTCTCATCTTAGCGCCTTCCCGGTTGCTTCCTCGGCTGACAGCTTAGGAGCCCAGTCTCATGAGTGTAAATTTATGTAAAAATCTTAAATAATTAAATATCGAATGCTATGCGGACGAAGTCGCGGACACAGCTAGTTAATAAATAATTGTAAAGCTGTTTTCAGGAAAAATAATGAAATTTTATCTTTACTTACACAATTAAGTTTACATTGCAATACTAAAAACCTACTTTGAATTTGCAACTTATTAATTTTTAAACTTATTATAATTTAGTTCAAAATATAAAAAAATCTCTCTTACTTTTTTCCTTACACTACATTCTAATTTGATGGACAAGCCACAACAATTATTTAATACTGTAGTTTTACATACATGGTCCTTTGACCATGCACACTCTGGTGTCAGAGTTCTTCGGAACCACTCTTATCCTCTGATATGATGATATATCATTTTTAAAACTACCTACTTAGGTTAGGTACAAAGACAGTGCAGACCACAGCTTAATGTGCTTTCCAAAGCACAGAATCACCTTAATTAAAACAGACAATCAGTACCTCTAGTATGAGTTTATAAATGCAGACGCTATTAACTGCCTTAGGATTTTGAATGGATTTTTAGTTACCTTACTCTCCGCTAGGAGCACTGTACAGGTCTGTCATACAAAATCGCTAAAATGTCATACTAGGTGTACAGGTGACTCAAATTTCAAAACTGAAAACAATGTTAATATTCGATTTTGTCTAGTCAGTATGAATTCATACCGTTGGTGTTGAAACATCTGGACCGAGGTGTTCAGAAGCGAACACTTCCTTGGTGAGATAGGACGACGTTTGAAGTGTTGTGGATATGACCACCGCTCCGGATGGTACCTGATTCAAAGGCTCTCCATTGCAATTCAAAGAGGAAACACAGCGAGCATAATGGGTACCTTTGGTCCAGGTACGATTTGGGGTGGCATTTTTGACTAATAATTTTGGTTTTATTTGTTATTTTTTTTATGTTCCTATGTTTGTATTTGAAGTGTCCTAAAGTGTAAATAGGTAAATCCAAATAGTATTAAAAATGGTTTGCTTTATTATCGGTTTTTAAGAAAATTCAATTTTAGTTACAAAGCTTTTATTTTACTAGTTTGTATACCTATTCAAATCTTGTCAATTTGACCTGTGTCTACTGGTTCTACAGAGTTAGAATTTTCACCTAGTCTTCAACCAAATAAATACAATTATATTAAGCGCCACGTGATCACAGCAAATTAATATCTACTATCGACCCATCCCGGCTTTGCATGGGCATAAAAACCTTCCTCTTGATCACTATCTATTCAAATAAACTGCATCAAAATCTGTTGTGTAGTTTTAAAGATTTACATACAAAGGGACATAGGGACAGAGAAAGCTACTTTCTTTTATACTATATAGTGATATAATAAAATAGTAAAAATATTTTGTCTGTAAATGTATAGGGGGACATTTAAAATGATTAATAGAAAGAACAAAAATTGATTTGGAATTTTTTTTTGTCTGTCTGTCTGTATGTATGATCACGCTTATCTCCGAAAGTTCTGAACCTTTTACCAATTGTTTTGTTTTAACTCGGAAGAACATCTAAAGCTTGTTTCATAAAAATCGGTTCATTAAAAAAAGTTGTCTTTAGAATGAACTCAAGGCATGTTTAATTTCGAACATAAGCACCAATTTGGAAAATTCTTTTTTTTTTGTGTTGGTTATTGTCATGACAAGACAAACGGGAACGAAGCAAAAATAAAAGTATCAAATAATCTCACTCACCGATATAAAACTTTTAAAAAGGTTCCAAATCCACGACACGTCGCGACTTCGCCAGTGTAAGTTACCGTCATTTCGGAAATTAAAATCTACATCGCATTTGGTGTAATTAATTATATTCACAATAGGTTTTCAATATAACTAACACTAAAGTTAGAAACACAAAAATGCATGGATCACTTTTTATCGTCACATACACACGTATCACAAGGTAAGAAACTTAATTAGCATATGATAATTTTTTGTTAGCACACAAAACTAAGTTTTGAATTGAAGATAGGAACCCAACAAACAAAAACATCAGTAAATATAACTATAAAAGCGAAACCCTGCGACCTGCAAAAACGAAATGCGGCTATGCGCGACAAAGAGTATGTAATCACTACCAAAGAGTATGTAATCACTACGTTTAAGAGACGGGACTTCCATAAAACGAAAATGAATAAGGTTTGAAATTCAAACTTTGCATCGCATTTCATGGCCAACATAAAACAATTTTTAAAAAAACGTCGGTGCTACCAACTATACAATACTAATATCAAAAGTGTAGGTACTTACACTACCTACTACGCCAGGAAAACTAGTCCATTAAGGCCTTCCTTGAATTTATTAATCTTTTTCAGTCCTACTTTATTCAATTCAAGTCAAAAAGTCAAAGAGTCAGATGGCTAAGTGAAGCGGTGAAAAAATTTTCACCTAGCTATAACTTGGAAATTTTGGTGACAAAGATAAAAGTCACATTATCGACACTGCACCACTTCCCAACACTCACGCTTGTTCACAAACCCTTTGCGAATTAAATAATCCACCAATATTATGCACAAATTCTTGAAAAAACCTAAGTTTTGGAAATTAAATACAGCGCGGATAAAGTGACAGTTCTTTCCCTCCAAAATCTGACAAACTGTCAAAGCGTCGAGAAAGAGAAAGTTAGATGAGGAAGAGAGGTGACAGAATCCGCCATGTTTGTCGCCATTTTGTTTTCCCTAGGGGTAACTGCAAACTCCATACATTGGGTTATCTACTATGAAGTTTCGCCCCCCTGATCACTACCACAGAACAATATTACTCCTACCTAGCGGAGAATCACTACGTTTAAGGCACACACAAAGAATTTATATATAACACTAGAATGCTTACGGAGGACAAAAGCCGTTCCTGAAATAAAACCTAAAGTTTGTAGGTATCTCTTTCTAGTAAGTTGTATAATATTCAAGAGGAAAAGGGACTTTATTAATTTTGAATGTTGTTTTTTGCGATTATTATTATTCGTAAGCATTCTAGTGTTGTATATAAATTCTTTGGGCACACATTACATGCTCATGCGCGCATGATGGAAAACCATCAATCAAAGGGATGGTACTCGAAAGTTAAATTGAATCAACTGATTTCCAAACAAAAAATCCTAAATTTTGAAGTTTAAATCAAGAATTTTGCAATGATTTACGATGGATCAATTAAATTAACTAATTTCCAAATAAATCATCGCATAATTCTTGATATAAATTTAAAAAAAAAATTGATTTTTTTGGAAATCAAAGATAAAAGTCTTGTTATCGACACTGCACCACTTCCCAACACTAACGCTTGTTCACAAACCATTTGCGAATAATAATCCACCAATATTAAGCACAAATTCTTGAAAAAACCTAAGTTTTGGAAATTAATTAGAGCGCGGATTAAGTGACAGTTCTTTCCCTCCAAAATCTGTAGAGGTGAGACGTATTTACTGGAATAGGTTTTGGCTTGGACGCGTAAGTACGCGTTCCTGCACGCGAGTCTTTTTAACCGACTTCAACAAAAAGGAGGAGGTTCTCAATTCGTCGGAATGTTTTTTTTTTATGTATGTTACCGGATTATTCGAAGATGACTGGACAGATTTTTAAAAATTTTTTTTGCTTCGCGAGTGTATACTTTCCGATTGGTCCCATATTCAGCAGATCAGGATCTGATGATGGGATCTTGGAGAAATCGAGGGAACTCTTGAAGTTTTGTATTGGGCATGGGCATTTTTTGTTATATTCCATGTTAGTAAGGTAAGACGTAGGTGAGACGATGCTGGAAAAATTAACCCACATTCAAAAATGCAACGTATTTACAACTTTTTATTGTAATATATCTTGCTCGATTACTCGAAGATCACTGAATCGATTTGTAACATTCTTTTTTTGTTAAAAAGGGTATACTTTCTGGATGGTTTCATAGTCATCAGATCAGGATCTGATGATGGAATCATGGAGTTATCGAGGGAACTCTTTAAGTCTTATTGCGATTTGGGTATTTTTTGATATATTCCATGTCAATAAGGTGAGACGACGCTGATGACGTTTACCCTACTTTCCAAAAATGCAACGTGTTTACAACTTTTTAGTTAAAAGGTATTGCGTATTCAAAACTAAAAAGTAAAAAATACATGTTTTTGCCAAAAAAACAAAACCGACTCCAATTCCTGAACTAAAAAGGATGAATTAATCAATACATTGTTGTGTAAATATGCTTCATATCAAAAATTTTAATAAATTTGAAGTACCTTTTCGATATATAAAGCTCACAGGCACTAGGCGGAAATGCGCTACAGCGGAACTACGCGACACTGCGCTTCAAAATATTGTTTCTATGTAAATGTATGAGAGATACTGCACTACGCGGCAACAGAACTACGCTGTGCGACACTGCGCGTCAAAGTTGGGCAACCGAGCAAAATTGACGCGCTGTGTCGCGACGCTCAGTTCCGTTGCCTCTAGGTGCGATATCGATATAGTAAGCAGCGCTACAGCGACGTCACATTATATTGTCAGTATCAGAATGCAATTTGTTTTTAACCGACTTCCAAATAAGGAGGTTCTCAATTCGCCTGTTTTTTTTATGTTTGTTCTTATATCTCCGTCATTTTTAAACTGATTTTTTTTTTGTTCGAATGCATATAGTTTCAATTAGGTCCCATAGCAAGTTTATCAAAATCGGCGTAGTAGTTTGGTTTAAAAATCAATATAACTGGAAATTAAAATCGAATAAGTCAAATAAAATGAGCATTTTTTGATTTTTCATATGTTTACAAGTAGCTCGCATAAATTTCATCCATCGCGTTTAGTGGTCGCCGACCGACGGACGGATAAAATGTCGCGCCGCTGCAGTTCTAGTGCGATATATAATGTCGCGTCGCCTTGAATGTCGATACATCGCAAAAATTACATCGATATATTGATGTATCGATATTTTTCCGACATCCCTGTTGGCTTCAATAAAAAAAATATGCCAAAATGGCCGACTTGCGGCTTCGCTTTGTGCAATTTTCTTGAATTCAATTTTATCAGTTTGATCGAATTAGCTTAAGTGTTTAATGTTAAAGAGGTACTACGTTATTAACTGTGTATATTGATCAATCATCAGGTGACGTGTTACGCTCTAACGATAAGCTTTCATAATGGGTGAAACTGCCAACAGTGAAGGCACTTCAAATGAACCAGAGAAGCCGGTTGTGACCGCAGACGTATTCCCGCCTTTCCCTGGTCAGTATTCTTTAACTGTTGCGGTTGTATATTACCCTTACAATCTACAGATAATTCTTACACAACAATCGACTTATTTTAGAACCTGCAGATGCGGACTTTGACGAAGATATTAATTTGGAGGAAAGGAATTACTACAAGAATAAATTTTTGGGTAAGTTGTTTACAAACTTATCCTCTTTTCACCAAGGTATAGATAGCCGCTTCTTTTTGAGAAGTTCAATAAAGTAACTTCAATCGAGTAGGTTGGACCTATCAATTTTTCAAAGAATATTTTTTAAGAATATGTTTCACGGCCTTAAACAAGTTTTGAAAGCCTTCTGTTAATTAATTCTTATTCTTATACAGTTCAGTCATGCTTTATCAAGTCAGTAGTTAAATAATACTTCCATACTAATATTATAAATGCGAAAGTCTGTCTGTCTGTCTGTCTGTCACCTCTTCACGGCTAAACTGCTGGACCGATTGTGATGAAATTTGGTAGGGATGTAGTTAACGACCTGAGGTCAAACATAGGCTACTTTTGGGCGCGATATAACTGAGTACCACGCGGGGCGTGCCGCGGGGAACAGCTAGTAAGTCATAGTCAAATAACATGTCAGTCAAAAAGGTGGTAACTAACCTATGGTTCTAAAATAATACATGCTGTAATGTTTAAACCATTTCTGTTCCACAGCTAAACTTTAAAAATAGGTGTATTCAACTTGAAGGCACTTTTTATGTTTGATAATATGCTTCTCGAAAAGTCTTTGGTTACTGACCTTCTGGGAATTATACTTTGTGAACCAACCGAAAGTTGATTGAAAGCATTGTGGGCTTAAATCTAACTAAGCTTACATAATGATATATAACACTAGCTATTCCCTGCGGTTTCACTCGCCCCTGGGTGTGTATGTACTATGGCCTATAACCTTCCCAAGAATCAAGCTATCATATGCAGAAAGAATTTTTCAAATCCAACCAGTGGTTACCAAGTTGTAAGCCTTCAAACAAACAAACTCTTCAGCTTTATAATATTAGTATAGATTAAACACAACTTTTTTCCAATAAATTTCATTTACCACTTAAAATCCTTTCAGATTTAAAACTTGTAAAATCTTACCGGTTACATTGTACAGCTTGTGACCGTCACTTAGGATGTTCAGCTAAAAATGAAAATAGAATGCGGGCGCATCCTATGTTACGCACATTAGTGTGTCATACATGTCACACATTTTACAATAGTGGAGAGTTTGACAAAGGTGATGATGGTTCTGAGCTCTACTGCAGGTGGTGTGGTCAGGGTGGCCAGGTATATTGCTGTTCAGACTGTCCACATGTTTTTTGTGCGGTAAGTGAATTAAAACAAAAAAAAAAAAATTTTGTTCTTAAAAAAATATTACATTAAAGCATCTATTTTTTTTTATATTTTAATCAAAAAGAAATTGAAAAAAAATTCTGCATTGAAAAACTAAATTAAGAGAAAAGAGAAATATATGATAATTTGTTTATTTTTAATATAAAATGAAGTTATTTATTTTCATTATATAATACTAGCTTTCGCCCGCATATTTCCCTCGGGAACAGTGCTTTTTCCCAGGATGAAGGGTACCCTATTTCCTTCTTGATACTCCTAGCTATGTGTATGCGAAATTTCAGGAAGATTGGTTCAGTAGATAGGGCGTGAAGAGGTAACAAACATACAAACTCACTTTCGCATTTATAATATGATAGTTGGGACAAGATTTCGCCCGCATGAATTTCTACGGTGCTTTTTGTAGGGATGAATGGTACCCTATGTCCTTCTCAAGACTTCTACCTATGTATGCAAAATTTCAGGAAGATTGGTTCAGTAGTGTGAAGACGTAACAAATATACAAACTCACTTTCACATTTATAGTATTATAGTATAAATGTGAAAGTGAGTTTTATACTAGTTGGGAGATTTATCACTTATTGATATCATTCATTATGTATATTGAGCTCACCACCACTTCCAAAGTGCAAGAAGTGCACCAAAACATCAAATTACAAAGAACAATGGGACAAACCATCCCCAAAACTGTAGCACTGCAATACCTCCCTTAAATGATGCACCATGCTACTACCATCATTTCATTGTATGGTAGCTCAAGTGTCACATGTGTAGGAAAAAAGTTATTTAAGTAATTAAACCTCAAAATTCTTAATTATTAATCCTCCTAATAAACCTCAAAAATGCATATAGAATAATTTTTGAGATGCCGTGCCGTGCCGCCGCCGCCGCCGGGGCGCAGTGTAAGAGGTGAGAGGAGGGCAGTGAGGGTAGTTCAACTGGTCAAACCAAAAGTGGCCGTTTTAAGCAATATTGCAATTTGTAACTATAGGAAACTATAATTTAATATGTTTAAAATAAACTTTAGATCCAGAACCTTAATAACATAACTTTATTAATTAATTACATAGAATTAAGTAAAAATTGTTACTAACATAGGTACTAACAATCTATGGATATTTTGTCTGAAATAAAAAGATTATTATTATTATTATGACACGGATTTTTGATAACTTGTGTTTTCAATGAATAATGATTTTTAAATGATAGTGGCGCTAGTGTTCACCGAGGTATCACCTTAGGGGGATAGATTGTTTGTAGATATGTGGCTATTTTTAGGTCAGGCACTTTGTTCCTACCAGGTTAAAAAATAATTCCCTGCCAATTTATTCCCTTTTGGTTTTTTTCACCTTTAATTTTCAAGTGTCTATTTTTAAGAATAATAATCTGCATAGGTTGGGGTTTGCTGTATCAATAGGTACTGAAACATCTTTTAGATGCTCAATTTACCTACTGGTGTTCGGGTCTAATTGTAAAACATTCAGCTGTGATTTGATTGTTGGTAAAACTTAGTTCTGAATTCATTTTTGCTGTTCTTGTGAATACATCTATACTAATATTATAAATGCGAAAGTCTGTCCATCCAAGTCTATTATACTTGCACACTCGACCGATTTTGATAAAATTAGGTGGGATATTGTTAAAGACCAGTGTCAAACCTAGGCTACTTTTTGGCATGATATGATTGTGCACGCGTGGGCGAGCCGCGGGCAACAATAAGTTTTCAATAAAAATATTCAAGGAAACTGAGAGCAATTACAGATTGGAATAATGTATTTAATTATCAATATTGATATCAATTAAGATTTTTACATTTGTACAAAATTTATTTCAGAAATGTATTAAGCGCAATTTGGGTATGCCGAAAATAAAAGAAATTGAAAACACAGATGATTGGAAATGCTTTAAATGCAATCCAAGGTGTCTTTGGGACCTACGATCTTTGTGTTGGGCACTTTTACGTTATTGTGATCTGAAAAATAAGTAAGTTGGTCATTATTCTTCTTATTTTAATAAAATTTTAATGATATAACAAAATAGAATCTGGTTAAAAACAAAAAATATCAATACATATAGTTATATCTGCACATTTTTAGTTTAAAATAGTTTAGCAAATTGCAATGAATGTGTACAAAACTTTGGGGCAGATCTAATCTTCTTTTTGTTGGGTCGAAAAAGCTTGACTAATCAATCTGCCTGTTATATATCTGTAGAACTCATGTAAATTTTAAGATTTTACAATTTCCAATATGCCCTTAGATTTATTAACTATATAAATGTTAAAATTGCTCTGCAATCATCATGGATTATAAAAACTTATGGATTTTCTGTGGAGTAGACGTGTCACAAGCACCACATTGACCATGCACACTGGTGTCAGAGTTATTCCTGGCAAAAATATCTTTGATAAGAATGTATCAGTTGTATCTGAATCTGTGAATCGCATCCATAGAACAGAGAAATTATCCGAATAGAAAGAAATGTTTTGACGCGGATTTAGTTCCAGGATCAGTACGTCTAGCGTATTCTCTTAATTAGTTAACCACACGACATCTTGTTAGAAATGTATTACGTAGTTTACAACAAAGCCAACTAATATTTTCGACCAATAACAGTGGCAATAAATTATGCAATCAAATTCCATGCCCATTTTTTCTGTGTGAAACGTTAGCTTGCAAGCCAAACCAGTGACACGCTTTTCGTGCGTTATGCCTCTTCTTGTTAATATTTCAAAATTCTGTGATCGCATCATTTAGATCTTTTGTATCACCGAATCTTACGAAGTAGCTCGATCGCCTCGTCGATCCGATCCGATCGTTCGGCTCGAATCGGTATTATATATAAATATATACCTATATATATGCCGATGACGCGAGCTATACGAACCCTCATGGCGAACGATGTAGACTTGTTTTCCTGTTCTCTGAGTGAATTCACAAAGGTAGCATTGTACATTATTTGCTAAAGACAGTAATGTAATTCTTTATTTGTTTTATTGTTTTTATATTTTTGTATCGCAGCTATTGTATTGGGATCTTCCTGTGATGATAGTTGTAAGGTGAATAAGTAAATAAATAAATAAATAAATATTGATAGAGATGATAGACTGATATAGATCTCTATGAAGAAACGACACTGAGTCTGCAACCTGAACTCTGCAAACTGAAACAACACTTAACTGCTTTTTTTAAATTATAGAATAACATACACCACTCAGGACCCTGAATTGAAGGAGACTTATCAGAAAGATTGTGCATTAGATGATTCTGAATGCTGCAAAAACAAAGGAAAAAGAAAATCCAAAGATGATTCTAAGAAGAAAATTGAAGATAAAAAAGATACAGATGTTAAAAAATCTATGTCTAATGTCATTTCTAAAATTCCTCCAACAATTCAGGTAATCAAAAGACATGTAGTAATGCATTGGCTGATAAGTTATATCACTACATAGTATAAAACAAAGTCGCTTCCTCTGTCCCTATATCCCTTTGTATGCTTAAATCTTTAAAACTACGCAATGGATTTTGATGCGGTTTTTTTAATAGATAGAGTGATTCAAGAGGAATGTTTTTATGCGAATGCAATGCGAAGCCAGGGCGGGTCACAACTATTCCATAAATGGAAGTGGGTACATTGCGAATTGGGTGTATATTTATTTTAAGAAATTTGGTACATCGAAAATATCGATAATATAGGTGTTCCCCACAGATTTGCTCGCCCTTGTTGTGTATATAAGCCTATATAACCTCCAAAAACAGGCTTACACAATGGAAAAAAAAAACAATATAGGACAGTAGTTCTAAAGTTATAAGTGTACAAGAAACAAAATTCTTCCGCTTTATACCTATAAGAAACAAAATATAGATAAACAAAACATTGATGTTTATTCATCACATTTCTTCTTCTTCATTCTTCTGCCCCTCTCTCCCAGTTCATCTGGGATCAGGCCTCCTCGTAATAACTTTTAGAATGAAATTGATTTTAATGTTTATTAATTTTTAAGAATTTTACAAACCAGTAGTTCTCAAAGCAAACAAACAATTCAGCTTTATTTTATAAGTATTATTAATTTATAAGCCTGTTTTACAATCTGAGATAAAACAATCCTGTCGCAACTACCTCTAGACAAACATCTGGTGCAGTAGTAAATAGTGTTCGATTGTTTTTACAAAAATTGCAATTTAATAAATATGTCTTTAATTTATATACCTACTAACTTACATGATTACAATGGGATTTTAACATATAAGTGTGGAAATCTTTTTTGGGAGATTCATGGTCCTTGCGTGTCAGTGGAGTTGCCCCTCAAAATAAGAACATATTCTGTAATAATATTTAGTAGTTCAATAACCACAATAAGTCATTCGTATTTTTTATGCCGATTGGTAAACTATAAATGATACAAAAAATGTATGCGGTCTTTCATTATATTCTTATGTTTTTATAGGTCAAAAAATTTGCATCCATGGTTGATGACAGTGTTGGGAAACAAGAAAAAAAGCCACAGAAACGACCAGCCAGTCCTAAAATGAAGCCCATATATGTGAAGTCTCCTATAAATATGGCTCCTGGATCTGCTAAACTAATAAATCCAATATCAATAGCTCCTGCAAACAAAAAAATGAAGGTGGTATGTAATATAGGTTTTGTGTTGGTGAACTAAGTCTAAATCTAACAAAATGGAAAATATCAAATGCGGCATTCAAATTTTTCGTGTTACATAATGGAACTTGTAATTATAAATAGACAAATAATACAGATTGAAATTGCCCCAAATTAAGTTTGGTACTTGTGTTGTAGGATATGTGTTACTTATACTGTAGGATACTATTGCATATAAGTATATTTCTGTTTTACATCTGCATACCCACATCATGATTAAGCTATGTGTCCACATATAGGATGAAAACGTGAAATATTGTCTGTAAAGATGTATGTATAGTCAGTTGTGTATTGTTAACTACCTCCGTGGTCTAGTTTGCCTGTAGACAGTTTGGTTAGGAAATTGCAGGTTTCCCCTGAATGATGAATCACCTGCATGTCTGTAAATTAAGATGATTCCATGCTACGAAAGGCAAGTAAAGCCGGTTGGTTCCGGCTACCATCTGATAGTCGTTAAGGGAATAACATCAGAGGGCGACAGGCGGTAGAACCGAAGAACTTTGACACCAGTCATGAACCCTGATTGACCGTGTCACAAAATTATGATATTGATTGTGTATTTATTTCTTTTCAGATAGGAACTACAAATTTCATACAGCCTGTTAGATATCCTAATATTGAAAATAAAAAGGTCTCAATGGCAACCTATGCGCGCGCGAAGCCACAGAACATAAGACCCACTCCAGTTCAGATACCTTTTAATGGATTTAGTAATGTTAATACATTTTTTAATGATAACATTAATTTGTCGCTGGAAAGTCTAACACAGGTAATTTCGTTTTCTTAATCCCACCAAAAACATAAATGTAAAAAACGAGAGCCAAGTTCAATACAAAAATTATGCTTGGCGGTGAGCTTCGCCGCAAAAAGAATGGCGATCTAAATGAGTGCCAAGTTCTATGCAAAATCGAAATATGTTTTTATAGGAACAAAATAACATTATGAACAAGTATTAAACTCTATTTCTTTGCTTTATTAGATACCTATAACAATTGCTGTTATTTAAAAATGTGAGATCTTAAAGTAGGTCAGATTTGACTTGGCCAGTTTTCATTACATAAGTCATTTTATAAAGTTATTCAACATTTTAATTGTGTTAAAAACTGGCCAAGTCAAATCTGACCTACTTTAAGATCTCACATTTTTAAATAACAGCAATTGTTATAGGTATCTAATAAAGCAAAGAAATAGAGTTTAATACTTGTTCATAATGTTATTTTGTTCCTATAAAAACATATTTCGATTTTGCATAGAACTTGGCACTCATTTAGATCGCCATTCTTTTTGCGGCGAAGCTCACCGCCAAGCATAATTTTTGTATTGAACTTGGCTCTCGTTTTTTACATTTATGTTTTTGGTGGGATATCATTACTTTTTGTAAAGAAAACTAGGCAAGTATTCCTATTTAATGTTTTTTTTTGCGTGACAAATTAACCTAAAAGAGCTACAAACAAATGAGGTTTTGAAAGAAACGATTTACGTAATATTAAATAACTCACAAATGCCGTTAAAGTACAATACTAAAAAGGAATAATTTATATCTGGACTATTCCAGCTATAACTCAAATAAATTTAGTCGAACGACGCAGCATTAAACGCAATCTAATAGGTGGGTTTCCGCTAAACAACCGGGCATAACGAGGACGCTGGCGCGAATGAGCGCCGCTAAGAGCATACTTTGGTTCGTTCGCATTTTAAGTCGTATAGCGCTGTGAGCCGCGCACAAGTGCAAGGCGCGAGCGAGTTCAAGCAGCATTCTTAGACTAGTCAATACATACATATATCGGTACCAATAAGACTTCGCTATTGCCTTGACCTTGGTATACATACACATTGGAGTTTCTTTTAGGGTACAAAGAGTTCGAAATAACAAATTTATACCTTAAAATATTATTTCTTATTTTCAAAATAAATCAGAGAAACGAACCTTGGGCACTGATCTTTGTTAATTTAGTGAGCCGTGGACTATAAGATAACTACTATGCAGGTATAAACCAACCGACCCGCTAAATTTTAAGTAAATCGCTACCGCTTATAATTTTGTACCATAAGTCAGAGCGTGACGCTGATTGGCTGGTGTGCTGCCGCGCGCCGCTGACGACACACCGTTGTTGGCCGGTTGTTTAGCGCGTAGGTATTACAAGTTTTTTGTATGGGGACACCACTTATTTTTTGACTTTTTTTTATTTTTTGATTTTTTCCTACGCTTACACACAATTTCCGAGCTGGATTCCAAATTTCATCCTTCTAGGTCATCTGGAAGTAGGTTAGGTTTAGGTACTATAAGTCAGTCAGTCAGTGCTAAAATTTACAACTTTTTGACCTTCATATGTTTATAACCGTTTGAGCTAGCTTCATGAAATTTGGGCTTCTACATGTCCTGATGGATCTTATTAAACACACGTAGTTTTATGTGTTTACATTAAAGAGGTTTCGAGTTATAGAAGGGTCAAAAGTGGCACCAAGTGGTTCGTGTAATATTACACTCGGCGCTGGCTAGCCAGTTCCTTTGCTTGAACTTGGCTTGACACGCTGCCGCGTGTCTAGATCCTCCTAAAAGCTCTAGCCCCACTAACAGCCTAGGCCAGAAAAAGTTATGAATGACACCTCTGGCACAAGTGTTATCTATACTTCTTTACTCGGCTTGGTTAGTTGGTTAGCTAAGTTAAATAAATGGAAAACTTATCTTTTATCGAAAGCAGCCAGGTAGGTTATAAGGATACAAAATCCATTCGCTTGCTCAATATAGCTTCATTATTAAAAAAAAATAAGTCAGTACTCATTTCTGTCCTAGGCCAACAATGTAAATAAAAATATACATAGCCCAAGGGTAAATACGAGACCCTATTACTAAGACTCCGCCGACTCTCATGAGCTGTGATAGTTAGATAGTTGAAATTTTTATAGATGACTAGCTGTTCCCCGCGGCTCCGCCCCGCGAGGGACTCGGTTATATCGCGCCCAAAAGTAGCCTATGTTTGAACTCAGGTCGTTAACTACATCCCTACCAAATTTCATCACAATCGGTCCAGCAGTTTAGCCGTGAAGAGATGACAGACAGACAGACAGACTTTCGCATTTATAATATTAGTATGGATATGGATTTTTCAGGACATCTTATATCACAATCGTAATTTTAATAACATTTGTCATTTTTAGGGACTGGACATGTCAGCTGTTACATCAATCGGTAATAACGGAATTCACAATGATGTTGTATGTACCCCCGACTTTCCATTGGAACCACTGTGCGAGGTATTTTACTGTTATTACATTTTTTTTTTGAAAAACTAGCATTGCAAGATAGTGTTGATTTTTACATTGTATGATATATTTTTTACTAGCTGTTTCCCGCGGCTCCGCCCGCGTGGGACTCTGTTATATCGCGCCCAAAAGTAGCCTATGTTTGACCTCAGGTCGTTAACTACATCCCTACCAAATTTCATCACAATCGGTCCAGCAGTTTAGCCGTGAAGAGGTGACAGACAGACAGACAGACTTTCGCATTTATAATATTAGTATGGATTATACTGACTAGGCAAACAGACATACGGCCAACTTGATAAATAATGGTTACGCCTGTAGGAGGACACAAGGAGTGTGAAGAGTAAATGAATGTTCGTAGATGGTTTAAAAAAAAAACTCCACTTTTTATTATTCCTGGAAGATGAAATTGCTTTTTGTTTGGTACTATCAAATGTACTTTTTTTCTTTTTATTAATTTTTATTAAAATCGATTAAGCCTTTAATGCAAGGTGACAGAAATGGGAATACATACATACAGGTCAAACACAACCTTCTTTTTTGGGCTTCGCCACAGTCTGATAACGATAATGTCATTTCATAAGCCATTTAACGTCCTAGAAGTGGCTAGCTAGCGCGTACTATGGGTTTTTAACAATAAAATACTGTAA
This sequence comes from Apomyelois bistriatella, assembly GCA_947044815.1. NCBI lineage: Eukaryota > Metazoa > Arthropoda > Insecta > Lepidoptera > Pyralidae > Apomyelois > Apomyelois bistriatella. The sequence continues at coordinate 7,404,268 of OX345693.1, forward strand.
CTTGCAAAAAAATATTTTAGGTCACAGAAGACAATACCGATGATGATGTTCAATGTATTACGCCTGGACCAGTTGTTGCACCAAAAGTTAATGTAAATACCACGCCACCGCCTCTAATACCTCGGACGCATACTGTTTTGTCTGACAACGCAGATAATATTATACAAATGACAGAAAATGACGTTACAGTAAATGCTGCCACTGGAGGATTGAAGTTTCGTGTCGATCCCCAAACTTTGTCTTCTAATAAAATGTATCGCTTGCCAGATGGCCGTATATTTGCTATTAACGCGAACCCTGCAATGCCTGGTGGTTATTCGGCCACTATTGTGGCTGTTACTGAAAATTTGCCCGGTAAAATAGCGCCTAAAGGGCCTACATATGCAGCAAAACTAAGTGCAGTTCCTTCTCAGACCATCTCCACTCCAGTTTCAAAAACTAATCGGTCTAGTGTTCGTACGCCTAACTCGAGAACTCGCACACCGAAACCTTCTAAATTAAATAAACGATCAGACACTTCTTCAAATATTTTATCAAGACCCTGTGATCTAGATGTTCCTGTTGAGTGGTTTAGGTACAATCTTTTAGATGCAGTAGATTCTTTGGAATATTCATTATCAAGATTAAATAAGCTAAAAAAAGAAACAACGTCTATGTTTTTACGAACTCGAACTATTCTTGAAATGAAAAATATTCACAAATCATTGGACCGTTTGTTACACACCTCATCAACCAGATTTAATGAAATTCGCCAAAATTTGAATAAAGAAATGAAAGAATATATAACCCAGAAAAAGAGAGATACCCATGTAAGTGAAGATGATGATGACGTTGAAATATTGAATGATGGAGATGACAATGATGATCCAATATTCATCGATGAAAACTCAGTTGATTCAACTGTCAATGATACAAACTGCGATGATAACAATGATGTAGATCTTACGGTCGTAAGCAGTGATCATAATGATAGCGCTGAAAACATAAATATTAAAGGATATTCCTTGAACGATAAAACTTCGTCGTTAGTGAACGATGACAAAAAAGATGGTTATAGTGATGTTTCTGAAAATGCACAAACTACAATTATTGAAAATCATTATCCCGATAAAGAAAATAAAGAAGACGCTACAAACAAAAATGATGATAAAGCTGAAGATGATGTTACAGATTCTGAAGAAAATGTTAACTTAGCGCTAAGTGACACAACAAAAGAAGACACCAATAATAAATCAAATTCCTCCAATGAAAAACAAGAGGGCTGTAATGATGACTCCATTATCAAAAATAAAGAAATGACAACCAATGTTAAAACGTCTGATAATACGTTAAATGATGAGAACGAGGCAAATAAAAATGAAACAGGAGAACCTTCTCCTGATCCAGAAAATATCGATAAAGAAAAAGAAATTACTTCTGAAGAAATAAAGAAAACCCCAGAAATTGAAGACGTGGAAATGACAGAAGACACAAAAGAGGATGATAAAGAGAAACAATTATTGAAAGAAGACAGAAATGACGATAGTAAAGATTGTGGAAAAATACAAGATACTGATATGAGTGTTGAAATGATAGATGATTTACTAAATGACGAAACTACAAAGGAAGAAATACTTGGTACATAAAATATCAAATTTCAGTTATGATGATGTAAATTGTTTATACTTTTTGGTGTATAAGCTATATTGCAAGAATATACAAATAGACTTATTGTAATTAGATTTAAGTATATATATAATTTTTTAGTCATCTTTTTGAAGATGCGGTGGTAATTAGTCTATGGTATGTTAGTAATTACCGCAATGTATAGAAATGTCGGGGAACCATTTTTGTTTCGTCTATCAGACGTATCTTGGATATTAGCATTCCACATTTATTAATATTAAATTAACAATTTTACAAGCGGATGAAACCTTTTTTTAATACCTACATAAAGGCATGTACACTACACAGTGTTAAAGTAATATTGGTTTTTATTACCTAGACATATTGAACTTTTTGCTTGAAATTAATTTTGTTATCAATTACATGTTACATAAAAGATCTTATTTTTTGTTGTTTTCATAAAAATTAGCAATTAGTTTACATTTATTTGGACTGTTTTTACACTAAATATATTAGACGTTAATAACAGAATTTGAATACATTAAATATGACAGCATTTCGAACATTAAAATAATCTTCATATATCAGATGGAATGCCACGTTTATCCCCGTGTTAAAAGATGATGACAGTTTGTATGGAATCTGGGCCCACCCTTTAAAAATACTTATTCAACGTTTCCTAAGGTTGGTTGGAAGAAATTGCATTAGCGGTAAGTCCACCTTTGTACACATTGTTTGTATTTGTATCAACATGTATAATTTGTATGATAATGGTACAATAAAGAGTATATCTATCTATCTATCTAATGGAAATTAGATGGTGGGCCCAAGTATGCTTTAGGGTTTGTTTGTGTTTACAAAAAAAAAAACAGTTTATTTGCATTAAGTACATATTTTGTCATATATAAACTATTAATATAGTAGTAAGTATACAAATCTTGTTATTTTTGGGTTATGTTGGGATACCTGATCAATATTTTAAAATTTAGTTCATTAACTATGAATGTTGCATATTTCAATTTTGAGCTCACTTTATTTGCCAGATAAAACATTAAAAAATAATATAATATAGACCAATTCAAAAAACGTTTCGATTGATTTAGGTGACTGCGACAGTGTTGGTAGGTTTTTAAGAAATTAAATATTTGTGGATTATGATTATGACAGCACATTGTGACTGTTTTGCCTTATTCGTATGGCAGAAATCTGATATGAGCTTTTATGTATTTTCAACTCACCTGTGTGTTATTTAATTTTAGGATCCTTATTTCAATATGCGTGTTCCGATACAAATGAGGCCTAAGAGTTTTTCATAAGATTATGACCATACGACATTCTATGTATGTCAGTTGGGTAATATCCAGTTAGATGTGATATTCCTATCATTTAAATATTTTAAGTAATTATTTGTTGAATTGAAAGGCTGTGCCTTATTTTATGTTACATTGCCACCCATTGCTCAGATTGCAAACACCAATAGAATCTCGTCGTCATTTTGAATAAACTTTTTTGTCTCCGTCGACAGTAAATTTGTGCACAAAAAAATATGTGACATACGAATTTGTATCATGTTAAATTAATTTCAACATTGCTAAATGTGGTTGATCAAGTCCAGTTCTGCGTTCAATTAATTAAAATTGAGACTTTCACTACTTTATTAGTAACATTTATTTTGTGCTTACACCTATCATTAAAAACTCATGCCAAGTTTACAAAATTTTGAATTGGTATCTCAGTAAAAGAATTTTTAATTACTTAATTATTGGACCCTGTGCTGCTGATAAGCCCTATCAACAGTAGCTAAATTGTAAATCCGTAAATGACACTAATATAGTCGTTTATTTGTTTAGATGTCTGCTTAAAAACAAAAAATATAAAGGTGCAAAATCGCAACGTCGTCGCTGTACAAAATTTATAATTTTTATTAAGGTTTCTTATTATTATCTTATATATTTTTGTTTCTTTATTTATGTAACTGGTTTAGAAATGAATGCAAGGTAAAATAAAAATATTGCAGAATTATCAAAGAAAATTGTTCACTTATTATTAAACCTACTACTAATAGATATGCTCTGCTGGATATTTAATAAAATACTTCTGCGATGCTGCATCACTATTTCATGTCAACACTAAATTGAAATCACGAAAGCTTGTTGACGATATAAAGTTTAATAATAGAATGTGAATTGCTCAATATTCACATACAATACACTACGCTCAAGACTGAGCTGCTCCGTCCCTAAAAAAAAATGTAGTACGACCACATTCAGGCTCGTTTTAAGGTAAAAATTGTTTGCTGGTTGTAAAAATCAGATATTATATATAGTTGACTAGCTGTCGTGGGACTCAGTTATATCGCGCCCAAAAGTAGTCTATGTTTGACCTCAGGTCGTTAACTACATCCCTACCAAATTTCATCACAATCGGTCCAGCAGTTTAGCCGTGAAGAGGTGACAGAGACAGACAGACAGACTTTCGCATTTATAATATTAGTATGGATGGATGGATATAGTAGCACAGATTATAGAATGCTAAGTAGTAAGGATCCTAATTCCCTTTTTGAAATATTCAATTCACACTTACTTTTAAATTAAATAAATCAAACCAGAGTTATGCATGAGGTAACAAAAATAATCTTTGTCTATGTAAAATAGAGGGAGGAGCATAATGGCCAAGTAGTACGCGACCCTTTTTTTATTTTAACGCACGTTAACCAACCTAGAGCATAGTCGTGACTTACATTGACATTTTATCATGAGCTCCTCCGTTCTTCGGAAGGATGCACTTAGATGCTTTCAGGTTCAGGCAGCTTGAAATATCTGACTATAGTGTTGGACAAACTATCGATAAGATGTAAAATACAGAACGCACAACAACAATTAAGAACCTAATTTCATGCTGCTATAAATGAATGTATATACATGGTACGTTTTTATATCATACAAATATTTTTAGGTAGTATCCAATTAGTAGGTAGTAATAATCTAAAGTTATAAACGTTCAAACAAATAAACTCTTCAGCTATACGTATAAAATACTAGCTGTTCCTCGCGGTTTCACTGGCCCTCGACAAACAAAAGACTTAGATGCACGATCCCAGAATAAAGATAGACAGATGTACCGCGAAATAGGTGAAAAATACATTTTACCACAGTATTTTCAATTGTACTAAAAGGCTAAAGCGCAGCGCAATGTTGCTTCTGAGAAGCACTAAAAGAAAGTTGAATATAAACTTTAACGACTTGGACTTAGTACGTAATAATTTTGCATACCAAGAATAAATCCCTTCGTCTATCAGTGTGTTTTCTTGAGTAAAATCCAAGTAAATTACCATTCCGGGGCAGGGGACGGGGCTCTTAGTACCTAAAAACACGAGCCATTTTTTTTTCTGAGTCTGCAGAGTTCTACTTACCTAGGTGTGCCTCGGCGTAGACTACTTAGTCATATTTTCTCAACATTTCTATTTAAACTAATTTATATACACACAAATTCAATATTGTACCGATGTATAAATTGTGAATTCCAATTTTGCTAGCTACCGTTATAACACGCTCCTCACTCTAATTAGGTACTTTTATCAAGGGAAGTTTGCAATAAAACACGCATAGATATTTGAAGCTATTGGCTTCTTTTTACTTAAAAAATATATTAAAAATGCAAACTGTAATCAATCAAAAGTATAATTTTAAATAAATATTAATCAAAAGAGAAGTTAAAAATACGAAGCACAAATTATATCACAATTCTGGACTTAATATTAAAACATTAATGATTAGAAACTATTATGCTAGATGCATTTCGTGACTTACACACAGAGGCTAACAACAATTAATAACAGGAAAATTCAAAGTTGGGCTTAATAACGAAAATGTCCTTTTCTTGATCTCTCTTCGTGATATACCCGCATTGGAGAGTATGTGCCGTTGGAGCCTCCGTTTGCGTTCAAGCCTGCGAAATTCAGTTTTTATTTTTATTTTCTGCCTATTAAATTGTGAAATTTAGTAACTTCATGCAATTACTTCACAAACCGTTGTGTGACTGTAAGATGAGGCTCCTATCATTTAATCCGCTTTAGGTGCGATACAAATTGTATTTTGTGCAAAATAAATAATAAATATACCTTTAGCATTTAGCTGGCCGTCCACAGTGCAAGCTTTAATAATTATATGCACAAAATTAATAAAGCACGGTTTTTATGTCAATAATACCAGAAGCTTTAATACTGTAACAATGATTAGTATTTTTTATGAATACAATTACCGGATAATGAGCAAGCGTCTGGTAAGCAGTTGCTAGGAAGCTATAGTTTTCAATAAATAGTTATTGAACAGTCACTTCATTAGAAATATTTATAGTGATATTTTAAAAATATATCTGTATGTACGTACAGTGGGCCACATCACCTTAGATGCTATACCACCTTAGATTTTACATCAAAACAAGTTTTCATCAAAGTTACTACTTTTCTATGTGGCCCACCGCTCACTATAAATTACGGAAAAAATAAGCTGTCTAATGAATACAAGAACATATTATAATCATCATTATTTCAGCGTTTTGTCGGTTGCAAGCTAAACTCTATGGCTCCCTTAAAACCCAATAAATCTCTTAATGTTTCCTACCACCCGAAGAGACGTATCTACCCAGGACAAATAAATGGGTCAAATATTAGATCTGTTGATCCCGTAAGTGTTATAAGTTGTATTTACGCATTCACAGAAATATATGTATAGGAACCGGTCTACAAACAGCATGACCAATCTGAGAAACGCCATATTGTGTGGTCGTGTAAGCTCTCGGTAGATATAGTGTTGCGCACCTTGTAAAAGGTGTTGCGGCGGAGGCGCCGGGCGGGCGGCGCAGCGCGGCGCCAGCAGCAGGTGGTAGAGCGCGAGGTAGAGCGCGGCGGCGAGCAGCGCCAGCACGCCGAGCGCGCGGTACAGCGCGCGCTGCGCCGCCAGCGACGACGGCGCCGCCACCACCATGCCGCCCACGATCGCGCCGACGCACCGCCCTGCACATACACTCGTGTCACACTGGACTTACAGAGGTCCCGACCGGATATTGAAAATCCCAAGTGATTTTATAAGGACTATATAAATGTGTTTACGTATACATGAGGATTTCGGCCGAAACTTGTACAGTACTTTTCTTCCTCTGACTTACTCTTTGAGATGAAACAATGTCATGTCAAATTTTACAATGGCGGTCTCAACAACAAGCCAGCGCCAGGTTTGTTCTTTTTCAAATTTTTGAAATGCACATACTAATTTTTTAAACAATAAAAAAACCTAAGTACTTAATTGTTGGTTGACGACCGCTAGAATAGGTTTTTTTTTAGTACGCTTGCTAGAGTGAACCCAAAAAACCTAATGTATAAAAACGTGTACATTGAAAAGCCTACAATGTTTTTTTTAATCAGATTGTTGGCCTGCCTAGGCTAGGCCAGCATCTATTGTCATATTTTTTTTTTTAATAAATGAGGCTATTTCCGAGCAAGAGGAAGAAACTATTATGGTTAGGGTTAAAATTACCTATGCAGAAGTGTGCGATGACAGGTAAAGCTTGTCCGGTGGCGGTGTATTTTCGTGGCACTAGATGCCTGAAGTAGAGCATAGCGGTCACCCACACCAGGCTCAAAGTGAAGATCTCCAGGATTTCGCACACGACTATCCAGTTGTAATCAGTACCATAGGCAAGACCTGGAATTGAACAAGTGTATTTCTATATACAAAATTGTATTTAACTATGCATCCCATGGAGTCGGAAAAATGAAACAAAGATCAAGTTCTATATTAAAGCACATATATTGGTCTTTCAATCTAAGATTGTGCTATGCGTTCAGCTACTTAGGATCGCTCCGAGGTCCGACAACCTTAATTTGCTGATCCCTCCACGTGGTTTATTAACCCGCCCTTCAGTGCTTCCTCGTGTACCTAGTTAAAAGTTTCCACTATATTAAAAACAAAATGGTAGGTACCTACTTACACAGAGCTGTAGTTTGATATGAATGTACCTGCTCCGAAAAGGGCACTGTCTTATAACGTAACGCGAAAGAAACAAATTGGTCAGTCACGGATTTATATGGCATATAACTAGTCTGCATCCATCCACTATCCCATCACCATCAAGTGGTTTTGAAAAAAACCATTCGATTTTGAAGAGTTCCGTAACCAGGATGTGCACCTGTGCAGGGTCTATTGATCTTAGACTGAATTAGTCAGAAACAGTTGTTAAAATCCCAAAACGTTGTTTACTCTTACCCGTGTACCGCAGGCAGTAGAAGGTGAATGCAGTGATGAAGACGTTGGAATGTCCGATGTAGTCCACCAGAGCTTCTGCCCAGAGAAGGGCAGGTACTGCCGGCAGCGCGCCCACTGTCATCGTCAGGCCCACTTTGGTTGCGGTGTCGTCGATTTCTAATACCGTTCCGTTCAATTCCGTTGATGCTTCGTAGATATCTTGGATTGTCCTAAAAATTTCGTATAGTTCCTTAAAATTACTATAAACAAGCTTTTTTTTAATGAAAAACGATATGATTGCAATGCGAAATTAAATTAAGGATTTCACTTTGAAATAATAAAAGTTGTATTGTATCTTAAGGTATTTTGTAAATCGTCCATAAATCCCATTGAAACTTTTTTTGAAGATGCATATTTCGGCGGCTAAAATCCGTGTTTAGATTTTTATATACCTAGGTGACATTTAAGGCTTTAGAGATCATTCTCTAGCATTCATTAGTAAGCATTCACTTATGTAATGTTCAACTACTTGTCTATAATATATAGATATCTATAGCTACCTTCTAGAAACTTCTTGTACAAATAGATCAAGGTAGTCAATCTTACCCACAGATCAACTCGAGATGTTGAGATGATCTGTGATCTTACACATGACTGTGTAGGTAGAAGTAATTCAGATGCGACATTCCCATCTGCCGCCCGCTGGCCCAAAGCAAACGAGATAGATAAAGGCAATGATTACCAAGGCAGGTATGAGTCGATGCCGCTCCAGAGCAGGCCGAGCAGCGTGACGACGGCGAACACGGCCGCGGTCTCCGCGCCGTAGCGCCGCACCGCGCTGAACGGCAGCGCCAGCGCGCCGGTCGCCGTATGCCACCACCACTCGGGCGTCGACAGCGGCATGTGTCTGACGGATATATTGCGAGTTAGCTACGACTACGACACGCGTGTCACATCCTACTTCACTATCACTACATAGTATAAAACAAAGTCGCTTTCTCTGTCTCTATATCCCTTTGTATGCTTAAATCTTTAAAACTACGCAACGGATTTTGATGCGGTTTTTTTTATAGATAGAGTGATTCAAGAGGAAGGTTTGTATGTCCATGCGAAGCTGGGACGGGTCGATAATAATATTATAAACGCGAAAGTTTGTATGGATGTTTGTTACTCTTTCATAAGAAAAAAAAAAATCTAGAACAGATTCTACTTTGGCCACGGCACCGAGCTCGGAAATTCGTCTCCTCCGAGTAACGCAAAGGCAACAGAAAACCTCCCTTTTTGGCCCTATTTTCCTAACAATTTAAAAAAGCTGAGTTGAGATATAACTTTTAAATACCTAAATCAAGAAAATCTACGGGTGCTAATGAATAATTTCATGAATGCGACCTCTAGTCCAGAACAAACGAACATCCCGGCAAAAGCAAAATGGGTCACTCTTGAAATGGAGACTCGCTAGCTCGGTTTAAAATAACTCATCTGTCTTCCTATTCCTATCTATGCAAAGCATTATCATCTAAACGTTATCCCGATTGCATCCTAAATATTACAGGCTTCTCCTCCTCGGGTTCTTCCCTTAAAATTATTTTCTCATCGAGGTTAAAACATTTACAAGATTTGGAATTATTTGTAGAGCAGTCACCTTTCTGTCGTCAGGCCACCTTGTAAATGCTTTTATTTTTGAAATCCGCCTATCTGTGCAAAGCAAGTTCTTTGATTACCAACAAGTAAAACTAGCTGTTATAGACACGTCTAATTTTATCATTGCGTGTTTCTCTACTTTTATTGGCGGTCTGCACGCGGGTCTGCGTGCGTGCAGACCGACCTAATGACTCTCCCAAAAAAGTAACAGGGAGAGTCGTTTTCCGTAAACAAAGGGTGCATTAATTTTAATAATAACTTTTTTATAGACTAATAATCATTTTCTTTTCTCATAAGACTGACTTAAACGGTATAACCTACTTCATAACAATAACGATTTTCAATTTAATATATATTATGATCAATCATTTATTAACCTTACTTCTTTATTTATAAATTCGTTAGAGATTTCTGACTGAAGTTTGCTTTATACTTTAGTACCTATTAAATTAGTAAAATCAATTATCTATTCTGCGCTATACTCACTTGTCAATCAACAGTATGAGGGCTCCGATCAGCATGAAGACAGCGTGCATAATAAACGGCACCAAGTAAGGATTTTCGGGCATGCTATCCATAGCTAGTCCGGCCAGAGGCGGGAATATCGCGAGGCCGAGGGTGCCGAAGGCGAGCTGTCGGCCCACGTCGCCGCGGCCCAGCGACGTCTCCCGCGTGGCGATCACGCACGCTGCGCCCAGCAACGCCAGCCCAGCGCTGGGCCAGATCTCTGCCAGTACTCTAAAGTAGATATATTATTAATATTTGATGAATGTACAGACCATTCTTATGTATGGTCATATAAAATTTATTGTTATTTAAAGGGTGCTATATATTTTTATAGTATATTTGTTAATCGCTATAAAGATTGCAGAATAAATTGTAAAGCAAAAAGCTAAGCTTTTTAAATGATTTGCCACCAAATAAGTATATTTGAAACATGATGCTAAGACCACGCATGGCTCACACTGTCAAAAAGTAACTCATGTAGAGCCAAACTTTTAACTCTACACAGCCTAAATTCACGTCAAAATGATCTAGCTTAGTCATTTGGTTACTCCAAGAACTATTGTATATAACAGAAAAATAATAAACCACAAATAGTACTCGTATTAGAACATCTTTCTATAAAAGTACAAATAATTAAAATAATTACCTTAAAATGAAATATGTGGTGAAGGTGTAGGCGGGATCGCCGACGACGCGGCGGCACTCGGCGTCGGCGAGCACGCCGTCGGGCTCGTCGTAGGGGTCCAGCACGAGGCAGCGCACGGCGGGCCGGCACGACTCCGACCCGCCGCCGCCGAACGCCAGCTCGCGCAGCCGCTGCGGAGGCACCACGCATTTAGAGGCGCCGCCTGCAAGCAACCGCATGCAGTGCAGGTACTACGTGCTTCTTTCATCTAGTCAGCTAAGGAATGTGATACAGGTCGCGTTGTGTGCGGGCGGGTGTCGTACGGCGCACGCGATTAGTTTGTTGGCTTCCCGTGTTGCACAAGTTTACTGTCTCCGCTCTCCTCAAGCGTTCTTTTTATATGTCGCGACCTGGTGGCTTACCACCATCTCTTAAAACCATGCAAGTTCCAGTGAGTAAGCGAGATGTCGCCTTACATTATGTATTGCGCTGTCTCGCTTACTCACTGGATCATGCATGGTTTTAAGAGATGGTGGTAGGCCACCTGTACCCGACTTCGAAAAGTGTAACACTAAGGCGGAAGCTACTCTAAACGCCTACATGCATTGTACCTATAGAAGTCGCTACCCGCGCCTGTATGCTCAGAATCGAACGGGTTATGTTGCAGTTTTTACCTGACCATAACTTATAATATCTCTAGAAGCTTTATAAAATAATGTTGTCGAGGAAGTAAAGAAAAACTATAAAATTTCGCGCTCGTAATAAAAAATAAACAATTCATTAAATATATCCAGTATATAAGGGAGTAGCATTTCAAAATTCATAAAATTAGATATACTTAAACCATATTAATTATTTAAATATTATTTGATTTGAAGATATCATGGCATACCTAAAGTCTGAAGGAAATGACCGAGAAAATTACTTTCTGCCCAACAATGGGACACCCCTGAGACAAACACTTACTCGTCCTATAAGTGCACCAGCCGGCATCTGAGGTGGAGTTGTTTTGTGGCGGGTCTGGCGCTAGGAGAGACAGCGGTAATCGCAGCCGGGCTTCATGTTGCATGTACACAGTGCACAACCCTTTGTAACATAGATGCGGCGGGAACTCTTCGTAACTTTCGTCATCGTCGTCTAAGTAGCCATCTGCTTGCCACTGTGTCAATAATGATAATTTTAGATATTTCGTATCTAAAAGGTTCTGGTTATGTGTAAAGATGCGTTATAGAAAGAATATATATTATAATTTAAATTATTTTTGATTTAATAAAAAATATGCGTTAAAAATCTAATGGAGCACCACAAGGTTGTCATTTAGGACCTTTACAAAAAGAATGAATCAATATATACATATTTGTGATTGGGTTGAATCATAAAAAGTTACTTCTAGATCGCATTATGTCATGCAATCTCTACCTAAACTTCCCGTGGTTTGTTCTTACAAATTTTATTCTCTTTGCGCTCCCATTATTCATATTAATTATGTACTTGTTTTACTCACGGAAGTGTTAGTTATGCTGAAGAAAGGGGAAGTCTCGTTGGATGTCTCCGAAATGGCGAATGGTTCTTTCACCCATGTCATGTTGTCATCTGCACATCCATATTCACAAGAAGTCAATGCGAGAACGCCACTCTGAAATTACATTGTATTTAGACATAAAGGTTTTGTCCACTGGTTTTGTCTGATTTAAGCACTATTATTATGTCTAATTTAACAAATTCATTAAGTTAAGTACTTCTTTGTGTTGTAAATAGCTAGTGGTAGCTTTACCAATGAAGATTCTATCTAAATATTGAGAGCAAAGACTTTCATAATCGTGTATCCTTTATAATGGAAACTCAGTGATATGTATTTGTAGCAACTACAACCTACGATCAATAATATTACAGCCACAAACTACATAGGCATATACTAGCTTCTTGGGCGAAATACGTATAGGTAGCTAGCTGATTGATCGATTAAAATGCCATGAAGCATATTGGCGATGGCGGCAGTAGGTACATTAGGTTAACGAAGAAATTTATGACTACCCCGGGTAGACATTTTTTCGTCTATAGTGTTTTTTTTTTTATTTCTGGGATTTAGTTAATACCTAATTTTAAAATTATTAATATCTATTATAAAATTTTTAAGTGTGTACTGTAGTAAGTACTTTATAAAAATTTCACATCATTATCATAACGCAGCAATGGCGACAGTCATGGACTTGCTAAGTGCCATATTGGAAACTGGTTTAGAGCGAGCAAATAAACAATCGCGTCGCTTGACCCCGAAACCGCGTATTATTGCAGAGCTCACCTTCTCGCCCGACCACCGATTGCATCGCATGTCCTCCTTGCACACCTCTTGCATGACATATGCGCTATCCTCATCACACATGAAGAGAACATTTGGGCGTCGCGCCTGCAAAAAAAAAAAAACAATTTATTATTTTGCTGATTGTAGTTAGATTAAGATACAGTGGGCCACATTCCCTAAAAATTAAAGTATGCCATGTTAATTGCACAAAAAAATAGGGACTAATAAATACGTATGGTTAACTTAATTATGTATCCTGCCTTTTAATCTTTATGAATAATAACTATTAGACTAACAAACAATATGCCATAAAAGTTTATGCTCATCAAAATTGAAGTAAAAAACATTTGCCTAAACTATATTTATGTTTATTGAAATATTATGCCACAAAACGATTAAAAATATAATATGACAACCTCGATATGCCAAAATAAATTAATACAATCGGGTTGTGAGCTGTACCTACCTCATGTCTCTCGGCAGCTGGTACTATCAGTAACAAAGTATAAAAGAGAGCACTAAGTATAAGGCACACGGCGGTGGTTATCCTGAGCAGGCGACCGGAACCACTAGGTGCCGGCGCTCCACCTGTCGACCCTCGCCCCACTGATAACCTGCAATGATAATTTGAAAGTGAACAAAATGAGAATTACATCGAAACCACGTACACAGTTCGACACCGTGAATAAAGAGTACAGATTTCAGTAGATTTTTTAAAAGTAGGTACTTAAGTACTTTTATAGTTATCTTACATTTTCATTTATAAGTATAATACTTAATGGCAGTAATTATTTCTAAAGCTCCCATATGTCGGCGAAGACGGATGTTCACATGAGTCATTACGCAGACGAGGCATTTCCGTATCAATGGCTGCACTTTTCGTTTTCTTTTGCCAGAAAATAAAAAGCTTTCATTATTTTAATTGATATCATTATTTTTATCATTGCCTAGATTGAGATTAATTAATATATGGGCAATATATTCAATTAATTTATTGCCATTATTTATGACTTACTTATCAATAAAAGGTCCCAACAAGGCTGGACCCAGAAGGGCGATGCACGGGGCGACGGCTGATATCAGCCGTGCTTCTCCTCGATCCAAGCCCAGCGACAGCATGTGCAGTGGAAGGAATGGGAATATACATCCCACGCCTACAAAAATATAACATTTTACCAATCCATGTGGTACGCAAGACATATTTTAATAAACAGAACATCTGTTGTGTCGTAAAATTAAACAACATGACAACGAGTCATGAGTTCATCATGATAAAAGTATTTTTAGAAATCACCATTTGTTCTGTGTTCGCATGATCTAAGGCGTCCTTAGATCATAAAAATGACAGTACGGTATAAGTAATACTTAGTACGGTAACTTGTCAGGCTAGCTAAGCAATGAAAAGGAAGTAGGTAAACCCATTAAGTATTATAGAACTTTTCGATATGATATCTGAAGTTTTGCTGTGCTTATGGGTTAGATATGTCAAATCGGGTGCCTTACAGTAAGCCGACAAACCAGGACCGAGGTGAATGGTCCCTAAATCATTCGGCAATGCAGAGCCGCTCCTTAGAAGGAAGCTTGCGACACGGCTCGTAGTCCGCGATGTTACTCGTGACGTGACTTCGCTAAGCGACCATAAAACAACTTTTTTACCGGTCGGCATTAGAGCAGTCGTCTAAACCAGGCCCCACTCGTTGAAGCAATTAAGTAAAGACACGGCAGCACCGTTAGTGGAAAAATCTTGACATGTGCATATCGCGCCATCAATGACAAGTGTTTTCACAAAACAAGGGTGAAAAGTTGCAGTAGATTTAATTGGATACAGTTGTACTCAGCCAGGGCATATCCCGGAGCCCTAATTTTGTCGGGAAAATTGCATATAATTCTAAACATTGCGTCGATTGGTGGCTTTTCTCATGCACAATGCCGAAGACCGCACGAAGAATAAGCAAGATGATACCTAGAGAGATAGATGTACTAACGAAACTCATTTTATTTACCTGAGAGGAAACAAAACAGTACACATTTTAACGTGATGAGGTTCTTGTTCAAGCACTGCTTCATCTTGGTTGACTATTCTAAACTGATAAACCTTTAGTCTTCAACGCATTTTTATTCTGAAACAAACAATAGGGCCAAAATTTAAGAGGTAGAACTTAGACTAACTATGTCCTTCTCAGTACTCCTAACTATGTGTATATGCGAAGTTTCAAGCAGATTGGTTCAGAAGATAAAGCGTGAAGAGGTAACAAACAAATATACAAACTCACATTCGCATTTATAATATTAGTTGGGATTGGGATTAAACATTACAGGTGGATGATATTGTAATATCACCAACATATACATGTGCTCTGTAGGGCACATACTATGTTTAATGATTGGTATAAAGGGACAATCAAAAGAAATAGCTGTTGTTAGAATTTGGAACGTATTGAGGCCACGGCCATTTATTTACGCGCCCACATGCGACTATTGCTCTACAAACTATATGCCGCACATTATGCCACATGTCATGCGCTCACTAGCATTGGGCATAGGTTTTTGTTGTAGATGTATCATGCATATCTGTGTAATAGGTGTGCGAACTTAAACCCTTCTAAAAATAACATTTTTTGCTATGGAGCCACATATAAATGAAAAACGTTTTTCATGAATCAAGTCTTTCCATTAAAAAAATAATTGTAAGTAGGTAGGCCTGGTGGGTAAAACTGTTGCTGAACAGGTCGCGGCTACGTAAACCTTACAAATATAGCTAGGTAGATATTAAGTATAAGTTTTATATAAATTCTGCATAGGATTATGTAAAACCTTACTCTACGTTAGTACTATTAGGTATTCTGTGACTCTATTAAACAATCCGTTTACCAACGATTTAAATCACTGGCGAATAATTCGTGTTGGTAAACAAACAAGTATCGCTGCAATGCAACCATTAAATAACTAAGAAATTGTAGGTCTTATCAGAAGAAGCCGACCATGAGCGTCTGCAGAATAATTAGAAAGCTACATCTAATTGATACAATCGTACGATTAAAAATCACGCATCTCACGCAACGTCAAAATCTCGAGGCGGCGCCGGAGGCTGTGTCAGGCTTCTCTTGGGTATAAAGATATTTTGTTTGTTGAAACTAGAACTGACAAACTGAAAGTTTACCTACCATATGCCTACCTCATAGGTACTATAATACATCATTTATTACATACTGCAACAGCGTTTTCTAAAAGGCAGAGGCGTTCTAAAACACCTGGAACTTTTCTCATAGGTTACAAATAGGGAATTATGACAAAGAGCAGGTAGGTAAAAAGCCTGTCTAAAACTAAATATTTTTAGATACAATGGTTTCTGCCATAAAAACATGGCTCGGCCAAACAATGACTTGATGATTAAAAAAAAATTGCCTGGCCCGCGCGCGATTTCCAAATTGTACTTTAATTTCGACCGAATATGCTCTGAAACAAAGGAACTTTCCATCTATTCCTATAAACTATTTCCATCGATATTATAGTAGCTGCGGTGCGATGTGGTGACGTAATCTCTAGGGCGGAAAAATATAGGGCGCCGCCGCGGTCAACAGAAAAATATCTGTAACTCAATATTAAAAACTATAATAATCTAATCGGTATCAAGTTTGTACGATTGAGGCTGACTACACCATACATTGTATATGTATGTATTGTAACACAAATTTGTCTTTTTTTCGAAATAATATACTTAATCATAAAGTTGAATTTTATATAATAAAACAAAGGTGTTAGAGAATTATTATGTTCAGTAAATTTAATGGGTCTAGTATATAGATCCAGTTGTTATAAAATACCAGCAATATTTCGCTGCATCTGGGTCACTGTGGGTTTACGATTTGTGTAATGTAAACATAAACATGATTCAAATTTTTGGCTGCGAAGCATTTCTAGTTTTTCGTAAATTTTTAGAGGCTAGTAGGCACGATTTCGAACAATTTCTATTTAACATGTTAAATATAAAAATAGATAAAATATTATGCACCAGCATAACGCTATTAAATTTTAAGGTAAATGATGCTGAAGATGCTGTTTTTTATTAGTCCGTCAAGATCTAACGGCTGAAAGAAAATGGTACTCACGGTATAGACGCTTTCTTTACTCCGTGATGGTACCTACCTCTTACATATTTAGTAGCTAGGTAAGTAGGCACATGGTAGAGTTTTAACCGTATTTCCCTCTCGAAATTCTAACTCTTACGAAAACCACAGCTAACAGGTAAAAGTACCAAGGTGGACGACCATACGGTCACGGACAAAGATAATAAGTAAACAAAGATGACTGTAACATAGAAAAATTTAAGTTTTCAAAGATCATAGTGCATCTTGGAGCCAATAGCACAGAATTAGTAATAGTACTACGTACCAATAGAGCCAGTTCATCAAATTGAAAAGTTCTCGTACCTACCTATGCTACTAATTGTGTGTACTTTATACAAAAGTTCATCTTATCATTCAGCTTGAATACCCACTCACTCTACTACTCATCATGAAATTTCATGTGAATCATCATAGTAATGCAATATGCAATGGATGAATAATTACATGATAAACAGACAATAGACACATTGAGAAGATTGACACATTCGCGTACTTATTGTATCTGCGTTATAGTTGGTACCTTGGTAGACAGCAACTATAGCAAGTAGGATAGGATGTGGTAGTTATATTCCGGACTAATATGCTTTTATCGGTAGACTGGAAAGAGTTCGCTTCTCGCATCTCTCTTTCTTTAATCTTAGCGTTTTCCGGTTGCCAGAATAAACTGCCTGACTCCAGCAATAACGATCTATGAAGACATTATTGAATGAAACAGAGTTATCATTGTCCAAGAATAAGCAGCTACATACAACATGCCGTCGAAAAAAAATAGAGCTTGATTGTACGATTGTAGAGATGTCGTCACCGCTATATAAACGGTGAAGGCCTGTCACTCGTGGGTCACCGTCGTCGTTTGTGAGACAACCGACGACGACGCGACGCCTGCGTGTTTCAACATTCGTAGATAATATTAACACTATTAGATGATGCAAAGTTCCATTTATAGAATCATCAATATATGTCATCTCGAGTTAAAGATATTATTTTATTAGATAGGATATTATAATTTCTGTGGACAGGATGCTTGCTTGCGCGCGATTTCTTATTATTCTTTGGTTTTTAAGGACTAACTAAAATTCACTCCATTACAAAATTTAACTTAAATAAGTATGATTTCTTGGCTCTTTCTCTTATCGAACCGTGAAAGAGAGCCTAAACATATTGTTAAATTTGTATCTTAGGTATACATATATAATTTAATTAATTCTTTAAAATTTATGTTTTTATGTTTGTCTTACCTGATATACCTACCTAGTAACGTATGGTTGGTATTGGTAGTTGAACCGATCGCAAAATAGGACTCACGTATGCAAATACTCGATTGAATTAACTTGACGTACCTACTACCTACCTATATTTGTTACTAGCTGTTCCCCGCGGCTTCGCCCCGCGTGGGACTCGGTTATATCGCGCCCAAAAGTAGCCTATGTTTGACCTCAGGTCGTTAACTACATCCCTACCAAATTTCATCACAATCGGTCCAGCAGTTTAGCCGTGAAGAGGTGACAGACAGACAGACAGACCTTTGCATTTATAATATTAGTATGGATATGGAAGTATGGATGTAATGTTTGTAGTTTGTTCAGCAAACATAGAGCAACACGGTCTTCCAAGGCAACGTAGTTCTTTGATAGTATAGTAGGTACTTAGTATGTAATTGAAATTTCGTTAACCCTGTCCCATACACATACCGAAATACCTACAACGTCGGAAATTTCAACAACTCGCATCAATGGAACATGTCAAATTTCAAGTCACGTAAGTATTGTATTTGTATCCGCCTCATCAATGGTTATCTGATTCATTTTATAAAGGTACCTACCTAGTTAGATCGATAATAGAGTGGTAGGTAACTACCTACCTACCCATTCTTTTATTATAACAAAAAGATTACCTATTCTGTGGTGTGTAAAAACGCGTGCGTGAGCAATCAAAATCCAGAAGATAAATAAACGCGCTGTATATATTAGAAACTATTAGTTAACGAAGATATACAGACCTACTTATTGAAATTTAGTATTTTGTGTTAGGTGACAAGAATCGGTGGCATTTTACATTCTGTAATGCTTCAGTTTTTGGTCTGCCCAAAATTCAAACAGGCTCTTTGAATAACTAATATTACCTAATGTCAAATCATAAAGTTCAACGAACTTCCTATATCGTGTCCGAATCCGAACCGAGGCCAAGACGTGACTGTTTTCACGTGCAAGGGAGAGTGGAGGTGCGTCTTTGCTTGCCAGCCGATAAAGAGGTGCCGCCGCCCGCTGCCCTCACCGTCACGCCTCGAGCAACTAGGCCGTTGTTTAGTTCCTTCTTGACTCTACCTACAAATCGAGTAGGTACATATAGGTACTTACTTATTTTACAAATCGTCACTGCCGAGAAATATAAATTTACAAAATTAATCACTACATAGTATAAAACAAAGTCGCTTTCTCTGTCCCTATATCCCTTTGTATGCTTAAATCAGTTTTTTTTTAATTGATATAGAGTGATTAAAGAGGAAGGTTTTTATGCCCATGTGAAGCCGGGGCGGGTCGCTAGTTTACAATAAACCATAGCATTAGCCAAAAAAGTATTGGAGAGGCCGAAAAGGCAAGGACTGAAGACGATCGAAAATAATTTAAGTAGGTATGAGCCCAAACATGCTAACCACTGAAGTTTTAATACTTATACCTATAGCATTTTGCTATTTTTAATTTCTGTGATGCTAACCCTGCTGTAAATTGCTGAGTTGAGTAGGTAACTATCCCGCAGACATATTAAAACTTCAGTGCCGCAGACCCTCAGATGCTGCACCATCAGCTATGCAGTACGTTAGTTAATACTAACGTACTAACTAATACTAATGTATAGGTAGGTACCTAAAAAGCGTTTTAGCACAAACAACGAATTTGTCTATTCGCCAAAAGCCTTCCTATTCCGACTTCCCTAAATAAGATCATTTGTGAGTATGACCAACCGAACCTTTAGTAAGTGAACCTAGGTATACTATACCTAGTTGTTTATCTTTATGAAGTCACATAATATAAGTGGAGCAAGCATCGTACAATAAACATTTTATTGGTGTTGTAGGAGTGGAACCGCATTTACATAATTGGAGGTCGGCATGGCGGCGCTATGGCCGGTGGAACCGGCTTAGTGCCTGATGGCTCGATCCGAAAGTGACGTCAGCGATGACATCATCGACCAAGCTTGTGAAATATACCAACAAAATTTTTAACTGACTTCTACTGACTGAAAAACAAAGAGGTACCTTCCTAAGTATCAATTTACAGAATCGACCTGTAAAATATTAGATAAACATAATTATAATTTATTGCCACTGAAGTTTTAATATATTAGCAAGTTATTGCGATTAAAATACACTAAGAAAAAACATGTCTGATTTGCTTCGGAAATTTTGCGATTTTAGAAGAGAATCAAAGCCTATGGGAAGCTTCCCGTTAACCTCAAGAATCATTTCGTAAGAAAAAAAAGAAAAAAGCAATTGCACTAAACTGTAAAATTGTTTATTTTAAATTCTAAGATAATCGAATAATTAATTATTTTTAATTTTGTTTGTTTTATGTAGGTATATTCGTTTGTTGCCCATGTTACTACCGGTTTTACTACTAGTAGTAACACTGGTAATTGAATAGTTTTTGTATATTTTGCTCTAACAAAGGTAAAATGTATTTGAAAAATGTAAATATAACATCCTGTATAACATAAATTTTAAGCAAATAAATTGATTGATTAATTGCATAACAAATTTGAGAAAACCCTATGAAAATTCTCAATTAAGTAGGTATAATAATCTGGTAAGTAGTAGGTAAATATTAATACGTTAGATCGTTTGGTGGTAACAGCTTTTCAAAATGTTCAGATCTATTCTGTGCTTCAGTCAGTGCGCGAGTCCCACTCGCGTTTGCCCGATGTTTGTTGTATAATAACTTTAATGTTATTGTTTCAATTAAGCTGGGTTCAAGGTGCGGTGGTGTGACACCATTCGTTTTAATTAAAGCGTCCTCAAAAATTCGGTCGCCGACTGGCCGCCGCACCCATTCGGTCGGCGCGGCACACCTCCACCACTTTCCGCCCCTTCTTGGTGAGATTATGTGAACACGATGCCGATATATTGCCATAAAATCAGCTAAAGTATGTAAATATCACGTGATATCAAAAGTAAGTCTCACTGAGTAAAAAATAATCACGTTCGCAATATTTTAATTTTTCTCGTATTCTGAGTAGGTATAATATGTATGCAGCTTAGACAGATATTATATTGGTTAGTATATTATATGTATGTATGAATACAAAAAATAAATATCTCACTTAAATAGGCAAGTACTTACTAAGTAGGTAGGTAGTTGTTATTCACAGACATCACAGATAACCCCTTGATGTGTTGGTGATCTGTATACCTAGTAAGTAGGTGTACCTACACTACCTTTACTTATTACAATTCAGGTACCTAAGTATAGGTACCTACCTAACTACGTATAAAAAAGGTTTAAATTGCGTCGGAATAGAAACATACCTACCTACGAAAATCCAGAATCAATTTAAGTAACCTTTTATTATCTAAGCGTGTTTCCCTATTTACTCATATTTCCATGGTGGGTGGCTAAATGATACCATCACAATAATTTGTAAAGAAAATGGTTCAACAAAAATTACATTTCACCACCCATAGTAGGTACTTTCCAATGGTACAGATGGTCCGGCAGGCCTATACTATTAACCATCTATAAAGAAATTAAAAGGAAAATTAGAACGGTGAGGAGAAACTCCCTATCTCTACCAGTGATCGCTACCTAGTTATTAATACTTATCATACCTAATTAAAAAAAACTATTGTTTATTAGTAATAAGCAATAGTTTTTTTTAATTAATATGTAATAAGTTATTACATAAATAAATAAAAACACCATTTAATTTTGTTCTGTCTGTTATTATTGTACCTACTCGTTTATTCACAAAAAAGAACTCTACATATTTCCAAAAAACCTAGCTCTATACATCTACGGGACCATAGACTTAAGTAGGTATACAATTAAAAATCTCGCAACTGCTTGCTTTTATTACTTACTAGCGGTTCCCCGCGGCTTCGCCCCGCGTGGGACTTGGTTATATCGCGCCTAAAAGTAGCCTATGTTTGACCTCAGGTCGTTAACAACATCCCTACCAAATTTCATCACAATCGGTCCAGCAGTTTAGCCGTGAAGAGGTGACAGATAGACAGACAGACTTCGCATTTATAATATTAGTATGGATTAGCGACCCGCCCCGACTTCGAATGGGCATAAAAACCTTCCTCTTGAATTAATCTATCTATTAAAAAAAACACATCAAAATCCGTTGCGTAGTTTTAAAGATTTAAGCAAAAAAAGGGACAGAGAGCGCGACTTTGTTTTATACTATGTACTAGCTGTTCCCCGCGGCTTCGCCCCGCGTGGGACTCGGTTATATCGCGCCTGAAAGTAGCCTATGTTTGACCTCAGGTCATTAACTAAATCCCTACCAAATTTCATCACAATCGGTCCAGCCGTTTAGCCGTGAAGAGGTGACAGATAGACAGACAGACTTTCGCATTAATAATATTAGTATGGATTAGCGACCCGCCCCGACTTCGAATGGGCATAAAAACCTTCCTCTTGAATTAATCTATCTATTAAAAAAAACACATCAAAATCCGTTGCGTAGTTTTAAAGATTTAAGCAAAAAAAGGGACAGAGAGCGCGACTTTGTTTTATACTATGTATTATTGAGCACCGATGGCTGAATAAGCCTCTTTTTTATACATATTAATTTATGTTTTGTATACTTTTTTGTGTTTGATATGCTTTTTTTTTGTTTTGCTGTGGTACAGTTGTGTTGTCAAAGAGCCACAATAAAGGCCGTGCTGAATAATTTGGTTTTTATTTTACCAAAAGACGCCGACGCCTATTTCGTTGTCTAGGTATATTTGTGATAGTGATTATTTTTTATTTTAGTACAAAAAGTTTTTTTTTTCTTATCTACCAACAGTATTACCTACTTGATATATAATAACAACTTTCCGATTTGATAAAAGAAATTGACCGAGTGAAATTTAACTAAATGTAGTTCATGCGTCAAAGAAGCGCGAAAAATCATTTCAAAACTTACTATGAAATGTAGGGTGATAGGTATAGTATGATGTTTGTTTCTTTTCTATTTAATTAAATCCACTGTATCATATAAAATACACGTTGCACAGAAAACACAACTAAACAAGGTCGGGCCGCCGCCACCGCGCACGGAACACTGAACACTGCCACTGCTGGCTGACTGAACACCAAACGATGTCAGAAAATGTGAATTCAAGTTTCGCGGGGTTGTTTTGTTTCCCCGCGCGCGCCACATCACAGTGACTATTACTGCGTCAGGAATCAGGATGCTGACACGGACAGTTTCAGGCATAGTATGCATATGCATTAATTTCAGTTTAGTAATCTCCCTGCCACTACGTTTATTGTGTACTAGCTGTAGCCCGCGACTTCGTGCGCGTGGTTCTCGCTCCCATCCCCGTCCTTCGGGAATTTCGAGAAATATCCCGGGAATCCTCGTTTTCTTTTAAACAAAGTATGTCATGTCATGACAATAACGAACAGTCGGGTAAAAAATAATTATTCAATTACTCTATATATTTGCAGGCAAACATGCCTTGAGTTGCATGCATTCAATGATGTTTAAACATTACCGGCCGTATTACGTACGTTTTCATACATTAGGTTTTTCGTTTCATTCTGGCCCAAAGAAAAACAAAATTGAACTATAGGCTATGTAGGCCAGCCTACCAAAAAAGAACTATTCTAGCGTTCGCATATTACGTCCATGAGCGTTCGTAAATGGATTTTAGAGGAAGAAAAGTACCGTATAAGCCTCGGCCGAAATTGCAATTTACGTCCTCGTATTTTTAAGACTTCGGCTTCGCCTCGTCCTTTTAAAAGCACTTGGCAAGGCAACTCGGCCGTAAATTGCTTCATTTCTGGCCTTAACAGTAATGTATACTATTAATAGACCGATTTTGATGAAACAATTTTAATGTTAATTGAAGTAAATATCTTAAAGCAAATTAGTTTCATACGATTTTATACTTCTAAGAGTGTACTTTATAGCAAATTTAAAAAAAAACCTTTGTAGGTACCCTTTTTATTCACCGTGATCGGTTTCTCTACCATAAAGTTTTGCAAACGCAGTAGCTGGTGAAAAGCATGTAAATTTGACGAGGTATTGAAGCCATTAGTGAACAAGCGGGAGTGTTGGGAAGTGGTACAGTGTCGATTATGTGACTTTTATCTTTGTCACTAAAATCTCCAAGTTATAGCTGAGTAAAATTTTTCCACCGCTTACTTGACTGGACTAGACTACTGGCTTGTCTTTTGACTTGACTAAAGTAGGACTGGGAGATTAATAAAGGCCTTGTGGCTTACTACCATCTCTTAAAACCATGCAACAGCCTCGAAGCTTGTCGCTTGTGTTGCTAGAGCCAAGTCCTCGGCATAGATAAAGCTTTCCGTGTGGTGGGCAGGGTTGATCATTCGTGTAGATGTTGAAGAGTGTAGGTGCTAAGACACTGCCCTTCTTTTGAAACCGCCATCTGCTCTTTTTGCCGTGGAGCTGAAATTGGAAGCGACGATTTTGAAGTAACTCACGGAGCATACAAACCAGATGGAAGTCACCGGTCATAGCAAAAACCTTCGATAGCAGCGTCTTTATATGAACGGTATCATACGACGCCGACAAGTCCACAAAAGATATTTCTTGCTTTAATATAATTTCAATAATATTAAGTAAAGCTTACCACTTATACTTATTTTAGTTATAATCTCAGTGCCTGGGTGTCGATTCTGCGTCGTTAAGTCAAAATCGTGTCAAAATAGTGTTAGTGCTTTTTACACGCTATTAACAAGAATTATGACAGTATGATGTGACGTAAATGTAATGTGGGATGTGACCATCAGCAGTGATATAAAAAAATATACATTTCTTGTAACTAGTGTGTAAAAAAGCACTTCCATTGAAACACTATTTTGACACGATTGTGACTTAACGTTAGCAGGTGGCCTACTACCAACTCTTAAAACCATGCAAGATCCAGTGAGTAAGCGAGACAGCGCGATATATGATGTAAGGCGACACCTCCCTTACTCACTGGATCTTGCATGGTTTTAAGAGATGGTGGTAAGCCACCAGAATCGACGCCTTGATTGAATGTAATAAATGTAACTTAAGAGAACTTAACTAAGCCATCTTAAAGGACTAGTTTCCATGGCCGTAAAAAGTATAAAAACTGTGATTGTAGGAAATGTCATATCATAAGTGTGGTGATTATATATTCTTTGGTCGTCTCATCCGTCATGTCATGTCACTTTGTTGCGTTTGCGTTGACGATTTTGTAAAATGTAAATCTAAAAACTATGTATTAACAATAATTATAAACTATCAAAAGTTCCTCGTAATAATTATTTAGCTTTATATCATATTTTCTTGCCGCACATAAATAAATACCCACATAGACAAGACAATGCTTGCTAGTAGTGATTGATCATAAATCTTATTACTTATTTCTGCATTTCGTGAATAACCGGCCTAATATTTGATATAGTCTGATATTTTAATCTTGACAAATATATTTGATAAATGTTATGGCTCCCCCTAATAACGACCGACAGCCAGGTCACACAGGAACCATACCCAAAACTAAAGTAAGAAATAATTGTAATGTGCCCCAGGAAGCTGTGACTCCAACTAGAAGAGACATGACCAGTAATCTGGTTACGGTAAGATATTTCTTGCTTTAATATAATTTCAATAATATTAAATAAAGCATACCATTTATACAAGTTATAATCTCAGTGCCTGATTGAATGTAAAATAACAATACCTACACTATACAATACTTATGTATATCCTATTTGCCAAATAGGTTCAATTTATGTAATTTAAATAATTTTTCAATTTTACCCTAGATGCACATTAATGAAATTCATACTATTATTCCGTAATCTGTGTTAATGTAATAACTTCCACTCAAAGATATTTTGTGTAGGAGGTCTATGTACAGCAAAGGGTTTATTGTTAATTCATCAACTGCAAATATATTTCTGTCTGTGTGACAAGAGATGTTGCTTTAGGAGTACTAAGTGTAGTGTAGCAGTGTTCATTTCACTGCTGACTTATTTTTAGAAACCAGTCTTGCGTGCTGGCAGGATGCCAATATTAGTTCAGTTTTGGGACACAATTTTTACTCACAAGACCTATGAAAGTAATTAAATATTCCATACATATCTATTATATCTGACATACCAGTGTTTTTGTGCCTTTTATAATTGCCATATGGGAGGTTGTTTTTCTAAACCTAGTTTGAAGAAGGTGTGCAAATTGTTTTGATGAACCTGTGCATACTATTTATTATTTGTTAAGGTGAGTATACTTGTGTGATATGTTGATCTGATTTTAGTATCATATTTTTAGACTTCATTAGATTGGGTTCCTGTATCGGAATACAATACAAGATCTAATTATAACCAATCCAGAAAACCATCAAACAACGCATCTGATCCTGAACTCACAGATTTGGGTAAGGACATCCTCAACATCTTATTTTAATCTTTTAACTAATTATTTTCAACAATATAAATTATACCAAACTATACTAGTAGCAAATAAAATAAATGCTTTCATTTGTTTATAAAATCAGAGAGAATAATCTAGTGCAGTTTGGGACAATGACGAGAAATAAATAATTTTAATGGTTGGTTTTTTTTTATTAATTTCATTAAATTATGTGTGTGAACTGATTTTTTAGTTGGTTATAAAATTAAATTAATTGTAAGCAGTGGCGGCTTGTGGATTGTCAAACTGGTGGGGTACATTACTTGCACACTAAGTACCTATAAACATTAGAAAAAGCAATCAATACCCTTCCTTTTCGCTTCGCCAGTTGGGTAAAAAAAAACTACTTACTTAAAGTTTTGTTACTACCTACTTTACATAAAGTTTTGTTATTGTTTTAAATATAGTCAATGTTCATGCTCATTTTCACTCAAACCACACAATATACAACCAAAACAAAACAAAAACAATTACTATAAATTAGTGGTCCCATTGCACTTTGGGAAAATAGTCTAGCAAAGTGCTTAAATTGTTTAAACATAATTAGAAATTATATAATTATGTTATAATGTTTTTGTATGTATAAAAAATAATTTAGATTTCTTTTATAGTAATAAAAAAAAAAGTAATATATTGTAATTTTGAAATCTTTTGAATTAGTGGTTCAGCGCACGAGCGCACTTAAGGTACAGCCGCTACTGGTTTTAAGTAAGCACAAGAGAAACAAACTGCACAGTTTCTTTTTGCAAATAAAAACATGTTGTTTAACTGATGTGTAATAAAAATTATGAAATCTTGTTATTACTGGACTTCTTCTTATTCTGCTAGTACAATTCACGATTAAATGTTTTAAATTCATGTTTTCCTTAAGTAAATTCAACTTTTTTACTATAAAATTAATTATATTGTTACAAGAAAAATAAAAACAAGTCAAAGGTTACACTACCATTTCTTCAATCTCGTTTTTTAAAATATATTTTAATGTAAATTTTGTGTTGTGTGGCCCTCTAATAAATGAAACAAAGAAGTTCTACAACATAGCATGATATTAATAACAGTAAACAATGTTCAAAACCTGATTAAAAATCAGTATTGAGTGTGCCCAATATGCTAATATTATTGTTCTGTAAAACTAACACAACAATAATACTTCAATGGACAACCCGACAAAAATAAAAAATACCATTTCTAGATTTAACCCTAAAGACTAGAATTGTGACAGAAGTCTTAGCAAGTTGTCAATAATATGGCTTATTAGTGTTTATATGCTCAATTTAGTAAATGTTTTGTTGTTTTTAATTATTTTCCAATGCCAAACAGACATGATTTGACTTCACCTTATATGGTGCGTTACTTGTTTAATTATTATTTTTTATGAATGAAAAGCAAATATTTAAATTGGAAAAATGTGTAATTTATTTTTTTCTTCTCTATTAAAAAAATGGCACTTTCAATTTTTGTCTGCTTGTCCGTTGAATAAAAAATAGAAGCTGATGGGATTAATACTTATCTTAAGGAAAATATTGATATTCATCTTAAGGGAAAGATTAAATATTCATAATTAAATCTATTATTTGAAATTGAAACCTGACTCTTTGAACAGCCATCAGTTTATATTTAACAATCTGTTCATCAACTTGAAATAACATTCATATTTTAGATAACTCTGTTTCATTTGAGAGTGGATTTGGAAGATTCGTGCCTGTGAGACCGCAACCTCGGGTTCTGCCCTTGAACGTACAGAACCAAGAAAATTTAGCATCTGATCAGCATGATGATGTTGCCAGTTCAAGCATCACAAGTCACACTTTACATCCCTATGCACATCAAATGCAAAATGGTGATTATTTATTAACAAGGGTGATATCATACTCCTGATCATTTATATTCCTTTTTTGACAATACAAAATATTGCTGTAATCTATTAATGCCTTTGGGTATTTTTTTAGATAATAAAAACATAAGATCTTTGTTTTCAGGTATAAATCCACACACTAATCATGCTGCAACGGCTGTGATGATCGTGAATCCCACTACACCTAATGCAGTGGTTGGGAATATGACACAACCATTTAATGTGAATATATTTATATATTTTTTTTATTATCACACAAGTACTCATACTTATAATCTATACTAATATAATAAAGCTCAAGTTTATTTGTTTGTTTGTTTGAACGCTTATAACTTGAAAACTACTGGTCGGATTTGCAAAATTCTTTTTGTATATGAAAGCCTGATTCTTGGGGAAGGTTATAGGCTAAAGTACATACACACTAATGGCGAGTAAAACCGCGGGGAACAGCTAGTGAGTTTCATATTTAGTTAAAAAAAAAGTTTGTAGCTTAAATAAATATATAGGGACAAGTCACACAGATCAAGTTAGCCCCAAAGTAAGTTCAAGACTTGTGTTATGGGATACTAATTCAACGATACTATATTTCATAACAAATACATAAAGATAAACATCCAAGACCCAGGCCAATAAGAAAAAGATTATTTTTGATATTGACCTGACAAGGCTAGCTTAGGCTACTTGAACTACAATATTAATATAAAATGATGTACTGGTTTGATTATACTTATTTTTTTTTGTCATTACAGGCTCCAAGTCAAAATAGAAATAATATATCAAGAAACTTAAATTCAGCACGCAACAATTTTGAGAGTAATAGCCATTCAAGTAACAATAATTCAGGGCCCACTGTGTCAAATTCGAGAGCAGGGACAAAAACTGTTAATATAATGAACAATATGTATGATCAGGGACAAGGCAACTTCAATAACCTCAATGAGAACAACCATGTAAGTTTTAAATTAGTAGGTATGTTATGTTTATGTATAATTTTAGGCCACACGCCACTTGGGTAATAACAATAATAAGTTAAAAATATTTTATAAAAAAAAGAAAATTTCTAAGCCATAACCTTCAAGAGATATTAGGTGATTTGCGATGTATATATAACATTGCAAGGAGTTATGTGGTCACGTTTTTGTGCTATAGATTGACCATATAATAGTTGGGAGGAAAAAAAGAGAAAGGGCTAAAAATATGGTTTGAACACTTTTTTGATATGGAATTCTGATATCTTTCTAAAAATACAGGTTCAAATAAAACAAAATATTGAGTTTTACTTCGTTTATGCTTTGCCGGCCGGTGTATGATAACCACACGGTTGGTTATGTACCCGTGCCACCTGAATTGTGTCACTCATATGCTGCCAACTACAATTAGGGGTTTAGGTTACTTCGCCAGTGCACTTTGTAATTTCACTGCCTCGACTCACCTAAACCGGAGCACTGTAAGCACTGCTGTTCAGCATAAATAGGTGTGAAAATAGTAATCCCAAGGATCGGAAATGTTCTGAATGGTTTCAAAAAAGAATATTACTGATGTGCCTTACATGTTTGTTGACTATTGATTTACGTACGACTCGCGCTTATCTCTGGATATACTGGCCGTATATGTTTATTATTATCTCTTATTGAGTTTGAAATTTGTTAAGGGCTCATGAAAAGTGTGTATACATTAAATATATCTTTTAGGTTCACAGAGAATCAGCGCGAGCATTAGGTGAAGCTATAGTTGCGGCGTGTCCAGATGCTGCCGCAGTTGAACGGCGGCTCGGTCAAATAAGAGAGTACATTCGAGTGACGTCATCTCTTGTCGACACCATGCGCAACTCCGAAGATGAAGTAAGTCCTATAAAACTGATTGTATTATTAATATATTTTTTTTATTCTTATTATGGTATAGATGAGTATACTCAATGCAAATTTGATTACATTTTATATAGGCGTTTATTGAGCACACAAAGGAAGAATATGATGAACTGGTACAAATGGTCATGACTTTGAAGGAAAGCGAGAGTAAATTACAAAGTATTTTGTTAGAAAAAAAGCCAGACAATGAAGAAGTTCCTGCTGTAGAAGCAGTAGATGAATCTAGCTCACGTGAAGAAGCAATTAATGACCACATTGAAAGTAACTCAAGTGTTCCAGAAAGAATACAAAGTCCAGATCAATCTGGTAAAGTTATAATGGCTAATGACAATAACATAGGCAGTAGTCTTAAAAAAGTGAGCAATTTAGAAAACGAACAAATCAATAAGTCCTTACAGAATGTAAAAAATTTTAGTAGTGAAGAAAATACTATCGAAGAAGACCACATAATAAAAACTCATTCAGAAGATTTAAGCAAACATCCAGAAAATGTAAATAATGAGGCATCTGAGAATGAACTCGTTATAGAAGAATTGGAGAGCATTCCGTGTCCTGCACCAGAAGCTAAAAAAGATGATCAACATCTTAATGAGGTGTTAAGGAAAAATATATTATCTTGTGTTGAAAAAGTAGCAATGATTGAGGAAATGAAAAGTAGAAAAAGTAAAGATTCTGATAATGACAACGACGATAAGGTGTCTGTATACTGTGTGTCATAAGAAGTGTGCTCCTTGCCATGAATTTAAAAAAGTCCTAGCATGAAATAAATGCTACCTCTTAACAAAACCTACTATGAGTCATTCATTTGCATCAACACGTTCTTCCATCTCTATTGTTATATTCGGCTGTTTTCTATTGTTCTTTACTATTTTGAGTTGTTTTGGTGTTGTCAAATTGTCACTAAATAAAGTTACTCAGTAAAACATAAATGTTGTGTGATAGTTGGCTACATATCAAAGAATAAAGATGTTAACACAATAACATTTAAAATCTTTTGAACTAAATAATACATCAAAGCTTAGCTATGTTAAATAAATTTTATAAAATAACACATTATGTTATATCAACAGGAGCTTGTTACTAGACCAGTTTCAGTACAAAGCAATGGCTCTATCTACAGTGATAATGAACTGTGGCAGAATGAAATAAAAAATAAAATGGAGTTGTCACAGATGCGTTTGGCTGCGCTCAAACAGCAGCAGAAGCGGCTTTTAAAATATCAGGTTTGACTAAACATTTTTATATTTTTTTTTATTAGACCATGCATGTCATATTGTTTTATATTAGCATATGCAGCTGGATGTGATTTCATATCAAAATTTACGGGTAAGACATGCATTTGTAAGAATTTTAATACTGTCCAACTGCACATCATACAATTCCCACTGCTTGGTCCGCGCCGGCCCATGTTATGACTATCACACTTTATCATCATTAAAACAATAGACCTCCAACATATTTGTAATCTGTAATACATTTTGCAGGAGGAAGCAAAACAACAGTTGGAGGAAATCAATAGAGAAAGACAATCTCAAGAACATCCGTCAACCTCGCATGATAACTTTAGCGGTATGCAGGTAATATAACTTTGTTTATAATTATATACAGCTTCATTGCCTAAAAACACATTGCCTAACAATAATACAATAACCTAAACCGACATTGCTTGTAAGTTTTAAAAAGTGATTTTATTAAGACACATATATCATGTTAACATTTGCTCTTTCGTGGTTGGTCTAGACTGCCTTTGCTAAATGGGAGATGGCCTAATACAATACTCAATCTGAAAATGATCATTTTACATCTTGACCATCGGACTTCAGGTGCGACAGCCTGGCATGATGACCTCTCTGCCACAGAGGTCGTCAAAATGCTATTTATTGTTATATTGTATTAATAACTTTATGTTAGACATGGAAATAAAAAGAAAATCTATGTGAAAAACATTACGCCGATTTTATCGTTTATCTGACATATTATGTTTCAGAACCAATCGTTTGGCGGTAACTACCAACACTCGAACCGGCTTTACGCGGCCAATCAGATCGGCGTGGCGACCACGCTGCCCCACTCCACGGAGCTCGCCTCACAAATGCATGGACAGATCTCTAACAACATGGACGATCACGGACACTCCGCTCACTCCAATCACAGTCAGGACGAACGGTTCTCCCACCGGGATGCCAATATTGCTAGTAGCGAGGTAAACATTTTTTTTAAAAGGAACTACTGATCTGTATTTCGACCACCTATCTCGATTCTCTCCTCTCGTAATGGCTACTTGTATCGCTATAAAAAAGCTTAAATTTTTTTTTTTTTGTTTACATTTTCGTATGCGTTGTCTCTAATAAAAAAAAGATGTTTTTAAGCGTTTTGTGTGTTAGGCGGAGCGAAATGTGGCGATAGCGATACAAGTAGCCATTACGAGAGGAGAGAATCGAGATAGGCGGTCGACCTACTGGGCATCTCAGTTTATAGCAATATCCTAAACTAATATGATGTTTGTTAGCTCGTTAATGTTTGGTATGGAGATCTCAGGGAAGGACAAAGGCTACTTTTTCACGCGACGTAACTTAATATTTAGCCATTCATAATTTATAAATGTTAAAAAATAGTTCATTTATAGTAAAAAAAATCACATAGACAATTGTCGTACATTTTCTTTGGGACCTGACTAAAGTTCCCTTAAAAAATCTAGTCTGCCAACTAATAGAGTTCTGACACAGTCAAGAGACTGAAGACAAGACAGTAGATTTTATCTTGCTTGCTCAAGCGACTTGATGTCAGCAGCAAGCACGGCCTTTAAATTGTTTGAGGTGGCAAGAGGCAGTTCTCAAAGAAAGCGGATATTACAAAAACGTAACGTCGGCCAATGAGCTATGGAGAGGGCTATAAAAAAGGCTCGGTGTTTCCCTTTGAGATCAAACCAGAAATGAGGAGATCCGTAGGAGATCAAAGGTCGCCGACATAGCCCAGCGGAGTAGCTCTTTGAAGTGGCAGTGGGCGGGACAAACCGATGGCCGATGGGGCAGAAAGGTTCTCGTTAGGCGATTATGCACCGGCAAGCGTCGGACAACCACCGGTTAGATGGTCAGACTTGAAGAAGGCAGGCGCTGGATGCAGGCTTCCAACCGGTCGTTCCGGAAATCCTTGGGACAGGGCAATGTCCAGCAGTGGACAGCATGCGGCTGGAATGATGAGAATATAGTTCGTATCATCACTACATAGTATAAAACAAAGTCGCTTTCTCTGTCCCTATGTCCCTTTGTATGCTTTCTTTAAAACTACGCAACGGATTTTGATGCGTTTTTTTTAATAGATAGAGTGATTCAAGAGCAAGGTTTTTATGCCCATGCGAAGCAGGGGTGGGATGCTAGTTTTTTAATATTCAAAAGCTTTAAATTCGTCCAATGAACGTAGGGATACGAATCGCAGGAGGCTGGCGGCGGCACACGCGACAGCGAACCCGAAGATGACGAAGGACTGCTCAACGAGAGGAGTCGCGTGCTGCAGATGAAACTGCGCGAATTGCAGATGAAGAAGCAACACATGGAGAGTTTGGTACGTCACGACACAGATAACAGAATACTATACTAGTACAGATGTTAAACCCCATATACGAAGAATTTGTATTGTATTAAAACGAACTGCCAACAGTGAATCTTATTACTGTCATCTATCGATCACTGTGCTTCTAAATCTGATAATTTATAAAATCCCATCCCAACTAATATTATAAATTCGAAAGTAAGTTTGTTTGTAACGCTTTCACGATCTATCTTCCTGAAATTTCGCATACACATAGAAGTATTTAAAAGTATATAGGATACCTTTCAAAGCAGTGTTCCCAAATGAAATTCGCGCGGGCGAAGCCGCAGGCAAAAGCTAGTAAAGGAATAAATACTTTAAATGTTCTTGTTTTAACATTTTTTTTGGCCAAAAGTAAATATGATCAGATCAATACTAAATTAAAGTGATTCAGTTCTTGTTACGTCATGTATTAGCAAGAAAATGAATTTTTTTTTTCTTAAGAAATATAAGCTTATAGTCAAGGCAATGAGCTAAGTATCTTGCTTTCATTGCAGGTGTCTGAGTTTCAAAAACTGCAGCTCGCTACCCGCCTGGCGAGCTCCCACAATACATACTCGAGTTCTGGAGAAGACAGCGCCGACGACGAACCATCACGTAAATGTATACCGTTGTATTTTAATACGAGCTTTTATTTAATTTGCAATGTTCGTATGGATGCGTAACGATGTTATAATTTCAGGCAACAAGACTGGTGGTAATATCAAAAACGACGATCCATTCAAGCTTATGGAAATAAAAGCAATTAAAACTGCCCTGCAAAAGACTAAAGGTGAGAATAAAAATAGAAGGTACATAATAAATATTGCAGTCTTAAATTACGTATGTATAAAAGAAATATACGGGGCGTTTTTTAATACTGCAGCAAAATTTTTAAAGTGTACATTTTTATATTCAGTATGTGACCCTTAACTACCAATTATATTTTTTAACTAGCTGTTGCCCGCGGCTCCGCCCGCGTGAGCCTCGGTTATATCGCGCCCGAAAGTAGGCTATGTTTGACTCCTAGTGCATAACTATATCCATACCAAATTTCATCACAATCGGTCCAGCAGTTTAGCCGTGAAGAGGTGACAGACAGACAGACTTTCGCATTTATAATATTAGTATGGAAGTATGGATTAGTATGGATTTTGTCTACAAAAATCTGTTTACTGTTCACAAGATTTGTAAGCGAACACAAACTCCTCTTTATTTTAGTTATTTGTTTTTAATAAATAGCGTCGAGTTTCACGTACTAAATAAACTGTGGCGATTAGGCGGGTGTTCAAAAAGTAAAGTGTTATACAGGATATCATTTGTTACTTTTCAGATCTAATGAGATCGGTGGAAAATTATGAGGCAGATCACTTGAGCAATGACGACAGTTTCCAGATCCCGGGACATTCGAATATACACGATAAGTAAGTTCCTATTGTGTTAATCATAAATTACATAGAAAGTTACTTACATATTTCTTAAAGAAATAGCCACAAATACATAATAAAATGGAACAGAGACCTCACAAATAAAAAAAATCTGTGTGCTTTGCCTTTCAGAAAACAGTTTTATGTAAATTTTCTGAACGACAAAGCGTCTTACAGAAAATTTACATAAGATTGTTTTCAAGACATATACGATACTGTCCCGTTGCACACGAAAGCTTTTGTCTTGTCGGCTCATGCAGGAATTTGAGAGATATACCTACCATATAGGATGCAAAAATATTCTTGAAGAAATTTAGGTAACTATCTATTTATATATATAAAAGAAATTCGTGTTAGTTACACTATTTATAACTCAAGAGCGGCTGAAAATTGGTAGGGAGGTAGCTTAGAACCGGGAGAAGGACATAGGGTACCTTTCATCCCGGGAAAAAGTTCCCGCGGGAAATTCACCCGGGCGAAGCCGCGGGCAAAAGCTTGATTTTAATAAAATATTATTTTAGTAAATCGGAAGGCGGCGGCAGCATGGGCGGCTGGTCCAACGACGGCAGCATGTGTCGTGTGCGCAACTCACTCCCGCAACGGCACAAGTTCACCAACGAACAACATTCGCAACAACAACTGCAACAAACACAACAGCTGCAGCAACAAATGCAACAGACCCAACAGCTGCAGCAACAAATGCAGCAAAGTCAACAGCAACATCAGCAGCAACAACAGAGTGAGATGATTGTATAGTCATGTTTTACTAATAGCCACACTATGTCGGCGAATTTTAAGTTTGCCGACAATGCTCCCTAGGTATTCTACAGGCGAGGCCGACGGCAATCCGCCGATATAATGCGTAGCAGCCATTACTATAATACCTCCATCACGCCTGCGCATTGAAAATTACCAACACAAAAGAAGACCAGAAAAAGTTGCAAAACGCCTGTCGTTGTGTCGAATGCTCATTCTCATCTCAGCACGAGCGGTCTCAATGTATAGTACATTTTCTATCCCGCATCTATTCCCTTATAAAATTAAATATATATTTTATTATAATTCACTGAACTAATTCGCGATGCATCTTGCTGATGAATCAATGTATTTTTACTTTCTTTTACCTAATGAAGTTTAATAAATTCACTGACGGTACTTGAATTTTGATATAAGTATTGATGTTGAGAACAAGATGACGAGCATTCAAATCATATGCAGTTAAAATATAGTTTACGTTAACTACATAGGTCACGAAGCTAACTTGGCATCATTGCAAGAACTCGCTCAAGAACTTAGGATGGAGACTGAGAAAATCATGGGGGAGCGTGCTCGAATTAAAGATATGATATCTAATAAAGGTCAGTTCTGCTATTTTTATGCTATTTCAATAGAATTAAAAAAAATAACAATTATTACTGCAGTTCTACCGTTTCACAGCCACTTAACTAGACGATAATTACTCTATGTTACTTGAAGGAAGGATTAGAAGAAGATAGAATAAACACAAACATTAGCTTTTTGAATTCCTCACTAAGAATCCAATAACAATATTTTTGCGATTCTTCAGTTTGTTCTTTTAATTAATATTTTTTTCCATTGAGATACTGCCTACTGATTCGGCCGCTAGTAAACTATATGTTAGAAAACCAGCATGGCGTTAATTACATCATTGGATATATCAAACCATACTTACCACGGCAAAGTCTCGTTCTCCGCCTCGCACGAGTTGTACGCCACAACACAAGAATCATCTCGGCGTCCCACCATGCTAACACTAACTAATGCAACAAACACTATGATTTAGTCTATTGCTTATACAAGTAACACTGAGTAGACAAAAGCACTGAACAACGCGAGTGCTATTCTTGAAATATGTGACACTTGTTATATGTTAGCATGTATATCTTGTGTCAGTGATATTTAGCGTGATTCGATTTTCCAGAAGTTTCCCGCAAACAAAAGTGCATAAACGAGGAAGTTCGAGTTAGTGGGCGAAGTGCGCCACTGGGCCCGGCCGAGCGGCGACAGCTGCAACTGCGGGCGCTTCTAGCTGACAAGCAGCGCGAGCTAGAGGCGCTGCTCAACAAGGAGGTGACACATGATGCCTCACTCTCACACTCACACAGGAAGGCCGGCGACAGCTGCAACTGCGGGCGCTTCTAGCTGACAAGCAGCGCGAGCTAGAGGCGCTGCTCAACAAGGAGGTGACACATGATGCCTCACTCTCACACTCACACAGGAAGGCCGGCGACAGCTGCAACTGCGGGCGCTTCTAGCTGACAAGCAGCGCGAGCTAGAGGCGCTGCTCAACAAGGAGGTGACACATGATGCCTCACTCTCACACTCACACAGGAAGGCCGGCGACAGCTGCAACTGCGGGCGCTTCTAGCTGACAAGCAGCGCGAGCTAGAGGCGCTGCTCAACAAGGAGGTGACACATGATGCCTCACTCTCACACTCACACAGGAAGGCCGGCGACAGCTGCAACTGCGGGCGCTTCTAGCTGACAAGCAGCGCGAGCTAGAGGCGCTGCTCAACAAGGAGGTGACACATGATGCCTCCCTCTTACACTAACACAGGAGTACTATATAAATACTCCACGTCCCGGAAAAAGAAACCTCGGTCTAATGTGAATCAGATCAGGAGTGCATTTTTTTAAAACTATGAGTCACTCAAAATCGGTGTCTAATGATTATCGTTCGTTTTCGAATGTATTTCATTCGTTATAACCGGTGTGACGAACGAAACCTTTATAAACCAATTTTAAGAGAGTCGTTCATCTCAAAAACAGCACTCCAGCACTGCGCTCGCCAACATCATTATATGTTTTTTCGTTGCGCCTCGATACGATGTCGATGAAGTCTACTTATTTATTCAAGTGATAAAAATAAACAGGTAAATTTGTAATTTTTTTTACAGAAAGTGTTGTGTTCTACATCTGAGGGTCAACCACTGAAAGCAGACTCGAGGACGGCTTCGGTAGTAAACCAGTCCTATAACAGGTACTAATTTATTTAATTCTTGTTTGTGAAATAAGTTGCAATGTCAATCGACTTAGTACCATCTAGTGTCATAGGTTTTATATCGTTTCCCGGCTTGAAATTCCTGTAAAAACGAGACCTAAAAAAATACTCTAAAACAAACACAAAATATAGGTGGTTTGTTTCCATCCTTGTACGTGTTGTTCTTGAATTTATTAATCTTCTTTAGTCCTACTTTAGTCAAGTCAAAAAGTCAGGTCAGTAGTCTAGTCCAGTCAAGTAAGTCAGTCTAGTCAGAATCAGATGACTAAGTGAAGCGATGGAAAATTTTCACTTAGCTATAGCTTGGAGATTTTGGTGCTAAAGATAAAAGTCACGTAATCGACATTGTACCACTTTCCAACAATCACGCTTGTTCACAAACACTTAGCGAATATTAATCCACCAATATTATGCACAAAATACACTCGAATATATATACTCGAAAAACCTAAGTTTTGGAAATTAAATACAGTGCGGACAAAGTGACAGTTTTCTTTCCCTCCAAAAACTCCTGTCCATCCCTGTCATTTTACGAGCAATCATTTTCATTTTTTATTTACTCTAAATAGCCAGTTTCATGTTGTTATAAAATTAATGTTGTAATTTAAGTTTTTTAAATTGCGTTGTTTTTTTTTATTGCAGTGAACAAGAAGAACCGGACTCTCGTTCGGAACAAATTTTAATGGACTCGCAGAACTCTAGAGAAAATGAAAATTTCAGAGTAAGTAACCGTAATATCCATAATAAACATATTTAAAACATTTTTTTAATATTTATATGGTTACTTTAAGATGTTGTTAGCTTAGCTTATTACGTAATAACCGAAGACAGGAGGTTCCTTAAGAAGGGGCTGATTAAATTAACCGACTTGAAATTATATGGATCTCACAACTTTTGACGGTAGAACAACTAAGCGTGACTTGGATTTTTTACAAGTTTTTGATGGCATGTATTTGTCCATTTTTTGATGGCTATGTGAATTTAGGCTGTTTATGTAGGAACTCGTATTTCGTCTTATAATGATCACGTCTTATAGTCTCGTCGTGTAATCATGGGCTCTTATATTCTAAGAAAAATAATTTGTCCTTTTTGTTTTTTTTCTGGATCCAGGGGTAAAATTTCCTTCAATCAATTTACTTTGCGTAAGATTGAGAAGACAGTGGTCCCGGTATATTCTGTATTGAATAAATTCTGTGATAAAATTATATAATTGGTATCGCATGTACGTGTAGTACATGCATAGTCTGTACGTACAGTTCTCGGCATATAAGTTGGCCATAAACTGAAATGACCTTGAAATGCGCAGTAGTCGGCTACTGCGCATTTCAAGGTCATTTCAGTTTTTTTCATACAAATACGTGCGCAGCCCAGTTCAGTTTGTGTCAAACTTATGTGCCGGGTATTATAGTAGCCGTATTGTGTATGTGTGTATTGCAGCCGGGCGCGGGGAGCGGGGCGGGCGGCTGCTCTTACGGCAGCGACAGCGACAGGTACCGGCTACTACACATACAGCTAGTACAGTGGGCTGCAGACAAATCTGACCCCCTAGCGATCACAGAATTTAGAAAATTAAGAAATATTAGCGAGAAGTGACATAGCGCACGAAAAACGTGTGACTAGTATGGCTTGCAAGCCAACGTTTCACACAGAAAAAATGGGCAGGGAATTTGATTGCGTCATTTATTGCCACTGTTATTGATAATATTAGGTGGCTTCGTTGTAAACTATGTAATACAATTCTAATAAGGTGTGGTGTGGTTTACATGTATTAATTGAAGATAAAAAGAGAGAATACGCTGCCACACAGATCCTGGAACTAAATCCGTGTCAAAACATTTCTATTTGGATAATTACTCTGTTCTGTGATAGCGATACTTGTAGCATGGGGGTTAGATTTCTTTGCAGCCCACTGAACATACTTCTTGTGGCCTGCATACCATAAATACGTTTAGACATCCTGTGAGGTCTGCACTGATTCACTTACCAGGTGGCTTACTACCATCTCTAAAAACCATGCAAGAACGAGTGAGTAAGCGAGACATCTCAATACATGATGTAAGGCTCCCGTACTGAAAGTAGTAAGCCATCAGATGTTTTTCATATAAACTACTGTGGCATATCTCTGTGCACAACTGTATACTTCTATACCTAAGATATTATTAATAGGAATGGATGACAGGGTTTCAAAAATATTATTCTGATTAGTAAAAAAATAATGAACAATTATGTTTGTCTTTTAATTATTTTTTTTATATTTTGTTCGATTTCTTGAGCG
Source organism: Apomyelois bistriatella (assembly GCA_947044815.1). Classification (NCBI taxonomy): domain Eukaryota; kingdom Metazoa; phylum Arthropoda; class Insecta; order Lepidoptera; family Pyralidae; genus Apomyelois; species Apomyelois bistriatella. The sequence goes on from OX345693.1 coordinate 7,444,955, forward strand.
ACTATAAGTTTTAATTTTCAGTTCGTCATATCCAACTTCTTTTTTCTTTATAAAAAGTTCAATATTTAGTTTAACAAAAAATTACAATCTTAGTTAAAATAAATTAGAAATAATAGTTAAATGACAATCTTCAATATATGCATTATATTTCCCGTAGCGCATCTAGAAACAAGTCTAATCAGAGAAATAGAGCTAGGCGGAGACAGACACAAGATCGACAGACCGAGGAAAACAACGTAAGTTATTTTTTATTTTTTTATTGTAATATTTAATGTATTTTGGGCATAAATTTAAATGTTATTTATACTTTCCAGACTCCACAGCCAAGTAACGTAAATCAGAATGTGAGGCACGAACCGAGATTGGAACCGACTAACGTCAATATGGTGCCGCCTATAGCACAAAATCGTAAGCTTTTATTCAGTCATCAGTATTATTTAAATTAAATAAATAAAACAAACCAAAATCCTTAGAGCATTAGACCAACCGGTGAGGAAAGTAACATTATTATTATTTTAATTAAATAAATCAAACTAAAATCTTTAGAGCATTACCAACCGGCGAGGAAGTTAACTCCCCCTCCCAAATGTATAAAACTATCTTTTGTTCGTGTATTTTTTTAGCTTGTTGTGGATAATTTTGTTAAGTATGTGCGTAGCGACGTGATCGAATAATGCATTAGTTTTAATACTTATTGTGTTTTCTCACACCACGCGCAGAATGTGGGAGACTTTTTCACGTAAAAATAAAAGCGCGTGCCGTCTCCGGTTGGTTTAATACTCATATTATCATAGCCTTTCATATACTTTTTATTAATGGTGTAACTTTCCTTATTCTATTTATTTATCTAGTTGTATTTTTTATAGCGGAGAGCACAACAAACATGCCATACCCACATCTGCCACCTCCTTGTTGGAACTCGAAGTCAAATCAGGTGAGGTTATATTTAAAGTTATTTATACAGGGTTCTTTTTTTACCTTACAACAACCATGTTTATCGACTGATATCTAAATGATATCACCATCAATATAGTATGACATTCATCCTGTATAGATCAAATCTTATGTCCAAAATTTTTAGCCAAGCTGCAACAGCATATATGAGCATAGGTATTCATTTACCAAATGGTAAAACATCTAATCAGATGCTTGGCTAGTACGATTACTATGGTGACTCCCCCAATAAAAAAATATAGGGGTAGTGGTTTGTTTTACTCTGGTCGGAAAGAAATCGCGTAGATTCAGTCAAAAAAGCGAGAAAGACATACAATTTTAATCTGAAAAACCCAGTTTAATGTTAAGTATTACCTTCGCATGTTTTATATGTGAAAGCTGTTTGTTTTGGTATCGCATCTAAAAAGATAATTCATTACAGGACATGCGCAACCAGTTCACACAGAACAGCCATTCGCAGACAATGGACCGCTTGCTGGGGACGCCGCAGATGTCCTTCCCGCCATCTTTGCCTTTCAACATGATGATGCCATACGGTAAGATTTATACGAGTATAAGCGATACAAAAGGCGCTTTTACCATTATATATTGTGAAGACATTTTACTAAAAAGGGAAACAGGAGATAATAATAAAAAAAATAGAAATATCTTTGAATTACTTTTTAAACTACAGAGACAATCGTATGGTAGAACAGTGTTTGAGGATATACCTTATTCCTAAATTGATCCCATGTTCTATTGAACTTTAATTCTTCTTACAAATTTAGATCACTAATAATGTTTCCATGATAATGATATTTTGCTCTTCAACTTTTTTGTAATTATGTCGGCGCTGTCGTGCTGTCCATAGGGAAGGATAAAATTAAATCTAGCATTATTTTAATCATCTAGATTCTGATTATGATGCAATGTTAAAAGATAAATAGTTATGAACAGGATAATCTCTGGAATCAATAGTAGATTTAGAATATTTTTGTTTGTTATAACATTGCACACAATTTTTTTTATTGCATCGTTTGCATATTGACAGGAATGCATAAACTAAGCAAATGTTACGGAAAGCACGATGCGTCGTTGATCTCGGATTTCACGTGAAACCACGTTCCCTGTACACCCTGCTCTCGGCGCTTCTAAACCGCCTCACGACTAATAACGTTCAAATTCAAATTATTTCGTCGTGAGGCGGTTATTAGTAACTAGTTGTTCCCCGCGGTTTCACTCGCCATTAGTGCGTGTGTATGTACTATAGCCTATAACCTTCCCCAAGAATCAGGCTTTCATATACAAAAAGAATTTTGCAAATCCGACCAGTAGTATTCAAGTTATAAGCGTTCAAACAAACAAACAAACTCTTCAGTTTTATTATATTAGTATAGATGAGGCGGTTCAGAAGCGCCGAGAGCAGGGTGTACAGGGTGTATTGACATTGTCAAAGCAAGCGCTTGTGTGTGTTTCTGTCAGGCGTGGTGGGCGGCTGCAGTTGCGGCTGCGGGCTGTGGGGCGCGTGGTGCTGGCAGCAGCTGCTGCTGCAGCAGCGCGAGATGCACCAGCTGCGGGAACAGCTCAACCATGTACGTATTACTGCCATGATGCCAGAAGTACAAAGCTCTCAATATCACATTACTGTCGAAGCCTGAAATAAAACAGTTTACGGCCAAGTAATATTAAATTTGCCAAGTGTTTTAAAATAAACGAAGTCGGTAATTGCTACTTCGGCCGAGGGTTGTATAGTGCATTTCTTACGCTTTCTAGAAAACAACAACGTGTCAAGTTTTTCATCGGCGGCTACAAGCCAGTGCTCGCTTTTTCATATAGGACAGGGTATTTTTTTAATAATGAAGCTGTTTCTTAGCAAGTGAAAGAAAATACACTTTTACATTTTCACGTTAGCAGTAAAACATAAGGTTCGCGGAAGATGAGCGCGCGGTTACCGTAGCCTATTTCACGTGCATCACATTTCTAGTTCTGATAAACAATGGGTTTTATTTAGTTTACTTACGAATAGGAAAAATAATTTTAAAATCGGTCTATTAATGACAGATATAAGGTAATAAAGATAAAAAAACAGCCAAATTGAGAACCTACTCCTATTTTGGAAGTCGGTTGAAAAAATGACTTTTTTTTAGTACACTAAGAAGTTTGTCAATATACAAGTTGTTTGTGGCGGTTTATTTTCTAAATACTTTGGCATAAGCATGACACAATATACAGTGGCAGGGTAAACCGTTATCCTTGATACTGGAGGTTCAGTGCCTATCATTAGTAGACTTCAAAATAAATATAAAATAATGACATTACTTTTTTGGAAATTAATTTCAACGAAATCGACGAAATCTTACAGATACCATCACCGTACTAATAACAACAAACAAGTGCGTATAGCTACATAGATATTGCCGCACGCGCAATCCCTGTATTGGAACAGTAGGGTGAATGCCTTTTATCAGTCTTCATTTAATTTTATTATTAAACTAATGAGATTTTTCATTTGATTAGCTTTTATTATTATTTAGTTATCTATCCGGTCTTATATATTTGAATGATAACGGTGTTTACCCTGCCACCCTGTATTATAATACGTTTAACTGCGTTTTTCCATAGTATTAGTACATAATATAAAACGGTCGCTTTCTCTGTCCCTATGTCCTTTGTATGCTTAAATCTTTAAAACTGCGCAACGGATTTTGATGCTGTTTTTTTTTAAATAGATAGAGTGATTCAAGAGAATGTTTTTTATGCCCATGCGAAGCCGGGGCGGGTCGCTAATAGTTTATATTTTCTTGTTCTTTGTGATCCGAACTATTTACTCTCTAGCGCGCAAAATGACTTGCGTTTAAATCACCCATAAATGAAAGGGCATAATTTTTTTATAGCTTAATGGTTCCTATTTTAGATGTGTTATATATATTTTTGGTAGAGTGAAAGATACACGTCTAATATAAAGAAATGTATTTCCCCTAAAAATGGGTTGAGATAATAATGAAAACTAATTTTGCAACGATTTTTAAATATTTTGTTTGTAACAACTTTATTGTATACAAAAAGGACATAGAGAGAGAAAACAGAATTAACAATGGCGGACTCATGCCATACAAGGATCTATTATTATTTTGGAAAAAATAAATTTTTTACATATTTATTTTAGTTGGAAGAGCGTTGGCGAGCGGAAACAGCTTCGCACACACTCAACAATCAAGTTCCGCCTGGGAATAGAGCAAATAACTACTGGGATAACTTCAGAAGGTAAATAACCATATTTTACGTTGTTAAAATAATTTTATATATTAATTTTAAGAACATTATGATTATTAAATTTATTTTTATTTTATATTTATATATGTCTTGGTTTTCTTTTTCAGATATTAGAATTCTATGGATATATTTTAGATTATATTTTTTATATTATTACTTTATTTTATTATTATTTAGTAAATAATATTATACAACAATATCTACAAAGTTAAAACAAGGGTGAGAATAGTGTGAGTTTTCTCCCTTTTTGTCAATTTCCTCAGCTTAATCGAAATATTTATACTCGAATTGCGATTCGAAACTAACTATCCTGTATATGCATAACCCTGAAAACGTTTATTTGATTTTGTTTTCTAGCTTACGCTAACTCATATTTAAACTTCGTGTGTATTTATCTTGATGAGGTATAGATAGATAATTAAATTAAGTTTATTTTTGTCTACAGTTATTCGCGTCAAAATCTTCTCTCAGCTAATAGCAAGACGAACGCCGACGGGCACTTGGCGGTGGGTCCCGCACACAACCCGCACCCGCTGGTTGAACGATCTCACAACTCTTTGCACCACACCTCGTCCTCTACGTCTCCGTCCATCACGCCCAAGAGGAACACCAACGCCGCTAGTTCGACACAGAACGCCCCTACACAAGTGCTACAACATGAGGAGTGCCCGAATCGACACGCTGCTCGCCGGAACGTCGCGTACGAGCGATCTCTGTCCTTCTCCTCCGCGCCCGACGTGTTGAACGTCAACCAGAACGTGGACCCGGACGGCGGCAACGCGACCCACTCGCGGAACACCGACGACGGCGCCCCCGTCGTCTCCAACGTTAACATAAATCGACAAGAACCCGCATCTAACCCGTTTAGAAATCTGAATATAACCAGCCCCATACCAGAAATAATCCAGTCGCATTCCAACAACCTAAACACGAGCACGAGTAAGAAAAAGTCGTCCTCTAAATTACCGGCGAAAAACTCATCGAATAGAAGGAATTACACATTGGATTACTCTCAGACCAGTAACATCAACATAGCGAGCACATCAGAGACGCCCAATCCAAATCTAGCGTCGACCAGCCGCGAAGTGCATGACAAAGCCACCTCGAAACTTTTCGATCTGCTTAGAGAAAATGTCTATTCAGAAGTGACAACTTTGATCGGCGTGAATGAGTCGCATCCCGATTTTCTTATACAATTATTTAGAGAACTTCAACTTATCAGCTCTGATCCTCTTAGACAAAGGGTTTTACAATCTATTCGCAACGTGTTATCGCATTATGACTCTATCATTGACAGTCAAAGCAATGAAAACGCACAAGCAGAAAATAGACCAGAAGATGTTACTACTACTTCAGAACCAAACAATTATCACGAATGTGAGGCAATGCCTTCACAAAACGCTTGCACCAGTACCATACAGGTCGATAACAAGATTGTACGCTTTTTGCTGTTAAAGAGTGAAGAGATATGCACCACCGAACTTTTGGAATCATTAGGGTCCCAAATTCTGTCTTCAGAGGGTCGATACACACAACAGTTGAAAAAGAGGCTTCTCGACTTTCTCTCCAAATACGAAGGTTTGCGAGTATGTGATATATCAAGCGATATCATGGAAAACTTGCCACTTTTGCTATCTGGAAACAACGAGAGCGAGGAACCGCAGCCGTCGGCGGGGCGCTCCGAGCCGGCGATGTTGCAGGACGTGGCCGGCTCGCTCAACCTGTTCAGTTCGAGCGACACTCAGTTGCACCAAATCAACGCTTGCCCTTACGACATGTGGCCGGGGCACGTCCACATGGACATGGACAGCAACGACTTGAACGATAACAGCCCGCGTTCCAGCCAGGAAGGAAAGGTCGATCTATTGAACTGCTCGGAGATGCAGAACGGAGACTTGGCCGAAGCCGACCAGAGCCACGGCGAGGCGGCCGACGGCGCCGACGCGGCCGACGCGCTGCCCGACGTCGTCGACGCCGATGACGTCACGCCCACTGAGGTAACGCAACAAGTCCTCTACTGTAGGTGTCTCCCACTCATCAACTGTGCTAACCGTAATACCTAACTCTTATTACGATTCACTTTATAATCTTGCCATACATAGTAGTCATAGTCAGTTGATCGATTCGCTAACTATCTAAACTGACATCGAGTGAGCTTTATGTAATCGAAGAAGTATATTCTTTTATAACATTTTTAAAGATTGTCACCATTGTGTAACCCTTTTTGTAATCTTCAGATGAAATAATAAATTAAAAATATTTCTTACGCATTTTCACTTCTATTACAAAACCATACTCTATAATTATGTATTATGTATCAATGTATCAACAAGTATATAAATAACAAAGTGGTATGATATAAATAAAAAAATATATATTATATCGCATCAATAGTTTATTACAATAGCCTACAAAAATATCACAGTTGGATTTTATTTGTTACACCACTAAATAACACTAACATTAAACAATAGTCTATATTTAATATGCAATACATAAAGTTGTGGTATGTTTACATTAAAGGCGGAAGCAGAGTGGCTTGGGCTCGACCGTGTGCCAACGAGGCTGCACATGGAAGAATCATCTGAAAAGCAAAAAGGTGATATTAATATTTTGCTAAAATGAAGCAAACACTCAAACTCCAAACTTTATAGTTTGCTTATGGTTTGAGCGAATCCTGTAATAAAATATAGTTGATTAAATCTTCTTCACCATCTGGAACAGAAAAACAAAATAAATAGAAATTAATCATATTAACATCTTCCTTTTCAGATTGAAACTCTAGAAGATTGACGAGAAAAGCATACTAAAACATTCATCAATATTTAAATTCTCATCCTAATGTATCCTATTATATTTAGTGAATGAATAGTGATTGATGTATCTTTACATAATACATTTTCATTATAAATGTAATATTTATTTAAATAAATACTTAGTATATAAATATGTTTTTTATATAAATAAAAATCCTCCCTTTTTCCTATTTATTTATTATGAAACCCTTAAAACTAAACATGAGAGAAATCACAAATTACTTTTTAAAGTCTCTATCATTTAAAGTATCGCATTTTCACACTACCCCGGAGTACCCCGCAAACACACGTCAAATACACTGAGCTATTTGAAATATGTTTCCGCCGTGAATGTTCCAGTATAAAGTCTCCAATAAGTCTTCAGTATTCTCATCCGATATCTTGTTCTCGTTTGTCTCAGGTTCTATGTTTCTCTCTCTTTGTACTTCTGCAGATAAAATGGACATTGCTGAATTAGGATTACGTTCCGCCGATAGAAGAAGAGGTTAAATCATATGGACCATGAGACAACGAGATATATCTGGATTGTTGTGGGTTGGGCGAAGTAAACAGGGGTTGCAGTTTGAAGTTGGTGGCACCATACCCTCTGAAATAAAGTCGAACTTCATCACACTGTGGCTAAACCGTCACAGTAGGAAGCCTCCAAGCGAAGTTTTGTTGCTGTTTCAATTACTTCATACAATTTAGTGACATAATCGTTAAGGACATGTATATAAACAAAAAAACACTAAGATCTTTTGGCAGTTTGAAACTAGTACATTTTATTGTTTGCATAATTGCAAACTGTTATTATGGGTGCAAAACGATTCCGTCATTTCGAACATTTAAGGGTTACATTTGATAACGAATAACAGGAAGAGTCTATTAATGATTTCGTTTGGATCGTGCACGAATATGATATACGATATGTTGTGTCTGGATTCAGCGAGCCGACGGATTAATAATACTTTACTGTAGAGGTCGGACATTAAGCAATTTACGGCCGAGTAATATTGAAAGGCTCAAGCGAAGCTCAGAAATTAATGAGTATTATTAAATTACGATTACACGTAGGTATATAATGAAAAAAATATCACTGCGAGAAACTGGTTATGACAATGGGATGATTTTTTTTATCATAAATATTCTCCGTGTAATAGTATGCTTTCAAAGCTTTTATTTACCCCTTTACATTATTTCACAGATCAATTTATAGTACTTACTTATTGTTTTACGTGCACAGTGGGCAACAGAGAAAAGTATTACTACACTCACATCTCGGGTGAGATATTCTATGCAAGCAAATTAGCGTCCGTGTAGGTCTTTTTGTTCCAATTTGCTTCCGGTGGCATACCCCGCGGGGGCCAATGGGAACATACGCGTCACGCATGTGTGCCGCATCAGCCTCTTTTTTGTGCCACATACATGCAAACGCGCACACGGCGCTCCCGTTCCAGACACAATTAAAGCCGCCACACACAGAAGACTAGGAGCCGTGGCGTGTAGTCCTCCGTAAAAACTCAAACGCTTCAAAATGCACGCCTCTGGCTTCTGTGTGTTGCGGCTTTTTGGAGTTTTGGCTCCAATACAACCGGCACAAACTCATGGAAACCTTTTTTTTCCTTTTTGTATAAAAGTCCTTAATCTCAAAGTAGCGTTATTAACTAAACCTTTCTAGTTTTTTTTTGTTGTTTAACAAGTAAACGATACCGGGCGAAGAAGAGAAGAAAAAAAGTAGGAAAGAAGCCCCTGGGCTCCGAAGCAAGTAGCTGAGGAATCAACTGGAAAGGCGGTAGGATGAAAAAGTAAAACACATTTTTTCACCACGACGTTGTAAGGTAGCATGCAGCTACTTCTTAAAGCAGTTGCATTTTGAGGGTAAGGGAGTAAGGGCTCTGGTTTATCCTCTAAGGGCCTTACATGATATAAATATATATTTTGTACTGTCACTGAATCTGCATTGATATCGATATTCTAAGATCTTAAAATACATAGATTTTAGCTTGCAGAATACTTATTATGTATGTACTGTCAATAAACTAATAAGTAAGCCTGGGAAAGGGAATAATCAAGCTTAGTAGATACTAAAGCTTTATTATTCCCTTAAACCTGTAAATGAGATTGTTTGAAAGTTTATTATACAGAACACTTATCGTTCATCAAATTAATTAAAATTCTCTTATTCACATTTGAACATTTTAAAAGATAATGAATGATTGTAGTTTTTTTTTTAAATAAATAAATAAATATAAATATATAGGGACAAATCACACAGATTGAGTTAGCCCCAAAGTAAGTTCGAGACTTGTGTTATGGGATACTAACTCAACGATACTATATTTTATAACAAATACATACATAGATAAACATCCAAGACCCAGGTCAATCAGAAAAAGATCATTTTTCATCTTGACCTGACCGGGGTCGAACCCGGGACCTCCTGAGTAGCGGTCAGGCATGTTAACCATTACGCCACGGAGGTCGTCAAAACGTAATTACTTAGTACATTTTCATGAATGCTTTTACATACTTCTCTAATTAACATATTTTAGTTTAAAAAGAGAATAATTGCATCAATTTTTATTTTTTGCAGTAAAATTTTTGTTTAGACCTAGAAGGAATAACTAAAATAATAAATGTGGAACATCCTTAACGTTATTCAATATAAAATTTGCTGATTACATAAAAAAAATACAATCATTCATAAACTCTAAAATTTTCATATGTGCAAGTGCAAAGCCGTCACATCAGCCACTTATTAATTTTGTTGACTGTACTCAGACATGATATGTAGGTACAATGATTTAACAATGAACATATAAATAGGTCATTTTTTTATAAAAAATAACATGTATTTAGAAGACTTTAAATAAAGTAGATTCTAGGTATGCAATTATTGTCTATATATTCAATCCATATCTCTCCTAAATCAAAAATAATGAAATAATTAAAACTAATTAAAACAAATAAATTTGTTTGTTTACATGTGTTAACAACAGATTGAATTGTAGCAATATTCAACCTTGGATTTCTGTTTGCTGTTTCTTACATTTTCCAGTATTTTTTTAAGACAAAACTTTACAATGTATGTCTAACATCCGATATAACTGTACAGTGTATAACTATCATCTAGGCCATTTAAAATTAAAAGTATAGCAAAACCAAATTTATGGTTTTCGGATATCTAGGTTCATTATAATAAAGGGTTAAAGTTTCGTTTTATCGGATTTGAAAAATTCCTTCTGCATATGATAGCCTTATTTTTGTAGAAGGTTATAGGCTATATATAGTACATACACCCCATGGGCGAGTGAAACCGCGGGGAACAGCTGTATAAATCCATACTAATATTATAAATGCGAAAGTCTGTCTGTCTGTCTGTGACCTCTTCACTGCTGGACCGATTGTGATGAAACTTGGTAGGGATGTAGTTAACGACCTGAGGTCAAACATAGGCTACTTTTGGGCGCGATATAACCGAGTCCCACGCGGGGCGAAGCCGCGGGGAACAGCTAGTATGGATATAAATATGGTTGGCTGACTGGTAGATAATGCTTTTATTCATTAGTCTGCCTTCTTATTTTTTGGTAAATATAGTAGTGTCAATAAATATTTCACATTTTACATCCCTTATAAGGTATACTTAGACACTATACACATACATTAAATTTATCTTCATGTTTTTTTTGTAGAATAGGACAAGGTAAATTCTTCAACATGCCACTGAGAGTACCTACCTCAATTCACGAATAGAAATAAACAGTGAATTATCTTCTTTTCCTTTATCTTACACCACTTCTTATGTGGGGTCGGCACAGTATGTGAGTACAAAAAATTTAATTATAAATTGTCATCTAAAGCAATACAAGGTACTCTTGCTGTGCCACATGGTGTCTTCATAATCTTTTTCAAAAATTAGGCTTTCAAATGCAAAAGATTTTTCATGTACCACCAAACAAACAAACTATTAGCCTCATAATATATTATTAAGTGTTTTTATTTATTTTTTAAATCCAAACATTACAAAAATACCACATAAAAATAATTTGACAAACATCATATTCTTATTTAACAATAGATTACAAGAAATAGAGAATAACACATTCAAAATGCACTTACCTCATCACATATAAACAAAATTAAGTAATATCACATATTATTATATATTGACAAAGCTTTTAGTGGATGTTCTTATAAATTGTAATTTGTGATTCTTAATAAATTTAAGTACCTATTTGTTATTTATCACATTATTAATATATTTTAATCAAAAAGTAATAAATAAATATTTTTCAACTTAATATGTATAGTAAAAAGTAAAATATTAAAATGTAAAAAACAAGAATACTTGCACAAGCTCAACAAATCATAAATATGAGTGTTACTTAGATGAAAAATATAGACAAAAAATTCAGTTTTAATTACTTTTATAACATAGTCTAATTATTTGTAAATAGACAAAAAAAATGGACAGCGATATTGTTAACAATGATATTGTTAACAATATCGCTGTCCATTTCCTAAAAATACACCCGTGCATTGGTCTAGCTCAAATAAAAAAGATCTTACATCTACTATTCATTTCATTAAAACTTCTAGGCTCTTTGTTAGCACCTACCCTCTCTGCAATTTCCTGGTTGACTGAAAGAAATTTCTTTCTGGGATAAGTCCAAAATTGCACTGTATATTCTCTTTGTATAGACTACTTGACTCGTTTTAATTTTGGTGCAACAAATTTTAATTTCTTTACAGTATTCGATCCACGACTCCAAAATATATTGACAAAATGTAAAATGGCGGGTTAAATTTCAAATTGAAATTTACTTAAAAATTCTCGAAACAGTAAAAATGCAGGCCGCCATGTTGCGGTGTAAGCAGTGCAATGAATAGTCATTTCAAACCTATTTTTTAATTCTGTGCATCATCCAAAGTTACTGATTCAAATGATTTTTATTTGACATAACTGGGGAATCATATGATTTTCTTATAAAGCGGCAGTTTGTAGCGAGTCAGATATAGATATTCAAAAATAGCATCTCGCACTTTCATGTTGTCACAAAATTCTGAAAAATGGCTGACACCACTTTTGATAGTATTTTAAAATGAACTTTTGAAATAAAGTTTTGCTGTATTTTAGGGTTCAGAAAAATATGGAAACAAAATTCAAAACAAATAGAAAACAATTATTTGAAACAAAAAAAAATAAATGTCAACCAGCTTATAACTGTATTCCTCTTACTTATTCACATTTTATTTTGGGTGTAAATAGAGGGACTTTAAGCAGATGACTATATATATCACAAACCAAACTATAGCCTCATAATTTACTAATGATATTGACTGGTTATTATTTATTGTTGCTTTAGTGGCCTACTATCATCTCTAAAAACCATGCAAGTTCCAGTGAGTAAGCCGGACAGCACATTACATGATGTAAGGCGAAATCTCCCTTACTCACTGGAACTTGCATGGTTTTAAGTGATGATACTAGGCCACTTATTCTGAAGTAACAACTATTATATAATCATGTATTATGAATAGTAGAAAGTTCCTCCAATTCAAAAGATATTCTCCACAAAAACAAAAGAACCTAAGATCTAAACAGTTTTATAGGTTTGTTTGTTTTGTTTGAAAATAAAGTTATTAGGATCTGTGGACGAAGGGTGATCTTCTGTTGTTCAACTACAAGCTTGTAACTTTTTTGCGCCGCACAGTTTTTCTGTTTCTCCCAATGGTTGACTGGTAGAGTATGCTTTTAGCATTAAGTCCGCCAATTGTATAAGTATTTTGTACTTATGGAACAATAAAGTTTTAATAAATAAATAAATAAATATAAGCTGTATCATGAATCATACTAGATTTGGAAGTTTTGATGCAATAGCATCAATAAAATCAAATATTAGAAATTAAATCCACCCATACTAAAACCTTTTATTTGGATTACAAGCAGTTGATTTGGCACCATTTTTGATTGAAAACCAACTTATCCTTGACAATTATTATTAGTGAATCCCCTGCTCATTTAACTCCATCAGTGGTATGAGGAGCAACTGATACCACACCTTTAGTAAAGCCTCCTGACATAGATAACAATTAATCTACTTATGTGCATAAAACTATAAATGTACCTATGCAAAATTAAAAATGTTGATTACTACCAATGCAACAGGTGTATCAAGTTTGTTAAATATTATTATTATATTTACAAATTTTATTTGAAACTGCAACAAAACTGAAAGTAAATTTAAAAAGATGATGGTAGGTACCACCACATTTATAAACAAGCAAGAAGAGACTTCCTACAGAAAACATTCGACTACACAATATTCCTGCTGCATTGTTCCAATCTATTGTAACGGGTAGAAACCTCATTGAATGGTAGTGTTGGATAACTACTTAAAGATTTCAGAACAAATTTCTAGTGGTCTCAGGTAGGACATTCAATGAGCTTTCAATAACAGTTCAAAGGATTCTTACCTTCTCGATGTCGCTTGCTATGAGGATATTCAACTTCATCTGCACTTCTTTTTCTGGTATTCGGTTGTAGTGAAGCTATGCTATTATCATGCGGGACTTCCAACATTTCGCAATCGGTCGTGACATGGTTGATTTCTGTACTTTTGGCGTTATGGAATCCATAATAGCAGTTTGTTGATACGTGAATATTCTGACATTGGCCTATATACTGATTGGCATCATCACAAACTGGTGCAGGTCGCATGGCGTCAAAATTATTTCGGGCATCTTGCATGTGGTATAAATCGATGTTGCTGGCCGGCATAGTTGTAGTATTGTATTGTAACTTGATGTGAATTGGTATCGCTGAAATCCTGTGATGCTTAAACAATGGAATGCAAATCTGTATTTATGATGTAGATATAATTTCGATGCGAAGCGAAAAAATAAAATAATGAAATGAATGATGTGAATTGTGAACGATGTTTGTTTGAAACTTTTTTTTTAATACTTTTTACGGCCATGGAAACTAGTCCTTTAAGGCCTTTCTTCAATTTATTAATCTTCTTCAGTCCTACCTACTTTAGTCAAGTCAAGTCAGTAGTCTAGTCAAGTGAGTCAGAGTCAGATAGCTAAGCGGTGGAAAAATTTCACTTAGCTATAACTTGGAGATTTTGGTGACAAAGATAAAAGTCACGTAATCGACACTGTACCACTTCCCAACACCCACGCTTGTTCACGAATACTTTGCGAATAATAATCCACCAATATTAAGCACAAATACTCGAAAAAACCTAAGTTTTGGAAATTAAATACAGCGCGGACATAGCGACAGTTTACTTTCCCTCCAAAAACCTCTTGTTTGAAACTTGAAATAAGTATTAGGTAATCAAAATTCAAAATTAAACTAATTTTTTAATAGTTTTTACGGCCATGGAAACTAGTCCTCTAAGGCCTTTCTTGTTGTTTTTTAAATGTAAAATACATGTATTGATGTTATATTCATTATCAAACATGTTTTATAAATTTTAAGTTGGTTGGTGCTAAGTATAGTGTAAGTAACGTTATTTAATATATTTGCTGATTTTCAAATGTGCAAGTGCGAATGCCGTAACATCAGCCACTTATTTTTTGTTGACTGTACTCAGACATGATATTTAAATACAATGATTCAATAATGAACATTATAAATAGGTCTTTATTTATACAAAAAATAAAGTTGTTGTTTAATAAATATGTTTCATTTTTATAAAATTAAAGTTGAGGCCTGGGTGGCTACTATCATCTCTTAAAACCATTCAAGATCCAGTGAGTAGGGGGATGTCACCTAACATCTTGTATTGCGCATTTGCATGGTCTTAATAAATGGTGGTAGCCCCCCAGGGGGTTTACTACCGTCTTTTAAAACCATGCAGGATCCAGTGAGTAAGCGGGACAGCGCAATACATGATGTAAGGCGACATCCATCTCCCTTACTCACTGGATCTTGGTAAGCCACCAGCCTGTGGTTTACCACCTTCTCTTAAAACCTAGTAAAGGGCTTGCTACCATCTCTTAAAACCTGGTGGCTTACCACCATCTCTTAAAAATGTATGATGAAGATTACGACTAGTAGTAGCCACACTAGCCACCTTGAGGATTAATAAAAGGCTTTAAATCGTTTCCAGGGCCGTAAAAAATATTAAAGAAAAAGAAGACACTGTTAATGCCAAAATGATGTTGAATGTCAGGTGGTACAACCCAAGTGACATTGACAGATAGTGTCATTACTGTCATTAGTGTCTTATAAATATATCATCTAGAAATATTTATTTCATGCACTGTCTGTTGTTTAAATTTGAAGATTTTAATTTGATTTTGATCATTTTGATTTGATTTTGAAGTTGGTTGAGAATTTATGTAGTTGAAAGCTGAAAGGCTCGAGTAAAATTGAGTTTTTGTATATTGTGCGAATGCGAATTCATTTTACTTTTATCAATTTTCGACGAAAACTTTTACCACAGCTTTTACGCAGCCAGATTGGGAGTTTAAAGAAGTGATTACGAAGTGTATAACATCTACAAGATCATACTTACTTATCACATTATTAGTTTCGTGATGTCTTACGAACAGAATTGTAGATAGAATACAAAATTTGAAGTGAATATTCTATCACAGATTTTACGTTAAGAAGAGATCATGCTACCAACGTTAGTCGTCAAAGGATTGTGTCGTAAGCTGGGTAGACAGACAATAGACCTCAAGCAATTGCATAAATTTTATTCAATATGTAATGTTTTGCCTAAAATATACCGCCACGATGCCTTTCGTGCAGTTGATACAAAATTGTGGCGACATATTAACACAACAGCATATGTTGAAGAAAAGAGTAAACCAGTAAAGGATATTAATCCACAAAAAAAGAAAGATGTTTCTGAAAAAGTTATCAAGCAAAGTGCTACTGGGGATATTATAGTTAAGACTGAAACAGATGTTGATAAAGTAGTTACTAAAGTAACAATAGAGAAAGCTACTACAGAAGCAGCCCTGCCTACTCCTCCTAAACCACCAGGTAAGCAGTATTCAAAATATTCCTAAGAACTTGCACAATACTAATACAAATTAGCAATATAACAATGATTTATTTATTTGTTAAAAACTTTTGTTCCACAGGCAGGTAAAATATAAATACATTTATTGTATGTAGTAAAATTAAAATATATAATTCTAACAATTGTTATGCACTAGCCTGTATATTAATGAATTTTGCACCTTCAAGTTTTGTTAAATAACAAAACAAGTTTATTTTTGTGAATTACCTACTCATAAATTATACTTTATTGATAACATAAATTTGACTCATTGTGTTTTATATTGTATCCTATATTCGTATTTTTGTGTACATAAAGAATTAAATAAATAAATCTTTTTTTCAGCAAAGAAAAGACTCCTAATTGATTTTTCTGCATCTTACACTGAACGTAACTTTATTACTCCAATGAGAGCTATGACAGAGTATTTACTTAAACAGTCTGATCTGGAAACTTTACCAAAAGTATTGAGAAGATCACCATATGAATCTGAGCCTCCAATTACAGTATATTACAGGAAAGATGTGGACGCTAAGGCTATTGAGGTTTGAACTTACTTTTAAG
Source organism: Apomyelois bistriatella (assembly GCA_947044815.1). Lineage (NCBI taxonomy): Eukaryota > Metazoa > Arthropoda > Insecta > Lepidoptera > Pyralidae > Apomyelois > Apomyelois bistriatella. The sequence goes on from OX345693.1 coordinate 7,461,546, forward strand.
CATTATTGTTTGTTTTGAATTTAATTAAAATTGTTGTTGGCAATTATATTGCCCAAAACATCCAACATTATCAAAGAACCCCATTTCTGAGCAGCATAGTGGTTCACATGTTTGATAGCTTGCATATGACAATGATATAGCATTATTGTTTATTATCAAAGAACCCCAATTTCGGAGCAGCATAGTGGTTTACATCTGGGATAGGTTGCATATGACAATGATATAGCATTATTGTTTCTAAAGGATGATTGGCACAAATGTATGGAACCTGGTCTAGCTCCAATCAGGGTGAATGAAACACCATTGGAAAGGTATTTTTGTGTGGATTATGAAAAACTATGGCGCTAGTCCTGATTCACTGTCCAATCGTAGTATTTTTTACATCCTTCACATACTTTTAGTGACACTTTTTTCGATTTTAGCATGGTATTATTGTAATTATTAATCAAACTTTCATATTCATAATATGTAAAATAAAGTCACTTCGGGTTGTCTGTCTGTCCCTATATAGGCTTAGATCTTTAAAACTACGCAATAGATTTAAAAGTGGTTTCTTTTAAATATAATGATTTAAGGAAGGTATATATGTATAATACATGCACCCATGCGAAGCTGGGGCAGGTCACTAGTATATTATTAGCACCTACTGCTCTCTTGCCTACACTAAACACCGCGCCGCGTAAAAGAGCGAGAGGGGAAACTATACTTGTTTTAACTTTCTACATATTCATCTGCTTGCGTACACTCAGGGTTAATATAAATATTACGTTGATATAAATTGATGTAACTATTTGTGTTTATTGTTAAATAGATAAATCACTTCTAACTGAAATATACTAAACCGATTTTGTTATTTTGTTTGACTGCATTCCATACTGGTCTAAAAGAAAAAGAAAAACGTTGAATGAACCAGTTGCATCTCTTCCCGTGCAGATCATAAAAGCCGATCGAGGGATTGGGCAATTTCAGTAATCATATTAATTGGCGATGCGACTAGCAATCCATCACTATTTTGATTCAGCATTAAGCTCAAAATCTGTGCAAATGTCATCAAAATCGGTCAAGCTAAACCGGAAAACTTATATTGAAAATTGTCAAAACGGACAATATATACAGGTATCCTGCCATTGCAGTTTTTTATACTCTTGCTCTTTAAAAATAGCTATCCTTCTTTCAAGTTGTGTTCCTCATAGCTGAGGGTCGTGACTACCATAATTAAAGTGGCAGTTAGTTATCCTCCAGTCATATCTATTCTGGGCATGGTGAATGGCCTCTTAGCAATACTCAATGCTGCAAGGAGAGGGTCTGCCCAGCGCGTTGGTGGTTTGCCCCTAGATCGCGATCCCGCCATACTGCCAACCATAATTAGAATTTCAAGACTGTTCGGTTCACGTCGCGCAACATGACCGAAAAAGGCGAGAGTTCGTTGGAGACATATCACAGACAGGCGTGTGCGCAAATAGCTATCCAATGACGGTAAATTAATTTTGATTGAAGCCATCTCATGATATGGGCCCAAAACGTGCATCATCCTATGTTACTGTAATAATTTGAAGATTTGGTTAAGGTGATACCTCGGTGAACACTAGCGCCATCGTCATTAAAAAATCATTACTCACTGAAAACACAAGTTATCAAAAATCCCTCTACTGTAATCATGGTTCTGGATCTGAAGTTAATTTTAATCATATTCAATTATTAAATTATAGTTCCATATAGTTACAAATTGCAAAACTGCTAAAAGTGGCCGTTTTAAGCAATAATGCAATTTGTAACTATAGAAAATTATAATTCAATAATTTAATATGTTTAAAATTAACTTCAGATCCAGAACCATAATTACAGCAGAGGGATTTTTGATAACTTGTGTTTTCAGTGAGTAATGATTTTTAAATGACGGTGGCGCTAGTGTTCACCGAGGTATCACCTTAATGATGGGAATCAATAAAGCGGTACTATATATAGATATGTAGTTTCCAACATAAATAATAATATACTAACATAGAAATGTGATAAATAGACCAGCAACACACACAAGGTATGTTACTTGTTTTTTAGTTCCCATATTAAATATAATAAAAGAAGAAATTATGTTATTGTTTCAGGTCTGGGGATCAAGAGAAGCTTTAGAAAAAGAACTATTAAGAAGAGAGTTGGATAGACGAAGATATGAACAAGGTAAATTATATTTAAAAAATAAATAGAATATACGATTATAATTCTAAAATTGTTATTTGACTCATCACGATTTTGTATAGGTGTCATGGTCAATCGACTATGCACACCTATGGTGTGCATAGTCGATATATGGTCTCAGAATTCTTCGGAACCGCCTCTCGGCCTCTGATGTGGTTCCAACGGAGTAACATTATGCCTTCCAAAGAACGAAACCATATTTACTATCAGACAATCAGGCGATTCACGCCTTTTGTCCTAACCAAACTGGAAACATCTAAACAAAGTTTGCTTCCCATGGTAATCGAATCCATGACCCTAGTGTCTACAGGCAAAAGCCTTAACCACTGGACCACGGAGGCAGTTGTTATTTGACTGTAAAATGTTAATGTCATTTTCAGATGTATTTACTGTAAAAAGAAGATTACGTAATTATAGAAGAGAAATGAGTCACAAACGTATCAGACCTGAGGTGGAAGAATTAGGTCTTAGAACTAGATCAGGTCGTGTGGTCCTTACAGCCATAGGGATGTAAGTTGTCGTGTTAAATATATTTAAAAAAAAAAATCTTTTGTACAGCATATAATAAACTTTAGGGTAATGATAACTTGATTTGTTTAACTGTTTGAGTTACTTTTTTTTGTAAAAAACAGTTGTCAATATTTCTAAGTAAAAATGTGTAATTACTTTATGTGAAACTTTGTTAAATTAATTAATTAATTTCGTGTAGGTGTCATGGTCAATCGACCATGCACACCCTGGTGTCAGAGTTCTTCGGAACCTCCTCTCGGCCTCTGACATGGTTCCTTTAACGACTACTAGATGGCAGCCGGGACCAACGGCTTAACGTGCCTTCCGAAGCACGGAATCATCTTTTTTGTCAGACAATCAGGTGATTCAAGCCTGCAATGTCCTAACCAAACTGGAAACAACTAAACAAAGTATGCTTCCCGTGGGAATTGAACCCTCGACCCCCGGGTCTACAGGCAAACGCCTTTACCACTGGACCACGGAGGCAGTTTGGACCACGGAGGCAGTTTGAAACTTTGTTGAAGGCTGTGTAGTATAAAAACCACCACAAGTAATTTTGCGATTAAGCAGGGATGACTGTGCATGCATCAGCACACAAGATCTGTCTATTTAGTGTCTGTGTCTGATCAATTATTTACTTTAAAAATTTATAGTACAGATAACAAAAGAAATGTTATGAGTAAAAAAAGTTTTTAAATTATAAAAAGGTTATAAAAACTTACTTAAGTGCCTACTGTATTCTTGCAGAAATGGTTGCAACTTTCTGTTCAAGTTATGTGCATGGTTCTACACAGGATCACACAGCTTGTTCTCTGAATGCATTCATTCCCTAGCTGATACAGTAAATCAGCTAATATTAGCATATGGAATACACAAATCAGTTCAAGTAAGTTTTAAAAATATTTTTATTTTCAGCATAATCAATCACAAATAAAAAAAAAAAATCTGAACCAATTAATATAAAAATAATAAATAAAAAAATAAAGACATTCTTAAAACAACAAATTGTGAAGAGATGTACGTTTAAGTAAAAAAAAATTGTTATTATTTTCCCTTTAGATGCATAGTGCCAGAAACCCAAGGTACCGTACATGCTTAACACAAATGACATAAATAGTTCCTTATGGAGCATACAAGCAACACTTGTCGCCTCGCGGGCAATGATTGTATATTTATTAAATTAAAAATTGAATATTTAATAATTTATTGAAGATTGTCATCTTTTTCTCAAAATAGTTTCTATACTTAATTTTTTTGAATTGAGATTTAGTTGGATATTAATAAAATTTCAGATGGCGGATCCAGATCACCCATATGGATACACAAACATGCGATATGTGTCTTCCCTGATATCTGGAGTTGGGATCTTTTGTGTAGGAAGTGGATTGTCATTCTACCATGGAGTCATGGGTATTTTGGATCCACAACCACTGCACGATTTTTATTGGGTAATACTATTGTTTGTAAAAAATATAACGCGCTATGGCGCTGACTTTCAGCAAGCACGGAACTTCCTGCACGTGCTACACAGCGACCAGAATCATCCATAAGTCTCCAGATGATTTGGCACTCTTTAAACTAACAGTGTACAGCGGCTAGGCTATCTAAGTTACATATTTCTATTTCAGGCTTACTTTGTCTTGGGCGGAGCTGTAGTGTCCGAGGGAGCAACACTTATGGTTGCTTTGAATGCCGTTCGAAAGGGTGCAAAAGAAGCAAATGTACCTTTGTACGAATATGGTTAGTAATAATTATTGTATTACTGTACGATTTACATTTAGTTTTTAATTACCTATCCTAGTTGTCCCGGGTCTTCTCTAATGATTTTGTTGTAAAATATAATATTTGTTATTATCGCATAACACAAGTTTTAATAATCACTTTAAGGATAGCTCTATCTGTGTGATTGTGCAGATATTTATTATCAAATTATTTATTTGTATAAAATATTAACCACCTCCAATATTTCGTGTAGTGATGCGGAGTTCCGACCCGTCCGTGAACGTGGTGTTATTGGAAGACACAGCGGCAGTAGCGGGAGTGACGGTGGCAGCGTCGTGCATGGCTGTCTCGCAGTACACCGGCAACCCGCTGCCCGACGCCCTCGGCAGCATCCTGGTGGGCACGCTGCTGGCGGGCGTCGCCTCCTTCATCATCCTCAGCAACGTCAACGCTCTGGTGGGCAGGTGCGATCTCAAACTATCGTACCCACTCTTCTAGTTGTAGCCCCCGCGGGCCTGCCATGGCCTCTCGCAGTACACCGGCAACCCGCTGCCCGACGCCCTCGGCAGCTGTACTGTGTACCTATATAGTTAATTATTATTTAGTAAGAGATAATGCTGACCATATTTTATTAACAGGTCGATCCCGCAGGAGCAGCTAGATGAAATAAATAGTGTTTTGGAGAGAGATTTTATGATTCGAGCGATACACGACGTGAAGGGAATAGATATAGGAAGTAACCTCATTAGGTATAAGGTAAGGCTTAAATTTAATAGTGTCATCTATTAATATAAAATCGATTCATGATAATTTGCACGCTTTTTATTTCAGGCTGAAGTCGATTTTGATGGCAGAGCTCTAACCAGATCTTACTTGGAGAAGCACGATTTAAATACATTAATGGAGGTATGTGCCTACAAATTAATTATAAAATGTTGGCAGTGTCATGTGATGTGCTGAACACACTTAATTGAAGTATTCTTTGACCACCTACTAATATTCATCTACTCTAGTAATTTATGTCTTCCAACAGGATATGAAGAAAATTGACACTATCGATGACGTAGAAGCATTCCTACTGAAACACGGCGAAAATATTGTAGATATGTTGGGAGGAGAAATAGACAGAATAGAATTGAAATTAAGGGTAAGTGTTTCGTAGAATAGATTAATTGTATTAGTAAACCATTAATTAATTTAAATTTAAATTTTCACCGCCTTGAAAATAACAATCTCTTGTTAATTTCATTTTAACTAAAAATGTTGTCCATTTTTCTCTTATCAATATTTAACAAATGAAATATATTTTAGTTAAAAAATATCAATAAGATGGTAAATGTACTTACGAGTAACGATAAAAATATTTTTTATTTTTCAGAAAAAGTTCCCACAGATTCGGCACTGCGATTTGGAGATACTTTAAAATAGATCAACTTACGTCCGGCCGCTGAGTGTTTCTAATTTGACAGAGGACGGAACAATAGAGTCACACTTAAAATATGTATTTTTCATACTCGTAAGTCAGGAACGCGTTGTTTGACTGTAGTATAGATATAACTTCAATGTTAACTAAAATGTTCACTTTAGCTAGTTGTATTCTTACGCTTTTTTTTTCCGAATACGGCAAAGCTAAGAAAGGGCGTGTAATTAATTCAGCTTATAGACTTGAAACAAGTACTTACCTAGTTGAACTTGTTTATTTATGTAGTCATTTTCGTCGCAAGCATGTCAGACGGTAACGGAAATCACTTCAAGCGATCCTTTCCCATTAAACCTGTTATCATAAGTTTATCATAGGTAATCCTTTCTTATGGTTTTGGCTTTCCGTAATCGCGGTTCAGATTTTCTTTAATGTTTATCTTCTAAAACTTCCCATTAAAAGTTTTAAAATTGTGCAGGGTCAGCTAATATTATTAACAGCAGTAATTGCATGTCCAAAAATTACTTGACCGCTGTGAACTATATCTTCAATAACTTACTTACAGTGCCTTGCACTCTTGCTTACTTATTTCTAAAATGTTTGAAATAATTAGTCAATGCAAAGTACATTATTGTTGAAAGTGTTTCTCATCTCTTGAAATATTTTTCTGTGATTTAGTTGTACATAATGATGTTAAGGTTTACATTAAATAAATAGGATTTGTAAGTTTATCATTTTTCAAATCATATTTATATTTTGTTGTGTAAATTATTGATATCTTGATATTATAAGGAATACAAAAATACAAATACTCATCGAATTATAATTTAATTAGTACAAAATATAACATTATCATTTAGCTTACATGCTTCAGATGTCGTCACAACAATAATTAAGGTACATACGACAAGCTAATAGAGAAGGAATAATGAGTTACAAATTAATCATTAATTAAAAATATGAATAAAATAATATTCTATCGTGTGTACCAAATGCCAGCATGTTAATTTACGGGAAATTATGTGCAGACATAATAAAAACATCAAATTATGAAACTAAAAACTATTTACTATTTATAATATGCATTGCGCCGATACATGGCAATGATATCAAAGAAAAATTATTAACATGGCAAATTAATATGTAATGAATAACAGAATTTAAAAACAATCAAAACTTGCGATTGTCACATTATGAATGCGGGGAGGTTAGTCCTTGTATTGAATTATAGTTGCTAAAAATCTTCGTCTATGATTTGGTGTCCTATGATCTCTTATGGCAAAAACTCGAAGACATAAAAGCCCCTAAAGAACTCATAAACGTTTTAAAATTTTGGTACGCGAACCAGATTAACAACGTCAAATGGATGTGTACTTTGTCTGAACCATATAAGATGGAATGTGGAGTAAGACAGGGCGGGATAAGCTCTCCGTCTCTGTTCAATTTGTATGTGAATTCGCTTATCGAGGCGCTCAGCAGCGAGCATGTCGGCTGTCACGTGGACGGCGTGTGCGTCAATAACATTAGTTACGCAGACGATATGGCCCTGCTGAGCGCGTCGGTCTGCGGGCTCAGAAAACTCCTCGGTATCTGTGAGGCATATGCGGCTAGTCACGGTCTTTTATATAATGTTAGAAAAAGTGAAGTTATGGTCTTTGGGGCCAGGGGTAAAGATATGTAGATACCGTCCATTCCTTTATACGGTGTCCCTCTGAACAGAGTGATAAAATTTAAATATCTTGGACATATCTTGACGCCTGACCTCAAGGACGATGCCGATATAGATAGGGAGCGAAGAGCGTTGTCGGTTAGAGCAAATATGATCGCCCGCAGGTTTTCTCGATGCTCGGACGATGTCAAAAAAACTCTGTTTAGAGCATTCTGCACATCATTTTATACGAGCAGCCTGTGGGTTAGTTATACAAAAAAATCGTATGACGCTTTTCGCATCCAATATAATAATGCATTCCGGGTGTTGTTGCGGCTGCCTCGATTTTGCAGCGCATCAGGCATGTTTGCGGCGGCGCGGATTGACTGCTTCTATGCGACCATGCGCAAGCGGAGCGCCAGCCTGGTGCGGCGCATTCGAGGCAGCTCCAACAGCATCTTGGCAATGTTAGCGAGCAGGCTGGACTGTCCCTACATTAACCACTCTTGTGGCCTACATGTAGAGACTGCCAAATAGCTATGACTGACTATATTTAAACTAAATATTAATTTAGTTTGAATTAAAATTAAAATAAAATTGAATTGAATCAAAATTAAATTTACTAACACTAGAATATTATAAGTTTCCTTGTTTACTAACAAAATGTATATGAGTCTTGTTGCTCGAAATAAAGTTATTATTATTATTATTATTTTTTATATTCTTGATGTGGGAGATTGTTTGAACTTTGAAATTTGAGCATTATGCAACCACGTTACCAATGTCAAAAGATTAGCGAAGCCCACACATCTATATAGTCAAGCCTGCAAGAACATAAATAAATATACTAATATATACTAACTTTAGCCAACCCAACTCGGTTTCCGTTTTAACTTAAATAAGTTCTTACACTACCTTCTCCACTTATACGATTATGGCGTAGATAGATAGATAGATATACTCTTTATTGTACCATTATCATACAAATTATACATGTTGAATACAAATACAAACAATGTGTACAAAGGCGGACTTATCGCTGATGCAATTTCTTCCAGCCAACCTTAGGGTGGATAGGAACAACGTGGAAAAAATGCGGTAGGCGGTACCAAAACAAGTATGAAATAAATAATATAATAAACTATGAATGAAAAAAAAACATACACGAATAATCATACACAAATACATATACATACTTATACATACATAAATGCATATACATACATATACATACATACACATACATACATACATATACATAAAGATTTATATAAAAATTTACCAGTATAATATAGAACCTAGTGAATGAAAATACTACTATCAGTGACCAGCTTCCACTAATGAGAGATAATGATTTTTTACCTGGTTTTTAAAGGATGATATTGTCTGAGCCTTACAAATTTCAACAGGCAATGCATTCCACAAACGAACAGCCTGAACGGTAAAGGAATTGGAATAGAACTGGGTAACATGTGCAGGGGTAACGAGACGGAGGGAGACAGTACTACGCAACTCACGACTATTAACCTCACCGAAAAACCTGAAACGTTCTCTGAGGTAACCAGGAGAAAAAGGAATAAATAGGATTGTATATAAAAGCGAGAGAATATGTAAATTACGACGGTATCTAATAGGGAGCCACTTGAGTTGAGAGCGAAAAGAGGAAACGTGATCATATTTACGTAAACCGAATATAAATCTGATACAGAAGTTTTGAAGACGCTCAAGTTTATTTAGTTGCTCCTCAGTGAGGTCTAAATAGCAGGAGTCAGCATAGTCCAGAATAGGATGAAGCAAAGATTGTGCAAGCGTGATTTTGGTCTTGATAGGCAAAAAATTCCTTATTCTTCTCATAGCGCCAGCCGCAGCAAATACTTTCTTACTGACCTCGGCCAGCTGTGGCGCCCATGACATATTACAGTCAAACATTAATCCCGTATTTAAATAAATAACCTAATGAGGCAAAGGCGTAGTTTCAAAATGCAACACATGGAATAAATAGAGTTATTGTATGCATAAGTATAAGCGCAGGATGTCAATTTCTGTAATAATTGTTTTTTTTGTCCAAACCGAATCCATGAAAAATGAGCATCAATTGTCCAGTTTCCATTAATTTTTTAATAGTAACAGAAATACATGTTGAATTAAAATTGTTGACATTCGGCGCATAAAAAGCTTCGCATCCAGCTATCACAGCTCGTAGTGAACCCGAATTAGAATTCAAATCTTACTATATCCAGAATATTATACACCACAAAAATCACATCTTAATAATTTCATCAGTATTTGTAGTTTTGCCTGGTCAAATTAGCATTATTATAAATGAATATTTTTTAATGTGTTCTTTAAAAAGATGACATTTAAGTTAAACATAAATGGCTTACTTATTAAACGGTTGCATTGTCAGTTGATCCGCTACGCTTTAAATATAAAATTATAGCTGACTCAAAAAGAAGAATGAAATAAAAGAAAACGACGAATCGGAAACCACTTTTATATGAAGTTAGTTAATGCTCTGATAGATGCGGAGCAGTAGGTTAGAATCTAATAACAAGTAAAGTAAAGCGCTGTTGAACCGCGAGCGTAGCGAAGTGGAGAAGAAAAAGTATGGAAGCGGTTCTTGCGGGGAAGTAGACTTAATGAACCGACTGGACATTCCGGTAATAGGACGTAACGTTCCGGAGGGATCTATATAACATAGCTGATTGAGGTATGGAACTGGAATAAGACAGTAAAAACACTCGAGACTGCAAAGCGAAAGGTGTATACAACCGCTACCATTATAAACACTTTCTTTAATGAGTTAGAAGATTGTCTAGTATTGCGTACTAATTTGACTAGGCACAAATTGATTACCATAACATTGAGTTGAGCACTAAATAGCAGGTTTAGTCTGTGGCAAACAGAGATTGTAGTGTGCGGCTTTGTTCCAAAAGTCTGAAGTTTTCCATCCGCACCAGCCTTTGTTGACAACAGTTGCCAGGTCTTCCACACCAGTGTAGTGTGGGTCCAGGATGAGATAACGGATTTCATTAGAGACTGTATTGTATTCAACACCCAGGATTGTGTGAGCCAGCACGCCACCACCTGAAAATTTAGTTTCTTTTTTATACTGAATAAAAATAATTTAATATGATGTGGTAAATGAATGCCAACTTTGCCCTTTTTCTCGGGAGCATGACGGAAATCCGATATTCAACTGTCACAATCTGGCTGGGAAAATTGGTTAGAGATTATAAACTAAATTCCTTCAATCAATAAAATTATAATATAAGACATCTCCATTGTAGTTTTTAGGCTTTTTTTTTCAAAATTTATCTGCAATCAGTCTCTAATTTTAAAGAAAATACATAACTACAGAAAATTAATTTTTTCAAGCCAAGAACTCACCAATCATAATAGGACTGCCATGCGTTTGGAAATGATGGACTAACTCAGGGGCATAACTTTGTAATTCAGCACCAGTATTCGCGTAAATAATTCTTGATTGTACTCCTAGTAAAGTTTCCAGGCAAAACATTACTTCAGTCGAACCAATCCACTGTTTTGAGCCTATAAATGTGGATGGTTTATCTCCAATTTTCACAAGGCACTGCTGAATTTCTTTATGTGTTGGTATATCAACTGTGGTGTAGCCTTGAAACCTAAAATTAATTTAAGGTATAAAAACACCTATTATATAACTACCAAAATTGCAACAATATGGCCTATATCATTTTCTACTATTTAGTAGAAAATGATATAAAGAAATTAATGTATATATGTATGCAAATTGCATATTATTAAATTTTTATTTGTGTATACATATTTTGTTTTGTAGAATGAGAATGCTATGCTACTCATTTTTATTATAATTATTCCCGTGTAGGAGTCATGGTCAATCGACCATGCACACCGCCTTTCGGCCTCTGATGTGGTTACTTTAACGACAACCAGATGGCGACCGACCAACGGCTTAACTAGTCCTTCGAAGCATGGTGATTCGAATCTGCAATGTCCTAACCAAACTGGAAACCACTAAACAAAGTCTGCTTCCCATGGGAATCGAACCAATGACCCCCGGCAACCAAATCCTTTCTTTAACCTGGACCACGGCGGAAAATTTTAATTTTATATTAAAATGCCTCAAACATCATCACCTGGTGAAATACATACCTGAACCACGAAAATATTGTCTGCATAGAACGATAGGCACATCCCCAGCCGTCATCATTAAATTTATCCTGCATGTAGTGATGATACGTGTAGCGTCCTCTCACCAACGCTACGGTCACATCCGGCTTGAGTGGCGTCGGCGTGATAGCTTCATGAGGATTTATTAGCTGTCCGCCATTCCTGATAGTGTAAGCGTTACCCCTGCGGAATATAGGCCTCGTGAGAGGTAACGCTAGTTGCTCGTGTAGCAAACGCCTTTCTTTTTCTGTAAAATTTAAAAAGTATTATTATGCTCTGTATTTATCTCGTGAGTAGCCAACACTGCCAGATTTTTTATGGTACCTAAAGACATCTAACACATCCAAAGGAGCTTAAGGTGGAAATACCAATTGTGGCGACCAATCTAAATCAAGCCGCACTCGCCGTCAATTGACACGCAAGATCGTAAAGTATTATGCATGTCCCTTTAGGCTATCAACCTCACCTATTTCATTGCTAAATACTAGAGATGAGTTGTCAGTTTCAGCAGTGCTAGGTATGACTATTTTGCTCAAAATATGTATAAAACAAATTTCTTACCCATACTTTCATCTGGTATTCCTTTAGGGACTATCCGAGTCAAGAAATGGCCTAACTCATTTGGGAGATAGTGAAAAGTTTCTGGTAAACGCAAACCAGCACCATCACCAATACCTTCTTGACCTGAAAAAAAAATCATTAAGTGACCCTAGAATGGAAATGTTATGGAATGGACCTTTATGGCAGTAAAATACCTGAGCTAGACCTTTATACAAAGGTCATCTGCATAGGCAGGCACGTCATTCTCACCTATTTCTGTGGCCAAACAGCAGAGGATTGAATTTTAAGAGTTGGCAGCGCGCTAGTAACACTACAAGACATCAGAAGCGTAATATGGTAACGGTAACCGCGCGCTCATCCATCTTTTGCGTCCTGTTATTCTCCCACTTGGGTGGCAAAGTAATTGAATAAAAAAAATAGTGCTAAATGAAGTTTGTCAGAGAAACACTATACGCTGATGTAATTAAGTTAATAGTCCAAAGTAAAGCTACTCAGGTGCAGGCAACATTATGTATATAATATAGCATGACAATAACATAATTATGTATAAAACTATACATACCAAGTTGTTCCAATAATACATTTTCCAAAAGCCTGAGGGACCGGCAGGCAGCTTCTACTAACACAGTGTATAGATCCACCAACTTTGTGTTGCGATGAATCATGGCCATTGTGTCCACCCTTAGAGGCATACTGATGCAGAATGCAGCTAGAAAAAAATAAGATTCTTTTAAAAGGTGTTTTTTTTAAAGCCCTACCTCTAATAATGCTTTTGGTATTTAGTACACAAATGTATTTTTGCAATAAAGTTCAAATTAATAAAATATACTTGGTAGTTGCACACTCCCTTACAAAATCAAACACATAATCTGACACCCTGTCCATTAATATATTATAACGATCTAAGAGTCCTACCTAGAAAAAGGACATTTATACCAAACAAACATTATTTTATTTAGAACTCACGTTTCCTTTGTGTTGTCATCATTTTGACAGCAGTCTTAACAAGTTTATCAGATAGTATATCCTTTGTTGATTTTAGTACTAAATTTACAGGCACTATTTCCTGAAAATTACAAAACATATAGTTACATTTATAAAGTTAATCCAAAATTTTACAAAGTTCTCTTTCCACTAGTAAAAAAAATAACAATCATAAAACAAATACTTACAATGTTATTAGTATTTTGCTTTTTCTTTTTAGTAGGTTGCTCGGGACTTTTGGAATCCAACAACTCTCCGATAGTGGCATCTGCACTGGTGCCAGTGAGTCCCACATCAGAAGCCACACCAAACAAATATACTGATGTCTCATTTATATGGAATGACACTTGCCCCGATGCAATCTTTATTAGAAATAATCAAAAATTACTTTTTAACACACTATTTTTATATGACAATATACAGATGGTACATTTTTTTGACAAATAGTGCATGCATAATTAATTATGGTGGTTAAAAATTCTGATTTAGCATAAATATTTTTATATGACCTATCTTTATCTCAACTATAATTTTCATAAGCCCCATAAGTCATTTGAACATTTAACTCCCAGTTTGTTTTCAGTTTGCCAAATATTTTTAAAATATATACTTGTACCTCCCTAAAAAATAAACACTTTCGCTGACACTAATGCCTCTCGACACAGATAACAATTAAACTGTTATTGTTGTCTCGTTGAGTATTAGCAAGTGGAAAGTAAACTGCAATGTGTGATGAATGTGTCAAAGTACTAATCAAACAAAATTTGTTTAGCATTGTATATTTAAGAATAATTTCTTACCTTTTTCCTTTTACTTTGCATAATACTCTTAACACCTGATATAGTTGCTTCACAGCTCAAAGGCAGTACAGTGTTGAGCCGTACATGTAAGAACTGCTTCCATAATTCCTCTGAGGTCAGAATTTCATATTTGGTTTCTTCAAATTTATCATGTACCAAAAAGTGGGCTTTCATTTCCTTTGATTCATTAATTATAATTACAAGTGGGTTGTCTGTTATGTCTACATCCTGAAATAAATAAAAACATTACTACTGTACACACAATGCAAATGACTTGGACATAGTGTATAAAGTTAGAGCTCAATTTAGTACCTGAAGGATTTCTTTGAATATTGATTCAATGCTCAAACTTTCGCCGAATTTTATGACCCCACATAATTCTACCTCACCAGGCAGGTTGAGGAGCAGTTGTTTGTATGAATTGTTTTCATTTTCAAACAGTTCTATGCTAAGTCCAACCACAAGTAAGGTGCCATCGTACATCAGACCATACAGACATCCTGCGCTTTCGTCAGTGTCTAACGAAGACAACCTCTGCAAAATTAATGTTTACAAATTTATTTTAAGGATGCAAATCATAATTATGTGCATAAATAATCGCCGTCAATAGCGCAAGTAATAATCACAGTAGTAGTAAACTACGACTGGTGACATCTTAGGTTACCCAGATAAAACTATGACTGGCAGCCACTAGATAGCTTGAAATAGAAAGTATAACATAAAATCGTACTAAAATAAATGTTTAGTTACATTAAATGGCCTTTTTTATTTAAAGAAAAGCTAAAGTTTACCTCGATAACATAGCTGGATATTTTGAGACGTGGTGACATTTTAAAATAAATGTTGCCATAATCGAAGCTGTCAATGTCAAATTATTATAAAATAACGATGTTGCCCAATATTTTAACTCACAAATAGGTGGCCTACTACGATCTCTTAAAACCATGCAAGATTCAGTGAGTAAGGGAGATGTCGACATCATGTATTGCGTATATGATAGTAGGCCACATGGGGGGTACTACCGTCTCTTAAAACCATGCGCAATACATGATGTAAAGCGACATCTTCCTTACTCACTGGATCTTGCATGGTTTTAAGAGACTGTAGTAACCCCCAGGTGGCTTAGCGAGACATACATGATGTATTGCGGTGTCTCGCTTACTCACTCACTCGTAAGGCAACTCTCCATTACTCGTTCGTTCATGCATGGTTCTTTTTTAAAGTTTATAGTTACCTACTATTATATTTAAAAAAGGTACTATTATCTTTAAGATTAGAGAAATACGATTGAGAAAGCGTCAGAATGGACTTATAAAATTAAAAACTGTTCCAGTATTACTCATTTTATTTTAAGATCATTTTTCAAACAAGTTTCAATAACTTCTTCAACCAGGCTAGCTCTAGCCTTAGCTATCTTAAGTGCTTCTTCCTGGCAGTCATTGGAAAGATCACTACCACCAAATTTTTGTGTTCCACAAAGCAATCCATTATTACAGCATACAATAAAGTTGGATCCAATGCTTCCACACATTTCTTCTTCATATGAAGATGGGTCTACTAATAGCATGTCACTGAAATAGAATTAAGTATTAATATCATCATTTATATTAAGCTGAAGCAGTCTGCTGTTGGACATAGGCCCCAAAGATGTTCAGAATGATCGATTTGAAGTGGCCTGCATTCAGTGCTTATCTTTTTTTCAGGTCTTCTGACCGGTCTGTGGTTGTCTGACACTGTGCTTGCACATATAAAAATATAGTCTGTATATATCAGTCATATAAGACTCATGCTCAAGCTCTTATAGGCACAAATCAACCTGACTTGACAATTTGGCAAAGGCCATTTTACATTCTGTTAATACAGCAGATGTGATGTATTGATTAGAACCAATGAGAGTAGAATCAATAAACACTTTAACAGAAATGCTATCAATGAAATGTGAAGAAGCAAAGAAAGTAGAAGAAAATGTAAATCAGTATGTTAAAATAAGAAAGTAAATGAAAACTTAGTTACCCCTGTGAAAGTTTATAAACTGCAAAGCTACTAGCCACAGGCAATCCATGTATCTTCAGCGGTTTTCTAACACTCATATCTATTTGTATTTCTTCTGTTTCAGCATCATAAGTAACGGATGGCAGGATAACTGGAAATAAGTTATATAAATATTATTTCTTAGCTACATTTCAGGAATTAAAATTTAATTCAGAAAGTTATATCAAACTTAAAGACAGTGGGCGCTATATAAAAAAAAAAACATTTTAGGTGGCATCATGATTTATGTATATTTAAAATTATGATTATACTAGCTCTTGCCCGGGGCTCCACTCTGAGCTCTGCTCATTCCCGGACAAAATGTACCCTCTTTGTTGTCTGTTGTCCAGGGTCTAAGCAATCTACATTGGGGCTGTTCAAGTATTACGTAAGCACTATAGGGGGCGAGGGGGTCTTTCATTTGCTTATTTTTGATGACATGGGGGTGGGGGGATCTAGATGGTGATTACGTCAGTATTAATTATTTACTTTTTTAGACATATAGCAACCCACACATTGTCTATGCTTTAAAACGAAATATGTTTTCAGGGATTCCTGCAAATAATGAATACATTTCGGTACTAGCTTAAAACTGAGTAGGGGGGTACATACTCTATTCCAAACCTTATTCCTTTTTTCTAGACTTATTGTACCAATGTTTACGTAAGCATGGGGGGAGGGGTGAGAGCTTTGCTTACTTTTGCTGACGAGGGGGAGGGGTGGGTTAATAATTACAAAAAATCTGCTTACGTAATACTTGAACGACCCCATTTCAAATTTCAGCCAAATCAGTTCAGCCATTTTCTTGTTACAAACATCCTTACAAACTTTTGCGTTTATAATTTTAGTAGGATATCTTATCAAATCAAACTAATCATTACAAATATTAATACTGTGAAAATTTGGATAGGAGTTTGTCACTAAATTACACCAGTATATCTGTAATTATGCTACCTTTTACCATGACTTAACATTAGAGCCCAATTTCAGTAAGTAGGTAGCCATAAAATGCTTCGACATAATGATTATCATCATAGTCTATTTGATAAGAATGAAGATTTCATGCTTTAGAAGGCCATTGGTCCTGCTTGGCTAAAATCTAGTGGTTATAAACCGAACCTAACTAGACAACAGGTTGTTCAGGATAAAGACCTTGTTGAGACAAGACTATGAATAAGAAATAATTTCAGACACAAAAGTAAACTCACATCACATTCATGGTTTTTAAATACTCTCATGTTATTCTGCACAGTTTTATCTCTTGTGATGTGGTTTTATTTTCCATGGTTATAACACGACTGTTGACAACATCCAAATTTATTATGAATGCATATAATTTATTCACATTACCTGTTTTCAAACTTGCCATCAATGCGATAATACAAGCATCCACCAGACTCCCATCATTATCCAAACACACCATGTCACAATACAATACCCAAGCCAGCTTATCACTAGCTATGCATAGGTCTTTTAGATCAATACATTTTGAATTTTCCATAATGTCTGACACTAAGTAACTTGTTACTTGAGCATAGTCTGACGGTGGTCCTGGTTTATATTTGGAAGAACAGAGTGGAGGAAGTTCCACATTGGTTACTATGAAACCCTGATCAGGATGTTCTGCTTTTGGAGTTGCCAGTTCCTGAAAGATATTTAAGCAAGTCCAGCAAATTATTTTCTTTTTAAAAGTAAGTCCTTGAATGTATGTTTACTTGATTCATAAGAATAAAGATTGAAGAAATTTATATTTACCAGTTTGATTCCACAAACAATAGTTGTGTTACCACATTTTACTACAGCAGAAGCATCTGCTGTTTTTAGTGAATCAACATTTAATTTAATGTTCCTCTGTTCACTAAACTTTCTACCATCTGGTCTTACATTTCGACATAGATAGTCATTGTAATATTTTACTGGATGAATAAGTCTGCAAAAGATAATCTTTATCTTTACATTTTATATGTAGGTAATCAAATTTTCATAACAAAGTTTTAAGCTTCTTACTTATAGATTTCCGACATGGTCTATGAAGCTCTACACTCCAATAAATAAATGCCCAAAAAAAATCACTAAAGAAATAAATTGAAGCACATTAAAATTTACAAGTATACTATTTATTTATGTATGTACTTTTAATACAAATAAAATAAATAAACACGCTTCTAACCTTCAACCATAGAGTACTTTTGTTTTTTGAATAGTTTTTACTGCCATGGAATCTAGTCCTTAAAGGCCTTTTTTATTAATCTTCTTCAGTCCTACTTGACAAGTCACAAACACATAAACGTCAAGTATGATCTAGTCATGGGGGTTACTACCGTCTCTTAAAACCATGCAAGATCCAGTGAGTAAGCGAGACAGCGCAATATATGATGAAGGTGACATCTCCTTTACTCGCTGAATCTTGCATGGTTTTAAGAAATGGTAGTAGCCACCCTGTTCGTAGTGTTGCATGGTTTTTAGAGATGATAGTAAGGGACCTGGGGGGTTACTACCATCTCTTAAAACCATTCAAGTTCCAGTGAGTAAGCGAGACAGCGCAATACATGATGTAAGGCGACATCTCGCTTACTCACTGGAACATGCATGGTTTTTAGAGATGATAGTAGGCCACCTGGTTGAATAAGTCGCCCGTACAGGTAATAATAAAAAAAGAAGAGGGTATTTTTAATGTCAAAATGACAAATGACATTGTTATATAGTATCTCCTCCCTAGTCTGTGGACATTGTTTGCTCGTTGTCAAATTTGACAATTTGTATTCTTCTTTTTTAGGTTGATTTTGATCGACGAAGTCGAGGTGTGTGTTTTTATAAAATAATCTATGAAAATCTTGTTAATTCATGAAATATTATTTATTTCAAGGCTCTAGTTTCAGTTCGCTGTTAATTATACATTGTATTCGTGTATATATTTTGAGCCACGGTGTCGTATTATTTCAGATCACAATGGCTAAACCCAAGGGTGAGAGGAAAGGCAAGTCTGCCATCAACGAAGTTGTTACTCGTGAATACACAGTGAACTTACATAAAAGGCTTCATGGTGTTGGTTTCAAGAAACGAGCACCACGGGCCATTAAAGAAATCAGGAAGTTTGCAGAGAAACAAATGGGAACCCCTGATGTTCGGGTAGACACTCGTCTAAACAAATACCTTTGGTCAAAGGGTGTAAGGTATGTAATTTATTTTACTCCATGCTGATACTATTTTATAGAAACAAAACGTTGTTTTGCAACAAGGGCGATTATTATAATAAGTACATAAATATATAACATTGTAAGTACATAAATCGTAGGAACATAACCTCTTCTGAATTGTGTGTGGTTGTGTTCTTACCATAAGTAAATGGATGAACTGCCACACGGCTTCTTGATTTGTTTGGGATCAATACATTATTTTAAATTTAATTTGATATTTCGTTATTGTTTGCTTAATTGTCTGTTTTCTTTCAGTAACTCTATTTATTAATTAAGACTTGAGTAAGACCCTATCTATATGACACTTTAAATAGCCAGTATATTGTTTACTTTTAAAACAACAAATTACCAATTGCTCAGAGACCACCTCTTTCTTGAGCAGCTTATTTCAGTTGTCTACTGTACTATTTATTAAATGGTGGTGTTTTGTGTTGCTCTTGGAATTCTATGAATTAATAACATTTTCAATGAAATTTGCATGATTTCTATGCAACATCTTTTTTGCACAATATTAGTTGCTTATTCATTTAGTGTTCCTTAATGATTCAACTTGGTTTGTGCACAAATATGTCTCATAACATAGTTTTGCTATGGTGTCTGGACTCAGCCAACAAATTAATACTGCTTTTAAAAAATATGTAATTTTAGGAGCTTAGAAAATGCTTGTAATATTTTATAGAACTGTTATAGTTACTAGTTACAATGCCGCAGGGACCATTTTTATATGAGGTTAAATATTAGTGTTCATTTTTCTCAGCATAATGCTGGTCTTTTATTAATATTTATGGGTTAAACCAAGTAAATATTAAGAATGTATATTTATAAGGCGATTGACCGTAACACCTACTCGAAATGATGATGATGATGAGGAGTCCACTGTATTGACAGTTGGATATGTTAGGGTCGGTAGGTAATTAAGTCACTGTGATTCCAAATCTGATAAATAAAATAAAGCACTAAATCAGTTTGTGGTAGGATGATGATACTTTGTAAAATTTGTGTTTTTATAATTCACCCTTTTTTTGCTTAAAATAAGTGGGTGTTTAACTAAATGGAATTTTTTTCAATCCTTGTAGCGCCACCTATAAACAAGGAAAATAACTAAATCTTTTTCTTAGGCAATGGGACCATATGGTATTATGTTCTTAGGTTTTACCTTCTCAATTTTAGTCAGTTCTTAGCTGAATTCTCATGCTAAAGCTTTATGTAAGGGGGGGATACTGCTTCCTAATATAAAAACCAACAACTGGATTTACAAATTGTATAATTTTTATTTTCAGGAATGTTCCATTCCGTGTTCGTGTAAGGCTGTCACGCAGACGCAACGACGATGAAGACTCTGCTCACAAGCTGTTCACCTTAGTAACATATGTCCCTGTTGCCTCAATCAAAGGCCTTCAAACAGAGAATGTTGACGCCAGTCAAGAATAAACATTAAGTTTAAGCATATTATTTTGTTTTCTTTTTCTTATCATTGCACTTAGTAGTAGATCAGATCAGATTACAGAATACTATACTAGTACAGATATTCAACCGCCATACAAAGAAGCGCGCCGATTTTTAGTGTACCAATATAGTCACCCTATACTGAGATATGCTAATATCATCTAGTGATCATTCCTTGTAGCACTTGTAGCACTTCTTATTGAAGTTGTAATAGTAGATTGTTATACAAGGGAGGAAAGGAATAATTCCCGTGCAAGGTTGCTTCCCAGCTATAGTCTGAGCAGGAATTATTCCTTTAACCCGTTTTGAAAAGACTACTTTTCATTTCGAATATAATGAAAGTAAAAAAAGATTTTCTAAAATTAATAATAGTAAAGTAGGTAGTGCCTACTTAAATGATATTGTGTTGGTAATTCAGTTTTAAATTTCCATCTAAATACCTCGCTCGGGAATTATTACTTCTATTACTTTCCAGTATTTCATAACTGATGGTTTTTTTTTCGTGCAGACTACAAGTACCCACCTATATTATAACAACAACAATTTTTACGGATTGCCTAAGTCCATCCAGGTGCCAAAAACTTTACCTTTTCATAACTGGTACATATAAGCCAGTTACAACTATAATACCTTTTTTATATCTGGTTATGAAAATGTGTGATTCAAATACCTTTCATCTTCAGCATTCTATAATACTTTGTGGCATAACGGTACGATACCGTCTATAACTATCATAGTTTACCTTAGCGGATGGATTTGGGAGCAGTGTAGCCGGAACATGAAGACTTGAGGCTTTTCGGACTAGGTGATGTTTAGAAGGTCATGCAGTCATTCTCCAGTAGTAACTGCCGTAAGTCCGTAAGCTACAGGACCCGGCGTCGGTTTGACGAGATTCGTAGAAATGAGATCCTATCGGATTTTTTATAACCTTGCTTATAATAAACGGTTAAAGAATAATAGATCACGAAACACTTCTCTGGATGTCGCAAAAGGACTACTACCTACTTTTCTATGTAGACCTTTCTACTACTTCTGCCAGTCTGGTGGCAGATTACATTAACAAACAGCATCTCAAGGTGGTGTTGGAGTCAACAATAAGATATCGCGTTAGGCTTAGAACGCAACCGGAAAAACGCTAAGGCGATAAAAAGATATGTTAGCTGCATGTAGGTTATAATAACCGCCAAACTGGTACCATGATTAAAAGCGTACCCTTGGCTTTAAAGCGAAATCTGAGGATGCATTTTATTTTATTTAGACTTAAATACAAAATTACTTATTTATTATATCGAGGTTCTATAGGTAAAGTGTATGCCAATCTCATACGTTTACCTATTACTTGACGGATGTCATAGGTGCAGGATGTGGTGTAGGTAGGTACTTATCGGCAGTCGTATGCCGTCACCCGCACCGCTAAGCCTGCGGTTCACTTCCATTAGTTTCTACGGCTAAATCCATTACTGAAGACATCTTGCCGAGCTTTCTGCGTAGAGTAAAATCTAGTTAAATATAATATAAGTAACTATTAGAAAATCAACGTTTTCTAGTAAGAATCTTGATGAATAAGTACCTACTTAAGCTTAGCTGTTGACAGTGGTGAAACATGGTTTTAACGCGTCAAGATTTTGCTTTACATTTCTAGGGGATTTAACCTCCATATCAAATTTCATATAGATATTTCGGTTAATTTTCGGATTTGTTATATGTGTTATAAATAAATAAATACATAATATATAGACTGAAATTGTTGTATTAGGTTTCACTCTACTAGCACAAACTTTATGATATTCAGCAGGGGCATTGATTCGCAGCTGAGGCTTCAGATGGTAGCGAAGCCCCAAAGCGAACCTACTTTCAAGTAACTTACGTAGTTAACTTTAATGTTGTCGATTGGTTCGCGCACGAATATGTCACATGACAATAAAAAACAAAAGAATTAGGGTGTATGTGCCAACATGTGCCTTATTTATTCCTTAGATTACAATTACAAGAAAACCTATAGATAATGTGTCGAGATAAGTTTGTTGAAAAAATAATGAGCTCTTCGAAATCCAGGTGAGCGAGATACATACACCTCCAAACGGTTTTTATCTTTCTCCTAATGATCTGACGTAGCAGGAGTCCGGCAAAAGAAAGCGATTGAGGCACTTTGACAAATCGATGTCCAGAGAGCGCAGTTACTTAATGGAATTACTCCAAACCGCATTCAACCTTTACTGTACGGATTAATTGCTATTGTAATCCGTTTAAATGGAATTTATGTCAGTGTTAGTGGTTTGCAGGACGCTAGTGTAATACGTTATCAAATTACGTTCGGCTTATAATGTAAATTGTGTGGTTAGGACCTAGTGTTCATTATAATTTGATCATCAAACGTTGATAGGAACTGCAATCCATTTGGGACTAATCGATTTGATGAATGAGTACGTAAGTAAAATATTACTCTCACTTTCTTAAAAGCCAATACACTTATGGAAAAACAAAGAGAGAGAGATAGGTGCTATAATGATATGAAGAAGGCATTTAACACGTTCGCGAACGTTTTTAAATAGAAATCATATAATTTAAAAATCGCGCGGGTATCTCTAGGCAATTTTTGTTTAATCTGTGATAGAAGTTGTATTGAATTTTATTGTTACAACTGCTATGCAGTCGTCTGTTGTTAATGTTAAGGGCGACTATGTGATAGTTTCTACTGATTTCTCCAAAGATTATCAACCTCTAATACTTTGAGAATATATATCTACCATATAAACCAGTGAGTTTCATAATGCTATCAGCATAGTTATGACACACGTACTTTGTACAATGTAACGTCTATGTGTACTATAAGAATACCTATTTGTATGAAGGCGCCCCATTGTGGCTTACTTTGGCGTACTTATCTATGTAAAACAGGGAAGTGTTCATTACTTGTGGACTCGTGGCGGTGTAGTGTAGTGCTGTTACTTGAGAAAAGGATTTCATCCTAGCGATATGATGCTAATTTTGTAAGAATCGTCTAGATATCTGGAAAAGTAGTGACTATACCCAACCCACATATCTGCCTTATCTTTATTCTGGTTGTGGAGGAAATATAATATTTTGAAATAAATTAGTTTTTTGATCTAATACCTTCCTAATATATAATCATATAATCACTAATCATATCAATAATTCAACAAATGATAACTATAATAAAACGGGCTTTCGAAATCTGAATTCTTCGTTGCTTTATAGGTTTAACTACCTGCAAAATTGTGCATAGTTATTGTTTTCAAAACATATAAATATCTCAATTTTTTACTTATCTAATTCTGACTTGTAACAAATAGGATACAAAAGTAAATTCGGTAAAATTATAAGATTTTTTCTCAATAAGTACTTATTAGACGGAAAGTTTGCTTGAAAATAAATAAGTACCTATAAACCTACTTAGATATTACCTCAGACCACAGTTTGTCTACAATGCATGTTCTGCGGTAATTTATAGGGGCAAAGGAAGACAGGATCTAAGTTATGTGTGTGAGAGGCTTCATATCTCATCCCGACTTAAACCGAAAGCAATCGTTTCAGAATGACATTATATGAGATAATCTATTTTATTAATAAGTATGTTTATATTCGCTATGAAAACCCATCTATCGTTATTGGGTTTATAATTATATTTAGTTTTAGCGATAACTTTAAGAATCAATATTGTAAACCTGTTTGTGGTCCTATGTAAATATTTAAAAAAAAAAAAAAAAGTCTTATGTGAAAGGCAGCTAAAGATCATACTTTTAAATTATATTTAGTTATGAAGACGGTTTTAAAAGCATCGTAGTACTAGCTGGATTTCGTAGCTCATCGTAGCAGATCGTAGCACTTCGTAGTAGAGCGTTGCTTTTATGACCTATTTATTTTATTTTGTAGTAGGTTTCAGTAATTAATTATGGCGTAAAATAAAAATAAAATGCATTTTTACTTTTTTATTCGCTTTTTATACTCATTCCTTACATAGCAGCATGTAACATCGTATACTCAAAACTTCGTAGCGTATCGTAGAGAGTCGTAGCAATTCGTAGCGCGCTATTTTCGTACGTGTTACTATAATTTGTGGTTGAGTTTTGATACCAATGGAAATGTTTGACATTAAATGTATATATATAAAGGATGTTTTTTAAAAGTACACAAATTCAAAATAAAATAAAACATGTAAAAATAAATTTCACAATCAGAAACATTCCATGAGCGCATAAATTCAGCGATCGTGTAATCTCATACCTATGTATAACTTTTTTTAAACCAAACTAAACTTAACTAACTTTTTTTTAAGATAAACCACAGACGATCGACCACTTGAAAGAATTGCTGCGTTGCCGATATACGGCCGTTGCTCGAAAAAGTGGTCGAAAATCAGACTTTTACAGATTTCGCATCATTCAAGCCAACCATGACGCCCAATGCCCGAAATAATCGTCTATTCCCAGTTGTTACCACTGAAGAATCTTTTAAATAAAACCATAATCCTGATGATAAAATTTATTTTGACCTGTTTTATTTCATTTTGAAGTTCTATACCTCTAAAAACACCCGTTATTAGAACAGTCTTCTGCAACTTCAACTGCATTTCAACTGCATTTGCGTTCAACTGCATTTTATTGTTTAAATTGTATTTTACGTTGTTTAAACTTAGAATAAAATTGGTGTGACTACAACTTAAAACTAAATCAAACATTCTTAACTATGAATAAAAATAATACTTAGAATAATAATAATAATAATAGCTTTTGCTATTACAGTACATATGGCATCTAAAAATATTAATGCGTGCAAAGCCGCAGGTGGTAACTAGTAAAATTTAATGGACAAAAGTCGTGTTAACATTCCACTGTAAATGAAGCTTTATTGTTCGTGTTTTCCCATAGTTTCAATTACTTTGGTGTCAAACACATTATGTTGGTGCAACATATACGAGTTTACACATACATATGTAGGTGAATTATGCGGTAGTGTCCCAATTTGGTTTTCAATTTTAGGGTAAACACGATGCAATATAATTTAAGACTAATTTCACTAATGTATTTGAATGTAATCAGGAAGTTCTTATTTGATTTCTCCACGGCATTAAACTTAACACATGATAACTATATAAATAACATTAAAGAGGAACTTGTTAAAACTAAGTTACACAGGGGGTTATTTGTATCATTATTGACAATATATTAATAAACTTGAAATCCTATTAATATAATTAGTTTGGTGTATGAGTTGAAACATAAACTAAATACATACTTGGCAAACAAGCCGAGTAAGTATTTAAGAAAACTGTACAAGAGCGAAGATTTTTTTGGTAAGAAATAAATAAAGGAAATTGAAAATAATTGACAACATCATTTTAGTTTCATATGATAACTATGTAAAACCTAAAATTAAGGCCACTTGATTTACGTCAACTCTCATTGGATACAATTGTCGTCACTTTTCTAAAAAAGGTCCAGAAAATATAAAATCCCTTTGTGCTTAGGTTGCATTTTCCAATATTTACAGGACGGTGGTGGTCTATGCTTAAGCAGGAAACTACTTGCATTACTTCAACATTGTAAATGTTAAGCACTTCGTCATATCGAGTGAGTTGAAATGAAACAATTTGATGCTCGTATCACGCAATTAGCCGAATTGGCAGCATTACGCAAGTTTGAGCCGCGGCATTATCTGGTGATTACCGGGCGGCAGCCGGCGCTCATCTGACGTTACATGCCAACATGCCTCATATCAGGATATTACTCGTAAAATTATCTACTTATCCATGTTTACACTCGCAGAAAATTGTGTACATATGTGTTTAACCGTGTAAAGAATTTCATACACCCGACAAAAAACATACTGCGACCAAATCGCAGACCTTTTGAAAAAGGGAGACATTAGGAGACATTACCCGTACATCGGCGAGCCTGTATGACGAGAAAGGGTGATGAGTGTGGGGGAAGCGAGGGAGGTATGTAAGGATCGTAGCCAATGGATATCTCTAGTCTCTGCCTACCACTACGGGAGACAGGCGTGATGATATGTATGTATGAATGTACACCTGAGGTAGGAAGTAGTACCTTTAGAGGTCGTCTGCTTGGGTACCTCAGTCTCATCTATTTCTGCCGTGCTTACATTATTGGGTTTCATGTTAAAGAAAGAGGAATTGAAAATTAGTGAAATTCCTGTGGCGAAACATCTCAAGCCACGAGTTGTCAGCACGCTAGTAAACTCAAGCTATCACGAGCGTTATTAGGCTACGCTGACCGCGTGTGACGATGCACATCATTTGGAAGCCGCCGTATATGCGTAACTGCCATAACGTAATTGTATAAAAAATATACACAGCATGAGCATCAAAGGAATCTATTTTCAGTAATTCTGATATATTAACTAATTTGGGAAATTAAAAATTATGTCGTTTCTTAGATACCATATTAAACAATATCGCGATTATGGAATCGAGCCACGTGCGAACAGTTAGTTACGAGTGGCGACTTTGGCACGACCCAACTTGCGACTTTGACAGTTTGCGATCTAACAAGAAAATTGTATTACAGACAACATTGCTCTGATCAGTCTCACCCCGCACAAAGTAAGCTTAAGTAACCCAGTTGTTACTACTATAATATGCATATATATAATTTGTATTGATATTAATTTTAAATAAAAAAAGGTAAAAAAAAACCCTAATTACTTCATTGATTGGGGTGTGCTTCCAGTCAACCTATGCTCTTTTCCAGACGTTTGCTCACTAATACTGAGCGTCGTGATGTGCCCGACCTATCTTATATTGAGGTCGGGACATTCTCTAGAGATAACTAGCCCTAGTGGTTTCACGTTGCTTTCTACGCCAGGATGTTTGAAGGCCTTCTAACTCCTTTAGGCCACTGTAGCCTGCCCTTTCAGGGGTATCTCGCAAAGGGTTCGGGTTATCATATCCGCCGCCCGATACTCGGCGTTGTCAGCTCGTTTAATACCACCCGGAGGACACGTGCAGGGTTGTAGAAGGTATTTTCTGCGGATGCGAGCGACTCCATCCTCCTTGTTCACGGTTCACCAAAAACCGTAAAAAGCCAAATATAAGCCAGTCGTGCATTTTTTTTAAATAAATGTCATAAACTGCGGCTAGGGCACACACAAATTAGTTACTATTCTTGGGTCTCTTTCCAACACGTGGTATTTCACCAATAGCATTTTGAAGTGGGGTTCATTTCCAGTAAATCACTGTAATAAAAAAGCCAAATCTTAATAATATGTCTATTTAATGTTTGAAATATTTCTACAACATTTAGATACTGTGATTTGCTTTTATTCCATTACAAATTTACTAAATAGCTTATTTGTCAGATTACGATATTTTGATATTTCTAGGAATTTTATTTCTGTGGTCGACTGTTACCAAGAAGTCGACATTAACGTTAACTTTAATCGTTACTTTTTATAGCTAAAAACTTTTTGAATCTTGGCAGGTAAAAGAAAGAAATACACAATAAAAATACACACAGAATTATCGATTTTGTATCCGTGCTGGCTTACCACTTACCTCCAGAAATTTTCCCTCCAAATTATAAATATACTATGTTACAATATCGTAACTATCGTATTGTAATATGTATGTTACTTCATTTATTAGAAAATAAAGCAGCAGTGTTACCGAAGTCGTTTCGAGGACGAACGGTAGGCAGGTTAGTTATTAGGAGGGCAGCTACGGCATTATCTCTCGCGCTTGACCGAGCTTCGATCACTGCCTCGACGACTTCCAAAGCCTTGTTAAGGCCTATTGATATGGGAACGAGCGAAATCTCCACTTATTTACACATTTATACCTGGTGATGGCTAGCAGGCAGGAAACCTTGCTCAGCATATTAAAAAATACATACCTACTCCAACAAGGATTATTAGAGTTTGTTCAACACCTTTTTGATGAAAATATTTTGTTTTATTGGTTAACGTAGATATGTATAATTCAACTGACAGAGAATGCTAGTGTATGGTAAAAATAATATTAATTGAATGAATTGAATTGAATTGCCAAGTCGCTATCAAAAATGAACGTCTTCATTGATGACTCTTGACAATATATAGGTAAAAAATATAAGTATTTGTGTATTCTATCTAAGAAGGGTCAGATCATCAGTAGAATAAAATGAATATAATAAAAAATTCGTCAACGCCTGAATATCCGGAAGGCCTTTCATAAGTTCAGAGTGCATATGAAGGATCTACGACTCACCTTTTTCTGAGCGTTCATAAATGATCTGTTCACAAGTGTAAAAGATCGTTTGACCTCCCTTTTTCTATCTTTCGTTCACTTTGTGGTTGCTTCCCATATTAATATAATAATATAATAGGTCAAAAATAATATATTACAGGCAATGTCACCGCATGCATACACATGAATAATTGTTTAGTTGGATTTGGATATATAAGTTTACTAGCGACCCGCCCCGGATTCGCATGGGCATAAAACCTTCCTCTTGAATCACTATCTATTAAAAAACTGCATCAAAATCCGTTGCGTACTTTTAAAGATTTAAGCATACAAAGGGACATAGGAACAGAGAAAGCGACTTTGTTTAATACTATGTAGTGATGTCGTCGTCAAGATACCATAACCATAATGTATGTTACCTTAAAACCCCCGACCCCGAAACCCTTCATTTTAGCAATTGTTGTTGGTTATCAGTTGTGTTAGCGAGAGCATATAATTGGTTTTGTCAAAAAAACGAAACCGACTCCAATTACTCAACTAAAAAGGATGAAATAATTAAAACATTGTTGTTTAAATGTGCTTCATATCAAACATTTAAATAAATCTGAAAAACAATTATTTTTTACTTTTAATTTTGAATATATATTGCAACTAAAAAGTTGTAAATACGTTGCATTTTGGAAAGTCGGGTAAAAGTAATCATCATCGTCTCACCTTATTGACATGGAACATATCAAAAAATATCTAAATCGCAATAAAACTTGAAGAGTTCAAATAGTGGATGCCTGCTATCGCGCAAGCATCTTCACGCCGCACGCCTGGACCCCTTATATCTCTCTATTTCAGATTTCTACATATAGGTATATATATTATATATATATAAAAGCTGTTGCCCACGCTATGCCCAAGTGGCCTATGGGCTTCTTATATCCTTTTTTATCTCTAGAACACCGGAGACTAGGTTAGTTCAGATTGCCTAGGTGTCATATAGTATACAACACTAACAGGCACATTGCATTCAAAATGTAAGTAAGGAAAACGGATCAGTTTCATAGTAAATTTAAAAAAAATCAATGAATTCTTTTTCGAACTATACACATTTAGTGCACGATGACCCTGTGCGGATTTCAGTGGTAGATATGAAGGGAGGTGCGCAGGGAAGACAATGTCGTACATATTTTAAGCGGGCACGCCCCGTTCGCACAAAGGCGTAATTTATAGGGCCGCGTGGAGACGGGTGCCTGAGTTATGTCCCGACGATAGCGACGAGCTTTTAACTGCCTAATGGAGCGATTTACTCCGACCACCTTGCGCCTACTCACTGTTTACAGGGAAGTACCGTAACACGACTCGTGTAGATAACGACGACGAATTAATTCCCCCGGTTAGGGCCAGATTTTAACAGATTTTCATAGTACACGTAATATCGGTATATTCTAAACGAAGTTGGGATGAGGAAGGCGCGGCGGCGGAACGGGTCGCTCGGGTGTCGAGTCGACCAAATCGGAAAGTTTTTCAATAAAACATGGCCCTCAGAGACAACATTTCAATGGAGCAGGCGATGTTTACGGCCGGCGCGCCGCGTCTGCACACTACAGAACAATCCAATCTGAAGGTATTGATCAAATTGAACGGATGCTGGCTGTTACTGTCGCACAAACTAAATAAACAGCTCATACGGTTGATACGATTTTACGTTCCTTTAATTGATAGGATTTATTTTGAAGTTGGAGTTAATTAAGTCTCTCATATTTGTTAATTGATGCAACATCATCTAAGCGTTATCCCGATTGCATCTTAAACCCTCTGAAACGCAATGTCTTATTTTTACCCTTTTCTTAAGGTCCAATAAAATTTTTATAAATAGGCACCATCTTTTTAATAAAGCTGTATCATCATACAAAGAACAATAGTTGTTTAGCTACATGATTTCCGTGCATATTCATAAGTCTTGGTTGTATTGTGTGCACTGGAATGTAAAAGAATTGTATTCATCCGAATGTAGTTGATACAATAGGTACCTCAAAATAGGATTGTGCACTGACCTAGATGTTCGTTATACTTTCTGCTGACGTTTTCTTATATCACAGCATATTTATTTTTCTTACAATGTATGGGGAAAAGCTCTAGGTTTCCTTGATCACACGTTTTGTATCGCGAAATGTGGGTGAACGTGTGAGCGGTTGTTCTTGGCGCAGGCTTTGTTAGGCGTTTTAAATCGCAGGTCAAGTGCGATCCTCGTAGATTGCCTCGAGCCACGCCGGGAATAAAGAAGCCATTTGGAGAGCAACAGCATGTGTTGCTGCTGCAATGCCGCTTGTATGCGTTTATTTTTAAGTGTTCTCTACAAAATGTGGAAACTAGTTCAAGGCAGAATTTCTTACTCTTTTGTTTGTGCTTAAACTTTATGCTACATTTCTAGATTCTGAATATTTTAGACGTTAAATAAATTAGTCAGGCTTCTGCAATGAGAATTTTGTGAATGAAATCTTTTTATTTTTAGATTAAGTTCTGTGTTAAGGTTAACTGACATAGGTACATGTTATTATTTATTACATAGCATGGGCCTCTGCTTTACTGTTAGGTCGCGGTTTGGTCAAGGCTTTAACGTTAGTAGTGGATACTTGTTTAAGTTTTTTGAAAAGTCTTAACATATGATCTAAGAGTCTTAAATATTATATTTATAAACCATGAGCAATGAAACGCTCAAATATCATTATAGAATTACATATGTACGGATAAATACTTATCAATACACAAACTTCAACATACAGGAAATGAACAACAATAACGCGTGCAAACTCCTTCTGATGGTAGAAATTCGATCAAAATATCCTTAAAAGTACTCATTGAAGACATAGTCACATTATTATCTACGTGCTTGATCAGCTCGAACAATAAATGAGCGGCGCTCTGTAATGGATTGCAATAATTGATGCCGAACAATTGTCATTAGAAGAAACAATTAGGTCGATAGTGGATTACTGGGGGTGATTGCGTCGCGGAACGAGATATTTGTGTCACATCGAGCGATCGATCCGCCCACTCCCAGCCAATTACTGCCGATACAAGACCGAATATTGTTCTCGATACACCCGACCTCACCGACACGATACTGCGAGGCTACGACGATGGAAACACGGGAAAACAAACGCGGAGAAAATTGATCTTCCGAACGGGGTAGAACCATGCCGCTATTGGTTTGTTGACAGCTCATCAATGAGCAGAATTGGCAAGGACTTGACTTTTACAGTCTTGTGGTAAACTGCATTAATATACCTAACAGTAATGATAATGCTAAATAATAATAAAAACACTCATCGAACCAAATGTAACAGTATTACGTTCGATGAGTGTAGGTATATCTTTTTCAGAAACATATTTCATTTGGTCCCCACCTCTATCACTAAACTCAGCAGATGTGATGATTGAATTAAAACCTTCTTGCTTAGATAGACCTGAGTTTCAGTTTTATTATAGTGCAAGCTTTTGACTTGCACCATGCAACAAGATATGAATAATGTTAGTGATTTTGTGTGTATAACACAATGAAAAACAAACTGTTTTGTGTATCAGAAATAAATAAATAAAGTAAAATATGTATCACTTTTTCATAAGTAAATTTGTTATTTTTATTAAACGGTTTTATTCAGCTTGATCCGTTTATTTATTTGTTTATTAAGGTCAAATTTAGTAATTGAAATTTTACTCCCTTCCTGTTGTCAGATTGGTCTGATATTTATACACACTTTGTTCAGATGACAGCACAATTTAATAGATTTAAATCCAAGACAATGTAGGGCATTGACAAGACCAAAAAAAAATTGAAGCATGAATTTTCTATCAAGTAACACTATCGTAAAATTTTATACATTTGTAAAAATGATATAAATGATATTTATAATTATTGACGTAGCGTAGGGTAACCTGAGTAAATCTATTTCACGCACTTAACGATTTTTTTTGGTCTGATCTCTTAGATTATTGAGGAAAGTGCTGTGATGACTCATCACAGCACTTTCCTCAATAATCTAAGAGATCAAGATTAGTCATCATGACTTAGTACTAGTCATCCCAGATATAAAACTTAAAAAAATACTTTTGAAAAGTCATTCTAGTAGGTACCTATGACCTTCCAAAATTATTTTTTAGCTTTTAGTATTCTATCTACAGCATTATCATCTTTATTTTCTTCAATTATACCAATCACATTCATTTCTTTTCTTCAAGGATCATAATATCTAAACCACGTCGTTAAATGTCTTGATATTACTAACGATAAAGATCTATCGATATTACCTTTGTGTACAAGATATAAGGTAAACTATTGCAAGTTAAATTACTACTGGAATTATATTTTATAGCCGCTCAAAACTAGTGTATAGGTACTTATCGAAATCCTCACGTTGGTTGTAACATGAAACGTCAATTTAAATGGGTTTATCTTTAGTTTTATCCCGTATTTCTTTATAGAAGGCATGTATTTTTATGATTTCCAAACAAATACATTGTTTGTTTATTTTTCAATATAATGGATAACCTACAGAGAGGAATCTAAAATATACGTTATTTGTGAGGAAAATAACACAAAACCTTTAAAATAACAAAAGTCATACAAGGTATGTCCAGTCGTAGTGAGAGGAAAGTATGTGCAGATGGAATTACCTAATCTCATTTTAGGCCACGTGTAGTACTTCTCCAGAATTGAACTTGGCCGAGGCGGAGGACGCGACGAGATGCAACGCCCGCCTTTGTCACTGATACGGGTACGAGTATCAATTGTACAGCACTGGAATTGCTACTGTGAGTGTTCTAAGATGATGCAGCGACAATTGGCAGGTAAATGGAGACAAGTAGCCAAGATTTCATAATTTTCTATTATTTTCTTCTTTATCGGTCCCTTACTGCTGAGAATGGTGACCACTTATGTGCTTCCAAGTCATGCGATCACCAGTGCTATGGACCGCTCTGTGAATGCTGCCCCCAGCCCAGCTGATCTTTTCCCGCCAGATAGGGTGGATAACCGCCATCTGGTTGGAGGCTTTCTATTTTACGCACTTCGAAAAAAATGTTATTGATCATTAGACTTAATTTCATATACATTATCCTTAATTCTGAGTTACAATACTTTCGTAAAGAAAAGTTGGTTGTTTTTGGGACTGCTCAAATACCTACCCTAAGGTAAATTACAAATTAATTTATTAACGAAATCACCAGAACTTTGACCGTTTTTCGCTTTCAAAGGAACTTGTTTGCGAAATCAGAACGGAGAGGGAGATTAATTTAATAATGAGGAAGGAAGACAGAAAAATACGGAGTATTGAAATAATAACCAGTCAGTCAGCACTTTTTTAACGAGCAAGCTAAATAAATTAAATTAATCAACCCTTTTTCATTTAATTTATGATTCATAAACGAAGGACAAACGATGTTTATTCAATATTATACTGTAATCTGTAATGTTTAAGACGATTGTCCGTTTCTCGGCACGCTATGAAAGCATACATTATTTTACCTTTCGTAGGAGGTAATATCCATTGAAAACGCGTTTTTTTTAATCAAATATAATATTTATTTGCATTAAAATCAACGTTCTATGTATTAACGAAAATTCTTAATAACAAGAATATCACTGGCCAGAAAAGAAAGAAATTTCTTTAAAGTTAAGTGAAAAGATGCTTAACTAAATAATCCGCGCGGGTGCAGTGCGGCCTCTAACGACCCTACAGCCGTCAAGGGCTCTCCATGTTTCTGCTGCTTCGCGCTCATGCACTTTTCAAGTACGCACTGTTTATGCTCCAGTTCGGTCCATGTACTAAAACTTTACTTACAAATTCAGTTTTCGTGCTGATACGTAAAAAAGCCTGTTTTGTCTTCGAATACTTTATTTGAATAGTACCTAATTTTGGTGCGAATTATTTCAAATCAAACAAATTTGGTACTTAAATAGATTAAATCAAGCACAAGTTCTTAGAACTAAGTACCTATATAATTTGAATGCGTAAGTGATTTCAACATTGCTACATAGTAAAATGAGCAACATATATGCAGCTTAGAGCGAGGATGCTCAAGATATGAAGTGCCCTCGTTGCTCGTAGCGCAGCGGCGTGAGATGTTTATGAATTATGTATCGTCAGGAGGCTGATACTTTTCTCCTCGAATACTGCATTCATTCTTTGAAAATCATTTTTGGCTTCGTTGTGATTATTTTCAACATTTTGGCAGCCAACAATGAACTAATAGAAAGCTTTTTGTAGAGCGATTTAATTTAATATTTCTACTCTAGATCTTCCATATATATATACTAGCTGTTGCCCGCGGCTCCGCCCGCGTGTAGGTCGCTTTTCGCGTAACCTGTGGAAACTACAACTATCCAGACCTATAGTTAATTCTATTGTATCCTTTTCCCGTGCCAATTTTATAAAGCCATTACATTGCTACAATATCATTAAATATTAGGGCCACTTCTTTCTCAAATACCGTTTTTAAAATCAATAGGAATCAGTATTAAACAGTCGTAAAATTCTGAAAAAAATATATGTTTTTAGTTGAGGATATAGCAGAGTGAAATTCGCTTACAGTAACAGTACCAATATCAGACAAAATTCGCTCGATAGAAAAATCTAAGTTGCCTCCTTTGGAAGTTTATTTTCAATACTATGCCTAAAATAATAAACTTATTGTCCTGCTTTTTATACCAACCTTTAGATAAAGTATTTATATAGTGAAAATAGCTGAAGTAGATTTTGTAGTGTTATTTTCCCAAATATGATGTCTTAATGCCTACAAAATGAGTGAGCGCCGCGACTACGCGGCTTACGGACAACGGACCTTCAGAAGAAGGAGCCCTTAACATTCATACTATCAATCTTTGTCTCTAAAAGAGTAGACGCAGCCTATTACAGAGTCATTAGGACCTAAAATTCACTCCCAAAGTTTTAGTAGGCGTGAAAATTGGAGAAAAGCTCAATAAATAGTGATAAGTCAGATAAATTTGTCCTTACGACACGACCGTATTATTCCGTCAAACACTGATTTGATTATTTTTTAAACCAAAGCCAAACCAAACCAACCAATCAATTCAAATAGCTTACAATACAACACAACAAACGACCGATAAAAAAAACAACCAATAGTACTAAATCAACAGCCAAATTTTTTTTTAATAATTAGAATGAATTGCTGCCGTAAGGAAAAATTTCAATCTGCTATTAAAATAAAGTCAGCGCCATCTATTGATATTTTATGTAACTAAATCATACGCCCACAAACATTCAATGTGTTATTTTATTAAAATTTAATAGAGACTGCAGTGTGTTTTTGTCTTTATTGATATAAGTAGAAATTCTAGCTTTATCTAAATTAAATACGTTTATGTAAATCGCATTCAACTGTTTAAAAGTTTTGAAGCAGTGCTTGTAGTAAACTTTAAATGGCCATAACTTCTATTTCCCTTAACCGATTTTGATGAAACAAAGATTTTACAACGCTCCTAATTATATGTAATTCACCTGTGAAAACAGCGTTCAAATCTGTTGAGTAGTTTTGAAATTATAACGCACCACACAGACAGAAAGACAGACAGACAAAAAGTGCAAATATTGTTTTTTTTTTTTTGTTTTTATTACTCTTCTTTAATTGCCCCGTAGAGGTTTTTTAGAAAAATATTTAATGTACAGACACTCGATTTTTACTGTCTTATTATATGTATAGATAGATAAGTACAAAATGCTTTTATATTAATGGAATTAACGCTAAGAGCTTTCTCTAAGTAACAAAATAATTCTAGAAAACAAATAAAAAACGAAAACAGAAAATTCCAGCTACTTTCTAGAAACATTTCTTTACTAAAATATTAAAAAAAAATAGACTTCTAAAAAATTAATACAAAACAAAAAAAGGAAAACAAAAGAAATGATGTCTAGCAGGATTCGAACCCTCTACTTAAAAATATGATCCGCTACCTCTACCGATAGGCCAACATGCTTTGCTTATTACTGCCGAAATTTCAAATGGGTTTTGTCTATAAGTTTTAAAGCAGTGTTTGAAGTAAATTTTCAATCGACCATAACTTATTTTTCCCTTAACCGATTTTGACGAAACAAAGTTTTGACAACGCTCCTAATTATATGTAATCCAACTGTAAAAACCGCGTTTAAATCCGTTGAGTATTTTCGAAGTTATAACGTACCAGACAGACATACATACATACATACATACATACAGACAGACAAAAATTCCAAAAACTGTCTTTTTGGTTTCTGTTACTCTTTTTTAATCGCACTCAATCAGTTTTTTTGAAATATATTAAATGTACAGACACTCGCATTTTAGTGTCTTATTATATGTATTGATATTCCATATAATATAAATGACATTTCGTAAATGATTCTTGAAATTTTAATTTTAGTAGGTGATTGTACCTAGGTGTATTCAATCAGTTAAGAGTTAATGGTGTTAATGACAGTATTTGTAATGACGGAATAAGATATAATAATATCCCAATAGGATACAAAAAAACCATAAAAATGAGTTCACTTAAATAAAGTCTTGACATTAAAATAATTTAGGCAATTAAAATAATTCTGGGTACTAAAGGAATGTTTGTTGTATAAGTATGACTATTAGACACAAAAGCTTCAATTATGCGTTGTCGGGTGATTGAATAATGATGAGGAATTTAGACCGCAATCACATTGGACAAGATTAATGTTTCGTTCCTGTTGTTGAATAGCGGCGACTCAGTCGATGCTAATTTCGCTGCCCATGCTCGGACGGGTGACACTTTAGTTTCCTATTTCGCTACGTTTCCATCCTGATGACTAAATTATTACCCAGTTGTAAATATAGTTTGCTAATACTAAAAAAATGTTAACTTGCAAACTGTCTCAACGAAAGTGGTTTGGTCTGAAGTATATATAGGTGCGCCGCCGGCGACATCGAGACTTTGTTGTTAAATTATGACCAATCATCGTCCACACCACCACTGGTCTTTTCTTTCCCAAGTTTCGCTATAACATAAAAAAATAAAATAAAAAGGTATCGATTTTTGTAACAATGAAGCGTGTATGTATGGCTATTGTAATTTATTGCTGATTCACGTCCGTCGTACTGTTGTTATTTCAGTTGAGTGACTGGGGTGAAGTGAAATAAATGAAACTATGTTACACACGCGATTAGACAAATATTTCATCAATTTATAGTCCCGCAATACACGGACAATTTTATGTTTTCAATAATGTCTTTTATAAAAGAATGGTCCAAGAAAATTGGAACGGAATTAAGTTTTTATGTGGTATTTTATATGCATTTGCTCTTATTTGCAAATATCGGATTATGTTGCATGTGTTGCCGGCCGCAGGCGAGGGCTAATCGTGGCGGGCGAATATTTACCGTCCCGAGGGATGCGTCATCTGATAATGTTACGAGCATGTCCCGCTATGTTAAAAATCTGTACGTTGTTCATAATGTAGTGAACCTGAAGCGTAATTGAGTTTCAGAAGTAAATTCGGAAAATAGACACTTACATAGATTAGATTTTATTTTCTGGAATTTGGAATTTCCCAATATAAGTAACTTTTTTATTATTGAAGTAGGCATATATTTTTCAACATGTTTATAATTTTCGTCTATATCCGTAATATGCTATGGACGAACAGGATCGATATGGTGGAATAGTTCTTTTAGAGCGACTAACGCACTGGGACCTGAATCAGATAATAATCGTAAATAATATATATTTTTAAACATAAAACCTACTCAATATCCTAGCTACCTAGAAAAGGACAGGCTTGTATATAAAACCAGGCTATTTTTTGTATTCTGCGTCTTATGAAAAAAAATAAGACAAAGCATATCCTTTACTAGCGTATAACATTTCTGCAATTTAAAAGAAAAGCGTTATTTATTCTTATTATATATTTGATGAGAGGTAAATTCTAACACGTATTTGTATATATTCAGTTGTAACCAAACCAAAACTCTACTTGACAAAATTTTGGTAAATTTGTATCCTGTTCTGTCTAAGAGTCATGCTGCTACACTGTAGCAACGCCAACTTGCTACACAGGCAAAAAATCTAGGCCAGGATCAGTAGCAACGAACACATAAAGTTTGCGAAAGCAGGTTCAAAAAGCTTTCCCCTATCTTAGAACTTGCAGAAGTTTGTTAGTAATATTTTACTTAGCCCGAACGCTCTTAAGTCAAAACTAGACATATTTATAGTAGCTATCTAGTTTCTCTGTGTGAATTAATCGCGATCAGTTTTAAATATTATTCTTATATTTTATATGTTCCTTTACATTATGCTTTACCCAGGAAACTAAAACCAAAAGCTCAGTTCAGGGACTAATATTGACCTTCCTCAGAAAACGCATATAGGTAGCAAAAAAATAAAAATTTTGTCCCCCAAAAAAAAAAAATTAGTAATTTAGAATAACCCGAGTTTTTGTGAGTATTCTTTTTTTTTTCCACACACTATATGTTACCCTTGAGAAAAAAGAGCAGCCGAAGACTTCTGACTCCGAGGCTGAATTTCAGTGTCATCACAGATTACAGAATACTATTCTAAGCGTAAAATTAGAAATTACTTCTTAATTTTATGATACTAGCACAGAATATATGCTAGGTATCACAAACTGTACCCCTAGTATGAGTTTTTCTTAACCCAGACGATAGCGACTTTTTTAGTTGCCTTACTATCCGCCAGAGGCGCTGTATAGGATCACCATACAAAATCGTTAACGCAGTCGCTAGCGTCTGCGTTAAGATAAACTCATACTAGGGGCAATGAGTTGTTCAAAATTCACTAGAGAACAATTGAAAAACATAGATTAATGAAAAAATTTAACAGTTTGCATTGTGTTACAGGTTACTTATTATAACAAAGAGTGCTCGTACTGGTCAATGAGAGAAGGAAATAGCTAGAGAAGAGGAAAAAAAGATGTTTGGTCGCCTCGTAAGACACGACCAACTAATAAAAACAATAAATAGAAGCGAGGTGAGGGAAAAGGAGACAAAGGAGGGCGCTACATATACCGAATAAAAGAGAAGGCTGACGTCGTATCGTATAGAGATGTAAAACGGATGTTTGAAGACCGACAGGCATGGAAATCACTCCACAGAGAAGAAAAATGTTCTTAAATACGAGTAATAAATAGATCGATATCTTTAGAATGTATAAAGGTTCTGTGTAATGCGTCATTGATATCTGTTTTGTACGATAGTCAATTACAATTTCCAACAGTTAAAAAGTATTTTTTTATTTCGAAATAAAAGTATATTTAATTGCCAAATTAAATATACTTATTATTAAAAAGCTATAAATACTGGTTAATTGGGCGTTTTAAACTACAATACCGCTGCAGCGAGGGAAACCCACACTTGAGCCGTAAATGATGATCACGTAAAGGCACAACATTAGGACAATAAAGTGGACCTTTTGCCTATAACAATCATAATGTACGAACCCTTTCGGCTTAACAACTCGGGACCGTTACGTTCCAGAGTGTGCTCGGAAAATGTCAACATTATAACATTGAACATAATTCTAAGGTACGCAATGCAAATTTTTTTAAACTACGGTAATTATCTTAAAATATTAGTTATCACTGCGAATAATCGTCAAAAACTTAAGAGCTAAGCTCTTGTCGGTTGTGTTTCTTCCAATATTGTCTAATAGAGACTTTCTTCATGCAATCATCCCTTATATTTTTATTATTAAACGGTTTTATTTAGCTTGGCCAGTTTGTTTGGGTCAAATTTTTGTGATTGGAATTTTACCCCCTTCCTGACACTAGATCGATCTAATATTTGGTACCCACTCTTAATCTTGCGTTGCATGTATCTAGAGTTAATATATGATAGTTTCACGCGCCCAACGATTTTGTTATTTGTCTGATTAATTCCCGAGATAGATGAAAAGATTGGTCCGATCTGGTAGCTAGGACATACCGAATTATTTTTTAGCTTT
Organism: Apomyelois bistriatella; assembly: GCA_947044815.1. Taxonomy (NCBI): domain Eukaryota; kingdom Metazoa; phylum Arthropoda; class Insecta; order Lepidoptera; family Pyralidae; genus Apomyelois; species Apomyelois bistriatella. Next base: position 7,502,408 of record OX345693.1, read on the forward strand.
TAGAACATTACCTACATTATTATTATTGTAATAAAACCGTTTTACATATTTTTTATTTAATTTAATTTTTATAAACAGTAACGTTGGCAGTGAGCATACAGCTAATAGAATTGGATACTAGTTAAAATGTTTAATGTTATCTTATAACTAGTCAACCGGGAAGTTAATCATCTTTTCTCTGATTGTCGTGAATCACTACAATCAGAGAAGAGATTTATTGGTTTGAAAACTATTGAGTTTGGTTGTGTACGTTGTTTCGAAAGAAATCTTCAACAAAATGGTATTTCATAAAATGAAGAGTTTCTAGTTTTACTTTTAATTTGATAAAAACACTCACACACATGATCGTAGCTGGCGCACTGTTAGCTGTCTGCATAACATATCATTACAACTTTTGTAATTGAAAATATCGATATATTATTTATTAAAGTCGTAATCAGTTATCAGATGTTTCCGAATATATATAATCTTGATGAGCGGAGGTGACAAATATTTTGACTGGCGGAATTTTCAGCACCACGGAAGTTTTCCACCCAAATGACGTAACTTGCGCGCTCGTTTGATGCTGGAAATTAACGCCACATATGAAAATGAGAATTTCACATACTTTAATAACTCCCAACGGTAATGGATGCCCCTAATAGTACGCGGTTTGTTTTATGTTTACGACGTAAATTGAAGAAAATAATAAAATTTCCTGTAGAATACCAACTTAAAGTAATGGACATGATAATAATGATGTAATATTGAGCGACGCCAATAAATAGTGAAAATCAGAAAATCTATGGTGGGACAGAACTAAGTTATATCCATATACATCTTCCGGTACAAGAGACATGAAACTGTCAAACCTCCATTCATATTTAAATTGCTCCGCAATAACTCATGATAATATGGAGGGGCTATAAAAATATCAAATACAGGCTCGGGGGCGGTCCCAGGGCCGTTTGGCTCGTGTGCTGTCAGCGTCGAATATTAAAATATTGTGTCAAAGTGTAACTCAGGTGCGAGCTTCGATAGGTACGTGTCGTTAATTTGACATTCGTGATAAGGGTAAATACGTGCACGTATTTACGTTATTTCATATTTGTGTGAAAACTATTTGTGTTTGTTGCCCAAACCGGTCAATTAATTGGTATCAAGTCATTTATTGTTCATTTGGACAAATGGTTAACAGGTATCTCCTAAGTTTATGTTTCCGTACTCAAAAAGGTAAAAACGGAACTAATAAAATCACTTTGTAGCCAGTCTATTTGTCAATTTTTTTTTGAGGAACACATGAAAGTATCAACTTTAAATAAAATATATGTTTACTCAGGCCTACAGTCTCTTTCGGCTGTAAAATATACGTATTATGTTGACGCATAATCAAAATTATAAGTCAACTTAATCAAAAGATATGACCGTAAATGTTGCAAAATTGCGAAAATATTGCGATTTCAGATGGGAATCAAAACCTATGGGGTACTTCCCGTTGAACTAGCATCATAAGATTTGGTAAGAATCGATATCATACAGTGCTTATTTAGGAATAATTCTAAAAGCTGTAAATTTTTTGTTAAATTTTAAGAAAATAAGTGAAATAAAAAAAAAAATCAAAGAAAACAATAATAGTTTTGAAGGTTAGTGTAAAATATGAATTACAATTATTAAAAATTGTTTTTTTTTTGTTTATAAATGTATAATATTATATCATTGCATTTTTTACTATGTCTAAATAGTTTCGATGTCCTGATACTGATATGCTTGGGAAGGTAACAGGGCGTCGATTCTGCTAACGTTAAGTCAAAATCGTATCAAAATAGTGTTCCAATAGTAGTGCTTTTTACACCCTATTTACAAGAGTTATGACAGTATGATGTGATGTGAATGTAGTGTGTGGTGTGATCATCAGCAGTGATATAAAAAAATATACATTTCTTGTAACTAGTGTGTAAAAAAGCACTACAATTGAAACACTATTTTGACACGATTGTGATTTAACGTTAGCAGAATCGACACCCAGTTCGTGTAGTCTCTCCAATATTAACTAGACAAGTACACAAGCTCCGAAACTTCGATTGTGCATTCTTATCTCTTGGGAATTAGACAGGCTAAATCACAACCTTACCATCCAACATTTAAGTCCTATTTGATTTGAATATCTCCAAGTAATTGAGATACCGAATAGTTTTTTATTGAATATAATAAATACATATTACAATAAAATATTTACCTAATAATTGGACGTAGTTTAGCAGAAAGGACTCAATCCACATTCACCTTGTTTCGAGATACGATTTTTTGAAGTTTAAATGAAATTTACTCATAAATTTTCTAGGTGGACATTTTCAAATTTTTCATGAATATATGTGTAAATTAGGTAGGTATTAAATGTAGTATATATAATTTTAATACACTCTTAAATAATCAAGATATTTAGAAATATATGAGTCTGGATCCTTTCTGAGAAATTGTTTTTTCCTTGGAAGTGTGTTTGATTTTATTCAGCAGTAAAGACCCACGTAGAAATAAATGAAGAAAATATATGTTTTATTCAAATAAACTACTAGTAAATCAATCATATTGGATTTTATTTTGTACAAAGAATGGGATAAATAAAGAAAGATAAACTTAAGTGCCCATTAAAAGCTTAAAACTAGAGGTCATTGAGACATAAAATAAACATAATTAAAAACGTATATTTTTTAATCTAAGTTTACTCATGTATGCTCCAATTTAAAACTTTTAATCATTTTGTGAATGGATTGGTAAATTTAATTTTTATTATATGTATGTTATAAAATTTCTATACATTCTTATTTACTGAAGTTATTTAGTAAAATATAGATTTGGATCCTTTCTGTTAAAATCATTATGTTAGATAGTGTATTTGATATAATTTAGCAGAACAGACCTGTTTATAAAACTTTATGATGATAAGGTTTATCTGAATAAAACTACTAGTTTCATTGTTTTAGCAAACATTTTGAGGATATAACATTATACAATGAACAAAATTTTGATAATAATAACTTACCTTCATTGTTTGGAATACTTAAAACCTTTAATAACATTCGGTCGTTCCTCTTCATAGTGACTATTATTTTAAAACACATAATTTAATAATAAATAGACGTGATTGCTACTATACAATGCGTGTACGCTTATGAAGATCAGTGTTGAAATATTATATTTATAATTATCTACCACAAATGGTGGTGTTATTTTTATTGCGGCTGTCTTTCATGTATATTGTATTTATCAGTAAGGCACCAAGAAGATTAGGTCCTTTCAGCTAAAAAGAAAAATAATATGCCTGAACATGTGGTTTGGTACCTAGTACCAAAAAAAAAAATTATAGTGTTTTTTTCACAATTTTTTTTCTGTGTGTTTTCACTTCGGTGCCACTTACTCATTTTCGACCATTTTGTGGATTGAGTCCTTTCTGCTAAACTACGTCCAATTTACCTAATAGATTTCTTTTCAATCAAGCAAATACGTAAGAACTATATTTTCTTTTACCCTATAGAATAATTTACCATTGACCGTTTGTTTCGGTTTAATCAATATTGTCTTTGTCCAAACATGTTTCCTAATTGCATCTTCAGTCTGTTCACACAATCTACTTTTTATCCTTGCATTCCCATAAACTAAGTTATCTTAAAAAACCATTTGTATGAACAGTGATAAAGAATAAACGAATTTTAATAATCGCATTTAAATAATTGGTTAATCCAAGTAATTTTATTTTATTTTATTTACTCTCACCTTTTGCAGTCTTTTATTAATAAAATTTATAAGAAAAGGTGACTTTAAATCGAGTAAGTATTTTTCTGCTTTCTGTCCAGTCAACAATGGGATCAATCCCATGATTGACTGGTAGAGATGCCATATGCCATTAAAACCACCATTTGTAAATTTTATTTCAAGTTTAAACCAAAATTTTATTTGCTAAAAATTAACAGACATAGAGGAAAATACATTTCTTTTATCCATACTAATATTATAAATGCGAAAGTCTGTCTGTCTGTCTGTCACCTCTTCACGGCTAAACTGCTGGACCGATTGTGATGAAATTTGGTAGGGATGTAGTTGACGACCTGAGGTCAAACATTGGCTACTTTTGGGCGCGATATAACCGAGTCCCACGCGGGGCTAAGCCGCGGGGAACAGCTAGTTATTAATATACAGATGTATAGAATTCTCCTGTCATATGCCTACAATAATTACTGCCTTGCGGACGTATCCTCATCATCGTCTATTAAAATTCATCCACACACGAACTTTCCTTCTATGAATAAAATTATATTAGATTAGGTTGCTGTTTCACTGGGTTTTTATTACAACGGTCTCTATTAAGTAGCAAAGTAATAAACCCTCTCAAAGATTTTGATTGGGTAGCGATTTTTGTTATAATAATACTTAGATAATAATATTGTGAATAATATCTCGAGGTTAATAATAATAATCTAGAGGGCAAGAAATGTAAGAAGTTTTTTTTTTCTATGTGGGAAAATACAAATTGGTTACGATGACTGCACGTCTGCCAACGAAATCGTACAAAATATGTAAAATTATAACTTGCCGAGATAAGAAAAAGTCAACAAGTTAAACTCACATTAATTTGGACGATACCTTAACGCCGTGTATTAAATGAACGTAACTTAAAAGCTTATGACACAAAATAGATAATACCTAATAAGTAATAATGTACTCTTTATTCGTTCGACAGTTAATTTATGATTTAAGTTCTATAATAAAACTGGGTTCATAGATTATTAATTTGTATTTCAATTTTCATTAGAAAAGTCAATTGCATAACATCATCCAAAAGTAATTAGAAAGGACCATTTCAAAATGGTTTTAGTATTTAGAAGTACTACAGGGCAAAGACATTTGTTGGAGGTACTCTTTATAATTTGAATTTAAGCGGCACATTACGTCGAAAATGACTGGCTATAAAGACTTCAAACGCAGACTAATCGTGGCTTCCGACCTTTCAGGCAACGACGAAGGGCCACAAGTTTCCTTACATTACTGAATTTACATATTTTCGATATTGCACTCTTCATGCGAAGATTGCGAAGCTAAAGGCTGTATTCTTGTTGACCTGAAGCCTTTTTGTAAACGTATAGAATGTTCAAAATAAACATCAGGGCAAATATTGCAATTGCAAGCGTGTTATTCCCGGTTGTATCTTCAGCTTACGCTTCAGAGCCCAGGGTACGCTATTAATCATGGTCCTGTATTGGCGGAACTGGTTATTACAATGGAGCGACTGCCGTCTGACCTCCGTAACCCTTTTTACAAAGAAACCAGACCCACAGGATCATGACCCGGGTGTATTAGTGGCCAATTAACACTATCAGATTTTTCAGGCTGCCTAAAGGCATCTGACATAGCCAAACGACTGCCATCTATCGATAACAGCCGGGACCAACGACATAACGTGCCTTCTGAAGCACGGAGGAGCGCACTCGCCGGCGCCGTCGCTTGCCGCACGCTATCATTATGAAAACGCGTGCCGCGCTAGGCAATCGAGTTCCTCATGTCACTACATAGTATAAAACAAGTCGCTTTCTCTGTCTCTATATCCCTTTATATGTGTATATGTATGCTTAAATCTTCAAAACTACGCAACGAATTTTGATGCGGTTTTTTTTCAATAGGTAGTGATTCAAGAGGAAGGTTTTTATGCCCATGCGAAGCCGGCGCGGGTCGCTAGTACTATATAAACTATAGTGAATGTAACTTCTTAACAATTTGATAGTATTAGTAAAAAAAATCAACTGATACCTTTATTTCATCTGATAGTCATCTGAACCAATTGGGATCTGTTTCTTATAATAAATGTATACGCATGTTGATTAAAAGTTTCAGACATTTCTTCATTGTTGTTCAGTGAATTCGGAGTCAAATTCGATTGAACACTGTTATTTTTAATAGAAACTAGAATTCTCTTTATTTTTTTTATCACAGTTAGTCGACGTAGTTTTTAGAACTAATTGGAGTGGGTTTTTATCTAGTTTACCACTCCATAACACCAGAGGTAAGGCCAGGGGTACGGTGGGTCTGAAGTGGTTAAGTATTATCTATATCACATTTCTCTTAAAATAAATCCACCATTATTATGCACATATATTTGATATAACATAAATTTTGGAAATTAAATACAGCGCGGACAAAGTGACAGTATACATTGCCCTCCAAAGACCCAAAATACACTCGTAATTTTTTCACTTTTGTCGGCACTCCCGGAGTGCCCTTGCTTTTTTTGTACTATTATAACGTAAAAGCTAGTAATTATTAAAGTAGTGTAGTTATTAAACTAGAATAGAATGATGATGACACTATTCATATAAAATGATATTACACGAGAGTGACTTTATTTAATAAGAAATAGGTACCTATTTAGTTTCATTCTTGAAATACTATTTTGACCTACTGAAACACTAGCGTTATTACATAAAGCAGTTTAAATTATTACCAGCACAATATACAGCCAGGGTATCTAGACACGCGGCAGCGTGTCAAGCCAAGTTCAAGCAAAGGAACTGGCTAGCCAGCGCCGAGTGTAATATTACACGAACCACTTGGTGCCACTTTTGACCCTTCTATAACTCAAAACCTCTTTAATGTAAACACATAAAACTACGTGTGTTTAATAAGATCCATCAGGACATATAGAAGCCCAAATTTCATGAAGCTAGCTCAAACGGTTATAAAGATATGAAGGTCAAAAAGTTGTAAATTTTAGCACTGACTGACTGACTTATAGTACCTAAACCTAAACTACTTCCAAATGACCTAGAAGGATGAAATTTGGAATCCAGCTCGGAAATTGTGTGTAAGCGTAGGAAAAAATCAAAAAATAAAAAAAAGTCAAAAAATAAGTGGCGTCCCCATACAAAAAACTTGTAATACCTACGCGCTAAACAACCGGCCAACAACGGTGTGTCGTCAGCGGCGCGCGGCAGCACACCAGCCAATCAGCGTCACGCTCTGACTTATATCACTAAATTAACAAAGATCAGTGCCCAAGGTTCGTTTCTCTGATTTCTTTTGAAAATAAGAAATAATATTTTAAGGTATAAATTTGTTAGTTCGAACTCTTTGTACCCTAAAAGAAACTCCAATGTGTATGTATACCAAGGTCAAGGCAATAGCGAAGTCTTATTGGTACCGATATATGTATGTATTGACTAGTCTAAGAATGCTGCTTGAACTCGCTCGCGCCTTGCACTTGTGCGCGGCTCACAGCGCTATACGACTTAAAATGCGAACGAACCAAAGTATGCTCTTAGCGGCGCTCATTCGCGCCAGCGTCCTCGTTATGCCCGGTTGTTTAGCGGAAACCCACCTATTAGATTGCGTTTAATACTGCGTCGTTCGACTAAATTTATTTGAGTTATAGATGGAATAGTCCAGATATAAATTATTCCTTTTTAGTATTGTACTTTAACGGCATTTGTGAGTTATTTAATATTACGTAAATCGTTTCTTTCAAAACCTCATTTGTTTGTAGCTCTTTTAGGTTAATTTGTCATTTGTTTATTAAGTAGGACCGTAGGAGTAAGATTCACGTGTAATTGAAATAGGAAGACACAGGAATATTAAACTAGAAAGGACAGGCCTACGTTGCGCTCTCCAGAGTTAAAACACTAGACGGAGTACACCTTATTAATCTAGACCCTAGTCAAATTAAAGTACAAGATAGTTCGATAATAGAATATAACCGCCTGAGATCGTTATATCGCCCGGACTTGGCTAATTTAAGCGTAAACAGGAAGCGAATTAAAAAGGTAGCAGATAATGAATGGGCAATGCGTACTATTATCTCTAACATTCAAGAGAATGTAGACAATAGCATAAAAAAGAAAACCACGCAGCGGAAACGCAAAAAAAAACATTAAATAGGAATACTTGCCTAGTTTTCTTTACAAAAAGTAATGATATCCCACCAAAAACATAAATGTAAAAAACGAGAGCCAAGTTCAATACAAAAATTATGCTTGGCGGTGAGCTTCGCCGCAAAAAGAATGGCGATCTAAATGAGTGCCAAGTTCTATGCAAAATCGGAAATATGTTTTTATAGGAACAAAATAACATTATGAACAAGTATTAAACTCTATTTCTTTGCTTTATTAGATACCTATAACAATTGCTGTTATTTAAAAATGTGAGATCTTGAAGTAGGTTAGATTTGACTTGGCCAGTTTTTAACACAATTAAAATGTTGAATAACTTTATAAAATGACTTATGTAATGAAAACTGGCCAAGTCAAATCTGACCTACTTCAAGATCTCACATTTTTAAATAACAGCAATTGTTATAGGTATCTAATAAAGCAAAGAAATAGAGTTTAATACTTGTTCATAATGTTATTTTGTTCCTATAAAAACATATTTCCGATTTTGCATAGAACTTGGCACTCATTTAGATCGCCATTCTTTTTGCGGCGAAGCTCACCGCCAAGCATAATTTTTGTATTGAACTTGGCTCTCGTTTTTTACATTTATGTTTTTGGTGGGATAATCTATCTATCTTTGTATGGTTGTATGTCAGCTGTCATCTTTGTTTCTTTTGAACGTCCGTTGAGGTAGGGCGGCGCGCAGCGGCGGCGCGGCTTCCCGTTTGGCGCAAAATAACGTCTGTACAGAAAATATAAAAAGCGCTTTTAAGCACTATCTAGGACATCAAGCAAATTTTACCTGCTAGCTAGTTATTTCACCTGCAAAGTAAATAACGAGGCTCTCGTTTTCCGATAAATTATCAAGTAAGAAACCGCAGGTTTATCGAGAATACTAGCTTATATTCAGAACTATAAAATACAATTTAATACTTTATCAGAATAACCGGATTTATATCTATATTTCGATTAAAACCTACTTGTATTGTTCAATATAAATATATCCCTCATTCACATAATAAACACAAAATCTCAAAAATTACTGGATCTATAACGTTGAAATTTTGGCAGTTACCTAGTTCTAGAAGGTTTCAGCTAAGTCGATTAAAAAAGTTAAAATAGGGGTATATAGGGGTGTATAAAAGTATTCACCTACATATAAATGAATACATTTATGTCATTTTCTCTTCTAGAGTTCATTGTTCTGTAATCTCGTGACACACTAACACCTCTCAGAGAATTCACGTTTACATTTTAAGTAGGTAAAGGTACATACAATGGGACGAACATAAAATTGTAACACCGGCTCTCGGGCCACTTCCAACGCAAAGTTTCATTGTGCGAACCGCTATAAAATACCCGTAAAAATTTATAAAGCTACTCAATAAAGTAAAGACTTACAATTTTGTGAGTTTAATATTTCAGGTTAACGCTGAATATGCCATCGTTAAGTTTGTAGAATATAGTTTGAAAATTTTAAACACCAGTTAGGGTTTATGGGCCGTGAATCAGCAGGAATGAGTTTAATGAGGCTTTCAGGTGCGTAATAAGATTACACGGAAGTACAGATTTAAAATTCACTGACTATTCTGAAATAAGTAAGTAAAGGTTAGTTTGTAAAATGATGTTGGAAAAGTTTAAAATATGAAGGAAATAAAAATTGCGTGTATGTTTAATCAAGTTTCTGTGGAAGTTACACCAAAAACTATTTCTTATGTAATTGTCCCGTGTGTAGTGAGTGAGTAGTGAGGTGAGTTGTGACGCAAGAACCTAGTTTCATTCCTTCCGGTGTCATTCCGTCTACGCGCCTCGGCGGTCGCGACATAAAATAAAAAGATTGCAAAATACACTACCTCGGTCTAGATCACAAAATCTAGTGGTGTTTGACTTTATAACTGGAGGTCGTGGGGAGTCCTATATAGAAAAACTTTGTACGAAAATGTCTTGCTTGGGTCTATGATAATCTTATTTAAAAAACCTACACGAAATTGATGAATGAACAAACGTATTAAAGTATAGTTTATATGTACTGACTGTATCATCCACATGATAGACTCCAACATATACGGGATAAAAATAGGTTGAAGTCCTACTTAATGACAAATGTTACCTTGAGGTAACAAAAATCATCCCTGCTTAGAAAGGGAGTACCACGCTTTTACAACCGTTATAAGTTGTATATATATTTGTATCTATAATTGTATAATCCAAACAAATATAAATGCAAAAGTGAGTTTGTTTGTTAGATTGTTTGTTACGCTTTTTGACAGAATTTCGGTCTATGAGTTATGAATGGCTAGACCCGGTTTCTTATTGGTTTTCTCCCCAGCCTTTTCCTTCCGAGCAGGTTTCATCTCTCTTCTATCAGAAGTTATTGCGAGCTTCTTATCATCATTTTAACCGCAAAACGTTCATTTTTAGATGAAGACCCCATGGATATACAATCTGACAAATATGAAACGACCGTGAATTTCATCAGACCGTCTGATAGCGTTCCTATTCTAGAACCTTTTTGTCCTAGTAGCCATCTTTTAACTGATGAGCTGTTTATACATGTTATAATTCTGTACATTTTTAATTTGCTGTCGAACACTTGTTCCATTAGTCAATCTACTTTTAGTCTGTCTGTACTGAAAGTGGGTCAATGGCCGAACTGCCGAATCATATGAATGAAATATTAATTAAGGGTATAAAGAGGGTGTTCATTATGATTGTGCGGGTAAGATATGAATCCTTCTAATATTAAAAATGTGAACATTAAAAATTACTTAAATATGATTGATGAACTGTAATTTCGTGTCATTATATCAGTTATGTAATTTAAACGATTATTTTGGGTCAAACAAAAATCTATCTTTTTATGGTCTCTGTTTTGTTTTAAAGGCAGACTTTTCAGCCATTGTTAAAGGTTCTACAGTTCTATACATATAGAACTGTCATAAATAAAGTAACGAAGAATATATTTTTTTTATGTTTAATTTATAAAATATGGATAAATTTAAAAGTAAAATTTTATGTTATTTAGTTGTGAGATAGATTTATTTTATCTGCAAAAAATGACATATTTAAGTACGAAGTAGGTAATCACTAAACAATGTATATGTTTTTAATAAATACTACTACTTTTATATATTCTTTTTGATGGTAATATGTGACGAATAAATTTTACGTATTCAATTTTCATGTAAAATATGTACCAATAGAAAATTAAGTCCATAAAACTTCCGTTTGATAAAGAAATAAATGAAAATATGCTATAGTTTTATAAATAGCGGGTTGTGAGGTGAAGGATTATGTTTCAAAGCCGGTCCATTAGTTGGGCGGGCGTAGTAGCGCGGTGGGCGGTCTGACGCATGCATATGTATGACAGAATATGTTGGCTTGTATTATGTATGAGATATATATTTAAAAAAATATCCTGATAGTATTTGTTCAAACTGGATTAACTAAAACGTAAGGTCATTAACTTTTTTTCGAGATACGTTATCCAAGGGGCTTAGAGCCAGCGACACGGTGCATTTACTTTATGCTAATAAGGCGTGCTTAGCTGAGCAGTCAGCAGTTTGCAGGAGCGGATAGCGAGCTGCACCTTATCGGAGCGAGCGAAGGACGCCTTCGAGGGATGATGGGAGGCGGCCGTCGAGGGCGCGGGCGGCTCAGTGCTGGCCGCGCCGCCGATCCGGACGAACGCCGCGCACCCCGTCCTTGCGCGCAGCCTACAAACATCACGCGCCCCTAAATATTCATTACATGTCAAACCGACTCACGTGGAGACACTGGTGAAGTTTCGTGAACGGAATGACACTAGAACCACTTGAGTGACAACCTAACTGGTATGCTTACTTTGACAAAAGTTTTTCTTTGATGTGTTCGCTTCAGCTGACAAAAGTTTACAAATACGATTTTGGTCGAAGTCGCGATTGTAATAAAATTCAAATTAGCATTAGTAGGTGGTATCGTTTACTTTTTTCATCTGTTTAATGACGCTTTTGTCAGGCGAGCTTTAGTTGTAGCCATTACGACATAAATACACTACTAGTTTCTGTTTGTATACTTTATGTACAACATGTAAGATTGATCTTACAAACAAAAAGGACTCTTTTACACAAAGAAGGTAATGAAAGGGATTTGATGTCAACATATTCATTGACACGCGAGGAAGTTGATTGAAATATTCAAGGCAATTAATATTTGTATTTTTAAAAGTTCCAGTTGTAACGTATTGAAAAATAAGCATTAATAAGTTTACTTATTGCTTTATTTGTTTATCCGGCGGGAGTCGGCGCATTTCTTATATGAATACTACAGCGAGCGTTGTTCACACTATTATTTATTTTGCAATTCTTGTATTGTACGTGAGTGAATTTTTCTCTCGGTTCTCCTTTTTTGTCATGTTTGGTCAACCATATCTCAGATCCGATGATGATATTTAAGATTATATAGATATTTTTCCGGCGAAGATTATATGCACCACTCGGTCCTGTAAACTTTCAGGTCTCTTTATGGATTTGGATTCGGAGTATATAAGAAAAGTATGGGGAAGGCAACTGAGATCTAAATGGGTACAGAGATGAACATCTCCTCACTCATCATCATCTCTGAACCCATTTAGTTCTTTTGTTTCGATATTTAAAATAAACTCATGCGCACGGGCCCAACGCCTAACGCCCTGTTCTTGTGTCTAAGACGAGGGCGGGCGGATCGGGTTAGAATTTACTTTTTACTCGCCTTATAACAATTTTTATTGATACAATAGGTAGACAGGCGTATGGTGTTATATGAATATACAAAACACACGTTGCCGCCTTGAAAAAAAATCTTTTGATATCGACTTCAAAACTTCAAAATTCTTTATCAAAGGATGTATTTTTTGTTTCTAACAATGGACACCGTCAAACGAAGTTGTTAATGACTTTTCAACTCTATAAATAATGCTTAATTTGCATATAACAAAGAAAGGGGCCGTAAAACAGACTACTATATTTCCTCTATACTACATAGACCTCTTTTCCAGGTTTATTTCAATAATTCTATCTTGAAAGAGCGTTGACATTAGTCAGGCGGCCAGTCAAAAAAAATCTTATTTTTTATTAACCTTCAAGTCTACCTAATTGGAAATATATGAAATGCCAGCCCAAGTATTAGACATCCTGCGGCAATTAATGAATATTGAAATAAGCATGGTAGATGTTTGATGTGGTGATGATGACGAGGTTATTTTACTTATTTTAGCGAGCTGGGTTTGGTTAAACTAAGGTTCCGAAACCGGAACAAGGTTGTAACTAAGGAAACAAAAAATTGGAAAAAAAAGCATAAGGACGGAATATAAAAACGATTACCTTTTCGAATTTTCTTTATAATCACGTGTTAAAATATTTGCAATGAAACCGTTCGTGCATGCAGCAAAGACATTAAGATTTGTTACGCTTTCCCGTTTGACTTTCTACGGGGATATTGCGATTTGTCATGAAAGGGCTTACTTCAACCTTTTCAGGTTATTAGGTTATCATAAACGGCCCTTAAGAAATTTGTATTTACCTTATATATATACTTGTACCCACATATTCTTTAAACAAAATAGGCATTGTACTAAACATGGTGTAGGATTTTAATTTTGCATAAAAATATATTTTTTTAAAGATTTGTTTTCTGAATTCTCTCTGTATTTTAATGCGTTGCTGGTTGCATCTGTGCCAGTATGACTTCGGAGCTAAATCATCGATTAATTAATATAACATCATTAAAATTTAATGACTCTTTAATCTAATTCTGTCTAACTTACTTTGGGGCTACTTAATCTGTGTGATTTGTGTATATTATTTATTATACCTCTATATTCTTATTTGCATAAGGAAATTCAAGACGCCTTTTCCTTTGAAAAGTTTGTTGTTATTATAATTAAGGATTTACGTAACTAATTAGAATGGATTATACAATGCTCTTGATAGGCGCTTAATATATTTCATTTGAAAATATGCGTGTTGATGAAAATTTTTGTAATGTGATGTCTATGTATTTGTATCAACTATAGTTCATTATAATTCTATAAAATAAATATTGTTAAATTTATTATCCAATAGAACTCAGTATCTTATATAAGTTGTTCAATTTGATACGTGTCCCACACAGTCTCTATTTGGGCTGAATTTCAGTTGAGCCGGCTTTTCTTTGCGCCATTGAACATTAGGTGGTATTTAGGTTAAGATCTGCACGCCCGCTTCCAATTATGTTGATAAAATCTGGTGCGTAGGTGTATTTTGAGAATAGTTTATATATTATTTGACCGAACCAATACCATCAAACTGTATACAACTTATATATGGAGAAAGGAAAGCCAATAACAATAACCGATCCAATCATGAAAATTAATGAAATAGAATCTTAAGTAACTCATGTTGGCAAAAAATAAATTACCTTATAGCGAACTCTGGGTTCCGAAGCAGTATGTCTTGGGATGCAACCCAGAAAGCACTATGATTAGAAAAAAGAGAAGAACACCAACAAAAAGTACTTAGGGATGTAACCTGATCAGGTTAGCAGTAGTAGTAACTTATGGACAAAATGACAAAAGTTAGTTAAGCTATCTTCGCTCTTATTTGAAAACAATAATAAATAAGCATACCAAATGCAAAATAAATAATCTATATACCTCTGGCAGGGGTAATGTAATTGGAAAATTTTAATGTAACACCTTGTATACTTACATACATTTAGCAAATAAATTGATTGATTGATTGTAGGTCCAGAAAATCTTTCCTCATCCAGGGGATTAACAATAAATATATATGTTTAAATTATTATATTGACAATGATTTGAGCATCACTATATGTTTACATAATAAACGCTGTCAGACTACGCCAGTGCGTAATAAATCATCAAGATATTCGTGTCATACCAATACTGCTCGGTTATGTATACATGATACGTGAGTCTTACTGTATCAATCATTCTCCGTCAGTGCTTGCGATCTGCCACATTTATTGTTACGAGGGACGATAATGTAATATTGATTATCGATTTTGATCGAGACATTTCTGGTAACCAATTCTTTTGCTATTCCTTCTGAGGGTACGTGTATAATTTTTAATATCCTATTTTCATACTACACCTAATTGCTCCCGTATCGAGAGAAAACATGACAGCGGTACGTCAAAAAACGCTGCTAAATATCCTGAAGACGGCTTGGGGAAAAGTGACAGGATATGTTCCGTTATAAGGTTCCCTATATGCCTTCTATGTGTGTTTACAAATATAATATAAGATAGTCGTACAACAAATATGTGAAAACAATTATGTATTTCTTCAGGAATTTATCATGTTACAATACTTATATCTAAACTTACATGATGACTTAATTATATGAGTATATCTTTCGGAGATTTAAATTCGCCCGCCTGTGGTCCGGTAAATAACCTAGGCAATAATTTCAAGAATCCATATTAAGCTTTTTAAGTACAAACTTGTTAAAAATAATACAGAGATATATATTTGGTATTGAGCCATTTCCTAAAAGACAAGATTTTAGCGCAATTGAACGAATTACACGCCGTAAACAGCCAGAATAAATAAAAGTATAATTACCATTTTATAATAAGGACAAAGCAGAAGTAACTGAATACAATATCCGAAACCAAATAACTGACCTCGAAAGCTTTTTCTGTTTTACCAATACTTCACTGGAAAATACATTAGTCTTCACTCACGTGGGCTTCGTTTCTGCGAAAAGGTCGCATGTAGACGATTTCAGGTAAATCAAAACGTATTTTATACCATCCGACGAAATGCGCAACATATCGATTTAAGTCGATAATGGTTAATAATATATTAGATGGGTACTGACTAGCTTTTGAGCATGATTTTGCCTCGACTATTTAATAATATTTCGAGAATGAAACTAAACTTACGCCATATTACAACCACATAATGTCCACTATAGGACACGTGCTTCCCACTTTTGAAGGGTTTATGTTATTCTCATTGCGCTTGGCAAACGTTTTGCCAAAGTTTTCCGTTTTTGACAGCGTTTCGTTAGCCTGGATTTATTTTGAAAGTAGATTTTAGATGGTTATCCTGCTTTTAGAGGTAATCTTATATGCAGAGGACCTTTGATAAGACTTCTAATTCGTCTTGGGAACAACATAATAAGAATCAATCAACCCAGCTCTGGCTCAAATTTTCATGAAATTACCTAAAATTTTTCTTTATGCGATCCTGTGATCGATCTAAGAAAAATTGTGGCAAGTGTTGGAAATGAGTTCCATGACATTAGTTTGTTTTACACGAGCCCGTCGGTAAAGTATAACGTCAATTATTGTCGTCTCTCTTAGCGTTTCCTGGTTGGATCCGCTGATTGTTTGAGAGCTCAGGATTTTCATTTCAATATCGCATTGTTTTGGCATTTTTGTGTTAGCACTGGCGAGGATTTAAAGTTATTAAGACATATATAGTTATGATAAAATTTATTACCGTGAACTTAAAATTATTTCTTCTTTTTTGAATAATGTTGTCATAATGTTTATTATTATTTCGAATCTCGTACAGAAAGATTTTATTTTGCATCAATTAAAGTTTCAATGGCGAAGGTTTATTGTTCATTGATCAATATTACAAAGTTATATACTAAATAAGTATTTGAACATGCACACGATTCGTATTTGTAACTGCGTATTCTAGTACGAAAAGAGATTAGTCGATATTTCTGTTATGTAGTCGTAAAAAGTACAACGTGTCAGTGCATTTCGATGATATTTGTTCGCATTCAGTTGTACCCAACCCGTACAAAGTGTATGAAAGTGATCCATCAGAGTTACAGCGTTGCATGCGTGCGGCTCGCCCACACAGGGCGGGGTTTCAGTCACAGAGAACGGTAAACCAGACCAGAAGTCTTTGTATTCTCCTCTGATTCATGAAATATGGATACCAAATAATCAGGGTTTACAAAAGAAAGAGGTTCTCAGTTCTGTTAGTATTACTCACCGGTATCTTGGCATCTACCAATAGACCGTTCACCGTTAGCTAGTTTGTTCCGTCCTAACGCGATTCGCAAGTAGTTCTATGGTGCTATCGAAATAAATAATGAGACTTAAATGTGCATGATATGCAATGTTTTAATTTTGTTTTATTTTCTCTTTATGCAATAAACATAATGCATTATTTATTAAAAGATTCTATATATGATTTGGTAAACAATTCAAATTAATAAAATAAAATATAGTAACTTACTTTTTGGATATTATTAATTAACAAGAATATAAAAATTTAAGTATCTACTTCGATATCCGATCACGTTCAATTAAATCGTATTATTAATTGAAAAAATACAATATCTCTTTATTACGATCTGAAAGGCAATTTAATAAATCTTTATCAATCGATCCCTCCGTTGACAGGTTCTTTATTTTCTTGTCAGGATAGCTGAACACCTGGCCTGGTACTCATCATCAATCGTAAGGAATAATATCAAAACATTGGAGCATCAATCCTCGTCGTGTGGGCAGTTTGTCAAGATTCATGCGATAACGCCAAACTTACGTTACCCATGTTTTCGTGGAATGGATTCAATAGACAGTAAAAATGTCCAAACTTTTCCAACACTGACAAACATAGTGTTTATTGCTTGTTCTTGGACAGATTTAAGTCTTGCCTTTGTTAGAGTTTCAAAATTCTTTTATTAATACTCTGTACATTTCCTATTAAACGGTAGCATATTAAGACTAAAACTTCAAACTTTACAATCCCATAGAGACTTTTAGCTGGAAAGTTTTCTTAAAGCTAGAGCAAGTAAGATGAGCAAGTTAACATTATTGGGACTGTTTAACAATGAGATAAAATTGCGTTATCTTTAAAGTTCATAATTCTGTCTTGCAATCAATTCTGTGCAAGTTTTGCTCTTGTTGACATTCTAATAATTTAATGTTTGTTGAAGCTGTGAATAGCTTTCATAAGGGATTCCAATGGTCGGGCTATCACATCCAAACTGACGGTAGTTTCGCATAGTTTCATAGTTTCCATCAAGTGTAGTTTGATTGATAAGGGTTGGGCGGCTGCAATCCCGCGCGGTCACGTGCGCGCTCCGACGCGCGTGATTTCCAAACACATTCGTCTGAATCATGGTTTGCCGTATCTCAACATCTGTTTCTCACCTAACTCAACAAAATACCTACCAGAAATAAATAACATGTTTCGTGTAGGTTTCTGCGCTTTCCGAGCGAGGACAGGACAGTATCACACTTGTTGGAGTACGTACGACGTGCAGCTTGCGTTTCCGCTTTGCAAGCAATTTGCGTAACTTTCAGCTCGCCAACCATCCAATTTTGTATCAATGGATACGACTTTAAAATACCTAGTAGAGCATAATTTTACGGTAAATGTGTCTTTAGAAATTTTGTTGCAAGAACAAAATTTTTGTTTATTTTTTCCGGTTGTGTTTTTTTAAGACGGAGTAAATCGAGACGTAACATTCTCCAAAAGAAACTCATATAAAATCTTGAGGCGCCAAAGAACCCCTATAAGATTTGCGTGGGCCTGTTCTGTAACGCATGTAGTTATATGTTGAAGTACTTTCAGAAAAGTCGACAACAAAGTTGGCACCGTAGTCTATTGTGGAAGTGTCGGTCCATTGTTGACGTTAAAAAAATCTACTGAATAAGAACAGCTGATCAAGGAAAGACAAAGCTCTGAACCTTTTCAGTGGCCTCATTTCAGTTTATTATCAAAAAGTTTCATTAGGGAAAAGTTGACGGATACTTGCGCCTTTATTGTACAATTCATTTGTCTGCGAGCGCAAACCGCGTCGTGGTAAATAATGGAAAGCTGGCGTCCAGCTCGCTATTCTACAAGATTATTGTGCTTTTAAGTTTGTCTTGCTTCTCATTAGGTATAACGAAACGTAACATTTTAGTCTTTGTACTTAAGTCATAAAGTGTAAGCTATCATTAAATCTAAATAGTAAATGGCTAAGTCAAACCTCTACGGTTTTTAGGCATCTTGTACATTGTACAAGTTACAGTACAGTTATATATTATAACTATATACTTATATATTGATGTTGTATTACATACGTAAACAAATAAAAATAAATAAGTAATGTTTGTCATTGTCATGATTTCAGAGTATATGCTTTTAATGGTCAATGAATTAAAACTTGATTAATGGCTTTTATATTTTTTCATACCTATTTAGATATCTTATTTAGTTTTGTAGAAAGCTTCTTTGTGTATTTAAAGGTCTTACAAGGAAAATACTTATTTGGATTTCAAATACACTGCAGGCTTTGTCGTTATGGTACGTACATATTGTGGTTGCGTAATAACACTGTCACTATTAATACTTAAATCTTTTAAAAGTATTCAATTTGATCTATACACATGAGGTATGTGTTAAAAGACGACCCATAATAAATCGCAGAATATAAACTACACTAGGATTTCGATAAAGGTTGAAAAGAAGACGTAAAGTAAATTAAAAACGGTATAATGTTATCTATATATATATAAAAGAAAGTCGTGTTAGTTACTCCACTTATAACTCAAGAACGGCTGAATCGATTTAGCTGAAAATTGTCAGGGAGGTTATTTAGAACCAGGAGAAGGACATAGGATACTTTTTATCCCGGGAAAAAGATCCCGAGGGAAGTTCACGCGGGCGAAGCCGCGGGCAAAAGCTAGTTTGTAATATAGCTAGAAACACAAGTAAAAACTAAAAATTCTTTAATACATTTTTTTTAATTTGTAATAAAGGTCAAATAAAATCTTGATTTCTAAGATTTATTGTTTTATTTAAGTAAATTCATTGCGGACAACACGGAACTTGATTAAGCCTCTTAAGCTTGAATCCTAATGAATTTCATTAAACCCAATTCAACACTAAGACGAGTGTTTTTAAAATCAAATGTCGTGGTAATTTGTACTGCTGTTTATTAAATTAATAAAAGCAAGACAATGGGTAATATTAGGGAATAGACGAAGGCGGAATGTTTTCACACTAACTATTTACTAGGATACGAAGAAATCAATGAAAAAATTGTTTAATTATGTTTATTCTTTGTCATTAATAAAAAGCTAAGATAAATTAAACTATCTATATTTGCCGTATGCTATATATTTCACTAATAAAATGCTGCGCTTTAACAAAACTCTAATTTGATGTTAGTTACAATTTTCAATCCACGTAAGGTACAATCGGCCGGCAAGGCCAACAGTTTTGCAAGGCCCAAGCGTTTATTATATACGTTACTAGCGACCCGCCCTGGCTTCGCATTGGCATAAAAATCTTCCTCATAAATCACTCTATTTATTTAAAAAAACCGCATCAAAATCCGTTGCGTAGTATTAAAGATATAAACATACAAAAGGTTATAGGGACAGAGAAATCGACTTTGTTTTATACTATGTAGTGATAGTGATAGGACATATTTTCCAGTTGTTAATATAATAAAAAATACCAACTTTATTTTTTAGATTTCTCTATATGACAAACGATTAAATAAAATTTTAATAAAATAGTAGAAGTAATACTTACGTAAGTTTATCAAAATCTGTATAAACAGACGTAGGAATAATGGAAGATAAAACTATAAGTATAGCATTCAAGTAAATCTTGTAATCTTATTGAGTAGAGGCAGTAACTGCTAAATCCGTTTTATTACAGCGTAAAAATTTTTGATTGCTTCTTCCAAATAAAACCGAATGAATTCCCGCCGGAGTTTCTAAACGATGCAGCTCAGGAAAATCACTTTTGACAAGCCAACATTAATTTTGTTTAATATTTTTTATAAAATTAATGTGAAAATTAGATATACCTTGCAATTTATCTGAAATTCCCTTATCAAATTGGCACTAATGCTTACATTCGAATCACGTCGACTTCAATCGACGTCGGTGTCTTTATGGTAATAGTAAAACCAATCAAATTTTAAAACACGGCCTTTATAATACTCTTTGACACACTATGCAGAACCAGAGCAAAAACAAAAGACAAAGCACATCAAAATTAAAAAAGTATAAAAACATAAATAAATATAAAAAGAGGCTGATTGAGCCATCGATGCTTAACAGTTTAAATACGTATTAAGGGTATCTACCTAAAAATTTGTATTTTTATATGGTAGTTTGACTTGCGTGTTGCTAATTCTATAAATTTCTCGGCTACATCCATAATGAGATACTTAAGTACATAGGAGTAAAGTAAGATCTTGTCTTGCTACTAGTTTTTTCCCATAGCCTGATTTGAAATACTGTTGCTGGTGGTATCTACGAAAAGTTTCAACTTTCTTGTATCTATACCAGTTGGAAATATGTGCTTTAAATATTCTTCTTTCTCCTGCCCCATACCATACCCAGTTCATTTATTTCTTTAAATATAATATAACAAAATATGCCTAAAGGCAGTCTCTACCTGTTCATTTGGGATTTATTTCATTGGTTTAGTCTTCGGCTTCGATATTTATATTTTGTGTTAATGAATAGTGCCATTACTGTTTCTATGAGCTATTATTGGATGAGAGTGAGTGTCTATTATTTTATTGTCTATTTAAAAAAAATAATATCTACTTATTGTTTCAGGTTAATGCGCGTGGCGAGCGAGTGAAGCGAACAGAACACGTGACATTTGCGTGTCTCCTGATTACCAGCCATCATCGAAATGGCCGATGACAGTCAATTACGAATAATAAAATACCTCTAATGTACAATTTTTCCCATAAGCCATTAAATTTTGACATTTAGCGTCTAATATCAGTAGTGGAGTGAATTAGTCTTTATTAAGTTGCATTGAGTGACGTTACAATTAATTGTGTTTAACGGAAGTAGGTCGTGGCGTCGACGTCTTTTGAGGAGGTAAGAAATCGATTGAGCAAATAACCTGAGTTTCATTAGCAGATAGTACGAGGGTGATAAACTCTAACGCACGTTATTAAAGCCAAAAATACCATATTGAATTTAATAATAATTGTTACTTTGATGAAACTATGGGTTAATTTCTCTCTCCCAACAGTTTGGCATGTAAGTATCGTTTTAAAAGCAAGTGAATTCAAGTCAATTTTATTAGAAATACGTAAATATAAATTATAATTAAATATTTATATTTTTATATTATTACTACAATTGAGGAGCTCGATAGCTTAGCGCGGCGCGCGTGTTCGTAACGATAGCACGTGTCAAGCGACGGCGACGGCGAGGGCGCGGCCATGTTTGCATTGGTCGCCATTAGTAGCTTCTTGAGCTCCTCTGTGCTTCGGAAGGCACGTTAAGCCGGGACCAACGTCCCGGCTATTATCGGTTAATGGCAGTCTGGTTTCCCTGTAAAAAGGGTTACAGAGGTCAGACGGCAGTCGCTCCATTGTAATAACCAGTTCCGCCAAATCAGGACCATGATTAAAAGTGAACCCTGGGCTCTGAAGCGTAAGCTGAAGATGCAGCCGGGAAACAAGCTCGGACAAAGAAGATTATTATTACAATTGAAAAAATAATATCTATAAAAAATTAACCCAAGAAAATATTATCTACTTATGTCTTAGTTGTCCATTATCAAAAATTCATTAATGTCGTGCACACAGCATGACAAAGTATCAAGTTTTTCAATACTTTTACAAATTGTTTCTTTGGCAACTCTATAATCTTTTTAGGTAAATAATTGTTTGATACTTTTGTCGCCATAAAAATTCAATTTCTTTCAAAATAGTGGGGTTTTGCACTTAGGTAATTCCAAACCAGTAGGATCTCTATGTTACCGACGATTTACATCACCAAACCTAGTAAAAAAACTTCAAGTGTGATCTAATAAAGATTCCGATTTCAAAAATGTACATGGAAATTAATACGAGACCTTGATGAACACTAGCGCTAGCGCCACCATCATTTAAACATCATTATTCACTGAGAACACAAGTTATCAAAAATCCCTGTTATGTAATTAAGGTTCTGGATCTGAAGTAAATTTTAATCATATTAAATTATAATTTCATATAGTTACAAATTGAAAAACTGCTAAAAGTGGCTGTTTTAAGCAATATTGCAATTTGTAAGTATAGCGAACTATAGTTTAATAATTAATATATTTAAAATTAACTTCAGATCCAGAACCTTAATTATTAACACGGATTTTTGATAACTTGTGTTTTCAGTGAATAATGCTTTTAAATGATGGTGGCGCTAGTGTTCACCGAGGTATTACCTTAAGGTAAAAATATTTTACTAACACAACTTACTTAGTTTTAAATAATGATAGTCGCAAACAGTGGTAAATATCGAGTGAGTAAATTACATAAGTTCTTCATATGAGTTGAGTGTCAACGCAATTTTCAAAAAGGTTGTATTCAACTGCAGCTCAAAGTAAATTGGCGCACGTTTGTATAGAATAGCCGAGAGGGTGCAAGTGGCGAAGGCTTTATTCACTGTCCCGCGGAAATGTTCGTTGCAAAATATAAATTGTGCGCTCGAAATTATCTCTACGCTTTATGACACAAACCAGAAAAAACTTGTGCACCATATGTGCTCTTGTTTCGCTTTATTTTCAACAATTTAATAATAGTTTGGTACAATGGTTACAACATGAGTATTTACAGTTATCAACTAGTTACTTTTGTTATCACAGCATCAGCTTTTTGTAAAACATTTGGTGAAATTGCTTTTCTTATCACCCGCGTCTTCACCCACGTGAATTTCCCACGCGAACAGTGCTTTTTCCCGGGATGAAAGATATCCTATCTCCTTCTCAATACTTTATATGTGTATGCGTTCTATAATTTCAGGAAGATTAGTGTAGTAGATAAGACGTGAAAGCGTAAAAAACTAATAAACAAACTCACTTTCGCATTTATAAAATTAGTTAGGAGGAGAGGATATTATTACATTAAATCTTAGATAATAACATATGCTATTTGAAACTACATCTGATAATAAATCATTTATACTTTATAATCAATTAATCTGTTCAATCTAACAGGATAATAAAAACGAATAAAATGGGGTTTTCCATTATTCGATTCGCTGCTGTCGGATGAAAAGCAGATATCTAACGTATCAAATATTTTGTGAAAAGAATATGGAAACAATAACCGTTAGTTAAAGTCGGGTGTTGTTTAGGGAAGGCGTGGTTCACTATCTGCCGTTCACACGGGGGGACTCCATCACAAAACTCATTTGGCATTCGGCCACCTACAATGCATCGTGCAGCGAGCCAGTTTAAAATACCAAGCTTTTTTCAACGCACAAATTTGGAAATTCCAGCTATACTCTATATTTTAGTAAAGATTAAGATAAAATATATTTTTTCGACCAACGTTACAATCAAGACTATAATAGGGACAATATTTACACAGCTTAAAATATATATATTACTCATTAGAAGTTACATTTATATGAGAGGAGTCATCGAACGATAAAAACAACACAATGAAGTATATGATAAGATTTAATAAGTGAAGTAAAAATTATAGTTTTACATTACGTTTTTGATAAGAAAGACGTGTCACTAGCTAGAATAAGAAGCAAATCTAAATTTAAAAATACAATCTTGTTTATATATAGTAAGATAACTGTGAAGGTTTACTTATCTATTTATTTATGCATGTATGTATATCTAGCTAGTCTTAATTTGACGTATTCTCTAGTACAAGTATTATACTTCTACCCTACTTAAAAGCATCCTCTCTCTCACTCGCTAGTTTACTATAAGACATCCCTTTCTGGGATAAGTCTGCCAATATACTTCTGAATTGAATTGAATTGAATTTTTAATTGTATGCTTTTGTATTTACTTTATTTTTGGTACAATAATGTTATTACAAACAAACAATCCATAGAGGTTACCCACAGCACCTCAGTTGCCTCTTCCAACAATTAAGCTATCGAATAACTTTATTAATTCAAGCGATGGTCGAACTAATGTCAACATCGTGAACATGTCTCTTTATTACTAAAACTAAACAACAAGCCGTTTGGAACGTAGTAGGCAGGTACTATTATTAATTATGTGGTATGCAAATTTCCGTTAAATTTAAATTTTACTATATCTCTATTGGTAATGTTACTTTATGTAGAACAAGATTATTTATTAATGTCATTACATCCAAATTCCATCTTTATGCGGATGATTTACAACTGTATCAACATTTTCATGAGAGTGAAGTTGAGACAGCTATAGCTGTGATGAATAATGATCTTCGCCGTGTATCAGAATGGGCAAGATGCTATGGTCTTCGAGTGAACCCTGCTAAGTCACAGGCTATGATTATTGGCAGTAGTTACATGTGTAACAGAATAGACGCAGAAACCTTGCCAAATATTTATTTTGAAGACTGCGCCATCTAGACACGCGGCAACGTTGAACTTGTCAAGCAAAGGAACTGGCTAGCCAGCGCCGAGTGTAATATTACACGAACCACTTGGTGCCACTTTTGACCCTTCTATAACTCGAAACCTCTTTAATGTAAACACATAAAACTACGTGTGTTTAATAAGATCCATCAGGACATGTAGAAGCCCAAATTTCATGAAGCTAGCTCAAACGGTTATAAAGATATGAAGGTCAAAAAGTTGTAAATTTTAGCACTGACTGACTGACTTATAGTACCTAAACCTAACCTACTTCCAGATGACCTAGAAGGATGAAATTTGGAATCCAGCTCGGAAATTGTGTGTAAGCGTAGGAAAAAATCAAAAAATAAAAAAAAGTCAAAAAATAAGTGGTGTCCCCATACAAAAAACTTGTAATACCTACGCGCTAAACAACCGGCCAACAACGGTGTGTCGTCAGCGGCGCGCGGCAGCACACCAGCCAATCAGCGTCACGCTCTGACTTATGGTACAAAATTATAAGCGGTAGCGATTTACTTAAAATTTAGCGGGTCGGTTGGTTTATACCTGCATAGTAGTTATCTTATAGTCCACGGCTCACTAAATTAACAAAGATCAGTGCCCAAGGTTCGTTTCTCTGATTGCTTTTGAAAATAAGAAATAATATTTTAAGGTATAAATTTGTTAGTTCGAACTCTTTGTACCCTAAAAGAACTCCAATGTGTATGTTTACCAAGGTCAAGGCAATAGCGAAGTCTTATTGGTACTGATATATGTATGTATTGACTAGTCTAAGAATGCTGCTTGAACTCGCTCGCGCCTTGCACTTGTGCGCGGCTCACAGCGCTATACGACTTAAAATGCGAACGAACCAAAGTATGCTCTTAGCGGCGCTCATTCGCGCCAGCGTCCTCGTTATGCCCGGTTGTTTAGCGGAAACCCACCTATTAGATTGCGTTTAATGCTGCGTCGTTCGACTAAATTTATTTGAGTTATAGCTGGAATAGTCCAGATATAAATTATTCCTTTTTAGTATTGTACTTTAACGGCATTTGTGAGTTATTTAATATTACGTAAAGCGTACTATTATCTCTAACATTCAAGAGAATGTAGACAATAGCATAAAAAAGAAAACCACGCAGCGGAAACGCAAAAAAAAACATTAAATAGGAATACTTGCCTAGTTTTCTTTACAAAAAGTAATGATATCCCACCAAAAAAAACATAAATGTAAAAAACGAGAGCCAAGTTCAATACAAAAATTATGCTCGGCGGTGAGCTTCGCCGCAAAAAGAATGGCGATCTAAATGAGTGCCAAGTTCTATGCAAAATCGAAATATGTTTTTATAGGAACAAAATAACATTATGAACAAGTATTAAACTCTATTTCTTTGCTTTATTAGATACCTATAACAATTGCTGTTATTTAAAAATGTGAGATCTTGAAGTAGGTCAGATTTGACTTGGCCAGTTTTTAACACAATTAAAATGTTGAATAACTTTATAAAATGACTTTGAATTCACTGACACTGCTAAAAATCTTGGTCTTATCTTTGATTCTAATCTCAACTGGTCGGCACATGTCAGTGAAATCAGTCGTAAAGTTCATTACTCCTTTCATACTCTCCGATGCCTTCAATATTTTTACCCTTTGAGACCAAAATTTCACTTACTCAGAGCCTAATTTTGCCAATACTGGATTATGCCGATGCGTGCTATTTAGATGCCTCTGAGGAGCTCTTAAATAAGCTAGAGAGACTACAAAACCTGTGCATACGTTCTATTTTCGGTTTAAGAAAATATGATCACATTTCAAGTTACCGTGCGCAACTTAAATGGCTGCCAATTCGGTTGCGTAGAGACTCTCGTATTCTATGTCTTCTCTTTAACATACTGTTTTAATCCCACCTTTCCATCTTATCTGCGTGAGCGGTTTTCTTTCTTACATTCATCCGATTCTCCAACCAGACCCCATAGACGCTTTATCCTTAAATTTCCTCTTTACAGTACTTCTTTTTATTCCTACTCCTTCTCCGTCCATGCTGTCAGATTATGGAATGCCCTGCCACCAGAAATTAGAGAATCACAGACTATTTCTTCTTTTAAAAGACGAGTGAAAGTCCATTTCCTTTCGCAATCATCATAGATATATGTATATATTATGTAGTATATAGATAATAGTGTATGTATGTATCTAAGTATATATTTAAAATATTTGTATTTATAAATATATAGGGACAAATATATCTATGTTTATTAACATATTATTATGTTATCTAATAATCATTCCTGTCACAATTTTATGCACACGCCAGTCTACCTCTATTAATCACCTCTACTCTCACGGGTCTACTGGAAGAGATTTCTATTGAAATAAGTAGTACCTTTGTACTTATTGTGTTTTATATTGTATCCTATATTTGTATTTTTGTGTACATAAAGAAATAAATAAATAAATAAATAAGATTTGTAGTAGAGGTCTATATAACGTCTAATATAAAAATCAATTGCTGTTCATTAGTCTGGCTAAAACTCGAGAATGGATAGGCCGATTTGGTAATTTTTGGTCTAAAAATATTTGTGAAAGTTTAGGCAAGGTTTAAAACGATGAGAAAAGTGGAATTAAGCGGTACGGAGTTCGTCGGGTCAGCTAGTAAATTTATAAAACTCAGTCACCTCGCCTCTACATGCTGACAAAGGTAGACGTTTGGCATTGGACATCCTTGTTGATTAATTGTAAATTAATATATATTTAAAGTGGTACCCGGTAATAATACCTATTACCGGGTACCACTTTAAATAAAATTGACATAAATAAATTTTACAATTTTGTTTAGATCACCAGCTTTATAAGTTAAAAAAGAGTGTAAATATATTCAGCAAAAATAGTAATTGTCACACTTTATTTATGCAATATTTTAATGTTCACATGCACTACTTGCACACATTTCTAAAAGAAATCCATCCTTAGACCTATTGAGGCTCAACTTACCAATGTTCAGTTCTCATACTTACCACAGAATAGAGACTGTATAAACGTAGACTCGCCATACTTCATACTCTAACGGCTGAATACCGTTGTTACCTCAATTAATTCATATTCGTCATTTCGTCATGAAATCTTCAAAGCCTTGGACAACAGCTCTAGTAAAATAACTTGAATGATATTAATATTAGTTGGGTGACATTGGCTAAGGTAAATGTGTTAAATTCACTGATTGCTAGCCAGGATTGAAACTATTTAAATGAAATAAATGTAAATAAAACAAATGATTGGGATGAATATTTCGGTTGAGTGGTTCGCGGATGGTTCGTTAGTTCGACAGGAGTGTTCAGAGGCGGCAGTGCATCCGGACGGCGGAAAAACTGGCGAAGGCAAATACAAATCACGGCTCCTCTATACAAAGATATCCCGACACTACACACCTGTAAGTATAGATAAAATCACTTTATAAAGACATAGACAAAGGCTCATTCTGTTTTTGATCCTAAGATCCAAAAATGGAAACAGTGTAGTCAAGTGTTAATTCATTGTTTCATTTGAAATAAAAGTTCGTAATCCATACTAACATAATAAATGCGAAAGTCTGTCTGTCTGTCTGTCACCTCTTCACGGCTAAACTGCTGGACCGATTTTGATGAAATTTGGTAGGGATGTAGTTAACGACCTGAGGTACTTTTGGGCGCGATATAATCGAGTACCACGCGTGGCGAAGCCACGGGGAACAGCTAGTCTAAAATAATTTAAAATATTACTTATGGTTTTGAACACCTAGGTATATTGAGTTGTATTAGAATATGTACACTCGCTGGTCATTGAATACATAAAAAAGGTACGTACGTAAAACAATTGATGTGGATGTAAGAGGACAATACAAAATGACTTTTAAATATACAGCATACTAGTTGTCGCGGAACCACACCACCTGCTTAGTACCTACTCCGTTATAACCACAAAAATATGAGTGGTTTTAATTAACACTCCAAAAAATAATCAGTAATGCTCCTCGGGACTTAAAATATGTACAATACAATAAAACAGAACTTTATTGAACCAATATTTTACAAATATCACTATCACTACATAGTAAAAAAAAGTAGCTTCTCTGTCCCTATATCCCTTTGTATGCTTAAATCTTTAAAACTACGCAACGTATTTTGATGCGGTTTTTTTTAATAGATAGTGATTCAAGAGAAAGGTATTTATGCCCATGCGAAGCCGGGACGGGTCGCTAGTATTAAATATGTAAGAAATTAAATTTTATCTATATCAGTTTAGTGGTGTAGCCGTGTAGATATAACAGATAGATGCTTTCGTATTAACAAAAGTAATGAAGGAACCTTGAAAAAATATAAGAGAGCAGATTCCGAGCAAATACTAAGAACGATGCATAAATTAAATTTGTATAAAAAAAAACCAACGCAATAAGATTCACCTCCCTAACTGTGCCTTGTTTTGTTCCGTTTGATCCGCCGCTATAACTTTTAATGAAATCGGATACAGCCAACGTTATTAATTTTTAAATGCTCTACACAAGTTGCTTTCTGATTCCAAATCTCATTTGCTGCTCCACTATACCGGGTTGTTATTTATTTATGAGTGCAAATCGTGTTCTTTTCAGGGGTAGAGTGCTGAATGGACAATGAGGTTATTTTCAGTGTGAAATACACGTGCTGTTCAGCCTTTAAGGCTTTCTTATTTTTTCCTAGATTCTTTATCAAGAAACATGACTCTCAGAATTTTCATTTGTTTCATACTGATTTTCCTTTTTCTTCTTGTGCTATGAGTGAGGTACTGCCAGCATATTCATCACCTAGCCTAGTCCACTTTGAAGCACTTATTGATATTTTTGGCTGGTGCTGAAGGTGGACACAAATGTATTTTTACATTTTAGTCCACTTTCAGCACCTACAATAGAACAGAATTATAGTGCTGGCTGCCTAATGGTTTGTTAGACAAGGCCATGTTAAGTTACTTACGTATTTTATGGCAAACGATAAGTACCAAGTCTTAGTAAAAAATCTGAACTACTTAAATATCAATTCCGCAGACCCTTCAAACTGAAAACTAATTTTAATAAGTTATTTTACATCGATCCCATGGGCACAACAACATCTTAAAGTTAACCACTTTTAGAGCTATTTGAACCCAAATGCAAATTTGGTCTTTATTATATATTTTTTTTAATTTCTTTTATTAATTATCTGTTATATTACTAGGTTTTGCTCGCGGCTACTTGGTTATAATATTAGTTGGGAAGTTGGGATAGTTGGGATTATTATATTTTTACAAGGCCTATCTAACTGTTGCGGATTAGCGGTATTATACATTTGCCATTAGTAGGCTAACATTTTGCAGCCTGAGTACTTAGTCATGGTTATTACTAAATATTAATTTTTTATTTTGCTTTCGTTTGAATTTTCCTTTCTATTTCGTGAAAAGTTATATCAGATTTTGCCGGTTCTAAAAACTGCCGCCCTAGTCTGGTAAATTAACCACATCTTTCCATATTTAAAATTAATGGTGATAAATGATTGCAAAAAATATTTTAAATGCCTCGTACGTTGAATACATATATGACACTTATTTTCATTATTTTTATGTTCGGGTGTAGTTAGTTTTTAATTATATTTTAAATATTAATTGTTTCTAGATAGTCTGTCATAAAGATAAAAAATAGCAAAGGACAATGAGACTTCAAATCAATGAAAGCGAAAAAATGTCACTTTGAATTAAAGTACACACACACACAGTATAAATTTAGGAAGAAAAAGGTTTAAACCGGAAAGCCAAGAATTAATTTCACCTTCGTTTATTTTCTTTCTCACAACATCGCCACATAGAGCGTCCGGTGATGTCATAACTGCGTTGTATTTGGGCGTTATGAGTATATCCGTGTATAACCTACCCGAAAACATGCTTTTTGTCACCGAGTTTTTGCTGTAGATATAACAAAAAAATATATCATACTTACTCATGTATTGAGCATCTATATAAACCCAGAGAATATATTTTTCATATATTCTGGGTTTTTTATAGATGCGTAAAAAGCACATTCTGCGTACCTCTTAAGCGTTACATTTTTAACAGTACTTATCTAATTTATTATCTTTCGAGTGTTAGGTAAATGTAAGCACTGTACTAACAAAATTCTTAAAAATTAATTATCAATTAAATGTTGGGTATTCGTTGTTGACTATTGTATTAGCAATATTCAGGGAAAATTCTGCCGTTGTACTTTCCACGCTGAAAAATGATCGGTTTAAAAATACGTCATTGCAAACAAAATTGTAATTACGACATTAGATAGTACTATAAGTATGTACAAGATGCCAAATGACAAGAAAAAAAGATTTGTAATGATTTATAAATATTCTTCCTATAATGTTAAGATTTTACAAGCGCTTTCAGCGTTATTACTGAGATTATCCCAATAAACGTAAATATATAGGCGGTGTGTCCTCTTATTTCTTTTAAAACACTGTTTTAAGACAAAACAATCAATATTTTTGTTTAAAGAAATATTTGAAAATACATTGCTCGGATTGAAAAACAAACAAGGCGCGTGCATGAGTTTTCATTACGGCATCTAAATGGAAAAACTGTGTACGGTTTGTGTCATCGCATATTCATGGGGCATTTTCGTGAGTCGACCTCTCAAGATTTGCGCACCGACTAAGTAAACAACGTCTAATGGAAGGATTTCAGGAGGTTACGTGACGTTTATAAACATTTCTATCAGAGTGATTAATTTGCTCTTAAAGATTTAACGTCTCATTAGCCTTAAACTGATGAACAAGTACTTAGTTAAACATATTATTGGGACAAGAAATAATATTACTGTACGCGTGCATTATATTAAATACAAATTTTTGTACGTACTGTGTTCATTTTTTAGATTTGATTGAACACGTAATAGCGTTTTCACAAAAGGACACTGTGAAAACATTGTGATGTTTTGTAAGTAAGACAACGCTATAGTTTGATCGTAATGTGGCTTAATATGATTTTGCTATTGCAATATTATCCAAAAGTAGCGAATGTGTTTGTTTTATAAATATTTATTTACCATTATTCCCCAAGCCAGCAGCGTGCTTGTTAAACTTTTATCAGAAGTGAAGAAGATTCAGATGTCATAACTTATTGCGAAGTTTCTGGTAAGGGCCTGTTCTTACGGGCACATCGGTAGAGGTGGAATGTCTTCCTATGACAAGCAATGGTTCTTAAATAGACTAGACCAGTAAAGGAGCATATAAGTTCGGTAAAAATAGAAAATAGGAAAAAATTCAAAAAATATGTTCATTAACTCCTCGACTACCAAGACACAATAGAAAAACTTATTTTCTGTGCGGTCGTCATTGAGTTAATCATGAAATGACTTAGGATGAATGGCATAGATATGTGTAGAAATAAGCAACAAAATTTACGTACTTATACGTAAGCAATCATTAGTAAATCTGAAGTACACCTCGGTCCTTACCATGAAGCGCACCATGTGAATCAACCTTTAGCTAGTGAAAGACGCTAGCTAGGTATATAGTCGTACCTGTGTTCATACATATATAAAGTAAATATTATTTCTGTGTGAGTGGGCTTTTGCCATTTGACGGTGTTTGTGTTGCCTCCCCGGTCAACGACATCCAAACACATTGCTATTTGACATGAAAAGAAACCAAACGATCGTTGTTACGGCTCAGGGTCGTATTTTATCCGGATTATTATTATCTTCCACAGTTGGTTGAGACTGTTGTTAGCAATCTTATGACCTGTATTGTTTGAGTTCATACAATTGTGATTTAGCTACTGTTTATGCCATTAAAAATGTTTTGTTTTCCTCTATTGACCAGTAAAACAGACTGTCTCACTCAACTCTCTTTTAAGAAGTATACTAAATATACTTTGGTCATCACTACATAGGATAAAACAAAGTCGCTTTCTCTGTCCCTATATCCCTTTGTATGCTTATATCTTTAAAACTACGCAAAGGATTTTAATGCGGTTTTTTTTTAATAGATGAGTGATTCTAGAGGAAGATTTTTATGCCCATGGGAAGCCGGGCCGGATCGCTAGTAAAATATAAATGAAAACATTTTATTGCTACTGAAAATTACGATAAACCAAGTTCTACTTAGAGACAAGGCTAGATGAACTTAATCGCTTTTGTTTTGTCTTACTTAGTTTTAGATAGTTTTAAATGAAGGTGCAAGTAAATACAATTTACTTCCTCTTGCTCGGAAATAGCTTCATTATTTAAATAAAACAATACGTCAATAGACTCATTGCTGGCCTAAGACAACAATGTTATTTAAAAAAAAATCATTGCCGGCCGCTAATGGAGGTTTTTTAATGTACACGTTTTCATACATTAGGTTTTTTAGTTTCACTGGCCAGCCTACCAAAAATAACCTATTTTAGCGGTCGTTAATGGAAATTGCTGGACACTTTTGGTAGGTTGGTAGTAACCATTAGTTCTTTTATCGTTTAAAAATATGTGAACATTTCAATAAGTTTCAAAAAAAGAACACAGCGAATGCTGGCTTGTTGTTGACGTCATTTTAAAATTTGATACGATGTTGTTTCGTCTCCCTTGCCAAGTGGTTTTCTGTTCTGGC
This sequence comes from Apomyelois bistriatella, assembly GCA_947044815.1. Lineage (NCBI taxonomy): Eukaryota > Metazoa > Arthropoda > Insecta > Lepidoptera > Pyralidae > Apomyelois > Apomyelois bistriatella. The sequence continues at coordinate 7,536,208 of OX345693.1, forward strand.
CTCGACAGTAATGTACTATTAATTGTCATGTGTGCTCTTAAAAATACGCTCAATTGAGCAGTTCAAACTCCCGCCAGTTTGTCCCGCTAAATATATAACATTTTGGAAATGATACATGATGATATTTTTTTTCTTTTCATCAGATAGTAGTTAATTAATATTAGATAGATCTAGTCATAGCTGCAGGAATCGCTTTAGTTTGTTAGAAATCCCAGGGGCTTTTGGCACAATGCTTCGGTCATAAAGTACACGAATCACCAGCGGGATTTAGCTTAGCGACTTAGTCAGCGATGTGTGTGCGCAACTTGTGCCAGATAGTCTATTTATCAAAGTGTGATGATGAAATTAAATAATTTGTTAAAAACTTATAAATATATAGTTTGTACACATTTTTAGGAGTACACTGTAATTTTAATTATTTGTAAAAAATGGCAGTTGCAATAATGAAAATTATAATTTTATTTTCTTACAATATACTTATTGATAAAATTTTAGGTAAGCAAAACGATTGTATCATTTTACACGATTTGCGTCGTATCAACAATAACGATTGGAATCGCAAGAAGATGAAGTACCCAAAGTTCACAGGCAATTAAAAGTTAGGAGTTTGTGAATGTTTCGATCAGATCAAAGATCTTGGAAACATACAAAAATATTATAAACGACCGGTTCCAATGTTAATTTATACATTATCATCATATCATCGAACAAATATCGTCGGCTTGGGTAGGTTCCTAAATTCTTATTTTTTTTCTACCATCGTACTAATACTGCTTGGATTATTGTGTTCTGTTTATAAATGGTAAAGCAACATCTTATCCAATGGAGCTGGAGTCTGATATATTTCCATCCATTTCTAGTATTTTTATCATCAGTGAATTTTGTATATTCACTTCGATATTTATTTTTTTATTCACAATATCCAATCCAGCGATTGACTACGATCTCACTTGATGCATTCACTACGTTGTCCCTCGATCCGTCGTTTATATATCCTGTTCTTGAATTAATGTATGCTAAGGCATAAATAATAAAGTATAAACTACGTAATGATAAGAGAGTTCATAGGCAATTTGTAAACGTAACGTAAAGTTGTATAGCATAATACTACTCCTCAACGAGTCTTGTTCGAGTTTTAATCTGGAACCTTCTTTGTCTGAAGGAAGAGGCTTATTTTTGCATTGACGTCGGGCTTAATAATGAATAACTTTATTGTTTTTAGAAATTTCAAGAACTTGCCACAAAGTTCTGTTGGTTTTGGAACAATGGAATGAGATGGATTAATTATTTCATTTGAGAATGCATAACAACTGCTTTCATTGATATTTTTTTTTTGAAATTCATTAATTTAATGCATTAGTTGCATTTTATTCTGACCATTTGAAGAAGAAGAAGAATTCGAAATGAATAAACGTATATAGTTTTTACAAATAAGTATAGAATTGATCTTACGTAAAAAAGATTTAATGAGCTATGACGTAATAAAACCTACCTACTTATGCCAATTTTTTTCGTCAGCATATATACATACAGTACTATTTTTCCTCAACGCTTTGCTTTTATTTATGTGTGTCAAGTTGACGGCATGCTGGCCAGTGCGTGTAGGCGAGTTCTTCCTACTACTTTTGCCCTAACTTTATGAGTTTTATATTCTATCCACACTAATATAAGGTGGACACAAATCAACTGCAAATATTTTAAGGGCAGATACAGATCACTATACTGAACAACTTTTCCAAATAAACTTATATCGAAATACGAAATTTTATTTTTCACTCTCCGTACTAAACTAGATCAGCTGATGCTCAATTTGTATGGGAGATCAAAAATTTTTTTTCGTATTTCGACATAAGTTTATTTGGGAAAGTTGTTCAATTTAGTGGTCTGTATCTGCCCTTAAAATATTTGCAGTTGATTTAAATTCACCTTATATAAGTGAATTATCTATACATATAATAAGACACTAAAATGCGAGTGTCTGTACATTTAATATTTTTCATAAAAACTGACTGAGTGCGATTAAAAAAGAGTAACAGAAACCAAAAAGACAGTTTTTGGAATTTTTGTCTGTCTGTATGTATGTATGTCTGTCTGGTACGTTATAACTTCGAAAATACTCAACGGATTTAAACGCGGTTTTTACAGTTGGATTACATATAATTAGGAGCGTTGTCAAAACTTTGTTTCGTCAAAATCGGTTAAGGGAAAAAGAAGTTATGGTCGATTGAAAATTTACTTCAAACACTGCTTTAAAACTTATAATGCGTTAATTTGCGTACCTATAGACAAAACCCATTTGAAATTTCGGCAGTAACAAGCAAAGCATGTTGGCCTATCGGTAGAGGTCGCGGATCATTTTTTTAAGTAGAGGGTTCGAATCCTGCTAGACATCACTTCTTTTGTTTTTACTCTTTTTTGTTTTGTATTAATTTTTTAGAAGTCTATTTTTTTAAATATTTTAGTAAAGAAATGTTTCTAGAAAGTAGCTGGATCGAATCCTGCCACAAACAATAATTTTCTGTTTTCGGTTTTTATTTGTTTTCTAGAATTATTTTCTTACTAAGAGAAAGCTCTTAGCGTTAATTCCGTTAATATAAAAGTAATTTGTACTTATCTATCTGTACATATAATAAGACAGTAAAAATCGAGTGTCTGTACATTAAATATTTTTCTAAAAAACCTCTACGGGGCAATTAAAGAAGAGTAATAAAAACAAAAAAAAACAATTTTTGCAATTTTTGTCTGTCTGTCTTTCTGTCTGTGTGGTGCGTTATAATTTCAAAACTACTCAACAGATTTGAACGCTGTTTTCACAGGTGAATTACATATAATTAGGACCGTTGTAAAATCTTTGTTTCATCAAAATCGGTTAAGGGAAATAGAAGTTATGGTCATTTAAAGTTTACTACAAGCACTGCTTCAAAACTTTTAAACAGTTGAATGCGATTTACATAAACGTATTTAATTTAGATAAAGCTAGAATTTCTACTTATATCAATAAAGACAAAAACACACTGCAGTCTCTATTAAATGTTAATAAAATAACACATTGAATGTTTGTGGGCGTATGATTTAGTTACATAAAATATCAATAGATGGCGCTGACTTTATTTTAATAGCAGATTGAAATTTTTCCTTACGGCAGCAATTAATTGTAATTATTTAAAAAAAAATTTGGTTGTTGATTTAGTGCTATTGGTTGGTTTGTTTATCGGTCGTTTGTTGTGTTGTACATATTGTAAGCTATTTGAATTGATTGGTTGGTTTGGTTTGGCTTTGGTTTAAAAAAAAAATCAAATCAGTGTTTGACGGAACATACGGTCGTGTCGTAAGGACTAATTTATCTGACTTATCACTATTTATTGAGATTTTCTCCACTTTTCACGCCCACTAAAACTTTGGGAGTGGATTTTAGGTCCTAATGACTCTGTAATAGGCTGCGTCTACTCTTTTAGAGACAAAGATTGATAGTATGAATGTTAAGGGCTCCTTCTTCTGAAGGTCCGTTGTCCGTAAGCCGCGTAGTCGCGGCGCTCACTCATTTTGTAGGCATTTAGACATCATATTTGGGAAAATAACACTACAAAATCTACTTCAGCGATTTTCACTATATAAATACTTTATCTAAAGGCTGGTATAAAAAGCAGGACAATAAGTTTATTATTTTAGGCATAGTATTGAAAATAAACTTCCAAAGGAGGCAACTTAGATTTTTCTATCGAGCGAATTTTGTCTGATATTGTTATTGTTACTGTAAGCGAATTTCACTCTGCTAGATCCTCAACTATAATTTTGTATTTTAAAAACGGTATTTGAGAAAGAAGTGGTCCTAATATTTAATGATATCGTAGCAATGTAATGGCTTTATACAATTGGCACGGGAAAAGGATACAATAGAATTAACTATAGGTCTGGATAGTTGTAGTTTCCATAGGTTACGCGAAAAGCGACCTACACGCGGGCGGAGCCGCGGGCAACAGCTAGTAATATAATATACTAATATATATACTTATATACTTTATATCCTATCCACACTATATAGTGTGGATAGGATATGAAGTATCAAAAGTTAATACTTTAGTACCTTAATACGTAATCCTATTAACATAAAACAGCATGAATACCTAATATAATCCCATCTACCTGTGTCTGCGGCATGTTTTTACCAAATTTTCTAATTTGAAAGCTCTGTACCTAGAGTCGTCCTCATTCAGATGGCACTTCGAAAAGAAAACTGAACGAACATCGATTCCTACTTGATTATTTTCATATGAGGAGCTCCTTTCAGACTTTTACGACTGTATATGTCTTCTGAGAGCGATAACTTAGTCATTTTATGTTCACCCCTTCTTGCCTCGCTGTACTTACTCGGGAAGTTCACAGTGCGAGTCCCTAAGGAGAGCCATAAACACGCATATCCTTTTCCATCTTGCATTAGAATACTTTCTCCCGCTATATATTTTTTTTATTAAAATCTCATTAGACGAAGAAATGCTTGAAATTAAAAATTCATAAGGTTATTTCAAAACTTAAAAAAAGATCCGTGTATTTTTTAATAATCACTGTTATAAGATTAGTTTTTAGAGCAGTTTGCGTAAAATATAATATATCACGGCCACAACTACATATTTAATTAAAAGTTGGAACAAAGGTAACCTTACCTGCATAGAACTAGTAAACTAATATTAATACTTCTAATTAGTAGCAAACTTTGTGGTTGTTTGGGAAGTAAGTTAAGACGGGATAAATAAACCACAAACCTAAATGTATCTACATACTTACAGAGAAAAATTTAATGGTCGTGAATATGTTGTAAAATCTATATGAATTAAATAAATGGTACTTTAAAGTTTATTTTCCAATTAGATAAATAGTTTTAACCATTTTCAGTCAAGTTATATTAAGTAAGTAAAGTGCAGGTCCACAGTAGAGATGTTACACGAATACGAGTAAAGATAGTTTATTCGGTTTGATTAGAATCAAATATTTAAACCCAAAAATCTAAATCCAGCTTAAAATTTATTTTACAATTTAAATTTTGTACGTGGTTGAAACAAAAAGCTAGGCTAGGATATCGTGTGTGCCGCAAGCAGGGTCGGGCAAATCGGTCGCGCGCGACAGTTTATAGTTTTAATATCGTGCGGTCTGAGGTCGCCGAGTTATGTTCGGTACACGTTCTTGCTACAAATGCGTGTTCTTAGTACAGTTATACCGGAAAATGTGTACACAACAAACGGAAGTTGTACCAGTTAATAACCGCTTACTTCTGTTCCCCCGTTTTGTGCTCGACTCGGGACATTTCGATTAGCGCTCATGTATACTACTCTGCGCCTTGTATTGAAACAGGATAGCGTTATACTACAACCTACTATGGTTTGTGAATGTTTCGTAATAAAGACTTCTGCGGTTTCAATATCGGAGGAGTCGAAGCGTGTTGTTGTGCACGGGCTCGAAATAATTAAAAGCGGCTTACAAAAAGTACTCTAAGTAAATTAACTTAGCGTCGCATCTGCGGAAACAGCTTTATGTAAATAATACCTGAGCAAATGTTTGTTTTAAATAAACATTTTAGCCGTGGTCTTTTGGGTTAATTTAAAAAAGAAACTGCTTAGGTTGAGGTAGGCATACCTAAGTTATTTTCGTATTTATTTTCCAGGAGGCGCTCGGGGCGCCCTCTCTCGGCTCGGGACAGATAATTTGGTGCAGGCTACGTGCTGCCTTTGTCGATGTCGAGGCCAGTTGACCTGGAGTACATTTTAAACCTTAAAACGCATTGAGTATTAAAGTTTATTTCCAAATTCCCTTTACATTTGAATTAACGGTGAATATACTGCTTATTGTTGTGTGGTAGTATGTGAGGTTAGCTATTGGGTAAGTTAAGTATATGCCGTCGGGTAATTCGTCTCATTCAGTTGCATTGTATCTACATGGTGACCCTGCCAGGACCAGAACCCGTACTTATCTATTTATTTTTCACAAAATCGTTATTCATAATTCAAACCCAAATCCTAACTAATATTATAAATGCTAAAGTGAGTTTGTTTGTTACAATACTTTCATGCCCTATCTACTGCACCAATCTTCCTGAAATTTCGCATACACATAGATAGAAGTATTGAGAAGGACATATGATTCCTTTGTCCCAGGAAAAAGCACTGTTCCCGTGGGAAATTCAAGCGGGCGAAGCTGCGGGCGAAAGCTAGTTTGGAATAAAACTTAGACACGAACTATACCAACCTTATATTAAAAATTGAGGTGACAGCTAGTATCTACTAAAACTATTTTTTCTTTTTCAGGTAAGTCGCAGTAAAAATAGCCGGAAAATCTGTGAGGACAACAATTTTAGCAAAGCTTTCTTTTATGTTTATGAGTTTACGTGGCTTGAAATTGAAAGTTAGGTGGAATCTGATCACTAACGTCGATTTCTCAGTTTGTTTGTTTAAATAGAGTAATACTTATGTTAAAATAAATAATTCATGGTCGCCTTTACTAATATTACAATACGACTTGTACGATTTTATTTTATATGCGCTTTTCTTAAACAGGGGTGATTTCTTTCAAGACAAGGCTGGCCGTATGCTTTTCGGCCAGCCACAAATAAGCGTGTCATAACATAATAAATCTTGAATGTAACCTGAAAAACGCTGAGATGACGATAATGTACGAGGTTTTTCGTAATGTTTTCTTTTACTAAAAATAGTATTGGTCAATGGAAACTTCCATACATAATGCAGATTGGGTAACTATATTGAAGATTTGAAGCTTTGATATCACATAGTATTGCGGCTGGGCATTTTGATAGAATTTATGATCTAAGGAATTAAGTAAAGGTGACTAATCAAATAATTTTAAACATCAGTATCATAGGCACTTTTAGGCTAGGTAGACATTAAGACAAGTAAGTATTTGTTGTACAAAAGCAAAATGCCTTTATTTTTTACTAATCAAAATAATATATTTACGTGTTATCACTTTGAAAACAGTTCCAGATATCAGTATTTTTTAAGTTAGTAAAACTATAGCTATATACAAGAATTACTTTTATAATAAATTTAACGTTAATTCAAGAGCTCACGAGGCTCGTGAGACATAAATTGCGGTTTAGGGGACATCTGTCTATAAACTAGAGCGGAAGGTGACGGGATGTGAACCCGCGTCCTAGTTCCGCCCTTTTTTATGGCAGGACGATATCGGCCCACTCATCTCGAGACCTTAGATAGTGAATCACGCACGTATGAGGGCTCCACACAAAAACTTGACCTATTTCGGTGACATAAAGTGCACGAATGAGCAATGTCGCTACTGAATTTCTTCGACATGAGTGCATGCGACTAGGACAAAGGGCATAAAGGGCGTATTGAAGACTATTGAAGACTCTAGTCATGATGTAAGTTTGGTGACATATTTTTACTTTCGTCGTTGTGTCATGGTATAACTAGAGGTAGTCTACTAATCTGGATGTTTCTGGGTTCGATCCACGTCTGGGAAAGTAGGAAAATGACCTCTTTCTAAATTAACCTGGGTTTTGGAAAGTAGGAAAATGACCTCTTTCTAAATTAACCTGGGTTTTGGATGTTTATTTTCCCGTGTATGTCGTTATTTTCTTTTATATGATATTTACTAAAGTTTGTGAAAACGAATTAGGGGCAACCTTTGCTTAATATATACAAAGGCCCTTATTGTCTGATATACTTACCACAGTTTACAGTGATGCGATAAAAACAAGACACTTCGTGTAATGGAGAAAAACTTATAAACGATTTCCCTTTAAACTTTATTTTTTTTTTTATCATAACCATTTTACGAGGCAAAATCACATTGTAGAAACATGCTATCACATCGAAAAATCAAAAAGAATATCTTTGTTTGCCGACAAAGTGAGCAAAACAAATAAATGTTTGGAAGGCAGTTGGGAATCTATAACTCAATGCCAAGTTTCCCAAAGTTAGGCAACTCGTAGAGAAGTACTTTGCCCAAGGCATTGGAAACGCAGCAGAAACCTCAACTTTGTCGTTTTAAAACTTACCTATAAACAAAAACATTTATATTAATCATTTTTGATACAAGAGTTTTTTGAAAACGAAGCATCAAATGCTACATAAAGATGATATCATCTACGTAATTCTTAACTTTAATTACATCTTTTATATTTTTTTATCTTTAATAAGTAATTAATTTTATTATCTAAAATAATGAATTAATATTACTTTTCTTTTATTACAGAATCTGTAATGTAAGATTCAGTTCCCGCTAAATAACTCTCATTCATCTATTCTTTTTTAGCCCCATTATGTAATCGAATACTATAGTAAAATTATTATAGTAAAGTGACAAGAGAAGTTTCCAATTAGGACGTGGTGAACTTTTATGTCGGCAGGCTTACGTGAGCTGAAACGTGAGCAATGAGATTAAAAATAAATTATGTTTCGTGTAAGGGTGGTCATAAAGTCAGGGAAAAAAGGCCGAGCGGGCGACGTGATGTGTTCTCAAACAAAAAAGCATTTCTGTCTGTAACATCTTTATAAAATAAAAAAGTCAACGGGTGTGTTGAACTAACATTTGCACAAAGTTAATTCCATTAGAAAGTTCGCTCTTGTGTGTGCTGTAAATAGATTTTACCTGGGGCTTTGTCCACGCAGAATTACTTTTCATTCTACTGTTTAATTTTGTTTATAACCTGTAGTGCACCTACTCGGTGAAACAACAAACGTCTGTATGACCATTTACAAAATATAGAATGGTTTATAAATGAAGATTATTTGAGACTCAAAAAAGTAACTAATTTGAATTTCAGTTAAACTTATTTGTATAAAATGAATAATGTGTAAATATAAATAGAACCAATTAGTTAAATGGTTTCCAACCGTGTGTTAAATAACACACACAACCGACCCATAATGCATACCTACTTTTTCCACGTACATATAATAAAGAGATTATAGAGGAGATACAAAACTTACTAATACTCTTAGTATTCATCACTATACAACACAACACATACTAAAAAATTTCAAACTTAATATCTAATTGTTTATGATAACTGAATTGCTGGTCTAGTCATGTATGAGACATCATTCTGCATTCTTCTTTTTTCTCTAGTATTAATAGATATTGTTAATATTATTTGCACGCACTTATAAATTTTATGTGCTATTACACGAATTCTCAATAAACAGTTTTTGTAACTAGTTCGGGAATTATCGTACCCAAACTGGAATATCACTTTTTCAGCCATTTCTTTTTTATATATATACAAAATGATAATTACTTTATGTCACACTGTAACTTTAATTGTTTCCATCGCAATGTGCTGCCATCAAGATATAGACTATGCCTAGTTCGGTAGTGGGTGCAGAGTGTTGGATTCATTGATTCAAATGGATGTTCTTTTTTTCACAGTATTAATTAGGCGAATAAAATTTAATTTAATTTAATAACATAGATAGGAACCACAACCTAGGTATGTTTTCTTTATGCTTAAAATGACCAACATTTTATAGACTATGGCGGTTAAAATAATTACTGTATTTATAGATACTGCTATAAATTTCTGAAGCGGAGACAATACAAGATTACTAAATCCCACCAAATCGTCGGGAAAGTGAGCAAATGGCGATTAAGCTGGGCACTATGTTGCCGTTGGGCGACGTGCCGAATTCAGGAGCTGGCACGAATCGTTACTTTTTTTACTATCCAACATTCGTTAAGTTACAACCCATTTTGATATTAACTTGTTCTATTTTAGCAGTTGTTACGTATGTTTGTACACAAAGTACTTTTATTTAATCAAAAACATCATTCTTTATCCACAACGATATTAAACGTGTAATGTTGCTCTTGGGTACATTACAAGTGAAAACAGTAAAAAAACAGCGAAGTAAAATTTAATTATAAAATAGTATTTAATGTATAAGAAGATAACAGTTTTAATGAAACTTTTTCTCTCCGTAAAACTTCCAGCTGAGAACAACTGAGCTACTGCGGTTATCCCGACCTGAATAGTTTAGTGGAATTCACCGAACAGTCTGCTCTGGCCCCGTGCCGAATGTTGCAGTTAAATAATTTGTGATAACCGCTTTCATTTATTCAACTTTAAGCTGAAATTTCCATGACTTGACAGCTGGAACTTTTCTTCTGGCATTATTACTTGTGGCTGAACTACGAGTAAGTACCTATGTTGTAACTTGTAATTTAGATTCAGGGTTTAAAGACCTTCTCACGATTGTAATGTTTTAGCATGAGTTTACACGGACTTTACACAACTGGTCCATTGTTTTACAATTATGGATTTACAAAGAGCTTAAGCGACTCAATACAAACAAAGATAGTTTTACAACTAGCGATGCGCCTCTTGTAAACTTGAGAACCACTGGGTAACCGCTAAACGACTACCTTACGCATGAATGCTGCATATCCATTTGTTGTGATTTTAAAAATTAAATTTATTAGTTATACGTGTAACATAAAGGGAGGACTAGTGAATTTTATCTTATCGATAAAAAAACGTGAAGTATCACCAAAACGAAGTGTAAATATTGGAACTTTGTTCATAAAAGTAGAAAGGCTGTATTGCATTGCAATTAATGACTTTGGCAAGGCTCTTTTTAGGGATCCATTAAGCACTTATAATTTAGTGATAACACACAAGCGACAATGAAACGGCATCCTTATAAAGGTCTAGAACAGATACCGAGGAGATATTTTATTGTGCGAACTTTTTACAACTCGCAGCTGCTTTCCTCGTAATTCGTAGCAGGTCGCAGTAAAAATACAGGGAACGACTGTTAACCGTGTGCTATGACACTTACCTATTTTTGACTGGAGTTTTGTGCTTGCCATTTTACCTTGAAGTTTATGATTACGACCAGCCGAAGGTTTTGTTAATCGCTTTTCTTAACGACTAAATTTGGTTACTAAATTTGAAAAAGGCAACAAACAAAAGATTCTTTACATTTACAATGTTAGCAAGATTTACTGACAAGATAATGTTCTTTCACCAATAATTCCTTCTTTTTCTGGCGCTTGTACTTGAATGTGTACTCTAATCTATCACGGCCGACTGTCCGTCGACTTTTATTAATGGAGTGTGAATAAATTTGTGGCCGAACCATCCGACCGCTTCGAAGCCTGCAAAATTTTATCTGATATGATTGGGTTTGTTTCATCTCGCCTAAGTGAATTACTAAAGGCACTAAGCCTTTGTGGAATTTAAGGCGTGTAACACACATTTGGGATTTATTGAAAATTTTATCATTATATTTACATTTGGCAAAATGCATACAAACATGATTGAGTATTTGATGTTGCATCCTCACAATTATGAGGCTTTCATTTGTCTCAGATGAGGCTGGGAATTCATTACTTACGTAGAAAGCCTACGCTTTTATCTCGAAAGATGTGCTTTTGTAATCACATTACGCAAATGAGAGCTCGAGAATTCACGGTTGGTTCGAGATAGGGTCATGATCCCAACAAATGTCTCTTACATTTGTCGACAACTAAATCTCTACTGGGTGGACTTGTGTCTCATTTTGTTATTTTTCTTTATGAGAAATTTGAGGCTTTCACCATATCTCTTCTGAACCCTTTTGAGTGGATATATTCAGAGATGTATTATCACCAGCATAGCAAAAGTGCTGAATCGAATAACTGAGTAAATATGGTTCTTTGTCTCATATAATAACCAGTCTTTCACGTTGTATTGAACGTTTTTTTTTTCATATTTCCGTCTTTTAAGTGTTTTTTGGGATAATAGCCAGTTGTATTCTATTTAGACTTCATTACAATGTCCAAGATTGGGCTCTGCCCTTTCTTTGTTAGGTTGTTATAATAATTAACTGTAGGTACTTTGCATTTTACCCAATGTTGATCAAACTAAATCTAAATTAAACGCCATATTTTTAAAAATCAATGCATCATATCTTCTTATAGAGGTAGAGTTCTAGTCGGGTGATATTGCTTTAACCCCAGCCAGAATGTGCAGCCAGAATGTAATGGTCATTAAACCTTGCATCTACTAGATAAGAAATAAACATTAGATTTAAACTGCAACCTATCAACCCAAGCAAGATGTATGTAATAACGATAATAAATAAAGTACCTATGTTATATTCAAAATGTTACTCGATTTTTAAGTTCGTATATGTGTCACGAACTATTAGAACAACAAAGTTTTTATTAACACTAAAGTGACTGTAAGTTAACATATAAGAGCCCACAGGCACGGTTACTCTGCGAAATTATCTAGCGACGGCTTTATTTCGCAACTTCAAAGAGTTAATGTTATGAAGGCCGTAAAATTTATGACCCAATATGTCCCCAACATGTTGAAGACGTTAAACCGTGTACTAATTTAATGCGGCAAAAACATAACCCACGCGCATTTTGTATTTATGTTTTTTTGCTCAGTAGAAATATATGGTTTTGTAGAGACTTTAATGATAAAACTAAATTCATTCTTAGTTTTAATTTGCTACTCAAATCACGTTGTTTCTACAAAGTCTAAAATAACTTTAAAATAAAAAAGACAAGAGCATGCAACTATTTCATAGATTTACATGCGAATACTTGAAACGAACGAGCGGCTACTCGACCTACATATCCAGTAATGTCAGATAAAAAACGCCAAGTGAACAATTATTCGCAATGGAAAGCACTCGTAGCGATGCAGGCTACGGGCTACGGCGTAGCAACCGTAGCACGTAGCAGGAAATGGAGTTACTCCCCGGCGAACGTAGGACTTCTGCCAAACCCGCTAAATGGTAATGAGTGCAATTTATTTCAGCTTTCGGTTTAGATTTGCCTTTAGAAAATTATATATTGAGTGTACGAATGCTATTTCGAGGTTAATTCACTTGGCCTTGGTGTTATTTGCAACTTTAACCTAGAATTTAGCCAGAGGTTTAATTAGGATTTATGTTGTAAAATTTTAATTCGACTTTTCTTTCTAGAAACTCTTTATGTTATACCCACGTGATTTACCAGGAAAAAGGAAAAAAAAACAACAATTGTTATCAATAGATTTACGGTAAACACATGTTTCTTTTTAGACTATTAGCAGTGAGGTTAGATATTCAGGTTAAGTTGGAAAATACCGTTATATTTTTGTTCACACATATTATTCTAACGAACCTATTATGTTGTTCGTCCTACACTTGCAAACCTGAGGCGTTTTATCTTTTTTAGTAACTTAATACTAAAAAAAAATTAAACAGCTCAACATAGTGAATACGTTAGTACGTACACAAAGACATGAACAGTCCAAGTAGACTTTGTTCTCACATCAGGATCCCGCTTTGTCCACACTTGCACTTGATCCGGCACTTGACAGGCCACTTCAACGCACGCGGTCCCTTTGCGCTTTCTTTGCGGTTTTGCAATCTGATGCTATTACATATTTCTAGCCCGAACTCGGACATAAATTATGCCCGCACGGACATTTTCAGTGTAAGCGATATTACGGAGATAGTTATCGCGTCATTTCATTTCGAATTTTGCTGAATGTTTCGGAATGTACAGAAATACTATTTCCTTTTTAAGTTTTTTAAGTACATTCAGTCAAAAAAGTATCGGGAATGGATGATTTGTTTATGGTTACAAATTTAAATTTTTGTTTTTTTTTTGTTGTTGTGAGATTGGCACAACTGTTTTCCATTTTGGCACGGAGTTTGAGTTGCATCTGTTATTTATATTAAATACAGTGCTGGTTTTAGTAATATCATATCTAGTGTGTATTGCGAATTTTATAATGGACAAAAATATCGAACAAAGAGTTTGCCTTAACTTTTGCATCGCCAATGGAATTTCGTGTTCGGAGTCACTGAAAATGTTACAGAAGGCTTACGGTGAATCGACTTTATCACTTGTGCTTATGAGTGGTACAAAGCGTTCGGTCGAGATGTGATGGAAGATTTGGTAGGCCATCAACGTCTGCAGCTGAAGTTAACATCGCAAAAGTGAAGGAAATAATGACTTAAAATCCTCATTCAACTCTGAGAGAGATAGCCGCCGAACTTTCTGTATCTCACGAGTCGATCCGTACCATTTTAACTAATCATTTTGGTATGAAACATGTTGCCGCTCGGCTAGTCCCAAAAGATCTGAATTTTCTTCAAAAACTCAATCGCATGAAAGTCGCTGAGGACATGCTAGAACGAGTCAATTCCGACATTCATGAAACGCATTGTTACTGGTGACGAGACGTGGGTTTAAGAGTTTGACTTGCAAACTAGTCAACAAGCTTCGGAGTTGACCGAATCGAATTTTTTACCAAACACTCAACAAATACCATCCAGCAACCACCATATTCATCAGATATGGCTCCAGCTGACTTCTTTCTTTTTCCTAAACTCAAATTACCACTTCGTGGTACCCGTTTTCAATCGGTAGAAGACATAAAGGAGAATTCGCGGCGGGAACTGAACTCAATTCCGGAAGCAGCGTTTAAAAAATGTTTTGATGAATGGATTATTCGTAGGCGTAAAGTGTATCGTTTCTGAAGGAGCATACTATGAAGGTGATAAAATAAATTTGGATGAATAACAAACATTTTGTGTACTATTGATCTTTTCCCGGTACTTTCTTGACAGAGTAGTATTTCGCATTGATTTTTTATTTTAGATCAAACCGCGATTGATTTGTCATCATTCTAAATTCATCATGCTTGGATAGGTACTTGTAAATTACTTTACCACCATTAATGTGAATTTCAACTTATAAACTTATTCACATAACTTGCAAACACAATAACCATTTTTGTTATTACACAATATGGTGTAATTTAGTACCTAAATTACATGACTTAAGCTTGCAATATATAAAACTAAACTTGAAACATCTTAATAATAGTTTGTTTCTCGTGAAAGCTCTCTGCTAACAAACACCTCATATACGGGCCACAGAGACTGCTATTTTCATAGTCACAAAAAGATGAAAAGTTACGCTTTACTTTAGTCAATATCTCAACTTATTTTGTACCAGGAACAAAACAGATATTGTTTCCCAAATAAGCAAACCATACTTTCCCAAGGGATGATTCGATGAATTAATGTAATTAAAGTATTCCACATTTATGCTCAAGAGCTTTTCTGAGCAGAGCGGAGCTGGGGCGACGTCCATCCTACCACATACGAGTAGTTCGGATATCTACTTAAGATTGCAGAAAAACGCTGAATGAGCGCCGCTGGAAATAGGATAGACTGGAAATTTTCAAACACGATTGGATTGGAGTAATACTTTCACCATTGGAAGATAGCCGTAAAGTTTAAAAATTGATGTTTTTTCTTCTTAATTTAAAAGCTATTTTATTCTTTCAGAAGACTAATGGCCCATGCTATTACGTAATATAAATAGTTATGAGACGAAGGCAGAGTGGGTGTGGGTATTGCGCTGACTGGTGGCACAAAATAAAAATTAAACAAAAAAACCGTTATAGAAAATTCGTACTAACCATACTTTCTACAAATAGAGTGTTATTAAACTAAAGCTCTATATAGAGATTCTTATATTTAGATATTTAGTACATATCAGCAGGCAATCTTATATTCGGTGCGTGTCGTAGTTTCAGTAAATATATGAATGAAAGGGAGCGGTGCGGTTGAGCATAAGTATTACAGACAAGTGTTGCAAGTACACAAAACACTTTATAACTAACTATACTATAAGATCAAACCAATAGTTCCAGTTTAAAAATAAAATAGTAATTTTGATTTGATTGATGCAAAGTAATTTGAAAACTGTCAGATTTATACATTCATCAGGAACAGTTTTATCTTTATGCTATATCATATATTCGTTGTTAAGAACTATTTCTGTGCTCTTCATATTTATGGGTTTGTGGTCCGTGTCGCGGGTGGTACAAAAATGGCATATCAATTAAAAGCAGGCAACGGCTAGGCGGTGGCTGTCATCCATCACGCAGGGGCGGTTCTGACGCGGACAAATGAAGTGCGATTTGATCCGACGCCGCGCTCGCCTGATCCCACATTCATTCACAACTTATGCAGTCACCAAGAAAAACAAAGAACCCCAGCTCATTAGGACAGCTAAAAAGTCTTATGTTTTATTCAGGCACGGTCGAGGAAACGACTGACCCGAGTAATTTAACTTTTAAAACGAGTGACAATTGTTCGATTCAGACCATTATTAATATAATAGAGCCCGAGGACTTTGAAAGTAATTAGTACAGAGTTTTATGTGATTAATTGCTGGTTTCTAAATTTGTAATTGTGATTAGTTTTATATATGTACTTATAGGCTGAAATTCCTGGATTCAGGATGATGAAATTACAGCGACAGACTATCTATCCCCAATCTGATCAAATAAGAAGAATTTTTGCATTATTAAATTATTTTATAAGAAACTTAAAATTAGGAAATTTGTACAAGATAATATAAATTTGTTTGTTTCAAATTATAAATCAATGTTTTTTGGTCATAAATAGAATTTTTTCAGGAAATAAAAATGAGAGGGTGATGTGCATCTGTCTGCATGATTGACTGCAATAATGAGAGATTAGCTAGATGCTATAGATATTCACCCCGGGCATAGTGTTAGTATATTTCTTTGTCCCGGGTGCAATTATAAATTAATGAATCGGAAATTTACCAAAAGTGGTTTTGAGTTTATGTTTAACTAGCGACTCACCCCGGCTTCGCATGGGCATAAAAACCTTCCTCTTGAATCACTCTACCTATTAAAAATAAAACTGTATCAAAATCCGTTACGTAGTAGGGATATAGGGGCAGAGAAAGAATTTTTTTGATACTATGTAGTGATTCACTTCTATGGTATAAGTACCTACGGGTAAGCGTACATGGTAGAGTTCATTACTATCTCGCATTCATATGATGAGTACTGGCAGGCGTCCCGATACCGAACTGTTGGATAATTTTGTTTTGCTTACGTGCGCCGCATCCTTATCAGTCACGTTTACTTTTGCGGATGAGGGAAAACGCCTTCAAGTTCTGGAAAATTATCAGAGATTCCCATTGGTTGTGTAAGATTTTTATTTATATGTTTGTAGTACATTTAAAAGATAAATAGCTAATAGAATATTTTTTGGACTTGTTTTTAGTTTTTGTTTCTACAATTTATATCCATTCCTGCTATAACCTCAATACATGTTTTGCCAAAAAAAAACAAATAAAAAGGAAGAAATGTTAATTTGTTATTTAAATATGCTTCATTAGCAAGCAATTTAATAAATGAGATATGCCATGCTGGCATACATTTATATAGATTCATGAAATAAAATTTAATATTATTCTTATTCATGTTATATCTAGTTTAGGTATTCAAGCTCCGTTCAGCAGTTCGCCTGTTAAATCTAATGTTACTCATCTCATGGATCATGGATACTTTTAAATGTTGAGGTAAAACGTTAATCATTTTAATATTATAAAAGCGAAAGTTGGTAAACATTTATAGTTACGCTCACTACATTTCACGCACTAACCTACATAAGATATTGTTTTTCACAAAATTACTTAAAATATAACATATGGTGATTCTGATGCATGTCGACTTTCGTCTGATACTTTAAGACACCTATAAAGAGGAGTCATTTAAAACAAGTTTCGTTTAATTACAAAGACATAATTTCGGAATATCGATCAACCACATAATTAGGACAAATTAGTGAATTATAACCGGCTATAATATAACTTAAGAGGACTTATGCTCTCTGAAATAACATAAACCACTTATTGATCCAAGTATTCCGATAATCTCCCGGGAGTTGATCTGAACCAGATAAAACGAATTTAGTTTGCCATTTGCCTTTTATATAGTTCGTGCAGCTTCTAAATTGCATTCTAACTATTACTAGTCTCATAACGATGGCTATTATTTATGTATTTAATAAAATCAACCTTATCACCAGGCTTAGTAGAGATAAAATGAAGAAAAGCAGTGCTCTTGAAGTAACCAGCTAAGGCTTGTAAGGCTTTCTCGTGATGTGTCACAATGATGTTTAATTTATGGTTTAAAATTTTCAGTCGTTACAAAATATACACGATATTGGAAAAAATATGACATTTAAATATGCTATGCTCAATGGCACAGAATATATATTATAATTAATAGCACTCACGTCAATGCTTTAATAAATATCTTTTATTAATTAAATTTGTTATTAGGATTAACCTGGATAAATATATTTTAATACCGCTATAACTCCTTGTATTGACAGAACGTCTAGGGCGATTCTGTACATGGCAAAAAAAAATCTAAAGAAAAATAAAATTTTCCTCATCAAGATGTCTCTGTTTATCGCAGTATCAATAAACTACTTATATTTTCAAGATACGAAATAAATGATAAATGCAAACATCAAAGTTCATTTTGATCGATTCGTCTAGACGAAATTTGATAAAGAATTTATACGTGTATTGCATATGTCACGTGACAGTTTAGGTTATTATGCCTTAGATCGTTCATTGGATTAGATTAACATGTTATGGTTTCTTGAAGGTCTTCTTTGTCTTGAGGTTTGTCATACTTCGGAATAATTTATGTTTAATCGTTATGAGTAAACTAATAATAAATAGGTACTTTTTTACAAAATAAAATGTAATGGTCTTGAATAATATAATTAACAGTTATTGTTTCTTAATTCTGTCAACTAATTAACGTGCTCTAATTTTTTAGATTATTTTATCGATTTTTGGGAGCAGAGGCACGGGCTACAGCCATTAAAAAAATAAAAATATTTAAATTGAACTTCCAACTACGAATTTGTTCCAGTTGTCCTTGGTGGTCCTTGGTGTTCGAAAGCCAAGGATTTTGTGGATGAGATAAGACGCCAAAAATTAAGCCATTAAACTCTATATACAGTTTCAACTAATGCATGAACTTATTTGGAAGTTAGATTTGAAAGGAAATTTACGGTTGCGACAACTACATCGTACTTACTTATTTGTCGAGCCTTTAAGGAAAATTAATGAGTGACCTCGACTGGCAAGGTTTGGTTGACTCAAACACGGCGTATAGTGTGTACAAACACACACCTCATGAAATGTACAGAACTAATAGATTAGGAAATTAATTCCCAACGGCTTAATGGCTCTGTCCTAATTTATTTAACGTCAAGAGGATCGGGTGACGCTAATTTAATTGTAAGTGAATTAAGGCCACCTTCGAGAATATTGTGAGTCGGTCCGTAGGCTGAGGCAATAAATACATCATGTAACGTACGTAAACGCTTCCGCGTAATATATTTCCTAGAAGGCGACTGAAACACTTGACAATATAGCGAAATTTATGGCCGCGCGAGAATGTATGAATGCAGACTGATATTTTTATTGCGACAGCTCCGATCTTATTTATTGTTATAATTCCTAAGTATTAAGTTATGCTGAGATGAATTCTTCTTATGAATTCAATTACCGGCGAAAATATCAGTGTTTGTCAGCATCCACGAACATTTATCAATGTCGCTCAAAGCGAGACTGAACACAATAAATATGTATGGGGCGGTCATTAACAGTCTGATAAGAAAAAACAAAGAAAAACCACGTATTTTACATAATTAATTCTTCACTATAATAAATTGTTTTCATGGCTACTCAAACAGTAAAAGCAAAGAAATAGTTTATGAAATCAACTTTTTCTAAACGCTAAAATATAAAATATCTCTTTCGAGGTAATAATTTGCCGGGACTGGACTTGTTGTAAGTTTTTTTATGTGTATTTTAGTTTTTTTATGTAAAAATTAATTATAATTTTTTTGTTGAATAATTAAATACTGTAGTACCAATTACTAATTTAATACCTATTTGGCTCCCTGTAATATACCTACTTATAACAATGTCTAAGATCAAAAAATATAATATATATGAAGACCTGAAGGAATTTTTAAAATTTTCTTGTTAAAAACATTAATAAAGTGGCCTTATGTCAACTTTTTTCAGTTTATTGCAGGCATGTACATTTTCTTGTGATTTTTAAACTGAAATTGAGTTTCTTGGACATTTAGGACGGTATGTTAGACAAACATCAATAGTATTTGAAAAGGTGAGGCTCATAACGTCTCAGTCATTAGGCGGTGGGCGCGTTTTACCCGTTTCAAAGAAAAGGGCGCGCTTGGCGGCCGATGTTTGAATTATTAAGTATCACTACACCTATGCCAACCACGCCGCGCTATATTTGTCACTAGATTCGTGCGGTTGCTTTTAAATAAGACGTATTTGTACTTATATTATGAGAATGTAAAGAAATGATCTCACTCTCACTATATGAGACTACACATAAAATAGATGGAATAATATATAATAACAAATAAGTACCTAATATAACATGGTTTAATGACATACTTGTATATTAAAAACGAAATAATTTTCCAAGTTACTAAGTACTAACTTTAATTTAAATACAATAAAATTAAAAAAAAAGAAGTAACTTAGGGTATTTAGATTTTTTTTACTGCGAACTGGTCATTAACTTCTTTGATAAAATGCACGCGAATAGTCGGTGGCACTGCTAGTTCTAAATATATTTTAAGCTAAATGGGCTTAGCAAATTGGCGAGTAAGCACTTCATGTCTGTGCACGTGAGCGGCTCGTGGTATGACCGACGACTATTCCAACCGCACCAACTCTCTGCGGTGGCACGCCATCGGACGTGCCTGACGTCTCCAACATATCTCTTACTAATTTGGAACATTTGCTCTTGTTCCACGAACGAATTACATTTACAGAACACGCCAACAACTTTTCAACACAAATACAGCGTAGTTGCCGCGAAACCAAGATACCGCGTAGTTGACGCCTTTTTGTGCTAAAACTTGTCTAAAAGTTGAAAAGCGGCGTCATGCCCGGCTTTTTTAGAAAGTCACTTCTGTCTAGTTCATCGTATTTTGTAAACCCGGATTTCGTCACAGTAGCAACCAAATAGAAGCCTTATTTTTTCATGAAAAGGGTATATTTTTGAATGCGTTGCATTTCGGATGACTCAGTATCTGGAACATAATTTCCCAAAATGAGAGTTGTTTGTCTGTTTATCAGCTTATCTTATAAAAATCCAAGCATTTCTTTGAAAAAATAATAATTTGTATTCTTTGCCCGAAAGCTGACAATATCCTTTATATTGAATGTACCAAATACGATTCTTATTAAGAATATACTTTTATTGCAGTCTCAATATGTTTTAACTACTTTTTCTTTTTCGTGTGTTGTGTAAGTGATTTTAGCCTAGTCCATTAAAGTGGTAACAAATAAAATTCTCCTATATGTCGAGTCCAACTGCATGGCTGTACAAGCGTTTATTTCTTGTGGTTATTTCACACTTTTAAACGGCAAATAGGTTTACGGCATTAGATATGTTTGATGACTCCGCTAATCTGGAGGTTTATAGTTTGATCCCGACAGTCCAAATAGTCCTAAGTCTTGGGTTCTTCAATCTGTATGATAAGAAATACATGTAAGTAGAAACATTAAAACAATTTTATAGTTTTTTTTTAAATTATAATCCCCTTTATATTATAAACGCGAAAGTTTGTAAGAACGTATGGATGTTTGTTACTTCTATCACAGAAAAACGGCTAAACCGATTTAGTTGAAATTTGGGATGGAGATTGGCCTGGAACAACACATAGGCTATATTTTATCCCGGTATTCTATTACTAAATATTTATAACACACAGAGACATGGTATATTAACACACTAGCTGTAGCCCGCGACTTCGTGCGCGTCGGCTTCGTTCGCGTTATCGTGGGAATTTTGAGAATTGCTTCCGAACCTCCCCTTTTCTTGTATACAAAGTTTGTCGTGACAATAACCAACACAAAAAAATATATCAAATTTGGTGCATTCGTTCAAAATCAAACATGCCTTGAGTTCTTTCAAATGACGATAACTTTTTTTAAGGAACCGATTTTGATGAAACAAACTTTAGATGATCATCCGAGTTAAAAAACAAAACCATTGGTGAAAGTTTTAAGCAAAACAATTTAGTACTTTCGGAGACAAGCGTGACGTATGCGTATACAGACAGACAAAAACTTAAAGGTCAAATCAAGGATAAGGTGTACAACAGAAACACTTCTGGCAATATTCAACTTCGAATTGTCGTCAGTCGTTTGTTACTCTAGTCTTCTCACATATAATACACCGATAAAACGTAATGCTATTGTGTCGCTATAACGCTGTGGTAATCACATAATCGGGATCGCGATGTATAAAAAAGTGGTTATGAGTGAACTTGTGGAGATAAAAGGGAAAATTACCTATTTAGGCTATGTGTTGAGGGCAAGACGCGGATATCGTTCTTTATTGCGGTGCTTCTGAAATCATACGTGACCTTTTTGGGTTCTGAGTTTCGTGTCCCTTTAGTATGCTTATCATAAATATTTTGTTGATAATAAATGACTGAGCTTTTATACTTATCCTTTTTCCCTAAGAATTTGTTATAAAAACACCATCTTTGGAAATACATCTATTTCAATTGGAGGGAAAATATAGCGTTTTTCGACTGTTATAGCCACAGACATATGATTGATGAATGTGTTCGTTCGTTAACTCATCCGGAAGTAAACTACCAGGCTTAAAAGGCGTGAGATATAAAAGATCAAGTTACAGTAAGCTGATACGTCACGCAATTTGGTAAAATCTAATAATGACTATCATTCCTCATTACCAACATACTAACTATTGAGAATCATAACAAGTTTATTAAATGTCAAAGGTTTAAGTTTTATATCGGTACGAGACTCAAGTAAACGGAGTACAATAGGGTTCTTTTTTCATAATAAAACTAAGTAGATTGTGGGAGTTCGAAGCCAGCTACGAAATCTGGCTACGAAATGGGACTATATAAGGGGATCCTGTGCTCACTAGACCATAAGAGGTGACGGTCGAGGTATCCTAGATGGTATTATCTTCAAAGATGAGATGGGACTATTGCTCGGCATTATTTACTCAAGGAATTTACATTAGATGCCTAGATATTTGTAAGTAAAATATATTTTACCTTCACATTCAGGCGGTAAGCCATGAATTTTGCATTTTAAGCATAAGAACGGTTTCCGTAACCGCGTACTCGGTTTTACAGGAATTAAATGATACTTTTCGATGTAAGCATTTTTGTACGCAAGCGCATTTAATGCTTTTTACATTTCAAAGAAGATAATCAACACTGTGGCATGAAAATTAAATTTCGCTTTTGAGTTTTTGGGGTGGATTTAGTAATGTGGGTCCAGTTTTTCATACTGGGTTACAGCTTGAGACGTTTAGTTAAGGTAATGTTCGGCATAAACGTCTTTAGCCGAAATTATATTACAGTAGGGACATGAACTCATTATTCATTTAATCAACAATTTCTATCGCATGCATATTTCCATATTCGAATCTAGTTTTGAGAGAAGTGAAATTTTTCAATAAAACTATTTTTACGAAACTAATTCCACCGTAGTAAATAAAGAAATATAAGTGGACAAATCATTAAAACGTTTCCCGAAGAATTTGCCCACTGACGCGCTGGACACTTTTTTGAGAAAACGCCTTGACCAACGCTGTTTCTTAATTGTATGTCACCAAAACTTACTAAAAGCTCGCTATGAGCCTCCCTCCGTATGTATTGTTTATTATCAAAGCCACTATTACACAGCATTGTAAGAATAAATATAAAAAATATACATGTTTTTATTTTTGTAAACAAATTTATGATATGTACCTAGTCATTTCATATGATTAATTGCTTTTGTCATAACATCATACACAAATCCATTTTATCAAAATTATTCGCGAAATCGATCTTATATTAGTTTATTAATTTGAAAATTTTATTTCCAATATAGTCCTAATAGTAGTCGTGTTTCGAAAGGCTTGCATTTATTAGTTTGAATTATCCGGACGCTAATTGTGGTTATTCTGTGAAACTTCACATCAATTCCGCGAATAACAATTTGAGCAATTTGCATCGAGCAACTACGGCATTTGACTGGCGGCCTAATTAATCGAAAACAGTGCTTTTGCTTATTGCCCTCTGTTGCACCTTATAACTGCATTGGTACCTGCTCCTATATGTCACCAATTTACACATAACAACAACAGTTGTATAACTCCTAGTACGATTGTCGATTGTTACGAATATGTGCGTTATGTTTGACACAAATCAAAATAATCACATTTTATATTTACTTTAGTATTTACAATACATACATAGATTAATAATAATAATAATAATAAGTCCCCCCCAAGGGGCCACCTTGTCGTGGTGGGGGGGCTTACGGAAAGCATGGTACTGCACAATACTATTGTCAATAACATCTAGACCAATAAAGTAAGAATTGTTACTTTCAATCCTGTCGCTAACAACCTGACACTACCCTTTCCAACCAACGGTCCCAAACCTCTTGAAGTGTAATGGAACGTAAGAATAGTAGATATAATTTACGGTCGCTTCCCGGGGGTCGCCGGGGCGCACTTGGAGCCGGTGCTGAGTGCTACAGCATGCGAACCATCGGCGACGGGGGGCTGAACAGGCGGGCTCCCCTCGAACAATCGACAACAGCCGACATCACCTCTCACTTATCATCATCATCCAATAGTCTTTTTACATCACCCCGCTCATCGCCATTATCATTCCAAAACGACATTTTACGTTCTTCATCTGTTTCCTCGTTATCAGTAGATGTTGTGCAGGAGGCATCCGCCGCTAACCCTGTACCCACTTCTGATAAAAATCGCGCGCGAAAAACATGGACTGAAGATATGAATAAGTTTATCTGGCGCAACTACTTAATTTTAACAAACTTAGAACGTAACACCCGTGGTTACCTAGAGAGCCTTTATCACAAATTTACAGAACAATTCCCGGAAATGAATGCATCAAAGCAAAGAATTGGAGATCAACGCAGAGCTATCATAAATAATCATTATCTTACCCAAAGTACATTTGATGACATTAGAAACGAGGTAACTCTTCTATTGAGCCAACAGCCAGTTTTGGCTACCGAAATAAATATGTCCGGTACTCGCATGAGATGGTCCGACCAAATAAATGAGTCAATACTCAGAATATATTACGAAGTTACACAAATAGAAACAAATATGACTGCATATAGAAAGAAGCTACACACAAAATTTATAGAAGAACACCCACATTTGGCACACATATCAGAACAGAGGGTGTCAGATCAGCAAAGAGTAATAATAAACAATAGAATGATCCCTGAATACCGAATACTACAAATAAAGAAAGAAACTGAAGAAAAGATCCAACTACAAAACAATTGCAATCAAATAAATAATACTAATATAAGCACATCAGATTCACCCTACACAAATATTGATCAATCACAAAATACAGATGATATCAACTTCTCTATAATTGAAAACGATACAACATATTCTAATCAACCAAACACTGAACACACAGAAGCTCCAAATAGTTCTATTAATACTTTACACCCTGCATTTCAAGAAGTTATAAATGATAGGTTTAAAGAAGTCATGGATGAGTACAAAGACACAGATCCTACCTCGAGACCATTTATCCCTAGACAAAAAACATCTAAAAAGTTTGCCTTGATAGTCAGCTATATCAATAAACATATTCTCCCTGAATACTTGAATACTGATCTTGATTTTATATCACTACAAACCATCATATATATAGCAGCATACACTGCAGCAACCTGCAATGGGACAAAAATACATAATAATAGAATATTTAGATCAGAAAATACAAAACCATCATGGCAGAAAAGACTAGAGAAGAAAATACAAAATTTTAGGTCAGACATTGGTAGATTAATCCAATATATAAGTGGAAACAGACGACAGCAGATAGTACAGACAGTAAAGGCAATAAAATCAAAATATTCTGTACATTCTCAACACGAGAACACAAATACACAGCTTGAACATTTTTTGGATACTTTGAAACAAAAGTTGAATATAGCATCCAATAGGCTAAGAAGATATACAACCTGTACAAATCGAAAAAATCAAAACAAACTATTTAAGAATAATGAAAAATCTTTTTATCGGAACTTATCATCACCACAGACACAAAATCAACAAACAGACACACCTACACCGGAAACATTAAGACAGTTTTGGGCTGATATTTGGGAAAATCCTATTAACCATAATAGTAATGCTGAATGGATCCACCAAATTAATGAAAACTCCACTATTCCTATAATGGACTTCGAACATATATCAGTAGAAACATTCCTTAAAGTAATACATCGCACACATAACTGGAAATCCCCTGGAACAGACAATATTCATAACTACTGGTACAAAAAGTTTACATGCACTCACCCATACATTCACAATCATCTTAACACATTCATTACCATGCCCCATACAATGCCAGCTTATATCACCCAGGGTGTAACATATATGCTCCCAAAAGACAAAAGTGACACCAAAAATCCTGCTAAATATAGGCCTATCACTTGTCTCCAAACTATATATAAAATACTCACAGCCTGTTTAAGCGAAATTATATACAAACACTTATTAGAAAATAACATCATGGCAGAACAACAAAAAGGATGTAAGAAAAACAGCCAAGGGTGTAAGGAACAGCTTACTATAGATGCCGTTGTTATGAATAGAGCAGCTAAAAATAGATCCAATATCTTTACAATGTTTATTGATTATCAGAAGGCCTTTGATTCCGTGCCACATAGTTGGTTAAAATATGTTCTCCAGTTATACAAAATACACCCTACCCTTGTAAATTTTCTAGAAACCGCTATGCAAAAGTGGGAAACAGTTTTATCTATTAATCAAACTAGCGAAACAAAGACTACTGAACCAATTCGAATTCAACGCGGAATTTTCCAAGGGGATGCGCTCAGTCCTCTGTGGTTCTGCTTAGCCCTCAACCCATTGTCAACTTTACTCAATAATAGCAAAATAGGCTTTAAAATTAATAATCAAGATTCACATTACATCTTATCACATTTACTCTATATGGATGATATTAAATTAATTGCTAATAATAAAGTTCAATTATTCCGCCTAGCTGATATAACCCAAGAGTTCTCACAAGATATTAATATGCGATTCGGTGTAGATAAATGCAAACTCTTATCGATAGTAAAAGGAAAAATACAAAACAACAATTACTTGCTTCAAACTGGTGAACCGATTGAACCAATAGAAGAAGAAAGCACATATAAATATCTCGGTTTTAAACAATCAAGACAAATAAATCAAAAAGAAACAAAAGCTGAACTGACCAACAAATTTAAACAACGTCTGAGTGCTATACTAAAAACTCATTTGAACTCTAAAAATACAATTAAAGCTATAAATACATATGCAATTCCCATTCTCACTTATTCATTCGGTATAATTCAATGGTCACAAACAGATCTAAAAAAGTTGCAACGCACAATAAACACCCATCTCACAAAGTATAGAAAACACCATCCGAAGTCATGTATACAACGGTTAATATTACCACGCAGTGAAGGAGGGCGTGGATTAATAGACATACAAAATTTACACAATAAACAGATTCACACACTCCGACAATACTTCCATAATAAAGCTGATCACTCACCTCTACACAAACACATTACAAATATTGACAATAAACTGACACCACTTAATTTATACGATTTTCAAAAGCAGCCTAATGAACAACTATCAGATCATAATGAAAAAATAGCAGCATGGACAGCCAAAACCTTACATGGGAGACACCGATCTTTTCTGTGCCAACCCCACGTCGACAAAGAAAAGTCGAACGAGTGGCTCAAGAGAGGTGAACTGTTTCCTGAAACAGAAGGCTTCATGCTTGCTATACAAGATGAAGTAATTGCTACTAGAAACTACATCAAATACATAATTAAAGACATAAATCAACCCACTGACCTGTGTAGACACTGCAATAATACATCTGAAACCATACAACACATCACAGGAGCCTGTTCATCGCTAGCTCAAACAGACTACAAACATCGTCACGACCAGGTTGCCGCAGTAATTCATCAAAACCTTGCTTTTCGATATAATTTTATTAAAGAAATGGTTCCATATTATAAATACAAACCAGAAACGGTACTAGAAAATAGAGTTCATAAAATATATTGGGACAGGACAATCCTCACAGATAAAACAGTACATTTTAATAGACCGGATATAACAGTTCACGACAAAGAAACAGACACAGTATACCTCATTGATATAGCTATCCCAAATTCACACAATATACAAAAAGTAACCTCAGAAAAACTAGCAAAATATCAAGATCTGGCCATTGAATTAAAAACTCAATGGAGGGCGAATACAGTACATATAGTTCCAATAGTGTTATCATCAACAGGTGTTATACCAAAATGTCTCGTCCAAAATCTGAAAATATTACGTATGCCACAGTACATTCTCCATCTGTTACAAAAAGCAACCATACTCAATACATGTCGAATCACCCGAAAGTTCTTAACCTCATCTACTATTTCATCTAATTTCTCCATATAGTCTATATTTCCTTGCTTCTATCGCTTGGTCACGGCCCGCGTTAGTTGTTAATTTAACCCTCATTGGAGGAGAATAAAAATAAGAAAAAAAAAATAATAATAATAATAAGTTTATTGCTCACCAAAATCAATTACAGTTTAGTTAATATGAACAGTATAAAAGCTTATTACTAAGTTAATAGGTAAGAAACAATTCTTATTAATAACTTGAATGTAAAAGAAAAATAAAGCAATATACATTATTTTGGTTTGGAAGATGGGGAAGACCTTTGACCAGCAGTGGGACAATATAGGTTAAAGAAAAAAAGAACAGTCCCGGCAAGGTGTCACCCCGCGGTAGTATGCCCCAGAAGGCTGGCAGCATTGCCAAATTGTATGGCAATGCAAATCCTCTGTACCAGGTAATTTCCAGCCTTCCGCTGACGAGATAAGTCTCAACTTTTTGGACAAAGCCCGAAAAAGCTGATGAGTTTAATTAAGTTTACAGGGAGCTAGTGAAAATCTATAGCATTTGCATACACCCGCGAGAAATAGGCATGATGATAAATATTAATAAAAAACAACTCCTATTCTTCTACGCCTTAACGTTTTTTTCCTTAGATTGTATCCTCGGAGCCTAGAGTCCGCTTTCAATATTGCATGTATTAACAACCCACAACTACCTTATATGATAGTGTTTAATGAATGGGGTTCCAAATGTTGAATTTAATATATTGTAACAAATAAAACATAGTTGGCAGGTCAATTAACTATCTACTGTTAGCGCCCGGTAACATCACGTGACAGGTAGATACCTGTCACGTGATCCCACTACAGGTAAACCCCTCTTGGCAGTAGTAGTGTCGGGGTGAGTATCAGTGTAACGCTCTCTTCTTCTTGGGTTCGCCGAACAGTGCAGACGTGTATTGTGTTCTAGTGATTTAACATGGCCTTTATTAGTATTTTATATTGATATGATATTGCTGTTGATAATTTTAATATGTGTTCAAAGTGTAACTGTAGAGTAACATAGGTAGGCACGGACGAGGGATTGGTACGCTTCAGGCTGGATCCCAGTGTTAGGAGCGGGGTTGGTGCTCCTATCTTTACCGTGATTAATGCAAAAGCTTAGACACGAATGGGTAATTCGGTCCTAGTTAATACTACTATTACATTTAACACGATTTGGTATTAGTTTTATGATTAACAGCCTGCCTGAAGTCAACCCGCCTCGAGAATGCTGACATCTTAGTTGCGTTCTAAATCATCCGCGGAAAGAAAAGGAATAGCACTTGACAGCGTCGAGATATATTAGTGCTTAGCTTCTTTTCAATTCATACGATTCAAATTTCCAATCTACATGAGAAATATTTTTCCTTTACGCCTGATAAGAGAATAGCGAGCACAAAGACTCAAAGGAGTCGTTTTATCAAAATCTGTTATATTCAAGAGTCGCAAGCAACACGTTCCTATATATAACTGTCTTTGCTGAAATAAAGTTATACCTATATGTAATGTATAAAATATTCTTCAAAAATATTGAATTTTATTATAGGTATGTGGGTGGGTGGTTTTCGACGGAAGTGCTAGTGATTCCGCCATAATTCAGGCATTGCGGCAACAATGACCGTCGCAGTGCTATCCTGGCGGATGACCGCTTTTGTGAATTCAGTTACTAAAGTGAGGAAAGGAAGAATAATTTTTGCATTACAACACACACGCCAAGGAAAATGTGTTTACCCTTGAAGCTATGGTTTTTGTTTGTTTGTTTGTATGTAATAATTTTATTTTTTATTCTAACCTACAGAATTCCTGCCGACAAAATGTTTAATGGTAATAAAATAAATATTAGATCTAAAGAGTAGCTTAATTAATTCATCTATGAGTTCATTCACCTAGTAGTTATAGCGTTTTGGATCAAATGTAAATGAATTTAAAAAGTATTTTATCCTTTAAATTAGGATATTTTAAATAAGGCTCTGATCCGCTTAAACAAAACTTATTTCTCACACATTTGGCATATTTTTTGGCTCTCATCAACAATCCTTTTGATAGAAAGTTGCTGGTGGGAGTAATTTTCAAAAATCTAGTTTTTGTTAGGCGTAAGGTGCTCTTATCGGTGCTAACCTTTTCACATCCTGATACGACTCACATTTTTTTTCTTAATTTGTTCTACGTAGATGTTATTGACAAAATAATGTTGCTATATTATAAATAAATAAATATTATAAATAAATAAATAAAAAAAATTCTTCAAATTTTTTGTAAAATATATAAATAAACTAAAATACTTAAATTCAGTCAAGCAACTTGTGGGTTAACATTCCAAAATGAATTATAAAAAAGGCTTATAAAATATTTTACTACTCTGGATCTTAATAAAGTTGAACAGCTCCAAGAAACAACAGTAGGTAAGTATACATTGTAAAAAGTGACGGTCAAAGCAAGGTTATAAAATTATAAGATCAAGAATTTAAGGAACAAAAACAAAGGTATTCTTCATTCACAGTTACAGCAAGAATGTTATTTGTATTTATTGCAATAAATGATTTCTAATTAATTTAAGATCCTAGTTCACATTTGATAGCCTAGCGAGACATGCGTATTCGTGACGTTCTGGTTGTTATTCTGCTAAGCAGACAGTTAGCCTATCGTTAGCTTGAGTCTGATGGCTATAGGCAGCCTGAGAAAAGGTTTTAAATAAAACTTTTTAGGATTAAAAGGCAAATAGATATTTGTACTCTACCAAAAATGTTAAAAATAAGACTTTAATGCAAAGCATCCGCTAAATTCCGTTCGATTAGTTCGGCGCTTACATTCAAGTATTCAACATCTACTTACAATCATAGCAAAAAATCACAATATGCTTTATACTTCCCGCCTCGGGTATCATACAAACGTATCTAGCAAGGAGTCCAGTCAGTCCAGTCCAGAGATGAATTTCATGCTGAAATAGGATATATACATGTCCGTTTCAATGCAAAATCTTTTGTAAAAATTACTCTGCACATGACTTTAATAACGAAATAAATAGACTCCTTAGAGCGATACTTTTACATGCAGAGAGAAATACGGGAAACTGCTGTCGGTGGAGTGCCTTCCATTATTGTATTTCTAATTATAGAGCGAGTTTAATTTCTTGATTGATATGACGTTTTTATAACATAGAAGTTAAGCAGTGGAATCTCAGACTACAAGAATTTAACTTGTTCAGACGCCGTTGCAGCTCTCAAACGCTAAATAACAAAGTGGGGTGAACCATCTCCGCTGGAAACAAATAGCCGACCTTTTGCCTTCTTTATGAGACCCTTGTTAACTTGTCCTTAATAAATTATTTATTTTGGACTCGCGATGGTGCAGTGTACATTTTGGCTAATTTTATTTATTAGTTTTAAATAAGTTTTTACGGTATGGCCAGTTTATGAGGAAAATTTATTGTGGCTAGATGTACTTTTTAACTACCTGTAGTAACAGGAACTCTGCAAGACTCGACAATAAATTTATATTGGGTCCATGGCTACCTGCTACGAGTACGACGAGTAACTAATTAAACCTGCTGTATTTGCATAAACAAACAATAACTGGAGCGCTCTATGAGTACAACGCTTATTGTTAATGCGCATTAATATTGAGTGTGTTTGTTGATAATTTTTTTGGGGTTATTGTTTTTAGTATCTTTATAATTATTCGAAAGTATGTATACAATTAGAGAATATAATCCCACTAATATTATAAAGGCGAAAGTTTTTATGATTTTATTTATTCATGTTCAAACGGCTGGGCATTTTTTTAATGCAATTGGTATGGAGGTAGCTGATGGCACCGCTGCTGTGTATGATAAACCGCGGAGTATGCAGCTAGTACTTAATAAAATTGAAACTGGGTTTTTTACGTTTAAAACATCTTTAGAAAGAGAAAGCCAAAAATTAAATTTTAAACAGAATAACAGCGTGTTAATGTAATTTTTTCGGTCTGTTCGTTACCTTTTTTACCGCTGAAACCAACTTGGTGAAATTTGGTTTGGAGACAGTTTGAGTCTTGGCCATAAAAATATTTGTTGCGTAACGGTATGCCATCTTCTTCCACGTTTACGAAAGTCATTTCAATTTGCCAAATGAGATTGTTATAATTTAATCGTAGCAGCAGTTTATTCGATTTGTGGTCAATTTGAAGAACGAATACATTTAAAAAAAATCTAGCCTATTATTATTATAGGAGAACATTAAATTGAATATACTTACCTATTTTTTTAAGATCGTGGACGTGACATTGCCATGGTTCTATGTTTTTCAAAGTTATTGAAATAAATCACTATACTGCTTTGATGCAATGAGAAAGTTTGGTTTACAGATAGAGATTCTTTTGGAATTAAAACAAAGGCTATTTTCATCCAGATAGTGAAACCAGAACTGTCCCTTCATTAGGAAATTCCTTATAATAGTCAATAGCACAGATACACAACTTCGCATATTAGTTTAATATTGCCGGATAAACTTATTTAATAGAAACTGCAGCCAGGAGTTTTCCTCAACGGTCAACCAGATATACTCGTATAAAAACTATTAAGTATGTTTATTTTGCGGTGATTTTTTTACCTTAACCGATTTGAATGAACTTTTGTATGCAGAAGAATCTCTTTGGCATCAATTCAACAAATCCTAAATCTTCACCTGTCTCTACCTATTTCCAAGTTCATTCAATTTCTTTAAGATCCTCTCTCCTCAGGCATTGCTATGCTTATATTCAAATATTATGTTTCATAAAAGTATTAAAAAAACAATTTATATAAAATACTTTAATATTATAATATGTAACTATACGTGACGTCTCTGTTAGTACTTAGCATATCTCAAATGTGATCACTGCGGTACGTATACGACCTGACAGGTCGTTTCCAGGGACCACCCTTCACTTGTACAACATACATAAGGGTTGGCGACTTGCCGATTTACGTCATTTCTATAGTTTTCAAAATATGTTGTAGCGAAAATGTAGATAAAATTAAAGGGCTTATGACAATCTAGTTACGGGTAACTGCATTTTCTGAACGTTAGCGCACAATCGTATCACCTCCAAAAAATTGATTTGTGTGCTAACTTTGTTTATTCCCAGCGTTTTCCCCAGTTGCATCCTCATGTGCGTTTAGACAACTCAGTGTACGTTTTAATCATGGTCCTAGCTGAGGTCCTAGATAAGGTGGAACTCAACTAAACTATTATTAGTGTGCTTAACTAGCACACTATATAAATTACATTTATTGACATTTATTTCAATGTTGTTTATCTCAATTACATGAACAGTCGAGCCAAATGGCTATAGCTAATTAAATGACAATGACAATAATAGATATATATTGTCGCTGATCACATGGATTTATGGATACTGAATTAACTATTCTTCATTTGTAATGAAGCTTTTAAATTCCATCAGATAAACTTCTGAGTATTTTTAAAAATGTCGTAAAGGCTATCTGTTACAGAAATAGAACCACATAAGTATTTGATAAGTATAACTAAAAGTCAAGTGTTTAAAGGCCCTTGGGCTTATTTATTTATTTAACTTCATCACATAACATGTAAATCGCGGACTTAAAGCCGTATGCATTTTTTTCCCAATCAACCAATCATGCACATACGAGAGAGCTGAGAAAAATTATAAATTTTTAGTTATTTTTTATGTTAATAATAGGTATATTGATTGATAAATGATTACATAATTTTGTAGTTATTTTATTAATGGCACAAAGTATGTTGTAGTTACCGAAATATTAAGTGTAAGCAATCAGCCAATAATAAATAACTGTTATAGTTATTTATTTTATGTATTCTATGTAAACTAAACATTAGAAAATATTGACACAAGATTGCTACTTATTCTGAAATTGTCTTCTAGCAGCCCCGCGAGAGGAATGTGTAATAAAAGTTATATAAGTACATACAAACTCTTCTATCAACATCAGATTTACCTTTTATACTTATGCTTCTGTAAGATACTACAGTTTGATAAATAGGCTAAATAAATGGGACAAACGTTTCAGTCGTTATATTTGCCGGAACGATTTTCCGTCGGAGTCGCGCGAAGAAAATGTGTTTGATTTAGAAGCACTTGAGGCCGGACCTTCCGCTCGCTATAAATTTTATTGTGTTATGATTTAGGGCGCGTATGCGATTTTATGGTAAACACTTTGCTCTTTGTGTGTTGTGTGATTTATATCCAAGGCGCGGGTCGAGGCGAGATGTTGTCAATGTTCACTGGGCTGAATAACGAAAGCCTGAATTATACGTCGTCGAACCACTTGATGACGTTATTAACATTCGAGTGGGGTAGGTGTTAAGTTTCTTATTAGCATATATCTATTTTATATATCTGTTACTAAGATGAATAAAATTAAATAAATACTTTTACAATTGGTAGACTCAATGCTAAAAGGCTTGGTAATAGAGTCCGTTTTCCCGCTTCTAAGTAAGGCTATTATGACATAATAAATTTTATGTATTTACATAGATTTGTTTTTCTTCTTAGCGATTTCTTCTCCTTAAATGATAATAGTGGTATAAATATGATAATTAGTGAAATAATGTAATAATAATGTTTGAACAGAATTCCCAACTAAGAGCGATGTTTCAATATATCAAATGAACTATAACTAACTAAATTCAAACCCAGCAGACCAGTTGGTCTTTGACTAGTATTCTAACAACAGAAACAAGTTAACGTAACACACAAACCAACATTCGAGAAATCCGTGAAACGATTCGAGTACCTCCTCGCATTTTGTAAATGGTGGCATGTTAATTGGAGAAAGCACTAATAGCCCGCCTAATTATTCTTCAAAAGTTGCCAGTTGCGGTGAAATTTGCCATAAATAAAGCGTGGCTGTAGCAGGAATTAACACCGAAGTAATTAAAAGTTCTTATCCTCAAAATTCTTTATTAATTACTTATTAATATCGCCGCAACGCCGTCAAAGACCTATAATGCCTTTGTATTACTCCCCGTATATTGTTACATTACTCGTTATTTTAAAGGAATATAGCAAGTATTATTGCTACATGCAACATCTACAAAAGCATTAAAAATAAATTTTCTTCTTATTCTTCTTGTCGAGTTGAAATGGGTTGACTCTTAAATAATTTTTGACAAATCTTAACTAAATTATTATTGAAAGTCTATATTATTTTTGACAAGTCAAGGCTACGTCTATTGCTCTGTCATTGGCTGCTCTTAGATCCTCAATTGTACAGGATTCTGGGTAGTTGGGACATATCAGAAGTTGAGCCATAGACTGAACCACTAAATAAATGTTAAGAATCTTTTACTAATTATAATTTAAATGTGTAGCTTTATATTAACATGCGTACATGTGGTCTACCGCTTGAGCAAAGGCTTGTGCTCAAAGGAATTGTGAGACAAAATGCCAACAGCCAACCTTCTATCATCGCACGTCTCGTCATTATCAGTGATTTCTCATTAGTATTTGGATCCCAAAGTGTTACGAAATTTTCTCGTGCGTACAATTAGGTTGTGAAAATGGTATTCCTAAATGTGTATCGATTTATTCAGGGTTGGCAATGCGCTCTTGATACTCCTTGTGTTCCAGATGGCTCCGGTCAGCACTTTCCATCAGGCTTGTTCACTAATTAGTGGTATATATAAGGAAATTCGTCGATTGTGCAGCTACGAATCCTAAAATTCATCGGCCTTGTCACCCGCAAAGAAGACTCTATGGAGCGTTTGGTGATCCAGGGTCGTATTGAAGGCAAGCGTTCACGCGGTCGGTCTCCAACGAGGTGGCTTGATCTTGTCAAAGCTGTAACACAGTGCCCAGCAACAATATGCTCTAAGAAAGCCGCAGACAGAGATATGTAGAGAACAATCGCAAGAACCGAGGTCATAGAGCAACCCAATCTATAATCACGAC
Source organism: Apomyelois bistriatella (assembly GCA_947044815.1). Classification (NCBI taxonomy): domain Eukaryota; kingdom Metazoa; phylum Arthropoda; class Insecta; order Lepidoptera; family Pyralidae; genus Apomyelois; species Apomyelois bistriatella. The sequence continues at coordinate 7,572,550 of OX345693.1, forward strand.
CACTCTGCCAAGAGTGTACGACTAAGAAGAAGAAGATAAGGAAATAAAAAATGTACTTACCTTTCCACAGTATTTATGCTTGTTGACAAAAAAACTGAAAAGGAACTGTTTTCGTATACATACTTAAAAGGTTCTAAACTCTGATATTCAGAAGTCTTCAAAAGATAATATTTGAGTGCTCCAACAGCTTTCTTCTCGTTAAGTATAAAGGTGTAGAAAAGTAATCAAAATCTTTTAAGAGCCGCAATCAAAACGTTACCGTGTAACGATAAATTTTCATTTTATTACGGTAACGTAGTTTCAGTAAAAGAACAGAAGCCTTTGTTTTCTCAAGCTCAAGGAATGCACCGGAAGATCTTGTAATAAAAATACTTTTCTAACTTTTAGAAGAAATTTTAAGGGTAAGGAAATATAATCAAAATTTTGTAATAACGTTCTCTGATAAGGGTTAAGCATCATCTTAAAAATTTGGAGATTAAAAATAACTTTAGACTGCACGAATATTTTAAATTGGTTTCTTCTTACTAATTTTTTTTAAACTGTTTACAAATACCAGCGGCCGCCTCAGGATCTGCTCGTTCTGTGGGACTTCGAGATATCCTTTTGCAGCTAAAATCTTCTAACTATAAATTATTTACCTGATTGACCTACCTGAACAGCTTCAGTTATTTATGAATTTTTGCTATTCTTACGACGTATATCTAAAAATATGAAATGTCTCCCAGTTATTTCTCAGCGTTCATTATCCAAGAAATTTTAATATCAACTGTAAAATATTACAGATATAGTTTGGAATGGTAATAGTTTGGATTATTTACGTTAATAAATGTAAATAATCCAAACGGAACGGAGAATCTATTATTTTGGTAGCGTATTCTTTAAGGCAAGGGCTAGATCACTACAAATTAAACGGTTGCATATCTAAATGCATCATATAATTAATAAACTTTGCCATATTCATAAAAAAATAATAAACGTTAAATAAATTTTGACTATTACAATAGTTAGGAACCCTTAGTGTAAGACTTAGCCCAAACAAAGATTTAATATTTTATTAATTATAACTAAAGGAATTATATTTTATAAAAGACCGGGAATAAAATTAAAGAAGGCTTTAGAGGGACCTTTGTATCACATTCCCTTCAGTCGTGAGGTGAGGGTGAGAGTCAGAGCGTGAGGGAGTACCAAACATACACAAACAATATATCCACGCCACACGTAAAACAGTTTTAAAAGTTTTAGGTAATAATAAAACCTTAGTATTTTTGTATAGTCAGTAGGTATTAAGGAAAATATTATTTAAATATGTGATTGTTATTGTAAGTAAGGTGTAGCAAAGGCATCAAATATCTGAATGGAGCGCAGCCTGTTATTTTCGTTACTAGCTAGTAATTACCTGGTAGCCAGTTTGCCGCTGACAGATCCAATTACATTAAAGGGATCGAACCCCGTTCCATTAGACGCTACTTTGTTACTACAATGCATTGTTTACTGTTGATGATTGTATTACTATTACGTCTTATTGAATTGTCGTTGCCGTGCTCAATTTGCAACTTGTAGTCATGAAATCGGTCCTGTATTTAGTTTGTAAACTTTGTATATGATGTTGTCTGTATTATTGACTTGTACTATGAATTTTGTTTCAGGTACGTACGGTGTTGATTTCCTGGTCCTGATACCTTTATTTATATATCTTCTACCTATAAACAGGAGTCGTAAGTTTCTAAACTCATTAACGCTTCATTTCAAAAGAAATGACTGTGTAATTTTGTTTTGCTTTGTATTCGATATTGTATTATTGTAAATGGTGCAATAAAGATTCAATCATTCAATGTTGCATGAGTAAATGACAACGTTGGTCTTCTAGCGCAGTTTTTAACATAATTAATAAGTATTGTATTTAATTGTTAATATTGATAATAGGAAGTTGGTCAATCAGAGAGCGAAAAATTTCTCGCATTGTGCCCTCAGCGCAGTGTAGAATTAGGATGAATATGAAGTATGTATTTTTCAAACAACTGTATAAATATTCATTTTGTCTGGGTCATAAAGACAATCGACCCTGCACATTATTTTATACTACTACTGTACTAAAAACTGGACTATACGAAGCAACCACCCGACTAACGCAACTATAGACAGATTACATAAGTTACCACTACAAAATAGTTGATACAGTAAGAGAAGAGATCATTGCGAATTATATTTATTGAAAAAAGAACAATGCGAAATTGTTCAATATGACATATAAATCATATGTTCAGCTAATAAATAACTAAACATTTATCAAAAAAATTAATAAAAAATGCACGAACCTCATACAATTAGGTGTAACCATAAAATAGAAATCTTTCTTGCATAAAAGTAGATTTATGTGTCGGCAGCTAGTTCCATTGATGAAGTTCTTTTCATAAGAGGCAAAAACTGATCAGTTTAATCAGGACGGTGGGCGTCAATCAGGCACCTCGTTACCTAAACGACCAGCAATTTTCTTTCGCTGACCGAACGCGATTTGAAACACCGTCGTCGGCTCTTCGATATTGATTAGTAAGCTTTATGTTCCTGATTTATTTCATTCGACCATTTTGTAATTAGGTGAAATTGGATGCTGATTTAAATATTTAAGCATTACATCACTTAAGTAGTGCGAGTACTTATTTAAATTTTAATTCGAAAATTATACGTTAGCTTGTGTTTATTATATTTTTTAAATTTATCTCCTTATACTTGTATACATACAATGTAATTGATTGCTATTTGATTTGAGTAAAGGTAGATAAGTACTTATTTGTAATTGGTATTGATAATTATTTTATGGCTTTTCCAGCTGCATCTAAGCTTTAAAGTCTTCTAGCCTGGGGTGCTCTAAAACAACTTTCCCCTCACGAGGTACTTAAGACGTTTAATAAGATCCGGCAGAATGTTTCGGAGAATCACCTTTTTTCAGGGGATTTTATAAAAGGTCATCTTTTCCTTTTTAAGGAATGGTCTACTTTTAATATGGAATCAACACAGTTACTCGCGTAATACTAATACCAAGTTGAGTTAAACATATCTCCTTAATTACTAGTACTCATTATAAATAACGAGCTCGAACAAGCTTTCAGAACAAATAAGACCAGGGGTGACAACGACCACTGAGATTGCCTCGCATCCTACAGAGCTCTACTATAATGATAGCAATAATTCGACCGTAATCGACCACATGCTGTCTGGTAGTCGCCTTGGGAACCAAGAACGATTTTAAGCTAGCCCAATTTGCGCATCACTGGACTACTACATAAATCAACCATATTAATTGCCACGTGCTGCCGGTGAACTAATCAGAATTAATCAAATTATAATAATTGGAATCATCTCCCAACGGCGTTTGTCTGTAGACCCAGTGGACGTAGGTTCGATTCCCACGAGAAACATACTTTGTTTATTTGTTTCCAGTTTGGTAAGGACATTTTCGAAGCCAGATTCGAAATGGGAATTTTATTTCCCATTTCGAAGTCAGCTACGAAATCTGGCTACGAAATGGGACTAAGGGGATTTGAGTACCTCGATAGCCTAGCGCAGCGCGCGTTATCGTTACGATAGTGCGCGTTTAGCGACGGCGACAGCGAGTGCGCGGTCATGTTTGGAATGGTCGCCATTAGTGGCATTTCTATCTTGAGCTCCTCCGTGCTTCGGAAGGCCACTTTAAGCCGTTGGTCCCGGCTGTTATCGCTAGTTGGCAGTAGTTAGGCTATGTTAGGTGCCTTTAGGCAGCCTGAAAAATCTGACAGTGATGGCCACACACCCGGGGGTCATGTTCCTGTAGGTCTGGTTTCCCTGTAAAAAGGGTTAGGGATAAGGGTTTGGTTTGTGGGTGTCTGATGCTGCGCCTTGACAGAAAATTCTTTATTATGCACTTCCAACAGGTCGTTTTGGAAATCCTTGGCGGAGGCGTATGTTCAGCAGTGGACAGCCTGCGGCTGAAATGATGATGATGATTATTACTTTCATTATTTATTCTAAATAATTAATGGATGATTATTTGTTAATTTAAATAAGTAATTAAACTAAACTCAGCTAGTTATAAATAAAATGTTCATATTTACGAATCAAATAGAAATATTGTTTTTTGACAACGCCAGGGAAATCGAATCGGATGAAATGATTTTGATCAACCGAAATTTATTATTTACTAGCTGATCCCCGCGGCTCCGCCCCGCGTGGGACTTGGTTATATCGCGCCCAAAAGTAGCCTATGTTTGACTTCAGGTCGTTAACTACATCCCTACCAAATTTCATCACAATCGGTCCAGCAGTTTAGCCATGAAGAGGTGACAGACAGACAGACAGACAGACAGACAGACTTTCGCATTTATAATATTAGTATGGATGTGATTGAACAACAGTGGGTATGTGGAGCAAGTTCCAGTTTTGCTCAGAGATAAACTTGTAATGGTAATTAAAATAATTCGGGATGAGTAGGAAACTTATGCTGACGTGTATGATTTAGTGACCGTGTTAATGGGGTAACTTCGTCAGAGTTCGCCGGCTTGCCCTGAGACCCTGTTAATAAGTCGCCTCGTCGTAAGCCGGGATCACTTCACTATTTATTTATTTTACGTGACCTCTGAACTCCAGTATCCAGTTGGTGTGGGACACATAAGGAACTATTTATGGTTATTTCTGTTCAATAACAGTTCCGTTGTTACAACAGTTTTGTAAATTGTGATTTGTTTTTTATAATAGAGATTTATTTAGAAGTGTTTTTTATTTAAGCATTGTTACTCACGTAAATCAATTATTCTGATTGCCCCGTCTACACCACACCGGTCCTAAAAGTAGCATAAATTTATTTTCTTCGAATCGGCATATTCATAATAGTAGTAGGTAGTAAATGTACAGTATATGAATTTAATTATTAGAACATAAACACTGCAATTCCTGTTAGAATTACTGTTTTTGTTCTTTCTTATATAATGTGTTAGTGTCCACCTGGTGTGATGGCTACAACTTTAAATTAATTTTATTGAATTTCTGAGACTAATTCTAGAAGGCAAAATTTCTGTCAAAAGATCATCCAGCCATCCTCGACATAAAAGATTGGGCCGGACTTAGATACAACCAACTAAAAATAGCGGCCCATAGCCGCGAGGGTTTCCGTTTGCTGACCTTCAAACTCCAATTCGAAGATGGCACCCCATGATGATGATGATTAAATTTTTGATAGGGTTCAGCATTACAAATTTTTGGGCTCCTTTTGTCACCTTATGCCAATATATTTCAGTATTAGTTACAAATACGTGTGTTCGTGTGTATTTCAGGGTCTTACTGAAGTTGTGAATTGTGTGATTGTGTTTCAAATATAGCACACAGTGATAATTTGAACAAAATAGACTAATAAAAGTTTTATATAACAGCACAGATAATTACTGCACTGAATGGACATTGCATTGATACTGTCGATATCAACATTCGTTAAGTGCTCGTCGATTGTCAAATGCATTTAAAGTAAAATATAAACGAAATCTGACAAAATGGTGTTGTGAGCTTTGAAAATGGTCGGAAAAGATTTTCTTACATAAAAACCATTGACCCGGGGTGGCGCGGGCGTAATTCACGGACGCGCGCGCGGGACACCCGGACAATAATGGCCGCCATAATTTGCCTGTAATGGGCCTTACACTATCGCCCTGTCAGCCCAACCAAAAATAAGCTTCTTTCTCCTAAATCTTCATGTGAAATGCTGAGATGAACCTCTTTAGCACGCCATTAGCACGCAACCTATTCCAATATCGATTTCATTCACATGCAAAGTATAAGGTCTTAGAAGAAGATTTATTCCGAATGCCAAGAAAGGGTTGTTATTCACAGGGTTGTTTTTCGCTCGTAGCGAGTATATTTGTCTCTAAATTTCTGTATTATCTCGTAACTTCTAAACTATTGGGTAGATCTCGACTGTTAATAGGTATTGTTAGATTTTTTCAAAATAGATGTTTTTCTTATAGATAGAGGCGGACAAAATGTACTGTCTATTTCCTGCCTTATATGTTGTGAAGTGAAATAAAGAGAGTTTGTATTATGTATGGACATTTTAGTTAATTAGATAGACTACTATCATGAGCCCCAAGTGGTAATAGAAAGATATGTAGAGGATAAAAATATCGCAAAAAATACAGCGAAAGAAATTACTTAATTTATAACAAACTTAGGCAAAACTTTTATGAAATCGCATATGTCTTCAGTACACGTAACGTGTGAACTTTTCTTATCAGCTTACGACCATTGACGAATATGGATGAAACAGAAATGCTGTGGGCGATAAATATGTCGCATAACTCTGTCTTACTATACCTATACGTAACCTAAATGCCAGCCTTCCTAATACTAAGTAAACGTAGATAAAATCTACAGATAAAATCAGTAATGAAAGCGTTGTCTAATCCTTATATTTGAAGGAACTTTATTGGTGTGGCTTATAATTTTAATTATAATTATAATTTAAAAGTATATCAGTGTAACTATTCCACATGTTATGGTATAAAAGACGTGATTAGGTATATGTATGTATGTTATTATGTAAGTAGGTATGTTATTGTTTCATCACATCAAAATTAAAACCTTAATCCCAAAGTAGGTATTTCTATTGTCCAAATAAATTTATCGATGGTTATTTCTGTGTGAATGGCGATTCAAATCTTTTATAAAAACCTCTTATAATTTTTTATATTTTTAAATTAAAGTTTCTGTATTTTGGTGTGGTTTGGTGACTGATTGATCCTTTTCGTAAACGTGGTCGAAAATTCGCGATATATTTACAGTTTAATTTAGTTTTAGTTTTCAATCTAATTCCCACAACTAATACAACTACACGCAATCTAGCTACGAAAAATCCGAGCAAACGTTATATAATTTATTTGACCGCTGCTGCCATACTAACGTTTCTAAAGACGTGCTAAGCAAACAAAGCAGATAGCCTCTTGGTACAAAATACTGAAAACACGTGCGTTTTTACTACGGAAAAGTCAACACCGACAGCTATAATATAAGTTTATCTATATATAAAATAAATAAAATAAGAAAACAACCAACATTTCAATATCCTATACTATTAAACGTGCAATAAATTTATTTGTACTCGCGTTTTCGAAAACGGCTCTAACGATTTCTTTGAAATTTTAAACGTAAGTACTTACATAGTCAAAAAGATAATCTAGCTAGGTTACATGTCTGTGCCCCTAGTATGAGTTTTTCTTAACGCAGACGTTAGCGACTGCGTTAGCGATTTAGTATGGCAAACCTGTACAGCGCCTCTGGTGGATAGTAAGGCAACTAAGAAATTCCATAGAAAATCCTAACGCAGTCGCTAGCGTCTGCGTTAAGAAAAACTCATACTAGGGGCACTGGGAAACGCAACGCAACGCACGCAAAAAGATTTTCTGCATAAAACGAGCGAAGCTCGGTCGCCCAGGTACTATTTATATAAAGAGTAAAAAAAATAAACAAAAATTTGTTACTGAAGACCAAAATATATTTTTGATTCTAAATTTTCGACTCATTTTGTGTAGGTTCGTTTCTTATGGTTGAAGTAAATGTTGACAGCAAAACACGTCCGGGCTTGTTCAACTTTCCGTTTATGCTTTTCATTTCCCTGTCTAGTTTCCAGATTTTCCACTAGATGGCGATGTAAAACAGGGATGGCACGAAGAAATATGAACCTTTGCGGATAGATGGCGCTGCTAATGTTTATGTTATATCAAAGCTTGGTACGAGGCTTACCCTGCGTTTCGAAGAAAACATTATTTTATTTAATGATTTCTTATGTTTTCGCGATTGTTACACATTAAATTATTAAATTATTATTATTATTACATTGTTATTTTATTTTATTTATGTTTATTGATTGACAATTTCAATTATTTTGAGATATACTATTTGAATATAAGTTGCTTTATTGCGACTATGAAAAGGATGAAGATTTTATTTATGAAAAATAATTAAATCTATCTACAAACACAAAACAAATTCCTTCATAATGTTTTACTGAAATAATATACTTATGTTTAAAAATAAACCAGCGATTGATTGACTCGATTTGTATTCATTGTGATATTATGTAGATACTTTGTATACTTAAAAGCGTCATTAAATGCTTTCTTGTAACTTAGAAACTAAGCAATTCTTTTTTCAATTTTTATTCTATTTATTAAACAAAGTTTAGTATTTTAGTTATCTTTAGAACAAAAAAGTTAATTTTCTCCTTTCGCCCTGCAATGAATCATGGCCGTAGTTATCTCCCACTTGGCACACAATCAAGGGACCTCCTTCTTCATTACACGACACTTTTTGTGTGACGTTTTCTCCTTTGTTTGTTTTTTTCGGAATTCTATTTATACATCAGTGACTGAAAAACAAAATCGGTATGCAAATAATGAAAATACTTACGTCTTGTGTTTTTGTGTAGTGTATTTTATTTAAGAAACTACTTAATATATTAGGTTGACATATTAGTTTTAAATTTTGAACAGTTTAACACTATATTGCCACAAAATATTAGGTAATCTTTATTCCTTAAAAAAAGAGAAAACCGTCTTTCATTTGTTTACTGGGTGTTGGACGCGGGTTTTAACGTCAAATTAGAGAAATTCAGACGCCTAGGCGTGCAGGGTCAATTGACGTGGTACTCCAATGATCTAAAAATAAACGATGATAGTGCCGTAATAGTCTATTTTTGATCGTAACACAAAAGCATATAGGTTAGATAACGACTATGACACCACAGTGTGTAGGACCAACTAAACTTGCGACCAACATGATATGAAATTAACACTAAGATCAAATGAAAAATAAATGGTTTACGAATAATTGTCATATAATTGTAATTATCAGAGCGCACGTATGTCATACGACGTTTTATAACATATTTGCGAGGAAATGAACAAAACTCGGATTTTTAGAATGAATGAATAATAACAATACAGCGAAAAGAAAAAGAACGCGGTGTTTTAGGCAAAGGCACAAAAAACAGCCAGTAACACTACATAGTATAAAACAAAGTCGCTTTTTTTAATTGATAGAGTGATTCAAGAGGTTTTATGCCCATGCGAAGCCGGGGCAAGCCGCTAGTTACTAATAAAGTAAATTAATGATTTTGTGTCTTTGTTACAGATAAATAGTTGTAATTTATTGTCAAAATTAATTAAATTAAAGAATTAAATGTTTATTTATTATATTTTATTTCTCAAAGTTAATTTTATTTATAAAATGTTGACAACTTTTCTGACATAAAAACTCTTTGCTAAGATTTAAAAAAATACTGTTCGTTTTTAGACGGGGCATCTTGATAAACCGCGCGTATTATATTAAAAACCTCGTGCGTTTTACATTACAATAACGCACAAGTACATAATGAGATACAATACGATATTGAAATTGGTAAGATAAGAGACTTTACGAGCAAATATTGTTATATTGTATAAAAAATATTGTTAGTAAATATCTGTATCTTTTGCAACTGAAAAGATATTGACAAATCCGATCTTGTTGTTTTAGATTTAAAGTCGTGAACAAACAAACTTCAGTCTTACCTCAAATATATATATAATATAATATAATATATATATATGTATATAATTTTATGTGCGCATATCACATACACTGGAAACTTAAACTAAGTAGAAAATTTTGTGCAAAGGTGCTACTTATATCTATCGAAAGTTGTTTTAGCAGCGAGCAGACTTTAACTAATTAAAAGTAAAAGTATAGTAAGCATTATTCTTAAGATTCAAGATTCTTTATTTGTAAAAATGTTTGTCACCAGATGAAAAAATTTAATGTCATTTAAAGTACTAAATCAAGTAGGTATCTATCTAGACAATTTGTGATACTATCGAAGAAGTCACCATATCACGTACGCATCTCTTCTTCCTTACTTTACTGATCTCTATCAAAGAAAATATAGGTACACAACGCGAATCTTTATGTGAGATACAGTCTTAATGTACACTATGGGCATACAATCCGGGGTTCTACTCGGTTCTTTCAAGTTTCAACTCATTTCCGCTCACTTTTCTGTTCTTAAGTTGTAGGAGTCCGGGTTTTCACGCCAGCGAGAGAGTAAAGTAGAAAAATATATATATTTTAAAAATGTTATTGTTTTAAAGGATTATCTTTTAACTTTCTTTTTTAGTAAGTACAATAAGATAAAAAGTCTTGTTTGGATTTTAATGATTTATTGCCTTATCGTCTTAATCACAAACAACAAGGTATGGTAAACATGGATATCATAATTTCAGTTTCAGTATTATTAGAATGTTTCACATATCTGGAATCTGTTGTAGTATATTTTCTTTGGTTTAAGATGGTATCTACAACTCTACGGTACACTTCGGTAAGAATTTAAAAAGTAAAACAAAGTTGACATAAAGATGCTCAGATGACCCGTTGTCGAGTGGGCCTCTGACACTGGCTGTCAATATCGGTCCTTGTTGGGAAACTTTTCAAAATTGGAATTCCAAAGTTGGGAGAGACGTGCCGGCTCGCGCTCTCAGGGTGCACGCTCCATCTCTCAAAGGAAATTCGGTAACGGGCCATGTATTTAGATGGAATTGAATTATCTACTGTGGCGTAGATTGCTTTTACTCAGCGTGAAATTGTTAACTGCTCAGATCGAAAAACATTAATTCATTTATATAAATCTGTTTTTGGTTTATTAAGATTAAGCGCAGTTAAATATTATATTAATCCTTTTTATTGGAAGTAGACAGATCTTTCAACGACGACTGGACGACTGCTGGGACTGGGCACCTCAAACTCTCACCTATTTCTGACAATATATAACACTCACATTTTTGTGTTTCTGTTTGATGAATAAAAGAGAAAATGGAATTTTAGTTGGTACTATAACAACAATATAAGTAGTAAGTACCTAATTTATAAGCTGACAGCAGCGTGCGATTGCCATGCTAATCCTTCAAACCAGAACACAACAAATATTACAAAATATCTTAATTAAGTTCCCATTAAACCTCATTGTAGTTATCAAATTTTTAGCAATATTTATCACGAAAAGGCTCACAAATCGTTTTAATTTAATAACACTATAGTAGGAAACTAAACTTTAATGGTATAACCGTTTTCATTGGACAGCTAAAATGAGTCTAGGTAAAGTTGCATTGTGGGGATTAAACGCAACCCAATTAACTGGCGCAGAGTCCGTGCCTGGCCGGTCTCGATATCAGATTAGCTCCTCACCGGATTACATTAGAGGACGTCATTCTATGCTGCGACTCTACACACCTAGAATGTATAATAACAGTGGCTCCCAAAGTTACGGGACCGTGATCCATCAAAATAAAAGTCTCCGTACCCCGGCCCCATTCCGTACTATTTGTCATAAACAATGTATTCGGTTAAAAAATAAAAGTAAGAAGTTTGGTTCAACTACAAACTAAAACAAACAAAACAAAAATATAATTTATGAAATATAGTAATTTAAAGAGATAATTTTCTTAAATTCCATTTTAAAGATATGCTTTATTTTAAAATAAGTGTATTTTTTGTGTAGGAGTAATTTAAACTTTTTAGTCTACAAGACGTGCTTGCAAAAATGATTGAGTATTATTAAATTTAATCTTAACATACTATTGCCAAGAAAAATCTAAACGAAATATAAACGCGAACAGGCAAAAAACGTTATTTTTACCTACAGATGTCTGCAACACCAGAAGTTTCACGTGCGCATTGCCAACCACGCCAAAAGTTGTATTGCTCTTTTTTAAACATCTAATGTTTTAGTATTACATTTATTTGGCCCAACATTGGACTACACTGTTATTCATAAAATAATCAAATGTCAATATTGTCTTTATAAATGTATCAATTATAAATAATTATACAGATATAGGTTACAATTTTTAAGTAGACGGCAAATTAAATTCAATATGCCATCAGTTATACGAATGTTAATGATCTGCTTTAAGCCCATTTCTGATTGCACGGCGTATTTCAATGTGATTTAGGAGCGCGCGTGTGCGATTATTTGAAGCATAGTTTGAGAAACACTGACCCAAATCTAGCCAATTACTCCAGCCGTGGTATTCAATAGTCATGCAGATTAGATTCGTCAACATATTACGAGATCCGATATGGAATGTTATCAGCTATCATGAGTTTGAATATTTGGTTTTTATTACATATTAATCTTTGCATATCTAATTATCTATGCTGTTAGAATTATTTCGTAAAAACCAAGGAAACATCTATTGGATATTATGATATTCACGATTTTACTTTTACCACACTTGAAGGATACATATATAGGTGTAGTAGCGACCCGCCCCAGCTTCGCATGGGCATAAAAACCTTCCTCTTGAATCACTCTATCTATTAAAAAAAACGCATCAAAATCCGTTGCGTAGTTTTAAAGATTTAAACATACAAAGGGACAGAGAAAGCGACTTTGTTTTATACTATGTAGATATATGATATCACTTAAGATATATATTTAACTAGCTGTTCTCCGCGACTTCGCCCCGCGTGGGACTCGGTTATATCGCGCCCAAAAGTAGCCTATGTTTGACCTCAGGTCGTAAACTACATCCCTACCAAATTTCATCAAAATCGGTCCAGCAGTTTAGCCGTGAAGAGGTGACAGACAGACAGACAGACAGACTTTCGCATTTATAATATTAGTATGGAAGTATGGATTTTAAATACCAGACACACGCGCAGTAAAGATGCATCAAACGACTTATAATCTTATCAAAATCGGTTACTAATGATGTGCTTAATTTCTGTATGAAACTGATGTTTTTTTATAGACGTGTAGTAAAAGTAATTGACTGTAATAGAACAAGGAGCACTTTGTATTACAGTTCTAAGCTACAAGTTTATAATGATCCGTCGGCAATATTGTAAATTGATCGTTAAAAGTTCCTTATTGGAGTAGTGTGTCGCATAGTGACTGCTAGTTTGCATTTAAAATAGTTCCATTCATCAGCATTATTTTAGTCGTAAAATCATTTATTTTACTTTTTTGCCTATTTATGGAAACGAGACAAGTGGAGTCAAGCATTCGATCTTTATAGAAACATTCTAAATCTGCTATGATTTACCTTATTATTTATTTATTTCTTTACGCCCAAATACGGACAACGGACTAAAGTTCTTAGAATGTTTTAATTTTTCCAGAACGCTAATTATTTTAACCCACAGATAGCTTCATGTTTCACTGACTCAGTATAGGTTAGTTATCTAATTATAGGTAGGTGTGCCGTAAATTGATAAGCTTCTGATTTTGATACATCTGCATAATATATATGGTTTGATGCTATAAATCAATGTTAGCTGACTGATCAAATTTAAAGATATTTTTGTACAAAACATTGACTTATAATTAAAAAATAATGGTTATTATCAATATATTTTATATCTTGTAGAATTTGATTGTTTATGATTCTGTGCTTGGGAAGGCTTGTTAAGCAGTTGGTCCCAACCAACTCATCCTACGTCAGAGGCCTGAGGCTGTTTTACAGTAATCTGATACGAGGTTGTTTAATTGACCTTGTAATCCGGACAATATGGTGATGCCTTATTTGAATTTATATATATGACTTTATCTGGTCTGAAGTTTGTGGTAGAGCAATACGCAAATTGTAATGACTCAACGGTTTTGGTTGAGACCAAAATATGCTGTCGTAAGTTTAGTTGTATATTTAAAGCTGTTAGTTGCGCGGCCACCACTCCAAAATATTTTTTCCTTTATACGTTTCTACGCACGCTTGATTATTAAGATTGCGATGAGAGGGATTTCTGTAAAAATCAACAGTTGCAGCGCTGCAGAAATTCAATGCACGCGGGCGGCTGATGTCTGTCCGGCGACACGTGAGCCGAGTGCCGAGCACCCAACACAGATGTTTCTTGGCCTTTTTATTACATTTGGATGCATCATAGTTATAGGAAATATATCTACACTAATATTATGAAGTGGAAATGTTTATAAGTTTATTTGTAGAGAGTTATCTTTGGAAAAACTATATGGTGTAAAATCTGTTGTGTGTGCGATTGGAAAATTAAGATACTACCGTACTAAAAGGGCGGGTAGTATGACAAAATCACTAATGGGTTTGAAAATTACATGGGATATGTATTAAGGCAGGCTCCGTGTAGCAATGAAATTCGGTGCTGGAATGTTTTTGTACAGGGGATAAGAAATCAATAAATACTAATAAAGCTACAGATTCATTTTTGGATAATTTTTATGTAAGTACATCACTTTATAACTATGTGCGGTTTATTCATAAGTATTTTGTATAAGTACTTGTAACTTCAGACGAATCTATGAATAAATTCTTACTCTAAAATAAATGTTATTGTTTTATATTGGTAAGTTTCATTATTTAGTTTAATGCACATTCGAGTTGAGTTTATTAATATTTATAAGTATATTTGTGAGCAATATTTACTCAATCAACATTTATCCTACAAATAATACTAATATTTGTAAGTATTTTAATTTAAACTTTTTTTTTTTTAACTTGTTTGTTTAGTAAATAATTATGTAATGTAGTTTTAATGGACGCCTGGATTTGAAGAAATACCTCTAAAGATAGCTTAAGATACAGAAGGAGAAGCGAAAAAATGATTACGATTAAAATGACAAAACAATTAAGTGAGTATATTTAGTCCAGTCATAGAAATAGGAAATCGCGCGCAGGTTTTTTTAAAAAACTATGGTCCAGCATTATAATTGACATCAGGCATGTTCAGAGACATAATTATGCAAGTAAAGTACAGAACATGGCTGTATATAACTCGGAAGTTGACGCGACTTGCGCCGCGTCAGATGGATCGAGCGTGCTAAATATCCTGTTTAATTTCCCTTCTAAATTTCTCTAACATTTTTTATTAAAATATTATTTATCGCAGAAAGTAGCACAAACAAAATTAATACATATTCATTTATTGATTCATATTTTTGTAACATCGAATTTATTTCAATTTCCGTTTCATATAGGTAAGCTGTCGAAGTGACTGATGGAGGAATAAATTATTGGTAAAAATATTTTGAAGTAATGTTTATATGCTCTGCTTGTTTTATCATAGCAGTAATTGTGTTTTATTAGATAGAGTTCGATGATTTTTTTTGGATTTATTTAAGATATGTATATTGGGACACCTGGAAAAGTATACAACTTTATCACTGAACTTACACATAATGGTGGGATACTATTCTATGTGGACCACTGTATATTTATTCTGTAAAAAATCTCTCGCAAATTATTGTAAGGTATCGTATCTTATCATACCCATGGTTTGGTGAGTCTCGACTATCTTGCTATACAATAGAATCACGTGTTACGTAGTGAAAAGAGCGTCAAGAGTTGCGACCTCGTTTTCACCACCATAAGGATACTCCTGTGAGCAAGTTTCCCGTTATTACGAACTTATCTAGGCACTTTTGAATTTCATAATATGTCTCAATTAGGAGTAAATAGTATCTTTTTTTCTTATTTTTGTTACCCAGTATTCGAAGATCCAAGATTCGAATCCTGCAGATCTTGCAGATATAGACTACCTAGACTGTTAGCAAACATAACTGTTATAAGTCAGAATAGTAGGTAGTCACATATTTACGCTCCGTGAGAAAGTTAAAAACATAATAACAGAAATTCTTTTTTGTTATGTGACTTCTGTTATTATGTTGAAGGCTAATTGCCATACATCTGATTCCAATTCGCCGGAGGGCGTCACGACTGAGGCCGCAAAAATGGTCATTTCATTTTTTCCTTATTCGCTTCATTTCAGTTCCACTGCAGTTTAAATTGGAACTCGATACCCGATCACTTGGTCGAGTCAAGCTAAATTGGATATTAACTCGGCTGGATAAGTAAGCGCTATCGATCCACCTTCCAATTTTACATTAGAATTCTACGTAAAGCGCCTGTTACATTATTAAGTTACTCATCAATATGTACCTAACTAATGGAGAGCGTTGTATCTTTACTTGAGTGGCAATATAAATTAGGATAGAATTCAGAATATACCTTAGAAAATTATTATATTATCTGAATAACAATATTCGTCTAAATTATTGAAGTCCATGTAAGTGCAACAAAAACATTTGTCTACATCGTAATTATCAAAACAAATTCTCACTATCAGACCAATTTCTAAAACCATACAAATATATATTTTTTTATATGTATTAAACAGTACGCAATGGAAACGATTAACTTTTTGTAAAATAGGTATTTAAGTTTTGTCTGGTATTGTATTTCCTCTAGTACAATCATAATTTGAATTTGTAGCATGTTGTAATGTTGTGGGTTTATGAAAAAGAAACTTGATTTCGTAACGACCTATATTTAAAATACCTTATCAGTTTCTACTAAGGCCGCGAGGCGGTTTTGATCACGATCAATCGACCATACACAACCTGGTGTCAGATGGCACGCCATCTACACGAAATGATGATGATGAGTTTCTAATAAAATATATTTATTTAACTTAATTACACGTTTCCAAAAACAAAATATACAGATACCTGGTCAACGAAATCCGTTGTCACTAATAAAATACGAAACCCTAAAAATTTAAAATAGTAAATTAGGCTCTTTTCCTATAGTGGCTTACTCATATTCAGTTCTATATGCAAATTATATACAAGATGTACAAAGAAGGTCAGTTCGTGAGAGAAAGATGCAGTTTTAATACAGCGCCGGCGTGCCCCTCATAATTCACATGCTTGTCTTGTTCCCCATTGGCCTGACGCTTATTTCAGACGTGACATGCACCACAATACAGCGGATACTGCCTCTCGACTTAATGTCTTTTATTTCCACAGATATGTGTATTAAGTTTACAGTTGATGTGGTTTATAAGGGATACACATCAGCTATATAGGTTGCTTGTGTGATCAAGAATATAAATAAATGAATAAATATTATTTTTGCTGCAACGAATATAATGAAGTTTATAAAAGGATTTAAACTTGAGTAGAACGTAAATAGTAGTAAAATGTAAAATTTTTCAATAGTTTATTTAACTACTCTGACAGCCTACAGCATATTTACATTATTTAGGTGTATAAAATACAAATATAAGATGACCTTTTTTACGTAATATTGTTCACGATATTCCTTGTTTCAGATGCGCACGTTTTAGGGTTTGTGCATGTTTTATTTGACGTCATTAATTGAACTAATATAAGTCAATAAATTTGAACTAGTGAAACTATTGTGGGAAACTACTAGTATACAATTTCAGTTGTGCTATTGAAATGGAAATAAATATTAAGTAAAAACAAAATTAGATAAAAGGAGGACAAAATGACAAATTTATAACGCCGAGACTCAGACAGGCAAACAGAATCTACTATATATTAAACCGAGCGGCTCATCAGACGAGCTATTTAGCTGCACCGACGTCCCAACGTTATGAAACTCTTGGGTAGACATGGTAGACTGTGTATTTACACAAAGCAAAACAAATATATTTTGTATTGCTTGTTCTGTGAATATACAAACAAAATATAGCCTTTGTGTATCTTTATATGATAAATTTGGCAAGTATTCGGCCACCTAATTGTAAACGGTTACAGTATTTAATAGATACTCGCAACGTTGCAGTACCCTATATACCAAATTGTACCTGTAAAATTTGTACAATTGCTGTCTATAATTCACAAGAATTGGGGTTCGATCACAGGTCAAGTCTATATAGATAATGACTTTTTATTGATTTACTATATATTTTTTACTTATTTTATACTATTTCAGGGATAAAATCCAAAAAGAAATTTAACTTATTTATTTAACCGCTGAACTGATTTGACTGAAAATTGGTGGGAAGTATCTTTGAACCAGGAAAAGAACACAGGGTACCTTTCGTTCCGGAAAAAAAGCACTGTTCCCGTGGGAAGTTCACGCTGGTGAAGCCGCGGGCAAAAGCTAAATTATCATAAATTAATATTGCTGGTACCGGACTACGGTATTGTTTCATTAGTATTTCGTCCGAGTATACATGAAATTGTGTATTTAATCATGAAACATAACTACTGGTCTCACGTTCGTTACGAGACATTTTGATTTATTAAGATGATATAGTAGTTATGCTGCTATTACAACAAAATAGTATTCTAGAGTTTACTGAAACTAGCTGTTGATGTAGTATACATCCACTTTATACAAATATTGGTTTGTATTACTGCACTAACTAACATAAATAAATAAATTTGTAAAATAGTATATACGTATGTATGCATGGTGATAAAATTAAACGAAACGTAAAGCAGTTAAATATTGGTTGCTTAGGCACACTTTCGCTTGGTTGTCTCGCGTAGATTTGAAACACATGTCGCAACATGTGAGAATGTGTGAGTAAACTAATGGTGGCGGGCATGCTGGGACTTACACAGTAATGAGTGGGCGCCGGCCGGCAGTAGTTTGCATGGACTAAATGGTGGCGGCAACACGCAAAATAAATAAGTATGTACTTAGGTACTTGTAACTTTGACTTCCGCAAAGTAACACCTGAATCTATTAAAAATTTATCGATTTTTAATATTACATTTCACCATACATCCATCAGTATACATTAATAAAGGATTTAAAAAACCCACAGTCAGTTTATTCTGCGAATGTAAACTTGTAAAGATCTATGTGGGTAATCCTATGTCAAGACGTTGAGGTAACGAAAAGTTTTTAATCATACTTGTTAATGGTAATAGAATTGCGATTACTTTATCTAATGTCTGATTGTAAAAATAAAGAAAACCACAAACAAATTATGAACTTCCTAAATTCCTTCTTACGCAAACTCGCGCTTTTCTATTTTTATATGCACAATAAAAAGCAACAGATAATCATACATCTGTTAAATTTCGAACAGTGCAATATTTATTTTTCAAAAGTAACAATTGTATTCTCGGAATTGTGAAATATTTGAGTAATTTCCGAAGGTTTAATGATTGTGTAACTTGGTATAAAATAGAGCCGAGGAATAATAGGGAGGAGCGGTTGAATAAAGTGTGGCACCCTGGCAGCGAGGCCAAGGAAGCCTATATTACTGAGTCAATAGTGGAAATATAGCTGGTCGGGTTGGGCGGCGGCGTCGCGCTGCTAGGGCTGGCACAATCCATAGGATTAAGGCTCCAACACGCACGTCCCACCCGACTTCCTATTTATGTTGGGTCGCTAACCAAACAACTTGTAGGCTCTTTATTACAGTTGTTCTTTTCCGCTCACGACGTCGTTACCGATCCGATAAAATATCGTGTTAATTCTTTGTTTTGAACGCGGCTTACGTTCCGATCGTAGTTTACTGCGAAATAAAGAAATATAACGTTTCCGTTTTACTGGTATCGAAATAACGAATCGAATATAATGAAAAAAAAAAACATTCCTTATTAAATGAGAAGCTGACTTACAATCTTCTAGTTATTAGTTGGCGAAGAGGTCTTTGAATGAGCCAACTTCTAATTTGAGTTCTGCTATTTATGAAGCGCATATAAATTAGCGTTTATCCTAAAATATTATGTCTAAATACCTTTGCTTGTGTCACCGCAATGCTTCTATGCTACTAACATTATATAAATGAAAAAGTTTGGATTTTTCAGAGACTGTAAAACAAAAAATTAAGGGATTATACACCTTTGTACTTGTTATTTTGACATATCATGACTTATGTTGTGTGTGTACTAGTTTGATGAACTGTTGAACGGATTTTGATGACATTTGGTTTACAAATAGACCATATCTGAAAATATAATATTGACTTATTTTTAACAAGAACGGTTGTATGTTGAGGGTAGTTAAAAATTAGTACATTATTTATAAGATTTGACTCACATCATATCTTAAGATATTATATAACGCAATAAAACCTTGCATTAAATGGAAAAGCTTAAATATTTTATGATATTTCTTTAAACTTTGATAACTTATTGAGTTCTTAAATAAAGCCGGTGCCAGGGATAGACGTTAAGAAAATCTGCCAGTCTGAAAAATAAAAAAATATTCTAGCTAATATAAGGCATCTGGTAGAGTCTCAATCTATAAACATGTTTTGGCGGGGGCGCTGCGTCCCGAAAACTTTATGTAAAAGTTAGCATAACATCAAGCATAAAAAAAATTTAAATGACAGTACGATAATTTTATGATAATGAATCACAATTCGACTTGTGAATAATTCTACAAAAATATTTCCTTAACTAGATATTGCCTTTTAACTTTACAACAATTATGTTTCTAACATAAATTTTAAGAAACATACGTAAGAACCAAGTTCTATTTTAGGGCTTAGGTATAAAATATACCAAAAAATATTTTTAATGTATTCATAATGAGCCCTAATATGACTCGTTAGTACTAATATTATTTCCATTGGTCTGTTTTATTTCCTCATATAGTATTTGTTTTTATCTCTATATTTATGTATTTTCTTAATACTTATTATTATTTAGGATACTTTTTTTTTAAATTGCTACAAAAATCGTCTTCAACTCTTCGTAAACTTATAGCTTGGATTCGCTCATATATATATATATATAGCAATTTATAGTGATTCCTAGTGTAATGACCTACGAGTATACCTAGATACCTAAATCTTAAGCGCTGAATGTTTGGGGACTCTACCCAAAAGTCCGTTCCAAGCTTGTCTATCGTCTGGAAGCCTTTTCACATCTTGATTTATTTATTAACCGCAGTGGCAACACATCGTAGTATATTAATTTATTCACGTCATATTTATCTGATGCCCCTGAAATCTGAAATCTTGGAAAAAATTGCTTCTATTTATTTAAAGTTATTTACTTAAAGCAGATATGAGTCGATATTCTATTATTTGAATTTTTTTTAATTTTTATAGCACATAACCCTATATCCTCTTAGATATATTTCCATATTTCCCTATAAAGCAAGCTACTGGTCATGTTATTCATACAGTTTGTATCAACAGCGATATTACCTTGTTGAATAAATCTTGTTATTATTCATAGCTTGCTAACCAAAGAGACTGACGTGTGGTCGCAGGAGCGCCTGGATTGCACGTCTGTCTGGCACTACATATATAACGTAAATTTACTATGCTATACATACTACTTACTGAGTCTTTTAAAATGAATCACAAAGTATATATCTAAGTATGTTTGATAAAAATAAATGACTAATGAAGTCATTTATTTTTGTCGGTATAAGGTGATTTAAATCTTGTTTTTGTTAAAAAAGTAACAGTTTTATGAATTTCGAAATATTTGATTGCTAGTAGTAACTTATATTTAAATGAACTCGAGATTGCACATACTATACTATCAAATTGTCAACAAGCTATTTTACCAAAAATATGTTGTTTCTCTTGGACGACACTCAACACCACAGTTGGTAGAAATAGCCTACGGCTCTACGTCCGCTATTTAAGTTTATACCCATTCAATGCAGTTATATATGTATATAAGTAGTATAATAATGCTCAAATTTACATAAACGTTACAAGGTTCATTATTTATTTACAATATCATTGTCTTTATTAAAAAAATATATCAGTGGCACTGATATGAAGTGGTTTTTAGGGTTCCGTACAAAAATGTACAACGGAACCCTTATAGGATCACTCGTGCGTCTGTCTGTCCGTCCGTCCGTCTGTCACAGCCAATTTTTTCCGAATCTACTGGATCAAAACAGATGAAATTTGGTAGGATGGCGTAATCCTGTGACCCAAACACAGACGTGCAAAGAAAATAAATATTTTTTTAAAATAAGGGTCAATTTCGGGGGAAAAATTAAGAATTAAAAATATTTTTCAAGACGAAAATTGACCATTCCCCCCGCCCTGGTCTCCGAAAATATGAGCCTAAAATTTTGAAAAAAATACGGAATATAGGTCATTGCCTGTAGATTACAGGAAAACCTACAAGAATTCTATCAATTGACAATTAAGTGGTAAATTTAATACAAAACGTTCACTTACGGAAAACACCACTAGATAGCGATAGAAGTAGTTAACTCGCATCTCATAATCCTTTCACATTAACATACCACAATTGAATATAAAAACTGACATTGGCATTGTACGGAACCCTCTCCACGCGAGTTCAGTTCAACTCGCACTTGACCGGTTTTTAAAAACAGTTATTAACTTTAATGTTTTATTGTTTGTCAGATGCAGTGACAATATGAGATGAAAGCGTCGCAGATGGAGCGGCCGGGGCGACGTGCTAAGGCCGGGTCGCTCAGCGGCTTGTCCGGGCCGGGCGGGCTGTCCGGGCCCCCGGGCGGCACGCCGAACGTGCGCCGGCAGCGCTCGCTGGAGTGGGGCGGTGACCGCTACAGCAGCAGCGACGATGACCGACCGCCCCAAGCGCCCCCGCTTGCAGATAGAGTGTTTGCTTCTCTTCTTGCGCAAGCGACGCAGCAGTTTGATGGTGAGAAAATCACTAGTATAATACTAATTGATTTCGATTGATCTCGAATAACTTAGAATTCCTTTGAAACGTAAGTCAATGGACCATGCATACTTTAACACCAGGGTATGCATGGTCGATTGACCGTGACACCTACACAAAATGATGATGATGAGCTTTTTACTAAAAGATGTCAAAAGATTTATTATTTCTATTTATTATACATTTAATACTGCACGGACTCAATTGCGATCAACTATGTATTTTACTTATATTAATTATGATGTGTTTACCCGACTATGGAGAAATCAAAAGGGTTATAATTTTGTCCGATATGTATTTCAGTTTTTTGTATTCCTATATTTGCTCCATAGATAAAAAAAATGCCTAGATTCGTATTTGATTTCATCATCATCATCATTTCGAGTAGGCGTCACGGTCAATCGACCATGCACACCCTGGTGTCAGAGTTCTTCGGAACCGACGATTACCAGATGGCAGCCGGGACCATCGGCTTATCGCTTTCTTACTTCATAAGTCTATGATTTGCTCATAACTTCTAAATCACTTAATTTTTTTAAATGAATGTTTGCTAGGATTTTCAATATTAAAAATAGGTATAATTTATGCATTCTTAATTTTTATCAATCGGGTTTTAATTTTTGAAACTTAAATTTGTATTTTTTATTAAGTATAATAAATACCATTTTTTCAACTTAGTACACTGAATAAGTAACAAACACTGGTAACCATATTCCATGAACCGAGCAATTCGGCCGTCGCGGGATCAGCTCAGAATTTGTTATTCATCCAGCGACACGGCCGAAGGTCCATATAGAGCCCTAACAAGTGGGATCATTAGTGGAGTGATCCGGGGGTTTGAAAGACGCGAGGGGGGCAGGGGCGATTGATAGGGGAGCACACAGCGGTGAGCTTATGAGGAAAACTTTACACGTAAACCCAACCTTCGCATCCTTCTGTCATGCCAACTAAGGAGTTTATGAACTCACGGATAGTGGTATTCCGAAGAAACTCCTGATGATAAAGTGTATAATAATAGGTACAGTTTGTTACTGAAATGCAAACTACACAAGTCAATTAGAATAAATAGTTTAAGATCTTTATATGACAGTGGTGACATGCAAATTCATAATAAAGTAAATAATTGCCTAGAGATTTCAAAGAGGTAATTGGTATTGTATTATAAACTCAGTACTAAACTAAAAGATATTTATCTAAACAGCCATAAAGACTATCATTATCGCGTCGAGACGCGACGTAAGCAAATTCATGTACCAAAAAACATGCTACGCTTGCTATTGGCAGATCAACTAACAATTCAAGTACTAACAATCATTATGACTAAT
Organism: Apomyelois bistriatella; assembly: GCA_947044815.1. NCBI lineage: Eukaryota > Metazoa > Arthropoda > Insecta > Lepidoptera > Pyralidae > Apomyelois > Apomyelois bistriatella. The sequence continues at coordinate 7,596,295 of OX345693.1, forward strand.
CGATTCTGAATAAATATTTACAATGTTAAGATCATCAAATGTATCAAAATCTGGTTTGGTTATTACTTTTAGGCAAGTTTTGGAAGTTACGAAACAATCTTTTCGGTAAGGCGCATACTTTCAATATTGCGGAACTTTATCTAAGTCGCTGCCCCGTTCCGTTCTACCTGGCCTAAGAATAAAATAACATAATGTTATAAGCGTTCCGGACACAAACATATCTGTCAACAGTTTTCTTTAAAAGTACTCTTTTTGGAGATCCGTACATAAAGGGTAATAATATCAGGTTATTACAAAACCTCAGCTGTCCGTCCGTCTGTCTATGACAGAACTATCTTACTAATTTGTATGGTGTAGCGAAATCAGTGCCCCTAGTATGAGTTTTTCTTAACGCAGACGCTAGCGACTGCGTAAGCGATTTAGCCAGAGCCTGAGGCGCTGTACAGCTTTGCCATACTAAATCGCTAACGCAGTCGCTAGCGTCTGCGTTAAGAAAAACTCATACCAGGGGCACAGAGGATTAAGGGACGTTATTATCTCACGAATCGTAATAAGTAAAGCCATTGTTTACAAATTTGTAATTTCGTTACCGCTATAACAACAAGTAACGGTTACACTTTGAGTGTTACAGGCGCAGGCACTTTCTATCAGGTAGGCTGTAATGCTTGTTAGTCTAGCAAATAGTAGGTATTAAATAAACAATCTCTGCGGTCAAGTGGCTAAGGCGTTTGCCTGAAGACGCACAGGTCGTAAGTTTAATTCTCACGGAAGAATACTTTTTTCTTTATTTCTACTCTGGTAACGATTATAGGTGTTACAAGCACCTGATTGTTAATAAAAATGATTTCGTGCTTTGGAAGGCATGTTAATCCATTTAGAAATGAATCGCAAGGAAATATGACAATAATCTTGTCTAACCAATCCAAACGAAATGATCCTTTACTATTGGATTGTAACACAATAGGCCAGATTAACAATGCTTTGCGATAACTGTCTTCCTGAAACACATTGAAACGTACACGATTTATCTAAACGAACTATTTTGACCCTAAATAGATGAACAATAGAGTATTATTTCGAATGATTACGTTCTACCAAATGTTAGCTCGGGCATGATTCGGGCTTAAAGCGAATTTTGTCTATCGTAGCAATGAGAACAAACGTGTGTAGCTCCAAAAGCCCATTGGTGTTAGTTCGTATCGATTTTAACGTAACATTATATGTAGGTATTTTTTCTCAGCAGGCCTGTACATTTTAAGTATTGATGAAAATACTTACTCTTATCGTATCCTTTATATACGTTCTTTGTCGTTTTCCAGTTCCCACTATTATGTAGAGTAGCCACAGGCATGTCAATCTGTGCTATTTAATTTTGCTTTTATTAAAAAAAAACAAACCAATTTTGAATTATTTAAAGTACAAAAATTACCTACACATCTAGAATATTGTTATTCTATACTCGAAACGCTTAACAACTTATTGGCAAGCACAGTTTCTTCGCTCGTGTCACACGTCACCATATATTTGTAGATGGTTATTATACCTTCAGTTGGTTATTTGGGAAGGTGATTCTTAAACGATAGCTAATGTGCAGTTATCTAACTTATAACCGGACACCACACTGTCTTTATGCTATAAGGAATGAATACACATTTTCATTAAATAATAATAAAAAAAAAGTTTTATTCAAATAAAAACAGTATGATTAAACTCGTACCACCTCCATTTTCCAACTTCGTGCTCCATGTAGTTTCATATTTGTGCGATATGGATATTCTTGACTCGGTTAGAAATATTTACCTGCGCGAAACGATGTATACTTACATAACATTATCATAAAGGTTCACGTTATTGCGGCTCAGATATTACCAGCTAAACTTTCTTATGTAGCCCGATATAATAATGACAACAATAGCTGGCATTCCCCTAACCTAACCAGTTTATAAGGTTCAATTCCAATAAGCATTTAAATATTTTAACAATAAAAATATTTACGGTTCAACATCATCAACCAAGATAATATAAAGAAAACGTTATACATTTAACCTAATAAGTACCTACTTAAGTAATTATTAACCTAAAACTAACTACAACTCGTAAAGTATTGTTCTGTTTATTCTTTGTATTTAAAACATTATACGGTTTTGTAAAATGAGGTAAATGATTAGATGTGACAGATTTAAATAATCTCAATCCATTCTGTTTTCTGATGAATACAAATATTCAATAAATATTTTTGCTTGTATTTAGAGTACATCTTAAAAGATTCCTTAAACATAAACTGCCATTTAATAACTTAACGTACGTTTATTACAATACATTGTTGGTAATAAAACCCAAAGGTACTTCACAATTTCAACTTAATGAATTTCTAATATCATCTTTCAAAATAATTTTGTTTTTACCGACTTAAGCAAAACCAAAAGAAAGGGTTATGATTTTGGCAGTCTGTGTATGTATGTATGTCGCTTAAAATACTGGATCTAATATAATAAATGAGGTGACAAAAAGCATATGACAAAATCTAACTACTGCCATCTAGTGATCTCAGCGGGGCTAACGAATTGACATGCCTTCCAATGCTCGGAAACAAAAGATTAAATTTTCAAGTCAGTTGCTTGACGTGCAGAATCGATACAAACACGTATTATTGAGAATTATATTTTATTTATTAATTTCAAAAAAATAATTCATTCTAAAGTGGTCTGCTGGAAGAAAACCGATGGCTGAAGGAATCAATAAGCGGTCCTCGAAGCTCAAGTAGGCAAGCATCACCCATTTTATTGAATAAAAGATTTTATTAAATTCCTGCTATGTTAAATCGTTTATTGGATAAGCAATGTCATCAAAATTTGAGTGGCGATATTCCAATAAGTAATATTTACATTTTTATTATTTATTCGAGTTGTACTTAGAAAATTTTGCAGACAGGTACTATTAGTTGCTATTAATTGCTTTGTTTTTATATTCTTTTATGCTAATTTAAATACCATAGTTGTATAACGTCGTTGTAGTTCGGTGTATTTTGATATATTTATCCTTTTCGGAGTTCAAGTACCTACCTTCGAATTTTAACATTAAAATTAGTAAGTATCAGTTTATTTTTTTGGGGGAAAATTTTTATTTTAGTAAATAATCACAAGTTCCTCGATGGTCTAAGATGGTTTGTAGCACCACTACGAGGATCTCGTAGCACTGCTACGAACTGCAGACTGAGACTAGCAGTTATATTGTAGAGGCATGTTAACTTTTGATTATAATGATATATAATAGTGCTATTGTGGTCACCAATTTCACTGGCTCGAGCCCTAATCATAAATATAAAGTATGTCTGTGCAAAAAGCATTATTTTTCAGGAATTTAAGTCATAATATTTTAGTTCCATAATTTTTGAAAAGTAGTGTTTTAATCTGGCAACAGAATCCATTTTAAACTCACATCATTATATAGTGTAGACACGCTCAATAGAACCTGCTTAACCTAGTGCCAGTGTTTTACAAACCGCCTTCCAGACTCTGACGTGGTTTCTTCAACGATCACCAGATGAAAGCCGGGACCAACTGAAAATTAAGCGCTAAATAATATCAGAAATGAAAAAAAAAAAATCAAAAAATTTACTGTTTTCTAAACTAGAGTATTCGTGGACCCCAAGTTTTGTTAGCAAAACATATTCAAATATGACTTTGGTACAGGTAATGCGCAAAGTGCACTCACGTCCGCGTCCAATACGTGTCGGGCGTAAACACTGTGTTAATTGGTTGATACCATAAAATGGCGGTGCTGCACACAGGCTGTATTAGTTTCAACAGCTACTGTTGACAGCTGTTTGTTTCAGACCTGTTGGACCTACCATTTGTCTGGATTTCAATCGTTTGTCAAACTGATTTTGGATAGACTAACTAATGAGTATCGCGCAAGTTTTGAGATTTTTGTTATACTGACTAGCAGAAGATGGCTTTTCAAATCAAATAATTTATTTACAGTAATAGGGTACGAAACAGATGTCAAAGTATAGTATAGTATGCAAATATATAATAATTATACATTTTTTATACATTGCATATTCTTGTTAATTATACATATACGATCTTTTCAAATTATAAGTTACACAAACAATATCTACTCCACTGCCAAATAGTCAAGCCGGAAGTCCATTACAGTATAATAAAGTAGCGTTACATAAAGATGTTGACGATCCCTAACAAATGACATACGGAAAGGTATATATATATATATATATATATATATATATATATATATATATATATATATATATATATATATATATATCTAGCAGATCGCTTCGCCGTAGGTCGTAGGCCAATTCTATCAGGTGGATCGTGATATGTCTGAATTGATCACAATATTAGTCTTTCGTGGTTTGCTGTTATACCCGTCATAGTCATTCAAAACTTATTGCAATTACAATAGCGATGATTTCTGAAATATTGGTTTGTTATAAATTAAGTTTATTTTTGTTTGGTAAAATTTACAAATGGCGTGATTTCAACTCTCTGTTTTAATAGCAACAGATTGCTATGACTTATTGATACAGAAGCAATTACTTATATAAAATTGTCACGCCAGCTGTTCAATCGAGCCAGACGTGAGTTTTAGAAGTAACGTCAAAGAGCAGTTAGTTCGATCATGCTTGTTGTTCAGGTCCGTTCATTTGACTGTTTTGCTAAATGCTCAAAGAGCTGCCAATATTTTGAGTGTTTGCTCGTACGTTTAATACCGTTATATTTCTGTTTCGAAAGTTGGTTTACAGTCGGAAAATTTGACACAATATTTTATATCATTAGGATGTATAATAGAAATATAAGTAAAGTCAAGTGTTCATATTTAAATTGGCTGTCAAAAATAAGTAGAACTTTTTAAAGTTCATATTATTATTATTAATAGGGATTCCCACTAAAAAAAAAATCCGGGTTATATGTTTTTATTATGTTCTTATCATAAATAAAACATGTTTTAGTGCTGAATATTAAAAACAACAGAACCAATTGATCACCTATTACTATGTTAGATAATTTTCCTTGGGCAAGACATACCTTCATAAAATATCTCTCTAATAACTTACCACCAACAAGATTCATACGAGATTGAATAATTTACAACAGTGCAGCATACGAGGGGTTCTGAAGTGAGCCGACATGCTAATGGTGGCTTTTTGGGGTTGTTACCGACATTACCTTTGCGATGGCCTTAATGTGATTAGTCTCGCCGCGTTAGTACTTCCAGCTTTTAATGCACCACTGGACAAACTAAACGTATTTTCATAATTAAGGCCCATATCAGACATACTTTATTGACGATTTGGGGTTTTGCGTATGCCATTTAGTACACTGGGTTTGATCGATTCGGTTTTTAATATACTAATCGAGGTCGAGTATTTTTGATTGATTTAGCCCCATTAGCTATATGATAAAGCAAGGACATCTCTTAAGGTGATACCTCGGTAAACACTAGCGCACAATCTTCTTCTTTTCGAGTCATAATGGCTATATGAACTCTATATGACTTAGCCCAGTATTATTTATAGCCATTTTGTGTTGAAATACCTTTTCAATTCTTACTACAGTGTTATGGTAATTATGTAAAGCTTATTAAATGCTTCACAAGCAAGATCATGAAATTCTCGAATTTTATTTTTTTACTCTTTATCTGTAAATATTAGACGAATAATTAAATAAAAAAAAGATTTGTATTGAATAAAGTTTTACTACTAATATTTTTCTATAGTTTCTTCTCTTACTAAGATACGACTTTAAGGTGATACCTCGGTGAACACTAGCGCCACCGTCATTTAAAAATCATTACTCACTGAAAACACAAGTTATCAAAAATCCGTCTGCTGTAATTAAGGTTCTGGATCTGAAGTTAATTTTAAACATATTAAATTATTAAATTATAATTCCCTATAGTTACAAATTGCATTATTGCTTAAAACGGCACTTTTAGCAGTTTTACTATTTGTAACTATATGGAACTATAATTTAATAATTGAATATGATTAAAAAATTAACTTCAGATCCAGAACCATAATTACAGCAAAGGGGTTTTTGATAACTTATGTTTTCAGTGAGTAATGATTTTTAAATAACGGTGGCGCTAGTGTTCACCGAGGTATCACCTTAAGAAATGATGATTTGTGCCCTGCCTGGCTACATAGAAAAGTATATAATCTTTGGCGTAAATGAAAGGGTAAAGTAGTATAAGTACTTTTCTCTGTAGCCTACTATACTCATAAAACACAACGTGAACTTAAAGTAATTGTAGTATTTTGTCTTTTTTGAGCGGATTAAAAATAATTGGCATTAAATTGAGAGTATTTAGAAATTGAGATTCTGTTTTTTGCTTAACTTAACATGTTTATCAATTGTCGTAGCATGTTTGCTGTAACTTTAAGTGATCGATGCCCCTAGCTAGATCATAGAATATGAAATCACACAAATTTTGAAAATCTTTTAACTAGATGCTAATGTAGCGCATCACTGCTCAATCAAACGTCGATTGTCCGTTGAATTTTAGCAATGAGTCGATTTTTTAGTTTGAAAAGAGTTGTTTTTTTTTATGAAATTTAGGTTCTATTGTTTGAGTTGACTACGATTGTAGATATTCACGAAATTCGTTGTCGCGTAAGAGATCCGAATGCGCATACTCTTTTTTACCTTTCCTTTTCTTGCAATAAATGATTAACTCCGACAATTTACATTATGTCTTAGAGCTGTTATTTTTTTTTCTAATTTATATGCCTTATGCGTTAGCCATGTGCCTGTAAATGTAACTTCGCATTGCGATCGCTTGCTATCGAGTCCGCCGGTCTTACAATTCAGAAGTATTAAATAAAGTTTTTGTAGATTTTACGCAAACATTGAGAACAGTAGTTAGAAGTTGTTTAAATATCATTCGTTGTTCAACTTGAATATTCAAATCAAAAACTAGTACAAGTGTTAGCTCAGTGAACAAGCTGCCTATACAAATTATATTAGTTGCTAGAGCCTGAGCTACACAACTCCCGGAATTATAAAGTAACGATCGGGATTAATATATGACTGAGTTCTTGTTTTCTGTTTTCTTCGACTCGCATGCAAAGAAATGCTAGATGAACATAATAACGATATACCTATAGCTAAAGCCATTTAGGTTCATGTTTAATACTATTATCTATTCTGTGCTATGCTAATGTGGGATTCGAAATTCAAATTGTTGCGGATGTTTCGTATGTACTTTCACGCGTGTAGCCTTTTAAAAATTTTTTAACCTATAGTTTTGCTTAGTCTTATATCAAAAGTTATTAACATCCCATACTTACGTTAAAAAAGCGGAAGTCTATCTGTTTATCTGTTACGCTTTCACGGTGAAACCTCTAGACCGATTTTGATGAAATTTGGTATGGATATTTTAAGACCGGAGGTTTAAACATAAGCTACTTTTGGGCGCGATATAACCAAACTGCTGTAGCCCGCAGTTTGGTGTAGCTAGTCATCAATAATTCTGATACAAATTCGTTCCTGGACTTAGAATTCCTTCACAAACTGACATAAATAATAGATGCCACAAATTACATGAAACACGTTGACAATACCTTATTATGGTTTAAAATTTAGTATATTTTATACATGATAATACACATAGTACCAGATCATTTAACATTATTAGACTGATTACAATGAACTTCATCCCGCTAATGGCTCTTTGATGCAAATTGGCGGCATGTTTGATTGGCTAGATACGGTATGTCTCGCCACGAAACTCGATGCCATTATACGATTTGTTTAACATTTGTTATTTGTCGAGACTCGATCAATGTGAATTTTTACATTACATTCTTAACCTTACTCGTAGAATACTCGCACATGGAAAAATTCGAATCGTCTCAAACAACTTTCGTTGCAAAAATAATAGTTTGGTTTATATCAGGACCTCCGTTATGCAGATTGGTATTTCACAACAACGTGGTAGAGATCAACATTATGACAACTACAAAATAACCGAAACTTTGTAATTAAATTTCTTTAACATTGGAAAAATTAAAAAATGAAAATTATTTTGCTATTTTATTGATATAAGGGCTGGAATTCAGAGGAATCGACTTGTATTTGGCAATATTTTGTGACGTCGCGCATTCTCCAACGGTGGTCCTTCCTCGCTTCCCCGCACCGCATCACCCCGAGGGCCATATATAAGTCTGCACTCGTCCACCAGAAGACCTCTTGCGGATCGTCTCGTCATCCCTAAGTTAAGTGGCTGGCTATTTCATAGCGGCTGCCTGACTGGATCTCGTGCCTACTTCGATCTCACGACCCCTGTGACCTCTTATTTACGTGTATCCTTAAGAGTCTAAAATTTTGTAAAGTAGAAAAATAATAAATATTGTGCGATTCACTGAAACCTGGATTTATCTTCTCTCCTCCCACATACCTTAAGTACTTAGTAAATTCTCCCTACGTTATAATTTCATTAGTTTCCCGTAGGTTTAATGTTAACTAATTTATAAGAATTAATACAAATAGAAATAAATTGATAATTTTATTATTACCCGTTGTCTTCAGACCGATATTAATAAAAATATTAAAGTATTCCTTACCTTCAAGGCAATTCTTTTATCTGCGAGAATTCTCAGCGCAAAGAGACGAGTATTAAAGTAAGGAATAAGCTCGTAATGTTAGCTGAGATTGGAAACCATAAGGCTGGGTAGTTTCCATTTCATTTCGTATTTTTCTCCTTACACAAACGGTATCGGTGGTGTTATTAGAGGCAAGCCCAGTAAGTACGCAATATCTCCGCCGCGCTCCAGAAGAGTCCTGGCTGGGCTGTGCCCCGTTATTGCATGGAAATTCTGTGTGCAACTTCATTGAGATACTCTCTTTTGTATAAGGTACTCGCACAATGTTCCCGGGTTATTGTTTTTCAAAAGCGGGAAGGCACCTGATATTACCTTTCCTGAATCACAAGCAGTAAGGTTTATTCAATTAAATTGTGCGCGGCCCTTTGTAGCTGTGAGCAAAAAGGTTTATTCACTGGAATTGTTGACTGCCCGGTTTAATTTTTAAAGTGATATTTGCGTTTCAATGCGGGATGAAAGTTAATTGTTCAATTTAGAAAACTAAACATTCATACAAATAAATATATCACACAATAAAATAAATTTCAAATTAACGATTTACTTTGTTGAAAATTAAATTCAACCAAAATTTATTACTGATAAGTCTTAATTTGATGTTTTTTTCGACCGATCGTGCGAAATGTTTGTATTTTTTCACTTACCCATAAATTTTCACAAAGAAAATCGAAAACCCATTCGTTCACATAAAGCAAGCATTTAGCGTTTCAGCTTTCAGCATACAAAGCATGACGCGACACGTGTGTCAATATGCTGAATAAATTTTCAAATTATGGCTGGGGGCGAATTGGATGCAATATTATGATAAATGTCTTCTAACTGACAGGTGGCATTGTGCTCGCTGACAGGTGAGCAGTTTACAAACATTATTGACACATTATTGAGTCTTGAGGCACGGTCGGCAGTTGCGACTATAATAATAATTCTATAAAGGCGCCGCTGGATATACTTCAACGTTCATTAATAACCATCATGAGCGGTTATGCCTGCCATGTCTTGATGTCAGAGTTCGCCCAAAATGACTGAGTAAATGTTTTGATACGGAACGTTTACTGAATATAATAGATACCTTTAACTATTCTGGGTAATTTATTGATTTTATCCATGTCTATTATGTCTTTGGGTTAACTCTTAGACACTTAGGTACTTTTGTTTGAATCAAGTTAAAATATTTATGTTATTATTTATTCTATATATAGAACTAGCTGTTCCCCGCGGCTCCGCCCGCGTGGGACTCGGTTATATCGCGCCCAAAAGTAGCTTATGTTTGACTTCAGGTCGTTAACTACATCCCTACCAAATTTCATCACAATCGGTCCAGTAGTTTAGCCGTGAAGAGGTGACAGACAGACTTTCGCATTTGTAATATTAGCATTGATTCAATTCAATCTATAGAATATAGCTATAGACAGTGAATATAGTTTATTTTTACTTATAAAATTTAATGAAATTGTTTTTTTCAATTTAGATAAAAACAGCTTGAAGCAATATAAACCGTCACTAGGGCGATAGCAGTTTATAATAATTACACCTGCATATAATTTTGAAAACAAAATACATTTTTAAATATTATTTGAGCACAGAATGTCTAAATCAAATATAACCAAAGGTTACATACCCTCGTCAGTCTGGATTTGTAGCTTCAATTAAACTACCCTGGTTGTAGTGTCGTTGCACTTTACCGACGTCATCGCCATGCGGGTTGTTATCGCTGATAAGCTAACGTTCCACTGTAGCTCCAAGTTGGACGTTTTATGGCGTATTAAAGCCACTCTTTGATGTGACCTTTGAGGGCTTAGATTAGAAATGGACTTAAGATAGTTTCTGTTTTTGTGATTTGCTTGATGCTTGATCTTTGCGGTTAAAGGGAAACACGGAGTTGGTTTTTGATAGTCACAAAACACAAAGGATTATTCCGGGTTCCGTGAGATTGAATGATTTTTTTATTTTTTTATTTTTTTATTTTGGCAACATACAGTTGTGTACTTACAATATATACTTATGTAACTTAAATTATAAACTTTGAGTGCCTATATTGGATACATAATTTACTAACTATAAAAGATCAGAAAGATTGCAAAAATCAGACTTATGATAAATACAATAAGAGTAGTAAAACATTAAAAAGAATAAAAATTAAAATTTTTAAGGATAAACATAACAATGCACATCACTATGACATCGCGATTGGGACAATTTTAATACTTTTTATATGAGTAACTAAGTATGCAAAAACTTAGTAATTCACAAAACATATTGTATTTTTGTTTTACGTAGTATTTAATAACATATTTAAACACAGTATAGTAGTATGATGAAATTAAATCTTTCACTCTTATAATATAATCATTCGTATACGTATCGTATGCGTGTTTGTAACGATAGCGCAAGTCAAGTGATGTAAAGTGCGCGGCAATGCTTTGATAAGTCGCCTTCTGCTCCTGGTCCTCCGTGTGTCGTTAGGCGATGTCAGATGCCTTAAGGCATCCTGAAAAATTTGACAATGTTGGCCACTTACATACCTGGATCATGTTCCTATTGGTCTGCTTTCCCTGTAAAAAGGGTTATGGAGGTCAGACGACAGTTGCTCTATTGTAATAACCAGTACCATCAAATCAGGACCATGATTAAAAGCTTACCCTGGGCCTTGAAAAGTCAGTTGAAGATGCAACTCAGAAAAACGCGCGACGATGAAGATGAGAAGGTCATAATACTCGTGTATAAAAGTATATATTCTTACCCTTACAGTAAAACCTAAGATCGTGAACTTATCTATACGGTTCACTGTACATGATCCAAACACGAATATAAATAACAATAATTGTTATTTAGTATTAGCACAAAAGTAAAGGTAACATTTCATTAACGTATCCCATTGAGTGTGCTTTATATTTTTTATATCTAAGTTCTTCCCACATTGCAGAAAATAGTGAAAGAATAGGAATTAAAAAGAAAGTGCACTCGAGAATATGCGTCGAGAGGAATCCTATAAATCTCGTAGAGTTCAATAGCACGGCAAATACTGTCTTGATAGTCCACGTTAAATGCAATTTACTGTAGCACCGAGCTTCTATTTCACTGAGTTGCAATACCTGTTATAAGAGTGCTGAGTCGACTGCGTATTATTAGTTTAAAATTTGGTTTTATTTTTGTGTATTTATTTATTTTTATAAGCTACATACAATGATGATCTGGTTGAAATTTTCCGGAAGGAATAGGATGAAGAAAGAACAAGATCGAAGGGAAAGATACCTATACTCAATATTGGGTGACCAGGCTGAAGAAGAATATGTGTTTCCTGCACAACTTTTTTTGTTTTTACCAATGATTGACTGGTAGAGACTGTTCTTAGCATTAAATCCGCCAACTATATCAGTTGTTCAAAATGTGGGAATTTTATGAAATAGCTAGACACTTCAATAATAGTGTTATCTTTTAAAGCAAACAATAAAATAGATTATTTTAGTGCAAACCATTTCAATAGGTTTAGCTGTTATTTATATGTAGAAATACAATCCTTTTTAATCTCCATTCATGATCCGCCATAAAATCACGTCATTTACTACCAAACAAAACAATGACTTACGAAAACAACCCTTAAGTATATAAAAGTTCTTTGCATCCCTCTACTTTTGGTACATAAATATCTAAAAAATACTCTCTTTATCATTTGAAAATAATTCATCTACCTACTTAACTTTTTTCTTTTATGCTAAATTCTTTGAAGTCGAGGAAAGCTCCCAAAAAGTAATTTTATTAATTACGAGTCAGGAATTCAACAAAGTTCCAAGCCAGAGAGGTCCTTTTCTTTCGTGGAGCGATCCATTATCTTATGAAGATTTAGAAATTCCTGCGGTGTGCGTCTCGCAGAACTGGCCTAGGGTTGATACATTTGAAATATTAATAGCTTTCTAGAAAAATCCATTGATAGAGTAAATATTTAATTAATATAATTTATTTATATTTTAAATAAATTAATTGCAAATAGTGGAAATGTAGTCGACACTCGTAGTACTGAAAACAGGATACTACACTAGTGTCGTAGACAAAGACTACAAACCTATTTTTGTGATCATTTGAATCATGTTCAACCAGAAGATGATATTTTTGAATACTTTATGGTTCATTCCATTTTAACATTTCATTGATTAAATTTGATGTACAATTTAAATTGACGATTATTAATATTGACGAAGCTTGTTGTGGATTCATTTTTGTACTTTGGACGAAGCGTAATGCAGATTAATTATATTTGAAGTACTTGATTTTGTTATTGAATAAAATCTATATTTGATTACAAAAAATAAATAAAAAATGAACTGAGAAAATAATTTTATATCCATTAGTCAAAAATGTCTAAAATAACAATGACTATATTAAAATTAATAACTATAACTATGGTAAGTTTAATTGTTCAAGTTAAAGAAATGATATGACAACCCTACAAAATGCCTGATGAAGAGCGGATGCTTAATCATAAAAATAATTCCTCTTTATTTAAATAATCTAATACTTAACACACAAAGCAAATATGAATGACAAAACCTATCTTAGTATAAACAAGAGAATACCAGTTGACATATTCAACATGCCCCAAATTTAGATATATATTCGAAGAAAAACATCAATAATAATAGCTACTTACCTATATTTATGAATAAATATAATACCTAATTAATACTTTTGTATAAGACGGTTCATACTGACCGATAGTAGCGCAGCGGCGGAAGGGTGAGGAAACAAAGGGTGCGTGTTTGCAGCCCTACGGCCGTTTTCTCCGCAAATGTTGCTGTACTTCTCTTTGTAGTTTTATTCAGTGGGAGGTCACAAGAGGGCGCCACAGACAACCTTATTTACCCTCTTTAACTCAGCACTCACTGTTGACTTCGCCTAACCGCAGCCGTGGCAGTAGCAGGTAACTTTAACGGGTCATTAACATTGCATTATGTTGTTGTAAAGTACCGTAGATTAAACGAAAATTCAAAGTATTTCAATTACGGAAGTAACTCTATACACCGATAGAAAAGTTGATTGTGATGTTGATTAAATACCTTCATAGGTTTAAGGTTAAAGTTTGTAATGTACAGGCATATACATTATAAACTTCTAAAGTTGTGACAATGTAATAAACCAAATTGTTAATAAAGTAAAATAAGTCTTAAACTATTTAAATTTTACAAGACTTAATACATTGCTGTTTAAATATGCTTAATATCATATTTTAATGTTTGTAAAAAAATCTTTTCAAATTCAAATAGTGGAGATAATAATACTAAATTTAGAGATGCATATTTTATGCCCGGAATTAATAAGTGAGTCACAAAAATAAATTTTGAAAATCACAAAAAGTATCATTGACCTCATCGTGGGCGTACTTAATAATTTCAGCTAATTACACACTGTCAGACGGGCTCATAATATGTGTTTAACACCCCTGTATGACAATAATTTACATGTATCCTTTAGCAGGTAATGAATATTATGCACGGAGCACCTAATTGGTTATTCTGTTTAGTTACCCAACACGGTTGATTGAATATTTCACAAGATTGCTCGGCGGACAGGCGCTGGGATTTGGTTTATACATGTTTAATTATCACTTACGGGTTATTGAAGCGACCCTTTCTACGACTATGTCAGCAGCACTACGTCCTTCAAATTGTCTTGGCATTAAAAACGAACTAGGCAATAAAACAAAATTAATAAATAATTCACATTTAAGTAGCATAATATACTTGCTTAATTCATAGAAAATATAATGATTAAATGATAATGTTGTTAGAATTTAAGACATACGGACATATTGGCTAATGCCATACATGTTTTTGGCCAATTAAAAAAAAATTTAATACAAGCAGGTACCTCAGTAAAATACGTTTGTATTTTACTTAGATACTTGTATTTTCAAACCATTGATTTTGGACAAGAATGAAAGTGGAATTGTTTAAGGAATATCAAACTATGTTTGATATGTATAGATATCATACAAAACGAAAACAAATCATGAGCAAATACTCAGTTCATAAAAACTATCGAGATTGTAAAGTTATATCCCCTCTCAACTTATCCCTAGTTTTTATTCTCTGTGATGCGTAAAGGAACAAAAACAATACTCTCAAAGAAGCAGGGTGCATGCAATTAATATTGAAACATCTACATTAGACCAAAAAGAAAACATAGTTCCTGATCGGGATGGAAGTTATAGCCAAAGGCTAGACAGATATGAGCGGGAGCAGGCATGCGTACTGTATGCGAAGAGAAAATTTCAATAATCCCCATAGGTTTGCAAACGCGGCACGCACGTGCCCGGGATTACCCGTAATTGATGGGGCCCGTGTCTAATCTCTGCACTTTGCTCTGTGAGCTGGGTCCCTGTCGCCACGAAAAATTTGGACGATTCAAATACTGGCAATAAATGCGTTATGTGAATGTAAACGAAATCGCCCATCCTAGTGGACGAAACGCAATTAGGTAATATGCATCGTGTAATTTTTATTTTATTTTATTTTAATTTATATTAATGACTAACGTGTAGCTATTATGAACAACAAGCTTCTTAGTTTTAGAGCCTAGCTAATCAGGCAAATTCTTTAATCTATGCTTATTGTACATATCCAACATCACGTGTAAACAAAAGAAAAAAGGCAATATTCATGTATGCGAAAAGTTACTGACTGGATTCTTAAAATTTCAAAAGCAAAATTCCAATAGAAATATCTCCCTAGCGTTTATTCGTTAAGAACATAATTTAGTCGGCTCTGGCGTACTTTTCGCGTGCGCTTCTTATCTGCGGATATTTAAATTCTCGCTCGAGCCTCAAAATAGTTCAAATTAAATGGAGCTTGTAAATTAAGTGTTGCTATCACGCAATGTCGGGGAAATAGCTCTAAGTGGTTTTTGTGCGATCTATTAATTTATCTGGTATTTCGGCGCTATCATTAGATGAAATTGTGTTTTGTACAAATGTACAATAGTTTTAAATAAAATATTATTAAAAAATATTGTCGTTTTAATATTTTTATCTTATTTTACATTGACAAAATTATCAACCTGAACTGAACATTAAACGGTTTTATAATGAATATATAGCAACTTAGTACTAGCAAGTACGCAAAATTTAAATAAACTCCGAAATACAAAATAAAAAAAAAAACTAATGTGTTTAGGTCATAGAGTAAAAAAAGGATATTTATTAATGGAATATGACTGTACGCAATTTAAATCATTTTTATGTATAATGTTGCCAATACGAGACCGAAAAAGTAGTAGAGTCAAGCTTCTATCTCTACATTTTAGTCAAAATATGTGGCGTGGCCATTTCTCTTCAATACAATTCAGTATAATTGCTATAGATCAAAATTATTCCTACACATAACAACAAACAAAAACTTATCATACATATATTTATCATAGACATATTGGCGTACTTATTGATGAACTATCTCCAGTCTAAAATATATCTAAGCTTATTCTGCTCTTAATAGTCTTAGTAAATATAAGGTTGGTACATAATTAAGTACAGTTGAAGTACACAGTATAAATGCATATTTTCTTGATTCCATGAAACATAAGAATAAATATGAATGGCTGGCGGGGAGCGCGGAAGTCGGCGGTGGCAGCTATCGCTCTCAGGGGTAACACAGGCGATTGAATATGAAAAATTAATTCAGGTCATTTTTATCGCAGCAGGAACAAATCTATTATTTTTCTCGAAGAAACTCATTATTAATAGAATTCTTTGGATTAACGGTGATTTTGCTGTTTGCCGCTCCTCAGCCCTAAAACATTTAGCTTCATAAATTTTTGTTATATCTAAAAATATGTCCAGCAAAGCTCATTAAGAGTCAGTGAATTTAGTGAACAATAATTGCGCAGTAAATATGTTTTAAGAACAGTGAATGGATAGATGTACGTGCCCTCACTTGATAACCTATAGCTATGCCGGAAATGCAGCCAGGTTCAAGCCCGAGGCACAAAAGACTTTGAAAAATGCAAATTTTGCCGAGGGCGGTGATGGCCGCAGCCCCCCGGAGCCCCCTGCGGCTTCGCCTGGCATTTAAATGCAACCTAACTTGTCAAAGTTTGGCGCTTTGCAAATGAATGCTAGGTCTCAGCTCAATTTATTCCAGGATTTGTGCAAACTCCTTTTTTTATTTTTTCACAATCTTTGTGTTACTTCTCCTTCGTTTTATACTTTTATTGCTTAAAAAAATTACAGATTATTCATATTTACAGTATCTTAAACAAAGGAAATTCTAATAATTCAAGCGTCGACGACGAGAACATGGTATCTCTCTTCGATTAAATTAGTCGATTAAATTTTCATATTCAATCTTGACTTGTTTACTAAAGGGGCGTCGTCGCGTCGGTAGACTGCGTCGTCTTCTGTTGCCTTTTCACTCTTACTTCAAAGCAAGAAGAGCTAAAATTGATTGATGCTATGAGTCTTAGCGATAAAGTATTCATGATCATAATAAGAAAAATAGTCCGATTTGCCAAATATTAGCCAACAATATCGTATTTGTACATGATTCTAATTTGTATTTTTTTAGTTTTGGTGAATTGCTCTGTTTTATTTTATTTTATTTTATTTAAACCTTTTATCAGCTATCCGACCCAATTACCCATTCGCGTCTAAGCTTTGGCACTAATCACGGTAAAGATAGGAGCACCAACCCCGCTCCTATCACTGGGATCCAGCCTGAAGCGTACCAATCCCTCGTCCGTGCCTACCTATGTTAATCTACATTTACATTTAAACACATATTAAAATTATCAACAGCAATATCATATCAATATCAAATACTAATAAAGGCCATGTTAAATCACTAGAGCACAATACACGTCTGCACCGCTCGGTGAACCCAAGGAGAAGAGAGCGTTACACTCATACTCACCCCGACACTACTACTGCCAAGAGGGGTTTACCTGTAGTGGGGCGATACCTGTCACGTGATGTTACCGGGCGCTAACACTCGGCCGTCCTGAAAAATCCGGTCGTCCCCGACCGTTGTGGTCTGGTGTATGGCTAAAAACAAACACAGGAAATAAATATTTTAATATCGGTGACCTTTATAACCAGGTCCACCAATCAACCTGTCATAAATGATCTCTTAATACGGTGTTAACAATATATTCCCAAGATGCGCTAGCTGCCACGAAGAGTTAAGCAAGTTATCCCATCGTCGGCCAACTTGCTTGTACAACATGGTACAGCCATCAGCACCTAAGGCCGCTGATGCTGTGTATCACCATGCACTCCCACAAACAACTGTACCTAGTTGTAGGTCATGGCCAACTATCACAACTTGTGAACTTTGCTGAACACACATACACCAGACATATTTAACCAAAGCATCAAACACAGTCAAGATACATTTCGACAAATAGATATTTAATAAAAACAAGTTATTTCCAACTGAAGTGTAAGTTTTATCACAAATCGACATTTTTTTTACATCATTCTATTCAAATACTCGCAAAGTTACTTACGCTTGCTATTCCTTCGTAAGTCACTTTATATTCATTACTAGTTACTATTTCGTTAATATTTGAACTCAAGCAAACATATAATAAAACCACATATTCAAGTAAATAAACATTAAACACCAAAGTATATTTACCAAAGCTATTACAAACTTTAGTAATCACAGATTATACAATGAAAAACCCTTATAATTCACATTATAATTGAATAAACCAAATACATCTATTAACCTTTTAAACTTTTTAATGTGTACTGACATCAAAGTCAACAACCAATACCCAACGGTTAACATTTTTTTTTTCAACATCATTTTTGAAATACCCACTAAGTAAATAATTTTCACAGATATTTTATTTTCACCCTTTTTTTTTTTAGGAATCAAATCACTTAAAACATGAAGAGACTTACCGCTTCTGCACCAATATTTACAGCCCGACACTACTACTGCCAAGAGGGGTTTACCTGTAGTGGGGAGATATCTGTCACGTGATGTTACCGGGCGCTAACACTCGGCCGTCCTGAAAAATCCGGTCGTCCCGACCGTCGAGCTCGAACCATGAAACAATAATACATTGATTGAATACAAATCACCTTTTATGCTTTTTCTATAATGACCTCGCCATCTCGATAATGCATAGTATCTTGGGTTGTTTTTCAGTGTTCCGAGACCATTATGACTTTTCCGTTTCAGTCACTTCTGGTTTTTAACTGATCGGAACCCTCAACCATGCTAAAATCGAAAATGACAGTAAACAACTTTATTTCAGACATTCAATGTATAACCACCTCGATAATGCATAGTATCTTGGGTTGTTTATCAGTGTTCCGAGACCATTATGACTTTCCGTTTCGGTCATTTGTGGCTTTTAACTGATCGGAACCCTCACCTATGCTAAAATCAAGAATGAAGTAAACAACTTTATTTCAAACATTTACAAACGGTATTTTATCAGAAACCGTCATTTTTTTGTACATCATTTTATTCAAATACCTACAAAGTTACTTAAGCTTACTGTTCCTTCGTAGGTTAGCTCACTTCATTTTCATTACTAGTGATTCTTTCGCGTATTGTGACAATTTAACTTAAGCAATCACATAATTTAACCACATTTAATTAAATAAACAATAGATACCAAAGTAGATTTTTCAAAGTTATCACTCGTTTAAGAACTCACGGATAAGACAATGAAAAACAAATAATTCACATAATCATTACATAAACCAAATATTATCATTAACCTTTTCAATATATTGACATTGAATTCAATCACAAATACCCAAACGTAAAGATTTTTTTTTTTTCATATCATTTTTAAAATACCCACAAAATAAATAATTTTCACCGATTTTTCTTTTACACTTTTTAGGATTGGAGTCACATAAAACATGAAAAGACTTACCGTTTCTGCACCAATACTTACAGCTGTGGTATATCATATCACAACATTACATTTACACTTTAACACTCACTATAACTTTTTCGACTACTTTAGATTACAAATTTAATCTAACCGTTTTGTTAAATTTACTTACGCGTGTGTGTCAGAATGTTAACAATTAAGTATCACAAAACATGTACAATTTACTAGGCGTGGTAGAATATTAAGAAATCTTCTTTCATCATGCCACTTCTGATATCAGCTATCCGACCGAATTACCCATTCGTGTCTAATCTTTGGCACTAATCACGGTAAAGATAGGAGCACCAACCCCGCTCCTATCACTGGGATCCAGCCTGAAGCGTACCAATCCCTCGTCCGTGCCTACCTATGTTAATCTACATTTACATTTGAACACATATTAAAATTATCAACAGCAATATCATATCAATATCAAATACTAATAAAGGCCATGTTAAATCACTAGAGCACAATACACGTCTGCACCGCTCGGTGAACCCAAGGAGAAGAGAGCGTTACACTCATACTCACCCCGACACTACTACTGCCAAGAGGGGTTTACCTGTAGTGGGGCGATACCTGTCACGTGATGTTACCGGGCGCTAACACTTTATTGCACATAATACAATGTATCGCACAATAGGCGGACTTAATGCTAGGAGCATTGTCTAACAGTCAACCTTTGGGTTAAGCAGAGAATGCATGTGGGTGCACTGTATATACACAAACAAATAACCTACATACATACATATACCTACATATACCATACATATAAATACAGTATCATATATACATAATATATATATATACATCTATATACATATATTCACTAAATAGATAATATATATGCAACATTTGAAATAGTGTTCTACTTTTGTGACTGTTCGAGATAGTATTTATAGACTAGCGTTTTGAAGCTAGCGCGACTCCGGGCAGTTCTTATGGATTCAGGGAGTGCATTCCAAAGTTTTACTGCAGTGACAGCGAAATAATTTGCGTAAAAACCTGTACGGTGAGAAGGAGTTGCCAAAATCAAACGATTTGAAGAACGCAGGACTCTTTCATTATTGTGGTAAAAGAAAATTGCTCATCGGATTGAAGTTCGAACATCTTATTTATTTTTATTTAATTTAATTTAAGCAGCATATTTAGGCCCATTTAAATTATAGATATGTATTGTTTGATGTTTGTGTTTGGCATTTTAACATATTGGTTACTTAAAATATATTAAAAAGCATTGGTCAAAATGCCAATGGGCTTGACAAGGGGTCTTTAACTATACCCAAACCATATTTCTTTAAAATTGTTCTAGCAGTTTGGCCATGAAATCCTAACAAACAGACAGACGTACATACTTTCGCATTTATAATATTAGTATGGAAGTATAGATATGGATGAATGTTTGGTATCTTTTTTAGTATAACTATTAAATCGTTAAACAAAGAAGATAGTGTGATGGACCTGAATCTTTTTAAATTCAATGTTATTAATATTTTTCATTTATAAAATTATACATTTATAGGATTTTTTAGTTTAAATAAAAACATATTAAGATTCTAGTAAAAACGCAGACACTGCTTTCCTGATTTGAATAAATGAACAAGACAATCATAAAATGATATTCCAAAATCGTTTGGACAGAAATTTAGTTTCGCATAGGGTCTATCCAAATATCCATATTTTCTCGTGCACAAACACAATAAAAGCTGCAACTATACATTGACGGCCAATAAAGTTCAGAATATCTAATGATGTTCCGGCACCGCTCTTCATTTTGTAGTATTTATTGCTCGACTATACCGCACCTGTATAAATAACTACCGTCCCTTGCAAATTGTATTTCATAAACGCCAGATACGACAGCCGTAATAAATTGACGGAGATCTTGAAATAATTTTCCGTAATACTGTTTCAGGATGAAGTTCATTGTTTGTGTAATATCGGTGGAATGGTCCGACTAATGAATAAGAATAGTAGCAATCGCCTCGCTTTGTTGGATTGAAATTTCAAGAGTTCCGTATTGAGTGAAAAATATTTTATTACTAGAAAGTGTTTGCTTTTATTGCTCGTAGTGGTATGAATAATTAATATCTTTGTACCAATATTATTAACATTGTTTTATTTAACTTGTTTCTTACTATAAAATGTAGTTTAGGGAAATTGCAGTTTCATAGGTGATTAAATTTCTTATTATTTTAACCACCTCTTTTTACACACTCATTTATCTATCCCTGATTTTAATGACTAGTTTGTCCAATTTTGCTTTTATCTATGGGAATAAGCTTATATTGCGTTAAATACACTATGTCCTTCCACAACATTATTGTATATAAAAGTTAGTTTAGAGATGAAAATGATAGACGGCCTGGGTTAATTTTGCATTTATACTTTTAATATTACTTTAAGTTAAAAAATAAAACTGTTAATGTGATATAATTTAATATATTACTACTAAGTTTTACCCGCAGCTTCGCCCGCGTGAATTACCTTCGGGATTAGAGCTTTTTCCCGAACGAACAAAAGGTACATTTTCCTTTTGTCCTCAATACTTCTAACTATGTGTATGAAAGCGAACAAACAAACCAACTCATTTTTACAATTACACAGAATACTTAATATTCGTAGTAACAATTATAATATTGGTTGGGACTTTGCTTGTTCTAATCATTTATTTTAAACTTTGTTGCGCTTTAAGTTTATTAGGTACACTTATGTACTTATGTCATAAGGCATTCTCTGGCAGTCAAACCATAGAATCAGATAAAAAATCCCATTTTTAAGTACTTATTTTTGTATATTTTATTTTACAAATGAAAAAGCAGTAACAACTTTTAATTAAAATTAAAGTTTTATATTGTTAACACTCGAAAACACATATTCAATAAACATTGCTAATCTCATTAAGGGGGACTCCAAAACTAAAACCACTACGCAATATAGCAAAAATATTCGGTTAAAAGTTTTGAATCAAAATTTAATAATGAAATTACGTGCGGCAGTGGGCTTTTAGCGTCCATGTACTATGTTTACATTATGCCATTCCTCTGGAAGTACCTTTCTGAGGTTGTAATATAAATTGAGTTTGCAGAATCGTTGAGTAAACTAAAACAAGGTGTTTAGTTTAGTATCGCCCGTGGCTACATACCAGACCGACTTAACTTTCATTAATGTAACATTCAGAACCTTTAATATTATTTCAGTTGTGAATTCTCAACCCTCTAAATTGTTTGTATATTTCGACCGTACAGAAAGTTTTTGGTTGAATATACTTTTGATATTATGGAAAGTATGATGTTTGTGGGTAATTCGATATTTTACGTGTATAGCTCACACACAAGACTGATTTTTTATGGTACTTAAGTTAATGTAATATTTAATAAAAATTTGTAAGTACATACATATTTAGTGAGACACAAACCAAGTTCCCTTAATTCTCTAAATGGCTTTTGTTTCAATCTGCATAAACAGCAACTTGAAAACATAATAGTATACGGAGAATTGTTTTAGGTGCGTTTGTTCAACATGTTTGGAGAAGTAGTGAAGCAGGCCTAGCCCGGGGCCTCACAAGTTGCTCGGCGCGGCAGCCGGGGCGCGCTCGCAAACCTCAGCCTTCGCACACATTTGTTTGATATTGTTTAGAATTACCTATCTAACCAAACAGACCGCCTCATAAATTCTAAAACTTTCCTTCTGCAACTTTTGTACTGACCTATTTGAGGCTGAACATTATGAGGCGAACATGACTGTTGACTGTAAGTTTTTGTTGTTCCATCGATAAAATGTATACTATTTTTGTGTGGTTTCGTCAATGTTTACCATGAAATCCAATACCTAACTATATACTAAAAACATGAACCATTTTATGGTAATTATGAACTTTGATAAATCAGTTTTTAGCATAGAATTTGGTAATCGTAAGCGGTCTTTTTTCAATCTATGGTTTTTTAGTGCACTTCAAAATGACATCATAGAAAATACTTAAAAATCAACAACGAAATACTTACTGAACATTTGTTTGATTTGTGTGAAATATATAACAAAATCTTGTCGCACAGAGGAGCAGCGTCGCATATACGGCTCGGAGGGCGGCGAGGAGCGTCCGCGGTATGTCAGCAGCCCTCAGAGACAATCTTCACCATTCCCACACGAAAGTACCAACCGTCGGTTCTACAAAAGAAACAGAAACTCAAAAGGTAACAAATTATTTTGTCATCATCATTAAAATAACAAATGAAATATCACTACATAGTATAAAACAAAGTCGCTTTCTCTGTCCATATATCCCTTTGTTTGCTTAAATCTTTAAAACTACGCAACGGATTTTGATGCGGTTTTTTTAATAGAAAGAGTGATTCAAGAGAAAGGTTTTTATGCCCATGCGAAGCCGAGGCAGGTCGCCTTTTTTATAATTTTTATTACTTTTTAGTGTTTTTGATGAAGTAATTTTGATTTATACTATAATACTCACGAATGTATGGAGAGTTGTCTATTTCCTTTTGTTTATAGGTGAAGAGATATTCAACACTGAGTCTGGTGGTACCATGACTCGCCAAAGACGGGCTGACGAATTTACACTTGACAGCAATGGACGTGCGCGCCACTACATCACAAATGGTAAGTACGTACATAAACTCTTATGATTTTCTAATAGAATAAAAAGATAAAATTACTTAATTATTACTATACAAACGAATATAATACGCTAATAATAATGTTGTCTTCCTTAAATCGCCCTATCCCGACGATAGATAATATTGTCATTCAAACACAAACACATAATTATATTTTGTACATACGTCACATTCCTGAGGCTTAGTTATATGCTATTCCGAAATGTAAGGAATGAATGAGGCATTACACACATTCAGCTGCGCCGGATTCCAGTTTAGTTATTGTAGTTAGGCATTCTATGTCGTATATCCATTATAAGCGTAATACGGAGGTGGGTGCATGCCTTTGATAAGGATGCCTCGCATAGTTTCTGCAGACGCTCGTGGTTGAGATGTTAGGTATTAGTAGAGTAACGAGAGCTGTCAACCACGTTTTTGGATAATTAGGTACTAAGTATTAATAATGTTTTGTTTATATTTTCAGTTAGTTTATAGTAATAAAATGAAATTAAGGGTATGGAAAATCGGTATATAACTGTTATGTCGTAATTTCATTGGCTAAAAGGAGTAACAATTCTGAATTGGTTATATATTTCAATATTAGGAATAAAATATGACTGATACGCTTGATCAGCTTTATTATATCGTGCTTCTGTCGCCTATGTTCTGTGTTAAGTCTTATATGTATTTATACCGAATGCAATTTAAATCTGTTCATTAGTTTAACCATGAAGAACTTTATTACTATTACCTATTATTATTATTATTAATGAGCAAGATATATTGTTTAATATCAAGATTACGGAACTTTCATAGGTCCTACAAACGGTACTGGCAGCGAACGTGAATGCGATTCACCTCCAGAGCCGGCGCCGCCCGAGGTGCCACCTCGTGGACCGTCGCTCCACGTCACCTTGAGACATCGACCTGTGCCGTGTGAGCAGCCGGCTGAGCCTGACCGTCTCTACTTGTCTGAAGGTAAGGACATATCACTCCCGGATCCGACGTTATCAAAAGTGTCACTACGCAGGTTCTCGCTTCATGAGTTACTTCAATAACCATCTTTTATTTCAATACCCAGGTGTCCACAATTCATGTTGAAACCCTACAGAGCATGTGTAAACTTTACAGTCAATGTCAAATTGAGCTAAAACTGCAAAATAAATGACTAATCAACTGGCCTGAAGATATTTGGAAATTTTGAAATACGATGTTTTCTTTTAAAACTTCACAAGTGTCCGTAGTTTTTTTTTAGTATTAGGTGTGTAAAGTGTGGTAGCTTTGAAGGACAATGGTTTGTTTTGTGGCTCACACATATGTAGGGCTACAGCGGGCGGGCTGCTCCCCTGATGAAATAGCTAATTAAATTTTCGTCGTAAATATACAACCAAGTTGCGTTAAGTAGGCTCTGTTCTTGTATATATACATTGGCTGAAGTTTAATCGAATTGCAGCGTCCGCGGGCGGCCGCGCCACCAAGTTTACTCACGCTGACAAATTAGCCACTTGATCTTGCTATGCCCGAGGCGCGTGTACGTAAAGAACTCAGACTTTTATTCCCTTTGCGACGCTCTCTCAACTTTTTTATTTACACTTCGTTTTTAAATTAACTTAAAAAGTTAAATAAATTTATGTGACTTTATTAGAGTTCAAGTTCCTTTTTTGTACCGCCTTCCAAAATCAGGTGTCCATCAAACCACAGGTCAAATACTCACCGCATTTCGGATGTTACGAAAGAAGGCTAAATTTGATTTGGACGAGAGCCCGAGGATGAGGCGCTTTGATGTGGCGTACCCTTCTCTCCCGCCGCCCCGTACCGCTGAAATGGTGTGCACTTTCAGAGAAACTCTTACCGTAATTAAATTTTTATGATAGCGCATTGTAAGTGTCCCGGAGTGACTTCAATTCGGATTTGTTCTTCCACTTAAGGGTCGATGATCTCATAAAAGTATCCATAAAAGAGGCGCAGTAGGTGTCTGGCGTTTAAAATAAAGTAAAATCAAAGTAAACTCGCTGTCTCGATGGTTCATCGAGACGAGCTCGGGTTAGATTTGTTAATATAATCGGCTGACTGGCGCATCGATAGGCATAGAAATTAATTAGGCAAATCTTGATTCAAATAAGAATAGCCTCAAAAGGTCTTGAAAGTTTAATGGAATCGAACAGGGCCCGGTCGAAGTAGTCGGAAGTTTGCGTGGGTGACAAATTGGGCACTTGACCCGCTCGCCCGGCCAGCCTCCCGAGTGCTTGTTTCTCGAGGACCGTAATAAGTTTAACTTAAAGTAAACTATATTCACCATTCCCTCTAATTTGTCCTTCTGCTTCCGCGACACTCTTTGCAGTTTCAAATTAACATCTGTTTACTTACTCCGGGAAATTACAGGTATACAAAGTAAAGCAAGTTTTGATTTAAGTATTTATTTCTTGAGAGTTATTTTACTTTACATTATTTCAAACATACCTTTACCCAATGCAAATATATATAACAACGGCGTTTTCTAGTATTGAAGTAGTTTTAAATGTTAATGATATATAGATATATATAATCGTTTGGTTTTTGAATAATTAGTTATAACTGCTCTAAGTATATATATATATAACAACGGCGTTTTCTAGTATTGAAGTAGTTTTAAATGTTAATGATATATAGATATATATAATCGTTTGGTTTTTGAATAATTAGTTATAACTGCTCTAAGTATATATATATATAACAACGGCGTTTTCTAGTATTGAAGTAGTTTTAAATGTTAATGATATATAGATATATATAATCGTTTGGTTTTTGAATAATTAGTTATAACTGCTCTCAGTATATATATATATATATATATATATATATAATAGCAACCCATCCGGCTTCGCACAGCTATAAAAACCTTCCTCTTGAATCACTAGCTATAAAAAAAACCGCATCAAAATCCGTTGCGTAGTTTCAAAGATCTAAGCATACATAGGGACAGACAGCGGGAAGCATAAATAATTTTTTTTATACTATGTATATATATATATATATATATACACATAAATAAATATAAATAAATAAATTTATAGGGACAAATCACACAGATTGAGTTAGCCCCAAAGTAAGTTCTAGACTTGTGTTATGGGATACTAACTCAACGATTCTATAATTTATAACAAATACATATATTGATAAACATCCAAGACCCAGGTCAATCAGAAAAAGATCATTTTTCATCTTGACCTGACCGGGGATCGAACCCGGAACCTCCTGAGTTGCGGTCAGGCATGTTAACCATTACGCCACCATAGGCATGTTAACCATAATATAATACATTTTTTATTTATACAATTACAGTTATTAATTTTAAAAACGTAGGGGTTATTAACTGGATGCATTGAATGCTCTCAAATAAAACATAAAAACCGAAAGAGATTTGCCTTTAATATATATAATATATAACTTTTTTTTAAATTGTTAAACACCATACAACAACGTACGATATAATCAAAGTATACAACTTATTAAAAAACATTATGAGAGCTTCAAAACTTCAAATCAAATCAAAACATTATCAGAAGTAGCATGAAACTGTATAATTAATAAATCAGTGTCCGCTCAGATGCAAGCGACGCCGGGGCGGCGGCGGTGTGCGTCGTAGTTGCGGATGCAATATTATTTCTCAAAGAACTTAGCATCTCAAGTCTCGGCCTCCTGCTTGAAAATTGAAACCTCCCTGGAGATTCGCCTTAATTTAATTTTTACGATGCCGTATTGTTAGAGCTTCCGAGAAGCGCTATTTGCAGTTAAAACTCAAAACACTGACTCTCTTGGTATTATTATAATGCTTTGCTTCGTTTTAAACGAGAGATGGAACCACGGACTGATGCGATTAAAATTTTGGAATTGACAATGGTTGTAAACATTGTTGTATTAAATATGATGAACAAACTTTAAGATCTCAACTGTTTTATAGGGGGATACATTTGTCATAAATAGTTTAAATCATAGATTTAAAAAAAAAATTGCGTCACTTAAGATAGATGTAACATATGACATTAAATGTATGGGAACCCAGCGCGCCGTTTGCGGGGGGTAAGGGCTGAGGTAAAGGAGGGTAGGAGGGGGGGGGTCCGTCACCAAATACACACATTATGGAATGAGTTCACAAACTTTTCTTATTGCAAAACCAAACAAAAAAGACTTTATGACTCAGGATTAAGGCTTAGTACAAATGCACTGTATTTCCACTCCGACCTACTAAGCAGTCTGAGCCTGTTAGACCCAGGGGTCGTGGGAGCTTATTTAGTTGTTTCCAGCTTGGTTAGGACATTGCAGGCTTGAATCACCTGACTGTCTGATAATAAAGATGATTCTGTGCTTCGGAATGCATGTTAAGCCGTTGGTCCCAGCTATCATTTGGTAGTCGTTAAAGGAACCATGTCAGAGGCCGGGAGAGGCCGAAGAACTCTTGACACCAGTGTGGCATGGTCGATTGACCATGTCACCTACACAAAAAGATGATGTGTCTGAGTAGGAAATAATTAAATTTCCATGTATATTTTCGAGCAATAGAAAAAAGTTCACATTCGTAAAAAAGTTCGAAGTGTATCGTACGGTATTGCCGTTTGTAATGTTTGAGCGTAGGTTTTGGTCTGTTTTGGAGATAAAGATACCTTCTTGTTCTCAATACGACTGTTATTTACCAAGTACATACTATTTTTTTATTTATAATTACTAATATATATAAATAAATAGGATACATAGTTCAGACGTCAATCGCTCCATTGAACCATGATCAATAGCCTACCCTGGGCTCTGAAACGTAAGCTGAAGATGCAACCGGGAAAAACACGCTAGAGCGAAGATATAAAAATAAATATATTGTATATAATCATAATATAAAATAAGGCCGGGAAAGATGAGCGCACAGTTACTTTAGCCTATTTACGCTCGTGATACCACAGAATAGATAACAGTACTGATACCTGGAGTGTCACTAGCGTGATATTACTAGTAAGTACTATTATTAATTGTTAGGTTTGAATACATTAAATAGATAGACAGGAAAACGAAGCCATTTCATCCTCGTATTTATATGTAGCTACTTATAGATGAGTGATCTTACAATAAAATTCTCTTTTGAAATTCTGACTGGAAAATTGGTATGCATTAATGCCCGATATATGTCTTCTCTATTAGTCACAGTTTACTTAAGTTCTTAACTAAAGCAACATTATAAAATTGATTTTACTCGCTCTTTTAAATAACAGCACTGAATATGATAAACTGAACTAATCTTAATGAGCTGGTATCCATAGGTCCTCTAGGCTATGACCAAATGTTAAGTACCAAATCTGTTAATAGATTTGCAGTTATATCAGAAAATTGCGTTGTTGCAGTCAGAGCAAGAATCTTGGAGCGCGGTAGTGGCACTGCAGTATATACATAAGCTTCAAATTTAGAATGTAATTAATGTTTAGTGTATAACCCAAAGGAAAACTAAAATATTTTGCAATTTCGGTCCAGTTTTCTAGATACACCAACTGCATAAATAACTTTGTAATCCCATTAAATTTCCATGTATATTTTCGAGCAATAGAAAAAAGTTCACATTCGTAAAAAAGTTCGAAGTGTATCGTACGGTATTGCCGTTTGTAATGTTTGAGCGTAGGTTTTGGTCTGTTTTGGAGATAAAGATACCTTCTTGTTCTCAATACGACTGTTATTTACCAAGTACATACTATTTTTTTATTTATAATTACTAATATATATAAATAAATAGGATACATAGTTCAGACGTCAATCGCTCCATTGAACCATGATCAATAGCCTACCCTGGGCTCTGAAACGTAAGCTGAAGATGCAACCGGGAAAAACACGCTAGAGCGAAGATATAAAAATAAATATATTGTATATAATCATAATATAAAATAAGGCCGGGAAAGATGAGCGCACAGTTACTTTAGCCTATTTACGCTCGTGATACCACAGAATAGATAACAGTACTGATACCTGGAGTGTCACTAGCGTGATATTACTAGTAAGTACTATTATTAATTGTTAGGTTTGAATACATTAAATAGATAGACAGGAAAACGAAGCCATTTCATCCTCGTATTTATATGTAGCTACTTATAGATGAGTGATCTTACAATAAAATTCTCTTTTGAAATTCTGACTGGAAAATTGGTATGCATTAATGCCCGATATATGTCTTCTCTATTAGTCACAGTTTACTTAAGTTCTTAACTAAAGCAACATTATAAAATTGATTTTACTCGCTCTTTTAAATAACAGCACTGAATATGATAAACTGAACTAATCTTAATGAGCTGGTATCCATAGGTCCTCTAGGCTATGACCAAATGTTAAGTACCAAATCTGTTAATAGATTTGCAGTTATATCAGAAAATTGCGTTGTTGCAGTCAGAGCAAGAATCTTGGAGCGCGGTAGTGGCACTGCAGTATATACATAAGCTTCAAATTTAGAATGTAATTAATGTTTAGTGTATAACCCAAAGGAAAACTAAAATATTTTGCAATTTCGGTCCAGTTTTCTAGATACACCAACTGCATAAATAACTTTGTAATCCCATATAAATATAAAGGATAACAAAGTTACATTCGCAGTGAACGAACCAGTGTACCTGCATACTTATACTTCGCCCGCGTTATCAAGAGGCAATATGTATGTCGTAAAGCAGTTCTCTGTAATCTACAAAAAGAAATGAGATAACATCAAAAACAAAACTTATAAAAATTCCAAGTTTCGCTTAGTTGTTCTACCGTCAAAAGTTGTGTGATCTATGTAATACCAAGCCGGTTAATTTATTTAGTCCCTTCTTAAGCGGAAGAGGTCCGCTTAAGAAGGGACTAAATAAATTCTTCGGTTATCACTACATAGTATAAAACAAATTTGCTTTCTCTGTCCCTATATCCCTTTGTATGCTTAAATCTTTAAAACTACGCAACGGATTTTGATGCGGTTTTTTTTATAGATAGAGTGATTTAAGAGTAAGGTTATTATGCCCATGCAAAGCCGGGGTGGGTCGCTTGTTGCGTAATAAGCTAACTTAAAAACATCTTCTAATCTTCTAAATAACCAGGACGACTTGCCAATCGCACGAAACCATCTAATTCATTATAATTAATAGGTTTGTATCATTAGTGAGATAATAATGTGTTTTCACGCGATGGCCATATATATATTTTTCAGAGTGACAGAGACACGATGTTCAATGCTTATCGTCACTCTAAAAAGTAATAACTCATTCCATTTGTATAATTATTACGTCTATTTGTTGCCATTTTGACATGACAGCAGGCAAAATTAGTGAAGTAACAGATTCGCGTAGCATCGATATATCGAGAATACGTTGAATTATTATTGTGATGATGATGATGATAATTAATATTTGATTTTATTACACTTTTTAAATTTAATCATAATTTTTTTATATCTGCATGGGCTAGCATGGTTTGACATGAAGAATACTATTTATTAAACTATTAAGTCACAAACAATGCATCTGGCGGTGGTGGTCATTAGCCAGACTCGATATGATAAATAAATAAATAAATAAAAATCATTTATTTTCAGACTATTTGAATCCATAATAAAGAGTTACAAAACAAAAGAATACATATACACCACACTACCACTCCACAAAATTTATACACTGCAAAGGGTATGGACCGTGCACCAGAAGATTCACTACATAGGTATTATGTAACTTTTATGACATGCAGTTCAGTGAACCTTCTGAAGACCGCCCCATCCATTCTATCCGCTATCATCTTCAGCACTGCATTCCTGCCACACCTCACCCTACTTGTGAGAGATAAAATCTTCTTTCGCATAACTGCATGAAAGTCATCGATTGCAGAGTCAGCAAACATGCCGGAGGCACTGCAGAAAGGGGGGAGCCTGAATAGAGCCCTGAAGATATTGTTGTACTGTACACGCAGAGCACTGTACGATGCACGTGTAAAACTGGACCATAGAGCACATGAGTAAAAGTTTTGGCAAAAAGCTCTAAACAATGTACGTTTCACCTCTGCAGTACAACGCCTGAATCTATGTGCCAGCATATTCCCACGAATCGACAGTGCCCTGCGTTCTCTTTCAATATCCTGATCATCTTTTAGACTTTCCGTAACAATATGACCAAGATATTTAAAATGTTTAACACGAGTGAGAGGGATTCCATTTAACTTAATTATAGGAACACTCAGTGGTTCTTTAAGCCTACCTTTAAACAACAAAAACTCACTCTTTTTCTCATTATATTTTAATCCATGAGTCACAGCATACCTCTCACAGACACTAAGAAGCTTTCTCAAGCCACTAATCGAGGGGCTGAGCAACACCATGTCGTCTGCATATGAGATATTATTGACATTTACATTGTCTATGCAACATCCTTCATGCATGTTGCACAGCTCCTCGACCAAACCATTGATGTATATATTAAAAAGCCTAGGCGAGGTTAATCCTCCCTGTCTCACACCACATTGCAGTACATATTCATCAGACTGATCATTCGCCCATTTAACAACATTCCTCTGATTACAATACCAATGCGAGAAAATATTAATTACTTCAGATGAGATACCTGCATCTTTCAATTTTAACCAAAGTAAGTCATAGGACACCCGGTCGAAGGCTTGGGAAAAGTCCAAGAAACATGCATATACTGGAGTCTGCCTCTTCACATAATAATCTACTGTATATTTCAAGGCCACAATAGCACTTTCAGTTGACAAACCCTCCCTGAAACCGTACTGCAAGTCATGCAGCTGTAAACGACTACTAAGATGAGTATCCAATATTCTATCTAAGACTTTAGCTATCACTGTAGCCAGAGAAATTGGTCTGTAGTTAGATTTGTCAGCTGCATCACCCGCACGGTTCTTAATAAGAGGAATAACCACAGTCTTCATCAAATCAGGTGGCAAGTAAGTATGTCTTATACAAAAATTAAACAATAAAGATAAAACTCTGTTAATATGAGGCCCCGCATGGTGTAGGTGCTCAATACTGAGTCCGTCATGACCTGGAGATTTACCTCTTTTCCCATTGTCAATAGCTAGCTTTACATCTTTAGCTGTAATATAAATGGGCTTCTCCTCACAACAGGACTCAGTATAAGTCACCGCTGAACCAGGTAGCAATGGTTCCACCATAAAATGTTCCTTAAAAGCATCAGCAATAATTTTTGGGTCATTTGCACCATCAATACTAGAAGGTAATATTGATGGTGCAAATGACGAATGAGATAAGTATATCATGAAACAATATGAAAAAATAACCAGAAGTCGAAGCAAACAGGATCATGAGCCTGTGCAATGGCCTGAGATGACTGGTTTTACTTGTGATTCCAGAATGCCGGTCAGGCTCAAGGGTCAGGTCTATATAACCATCATTAGAACTGTCCGCTGCGCTGGATGTGTGAAATATCGCGAAAAGACCGCGTTAGAAACTCCCACCACGTTCGGGACAGCCTTCAAATCCATAACATAGCAGATAGATAAGCTTCAAAAGAGTGGCCTGCGGTGGTACGATCACGTCTCGTGGAAACAGGTGTCTTGACCATGCCACCTCCCACGGGGCTTGGTATGGTGGAAGGGGCAAACCCAAGACGTGCCAGCTGGACGTCGTGGCGCATTATTAGTCATGCTTGATTTAACGTTTTCAAATTGCTTGCATAATGTATTAGTACCTTCTAAAGTCAATCGACCTAACATACTGTAGAACTAATGTTTAATAGCTGCTGTAATGTTTTATATTGCGTCCGTTTCCCTTTTTGATTATTAATTCATATCAAGTGGGTAAAAGCTCAATTCACCCTGCACACTCTTGCGTCACAGAGGTCATTGGACCCTCGTAAGGCCTGGCATCATTGTTTTGATAAAAAAATTAATGAAATGTCAATTTTGTCTGTAGTTTGACTTATTTCTCCCCCTCTCCCCCTCACCCATATATTTTCTTCATTAGATGTCACAGGAAAATAAGAAAACCAGACATTTCGTCTTTTCTTTTCGATCCCGAAGATTGTCATATAATATGTAAACATTTTTAGTAAGACGTTACAAACAAGAATAATTGGCATCTTCCGGAATTTAATGGTAACACTAGCAATTTCGGAAACTGGTTTCTTCATTCATTTCCCGTTGACATTTACCTACAAGAATTATGTTGATAATTAATCCCGAATTTTACTCCAAACTCGCCTCCTAACTTCGTTTATCGATACTTGACGAAAGAAACGTAAGAGCAACAACACTATGCCTAGCACATGCTTTTGACTGAATAATATTTTTTTCATTCAAAATGGCGTTGAATATGCTGTAGTATTTTACATAATATAAGGCTTTAACTTGTATAAAACATAATAAGAAGTATCAGGAGAACTCATATTTGGATTTATACAATTATTTTTACATATTGTGAAGGCATAAATCGGCATTAATACCCAAAATTGATTTTTTTTGTTGTCCTTGTATATACTCCGCAATAGACATTAGTAGACTGTGAACCCCAGGATGACATACACGTAAATATCGTGTATGAGTGGTAAGACAGTTTAGCTTGTCATGCTACTTCTATTAGAGCCGCGTTCCTAGTTCTATGGTTTAAATTAATTTTGCATTGTGAGAGAGTTGTCTTTAGGAATATGTAGTTCTTATGTTAATCACTAATCATATTTTTACGGTATTCTAACTAAAATAAGAAGGTAAAAAAAATGTTTATGTGCTTCACACTAACATAATAAATACAAAATATTTTTAGATTATATAAAACTAGCACCTTGGACCACGCTCTTGTGCCCGTGAGAATTACAGGAAATCTGGTTTTAACTGACATTTTGTAATTATAATAAATTACCAAATTGTGTCAAATTTCAGCTTTATAGCTCCAATAATTTTTAAGATTTTGTGTTTACTAAATGAGTGACTGACCTTTTGCTTTTATATATAAGTATATAATATACTCTATAAGGATTATTGTTTAATGTTTTATCTTATTCTACATAAAATCAAAAAGGTTTCACTCTTAGACAATACTTTAAGCTTTAAGCACATTTGCAATATAAGTCGTATTTTTTAAAATAGAGGAAAAACATTCTGAGACGAGTTTCTGTTAATGTTATTAAATGCTCTCAGAAGCTTGAATACATTCATAATTATTTTTATATTCTTGCTCGATTGTGAAATAAAAACAAAATCACTTCTTATAACAACGCGGTAAAATTTATATTACCCTGAATATTCTTTGTCGGCAGTCTTCTGTTTCATTTGAAGAACAGTTAAGACTGCAAGTTTAATTCCATTAAACATTTTGCACAAAAGTTCATATCAAATTTGTGCAACTAAATGTTAGAGTGATTTAAAATTGATGATAAAGTAAACTGTTGAGATATATGTATACTTATACAATACTATTGTAATGTCAATAGCGGTAAACTTTACTATTCCTATATACACTTTCTTTACATTTTCATACTCTTTACATTTTATTTTTCTTAACTCTAACTACTTTGATCGATCCTTCCACCATAATTTCGTACTAAAACGTAATAAAACATTAAGAACTAGAGCAATTTATTAAGTGAGCCCGTTCGCGATCAAATCCGACATTGTAATGTTTTGAGTGGGACAATAGACTGACTATGGTAATAGATGATTTAACTCTGTATGGATAAGTACTGAATACTTTGACAATAATTATATCCACTTTCGGTCTTTTAGGATTCACAATATTAATTAGATTTATAAAAGTCTAACTAAGATTTATGCATGCTGTATTGTAATGACAGTATATTTTTGCCATGTTTAGTCATACTATACTTACAAACTAGATTTTTTTACTCGCCGGTAAGCTGCCGGTGATAATATTTATAACTGACGAAGTCACCGTTACCCATATCACACCACATGCAACGCATTACTTAAGGCAAAACTATTTGTAGGGCTACCATACCATATATACTCCATCTTAGTATACTTAAGTTGCGACTAAATGCTTCACTACGCATTTTTATAGTCTATTCTTTTCATATCTAAGAGATCTTCTCGATCCACGATACTTGGGAGTTAAACATACTCGCTCGGAAGCCACTCGATAGCTGATAAAATAGTCATATGATTTCCGTTCAGACTAGTTTCTTCTTTTTTATTCGCCTTTTGTCGTTTGACATTGTCCACAGTTTTCTTATTAATATACTTTTAGATTCGATTACTTATAGATTTTTTATATCATCAACCCATCTTGCTCTAGGATAAGTTCATTTCTCTACTATTTATAGCGCATTCCTAATATTGTTGGGATCGGTTCTTCTAGTGAATTATCTGTGACAATATATCCTGGGTTTGCTAGATGAGATAGATCCCCGTTTTCATCAGTTCGTCATACTAGACAACCAGTTAAGCATCTCCTAACCGTCACTCAAACGTTCTGTTTATGTTAAAAGCTCTATGCACCTGGTCTTTATCTCTTCACATCACGTGGCCACACGAGCGATGATTGCGATTTTCCTACAATTTAAAATTAAGATATTGAATCTCCAGCTTACCCCATATAAAACAACAGAAAAAACAAAGAAGTGCTACGCCAAAGAATTTGGAATCGCGCGAGGTCTCTTTGACGTGAGGCAATTTTTTTTATCAATGTGCTACGCTATGAATGTTGGTAGTTATGTGTATCGTGCTAAAGTAAGACGCGTTACAGCAACTGCGTCGATGAACACTTTAAAGTTTTCCCGCGTACTGTTCGGATCCACGGACTGAGCTAGATAAATGATTGATGGCCGCCCTCCAAGTATAAACTCGATTATCCGACGAGACGCGAACAACTTACAACTTTTATGTAACGATGGATCAGGATTATTTGAAACTTTCTCCGGGTAAAAAAATCGACTCATGACAATCATATTTGAGTTGAATATCAATGATGGAGGGCTTTTCTTCAAAAACATAAATTGTGAGAGGTTTTGATGATGTATTTTATCAAGATGAGAAGTGTGTTTCTGTGCTATGTTTTTTCTGTGTTCTTCTGAGGATTTTCAAAACATTAACGTAACGTTAGGTCGTTTGATCTAGAAGCTTATTTTACGAAGAAAGCTAATGATAAAGCTAAACACTATTTAAAATCTTTACATCCAGTGTTTTTATTGGCCAATACAACCAAGATTTTTCATGCCTACTTACATCTATCATTTAATAAGTAAAATCAATCACAGAAAATATAAACTTTGTGTAAACTCCGTGGAATCAACTAGCCAGCCAAATAGTAATTAGTACTAGTACGGTAATAACATATTTATCATAATAGCAAAGTTTAGAGTATCAAGTTTAATTTCATAAATAAAAAAAATATTCAGCATTTTCTGATTTCTCTCATCTGCGAGGGATTCAAATGTCTGTTGAATTTGATCATATCCGAAAATTACCAGCAGAATATTTGCTAATGACGGCCTAGGGTGAATCGAAAAACTGTGTACTATCCGCCTCACCGCTGAATTATTAAATTTTCCAATTTTCCGACGAAGCGCTATTGGTGCCGTATACAAGTGAACCAACCATCGTAATCTTGTTCTCGTATTTGAATACATTTGCCTATATTTTACTTACATAAAAGACGATCTAATTACGGTTTTATGGCTTTTTAATTTAAGATTGTTTCGTTCCGAATATAACCGAATAATTAGCTAAAAAAATCTGAATGTGCGTGTCTAACATTTTACTAAGTAAAATATAAATAAAAGTATCATCCAGTAATTTAAAACTTTTATTATTTAGAAATACTTATTTAAATATACCTACTAATGAGGAAGACGTCACTCGCAAAATTCAATATTACCAACCTAATTTGTCCTTATTTGCCAGCACGACGGCAAAATTGTTTCGCAGTTTATTATTCCCAGTTTTAATCAAGAAAGAAGTCCCAGATTCCCGCCGTCTGGGAACTGTCACCGCCGTCGCTGTGATCCGCCCAGTCTACATTAATCGTGTGTAAAATATCCGGCAAAAAGCTCATTAAGACCCCGCTCATTTCTTCCACTGCACTGGACTTTGAAACGCTCGAGTACGCCACTCTTTGTGAACATGCACTAGAGAGGAGTTACTGCGTTTCTCTCAAATAGTTTTAATTGAAATATAATTATGTTGAGTGCAGCGTGTTAATTATTAAGTGTACGTTTTGTCAGAAAATCTACTAAATTACTAAATTAATTAAAGACAAACTGTGAATAAAGATAAGATAAAAATATTTAACTTCATAAATTTGGGAAAATACTTCAAGCTTCCCAATTCAGTATTTTAAAACCTTTTGTTTTTGTATACGAGTATTTTGTAAAAGTATACTTATGCTTTTTAACTAAATCAAAAACCGCGTTTAGATATCAAAGACGTACGTAGAAACACTTATTGTCATCATTCGTTGATTCTATTTATGTAAAAAATACCAAACGGATTGTTTGTGTAGTTGATATTTTCATTGTTAAATTTCTGATTCAATATTATTTTTATATAAAGGTGTGACAGAGCGTTTAGAATAGGAATAGACCATGCCCATTCTAGTGGAATAATTCTGCCATTTGCGCACCCGTCTTCGTATCGCGTCTCTTTTTTCTCAAATACGATTTGTGAGGCTTCTTCGTCGCCTCTGTTTATTACCTAGTCTTGTTTTTCTTATTGAACTCACAGTACACCGAGTCTTTTAAAAAGCATTCACAAGACAAGTATTTATCGGGAGGGGGTCTGACATATTAATAATAGAACAGTATAACTATTAATACTGATTTTTATTAGACAATTATTTATTAATGACTATGATATAACATATAATGTTAGATTAGAATCAGTATAAACTGTCGAGACAGTATTAAACAACATATAATTAATTATTGGGAATAATAATTATTCACGAGAATAATTATTATAGAGTCGAGGATAAGTCAGTAGCTAAGTACAACATGTGCACCGTGCCACGCCAGAGCCAAGACTCCCGATCCGTTTGAATGCCCACCTTTTATATCTGTGAGGCTAGAGTAGAGGGGTAGAAACGGCCGGGGACTAAGTTGCTGTCAGGCGTCAGGTGTCCGGTGCACGTGTTGTTTACAAGTTTCTTTGCTGAATCATCCTCGCTCCGGCTTACTGTGCGAGGACGCCGACACGGCCATGCTGACATGCGTACGTCCTCGTACGCGCCAGCCATACAATGTAAAATTAATCTGAAACAAAACTATTGCTCGTTTATCCTGACAAAAACTAGTTAACATTAGTGTAATTATTGTTTCTGGTCCGGCACTAAGCCCTTCAGAACTACTGGTCCGATCTTTAAGATCCTTCAGTATAATTATTGTTTCTGGTCCGGCGCTAAGCCCTTCAGAACTACTGGTCCGATCTTTAAGATCCTTCAGTATAATTATTGTTTCTGGTCCGGCGCTAAGCCCTTCAGAACTACTGGTCCGATCCTTAAGATCCTACAGTATATTTATTGGTTCTGGTCCGGCACTTAGCCCTTCAGAACTTGCTAGTCCGGATTTCTCCCTATAGCATTTTTTTTTTAATGATCCTCTTCTTTATGAACATCGGCTTGAACTATTATATTTAGTTGTTCAGAACACATAGGAAAATCATCTTTAGAATTAACTGAAACAGAGCTATTGGCATGATAATTATTATCGGATTCTGCTGTCAATGTCGTGGAGCGAGCAGTTTCAGTTTCACTGCCAGTTTTAGAAATATTATCAAATTCTTTACATATCGATTTCATGAACAACATCATAATCCGCCGACACGGTATCATTGATAGAATGTTCGGCTATTTCCAAAAGTCCAGAAGGACCATGCGGTACTTCTCTTAAATTTTCGTGTGAATACTTATAAACCCTGTTTGACCCATTAATATGTTTTAATTCGTAACGATCTCCGGGCAAAATTGCAGTTATTTTAAATAGACCTTTATATTTCCTGTCTAACTTAGTTTGGTGTCTTTCTTGGGATTTAACAAACACAAAGTCTCCTATGGAAAACGGTCTAACTTTAGCTTTACCTCTATTAAACCTATGAGCATCGGCACGAGACAACTTGATTATATTCTCTTGCGCACTATTTCTAATTTCATTTAATTCGAGTCTGCCTGATTTTTTATCAGAAGAATTAGCTAATTTTGATAGCCCTAAAGAATGACCTTGTATCCCAAACATAAGTTCAATAGGGGTAAAACCGGTCACTCTACAGCGCGTACTATTAAGGGCTAGCTGTATTTCTCCCAATTGGTCCTGCCAGGAGTTATCAGAATCACTTCCAACTATAGTAAGAGGATTTTTTAGTGTTCGCATTACTCTCTCAACTTGACCATTAGCCCTACTTGTTCCCGTAGCTATAAGATGCAAAATTATGTTAATCTTCACAAAAATTCTTAAAATCGGTATTGTCATATGAGCGTCCATGGTCGGCAATTTTTTTTTTTTTTGGGGCATCAAATAAATTAACAAGATTTTTCACAGCTTGAATAGCATGACTTGAATCTAAAGAAGTAATATGTTCTAAAAGCACAAATTTTGTGAAGGCATCTATTGCAACGGAACAATATTCCTTTCTGTCGCTTTTGCCACTAAGTTTATCAGTTAAATCCTAATGAATAGTATGCCACGGAATAGCTGATTTTGGAATTGTATGTAACTGTACTTGTTGAGCACCTGATGGACCTTTGGATGCTTTACAAATTACACAGGAATCAACATACTTTTTTACATATTTTGCCATGTTCGGGAACCAGTATAGATCATACAACTTGTCAAGAGTTTTTTTCATATCCAAGATGTTTTATTTCGTTGTGAATGTGACTAATTAGGGTCCATGCTAGAGATCTTGGGATGAATGGGAGCCATTTTGAAAGTTTACTACGTATTATTTTACGGTAAAGTAAGCCCTGTCTTATATCGTATGTGTGTGATATTTCATTAGGATAACTGTTAGCTTCTAGGTTGGAAATAATTTCTGAGATTTCAGGATCACGCCTTTGCTCTACTAATAGCCAATCTTTTTCTAATTCTGAGAAGTTTACAATTTTAGGTTCCAATTCAAGTTTTTGTGGAGGTGTTTGTTGGGACGGTTCATTTTGAGAAAAATTGCTAGAGAGAAATTCAGCATGAGCCATATTTTTCCCTTTCTTGTAAATGACATCAAAGTCATAGGATTGCAGAATAGCCCACCATCTGTGAACTCTTGGTGTCATATCTTTTTTTGAATGAGAAGCTTTTAAGGAGTTGCAATCAGTAAAAACAGTAAATTTACGCCCAAAAAGATAATGTCGGAAATGTTCTACAGCCTTACCTACTGCTAAGGTTTCGAGTTCGTACGAGTGATAACGACTTTCTGCATCAGTTGTACGGTGACTAAAATAGGCTATTACGTATGGTAAATTATCGGCTTTTTGTATTAAAACTACTCCATAACCATTACTACTAGCATCAGTATGCAGTTCTATTGGCAAGTCAGGATTAAATATTTTAAGGACAGGCTCGGTTGTACGATGCTCAATAATAGTTTTAAGTATTTGGTTATGTTCAGAAGTCCAAGTTATTTTACCTTTACCCCCAGCCGTTAAGGGGTATAAAGATTTCAGTAATTTTGAAAAATTTGGAATAAATTTACGAAAATAGGAAGCTAAACCAATTAGTTGTCTTACATGTGTTAGTACTTGGAGTTGGCAATTTTTGCAAAGCTTTAATTTTACTAGGATTTGGTCTTAT
This sequence comes from Apomyelois bistriatella, assembly GCA_947044815.1. NCBI lineage: Eukaryota > Metazoa > Arthropoda > Insecta > Lepidoptera > Pyralidae > Apomyelois > Apomyelois bistriatella. The sequence goes on from OX345693.1 coordinate 7,638,150, forward strand.
TTCCCCAGATGAAATCAGATATCCTAAATATTCAATCTGGGTTTTCATGAATTAACATTTCTTAAAATTGAATGAAAAAAACTGCTTTGGCGAGGGTTTCTAACAAATTATCGAGTCTAGCCTTCACCAATACTTTCTAATGCCGATAGTACGTCATCCATATAAACAAGAATTTTACTATCATTTAGTTCTTTTAATGAACAGTGAATGGCTCTTTGGAAGACTTGTGGAGCATTTCGTAGTCCGAAAGTCATAGTCAAGTATTCAAAATGACCGGTAGGAGTAACGAATGCAGTTTTATCAATAGAATCTTTAAACTAAAATTTGGTGAAAACCAGAAGCCATATCAATAGTTGAAAAGAAATTTGTTCCATGTAATTTATCAATTTAATCACTAATCAAGGGAAGAGGATAATTATCTAGGCGCGTATTGCTATTTAATTCTCTATAGTCGACACACATACGATCACTACCATTTTTTTTTTTTTTTACTAATAAGATAGGACTTGCAAAAGGGGACGCACTTTTTCTAATGATATTAACTATTTCTAACTCTGAGGGGGACAATCTGTATGAACGTCTGTGTACAGTTTTATTTGCATCAATTAGTTCTATTTTTAATTTACCAGTTGAAACACGTGTAATGGGCAAGGTATCAATAAAATTATAGGAATATTTTTTTTAAATATATTAATAAGTATAGTTTTGTCATTACTAATTAAGTCGATATCAATTGTATCAACTTATTATACTTATAAAGACTGTTTAGTATTATTCACTTTGACGCAAGAATTATTAACTTTAGTTTTTTTTTTTTTTTAAAGAAATTGAATTAGAATTAATCTCGACTGAAATCCCATTTTGTAAAATATCACGTCCTAACAGGATCTCCTCACTCAAATGGTTGTCAGGTAAAACATGGAAAGTCACGTCTATTTGTATATTTTTTATAACTACTGGACACTTAATTTGTAAATAAGAAGTTATACTGTCGCAACTAATTCCCTTTAAAATGATTTGTTCATGAAATCGTTCACCTACAAGTAATTCTACTTTATTTTGCCTGATCAGGCTACATTCTGACCCAGAATCAAAAATAAATGATAACTTCATACCACTAGTCTCCAAAACGCCACGAGCTATTGAAGTGCAGAGGTTGACCTGCTTGATGCGCGAGGCGACGTCTTCTTTCTTCTTATAGTTCTTCGGACAGGCGCTGGCTATGTGGCCGGCGTCGGAGCAGATGTAGCAGGTCGTCTTCGTTGAATCTGCTTTAACAGGAGCGGTAAAGATTTTATTAGTAAAACGGTATTTGTTATGAGCGTTACGGCACTCGCTACCACGATGACCAATTTTACCACAAAAGTGGCAGAAGCCTTTGTACGCAGCTGTTGGTGTACGATATTTCTTGGAGTCGATCCCTGAGAAACAAGATTCTTCATCACACCTTTTAAGAGAAAAGCCTCTTAAGGTTCGAAAAAGTTGATACTTGTCCTAAATGACAGAAGAGTTCAATCCACGGCGAATTTTATCATCACATTGTGATAATACTGAAATTACAAAGCCCGTTATAACATCTTCGGGTAAATTGGAATTAGGTATTTTTTCTATTAATTGCCATAAACGAATGCCTGCCTCGGCGAGATTCTCTTTACTTTCAATTTGGAATTTAATAACCTTATCAAAGTGATATTGCATTGTCATAGGTTTCGAAAATTTAGATAAAAGCATGTCTTTTATAGTAGGCCAAGAAATTTTATCAGGTTGTATTTTGGTAAGTCATGTAGCGGCGCGTCCTTTGAGGGAGTGGGTTAATGCGATTATCAGGTCAGCACCATTATTTTTTTTTTTTTTCATTAATAATCATTTCACTTAGTGCACACCAGTGGGTAATGTCAGGTTCAGGCTCATCAGGATCAAAAGATACAAAAATGGCTGGCGGAAATAAAGCGCCATGGCGTGCATCCATGCTGTTGGCTATTTTTTTTAAGATGGCTTCCATACCAGAAGAAAAGAGGGACATTTGATGGTCTGCGTCACTGACCATGGGCGGGGAAAGTGGATCCGATCCCACTTCTGATATCGGGAGGGGGTCTGACATATTAATAATAGAACAGTATAACTATTAATACTGATTTTTATTAGACAATTATTTATTAATGACTATGATATAACATATAATGTTAGATTAGAATCAGTATAAACTGTCGAGACAGTATTAAACAACATATAATTAATTATTGGGAATAATAATTATTCACGAGAATAATTATTATAGAGTCGAGGATAAGTCAGTAGCTAAGTACAACATGTGCACCGTGCCACGCCAGAGCCAAGACTCCCGATCCGTTTGAATGCCCACCTTTTATATCTGTGAGGCTAGAGTAGAGGGGTAGAAACGGCCGGGGACTAAGTTGCTGTCAGGCGTCAGGTGTCCGGTGCACGTGTTGTTTACAAGTTTCTTTGCTGAATCATCCTCGCTCCGGCTTACTGTGCGAGGACGCCGACATATTCTTTTAAAAATATCAACATTGGTTTGTGTTAAACAGCGTTCGATATCCAGCTTAAGGCGATCTACTAAATATTCTTAAACCTCTTCGACTCAGCTCGTATTCATTTTTCTTATTATTATTATTTTTTAAGTATAGTTTTAATTATTAGAAATAATGATGTTATAATTTCTGTTAAGGTATATTTTTTTGGAAAAGATAAATCTTAAAGATACAGATGAGAATTAAAAAAAATTAAACATGAAAAACTTATAAGTGATAATAAGCCGATCCCATACTATCTAATTCTGGTCATGTCGCACAACAAAGTATCAGGCAGTTGCGCTTCTCTCATTTATACTTAATCCTATTTGATATATTGGTCCATTAGGAGCGCTGTCCCTGCTAGCTACTAGCCGAGATTGTAAGAAAATACCAAGTAACGAGGGCGATACCTTTGCAGTCAATATTTTCGCTTTCCTAACGCTTTCAGAAGCAATAACGCCTTAAGTTATAGAGCACTAGTTGACATTTAATAATTTTAAACTGTTGAAATGAAAAATATAGACCTTCTATAAATTACTTCTACATAATACTTAGTTCTTGTTTATTGATTGAATTGGTACACAATTAACAAATATATATTTTAATATTTTTCTGTAAGCTTTTAATTTTTATAATTTATAGAATAAGCGCTACAATTTATCAGTTTCAGTTGAGCAGCTTTTATCTTTATTTTGATGAATTCCGTAACTACCTCAATTTTGCCAGCTTCTTACCATTGAGCTCTTTCCCATCATATATAACTTTATTTATTTATTATTTATTTGTCAAAGGCACACTTATCAAATCTATTTATGTAAAAATGGGCTGGTCATTGCGTGTTGCCGAATGTTCTCCAGCCATGTTTGCTTGAGCTGACCAATTTAAAAGTATGAAAACTATCGAAATGTTCAACACAGTTTACCAGGAGGTGTAAACTAACATTGTTATCACAATATCCTACAACATAAAGTATCAAGGCATATTCACGCTTTACATTTGCCCTTTTGGTATCCAAGTTTTTAGTTATAGGCTGTTTATTAATCTCTTTATTAAAAATTAATCTGTGTTGTGAATTACCGTTTTAAGAAGCGAGTGTAAATTGGATCGCACTATATGGGAAAATATCTTAAGAGTTGAGTGCAGAGACACAATCTTTTGATAGTGCGGCAACCGCGATTCTATTTCTTTCTGTTACCAGAAATTCTGAATTTTTGAGAGAAATAAATGATTAAATCACAGCATTTTACGCTATACTCAAAATGGAAATTGAAATACATAATCGTAAAATGAGATTTCTTTTCATTCGAAAGCAAACGCAAACCGCATTTGAACACAGATAAAATTTGTGAAAATAAAACTCAATATGCGCTTATCAAGATTCGGCATCAATCTATTTTGTTTGCACGCTTCCTTTCACTTAACAATAAAGCGGAGAAGGGGAGCCTTTTAAAGTTGGTTTTAAACGTGATACATTATCAAAGTGGCGTTGCTATAAAGCTTTTCTCGGTATCGTTGGAAGCTCGCGGATAAATGATTGATGGCGACGCCGCGTCACAGTGCGCTATCACGCGCGACTTTCACTTACGACGAAAATATTTTACACATTCCGTGCCAAACGCCCAGTGAAATGAGAGAGCGCCCCGATACGCCCGGTACTCGGCTATGACAACGCACTCATCGCCATTATTTGCCTCATTTTTCCGGAAAACCGGGTTAATACGCTGTATGCTGATACCCCTAAATATACACATGTTAGATGCTGTTAGTCGCTGTTCGTCTCGCCCCAACTCATAACGCCATAAATAGGGATCGACGGAAAACTTTTCCGACATGAATCCTCCGCTGTTTGTGCATCATTTACTTATTTCAAAATATTCAAATTTGTTTGTTTCGCATCACACATGGAGGGTGAATCTTTGCTTTCGTATATTATGGAGTTAGCTTTGAGCAAAACTTTAAAGAGCCGCAAAGGTTCATTTGAATGGAACTTGGTGTATAATTTGCATACTTATTTACATTATCTCTGCAGCACACAAGTGGGGCCCTTTCATTATCAAACTCGTAACAGGGGAGGAGTACGCGTGCCGCCGGAATACAAAGTTGAAGTTGAAAGTGATTATCAGCAAATTCTATGCAAAAATATCCAGATTAACTATGCAATAAAACTATGCGCAGGGCAAGAAAATCAATAGTTATCTATTTGTTATTTTTTGGGTTCCGTTAATAATCATATGAAAAACGAAATCATGATGAAAAATGAAATCCTTATAGATTGACATTGTTATCCATCTGTCTGTTTTCATATTCCTCTTTGCAGGAACGTATAGATAATAGGCACTTGAAATTAATATCTTCATCTTCAAAATGCTTCGTTTATGCTTTCATATTTGCGAAGAAATCAACCCTACAGGTTGTTTTATTAGACTAAGGAAAATGCAATATCATATCGGGATTCATATAATAATTTCAAAAAAAGAACGGATTTTTTTAAAAGCATGTTATAGTGTAGCAGAATAATTATTCTAAAAAAATATTTTTTAGTTACTATGTGTATAGTATTTTTTTTTCGTTTAATTTTATTTTGTAACTTAATAATTCTGTAGTGAAGATTAAATATTTTTAGGCTTTTAACACAAGCAAGGGTAAACACCCCGAACTGTCTTCGCCACGTCTCCTGTATGATTGCCAGCAGTATGCACGAGGGCACCTCGATCGATCCACTCACACCCTCCAGATATGATTAGCGGCTAATTGAATCCGGGGTGAGATCCACAGTTTAGTTTTCTAATTTACGACTTTTCTTTACTCTCCCAAGCAAAGGGTTGAATTTAATTATCTTCACGTCAGGGACGCTCAACTAAGACTCACAAAAAATGATGAAATTACATCTGCATTCAGAAAGGTTTTCGTTAATTATCGAGCTCATAGTCGTGGTCGTAGAAACAGCGACAAATCCATACTAGTATTATAAATGTAAAATTGTGTGTTTGTATGTTTTTCTATCCTTCACGTCTAAATGGAGCGATCATTTAGGGGATAGCTTAACCATGAGGATGGACATATTTTACATTTGGTCGCGATAACAGACATTCACGCGGGCGGAGCTGTGGGCGGTAGCTAATTGGACAATATTTTTAGTTTGTGAGACATAAGGTGATTGTATATATGGTATTTCACAAAAATTTACCATGTCAAAATAGTATGATGAAAATTAGTTTCTATCATTTCATCATATTGTCTGATTAAGAACAATACTTTTAAGATAAAACAAATTATCAAGGTTTTAGTGATCAATAAATAAAGTTGTAATTTTTTTTTTTTTACTTTTGGTGCTATACATAATCGGATAAATTATGATTACATGTGTGAATTTAAGTCATCGAAGTGAATTTTTTCAACAGTAATTAAATTCAATTAGAAATTATTACAATCCAATGCAATGATAACTTTGGCATGCCACATCTATGGTATAACCTTAGATCATTTATATGATCTAAGGGTATAACGGGTGAAAGTCTATTGTATTCGTTTTCATATTATATATAGGTATTTTAGTATTTACTCAAGCTCGTAGCTCGCGGCTACAAGTTGTAGCGCTCCGTAGCTGGGCTACGAGCTTTAATTATTACAAATTGTTATTTGAGACCTAGGAAGAATACTTTTAAATCTTTGCGTTGTGCTATACAGTGCTTATAGCTATAATTGGAATGTTGTGTTATGAATTGATGTATATGTCTTTAACCTTTTGACTGTGTTGTTAAGATTTTTAATATAGTAGTAAAAAGTATAACGTCAAACTATTAAATATATTGTTTATGATAAATCTATATTTAAAAATATGTTGGAACACAGTGAAAAAGTGAAATATATAGGGAAAATGGCTTTCCGGTGCCTACGAAATAATAACAATTGACAAAAAAAAAAAATTTGCTTCATATAAAAAAAAAAAAAAAACATAAAACCAGTTCACCGAAGTTCACAGTTGAGTGACTTGGCAAAATTTTGCAGTAAGGCTTCGACAGATAGCTTTGAAAGACGCCCTGCAAGCGAGAGGCGATAGAAAGGCATCGGAAAGTGTACGAACGTTGAAATGCATACGCTATTGATTCAAAATACCGAAAGTGTAAAGGCATAACTCGGTTATGCCCGAGGCTTCGTTTTTGTGGGAATTTCCAGATAAAACGTACGCTTGCTGAGCGATTGCGATATTTATTTATTAATTTAAACTTTATTGCACTTTATAAAAATACAATAGCTAAGCGACTGGAACGCGCTACGAAAATATCTTAAGGCCATTCCCCTATCTTCCCGTGCGTTCGTAATAGGTTCCATTGGTACGAAATTTCACGAACATACTCCCAAGTAGGGTTAACGTCTGATAGGTGGCTGTTAACAAAAACACTGCCGAATTTTATAAATCTCCATAGTGTGGTGCTGTACCACACGTATCCACGATTCCCACGGAAAACGTACTTGGTATATTAACTTCCAGTTTAGTTAGGGAATTGCAGGCTTGAATCACCTGATTGCCTGATAACAAAGATGATTCCGTATTTTGGAAAACACGTCAAGGCGTCAGTGGCCGAGAGGCGGTTTTAAAACAATTCTAAGCCTGTAATAAATATTAACAAAATTTTTGCTGTATTTATTTATTTTTTACCAAGTTTGGCATCTGTGTGAGCAATGTTGATTTCTACCTGGATCAATAGCAATATTTTGTGGAGCAAAGTTTGTTTGTCTCTTTATTTTGTGCTATTGGTGTCGATTCCAAATGCAATGCTATCTTTGTCGCATCTCGAGGAACCGGCGTGCCCTGCTTTCTATTTGGTAGTGAATACGTTTCTCGAATTCATAGAATAAAATTTTGTACAGGTGTATTTTATATTTACATTCTGTAACTTTAAATAAGAGTGTTGTGCATTAATGTCATAAATCACGAATTATTCTTTGTTAAAATTTATCAAAATTTACCATAAAGAGGTTTTCTAGTATTGCATGAAATTAACTAATGGAATTTCATTGATCAATGCATAAAAAAATATTCATGAAGATAAATGATTTTGAAGTATGCTTCTGTTTATGTAAAGTGTTAGATTGTTTATTTTTAAAACACTTTTTCTTTAAAAAATATTAACTATCAACTTACGCGCCTGGCGTCAAAAGAGTACGCAAAGAAACTAGACTCTACAATGTTTTTTTTTACAATAACAAAATTTATTTTAGAGTTGTTGAAAACAACAATGCACTATTTATGTTGTTTTATTTTCAAACATACTTATTGTTTTGGTACGAAGCAATGAAGCGTGCGTCGTTGTTTGCGAATAGTTTAAAAGGAACGCGGTGTTATCGCACGTCGTCGACCAGGCATGCGAGCGGCAGAAACTTCCGCGCTCGATTATACCACGCAAACTGTTGGAGCACCAAACTATTGACCTGAGACTCCGGTTCCACATAGACAGCTTTTAATATCAGAAAATTGCCTCGACATCATTTAGACGCTGCAAATATTACTTTAATCCTAGAGCAATAAAGTTTAAGCGTCTGAGCTTGCGGGGAATGCAATAAAACCTTTAGAAATTAAAGACGCGCGGTTGAACTCTCAGTTGTTTCACTCTAACCAAGGTCAGGATGCGAAAGAGTAAATTCTTGTTGTCTCTGTCTCATGAATGTCACGGTTATATTGCAGAGGCGGCTGCAAGACGATGGCGATGAAAATTCTTGGTACCTCAATGTTATCTTATGAGGCGGTTTACGTTTAATATTATGTTATCACAAGCCTGCAATAAAATTGTACTCTTATGTGAGTAATATAGTTTATGAACTACAAATTGTCATATTATATCGAAGCCTTTGTGCCGTTGAAGAATCTGTTTACACGCACAATATTGCAATAATTTTATAAAAAATATATCATTTCACAAGAAAATACGAGTATATGGCGATTAAAATTATCGTGGCAGTGTTTTTCGGAATCGCCTCTCGGCCTGGTTCCTTTATGGACTACTAGATGGCAGCCGGGACCGGGACCAACGGCTTAACGTGACAGTCAAGTGATTCACGCCGGCAATGTCCTAACCAACTAAACAAAGTGTGCTTGCCGTGGGAATCAAACCCACTACCCCTGGGTCTACAGGCAGCCTTAAGGCACCTTAACCACTGGACCACGGAGGCAGTTTAGAAGGCGATTAAAATAATACTTTTAAACTATACAGTTAAAACCTATTTTAATATTATCTCTGTAAAAATCGTGTCCCAATCCTGGAAGTTCTTTAAAGGATAAAATTATCACAACAATATAAAAGATAACATGGAAACTTACATAGCAACTGCAAATGGTTAATAACGATTGGGTAAAAGGACAATGCTCTATGTTAAACTAACAATAGCACGCACTCCCGTTCTGGCCATAACACACTGTTTACTTTTCCTCACCTGTTTTAAGTTGATAAAAAGGTAGCAATGTGGAACCATCTTTACTGTCGCCAGTTTTTCCGGCGACTATCCCCCATTTAGGGCGGGGTTGGTGTCCCTGTAAAAGTGGGTTTATGACGGACACGTGTCGACCCGATGTAAGAAAATTCGACATTCAGTGTAAGTGTGTTATCATTGATAATAATTCTAAGAATAGCTACTTGTTAATTTTGTCGTGATCGTGATTAGGTAATTAAAGTTAGTTTCATTTATTTTAATATAATTGGAAAAATCCGAAGCTAAATGTACCAGTCCGGTTTAATTTTTACAAATAAACGTACTACATAGAGGTATACAGTTAGATTAGATTTTTCATAGGTAATATTGTGTGGTTAGTTGTTCAAATCCGATTATTGATTAAATTGAAGTGGATTTATTGTGAAGCAAAATATTTAAGTTTACAACTGTTTAAACATTTATGAATCACTAATCACTGGACGTTCAGTGTTGAATAGTGTTGGTGAATTGTATCTGCATACAACCTTATTGCAACTCTGCCGTAGTATCTGTTCTGTGGGGGTTTATATTGCCGGTCCTTGTATTTTTATAGGAGAGGAGATCGCATAGGTCCACTATAAAATAGACTACAAAATCAAATTCGAAAGACTACTGGCTAAAGGAAAGAATACATATTTATTTTAATTGATTTTCATTGTATAAAACTGTAAAGTTTGTTTTGTTAATTTGAATTAGCTAATCTTTACTATCACTACATAGTATAAAACAAACTAGCTTCTAGCTGTACAAAATATCACTTGTTTTAAACTTGAATTTGAAAATTTTTATATAACAGTTGAACTAACATACTTAATTATCCAATAAAATGTAAACATTATAACGTAGAACTTCTACCTTATAGATGCCCTCTATTTCAGTATTAAGTCGGTGCCTTTCTTTTATTTTTATAGAAGACGAGGACGTAATTGACACTTCAGCACACTTCATTAAGTGCGCCGCCCATTGTGGGGGCGGACACGCCATATATTTTGAGGTTTATTACACTTTTATTTTTTAATATTGTCGCTATTCTATTAGTCAGGTTTTATCGTGTACTTGTCTGAATTTTGTAAACACTACTGATACAATGTTTATGCTGTTTTCATAACTTCGTCAGTATTTAACTTTTTTTAGACAATCTTTGTCATATCACTTTTTGTTGTATTTGATATGCTTTCTAATTCCAGTTAAACTTTTTATGTGTTTTAGTATATGAGACTCGACAAATTTTATAAAACCTTCTGGTATTACTTGACAAATTAATAGAAAAATGTCATAATGAAAGTTGAAAAATATTTTAATAACTGAAAATATCTTTAATCCACTTCATTGCATGTAATTGAATCTAGATTTTCTCTAATAACCGCTTGCAATTAACGAATGTGTTTTATTAATGTCATTAATCTGCATGTCGCCTGTTACCGGGGTAAGGAAATACCCCTTAGGGTGTACCCTACTACTCTGCAGTTAATTTAGTAAACCAAAACAGAGACGTTCCCACTCGGTGAATAATAAGACATCTCCCTAGTGACGACTTTACCTACCGCGGGACAACGCAGGCACAAATTAGCTATAGCTGAGAAGAGAAGCAAATATATATGAAAAAATATAGGTTTTACTTATCCATTTTGATCTTGAAAATCAATGCTTTTCCTAGACAGATTTTGAAAATCAATGAACGATGTTGTAAAAGAAAATTTCTTTGTATATAAAACCAGCGTCCTTTCTGATGTTCCTATTTCATAAATGACAAAAATTTAAAAGTATGCCATTGTACATATGGGCCCAACCATCGTTATCTTTCAAATAGTGGGTAGCTAATTGCCGCAGCGTGCGGCAAGATCTATGTATCTATGTTATGCACAGGTACTTGTTATTATTGGTTTTGTGTTGGTGACTGTAAGTTTTTATGAACGTGGTTTAGTTCTTATTTATTTATTTAAAAAATAATATTATTATTATTTACTTATTTAAACTCTACTTATGATACTGAGCCTCCAGTATCAAGGATAACAGCGTTAGCCCTGCCACCCTGTATTGTTTCTTGTATTTTTATATATTTAAAGAAATTACAAACATAACAAATAAGTATGTAATGTAAATATGCATTGCTCATAGTAGGTTTTCCGATACATTTTAACTTTATTATTTATTTATAAAAAAAATAATGAGCCACAAGTAACAATAAGCATTTCCTGCCAGTCATACATTGGAAATAAAAAAAAAAAAATCTTCCTACTGCAATATGTTTGCGATTGCTAGTTGCAACGTCATTGGTGGCTAGCGGAAGTGCTGTTCAAAAACTATAGCAAAATAAATAGCTAAAAGTATCATATCTGTTTCCATCTTTAATTTGTAGTTCAAGCCAGACTGAGATGTTAATATTGATATGACAGTTATTGTTATTTAAATATTCCTACACCGAATTTAATCATTTGATAGCTGAATAAAGGTATAGTATTGAAATATTTTTCATAGTTTTATTTATACTAGCTCAATATCAATAACAAAGTAGGTTAGAAATTATTGATAATTATTGGTACTTAATATTATTCACAAAACCTCGCCTTTTCTTTGAGCTATATTATTTTACAGCCAAGTGTCAATATCTTAATTATCTATTTATGTCCGATATGATGAGGCATCGATGCGTCTCTTTGTCAGATCAGCATCATTCAAGTGTTTACTCAGAACCATCCTGAGCTTTTGTTTCCAATTTAGTTTAAATGCCATATACCTATCACTTTAATTTACTGTTACTTTATATGCCATAAACCTTACTTTATCATTTATCGAATTCATTTCACAAAAGTTTAATAATAAATGGTAAACAAGTATTAATTATATCCAACTTTATCCTATTAATGTGTAAAAGCAATAATATTTAAACGAGCAAACCCAATATTGGAATAATTGAAAAACATTTGCGAAGCAGGAAGCTAAATTCATCGCTAAAATACAAATATAACTGGAAATGATTCATTCCGAATTTCGACATATGCTTCAATTGAAAGGTCGGCTGCGAGTGACGTATTTTTAATTACCAACGACCACATCGTCGGATCGACTCCATATTGAATTTCTATAGTGGACATAAATAAGTCGAGAGGCACCTCGGTCTCACGCTCCGTTAACTAGCACACTTGTTCCTCCTATGATGTCGCTTGCATAATTAAAAAGTCGTGTCTAGCCTATCTTTATTCTTTTCTGCACCTCATACAATTACTTCGGACGTTATAATTAAAGTTAGGTGAATTATTACAGTGCAAACGAGTTTCAAACTGTAATTGCCTCTGGGAGTACGTTTTAAATGTCTCTGCAAAATACCCAATGTTTCAGTAGTGTTTAGGTAAAAAGTAAGGTATTTTAATTACCCCAATCTTGATCGAATCTCCGTGCGAGCTTGATTGAATTTCCGGAGCAGGCTATCCCTCGTATTTGCGGAGAGTTGCGGCCGCCTGCACCGCCAGCCCCCCGTGCTCGCTCGTCCGTGACGTCACACCGTCGATTACGTTTTTTTATTATCTGCTACAGCAAACAGCCACTCATAAAGTCTATCCACTTTATTTTTTGTTGCAGTAACCGTTAAACTGTAATAGAATGGACTATATGTTTTATAAGTATCTTAAAGTAACTATATATGGACTTATTGATATGGATCTAATTTGAGTTTACCTAAATTGAATTGATTATGGTAAAATTGACTTCCATCAAAACGTAATTCGTCAGTGTAGCTAGGCGATATAAATCACGTCGAGAAAAACGCAATAGGTGTAGGGTCTACGATCTGGCTGCTTCAAGCAGTAGGTAATCGTACACTTTTGGGGTTCTATGATTGATGTGACGGGTAATAAGGCCCTCAAGTATTGCAATTTGTTTACCCTCATCGGTTTCATATACCTACGAGCACAAAGACAGGTTTTCGTATCGCATTTTATACCGATCAACAATGCCGACCCGGCGCTCACCGATAATTGGAGAAAAAGTCCCCAAGGAACCAATTCCGCTGACGTTGCTTGTGTGAGCTTCGTATACAACGAAATAAATTATACCCGATCCATCATTTTCGTTTTTGACAAAATTACATTACGCTATACGCAATATAGCTAAAGTGTATTTGATTACATATTATTATAGCGATGAAAGTAAGACGTTTCGAATAAACAAGTCAGAACTAATTGAATAATACAGTAAATAGCTGACTACAAATTATTTTAAAACTTATTATTTGTTTATGTTGATACATGAATGAAGATATTCAATTAAAAATTTGACAAGCCACAATTATAATAATTTTTCTGACATTTGAAGTGATGTAGTAGGTTATTATTTACTAACGACTTCTTTCTAGTTTCTTTGAGGTAATTAAGAATAGAATTTTTTTTGCAATTGATAAGCAGCGATAGTCGAAATCCCGATTAAGTATAATATATGTATATAGCTTGAGACCGTAAAAGATCTCACTACGCTATAAATAGGCATACATTAATAACACGCAAGCCCGGAAAATCAGTGCTAAATCAGGAATCTATTGTTAAAGAAAAATAAAGAAAAATGGCAGGCATTATTTTATTTCTATGATATTCACAGTATGTCATGCGTCGACTACTGACGACTATGTGTTGTTTAATATCACGTCGATTTTTAGAGATCCGTACGCATGAAAGTATCAAGTTGAAATGTGTAATATATACTAACTGAGGTCTACGTTCTCTTTCGGCTGTAAAATAATCAAAATTATACTCCCACGCAATCAAAAGATATGTCTGTAAATGTTGCAATTTTACAGAAATTTTGCGATTCCAGATGGGAATCGTACTTTATTCCCGTTGAACTAGAATCATGAAATTTGGTAAGAAGCAATATCATACACCACTTATTTAGGAATAAATTTAAAAACTGTAAAATGTTAAGAAAATGAATAAACAAAGAAAATTAACATTTACAAAAAAAATTAAAAGAAAGCAAAATTTTTAAAATAGTGCGCGGAATTTAAAATAAGGGCGCAATGCCTACCTACTCGTACTTTGTCGTTTTTTTTACACATACACTCATTTTTAGGCGGATGACATACTATTTGGAATTTCAATTAAATAACGAAAACCCCGACTAATCTAGATCAATTTATTTGTTTAAAGTAATTCCAACTTGAGGCTACCCACTGCCCATAGGCCAGTAACTCGAAGTAATAAGTTGAAAGAACTAAATGACCTCTAATACATTACAGGGAAGGGCCGCATCTGGTCATCTCTGGACGAGTGCCGTGGCCTGATTTATTTTCAGTATCCATCACTTGGCCCAGCTGAGATGTCTTCTCCCCTATCCATCCCATCGTTTACACTTTTGGAGTAATTAACCATCCTGCGATATCACTCGAACTCTTTTAGGTTATACTCAGATGGACACATGGGACGTGTTATTAATGAGCTGGTTTTGTTGGGCCTTCCGCTTAAATTATAAATTTGAACATCTAATTTCCTTTTATGCATTTCATCGTTATTATGTATTTTTTTAATATTGTTGGTAATTTAAGGTAACATATGAAAATAATGTTAACTTGTTTAAATTTATGAAGCGCTTTAACGTGAGATAGATTAAATTTCCATAAAGTATTTAGGTTATTTTTGAATAAACATAACGCGGTCAAAATTGAGTACTTTTACCGAAAAGAGAAGAATTATACTTCTCTTTTCGGTAAAAGTTTTGACGTGAAAAGTTTTTTTTACAGTTACACTAAACATCAAAAACCATAGAAAATAAACATTTTGCAACATTAAACATACATGAAAAGGAAAATTATGGTATTTAAGCAAATCGATTATAAATCGGATAACTCTTTAGTAACAATAGAGATAATCGCCCACTAGTTAGAAAATAGAAATGATGAAATGAATAAATGCATATCGCCCGTAGATTACCTGCCCGATTAAATTCCCACCCGTTGCCCGCTCTAGTTCAGCGTCAGTGGCACAAATTCGTTTAACATTTAAATTATATTCTAGCCACCAATTCAAACAACTGTGTTCTGAATTAATAATGGCGAAAATATTTAGTGGCGCAAAATTTTGCTAGATTTTCAGATTGCAATTTGCATGTTGAACGTCAATCCGCCGGCGATGCGTTGAGCCCTACCGCTGCATATTAATGTGACCACGAGATTTTGTTTACTTCGCTCAACTTTGATTATAATGCAAAGTAGCCGACAGTGGTGAGCAGTGGTCCTGACGTGCGAGTATATACTCACATTTCAAATTTTGTCTTAACAAATTTTACTATCAAATAAACATACCGACGAAAGTGCTGAAGCTCAAAATAGAAAGGGACTGAATAATACTGAATAACTGAAGCTCAAAATAGAAAGGGAATGCATAACTTCTACGGCTATAATGATGATTGATGATAAACGCTAAATAAAAAATTTCAAATAAAATATCTATTTAAATAGATATGAAACGGTGAATTTAAAGCAAAACCCATTTCGAAATATACAAAAATTAACTGTAGATGTAATATATCAAAATTTATTCTTTTCTAAGAACATTTTGCTATATTGCTTTTAAGTTCGTAATTTTTTATAGTTGTCCAAAAGCCAACATCGAAATCTACACCTTTATCCTTTTGTAGCCTTTACGAAATCCACTATTAGAGTTTGACTCTATTCTAGAGCAAGGTACAACGTCGCTTAATATTTTCAGGGAAAAAGACAAAATCAGTGTTGGCGTAATGGTAGCTCTTAAAATGTTTTATTTCTAAAATTTATCAAGGTTGGTGAGTGTGAACGTTTTCTCGCGCCCCGACTATTCGTAATGGTGTTTACTCCTTGGGGGAGAGGTCAACTACTATTTAATCTAGCGTGAATGATTTATTGATGTTTTGAAATACTGTAAGCAAAGAGATTACGCACCCTGAATTATGTCAAATGAGACTGTTAAAAGAAAAATATCATTTGGGCTCCGCCGATTATTTCGTTTTTCGCTAGTTTTTTCAAAGCTTAAGTAAATCACTATTTTGCAATCAAATCATTTTACAAATTAGAAGGTTTTGTTTTAAAAGGTAAAGTTATTCTACAGACGTTAATATTATTGATGATTTTAAATCTGGAACCATTTAGGATGATACCTTGGTGAACACTAGCCTCACCATCAGTTAAAAATCTTGACTAAAAACACTAAAACACAAGTTATCAAAAATCTGTCTTATGTAATTAAGGTTCTGGATCTAAAGCTAATTTTAATCATACTGAATTATTAAATTATAGTTCCCTATAGTTACAAATTGCAATATTGCTTAAAACGGCCACTTTTAACAGTTTTGCGATTTGTAACTATAGGGAACTATAATTTAATATGATTAATATTAACTTCAGATCTATTGTATTATTATTGATAACTTGTGTTTTCAATGAATAAAGATTTTTAACTGATGGTGGCGCTAGTGTTCACCAAGGTATCGTCTAAGGAATGTTATAAGCGTGGGTGCATGAAATCTTTTTATAATAAGCAAGAAAAAAATATAGTGGTTTTAGCAGATACAGCGCCTGAAGCCATGCTGTTTGAGATGCATGTAAAAAATGGAAAACCGCTGAAATAAAAAAATGTCATTTTTCTTTTGTGTTGAAAAATACGTTTGATAAATTTAAAGCAATGTTTGTATTGGTATTGACGAAATAATGATATATTTATTTTTTAAACAAGATGTATATCATTTAATAAAAGTTAAAATTAAATACAGAAAATACTCTTAGTGTGAAGTTAATTAAATTAATATATATATATATATATATCTTATAATTAATCACTGAAACAAGACAGTGCCGCGCCGGCTCTGGCTTATAAAAAGAGGAAATTTTGGTTGATCAAAATATACGTCGCTCTTAATGAAATTACCGAAAAGTTTAACCACCTGTTCCGAGGGATGAACATGAGAGGGGAGACGAGGGGAGGCGGGGACACAGCTCTTCCCGAAATTTACCTACTTGCTTTAATTAGGCTTGTGTAGGCTTACTGCCGGTCATTTTTCTTGTTTAGTCGTAATTGATAAAGGGCGCCTGCAAACCTGAGCCAACCATATCGAACGCACAGTTAATTTCGTGTCCGGTGTATTTGTTAGCGCAACTTATCATTTCAAATTGTCATTTCAGCCCCCAGTAGTCCATTGTAGATAAGGCTTACCTGGTTGCACATTGTCAAATTATAAGCGACCTTCATAGGTTAAGACCATTAGCGAATGGCCCTTAGTTTCTCCTCTTTCTGCCTTTTTCTTCGGTAGGTACCATGTTATTTTTAACTTAATCGATCCTTATTTTTCATAGACTGCTATTAATTTTATATCTTCCGTAAATAAAATAATAATTGCTAATCTAACGATGTCAGGTTTTGCTACCAAAACATACCTTAGTATCTATATTAATGCTCTAAAAAAAACTCTAAAATAAAAAAAAGGGACCGAAATAGAAGGCGTCCGCCTTCTATTTCGGTACTTAGAGCCTCTACGTCCTACATGTATTACTTACAAACTTTCGCACTCAGATCAATCATATTGCTGTATTTAGCTGACCTTTTTGACCTACTCCTACTTACCTGTCTAATTTTAGCAATAAGTTAATTTTTTGCTGTTTGATAGTTGATATTCAAAATGCCCAATTATTATTATATTAAGCGTGTTACTAGATGTAAAATTTTCAAACTGCATATTTTCTCATAGAAATTTGTTTGACAGGTATATTACGACAATACATTTGGTACGGTATGTACTTATGCTCATGTACATAAAACTTATATTTGTATGCAAACAAAAGCAGACTTTTAAGTGGATTGAATGAAAATATTAACAAATTGGCCTGCAGCTGGATTAAACAGTAAATTCTCATATCCTCGTATTACCGCTCCCCTTTCGAAGGGCAGGTTGAGCGTAGGGGATGCAACCTCGACAATTGCGTTAAATCAGAAGCACTATTCGATTAAATCAGTCTCATCAAAATTTTGTTGTGATATAGTATGCTCTGATTTAGAAGAATTAATTTTCGTTAATAGAAATACTAGAATTGCAGTAATGACTTCGTTTGTTACTTACTACTTGTTTGTTACTATAATATAATTTTTGTATCACTATGATTTTTCAAGGGATAAACCAAATTATCGTTCGGTTTTTTTAACATCTGCACATACTACAACTATAAATTATAATGTGTAAAGCATATATTCCACAAATTTATTTCTGACGACACACCACATGGTTATTCTCTGACTTTATCGAACTCTACATAATTGTTATTGTATACTTAAGATTGAAAGAAGATTTTGCTATGTCTACCAGCTTAAAAAGCGTATGTTCAAAAATACTTTTTTTTTATAAAACGATGTAGCGTCAACATTAACTAAGTAGATCTAAAAGCAAATACGCAAAGTTATTTGTAAGTTTTCCGAGAGATCGATAAGGTCGAGTGATTTGATTTGGTCGTCGCAGGCCCGACTTGAGAGTTTCTTTTTGAGGGAGAGTCCCGGCGCCCGACGCCGTGCCTACGGAACTGTCGCAAGACCAATATTGCCAAGGAAATTAGTTTATGTAAAATGTAGAGCAGGGACGAAAAATATCTAAGGTAAAGTGTACAGAGAATATTGAAATCAATTCAGTTTGCCTGTTGCTGTTCCGTTATAAAAAGTCAATGGAATGGCAATGAGAAGATGAATGAAAGCTAGAATAATAAGATATTTTTAATTGAGATACAGTACAGTTAAAATATCAATTATTTGGGATCGTTCTGACTGGCTAACAAATCTCAATTACGTCTCTTAATGTGGATGTTGAAAATTCAGCTCTTGGTATTAATTTAATTTCCATTATGGTATTCGCGTTACTTGTCTACAGGACTGTCCGATAGCTAAAATATTTTTGTAGGTTAGCGATAGCGCACGTCAAGTGAAGGCGAATACGCGGCCATGCTTGGAATGGTTGCCATTAGTGGCATTTCTATCTTGATCTCCTCCGTGCTTTGGAAGGCATGTTAAGCCGTTAGTCCGTAGCCGTGGTTGGTTGTCGGTTTTTTCAGGCTACCAAAAGGCATCTGACATAGTCTAATGGCTGTAATCGATAAATACTATCTTGGAAATATTTGACAGTGTTGGCCGCTAACACATGCAGATCATGTTCCTATTGGTCTGTTATTCCTGTAAAAAGGGTTAAGGAAGTCAGACGGCAGTCGCTCTGTTGTAATAAACACTATATAAAAATTATGTATACATTTGTTTGGTGCAATAAAGAGTTTTTCTATTCTATTCTATTCTATTCTACAGGTAGGTTGATTTTAAGCAAAGTCTAGGCTTTAAATTTACGTTAGCTTCAAGGTTATATAAATATAAATAAATATAAGTATAGGGACAAATCACACAGATTGAGTAAGCCCCAAAGTGCGTCCGAGACTTGTGTTATGGAATACTAACTCAACGATACTATATTTTATAACAGATACATATATAGATAAACATCCAAGAAACAGATCAAGCAGAAAAGATCATTTTTCATCATGACCCGACCGGGGATCGAACCTGGGACCTCCTGAGTAGCGGTCAGGCATGTTAACCATTACGCCACAGAGGTCAAGAAGTATTTTACAATAATTCAATGTATTTATAATAAATCAAATAACATCCATACTAATATTATAAATGCGAAAGTCTGTCTGTCTGTCTGTCTGTCTGTCTGTCTGTCTGTCTGTCTGTCTGTCTGTCTGTCTGTCTGTCTGTCTGTCACCTCTTCACGGCTAAACTGCTGGACTGGTAGGGATGTAGTTAACGACCTGAGGTCAAACATAGGCTACTTTTGGGCGCGATATAACCGAGTCCCACGCGAAGCGAAGCCGCGGGGAACAGCTAGTTTTAAATATTTCCAATAACTTTTTGAAGCCTGGTATTAAACATTGCAATTTAGTATTTTTGCAATAAGAAAAATTCTCTGACATTCAGTTGTATCTATAAGTTTAACATTAAATTATGGGAAGTCGTGGCGTAGTGCCAGGGCTCAAAGCTGCATTCAGATGCAGCCGCTGTGCATCCAATTATATTTCAACCCTAAAATATTAAACGTAGTGCCTTGCATATAAATTAGCTAAATAAATCAATAGGACAGCGAGTTTGACTAAAAGTGTTCTTTTTGTAAAATTCATCTGTGCAATAATTAACATCATTGGCACAAATATATAAGACAAATATGATTATAAATGCGAAAGTAAGTTTGTTTTTTTGTTTATTTTTTTTGCTACCTCGTCACTGCTTATTGTTACGCTATCTTCCTAAAATTTTCGCATACACATAGTTTGAAGTACTGAGAAGGACATAGAGCTAGAGACACCTTTCATCCCGGGAAAAGGCACTGTTCCCGAAGGAAATTCACGCATGCGAAGCCTGCGGGCTAAAGCTAGTTGACATGTTGTTAAGGAAAGCGACTCAGAAGCCGAGATGTAGTTTAAAAAATTATGTCGTCGGGGCAAATTGATCCTGTTATTCACACAATATGAATGAATGAATTAAGAAAGACAGTTGTAGTGTGTAGGTGTGTTGCAATGCTTCTTTGTATGCTTATAATGGCTAGAAAATCTTTAAAGTTTTTCATAATGATCTGGAGTAAAGAATGTTTAAAAAAAACTTCAATGTTTTGAATTTGTAAAAGTGGTGTACGAAACAAGAGCACCTACAATAGTACTTAAGTCCAGAATAACTGTACTGTGTCGCAGGTTATAATAATGTTTTGAGGTTTACTAAGAAACTGTGGCGCTTAATGAATTTCCATAGCTGACTTTACATAAAATAATACCTTGTAAAGTGATATTAGCCGACGATCGAGTAAACTTCGATTGGGAAACAGAGCCGCGCGCGATTCCTAGTTATATGGATTTAAGCATACAAATGGACATAGGGACAGAGAAAGTGACTTTATTTTATACTATGTAGTGATTTTACTATTTATTGCATTAGTATATTAGTAGCGTCGATATGTTTTGCAAAAACAATTAAAAGTAAAACAAATTTTATGAAACCAAAATGTAATTGACAATACGTTACATAATAAAAGACATTCGAACTACTTAGTACCTAATAGTTGCTGGAAGAACTGAGTTATTTCTGCTCGGGCTGTATAATAAACAAATGTGCACGTTAGTTAGAAAATTTGCTTTTCCCTAAAGATTTGACCACTGTAAAAATAATGATTGAGAGTCCATCCGATGTGCCATTCATTTGATACCGCGATATAAAATTATTTCTCAATAGCAATTTTTTATTTACTTTCTATTATGCAGAAAGAGTTTTCATTTATTAATTTATATCATTTATATTACAAAATACTTAGATTATGTTTTTTATAAGGATTTATGACCTTGATTAGGTCGAATAAAGATGCTAAGTTCAGGCTATTCTCGACCAGTAAGTATGAGATTAGGAAGTGATTATGTCCTTATTTAGTTCAATATTGGAAATTTTGGGGATGAAACATATGATAATACTTATCGCTGATCGATGATACTATACAGAGATTACTGTACTGTTAAAATAAATGTTGAACAAATGTTGTATCATACAGAGTTGTAATTCCACGTTACTAAAATGATTATGTCTGCATTACCGAGAAAATAAGCAATATATGGAGCAAAAATTAATGAGAGAGGATGTTGTTAACTTTACGTTTGAGGGATTAACGTCATTATGGCGATTCGCCATATCGACCGTGATGACAACGTTTAATTAAAATGAGCTGATACTTATAGACCTTATATGTTGATAATCACGTGACGTAAACTGCATTTCAATTAAAATTATATTGGTCTGGTGTGTGTTACAAGTAATGTGAAAGGGAAGAGATGTTCGACGGTCGACGACTCAGCTCTAAGTATTATTTCATTTACTAAATCCAAAATTTCAAAATCCAATAAGCAATCACAACTTTTATTAAGTACGGATTGGCAGGATTAAATCACTCGTACAGATATGCTTGATACATGTATCTTGACCTTAATACGAAATAATTGTTTATCGTCTCTGTCTTGTATATTTTACGGGAATTTGGGAGGAAGCCATTTCGGCTTCCTAATTGCAGTTTTATTAAAAAAATATGTCATCAAGCTACATTTAAGATGTCCAGGATGTCCACTGCAGGTTTGGTATATTAGAAGACATTGTAAAGCAGACAATCTAGTGTAGACGTGGGCTGGTCGGTGTTGCAAATCCCGGAATTGATTATGGGAGTCCGTCCGTATGCAAAGCCTGAGACACAATGGTCGCCTCCCTATTGGTGTGAATAGCGCCAGTCGTAGTGACTGCATTGTGTGAGTGAGCATAGACACCAAATTTCAAAGGTTAATCATGGGTCGTTAATTTTGATGTTCACTTTAACAAAGTGAAAATATTCATTAATCAACAATCCTTATGTAATGAATAAATCTCGTCATGCGCGATATGTATTTGCTCTAATTATGTATCTGCACTAAGAATTTCGTACTAATCCATATACTGAAAAGAATTTTGAGGGTTTCGTACCTAAAGGATAAAAATGAAACCCTGTCTGCTGTTTGTCTGTCTGTCACCGGGCTGTAATCTCGAACCGAATGAACCGATAGCTAGATAGTTAAAAAAAATTACAGATAATGTGTTTCTGTTGCCGCTATAATAAATATTATTGAAAACATAATAAAATAAATATTTCAGTGGGGTTCTCTTCACAAACGTGTTTTTTAGGGTTTTGTAGCCAAATGGCAATATCGGGAATCCTTATAGATTCATCATCGTTCTGTCCATATGTCCGTATGTCACAGTCGTTTTATTCGGCGACTATGCAATTATGTATACTGTAAGGATGAAATTTGGAAGGTAGGTGTATTCAATGAACCTCTACAAAATTGTGCAGTATGATTTTGAAACATAAAATTATCTTAAAGGTCTTTTTTTACAAACTAACTTTTGAACATAAAGTGAAAATATTAAAAAAAATTAGGTATAAAGAATTTAATAAAAAGTTCAAATGAAAATTAGTTTGAACAAAATCGATCAAGTAGTTTACGATATATGGGATAATTCGATATTTACATATACTATTTCTGAATCTGTACAAGGTGTTTCTTGATAGCGCCAAATGTCACACTAAATGTTGCTAAGGCCCATGATTATTGATTAGGGCATACTTTTAGTATTGTGTGGTGGTACGAAACCCTGAGGGCGTGAGTCCGACTCGCATTTGGCCAATTTATTTATGTTTTGTATTGATTATGGTACGGAATTTTTTGTGCACGAGTCCTACTCGCAATTGGTTGGTTTTGTGTAAGAAAATAGTTTGATACATAAATAATAACGATTATTACATTTTGTTTAACTGGCAACAAAATTGCCCAATCCGTGTAAATTTTAAGACTAGCTATTTACTTTCCGTTGACAGGTTGCCAGACTTGTATATGGACCAATAAAAATATACAATATCGATGGTCATTAAAATTCAATATATTATTCGCGAAAACCAAAAATAGAACTCATTACTAAGAATCTATGAGTTATTTGATCGTGGACACTTTTTCCGCGATTAAGGTTCATAAACACGAGTTATTTAAAGCTGCCGTTTATAAAAGAGGGCTAACTTTACATGGGCTGACTGTCTAATGGGCCCCTGGCCTTCCGACGGCAGTCCAAGAGGCATTTAATCTTGCGTTGAATTATGTGTTGATGCCGGGCTCCCGGAAAACCTTTCTTGTCGGCACCGGTATTCGCATTTTTCCAACCGCTTTTTTAGTTAAGTACCTACCTATTCTTTTGAAATACACTTAAAATTATTTTTAGTTTGGATTTTGTTTTAATTTTCCAGGATATCATTGACTATTTCTGTGTATTTCTTTATGTAGGTATGCATCTTTTTTATACAATTATATCAAACTTACTTTATTTATACATATTATTGTTTTCTATTTAAAATGTTATTTTCTTTCTATACAACCTATATATTTTCTGAAGTAAGTAAATTACTCAACATTTAACTTCTCTTTATGTTTAAAACATCTTATAAACCAGTTAGGACTTATTTATACTTCCCAATTGAGAACTACGAGAAGTTTCACAATGTTAACTTTATTAGTCCTTCAAAACATCGGGGCCGTATTTTGTAGGTATCTAGAATGGGTAAAAACAAGGATCGGTAGGTGGCGTGGAGCCGTATTCCCTGATGTAATTACGGCGAGCTCGCCTGAGCGGGCCCACTAACACAATGACCGATGCCCGATAAACGCGTTTCCGCTCTCGCTCCCGCCTGGTACGAGCCCGCGCCCGCCTCCACTAAGTAACTTGTTACGCTCCGTTAACAAATTAATGAGTGTACAGTACCGTACAGTGGATGAATATAATATCTGCTCTCGTTTTTGAAGATAAAGAGATACTTACCAGAGGGATAGAATATCTAATTAAAAAATAATAATATTTGTTGTATTTTTATTTTGTATATGTGGGGCCAGTAATAACGAACTGGTACTGGCATAGTCGCCATATGATGTGACACGAAGAGGTAGCTACAAATGAAACATGTAGATTTTAGATTCGAAGACTAACTGATTTATTACTCATTAAACAGGGTTTAAATACATCTTAGATATGGTACATATGTCGTCATCACATAGATCTGGTTAAGTAATCTAGATTATTTTTGTATTTGAAAGGGTTTGTAACGTATCTTATATTGAATAAGTAATGAATGTGTATCTTACTCATTTCACTACATTAGGGTACCTACTCGGATTTTTATGATATTTAGGTTTTATTTGGATTTTATTATTGAAATATGATAAGATTTAAACAAGCTAACTAAAAGCAATTATGGGAATTATTTTATTGATATTTTTTTTACGATAAGCATCTCCAATTCTGAGAATTATAAAGCTTTCATTGTTTGGGTGACAGATCTGTATTATCGTTAATAGATAGTTCAGGTCAGGAGTCATAAACTTAGCTTGTGTCAGATTCTAGTTAGTCCCTCCCTAGTTCTAACAAGCTTAGCTCGACTTAAAAATATAGTTTACCTGGGCCTGCACAGAAAATGTAAAAGGCATGACTAACAAGTTTATATTTGAAGTTCCTTTTATACTAAAATGTTTATCTGAAAAATTACTCACAAAAGGGTTTTGCAGAAATTTTATATACTAATAGTCTACCTGTACATATTTATTGTCATTGTCCATTTTTATTAGAAAGCTCCTTTTGTTTCACTAAAAATGTGTTTTATATTTCCATAATCGTAAGTATTTGTGACAAAAAATAATGAGTATTGCCAAAAGAATTCCACCAACATGATAGTCATCTTTCTAACCAAATCCTGTACGCTGAGTAGGTAAAAAGTTAGCACTTTCGCTCTTAGGCTTGTGTCCATTAAGAATAAATATAATGGATAGGGGTTTATAATGATTAATTATATTATGGAGAAAATAACAAACAATTTTAATTATTAAAAGCGTTAAAGATTATTAATATTTAAAAAAAAAAAAATTTCGTAAAATGAAACCTTTAGTCACGTGACAGTGAACACCAATCAGAAAGCATTACGTCACGCCGTGCGAAACTCCAATCTTGTCTTTGACGTTTCGAGTATCACTACCGGTTCTTGTTAAATTTTGGTTTTTAACAACTAATATCAAGTTGATACAGTTTTTGCTAATTATAATTTGAAAGAATTAACCATGGAATCTGGATTCAGCAAAGCAGACAAGCAGTAATAATTTGCCCAGAATCGATGCCGTTATGCTTAGAAATTTTTTCGCGTCGAACAGTAACTTTTGCTCATCTGAATTTCGCAATGTTAAAACTTCCTTGTAAGTATAAAATATTTATTATAAGCTTAAATGCTATGTGATGATGTGTGTGTGTCAGTTCGGTACACAAGAACTTAATGTTTTGACGTACATTTTGCAAGATACTGTTTATTATTTTACTGTTCCCTTCATATGATACTCCATATAATTAGTCATATCATTTGGCAACTAGAATAATGAAAAGAGTATGTTTGTAACATTAATTAGAAAACTAAAATGAAACGTTGACTCCTAAAAGTGAAACAACAACCTGAACTCATGTATTTATTATTTAGAAAATAGGGATTCTACAAAACACATCTAGTTTGCTCGAATTAAGTAATAGATTGTATTGTGTGAAATACTTGCATCAAAATGATCTTCACAAAAATACATTCTTGAACCTGTTGATAAAGTATGAGCATCATCTCTTCTTGCAAGTTTTAGCCACTTTTTCCGTATTTCTCCATTGTTTGAAACATATATAAATAACTTGTTTGGCGTTTTTATAGTCGTGCTATCACACTGGGGCACTATACAGTACTTATAATATGAGAAATTCATTTTTAAACGATAAAAACTAGCCGAACCAAAGAGCGATCGTGTCTTCGTACGTTATAACGTACGAAGTTTGTTTCGCACGGCGTGACGTCATTCAAGACGCCATGACAGTCTTGTGCGTTTTGGAACCAAATAGAAAATGGTTTTTTAAAACGCGAAATTTATAATGTAAACGCTCGATTAAAAATAAATAAACCTTTTTTTTTTTCGATAAAATGCCTAATAAGCTAAAATATTAAGCAGTTATTGAAGTTTTGTCAACTAGCCTATTATTGTCGAGAGGCGTTATGTAGGTACTTTCAGCGAAAGTCTTAATTACGAGTAAAATATACCTACTAGAGCCTGGCTTATTCATTCACTGAATACATTGCAACAATCTCTTTAATATTATAAAGCAAATATGTTTCATACATTGTCTTCTCATTACAGCGCAGTATAAAAAAGGAATTTTAAATTGAATTTATGGTACGGAAAAGCGCTAGTTACGAGAAATTTTTGTTGCTCGTAGCCCGACCGACGCTACTCTACGGTGATTCAATAACGCTTGCAGGAAAACGCAGTTACAGCCAATTAAAAGTATGCCACTCTCTCACCGGTGGATAGAGCATCGAGTTTCCGCCTGGGGGGTAAACCTTGAGATGTTTCCAAACAAATTACGAAGAACGGGGATAATTAAAGTACTTCCCTAAACTATTTTCATCCGTCAAAGCTACCGAATTGTTACCGAATTCGGTTCAATTTAAAATTTGTAGCTCATTTGTTTTCGAGAACTTTATCTTATAACAAGTTATAAACTTACTTTTTTAATCCTGTTTTGTGAATCAAGTTTTTTCTATTCTTAATATATTAATATTATTTAAGTTCAAATTTCTTGCTCTCGCGATCGTCTGCTTCGTTTTTCTATCTCATTTGCTTTTATTCCTTTATTACCGCAGTAGTTTTATGGCAAATTTCTACACTTTACAATCCATCCAACTCTGGAATGCTTTGGCTGCTGACATATTTAAATAAATTTTCTAAACTTACCTTTAAATAAAGAGAGTTTAAGCTCACTTCTGTGTGTAAAAGTATTTCAGTAATATTCATCAATGGTTAGTATTTATGTAGGTATATATAATGTATATTTATACATGTATGTGGATAGATATTTATTATATATGTAAGAGTAGGTATATATATTTATGTTGTTGTATGTTCTCGTAATGTATGTTAGAATGATATCTATAAAAATGCCCATTGTGGAATTTTTTTTTATTTTTGAATATTTTCCCCTATAACTTTTTTGCGCCGCACAGTTTTTTTGTTTCTCCCAATGGTTGACTGGTAGAGAATGCCTTTAGCATAAAGTCCGCCAATTGTATAAGTATTTTTTACTTAGGTATAGAACAATAAAGTTTTAATAAATGAATAAATAAATTATCCACTTCCTGCTAAGTGTAGTTTTTATATGACTGTATGCTGCGAGTATTTGCAAACGACTCTGCTTTGGCTTTTAAAACGTCAGCCTATCTTGCTAATGTCAAATCATTAGAAAAGCATAATATAATTATGTTAAGAATTGATTTAATAGTATTTTAATGAGGCTTCATTTAAGAACTTATATTAAGATAGGTCCTTCCTTAAATGTAGTGTTTTACAATGTTCTTTAACTTCTTAGTAAATCCACAATCCAAATATCATACAGACCTCTGTCAAATGGTACTTTGAATGGAAATTTGCTTCTTGCACAAGCACGAACGTTAGTAAAGATGTATGGCATAGTGATTAGCCAGTTACGATCAGACCTTATATGTTATCTACACGTGAGAGTTGTCAGTCGCGAACAGGACTTCTTCTCGCACTGAATAAGACAGTATCATTAAATTAAAGTTTCATTTGTCTTCATTTGCTAAACAATAGCAATTATACAAAGCCCCACAGCGGGCGAGTAATCAAGCGTCCCTTTAATTAAGTACAGAAACAGTGCCAAGTAATTGGATCTGAACAACTGAGTAAACAAATCGAAATGGAAGGTAATAAATCTAGCAAACACCTCTTTTGGCGTCACCGAGCTCGGTTTGTCCTATAAAAAGTAATGCTTGTCTAACATGCATGATGAAATTAATTAAGGTCTCATGTTAACAATGCAAACTTAATTGGACCGAATTGAGATCGTAAGGCTAAACTCCACCGCGGTCGTTCGCAGGCAAGGTGACTGGGTTCAGAAAAGCGCTTTTCATAAAATCGATGAACAAGGTTTTTGTAAAAATTCTTCATAATGCCTTCTATTTGGTCTATAATATTATCATAGATTACAAAATACTATACTTAATCTCGTGCAAAATAACGCGCTTACTTACTTTTGGTGTATACCAATAATGAATTGTTAAAAAACACACTTTCTTTGGCAATGGGAGCCCATTATAATCTGAAATAACCGCTTTCCATTAGTTAAGTTGTTTATTTACTTAGTAAGTATTAAAATTACAGTTTTATTTAAAAGCAAAGAAGACATCGTTAGACAAATTGTTGGCTAATTTTGAGTTTTAAACTCTAGTTTTAACAAATGAGGACGATATTTATCTGACATTCCACAAATAGGGTTCGTTTCTACAACGTTAAAGAACTAGTACTAAATTGTGTGTGAGTGCATTCCCCTTGTTGAGAGTCCGGAGTCTGTGCTGTCCGGACCGTACCGGTGTCCTTCCGGACAACTATATTGCCGTCCGGTAGCGCACGGTACGTATATTGCGCGGGGTGTATTCATTTCCGGTTTCTTGCATTTTTATAAGCTTCATACAGGCGCTGTTTGCCTGTAGGCTGTTAGGGTTGTCTATACGCCAAGTTAAAATTAAAATTAAATTGACTTATGTACACTTTAAATATTATGAAGTTAAATCCTGGAATTTCAGTGCCGTTACCGTTTTTATGGGTTTCACATGTGATCCAACAAGCATATGGAGCAATACCTTCCTGGAAAGCACATGGAAGAAATTTATTCATACTATTACCAGACATAATAATATTATGGGTATTATATAATATATATTTTTTTTATAAAAGATTTAATATATAAATCAATTAAAGAAATAGAATTTCTGCTATGCTTGAATCAAACATAGGTATTTAGGTACTATGACTTCAATAAACATAAGTAGTTGTACGAGGCATGCGGTGTAATTTGCTCGAAGTAGGTATGCAATTTCATTCATGACAAGCCCCATTTCTTTCAGTGCCCTACATTTCACGTTCATCATATAAATAAGTAATAACTGCACGTATCATCCAGAATCTCATATGGGGCGAGTGGGCAACCCTGCTTCGCAGTTAAGCGACATCGGGCCACACCCGTACATATTTATATTCATGGTCTGAGAACCTTTTTATCCGGCTACGAATAGTTCCTCAGCTATTTTCATGTATGTTCCCTGAGATAGCAACAAACAACCTTACTTTTTTCGCTGTTCGCGATTTGATTGCAGGGATTTATTTTATTTATTTTTATGGTCAGATTTATAGACAGTTTCAGCGAGATTTGCTGTTCCACGGAATTTTATACAGGCAGGGACGTATTTTAAACGATATGAATAAAATAGCTTTTTGTAACCTCTATATTTGGGATACTCATTTATTATTTGGTTTATAAATTGGGTTACTGAGTTAGCTTTGTGGAAATCTATACTCCCCAATTTAAATGTGAATTTATGTTTTGATATTTTAACAATCTTTAAATTCTAAATAATAAACAATGTTAAAACAAAATAGTAGGTAAGTAGCATCTTAATAAAAGCATTGGAATATGGATTTAAATAATAAAAGTACTATTAAATGTACTGACATAAAATTTGAGCTCAAAAGCAATCTCAGCAAATGGATACCGCTTAGCAGGCCATTTCGCCATTTCGATGCATTTCCGCATGGAAATTACTATCATTTGTTGAAAGAGGGACGAACACCGCTAAACCGGTCATGAGGCTGTTCATTAATCAGTCATGCATAATATTGACGGACTTGACTAAAGGCATTGAAATTTTTTTAATATTATTTATGGTTTTTGAGTAGCTATGTGGTCTCTAGTTCAAGAATAGACCATTATTGTAAGTGTCATTAGAGAAAATATGAGATCACAGGACTCATTGCAATGAGCGATTCAAAATAACATCATTATTTTTTGCAGTTTCAACCACTCGTCCATTTGAGAATAACATGAACCCCACAAACAGTAGGTAAATTACCTTATCCTTAGATCATTTATTCTCTAAATCTAATGATTTTGCAAAACCTTACTGTTTCAATCAATACTTAAATGTATCATGTTGACAGTGGGCTACTTATAAGACAGTGGTCTTATGAGTCGTTTGTCAATATGACTGTTATCAGTGCTTATTGCATAGCTCTGACCTAAACAAGGGAAGGTCAAGAATCAAGATGAATTTTATGAATCGATAAAAAGTGTTACATTACGTTTAATTACTGTTTACATAATCTATGTTTTCACCAACCACTTAATTTTGTAAATTATGGTGAATTTAAATAAATGAATATAATCTCCTACTTCGTTTTTCTTCATTTCTTAAAAAAAAATCAATTGCTGTTATATATAATTTTGGTCTTGTAATATTTGTTAAAGTTCAGGGAAGGTTTGAACGGTGACATAAGTGCGTTCAGGTGGTACGGAGTTCACCAGGCCATCTAGAAAAATAAAACAAAAATCATAAATACCCTATCAAAATGATTACAAAGGTAGGGATTTCCAAATCAATTTTAAGTAAAAAGTCAAAAGTTTTAATAGCCTTCAACTTTATTAAAGTTTAACATGATATTATGTATTATAGTTACATATATATTATCTTACTTTATTTACAGTATGTCTTTAAATTATACTAACCATGTACCTAAAATACCCACATTATTTTAATACACATATCTATTTGATAAGATTTAAATCAGAATACTTATTCTGATTTACTTATCAGCGGTATATAAATCTAAAAACTAACATCTATTTAAATTCACGCTATATATATTTAATCATCTAGATACACAATCATTCTTCTTTTTTCACTCCCTGTTAATTTAATACGTCTAAACAATCTAATCTCCTGTCCAGTTTGCTTGTCATACATGAACAATTTAGGATCTGTGTATCCTCTTATTTCCATCCTTTCTGTAGTTATAATTTCATTAGGTATAAATCCTGCTTTCATGATATTGTCTATAGACGGAGAATAAAAATGATATTTGCCATATAACCGAGCATAGTCTGTTACAATGCTCCCAATAAGCTTGGCTGTGTACTCAAATTCAATAAATATTATAGTTTTATTTGCTATCAATTTACTAACAATAGTCTGACCAGGCTTTACATCTATTAAATCTTTTATGTGTTTCACACCAATTGTCTCTGTGAAGCTTTCAAATCTACTTTCTCTCCATTTGTTCTCGAAACAGTGTCTTTTAGTAAGAAAGTCTAAACAAACATTGTAAGTAATGTTATCCTTTGGGAATCCTTCTTTTGACCAAAATGAAAATTTTGTGAATTCTACGCGCTCCGTCAATGATTTTTTGCATTTTTGTTTTACATTACTATCATTTGTTTGTTCGACTGTCTTCAAAACAACTTGTTGGTGAATCACGTCTAAAACTGTAGCTTGATTTATAAATAAATGCCTTTGAACTTGGGGCCATTTGTATTTTTCATAGACATTATAGTATGGTGTTGGATCTTTAAGAAAAATATCGTCTGCGACCCTTCCTAGTTCGGCTAGGACACCTTTGTTAAGATTGTTTTTTGTTATATTAAATAATATAACCTCTCTGTCTGTAATCAGCTTGTTATCGAATCCGGTATAGTTAACTAACACGTACTGTTTACTTGAAGCTGTTGTAATGTTAATTTTTATATGTGCATTGCAGTGAATGGCAAAGCTAAATATTTCAAGGCAAAGTAAAAGTAATGTTTTTCGCAACATATCCATTGTCTTATTGATGACATCAAAAGTAACAAATCAAATATGTTTGTTGTTCCTGAAATTTGAAGAAAAAAAACGAACAGCCTGTTTAAGACGAATTTTGTTTGATAAATCAATTTTAGACTCAGAAAAAAAATGTATTAAAATTAATACTTTACCTGACTGCAAATAATAAACTTATTTTTTAAAAACGGTTTGCTAATAATAATAAGTCACACTGTTTTGCAAGTCAACAATCAAATCAATAAGAATATCAATATCAATACGTCGGTCGACCCAATTAACACGAGAAGGTCAAGCGTCAAGATTATTAATATATTAATTTATACTTACGTCTAAATTTACGCGTGTTAAAGATAACTGTACTCTTATGATAAGAGTACCTATATTATATTAGAAGACCGTCCGACATCAGACGCGCCAAATATTAACGACGAAAAATAACAGAAAATTAATGATAATCTGATTCAATATTTGACAAGTACAAATTGTCACAATCTATTTGATCTCATTTCTTATTTGAAACCTATTCAATATCTCAATTTGAGCTAGAGCGGCATCAAGACGAGGAACGTACGTACAAATAGAGGTAATTTGCAGACTTGCAATATACATTGAAGGTCCGACTGCAGGCTTGAGCATTAATTGAATAGATACACCCGCTGCCCGTCTCAATCCACCTTAATCACACTTGAAAAGGTTGGCGCACAGCTTCTCAAGGAGGTTAATATGCTACACGGTACGGCACTCTATATTAAATTAAATCTACAAATCTCAGTTCAATCTACAATTTCTATAAACTAGATATAAAAGCAGAATAATACGAATAGAAATAAGTGTTGTATTTCCGAAGAAAGTGGTAAATAAGTAAGGTACTTCTTTTTTCGGTGCCATCATCATCGATGGTCGGCAACCATCAATGCGACCCGCACCGTTGAGACAACCGCTCGGAATAGGGATCGCGTATTTCTATTGTACCATTAACGTAGAGTTTTTAACCAGGAAGTAAGTAAGAAGAATTAAAGTACAAAATATTTTTTATACAATTGTTCCCATATTGTGATTGCACGAGTTTGAATTCCATTCTAATATTATGAAACATGTTCACAACAGTATATAGATAACTAGCTGTGCCCCGCGGCTTCGCCCCGCGTGGGACTCGGTTATATCGCGCCCAAAAGTAGCCTATGTTTTACCTCAGGTCGTTAAATACATCCCTACCAAATTTCATCACAATCGGTCCAGCAGTTTAGCCGTGAAGAGGTGACAGACAGACAGACTTTCGCATTTATAATATTAGTATGGATACGATCAGATAAACGATTAACCCCAAAACCGAATTCAATTAATTTTCAGGTCGCGGATAACGTATAAAACCTATTACAAAGTAAAATCAAACTGCAAACACGCCGTATCTCGTATCAGTGAAAGCAATTACATTTGCCATAAGTGTTCGTTCACATTTGCAATTAGCGACTGGTCCAAAAACGTGCAAATCGTTAACTGCCGCCGCCGAGCGCCGTGTCTTTGCATATTCATAGCCTGCTTAAAATATTTTAATACGGGTCGTCCTCACGCTTATACCTACGCTTTCTACTAATGTTGATTTCGCTATGGAATGAATAAAAAATTTAGGAGTACTTACTTTCCCTTCTTTTTCGTAATGTGATAAAAATTACCCTCATTTTTGAGCGAGGTAAAAACGTATTTTCATACATTTGAAAATATGTTCGTAACACTAGCATAGTTCTCATTAAATTAATAAACGATTATGCAATAGTACTGATACTTCTGTAATTTTTATTGTGTCACAAGATCCTTGTACCATGCCAGTGAATATTCTTTCGACGAGAACCTCGCTTCAGATTTTAAACGATTATAATTTATTTCCACTTTAGACGGCATCTCGGCTGTCTAACGATTTATAATTTTCTACTCCTTACTCCCTGTTATCGAGGATTTCTTCCGCTCGCGCCCTCTTCCTTCCGGAGATTCATTCAAAAGGTTATTTAGGTATAAAGGATCCTTAATTGGTACTACAAATTTATTGCACTAAGAATTTTTTATAGGAAATTTATGTAGAAGATTTTGTTGAATGCTCGACGGTTTATGTAGGGTGGCTCATCTGTCAAATTAGTCACGCAAGCCCCAAACTTTATAGTTCCCGATTCGTGATGAAGGTGAAAGACAATCAAATAATAGTCGACCTTAATTTTGAGTGGCATCGTGTCTCCTGTTGTCGATAGAGATTTAAATGAAGCTGACGGGAATGTTCAATTAGTGGGGACACTGAGCGATCGCTGACAATTGTCTCAGCGCGTCGGCAGCTCTCCCATCCATCTACATTTGAGTAACCAAGTGAAAAAGCAATGAGCCGCGCTATTAGCTCTCTTAGCACATAAATTGTGAAACAGATTTTTTACTGCTTCATACAATCGTATTATGTATCTCGATGCAAACTAGACTTGAATTTGCCAATTCACTGAAATTTGCTAAAAATACGATCTCCGAAAATAGGCTTATGTTCTGATTTTCCTCTCTGTGACGGTTTTGTTGGCCGCTAGATTCGTTTCCCTAGATGTCTATAGTAACAATACCTCAGTACCTACTTAGGTAGAACTCGTTATCCGCGTCTCAATTAAAATTATGTGTGGTTTTCCTTTTCTATAAGTCGACATTTATTGATATTAATATAAAATAATAAAAACAAATACGGTAATGGCGCTAAAGCAAACTAAAGAGTAAGAGTAAGGTTTGTTTCGCTGCTCGGTACATATTTCTGTACACACACAGCCTTAAAAGAAACAAATTAATGTTTTATATTTTTCCAATTAATATTACAATATACTAGCTGTTTCCCAGGGCTCCGGTCCCGTGGAAGTTCCGGGATAAAATATAGCCTATATATTTTTCAATCTTCATTCAAATTTCAGCCGAATCGGTTCAGCCGTTTTTCTGTGAAAGAAAAACAAACTTCTATATGTACAAACTTTCACGTTTATAATATTATAAGTAGTAGGATACTCGTAAGATAGGATTTTGCAAGAAAATATAACTATTTCAAATTTGTAGAAGGAATTGATCTTCAACATGTACACCTTTTGTAGTTAGTACTTTTGTTTTTTCTTCTTCGCTCCTTTTAATAATTTATGCTTTGTGAATGCTGACGCCATTGGCTCACACGAGCCCTTTGCTAGCTTGGACTTCATTTTGTAAGCGGACACATGTCAGGCCACGTCACGCCATATCCACGCCATTACCATACGCTCACAAAGTGAACCGCCGGAAGGATCCCCTTTACAACTCATAAATAGGCGACATGACAGCCGAGGCGTGGTCACTGTTTGATTAAAACGTAACTTTCAATTGCGCCCATCGCCCTCTTTTGCAGAAAAGGTTCCTGGTTGTCGCATAGACGTTGACGTCGCTTTTAATTACTTTTGCGTTTCATACATGTACGTTGTTATTAAATGACGCCGCAGCCAGCTCATAAGGGATTGTGTTGTGACGGGAACTTTTCAATAAAGATTACCCACCAGTCAATATTGTTTTCATTTACATTGGAAGTGCTCGTTCTATTTACATAATGTAGACACTGGAAAGTTACATTCTCATGTTAAACGTTATAAACTTTGAGGTATTCGAGACGATTTGTTCGATAGCAATTTCGTATACATACTGATTGGTGTTTACACAATCATTTAAGCCTCCACCTATGTTTCGGCAAAGTAAGTTTGTAATGAGTTCGAATGGGGTTCAACTTTTCCGGCCTCCGGTAGCAACAATATATTAATAGTAGACCTGCGGAAAGTAATACCTTAGTTGTTGTTTTCCTTATTTAAATACTACTAGTGTGTATTATCAAAATTTGGAGTAGTTCAAGTAAATCTATTGAACTTATTTCAAATATAATAGGTTAGGGGTAAAATATATTTTTTAATACTACTCGATTGTCTTTCAGTAAATTCTATATTATGTTTTTGTGAAAGAAAAAAAAGATTCATGCTTTTTTTGTCTAAAGATATAATACAGTATAATGCGTAATGACTATATAAATAACAATAATTTCAAATTTTGTACTCGTAAATATTAACAAAATAAGAAAGGCTTACATTAGTATATACTAATAGTAAACTGCGTTGCGAAAAGAAAATTAATGTATTAATTGTAAAAAAAAGAATTGGTCATGAATAAACTTTTTTACTACTACAATAGCAAAGGTAGTGCCTATATAGAGACATGCGATTAGCCTGTTTCAAGGCTGAAATACAATTAACTTCAGTTCAAAAGCCATTTTAGTAGGTATAAAATACTTTTTATAGCAATTTCCAATATCATTTTCACATAAAGCACATACAACCTAATTTTCATAAGACTGTTCTTGACGTTTGAGGACTTCACCTCAATTCAAAGCGTTTCCACCTTTTGAAAAGTAATGCTTTGACTTCTTTTGAACAGTTCGTACTAGATGTTATAAGCATAAAAATCATATAAAGAGCTTTGCCATATATATATATATCAGACGACCTGTTGCTAACGTGGCGACGTTACGTCGGGAGATTGCCCAGGAGGAGGCCCAAAGCGTTCGGGCGTATTATAAAAAGAGTATTATTAACCATGGCAACCCTGGGCCCTCACCCCCGACATCTTTTTTCAAAACATCACCCGTTTGACGACGTCTGATCACCTATACAGTACAGTCTTTAATCTGTTTTCGCCGTTTGTAGTACTCCCCGAATTTGCAAGTCGCAAACAGCTAGGGTGCGCATGCCAGGCAGATGACGGGATTATTTTTGTATTTGACATAATCATAGTGACAAATATGTCTTTAGACCTGTCATGTTGATGCATTTGTTCTTGTGCATATGTTGTCGCCTGTTATATTTTGGGGTGACATAATGTTCGAAGTTAAAGGATATTTGCAAAGATTTAAAAAAAAATTTGCGACCGCGCGTTATTCGAAATTCTTTGGATATTTGCGATGTGGAGTTACCTACCTCTATTTTGGTGATGGTTAAACAACATCATACATCATGGTACATTGATTTTCTATCCTAACTTTATTAAAAATGAGTTGTACTTGCCACTAGGTATACGAAGGATGTACGGGGTTGTATATTAAAATTATACGGTAAATTTATTAAAAAAATAATAATAAAGTGGATACATTGTTGAAGAGCATTAAAACGCCGCACGCTGGCAATATTTATGTGAGAACTATAAATTCGTATGGTATAAAAGCAAATTTTGGTCAATCTTTTCGTTCAGCCCCATATGTCACCCAATCTTTTTACATTTATTGTTCCTAAAAAAAGATACAACAGATGTTGAAAATGTGTGTAAGCGTTGCGTCATAAAATAATATTAAAAGTGGGATAAGTGTAGATCGAGTGGACTTAGCCCATTGATCGCGAGAGCCAGTGGCCGACCCTCGCTCCAAAGGGAGATTATACCGCAAGCTTCGCATTCATCGCCATGACACGATGAAGTAAAGCAAACATCACTGTGGGTCTCTGTACAAATAATGCAGTGCATTTTCAAGTTTTTTTTTTAGGTTTTTGAATACATTTCATCCAAAACTTTCGTTTGAAAGAGAGGATAAGATGTGTTTATTCAAAAGATATGAACGTAAATGTTGGAATTTCCGATAATTTTGCGATTTCAGATGGGAATCAAAACTGGGGTACTTTCCATTGAACTAGAATCATGAAATTTGGTAAGAAGTATTATTATTTAGCACCTTTTCAGGAATAAATATAAAAACCAAATTAATTATTAATTTTATATTTAAAAATAAATATAATGTAAATCTATTTTACAAATTAAAGCAGGCTTTAAAAAGTCTAAATTTTAAATAACTTTTGCGAAGTTATTTAAAATTTAGTCTTTTAGTATTGTGTACGGAACTCTCAGGGCGCGAGTCCAACTCGCACTTGGCCGATTTTTTTATGTGTACTATAAGTTTATTAGTACAAAAAAAGATTTTTTATATTGTATAGTGTAAACTTTATTGTATATACTAACATAAAAAACTCATTTATCGGTAATTATAAGCTTTTTGGTCGGATATGATATTATCTCATAAAGTTATTTGATTAAGATAATCTACTCCGAAGAAATACACAGACTCCATAACCATTAAAATTTGGTTCGTTGATATCAAAAGTTAATTTTAGGAACATGACAGGTACATATCGTTAACCTCTCGACACGAAAATTGCAAAATTATCTCTCATCTTTATCTTCAAAGAGATGTCATCCCCATCTGCGAGACCCGGCCAGTTTCAAAGTTGTTTGCGGCGCGGCGCGGCTGGAGGTCGCTTATTATAAACATGCTGATTTTATACGGAACCACCTGCCCTGTAATCAACCTGGGATGCGAAGTTCAATTGAATGTGGGTCTGAAATAAAGTGTCTGTTAGCGAAACAACAATCAGATAGAAAACTAATTATTGTAACAGTATGTAGCGATAGTAGACCAAATTTTCTGATTCTAGTCATAGAGCCTTCTACTGAAATATACTTGTGAGTTACACAACTATTATTTGGTTTGTATGTTTTTTATTAATTTGGTTGTTTTTATAAATAGGGAGATCTTACGTCATCGTATTTGAACTAAGAGAAATTATATTACTAAGCACATCAAATATTTATATATATTTTTGTCTAGGTTTCTTTGTTTGCCGCTGTCGTGCGTATGTTACAAACAGGTCAATTTCTATTTGTAATTTCCGGTGTTTCAGATAAGTAAGTATATACGTACATCCTGCTATTTGTGCTACCCTGACTCAGTGTCGAAAACATGAACTGTCATTTTTTTCGTAAAGTGCAACACAGGGGAAACTTAAATGAGTTTTATTCCTCTTGTGACAGGCCTTTTCACTTGCCACACCGAATTTTAAAACTTAAAAGGGATATATTTTCGGCTACAGTTTTAAACACTACGTAATTTGTACTCTATTTTCTGAATATTGTTTCAGACACATGATTTTATTTTGCAATAAAGCGAGTTGGAAGGTGTTTATACAGCATTACACCATTATTATAGTTTATACTAAACTATAATAATAATTTATAAATTATTTTAAAATTAATTTGGTAATGCAGCATCTTGGGCACTTTACCTTCTTGCGACGACAGTAATGAGGGTTCTTATATAATTCAATTCAACATAGTTAATTTTAATTTTAATATTTATTTATTTAAAAGTTTAATTCATTAGTAAATTATTTTATGATCTGTCATAGTATATATTGTGTGACAGATATACTTTTATATTTACTAAATAACCTTATTATTATTTCTATTTAAAATTATCAAATTTTTTTTTTTTTAATAAAAACCGTCGTATTTAGTTTTGTCGAAACTGGGTGCACAAACTACCGGCATCAAAACTACTCGTATTTTGTCAGAGACAGGTCAGAGTTTTGTAAATTAATTCGGTGGTTCCGGGCTATTACACAAACTGTCAGAGCAGGTGCCGCTATGCACAGGGTTTGCGTTTTCAAATACTCGTACTAATTTAACTTTACTCTTCGCTAAGTCAAACTAAATAACAACGGGAGGTTTCCCTCAGAATCTTTATTGCAATACTGGGTAATGGAGGTGCGACCTTTTGCAGTCAATTCTTTCTCACGAACCTAACAAATAGTGTATAAAAAAAAAAAAAGAATTTTAGGCGGCGTTTTTTTTTCATTATTTAAGTAACCAATAAAGTAAATCTTCTTTTTATTTTAAAAGACACACACTCGGAAGACCAACAGCAAATAAATTTAAATAGGTAACAAATTGTATAACAAATGTCCAACAATAAGTCTTCACATTTTTATTCCTAGCACATTCCCAGTTACATCCTCCTCAGCCAATTGGTCCAGAACCTAGGGTTTGCTTTTCCTGGTCTTAGATAGAAACGAATCCATATCTTTATTATCAAATCTCATCATAACTTTTAATTAAGCGCTATTATTCTCAAGATTATCATAATCAAAGTAGCATAATTTTTTCTCCGAACCGTAGTAAGCGCGTTGTATTCATATAAGTATCGCCTAATTGTAGGTATATGAAAGCATACCTTCGCGATTTCAGATTTCATTGTACGCACACATCGACGAAACAAATTAAAGCTATTGTGTTAGACGGATTATGGAGCGACGTCCATTTATATGTAAAATAGTGGCGCGTGCTAGGAGCCAGCCAGGCGTGCGCGCGGCTCGCATCGGGTTCCCAACACCGAACACAAGCATCCAGATGTAATGACGTACACCTATGAATTTTCCAGGAAAATCGATATGGAAATATGCCAGTCTTCATTAAACGAGAGGTGAAAGGGTGTCATACCCCGGGATTTAAATTCTATATTCATAAAAATAGATTTTTTGCTTCGATTTTTCATGCAGTTGAAATAATAAAGTACATACATACATTACATATAATCACGTCTTTATCCCATACGGGGTAGACAGAGCCTAGAGCCATAAGACCTAAGGCCACGTTTAGCATAATGGTAGTTGAAACAGGAAATCAATAGTGATGGGTTGCTAGCCGCATCGCCTATGTCATGATTTCCCCATTCGGCGATTCCCTCAGACGACTTTTACGGCTTGCGCGGGAAGAGAAGCAGCTGGTACATTCTATGTTTTTATTATTCTCCCAGACCAGCATGGAAGTAAATTATGTAAATCATGCAGGATAGGTTGTCCTTGTAACCCATGCGAAAGGACGATTACCTATGAAAGAAGAACATGTTTTATGTACCCCAGACAACTTTATGCCGAGAAAGAGAATGGTGTTCGTATGTATAAAAGAGATTATGAAAAAGAAACGAATAAATAAACGAAATAGATTGCCCTCTAGATCTTAAAACCTTTGTACCACCAACATGTACCTAATCACTACATAGTATAAAACAAAGTCGCTTTCTCTGTCCCTATGTCCTTTTGTATGCTTAAATCTTTAAAACTACGCAACGGATTCTGATGCGGTTTTTTAATAGATAGAGTGATTCAAGAGGAAGGTTTTTATGCCCATGCGAAGCCGGGCTAGTCAAGATATAAAATACTTTAAAACATTTTTAGCTTCTCTCTAAAACGACGATTCAAACGTTTAATAAAAACGTCACATATCATACGTACAGATAGGGTGTATGTAGATTACTGAAGTTTTGGGCAATGTACACAAAATGCTGTTGTATTTGACAGACAGGGCAATGTTGACGTGAATAAAGTTTTCACAAACAGGCACTGGGCGCTGAAATATCGCCACTTGCAGGCGTCGCGGATTCCGACACCGCACGTCGAGTTAGACATACCCGATGTATGTTTATTTTTGCTAAAAATCATATGCAAAGTTTATTAAAGAGCAGAGGTTACGTGAATATTTATTTTCTAGATGTTATTTTGAAGCTTCATGTAGTTGTTTACTAAATATAAACAATATCTAAAAGTTGAGGTTAAAAAAGTTTTTTTAAGTTTGGTTTTATCGTATTAATATATATATACTCTGTGTCTTTATTTAATGACATTTTTTTATTCTATTCTTATTTAAATTACACATTACTACAAAAATGAGCGTTATAATATATAGGTACTTATATCTTCAGGGAATGCCATGTGCCCTTTGTGGTACTGGCATGGTCCATTTTCAATGAAGATGATTCAGATAGGCTGCTTGCTTGTTTACACGTTGCCTATTCAATACTATAAAAAAATGAGGGCCTTATAATTTAGATGCATTATCTGTTTAGTTCTTTCAAAATGGTTATGAAATAATAATATTATAGTTAATAACAAGGAAATTCAATTTGTTTGAAATAACTAATGCAAACGAATACAAAAGAATAACTTTCAATTCAATGTCACAACATTTATTAATACCATAATCCGCAATATGGTACTAATAAATGCTAAGCTAAGCTAGCTAACTGGCGATGGCAAGACGACAGTGATAAAAGCTCACAGAACTAGGGTATTTTTTGCACTTGTCTTTAGCCACCATTTCAAATGGCGGGCCAATTTATTATGCGCTCTCTACGGAATTTGCAGTTCTATGTCGTGTAGAGTGGCAGACAAATCGCGTCGCCTCCTGCTCCGTTCGTTAGCCGCTTGTTCCTGGTCCCGCACATAGGTATTTACATTTCAACGCTCTCGCTACGGCTACATATCAATGGAAATTCAACGCGAACATAAAATGCTGTTCAATGGTGACGTACAGCACCGCGAACAAATAACGAAGCCTGCTGTTTTCCTGGATGAAACGATTTTC
Organism: Apomyelois bistriatella; assembly: GCA_947044815.1. NCBI lineage: Eukaryota > Metazoa > Arthropoda > Insecta > Lepidoptera > Pyralidae > Apomyelois > Apomyelois bistriatella. The sequence goes on from OX345693.1 coordinate 7,680,728, forward strand.
ACGATTTTTCATTAAATTTTTTGAGTGTTCACCGTTCGTCATGTGAAATTGATTTTGAGTTGTTGTTCTTCGAATTTTATTTTAGTTCCTAGTTATTGTAATGCATAGAATCGTAAAATTACATGTGTTATTTCCAACAAAAGATATATTTCATCTCAATTATATTTTAACTATCGAGTGTTTAATTTGTTTCGGAAAGCAAGTAAGTACAGCTTGAAAGTACCCAGCTAAGAAAACAATAAAAACAATAAGAAAGGAGTGAAGAAAATTCAATCACAAACTTTTAAAAAGTTTTAGCTAATTAATTATTACGTGTTTTACCTCCTATTACAATTTTATCTTAACGCCAATTTTATGAGGGTGAATGGATTGATATTTTGTTAGTTTAATAGGCTCTAACCGATTAACGGAATCGGTTCAAAATTTGGTAGACGAGTAGGACAGGACATAAACCTGATTAATAATATAATAATGTTGAATAATAATTTGAACCCCAAAGGCGACCACGGACTTTTTATTTTTAGTTTTTTATCAGACTCCTTCCATTTCAATCGTGACATCTATTATTTATTATAGGTAAGTGAGCAAGCAATGTATAAAAATAAAATATTTTATTAAATCAGAACCGCTAGATAACCAACGATATTTTCTATAACCTAACAATGGAAAATAAAACCGGTAAAAATAGAGCATAAGAGAATCGCGGCATGTCGCTGGCGTCCCATACACCGACACTCACCATTAGTTTACATACAAATGGGCGTCGCTTTACATAATCCATCGCGGCGCGATGGCGGTAATTTGTTGCAAACCGTCTGGATAAGCGAATTGATCGCACCCCTTATAATGCACATCCGATCCGATACTGCACACGATAACGTTTTGTTATTCGTTTTATTATCTAGTTTTATTGTTTGGAATATTTTGTGTGGAATTATCAGGTGAATTGATTGCGAATTCATTGTATTGTTTTGTTTTTGTTGAATTATTTTGGTTGAACTGGTGCATTTATTTGTGAAATGCTTTGTGCATTTGGCTTCACTATAACGATTTCTATTTCAGTTTTTTAAATAATATCTGACCGCTTTTAACGGTTGTTACTAATATTATTATAAACTACGACACAAAGTAAAAATTGTGAGACTTGTTTCTGTTTTTTTTAATTTTATTTTGTATATACCTCTAAATACTTCTTATTGTTAGTATACTCCGCCACTTGTATAGATTTCTATGTACGCATCTAGCCTAGCCCATAGGGTTACATAATATTATAGATAGCCATGATGGATATGATACTTTAAAATGATGCGATAAATGAAAAACATCATCAATCATATTTTCACACACTATTTGGAAAACTTAGTCTAAGAACAGGTATATTCAATGCTATCTCTAGCTTTTTGATATTATACAAATATTGACATACTGATTATATTGAAACAATAAATTTTAAATATCATAATCCCTTGTTTGACCTTGAATAAAAAAAATTTACTTAGTACAAATAAAAACTAGGGTTAAGAACCTTGTCACGACTAAGAACTCATTTAATAATGTTAACGAGATTTTCGCTGCGTTTGAACGTAGCCAATATATTTTAATGGTTTTATTATTTTTATACAAAACTTAAAACGTCTGAAAAGTACGTATTTTATTATCGAACTAAAATACCAGCTTACAGTTCAATGACCATGTTGTGTGTGATATACTTGTCAAAATTTTCGAAAAAAAAATTGGAAGGAACGGCTATTTCGAGCTTACGTCATCAGCTATCTTTGAGCATGCATGTATTAAGGCAAAAAGGTAATGGCGATGTCATAACTCTAACAGTGCCTATTCTTCCAATAATATAAGTAAACCTGTATAGGTTTAATAACAAACAAAATAAGTATATAGGTTTATCAGATTTATTTCTGTATTTAAAACTAGCTGTTGCCCGCGGCTCCGCCCGCGTGTAGGTCGCTTTTCGCGTAACCTGTGGAAACTACAACTATCCAGACCTATAGTTAATTCTATTGTATCCTTTTCCGTGCCAATTTTATAAAGCCATTACATTGCTACAATATCATTAAATATTAGGGCCACTTCTTTCTCAAATACCGTTTTTAAAATCAATAGGAATCAGTATTAAACAGTCGTAAAATTCTGAAAAAAATATATGTTTTTAGTTGAGGATATAGCAGAGTGAAATTCGCTTACAGTAACAGTACCAATATCAGACAAAATTCGCTCGATAGAAAAATCTAAGTTGCCTCCTTTGGAAGTTTATTTTCAATACTATGCCTAAAATAATAAACTTATTGTCCTGCTTTTTATACCAACCTTTAGATAAAGTATTTATATAGTGAAAATAGCTGAAGTAGATTTTGTAGTGTTATTTTCCCAAATGTCTTAATGCCTACAAAATGAGTGAGCGCCGCGACTACGCGGCTTACGGACAACGGACCTTCAGAAGAAGGAGCCCCTATCAATCTTTGTCTCTAAAAGAGTAGACGCAGCCTATTACAGAGTCATTAGGACCTAAAATTCACTCCCAAAGTTTTAGTGGGCGTGAAAATTGGAGAAAAGCTCAATAAATAGTGATAAGTCAGATAAATTTGTCCTTACGACACGACCGTATTATTCCGTCAAACACTGATTTGATTATTTTTTAAACCAAAGCCAAACCAAACCAACCAATCAATTCAAATAGCTTACAATACAACACAACAAACGACCGATAAAAAAACCAACCAATAGTACTAAATCAACAGCCAAATTTTTTTTTAATAATTAGAATGAATTGCTGCCGTAAGGAAAAATTTCAATCTGCTATTAAAATAAAGTCAGCGCCATCTATTGATATTTTATGTAACTAAATCATACGCCCACAAACATTCAATGTGTTATTTTATTAAAATTTAATAGAGACTGCAGTGTGTTTTTGTCTTTATTGATATAAGTAGAAATTCTAGCTTTATCTAAATTAAATACGTTTATGTTAATCGCATTCAACTGTTTAAAAGTTTTGAAGCAGTGCTTGTACTTTAAATGGCCATAACTTCTATTTCCCTTAACCGATTTTGATGAAACAAAGATTTTACAACGCTCCTAATTATATGTAATTCACCTGTGAAAACAGCGTTCAAATCTGTTGAGTAGTTTTGAAATTATAACGCACCACACAGACAGAAAGACAGACAGACAAAAAGTGCAAATATTGTTTTTTTTTTTGTTTTTATTACTCTTCTTTAATTGCCCCGTAGAGGTTTTTTAGAAAAATATTTAATGTACAGACACTCGATTTTTACTGTCTTATTATATGTATAGATAGATAAGTACAAAATGCTTTTATATTAATGGAATTAACGCTAAGAGCTTTCTCTAAGTAACAAAATAATTCTAGAAAACAAATAAAAAACGAAAACAGAAAATTCCAGCTACTTTCTAGAAACATTTCTTTACTAAAATATTTAAAAAAAATAGACTTCTAAAAAATAATACAAAACAAAAAAAGGGTAAAAACAAAAGAAGTGATGTCTAGCAGGATTCGAACCCTCTACTTAAAAATATGATCCGCTACCTCTACCGATAGGCCAACATGCTTTGCTTGTTACTGCCGAAATTTCAAATGGGTTTTGTCTATAAGTTTTAAAGCAGTGTTTGAAGTAAATTTTCAATCGACCATAACTTCTTTTTCCCTTAACCGATTTTGACGAAACAAAGTTTTGACAACGCTCCTAATTATATGTAATCCAACTGTAAAAACCGCGTTTAAATCCGTTGAGTATTTTCGAAGTTATAACGTACCAGACAGACATACATACATACATACAGACAGACAAAAATTCCAAAAACTGTCTTTTTGGTTTCTGTTACTCTTTTTTAATCGCACTCAATCAGTTTTTTTGAAATATATTAAATGTACAGACACTCGCATTTTAGTGTCTTATTATATGTATTGATAAGATCGCGCTTGTTCTGTGTTAGGTTAGGACCAAGGAATAAGTAATACAGTATTGGAAGTAATATTATATTTCCTTTGACTTGACTTGAAGTGGACTTGGACCTCTGTAATCAAAAATTTCGTGATTCCTAAGGTAGTCGTTAAAATTTATCTATTTTCCCAGTCTATCTGGTCTTATCTTACATAGTCTATCCTTCGAACCACCAACTGATTCAGCGCGTATTACACAGCAGTTTCAAAGTTGGGCACTCGACATTTCCATTATGAATGAATCTGTCATATCTCAGAGTAAGCTCTGTTGAGAGTCGAAATCAGTGAGTCTGAATGGAGCCGCTATCACAGCCGAGCCGTGCCCCGCCGCGCCGCCAAAAACTATTGTTTTACACTTTAATCGCCATGTCATGTGCGCTCACAAAGCGAAAGCCGCACACTATTAAAGTTACAGTTGAATTATAGTAATATAGTTATATTGTCGGAATTATTTTGATAATTTACGCCCGAATACTCAAACGCTACTCAATTTTGAGAGCTGTTCAAGTATCATGCTGTCACTGTCAGATCGTTGACGTTCAGCGCGACAGCATGATACTTGAGCAGCTCTCAAATTTGAGTAGCGTTTGAGTATTCGGGCATAAGAGAGTCAAATGACCAAATACGATGTAGAAGAACAAAGGTTGCTGACATAGCCCAGCGGATTAACATTTTGAAGTGATAGTGGGTGGGGCACATAGCGTGACGGACCGATGGGGTAGATTCTTGAATGGCAACCACGCCCGGCAAGCCCAGCATCAGACGCCCACCAGCCAGATGTCATGGTCAGATGACCTGAAGAAGGTCGCAGCCAGGCGCTGCTAGTTTCTGGCAGTTTCCAACCGGTCATTTTGGAAATCCTTGGGTGAGACCTATATCCAGCATCGGATAGCCTGCGGTTGCAATGATGATGATGATGTATAAAATCAGTAAATAAATAAAATCTTATTAAACATGATTCTTTGATAACGGTACTAACAAAAAGCTAAATATACATTCAATTAGAAATTACAAGTAAAGCTAGAATCTGCTTTTGTGTCCGAACTATTTAATTAATCTCATCAAGCAATTTTCTATAATTTACACTATTGTGAACAAGAACGCCCAGCTAATTTTTGAAGTTTGCTAAGTAAATTATTACTTTCAGCTTAATCCACTAAGTTCGTCTTACAAACTATCAACTTTTATGATAGCGAATAAATCATAAAATTCTTGTTGCGAATTAGCTTTCTGAATGACTTGTCCAAAATTGGGCACTTTCTTGATAATGAGAATAATATGCATCTCCTTTGAGAATTATGGACTGACATTATTGGCACTGAGAGCACCGATAGCATTATCGCTAAGCTGACATCTAAAGAATTGTACTAAGAATTATACTAGGTATCGCCTTGACTGACTAATAAAGACTAGTGGGGACTTTTACTATCGGGTATGCTATATAGACTTTTTCTAACTACCCCTACTTATTTTGTTCAATATTATTGTCAGTTTCACGATCGTTACATAATGATAATTGACTATTTGTGGCATATGTGATTTGTGATTTTTTTTCATAGGTGATTTTCAACTCAATAAATGTACCAAAACATTTGCTGCATTTTAGGCATCAAAAGGTGTTATTATAATTGTCAAAAACAGTTTCAAATTATACTCTGATCTGTACGATTAGATAAAAAAATTGAATGAAATAAAAAAATAATCGTATTAAGTATACAACCTTACTAAAGAACATTTTAGAATCTAAAAATATGTATAAAGTACATAATAATATTTAAAAAAAGTTAGACCAGTATCTGTACACGTTTCCTTTAAGTAGCAAAAAAATATGTTTCAATAGATATCATATTCCATTAATGGTACCTAATAGAATAGAATATTACTTATGTGATGATAATATGATACTAACGTAATGAGAAAAATGGATATCAAAGTGGAATAAACAGATTATTATATTGGAATTCTTCAAAGAATACGTTTTGTAGGTAGAAAGTTGTATTATATGATTTCATTGTATGGTATAACTTCATATTTTAATGGATCTTGGGCTGATTTTGACTTTCTTCAACTTTTCAAATTATAGAGAATTTCTTTTGTAAAATTAATGTCGCTTTTATATCAATTATATATAACTTTATGATATATACAGATAAACTTCCAACTTTAAATAGTGATGATCGCATTTGGATCGTGTTCTGAGTCCTGGAAAAAGTTATATCAAGTTAAATGTTTTGCATACATACACGCATGAGTTTGTTTTTCAAGTTTTTTTTATTGATCATTTTGACTTTTTTAAATTAAGTAATAAATAGCTGCTTTTATTTGTAATATCTATATATAATATTTTAGTTTTAACTGAAAGAGGTCATTAGCGATAAGTCCGCCTTTGGTCGACCGTGTTCACCATAGTGATCGGGGGGTTACATTTATGTGACCGTAATTTTTCTAAACAATAGGTGCAATTAAATGTATTTTGTTGTGTTGTACAGAAAATCAGATCTACTAACCGCAGCGCCTACGCCTACTTGGCATTGTTAATGATCTACGAAGTGCTACGATTGCTACGAGTTACTGCTACGAAGCTGTTGTGATATTACCTAGACGTCCTAGACTTATTATTTGAAAATGAATGAACTACTTAATTAATTAATGAACGCCCATTTATATACAAAAACTATAATTTTTGAAAGGGTTTATTCAATAAGTCTCTTGGAATGGATAATGATCCCTTTATATTAAAAAAGAATTTAAATACTTATATGAATAAAGTGTAATCAAATTAGTACTATGTTTTTGATATGGAAATAGCGTCGTGTGTTGTTTTGGCTTTTAGCTACCTTTTTATTTAGACATTAAAAAAGCGTACAAAATATATATAATTACTATACTATATATAATATACTATAATTTCTTCCTTCATTGGAAGGTACATAAGTAACCGTTAGAATATAGTAGTCACGCCATTTTCTCAAACCTTTGCCGAATGTCAAACATATAGGGTTACACAGCGTTGTCTCGCCTCCTAATGGACACTTATAAGGACAAGTGAGGCCTTTTGTGGCCCTATGTTTTGACACCCTCTCCTAAAAGAATAAAGGCCAGTATCACAAGGATGTATTGTTCGCTATTGGCGTGTGATCCCGTTTACCCTAAATAAATATATTATACAAGTGACATCTTCCATAATATCATGAAAAAGGGTGTAATAAATATATACTTAATTAATGAATAGTGATCAAATTATCAATAATAGTTTATCGAAGGGGAAACTGATAGTGTGAATAAGAATACTGAATTAATTTTTATTTATTTGTAATATTATTGACAACATGTTATTTTTTAAAATTATATGCATTGTTTTATTAAAATATTGTAAGAATGCATTCCCTATACTTCAAAATTTAATAAATAAAACAACAACAACAACCTTCGTCAAAATTCGGAGCAAAAATTCAAAATTGTGAGAAAGCGATTACATTTAGAGAATAAAAACATTATAAAAATGCTTTGTTTACTAACACATTCTAAGCAGCTGGTAAATAATCCTTTTTGCGTGAATCAATCTCACACTTGATACCATCTACAATTTAAAAAAAATAAATCAAATGAAATCACTTTTATTTGCGGTAAATAGGGTTTACAATGTTCTTAAAATATTTGTGGTAAGGATTTATATTTTTCTCAAAAAGCTATTTTAACTATTTTCAACGATCATTAGTGTTGTAGCTTAACATAGCCGTATTCCTATATACACCGAACCAAGGAATCATATGGATTATTGGACAGTCCAATAATATCTTGTCTTGAGGTCAGAGCAAGGTCTTTTATTTATTGAAATTATTATGGTAAAAAAGTCACAATTAGGAGACAATGCTATTTGACAATATCTTTATATTAAATGCGAAACTTTAGGTGGTCTTTAGTGAGTTTCGATGTTTGTTACATAACCTACATTTCAACCGTTGAGCAGTTTATAATTAAATTTAATAGGGTTTGACTAGATGCAGGACATAGGCTACATTTTGGCGCTATATAAAGTAAGTACGACGTGGATAAAGCCGCAGACAGTAGTTAGTTATAAATATGAAGAAAAATATTCCCACCTCCTTAGTGCTGTCGACGTTTCTTCAACAAACTACGTAGCTCTCGTGTTTGTCACTCCCGTAGTACATTTCCGTGTAGCGTTCCCGACGGAAACAGCCTTTTAGTGTTCACCAACAAATGCAAAGAAAATTCCATTTGACTCGCTTACTGCGCAAGCCCTATGGTTACTCACTTTTTATTAAGTTTGTATAAAAGTTTTTAAAATGACAAATGTAAGTGTTAATACTACTTGTTAGTTTACTATTGCACAAGTAGGTGGGTAACGGTAGGCTTTGTATGTATAAGCTATAAGAGTTTGATTGCAATAACTTTGCAAATATATAAATTAAATTCAAGTTTTAAAATAAGTTGTTTGTTTTAAATTTCAATACGGCAATAATATCTGCTTATGCGGCCATATGCCTGTTGAAACAATGGCTTTTCAAAGCGCACGCAAAGTATATGATCAGCTATTACAGTTTACAATATACCTACAGCCAGAAGTATGGACAGACATCGATGGCTTCGTCATAGATTTGGTGAGATTTAAGCACTTAAAAGGCGCCTTAAAAAAGTACAATGTATTTGAATCATTCCGACGTTGAATACCACATATTATAACTATATATATAATAAACGATATAAACGTGGCCCAAAAAAGATTTCACTTAATAAAACTAATATTAAATTATATTAATCTAGTAGTTTGTCGCAAATAGCGTATATATTCGTCGATATAATAAGATCTCCCATGATGTATGATTAATGAAATGTCTGCGAAAGAAAATTATCCGGCGTGTATCCCGGATCGGATGTGATACAATGTGATTGCCTTACATTTCTCCTCTTTTCGTCTTTACATGTTATTATCGAGCCGATATCCGGCTTATTGCGGATTTCCTTCTGCGTATTTTTAGCACCCTACGAACTAGTTGGCTCTGTGAGCTGTAGACCTCGTGACCACATTCTGTTATGTACCAAATTATTATTATAATATTTTTATTGAAACACGACATGAAATAAAAATTAAATAAAATTCCTTTGTCATTTCGTTGGCACTTCAAAAACAAAATGGTAGTAAGAGGCATGAAGGCGTGTTACTAAAGCAAATCCATTGTTATCTGTGAAAGATGAAAATGGTTTGCAAACCGAAACCGGCAAGGAAACATTGAGAGTGATGTATATTACTCACTTTCCAGGTTGCATTGAGACAACAGTTGATCAGCAAGATCTCAACTGCCTGGAATCTGTGGAGGTGAAAACCTTCAAAAGAGACTGGGAGGTGGCAAAGAAGGTAGTAGATGACGAGAAATTAAAATGGGCCGTGGGAACCTTGCAGACGTACAAGGCACCAGGACCAGAAACCTACCTACCCGATATTCTTGCAACAAGGAATCTCCATACTAGGTCCACATCTATGTAGACTATTCAAAGCCTGCATAGCATTTGGGTATATTCCAAAAGCGTGGAGGTTGGTTAATGTGACGTTTATTCCTAAGCCAGGAAAAGCGACATATGATGAGTCTAAATCCTTTAGAGCTATAAGTCTGCAATCTTTCTTGTTGAAGGTATTGGAGAAAATGGTGGATAGATACATTAGAGATGGTCCACTTAAGAAGCATCCGCCCAACAGTATGCAATGCGCCTATCAGCCTGGTAGATCGACAGAGACAGCCCTACACTATGTAGTGAACCAAGCTGAGAAGGCGCTCGAAAGTAAAGAAATATGTCTGGGGGCCTTCCTCGATGTAGAGGGGGCATTTGACCAGACCACATTTGAATCTATCTGCAGAGCGGCAACGGTACACGGTATTCCGGAAACACTGCAGATGGATGAACAATATGCTCAAAAGTAGGATAATTACAACCGAGCTTATGGGGGATAAGCTATCGGCGGTGACGACTAAGGGATGTCCGCAGGAGGGAGTACTATCTCCGACCCTGTGGAGCCTGGTTGTGAATTCTCTGATAGCTATTCTAAATAAAGGGCCAGTAGTAGCGGTTGGTTATGCAGATGACATTGCCATCCTTATTAATGGTAAAGTTCCTAATACGGTAAAGGATTTAATGAATAAAGCTTTGGTGGATGTACAGAAATGGTGCTTAGAAAATCACCTGAGTATAAACAACAGTTATACCCTTTACAAGGCTCCGGAATCTGACGAGACTAAACAACCTCAGGATGAATGGTACGGAGATTACATTGACCAAGGAGGTTAAGTATCTAGGTGTAACACTGGACAAAGAACTGACTTGGAACACACATGTTAACAATATTATAACAAAGGCCACAAGAGTATTTGGCATGTGTAGAAGTACATATGGTAAAACATGGGGACTTAAACCGTATATTGTACGATGGCTGTACGATATGATGGTGAGGCCTATTCTGACCTACGGAGCACTAGTATGGTGGCCGAAGGTCCAACAGGTGACATGTATAAATGCCCTTAGAAAGCTACAGCGGATGGCCTGCTGTGCTATCTCTGGTGCGTTTACTACTACACCAACGGTATCCATGGAAATTATCCTAGAAATGCCGCCACTACATCTATATATAGAAGGATCCAGTAATCCTTTAATAGGACCTGAGCCCTTCGTAGGGCTGGCATATGGAACGGCAATTACAGCTGTCAAAGAAAATGTCGGGAGGACACAAAAGGCGGAATGGAATACACTGAGTGGACTCGCACACTCGAAGGCGACGATTGGTGCCAATGGCACCTGGTGGCATAGGGAGGTCTGTAGGTATAACAGAACACAGACAAGAACAATAATAGGAGCTCTGACCGGACATTTTGAAAACCGCAGTCACCTCTTTAAACTGAAACTTGTCGACAGCCCCGAATGTGGGGCATGTGCAAAAGCAGAGGAGTCCATGAGCCACATTTTGTGTTGCTGTGACTCACTGGCCAGCAAGCGAATGGACCTCTTTGGAGCAGCGTACCCTGACCTGGAGGACTATAGGCACTTCGCACCAGGTGATGTTCTGAAGCTCATGCAGTCCTTCTTCAGAAATCCCAGTGTGTGTGAGTAAGGGATGGGGTAAGTACAAAAGGACCCAAAGGTTCGACGTGCTTCCTTTAATTTAGGACCCATATTTAAGATAAGATAAGAGGCATGAACTCTATGACGTCAAACGTTCGAAGATCAAAATCTTTGAAACTTCGATAGAAAACAAATTCAGTGTCTAGTGATTATAAAATTATAAAATCACTAAGTTTACGAGAATAGCTATCCAGCTATAGGATGGGTGTTCATTATTACTTCAAGCACTAAAGACAGAATGGAATTGGCTAAATCTAAAGCATGACAGGTTGATGAGTTGACTTATACCGTGATATAGATCAGTTTTTATCCTGAATTTTTACAGGATTAAAAACTCAGCTAAAAACTGAGCACATCGTGTTAATAAGAAACTAATATTTAGTAATTTAAAAAAATACTGTGTCACTATTGACGGCGATCCGTCCAAATTACGGCCACGCTTTAAGTTGCTTAGCGAGCATTTTAATGTTAATTAAATTTATCTCACGAAACTCCACAAAAAATTACAAAACAAATGTTACTTATTTCATACTTTCATCTTATAGTGCACAATCAGTAGCATATATAGCAAATCCGCACTATCAAAGAGACGTAAATCGAAATATGTAAGTTCACTAATTTCTTAGGTTGCATCTCAACTTCGTGTAGTTTGTAACTAAGAAAGTTTCGAGCATTAAAACTACAACTTTTCTCTTAGCAAAACTTAAAGTTACTTGTATTGTGTGTTCGTGTATCAAAGACAAGTCATCGACATTTAGCATTACCTTTAAATTTTCATTTTTAGGGTTCCATACAAAAATGTAAAAACGGAACCCTTATAGGATCACTCGTGCGTCTGTCTGTCCGTCCGTCCGTCTGTCGCAGCCAATTTTCTTCGAACCTACTGGACCAAAACAGATAAAATTTAGTAGGATAGCGTAAACCTGTGACCCAAACACAGATGTGCATAATAAATAAATATTTTTTTTTTAAATAAGGGTCATTTTCGGGGAACAAGAAATTTAAAAAAAAAGTTTATCAAACCTTACCGTGTTATATATCAAATGAAAGGGCTTGTTATGAGGATCTCAAATATATATTTGTTAATATTGTAACATAAATAGTTTCGATTTTATTCATGAATGAAGACCCTGCTTAATCAAAGGTTGACTGTTAGACAATGCTCCTAGCATTAAGTCCGCCTATTGTGCGATACATTGTATTTTTTGCAATAAAGGTTTAAATAAATAAATTAAATAAAATTGATCATTCACCACCTCACCTCCTGATCTCCGAAACGACAGAGTCTAAAATTTTGAAAAAATACAAGATATAGTTCATGGCCTGTAGATTACAGGAAAACCTACAAGAATTCTATTAATTGACAATTAAGTGGTAAATTCAATATAAAACGTTAACTAACGGAAAATAGTTCACTAAAACATTACTAGAAAGTAGTAGTTTGTTGACATACCACAATTAAATATATAAACTGACATTGGCATTGTGCGGAACCCTCTCCTCGCGTGTTCAACTCGCACTTAACCGGTTTTATATTTATACGTACGATATTCAAGACTATACGACGGTCAATCTCGGTAAATATAACCATGTCGTAACAGGACATAAAGGGATTCATTTTAAGAATATTTAATCTACAGTCCATATAAGTAAAATCCATATTATTCCCCCAAACAATCGCAACTTGTGTTTATTAAATACAAACTGTGAACATCCCGCCTTTAACATTTATGAAATCAAATGTAATTAAATTAAGGTTTAGACAATAAGAGGAAATACTCGTGGCGGCGCGATTTGCTGAGGCATTATAAAATTTAATTTTAATCCGTCGGCGCAAATAAGATAGGATTTCACCCTTGCTTATCTGGGTTGCGGAACGGTTCCGTAGCATAATGTGCTTTATATCTTTAGGAGTCTCCATTACCTGAAAACAACACATGATATCATTGAGTTTCACCTCTTATATGAAACACAATTTTGAAAATTCAATTTTGTAAATAGTCGATGTTCTATCAGATGTTCCAACGACCTTGTTAAGGTTGCAGAGCATTGCTAGGACCTTAGGGTCCTACATCCAGCAGTGGACTTCTTGTTGCCTAAATGATGAAAGAAGCTGGGCTTCTTGACAAATCTAACACGAGTACTGGCTACTATTTTTAATATTTCTGTAAGTTATTTTCTTATTTTTTTTACTCTTAGTTATATTCATTTCATATCAGTTATTTTTATATATTTACAAAATAAAAACAATATTAAAACATATAAAAAACGTTTTAGTTATTGCTATACTTAATAGATACTTGTAAATAATGAGCCATTTGATGCGCTTCTAAAACAAAGCTTTTTGAAAAAAATGAAGTGTATATAAATACATTTTTAAAATCCTTTATGTTATAAAAAACTAAATATTAAATATCAATATACGTATTTTCGTATTTAATGTAATTAAAGATTACATGCCTACTGCCGTTCAAAAAAAATCAGAATGCATTGTTATTCATAGTCGAACTCATCTTAATAAGAAAACGTGTATCTAATACGGTGTTTGATATTCGCATCATCTGTGTATGCGGTGTCGTAATGGAGGAGAATCACAATATCTCGTTATAGGCGGAGAAACAAAGAAAGGCGCGTGCCTCGAATTCCAAGCCTCGGTGAGACAGCCTCCAACACTACGAAATCCTTCGAAAGTACGTAGCGTATGCCCGATGCTTCTTTACTAAGGAAAAACTGTTTATTTACCTCATAACGCGCTTAGACGTTACTTTTTGTTATGGGGATATGTTTGATTCTGAATTATTTGTTTTGCGTGGCGCACAAAGTCTGCTTAAAATAAGTTGTTACGTGCGATTTCAATGCGTTTGTCTAACTTACCTAGAAACAGCTGAGTAAATTTCAACCTTTGTTTTGAATCAGTTTATATCCGCCCTGAAATATTCGTATAAGCATAATGCATTTTGCATAGATGTATTTATTTTTCTATTAGATATTTGTGTTAATGGTATCTAAGTTCTATTGTTAGTTTCTGTAAGTGAAAACTTGTAATTGGCCATATTTACTTCTACCGTATGTTCTATCATTGTAAAATTAGCTGTAAGTTTTCCATAAATATAAAAATAAAAAATAAAAAAATAAGAGTCAAAGCAACACAAGCGAACCAAAGAGCCAAGTCATAATACTAACTGTGAAAAAATTTGAGGTGGTTTGATTAATGGAAATTACATTATTTTACAATACAATTTATAAATATGTATATTGTGGTAAATTAATTATCTATATCAATTAAAAATATATTTTAAATAACTCAGTTGTTTTTTTATGATATACCAATATTAAAGCAATAATAACTATCCGTAATGATTGGAACGTATTACTTAGTAATTAAGGAATACCTATGTAATATAACCCTCAAAGCTTTGGATTTAAATGAAAACTTGGATAATATCGGACTAATCTCAAGTTTGATAGCCTCGCAACAAGAGAAGCAATCAGTACTTGTCCAAGTGATACGCCCAATAATTTAGTGAAACTTCACAGTCACTTCATTGCTTCATCTTAACTTTAATACAGCTTCCTAAAACATAAACTTTACGTTGTGAATATTTTGGGTTCTATTTTAATGTGGTAGAAAATAATAGTGTGAACACAATATATTAGGTGTCAATTGTAAATTTATTGGGATGTTCTATGATAAGACCATCTTTTCAAATTAAAAAGGCGATCAAGTACTTATTGCCTCATTGTGGTAAAACATTTTGACGGTAAATAAAATCTTGACTAAAACATTCACATTCAACACAACGTGCAGACTATCTTAGAAACAAATTGAAAGAGCTCATCACTAATACTAAAACTGGAAAAAGCATATAATAATTAAACATATAAATTTACAACACTTCTTCCTGTTATTTGAAACTATTGCATTGAATCAAATAAATATGATTCACAATTGTAGTTTCAGTATTAAATTAGCATTGAGAAGGTCTACGTCACGCAAACGGCCCACGCTACTCCTTAACCTAATTCTGGCATTCATTTCGCCAGTTCAATCGTAAAATTTTAATGGCTGTACGAAACGCTCGGTCCATGGGGATGGAAACCGAAGTGTCTCTCGGATCAACTCGAACAATTATACATCTGGCTATAAATATTTGAAGTATTTATTTATAATTTGCATCTATTGATTTGTTGTGTATAATTCCACCGTGAAAAATGAACCCTTATGCAAGAGTTTTTCTTCTTCCAACTCGTTTAACTCAACAAACCTCCTCCATAATCTAAATTGCTAGTTAGTTTCTTTCAAACAGGTATGTTTTCCTGCCTGATTTTCAATCTTTTCCTACTTTTCACAAAATATACAAAATCCTTCTACTTAATAATATACATTTCTATTGTTGTGTTTTGGATATTTGTCTTAGTGGATTCTTCTTCTTAGCGTGTCAATGTTCACCTTAAATACCCTTGGATGCCTAAAACTGGGCTACCTTTACACCCATAGTGGATTTTAATCATATTATGAATATTGGCTTAAACCCTGAATTATTAATATAAGATTTATGTGAACCAGCCAAATTCATGCGACTAAATCTAAGAATTGAAACCTGATCAGTCAGGTATTTACTTGATCAATGGCAGTTTAAACGAAATCGCAACATTATATCGTTCTATTCCATCAACGTGTTAGAAGTTAAATTACTCCAGTTTATTGCCACGTACGTTAAAGTGCGTCTGAAATAAATCCGTTCTGTACTCATTTCTTAATTGGATTCTCAAGTTTATTATTTAGACTGATCTTCTTTGAATAGTCTTCATTTTACGACATTGGATACGTTTAACGTTTTAAACTGTAACAATTTGCATAGTAGCTTGTGATGAAATAACCATCGTTATATTATTATGAGGATTACAATAACAATTCAAAACCAATTTATCCAGTGTAGCTCACAAATTTTATTTTATCCGCATCAATTTATTCAACCTTATCTATTATTATAAAAACAACTATAGAAAGCAACTTTGTAGAATAGCGATTTTGATCTCATCCAAGCCATGTAATGGCGACAGAGATTGTTGGAGCGATTTTAACAACTGCCGTTTACTACATGCATCCGACTATATATACGGACCTCCGGAAGCGCCCATAAAGCGAACGTTAAAACGACGACTCTTTTTACACTTTATTATCATTGGATGTGAGCGGCGGCTCAGATTCCATCGCAATTTACCACGCCGCGAAGACGCTCCTGGCGGACGCGTTTTATAGTAAAATCGATATAACTGATGGTGGGCTCGAAGTCCGAAACGTCATGGCTTATGAACTCCGGTTTACGATGGACATCGCATCGCCATTTCGATGTTCACACAACTATAACGACAGCCTTTACTTTTTGATATTTATTTTTATTGAGACCAGAATTTTCATTACATTTATGTACTGCACACATAAACGTAGGTTTAATCATTATCTTATAATCTATATCGGACTTACGAGCACCAATCATTGTTATGCTAATAACGTATTGTGAGTTATAGCTGAATTGACGCCCGACGCCGGATCGTGGAGATCGAGTTACGCAAGTTTCGACCAAGTTTTAAGACCCTACCGAAGGCCTCTTACTAACTATCTTCCTTAACGCCTTAGTTAAGAAGCGCCTTATGAGAACTTTGACGCCGAGATTGAGGAAGCTATTACGGGATCCGTTCAGATAGATATAAGCAGGATGTCACTTCCACGCTCGACTTTGTGAAGTTGTTTACTTTGATGGTTCAAACTTTCGGCTAATTTATCTGAAGAGACTGTATTACTAGAGCCTCGAACTTCAGAATCAGAATAGACTTTATAATCGAAATCTTTACGCCTTAGAAATTGGCGATATAAATCAAAAACAAAAGTTATATCGAAATTTAAAAAAATTGTATCGTTCGTACGTAATAAGGGCCTAGTAGATTTAGGATTGTCCAAAATACATTAGGGGAAGAAAAGGGAGATTAAACATTATCTCCAACAATATTTGTGTAGTGCAGTACAGTTACTAGGCGGAGTTGGGCATCGGATCGGGCAGTGGTTGCATCCTGCTCTATCATTACTTCCGCTCCGCTCTCAACTGGGGCAATCGATACGACGGGCGGGGGGTGCCCCGTCGCGCCCGCCAGAGCCGCTTGGATCTCCGCGCATCACTCGTGTGACAATCGCTCACGCTTCGCTCGTCCGTCGCTCACCATGTGCACTCCACTCTACATACTAGGACGAACTCTATTGTTTGTGCTAAAAACGTAAACAAAAAAATGTACTTAATACAATAATGTTTCTTGTTATGGTTGACTGGTAGATAATGCTTTTAGCATTAAGTCCGCCAATTGTATTGGCATTATTTACTTGTGGTACAATAAAGTTTTAAATCAATAAAATTTTATAACTCAAAATCGGTATTAAAATAAACTTAATAAAGTTTTACATCAAAATCTAAAAATATTACTTATGTTCAAGTTATTATATTATATAATATATTTAATTAGTAGGTACCTAAACTTTATCATTAATTCACACAGTATATAGAAATGGTTTTATGTTTTCATATCACACACTGACAGACAGAGGGGGTCCCTCTGCAAAAGTATTAGACCGCCGGTCATACTGCTTATACTTGTGTACGTGTTGGTTTTGATATCTTTTTCAAATGATTGCGTAGAGACGTGTGTGTATCAATAATGCATTAGTGTTAATAATTATTGTGTGTGTTACCCACATGTTACCTTATCCCGTCCCGCGCGCAGAATGTTGCAGACGTTTTCACGTAGAAATAAGTGCGCGTAGCGTCTCCGGTTGGTTGAATGCTCTAAGCCTAGACTAGATCTATGTGATATGGGATTGCTAGATAGACATATTTTACTGTTCATCAATTGATTCGGATATAGCAATGAACCAAAATTGTTTAAATTTGTTATCTAATAATCACTCTTTCAAGTTAACAAGTAGGACAAGTAGGAAGTGTTCCGTGAATAAGCTCCTGAATATGGGTCTTTCGTCGTTTCGCACCACAAGCGATTCGAACCGCGGTGCGAATCGCCCAAGAGCCATTTTTGAATGGGTTCTTTCGCACCGCAGTTGTTGTAGCGGTTCGAAAGGCCCAAAGTATTTTTTGGAATGGGTCGATTCGGACCACACGGCGAAACAATCCAATACTCTTTGCGTGGGGGCGATTTGGACTCATATTAAAAATTAAAGTATTTGAATTATTTATTTGTACAGATAAGAAGAAAAATGAATAGTGATAAAAAAAGCGAGATAGTATGTAAATATTATATTTATGAAAAAATATAAAATTTCAACATGGCATAATCATAGATTGAATCACTAACAGTCTAAAATCAACAAAAATATAAAACTTGTAAACTAAAACTAAACTTAAAACTAAGGCGGCGGCGATGTTCACAATAAAAAAAAACTTAGTGGGCTTATGATATCAATTTGTAATTTAAGAATTTGACTCGCTCGCCCGACCTCGTGCCGTATGGTCACGTTTCGTTGAGCTCCGCGATTTTTAATTCTTTAAAAATAGTTTTTCCTCGGTTTTTCTTCATTTTCTTTTTAAGTGCTGTGCTATATACACTTATAGTGATAGTGACACGGTGAATTGTGCGAATTAACGCTTATTTTCGGTATTTTTAGTGTCTAAGTGTGGACCATTGCGGGCAATCAGGACAAGGACCTGCAGCTAAGTTTTCATCGACTTTTCCCCTTTTTTATACATTTCACTAATTGTTTATAATTTTTCTCAAATTTTGCCAATTTTTAAGTGCTTTTCGATAATTTTACATCTAAAAGTAGGTAGTGATTATTTTTGTTTACATCTTGCTAACCGAATTTAACCGAAAACAGTTTTGTGACATTTGCTGTCAGCTGTTATTGACAGTTGAAATTGAAGTTGACAATAGCATCTTCTTGCTCGTCGAAATTTTGCTGTCAGCTGTTAATGACAGTTGAAATTGAAGTTGACATTAGCACCTTTGCTCGTCAAAATTTTTTGGCACTGGAGGCGAGGACATTTAAGCTTATTTTGAACTCTTTAGCTATAAGTGGTGATGGTAGTTTAGGTTAAGTTCTCGGTATACAGTAAACTGACACTAGATTTATCCAGTAACATATTTAGAAATATTATAAGTATGTCGGACGGCTCAGACGACGACGGGGGTCCATCCCGCATCAGGACCCCGACCCGCGACCCCTTTAAGCCTAGGGACTCCTTACTGAGGACCCCACCAGGAAGGCGACTATCCATTCTAGAGGATAACACGTCGAAAAGCCTGATGGCAGCAGTGGTCGTGGAGACGGTGACGAACGTCCTAAGAAGATTATCTCCTGAGCTTCATGAAGATTCCCCGCCAGCCAAGGGAACGAAGGCCCCCTCGACAACCGCCGCTAGGAAGAGGGCATCGGCGGCTAAGCGCGCGTTGGCGTCCCCAGAAGAAGTCGGCTCTGCGAAGTTGTCGAAAAGAGTACCGACTCCAACGAGCTCATTGATGCCCCCGGAACCACCAGTGTCGGAATTTGGTACACCCTTCTCGTCCGATAGCGAAGCAGACCCAATGTCCGAAGAAGGAACAGACGACCTGCACGCTCTAACTGCGCGTCAACTTCTATCTAGGGCCCATAAGGAGGCGAAGGGGGTGGCCTCCATCGCGGGTGGCCCCACGAGTAAGTTGAAGAAGTCGGACCAGAGTAATATAAACGGCCATGTAAGCACCATTCTGGAAATCGTTGCCCACCTGGCGCTCGTAGCTGAAGAGGGCAAGAAGGACATCAAGGTGGCCCAAACGGAGAAGAAGGCCATTGATGAAGCGCGAGAGCGCGAGAAACAAAGGGCCGCCCAAGCAGAGGCGGCCAGAATCGAAGCGGAGGCAGCCAAGGCTCGCGCAGAGGAGCAGGCGGCGGCGGACAGGGCTGCCGCGGCCATCACTGCAGCGTCAGCAAGCGGTGACGGGACTTCCTACGCCGAGAAGGCGAAGAAGAAACCGGCAGGACCAATTATTGCTATATACCCTACAGACGCGGATATCAAGAGCGCAGAGGAGACAAAGAAGATTCTGAAAAGCTCCGTTACCCCCGCCCAGCTGCAGATACATGTGGACAAAGTGCGCAGGGTCGGCAACGCGGGCGTTCTCGTGCAAACGAGAACAAAAGAGGATATGGCCAAATTGAGGACCGCACTCCCGGCTACCCTTAAGGCCAATGAGCTTCAACATCGGACCCCGCTCCTGTGTATCAGGAATGTTGACGGGAAGGATCTGACACTCGACGAGTTGCTGCCGATGGTTCATGACCAAAACTTTAGGAACGACTCCACTTGGACCCTTCAAAAGTTGAAGGACAACTGCCGCCTGGCCTTCAAGAAGAGCAAACTCGGAGGCAGGATGACGACGTTCGTCCTTGCATGCTCCCCGGCCCTGCGCTCTACGCTGAAGGTGATGGGCAAACTAGCCATAGGCTGGGATGTGTGCCCAGTCGATGACTTCACAACGGCGATAAGGTGCCATAGGTGCCAACAATACGGCCACCCAGAGAAACGCTGCAAAGGCGATAAGGTGTGTGCTAAGTGCGGAATTGTAGGCCATGATAGCAAAGGGTGCAACGAAAAGAACACCGTGTGCGCTACTTGCAAGCGATTTGGCAGAGGCGAGCTGCACAGTCATGAGACTGGCTCTAGAGATTGCCCAGCCCGCATTCATGCGGAGAACAGGATGAAGGAGGACACTTCATCCTATTAATGGATTACGGCCCAAATATGAAACCTACAAAACTCAAGCTAGGCCAGGTGAACCTGGGCGGGGGTATGCTTGCCACGACCGAGATTCCACAGGTAGCCGAAGAACTGGATTTAGATGTAATACTAATTCAAGAGCATTACTCCCGACTTCGGGAAGAAGAAGCGAGTAGGTTCCTCCAGTGCGGCGGCACGGGTGCCAAGGCGTGTATCTACATTCGGCGCGCGGACATCCCTTGCGCCTTCCTCCGCCACCTGTCGGGGACACACTGTACTGTGTGTCACTTGCAGGTTGGCGGTGGGGGCGTGTACGTGGTGTCCGCGTATTTCCAGTACAGCGACGATGTGGATGTGCATCTTGAACATCTGGGTAAAGTTTTGGACGCCCTTAAAGGGAAAAATGTCATCATAGGTGTGGATTCTAACGCCCACTCACCAATGTGGTTCTCCAACGAGAGACAATACACAGGACGCGGGCCAGACGTCACGCACCGCAAGGAGTCTGTGGAGGCGTTTATCCTGGCGAGAGGTCTAGAAGTGGCCAATATGGAGGGAGAACCGCACACATTTCAGACATCGAACGGAGCGTCAAATATAGATCTTACGCTTACTACCAGAGGTATTCCGGTGGCAGAATGGAAGGTGAGGGTGGGGTTGATTGAGAGTGATCACCGACTAATTACATTTGTCGTGGCAAGCGAGGTCGCTTCAAACGACGAGCCTCTAGAAGAGCCCATAAGACTACGGGATCGTGGTGTGTGCTGGGAGCGCTTCGAGCGTGTCATACATGGGCGTGTAGGAGACATAAAATGGAATTGCCCAGCGGGAGAGGTCTGCGAGCAATTTACTAATTTGATACTACGCGCAGCGAGAGAGACGTTAGGCGTGGTTAAATCGAGAAAGACAGGTAAGGGGTATGAATGGTGGACTCCGACGCTAAGCGGTCTGCGCGCGAAGAACAATAAATTACGGAAACGTTGGCAGTCCCTCCGTAGGGTGGGGGGGCATAGAGAGGAAACTGCACGAGACGAGTTCCATGCGCATAGGAGTAGGTATAGGGCGGCCATGGAGGAGGCGCAGCTTTTGCATTTCAGGAAGATCGCTGACTCCGGTGACTTGGACCCCTGGGGACAAGCGTACCGGGTCGCGAGCGGGCGGCACAGACCGCCCAGTAATGTTATTAATGGTACGGAATACGCACAAGGTTATGCTGAGGATGTGGACGGGGCCATGCACGGTCTCATGTGTGCGCTGAACCCGGATGACGACGTGTCTAAGGACTCCGCGTACCACAGACAGGTGCGTCGTGTGGCTTCGTTCATACCGTCAGGAGAAGATGCGCCTTCGCCATCGGATGAGGACATAGGGGACATAGTTAGAGAACTTCCCAGCACTGCTCCGGGGATCGATGGGATCAGCGCACGTATTATCCAGCATGTCTGGAAAGCCGCGTCCGTAGAGTTCTCGGAAATGTATAGGCGATGTGTCAAGGAGGGCTGCTTTCCGAACGTATGGAAGGACGGTAGGCTAATTGTCTTGCCCAAGGGCAACGGCAAGCGGCTTACCGACCCGAAAGCGTACCGCCCCATCGCGCTGTTGCCGATTCTAGGTAAGGTTTTAGAACGTATCTTGATAAAATGCGCTCCGCAGATGACCAGAGGTCTTTCAGAATGTCAGCATGGCTTCACGCGAGGTCGGTCGACGGTAACCGCGCTAAATTCCATCTTTGGCGCGGCTCGGGATAGCTCGTCTAAGTACGTTCAAGTGATCTTCTTAGACATCTCTGGTGCCTTTGACAACGCCTGGTGGCCGATGATCCTGCTGAAGGCAAAAAGGGGAGGGTGCCCACCAAACATCTATAAGATGCTGGTGGACTACTTCACTGGACGCCGTATCGGCATGTTCGTTGGAGGAAGGGCCTTGTGGAAGACAGCAACAATGGGTTGCCCGCAGGGATCGGTGCTGGGGCCCATGTTATGGAACCTGCTCATGGACGACTTGCTTCGGCTCCCGCTTCCGGCGGGGGTTAGGATTGTGGCGTATGCCGACGACGTGACCATCTTGATCGAAGCTCAATCCCGAGCGAGCATAGAGACCTCTGCCTCTGCTACTTTGAAGCTCGTTGGCCAATGGGGGGAGAGGAACCGACTGGAGTTCTCGTCGAGTAAGTCCGCCACTATGACAATCAAGGGGAAATTCCAGCGGCCACCTGTCATCAGGTTCGGTGGAGCTTCTATCAAGAACGTCACGTCGGCTACGGTCTTGGGAGTGGTGGTCGACTCGAGTCTCTCGTTCGCGCAGCATGCGTTGTCGATAGGGATGCGCGCGGCAAATTGCTTCGGCAAGATGTCACGGGTATCGGCAACCTCATGGGGTATTCGGTACAGGGCACTCCGGGTCCTGTACAAAGGCACTTACATCGCCACGGTAACGTATGCTGCGGCGAGCTGGTTCCATCGTGCGTCACTGCACGTTGTGCGGAGCGCGCTCCTGCGCACCCAGAGACCCGCCTTGATCCTTCTGACCAAGGCGTATCGTTCGACAAGTACTGCCGCTCTACCAGTATTGGCTGGTGTTCTGCCGGCCGACATCGAGGTGGGCCGTGCTGGTAGGTTAGGGGAAGCACGCGAATCCGCGGTTACCCGGGAGGAGCTACAGCGCGCGAAACGTAGCATTGCGGAGACCGCACTGGCCACATGGCAATCGCGTTGGGACGCATCGACCGATGGTAGGGAAACATATCGATTTTTCCCGGATGTGGCGGGTCGGCTCAAGGCAACTTGGGTCGAACCGGACTATGAGACCTCTCAGATCTTGTCCGGACACGGCTGCTTCAGGGGTAGGCTCCATCGCATGAAGCTTTCGGACACCTCAGCCTGCTTCTGCGAGGAAGCGGTCACTGAGGACGTCCATCACGTACTTTGGGAATGCCCGATTTATGAGGAGGCGCGTAGGGAACTATTAAATAATGTTGTCCCGCTCGGGGTGGGCCCAGTCTACTATTGCGATCTCGTGGGATCTGAGGCGAACTTTAAGCGGCTAAAAGAATTCTCGCATCGGTGGCATAAAATTCGAAGCGGCCTCGAGAGGGGCATAACTTGAAAAGTAGGAGCACATTAAGAATACTGCCACAAGCAGACAAAGAAGACGAAGAGAAAAACTGAAACTGTGACAAACTCAAAGACCTAGAAGACAGAAGCTGGCCTCTGGCCGAGAAGGCAAGCGAGGCGTACTTGTGAACGTAAGCCCCCTAAGGATGGGGGAGAGTTATTAAAATGCAATGATTGCATAGATAGGCGACACTATAGAGAACTTGTAGGGAGATCAAGCAGGTGCGACTGGAAAGAGATGCGAAATGCTAGTACAGCGCACTCTCCCGAGATTCGGCTCGTATAACCGAGAGGTTGGTAGAGCCATGGGAGGTGGAGGGAAGTGTGCCTGGTTGTACTACCTATATGAGATGTATAATTAAAATACATTATTTTTGTCAGAATTCACCAATTCAATAATTGTTTTTGCCAAAAAAACAAAACCGACTTCAATTCCTCAACTAAAAAGGATGAAATAATTAAAACATTGTTGTTTAAATATGCTTCATATCAAACATTTAAATAAATCTGAAGTCGGTGCCGATTCTTTTAATAAAATATCCCAATTAACGATCCAGCAGCTAGTCAACGAATTTGTAAAATTGGCACCAACTTCAAATTTATTTAAATGTTTGATATGAAGCATATTTTAACAACAATGTATTAATTATTTCATCCTTTTTAGTTGAGGAATTAAAGTCGGTTTTGTTTTTTTGGCAAAAACAATTATTTTTCACTTTTTAGTTTTGAATACGCAATACCTTACCACTAAAAAGTTGTTAACACGTTAGTTTTGGAAAGTCGGGTAAACATCATCAGCGTTGTGTCACCTTATTGACATGGAATATATCAAAAAATACCCAAATCGTAATAAAACTTGAAGGGTTCCCTCGATAAATCCATGATTCCATCATCATCAGATCCTGATCTGATGACTATGAAATCATCTATAAAGTATACCGTTTCTAACAAAAAAAGAATTTTACAAATCGATTCAGTGGTCTTCGAGTAATCGAGCAAGATATTTATTTATTTTATTTTATTTGGAAAACTTAGTGTTTAAATATGACTGAATACATTTATAACAAAGTAACAAGAACACCATCAACAAGTTTTCGCATTTAGATTTCAAAAAACTTACTTGCAATCCTGTAATCAAACAATGTGTATCTAGTACTAGTGTGCAATGATGTAGGTACTCATGTATAAAGCAATATTTTAACAACAAAATTATTAAAAAAAAAAATTAAGCACAACTTAAGAAACGTTGCATTTTTTAAAGTGGGTTAAGTTTTCCAGCATCGTCTTATCTACGTCTCACTTTACTAACTGACCTGCTGATATGGGACCAATCGAAAAGTATACCTTCTCCAACAAAAAAAAAAATTTTAATCGGTCCAGCCGTTTTCCTGTAATCCGATTACATACATAAAAAATAAAAAATAAATAATTAAAATAAAACATTCCGACGAATTGAGAACCTCCTCCTTTTTTTTGAAGTCGGTTAAAAAGAAAACTACTTACTTTGTTATTCGAACCGTGGTGTGAAAGAACCCATTCAAAAAGAGCTATTCGGCGATTCGCACCGTGGTGCGAAAGAATCCATTCAATAACGGCTCTTGGGCGATTCGCACCGCGGTTCGAATCGCTTGTGGTGCGAAACGACGAAAGACCCCTGAATGCTGAATATCCTATATCTGATCATAATAACAGGATGATGTTGAGCAGATTTCAGTGTATGAGAACACTTATATGTGGTCATGCAACACAGGTCTAAATTTGTCTTGTTAAGGTTGCGTTTGTTATCTGACTGCGGAGAAGTTAAAATAGGAGATTTGTTTGTTTAACCTGGATGTTTGTCTGTATATACACATTTTGGTATCTATGTGATATGTTGATTATATATTCATTCGTCTTTATAAATAATTTAAATAGAAAACACATAATGACAGATTTTTCTCTCGAGGGTAGTAGGGTATTAGAGTAAAAGGTAAAAATTTTTCATAATTAATAATTTATTCTAAATAAATACAAAAAATAAGATATGAAATATATTATAACAAATCCACCAACTTCGTATTTTTAAGTTTGTTATGTTAAATACATTCGTCGCTATTACCGATTACGAAGTTACGATATTGTTTTATTGGGTTAGTTGCAACGCTTAATAGTATAAAAATTAATTGATTAGATGTCATTGTCCACTAATAAATGAAATATTGCAATCGATTCTCAAATTGAAATCACCGAGTTTCAGTACCTGTTTAAGCACAATTTTGAAACAGGCACCTTTCGTGCGTTCTGTGTGCTGTATTCTTCATTCATTCTATGCTTTTTAATGTGCGTGTGTACGCGCTAGTGCATTAAAGTAAGCATGTTTTTATTATCACTACAGAAGCCATGTAGTTTTATTATACATAAAATCTTGCTATTCATCGTGTTCATAAAAGGAGAGATTTTCAGCTATCTTGAAAACTTCCTATCTTTCAACAAGCTATAAAATCGTTTCAGGATCAGCAACGGCAAAGAATCGAGCAAATAAAAAGTAGAGCCGTAAGTTTACGCCCAAGGCACCCGGGGCGTCGACACCTGGCATCGCAATCACTGCAGCTCCTCTAATATTTATTACGTGTGAATATCATATGCTGCTTCTTTCCCGGCTCTGATTGCAAGCCCCTCTCATCGTGTCATTTCCGCGTAAGACAATATTCCCTTTGGTATTTATTTAGGGCCGTTGTATTAAATACAGCATTTATAGAGTACCTACTCTCTGTTTTAATATTTAAGTAAATATGTTACTTAAAATAGGTGAGAAAAGTAATTGCTTCTTTTTATTATGATCTTGTACTTCTATAGAATGCCAGGAACAACTATGTTTTAAAACTAAAAATTGACTTCGTAAAAACGCGCATCTGAAAAGTGTTTCGGTACTTACTTATGAATCATGTGCAATAATTTAAAAAAATCAAAACAAAACCATTGAGAAACAACTAATACAGATATATTTATGATATAACTTAATTTTTCATTTTTTTTTTATAAATACCGTCATCATGACCACTTTCAATTGTCAAAACATGTATTTTTCATGACAATGTCCTTCAAAAGTTGCCAGGGTGAGTGGTTTTTGACGTTACCAGCGTACTATTATGACAATGCTAATGAATAATCAATAATTTGTTAAAATACCTTATGTAGTAGATATGCGACAAATAAACGTGTATAAAAATAAACATTAGTATGAATATAAAAGTATACATTATGATGATCCTCTTTTTGACTTGCTGTACTAAAGAAGAGTAATAATTTTATCCTCGTGCCCAAAAATGTGGCTAAGACAGACCGCAGAAGGTTCTACAAAATCATTATAAATTTTATGTTGTATTTTAAACTAAAGAAATAAGAAGAGTTTTATAGTTAAAACCGCAACTAGTATTTGGTTTGTAAGTGTTAGTGCATTTAGTTAAACTAGATCTTGGTTAGTCCTCTGTGGAACGGGACGTAAACCATTAAACCATCTATCGAGGATTTAGGATGTCTAAACCGGACTTAACACTTGCTTAGTAGCCGAACTATTACTATTGGTATAGTGAGAGGCGCTTTATGCCAACAAAGCATTGATTACTTATCTAAAACATTGAAAAAAAATGAATAGACCACTTTGTGTTGAATACATCTAACTTAATATACTTACCTATTGGAATATTTATCAATACATAAATAATTTGTACTTTTTAAGTCAATATGAGTCTACTATGTTTGACTGACTTAAAACATGTTCTTCATGTCTATTGGTATAATACATTAATAAAAACGTAATTTCAGGTAAAAAGGAACAATGTCGGTTCTACTTCTCATAAACTTTGAGTAGACATTGATTACATTTTTTCTTCTTCTTCGTTCGAGCGTGTTTCTCGATTGCAACTTCAGCTTACGCTTCAGAGGCCAGGGTACGCTATTAATCATGGTCCTGATTTGCCGGAACTGGTTATTACAATGAAGCTACTGCCGTCTGACCCCCGTAACCCTTTTTACAGGGAAACCAGACCCATAGGAACATGATCCAGATGTGTTAGTGGTCAACACTGTCAGATTTTTCAGGCTACCTAAAGGCATCTGACATAGCTTAACGACTGTCATTTACCCATAACAACCTACGGCTTATCATGCCTTCCGAAGCATATTGGTTACATTTATTATTACATAGTAAATCATCGATTTTGTTTTGACAATTGGCCACTACACCAGAGTCGTACAACAAAATCTTAGTCGCTCTACCAGGCTGTCATTTTGAAATTATCTTAGCCTTATTTAGCTTAGTATACTTGCTTTAGAATTCTAGCGTTGTAGCGATTATAAAGAAGTTGAAGTTTAACAGTACGGAAAGTTTAGGAACTACTTCATTTTGCCTTCAGTTAGCTTAGTCCTAAAACAAACATAATCATTACCTATTTAGCGCCTTGTTCACTTCAAATGTCCTCAAATGTCTATAAAATTTATATTTAGCCACTGTTTAGTTAACGAAGCGGTTAGACTCTTATGAGGCCGCAAGGTTATTATTGTTATCTGGGCCTTTAGTACACAGTGTATGGAAGTAAAGAGTAGCTTCGGGCCGAGCCGGGGGCCACAAGAACAAAAGCCTCACGTAATTAGAACGACCGTGGCAATACATAAATAATTTGCCGCACGTTCCTCTTTGTTCGTGGAGGACCGCTTTTTATTTAACGCTGTTATATCAAGAACAACACTTCGTACTTTTGATGGTGGTAATCTACCATTGTTTTGTCTTCCGTCCAGGTGCTTCTTTGTTGCAAGTTATTTTGTTATGACTGCTAAATTACTTTATATCGACAAGTTTGGGGTTTGTAAATATGTGACTAATAGAGCAAATATTTGCTGTTCTTAACATTAATTATATATGAAAAAAAAACATGAATATCGAATTTGCAGTGAAGTTTTAACTTTATGATGAACTATACCTAAGTTTTCCAAACAACACTCCATTGTTTACAAGTTAAAACTTCAGAAAACCAAAAGCCAGCAAAGAAAACCCTATTAGGAAAAGAAAACTTCCGGTTACTCGATACTGAAAATTATACTTTGCTGTTGCTATAGAAATACGTTAAATGGATCGCCACAAAATATTTGACATAAAATTTAGTCACCGGAATTTTCCTTTGGTGCAAAAGAAAAGAAATGGGCTTGTCCGCTTAATGAAACAAATTTTCAGGCAGCGACATCTAAACCTTAAGCCCTTTGTAGTGCGTTCGGTAAGGCTCGGCTTTGAGCCGAACTGCCGAGCGTGCGACCCTCGGACTTTGTGCCCTCACAAAATATGGCTAATTACTATTATAAAAGAACTATATACTACCATTCTGTTTTTTTTGTAACTTTCATCAATTATAATTTAAGACGATTGTCAAATTATATAGGTAGAAATAGCAAATAAACTCAACCCGAAAAAGGGAAACCGATATCGGCACAAATAAAAGTGGCACTTGTATTTTTCAATCCGACTTTCATATAAAATTTGATCCCTACCGCAAATACTTCACCCTTGTTACAAGTTACGATGTCAACGTGACCTACAGTATATCTGCACGATATTAAGGAAAAAATCGCTACAAAATTTTACGTCCGCCGTGCGACACCCCCTAATAATGTCTGCTTAGGGCTCCAGTAACATGGAGTACACATTTACGCTCCGTTAAATGGGGAAAGCTTTTTTCGTGTTTAGTGTCACAAAAACTGTTATTAGCTTGAGTTGTGGCAATGACGCGGTAGTACAGAAATACCGGGAAACATCAAATACATATTAGTAATTTAAGGGGTTCCGTACAATGGCATTCTTATATTAAGGATGTCTGTAATATGTTTTAAGTACACATGCACAGGCCTACCTGATCTGCTTCATGCATCTATTACGAATAGCCCCAAATTAGTAAGTTTCTGTATTACGTACGTATACATTAGTCTCGGGTCTCGGATGAAATTTCTCGCGTAATGACTTTTTTTTTACAAATATATTGACTTGACCTCATATTGGCAACGAAACTCAGGTAAGTAAAAAAAATGTTTATTGCGGGCAACACAGACCCATAGTTAAAAAGTCATCCCTAATTAGACATTTATTCTCATTTTAGCAGGCCTAGTGATAATTGAAAATAATAAATTGGTTTCTAAAAGATAGACGTTTTGTCAAAGGTCAACTAATTGAAAAATTATCCTCCTTTGTCCCGCCTGATATAATGAATCTAATGTCTGTCACCAGACTAAAGAAAATCTGATTGATCATGGTATTTTAGTATTATTTTGGTTTGCTTAACAAATTATATATATTTACATTGATTACTTTTATTGGCTTTGCTGATTAACATCTTTTAGGCCTAAATTTTGTATTCAGTGCTAGTGTGTATACACAGTTATTTATGGAATTTACCTAAATAATCAATCCAAATGCATTAAGTGGGATTTATAGTTAATCACGGCTACCAATAATTTAATAAATAATTCCACATTGAATATATAACTAATCTGTATAAATTGATGTAGTAAGTTGGATTTTTGACGGATTCCCTTAATGCGAGCATCGCGTGGACGGAAATGGACATTTAGTATTCACAACGGGAAACAAGGAGACATTTTAAGCGTCCTATCATTTATAAAAGAAGTGAATTATTAACTTTCCGAAGTAAAATGCGCGATTAACAAATAAGTGAAAGTGACAGTCAGTTATTTCTCATTATGAATCTCTTTTCTGTTTGCTTTCTTTTATTCAAAAGTTTACAGCTGAGGTTTAACTACAAAAAATATTTTTAAGCTATTCAATACGATCATTCCCGTTGTCCCCTACGTCAATTGCCACCACTGGTAGCCAACAGAAATTATTTATATACTTAGTTTGTATCGTAGACCACTGGAGAACAACGCAACAACTTTTTGAAATATTCCCGTTGTCCACCACTAGGGGACAGCGACAAATTACAAAATATTCCCATTGCAACCAGTGGTGGCACTTGAACCACGGGAATGATCGCTCAAGATACCTTTTTTGAGTTGATGGCTCTTATCAGCTAATCTAACATGTATTGTAATTGATATCTTCGCTGTACGGTGACCATTTCTCATCATGTTATTAAGTGCCACAGACTTCTTAGTTCTTTCAACGTCCTATAAAAAAATGATCGAGGACAAAGAAAAAAATTATCGTATATAATTAAGTTATCTACAACTCAATTTTATTTGATAGTAAGTTGAAGTTATTGTAATGAACACATATGTTTTCAATTCTTAAATTTATATAAAAAAGGTGTCATTCATTCGTAAATAAGACTTGGCATTATTTTTATGTCCACCGGCGGCCTCTTGCTCTCCTAGGGATTGTGTTTTGTTGGTGAAACCACCACCACCAATAGATATAAATAAATTAAGACTTTAGTCACCTCTTACGACACACACGTTAGCCACCACCTACCCACGAAGTTATACCATATATTCCTAAGTAGTAGTTAATTATATCAGTTTCATTATAATAATGGACTTAAAAGGTTATACTACCAACTAGTTTTTGCCCGCGGCTTCGCACGCGTGAAATTCGTGATGGTGATGAAATCATCATCACCATCCTTTCAGTCGTAGACTGTCCACTGCTGGATGTAGGCCTCCCTCAAGTATTTTCATATTCTATAATACTATACTCCTACATATACTACTGACTTTTGCTAAGCCATGGGAACAATCAAGCTAATTGCTCTAATTGGTAAACTTTAATTATGACTTGAAAGACTAGATGAAAACTGCTGGATACATATTTCCATACATTTATGGCTGAGCGTCATTCATCACAGATTTCGACCATTTCATGCCTCGCTCAGTCCAGCTTGTGGTCAGGCGTGCTCCTGACGGCTGCGGTCACTCACTATTACTGTTGTGGTAATGACGTTTATTGTATTCGACAGTCAGGATTTGCTATTTGCAAATAAATGCTATTCAGTTCCTGCGAACATTTGAATTTTAAATGAAATATTGTGTTTTGGATTAGGAGGTACGATTTCCGTTTTCAAACAAACTAGGCTTAGGTGTAACAATGAAATTGCTTAATGAGCATACGAATGTTTGCTTGATTGCTTATGAGTGAGTTTGGAAGGTTTGTGTATTGGAGCATCCGAATTTTGTAACTATCATTCCGTCTGACCTCCGTAACTGTAACTGTGATGACGTCGAATCTCCTTTTTATAGGGAAATCAGATCAATAGGAACATGGTTCGGGTATCCTGTCAGTATTATAAGGCTGCCTAAAGGAATCCGAGGTCAAACTTAAATACCGCTCATATCTAAAATTAATATCTATTTATTTGTAGCTAAGAGTTATAATTAGATGTAATACAAAGTTTGTAACATACATAAGAGAGATTCTTAATTACCATAGCGATCCTTTTCGGATGAAGCATAAATATCAAAGACTTTCTTTTAAGTTAAAAGTGACTAAATTTAGCATTACTTGGAATTCGGCTCTGCTTTTTAATTGATTCAAATTTGAACGATCTTTTCTTTTGTCAGCTGTAAACAAACAAACATACCTACTTTACTCGTAATTGCAAAAAATGTGATAAATAACACCCAGTGGGCGTCAATGACACTCAATGACGAATTGGTTGGCAGTTGGCACGCTTACGTCACGTGTCATATCTCAAGCCTTCTATTATAATGCAACTGTGTACTCAGCTGGTGCTGATTGAAAAATAATATCAGTATTTTTACTGCACTTTTTACTTTTCTATTTTATTATTAGGATAACGATTAGATAGAGGTTGCCCTGGATAGAGATAAATGAAGAAATAGGGGGAAGCTTTTGCCCAGCAGTGGAATATAATAAAAGATAGTAGAAAAGTTTTGAAAGTTGTAAAGCGCATACTTGTTAGTCGTGTCATGCACTTAGTAGGTATTATTGCCGACCCGCGATTTTTCTTATGTCGTCCCATGTCATACTTTGCATGACCAACGCTTGGCTTACCCTCTGACTCTAATTATTCACAAACATTATTTGGAATGAAATAAATAATTATAGCAACGTTCTTTACTCTAGTACCTACCTATATATTTCCCAACAAGAAAATGCTAAATCTCATTAAGCATATTCAAGAATAAACAAAGATTAACCACGTTTAAAACAAACGATAAACTCCTATCTACCCGAGTGCTTTCTCCTGGAAACACTCTGGTTTATCCCTATAAAAGCTGCCGTTTTATAAGGAACTAAACAAAATATAATACAGCCGGGGCTCGAAATAGTCGGACGGTGGGCTGACGGCACAAGCGGGCGCATTAGTTTTCGCCACATTGAACCCGTTGTGGGATCCAACTTATTAGGCGATGTGATCATGCGAATAATACTCGTTACACACGTTTTATTGCGTATTGGTTCGGGCGATACTGTTAGAGCTATTCTAAAATTAATATCTTTTCAGAGGAATTCTTCACGGCGTTTCATTGAAACGCCTTTAACCGTTCAGCGTGAATCTACTGAAAGCATTTTCTGAAGGAAGCTTACAATGTCTACACACTTGAAATGTGCGGTTTACTAAAGAACCTATATTGGCAAGTGTTTGCTATTGAATCCTTTTTTAGAATGCATCAACTTTCCATAAAACTGGTTTTAAAAAAATTTGTTCGACGTGTTATTATTGCAGTCTTGTTTTTACCGGAATCATTTTTATTTACATTCTGGCGATTCAAACCTGTAATGACCAAACTAAACTGGAACCAACATAACAAAGTATGCTTGCTGTGGGAGTCGAACCTACGGGTGTTCAGGCTAATGCCTTTTTTATTATTTTGTACTGCTTACACTTTTATATGAGCGTTCATAAATCTAAAATATGCCTTCCTTAGTTAATACGAAATAACCTAAATTCCCACACAACAGTTGGTTTCGTATTTCGCCAGCGTCTCGCTGACTCTGATTATGTAGATTCCTTTACAGAGGAGATTTTACGCAAACATACGAATGGAGATCGAATCAGATATGCATGGGATCAGTTTCTTATCTTTACGAAAATATGGAAACGAACATATATACGCAGCTAATAATAATAGAGTATAGGCATTCTGCTCCTTTTATAGATACTTACAATATTTATTTGTATTTTAAATATAGAAGTTGTTATATAATTTTTTTTTATGTAGTCTCGAAAAAATGCTAATTATCCTATGTAGTTAGAGGCACCATTTATAGAATCCTCGGGCGATCGCTATTAAAGTAATAGGTATAACTTGATATTAAAAAGCTCTCAGTAATGGTTTATGACGGTTAAGTTTAGGTACAATCGTAAGCGGACCTGCACACAAGTTCACTAGAAATTCAATTGAGTAAAGTGCCCGGTGTCCTGCCGTCTCCGCAGGTTATTTAGCTGAAACGCTAGCTTATTGACAAACATTCTTACGATTTTGAGAGTAAATATACCTGCAAAAAGCTCGGAATTACACCTTGCGAAGTAAGAAATTCCAGAAAGAAACTTGATAAATTGACACCGAGCCAACTGCAGTTTATCTTTTGTTAATCCTATATAGGTATCTAGGTTGAAAGAACTCGCTATTGAACTGGAAGAGATAAGTTTTTCGTATCTTCGTCCCCAATAGCCGCCTTTCCCGTCGCATCGAGTCGTATTTCATAAGAATCGTAGATTTCAACGTACGTAGAGGTAACATTATTGTACCGCTGCTCGATGCTGGTTATTTGTTCGTGAAAAAAACAAGTTGAACTATAATGTGTTCGCACGAGTAACTAATGGATAAGAAGTTTCCCGTGTAGGTACTTAAGAGGCCAATTCTTGAGGCGAGACTACTTTCTGAGCACACATTAGTGGGCGCCGTCGGATGCTTTTCTGGCTAAATCTTAACTATCTACTTAAGTCAGTGTCAGGGTGAACTCGCGAACGAATTGAATAAGCCCCTCGCTCTCGCTTCCCTTTATCTGCTTTCATTACATGAGCTTCACTCCGAAATTCGGTTCAATTACTCTGTAATTTGGTGAATTGACGTGGCATTTTGTCAGCTTCCTCGCGTGTTTTGTTTCGTGTAATTTACTTTTTTTTTTTATTTGTTGACATGGTAAAACTGTATTAATTATTAACGACATTATAATTATTTTTTTTATTTTATTGAAAAATAAATTCTCGGTATTTATTAAATTTTATTATACAATAACTTGTTAAAGGTTAATAAGATTATTGTGTTTATGGGGGCGTTATTTTATATGTTAGATCTACCTAAGACACTATTTAAACAATCTTATCATATGCATCATCATCATTAAATAGGAACGTAATGTAACCAATACTTTGCTAAAGTAACTTACGTTCGGTCTCTTATATTTCATCAATAATGAAAAAAATAATAGCGCATAAAATTTGTTTTATTATGAACGCTCGCGCTGGTTCCGCCGTGGGCGCGCTGCAATATCGCGTCGTAAATGCTTTATTACATACATTGTCAATTTCGATGGAGGTTCACTTCCGCGAATTACTGACCAATGAAATGACAGTGTGGCTAAGGGTGAGTACACACAAGGATTTCACTATCTCGTAAATATCCTAATCCTAATTAATATAAAAAATGCGAAAGTGAGTTTGTTTATTTGTTTGTTTGTTACGCTTTCACGGCCTATCTACTTACTGCACTAATCTTCACATACACATAGCTAGAAGTATTGAGAAGGACATAGGATACCTTTCATCTCGGGAAAGAGCACTGTTCCCGTGGGAAATTAACGCGGGTGAAGCCGGGGGCGAAAGCTAGTTAAGAATATATGAGATATCGTTAGACTCTCATTTCACTTTATGTGATGTAACATACCTAGCTATGCTTCTGTCTTATGCATAACCGCCTTACAAATTAGTGTAATGTAAGTGACTGATTTGGTTAAAACTGTAACCATTGGTACTGTAACGTTACATGACGGACAGGCAGCGCGTACGCGATTCTCCTATTAGTCAATGTCTTAGTTACAATAAATAACGACAGCTTTACTACATAATGGTGATTTATTAAATTTTTGTAATTTATGTATTTTTATTAGTACTATTAGTGCTAATAGGTAAGTACCATTTCATAAAGTACAATTCACTTTATGAGTTCACAATACATCAGGTAAGCCAGTTTACGAATACACTTTGTTAATTTGTTGTCGTTCATATTTCATTAGGTATACGGATAAATACGAATTCACGGGAAATTCAAATTTATATTTGCATTCTAGACTAGATTTTAATTATTAATTAGCTTAATTTAGTTCGTTGACTGCTTGATTTAAAAATATAGCACCTGGATCGTGCATGTAATGCACAATCTAGGTTTTTCTGTAGCCAGAATATCCAGCTTGCAAGATTTATAATACGCCCAGAATAATACAAGGAAGCAGATTACAGGTAACCTTCACTACTTGTGAGGATTATTTGATTCCAACCCATTTTTTGTACAAAATAAATAGTGCATCAGGTATTACTTCATAGACTGAATAGATGTATATTATGGAATGTGTACCAAAGCAAGCAAAGCAAGTTTAAAAATAAGATATTAGTTTCCACAAACATGCTTCAGAATTACTCTTCCATAGTTTGCCATATTGTTCATGGATGCGAGTCATAATAAAAAGAGGCATAAGCATTCAACATTAGCTAAGTGTGTTTCCATCCTAACTCTCCCCTCAAATAATAATATAGAACACCGCGGTGTCCTCGTAAAAATATGTTTAATGACCACATAAAGATCCGATATGTTAGCGCGGCGGTGTGCTGAAAGCCTCTCTTACTCAAAGTGTACTTTATGTATGTATCTATAAATCTGAAAATACTTTATTTATTACCTAAGCTTTATCGATACTGTTGTTACGGTACCGTTAAATATTAATGCCGGCTTTGAGTTTATAATCTAAGTCTCATGATCATATCTACACACAAGTCTTACATGAATATATGCTTACATTATACCCAAGTAAACATGAAATATCCTTTAATTATAAGTTTAGTGAGTACATTGTATGGCACTATATAAACAATAAAACGAATCTAAATTAAAAATAACTATACTTATAAATATATTTACAAAAAGTTAAACCCATGCAGATCGTTGCCTCGAGGTAACGTGCCCAGAAGGCTGGCAGCATTGCCACGTTGAATGGCAATGCTTATTTTTTGTGCGAGGTATATATGTCACGTGTAACCTCATTCATTGTGTGAGTACATTAAGATATTCGTCAATTTCAAAATTAGGGTGAGTAGATATAGTAGTCAACTAGGTATATCTTCTCCCATCCTAATTTAAAAATTTCAACTTGACACGTTCATGCGTTCCACAGAAAATAAAGTTTGGCAGACAGATAAAAAACAAAGTGATCTTAGAAGGGTTCCATTTTTTGCCCTTTGCGATACGGAACCCTGAAAAACAAAGCTGTCTTGGTCTCATCGAAAAATGTTTAGAAACCTAGTATACTGTCTACTATTCACTTTATAACAATACAATAAAGTTTTACAAAGGCAGATTTTCCCATTGAATTGTCTCAAAATTTCCTCGAGCCCACCCATCAGCCACCACCACCCCGTCTCCTCACAGCTATTAACCACAAGTTTCGTTATTAGCGACTGTGTTGGAAAGTTATAAGGGAATCACCTTCATTTAAGTTGAGATTAAATTCTTAGTCTGATGGAATAATTGAGCATCATTATTCCTGTTTTGACATTTATTTACATTAACGCAAAACATCTGAGGCAAGTTAGATTGTGCAATTAATAGTTTACATCAAAAGAAACTTCTTTGTAATAAATATTTATTTAAGGCATGCTATGAACCTGTTACTTAATTAAACTTATTTTTTTTTAGGGCTCAAGAAAACTAAATGTTCAACAAAATAATAAAACTCATCTGACCACAAAACAAACTAAAGTAACTAAATTAGGATGACTTCATATCGCAGGTAATATTGGAAAATGATATAAAACTAACTAACTTATTAAATGATATAAGATAGCGCCTGAATCTATAAAATATCATAAAATTTTGGAAATAAGACAAGAAACGACATAAAATAAATTTCATAGATTTTACAGTATCATGATACGACAAGTGAACGACAAGGAGTTCTGTTCTACGAATGACCATATTGTTCTATAGGATGCAGTCATTATCATCAGCTTTTCCATGGTCCTAATTCGATCAGAAGGTATTTCACCCAAAGAGACCTATATATTTAGAGCATCTTTTAATTAAATGTAATTCAAAAATGTTTTACACAGTTAACCTACGTAAAATAAACAGAAGAAAGTGACGGTAAACAATAAATTAGACACAAACTTTGCGAAAACTTGGTACAATCTTCAAAGGCCCGTAAACGAGATCAAGTAATTTAAACCGAAATAAGCAAAATTACTCTGGCATTGTCGGCTTCTCGTCGACTTTACGGAAAACCGTTTCCACAAGTATTTCCTTAAATTAAATTTAATATCGTCACGTTATATTTCGTCACAAGATAAAGAGACGACATTGATCTCTTGAAGTTTTTTAAACATAAACGTTTTATATGATAAGTTTTACATAATACCAATAATTGGCTGTGTAATATATTTATCCCCTTATTCTCAACGTTTGTCAAACCCATTTAAACTGAAATATGTTTTGGCCCATTCTTTCTAAACAAAATTTACAGTGAGTTAATTTTTAAGAATAAGATACACTATATAAAATGATGGTAATGAGCTGTGCAAACAACTTTAACTTAATAATGAAATTAGCGACTAAATGTCAAACAGAAAGTTAAATTTCGTTGTCCTTTGTCTGACTGAAAATTAAACATTTTACATATAACTAAGTAAACTGGAATGTTGAAATCGCTTTTCAAGCCCTCATATTTTCATATTGATTAAATTAATCTATTTTTTTTTTTCGTTTTGCGAGTAATGGCGTATATAATAAGCTATTTTGTTATCCAGACTAATAGTGAATAAACAAACTCACATACATAACTGAAAACACTACTTTTTTGGTCAGTAAAAAATAAACGAAATTAAATGAAGCATTTTGTTGACTGTCTGTACTTCTATGAAAATCCCGTAAGCGAATGTCCAACCTGTCTTTGGTATTCAATGCGCGGTCCGGGGAGGAAAATTAAGGTAGGCTGGGACGGACATGTGGGCTTTGATTCCATGCCGATTTTTCTATGTAAAAATAGCGGTCTCCTCATACGGTATTCATAAAATGTCTTATAAAAGACACTTTACTGCGTAGCGTTTTGTTCAGCTGTCGTATCTATGTTGGTGACAAATATTGCATATTTCTTAAAATATCAATTATAGCATAACATATTCAAAGTTTAATAAAATATGAGCTTGTTTAAAGGTATAATAATGATAAATATTAAAATCAAATTAAGGTCACTGAGCTAGCTAAATGCCAATACTAATATACAGTAATATAGGTAGCTACTTACTCACTGAAATGAATTTTTAAAATTAAAACTTGCATTACGGCAGAGAAAATGTTACGGCCTATTAGAAGTTCCTTAGATTATAACAGAAACACTTAATTATTTCGTGAGATGATGAGTACCAATTTTATTATAACAAATTGACTAAAATTACAGATAAGTAGTGATAAACAGAAACAAAAAATCTTACTTCTTGTTTGCCGAAGTACAATAATTACCTAGTTAGTTACTGCAGAAGAAAATCAGTGAGAAACATTTTTGCTACTTCGCTCTTGTCGACGTCGTCGTCGCGCGGAAGCACTTTCATTCCATCATAACTTTGGAAACTTATCTTAGTTAGAGACGATCAATTTTCATTTTCTCTCAATTATGAAATTTCTCTTTGAGCAAAAATAACATAATTCATGTGATACTCGCAAAGTACATATATCAATCTTATGTTTTGTTGAATAAATTCGAATAATTGTTTTATTAGTTTATGTCAACAAAAATCATATTCCTATATTTTCCTAATAGCTAAATTTAGAAAATATACCAGAAAAAATGTTAATAATTTCTAAGTTAAATTTCAATTTTTTACACAGTTTATGAAAACTGTCATAAATATTGAATTGATCCCTTAAAGTTGCATTTGTTGTAAGTTGTTAGTAGTACCTATACCTACCTAAATAGTTAAGTTTTAACACAAAGTCACAATACAAATAAATTGTAAATATTTGCTGAAAAATATAATTTAAAACTCTAGCTAAAAAGCATATGCACCTTAGCATACATATTATTTATAAAACGTGATTCATTTCAATCATTATGAGCAAATAATAAAACGTGCTGTATGTTTAATGAATACGAATATCCGCCGAAGATTTGTTTTCATTCCTTCCGCTTCAGTTTCGTATTTACATATTACACAAACGGAAGGCCTGCGTAATATATTTGCAAGATGATAAACAAAACGGAATACGGCAAGTTATAATTTACAGAATTTCCATGTATAATATTCTGAGATGTTTAAGTAATTGGATACTAGATAAGGCAAAAGACATTTTCTTTTTGTTTAAAAATTGCAAACCTAATTTAAAGAAATCTATTGATTTAGGTATACATTTTGTAATTATTTAAATTAATTTATTGGAAAAAAGAATAATATAAGAGGTCAAGTTCAGTAACAACTGAAAATGTAGGATGAAAGTATTGCGAGATATCTTCCCATAGCTAGTTCGTCACATTTCTTAAACTCCATTCATTGAAAGTTTATTGCTAAATGAAGAGTAGATCTTATTATCTGAGGCAAAGACTCACATTGGGTTGATATGTAATTTTAGTTAATTTGGTAAATACACGAAAAAGTATAAAAAAAATGTTTTGTAACAAAACATCAGTTTTTGGTAGTAGGAAATAGCGTATCTATATTGAAATTAATCTTATAAACCAAGGGAGGTACGTTTTATCGCATCACGTCACATTCCCTTCTCTTGAACATTTGTCAAAAATTAAAACGATGTAAGCACATTGATAGCGCCCTACTGATGGATAATAATTTGATAAATGTATGGAGTTTACTAGATTTTAAAGATAAGCTTCGTTTGTGATGATATTTTATCGCACCTTTTCCGAACACCCACTTACATAAACATCAGCCGGAGACTAGGGTAACAATATAAATTATTCATTAGGTTCCAATGACGACATAGGAAATAAATAGAGGCACTCATGGAGCGTGTAAAAGTGGCCATTGGTCCGTCAATAAATTGTATGGTGTGTTGTGTTTTGTCGAGACGCAGAAGTGGCGAGCGAGGCGTTAGGTCTTCGGGACAACATCCATCATGTTCAGAGGCAGATTGATTATCGGCGCCGTAGCCAGAGTTCCGAGTTTCTCCACAATAAGAGTATAGTCGCCGACAAATGTGTTACATTGGCCGCTGAATGTCGCTAAATATATGTATTTGTTCTTCTTATGGTAATAACCTCTGAAAATATTGAAAAAATTGTGAGAAAAAGAAATTATCAGATAATAGGTATATTAATAAATTAAAAAATGATAGTTATTTTAACTCTTATTACAAATATATGGTTAATGGTATAAATAAAATAAATATATTTTAGAGCAATTTTTTACGGACTTTATTTAACAATTATAATGAACATGTATCAATTCGTTTTATCTTTTTTTGAATTTCACCATAACAATATGCTCAAAGTTAGTATACGCTTGCAGGTGGACGGATGTCATCCTATCTATAGCTAATATTATAAATGCGAAAGTGAGTTTTTTGTTTGTTACGCTTTAACGCCCTATCTACTGCACCAATCATTCCTGAAATTTCGCATACACATAGACAGAAGTATTGAGAAGGACAAAGTATACCTTTCATCCCGGGAAAAACACTGTTTCTATGGCAAAGCCTCGGGCGAAAGCTAGTAAATAATAATGCAAAGTAAAACTTAAGCGCTAGAAGAAGTCATTAATGTATAATTTATAATACTTCTCATTTTCGTGTGGGAATAATGATGTTTTGACAAAATGTTGAATACTGTACCCACCAACATTGTGCAAGAAGCTGCGATCTAGGAGTGTTGAGACAAAAATGGTGGGATCAAACAAATGCGCTGTCGATAGCGTGACAGAAGGATTGATAGTTAGCGGTCAGCGTTCACAAAAACCATTCGAAGAGGGTATTTTATGTGCACCAGTTTACTTCGTCCATTTCTTAGTATTTAGTATTAGTCTGTGCAACCTTTTACAATGTATTGATACACAATTACAAAGCTTACGTCTCTATTTTAGAAATTAATAAATTGACTTAGGTTTACCAAAGAATGAGTCGCTTGTCGACTGGTCAAAATTTGAATTTGTATATAGTGAGTTTCTTTTTTCAATTGTTACAGAGTTCGTGATGTCGGAGGGAGGTGGGGCAACAGCGTACCCTGCCCGGTCTCCTATGTCTAGCTCCACGACGGGCCACTCCAGCTCTAGTCATCACAGGTAAATTATCAACTATATAAGATATTTAATCAATATACTGATACTTGCGGCGTTGTGGGTTCATAATTTACCACAATCGCTTAATTTTATTAATCTGATATACTCGTAAGTAGATAACTAACCTTTATAAAACTAATAAGTATATCATCATCAAAATAATTTTAAAACAAAAATTCAATCTAAGTAATTAAGTTACCGAAAATAAATTTCACGGTAGCCCCAAAGAGAAATTCGTTTCAAAAACTAATTTGGGGACATTTATTATATGCGCTAAAAACTCGCTCGCAACGCAATACTCCGGCGCGGCTTTTAAGTAATAAAGTCACCGAACATGCACATAAAAGCCCACAAATTTAATAAAGACATTTTTGCGATAAAAGAGTGCCCTATCGAGAGGCTAAAAAACCTTTATTAATGCACTTATATTCTAAAATTTCCTTTGAGCTCTTCATCCCTCCGAAATTAATCTTAGCTCTCATCAAAAGGATCGGGAATGCTCTGCATTCCAGCCGCGTATTGAATGAAGCAGGCTATGCCAGGAGACAAATTTTGACGTGTCGTATTTTAATATAACCTAGTGTGGCTTCTAATTAAATATAACAGCTCCATGCCCTTTAGACCTTTTTAAAAAGATTCACAGAGCTAATAAAATATGAATAGGCTCTCCTTGCGGCATGCCTTTAAAAGTGCCTGTGACGGTCAACATTAATTTAAACTTATCCACGAGAAATGCTTTAAACTTCAGAATTGAGAATGTACTAATTTACATTTTTAATCATAGTGCCGTTTACTTTTATTAAGCCACTAGCACGATATAAGCTTGTTTTCTCAATCTTCATTAGAAACTCCTCAGCGAGGAGATAGTTAATTCTGTCCAAATTAGCTTAAATATTTTCTTTTTACACATAGTAAGCCAATAGTAAAATCGAATGGGTAGTGGTATGTGGGTGGTGATGCATTAATTTGTATATTTTACACACGGAAGAGACCAATTCAAGTTATCAAAAGTTATCAATATTTGTTGAGAATATTAACTTTGATGCCGTTATGGTCTTAGGGAAAAATATTCTTGACAGATAGACGGACAAATTCAAATTCAAATTGTTTATTTTCAATCTACGTGAGACGTCCGCTAAGAAAGGACTTTTGGGAATTTTATCCCTAAAGGGGTGAAAAAGGGGTTGCCAGTTTGTAAGAAACTTCGTCATTTTTGAAGTGAGATACATGAAATTATTAATTTACATTTGAAGTTAGTAAAAAATAATAATGCACCAATCAGATTTTAAAAATTACATCCCTAAAGGGGTGAAATAGGGGTTGCCATTTTGTATGAAACTTTGTCATTATTGAAGTGAGACACATGAAATTTTTAATTTGAATTTGTTATTGGTAAAAAATAATAATGCATCAATCTGATTTTGAAAATTACATCCCGATAGGGGTGAAAAAGGGGTTGCCAGTTTGTATGAAACTTTGTCATTTTTGAAGTGAGATACATGAAATTATTAATTTACATTTGAAGTTGGTAAAAAATAATAATGCACCAATCAGATTTTGAAAATTACATCCCTATAGGGGTGAAATAGGGGTTGCCATTTTGTATGAAACTTTGTCATTATTGAAGTGAGACACATGAAATTTTTAATTTGAATTTGTAATTGGTAAAAAATAATAATGCATCAATCTGATTTTGAAAATTACATCCCGATAGGGGTGAAATAGGGGTTGCCAGTTTGTATGAAACATTGTCATTTTTGAAGTGAGATACATGGAATTAAAATTGAAAATGTCTTTTGGTATAATATTTTGTATTGAATTGTATTGTATGTACACAACATATTGTAAAAGGATACAATACATAATAGAAGATAGAGTGCAAAGGTTTTATTTATTAGTTAATATTATGAGTTCAGTAATGTGTCAATAGATGGCGCCACCATACATTTTAAAAGTCGATATGGTTTGTCGTTCGCATTTAATCATCATGTGTAGTAATTGAAATTTCATAATTCATCCATACTATCCATATCCATACTTCCATACTAATATTATAAATGCGAAAGTCTGTCTATCTGTCTGTCTGTCACCTCTTCACGGCTAAACGGCTGGCTGGACCGATTGTGATGAAATTTTGTAGGGATGTAGTTAATGACCTGAGGTCAAACATAGGCTACATTTGGGCGCGATATAACCGAGTCCCACGCGGGGCGGAGCCGCGGGGAACAGCTAGTAATAAATAAATCAATTTTTTTTAGCTTTTCTAACGATTTGATTGTGTGTTTAGACGATTTGGTACCTGCTAAATATAAAATTAAATTGGAATTGTTTGGAGTATGGAGTGGTAATTAAGGTATTATAATGTATGTATGTAGTTTAATGTCTGCGTTTTGGACTACTCATTGATTCGTTTAAT
Organism: Apomyelois bistriatella; assembly: GCA_947044815.1. NCBI lineage: Eukaryota > Metazoa > Arthropoda > Insecta > Lepidoptera > Pyralidae > Apomyelois > Apomyelois bistriatella. The sequence continues at coordinate 7,725,556 of OX345693.1, forward strand.
TTAAGTTTGAAAAGTATTTTTCCGGATTCCGGAATCCGGATTTCGAATAGTAGTTTGAAAATAGGTAAATCTTTGTGTTATTTTCCATTAGTTAGTTGCATATTTTAAATATATTGTAAGGTTTCTAAAATAAATTGTAGGTCTTTAAGTATATTGGTATTCATTTCTAATTAGTTAGTAGATTAATATAATTTCTATTTCTATAAAAGAACAAGGGCAATTGATAAATCAACGCCCAGCCTAAACCATAAAAGCTATAAACTTGAAATTTGGACCGAAGTTTTATATTAATACGTAGTGCTCAGATAAGAAAGGATTTTTCAAAACTGGACCCCTAAAAGGGTTAAAATTGAGGGCAAAGTTTGTATGAAAAAAATTAAAATCTTCACTGATGTACTTGAAACTTGGCAAAAATGCTTCTCAACAAAAATAACTAATGGCGTGTTTCAGCGTTTTTTGAAATTCAACCTCTTAAGGGGTAAAAAGGGGGAGGTTAACTAATTTATCATCACAAAACCGAAACTATAAAAGCCATAAACGTGAAATTTGGTTAGTGTCTTCATTATACTATATACTGCCCACATAAGAAAGGGTTGTTCACAATTCCAACTCTTACATCCAAAAAAGGGGTGAATTTGCGTACCTATAGACAAATTCCATTTGAAATTTCGCCAATTACTAACAACGCATGTTGGCCTATCGGTAGAGGTCGCGGATTATTTTTTTGAGTAGAGGGTTCTAATCCTGCTAAACATGACTTTTTTACTTACTTTTTTTCGCTTTGTATTAGTTTTTTAGAATTCTATATTTTTGCTTTTAATATTTTAGTAAAGAAATGTTTCAAGAAATAGCTGGATCGAATCCTGCCACAAACAATAATTTTCTGTTTTCGTTTTTTATTTGTTTTCTAGAATATAAGAGAAAAAAAATCATTTATTTGAATTTTTGTCTCTCTGGTACGTTATAACTTCAAAACTACTCAACAGATTTGAACGCGGTTTTCACAGGTGGATTACATATAATTAGGAGCGTTGTCAAAACTTTGTTTCGTCAAAATCGGTTTAGGGAAAAAGAAGTTATGGTCAGTTGAAGTTTACTTCTAGCACTGCTTCAAAACTTTTAAACAGTGTTGAATGCGGTTTACATAAACGTATTTAATTTAGATAAAGCTAGAATTTCTACTTCGTTTTATCGATATCAATAAAGAGAAAAACACACTGCAGTCTCTATTAAATTTTAATAAAATAACACATTGAATGTGTGTGGGCGTATAATTTAGTTACATAAATATGAGTAGATGGCGCTGACTTTAGTTTAATTATTTTTTCGCATATGGTATAGCAGATTGAAAATTTTCCTTACGGCAATTAATTTGAACTATTTAAAAAAAAATTTGATTGTTGATTAAGTTCTATTGGTTGGTTTGTTTATCGGTCGTGTTGTATTGTAAGCTATTTGAATTGATTGGTTGGTTTGGTTTGGCTTTGGTTTAAAAAATAATCAAATCGGCAAGTCAGTTCAGTTATTATTTGACGGAACATACGGTCGTGTCGTAAGGTTTAATTTAACTAACTTATCACTTTTTATTGAGATTTTCTCCACTTTTCACGCCCACTATAACTTTAGGAGTGGCTTTTAGGTCCAAATGACCCTGTAATAGGCTGCGTCTACTCTTTTAGAGACAAAGATGTGATAGTATGAATGTTAATATTTTCAGTTTGATATCGTAGCAATGTAATGGCTTTATAAAATTGGCACGGGAATAGGATACTATAGATTTAACTATAGGTCTGGATAGTTGTAGTTTCCACAGGTTACGCGAAAAGCGATCTACACGCGGGCGGAGTCGCGGGCAACAGCTAGTATAGGATATTCTTATCACTTATTGACATCAAAATGATCCTATCTATAAGGGTTTCCTAATTACCTTTTAAGTAACGAAACGTAAATAAATAATACACTTTCGTTTTTAAAATTTGCCTAGGTACTTAGTGATATAGTGACATCCATATCCATACTGTCTGTCTGTCTGTCTGTCTGTCTGTCTGTCTGTCTGTCTGTCTGTCTATCTGTCACCTCTTTACGGCTAAACTGCTGGACCGATTGTGATGAAATTTAGTAGGGATGTAGTTAACGACCTGAGGTCAAACATAGGCGATATAACCGAGTCCCACGCGGGGCGAAGCCGCGGGGAACAGCTAGTACCATATACGTAAGAACATTTTTCCCCAGTACCATAAACGCACACATTCCTAACATAGAGCACAGCTGTAATTCATAGCAACGCGAAACCGGTTAGGGTTGATAATCCACAACAAAATTACAGCTAAACAGGGTAATTCTGCAACTGCTCGCTTAACTGCACGTGTGCAATGCGATCCTCCCATGTGACGTCACAATTTTACGTAATTAACGTGGTCCGTAGTTACCGACGTCGGCGTACACAGCCTATGCTCCCCGAATATATTAAGTGCAATACGTGGTCGACGTAATGCTAGCGCTCCCTGGTGGCTGACCGTACCTCGAATTCGTGTAAATTCTCCTTTCGACGTTACCCGATTGCATAAGTTTCCTTGGTGAGAGCATTAAAAAATATTTTATACCAAATATTTCACATAGTGTTTTAAAACTTATAGTTTATCGGAAGTTTTCAAAATAACAGTTTAATTAATTAAAACGATACCTATAATACCTAGTTGCAAGGTACCCTATGTCCTACTTCTGGTTTTAAGTTTCCTCCCCGCCAATTTCCAGCCAAATCCGTTTAACCGTTCTTAAGTTATAAATTGTGTAACTAACACGACTTTGTTTTATATATATAAAAGATATATAGATGCTATCTTTTAAATTTATAAACCTATATTTGACATTTTATATACTAGCAAGATTATAATTATGTATGATGATGATGGATGATGAATTATGTATTTTTTCGTTAGTTACTTTCAGCAACTGTGCATTTCATTTTTAGTTTTATCAAACCTAAAGCTTAATGTCCCACTTTGTACAGATTTTACTGCTTCATGTCACAACATTGCAAAAAATAAACCTTTAAAAGAGACAGGGTTCTCTTTGGCAAATCCTTACTACTTAGATAATCTTCCCGCGTCAGCCAAAACGGCAATACATTTTTCTTTAAAATCTGTTTCCTTGGAGTAATAACTGCATTTTTAAATTTTAGCCGGTTGAGATAACTAGTGGCCAGTGTAGGACTATCGGGCTCACCGCCCGTCGTGAACACTGCGGACATGGAAAATGCTTTACTAAATCTATTTACCGCCAAAAACTCGCCACTATTTTTGAAACGAAAATAGCGCCTTTATTTATGCCACTTTGAAAATTATTTTGAAATGAAAATTTTGTTTGGTATTGTTTAAACTGAAGCTACCTTCTGAACATAGTATAGTTAAGTATATATGTGTAATATTTTACTAACTCAAGCACCGGAACCCTTATAAGATCACTTTGTTGTTCGTCTGTCTGTCTGTCAAACTTTTTTACTAAGATATGCATGAACATATGAAGCTAAAATTCATAACATATAAGTTATCAGGCCTGCTCTCTCTTTTGGCTGTAAAATAGTCAATATGCGCTATCTAAGATGGGAAACTTAAAGGTTAAAACTGCTCGTATACTGCTCGTTGAATAAAATCATGAAATTGGTAAGAAGCAATATCATACAGCATTTATTTAGGAATAAAACTTAAAATTGGGGTTTAGCTTATGATGTACATATAATCCTTTTTTAACTAGAATGAAACCAGCTATGTTGCTACTAATCTCTTAGCTGCCTGTATTTGAGACAGTTGGGTTAAAAATCAATTAAAAAAATAAATGAAAATAGCACTGACTTATATTTGTTTTTCTCCGTTTTTGTTGTGCCTCTGAATAGATGATCAAAAATCAATGTACAAACAGTTATACAAACGAAGCGAGGATTTGTTTTTATTCATATTAAAGATTTATTAGAAAAAATATTTTCCAGTAATATGACATATACTCGTAAGATTACTTTGTACTTACCGTATCTCTCGCAGGTGAATAGGACATGCAACAGAACACCTCATTAATATATTACGAGGGATCGTCCCTACGACCCTGCTGCGTACAATTTTGCTTATTCACGATACAAGACCGCCATTTTCGAACACGTTAGCTTTTAAATTGAACCTAAATAATATATGGCCTATCCGTAAAGACCCGATTTGTCGGCGGTAGTTAACGGTCATTTTACTTTTCTTTCCTGTGCTTTGTTCCTGGTTCGGATTTCTTTTGGTCGTTTGTATAATTGGTACCAGTTAGTAGACGTTGTCTCACTTGTTACTTTAACAGACTTGTTTATTGTAATTAGTCTAAATATGTACTGAAATCTATTTTAGTCAAAAAAATAATTAAGCACTCTTCACTTGAGTTAATTTATCATGTTTATCTTTTGTTTGAGTTTTATTTCTACATTGAGATCAAACAATGAGCTAATAAAAAATGTTTTTATTAAATGATGTTATCCCACTTAATAAATCGACTACTTTAAAATGGCCAAGTCACGTAGTTCATTAGTCACTGACCTAACAGGAACAGAGCCGGAGGCAATAAAATAACCCCTTTTACGATGTGTTAAGTGGAAACGAATCATATCCTATCATCAATCATAATTCCTCCCTCTTCAGTTACCTCCTCCAAATGGAATCCCACTGTTACTAATTTAATTTACTTTGTTTTAATACCAGTGTGTGTATTACACGCGTAAATGTAATAAAACTGTTATATATTTACATACTAACAAAAGACGTATGTGTAAATATTCGTATTAAACGCAAAACATAACAGCTACATACTGATTTACACAAAAGAAGTTTAAAAAATAAAACCACTTGTTCACATCATTAATTACTTAAAACTAAGTCCATCGTCACCGTCGCTTCCAAATCCAAATAATATATCACTGACATTACGACCAATAACATGATTACATAATAGGTCTTGATACTGATATACAAGCAAAGTTTTAGCAGCTCCATATTTCAAAAGATAAGATTATTTTAGCAGAAAAGATCATTCACTGTTACGGAGACGATCCATCAGTCTATCTGCAAATATGCTGGGACGATTCGACAGGCAGACGGATCGATCTCGTTCGCCGGAGCCTGGTAAATCTAGATGTGCCTACTTGCCTATTTTGTAACAATAATACGAAAGATACCAGGAAGATATAACTTCAGTTCAAGTCTGTGTTGATCCCAGATAATCTAAATTTTAGGATCAAATTAACTGAAATCCGCGCTTTCCAGGTTATTATCGAAATTAAGCTAAATCGTCGCGTAACCTTATCCGGTTGGCGATTCGGATTGCGCTATTTGATTGAATAAAATACTTAATTTGAGATACATGTGCCATCTAGATTTCATTACAAAGATATTTTATTGATAAGAAACTTTATAAATATCTTAACTATTTCAAGTTGCATAATCATAAAATTACTTTAAAGCTGAGTCCACCTGGGGCTTTGTTTCATAAAACTGATGTTTCATAGGAACAATGTCTTCGTAAATATTTTCCCGCATATGATTAAAATTAAAATACAAGTGGCATTTGTACCTACACTAAGATACGAGTATACATACGCTCAAAGTATATTTTCCTTGTAAGTGCAATTTGAGTGAATTTATCTCTACACATTCGTTTTTTGTCAACCCGTCACTAGCGAAAGGGGAGTAAAAAAAATAACACAAGACCAGTCGGGCTGACCACAGCCTTCGTATGGAGCTGGGCCTCTAATGCCCGGTCCGCCAAAAGTGAGTGACGTCCCAGGCCTCAAAGAAGGTCCATTAACCACCAACTTTAAGGGCTCAACCAAGATGCGAACGCGTTGTAATAAATAAAGCGGTTGAGACAGATAAATTATCTTTGACTTGAGCACAGCTACCCTTGACAAATTATCTGTCATAAAAGCTAAAAACAAATTTGTTTCGAAATGGAAAACTTCGTAAGTAGTACGAACAATACAACCTTGCGTTTACGATAAGGACAGCGAATCAGTTAGGTGATTCGCTGTCCTTATGAGCAATAAAAAAACTTAGTCATAATATGAGCTTATTAAAAAAATCTATCATGTAATCATAAAATATCTGATCAAAAATATGGTAAAAAAAAAGAAAAAGTTAGTTATCAATCTGATATAGGTCCATATGATTTATACTCTAATATGGTTGATTATATCAGCCATTTATAGTATAAATCCACATAAAATTTCAGAGAAAAGCTACTGAATTAAGTAACACACTGTCACACGTAAAACTAAAATTATAAAACGCTTCTGCGTCGGGAGTAAATACGATTTAAGGCAAAAGAGTTTTTTGTTACATTTTGCTAAAATCGAAAAGAGCAAGGGAGTTGATGATATTAAAGTTTTAATTGCTTTTATCACGGTCCTTTGCTTTTAGAGCCTGAAAACGCGTGTACTTGTAGAGGTATCAAATTGAATCTTTTTACTGGGTATTAATTTATGAGAAGGTGCAATTTGAATTTATCGCATCATATGTGAGATAATTTCCCAGAGGTGGTATTGAGCGTTACTGATTGGTACTGGCAGGTTGGATTGATCCAATTTTCTTAGTTTACTTTTCACTCCGAACTCGTCTCATCGAAGTTGAGGTCGGACGTGACAGGTAAGGTAACGTTCTCATTCGATCTCCGAAACTTTGTGTGTATCGAATCCGAATGGAGACTTCAATAATTCGCCCGCAAAATATCTTATATCATTATACTTTCATTTTTCTCATGTTGATTGAATCGTGAACTGCTTGCAACTAGTTTGTTATATTTTGATTTCTGAGGAAAATAGTAATAATTACAATGTCAGCCAACGACTGTATAAGAAGAAGTTCTGATGTTATTATTACCTTTTCTTATCAATCAATAAAGTTATTAATGTCTGAAAATATAGTATAACCACAGAATACATGTATTATATCTTGTACCATAGTACATAGTACAGTACCTAGTATTTATATCATAGTATAACCAATAATATGTCTAAAAACTACAATATTACGTAATAATAACAATGTTACAAAACCCCCTCTTTCAAACCAATTTCTTTTATAATTTCTAAATCATACATCACAAGTTAGTCATCATCATGGTTGTATCAACTCATGAAAAATATCAACCTGTCTGCGACATCAAATATTGGTATTAAAACAAGGTGCGCTCGAACGTCAATCCACAACAATGACTAAAATAACTATAGACCAAATATATAGGTAAATGTATGCGATGGAATTGTTTCAATCGGGAACAATATGTCATAATAACGCACGTCGGACGGTCTGTGCATCAGTCGCTGGCATTGTCCGTCGCTATCCAATTAACATGAGCCCCGTCAAGCATATTGATGTAGTGGGTGTTCGTACTGTCACTAATTATCGGCCATTTGTGGGGCGAAACGCAATGGATAGCTTACAAAAACATGCTCTTTAATTTTTAACGATGTTGACTGGCTGGAGTCGTTATTGACCAATGCCAGTAATTCAATAACGATCACAGTTGGAAAATGCGATAGAAATATGAATAATTTAGTTTATACTTTTGTAATGATAAATAATTGGGGCTCACTTGTCAGCTTGTCACAGAATCCATACTATCCATATCCATACTTCCATATCCATACTAATATTATAAATGCGAAAGTCTGTCTGTCTGTCTGTCTGTCACCTCTTCACGGCTAAACTACTGGACCGATTGTGATGAAATTTGGTAGGGATGTAGTTAACGACCTGAGGTCAAACATAGGCTACTTTTGGGCGCGATGTAACCGAGTCCTACGCGGGGCGAAGCCGCGGGGAACAGCTAGTACTTAATAAGGGTAATAGTTATTTTGCAGTGTTGTAAGAAGTTAATTTTGTTTAAATTTACCTGATGCTTCTAGAGAGAGAATGTGGTCTTCTTAAGTTTCTGGAATTCCTTTAGGCGACTAAAGACAATCAGGAAAAATACATATAAAAATGACTAACATACACATGCAAGCTTGAAACAAAATTTCCCGTCCTTCTTTATTATCTGATGAACTCTCAACAAAATGTTTTGTATCATATTATTAATATATACGCTTACTTAACAAGGTATCATTAAATAATTTTAGTGCATGCAAAAATAATGCTCTATTTAATTATAATTCAAGGATATTTTTTCACTTTTCCCCCTTCAATCATATATCAATTTTATTATGCGTGCATTCAACTGCACTTTATCAAGCTTCATTGCCTATACTATCTAATTACTAGTGTAATAGCAAAAAACGGTTCGTTACCGTGGTCCGGAACAAATCATGCGGCCATAAGCAATCCTCTTACGTTAAGCCCGTAGACTATTTTTCTATAGATAACACACAAGAGTAGAATTTATTTTTATATAAGTTATTTATCTATCTTTTTCTACTGTTGCTAATTCTTTTCTTTATATTCATAGATAAACTTAGGTTTTTACTCTACTGTTTTTTTACTTCCCAATGTTATAGGTAAATAAAGCTTAATAATAGTAACACAATAAATGTCAAGCTATTTACTCAACATGAATAATTTAGACTAATTTCAATCCATTTGACTTTTTATCTAATTATTTTGTTGTGCTATTAAGTAATTTATATGATCCATTGTACCTATGAAACAAAAAGTTTATTATAATAAGGTATTGCATCTTTTACCACATGTAGGTAGGTACTTATTTATTTTTTAATTAATGCAAATACGCAAACGCGTTTCAATGACTTATACTTTCTGTTTTTATGTTTGTCTATAGTTAAGCCTCTCATCGCCCTCCCATAAGCCCAGCAATAGAGATATGATAGAGGTTATTAATTAGATGTCGTTACGTCTTATGCCATCTCATTGTGTGAGCGAAAAACCCATAGATCCGTAGGGGCGTCCCTAGCAACGCCGCCGTCCCGAATTCCTCCCTACCACTTTCTACACACAGACAATATTTCTGTTATGATCGTAGTGATGGGTCACGAGCTAGGGTGAACAGATGCAAGTGTAGCTAAGCTACAATTATCAAAATTGTCTATCGATATTATAGATAACAGTTTTACTAAAGAATATATCTAGTACATGCTAACAAAACTGTAGGTAATCCATACATACATATATATTTTTTTCCTAGCTGTTTGTGTCCCACTGCTGGGCAAAAGCCTCCCCTAATTTCTTCCATGCGTCCCTGTCCTGTGCTGCTTCTTTCTAATGCTTTTCGAAGACCCTTAAGTCATCTGACCATCATCTTTCTTGGCCTTCCTCTCTTTCTATACCCATCCGCTGGGACCCAAGTTGTTAGTAACCCAGCCCATCCCTTCGCATACACTAAAATTAATAAAATACATATAATAAAATAGTAAAAATATTTTGTTTATATATGTAACAGTATTAAAGAAAATAAATGAATTATGAATTCGACTGGTATCCCAGGAGACGCATGATAAAAATCTTCACCGTGACGCCACCCTTCTCTCATAGCAACGAACGACACGTGCGAGTGGGATGTCGTACTTTTCGGCTCATAAAATCTGTACCAATACTTTACTCCCTCGCATATAGAGATGATCCTTAATAGATTTTACCGCCATTCGAAATGCCAACACGTACCGATCAGAAAAAAAATGTTGAAAAGAAACTTTCATCATGTTAAAAGTTCTTGTGCTATATTCAGACTAAAAATAATCTTGCGGAATATAAAGTAGAGTTGTGTAGCTATAAGTATGACAAAGTTAACCTTAAAGTTCTTAGTCAATTTAATATTCTATTGTACAGTCGGTCCTACCTGTAATCTTGGTCTTAATCCAAACCAACATTAAAATCTAAACCTTCGTCGTATAATATTATGTTCTATTTAAAAAAACATATATCTTCAAAGTAAGGTTAACGCTTGGTTTCATGAAGATTTCAAGGAATTCAGATACAAAGCTAGTGAAAACAGTGAACAAAATCATTTGTGTTTCACGAGTTTATTGAACGGAAAGTTTTAATTAATATAGAAGCGTCTGGTAATACTGATGCACCGGATCCCGGTACTACTATGAATTCATTTGATTCCGCTAGATTTACTAACCAATTAGTTGACAGCGGCCGTTGGATACAATCGCGTACATAATTACAGTCAGCGGAGAATTGAATTCTGTTTTAAAACCTGATATACAGCAAGTCGGTTGCGCTACGCGCCATTTCATGCGTAATTTGATATTCAGATGACAAATTAGTTGGCAAACGGGGAACCCTACGTTGAAATTACAGGGAACGGTGTGTCAGTTGAAACCACGCTGTCCGCCCGCTTTCGCTCTCGCTTCAGCCTACGCTCATGCTTTTGCGCCTGCCAGTTGCCAGTCGACGACAAAAGTAACTACTTTTGCAACTCGTCAACTATAATTTTGGTTTCCTTTAAGGATTAAAGGAAAATATTTAATTTACTAAAGAAATCATGTTATGATTTTACACTTATTTTAAAGTCTACTCATGATACTGAACCTCTATTATCAAGGATAACCGTGTTTACCCTGCCACCCTGTATAAAACTACTGAAATGAAAACTCATGTCATATAAATATTTGTGTCTATTTGTAGTCCAAATAACTTATTATGTACTTACTCGTTTTTATATTCTCCAATATTCAATGTCATGAAATTATTAACAAGCATTGACAAAAATAAAGAATCAGAACCTCTTTACTGTCAACATCGGAAATAAAATTCGTGATGAATAAAAAAAAGGGTTCCACATCACGCAAACAGTGAACATAACCAAACAATATACCCAAAACAAAACCATAATAACTAAATGTACTCGATAACCAACTCAAAATGGGAAAGAATTCCGAGATGAGAAAATACTAAACATTGAAAACAAAAGCCTCCTGCAATGACTCGTTTCCTCGTAGCGGTAATTGGACGGGCGTAATTACTGCTTGCTTGTAAAGCCATCATCTTATCATCTCGGGAGGGTATTAGCGAAAAACATGGCGGGGTGTACCCGGACTAAGTTGCGGGCGCAAGTAGACAGCTAGAGACTTAGATGGTTATTAATATCTTTAGAAGACTCGGGAAATAAGCGACGGCCCTCAAAGGGTAGACGTCAAAACAAGGCAATTATGAGATAGGGTAATTAGGTTTATACATAATCTTTATGTTTTCAGGATTACTTTTCTGGAAAATTGGGTGACTCGAATACTTTGTTACTTAATAAAGCTTGTTTTAGTTAAAATTATCTCTGCTTTGTTAACTATTTTCATTACAAAGTATTTTAAACTAAATACATTACTAACAAAGTTAACTTTATATAGCCATTATTATGTTTACTTTCGTAACCAAGGTTATTTAGAACATAAATACCTATTATTTTATTATCAGCGCAATAATTATGGTAAGATACAAAAACAAATTGTGTTTTATCATAATTGATTTATTAATGACATTTGTAGACAAAAAATATTTTAGCACACACGTTGATACCCACTTTATGAGTATATGTCAATAATAGCAAATAAAAATTTATGATACATTTTTGTTGTTTGAATAGAATAGATAATAATATGTATGGAGTAGTCCGTAAGGCATACATGTCGTACAATGCGCAAATCTCCAGGCGACACTAGCTACAACCCTTTATGGCTGTAAAGTTACACTTGCAATAGTTTCGATGCATTAAAACAGCAGCTGCAATCACGTTAGTAGAGCAAAAATGCAACGGATAAAATAACATTCTAAGAAGCATCCGAGTGGTCGTAAAAGCTAACTTAATTGAACAAGAGCAATCAAACCACAAACTGTTGTTTTCGAATTGAGGTTAAATATATTTTTATCTTTTTAGAGTGCAAATCAACAATCTACTTGTATTTATACTGCGGTACAATAGGTAATCTTCTTTCCTAAAAACTAAAAACGACTTCAATTTGTCTATTAAGTACAGAAACTGCAGATTTTTACATTTAATCATATAATGTTTGTAGAAATAGGCAGAGACAAATAAAATAGTCACTCTTGTTGAACAAGCTGATGTATTCAAATGTACGTACAAGTATTTATTTAAAAAAAATACAGCTCAAGTTTTAGTACAAAGCATATCCACGGAGGGACAGCTATACTTCCATAGCGATGCAAGGTTTTGTTGTTGACTTCAGAGCCGTAAAATGTGAGAAATTAGAAAATAGCCTGCGTAGCGATAGTTCATCAAAAGAGATCCCTCGAAATCGAATTTAAAATATTCGTAAGCGAGACCATTTTCAATTACGTCGCATACTAGCGTGGAAAGGCCGCTTGTGTTCTTTGTCACGCTTTGACTCACTTTCACGCCATAAAAACTGGGTGCAAAAGTACGCTCACATTTATGAAGGCTAAAAGAACAATTTCGTTAGGTGCTCGGTGGAAATTTGCTGACTTCAAAGGGCATTTTAACAACGCCCTCTCTCCCCTTTGTTGACTCTAAAAAAGTATTTGAAACAAAAATTATTCGTAATACCACGGTATTTTTAAGAGCAAAATAACACAAAAGTATTTCGATGTAGGCTATTGTAAACTGTGTTGGATATAGGATTTTCATGTAATATTAATCTGCTATATTAAGATAATTTTAACTTGTCTGAATCTCCATATAATCAATTTTTTTAAGAATTATGTTTGTTTGTAGATTTTTTAACGATAAATGATGTCACATTGATGCCAGGGTTTTAAGAAAACTAAGTTTGAAGAACCAATAAAACTCATTTGGTTCGAAATTATACTAAAATAAATATAATTTTTTTACTTCTATTAACGTATTAAATGGCTTTATTAGAGTAATCAAAATTGTAATGTCAGTATATTACTAAGTTGACTTTCAATGCCTCTGACATGGTTTATTTAACGCTATAATAAACGCTTGCAATATAAATGATTACTATTGCTCTTCTGCTACGAACTTGTAACCTCGTGAACTTCGAAAAAGCAAGAGATCAAAACAACGAGTCATAAGATGTTATGTCTTTAGGTATTATTAATATAGCATCTTTCTATGACTTCATTAAGTATTAACGTAAGAACGTAAGAAAATTTCTTGGACTACCTCTAAATTCCCTACAATATGACCGAAGGTTAAACCAAAGTCGCTCTAATTTTTTTTTATTTACTTGGCTACCTAACCAAAAAACAGTAACCAATCAGCGCTCTCTACTCAATTCCAAGTTGTACAGTTGTGTACATCGGAGGCATGAGAAAATTTTTGACTTGGCATATTTATTCGAGAAAAACTTTAAATTGCTTGCGACCCAGTTCGGCGCCCATTGGACCAATTCACCAATTGCCTAGTTCGAGATCTCAACTCCCCGTAACGTTTATTTATTTGTGTCATAACTCAACTTGGCTCGATACGAAACGCCTTAATGCCCAGTGTATCTACGATGAATTTCAAACATTTTATTTTTAAAGAAATATTTTTCTTGATCTTTTTTTAAAATTATAACCCCTTATTATATTATATTATATTGGTGGGCGAAATTAGTAGTTTTCAACCGTTTTTCACCATTGTATTCTAGAGACCAAAAGATTTTCTATCGTGGTTCATGTAAACAACGGTAGAAGAACGGTTGAAAACTAGTTTTCTACCATTTTTGCCTATCACTACTTACCTGATATTCTTTAAAATAATGACGACGCCTAAAACCATGTGTCTTGCTTTGCTAAGCAAGATAGCCCTACAAAATCAGCAGGCGCAGGGGCGTTTTCCTTTACTGTAATGGCTGCTCGAATAAGTTTGAATGAGATTTACTTAAGCAAAAATATTCATTCACCTATGTTTGTTGTCAAAGAAAATAAAATACTTAATTCAATACAAAAAAAAAATACTTATTTACTATTTGGTCTTTTCAATTGTACTTTAATACCTGTCAGTTACTTATTTCCAAATAAATTTAATCTGTATTTATGTTCTTTTCACAGTTTTTGTAAGTGGAAAATTCCACAAAATGTGTGTGTATAACAGAATTTATATTGTAGGGTCATTCACACTTAAGGCCACGCGTGACTGCCATTTCTCTCGCTTGTTAAAGCAAAATTCTATTTAAATTTAGAAAACGTAGAGCATTATCCTCGCGTGTGTGACTATTCTAACTTATTTAATCTAATCTCCATAAAAAAGATTTATTCGTTGCAATATTTTGACTGAATAAATAAAGTTTCAATATTTAAACTAACTATATAGTAGAGAATTATGCTATTCCGAGCAAGGGTAATTAAAGTAATAAAAATCGCCTTGATGTTATCATACTTAAAATAGGAGAGGAATACAAAGAAGTAGTAGAATTATGTAGATAGAATGAGTAATTCTGCAATTCGTCCCATGTACCTACGGCCCATTTGGTACGAAACGCAGAAAATCGATATTAATTAAAATTTCATTCTGCAATTCGTCCCATGTTTATAAATGGTACAATCTGTAAAAAAAAGTGTTTGTGTAGAAATAATAAACGTTGAATTTTTCATTAAGAAATATAATAATCATAGAATAGTCTTCAACTAGAATAAGCATATAATGAAAGTATGTACAATAAACTGTACAGAACATAAAGGTTGATTTGTAAGTAAGTATATTATATACAGACAGAATTGGAAAATTATGAACTAACAAAGCACAAATTATGTGCAAATGGGTATTATGTAGGCTTGTAATAGGGCTGGGGTAATAATATATGGCTCGATTAAGGACCAATGTAAAATGAACTGCCGATGCTGAAAATTATTTGTGAAACGGAAACGATGAGGAAAGAAGAAAGTAGAATGCACTTTAAGGTATTTCATTTTGAACTATATTTTATTTACTGTTTGTACTTATACAAGATATACTGAACTGCTAAGTTATTTGTTATCAATTTTTACAAATGTTGATCTTACAATGTGATCTAGTTTTTGTGAAAATCAAAAGATAATCAATTTAGAGAAACATTGACAGAGACGGCGGGAAAAAAACATATAATTTTTTTACACAACATTATTTTCAGCCAGTAGCTTAATTGTCAATTGACAGAGTTCTTGTAGGTTTTCCTGTAATCTACAACTACTAATGACCTATATTCCGTAATTTTTTCAAAATTTTAAGCTCATTAGTTTCAGAGATCAGGGGGGGGGAATGGTCAATTTTCGTCTTTTTTCCTGAATAAAATGAAAACTATTTATACTTCAATAATAACAAAAATATATTTGAGATCCTGATAACGAGCTCTTTCATTTGGTATGTCACACGATATGGTTAGCGAATCTTTTTTTTTTTAATGTTTTGATTTACCCTCCAAAAGTGACCCCCAAATTCATAATTTATTTATTTACGTTACACATGCACCTTTGGGTCTTTAACTTACATATGTGTACCAAATTTCATCTCAATTGGTCTAGTGGTTTCAGAGCAATCGGCTGTGACAGATGAACGGACAGACAGATGGACAGGCACGCGAGTGATCCTATAAGGGTTCCATTTTTTCCTTTTGAGGAACGGAACCCTAATTAATATTAAAATAAAGAATACATACTTACAACAACTTTTTTAAGAACGCAGACACTTGTATAGTCACATAAGTCACAAAATTTCACAGATTCAAATCACAATAAATGTCACAACAATAAAATATACATTCTTTTTTCACATCTACTGAATGATGTTCTGACCTTTTCTGTCGGAAAGTGTAAACCATACTAAGTAACTTATTTGAATTCTACAAAATACTCCCTCTCCTAGTCATGCACTTGTACAAAGATAGTTAGAGGTAGTTTTATTGCTTTATTGATCCTGGCATACTTTACTTCAAGGGTGATCACCATAACCATAGTTTACTTACTGATAACAACCGCAAAAACATAAATAGTCAAAACAAAAGAATTCATTATATCTTCGGGACGGACTTCATCAGAAGAATGAACAAATAATACCTCTTCAAAAGTGACCATCGCAACCATTGTTTACTTATCTGGAAGCCATACATGTCAACCAATTGTATTCATTTCGGTAACATTGAACTTGTGCGTTTTCATATTAAATGAAACAATTACCTGATGTCTTAGATAAAACATTCAGCAATAACATTTTTTTCACAATCAATTATTTTATATTTAACTATGAACAAAACCACAGCAAAATGTAAAAATTCTAACGAAATATACATTTATCTTAATTCTTGTCTCACTGACTGTACCAAGCGTTGATAAGGTTTAAATTTCCATACAAAAAAAGAATGGGACGAATTGCAGAATGAAATTTTGATTAATTTTGATTTTCTGCGTTTCGTCCCAAATGGGCCGTAGGTACATGGGACGAATTGCAGAATTACTCAATACATGTGAAACTAAGTTAATAAGTACCTATATAAAGTTTCAAGCTTTCCACGTGAATTCGTCGCCCACTGTCCGAAGTTATAAATGCTCTATATACCAAGATAAAGTGAAATGATGGCATATTTCGTAATTTAGTTCATCGGCGTTTTATTTTAGCCACTTAGTCACCTTTAACGAAATCCACATGTAAAGAGAGAGAGTGGTCTATTCTTAAACTGGTTTTTAAGACGTATATAGATACTTATATGATCAGAATCACATAAACTCCCAAGAAACCACAACGAATAAGTATTCTTTTAATTTATTTGGAAATACGGATCCAGCCCTTGAGGCGGAGAAGCGATTGATGTCTGAAAAATTCAAGGGTTTCTTTATCCGAACGCACCAAATGAAATTACTTCGCTTTTTGTACAGCGAGTATCTCACATACGAACTTAAATATTCTTCCTATAAAGACATTAACATTTACGTCGTGTGTATCGAAAGAAAATCGAGCTGAGAGGTGTAAATGTGAAGTGAACACGAATAATTTATATTTGGGACTGAATCGAGATTGTATTACACATAAATTGAATAAACTCTTTCAAGAATCTAGGTTATTTTGAAAAGAATGATATGTAAATTAGATGGTGAAATCCTTGCAGCTGGAATAATACTTTTTTTTTTAACATTACAGTTAAAGTTTCAGTTAATAATTATAGCATGAAGTCTTATACCTATTCATTAAAAACATAAATTTAGAATATGGAAGCCTGGTCCAATTTCATATTTTTGTACGCATAAAGTTAATTTTTTTTTCTTGATTTTAATTATGTAGATTTAGTGTGAGTGTCAGCAAATATAATTGGAAATTAAATGGAGTCCTCCTTTGGTCAAAAAGGAGTGATAGAGTTACCTCTATATTGAACCCTTCTAAATATTTTTTTTATAGATACGTTCTAAGGCCTCATTACAATATCAAAAATCACTACAGATATTTGTTGAAGTATTTGAAGGTATATAATGAACATTAATCAAATAACTATCTCACCTTCTCTAGACAAGTGTTTCTGAGAATTATCAGAGTTTCCAGTTGACAAGCACGCACAAAGCGAGACGTCGAGACGGCGAATGTCTCCTGCGTACAATACAATGCATTGATCTATAGACGTATGGCATATTTAATTTAACATACGCGCACTAAGAACCTTAGGCTAACGCTAAGGTCATTACTGTATATTACACTAGCTTTTGCCCTTTTTGTTTTTAATGATATTTATTTATTTTAAAGATAATTATTAAATTTGAATTGCGAGTGCTGCTAGCATTTTGGGTACGTTGCCTCAAATTGTTTTATATATAAACCGACGAAGGATGCAACTGGGAAAATGCTAAGATTAAGAAGAAATAGATTGTGCCTGAGGTTTCGTTTGCATGCCGATTTCTGGATAAAAAGTATACTTTGTGTAAATCTCGCTTTTATCATCTCTCTCTTTGTAAGGCACAAACAGCTTAACATTGGCTTATTATGATACAAAATTAAAAGGGGTTAAAGTTATTTATAAATAACTCAGGTGGTATGTACAGGCTCTGTATTAAGACTACTCACGTTACATAAGTTGCTTACTCTTTATGGTTAGTTTGCTCAAATAGTCGATATCTTCTTACATATTGCGTATATTGCGGTGATGTTCGGCTGTCGCTATCAAATTAGGATGTTTGATAAATTAATTTTGATTTATTGATTTCATATGCATTGGACAAACCCTGCGTACCTAGTGATATTGTATGAATTTCATCATGCATTGTATAAAGCCTTATTTATTTGTATTTATGTACGTACTGTACCGTGATCATAACAAGTACTTATCGATAATCGTCTGATCGATTGAACGCATAGCGCAGTCGAAGGCTCAACGCGCTCCGTAATGAGAGGTGTAGAGTAAAGTAAAGCCTGTGGAGGCGATGGCGCGTGGTACCTAGCGACCCGTGTGAATTCCCTGAGTTTATTGCCATAGTAGACACGCGACTTGTGATTTGCGACTATCTACGAGATAAATCAAATTAATTCATTTAATAACTAATTAGGTGTCTACATAAAATTGGCGACTTTCGTACCTACCATGTACAGTGGCCCACATAAAAAATATACCACCATAGAAGCAAGGATAAGATGGTATAATTTTCTCTGCGGCCCACGGTACATTCGATGGTGTTTCGAGAAGTAAAAGTATTTAAACCGACTCTTACAAAAGTTTGAATACAAACAGGAAAACGCTGAGATTTGATCTAAAAGTACAAGTAAAAACAAAAAAAGTATTTTAAATTTATTGCAAACAGAACAAATCGATAGACCTAATGATGAAAGAATGAGATAATATAAAGAAAATCTTTCAGGTGGAAAAAAAAAGTAGAACGTTTCATGAATGAATAGGTAATATACACAACTGAACTATGAAATAAGAATTTTAAATTAAGTTGTTAAAATTAAAAAAACAAGAGTTTTGTGTGTTTATGGTACAATAAAGGGCTCCTTCGTTCAATTTTTTTTTCATTTCCAAAGAGTATAGGCGTAAGACGGACATGAAAAGTTTTGTACAAGCAGCCTCTAAAAATATTTACTGTATTTCGTATGAAATTTTTCCCGAAATCCCGCGCGTTTGACTGTTCTAGTATACCACGTGACCGAAGCTAAATACCAGAGAGATGTACAATGTAATTGAACAACATGCTGCCTCCTCGGTTAACATGAGTGCCGATAATGAAGCAGGAATACGCGAACGGATCTAAATATAGGATACCAAAGTTCACCTCCTACCCTCCAGCCCCGACATCGAGGTCCGGTTTCTTGCAAACACGGAACTAACTTTACAATGTTCGTAAATTGAATAACACCGGAGGAACCAAACTTCGTCGCCGCGCCAAGGAAGATAGTTTATTAGGCCTTACTTGTATATTCTATCACTGGTCTCTCTTTTTCTTTAATCATACTATTTTTCACTTTTCATTCTATGTAAAACTTTGCATCCTTAGCTTTAATAAAGCCCTTTTGATTAGGGACTATATATTGTTTGTTTGTTTGTTTGCATCGAATAGGCTTCTAAACTACTGGACCAATTTGATTCTTTAAACCCACACCATCCCCGAGTGACTTAGGCTACATATTTATCACGGGCGAAGCCAGGGTGGACACCTTATAAATTATATTATTGCGAATGGAATCTGGCACTGATCGCGACATCCACAACAACAGCATTTTAGTCCATACAAAATACACAACGACAAGACAAACAACACGCCTTATTCTATAACTGGAAGTCTATATTTAGCATATTATATTATAATTTAAATTGATGCGATATTTCTCGTAGGTGATTTAAATTTGACATATTTTTATGAGTCTCGTAGCAATAAAAATAAACTTTGTAATCGTTAACGCATTAGATGAAAAGGAAGGGGTGAAAGTGTGAATACTTATTACGGACGTCAGAATGAGTGCTCTCCACGTTTTATTCCTGAATATGAATAATGCTGGATTTAATTTAGTACGAGTGCTGTGCAGCTAGTAATAGAGTACGTACGTATTTAAATTTAGTTTAGGAGATTAATTAAGCCAAGAACGGACGTGAGCGCTCTGTCACGGGCGTCAATGGCAGCCGTCGCTGTTTTATTCTCTCACTGCTATCAATGGGAGACGCAATCGAATTTGCTAAATGACGCTCACACTAAATTGGTGAAGAGTGATTGATTGAAACGCTCCGCTAAAGTATTGTACGGGAAATAATTGAATCTGAATTTAAACCGAGCCCGCGTATGACGATGATGAGTAAAAGCCATCGGATTCACCGGGGTTTTGTAACATGGTCAAAATATAAAGCTCGAAAGTAGATGTTTTTATACCGTACTAAAAATTCTATTTTTTTTCAGTGACACATAAAACCTAAAACAAAGACAATACGTCTGTCTTCTTCTGTTGTTTGTCTCTTTCATTTTGACGGACAACAGACTAAGTAGCTACTCTATTATTTGTATCTTTGAAAAAGTATAACTAGTATAGTCCCTTTTTTACTCGTATCTATTGTCATGTAATATTTCCATCAATTGCCTTAAACAAAGCTATCTAACACGATGAATCATGAAAACGAATAAGTATCTAGTTTATTAATCTTTCCTATGTTAAGATCTTATGAAAAGCTCGTACGTATTACTTGCACCAGCAAACTTTATGGTGAGAAAGATGATAATTATAAACCTTAATATTTATAGTAAAACATCACAACTTCCTCTTTGAGTATTCGAGCCTTGCAGAGATATTATAATAGATAGATATTATAATAGAATCAAGTGGTATATGTAGCAAAAGGAGCTGGCTTAACCTGTCACGCACTATCGTCCTGATTAGTTGGGAAGCGCAGCAAAAAGCTTTAAAAACGTCGCCGGTAATTCAGTTACTGTGCCACCAGCCCGCCACGCTGGTAATAATGACCCGCGCCAACTATGAAACCATGTTGGATATCGAAATACATATCTCCGTTTAGATTTTTTTTAACTCACCTAGGTACATTTTTATCGATATAAAATAATAATAATAACGTTAAGGGTTAACCGCGTTTCCTTCACCTTCATACTTCCGATGTTAAATTTTTATTTTATAATTATGAAGTACGTTAGTTTGAATGAGTTACTTATAGCATGATATCCGTAAATCAATTATAGTATTTATTACTATCTAGAATTCTAAAGGTTTATTTAATAAAAGGGACATGTACTTTGCATTATTCAATCACACAAAATGCACGACAGACGGTACACTTATTGGAGAGCTCTAAAGCTTTCCTTTTAACACCCCAAATACTAAAATTTAGTTAGCCATTTATCTAATAAAACCATTTAGTTTTAGTTGGCGCTCGATATCATACATCTCTTATTGTAAAAGAATAGGTATTTATATATAATATTTTGAAACCTTTTTGAATAAACCTTGAAGAGTAACGTAAATTTGATCGAAATATGTCCTTAATTTATTACCTAAGGAAACTAAAATTACGATGAAACATATTTCACAACAAAGTATATTTGATATTTATAATTTTTTACATGAAATAAATAATGGATTCATAACCACAAGATTGTGCTTATAATCATGGATTTTCACCTACTATCATTTAAGTAACTAGTTTGTGGCACAAATCCACTAAAACTCGATGAATAAAGCTAATCTTCTACATGATTACTGGATACACTCTTTCGATCTCTGGGAAGACTTTGGTCTTTAGGATCCACCGCTCATATCATCATCATGATTCCTGTCATACCAACAACTACTTTAAATTTACGTTCAATCTTGGTCTTAGAAATTTTATTTCAGGCAAAACTAACTTTTCACCCCATCTCTATTTCCGTTCGAAGTTTGTCGAGTTGAAATATTTTACGGGTCCATAGTAAGGCGGCCGGTGTAACCCGACGATAATTAGATACGGCGCGCTTTTACAGCGGCGCGACTCTGAATACCGACCAAATTGCGCCCTTCCAATCCTGTTTATGCCACGTTGAAACTCTGGAGCTTCGTTTGGTCATTTTGTATTTTTGCCTTTACATTTCACTGAGTTTTCACGATGGAATTTAATTATTAAAGAAATTTTACCTTATGTTCGCTAGCTACGAAAAATGCGTTTATCCTCAAGGTCAAAATGCTCCAGGAAATAATTTAAAAAGGTACCTACTTACTTTTCCGTAAATATCGCTCTACAAGTCGTTAAAATTTATATGAACGATTGTATTCGTGATCAAATTGGGTCATTTTTCAGAAATATTGAAGCAATGATCGCTGTTTATATCCAACATTTATATATTTGTGTTAATATAAACCTGTGTTTAAGAATACTTAATTTACAATAATGGAAACTAACTAACTCAAACAGCCACAGAACAAGTATTTGTTCAAGTAAAAGTTATAACAATAACGAGAGCCACAATATAGTGTTGTACCGAGCCAAGTGTTAGAAATGTTCACTAAAGTTAGTAGAAGAACTTTAGCAATGCAATTTTCGTGCAAAAGCTTGAATTCCATGTGTAGTCGGCAGTTAGCCGAGGCTCTTCGCATTCCGACTAGTTGATTAGCCCTCCCGGATACCGATCTTCCCGTTGCAACCCGGATATGCACTCCTGCAGTTTTTGGCTCAATCGGCCGTAAGCGAGAGGGTGTTATCGAAGAATTGGTTTTTCAAGTTTGTTTAAATCTGCATACGGAAACTGCTATAAGTGAAGTGTTGTGGAATAGCTTTTCTGTTTTATTGAGATGTTTTTTTAAGCAATAATTATACACCTAGGTACATACAGTCTAAATATATGTATCAGTTTTTTTATAAATATATGTATTGTAGTCATATTTTAATATTCTTTTTTTTCTATATGTACGTTATCATAAAAGATGTATGTAATTCATTAACCGCCGACAATCAGATTTTCTGCTTGGTCTAATAGTTAAATGGTAGAGAATGCCATATGGCATTAAGTCCACCATTTGTACACTTTATTTTTAATTTGTACAATTAAGTTTTAAATAAATAAATAAATCCAGTTGTAAAATTTCACTAGTCGATCTCGCAAGCAAATTCTGCCTTTACCATCTCTAAAACTGGGACAGGACAATGCAGGCACCGCCAAGTATGTTCACGGTAAACTGTAGATTCATAACGTAAAACATGACTTAGAACTCAAATTATTACCATATTTTAATAATAAAACGATTTATTTCACCTTTACAGAACCAAGACTTATTTATTTTTGCCTAAAATCAATACGTAGGTACTATACTTCGTTGCTACCCAATTCAATCAAATCAGTATCAGTTGTTGTAAGTTAAACAAACTTAACTTCCTATAAACATCACCTTGACTTCAAATTATGCCTCGATTTATAGATAACAAAGTTATCTCATTAAAAATTCAAACAACAGACGCAGAATTCACAACTAAGTTTAGCCAAACGATTTCGAGAGATGCTAAGCCGCATTGATTAAATATCTGTGTAATAAAGAAATACGAAGCGTTGTATTTTGATATCATTTTGTTTAAAACAAAACTAATATAAGCGATAATAGTATAATAAATTTTAGACTTACTAGACTTGCATTTGTATATAAATATTAGCATTCAACCGCGGATTCACCCGCGTGAATTTCGGGAACAGTGCCTTTTCCCGGGATGAAATATCCTTCTCAGTACTCCTAACTATGTGTAAGCGAATTCTCAAATAGATTGGTTCAGTAGATAAAGCGTGAATTGGTAACAAACAAACAAATATACAAACTCACTTTCGCGTTTATAATATTAGTTGGATGAATTGGATACAATTGTAATACTTGAAACAAAATGTAGTAACTTATATTTTTTTATAATTTTGCTACTGTTTTCTTTTTATTTATAACAATACTTATAAAATAGATAATAGTAACAAATCTTTATTTGGTAATTATTTTATTTTATTGAAAAAGATTGATCTTGGAACATACGGTAGGTACGTACCAAATTCAACCTTTTTTTCATTTTTAGTTTTTACGCTCTAAATCGTTTTTAACATAATATAATTTCAAACGTACGCTGAACATGCACGATACAAGTTAGTATAATGAGAAAGGAATATGCTCATAGTCGTAACAGATTGAACCATCAAAGGCAGTAAGAGGTTTTAAAACCGGTAAAGATAAGCCTTATTATTCTGCCCTGTTTGTCAGTATTTATAGGTTAGCACTATAAGTAGGATGATATAAACAATTTTAATATTTAAAAGCCTACAACGCGCTCTGAATATCTATATAATATTTATTCACAACTAGCTGTTCCCCGCGGCTTCGCCCCGCGTTGGACTCGGTTATATCGCGCCCAAAAGTAGACTATGACCTCAGGTCGTTAACCCGTGAAGAGGTGACAGACAGACAGACAGACTTTCGCATTTATAATATTAGTATGGATATGGATATTTAAAATAAAAGTGATAATAAATTAAGTTAAAGACCACATATCTCTACATTTTAGTATTTTAAAGGTCTTGGCAGGAGACTGGTGGACTCGTCACGAACTAACTGCATCAGATAAATCTGGTAGTTTGTCCTGGGAGCGTCGTTGTCATTTGTCGTATACGAACGTCGTGACTGCGTAGGCGCATGGTCACCGAACCACAAATTACGTGATTCTTGAAGAAGGCGAATGACATTTGCAAGAACTTTTATTGCTTAGTTGTTAATAGGGCTTGTGCTATTACATAGGTACATGTTCTGTGTTTTATGATGACTATTAATAATATGGTGAGCTAAATCATAGTGATATATGGATGCAGCCAGTTTCTGTATAGAAATCATATTTTGTATTCTTCTTAAAAGTGTAAATATTTTACTTTTTACGTGTTTCGGAAGGCTTTTTCTGCAGTTGGCTACTATTGCTAGATGACAGCATACTGAAAATTCCTATTAATCCCACTGGGTAAGTATATAGTCACTGTCAAACACATAATACTGGTCCCACTTTAATCCACTGAACGCATCAATCGAGTTAACTTCACATACTTTTATTATAATAAATTTCCTGATTTTTATATAAAGCCATTTCAAACGAATCTTTATCGTTAATACTAAGTTCAGATTTGAATTATATACATTTTTGATAATCAAAGTGATTTATTTAATTATTAGCATTACCAGGTTTCTTAGTATGCATGGTTTGTCAAATGCTGACATTCATTACTAAAATATAAAGTAAATACTTAGTTTAGTCCAAACAGGTTCAAGCATTTTGAAGTTATGGTTAATTTAAATAAACAATGGACGGACATACAGTAGTTTCTTTACTTCATTTACGAGTACATGTATTTCAAATTCCGCCACATCCAGCTAGTAGCTCAGTAAAATTTAACAATCGTGGTGTTCCAGCCCACGCAAACTTCAGACGAGGTACGCGACGCATCCACCTCGTGCATTATGCACTTTCTAAGCATTTAGTACTTGCCCATTCATATACCTTTGAATTTATTTTAAACATTACTTTGTCTCGTCTTTACATTTCTTAATTCGCATGAGCTGATCTGAAAATGAGATGTTGAAGACGTTGAACTTTCAAAAATAATCCATCAAAGTCATATTATAAGTATGTTTCACTGGCGCTAATATGAACATGGAATTCCAATGTGTTTCAATATAAGAGAAGATTATTTGAAGGAACGTCAAACAAATTGACAAAATATAAATAAGTAATCAACGAAATGGCTACTTAATATTGATGTGCTTTTCACGTAACAAAAATATTCGTAAAAGTAGAAGTAGAAAGTGAAAAGTATTATAATATGCAAATCTCCTAACAAAACTTCGTGTTTCGTCATATTTAGCCATATTTATGAAAAGATAAATTGTACACATTCTACTACCAGGCTATAATATTATTCTATTATACTAGAGGAAATGAATGAACATACTCACGACATGACAATAGGTATCAATAGTGCATGGCATTTTATGTTGAATTCTCATGACTCGGAAAGTAACAAGTATGCATTTATGTTTTATTAAATTGATACTTATACCGCTTTAGACTATAAATTAAAACTTTTATCTAGTTTAAGTATCAGTTAGAAGTTACTTTAATAAAATTTCTTTTTATCTGGCTAGTAGTGCAAGTCCAATCACAATATCACAAACAGCATTGGTATAAAGAGATTCTTTAGATGGGATAATATGAATATTGATTCCGTACTTCAAAATGCACATAAGGACGTGGTTATGGACGCCAACGATTGTCAGGTGAAACAAAGTAACCACATCAAAAGGTTAATTAAGTCTTGCAACCCACTCAATAAGCAACTAAAAAAATACATTAAATAATTTTGTACAAAATAAACTCCTACACAAAGGACGAATTCAAAATATTGTACCTTTGTTCTGCCACAAGGCATTCTTTCAACGTGACTGTGTGTGCTTATCAGTTGAATACCATCACCAACGTCACGTTCGTTAAAATTTTTAGATGTTCTACATGACGAAGATCTTATACAAAGATCGAAACGTTAGTAGTTTTAACTTCAACTACATTATCATAATGGCTGATTTTGAAAAGCACCGTAAAACTATTAACTTTGGCATTGTACAATGTACAGAACCCTGTCCACGCGAGTCAAACTCACACTTGGCCGGTTTTTTGAATAATTTCACTAAATAAAAAGAAAATTCTAATCAACGATACCGTTTACCGTTACTTTAAATGAAGGTGAGCATTTTTGAAACCTTTATCCGCCGCTGAAATTTCAACCTTTATTTGGGCCCGGAGCGGAGTTATCAGGGCGTTTTTGCAAATAACGGGATCAATTCAACGCCGACATCCTCACCTGTTATCTCATTCTCTTCCTGGCACACAAAGCGCCCTCTCGCGACCGGCGTTTTAGCGTTCCATCCGCTCATTTTGTGATACTCCAAATAACCATTATCTTCCACATATGGTTGGGTCACGCATACATACATACCAACCTTAAATTATGTTAATCTTTCAAAAGTGTGTAAACACCACCAGCGTTAAATTTAATATTTCGCATTACAAGCAACCTTTTTGATAATTTTCTTTTTGTACAGGTACGATCCAGTCTGTACGTTTATTTTCAAACTTCGTGGTGTCATCGCGAAACGGAAAGGAGGGTTCCTGATGCGGCAACTTTATCGAAATAAATTATACCGTTATAGCTCCGAGTCTCTTTGATGTGACGTTTTAGTTGGGAATATGCAAAAAGTTAACTAACAAGCACGCGCAAAACAAACTGCTATGATTTTAACGAACCAGCATTTGAATTGGGAATCGTAGATGCGTTGTCACAGTTTTTGAACACATTTGAATCTCGACTGGAATTCTGCAAAACACGACATGCCGCGAGTGCTGCGACTGCCTCCAGCAAAATACGCAGCGAAAAATATTTAGCCAGCGTCCTTGTTTACTCTGATTTTCTCTTACGGGAAAACACAATTCAATAGCGGCATATAACTATGTTTGTCTTACCGGTACGCATACATCGTTAACACTATTCCAGAATATGGAAACTCTCCAGTATCCTTAGAGTAAGTACACTTTGCACATGCTACCGCATTGATAGAAGCTTTTAGCAACTGTTTTTAATTCTTAGTTATTTATACATAGCTTTCATTAAATTATATTTTAAGAAAATTAACCATGTTGTCGGATATTAAAATGATAATATCAACAAAAGAATGTTGATTTACGATTTTCTAGTTTTTGCCATCTCCCGTGATGTGTGTGTACCATATCCTATTTATAACCTTTCCCAAAAATCAGGCTATCATACTCGTAAGCATACAAAAAATATTCAAATCGGACTAGTAGTTCTAAGGTTATAAGCGTTCAAAGAAACAAACTTTTCAACTTTATTATATCAATAAATGTTATAAATAATAACATATTACGCATATTACAAGCATATTTATCATTACGTTATGTCTCTATTTGGTTAAATAACACAACTATGCGTATAGTTATGATGATTACGATATTTACATTAGTATAGTTACTGTCATTTATAAAATCTAAAAGAACAGAAACCTCGTTCATCTTTAGTGTCAGCCAGGATTCCCGAAGGTGTGTTTGCATAACATGCAAGTGACTACGAAGTCTCTCTAGATTTAACTTACTAGTTCCATCTTACAGCATCGTTGTTCTCTATAATACAACATGTCTTAATGTGGCTCCCAAATAACATATATTATTAGTAAAAACTCACTTATGGTGTTGACTCAAAGACATAGAATGGCGATAGAGTGGCACTGCTTTATACAACTACGAGAATACCAAATGTCACAAAATACACGATTGCCATACAATCGCCACAATATTTGTATAATGTTAATTAGCAGAATCGGGCCCCAGGTTTAATCATTTATTTATTAGTTAGATTTAAACTCAGTTGAATATTCTTTTATAAATTTAAAACTTTTTTGACCATTTTTAAATATTAAAATAAGTTTTCAGAATCCAGGCTCCAAGAGTGAGGAATCTCACAATGCGGGCCGTATCCGGAATACTGTCTTCAGTATTTGTGTCTTGTCCCAACTACCTGGTTTATTTTTATATACCTATTGCAGATCAATCTTTCTAAGTCATATTAATTATTAACCATACTGATTTACTTTTTGCAAAATATAAGGATTAGTAAAAATAAGTGAATCCACAAGTCGTTTTATTACATCGTTTCATATATGCTGCAAATTAATTAATGAAGATATATTTTTACTATGAAATGATTGATGTGGAGTGTATAAATACGTACTTATTAAACGAATCCGTGGATAACTTCTATGTTAGTGGCATGCTAAAGTGAATCAAATTTTATGTTTAGATGTCAGTGCGCGGATAATTAGAGAACAGTTGAGTAAATAACTTTCAGACAAGAGCCCAACTGTGTTGAACATGAAGTCCAACTCTCGCTTCGCAATGCTAGTTAACTTGGCTTTGTATGCACGTGGATTTATTTACCTTTTCACTCCTGACATCCGCAGGTATGTCTGCGCTGCGAGTTCTCTGTTCCAACGTTCGCATGGTTTTAATCCGTATTACATTTCAAACCGTTTCGGATAAAGTTTGTTGGATCTACTTTATTTTGCTGACGCGCTTCATGATGTATGATTTTCATATTATTATCGTTAAGGTTAAAGTGTCAAATTAACTTATCTTTATATTGACAATGAGATATTGAGATATATATTGCTATTATATTTCTATTGAGATGACATTGATTTCTTTGTCAATAGATAGCTGTGGAATAACCTTTTGACTATTCCCAAGAAATTTTTGCGTCGAATCTCAATGTAATTTTGATTTTAATTATCTCTAAAACTACAGACAAAGGCGGAGCTATTTTACTATCATCTATATGTACACAGGAATATAATAATCCATTCGGCCACATACGATAATCGAACCTACGCCGTTTCACCCTTTGCTGTCACTGGACGGGTTTCATTACGAACTTTTTTAATCGCCCTTTGTCCCACTGAAAAAATAAATCCGTTGTGATGCCAGAGACGAGACGTCCCCGGCCGCCGTCCTTATATTCGTACCGTAATTAAACTGACGTCGACTCCCTTGGGACGAGTTTTAAATGTTATTAGAATCTCTTTCGCGCCGTCGCCTCTGATTGGAAAACCGTTATTTGTCACTTAAACATTAACCCTTATAATATTTTGATTTAACCATAAATATAGAGACGAGTTATAATTAAAAACCGTCTGGAAACTTCTTCGACAGACAAATTCGTCGTTCTATCTAATAGTAAGAATAATGCTATTTTGAGACGTTTGAGTGACAGCTATATTATTGATTTTACCTTTTCATTGTGTAATTTATGTGTATCGTTACTTGATGATACGAAGTCATTTCAGGTTGTTGTCTATAATAAGTCTGTACTTAAACATTTTAGTTTGGTTTCGAGAGTCAATTTGACGTCCTTATAGTCCTCTACCTTTTCCTACCATTTTAATAACGTGAAATAGTTTCTATTTGGGTATTTATTAACGTTATTTTATAAATAGTTCTTTACTCGAATCTCGTTGACAAATGTGTGTCTATGGTTTCACAGAGATTTGACGGAAACGCATCATCACTACGGCTATTTTTCTCGTGTGTTTTGACAGCTGGAACAATATCACCGGGTAGATGAAAACTACGAGTATATTTTCAATTCAGTTTTACACTCTAAACTTTAATCAACTGCGGGGCTACACTCTATGTTTACCTGTACCTGTACCTCTATATCTGCAGTGCCGTCTGTCGCTCTATTTATATTAAATTAAACTAGCTTCTCATCTTTACCTTAAAGCTATACATTTTCTAATTTCTAATACTTAACTGCATTTAATAATAATCAGATATTAATAATACCTCATGAGACACAATTTACACAATAATCGACTCTTGAACTGAGTTATCTCTAACATCTTAGAAAATTAAATTAGATTTTCCAGATTATGAACGCATCGTCAACAGGAATCTTAATCATTCCTAAATTTATACTTAGACCAATTTACATGGTAAGGAATGTAACGTGTAAGAATAAACGTACATACTATATCTACAAAGAATTTTACTTAGTTTCTTTTATTTTTAACTAGCGACCCGCACCGGCATTGTATGGTCATAAAAACCTTCTTCTTGAATCACTCTATCTATTAAAAAAACCGCATCAAAATCCGATCCGTAGTTTTAAAGATTTAAGCATATAGAGGGATATAGGGACAGAGAAAGTGACTTTGTTTTATACTATGTAGTGAAATACAAAAGTAACCTCAATGAAATGTTTAAGTATATGTAGATTTAATTACAGCTCAAACAGCTGCTTTAATACTTAAATCGTGCCTCACATTAAATTTGGAAGTTCATGAGCTATTTATCGTCGGCTCGGTAGGTTCAGCCTTAATTGTATTTTTGTTTATTTATATTTACATCTAATTTGCATGATCGAACAGGCCCCTGTAGGTATTGGGCGGGCGTGTTGACAGTGCCCGCGCCCGCGCCACCGCGTGGCCTCGACAAACAAACACACTTATTCCGTTTAAACACCAACACGTCGCACTGTATGCTTTGAATTTAAATGCACATGAAAATCGAAATTCATATTTAACCAGACCAGTTCTAGCGCAATTAATTTTAAAACACTGATGCAGCACTAAGTCTTTCCTCCGTCGAAATACGAGTTAATTCAACGTCGTTTATTATAAATGCCGTCTACGTGCCTAGTCTGCTTTTATTTTATTTTATTCTGAAAAACATTTCAAATCTCAGATTTTTAAATTGTTAGTCATCAATCTTAGGCTATTTTTGAAATGAATATATTGATCTTACGAATACCATGAAATAATTCTACAGACTTTATGTCAGTTGTATAAGTATACACCACTATCTTATAAGTAAATACAGATTGGGTCCTTTGTGAGTTACGTAAAATCAATTCTTAGCGGATACTTGCGATGTAAAATAAATCCAGTCCCTTTGCACTAATACTTTGTGTTTAGTATACACACGCAATTATCTCGGCGTTTTATTTCTTAAAAGCGGTGTATTGTTTTTTCTCAATAAATAAGCAAATTCTTACTTTAATATATAAGATTTGTCATTATTTATAACACTGGCACATGCCTAACGTCTTTAGGAAGCATTAAATGGTGGAATCAACTATCTATTTATCGATCACAAAGAGATACATGTAAACTTTGACCTCTGCACGGGGAATAAAGGATTGGTAAATTGTTAAGAAACCAAGCGGCTGGTCCATATTAGATTGGTAAGCAGTCTAAATACGCCACTTTGAGCAAATATAATAAATATAATTAGTCATGAACTCACGAACAGCTTTATATTTATCTGTTGTACCAAAACAAAAATAAACATGACATTATTTTCTCATAAGCAATAAGCGGTAAAATTAATTGGTTTCTGTTAATACTTTCGATGACAAAAATGCTAATTATGTCTCTAAATATCTTTCACAAATTAGTTGGAATTAATAAATTCGACGGCGTGACGGGCAGCGGCGTTGGCCCGTTGCCAAGTTCGACCGCACTTTCCCTTCGGCCTCTCCCGAATACTATACAATACGTACACGGACAGACAGCACATTGCCTCTCCTTCCGAGAAATTGTCGATTTCCAGTAACGCTCTCAAACCGACATCGGAAATATTTTATGAGTAGTAAATTGCCATGGAATTGATAGTCCTAAAAGAGAAATAGCCTCAGAACAGCATTGGGGAATGTGGGCAGTACTTTTCGCATACCGACAAATTTGTTGAGCTTGTTCGCATTGTTTATTTATATCTTCTAAATATAGCTTTGATGTTGAGACTTTTTGCTCCAGTTTAATTGATCTTACAGTACATAAGAACTTGTCTGGTAAGATAAACCACGTAATGAAAGCAATGTTTCTCTCCTCACTCCAGCTCACCTGGAGCAGACATTTCAAAATGTAGTAGTAACACTTTGAAAAATATACTGTATATTATATTTTTAGTGTAGAGTTACATAAAAAAATTAATAAAAAAAAAACAAAATTTAATCACAAAATAATATATATAAAAGTGACATCATTATAACACATGTAATATGAGATTTTGTTAAAAAAAAATGTTGTTTAACTCCATATAATTAAACGTCACCAAATGTATGTAAGTACTTAAGGTCTTCATGAAGTGCGTGAAAAGATTCTTCCATGGTCAGCAACGCGCTTGCAATGCTCCTGTTGTTTGAAGTGTCTCATAACCTACGGTTATCGCTTCGCATCAGGTGGGTCATATGCCTATTTGCCTAAAAATATATAAATAGTATAAAAAACTATTTACATCAAATTAAGATGTAGAAAGTTACTTTGTGTCACATTACACCTACCGAAGTAAAAATATGCAAGCAACATGAATTCTTCGTGAATGAATTGTTCAAATTGAATGTGTTGAATGATGCACGATCTCAATTTGTGAAATGGCGTGCATTTACACGTACATCCCGGTCTACCAGCTGCCAATATATTTTTAACAATAATCGACACTCATCGCATGCATCTGTTTCGAATGGTGTTAATTACCTAACTGATATGGAGCACTAAGTTCCAGTTTTGTTGATAATTTTGTATGAACTATAATAGGCATTTCTATATTCACCGAAGCCCAAGTTCTATTTTTATATGACAAATTATCAGGTTAAATAAATTTGCTACGCTGATTTGTTTATGTTAGTTTCATGTTTGTTACTTTACTTTTACTTTTAGCTTATTGTGTGAAAATCCTACTTCTAGTGTTATTTGTTTGTAGGGCTGATAGAATTGCCAATTAAATACCCAGGTTAATTGCACCATAACTACTTACATGTCAAATAACTAAACACGACAATTGTAAACATATTATTTGTTGATAATTTCTTAATTCATTAAACCCTCATATTAAGTTCTAACTGTATAAGAAGGTAAAAGTAATTTCAAAAATATATTTTATTTATATCAAAAGTATAAGAAGAGTATATTTAAATCACTCAAAAGATATTGTAATATAATAAAAAAAATATATAAAATAATCGAATACCATACTATTATTACATCATTCACTTCTTCAAATGCCATGCTTATCGTAAGTCATTATCGAGAGATTCATCTCGTCCATTCTCTTAAACAACTTTCCATTGAACAAGTGTGAAACAACAAACTCTGTGTCTTTCAGTGTATAAACACTTCCCTCCACCTCCCATGGCTCTACCAACCTCTCGGTTATACGAGCCGAATCTTGGGAGAGTGCGCTGTACTAGCATTTTGCATCTCTTTCCAGTCGCACCTGCTTGATCTCCCTACAAGTTCTCTATAGTGTCGCCTATCTATGCAATTATTGCATTTTAATAACTCTCCCCCATCCTTAGGGGGCTTACGTTCACAAGTACGCCTCGCTTGCCTTCTCGGCCAGAGGCCAGCTTCTGTCTTCTAGGTTTTTGAGTTTGTCTCAGTTTCAGTTTTTCTCTTCGTCTTCTTTGTCTGCTTGTAGCAGTATTCTTGATGTGCTCCTACTTTCCAAGTTATAAGGCCCCTCTCGAGGCCGCTTCGAATTTTATGCCACCGATCCGAGAATTCTTTTAGCCGCTTAAAGTTCGCCTCAAACCCCACGAGATCGCAATCGTTATCAGTGTATAAACAGTAAAAAAACATTAAATAGTAATAATTTAATATAACAAAGATACTCACCTGGAGTTGGCAATAAAAGGTAAATGATATTAGGCGGGCGACCGAAGGCGGGCGGGGGGTTAGTGGCGGGGGAGGGGACGGATGCGCGGCGGCCGGCGGAAAGTGCGTAGCTACAGATTCAATTTCCGCTGCCGGTCGCCTAATAAGTACACTATTCACTGGGCTTGTTCACGCAGAAATCAAAATTTAAGCGCTCTTGTATATAAAATATTCGTACATTTTAAAGTCTATATTTATTTTTTCTCTAAAACCTAGTGTTATTTTTTTACCTGTTATAATAGGTTATTGGAAACAAACGTGTAGTTTATAATAATATATTATAGTATGTTCTCTATCTACGAAGATTACTAATATAATAAAAGCATTTCGTAATGATAGGTAATCGTGTTATTTTGTGTGCTTTTGTTTTTTTTTATTATTAATGACCTAGACATCTAAAGCTAGGTAGCCACTTATTCTAGTCAAATAAATAAAAAAATAAAATAAAATAATATTTTATTGACTTTAACATAGGTTACATTAAAGTTATTATATGTACATTATTTTGTG
The DNA here is from genome assembly GCA_947044815.1 of Apomyelois bistriatella. Taxonomy (NCBI): domain Eukaryota; kingdom Metazoa; phylum Arthropoda; class Insecta; order Lepidoptera; family Pyralidae; genus Apomyelois; species Apomyelois bistriatella. Next base: position 7,760,170 of record OX345693.1, read on the forward strand.
AATTAGAACCTTATGGTCAGCAACCCAAATAGCTAAAGGATAACCAAACTAGCCCACTTATATACTGGAACATTGAATACGATGGCTGAAGTTCATACGAGTGTATTTTTGGTTATAATATTTAACCTTTTTTTGCTGATGGAGGATGTTGAAGTTATGTTTCAGGATTTGTGACCTCTAAAATAATCAAAAGTTCGAATATAGCATAAAACTACTTTTGACCAGTATTAAATGCCGACAATACTACTTTATTTAAAAACACAGGCAAAACTTCTATTGAACAACCTATGCAATCTGTATGTTTGCCTGATTGTTTTAAAAATAAGTTTCCTTACTACCGCACAATACTAAAAGACTTAACAGGTTATTTAAAGATTTTTGCTTTACTTTAATTTGTTTTTACGGAACCCTGTACAAAAATGTAAAAACGGATCTCTTATAGGATCCGTCGTGCGTCTGTATGTCCGTCCGTCCGTCTGTCACAGCCAATTATCTCCGAACCTACTGAACCAAAACAGATGAAATTTGGTTGGATGGCGTTATCCTGTGACCCAAACACAGATGTGCAAAATAAATACATATTTTTTTTAACTATCATTTTCTGGGGACAACTTAGGAATTTCTAAAAAAAAGTTTTGCAAACCTTACCGTGTTATATATTAAATGAAAGGGCTCGTTATGAGGATCTTAAATATATTTTTGTTGTTATTGTAACATAAACAGTTTTGATTTTATTCATGAAAGAAGACGAAAATTTACCATTCCCTGATCTCCGAAACTACTGAGCCTAAAATTTTGAAAAAAAATAAACTTCATTTTAAAAAATATACTTCATTGCCTGTAGATTACAGGAAAACCTACAAGAATGGTAGGTAGTAGTAATATAAAACGTTCACTTACGGAATAGATCACTAAAACATCACTAGATGGCGATAGTAGTAGATAAATACCACAATTGAATATAAAAACACATTGGTATTGTACGGAACCCTCTCTACGCGAGTTCGACTCGCACATGACCGGTTTTAAAAAAAAATATTTTTCCATTTTTTAATTTTCATACAAATTTACAGTATTAAGATTTATTCCTAAAGAAGTAGGTACTGGCTGTATGACATTGCTTTTTACCAAATTTAATGATTCTAGTTTAACGGGAAATACCTACTCCATAGATCCAAAGAGAACGTAGGCCTAAGTATATGTTATGAATTTTAGAGTGATACATTCATGCGGTCCTCAGAAAAAAACAGACAGACAAAATATTAGACAGACGAACAACAAAGTTATAAGAGTTCCGTTTTTGCCTTTTGAGGTACGGAACCCCAAAAAGCTGTAATAAGATAATTCTCAACGTCATTCTTCACTGTTAAATAGAGAAGGTACCTAACATTGATATGCCTTTAGCATTCGTTGGACATTTCCTAATAGTGTGCCGATTGAAAAACTTTTGTTCACAGAAGTACTTAGTTCTTTCTGTTGATATAAAGGTATTTTATTAAAAAAAATATTGTATTACACGTCACTGTCAATTCTTAATGATGCTGACTATTTTTGGATTGTTAAACCGCCTCCCCTCGGCCGTTCATTATTTATTATAACACGCATCCAAAGCATGTCAATCAAATTAATGATGACCCAAATATTTCGTTTCAACTGCCGGTATTTTAAATTGTGCTTGAATTTACACAGTGAATTTTCATTGAGGTAACACTGAAATATTTACGTTTAAATTGTTGCGTGAAAATATTTATTCATTCATACTACCTGTTTTATTGTACAAATTATATTATTTAGTTTGTATTTATTACATGACATTATATCAGCCAAGTCTTCATTCAAAATTTAACTTTTACATTTTGTGTTACTTTGAAATCGTAATTATAGTATAATTTTCCAGTGTTTATCGTTGTATTCGGAGGCTATATAGTATATCCAATCTTAGTTTTATAATTCATAGTTAATTAAAGATATTTAAAATAATTAATTAATCAAAAGCGAAATCCAAGCATAATACTGAAACAGCAATGAGAAATTAAAATCCAAGCTATGCAAACCACAGCGGCTAACAACTCCGCTAATTTAAGAGGAATGCGACCCAATTAATATCACGAATCACTTAGCAGCTGCATTTCAAAGAGATCCATACTTCCCGTAGCTTAAGACTTTTCAAGACTGAGGTAATTCGAACCAGAATACGGACTTACTCATTTAACCTATCCTTTGTGATAAAATTAGAACCATTCGAAAACAATGAAACTAATTTCTTAAACAATGTGAGTGTACACACCACAAACACAATCCCTTTTTCTTTCCGGTAACTACCTAACATGTGGCGTTAATTTCCTCTTAGTAATGAACACAATGTTGTATCTGATGAAGAATATAACAATAATAAAATAATCTGCGTTACATTGCCGCTTTCATAAAAGAAAAATATCACGTGCAGTGGCCGACAAAGCGCCCAGTGCGCTGCGTAATTCGATATACCCCGGGTTGAATGATCCCATATCAAGGAAGAGCCTTAATTCAGCTCTTGTCGCGACAGGCAGAGTGCACTTGGGCGTAAATAAAAAGTTGAACGTCGGTGTAACGAGAGAGCCTGCAGACAATGACGCTAGACAATGTGTTGGCGGAATGACACTCCAGAGCCACTAGGCGCCCAGCGCCCTACAACCTTAGTGTCATATTCGCATTGCACTCTTTTTGAGAAACTTGGAGCAGTGTACTGCGATCTAACAAATACAAGATGAATACAAATGTGTTATTTAATCTTTCACTTTATTGTAAAGAATGAATAAAGTTTGTTAAAAAATGCAGGTTTTTAATTGAATTAGGGACATAAAAAATAAAAAAAAATATACTAATAACAGATCACGAAATGAAATATGAAATAATGTCTCGAACTAAAACAGTAGCATACTATGTATTATAGTAATTTGGTATGCTTACTATGTTTAAATAAAATTCTTTATACCACCAAATAATAGTTCTTACAAAAGCAGTATGTTCAAAAGCGGATTGCTAAAGCAATCTCACCCAGTTTACCTAATAAATAAATGCTTAGATATAACTTGTGGAAAGTGTAAGCCAGTATTACGATACGTACGATAAATAAAAAAAGATAGTGAGTATTTTATTTTTAATCTTTCGAGATCATTATCCAAAGACCATCAAATAATTGCTCTATCGTTTATTCTACACAATTTGTGTTGAATAGTGAGCGGTTTAGCGAAGGATGAGCCGCAGCTAGAGCCGGCAGCCGGCTACACTCCGAGTGCCCCGTTCATTACCTCAGTACTTGCACTCAATGCATGGAGTACCCTTCTACGTTCCTACACACCTACACCGCATTGCTGCGCAAAATAAAGATAATGTAGAGGTAGAAAAATTACCTTCTTTCAAAACTTTTAGTCAGTACACAGTTATAGCTTACATAAATCAAAAATTCGTGTTTTGCTTAGCTTTGTAGGCAAGTGAGAAAAAACTAGTTTGAGACTTATACCAGTTTTATTTTCTTCTTAAGAATAAAATCCAAGAAAGTATGATAAATTAAATAAAACCGCCATTTATTCTTTAGAATAAGGTAGAGACAAAGACATGGTCTTACAAGTTCCTACTTATAAATATCTCCAGAGAAATGCGTAAAGTAAAAAAATACGAGCGTAGCATGCTGCAGATGTATATGATGTGTATAACCTGGCATTTCATCTTGGCTGATAGTACCTACCAATTTATGGGACCATGAACGATTGGTACCATCTTACGGCCAACTCTACGACCGCGAGCGACGCAAGCGTTCATTAGTTAAACAAATAACGCACATTACAGTTGACAAATTACACCAGTAATATTTTCCCACATTAAAAACTTTGAAACCTACATGCAAGTCTCATCTATAACCACAATGTTTTGTGACCGCCAGTCATCAACACACCGCCTCAACTTTACATTCCCTAAGGGACTTAAAAAGGTTTTTCAAAGACTCGTCCCTCATTGACATTGTACATTTTGCAAGTGTTACCTACATTTGGCGAATATTAACTACCCGCGCTTGCATTTTCGTAATATAACATTTTAATGAAAGCACTCGACTGCGGGCATTGTTATAAACACCGCTGTAATTTACATGGCCGGCTATCGCATTAACGATGACTGAGCGGTTTCTCTTAATTATCATTTTGCACGGTTCGTCAGACACACGCTTGGCCCTATTTGAAATGAGCCGCGTAGGTATATTGTACGTGGCCCTTTTTGACATTTGTGAAACACAAAATTGGAATATACGTCATTGGTGATATGATCCTGAGTTAATGGGCTCCTGTAATTAGAATTTTGTAAAATAATCAAAAGTAGAATTACTTTTAGAATCCCGTACCCAAGGGTCACCTTGACTCTAGTACTTTACCAACACTGTCGTCCGTCTTTCCGTCGTTACCTAAGTTAAAAAACAGATTGCACATTACTACTGACACTATATCTACTGAAAATAAATCATAATTAAAAGGGAGCCTACACTTTACTATTAAGTTACGTTTTAAGTTATTTTCGGAAATATTATCCGACAATACGGAATACTTCGTGTGCAAGACCGACGCAAATCTTGTCTCTTGTTTTTACCACAAGATAATTAGGGGAATGTATTTGATTTTACAAACGAAAGATCTTGTTCTCCTGAAATAGCATCTCCTTAAATAGCAAGGTACCTCATTAGTTTCTTAATTTAGTATTGGAAGGATTCCCGACTGCTTCGGACCCGTGCCCAGTGCTCAAAGCGTCAACACTTCTCTAGTAATTGTTTATTCAGATACGGGGAACTTCTCGAATTAGGTTACCCGGAATCGCCGCATTAATTAATATTTGTGTTTGAACTGTCTCCGTGCCCTTGAGTGATTAAGCGACCTTTCAAATAACAGTTAGTTGTAGACAATTTCTGTTGTTTGCATTCCAATTTACAAATACCACAGGCGGTCCGTTTGCTATATTTGATTTCATTATTACAATAACAGTGATTCGGCTATCTCAAATCATAGCGACTCAATCAAACCGAGGTACATCACACTTATTATAAATATCTCCACCCATACTTCATTATAGATTTTACAATTATACTCTCCACAATTGTAATATGATCCGATAGAATATTGGTAGTATCGAAACTCGATATTATTCTCCCTCTAGCAAAGAGGCGAAACAAATCGTAAATAATACACTCGAATTAACAAGATAAATCCTTTTGTGTTTAGTGATAGACTTCATAGAAAATGCTTTTGTGTAAGTGCAGCTGTATTATACGTGTTTGCTTCGTACATGTAGCAAGAGCTATGTATGTTGTTATATCCTTGCGTCATCTGTGTGCTCCGGTTCAACTAATAAAACGATCATAACTTTCAGCAATCTGTAATGTAACAGAGCTGAAGGTACAGGGATGAGGTTGGGCCGAAATCGAGACGAGTAGTAAACATTTCGAGCGCAAAAATAACTTGCTCTCCGATATTACATGTTCTATCTTAAGTAACATTTTCGTAACGATAACAAAGTTTGCTCACGTGCAATGAGCTGCCTTTACAATATTTTCACACAGAGTTAAAGTTGCGTTATCAAATATTTGCGTCACTTAAAAGCGACATAAAATTCAATACAAATAACAAAAGTGGTCACACACAATATATTTCTAAGTACCGCGTCTGGCCAACCGTAGAGAATGTTAATAGCTCGTGAAAGCCAGATAAGGAGGTCCCTAATCAAATATTCCGGAATCCTTCTTAAGAAAGAAGCAAGGCCTGCCAAGCAGCCGTGCATAAGCAACAATATCGGTTCCTTTAAAGGATAAAGACGACTGAAGGACGACTGGTAATCCGCTCCGGAGCGCACCCCGACCTATCCGCCGCCTGCCAGGTATACGCGGCTCGCGAACTGCCCGGGCCCGTGGGGAATAACCAAATCTCTATTGATTTTCAAATAATTTATTAATTTTTCATCTCTAAATCCTATACTATTAAACGAGCAATATTTGTATGTATATATATTTGTCTCGCGTTTTCGAAAACGGCTCTAACGATTTCTTTGAAATTTTAAACATAGGTTATTATAAAGTCAAAAAATTAATCTAGCCAGGTTCCATGTCTGGAAAAATTTGTTTTTCCCATATTTTCCAGCAAGAAGATTTTCCGCATGAAATTGTAGTTATAGTACAATAATTTTGGCGCCGGCGGGTCTGCTTCGATAGCCCAGTGGTTAAGACATCTGCTTTTTACTCTGGTGGTTCCAGGTTCAAATCCCAACTAAAGAAAGTTTTGTTTTTCTTTTTTGTTTTTTTTTTTGTTTTGTTTTGGAGTTTAAAAGTATTAAATAATCAGTATTGATCGCGCATATATTATTTTAAAATGGCTTGAAAGAATTATTAATTCGGTTATAACGTATTAAAATATTTTCCTAAGAAACATTATAGTTTCAAATCACAAGTCATACAAGTATCACCATTTTTTCAGGATTCCGTCATCAGAACCTGTTGAAACTAATATGGGACCAACTAGACGGTTTAACCTTTCAGACAAAAAAATGAATTTCAAATCGGTTCACGCGTCTTTGAGAAACGATTGACGAATTGATAACCTCCGCCTTTTTAGAAGTCGGTTAAAAAATGAATGATAAATTCTACCACTGACCCAAAGGAAATACTTAACAATCCACGGAGTAAATAGTGTACCTACCTACCAATTCAAATAGGACTGAAACGTGAAAAGTACTTAAGGAATTCAACTAACAACGGTAAACGCTAGATGGCGGTAATCTATTTACTGAAAAAGTACAACGCGCTATCGTTGTGTTTTCCAAAAAGTGATTCTGTTTTCCATATATACCACCACTAGCTGGTTCCCGCAGCTCCACCTGCGACAAAAAGTAGCCTATGTTTGACCCCGGGTCTTCAACTAAATCCATACCAAATTTCATCAAAATTCGTCCAGCCGTTTTTGGCCGTGAAAGAGCAACAGAACAGACAGATAGACTTTCGCATTTATAATATTAGTATGATGGATACCATAACTACCGAGCAGAGCTCGGTCGCCCAGGTACTATATTCTAATAAGTTGTAAGTAAATATTTTCTTTCGTTAAAATTTTTCTGATTAAAGTAATAATTTTATTCAGACAATTTGTATTATGAACAGAAATAATTAAAAAAAAAAGAGAGATACAAGTATCTACATGTAACTCCACTAGTTTCTAAAGATATGTAATTCCAGTGAAATAAAAAATAAATTTATAGAAACATCCCATACAAATTCAGTGCTCAACGGGACTTAGTATTAAGGGTGAAACAATTTTCTCCCTGTTAATCTCTTACCTTTCAAATAATGCGACAACAAGTTCAAACCTATCTGTATTGTGCAAAAACGAAAGGGAACTTCGCATTGTACAATCTAAAATGTCCTTGTGTGCGTAATCTGCTTGAAAAAATACAAACATTAAGTTTTGTGTCATCCACCATGCGGTTCCGAAATTCTTAGCACAATGCATCATTGTTGTCCGATATAATTTCGGCATTAACATTTGTACCCTGATTCACGTCAATGATGACGATTTATTGTCAAGTACCGTCTATGCGGTATAATTAATACAACATTTTTTATTTCCGAGATGATTTAAGATTTGTAAAGTTTGTTTTGCGAAGACATCTGCCGGCGTCCCCATTGTTACCCAAAACTGTCCTCAGGTAAACCAGATAATGGGAATTATCTCAGAAAAGAGTTGACATTTCTCCTTTAAACTTTTGTGGAGTCGAGTGTTTTGACAATGGTTGTTTATTTAAGAGATTTATCCACAAAGCGTTGCTTCATTATGATTGCAATCTGACATCCTAACGAACTCTATTGTAAACGAAATAGTTTGAATTTTTACTTCGGTGACTAACGTGTATGTGCAGATAAACAAATGCTTTTTATAGAGTACTTCCGGTTGAAATATTATATAGTTTTATTTAAGATCTGTGTTCCTCTCTACCACCTTGTATTGTATTTTAAATCTAAGTATATTCAAGTTAATTTTATTTTGGTAAATAGGAAAGTGCGAAAAATCGCGGCTCGACAATGGGCTACGTATGGCACAGGACCAAAATGCATGGCTTATTTTGAGAGAGACCAACTTAGTTTACTTGATTGGATCCCAGAAATTTTAATAGAAAGTTAATTAGATCTATTACTTGGACGTGTGTGAGTGTTGTCTGTGTGCTCTTGCCTTAGCAACCTAAGTTAATAACCGCAGTAAAAGTCACACATTCGATCGATCCGAGGCGGACGTACGCGTTCATTTATCGGGTAAACATAGAATTTATTACTATCGTATAATTTTATGTTCTAAACAAAGGCTCGTCAGGGTGTGCCGCCCCCGCCCCCGCACCCCGTGACCAGCGTCTCCACACCCGCTGCGCCTGCACTTGTTCCCCAACATAATGTCTACAAGTGCATTTGTTTATGCTTCACTGTTTACGTCATTCCTTACTGTATTCAAATAAATCTTTGGGGAAAAGCTTAAATTAAACATAGACCAGCAATAAAAATAACTTAAATAGTTGCTTGCTTTTATTTAAGTCTGTGTGAAAAATAAAGTGATTTAGCAACTCTAGTTATACGAGTATTTATCTTCATGCAATATTCAAAGAAATTAAGTAATGAAAACAAATTTAAGAGGAACGTTTTGTGAGAAGTTACTTCAAATATGCATAAATAAAATACAAATCGAAGAAAGTCGACTAACATTTATTCTGGTTTCAGATGGTCTTACATTGATAGTAAACACAAAAAAAACTATGACAGCTCGTCTCTATCGGGCACAATGCGGTGTTAAAATCAATTGGTCAAAGTCATTTATGCATTCATCATTCGCCTAGCGCGTGGATACGTCTTTTGAATCCTACGTTTGAATCCCATTGTGAAGTCGGACTCCCACTGTGATGTCGCCGACATTGCCCCGCCTGCCAATCTCGCCGATCCGATTCTGTGTCCTACTAAATAGACATAGAGAACCAACAAAAACATAAACAACTGCTTGCAGCAAAAAAATTAAGATTTGTTTGTCAGGTAAAAATCGAAATTAAAGTCGTGATAGCTTAGGTCAGCATTGCCAACATTTTAAAGTCATAAAACTAGATTGTGAATGTCCTGAAGAAAGTAGAACGCAGATCCAATCCGAGTTTGCAAACAAGGGAAGTTACGGCGGCGGTGCGGCGACGGCGGTACGGTGCGGTGCGGTGCGGGCGCCGCTGGCTGCGGCTCAGCAAATAGGTACCGCGCCGATTAGACGCCGCCGTCCTCTGTGACTTCTATTTTAACAGTCAAGAAAACGCTCACAGATTAAATCCTTCCCCTGTTTATTTTTCTTCCTAGTGGACTTTCGGCTAAAACACTATATCTGAGACTAAGATGACAAGTCTACTTTATCGGTGCTAATCTACACAGAACGAGTTTTTAAAATGCTCCGGTCGCTTTCGCTTCCTCTTTCGCGGGCGAACTGCGGAGGTCGGATTAGGTGAGCTCTCAGCCCCGCACAGTTTTACCACGACGCGGTTATTAAGGTGAGTTCTTTGTTTGCGCATTCGTCGATTCAGGTAGCTCACGGTAAAATATTAAAACACGAATGTCTGCTACATCTGGATGAACACTGCTCTTATAAAACTGAATCACTAGTTTAAACCTTTAAATTTTTACTCACTATAATGAAAAATCGTCGCATTAGAAGAGACGCTAATAGTAACCATTTTTCACGTAGCAAATGGAGGTATTATTTCATAATATAATCAGTAATTATTGCTTTAACGAGTCCGCCTTTAATTTGTTAGGCGTTTTAAACGGCTTTGCGCATTTGAATCGCAAATTTCTTAGAATATTTCAAGAGGGTCGCTGGTTTCTCGAGGACATTATCTCTTCATAAAATTCAAGATCCTACCGAGTGTTTCATTATGCTTTGGAATTAGCAGCTATAATGTAATGGTATACTAGGTACTGTTGCAATTTATCTGAAGCAAATAGCAACAAGGAAAGAGGCGCCGTACTTATATCATGCTTATGCTGTTTATGTCACTAACTACTACTAAACCTCGTAAAATACATGAAACACACGACTACTGATCGATATAAGTAGTTAAGACGAAGATCAGTCAATCACAAGAGCAACGACCACGTCTTGTTATTCATTCAGACTTAAATTTTAATGTTGGAAGTTTTCTGTGCATAAAGTTGGAAGTATACCTGCTTTAATCTTCTCAGTTTGGAACCGCGGCAAAGAGGGCAAAGAGCAGCGCGTCTACCCTGCTGACTGGCCATACATTAAGTATGTAGATTGCGAGTATAATCCATACTAGCAGTATGTAAATTAGGTGTAACTTAACACCTATTTTAATGTTTTTTTTTTTAACATGGATTCTAATTCGACTACATTCAGCGCAAGTTAAGCGATACTGCCGTGGTTGAACTTGGGCTTCCAATATCTACCAATATACCTATCAAAAGGAGTAGTTTTTTTTTGAAAATTTACTATGTATGTATGACGTATGTAATATATTATATTTGTACGTAATAAGTTGGTAATATAATAACCGTTTTGAGTAACAATAAACTGATAATTATAACTTCTATCTTAAATCATACCTGCAAATCGTTACCCTATAAACAGCAATATGCCCAAAAGTCAGGCAGTTTACCTAATAATGAGTGAACTTCAGGAACACTGAATATTTTATACCTCAAAGTAACTTTGTTGCGCCGACCCTGCGCCGTGTGTCGGTTCGACTTTAGTTATGTTAAAACTTCTAAACATATGTTCTTTTCTCGTAATTGTATCTACCTGTAACAACTCTAGTCATCGTCATCATTCCATAGACACAAACCGCCACTGCTGGGCTCATAGAACTAGGAACGCGGCTCTAATAGAAGTAGCATGACAAGCTAAACTGTCTTACCACTCATACACGATATTTACGTGTATGCCATCCTGGGGTTCACAGTCTACTAATGTCTATTGCGGAGTATATACAAGGACAACAGAAAAAATCAATTTTGGGTATTAATGCCGATTTATGCCTTCACAATATGTAAAAATAATTGTATAAATCCAAATATGAGTTCTCCTGATACTTCTTTTTACGTTTTATACAAGTTAAAGCCTTATATTATGTAAAATACTACAGCACATTCAACGCCATTTTGAATGAAAAAAATATTATTCAGTCAAATGCATGTGCTAAGCATAGTGTTGTTGCTCTTACGTTTCTTTCATCAAGTATCGATAAACGAAGTTAGGAGGCGAGTTTGGAGTAAAATTCGGGATTAATTATCAACATAATTCTTGTAGGTAAATGTTAACGGGAAATGAATGAAGAAACCAGTTTCCGAAATTGCTAGTTTTACCATAAAATTCCGGAAGATGCCAATTATTCTTGTTTGTAACGTCTTACTAAAAATGTTTACATATTATATGACAATCTTCGGGATCGAAAAGAAAAGACGAAATGTCTGGTTTTCTTATTTCCCTGTGACATCTGATGAAGTAAAACCAGACATGGGGTTTAACGTCAAACCCAGAGAGATGGTTAAGAAAAATCAGATAATTGGATTTTTCAAGGTCCAATGGACTACAAAATCATAACAGTGGCATAATGGATAAAGCGATTTCAGTTTAGTTTTTTTTTGTACTAACGGTGACTTATGTGCGAGTGTTTTTAGATATATGTTTGATGAAAATCGGTTGAGCCGTTTGTAACTTGTGGGGGTGAAAGGGGAAAAGAATAACCGCATGCCTGCAAATATATACTCGAGTGGGGTCTGAAATTAAAACGCATCACGTCCACAGTACAAAATAAAATGTTCAATGAAAATAGGTTAAGCTGTGAAAAAGCTCTAGGGGTATTAGTGGGGAAAATACCTAATGCCTGGAAAATATATGGGTGAGGGGGAGAGGGGGAGAAATAAGTTGAACTACAGACAAAATTGACATTTCATTAATTTTTTTTTCAAAACAATGATGCCAGGTCTTAGAGGGTCCAATGACCTCTGTGACGCAAGAGTGTGCAGGGTGAATTGAGCTTTTACCCACTTGATATGAATTAATAATCAAAAAGGGAAACGGACGCAATATAAAACATTACAGCAGCTATTAAACATTAGTTCTACAGTATATTAGGTCGATTGACTTTAGAAGGTACTAATACATTATGCAAGCAACTTGAAAACGTTAAATCAAGCATGACTAATAATGCGCCACGACGTCAAGCTGGACGTCTTGGGTTTGCCCCTTCCACCATACCCAGCCCCGTGGGAGGTGGCATGGTCAAGACACCTGTTTCCACGAGACGTGATCGTATCATCGCAGGCCACTCTTTTGAAGCTTATCTATCTGCAATGTTATGGATATGAAGGCTGTCCCGAACGTGGTGGGAGTTTCTAACGCGGTCTTTTCGCGATATTTCACACATCCAGCGCAGCGGACAGTTCTAATGATGGTTATATAGACCTGACCCTTGAACCTGACCGGCATTCTGGAATCACAAGTAAAACCAGTCATCTCAGGCCATTATGCTCATGATCCTGTTTGCTTCGACTTCTGGTTATTTTTTCATATTGTTTCATGATATACTTATCGTATCGAGTCTGGCTAATGACAACCACCGCCAGATGCATTGTTTGTGACTTAATAGTTTAATAAATAGTATGCTTAATGTCAGACCAGGCTAGCCCATACAGATATAAACAGTAAATTATGATTAAATTTAAAAAGTGTAATAAAATCAAATATTAATAAAAACCAATAAAAAAATAACAATAATAATTCAACGTATTCTCGATATATCGATGCTACGCGAATCTGTTACTTCACTAATTTTGCCTGCTGTCATGTCAAAATGGCAACAAATAGACGTAATAATTATACAAATGGAATGAGTTATTACTTTTTAGAGTGACGATAAGCATTGAACATCGTGTCTCTGTCACTCTGAAAAATATATCGCGGCCATCGCGTGAAAACACATTATTATCTCACTAATGATACAAACCTATTAATTATAATGAATTAGATGGTTTCGTGCGATTGGCAAGTCGTCCTGGTTATTTAGAAGATTAGAAGATGTTTTTAAGTTAGCTTATTACGCAACAAGCGACCCACCCTGGCTTTGTATGGGCATAATAACCTTGCTCTTAAATCACTCTATCTATAAAAAAACCGCATCTAAATCCGTTGCGTAGTTTTAAAGATTTAAGCATTCAAAGGGATATAGGGACAGAGAAAGCGATTTTGTTTTATACTATGTAGTGATAACCGAAGACAAGAGGTCCGCTTAAGAAGGGACTGAATAAATTAACCGGCTTGGTATTACATGGATCTCACAACTTTTGACGGTAGAACATCTAAGCGAAACTTGGAATTTTTATAAGTTTTGTTTTTGATTTCTCATTTCTTTTTGTAGATTACAGAGAACTACTTTACGACATACATATTGCCTCTTGATAACGCGGGCGAAGTATAAGTATGCAGGTACACTGGTTCGTTCACTGCGAATGTAACTTTGTTATCCTATATATTTATATGGGATTACAAAGTTATTTATGCAGTTGGTGTATCTAGAAAACTGGACCGAAATTGCAAAATATTTTAGTTTTCCTTTGGGTTATACACTAAACATTAATTACATTATAAATTTAAAGCTTATGTATATACTGCAGTGCCACTACCGCGCTCCAAGATTCTTGCTCTGACTGCAACAACGCAATTTTCTGATATAACTGCAAATCTATTAACAGATTTGGTACTTAACATTTGGTCATAGCCTAGAGGTCCTATGGATACCAGCTCATTAAGATTAGTTCAGTTTATCATATTCAGTGCTGTTATTTGAAAGAGCGAGTAAAATTAATTTTATAATGTTGCTCTAGTTAAGAACTTAAGTAAACTGTGACTAATAGAGAAGACATATATCGGGCATTAATGCATACCAATTTTCCAGTCAGAATTTCAAAAGAGAATTTTATTGTAAGGACACTCATCTATAAGTGGTACATATAAATTCGAGGATGAAATGGCTTCGTTTTCCTGTCTATCTATTTAATTAGATCATGTATTCAAACCTAACAATAAATAATAGTACTTACTAGTAATATCACGCTAGTGACACTCCAGGTATCAGTACTGTTATCTATTCTGTGGTATCACGAGCGTAAATAGGCTAAAGTAACTGTGCGCTCATCTTTCCCGGCCTTATTTTATATTATGATTATATACAATATATTTATATTTATATCTTCGCTCTAGCGTGTTTTTCCCGGTTGCATCTTCAGCTTACGTTTCAGAGCCCAGGGTACGCTATTGATCATGGTTCAATGGAGCGATTGACGTCTGACCTATGTATTCTATTTATTTATATATATTAGTAATTATAAATAAAAAAATAGTATGTACTTGGTAAATAACAGTCGTATTGAGAACGAGAAGGTATCTTTATCTCCAAAACAGACCAAAACCTACGCTCAAACATTACAAACGGCAATACCGTACGATACACTTCGAACTTTTTTACGAATGTGAACTTTTTTCTATTGCTCGAGAATATACATGGAAATTTAATTATTTCCTACTCAGACTCATCATCTTTTTGTGTAGGTGACACGGTCAATCGACCATGCCACACTGGTGTCAAGAGTTCTTCGGCCTCTCCCGGCCTCTGACATGGTTTAACGACTACCAAATGGTAGCTGGGACCAACGGCTTAACATGCATTCCGAAGCACAGAATCATCTTTATTATCAGACAGTCAGGTGATTCAAGCCTGCAATGTCCTAACCAAGCTGGAAACAACTAAATAAGCTCTCACGACCCCTGGGTCTAACAGGCTCAGACTGCTTAGTAGGTCGGAGTGGAAATACAGTGCATTTGTACTAAGCCTTAATCCTGAGTCATAAAGTCTTTTTTGTTTGGTTTTGCAATAAGAAAAGTTTGTGAACTCATTCCATAATGTGTGTATTTGGTGACGGACCCCCCCTCCTACCCTCCTTTACCTCAGCTCTTACCCCCCGCAAACGGCGCGCTGGGTTCCCATACATTTAATGTCATATGTTACATCTATCTTAAGTGACGCAATTTTTTTTTTTAATCTATGGCTGGGCTGGACACTCGCACTCTGTCAACAAGTCGTACGTCAATTGATCTTAATTACTTTAGCTCTTCTTACTGGTTGCATCCACATCTAGCTTCTTCGAAGCCCAGGGTCCACTTCCCTACTTGTGTATGCTCTGTTTTACTCGTTCTTCGGCAAAAATTTCTATCTATACTAAAATAAAATAAAGCTGTGAGTTTTGAACGCTTATAACTTTAAAAATACCTACTCTTCTAATTAGAAAAAATATTTTTTATATAGAGGTAGTTGCCTGATTTTTGACAAAGACTATACGTTATAGTAATACAGAATGGAAAGCTCAAATCGCTGGAAATCGCATCCTTCATTTCTAATGACACACTTGTTAGCAAATATCGTTTCCCGGGAGCAGAACAGGAAGTAGATTGAAGCTCTGTAGAGGTGCAATCGGTCGCATATCCGACATCCGCTGTAGAAGCTTAGATTATAAAACTAGCCGTTACCGCGGCTTTGCTTCAGGGACTGAATATATATACCTCAGTTTGGCTAATTTAAGTATGCAATATCTTTATAAACAATACTTTTTGTGTTCTTTTAATATAAGTACCTATGAGCTATATTTTTGTTTTTTTTGTGTCGTGTTAATGGCTTCAAACTATATAAATTAATATATTTTAATAGTAACTAGCATCCATATATCCTTAAAAAGTTTCGCATTTATTATTTTAGTAGGAAAAGTAGACAAGAAGACGTTGTATATTCAAGAAATTCTGCATTTGTTTACCATGCAGCATACGGCCTACCTGATGGTTAGTGGTCACAGCAGCCTTTGGACGCTTCCAACCCAACACGTAAAAATAATGAATGATACATAATATTCTTCATACATAGCACATAATTTTTCAATAAAGTATTTACTTTACCTTATTCAACTAATTACTAAAACGCATATATGTATATAAAAGTTTCCAATATCAATTAAAACTTAAGTAAACATGTATTAGGTTTCGCTGTAATCGATATGTGATTTGGGAATGTTTGGTGGCACTCCCTGCACGTAAAACCCTTTGCTTTACCCCGAAGGCGTGGCTCATGGAACAAACACAAGCGAAATTGAGAGAAGCTCCCGGAACTGGCGGTATACCTTTTCATTACAGAATCCCTTTTTAATTACCACGGTCTAAATAAAAATTGTATTTTTTATTTCAAGTAGGCGTAATTGAAAAGGAAATTGCCAGCCTGGGCGGAGCGCGGCGTCGAATAAAACTTTAATATAATGCAAGGCCCTTTGATCTCCGCACTTCGCTTGCAATACATCTCAGAGATACAAGTCTATACAATATAGCAAAAGAGCAAAAGAATAGATACGAATAGAAGTCCAATAATAAAATATGGAACAGTCTGGAAGATAATATTAGGTATTTCATCGGATTTTTTAAATAAGTCTTCAATAACGATGTGATCTAAGTATAATTTGTTGTGACTCTTAGCGACGACGTTGGTACTCAAACAAATTTGACCTGGGAAATTACCTCGATCATGTTTCCCGTACTCCGTTATTGTTTTAACCCCTCGTGTGGAACTTTTTCCACATTTCTTATTTACTTACTAAGTATAATGAGACATATAAAATGTACTTAAAGTTATTTTCAAAAAAAAGAAAGAAGAAAAAACAACTTTCAAAACATAATTATTCGCAAAAGTCAGATAACTCTCATCCGCGGAAGTCGTGAATCTAAGAAGTGCCATAAATTACATGTGAAATAATAAAAAGGAGGAAAATCTTTCACTCGCAAACGCTTTACAAAAAGACACCCCAGCGCCAGAGATAAATGTCGCCGCTAGCACGATCTCCTGTCGTTAAAAACGTGTTTCTTATAAAAATTCCCCACGACACTACTCCGAGCACTGAAAAATGCATAGTTCGCTTTTCAATTCTCTGACACGATGCAAACACCACGGATAAAACTTGCTGCGGTTTCTCCGCTCATAATATGGATGAATAAAAAATCATATTCTTAAAAAAAAAACAAATAAGGATAATTGGATGCAAAAGACAGGCAGATTACGAAATCAACAATTCACCTTTGCCCGACAGGCGGTGAAGGGAAACAGTGGATCGGCGAAGGTAAGACATACGGTCAAAGGGAAGATAATAAAGCGTTGTATTTTCATTCTAATCCACCGTCGAGGCCGGGTGAGCCAGGGGATTCGGCGGGTGAGGGGAGAGGCTCGATATCTAAAATTACAAGCCTGCACAGAGTGCCTATCTCGAGATACACCATTCTCCATTCCTTTATGTATAGCTGCCACTTTCAGACACACCTCCATTCAAACTATGCCACAGAAATTTACTTTATGCGTAATGCGTAGATCTGAATGGCATTTTCAGCGCTCATTGTACTTTCGTTGAAATATCTCATTATTGCTGTTTGTTACGTAACTAAATGGGTCTTTGTTGAATTTTAAATCATGATTATGTCATGCTGAAGTCATGTGCATCCAGGCATGTGAAATGCGGTCGCGTGCCGGAGCACCATAAGGTGCGGTGAGTATACTTTCGCGACAGAAACCTTATCAAAGTGGACGCAGTGTGCTTGCGTGCCTTATGGCTTTTCCTCACGTGCATCTACATCTGCAAGTAGACATATGGAATAAAGTTTTTAGCAGACTATCGCTGTACAACAAAGAGGAATAAAAAATACAGAAGCGGTGAGTTTGCCTTGCTTATACATATGACACGAATTCCTCGTAAGTTTGGGTTGGAAAGGAAATTGGAAAAGGGTAAGTAAAACAATACTCAGTTTAAGCGGTTGTGGATTTACAATACGGTTGGTATATATCTAATACTTTATATTGAAACAATATTTATAGTTATTGAGTAGAAATATGGTTGCGTATTTCGGAATTACAAATGTATTGTATAGAATAAAGTGGATAGAGCCATATATTACAGGAAGCTATACCTAGAACTATACATACCATATTGCACAGTAAATTTTGAGACGATAACACAAGAGAAGAATGTAAATTCATCTGAAAAAGTGATCGTATTTTTTACTACTTTAAGCGGTAAATTGTTAAGAAATATACCTTAGTAAATGCGATGTCTTACACGAGCATTATGATACAACCCGGATTCATATCGACATTTTGATATTGTTGGATAATACTTTCAGACGCAGCTAACTTGTACGTCACACAAAATCCAATTCCGACGAACTCCCAAACATATACGTTTTTCCACAGCGATACCTTACAAGAGTTATTGGCACAGAAGGGCCGGGAATATGAACAAAGCAACCGAATCGAATGTAATAAAAATCACTTTAGCATTAGGTTGCGACGGGAACTGATGTCTATCGGCATTCTGACACACGATGCGGCCTCGATAGATGTCACGGGGGAAAAGGCTGCGGCGACGAACCGACTATTATTTTTGTACGACAAAACAAAATTGATTGTACTACATCGACTACATTTTATACGGACGGTTTAATTTAAATACGATCGAGTGACATTTATGCGACGTTTCCGACGTAATGTATTTGTGCTGCTTCGATTTAAATTACAATCTAACTAATTCTTTCTTTTCTAAAAGATTTTAATATTACCTACTACTATTTCATTATACAAATCACGAACTCTACTGCCGCTCCCGTTTAATACGCGGGAAATATATTCTTAGCTGCTGGGACTGATAATACAGATTTATTCATCATATCATACATACACAAGTAATATACTATTACGGGTCAATTGACCCTGCACTTCCTGGTGTCAGTTTTTTGTAAATTCTGAGGAATCCGTCTCTTCTCATCTGACGTGCTACAGATACATCTTTAAATTTACCTATCTTAAACAGCGAAGGCCTACAAAAGTCACAAAAGATAGGATAGTTTACTTTTTTTAAAATTACTACTGAATTTCAGCATGCATAGGTACGAGGATGCATCCAGCGCATCATAAAAAAATAACATTTTAAGGAATATTTTTAGTTTCTCCAAATGATTGACTGGTAGGAAATGCTCGTGACATTAAATCCACCAAATCCATACTAATATTATAAATGCGAAAGTCTGTCTGTCTGTCTGTCTGTCTGTCTGTCTGTCTGTCTGTCTGTCACCTCTTCACGGCTAAACGGATGGACCGATTGGGATGAAATTTGGTAGGGATGTAGTTAACGACCTGAGGTCAAACATAGGCTACTTTTGGGCGCGATATAACCGAGTACCACGCGGGCGGAGCCGCGGGGAACAGCTAGTGAATTAATATTTTTTACTTATGGAATAATATAAAAATAAATAAATAAGTAAAGTTTATTTTGTAAAATTAAAAATTATTACTTACTTAAATAGGATTATCTAAAGATTCCAATAACTAGGCTTAGAACAAGACATACAAGTTTCATTTGTAGCAATGTTCCTAATTTTCTTATAACAGTGTCACCTCAAATTAACTTTCAACCTTAACTTATTTCGAGTCTTTCTTTTTTTCGTGTTGTCAACATTTTGTTATGACGGCAAAGGCTGAAATAGATTTTCTACACAACAAAACGCAGAAGCATTCAGTAGGCATGTTAATCGTCTTATTTGTTTACATTGTATAAACAACGGTAATAACATGGTACTTAAAATACCACGTGCAAGCTGTGTTCATTATGTTGTGTACCATGGAATAAACATTAAACAAAAAACTCGAACAAATGTGCATTGAAATCAATATAGAACAAGCGGTTTAGGTTACTAACGGTCTTTGTACCTATGAATAATAAATAAATACGTATATCTACGTTAAGCCATTGGTGTCGGCTGCTATATGGTGTAGTTGATATGATAAAGGCCGTCAGAGGCCGAGAGGCGGTTCCGAAGAATTCTAACACCAAGGTGTACATGATCCCTCGAAGATTTCCAATCTTATCGGTATAGATAGATATATCATGTGTTCGTTGCCGACCCTGAAGAATTTTTTTACACCTATTATTTTGTAGAGTTTTAAAGACCAAACTAGTATACCTATACGTACTTATTTTCATATAAAAATTAAGTTGAATTTAAATGACAAATCATTTTATTAATTATTAGTATCTTACATAATATACTTTAAATATAGTTTTAACTTTTTCCAAAATCAATTGCGTTATAAAAAAAAATTATAGTTTGTTGATGTGATCAGCTTCCTTAATCTATATTTTAATGCAAAATATCATGTTATCAATTTAACAAAGGCACGCCAGCGGCTTAATGCAACAAAGTAACAAACCGAGCTTTGCGACTCTACACCATCGATGTAATATCAGGAAAACGGAAAATAATTAATTGTTAGTGGAAGAGCTTTAGGACATTATTATTTATATTTACGTATCCTTCCTTAGTCTAATGCAACTAGTGGCGCGTGGAAAAAAATTGTTAAAATGGAGACGATAGTAAATATAATAACTAACAGATATGACTCTACCGTCTTGTAAAATCTAAAAGTAGATTTTATTACAAGATTACTCTTACACCGTAGAAAGTAATAAGTACAGCTATCGGTATTGTACGTATACAGATAGTTAATGTGATAATTTGCTAATATCTTTGTAACTGGAAACTATGACAAATAAAAATAAACTGGAAACTTAATTTTGGATTTTTCATTAGCTTTAATTTTGTTGCCATGTTTAATGGACCGCAGATGTTATAAAAGTTATTAGTAAGAATTGGACTGCGGTAGAGAAGATTTTAGCATAGATATTTTCTGCTATTTTCTGAAATTGTACAAAGGTAAACTTACCCGTTTTTTTAACACTAGTCATATCCAGAAGAGGCCGTCACAAGAAGTTGTCACAGACCGCCTAAACATATTTCTTTTAGTATTCGAGTGCGCGGCCATGTTTAGATTGGTCGCCATTAGTGGCATTTCTATCTTGAGCTCCTCCGTGCTTCGTAAGGTATGTTAAACCGTTGGTCTCGGCTGTTCGGTAGATGGTAGTCGTTAGGCTACGTCAGATGCTTTTAGGCAGCCTGAAAAATCTGACAGTGTTGGCCGGGCCATGTTCCTGTGGGTATGGTTTCCCTGTAAAAGGGTTACAGAGGTCAGACGGCAATCGCTTCATTGTAATAACCAGTTCTACCCAATCACGACCATGATTAATAGCATACCCTGGGCTCCTGCCCAGGGTATGCTATTAATCAAGGTAAGCGTAAGCTGAAGTTGCAAACGGGAAACACGCTCGAACGAAGAAGACATATATTTCTTCTCTCTGGATGCTGTGTGAAGATAGGGTGGTGTGTCTCGCCATGGCACAGTGTGGCGGCGGAGGTGGCGCGTGGCGTTTAATGACATCGTCGATAAGCTCCGCGGGGGTATTCGCATCCCCGTTTTTATTATTTCAACTTCACCTTTTATGTCAAAATGCGAGTTTTATAGCTTTTATATGAAATTCTTTACACGATTAACTCACACCCTCCTGTTGATGAATACGTGACAAGCTGCGGCTGTTAAGTTTTTGTTAATATAAATTGTGTAATTAGCAGCACGCAGGGTGTGAAGTGAAATATTAAATTTGTCCAACTTAGTCAAATTTCCATATCTTATGGATAATTTATCAAAATAATTTGCTGGGGTTGCTTTACATATTATCTTAGAGTGCGTGACGATTGCATTTGTCTATGATGCGTAAGTTATTATTACCAACAGTCTACCAAAATAATAGAGCTCTCAAAAATTATAGAAGGAAACGTGCTTAAAATGTTTTTATAAATTATAAATAGAATGCCAAACTTAATATATATATATAACTTAATGTAGGACAGCATATACTTCTATTCTTTATAATATAACTAGTATATTTTAATATAACATGTCTTAACAATTTATAACATAAAAAAATGAAGTGGTTAAAAACCTTTATTCTTTTTCTCCTCGAACACCAAGACCTAATCCATACGAAATCCGTCCACGTAACTTGTCCCTAATTGCCTCATATCCGCGCTTAGAGTATCATTTACTCGTCAGACTTCCCTGTTTTTCTCTTGGTTCGGATATAAAAAATCGCTCGTTTGTGCGTGATGAATGAGCGCGGCGACAGCCACTACGTAATTGGGTGTCGAAGACTGAACTAAAAGCATACACGTGTTGGCCCGATCGGCAGTTTGATAGCCCATTGTCTATGGTTTATCTGGGAAGGGTGTAGTCAATAAATTGTTGGTGTAGCATTGTTTAGAGGTAAAGATGGATACACAGAAATAATTTTGATCGTTAGATAAGAAGTGGTAAGTGCAAAATGTTGGTATAGGTATGTATATTTTGGTGGAACACAGATGTATAACAATAAGGCTAAGTGCCTCTAGTTAGAAATTTTATACATAACGTCATGCTTTATATCTTCTTTCAATTGATTATTAAGTGATTATCTATATGGGTAAGAGCTCAATTCTATTTCCACTCTTACTATACTTAAATACATATCATTAGAAAAATATTTTTCAAATACAAACCTTTATTTTTAATAAACGAAAAAAAGTAAACGTAGTAACTTACATTATGTTCCCGTGCGATTTTCTAAAGTGAAAACCTTTATGTTCCTAAAGAAATAAATTTAGCGATTATACGACATTTTTATTTCCCGTGTGTGTTCACTCGAATGCACACTCGCAATCGAGGTGCGTGAAATATCGCGCCGGAATGTTATTAGAAGGAGCCGGAATACTCAATCGATCGTTTTCACAGAAAAGGAAGCTTTTTGCAAGCCGCAACACCCATGTTTGGTAAGAGATAGAGCGCCGCCTCATTGTGGGTTTTAACTCGAGAAAACAAAAGGTCCAAGCTTGACAGTTAAACGACATTTCTGCATTACCTTGTATATTAAATGTATAGCTTTAGTTTGCATATTAATAAATAGAGCTTAAAAAAACATGACTTGTTCGCGGGACAAAAAACACAGGAGCAACAAGTGTTTATACGCGAATAGCACTTTTTTATAGACAGAACCTACATTATAGATAATGTAGAGATCGTTACTATACCTACTAAACGTGAAATACATTTTTAGTCTATATTCTCTTTATTATATGGCACCTGAATCGTTATCTGTCATGTCACGAACCATAAGTATTATTTACGTGAGTGAACTGCGAAGTTTATTTATAGCACCACGCTGCAGTTTATATGCAATTTCATGAATTGCAGACTTTAATTATTTGTGCCTTCATAAAATAGGTATGCAGCCACGTTCGTCACTTGCACTTTAAGTTGAAAATATCATAAATAATAACAATTAGCAATAGCTTATTTTATCTCATAGAACGAACATACTACTAGTATGTTCGTTCTATGAGATAAAATAAGCATATACTAGCAACCATATTATTGTAACCGCCAAGTTTTTATTTTAACACTTTTACGATAAGAACCTAAGTAACCTCTTTACAAAATGTTTTTATGTTTGATATAAGTACTTGATCTATAATATGGAATGATAAATAATTAGTAATACCAAAGTCCAGATCCAAAATTACCCTCGTAATCTTCTAAGCCGATATCAAAAAATGAAAATAAATTCGCTAATTGCTACAAGAGTTCTGAATGAATGTTCGGTAGGATGCACCTCACATACGTAGAGCAGTGGCGCGGACGCGTCAGAAAATAATGAGAGTACAGAAGAATAGCTCTATCTCAGTGCTGTATCTATATTTATTTAGCGATATTAGAAATTGTAACGAAGATTTTATTTAATCTTTTTTAAGATGTCATCTCAACTTGATAGCTTCATAGCCCCTACCTAAAATACAGTTTTACAGGTTTATAGTGTATGTCTGCTGTGCGATTATTGTAGCATTCAAATTATGTATAATTTTAAAGTTAAACGTAATCGAAAATTATGTTTTTTTTATATCGACTAATAAAACCACAAACACTAACGTTAAATTGAACTGACATCGACAGTAGTGGCAGAAAGTCAGAATGCAGATACTGGTAAATAATAGGTAGCTACATAGTATTCATACCTTTTACCAGTTCTACCTGCTTATATACCAGTACTGTTAATAGTAAGGTAGATACATGAGTCTATAAATATCTACCTACTACCATCCAGCCACCACCAGATTTTATACTCGTATTGCATGTAAGTGATGAGATGACTAATGTGTGAGACTATTGTAATAACTTTTCATCATAAATTTATACTACAATTCATGCAAATAATTTTATTTATTCCTTCATTCACCTCTTAATGTCAAAAATGGAATGTCGAATTTATTATTTTTTATTAATAAGTACATAATAACATTATTTACAAAGTGACAACTCCGTACTCTGATTAAATCGGAGCGCGTTGCCTAGCCACGCCACACGCTCGCCACGCGCTCCGTTACTCCTGCCCACGTTTCCATGGCTACTATTGTCCACCGAATACCTACATATTGTAGTATTGTATTGTCCGCCACTCCTTATTTCTCTCCTTTTCACGCTGAACGGTAATGGGAATTTTTGAAATTGCAACAATACACACTCGGTCGCTGCAATGGCTGCGACTGTAATTTCGCTCTTTCTTCCTTTGATAACTAGACATAGTTTATTTCCGAGTATGCGGCGGTTATTTTGTTCATTTCCTTTTGAAAGATGTTTATTTGTGTGAAATGGTTGAAATGTTTCTAAAATGTCTTTATGTCTCGGTAATGGAATGTTAACCACAATGTCATATTATGCTTCGAATCTATAATTATGCTTCTTGTATTCGCTTATTGATAATGTTTGTACAAAATAACGCTTTAAAGTAACTGAGGGTTTTAGTAATGGATTTATTACTAATACGTCTTGTTATAAAATAATTATTACGAAATCTACTTTATAGTACAGATCACGGTGACTTTAGTAGTTAATATATCAAAAAGTATAAAATTTCAATTGATCATATAATTTTCCCTACCTACATTTTCCAATCAATATGTACGGAGAGGATTTTATAAAAAGCGTTGATTTTATTTTTTATATTATGCTTTGTGATAATCTTTATTCAAAATCCAATTAACCTTAATAATCAAACTTCAAGCCTGTGACCACCTGCTCTGTAACAGTTGACGCGGAAGCGGAAATAAGTCGCACCTGGCCCCTGACCTACACATCCTACAACCTTACAAGTGAAGACACATTGTGGCCGGCAGCTTTCGGGTTTCTGGTGAGCTTATGGCACATTATCACTATGATTATTGAAAATGCTTCTTTATCTTGTGTGTAAATATCATGTTATTATTATCATATCGAGTGGGTCAAAAGGTCAATATTTACCAATGACCATGCGCTAAACTCTACATTTTTTTTTGTAGATAATATCGCGGAAAAATCCGCGATACTATCTACAAAAAAAAATTAAAAGCTTAAATAAGATATCAATTTTTAAAGGCTGATTACCACTGTAGCAGCTTTGCTGGCAAAAATTTCATATTTTTATTTAACGCCTTTATAAAAAGAATAAATGTTCAACTTTCAAAATAACACATAATGTAAATGTTACTGATTTTCATAGTTTAATTGCCTTGGTAGAGACCGTGATTCGTAATTCTATGCAGGTTTTAAATTTAGACAAATGTCATTCTTCTGAGAAAAGCTACTAAAAGTAAATATAATCCATGGGTTTTATCAGATTGACATGACGGTAAGGTACTTGTCTGCACAAAGTCCATATCCACGCCACTAAGTACTAACAAGAAATGTTCCGTTCGTTATCGAAGTGTTTGTTCGCTGGAAATGGCGAGACAGATTTGTTTAAAATCCGTATAGCCGGCCATTGTTTTGTTTCCCACCAGATACTTACCTTCAGGACAATGCCTCCCTATCTGTAATGAAGTAACTCCCAACTGATTTCCTTTTATAGCCCATTAATATATTATTCTAATTTTTTTTAGTTATTTTTAAGATATCATCACGTAAGTTACTTTCCTAAAGAAAATACAAATGGGCGAAACTGATATCATGAGATTTTAAGGAAAAAAAAGGAACAAATGATGCTGACCCTGGTGATGTAAGGGTTTATAGGCTTCACTAACTGTTTTCCATTAGGTGGGACGTGTGTTAGTTTGTTTACCAAGTAATACAAAAAGCGTACAGTTTTCTGAGTGTACAAAAGGCAAAGAGATGATGAAATTAAGCACCAACACTATCTGTTGAATACATAGCAAATATATGATGGCTTAAAATTAAGTATCTTTAGTCCGCGGTATAACTCATATACTCCATGATGTGCGGTAAATTTTGTCTATGTTGTAAACCAGATGATAATCTATCTCTATGATAAATTTTATTCGGATTCGTGTAGCTGTCCTAATAACCCGGAGTTACACATCTATTAAAAATATCGTTATTATGAACACAACGTCGTACAAAATTATATTTAAAAAAGAAATAGCCGGAAGAATGTTTTGTTTTGACATAAATAATTTCAGTTTGTTTTAACATCGTATTGGACAGAATTTAATCAAAAAGCGGAAAAGGAAACTAAACAAGCAATGTTTATTGTTTCTAGTGAATCTCCACGCCCTTTTCAATTTATAGTTTTACGTGTTCACTTCGTATTTTAATATGAAAACTTGGTCTGGCTTCCCGGTGGGACGGTGCGGTGCCGTGGTCGGAAAATGGCCGTCTACGAGTAGATATCGGTACATATTTCTGTTTGCATAATGCCTTTAAATTCATGATTATATCTTGCACTTAATACCATGTTAACAGATTCTTTATCCTGTTTAAGGGACCAATAAACAATGTTATAACACCCTTATAACCTTGAGAACTTTACTTCCATGCAGATAAATAATAATACTGTTTTTACCCGCTTCAATTTATTCTTAGCTTATTATGCATATATATTTTTAAGTAATATATTCGTGATATCCTAATCCCAACTAAACGAAAGCTATTATTATATAAAAATTCTAATATTCAAACAAAATAGTTGACCGGACTTGTTTATGATAAATTTTCTAAATAGAACTCGGATAAATAAAGGTATTATATAGGGCACATCACGTGCGCGGCGAGTCTAGTATGCAAAGGGCGTGCGACTCGTGAAGCTCGCTCCGTCCGGCAAACTTACAAAATCAACTTTCAATGAAACTTCTATGCATCAACTCCAAATTTTTACTCTAAATACATCGTTACATGCATATTAAATTAGTTAGTGTTACAATATTTGAAATGAATTCAAGCATAGATTTATATAAAATTATAATTATTGTTATTTATATAAAATATATTATGCAGGTAATGCAAGATTGCAAGTCCTTGGAAATAACTTGTACCGATATGCTTCCCATTGAATTTGAAACAACGTACGAACAATACGCAATAGCAAATACACATATGGATTAACAACTAAGATCCAGGCCAATCAGAAAAATATCATTTTTTATCTTGACCTGACCGGTGATCGAACCCAGGACCTTCTGAATAGCTACCTACCATGTTAACCATTACGCCATGAAGGCTGTCAAAACTAATCTGGTTTTCAACGACTTTAATTTAGCCATACTTTTAAATAAATAATAAATGAAAATACTGATGTAATAGTTATTTTTCAAATACATTTTAGTAAACACGTGTGCCAAACAACATAACGGAATAAACAACAATACAAATTGCAAGGTTCAATAGGCGTTGTTTAAATATGGGCAAGTCGGGCGACGGCTGGCTGCCATCAGGGCTCCACGAGGTCTTTGTGTTCCTGCGACAATTTGCTATGTTTACACCGCTCGGGGATTCTTCCTGTGCAGGTTTCCGGTCAGGCGGCGATTGTACGCCATACTGGCGGACCGGCCGATTCGATTTGCCCTAACGCGATAGTCACACATTCGGCTCCCACCGGAGCGTGTAAGTGCTCCATTCACTACGGAGACCATTATTAATACATCCCCTCCCTCTCGTCTCCTCTCGAGACCCTCATTGTGTCCGCTTGCGAGTTAATCCTCCGTCCGGCAAAGATCACCGATCGAATGCGACCGACCCAGCTTTGTGAAACGTAATAGGGTCCAACGGTTAAATGCCGCGTGTAATTTTTGGTTTGCGATTGTAATTATCTATTGAATCGCTGTGCTTCAAGGGAAGAGTTCAATTATCGCGCGACGCTCCGCTGGACTGATTGATTGGTTTCGCCCTGTCCGAACTAGTCCACTTGATAGACACACCACACTAATACATTCTCCACTGGATTAGCGAAGTGCCACAAACTCCGCAATAATGACTGTGTGTGATTGTGCTGTACCTACTGGTTATAAATAAAGATACGTAACCTACTTTACTTATACTAAACACATTTTGTTGTGCAATCGTATTGATTTGTAGTTTCTATAATACCTATCTCCATTTCAAATGTCATCTTAGTATGTTTTTTTTAATGTTCAGTGGTAGGTATAAACGTAAAGAAATAAAAGTGCATTATATAAAATTATTATAATTGTACAGCAATTTCCACGTAAATTAAGCTTCGGGCTAAATCCATATCTTCATTTTCTCTTAGTTTATAAATAAATATTAAACATACTTCGATATTAATTTTTAACCGACTTCAAAAAAAAGGAGGAGGTTCTCAAATCGTCGGAATGTTTTATAAGTACCTACTAAAGGTTGTTTAAAACCGCTTTCCATCAACAAATGTTGTAACATTTGTATTGCACACAGCTTTTATAATCTTTTATGCTTTTAATGACCTTTATTCAAAAGCCAGTTATTTATCCAACAGACGGCCAACAACAAAATACAAAGGTATCAAAGTGATCGATACTGATGATTTGAAAGCCGATAGGTACACGGTACGGCGAGCAGCGGGCATCTCCCAGCGGAGTAGCAGAACCAAGCTCAGCAAAGCAATTTAACCAATTTAATGTCATTCGCGTCCATTGACGAGACGAGCGTTCTCAATTTGAAAATAAACTCTATTGTGCGTTAGAATCTACAACTTGCTCGCAAAAATATCAGGATGCTCGACGAAGTTTCCAACTATCCATT
Source organism: Apomyelois bistriatella (assembly GCA_947044815.1). Taxonomy (NCBI): domain Eukaryota; kingdom Metazoa; phylum Arthropoda; class Insecta; order Lepidoptera; family Pyralidae; genus Apomyelois; species Apomyelois bistriatella. The sequence continues at coordinate 7,789,267 of OX345693.1, forward strand.
CATCGTAAACGCGCTTTACTAAGAAAATGATTTAAATAGCCATTAAATAGTCATAACCCGCGGTTCGACGACATACTTATAACGTCTTAAAATACTATAACTATGACGGTCTTATGAATATATTTATTGATGCAGTCACTGTCGTCCGTAAGTAATAATTTTGATGTCTGGTTGTGCGTTAAATAGAATGTGGTGTTGTGATTAGTTGAGATATATTTGGAATATTAGGATAGTTAACCTTGCCGAACCCTACATAGGTACATGATGATTTCTTTTGTCTACAATTCATACTCCTACGAGTACTTTTGGTATAAGCGTGCCTGTAGGTATAGTGAAAGTGTATCGTGTAAAAAGTTAAAAGATACCTGTAAGTTTCTAATAAATCGAAATATATATACTTAATATCTCCATCCCCTTGGAAAACTATAACCCTTATGTGAATAGGAAATAACTTAATTTATAGAATTAAAAACCCTACAGACACGCCTACAGACATGTGATTAAAGTAAATGATAAATTTTTGATAGGGCCTTGGATTGTATAGTGTTGACCTTGATAGTTCTTAATCATGACGATGGTAAAATCTGAATTAAAAACAGCTATTTATAAACAAATAAACATCAACTCTATGAATTTAATCGTTTTCCGCTTATTTATATACTTCTCAAACATTTCACTCCAGGAGACAGGCCCTAAGTGCTAGATAGAGACTGACCCGAGGTGGTCCATTGCCGTTAAAACGCGTATAAATCACACCAAACTGTCGGCACTGCAAATGTGTTAAGCGCCATAAAATATTAACGACTTTACCTTTAGCATAAATCACCTGCAGTGTGATAATTATTATAAGTTGAGGCAGTAAAATAACAGTAATATTGTTTTATTATTATTTACTGTCTTTATGTCTTTCTCTGGCATCTTAGAAGTTTTCATCTTCAAATTATTAGATAATAAGATCCTCTCCTAAGAGGAGTGTATCTAGTATACATATGGCCTTATCTTTTTAACCCTTAATGTCGATTGCTGGTAGCCCTTCTTAACCCATGATTTTACCAGTCTAAACGCTTGACAGATGTGTTGTTTTACTTTTCATGCATAATTTATTATCGATCACCTAATGTAGTTTGCGCACTTGGCTCTGTCAGTGTACTCGTTAAAGATGCAGTGGATCTATTTTAGATCTCAAAACTACTCATGTTGTCTAAAGACCATTCCTTAGACAACAAACAAACTTTCCTGTGAATCTACGAACCAACATTCGTAGATTCATATCACATGAATGTTTTTTGAAGATTAAAATTGTGTTTATTTTTAAAAGACTATTATCACGCTATAAGATCCCTTTGTATCTATCTAATACATGAGTCAACATAACAATAAAAATAAATGCAAAAACCTTCCATTATTTTCGTAATCAGATATGCGTAGTCCCGACAACCCCTCTGGTAACAAGACACCGGGTGAAGTCACCGATTGACGCTCCGAGATCGTTCATAACAGACCTGCATAGAAAGTAAAAAAAAAAGAAAAACGCATGACACAAACCATACAGTGTTTCTCTAAAACACGTCAATTAGTAGTCATGGGTAAACCACAGGCATTCGGTCGCGTCGACGCAGCCAGCACCGCGAACGAGGGTTGGCGGCCATCTTGGATCGGGGGTCAAATTAAATTGACATGTGGTTTATGTAGACGTATGGTGAACGTCGCATTGTGTTGTCACCCTAATTATACAGGTCCAGCGATATGAGCAGATTAGCCAGAGGTAGGTAATTAACGTAATACAATTCGCAGAATTAAATTTCCCCTGTTTTCGAGCTATCCTTAGCTATAAATCACGTTGACCCTATTTTTGTAGCAAATTTTACGACACTACTATTTAGTAGGTCAAGTTACTTTGGAAACAGAGCTTAATTGTTACCTTGTTGAATTAGTTCAATATACAAATGAACTCACTGAGGTAGCTTTATTTTATGACATTATTGTTAAAATTGACACTGAAAAAAAAATATATTTAATATACAAAATTACACCTACTAAAGTTGTAATTTTAAAATATAGCATTTTGTACAAAAGTGTACGAGAGAACGAAGTTCTCTCGTACACTTTTTCCTGTTAGTACATTTTCTTTCATATCATAGTGTTAATGTAGCTCGTATTTAAACAAACAAACAAACATTCACGCTCTCTGCTTTACACAAAGGTTGACTGTTAGATAATGCTTTTAGCATTAAATCCGCCTGTTTTTGTATGTTTATTTTGTATTTTATTAAATAAAGGTTAAATAAATAAATAAAAAAGGGGTTTGTTTGTTTTAAAATGTTGATCTCTGAATTTCGGTCGGGTTTGAGGAAGTAGAGATACTTACATACTTCATGGGCGAGTGAAAACATATGCTATAAAACACTGCTTAAGTTTAAATACAAATTAATCAAACATTTCTTTATAATGTACACAATCGATTAACGATTATTCTCTTAAAAGCTAAGAAGGCATATTGATGTTTTCTTGACGACGAATTAATATGAATGGATATCCTTTAATATCCCTTGTAATGCAAAACATAATTTGCATGAAATTTCTTCGATGTAAAATGTTATTCAGCCTTGAGCTACGGCTGTCTAAATAAATTATAAAACTCGGTCTGCAAAAGGGCGCAATATCGCCAATATCGCCGCTCGCAGCGATTTCTGAAGTCTTGTAAAATTATCGCATAGCGGTGAGCGACGGCGGCGGCGGTGGCGGTACATGAGCTGATATGGGGAACAGAGAATGTTTCATAAATCTGCTTTGACCAGGAGTTATATTTTAGAAATGTATGACACAGCAAAATCGGTGAGTCCAATGATAATTGGTCGTATTCCAATGATTTAATACAACATAACCGGTGACTTGAACGCGTTCATCAATCACCGGTTTTGGATGAGTCACATCTCAAAAATAGCACTCCAGACCATCGTACTCTAAGACCCGACACACACTCGGATGAGGTGTAGCGATTTTATATGTAAAGCTTTTCCTCTGTTTTGTATATCCATAAGACGGCGGGCGGGCCAGAGTCCAGACAGACGCGCCGTCAGCGGCTGCAGCCGCGTCTCGCACTTTAGCATATCTCTTTGCTCGACAAATCCCCACCAATATAATGTAGACATTCGCCGAGGGCGCTCCGTGTTAAAGTCATTATCGAACCCTAATACTATTTTAAAAAATGGCCATCCTAAAACTGAACGCTTCGCACGAAGAAAAGCTGCGAACAGACACTTAATAGGATTGGATGAAGATGGCGGAGTAATAAAGAGTGTTCAGTAATGTGTTTATAGAAGATTTGTGCTGGCATCGTCTCGCTACAGGGATCGCCTTCAATTTACTGCTCGAGATTACGATTATAGAGCCTGATAGAGCTGCGCTTTATATCGAAATATTACTGAGGGTGTGCGTGCTCCCGCAGGTGTCCGCTTTTTTATGAAATTCAGCCGTTTGCGTAAAAATGAAATAAACTGCCAATTACGTTAATGCTAATTCCTGCACTCTTCCTCATCCCAAACGAAGCATTCACAACTTCTTTAATTATTTTAATGGAATAATACATTGTGATAATTTAATTAAGCAACTAACAGTCGTAAAAGGGCATTCGGGAAACTCAGATTACACAAGTTGCTCTCCTGTTTGTGCTAAATGTTTGCGTTTCCGTTCGTGCATTATTAATGTGATATCATGCTCAGAACATACACTGGAGATATGTAGTAAATATGGTTATGCATGACCATTCTTATGTACGTACCTATGTTATTCAGTTAATTACAAGTTCAGTTTTTAGATAGTAAAGAAATCAGGTCGAAAGTTCTTTCTTAAATTAATACAAAGGTAAATAGTATACTAACGCGTCAATATGGTAAATATAACAAAACTAGCGAAACACCCCGGCTTCGCATGGGCATAAAAAACCTTCCTCTTGAATCTATTTAAAAAACCGCATCAAAACCCGTTGCATAGTTTTCAAGATTTAAGCATACAAAGGGACATAGGGACAGAGAAAGCGACTTCGTTTTATACTATGTAGTGATATCATCGAAAAATTAGTAAACCATCGATCGATATAACCTAAATGACACAAAATATGAATCAAATGCAACAAACAAACTCTATATAACGGGTAATTTGTTTCATATTCCTAATGGATTGGAAACAATAACCTGTTCCAACTATAAATTAATACGTAACAGCTACCAAATAAGGGTTCATTGGATTTGTGGACATCAGCCGGTATCATTACCCTGATACCAAAATAAACGAATGTAGATAATGGACGGCGGGATCAATACAAAGTAATCGCGCGCGGATCCAATAAGCCTGGCGAAAACAGCAGGGGTCGCATCCGACGGATCGGCGAGTGGAACATGGGGAAACAATATGGCGGCATGCAAATAGCTCGGCCATTATCGCACCTGGGCAGCGAGAACCGACGAGTAAACAAGATTACGGGAATTGAATGGCTAATTAGGGCAAAAGAAGCGGCCCAGCCGAGCTCTGAGTTATCGCGACTCGTCTCTGCCATATTTCACGACGCTTAACTCGCCTTTATTGTTTGGCCGCCTCTTGTTTAGCTAAAGAGGCTTGTTAGCTTATCTCCCGAAGCCTAGGTAGACTGCATTAAGTGCCGTCACAGCAGGGATTTACTACGGGACTGCAAAGCCGCTAAATAATAAATAACTACAACATGATAGAGGCCCTAAAAGTAGCGAGTGCTGCCTTATCTTTGGGAATTATATAGAAGATTAAGGTAACTGTATAGTTATAAAACATAGAAGCATTTGAGTTAATTGTGAGCTGCAGATAACTTTAATTTATTATGATCCATGCGACGACAACCAAGTTACGCCGCAACATCATCCGGATAAGAACCCGCTTTCATTCCTGCTCGGTGTTTGATACCATACTTTATCATCGTTCAATTAATTAATTAGTGACTTTTATTGATAATAAAGTGAGCATATTTACGAGTTGGCTTCGTTAATTTTATGTTATCTGTTTAATTGTATGAGCCTCTGGTGACGACGACGGCATATTATGATTATAGTCAACAAGTCTCGTAATTCATAAATGACCCATACTACTCGTATGTGGACAATATTTATAAAAAATATATATTGGAGTCACGTCAAATATTGTTAATGAAGTATTTTTTTATATTCTTCCTTTAGCATATAATATTTTAAATTGTGTTTAATGTACAGCTTTTATATTTTTAAATGACATTCATTGACAGCTTAAATTATTCTGTATACACTATATTGTACTGTTTAATAGAAAGAGTCCTTATACCAGAACACATGACAGCTTTGAGTTTGGCTTTGAGCTAGTGTAATCTTCCCGGGAAAATTCACAAATTTAGTGTCAACTTTACTGGTGTTAATTAACAGAGACGATAATACATATTCAGTGTCATCTTTTCGAATTAAAGTTCCCTTTGGAATTCTGGAATTTAATTAATTCAAGTCTAAAAGAGAATTCTCGTCAAGCAATATCTCTTAAATGTTGAGAATAACATTATGCGTATGGACTTGAAGATGTTTTTTACAGAGCTTAGAAGTTCAGGGAAGGTTTAAGCTGTGAGAGAAGTGAGTTCGCCGGATCAGCTAGTAATAAATATAAAAATAAATAACTTTTCCTTCAACAAGCTAACTTACCTAGTCTACAACGAACTAGACGACTCTGGCAAATTGGCTTGGTAAAGGAAAAATTATTCATATAAGTTAGTAAACCTTACTAGAATAGTGACTAAGAAAAAACATATCAACACTATTGCTTAAAATAGCTTCAAGATTAATAAACCTCAGTTTAGTGAGTCCTCCTGATGGAACATAGTGCGCTTTAAGATTTTCCTTAATTTCTATTTTGGCATGATAGTTTTTTTTTTATGTCGTGTACTAACAACATCTTATCACAGATTAATAATGTTAAATTATTAACGTCGTTTAACTATCTTTTATAAACATGAAAAATCTTTTACCATGCTGTTATATCAGCATACCTCCAAAGTTCATTTAAGTCCCTGATATGATTAAAAGGTGCGTCCGCTTCGGTGTCGTTAACCGTAATTTAATTACATGCTAAAGCCTGTCACTGGGCCCACAGCTCAAATCAACCATGATACAGAAGTAAGACTTTTCGTTTATTGCATTACTAGCAACCCGCCCCGGCTTCGCATGGGCATAAAAACCTTCCTCTTGAATCACTCTATCTATTAAAAAAACCGCATCAAAATCCGTTGCGTAGTTTTAAAGATTTAAGCATACAAAGGTATATAGGGACAGAGAAAGAGACTTTGTTTTATACTATGTAGTAATAAGTTAGTATCTTCTATGTCGTTCACATTAGCGTCGCAATTTTGTACGATGTACGATGAATATAGATTTAGAGGAAAACCCCTCTACATTTTGATTTCCTAGCAAAGTCAAACTATGAGCTATGTGGTACATGGCCTTATCTTGTTCTAAAAGTCCATCTGTAACCTCGTTATTTAATCTTCATTGCCCACACAGAACCTATTTAATACAAGATTAATGAACGCCGTCGATACAGATACATGACCACATAATGTTTATGACGTCGCATCACTAGACTACATTACACATTGTGGGTAGCAGCGTTATTGATATTTAGAAAAATAGAAACTCCTAAATCAAGGTCGTGATTTACTCTTCTATCCGTCCTTAAGACCCTCCAAAGACGTCCCTGCAAAGAATTTGGAATCGCGCGCGGTTTAACGCGAGGCAATTTTTTTATCTATGGGATACTGCAGGCTTTTTTATACGATGGCGATTTGCACCAACAAGAGCATTCCTAAGGGCTACAGAAATCCGAAAACGAGGCCAAACCATTTTTTATAATTTTACTCATCATTCCTCCATCAATATAACATAATTTGTATAATATTACTAAAGAAAGTGACTAGAATTCAGGTTTCATCCAATATCATTGAGGTCAATCGTTTCACCTTTGGTATCACCTTCATACCTTCTGACAAGTTGAAATACGCCGAACATACAAGCCGTCTTGCCAGCCAACGAGCCATGTCTGTACCCGAAATCTAATCTAATGTAATAAAATTCTGTTTAGAATATCCTTTTATCGTGAAATTTTATTTGTTAATGTACTTTGTTATTTTGTTAATAAATATGTCCGACAAAAAATCTTCATTAATTTGTGAAAGCTTTTAGTGACCCGCGATTCTGAAAAGCCAAACACTTTGTCTAGAAGAAGGCAGAAAGTTCTATAATTTCTTCGCCGAGATAAGAGGCGAAAGTTCACGCAGGAGCGGAGATTTATGACATCACCGTCGCTCCTTTCACTAAATAATAAAAGGCCGCTGTAAAACGGCGGAGGCATAAAAGTTTAACGTCCATACAACCCGTTGGAACGCGAACGGGGCATGTAGGGTAGGGCGTCGCTAGGACGTCAAATCTCCATAAAGAGTAATCAGTGTCGGCACAATAGTATTGCCTCATAAATCGTACGCCAACGTATGCTTAATTTCATGTTCTATAGTGACATCGTACTTTAAAGCCAAACCTAAGCATGTAGCAGAGTTGTCCATGGCACTCTACATTTAACAGATATAGCATAACAAAAATCCTATTTTCATAATTGTACATTTTTGTTTATAAGTATTCTTTCTTTATAAGTATATTTTTATTTTTAGATGCGAGTACACACGCTCATACATCAGTTGTCTGTTTACAAAAACAAAGGACAAACACAATAAAACTTGAATTTATAACACAATCTGCCTCAGCTTTACTTACCGAAAATACAAACTTTGGGCATATTTATGTAAGTATAAGGTAGTACTTTCTACAGATTCCTTGTAGTATATTGCTACATAATTATTTTGTGTTTGTTTTTATTAATTATAGATGCAGTATTATCGAAAAATAAAGAAATGTAAAACGCACGTTTAATGATATATCTTTAAATATCCATGCCTTGTTTTTTTCATAAAGATTCTCACTAAAACCGAACAGATCTTTTTATCTTTGCATTGTCAGGCATTTTTTACCTTAACAGGGTGTGTATTTGTCCAATTTTTTTTAAGCTTTTTATAACATTTAATACTTTTCGAAACTCATCGCTTCTGAATATACAAAGATTACGGGCTTCTGATTGTGTAACGAATTTATTCATTCGCATGGCATCGCATCAGACTACGAATAAAAAAAGCTGTTTAAATTATAATCATTTCACACCAGATGTAAGCTATTCATCCATTATATTTATTTCAAAAATATTAACTCAAGTTTGTTCTCAATAATATTTGAAACGTTACTATATGAGTATTTGTAATTGATTACTTTCTATCATTTAAAATTAATATATTCCCCGTTGCTAATATACTCAGAATGTTCAAAATGTTTAAATCTTTGCACTTATCAATTTGCTGTATTGAGGCAAACATGTGATGACGAGTGTAGAACCTCAGACAGAAACACGCTTGTACGATATGACTACATGCAGAAAGCACATCTGACTGAAACCTCTATTCGTAGAGAGCACGTTTTGCCTTTGTTAATAGAAAACACAGATTACGTGAAGATGAATAACAGAAGCAAAAAGGAAGGTCCGGATCTTACGAAGCCAAGCCATATCCAACAGTAGATATAAAGATGTTTTGGCGACAAATAGAAGTCTAGAAATGACGGAAATAGCCAGGAATGCGTAAGTATAAGGAGGCGTGCAAGAAAAAGGCAAAGTGAGTTAAAGAAGACATCATAATCCTCATTTTGTTTAGGTGACACATTCAATCGACCATGCACACATACCCTGATGTCACCATCAGGTGGTGCTGGTGTGTCCTGGTGTCTGGTGGTGGTGAACCTCAGCCTCTAACGTGGTTCCTTTAATGACTACCGGATGCCAAAAAAAGAAGACAAATTTATATATGTGCGAATCTTTTACTGCTTGGAAAACCTTATGCCTAAACGCCGTAGCTATAGAAATTTGTAGTTTCCACCTAATCCTTAACTTTGTCAAAGCATTCACTAAACAAAATAATGTAATTACGGCTAAGTTTACCTGAGACACCGATTTAAGCGGATATGACACTGGCGCTTAGTGCCATGCGTGATGCCGGCGCGCGGCGCTGGCGCGTAACTCAATAAAGCACTAAGGTGCCTAATGGAGGGTGTACCTCTATCAAACAAACGCTGTTAGCGTTCACTCCAATTTGTTCGAGTACGTATTTGCATAGAACCGGGTTGTTGTCTAGGTGGAGGGTCTCATTTTAGATATAATCTAGTTATTAAATAGGCGTTCAGGTGTTAATAAGACTTTTTGAGATACTTTGTTTGCTCTTATTTCTTTAACAGTTTTCTCTCGGTAACCTTTTCTACTGCGTCAATCGTACTTTTAAACCTGCTGCTATTTGCTGCTATTTTGAAAGTTGTTAACATATATTGATAGCTATTGTTGCAAAGGGGTAAAGATATTTACACCACTGCCCCACTTTTTCTCCTTAGTAGAATTTACAACAGCCAATGTATAAAAATGGGGGCCATTTGCATTTGAGACCTTCTTCTCTTTCTGTACCCAAATTATTATTACACTATATTGTCCCACTTCTGGGCAAAAGTCTCCCATCTCCTTTCAAATCTCTCTTTGTTCCGGTTGCTTAGCAACTTAGTTTACTTAGCAACTTAGTTCTGCCGCATGAGTAACAAACCAAATTATTGTATAAAAAAAAGTCACCTGTTTTTGACTGGTAGAAAAACCCAAGCCCAGGGCTTTAAATCCGCCATTTGCAAATTTTGTAATGATATTAAAAAAAAATCAACCAGAAAGAAATAACAAATTCAAACTTCTTAACTGTAACTTTCACATAAAACTAATTTACAGTTGCCAACTCTGAAATATCAACCTAAATTAAAAAACCCAATCATGATGTTTATATGATTTTTATATGAATCGTACATAGAACAAGCAAGCCACTTTAAATTTCGATTATGTAGACATTTTTACGTTTTACAAGAAAGATTAAAATGGACCCAATTCTCTTTGACCAGTTGATACCAATACGAACGGATCGGAATTCCATAGCGACAAGAAAAGCAATGAAAACATTTTTTTGGTCCCGAGCGATTACGTCGAATGGTAATCCATTAGTCACGAAGGACTGACGACAAATGTATAAAGAGTATGTAAATGGACGTGTGTTTTATGTTATGGCTACTTGTTGTATGTAGGTCGAGGTAACATTAGGCTGAAATGATCACATACTGATTAGGTGTGTTCTAGTGTCATCTTAAATTTATTTATTTCTTTTCAAGAAAGAAGTGGTGATACCCGCTCATTTTCGTTTCTGGTGCAGGGGATTGCCTTAGCAATTCAACGAGGAAATGCCGCCTGTGTTTTGGGCACCTTTTGCACCGGAAACGCTAATGAGTTATCTCTTCTTCTTTTTCTTTCTTTTTCTATTTTTTTATTTTTTTTATTTAGTTTTATTTTTAATTAGGTTTAGTTTTATTTAGTTTATTTATTTAGTTTTATTTTTAGTTAAGTAGTAATATTCAGGTTTTATTTATTAGTTTATGTAATTGGTGCAATAAAGTGATTTCTTTTCTAGTAATTGCTTTTCACATATTATTTTCACATTTTCAAGTCAAAATGCATATTTACTTATTCAGTTAACTTATTCCTCAATATCACCTGTAGGCTTACATGTAGGAAATACCTGATGATGATATATTACTTTTTCTTAGGAAAATTATGATGACTGATCGGCTAACGTTATGAATTATCATATCGAATCACTTTGATCACATCAGATAGAATAAAACAAACAACTCCAAATAATTGTAATCCTTAGAACAAAATATTGAACATGTCATATTTCAGTATTAGTCGGAACATCAGTCCAAGACCCTATCGTGATAGAGGCGAGTCCCGCTCACGGTGACAAACAACATTCGTGCCCGACATTCATGCCACGTCATGGTCCTCAATAGAAATGCTTCGATTTACGTTCCACCTCCATTTTTTGTGGATGTCTCTTTCCACGACCTATTGCGTAAACTCTGTCTCTGGAATGATAATTAAATTTATCAGACACAATCTTTATTTCTCATAAGATGCTATTGTAAATCATAATGCACGCATATGTTGTTTATAGTGTCAAAGATTGTATAAATTTTTATAAGCTCTTAATTTTCAACAATTCATATATGTGTCATAATAAATACTGATTTAGAAGTTTTATTAACGTGACATAGATGGTTTTAAGATAACTATGGCTAACAATAGTTGACGCGAGTTTTCAGAGCAGAACGAGTAAGTAGCGATCAGATTTGAGGAAGACAATGCCATTGACGCCACAGAAGGTGCGGGCTGTAGGGGAGCCATTTGTATGCGTAATGGAAGATCGAATTTCGTTTTTGTTCGTGGGGTCGTTAGCAGCACCTTCGCGCTTGTTTATAAAGAAAACAAAACCCTTTACTGAGACGCGAGGGCGGCAAGCGAAGCCTTACCGAACCCAGGCACTACCATGAATAACAAAGCGAATTATGTATGATTATGATAAACGGGGCTAACATTAATGTTGTTGTTTTAGTGATGTCCTGTTTGGATTCCATTAAATTAATTACGGATTTGCCATCTTCTGATTACTGAAGTTGGTAGCAGGTAGGTATTTTATCATGCAAACCCAATTTGAGTTAAAACTTTTAACTTCTTGAGGTTTTGTTTTAGAACTTTGTACTAAGTAATGTACCATAAATCAAAATTTCTTCATCTACGTGAAAGATATTAATTAATAGACGAAATGGATGAAGATTTAATAAAAAAAAAAAGAATAAATGAATGAATAAAGACTTTATTGCATCAATTACTTAAATATATCATTGGATTGTATAGAATCTGAAATAAAATGAGTACAAACGCGAACTTATCGCTAATGCAATTTCTTCTAGCCAACCTTAAAACCGAAACCAATTCAAAATGTTACTTATTTCTTAAGATAGCTCAGTCAACTACATTCATTATAATTAAAACTTTCCAACGGTTAACAGCTCCCTGAGGTATTCATGTTTTTAGAGTTTTACATTGTCCATAGATCGTCTCGTAGCTGGGGCATACCTAAAAGCCGATCGAGCGTGAAAGAAAGTCACGCGTCAAGGACTTCGTACCACATGTAATGCCTGTCCGTTTGCTCGCCTCCTTGTAAGAGCTCTAAAGCCTTCGAGCAGCCTATTATGTCTTTCGCAATATCATTCTCTGGTAGATGTCTTCTCTTTTCTGTGGAGTTTGGTGCACAAACGCATTTTCGTGTCTATGCTATATTTTAAATTTATTTGTAACACTTAATCCCTTAGCTTCTCTTTATTTAGAAATAATGTTTAGCTTATTTTTGTTTTACTCTTCTTAACTCTTCTCTGGTGTTTTCTTTAAATAATTGTTTTAACATATTGAAACGCCTATTTCAATAACCGGGTTTGTCTACCTCTCTTAATCTTCATTAAGTCTTTTCTATGAAGTGAGATTTTTGCATTTCCTTCTCCTCTCTAATGTATGTTTGTATCGTAACTGTTAAATCTATCTATACAATATATCCTAGATAGGTGTGATGTGATAGATGTCTACAGCTTATTGATGCTTAATTCGTACATATACATCAAGATCAGGTAAGTATATAGGTAAGTATGTCGAAGTTTATCCGATAACTGTAGTTTTAACTCGTGCTCGCCTTTTTGTTTTCTTTTGTTGACTGGATGGAGTAATTAAAAGATATCGGTCATTAAAAAGCTCATCATTACTAAGAAAATATTTTTCCAGCTGTGTAGTACAATACTAACGAACTGGTCTGTTTACTTTCTCCTGGCACAGTTCTATTAAATGTGATGTAGGGTTGATGTGTTTATTTTGAGCATCTGATAAAAAAGTATATTTACAAAGTGTGGCCCATCATAGGCTCTGCATACGCGGTGTCAAGATCACGTCGGAGCGGAGTCGCACCGCCGCGGGTGACACGCGCCCTCGTCACCCGCGCCCCGCCATCCACCCCTCCTTCGTCCTCTCTTACCCTCAACCCTCGCACCACGCATGCTCCAATTATAATCTGTTTAGTGATGTCTAAAGTCGATTAAGATTTTGTATTTTTTATCGTTCATACATATCAAACACTAAAATTCAGATTAATTCAAAATCTTTCGTCCGATCTAACGTAGATACAAGTTAAATAATATCCTTTTGAAATAAATATCGCTATTGAGTGCATCGCTCACGTATAGAATTGGAGCTTACCTACGTCTATTCATTTAACTGACAGGGTTAAGCACGATAGCCACCCGCGACTGATAACTCGATATCTCGATTCTCGACAAGGGATAGGGCGGCATTATCCCGTCGCGTAGAATGCGCGCGCATAGGCGTCGCGCGGAGGGCATCAAATCGCCTGCGGAGGGCGCTCGGTCCGCGCGCGTTTTCGCTATCTACCGCGCGGTCACTCGTCACAACACCTCCGACACGGCGAGAGGTACTCGGTGCGCGACCTGCTGCGCGGTCACTGACCGATACCACCGGCACGTACTATACGAACGTCTCCACGCGTCCGCGGTAACGTGTGCCCCGCGACGACTCCTCGGCACCGTGCCGTCGCCGTTGCCCTATATCCCATATGCACCAGGTAGCCCCGACCCTCGGTAGCGTGACACCCGACAATATCTTCGTAAGCGGCGCAATATTCTGACCCGCCGCTTGCTATGTGTCCGACTTTAATTTGTTCTTTATTGTTTTTAGTGTTTATTGTTTTCCTCAAAATGTGTTTTGGTTGTAGTTAAATGTCCCAAATTATATGGTTGGCCCGTGTACATTGTGAGTTATGAGGACGCCGTTACGTCAGTGACGTCAGGTGGCATGTTTTTGAAGGATTGGTTTGATACTAACATAATTCAAAGATTTTTTTATTTTGGACTTAAAATGGTTTGTAATAATAAAAATTAACTTTTTAAACGCAAATGTAGAGACGCATCACACGCTTCTAGCACAGCTTTGAACTGAAAGTAAAATATACCTACCTAAGTTCATCAATTCTATATACCAACATAATATTTTATTTTATTATTTATTAATCATATTACAACCATTGGGAAGTAAAGAAAATCACTAAAATGAAACATGTAGAATTGTAGCACTGCTTCTTTTTCGTTTGCGTTTGGAGTCAATAGTAAACTTATGTAGGTATAAACGTCGAATGATACTTTCATATCACTGGCGTTTATATACTTACTTAAGTTGTAAAGTGGTTTTTGGCATAAAAATGGGCCACTATTCCTGTAGATCACATAAAATATAACTAAAATATTAAACAAAGATCTGAATTTAATTTTATCTTTCTCCAACTGGTGGCGGAATTCACCAATATATTATCCAGCAACATACAATATGTCGAAAACCTGGCGAAGTAGAGTAGTAGAAAAAGTAGAAAAGCGGACCCTGGGCTCCGAGGCATTGCGGACCCACCATACCACTAGCCCTACCCCTGGTGGTAGGGTGGGTCCCAAACCATACCACCATAAAGGCATCGGGCTGAGGATGCAACCGGGAAAGCGCTATGATGAAGAAGAGTATCCACCAACAGTAGCAAAACAGGGTTGACATTAGTCAGGCGTAGGTATTCTGTCATAAAAATAATGCTGACTCCTATACTGATTTTATTATATATAAAAAAAACAATTGCAGATATACACAATTTCAATATCCCATTTTACAATGGCGAATCTCTACCGTTTGCAAAATAAACCACAGAAGTTAACATAGCTATTAAGATTAAGAGTTAAATGCGGATTCTAATAAAAAGTTGTTTGCTTTTATTACCCTAAACTAATTTTACATTATTACCTAATTGATTGACGTCAATAAGTGATAAGAATATCCTATATTGAAAAGAAACAATTTGAATTTGAATTGATTACAGGTTTCAATTATCTTATACAAAAAAAAATCTTATTATTCTTTATAAGAGCGTAAACGTACCGTTCAACATGTAGAGCTCTTACGACTAAACGAAGTAACAAACGTCCATCGGTCATTAAAATCTTTCATGTTTATAATATGGACACAAATAGGTTGTGTAGTCAACGCTTACCTTCAAATTTACAGGCCGGATTAAAAAAATAGCACCTGAAAGAGCAATTCTTTAGGTAGCATGTTTTCTTGTTTAAATAAAATGTAAATGCGAAAGATTTTCCGTCTATCTGTAACACTCTCATGGCTAAACCGCTAAACCTATTTGGATGAAATTTGGTTCAGTTATATAGTTAAGGACCAGGGGTTCAACGTCGGCTACTTTTGGGCGGAATATAACCGACGTGGGAACGTGGGCAAAAGCTAATATGAGCTAGTAAAAATACATAAATAAATATTAAACAATTTAAATTATATCTTAAATATTCTAACATAAAATTAAATATAATAATGTAATTCTGATGAGTTTATTCAAAACAAAAAGTAACATACAATAAAATTTACGTAAGACCTCAGTTAACATTTTTGTTTTCCGAACTCTTACGTGCTCTACTTCTAAAGGAGCGTGTTTGCTCGCAGCCCCGGCAACCCGTGCCAAATCTTCTAAATTTACCTTAAACTGCACACGGCAGATTTTTGATGCCAACTTACCTTTTATAACACTAAACTATCAATATAAATAAATATAAGTACCTAATACTGTCATAATAATTCGTACTAATCTATATTTGGCTATAAGATAGTAAAGCATTTACCTATCATTGTCCTCCTATTGTGCTCTGTATTTTGTAAAACAAAGGTTAAATAACTGAATTATAGTTTTTTTTAGTATAGTTATAAGATTTTATTAGTAAAAACTGACATTAAAATTTAAAATAAATTTATGATTATAAAATAGAAATCACTATTCTGTTCCCCTTCCATTGTGACCTCTATTTGTCTCTAAATACGTTTTAATGACATCCACAAGAATTAAGAGTGGTTTATTCTAAAGGCCAAAACACACGACTCTTTCTACACAATTAAATTTCCGGTGAGATTAAGGCAAGTTTCAAAGCAAAAAGTAGGTTAAATTTGTACGAATGTTTGTCTACCCTGCGAAAAAGTTATTTCTAGTCCCACGATGATCATTCGGGAGTATAATGATACAGATCGTCTCTTCCTTCATCTTTTATTTGACATGCATCTTTTCTGACCATAAGATCAGGAGATAAATAAAATAGGACCAGAAGGTTACTCTAGGAACCAGAATATAATTATCTAGTTTACGTACTTTCATAATATGTTTTGTACCGAATTGGAATAAATCTTAATAGATGGTACTTTATTGGACATTTATTTGTCTTATATTGGTTAATTGAGATGGGAAGGGGTAATCATTTTCAATTAGTCTGCTAGAAAACGTTAACATGCTTGTTCTTCTTGTCGAGTCGAAATGCATGCTTTTAAAGACAAGCAAATGTAAAGACAAGCAAATGCATTTACTATTTGAACAATGTCTCTTTAAATAGTATCATGTATTTTGACTTCCGAAAAAAATAATTGTTATTAAATAAATACTAATATAATATAATATAATATATATAAAATGGTTATCAATTAACAACAAATCCACAGATTCTGCTAGCCACTTTCTATTACTTTATGGAATATCAACAATGATGTCATATTTTAAATCCAGGTGTATCTTAATATAATCAACTATGACAAGATAAATATTTATCAAAGCCGAGTATAAAATAAGCAATTTAAAAGCAAGAAGAACCTTATCAATAAGAGTCTAAAATATAAATATAAAATAATAAAAAAAATACGTAAAGGTTTATTATTATCTAGTCACTACAGTGTCTTCTGTTGAGTAATTATAAAAATATTCGTGCACAAGCAGAAGCGACGGTTACAGTTAATTCAAATTGCATTAAATTTATTAACGCAATACCAGATGGGACACCCAAAATTTCCCACTACACGAATGAGTCCTAAATTGCACTTGCAAAAGTTATTATGGAGTAGGAACTAATTAGTAAACCGTCGACCAGACATTGCGAGCAACCGCTGTCTCAAGACATAACAGCCGGCTTCGCAGATCTCTTTGTAGAGGTTGAGAATAACCACACCAGCAGTCGCCCAGTCCTAGTGACAACTATTTGTATATAGCGTAACAACAGACAATGCTACTCAGAATTGGCCCAACGTGTCCCAAGCTAAATTGGGCCACAATTTATATAGATTAAAGTCTTTTACATCCTATCGACAATACATCGGTCAGAACCTTTGATTAATATAAAACTGCTTTTTTATATTAATCGAAGACCAAAACTGAAAATCTAAAGACATCGCATTACATTAAGTGGCGGGACCATCTTTCCTTTGGTAGTCCTCCTACAATTTATAGCATTCTGCACAAAAGGCATTGATTCAAATTTCTTTTTCAAAAGATGTTAGTCACTGCGTCTTCCATAATTATTTTTCTTATTATCTAATTATCTAATATATATATCTAATTAATCTAAAAAAAACCTGTTGGCTTACCTATTTTATTTATTGTTTATGAAAGCACAGAGCAAGAATATTTATTGGCACTATAGTGCATACTTTCATATATATATTTACATTAAAATTAATTGACCTACTTTTTATAATAATTCAAACCAAGAGGTTTGCTTATATTAGTACAACAATATTGTATATATCAACCCTACCTACAAATACAACTAGACCCTGCATATTTGTTTAGCTATTTCATAAATTGACTTTATTCCTGTGAAGAACATATTACTTAACATTGGAATATTTAATACATAAACCAACGTAGCTACAAATTGATGTTTTTAATTATGGTTCACATCCAATCAAGAGCCGTGTATACTCGCTCACTCTATCTATTCTATTATATTAACTCTGTGATAGATAAGTATAGGTATCTACTTAGAAACTTATCACATAAACGTTCCTATGTACTCATAAAGTACGAGTACCTTTAAATTTATGTAAACAAACGTATGTCTGTCTATTCAAATACTTTTACTTAAAAACGCGTTGATAAGTTGAAATATAATTAATATTATAACAGTATTGTCGGTTTACTGACGATAGTTGAACGTGACAACGTCATAAGAAATGGAACGCCTCAGAGCGAGGTAACGCCGCATTGCGTCATGTTTTTTCGTGCGTGCAGCCGGCTCCATCGAATTATAAGACGTTGTCACGTCAAAATCTATAACCCGACTACGTTAAAAAGGTGTCGAAAAGGACGAAAGGCTGAAACAAGGAAATAATTCAAATAGAAATCCAGAAATGCATAGGTACAAAAATGGTAATGAGAGAGCCGTGGTCGCACCCAATGTTCGTTAAAGTTGTTCCTATGATCTATTTACAGAGGGTGCAACAACGGCTTTACCATGACTATTAGCCTATGTTACGCGGGCTATTTTTACGAATCTTTTGACACCTCATTCATTAAAATCGGCCCAGTAGTTGAGACGTTACGATGGAACATACATACATACATACCCTTTCTATTGGCTTCGCCGTAGACGGGTAAAAATATATAAATAGAACACAGTAATATTATTAACGTTGTATTGTGTAACATAAACATAGTGTCTGAAGTAACTATATTTAAAAAGTCTTGTTGGAGTTAATTCAATTTTTTATTCCAAATTTTAATTAATAAATGAATGAACTTCATTCATTCATTTAGTAATTAAAATTTGGAAGCAATCTATTATAATGTTATTGTTGTACATCACATTCACGTTACAATAAATCAACGGTAATAAATTAAAATCAGCGTAGACGTATCAGTGGTCTCACGACTACTATTAACGATGTAGGGGCATATGCAAGAACCTGCCTCGCAACGCGATGTCAGTACAGTCAACAAAACCAAACAATATAAAAGATATAACAAAACATTTTTATTTATTTATTTTATTTTATTCCAAAAATACAATAGGCGGACTTAATGCTGAAAGCCCACCTACGTTTGTTCGTATATAGTCTGATGACTTAGTTTTGTTAAATGACAAAAGCTGAGTGCAGATCGCCGCCGGTCAAAATAATCATTTTGCCTACTTGACGTAAAATTAAATCTTTTCCCAATGCCCAAAAACAGTTTGCAGAAATAATATAGAGATTTATCGACATATACTCGTAGATATACTAAGGATTTCCTTAAGTAATCACATTATTCTGAGTCTTTATTTGTATGGATCTCCCTCATCCCTGGAAACATTTTTGGACAATTTGAAACGATGTAATTTTTCGTCAAGGTGCTATTTATCTAAGGCTTTTATTGACTGTACTAACGGCGACTTTAACCCGGCTCCGGACATCAATTAGCTTCGACTTGTTCTCGCAATTATGTGCTCAAACTAAATTGCTGGAAGATTCGTCGATCGTTAATGGTTCGACTAAGTTTCCATGACACATGACGAAGATTGCTCGTCCGTTGCCTGTTTGCGTTCTCACGATGTATTATCTATCATAATTTCGTCGACTCATTGTCCAGATTTCGTGTATGAAGGTAAATTAGCGGCGAACTCACCGAATGTCACGAGTCACAAATGATACGCCTCACACACGGCCGTGTACCGAATACGCTGCCCTAATGTCCTCAACTAATGCGGCGGAGGCCCGACAAGAGGACAATTTCCGGGCCCGCCCCTACCTTCCCTCTATTACGCACTAGAAACAATTCCCTCACCATTATAATCATTAATGATGCCACGACCATCACCTACCGTAAACTAAGATTAATTTTCTGGATTCGTGTACTTATAAAATTATTTTAAAGTTGTTTCTTCTCAAGAACATTTCTTGTGTTGTTTGATTTATTGCAAAACTTTAATAAGTGCCGGTTCGGAAGGTTACGAAATTAATTTATCTCAAATGAAGTTGAAAAGATCTGGCGCGCTTAATTTTTTGCTCCTCAAAGGTCTAAAAACATTTACAGTACCTCTTTTATTTGTGGGAGCTCTGCGAGCGACAAACTCGACGCGCTGACAGATGCAGAGCTAATGACAAATTAACCGTTAAAACTCGTGGAAAAGGCGGTGTAAAGGGAAAAAACATCGGCGTAAAAAGCTAGAGTCGACGTTTTATGTATGAACGTGTTTCGCGAACGTTTGTTTAGAGCAGGCTACAGGGCCGGCCGGGCTACGCGGGCTTCGTGGATTGCCTCCTCTGTCGTCGCGTCACTAGTCGGATGCAATCATCGCTTACAACTCAAAGCCGTTTGATCTCTCCTTTCAAAGATTCGCTGTGAAAACGCTCCCTACATCTTCAGATATATCCGTTTCTGACACTTCACTAATATTATGTACGAGTAAATTCTTGGTATTTTACTTATAACAGAAATTGTGGAAAATATGAACCGACTATAGTCGTAGATTCATATTTTCCACAATTTTTGTCAACAAACCCATACAAAGATTGGCAAAAAGAGGCTGTTCACAAATACCTACTAGGTACTAATATTTACAATTTATGGAGTAACGGACTTTAGAATACATATATAGAGTCGAGTTAGTCAAGTAACTAAAAGTTTATGTAACATAGATAGTTTTATAGTTGAATCACAACAAATCTTGAACCTGATAATTACTGTCAATCACTTACTTTATTTTGTTTACATTTTAGTTCTTACCATAAACATACATTACAATTATTATATTTAGAAATATTATTGACAGTAAATGAATCATTTGACTGACTTATAAAACAATAGTTAATTGTCATTGAAAGTTCATAACGTGATGTAGATTCGCATGCAAGCACAGATTGCTCCCACGATAATTACTGTAAATAATGTGTGCAGCAAATCATACGCTACGAAATGAGGCATAAAATGTTAGAGTTGAAGCTTGGGATCGGGACGGGCGTGCGTAATTACCCGACGAGAATGTGGCAAGTCCTGTGGCCCGCCAGCCTCCGGCCACCGCCGCACTAAACTAGGAATAAAGTGCTCGACTGCGACGCCCTTAACTCGTTAATTACACTTGAAAACTTAATATGCATGTTACAAATTTAACACATTTTGAGTTGAACAAAAACGACTACAAATGCAGAATAATTTGAATCGTACTTGCAGCTCAGTTTTAATTTTTTCTTCAAACTCCGTTGAACAAAGAGTGGTGAAGTGGTCGTCTCCTCAGGGCATGTATTAAACGGACAGGAATCGTTTCCCACAGCCCGCTCTCGGTTCGTCCGTCACGGAATCAATATCGTCTTTTATCTTATGAAACGTGCTCCACATACACACACAATCACGAACGCTTACGACACACGAGTATCGAGTCTAGGGTTGTTGGTTAACGTATGTAAAAAAAAGCAGGACGCTTTAATTAATACAAATTTCTCTAGTCTCGCACGTGTTAGTTTGCATGAACGAAACTTCGTGGTACCTATTTCATATAAAACTAAAGCATCTGATAATCATTTTACCTTCTATAATTCTCGTTTAAAATAACGTTTAGGTTATTGAATATTACGACCTAGCTTCGGCGAATCTTCAATTCAAATGAGCAACATTACAAAAATTTGGTTTTAATTTTACATATGACAGGTATGTCATTTAGAAATAATCTATTGTATTTCTAATTGAATAAGCACAAATTAGTTGACAATCACAATTTTAGCAAACTTTAAATTTGAGATTCAAACTTGAGTGGCATCTTTTTATCTTTACGACATCCTATCCGACAAGACACAGATGTAAAGTGCGAGCCAATTCTATGTCACTTTTTACTTTGGTACTTCAAACTGTTACGCCAATTAAAATAGCTGAGTGAGTTTTTGTGGCGCAGCGCAGGCGACTAACGGATGCCGAAATTTATTTGGGCCAGGAGAGGAGAAGATTAATATGGTTCAAACGAACGGGTGCCTCGTTAATGTTCGTGTAAATACGCCGACTAAAACATGTTTATTAGTCAACTCCTAGCTCTTTACTGTGCTCTTAAAATACAGACAGTTCACAGTAATTGCTGCAATGTTTATAACAGCATTGTGCCTTTGAGGATCAGCTGCATTTGAGTTAGCGCTTATATAGCCGAAAACAATAAAACTTTGTTTATATGACCGCCGACTTATTAATGTAACTTATGCTTAGTTTACTGCAGTATGTTACAACCGAGAACGCAGCTAGTTCAAGTGCAAGAACAAGCCGGGCTATACATCAGCCGGGTCACAAACACATCAACATCAGTCAGGCCATGCCATGGGAAAACGTTGAAGCACGAAGCATCCCGCTTCCTACTTGCCATATATGCCCCGAAAGCCGCATGTCGTACAGTACGCACCATAACCTACGCATTCTATCTTAAGAGGTATATCTTTGATTTATTATGGACACAACAATCACATATCTAAGTAATAAATGGTACTCGCAATCAATGATTTTATATCAATAAAATTTGAAAACGTGGGCGTCATGATGGTCCTTCGGATTGTAAGGAAAATTAATAATATATGTTTAGAATACGAACTCCGTCAAACTAGCTTAGTATCTCTATATTGTGCTATACAAATTGTATTGTACGATAATAAATAAATAATCAATTATATTACAAAACTTTAACAACTGAAGATAATATATCTAAATCTTAGCAACAAGTTACTATGGAAACTTTTATCTTAATAGTAAATGTTCAAAATTAACTAGCATTTCCTAAATATAACTATAGCGCAAAATTGATAAAATGCAATTAGTTAGCGATATGAACTGTCAAACTTATTTTTTCATCATTTTTCACTTTCAACTTTACTGTTCTCTATTGATGACCTCCTATGGCATAAATAAACCAATGTGACACATAATTCTAATATTCTAAAATAGCACACTTCTCAAATTTCCTATACCATTCCATTTCCTTTCTTAATACAATCAAAGATGCGCAGTGCAGTATATGAATGCTCTACCCATACTTACACATACATTCACAGATATCACATGAGTTCACAGGACTACCTACAGAGAGTCGTTATTTAATTAAATGATCCACATAAACTCGTCCTTAAAAGAAGTTCGATCGCCAAGAAGTTTCCCCCACTCACCGAAAATTCACTTCGTGCGAACGCTCGAGAGACACAAAACAAAGTTTTGTCACGGGGGCTTTAAATTCCCTAATGTTTGTCAAAACATACTTAAATCTGTCAGGAGGCGCTTAAATCAATTTATTATACAGGTACTCGGAGACACTTCGGCAAAGAACATGTTTACCCACATGTATATATGTAAATCTCGCGTTCGTTGCTTCTTCAAAAAGCCGTATGGAAAACTCTAAGCCTCTTTTATATTCTCATTCCTTATCCTTGTGGGATAATTCAGACCCATAGGACAGGTTTTTACATAATTTCGGCGGCCTTTTCTATTCGCCACTGTGGCGTCGCTTTTTCGAGTATTTTTATTGGTCACACAGGAGCGAGCGCTGTTAAATTAGTAAACATTCAATAAATCACGGGCGCGTAATACAATTTTGGCGATCGTAAATAAAATTTGAGCAAAGGGTAACGAGTTCTGAAAACAAATATTTTAGAGAACAAAAAGGGTAAGCGGGTGCACGCCCGTCGTATTTGTTGGGAACAATGTATGTAGGGGTAATTGTTTGACATGCAAAGCACTGAGATCAACCAGCCGCCTCTCGGCACAGCAGGGGAACCGACTAGGTCTTTGAACTATTGCTGAGCTGGTCGTACTAACACGTACTGCATACATTTTGCCTTGCTTTGGTATTATTTGCATCTGAAGCATATCCGTGTCATTTCGTTCCAGTTACAGTAGAATATATTGGACTATATGAATATGGTAAAAAGACTTTTCAACAAGTTGTATGAATAAGGTATCAATTTATTATTTAACTAACTGTAGCCCGCGACTTCGTGCGCATGGGGCTCGTTCCCGTTATCATGGCAATTTCAGGAAATGCCCTGAAATTCCCGCGGGAATTGCCCGGGAATCCCTCTTTTCTTTTATACTAAGTTTGTCATAACAATAACCAACACAAAAAAATAATTATCCAATTTTTTGCATTCGTTCGAAATCAAACAAGCCATGAGCTCATTCAAATGAAGATAACTTTTTTTTAATGAACCGGTATTGATGGAACAAACTTTAGATATTCTTCTGAGTTAAAACAAAACAATTGGTGAAAGTTTTAAAAAAATCGGTTCAGTATTTTCGGAGATAAGCGTGATCATAAATACAGACAGACAAAAAATTCAAAAAAAAATTTTTGGCTCTCTATTATTCATTTTAAATGTCCCTCTATCTATTTCAGTCAAAAACAGAAAATATTTTTACTATTTTATTATATGTATACATAGATTTAAAAAATTGCCTGGCGTCAAAGACCGCGCGCGATTTTAAATTCTTCGTGTATATAAATATTAATCGTGACATATTATGACATACTGTATAATTCTATACTTCTGTCATCGGACTCTTTAGACAAGTTATCACCTCAGCTTCATTTTTCTTTTGTAACCCTGTATTTCCCAAGCTTTTGTTTTAATTTTAATAATAACTAGATACCTACAGATTTATCCAGATCCAATTTAACAAAGGAATATAAGTATATCCATACTAATATTATAAATGCGAAAGTCTGTCTGTCTGTCTTTCTGTCTGTCTGTCACCTCTTCACGGCTAAACTGCTGGACTGATTGTGATGAAATTTGGTAGGGATGTAGTTAACGACCTGAGGTCAAACATAGGCTACTTTTGGGCGCGATATAACCGAGTCCCACGCGGGGCGAAGCCGCGGGGAACAGCTAGTACCTAAATATTTATGTGTTGATCATGTATAAAATATAATTATTTTATAATTTAAATAATATAACTTTTTATAATTTAAATTAAAAAATATAAACTCCATTTACTCGTTTCTAAAATAATATAACAGCTATATAAAAAAGGACGCTTTATAGAAATCGGCGATATTCAAAGAAAACCCTCTGTTTAGGGACTGCTTTTATTCACACTTAACACAATGATATTCCTCAAACGCACAATGGGAAATATAACCGCATCACATGTTTAAACACGGGTGGCAAGGCAACCCAAACTCTCCTCGCCGCCGCTCTATTGCACTATGCGTACGGTATGCTTAACGTTTTTTGTCCACCCGTCTTGTCTAATAACTCAGCAAGCTTCGCTAGCACCACGGTGCGAGCGCAAAAAAAAACGACAAAGCTCACAAGTTCGAGTCAAAGCCGAGGGTCGAGGCTCGGGGAACGGTGTGGCGGAGCGCCTGAGGCACTTCAGAGCGCCAAGTCAGTCGGTCGCGCACACCCATTGAGTTAGGTCGCAGCACCCGTATATACTGGACCTACCCACAATAAACAGATCGCGCTAATTAATACCTATTTCCAGATAAACAAAAAAAGTAATCGAAAAATGATTGGATTCAAGTGAAACTTAAGGTGGATTTTAATAATGTCCGAGAACGATAAAACAGTGTTACTAACGATGTAAGTGATAAGAGCTGACGTTGTGAGATGTTGGGTTCGGAGACCTATTTGTGAAGTGGACTGTCTATTGATCAACGCCAGGATGACGATGAAATCGCTGAAGTACAGCGAGCGGGAGATGGAGGGCTTCAGCCCAGTGCCACCTCCTCTACCTCGCCGCCAGCCACTCAGAAACATTTATGCCGAGCCCTTCGTAGACCCTAGGTAAGTTCACTTTAGATTCAGATTGTTTACTAACCCACTAACGAAGATCTGATAATTTTATTTTAGCATGAACAATCAACAATCAAAGCAATCAACTAATCACCTTGTCATCAAATTTTTAAATGTTTGGTAAGGGTAATTTTCTAGCTTTTTTTAATAAAAATTTTGATGTCCAAAATTTTGTGTAAATAGGTACTATGGAGATGTATGTTTATCAATCACTATCTGGACTATCTCTATTTTATCACATCATGCATGGTTAAAATGTAGTATTTTTATAAGTAAATAATATATAATTGGAAAGTATTTTATAATCACCTAAATATTTCACATCAAATCTCGGACTACACATAATTTACAATAGATCATCAAATTTTTTTTAAGACACTAATTTTAAAGATGCACATTAAGAGGTTTTATATACCAGGAATTATACAAATACAAAAGATAAAGTTAATTGTAATAGACATTATCAAATACACAAACGATTCTAAAGCGGCAAGATAAAACAACGTTTAAGCCGACAGTCCACATAAATTATGGAGCTTTTGATAAAGCCGACTACATCGAAAGCTCACCACGAAACAAACGATTTTAGCCGTCATGAAAATATGGCAAACATAGTAAAAAAAATATAACGTAGAAATAGAACAATGCAGAATTCTTGTGGGAAAATAGTACACACTACTCGTATCAATGTAATAAATTCCTTATTCCATAATAAGAAATAGTGGCTGTGTTGTATAATCTTGTTCATGACTTGTCTATAAAAAACACTGGTCTTGCACACAGCTAGTAGAATATACCAATAAGGATATGAATAGATCCGAGTATAGAGTAGAGACCATGTATCCATATCGCAGTGTTATATTAACTTTAAAAAGTTCTTAAAAGTGCACCATTACAGTTAATGGAAATCAGAATGAAATATATTTTCTTGCCAAAGTATTTTTGCAAACAATACTCATTCGGAAATATAGCGAAATGAATACGTACAAAATGAGGAAAATGTTCAATTCTATTGACTAGTTGAATCAGTTGGTGGCACTTGTTTACCTTCCGAACCCCAACGCCGCGCCCTCTGTATTCCACTCTTCAAAGTAATAATAAAGAGCCCGAAGCCAGAAAACATTTCATATATCGCAGAGCTGTACTTAGCAACGAACCCTACAAACCTCTGAAGACCACAACATTATTAAAGTAAGGCACTACACAAAACTAATTCTGCGGCTCTTATTCCGGGTATCCTTTTGGGAATTGATTGGAGTTGCGCTGGAAGAAATTTCCATTGCCGAATAGGTAAAGTACATCTCGAATTAAGGTATGAGTATGCTGATGCTGTGTATGTATGTTAATGGCTCGTGGTGAACTAGATATGACCCGAACGGATGCGCTCCTATATGTCCCGTCATAAATCATATTTTTATACTTGGCGCACGTTCCGCCGCCGCCGGGCAGCTCGAAAACAGTTACTGCCATCTGCGACACCCCAATCGCCGCTCAACTTAATTTTGACAGATTCGAGGGTGAATCCCGAATTTCCCGACTATTAATATAACAATATCGATACAAAATATTTGAGCAACTCTTCTCTATGAAAATAGAAAAGAATCCAGAATAATCTCTGTTAATTATTAAAAAATAAGTCGACAAACCTTAGCTCATTTTATATCGAACAATATTCACCACGAGAAACACACAAATTTCATTAATAGAATTATTTTTTTAGATTTTAAAAGGATTTTCAAAAGAAATTGTTAGGTATCAATATGATATAAAACTTGCATAAATTAAATACGCATTAGAGGACTGTCTCGCAATATAATTTCGTATTGTAACAAATTTTATTTTATTTTTACAAATGTGTAGCAGTGGTTAATGATGAAATTGAAATAAGTAGGTAATTCAGTTTAGTATAGGCATTTATAACTCCCACTGTGAGACAAAACAAATCGATAAGATCACTGCAAAGTGCTTCGCCAACAAGGCTGACACCATTTCTGTTCTGTCTTAGCTTATCTTAATGTATCTTTGTCATACCCCAATTTGTTATTATTGACTTGTTTAATGACAGCAATTTGATATGCTACAGCGATGATCGATAACGGAACACTAGACAGTGCTGGCAGTGAGTAAAGAATGTAATTTCCTTTACAATGTGTTAACAAGGCCCGTACACAACAAGCAAGTATATGACGGTTAAGTGCACATTACAATAGATAGTGAATAGATAGCATCGTAAATGTGGGGCGCCCCTCGCTGCGCAGACGAATTGCCGAGCGTCGCCGCGCTTACGCGAACAAACCTATGAAGAAACCACGATAAAATAATATTAAATGAAGGTAACGGCAACCCCAAGCAAATATGAATCGTGTGCGCCAGACTGTTACGCAATATCGTCTGGAAGAAGCTTAAACAAATGGTACCTAAATGTAATATATACATACATTTTACTATTTACTCCACTTAAGAGATATTGAATGCAATGATGTTAAATCTAAGAAGAAGAAAATTCATGGCAATTAAGATTGTGGCCAATTCACATATCAATTCAAAGATCAAACACAATAAATGTTAACAGTTGATAAAGATAATTACGTAAGTAGTTTATTAGCTCACTACAAAGTAAGTTATCTCGGTTTTGAAAAATACTACATAGGTAATAATAGCTTTTACTAGAATACCTCATTTTTCCATTGGGTGCGGTAATAACGCTTTTATTTGACTCGAATTTTTGTTTATCATTAATTTCAAACATTAGACAAACTTTCGTAATTAGCGTCGCAAGTCGCAACGTAAACTGTCGCAAATGCGGCGCACGTCTGCAAAGACACGATCACCAAACGGTGCAAAGTTTCGGACTGACGGCAAATATTTGGTCGTATATGGAGCCGGGAAGTTCGTCAGAGCAAGAAATGATTACCATACGTCCCGGACAACGCAAACAGCATTCACCCATCAAACTCTAACTCAAACCTGCAACTTTGTTAATAGCGTTTAGACTATCGCTGGAAACACAAACTGAGCCCCTACATCTATTCAATATCTCTTATTGATCTAAACCATGCTTCGTAATTAATTCATGTAATGATACCAGGGGCAGTGAACCTTGTCAATTAAACTGAAACCATTTAAGGAATCACAGGTAATCCCGCAGAGATGTTACACAAAGGCAAATTGCACAAGGGAATATTGCCGGAGCAGCCTGTGGCGCAGCTTTCAAGTGATTACTAAACTATAACTTGCCTTTCGACTTCTTGTTGTGCAGATTATGTAAAGAGCATATGAACACCAGTCTATCTTTTACCTCAAAAGCTTTGGTGTATTAGTTTAAGTGCCTTCAATATTGCAGCAATTGAGGTGCATAACTTAGAACAATATATCTTTCACATTTTTTTAAATTATTTCTCCCAAGCTGCCAAATTTTAACTTATGTGTCGTTGTCAATTTTAAGACATTTCAATCAAGTTCACGCCAAACTAACCTCGTACAAACTGCAATGGTTTCTCAATATACGTCATACTCTATTACATTAACTCTTTTAAATTAATTGTTAATGCACTCACAAAACCTTATTTTGACTTGGATTTCCCTATCAATCCTTTTTTGTCTAAAGTAATCCATTAGACTATTGAACATAGAGATTATTTATGGAATCTGTGCCTTATTAATAGTTCGTATAATTAGAGGAAACGCCCCATCAGGCCGGCATAGTGTTGCTATGAAAGGGGCACAGCATCGGCGCTCACT
Source organism: Apomyelois bistriatella (assembly GCA_947044815.1). Classification (NCBI taxonomy): domain Eukaryota; kingdom Metazoa; phylum Arthropoda; class Insecta; order Lepidoptera; family Pyralidae; genus Apomyelois; species Apomyelois bistriatella. The sequence continues at coordinate 7,818,703 of OX345693.1, forward strand.
TCAAACCAATCAGTGCCCGCTGCAGGATGTTCAATTATCTTCCTTTAACTTTAATGTATAATGTCGACACAATCATTTCATTAAACTGAATCTTGTGCTTCTATCACTCATTATTGGTTCGATCAAACGAATCAATTACTCGGAGCTATCAGAAGCAGCAGTGGCGGTAGAGTGCTTTTCCGTGCGGGCGACACAGAAAATTTAATTACTTTTCAAATTTGTTTGGATAATATTATGTACCTTTTGATTGTATTGGAACGTGTAGTCACAATTTTACCTTTATATTTTTTCAGAATTACGGCTTCAAACTAGACTAAAAGGCTTTCGTAGAGATTTCGATCCAAAACAATACCTATGACCTACGTGTATAACCGAAGTTTTGTTACTCTCTTTTAATGTATGTAACATTACGTTGGCAGTTAAGCATATGGAATATTTAAGCTCGTGAAACCTTGAGATTGTTACTAGCGCGCTGCCTGCTACTCTTAGATATATCGCCACAATATCACAGTTTGTGAATTGTCACATTGTAATGGATAAAATGCCTTTAAGGTGATACCTCGGTGAACACTAGCGCCACCGTCATTTAAAAATCATTACTCACTGAAAACACAAGTTATCAAAAATCCCTCTGCTGTAATTATGGTTCTGGATCTGAAGTTAATTATAATCATATTCAATTATTAAATTATAGTTCCATATAGTTACAAATTGCAAAACTGCTAAAAGTGGCCGTTTTAAGCAATAATGCAATTTGTAACTATAGGGAATTATAATGTAATAATTTAATACGTTTAAAATTAACTGCAGATCCAGAACCTTAATTACAGCAGAGGGATTTTTGATAACTTGTGTTTTCAGTGAGTAATGATTTTTAAATGACGGTGGCGCTAGTGTTCACCGAGGTATCACCTTAAAGTCGTATCTTAGTAAAAGAAGAAACTATTGAAAAATTTTAGTAGTAAAACTTTATTCAATTCAAATCTTTTTTTTATTTAATTATTCGTCTAATATTTACAGATAAAGAATAAAAAACTAAAATTCGAGAATTTCATGCTCTTGCTTGTGAAGCATTTAATAAGCTTTACATAATTACCATAACACTGGAGTAAGAATTGAAAAGGTATTTCAACACAAAATGGCTATAAATAATACCGGGCTAAGTCATATAGAGTTAATATAGCCATTATGACTCAAAAAGAAGAAGATTGAAAAGGTAGAAAATAATGCTCAAAATGACAAATCTTTTAATACATTTATAATGTATTTTTTTCATTATTTTCAACAACATCAGCACCAAAATGCGGTTAAATAACAAACAAATACCAAATATTTCAAATGCGTACGATAAGTGGGCAATTTATTTCTTCGTGCCATAATTAAAACGTCCTTTTAGTGCACCGGGTATTACACATACAGATACAGTTCAATATCTCTGTTGTTTTTATTTCACTAAAAGCTCCCAACTCCCGCACTGAAAGTCTGAAAGCTTCAAACAAAACGTCAATCCTATATCGAACTGCCTATAACAGCTACCAATCAATCATCTATGTATACCTTTAAACGAAACAAGTGATTGAAATAACGGGGCTGTGGCATTATCCGACTGTCCAGTTTGTTTGGGGAATACGTTGGTCAACCGACTATATCAATAATGTATGACGCTGTATGTGGAACAAAGGATAATCCAGGTTCGTCCACAACGATTCCACTGTCACGAAGTTGGACATAAATCTTTTACGTTAGCATCGATCGACAGCGGTGTGTTCCCGGCTATCGTCACACCATGACACCACATATAATCTCTTGTCGCCTCGCCCGAGATCCCTAATACTTATCTCGCCTGACGTTTGTAAACAAACCACTTTTCTTTTGAATAATATACTCGTTGAGGTGAGGCTCTGAATACAATAGCGACGCTGTAATAGTTTCCGTTTTGAATAAGAGATGCCTATTGTCTCCTTTCAATATTGATTAAGTTCGTCTCTACCTAGTAACTACTACTGATGGCGGTATTGGAAATTGTTTTCCGGTGGAATGCTGCCGTCCAAGTTAATTTTCGTGTCGACAGACGACTGTTGGAAATGCAATGAATAGAAATAATAATAATTTAGAAGCAGTCATGATATTTTGGTTAGAGAATTGAGTATTGTATTTGGTCGCCTGACGTAATGTTGCCTATTTCCATTTCAAATCCAGACGAAAGTAAGGGTTCATTGAACACTTGGCTGGATGATGGAGATCTAATAATAGAATATAATATTCCGTCATTTTGGAACGCACAGCATATTGGATCAGTGACAGTGACACGGTATCAGGGATCAGCGCCGGCGCAAAGAACTATTTTGGTGGCACATCAACACTGGTTCACCGGACGCTTATCGGAATGGGTTATTTCAGCCTAACCCGTTTAAAAATAAACAAACCATGCCGTCCGAATAAATACAAGGCTCGTTTTGACACTGCCTCCTATAAATAACTGTAATGAATAGGCGGCTGGCATTCCCGCAGTAATATGTAATGTCAACGTTTCCTCGTGTGGATTTATTTCTCTCCTTATTTGAATATTTTATAATTCAGTAGGACAGGCTGTCTCATTCCACCACAAAGATACAAAACGAACGGACAGCCGCAAGCACGCAGTCGATTTAAAGGGCCACAATATATAACTTTTTTTAATGAAATAATTATATAACTTACTACATAAATATCACGGGAATGATTTGGTAATATTTTCATTGCTTTCTAATATTATAACCGCATCCTAACAGCAAGCATTGTATCATTATGACCACATTTCGTGCAGCCACTCGAAAAAGTCTGGCGTTCGTTACTACGAGTGGCAAGTAATGCATGAGACACATTCGTTGTAACTCCCTGTATAAGTAGAGCTTCTGATTCAAGTGCACATATTTGGTGAGAGTGGAGCGGACCAAACAGTGGACCACACAGGGTGGCTCCATTTGTCTGCCTCCTATGCTCCCCGAGAGATAACAAACGTGCACGCCGCTCTCAGCTGCACTTATCTAAACACTTAACTCGAGCCATACACAAACAATGCTATGCCCTAACTCACTTTTTACCACGAAACGCCTTTTCTTTTAACCCTTTAGGGCTTCGCGGTACTGTGGGCTTTGCGTGCCAAGTTCCTTTGTTTGTGTCCGGAAATTCATGCATTTTGCTGCAACCTGCAACGGTGTCGTTAAGGGAAGACACATAACGTTGCTAAAGGAATGTCTTTTTCTTTTAACTTAGGTATGTTACGTATTTTCGTATTTACTTAAAGTAGAATATGAATGAGCAATTTTAACTGAACAGGTGAAAATGAAGCACCTGCAATTATAGAGACTGTTGCCTGTAAACTCGAAATCGTTTAATGACAAGTACCGAAAAGACTCATGACGAAGCCTTTCTAATAATAGTTTTGGTCTTGTCCAAGGTACACGTCACCGGGCGTGTCTAACGAATGGCTCGCCCTACAGACCCTTAATTCTGAGTCGTAAGTATCAGTGACAACGCCGGAGCCGCAGTACCTACGACTGCTGCCGACCATTATCATAACTCTTACCGAACCATAAACGTAATTAGAGATACCAGTAACACAGAACTCTCGAGTCGAAACATTAGTTTGTTTTGATTCGATAGTGTGTTAATGCCCCGAGTGTAGATCAAACATTATTACAAGCATTGGGATCCTGATACACTTCTTTTATTTTACATGTACGTTCAGTTATAAAATAATCGTAACTTTAATTTGACTTTGACATACGACCAAAATACAGAGCGTCGTGTTCGAGTGGGCGAAGCGGAATGAAGATCTCCGAGAAGCGAGTTAATGTGAAATCTCTTGTTCCGAACAAGCCAAAATACCGCGAGATGTTTAGTAATTACCTACTTACCATACACCCATGAGTAATGACCAAGACAACCGTTAGCTGCCAGCTATCGCCTCGTGCGCTCATGCGTTTGACATCTTTAATATTGTAATTATCTATAAGTGGTTACGTTTAATTTAAATTGCATGCCTATAAACATTTACCATCTTATTGAACTTAATAGGATTTGTGCAGGCACAATTTAAAAAAAATATATGTAATAAAACTATTTTTAAGGGGAAGATACTATTTGATTCTTTTTTTTTACGAGAGCACTATATAATTTCTCTAAAGTTCAATTAAACATCGTATCTGGCTCTTCTTTACTAGTAATAAACGAATGGCTATAAACATTTGAAGAATATTGCGACAGCAAATCGTTTTTCTTTTAATTTAATGGAGTAATAATATTTTCATGAGTATTTAATGAGTTAAATATTTTATAAAGCAGTAACTTATGAACTTCCAAATTTCCTAATAAGACGCCAAAGTTAAACTTTCTAAATTCACGTATAATCACTTTTGTTGACTTTTATGTCGGATAATGAAATGACTGATAATTGGCTTGCATGATTGTTCAAAGCAGATAATTTTATTTCAGGTACTTTAATGTATTTAAATATCTAAATCCCAACTAATATTATAAATGCGAAAGTGAATTTGTATACTTGTTTGTTACCTTTTCACGCCCTATCTACTGAACCAATCCCCCTGAAATTTCGCATACACATCGCTAGGAGTATTGTGAACACATAGGGTACCCCGTCATCCCGGCAAAAAGCACTGTTACCGAGGAAAATTCATGCACTCGAGTAGTTGTGGTTAATATACTGCTAACGCTAAAGGTCATCAATATATAATCTCGAAAGCTTTTTACATAAATCTATCGCACGCACCATAGCTTTTCTTGAGGTTGTTTTTTTTTTCATATGTACATTAATTAAAGGATACGTTGGCATTCGCTTGCTTTACAGTAATTAACCGTGTAAATAATTCATAGATACTGTGAAGTTCAATGCGCTGTTGCTGACCAATAGCCCTCATCCGACCTGGTCAAGCGCAGTCGATAGAGCACTGACCTCACATCCTCAGTCAAGAATTAGTAACTATTAGGATCTTTTTACATACTTATTAAAGAGTAGGTTTTTACTTCCTTTAAGAAGAATCGCTGCATTAATGAAGGTATTACCAAAGAGGGCCAAAGAGACAAATGGTTTATTCCAACCAGTGTTGCATTTTTCGCTTTGCTTTTTTGATGTTCCTGGTTATAATTATATAGCAATGCTGATGTAATTTCGTTTACATTATTAGATACCATCACTCACTATTTGAATAAAATTCTACGGTAGAGTTTGCACCACTTCTTATCGAATCGGGCTTCGGAGGCGATTGTTGGGAAAACCTTTGTACAAAATATTTCTAGTTTATTCCATTGAAATTAAACTAGTGCTATTAGATATATATCTATCAAATCCGAGTATTAAATGTCAGAAACCAAATTTAATATTTGAGTTTGTCGATTGGATCAAGAATTCTCATACCCAATTATATCTTTGAATAACTTGGAAACTTGCCACCTCGGCGTTAACCACATGCAAAATGTAATATCCATTAAAGCGAAACTGCGACATTTTGATGTACAAAGTAGTGGCAAGCAATAAACAGCGGAGTGTTCAAACGACACTAAATAACATCGAAATCGAAACCGACCGTGCTTAATCGATAAATTATTATTATTACCCATGGAATTGTCTTTTAATAAATTTCATGGCTCATATAATTCACCAAAAAATGCAAATGATTGAAAATGCCAATCGGGCTTATATCAAAACTAGGGTAGGATATGAGTTGGATAATGTTGTGCAACGAATGAACTTTCGCGCCCCTCGTCGCGGTGGTTTTCTGCGAGACTGGGCACTAGCAATATCAAACCCTGGGCGTACTGTGCTTGCCTTTGAGTTCAGTTTTCAAGGTAAGAAGCGATACGATCCCGCTGAATCTATGTGCTTAGCAGCGATCAGTCACACCCCTGGATACGCCGTTACGGACATACCAACTGCACGCCATTTTGTCAACCGCTTTAATATTTATAGCCTGCCCGCTACATTTGTTTTTTTACTGCGCTTTTATTTTAACGCTGCGTAAGTTTCACATTTCTTTATTTTCACAAGACACTATACATTTTTGCCGGTCCTCTTATTTTGGTAGTCTGTCAGATTTAACCTTTTTGTTCAGCTATCTTTTATCAAATTAACGTAAATGCCCTTATCGATCGCTTTGAACTCGAGTTATTTGTCTTTCATTAGGCCCAGATCGAGGAAATCCAGTAATGGATCCTCATTTGTATCTTCGACAAGCTTCGACTGTATAAATAATGGCGACGAGCGACGATCCGCACGCCTCACAGCCGCCCAAAACAAACATAATTAGAGAGATATTGTCCCCGCTTGTGTTTAGGATACTTTCATAACATCACCCAGTAATAACGTTGCTTCATTTATTTACAATAAACAGATGTAAATCACATTATTTCAAAATAGTATAAAGAAACAGTACAAATAGATATTTGTGAACAACCAGACGCTGCGCTAAGCACAAAATTATACTATAATACATCAAAAGTTTCCCAGTGATGCTCGGATCCGGTCTGTGAGTACGTATTTCGAAAGTTGCTTATGAAAAGGAAGATGAGTTAGTGTTCTCGTAACCATTTCATTCTGTAGTCGCTCGCTCACTTTTGTATCGGTGCTGGGTTTGGTAACGAATTCAACGGGCTCTCTTCTATATGCGGATTTTCGTATAAACTCACTTTTATGTATTAACTTACTATTTTATTAGTGATAGTAGCTACCTATATGGTCCGCCTCGTATGTTTGTATACACAGGGCTCGCGGGGAACTTGGTAGACAGTACCCATATCAACGTGCGCCTAACAGCGAACACAATCCATTATCGAAGAAGGCGGGGGTGGAATGCGATAAAATTTTTCAATCAGGCAACCGCCGAAAAATATTTACAGTGTAACCCGAGGCAGAAAGCGGGAGGACAATATTGTGAAGCGATACCGAGGCGCCCGCGGCTCTGCGGCGACGGCGGCACGGGCCTTCCGCCTCTTTGTACCGGCGACTGTCGAAATAATATTGAACTCTGGGTGAAATACGAGCGCCCGCGGAGGGACGCCTCCTGCGAAACCATTTTTCCGTTTCGCTGAACAATAGCAAGCATTTGGCTAAGTCCTGCGCTCTACCTTCCACCAAATCGGGTCGTATCGATAGTTATCTCACAATTTACTATCACGTTTTACATTTAACTTTTTATTTGAAGAAAATGTTCCTATTCCCAGATGATCGGTTTCTAATACGAAGACGTTTTCGTAAATTGGAAAGGCGTTAGAATTTTATATGCAATCTCCTTTGCACTTGGAATCGCAACCAGGATAGGTTTAGTCACGCCTTTTTTGCTTATGACTCGAGTATTTATTGCTGTACTTAATTTGCATTGCTTCGGTATTAGCATAATAATATTTTCAGACGACAAACTGTGTAATAAAAGGCTATCGCATCGCGTACTGGTTCTCCGTTAGGTATGGAAATTGGAAATGTGTGCCGCCCGCGCCCGAGCCCCTCTTTCTAAATCGACTAATGGAAAATTGTTTATCACTATCAGGTTCTTGCGCGTGAGCACGATTATTTACGTAGGGGTCCGTGCAGTCTAGTGGTCGGTCAGTAATTGGCCGCTTATTCGCTATCGCTTCCATTCATTTCCAGCGATAAACCGGCCCAGACAGCCTACGGCGCTTTGCCAGTCGCGGTAAGCTTCCACTGCAGAAGATTTTATCTACCATATAATTGGTCGGCCTGGCTACTTGTATAGCAAAGTTTATGCTTAGGCTTATAATAATTTAATTTGTTTCAGCAGAAACTAGGTTTTATTTAAGTCAGTTGTTTTTAATTAGTTTTATTTTTAAATGTACCTATGTCACTACCATATTTATAGCTACCTTAACTAATGAAACCCACTTTATATTAGAAAGTAACCGTGTAAGTATTGCCTAAAATTGTATTCAGATTGTACGTACGACTTTACGTAAGCAGCGCCATCGGAATATGTTATTGCTTGTAACATGCAAATGCTAGAACTTCCGTCGCGTCGTGATATATTTCTAGGAAAATGATATTCGCTAAATATACACCAGTGGAAGTGGGCGCGTACTTGCGCTAAGCACGAACCGTTCCCATTCATGAATCAACTTCTGCATTACCTAACCGTGCCGACTCGACTCCACTCGCGACGACCAAAACAAACACCACGCTATGAGTTATTAATACGAGTGGAGAGTTCAATGAAACTCAGAGAGTATGTTTAAATCGCAGTATCGTTCAATAGTGCGTGCCGTACGTAAGTACCAGCACAAAATTCCGATTTATTGGCGCAGATTACCTCCGCTCGGCTAATGAGAATTAAAGCTTAGCTTTCGCTGAAATTAAAAGCATTCTACTATTTATATTTATGGAATTCACAGATCTAAATGATTATAAGCTTAATCGAATGCCATAGATAACATTTTTTATTGCTTAAACGTGTAATTAATAACCAATGTGATGAATGTTTTTTAATTAATTTGGTGGGTGCGATTGTTGTAGAGTCGTCCAGCTCGCTATCCGCCGAACAGACACCGGGCGCGGGCGTGGCAACTACTTCGACGAATTCATTCCAGCACCACTTGGTTACATGCATTTTGTTTATTCCTAACTCAGCTCGTGATCTTATTTAAGTAATCTCTCCTCGTTTTAACTTCGTTTTAAATAAAAGGTGTACTCTAAGTGATAATTTTATTCCTTTCCTTTGTACCGAAGCGTTCGCGAGGGAGGAAATTGGCATAGCGGGGCAAGCTATTGTTACACATTTCGTTTTAAATTGGGGGCCTTTCTTGAATTTACACCCATGACTTGCAGGAGGGGCCGGCGAGGGACTGCCGTCTTCAACGCCGGGGCTTCAAGTTCCTATCGATTGATCAAACTAAACTGTTTTTTTTACGTTTTCTGTTGAATTCTCATTGTTTTATTTTACCAATCGTCGTTTAAATGCAGAATACTTTTATTAAAAGTAAACTTGTAAATTCAATCGCCATTATGCGTCTGAAAACCTTATATTCTAAATTCGCCTTCAATATGATTCATGCGAAACAATCAACATTGAAAGCTCTGCTGAGCTTCGAGGCGGTCGCTTTGTGTTTATCTCATTGTTCCATTGAACTCATAAAGCAATTAGTGGAGAGATACCTGAAAACAAACGCACTGGATTGGATTATTACAAAATGTTTTTAGTAATAAATGAAGTTGATAGCATCGACGGCCGTCTCCGACCCTCCCATCGAATGTAGGGGCGTTTATAAAATAACCCACAAAAGGAAAACTGATACAAGTGGAATGAATTAATGTTACACGCATTGGCTCTTTTAATTATCTTTGAACACCACCCTATCGTCAAATTTGTTCATGGTTGGTGAAATGTAAAATAATTTATATATATATAATTAAATTGATGATTTTTTAAATGAGGTGACATAGTAAATTTCTATTAATCAAAATTATACTCCAGAGGTATCAAGTAATTAGAAAGAGGTTTTTTTTTATTATTATTACGAAACCTGAGTCAAATGAATATTATACAACATTTAATAATTGCAATAAGTACTTACATTTAGATACCCATATAACTAATATCCAACATAATCTCGTTTTCGCAAATAATTTTTCACGTTCTTTTTATCTTGCAAATATCCAATTGCTAGTTAAACCAGTTGAATTAATAATAGTTTCCCTAGCTCGTCCCGCAAACTTCAAATACCGGTAACCTGTCGGCATATAACAGTACAACCGGCACATCCACCTGTTCTTTGCAAATTATAAGAATACACTGCTAGACATGTAAATATTTATGGGTTTAAAAAAACTAAGTGCCAAGTACTTACTAAGGTCTTTTGCGTGCTTTTATCACCCACCTCCAGTTAATATAAACTTGCACACAATGAAGTCTCTTCAATAGTTAATAATTTTTATTTAAAAATTTTTGTGAATTAATTTGAGACATAATCAGAAAAAGTCAGTGTACAAATTCTAACTAAAACCAGCTTTGTATCGAAATCCAGAATATTTAGCAAAAAATTATTCTCCCATTCCAATCTACTAAAACCAAAAACCCGGTCCTGTATAAATTATAAATTACCTGTAAGCTCAAATACACTCCCTTGGGAGTACCTGTGCTTCATTCCATCGAACCAGTTTATTGGGCCAATCATTTTAGGACTAAAAGCATTGTAGCTCACCTCGGCAGGCCTATATTTAGGGGCGCTATGCAATAAAAGCACATCGCTGTCCGGCCATTCCCGCACGACCGTGCAAGATAAATGGACGGCACGGAGCGGCCACGAGGAGACGCGTTCTCACGGCCCGTGCCTGCCTTTTTTTGTTTTATCTGGTTTCCGAGTTAGAGGTCGACTAAACCAGCCTGTCTCGGGACTAGAAGTGACCGCTGCACGCGCGATGCTACAGATAAAAAACTGCGCAACGGTTACGAGACGCGGTCAACTAACAAACCATAACTCTTTATTTAATTTTTCATGATTTATGTTGCGTTTACGCGTGCAGATATATGTAATAACTGTAAAAGGACTTTGTCACGCGAGTATTTCGGTTCCTGTGAAGCTTGAGGGCCTCGTCGCGTTAATTAGACATGGCTCTCGCGGTGCAACACCTCTGCTCATTATTTACCGCTTCATTATGAGCTCGTTCACAAGCGGCTGTCAAACCTCACCACACGTCCGTCTGCCGCAACGCTTGAAATATCCCAGCATTGTCCTATAATAACACTGTCATCGGTTTCGTTAATTTTCTTAGGCGTTCTTTCATTTACGAGCTGCTCTGCTTTATTCAAAAATTCCAACTCGTAAAGCAGACCGCTGGTTCCGCTTTTAAACTTTTAAAAAGAGCTGTGGTATTACGCAACATTTTATTACTAAACCACAACATTTCCTTTAACAAAAACACATAAGCGCATTTCGGTAACGCGCGGAAATAATGTGAAGTAATGGCACCCAGCGAGATTACAAACAATAAAATCGTACCTCAATGGTGATGGGTTTAAAAAAATCAATCTGTATACAGTTACAGTCGGTTCAAATAATGAATGAAAATAATCATTCTGCTGTTATAAGGAGACTACAATTTTATGTCCCATTATTATCCCCGCTAAATAAAAATAGCATTCGTAGCGATTGTAAATCTCATAGCAGTAACATTTCGTAATGTATTTGTAGAGTCATATCTATTCTTATTATTATTTTTATAAGGTTTTTCTTTTGTCATTAAACATTTTATTAGAATCAGGGTGGCAATAATACAAACAACAACAGATAAATAAATTATTTTCTAAAATTTACAAATCTGTTTCTCTCTATTTCTAAAATCCTGACTGCTCCATTCCCGCGCAATAATCACCATAATGACTAATGTCAAAATACACAGATAAAAATATAAACTAGGCTAAGGCATAATGCCATAAATCCTTATCCGCATTATGTAAGTACTAAATATCTTCAAATAAATAATTTTATCATGTGAACGATATTGTCATGAATGTTTTAAGGTCAATACAAAAACATTCAAATATTAATATAGCCATTATGTTGTAGTTAAAGTAATCTAACAATTTTAATATTATTTTTTATTTTAAGATTCCTTAAAAAAATAAAAATCTATATATCACTAAGAGTATTCTTTGTAATTTAGTTATTCGAATTCTAAAAGTAGGTATATTTCTTAACTTATTCAACAGACACAATAAGGTACTCGTACATTGTTTTTTTTTTTATTATCTATCTTTCTTTCTATTGTAGTCTTAGTATGTTCTACCGGTAAGACAGAATCTCAGTAAATCCTGGAAACTTGCTTAGTTTCGAAAGCTACAATTTACAAGCCAAGTTCCCAATTCCCAACACTGACAGTTTTAGCCCAGTAATTTGATTTGATCAATCGTTCATATTTTATTCAGGACTTTGAGCTTTACAGTTTGCTGTAAATTTTACGATGCTGTATTACATTAACAACATTATTTTACTTTTATCTTCAACCTTTATCTTTAACCCATTATTAAACATGGGTCGTTCGTGTGTATTTTTTTTATTATTTCCTATTTGTTTCTTCAGTAAAAATAATAAGAAGAAGCGGCCAGTCGGCGGCGAACGCTTTAAAAAGCCATTTATAGCCAAGCCTGCGTGGCCCGGCATTGTGATTTCTGTACACGTTTTAATGAATTCGTCCTTCCTTCGACCGTTCCTCCGCCGCTATTCAAAAGAAAATTACAGCCAAGATCTCCTCGAAACAAACCCTTTAAGAGTCACGCTTCGTTTTTGCTGAACTTGGTCCAATTATTTCTTTTCTTTTTTCGTATTCTTATGGTGGAGGTCATTAAAACGTCAGTTGGCGAGCGTCTCAATGGCTACCACGCCATATGTTCGAATCTTAACCTTAAAATTAAGTCGCGACAGAGAAGTTCGGATAATTGATTAATGGCCCCTCGGGGCGGACGTGTTTAAACGCCTCGATCATCGTTTTTTGCTGGAATCCCTGTAATGATACGTTCTGATTGTCTACATGGGACCACAACAAAGGCGACCATATGGTGCGGTTCAGATTCGCCTCGCCAACAACAGTTGGCATTTACGTTACATCGATACCGCAGGTTGTGTAATTATAGCGTGATTTTTATATCTTTTTTCCAATACAAATGTTATTCCATTATAAAAAATATTTTTATTTTCTTCAATTAACTTTTTAATATGTGATATTCACTGTATAATAAAAAACATATCGAGGTATGAATAATTATGGCTATAGCAAGTCTGTCCATTATGTATGACTTTCGAGGATGTTATATTATATGTATATTTAATTTCGCATAATGGCCCCAACGGCTATTTGAAAATAATTTAGATACTGGCGCCAATATCATGTATTAAAACAGGTTTGAATGTTGTTTATCGTTGTTTGAATACTTTTTCGAAATGGGAACAGTAATAGTATTATTATTTTATTTACAAATAAAACTAAAAGAAAATCGATGTGTCTACATAATAAGTACAGAACCATAATTTTCAACTTTGCACTCAACAAAAGTTTATATATTTCCTTCTATTTTTATATTATGCACACATTGTTTGTATTTGTATCAATATTTATAATTTGTGTGTTAATGGTACAATAAAGAGTATATCAATCTATGTTTATATAACGTCTGTCCTTGCTAATTACAACTTTTTGTTTCACCGCACACCACCAGCGGCACGAACAAACAACATTTATTTACCCCCATCAAAAAGTTTGAACGTTTCGATTGTTTCACGTCACTAGGTAATAAAGCCTGTTATCATAGAACTTCGTAAATTCGTTGGATCTCCCAAAAATAACCTATTATGTAATCAATTGTTCGTTATATGATTCTAGATCAATGTAGTCTCTTTATATTGCTTCGTATAGTACTTAAACGTTCTTTGTTTTAAAAGAAGTATTACATTCGTATCAGATTTTTGAAGCTGCGTGAAGACTTAGCTAAAGGACGACTGTCACTTGGCTTTTACGTGCCTCCTGAAGCGTGGAGGAACTCATTATCACATGCCACTAAAATAGCGCCCACCAATCCAAGTCATAGCCACCCTCTAGGTTTCTTAACGTTATAGAGGTTCGTCTAGGAGCACCTGTATATAAATATGCTATGTACAACATTGAATTTTTGTCTCTTTTATAAATAAAGTAATCATGAATGTTAACTACTTGGTAGATGGTAAAGTACAAAATATAAGTAGAGTGAAGCTTGGTTGAAATTTTCACCACTTAGTATTTATTGTATAGGTATACATCTATTTTTCGAATGTCTCCAAATGTCGTTGATTTAGAATCCCTTAATATATTTACCACGTGCCCAAGCGTATTCTGTCTAATTTATCTATTTCTTGGTTTATCTATTTAATATTTACCTATTTCCTTTAATTTTCCTCAGATTGGGCAGCGCGGCGATGTCAAGCGGCATGGGGGGCGGCACGCTGGGCAGCGGGCACTGCCAACTTGCCAACCAGCCGCTAGTCATGCCAGTCGCCTTCCCCCTGCGGGCCAGCCAACCTAGTCCAGTACCCGTGTACTCCCCGTCGAGGTTCCACATAGACAAGCGATGCCAACACCGGTGCACGTGGAAATGCCTCGCCATTGCTATGATATGCCTCTGCGTTATCCTAGCGGCGATGCTAGCATATTTTATAGGTAAATGTACATAATTTTTGTTTACTTTCTTACACAAGAAATTACGAGTACCTGAATGTCCCTTTACTTGGTTATGACCAGTATGTTGCCAGCATTTTAAGAAACAATTCAGCCGGCCTACTGGACTGTTACAATACCTACGATATTTAAGACCACATTAGGTCTAGCGAGGTATATAAATAATACTAATATATACTTATCGCCTGCTGTCCATATCTTCCTAACACAAAATCACAAGTTGCCTTAATAACATAGTACATTACGCAGTGTCTTTAGTTAAACATTGAACATATTTATACATACAGTTACGGAAATTATTTTATTTTAATGCTATTCTTATAACTAAGTAGTTAAAATCAGTATCATATTATCTAGGCCCGAAGTATACCAACTTTTATGAGCATTACCGAGATCTTTACAATGATAAAACTATAATAAAATAGTTACAACATCCTGCAAACGTCACAAAAATGGGATGTCTATATACTTTATGTATTGTTTAATTACATGCGCGTTAGGTTAGGCCTCACTTAATATAACCGGCAAAAAAACTATGTTTACAAAGTCATGGGTAATTTTATTAATCCAAAACCGTGATGCGGAAAATGTATAATAGTAGAAATAATACAAAGAAAAACAATCAATAGTGTTTTAAATATTTTGTTGAAGTATTCACGCATTCTCACGTAATTCATCGTGACAAATGAATTATTTTTATAATTTTGTGTAGTTTTTCATCTTATCATGGTCATGCCTGTTTATGGTTTTGTATGAAACAATTGATAAAAATAAAAAAATTAATTGACTTTTGTTACTTTTTTATCTAAAAGGACACGTATTTAGCTATAAAAAAATAAACAGCGAAATCTCTCCAACTTTATTAAAAACGGTTTTAAGACGAAAGTTATTAAAAAGAAACTTTGACAAAGACAAAAGTAGCCATTGTATCGATTTAATATCGAAGAGAATAGAATTTATGCTGTCGATATATCTTTGTTCATAAAATCTCAGCAGGGAGTGCAGGGGACTCGTTAAGACAGTATTTTTATTAACTCGCTCGGAATGCCGATTAAAATATTCATAACATTATTCTCTCTCAATCCATTAGCGCTAGTGAGTCTTCGTTACGTGGCACTGAGTTACAAAATAAAGAGAGTTTAGAATAGGCTAACATGACACCAAGGGAGAATCTAAAAAAATATATTTTTTGACAACGTTGGCATGCTTTTTGACAGCTACTCGTAAGTATTAATATACTCTGACAACACACAGAAAGACTTGACACAAATAAGATGTTGAAAGCGAACATTTGTAAATCGCTTATTATCGTTCACCTAAAACACCTTGTCGAGGTTTGTATCTCCTTCTTTCGCAGTAAGTGTAAAGAAACAAAATCCATTCTATACTAAAATTTCATTTTCTTTCCAAAGCGCTGGACCGATTTTATGGATCTGGATTTGAAGATGGATATAGATTAAAAAAAGGGGGGGGGGAGCCGTGGGCAACAGCTAGTCCAAAATAATTTGTTCTTCTGTTCTCTCATTATTTTGAGGCTGCACTGCGACAAACATCCAGCTCGACTACAATCATTACCGGGATAGAGAGGATCCATCTTGACTGTCAGAGAAATTTAATAAAACTGCTGTGGCAAAATCTGCATTTCTTCGGTGTTTTGTTGATTCGCAAAATTTTAAAATGTTATATGCTAGTGGTATACTTACTTTCATAATAACATGAATTTAAATTGTACTTGTAAGAAAATCGTACCATGCAATACTTTTTAATAATAAAATATTCTTCCCAATAGTTAGTTTACGTCGTACAATAAACGATCATAACTTGTGTCCAACTGCAGCAAAACGAAATACTAAAGCACTCAAAGACTTATTTATCTGTTGTTCCGACTATAATTACGGCCTTAGATTTCACATAGCTCCCTAGTTGATTACTAGTCGATGAAAAATCGCAGCGCGCTATCTTAGTCGCCCCTCTCAACAAAGGCACAAATTAGAGAGAATATAGAAACACCACCTTGATGCAAGAGCTTAATAAAATGGTATAAAAGTACAAAGTGGGTAACAGTTTACACGGTTTGTCAATTATTTTGCTGCCTATTTTTAATAAAAAATGGGCAGTTTTATAGTTTCTTGTTTCATTTAGAATTCTATATCACAGTATACTAAATTATATCATGAGCATGTTGGATTATTCAATTTTTATAAGGCAATTTGTACAAAGTACTTATTTCGGAGGTATTGTGATATTTATACATAAACTGCAACATAGGCTATGCTTCTGCAGTCTCGTTATTTTGGTTGAGTGCCTCCAGCAGCGGATTCTCTCCAATTAAGGGGCAGACTGTCTTGTACTATATGATTGGAAGGCAGAATGGTTATCCGATTCGCGCAGCACGAGATTGCTCGCCCGAGGCTACCATTCAACGAGAAACAGTAGCGATGGTAGAGATCAATAAATTTCTATTGCTTTTAATGTACTACACTCCAATCAGTTACAATTCAAATTCGAATTGTTTATTTTAAATATAGGATATTCTTATCACTTATTGACGTCAATTGTTACTTATTTTAAGTTTACCACCACTTCCAAAGCGCAAGTGGAGAAGAAGTGGCGCCACAAACTCCACAGCAGCATTTTCTTCAAAAACGTCAATTCACAAAATTTAAGTCAAATCAGACGAGTTTACATTTGAATATTTTTATAATTACCATAAGTTTATTATTAAATAAATATTGAGGATTATTGAAATAGTTTAATAAAAATGTCAAGTAATAAAAGGTCATGATATAATAAAAAATAAAAAAAATAATGTACTGAATGTACATATAATCAATTTTTAGCTATAGTTTGGAGGACTCCGCACCAAGCTTAAGTTACACATCCTTGTCATTGAGAAAATCATGAGCGTTATAATAGGCTTTTTTACAAAGTAAATTCTTAACATGTGCTTTGAATTTTCGGTCAGGCAAACTAAGGACCGACTCTGGAAGCTTATTGTAATAGTGTATACAGTTACCCAAAAATGAGTCATTAACTCTACTTAGCCGATATGATGGGAGATATAATTTATTTTTATTCCGTAAGGGTCTATCCGTAACATCGCAATTTTTTTTAAAAGAAGAAATATTTCTCCTGGTATACATAATAACCTCAAATATATATTGAGAAGCGAGAGTTAAAACATTAATATCCTTAAACAACTCCCTAAGCGACTCCCTTGGTCTTAAACCATAGATGGCACGAATTGCCCGCTTTTGCAAAATAAAGATAGTCTTTATTTCACTTGCCCTTCCCCAAAGCAATAGTCCATACGACATTAAGCTATGAAAATAACTAAAGTACACTAGCTTAGCAGTTTTCACATCCACACATTTCAATAGAGCCAAACTCCTGGCTCACTGAGTCGCAGTAGTTTTTTTTAGTCCTAGTAGATGTTGATCAATCGATGAACGCAAGGTTTTTTTCTTCATTAAACAACAAACATGTACTTAAGTAAGCGCTTGTAGGCACTTTTCAAAGTTTCCAAAAAGAGAGATATTTCTATATTAAAACAGAAATAACTCGATCATGATCATTAAAAATACCAAAACTTTGATAATGTCCGACGGATATTTGGTAAAATTATAAATATCGCACACAAATCTTAAGTTACTCTTAAGTTTACGCACAAATGCTAATGGGATATCAAAAACAAGAGAACTGATGGTCCACGAAATGCCATTTTCATTGATGTCTTTGGAAGAATAGCTATAAAAAAAGTTTTATTCGTTTATCGTTTTACGCTCAGGTCATAATAGAAAAAAACATTTCCATCATCACATCGAAACTCAATTATTATAGGTGATAAATTTGAATATCCACTTCTTGCATGCAAATGACTTGATTAAACATGGATGTTGCAACCGAAACAGACATCGACCATTAGTCTTTCATCATTCTTTGTTTAAATCTCGGCATCCACAGAGAGCATCATAAAAAACAAAACAAACATCAACAAAATATAAATGATGCGTCTAACGAAACGCAACGTGCGCTGCGTGCCGCGGGACGGGCGGCGGCGGACCTGGCTCCATTATAAATTATCTAACACTTCTACATTCCATTTTACTTTACTATGGATATATTAGCGAAAACCCAGCACCCGCTCATCGACCGATCATAAATTTATACGCCTAATCGTAAATAATCGCAGAAGCGAATTCCTATATGATTTATTCTGAAACCACTAGCTATTCAATATTCAAGCAATTCAATAATAAACTACCTATTATAACTTTTATATTCTTTATGCTTATAATTTAAATTCTATATAACTTAGCAATTCTACAATGACCGTATTGCCTCAGGAGCAACAAAACAACTGAAAATAAAGTGTATGGTCTTAGTCTGTTAGTGCTTTAGCCACCCACCTAGTTATTTTAGAGTGCTTGCAATCAGCCACCAGCGTCGGAGTGGCGATAAAACAGCAGACCGCAGACACATATCACAAAAATAGCATCAAAGTTGACACGGGCCACTGGCAGAGCGATACCTATGGCCTACATTTTACTGCGCATTTGGCCTCACAAACTATAAACTCGAACGGAAAACAAAATGGGAGCCGAGTTCGCCTTTTTATTATTTGCCCTGCTCTCTCGCTCTCTTATCATTGTTTTATGTAAGTCTTTTGTTTTGTAACATATATTTTTTTATTATCAACATTTTCTACTTTATTCTGTGTAATTTATTTATAGGATTTATATAACCTTA
Organism: Apomyelois bistriatella; assembly: GCA_947044815.1. Taxonomy (NCBI): domain Eukaryota; kingdom Metazoa; phylum Arthropoda; class Insecta; order Lepidoptera; family Pyralidae; genus Apomyelois; species Apomyelois bistriatella. The sequence continues at coordinate 7,837,658 of OX345693.1, forward strand.
TTCAGTAGATTATCTGGTTTCTGTAAAAATAATAATACTTACGTAATCTGCAATGTAAATAAAAGAGGAATACAAAAGATTGATGTTCGAAACATATAGCTAAGGGTTTATTTAATATTTTTGAAGACATAAAATATCAGAAAAGGGTAAAGATTTAAAGCTAATTTGAGCTTAAAAGTTTTATCTTGTTGTAACATGTTTTACTCAATAATATACATTCCTTTCTTTTCAAAAGTTGACCTCAGTATGCTCTTTGGCGTTAGCACATAAAACAAAGCATGAAGGCTGCTGGAGCTGAGCAAGGCAATAACTGCTAATACGTTTCTGCAAACATGTAGATTTTAAATTAAAATACAAAAAATATTTTAATCAAAATACAGATAATACATACAGTAAAATAATTATAGATAACGGCGTATTCTCTAGCTACAGTTTAACTGAAGCCAGTTAATTTAACTTAACCCACGGCCCTATTAAACAGTTTCAACAAACACTAAATAATGTGTTCCAAGCACGCTACGCGATGTGAGCGTATAACAACTTCCCCAATTTCGGCAAGTCGTTGTCAGACATCAATGAACATGTTTTGAGGTCGATATTTCGCTGTTTGACGGGATCTTCAAAATCTTATATATTTATATATACTTTGATTACAAAATTTAACTTTTATTATGAAAATTTAAATATGTTTTTTCCGTTATAAAATTATTTTAAACACCTAGGTCATAATATTTTTTCGCCTAATAACACAGCAGCACAGCTTTAACCGACAAAAGTTCGTCAGAAGAAAAAACAAAAAATGAAAAAGGTGTTATTAATTTTCTTATCATTTTAAACAATATTTTTTATATTAAGTGCAATAAAGTCCGAGAAAAAATAAAAATAACTTCAATTTCTAATGAAAAACGCAGTTCACCCAATAGCTGTTAGAAAGTAGGTAGTTAAGAAAAATAAATTTCTCACATTTCATCGTCTCTTAAAAGTAATGTAATGAACCGACTCTGTAAGGTGTTCAAGTCAACGAGGCTTATCGTATTGGATCTCACTTCATTTAGATTCGAGTTAAATTACTGGGACAGCAGATAAGAGACGCATGTCGCATATTGATGTCGGGGGCGGCGACCACTTCAAGACGAAATACGCTCTACAATCAATGGAGTGAACGCCTCTAAATGACCACATTTAGATTTCCGTAAGATATTCCAGAATCAATCAATTTGTTAATGATAGTTAGTTATTGCCTTTTTAAAAATTCGATAGCCCAAGTTATAACCTGCTAATCAGGTGACGGTATATTTTAAATTATTTTTACTTATTAAAACCTAACGTATAAATCACAAGTTACGTCCTGCAACTGTTGGGTTTTAAAACACAATATAATATTTGTCGGGCACGCCTCCTGGCGTTCCGGATATATACCGAATAAAAAGCCGTTTTGTATTTTAATCCGACATAAATCTCCTGGTCCACACTGGTAGTTTTACTATTGTAATGAAAAAAATGTGAACCATCTGTTGCACCCTTCATTACGTTCGTAGTGTTGGATAGATGAGGGCAAATATAGCACGTCAACTTTTTAATGTAATTGAAATTGTGAGGGCCCCAGAATGTTTTATTAAAGCTAGCTCAGCGTTGAGCATTAAAGCACTTAGACCCTCGCGATCGTGATGCAGCATTTGTAACAATACATATAAATGCCGCATTATCATGTGACCTGTCATTTTAGTTTGTTTATGTGCATTTTAAAACAAGAACATGTTTTAGATTTTGATTTTAGTTATAAGCAGATTTATTTAGAATTTTTATTTTACATGTTCTGGAAACACACAAAACTACTTTTAAATTCGTATGTCTATAAGTATGTAGATATACCTATGTAAGAATTTTCACTTTCGTATTTTGCATAGGTAGGTGGATAATTTTCTTAAAAAAATATATTTCGTCTGATTGACAACTTGTTTTGGTTATTCCCTTTGTTGCTTTGCTCGCCATTTCATTTATCGCCTACTTATTGGGCGTTCCTGTTAATAATAGTCATAGTACTATAACAAAGATAAATTCTATTTTTTCATTTCACTCAACGCTAGCCTATATAACCCAATGTTATTTGATCACTTTTTCAATTAAATTAGAACGAAAAATACAATCAATATGTTGGCAGTTAGGATTTGTACTTGTCTGCGTTTCTTATGTGTCGGGAATGGGACAAACAAGAGCTCGACCCTCCCGCGAATGTAGATCATACGAACGCTAGACAAGGACGATCATATAAAATATTGTAAATCATAGAGGGAGATGGGAGATAGGAGACACACGAGAAACGGAAGATTTATCACGTGACTAATACCGAGCTAGAGCGACGGCGCGTCGCAATCCCTCGGGACTCCATCAAACGAGTTTCGCTCCCCCAACGCACGATGCAATCTATGCTGAATCGTATTACAATAAATTGTATTAACTCGAAAAATAGTGGAGATAGCAAACATCGTCCATCTGCAGACAATCGTTTCGTGCATCGACCGACGCTAAGTCGTCAAAGCACCCCCATTTCCTACTTCGCGTCGACGTATGGCGTAAATTTATAGATTTTACGAGGGATCATCTGCGATGTCGACTTACCACATTGCCATATTTCATTCTCATGGACGGAAATTGCGTCATTTGATTTGTTTTATCTAACAATAAGTCGCATTGGTTAGCGTTTTACGATAAAACTTAAGTTAAAAAACTGTGTGTAAAAAAGGTATCTGAAAAGGATGAAACAAGGAAATCTGAGAAATCCAGAAATGCATAGGTACAAAATGGCATGGTATTGGTCCATCTATGCTACTGTTAATATTTTTATAAAGGTACAATGTAAGTGAGTAATATAATTTACTAATTTCCGAGAAATCCACAGAAAAAGTCTTTAACTTTGTGAAAGGATTCATTCATTCGGGATGATTTCAGCCGGGACCAACGGTTTAACGTGCCTTCCGAAGCACAGAGTTATCTTTTTTGTCAGACAATCAGGTGATTCAAGCCTGCAATATCCAAACCAAAATGGAAATAACTAAAAAAAGTATGCTTCCCGTGGGATTGAACCCTCGACCCCGGGTCTACAGGCAAACGCCTTAACCACTGAACCACGGAGGCAGTTAGTGTGAAAGGATTGAAATTACAAAATAATTAACAAGACCCTAAAGCTTTTGATAGCGATTTTTTCTTAATACCACTGAACACATTTGTTACTAAATGCAATTTCGACTATCAATGCGTTTGCACTCTTAGATACTGAATATAAATAACTTACTTATCCAATTGTTAAAAGCTATAAAGTTATTGTCAATGAACTATCTCCCCTTGGCTTTGCGAAGAGTAGTAATGTAAATTGTCCAATCGTTAGCGCAAATGGTCACATGGCATCAACGCATCAGTTCCTTATCAAAATGTAAATCTTTGCGATGGATCGTGAGTGTCGGGGGACGAGACGATAACTTAATTGCTATGACACCGCCCGAGGTCAGCCGCAGAAATTATGGAAAATACTACGATCGCTTCACTTTATATCTTTTGTCTCTCTATATAAAATCAATAGGCTCTGTATTATTATTATTTTTGCTGACGATTAACTAATATATCACTCGTGTTCGTTTAAAGAAAAAATAGAAACTTATGTAAGGAAGAGAATGCTTATAGCATTAAGTTTACCTTTTGTAGCTCTTGGCTCAATTTAGTTTTAAATAAATTTATAAGGAGGTAGCGCACCATATCTCTTTCAACAAATTAGTAGATTATAAGAGGCAGGAGTTAAGGAACTTATATATCACGATTTTCTGTATGCCAATTAAATGAACAAAGATTGACAAATTGCTTTTAACTCATTGAACCCAAGTCATTCAGCGTAAATCCTGCGCACGCGCGCCGGCACAAATAAATATCTCATCCCCAACGCTGCACAACGCCAAGCGCTCGTAAGGTTCTTACAAAACTAATAAATGTTCCCAATAAATTCTCTTTACATTGCAATATTCGTTTGCCCCTCGCAACTTTTTATTTATCTACGTATTTTGCATTTAACTTTTTGGGGAAATGGCTTCAGGTTCTAAAAAATACTCTTGTTTTTTTCAGCCTTAAATCTACCATGACATGTATATTGAACGTTCACAATTTACCGATTCAATTGTTTTCGGTGTAAAAATAATCGTGTCAGTCAAGGACAAAACTCGTGCTATTGGAACCCGTGCTCTCCTTAGTGCACCGTGAAGAATTATCCAATTAGGTGGCGTAACACGGCATTCCATGATCGATTCGATTGATGGCAACTGTCGCATAATGAGGAGACAACGGTGTTCGAGCAAGAAACGACTGGGTGTCGGCGAACCACCTACGTGCTCGGTGGCGTAGTCGACGGCAGCGGAACTAATCACTCCGTCACACTGCCACGAAAACGCGTCTCAACCGTGCCTCGCTTAATTAAAAATAGTCAGAACTTCACGTTGCCCACCCCGTAAGGCCATGCCTCTTGAGTGACATTTTCTATTGTGTCGCCTTGCGTTTCGTAACAAGTATGTTGTACATGCCGCCCGTAGCGACATCCGTGTGAACTTTAATATAATTAACTTCGGCTACTGGGCATTATCGATGTAAGCCTTCGATAAAACGCAAACTTAATTGGAAGTTTAGATAGAATGAGAGATATAAAGCTTTGAAATCAATTTGAACAGACCTATGAATGAATTCGGAGTCTGTAGAAGAATGATGGATTTGTAAGTAACGTTGATTTTTTCTTTGTTTCAGCATTATCGTCAATTAAAAGTAATATAGACAATTCAAATTGCATCTTAGTACAGGATGTGAAAGCAGTAACGCACGCACAAGGAATTAGGGATGCTTTATCAACATCTTCGCCATCAGATGGTAATGAAATAATTATTTGTATACTATCTTATTTGGAGTTGCCTAAACATCTTTAATTAATTTCATTTTTTTTTTAGAATCAATATCAACATCTTCCCTGGGTGGATGGTCAACGACAGCAGAAGCTGCTTTAGAATCAGCAATTATACCTCAACAAGTACAACAGGCAGCACCGCCACCCTGGTCGCCAGCGCTAGAAGTAAGGGAATTCGACGAATTACATCACGCCACTATACCTGCCTATCAATTCTGGAGTTCTGAATTCCGGAATAAACAACCCGCCTATGTTAGCCTTAACTTTACCGTACCCTGGGGTGCCAATTTTGCTGTTTATGGCAGAAGAAACGTGGCTCCTAGTGTTACACAATATGATTTCGTAGAATTTATTCGAGGAGGCAGAGTCGACCACAGACTGCGAAGAAGACGAAGTCCACACAAGCATGACATTCATACACGTAGTCTTAATGACTGGGATGCATTATTGAGCACGATTAGCCCGTTTCAAAGATGGAACCACACTATAAGCAAAAGATCTACGGATATGCGAGTAAATGTTACAATATTACAGTATCTTGACACCGGGAGATGGTTTATTTCGATATACAATGACGAACTTCAGCCACATAGCGTAGAAATGATCGTCTCTGAAGCTGAAGGTGTCACGAACTCATGTCCTGACGATTGCTCTGGTCACGGAACCTGTTATTTGGGAAAATGCGATTGCGTGGATGGCTACGAAGGTCACGATTGTTCCAAAAGTAAGTGATTTCACAAATAAAATTATATTATTTAACTAATATTTAAATTTAATTAAATAAAATTTCATAAAGTAAGGGTTCCATTTCTGCCTTTTGAGGTACGGAACCCTAAAAAGACAATCATTATTAATATATTGAAATACATATATTGAAAATATATGATACATTTTATTTTAGGTGTTTGCCCTGTGCTTTGTTCTGGTCATGGCGCATATGCTGGCGGTGTTTGCCATTGTTCCGAGGGTTGGAAAGGAGCTGAGTGTGACGTTCCAGCACATGATTGCGAACCAGCTGATTGCTCTGGTAGAGGACAATGCGTCGCTGGTCATTGTCACTGCAAAGCAGGATGGAAAGGACCTAAATGTGATGAAGGTAGGTATTAGTGAGTTTACACAAATAATGGAGGGGTGTAGGAAAGTTGGGTGATTAATTGATATGTTTTTCAGAGGATTGCTTGGACCCAACGTGCGGGGGTCACGGGTCATGCGTCCGTGGGCGGTGTGTGTGCCGCGCGGGGTGGCGTGGCGCGGCTTGCACGGAACGTGACGCCAGAGTCCAGCGTTGTCTCCCGGCTTGCTCTCAGCGGGGTGTTTACGATCTCGACGCAGGGAGGTGTGTCTGTGACCCACTTTATACAGGCGATGATTGTTCTCAAGGTAATTTTTTCTATATATATATAATAATATTTTTTTTTTTTTTTTTATCAAATAGGTTTTTTTTGCCTATCTGAGCACTAGCACTATAACACCATTAAGTATATTTTATGGCTGAACTATTAAACCCAATGTTTATTGCAGTGGTTTGTTCATTGGACTGTGGCCCTCACGGAGTATGTGCGGAAGGCGTATGTCGATGTGACGAAGGATGGACGGGATCGATGTGCGACCAACGTCCCTGTGACGTTCGCTGTCACGACCACGGCCAATGCAAAAACGGCACCTGCGTATGCACACAAGGCTGGAACGGCAGACATTGCACGCTACGTGAGTATTATCATTACTTTAATCTTCGAAACCTGTTTTATGTATGATAAATATTTATGATATAATCGTTATACAGCCGGCTGCCCTAACGGCTGCTCCCGTCACGGACAATGTCTCCTGGAAGACGGCGTCTACCGATGTTCCTGTGCAGACGGCTGGGCGGGCACTGACTGCTCTATTGCCCTTGAACTATCTTGCAGCGACAATGAGGACAATGATGACGGTAAGTTTTTCAAGTTATTATAATAATGTTTATCTTTCCCATTTTACATTAGTTACCTATACAGTGTGACAGGGTAACACCGTTGGTTTAATAATAAAATTAAGATTTTGTTATACCCACAAAGATCGTTAAAATGTTTTTACCCTACTATTTCGGTACGTGCGGGTGGGCGTGCCGCAAGATCTTTGTACCTACCTATGTGTCTTGTTATTATTGGTACGTACATGTTGGTGACTGCTAGTTTTTGGGGACGTGATTTTTTTAAATTAAGATACTTTAAAAAATAATGTTAAATTTTATACTTATTTTAAATTCTACCTACTCATGACACTGACCACCAGTATTAAGGTAAAAGTTGTATACCCTGCCACTCTATATTTAAAATACTCATAAATCTTACATACATTAGGTATAACTTCTTAACATAATTGTGCATGGAATTAAGTATTCAATGCACAATTTAATTACACATGCGCGAAAGAAAATGAAATTACCTAACAATGATTCAATTTTGAAGATGGCATGACGGACTGCTCGGACTCCGAGTGCTGTACGCGCCCCGAGTGCGCGGAACACATCATGTGCCTCTCCTCCAACGACCCCGTCGAAGTGTTACTCCGTAAGCAGCCGCCCTCCGTCACCGCTTCCTTCTACCAGCGAGTCAAATTCCTCATTGAGGAAAACTCCGTACAAAGCTATGCACATATGGACGAATATTCAGAAAGGTGAGTACTATTAGCAGTAGTTACGTTCAAAATTTATCGAACACCAAATCACTTCATGTGTGTAAAACATAACGTTTGTCATTTCATAATATAAGAAAATAAAATAAAAAAAAACAAATTTACTTTTTGACAACGATATGTTTTGCCATAAGTTGGTTTAGGACTGTCTAATCGGTTTTGCACAATTCATAAATTTAATATTTGCACTTTACAATGATTTTAGATTCGTGAATCATCGCCGTACTGTAATGTAAATCCGTAAGAAGAAGATACAAAATTCATAACGACATAAAGTAATTAGGCGTAGCACCTTTACCATTTATGATCCCGCTCATCTTCCTAAACCTCTCCGAGGATTTGGTGTGGTTATTTTCATTTAGTTAATTGGTAACAATACTTTTATGACTTACGATTTATTTTATCATCTGGTGGAAGTGTTTTGATTTTCCTGTGTTTTCTCGCGTATAAATATTGGTTTTTATTTGCGATCCTAGCATGGTTATGTTTACCACTTAACCATAATTTTTATTGACCTTTTTTTTTCATATTTATTCATTTTTATTTTCACACCAGATCCGATGTGTTGTGTATTGTCTAATGTTATCCCTTGTGTGTGTCTAACCCTACCTGTTTGTCTAAATAAACCAAAAATCGTCTTATGGTCAATAGTTAAATTGAATTATACAATCAATTGAACGCTCAAAAGCTTTCGAACAGTTTTGTTTGTCTTTCCTTAATCGAAATTAATTCTATTGGATAAGGTTCATCGAAACGCACTTGAATCATGAGAGACATCTGTAATGCGTAAAGAATAGTAGATATCTTAAAACGCGCGCTCAGTAAATAGTTCGGATGTTGATTTTATTCGCAAGTCTATCATGATCTGAGTGGATATATTATATAATTAAAGGTCTCGTGCTAAACTCCGTACCAAACAAACATACAAATATCAAAAGTTTCTGTACTTTGATGTATAAGACAAAGCAAAACTGAGTAACAAAGTAGTCAACCCACCTCGCTTAATATGCAAAAGCGCCTCAAAAGTTTGTTTGCATTAAAACACGAGCCGCTTCACTATTTTATTTAAGTTCAGGAGTCTAGAGTGGTTATATTGCGTTCTGGCATTTGTAACATTCGTTTCTTTAGCCCTCAAGTAAACAGATCTTCAATTTTAGTCCGTGCAAACAAATATTGTTTCAGTCTGAAATTTGAGCGTGTAAATTTCAATTTAAAATATGTGTACCTAAAGGAACTTTTCCTAAAACGATAAATTACAAGTTGCTTAAACTTATTTTGTATGTAGTACAACTATAGGCAAATTGATAGTGGTGGTGTTGTTCTAATGCAAACGGGCTTCGTCTTTATCTAAATTGGGAACTAAAAATTAGTCAAGTGTTATAACGCAAGTTAACCAGTATAGACAAGTGCAATCGACCGGGTGGTTGCTAAGCCGGGGTGTGGTTGCACTGAGGGATGTAGGTATCTGTGTAGTAATCTGTCCTGTCTTTCTGTGTCCCTGTGCCGCCGTGTGTCCGCCACTCCTAGCGAGTTCTGGAATTCCTTTACACCATGGTAAGTGTCAGTCAGCCCGCCCTCGCCCCTCAGTGTTCAGTATCTGTTAACCTCTTCCCTTTTGTTGCGATTCCTGCATATGTGTGTGATGTAGGCACCAATCGCGTGTCCATCAACCGGCACGCGAACGGAGCCACTGACGCTTTTTCATTTTTCGTTCATTCCTCTGTCTGTATTCGTTTCATTCTCTATGTGTATGTAACATCTGTATGTTTGTCTTGAATGTTCTGTGTGGCTGCGACAAAGTCTTCGCGGTCTCCATTCTGGCGCCCGAGCGCGCACGCGAGCGCTTCTATATTATTCGATTTGCCGCGGCCACAATTAATTTTTTTTTTGTAATATTTATTTGTCTCGTCTACTGTGCTTATATTATAGTTCACATATATTGGTATACTTTTGTTATACTGTATGAAACTTAGGAAAATCATTTACGCTTTCACGCAAAACGTCTAAAACACAATTCGATAGGCTTAGGTCTTGTAATATATACGAATCGAGACGCGAATTGTATATTGTCAATTGAGCAAAATTTCAGCGAACACGCAAATTTAGCTTCAAATAAACTTACCCTTTTATGTGCTCCTTACCCTTTGTCTGCGTCTTTCATCTGTTAACCAACCCCCTACCCTTCGCCCGAGCTCTTTATGTGTTTAGATCCTCACCCCTGTGACTAACCGAACACAACTTATTTGAATGTACTTCGACTACTTCACAGCAAAATAAAGCAAACTTGTCAACATTGTACATTACAACCATCGCTTCCATCAACTATTCACAAGGAAATTGGTGCAATGAAAATTTCTGATCGTTTCTATACTTTACTTTTCATCATCCTATGACTTACTTTAACTGTATTTGATTGCATTCATTGTGCATAATGGAATGAAAACAATGATATGAGTGATTAATATCATGTCTCTATATGATTTATCTTTACTACTTCTGATAACAATTAATTAAATAATAAGGCAATTAATCATGTGACAGCAATACACTATTTACTTGTGATGTATATTTTATATCAAAGTTATAATTAAATAAACAATATGTAACGAATGTATGTAGTTTATAATTTATTAAACTTTTAATTGTGTTTGAATATTCATTCCTGATTGTGTATTTTGTTAACAGCTTTCGATATGAACATCATTGAAAAATATTGATACGGGTGTCGATGTCGTCGATATTAAGTATTAATATATTATAAAAAATTGTTTAGGATCTTCAGGGTCAGCCGATTTTATAACAATAATTTAAATTTATGATTTACAGGTCTATCTATTAATACTAGTATATTATGGACAATAGTTTCAAAATTATAATACAAAAAGTAAATTTAAAGCAATAAAGAGCCCATCATTGATGTCATAGTTACATTAATTTAACCTAATTCACATTTTTAGCAGATCAATACTTTTTAGCGGTAATTTATCGACTTTTGATTTTATTCTGTTGGTTGGGATATTTAATTGCACCAATTTCAAAATGTTTTTGTATGATGATACATACATATATAATTAAAATACTTCAAAACATAAAAATACATATGAAATAAAACATATGGTTTGTGTGGCAGCTGTTACATGCATTATAATGGTATCCTTTCTAGGTAAATTTCAGTTCACATAAAAAAAATCCTTCGTTGTTAGTACCATTATGATTTTCATAAATCACGATGGATCTACTGATACGAATATAACATTTTGACATAATACGTTATTATTTATTTTTACGTGAACTAAAATATCTCCTGGCATTTAGCTGATCCTGATAAGAGAATGTGCAATGCTAAGAACTTCTTATTTTATTTTTAATTATTTCATACTTACTTCACTATTACATTTGGAACTTAGCACAACACTTCGATCAGCGACGATCGAAGTCGGCCGCCACGTGATGCCATTCACTGAATTTTCAGAATATTATAGAACTGTTATTGTACCTTTATTTTAAAAATGTCTTTCAAAGGAGAATTAAAGAAATGATCTATGAATAAGCATACATAAACCCAATAACTAAATTTACTTTTATCAATTTTACGACATTAATTTCATACCTATATATTCAGTATTGTAAGTTTATTATGAAATTTTGAACAAAGTCAGCGTTTTTGTAATAATGTGTGAATAAAGTCTCTGTGTCATTTTATTGTCCCTAATATTTTGTACCCGCAATATAACCACTAAAGTGTCTAAATAAATCTTATTGATCTTATAAAAACACAACTTCTTTGTAGCAGAATCGGTACAACAATGTAATTTTTATACTACATTAATCAGTTTATTCTTCTTACGTTAAGCCTAGCATTATTTTTACTGAGAAGAAAACAAACTGCTAAAAGTGGCCGTTTTAAGCAATATTGCAATTTGTAACTATAGGGAACTATAATTTAATATTTTAATATATTTAAAATTAACTTCAGATCCAGAACCTTAATAACATAACATAGATTTTTGATAACTTGTGTTTTCAGTGAATAATGATTTTTAAATGATGGTGGTACCGAGGTATCACCTTAATATCGTGTAGGTTACTGCAACTGAATATCAGCATCTTTCTTCAGAACCCCGACCTAAAAGACAAACACCTCACGGATGCAGGCTTAAGTTGAAGCCTGCAAACTAATGAATAAAAATTATAAACTAACCTGTAAAAATAATAACAAATAAAGAGTAGTTATACATTATTTCATTTAAAAAAAATATATTTTAAAAGTACATTAGTGTGTTTCTCGGTTAAGAGTAATATCCGAAAAAAAAGGATTATAATAACATTTATTTTATAATCAACTTCAACTGGGGAAAAAAACTCGTTTGCGAAACTCGTTATTGTCAGTGACATGACTTCGAGAAGGATTATATCGATGCCTAAGTTGATTATATCAAGATGGGTATAAAATACACCAGTATTCTATAGATCAAGCAAATTTTAACAAATAAGGTTTGGTCAGTAAACATTTTTTCTTATGTCAAGCAATAGTTTTGAGCCTCCAAATCTAATATACTATTAAAATTGGAGAAGCCTCTACCATGATTATTTGCAAAAAAAACTGCTATCGTAGTTGACAAAGTGCTCTTTACAAAATCCTTATAGTTTTTTTGTGTACAATATTGTTATTGAAGAGATTTTAAAAAGAGATTTGAATCACTAATCAGTAACTGGGTTTTGGTGGTACTTCGAGTAAATGTATTTACGTCTGCCAAATCTCATAGACCTATTATCATAGAATCATGTTATTTATAATATCGAGAGATTTACCACAATCGCACCTAATGTTGAGGAGATATATGTCCTAAGATGGAATCAAATGGCTCATCGACTCCAGCTTTTACATTAGCTTTTCAAGAAAATCAAATCTGAAAAAAAAAAAATCTTTACAAAATCTGCTAACTTTAAAAATGTTAATATGCAAAGATTGGGATACATAATCATTCAAATGGTCAAACAAATCGAAATACAATGTTTTTAGGGTTCCTTACCTCAAAAGGAAAAACGTACATTTAGTATCACTTTGTTGTCCATCTAAAGATTTTTACTGAAAAATGCATGAATGTATCATGTTGGTATTCATAACAAATACTGAGGTCAGTATATTTTAGCTGTGAAATAATAGAAATCATACGTCAACGCTATCAAAAGATACCTAATTAAAGCTACAATGTTGAAAATTGTCTAAAATTTAGGCATTTGGATGTGAATCAAAATCAAAACCTATGGGGAACTAGACTGATAAAACAAAAAACATGAAGTAATGTTATACAAGCACGTATTTAAGAAACTAATAAAAACGTATTCAAAAATATTTTAATTGAAAATTGGTTGTCAATTTTTGTTATTATTAATAATTTATTCATAACAACACCAAAATACATTTCATTTACAAAAACCGAGCCACGAAAACCTCGTAGGATTTATCTGGGCTCCGGTGAGTCGTCATACATTTTAATTGAAGTATAAGTAAAGGAATTTTATTTCTACAAACATATAAAAGTTTTTATTGGATTTTTTTTTAGTATTGTGTGGTGGTACTGAACCCTATTTTTTAATTAACGTAATGTAATTTAGCGACTGTTACAAGATTAGATAAAGTAAGGAATGAGTACGTAAGAGGAAGTATGAAAGTGGCACCCAATGAGAAGTTAGAACGCTATAGGTTAGGATGGTATGGCCATGTCGTGAGGAGGGAGAAAAGCCATGTAACGCAAAGAGTATTGAATATGCAAATTACGGGATCTAGGAGTATAGGAAGACAAAAAGAGATGGATGGATTGTGTGAGGGAGGAAATGACCAGGAGGAGTGTGACGCGGGAAATGGCTAGAAATAGATCTAAATGGAAGGAACTTTCATACTGTGCCGAGCCCACATAGGAAAGTGGGATAAGGTAAAGGAAAGGGAGAAAGGCTAAATTAAAAAAATATATACGTCAATTCGTGTCGGATTTTGTAAAACTTATTAAAATTCAGGAATCTGTTGTAATTACCAGCCGTAATTAATTAGTATTACTGGGTCACATTGCTTGTAATTAACCTAAAATTTTGGAAGTAGAGCATTCGTTTGATTATCTGCTTTTTAAAACATCGCTTAAACCCTGGGGAACTGTTGTCACTTAATAAAATACGATCATTTAGCTACAGATATTAAATCTGATTAATTTATTCATTTACATTACAGTGAATTAATTAATTATGGTGTATTTAATTTATTCATTTATAGTGAATGAATTAATTATGGAGTATTCTCAAAATTTTACTATGTAGTATTTGGGCGACCGAGCTTCACCCGTTTTATGCAGAAAATCTTTTTGCGTGAAAATATGGGTAAAATGGATTTTCCCAGACATGGAACCTAGCTAGATTAGTAGTAAGAACTTGTGTTTAAAATTTCAAAGAAATTGTTAGAGCCGTTTTCGAAAACGCGAGTACAAATAAATTTATATATATATACAAATATTGCTCGTTTAATAGGTTTGGATGTTTTAGTATGTTTATTTTTAATCAAACAAAACCATCTCAAAATAACCATAAATTGAACTTTGTTTATTAAGATCTGTGATTACTTAAAAACTTGTTTAATTTATGGAATCAATGAGTACTGCCGTTTGATTAGCTCATATATTTGACAGGCTTTTTTAAATTTACGTCATAATCAAACCATTTGTAATTATTTTTTTTATGATGGACATTATTAAAATAAACGATAATGTGAATGGCATCACGCTGTGCGCTACCACAAAATAAGCAGATACAGATGGTCAGTTTCATGCTTCGTGGGAATATAGTATCTACTTACATATACATACATAGACAACAGAATTATATTTATTTAAACTTATATTTGCTTATGTTAAAATCAAACGTGATATGAAGCCAGCCTTCTGTATAGGCTTATTTTGTGTGTATGTGTGTGTATGTATGTATCATGGTACACACTGACGTTAGTTGATCTGTGCAGCCGTGTGTCCGTGATGCGAGGGCAAGTGGTATCTCCGCAAGGACTTGGCATCATCGGCATCAGGGTCTCGGTGGACCGTGAAGCAAGGTTCGGATTTACCCTCACGAGGCAAGGTGGATGGTAAGTTGATTATTATTATTTTTTTAAGGTTAAAAGTAAATATAGCTCTATTAAGGGTGACATTAGCTTAGCAGTACGTGCTTGCTCTTAATCTCACGTATAATGCAATGACAAGAACTTTTTTCTTATAATTCAAGTAAGTATGTTTATATATTTAAATATGTTTCGACCAGTACAAGGCCACGTCCACAGCTCTAGTTAGTGGTTACCACAAACTATGGACGTCTTCAATATGTGCAGCGTCACTCGTCCTTTGCTGACTGGTACCGAATGAGACGAGACTAGTAACTTTACTGTACATTACATTATTATGAAATTCATAACCTACATAGTATAAATAATTACAACAGTGAATAGCATTGATGAATATTTGTGATTTCGTAGCATCGTAGCACGTGCTACGAAAAGGCTACAAAGGTACAGTTAACCCTTTCTCTTAACATTTAATTTTATTTATTTATATTAGTATTTTACACCGCTAAATAAACTGGTAAGTGCGAGTCAGTTTTTCGCATGAAGTAGGGTTCCGTATTGGTTCTGGTTAGCGGCAGCAGATAATTCTTTCTGCGAATAAATAAAATTAAGCGGTTTAATGTTTTTACATTTGTGTTTTCAGTATTTTTGTTATAGCGATAAAAATTCAAGTCTCTCTTAAGTATTACGGTTCATGAAACTCAGCCAGCCAACAGATAGATAACGGAAATTTAGTAATATTGTCCTATTTTTATACATTGTGTATAAAGGCCAAAAATTATTAAGTAGTTACCCCAAAAACAATTTAGTTTATTTAAGTCGAAGAATAATTTAGAAAACACATATAAAAAAAGGCAAGGGACACAAGAGAGCTTTGAGCAGTAGTGACTATTTTTAGAATGAAAAGAACCAAAAATTATCAAAAGTCGACTGATCTTGTAACCCACTGGATAATTTCAGATGTGCTGCTGGTATTCCATAAGTTTTAAATTTTCGATAAGCATTTTATTAATAAAAATCATTGACCCACTTTTGCGTATTTTTATTTTTAAGAAACACACGTAGCAATCAAATTAATATAGCATTTCGATTCTTCATTTCGTGTTCGTATAAATATATTATATCAGATGACCAATAGCCCAAAAAACATTATTAAAAACCAGTAATAATATCGATAGTAGCGTAGGCGGCGATTATTAGGTACCATATCGATTCGAATCTCGAAGATATAATTTAAAATAATAAATTACTGACTACTACTTAAATTCGAGAAATAGGTTATTCCATTAAGGTTGAATTTCTTTAATCAAAGTTAATGACCCATGATTAATACTTACGGTACTTATATACTTACTTACGGTGTAATAAATTTTGTGCAATATAGTTGCAATTTATTTTAGTTAAAATTAATGTTTTAACTATAAATGTCAGTAATAATTAGAGGTACCTAATTTCAGAAATGTATAAATTTTGTCTTTAATTTACTATATATCTTTTTTCTACGTTAGAACCACGGTAAAAGAAAAATATTGTTCGATCGCGTTTATTCCTGGTCGTCCCCACCATGTCGTCCCCACTGGGGACGAGTGGGAAAAAAAAGTTTCGTTCGTCCCCAGTGGTGACGATTGGCACTTTTTATTTCCCACTCGTTCCGCTATAGACCAAGAGTCAAAATACAAGGGGGTTTCAATAAGAGATTTCACGGATTGTTAAAATACTTACTACGCTTTTCTAAGCAAGACTGTCAATGGTTTTGATTGAAAGTAACTAAAAAATTGAGGTAATTAGTACAGTATTAACGAATTTACAATAATTCTTGCAGTGCATATCACAGATAATCAACTTATTTACAATTAATAATAATAATTGAAAATAGGTTGATTATCTGAAGTAAGAATTATTGTAAATAAGTTGATTATCTGTGATACGCACTGCATGAATTATTGTAAATTCGTTAATACTGTACTAATTACCTCAGTTTATTAGTTACTTTCAATCAAAACCATTGACAGTCTTGCTTAGAAAAGCGTAATTAAAGCATTTTATCAAACCGTGAAATCTCTTATTGAAACCCCCTTGTATTTAAACTCTCGGTCTATAGCGGAACGAGTGGGAAATAAAAAGTGCCAATCGTCACCACTGGGGACGAACGAAACTTTTTTTTCCCACTCGTCCCCAGTGGGGACGACATGGTGGGGACGACCGGGAATAAACCTTCGATCGTACGACAAACTAATGAAATCCCATTTGACGATTTGTAGTACCAACATTCTAGCACAAAAATCTATTTTACCATCGAAATCGATATTTTCTAAAAATTACTAAGAGAAGTAAGTTTCACGACTAGCAACATATAGTTGACCTCTAAAAAGATGGATTAATACTTACAACACAGAATAAACAAATTAATTCTGCCTACAAACAGCTATTATAAGGCAATTTGCGTCCAGAAGTGGACCTCTGTCTGATAATACTTTTCCAACAGATATCCAATAGAATGTTGACGAGTCGTAAATTAAAATATGACTGAATATAAATAAATCTAATAAAAGCGTTACCAATACGAGAACATTTTAATAACAGTCTGTCATCAATCATGCAAGTGAAATGACATCGGGATGGTACGATAAACGGATATAGTGCTTACACTGAAAAAAATACTTATACACAACCAAACTTTCGTCACTCTATAGCACAAAAAGTGACCACATAACTCTTTGCAATATGTAACCAAACCTTTTGTCTTTTTTTTGTAAATCACTTTTGTTAAATCAAGTTAACTTCATTAGTATCTTGTCAAACTTTGGTTATTTCTCAAATAGTCGAAGTAGTTAGGTAAATATTTTTTTTCAGTGTACTTATTTAAAAAAAAAAACAATTTGAAACTACATTATTGAAGAACTTTAGAAAGCTTAATTTCTAATAAAAGTATATTTTTTCATGTATAGTTAATGGCCGACACTGCACTTTACAATGTAATCGTTTGTGTTTATAAGGACAGACTGCTGTTTTTTCCTCATTAATCGGAATCTACATATGTTGATGCAATGATAAAGTTGATATCCCGAAATGACAGAACAGACTATGCGTAGTACTTTATACCGAAATTCTTGTGGAAGAGAGAACCACCGGACAATAGCAGTAGCAATAACAAATCTATTGATATGAACGATCTTGTTTAATTTTGCTATAAAATTGATAAGATGCACATTGACCTAAGTTTCAAAAGAAAGAACATACTGGTAAAATCAGAGATTTAAAAAAAAAAATTGCCGAGAGCCGGGCGCGACTCCTAATTCTATGCGTAAAATAAAAACATCCATGTCAAATAAGCAATCATAATTTAATTTCAGAATATAAATATTTGAGAGATGAGTCGGTACTTGGCAATTGTCATTAATATTAGTTACGGTCGTTACATATTCCTTGAGCGTATCTGAAAAGCATCAAGTATGAAATCGAATTACTCGCCGGTAACCTGTATCATGTGAATATGTAATCGGATAACATGACACGATCGAGCATTTAATCGTCGATTACCATAAATCCGCTGTAAAATAACAAATCGTTTTTGCGGTGTACGCTAATTAAAATAGACAAATATTTATGACCACAACGACAGCTATTGATGGCTGATGGCTCTGCAGTGGCTGTGATGTGACTTTATGAAAAGTGTTTGGTTCGTACCCAAAATTGGTTTTGTTTGTTAAATTCTTGTGTTTGCTTAAAATATCATGCTTTTCTGTGCGAAAGAAAAATATAACGAGTTTTCTACCAATACTCAACACAAGTATAAAAAAATGATTTTGATTTCAGTACGGTCAGAGGCTCTTTGTACACAAATAAGGCTCAAAGATATATTTTTTTGTATAATATATAATCGTACTACACTTGCTTAATACTTTAGAGAATAGTTTAGATACATTTTTGATCCATAGAGTTAAATAATTTTTTTAAAAGTATTTGCGAGACAAAATAATTACCATATTGTTAAACCACAGATTACAGAATACTATACTAATAGTGTTACATAGATCTTAATAATATTAGTTTGTAGTTATGTTGATTTGATAAAAATTAAATAGAAATCCTATTTGTGAGACATAAATACATAATAATGCAGATCAGCATATCTTTTTATATTAGTTGTTGATTAAAAACAAAAAAAAATATCAAAAATTCTATCCAATTGATGAATTGTTGAAAAACACCATCAATCAAAACAAAAATTATCCTAATCTGGTCATAGCCGACAAAGACATCAAATAAATTTTTATATAACAAACCTTCTGTATTATTTACATATTTAATAATGTAGTCATCAATAACAAACGAAGTTACAAAATAAAGAAACAAACAAAAGAGCATTACAAATAAAAATAATATAATGGAAAATAACTATTATAATGAAAACATGAACCCAAAATAGCTTAAACCCAATTTAGCACTGTGTCGAAAATAGTCGTAAATTCTCATATATCTTAATCATTTACACGCCCACTCATGCAAACATTAAGGCAAGCAAAACTTTTAAATAAAATCTAGTTCACTCGATAGGTATTTCTACCAATGTACGTCAAACTATAATTTTCCACTTGTTATTGTATCTTTACGCTTGGGATTAGAGGGGCTCCTAAAAATAATTTAATCTTACACTATAGTGTTGCTTCAAAATAGTTTAGACCTTAAGATTAAAACAAATTTTAGTCAGATTATAAAAAAAGATAGGATAGCTTTAAGTTTAGAATAACTTGAAACGTTCACACCGAGTTAATCCAATTTATTTATATTTTAGGTTTGATGTGCTGGTGAATGGCGGTGGAGCGGTTACCCTGCAGTTCCAGAGGTCACCATTCAAACCCCTGAGGAAGACTGTCTTCGTGCCATGGAATCAAATCGTTGTACTGCCCCCAGTAGAGATGGAGCTCAGTGATGACAGCATCAAAGTGCCGACACCAAGGTAAATCCCAGGAAACAACAGATATTTTAACGTTCCTTGTTTGTAGTTTGTTTTTCGTTTGTATTTCATACCGAGTCAAATTGTCACCAAAGTCTACGGAAGCCAAAATAATAAGTCGTTTTTAGGTAAACAGGAACGCGTAAAAATAACATCAATATAAAGAAAATATAAAAGTAAATAGAATTATTTACGGTAGCGATACATATAATGCTAAACAGTAAAATCTAGAAAAAGTACGATGAGCTGCAATTAAGGATGGCATGCACATCAACAAAACATGTCATTACCTACGACCACTGTTATGGGAAATTGTCAAGTCGCATCAAGAAACCGGTAATCGACAGTTTACTGTACTATTGACAATAAAAATAACGCAAACCAGTAATTTAATTGAGATCGTTGTGTTTGTGCATACTACTTATTTAAACTTGGTTAGTAACTTGGTGAAGTTACTATAAATTAAGTCTCATACATAACTAACTACCATTCTACCATAGATTTAGAAGAGATTAGCTGTGTCCCACGGTAACACCATTTTTAAACCCCACATGTAAGAAAAACAATATAACAAGAGTAATAAAACAACTTTTGGGCTTCAGATATTTTCATCAGATTATTTTTAGCAGCTTGGAAAGCTTTAAAAATGCAAGAGAGAGATCGTGACATCCACATCCACCTTTAATTGAGACAGACGTAGATTAATTCTACATGTTTAGAATTCCTGTTTCACATAGAAATGCTTTCTTTTATCCGGCGTTTATATATTTATGTTATTAAAAAATTTCATTTTATCATGGTAAAAACATACCACGCTGTTTGGCCTACACATTATTCTCTTCTGCTGTTGACTTTGCTACGCGATATCTTAGACGCCTTTACCTTTTACTATATCCGTGGATAATAATATGTGAAATATGAAGAACTCCATAAAAATTAATTCAATCCTGTGTACTTCGTAGTAATTAAAAATACTTGTTCACATCAGGTAGAATAAAAGAGGTTCGATCATTGTACAGATAGGCAGTCAAATTAAATGAAATGCTCATAATTGAAAATCTTTATCAAAATTTAGTCAATATTGAAATTTACATTGTTCACACACGTTTAATGGATCCGCGCCGGTGATTAACGATGGTGGTTATCAAAAATGAATTAAGGTATATTGATCGTCCCTCCCTACGGAATTACTGCTATTTCTAAATCACCGATGTCTGGCTACTCGTGCTTTAATGGTGCGCTTAAATTTAATCCAAGTTGTGTAGGTAATGTTATATATGTTAGGTTTCATTTTTTTTTATATATTACTTAAGACAGGTTTTCAAACTTATAGCATTCGTATTTTTTTCAGCGTAAAAAATGATGTAATGGTTGCATTAATAAATGAAGACTTATTTGTTACTATAACAAATGTCTGCATTTGTTTCAATAACAAGAACAACGCTTTAGGTCTCATGAGAGTTAGAATCCCTTATCCACATTTTCAGTTTTAATTTAAATTTTAAATGTGTTTTTACACATTACATATATTTCTTAAGAAACGTATATTTTTTTTCACGTATCCATTACTCAATAGATACGTGAAAAAATATACGTTTCTTTGAGGTGAGAAAGAATGCACTTAATTGCTCTACATGTGTTTTTGCCATACACGCGCGCTTAGCAAACCAGGCTGAGAGTTGTATTCATCGTAATTCCCTTTAATCATGATTTCAACTACAAAAACCTACTGCTGGACATAACTTTTAGATTTTCAACTTAACTTCCAACGCTGCAAATAGCATCCAGTAGGCGGATGCGCTATTTGCAGCGTTTAAATCTCTTCTTCGTTAGAGCGTGTTTCCCGGTTACACCTTCTGATTATTACAATAGAGTGACTGCCGTCTGAACAGCGTTTAATCTGTGGTTTCCATTTCAAAACCTTTTTACCCATATGCCATCGATGTTTTGCGTGCTATGTGCCCTGTCAATTCAACTTTTCTGTTTGTTACTAGAGCACCACCCCGCCTAGACTGGTCTTCGATTCCGCAATGGTGGGAGTCAGCTGTTCCGCCATGCCCAGCTCACGACCATGAGAGACTCCGGCCCGAAGTGGTAGCAGTGCCACCCCTGGCCGCGCCTGCAGCGTCTTCGCACTCTACTTCCACTGTTATCTACCCTGAGGCTCAGGTAAGGTCAAAATAGAGTTTGCATTAAATATTGTAATTAAAATTATTATATTGACATAGTAGATTAAATATAATTTCATCATAAAGCAAATTAAATGAGAGTAGAGTAATTAAAAATCTACATTTTCACGAATTCTTAAGGCTTAGGGGCTTATGGTTTTCTTACGTGTTAAAGAACAGGGTTCTGAAATTACATAAATAGTGTCTAATAATAAAATAACATCGATCAATATGTTCAAGAACAGAAAATTAGCTATTTAACATATCACATAGGTCAATAGATCGGAAACATTGAATGATTTAACAGTGACTGATTTAGCTTGACCTAAATACTTCTATACAATTGATAAATACTCGTAAATTGAATGTGACTATACTAACACACATTATAGGAACGTAATTCCCATTTCTTCAATAAGTGTGTCGCCAGGTCATAAAACAATATGCAGTATTTGCATGACTGGAAATAATACAGACTGAATGTTTCCGATTCATGGAATATACTCGTACCGACTCCTGGAAAACGTTAGTGGAAATTGGTTCTATTATAAAAAGAATATAAATCAACTAGCTGTTGCCTGCGGCTCCACCCGAGTGAGACTCAGTTATATCTCACTCAAAAGTAGCCAATTTGTTCATTGAATACATCATCATCATAAATTTAAGAGCTAGGGTCTTGTCGGTATCGGGAGTATATCCATTTTTGTCTACGAGTGAGTATCATTTGCCAGTTCCTTTATTTCTTGATACGACACGACGTTTGTTTCCTCTTTTATCTGTTTCATATAACTATTCCTTGGTCTACCTGGACCCCTTTTTCCTTCTATCTTTCCTTCAATGATGTTCTTCATCAAATCATCGTGTCGTATCAAGTGTCCTAACATGTTTCCTCGACTGTTCTTAATTACTTTTAAAATGCTTCTCTTTTCTCCTACTCTATTTAAAACCTCTTTGTTTGTTATGTGTTCAGTGCAATTTATTCTTTCCAATTTACGCCAACATCAAATTTCGAATGTCTCTATCTTGTTTATTTCTCCAAGTTTCGGACCCGTAAATTGCAATGCTCCAGATGTACACTTTGAAGTCTTTTTCTAGTAGATTTTGAAATTTTAGCCGTCAAATAGTTTATGAAAAGCCTTTTTAGCCATGGCTATAGACGAAATGATGAATCAAAAGAGATCCGTTTCTAAAAACGGTACTTACCTACATTTTTTTTATTATACTCAACTTATTATTTATTTTTATTTTTCCAGATTGTGAGCGAATCTATCGGCATCCCAGGCTCCTCAGTGAAGCTGACCTACCGTTCATCCCAATCAGCCGGCTACTTGTCGTGCGTGCACGTGCAACTGACACGCCGTGTCGTGCCCGCTTCTCTTGCACGCGTGCACGTTCGTGTCGAAATCGAAGGTTCTCTACACACGCACTCTTACGAAGCTGATCCTGATTTGACTCATGTGTTTGCGTGGAACAAACGGAACGTTTACAAACAGAAAGTAAGTAGCCGGGGGATTGTTTTCTTAATAAATGTTAAAAACATATACAAATCTTCGTACTGCGTTTGGTGTACGTAAATAACTTGCACTGTTGTTCTACGAGTTTTTTACTGAGGTTGATGTTTTTACAACAAATTAATTTTTACAAATTTTAGTGTTATAGTACCCCTTTTGCTTATGTATTAATTGTGTTATGCATGAGTGAGTATCTTCAATATATCTACTTGCGTATACCTGAAGGAAATTTTTAATAAATGCATAGGATACGATACTTATAACAAAAAGCCCATTGAAAACCCTATAAATATAATAATTTATTTATAATTTAAACGCAGGTTAAGTCGAAAGTATGTTTTTGTTAGATTAAGCGCATCTTCAAGTTTATAAATTTTTGTTTATAGGTATACGGCGAAGCTCAAGCTAAGATATCAATCGGTTACGAATACTCATCTTGCGCTTCGATTGTCTGGGAGACACAGACTGCGACCCTGGCTGGTTTCGACGTGGATATATCTGATATCGGTGGTTGGGGTCTTGACATTCATCATCATTATAATTTCCATGAGGGTATCCTGCAGAAGGGAGATGGAGCTTTACTGCATTTGAAACAGTATCCTAGAACTGTCCAGGTAACTAATTGCACAAATACAATACCTACAAACCCATTGGTAATATATACCCACATAATTTAATATTGATAGATCAACTAATCGATCTAACTAATCTTTATTTTAGAAATGAAATCGTTGCATATAGTAGAACGATTGGCCTAAAACACATTTTTTTCACAGGTGGTAATGGGAACTGGTCTTCGTCGGTCCCTGGACTGCCCCGACCACTGCAACGGCAAGGCAGCGGACTCTCGTCTCCTGACACCCACAGCGTTAACATCTGGACCAGATGGTTCATTATATGTAGGCGACTTCAACTTTGTGCGCCGAATCACTCCAGAGGGTGTCGTCACCACTGTTCTACAACTAGAGTAAGTAACATGAAAGTTGTATGTGCGCCACACGTTTCACAAGCTAGAGCATTCATACATTATTTTGGTGACTAGCTTCGATTTAGATTTAAAAGTTGCATTTGATTTCAGAACAACACAAGTCGCCTATCAATATTACATCTGCATATCACCAGCCGATGGAAATCTGTACATATCAGACTCGGAACGACACCAAGTCCGCAAAGTATTACTTTTAGAAAAAGTTCGCGATCCTGCACTGAATTCTGAACCCGTTGTTGGGAGTGGAGACCGGTGCGTCCCGGGTGACGATTCTAACTGCGGTGATGAAGGACCTGCTATCAAAGCAAAGCTGGCTCATCCTAAAGGTTTGTTTTTACAAAATGATATTTCATTAATTGTGCCGTGTATTAACAAGAGCGAAAATCTAATTTGCTTAATCATATTTACAGGTCTTGCTATTGCAGCAGACAGGACTATGTACATAGCCGACGGAACAAACATCAGAGCAGTTGATCCAAATGGTATTATACATACGCTTGTTGGTCACCACGGTCATCATAATCATTGGTCTCCCGTTCCATGTCGCGGTGCCATACCACCATATGAAGCACAACTACAATGGCCTACTGGAGTAGCCTTATCTCCGCTGGACGGATCACTTTATTTCATTGACGACAGAATAATCCTCAAACTAACGGTAGACATGAAAATCAAAGTGGTTGCTGGACAACCATCTCATTGCCGACTAGGGAGTGATGGTAAACCGATCAGTAAAGTTACTAACAAAACAAACACGGACTTCAGAGAAGATTCAAATCTGGGTACGATATTAGCGATTGCTTTTGCACCGAGTGGAATTTTGTACGTAGCCGAATCTGATTCTAAGAAATCGAATACTATAAAAACTATCGATCCATCTGGTAAGATTATGCACTTCGCTGGAAAAGTACAGGAAAATTTAAAAGAATTAAGCTGTGAATGTAACACATCTATGTCAGCCACAGTACTGCCTACAAATTCTAGAGACGAAGGAGCAGGTTGTCCTTGCAAACTGAGTGTTGTGGCTGGCGATGAACCACCAACAAGCACTGAAACTCTATTATCATCTAATGCGAAATTCCAAACAATATCTGCTCTGGCTGTGACACCTGATGGTGTTCTAAATGTTGTTGATCAAGGTAAATTGTCTTAACTTATTAATATCTCTGACATGATAATGTTTAATTTGTTAAGAGTTCCAAGTTATCAAATGACCATTTTATTTCAGGATCGTTACACATATTAGCTCTTAAACACTATCTGCCATCCCATGACGAAAACGGAGAATTCAGAATTCCATATCCGCCGACATCAGAAATCTATGTGTTCAACCGCTACGGACAACATATCACCACAAAAGACTTGACTTCTGGCAAGACTAGATATTCCTTCCTATATTCTAAAAATACAAGCTTTGGTAAACTGTCCACAGTTACTGATGCTTCAGGAAATAAAATACAACTTCTAAGAGACTATAGCAATGTTGTCAGTTCTATAGAAAATACTCAAGATCATAAATTAGAATTGAAAGTATCTGGTATTGGATATTTGACAAGGATAACAGAAAAGGGAACAACAGAGATTGAAATGGATTATGATGCTAATACAGGACTACTCAATAGCCGATCAGGGGTATGTTTTATTTTACAGCTAATTCTTTATCTCTAATTTTAACGCAAAATGAAAAGATTATTCAAACCCCTAAAATATTTTACTAACATTATATTTTTTTATTTGTCCTCAGGCTGGAGATACTGTTATTTACAACTACGACGAACTAGGTCGCGTCACAAAAATAATTATGCCTTCAGGAGAACAAGTTCAAATTTCGTCAGGCTTAGCCAAAAATTATGGGCTAGCCGTTACTGTCTCTAACCCATCAAGTACTATTCCTGTTGGTGTTGCCAAGAAATGTGAATATGTACTGCATGGACAAACCTTTAAACAAATCACAATAAATAACGGAAAACAAATTACTGAAGGTAGAATTTATACAAACAATACGTTAGTCCTAGACACACCATGGGGAGGAAAGTTTGAAAGCATTGCAGCCGCTAAACATCCTCTATTAGAAGCTGCTCTGCCTATCGAAGCTGAAATGCTTCATATGTGGTCACACCAAACAACCACATTTGGCGATGGCCTCATAAACAATATGTATTCCCTTTATACACTAGTGGGAGATGTAAGAAATCCACAACAAACACTGAACCGTGAGATTTGGGTTAATGATTCTAGAGTTCTAATCATAGAGTTTGATCAGTTCAAGAGCCGTGAAACTTTCTTTAACGCTGACAGAAATCCTCTATTTTCAATTTCCTATGACGTCGCCGGATTGCCGCTCTCGTTTACACCTCATGGCGCTGGCGTTCCTCTAAACATTTCATATGATAGATTCTACAGAGTAAATGGATGGAAATGGGGAGAAACTGAAGAGACTTACAGCTACAATTCTCATGGAATGCTAGCAGAAATAACGAGTCCTCAAGACGGAACAAAATTCATTTACTATAATGAGGGCAATTTAGTTTCTAAGATCTCCTTAGCCAGCCAAAGAAATTTCAAATACGTTTACGATAATGATGGAGGATTAACTCATGTTATTTTGCCATCTGGAAGCAATCACTCCTTCAGCGTACAACCATCTATAGGATTTTTGAGAGTGACATATACACCACCTGGATCATCAAAAAAATATTTGCAGCACTATTCTCACACCGGTGAACTTTTGCAAACAGTATTCCCTGGTGACGGGGCAAGAGTAGTGTACCGTTATTTCACAACAAACAAAGTTTCCGAAGTGGTTCATGGTGACGGTCAAACCCAAATACACTACGCCGAAAATAGTGGACTACCATCAGAGATACTGCACGTAGATCGGGATGTAGATTACCGATGGGAATCTACTTATGCCGGTGGCTTACTCATGGAAGAGAGACTCGATTATGGAGCTAAGACTGGCTTAAGCAATGCTAAAATAATTTACGAATACGACAACAATTACCGCATCACGTCGGTTCAAGGTCGTATTGGTGGCCAAACTCTAATTCCACATCATATTATCTATAATTTAAAAACAGGAGAACCTGAGATTCTTGGACAGTTTACTGTATCAAAGCAAAAATGGAATGAGACATCCGTTTTCGATGGAATTGCTATGTTCTCTCGTGCTCTCAATGAACAATTCTTAGAAAAGGAGGTGACTGTCAATATTCATAGAATGGAAGTATTCCGAATGGAATTTTCATACGACAAACACGGTAGAATTTCTCAGACAAGAACACATACCAGGAATGTAGGAGTAAATACATACACAAATGTTAAAAACTATACATGGGATTGTGATGGTCAACTGACTGGCCTCGAAGCACAGGAACCTTGGGGATTCAGATATGATGACAATGGTAACATGCTATCATTGACATACAGAGGAAATACTATACCCATGGAATATAATGACATGGATCGCATAATCAAGTTTGGTGAAGGTCAATATCGATATGACAGCCGTGGACTAGTTTCCCAAAATGCTAGGGAAGAGAGATTCCAGTATAATTCAAAAGGTCTTTTAATAAGAGCTAGTAGACGTGGAAGATTTGATGTTCGCTATTACTATGACCATTTAGACAGGTATATGTCAAAAATAATTTTAGTATAAAATATATAAAAGCTACTCAACTTTATGTGACCGCATTTTCTAATATATACATAATTTTTCTTTCAGACTTTCTACTAGAAAAGACAACTATGGTAATGTTACCCAATTTTTCTACACAAACAAAGAGAAGCCTCATGAAGTCAGTCATATTTATTCTCCGCGTGAAAATAGATTCATGACTTTAGTTTACGATGACAGAGGACACCTTATCTATACTCAGGTGAGTCAATGTTCATGTTTCAAATTAAAACATTATATTTATTAAAACATGTTATTTCCATTATATTTAGTATTCCTATGTCTAAATTTCCTTTAATTTTAGGTCGCCCGTCATAAATACTACATTGCCACTGATCAATGTGGCACGCCTGTAATGGTATTTAATCAATATGGAGAAGGAATTAGAGAAATTATGAGATCTCCATACGGCCACATCGTTTATGACTCAAATCCCTACTTGTATCTACCCGTGGACTTCTGTGGAGGTCTCTTAGACCAAGTGACATCATTAGTGCACATGGCCAATGGAAAAGTTTATGATCCACTAATTGGACAATGGATGTCACCACTTTGGGAAAACTTGATAGAAAGAATCCATAATCCGACTCAATTGCACCTGTACAGATTCAACGGCAACGACCCTATCAACGTGAGGCCTCATAACAAAAAACCAACAGGTAATTTTTTGACATACATTACCAACATTAAAGAATATTTGACTTAGAAATTATAATTTCAGATTTTTTTCACAAAGGAAGACTGTATTCATTTAATTCAATCCCTTTTCATCTATAAGATGTATATAATTAACACTTAACACTCATGTATTTTCATTTGTCGCAGATCACTTATCCTGGCTGAAACTGCTAGGCTACGACACCAAGAGCCTGGCCCCACAACTATACCCCGACGAGTTACCTGGAGGATCCGTGCTTCCAAGTATACCTCAAGGATGCCCTGTGTGGGGTGTTGCCCCGACCGACTCCAGCCCTGGCTTGCCATCGGCCATGTCATTACTACCAACTGTAACCATTGAATCTGGGTTCCTGTCCCATATGTCTAACAAACGTATAGCAGACTTCAGGAGCCTTTCTATACCTGCGATGTCTGCTCTAAAAACGGATGCACTGAATCTAGCTCCTAAACGAATTGGCTCAGACTCTGAACCTCCATTTGGAAGAGGAATTCTTGTATCACGGAACTCACGAGGTAGAGCTGTCGTTACTGCTGTGCCTTCTGCAAACGCAATCTACAAAGATGTGTACACGTCCGTATTCAACCGCTCGCATCTGCTTCCTTTCTCCTTCGTCGTTCATGGAGACCAGCAAGATGTATTCTATTTTGTAAAAGAGGAGACGTGGCGAGCCGCTGACGATAAACAGCAATTAAAACGTATGCAGGGTAAATTGAACGTTACGTTCCACGAGATAGCCGAAGGAGGAAGATCGTATGCCGACGTGAAAATTCACGGAAAAACAAGCATAGTGAATCTGCGGTATGGCACAAGTGCCGAAAGAGAAAGACAAAGGTTGTTGCATCACGCACGCGCCGCAGCGGTGCGCAAAGCGTGGCACAGAGAGCGTGAGGCGTTGCGAAGCGGACTCGGCGGATCGCTGGACTGGTCAGCGGCTGAGCTCGACGAGATACAAAAGGCCGGTTCCGCGGTCGGCTACGAGGGCGAGTACGTCCACGATGTGGCGCGATATCCGGAACTAGCGGAGGACCCCTACAATATCCGCTTCGTGAAGAAGCGCGCTGACCGCGCCGAACGGCGGCGGCGGAAGCGCGAGGATTGCAGCGCGCCCTGGTGGCTCGCATGGAACGATTGCTAGTGACGTGCCGCCATCCATATGCCAAATCGAGTGAATGAAATCGACGCGCGAGTGAACGGTGACGAATGAAACTGTGAGTGTCTGTGAATATATTTTGTAAATAGTCTCTATTAATTGTTAATTGTTGATGTATGTATGTACGGTAGACGCGAATCCCTATCGCTATGTAAATAATAAAGTTTAATTTGCAGGGAGAGAATGGACCTTTTGAGAGGACTGATATTAAATAAATGTAATGTATGTAAAAATAAGACGATTTATGTGAATATAAAATTATTTATACTTATTTATCGGTAAAAAAAGCTTCGATTGTGTCCAATGTTCTTATAAAATTTAGATGAAGACTATTTGAAAGAATAAAAAGGCATACTTTTTTAACCAAATAAGCTTGCAGTATAATTAACCTCCCAGACACTTACCCCTTACCATACCACAAAATATCATACACACCCTTTCAAATTTACACAATGAATAATCATATAACAGGTGTTAAAAAACCTTGTCCAATCCGAAAGGAGCATTTAGTCCACAAAACATCCTTAAAAATAATAAATGTACCTACACATTATTTAATGGTTTATTTTGTACAACTTGTGTTATTTACTTTTTTACCAAATATAGTCGTCGCCAAAATTGGCATATATAGGTACTTAATCTTTTCTTTTTGGTAAGTTTTTGCCATCCTAAACATGAATTTACGTATATAATATAAAACCTAATCTCGTTTATATAAAATCGATGGAAAGTTTCTTTTTTATAACTTTCGAATCGGAATATTAAGCACAGTGATTAAAGCGTCAGACATTAAACTTCTCAAAAAGGTCAAATTATAAACTACTACTGTTGATTCATCTACGTATCATACTGATCTTTAATAAAGTGGGTCAAAAGAGGTTTTCATCTCATCTAATGTAAAAAAAAATCCAATGTCGCGAAAGAGCGAACTAAACGTAATAGAATAGAGCTGTTAATGGCACTATGGTGTTATATAAAATAAAAAAATATGTGTAAAAGTTATTTATTTATGTCCGAAACATCAATCTCTGAACAACATACTCAAGTTAATTTCACAATATCAATTTATACACAGATTCGTATCAACGCATTCATATAAATTTTATTATTCGACTCTGAAATAGTCAGAATGCATATCACATCTCATTCAAAATAATATTTACAATGCAATATACGACAAATCAAAGTAGACACCACTGAAAACATACAATCATCGAACTTAATAAAATTTAATTATGTATAAAAATCTCCATTAAAAAATATATACAATAATAATTTTGTTATCTCCTAAAATAGACATTTACACGTTTTGCATAAAGTGTATTTTACAAAAAAGTCATTTACATATTGAGCTACATGACCCTAAACAAATGAGATCAACAATTCGCACGTTTAGCTCAAGCCCACACTAGGACAGCATACAGAATAATGCTTTATATTAAATCGAAAGACAATTCTACGACCATCGAGGTGGTTGTATTGGGGCAATTTATCTTATCGATATGAAATCAAAAATTTCTCGAATCACATGATCTAAAGTCTAAAGTGAGGTAAACAGAGACGGTATTTTCTAAGTACTTACCAAATTACTTTGCGTGCTTCCGCCGCCAGTTAGTCCATACAAACTACTGCCGGCCAGCGCAAACTCACTACTGTTAGACTCAGCATGCCCGCCACAATTAGTTTGCCCACACATTCCTTGCGACACTTGTTCTAACAGTAGTGAGTGGGCGCGCGCAGCAATTTGCATAAACTCGGTGGCGGAAGCACGCAAAGAAATTAGGTAAGTACTTGTAAGTTCGACTTATGCAAAGTAACGCCAAAATCTATTAAATAGAGTAATTTCTTTAAATCATACAGAATTTCATTTAAAATCTTTAAGAGGATATATATTAGTAGATATGCAAAATAGCTATCGAAATTATTTTGTTAGATAATGTCCCGGTATGCGCCCGAGTTCATGACTTGTTTTACTACTACTAGATGGTGGATAAATAGGATATACAATTCATACATACAAACATTTCGCTGCATTCTAATTACAGTACCTTGCCAGTAGTAGTGTTATAAGGTTTTATTGACATGTGCAAAAAATAGCTTTTTACAAACTCGGCAACAATGTCTACTCCACCTACCAAATGCCCAGGCAATTAATTAAATCTTCTTCTTCATCGTGTCGATGTCTGATAAATCCATACTAATATTATAAATGCGAAAGTCTGTCTGTCTGTCTGTCTGTCTATCTGTCTGTCTGTCTGTCTGTCACCTCTTCACGGCTAAACGGATGGACCGATTGGGATGAAATTTGGTAGGAATGTAGTTAACGACCTGAGGTCAAACATAGGCTACTTTTGGACGCGATATAACCGAGTCCCACGCGGGCGGAGCCGCGGGGAACAGCTAGTTATATATAAATAATTAAATAAAAGAAGAGGATTATTACTTAATTAGGCATGTCACGGAATGCCTTTATGAACACATCTCTGATAACTAATAATAATAGCAACAGTGTATATAGGTACTTTTACGTATAAAATTACAAAACGAAACTTCTTGAAGTTTAGAGTTGGACGTTTGCAGTGTTCTAACAAATGCTATCGGAGACACAATTTGTGCGCGAGTCTTATTATCAAGGAGAATTTGTTATGCAAGACGAGTCGTTAGCACAGAGTATGGCTAAATGGCGATGTCAGTGAAAGTGGCATATGTATGAGATGAGACAATTACAGTCTATGTAAAACTAAAATAAAAAATCTATCCATGATACTTCACCCCAATGAACATTTAGTTTAAATAATCTTCTTATACAATTCAGCTGACAACTAAATTTGTATAGAAGGATTTTGTAATGTTCCCTGGGGAAAGATATACCATATCACAGACTGCATCGTATTAAAATTCACGTACATTAATGTCGGAAGTACTTGGGGTAATATTGTCGTCAACCTATGTCAACACCACATTTCATACATTAGGCAGAACTTGACAGAACAAATATCAAATAAAGAAATTCTACATAAAGAGAAAAAAGATATAGGTATATCATAGTGATTCAAAACCGAAAAGGAAACATTTTGGGACAACTGGTACGACATTACGGCGGAGAAACATTATAAAAGGAAAAAAAAAAAAAAAAATTAGTCCATATAGATAATAGCAAAAATTTGCTAATATTGAATTGACAATGTTTGTTACAGTGTACAAGAAATAAATAAATAAGATAAAGGCATAGTTACATAAAGTTAATAAAGAAGTGAACTTAGTTGTGTCGTATTTATAAAGAAAATCGGAATGCACAAGCCTGGCTCCTTGATTGATGAAGATGATGAGGGTGATTTCAGGCAATAACGCTTTATTCGTCCAGTAGCCATAAAATGTGAAATTACATCAATAAACCACCATACTCTACGCCAGCCTTGCATGCAGAACAAACGCCTCAGTGAATGCAAAGGAACACCTGTACACTGTCGTTGACAATATTTCTAACACCTAGAGAGATTCCAGAAGCGATAGCCTTTTAGAAGTTTGCAATATCCCGCTCGCAATCCTGGTCTGGCAGTTTACAGTCTTTGACATGCGAAGTTTATTATAAAAGATGAACTCTAAAAGCCGATGCCGCCATGTGCTCTATTCTAGTTTACATAGATAACATGAACTATATGAATTGGTTAAGTAAAATACGATTTCAAATAACAAGCATAAATTGTTAATTATAAAATAGCCGTTCGTTGTACTGACATTGCACGAATATCATCAACGAAAGAGAACAGTCGACATACAACACAAAGGTTTAAAAATCACTTTATTCTTATAAGTCAATTAAGTGTGGTATAGCTATCTACACACAGTTTATTATGCAATCATATCACTGCTCAAGTGCAGAAAACTGGCATTTTGAACACAAGCATCAATCATAAGTTATGATTCATAACCAACTCTATAGGGTGCATTGTTATTTTTTTTTTTACTTTCGACGTCCATATTGATCCTAGTATTTTATTGAGTATTTTAAAATTCTGTGAGGTTAGGTATACTATTTTTATGTTTAGATAAATAATTTAAGAATCACAAGACTCACGGATTAAAAAAATTGAACTTTCCGAACGACCATGTCCTTTACTATTTGCCGGCATAAATATCAAATTAGTGTTTCATGGTTTCATTTCATTATTATTATATCTTTATCATCTACTTATTCTATTTATATACACTATTCACTATCTGTGATGCTTTATGCAAATCTTCAATATCATACACTATATACAATCAATATAACAACGCACATTTGAATCACTTTAAATCTATTGTACTTTATTGACTTCGGACAATTTTGTCAAGTCAAAAAGTTGCGAACTAACAGTTACTTATGTTTTAATACTGATAATACGATTGGTGTTACGTGTATTTAAAATTCATGATTTAAGTACCAATTTAAAAGTGGGCATTAGACGGACAAACATGAACATATTAAATTTATGATACAGTGAGCGCATGCGATATTCAGCTACTAGTTACTATAGAGAACCGATTTCTATTAAAACGTTGAACTTGGTGCATTGAAATTTGAGTCTAATATTATTTACAATAAAATATAATGTATTTATCAAATACAACTTCATTATAAAACAATATAATGCGAATTAAGCAGAGGATAGTCAAGTTTATTCCACTGCGTTCAATTTGTATATAACGCAATAAATAAAAACAAAAGACTTCACGCCTCATTGTACATTGACAGCTTGTATGTAATAATTAATGACAAATAACAATTCTAGAATTCGTTAACAACATTCATATTTACAGTTGTTACCAACAAATATAACAATAAATAAAATTTTATTAGTTACACATTAATATTGGTATTTTTAACACTTTCATAACACTTTAAATTTAGTCACAATTCATGTCATGATCAAATCAATTTTATTTCTAATGTCAAGTTTGTTTGGTATAGAAGTTACATTTCATACATATATTTGTGACCTTCAAAAAATTAAAAAATACATGATTGACATAATATATAGAAGACCAAATAAAATATGTTGTGATACATGATTAAAAACAAAAGTATTTCATCGTCATTATGTGTTTGTTTTTAACTGTCAGATTTGTAAATTATGGGCCAAATTAGTGTTAGTATCTATTCATTAAAAACACATTCATACAGATAAATAAAATCAATGTCTTAGTAGACGCAATCATTATGATTGAATAATTTTGTTACGTTTTTGCGATAGTGACTTAAAATTCCACACGTAGTAGGCTAAAATAATTTAACAATAGTTCGCGTATATACAAGTACTTCACTAAACGGGCAGTGTTAGTTTAAATGTTTACTATGAACTGTCTGTGTTCGATTTCCGTCTCACTTGGTGCGCATTCAAAGTTTGCGCTTGCACCTGAGTTATAAACTGTGTTGTACCTGGAAAAAATATCTCATATTAAACATTCATTTTATCATACCAATAATTCAATTTCAATTTATTTATTGCATTTCATATTGTACTTCCCCTGAACCCCCTGTACCCTAGCACAGGAGATAATACGCATTTAAAAGGTTGTGGCGACACTAGCGCTACAACAAATATCAACAAAAACACAAAACAGATGGCGCTAAAATAGAAAAACTCGAAATTACATTCAAGACAGCATACTACAGTGAGTCTAAATCGCGCTTGCCAAAGTTTCCCCGGATTGAAGCTAATACAGATTTTGAACAAGACATCGTCGGAGCCGCGGTTCCTTCGGCATAACCCGGCTTGCCTTTAACTCGGTCAAGCATATCCCTATTGCTCTGGCCTCTTCAAAAGGTCAATGCTTCTTTTATGTTTTGCAACTGACAAGGACATTTGGCTGGTCTAATGCGAGTCAAAAGAATAAATATTTTTGATTATAAAAGGAAACAACACGAATTGCTCCACATGAATTTAGTACGAATTTAAAATCTACCACAAGAAATTGGTTCTGTAAAGTCGGTTTACGGACGGTAGTTTGACGGGACAACGTCAAACAATACAGTAGTATATTGTATAACATGTTCTTTGACCGTGTTTGCGTGCAAATAAATATATTTCATTTCATATAATACACAGAAGGAGTGGAAGATAGATGCAGCACGGATCGAACTGAGCCGATCGCTCGAGCCAATCATGCCTCTCTCGTTCTTGCCGCGCTATCGCTTGCGGAACGCGACAATGACGTCATCTTTTTCCTGCATGCAGCCCTTAGTATCGAGTTATTAGACGTTGTCCCGTCAAAAAAAAACCTTTTGTTTTCATGTACGAAAAATGTTCTTATCCACTGGTTCAATTGCACCTGGTGGTGTATGGCTGTCAGCCCACTCACCGTGGCTGTTGGCCGGCTGTATGGAGTGTCGCGGCGCGGCGTGTGCGAGCGGCTGCGCGGGCCGCACGGCGCGCGCGGGCGCCGCTCGTCCTGAACGCACCACTTGCACAGTCCCACTACGGACCGCGCCTTTCACACCGCCTGGCATTAGTTGAGCTGAAGACGATTTTTAATGATGAAATAATGAAACCAGGCCTCGTAGGATATTCAGATAAAATGAATGACGCACCATTTATTATCACGAGCAAAAAGTCCCATCCCACCATATGATCCACATTTTGGTGGTTTTTGGGAAGCTGATTAGGGAACACTTTTTAGCACTTGAAAAACTATTTCACCCAAACAAAAATAATTAATCTTTTTCCTATGATCCAAATTCCGGTGGTATTTGACTGAGTAATCGCCTATTTCTGGAGGTTCAGTTTTGAACTACAGCATTTACAAACTATTTCTGTAGATCAATGGGGAACTACTTTTAACTGTATACACATAAATCACATATCCATACTAATATTATAAATGCGAAAGTCTGTCTGTCTGTCTGTCACCTCTTCACGGCTAAACTGATGGACCGATTGTGATGAAATTTGGTAGGGATGTAGTTAACAACCTGAGGTCAAACATAGGCTACTTTTGGGCGCGATATAACCGAGTACCACGCGGGGCGGAGCCGCGGGGAACAGCTAGTATTACATAAAATAACTTACCAATCGGCAGAGACAGTACGGAGGGTTGATTGGTGAGCACTACCGACGTAGTAGACGGCACGGACACTAACAAACCACTCGGCGCTCCTGATACGTTCAGTGATAGGGATATCGGTGCGGGCAAACCCGGTATCTGAACTTGCACGTTTTGCAGCCCTTGGATGCCTTGGAGACCTTGTAGCGATGCAAGACTTAGACCCTGCGAGGAAAAGACATTAAAATCTCCTTGATCACGAATGCCTTATAGTTTTATTCGATATGGTCCCGTCATCGGGCAAATTCAGTATTTCTTTCTAGTGATTCTATACAAAAAAGTTTCCAACATATGATACAAAATAATTATTTTGTAATTTTAGGTACTGATATATTTGAATATACTTACTAAAGTCATTTTAACATATTATCTTATCTATGATCTATGTTTATATGCATCTACGACCAACAGATGGCAGAATAACTTTACATAAGGCGTAACAAATTAATACATGCGACGACCGGCAACAGCGTCGAAAAAAGTAACAAAACTGTGTTCACCAACAAATTTGCCAAGCGCAAATATCTTTTTGGCTGTTAATGACGATATCATGGTATATTTTACTAACCTGCAAATGGCAGACAGGCTGTGGTTGCGCCTGTGGCTGTGGCTGCGAAACAGGCACGGTTTGTTGTTCGGAATTTATTAATCTTTCCAAAAGCGCGCTTTCACTACTTGATACGTTCGTACTCTCGTTATCGCGGGTGTATCCGCCCATCACTTGCACCCCTACGCCCTAAAAGACATTCAATCAAATTATTAACACTTTCGCGGACAGTAAACGAGATAACAAAACAGTTAAATGTTATCTACGTCGAGAGGCGTCAGTGCCTGCGAAAGTGTTAAAGAAGAGCTTGTCTAAATTAAGTGACACAACACAATTCTCACTCTTCAATACATATTCACACTTAGTAAAATGTTTGTGGATTGTGTGAGGGAGGATATGACCAGGAGGAGTGTGACGCGGGAAATAAATATAAATAAATATATAGGGACAAATCACACATGAATGAATCAGGAAATGGCTGAAAATAGATCTAAATGGAAGGAAGTTACATACTGTGCCGACCCCACATAGGAAAACGGGATAAAGTAAAGGAAACTTAGTAAAATGTTTGTGCGAAAGAAGTGGTGTTTCTTAATATCTCTTTTGTTAAATTGGCTGCAAGGAAAATGGACTCTGTAATCCCTGGTTTCAAATCTTCTAAACCGTCCTACTAAACTTTGAATATCTTAAACGTAAATAAAACACTTTATAATTGGAGGATACCGAAGACCGTGCAAAGTGAAGAAAAATCAGGAAAGCGGACCCTGGACTCCGCAGCAATCTAGGAATCGCTAGATTGAGAGAGTAAGATCCGCCCTCGCTTCTAATTAAGCCTCCTGGTTTTTCTTAGTTTCTCTAAAGAATGGTAACACCGCATAAAAATCCATTGGGTGGCTTATAGACGGTAAACAGACTCGGATAACGACTCGTGTATACCATATTTATTGTCTGGCAGACCAACAGCTAAATATTAGACAAAAGTGTTTATATAAGTTTGTTTTGAAAATACTTAACCGATTTCAAACTGTATTTAATAGCCTGATACTTGGGGAAGATTATAAACTGTGGTACATACACACCAGGGGTGGGCGCAACTACGGGAAACAACTAGTATGATAAAATAGGCTGAAGCACTTTGGATCACTTACACTTTGCTCTTTTATAAACTACCTCAGTAATAACGGTTTAGCCATTAGATAGACTAAAGAATGAAGAAATTTTTTATTATAGATTTGATGACGTACCTGTTGAGTATATGTGGGTATCGTGTGAGTAGCGGTGGTGGCAGCGACGAGTCTCGCCCCCGCTATGGACACCCTGCCGACTAGTTTGTGAGCGTCTAGAGTCTCGCCTGAAGCTGAAGACACATGTGTCATGGCGGCTGGCGCACTATTCAGCAAATTCAAAATGGTCGCGTTGCTGTTCGACGTCGTCACCCCACTTTTTGAAGCGTTTTGGCTCGCCGCTGTAATTTTATGAAGATTTTGTGATACAAACGATATTATTATTACTCCATTATTCATTTCGTTATTATTTAGTTATAAAAACATTATAAAAATATAGTGGAGAAAACTCAACCTGACGGTAGTCAGTACTTGAATTAGTTTCGTTCTCAGAACAAAATACGGGCCGTTTACAGAAATACTGCTTTCTGTGTCTGTGTTTTGACCCAAGCCAAGCGACAGTTTTTCTAGGTGATGGTCGAGACTTCACTATAAGTCTGTTCGTACTTACGTCAATCGGAACAATGATCGTGAATCCATACTAATATTATAAATGCGAAAGTCTGTCTGTCTGTCTGTCACCTCTTCACGGCTAAACTGCTGGACCGATTGTGATGAAACTTGGTAGGCATGTAGTTAACGACCTGAGGTCAAACATAGGCTACTTTGGGCGCGATATAACCAAGGCGCACGCGGGCGGAGCCGCGGGCAACAGCTAGTAAATAATAAATCATTTCGATCAACATGCCATTAACGCCATGTGCGTTACTTTAATACAAGTAATACACTAATGAAGTTTCTCTTTCACGGGTTCTTGTCATGAGGAATAATAACATATTCATTGCTAACTAGGAAAGTGTTAGTATTTTATATCCCGCAAAGAAAACTGAACTTAATAGATTAGAGCTTAAAATTTGTCATGATAATAGGATATACGTCCAAAATACTCGAGTAATACTTACCTTGTTGGAACTGTTGCGCAGAATTCATGAGACTCGTAACAAGCGCACTTATAGCGGGGTTGGTAGTCCGTGGTTTGCTGATTGTGGCCTTCTGTTGCGTTGTAGATGTACTGGTGTATTGAATGTTTTGCACCTGAAAAAGGTTTATTTTATTTAAAGCTATCCCGTTTTACAAGGGTACTTCAAGTACATATAAAAAAGTCAATCAAAAAATCTTCTGTCTTTCTTTGTATTTTAAGGGGAAATCTTAAATTATTTTCTTCATGTGCTGTGAATTTTTATCATCTCCCTACATAAACCCGAATCTATAATGTTTTTGTTTCTAATGATCTATCTTAAATACGTAGACATATACATTGATTTGTAGGCCTAATTGTGAGAATCATTACTAGCATTTACATTTTCATAGTACAATCTATTCTCATTTTCTTAACTACCTACTGCAAGTCCAAAACGGTAGTAAAACTGTATGTGTTTAT
Organism: Apomyelois bistriatella; assembly: GCA_947044815.1. Classification (NCBI taxonomy): domain Eukaryota; kingdom Metazoa; phylum Arthropoda; class Insecta; order Lepidoptera; family Pyralidae; genus Apomyelois; species Apomyelois bistriatella. The sequence continues at coordinate 7,877,789 of OX345693.1, forward strand.
CTACTCATAAACCGTGTATTTGCCTATAAAAATATTTAAAATTGCTTTATCATAATTGATTATGATACCTGCGATGTCCCTGCAGTAGACATAAGCGGATGCTGTATGTGAATTATCGCCGACTGCATCTTCTGTGGGTTCAGCGGTTGCTGCGGATTGGTGAGCTGTTGTGCGAGAAGCTGATTAGTCGACGCCTGAAAACAAAAGCAATATTAATTCAATTCACAATTTATAATTATAAGCCACTTTGACCACACTTCAGATATACTAGATACAGGAAAAATAAACGGACAATGAGCAGAAGCTTAGAATAGGCTACTTGACTCATCAATTTTCATGCAACAAATGTTTATTTCTTACAGTATTTGACCCACGAAACCGAATTATATCGATCTCCGGTCGATCGGCATTATAATTTCAATTTCCAATTTACTTAAAATTCGGAACTGTCAAAACGCGAGTCGGCCACCATTCGCCATGATATGACGCAACTATTTTGGTAAACTGGGGTTCAGATCCATTTTTGACTTATGTCATTCGTTTAAAATCAGGGATTCGAATGATTTTAATTCGACAAAACTGCGGAATCGCATAATTTTCATGCGACTCTGTGGCTCTTGGCGAGAATCAAGTCTTAAAAATAGCACCTTACAGAATAAATAGGTCACAAAAATGCAAAAATGGCCAACGGTATTTTCGATAGGATTCTAAACAGTGAACTTTTGAAATTAAAATTTGCTGTCTTAAGAGGTCTCGAAAAAATATGTAAAAAATTGTTTCAATCTAAATAAAGAGAGAATAATTATTTTAAACAAAATACAAGTCAACTAGCCCATTGCTTCTGTTTTTACACTTTGTATACCAAACCTTAGAAATAATTCAAAAATACAGAAATAAAAATGTACAATAATAGTCACCTGAGGCGACAAACGTGGTGTGCTCGGCGACGGTTGTTGTTTGAGCGAGACTTCAGCCGCCACGCTACCGACACTTCCCACACTGCTTACACTGCCCACGCTGCCCACGCTTCCCACACTGCCCACGCTGCCCACGCTACCCACAGCGCCCACGGTGCCCACAGTGCCCACGTTCCCCACTACATTGCCGACGCCTGCTACGTTTGCAATGCTCCCTACTTGTTGTAGCTGTGCCTGCTGTATAAATGAATTAAAATATGAACAGCTAGGTATATAAAATTCCTAATTATTTTGGATTGTATCCATATCTATCTATATCTATACTAACGTAAATTATAAAGAGGAAAGATTTGTATTTTTGTGTGTATGTTTGTAACGAATAAATTTAGAAACTACAGCGCTGATTTCAAAAATTCTTTCACTATTGAAAATCTACATTCATCCTGAGAAACATAGGCTTTATACATAGCTTTTTGCTTTGCCCGTGGTACTTACATAGTATCACGGGCAAGCCGGGGTGGACTGCTAGTTATTATATAACTTATGTGAACTTATTAAACGTAGGCAATATAAGAAATAAAAAAATATGGTACATAAGTTAGGATGAATACCTAATGCTTATTTAAAGGTATTATTAAAAATAAAAGGTAATAGAAACACAAGATTGATTGCGTATAATGGGTTTAAAGTACAATATATAACAATTAACCATATTTTTCAGGTGCATATAAACATTTATAATCTATGTTTTCCCTACACATTTCAAAAAACCTTTATAATAGTAACCACTACTGGGTAGATTTAGCTGGAACGATTTGGTAATCGTATCTGGTGATACAGCCATTAAGAACATGCATAAATATGAAGAGATAAATAAAATAAAACTAACCAGGATTGGTAACTGCCGAGTAGTTGTGTGAGTATTTGGCGTTGCTGCGATGGCAGACGTCCTAAAATAATAAAAGTTGTTTTGAAATATTTTTTTACCACATACGTCTAGCCCTTAACAGAGTTCAGTCTGCGGGGCTTGCAAGCGATGCGAGAAGGAATGTCAGTGACCTTTATTTACTCTTGTTCATACGAACCTGTTTACTAGCTTCTTCGCGTTTCTTGTGGCAAAACACTTAATTTTTCAGGTTGCCTTGAGGCGTTTAGAAACAGCCTAACGACTGCCATCTAGTGATAACAGTCGAGAACAAAAACTTAATATGCCTTGCAAAACTCGGAGGTCTAAAAGAAACCTAGTCGCTTGATTCGCGCTATAGTCACGAACACGCATGCCCTATGCCAAGGCTACCGAGCTCCTCGTATGACGCAATTTAACTGTCTGATTAATTATAACGATGAATGTAATAAATGAATAAAGCCATGGTTTTCCCAAGTCTCTATAACATAAGGGTTTTCAAGAAGGGCGTGATAAGATTTATTTATGGTTTGCAACCCGCTCGTTACACTCCTAGTATTGCAGGCGTCTTATAGGCGACGGTTACTGCTTTTTATCAGCTGAGCCGTAGGCCTGTTTGCCTAGTTTATAGTATAAAACAAGCACCACTGCTATATCACAAAGCCAACATGGATTAAATCGATAAACAAAAAATACGGTACTTAATAAAAAATTAGGATTAGCCAATAAAGACTGAGTGAAAAGAAGTTCTCAAGAGAAAATAGCAGACATATTCCGTTGGCTACTCACAACAAATTTGAAGAGAGACCTTTTTTCACATTAATGATCATTATTTAAGCTTGAAGAGGGACCTTCTTTTACATTTATCATCATAAGTTCAGCTGCAGGCTGTCCACTGCTGGACATAGGCCTCTCTCAAAGATTTCCAGAATGACTGGTTAAAAGCGTACCACATTAATACAAAATTGTTTTACATTATTACAAAATCCCAAGTATTCAAGAAAATTCTTAAAGCATGTATGAAAATAGTAAATATACTTACACTATAGGGACCGTTGTAGCATGTGTTTGTACTGTGGCACTGCTTGCTGCTTGACGCTGAAGAAGCAGCTGCTGACCTTGCTATAATATAAAAGATGATTGATTTATTAGATTAAAAGAATAAACCTACGCTCTGCATAATCCCATAATATAAAATTTATATAGGTACAAGTAACATTACAGTTGACTCACTGCCAATTCATTTATAGAGTGACACTTACTGCGACAAAATAAAGTGCAATTCAGGTCGCAAGAACATATACTTTAACATTGCCTCTCTTTCTGTTGAAGAATTCTTTTCTTTTCTGACTATGTTATCAAGTTCAGACGGGCCTCATCCTACTACTCTTATACAGGCTCGTTGACTCGTTGCGTCTAAAGCGAGAAAGAGACATAACATTTCTTCTGATTTTATCGCTCCGTATGCGACCGAGCCGTACCAATCGTATAATAAAACCCAATACAAAGTAAAAAATAAATAAAAGGGATGCCCTATTCTTTTTCGACTTCTCAGTATAACAAAAAAAACTCCTACCAATTCCCTCATGCTGCCAGTGAATGATACCCTCGGAAGCTGTCCTGGCACGATGTGTTTTATCCGAACAGACTTTCTACCTTCCTCTGTGAATATCTCCGTGAACTGTTGTATGTACTTGTTTGCTTGAACTCGTGAACCTAGAAAATAAATTAAATTTAGAAAGATTGGTAATTTTGATTGTCTTATATGTATTATTTTCAGTCGCAAAAGTAACTTTCTGATGTCTTTCCCATATTGACTTATTTGATGCGACGATTCTCCCCAATCTTAGTAAAAATAAATAAATAAATAAATATATAGGGACAAATCACACAGATTGAGCTAGCCCCAAAGTAAGTTCGAGACTTGTGTTATGGGATACTAACTCAACGATACTATATTTTATAACAAATACATGTAAAGATAAACATCCAAGACCCAGGTGAATCAGAAAAAGATCATTTTTCATCTTGACCTGACCGGGGATCGAACCCGGGACCTCCTGAGTAGCGGTCAGGCATGTTAACCATTACGCCACGGAGGTCGACAAAGAAGTTATTGCCTTTAGGATTTATTGATTTCATTCATACAGCATTTTATCTTGCTAATGTTTATTCGAGTTGCTGTCATATTTTGATAGACAAAACAAATGCTTACCTAAAGTAAATCTACACGCAGCACCATTTCTTTCACCCTCAACATGATCTCTGTCTACATACAACTCCCCAAGGAACTCTTGATCGGACGGTCTTTGTAAAATTGAGAGTTTTATGTGGAAGAATCCAGCGCCCGCGTGAGGCGACGTCTTCTCAGTCTCTAAGATATATTCTTCGAACAGTTGTGGTTGGCAATCTGGCGTTGGTCGCGGTCTCTCATATGCTCGGGCTAAGCGTAATGGACTGTTGGGTTCCGAAGGCATTGCTAGTGATAAAGACTCCATTTTCGGTGGTTCTATTGGTTTGAATACCTGGTACATAGAATAAATGCATTTTAATATTTATTGTTTATAATTTAACATTATTTGTGGTCAAACCATCGAATAAATACAAAGTTAATGTGTACTGCACTGCGTAATTCGGCAAAACTATTTGGAGTATCATCAGATAGATGTTGTCAGTCAAATGGTTTGCACGAAAATAGCCTTTGTTGAGTCGCATATAAATAATCATCAATCAATCTGCGGTAAAAATGATCTTACAGGTATGCCGGAAGATCATTTTTACCACAGATTATTTTAAGGATCCGCTTTCGGATTTCAATTATAGGCTTCGTTTTGTGTCAGATAATAAAATATTTTTGTGCACACTATCGAGGTGAATTTATGAAAATTTGGAAATATGGATTGTATTCTACAACTTGAAATGCTAAGCAGTCTTACTTCTGGTGGTTTCTTAGGAAACTTGGATGAAAGTCTTGTGTGTGGCACAGATTGTCTGCTGTTCTTAGCTCTTTGCTTGTGTATTAACTCGAGTAACTCTAGTCCGTGATAATGTGTAAATTGGTCCAATTTTCTTTTTCTATTAACAGCAACCTGCAAGGAAGAAGAAAAATGTCAGAATTGAGTATAATTAAAATAACAATCGTTTGAAAATAAGTAAATATAATTTGAACCATATATTATGTATGAGCGATACAGGTTTCAAAAATAGATCTGAACATTGACTTCTCATCATGGAGGATAATGGCCGGATAACATTTTTGATATATTTTTTTTTGTAACAATCAGAAATTGAATATATGCTGGCGTTTTACATTTTTTTAACTGAAATCGATATAGTATATTTTGGTTTTGTGGGTCAAATATACCTAAGTAAGAAATAAACATTTAATGCATCAAAATTTATATGAGTCTAATAAATATATAATGTCAGGGTGAATTTGGCTTAAATCAATAAAAAAGTATAACACCTACCTGTGAAAACTTCTTTGCTTGCCGTCGAATGCGTGGAGTATTGAAAAGCCTCGGCGCGGCGTGGAGTCTAGCGGCCAACAAGCCCACCGCTGGCCTCGGATCAAGACAAAGGGGGGGCGCAGCTGCATGCACCAGGGCTGCCTCGACGGCTTCCAACGAACTGCGCTCTTCGCCAGCCAAACCACACCGACCGCCGATGCACATGGCATCCGTTATTATACTCTGATTTTTAAAACAAAAACATGTACATGGTATTTAAATCTACTTTCAATTGGTTGTAAAACTAGACGTAAAACGAATGACTATGACTATTATGAAAGGCAAGATAGAGGGAAGATTGGGATGAGGAGGTCTGAGGTGATCCATAGAACAAGTAAAGAAAAATTGGGAGTGTCAAATGAATCCAACAAAAGTATGGATGGCTCCTCAATTATCATTTGTACTTAAGAATCAAAAATAATATTAATTGATCATAAAGTCTTCACTGACCTGATTGGTGGGCCTAAGAAGTACATGATGAGTATCACAAAGAAAACTAGGATATGCTTGTCTATAGTCGCGGATCTGTGCTATTATACATCCAGAGTAGAAAAGACAGGAGTGCTCAGATTCCAACAAATCCAATAAAACTACAGGCAGTTCCTCATTATCTATGTAACTCAAGAGTTCTTCTTCTTCATATGGCCAACGTGGAGTCTCTATCAATGTTTCATCTTGACTTGTGGATGTCTAAAACATTAATCAATTAGTTTTTTAAACAAGAATAATTTATTTTAAACTAGCTGTTGCCAGCGGCTCCGACCGCGTGGTACTCGATTATATCGCGCCAAAAATTAGCCTTTGTTTGACTCCCGGTCTTTCCATACCAAATTTCATCAAAATCAGTCCAGCAGATAAACAGACAGACTGACAAACTTTCGCATTTATAATATTAGTATGAGTATGGAAGTATGAATACGTATTTCGCCATAGCGAAATAATGTTCATCATTATAATGATGATGGATTATAATTTAACATAACAATGTTCTGAACCGACTTCAAAACAAAAATAAAAGGAGATGGTTTTCAATTTGTGATTTTTTTATTTTTGTATGAAAGGGTATTTCTTCCTATTGGTTGGCTATAATATAACATACATAGAAATACAATAGTCAATAAAATCTTTCTTTTGTGTCTGATTGTTTTTTGTTACGTCTGTAGGTTTTTGGTTTCCCTTAACATGATATGCTTCTTCAGGGATACTTTTTTCATCCAAATTATTACTGCTATATAACTTTTAAAACATCCCTTTGAGCACAACAGCTAGGTTATGTATAAAGTTAAATAATCCAGTAAATTAAATTAATCAAGTAAGTTAATAACTCATAAGTTTTCTCTTCTCTACCTAATAAAATGTGAATTCAAAACTAAAAGAGAATACTTACATTAGCATCTGGTGGATACAGATACTGTGTATTGCCATTAACTTTTAGTGACAAGGAATAGCCTTTGTTACCAGGATATAAGTTGATTATTAACGTATTAAGATTGTATGTAGCCAACAGCTTCTCAAGAAGGTATGATGTTGTCTTTAAACCTTGCTGTAAAAAAGATACAAATAAAGAACCTCCATTGATTTGATTGATTGATTGTAAGGCAGATTAAGTAGGTATGTAGACCGTTAAGGTAGGTTTAGCCTATGAGAATATCGATACCGGAAGTATCACTTAGCGTAAGGTCTTATAGCTCTAGGCTATGTCTACCCCGTACCCATACAGGGTAGCCTACATACGCCAGACATAAAGGACATTTGTTAGCACTATGTAGTGCTAACTATTACATTATCAATATTTCACAAAATATTTACATTATCATCATTGTCTCTGCCCTGTCCTGGTTATTCCTTGGGGGGGAATAAATAAGAATTGTTAGTATTGCTGGGTGTAATTAAGCTTATGTATAGGACCTAATGTTTTATTTCAAAGCTAAGAGAAAAAGAGGCCGGCAAAGGAAGAGATGGTCAGACAACCTAAGACATGCTGCAGGCTAATCTGGCCCACAAAGGGCCAGATTAGCTAGAGATAGGGAAACATGGAAAAATCTGGAGGAGACCTATGTGTCACAAGGACACACTGGTAACAGCAAATATGGCTTTGAAATTGAAATTTAAATAGGGCCTTATGTAAAATTTAGTATTATTTTTGTGACTTATGTCAACCCGCCTTAGTAAGATTGTTGAAAGAATTTTGATAAATTGAACTCAAACTATTATTGATACTAGAGGGGGAATTGACAGATGTTAGCTTTCTAGGGTTAATAATTTTATCACTGGCGACACGCACGACACTGCAAACGCAGTTTACAATTTTTGTCATGCTTGGCCAGAAACTTGAAATTATCTCATCATCATCAAGCGGGACAAAAGGCATGACAGGAAAAGGGCTTTTAGTATAGATATTGATTTAGTAATAAGTAATTAAATATAAATATTTTTGTGCTTGTATGAAAATTCATAAAAATTGCACACTAAGTTTTAAGGCTGCTATTATTAAATAATAATAATTTGAGAAAAACCAATGTTTTATATTTTTTGTTATGAAGATCCTTATATATTTAATTCACTAAAAAAAATATTTAATTTATATTTAATAAATATGAATTACTGTAAATACAATATTCAACATTAATATTAAACCAATTGAATTACGCAATTGTTAGTTATAAGAAACTAGTAGGTAGGAAAAGTATTGAGGTATCATACAAATCTTGTGAATTTTACTTTTTCATTCATTGGTTTAGTATTGTATCTATTATAAGGCAGTCTATTAAATAATTACCAAACCAAAAATTTTTAAATAGCTTTTATAATATTGCTGAGTAATTATCTTAAAATTAAAGCAAATACTTTAGATAGGTCAAATTGTTTGGTTTGTTTGTAGGTTATATATATAGGCTATAAACAAATACACTGTTCATTAAAAAATTCTTGCGAAAATATATTATACTTACAAAGTTGAATTGTGATGGTTCGTCTCTACTCAACTCATTGTACAACTCATGTAGTTTTTTGAACAAATCAAATTTTTCAGTCTTGGAAGCACTAGAACTACTTGAACTTCTCTGAAATTTCATTCTGGTTTCGTCCACAGTTTCAGCAAGGTGCATTTTATCATGGGTCCAAGTCATTTTATGGTCTGGGACACCACTGTCAAATTGTGACCGGGTGTTACTATTTACATGTTTCGCCCGATTTAATATAAGCTGTAATAAAAGAAAGAAGTGAAAAACGCATATCCATGTTTATAATTGTGAAACACTCACGAAAAACAAGGCAAATTAAAAGTGTAGTAAAATAGGTACCTCTGCTTCCAATGCCGCGTGAATTAAACCATCCATAATGTCATTAAATGAAACAAATATGCAAGTGGCAGTTATATTTTTAAATGAATTATTTCATATCAATTGTTTAGGCCGCCGTATTAAGTCATGATTTTTAGAAAAACTAATGCTTTATTTATGTTTCACACTGCATGACAGTAAATAACATGTCCTACGTCCGTCATGTCAACATATTTGACAGTTTGGTTGAAAGTTAGTAGTGATGTCCATATCCATGTGATGTACAAACTAATGGCGAAAATAATCCCACAATATTTTTTTTTACTCACATTATTATTTTCACTATATAAGGCACACATGCACGCATGATGGTTTTCCATCAAATAAAGGGAGTACTCGAAAGGTGAATTGAATCGACTGATTTCCAAATAAAAAATCCTAAATTTTTTAGTTTGAATCAAATACGATGATTTACGATGGAACAATTAAATCAACTAATTTCCAAACAAATCATTGCAAAATTCTTGATATATATTAAAAAAATTAAATTGATTTGTTTGGAAATCAGTCGATTCAATTCACTTTTCGAGTACCATCTCTTTGTTTGATGGAAAACCATCATGCGTGCATGAGCTTGTAATGTGTGCCTTATGCTATCGAAAACCATTTGCGATTAATCTATTGATATCTTATGTGACTTCCTATCATTTCTAAAAAACATCAGGTGGCCTACCATTATCTCTAAAAACCATGCAAGTTCCAGTGAGTAAACGAGACAGCGCAATACATCATATATTGCGCTGTCCCGGGGTTACTACCGTCTCTTAAAACCACTGCACTGCACACAAACGCTTACTCACTGGATCTTGCATGGTTTTAAGAGATGGTGGTAAGCCACCTGGTGGCCTACTATCATCTCTTAAAACCATACAAGATCCAGTGAGTAAACGAGACAGCGCAATACATGATGTAAGGCTACATTAGTCCACATCTCGGAGTCAGACACTGAGTGTGGTCCACATCTCGGAGTCAGACCCTGGGTGTGGTCTACATCTCGATGTCAGACACTGGGAGTGGTCCACATCTTGGAGTCAGATCCTGGGTGTGTTCAACATCTCGGAGTCAGACACTGGGTGTGGCCAACATCTCGGAATCAGACACTGGGTGTGGTCAACATTTTGGAGTCAGACACTGGGTGTGGTCTACATCTCGATGTCAGACACTGGGTGTGGTCCACATCTTGGAATCAGATCCTGGGTGTGGTCAACATCTCGGAGTCAGACACTGGGTGTGGCCAACATCTCGGAGTCAGACACTGGGTGTGGTCCACATCTCGGAGTCAGACCTGGGTGTGGTCTACATCTCGATGTCAGACACTGGGAGTGGTCCACATCTTGGAGTCAGATCCTGGGTGTGGTCAACATCTCGGAGTCAGACACTGGGTGTGGCCAACATCTCGGAGTCAGACACTGGGTGTGGTCAACATCTCGGAGTCAGACACTGGGTGTGGCCAACATCTCGGAGTCAGACACTGGGTGTGGTCTACATCTCGATTTCAGACACTGGGTGTGGTCTACATCTCGATTTCAAACACTGGGTGTGATGTACATCTCGGAGTCAGACACTGGGTGTGGTCAACATCTCGAAGTCACACACTGGGTGTGGTCTACATCTCGATGTCCGACACTGGGTGTGGTCCACATCTTGGAGTCAGACACTGGGTGTGGTCAACATCTCTGAGTCAGACACGGGGTGTGGCCAACATCTCGGAGTCAAACACTGGGTGTGGTCAACATCTCGGAGTCACATACTGGGTGTGGTCCACATCTCGATGTCAAACACTGGGTGTGGTCTACATCTCGGTGTCAGACACTGGGTGTGGTCCACATCTCAGAGTCAGATCCTGGGTGTAATTAACATCTCGATGTCAAACACTGGGTGTGGTCTACCTACATCTCGATGTCAAACACTGGGTGTGGTCTACATATCGATGTCAGACACTGGGTGTGGTCCACATCTTGGAGTCAGATCCTGGGTGCGATCAACATGTCGGCGTCAGACACTGGGTGTGGTCTACATCTCGATGTCAGGTACTGGGTGTGGTCAACATCTCTGAGTCAGACACTGGGTGTGGTCAACATCTCGATGTCATATACTGGGTGTGATCAACATTTCGGAGTCAGACACTGGGTGTGGTTTCCACCACGATGTCAGATACTGGGTGTGGTCAATATTTCAGTCAGATCCTGGGTGTGATCAACATCTCGGAATCAGACAATGGGTGCGTTCAACATCTCGGAGTCAGACACTGGGTGTGGTCTACATCTCGATGTCAAACACTGGGTGTGGTCTACATATCGATGTCAGACACTGGGTGTGGTCCACATCTTGGAGTCAGATCCTGGGTGTGGTCAACATCTCGGAGTCAGACACTGGGTGTGGCCTACATCTCGATATAAGGTAATGGGTGTGGTCAACATCTCGGAGTCAGACACTGAGTGTGGTCAACATCTCGGAGTCAGACACTGGGTGTGATTAAGATCTCGATGTCAAACACTGGGTGTGGTCTACATATCGATGTCAGATCCTGGGTGCGATCAACATGTCGGCGTCAGACACTGGGTGTGGTCTACATCTCGATGTCAGGTACTGGGTGTGGTCAACATCTCTGAGTCAGACACTGGGTGTGGTCAACATCTCGATGTCATATACTGGGTGTGGTCAACATCTCGGAGTCAGACACTGGGTGTGGTTTCCACCACGATGTCAGATACTGGGTGTGGTCAATATTTCAGTCAGATCCTGGGTGTGATCAACATCTCGGAATCAGACAATGGGTGTGTTCAACATCTCGGAGTCAGACACTGGGTGTGGCCAACATCTCGGAATCAGACACTGGGTGTGGTCAACATCTCGGAGTCAGACACTGGGTGTGGTCTACATCTCGATGTCAGACACTGGGTGTGGTCCACATCTTGGAGTCAGACACTGGGTGTGGTCCAAATCTTGGAGTCAGTACCTGGGTGTGGTCAACATCTCGGAGTCAGACACGGGGTGTGGCCAACATCTCGGAATCAGACACTGGGTGTGGTCAACATCTCGGAGTCAGACACTGGGTGTGGTCCACATCGTGGAGTCAGATCCTGGGTGTGGTCAACATCTCGGAGTCAGACACTGGGTGTGGCCAACATCTCGGAGTCAGACACTGGATGTAGTCAACATCTCGGAGTCAGACACTGGGTGTGGTCTACATCTCGATGTAAGACACTGGGTGTGGCCCACATCTTGGAGTCAGTACCTGGGTGTGGTCAACATCTCGGAGTCAGACACGGGGTGTGGCCAACATCTTGGAGTCAAACACTGGGTGTGGCCAACATCTCGGAGTCACACACTGGGTGTGGTCCACATCTCTGAGTCAGACACTGGATGTCGTCAACATCTCGGAGTCAGACACTGAGTGTGGTCTACATCTCGATATAAGATAATGGGTGTGGTCAACATCTCGGAGTCAGGCACTGGGTATGGTCTACATCTCGATGTCAAACACTGGGTGTGGTCTACATCTCGGTGTCAGATACTGGGTGTGGTCCACATCTCAGAGTCAGATCCTGGGTGATATTAACATCTCGATGTCAAACACTGGGTGTGGTATACATCTCGATGTCAAACACTGTGTGTGGTCTACATATCGATGTCAGACACTGGGTGTGGTCCACATCTTGGAGTCAGATCCTGGGTGTGGTCAACATCTCGGAGTCAGATACTGGGTGTGTTCAACATCTCGGAGTCAGACACTGGGTGTGGCCAACATCTCGGAATCAGACACTGGGTGTGGTCAACATCTCGGAGTCAGACACTGTGTGTGGTCTACATATCGATGTCAGACACTGGGTGTGGTCCACATCTTGGAGTCAGATCCTGGGTGTGGCCAACATCTCGAAGTCAGACACTGGGTGTGTTCAACATCTCGGAGTCAGACACTGGGTGTGGCCAACATCTTGGAATCAGACACTGGGTGTGGTCAACATCTCGGAGTCAGACACTGGGTGTGGTCTACATCTCGATGTCAGACACTGGGTGTGGTCCACATCTTGGAGTCAGACACTGGGTGTGGTCCAAATCTTGGAGTCAGTACCTGGGTGTGGTCAACATCTCGGAGTCAGACACGGGGTGTGGCCAACATCTGGGAATCAGACACTGGGTGTGGTCAACATCTCGGAGTCAGACACTGGGTGTGGTCCACATCTTGGAGTCAGATCCTGGGTGTGGTCAACTTCTCGGAATCAGACACTGGGTGTGGCCAACATCTCGGAGTCAGACACTGGGTGTGGTCTACATCTCGATTTCAAACACTGGGTGTGATCTACATCCGATGTCAGACACTGGGTGTTGTCCACATTTCGGAGTCAGACACTGGGTGTGGCCAACATCTCTGAATCAGACACTGGGTGTGGTCAACATCTCGGAGTCAGACACTGGGTGTATTCAACATTTCGAAATCAGACACTGGGTGTGGTTAACATCTCTGAGTCAGACACTGGGTGTGGTCAACATCTCGGAGTCAGACACTGGGTGGGGTTTCCACCACGATGTCAGATACTGGGTGTGGTTAACATCTCTGAGTCAGACACTGGGTGTGGTCAACATCTCGGAGTCAGACACTGGGTGGGGTTTCCACCACGATGTCAGATACTGGGTGTGGTCAATATCTCGGAGTCAGACACTGGGTGTGGTCTACATCTCGGAGTCAGACAGTGTGGTCGACATCTCTGAGTCACATACTGGGTGTGGTCTACATCTCGAATTCTCGATGCCAGACACTGCAGCAGCAGCATCAACTACGTACCCGACTCACTGAGACGTCAACAACTGGCACTTGTCTAAGCACAGATGCTTCGTTTTTGGGAGGCAGTCCTGTGGCGACACTAGCGCAACAACAAACATCTACCAAAGACGCAAAACAGATGGCGTTAAAAGCAAGAAAGTCGCACTTCATACAAAACAGCAAAGTTACTTTGTGTCTAAATCGCGCTTACTAAGTTTCTACAGATTGGATCATAAATAAATACAACCTCCGACAAGACACTGTCGGAGCCACGGTTCCCCAGGCATAACACCTTAGCCTGGCATGAAGATCTGCCTTTTGTGGCGGTCGAGCATATCTATCCCTATCGCTTCCGTCACTCTCTCCAAACTGTTAGACATATATATCGCGTAACACCATTTTTTAGCTATTTCTTTCCTGCTGCTGTGCAAATGCCTCCCCGATTTCTCGTCAGTTTTCACGTTACACTGCAACGTACTTATTTATGTAGTGGTTCTACTGGGAACAAATCTCACTTTTTATCACTAAGGATATTCTAAAGTGGTACTAATGAGAATTAAATTTCCCATTTTTTAGTAGACCCACCAGTGGTACAGTTTGGTGGTAGGTGCTACTGGGAATGAACAGGATTTTAAGTTTCTGGCCAGTCTCACAAAAAAACTTCTAGCAAATGGAAAGGCAAGATGTTGTTTCCTCTCAAGAGGAAAAAAGCACTGTACTAGCCTGTCCTTGTATTTTTGAAAAGAACTTTGCAAGCTCTCAATTGTAAATGTATTTTGTAATTGTAAACGGCTGTAAATTTATTTATTTTCGGTCTCCACAGTAATATATTGTGATAAATCAGAAAAGTCTCATGGACATGGACATAATACATACTCTTACATGTGGTAATAAGGTTTTTTATTTTCTTAAAACAATTTGACCCCTTTTTATAGCACTAAGTTTTTCAACAATAGCTCTGCCCCATATGTAAATTTATGATAGACAAAGTAACATGATAAAACATATGTTTTATCATCTTTCACGACACTTAGCATAAACATAGTCCAGTTTAGAAATAGTGCATTGTAATTTTTTTTTTGATCAAGCAAACAAGGTGCTGCTCACATGATGGAAAGTGGTTACCTTGAGTAAGATTAACTAAAACTCAAAAGTATTTTAAAAACATTTTAATTAAAACTATTTTCATACAACTAGCTATCATTAGATGCCATATGTCTTATAAGATTTGAGACAAATTTGTCTATTTTTCGTACATCCTGTTGCACTTCAGTTTTATACTGGAGACACTGAAAAATAAAATGAATACAATAAATTATGTAATAACGGTACAAAGAGTAATCTTAGGTTACACATACATATTAAATTATAAACTATGTCAAGCTTATTCAAAATAAAGTGGGATTATCAAATGCATGTAATTTTTGTTTAGTAACCTTATTCAAGGAAACCTTTTGTGTATAAACATGGATTACAGAATACTTTAATCCCAATAATATTAAACCAAAACATGTAGGACTATGACTTAGTTGATTCAGTTCAATAGCATTGTCTTTTAAGGTGATACCTCAGTGAACACTAGCGCCACCATCATTTAAAAATCATTATTCACTGAAAACATAAGTTATCAAAAATCCGTGTTATGTAAATAAATAGTGCTTAAATCAGCCACTTTTGGCAGTTTTGCAATTTATAACTATAGGGAACTGTAATTTAATATGATTACAATTAACTTCAGATCCAGAACCATAACAGGGAACCAGAAGATTACATAACAGAGAAATTTGATAACTTGTGTTTTCGGTGAATAATGATTTTTAAATGATGGTGGAGCTAGTGTTCACCGAGGTATTGTCTTAACACAAACAATAACAATTCTTTTCTTATCAGGGAAACCCACAACCTTTCAGATTAGTCAACCCAGCTTAAACTCTTTTCAGCAAAAACAAGTATTAAAGAGTCCAAATAAAGTTTTATTTTATTTTTGTGTCTTCTAAAAGGGAAAATCAATCATATCAAAAAAATTATTGCCTAAGGCTGTGTTTAGTTGACAACCGCTCAATGAGTATTAAATAATAATAAAGTTTTCTACATTTTAACATGTAAATGGCCTAAATAAAATGTATATACTTGTAAATGCGAATTATCGATATGTGTGTTTCTTTTCAAGAAGAAAAAGATAAAGACTAGTGTGAAAAGTATTAACCATAATAACTAAGAATGCACATAGTGTAGGTATAGAAAAGTATTTTAAAATTTTCTTTCTTACACTTAATATTTGCGCAAGCTGTTTGTTAGAAGGCTATTCGTATGGGTATAGAACAGCTTTTACGTATATTTCATTATTTTATAGTTACCTTTTTGTTGTCTGTAATTTTTACAAGAAACACTCCTTTCGAATGTGAATATTTAACACTATACCTAGTGTTTATTGGATCTCGAAGGTACAGCATTTCAGCAGACTTTTCGAATTCCTCCCAGTTAGGAATGTAAGTCATTATGAAAATATTGAATAATTTAATTTTTTGCTTCTGTTGTTGGTCTTAATGTTGGTTAGGGAAATTCAAAGAAAGACAGATTTCGAAGGAAAAAGATTCCGTTTTGGTGATTTGTATTAATAGTTAGTTCACGTATAATTGAAGTTAGTTAAATTGAATTTATTCAAAGTCCATGGAAGCCAAGGGAGCAAACCTTGAAGCAATCCACAAATTAGAAAGAGAAAGAACCAAACATGACATTTTGATATTTTTGACTCATCGCATCGCATCCTCTGACGATCGCATCGCATATTTTGACGTCGTACGTGGATTGACAAATGACAATAACAAATGACATTAGACAGACATTTTTTTTATTTTGTTTAATACTTTTTACGGCCTTGGAAAATAGTTACTTAAAGCCTATTTTGGATTAATGTATTTCAGGTGGCTTACCATCATCTCTTAAAACCATGCAAGAAAAGAAGATGTCGCCTCGCCCTACATCACATTGCATGGTTTTAAGAGATGGTGGTAAGCCACCAAATCATGTGATGATTCAAACCGTGCGTCTAAACAGGGGGGTTACTACCGTCTCTTAAACCCAGGCTACGATTGAGTAAGGTCAGGGAGATATCGCCTTAGCCAAGGAGGTTATTTACTGCCGTCTCTTAAAACTATGCAAAATCCAGTGAGTAAGTGGGATGTCGCATTACATCTTGTATCGCGCTATCCCGCTTACTCACTGGAACTTGCATCGTTTTAAGAGACGGTAGTAACCCCCCTGTTTAGACGCACACCGAGTATTCGGCCTGTCTCGTCTCGCCTTTTTACTCGGTACGTTCGATCTAGGCAAGAGTTTGAGAATTGACACCCATATTCTCAAACGTTTCCTCAAACTCCACTCATCCTCACTCGACCTCAATGGTATTCATAGTTGACACTAGCTTCCTCATGGAGGTGAGAAACGAACTGTCAAAATATAAGGTTGGTCAAGAGGTACATCAAGGAAGCCTCGAACGTTTCGTTTAACGAAAAGTAGGTGCATTTATTGAGGACCAGATTTAAAAGAACTTGTACCCACTGTAATAAGTTCTTTGTGTATTAAATATTTTGTTGTTTTATAATAAATCTATGCCAGTAAGCTAAAATTGAAAAAGAAACTTTGTCAAAAACTCTCTTTACGTCAAAAAGTTAAGCGGTTTACCAACATACAGAAATGAAACGGGACGTCATTCCTTGACTCATCCTCACTGGAGTTTCCCCAAGGAAACAGTTAAGAATACCGTTTTTAAGGAAAGTTGGAGGACTTCCTTAAGGCATCCTCGAATGAGGTTGAGTGGGGGCGACCTATGAGGAAACGTTTGAGAATATGGGTGTGAGAGTGCTATCAAACGATTTAAACTTGATTCGAGTCCCAGCCATCACTAATTTTTACTACTGGTCATACGGTCATACGCATCGCAACCCCAACCCAAGTCCCAACGAAACGAACTTGAACGAACATTGAATTGAAAATCAATACCAATACACCGTGATGTATTCGTCTTTTTAAAATGAGAACGTGACAAATTATTAATTTAACATCGAAGAAACCATTTTTATTTAAAAAAATATCTGTTGAGATTTGATGCTCATTTTTTATTTATTTACATAGTGATGGATATTGTCATAGTTACGGCGTGGTAGAACATTCTTCGCGTTGGAATATCTGCTTTATCTGCAAATTATAATTTGTTAAAGGTGAGTAAAATTTTGCAAATAGTTATAATTTACAGAAGAAATCGTTCTAACCCCAAAAACCCGTTTGAGTTGTTAAAAATGTGATAAACGGCCAATCGGATAATCGACCTTCGCCATTGTCTGCATGGTGCATTGCGTTGATGTAAAGTACCTATAAAACATGGTTAATAATTTTTGGTGCTGTGTAGCAGTTTAATGATGTATTTTATTAGCTCAAGAAAGGGGTAAATCTTAATACAATAATGTTTTAGAATTTCTAACATGTTGGTTTTTTGATTTACATAAACGTCATGAGTCTGTGATTATAAATTTGCTGCTATCAAAATAATGAGTAAGGAATTTCATGTTTATTTTTTTGTATGTTTTATAGATCAATATAATTTTAATTATTGACTATAGTTGACGGTTCAAATACATTAAAAAAATATTTTTATTAATTTCAGTGTACCTACCTACTTCATCAAATAATTTTGTTTTTCTGTTACCATGATCTATTTTCATTTATTAAAGACTAGCATTTACCCACGGCTACGCCCGCGTGAAGTTCCCTTGGGAACAGTGCTGTTTCCCGGGATGAAAGGTATCCTATGTACGTCTTGTTCAATACTCCTAGCTATGTATTTGTGAAATTTCAGGAAGATTGGTTCAGTAGATAGGGTGTGAAAGCATAGTATTAGGCACACATTACATGCTCATGCACGCATGATGGTTTTCCATCAATCAAAGAGATGGTACTCGAAAGGTGAATTGAATTGACTGATTTCCAAACAAAAAATCCTAAATTTAAATTTTTTAATTTAAATCAAGAATTTTGCGATGATTTACGATGGAACAATTAAATCATTTTATTTTTTTTAATTTATATCAAGATTTTTGCAATGATTTGTTTGGAAATTAGTTGATTTAATTGTTCCATCGTAAATCATCGCAAAATTCTTGATTTAAACTAAAAAATTTAAATTTAGGATTTTTTGTTTGGAAATCAGTCGATTCAATTCACCTTTTGAGTACCATCCCTTTGATTGATGGAAAACCATCACGCGTGCATGAGCATGTAATGTGTGCCTTAGTTGGGATTTGTTTTTTGGGATTTCATTGACAGTACTTGAATAAAACATACAAGTAAGTATTATCTTTTTTGTAACAATATCACAATACAATTGAATACATACCTATTATGCTATGCAATCTAAAAATTTAAATACCATACAAAAAATACCATAGTATAAAAAAAAACAAAAACTTTATTTTATTAAAAATCTTTCAAGTGCAAGTCACACTTGCACCCTGAGGGTTCTGTACTCTCTCACAATACTTAATAATTTTAGATTTTTGCTCTCCTGTTTTTATATTTATTTCTTTTCTTAAAATATTTATAGTTAAGATATTTATAGTTTCTAGATTTATCAATACATATAATAAGACACTAAAATGCGAGTGTCTGTACATTTAATATTTTTCAAAAAAACTGATAAGAGTGCGATTAAAAAAGAGTAACAGGAACCAAAAATACAGTTTTTGGAGTTTTTGTCTGTCTGTATGTATGTCTGTCTGGTACGTTATAACTTCGAAAATACTCAACCGATTTAAATGCGGTTTCACAGTTGGATTACATATAATTAGGAGTGTTGTCAAAACTTTGTTTCGTCAAAATCGGTTAAGGGAAAAAGAAGTTATGGTCGATTGAAAATTTACTTCAACCACTGCTTCAAAACTTAATGCGTTTACTACGTTTAATTTAATTTAGATAAGGCTAGGATTTCTACTTTATATTATCCATATCAATAAAGACGAAAACACCTATCAATTTTAATAAAATAACACATTGAACTTGATCGTAAATTTAGTAACATAAAATCTCAATAGATGGCGCTGACTTACTTTACAACTCGCTATGGTTACGTTTTCGCATTATGGTATAGCAGATTGAAATTAACCCTAGCAAATTAAAAAATTTGATGGTCTTTGTCTTTGTGGTTCTTTTGGTTTGGTTCTTTGATTGTTGTCTATTGATTGGTTTGGTAAATGGATGGTTCGGTTCGCTATTTTTAGTTGTCTTGCTTGAATTGAAAATTGAATTTGTTGTTTGACGGAACATACGATCGTGTCATATACAAGGCGGACACAAATCAACTACAAATATTTTAAGGGCAGATACAGACCACTATACTGAACAACTTTTCCAAATAAACTTATATCGAAATACGAAATTTTATTTTCACGCTCCATACTATTTTTCACTCTCCATACTAAACTAGATCAGCCGATTCTCAATTTGTATGGGAAGTCAAAAAAATTTTTTCGTATTTCGGCATAAATTTATTTAGGAAAGTTGTTCAGATGAGTGGTCTGAATCTGCCCTTAAAATATTTGCAGTTGATTTAAATTCACCTGATATAAAGAATTTTAATTATTTTAAATAATGCCTAGGAGGAAACGATCTAATCTGTCGCATCATTCCAGAATAGCTAAAAGCAGAAGGTTAGCTAGATCTCAAGAATCGAATGCGGATAGACAGATGCGACTCGATGAAGATAGGCAACGCCATGCATTGTCTCGGTCTTTAGAAACTTCTTCTGACAGAGAGTCTCGGTTGTCCGCTGACTGCGAGCGTCATGCGTCATCTCGGGCTTTGGAAACGTTTACCGAAACTCAAGGTTTTGGCGGAAATTGTCTGGGATGAAGTGATTTACACGTCATATAACAGTGTTGTGCATCAGGATGATGCTACCACCTATCCTATCGAGTTTTTGAGTTCATTGGCTGCAAGTGGTCTTCCTGCGGCCCTACCGCCTAACTCGATAGCTATCGCTATGGCTATGGTTTATGACGTCATCCTGTCTTTTCGAACTGCCAAGCAAAGCGATATTGCTTTTACACGTATTCTATGGACCAAGACATTGTTTTAGTCTTGGTCTTGGACATGTGAAAGCAATATTGCTTTGCTAGGCGATTCGAAAAGACAAGATGACGTCATAAACCATAGCCATAGCGATAGCAATCGAGTTAGGCGGTAGGGCCGCTGGTCATAACATTACCCTTAAAGTCGGCGTTCCCATTATGCTCCTAAGAAATCTAACTCTGCCTAAACTATGCAACAGGACCCGACTCAAAGTAACGGTTTTGCAGCGCAACTTAATACAGTCCGAAATTCTCACAGGGTGCAGGTTCAGGCGAAACGGTGTACATACCTCGAATACCACTCATCTCCAACAATTACCCCTTTCAATTTAAACGCACCCAGTTTCCAGTTGCTGTATGCTTTGCCGTGACGATAAATAAGTCGCAGGGACAAACCCTAAATGCAGCTGGCATCGACCTAAGAAAAAGATGTTTTTCGCATGGACAACTGTATGTGGCTTGCTCGCGGGTCAGTAGCGCCGAAAATCTATTTTTATTAGCCTTTGAGGGAAGAACTGCTAATGTTGTCTACAAAGAGATTCTTTGAACTTAACTCTGAAACATGATATTTGTTTTTGATTGCATCATTTCATTTCAATGTAACAGGTTACGCGAAAAGCGACCTACACGCGGGCGGAGCCGCGGGTAACAGATAGTTTCTAAATAAGTGCTGTAATATTGCTTGCTAAATTTTATGATTTTAGTTCAACAGGAAGTACCAAATAGGTTTTGACTCCTATCTGAAATTGCAAAATTTAAGAAAATTTGTAACATTTACGCTTATATCTTTCCTTTTTACGATTTCATTGATATATAATTTTGTTTATTTTACAGCTGAAAGATAATGTAGGTCTATGTTATAAATTTCAACTTGATATGTTTAAGTATTCCTTGGAAAAAAGGCATTTTTGTTTTTTGAGGTCCAGAACCCTAGAAATGGAAAAAAAACATTAATAATATTTTTGAAAACTAGAGGGGTTTGTATACATCCTTTGTGGATTAATGACAACATCCTCTAAAGAAACTGCTCTTCTAGCACACCTTGGATATGTGGCATCAGTGCTATGCTATGGTTTGGTTGTATGGGGCAATTGCCCCAATTTATCTCAACTAAGAACTGCTGAGTTCAGTAGTAAACATGAAATTCCTTCCTCATAATTTTTAGTCTAACACTTTTCACTGCAGTTAAGTTCCAATTTTAGTATAATCATGTGTTCTCATTTCCTAGGAGAATTATTAGTTCTTTTTCTTGCTGATAGGTGGCACAGTGAGGCGCTAAACACTGGTAGTCAAAGTACAGAGTTCTATGCTCCGCATTCTTAGAATCGTTCACAGACAAAGGTGCTCACATTGCTGCGGTCTCCATACATTACGCGATATATAACTCTGAATTCTGACCGCCTGTGTGTTCGGCACCATGATTATACTAGTCACTACAAACAAAGTATAAAACAAATTCGCTTTCTCTGCCCCTATGTCCCGTTGTATGCTTAAATCTTTAAAACTATGCAACGGATTTTGATGCGGTTTTTTTTAATAGATAGTATGATTCAAGAGGAAGGTTTTTATGCCCATGCGAAGCCGGGGCGGGTCGCTAGTAAAGAATAAACCAATTGCAATTTTTTTTTTTGCTGTATATCATTATGAATGTATCAGTTAGATTTTGAAAAATAAAATTATTTAGGTGTAGCACTTAATGCCTGTAACTGAGGAATATATTTTTTTAAACATAGCCTTTTATGTTGTCATTGGATAAGTCTTTGTAAATAATGAGGTTTCTAAAATAGTTTTTGATTATTCCAATATTTTGTGAAATATTCCCCGTAAAAAATTTAATATATTTAAGTATAGGTGTCGTGTGCGGTAGTAGCTAAGGGCACTTGCAAAATATAAGAAGAATAGCTTTGGGCGCGGTTTGAATATTTTGAAGTTAAAACCAAACCTTATACCCGGAAAATTTGTGTAAATTGATATTTATTTTCAGATACTTGTTGAGTAAGGTCAAGGATTATACATTATACACCAAAATAATTATAAGTTAAAATGGAAGAAATGAATGGGGAGCTTTATGGGGACGGTTTAGTTAGTTTGGGTGATGAGGGTTCATTAGAGTCAACTGATAGTGGAAAACAAGAGCAAAATTGTAATATTTGCGAGTAAGTACAAAACATACACATATTTAAACTAACTGTGTTAATATGTTGTGTTTGAAAGTAACTCAACAATTTGAACAATTATTTCAGCAATAAATTATGCAGTCCTCGAGTATTGTCATGCCTTCATGTTTTCTGTGAAGCTTGCATAGACAAGTTGATGGTTAATGAAGCTGGAGATTCTTTGAAATATGATCTGGCCGTGGAGTGTCCCCTTTGCAAACAGGAAACTAAGGTATCTATCTACAGGAATGAGTAAACCCATTTCATACATAAAGAGTTTATAAATGTATTTTATTTTTATTTTTAGATCCCTGGTGGTGGAGCAGTATCACTCCCATCTGATTATCTTATTACCAATATCCTAGATGTTTCCTCTATGGATCAATCGGTTGTGTGCACTTGCTGCAAGAGTAAGGAACCTGCTGTTGCCCGATGCACTGATTGTTCTCATTTCCTGTGTTCCAACTGCAACTCTGCCCATGAGTTCATGAGGTGCTTTGAGAACCATCGCGTAGTTCCGTTCGATGCCCTAAGGTCTTCTAAGGAAAAGGCGGCTGTACATAAGCCAATTTTTTGCAATCGGCATGTTGGAGAAAGCTTAAAATTTTATTGCTGTGAATGTGAAGTTGGTGCTTGCACTGAATGTCTCACAGTAGAACATAAAGTTGGTGAGCACCGCTGCGAGAGGATTGTTGATGCTGAACCCAACTTACGCGCTGAACTTCGCAACCTTATTGTGGAAGCCAATGCTCGTGCTGTCGCTGCCGGCAGTGCCTCGGCTAGACTAGATGACGCTCTTGGAGACTTGCAACGCCAACGTGATGATGCGGAAGCGGTCATCAATGAAGCATTTCAAGCTTATAAAGCTGCTTTGGAAAGACGCCGTGAAAAGGCACTTGAAGAACTGGAGCGTCTGCATAAGGAAAGAGAGCTAAAAGTCATGGATTTGTTTGATCGTGTCGATAAAACCGTACAGCGCATAGACTGCGCTTGTAAGTTTGCTGCAAGACTCCTACGTCGTGGCGATGGTACGGAAATCGTTATGTTGAAAAAGACTGTAGCTTCTCAATTCGCTCGTTTGTTGGAAGGAGCACCAGAGTTCGATGTTGATTATTCTTTGGAGTTTATCACCAAGATGGACAAGTTTGATTCTATTACTGAGGAAACATTCGGTGTATTTCGTACTGAAGCTACCAAAGCTGAAGAAAGGAAGCGTGCTAGTGAATCTTCAGCCATAGTTTCTGTTGCATCTAATGCTCACTCTCCTGCTGTGTCGGTGACAAATGCTCCAGTTTTTGATGACTTTCCACTGGGGAATGTCCGCCGTGTCACTGGTGTTACTGGCGTCGGGGCTATTGTAGGAGTACCAGGAGGAGTACCTGCGCTAGGAGTTCCAGTAGTTGGTGCTGTGCCTGGAGTTGGACCAGTTACCAACCCCAGTGTAATTCCGGGAGTTGTCAACGTCAACAGTGCTCCAGGTGTGAGTGCAAATGTAGGTGGTGTCCCTGCTCTGCCTTCTATGGTGGAATATAATTTGCAGCAACTTGCAAGCATTGCAGAGAAAGAAGTGCCGCCAACGCAGCACGCATCTCCTGCGCCATCTTTCACTCTTGCTGAACTATTGGCTGGAGATCTTAATTCACCTCAAGCATACAATAACTTGCAAGCACTTGCAAAACTAGGATTGAATACAGGTCAGTATGTGTGTACAGATTTTAAAATCAGTTAATGTCATGTAAAACTTTTAGTAGCATATATTTAAAACTAGCTTTGCCCATGGGATTTGCTCACATTGAAATTATATTTCCCTTTTTTTCCTTTTCTAATAACCATAAACTAAATTTGTTTAGCCATGTTTATTTTTAGCAACATTTCATTTTAGTTATTTCATCTATATGATTTAAGATTAGTATTTTGTGGTATCTTTGCCTTTATGACTAACGATGATGAATTTTTTTAGAAGTCAATGGATTTGGAGGAGTAGGAGGTGTTGGTGGTATTGGCGGCGTAGGCCCACGTGGTGTTTCACCTGGTAGACCATTGTTAACGGCAGCAGAAGAAGCTGCGCTGGTGGCGCCCCCGGCTCCTCTTGTTCGGGCCACGAAAGCGACACCCATGCACATAAGGTTCAAGTTTGGCCAACTTGGCGGTGGCAAAGGCCAATTCAACTCGCCCCATGGGTTTTGTCTTGGAAACGATGAGGACATTATTGTTGCTGATACTAATAACCACCGAATTACAGTAAGTTTAATAGCTAACTTTTGTCTGGTTGTTTGTTGTCAATTGTATATTGAGCAAAACTAATACCTATAACGTCATGATATAATCATATTAATTCTCTATAAGTACAGACAACAAAGTTTCCCTTTTTTAAACTTGAGATTGAATGCAAGGCTTGAAATACCGGTATCATTTATTTTCGTGAGATACCTAACTGGTACCTGTATCGGTACCCCCATTGCCGGCACTTTACCGGTTTTAATCAAATATGACGTTTTGCATGCAATTATGTTTGCGTGACGAAATACCGGCTCTTATCTGAACAGGCACCGAAATGAATAAAAACCTCTGAAAACCAGTACAGAACCTGTGCTTTTGGTACGGGTTCCAAGCCTTGATTGAGTGAAAATTTATTATTCCCATAGTCAAAACTGAGTAGCATTACGACTACCTACTACTGCCGAAGCCTTTCACGATTTAATACTAAAAAAACTGGGATGAAAATTGGCCATAATATTGTTTATGGGCCAAATTTATTGTCTCTACAATTTTAAAACTATTTTTTCTAGGTATTCGACAAATCTGGCAACTACAAATTCCATTTTGGTGTGGCTGGTAAAGAGGAGGGACAGCTGTGGTACCCCCGTAAAGTGGCGGTGGTCCGTGCTACTGGAAAATTTGTTGTGTGCGATCGCGGCAATGAGAGGTCGCGTATGCAAATATTTACCAAGAATGGACACTTTTTGAAAAAAATTGCGGTAAGTTTTTTTATCTTCATATTTAGTATTCTGACAAAAAGAGTGGCTTGAACGGGGCATTTTCATGATTCTAGTTTAACGGGAAGGTGTTGATTCCCATCCGAAATTGCAAAATTTTCAACATTGACGCGTTGATTTAATTTTGATTCATTATGAAAAGTTGTCATTTTGAGAAAGTGTACATTTTGGGATGTGTTGAAGTTCGGAAAGTAGACATGAAAGACCGAAAGAAACCGTAAGCCTGAGTATATGTTATGATTTTTAACTTGATACATTCCTGCATTCCTCAGAAAAAAAGTTTGACATACAGATGGACAACAAATTGATCTTATAAGGGTTCTTTTTTGCCTTTTGTTGGACGGTACAATAAAAAAACTAGAACTATTCACTATTGAGTAACATACACACAACTGAGCTGCAGAACCAATCTGATTTGAACTTGACATTTTACTCCCCAGGTGCGCTTTATCGACATAGTCGCTGGACTTGCAGTGACTGCTGAAGGGCTTATCGTCGCAGTAGACAGTGTGACTCCTACTGTTTTTATTTTATCCGAGGAAGGTGACCTCATGAGCTGGTTTGACTGCAGTGAGTGCATGAGGGAGCCATCAGATATCGCCATTAGTGGTAAGTGAAAAAAGAATAAATGAAAACATAATGAGCATATACTCATGCTCATTATATTTTCATTTCTTTTAACTTGTGTGTTAAATTTTTTAACTGTGTCAAACATTATGAACACACGAGGTATTATCACGTGTATGTAATGTTGGTTTTTATGTGAAATTGGCTTAACAAATTACAAGTTCTTGATGGTAGAGATTAGTAGATATTATATATTACTAATTACTATTTTGTATTTACTTATGTTTTTAAGTACACTACAAAGACAAATGAATAAGGGAAATACAAATTATATTGTTGCAGGAAAGGAATTCTATGTATGCGATTTCAAGGGGCACTGTGTAGTCGTGTTTGACGACGAAGGAAGATTCCTGCGTCGCATTGGCTGCGAGAATGTTACTAACTTCCCTAACGGCATAGACGTCTCGGATGCTGGTGATGTCCTGATCGGAGATTCCCATGGAAACAAGTTTCATGTTGCAGTGTTTTCACGTGACGGAGTACTGGTCACTGAATTCGAGTGCCCCTATGTCAAGGTACTTTATGCTACTTATTTTTTTTTATTTATCTACTTCATAAAATGACATGTAAATAGTAGGCTTAAAGCCGTAGAATTTTTCTACCAATCAACCAACCAGTGATGCAGAGAAGTGCTGGAGTAAGTGATAAATATGATCATGATGAAATTCTTATAAACTTACTTATACAATAACATGCCTCTTATGTTCATTATTTCGGATTATTAATAAAATGATTTTACTTGCTCCCATAATACAAGTTTCAAACTTTCTTTAGGTTTGGCTTAATCTATGTTATTAGTGGTCTAGGTAACTATTTATACACCTTTATTTCTCAACTTCTAATGCAAGACTGTTTAAAAAACATTGTTTCAATTATATGTATACCTACATTAAACCAATATTAGTAGCGAATAGATCCTTTACCTGTACTCATTGAGAGTGACTCAGGTATGCACCAACCATAAACTTCATACTAGGAATTCATTTGCAGGTGTCCCGCTGCTGCGGCTTGAAGATCACATCTGAAGGATATATTGTCACTCTGGCTAAGAATAATCATCATGTTCTAGTCCTCAACACCCTTTACATTGTCTGAGGAGTAACTCGATGGCTGTAAGTCTGCATACTACAAGATCTCACATTTATTCCCTATATTTTATATTTAATTGCTGTTTTTACAAAGCTTAACATTTTTTGCTAAACCAGTATTCGTCTTTTTCTTTATTTTATGTTAAATTTCAATGTTAGTCTTGAGTTTAACACTAACCATGTGCAGTGAACCTCAGCAAACCCAGATGTCATCTGCTTCACCATTGTTTTCCCGGTTTTGTGGCTTTTTAGAAGCAGCATATAGTGTCACTGCTTATGGATAGATCTTGAAGTCATTGTTTTAAAAGTACTGAATAATTTTGTATATTTATTTGGGTTTATTCATTTTTTTTTTTCATTTTATATGGATGCATTTAGTTGTTAGTATGAAAAATCCAAAGTTTAGTGTTAATTAATATTCATCTTATATTTGTAGTAATATGTATGTATGTTCAGTCAGACTATCACTATATATAAAGGATTATTAAATAATTTGGTTTTGGATGATTAGTTTTCGGTCCTTAATGAATGGCTTATTTAGTATTGATAAAAATATGTAACCAGAATGGGTAATTTTTTGTAAGTGTGCCATTCAAAATGAGACGATACTTAAAAAGCATATTATGTGCATATATAAAAGGGTTTTTTTATATCTGATAGCTAGATTACCTATACTTGGTGGTACTGTTGATGTGAAGATATAATCAGTCATAATATATTTTAACAATTTAAATCTACTATTTGTG
The DNA here is from genome assembly GCA_947044815.1 of Apomyelois bistriatella. Taxonomy (NCBI): domain Eukaryota; kingdom Metazoa; phylum Arthropoda; class Insecta; order Lepidoptera; family Pyralidae; genus Apomyelois; species Apomyelois bistriatella. The sequence continues at coordinate 7,905,959 of OX345693.1, forward strand.
CTAGTATGACATTTAAAAAGTTAATGTTTTGTTTTATTGACACATTAAGCAGTGATTTCACTTTAATCTGTTCTGTAACGTTTCTGAATCTCAGTAGAATGGTAGACCTACAAGTTGGTGAACTATTTCCTATTTAGGACCTGAAACTTTTATCCAACCAGACAACCTTTAACCAAATGTATGTACATACATATTGACTGGGCTGTTAATTTAGTTTTCAAAATTTAGCAGCTGGTATGGTTCCTAGTTCGAGTGAAGTTAAACATGTCAATTAGGGGACTGCGTGGGTGTGTCGCCTCACCTCTTTATTTTATTTGTTGCTAAGATTTAGACCAAAATAAATATCTCATTTTAAAAGTATTGACCACATTTTAAAGCAATCGATAGCTTGTTAGTGTACGAATAGAACGCACAATTTGTTTTTCATCAAAAAATTAGTCTTATTAAGACCAAAGGAGGCGACACTATTATAACGTGCCATCTAGTTTAGGTTAATCTCGTATACAATATTATATATTGTCCGTTAAAATATATTTACCATTTACAGAATTCTTGTGTCTATACAAAATGTTTTTCATGTACTCTTGTTTTGAGAGCCTATAACATATTTGAAAAAAAAATTCGTGAGTAGGCTATTACGATATACATACATAATATAGAAATTCGGTTCATTATAAATTTATCTTAATAGTGAACCACAGAGCTCTATTATTGGAAAGCTGGAGTTAATTAAAATTTGCAATAATTTTGTACAATAAAACTGGGATAGTTAATGAAGTATGTTATATATAAACATTTATGGTATATCTACAGCATTTTCATGTATACAGGACCATTATACGGGTATTTTTTGGCGATTTTATTTTTGTCGATGGATGAATCCAGTTGTCTAGTTTTGTATGTTAATTAATATCGTCATCAAATTAGTCAAAAAGCTGGAAATTGGTTTGGGAACTATAGAAGTTTGACGCAATGAAGTTTAGTTGTCCGCCGCCTTAAGACTGTTTTAGGTAACAAATTAACTTTAAAAAATTTTGTGTACATGATTTTGCTGTTTAAAATTAATTTTATTTGTATATGTATGTATAAGAGGTCGACTATCGTATTTTGTCGCCGAAATGTTACCTATATATATATTTTTATAACTATCCACATTTAGTATTCAAAATTGAAAATTATAACTATTAAAAAATTATGATCTGCGGTTCACAATTCGCGATGCGATCGTTAGATTTCATCCTATAAAAGCATGTCCTATTATATATCATTTAATGAATGGGGCTTTCGGCAAGTAGACACATCGATAATAATATGGTAATAGGTCCATTATAACATAAATTGTAATACACAAGTAATGGTCAGATTCAATTTTTATCTATTTCAAAATTTAGTATCACTTGTATCAAGAATTTTATGGTCTTCCAAATATAAATTAGGATTTCACGTCGAATTATCTATTCCAAATTACAGTTATAGATAGATTGTATTGTTTTCATTTTAAAATGTAAAAAAGTTTAATTTTATTTACATATATGACAAAAGATCGAAACAAATATTTTTGTAAATGGCCATTATTTTGTTTTACAAATAAAACATGATATAGTACTTAACCCAGACCACCTAAATTTAAGTGTGATATTTTATTGATACTTTAATAATTTCTCATTTCTCATTATATAATATGAAGCTCTCTAAATTTGTTACCTACAAATTATTAATCTCGGTGTACGAAACAAAACAATTATAAAGATGATCATTGTGGCAAAAGTAAAATAGCTTGGCTTTGAGTTCACTTGAAAGATTTCCTAGTCTGGTTGTTCTTTAGAATTCGTGAAATTTATAAATTTTATTCAATACATAATGTTTTGATAAGTGACGTTGATACGAGATCAACACATTTTGTTTTGTGTTGTTCAAAATTAAAACTATGTCATGCTCATCTTTATACAGTTCTGGTAATGTACAACCGCAAAACGTTTATGAATGATGTGCTGAGCCATATTATTATCAAAAGCAACACATTAGCTTAAATGGATATGTGTACTTAATTAGTGAATAGGTATTTATTTATTGTTGGAACAGTTTACAATATTCAATATCTTTGCAACATTTGATGTGATATGAGCAATAATAGAGAGACAATGAACCAACATTTAAGACTTGGACTCAATATAAATTAAAGACACGCAATAATCCGTTGTAGTGGTGACGGCGGCGGTCGGATGAGAGCCAGTGATAACTTGAACATAGACAATTTGAGTCTGAATCCTCTATTGATTAGTGTGTAACTTTTGGGTTTTATTTTTCATATTGTTTTTAAGTTATTTGTTTCAGGATTTTTGTCCCGATAGTATTAGGGAATTTTATTTTCTTTATTTTAACTAGGTTTAAAATAACGAGTCTACATACCCCTCGCGGATGAGTAGGTGTGATTAATACTCTCATTTTGTCATTTTACTGTTTTGTTTAACTATATGTTCCGGGCCTATATTTGAATAGTATTTTTGGCCAGTGTGTTTAGGCCTTTAGATTTACGAATTTTTACTGCCAAATTATTTTCTTACGATATTTGTGCATGCACATAGTAATTATTTTATTGTATGATATTTGTAAATTAGTCACTAATTGTTGCCAATTTTTTGTTTTATTATTATAATTATTCAGGGTTATATAATGTTCATTTTTAATTTGTTGTCATTGATCAAAATTATTGTGTGTTAGTGAAGTAAAATTAACCGAAATAGAACTTATTATTGCCCCAAAGGGAGCGTTTGACGCTATTAATGAATATTGCTTTAGGGTTGCATAAAAATATTAAAAAAGTGGTGTGATAAGTTTTGGATAATTTTACAAATTATACTATTTTATGTGTGAATTCCAATAATTAATAAATTTGAAAGTTAAAATGTCATTATATTATATTGTATTTAAACTTTCCAACTATTTGCAATGACATTGATGTTCTGTCTTATATTTTAAAAGTATTATTATAGTTTATATTATTTATCTCTTGAATTTTTCATCGTATATAATTTGACAATGTTTCCTTTGTTCTTGCCATATATCTTATGTAGGAGTCAGCGTAGATTTTTGTAGTCTTAGTATTTTAAATTTGGTATACACAATATAACAATATCACAAGTTTGCCTATATGGTGGTGTTGTTTAGAGATGTTTATTAGTGGTTGGCGCGGGCGTGGCGGGTTTTCGTCGCGGCTGCTTGGCTGTATATTCTTGCCGTAGCAAGTAAGTACTTTGTCATGAGATAATGGCAGGTCAAATGGTATTTATTGTCCATTGACTTTACTCGATAATAATTGTATCATTAGAGTACATTACAGTAGCCTTTCTCGGGAATCTTAAAGTTACCTATATACACTTAAAGCAATTTTTGGTAAATATATTTCTCTTGAATCTATATTCCCTTATGTATCCAGCAATAAATTACTTCAGTAGTTGTGTAGTATCACTTTATATGGCGCTGAATGTTGCCACTTCCTTGGCAATCAGGGCAGATTGTGAGCTTTGGGTGCGGGAGTGGGTGGATGGTGGATGTGAGTGAGCGTGCCAAGGACGTGTGCATTCTCGGTGCCAAGTAACGTGATAGTCGTAGGGTTCGCAGCGCACAAGGTGAGCTCTAATGTTACCCTCCCTATTGGAGGTGGGCGTATTGCCTATGTTGTGGCACCAAGCACAGCTAGATGGTTCCGGTGGAGTGTTGTGGCATTGACTGTTCAACTCTTAAACAATTAACCATATTTCATCATATTGTGGTGGGAATAATATTCGTTTCAGATTTTGTTGTTAACACGTTAATTAGAATAAAATCTCTTAAAAGACAGCATGCTCAAACAATTGAATTCCTTTAACCCACCTTACTGGTATCCTCTGTTATAAAAACAACATAAATAAATAATAAGGTTGTGAGCTCTATTCCCATTGGAATTATAAGCCACATGTGTGCTTGTGCAATAAATATCACAGTTTGGATCTAGGCTTTTAAATTATTATAGATTATATACATTGTTGAGCTGATATAAAAAATTTAATATATTATTATACCTTTTAAATATTGTTAAAGAATTCTAATTGCATTCCACACCTAGAGTGAACGAATTTGTGACGACCGTTTTTTGTCTACATTATACAAGTTATTTTTTTTTACAATTGTAGGATTATTAGCAGTTGCCAATGTTTTTCCTTTAGTCAGTAAAAGTACAAATATTTTAATATACAATTCTTGGTATTTACGTATTGTAGTGATCTTATTTTTAATTGATTCTATAACTGTAAGCATAATTTTTTTCACATAGCGGCCATTTAGATATTCCTCATCTCACAAATTATTCAGTCAACAAACAAAACATATCATACCGAATAAATTTGTTTTTCAAAGAAAATGTCTGCAACTCCCGTAATTATTATCCTTTTTGGTTAAACTTGTGGTGAAATGGCTATTTCTTTTGTTTTTAAATTAGTTTTAAGTTTATCTTAGATTACATTGTATTAAGTTTCTTGTCATCTTTTATGTTGAAATGTGAAAATTATTGTAATATTTCGTGTGAGTGGTGCATGTTTCAAATGCATATTTTAATTTTGATCCAAAGATTCGTTTATTCTTAATATTATAATTTATTAATTATTTCGATACAAAAATGACATTGTGGAGTGTGCATTGGTATTTGATACTAGGATTAACATATTATTTTGTAGAGTTGGTGCAGCCGAGCAAATCTCTACTACCTATATTCTCTTAAGAATATATTGCTCAATAATTTAATTCTGTTAAAATGTATTTTAAACTTAGGAATAGTCCACATGGGATGTGTTTAGTATGACTGTGGACTTCTGCGACACGAAATTATATCTAACAGACAATACCCTCCGTAAAGATTTGAAACATTGTAAACGTTGAAGTTTTATTAGATGTAGTGTTATGCCTTCACGGCAGCTGTCAGCATGCCGCCGAATGCAAGCTGCAGGGGCCCAGCGACACCAGCGCAAGGGTGGCGACCCCACATTATCCTACTCTGCCCTGTACACCGCGCTTTGCTGTGATTTGTTACTTCTTTCGTTTTCACTTATCTATCAATTGGGTATTAATTACCACGTCACCAATATAATGGTAGGTATGATAATGTTATCACACCTTTTGTGATGGTGTTGACTGAACGATGGTGTTTGCCCCCACAGTCAACGAAAATTGTTATGTAATCCATACAGGAGTCTCTGCTGCATTGTGCCTAGATCTTAGAAGTTAATGGTATCAAGGTAGAGTTAATCTCAAATATTTTGGCTCTTTGAATATTCCATGATATTATTTTGTTTTTCATGAAAGTGTATTTACATTATATACATACATACTTAGTAATTATTGTATACATGAATATACATTGCGTGGTTTGTAACTTGATGTTTAATTTTATCGTAAAATAAGATGCCCAACTGGTTATACTTGTCCACGATTGGAAGCAGTGGTGGAATTGAATGTATAATACTATTTAAAACAATGTTGGTCATCGTATCTTTGAAGAATACCAATAATTTTATTGTGGACAGAAGTAGAATTATTTGTTTTTAACTGGTTGCACATCTTACTTTGACCAAATACAAGCACCGCTGAAGTTACTTGAGAATTTGGCACATTGTCTTAATGCACTCATTCCTTGGTTTGGAGTGCAAGTTTTCACGTGACCTTAGCGGTTTTTCGTAATCATTTATTTACGTGAACTGTGGTCAGGATAACAACAGCACAGAGCAGTGTGATTCAGAGCCTGCCTAAAATATATTTTTGTCATGATTTTATTTAGGTATATACATGTTATTATTCACATATTACAGTTTCTCAATATTAGCTTGTATTTTAATTAAGAAATAATCATATTTAACATTGCCAGGTGATCAGCAACCTGCACTTTAATATTTTTGGAAACTATTGAACTTAAATTGTACTGACTTTATAAATATATTTACTTCAATAAAGATTTTCCATGCCACTACATATGTGTTTTATTTATTGAAACTCGGTTTATAAACAATAATAACATTTATTTAAAATATCATTCAACATCCAAAATTCTATAAAATATGAAACAAAACATATTTTTTTTGACATCATCGATAGACCGTCTATTCCCGGTTGTTACCACTGGCTTTGTTGCCACTGCACGAGCCTTGGCAAGTTAATCCAAACAAGCCTCGATGGGGTTGGAAAAGGCAAGCCAACATGTTTTGCCTAATTTGTGCTAATAATTATTATCAAATATCACGGGTGGACGGGATATAACTGGAGATTTTCGCTGGCAGACATTAATATAATGCGTTAATTACATTAATATTGAATAATTTATCTTCTATTAATCTGCTTAAAAATAAAAACATTATTTATTGTTGCGAAATTTTTGTGACTATGTTTGTTGGTTGGCTAGGCCAATATTCATGAAATTTGGAATGTAGCATGATTGGAACACTATACTTAAGACGATACCTCGGTGAAAACTAGCGCCACCGTCATTTAAAAATATTTTTTCCCTAAAAACACAAGTTATCAAACATCCGTCTTTTGTAGTTAAGGTTCTGGATCTGAAGTTAATTAAAAACATATTAATAATTAAATTAAAGTTCCCTATAGTTACAAATTGCACTATTGCTAAAAACGGCCACTTTTAGCAGTTTTGCAATCTGTAACTATAGGGAACTATACTTTAATAATTTTAATATGTTTAAAATTAACTTCAGATCCAGAACCTTAATTACATAACACGGATTTTTGATAACTTGTGTTTTCAGTGAATAATGATTTTTAAATGACGGTGGCGCTAGTGTTCACCGAGGTATCGTCTTAATACATAGGGTACTTTTTTATCCCAAAAAGTACCCGTAGGTTTGGCAAAAAGTCTGATAGTAAATGGCGCTTTATAAAGTAAATGGCGCTGCTATCTACTTATACTAATTATAAAGAGGAAAGATTTGTATTTTTGTGTGTGTATGTTTTAAGTATACACTTAACTCAAAAACTATGATTTAAAAAAATTTTTCACCATTGCTACATACAATAGGGTATGAGTAAAAATTTTTGAAACGCTTGAATTTTTTTCTGTCGGTAGGAATAAGGTTCCTTGATACCAGAAATAAATCTCAGATTTTTAGAATCAGCCAATTATTTTAAATAAATTATTATATTTTAATGACGAATTAATGGCGTCGCTACGGCCCGGTTTTGGTTGTCATAAATGACATTTATGACAACCAAAACCAACATGACAATGACATTTGTTTTTTTTACCAAACGAAGCAAAGAAATAGACCGCAAGGGCCGTAGCGACGCCATTAATTCGTCATTAAAATATAATGTTTTATTTAAAATAATTGGCTCATTCTAAAAATCTGAGATTTATTTCTGGTATCAAGGAACCTTATTCCTACCGACAGAATAAAATTCAAGCGTTTCAAAAATTTTCACTCATACCTTATTGCAAAAGCTACATTCACCCTGTGACATAGGCTTTATGTACCACGGGCGAAGCCGAGCCGTGCTGGACCCGCCGGACCGATTACTAATGTATGATAAACCGCGGGTTGCAGCTAGTAATATAATAAATCTTTACTATTGTAAAATGTTTAAGAGCTGTGAATTTTGTAATACGAATATAAATAAACAAAATAAACCTCAAAATACCATTATGAAAGTATAAAGTATTTCTGCATTTTGCTGTTATGGAATAAGATATGCCCAAGGTTGGTTGTTTCACAAACATTAATAATAGATATTATTAACACAAGAAATCCATTAATATAGAAAAATCTTTCAGGAACGGGATAACAATTCCAGTATGTAGTGTATTTTATAAATTTTTAGGCTGACTATATACTTTTTCTCCTGCTATCCATGTGGACAATACGTTTAATGTTTGAGGGTCCATCATAATGAAGTCTGCATCATATCCAAAGTCAATTTTGCCTTTTCTGTTGTCAATACCTAAAGCTCGTGCGGGGTGTAATGACGCTGCCTCCAATGCATACTCCACTGAACAATCTGTAAAAAAAAATTTACTAGTTTCCGCCCGCCGCCGGCATGTCCATAATTATACTTTTTTCTGGATCATCATAATTTAATGTAGGTGACACGATCAATCGACCATGCACACCCTGGTGTCAGAGTTCTTCGGAACCTTTTTTTTTATGGATTAAAGGCCCCTAAATCCCTACATCCTTCTTCAATTTATTACCAACTAGCTATTCCCCGCGGCTTCGCCCCGCGTGGGACTCGGTTATATCGCGCCCAAAACCAACCTATGTTTGACCTCAGGTCGTTAACTACATCCCTACCAAATTTCATCACAATCGGTCCAGCAGTTTAGCCGTGAAGAGGTGACAGACAGACAAACAGACTTTCGCATTTATAATACTAGCTGTTCCCCGCGGCTTCGCCCCGCGTGGGACTCGGTTATATCGCGCCCAAAAGTAGCCTATGTTTGACCTCAGGTCGTTAACTACATCCCTACCAAATTTCATCACAATCGGTCCAGCAGTTCAGCCGTGAAGAGGTGACAGACAGACAGACAGACAGACTTTCGCATTTATAATATTAGTATGGATTAGTATGGATATGGATAGTATGGATTAGTATGGATGTGTCTGCAAAATTTCATGATCATTGGTTTAGATAGGGCGTGAGCGTGAAAGTATAACAAACTCACTTTCGCATTTTTTATAATAAAAATCTATGGCAATAAAAGGTTTGTTGGTGTCAAAAATATGTTTTCCTGTTGTTCCTCATATAATTTGAAAGCTTACAATCCATTTTGCATGCATTTTAGCCAATTCTTTTGGAATAACTATTACAGCCAGACTTTACCAGAGCATGATGTGTGTTGCTGAGAGGATGTTTTAGGCTTCACCAAGGATAGGTGTATGGGTGCACAAATTTTTCTCTTCTCTCAAGTTGTACTGGTAGTTTATACAAGGGTCAAAACAATATAGATACTTACCTATGCATTTCTTGAAAGTTTGGACACATTGGTCCAGAGCGGCCGTGCTTCCACACAAGACGTCAGTACCCGTGATAAACGCACGGCCGTCGACGACGGTAACCGCCTGTGGCCCGATACGGTAATTGCCATCTGGTAGACCTAGGGCTGCCACAGCATCACTTACTAGAACTAAACCTGAAATTTAAAAAATATGGACATCTACAAAATGTATAAATAAAAAAATGCACGCATTTAATGTTAAGGATAAAAAACTAATAATATAAAAGGCTGGGATGAGGTAGTGGTCATGTGCTTAGGAATCGAACCACCTCCCTTGTATTGTACTTAGTTCAGGCTAGGTTCAAGATTGCATGTTATTCAGCGGGTTTTTGAGAATTTAGATCTTCAAGCAAATCAAGCCTTTTATACCTTCAGGGTTGGCTCTACACGCTATTCGGAGCGCGGCTGGATGTGTGTGCGTGCCATCTGATATAAGTCCATAGTAAACTTGCTTGTCTGTAGTTGATGCAAGCAAGCCAACTAATCCGGGATCACGGTGATGGAACTAAAAAAAAAGTTAATATTATTTTACATGCACAAACTGATCTCTGCTGTTAGATAAGTAAGTCTGCCTATTGTATCTTTGCATTAAAGTTTAAATAAATAAATAACGAGAATTTCATAAGATAAATCCAGTTGGAGGCAATCAACAGAATTACTGTTTATAGTGCTCATATTAGCTTAGGCGTCAATTCGGTCGAGAAACGGAAAAAATTCGCCCTTGCCCATGATTACTACTTTTGAGATTTGATATCGCCTTTTCGGGCAATTAAGCCTATTATACGTTATCAATAATAATAAATCTAGCCATGTGGTCACCCTATTAAGAATATGCCAAGTAAAACAAGACTAAAAACCGACAAAATGTTGTTAGTTTCAATCAATAATATAAAAAGCCGAGGTCTTTAGTTATACTGGTGTTCAACTTGTAGGTGATTTAGGTGAGACACCAAAAACAACAACCCAAAAATCTTATAAATGCCTTGAGTAGACTCCTCCCCCTTGTGGGTAAAAAAAAATCACAGTAAAACAGAACAATATATGTATGTGTATTATATAATATGATGATGATTATTAAAATAATTATTGTATTACATTGTATGTATGCTATAAAAAAAGTTAGAAGTATTGTCATTGTAACGCTAATACTTACTGGGAGCATAGCATTAAACAAATGTGTGATCATGTTGGCTCCATTTTTGATTGCTTCTTCACCTTGGGCCAAACCTGCAGTGGAGTGACCAAGGGCCACCTTTATTCCCTGGCCAGTAAGGTCCTTTATGGCTTCAATTGCACCAGGTAACTCTGGAGCAAGGGTCACAATAACAACATTATCTAATGACCCATAAACTTGACGCATAGTTTCTATACCCTGTAATCAAGTGTATATTGTTAAGAAGTTATAGTATTTAGAAGTGTTGGTCGATATTGTATTAAAGACTATTCCTCATATTAAACAAAATTAACAAACATTTGTTATGTCAGTTTTAACTAAAATGTGTTTTGGCTCTTTCTTTCACGGTTAATTTCGCTAAAAAAGAAAGGGCCAAAACATACCAATTTAAGTTAAAACTGACTTAACAAAGGTTTGTTAAATTTTATGCAAGCCCCCCTTTTTCATTTTATGTATGCAAATGGTCTCACACAGCAACAAATAGAACATAGTAAATGCTGGACTTATCCTTATGAGAGATCTTTTTCAGTCAATTAGTGGAAGATATCATTATTGACCTATGTTAGGACAATTACAGATGAAAGAAATAGTATCAAGTTTTTCAAGGTACTCTTTTTTAGATTTGTATTTTGTGTACATGAGTTAAAAAAAAACAAATAAATACTCCCATTCATTACTACTTAATCAAAAACTTGAAAAAAAAAAAAATTATTATTAAAAACATTATCTCAGAAAAGGTAGCATGTTAGCAAACAAAAGTAACTGATTATGTCAATAACATGTGTGAGCAACAGTGGTCATAATGATAACAGGTTCAATAACCACAATAAGATACTTCGGAAGTAGGTCATTGATAAACAGCTATGAAAATAAATTATTATTTTTGAACTGACTTAAAAAAGAAGGTACTCATTGGATCTTTTATTTTTATTTTTCTTGACTAGCTCCTCACACATTAATCAGCATATTTCATTTAAATATAATAATAAATCTGAAGTCAGTGGTAATCCACCAACTTCAGATTTATTAAAATGTTGGTAAATGACATATATTGAAACAACAACTTATACATTATTTCATCCTTATGAGTTGGGTAACTTAAGCATTATTGGAGTCTGTTATGGTTTTATTTTGCAATAACAATTAAGTATATTCACTCATTACCTTCTCAGGAATTTTAATGTACTCATCAAGATGTGCACCTTTTTTTGCCAAACTTATAAATGGACCTTCCAGATGCACACCAAGCACTGAGGCTCCATGCTTCCCTCCTTGAGACTTTTTTATTTGTGGTAAGATCTGGTGGTACTTCTCTGGGTGAGAGGTTACTAGGGTTGGGCAAAACGATGTTACTCCATGTTCCAGCAGTTTTTTCGCCACTTTATCAATTCCATTTTGAACTTTTTCTGAATCATATGAAAAATCTACACCACAGCCACCTGAAAATTTAAATCTAAATTAGAACATAGTTGGATATTCAACACATACACATACATAGTTGGATAACAAGTTAATTTTTATGTTCATGATTTCAAATTCCGATTATACTTAGTATGTACAATGAATTTATTATTACCAATATGTGTACCTTTTGCTGAAAAGCTTATACATATTGGAGAATTGTACCTGACTTCGAACTTACCATTGATCTGGATGTCAATGAACCCTGGTGCAATAAGCAAGTTATCGCAATTTACTGTTACATTGGCTTCAAGTTGTTCCACATAAAATATTTGTTCAGGATTTTCAATTTTGCCATCGCGTATCCACAAATCTTCCTTAATTATTTTACTATTACGAAGAATATAACAATTGTGGAACCTAGTTATAATTGATTTTGATTTCATGATTACTTTTAAAAGTTTTGAAAATAACAAAAGTTAGCACAACACAGCACAGTATTCAACTTGTTCAAGGCAGAAGCGGGAAAATAACAGTGTAAAATAATTGAATTGGGTACATAGTTGAATGACAGCTGATTTCAATATATTTTTTTTTAACTTTTTACGGCCATGGAAACTAGTCCTTTACGGCCTTTCTTCAATTCATTAATCTTCTTCAGTTCTACTTTAGTCAAGTCAAGTCAAAAAGTCAAGTCAGTGGTCTTATCTAGTCAAGTGAGTAATTCTAGTTAGTCAGATGGCTAAGTGAAGCGGTGGAAAAATTTCACTTAGCTATAACTTGGGAGATTTTGGTGACAAAGATAAAAGTCACGTAATCAACACTGTATCACTTCCCAACACTCACGCTTGTTCACAAACACTTTGCGAATAATAATCCACCAATATTAAGCACAAATAGTCGAAAAAACCCAAGTTTTGGAAATTAAATACAGCGCCGACATAGCGACAGTTTACTTTCCCTCCAAAAACTCATTTCAATACACAAACTAAATAGAGTTTCAATATAATGACAGTTGTCAGAACGAGTGGCAGATTTTTTACGGCTCTGGAAACGAGTCCTTTAAGGCCTTTTTTAAAAATTTCATAACTTTTTTAGTAAAAACATAAGGTGGCTTACTACCGTCTCTTAAAACCATGCAAGATCCAGTGACTAAATGGGATGTCGCCTTACATCATGTATTGCGCAGTCTCGCTTACTTACTGGATCTTGCATGGTTTTAAGAGACAGTATTAATCCCCCTGGAAACATGCCCGTACAAAAATAATAGATCATATACTTATTACGATTTTAGATACTTAAAAAACGCTTACGTATTTTATTTAATTTTCCGATCGGTTCGCTCACAAAATTTGACCACATAACAATCGTTTTTCTATTGTGCCAGGAAGGAGAGAAAATTTTTAAAACGCTTGAATTTTTTTTGTCGGTAGGAATAAGGTTCCTTAATACCAGAAAAAATCAGATTTTTAGTATCAGCTCAAACAGCCAATTATTTTAAATAAAATATTTTGATGAATTAATGCCTCGCTACAGCTTTTGCGGCCTATTCCTTTGCTTCGTTCGGTAAAAAAAAACAAATGTCATTGTCATGACATTCATGACAACCAAAACCAACATGACAATGACATTCATGACAACCAAAACAACATGAATGACATTCATGACAACCACAAAACCAACATTACAATGACATTTATGGTTTTAATCATGGGAGATTTTGGTGACAAGGATTAAAGTCACATACGAGATTCTACCACTTCTGTATGTTCACAAGTTGCTTGATGATAAAATAATTTGCAAGATTGAGTTTTGACGCCAAGCTAGTCACTCAAACTTTGTATTTATTTTCTAATATTTGTATTTTTTCGAGTATTTGTGCATAATAAAGGTGGATTATTATTCGCTAAGTGTTCGTGAACAAGCGTGAGTGTTGGGAAGTGATACAGTGTCGATTACGTGACTTTTTATCTTTGTCACCAAAATCTCCATGATATAGCTAAGTGAAATTTTTCCACCGTTTCACTTAGCTATCTGACTCAGACTAGACTTACTTACTTGACTGGACTTGACTATTGACTTGAATTTTTGACTCGACTGACTTAAGTAGGACTGAAGAAGATTAATAAATTCAAGAAAGGCCTTAAAGGACTAGATTCCATGGCCGTATAAACTATTCAAAAAAAAAAATCTTACCTTAATACCTATCGAAATGCTCTTATATAAATTCACATTATTTCATTACTATGTAGGTATCTATAACTTCCTTTGGTACAGGTAGCAGGTCTATATTCAATTTCACTTCGATACCAAGCCTAGCAATATATAACTACATATTTTTATCAATGTGAATAATTGGTTGTTTCATATTTGTCTTGACCACTAACAATATTTAAAACGTCATCAAAACAAGAAGCCAAAGGCCATGGTAATGAACCTTACTTTTCCAAAAAATTATAAACAAACAATTTTTGGTCTTAGTCTTAACTAGTACTTACTTAAATATTCTTTCTTATTATTCTATAAATTTTTAATCATATACTGAATATTTGACAAAAGTACCTACTACATTTTTGTTACTTTTCCGCTACAAAAATATTTCATAGAAAATTACACTGTCAATATATTATGGTCAATTTGTTTTTTTTTTTAGTAATGCCATGAAAACTAGCAAACAAATACTTAACGTATTTACACATAGGTAATATTTGTAAAATTTATATAATTTCATTTTGATTTAAATTTTGGTTTTCAGCCGTAAAAACTATCTTGGTCAACGAAGAATAGAAAAAGCATTAGGTAAATTTTAGTGCGGCCACTTGAAGGATTTGTTAAAACCGCTGCGACTGCGCGGGCCGTAGAGGATGCAGCGCGTAGCTCGTAGCAGGAGCTGTAGCACTCGTAGCCAGTCGGGTCCTCGCTACGGCGCGTGGTTCACGCACTTTGCAGCACTAGTGAACCCTTCACCGCCGTGCACCGCGGAATGTTAACACACGCGTGATCGCATGATCATTACTACTTAACAGTGACGGCTCAAGTGATTAATATTTACATTAAACAGGTGAACTTTGTTCAGTTAAATTGTTTTTGACTGTATATACGGAGCCTGCACTTTCTTTAATAGAAATCTCACTCCCTAGGGATAAAGTTTTGGTATATCTACGGTTATTTGTCAACTTTTTGCACGTTATGGTTGGAATGTTTCTTTTTTTATGGCTCTGTCGCCAGTTTAGATGTGTTAGCGTTGTTTTGTAAGTGAAATAGTATTAGTTGCTATCGTGTTCTTTGTGTTCTGTTCGTTATATTTTCAAAGTTATGGCTGCATGCCTAGTGTTAGTTATAGGATAAAAAAATACCTAAAAAGTTATATATCTAATTGACTGAAATTTGTATATTAACATGTAGATGTCTACGTTTATTCATGTTTTTCCCAAAAATGCTCAATAAAACATTTAAGAGTTCTTAACAAAAGAACCTTGTTTTACAACAGTTCATAACTATGAAAATTCGACCATTTGAGTTCAGTATAAATATATATTAGACAATAAAACCGACTATGTATTTACCAGAATTATGTAGGTACCGTCTAAAATAATTATGAACTGACTAGACTAATTTTTAGAAAAAAAAAATATTTATATAAAGAACTTTTTTATTCATCGTCATCATTTCGTTTATGTGAAACGGTCAATCGACCTTACACTCCCTGCAGTCAGAATTTTTCGGAAGTGCCTGTCGGCCTTTTTTACTACTACCAGATGACAGCTGGGACCAACGGTTTAATGTGCCTTCCAATGCACGGAATCATTTTTATTATCAGACAATCAGGTTATTCAGGCCTACAATATCGTAATCAAACTGAAAACAACTAAACAAATAATACTTCCTGTGGGAATCGAACCCACTACCCCCGGGCCCACAGGAAAATGCCACCACTGGACCAGGGAGGTAGTCCTTTTTTATTATTTTATTATGTGTACTTAAGAACTTATAAATCTACTGAAAGTTAATAAATTTTGATAGGTAGGGTCTATATATTCTGATTTCGACTAAGAAATTTATCAATATTTTTTTTTAGGATAAATATAGCAAACTATACCAGGCAAAGGTTAAATTATCATTTGCTTGGAAACTTGATATTCTTAATACTTATATTTAAAAAATACAATTTTGTGAGTGAGTGTTTATCCTAATTTGACCACTGCACTTGATTGTAAAATCTATTACCATTTTTTAGAGGTACAGATGGACTGCTGGAAACAACTAGTCAATTAATATAATAATAAATATAGGAGTCAGTTTTCCTACATTAATTAATAGTAAGATGCTGGCATTACATAAACCTCAGAACAACGATATTGGTTTACCAATACCTTCTAATAATTTATTTTACCGGTTATTTACGTCCAATTAAGAAATACCAACGTGACAATTAAACAATTCGGCTTACTTCCGTTACTTCATTAGAAAAAGAGCATTATCTCCAATGGCCGATTAATAATTCACCCTGTATCTTCCTTCATCTGTTAAGAGCGTATGTCTAGTACTGTAATATCCATTAAAATAAAATCATCAAAAATTGCTGACTTTCAGCCGTAAAAGGGTGGAAGTTCTTATCACTTTTAGCTGCATATTATTACTAGCACCTATAACTAATCTGTAATCTAATATACTATACATTTGCAAGAATATAAAATTTTAAACATACTTACTGCTAAAAGTGTAGGTATTCATTTATTTATTTAGACACATTTTACGCATTTTCCCCCGGGAACAGTGCTATTCCCGTGATAAAAGGTGCCCTATGTCCTTCTCAATACTTAAGTATGTATATACAAAACTAGCTGTTACCCGCGGCTTCGCCCCGCGTGGGACTCGGTTATATCGCGCCCAAAAGTAGCCTATGTTTGACCTCAGGTCGTTAACTACATCCCTACCAAATTTCATCACAATCGGTCCAGCAGTTTAGCCGTGAAGAGGTGACAGACAGACAGACAGACAGACAGACAGACAGAAAGACTTTCGCATTTACAATATTAGTATGGAAGTATGGATATGGAAGTATGGAAGTATGGAAGTATGGATATGGATAGTATGGAAGTATGGATATGGAAGTATGGATTTTTGGAAGATTGGTGCAGTAGATAGGGCGTGAAAGCGTAACAAATTAGTTGGATAGTTGGAAACTTGGGAAAGTTGGGATACTTTTAGTACATTTTATTAGTTTTAATAGTTTAGAATTGCCCGTGGCTTCGCCCGCGTGTATTTCCATGGGAACAGTGCTTTTTCCCAGGATGAAAGGTATCCTATGTCCTTCACCATACTTCTATCTATGTGAATGCAAAATTTTAGGAAGATTGGTGCAGTAGGTAGGGCGTGAAAGCGTAACAAACAAACAAACAAACTCACTTTCGCATTTATAGGATTTTTTTAGTTTAATAAACGGATTTTTTTTTGTCAATATAATAAGAGGTACAATATTATGCAAAACTATTATAATATAAAAAATATATACCACCGCAGTATATTTTTTGTTGGAAGTAGGTAGCACTAGGGCGCATTCGCTCTTAAAACGATGGGTATAATTAGTAAAAATGTTGCCCTTTGTTCCGACACCTGTCGGGTCCGGAGGTATTTAGGACAAATCATGATATTAGCCTAGGTATATCAAGTGTTTTCTATTATGCCAGCAATACAAACCTAAGGAACAAACAAAATTAAGTAGTTGCCTATACCCAAGGAATAGCGTAAAATGTCTTTAAGATTGTTAACACTATGAGCTCGATAGCCTAGCGGGACGTGTTCGTAACGAAAGTGCGCGTCAAGCGACAGCGACCATTTGGATTGGTCGCCAAAGTGGAATTTCTACCTTGAGCACCGCCTTGCTTCGGAAAACACATTAAGCTGTTGGTACAGGCGGTTATCGTTATAGATGTAACGGCTGTCATCAAATGATTTTAGTATTATCTGACTGTACTGGCCACTAACATTGATCATGTTTCTAATATATTAGTCTTATTTCAATAGATAAAAAAAAAAATTGAGTCACTAGACCGCGCGCGATTCGAACTTCTTTGCTTATTTCTCTGTAAAATAGGTTACGGTCAGACGGCATTCGTTCGGTTCGACAAATGTCACTCAACAAAGTACTAGGTATTAGGTGTATGGCCATAGATAAAAAAAAAAATTGCGTCACCGTACCTAGTTCTATGTGTATAGCAGATTTAATACTTATATATATGTCGCAGAATGAAGTACTTAACGTAAGGTCTTTATCAATCTGAAAGCAACTTAACTATAGTGGCGACACTATGCGGTTGGCAACATCAAATGACATTGTCAAATGTCAATGTCATAGAAGTAGCGGTTGGGAATCGAAATGAACGTTCTTTTGAATATGGCGTCGGGCGTGTGCACTTGTGAGGTTATCCCTACTTTTGTAACGGTGAAAGTGATTGCAATGGCAGTTGAGAACAGAATCGATCGGGCCGAGTTCGAATGTAGACGCGCGGCAGTGCACTGCAGTAGCTACGAAATAGTATCGTGATTAATTGGTGTTAATTGTTTTAAGTGTTAGCGCGTGCGTGTGACCCGATATGTTTAGATGTGTCCTGGAAGCTAGCTATCCCTTGTTGTCCAATGGGCGAGAAGCCTGGTGTTCAGAAGTCACGTGATGAGGCGCCTAGATGCGCAAGTGTCTGTGTACCCTTGACCCTGATTTCACCAATTGCTGTTGGTTATCAGTTGTGTTAGCACGAAGGAGGCTCAGGTAGACTATTGTGCTGAGAGCCACTGTGGACGCGGGGCGTGGGCGTCTGCCTTAGCCGTGATTCGGGTTACCGTCCCTCTGCCGGGACAATTATGCCCTCGCTTGACCTTTGTGAGATTGTGTAAAGTTACTATTTTAGTGATCTGTCACTCTGCTTAAAGAGTTGCCCACAAAAGCCATCCTACGACCCTATATGATGCTCGGAGCCATCCATCCTGACTTCCACTTGGCCCCTTATATCTCCCTCTCCGACATATATAACATTGTCTTGTGAGCGAACGTTGCAGAACCTCAATGTGAAAAATACAACTATAATAAATAAATATAACACCTAATATGACAACAACTATATAATTTTCAAACCATATTTACACAGTTTAAACGGTTTGTACATTAATGAAGATGAGCAACTGAAATTAAGGCTATATTTCTACACTAAAACGCTTTTAGGGCGGCCCAGATGAATTAAAGTTGATGTTAGAGCACTAGTGTGCTGTGAATAATCGGTATCACAATGTTTTATGTTTGATGATTTGGTAATTTTTGTATTAACTATGAGATAAAAGGTTTTGTCAGTAAATAAATTTATACAAACAAATATTACCTTTTTGTGCCTTTGTTCCTGTGCAAATATCAGAAAGCAAAAGAGAATTATGTTAAATCATTTTAAATCTATTCTCCGATTCTCTCTTCTATTTCTTCACCCCTCATCGTCAATGTTGTGTAGGCATCTATTGTTTATTCTTTATTAAAAAGAAGAAACTCGAAGCACTTACAGTTTCCCAAAGCGTGCTAAGAGTTAGGGCACAATAAACAATCTAGCAATGCACTGCAATATATACTCAAATGGCAATAAATTTCATCTCTATTAAAAAAAAGATTCCGTGCGTTCGTTATTTTCCTATTTCAAACTAAATTTAGATAAATCATCGGGCTATAATAACACTATGGAGCAGTTTATTTTCTCTAGAAAATTAACTCGTAATTGGGTTGCTCTCTCTACCTCCACTATTCCTCTCTGAAATAAAAATGATAATAAATCTCGTCGCTTTAATGAGATAAGAAAATTTATTTTAATGTTAGTAAGTTGATCTCTATTCATAAACTAACAATTTTTAACCGATAACGTAAAAAGGAAAAGAGATTTCACCTACACTGAAAATTAAAATTTATGAAATCTTTTCTTGTAGAACAATTAATTTGGAAGCACGAAGTATAAAGGAGGTAATATTGGAATTGAAAATTAATTAATGCTTAGGGTTAGGAGCAGGAGTAAAACATTTTAAGAAATTGAACTAGAATAATACTTACTTGAAAATTGCGTTCACATTTATTTACGATAAGTAAATCATCTAGATGCTGATCGAACTTACTAAAGACTTAGTACCTGAGCGACTGAGCTGCGCTCGCTTATTTGTACTATAACTACCTACCTTTTTATGCAGAAAATCTTTTTGTGTACAAATATGGGTAAAATGAATTTTCCCAGACATGGAACCTAGCTAGATTATCTTATTGACATTTAAGATTTTGTTTAAATGTCTTATGTTTAAAATTTCAAAGAAATCGTTACTTGGAGCCGTTTTCAAAAACGCGAGTACAATTAAATTTATATATACACAGATATATATATATACACAAATATAATATAGGATAATAGTATAGTACAAATTAAAAATAAATTGTAGGTACACTACAAATAGTGGATTTAATGCCATATGTCATTCTCTACCATGTCAGCTTAGGGAAAACGAAAGAGTTTTTCTTGGTGTACATATGTATATATTTTGCGAAAATATCGTATTTTTTATTTTTCCAATTTGTATTTGTATTCAATATACTTAGGTAGCAATATAAAATTATTAATCAAAACATTTTTTTTTGGCATGTCCCTACCCTACTGATTAAGGATATTTTTTCATACTGTTACTAGTCTAACTGAGTAAACGTAGAGGGGGGGGCTATATATATATGGGCTACATCTCCAACCGACTTATACATACCTTATAAAAAATGTTTATAAAAACTTAAATAAATCGGTCTACTAAGATATTCTCTGCACTTTTTTTTTCATTCTGTTACACATACGACTCAGTCGGTTATAGGTATATAAAACTACGTTGGTTTTATATCTGAAATTCCTTTTATACTTAAATGAAGCTGGAAGCATTATATGAAGCTATTTTCAAGGATAACATGTCACTACTTGGTTGTTAAATTGGCCGTTAAAGAGATAATGGTGGCTTGGATACTGTAGTCGTATTTATTATTTACCGTAGTCGCTTATTATTTATAATTTACAGACAACATACAATAAAGCGAAGAAAATGTAATAATAATAAATTTCTCTGAAAAAGACACGGGAAAAAGGCAAACTTGATTTTATTTCTGAACGTTTTTATTTGTATAGCTTCCTAAATAAGTGAATCTAAGAAAAATGTAAATGTTAAGTACAAAGAAAATTGGACAGATAAAAATAACTTTTGTCGAGACATCGAGGTTGTAGCAAACTAGTCTGCCGTCCTTTCCTGTTAATGGGTTTCTTTAATTTTGTACTGCTGGAAGCTCTAGTTCTCGACAATTTATTAGAATAATATTCAAGTTTACATTGAGTACTTTGTACAAATTTGTTTTTGATAAGATTTTAATGGAAATGATTTGGTGCTCTACATTTTATTTGTTTCGATCCATTTTGACCTACAGAATTTCAATATTACAAGTAAATTAGCTTGTACGTATTGAGTAGCCTATTGCATTAGTGAAATGCACCTATGAAGGCGTGTTTAAAGCAAATATTGACTATACTCGCGCCTCTCTGATGTTTACTTACTGGTAGAAACTTTTTTAATAACGTAAAACGTTCGAAATGGCTAGGTGCTGCATTGCGAGCCAACAGCGTCTGAACTCTTAATATGGCATATCTTTAATCATTGTTGCAGTATAAATGCCACAAAACAGCAAAAAAGTGTCCGCAGATACGGGTTCTGACAGTGACATATGTGCAGTTCGCCCTTTCGTCGCCTCCTTGCAATTGTCATGGTTTTTTATTTTCTGTTATATTATTTTTTTTAATATTTGTGTTTGCCGCTCTGTTTTTGTTGGTTTGACATCATTTACTTACGTTGAAAATACTATAGCATTGTCAGTTCGAAATGTTTCAGTTGCTCTTTCATTACTCCACAGCATTACTCGCAGTAATTTTGATTTGACCACAGAATACCTAATAGTACTAACGGTTTGACCTGAATCCTAAATGTAGATGTGCATAAAGATGTGAATTGACTTAGCAGTGTTGTATTTAATATTTTAAAGGCGTACATGTGCCGTATCGTCTGAGATAAAACAATAACCCTCCGTAAGTTTTCATCAAAGTTGAATCGAGTCAATGCGGGACGGGTGCCGTAACGACCTTCCTAGCTACTTTGGAACGCATTCCAGATGAGATTGAAGTCGTGTGTTACATACATCGATTCGTATGGATGGCGTCCTTAACAAATCGTATTACTATATAATAATACTATATATAATTTGTATGTTAATGGTAGAATAAAGAGTGTATCTATCTATTTTTATGCGATTTGCATTTATATGTTGCTGTTTCGTATATATTAATGTACTAGCTGTTGCCCGCGGCTCCGCCCGCGTGTAGGTCGCTTTTCGCGTAACCTGTGGAAACTACAACTATATTGTATCCTTTTCCCGTGCCAATTTTATAAAGCCATTACATTGCTACGATATCATTAAATATTAGGGCCACTTCTTTCTCAAATACCGTTTTTAAAATCAATAGGAATCAGTATTAAACAGTCGTAAAATTCTGAAAAAAATATATGTTTTTAGTTGAGGATCTAGCAGAGTGAAATTCGCTTACAGTAACAGTAACAATTTCAGACAAAATTCGCTCGATAGAAAAATCTAAGTTGCCTCCTTTGGAAGTTTATTTTCAATACTATGCCTAAAATAATAAACTTATTGTCCTGCTTTTTATACCAGCCTTTAGATAAAGTATTTATATAGTGAAAATCGCTGAAGTAGATATTGTAGTGTTATTTTCCCAAATATGATGTCTAAATGCCTACAAAATGAGTGAGCGCCGCGACTACGCGGCTTACGGACAACGGACCTTTAGAAGAAGGAGCCCTTAACATTCATACTATCAATCTTTGTCTCTAAAAGAGTAGACGCAGCCTATTACAGAGTTATTAGGACCTAAAATCCACTCCCAAAGTTTTAGTGGGCGTAAAAAGTGGAGAAAATCTCAATAAATAGTGATAAATCAGATAAATTAGTCCTTACGACACGACCGTATGTTCCGTCAAACACTGATTTGATTATTTTTTAAACCAAAGCCAAACCAAACCAACCAATCAATTCGAATAGCTTACAATACAACACAAAAAACGACCGATAAACAAACCAACCAATAGTACTAAATCAAAGCCAAATTTTTTTTTAATAATTAGAATTAATTGCTGCCGTAAGGAAAAATTTCAATCTGCTATTAAAATAAAGTCAGCGCCATCTATTGATATTTTATGTAACTAAATCATACGCCCACAAACATTCAATGTGTTATTTATTAAAATTTAATAGAGACTGCAGTGTGTTTTTGTCTTTATTGATATAAGTAGAAATTCTAGCTCTATCTAAATTAAATATGTTTATGTAAATCGCATTCAACTATTTAAAAGTTTTGAAGCAGTGCTTGTAGTAAACTTTAAATGACCATAACTTCTATTTCCCTTAACAGATTTTGATGAAACAAAGATTTTACAACGCTCCTAATTATATGTAATTCACCTGTGAAAACAGCGTTTGAATCTGTTGAGTAGTTTTGAAATTATAACGCACCACACAGACAGAAAGACAGACAGACAAAAATTGCAAAAATTGTTTTTTTTTTTGTTTTTATTACTCTTCTTTAATTGCGCCGTAGAGGTTTTTTAGAAAAATATTTAATGTACAGACACTCGATTTTTACTGTCTTATTATATGCATAGATAGATAAGTACAAAATACTTTTATATTAACGGAATTAACCCTAAGAGCTTTCTCTAAGTAAGAAAATAATTCTAGAAAACAAATAAAAAACGAAAACAGAAAATTATTGTTTGTGGCAGGATTCGATCCAGCTACTTTCTAGAAATATTTTTTTACTAAAATATTTAAAAAAAATAGACTTCTAAAAAATTAATACAAAACAAAAAAAGGGTAAAAACATAAGAAGTGATGTCTAGCAGGATTCGAACCCTCTACTTAAAAAAATGATCCGCGACCTCTACCGATAGGCCAACATGCTTTGCTTGTTACTGCCGAAATTTCAAATGGGTTTTGTCTATAGGTACGCAAATTAACGCATTAAAAGTTTTAAAGCAGTGTTTGAAGTAAATTTTCAATCGACCATAACTTTTTTTTCCCTTAACCGATTTTGACGAAACAAAGTTTCGACAACGCTCCTAATTATATGTAATCCAACTGTAAAAACCGCGTTTAAATCCGTTGAGTGTTTTCGAAGTTATAACGTACCAGACAGACATACATACAGACAGACAAAAATTCCAAAAACTGTCTTTTTGGTTTCTGTTACTCTTTTTTAATCGCACTCAATAAGTTTTTTTGAAAAATATTAACAGTACAGACACTCGCATTTTAGTGTCTTATTATATGTATTGATATGCAACTAACTTATGGAAAATAACACAAAGATTTACGTATTTTTAAACTACTATTCGAAATCCGGAATCCGGAAAAATACTTTTCAAACTTAAATTAAACGAATCAATGAGTAGCCCAAAACGCAGACATTAAACTATACATACAATATAATGCTGCAATTACCACTCCATACTCCAATCAATTCCAATTTAATTATATTATTTTATTTTAAGCAGGTACCAAATCGTCTAAACACACAATCAAATCGTTAGAAAAGAAAAAAAAATTATTATATTTATTTTGAGATCTCAATTACTACACATTGTCATGATGATTAAATGCGAACGACAAACCATATCGACTTTTAAAATGTATGGTGGCGCCATCTATTGACACATTACTGAACTCATAATATAAACCTTTGCACTCTGTCTTCTATTATGTATTGTATCCTATTATAATATGTTGTGTACATACAATACAATTCAATACAATACAAAATATTATACCAAAAGACATTTTCAATTTTAATTCCATGTATCTCACTTCAAAAATGACAAAGTTTCATACAAACTGGCAACCCCTATTTTACCCCTATAGGGATGTAATTTTCAAAATCAGATTGATGCATTATTATCTTTTACCAATTACAAATTCAAATTAAAAATTTCATGTGTCTCACTTCAATAATGACAAAGTTTCATACAAAATGGCAACCCCTATTTCACCCCTTTAGAGATGTAATTTTCAAAATCTGATTGGTGCATTATTATTTTTTACCAGCTTCAAATGTAAATTAATAATTTCATGTATCTCACTTCAAAAATGACGAAGTTTCATACAAACTGGCAACCCCCTTTTCACCCCTTTAGGGATAAAATTCCCAAAATTCCTTTCTTAGCGGACGTCTCTTAGTCACAATCTACCTTCCTGCCAAATTTCATCTTCATCGGCTCAGCAGTTTTGGAGATTTCGTGATGAGTGAGTGAGTGTTTTTCGCTTTTATATATATAGATAAAACAAAGGAATAGTGAATATCTAAAATTAAATTTTATATAATGTCGACCTTAACCTAAATAAATAAACTAAAAAACACGAATGGTATTTTTTTAATAATTTTATATGATTTAATGATTCCAGTTTTTTTTATTTTAAAACCAAAGTACTACACCGATTTTGATGAAATTTCATTGAAGATTTCTTAAATCGGTTCAGAATGACAATAGGTTTGTAACACACATAAAAACTATTAATCCGAATTGAGAACCTATTTTTGAAGTCGGTTGAAAATCACTTTGAATACTTTGAATCTGATTGCCACAATAACAGAGTAAAAGGTAACAGTAAACAAAGCAGTCAAAGTGTTGTTATTTGATTAAGGTATTTAACTTAATAAAATTGAGAAACCCTTTGAAGATTTTGACGTTGAGAAACAAAGCACGTAACGGGCCAGTTTATTAGATGTTGTCTATTTCATTGTGACGCCGGCCGAAGGTAGGGACGTCATTCGATTACCTCCAGCTTTTTATCTGGGATATTAAGTAGCTTTTGTAAAATCAATAAAATTTCGTTCTTCAAGCATGACACTCCATTAACTATGCCCGTTTAAATTTATCTCAGTATATAAATTTCATCTAGATCCGTTGAGCAGTTTTTGTAAGATACTTAGATAAGTAAGGTACAAACATAAATCATACTATTGAAGTAGCCATACTTACTTAGATATATGTTACGTTTTTATTAGACAGAAATATGTTCAGTTCTCCCTCCACTTCCCATGGCTCTACCAACCTCTCGGTTATACGAGCCGAATCTCGAGAGAGTGCGCTGTACTTACTTGCATTTCGCATCTTTGTCCAGTCGCACCTGCTTGATCTCCCTACAAGTTCTCTATGTGTCTATGAAATCAAAATGCAAAATATGTGCAGGGCTAATGAATAAATTAATGTAGATGTATGTTGTTGTTCACCTAATTTTCTACACGCTGGTTCTCAAGAAAATCTAACTTTTATGTTTTTCAAAATAATAAAAAGTGCGGACTCATATATCCCGCACAAGAAATGAGCGTTGGAGAAAGATATTGCTTGAGTGGATTGAAAGCGGACGAAGAAGTGTTCGTAATTCTAATATTGTATGGATCGATGACTAGGTCCAAGTTGCCTGAGCTTCTTGCCCAGAAGAAGTAGGATCTGAGGACGAGATATGCCTAATCAATAAATTTGATTATGGGGTGTCATTTAAATTAGTTTAATGATCGAATCCCAGCTAGTTTTGATTGATCTAATTTTAAATTATCACAGCTCAACATAGCCCTTGTGGATTATTATGGATAGTTTTTATACATTCGCAATAGGTTTTTTACCATCGTATTGGCGAGAACAGACAGTTGGGCTGCTATTCCGCTTTCTAAGCTGCTGCCCATCGTCGATGATTATTCCGCTTTCAGTAGAACCATAGAATGGAATATTCTACTAAGTCAAAGTAGAGTTCTGTTTCCGATTGGTTCGCGCACTATTCTGTTATGTCTGGATGCTGCAAGCCAACAGGAAACCACGCCGCCAATCTATGTAGGTATTATTGTATTCCGTAATCTGGTATTACGAAATCGAAATTATTCTCACTAGGTTTAGGTATAGTGGTAAAATAAGTGGTATAGATTGCAGTGAAAAGTAGAATTATTTCAGTAAATGGGGGTCATATAAAAAGACATAGCCACGACCTGTGATAGTGACATATGTGACTCCCGCCCTTTCTCTGCTCTCCCCACGCCACTGTTGAGTTATGCCCCAAATTAATTTAGGGGTCATGGAGATGTGAGCTGAGTAAATAAAAAACGACGAATGCATTTTCAACTCTGTTTATATTTAGAACATTTAACTAACAGTGCAATTGACGATCTAATTTTTATGATTACAGATTGCATTAATAAGAGACGTCCTATAACTACACTATTTATGGACATGACGAAAGCTTTTGACTTTGTTTGTCATGATACATTGTTACATAAATTATATGCATACGGTATTAGAGGACCGGCACATGAACTTATCAAGTCATATTTGAAAAATCGCCAACAAATAACCTATATCACTTATATAGATAATAAAAACAACGAATTAGTGGCGAAATCAGAATCTAGAAATGTAAAGTATGGCGTGCCTCAAGGCAGCATTTTAGGACCATTGCTGTTTCTCATCTATATCAATGACCTTCCAAAAAATATTCCGTATAAAATGGTCTTGTTTGCCGATGACTCTTCTATACTAATTACTAATAATAATGAATGTGATTATGAATTGGACTGCAATAATGCTCTTAATAAAACAATGAATTGGCTAGAATCAAACAATTTAGTCGTTAACTTAGATAAGACAAAATGTATGCAATTTAAGGTCCCACAGGCAAGGCCAAAGGACATTTCTATTCAATTTAATAATAAAAAAATTCAATTTGTCAATGAGACTAAGTTTTTGGGAATAACTCTAGATTGTCATCTTCAATGGAAAGCACATATTGAAACTTTAATATCTAAATTAAGCAAATATGTTTATGTGCTTAGAAATATTACTAAAACTATCTCACAAAAAACTGCTGTTTGTGCATATCATGCCTATGTTGCCTCTAATTTGAGGTATGGTATTCTTTTTTGGGGAAATGCTGCAATGATACACATTCTACCGCTATTTAGGGCACAAAAAAAATGTATCCGAGCCATGTTTGGAGGTAAACAAAGAGATAGTTGTGTACAGTATTTTAGAAAATTGAACTTATTGACTTTACCCTCATTGTTCATTTTTGAGGCATGCTTGTATGTGAGGCTAAATATAAGTAGTTTTAAGCAAATTGTTAATAGACGACCAAGACCAACAAGAAATAAGGTACAAATACTTCCTCAAAATGAATCTAATCTTGCGTCGTATAGTAGGACAATATATGTTTTGGGACCGAAATTATATAACAAATTACCTGACAGTATGAAAGAGTTAAGATATAAAGCATTTAAAGAAAAATTACGATCACTATTAATAGAAAAATGTTATTATACAATTGAAGAATATTTACAAGATACAATTTAGTTTTATAATCATTTTTATATTAAGACCCCATTTTGTCAAATTTATTTTACTAACACAATATGACTACTCAGATTATTATATTTTTATTGGACTCATTGCAATTTGGAAATTATGATAACATGTTGACTTTATTATTTTGACTTAGGTATATTATCTTTTTTTATTTTTAAATTTGACATTTTGTTTTAAATTATGTAACCTTATAATTGAGTATTTTTTAGACATGATAGATTTGCACGCCTTACTAAGGTAGAATGTATTCGCACATTCATATTGTTACAACATCATTTTGTACATACATTCAGGCAAATAAAGATTTTGATTTTGATTTTGATTTTAGAAACTTTATTTGTGTTGTTACTTATCCGTGTATTTTATTTACAAGTTTTAAAACACATTTAAGGGAAATGTAAATATCCTAATTGACTCTGATCTCTTTTTCTCTCTCATTCTGATCTGAAAGACTGGTGGCAAAATCCACCAAGTGTATGCAGGTGTAGCATATACTTATGAAGGATTAACGTCAGGTAGGCGGCTGGTCATTAAAATTATGTCATATATTAGGTATTTATGTATTTCATGACGCCAAAATTAAGTAATCCTTCACATTTTCAGCGAACCTTGTTTCCCGAGCAATGCGGCTTTTAATGCAACCGAAAAAAAGACATGATGATGACGATGGAAAAAGAGATTACGTTTTATATCAGAATCTATTGAAATAAAGTAAAAAATAATATGAATAATATATAAACGCACTTGATTCAAAGAAAGCCGGAGATCGCAGGGAAATAAGCCATCAAATTGGTATCATAAAAACATGGCGGGCATTCACCGCGCTCAATGTAAAGCAATTCCGACAATATGTTAAATTCTCAATAACTTCACCGTTTTGTTACATCGGCGTGTTTACCAATAACATATACTCTGTTTTATAAATAGAAAATATCCTTGTGACACGTTTAGTAAGTTGTCCATTTAGGTATATTTTGCTATAAAACTGACACATACTCGTAGATACTTTATAGGTATTCAAATAGATATGCTCCTTGGCATGCATTTCTGTATCTTAGATTCTGTATCCACTTTATTATACAAGACGGTACGTTTAAAACATTTATGTTTGTTTATTTGTTTGTAATATCTTTATTGCTTTAAAATATATAGTAAATACAATATTGTTAAAATCAGAAGACAATTTAAATTAATTTAATTACTATATTATTTATTAATTTAAATTAATTTTATTACTATATCAAAAAGTCCAATGGTACAAGTGACCTGGAGGGACGTAATCCAGTTCTCAATAAACTCAAAATGTTTGAATAAAGTGAATTTTGATAGAGTTGAAAGGCAGGGATTATTTGGGAGTTAAATTAAATAAAAGCCAATTTCAGTAATTCCTAGCGGCCTATCGCATGAAGTGACGTAACATTTTATCGCTCCACGTTTTCATAAAACGCCCGTAGCTATCATTTATCAGGTGTTGTGTTGTATCCCGGTGGGGGCAACGTTTTACAAAACATTTATTTGTTACTGAGATTTACATGTATGTGAGTGATATATATTAATCGTGAAAGCCTTCAAGAAGCGTTCGTTAATAGATAGGCTCTTATACGGAAAAATGAAGACCAAAAGATGCTATATTTTTTGTACCTTTCTCATTAGGCAGGACAGTAAAAAATTTGCCCGTCCATAATTGCTAAAATCCACCGGCTAACCTTTATAGCGCCGGCATAATTTACCCTGGATATTACTTTGAATAGAAACGGCACCAACATTGCCGCTTTTATTGCCCAGACGGAATAGGTATATTTCATGTTCCAAGTTGTAAAATTTATTGAAATGATAAATCACAATATTTTCTTAATACTGCTATTCTCTCACATGCATATCAAAATTTTTAAGTTAGTCCAACCCTTAAATTAATAACATGAGCCTTTATATCCTTTGTAAGTTTATACTCACCAGAACTGATTAGGACTCTAAAAAATTCAGTTTTTATAATTATTATTATTACTTCGTATAATTGTACAACATAAGGCTGAAATAGCTTCTTGGTATTTGGTTCGTTCATACGATATTGAGGCGCTAATTTTATAAAAATCTAGACATGTTTAAAAAAAAGTGTGTCATTGAGAAATTCCTACTAAAATTATAAATGCAAAAATTTTAATGTTTGTGATTTCGGATGTTTGAATATTTGTTAATCAAGCTTCCTGTAAACGGGTTTTAATGAAGTTTTGTATGATGAAAGTTTGAGACCCGAATAAAGGACGAAGGGCTACTTTTTGGTTTAATATTACCTTAAAACACCACGTAGTTCTTCATCTAGTAGTACTCGTATAATAAAAAGTATATGCCTCTGAAACAACAGGATTGTATTAACTGGTAGTTGGTACAACTCCAAGTATGAATTCGATTGGATTACACTCTTCTCATTCGCATCGCTTTGTCTTAGCAATGCTTATGAGAGGAGTTTATCCTAACAACTACTATTACCAAAATTTTTGTAAAGATATGGAAAACCGATTGCTCAATTGTAATTATTATGTATGGGCGCGTCCAAATTATACCGCTCGCTATCACGTTTTATATGCGGGAAGGTTGGTAATGAGATTTGAAAAAGCCTTCCTCTGTCGCCGGATGCGAGCCGGGCGGGAGGGCAGGGGCGGGCGGTCACTCGTGGATGATCTATGCGATTTTTTTATAGCCATTTAACTATGTGCTACATATATTTTGCAGACAACGGCTAAATTATGGCACGCCGTTTGTTTTCCTCATAAACGCTAAGGTATTTTACGGTAATGTTTTAGTTTCCTACATTGAATAAGTACTTAGTTTTGTTGTTTTCCGTAATTGAGTAGAGAAGTTGTTGCTGAACAAACATCTTTTGGAACATGAGTATGTTTTTATTAATGATACATGGTGTTGTTTTCGATGTGGGACAGCCTGTCTGTCAGTAAATAGCCAATTAAGGGATATGTAAGTATAAAGCCATAGAACTACTTATACAATAGTTTTCAGGTTGGATTTGAGGAAAAGTTAATTATATAGATGGGACAATCTGAACATAATAATATCTAATTGATAAACTTTCTTCATATTTCACTACACTGTTTTGCACCAAACAAAATAAAAATATTTGATATCAGTATTTTGTAAATAGGTACAGGTAAGCAATATTTTGTCATCCAAAGAATATCCAATTTACTAAAATTTCTACTTTTATATTTTACTAAAAGACGGTAACAACGACTTAGGTGACAATCAGGCACTTCTATCCCAAAATAAATAAATTAAATAGGAATACAAATAATCTTCACGGACTTGTTTACTGCCTGTAAACATCAGTACCTTGGCGAGTAAATAACCGGGTCAATTAGATTCCAAATTCACGATAGACAAATAAATTGTATCAATCTAATATGCGATTCCCCCGAGTCAAGGTGATAAAATTAAGTGAACTCACGGTAGTCTATCTTTTGAGATTTGATTTATTCAGAGATCGTAAGAAAATAATAATTGAGTATTGATTGGATCGCCAACATGTTTGCCCGGCACGGTAAACGGCGGAATGCTCCTTTGTTAGAAGAGGTGATGTTTTACAATAAAAAAAATATTGATGATTTATTTATTTCCGGTAGCACAGAATATATAATTTCGGTAGTTTCAGTAACTTTGAAAATCATTACGTTGAAGATTTATAAGTTTACTTGAATATAACTAGGTATCTTATTTATCTACTCATCATACTATTTTACTCACCAGAAGTTCCTAAATTTTTAAGTTCTGCAGGTTGTCTGTTTGAATCACGATCTCAGTTGTCCTTAACGATGTGTTGTCGCTGAATTATTTATGGCAGTGAATAGTACGCACTTTGTATGTTTCTTTTATTGTAAACTGTGTGGGGCATCGGTAGTATTCATAACTTATCGTTCGACTCTTACCTAAAATACACACCACGGAGACATTGATAGGGTAAAATGTAGCGAAGCCCCGGGCAAATTAGTTATGTTATATATTTTTTTCTAATTCCCTTTAATGCGACTACCTATCTATATATATATTTTTTTTGTATTGTGATTCAATTTCGAAGTTGCAACGGGGACAATCAAGTTGTTTAATAGATTTTCCCATAGCAGTAGGATTTTTAAGCGATATTCCCAATCAGCGCCACCATCCAAAATTGCAAAAATTGTACAACTTTTCCGAGTGCTTTGACCTAACGTCCTGGATACGAGGGAGAAAAGAACAATAGGAACACCGGGAGAACGGTGTTTTCAGATCAGTTAAGCAGACCCCGGGGGAATGCCTACTCGCAAGACGCTCGTACTAAATATTAGACGAAGCATTACTTGTGCAGTTTTGTATGTGCTCGGCCGCGAACAAAGGACATTTATAAAACGCTAGTGTGCGAATTAATACTTGGGTTATCTGGTTTTGTCATACATTCTCGTATTTTACGATGGTTAATAATTTGTTACATATAGTAGTAGTAGGTGCGTGATTACTGTAAGATCGTTATAAGATCTAAAACTGTGTGAACTAAACGTGCAGAAAAAAATACCCAGTAGAACTGTAAGAAAACATATTTTAGTCAGTCACGTAAATAGTGAGATACATAAGAAAAACACCTATACAGAAAGTAATTTTTGTTGTGGCAACTAATTGTAAATAAATATATCATAGAATAAAGTACTCGTAATTATAAAATCTCATTTAAGTTTTTCAGAATCTTATTCGTAAAGCATTTTTATCGGAAGGTGTTAGTAGACAAAAAAACATTCACTACTGTTTGGCGCATGATTGTCAAGTAAATGTTGGAAAAAATATAACCGTGGCGGGAACTGTTAACAAACACGACGTTAAAGTTTTACCCTTGTTTCGTTTTACTGCCAACATAATAAGCTCCATTGCGTCCCGCTAGCCCGCCCCGCCATGGAATATGTTCGTTCATGTTCACCATCTTTAATTTTACAAAATAAGGAAATAATCGAAATGAATGAGGATGAGATACGAATAAGAATACATACAAGAGACTTGCTGTCCACCTGTGGTTTCATTCACATGCTCTTCATACAACAACGATACTGATCTCGGTTTTTTTTTAATATTTTTTAAAATGAAAGTTTCCTATTGTGTCAACCTATATTTGTTTAAACAAACGCAAACAAACAGAACTAGCTGATGTGTCGTGTGTGTCAACGCAGTGTCGACGACCACTCACAAAAAAGCGACAAATCTTAAAATATTTATATGGGATATTGCGTTTTAGCGAACTTTACGGGCTCCGAAATAGTAGTTAGTTACAGCCAAGATTCCAAACAAAAAAACGCTATGCTAAAAAAATATGTAAGAGAAAAACACATACAATAAAAGTGCTAGTTAACCTTTTGAACACTCAATATTGTGTGACAATGGCCACTTCGCCGTTGCGTCTCCTAAACAAATATTGTCTTTCTGTCAAATAACTTAATGGTATTTGTTCTGCACGGTCGACAGGAGATCCAAATTCGTTAAAAATAAATGTGGCGTTCTATTGTTTGATTTAATTTTTGCTGTAGGCATAGAACTAGGAACGCGTGACGCAATTTTTTTTTTAATCTATGGCTGTAGGTATGTTCTTAATTAAAATATAAATGTCAAAACACAAGAGCGTAATGACATCTAATAAGCCTTCGGCTGACAATGGGGACATTATACGCTGAGCACGATATCGAAGCGGGGGACTAGGAATGTTATGAATATTATTCATGTTACCATAACATTATAATATGAGAGGAATGAAAATAATTATTTATCTCCAGTCTTTCCTTGTTTATATTAAGTAAGTTTCTTTTTCATTCAAGTGATTTTACTAACGCGGGCAGACGTTTTTTGACAACCGTGCCTGTACTGCAAACCTAACTAAGAAATTCCATACAAAACCCTAACACAGTCGCTAGCGTCTGCGTTTATGAAATCTGATGGTAGGGATACTGACCATTATTTCAGAACACCGCTATTATAAACTGAAGGGCTATTAAAGAATAACACGAGACGGTTTTAGGTTTCTTTTTTTAATATGGCATTGTTATTTTTTTATCTTCTTTATTTTACAGTTGACGTCGAAGAAACAAGTACAAAAAAGGTAATTTTAAAACACTTCACAACAGCAACTAATAATTACAAAGCTTTTTCAATAAATATTACACCTACTCCGTTCAGGTGTATAATTATATACTGCTAAAATCATAACCATCTTTTTTGTGGTCAGGCTAAAAAGCAGCCGTAGAAACGTTTGGACAGTTTCGAATAGTCGGACGATCGACAATAGATGTGCCGCACTTTGTTGTTTCGGTCGAAGTTCTTTGACATGGAATAAAAACTAGGATGACGTAAGTTAGGGAAGTCCGCCTTTCAGCGCGTGGACGCGTAAAGCTTTTATTTTGTGCACGAGCTTTGTTACTCGAATACCGAGCTTGGAATCGGAGCTACTCTGAATGTTAATCAATCAATGAAGGGAGGACCGTGTCCATCAGTTATTCATGTCATAACGATGTCTCCCTTGATACTCTTTTAGCGCCCTATCAGTCCGCCCACCGCCTTTGAAGTCAAAATTGTGTATCTGAACCTAAATAACCACAATTATTAACCGGCTAATATATTCTCGGCGCGGTGTTCCCTTTATTATTTAAACTTAATTGTGTTTAGACATAGGTTCGTAACGGACCCGAGTTGCCCGCGACTCTCCCACTTACTCAAAACAACTGTTTGTAACAGCGAACGCTACTTTGTGGACTTTAACCACAAGTTCGTTACATCGGCACAACTAGCCTTAGTTAGTGATGTCCATCAAGCCTTAGTACTCGTAGTGTTTCTCTAGCTGCCAATAAATAAAAGATTTTACTTGTTTTGAAAAACTTGGAAAATATTTAAAATCTCCCAGCTTTTCTTTGTATTTATAGTATTTATAGTATAGTATTTATTAAAATATATATAGATGATGTTATCTTTTTTGAGGATAACGGATCCCTTACATCCCGGACTTTTGAAAGATATTAATCCAACACGTAGAGTAGAATTTAAAATTGATGTTATGTGGTTCTTATTATTTATATGAAAGAAAAAAAACAATTAAAAATAACTGCTCGTGCTTTTTAAAAGTCTTTATACCGAATGATATTAGTAATATAGTATCTATAATAGAACGTCTCGCAGATGAGCGTACGTGTGCCCGGGGAAGATTTGTGTTGTGTGTTCTCGACGACAATGGGGTCGTAAACATACACATGTGTATACCCTACTTTATTCGTACGTAAGTTTCACACATTGGGACGGCTGAGACCGCATATAAAATATACTGAAGTATGAAGTATGTGAAAACTTTCGCAATGTTTCAGTCACACGTATTTGTGTTAGGTAGATGAAAACATAATATAACATTTGTATGTTTTTCTCTGCAATAATATCGAGTAAAAATAATATGAGATTGTAAAGTAGGGGCGCGCCGACTGGTTCAGTAAAATCGAATGAATATAAAATCAGATTTCTTCCTCCACCAATGGTTTCGATAGTTTAGAATACCATTAATGAAACGAGCCCGATGCTACGTCTCATCCATATTGACGCTCAAACGTAATTGGAGCAGCGTAGGTTTTATGAAAGAAATTCTAGTTTTTTCAAATGCTAATTTTGCAGAAATCCTACAAAATTTGTTTATTCTCATTGTTTTTATAGTACGTAGCCGTAGCTAATCTGTGCAACGACATGATACCAGTTTTGTCTATCGATTAAAAGTGACTACTCTTTCTCCTAGTTGGGTTGGGAAACGCTTTTCATCCAGTGTGACTCGTACTTGTATTTGCAAGTCGAAAATTTGAGGCTCAGTAGTTTCGGAGATCAGCAGGAATAGTCAATTTTCACCTTTTCGTTTTATGAATAAAATCAAAACTAATATGTTACAATTATAAAAAAAAATATAATTGAGATTCTAATAACGAGCCCTTTTATTTGAAATAAGGTTTGCAAATCTTACCGTGTTACGGTAAGATTTGCAAACCTTATTTTTAGTTCCTGATTTGTCCCCCGAGAATGAATTAAAAAAAATATTTATTGACATATGTGTTTGGGTCACAGGATTACGCTACCCTCCAAATTTCATCTGTTTTGGTCCAGTAGGTTCAGAGAAAATTGGATGTGACAGACGGACGGACGGACAAACAGACGCACGAATGATCCTATAAGGGTTCCGTTTTTTAATTTTTGTACGGTACCCTAAAGAAAGTGTTAAATAATAAAAAAGGTACAAATAAGTTTAACCACTAATAGATAAATCACAAAAATTGAGCTGACATAAAAAAATCTTTGGACTTTATTTTCACACTACGTTAACGTGCGCGTGGGCTTCGGTCTCATTCCGTGAGACTTTCAGAATTAGTTCCCAAAAAATTTTGCTTTCTGTTATTCTGTTTGAGTGTTCCTCTATCTATTTCAGTCAAAAATACTAAAATAAAAACAAAACTTTGTATGTATAAATTGTGAAAATCAACTAGAAATTTTCTTGATCTCTCTCACAAAAATAATTTCTCATAACAGCAATTTTTTTTCAAGTTTAATATTATTTAGCCTCTGTTTAAAAAGCTCATAAAGCCACTCTGTATAAGTACCTATTAATTTATTTACTATAAAATAGGTTTAATTCAATTCAAAAAAATAAAATTATGATGCATAATAAAATGTTTTTAATCTTGACATCAACCATGAACCATTTGGTTCAGACAAGGTCATTCAAAAGGTACACCTCAGACAGACGCGTCAACTTCTAAAGCCTTTAACATACAAATTGGTACATGAATATTAGATTTTTTATTCTTCCATTGCCTTTTGATAGCTGAAACGAATGAGAAAAATGTTTTACAGACGATCGTACATTATGTATTTGCGAGCTCAATAACTCTTATGAAATATTGTTGATTTTTATTGTGTAAGGGCTCTTTTGTTAGGAAATAACATAATAGTTCTGATGTCTGACTATTTTTCCTAAATACATATTGAGGATTACTTATCAGCTTTTGCTTGGTTATAGTTATTAGGTACTTATTTTGTCCAACATAAGTATATAAAGATGTTACATATCCATAGATAGCGTTCGGCCATTTTAATAAATTAATTGTGTAGATACAATCAAAAAATAATAAAAACAGACTCCTGAATAAATTTCTTTTATTACCGTAATTATATCAAGCAGATTTATAATCGAGTATTTAATTATTGTAAGTATGTAATTAATCGAATCATAGCCTGCTATTAATATTCTTTTGTGGGTGTATAAAACAATGGCTGCACGTTACCATTCATTACATGGAATGATTTACAGCAGTAGCGAATCTTCCCGACAGATTTATTATTAAAACGAGTATTTTCGGCTCAGTGAAGAGGGGAATACCTGCAAATACAGGTATCAGTGACACATGTAATCTTACTCGTCCTGTGCAAGATTATATGTGTCAGCGTTTACCTTCTCGTTTATCTCGGGATAATGGGCAAAAACCTTGTACATATAAATATATCTGCGCTTAGCAGAAAACAATGCGCCTGTAACTCACACGCTTTATGTGAGTAATATACAGTAAGTGAGAATACAATGGTATGATAGATATGTTGCCATAAGACGTAGGCGGAGCTCCTTATGGATTTTCTAGTAATATTTCAACTTATTTATTATATACACAATACTCTTGCTCGAAAAATATACATATAATACCCAATAAATAGTTAAACCAAATAACTACGTCAACTAAGGCTGAATCAGCCCCTCATGTAAAGTAATACTAAATGTGACCTCGGTATACAATTATAAGATACTATTTGTTGACCACTGGTTCTTAACTATATCCATACCAAATTTCATCAAAGTCTTAAGTATGGATTATTCTATTCTATATGGGTTGTTCATTAAGATATGTTCAGTAAGAAACCGAGAAAACTGTTCCTCATCGAGTGTCACGCCTTTCTG
Source organism: Apomyelois bistriatella (assembly GCA_947044815.1). Taxonomy (NCBI): domain Eukaryota; kingdom Metazoa; phylum Arthropoda; class Insecta; order Lepidoptera; family Pyralidae; genus Apomyelois; species Apomyelois bistriatella. Next base: position 7,944,062 of record OX345693.1, read on the forward strand.
CTATATTTGTGACAAGACCGCCATTATAAAAAAAAATCTGTTCTATATGTCATTGTAACTACTCTATTATTTAAAACAACAGAATATAATAAACAAAAACCAAGTAAAAAGAAAATACATAGAGTGTGAATCTCTACGCAGTTTCCCGCACTACCCTCAATCTCATGGATAATCCGGGAATTTACCTCACTGCTAAATTCATAAATTACGTGGCGTAGACCGCGGCCACCGAACTTTCAAAGTTCCCGTGCCAAAATGTCCACGAACCACTATCGAATCTAAGCTGTATTGTCTAACTGCGAAATGGCCTTAGGGCGGCTCAAAGCTAATGCAGCTGAAAATCCGTTCCATAATACGAGTATGAGTTTCTATGTTTAATCTACTTTACTCGTTTCTAGGTATACATCTAATACATATTGACTGCGATAATAACTGTATAGGGATTACGGATTTATTATTTCTATAGTGGATGGTATGGGTTATGATCTCACTTTTGACTATTAAGAGATCGAAAGGCATTTCTAGTTACTAGAAAATGCAGGCAGAATGGGTTGACCATGCAACTCACACAATAAAGCAAAATATTTATCAAGATCGTAAAAAAATATCAAGTTCTGCTTTTTAGAATAAAATCTCTAATCTATGCCAAAGGTTGCAAAAGGAAGAGGAAAAAATAAGTATTAAAAGGGTGTGAGGCATAATATGTATCTGAATATAATAATAAATAGGTAATTTTAAACAAGCAACGGAGGAGTTTTAGGCATTTTGTCTATTTATAACCAACTGCCCTTTACGCAACCTACATCAGGATTGCATGTGGGTAATCGCCTCGCTTTGTTTACAAAGACGTGGGTGTCATACAAAGCTTCTCTTACACTAGTACTTTATATTATATTTCAACATAAAATAGTTTTTTATATGTGACTTAAAAGGGTAAATTTTATTGGTTTAAAAACCGTCTAATTTGCTAATAAATATTTCAAATGTCTAAGATTTTTTTTGGGTCACTTTCTATTACATTATCAGTAGGTAACACTCAATTATTCCATCCCAACTAATATTATAAATGCGAAAGCGACATAGGGTACCTTTCATCCTGGGAAAAAGCACTGTTCTCGAGGGAAATGCACATGGGCGAGGCCGCGAGCAAAAGCTAGTTAATTTATAATTTGCTAAACAACATATAATAATGACCAAAAAGATAAGAAAAGCCGATTACCAATTGAAACAAAAAAATGGCTATATTAATTGTGTTTGTATATATAATAATAAAAGGTTGGTAATCAAGCATGTAGCCAGCGAAAGAGTTACAATAGCACTTATTCAATAGATCATGAGAATCCTCTCGGGCGTAGCCAAGTTGTGACATAAGAAGGTTCATCGCAGTGATTTCACTTACATTTTAAACCGGAACAATGTTAGTATAACAAGGACTATAGCGGTAGAAATAGATGAGTGATGCATACGGAGTTGACATTTGTGACAAAAGTCAACCCTTTGAACGTATGTTAGAATTCATAGACAATAGTGCACTGATACGAAATTAAATTAAGTATATACGCACTACTGTATAGAACTATTGTTACTTTATACAAGAACACTGGAAACGTTGGGGACTGAATATAGTTGTATTCAATGTGTTTTGCCATGTCTGACTGTGCTTGGTATTCGGGACGACATTTTATTTGTTCTGTCTGTTTGGCGAAGGACTATGTGCTATTCATAGACGTACTAAAATATTGTGCTGTATGTTAACTAAGGTACTGATAACGCTAGATTGATGAATGAAACACTTAATCAGATACAAATAGAATTAATGTACGTTTACTTTAATTTTAAAATGCCAAAACAATAAAGAAGTGTGTGCTATTTTGCTTAAGCGATGTAGTAGGTAAGGCAGGGTTATTTTAAATTTCAAGAGGTTTATATCTTTTAGCGGGCTCGTTATAAGCGGTTTGTACCCACGGCTAATATTATGAGGAACCCAAGGCAACCTTGGGATGGAATTAACTTCAAAAGAAGTTGACTCCTCATAAGTCTGGAAATATTGCTGATCTCTAAATGGAGATTTTAAGAATCACTTAGTATCACATTCACATTTGAATTAAGTTAGTTAGTGATCAGCAAACTCATTAACAATACAGCAAAAGAACAACAGAATTTAAACGTAGAAATTTAAAATTCTCAGAATCAGATAAAATGATAATGCACAATGTAGTTTCTACTAATGTCAGCTGCAGAGCCCAATGCCTGTGATCGTGTCATCAAGCGGGCTTTCGAGTTAACATGGTACCGGGCTTGCTCTTGCTACGATGACACGGCCCGCCACTCCTATGATTGATCGTCGAGCCACGGCTACCAATTAAACTTGTCCACTACACTGGACGATGTAAAATTCACAAGATAAATTGGACACAAAATATGTGACGCGAACTAAATGCGCGGTGTTTACGGCAAACGGAAATATGCGCTTCACATGTCAGAAATTTTAGATGAATTGATGGCACTACTAATGTATTTTCAAAAATTTATTTTTAATTTATCTTGTTATGCAAAATGAGCACAAGCTGCATCATATCGTAAGTGGTTGTAGTAGAATATGAAGATTTATAAGCTTTAATTTTTTCATTTAGGTGAATTATATTAATCCTAAGATTCATAATAATTTGTGTGAATAAGTATTATAAGCATATAGTAATTCGAAACACTGTTAAAACTTAGTCGAATAGTTAAATTCTAAGGAGCAATAAAATTATCACTCATTAGAATTTTAAATTATAATTAGGGAATACTGGACATGCCACGAGAACAACCTTCATACATACATATACCTATTACAGAGTTTATTTTTATTTAAACTTTATTGCACAAATTATAAAAAAAATAAAGTGTAAAAAACAATCCCTACAAGATAATAGACTATATGAGATGCGATATCAAAGTTCAAATAAATCAAACATAAAATTATTTCCAGTAATATTTATAATGACACCATAACACTCACGAATATATTTCGTCTAAAACATGCGTCCTGTGTTGAGGCGATATATCATTGTGAAGCCTCCTGCGGGGCGTTGGAAAAAAATTAAGCGTATTCATAATATTTTTGTTCGCTGTTTAAGCATGGTTTAGTTTAAAAGCGTGTGCGTCTTGGGCGAGAATAATGGGAGTCTGGGGAGCCGTTCTACCGCCGGAATCTGCACACGAAAAAGCATAAACATACTCCTGCAATTTTAAGTTCTTGGCATGCTGCTGGGTACATGCGACACTGTGTGACTCTCTATAGGCTTTGTGTTTATGCATCCGTGCTTTGCAAAATAAATTTTGTGATAGCTTCAATGCGATGTATTATTAGTTTTTTTATCTACAATGGTTATCTGGTGTACATGTATGTGTTTTAATGTCTTTTGATGTCAGATTGTCGGTTATTTAACAATAACAAGGAACAAATACCACAATACAATCTATACATATAATAAGACACTAAAAATCGAGTGTCTGTACATTTAATATTTTTCAAAAAAACTGATTGAGTGCGATTAAAAAAGAGTAACAGAAACCAAAAAGACAGTTTTTGGAATTTTTGTCTGTCTGTATGTATGTATGTCTGTCTGGTACGTTATAACTTCGAAAATACTCAACGGATTTAAACGCGGTTTTTACAGTTGGATTACATATAATTAGGAGCGTTGTCAAAACTTTGTTTCGTCAAAATCGGTTAAGGGAAAAAGAAGTTATGGTCGATTGAAAATTTACTTCAAACACTGCTTTAAAACTTTTAATGCATTAATTTGCGTACCTATAGACAAAACCCATTTGAAATTTCGGCAGTAACAAGCAAAGCATGTTGGCCTATCGGTAGAGGTCGCGGATAATTATTTTAAGTAGAGGGTTCGAATCCTGCTAGACATCACTTCTTTTGTTTTTACCCTTTTTTTGTTTTGTATTAATTTTTTAGAAGTCTATTTTTTTAATATATTTTAGTAAAGAAATGTTTCTAGAAAGTAGCTGGATCGAATCCTGCCACAAACAATAATTTTCTGTTTTCGTTTTTTATTTGTTTTCTAGAATTATTTTCTTACTTAGAGAAAGCTCTTAGCGTTAATTCCGTTAAGGTGATACCTCAGTGAACACTAGCGCCACCGTCATTTAAAAATCATTACTCACTGAAACACAAGTTATCAAAAATCCCTCTGCTGTAATTAAGGTTCTGGATCTGAAGTTAATTTTAATCATATTCAATTATTAAATTATAGTTCCATATAGTTACAAATTGCATTATTGCTTAAAACGGCCACTTTTAGCAGTTTTGCAATTTGTAACTATATGGAACTATAATATAATAATTAATTATGATTAAAATTAACTTTAGATTCAGAACCATAATTACAGCAGAGGGATTTTTGATAACTTATGTTTTCAGTGAGTAATGATTTTTAAATGACGGTGGCGCTAGTGTTCACTGAGGTATCACCTTAATATAAAAGTATTTTGTACTTATCTATCTATACATATAATAAGACAGTAAAAATCGAGTGTCTGTACATTAAATATTTTTCTAAAAAACCTCTACGGGGCAATTAAAGAAGAGTAATAAAAACAAAAAAAAAAACAATTTTTGCAATTTTTGTCTGTCTGCCTTTCTGTCTGTGTGGTGCGTTATAATTTCAAAACTACTCAACAGATTTGAACGCTGTTTTCACAGGTGAATTACATATAATAAGGAGCGTTGTAAAATCTTTGTTTCATCAAAATCGGTTAAGGAAAATAGAAGTTATGGTCATTTAAAGTTTACTACAAGCACTGCTTCAAAACTTTTAAACAGTTGAATGCGATTTACATAAACGTATTTAATTTAGATAAAGCTAGAATTTCTACTTATATCAATAAAGACAAAAACACACTGCAGTCTCTATTAAATTTTAATAAAGTAACACATTGAATGTTTGTGGGCGTATGATTTAGTTACATAAAATATCAATAGATGGCGCTGACTTTATTTTAATAGCAGATTGAAATTTTTCCTTACGGCAGCAATTAATTTTAATTATTTAAAAAAAAATTGGTTGTTGATTTAGTACTATTGGTTGGTTTGTTTATCGGTCGTTTGTTGTGTTGTATTGTAAGCTATTTGAATTGATTGGTTGGTTTGGTTTGGCTTTGGTTTAAAAAATAATCAAATCAGTGTTTGACGGAACATACGGTCGTGTCGTAAGGACTAATTTATCTGACTTATCACTATTTATTGAGATTTTCTCCACTTTTCACGCCTACTAAAACTTTGGGAGTGGATTTTAGGTCCTAATGACTCTGTAATAGGCTGCGTCTACTCTTTTAGAGACAAAGATTGATAGTATGAATGTTAAGGGCTCCTTCTTCTGAAGGTCCGTTGTCCGTAAGCCGCGTAGTCGCGGCGCTCACTCATTTTGTAGGCATTTAGACATCATATTTGGGAAAATAACACTACAAAATCTACTTCAGCGATTTTCACTATATAAATACTTTATCTAAAGGCTGGTATAAAAAGCAGGACAATAAGTTTATTATTTTAGGCATAGTATTGAAAATAAACTTCCAAAGGAGGCAACTTAGATTTTTCTATCGAGCGAATTTTGTCTGATATTGTTACTGTTACTGTAAGCGAATTTCACTCTGCTAGATCCTCAAATAAAAACATATATTTTTTTCAGAATTTTACGACTGTTTAATACTGATTCCTATTGATTTTAAAAACGGTATTTGAGAAAGAAGTGGCCCTAATATTTAATGATATCGTAGCAATGTAATGGCTTTATAAAATTGGCACGGGAAAAGGATACAATAGAATTAACTATAGGTCTGGATAGTTGTAGTTTCCACAGGTTACGCGAAAAGCGACCTACACGCGGGCGGAGTCGCGGGCAACAGCTAGTACAATAATAACAGAATTTATAAATATAATTAGTTAAATATTAAACTCTATTACGATCGAAATAGAGCGCAGTGCTGTTGTGTTGTGCTTGCATTAAGGTTAGTTTACACTGCAAAGTGACGCTAAAAACTGCGATAATTTTCTGTAAAAATGAGAAATAATGCATCGTCATTTGACTTTCTCTTTATTTGGAGGTGTTTATATTTAACATATAGGGCTATTTAGATGGACGATGACGGTATAATTTTCTCAATACCTTTGTGTTACCCAATATGTTATTTTGTGGATTTACTGTGGTATACGAATAAGTGAAATACAATCCCTGGAAGTCGTACACTAATAATCGTGGAGAGCCCGTTCCGTCATTATCATTTAAATAAAAACAAACTTCTAGTACTTTCTCCCATTTGTATTTGATAACGGCATATTTAGCAGCTACATAACCACGGTTCAGTAGGTATGCACCTTAATAGGTAGGTAAAACGGCAGCGGCGCAAGTGTGTTCCCTTGGGGTAGCCAGCTACATCCTATCAAGTCTTCGTTTTCAATTTCCGTTTAAGTATAATTGAATCAGACTTGAACATGATGCTCGTTTTTCCCCCTGATAAGTTGCAGACAGGATTTTTATCATTTGAAATAATGTTTAGTTCATTAATATAAATAAGATAGGTCTTATTAAGAAAATATATTTAAACAATTTAAAAAATATGAGTCTTAGCGTGTACGAAATGGGACTAAGGGGTATTTTTGGAGTAGTGAAAATTAATAAGGTGCATAGTTTAATGATTACTTTTAAAATGTAACAAATACATCTCTTATCAAATAGCTAGTTTGTTAGACGAGTACTCACTCGTTTATTTCTAACAAACGAATAAAGTCCTAAAATATAAAAAATATTATTTTTGTCACAGTACTTTCCTGAGTTCCTTACTACCTATCTAAAGAGCTGTGCTCTTGTCGGTGGAGTCTCTTCCATCTTACGCTAGTGAATGTAAATGCTACGATTTACAAAATACCCTTATTCTTGTATATTTTTTTAAATCCAGCTGAATCCTAAATGTAATTTAACTTGATATTTGTCGGCAGCCTGCGGTAGAGTGATGGAGGTGTCTAGGTGAGGGCGCGCGGCGGGCGGCGCGGCTCTCCTGCGCCCGCCCATGGCCTCTGCTTTTACACTCAGGTAAACCCTTGCTAATTGCATTGTTATTTATTATAACCCTATTTTTGATCGTTTGTTTTCCCTAACAGGGGGTTTAATGGGATTACCTTGTTTGTATTTAAAAATAACTAGCGCTCTGGCTTCGTGGATGTAAATTAATACTAGATGATGAGCTTGTGAAAATTATTATTAAAATTTCAGTTTAGTGTTTTGTGTAAAGCAAACTAAAAAAAATAATAGAATGTGTAAAAAAGTGTTCTATAATTTCAAATCAATTAAAAATTTATTCAAATTATATGTGGTGATCCTCAAAAAAAATAACTTTTCTGTTTGTAATCAGATCTACACATACTAAGTTATATCTAGAGATACCAGTACCAATAGTATATAAACTTGACACATAAAATTTTAGTATAATTTTATTTTTCTGACATAGCTTATAATTAGAAAAATTGTTTTCGGTTAACTAATTTACTATTCTATTAAGCGTTTACCGTAGCTACTGTTTAGAGTGAAATCTTAAAAAGGACACCGTGTTTCAAACTGAAGGGTTCCCAGTTGAGCAGCGGAATCAATTTTCATGCCGAAAACAAAAACGCCTCGACTATTGAGACTGATGCATAACACAAATCTTTACTTATCTTGACTTAATTCTAGTTCATCTACCAGAATTTTCATTAATTCATTCACTTTCTTAGATGGGCGGTGCAGTGGTTAGCGACTGCACTGGCGTTGGGCACGTTGTGCCGCGCGGGGCAAGTGCACAGCCCCGCCCTGGCTCCGTCGCTGGCACCACCTTGCCCCACACATTGCATTTGTCTCTCACAATCACAGGTAAAGACATACACAAGAAGACGAACACATTTTTCATACGATTATATTATCACATTGGTCGATTATAATTTACCGATAAGGTTGAACGAATGAAAAGTATTAAAACATAATACTGCAAACACAATGAAATAAACGATTGGCAGAGATTTTGCACGGTTTTTGTTCTATTGAGGTGAGCTGGCCTATGGCTAGATAGCCGGTCCTCCTGGTGTGAAGTTGTTACCACATCCTATGGACTTGAAATACGAGGAGGGACACACAGAAATAATTTCTAATTCCATGACTCTACGAATTAATTAACTCTATTGTACTCTATTTACGTTCTATAAAATTTTCTTGTACATTGTCTCAAAATTATGTTTCGTGGTTACAACTATTTATATATAAATAAACTTATTTGTGAAAACTATTCTAATTTGATTCCAAAATCTATTATAGGTACAATGTGCTTTAATGTTTTGTAACATCATGTTATGGACTTTCGCACAATAATAGTTGATGAGTGTAATATTATTATCCTCAAATGACTTTCAATTTAAAGCCGGAACGCATAAGCTTTATGTCAAATGAACATTAAATTGGATTGGAACTCCATAATCGAGATGTGTGGACGTGTGTATAGGCCGGGGTGAAATTGATATTTGTTTTGGTCCATTATTTGTGAAGCTTAAGTTTGGAACAATTCAATCCAAACACAAACGTGAGCGTCATCGGCGATATTTCGGAAAGGATTAATTTTATTGACAGCACAAACAGTGGAAATGGAGCTTAGTCCGTGACATGGCAAAACTGATAATTTTTAGGGTGATACAATTTCGTATCTGATGTTTATACAGGTGAGATTAATTTCTTGTTTATTTGCAGGTGGTGTGTAACAGTGCGACGCTCCGCGGCGTGCCTTCGGCTCTAAGTTCGAGCGTGACGCAATTATCGCTTTCCCGCGCAGATTTGCGCGTACTCCGATCAGACGCTTTTGGGGAGCTACGACAGCTACGGCGGCTCGTCCTTGACGCATGCAATCTTACTCGCATACGCCCTTTTGCATTTCGAGGACTTCCACGTTTGCGCGAACTCTACATACAACATACACCACTCGCTACCGTCGATGCGTTTGCTTTTGCAGCTCTTCAAAACATAACTTCTATCGTACTTACTCATAACAGGATAGCACAAATCGAGGGCTATGCGTTTGCAGGCACTAACTTTATTAAATTAATTTCATTAAAAAATAATCCAATCAAGAGAATACTGGCAAATGCCTTTTCAGGATTAAAAGACGTCGTTCAAGTAGAACTCCCTTCAGGAATAAGGTCAATTGAACCGATGGCGTTTGCAGGTTTAGAGGGTATTGGAACATTAGAATTAGCGTACATGGACCTGCCAGCGTTATTGTCAGATACTTTTCGAGGACTTACACGAGTTGGTCGACTTGGACTTCGCGAGTCAGACCTTGGTGTGATACGCATGGGCGCCTTTGATGGCTTACAGCATGTTGATATTCTGGAGATGTGTAATAACAAAATAGACGCAGTAGAGGAGCTAACGTTGGTGCAAAATAATAGCGTGCAGACCTTTAGACTGACGGGCAACCATATGTTGGAGACGCCGGAGTCCGTATTGCTCGAGGTGGAGAATATTATCATTCAAGGTAATCATTTGCCGTGTGAATGTGGACGAGATCCCTTAGCAAATCCGCTGGCATTGACTCAAGAGTTTGCAGATGAAAATTTTTGCATATCGCCCTTGAAGGTCCGAGGGCGAAGTCTTGCTAGTGCAGCTTCGGGTGGAGCGGCGTGCCGTGGTGATGCAGGTGGGAGCGCGCGCGCACGCGCCGCCGCTGGCGCAGGGACTCTACTCCTCGGCGACTCCCTCGCTCTGCCAAACCTGGCTCTCACTGTAACCACCATCACTCTTCTCGCGAGTAGCTAACCGCCCTCGGTGTTCAATTATTATGTATCCATTTGTAAATATTGTAATATAATATAATCGAGTATAATGATGCGAAATTTTACATTGAAAGGGTCCGTTCATTGAGTATACGTTGGACCATGAATAAAAAATTTGCCTTTGGATATGGTAATTTTATTGAAATCTGTATAAAATAGATACGTAAGTTTATTATTTTAATCAATAAAATGGCACCGATGTATAAGCATGTATAAGATCTGAAGATCAAGATAACACTGTAGTCAGTTTCAAAATTTATCATTTAAATGCTATGTAGTGTCAGACGTCGCAATTTTATCAAAATTAAACATTAGAAGAACCTAAAAACAGGTAATAGGTGAAAAGAAGGTGGCAGAATTACTCATCTGAAGCGTAAAATAAATTAATAGTACAAAAAATAAGGTAGGTAGGTAGTAGAAATGCTACTATTTTCTAATTCAAAATTATGGCGAAACAACAATTAAAAATGGAGACAAATAAAAATAAATTATGCACGTCTGACCCTAACTTGCGAATAAAAGTAGTCTATTACATCTCGAAACAGTGATCCGCAAATCATGGCCATTTGAAGATTTATGAGGGCATAAAAATAGCGTTTATCTGTATTTCTAGTCAATTAGCAGACGACATCAGATAGCGTTGAGTAATGTAGCTATGGATTCGCATGGCTGCGGGCGAGACGAGAATATAAAACAACGAGAGAAACAGAAATAACTTATTACTGAGTAAGTATGCGCTCTAACTGCTAATTATAATGTAAATAGAAGTCTTAACCACTAATCTGGAGGTTCTGGATTCGATCCTCAGTCAGGGATTTGAAAGTGGCGTTTTTATATTGTCGTGGATATATTTTCCATCAGATTTATAAAAGAAGTTAGTAACGAAGTCTTTTATGAACACGATAAATTGTTTAAGCATTTATTGGGCTACTTATTTTGTTTATTTCGTTAAACAACCTTTAATTAAGTTATTTGAAATGATTTTCTTAAAGTGGGTACAATAAGTAATCTATACAAAATCTTTATCGAGATGCTAAGTAAAAGAAATAAAATGTATGTGTTATCTTTCTTGTTCTCTCTTTATTTTATGACTAGATCACCAGAGCCTACTTTGCCGACATTCGACGTCCACACTCAACCAGAAGCTCATAAATATCTCCGCCCCTTGCTGATAAAAACAGTTAGCTCGTATCAAAACTAACTTTGAACTGCACAGCGCTAAGTACTTGTATAATGAGATGCATTGCTTGCATCCAAGCAGATCATGGCTTTGATGGCTATGCCATTTAGCTATGCATCCACCCAGTTTAAATAATAATGTGTTGAACTGGGTAGGGCCTAAGTACATCATTTCGCAAAAAGTGCTCTCGCGTATTTTAACGATAAAAATTGAGTAGGACAGAAATGTGGTCAAAATTATTATTTAATACTATACTAGCAGTAAAATTATTATTACGTGTACTTTATTAATATACCACTACTTTTAAAATCTTAGATACCAACCCAAAAGAATACTTTACTATATACTCGTAGAAATTGATAATATTTTTAATTAATGAAAGATGAAATGTATACATGGTAAACTTTGTAGTTTTACCTAGGTATATTCAACTACCTAGTAACCACACACACACACACACTCACAAATTAGTGAGAAATTTCCTCATAGAGAATTAAATAAACATTAAAACAAAAAACAGGATGGAATTCGTTATTAAAGATGCCGACATCGCCCTCATATGTATAAAGGTTATAAAGGGACCAAGATAAAATTGAGAAGTATTTATTCTGATGTATTTTTAATTCAAAAACATCAAAGCTTGATAAACTTTAATGATTCATTCGTTTTTTTTTATTAAATAGATTATCTTTTATGAATGTAGAGGTAATGTGTTATTACGAAGAAATACATGCCTAGTGGTATTTTGCTTTCTTACCTCCTTTTTAGTAAGTATAGTAAATGAAATATTTATTGATATAATTCTGCTTATTTACTACAACATGAATATACATGATATCAACGCTACAAGCTTTAAGGTAATCAGCGTAGCACGTCGTAGCTCGGCGTAGCACTCGTAGCTGATCGCATGCAGCTCATCGACAGATTCACACATGTCGAAACAGCGCGTCATGCCTCATTAGTGTGCTATCGATCGGCGCAGCACGCCGTGCATTAGACAATTTACAACTCTCGTCCCGGGACGAATTATGTCGGCACTATCAAAATTCAATCATACTGGACTACATTGACCTATAATTAGATTTCATTGTTATGTCTGTAGTGGAAAACTAGTATTACGCTGTGCATAGCATAGGTTTTACAGATTTTCCCTGCGTCGATTTAAGTATTTTTAATAATATGTGTTTGGTTAGTACGCTTACCCTGGGCTTTGAAGGGGGTTTGAGGGTGCAATGAATGAGAATGATGATTCAGATGATGATGAACGAAAAAGATGTTGTTTAAAAAGTTTTTAACCTAATATAGTAGGTAAATATCCTTCTATTTGTACATTCAAAGATAAGCCAGGTCCGATTTAATAATTCTGTTTCAAATAAAGTAAAACTTGTGAGCAATTTTGGTTGAAATTATAATCCAATAGTGCGATGATGTAGTAATCCTTATGACCTTAAGTACTGACATCCATTAGAGAAAATTTTAGATTAATAATTTATTCGTAAACTTGTTGCTTGTAGACGAGATTGAATGTTGATGTAAACATATATTTTATTCATTAAAACAAAAACGAACGTTTGCTCAATCTATTTTTGGTAGATATTATTCTTTTCAATATAAGGAGATTTAGTAGGTATTTAAAGAGGGAAAATAATTTTTAACAGGTTAAAGTATTTTAAATATGTTTAACAAAGATGCGTTATTCGTAACCTCTGAATAAAGATATCGGCAAAAGTGTGTTTTAATTGATATATTAGGTTATCCGCCAGCTTTCATTCATTCATTATATAATTAGAATTAAAATAGACAAACATAGTTTGTCTGATGGTAAGCGATTATCATAACCTAATGGACGTCCTTTAGGAATTGGGAGAATATAAACATCAGTTGATACTGAAGGTCTGTCGATTTATTTTATTTTTTTATTTAAACCTTTGTATAAAATACAATAGGTAAGTATTGCACAAAAGGTAGACATAGTACTAGAACCTTTGTTTAACAGTCAACCTTTGGGTAAAGCAGATAAGAATTTAGGTGGTGTAAGCTGCTTTCCTTTTGTGTGTATTAGTGTCCGACACTGGCGGTGCCAGAGTTTGCAAGTTACGGACTTAATTTATTTATTTATCAATATCTTAAAGTTGTAGTAAGCTATGTACGTACAAGGTTAGTGGCATCCTCAAAGTATCATTTGTATAAAAAACAATACAAACAACAGTGGTAAAAAGAAAGCTTCCAAATCTCTACAAGTACCTACTACAATGCAAAAGACAGCTAGTTTTTCACTCCGGTTCTTTTACGACACACAGTTTGTGGTTTCGCAACTTCATCTGACTCTTTTGACTTTATTTCAAACCAGCAAGTTATTTTATCATTTCTACGGCTTACTTTCAATTACTTGCGTATCAAAATGATTTTCTGTTCCATTTCGTAAAATCCTATCTGTAATGCCAGTGTGAATACTGAACAGAAAAGTTTCTCCAATCTTTTGTTAGCATTCGGCCTTCGAAATTTCCTGGCAACAATATTTTGTATATTAAATACGTAGGAGTATTTGTACGTACTTACATATAATAAAGAGGAAAACTTGGGGCTTATTTATAGAAATGTTTATTTCTTAGTAAATAATTAGGTCGCGTCATGAGTGTTGATTGAAAGAGTCGTGCTTATTACGCAGCCATGGTGCGGCAGTCGGTAGTGTGGAATAAGGAGGGTATGGAAACATCATTCAAATATTTATGAGATTTAAGTACATAATTATATAATTACTAGCACTAAATACCTGAAATGATTTTCTACTATTTAATTTCTTGCATTTCAAATCAAATTAAAAACCCTAACCCAATTACTGCGCCAACTGACTCGTATGAAAAATCTCCTCATGCAGGTTTGAGCTTTGAACTGTGACTATTATTTATTCAAGACTTTTTTTGTAGTAGAAAATGTGTAAAGTTGATAAATGTAGTGACCCTATCATTTATCAACTCTGAATGGGGTTGAGGTGATTATAAATAGCTTTATGTTTACAATATAAAATTGAAATCAAAGTCAATAAAAAGAGTAAGAGTATGTTGATTTTTTAAATAGCACTATTATAGTCAATTATTAGATAACTCAAAAGTATAAACTAAACACATACTGCCCGCAATGATTGTTCGCGACACTGTTATCTCATGCAGGAGTCCATTGTTTCCATAGAATTACAATCTCTGTTTTAAATCTATGTTTATTTGGCACTAAAATAGCCCTTATGACTTTTCTCGAGGTCCAATCAACCTCTATGCAACAGTTAAAAAATCAGCAAAATCAGTTCAGTAGCCAAGGCGCTAAAAGAGAAACAGACAGAAATTTACTTTAGCATTCATAATGACTATTATTATAAATATTACCTATACCTAATTGGTTATCTAAGATGAAGCAGAATCTACCGTTATATAATTATGGGCACAAATTAGTACATTAATATCAAGCAAGGATTTCAGAGGCAGTGTTCTTTTGACAAAGGTATATTAAAGCGATGAAATACAAGTAACTTTTTAATGAAATATGTACTTTCTTTCTGAAATTCTGTGCTCTCTTTACTTTGAAGCTAAAGTGGGTATTAGGCGGCGACCGTCTTAATGACCCGCGTCCCGTGGCCACCTGGAGCTGACGGCTGCCACATGAAAAGGGAAAAGTGAAAAGAAATACGAATCTGATCGTAATTTATTCTCCTTAAGCTCATCACTTTCACAATATTATCAATCAATAAATTGGTGTGTTTAGAAATCTAAAGACACCAATTTAATACATACAAATACCAAAATAAAGGTATGTAGTAATGTAGTGACATTTCTCCTTACTACTAACCTAAATTTTTTAAATATTTTAATATGTTTTAATTTCAATGCCTTCATCACCTTTAACCCGGAAAAAGAAAAATTCAAGTATTTCAGTTTGGCGGCGGAAATAAATGTTTAGCCTTTGGATGCTACTGGAAAAATACTAAGATAATTATGATATTTTTCTACAGTTCGAAATATAATGGTGTTCCTTACTTAACTGTTTATAAACTTGGCTAAACTTCTAATGTAATGCTCTATTCGTTTAAATAAAGTTGGTATAAAACCGTTCGAATGATTGTATTCGCTTGTAGATAAAAAATTATTACAT
The DNA here is from genome assembly GCA_947044815.1 of Apomyelois bistriatella. Taxonomy (NCBI): domain Eukaryota; kingdom Metazoa; phylum Arthropoda; class Insecta; order Lepidoptera; family Pyralidae; genus Apomyelois; species Apomyelois bistriatella. The sequence continues at coordinate 7,959,235 of OX345693.1, forward strand.
TCACTAAGCCATTCTAAGTTATGAGGTATGCCATAATGTATATAGTTGACACATCCTAATGTTCAGCATAGCTTTTAATTAGTATGATTAAGCATACTATTGAAAAGGAGAAGGATTTTATATAATGTCGTTGTATACTGAATATGTACTCTTCCTTTAAATATGACTTAATTGGTAGAGCTTAACTACTATCTATCAAATTTCCACAAGATCACACAGCACGGTACGTCTGTCATGCAGTATGGCCACAAATTGTAAGAGGTACATGACTAAGACGTACATGTATAATTATAGAAGTGATTATTACTAATACCAAAATCAGCAAAAAGAAAAAGATGCTTATATTTAATTTTGTGATATTAATATGGAGTTGAATGGCCTGTTAATATCACTGAAATCCGTTGAAAGCTCATAAGTAAATATTATGTAGAAGCCGAGACAAATTACCTTTCATAAACATTTCTTCTTTCATCTTGTCTAGTCTTTCCTTTGTTTCATTTATTATATTACGGAAACCCGTATGACTTTTGTTTTCATAACTTTTTTGTAAAAACATCGCCAAACAAATGGATGTAAGTATTTTGTTTATAGAGTTATCAACCATAAAATTAGTGATATACCTATTTGGCCCTTGTACTTTAAGAATTATGATTAACCGAAGTCCCAGATTAAAGGGAACTGGTTTTCAAAATTTCTCAGGTACTGCCAATTATATATTTTTTTTAAGGTAAATCTTCTTAACGGAAATAAATAAATACCTTATAACCTTTACGACCTTGATTAAAAGAGTCCTCTCTTAGAAAGCATAAAACTTGCACTTTATGCCTCAATAAAACTGTATTTTATCTCCTCTTTGTCATTGTAGAGCCTTTATTTATCACAAACGTGACAGGAAATTTCAAAAAAATTGCATGTTTTAGTGTGTAGTATATAAAAAAATATTTTTGTAACACTTAAACTGTGCACTTAAACAGCTTATTTTCGGATGTGCTTCTTAAAATGTATGTAGATAATACTTAATTGATTTCTGACTGAAATTGAAAAACCGAAGAACAAATTAATTTAAAAAAATGACAGGAAGATAAAACTCGCCGAAGAATGACGTAGAGGTTTATGCCCAGCAGTGGGCTGTATACAATTAATAATGATGATGGTGATGTTTCCAAAAATAATTAAAAAAGAGGAATTGGCTGTTCGTAAGTTATATTTAGTACCCAGGTTAGAATTGAAAGGTTTATAAAAGGTTCATTAGCGGGGAACCAATATTAATCATTCATTCGTTCACGTTCGTTTGCATCGGTATGTCATTGTAGGGGAGTGAGTAACCGGAGCTTTTTAAGTCAACGTATTTAGATTTCTGCTGCTAAGCACTAGGGTTGGGTAGGTGACAAATTTCCTTTTTTTTGTATCGTATTTTTAATAGCATGTTTCCTTTATCGGGTATTTGTACTTAACCTAGTTTTAAGTTACTTCTGCAACCATTTCTTTGTTGCAATACAGATTATTGTATTATACTGATAAGAGAGAGAGAGATAGGTCTCAAAGGAGATTTTATTTATCAATATTTTTTTTTTGATAAATTAGGTATTATAACTGTAACTTAGTCGGTGGTTACTTTATTATTTCTTTTATATTTATGTTATGAGTTAAAATAATAGTGCTATTTTTGTACACTAAAATATAATAAAGTTTTATGTTTTTGTTTTCATTTTGTGCAGTGGCGACTCATAAATATAAAACCACGCTTAAGTTCTTTTAAATTTTAAACCCATTATTTTTATAAACTGTACTACGGCGGTAGTACGGCTGACAGTGCTTATTCTTATCGAGTTGAAATGCTGACGCAAGTAATATATATAGCTTTTCTACAGTGTATTAATTTTTGCTTCCATAACATATGTTTTACTCGAATTCAATACAACCAAATTATTATTTTGAAAATTATTGTATTATATTGTAAGAAATATTTTTTTAAATAACTAGTTTGGAATAATTGTACATCATAATTAAAGTTTCCTGAAGTAGATGTTGTGCATATAGCAAGATATATAGTCGGATGAGTCGTCAGAGCGAATTGAATTATCTGGTGGCAGGGATGCGTAGAGGCCCGATGGCTCTTCATTTCAAAAGCCTGCACTCAACGACTGAGTGGATAAATTAATATGAAGCCCTTCTCTATTTATATACATTAGGCTCGAAGAAGATCTTTTATATTAATTAATGATGGCTTTTTAATGGCTGCAAGTTTAAAAAAAATGTTACAATTTCCAGAACTTACTATACAATTTTTTTAACAACGTATTATGTCATTTTATATATCTATAGGCTTTAAGGTATTTTAATATGGGACAATAATGTAAATTTTGTTGCCTAAAATAAATGAATAAATAATTTAATAATTGTGAATGTTAGAACTTATTAACAATTGGGTCTAGTGACTGCATTGGAAAGTAAATATATGGCGAAAAAAACTTAAGGGAATCAAAAATAGATCAAACTAATATAGGATTACTAGATGGTCAGACGATCAGGCTTTTGATAAAAAGGCTAGGGATACATGGAAGATTAGTGGCGATGCTTTTGCCCAGCAGTGGGACATAAACAGCTAAATAAATTAGGATTAATAAAATTGTACGAAAAATTTTGTGCACATATCTATCGGAACCAATATAAACAGCTTTTTAATAATGTGCTTTTGAAATCCAACTTTACATTCAAACATAACACAACTTTTATCAACTGTTAGATTATAGCAATGTTAAGTGATTGCAACTGTTTCAGAGTAAGTTTTCCAAGCCACGTTTTGGCAGGGAGATGTTGTAAAGTTGCAAAGTGTTATTATAAAACTTGTACTTAAAGCAAAGACAGCAGAATGAAATCCTTAGGTGCTGTTATACATTGTAATTAATACAGAACACATTCACTCTCATGATATCTTGGAAGTGTTAATCTTTCACCATAGTACTCTGCAATTTCACTTATCCTCTCATTATTTTTTTCATATAATTACATATATATATTGTTGTATCATTAAATAATATTACCTACTCAACTTTGCAATTTTTGCAAAGTAAATTTATTATCATGATTGGAATATATTTTTAAAGACTTAAAATTAAACTGTTAAAGTGATCTTAGAACATAAAGAAATATAGCGCACTCTACATATATGATACGACTAAATACGCTCAATTTATCTTCCCTCTTAAAGTCGGAAAATACCAATTTACAGGTACTCATATTTCTTGTAAGAAAATAAAGAGGCTCAGCATGAAGATGTCGTTTATTGAAATAAAAAAGTGAACGCTCCGGGTGGCACTGAGTGTGATAAAAATGGAGACATTATTTAGGGTCTCACATTGATCGTCGTTTGTCACTTGATGAAGCTACAAGTACTTTTCTGTGTCTCTACCAGATACACACAAAACAAGGGTCTATTGGGGTGAATGACATTCAAATATATTTGTGCTGACCAGACCCTATTGAGTTTGTACATTTATTTCATCTCACCTCTTAAGGTTTAAATGTCTGCGGCGTTATTATGTACAAACATTAAAGCTTTTTGCAAATCCCTTAAACTGAATTAATTACGATTTATATACGCATTTTAAACTTTGGGTTTGTTAATTTCAAAGCATCCATTTTAATAATTACATGATTTATATATATTTTAGCCAGAAACAGAACTCTGATGTGGCTGATTAATTAACTAGCGTGGAAAACAGAAAAGGGCAAAATAAAAGAATGAAAATGACTGCAAGTATATCAAAGATAATATAATGGAAGATTCTCGAGTAATAGGTTTAGGATGCTAATGAGCCCGGCAAGAAGGGTAATCAACATCACTCAAAGCCGCTTTTTTCACCAAAGAGCGGAAATATCTCGAATATTATTAGCTTTGGTCGAAAATGGTGTCACTCGAAACGTAATGGAGTCCCTATTTCATTCCAGAAACTTATTCCTATTATGTCAAGATTATATTGCATATTATTTAAATTTCTCAAATAAAGTACAAAGCATATTTTTTGTTTCCTTAATACGTTAGCGGACGCACGACGTCTATAGACGTTATAACAATTAAACTTCTATTGTGTTTTCAAAACCGTCTGCCAACGTGTTAAGAGAAACTATTAATATTATAGTATGACCTGGAAAGGAACACTTCAGGGCTGGGCCTACGTCATGGTATCCAAGATCACCGCACTTTCTATATAGTAGCTTTATCGATAGTTTGTTGGTAAAAAAATTACATTAGGATGTTGAATGCGGAAAAAGTAGGCAGCTAAAATTAAATTCACAATATCAAACACCTAGTCAAATGTACCTATGATGGTAAAAACAGAAAAAAATTAGAAACAAGCTGCCACCATAGAGCGTGTCAAACTCAAAACACAAATATCGTGAATCGTTAATGGCAGTCTTTCAGAATTATCTATACGCAAGAGGTTTTTACGGTGGCATACACATATGGAATTGCACAACTTACTCCAAAAATATTCTTTATTTTCACGCAATAAGGTGCAAATACTTTTACGTTCCATAAAACAACACCAACAACCTACGTTAATCCATTATTACGCTTAACGAGCATGTTACATCGAATATGCAATTTATTTTATGCCCTACATACCCATAGCCCATTAGGAAATAATGGGACGACAAGAATGGCCGAATATATGTTGTATTTTAATAGAACAATAATATTAACGTTACAAATTCTTGGGTTTTCTGTACTGTAAATAGATGAACATATTTACAAGGCCTCTGGCGTGATGGTTAACACGTTAGGTTGCTGTTTAGAATTTCAAGTTTGTTTCAGGTCTCGATAACTATTCTTATTATTGTACCAATTAACTATTTCAAAATAAAAATATATTGCGTAGTTTTTGCCTTATACATAAGGATCTTCTAAACCACCGTTACGAAATAAAATTTTATACCTTCATATTTTAACATAGGTGCGGGCTACAGTATTGAAGGGTGTCGATAACGGATGTTCGAAAAGATCGATCGTTGTTGGGATAAAAGAAAGAGTGGAGTTGAAACAAGAAAAAAAGATGGCGAAACAATAGCCGTTTCGAGTACGACGCTGAAAGCCCCATGAGCTTGCCGATTCGTTAGCAAAGCGAGAAAAACGATTAAAACGCTTCAAAAGTAGAGAATGTACAGATTTAACTTTATGTGCATTCTATTGGCTTTCACAAAAAGAGAGTACGTCTTTCAGACGATCGGAAAAATAATGCCCAATGTAGTAATAAAAATAAAACAGTGTTGGCCACCAACACAAGCGGATCATATTCCTATTGGTCTGGTTTTCTTGTAACACAGGGTTACGGAGGTCAGACGGCAGTTGCCTGTTGTAATAACCAGTTCTAACCAATAAAAAATGTACCTTGAGCTCTGAGGCATAAAGTTGATGATGCAACCAGGAAAACGCTACAAATAAAAAAAAAATGACGTCGCGTGTTAGTGGACTTGATTTCCAACTTGAAATGCTTTGGTATGGTAGGTGAGATGGTAGTGACTCCTTCATCCCATTTCATAGCTAGAGTGTCAGAGTTTACATTCAGCCTAAGACTTCATTTTACAGCTGTCACGTAGTATCTAGATCCAGAATATACTTAGGTGCGAAGTTTATCAAAAATATTTTTTTTTGAAAGGTTTTTTTGAAAGGTTCAGAGATATTTTTAATAACTATAATATTATATACGTGATAGTACACTATCACGTATATATAATATTATGGGTATATAGGTGCATTGCTTCATGATGTTAATCGTTGTAGGTAAGATCTGCGTTTATACTTTCATTATTTTCTGCTCATACGCCATCGGCTCTGCCTATAACTGCTTCGTGTCTTTCGGCATTTGTTTCGTCCAATTTTACGCCGTTCCAATTGGTTGTTATCAGTGTTGAATACTGATGGCAAATGTATTGGACTTTAAATAAAACATGTAAGAGTACACTGCACACTGCACACCTAAGCATTTGCTTAGGTTTCAAGCTATTACAATTTTTGTTATTAAAATTAACGTATTCTAGACTCTTGATATTTATTTATTATTATTACTAAATTAAGAATAATTAATTAAATACCAGTCATACTGAAATCCTTGAGGTGGTCTATGTTCAGTTGTGGACTAACTAGCAGTAGAAAAGATTTTTTATAATATTTACGTTTCCTCAAAACTAAAATAACACGGTAAGGTTTGCAAAACTTTTTTTTTTTAATTCTTAATTTGCCCCCCGAAAATGACCCTTATTTAAAAAAATATTTATTTTCTTTGCACATCTGTGTTTGGGTCACAGGATTACGCCATACTACCAAATTTCATCTGTTTTGGTCCAGTAGGTTCGGAGAAAATTAGCTGTGACAGACGGACGGACGGACAGACAGACGCACAAGTGATCCTATAAGAGATCCGTTGTACATTTTTGTACGGAACCCTAAAAATAACAACCGTACTCAATGAAAAAACTACTGTTTGGTTTTCTTCACAAATTATTATGCCTTTAACAAAATTTGCATATTGTTTCCAGCAATTTGCCTCTGTGGTCCAGTATGGTAAAGGCGTTCGCCGAAAGATCCGGAAATCATAGGTTCGGTTCCCGCAGGAAGGCTTGTATCACCTGGTTGTCGGAAACTAATGATAATTCAGTGCTTCGGAAGGCACGTTTAGCAATTGCGATCCAGGCTGCCAAATAGTAGTGCGAAACATGTCAGAAACCGACAGGCGGTTTTAAAGATCTCTAACACCAGAAAGTTAGGTCAATCGACCTTGTAACCAACACAAATAAAAAAAATTCAGATTGGAAAAGATATTGAAAATGTTAATTCTTTAGTTTACAAACTCTGTCATCACATTGAGCATGAAAAATATATTTCAGATCAAAATCAAAATAAGATCTAAAAGTGAGTAAAAAATGTAGCCATTATTTTTTATTTATCGACAACCATAAAAACTTAAAAACGAATAATTTCGGATACAATCCAAACTTTTATTTGGTTATACCCTAGAGCAATTCCTACTTTGTTTACAAATAAACTTGGCGTTGAAATTGGGAAGGAAAAAGCTTTTTGAAAGAGGATAGGTAAATCGATTTATGCAAAACAGATAGCGCTTTTTGTATGCAAATTTTTGTTGATTTCACAAAGATTGAAATCGTGGTATTGTGAAATGGGAAATATTGATTATCTACCGTCAATAAACAAGTAAAGTTGGATTACCTTACAACCAGCGTCAATGGATGGATTTACTTTAGCTTACAAAAGTTAATCAGACTAAGTTATTATTATTGGTAAAGTTTATATTTCTGAATAATATTTTAGCAATATTTTAACTTCAATATAATAACAGAACATTAGTTTTTAATGTTGATGTTTTTTTTTTATTCTTAGTGAAATTAATATACATAAAGGGATAACTCCAGAATATTTTGAATTGTCTAATTCACAAACATAATAAAAATTAAAACAAATTCATGACTTTTATCAAGAATCTAATGTACATTACGTGTATATGTTATCCCAACTAATATTATAAAATGGGAAAGTGAGTTTGTATATTTGTTTGTTTGTTACCTCTACACGCGTTATCTACTGAACCAATCTGCTTGAAACTTCGCAAACACATAGTTAGAAGTACTAAGAAGGATATAGGGTACCTTTTAACCCCAAAAAAGCTGCTCCCGATGTAATTTAACACGGGCGAAGCCACGGGAAAAAGCTAATATGTTATACGTATGTTAAAAAATTTAAAAATGTAGCGCAGCCGTGATGCCTAAAACAAATATTTTGTTGACAAATATGTTCGCGAAACGGCATTCTCATCCGGTCCGGCGGCAGCGGTCCCTTTGACTTTGACTGTCGACGGATTGTCGTATATCTGGTTTTTATAAATGGGATACAGTTAATATGTTGTTGTATAGTGATTGCTATATTATATAAGTTATGTTACACTATTTACCTTTAAAAGCGGTTGTGACTTATGTAACCAAAATTTGATTGCGATAACAAAGAAAGACAATTCTTTGGTTGAGTGTCATTGGTGGTACATACATATTAAGAAGTGCTATTTTTTAAATATATGATTTACATATATGACAAAGTAAAATCGTTTAAGGTCGGTTTTGGGTGACTCATACTTCTCAAAAATAGCACTCTTCTCAAGGTTAAGATCAAAACTGGGTACTGGATCATATTTCATAGTAGAACAAAAGAACTTTGTTCCTTTTCATTTGATAAACTTCCACCTCAATTTGTACGGAACCAGATAGTAATTGTTTAATGATATTGATATTACACATTTTTTGACTAATAATGTTCTTGTATAAAATAACCTACTTGCCAGGTTTGTTACATATAATTTAAACTGTAATAGAAATTAGCGTACAGAACACAAAAATTGTGATAATGAGTCGAACATTTTCGATCCTCACAAAATTACAGGATGAATAGGCAATTTAGAGACGTTATAATTTTTCAATATTTCATCAATACCCCTGCAGCGCGGGTAAATTAGAAACCGCTAAAATCTTGAGAGGTGATAAATCTCTGTCGAATTCGTCAGCCAACAGTTTTATTTCTTTTCCTCTTTAAGCCGGATTTCTCCCAACAAAGTTACAGTTAAACTTCAGTATCGGCGTGGTGTAGCGCAGACGTTAATTGCCTTCTTGCCTAAAAGAGGGTTTGATTCCGGGTCACCTCCAAATATTGTAAGTAATAAAAAATAATTTCCAATTTTAGTATAACTTTATACTTAACGCAAATATTAGGTATTTACTAAACGCATGGTATAAAGAAAGTGCCGATTGAATCCAGTACAAACATCAGGATAATATTTAAAATACAGATTTACTACATTTAAGATTATTTAAAATTATGAATACCTAAACATTTATTTTCACATAGTCTTGAGTCTTTTTATCTTAATAACTGGTTAAGTATTTCTGTAGTCTCAATATCTCTTCAGAACCAAATATACTTGTAACTAAAACTTATAATTGTAAAAGTATTCTAAGTTATATATACTATAGTTACGTGTTAACACTTGCAAGTAACTATAATAAATAGTTACATTCTTTTAGTTTTGATAAATACAATATGGTGGAGGTGGCAAAATTTTCTCAATTTGTCATAAGTTATAATAAGTTGGACAGCCCTTTGTGATATAGACGACAACAGAGAAGACAAAAACTCAAATGTTTTCATTGAACAAACACCAGGGCGTCGATTCTGCTAACGGTAAGTCAAAATCGTGTCAAAATAGTGTTTCAATTGTAGTGCTTTTTACACACTATTTACAAGAATTATGACAGTATGATGTTATGTAAATGTAGTGTGGGTTGTGGCTATCAGAAGTGATGCAAAAAAAATATACATTTCTTGTAACTAGTGTGTAAAAAAGCAGAACAATTGAAACACTATTTTGACACGATTGTGACTTAACGTTAGCAGAATCGACGCCCTGACCTTTCTGTTTAGAGTGCCGATCCGGTTGTAGTGAATAAGTACAGCAATACTACATTCGATTCATAGTTCACTAGACAGGCATTAGTTACCCGTCAGTAGGGAACACAGCGCGGCGGGACGCGACTTCACTATCATGAGATTGCGGAAGTATAACTTAACCACTTAACTTTAACTTTATTAGTTTAACTTAAGACTTAACCACTCAAATTCATAGGATAGTTTGAATTCTCCTATGAAATTTTTAATTTTGGGGTAAAGATAAATTCCAAGAAAGTGGACACGCGTACATGGTAGCCTAGAAGTAAAAAATATAATAATAATAATTTAAAAATTTTAAACGTACTAATTGTAAAAAATATTTAGATTCCGATGAAATGAAAACCTAATTTTTTGTCACTGAACGTAGTTTAATAATTTAAATTTATTGTTTAATAAATATATTGTTATCAAGCAATTACCTTGATTTATTTTTTGCTTAGTCTCTAGATTTGATTGGCAGAATCTCAAGGCATTAAGTAAACACTTTGTATTTTTAAAGTGCATTAAAGTTAAAATAAATAAGCATACAGTTTGGCTTATATGACTCTGCAATATCTATATTTTGAAACTACGTACATACCTACAAGCAACACAAGCGGGAGGAGAACGCGACTACGCGATTTGTTCCCCAGAATTGCATTGTCCCGACACCTGGAATCTGGATTCGGTTAGTACCTTCCAAAGGAGATTTGTACGACGCTCGCGGAGCCGGTGAAAAAGACAGCGGCGCAAATACTTTTACAAGATGTATTTGTATAGGAAACTAGAGCTGCGAATACTGCGATATGTCTATTTGGTTAAACAAGAATGTAGAAAGTCTTTCTGTATTCTTAAATGATATAAATTTTAGATAGAGATTAATTTAATATTTACTTTTTATTATTATTAATTTGATATTATTATAAATTAAATTTAATGTTACTCATGTATGATTGATAGAATTTGTAAATGAATGTTAGTACTTTCTTAGATTTATTTCACTAATTATTTATCTAAGTTGATTTTGTATGCGCAAAACGGGACAGTGTACATTTTCACAATACCATGCCCAACTGTGTTACCACAGATATTATCATTACCTATATATGTTCACAAAATTAATGAATTGAATTTTACCAGTTGTAGATTTGAAATTTTGTGAAGGAATAGGCTTAACTATGTTTTTATAGACAGGCACTGCTAAGACATGCTTGTATTGTTTTTCTGAACTTGTAAAATCTGAAGTTTATATATTATTTTTAGACATTTTTTAGTAGGTACCTAAAGGTAACTGTAGGTTTCAAGAACTCTGGGCACAGGGTGTGCATGGTTGTTTGACCGTAGAATAGATAAAGACAATGTTAAATTACGATTGCACATGTTCCTAAACAGCTCAATTCACGCTATCTTTTACTGGCAAACTTTAGAATGAACACAATCGTTTGTTTCGAAGTTGAACTCAATTTCGATGGAATTTGTTAGCACAAGATCATATCTTAAGAAAGTTGTATAAAATTCGAAGCGACATCGAGAAGGGATTAAGGACAGAGGGATCAAAACTTTGCCTATTTTATTAACTTCCTATGCCGCTTGTATACTCGCCTTTTGATAACAAGCCTTCATTAGTTAAATAAACTGTTACGCTGCGGTTTCGCTAGCAGATTATTGATATGGCCGTAAATAATAAGGAGAATCTATAAAAAAAATATCGACATACGACATGAACATAACGACTAACAGTGATTTGATATTCTTCTAGCTTGTCTATGAAATATCATCCATTATGTGTCTATATACAAATTTAACTTATTATATATTTTATTTAGTATAGTATGGTGAAAAAAAAAAATTCTTCAATATGTAGATACTAACGCTTGGTTGATGAAAAACAAACAATATAAGTAATTGAAATCACAGTTATTAGGTATTAAGTAAAACAACTGTCTTTCACCATCTCTCTGCAGCTTTATAAACACTCTACAATTTGATATTTTAACAATTATTTCATTCCATTTAAGTTGATAGCTTTGTTCAGTCCTAATAATTGTTTCCTAAAACAAAAACCTCCCGTATAAAGGGCCCTTCCTTTGTATCAGTAACTCGTAAATTTTATGTAAATATTTATAGCAAATCCTCTGAATGCACACCACGTGTGAGGGCGGGATCAATTCTCATGTCAATAATGTATAGAGGACTAGAAGTGCTCTGTTTGTTTCACAAAACTCGATTTCTTGTTCGATATACTTCACGAGTGCAGCCAAGACACCTGTATATGACATAGTCTCTACCAAAGAATTTCGAATCGCGCGTGAGGCAATTTTTTTTATTAATCTATTGTCTCTACAGACAATTCAGACAGATTGAGCAACTCCCAAATTTAGTTTTTCGATTTCCTTACAAAATTTTATTTAAGATTAGGTATTAACAATATTTATCAATTTTTTTTATTAATAAGTCTGTGAAGTTTTCTATTATCATGTAGAATGGAGTCAAAGTTATGTTAGTTTTCATTCTCCAAATCGACCTTATTTCAGCGTACTTTGATTGCAAGCAAAACCAGAGAGTATTCGTTGTGGCTGACCCAATTAAAGTATATAGCTATGATGTTACATACCGAACCGAACCTACCTCTATAAAGGTAATGTTCCCAATAAAACCTAGTGATATAAATTGTAGAAATAAGAGATCTGGAAATTAATAAAAATACTTTGTAGTCATCCATAACAAATCCATGTAACACTTGTGAAACTATCGATCGCGGAAAGCAGTAAATGACAACGTTCAGGCAGTTAGAAAATAACGCCGCTGAAATTTATGGCAATTGCGTTCAAAGGTACACGTTACGAACCGATATAAATAAACAGTAATCCGTTACCGACTAATAAAGCTGTTGTTGGAGCATGAAACTCGTTTAGCTACATTACAACATAATTATTGCTGAATTTATTTAACAACATATACCTACTCGATTATTTATTTAAATTGGTCGCCGATTTTAAGCTAATTTGTAATTAACTATGAAAGTGGAATTTTATTGCAGTTTCATGGTGAATTGACAGTGATATAAAATAACATTTATAAATATTTTTTTAATTTAATTAAGTTATTCGATAATCATCTAATAAGCCACGGTCACGACGGTATATATTAGTCAAGTCACATTGCTTATTCTAATCTCTTACAAAACGCACTGGTTATAAGAAATATTAAATTTAGTATTTCAAATAAGCAAGCATAATAAAGAATAAGTTGTTTACATTAACTATAGCCATTAAGGTAACGTATCCCGTACTGCATACATACATTTCACAAATCGCCGTGAAAATCGTGTTACATCTGTAGAAAGTATTGAGGAAATTTACCCGCGTTTTATTTCGACTAAGGATTTTCCACTAGAGAGGTTCCAGGTTCGTCGGTCAGATAAAGTGCGCTCAAATATAAAGTTTCAATTTCCGCGGCTCGGCAGACGTGCGGAGCCTTCCGAAATGTTGCCCCCTTTTGATCTGTCCCTTTCGCACATTGTTCCACTTTGATGGTTACGTTATTATAGTCCGGTCAAATTAGACCAAAAAATTAGTAAACCCACGACAAATTCAGGGGAAGCTGAAAATTCTTACAATTGTTTAAATCATAATTATAAACATTGTCTTAAAAGTCCCAATCGTTCCCATGTAAGGAAAAAATTTTAGCGGGGTAAAAAGGTCCAAAAAATGGGTTTTTCGCGATTTTCTTGAAAACGGTGAGTTTTATCGCAAAATTACCTCAGACATAATTTGTAGATCAGGAAATTTCCTATAAAAAAGGTATTAATAATTTTTTTCTTAAAAGCCACCGCTTCTGAGATATAACGATGCAAAAAATTGCAAGCGTCATAAACGCACACGTTTCCACGCCACCTCTGAGGTAGTGTACTTAGCGCAAGTATATGGGCGCGCGCTTACAAGTTGCAATTTTTTGCATCGTTATATCTCAGAAGCGGTGGCTTTTAAGAAAAAAATTATTAATACCTTTTTATAGGAAATTTCCTGATCTACAAATTATGTCTGAGGTAAATTTGCGATAAAACTTACCGTTTTCAAGAAAATCGCGAATAACCCATTTTTTGGACCTTTTTACCCCGCTAAATTTTTTTCCTTACATGGGATCGATTGGGACTTTTAAGACAATGTTTATAATTATGATTTAAACAATTGTAAGAATTTTCAGCTTCCCCTGAATTTGTCGTGGGTCAAATGTCTAATTTGACCGGACTATTATAGGTTTGTCGATGTGTCATGTGTATGTTTCTAGTCTTATAGTTATAAACAATTTGTTTCGGTGAAATTACGTATATAATACAGCATAATAGCAATCTTTACTATTTATTAATCAAGGGAAATAATATACGAGTACTGTAACTCGATATACAAATGACACATAAGAACTTATATTTTAGAACACTCTCTAAATATAACAAAATCGATAAGAAATGTTAGTCTCTACTCTAAAACACAAATGTCAACGTTACAAAACATTCTGTCGTTTTATTTCGGACACGATTACTGGCTCAGCCATGCATGAGAAATAGGTAGGTACGAACGTAGAATTTTGCTGCCCGTTTCTGAAATTGGAGTCGGTATTGCGACCGTGTTATAAATGCATCTTTTGTATGGATGGCATTCTGCTTTTAAACGGCTCAAATGTCGGAAGTTGTATCAACGTTTAAGAGACAAAAATGTATTTATATTTTTTTTCATCGAATATTAATAGTACCTTACTGTCGAGCCTGGAAATCAAGCAATTAACGACCGAGTAGTATTGCGAAGCCGAAGCGCAGCTGAGGACTTGCCATATACTTTTAAAAGGACGAGGCGAAACCAAGGCTTTTTAAAAATACGAGAACGTAAATTGTAATTCCGGCAGAGGCTTGTACAGTACTTTTCTTCCTCTGACTACCTCTTGAGATGAAACAACATCGTGCCAAATTTTATAATGGCGTCAACAATTAACCAGATAACCAGGGTTTACTTTTTTCTTTTTTAAAAATTTTGAAATGCGCATACATATTTTTAAACAATAAAAAAAAACTAATGGTTGGTACCTACCTAACAAAAGTGTCTAACAATTTCCATTAACGACCGCTAGAATAGGTTTTTTTAGCCAGAATGAAATTAAAAACCTAATGTATGAAAACGTCCATTAGCGGCCGGTAATGTATTGTTCTTCCACTTGCTATTTCTGAAATAGCCTCATTATTAAAAAAAACAATACATTAATAGACTCATTGCTGGCCTAGGCCAACAATGTAATATGTAATATATATAAATCTTTATATTTATAGAATGGCCAACTTTTCTTTGGAAGGTGTCGCAACATATTTCTAGCTTGTTATTAGATATTAAAATAAATTCAATTTATTTATGCACATTCATGTAAGCATAATGGGTAACAAGTAAAGTGCACTTTATATTATTTAGATTAGATATATATAATAGATCTATATAATTGACTAGTGGCATTAAAACCTTTCATCTTGAATCACTCTTTCTATTAAAAAACCCGCATGAAAATCCGCGTAGTTACGTAGTTTTAATGATATAAGCATACATAGGGACCTGTCCCTATGGACATAGGAACAGAGAAAGCGACTTTGTTTTATACTATGTAGTGATAGTGATGTGCTTTCCAACTTTACGGAAGATTTATGCTCAATATAAACCAGTGACATAATCGAAGTGTAAGAAGAATGTTATTTTGTACCATCCATTGATCTTGAAAAAAATCATAACAATCGTAGCCATCGTCATGAATAATTCTTAAGCATGATAACCCGAAAATTCAATCTCCGAACAATGGGATCGTATTAGCATACAAAAGGTTTCACATATTTTACGCAAATCCGTTATATTTTGAGTTATCTCCTCACAAAAAGGCGATGTTTTCCACTGACCTGTGAAATAAATTTTATTCGAAACTCAGGTTGTGAAGATCCAATCGTGTAAAATATTAAATTGTAGTCAAAGAAAAAGCTTCGTTAAATAATTTTTGTTTCCATATTAAATAAATGTCGATACAGTATATGTAAAAAATTCTGTTGATAAATACTTTCTATTAAATCGTGACCAATTTTTTTTATTATAATGCTTGTCCCATTGGCCACTAGTTGTGGCTACGACATTGGAGGGGCAACGGGAATGATCGTTTGAAGGCCGTTCCAATTATACCTATTATTGATCCTAAACTCGAATGCTACAGCAACACAACCTAACGCATTCAAAAACGTCATGGAAAATAATTAGCTCATCACGCTGCCCTTAGTATCCACAATCTTCACTACATGTATAAAACAAAGTCGCTTTCTCTGTCCCTATATCCCTATGTATGCTTAAACCTTAAAAACTACGCAACGGATTTTAATGCGGTTTTTTTAATATTGGTTTTTATGCCCATGCGAAGCCGGGGCGGGTCGCTAGTTAACTAATAAACGGAGCCTTCCTACCCTTCATGTGTAGTTCAAATTTGCACTCAGTTTAGTGACAGCTATAAAACATCTGCCAAGTTTTTAAATTATTTATGAATGAATATTTTTGTAACGTTGGAATTTATTCGTATAGTTTTGACACTTGTCCGCGGATGTTTGCGCGGTCTGCAATCAGCGCAGCAGCTGCACCGCATTGTTTTGTGCTCAATATTTTACGAACAATTTTGTGATAATAAACAATACAATAGAGATTTGTTTATTTGAGATGTGAGATATTATTGCTCTTTGTCTTTTGTTTAACTCTTTGGTCCGCATAGAATGTTTGTTAACCTACGTAATGATGATCATATGATCATGTTATTGTGAACTTACTTGAACGAATTGATACTATTCCTTTGGTTTGACGAATTAACAACCTATTACAGACTCTAACACTACCAACGGTTAGGAAAAATGACAGAGCGCATGATGTGCGATGTTTGATAACCTGTAATGTCAATTACTATTTTCAGGTTTACATCGTTTTCCAATCGTTTAATTTAGTGTGTGGAGTCTCAATCAGGTTCGCATTCCAACCAATCATTTAATCAATATGTCAGTAATTGATAGTTATCGTATTACGTCTCTCGTTAGCTATCGATGTTGGTTTTTATTATTACCTTACCCTTTTAAATGTAAAATGAGATATCGGTGTATTAATTACTATGTTTTATAATGACATTAGCTTTGTACTGATTTTATAAACCGTATTTATTTAATTAACTTGACAAAAGGCGAGCCTTCAATGAAATCCGATCTATCGTTTGGATAAAACATTCTGGATATAAAGATTATGTAGAATATGCTGCATTGGTATTGGTAACCATTTTGTTTTGAATTTTATTTATTAAATACAATTTGTATAATACGGAGTTATTTTATGGATATCTCTTTGTATTTATGTAACTATCGTTGTTTAACACCCGATGTAAAACCAACTATTATGATGCAATATCAGAAACGATACATAAATATAAATACTACAAGAAATTAGTGCGGCTTATAAACCGCAGTATTATTCATATATATTTTTCAAAAATAACTCTGTTATATTTCCGTACTCGTAAATTACGTTATTTGCCTCCGAGACAACTTTTTTTCAACAGATTCGCTTTGAATACAATGACTTGTCAATCGGGCAAAAATTTAGAAAGGAGAAACAAATTAACTACAAATTAACTAAAACCGAGTTTATCCGATGCGGCACTAATCGCAAATTATCAAAATATTGTTTGAGATATTATTGTGGCGCTCAAATCCATTAAAAGTTATTTCGGCAACAGCGCGGCTGAAATTAACTTTTAACCATTTCTGATTTGATCCCGAATATTTACTCTAAGGATGTTTTAATTAGGTTCGTTTTAAGAGTCGATTATTTCATAATGATTAACAACGATTTAAAGAAAGTGGACTTAGTAGTACTCTGGTTCAAAATAATTTAATTCTCAATCAACTTTTAGTACCTCTCTTTTGCTGAAGATTGGCCGTTGGCATTACTTATGTCTATTGTCAAATAACAATCATGACATTCTGTTTTATTTTAGAATCGTCACGTTTATTTTAAACGACTATTCCTAAACTAGTTGATCAGATTACCATCCTGAAATTCTTAGACTTTATATTATCTCCAAGGGTTAGAATTGTTCACTGATTGGAGACGGGAACCACATGGCAGACTCCTTTTAATGAGGTATGAGACTAATAAATGTATTCAGCATACCATCTTAATTAGAATTTAAAAACGAAAATTCAACAAAAAAAAAACAATTAGTTTCTTTTATTTTATATCTTACATATATTACAGAAAAAAGTAAAATTTTTAAACAAAAATAAGTATATAAATAATAAGAAACTAAATCTAGTTAAGCGATTCAGTGAACGTAAAAGTAAATTTATACGGTCGTCGAGAAGGCACAAGTGTGACATGAGGAGGGTTCGAGGTTCAACTACATGAGAGTTAGTAACTTAATTCATTATAGTGTGCTGTGTTTGAGTTCGTGAGCAGTCTGCGTCGGCCTTGTTTCGGCAAACGAAAGACCCCCCCTCGACACCCCCAAACGTATAAACAAACACCTGATTGACACCTATGCTATGTAAATATGATGTAAATTTTGACGCGAAGCACAAAGGCTTTCGTTGGATAGTTTAATGTTAGTTGTGCTTCAATTCTGAGGTGAAATTATTTTGAATGTTTCGGGCAGGTTTTGTCCACTGGCGATACGTGACTATAGCAAGTGTATGTAAAAGTTATAAAAATTTGAAAATGTATTGCTTTGATCATATAAAGTGAGTGAAATTTATGCAAATTTTTAACTTATTTATTTATTTATTTTATTGATTTATTCAGTTAAAATGCATAACAAAAAGCCAATTAAATGTCTCCAAAGATATTATTAGATTAAAAGTAAGCAAGGTCAATACTATACAGTACACACACAAGTACGTGCCACGAGAATGTATGTGCGTGCTCTGAAAAAAAAGAATATGTCATCTCACAAAAAATATTTTTTATAAGAATAAAGCAATAGATTTAGAATCACTTAATTTAGGAAGATTTGTTTTGGCATAAAAATTGAGGAATATCTATCAAAGTCTGTTCAAACTTCTTTAAAATTTAAATCCCAATGGTTTCCATTGGTATTCAAAATTTCTAGAAGTATTTTCGCCATATATTAAAAAATAAATTGACTGAGTAGAGACCGCCCGCGATTTCCTTATTCTATGATTTTCGGCTAATTAATCAACCTCTAATGACATTCATGAATGTCAAACGGCGGCGGGCAAAAGCTACTAAGAAATAAATATCTATTTAGTTACGTCGAGAACAAAGATTACGTAAAAACCGTCTGGGATCCAGAAAGGATCTAGTTAAGCTGTCTGATAGGGCGCTGACACGGACCTGAGTTGGAAACGCCCCGAGGCTTCTTTCGCCAAGATGCCGGGCAAAAGTCAACAGGGGGATTTACAAGTTACTCAGTATAAGGGCTTCGGCACAATGTAGACTTAAAAGTTTCGAAACCAATTTAAAATGTAACTCTTATAAGTATAATTTAGTCATAGCCAATATTTTTTAAGTAAAAGCTTACTTACTAAAAAAAATTGGCTATGACTAAATGCTTACATTCAAAAACAAGGGATCTTGTTATGCCTATTTAAATTTGATATTAAATCAAATTATCTTACTTGACCAAATATTTAGCGGTATTTATACGTCTGTTGCAGTATTCAGGAAAAATACTAAAACATTTATTACTCTCATCAACTCCAATGATGTGGGATCTTGCCTAGGTCATATAGTGATAATTTAGCAGAATTTTAAGAAGAGCATGTGATTATACATATAACATATATTAAAATCGCGCAAGCATTTTTAATTTTTATATATAAAAAAGAATATAAAATAAAACATTAGAAAAATCACAAAAATAAAATATTTTTTTATTTTTGTGTTTTATTTATTGGTGACATTTTGTAACCCCTTAAAATGACATCGTCATTATTCATATCAATATAAAGAGACAACGTTTGTCTCATTAGTAATACTAAAAGCAGAACTACGTTTACGTAACTTTGATATGTTGATCATCAATCTTACCGTAATGTGTGTCGCCCGTAATGATCAAAGTTTATTGGGTATGTTCTGATAATTTAGTAAGTGAAGTTGGGACGGGCCTCGTTTGTTAGAAATTTTGCAAAGTGCGCCGGGACACCTGTGACTTGCCACTTCGAATGCATGCCGTCTTCTCGAGTTTTGGCATATAGCGATAGCATCGTTTCTTGTAGGTTATGGATCTATGTGTACCACATGTTACTTAATATTTTTAAAACATTGAACTGTTTCCGCTTTAATAATTAATGCAATTAATAGTGCTTATTAAGTTAAAAAGGGTTGCGGAGGTCAGACGGAAGTCGTTCAATTTAATATTTACCCAGTACCGCTAAATCTGGACCTGTGGAAGCGCTTACGCTTCCAAAAAGGTGGAACTAAGAAATACATTCGGATGAAAAAGAATATCTACGTATGTTTTTTTTTATTAACGGTATTCATAAGGAGAATAAAAAAAAACAGAAACCATCAAATAACGTTGATGAATATGGGGACAAATTATTAAGTAGAGCGTGTAGAATACCTACCCTACATGATAATCCTAATAGCTATAAGTTCCTTAAATGACCAAACTGAATTTTGAGATAATGGTTTATCTAAGAAACTATAAGACAAAATAAATACTGGCGAATATATATTTTGTTTAGATTAGATATACGTTAGAAGCTTTTATTTTTGTAAATAATCGATAGATTTGATTTTATCTTATCCAATCCTGTAGTGCAGCATTTTTAACAACATGGGACATCCACATATCAGAAGCGAGAATCCGGCATCAGGGAATCAAAGTGAAATAAAATGATTTATCTGTCTGATAAAAAAACGGAAATTTTCTCGTATGGTGGGAGACTATGTCCAGCAGTAGACTAGCTAACAAGATGATAATGTAATGTGCAATTGTTTTGACATGACTAAAATATTGATGCGTTACCTGCCTTCGCCACATCCTGAACAATCTAAGTATTGGCTGTACCATAAAATAGCTACTTACTTAACTTATATTTTGCAATTAGTTAACAGGTTGCTATATAATTTAAGCCGTTAAAGTCAGAGGGGTAATTTAATTCAATTACCCAGTGACGTTACTCACAAAGAATCCAAGTTATAAAGGCGAGTTGAACCGCGCTGTCTCGCCCGTCAACTACAAGCTCTGAGTAAAACAAATCTTCAAGTTAAATTACCTCTCAAATCAGGGTCCACGATATTATAATGTATTCTTTCACGTCATTAAATTTTCATACTACCTAGATACTTGTTGAGGCACTTTACTTAATACGTTTTCCCTGTCACATTTTCCAAGAATCATGGTATGTTTAATCGGTGATGTTTGTCGCGTTCGACGAATGATACAATATTTTGAAACAAACTTAAAATTGTTTATTATTTATAACTATATAACTTATATAACAAGGTTTCGAAGAAATAGCTTAGAATTTTGTGACGAGAAAGTAAGAGAGCGATAGAATATGTTTGTGGAATAGTTAAAAAGCCATAACCAGAAATAAAATAAATAAATAAATAAATATATAGGGACAAATCACACAGATTGAGTTAGCCCCAAAGTAAGTTCGAGACTTGTGTTATGGGATACTAACTAAACGAACTATTTTATAACAAATACATATATAGATAAACATCCAAAACCCAGGTCAATCAGAAAAAGATTATTTTTCATCTTGACCTGACCGGGGATCGAACCCGGGACCTGGCAGGCATGTTAATCATTACGCCACGGAGGTCATTAAAATTTCATGAGATAGTTCCTTTCGAGAAAACAAAATTATTATGGTTTTACAGACTGCAACTAGACTTCTCGTTAAAAATATTCAACAAATCGAATGCACACTTACACATATTTCATGGTTCTACCTTTT
Organism: Apomyelois bistriatella; assembly: GCA_947044815.1. NCBI lineage: Eukaryota > Metazoa > Arthropoda > Insecta > Lepidoptera > Pyralidae > Apomyelois > Apomyelois bistriatella. The sequence continues at coordinate 7,980,705 of OX345693.1, forward strand.
TATTTCCATACTTTATAACTTCGAGCAACGCGGCCTTCGTACCGTTAACGGAAGCAATGTTGCTCGAAGCCTTATAACCACTGCTAAACTACAAAAATATTTTGATCTTCAAATTTATTGAATGTACTTAACATGCACTTGTAGAATAATTATCGCAGATAAGAATCCTTGATTTCACTACAGTGGCTCCAATATTTGATGTCATAGAGACGTCATTCACAAAAAGGTCTCCTCTCATCTTTATCTACAAAGACTCATCGATAATTCTGTGTGAATATTTTAGAGAAGAAATAAAATAATACAATGAAGATGGATATTCGGAAAATATTCCGCTGCTTTGTAAATAAATCGGTTTTGTGAATTCTTTTCGAACTGATTGAATTGGATGGGTGTAAAAATACGCTGATTTATATATTGTATTAAAAATTTGAGGCTGTCATATCGATTTAGCACATTTCTGATGAATGTAGACGTTTATCAAGATTGTGCTAAAAGCAAATGTTAATGAATCAACTAACGACTGAAAGTTCGAGAAATCCTTACTTAGCTGATGTCTCCAAACTTTAAACTACGTACGTGCCAAATTTCAACTTCACGAGGCAAGCAGTCTAACTGAATGAGTAAGTGACCTTTCGCGTTTATATAAAAACGATCTAGAGTTGAAAAGAAACAGTAGAAAAGGTCTATTAAATTTTAATTACCACTAGATTAATTAAAAAAAAATATTACAGTTGCCTACATATAAAAGTAGATATAAATACTTGTATATTAATGTAGATATAAATATATTGTACCATGAATGAAACAAACAAATAGTTTAATTATGAGTGTAAGAGTAAAATTTTGGTATTGAGTCAGGCATCCAAGTTAATCATTTCTTGCAGCTGTAATTGCTTGGAGATGAAATGATCTCTCAGTGAGAGGCACAACAAAAAAAAAAAACCAACTATATAGCGTGTACAAGTGAATATAGAGGAGATGAAAGAAGAGGAAGATAAGTAAAATTTTCTGCCAGATTTGCAAGGGCTTTTTTAAATCTATTAGTAGTTATAACTTTTTTTTATATATATACTATTAAGTAGGCAAACAGGCATACGGCCCACCTGATGGTAAGCGGTCACCGTAGCCCATGGCCACACCCCACAACTACACAACAATAAATATTTATTGCACATTGCAGCTACGTTTTACTATGTAATAACATAATCAGGTTCTCTAGTTTTTGTACGCAATATTTTGTGTTTGCCTACATTGTATGACTTGCGGAAACAATTGTACAGCGTTGTTAAAATAAGGAACAGGGAATGAATAAATTTCGCTTAAGCGCTGCTATAAAAGTAGCAATTCAAATGTTTAGCAGCGATAATAGTCGGGGCTTACTAATGAATAAAAGTTCGTCGTGGCCGCGGCGAGCGCACTATTCCATTACCCTTTTTCCCTTAAGGACCCTAGTGCTGGCAACTGCGCACTTTTTTACATGATAATTTTTAATGTATTTTTTTTGGTTTTAACGAAATATAGATATATTTATATAGTACAATAAATTAAATATATAAACATAATTAAAGACATAGAGACTGATAATAAAATATTACACAATTTTTCTACATTTTTCACTAATTTTGTTTAGTGACTTTTGTCCATGGAATACAAGGACAAACTTTATCATTAATCAAATTACCAAAGTAACAACATCATGAGTTTAATTAATACCTACGTTTAAATTAATGTGAATTTGCATAAGTTTGTCTAAAACGTTTGTCGGTGGCTACATTCGCCTTAAATTAGTGACGTGATGTATAGTGCGGATTTACTTTAAGCTAACTTTTAACGACTTAATTACAGAAAGCGCCATAAGCGATATGTCGTCTGCACTATTACTGAGTCTTGTTAAAATGGCGTTTCAGCAAACAGTATTGTTAAACTCTGACATTTATCTTTCACAAGTTACTAACATGAATAAGTGTCGTTAAATTCTTAGAAAAAAAAAGAATTATTTATCAAGAGCAGTAATAATAGTTAATTTTTTTTTTATATTTCGCGTTAATAATGAATTGATTTTAATGGGGACTCCATTATTGAATTAGGAGGAATCTTCCGGGACCTATATGTAAACATTACGTTAGTTTTTTTTTTTATTAACAAAAAAAAAAACATGTAAACCCTTTCACGAAAAATAACTTTTCGGCACTTTTAGGCCGCATAATTGAGTTAGTAAGAGCCTCGTCTAATGTGTAGTGTAATTCAAAATATTTTCAGTGTCATGAGATAAAGGTGTGGCCTCCCGGGAAATTACTGCCGAAATCTCGCCGCCCGCCTATAGACAGTTTGTTCGCCTCCTTTGTGCCTTGAATCAATTCCCGTAACTTATCTGCATATTTTATAATGCGAGGCGAAGTGACGTTGCAGCACCGGCAACTCTCTTTAGGGAGTTAATCCTGTTTCGTCAAAGAAGGTAGGAAATTTAAGAATGGAAATATCTGATAGTAATTAACATAGAATGGAGGAGCTCGATTTGGTAATGACTCCCTCCTTCTTTTTCTTCTTTGTTGTTTCCTCATGACTGAGGGACGTGACCATCACGGTTAACACCTGCCACTATCTTCCTCCAGGGGATCATCTCCTCCTACCTATATACACATAAATATGCCAACGTATATACACTTACATATACCTACTTAGATACAGATAAACACACTTCCACATACATAAGCACCAATGATGAATCAGAGGTACCCCACATCATTCATTCATTTAAATTTTTGTTCAGCAGTTTAAGAGTAATACATAAAGTTCATAGTACCTGGGAACCGAGTAAAGTACATATACGTACACAAATAATATAATACTTCAGCTGTGGCTGTTATGTCAAGCTTTTTGGATCCTATTCCTTTGTTAAGATAATCTCATTGAGCTCCACCTTTGTGCAGTGCTTCAAACGAAACTGTAACTTTTCTGCACTAGATGCTGAGGGCGACCACAAATAATATATATATTTATAGGTATATATATATATATAATTATATTTATAGCAGTTACAGGTAATTATTACATTTATTGAGTTGCTTCAATTTTTTAGCTAGTTATTTATTTCTAATAATCTTATTACGCTGAAACTAATAGCTAAATATTGCTGAAGGTAATTTTTGCAGTAATTCAAATACAATATTCCGTACATATTGAAAATACGTTATAATAATACTCTCATTTAATTATAAGTTTAACAATTTTCACAGAGTCACTTGGAAAACTAATTGGGCTATTAATAAAATAAATATGCTGAAACATGTGTTTAAAGTCATCAAACAACCTCGATAAAAATCAAACTTATAATTATTTCAAATATTTTTTTATATTTTATAGGTATGTTCAATATGCATTTTCACAAAATTCGGAAGTTTTAAGAAATACTACTACTAAATTGTAGTTATATATTAGAACGTGATTTATTTAACACTACGGAAATACATACTATAAGAGAATTTTATTCACAAACTGAGTTTTTAAAGGAGAAATGAAAATGCTATTCACAAAGCTGATCACAAAAAATGCAGCGTTGCTATCGTTCTGTGGAATGGATCCAATTTTTGGGTACTAATGTCATCGCAATAGAATTTACCAATAATTCTAGAAAGTCTATTTTTACTTTTTGGTTAGGTACGTTTGTGAATTGCTCAAAATCTCAAGAAAAGGTCAGTTTTTTTGTCTATTTTTTGTCATATAGACTTTCCGACAAGATCCCAAGCTTCAGAGCCGTTTCAGTTTCCGAAAATTTTCAATCTTAGTATTTCTTTTTCATCAGTAAGATGATCGAAAGTTTTTTATTCAGGGTTCTAGAATTGTGTCCCACAGCTGGGCAAAGACCTCCCTCTTCTTTCTTCACACTTCTTTATGTAAGCTAAGGTAATTTTTTTAAGTCCGGTCGCCTACTTTACGCTTTATTCTTTGAATGCTATTTCTGGTGGAATTCACCACACGTTAAAAAGAAATATAGGTATAAGTGAATTGAGCCCTTGTTACTATTTATGACATCCAAGGGCCCAGGGTTAGTGTTTGTTAAGTCGAAAGACATAATAATATTATGGCGAACATCTCTATTATGCTCCTAAATAATAAAAAAAAGTATTGAGTTGCTTTTTTAAAACATATAAAATTTGTTTGGTTTGATACTTGAATGTTTATAATATTTTGAAGTAAGCATACACAATAAGATACACTAAAACTAATTTAATATGGACGTTTAATTATTAAACTCGTGGAAAAGCGGAAGGTTGGATATTAGTTAAATGCTTGCTTTTGAATTGTTTATGAAACTAGCATGTATGTATTGTGTTACAGGCATTTTAAAGCTAAATAAAAAAAATCATACGTTTAACCACCAGTGAGTCCACTTCCAAACTGATGTGAACCAATAGTGGACTTTATTATCGTCATCCGAGTTTTCTGAATCCATTCTCAGCTCACACTTTAGAGCAAAAAGTACGATTTTAATCATTGCCCCAAAAGTGGTATTGGTTGTTACAATAAAGCGACTACCAAAAAATTAAGTAAGTACCTACTAAGTTAGCGAAAGAGCAAGCATGCCCTAATATGCCCAAATCTTAATTCGCTTCACTAATTCAATAGTACTGGGTCACATTTTTTAATTTGATAAGCTTGGTAAATTCAAATCAATATCAAACGAGGTTCAAATTAAAACTTGAATTTTACGACTGTTCTAACGACTTGGGCTTAAGATTGGCGATAAAAGTTTTTACCCCATTGCTTTATCACCAGATTATAGATACTCCGAGTTTGAGGATCTTATAGAAGAGCTAATGAGTGCATGTTTTAAATGTTTGGCTTAGGTAATAGATCTAGACTAGGAACCTAGTTATCATACATCCAGCGTATAATGCAGGATTGCCTTTACCTCGCGTGTTTGCCCATGGTCCCACATGGCCCCACCTTTCTCGGTCCATCCTTGCTATATGTCCTGCCCATTTCCATTTCTTCCTCTTGATAGTGAGTAACATCCTTGACTTTTGATATCTGTCAGTATCAACGGCCATGCAGGCCCCAATTGGATGTATGGGGCTCGTGAGAGATTGAAATGGAGATTTATGGAGGAAGCCTACGTCCTCAAAAGGATAGCATAGAGGCTGGATGGATATGGATGGAGAAACCTAGTAACTTTTTTTTACTTGTATAATTATCGTACTACATAGCCGTGCTGCAAAAAGCTTAATTTTTTTTTAAGTCAGTATTCTTTATAAACGAAGTCACAGAAAATGACAACCTATAGACAAAGATATAAGCCCTAGCTCTTTTTATTTACTATAAACATAGTTCCTTCCTCTGTAGTACCACAGAATACCTAATAGTATTAACATAGTAAGTAGTATCTAATTTTAGTATAAAGATGTAAAAACAGGACTTAGCCTTCAACCGCCACATCACCAGTTGGCCAGTGTATATTTGCGAGTAGTTAGGTATTCCCTCTCCATTATTTATTTAGTTAGGTAACATTTTGTATGTTATTTAAGTAACTTCAAATGTTTCTTTTTACGGGTTTGTAGTAATTTAAATCTTACCTAGATTTAAGAATAAAGTACTATGTTATTCTGAAGCGAGAGTGTTTTCACATTTTCACATAATCTTGCAATAAATATTTTTTACTTCACCATTTATTAATTTGTAATGTAATATTATCAGTTTTACAAAATGAAACCAAGTTGTATGTACACCTGCAAGATAAAAAAAAAAACATTCAAAACATAAAAAACTAAAAAGGAACCAATACATATAAATGCGTAAAAAATTGAGATACAATGTTAGATATAAATTTTACTTCCTCATAACCATGAAAGTTTGAGCAAATGAGAGCGAGAGTGGCGTCGACCTCTCTAATCACGGGATTATCCCGTTAAGTCCCGCTAGTCGGCAGTCAGGGGTGATCCCGCCCGATCTGACAGAGCGGGACTTTTTGTTGCCGTTTATGTTAGATGGATGGTAAATTTGCCCTACTTCACATACGCCAGCTGAATTCGTAAGAAAGTTAGTTAGAGGAAAGAAAACTTGTAGGAATTGCTGATTACTCTTTTGGATGGTGTTTTGAACGTTATTTGAGCGTTGCTAACACACTAACTTAAACTAATGTAATTAATATTTGGTAGATTGGTTGTTTTTTAGTTTGTTTACGATGAATTACACTTCCTTGTAGTTGGATCTGCACATAAAGATTTGTTTTTATCAGTTAATTTTATATTTGATTTCCTATCAAAAAAGCAAATGTTTTGGCTACAAATTGAGGCTTCAAACAATTGTAATAAAAGTTTTTATAAATAAAATAAAACTTACTTTTCTGAATTGTTCATGGCAACTCGCTATTTTTCAATTCCCGCAATATTTCAACAGATTTTATTTATTTTTACACACGAGCGTACAGTCAGCTTTAATATATTAGATTACTATGCCTAAAGCTACTATGGTAGTAGCAGAGAGTTGTTTTGCTTTCAAAACTCAGCAAATATAACGACCTGTATTTTTGTTAGTTATTTGTATCGCTACCGATGTTATGTAATTCGGAATCAGTTACGCACCCATTACCCTCCGGCGATAGATCTAAACGGCGGATAAAGGTTAATGCAGTTACGTGACGAACAAACTTAGCACCACGGATTGGCTGACAAGTCGGGAACAGCTCAGAATCTCTGGGCTCCATAGCATCTGTGTCCGGACTAACTTCCAAAGTAATCCATTAAAAAGTGTCAGATTAGACGGGGTTGGGCGAATTTGCTTAGGCGGATAGCACTAAATATAGAGAGAAAAGAAGGACACGTTTTTCATCTTGTCTTTGATTCTCTAAGGAAGAACAGTGTTTGCGAGAGTCAATTTACGTAAATTTCTTATGTTTCTTTATTATTTGAGATTTCTTTTATGATGTGTTCCTAATTATAATACTACCATACCACCTAAAATGCTATACCCCACTTCTAGGTATCGATTCCAAGAAGTCTACAATCCTGTGATTTTTGGGTGTGCATGGTCGATTGACCGTTTCACTTTCACGAAATTATGATGATCACGGTTATTCTAGGCGTTAATAGTACTATTATTTATTCGGCTCTACATAAGTAGAACTTCTTTTTATTCTGCCTGAAAAGTATCAAAGATGAAACTGAAGATGACTTTTACTCATAGAAAACTATGAGTAAAAGTGCACATTCTATGTTATGTTTATTTTGGGTGGGATGGTTCGGTCAGCAATTTATGTCGGCGTGGTTCCGCAGATGTGGTCCGCGACCGGCTTGTGGCACTGTTTGTAACAACAAAGGCGAAGTAATTAAACACTTAGACGCGCCCAGCGGATAATGTGCCATATGAGTAAGGAAACTTCCGACTACCCGATTCACTGTGATTATTATTAACAAGCATTTGCCCTGGCCTTCGCTCTCATGAGCCTTTTAAAGTATTTTAATTAATTACATTATTACATAAGGTGCTTATTTTTTAACATCGTGCAAAACAATGGCACTAATTAATAAATTTAATAGGTCTTCAGCTTCTTCGTCCGAACGTATTTCCCTGTTGCATCCTTAGCTTACGCTTCTGAGCCCAGGGTAAGCTATTAATCATGGTTCTGATTTGGCGGAACTGGTTATTACAACGAAGCGACTTCCGTCTGACCTCCGAAACCCTTTTTACAGGGAAACCAGACCCACAGAAACATGATCCGGGTGTGTTAGTGGCCAACACTGTCATATTTTTTAAGCATCACATAGCCTAACGACTGCCATCTACCGATAGCAGCCGAGTCCAACGGCTAAATGTGACTTTTGAAGCACGAAGCTCAAGATAGAAATGCCACTAATGGCGACCAATCCAAACATGGCCGCGCACTCGCTGTCGCCGTCGCTTGACGCGCATTATCGTTACAAACGATAGTGTAGCGCGACGCGCCGTGCTAGGCTATCGATCTCCTCAGATATACTATAAAACAAGTATTAGGTAGAAATTTTTTGCTGAAATCTTACAACTTACAATAAAATAATGGACATATTACTTAAAACAAATAATATTACTTTGTCAAATACATCCTTATGATTGTACCTAATTCAATGCACGTTTTGGAAAAGTTTACCTAATTGTAGTGAGTACTTAAATAAATAAATGGTTAGTATAAAGTTCCTGTTCAATATTAATATCAAAAATATATTCCCGTACACCCACACTACCTTGTTTACTACATCTAAATTTAGAACTTTAGATAATTAGCTATTATTCACAAAGATTGAGCAAGCTTCTACGAACTATGTGTGGGTAATAATTTACATTAGCTGCGATACCTTGCATTATATATCGACAATCTTGCAGGTCTGACATGTTTGCGGTGAACCCTACATTGCACGTATATGTTCCTACAGGTAGGTACATAGACCTGCATAGTATGAGTTGTCATGTATTGCATTGGATATAGGGTTGGTTTTAGCGCGATAATTAGCCCATTTACCTTTTCACTACTAATTGCGTGGTTGTAATAGAGAGTTTCAATGGAATTCTGTTATATTAAATAGTTAATAATCAAAGTAAATATATAGTATTAATTAGTAATGAGCCTACCTATAATACAATTGTGTATTTTGGTGTGTTTACATATACATAATACGTATACATAATATAAAAAGCACACTAGCCTACGGCTCCACTCGTCAGATTATATCGCGCCAAAAAGTAGTATATGTTTGACCCCCAGTTTCATCTATATCCATATCAATTTTTATCAAAATCAGTTCAACCATTTAGCCGAAATATACGTCGGCGTCTTTGTAAATAAAAATCAAGATATTTAGCACGGCCTTTATTCAAGGCTCTTGACAACACAACAATCTGACTAGAGCAAAACAAAAGACAAAAGTACTTATAAGAAAGTGTAACAGATAGACTTTCGCATTTATATTAGTATGAAAGTATGAATATGAATATATCAGCTCCGAATATTAGAATAAGAAATATCAAAATCGGAACTATTTTTTTTTAAGGGAATTTATTGTTTTACGCGAGTATTTTTAGAATTTACAAAACCGATAGGTTTGGCTCATTTCATGTATAAATTATTAAATATTTTCAGGTAATTATAGAAAAATTAAAAAAAAAAAAAATCATCCAGTTATTCCTTTGATAAATAAAACTTTGATAATAATAAGAGCCAACTCAACTAGCGAACTCAACACGTAGCGAAATAAAATCAACAAGTACATCCCATATTTTCCGATACTTTACCAACTCATGCGGATGTTTTATTAGTCGTTATTTTTATTTTCTGTTTATTTCAAGCACATCATGATGCCCATGAATATGTAAGACATGTGTAATATAGGTATAGTCCCTTGTATTTTATCCTATCAAGAGTGTCAAAAAGAAAAGGGACCGACCCTTCCCTTAAAGGTTGAATTAGATTCTAGATGCTGATATAGCAAAAATATCAAGTGTATCTCGAATTACAGAACAAAATGTGGACTTAAATAAAATAGAGCTAAATAAGGTGTTCTTAGTTAATAATTAGGTAAAATGGCAGTGCAGGTACAAGACATTGAGGATTCCCAACACGCGCCTGCTACATGCGGCCGGCTCAATCGCCTCGCCGGCTACCAAATAAGATCACTTAAATTCTGAACCCGTAGCCTTATACCCAGATAGCACTAGCAGTTAGTTCCGTTACGTATATGAACCCCACACACACAGTAATTACACAAAAGAAACGGAACTGAAGAAAACGTTTAAACATTGCCTTCGGTGGCTATTATCGGGGTAAACTGGCAGAATTACTTAAATATATTGTAACAATGGGCAGTGTTAATAAGTTTAGTAACCGTTACGACAATGGGGTCGAGTTTACTATCTGAGGAGCATATATATACGTTATAAATACTAATGTAAACACACATTTAATCCATTATATGTGTACATTCGGAAGTTGTACCATTTGTCGTTTCGTTGGCATCGTGTATTCTGCAGACAGTCTGGGGAAACCCAAAGATATTATTATGAAAATATATTTTAGTTAATCTGAACGTTATGAAGTTTTGTTCGTATGATTAACTTTTATTTAGTAAATAGGTATTTGAAGAAATTGCAAATGCCTCTTTCTGATTAAAATCTTCACACTAAGCTCGAAAGAAAAGAATTGGTTTACAGAAAAATATAGAGTTTATCGAAAGAGCTCTCGGCACGACAGACTGAGCGTTTGTAAGTAGCGTATTTTTATCCCTTTGTGTAGGCAATATCAGGCTCGAACAATCAGATCGGACCGAAACTTCGCCCATTGGTTTGTTACTATTGTCAAAGTTGAGCTCTAAATCAGACCACGAGTAATCTCTGTTTTTCGTATTTATGAGAGAAACGACTTTGAATTCACTGCACTCCAATAGTTTTTAATACGAGTACATGGAACAGCTTTTTTACGTAACTCTGTTTTATTTGAATAGGAAAACTGTTTTATTCTCGTTTTATGTTCTATGTTGTTTTGATTTTGTTTTGTAAAAATATCAGTCATGTTTTTGATTTGAAACTAAATTGTGAACTTTTTTTATTGTCCAGTTTTATTTGTTTTATTATTGTTGTAAATGCTCTACTAAATTGTTTGGCCAAAATAGGTAGGTATCTAATAGACAAAACACATATATATATATATATATATATATATATATTATATATTTACTTAATTACATATCAATCATATTTAAGCCAAAAGTTCTCAAATTAATCTTCACAAATTCCACAATTAACTTCCTTTGAGTAAGTTTCATAATAATATTATCTATCAAATTGTCAGAACTTAAAAGATTCCGTTATAGTCATAATTACAGAATAACTTTCTGTTAAGTTTTTAAGTAGTCATTCTAAGAAAATATAACTTGTACCTTCACACAATTATATGGGATTGTAAAGTTTTTCTAAGGATATTTCCGGAGTGCGCTGGAGTGATTCCGCCCGACTGCTGCCGGCTAACTTTGTAGGTTTATTGTCTTCGCTTGAATTAAAAAAGTTTCAGTAAAGTCTTTTTTTAATATATGGAACATACATTTTCACTAGCATGTGTACTGGTATACAATCTACGTAAGTTTATTCTTTTTTTTTACTTTTCCGCTGCTCTACCTCATACTGATACAAGTGGTAAATGGTATAGATAATTATACACTAACTTGTTAAACGCAGATATGAAAAAAATAATGAGCGGAATGATGTTTACACGGAGTTGCGCTTTTTGAAACTGAACTAAAAACGACTAGGTTGGCGAAGAAATAAAAAAAAAAATACCTCAGACAAGGAGACTACCGAGAAGTAGGTCTGTAGTAAAAAGCTGATGATATCATTTTCTTAAAACCAAACCTGTGACGTATAAATTATATTTAATAGTAGTAAAGTATCATCTAATAAGAAAATATATTTTTTGCAATATATTCGAAACGCACGTTAAGCGATTGGTCCCGGCTACCATCTGGCGATAGTTAAAAAACACGTCAGAGGCCGAGAGGCGATTTCAAAGAACATTAACTGGTGTTAGTGTTTTTTGAATGTAGTCAATTCGAAGAAAATTCGATTGACCTTGTTACTCACCGATATGAAGAACATAAAGGATGAACTATTCGAATTTGCCTGCTTTGTAATGTTCTCGGCTACCCTAATTGTTAATAATGTACTAATTCTAGTAGGCCTTTACCCAAATTACCATCGTACAGGTACTCAGGGAGAGGACTAATAGATTTCTGTTAACAAGAAATTAGTTCCGTTGTTCCTAAGTGTGAAATGTGTAAATGGTAATTTAAATATTAACTATATGCGTCATATAACAAGTAATTTAATAGGCAGATTAATATTAAATTACTTGATTATTAGATAATGTTTTATATATTTATATGTGAAAAACTAGTGTTGAATTATACTTCGAAAGTTACCTAGCCATACCATTTTACGATTCCGGATTAACTATTTTGGCAGTACACATCCTACTGTTGTAAAAACATTTTGCCACGTTGTCGGACCTTATGATACAAGGTATGTTAGTTAGAATGACATATAAAATAATTACATCAGTCATATACAAATTTCTAAGCTGACTGATTTAAATCTCTTACCCTTCTCCAGCATCTTCATTATCAAATAAACGCTATAAAAATTCTTCGGTGTCACCGCGAAAACTTGCCAATTCTTAACCAGTTGTGATTACGTGGATAACAATGAGAATCCTGCGAACGAAGCACTGCGCAGTGAACAAGGGCCGCTGGGAGTAAAGCTGCCGTTAATTGGAACCGCTTTAGACGAAACTATACAACGTTGACATTTACCGGTATCCTGAACTCAAATATAATAAGGTTAACTTCGTAGTTTACCCGTTGATTAAATGACTTATTCAAATGAAGTTTTATCAATGGTTATATTTTTTATTTTTAATAAGCATCCGAAAAACATAACTGTTAAAAAGGGGGCCAAGTTCCTATCAGCTGATTGTTAGCCTAAATAGGGTTAAAATCCAATCCAATCCAATGTCAAAATCGTCATCATCACAATCATCTTCATTAATAGCCTGATCCACTGGTAAACCATTGTCATTCCCAAGACTCACCACCACTCCCAGTCCTCCGCCTTCCGCATCCAGCCACTACCCGCCACCTTATTCACGTCAAGGGTCCATCCGGCCGAAATTCACTTTACCATGTACACCCAATTTAAAATATAGTATAGTTGTGAAAATACGTAGGTACTTGGTTAAAAATATCTAAAGTTAAAATACTTCTTGAACTTGGCAGGTTTTAGTGCTGTATGTAACACTTGATTAATTGTATAAGTAAATTTATTATTTATACATATAATTCAAATTTTCTATTTATATAAATAAATTAATGTGCCAAGTTCAAATTTTGAAAGTATTATAATTTAAGATAATTTTAACCAAGTACCTACAAAACACATAAATATTTGGAGTATTAAGTAAAATACAAACCCAATAAAAAACAACAAAAAAAGTTGCACGTCAGAAATTCTTATCATTTTCCTTTCCAACGGATAATTAGAAACGGCAGACAATTTATTGCGATTGTATCTCGGTTATAACTTTCAAAAGACTGCACCATTTTAATTCCTTCCATTTTATAGATGCAGGGAATTATTTTAGGCAACTAATTGCTTGCATACACTGTTGGCTTGCAAAAACCGCATGCGACATTTTGAATGGGCCGCTAAAACAATGCGCAATAAGCGGCGCTGTGGTTTGCTGTGGTCAAAACAAAAGGTATGTTTTGTTGGAAATTGTTGGCACGCTTCGTGGAAACTCAAGCGTCCTCCACTCACGGCCACTTTTTTAATTACCCGCGATTATATAGCCTAAACGATGTATTAATATGCACGCTCTATTAAGTAAAGCTAGCCGACGCGTTTGTTGTTGGCATTTGGTGTGTAAAATGGTGTTAAATACCCACACTTAATGTTATGTTGTCATAAGGCCGGACAGTATAATGTCTGTTTTAATGATTGGTGTCAGATTTTTATATAGGTGTCCCTATATAAAAATCTGACACCAATGATACCAGAGAGATCAAAATTGCAAAATCTTTATTTTTGTAGCTACTAGCTGTCATAAAATTATTACTAGTATAAAATAGAACATTAATTTTCATAAAAAAATAATAATCAAAAATTAGATATCAAAGACTACAAACCAAGTGTTTTGACAACTATTCACTTTTTGAAACTGCAGCAGAGTGAACATACGTAATACTAGCAACAAGAGAACTACAATGTACAGTATAAAGGAGTAAATTCAGGTGGCACTGGATTTCCGTGAGTATTTTTGCAAAAAGTCGAAGAGTATAAGTGTTACTACATACGTTCCTCTGATTCAACCGCAACACCCTAAAATCAAGTCGCAAGTTTAAATACATGATTGGTGTTTATCCTTTATAGTCCCAACTTAAGCACTGTGGCGAAACTAGTTGGCATACAATAAGCAATTGACATCCTCAACGCCTTAATCAAAGCATTTGCCAAAACCACCCAATGATTGACTTCTATAAAAACTTCTTTTTACCCTAATTTGTCTACTGCAGAAATAGACAGACATAGACCTCCAAAGCACTCAGTCTTCGATTTTGAGTACACAATATTAACCTAGTTCGGCCATATTTATCTACAATTTGGAAGGCGCAATTCTTGGAAATTGTAGCCATATTTGGGAAAATGGTAGTTTTGCGGTTGAGAAGTGAGCACGTGTGCGGCAAGCTTTACCGAACCGATTGCGCTGCGGTATAAGGCTGCATCCTTTGAGCCGCTGCCTGCAAGTTTGGGACAGCCGGCAGACATTTGTACGAAATCATTAGTTTAGTATTTGTAGGTGACATATTGGTTAAAGTGCATTGTTTTGAAACAATTTGTACCACAGGATTGCAGTTTGATCTTTGAAGTGAGATGGAGGATTGGTTAAATAACTGAGATGCAATGTAACTTGTTGTTGTTGATATTATCTATGGATGTAGTGTAACATTAATACTGAACATATACCTACACATTCATGGGATATTACTAAACACGCATTTATTAATGTGTTAGTAAAGCAATTTAAAAAAAAAAATCAGTTGCTTACTAGAATTTTGTAATTTATGTTTTGGGAAGTCCTATATAGATCTTTATTTCTCGTTAAGAATAATATCATTTAATTTAAAAGGTTCTAGGTAAAAGAGTAAAATGAAAATTAAGTCAACATTATTGATCGCTAACTGAACACCTTTTACCTAGGAACTCCTGTTGCTTATTACTGAAAAACATTAGTCTTCGAAGAATCTGGACCAAGGTAAAGTCGCCGCCCGCCTTACCAATAATCATTAATTTTCCATGAGACTCTCTCCACACCACAGAACACTTATACTACAGAAATATGCTTTTAACTTTATGCTTCAAGATCTTCTGTAATTAAATTTATAAAAATACTAGCGACCCGCCCCGGCTTCACATGGGCATAAAAACCTTCCTCTTAAATCACTATCTTTAAAAAAAAACTGCATCAAAATCTGTTGCGTAGTTTTAAAGATTTAAGCATACAAAGGGACATAGGGACAGAGAAAGCGACTGTGTTTTATACTATTTAGTGAAGTGATACTGAAGTGATGCCATGTGTTACAGTCGATCAAACATTGTCACTCATTGTTCAAAGGCTTAGGATGCGACCAAAGCGATGATTAGCATTTTTATATATTAGGAATCACTTTTAGTTGATGACGTTTGACGGCCAACAATTTATTTTTGTTTATAATTTATAAAACCAGCCTTTGCTCGAGTAATGTACTAATTTTTTTTTGTCGGAATATAATTTTTTTATGAAAAAGATAAATGTAATAGATATAATAATCTCAATTTATGACGTTACTTTCGAAATCAGCAATTATATTTAGAAGTTGTGATTACTTAACGAGCTTTTTATTTGTAAGTTCTTTTAATTTATGTCAAGAATTTCGACTTACTTTGATGAAATTTAATTTCCTTCTTTAGTTGTTACATCTTCTTATTATGATCGGATCACCGTCGTAATTTTATTTATTGTTTACAATTCTGAAACGGCAAAGGATTTTGTCAAGTTTTCATTTGCATAATGGAAGATGTTCTGATTCAAATGTTTGTGTTTTCGTATAATATCTGGTGACAATGAATAAATTAACAAAGGTATTAAATTCTATTCAAATCAAATTTTGAACTGTTCCAATTCAATGTATCATTTAATACACCTTACTTACTATATATGTAGTTGAACAGCAGAACATATTTTAAGTAAGAGATTTTTTAAAACTATTATTAGAAAATGGTTTATAAGTCATGTAAGATATTGCATTGGCGTTAAGGCTGCCTGTTGTACATCTTGCCTCAGACAATATTCCTCATTATTTTGTCTATACTGCAATAAAGAGCTCAATAAACAGTCCTTTGGCTGCGGTCAGATCAGACTCATCAGTGTGTGCGGTTTCAGCTTAGCCGTAAGTTTCCAGCGCCTCGATCCTCACATGTTTGCTTATTCCATCCGCTATCGGAAAGGCGTGTTAGTGTAATTTGGAGTTTCTCGGCGCGCTAAAATATACATACACAATGTTGGAACATTTTGCAAAACTTGTTTGCACCCATAATTGAATAATGTTTTAGTAGAGTACTTAAATGGTTTTGATTCATCAAGTAAATTCTTAATATTTTTCTTTGTATTAAGTATATTTTTTTAGAGTACTCGAATGGTTATTAGTTTCAACCGTTGATTTTGGCCTTGTAATCTCCAGCTGCAGATTGGATCACCGCTCTCCTCATGAAAGTGTGGAAGACGATTAAGAGAATGAACAGAAGTCTCAATAGACTTGTTCTCTCTATTTAGCTGCTAATTGAAGAAAGCTATCAATGCCTAGCATTAAGTAATGTAGTATACAAACAACTGAATAAATCATCAAATTATTAATCAAACAATAAGTCAACAAGAGACTCCTATAAATCAGAGTAAAAACAAATCAGTTGCAAACGAATACTATTTGCCGATGAAATTTTATACAATTCTGATACGGTTAGATCGATATTTTCAGTATTGTTTTATTCATAGCGATGCTGTCAATGATTGGAATGATCGGAGCACGCGCTGAAAAGCATCATTCGTAGGTGGTCGGGCCACAATCGCATTACCTTAATCACAGTATTGCTCCAGTGAGGGCAGTTTGTATGCCCAGTAATGGACTTTCAGTGCCTGTCATGTCCCATGTCCGTTATTTGTTTACGGAATTCGGGAGCGATTAAACCCATTTTACGATGGTTTCAATACCCGTGTAAATAAATTATTTATGAAAGTAATAAAATGTTTTGTATTATAGGATTTATGTACTTTGTATCGTAATAGTCATATTAAAAATAATTTATTCAAAATATTTAGAAATAAATTTCTGATGACAATGTACAGTAAGTACCTTGAAAATTATAAAAGAACTATATGGGACATCGTTATTAAATATTATGTCAGTTCCACAAAATAGTAGCTTATGTTTGGTATTAAATTATTTATTCTTTTGTGGATTTCAACGAAAAAGACAAATGACAAATAATAAAAATAAAAAATAAAAATATTAATCATGGTAAATAATGGATTGTTATCGGTAAATAAAAATAGTAAAATACTGAAATATTTATACGCAAACACTTTTCGATTTAAATCGTTGTCCTATTTGTCGGTCGAGTGATTATTCGATAGCTGTAAAACTCGTTGGCAGCGTCATTCAGGATGTTCAATTATCATTTCAAGTCAAATCGGAGTTAATTTGAAAGTCCGGCGTAATGAATGTGCTTCAATAATTCATAACTTCAGGTGAGTCGAATGGCTGCGAGTTTATTCACTGTTTTGAATAATTTGAATAATCATTAGACGAGGCATTTGCAACAGCATTCGGACCATCTGTAATTAGTAGAGAATTTCTTTAAGCTTACCGCAACTTTGTCGAGATCACAAAATACATAAAGTACAGATATACTAGCTTTGTCCTCAGCTTCCTGATTGTACTCGGTTATATTGCACCAACAAGTAACCTATGTTAGAACCCGGGTCTTATACTCTTCCGAAGACAGTTTAATAACAGTCACTTCCGTTAACACAACGCTAAATCAATTGTGCTAATGATACTACAAAGACACTATTAAAATTTATTGGTACTCTGCCGGCGCTGCTCATAATCAGACCACAATGCCCAGTAATTGCTCGTCTCTTTTCATTCATCATCCAAATAGGAATACATTTACATATGTTGTCATATAGATTATAAAATAAATTTATCGGTAGCCTCTATATTTTAAACTCAGGCCGTCCAAACTGATCAAGTCGAGGGCGGCACGTCGCGAGTTCCTAACACTCATTAATTTCTTTGAAGTCTCGCGCCGACCGACAACTTTCTTGGCTCTTTCTTACCAACAATTAGTAAGGAATTACTTCTACTTCATAATTGTATGTATACACGTACATATTCGGCAACAACACTCGTTAGCGCGTTTCCGATTCAACAAACTGCGAGTTGATTGAAAGTTTATCAAAATTACTCAGCAATATGTTCCTATATAATGTTTACATTTTTTGATGTTTGGTACTTAAAATAAATTGAGTAAGGGATGGGGTAGGTATAAAAAGATCCAAAGGTTCGACGTCCTTTTTTTAATTTTGAATCCATATACATAAGTTAATATAATACGTTTATTCTTTTATCATAGGATAAAAGTAGCCTACGTATAAGTTTGTGTTAGTTATAAGAAGACTGCCTGTGGCTGTGTGCCTGTGTGACAAAGTAATTGTAAAAAAATCCATACACAGAAATACAATAACAACTTGTAACATTGCTCCCTTTTATGTGTATATTGATAGGTTTTTATTTTCCTGTACATAACAGGTATCTTTTTCATATTAATGGGCAAAGCCGCGGGCAATAGCTTGTAAAATAATAAACTGTTTACTAACTTAACTTAACTAAACTTATTAAAGCTTCAATGAAGGTATTAAAAATTATGCGCAAAATCCTGCGCATGGGATTAGTGTGTAGCAGTCTACGAAATTTCTCAGCTACGAGGGCTACGAACTACGAGTATGCTACGAAGTTTCGTAGACTGCTACACTCCAGTCTCAAAGATTGTTTTGTTTGATTACAAAAAATAATGTGTCTCAAATTTTAATGCCAAGAAACACATGTTCCACATTTATTTTATGAGAGTGTGTTACTAACAATACGATACAAATAAAATATAATATTTGAGTCACAGCAGGAGTGGTTGTTATCGAGAAACTGATTTAAGTTCAGACTACGTGGCCCAAGTTTGCAGGCTGCCGGCTAACATTGTTAGCAACGTTATGCAATAAACTTTTAATCGCATCAAACCGACTTTCCAATGAGGCTGACCTACATGCATCATACAGCTTCTCAAATAACAAGTTTTGAGCTCAATGCGTTCCGAGTAAGCTAGATAACTAAATTCTTTGTGTAATTAATATGTATGGAGTTTACATTAAATATTTAATTAAGTTAGAGGAGACAGTCAAGTGGTATATTTTCATGCTGTCTCAATATCATAGTTATTTAGCTTAGCCACTACAAATCCGTATACTATTAATTGAACTAATTATGAATCTATGAAGTAGAATCAAAGAGATAAATATATTAGAAAAAAGTGTATCATAAGGCCACTACGAGTACTCGTTCCACAGTAGAGTTTATATAATACTAAAATATTACTTTAATATTTTCTACTATGGGTTTTAAGATAGTTATTTTAAAAGCCTGCGGCAAGAAAGAACTAATTCGTAACTCCGTAGGTTGGATATTATGATGGAGTAAATCTAAGAATTTATTGTAAAGAAAGTTTGTAGTCGACGCATGTACGTTAATTAAGTAACCAAGTAACTTCTCAAAAGAGGAAAACATTAAATTAACATACGTAAGCTTTATCTCAAGCTCATCTGAATCATCCAAAGAACAGTAGATCACAGCGAAAGTTGACTAACAATATCTGTTTCATACAAACAAGCTGAATTACAGAAGAACAAAATTGCGATATGTCGAGCGGGCGCGAATTACATGGCGTGAGGGAAACCAAATTAATTACACAAACATAGGCGTGACTACGTACGGACGAGCACGTACGTGTGTGGCGATGACTGAGGCAACTTAAAGCTTATGCTCATAACTGAGTCTGCGAGCAATGAAGTTAGACATAATTGAGACGTAGCAATGCCCCGCGGGCGCGCGCCCCTTAACGACGCTCGCTGTTCGCATACTGAGCGGTGAAACGTTGACATCCTGCTTGTTTACACAACAACGCATTTGCACTACCCGTATCGGCTATACCCACACCATACCCGAGACGTTCGAGACGTACTTTATTACACAAACGATTTATTTGCTTATTCATCAAAGGCTGATACGATTCAATGACGATACCCATCTGGTACTACTGGGACATATTTTGAGAAAATTACAAAACCCAGTAGTGATCAAAAGTTAATTTTAAGAAAGAACACGTTATTGCCTTCAAAAATCAACCATTTTATTTTTTGTATTTATTTCTGATATGTATAAATGTATAATAATAATATGCGTTTAGTATTTCTCGACACAGTCATATAATAAATACTATACAGATTGCTATGTGATATGGAAAACTCTAGAATAATAATAAATGAAGCGGGCCGATAATAAAAATCTTACAATTAAAGAGCCTGAGGCGTGAAGTTTTCATTATTGGTCTGTTTCAGATTAGTTACAATATTCACTAGTCAATGCTTTTAATAGAAATAATAAATAATTATTCACGAATGAATGAAGAATGTAGAACTTTGTTGTAAAAACCACGAAACGGAAATCCTTATCCAGCATCGCAATAGAGACGATAGAGATGATCTGAGTTCACTGACTAAGGATATTACGTTGCACTTCTGTAGACAGGTTTAGTACCCAACAAAGAGATTACACGTACATAAACGTTATTCGATATGCACACATGATAAATAGGCTACCATTGTACAAAGGCATTTCAGTAATTCGATTACAGTAAATCATGCGTGAAGCTATTTATTGTCTTGTTCCTCGTTATTTATTAATATCTTTAATGACTATTCATTTCATTTATACCTATTAATTTTATGAGTTAATTACAATCAAAGTTTATACAATGTATAAGCATACGAAAACATGTGTGCTTCTAAATGGAACAGTAGACCACAAACGACTGAGATAAGGCCTTAACGGTACATTAATTAAATTAATCTAAGTGGAAGCAGAGTTATATGCTTCGGATTAATTTATTAAGGTTTTTTCGCGTCAAACTGCCAGCGTTGAATGCTATTCAAAGATCGACTTATTTAAAAATAATGTTTATGAACATAAATATGATTTTGTTAATTTAACAATAATAACTTAACGTTACCGGTTAAGTTATATTGATGCTTAGTTCATTAAGATTATTACTATTTACTATTCATCTTTTCTTGCTAAAATTGTAGACTAAGAGCTTTTATCCAGCATCTGTGTGTGGCCTTAACTACATCGTCAGATTATGTCAGTTTATGTCAGTTCTGAGCGCTATGTGACCCACACACTGTTAGGTCAGTGTTAAATTATCGGGGGCAGATAAATGTGACCCCGCTACCGTACCTTACGTAGTAACCTAAAGGTTAGGTTTCAGCCTCCGACTGTATTAATCTACTGGACTATTTCGGTGACTTTCAAAATATTTCGGGTAAAATAAGGAAACATAATTTCAGGACTGGATGTACTAGATTCTGTTAACGAGAAAAATTAAGAAGATAACTAAACTTCAGCTTGTATAGTATGCTACCAGATTTAGTAATAAGTTTTTTTCTTTTACAGAGATGTATGATACGAAAAGATTTCTAATTGAATTCGCTCAACCTTACTTCTCATCTAAACCTATGAGCTTTATCTGTATTAATTACATTTTGATAAAAAGATAGAGCTTCAACACAGTTTCCAAATAAACTAAAATAACTCCGAGTCTTTTGAAATGTGAAGATATTATATTTGAGTTGTAAAAATTAAGTTGCATCGTAAAATGCGTATGGCATCGAACCCCGGGGTCCGCTTATGATAAGTACGATATCTTAAAATACAATGATTATCAAGCGGTTGGCCATATATTCTGTACTAGCTGTTCCCCGCGGCTTCTCCTCGCGTGGGACTTAGTTATATCGCGCCCAAAAGTATCCTATGTTTGACCTCAGGTCTTTAACTACATCCATACCAAATTTTATCACAATCGGTCCAGCAGTTTAGCCGTGAAGAGGTCACAGACAGACAGACAGACAGACTTTCGCATTTATAATATTAGTATGGAAGTATGGATATGGAAGTATGGAAGTATGGATTTGGCATACTGGAATAGAGTGGTCGATTATTTTTCTCAGTAAACAAATATTTTTAAAGCTAAAGCTCAACAGACTAGTCACCAAAAGTATTGGAGGCCTGCTTAGGCATTCATTGTCTTACAGGAGTATTAAATATGGTTACTATTCTAACGTGAGACTTTGGCTTTATGTTTTGAGAATAACCTGTAGCCGGCGAAATATGCATGTATCTTATTTTTTTATTTTATTTTATTTTTTTATTTTATATAAAAAAATAAAAAATATATATATTAGGACAATAAACAATTGTACTAAAGATAACAATTCAATGTATTTATTGTATAGTTGTACAACCAGCACCATTTCCTCAGATTTTAGTAATATAACAATAACAACAAGTAATTGCCACACAAAACAATCATTACATCTGAAGTGCTATTCAATGGCTACGTTTATTTACAAAATTAAACTCAAAAGTTGTCAAGTCGACAACGAATAAAAATGTTTTTCTTAAGAAAGCAGTGATAATTAAAATATATCTATTTTTATGCTTATCATTTTGTATCTGACAGTTATAAAAAATATATAAATAACCGTAATGGTTATGAATAAACAGAAGCATCACGCTGTATCACGCCTACAAGCACCCTCCAATCCCATGCAACGTCGCTAGCTCCCGAACAACCCCGAATCATCACGAACGAACCGTATTTGTGGACTTGAGTTTAAACAGAAACTGCTTCTCCCGTGTTTCTCAAAAGTTTACAAGTCTCGAGCCTTTAGCTGATTACAGTCAGTTTTGTTGCAAAATTTACACCCGACGAGTTACCATGATTTATTTCATTAAGTTTTGATCCTTCACATACAAGTTGAGTGTATTGAACGTAATTTATGACCTACCTATAAATTAACCTATAAGGAAATAATATTACTTCTCAATATTTTTTGATATTTTTCTTGTTAATAGGACAAAAACGTAGGTTTGAACATAATATTTTAACAATACTCAATTACTACATTTCTAATTATTTTGGGGTAGAAAAGGGTAACTCTCTGTCAAAATGTTGCGAAAATTCATATTTTATTCAATATAACTTAAATACACAGACGAATAATTTCATTAAAATATACAGTTCGAATAAAAGTTTTAAAATAGCACACATTGCATTGCTCAAAACGTTCTATAGTCGACGTCCGATATATGATGGAAATTGACTAATAGATTTTATTTTTGTGCATTGATTGTAGCTAATTTTATTATGAAAAAGGCCGTTTTAATCCATTTGAAATCAATAGCGGTTCGTTGAATGTGTACTAAAGATCAGGTACATGCTATATTTCATATCAGAAAATGAAACAAAGATAAAGTTAAAAATGACATTTTAAAACATTCTTTCTCACACTTTTTGAGTATTGTAAATATAATACCATGTCCGCATTCAGGATTTAAGGATGTATTGTAAAAAATAAATCAACAGGTACAAGTAAGTTACAATATTTACTTTTAAAATCACGAACCTAAATAAAATATAATAACTTATTTTTGGATCGAGTGGTTTAGACATTCCGCTTATGAATACCCGCGTAGTTTCGAATCCTATGGGAAATATACTTTGTGAAGTGGTTCGCAGTTTAGTTAGGACATATCAGGACGGGTTTGATATGCACCATTGTTTGATAAGAATATGATATATGATGTCGTTAAGCTAAGTCATTCTTTTAAGTAGTTTGAAAATATTATATTATTAAAGACACTAAAAAAAGACTGTTAGAATTTGTGTTAGCTTTTTTCTAATCGAACTGGTAAGTCTTACCTAAAGGAATGTCTGTCACCTTCCATTTTAGTATCTAATCTTACATTATTTAATCATAATAACATATTCTCCTTAACAGGCGGCTTAATTAAATTAATTAAGCAGTACTTAATGTTGTAGAGGTACTGCTAACCAAGGACGACGAAATGTTAACAATGTTATTGTTCTAGTGGATTAAATCTAACAGTAGCGGATGGCTCTAATATTAATTTGAGTGTTTGGGAGAAATCCGCACGCAAGGTCGTCACTCGTCGCCGTCAGATGTATTAATTTAACGGAGCGCGAAGTTTATCCGGAGCAAAACCATCAAATTTGATTAGGTGTATTCTCTCTGAGGATTAATTTATAACTTCCGGAAGTTATTTTTATCATAAAATATAGCATGAAAACCATTAGCACTATTAATCTGGGTCAGGTAAATATTTTAATTCTTTTTAGATTGTTGATATCGAATATATGTTTTGGCAATAACATATGGCAATAGACATTATATTTGCTTAATAATATATTATTTGGTAAACATTAAAATATATATATATATATATATATATATATAGGTAATTCAAGTAAAGGTAGAGAAAGATAAAGTTACTTAAAATTAATAGTAGAGGTATACTATAGATCTGGCAATACTGGGATCTCGGTGTAAGTCTCGTCGCAGGTTTGTAAATGCATCGTGCAAATCCCGGATGTCGCTACGTGTTTGTGCTACCATGACATGACTATCTATCTGAAATTTCAGGAAGTCTGATCAAACTTTAGCTTCGTATATCTATTTGTAATGGTGGTTTCTCTAAATGAAATGTTAGAGAATTATCAACCTTGAGCACTCGTGTATCTTTTTAATATTTTAGTATTTATGTTGTTCTATCAAAGCCAATTTCTACTTACTCTATCGTAAAAGTTAGCGACCCTTTTAATTCAAGACAGAGTATGTAGGAGTTTTGTGAAACAAGCTATCGTGAGTTAACATCTGTTCGAGCAACAAGTAAGAAATATAAGAACAAGTTAGGAAATACCAGTGGGTAATACATAATAGTGTTCAAATCCTAGGATGTCCTTAAAGCAACTGAGGGAGAAACATTGGTCATATTTCTTAGGAATTACATTGGTTATTACCCTTCCCACTTTTTTTATTCTTTCATAGAAGTTTAGTCGTCAAAAATAATGCCAAATATCATAATATATCTTAAGGATTTCATGGGAGATAACAATAAGACCACTGTTTCTGATTATATGGATACATAGAATATTCAGACATATGCGTAGCAATAAAGCCGAAAATACTATCGGAAAAACGCTGCGATGAAAGAACGATAGAGGTCCGAAGTATTATTGGTACACACAACTTGTTATTTTTTACGAGTTATTTTAGAACATGTTATTGCTGTGTCATTAGTTTGAAGTTGCTGTATTATTAAGCATTAAGGTATAGCAGACAATTATGTTTGTTTTTGGCCTGTACTATATATATATATATATAATTTTAATAATTTGATAATCGTTAAGAGAAAAAAGTTGTAAGTTATTTTTTATCACGTTAGAATTTTTTTTTTGTGATGTATATTATTAAAATTTATTTAATACCACCTACATCACTTATTTTTCTTTTGAAGAGCTGCATTAAAAAAAGTCATGTTATAATCCACTCATCAGTCTATCTTTGCTGGACGTCGATATCAAAATGTATTGTGTGTTTAGCCCTTACGCAAGCTCGACACACGAGTCACGAGTAGTTGGCGATTTTATCACTGTTCTCATTTGACCCATGTTTAGGGTTGACCCAAAATCAGAATGTTAGGTAACTAACCGGATTGCCCGAAGGTCATGACTTTCAGTTTAAAAAAGCTGTACCTACGGGTGCTGTTAAAAATACATACAAATTTAGACTAAACTTTTATAAATGGTAATGCATTCAGTGGTCCGTATTTATAGAATGCACTTGAGATCCTATCAGTATCCCTTTGATTCCCTCTATGATCTAGTAGTCTAAGCATTTGTCTTGCTAATCATAGGCTGTGGGTTTAAATCCCACAAAAAATTAACTCCAGTCTAATAGGACATTGCAAGTTTGAGGAAGGCACGTTAATCTGTTGGCTGCCATCTGGTAGTCGTAAAGAATACATGTCTGAGGCTGATAGTCGTTTAATAAAAACTTAGAAGCAGATTTTAAAGTTCAATCCCATAACAAATGCCTTACAGGAAGTACAGGTTATGTTGAAAAAAATATATTATATTCTTTAATTACAAATAGCCGTGGTTGAAGTGATTAATAGAAGGAAGAAATTGAATATAAATAAAATGTAATTTTTTAAATTAAATAATAATATTTTTATAAGCTAAATAAGATAGTCACAACCCTGTAGACCAAACTGGTGGAGGTACAAGCGCCAGAGATGTTGCAGATATTTCTGATACACGTTTAATTGCGATGTCTACAAGAAAATATATGTTTCATACACAGAGCTATTTATTATGTGCGATATTTATTTTCATTAAATAAAGATAACTTAACTTGAAAATAAATACTAAGAACTGTTTTTATAACATTCGTCGTAGTCGCCATTTCTATCTTGAGCTCCTCATTGCTTCGTACGTTAAGGCACCGATTAAAGAAATTTGCCTGGACCGCGCGCGATTTGTTGGTAGATGGTAGTCGTTAGGCTATGTCAGATGCCTTTAGGCAGTCTGAAAAATCTGACAGTGTTGGCCACAAACACTCCCGGTCATATTCCTGTGGTTCTGGTTTTCCCTGTAAAAAGGGTTACGGAGGTCAGACGGCAGTCGCTCCATTGTTATAACCAGTGCCGCTAAATCAGAATCATGATTAATAGCGTACCCTGGGCTCTGAAGCGTAAGCTGAAGATGTAACCGGGAAACACGCTCGGACGAAGAAGAAGCTAGTGTAACTGTTTGACTAAATGTACACGGCTTTCTATCATGTATATCCAGTAGTAGTAACAAAAGTCCCTAACTAATAATATTAAACTCGTTTTCTATGCACAGCCGAGCTCTAAAGTTAAAGTTCTAATATGTTCGCCAGTGAACACATTGTATAAAACTATTTCCAGTACTATTGTTACGGCATGTTTAAACAAGTTAGCAAGCCAAATTGCTTTTATTAAATAAACTAGTAGTTTTTTTTTACTCTGTTCACAGCAAATTCTGTACACAAAAAACATCATCGATAACCAAGTATAATTACAATGTTCGAAGGGAAATACTAGGTACAATTCTTGCATGTAGGTACTATAAAAATACATTTTCATAACGAAACATTAAAGAATTGATAACAATAGAGAAGATGACAGTGTTTTTTCTTTGTTTATCAGGTAGATTATTGAAAAATATTGGACACGTAATTTTTCTATATTCAAAAAATTACGGAGATATATTAAGTTGAAATGTCGCATGACCTCACGCCTAGCTATGTACGTAGTGAGCCCCCACTCTCCAACTTTAATGCGCTTTACTAACTCATTATTTGTTAATTTGATAAAGCAGAAAATGTGGGTGTAATATATTTTTATTAAATAACTAACGGACTATATAGAATTACGTTTTCATAAACCAGTCGTCATTCCTATTCTTTCGAGACGATAAAACAAAATACTTCAGTAAATAAATAGAAATATTAATTTATTATAAGGTATATAATAAATCAAATTGAAGTTATATATATTAACTGCATACAAATACATACCTACCGATTTAGATAGGATGGTATGGTTCAACAGTTTAAGCGTGAAAAATAAAAGACAAATATAATTTCTTTCGCATATGTAATACTAGCTGTTCCCCGCGGCTTCGCCCCGCGTGGAACTCGGTTATATCGCGCCCAAAAGCAGCCTATGTTTGATCTCAGGTCGTTAACTACATCCCTACCAAATTTCATCACAATCGGTCCAGCAGTTTAGCCGTGAAGAGGTGACAGACAGACAGACAGACTTTCGCATTTCTAATATTAGTATGGATATGGATTATGAGGTAAGTAAGGATCATGATTTTTTATCCCAAAAACCCTCAAGCTTAAAGCTTCTAAGTTTAAATATAAAGCAAGTTTTGCTCTCCTTGCCATTAATTAAATGAGACTAGTTGTATTTACCTAATTATCTTAAGCTTTTACACCTCACCTAAATCTTGCTTAACCTCTTTGTTTCCTATTTTGTTCACGTGGGCTAAAAGAGATTTCTGTGCGATAAAACCACCTTATTTATATGGCTTCATAGTAGTCTGGAGATTCCTAAAATGAAACTTTGGGTGCAATAATCAATATCAAAAACCAATAAAATTAATAAAATAAAAATATTCTATTTTTAAACTTAACCTCTGATATTTCCTTACAAAGTCTATCTTGAATTATAAATTGATGCGATGCATTTTAACCTAATGCAGTTGAAAGTGATGTTGTTAATTATTTCATTATATTGTACCTACATTCACCAAAGAAATATGGGTTAAAAATTAGGTTGATGAAAGATGTGATAACAGAATGTACAGTACAGCCCCAATGATTTGCCAATGAAGTAGAGTTAGCCTTGCTAAATTAACAAGTTATTTTGAATATCTTTTTTGTTGTCAGCTCTACGTATCAAAACGTAAAAATAAAAATCCAGCTATTCAAGCTAATATTCTTCATAATAATTTGGAGGAGCAAGTTTTTCAATAATTTACACAAACTATAATGCGATCATAACACTAGCTAATCACGGGATAAAAAATTAGTCCCATATGAATTAAAAATAGCCTAGCCTTAAGCACAGAATTAGTAATAGTATGCTTTAAGCGTGCACGAGTTATAACTATGTATTCATTCTCGCAAACTGTTTAAAAACTTTGTAACCTTATTTTGATATTTAATAAGAATCAGAATTGTTTGTCACGTACAAAAGACGTGTATTGCTCGCAAAATAAACATACATGTGTTACATTAATTTAACACTTGTAAATATTTAATAAGTTTATCTGACAGGCTTTATTTTTATAATGTTAATATTGTTTGTCAAGTCAAATAGGTTTTAAATAACATGTACTGCATTACAGAGGCTATTTTATTAGCTAAAGGCACCTTAGCCAACTCATCAGCCACGTACAGTCGGCAATCACGATACGAGCCCAGATGGAGAGCAAACACGAGCTTAACTGCACTTGAGGAGTAGATTCCCTTTTAATTAAACGAGTTCTAGACGCGGGCGTAACCGGGGAGCACAACTTGCTGGGAAATTGATATAAAACCCTCGAGCGGACGGGGTGACAGCATCTCGAACAAATCGTCCAACTTTGACACTTACTACTATATTAAGCTCAGAAGTTTCATGAAGTATTGAGCAATTTGATTATTTAGTCATATGATTATTATATATACATACTTATAAATAATACAGTAAAAATATTTTGTCTGTACATTTAGTAATTTTGATTGAAGTTGATAGAGGGACATTAAAAAAAAGTTATATTCATTTGAATAAACTCAAGGCATGTTTGCCTGCAAATATATAGCAATTTCGAACTAATGAACCAAATTGTATAATTCTTTTTTTGTTTTGGTTTTTGACATGACAAACTTTGTATTAAAGAAAAGGGGGATTCAAGGACAATTTCCGTAGGAATCTCACGATAACGGGATAAAAGCCCACGTCCACGAAGTCACGGGTTACAGCTAGTTTAGTCATATTTTATGTGATTCGTGTGAAAACTTCTTTATAAGAAAAATAGAAATGTAGCCAAAGTGACATATATTTATACATATAGGTACGTCTGTTTCGTGAAGAATAATTACAGATAAAATATATAAAGGCTTTATTGTAATATTAATATTATAATATAAAAAATAACACCAAATCCTGCCTTGTAGTAGGACGAAACTAATACTCAAATTAAAATGAAATTTATTCCGACTATCTTTATATTTTATTCGATTCGATTTAAAATGTATACATCTAAAAACGATCAAAATGATTACAAACAAATCCCAATCCTATTTCAGTGACACAACGGTATAAAAAGAGATCCCATACTTAATTGGAAAATGAAAATAAACAATTCAATTTATGTAACATCCCTTGAAGGTGTAAAATAAATTGATTTGAATCAATTCTGGCACAAAATAATCACCAAGTTTATTGGTTTTTAGAGTGTTAAGTAATCGCAGTTCATAAAATGTTCATACATAGAAGTAAGATGTGTAAAAGGATAGGCAGTTTTAAAAAGTATGTTTTTTTTCAAAATTTTAGTATTTATATCCAATATATTTTAAGATTACTAGTAATTGAGACTTATTATCCAATAAATAAATAAATATTGTAAAAATTTATAAAAATGGGACAGGCAAAAGAAATATGGCGTGTAAGTGGGAGAAAGTTCCTATTATCTGCCGACGTAGAGGAAGAATAAAAAAGAAAGCCAGTTAATATCCGATTCAGAAAGACTAAGATCTTTCACAGAGTCATTTAGAAAGGAGCGTTGATCTTTGGGTCGTCACTGAGTAAAATTAACAGTATTGTTTTTAAAGCATTAATACTCTTTCTACATTAATTGAAGCTGTTATAACTCTTTGGAAGCTTAATCCATACTTCCATATCCATACTTATATTATAAATGCGAAAGTCTGTCTGTCTGTCTGTCTGTCTGTCTGTCTGTCTGTCTGTCTGTCTGTCTGTCTGTCTGTCACCTCTTCACGGCTAAACTGCTGGACCGATTGTGATGAAATTTGGTAGGGATGTAGTTAACGACCTGAGGTCAAACATAGGCTACTTTTGGGCGCGATATAACCGAGTCCCACGCGGGCGGAGCCGCGGGGAACAGCTAGTATGAATTATATAGTAAAATGATCGTTTCCATTTTACAGCACCACTGAAACACGCCTATCCACCTCGTGAAATCTCCCTTTCTGAAAGCTAAAGTCTGCTACGTATCGAGGCGTATTTCACACTATTTTAAGCCGAACAATTTTAACTTGCTTGTGAATAATTAGGGATGATAGAATTCGTAATACTTTATGCCTGATTTTTGGCGAAACAAACTGTTACTTTTTATGCTATTTCCGTTTAGCCGTGAAGAGGTGACAGACAGACAGACAGACTTTCGCATTTCTAATATTAGTATGGATATGGATTATGAGGTAAGTAAGGATCATGATTTTTTATCCCAAAAACCCTCAAGCTTAAAGCTTCTAAGTTTAAATATAAAGCAAGTTTTGCTCTCCTTGCCATTAATTAAATGAGACTAGTTGTATTTACCTAATTATCTTAAGCTTTTACACCTCACCTAAATCTTGCTTAACCTCTTTGTTTCCTATTTTGTTCACGTGGGCTAAAAGAGATTTCTGTGCGATAAAACCACCTTATTTATATGGCTTCATAGTAGTCTGGAGATTCCTAAAATGAAACTTTGGGTGCAATAATCAATATCAAAAACCAATAAAATTAATAAAATAAAAATATTCTATTTTTAAACTTAACCTCTGATATTTCCTTACAAAGTCTATCTTGAATTATAAATTGATGCGATGCATTTTAACCTAATGCAGTTGAAAGTGATGTTGTTAATTATTTCATTATATTGTACCTACATTCACCAAAGAAATATGGGTTAAAAATTAGGTTGATGAAAGATGTGATAACAGAATGTACAGTACAGCCCCAATGATTTGCCAATGAAGTAGAGTTAGCCTTGCTAAATTAACAAGTTATTTTGAATATCTTTTTTGTTGTCAGCTCTACGTATCAAAACGTAAAAATAAAAATCCAGCTATTCAAGCTAATATTCTTCATAATAATTTGGAGGAGCAAGTTTTTCAATAATTTACACAAACTATAATGCGATCATAACACTAGCTAATCACGGGATAAAAAATTAGTCCCATATGAATTAAAAATAGCCTAGCCTTAAGCACAGAATTAGTAATAGTATGCTTTAAGCGTGCACGAGTTATAACTATGTATTCATTCTCGCAAACTGTTTAAAAACTTTGTAACCTTATTTTGATATTTAATAAGAATCAGAATTGTTTGTCACGTACAAAAGACGTGTATTGCTCGCAAAATAAACATACATGTGTTACATTAATTTAACACTTGTAAATATTTAATAAGTTTATCTGACAGGCTTTATTTTTATAATGTTAATATTGTTTGTCAAGTCAAATAGGTTTTAAATAACATGTACTGCATTACAGAGGCTATTTTATTAGCTAAAGGCACCTTAGCCAACTCATCAGCCACGTACAGTCGGCAATCACGATACGAGCCCAGATGGAGAGCAAACACGAGCTTAACTGCACTTGAGGAGTAGATTCCCTTTTAATTAAACGAGTTAAAATTAACAGTATTGTTTTTAAAGCATTAATACTCTTTCTACATTAATTGAAGCTGTTATAACTCTTTGGAAGCTTAATCCATACTTCCATACTTCCATATCCATACTTATATTATAAATGCGAAAGTCTGTCTGTCTGTCTGTCTGTCTGTCTGTCTGTCTGTCTGTCTGTCTGTCTGTCTGTCTGTCTGTCACCTCTTCACGGCTAAACTGCTGGACCGATTGTGATGAAATTTGGTAGGGATGTAGTTAACGACCTGAGGTCAAACATAGGCTACTTTTGGGCGCGATATAACCGAGTCCCACGCGGGCGGAGCCGCGGGGAACAGCTAGTATGAATTATATAGTAAAATGATCGTTTCCATTTTACAGCACCACTGAAACACGCCTATCCACCTCGTGAAATCTCCCTTTCTGAAAGCTAAAGTCTGCTACGTATCGAGGCGTATTTCACACTATTTTAAGCCGAACAATTTTAACTTGCTTGTGAATAATTAGGGATGATAGAATTCGTAATACTTTATGCCTGATTTTTGGCGAAACAAACTGTTACTTTTTATGCTATTTCCGTTTGACGGATTTAAATTCTGAAAATTACTGGTAACATCTAAGTAAGAGGTATTTTTCTACTACAGGTAGACCTTAAATGGGATATCATGGTATCAATGTGACGTTCTCTTTGGCCTGTTTTGTGCTCTGGTTAAGTACTGTACGTGACCAAGATTAGTAATATAGATTAGATTAGTATAATTTGTGTAGGTACATAGTGTAACTATAGATCATATAGTTAAGTAGTATGGAAGAGAGCTGGTATGTTTCAGACTGGTTCTCAGTGCGGTTCTGAGCGTGATAAGTGTCAAAACCTAACACGCAAATCCGTTTAACCTGATACATATGTATATCCATTTTATTTTGTAGATCCAGGAAGAAATAATTAATGAGATGAATAATATAATCTAGGTAGTTAATCGAGAATTAATTTTGAATATTAAAATTTTAACTAGATACCATAACATTTTCTATGTCTTTCTATGACTCTGATATTTATTTTCAAATTAATTTTTAACCCCAGACTCAAAAAGAGGGGTGTTATAAGTTTGAAGTGTCTGTATGTCTGTCTCTGGTGTCATAGCTCCCAAACGGATGAATCCATTTCATCCCAAACGGATGAATCCATTTCAATTTAGGTTTTTTTTTTTGTATTATGTGCGAGTGTTCTTTATAGTTATGTATAATAAAAATCGGTTGAGTGGTTTGAAGTTGTGGGGGTGAAAGTGGGGAAGAATAATCGAATATCGCAAATATACCCGAGTGGGGTCTCAAATGAAAGCGCATCACGTGCACATTTCAAAATAATATGTTCAATGAAAATCGGTTCAGCTGTGAAAAAGCTCTGGGGGTATAAGTAGGGAAAATATACGTCGTCGTACGTCTGTCAATAAGAAACGAGTCGACCTTCACCACTAAAAACAAAATATGTCTAACCAAATTTAAAGGTGAATACTGATACTAGAGCATTATTATATTTTTATCATACCTATCATAAAAGTATGTGGTATCTATAGGTATATACTAAAACAAAACTTTGCGTATCATCACACCACACTTATACCATTGTCGTGTGAGGTAAAAATTAGGATAATTACCAACAAGTTTGTAAAAGTCATTCACGATCTAATGAATGTCATTTTCACTTAAGTGGACATGAAAATCTCTAATGTTTTAGATAAAGTAGTATTATGACTTATTTGTCAAATTAGTGTTGTATGCTGTTACGAATAAGGTTCAATTTGGATTGCTTACATATTGTCACATAGATATTACTTTACGTACCTTTTATTTGGTACAATTAATGTCTTTGTAAAACACAGACAAATGACTGCAGGAATAGTTTTAATGGCTCCGTAGAGAAATGAGGGAAGTACTTGACCACAGAAGATTACTATTGTTATCTTCGTCCTCAGAAAATTAAAATACTTTAAGAAAATTAAATTCATAAGCACTGGATCGGACTTACGGCAGTTTCTCACATTTTCAATATTATAGAGCTTAATTAGTAACAATGCTTTATCAGAAGCGTAGGTCATTACAAATATAATTTGACAGAGTCGACTCGCTAAGAAGAAGAAGTACTTGTTTGGAATTACGATATGTTAATACTTATATAAGGTGGACACAAATCAACTGCAAATATTTTAAGGGCAGATTCAGATCACTATACTGAACAACTTTTTTAATAAAAACTTATGTCGAAATATAATCGAAATACGAACTTTTTCTTCTCTAGATAAAAGTTTATTTTGAAAAAAATTTCAGTATAGTGGTCTGAATCTGCCCTTCAAATATTTGCAATTGATTCGTGTCCACCTACAGTTATAATGTTTAAATATTTTGTTTCCAATATCATTATAGTACTGTTTATGCAACCAAGTAAAAGTTTTAAAAAAATGTACAAATAACTCAATAATTGTGTATTTGTAACAAGGACTCAATTATTAATAATTAACTGTGCTTAACATAAAACCTTTGATATAAAACATTATGTCAAAGATTTTATGTTAAAACACTGCTCCGTGTTTGAATAATAACTGAACCAACTCATAAATGTTGTGAATAAAACCATTTCATGTCAAACGTCTAAATGCAGATGTTTGCCAAATGTATTACTGGATGCATTGAGTTGAATATTGTAATTTGAACTATATAATCTAAAAGCAAACGGTGTAGGATCGCTTCTACATGCTTGTGCTTGCATCATGAAATAAAGCCGTTTATCCATAGCTGTACACGGTAAAACTGTATACCGGTTCTCAGCTTCGCGCTATTTTATCGTGCGGGTGATCATTATACGTAGTGCGAGTGTTACGTTTTTTTTATTTGTAAGTATAATGTGTGTTTTATATTATATCTATATATATAAAACACACATTTTACAATAAAACCGTATATGCAAATTTATCTTTTAGAGTGTTATTTCCAAATACCAGCTAGAAGTCATACAGTAAGTCATGAATTAAGCCAGCGTATATATGGCTGCTAGTAAGCATTTTATAAATCTGGGTATAGCTTATGCAGCAATGGATTTTAAGCTTAATAGTGGAGTCAAGCAACTAACTTAAGCTGTACGGCAAACTTAATGCAACTCCTTCGAAGCCACCATACTGTGCTCAATAATACCGTCGTTATTTCCTTAACTCATATTATCCAATTAGTTGTTGTCTATTAATGTTTAATGCACTTATTGAGTAATGCGTGACGTTTAAATCATGGAAAATTATTACTTATATGAATTTATCAGTATACATCGTAACAAAGGAAGGTTTGGAAGGAGATTGGACCTTCGCCCAGAAGTGGGACAATATAGGTTAATTAGATATACCTACGTCTTAACTTAATAACTGAGAATTATTGTCATTCTTTGGGAGACCCCTATGTTTTAACGTTAGTATTAACCTTACAAAACTTATGTCTATTACACAATTTTCAGATAAAAATAATTTGAAAACATTATTTAAGCCGCTTAAACTATTTCTTTATTATTTCGAATATACCTAACATTATTTTTTATAAAAAAGTAGTTTTCTTTTTTTATTAACATGGAACCAAAAAATGTGCTGGAAAATAAAAAGTCAGTGTGAGATAATAGTGAGTCAGTTAACAAGGTACCTATTACGGGCGGGCGAGGGCACGGGCGGCGGCGGCGGCGGCGGCGGCGGCGGTGTGGCGTCGTTGGTCGTGGCTGCGTGGCGTTGCGGCGCGGCGCGGCGCGGCGTGAGCCACAGTTGCAATTACCTAATGATGCGCAGCGGTTACCCAATTACGTCGACTGCTGCATTTACGTTTTTAGTTCTGCCGATTCGGCCCTTTTACCCTCCATTTCACCAGCAACGCTTGCTGAAAGAATTTAATAATGAATACAAATACTGACTTGGCAATAACACTTATTTAAGAAACTTAAGTGCGTGGTATAATTAAATTTAACGAGCTGTATCAGTTTGCGTACATCAGTTTGGCTGCAGAGTGATGCCACCTTCTCTCTTCGTCTCAAATTAGTCTCGACGGTGTAGCGTTCGCAAACAAAGTGAGAGAGATGTTAATTTAATGTACGACGGTGTCACTCGAAGCGGGCCCGCAACTCCCGACTTTCAAAGGACTAGGGCAGCCACGATTCTCTATTATGTAAATTTTCGCGTAATTTCCTCGGTGGGAGTGAGCTGGCCGGACTTTGTAACAGGAGCGGCCTTTCATTAATACTTACCTGAGCTCCTCAATTTTTGAAGGCCATACTAAATTTTTGCACAGACTTTTTGCACCCGTAGAGGATTTCTTGTACAAATGGAATTGTTTTAATTCCACCTATTTCATTTTACTTCAGGTTTTTTAGAATGAAATTCTTATAGTAGGTAATTTAGTAAGCAGAATAATTATTGTGGTTTACATAACAAAAGTCTAAAAATAATAAATAATAAGTTTATATTATCTTATGAATTTTAAAATTTAATTTAAAGTGTATATTTTCTGACGTAGGTGGTGAGTATATTCACTTCATTTAATTAGATAGTTTTCTCAACTTTTCCAAGTAAATAATATTAGATGAAAGTAAAAGTTATAATTAATGCTATGCCAGAACCAGCACAGGGTAACGTTTGCTAGGCATACAAACCTTTTAAATCTAGAGAAGTAATTGTTTTCTAGGAATTTGATGAAGAATATTTAGAACAAACTAAAGATGGGAATGAACCCATCACTTTAGAACATAAAATAAACCAATAAATAAGCTTCGAAATAAAATATTCAGAATGTTTTCTGAAAGAATAAGAATGATAGTATATTCTCTGATTAATAATGTTGTGTATTCATGTCCTCAAAATAAACTCATCTAGGTAAAACTTTCTAAAAGGATCGTAGTATATGCCATGGATAGCTTGTAGTAAATGTTAAAAGCACATAAAAGTATATTAACCACTTTGACTATCATCATTCGCTTGGTAGAGTTCTAGATACGAGTAAATAGGTACTTATCAATAGCCGTGAAATCCATTTTACGTTGGTTACATAGGATAAAACTATCGTATTTTATAAGATGTAGTATTCTTATATATGTGTATAGAGATATTGAATGTTTATCTATTACTACGTTTATGCAATGATATCTATGGCGTTTTAAAATAACAATTTTTTATATATCTACTATATAACATAATATGGATTGATTATTTACATGTATTTTTTCCCATCAAATGTATGCATGAAAGCGAAATAAAGAATAAAGGATTAAAGAATTATTGGATATATTATTATGTAGTCTATGATTTCAGGGAACCAGTCACATGAAAGATAGGTCCATAGATATAAACTCTACTAAATAAAACCTTTATAAACTCAATGCATCATGCTATTAGAATCAAAAAGATTAAATAACTATAAATGGCTTAAGAAAACATTTTGCAAGAAAAGTCGTCTTAGCTCAGGTCGATATGGACGGTATACAGCAAGTGCTAATTTTATTCGATAGCTATGGCGGAAGTTACTTCGAGTATACAGTATTGAAAGTATGGAAATTCAATTCATCTATTTATTGGCGAAGCCCCCTTAACTCCTCATGCGAAGGAACTCACAAGATAATAAGTTCTCTCGTCCATCTTAATTTGTCGAAGATCAGAGACTTGCTTTAATTTGAGGATTTGAATTTCATGTATACGTATACCGTACACAATCTTTACAGTAGATACTTTTAGATGTAGATATGTGGAGTTTTGCGGAACAAGGTGGGTACGACTATAAACTGATAAACTCTACGTGGGGTATAATTAGCACGTCCTCTCTGATTGATTGGTGTTGGAGTAGCCTACTTATAGAAATAGACTTTTATTGCTGAAATGAATGATGACAGAGTTCTATATATGTCTCCTCCTTATTTTATGTTAGAGCATGGTCGGACTTGGAACAGCAGACCGTTTAGACATAATTATCCTTAGCTCTGGGCTGCACAGCGCTCCTTCTGTTTTCTTTCGCTGACTGATCACTATCCGAGGCTTTAGTGAGAATTCCTTAATCCTGAGCGTATTGTTTTATAATTGACCTATTAAAACAGAATGCATTAAGCTCCAAAACATAATAGATTATTTTTTAAGTAGTTTTATTTTTTACAGGAAAATAGGGTCGATCTGATGATTTATCATTTCCTAATATAAATCAATTAAATCTTAGATTATAATTATTTACTGCATGCTTCTCGTGTGAAAAACAAAGTTAAGTTATAATGACAACGCAGATGCAAAATATACTTTTTTATAGACATTTTGTGTTGTTTGATGTTTATATAAAAAAGGCGAAAAACATTGTACAAAAGGTTGCACGAGTCCATGTGAGGGAGAAGTTAATAAAGTTAATTTCACGCAGCGTATCATTCGTTGTTAAAACGCGTACCTACATTAATTTATATGTCTCGGTATACATAGATTTCTTCTTTTGTTGCATGCGAATATATTTTTAGGGTTCCGAACAAAAATGTAAAAACGGAATAATAGGATCACTCATGCGTCTGTATGTCCGTCCGTCCGTCTGTCACAGCCAATTTTCTCCGAACCTACTGGACCAAAACAGATGAAATTTGGTAGGATGGCGTGATCCTGTGACCTAAACACAGATGTGCAAACTAAATAAATATTTTTATAAAATAAGTACCATTTTCGGGGGACAAATTAGGAATTAAAAAAAAAAGTTTAGCAAACCTTACCGTGTTATATATCAAAAGGAGGATTTCAAATATATTTTTTTTTATTGTAAGATAAATAGTTTTGATTTTATTCATGAAAGAAGACGAAAATTGACCATTCCCCCCCCTGATCTCCGAAACTACTGAGCCTAAAATTTTGAAAAAAAGTACAAAATATAGTTCATAGCCTGTAGATTACAGAAAAACCTACAAGAACTCTGTCAATTGACGATTAAGTGGTAAATTCAATATAAACCGTAATAGTTCACTAAAACACCACTAGATGGCGATAGTAGTAGTTTGTTGACATACCAAAAATGAATTTAAAAACTGACATTGGCATTGTACGGAACCCTCGCCACGCGAGTTCAACTCGCACTTGACCGGTTTTTTAGTAGAATATTTTATGTTTTTAAAATAACACTGTTAAATTAAAAAGAAAACTTTGACATGGCATATTCAAGAAAGTTGCCCCTTGCAAGTAGGACGCATAATACGAAAACCTAACGGGTACTAATCCGTGGATGAGCCGACGGGACGTAGCAACATCTGCGGCCGCGACTGTAAACGAAACAAAAACGAAATGAGAAAGGTTCGGAAAGTCGTATTGTAGCAAGTTGCGATGAAGCAAGCCCGAGCATCTATTGTGTCTCGCCTCGTACCTCATTACCATGGAACAACACTCCCCTGGAAGTCACTTTTTATGAAACTTTGAAGGGCACTTAATGAGCCTTGAAAAATTAATCATGCTTGTTGGCTAGTAATGAAGTTTATGCGAAAATATTTGAGAAAATAAAGTGCTGTGAAGTGCTTTTTTATTTTGATATCGATTGAGATGTTATTAAGCATATGCTATTTAGTATTAGCTTAGCCAGCGGATTGAGAAAATGAGCTTTTTATAGATTAGAAATAGAAGTACGAAACGAAAGGATGACGAAAGTATTTTTTAAGGTTTTACTCATTTGGTAGACATTAATTAATTGTAAAAAAAAATACTATCTTTGTTAAGTATAGCAAAAAAATATTAAGTAACCAAAAATACCAAGACTTAGTTGACATTGGCATTTCCAGATTTACCGACTCAATGCAACCTAAAACTGGCTGGCCTCAGCTTTTACACAAATACCTTTTTCTTTTAAGGCATAGATATTTTATTATACAAGTAACGAGTATATTAAAAACTATTTTAAATTAACAACGATCTATGACATTCAATATATACCAAACGGGCAGTAAAAATCCTTAATTTCAGTGTTGGTACTTGGAAGCATATAAACATTTTACGAGCACTGAACGTGAGTTGCCTAAATTTAGTCCAGAAATCTATTCAAGAACCATTGATTTTCACGAAAGGCCGACTTTATGAATATATTGAAATTAAAAATACATTCACTAACTTAGGATTTTAATGGTCCTGTATAACTACATCCATATTCGCTGAAGAATAGATTGTGGTGCTTTAATTATTGATTTATTTATCCTATGAGGATTTTCTCTTCGTATTTTATTTTTATTATCCTATCACATCTCATATTTCGTAATGATGAGAAGAAAACTAAATCAATGTAAATAACCTATCCTCTTAAACTTCTTTAACAAAATGCCTGTGAAGTTAAACCCTTCTCAGGCATTTTGTTAAAGAATAGCTTACGATCTGTATATTTGGTTCAGCAAACACCATCCCTTCATATCCGATTGTTGGTATTGTGTTCGCACATGACCGATTATGTCGGTCTATTGCTTTTAGTTATATCGAATGTCCGGATTCGTTCAACGGAGTTCAAACGCGAATCGAAAATAATGTTCTGTTTCTTACACTAAACAGTCTTTTTTATTTTTCGTGTCATGGGCAATACTGATTTCATTTCATCACTAATCACTTTTATGATGCAACACTGATTCATATTTACGGCGATTGTAAAAATGTATATAGGTAAATCTATTTTATAATATATATAAATAAAATCGTTCTTACATCGTGAATAATATTGGAGTGTCCGAATTTAATAATTTAAAAAGTAACTTCATACGCTTTCTGACTTTGCGTTGCATGTATTTAAATTTTATTTAAGTTACTAGCTGTTCCCCGCGGCTCCGCCACGCGTGGGACTCGGTTGTATCGCGTCCAAAAGTAGCCTATGTTTGACCTCAGGTCGTTAACTACATCCCTACCAAATTTCATCACAATCGCTCCAGCAGTTAAGCCGTGAAGAGGTGACAGACAGACAGACAGACAGACAGACAGACAGACAGACTTTCGCATTTATAATATTAGTATGGATATCCGAAATTTTCTAAAAAGAAAAGAATAGATTCATGCATAGAGAAAATGTTTTTTCAAAATTACTATTAGTTAAGTCAACTTTAAATCTACTTTTAATTTTTTATTCTTATATAAAAACCAAAAGTTTAGGTAAAAAGTCATTCGCTGTTAAGTTTTCAATTCAAAATTGATTGTCTATACTGAGATTCATAATTATTAAAAATGTAATTGAAACCGATAAGAAAATTTATAACTTCTTTAATTAGTAGAGTAGGAAGCATAAGAAAAATTCAGTGACAAATGGGTCGACTTTCATGGTTTTAAATCTGCATGCACCGGCTGTGAAGTATGAGACACATTAAACATTATATTTATGATGTTCGCTTAAAATACATTTTGTTCGCGTCCGGTCTTGTGAAACCCAAAAGCTCTGGTAATAAATTTTTGAGAAGGAAGAAAGAGCCGTTTAAATTGTTACGGACGATATACCTTTAAATATTTAATAATATTGGCCGTGTGGTTTTAAGCTCTAGAATAGATCACTTCAAGCCAACAAGGATATCTTAAAAAGTGACTAAGGGATAAATTATAAGTACTCACTGTCTTACACTATTTGTATACATTAAATAATATACAAACAAACAAAGGAAATTATAAAAAAACTGTAAATATAATTATTTTACTTCATTGTGTTCACATCTCCTGGCAAAAAAATAGGATAATTTTGGAAAAAAAACTTGTGTAATTGATCCTATAAATAAGTTGCGCAAAAGCATTAATGATTAAAAGCTATTAAATTTATGATTTACTATAAAACCACTTCTTACAACAGTTTGTTCAGTATTGAGCGACTTACTGTGAGATTTGAATGTCGAGGTGCTGCTTGTTTTGGTTAGATCATCGTAACAGGCAAAGTCCTCAGGATCTTCTTCCGACCATCTTGCCAGTGACAAACAAGTCCAGGTTGTCTGGTTGTCGGATTATTATTTTAGGGTTGTAAGGTTTCGTCACGCTGAATTAATAAAAAATAATATTAAATTCTTACCTATATCATACAAATGTTAATGAAATATGTATGACAGAACTCCAGGTTGGGTCTTTCCATACCGAATACAATTAGTGGGTGGTATAATTAAATTGTAAAGTTACGGCTTCATAGCTGCATATTAAGAGGGAGAAAAACCGGCATACTACGAAGTTTTAATGAAATAACCTCAACCTGCCTACGTATTGTGCATCAGTATGTAGATAGCGGAAATATTCATTATGAATATGTTTTCCCAAATTATTCAAATCATTA
This sequence comes from Apomyelois bistriatella, assembly GCA_947044815.1. Classification (NCBI taxonomy): domain Eukaryota; kingdom Metazoa; phylum Arthropoda; class Insecta; order Lepidoptera; family Pyralidae; genus Apomyelois; species Apomyelois bistriatella. The sequence goes on from OX345693.1 coordinate 8,022,999, forward strand.
CTTTAGGACTATTGAAATGATTATTTTTGTAGAAAATGAACGAATAAATCAACAGACTCCTATCTACCATTAAATTGCTAAAAAGCTAGTAACCACAGATTTAAAAAAAAAATTGCCTGGCTTGAAATTCTTTGCCAGTAACTGAGAAATAAAGGTATGGTTAATTGTTGACTTCTCTTTGTCAAATACATGCGACCGCCCAGGACTCCACTCCCGTCGTAATTAAGGTAAATTCGTTCTTAGCATCGATAAAATATTACTACTTTAGTAATATTTTATCGATGGTTCTTAGCTGGTTAGGCCTACAACAAAGTTGTAGCTTCCTAGATCAAGTGATTTGAAAATATATAAAATTAGTTATTCGTATATAATATATGAATTAATGAATGAATAAACACTTTATTGCACCAATTACATAAACACATCATTGGATTGTACTAGTACAAATGCGGACTTATCGCTAATATATCCCACGTGACTTTTCGGTTTTTATCAAATAAAAGTGATTAAGTACTTATTCTTTATTTTTTATATTCGTTGTTCAACACCTTAATCATTAATCATCTAATCATTCAACACTGGCAAAACAATTTTAGGTTATCGATAAATTTAAATTTTTAACTAGTTTTATGTAATGCTACGTTTGTTTCGATAAAAAATTTATAATAGTATAGGACATTCTTTTACGTCGTTTTATCTTGTCCGTAAAATGTAATTACAATAGTGGCTAACATTTTTTTTGTAAAAGTTGTTTTTTTAAACTACTACTTTCTACTTCCGTCGTATCATTCGTCATTTCACTTCTAATATATTTAGTTAAAATATTATTTAAATAAAATTATACGTAAAATAGCTATGAAATATATACTTTTTGTTAAAATGTCTTATTTAAGATTTACAATAAGTACCTAACGTGATTTATTAAAAAATACAAATCACATAACATTCACATACCTACCGTTACTTTATATTCAACAATATTTTCTTTTAAAAAGATGGGATCGAATAAAAGTAGCACCAGTAGTAATATATAAAAAAAACTAAATAAAAATGACTAGTATTGTATCGCCACTCTAATTTGAACAGGCCACACAGAGTCGAAGTACTCGTATGTATCTGTTGGTTGTTTTATGTCCGCGAAAGACGGTTACGTGAAATAGGGATATTGAATTCTAAGCGCGTCCGGCGACGTACGTGCCCCGCGACCGACCGTTCCAGGCAGCCTCAACAAAAAGTCTAAACTAAATAGATGTTTCTCCGCATAGAAGGATAAGAAAGGGGCTATTGTGCCCGATGCACTTCGGAGCTTCTGCAAATCTCAAAACATCTAAAGAACATAACGAGAAAACTTGTGTGCGTTCGCGCCACCGCGCCCGACTTGCTTCCATTATTGGTTGTGTACATCCTTTAAATTTTATTGTTATGAAACGTTTATCGTAATGTATTTTCTGAATGATTTGGACTTCCAAACCAATCATTCAACTTAATTTGTCTTTTTACTTTTAAACTTACTTTCTACTGTTATAGGTAGAAAGACAGACTAAGACCTCAAAATACCGTAAGTGTTTTGGTATGGTAGGGATTTGGGAAATAAGAATTTCTCAAATTCATATCCCGACGTAAGAAGTTTAAATAATAAATCATGTGTCAAAACATTACAATGTATTTTGTAAAGTAAGATTTGAAAATCTATACCTTGAAAACTTTATACAAGAAATAAATATTAAAACTGTTTTTTTTTACATAAATAAACGTTACGTACATAGATTTAAAAAAAAAATTGCGCCGCGCGCGATTCGAACTTCTTTGGTTACATCATACAATACGAGTAAGTATATACAACAACTTTGTCAAAGAGAAGCGTAAAATGAGCTGAACATTTTCTAAAAGTAACGTAATAATACGCAGCAGTTAGAAGACACCACGCAATTTCTTTAATTAATCTTTTAAAGTTTGTTTTGCTAGAGCAGGGTAAACAAGGGTATAGGGGGAAAGGCAAATGGGTAGTTACCGCAAAAGAGTTGCGGGACTTTGCGAATCCCGCCCTTTGCAATGCGACGTTAAATCCACTTTATTAACCTTTTTAATTGACAACGAACTAGATACGCACTGCAGATGCTGGTTTTAGACTTCTTCCTGGCATAATAATATAAGATGTTGTTAGTATATAAATATTATTTTTTGAAATCACGGGTCTATAACCCGTTTTTTAAAAGACTTGTGTGGATATTAGAAGTTGGTGTTGATAAATAAAACATTTATTTTGCATGTTAGACCAACTGAAGACGATACCTTGGTGAACACTAGTGCCGTCATAAGTTAAAATCATTATTCATTGAAAACACAATTACTACAGTTAATTTTAAACATATTAAATTATAGTTCCCTATAGTTACAAATTGCAAAACCGTTAATAGTGGCCGTTTTAAGCAATATTGCATTTGTAACTATAGGGAACTATAATTTAATATATACATATATACATATATATAATAAGACACTAAAATGCGAGTGTCTGTACATTTAATATATTTCAAAAAAACTGATTGAGTGCGATTAAAAAAGAGTAACAGAAACCAAAAAGACAGTTTTTGGAATTTTTGTCTGTCTGTATGTATGTATGTATGTATGTATGTCTGTCTGGTACGTTATAACTTCGAAAATACTCAACGGATTTAAACGCGGTTTTTACAGTTGGATTACATATAATTAGGAGCGTTGTCAAAACTTTGTTTCGTCAAAATCGGTTAAGGGAAAAAGAAGTTATGGTCGATTGAAAATTTACTTCAAACACTGCTTTAAAACTTATAGACAAAACCCATTTGAAATTTCGGCAGTAACAAGCAAAGCATGTTGGCCTATCGGTAGAGGTAGCGGATCATATTTTTAAGTAGAGGGTTCGAATCCTGCTAGACATCACTTCTTTTGTTTTCCTTTTTTTGTTTTGTATTAATTTTTTAGAAGTCTATTTTTTTTAAATATTTTAGTAAAGAAATGTTTCTAGAAAGTAGCTGGAATTTTCTGTTTTCGTTTTTTATTTGTTTTCTAGAATTATTTTGTTACTTAGAGAAAGCTCTTAGCGTTAATTCCATTAATATAAAAGCATTTTGTACTTATCTATCTATACATATAATAAGACATTAAAAATCGAGTGTCTGTACATTAAATATTTTTCTAAAAAACCTCTACGGGGCAATTAAAGAAGAGTAATAAAAACAAAAAAAAAAAAAAAAAACAATATTTGCACTTTTTGTCTGTCTGTCTTTCTGTCTGTGTGGTGCGTTATAATTTCAAAACTACTCAACAGATTTGAACGCTGTTTTCACAGGTGAATTACATATAATTAGGAGCGTTGTAAAATCTTTGTTTCATCAAAATCGGTTAAGGGAAATAGAAGTTATGGCCATTTAAAGTTTACTACAAGCACTGCTTCAAAACTTTTAAACAGTTGAATGCGATTTACATAAACGTATTTAATTTAGATAAAGCTAGAATTTCTACTTATATCAATAAAGACAAAAACACACTGCAGTCTCTATTAAATTTTAATAAAATAACACATTGAATGTTTGTGGGCGTATGATTTAGTTACATAAAATATCAATAGATGGCGCTGACTTTATTTTAATAGCAGATTGAAATTTTTCCTTACGGCAGCAATTCATTCTAATTATTAAAAAAAAATTTGGCTGTTGATTTAGTACTATTGGTTGGTTTTTAGGGTTCCGTACCTCAAAAGGAAAAAACGGAACCCTTATAGGATCACTTTGTTGTCCGTCTGTCCGTCCGTCTGTCAAGACCCTTTTTCTCAGGAACGCGTGGAGGTATGAAGCCGAAATTTATATCAATTACTCAGGTCTACTGTTCCTTGAAGCTGTGAAAAAATCAAACTTCTAAGCCAACGCAATCAAAAGATACAGCCGTTTATGCCGCAAATTTTCGACACTTGCAAGGGAATCAAAACCTACAGGGTGCTTCCCGTGAACTCAGAATCTTGAAATTTGGTACGAAGCAACGTCTTATAGCATAGATAAAGGAAAAATTACGAAAACCATAAATTTTTAGTTACATCACATAATATATATTTTTTTAATAATTTTAAACTTACTACCCATTTCCTCATAAACGCGTAGAGGTATTAAATTGAAATTCATACCAAATACTCAGGTCTATAATACCTTTAAGCTGTAGCAAAATCAAACTTCTATGTCAACGCAATCAAAAGAAACAGCAATTTAAGCTGCATATTTTGAAACTCGCAAGTACTCGCAAGGGAATCAAAACCTAAAGGGTGCTTCCCGTGAACTCAGAATCTTGAAATTTGGTACGAAGCAACGTCTTATAGCATAGATAAAGGAAAAATTACGAAAACCATAAATTTTTAGTTACATCACATAATATATATTTTTTTAATAATTTTAAACTTACTACCCATTTCCTCATAAACGCGTAGAGGTATTAAATTGAAATTCATACCAAATACTCAGGTCTATAATACCTTTAAGCTGTAGCAAAATCAAACTTCTATGTCAACGCAATCAAAAGAAACAGCAATTTAAGCTGCATATTTTGAAACTCGCAAGTACTCGCAAGGGAATCAAAACCTAAAGGGTACTTCCAGTCGACCTAGAATCTTGAAATTTGGCATGAAGCATCGTTTTATAGCACACATAAAGGAAAAATTCCGAAAACCTTAAATTTTTAGTTACTTAAAATAAAGGATTACTTAAACGATAAAGTGATCTTTGTCTTAAATTTATGCTCCTCCATCTTTCCCCATTGTAATGTTATGAATTTCATTTTGCAATAAAAATACCATAGTTATGACTCGATTGTCGTAATGAACGAACTTTGTAAACCTTGCAGGTTTGTACGGAACCCTCGGTGCGCGAGTCCGACTCGCACTTGGCCGGTTTTTTTATCGGTCGTTTGTTGTGTTGTATTGTAAGCTATTTGAATTGATTGGTTGGTTTGGTTTGGCTTTGGTTTAAAAAATAATCAAATCAGTGTTTGACGGAATAATACGGTCGTGTCGTAAGGACAAATTTATCTGACTTATCACTATTTATTGAGCTTTTCTCCAATTTTCACGCCCACTAAAACTTTGGGAGTGAATTTTAGGTCCTAATGACTCTGTAATAGGCTGCGTCTACTCTTTTAGAGACAAAGATTGATAGTATGAATGTTAAGGGCTCCTTCTTCTGAAGGTCCGTTGTCCGTAAGCCGCGTAGTCGCGGCGCTCACTCATTTTGTAGGCATTAAGACATCATATTTGGGAAAATAACACTACAAAATCTACTTCAGCTATTTTCACTATATAAATACTTTATCTAAAGGTTGGTATAAAAAGCAGGACAATAAGTTTATTATTTTAGGCATAGTATTGAAAATAAACTTCCAAAGGAGGCAACTTAGATTTTTCTATCGAGCGAATTTTGTCTGATATTGGTACTGTTACTGTAAGCGAATTTCACTCTGCTATATCCTCAACTAAAAACATATATTTTTTTCAGAATTTTACGACTGTTTAATACTGATTCCTATTGATTTTAAAAACGGTATTTGAGAAAGAAGTGGCCCTAATATTTAATGATATTATAGCAATGTAATGGCTTTATAAAATTGGCACGGGAAAAGGATACAATAGAATTAACTATAGGTCTGGATAGTTGTAGTTTCCACAGGTTACGCGAAAAGCGACCTACACGCGGGCGGAGCCGCGGGCAACAGCTAGTGTTTAATAAAATTAACTTCGGATTCAGAACCTTAATGACATAAAACGGATTTTTGATAACTTGTGCTTTGTGTGAATAATGATTTAAACTGATGGTGGCGCTAGTGTTCACCAAAGTATCGTTTTAATGCAAATAGCACATTACTGTCAAGGCTGGAAAGGATCAATTTTTATTTCGCAGCTGAAGCCTTGCCGAGTGCTTTGAAAAGGACGAGGCGAAGCCGAGGCAGCCAATAAGTCTATTGACGTATTGTTTTTTTTAATAATGTAGCTATTTCCGAGCAATAGGAGAAAACATTATTGTTACATTAAATCTTTGTACATATCCAAGTAGGTCATGGTTGTGGATGATACAAACTTTAAAAAATATGGTATAGAAGTAAACTTACAGAGCTTTGTGTGCATGTACCTACCTCTATTCTCACAAAAGAGGTTTTGCAGTTTGATGTAATCAAATACGCACCTACAATGTTATATAAGAGATCCATACAAATTCTAGAGGTATGTATAGTAAGAGGCCTGAATCCATCAATTCCACTTATCTCCACAATTATTCAGCTGCCATCATAATGTGGGTTCGTGGTGGACCTTTGTCTGTAATCGAAACACTAAGCCGAGGTGATTTAAGATTATGGTGTGGGATAATGGCTTTCATTTTCGTTTTCACCTAGCCCAGGTGGGGAAGCAATTTTTTCTTACAATCTTTAAATTTATCCGATGAATTTATTGATGGAGATTAATCATAAATGATAATAATGAAACATATTTTTCTATTATAAAGTAGTGGTTTAAACAGGTTAAACTAGTAAACATTTTTGAATATGAATTAGTTCCAATTTACAATACAATTGAATCTAGACCTATAGGTACTATATGTCTCTACCAATCAAGAAGCCAACCACAGCGTTGTTTATCTGCAATCATGAATGACAAGTGAGGCCAGCGAGTTACCCCTCAGGCAGATTATCGGGATCGCATGACGATATAACAAAATATCGAATATAGAGAGTAAGAACTTTATCTAGTCTATAAGGCTGTGTGGTTTGTGGAAAATACATCCCTTTCTTCGCACGGAAGTCGTTAAATCAATAGGAGTCTACACTCTTTCTTTATATGACGGATCATACATATTATACATGCAAAGAGTTTATTCTTATCAGTTCTCAGAAGATTTGATAATAATTGGTCCGACCACAGACTGTCTTAGTAATTTGGTAAGGATTATGACCTGCCAACTGAGCGGGCAAGTTTGGTTCATGATATATTGTGGGAATTAGGTACCTACTAAGTTACTTTTGGAGACTTTAGCCTCTTAGTGGTTCGGTGATGTTATGATCTGATGTTACTATTTTTTAAAGGTACAAAAGTGCTTATTTTTTTCTTTTCTATTTTTAACTTATTTTACTTTACTTTTTTTTTTCTTTTATTAGTGACATATTTAATGCCACTATTTTTCTTGCTGCACTACTACTATTTTTCTGGTGCAATGTTTTATTTTTCGTCCATGAATCCACTGAAGATTAGTTTTATAATTTTAGCATAACTTTTATTATGTACCTACCATTAAATTTTTTTTTTTTTTATGTGGATATAATACACAATATGGCAATCAAACATATAGCTTATTTTTGCCAGTATCAAGTTTTAAATAAATGTTCTTCATTTTGTCGAGTCACAGTCAAGTCAAGTCAGTAGTCATGTCTAGTCAAGTTAGTCAAGGGCAAAGTGAAGCGGTGGAAGTTTCACTTAGCTTTATCTTGGGAGATTTTGGTGACAAGGATTAAAGTCACTTATACGACACTGTACCACTTCCCAACACTCACGCTTGTTCACGAACACTTAGCGAATAATAATCCACCTTTATTATGCACAAATACTCGAAAAAACACAAATATTAGAAAATAAATACAATGACGATAACTGAGCGACTTTAGCTTGGCGTCAAAATTCCCTTAAAAATTCTTGGTAATCATTTTTGTAGAATGCGCCACCTGTTGGACAGAAGTACAAATAAACTTGATCTCTGTTCTTGTCACTTTTTTATACTTCCATAGAAAAATATAATAATTAAATTCACTTTTATCGACAAACGTTTTTATACTTCCATAGAAAAATTTAATAATTAAATTCACTTTTATCGACAAACGTTTTTAAAATGTAAAGGATAAAGATATGAAAGTAAAGTGTTACTTCTGTACTCTGTGACGAATCACGGACGGCTGTCAGACGGCTTCAGATCATGGCCATGAGGAGCAGCGGCTGCTTCGTTGAATTGTGACTGCATTGCGCCGATACACAAATTATATGCCGATGGATACTTACTTATAGATAATTTAATGGAAAATTATGGAATAAAAACTAATACGACTGTCTCTTCAGGGTTAATTTTTTATGTCAGTACACAAAATAATCCATATTAAATTTACTAAATAATATATAGAGGTCAGTCTTGAACCTAAGATGTTTGATACTTGTTAAAGAAATCATGTCAGAGGTCGAGAAGCGGTTTCAAAAAAAATTTTGATCTCGAGTTATCAAAAATAATGAATAAATTATAGGGTTGACATAATTAATATTTAGTGAGGAATTTTAACTATCTTCTGATACGTCGAATCCAAAGTCCAATGTCTAACTCATAAATAATATATGTTACCACATATATAAAAGAGAAAAGAAAGTGAATTTTAATACAAAATATATGTAGTATTTTTAGTTCAAAATATCACATTAAAATAATAAACTAAACCAAGAGACTGAGGCTTTCTTTTGTTCTTAAAAGCACAGTGAAGTGAGATTTTTCAACTATTTTATTTGTTCTTTTTAATGGAAGAAAGCTTTCGACACTCTTTCATCATTGCGTTGTCCCGATTTTATTCTAAAGTTAAAGTTATTTAAAATGCATAATTGATTTTATAGATGGAAATATTTTAAAATCCTTATGCTTAGAGCTTATAAAAAGTAAAGTTTGTTAAGACATGTAAAATATATTCAATTAAGTGAAGTAAGATTTGATGTAAGTTAAATTAAAATCCCAATTAAAACTATAAATGCGAAAGTGAGTTTGTATGTTACGCTTTCACGCCCTATCTATACTGTATAAATCTTTCTGAAATTTCACGTACACAGGAAATATGTTCGGGAGGAAAAGTATCTACCTAACTTTCATCGAGTTCACTGTTCACAGAAGATGCCGCGGGCAAAAGCTTATAAGTCATAAAATCAATAACTATCCAGTTATTGATTTAAAAAATCATAAAACGTATAGCTCGTACAAAAATTAATTAAATTCCTTTCGTAAATTTTTCATTCAATCCTGTCATCGATTAATCTGTAATCCATTTGGCTTTGTTGATGTGCATCTGGTGGCGAGGCGTGCACTGGTCTGTTGTCAATACTATATATGAATTTACATCTGTAGGTGTGTTCTGGCGTCCATTCCTATCGCCATAGCGACGCTGCTTCGAAGCCTTATCGTCTCCACTGATGCATGACTGAATGTGCGATGAAATATGAACTGATCACTTGACGTATGAAGATCGTTGACGTATACTGCTGTCGAAGTATTAATAAGAGTATTTTACCAATTTCTACTTATGTGCAGAATTGCAGATTTTTTTGATATTTTATATGGATTCTTAAAGTATATTATAAAGCCTTTTTATCATTATTATAAGTTATAATCGTAATGCGATTTTTTACCAGTTGGAGAGCTCAAGTTTAAACTGCATGCCATAGACGTGTAGGTAGGATCTGAAGATAAAAATTTTAACTTAGTTAAAAGTTGTCGAGGTTATTTGAAAAAAAAACAAATTTTTGTTAGTAAAACAATTGCGAATTGTGGCAAACAAGTAGATAATAACTAACTAAAGATTTATGAAAACATTCACAGTAATATTTTTTCAGCAAAACGAACCTCTTTGTTGTTTTGCATACCTGCCTATTAGCAAATGAATCTTTTATTAATTCAACGTTAGCTTTCCTCCTCTTGATCGAAATTCCTAAATAGCCTAATGGTTATCGACAGCCGCTGTAATGAGGCGGTAAGAACCTTTTTCCTTTTTATTACTAAGCTTAATACTCTTACTGTGCTTGTATAATTTTTTTTTTTTTAATTTTTCATACAGAATTAATTAAAAAAAAACTAATAATAAGAATTTATACAAATGAACCTTATTTTAAGAGTTCTAGATACCTTAGTACATTTGTGTTGGCTGTGCCTGATGTGTAGTTTAAAGTTTTGTGTTCGTAAAAGCTAAATCTATTCTTACCTGAAGTCTTCTATAACTGTAAATTTACCTTTCGGCGTCTTAGGTCCAAATGCATAGACATTCGTTTAGTATTCACGTTTATGCTGTCTGTGCTGGAAATAACAATCAACAGAGTACCCTATTGGAATGCTACCTATCGGGCTAAATTGGTTATCTCCATCCATGAGCATACACAGTAATAAGATTTTTTATAATTGGTTTATGCTTGCAACTTTTGGAATTTTGAATAATGATTCAAGTATTTTATTTTCACTGCTGTAAGTATTAGTACAAGCAAAACATTGATAATAATGCAGAGACGTCAACCTTTACGTGTTTATAGATAAATATAATATTGCCTAAAATCAAAAATTAAAAGCAAAAATATGTTTGGCAATATAAAACGTTATTATTTTAAGAGCTCTTGAGTCGGATCCTTTGGGTCGTCGAGCCATTGCAGTAAGTATTATTTTTATCTATTCGGCAAAATACATAGAGGGTAACACAGAGTAGCATATCTGGTTGAACTTAATACTTTATCGTACATAAGTTGCTACTTATATATACTTACTTCAAATTATGTAAAAATTCAATAATTTCTTAGAGAGTAGTATATTTATTTGTGTTGATGTAAATATTAGTAAACCATTTGTTTAATACTTCACTTCACAAACAATCTTGTTCGGGAAAACATTGACATCTTACCCCAACAATATCCATTTCAAATTCGATACAAATATTACATTAGAGACAACTTCTAAATCACATTTCCACCGCTCCGATTCCGTGATAATATTACACTCATGCAATGGTAATAGCTGGTAATGATATTTCTCTAGGCTCTCCATTCTCTATGTATTCGTAACTTTTCACATTTGCTGTTCGCAATTTCCGCTCAGTGGCAAAGTAACTTTATGTTGGAATACCAGTTCTTTTAAACTTTATTAAACTCGGGATTGTTTGAAGTCGACGGCTAACCATTATTTATTACGATTGATTCTAGTTTTGAAGTGTTTGCAGATAGGGTAAAGTAACGGAAGATATAGGTAGTCCACGGAGTCAACGCAATCTTGGCAAGGGTCCCCGGTGACTCCCACCAAAGAAATTACCCGAGATTTGCATAAAGGAGACTCGAGGGATCGTCTTTGAAACTCGCCCCCTAAGTTTGTGGACATCCCAACATGCTTTATATTAAGTTACGCTTGGCTTTGTTTGCAGCAGCTTACGGGATGGTTGGTAACTGGGATATGTAACGAAAGCCTCTTATTGGATAAAAATACATCTTCAGCGTAGTCTTTGTCTCACAACTTTGATGCTTTCTGACCAAAAACTTTGGCTAGCAACAGGTCTTACATCTGGTAGTATATTTATGTTTACAAGTAGTTTATGTGAGTATGACTCAAATGATATTTCTTTGCAATGATTCAAAAATAATTTCTTGTATCTTAATTGGCTTTTTATAATAAAATAAAACATCTTTGATTACTAACTTACTTTGGGGCTAACTCAATCTGTGTGATTTATCCCTATATATGTATTTGTTTATTATTTATATTTTCATATTCTGTTTTTCTTAAGACAAACTATTAATCTAGCAATTAACTTTATTTATTGATAATAATAACATTTATGTACGGAGAATACATTAGATGAAAGAAAATTTATCTCAACGCATAACAAAACATGTCCGCCACCCAGTTGTCAGTTAGTTTAAACAAAGTCACATGAGAGTGACACAGGTAGTACTGGAATCCATTTGTATAAAGTGCTGCACTACATATATTATAACCTAGTTGTATGTTATTTATATGTATTTAGAAAAATGTACTTTGTTCATATGTTACGAGTACCTCAATGCTAAGTATGGTATTATCTACTAATATTTCAGTTAACATATCTAGTAATTTCAAATCCTTTATTATCTGGCTTTAAACGTTAAAATTACTTTTTGTCTTAAGTTTTAAATTTGTAAATAAGTATTCTGCAATGTATGGCCTTTTATTTGCTATAATAATAATAAAATTTCTTCATCACCTTTATTAAACAATACTTTTTCACATTATGATTTGTTAATGATATTTTTGTGCAATCCAGTTATCAAATCAATAATAATTTTACTAACCTGAATGTAAAAAAAATTAATTCCCTATTTAAGAGGCGGCTGATTTTTTTTGCATTTATAGACTGTCAACTTTTCGAAACGTATAGGCTAGTTTATTTATACACACGCATTTCGGTGCCGGCGAGAAAACATAGTAATGTATACAAACGTTTGATTCTCGCAATCATAATTAAAGATTATCTCTCAGTTGATTACGGCAGTTAGAATGACTATCTGGCACACGTCGGACAGGACATTTGTCCACACGACAGCTCCAATTACTGGAAAATACCGGCTCATTCGTTCAAATACCTAAGCAATTTACCTTTGTATCCCACCCCTCGTATACACTTTATATTTTGATTAAGTCCTCTTATTTGACATGAAAAAAACCCATTTGATTATCTCTCTACTAGGTTGCTCTCAACCAGCCCTGAATCCGTAAAGAAGAAATATATATATATATATATATATATATATATATATATATATATATATACCTAGAAAATCTGACTTATAATTAACTTAAGTTTTTCAATTGCTTCATCAGCTAGCATACAAATTCACTATCACGTACATTAAGACATACCAAGTGATACAAAAAAAATGTCTGATTTTTATGCCTAGCTTCATGCGTCAAATTTTTAAACTTCTTTAAGAAGGCTGTTGGGTACTGATAGAAACGCCCACTATCAAAGAGGATAGCGGGATTTTTATTTTTTTGATTGCCCTCTTTTTGGCAAGACTTGATTTTGATATTCACTTTTCACTTAATACAGCTGAAAATCACCTCCTTATTTAAGTAAGTACTTAATAAAAAAAGTTACATTCATAAAAAATATACATTTTCTAAAGTCTACCTACCCCTACGGAAAGATTATTTTAGGTGAATGTGTTTTATTACATCGTATACGAAGTCGCGTGTATCCTTTAGTTGTAAAGTATGTGTATTTGAACATGAAAGTAAAGAGGCCTGTAAGTTTTGAAAGTACATACGCGGGAAGCTCGTGATTTCCCCGGAGATACCTAAGGCCTCTGGTTAAATTAGCTTGACTAAACATTCCCTAATGAGCTTATTTTTCAACTGTACACCCCTCGAATATTTACGTCTTCATTTTTACATTTTATGGAAGTTCGTTACTTACCTAGGTGCTAAAAAATTTGTTGAGATAAATGCTGCCATATTTTCTGGGATAATTCTAACTTATTCATGACAGCCCGATTTCGGTCATTTAAATCCATAGCGAACAGTTTATCTTAAAAGTATTAATAATATTTTTCATTAAAGATGTTACTAAGTTTTCTTCAATTTACTTTTGCCGCAAGAAGCAAAAAAAAATATTTTCATTTCAGCTCACACATCATGAGACCTACCTACCTTTATTGAATACAATGCTGACGTAGCAACATGAATGTGTATGTTGTATGAAAGAGCACGGTAGTGGCTAACAAGTAAGCAACTCTGTAACAAAATTTTGCTAAATCGAGCTTGTGGAACAAGCGGGTGACATGGATGCATTAGTGAAGAACGGCCCAATACAAGAGGGTCTGTCACTGGCTGGCAGCTACAAGGATGCACGAACTAATTTCTTCAAAGATGAGGGTCACGATAACAAGAAATCTAACAGATGTCCAACCTTCGCTCCTGTCACTTGATTGACGGCTGTCGCGGACGCGCAGCCTAGCTTTGCAACCTCGTTTTTCAGATAAATTCAGTTTTAATCGCACACTATAAGAGATTAGACCCTTGGCTCAAGTCCTGACTGACAGAAAATTGTGTGTGACGTAAAATATATCGGCTTTTATTTTGATCAAAGAAAAGTGACGCATTTGTTTTAAATCTATGATTTTGATACATTAATGTTGTACGATAGAACTAAATAAAACCAAAATATATACGGAATATTGACATACATAAAAATAACCCACAATAAGCGTATTATCTGACATCTGATTCAGTTAGAGGCTGAGAGGTGGTATCGTGGGTGTCTAGGGTCAATTGACCTATGTCCATACGATATGAGTGAATAGTCTGTGTGTCTGTTCAACCTGTCGTCATAAACTGTAACTATTGTGTGTTGTATTTGAGCAGTAAATGAACAGTGAAGTATGACTTTCTCTTCTAATACTAGTAGCTAAGAGCCCTACACTGAACAATAGCACAACTCAATTTAGAAATCACTTATATAATTGGAGTCAGACATTTTATACACCTTGTTCCTATAAATCAGTTCATAGTGACAGTAGGGCACCACTATAAATTAATCGCATTAGCAGCGATATAAGAAAGTAAGAAACCTCTTAGCTACAACCCCGCTATACTAATATACTATTCATAAAAAAATAAGAACAGGTACAGTCGGGGACAGATAAAACTTAGCCCTGGTAACTATGGCAGGTACGGTAGCGTCACTTTTATCAGCCCCCGACTGTATATGTTTTTAACGCTTAGACGCTGTTATAGAATATGAGTGGGCTTAACCATCGGCACTTTGTGGGTTAAAATCGACACTTTTTCATAATAATATGAATAATTTCATCAAATTTTAAAACGTGGTTTATTAAAAGAAATAAACTGTCTATTAGTATTGAAATTGACAGACATTACGTATATTGGACAAAATGTTATAAGTAGAGTTAGCTTAGATATGTTCTATTACAGTCAAGGTCTTAGAATAATAAAATTAAACGTTACCTATTTGTAGTTTGTATACAAGCAGTAGAATATGGAGATTTGTAAACATTGTATAATATGTTTTCCCAGTTGCATCCTTAAGTGGTGGCAAAGGAGAGACTGTGTTACTGGAAATTTGTAAAAAGGTATACGTAAAAAGTACAAAGGATCAATAAACATGGATAATAGGCATAGATTTAAAAAAAAATTGCGTTAGAGCCGCGTTCCTAGTTCTATGATAATAGGTAATCAATTGAACATGTGTTCAAGTTTTTCCTGTTGTTAATTCTGTTATAAGTAAGTACCTATTTAGGTTAGGTTAGCTTCTATTTTTCCTACTTTTATTATTATTCTAGTCAATGATATTTAAGTTCCCCAGGCATAACACCCGGCCTGGCGGGAAGATCTTCCCTTTGTGGCGGTCGAGCATATCCCTGTCGCTCCCGTCACATTCTCCAAATTTAATTTGTTTGTAATGGTAATCGGAAATCGATATGCCATTCAACTGCCGTCTGCCCTGAATAGATTTTCAAGAGTGGAAAATTAAATAGTGTTGAAATGAAATAAGTAAGTATATATTTTTATTGGTAAATGTACATGTATGTAAACAATTACGATTTCTAAATTCGATTTAAACGAGGTGTGTTGCGAAGAAGAAGCTGTAAAACACTTGACATAGGTATATTAAAAATGTCACGGTATTGGAAAATATAATTAGAAAAAGTGTAATATTTTTATCTAAATTCCTATACTGCTGTCGCGTCGTCATAAGAAAGAGCGCCACATCCAACATTAAAAAAAATATAAGGATACTGGGTTATTTGAGTATTTTTCACTGCATTCGATTTTGAAAACAGTCAGATGTAAACCTTACCACGGCAGCTTTAGATTTCCTACATTATTATGAGCCCCATGGCTTATTTTACTATTCGTGAAAAAAAAATCAAAAAGATAATTTAACCTTTAGTCTAGCATTATATAAAATCAATAAACCTAGGTATTAAACCTTGACTTATGGTTACTATATAACCAGTTGACTGCAAAATAATACTAAATTTCATCGTAAAAATCTTGCACATTGTTTACTTTCATAAACAAACGCGATTTACTTTACATATTATCATATAAATGAATAATAACTGAAGCTCTGCATGGAAATAGATGGAATAAAACTACATAAACGGACTTACATCTAGAGAGCGAAGAAAATTGGTTTTCCCAATGTGTGTCGTTCTATATATGCAGTTATATCATTCTTCGCTGTGAAACTTTTCACTTGTGCGGCCTACTTCGGCTTTATATTTGGGGACAATTTAAAAACATTCGTCTCGTGAGACTGTTATTTTGCGTGAAAATAAAGTTATTCAATGAAACCCGAGCACTTGTAGTAGAGAATTTAGTTAGCAACTTAAAGAACCCAGTCGGATCCTCCTAGACGTCCTTCGTTCCTGCCGTATTGTGATAAGAAAGGAAAGGTCGCTGAGCCGCAACAATATCTGCAAATGAACCACTTCTATATTCATAAATGTATTTATAGATTTGTCATATTATATTATTTTTTTTTGTTACAAAAAAATTATGCTACTATTAATCTATAAAAATTTTTTACAATACGATAGAGAGAGAGAATGTTCTTTGATTTGATAAAAGACCTCTTCTGTTTTTTTTTTCTGGTGACGTTCGTGAGGACCAGAAATTTTTTAAAACTTTTAAAATTAATACTTTTACAATAGTCCTTATCATAGTAATTTACCGATTGCATTCTGAGTTAGAAAAGTAGTATTTATTCACTGCGAATGTTACTTATACCATATTCGCGAAATTGTTCCCGAAACACACTGTTTATTCTTGGAAAATTTGATAATTACGATGTAAAAGTACAAATTTATTCCGAAAGCTTATCAAAAAGACCTCATCTACATTTCATCGCTGGTCGCTCGTGAGATAAATGAAGGGAGGATGGCGGTTTGATTACTATTCATAAAGTGTAGGTACAGTGGTGTGCACATAAAATTGTTTCAACCTAATAAAAATCCACACTGTGGGTGCACTGTGGCCATACCAGACTTGTACATCTGACAAAAGAAGGTACAATATGAAACTTATTTTCCGGTTCCTCGCCCCCGTATTTACATAAAATACTTACATCATGCTGAAACGAAACTACAGGTTTTCTCTTTAAAAAAAAGTATACTATTACAAAACAACTGCTTACAATATCGGGTGTATCTGTTTGCTCTTTTGAATCATTAAAACTTTGTATAATTATTTTACACATTAAAGCAAGAGTTATGCTGTTACTGTTAATTTGATGCAGTTATAACCTATTAGAAAGTGCAACACACGTCAGCTAAACTAAAAAGCTAACTAATATATTATCCTTGTAAATCTTTTATAAAATTCTCCTGCATTTGCTGAAAACACCGTCGGTGCTTGAAGTGAAGTGTCATTATTTCAATTTGTACTCTGTCGGCAGAGCGCTCACGTTACCTATGCAGTAAATATAGAGCAAATTGTCAGAGTCTACAACTTACTACTTAGGACAAATAGTTTTATCAGCTTCTAGTAGATAAAATACGGGTGTTTATTAGATAATGTAAATTCCTTCCATGCTGGTAGGGAGAAAAAGAAAAACATAGAATGCTGCTTCTCTTTCTACGCAAGCCGTCAAAGTCGACTTAGGGAATCGGCAAATGGGATAATCATAACATAGGCGATGCGGCTAGCAACCCATCACTATTGATTTCCTGTTACAACTATCATAATGCAGAACGTGGCCTAAGGTCTTATGGCCCTAGGCACTGTCTACCTCGTATGGGATAAAGCCGTGATAGTATGTATATATGTAAATTACATATTGTGTGTTTATCATATAAAATATAACAGTAACAACCTACGTATATAATATAAAGTAAAAATAATGATAATGGTACCTAGTAGCAACTTTATTGCAGAGATAAAAACAACATGAAGGAATATGCAACTGTGGTCTTAACGAATGAAAAAAGAAACAAAAAGACTAAAATATTATTTTTCTTCAGGATAAGTTATTTTTTTAGGTAAATTTGACCATCAGAATGACAGAAAAAATAGTTTATGAAAGATTTAGTGTGTGGGACGTGGATGTGCACAAAAATATATCGCAGCCTACGTATGATACTACCTAATGTATGATCTTGTATAAATTATGATAATAATACTCCTATACGTAATATAAGGTAAGTAAAAATTTACATATAAGTACCTTTTTTTACTGGAAATGAATCTATTATTGAAAAATATATAATATAAAAAAATTGATTCTTTATGCTATACATAATTTAAAATCGTGAGAAAACCAATTTTGTACCTTATATGGAGTTCTTTTCTAATAACTTTTTTAACATATAAAACATTCCAACGAATTGAGAATCTCCTCCTTTTTTTGTGAAATCGGTTAAAAACATATAGTCTGTCATCTTCAGATACAACTGAGAAGACTAGAAAAACGATTATATTGTAGCGTCGGTATATTGTGATAAAATTTTCTAATTACAAATTGTAAATTATCAAAATCTAATAAGGCATAGATTTGCAAGAATTATTGCTACACTAAATAAAATACTATTATTATGGCCTATTTATTATACAAAATACAAAGTATTGTACTGTTTAGTATACAATATTTAAGTAAAATATATATTTATTAGACATGGTGTAGGTTTCGTATTTGATTTTGTATGGGAGCATGCACCTGATATTATTTAATTAGAGTGGACAAGTTATGTTAGTAGGGAAAATCATCATTCTTATCAATATGCATAGTTTTATATTGGGCACGTTATGAAATAATAGACTAAATTAGAAAATTCCTCTTTTTTAGGATCTGGCTAGGCACATCAAATTCCCTAAATATAATTATTTGCTCACGTCACGGCATTATTACTCTACATCGATCCGAATTCTTAAGGGTGAAATTTTTGCCTAAGGACCTTTCCACGTCTAAAGGCAATATGCTAATATCAGAATACTTGGATGTTGCAGCTTACTATGTAAATAGCAATGAGATTTATCCAACTTCTCAGGTGTCAGTAGAGTACGAAAGTTTTCAGATGAGGTGAAAAGGCCGAAGTTCGTGTTTGCAACAACAACCTACTAGTTAATGTCAACCCTTCGTTAAACCAGCCTCAAAGTTCAAAAACGGATGACTCGTAATCGTGTTAGTAGTGCACTGCATTTAAATATAATGTGTTGCTGTTTATTAATGTATTTTTTTTTATTCAATACATACGTCAGATCTGAATTTATATAAAAAAGTTGTTGTTAGTTTGAATATTAGAATATTTTCGTTTTTACGATTGTTTTAATTTTATTTAAGTGATTTTGGAAACTATGTATTTGTATAACTATGTATAATTATATTAATTTTAACGCATGTAAGGAACAACGGTATGTAATTAATATTTTCACTATTTTATATCGAACAACATTTTTTACACCGAAATATTGTATTGTGTACACATTAAATCTGTTAAATTTATGGAGTAACTAATAATTGCATTGCAGGGCGTGTTTAATTCTGTACCCTAGATATTTTCTGACTTTAAACCCTTCGTTAGTGGAGGTAATAGCTTCACGTGCCCTAACAGCTCCACAAATCCCTGTTAATAATAAAAGTTTGTCTGATTATGGCCAACTTAACACTTTTGGACAATAAAACTACCCAACTAAAGTGGCCACTCTCGCTATGCCACAATTTAGGCTAAAATGTTTATAATGGTTTTTAACCTGTGGTTGCGTTAGGTTAGGAAATTTTGTTTGTAAATTAATATCAACTATCTGTCACTGAAAAAGTGTGAGAAAAAGAACTATTTATATCTACTATATTTTCTGGGCCTTTACATTCCCACTGATGGAGTGCACAATCCTGTGAATTCCTATTATTTTGTGTCTCGGAATGACTCTACCAACTGAGCAGTCGGTTTTAAAGAAAGATATTACAATACAATAGTAGGCTTTTTAGAAAACTAAAAATCCAAAGTCCATTGACATTACAATACAAACAAAAAAATATAAAAATACTTAATATATTTTAAAAACACATGTGTATTATACAAGAATAAGTTATAATTATACCTATAAATGTTCGGAAACTACGTGTTCACTTTATCTTAACAAGACAGCATACCGCGGTCTCTCACCAAAATTGATAGCCTTTTTTCTACTTTTATATCCCACTAAAAGAAGCGAGCGAGTGGCGCTCCGGGTAACAAGGTTTCCGCACAAATAGCAACACGTGTGTGGCGGCTAATGGAGTGCCACCGTGCCACGGATCTGGAGTTTTTATGCTACTTCTGATTAATTATCAAACGATTTTTCACATGAAAAAATGGTGTATTAAGCTTGTAATTTTGATTGATTAGCGGAAATAAATTTGTGAATTTGACTTGAATTTTTATAATCTGATCTGAGAAAATTTTACAGGTCTTGGAAAAATAACTTCACTTCCTCTAACATAATGGTAAAGGTATTTTCTGGAAGTTTTTACAAAAGGAAGAGAAACAATTGGTATTTTATTTACTAGTGCTACCATATTAAAGTCAGGAAAAAATCAAAGCAAGACAAATACACTACAGTACTGGATCTCATTATGTTGAAGCTAAAGACTACGTGATAGAGGGAAAGCTAAAAAAACGGTTCCAATTAAAGTAATATACCTATATATCTGTGAGTGTATAAACATATACAATACACCCATTTTAACAATTATGAGGTTCTGATTTCGATTCTTTGTCAGGGCAAGCAATTGTCCTGAGATTTTGGGTGTCTCTATATAGCCCAGTACTTACTTGGCCAAAAATGAAGGGCTATATGTATTTCTATTTGTTATTATAAAATATACCTTATATCATTGAGTTAGTACCTATTACAAGTTTCAAAGCTTACTTTGGGTTTCACTCAATCTATATTTTTTTATTGCTTATATCTATTCATTTAAATATCTTAATCAGGTACATAAACACATACACTTAATTAGACAAATTATACAATGAGTAGTTTTGCAGGAAAGTTTATTTTATAACGAAATGATACTAAAACTACTCGTACGAGACTAGATAGTTGATATTGCTTTCGTTACTTTGTGTGTTTACTTTACAATTTCTAGAGGCCCAAGTGAAATGTTTTGAATTCCTAACTTTCATTAAGATTTTCATATGAATAAAATACCTAATTATAATATTACGCAAAATGACATGTTTTATTTAATATATTCGATAATTTAACTAAACGGCAGATTTTGAACTTTTTATTATGATTAAAGGTTCAAACAAATTGCTCCTGCATACCCTGGTTTTAGTTAACTATATCTGACCTTTAAACCTAGGTTCTTCTAATCGGCTGCAGTGATTACGAAAGAAATTCGCTTTTTGTTTGTTTTTTATTACTAAAAATTAAATTAAATATGATTGTATAAATGCCTCAGCAGCTAAGTAATCACTAGTAGTACAAATTAGCTGCCAGTTTTTTTTTCTAACATAAATACCTAATATAAGCTGATTTAACTCCTTAGTTCATTTCGTAGCTAGATTTCGTAGCTGGCTTCGAAATGAAAAATAAAAATCCCATTTCGACTAGTCATATTCCCATTATTGACCACTTTGAACTAAGGTTACTTACATAAGAAGATTTTTAGATCTTCAATAATTAATTTTAGGTAGTTCCAAAAATTTTCCGATGTACTCAAATCAGGTCTATCAGAGCAGTGGGTGTTTACATTCCATCACGAATAAGCACCAAACAATCGATGTCATAATTGTTTTAACAAAACTTAAATACTTAAGAAATCACGTTTTTCTTTTCTTTACATCGCTGCTACAATGCGTGTCGGATCTATCAGGAAAATGTTACCGACTCGGTTTCCACATCCCAACACTTTCCGCCATTGGTAAAGCCCAATTTCCTGCGATGGATGGATAGAAAACGTGACTCCGTAACTCCGTACTCACACAAGTGCTTCGCCCCGTTAGGCTGTAATATAGATTTATAATTTTCTAAAAGATTTAGATTATTCAAATGTTTCAGTTCAAATAGAGTCGATTCTATTTTAGTCTCTAGTCGCATTGCAATTTTGCAAATTACAGATTTATCTACATTTTCAACAAATTATTATACAAGCGGACTTTGTATTCTGAGTATTTGTCTGGGGATTACAACTTGAAGTCTGTTTAACAAAATTTCAGTAGTTTTATTGCTATACCTATGTCAGTTACACTTACGCCTAGACAATTATAGGTTCATGCATTTTTATAAAGTAATTCACCTGATCACCTTTAAACTCCGTCCGTCCGATTGCCGTGTTTGGTGATTGGAAATGTTTTCAATTAGTATAATAATCTAGGCGGTGGTCACATGTCAATTGCGTTTGACATGTTGGTCAGTAGAAATAAACGCATTTGTAGCCCGATGTGCGCGACCGCAGTGCGACCGCAAACATGTTGATGTCGTGCGCTGTCGCTGCCGTGTCGTCTGCTGTAGGCGGTCATCCAATGATTTCATCCATAGATCCCTTTGAAATATTTTGCTTATAAGTATATTTTCTGTAGGCACAAAAAATGTCAAAAAATTCCGTCTATTTTTCTTACTTTGGTGACATTTTTAAAACTTTTCATTACACAAACAGGCATTTTTTAGAATATTACAAAAGTGAAATCAACCAACCAGTCAGTGCCACGGCTTTTAGACGAATGCGCCTAATTTGGTTTTTGGTATTAGAAATATTTTATGGCCGAAAGTGTCATTTCGTCATGTATGACACGCTCTAGTACGTAAGTGAAGCAATTCCATCTAAAATATTGATATAATAAGACTGGATATGGCTTGACGTTCAGATATGTAACGATTTTAATATAATATACGTGTACTGCTGAGTTCTTTGGCTTATCACGCTAGTCCTCAAATATGGGTTTTATCCCTAGTAAAGACAAGTTTAAGATTTTTTTTAATTGTTCTCGTTAAAAGTGGTTTATCTTTATTTGTAACAAGAGTTGTTGTTTGTCAAGTTGTTTCTGGATTTTTATTTCATTATTTTGTTATTTATATAGTGTACGATAGACATATATATACTATGTAAAAACAATCGTAAAAGTCTTTAAAAAAACAAAATTGAGACCGCTGCAGCATCTGCAGCAACTTTCAATTCTCCAGGTGATCGTGTAAGTTTAATGTTTAAACCCACTCTTATTTGATACTCTCTGATAGCCAACTGTCACATGTTTTTGTGGAGTAAACTTACTGAATTCAAAGTATCTTTTATTCCACGTTTGCAAGCATTCTCGACGCTCTACATTGTTCCCGCTTCGAAACAGCTACTAGCCAAGTTATTCACAAAATTATTACATTAGTTTACATTACCGAGATTCATAATTTGTTGCTTTTTTAATTTTATATTCATTTTCTGCTCTGTAAAATAATATTGCTTATAATGTTCTTGTTGTTTATACTGTTAAAATTATATTATTACGTATGATAATATATATCATATTATTCTGTTTTTTAATACAATATCTATATCTTTTTGTTAGAGGAAACTTTTGTTTTATTTGAAAATAATTATATACCTTTTTAATGTTGACACAAACACTAATACACGCAGAGCGTCTTCTTCTTTATACGAGCGTGTATCCCATCCTCAGCCTACGCTTCAGACCCTAAGGTACGCTCTAATCATGACATGGTACTACTCGTAGAATGGCGGCACTAGTTACTACAATAGAGGTACGATGTAACTTACATTACTGTTATTTACATTGAGCCATTGACAATTGATATTATCATATTTGTACAATCTGCATTAAGCATAATACATTGCAGCATATCAGATAATTCTTGCATTGATTCCTGCAGTGAAACCCAGTAAGATATGGGACATGTTAAGACCATCTTGGACGCCAGATTTATATGAACGCAGCAAACTGGAACGCTCGCGGCATCGTTCTCTAGTAGGCACGATGGCTTTGATTAACAGGCCCATTCGATGCAGCACAGGTGCAATAAACATCGTCGTTTTGGCAATCAACATCTGCAATTACTACGTACATACCTGTGTGTACACATTGTGAGCACAAGCCTTTCTGTGTCTTCACCCTCGACCCACCCAGCTATGCGATGTTAAGTAGATACTCTAATCTTAAATTATTTTTTTATCCAAAGTTACCAAATATATTTTTCTACGCAGCTTAGCAATTGACGTTGACGGACAAATAGGTACTTATAGCCTGCGCCATTGCCTTAATGTGATAAGTCTGTACTTATATTTTTTTTTCTACCAAGGATCAATTTATACTCATTAATATTAGTATTAGTTAATTTAGTCGGTTGTCGATAATATGGCTTTATACGGTGGTATATGCACCCAGTGACAACATAGGGGAAGTTTAAGGGGAATTTCATTTGGTCCATCCCAGAGTTGGGAGCACACTGCCAATATCATAATTTTATAAATAGAAAACCTTAATCTAACTTTAATAATTGCGTCAACTATTACTAACTGTTTCGCTTGGCAATGGATCCGGATTTTGGTTAAGGGATATTATTAATTGCACATCAAATAAATAATCACCCATCAATTTCTGTATATCAAATAAATTATTTTATTTTAAATTAAATTAAAAACTTGGTGACAGAAGCAACTAACGGTCAAAAGACGACTTTGTGACAGAAGGTAGGTTAGGTTATGGTTATACAGTGACCTTAACAGTGAGCGAGCGAGCGAAGCGAGCGAGTGTCAGACTTGGTGACAGAAGCAAAACAAATTTTGCTGTGCAATCAGTAATTTTGATATGTATGTAGGTTATTTTTTCCATACAAAAATTGTTTTTATTGATTTGCGTTTAAATACTACCCTTTGGTTAATAATCTATACTAATATAATAAAGCTGAAGAGTTTGTTTGTTTGTTTATATGAACGCTTTTAACTTGAAAACTACTGGTCGGTTTCGCAAAATTCTTTAATGAAAGCCCGATTCTTGGGGAAGGTTATAGGCTATAGTACATACACACTAAAGGAGAGTGAAACCGCGGGGAACAGCTAGTAATAAATATATAGGGACATATCACACAGATTGAGTAAGCTAATCTTCATTATTAGAGAGGTACTTGAAGAAGAAGATAATAAGTGTACCTAAATATCTTGTATATATACTTCGCTTTGTTGGCCTATTGTGCTATACAACTGTATTTTGTACAATAAAATTTAAATAAAATAAAATGAATACTTATAAGTTACTTCTATTGTACTTAGTTGTTATAGTATATTAACATGGCATTATTTTTAGATTTCACTAAATCACTAAAGTGATTATGAAATGAAAATATGACCTTTGTCAAGGGCAAAGTCTAAGATGTAGTAAGTAAAAGTAGACGTCCGTCCTACTATATAACATATTAGTGAGTAAGTAAACACAAGAAAAATTGTATCACTTTTATCTTTCAGTATTACATTTGGGCAATTACTCTTTGAAGATCCCAAAGTAGAGTATGATTTTTAGGTTGATCCTGCTTATAATATTTTGCCAACGTATTAAAACAAAGTAACAAAACAAGATACAAAAACTACTACTGAACGATGTAAAAAGTCATAAAGAATAATTTGCAGTTTTCTATATTCAGTTGGTCTTAAATATAATAAAAAATCAACGTACGATTTCAGCCCTATTTTCTAGGTAAAGATAAAACCGATCAAAGCTATGGTTAAAAGTCATAGGTGAAGAAATCGAATTTTATTAAGTTTTGATTTAAAGTTACTTTTTTGTTTAAAAAGTCTTTGAAGGGTGAAAGAGGTAGTAAAACTTCTGAGTACGGTCCTTGCTACTGAGGCGAAATATTCTAGGTCCAAGATGATGGCGCGCCCTTCATTCGCGAGCCGTATGCTTGACTCCAATTATAAATGTACCTAGAGCATAAATTTTCTTCAAAATGTGCTAAATGAATTGTAAAACTATCCAGGGTAACAATGCGCGTTAACGAAAAGAGGTGAAGGAAAAAAGTCGGATTGAAATTAAGTTAATAGTCAGCAGCAGCCGGCGGAAGCAGAAACCGCAGCAGTGTAAGCATGAGGCCACGAAATCGGCTGCAATCCTGTAAAAATTGCGCGAATACTTGTTCTCTTTTGAGCTGTAATCTAAAAATTTACCATAAACTTATCCTGTAATAAGTGCTTTCTCTCTTGTCAGTCACTCTTGTTCGAGTGGTCGTGGTTGTGCAGACGGTGTGGGTTTCTATGGGCCCCATAAAAATTTCAGGTACTTATACAGATACGAGAACGTGTTAGGAATGATAAATCCGTAAAAGAACACCGACAACAGCAACAAACAAACACAAACTGACAAAGCCTAGAAAGCCTGAATCAGTTCAATGGAATAACATGGCGGGGCACATAGCGAGCAGAACTAATGGTCGTTAGGCACAAAATGCACAACAACAAACACGATTACTGCAAGGCAAGATCCCAGACAGAAGGAGGCCTGGAGACTGGAGAATTTCTTGGTTAAAAAAACCTACGTCAATGGTACAATTAGAAGTACGGATTGATCCTTATTCCTGGCGGGGCTGTCTCAAAGGTGCAGGTCACATTGATGATTGCCGACCTTCGATGAAGATGCCACTGAAAGAAGTTATAATAAAATCAGCAAAATAATCCGCTATTCTCAGGGCCCCATAATAAGAATTAAATGTAGCGTCGGTGGGATCCGGGATCGCTGAGTTAGTGCCGGCCGCGGCGGAAACAGGTGCCAGCGCGCGCTCTTACAACTCACTAATTTTATATAACGTTGTATGACCGACCGTTGACCGAACCCGACCCCACATGTAAATGCGCCTTTATTCCTAAAATACTATGCTACTTATAGTTTCGGCATAGAATCATAAAGTTTTTCGTTTGAATAAGATACTAATAACTAGTAAATATAACCGACATATTGAAAAAGCTTTTTATACAAACCGTCAAGTCAGTTTTCATTTTCGTAGTCATACCATATCTATTCGTAACTATATGAATAAAATTTCATATTCCATGAGTAACAGTTGGTGCGAATTTATTGGACTCAATGCAAACGTTTGTTTAAAATCAAATGATCATTGAATATTGAGAATTATTAAATAGCATTATTGTAAATTGTTTTAAACTTTATATAATTTTTTAATAACAATAAGGACCTGATTGATATACTTTGAAAAGTAATATTGTTTAGCTTTGTTTCTTTAATAATAAAAAGGACTCCAAACTCCTACTTGTGCACTTACTTACGAATTAAGTTTCTACCCTTTGTTTAAGATAATAAGCTGCGTATTATTGTCTATCATACACACAATACTTACATACATACACATTTGCAACTACACAAAGATGCAAGTGCATTGTCAACAATGAAAAGATTCTCTTCTTATTTTGTCACTAGAAAAAGTTTAAACTATTTTAGTTTAATGAATTGAGATTTTTATACATCTTGTAGTTTATACAATTAGTTTTTAAATAATTCAGACAAATAGTTACCTACAATATATTTTGTATTGAGTAGCTAAAATAAACCAATACTTACAATGGAATTGATTCATATCACATAATAAAAACATGAATAATTCTATTTTAAAGCTGTGAATACGTACGTATGCCTATATTAATATTTATGTGAGTGTGCTCGGCACCTATTGATTTTTTATTTGGCTGAACCTGTGGATAATGGACGCTTTTATGCAAATGCAGCATCCGCACTGCATCATACCCCGAGTAAGCAGCTCGAGCAAATAGAATAAAGAAACTACTCGATAATATTCGCATCCTGCGGTTGCCCTCCGGAATTTATATCAAAAATTAGATATTTTGCAGCGAAGGAAATAGATAGTTTTCTATTTCCTTGCGGACTATTTTACTGTTTCTCTATATCTAACATATTTCAAAATCGACTCTTTAGCTTAGGCTTTTAGCTTTTTAGACATAGCGCTCACGAGGAAAATGAAGGTATCAAGTTAGAGTAAGATAAAGTTTTACGAATTAAATATTTTTATATATATTCTTTTAGTTGTTTATTTTTAATGACATGTGATGTACTGAATTGTTATTTAATACAATTGAACAGGCACACAGGATTATCTCGTATCTATTATGAAAAGGTTTTATTGAAATTAAAAGACATGGCCATTTTTCACCAGTCTTCCAACATGTGATGTTGAGGAAGTATTAAGGCAAAATAATCTTACATACTTGTTTTTATATATTTGATAGCCAATCAGAAGATATTGTGTTATCGCTTGGTGGCACTCGTTAGTCTATGTCAAATGCCTTTAGGCAGCCTGTAAAATCAGATAGTGTTGACCTCTAACAAATTCGTTAATCTGTTCCTATTGGTCTGGTTTATTTGTAAAAAGGGTAACGGAGGTCAGACAGCAGTCACTTCAGTATCGCCAAGTCAGGATCATTATTAAAAGCGTACCCTGGGTTCTGAAGCGTAAGCTGAAGATGCATCTAGGAAACGCTCAGATGTAGAAGAATCATAAGATATTCTGAACGTCTAACAACTATTGGGCATAATAATTACTTGTCCGCAGCATCTAGGCGCCTGTCGACCCCAGACAGTACATCAGCTGCCAAAACCAAACTCACGGCCCACGGATATTACCGTGAGACATTTAATTTTCTACGTGAAAGGATAAGGCAAGTAGATTTCCCGGAGCATCCTGAAGCGACTGCTCAAATTGTGTTTCGGCTCAAACAGGCACGGAGTAAGCATGACAACGCTATTGTTGCTACATTATCCATTTCCTACTACTTTAATGGTTACTTTGGATTTAATAATCAATATTAAAAAACATTAACAACTGATACCAAACTTGAAGAATTATGTTAATGTTTGGATGAGCTAGTTAGTGTAGTTAAAATGCTAGATGCAAAACGCTGGATGCGAATACTTTTTTTACTACCAGGAAATATGTAGACCATTATTAGTGTTTATCTCATAGTTGCCACTAATTTCTATTCTATCTTTTTCATTTTAAGAAAAATCTGTTTTTGCACTATCATGATCTTGTAACATTCTGATTCCATTAAGTTTCATATTTTTGTAAAGCCAGCTATATCTGAAACTCTGCTACTGAACTACTCTACTTGCAGGAACGGTATAGGACAGACAGAGGCAATCTTCTTACATTTATCGGTTATATCCACAGATAGACTTTTAATATAGGAGTCAATTCAGAAGACGTGATTAGAAGACTTTATAGTTGGGAATTAAAAATATCAAAGTTAAGTGCAATTTTGTCAGAAAATACATTCGTTCAGAATTCCAACATGTTAATCTACGTATAATAATATAAATGTATTGGTATACTTTAAGTCTACGGCTACGACTTTAAGTCCACCATTTACATATTATTTTGTAATGAAGTTAAATAAAATGCCTAAATTTATTTGTAACTTTTCATTTTTATTATGTTGCTAAACCTAACACTTGTGTGTCGAATAATAAAATTATAATGGGGCTCCCTACAGGTGTTAAATTATCTGTGTGAACCAAAACAAAATTTGTAAAACCATGAAATGTCTTTAGTCGTGGCAAACCATTTTCAATGGGACAAATTTTTGTCTGGAATGGCTTTGTATTTCTTTTACGTGATAAACTATAATGACGTCAATGGTTTTCTTATTGTTATATTGTTATGGTCATTGATAAACAAAGATCGCGGAAATCCTTTCATACCATGTTTATCTCTCTTTCTGGAGTGGGAGATAAAGATCTTTTGCACTAAGCAATCGCAGCAATCGCAGAAATCGCTCTGTACTAAGTTATTACATTTATCAAAAAAACTTTTTTAAATAAATAATTAAATGAAACAGGATCAGAAATAAAATATTACAAATGATGATGTTTTATATGTTGTAAAACAAACAAATATTACATTTAGTCCCCGGGTATTAAATATTGTTTATTTTCTCGCAATTGTAATAAGGTAATTTTCTAATTCCCTTGGAAGTAAGCAGGCTTAACTACGAGTTGGGGGTGGCGGAAGTGGCACCTTCACAAACTTCCTCTGGGTAAAGGCAACATTTCCTAAAATAAACCAAGAATTTTAAATATTTTTGTTCTATTTAATTTGTAATATCAGTTTTTTATATAAGGACTGATTATCCTTATAAATGTTTGCTTTGTTATTTATCTTCATTTTAATCTAGATTTTTATATTTTTTCTATTCTTGGTAAGTATAAAAGACAACACTGAATTTCACATATATTACCTGAAATTTCTATATTGCAAAACATACTTTTAGCTTTGTTAGGCTGAATTGAGGAAGGTTAGGACATAGTGTACGTACATCATACAATCACGGGCGAGTGAAAACGCGTGAAAAAGCTTGTAAAATATAATTAAAAAAAATGATATTTTACAATCTTTGCATAACATTAATTAATAAACCACTCTTTATGAGCAGAATTTTTCTAGTGGACATACTAAAAGGAATTTCTCAACCATTGAAAATATATACAATAAGTATATGCAAACTGTACAAACTAAACAATGACATCCGCATTACTTACTATAAAAATTAAAAACGTTAAACTAATTTGATAACGACAAAGTTGAGTAAGACCGAAAGTTAAAATGCACAGCTTTTTAGTATGGCAGAAGAGTAAAGTATGCCAGTGCAATATACTCTGATGCCACAGCTTTAACTTTTAGCCCGCCGGCGCAAGCTGCAAAAGTATTAAAAGCCACTCCGTTACAGTTTTTTGCCTGAAACGACTGATAATTCTATTTCAAGACCCGAGAGTGCTTCAGTTTACGCTTCTGTACACTTACCTAGTACTAGACTAGACGAAGATACCATATTAATATCTTCGTCTAGTACTAGGTTAGCTCCGCTCTAGTGGAACAGGATCAGGCAGACGAGAATGTTTCTGTTTTTTTTTTTCTATAATATATTTTATAAGTAAATAAAATAAAAATATTTTATTAAGTAAGTATAAGATAATAACTCTTGAAATAAGTCTTTATTCCTTTAAACCATTATTTATTTTGAAGATTAAAACAGTTTTTCTTAGACTACAACATGGGAGCCTTCAAGAAGGGCGTGAAAAAATTCCTTCAGGGTCGGCAACGCGCTCGTTGTTCTACTGGTATTGCAGGCGTCTATAGGTTGCGGTAACCACTTTACATATCCGCCAGAGAATCTGATACTGTTGCGACTGCCCCGCACTCAGCAGATAAGCGAAGTTGTTTTTGCGGATTGGCTGCAAACCTATCAATGCGGTATTCGGCAAACATTGCCGACGCCCTGCAGAAACGAGGCAGCCCCTTAACATCCTAAAACCTTTATTATATAGAACACGCACGGCATCTAAAGGCTCTTTTATACTTGTAGTATGCTGTATGCTTTAAAGAACCAACTGATACTTTTTACTGCTAGTGCCCCACATTCTCTATCAATGTCGGAGCTATGCCCCAAATATTATAATTTTGTGACATTTAAGTTTGTGCCATTTGTGGCTTGATGTTTATGCCATTAATAGTAATAAGTATTGTGTGTCCAGTCTTTTTATACGACTCACAAACTTATCAGGTTATTCAAACCGCTAGCCTTCAAGCTACTAGGTACTAACTATATGGAAAATATGCGTACTTATATATTTAATTCTATTGAAGTTTTACGAATTGCTTTAAATTAATTATGATGTTATCGAATGCAGAAACGCTTTGATTGTATAATTCTACTGGCAAAATCTTATATGGTTTATGTCATAAAGCTCTTGGTCTGAATTTTTTTTAATTTACTTTGATCGATAAATCTGTCTGATTCTAAAACAACTTTTGGCATTTATTTGCCTTATATTCTAGCGTTTTCACGAATACTGGGGTACAACTGGTAACAGCATTAAAGCACTTATGATTTATTTTATTTCAAAGAAAAATGCAACGTCATTTCAGACTTAAAAGGCTGGGTACTTGAACGATATTCTTCACCGGAAGCGGACCATTCATTTATCGATCAATCTTTATACAATCCCTTTATAGTCCATTGTGCTTCTTGTTTTATATTTTTTATAAAAATGTACTAAACTCGGTAAAGGGGCTATACTTAAAAATATGTTCTTGACAATGCATTGAGAGCTATTTTATTTTTATATATATGATGTTAATACTTGAAATTTGTCAAAGAGCTGGAATGTGGTGGAGCTTTTACCTGTTTTAAAACAGAAAAAATGTATTTGTGGGAAGTTGAAAGGCAGTATTCAAAAAATAACTAAGAAGATTAACACTTTCGTAAGCAACATAGATTAGCTACATTATGCACTGTAGTTTACCTAGCTATATGATGATTAGGTATTGTTTAATCGTTAAGTGTACATTAGTACAGTGAATATTAAAATTAATGCTGCATTGATTTTATAGTACCTACTACTATAAAATGAGTTTTTATTTACAAATATGTGGTTGTAGTAATTCTATTTTAGACTCTAAATATATGAAATTGTTCCGATACATGAATTTTTAATTTACTAAATAAATTGGTACTAAATATAGTTTTTACAATTATTATAGTTTTGTCAGTTTGTTTGGTAGAGCTCTTCCAACATTTGACAATAAAGTGCTTAGTGTTCAATTAGAATAACTGCATAGATTAAACAACAGCAACACAGCAACTAATACCCAGAAATAGAGTAAGTTAGATTTTCAAATTTAAGGGGCCAATTGCGTGTGTACAAACGAAGTTCTAAATAGTTGGCCCCAACCAATGGTTTTTCTGTAATCTAAAAGAAAGGACTTTTACAGAATTTTATCAAAAATTTTAGAGATTGACATCGGTGTTCAGTATATTCTTGTCGAAATCCATCTGCAAGACTATAATTATACTATTTTGTAAAAACATATAAGTTCGTATCATACGGTACAGATAAAAAATAAATAACAGAGGTCTAAAGGTGGTTCCGAAGAACTCTGACGCCAGTGTGCATTGCCGATTAAACGTGACATCTACACGAAATGATGATGATAAAACAGTATATTCCCAGTCATTGAATGTACCCTTTTTATAAATTTTCTGTAATATTCTTAAAATTCTATCCTTCACTTCTTCTCTTTATTACAAAAAAAAATAAGCTCTTACAGAACATTCATTCAAGGTATAAGGTAAATATCTTTAAAAATACGTATTACAAAATTGAATTTAAAAATTCTCGCTAAGGACATTGCGATTATACCTATATATTTCATTTAGAGTGCAATATAACGTAGGTAGGTAGTCGTGTTTAAGTTTTTTATACTAAGACTTCAGAGATCTATGTAATTATATATAATCTTTGCTCGAAGTGTCGAGTTTTATCTGTTGCTTTCTTTTGTTTGCACTAGCAGTAAACCCTGTCATTTTATTCAAGCGACGATAGTAAAACAAACATTTGAATTCGTGGCGCTGCCATTCCAGCGCCACAATTTCACCTGATGATGAGGCGCGACCTGCAACACCCTTTTGTGTCGGTCTGTCTGCATTCTGTATGCACGCGACATTAATTTTATTTCATCCATTTGTATTACATCGCCCTATTGTACTGTCGACATTATTATGGGCTTTCTGAATAATGTTATGTCGTTAGTTTATATTTTTAAATAAATAAGTAGGCACACTAGTATTACTTTATCTTCATCTTTCGGTGCCATCTTCATCGAAGGTCGGCAGCCATCAATGCAACCTGCACCTTTGAGACATCCGCTCGGAATAGGGATCGCGTACTTCTATTATACCATTGACGTAGGTATATAGCCAAGAAGTTCTCCTTCGTCCAGGTCTCCTATAATGTACTACATATTTACTATATGAAAAGATGTATTTTTAGTGTGAAAAATACCTTTTTATTTTTAACATTAGTATTTGTTATTATAGAGGGAATAAAAATACGTAATCCTTGAAAGTATCAAGTATATAGATTTTGGTTTTCCTTGCGATTTATAAGAAACCAGAGACGAAAACCGGTGTTTCAAAAATAACAGTTTCCTAAATACCTGATTAAGACCGGTATTTTTTGGGTATATATCGGTAGAGCGATAGCGGTCGCTGTAAAAATGTAGAAGCGGGAAAATGACCAGTTTTTTTTATTTAATCAGGATTTTAGATCCGCTTGGATACAGCTGACGGACGAGCTGCAGAGGCATAGTTATGGGTCACATTTTAAGTTTCTAGGAAGAGAACCTAAAATGTATAATATTTCTTATATAAATACAAATTTCTTTGAAATCCCTGTTTTATATTCAGTGATAAATTTCATGGTTGTCATGTCATAATCACAATTTTTTATGGCTTGCTGAAAAAAATAACATGGTGATTTTGTTGCCGTTAGATTTGGGTGCCGTATTTTAAAAGCGAAATATTATACGGGCGTCAGAAAGCGGCAAATAATTTACATAGAAGATACACGTAGACGTCGGAGCGGTGGGGCGGATGGGAGCCCTATTCTTTGCTTCGTTTTCATATGATTTTACAAGCCACCAAATGTAAGAGAAATTTTCTGCCACCATATATTGTATGTAGCAACCGGTGCACTTGGGTTGTTTTACAAGCATTATAAATGATTATAAATGTTTGATTGATAAAGAGAAAAAAGAATTTAACTACTCTCATAGATTTCATTGCAATGCAAAAACATTAAAAAAAATCTATTTAAAAATACTAAATTGGTTTCTGCTGCGAAAACAGTCTTGAAGAGAAAATAAATTTAAAAAAATACTAAATAAGTCTTCAAATTGTCTAAGAAAAACGAGTGCCATAATTAAAGGGTATCATGCTTGGAATAACTCTGTGAAGGTTTCCGGGCCTAATATTTTCCATTTAATTTCAGAAAAGTCATTGAATATTCATCACATAACTTGAGGCCTCGAAGCCTCGCAGAACAAATTAACATCACATTAGGGCACAAATATTTGTGACAGCTTTATGTTTTTGCACGTCATAATGGCCCGCAGGAAAACAAAGAAACGGTTATGGTTATTACGAGAAAATCACATATAAGAATACAACCAGCTGCATTTTTGTTAGTTTGGGACCAACCTACACTTAGAAAGAATCAAAAACACTGAAAAATAAAATGGCTCGTTTAGAATTGAGTTTTTTGTTTATGGCGTTAGTGTTCGCATATTGCATATCGATGGTAATCTGTGCCAATGCCACAACGACACCAGCACCCGCTTCTACAACTACCCCTGCATCACCAAAAGCAGAGAACGTGAGTTCAATTCAAAATTATGTGTGATTACGCATATCTTAGTTTATACCTTACTCATTCATATAATGTAATGTTTCTCTTTGCATAATTATCTTAACCTACTAACGAGGGAGAATTTGATATGAGCAACATTATAGTACACTAGCTGTTTCCCGCGGCTCCGCTCGCATTTGACTCAGTTATATAAACTCTGCTAAATGTTCCCCTTAAAAATATCTTCTATATAAAATAAAAGAACAATTTATGTTTAGTTTAATGTTTCTCAATTTATCTACGAATTATTTTTATATAAATAAAAAAGTATCTAAAATGTAGTAGACTTTTGCTTGTATATATATATATATATAATATATATATATATATATATATATATATATATATATATATATATATATATATATTTGGCCTTTCTTCATTCTTCTGTTTTCGACTGTTTATGTAACCTTACGAGAATCAATATATATTTTATTCCAGGTTGTCGAAACTTTTGTCAAGGCAGTTGAAGCAGTACCAGTGGCGATCACAAAGGCAAGTTTAAAAAAATATAACCTTGTTCATAAGTACATTATTAATTAGAAACTAGTTTTCATTTGGTAATTACTTTCAATGTAATTTAAGAACTTCACGTTATCTCAAGAACGGCAAATCCCTTTTTATGTCTTAAATACCCAGCTCATGAAGGAGCTAGATAGCGTAGCGTACCTACCAATACGTGTTCTTAACGATCGTCAAGCGACGGCGAGTGCGCTGCTATGCTTTGATTGGTCGCCGTTAATGGCATTTCTATCTTGAGCTAACATAATCCGGAGGTTATGATCCTATTGATCTGGGTTCCCTGTAAAAAGGGTTACGGAGGTCAAACAGCAGTCACTCTACTGTAATAACCAGGGGGCTTAGCCAAAGCCAAAACTTCAAAACTTTTGCGAAGTTAGTAAGAACACATTCCATATATTTTTGAATTGACATAAGCCGTGCTAAATTAGGTGGTTAACCGTATGTCAATCCCAAACATTTTGTACTTGTCGAACATCGTTAACATTTTGAAATTGTGACTTTGGCTAAGCCCCCTGTATCGCCAAATCAGGACCATGATTAAAGCGTACCCTGGGCTCTGAAGAGAAAGCTGAAGATGCAACTAGAAAAAACGCTCGGACGAAGATGAGATACCCATTTCATGGAGGGAAAACAATAGAGATTACCCCCCATGCTCCGATATAAAACAAGCCGTATGCTTGAGATGCTACCGAGAACACGCGAGGATTATCATGATGTCGTTGAGAGCATAGCACCACTTGATATGCTTTTATGGGCTGCGCAAATTATAAAATAAATGGTAAATGGTATAATGCATTATTATTTGATGAATTATGACTAATCATCATTGGACATTGCAGTTCACTATGTTGCACACAGAATAGAGAAATTATCCGAATAGAAATGTTTTGACGCGGATTTAGTTCCAGGATCAGCCTGGCAGCGTATTCTCTCTTCTTATTTTCAATTAATACATGTAAACCCATGTAAACCACACCACACCTTATTAGAAATGTATTAAGTAGTTTACAACAAAGCCACCTATTATTATCGACCAATAACAGTGGCAATAAATGAAGCAATCAAATTCCCCGCCCATTTTTTCTGTGTGAAACGTCGGCTTGCAGGCCAAACTAGTGACACGTTTTTCGTGCGCTATGCCACTTCTTGTTAATATTTCTAAATTCGGTGATGTTGCATCAATTATCACAAAATACAGTAAAATGCTATACATTTCCTCTTTGAATAGTTACTACGTGTGTATACTGCTATACATTTCTGGCTTATCAGTCTTATGATATATCCCAACATTAACAGGTTTCTTCTTTGCTAATTTAGATTCATATTTAATCTTGCTAATAGTAATTACTTCTTTTTTTTCAGGCATTCACCTCATTCTTCGGCCTCTAGACGTCAGACAAACGGATTCAACATCTTTTATTTATTTTTGTAATGGTTTTATTGTAATAAATAAAGAAAATTTTATATGGACTTTCAGTTTTATTCATTTACTAGCGGGCAATGCCCCCGGCTTCGCCCACACTAGCCCTAGTAGTATATTCAAATATACTCCTAGGGCAAGGGCGATGGGGTTAACCCGGTAATTGACTACATCCATTTCAAACTTCATCAAAATCGGTTTAGCCGTGAGAGCATAACAGAATGAAGATAGACAGAATGACGCAGCAGAGACACTTTCGCATTATAATATTATATGGATCTATAAAACTACCAATAAAAAAAAATTTAAAAATTCTTATATAACTTGACGATATGAGTCAGCGTTCAGGTCGCAGGTAGCGTTTTGAGTTTCTAATAAGAATAAAAAGTCAAAACCAGACTACGTACCTATAAACGCACATCTAGTATGAATTATACGTATTTTAAGAACATTCTATAAAAAATATAGAATTTACACATGTATATTTACTATTTTATATATAGGTTTGAAAAGGTCTTAGTTTGTAAGCCTTTTAATTTGATTACCCTCACGCGATACCCACACCGAAAAAAATACTTATTTGAACTTATGCAGTCATGCTATATAACCTCTCGGGAGTACCAGAATGTCAATTCAAATCTACAGACTAACTAAGAATTATCGACGATCCTATGTCCACAAACTGCAGGCTAGGGCACCCCTTTATGTTTTTTTCATGTGTGAGTGAGACGGTGCACAACCTTTTCGCATCTCTACTCTAATTACTTATTGCTATCGTTCGATAGCACTTATTAAATTTAGTGATGGTGCTTGTAAGATTTTATAGGTTATTTGAAAACTAAGACCAGTTTTCGCTGCACTGACGCACAAAAAATGTAAAAAATACCTCTCACCATTTGACCAAGGAGTTCATCCTTGGAATAACTTGGACCCCTACGTAAAGTAAGACAAGTAAGATTTAAGAGGAATTTCTATCAAATATGCGCACGCAAGATTAGGATATGAATTTCCTGTCATTGTTTTACTCAGATACTATAAAATATGATTTCCCAAAATTGCTCAAGAACTACAAGAACTATTTATTGTATAATACAAAAAATAATGAATAGTGAATAAATTTTTGACCTACGTGAATCTAGCAAAATAGTTACCTAAGCCAGTAAGCTATTTTGACCAGTAGTTTGTGTAGGCCTTGTATAATTAAGACATGTAGAGTAAGAAGTTTGGCTCTACATGAGATCTGATTTTCATCATCATTTCGTTCAGGCGTCACGGCCAATCGACCATGCATACTCTGGTGTCAAAGTTTTTCAGAACTGTCTATCGGCCTCTGATGTAGTATAGTATTCTTTAACGACTACCATAGACGGCAGCCGGGACCAACGGCATAACGTGCCTTCCGAAGCACGTAATCATCTTTATTATCGGACATTTTTGGATCCTGCTTGGAGTCATAGTGGTCTTGTCTTGGCAACATTTTACATCATAATGTTTTGGTATGATCCCGTTTTTTCTAACAGTTGAATGTTTAAGAAGCATTAAGCGTATCAATTATCAAAGTACTTATTTAAATACATGGTGGTATAGTAGTTTTATAAATTAATAAATAATGACGGCTCTCCTTCACTGCATAGCCCTTGCTCTTTAAGCAGATATGAAATGGGATTCAATGGAAATTGTAAAATGAATCCGTCGTTCATTAAAAGGGTTTGAAAAGAATGTAACAGACTTACACTCCTATTATATAACTCCTATCTCATATAAACGAGAATAGTCTGTAATCTTTAGTGCAACAAAAAAATGTGATGATGGTTGACATTATTGGACCAACATCTTAACGTGCCTTCCGAAGTGACGATGGAATAATTGTTACAAACATGCCTACTAGGCTATCAAGCTTCTTAGTGTGACCTTTGATCATATAGTCTTGTGACCTAGTATGAATATAACCTTAAAAATATTTATTTATATATCTTGAAACTCAAAATAGCAAAAAGACGACTAATACAATACATCATTCAATGCTTGTCTAAGCTGACCTTAGCATTTTCAGTAGCCAGAACTAATAAACATGAAGAATATTAAAGAACAAAATACAACAATACACTTCCATCCACTTCAGAGGTGGCTAAACAAAACATTTGTTTCGGACGCCAACGAGTATTCTATATAAGAACAAAACTTACAATGCATTGGACAGTCTACTTGCAAATAGTCAAAATGGCTCGTGGCTTTAGGGCTGTTGTGATTTTCTTAATTTTTAATATAATGATATCACTTGCCCTGTGTGCGTCTACAGCTCCCCCTGCTGCCAATGAGACGACCGCCGCTGCAACCACTACCGCTAAACCAACAACTACTCCATACACACCTAATGTAAGCATTACTTGTATTTGGTTATATATTTGCTAAAGCTCTATACTTTCAAGTTAAACCCCTTTTTGTGTTTGTTATTTTTTTGTGATGCTAATTTATGTCGTCCATTGACTCCAAAGCGTTACGGCTAGGAATGCAATCGAAAGAAGCTAAGATAATGATGAAAAATAATGTTTTAAACTAGGAATTACAGTTTTTAGCCCTTTAGGTATACTTTTAGTAAAGTAATAAATAATTTTAAAGGGGTACGTAAAGTTATAAGGAAAAAAATATATTCTAACATTGTCCTGTCTTTACATAATATGCACTCTTTAGATTTACTTGAATTAACAATTATTTGTGCTTTTTATAATATATACTTATGTTTTTTTTTTCTCTAGTTGATACATCCTTTAGTGGAAGCAGAAAAAATAGTACCAGAGATCGTCGAGGCTATTTGTACCAATGTAAGTTTGACTATCCGTCTTAACAAACTTTTACATTTAGCTGTATTTTTAATGTCAACTTACTTGCAATAAATAATAATTATAGCAGCAACAGTAGAAAATTCAATAACATAGTTTGCTCTTTAAATCGTTTTATTTAAGGTTTCTTAAATATTTATGTTTTATTGTTATTTTACAGGTCGCAAAATTTTGGGAAGCCGTGATTCCTCCAAATTGGGGAACTAAAAAATAGACAAATTTTATTTAAAAAAAATACTTATTTCAAATATTATTACATGTTGTAAATATATTATAATTTTATTTTGTAGGAACTATAGTCGACACATAAAATATGAATAAATATTTTTAATTGAAAAATTACGTTAATTCCTTACTAATTGTACCACATTATTGAAAAAAACTGCAGATATTTGTTCTGATTTTTTATTAATGTAAAATAACCGCAGGTTTCCAAACCACACACACACACACACTATGTTTTCTAAACCTAAAACAAAAATCAGATTTAAATTTGCCTCAGTACCTTGGCGGTCACTGGTGGCCGCTTAATGTTATGTGTTCTACTGTTCATTCCGGCAGCATGTTGCCTTAAGTTTGCAGGCCCAGAAGAATGGTATCACGTTGAATAGTAATGCAATTTTTTATACGAGATAGGTATATAGTCCT
Source organism: Apomyelois bistriatella (assembly GCA_947044815.1). Lineage (NCBI taxonomy): Eukaryota > Metazoa > Arthropoda > Insecta > Lepidoptera > Pyralidae > Apomyelois > Apomyelois bistriatella. The sequence continues at coordinate 8,063,458 of OX345693.1, forward strand.
CTCTGGGTTTAGGTAAACTCAATCAAGCTACAAGCGATAATACCAGAGATTTTTAGTTCTGCAGGTCTACCATGCCATTTCTAGCTTGAACACCTCCGTGCTTCGGAAGGCACGTTAAGGTGATACCTCGGTGAACACTAGCGCCACCGTCATTTAAAAATCATTACTCACTGAAAACACAAGTTATCAAAAATCCCTTTGCTGTAATTATGGTTCTGGATCTGCAGTTAATTTTAATCATATTCAATTATTAAATTATAGTTCCATATAGTAACAAATTGCAAAATTGCTAAAAGTGGCCGTTTTAAGCAATAATGCGATTTGTAACTATAGGGAAATATAATTTAATAATTTAATATGTTTAAAATTAACTTCAGATCCAGAACCTTAATTACGGCAGAGGGATTTTTGATAACTTGTGTTTTCAGTCAGTAATGATTTTTAAATGACGGTAGCGCTAGTGTTCACCGAGGTATCACCTTAAGCCGTTGATCCCGGATATTATCTAGATGGCAGTTGTTAGACTCTGTCAAATGCCTTTAGGCAGCCTGAAAAATCTGACAGTTTTGGCCACCAACATAATCTAAAGAGGGTTGCGGATGTCAGATAACAATAGCTGCATCAAGTATCACCAAATCTTTTCATCATCGTAGCGTAATCCAGATATCATCAAAAATCACACGGTTTTGTAACCCGGAAAGTACAGTTTAAACCAGCTTGGCTTGATAAAAGTAACTGAACGATATAGAGTAGTGGGCAACTCTATAAAATAATAAATAACTTTTCTTAATTTAAATCGTTACAACACACATACTGCGCCAAATCCTGGTCGATCTAGATCAGAAAATATTAAAAGGGCATTTATTTATTTATTTGTTCATGAATTGCTAAAACTACGCTTTATTTTAAATAAAACTTTAAAGGAACTGTTATACTATACAAAATAGCAATTAGTCGATGATTCCAAGTAATATAAAGCTGTTAGAGCGTTACATAATATTTCGTAAAAATATGTAATAAGGCATGATACTGGGATCCCACATATGACTCAAAAAAATAATAATAACAGAATCGACTAGCTAATATGATGGTGAAGACTTATTGTTATCATATCATAATGTAATAACTGTTTTTTTAATTCTGCAATAAATAATTATTAAAAAATGCATACTTACTTAATAATTTACCTGTATGTATTCCTAAAACACCCTTTAGGTAAATAAGGATTGTTCCAAGAGATTGCATCAAGACCGGTAACTGTAACTTATAAAAAAAATCCTTAGATAAACGTAAAATGTAGTCAATTTTATCTGCCCCCGACTAAAATAAATGAAAAAATATATAAATAGGTAGGTAAAACAAAATAAAGACAACTTTAGAAGAAGAGGAGACCATAAAAAAATATAATCAGTTTCTAGTTCTAATGACTTGTGTGCCTACTGTGTGGTCATGGATATGCTTAACTCGATTACCATTAGTTATAGACAACCGTAAAATACAAGGCTGTCATCACTGAATATTTATCTAGCCAAGCACGTTTCATTTTATTCTAGAAAGGGTTCCAAGAATTTCCATTGCAAAAAAAATCTACAATTTTCTTGTAAAATATTAAAATGATAATTAGGCATTGTAGCGTTTAAACTGAATCAAGTGTTTTCCAAATATGAACAAACATACCAGCTACAGTGTCTTGTATCCAGCAGTTGAGTATATAAAACTATAATATTAAAACATAAATAGAAATAATAAGGCAAGAGAATAGTTGGCAGACCCAAACATACCTACCTGCCTGTGGATCTGCGATGTATTAGAGATGTGAAGAAAACATATGTTTCGTAGATTTGACATATGTGTAAAACTATCGTCTGACCTAAAGAAAGAACCGTCAATTTGTGTGTTAAAAAGCGCAGACACACCGACTAACAGTTAAAATCACAGGCATGAGAATTTAAAAATATACCTAAATAGGGTTTCCTTTTTCCTATTTTTCTACGGAACACTAAAACCTTCTTGGAGGTATATAAGAATACAGTGTATATTTTGATAAACAGTTAACTAGAGCAATGATGTGGTCAAGTCGTGTGTTCTGTTTTGTTGTGATTATAACCAGCGTGTGGTTTAGGGTGGTGATAGCAGCCGATAATGCCACTGCCATACTTCCTGTGTCACCAGCAGGATCTATGCCACAAGAACCAAAACGATCAGGAGTAAGTATCTCTAAAGATTTTTCTTGCCTTTGAAATCAAATGCGCAGTGTTGGTTGAGATTATGACGCATCTGAGGTAAAGTTAAATAAGAAAGTTTTTTAAAATGCAAGTGGATCAAACCGTCGTCAGTGGCCTGCACTCTAGAACATATACAAATTAGAAAGCATTATTAAGCACTGTATTATTTTATTGGTAAAAGTTATTCTTTCACAAGTTAATAATACTTTTACAAATGGCGGACAATTACCAGTCAACCAGAAGAAAGAAAGAAAAATTGTGCTGCGCAAAATCTTGCAATATAAATAATATTTTATTTTAGGTAATAGCAAACTTAAACGTAGTTAATAGTTTCAATTTTGGCTTCTCGCAGGTGATATCCAGTTTGGTGAAGATGCTTATAGATATACCAATGGGAATAGTCGAAGCATTTAAAGATGTAAGTTTACAAATAAGTAATGTGTATAAAAATACAGTTAGTATTTTTAAACGTTTTCGAAAACTTTTTTAAACGTTTATTTTACTTAATTTCAGGGAGCTGACGCTATCGAAAACACAGTGGTAGCTATTATGAGAGGAATTTTTTGAATTAAACATAAAGGAACAGAGGAAGAGAATCTAAGTTTTGTTAACATTTTTCATTTACTTTTGATACCTAATCATTCGTGTAAAAATGAAATGTTTGAGATTTGTTTCATATGAATAATAAGAATTTTTAAATAATTTTCGCTTTAATTAAAAAAGGTAACCATTAGAAATGCAAGGTCATCATCACTAATTTTTTTTTTAATATTCAATGTTATCTTCTTTATTTTAGCATCATATTGGGAAAAAATAATTTAAAAATCTTAATCAAGAACGAAATATCCTGCTGGAATTGCACGAAGATGTGGCAATTAAGTGTCTATCAGTGGTATATTACACTGCTATTTCGTGCGAAACATTGCTTTTATTATTTGTACCAATTTTCAGCCATGGTTACAAAAATAGCCTGTTTACAAAGTAGCTATTTAACAATGCCGCTTTTAATTGAGTATTTTAGTCGTAAATTTAATTATTTTAATTATATTTTGTATTTTTACGTTTTAGTTAATTACTCATCAAAAAGATTTTTCCATCTCCTTATTGAATATGATTAATTTAAATTCAAGGATGTAAATAAAATGCTTTAAATCTGTAACGCTCTTTTATTTTTAGTATGGCATCATTAATTTTCGATATAGAATATCGATTATTCTTGAATTCAAAACAAAATCTTATATATAACTATTTATTTAAAATCAAGTTCAAGCCTCCACTGCATAAACAGAAAAGTAGAGATGCTTCTTAACATGCAAAAGTAAATTATTATGGATATGAAATCTTTCACATGCATTTTGAATTATTACTTTACATAGTCCCATAGTCCTTAATACATTACTTTTCATCTAAATACAAATAAAATTAAACGTGTTTCGCAATTTTGCTTCATATCTACCTACTGGTAAACCAAACCTCAAAATTATAAATATATAAATGCAAATGTGTATGCAACTTTGTTGAAATGTACCATAATAAATGGTAATATGAAAAAAAAAATTACAACATAATTTTTATTTTAAATGCTTGAAATTATTTACAGAATTTTAAATACCATGTTGGCATAGGGACTAAAAATAAGCATTGACAATTGACACATTTACTTTTCTCACATGTTGTTTACTCCCATTTCAGAGACTAGACACAGACAAAACCAACATCTTTAAAAAATAACTAACATTATTAAATAGTTGCACATATAAACTATCATATACCTTAGCATCGATGGGTTACTCATTAAAACCTAATGTAAAAGTTTCCACGGCTTAATATTTTCAAATATAATGCATTTGCAGGATAATGAACATTATTATGGAAAGTTAGAAAAACATTAAACTTTTGTACCTACATATGTTTAAGTGTGTAAGTAAATCATTTGGTACGTAAAAAGAATCATTAAAAAATATGTATCCAGCCAATGTATAGATAATATAATCAACAGTGGAAGCAATATTAAAAAAAAAACAACTACATTGAGCTGCATTTTTTTATCTGTCAGTTGTCCCAGGCTTCTTATATACTTTACTCGTAGCTTAGCTGAAATTTGAATATACGATTTTACAAGCTTTCGTTGTCCCAGGATCTTTACTTTGACTTTAGTATGCTTAAGCTGAAATTCGAATATTTGATTTTACAACATTTTAAAGTGTTCTAAGAACCATATTAACTTATAATCTACGGACTTCAAAACTTCATGTGCATGACCGTAAACGGCCACAGATTTTTAAAATTCCAAAATACAATGTTATACAGACAAAGTAAAAAAAAGCTTATTCATATAAATTTATCCGAAACATAAACGATCCCTTTTCCATCTAAGTCTATATCAAAATATCACATCACCATCTCGTGACAGTTTTAGATAAATATGTATGTCATCTGAATATTGTGATAAGAGTCCTAGGATTCTTACAATATACGGTATCTTGTTTATATACACGAAGAAACAGAAATTTTAGTATTTCGACCTGTCACGAAATAGTCATTACTACTTATTAAACTATAATAATTCAGAAAATTAACATAGTTTTTTTAATATCTTTATAACACTGACAAAAATAAACTAGGTACCAAACAAGTTTTAGATATAAAAATATTGTTAATGATATCTATAAATATATCTTTTATATCAAATTCAAAACAGATAATTTCAATAATATAGGTAGGTTTATTTATTTTTCATGGAAAGTAAAGAGGTAAATAACTAATGAAAGAGTAAGGTAGTAGAAATAGATAGGGAAGACCAATAATGGTGAAAAAATAATTGAAAATAATGTTCATTTTTTCGCTCACTTTTTACCTACATTAGAAAATATATATTACTATGAGAGATCTAAATCATTGAATATATTATTCCTATTTAAAATAATATAAATCTGAGTACAAAACTTTACTTATTTGACTAGACCATTGGGTACATTGATGTACGTGTTCTGAGATTTCTTTTCATTATCCACGCCGAATGTAATATACGTCGGATTTGTCACGGCTCCATTGTAATTTTGAATGTTTTTGGCGTTATTAGTATTTGTATCGAATACTTCGTCGGTTTCTTCATCGATCCGTGGGCACATGGTCAGATATGGAGAATGACCACCGTCGATCTCAGACTCCGATCCACTCCGAGCAGGCAAGTTGTTCAAAGTCAGCATTGGTGTCAATTCAGAGCCATGTGTTGATTCGGGAGGCAAATTTCTATTTATTTTACGGGGATCAAAATCGAATTTATTTGACTGTGGCATCGGGGAAAAAGATTTGTTCACTGGCGTCATTTGCAAGTAACCGTCCGGATCTGAAAAAAAAAGAATACTTAATTTGTAAACTTATGACAGAAAAAAGGTAATAATAGGTAATTAATAATAAATATAAATCGGATTATTATCACAATAAAAATCTTTTTAATTCATATGACAACAAAAAACATAAGTTGCATCAGTTTCCCAATTTAATTTTTAAAGCCAATAAGCGTTGGTCTTGCAAATTACATGCAAATGCTACTAGGTAATTCAATACTTAAAACAAAACATAATGAAATTGGAAGTACCCTAGAAAGTACAAAATACAAATCATACAAAAAACACAGAAAAGTAATTTGTTACGTTGGATATATTAAAAAAACGTAGGTATATCAAAGGAAAAGAAAATCTAAATTAATAAGAACAACCGACATAATCAACATGCTAACAACCCAGACTATAAGTTTTCGTTAAATGAAGTAAATGTAAGTACTAAAACTTAGTGTTAGTAGGACACAAAATGATTTAGAACTCTTGTTTACCATATGAAGTGACTCGAAGAATATCAGAAAGTAGTCACTTCCACTATGTCTGATGAAAGGAATAATGCAATGTAATTTCTAAAATAACTAAATAATGTAGAGTATGAATATAGTTTTGGAGTTGTTTTCAAAACTAACCATGCCCAGGAAATTAACCGCTGACAGGTGGCTATCCAATTAAAATTAAGTTTCAATCTACAAAATGCATGTTTGATTTTTAGAAATGTATGTTAGTTACCGTTTTCATCTGGTTCTCCTTTAGCTGCATGTAGTATAAGATCATTTCAATTATAATACAAATAACATTGGGACATATTTTATCAGTATCTAGATTCTTCATAAACTTTAAATATTGTACTCGTATATAAAATTCTAGCTATTTTGAAAATTACAAGATGATATAAGAATAACCTAAGGGTATAATGGCCCCAACCATTACTTGATTCGCTTTTGCATCTCTACAATTTATTTGATAATGATATCCAAATGCAAATGATAGTTTTGATAATGGAAACTGTTTTATTTTCATATATAGCACATATATACTTACTTACTTACTTACTGCGATGACATGACGACCCCAAGTGAATCACCACTCCTCCCTAAGTCCTCCCTATTCCCCTCAACTTTATATAAAGTTTAAAATGTAAAGATAATAATAATTCATGAACCAAAATGTTTTGAATCTTACCTTGAGGCAGTGTCCCGGGAGATGGAGGAAAGAAGCTTTGACCGACTTCATTTGGACCGTTTTGATAATGGTGTGGGCTCGGGGTGACCTGGTTGAGGTAATCGGGTGCGTTCATCATGGCCAAGTAGTCCTCTTGACCAGCATTTTTCGCATTCAGGTCCATGTAAGTGGCATTCAAATCAATATAATGCTGAAATCAAAAGTAAATGACTTATATTATTGTTTTTCATCAAAATAACCAAGCAAAGGTGTTTACCAACCATATTTTGGTTGGCAAACTGCTTCTCTATAATGTCAAATATAATTTCAATGCAAAATTTCCATGAGTTTATAATGAAATTGCCGCTATATGACTATTTCTCAATTATTTTCTTATAAATTACATAAGTATTGGACTTTAGAGCAGCAGTCGGCGAGTGATAAAAAAGCCAGTGCGCGTAACATACCTATCTAAATCTATGTACGATAAACAAAAAAAAAAAAACAAAAAAAAAAGTAGTTAACTCCAGAATTTTTTTTTCATTGATATTATTTATGATTATTAATATTTCTTAGTGATTTGACTGTTTCAATAGTCAAAGATAATTGTACAGAAGTAAGATATTATGCAGTGTTATTTTTTGTGATAAAGCGCATTAAAGTGTTTTTGTATAAACTCTGGGTACAAAACTACATTTTTTGAGATCGAGAACCAACCATGATTACAATAGGAAAGGAAAATATAAAAAATATTCCGTTAATACTTACATTTCGTACATTGTCCTCGAGGAAAGAACCAAGGGTCTCCTGCAGCTGCGTGAAGTTTGGCCGCATCGTCGGCTTGTGCTCCCAGCATTGTAACATAACATTGTAGATGCGATCGTCAGCGTACTCTGGTTTCTCTAAGCGGCGTCTGAAAATGATTCATTGAAATATATGTTTACAGAATAGTTTTGGGTTTGGTATTTTATAAAAGCAAATAAGATTCTAAAAGAATGGGTGATGATTGGCGGCCAAAATGCAATTTCGATTAGCAGATTAAAGTAAGTACCTACTTACATAAAATTTAATTTGTAAAGATCAATTGATTCTTACCCGCTGCTGAGAAATGGAAGTAAATCCTGAGGCGAAGGAATGCCTGGATATGGTGTCTTGGCCAAACTGAATAATTCCCAGAGCACGATTCCGAAGGACCAGACATCAGACTGTGTCGAGAATATTCGGTCATTCAAACACTCAATTGCTAGCCACTTGACTGGCAATAAGCTCTGAAATACAATAGAGATAACTCTTAGTAACTTAATCAGTATTATACACCAAAACAACTAATTCAACGAGTGCAAAGACTTACTAAATTTCATATCATAAAACTTTGTAAATATCCTCCTCATAACTATTTCTCGGCTGTATCTCAAGCCATTATGGATTCAAATCTTAGGGTCTGCTAAAGCGTTGGAGATTAACAGAGATATAATTTTCTAGTAGCGTTCTACATACAACATCAATGTAAAAAAAGGGTGAGATATTGTAAGATCAATATCGTTTTAAATATATTTGGAGCTAAAGACCTGTGTGGATTGTGTCTATAAAATTTTAAACCTTTACAAAGGCAAATCAAACCCACAAATATTTAAGCCAAGGGCCGACCGTCTAAGTGGAAGACAGTGCCAGGGCAAATCATGGTGTTCCAGCATTTCTAGACACCGAGTCCCGAGATTTTTTGATTGCATCCCGAAGCTTCGAAGTAAGAGCCCGATTTCATTATTTTGCTATATTCTAGGTTCAATTCCAAATAAGAAGGTACTTAGTTTAACTTACGTCGCTTTTTTTCTTGTATTCATCATTTTTGTAAATACTCCTAGCTAGACCGAAGTCACAGATTTTCACTATGTTGTCGTCAGCCAATACAATATTTCGAGCTGCCAAGTCTCCGTGTAGAACCTGAAAAATAATTGTTTAGCTATTTTACTAACATGTTTGGGTCACGAAAAGGTAAAAGAGTACTAACAAACTCTACTTGGGATATCCATCTACTAGATAATGATGAACTTTTGGGAAGACGCTGAATATGGGATCGGTGAGATTAAAAGTCTCTCTTATAGACTTCCTCTCTTCTTAGAGGTCTTGTAGTTGCAATGATGATTGAGCACAGAAGTACCCACACAAAGTTGAGCCAGTTAGGAGCAACTGGCTAAGCAACATAGACCCGACCACTGATGGCAATAATATAGTAGACAAAGAAAACAATATAAAGTAGTTTATGCCGGTTATTAAATGTAATTTACCTTTCTACTAGCTAAATATTCCATCCCCCTAGCGATCTGGAAGGCCCAAGCAAGCAGGTCTCGTGAGAATAGCGGTCTCGGTGCTACACTTTGGTAATCACTCTCGTAGTTAGTGCGCCACTCCGGCTGAACGTAGCCTTCCGATACTGTAAGTGTACGTGTTTGAATATTTAAACAAGGGCATACAACATTGCATTTTAAGTTTTGTATTATTCTGTCAACTTATTTATTTATGTACCTAAATAATAAAAATATTTCAGAGTTAACGTAAGGACATACAACTGACTAGGATTTGCATGTTTATTTTTTCATTTTTATATATCTATACAGGGTGTTAAATGATCACCGTTGCATTCGAAACACATGTTAAATACTATAAGGTAAATGCTCTTAAAATTGTGTATATATATATATATATATACAATTTGACTTAATAACAATTGAATACTCGTAAAAAAGAAACATGCTGAACTAAAGAAATTACGAAGGCAGAATAGTACATTACATCATGAAAGAAGTACAGTACATACTATAAGTAGATACAAGTTGGAAATATAGTCTATATAGGCACTCGTTTTCATTTTTGGTAAAAAGAAAGTTAAAGGATCCCAAACATGCTATAGACAACATAGAGATACTAAATGGTGCAAGAACGAAACATAATAAAGAAGCAGATGCGACATTTAATGTCCCTAATGTTACCTTGCGTTAATTCCACTTGTTGAATTGTTTTATCTGGCAAAATGTAGTCATATTTAGTATTTTTATAAAAAAAACTTGCACTTAAAAGTAGAAATTAAACATATCAACTAAACGCTACTTATGTAAACTGATCTCTACGTACGCACTTATACTCATACAAGTATAAAGTCTTCCTAGAACTAAAATAAACAACATAGTTACTTTAGTAGAAATATTAATTTACCTTTTCTAGTAGAATTCGCTGTATTCAAAAAAGTATGGTCGGTTGCTTGTGTGTTGTTAGATCCGCCATAATCAGAATGCATTCTGTAATGTAAGTACAAAAAGTTAAAATTAATAATTAGGTATATAAAATCATTTAACTGAAATAAAACTTTAAATCAATAGAAATATTGAATTTCAAATTAACATCCGTCGCATTGTTTGATTTTTATATTAAGATGAAATAAATATAAAATTTCATTCAGATGAGAATCAAAAAATAAAGTGTTTATATACTGTGTCATAAATTTGGAACAATGCGATGGTGCGTATATAAGGTGGACTCAAATCAACTGCAAATATTTTAATGGTAGGTTTAGACCACTTAACTACAACAACTTTCCAAATAAACTTATAACGAAAAAAAAAAATTTTACCTCATACAAATTGAGAATCAGCTAATCTGGTAAAGTATGCAAAGTGAAAAAAAAATTCATATTTTGACAAAAGTTGTTCAGTATAGTGGTCTGAATCTGCCCTTAAAATATTTGCAGTTATCAATACATATAATAAGACACTAAAATGCGAGTGTCTGTACATTTAATATTTTTCAAAAAAACTGATTGAGTGCGATTAAAAAGGAGTAACAGAAACCAAAAAAACAGTTTTTGGAATTTTTGTCTGTCTGTATGTATGTATGTATGTCTGTCTGGTACGTTATAACTTCGAAAATACTCAACGGATTTAAACGCGGTTTTCACAGTTGGATTACATATGATTAGGAGCGTTGTCAAAACTTTGTTTCGTCAAAATCGGTTAAGGGAAAAAGAAGTTATGGTCGATTGAAAATTTACTTCAAACACTGCTTCTAAACTTTTAATGCGTTTACTTACGTTTAATTTAATTTAGATAAGGCTAGGATTTCTACTTTTTATTATCCATATCAATAAAGACGAAAACACGCACTGCACCTATTAATTTTAATAAAATAACACATTGAATTTGATCGTAAATTTAGTAACATAAAATCTCAATAGATGGCGCGAATTTGCGTACCTATAGACAAATCCCATTTGAAATTTCGCCAATCTCTAGCAACGTATGTTGGCCTATCGGTAGAGGTCTTAGATCATATTTTTAAGTCGAGGGTTCGAATCCTGCTATAGATGACTTTTTTTTTACTTACTTTCTTTTACTTTTTATTTACTTTTTTTTTCGTGTTGTATTAATTTTTAAGAATTTTTTAATACTTTAGTAAAGAAATGTTTCAAGAAAGTACCTGGATCGAATCCTGTCACAAACAATAATTTTATGATTTCGTGTTTTATTTGTTTTCTAGAATTATTTTCTTACTTTTTTTTATAATTTTGAAAAGAAACAAATAAATTCATTTGCAAATTTATTTCAGGATAAACGATATCGCAACCCCTTACAAATCATATCTAATAGTTTGTCATTGACGACATTGAAAAAGAAGATTAATCAAATGGTTGACTGGTAGAGAACGCTCTTAGCGTTAAGTCCGTTAATATATAAGTACTAGCTGTTCCCCGCGGCTCCGCCCCGCGTGGGAATCGGTTATATCGCGCCCAAAAGTTTATGTTTGACCTCAGGTCGTTAACTACATCCCTACCAAATTTCATCACAATCGGTCCAGCAGTTTAGCCGTGAAGAGGTTACAGACAGACAGACATTCGCATTTATAGTATTAGTATGGATATGGATTTTGTACTTATCTATCTATCTTTACATATAATCGGACAGTAAAAATTGAATGTCTGTACATTAAATATTTTTCTAAAAAACTGATACGGGGCGATTAAAGAAAGACGTGTAACACAAACATTAGTAACTAATCAATACATATAATAAGACACTAAAATGCGAGTGTCTGTACATTTAATATTTTTCAAAAAAACTGATTGAGTGCGATTAAAAAGGAGTAACAGAAACCAAAAAAAAACAATTTTTGGAATTTTTGTCTGTCTGTCTTTCTGTATGTCTGGTACGTTATAACTTCAAAACTACTCAACAGATTCGAACGCGGTTTTCACAGGTGGATTACATATACGTTCAACAGTTTTGTCAAAACTTTGTTTCGTCAAAATCGGTTAAGGGAAAAAGAAGTTATGGTCAATTGAAGTTTACTTCTAGCACTGTTTCAAAACTTTTACAGAGTTGAATCCGGTTTACATAAACGTATTTAATATAGATAAAGCTACAATTTCTACTTTGTTTTATCGATATCAATGAAGACAAAAACACACTGCAGTCTCTATTAAATTTTAAAAAATTAACACATTGAATGTGTGTGGGCGTATAATTTAGTTACATAAAATATCAATAGATGGCGCTGAAGTTAATTTAATTATTTTTTTCTCATATGGTATTATAGCAGATTGAAATTTTTCCAGCAATTAATTCTAATTATTTCAAAAAAATTTTGGTTGTTTATTTAGTTCTATTGGTTGGTTTGTTTATCGGTCGTTTGTTGTATTGTATTGTAAGCTATTTGAATTGATTAGTTGGTTGGTTTGGCTTTGGTTTAAAAAATAATCAAACCAGCAAGTCAGTTCAGTTGTTGTTCGACGGAACATACGGTCGTGTCGTAAGGTCTAATTTAACTAACATAACACTATTTATTGAGTTAGGTTCTAATGACCCTGTAATAGGCTGCGTCTACTCTTTTAGAGAAAAAGATGTGATAGTATGAATGTTAATATTTTTAGTTTGATATCGTAGCAATGGCTAATGGCTTTATAAAATTGGCACGGGAATAGGATACTACTTATAGATTTAACTATAGGTCTGGATAGTTGTAGTTTCCACAGGTTAAGCGAAAAGCGAACTACACGCGGGCGGAGCCGCGGGCAACAGCTAGTACTTATATATAAAACATTAAAATCCTTGTCAATTTAATTTTTGTAATATAACTTTTAATACTATAATATTGTAGGTGCAAAAGATTTTACAAACAAATACTTTACCCGCTGCCAGCACTGCTGCAGGAGTACCCTCTATTGACGCGACCGAAATTTTTCTCTTTACTGTCAGTTGCGAGTTGGTTGATGAACACTTCTCGATGCTTGATCAGATAGTTGTGTATATTGCCGAATCGACAATATTCTACAATCACCATTAGTTCACCTTAAAAAGAAAAAAAAACTGAGTCTACACAATCGACAATCCGGTGTAACTTTGTTGCCGAAATAAAATAAATATCGTTTCTCGATTTAACCGACCAATGAGCTTTCTCCTCTTAAAATTTGTTTACTAATTTGACATGCATGAAGAGAGGCCTAATTTTCAGCAGTAAGCATTATGATACTGGTGATTTAATTCTTATCTACAAAAAAATATTTCACTGGTCGTCAATTACAAGAATAAAATCGCAAACCAGCCAGAAAAATGTATTAAATAAAAATTTTAAATATACCTTTCGTATGCAATAAACTTTGATTATTTCAAAAGCAATTAACAACTGATATGAAACTAACACAAAAATCATAATTAAAATAAATAATGACTCTTACGTTTCCCTATGTTCTTAGTGCAAGCGCCCAATAAGTTGACAATGTTGACGTGTTTGCCCAAATGCACCATAATCTTGAGTTCGGAAGCAAGAGCTTTGATGTACATGTTGTCGGCAGTCTTCTTCACTGTCTTGACAGCGACTGTGGTCGTTTCCTCCGCGTTGATGATGCCGCGGGCTTCGGCCTTATAAACCACGCCGAACGCACCAGCACCCAGATGCTTGCCTGAAGCCATATTTTTTTATGTACATTTGACATTGCTTTTAGATCTAGCGATTTCTCGGTTACATTTGAAACATTTCGTGATAAATCCGCTACAAGAAGAGAGATACAACACGCGGTTTTTATGCAAATGCCTAAAAAACGCTTTATTGGATAATTATAAAAATAACTTAATTCTTTTATTTGAACGCTTGATTAATAAATTACTTTCTTCAATGTTTTTACTTACTTGCGTCATTATTTTAACAATTCATAATTTGAATAAGATGAAGTGCTTGTGTAGCATAGATAGATACATTAATTAGATGAAAATTAAATTGCTAACAAAAATCATATAACATCACTTCATGATAACAACTAAAATGAACTATGATACCTATCTATAAACTTAAGTTAATACTACTATATAACACATGAACAAAACACATACCTAAAAAAAGTTTTTCTGCGGGAAATTCAAATCTCTCATCGTATGGAAGCAGTTCCGCTTGTTCGTCAATGTTTAATTCCGGATTTAGTGATTTTGGAACACCCTCCTTGAAGTACAGAAGACCGGCCTTGGCTAGTTCCTTTCTAAACCGTTTTTCTTTTTTCACCTTCCATATCAAATATATAACTAATACAGTAAGACCGAAAAATATAACGCCAAAAATACTAAGATACGTTGCTATGTTCGGTTTTCCTGCAAAAAACGAGAACATTATTAACACCTTAAAATATGTAAGAACAAGTATTTACCAAAGGTAATGACTTGTAAGACTTCCGCAACGTAACGCGTAAATCTATAAAATACTAGCGACCCACCCCGGCTTCGCATGGGCATAAAAATCTTCCTCTTGAATCACTATCTATTAAAAAAACCGCATCAAAATCCGTTGCGTAGTTTTAAAGATTTAAGCATACATAGGGATATAAGGACAAAGAAAGCGACTTTGTTTTATACTATGTAGTGATAATAACAGTTTTATTTTTGTCAAACATATAACTAACTTACTAACTATGTACATTTTGTTAATATCATAGAAGTAGTATTTGTATCTTGCGTGTTATAAATACTAAGCTATTTGCATCAACCTTAGGATGTTTCGAATATTTGGCATTGTTCGAACCAACAGGAACAGCAACTGTCTGCTATTTGCCTGACTACCTGAATTACACTGTCATGATCATCTGTAACGATTATCTGATAATAATATAATTATTTGCTTCAAAAAACACGTTCAGTCGACGAGCAATTTTTTGCAACGTTTCTTTCCTACAACGTCAGAACTGCCGTATGGCGGTTTAGAGACTTTGACACTAGGAGGTATAGGTACTCATTGTAAACCGATTTTGCAATGCATATAGCAACTGAAATATTTTTCATCGAACTGCTTAATGGACATAATGGAGACAAACAAGACTACTTACCTGGTACAACGAGATTAACAAATTTACTTTCAGAACTCAAAGAGTTGTTGGCTACACATTCATATTTTCCTTTGTTTTCCTCTTTCATGTCTTTAATAATTATTGTGGAGTTCAACACGGTGTGGTCAGTAATTTCTTTTATCTCTAAACCGTCAGTGCCATTTTTAACCTCGCTCCCATCCTGTATATAAAAAGTAAAATATAATGGGCCAAGTGTGCTGAATTGGTCATTACAGTCGAAGCTGGAATGTGGGATTGCGTAATGAAGCGGGCATTGTAATAACCTGTACTCACGCGTCTTACGCACGTAGGTATTTGGGGAAAAAATAAATAGGAACTTAGATAGCTTTATATAAAAAAACAACATATTATATTTTACTTAATATTTTACCTGACATAGTTTGACTAAAATACTAACAGGTCAAGATAAAAAATAACTGCAAGGATAACCATTAGAAAAAAATATTCATCTAAATTAATGTGACTTTTTTATCAATTAAATAACATCTAGTAACTATTACGTTTACTATTAGTTGAATTAAAAAATCTCTTCTGGTTCAAGTCACCAAAAAATAAAATGTATGTATGTAATCGAATATTTAATTTCGAATTAGTTTACTTACCTTGTACCATATAATGTTAGGTGGAGGAACTGCATCTGCTTCGCAACTGAATTGTACATGTTGGTATATAGATACCTCTAAATTTTCGTCTACTGGCTCAGTAATAATAGGATTGCGATTTACTGCAAAAAGAAAAAAAAAATACAACTCTTATTTTTACTACTAAGACCAGCACGAATATGTCAGTAATCATTAAAAAAAATTGCATACATAGTAACAAATCATTTAATATCTTGAACTATAGCAGATATAGGTTCTGATTAAAATGATTCATAAAGGAAACTAATTTATTTGTTCTTACTGATAGCAAAACATTGTTACTTCTCTGTTTATTTTATTCTGCATTACTTGGATCGGCTTTTGAAATAGTTTATGTAGATAGAATAAAAAATTATGTAGAAAGTTGAAGTTGAAAAAAACACAAATCTCACATCTTGACTTGTTTTACTTTAAACCTAGTGACAGAAGTTATTGAGTAATATTAATCAAAATTCAACATACCTTCAACCTGAATAAATTTAGATCTACTCTCGTTTTCGCCATCATTCCTGAATCCTACACAAGTATAATTGCCCGCTTTGCCTTGTGGAATGCGAACTATTTTTAATACGGCCACGTGAGAGAATGGGCTCTCAAAATATTTCACTGCAACGCGTTCAACAAAAATATATTAGTATTGTAAATAAACAATATTTTTTGTTTGGTCTTCAACAAGTAAAATATTAAAAGTACTTACTACAACCAAGTTATAAATAATTAATAATAACGCAACTAAATAATACTGTGAAGGCTGGTTTTACGGATATTAATTTACAATTACTCGAGAACTTAAGTGTTTGTATTCAAAAAGAATCTATTTTTAGCATGCCTCGCAGTAGAAAGGTCAAAAAGTCGCTAACTTACCAGTGTTGTTACCAGCTCCATTACCACTTAACCAAGTTACATTATTATAGTCATATTTAGAAGCCAAGCATTTTAAGGTAACATTATCATTTTCTGGGTACCAATCAGGAGAATCTTCTAAACCAAAACCATTTTTGATCTCATATACATATAATTCGATATCATCTCTAGCACTGCCAATATGATTCCTCCCGATACATACGACTTCTCCTGACCTCTGGACTGGTAATGCTATCGAGGATTGTACTTCATACACAGATGGTATGGTACGTTCCAACTCAGGCATCTGAAATTAAAAACTATTAGTTCAACCTTCCAATTTTTTTATCTTACTTATTTTTATAAGGAATATTTTATATTTAGTTTAAAACTAGCTTTAAAACCCTATTAAAAATCATCTTTGCTACTATAGAAAAATTTCAAAATTACAATATTATTTTTGTGCACTACGAGTATAACAACACAGAAAAACACGTCAATATTTTTGACCTGTGTTTCTGTGGCTCTTTTTCTCATGAAAAATGAAAGTTACATTATTATTTACAACATAATATTCTGTTGTAGAGTTGCACTATGATAATTTTTTTTCTCTAAATTGTAGATTTATTTTTAAGTTAGCATTCCATAAGTGTGAAAAGGCTGTACTTTATATTATTTATTTATTCTTTCTTATCATTGGATTATAGTTCTCTGAACAAAATATTCACAATAGAACATTCAATATCATCATTAAATTGTCTCCATTGACTTAAATAAACTCTTGTACCTACTTAAAATACCTAGGTACTCCAACTAATTGATGACGCTGCACTTACCGATTTTATGATTATATTTTGTGAAATATTAGTGTTTATTGTACAAAACTCTTTATTTTATTATAAGTTCTTGATATTTATTACTAGTTTTAATATAATAATGTATACAAAGAAATTTTATATATAGTAGGTAAGTACCTCTTCTGGTTCAAATCCGGTCGCCATAAACAGCCATTTAACAGTGGGTAGTGGATATCCAGTAACGCTACAATTCAATGTAATAGTCTGATTTATATCACGTCTTATGATTTTGTTTGCTTTTAAATGGACTTCTGGAGGAGCTGTAATACAAATAGTATTATGAATAATAATAATTTAATAACAGAATATCACATTATGCTTATTATTTTCTTGCTTATATTTGTTAATTATTTTTTAGTTAAGTTTTTTATTGCATTATGTTTATTTTATGTATGTTATTAGTTATATGGAGAAAAAATTTTTCTTCCTTTGTTTTTAATTTCTTCATTTTTTATTTTTTCGGATTGTAGGAAGGAAGAAAAGAAGGAATCTTTGCTTCCTTTCTGTACAATCCGATGATGTAAGTATTAAGTAATAGGCTAGTTGACTTGTATTTTGTTTGTTTAACATGATTATAAACTAATTTTTGAAATTCACTTTGTAAATTCTATGGAAACCAGGTCAGCTATTTTTGCAGATTTTTGTGATGTCATTGTTGTGTAAGGTGATTTTTGAAACCTGATTCTCTCTAAAAACCACCGAGTGAGAATCAAGCGATTCCACAGTCTTGTCGAATGAAAATCGTGCGAATCACCGACTTTGGACGAATCACAGAATTCAAGTTTTGACCATCGTTTTGACAGTTTCGAATGTTAAGTAAATTTAAAATTGAAATTACTTATACTGCCATCTTGCATTTTTCTTATTGTAAGAAATAAACATTTGTTGCATCAAAATTGATATTGAGTCGAGTAGTCTATTGGTGAAATAGTGTTTATTCGTTCATTCATTCCTTCCATGAATATATTTATTACTTACCCATAACTCTTAAATCATATGTAAAAGTTTTTTTTACTGCACCATTATCAGCCACTAATGTGTAATTCGCGGAGTCTTTTACTGTCAAGTTTTTTATTGTTAATACAATATCACCCATAGCATTGCTATTGACAAAATATTTCGGAGGAGCTACTGTTATTATGTTTCCATTCTGTAAGCTGAAACATAAAGATGTTTTATCTTTTTTGATATTATCAATTACAGATATAGTTGTCATATTTCAGCAAAATTCATTGTACAGCTCTTAAATTTAAGAGGAGTGATAGATAGATTTCGTACAGATAAAGAATTGAATTGACGGATTATTAATAATTAAAAGTGGATGTTGCTACAATTCCCATTTAAATGACTAAGGACAGCATATTTTTGCCACTTTTTAAGTATTACAAATAATAGGCATCATATATATTAAACAAATGAGCCATTCCTTAAATTTGTTTTAGAATACTTTGCAAATTTACAAATTTTAAAAAGTTTCTGCGACTTCTTTGACCAGGTACTGTTAATTTAACTCTTTATCCACACGAGGTATAACTTTACTTACAAGGTAGTCTTTGGCTTTGGATGTGCATCAATATTTATCGCAAGCCTCATGTTACTATTGCTCCGTGCTGTAATGGTGCCATCTCCGTCAAGCCTGACACTTGGTGGCTGCTTTAAATTTATGAAGGGTTTATCTTAACAAAATAAACAATTAAATTAGTTGAAAAATTATCATCAAAAACAATGATTATGAAATAAACAAAAAATTGCTATCTCTGTTTACTACAGCGCGATATTAAGAGGTATTCTAAGTGACTTTAATGTTAATACAATAAGTAGTTAATAACATGTTTGTTTAAAAAGTCATAGACGATACTACACACAAAAGTACTTCCACGCAACACAATATTAATATACATGCGCGACAAAAGAAAGGAGACTTCACAAATTATAAAGTCGTAAATCTGCACATTAATCCTTATCTAATAAAATGGCTTTTGACAGTCTTACCTATGTAAATCATCCGAAATTGCCTGGTTTGAAAATCAGGTCCAATTTCTGCGATACAGACATAATCGCCGGCATCGTCTTCAGTGGCATTAACAATTGTCACATTGTTGTAATGTGGCCCATTCGTTTTTACCTCTAGCTCGTTAGTCGAAGTGATTGCCTAAAAAATAATCGAAATTAAGCGAACCGTAAAAAAGGTAACAATAATAATTGATTAATTAATTATTACTGTTGATTATAATAATTGCATATTAAAATCTTCTAGAATTTAATATTTAAAGATAATAATTTTTGCTATACCTTACTAGATGTAAGAGAAGATGGATAGCTCCATTTTAAGTCCACTGGTTGGTTCTTTTGATAGTTTACATTGCAATGAAGGGAAAATGTCTCGCCTTCTGAGAAATACTTCGTATCTGCCGTTACTTTCGGCTTCGGCACTTTCACTTCTGTACCTGGAATACAAGCAAAATTATTGAAGACATTTAAATTATAAAATTTGTTTGAATAACTTGTCAATAAAAGAAGTAATTTTTTATTTAATATTCGGTAAATATAAAATACGACAAAACTTTTCACTAACTCCGATGTGATAAAAAAATATCATTAAAATATTGACTTAATAAAGTAACGACCTAAATATTACAATATAATCTAGTATTGTAAAC
This sequence comes from Apomyelois bistriatella, assembly GCA_947044815.1. Taxonomy (NCBI): domain Eukaryota; kingdom Metazoa; phylum Arthropoda; class Insecta; order Lepidoptera; family Pyralidae; genus Apomyelois; species Apomyelois bistriatella. The sequence goes on from OX345693.1 coordinate 8,083,563, forward strand.
ACGAAACTAACAAACAACATAGTCATGTTTTTGTGAAATTAATATAAACATTAATCGAATCTCAATATAATTATCAAATCCAACGACACTGATACAAACGAACCAACAACTTTAGTCTACGCCTAAGATTCATTCAACATAATATTAATCATAAGCACACATTTATTTACAGTATTAGATGTTAGTAAGTTAGAAAACAAAAAATGTAGGTACATTAAGAACATGGTGCACGTGAGTAACAGAGCAATACACCGAAGAGGCGAAAGAAATGGAAAGAAAAGGTGAGCAACATGCAGGCCACACAAAAAATAATCGTAAAATAAAATAAAAATCGTGAATGAAACCATCACACCACGCTACCGCTAATGACATCGAGATTGTAGTACTACTTACAACGTATATTTTTTTCAAAAGATTCATTTCCACGAAGTCCTTGGCATTGGTAAGGAGGCCTACACGCTCTCACTATAAACCCAATCTTGGGTAAGAACTCTAAATAATCTGCTGTCTTGTTACTCCGCTATTGTCATATCGACAAATAAATTGTAAAGGTTAGTAAGGCTTAGAAATAAAATTGTATATGTTTTTCAATTTTAAGATTTATCTTCATTACATCTCGACTTCTATAAAAAATCAAATTCGTTATTTTGCAAAAATTTCATTTGTAAACAAGTAATGTATGATAAAGGTATATATTATATGTGATTTTGAGTATTAAATTAAACCCTTAAAACAAGTTATTATACTCTAAAAATCGGTTATGTATTTTATCGTCATAATAGATTTGCTTTTATAAATTATATCTTTCATATAGATATTTGTTATTAAGCGATAATTAAGTACCTAGTTTATGATGAAGCTTGTTTAAAACTTAGATATTTAAAAAAATATCTTGTGGTTTATTTAATCTGGAGACGAAGATAGCATAAAATTGAAAAACATTTTATCCATGTTCATCAGAAAATAATATCTAGTTTATGTCTAAAACATTTAACGTTATATACTAATTCGTATCTATCAAAAGAGCTATCATATTTTTGTCATAAAACGACGAAGTGTTTTATTTTCCAATGAATATGGTTCAAATATATTAAACAACAGAATGGATGTTTTTTATTCACCTACGTTTCAGTACAAAAAGGTATTTTGGGTCCGTTTTATTATCCGGTATTGCTAAATTGCAAATGACGATAGAGTCTGTAGTTTCTCGGAACAAGGTACTATCAACGATGAACCCAATTTTGGGATCATAATGCTCATATTCAAGTTCATCTTTAAATTCTGGATATTCCTGAATGTTAAGAAGATTGCCGATAAGAAGGTATGAAACCATTGCAAGCGTAATCTTATCCTCATGCATTACTTACTCTCTTTTAGCTATAGGCGTTAGTACCTGCTTATAGGCGCATATAATGAGGCAACGTTTTTTAAGTGTCAAGTACTATTGTTTTTATTAAAATTATAAAAACATTATTATTACAAGTTAAATTTGAGGCCGATTTTTTACACACAAATCATTAAATTTCATCATTTTATTTTAATCATTGTCGAATTTTATGTGTAGTTTATACAAAGGGAATATTAGTTAGATGATATATATCAAATATTTCATATTTGTCCCGAAGCCAAAATAAGAAAAGCTGCATAGATTCCTCATATTATTTTGTTACCAATATAAGTTACATCAGAAGCCAAGTCAAATCTGTATTTATTTGTTCTAAAAAAACTTTACCTCATTTAACAAGAATGAAATCTTCCATTCATCATTACAGAAATTATGTACGAGTACCATGCAAATGCCAAAAAGCTGTTATTATTAATTTGAGCTACGACTTTATAATGTACGAAATAATTTTAATTACCTTTTGTTAAATAATTAATAAACTAAGTAATTCTGTATAACTATTTCTTATATATTGTTATATACGTACCACTAGCAAATTAATTTTAACATCAGGAGTAGTGGGCCTACATCCAATAACTACTTTAGATCGGCTTCTTGGTATAACCCATTCACCCATTGGCACAAATAAGTTGTCCGTGCCTAAAATTGTTATATACATCATCAGTTAAAAGAATGATTGAGCCCATGCAACTGATGATAATGTTTAAAAAACACATTTAGTTATTAAACATTTAAGCCTCACCATTAACGTAAATATAAATATAAGTGACATGGTCGGTGTTATTCGGTTCTTCCATAATATCATTTAATATTTCGCTACTATTCATCGTATTATCAAAGCAAGCGTAATAACCAACTGCATATTGGTCTACGTCGATCAAATCGAGCTCAGTTTGGTACAAGTACTCCGAGTCTGTATTGAGGCCCGTCATGTTCCGAGCTATCTTTTGGAACGATGCACCGAAACCATCTTCTCCCAAACTCTGTTGTTTAAATTCTACAGGCCTACGTCCTTTGCATGACAATGTGAAGTTTTGACCTCTTTGTAGAATTATTTCGTTTTCTGTTGCATTAATTATGGGACCAGATGTTTCTTGAGCCTCTGAAAAGGATAGCAAGGAATCACTCATGGGGTTCAACTACCTAATGCTTTTCCTTAACTAAAATCGACTGATTTTAATCCTGTAGGATTATTACAATAATCAGTTATATGACTTTTTCAAACGATGATTTGATTATTAATGTCGATTATTTATTACAAAAACAGAAACTTAATAAACCATAAAACTTATTATATATATAATTATTTGCAGTAAATCGTTATATGCCTTTCCTTAATAATGGCTGTTTTATTTATGTATTTTTTTTAGTTTGGTGCAACGATGATATTTATTTGTAACATATACAAAGAGTATATAAATGCTAGTGTCATAAGTTTATAATCCTACTAATTACCCTCATAAGCATTTAATCATGTCACGGAGACAAACATAAACGACCTTGTCATGGGCTAGTTTAGTGTTGTAAAAGCGATCGACGACGACGATGCAATACATCATTCAAGTACGAGAGGGGTGAGAGCCGTAAGCTGTAAGCTTATCATGTTAATGGATGGAGTTTGTAACATGAGCCCGCACACCTATCGAAAACACTATTAATTAGCTACAGCCACGTCCAGGGCGTGACGAAGGTGCGGTCAACATTCGGGAAATTAATCCTACCAATAGGATGGCAAATGAACCGGTCTGTCGCGCTCTCGCTGATAACAATTGATTGTATCAAACTCTGGAAAGAGCTACCAATTAAGTGATGAGGAACCCGTGGTTCTACTTATCAACAAATTACGGTCATCACATTAAGTGAAAACGATGACGTCTTTAGTGTCTAAATATAACATTAGCTAGGGATGGTTGTATTGTACAGACGACAATTCGGCTTTGTAGATTTCTGTTGAATTTGATTCCACTCATTTACCCGATATAATTTTGAATTTTTATTTTGAATTTTAATTCATAAATGTCTATTAAATATTTAATTGTATTGTAATTTATAGATATGTACTAAATGGGAGATGACCACTATCAGGACAAGTTGATAGATACTTAAATATAGATAAGAAACTGCAAGAACTGTCTGTCTGTTAGAACAAGAACTAAACAGTTCCCTTTTCAAGATAAAGCGAGCATTACATAAGTGTAAAAGTATTAAACTCCATCACTATTTGCTACATAGTTAATAGATATTTCCATCCTTAGCACCCTTTTATTGTTTTAAAATACAGACTAATCTAAGGCATACCATTTTGGGCTACTTATCAATCAACTTATGAATATGCATGTAATAAATATTTGTTTTAAATTATGTATCTGCAGCTACTGTTTACATTTAAACAGCTGCGGGCTAGATAAGAGATATCATATCAAAGTTAGATACTCTGTGATATCTACTGCTTAGATAATGTCTCTCCAAGTCTCCATCTACTCTACTATGTCTGTCTCTAGTATGCCAGTCTATGGTTTGACATCAAATTTAATTCTTTTTTCCCGTCGTTTAGTGCCTACTTCAAACCATTAAAAATGGAGATTTTCAATTGGGTTGTACGTTTTTTTTTTTGGTAAGGCAAATATCACAACTTGTTACCGTAGCCTAGAAATGTTTGCATTCTTTATACCTTCCATTTTGCCTTGTATTTAAGTTATATTTCCTAATACATCGATAAACAAAAATATTAAATCAACCTTACACATCGATAAACAAAAACATTGAATCTGAAATTTTAGGATATGAAAACTTTATTTTAAAGCTAGGCGTAACTAATTAATTAATCTGTGGCTAGGCTCTTGTCCAAGATTCCTTCAGACCCATATATAAAAACAAAGTAAGTATAATGGTCTACAAATACAAAATTCATTATCTGGCGAATTGCAAGATCCTAATCTCTGTCGAATTAGATCCAGGTAACTAATATTAATTTAGTGAGCTGCATAATATACCTACATACACACAGAGGCTCAAAAGCAAATTAATTGTAACACAAATGATCCAACTATGTACTAATACACGTGGCTCTTCGGATTTTTTTTTCTACTTATTTGTATTTATAATTATTCCATTTTAATTAGAGATAATGATTTGATTCGATAATTTTTATTTATACTTTTTATATTAGTACTTTTTATTATCCTCACCTCTTTTCGATAATTTTAATTTAGACTTTGGATTAGTACTTTATTACACTTACCCCTTGACAAACGGGCGGTACCTAAGTATCGCATAACAACAGTTTTCTAATGTTAATAAAAGTGATAGATACTTTCAATCTTGATTTTTAGAAACATCTAACAGAACTTCATTAGAAAATCATTATTCATGTCCCTATTAGTCTAGTTTCACGTTTCACTATAAAAAGGGTTTTGGAGGTCAGACGGAAGGTCGGACGCTCCATTGTGATAATAAATAGTACTGAAAATAGTACCTACGCAAAATTGTACCCTGGACTCTGAAGCGTAAGTTGAAAATAATATACATACATAGCATTCCGCCTTTACATTACTATTACGATAACGATCCTTACAGACCTCTATCGTTTAAGCTGAAGATGCAACTAGGAAACACGCTAAGACGAAGAAGTATAAGAAAACTTTAACATTTAACTGTATAAAACTTCCATACAGACTATTGCAATGTTTTCGTATAGAAATGTTGAAAACCGGACGTGTGAGTTAAGATATCTCTAGATTCACTAGACTTAAGTATGTACGTCCGGCACAAAATGTTTGAATGAGACGTTTCCTTTTAATTTAACTGTATCAAGTATTAAAACCATAACGTAGCTGATATTTGCTCGGCCACCCGTTTCTTTATGAGAGCATTCATTATTCAAAACTTTATGAGAGTGGAGGCGTTTTTGTTAATTTCCTATTAGAGTCTATTCGAATTTGGTACACGGACAAAATTATAATGATCTGAATTAACACATACTTAAACAAGTAACCATCCCAGACTTTCCATAGGAGCGAAGTCCCAAATTCTTATAGTATAGGACAATTACGCAAACAATGCACAAATGTTGCAGTTCATTTCGCCCTTATTGTACGTAGATACGAAAAATGCAGAGATGGTTAGATATTCTTGTCTTTCCAAGCGATAGATAAGAGCATACGAGGGAAACACGCTCGGACGAGGAGGAGATAAGAGCATAAGATGGCCGCAGTTAATTTTGTCATAAGGTCACCACTACAAACTGCTTTCCAATTTTAAAAATTGTGATGTTAGGATATCAATAAAAGCATTTAACATAAGAAGTGCACAGGAGTGTGAACATGCCAAGCAAGTGCATTGAATTTCTAGAAATATTTTAATTATTAGTTAGCTAAAAAAATCCAGGTTTATACAATTTGGGTGATTATTGCTTTCAATTCTAAATACTTTTGTTGGTCGTAGGTATTCACCAAAAGTCAGTGGTGAAATATAAGACTTTTATTGTTCTTTTAGAAATAAATCATCCACTCTGAAACCAAACGGCAAATCAATTGTTTATCATGTTTGTAAGGAATAATGTATTTAACCAACGTAATTCAATGTTAATGAAGGCGCCTATCTATAAATACCGACCCCGAAAGGTCAAGTTTACGTGAACAATTGAACGTTTTACATATAAGGTGCTTTTGTAAAAATACAAATGTAATTTTACTTTTGAATCCATATAAATACCTAGGTAATTTGTAATATGTATAAATACAAAAGATTTTTCTCCTCTTGATCACAAACTGTAGGGATTCAATTAGTAGTTATGTTATTCATTTCAGGATAAGAAGTAAGTTTCTGGTATTTAGTTGAATCTTTTTTGACCTTATGAAGAGTTTTCTTTATTTACCATGTCACCATTGCGTATTTTGTTGCCTTTAATTCAACTGTTTAACAAATCAACTTGCAACTTATAACATGATGTACGATCTTAGAAATATCATAAAAAAATACTTGAAAATAAGTACTATATAACCTGCTAAAAGTATGTATATTTCAAAATTCCCACTGTTTGTTATAAAATTAACATGTCATCTATCAAGCAGATGTACCTACCTACAGACCGAAACATCTGGCCACAATCGATTTGGTTTCGATAGTCGAAGTATTCAATTCTACGATGAGTTGTAATTTTCATTGGGATTCAGTCGCCCAGAACTCGTTACAAATTCATTAGGGCATTATAATATTTAGGTATTTACTTGCGACTCAGCCCGGCTTTGTACACCACCAACAATATTTATGATTGAGAACCTATTTATCAATTTATTTATTTTATAAACCTTGTTAAAACCATAAAGTAGCTCCTTTTTCTGGCCATATAATTTTGCATAGACCTTTATAATTACAGAACCAGAAATTGTTCCCTAAAATCAACTGTTTTTTTATTTACTTGGTTTGAAAGCGGTATTTATTTAAAAAAAAAAAAACGATAAAATACAGGTTATTATACCATCCCCATATGTCTTATCTTCTGATACATCAAATTGGCCAAACTCCTTCACAACTGAGGATCTAGGAGCGGCCAACGACGACGGGACAATCAACGTAGCTACATACTGGTCAAACAAAACTAATTAAACAGTCATACCATTTCGATTTGACAAGAAGAATAAGAAGAAGTTGTTACTGCCAACCATTGGTAGGACCTTTGCGACGGTACCCAAGTTCGAAGCCGAGTTAGTCTTTAAACCCAACAAGGATTATTAGTACATTTGCCTGAACTGAACGTAATTCATTTAAATTTAAGCAGCATATTATTAAGACTCATTGCTTTCCCAGAAATAGTAGCAATAAATTAGTCAATAAGTAATAAAATCGACAAATGAAATAGCGCATTTAACTGTAGCGTTAAAACAATAATAAGTAGCCCTACCAACCAGTTCAGTTTGGCATTACGCTCGTAATCTTCTTACAACACTTTATTGCGCCCATAAACACGTCCCGATTGTTTTTCTGTTCAATAAATGAACAATTTACGACTTTTGTCCATTAAAAAAGTACATTAGAACTCTGTGTGTGTTCAGAGTTCCCAAGGAGAGAAAACTGTGAGAATAAAATCTGATAAAAGTATAAACATACTCGAAATATTATTTGTACATTTCTGATAAGAGCATCTACAGCGGTTACTACTTTCTTTAAAATGGGCCACTCCTAAGCTATTTAGGGTTATTGAATATGCATTCGATCGTACATTATTGAACTTACTTTTTGACAAGATATTCAGTAGTCAGTTACATGCTCCAAATGGAATAATAATATCATCACACTAATGTAAATGGTGGATAACATGTCACAATCCATACTAATATTATAAATGCGAAAGTCTGTCTGTCTGTCTGTCTGTCTGTCTGTCTGTCTGTCTGTCACCTCTTCACGGCTAAACTGCTGGACCGATTGTGATGAAATTTGGTAGGGATGTAGTTAAAGACCTGAGGTCAAACATAGGCTACTTTTGGGCGCGATATAACCGAGTCCCACGCGGGCGTAGCCGCGGGAAACAGCTAGTAACAGAATAAATGGAACGATAATATTTAGCTACTGATGCCTAATGAATCATCATGTTACAAGTCTACTCCACGGATATAATACTCTAATTACTAAGAACTACGCTTATTATTTAACGTTTACTCATGGTAAATTGGGATTTCTTCATCTACAAGAAACAATTCTAGTTTGCTATATCCATCAGTCTCTCTACACAGGTGTTTTTGTATGTCTATCCTCACTTATATATTTTCCCACATTGAGATTCCTCAAACGATTTTTATCTTCGTTTATAAAAGAATTATCTGAACATTAGTCGCATTTCGGGCTCCAAAGAAATCAGCTAAATATATCCGGAAAAATGCCGAGATGAGAGACCATTACATAGAAAGCATTTACATTCCTAATTAATGTCTAAGGAATTACACAATTAAGCACGTATAAAGATAAGCTATAAATCTTAAAATTGTATCGTACCTATACCTCTAATGTAGCCACAATTTAATTAATTTTATAATACTAGTAACTGTAACATACGTTGACGCCTCAAGTTCAAACGTTCACACTAAAATTGCGAGTGATATCTGTGAATTATTTTGTGTAACAAATAAATGTATCCCGGCTGTCATCTAGTGATCGCCAAAGAAACCACTTTAAACGCTAAGTAGCGGTTTCGAATAAACTCGGACACCTGGATGTGCAAGGTCATTTGCCTTCAAGACCATTCGCTATAATAAATAAATGAGTAGGTATTTCGTACCTATTTAAAGTCTGTGTCTATGCTCTACAATATTTCGAGATTTAAGTAATATATATCTCCAAATACTACAGCTATGGTAAAGAAATCAGTCAATGTTAACGAAATGGTGATAAGAAATTCAATGTTTTTAATTAAATTTGTAAGAAGCAGAGTAGTAGATTCGTCAGACTAGCACAAGTATATGGCAGGAAAATTGTACGCAGATATGATAGATCTAATGTACAGTCATGTGCAAATAAACCTAACCCGAGTGACTATAAGAAGTTAACTCTACCTTCCTACCTACAAACAAAACGATATTACAAATGAATGATACGTACCTAAATGGAAGTAGGTACTTAGTTGATATGTTCCTATGACTTGGAATATTCATAGTATGCCTGTGATTATTGACATAATTTTATCACGGAAATAAAATATATAAAATAAGTATATACGATCGAATTAAGAAACCCCCTTTTTGCAGTATAAAAATGATAAAAAGAACAGGCCTAAATAAACATATTATAATAATTTTCTTTGTTTTTACAATATTAAGAAAATATAGAAATCCATTAGATCAAGTTGACACCCTGATATTTCACTGATACCGTTAGTGTGTGAGAAAGTAACACGCGTCATCCGTTGCAGATACTTCTTCCTCACAAACTTTATAATATTAATGGATTTCATTGGAGTTTACATTGTTGTCGTAAGTAGTACTAAGCTGACATTGTATTATATCGCCATTTAAGCGGAATCACAATAAACATGTGTGTTTTATTATCCTAGGTGATGTCATAGTTATTTTGATTTTTTTACGAATTCCTTTGTCAACGGCCAGTTCTTGCTATCAATAAAATAAATATTTATATGACTCTACGTCGAAATTTATAATATAGAAGATTTAATGAATATACCAAGAAAATATCAATACTCAGAAATAACAAAAACAACGGATGAACGAATGGATAGCATTGACGTTTTTCCTCCACTTTGTAGTTTATTCCGACTTAACCCGAGCAGTATTAAGAATGATGATTTTTTTTTAAATTTTCCTTAAGAAAAGAAACAAGACAAAAAGAAACCTTAATTTTTTTATTGTAATTTTCATCTTATGCAATGATACGCTGCCACGTCATTCGCTTTTGGTAGTTAGTGTACAATGATGTCTAACACTACAAGTTTAGTAAACAACCTAAAAAATTTGCTTTAGAACAGAGTTATTAGTGCCTCAATGCCAGCGTCAAGGTTATATTAAGATGACCTGGCAATATCATACCAAGTAGCCAATTGAATAATCAGTCAATCAAAATCACATAAAGTCTAGTGACCATCCTATCCTTTACAATATTTAATTTTATGAATATTCCAAAACATATTTAAATGAACCTTCACGTAGCTTTTAACGAGTCCAATTTTCTAAAAAAATTCGATTAAAGCGTTATTCCTAGAGTCATATTGGCTATATGGACTCCATATTGACTTACATGTATGACGTCTTATAACTATTGTGACGTCGCGCATTCTCCTACGGCGGTCCTTCCTCGCTGCCCCGCACCGCATCACCCGAGGGCCATATATAAGGCTGCGCGCGTCCACTGGAAGATCTCTTTCGGCTGATCTCACCATCTCAAGTTAAGTGGCTGGCTATTTCATAGCGGCTGCCTGACTGGATCTCGTGCCTACTTTGATCTCACGACCCCTATAATCTCTCATTAACGGTTATCCTTAAGAGTCTAACCTGTTGTAAAGTACAAATAATAAATATTGTGCGATTCGCTGAAATCTGGATTTATCTTCTCTCCTCACACATACCTTAAGTAATTAGTAAATTCTACCTACGTTATACTATGGACTCAGATTTGATAATAACAAATTCTGTACTGGCAATTCTGATATTCGTAGGTAGTTCTAGTAGACATTAATTAGACAAATTTTGTATATGTAGGGAATTTGAAAAAGGAAATTAAATAATGAAGTATTACATAACGAGCTAAATTGAAGTCAGTTTAAAAAATATATATATATATATATTCATAAACATTTAATTTTAGATAACTGTCACCTAATAATAAAATAAAATAGAGGTATAGTTGAATGGCATCGTCCACCACGCTTTCAAAAAATAAACAGTAATATTATGACTGCACATTTTGACTACCTATATAACTTAAATATCTCTAAACAATAATTTTGTTTTAGTATTGTTAACTTTTGCGTCTTCAAGGTTATTTTTGTGCGCAGTACCTACTCAACTCATACATAACACACAGCAGCTGTTTTAGCGAAAGATAGGTATAATACCTATTTTATATGTGTGTTCCAATCATACTTATATATTTTTTGTCTATCTATTTCTTTTTCTCCTTTAATCTTATCTTTATTTAGACAATATCTTATCAAATGATGTATATCGTTTATATATTATACTAGATTTAGTCGGTCATTGTGATTTTTATGAACTCAATAGGTACTTATTCTTAATTAAGTAGGTATGTATCTCTTGACTCATTGATAATATTATTTATAGCTATTATAATGAACCGGAAGTTCAGACTATCTTGAATCGAGTAAGCTGATTCATTCAAACTTCGCAGTCGATCATGTGGAAACTATAATGTTCTCGTATTCGTAAAATGCGGTGTGTATTCATCCGAATCCGTGACTCATAAGGCTGTAACGGGAGGCTGTGTCACTTAATAGTATACTTATAAGTAATTCTTGTTTAGAGAAGATACTGAATCACTTCTATTGGTATCATTGTAAAAACTTATTTTATTTGTAGTTATCTCATCAATCTCATCTTCCATCTTGCAATAAGAATGCTTTTTTCCATGACTTTTACTGACTAAATTTGCCCGAGATTTCATCCGCGTGGTAGATATATCTTTTTTTTTGTTTTTACACAATTAACCTTTGCGATTTTATTCCCAGTCTTTTTTACAAAAATAACACGTTACTAAAATGGAATAACTTCAAAACGAATATTCACATTATCGGTGTACTCGTACAGTGGGCTGCAGAGAAATCTGACCACCATGCCTCAAATATCGCTATTGGAAGGGGGTCAGATATCTCTGCAGCCCACTGTGCTAAGGTAAATTTAAACTTGGGTAGAATGACAAGCAAAGGGTTTGTCAATGTATTTATGTTATAATGGTAAGTACTCAGCAACATTCAGAAAGAGATAATCGTCTAATATCGGATTCGTATCGTAGATATTGATCTACGATACAAATCCGATATTAGATGGATTGCCATCAAAGTAGATCAATATGACAATAGTAAACAAACGTCTGGTCATGTCATGTTCCCCATTGTTAAGACTTTTACTTTAAACTTTCGTCCCGTAGACACAATACTCGTTGTAACGGCAAATGGGTGAACTCGTTTCACGTCTAAATATTCTTGATTGCCGATCGGCCGTCGACCGTTAATCAGGGCGTCACCTCCCAAGATAGATAACGTAAACAACCAGGTGCAATTGTTATAACAAATGCTTCGCCCTGATAGGTACCTACATAGAAAATTTAAAGGATATACGAAAAATATGTCGGATATATACTACGAAAAAAACTATATCAGAACACCGTGCGTGTCTTACCTAAATACATAAGAAATATTGATGGAAGAGCACAACTATAATGTAACTTCGAGCAAGAAATACTCGTATATTTAGTACTAATAATAAATGAATGATCAACTCCAAATAAAGGTTGCTTATACAAAATAAAAGTTCAATTCGGGTAAATGAGTGTATGAGATGTTATACCTACAAAAGATTCAGTTTATTGTCGAAGCTAACTATGACACTATGTTTACTGAATATCACACATATTTGTTCTTACTATGCAGCTTAGAAATCTTCGATTAACTCTGGTTTGACCATCGAATTATATTGTAAACCATTTGTTAATTCTACGAAAGTAAGTTAATTTTAGAACAGACAGAGATGTTTTCAGTTATAAATAATCTGGTAGCTGCATCACTTTACTGGCGAATGGTTTCAATTAGGATATCTTAGGCATATTAGGTTCTATAGATGCTATCAAACGTGTGCACAAAACCTGTGTTAGTGCAGTTCTGACACCGCTTTGACAGCATACTTATTTACTTTATAATACTTTCTTATGTTACTAGCGCAAGCTGTACACTCTGAAGACAACCAGGCATCTGGCTTACAAGACTTTGTACTTACAACAAATGGTTAAACAGAACAAGCCTTACATGAACTAAAATTAGTGACCACAATTTAGTCGAATACCGGCAACAAGAAGGCGCAGTGAGGTAAGATAAGTGTGTTGTTAATTTTTTTAAATTATTAACTAGACAATTTAATTAAATTTACATTATGAATAAAACTAAAGCCATTCCGATGCAATTATTCACACAGTGTTTTAATATTAACAAATTCAGCCCTGATCATGCTCATAAATACTACATGTATTTAAATTTTGTTAGGTAAACTTCTTTTTCAGTGTTAGAACATACTACTTTTATACTATTTTTATGAGGATTCTCCAATGAGGTAGGTATTTATTGAGTTTCTATATTTTATCCAAATGCCATGAACAGCCTATATTGTTTATGTTCGTAATTTATACAAAAATTAAAACGTACTAAGGAAATGATATACTTATTTTGCATCATTAAATTCATTCATGTAAATGAGTCATATGTATGTTTACATTTTTATTTATTTGTACAATTTACGCAGATGTGTCTGATGTCTTATAAACAAAGCATTCATCTACTTAGTACATTTAAGTTAAGGTAAAAACGCATTGGAATGGGCTTTAGATTGAGTGTTCCCGTGCAAACAATATAAAATTTTGATATATTTTTAATATCAAATTCACGATCGACCTAACGCTCCCAATGGTGCTCCCGATTGTATCAAGGCAAAAATTAAATATATTAAAATTCACTAGCAGAACCGGCTCAATTATAAATAATTACTTACAATAATATGAGCCAATTTAGCATGCTTCCAAGGGAAGATAGATAGGTGTATTAACAATAGTTATCTTAGCGTCAGCATACCAAAAAAATAATTATCAAACCTGTTCCTCTAGGTATAGTTGAGACCATTAAAATTATTCCAATCAATAATTTGATATTTTTTCTGCTTCCGACAGTCTTCATCTTTACTTTAGAAGTTCTCTATAGTAGTATCATACTTCCACCGTTACAAATTGGTGGAATTAAATCAACTCCTCGTAATTGCCCTTCTATTTTAAACCTCGTCTTTCAACGAAACAGAACTGTACGCACTAAGTGTTGCATAAATTACAATCACTGCTTTAGAAAACACCTTATTTCAACTCTGAGTCACTTCATTTGAACAATATGTACGCGTTTTAATTGTAAACTTAAAACGTGTATTTCCACTTCATCACATTTTGACTATAAACTATAAACACACAATCGCTGTTATAGATGAACTAAGTACGAATTGAATATTTGTAAAGTAAACTACGTCAAAAGTTTTAACAATTTTGTTTTTTTAAGTGCGATACGCGACGTGGTCTGTGCGACGCGACTGGTTCGCGGCATCAACTTGTTCGGAATGCGATGACGACATGTAGGGTTGCCTGTCGCAAGCTACATTATTCCACTGACATTCAAAACGCAATAAATAGCTCAAAACGGCTACTCAATGTTTAAAATAAATATTACGTTGTGGTATACTTAGTATAGACAATGTTTTACATGCCTAAGCATCGCAAGTCACTTGTGACCGCGTAAAATTATGGGTTCCGTTGTTCCTCCGATAGCTAAGGAAATAGTTTGGTTTTTAAAGTATTTAAATACATTGATATTTTTATCTCTTCTCTAAATACCCAGTTTAGGCAACTACATGACCTGTATGTATTAGCATTCTTAACTATAATTGTCAATAATTAAGTAATCCTTTATCTACCTCTATACTATATATTTTTCCACACTACAGTGTAAAGTACGAGTACTGGCAACACTTTTTAAGAGTTTAATATGGAAATAACTTCATAGTATAGTTAAGCTAAATAAAGGTAAGTTACGTCAATAGAAGACTTAAATACCTTGGTAAATTCACCAAATTCAAACTGTTATTTTTTTTTAAATACGAATGAAAAGTTTTGCCCTAATTCAAAAACTGTGCAACACAAACTGCATCAAAACAAAATTAAAAAAAAAAAATTCTATCAAATTATCTATTTAAGTAGGACCCTCATGTTTTTATGTCATATTCATATTTAGTATTTCTTTTGTTTATAATATATAAATATTTTTACCCTTGTACTCAATTTCCTAAGTTTTTTAACAATGTTTTGCAAATTTAAGTAATGAAGGCTGCCATCTGGAAGTCAAAGGAATCACGTCAGAGGCCAAGAAGCGGTTCCGAAGAACTAGTACCAGGGTGTGCATGGTCGACTAACCTTGTGAAACATACGATATGATGACAATTGTACTTACATGTAATAAATTATGAAATTATGTGATAATATCTAAAACTTAAATATTTTTTATGAAAATCGGGTTAATCTGTAGGTAATTAATAAACTAACTTAACTAAAAAATATGTTTAAATGACAGCAAATACCAAGTTATCTTACTTTCTGTTACTATCGAAATTAAATAATTAAGTAGATAAGTTTCAATATGCGTATTTTGTAAAGGACAATCTAGTTATTGTTTATTGGGGGAAACCCGAAAAACATTGTTGTTATTTTTTTCCTCGAAATATATTTAAGTCGAATCTGTTGACTGATATAAACATTTGGTATCAAATTAAGTAATGACCTACCTAAAATCAACTAAAATGTAAATTGTTAAACGCAGAATAATAACAACGATAATATTATAAATCGTATTAACGCACAAAAACATAAATTATGTGAATTTTCCCCTCAATCCTCATTAACGACGTCGCTCGTCCGGTCTTTAATTTAAAAATAATAATTTCATTATATTCATTTAATAAACTGATTAACTCAAATGTTCCAAATATTTACCGTACTACTTGTTTTATGAATGAGTGTAGTAAAAACATTGGCGTAGTATAAAAAAATATTTACCTACAAAATAAGGAAAACAGTCGATTAATTAGCCCGACGACCGACGTCAATGGAATCAATATTTTTTTCATTTTGCATATGTTCAAAATAAAACAACATTGGTTTATGCAACATTGAAAAGAACTAAACATTATCATATTTTATAATCAAATGTAATTAAATTTAAAAAAAAAAATAATAGACAAAAAACAAGAGTCAAGCAAGATAGATCAATAAATGTTGAATTAGTTATATTGTTATTATTATCTGTAATTTTTAAAGGTTAACTGGCCGAATGCATATAATTATAGCTAGTATCGTTTAAAACGAATTTACCTTATTGAAAGACGGACTAAGTCGCCATATAATTTTGTCTAATTGTCATTTTAATTCGCGTTTTGCTCAATTTTTTTTATACCTTTTAGGTATTAGTCGCTGACAGTCTATTTAGCAAATTGCTCAAATTGCATTATGCCTAGGACCGTTTCAGTCTATTAAGTAGGTTGCCTTAATAATCGCCAGCCCAAGTCGCGTTTTGCCTAAATGCACCTAAATGTCATTTTTTGAAACGCCAACATACAAACTTCTGCAATCTTTCCCGTTATATCGACTTGTTACCGTGGGAATTTCGGAAATTGCTCTCGAAATTCTCGCGGGAATTGACCCTTTTCTTTTATACAAAGTTTGTCATAACCAACACAAAAAAAAAGAATTAGGATCCAATTTGGTGCATTCGTTCGAAATCACACATGCCACGAGTTCATTCAAATGACAATAACTCTTTTTTAATAAACTGATATTAATGAAACAAACTTTAGATGTTCTTTCAAGTTAAAACATAACAATTGGTGAAATTATTCAGCAAATCGGTTCATTACTTTCGGAGATAAGCGTGATCATACATACAAACGGACAAAAAAATAATAATAAAAAAATGTTTGCTTACTATTATTTATTTTAAATGTCCCTCTATCCATTTCAGTCAAAATTACTAAATGTACAGAGAAAATATTTTTACTATTTTATTATAATGTATTGATGTATAGATAACTTACTTAACCTGAAGTTTATAACTTTTAGCGACTTCCGAAGCTCCAAAAAATACCTTAATTATATTATTTTTAAACTAATTCCAAAATTAATATATTATATAACATCTAGATCTATATAATAAGTTGATTTCAGCTTATTTTTTTATGAGAACGAACGAAAACAAGTTGTAGTAAAACAAAGAGTAAATATGAAAAATAAAACACAACGCAAACTTAATTAACCCAACTCATCACCAGGGAATTATTTGAAAATATGGCTAGCCCCCGTGGTGCGGGAACGTTGTTAGTGTGCAGTAATACGAGTAATGCGCTCGTTACTTGTGCAATTAAAAATGTGCATTATTGTATTTTTCTTTTACACTTTGTTTGTCAATGAACCCATGCACACAGATTACAGAAATGTTCTCGTAATATTTTTCTACGTGCTACCTTGCCTACAATATGTTTTTCAATTAAACTAAATAACTATCTAAAATGGTTGATGTTTTTTCTTTCTTGTTTATGAATAAATTGTTTCCTCTCTTTTCATATTTCGTAATAGGCGTCTTAGGTAGTCCTCTTATGGGCTGATTCTGACCCGTTTTTCTGTCCTAGAGGGTTCCGGATTCTGCCATATCAGTCGACATTGGGCACGGTACCAGTCATTAAAATAATGCGAAATCATGTTAATATGTCTTTAGTATCTTGCTGAGGCAAAACAATAAGACATTATGTTTAGTGTACTTATCTACTGCTCCGAAACCATATTTAACTGGCATGATGATGGAGGGAAGCAATAAATTTTTATTTTAGATAATTGGATAATTGTGATGTTTTTGTACGGAGTTTGGCTTATGTTTCATAATACATATTTAGTTTATAACATGTGCTAATTCAAACTATATACACCTGTCTACCTTATTTCAGCCGCTTCCGTTCAACAGGAAAGAGTTACAAACATCCATTACTCATCCCTTTGTTAACTTTTTCTAAATCCATACTTACCTACTAGTCCCTACTGTTATTATTATTAATTATTTTTAATATGAAAGCATGTCAGGTTTATTTTTTATGTGAAGTGTGGAAGGTCAAAGGCTAATAGAAACTCAGGCTAACGTAGAGATGCGCACGCCCTAATCACAAGATTATTTTGCAGTTTTTCCTTTACGAGTACAAATAGATGAGCCATTATATATAGGGATAAATGTTGTACAGCTATAAAATTATTGTTATTTAATGACAGAGGTAAAGAAAACATGATTGGTTTCTCAAAACTCAATTGAATGAATATACTTGCATACGTCATAACCTATTTTGATACGAGTTTACCATTCAAAGCAACATAAAGTGTAACTCTTTGATTATTCAAAGGTATAACTATATCATTATCTTTCCATTGATAGATTATATCGTTTACAAAATGTTGTTAGTAGTAATACAGTGACACATATATTTAAACTACTAGGTATACTAGTGTGTTGCTAACATCTTGACATGCTATAAGCTTATCTTTTCTCTTTTTGCAAGTATAGTGGCAACTGATGCCACTCGTAGTCATTACTCTGAAAGCTGTCAACATTTTACCACCTCATCCATTTTTTTATTTATCCCTGAGCATGTGAGCATATACCTGAAATGACACACTGTAACCTGTTAGCTAAACCTTTGGGTATTAGATAGTTTTTTCAGGCACAGACCTTCCAGTCCACATTTAATAGCAGCCTTCATAGACCACAGAACCGCACTGACTGAGAATCTTATCATTTTACGAGTATAAGTATAACACTAGCAGCTGCCTAGGGAACCGTTCCGTTCCCATCACAATTTCTAGAAATCAGTTTATAACTAACGTAATTTAATTTTTGAGATTTCGTATTCGATTGAGAGAGTGACTTTTCGCTACTATAAATATTGATTTACTGCGCAGGAGTTATAGTACAAAAGAGGGGAGATGACAATTTTTTTTTTAACAGAACCTAGCTACCGTAAGTGTATTGGGTTAAGGAATATTTTTATTATATAAACCTATAAAACGATATTACTCTACTATTACTAATCAAATCAAATGCTCTTTACGATTTTATTTAACCTTCATGTAATATGGTGGTAACTAAAATATTATCAGCTGATAGTGCAATCACAAACAAATACACTTTGTACAAAAGTTGATACGGCATCTCCCAAATTCTGTTATCTCTCGATTTGTGTTTATTTTGTGATAATGATAACGACACTGACTGATACATTAGGATTTACAATTACTTATTGCCAGCGCTGAAAAAAAATTGGATAGTTTGAATCTCTTACTTATAAATGGACAGAGATCTATAGAAAAAGAAGAACTTTGTCCAGATGAAATTTAACCAATAAAAAAACAAGGATAAAGGAAGGATGGAAGGAAAGGAGTTACGAGCACTAATAAATTATTCGTATGGTAATCCTTCATCTCATGAAATAAAATTTAGTCATTGGTCATACATTGAAAGCATATATTATCATAAAGTAAATTTAAACGTGTGGCAAGGCGATAGACAGTGAAAATTAATTTCCCAAATTGGCCTAATGTCAATTGTGGTGCACAAGGGCGCTGTAGGCAACGGAGGCCGGGGGCGCAAAATAGAGAACATAGGTATTGACTCTTCGTATCCAATATATATAACAATCACATACCTACTTGATCACGAGACCAAAATTTTATTTTTTATTTTATGACATAAAATATATCACTACAGTTTCTTTCTGTTTGTATTGTCATTGCAGCCGCAATTACTCTTGCTGTACAGATAAGCTTCTAATAACTGGTCAAGTGCGTTTTGGGCAACGTACAATATATAGTTCCGTTGTAGTCCTAGTATGAAAGTAGTAAGATCATTTGCGACATCTCATTATCAAGGAACGAATGCCTATACAGCTCATTATAGTTCATCAAATATTTTTATTTTTATTAAGGGTTTATCCATGTCCGTTTCTCTTCTGTATATTTCTTATTGTGTAGATATGTTGGGCCATGACCTGTCGCGTGTTGTTGAAATGTCGCTGGATATCGCTGAAGTATTACTTAACACAGTGTACAAAAAGTTGCCTAGACAACATACTTTTTCAAGGACAAACATTCGATGTAAATCCTTATAATGTAGTTTTTTTAAGACTTCTATTGCGTGGCAAATTATTTAAGTACGTTGATAAAATTGTTATAGCAATTTTTTTTTTAATTACAAAATTACTCACACGTACAAATTTGGAGTGTAAGTATATAGAGATTAAATAGTCACGGAGTTCTTTTTGGCTAGAACAATTAACAAAATTGTTAAATTAAAGTAATAGTTTCTAGTTTTTTACCAAAATAATCTTCGTATATATATAATCTCTTGTATAAAATTTAAAAACACTGGTGAGTTTTGTATGACCCGTATATGTAGATGTTTTTTTTACAGTGGTTGTGGTCTGCACGAAGGTTGTTGGAAACCTGACAGCTAATTACGATGAAACTGTTATGTTGTAGATATGTAGGTAGACATGGGTCGTAATGTAGATGCCCTCGCCGATGCGTCAAGGGATTTTCTAAAGGTCAACAACAGGTCATTTAATTCAATTGTTATGCTTATAATGCATCGGCATAACTGAACTATTTCCCCCATTATCTTTTTTAAATCTTGTGACGTAGTGCAATACGATAGACCAATTACTGTCGTGCCCTAGCTGCCCTTTCTCATGTACAAATAGTGATTTGGCTTTGCCCAACACTGACTCAGTCGCAGATTGTACTACAATTACTATGATCTTCTACAGTACCTACTCAATAGTGTAAAACCCTTACTGTCCGAACGTCCGATACTCGGTATCTCTGCACGAGGACAACGAGGTCATTCACCAACGGACAAAGGTCATTGATGTAGCATCACGAAATACACGCCTTAAATAGCAATGGACTGGACATGGACATGACCATTGTACATCACAACTTTATGATTAGTGTCTGAAATTATATTTCTTAGTGTAATAAAGAGTTGTTTTGTTATATCCAATCTGAATAATAAGAGACTCCCTTCATTTGTTGTTGGCGTACTGTTATTAGTCCTTGCACTTTGAGAAACGTATTCCCATGATGACAAACCGGCAGCCATGGTCGAACCATTATAAAGATGGCAGGGCAGACCTGGGCCAGCATCATGGCATTAACAGCATAATGGAGATCCATAGAAGAGGCCCAACAGTGAGCGTAAATATGCTGTGAAGAAAAAAATATGAAAGCTGCAGTGGCCTTAAATCCATCTCTTGGCTACTGGTATGAAGACAAGTAAATCTGCATATATGAACATGATCAGTTTGGGTGCAATTTTTATATTCAAAAAGTTGGTTGCGACTTCTTAATTTTCTCACCAGTAGGTAAAGTTCTTATAATTCCATCTTTTTTATAATTTTTAACTAAGGGCCTATGCTCATGTTACTTTTGCCTGCAATAAATAATTTTATTCATTAATTTAACGTATACCAACCAAACAGAAAAAAAAGATAAAAGAGCTTTAGTAATTAAATGCACCACCAGTACCAGACATTATGTTTATTATCTCAAAGCCGCAGGCGACTTGCCATTTTCCTGTGTTTTTAAATTGTTTAGTTCTGATATATGTACGTTTATTTCCATTCACTACGTATTCTATAATTGGAATAGGTACTTTCTTAATAACAGTTAAATTATTAATCTACTATACCTATTTTGATGTTAGGTTACGTTCTATCATTAAGAAATATGTATATAGTTCAGTAGTTTCAGTATTACAACTGAACAACAGATCAATTATATTAATCTTATATTAAGTGCGAAAGCGTTTATTGTACGATTGATAGCGAGCATTTGTTTTATCAACATTTTTATTGCAAAAATATGGCCAATTTATTGAACTTTCGCTTTTAGTGAAAAACCTGACAAGATAGTGTAGGCACATCCCCGATAGGGACACGCATTAATTTGGTTTATTGTAGGGGTGCGAGGCGCGGGCGGCTTGCTATTACGTCAATCAGGCGGGGTGTGTGTGGCGTCAACCCCCGTTTCTGTCTACTACGTAGGTACATACAAAACATAAACAAGTTGAGAAAACTCTAATTTGTTTTAACTGACTTTAAAAAAGGATGATAAATATTTTTTTCGCTATCTTTACACCTGGATAATTAATAAGCCATCTTCTTTGTTATCTCTAGATAGCAGTCGCTATTAATTTTCAATTTTAGTGATATTTTCCAACTTCCATAAAAAATATTACATACGTATACAGAGCGCATCACCAAGAAAAGTGCACCGGATCTGAGGTTATCCCGTTATTTTTTTATTATTCCGTTCGCTTAGTTTCCACGCTCAAACTACCTAAAATATTTTTTCTGTCATAATGTGTCTAAAATGTATATTATTATTTTTTTCAACATATGTTATGTTTTGTAGGGCGCTGATTGGCACGTTTATGTTACTTAAGATTTCTAAGGATGCAACTTTGAAATCGCTGAGGTAAAAGGAGACCCATACAGACTTAAAACAAAACTATAAAAGACGAAACTTACTAACTGTACTCATTCATTTATATAACTACTAATAAACCTAATGAAAATCAAACATGATAACAGTAAAAACCAAGCCGAAAGCAACATTTCTGTAAAACTAAAAAGACTTTCGCGGAATCCAAGTGCTGTGGTAATGACCCGTGACTTGCGTCACTGAAATCAATGTTAATTTAAACAAAGTAGTAGTTTGACGATGCCTAGTAACACGCGTGAGTGAGAGTAATTAAAAAATTTGGAGGTTCGTCACGCAATCATATTCAGAGCTTGTGTAGTCAATTTTTACTGTAGTTATTAAAATTGCTGCAATATATCTGCTGTAATTGTATTTTTCATTGAAAAATATATTTTATGGGTATCCTTCCCTTATTCCTCCTGTAAATAATTAACAAAATTTTACAGTAAACAGTGCGCAAACAAATAAACATGAAAACGACATAGAGCGGATATTGACTTTTTTAAATTGACAATTCCGATGAATTTAAAAAGTGAACTGAATACATGATGGAATAGACGAAGGAAATATTAATATGATGTTATTTAGATGTTATATTGCATACGGTTTGAATCACGTTTGAATAAAATTTGGAAATTTTTAAATAAACACAAAGAGAATTAAACAGCCAATAGGTTATTATATACACATCTTCTTTCTTGTTTCTTTTTTATTTCGGGCCATTGTAGGACCTTTAGAATATTAAACCAACAGGAGTGTAATTTAACCTTACTTAGACCTAAGGTGGTATACTTTTTTATGTGGTCCACTGTACATATAAGGTAAAAATCGCCTTGGTTTGATAGAACTGAAAGCCACTCTTATTATGTTGTTGGAAAGTGAATTTTAAAATAGTTATCAGTTGGGTAACAATTCGCCTATGATATCGTATTTTAAGGTTTCAGGCATAGATAAAGACCACTTTAGAGGACTTTTATTGGTATTCATCCCCTTTACTAATATTAGTCAATGTTGAAATCGTGTTTTTGATAGCAGAGGGTCGTGACAACCATAATCAAAATTGGCAGTTAGTACCTTCCGGTCAGGTCTATTCTGGCTGGTGTATGGCCTGTTAGGTGTTGCATTTCAAAGCGGCAAAGAGCGGTCCAGCGCGTTGGTGGTTTGATCGTGCTTAATGCCAAAAATCCGCAGCAGGTTGAACTGCAAACGTCAATGAGTTTAAAATATTTTACCTTTCGCCGTCCTCAAATGCTAACGAGTTTGAAAAAAAAATGAATAGCAGACCCTGGGCTCCAATGCAGTCAGCCGAGGAAGCTACTGGGAAAGCGCTAAGACGAGAGAGAATGCCAACGACTTTGTCCACCATTTGCATATTTATAATAAGTAATTAAAAGTATACATATCTATCTGAGGCCATCGGCCATAGTTGTTTTTGTCGAATGCGCCCCGCTTGTATGTATAGCCCAGCGTGGGTGAGCTCTTTGAAACATCCGTTAGGACAAATTATCACATCCGCCATGATTATGAAAAACAGTGATAATACAAATATGCTTTGTATAATTATTTTTAAATGGGTATTGCTGATAAAATGCCTGTCATTTCTTTTGTATTACTGCACATTTGTTTAGGCTATTTTAAGAATGCATTATATGGGTTAATTTTATCACAATATTTTTTTGCTTAACGGTGTGCATACTCTTTGCTCCTGCATTTCTCTTTCTTATCTCAGCGCATTCTCAGCTACGTCCTACGAACCCAGGTTCCGATAAAACGCAATTAAAACATACATACATATAATCACGTATTTATCCCATACGGGGTAGACAGAGCCTAGGGCCATAAGACCTTAGGCCATGTTTAGCATAACGTTAGTTGAAACAGAAAATCAATAGTAATGGATTGCTAGCCTCATCGTCTATTTATGATTCCATAATTGGCCGACTCCCTCAGTCGACTTTTACGGCTTGCGCGGGAAGAGAAGAAAATGGTACATTCTATGTTTTTCTTTTTCTCCCAGACCAGCATGCAAGGAATTAAAACATGACTAACTAATAAGAATAAGCTCCCATATATTCTTCTGCTCTATCACTATATACCTAGTATAAAACAAAGTCGCTTTCTCTGTCTCTATGTTCCTTTGTATGCTTAAATCTTTAAAACTACGCAACGGATTTTGATGCGGATTTTTTTATTAGTTAGAGTGATTTAAGAGAAGGAGAAGCCGAGGCGGGTCGCTCGTTTATTATATTGTCAACATCATAAGTATTTGATTATCCTCCTACAAAACATTCATTGTGGTCTTTTGAGATCTCAAAGTACAACAAGGATACTTAAATAAAACGACCAATGTAAAATAAAGAATATTATTATTTCCAATATTTTAACATGATAAGTTAGTATATAACGTTAATATAATTATCTCTTATAATTAGTTGACATTGTGAGCATTGATATTGTGAGTGAAATTAAATAAATAACTTATTTAATAAAATGATCACGTCTATCTATATATACGCATAGAGAGACGAATCTGTGATATACCTAGTAGGAATATAACACTGTCATCGTAAGCAAGCGCCCGAACAAAGGATTAAATAAATGGGCCGTACAAAACGGCTTTGTCGTTAAATTGTTCAGAAGCGAGATGTAAGTATGCAATAGTAAAAAAATATTCTTATTTGCGTAGTCTCTACAACAGTCAACGGTATCTAACTATATGAACTTATAAAATGTTCATGTTAATACATAATTGCATTTATTTAACACCGACATCTCGTGACGTCACAGCTGTGGCGGTGCGTGTCATGGTGGTGGTAGCATTTGCCGTCTTAGCCGCTGTGCCGATTTTCCTGATTGTCGTTGTAGTAGTCGTCTTGGAGATACCTCCATTCGCAAGTTGCTGCACTTCTGTTCCGGATCGTACCTCTTCGGTTGCTGATTGAGTTTTTTCATGAGCGGAAGCATTTTTAATGTTCTTTTGAACAGTTTGCTCAAAACCATTTCGTTTAATAACTTCGCTGTTACTCGCTTCATTATAAGTGGCCCCTCGTTCACCTTGCGCTGCTGTTCTGAGTACTCCATTCTCAACGGGTACCACTTCGTTATTTTGAAACTTTTCTATAAAATCGTCAGATCTATCAATAGTATATGATCCGCGGCGAGGTTGTTCTGGTATCCAGACAATCTCTTGAGTCAAAACTTCTTGTACAGGCTCAGGCGTGACCGTTGAACTTCGAGCATCGCTTTCTCTTAAATGGGTCACATGCATGTGAACATTCTGCACATTGTAGTCATTCGATTCGTTTCTAAGTCGGTTTTTAGTTTCATCTTTAGTGACATCGTTACTTTGTTCTAAAATTTCGTTGTCTCTCTTCACTTGACTGACTTTGTTTTGAGTCTTATGAGAAAAATGTTGAGAGGTAATTTTTTCGGTGACTTGTCTTTCTGCCGAGTGCCGAGATTCGATAGATTTTAACTGCCCTAGCAACGGCGAGTGTTTAATTCCGAATGTTATCTGTGGTGTCTTGCTTAACTGTACCTAAAACAAATATTAGTTTATGAATATATTTGTACTTTATTAAGCTGAAGTAACTTCTGGTCGAAACGTAACGAAAATTTACCTTTTCCGGCGAATAGGTGCCGGGTGCAGGAACACGAACGCGATCATCGACAGGCACCTTGTGACGACCAGAAATAGTGTATACCGGTGTGTCCAGAACTGATGGGATTCTGTACGTATTGGGAGCTGAAACAACAATATTATTGTGTATTTATAGGTATTATGATATTATAAATGAAAAAATGCTGAATTATTATTAATGTAGGTATTATATAATAATAATTAATCAAATAAATGCTAATATAATTTCAGATAGTTGATTAATTTAGAATGTTATATACTGTAAAAGTGTAAATAAAATCCCGATTACTGGAATTGAATAAGTATCTGATGTTTATAGTGTGTTAGTGGTCAAACTAGTGTACTCTTGGAATAAATAAAGTATGTTGATATAATAACGTTACAGGTCTGTAAACCTTGATATATATTTTTATTAGTAAAAGTATTTTTATACTCAGTAGTACCTAGGATGTTGCATTTCCTTACTGTTACTCTTTTCTCAATTAATTTATTTAATTTTTTCCACCCCTAGTTAATAATTTATGTTAATTATACCTAAACAAACTTTGATTGTTGATCACAGCTACCAAATTAGCAATAAACATGCATTATTTTACTGAGAATTTCCCTTAATATTTATTTTGCAATTTTATATTTGTAATCAAAAATCTTATTGTAAATTAGTATTCTTAGTCGAGCATTCATCAGATATTTTCGAACGCCCGTTAATAAATCGATGAAATATCACAACCGATGTTAGTGCCTTTGTTAAGTTCATATGTTTGCTTATAGTTCTTACCAGGCGTTTCCGCATATTTGTCTGTATGTATTTTGATACCAAAAGAATGTTGCGGGGAATAAGTTAATACAAATTTATAACCTTTCTCCGGATTATAAGTACCCGGAGCCGGAACTTTTAATCTTTCGTCTATTGGTTCTTTATGTCTTCCGGAAATTGTATACAATGGTGTCTTTACTGGTGTAGGAAGCGTGTACGAATTTGGTGCTGTAATTTTTAACATTAGTTAACATACAATCAAAAACTTAAGGAATATACTTTGCTAGTTAAGTGCAAAATTATACAATCAAAAACTTCTTAATATATACTATTAGGTGATAAAACAAACTCAAAATTTTTTACCTGGTGTATCTAGAACTTTCAAAGTGTCCGTTTTGATTCTAAACGTATATTGTGGTGCACTATGCATCAAAACTTTATCAGCCTTATCAGGATTGTAGCTATTTGGCGCTGGTACATTATCAGATTTGCGAGGATTCGTCTTGATCCTAAATGAATATCGCGGAGCATTATCTAGAAGAATCTTGTCAGCCTTTTCTGGATTATAAACATTCGGTGCAGGAGTATCGCTGATTTTACTATCTTTGCCTTTTGGAGACATAGTATACGCTGGGGATTTTTCTAATATAACTTTGTCTGCCTTGTCAGGATTATAAGCATTAGGAGCAGGATTATTGGTTGGCTTATCTTCTGGTCCTTTAATTCCAAAACTATATTTAGGCACTCCATCTAACATATAATGATATTTGCTTGGATCATATGCATTTGGAGCCGGTGTATTAGCTGGTAAATGTAATGGTTGCTTTGTCCTGAATGTATAAGCTGGAGAACTTTCCAAAAGCACTTTATCTGCCTTATCTGGGCAATAAGCATTTGGAGCTGGAGTCTCATTTATTTTTCCTGGTTGTCCTTTTCCAGTTATTGTATATTTAGGAGTACCGTCCAAAATATGAGGATCATATGCGTTTGGAGCAGGTACATCGGACAATTTATAATCAGGCCCTTTACCGGCAATTGTGAATCTGGGTGTCGTATTTGGTAGATGAGGGTTATAAACATTTGGTGCAGGAACTTCTGAAATTTTTCCATCAGGGCCCTTACCAGACATCGTAAAACTAGGAGCATTGCTAGACAAATGGGGATCATAGTAATTTGGACCTGGCATTTCGGAATGTTTTTGATCTGGGCCTCTACCAGCTATAGTATATTTCGGTGTATTATCAGGAAGATGAGGATCGTACGCATTTGGTGCGGGTACATCTGATACTTTTCCGGTGTTAGCTTTTCCTGCAAGTGTAAACTTTGGACTGGAATCCAACAAACGTGGATCATATGCATTTGGTCCAGGAGTTTCTGAAGGCTTGTTATCGTGACCTTTTCCATACATACTGTATTTAGGAGTACCATCTTGTAAATGTGGATCATAAGCATTTGGTCCAGGAGTATCCGAAGGTTTTGCATCAGGGCCTTTACCATACATGCTATACTTTGGCGCACTACCATGTAGACGCGGATCATATGCATTTGGTCCAGGAGTTTCTGAAGGCTTAGCATCGTGACCTTTTCCGTACATACTATATTTCGGAGTACCATCTAATAAATGTGGATCATAAGCATTTGGTCCAGGAGTATCCGAAGGTTTTGAATCAGGGCCTTTCCCACACATACTAAATTTTGGTGTACTATCAAGTAGACGTGGATCATATGCATTGGGACCAGGAGTTTCGTCAGGCTTAGCATTGTGCCCTTTTCCATACATACTAAATTTTGGAGCGTCATCTGGTAAATGTGGATTGTAAGCATTTGGTCCAGGAGTATCAGAAGACTTAGGATCTGAACCTTTGCCACCCATGCTATACTTTGGAGTACTATCTAGTAAATGCGGATCATACGCGTTTGGCCCAGGAGTTTCAGAAAGTTTTGCGTCAGGACCCTTGCCATACAAACTATATTTGGGTGTGCCATCTAATAAATGTGGATCATATACATTAGGAGCTGGAGTATCACTTGGTTTTTCTATTGCAGTTTTAGGCCTAAAAGTATAGGCAGGTGATGATTCATGAAGAATTTTATCAGCTTTATCTGGATTATACATATTTGGTGCAGGTATATTGTCAATTTTGGGCACAGATCCTTTACCGGCGATAGTGTATTGAGGAGAACTATCTAATGTATGGATACATCTTTCAGGAGCATATACATTTGGTGCAGGAGTGTCATTCGTATGGGTAATTTGATCTTTTACTCTAAAAGAGTATGCTGGAGATGATTCATGTAATATTTTATCTGCCTTATCAGGGCAATAGGCATTAGGTGCTGGGGTGTCAGGAATTTTATCAAAATGTCCTTTACCACTTATGCTAAATTTAGGTGCACTATCTAACATGTGCATTGATTTTTCTGGAGCGTATACATTAGGAGCCGGGGACTCATTATGTACAACTGTTTGCTCTTTAATTCTAAAACTATAAGCTGGTGAACTTTCATGTAAAACCTTGTCAGCTTTCTGAGGATCATAACTATTAGGAGCTGGAGTTTCAGATACTTTAGTCGTTCCTAATTTTCCACAAATCGAAAATTTTGGTCCACCATTTAACATGTGCATCGATTTTTCCGGAGCATATACATTTGGAGCAGGTGTATGTTCGATTTTTTCTACACCTTCTTTAGATCGAATTGTGTATGCAGGTGAACTTTCGTGTAAGATTTTGTCAGCTTTTTGTGGGTTGTAACAATTTGGAGCTGGAGTAACTTCATGTTTTTCTGCAACTCCCTTTCCGGCTAATGTGTATTTTGGTCCATTATTTAAGGAATGTAAAGATTTTTCTGGTGAATAAACATTAGGAGCTGGTGCATCATGCACTTTTACGATTTCTGTCTTGGTTCTGAATGAAAAAGCGGGTGATTTTTCTCTCAAAAATCGATCTGCCTTTTCAGGACTGTAAGCATTTGGTGCTGGAATGTTTTCCGTCCTAACAATTTTTTGTTTACTTGAAAATGTATGTTTTGGAGATCTAGTACGTTGAATCGCGTCAGCCTGAAACATAAAAAATAATAATGTAGTATATTACATTAACAGTACATTAAAGTATCAGTTTTAATTAATGAGTAGTTTTTAAAACAATGTACTACATTTTTAATCTAAGTCTATCTATAAAAAGGAATTTATATGTAAAGTACCTTGACTCAAGATGAACACTCGTAAGCAGCATGCAAGACAGAAACAATCAACTTGTTGAGTATTAAAATCATTTACATATTTTACTTGTTAGTTATATAATTGTAATCATAAAAAAAAAAACATTTTATACTAGTAAGAAAATTACATTTTCATTTAAGAGGATATTTATTAAATCAATTTTAATATTCATCTAAAGTAAATACTAATCGGAAAGAAGTAAAAGTATCTTTACTAAAGATTGATTTCAATGAAGCTAGCAGTCATGCGATGATGATTTAATAGCGTTATGATAAAGCTGGTTACAGACAAATGAGGTTAGTTTGCAGTTATCCCTTCTGGAGCTGGGTAGTGGACCGTTTGACCGAGGAACTGCGAATGTCGGATGCCAAAGGTATGTGCAGGAGCCCAGGGAAGATTCACGCAAACCTGTCATATATATTCACCCTTGGTGTTAGTAATTTTAACAATGTTATAGAACAGCATATTATTAATATAAAAAAAAATCTTTTATTTTCCTGGCTAAAATCATGAAATAATAAAACAACTGCATATAGCATCTGAATACTTAAAAAATATATCCACGCGATTTTACTGTCCGTGAAATAGAACAACTATCCCTTCGCAACGTACTTATAACTAGGCACAGACAATATGTATACCTAAAAAGTCTTCTAGTCATTATATAGGAGGCCCAATTGTTTATAATTTTCGCCTGTGGTGTACAAACCTTTCCTTTCCCTCCTTCTTTACTAAGAAATAAAGTTGTATATAAAAACTAAAAGTAATAAAATTCAAGGCGTTCAATGAAATTGACTTTTTAGCTATTATCCAATACTATTAAACGTGCAACGGTTTTCTGCATAAAACGAGCGAGGCTCGGTCACCCAAGTACTTATACTAAGTTAGTACAGATGAAAACTAAGTAGTGGATATTGTTCAATTTCACGGAGACAAATGATTTGTTAACACAATTAAGCATTTATGGTATTGTTAGATTAAAAGAGATAATATTTTGATAATAGAAATATAAGAATAACATATTTATAAATATGACTCTGATGGCAATGACGTACCTTTTCGGGACAATAAACTCCAGGTCCCGGTATAGCTGCGGATGGTGATTTCAACTCTCTTCTTGGAGCCATTGTGTAAGCTGGCGGCCTCTTCGTCAAAACAACTACTGCCTTGTCAGTGGTATAAGTCCCAGGGCCAGGCATAGGTGTTCTCCCTTCGGTTGTTTTCGCTCGGCCAGTGATGCTGAACGCTGGCGCTGCGCGTTTGCTCCCTTCTTTAGCTTCACCGAGTACAGGCGGCATAGAATACACGTTTGGCGCTGGAATGTGAAAAATGTTTCAGTTAATGTATGATAAAAAATGTGACCACCTCAATCAATCTGTTTCGTAGGTTTAAAGAAAATCGACTGTATGTAATCAACAGCACAGACACAGGAGCCATTTAAAATAAGTGAGGATCCCGATTGTCATTTTTATCAGATAATTTAAACATTTTGACAAATAACTACATTACATAGCCTTATTCATAAGCAGGGTTAGAAATACCACATTCCAGAACCCTGATCCACATAATTAAAAAATAATAATTTTGTTATCATTTCAAATAACAGTTTTTTTTAATGGAAAACTATTCAATTAAAAAAAGGTAGATATGTTACCAAGACAAATAAAAAAAATCTAAGACAATACGTGAACTAAACATTTTTTCAATGAGCAAATTATGTTGAATATTCTAGATGTAGGTGTGTGATTCATGTAACAAAGTTTATAAATAAGAAGGTAGGTATGTGAAGTAGACGATGAGACAAAAAATGTATGCATAAAATATAGATGCTGAAACAACAAGGCCTAAAAACAGATAGTTAAATATAACAGGCGTGATCAAAAGAACAAACATAGATTCTACAAAGTAAATACTGTAACGATCTCTTTCTACATAATGATAGCATTGAACGTTCTCGAGCACCTGGTGTTTTGCCACCTGGTTGAGGTGGGTTAACTCGTAAACCAATGGAGAATGCTGGAGCATGGTCTAACACTGCCCTGGAAGCCTTGAGAGGCTCATAGTCGCAAGGTGCCGGCGTTGGGGCCACCTTCATTGGTGGCCAGCGCCCGTGTAAAGAAGATGCAGGGGCTAACGCTCGTCCTGTTTATCAATTGCATTGGTCAACTTATATAAATCATAATATTACAAACATTAGTGAATAATAAATTATCAGTTGAAAAATGAGGCACGAATTTGTAAATATTTTTACTGGTTTGGCTACTATTAACTACTTATTATATGTACTAATATGAATAGTCACTTGTTATTTATCTATGTCAAAATTTATTTCCTTATTGTCTCCCCTATTCGTCATAAAATATTTTGTTGATCCCTCGACAACCGATAATTCAGACACAAAAGAAAACTTTGTTATATGTATAATTCCTGACATTATGAAGAAATATGTTTACCCAACTCCATGTCCATAAAAGAGCAACAATATTTACAACAATTTATTCCCTCCATATGATTGTGAAATCGCATTAATTTTTTTAGCTTTGTCTTTTTTGTTTCCTCCCATTCGGCAACCCTGACTCTACCGAACGTCTGACAGCTCGGGAGTACCAACTCCGAATCATATATATAAGTATATACCTATTATATGATTCGTCATATGTATGACTTACGCATGTAAAACTGGAATTGCAGATGTAAAAGTTTAGCAGATTTATTCTATCCTACTAAATCCTAAATTATACTACAATCAAAACAAATTAAAAATGTTTGTTGCTGTCAAAATCTCTTAGCTGATTTTCGGAGAAGTTATCATGTCGAACTTGTGGTAGAGCATTGGAAGAGTTTCGATGAAATGAAACTTTTAGGTACCATTCATTTTAGAATGATAACTAATTAAAATCATTAATAAATATTAATTTTAGCTGTTATGTTTAAATAAAAACGAAGCTTTATGTAGATTTTTTTATAAATTGTATTTTGTGATTTTATCAATGAATTAATCAATATAATTAAAATAGGTAAAGATGCTCAATTCCTTTCTAATAAATAACTCTTTTAATTAATTAAATTAAAATTGACTAAGAAGATATTATTAGGCGCCCTTTTTAATGTTATAATAGTTTAGACAAAAACAACTTAATAAACACTTTTGTTTCTTCACATTTCGACTGCGTTCGATTGGAAACAAAAAAAAATAGAGTTATAATATCATTAAATCTATACCTATTTTATACTGAATGACCTTGTTGTCTATCAACAATCTGTGGAGATACACAAAACGATATGGTAATGGCTTTCATTCCGCAACCGGTTTGGCAAATCTAAATACATATTAATGTTCTATATACAATTTGTCCAATTAACTTTAAAGTTTACCAGTTAATTCCAAGCATCGAATAATAATCACGGATTCACAGTAACTAGACGTATTTAAACGACACACTCAGACTTGTATGAAACAAGTTAGCACATATTGGTAAATGAAACGTTGTGGATGACTGAGCTTATGCCGCTTGAGTACATTCAGGGTCTGGCAGCGCCTACACGGCCAGTGAGTCAACGCCGATCACCTTCGTCCGTAAGTAAGTACATATTTGGAGATATCGGCTGCAGCGACTTCCAGTGAGAACACCCAATGCCATTCAAGAATAATCGAATAGCAATTCACGTACATATAATATGAATGAAGTCGTCGTACTGTCCTTTATACTAAATACTTACTTATGTTATAAACAATAATTTAAAATTGATTTCAAACTTTTAAGTTCGACTCATGAAAGAATCCTGCGTTCTTCCAATACTATGACCCTTGCTACTCCTTCTCACCGTACCGGTTTTCTCTCTAATTCTTTCGCTGTGACGGCTGTCAGACTTTGGAATAAGCTTCCAGAAACCATCAGAACAGCCTCCAGCCGCGCTAACTTCAAATGGCTTGCCTACAGGTTCTTACTATCACAGAACGTCACAGTTTAAGGAGCAAAATTAGGTAATAATTACGGGTACATTTTGAGTTGCTGCTTTATCTCGTAAATATTTTTCTGTCATATATATATATGTAAGTATATGTATGTAAGTTTATGTAAATTTATATTACTATTATATTAAACCCACATTACGATCTCTGCTTGACCCAAAGGTTGACTGTTATGGTAGATAATGCTTTTAGCATTAAGTTCGCCTATTGTGCTATACAACTGTATTTTGTACAATAAAGTTTAAATAAATAAATAAATAAATAAATAAAATTTCGTTATTCTTGAATACTTCATAATTGTCAACAAAAATATTTCAGTATTTTTTACTTAATACAAATAAATCCTTTTCATATATTGAAACAAAAGAAGATGGTATAAATTAGCCTATGCAAAATAAATGTATTCAATTACCTAAATGTCGACAGGTAAACATAATGTACTGAAAATGTTAATAGGCATAGTATAACAAGCAGAAAATGTAAACTCTGCAGACGACATCGCTTATGCTAATTATTACTGCAGTCGTGACCTAGTTGGACAAGTAAAATTATGTAAGTACCCAAGTATTCACTTACGAGTATGTGTCGGATAATGAATCACAAAATAACTAAAGCATTTCAAATGTGATACTTTTCTTATTAAGGTTATTTAAGTTCAAGCAACAAATATTTTGTCTTTGCGGTTACAGTATATAGTATTCTTAATTGTATAGCTTCAAAATTCCAGGCCGACACCTTAACAAGACTTGGAATTATTTTCTATGATCTTTACCTACCCTCAGCACTGCTTAAGAATGTCTTTTATTGGTGAAAATCAAATAAAAAAATGTACCACTATTTGTCTTTTGATTATGTCATAAGACATTACCCAAATTCGTAAAACAAACTCACAAAAAAGGTAAACGATAAACTAAATAAAAACCGTTTTGTGGGCGGCAGACTGTATAATTGATGGTAGAACAATATTTTATGTTTAAAGACAGCAATTATCCAGTAAACAGCAATTGTATAGCTACCTACGCTTTTTTGTATAGGCAGCCTATCTTAGAATAACTGTTTGGTCTATTAAGGTATCTCATGTGTTAGTCAATAAAGGTTGTGATTAACATTGATAATCTAAATACAATTTCTGCAGTTAAAACACATTTTAAATGTATTATTTTACATTTATTTTTTTAAGTGGTTTCAAATATTCGAATGCTAGGTCTTTCCTTTTGTCTTGCACTCGTCTCTACTGTTATATCTCAAATCTATTGCAAGTTCATATTACATTCGATAAGTTATATGTTACTGCATATTTAAATATAGTTGTCCTTTAAATTTCAAGTCATGATTTTTTGGCATCAATGTAACATTAGTAAGTACAACCAAGTAATCTTTTACTATCTTCATCTATTATTTTATCCTTACTATCCTAATTTTATAATTGCGAAAGTGAGTTTGTTACGCTTTCTCGCCCTATCATGCGAAAGAAGAAAAGGAAGATTAGTGTAGTAGCACTAATCTTCCTGAAATTTTGCATAACATACACATTGATAGAAATATTGAAAAGGACTTATCATGTCTAGGAATTACTTATAGGATACCTTTCATCCCGGAAAAAAGCACTGTTCCCGAGGGAAATTCACGCGGGCGAAGCCGCGGGCGTAAACTAGTTATATAATATATAATAAAGCTGAAGTGTGTGTTTGAACGCTTATAACTACTGGTCCAATATGAAAAAATCTTTATGTAGTTATAGGCTAAATAGTACATATACACCAAGAGCGAGTGAAACCGCGGGAGACAGCTAGTAGGAATTTATGAAAATGAATTTGCTATATCATAAACAAAGGAAATAACCATGGTTATTTATTACTAACATCCGACGTTAGAATTCCCTATGCATAGGGAATTCTATCGTCAGATGTTGGTACTGCCACAGATTATAGAATGCTAAACTAGCGTACTTACTGCCAAGTCTGATTCGCTTCGGTGGCTCGGCGACAAGCGACAACAAAGTTAGGCGCGGTTTATTAGCGCGATGTTCACTCGCCGATAACGATAACAGTCTGAGATCGACTGTGTAATGAAAACGCGACGTGATAATTGGACGCTAACAGCTTTTATTGAACGCTTTATTATGTAATAATTACAGCCGACCCGATTGCTAAGCCTCTCCATCGTACCTAGTCTGATGAGTTTTTCAAATTAGTACCATATGGTAGATAACAGATCTTATGAATTTATGTAGTAGTACAGAGTAGAAATATTGCTTTACGGGTAATATATAATTAAGAGCTTCCGACTTTAATTTACCCAGTCAACATCAAGTTTCAATTTGAATGGTTTAAATAACCTCAATTGTATATGTGAATGGTGTAATAAAATAATTGTTTCATATTTTGGAATATAGATTTAACAATTAAAACAATAACTGACAATAAAAAAAAATGATTTTTAAAGTTCTGACGATCTCCTTGACGTAATGGTTAACATGCCTGACTGGCGCTGCTCAGGAGGTTCGATCCCCAGTCAGGTCAAGGTAAAAAAATATATTTTTCTGATTGACCCGAGTCTTGGATATTTATCTATATATATGTATTTTATATAAAATATAATATCGTTGAGTTGGTATCCCATAACACAAGTCTCGAACTTACTTTGGGTACAGAATTAATAATAGTACTAACGTTAGCTTTGGGGCCAGCTCAATCTGTGTGATTTGTCACTATTTAATATATATATATATAATATTTTACCTTCTTAACATTGTCTGCTCTATTTTTCAAAGTAATTTTCTTAGGTAAATATTAATGGCAGAAATAAATCTAAGGACTTTTTCTACTAAATAATTTATCAACTTTATTAAGCGCAGAAGGGGCTATACTATATTGTCAATATAGTCATTCAAACGACGTTTCAATTACTAAATTTATTAAACAGCGTTCGACTACATTATTACAATATCTTTTACGTCAAAACAATATCAAAAATGTCTAACCTGACACCCAAATTATGTGACTAACAATGTAGGCAGCCAATTTAGCTAGTAGTTTTGTCGAGGAATTCAAACTGAGCACGCAACCCCCTAGTGATGGCTTCAGAAACCATACAATAAACAATATAATGGCTTTAAGTGTGTTCTCATACTATTTTAGCTTATTTATTTTAAGCTTCAGCGTATGTTTTTTAACCGACTTCAAAAAAGGAGGTTCTTAATTCGTCGGAATGTTTTTTTTACGTATGTTACCGGATTACTCGAAGAAGCCCAGACTGATTTGAAAAAAATATTTTTTTAAGAGAGTATACTTTCCAATTGGTCCCATATTCATCAGGTCAGGATCTGATGATGGGATTATAGATAAATCGAGGGAACTCTTCAAGTTTTGTATTGGACATAGGTATTTTTTGATATATTCTATGTTAATAAGGTGAGACGTAGGTGACAAAAACAATTATATTCTCAACATTTGAAGTTTTTTTCGTTATTTATTTCTTCTTCACCACTTCAACAAACAAAAATATTAGTAGCTAACATAGCAATGTAAGGTTTATTTAATTAATTTAAAAGCTAATAATGACTCTATCCATATTGCAAATGGCTCGCCTTATTAAATAAATGAATTTTTGGGTTTCTATTATAATATGCTTATTTTTATTTAATAATATATTTAAGTGGATAATTCCATTATTATCAAGACCTATCAACAAGTCATTGAGTATAACAAGTACCTATAAGGCTTTATCTACTTACTAACCGTTTGATCTACGGGTTTTAGATAAGATAACTGTGGCTTTGAGTAGCTCTAAAATAGCTAGCAGAACCTGTATGGATGGAATCTATTTTTGTATACTTCTTACTATTTTACTAATATTATAAAGAGGAAGAGATTTGATTGTTTGTTATCATTGAATAGGCTTCGAAATTACAGGCCCGACTTGAAAGCTCATAGTTCTCCGAACGAAATACTGATATGTAATTTATATACATATGAAAATAAATAGCATGTCCCTACATTATAAAATTCTAAGATATTTAAAAAATATATTTCTTTCTCTAAAGCAACAGAAGCCAAAACAACAATTTCGACAATTATGACGATTTAATGCTATACTTAATAATGTAAGAGTAGGCTCCATTTTAATGCAAGAAAAATAAATATGGATACTTAATTCAAAATTCTATGTTGACAAAATCAAAAGCTAGTTTTAATATTCCTAGGTAGCAGTAAGTTTTAATAAAAATTTGTGCAAAACCATTCTACAAAAATCCTTTCGTCTACCTAAATTGTCGAAGAAGGAATATCTCTGAATAATAGACGATGTCGTCACGGACAGAAATATACATATAGGTAAAACAACAACGGTAGGCAGCCTACCTATACTAGGAACGGACATTATCACATGGCCATTTTGTGCATATAAATACTATTTTATGTATAAAAGCAATAGGATGGAATGTTTAACGTAATTATCTATTGCATCTGTAAAAGCTCTTCATGTATTATTGTAAAAAAGGAGGTTGTTAATTCGATTTTTTTTTATCATTTCATAATTATTTGTGCTTCACTTCTAGATTGATCCAATAAAAAATCGATCATTCCCGCTATCCCCCACTTCAATTGCCATAACTAGTGGCCAAGGGGAATGATTTATATAATTTGTGACCTTAGCCCCGACTGGAGGACAACGCCACAACTTTTTAAAGTATTCCGATTGTCCACCACTGGTGAACAGGCATACAAAATTTTACAAATGACAACGGGACAGAAACCAAGAACCTTTGTTTGGGCTACCAAAATCCAGTTGTTGCCAGCAACTTTCGTAATATCATCGATCCATCTGGCCGCCGGATGTACAGCACTTCGCTTTCCTTTTCTAAGGTATCACTCCGTTACAGACTTATACTTAATCTATTTCATCTACTGCTACCTGGATTCCTATAACTTTTTGTACTTATTAAAAACCTACAATAACATAACCAAACAAGTTTTGTCATTTTATGCAAGCTTAGTGTTATATGTTTGAAGCACAATAAAATCATAGTAAAGCCTACCTTTAGCAGTCATTCCTTCTGTGTTATAGGACGCGGGTCCCGGTCCTGCTTTGGCGTTGGCGCCCACCGGATCAAGCTTGTGGCCGAATGTGAAGGCTGGGGCGCGTGATCTACGGGATTCTTGAGGAGGTTTACCTGAAAGCAACATTTTAACATAAAACCTTTACTTAGGTATATAATGTTTGATTGTTTGAACTCGTTCAACTCTGAAGTCCAATTATCAAAAAGTTTAAAGACTAATAATAATACCTACAGACCACGAAAAAAACCACGGGGCATAAATCAAACAATATTTACATTTAAATTTACAATCATCCGGTTGCGATTATTACAAACACTCTAGATACAAATTTAAATAATACTTATCCAATGTATTTTTAAACGAAAAGGAAAGCTCTAATAAATAGCAAAAAAAATATTAATCGTCTTTACATACACGGATTGTTACAAACTGATATAAATGAATATCTTTCATAAAAATTTGCTTAGTACGATTATATATGGTGAATACATGGTGTATTATAAGCAATAAACATTGTCTATTTATATGTTCCTTTTCAAGATGTATAATATCTCGTGCACTGATTGAGCTCACCTTGGACAGGGTCAATGTTTTCGCCTACGGCCGCTCCAAATACGGTGTAATAAATTCTAATTCGTATCACCACACGTAAATATTGCACGATTATTTATAGTTCACATAACTATCAAAACTTTTAAACTAGTGAAATTTATAACTGTTACAAGTAATTTATCTACGGCTGCATTTATAACATTTAAAGTTTAGCTACCATAAAGCACGAGTGATCTGCGTAAAGATAAATACGGAATTGATTTTTCATTTGCAAAAGAGTGGTGAGTGCCGGCATTATTTGTAGAGCACATTGATCTCTTCTTATTTTTGCTGGATAGAGTTTATATTTTCCAAATTCTTTATAAACTTTTTTTTTCTTGCTATTCATTTATGAAAATCAAAGTACATATACAGTACCATGACTTTTTAAAGCTTTACTAAAAGTTAATCTTACTACAGTCTTACTCTAAATGCAGGAAAAATAGTGACACAAATTTGAAATCACAATTCAGATCTACTAATATCGTTGGATCTATAATATTAGCTAGTTCTACAAAGCTAGATAGTGAAAATGACGACAATGTCACAGTTTATATAATATTAAGAAAAATATTTTCATACTGGACATGCCATACAAATTAAATTACCAAGTACGTTGAGTTTTTTATATGAAGAGTTTATTTTTTTAATTATATACTCCACAGATAAAATTGTTCAGTATCACGAACCGAGTAACATTTCATTATGATGTTTGGTTATTGTTTGATAACTATCCAGCGAAAAAGCAGTTAAAGTCGGTGGGTTCGAAACATGATGTCATGTTATGTACAAACTAGCGGCGAGGCCGAGGTTTGTGGCGGCGAGTCGCGATAATCTCGCGAACCTGCGGATGACATCAGCCAGGGAGGTAGACCAACAATACGGTGCCGAAACTAATAACTCACACAAAAGAAATATCCATTTATAGAGTTGTCTACACAATGTAGTGTTGACATGAAAATATTGTGTTTCAGCAATTTGCAATAGTCGGGTTTTTCTCAGTTTGTTGATACATTTTGTTTGTATACTCAGTTGTTTTATTACTGTTTTTAAATATTACTAACTAGCTTCCGCCCGTGACTTCGCCCGCGTAGATGTCGGCTATTGCGACCAAAACTAGTCCATCCTCTTGGTTTAAGGTATCCCATGACAAATTTCATTCAATTCCGCCGTTTCGAGGTGAAAGATGGACAAATATACGAACACACAGTGTGTGTGTCTGTATGTTTGTTCACATTTATAATATTAATATATGGATAATACATCATAGAATTAGTGATAGAAATATAATGTAATAAACATGAACTACAAAAATAAACTTTATTGCTTTTCCGTTCTATATTGTCAGTTATCGCGCATTACTTATATAAGCAATGCCTTGTTTGTATACTGTAGTACTTATGTACAGCATATACTTGCGATTTCCTGAAGCATTATAATCATACATTATGCTTCAGGTATTACAGATTCTCTGACAGTAAGCCCATGGCAATAATCGGAAGAAAATTGTACTGGGAAAAACCCCTGTATTCCAAATTTATTTGGTAGTAGGTATTTAGGTAATACTGTACTGTTAAGCTAATAACAAATATACCCAAAATTTGCATAGGATCGGGATCAGAGCTTCAAGCACCCGCTATAGTGTAAGTAAAAATCTATTGCTGCTTTATTTTATAAAAAGTAAATTTGATACGCCAACAAAAATATCAAATACTGAGAAATATAACCAAAAAATAGATAGTACATTTGGATAGTTAGTCTATTTATTTTGTAGATTTTAACTGCTTAAAGAGAGATATTTATTCATTCATTTACAAAGAGTGACTACAACATGGGGGTCTTCAAGAAGGGCGTAAAATGATTCCTCCAGGGTCGGCAACGCGCTCGCAATGCTCCTAGTATTACAGGCGTCTCATAGGCTGCGGTTACCGCTTCCCATCAGGTGGGCCGTACGCCTTTGCCTACTTAATAGTATAAAAAAAAACAATCGAATCGATAATCTCTTACCGATCAAGGTAGGCAAAGAAACAACAGCTGGTCCTGGACTGGCAGCCTCGGCAGCAATGGGTCCACGACGTTTGGTTGGTGTCCACGGATTCTGCCGGACTCCCATCAGGCTCTCACAAGGGTAGATTTTCTTCGGTAGAGATGACGATGTCCTCGTTAGTCCAATAGAGCGGCGTGCGGCGTTTATAGCCTATTAAAAATAAAAGATTATAGAATAGCACATTCCTAGTTTTACTTTTAGCTACTCTTTGGGTGAAATGTTAATAATACCTAAAAAAAAATATACACTTACTTTAATTTAATTTTTACAAAAAAAACGACATATTACGACATCCTTTGTTATCTAAGTTCTAACATTTTTTACCTTCTTAGAAGGTTTTACACTGGATGAGACCGGAAGTTTAGATCTAAACTTCCTATGAAAAAATAATAACTTGAAACCCAATATAACGCAGGAAATAATATCAAGATTGACCATGAAATAACGACTTGGCTGAAGATTCATATCTCAAAATAAAATATAATATTTCGTAGTTGGTCCTACTCAACACGTTCTTATTATTATAGCTTATATAAATTAACAATACCTAAAATATTTTAAAAAGACATAGGTACATTTTTCTCCTATTCAGTTGGTATATTCACATGTTATTCAATATACTTATTGACATCCATGCCAGCCTGATTGATGAAAGACATAGTAACGCTATCTTTATTAGTGTAATATTATTAGATCAACACGAATAGCCCAAAAACAAATCATACAATGTACTGAGCTTGCCTTTTATTTATCCCAAAAAGGAATACCTATCTAAATAGGCGTGAAAGCGACAATTTAATTAAAAATTTAGATGACAATTTAAGTGACTGGAGATTATTAGTATTATTATTTTCATTTTATACTAACTGTAGCCTGCGACTTCGTGTGCTAGGGCTTCGTTCCCGTTATCATGGGAATTGCTCCGGAAATTCCCGCGGGAATGGCCTGGGAATCCCCTTTTCTTTTAAACAAAGTTTGTCATGACAATAACCAACACAAAAAAAAAGAATTATGCAATTTGGTGCATTCGTTCAAAATCACATGCCTTGACTTCATTCAAATGACGATAACTTTTTTTTTAATGAACCGATTTTGATGAAACAAACTTAAGATGTTCTTCCGACTTAAAACAAAACAATTGGTGAAAGTTTGACCTAAGCGTGATCATACATACAGACGGGCTAAAATTCTAAAAATATAATAGTGTATAGATCTAAACAATATTTCAAAATTAAAGTAAACAACTTTTTACCGATTTGGGAGTCACTGTACTCATTGTAGTACCAGTAGTAGATTTCATGTTGAGGAAAGTATTCGTTAAATTAAATAGCTAAAAATGGTTTTGTGCAATTTTAAAACGTTCATTAGACCTTGTAACGTAAAGAACTAAATCTAAAAAATTAATAGCATTATTCAAAATCTCAACTAAAAAATCCAAAAACGTTTGTTATGACATTGCCTACCAGAATCGTAAACATCACTGAAAACTGTACTTTTTTTTTATTGTTAAGGAATAAAAAGGTGTTAAATGTGTAAAGAAAATGAGTAAAACTTTTTGTTTATTCATAGATAAATTTATTTGAACTTATTCCTAATTTCCTTGAAACACATTATATCTGTAATATTGTATAATCTGCATGTAATTTAAGGTGCAATAAAGTATTGAGTATTGAGTATTAATTTATTTTGTAGACCTACTATAAATAGGTACTCGTACAAGCAACTATTTATAAACTTAAACCACTGAACCAAAATAGTCGAAATTTCGTATGCAGATGATGAGTCCAGTGGGGCTCTTGGCTACTTTTTTGGCGCAATATAGAGGTGCGAATGAAACCACGGGTATCAAATAAAATCATAGATTAATTTGAACTCGAGTATCTATCCACTGTCATTGTCATTTTATTAGGCAAGTCTTATTTTTTCACGAATACTGCTTCTTCTTTATATATTCATAATGGCTATATGGACTCTATATTGACTTTGCCCAGTACTTGGCCACCTTCACTGCCCGGTAGTTTGCCTCGTTCAAGTCCCCCATTGTGCAGGAGACAGGGCATCTAGGGCAGGGCACGATAGAAGGTGAACCATCGACTGCACCGTGCCGCAATCATATAGGCTGCTATCAGAGAAACCCCA
Source organism: Apomyelois bistriatella (assembly GCA_947044815.1). NCBI lineage: Eukaryota > Metazoa > Arthropoda > Insecta > Lepidoptera > Pyralidae > Apomyelois > Apomyelois bistriatella. Next base: position 8,127,224 of record OX345693.1, read on the forward strand.
CCTAGCACGGCTCTACCAGCCAGGGACTTTAGCGGTACTCGAATAAAGTGTTTTGAACACTGTTTTCCATTTCTGTTTTTTTTAAACCTGTTACACTTTCAATCTGTTTTCAAGCAAACCCTGTTTGCCTTAACTGTTTGTGTAAGCAGGGATTTTAGCTGAAATTGTTTTGAACATGATTAAAACACTGTTTTGATCTAAAAAAAATGAACCTTTACAAACGGTTTCAAACAAAAAACGTATATCTGTTACAGTTTCAAAAGTGTTTGAAGGTTATAAACACCCAAATAAGTGTTACAGGAATATATCTGTAACAGATTTAATGGGTAACCCATATGAAAGTGTTACACTTATTATGGTGTATTTGAGTCCCTGCTCCCGGCATCTCCCAACACCTGTCCGAAGTCTGTTGAGAGACTTCCAAGTTGCCAGTAAAGGTGACTACCAGAAGGGAGTTTCTCTGACTTTAAAAACATACTAGTTTAGCGTTCGTTACGGTTACTATTTTTTGTTAACTATTTATTAGCATGTTACAGTGAGATGATAGATGAAGTCATGACTATTTTCGTTAATTATGCAATTCCGTTAGGTATGACGTATGCTATGACTATAATACTTAATTAAATTTTGACATGATTAATAATAGCCAATATACATATATTTTGAAACATGTTCTTACTTAATATTAATACCTACCTATTCGTACCTGTCTAAATTCAAATACTTCTATACTTTATTTTATAAAGGACTAGCTTTTGCCTGCGGCTTCGCTCCGGTGAACTTCCCTGAGGAACTGTGCTTATTTTCCGGGATGAAAGGTACCCTATGTCCTTCTCCTGGTTCAAAGCCACCTCCCCACCAATTTTCAGCCAAATCAGTTCAGCCGTTCTTCATTTATAAAATGTGTAACTAACACACACGACTTTCTTTTACATATTTAGAATATTGATGAAATCATCATCATTTCTTGTAGGTGTCACAGTCAATCGACCATAGATAATAATATAATAATAATCCATTGAAATAATTTATACCTACAAGTTAAAAGTAAATAAATATATATACTTAAATATTAAAAACTTTTAGTAATTGCTAAAAACCTAAAATCTATCTACACAAATTAATTTTCCTATATTACCAGGGAACATAAATAGGTATAATCATCAAATATTTTTCTGCCATTTCTGCATTGGGTAACTCTTCCTGTATAAATGAGGTGGGAACTTTATGAAAAGGAAACCTTACCCAATCTGCCCATGCTGTTGAAGATGTCTTCCTAAACATAATGTTTTCGAAAAAGGAACCTTACAAAAACGTAATCTTTAAACGATATTCTACGAGAAGTAAGTAGTTTTTTACATACTCACTAATTCTTCTAACTAATTATTAATAAATGTTCGCGTTTAATGTCACAGACTAGTATTTGCTAGTACTTAGGATATAGAGGGCTTGGATTAACAAATTATACCTACGTCTGGTTCTTCAGTCATGTTAATGTTTAAATAAACGTTATTTAGTTCTGCCATGTAAATGTTTCATCATAAAAATCATTGTTGTGCAACAAATAAGATAGCTAATATATCTAAATTTGAATAAATCAAAAATCCATTACCTTATCACTGTAGGTTACCTACTTAAGTTCACTATTAAAAATTTATTACTTATTATTTTTTACAAATAAATAAATAAGTACAAAATTATTTTTTTTAACACTTTTAATAAAATATAAAAATCAATTTTATTATATTTATAATGTTTTCTACCTCTTATGATATTTTTTTTTACCTTTGAAAAGGTATTCTAATAACTAGCAGTCCACCCCGGATTCGCCCGTAGTACACACATAGCATATGTCAATTGGGACAAGTGAGGCTTTCCAACAGTAAAATAATTTTTCAAATCTGTCCAGTAGTTTCGAAGCCTATTCGATACAAATAAACTATCAAACACTGAAATCTTTCCTCTTTATAATATTTGTAAGTATAGATAAATCATGAAAATAGAATATGTACTTAATTTATTTGATAACTTCTTTCTGAACTTGTTTGAAAAATATTTGTCAAGTACAATCAGATCTAAAACAATCTTCTATATATATAAAAACGAAACCCGTTTTCCGTTGTCACGACATAGCATGAAAACGGCTTGACCGATTTGGCTGATTTTTTTTTTGTATTTTTCTAATACTCTGTACAAGGTTCTTACGGAAAAAAATATTAAGAAAGGCGGTACGAAGTTCGCCGGGTCAGCTAGTATAATTATAAAATGAAAGCAACACGGCCGATTAAAATGTTTAAGCTAGCTATAACTTTGCCCACATATCACCATACTCAATCAGGACATCGATCGCCATGTATGGAGATGGCCATCGTTTCAAGATACATACGATTTGCCCATTGAAGGCGCGCTATCATAATATGTTGGTCGCTTTACCTCATACGTACAGTAGAAAGCTACTATCCCTTTTATGGTACAAGTGACATAAATTCATGCACTTTGTGGCCCAATAGGCAAGTAAAATTAAAAAAAAATCTAGTGTAATTCATTTACAATTATTTTGATTTCTCAATTATTTCCTTAAAACCGGACACTGAGTTCACGATTCTCAATTAGGGAGATACCTAAGGAATAAAAATTATAATTTGTCAATTTTCAAATTTTTGGTATAACAAACACCTCTTGAAATTTTAAGAGCTTATTTAAAACTTTTTATATTATCGGTAACTCGCAACGTGATAATGTTCTTTTGTGAAATGTTCAATTATCAAATGTAAAACAGTCAATACAATTTCCAGTAAATGAACAAACAAAGTATATGACAACAAGAATACTGCGATATTCTAGTAAGTACAATTATTAGTAGTTGTAACGAAGGGAGAACAATGACTCAATATATTACTGCCATCATAGCCAGTAAACATGGGCTATAGTTGATCATTGATGCCGCCTCCGCACTCCCACAGCACTCCATCACGGAAAGTGATTTCGCATAACTGCCTACGTGCTTGTGTCACTTTTTGTTCCGTGACACCACACACCACAGACACCTGCCTAAGATTTTTATTTTATTTTATTTAACTCTATAGACTTTTGTTGACAATTTGATTAAAATCCAAACATTTTTCTATCGTTAAATTTTAGTTTCCATTGTTATTTTGATCAAAGATGAGAACTTAGAGAATATGCCAACTGCGGCACTGCGCATATTCTCTATGATCTTTTTCTCTAATGCAAAAATCTATGTTTTGTTTCGCTTCTAGCCTAAGGGATAATAAATAGTCCCATCTTTTAGGTTATTTATATTCCTACTTTAATATAAACATTAATGATTTAATGAATTATTTCGCAATAACTAAAACGCAAATACAATAAAATTTTTGTTAAAAATTTGACATATTGCTAAAGTTCAATGAAAAATAAAAAAATCAGCTTAACAGCCGAGTCAGCCACAGAAAGAAAATGCAATTCAGTGCCAGGGCGTACGAGTCGCTGTCGCCGTGAAAAATGAATAAATTGCTATCTGGGCCAATCGCTTTGTGTCCCAGAACCTTCGAGAATTACACTTTTAGTAAATTTTTGGTACATTGATTTTTTAGACCGGCGATTAAATACATTTATTTGCCTTTTGGCATTCAAAATCTTCTGTTAAGCAAATAAAATACATAGATTTCATATATTGTCGATACGTCTTAATTCCTAAGAAAGTAAATACTGAGCCTAAAGTGGTAAACGTAAAGGTATATATTAGAATGGACAAGTACTTAGTAATACTTAATTCCTTTTATCGATCGCTCACTTTTAAGGATCTTAAATAGTAACAAAAGCTATAATCACTACATAGTATAAAAAAGGTCGCTTTCTCTGTCCCGATGTCCCTATTTAGGTAGGTATGCTTAAATCTTTAAAACTACGCAACCGATTTTGATGCGGTTTGTTTTTAATAGATAGTGATTCAAGAGGAAGGTTTTTATGCCCATGTGAAGCCGGGGCGGGTCGCTAGTAATTTATAAAGTTGGAATACGGAACGTTTATTCTACAAAATGTTATAAATTACTCGCCTACACAAATATGGAGCGAGGAGCGTTTTCTCACAGAGAAATTACCCACCATGGTATTGCTTTATGTCTCTCACAACTAATTAGTGGTGAACCATTGTCCACTACACCTATTAGGTGCTTTATAAACGTCTCGTCCAAACAAATGCTCATTGATTGAGATGCGTCAATTAAGATGACTTCATCTCTTAATTTATAGAAAGATAATTAATGCATTTATCAGAAATTATCACTGAATAAATAATTTTATACAAATATCAACAAACTGGGCCTTGCTATATGTATAAGCTCATAAACCAACGTTATCCATTTGTATGTATCGTCGTCGTGTCAATTGAGCTCATTATCTATAACCTACCGGTAGCTAAATAGGGCTATCAACATCAATTGTTAACAAGAATGCCTTCATCTAGATTAACAGTGTGAAGCATCGCCCCAGACGATGGACCACCTTTTGACGTGCCCGGCGTGCCCCAATACCTGCACGCTGCTGGCTGGAGTACTTATACAAGGCTACAGAGAACGCTGTAAGGGTGGCCCAGTTTTGGGCATCTTAGGGTAAGGTGAACGCTGACACGCTAAGAAGGAGAATAGTGTGATTGAAATAAAAAGTCCTAATTCCTTCCTCTAATAGTTGATCAACTTTAACCTATCACACTTCACACTAATATTATAAAGAGTAGTAAATATTTGTATTTTTGTGAGTAATGAATAAACTCAAAAACAGCTAGAGCGATCTTGATAATTATTTCACTATTATAATGCTGCGTTATCTCTGGCTATCGTATATACACATACCTACATGCGAGAGAAACCGCAAAATATAGCTAGTTTTTAATGTCTGTTTTGCACTATAAATAAATTGTAGTAATGTAATGGAAATCCAGTCCTCATAATATATGTATAATATTATATAGTATAATATTGGGTTGGTGTATGTGTTGGTGATAACCCTACTCTGAGTGTTGTCATCGACAATTTAGCAACGTGTTCAATGCGACCTGTCTGGGTCAGGATACTGGAGAAAATTTACAGCAGTGATGCTGATTGAGCAATGAGCCACAATCACTAAAAGCCATGGTTGTACTGTCTAAGTAAATCTTTAATCAAATTTTGAATTTTACTTACTACTACTAGAATAACAGACTTGACGCTGAGGGATAGATAACTTATACATATTTTAAAAATCTAGTTACAGGTTGTCAATGATTAAACTCTCCACTAAAAACATTAAATAAGTAGGTATATTTTTATCAATGGACAGTGTTGTATTGCCCGCGGCTCCATCCGCGTCGGAGTCAGTTATATTGCGCCCAAAAGTAGCCTATGTTTTACCCCTGGTCCTTAACTATATCCATACCAAATTTCATCATAATCGGTCCAGCAGTTTAACCGCGAAATATTGACTATCGCATTTAAGTATAATATTAGTATGGATATAGAATGCATATGTCTTGGTGATATAGATATACATATTCTCTTTAATCACTAGTCATTTCTTGCAATCGTACTAGTGACAAGGAAGCTGAACGTAAACAGTTTAAGAGTTTAAGGTAACAATCGTGTTTGTTAAAAAGCATCTAGGAAGTATTCAGATGTGCCATAATGGTTAGTATTGAAATTCAAATGAGTGTAGACCAAATGTCAAGGATATGCAGATTGAGCAGTAAATTTGGAATCACTTAATTTAAAAAATAATGTATCAGCTTGTCTTAATTTCAACCCAGTTTTTTCACTTAAATGTCTAATATAATTAGACATATACCTATTGTACTTAATGCTGGCCTCCACAAAAAAAAAACAGCTTGCAAACCGAATTACCCCTATACTAAATATTTCTTATAATAAAAACCATGATGATGAGTACAGCACTCGATTTTTTTTTGTAGACACTATAAAACATAGTCACAAGTCACAGTGTTAAGGTCGTTGTAATAAACAACTTTGTTTATGACCAATAACAAAACACTTTAATCGGAAAACTGCAATGTAGATAGCAGATATATAGGAATCTGACATAACGACCCGTAAACCCGTAAAAGCATAAGTGTATTTGTTAGTTTGCCTTGTAATTTTCTCACATAATCCTGTCCAGTAATATTAAAAGTTAAATTGAAACTAATATTAAATGAACTTAGTTGAAATAAATATCGTTCTTAATGTTAATAGTAGAGACAATATTTGAAGTATAGTATTGGCGTCTCAGTTTAATAATTTTTACTTTTATTTGCCCACAATTAAGGTAGGTACCTACTATTACCTACGTATTCTGTGGTTTTAAATGGACGAGATGTTACAAATTCTGGCACATGATTTAATCATGTTTGATTATTTTTTTTGAAATTTATGGAAAATTAACTGCCACGTTTTTCCTAACATGAATGCCTAGTATAAATACCGATTCCTATGTACCTATGTATGAGTAAAGGGTAAAATTGACCAAATTTTGGATACATAGGGGCTGACCAGGCAAAGGAATTAAAAATATAAGATGGCGTGAAGACCTCTACCACTTTTAGATCACCTATGGGGAGGTCATTGCCAAGAAGGGAAAAACATCTTTAGAATATAAAAACACCTATACTCTAATGGAGAATTATTTTTTTCCATAGGTAAGGATTATGTACTCTATCTGAGTAGGTGTTAAACGATAAGTGTAAGTAAATTCTGATCGAAATACAAACAGTAAACATACAAACGCGACTTGTCCATGTAAATATAAATTTGATTTTGCTTACATAATTTCAACTCTACCTTTTTAAAAACTAATAATTATAAACGCAGAACTTTGGTCTTTACCAAAGGTTATTTTTAGTTTAGCATGCCTGGCTGACGTAAACCCTCCTTGAAATAGAGAAATCTCTGTTGATCTCTTGGTCGCCTTTTACGACATCTACGGAAAAAGTATTGTATACGTCATGGTTAAAAAAAACAAACTGATAAATTGTTTCTAATTTACAATGCAAAATAAAAATGTTCTTAATGAAAATTCGGAAAATTCCTAAACATACGTATATATACCTACTTACTTAATTGTAAGTTCTCACAAAATATATAAAATTTTCTCACCTGTTTCGATATCGCTTGTTATCACTGTATTTAGAAATTTTATTAGAAGTAAGTTTAGTTTCGAAAGAAAAACAATATAAAAAGGTTAACGAGAGTTAAGGTTTGTTTACATTATCAGTACAAATAACGAATTCGATCAGCCGTGGCTGTCGTCGGGTTGTCGCGTTGGTTCGGTCCTCGCGGTACTGCGGTCGAGTCGAATGTTGTTTGGTTTCGAAGCCGCCGATTACCACGCGAGGACGAGTGTCGCGTCGCGGGTTACGCGTGGGCGCTAAAACCAGTCTCCTTGGTTACGTGACACGAGACGTCATCTGCTATTTTTTCTAATATTTTTTCAATATAATAAGGAAAAAACAAAACAAGTGAGAGCAATCTAGACTCTACTTTGAAAAAATATACTCAACAATGATAAATTAACTGAATGTTTAATTAAGTCTTGGGCGAGCGAGGGTCACCCGTCGCGTCGCTCCCGTAGCATAAAAATCAAATGCGCTTGGAATTTGGGTAGGGAAAGAAACTTGCGTGCAATATCAAATTCATTTGTAAGGTTCCTAACCAAGAGATAAAATTACCTAAATAGTGTCCAAAATATTTCGAACTACAAACGCGCCCAGAATTCCAACCATTTAAAAAAAAACTTTATTTAACAATTTTATTTTATGATCATAAAAAATAAGAAGTAAGTTATAATTAAATATCAAACATTTCTTCCATTCTGATTGAGTAAGGCACGTCATGCACGGAAGTCCAGTTGACGGTGTTGGAGCGGGCGATGACGTCATCAACCATCTGGTTGCGGAAGTCTTGCCAGCGGCGTTGGGAGACGAAATCTTTAAAAAGCTGCTTTTTAGTTGGTATCTGAAAATATATTTTTTATTTTTACTTAAGTCATCCTTATAGTCATGTTAAAGGATTATGCAAAAGTTTAACTTTTAATTCAGTTAATTTTGTCCATTAACTCAGGTCCATTGTCCATAACTCAAAAGGCCTTCCCAAATATTGTATAGTTCAGATTGTATATGTTTTTTTAATTTTCTTAACATGATCTACAGCCTTTTTAAAAATGAACACAAAATTATATGATTGTTTTTGTATGTATTGTAAAGAATTAAATAAAAATAAATTATCTACTTCGGTGTTTTTCACAAGAACCTAAGTAAATCGATTAAGGTTCACCAACCGAGCTGCTTAAAAGCAGTGGGCGATAGGTGCGTGAGGGACACAATAGGAATTGACTGAGACGATTTAGGACATGTCAAAAACCTGTTTTGTGAGCCATTCGTACCATATAAAATAATTCACATTGATATGCCTACGTGTATATAAATTATGTAAATTGATTTTTCGCACTAACATCAAATAGGTTTAACACTTTGACTTCAATATCGCATAAGTAGATATTTCTAAGATGTGTTCGATTCAGCTCAAAAAAACTTGCTCCTAATAAAATTTGGACACTGGTGAACTATGCACACTGTAGAAAGTCCGAAGGTGGAAGGTTCAATACGGGAAACATACTTCCAGATTACAACACATTCCAGATTAATTGCAGCATTGCAGGTTTGAATTACTCGATTGTCAGATAAATTGTATCCCTGTTAGTATCCCAGCTGGATTTATCTACTCCCTAATGTGTTATCAGATTGACTGCATAGTAAAATATTAGTTTTTATTAATTTATTATATAAGAGTTATACCTAGCTACCTTTTTCTCCAAATAATGTTGTATGCGGGTCCAAATATTAGCCGTGTTGCGTTGCAGCAACCATATCTTGGGCATCAGCATGCAGTCTACGGGAGTTAGAGCCACGATTCGTCGGTCGCGCATGTTCTCTCCGAAACCGAAGCTTGCACCAGGATTCAGCTGACACACCTGTATCATAGAGAGACGTGGTAGGGGACAATGAACTATTTTCTATTGACGTTTCTTCTGTGAAAGTTTGTTGTTTCAAAACGTTACTTGTTTGTTTGATATCTAATCATAATGTATTCAGAGTTATTAAAGATACCTCATAATACTTAAAGAGTTATTATCACTTAATCCAAAAATATTTTTTATACGTTTTTATATACACACCTAATTATATAATATAAAATATAAGATACCTTTATTAAGTCTCCTTTCGCTTCTATACCAGGCTACCTCTATTACCATCATTATATAATCTTATTATTTCTCATACCCATCTTTTCCGTTCTTTTGTCGGATTTTTACATTGATGGGACGATAAAAAAATTTACTAGTACAAAATGCGGTTCTGCTATAATTTACAAAACTTATTGAAAAACTTAAATATTTTTTTTATATTTTTATCACAAATTTTATTTTTTTAAACTTTATTGCACTTTAAAACAATACAATAGGCGGACTTAATGCCCAAAGGCATTCTCTGCAATAACATTAGCATAAGAAAAAAAAGTGTATCAAACCTGCATAAAATATGTCTTGAGATTCGGTGGCTGTTTCTTAATAACTTCGGGTATAACGCTTAGCCTGAAAACAAATCATTTTTATCAATAGAAAATTGACGAAAACTTGGATTTTGGTTTATAATGTAGAAAATACCTTATAGATTCTCGGGGTAGTTCTGTTTCACGAGGGAAAAGCACTTGAGATTTAGCATTAATTTCAGAATCAATAATTGCCGTACTTCTTCTCATTATTCCAGACACCGTCCCCGTCTTACTTTCATCATCTTTTATATGAACGGTTTCTTGTTTAAATTCATCAGATCTTGGTCGTTTTATAGAGGATTTTATTATAGCACTTGCTTCGGTATCGGATTCCTCCGATTTCTTCATCTGTATATAGCTCTTATCTTGTCTAGAGCTTGATGCTTCTGCTGAAGATCTACTTTCTTTGCTGCCTTTATTCAAATTTTTATAAGCGCCAAAATATTTTTCATCAAAATCCTGTTCGCTTTCTTCCACAGATATCTGGAATTCGTTTGAATAACCTATAGAATACTATATTAGCTGTATGGTCTCCGGCATAGACTGCCCCCTTTCTTTTCGTGGGAGTCGTAAGTAATTATAGGCGATTAAGGTAATGACAGAGATTTAAATTTACTTGCTCCTCCCTGATTGTCACTCACCAACAAATGCAGTGCTAAGAATGATTGACGGCAGGACGGTCAAAAAACTAATGTAAAATATTTTAAGGATCATCACTTAAAGATAATAATGAGTTATATAGTAATTATAAATCACATTGTATCTACTATGATCTATCCTTTTTTTAAACTATGTAATAGTAACATTATCTAAGATATGCCATACTACAAATAACTATGTATTATCAATGTAGCATACGTACGTACATATGGGTCATACAGAGTGTAAGAATTGCGTCCTAAATGAGTTTTGGTTATCACTTGAATGGACTCAATCATCTGACAACGACCTGATAAAATAAAGTAGACAAAATTGGCCACTCCCACGCCGTCCCCTAGCAGGGTCTCATTCGTATCATACGATTTCATTTTAGCCACAATGCAACCTTCGCGACGGGCAACCTATCAACAGAGAATAGAAGATATTATTACCTATGTCTAATTATTAATTGATAGTTTTACTCGTATTACGATGAGACATGACCCGTGTTTGAGCGGCACAAGCAAGATTTGCATTTCGATGAAGATGCTGTGTTGGATATGTACAGTATCATGGATAGGCTGCATAAAAACCCCAAATTCAGCAGACTTCATGTTCATGACACAGCAAACAACTTCAAGAGAATCGCCTATGGATGGATGCTAATGGCCTCACAACTAAGGATGCCGAAACCCGGACGAAGTGGAGAAAAATTAAACAGGAAAGCGGACCCTGCATGTGCTCCGCAGCAGTCAGCTGAGGAAGCAACCGGGAAAGCGTTAAGATGAGAGAATATTACCTGTATAACTAATTGTGTTGTTAAAGGACTTAAAAATAGTATAATAGTAAAATGATTTCTGCTAAAAATAATAAAAAAAAATTTTTTTTGTTAAATTAAGAAATTGATGCCCTACTTGAACACTCAAAATTGAGTACCGTTTGAGTATTCGGGCGTAAGTCAGCGATACAGGACGCCAGCTGTCGATCATCAATAACTGCGACAAGTTCCGAGTTTAGGAATCTTACCTCAGAACAACAGGTCAAATGACGACTTTACAACATACTGAGTATGTCATATTATACAAGCAATTATGATTTACCTCGTCGAGAGCATCAAAATAAGTAAAAGCAGACATGGCATCCCGCACTTCATCCCATTGCTTCTGCACGGAAGCCATTAGGACGTTTTTGAAGTCCTCCTTCATCAAGGCCAAAAGTTCGCAATGATCTACAAGGAGAAAGTCACTATCACTATTTTTAGAAGATTTCTGTCTGATACCCAACTTAAGAGTGACGTCAACTGAACTACGTCACCATGAGTAGTTTGATCGATGAAACAAAGGAAGTCTTCTTCTTTGTAATAAGAATGTACAGTACAGTCAAGGTGGGTAGTAGGAACGGAGATAGGTGTCGTTGTTATTGGGTATCCTAGAATATAATAGAAGTTGAAGGTCGTTAAACAGGTAGTAATGGTTTTAATGCGGACGTAAGTCTCTAGGATAACACCTACTTGCAGCCTACTACTTGTGAATTGAAATCTAAAAAATCTGAACAAGAAATTTAGTGAATTTGGTATCGGTTCTTTTTCGAGCCAGAACCAATCACAACTAACAAAAAACCATAAAGGCCTAGATACCTTACTTATATTTCTATATAAAAGAAAAACTTACTTATCTGAAAAATAGTTAAGAATCGAGTTAGTGTTGAATGATTGTATGCATGATGCATCATTGATACATATTTTCTTCCCTTACTAGTAATATTATACCTATACAAAATTAAATGCTAAAAGAACTCAAGATTGTCTGATACCTTTTGAATTAAATCCAAAAAAAATTATTAATAGACCTTGGGGAAGGACTTAGATGGCTTCTTATTGTTACCGCAAAAACTAAATTGCCAAAATTTACAAATTCACATCATATGCTCACCCGCAGTGGTACATGTAGCAGTCCTTGGAATGTTATGCAGCAAGGAAACTTCTCCAAACATATCACCTGGATGCATGACCCCGACATCAATGGAAACATACTGCTGCAATAGCTCGTCGAAGATCAGCTGACTGACAATGACGTCACCAGTTACTATAAAGTACAGGGCGTGTGCTTCATGGTGCTGACGAACTATAGCTCTTCCAGGACCGTAGTACTTGAAATAAGTTACCGCAGCGAGTTTCTTTTTGACGTACTACGAAACAAAACAGTATTTTTATGGAAACTTCTCCATAAAAATGGCTATCAATTTGAACTCCTATATTAGGCTTATAAAAGTTTGCTTGCAATGGTAAGCACAATTGAAAAAACATAAGTACTTACATTCGGGTATCGCTTAAAACACTTAAGGCCTCCAATTATTCGGTAAATGTATTTCTTTTCTTGTTCCGTTCTTTCTTCTGCGGGTTTATTCAGTAATGCTTTATCCTAAACAATTTGTTATTTTGTTATTATTGGCTTTGTTAACATATGCCTAGAGAGCTTTATGGGAAGCATAGGTTAATTGTCTATTACACACAAAAATGGATAGGATCCATCCTTTCTCTACCTAAGTAGGGACTCACTTGCTATATATTATTTAAGCCTTTGTAACAAAGTAGCCTGCTTGAATAGACACACACTTACTGCTGGATAGACCTCACTTCTTCATATTCTCCATACAACTACCTAAGCCCGATCATAGTCTGTTTATTACTGTAAAAGGCCTAAAGGTGTTGTTACGAGTTACGAAAGTCAATTCAATAGGCTACGATGAAAGCGCGCCCATCGTACACAGTCTAACTAGTAACTTGACTGCCAACTCAAAAAGAAACAATGATCTCTTTCTAGTAGACTTAGGTAATATTTGTTTTTGCTTGTTTTGTTCTACCAGTTGCTAGTACTTCTCAGCCACATCTCAGCAGTAGTCCTGGGGTTAAAAACAGTACTACCTCCGGTCACATCCTGCCGGCGTAGAAAATTTCAGCCATTCTATCTAACGGTTCACGAGATGAATTTATACTTAATGTACCTGAACGAAACTAACAAAGCCTTTATCTGGATAGATTTTCAGACGAGTACCTACATAGTAGTAAATTGTTGATACTGACATGTATATTAAGAAGTTGTTTCTTTTTCGCTTTCCCGCGCACAGCTTGTTCCACTCTCCTCTTGACATCTTCAACGCCTTCGTAATGATCTACTGCTTCGATCAACCAGTACGTGTTAGCCATCACTAACCGGCCGAGCGCACGGAATTGACATTTTGCTTTGAACTTCTTTCTCATTAACTCTTCGGGATCCTTGATAATTAAATATTATAAATATACAAATCGTATGTAAAAAAAAACTGTTTATATATCGTTGTGGACATAAAAGTATATATGTCATTCGTCAAGCCGCCGCCGGTATAATTAACAAAATGGAATTGATCACTGGTGATAATTCGTAGTGTTTTTAATCACCCTATTGTGGAAATGTTAACCCCATTGTGGAAATATTTATATCTGCTGAGATGGAAGTATGGAGGCTACGATGGAGTTGTAAGGAGTGTAACAGAAATATTCGATTTAAGGTGATACCTCGGTGAACACTAGCGCCACCGTCATTTATAAATCATTACTCCCTGAAAACACAAGTTATCAAAAATCTCTCTGCTATAATTATGGTTCTGGATCTGAAGTTAATTTTAATTATATTCAATTATTAAATTATAGTTCCATATAGTTACAAATTTCAAAACTGCTAAAAGTCGCCGTTTTAAGCAATAATGCAATTTGCAACTATAGGGAATTATAATTTAATATGTTTAAAATTAACTTCAGTTCCAGAACCTTAATTGCAGCAGAGGGATTTTTGATAATTTGTGTTTTCAGTGAGTAATTATTTTTAAATGACGGTGGCGCTAGTGTTCACCGAGGTATAACCTTAAGGGACTCTATTTTAGGCACATTGAACTTTGAAGTACCTAACCAGCTGAGGAGTATAACTCGGAAAGCGCTAAGATTAGTGTAACTAATCTTAGCGCTTTAAATAAATATTCTAGTATTCATCCAAAATCCAAATGAGTCGTATAGAATCAAAATCGGCAATCTGCACTTGGAGTGAAATGTGACAAACAAAAAAAACCGTTTTATTTCGCTTGTTTCTAAAATGGCATTATAATTATTTACTTAAAAAAATAAGCTGTGTTTCTGAAAGTAATTAATAACGTTTTGTTCTTCCTTTCTAAGATCATTCAAACAAAATTTTAAATAAAATTTTGCAGAATGCCGGATTTGATACTAAAAACTTCAGAATGCCGAGTTTGATCCCAAACCATAACAAGATTGCCATTTTTGAAACCAACAAAATTTCAGATTGCCACTTATGATCCTAAACAAAAATGAGAGTCATTCAGGGCTGGGTAAATAATTATTTCATAATCATTTAAATGAAAATCACTTTAATGTTTAATTATTAATAATTAAAAAAAGATACTGTTACATAAACAGACAAAAAAAATTTACATTAAAAACAAAAACTTATTTGAGTTATCATATTTTTAAACAGAAAAGTACGTTTAAAATACACACACAGACTTAAAAAAAACATTGCGCACAAAATCTTCTTCGACTTCCAAACTGGTATACCTACTTAATCAAAATTAAATGCGTAACCTACTATCATCTTCCAGTGGTCCCTCACAATAATTTTCTACTTCTCCTGGCAATGTTGTCAGTCGTTCTTGAGAAAATAGCACATCTTTATAAAATATAAGTGATGGCATCTCTCTCCAGTTCGCTCCAAAATGTTTACATAGAAGTTTGTCGACATCAGTTAATTTATTTTTATTAACGGGAACAATATTCTGCATAATTTGTGGACTGATCATAGCGATATTTTTCTGTCGTTGACATATGTTAACGCTTTTGGCAAGATCGCTTTTATAAAAAGATTCACCTCTCACCAGAACATTTCCAGATTTTTTGGATCGTTTCAAAATAAATCTTTTACATTCCATAAAAGCAAATGGCCATGACGTAGTGGGCTTGACAACTTTTTTTACCGCTTCTCTCCAATTATATATAGGACAATCTGTTCCAATTTTGACTAAAGTAGATGTCTCACCAACTATTTCACTTATTTCTTTTGGATTAACTATAACTTCCAATTTTCGTAATTTCTTTTCGATAATACCAAATTGCCGGTCGGCAGGCATATACGAGTGGCCGGTAACAGGAAAAACTATTTCTATGCTTCTGATAGACTGATTTTCCAATAACCATTTAGAGCATGTGCCAATTAAAATGCAATTTTTATTTTGGCCTGCGCAGCCATCAGCAACTAATCTTATATTTGTAATACCGTCTTTGTTCATGTTAGTTAACCGGTGATAAACAGCGGAGGCCACTAAATTAGAATCTTTCGAATATTCATTTTCTGTGCAGTAGTAAGCGAAAACACGTTCTTTAGCTAAAGGTTCTCGCGAAGATCCTTCTACCATTGTAAAATTATAGAAATATAACTGTCTACTGTAATATGATGTTTGATCGGGTAATTTGGGTAAAGGTAAGTTCTTTTGGCAGTCAAAGGATATTATTTTTAGCCCATCGCATGATTCTCTCAACTTTTCAAAAAAAGCTTTTGCTCTTAAGTTATGCACTCTTTTTTCGGTTAATAAATTTTTTTTTTTTAGTAGAGTCTGTTTCCGCCTTAATTTTTTCTGTTAATTCCAGGCACTTTGAGCATACATCCGTTCTGGGTGTCCCGAAGCCAATATTGTAAAAGTTATTAAATACGTGGCGAAAATATGATTTCTTCACTAAATCAATCGCAAATTCACTCTCTTTATAAATTTTAAACAATTTATTTATATTTAACTCCGATGGCAAATACTTTCTTTCGGCCGATTTAGCTTTTCGGCAATAATGAGATTCTACGCAACAAGCTGTTGTATAAATTTATGTATAGATTCCTTCTGTGGCGCAAAAAGATTTTTCTTCCGATTACCTCCTCGTTTTTCCGTAATAACTACATCACCAGCATGAAAGAACCTCTGCATCACGTATGAAACTCTGTGTTTTGTCACTCCAAATATACTTAAGAAAAATCTTTGGCATATTGGGACTTTTTTATTGCCGCTTATAACACTATACTTAATAGTAGTTTGTTTTTTGCCCCTATTAGTTACTCTTTTTTTAACAGGAACGATAGAGCAAAATTTTAGTATCATAGCATCTTGATCTATCTTCTTTGTATAACCATAGAATTTTGAATGCAATTTCATAAGCTCATGCATTGTTAAAGAAGCACACTTGAGCGATTTTAAATTATGAGTGCAGACTCTTTCAGGCGCCAATTTAGCAGAATATCTATAAAGAACAGAAAAAGAGCTCAAAATCAAAGAAACCCAAACCCATGAACCTAGAAAATATTGTATTAGAGAGCAAATTAGTAACCACAAGATATAGGAGTAAGCTATCCAGTTTAACGAAGTTATGGAAATCCGTGCCCAAACCAGATAAAAAAAAACATAATAAACTTTATCATGCAGGTAACAGCCCTACGACTGGTACTTACTTGAGTTTTTTCTCCAAATTTCGTCTCCATTTTTCTGGCTTTCTCTGCCGTTTCCTGGCATATCTATTTGATACTAGTGTTGGATGGTCGTCCATGGCTTCAATTTATTATAAATTTTTCTTGGTTTATCACAGAAATAGCAATAAATCAATTAAAACTCAGACACAAAGTTGTACGAAAATACCAAACGACGCCATTAAATCACGTGACCGCGCGAACCTCTGTGATTGGTCGCGCGAGTCAGATGGCCGGGTTTGATTTTTACGTTGTAGAAGATTGCCGGATTTGATACTAAGGTGGCTTTTCAACTTTAATTTGTACGCCATATTGCCGTCTTTGAAACAGAATGCTGAAATAGCGTAATAGCATTTTAAATTTCCGGTGTGGCCATATCAAAATGTAATTTTTGACAAATTTGACAGATTGCCGCCTTTGATACTATACGACTCAAATACAAACTCAAATAAAAAACTATAGTAGACTTCAAGACAGACATCTAGGTATACTTACTCTACATTGTTTGTGTACGGTCACGTCTAAGAAAATTTACTGCTGAAAAAATAGTTGGGCAGAAATGCAGCAACAGCAACTCTAAGCAACTCTCTTAAAATAAATGTGCTATCTAGCTTACGAGAGAATCTTCACCCCATAGGGATAACGTTTTCCTAGTTGCATCCTAGACTGTACCTACTGTTTCAGAGCCGGGGCTCCTAAACGAAAGACCTTGACTTACATCCAGTACCCCTTGTATGAGATTTCATAAACGCAGACGCTAGCAAGTGCGTAAGCGGTTTTGTATGACAATCTTGTACAGTGCCCCTGGCGGATAGTAAGGTAACTAAGAAATTCCATACAAAATCCTAACGTACTTAGTCGCTAGCGTACATGTTTATGAAATCTCATACTAGCCCCTAGTACAGGTCCTACTTTAGCAGCAAGAAAGAAATAGCAAGCCCATTTAGGTAATGTTTATTTTAATTATTGCTCGTGCACTTGTGCAGTATAGATTATTTTAAAAAAAACTTACTATTTCCTTTTTGGAGCCTCTGCCAGCCATTTTTGTAAACCAATTAGAAAATTATTTATTCAAAATAAAATTTTACTAATGAAATGTTTAAGTAGTTTTTTATTTAGGCCAAGCGCTGAAGTTTATTTGAAGTTTATTTTTGTCTTTATTCAGGTTTTAACGCATATCCATAAAGTTGAGTTTTCATCTAAATAATAGTACCTATATTCAGTTTTTAAGTATTTTATTTAGATTTTTATTTAATTGGGCTATCTATTATGTATTGTATTTCTAAGATCTTGTAAACTAATGCGTTTAAATAAATTGTACTGATTTTATTTTATTATACGCCCTGAGCGCGCCCTCTGTTTCTTCCCTACTGGGCTGATGTTTTGATTTGCTAGACTGGCTAGACCACAAGATCATGAGTTGCAAGCGCAATCGCTAGCTGTAACTGGCGTCTGGGGGCTTACTTACCCATGCAAGAAAGACTTATTGAGCAAAATGTCGCCTTACATCATGTATTGCGCCATCTCACTTATTCACTCCTTTCAGAGACGGTAGTAACCCCCCTGTAGCAGTTTTAGGATTTTGTATAGAAATCTGTAATAGCGCTCCAGGTGGCTTACCACCATCTCTTAAAACCATGCAAGAACGATTGAATAAGGGAGATGTCGCCTTACGTCATGTATTGCGCTGTCTCGCTTACTCACTGGATCTTGCATGGTTTTTAGAGGTGGTAGTAAGCCCCCTGATGATTATTTAGTTAATTATGTATGGAAAATAAACAAACTTAGTTTTCCCATACAAAATCCCGATCCTGTTCACTCTATCTCGTTTGTTCGATCCGCGAGCACTTCGCATCATTCCACCCGGCAGATTCTACTATGACAACTTAAAACATTTATACAATTCGAAATATTATGGCAATACATACATTATTGCGCTTATTCGCCCCATGTTTACATTTTTATTACCTGTGGGAGTGGGAGTGATTTTCCAGATTTTGGCATTGACAATAGAAATGTCAAATCCATCGATCGAATATTTCAAGTTTAGTGTTCGTTGTGATTTGTGATATAAATCTTATTTCGTTTTATAAATAAAATAAATCTACTTGTGCAAATATATCTTCAATTATTACTGAAAGATAATCAAAAAACAATCACCATGGTTTGTATCAAAATATAGATTTCTAACCTAGTCATATTTTCCATAAAAGTCATGTTTTATATATTATTGATTGAAAACTTCGTAGCTTTATTAGATTAAATTAAATAATATTACAATTGAGACTGTTCTAATATTTGATCACAAATAATAAGGTATCGTATAGCCCTGAAGCCGAAGATGACAATGCAATTTTCTCTACTCGGGAGCCGGGCTTCTATCGATGATAATTATGTTAATTAAAAGGAATAATTAAATTCATATCTCTAAAAATTAATCTTTGGTAAAGTTCATCCATGCTCATGAATGAACCTAACTTGACAGTTAAGTAAGTAAACTCAAAGGTGATCCCCTTTGTAGAGTACCCGTCACGCAAGCAGTCAAAGTAGCAATTTGGTAACACAATGAGCGAGAAATCTGCCAGTGCGACAGTTTGTCCATTGCCTCACTTAAGTTTATGCCATCCATTTGATGCCCCTGTGCACCCTTCTCCCATGAACCCCGTGTGTATCAGATCCAAACTATAAATTTATGTTCCGTGCCTTTATAACTGTTATATACCACACTTATAATTATTGAATTAATTTTGACCTGATGGCATCTACACTACATTCTTTTAACTAAGCCACAATGAACTAGATAATGTACAGTTTAGTTGTCACTGGTCCTAAAAAAACTATTTGTTTAGATATGGAGGAATGACCTACAACATTGTTTTTTCAATTTCACTGTATTTTTTTTTAATAGCTGAATTAGTAACCTTAATTTATACATAATTATTTCAGAGTTTTGGACTTCCTGCTATTAAAGTAAAGCCTGAACAGGCTGACATTAAGGTACATGAAGGTCCGTTTGGTGTACCGGACCCTCTCGTAGCTGGAATCGGAGGCTCTAAAATGAAACTAGGATCAGTGCATCCATTAGAAGCATCAGAGAGAAATGTAAGTGGGGGATTTGAGTATTTCATCACAGTAGTAAAATGGTGTAATCATCGTAAGCTCTAATTTAAAGTTTAGCTTTTTAGCTGCATTTAACCCAAGTTTAAGCTAAAAGGTATAGATCACTGCATATAAGTTGGCAATAAACTGAAATGACCATGAATGCGCAGTAGCCGATTTAAATTCATACAAATTTTAATGAGTGCAGCCCCCCGCACATCCTGTTTGTGTCTAACTTATGTGCCGGGTATTAAACCACAGTACCACCATCAGTTAAAAGAGTCTGTTATTTTTAAGTAAGTAGTATTGCACGGTACACATATTTAAATAATCCACATTTACAAAGTACGGAAAACATAAATGTTATGTTTGTATGAAAACAACAGTCTAATCTATTCAACTGTTAAATTGTAGTTTTTGTAACTCTCCTGTTCAGTTTTCTTATTGGCTGCTCATTTGTAAGTGCTATTGCACATTGTACGTATTGTTCTTGTCAAAAAGGTCAGGAGAGCCTTTTTTTGCATATTTTTATTGTATTATGATAAAGTATAGAGTTAGTCAAAATGTAGACAGAATTTTTTTATCTCTTTTTATTTTTTATTTTTTAAATTCAATTCTGAATCTTTGTAAATTTCAGTACCATTTCAATGAAGAGAAGATGAACATGGCAATGCTGCGCAACATTCAAGGTCTCCAAGCTCCGCTAAAACTTTCAATGGAGAGGAAGTTTGCAAGCAAGGTGTGCAATTATATATTTTTTCTAAAAGTCCTCCTAGCATACAAGCTATGGGCGGTTAGATTTTGTGATGATTTAATATTATTTTAATCCCTCCAGTCCAGTACAATCGGTCTACTATCCTGATAGGTCAACTTTCACAAACGGTCTTGATCGGGATAGTAGACTGATTGTACTGGAGAGATTTTAATGACCTAGTCAAACATATCTGGATATGATTTAAGACATATTTGTCGGATTCCATTTTCGTCAGAGGCATGTGCTTTTATTGGTAAAGACCGAAGCTTCAAAAAAGACACAAAGCACTAGGCTACACCATAATTAGCGCCTTGTACTATGTGCCATGTGTTAAACACATGTTTTTTACCTAATTATGTAGGCAATGAAGCATTCCTCCTCATATTTGAAAC
Source organism: Apomyelois bistriatella (assembly GCA_947044815.1). Taxonomy (NCBI): domain Eukaryota; kingdom Metazoa; phylum Arthropoda; class Insecta; order Lepidoptera; family Pyralidae; genus Apomyelois; species Apomyelois bistriatella. The sequence goes on from OX345693.1 coordinate 8,148,234, forward strand.
ATCCTGTTGTTAAAGTACCTAACCCTTTGATCATTCATTTCATTGGTATATTCAGCATTGGAGTTTGGTAGCGTCGTACGACGACACTCCATTAGATACAATAAGCTGAACACATTGTTAGAGATACCATTTCGTAAAAAAAATATTTGTTATAGTAACCATTTCGTGAATAGGTATTCCCATTCTCAATCTATTACAATTTCATGAGATAAACTCCTCGGCTCTAAACAGATGTACGGAATGTGGCGGCTTGGTATAAGGTAATGCTTAGCCGTGAAAGCGTAACAGACAGACAGACTTTCTCATTTATAATATTAATAGTATGTATATGGAAGTGTGGATTATTAGTCCATTGCTAAACATTGTCTATTCTATTTTACAGGTTGGTCACCTCCCCTTCCTACCCAGTTCCAATTTGCAGCGGGATGTCCTGACAGGCAGATACCTGGACATTGGCTTCGAAGACATTCTCAATACGTCAGACCTGTGCGAAGTGGCCGGGCAGCCTCACGCAGTGGTTGAAAGATCTCTTGGGTTATTGTGAACTAGCTAAGTCTTAATGTCTTATTTCTTTCTTATATAATTATAATAAAACAATACACACTTTACTTTTGTATATTAATATAGTATTTTATTCTATTCACCAAGCCAATATTATTTAATGTATATAGATAGATATGTAGATAGTTTAGTAGATTCGCAAGTTCGAAAGGACCTGCATTCAATGAAACCGAAAGATTAATATGATAAAAAATACAGTTTACTTTTTATACATACCTCGATACTTCTCTCTCATTGACACTTAATAGACTTGAACATAAACAGACGACATTCAAATGCATCAAGGTTTTACGCGTTTTACCTGTAATGTTTTATCATATAGGATTTTCAGTTTGAAATTTTTAAATTTCACATAGTTAATTTTCTTTTACGCCGAGTTCGTCCGCTTAAATGGAAACCTAACACTACAACAGCGAATGTGATATGATGATCATACCGATCCATCGTTTTTCACTATGTCAAGGATTCTCAGGCGGCATATCTTCTTTACTTCGTCTATTCCAATCTTTATCTCTTGTTCTCTGGTGTTGTCGAATCGGCGTAGCAACCCCTCTATTATAGACTGCACTTTATTCTCTCTAGCGCAGATAATAAATGGAAAGCCGAACTTTTCCCTGTAACTAAAATTTATAATGGTAAGTAAAATAAAGAAGTCTGGCAAGTCTAACGTTTATGGTCAGTCGGCTAACGCCAGTGTTGCAGATTGCTTAAATTTTTTACTTGCTGAGCCTGCGGCTCCGACCTCGTGGTACTCACGTAAAAAGTAGCCTGTGTTCTTACCATGCTCTAAAACTACATACATTCATTTTATTCGGGTTTTCCCAGACCTGCGTCATTCCCACTTGATTCAACGGCGTAAAAAGGCGAACACAAAATTCCATCTAACGGCATATCTTAGAACTATTTATAGTAGTATTGCTAGTTTATTTGTACTACATGCCTGGTTGTACATGCTTTGAATTCTCACTCGGAACTTTAGCGTTTATAGTACGCAGATTTCACCACAGATGGCGCTGGCCTACAATCAGTTTTAAATTTTAAACAAAATATTAAATTACAATGAAATATGATCTTTTGCTTTTTTGCCCACAATTTATTTCCCATGCAATCTCATTTATTTTTATTATTGCGAAACTGCGATCGTAGTCAAAACTTCAGCATTTAGGTATAATAGTACGCAGATTTTAGCACAGATGGGGCTACGGGTACCAACAATAAGTGTTTAACAAAATTCAAATTACAATACAATCATGAGCCAACTAGCGCCACCAAACAACAATTCGCTAGTAAATAACTTCTATTAATTTTGGTTATTGATTATATAATTTAGTTTTCATTATTTTTCCTTTGGTTAATTCAGAAAAAAACTGCCAAAAGTGGCCGCTTTTGGCGGTTATGAGGTTTTTTTTCGTATTGAGAATAAAATAATCAAAAGTTATAACAAGAATACGAGAAGTTAATTAATAGCGAATTCTTGTCTAGATTTTTTCAATTTTACCTGATTATAGAGTAAAAGAAATAAAATTATTGGTGGCGCTAGTTGGCTCATGTGTTGTGTTGTGTGTTGGCGCACACATGAAAATCCTCCATAAAATCCATTTTTTTTTTTATTATTACCAAATTGCTTAATTGGAAATTCAAAATATTTAAGTACTTAGCTAATTTTTATTACTCTGCTTCTTTCTAATGATTATTTATTATATTTAAATGCTTTGCTTTTTTTAGTCTTGCTAAAATTAAAAAATAGCTTGTCGCCTCGCTTGTAGCTGCCGTCCCCCCTGAATGGCTTAAATTTCCCAAATGTATAGAGAGGGGCGAGTGAGCAAGATGACCTACCAGCCCAGTTAGTAAACGAATCGTCATCACTGCGTTTCCCGGGTGCAACCCAACAGAAGCTCAATACGTCTTAACATTTTTTCCCCATTAAGTACAGAGGTATTTTTAACATCTAATTAAGTACTTTAAATTTGACTGCCGTGTAAAAAATATATCTAGGCTTTATTTTCTTCAATGTAATTAGTCAATTATATTACGGAAACATATTCATATTAAGAAGACTTTAATTTATTCCATTCAAGAAATTGGTAAGTTACACGTCAATTAAAAAAATTTTTTGGCTGGACCGGATCCCGTCAGAAACGGCGACGTGGTTTGCTTTTACGACATTCGAACCAATTTTACTGCCAAGGTGCTCCAATAGATTTTTCAAATCAAAATTACCTGTGGTTTTTGATGTTAATGGTTTCCATCTGCTCATTGGAGAGGTCCAGAAGACCAGCACTGCGCTGTTCTTCTGTGGATTCCCGTGTTAGTTCACCCTGCGCAGCCAACCTCCCAGCCAAGTCAGGATGTAGTTGTAGGATCACCAGCTTCTCTAAAATAAAATGCATTTCGATGTCTGATAATTGTTTTGTATCACCAGAAGGGCCTTCCTATACCTAATTTGATATAATAAATTTTAAAGTTTTCTTAAACTGTTACTGTAATTAAAAGTGTATGTGACCAGAGTTTGACAATAAATATACATCAAAAATCAAAACCCATAAATAAATGAAGATATTTTAGATAATTCTTTATTTACACTTTTACCACGCATAAATTATCACAGTTGCAGGAGGTTATTAATTTAATAAAAAGCAGCTTTATAATTTATCTACCAGACTAACTGAATTAAAAAATCTTTTTGCATTTCATACCTCGTTTCTTGAGTTGAATTTTACGTTGTAATATAATACATAGACATAGTGCCCTCACGGGCACTATGGGGTTTGTTTAAACGAGCTTATCTCTGGAAGTAGAGTAGCACTTCCAATTGGATAGGAAAAAGTGATTTTGCATAGGAGTATTGCCTGATTCACGAGGAATTACCACAGACAATGAGCAGATAAAACCTCAACACAAAACCAATTGTTAACTTCTATCGAATCAAAATCATATAAAATGGCTAAAAACTATGTTATATTTATTTTATATGTCCCAGTAGGATTCAACGTTCACGGCTAAATCAGACTATAATAGACTGTATTTATAAAACATAAACATACCAGACTCTGTTAGGTTATCCAAATACTGTACAAAAGCTCCGCATAAGCTGCGGACATCTTTAAACGGTTTTATCTTCTGCGCCTGCGCCGCTGCATCAGTACATAGCTCTATAACATTCGCAAATATTGCTTCGAATTGCTCCCCATCCAAAGCATTCACTTCCGAAATAGTTAGCCCAGCCATTTGTTCGCCTTTACAGTCCATACTCCAAGTAGCCACTAAACATTAATGTCTTATCTCATGTTAGTATATCAGTCACTTCTCAAGGGTCGTTGTGATAAAAGTTCACTCAACGTAAATAAATACATGAGTGATAGCATAACAGCTCGGAAACAGCCGATAATAAACAAAACAAAAACATTTGTACAAGGTCTATTTTAATTGCAATTTATAACAAGATATTCTGAATATCATCATCCGAGTCATATCCGGGTTGCATGCTTAACATTATCGCTTCGAAACCTGGAGTCCTATTAAATGTTATATCTTAATGTTCTCCCTCCATCATCACACCATGTTCTAAACGCTGTCTTCTTCTTAAATATGGGTCCTAAATTAAAGGAAGCACGTCGAACCTTTGGGTCCTTTTGTACTTACCCCATCCCTTACTCACCCACACAGGGATTTCTGAAGAAGGACTGCATGAGCTTCAGAACATCACCTGGTGCGAAGTGCCTATAGTCCTCCAGGTCAGGGTACGCTGCTCCAAAGAGGTCCATTCGCTTGCTCATGTGAAATGTGGCTCATGGACTCCTCTGCTTTTGCACATGCCCTACATTCGGGGCTTTCGACAAGTTTCAGTTTAAAGAGGTGACTGCGGTTTTCAAAATGTCCGGTCAGAGCTCCTATTATTGTTCGTCTGTGTTCTGTTATACCTACAGACCTTCCTATGCCACCAGGTGCCATTGGCACCAATCGTCGCCTTCGAGTGTGCGAGTCCACTCAGTGTATTACATTCCGCCTTTTGTCTCCTCTCGACATTTTCTTTGACAGCTGTAATTGCCTATTTTTTGTATAATCAATGATGTCTGCTGAAGAAGAAGGTCAATTCGACTAAATATTTTTTTTTTGTTGATAGCTGATATCTCCGTCAATGTTTATTTGTTTGTTTGTAATATCTTTATTGCTTTAAAAAACACAGAAAATATTTAACAAAATTAATAAAATCAAAATAGAATGGCGGACTTATCCCAGGATCCGTCATTTATAGACCGATTTTGAAAATGCTTTTTGTGTTCGAAAGGTCATACTTTTAATTTGGTCCATTGTAATTTTATCAAAATCTGTTATTTTAAAATCACTGCCTGCTCGTTGGCCTTCCAAACCGGGCGGTCAGATTAATCTGCCCCCGACCTTACTATTGTTAGTGGAATCCGGCACCAGTCGAACAAAGGTGAAATTAAGTAAACTGGGACCTCTGTTTTTTTTTCTAAGTCGCCTCTTACGGCACCCACGGGAAGACAAGTGATGTTTGATTTCGTAACAAATCAATATTGCCATTAGGTAGCATGAGAATTTATAAACTCAGTTGCTAGCGTCTGCATTAGGATTGTTAAGAATTTCTCAGTCAACTTACTATCTGCCAAGGGCGTTTTACGGATATGACATACCTACAAAATTGCCATTTACCATGAGATGAGATATTTCAAACGCGGTCGCTAGCGACTCATGACAGAGGCACAGTTTATTCTAATCGACCACCGTTGATCAGCTGCGCACACAGGTTAACCGCTGTAAATCAAACCTGCAGAAATTCAGAGACTACGAGGGAAGTGCGGAGAGTCAGTGACAACAATACTTCACCTTTTGTCTCGTATCCAGTATGCTACTTGCAGTAAAAGTGCATCATGGGAGAGAAAACGGGTGCGGCCCAATACGGCAGCGTAGGTACTGGGTTAATAAATCTAAGAATAAGAGTCATCGACATTAAATAGAAGAAGACCGTTAAAATTGGCTCCACTGCTGGCTGGTGACAGAAAAATATAATTTTGTAAGAATTTTACAAGTAGATAAAAGTATAAATTGCTACTAAGTGGCTCTTTTCACTACGCTCAATTTAGGTAAAGTCACGTCAGAGTCTTTCTGTTGCCCTCGTCAACACAACGACACTAAATCTCGGGGTAAAGGGAGACAAAAGCGACATTTATGTGTCAGTTGTATCGAAATGCCGTGGTGGGTGAATAAATCAGAGAAGCGCGTTGACTCGGGATGCTGTTAACGAGCCCGCAGGGAGACCATGGCGACAAATGGCCGCGGGGGAAACGAAAGTACGCTCTCCATATTTCACGTTCTATTTGGGACTTTTTTACTCCTGTGCCTCTAAGTACTTAGTATGAGATATTACAACGCAGTCGCAATTCAGTTAGAATTTTGTATGAAATTTCTTAGTCGCCTCACTATCCGCCAGGGGCGGTTACGGATTCGGCATACAAAATTGCTAATTTAAGTCTCGAAATAAGTACTTAGTATTATATCCATACTTCCATACTAATATTATAAATGCGAAAGTCTGTCTGTCTGTCTGTCTATCTGTCTGTCTGTCTGTCACCTCTTCACGGCTAAACGGATGGACCGATTGTGATGAAATTTGTTAGGGATGTAGTTAACGACCTGAGGTCAAACATAGGCTACTTTTGGGCGCGATATAACCGAGTCCCACGCGGGCGGAGCCGCGGGGAACAGCTAGTATATATAATATATTTACATTTTTTTATTAAATTCATCGGTGCAATAAAAATTGAGCTATTGGTATTTGCCCCTAATCTTTTTTGTATTGTATCATGCTGGGTTTAAAGACAGACAAACCATGGTTACCATAACTGCGCGATCCATGCCAGGCAAATCGAGCTCATCCCCAACTTTTAAACAAAGCGATTTGAAATTTGATTCGACCTACCTCCTCTGTAGCTACCAATTTTTACACAATGCAAATAAAGTCGTAATTACTTATACATCTTATTCAACGTCCTTAAATAAATTCTCCAGTTCTTAGCGAATAGGTCCATGTCTTAAATTATACATATAAATATACATTCAACTTTAATTTTTTTATTAAAATCCTCTTCAAAGAATTGTTACACGATTTAATGATTTAATGAGAAACCAAAAATGTCAGACGTTAGACAGATTCGCGCTTCAAGAGTTTCTTCCAAACAGTATCTTGAAACCCTGTAATTTATAAAGCCTGTAATTTTTAACTTAATTTAATTTTTATATCCAAGTTGAGTATTTTTTGTTGTTCTATGCGGCAAAAGGAAAAACATATCAAAATTACAAGTCTCTACCAGAGTGATACTTCTGATATATAGGTTAACTAAGTAGGTAGTCTATTTATTATGATGGGATTCATTCTTGTCAACTCTTCCATCGGCCATCGGTTCTTCGCTCAATGAACCCGGCCCACATACATAAATATACAATTACATTTATTAAAATAATTGAAATAAATTAATGGATATAACGATAACATAGGATGGGTCGGCAATATAAATAAAATGTAAGTATAAAAATGAATTTAACAACCTATTATACAATCCGAGAATTAATAATATTAAGCGAAAAGTTGCGTAATTATATTATCGTAATAATAATAAACGGTGAGCTTTTACCAAACAAAACATTATAACAGTGACACTCTGGAGAAATCAAAATGCTTTAAAATGATATGGAAACAATAAACATAAAAGCTGCGCCGTGCTCGGCGCATGTGATTGTGAATTAATTAAAGTGGTTTTCATTAGGTCCATAAAGCGGTCCCGCCAACCGGTCGCCGCCATGTTGGATAGAGGCGCGGGTTGCAGGGCGGGGCTTTGATGGCAGATAACGAAGCTCGGCGGCAGCCGCTGAACCGCCCGGCCCCAGCGGCCGGCGCCTGCCTTGACTGCGTTGTAGCGTTGTGTGCCCGCCCGCGCATGCCACACCACAGATCATATTTAACTGTTTTCAATAGATACACAACACATGCCTGTCATCAAATCAAATGCATAACAACTTGCAGTTCGCCAAAATCTATCTAATAATAGTTAATTTAACTCTGTATTGCTCCAATGATAATAGAATGTAACAAAAAATATAATTAATCAAGCATAGTAAGAGCTGATGAACATCTATTAAGCTCACTTAATTTTAACTAAATTATAAGTATGGTAAATATTTATTTGGTATTCAGGATTCAGGAGTATTCAGGACGATAGACAGGCGGGTCATGCGTGTTCGTAATAAAACTCGTGTCAAACAACGGCGAGCTCGGCCTAAGCCTAGCTTGATTGATCGCCATTAGTGGCATTTCTATCTTGAGCTCTTCCGTGCTTCGGAAAGCACGCAAAGCCGTTGGTCCCGGCAGTTTCACAAGATGGCAGTTGTTAAGCTGTGTTATATGTCTGAATATTCTGACAATGTTAGCCACTTACACCTGGATCATGAACCTATTGGTCTGGTTTCCCTTCTTCGTCGTGTCCTAATGTGTGTCATGATCTAATTAATTTTGGAAGCCTATAGTATGCTGCCACTGGTTTCCTTGTAAAAAGGATAAGAGAGGAGAGGCAGTTGCTCTATTATAATAATTAGCCTCTTAATCTAGGGCTATGTTTAAAAGCGTGCCCTAGACTCTGATGCTTAAGTTTGTAAATTTTTGTTGGTGTGCAAATTTACCTATTCATAATTTTGTAGATTAAAGTTGGCCGTTGCAGATACAGTGCCAAGTTTTGCAACAATTCAAGACCTCATGCTTACATTTCTTTTAAATTAAATTAAAATATTTATGTTTCCTACATTAATTATAAAAATCATCTCATCAACAGACTGATAAAAAGTATATTGTGGAAGTTAAACACAACCACAGATGCTCCTGTCACCAACTTAAACAATTAATGGTCAAAATTCCAATTTACTTGATGTTTTCACAAATCAAAGAAATTGAAGTTACCCCGCTAATGAAGAATCTTAAGAAACTAATATTAAGTGAACATCTTAGATACAAACCTGCCATTTAATACTGACAATAAGCAACCATTTCAATCACTAATTCAGGCCCTTTCCCGGTACGGTCACGGTACGGTAGTAAATTTTACAAAATAGATACAGATATATCTAAATTTTGAAGCAATTAATGAGAATATGTACCTAAGTATGGTACCTATCTTATCATGATAAAACATTACTGGTATTTCCATTTACTTATAATCTCTACTTTTATCTGTCTCTAGAGCCGCAAGAAAAAACCAGCTGATAGGTGTCTATAATCAAGATAATGTTATCTTTGTACTAATAGCTGATCTAATGAAAGCCTCTTGCTCTTATAAATGTTTATTTCAATATTTTATAAACAAAATGAATATATTTTAACCCGACTACGATAAAGCCAAAAAGTAGTTTGGTTTAAAAATCAAAATAACTGGAAAACTTAAATCGACTATCAAATAAAATGAGCATTATTTTTCGTATGTTTACAAGTACCTACACACCTAGGTGTCTGAGTTTTCAAATTTGACGAAGTTCAAGTGGCCCCAGTAAACAAATGGAAGTCGGTTTTTTGTTTTTTGGGAAAAAAGTTATTGTGACCTCAGGTACTAACTCCAAAAAATTAAATCGAATGCGACGATGTTGATATTGCACGACTAGTGTATATCGGACCGGGAAACGGAAAAGTATGAAATAAAAAAAAAGTTTAAAAACCTATAACCCGGCTACGTGGAAAGAATCTAAAAAATACTAAACAACAAAATAATTTAGACAGAAATACATAGATACAAAAATGGTCATGGTAGAGCCGTGGTTGCACGAACTGTCTAGGTACCTAGTTTAATTATGTGGGTGCCAGGAATGTTCCTAGCACCCGACACTGTATACCTTTGTAGGTATACAGTGGGTGCAACCACAGTTCTGTGGTTATGACCATTTATATACCACAACTATGTTTGCGTTTATATATATATACTGTGTGTACTTATCTGAACTGTTTAATATATTTTCTATAAGAAAACAACGTGAATAGAGGCATGTAATACCGTATAATGTAATATGTCCTACACAAAAGTAGGTAACTACTTACTTATCCATATCCATACTAATATTATAAATGCGAAAGTCTGTCTGTCTGTCTGTCTGTCTGTCTGTCTGTCTGTCTGTCTGTCACCTCTTCACGGCTAAACGGATGGACCGATTGTGATGAAATTTGGTAGGGATGTAGTTAACGACCTGAGGTCAAACATAGGCTACATTTGGGCGCGATATAACCGAGTCCCACGCGGGCGGAGCCGCGGGGAACAGCTAGTTTTGATATAATTTTCTTCATTTCAAAGATGGAAAACATTCATATTTTTTTACACCAGCATTGAATTTGACAGACAGTTTCTTTACGAATTCCTTATCACATCGTAGGTACTGGAGCGGCAATAAAACCCTTTTACGTGACACGCGGAGACCGAGTGATTTACAGCTCAGATCGAGCCACAATATATCCCTAGTTTACTTTAGACAATCCCAATGTGGTGATACACAATGCCCGTATAATTTATTTACACGCGACAGCAAACTAAGTTTTATCCCTTTGTTATACTTAGGTCAGATGATGTGCTTTTTATGTAGAAATCGTAAAGCAGCATGGGTTTAAGCATGGTTTATTCTGTTTAGATTCTAAATCTTGGAAGGGTTGTCGTAACGACGTCGTACGGAGTCGCGTTCAGACCTAAACATATTGAAGGTTGTCAGATTTACGACTGGAATGAAACGTCTTTATCTTTACGTGCAGTAAAAACAACGACCAAGCCAAGAGTAAACATCGTGATTAGGTGTTTGATACTGTGTAGTTACTCGTATATGAATAGTTTTAAAAGGTATGTATCACCTATCACGTGATTATGTAAAATTTGAGTGTAAGTGTAGAAATATGAGTTTGTTCTTATTACGGATACGATAGGTACCAGGCTTACCTATCAGGATATCCCGATTACAAATACTTACACTAATAAGTAAAAAGCGTGATTTAAAAACCCCCAAGTAAATAAATAAAAAAGAAATGTTTGTATGAATGAAAAATTTATTCCTATGATAGTGTAAATAAAATTTTTATTAAAAAAAAATATCACGCGAGCGAAGACGTGGGCAACTGGGCATCCGCAAAAAATCAATTCTGAGGTGAGATAAGATGTACGGCTGCGCTTGTGCGTTTATGTCTTTTTCTAAGCATTTTCATACTCGTACCTTATTTGGGCTTATATTTTATTGCTAAAAAAGTATAATTTTGAAAAAAACCTAAAAACCCGGTTTAGTATCAAATCTCACTATAAACTGTTTTTTTATTAATTTTATTATTAAATTACTTAATAAGAAAAAAATTCATGTAATCTAAAATAAAAATAAAACTACTTTTCGAGTGGAATGCAACCTAGAATACGCTAGGATAACGATCAGATCTTGCATTAATTACAGAAACACTATTAAATTGTCTTGTCTACTAATTTCCTTAAGTAATTTATAAAATATACCTTAAATAAGAAACAGTTTAGATTGTACCTATACATTTTTATTTATTAAAATTATATTAATACTTATAGATACCATTGCTAGCTTAAGTATGTTTCTCATTGACTCTACCAGTTAACTACAAGTAGAAACATAACATTCAATAGGTACAATCTTATTATTTAACATATAGTTTTGTTATTAGGTAGCAAAGTAACGTCTAGGTTCAGGTTCGAGGTAGAAAACTTAGGACACATGCAGGGTTCACATGGGGCGGTTGATTTATGTGCCGGTGGCGTGACGCCGCGTCGGCAAAGCGGCGGCGGCGGCGCTGGTACATACACAAATAAAAGCAGCTATAAATAGGTCACTTTATATTATGTACATTTTAATAAATGTTCTCAATAAGAAATAAAGATAATAAAATTCATTTTTCTTACATCATTTTCATTTGATTCAATTATTTTTTAAACTTATTATAATAAAATTATTAAATCATGTAAGATTCAAGATACATGATATTCCTTCTTTAATATAATAAAAAAGCCCATGTCATGCATCTAAATTTAAGAAAAGCCAGTTCTAAAATTCGATTACATACTTATATAACTTATTTATTCGTATGGCAAAATTTAAGTCGTTCCTTCACATATACTAATTTATATCAAATAGAAACAGAGTCTGCATCTATTGATTGATTACGTAATTGGACTTTCATTATTAGACACCAAAGTTACATGAAAGATTAGCCCGGCGAACTAAACTGGTAATTAAAATTGTTTTTTTTTTAGATTACAGAAACGGCAGCTTTAAGAGGATATTTTAGATACGAGAGATGTTTGATCTCTTGTTATATCGCTTTCCCGGTTTCATTAGTTAATTTTAATTAAGTACATACTTCTACATTCTCATTATTTTGGCCAAGAAGGCGCGGGCGCGGCAGGTACGCGGCCTGCCCGCGTTTATAGAGGAACTTTAATTTACGACCGCTCTAAATTACGTGGATTTACTGCGCGTCTTTATTGGCTCGCTACGGACCCGCTCCCCCCACTCTCCGCCCTCCTCCTCCCCCACTTTTAACTCACCTCCATTTGTAAAGCTGCTAAACTTTTGCTGGAATAATGCACCGCTAAAACTGCATAATTTAATGCGCTATAAAACCGATAGCAAATGCTAACCGTAGTGAGTGTTCTTTAAATCAGGCCCGATGTATTCAGTAGCGTGCAAGAAACGGTATTTTGACTCGTAAAGCGGATGCTGATGCATTCGTTACTTTATCGTCATGTTTTTTAATCTGTTTGTCCAGTAAACACAATAAACTCAAGTAGTCACACATATAAGAATAAGTGGAGGCAACGAACAAGTTCATCTAAATTCATTAGATGAATCACGGTCCTATTTTTGAACGTTGCGCAAACGGATGAGTTTTAAAGGTTTATCCTCACGTTGGAATTTGTCATGTAATCGTGAAAAGCTCTCGGTGCGCCCAGGCGTCGCTCGGCAATGCAAGGCCACGTCACATCCGGCCTTATCACCGAGAGAAAGCGGATACCTACCCGGCGGCGGCGACTTCAAAGTAAAACAGCTCTTTGTCGGCACCCGAGATAATTGCAAAACTGATTTTATGACCCAGTAATAACAATACTTTGTTATCAGGTAAAAAAAGTTTTGAAGCATTTTTATATTGTTCGGAACACATGGTCTAAAAAAAGCAAAACCTAAGTGTAGGTAGGTACTCATTATTGTTCAGAACAATAGAACGATTTCACAGATATTCAAAGGAGACGTTACATTGTATGTCCTTATCAAGAACAGACAAATCAGGCGCCAAGGTATCTACTTACATACTTATTACTTACCTATCTTACGAAATTAACCAAACGTGTTTTTGTTTCTTCTTAAAATTTAGTTGATAAAAGATTTGTGCGGTCAGCATCAGTATGATTCAGACATATAATGTATTAGAAGTAAATACAGACATAAATAAATATTTTTTGCCGTCGAAATCGTTATCGCCGTCAAACTAACGAATGAGAGCTGAGCCATGTATGCGAGTCCTGAGAATCATTTAATGGGCCTTCGACCCACGGCTCGGCTTTTAACTTCTAATCTAAGCCTATTAAACATCACGAAACCCTCTCGGATCTCTCATGAATGCATTTCCAAGTAACCGAGCCGATATAATTGTAAAAAATAAAATCCCAGACGGACAACAAACACGTTTTACCTAAGCATAATTTGCATCTGATGTGATAGGAAGACATATCTCAATATTCACAATCGTTTTAAAGGAAACTCTGAGTTTGATAGTATAAGGTTGTTTATTGATGTATCGTTGAGGTTATATAAAGCATATCGTGGAAGATATAAATTTTATTGCGTTGGCGGCTGGGCAGTAATTGGAAGCGGGGATGCGCGGGCGCACTAAAGCGGCAATTGACCAGAAAATAACGAGCCCGGCCTCGCTTGGCTCTATATAGGTATACGATGCACATGCCTCTATGTAAGGTACAGCTGCCGTGTGTCAAGAGGTTTATGGCTGGCTCGAATATTTTTTTTACTAATTTATGATACTAAAGCTAATGATGTGAACGGTCAACGAAACCAAAATTTAAGTTGTTGATATCTATTACTATAAGAATATCTTAATATTTAAATATAAAAATAAATAACAAAGAAGAAAGTTAAAAAAGTTTAAATTTTTTTCTAACATAATTACTTTAAATTAAATTAAAATTTATTTATTTCGGATAAAAATAACTATAGCAATAGCTCTATAGATGTTCTTACTCCCGTAGGAAATCCATCTGCCTTTGTATGTCTTTGCATGTGTATATCATCCATATTTTTGAGATACGTTAAAAACACAACACATGAACCCTCCTTAATATAGAGAAACCGAAACTGGCCTCTATAATAAATTAATAACTCTAATCTTTCAATCCAATCAAATGTTTCGGTAGAGTAGTGTATATTATTATTAAAAAAATATGTTAGTATAGATATATATGTGCACATGACACTATATAGAGCCTTATATCTTGTGATAATGGCATACACATTTATAATCAAACCACAACCTTTATTTACTAAAAGCGAATAAAGTGTCTTAGGACTCGACCATTTTGGGCACATAATAATCCTAAGAGAATAAGTAATCGTAAGTACCTAACAATTATTATACGCGGAATAGAACCAATATCATGTATCATACTTATTTTGAATACTGATTAAGATGTCTATTTTTAGCAGTGAACTTGAGGCTTAAATGATGATGAAGATTTTTAAAACTTGTTTTTCTAACTTAAAAATATATATACGCATATCACATCACGCACACATTTATATAATATATATTGGCGTAGGCGTCGCATCTATAAAATTCTACAATAATTGGCTGTTACTCAATTAACTTGCCGTTATAACACCATTCTTCGCTACCATATTTGTCAAGCATATCATTCCCACACTTAATTTCATCTGTCATAGTAAAAAAATACATTTTTATACCGAAACCTTTTAAAATTGTAAAGCACAAATATTTAATTACTTTTAAATTAAAAACATATTTTTTATTTATTTATTAGCTTTATAATAACAGTTATATGTGGTAACTTTGCCTTTAGGCTTAGGTTGAGCGATTTCGTTGGCGAAATTGTTTGTTACCTAACTACCCAACTACTAACCCAACCAACAAATAGTTTGAATATAAAGGCCGAATTATTATTTTAAACTTATCTTACGTTAAGGTCTTAACTTAATACCTATTTAAACATTAGTTTGCCTACTTAGTTTAAAGACTATATTTGTTGATTACTTAAGTAACTAAGCTATTTAAAATCAAATATTTCCTACAAACATTGAACCACTGGATGATTTAATTCCAGGAACGACTTAAGGATTTTTATTTAAAGTGATGGATAATTTTTGGTTTATGCCGTAAGTCCAAAATTGATAAATAGTTACTGAACAGAAGTTAAGCATACTACATAAAAATCGCTGCCAAATAACTGGAAAATAAATAAGTGTTATGTATGATAAACCTGTCATATATTTATATAACACAATAATATCAACCCAGTGGAAGAGGCCGCATGCAGGCCCGAAATCTCGCAAGAATTAAGGAAAATAAGATGATAATTATAAACCCTCAAAATCTTTGAAATTCAATAATGCAAAAGTAAGTCGAATACAATATGAACTATTATATTGCCGATCAAAATATAAATGGTAAACTAAGCGTTTAATACAATTTGCAGAGCAATAAACGAAATCATAAATCTTGGTAGATGCGGTAATCCGTCGTGCCCATTCGCACATTACCAATATAGAAATATTTGTTAAGTGTTAGCACTTGCCGTTTTAAATATTTGTTAATATCACACCTCACTAATTCAAAGTATACAGTGTGTATATTTGTATGATCTAAGTCAGTACTCCAATTTAATGTTTAAATAAAAATGTTGCATAAACATAAGAAATTTTAAGCAATAAAGGACATTGTAATAAAAAAATTATGACTTGATTATCTTCAATTTTATGAAGTTTACTAATATTTATAGCAGAGATAAGGTCACTGAACGCTAAAGGAGAATCATACAAACTGGGTCTTTTTGTCCGTGAAGGATAAATAGGTGCAAATACTTGTATAATTTATATTTGGTTTTAAGGTATTTTATATGCAAATTAACGAATAAATATGTGTAGGTGAACTAAGGCAAGGCCTACGACAAGGACAGATACTAATCTAAGCTGATACAACTGCGATAAATACGACTTTCGTGGTCGTGAAATGAGAAAGTTATACTTATTAAATACTGCTCTATTGATAAATTTCAAAAAGTGAAAATAAAGTGATGATGATGCTTCTCATGTGTTAATTTAAAGGCTGGATTATTCGGAAATAATGAAATACGTAATAACTGCGTAGTCACTACTAATAAATGGTAAAAAAATAACGTGAGTTATTTTTTTTTCGTCTGTACCACCTCTTTTCGCCATTAAGTTTTATATTTACATGTAAAGCCAGGGTCGATGGCCAGTTAAATAACAGATCATAAAATAATCAGTAGTCCATAATGAAAGCACTAGTGTTTACAACACTTTAACAAGTGTAAATAAAAGTGTATCAAAATACAATCCGTAATGGTTATGGACCCACGCTGCGAACGAATAGAGGAGTCCATACAACTCGATGATGATTCCATAAATTTATACAGTGCACAATAAAAGGCTGTTGGAACAAAACAGCGTCACCTCGCTTTATGGACTTGGCGTACGCTAAACGCACCAATCTGTGTCGCTTCAAACTCAGCTAGTTGGTAACAATCGACAAGATGGCCGGACTAATTGCCGTGAAATTTCTGAATGGAAAGTTTATTGAGTCGCTCGACCGACGGTAAACATTGCCTTGACATACATTACACATACGACTTTGAATACCCGTTCGCGAATCGTCGCGACGCGTTGACATGTCCATGTTAATTAAATCGCTATAAAACTGGCTAAAGCTTATGTATATACCTATATACAGAGCAATGTAATTTACACTTGACCTGCCAATGCAATAAAACGTTGACTAATTAGTATCAACTGCCCACGTAGGTAATGAAAATTGTGATATGCGTTATTTATTGGTTAGATCAATTAATTAAATAGCATGAGTATTTATATATTTTATCTCAATGGGAAAATATATTACATACAATCCAAAACATAAAATTAATAAAAATATTTGTTAGACAAATCATTTGCCTCAATTTGTATTGCGCTACGGTCGTGGCTACGATTCGTAGCTTGTACTACGAGCTGGTCTACGAGGCGTAGCATACGTTTATTTAAAAAAAGAATCTGTTATTTTTCTTGCTGATAGGTGGCGCTACAGGTAATGAATTACTTTGATTAGTATATTTTTTGCGAAAATAAGTGTGAATTATCAAAACACATTTATTTTAGTTAAAACCGAGAGAGCACTAAAAAGATTTAGAATCACAAGTGATCGATAGTTGTCGCTGATATGATTCAGTATGTATTATTAGATAGTATTCTGTTAATATTATACTATACATATCGGCGCGTTTCTTTGTATGATTTTAACATCTGTAGTAGTTTAGTATTGTGTAAGTAAAATACTAATAAAAATAAATTTAAAGAGCGGAATAAATATGTAACTTTGTAGAGATGGCTAAGTCCGGCACTGAAATTTATGTATTAGGCACGAACAAATGACTACTAAAACATAGTAAGTATGTATTAATCTGCAACCATGCAATGTAACAGTATCAAAGTGCGCGGGCGGCGGATTATACTCTGAAAAAGGCAGACATGAAACGCGCCGCCGAATCTACTTATCGCCTTATTGTTTGCTGCCCGCAGGTACTCATAATATACCCTCTATATATCAACACTCACGTGGACTGTGTGTACAGTCACGATAACATATTTGAGTATTAGATAACCACTAGCCACCCGGGTGGAGATCTATACAAGGAAGGGATACCCGCCATTTCACTTAGGCCTGTTTTATAATACATAATAAATGTACAATATATTTATACTAGCTGTTCCCCGTGGTTTCACTCAACCTTGATGTGTATTTTCTTTTACTATATAGCTTTGAACCTTCCCCAAGAATCAAACTTTCATTTGCAAAAAGAATTTTTGAAACTCGATCATTTCTTAAGTATATGCATATAACATAACTTTTATAAGCATTCAAACAAACATAATCTTCAACTTTTTATTTTATAAGTGTAGATTTTATTAAAATTTAGTAATATAGTGTCTAATATAATATTAAAGAATAGCATAAAGATCAATTGCCTCTTTATTATAAAAGTTCCTATCACAAAATTTATATAGCTCTCATGTACTAAGGTTTTCAAACCAATGCAGCTATAGTATATTATTAAATCATACATAAAATAAAGTTGGAAACATTACGAATAAACTAATGGCAACCTATCCTGTAATGATTAATTGACAAACTTTAAAGTTGTTAATCGTGAATTCTGAAGATTGGTAGGCATTAAATCCTTATGTCATCCATAAGTTTATTCAAAATGATCTCAAGTAAGTACCATCCCATCAAGTATATACATACTTACATTTTAACAAAAAAGACAAGATTTTTTCTAATGGATGTGTTAATCGTTATGGAAAGGGACTGCGGTTAGTATGTATTGTATTTGTATATGGATGGAAAATAACATAAAAAAGTTAAGTGTTGGAGAGGCATAATTTATTTTCCTTTAAAATCGTTAAAAGTATAATCGCCATGAAATACATTTGAATCCTTTTATTGTCCTTTTCGATATTTATGGAGCGAATGGGTTTTGATAACATTTTCAACTCTTATTTGGTCGATGTTCTGACGCCGACCGTCGTAAATTCAGTGTCAGGAGTGTGAGCCAAATCATGCTATTGATGCTTTTTACAGCAATCCGATTCAAAGATAAAATCTACCTATATTTGTTACAAATTCACATTCAGATTTAGATGTTTTTTCTATATTACCACAAATTATAGAACACAAGTATAGTAAAGAAAATGCAGAAACTTTTAGTGTACCAAAATTGTATTGTTCAAACGAAAACACATCCATCCATCCACTATCCACCATCCACTATCCACCATCCACTATCCACCATCAATCGATCCCCTGAAACACTGTCTTAATCAATCCTATAGCTTATTAAAATAAATCACTAAATATGTTCCAGTTGTGTTTTTCAAGATAAATAATGATTTCTTATGTGTTTATATTACCCAGAAAAACACACACACACAACACTTTTAATCATGGTCCTGATTTGGCGGTACTGGTTATTACATTAGACCGATTGCAGTCTGACCTCCGTAACGCTTTTTACAGGAAAATCAGACCAGAAATGATCTGGGCGTGTGAGTGGTCAACACTGTCAGATTTTTCAAGCTGCCTATAAAGGCGTCTGACAAGCCTTATTTATGACTGCCATCTTCTATCCATAACAGCCGGGACCAACGGCTTAACGAGCCTTTCGAAGCAAGGAGGAGCTCAAGATAGAAATGCCACTATGGTGACCGGTCCAAGCATGACGCGCGGTTTCGTCACGAACATACGCGCGCACCGCTAGGCTATCGAGCTCTTCAAATTACATTGTTGCGTTTATTATAAAATACAATATCGCCGTTCTTGTTCTGGTAACGTAATTATGCTATCATCTAGCTCGTAGATGACGATACATAGCAATGCGTGCGCATTCGTGGTTCGAGGCGCACACGCGTGTCACAATTACAACACAACTCACAACATTTATCTATTGTATTCACATACGTATTTCGAACTAACATTCAGCGCGAAACAAACTTTGTTGTTTCTCTATTAAACTACTATACCTAATACAATTTTAAAATCTACAAAACCTAAATTTTGGACTATCGACATTTTAGACAAAGACACTTCTTAAGTTCAAATCAATTATATAACAGATCGATAAACAGTTGAATATCAACGGCTTTGCGAATAAAATTTCAAGAATAAACTAGATTTATATATCACCTTTTGATATGATCTTTTCGAAAGTATTAAAGGCTTAATGATTTAATTCCTTAGATTTCTTTCGTCGATCGTAGTTTCCTCATTACAAGTCGGAAAATCCTTGTTGACTTAAAATTAACAACTCGACATTACAAAACATACATACTTCCAGTCATATCTAGCAGACTTCATTATGAACGAAAATTGTACCTACATATTTATCTCTAAACAGATAAGTACTACTAATGTCATCTAATAAAACCGGATTCTGTCGGTACAAAATATTTTAGAAATGAGAATTGTTTTGTGTTATGTCTTTTACATTAGACAACAAAAATTTAAGTCCCTGTATGTAAAAGCTACATTACTGCTAATAAAATAAGTTTTCTGAAATGCAATTACCCTTGATATGTTTGTGAATGGTTTTACGAAGAATGAATTACTCGTAAACACACCGCCTGAACTAATTGACCGAGCCAGCGAAGCGAGCGAGAACATTTCGAGACTGGCAAATTTTGCTTTTGTCCGGATGTCTGTCTATCTGTCTGTTTGTTCCGGGCTAGAGGTCGCATTTCTGAACGGATCCTAATGAAACTTGGCAAACGTGTTCCTTGATTTATTTGCAATTTTTTGTCGAGAGCTTTTTTTGATCGGAGGGAAAATGGGGGGAAAAAGGGGGAAAGTTTTCTGTGACGTTGTTTATGAACGGATCCTAATGAAACTTGGCACACATGTTCCTTGATTTTTTTGAAATTTTGTATTGATGTTTTTTTGATTAGGGGAAATGGGGGCAAAAATGGGGAAGTTTTCTATATTTATTTGGTCCGTCTGACCAGAATAGGTAGTCATCATAAATTTAAGAGCTTTGCTCTTGTCGGTGGAGTTTGTGGACTAGGTAGGGAGATAGAATTGAAAAGTAGAAATAGTGAAGGAAAGTTTATTCACAGCACAAAGAAACTTAACAAAGAACAGTCCAAGAATAAGAAATCAGAAGGGTAGGATGAGCACAAGAAAGAAATTATACTTAATTAACAGAAAATAATAAATAGAAAACGGCAATGAAAATTTTAACACGCTAACCGAAAATCATAGAGAAAAGAAGTCGTTTTCAATAACAGCCGCTGAGGGCGCAGTTGCCATGGCAAAGCGACGAGTCTGCGCCCTCCAGCAAACTATTGAAATCTGTCATAAGATGACAACCAAAACGATAGACATAATATATACATAAAAAACGGTTTGTTAGTCCGTACTTACAAACTAATAAAATTAAAATATTTACACATAAAATTAAAATCAATAATATGTACAAGAAAATAAAAAATAAGTACATCACGCCACAAGTTCCTTCCATTTTTGTCTATCTTTAGCAAGTATAGGTAGAATAACTTATAAAAATTCTTCTTTTGAGAATAGACGAGACGAAATGGCTCTTTCCGTTTTCTTCCCTATTTTTCTACCCCCTGCCTTAAAATAATAATGATAATTCCGTTTTCTACCACCTTTGAAAATAAATTCCGCGTTCGACCCCTCAAAGAATTTTCAATACTGACAGCAAATAAGTCAAACCAATTTAAAAATCAAAATATCTATTTCTGTAGTAACAACATGATTAAAATATTTTACTTATTAGAGTATTAAAACTTTAGGTCAAAAATATAACATACCTAAAGGTATAACAAAGCCAATGTAGGCAATTTTAAATAAATTTGAAATATAAAAAATAGAAACAAAATCAATATAAAAAAATGTTTTATAAACTGTTTAAAGTACTTTTTGAAGACTACAACTTTCTTGGGCTACATAACAAAAATTAAACACTAACATTTTTAAAAGAATGCAACCTTCAAAAAGTTTGTTTTTATATGTAATATTTTTTTATTAATATGTCTCATTATAAAAAGTGTATAAAAATTGACTCTCACTAAAAACTATACTTATACTTATGGTAAGTAAACAAATACAAAATAAACGATTAAAGCAAGGTAAATTTTGACAAATATAACAAGTGGAATTGAAATAAATAAAAAATCGTATGTAAGGCCAGTTTTGGTAAATTAGTTTTATGCCTCATGATTTGAGTAATTATAATAAGCTTAACATTGAAAATAAAAACAATATCGTTATTTATTATTATGTGTAAATGGAGCTAATTTTTCAAGGCAATGCACTAGTGTAATTTTGCCAGAGGAAAATTCATCCAATGCTTTGATAATACTTTAGTAATGCATTTTGTAGTCTTTTTTGTATTGGTACAAATTTATTAAAAAAAGACGGCGGGGTGAAAGCGAAGAATTTTACAAAAAGGGGTTGAAAAAGAAGGTAGAAAGCGGAAAGAGCCAACGAAATACCGGAGGAGGTTCGCAAGGTCTACGAGGTTCACAGAACCATTAGTGATATTATATTTCAATCAGTTAATATTAATACCGACAGTTATAAAGTTACTTCCTGCATAAGCCCTTTCAAATATTCCAAACCAAATATTTCAATTGTAAAATAGTCCCTTAAATTGAAGATAATACCAAGTTGCAAGAGAAAGGTAAAGTAAGATGTTTCTATAAATTTTTTGTTAATTTTGTTTTTGTTTCTAAGAAACATTGTCGTAGTGCAGGTGTTAAACTACAGTAGAAGTTTATAGATAATGTTGTAGATGCATTACAGCTAATATTATTCTTCGATGGTAGGTAGACATTCATAAAACAGTAGCTGGGCGCGAGTGCCTCAACTCGCATGTAAGTACGCGCCGCAAATTGCAGCGCTGTCGGGAACTGGCTAACTACATATTTACTGCTTTTTACGACCCATAATCACTGTTCTTATTAAAATTTAAGTGGTTTCCTTTCCTTGCTTAACTCACATAAATGTTTCTATATTTTAGAGAGAACGCTAGCTAAGTTGAAAATATGTTATATTTTTATATAATTTCAGTACATTAGGTAGGTACATTTTATTGAGGTAGATTACAGTATAAAAGATTAATTACTACGATTTCTACAAACCAAATAAAAATATATCTACGAGAGATACGTAAGTAGTATAGAATTGAGGCAGTGGTCATATTCTTATTTTTCATTTTATAACAAGATAAAATAAGTATATAATATTAACTTGTATTCATTTACGTACGTAAGTCCATAGAACTAGGAATCGCGCGCGGCTAGGCAAATTCTTTAATCTATGCGTAAGTCAGTTTATCAAAACAGACTTACGTGAATGGATCTTTCAAGTGTCTTTGGCAATGGCTTTTGTTTCATTGGAGTATCAACTCTTTTTTCGCAATTTTTCAGAACAATAAATTTGCGATGTAATGCCTACGAGTATGAACTCTATCGCAGACTGGTAATATTAAACACATTTATTAAGAGTGAATTACAATACAATATTTTTATACCTTATTGTATTTGTATCAAACAAATAATAAAAATAGCCTATATTCAATATCTTTTAAGCAGCTGTTAAGACGTTTAACCATTGTCTCACTGATACCTGATTATTAAAAAACTAATATAATTATCTGTTTTGACTAAGATAACGAAAATTTCCACAGCAGTATTTATGTCGGCATCCTTTGAAGATCATCATACAAAAGAGACATTTTTTTTATATTTAAAAGTTTATTTGTTTTTATTTCTTCCTAAAATTCAAACAATAGGAGCTCTGCAAATGGCGCGGACTAAGGTCCATTCTTCAAAGACCTTTTCGGCCAACGTAATGCAGGTAGCAAGAAGTTAATTTGTGAAATACTTTGTCAAAATTCACAACTCAGAAATTCACAAAAATAGTGTTAAGATCTTATTACTTACTTATAAGGGTTGTTCAACAAAAAGTGAAAATAATTTGGACACATTTATCTCTATACATATAAGCCACGGGTTACAGAATGCTATACACAGGGTAAAGGTAAAGTGTCCTTTCTACCGATCAGTTTCTGTTAAAATGTTCACTTATGTTGTACATGGTAGAGCACATTAGGTAGAGCCAAATACTTATAAAGGTTGATAATTTGTCCAATATACCGTGCGAGACTACAGCGACGGCTTTATTCACATATTTAGTGAATAAACTAAATATTGACTTATCAAAATTATATCAGTTAGACGAAAGACAGATCTTCGTAAAAAGGTCATCTATTTGGTAACCTCACTCTCATATATTTCTGCCATCAACCGTGTACTTTCATTATTGTGAAGGTTGAAAGCGGCAGCGAAATTTTTGGGTACTGTGACGAAAAATCCTAGGCCACGAGTTGGCAGCGTGTCAGTGACAATGTTGCGAGTGTGAATAGGCTGGGTCCGTAATTTTTTTTCGAAAGTAATAAGCTCTATTAACCATAAGACTACGAATCGTATGTTTGACAGCTAACATAATCTTATAAAAAATTGAGTTTGATTTTTCTATAGTATAGGTCATCATTCCATATTAAATGTGTTTTTACGCGCACCTATAAGTGTGTACCGGTTTTACCACGAAGAAATGAATTGAAATATTTAGCCGAAGACTGGGAATTTTAAGAAGGCGGCACCAGCTACGTTTATTGACCGAGCCCGGTCCAAGACGCTGTTTTACGACCTCATAAAAGTTACTATTGTGCCAGCACCCAGCAACCCCGCTCAAAATACAGACGAGATACGCTTATTGTTCATACTTAAATAAGATATCCATTTTTTGTTGTTTAGCCCATTATGGTCAGCTTTTGTACATATTTTGACTGGAATATGGTCTGTGGGGCTTTGAAATTAGCCGCTTATCGCCCTTTTCGCTTTTGCTGATCATGCGCCAAATGTTTGCGCATTTTACTAACAGCATTATATAGTTGTTTTTTCGGGTTTTCACCTTAAATTATAAAAAAAATAACATGATATTGTATCCGTTATTACATTATTATTAGTTGCATAAGTTCCGTTAAGATTCATAATAATAGCTGTACTTGATTTGAGGAGACTATTTTACTAAGTATGAAGACCAATTTATTTCAATTTAATAAATTCAATATTCTTTAGGTACCTACTAATTGTACCTCTTTTCACTATATTTATATAAAAATTAACCATGGCTATTTAACCAATTTATCTAAAACTTTTAAATATAATAATCAGTGAATATATGTAGTTTACATGTTTAAGAAAACATGTATTTGTAAACACAAACCAAAATATAATAAACATGTTAGGTGACGCGTACTCGCGTGATATGGTACCTCTCTAGAACCGTAGATGTGCACGGCACGAATATAGTTGGTTTTCGACGTATTTTACGATACCTTATAAATTAGACGGGCCATAAATATAAATCTTACTCCAAGTCAAATCCTATCACATATTCATGCTTCGAATTCCATATTTAAAACATAAAACGCATAATGTACATTTTTAAACACATATTTATAAGGTACTCTTAATTGTTTTTTGTTTCCGTAGATATTTCCAAATTGTTAGATGTCTGCGGTTTTTAACCGACTTCAAAAACAGGAGGAGGTTTTCAATTTGTCGGAATGTTTTATTAGTAGATAGGTATGTTATATACTCACATAGGTATATTAATATTGTAAGGTATTGGGATGATGTAGTTGACACCTATATTCTTTATTAATAAATAGGTTAAACATGTATCAGTTTCTTTTTGTATTAAGGACATCTCATACAAAAAAAGACTTGCTAAACGTTCTTTCCGAGGCGAAAAAAAATTTTTTTTTTTACTGATGTATTTGCGAATCTATTGTATAAATAATATTATGACTCTACCTATAAAGAAGACACCATTTTTACTAAATATTATATTGGGTTAGGTTTAAATTACTGTCAAAATTAAGAGCATTAAATAGATGCTTACGTGACCATTTCTAGAGTTCTGTACTTACCCAAAGCTAGACAGTTGAAATTTCCACATAATTATGATGCATTTCTGTTGCATAACAACAAATAAAAAAGAAAAACAAAATAAAATGCATATTAACTTGGGCTATACAACAAACGTGATTTTTAGCCATATTGTATAGATAGAAGGAAACCTTCGTGTGCGAGTCCGACTCGCAGTTGGCCGGTTCTATGAATTTTTAGTAAAATATGTAAATTGAAAATCAGGTTTGTGAAATAATTGTTTATGCAGTGTTAATTTGTTGCTCCACAATTTTGACTTAGGCAGTAAAAAAATTGGTTTTAAATTAAATTAGGTCACATCAAGCCGTTGGTAGTTAAGTTGGTGGTAAAGTTGATAGGTATTTCGAATTATTATATGTATAATATAAGTAAGTAAGTACTTACACACGATGAAATGGAAGTTGAAGTAATAGAAACCAAAGTTTTAAATAATATTACAAAATAAATCCGTTTTTTTATAATATTAATAAAAATCAGCGTTTTAAAAACTGGCATTCATTGCCATTACTAGGCAAATTAATTTTATATTATAAGTATATTTTATTATATATTTATACTAGCGACCCGCCCCGGCTTCACACGGGTGCAATGCTATATAATACATGTATTATACATAAAAACCTTCCTCTTGAAATGTATTTAAAAAAACCGCATCAAAATCCGTTGCGTAGTTTTAAAGATCTAAGCAATACATAGGGACAGACAGCGAGAAGCGATTTTGTAGTGAAGTTAAAAAACTAGAAAAATATACTGATTAATACAATGAAAAAGTAAAACTGTGGGTATAATTTTTATGGGATGCAACAATTTTATTTGGAACTTTTGACTGGCAGAGAAGGCTTTTAAAATTAGGACCGTTAATTCAGTTAATTGTATACCTGAACAAAATATGATTAACTTGCATATCAACAAAGATTTAATAAATAAACATTGTACCTTATTGAAAGTCGAAGAATATTTTCACTCATCTTTTTCCTTCTATAAATCAGGATTTATAGAACAAGGGCAATTTTCAATATTAGTACAACAAAAATAATTTTTAGAAAAACTGACTGCTGTTTTTTTTATTGACAATGTCTACTTATTTTAATTTTCAGTGCCCCTAGTATGAGTTTTTCTTAACGCAGACGCTAGCGACTGCGTTAGGATTTTGTATGGAATTTCTTAGTTGCCTTACTATCCGCCAGAGGCGCTGTACAGGTCTGCCATACTAAATCGCCAACGCAGTCGCTAGCGTCTGCGTTAAGAAAAACTCATACTAGGGGCACAGTATAGTGCCCAGTGCATAGAGCTCCTTTAAAATCCGGGGTGTTCCATGACTAATTTCTTCTCACAGAAAACCATTTAGGCTATAGAGTATGTCTAAAAAATATACATCATAGATACTAGATACACTTTAAAACCTTGAAAGTAGAGTTATCTACTTAAGTAATACTCCTTCTGGCGCTATCAGGCCAAAACACTGCTAGAATAAAGAAATAATGGGAACCAGCCAGTAAAATTAAACGCCCTATAAAAACCATCGCGAGACGCTACACGCCGCCAGAAAAATCCTATGATTGAATATTTAATTGTGCATACGTATGCTTAAAAATATTGCAAAGATAATATATTGATTGATGTTGCATGCGTCAATGGGATGTTGTAACCGCTTTTCATCAGGTGGTATAATAAATCAATAAGTTTCACTTTTAAGATTCTTCATGTGTAAATTATTATTAGAGGTTTTACTCACACTCTTTGCTTTTAGATAGGCAAGAATGGTCGCCGCTTGATATCAGCTATCCATATCTCTTTGTGCTACGTAGCCAAGATAGGACTGGTGACGGAGCGAAAGCTGGATTAAAAATTAATTTAGCCGCTTTCATGTTTGCCGGTAATCCTGTCTTTATCTAGATATCAAATGAAGGGGATTAACTCGCCTAGTTAAATAGAATGCACGCGATAACTGACTGATTAGCTGTGTGTCGAGTTAATATTTTTCATGTTATGTGTTATAGTAGAGAACTGTT
Source organism: Apomyelois bistriatella (assembly GCA_947044815.1). Lineage (NCBI taxonomy): Eukaryota > Metazoa > Arthropoda > Insecta > Lepidoptera > Pyralidae > Apomyelois > Apomyelois bistriatella. The sequence continues at coordinate 8,175,704 of OX345693.1, forward strand.
GGCCATTGGAGCAGAAATGTTTTAGAATAGCGCTAGATATCACCACGGGAATCCTCTGAATAGTATTTATACGCAGCAATTATCATTTCTAATTTTTTATTTATTTAAATTTTATTGTACAAAATACAGTTGTTTACAATGCTAAGAGCATTATCTAACAGTCAACCTTTGGGTCAAGCAGAGATCGTAGTTCTTGATTCCTTACTTTTTATAAGTCAATAGGTTATTAACACTAAATTACATCTTTCTTAATATCTACTAAGTTTATTCTATGACACTACTGAAAACAGCACATGTTATTTCACTTCGTAATCAAGGAAGTCTATTTTATTTTGTTGTATATAAATAAGAGATAGTCAGATTTAAATCTATAACTAAATACTGTAACTATTTACGGAATTGTTAAAACTTAAAACTCTTTTGTTCAAGTTTATTCGGTCGTGTCACTTCTGATTAAATCTTAGCTTGATTCATACAACCAAACGGAGCATTTCCGGTGTCTTGCTTGTTCTCACCAACTCATTATGTTTGCACTTAGTAATGATGCGCCTGGTGATTTAATTCCTGTGGTCCTGGATGTTGACTATCCTCCAGTTAGGCGCAATGTGTTAACGACCTGTGAGATTGCTGTCAAAGGACAAACACCAGAAGGTAAACATTTGAGCTGTGTTTGAGTTGAGCCCAGCCTCTGTGTGATCAACGCACCGCGGTGGTCGCGTTTTCTGCGCCGACGACGAGTCGTTCTCATTTGATTTAGGATTATTTGTATTTCATAAAATTTATTAATACTTTGTTTACATATATTTCACTAGTTAATGTGTCTTATTTTATATTGTTCGTCTTTCCCGGTTACATCACCAGCTGGTAGCTTCGAAGCCTAGGGACTGCTTTGGTTTTTTCATGTAAGTAATAAGTATAATAAACAAACACTAGACAACTACCTGCGTGCAGCTCTTTCAAGTAGTAATATTACTTTGGTGGTTTTTTTATGCATTGGTGTAATATGAAAGTAAATAAAAATATTTTATTAATAAACTAGCTGTTGCCCGCGGCTCCGCCCGCGTGTAGGTCGCTTTTCGCGTAACCTGTGGAAACTACAACTATCCAGACCTATAGTTAAATCTATAGTATCCTATTCCCGTGCTAATTTTATAAAGCCATTACATTGCTACGATATAATAATAATAAAAGTAAAGCTTTATTTATAAAAATAAAAAAGAAATTTAGTACTGGAGAATAATAATATCTATGACTGCGTTTACGAAACGTAATGTAAATGGAATTACTATAAAAACAAACAAAAAATTTTTTATTATTATTACATAAGAATTAATTTTATGTGTTCAGAAATTTATGGCCAAAGGACTTCTTACTACCAAGCTGGTCTGGGAGAAAAACAAAAACATCGAATGTGTCACCTGCTTCTCTCAGGGCGTAAAAGTCCACAAAGAGAATCGTAGAATGGGGGAATCATGACTGTTTCAACTATCATCATGCTAAACGTGGTCGTGGCCTATCTCCTATAGGATAAAGACGTGATTATATTGTATGTATTTATGATTCCTCATATGATCTCTACATATAAATCTCTATACGCAACACCTATTGAAAATCAAATGATATCGTGACTGAAATAGTATGATGTCCGGTGGGCGGCAAGATGCGAGGCGGCGGCTCCTTTGAGAAGCTCTCGAAATGCCCTCAATAAGCATCGGTTTACTCAACAATTAGCAGCATTCCATCTCGCGCCTTTCTTCCTACTGCCCGCCCTATAGGGCTGACACAAATAAGCCGATTTTGAGAGGAATCCCAAACATTTTTCTTTAATGGATTCATCAGACATGAGCCTTATCTATCTATGCAGTACTTGATTTAATGGCTTTTGAATCATCCCATGTTTGAACTTTGAATAGTTGTTCTGTAGATAGACATACATATATTTACCTTATATTTACATACCTATATCAAAATGTTTACCTTATGTTTACTTATATAAAAAGTTGAGAAGTTTGTTTGTTTTAACGCCTATAACTTTACTGGTCGGATTTGAAAAAATATTTCTGTAATTGTAGTCTGATTCTTAAGGTAGGTAATCCTACCTATTGCAGAAATGTGTATTATTACTTAAATATAACTCTCGATTTGCCATTGTATTTTTGAATTTAGTTCTTTGATTGGTGTAACTATAATTACCGTATATTGCATTTTTCAATGTATGAACAACCCTATTGCTGCTCACATACCAATATGAATTTGATTTCAAATATTGACCGTCGAGTTTAGTCTGACCATAAGTTAATAATTTAGGTCTTAACTCGTGATTTATAAGTTGAACAATAGCTTTTGTAGTATTCGCTGAAACTTGGAAGTCCTCTGGAGCGTCCTGGCAGTGCGAAGGATGTTTTGTGATACCGGACACGTTTATCTGTTTTGCTTTATACATCGACACTGCATGTATATGTGTATGTTACTGGAATTTGTTACCCAAATAAGTCCTGCAAGAAATTAGTCCCCATGACATTTTATCGTGGCAATCTCTTCCAGTCCAGCGTCCAAGGAATTCTCATAAAGCTCAAAATCATTAAAAAACAATTTTATGCTCTGTTATATGATATGAATTGTAAGTACAAGTAGGTACACCACAAAATCATAAATCTACACCCAGAGTTGTCTTCTATAGCCTACAATGATGATTATTTATAAAATTATTTATTTTAAACATTTTCTTTGTTTACTATAAAAAATTACATACATAGGTACAATAATTTAATATATAATAATAATAACCTTTGATTATAATAACTAGAGCAATTCGGCGTTTCGGCGCTTCCTTCCTTCGAAATTTAAATGATGTCAAATATTAATTTAAGAATATTTTTGATGATAGGAAGTTTATCATGCCTAAATGATGTGCTAAAGGCGGTTGATATGACCTTCAGGCTGGGGACGAATTTTAAGTTTTTCGATTCTATGGTAGCTTCTTACATCCGAGAGCTTTTTTACATTCACATCCTTAGCTTTGGCTTCCGAGCCGAGGGAACGCTATAAGAATAAAGATATGGTGGCACTGGTTATTATAATGGTCTTATTTTGTTGTTTGTAAGTGAAATAGGGAATAAAAATAAATATATGGATTTCGAATAACATGAATTTATTAAGTTTATCAAATGTGTTTCGTGATAGTGCACAATACTAACAAGTCCCGTGTTTACAAGCGGTTTCCAAACATCATTACAACAAGCACAAAAACTTTATTATACATTTTACATTACAATCTTCGTCTCACTCATACAAATATAATTAAATAATCATACAGTCGGAGGTATAATTAAATGTTAAGGCCGGGAAAAGCTACTAGCACCATCTGTATATCACAAAACAAAACGATAAACATAAGCCATGTTTTTGTTCTATCATCAATAAATATTATAACATTATTAACATAAAAATCAACTATTTCAAATGGGTAGTAAACACAATCATTACCGTATTCTGTATGTTATATTTAAAATTTAGAATTCTGGAGTTTGTAATTATTGCTATAGGTTAAAGTATAATTTTGATAAATCTAATTGAAGCTATTATGTACAGATTTTAAATTAAAACTAAGAATAATCTCATTCAACGTAAAAAAATACTAAATATGAACACTTAAATATACCTCTCAATACCACAAATGTTTATGTTAATAATAAATTCAAAAAAGATCGATTTTCATGAAAATTTTAATCAATTCTATAAAGTAACGAAACAATTTATGAAATAATGCAAAATATTATATTAATCACAATTTCACGACCGTTGCCATATAGAAGCTCTTCTTGGTAGATCTAGAGGCAAATTCAAGTTCCAAATTCATGAAGCCTCTCCTCACTTAAGTAATGGTAGTTTTTCATTTAAATATTTACTTTTGTCTAATCATTAAAAATTTCACCAAATCATTTAATCACATTAAAAAATGACAAAATACATATAATAAACTAAAAAAAACCCTTTTTCATTTTTTTAATCGTATATATTGTGTTGGTAGTCTTGCAGTGTTTGGTAAATAATTAATTCTAGCAGTGTACCTACTTTATGTGCAAAATGGGCGAGAGATGACCCATTGCTTTCTGTTACCAGCGGTGGAGATCACATATAGGTATATTTTATCTGAGATTCTCAATTAATTTCCATGTATTATTCAATTAAAGAAGTAATATGAAATGGGTATGTAAAAACTAAATTATTAGGTGATTAAATCTACTTAAATGTGAATACAACCAAACCATGTTAAAAAAAATCTTTAAATAAAATAGTTGACTGTTATAGTAACAATAATCTCAGATTTGAAAGCCACTTGCAAACTTGTAGTATTGAGAAATATTAATAAACAATCACTCAAATAATAATCAATTTAATAAACTACTTATGACGATATTATAAAAAATATAGTTATTTACTATATTTACAATAAAAAAATTGTAATGTTACTCTTTTGAGTACAAAATATTACCAGGCGTTAGGGCGCGGCAAGCATCTGAATATCATCTAGCGACGGATCAAAAATGGCCTACTATATGTCGGTGTGCTTGATCACAGAAACATATTTTACAAACTGTACCAAGACCGTAGCTGTCCCAAATAAATCTCTTTTAAAGGCCAAATTTATGTAAAAAGAAACTATAATAATTTTATTTATAGAAAATTCAATTTCACCATAATCAGCCCCAGGAGTTTATCCTTGTCTTTTATTGATAAGGTTAAATACATGGACAGACAAAATATTGATATAAACAAATGAAATACTTTTGAAACTTTTATCATCTTTTTAGAACTACAAGTAGACGATTATTAAAACAATTAAAAACTAGTTTTTTTTTTTTTAATTCGCCATGTTTCACCTCTTCTTTGTCTCCTCATTTATAGAATGACCCATGTTTATATTTTTCAAAGTCACTACTTTATTGACTTAACAAATACTTTATTTGAATAGTCATTATGACTAGAGAAGTTGAAAGATCTAAGAAAACTTCATTCCACTTGTATCTTAAACAGACGCATTAATGTAATTTTTTACTGAAATCACTAATAAACCCTGTCAACCGGAAAACTATTCCATGATCCTTAATCTGATAGAGATAATAAAAATATGTTACAGTTACAACAGGACGATACGTTCGCAACAAAAAGAGATTTCATAATCGTCAAAAAAGATTTTTTTATTTATATTAAGTTAGTTACGTATGAAAATAATATAATTGCCAACGTATGAATATTTGTAAGGAGTGTTTATTTTTCCTGTCACAGATTCTTGACTTAACTAATATAAATACGCCGATGGTTTAATTGCAAATTATTGTAAAGTTATAAATTTTTAGATATCATTACATGCCGATTTAGTAATTGTCTTCTTCATAAAAGAAATAATTCGACTACAACAATGATATAATGCACATATAGTTTAATCAAAAACATATATTTTCTGATGCATGGGTGCAAATGTTGGCCTTTCGCCACCGATCTCTTGTTGGGGCAATATATCGGATTATCCTACATTTTAGCGCTGTATTTAGTTACAAAATAATATAGTAAATATTTATTTTTATGATTTTGTATTTCTTGTCAAAAAAGTCAAAATGCTGTTTATTTTTACGTATAAGCTATTAATTTAGTCTGATGGTAATTTCATAAGTAAAGTACTTATATAGTAAATGACATAGATGGAGTATTTAAAAAATCTGCACGACCCATATCTAAAAGGAGATCATTTCAAGTAGTGAGTAAATATGTTTATGATTTTTAATTACACAAACTACTTACAAAAAAAATCCAAATGGTCATTGACCTAGTAGTGCTGGTTACTTTACTTAACTTTGGAGCACCGAGTAATAGTTCTGAGTTCTATTGTTACTAAACATTAAAATTCTCCAGCTCAGGGAAAATTGACAGGAAGAACATGCCTACACGAATCGGCCATCATGACATTTTAAAGCTAACTAACATCTTCGATTCCTATTTCCCATTAGTAATCCATTAACAGTGATTTGCTGATAAATATTCAGATGCCTGCCGTCCCTTCAAACAATTTCCAAATCGATAACGCTTCGACACGAACGTTATTTTTCGTAAGAAAATTGCACTAATTTATCACAAATTCTTAAGGTCATGTCGAATTAAAAATATACGTACACTTTGCACCTAGTCTTATTTTTATATTTTCACTGGTAGTGTTCAGAATCTATCTGTCACTGAGAGTAGCCACCGTGAGGGCAGTAGTCTTGTTGCTGCGGTCACAGAAGGGGTACCGCCGGAGCCCCGGGCACTAGCGGCTCTGGGACCCCTTGCAGCACTCCCTGGTGATGATAGTGATGATGATGCATCATGCCATTCATCATCTGCTGGTGATGCAGCATAGTTGCATGGTGGAAATGTGCATGCTGCAGCGAAGTCTGGTCACCCTTCTCTTTCATCACGACTTCTTCACGTTTCTTAACCTGCTTCCTCTCCTTGGCCCGTCGATTTTGAAACCAGATTTTTACCTGAAACAAGTTTATTTTTAGAAACATCCATTTGTTATGTCCTGTTAAAGCTCTTCATATATTGATTACGATATCAATTACGATGATTGCTCGTACCTGTTGATTTTCAGTAGTTGTGTTCTTATAAATAATTATGATTTAAGTGATCTACTTGGAAAGCTTGCTACTAGTCAATTTAGCTGTATAAATTCTTCAGCTCCGGAGGGAGGAATAAAACCCATAACATTACTATAGATGTAGATAGGATATTATGTAGGTAAAATAGTATTATTAATAAATATATTATACTAGCTTTTGCCCGTGGCTTCGCCCGCGTGGGCTTCCCGGGATAAAAAGTATCCTATGTCCTTCTCCTGGCTCTAAACTACCTCCCTGACAATTTTCAGCTAAATCGGTTCAGCCGTTCTTGAGTTATAAGTGGAGTAACTAACACGACTTTCTTTTTTATATATTTCTTTTATATATATATATATATATAGATATATGATAATTGTGTAGTGAAATTCTATAACATCATTAATAAAATTAATCCCATCAAAATCTACCATAAAACATACATGCAGTAATCTACCACTAACTTAATCTAATTAGTTGTTTTACTTATACATACCTGTCGTTCAGAGAGGCCAAGGTTAACAGCGAGCTCCGCTTTCCTCCGGATGGTGATGTACCGGCTGTAGTGGAACTCCTTCTCCAGCTCCAGTCGCTGGTGGTCGCTGTACACCACCCGGTACTTGTCTTTCGTGCGCGTTTTACCTACAACAATATGAACGTTTCATTGATAATGGGGCATTCGAGGAATTATTGAACGTATCATTAGAATTATATTTGAATATATAAATGTTTTCAATTTTTTTTTAATGCCTACTTTTATATTAAAATGAGATTATTTATTAATATAGCCATAGAACAAGACGGGTTATGTTGTGCAGGTAGTTAAAATTATATTTTTTAGAATTTTAACTAATTTACCATTTTCTGGCACTGGAGGCACGACAACTCATGTATAAAAAGTGGCAGTCAAAAGGTTAATTCAAAAAATGTACCTATGCATTAATGTTTAGGGAAAATTTTGGTGTAACGTCACGATATCGATAGGCTTAGGAAGGATAAGGTATCAAAACACTGCGGCCGAATATATTTCCGCCAATCTGTATTTACCTATAATATCCGGGGAAATAATAACTTACTGTTTTGTAATACTGGCTTACTAGATACAGATAATTCTGTTTTAAGCCAAATGATAAAATTAAAAATGATAACATTTTCAGTTCATTCAAAGTGTAATGTTTTAATTATTTATATTTTATAGGTAAACATTTTTGTGGTCGATCGTTCTGATATGGGTACATTTATTTCTTGCATCATTAGCTAGAATACGTAATTAAGGCTTGAATATGAAGAAAATCGTAAAAGACAAGGCAAACATTTGCCTTAATTTTCTATATTTTTTCCGATATGTGGAAGTTTCCCAAAGCAATAGTATTCCTAAAGAGGACTGGGTTTTAAGGTGGAACTTATTAAAAAAAAATTCTCATACACGTGTCCAATGACAAAGATATTGAATCTACCTTGTTACTATCATGTAAGTATTCTATGATTTCTCGCTACATACTCAGACTGGTAAAACTTTATGACGAGAGATACAGTTATCAACAATTGGATTTTATTTAACAATTAAACATTCCATTAAAAAATACCCACAGTAATTGAAACAAAAAAACTCACAATAACATTCATATTGCAGCAAAACGAAAACAAATGAGTTTTTAACTAAATCTATTGTCGCGTTTTATTGCAACTATTATTCGTCCGTTTGCCAGCAGAAAAGTCTTTTATATTCCCGTAACAACGCGCTCGTGGTGTGTATCTGAAGGGGAGAGATCCCGAGGGCTCGATAAGGTAAATCTAGGCGGCGGGCACACAGGCGCCGCGCCGCCGCGGCTTAGCGCGGGATCACGGCGGGACCACACCTTGTGATTGCTATACATTTGTATGATATGTATACTTATGACTCTCTGCCTTTAATTTTATATTTCGAGTCTTCCATATATATACATATAATATGCTTACTTCGTCAAGAGCAATAGAAGAGCGTATGATTTACCTTCAGCATATTTATTTACTAAAATTTTTACATAATAATAATTGTTGTACACAGGGGTTATTACATAGAAAAGAACATGTGAACAAGGATGCTGCTTATTTCGAAAGTAGTCTCTTCTAGCACACCTGAGAGAGAGAGATACGAGAAGAACCCTTTACTCAACAGGCGTGTAAAAGACTCCTTCCCATCTTTCTCGTCTTAGTAATTTTTTGTTGTAGTCTCAGTTGGTTGCTGCCCAGAATACTCCTATACTAGTAGTCGCATACATGCAGGATAAACTATAAAAAGTGTTAAAAAGAAGCAATCATATTTCTTCCAATTATTTGCAAGTTTACAAACAAGTAAATACGATTGGGTGTTGACTGTTGATGTTAACGTATTCGTGATTCATTTGGCGAAAAGCAAGTACTTATCATAAAATCAAAAAATAATTGGGTTTCCCACTACAAGTCGTAATGCTTATGTCGAGTTTTATTTACAATTTTTATCTGTAGGTATATTTCTCAACAAGTAAAATTACCAAGATACGTAGATCTGTGTACATTGTACTAGGACAGAGCTGAGGTGTCTGTTTGTTGACGAAGAGTGTGTAAATATCTCTTATCTTGGTATTAAGAACTTCATAAATTATGTTTGTCAGGCGAGAGAGAATCAGAGTGGAATTAAACATTTACGTAACGTTGCTTCGAGACGGTGACTATCCGTATCCGTCTTTACAATCTCTGTTTACCATTTTATCATTACACGGATTGTGAAATATTGACAATTTTAACTACAATATGCCTTGATGTTTTTTATGAAATACCTAGCTTAAGACTTTAAGACATGCCTGATAGAGCTCCTTAAAAATACAGTTGTTAGTAGGAAAAAAGGTGTGGATTGAGGTATAATTTACTATGCTTTTTTTACTTATTCAGCTTTTGCGACGATAAACAACATTAGGTGAGTCATAGGCCTGCTTGCTAAACTAACTTAAAATATAAACCCAAATAAAAAAGTTATTACAATAAATTACATTATAATATTTTTGCAATTTAATTAATCGTGTATAAATGAATGCCAACAGGACCTAATCTGACAATCTTTTTTTTTTGTGCAGTTTAATGAAATAATATTGTTGATATAGGTCATAGGCAATTTTGTTTCATCTATGATATAGGTAAAAGCTCTCTTATTTCTTACGTTATTTCAGTTTCATCATGAAGCTACGAGTATAAGTATATTTTGTTACAATAGCAAAAATATATAAAATAAAAGGCCAGCGATAGTTATATGATAAACAAAAAAAACAACCTAATTTAGAACCCTCTCCGTTAAGAAAGTCGCTTGATACTTAATGTCATAAATTAAGAGAACAAAGGAGAAACAACTTTTCACAAGGGTCAAAAGTCAACAGAGGCAGACTCTTACATGTTTTGATACGCGACATCAAACTTGAAGATAAACTCTTTGGAGTGGTTGAATCACAGAAAGTTATAACTTAAATAAATTTCCTGTTAGGAGAGCAAACTCAAAGAGATGGCAGAGAACTAGTAAAGCAAACATGTGCACTATCTATAGGCGATGCGTTTGATAGCAGGCGTTAATTTTGGAGCCAAACAATAGTCCGCGTCGGTCGCTCAACGCTGGTACAGTCAACCACATATCGTGTGTAGCGCACTACAATAATAACAAAATGATTATTTCAACGCTTTTAATCTATTGCAATAGCCGGCATTCGCAGCAGCCTCAGTTCATTTGTGTAAAACAGAAATATTGAAATTTAGGACGTCAAGCAAAAGATAAGATACCTATATATTACGTTAGTAATACACCGCGTTTAATGCCAAGTACAAGTGCATATTTACGCAATAGCAATAATACGAGTTTGTTAGGAATAATTATTCGTTGGGATACTTGACCTATATTCATATACATTTGAATTTTTTTTAATTGATGTTTGTTATCTATCTACAGTTTTAAACAACATAAATTTTTTTTGGAAAGTAAAACCTAAAATGAGACATGACATGCCATAAAATAGCAATGTGTATGATAATATTACCTATAGTGATGTTAGCATTGCAAACAGCGCGGAAGGCGCGGGCGGCGGCGGTCGTCTGTGTGTGTAGCTGTGTACGTGGTTATCGTGGACAAATAACCAGCCAGTAAGGTGCCCCGAAAGATAAAGATGCAGCCCGGTGCATCGACTAGGGTTTACAAAAGGTAGACTTTTATATTATGCCAATTCCTACCTTCGATCCCTTTTTAAATTGTTTACGTATGAACCTTTCATTCAACGCCGCTTAAAATCTACCAAAATCTTCAAGAAGCGCAAAAGGATTATTATCAGTCTTCAGTCAGATCATCAAGGCACTACCTGTACATATTATATTTATTTAACCAGTAAATTTTAAGATGATCGCTGGCGTAGATATGTTACAGCAATTTAATTTAATAATGTGAGTAGAAAATATATAATAGTGAGTGAGAGAATAATTGTATTATAAACAAAAACCAACCAAACAAATGTTTTGTCATGACGATATATTACTATTTAATAAAGTTAATATCAGTTAATATATCTCGAGTAATTATATTTTACAAGGTAAATAAATATTTACTGGCTACAGTTTGTTTCCCACAGTAAATCACTTCAGAACATAACAATATACATAAATAATGCACCATAAAGATATAAGCGAACTTGGACAATAACGATTCATAACGTAGTACCTATATTAATAATTACGATAACACCCTCATTCACTTTGAGTGAGATAATAACCATCCTACAACACTTAAAATATGTTCCAGTATGTAATTGGGAAATAATGAAGCGAGTTACAAAGGCAAAACAAACGTATCAAACACTATCAAGAGCTGCACCTATGGTACGTTAGTTGTTAGCTCGATACTGATAAGATTACAGCGATTTTAGTCCCACTTTTTTAATAAACTCGGCAAATGACAATCATATATTAAAAAACTTACTTATCCTAACTAATATTATAAATGCGAAAGTGAGTTTGTTTGTTTGTTTGTTATGCATTTACGCCCTAATTACTGCACCAATCTTTCTAAAATTCCGCATACACATAGAAGTATTGAGAAAGACATAGGATACCTTTCATCCCGGAAAAAACAATCTTCCCGTAGGAAATTCAAGCAGGCGAAGCCATGGGCGAAAACTAGTTGTACATAAATAAACATCTTTCAGAAAATAAGTAATATGCAATGGGAGGAATAACTAGAAAAAATTATGAATTAGTTTTTAAGATTCCATACACATAGAACAAAAGCAGCAAGCAAAAACTACTCAACCTATATACAACATGAACAAACATATTTTAATCATACTAATAATCACAGAACAGGAGTGCAAATAATAGTTTATTAGACACAACATGGATTCGGGTCTGTAGAACTAAGGTCTAATTTTGCTACGCATTGCGCTACGACGTGTAGTACCTCGTAGCTCCTCGTAGCTGCTACAAAAAATGTAGAGACAAAGCCGATATTTTATTTTATTTCTCAGGATGTTATCTTAATAACTACTTACCTACTGAGCAAACCGGCGATAAAATGTCATGAGGCCATTAATTCATCTACATGTGTTTCAATATCAAACAGCGAATTGCTTGTCGAACATGTTGTATCAGGGAAGGAAAACAATTAATCGGTACCTTATCAGCCGGGTCAGCTTTGGCGGCCCTCCGAAATCCCGCGCGATTATCACGACGGCGCGATAGCGGCACCTTTGATTATGTTAACTCTATCGTCGTCATATCGCACTAACCTTCTTGTAATGCGTTTTTGATCGACTAGGGCGCGGCACTGTCACTATCTGATAGCGCTTCCGCACTACACGCTGAGTGCTCTTAACTCGACTACGATTTTGGATTTGCGAAAGATAAACGATCTTTCGCAAATCCAAAATCGTAGTATCGTATCTCTAAATCTTGTTAATATTTTCAGTCATATCTCTAAAAATTTAAAATTAAATGATGCACGGCAATAAAGAATAAAGATTCAAAGGATATAATGATATACTTGTCTTATGATGCATATTTAATTGTTAGTACTTAATCCATATAATAAACTAAAGTTTGAGGGTATTTCAGGTTGTTGGCAAAAAAGTTGTACCTACATACAAGGTTAGGTATTGATGTGACGTAATCTATTGCCAAATTCCCGGCCCATCCTCCTGAGGGCTGTGCCGAGAATAGGGCGATATTGGCGGGACCGGCCAAATATTCTCGAGTTTTATTCACAGCTTAATTAATGCGGGTGAAGCCGTGGGCAAAAGCTTGTAACTTAAAACTTAAGAATTACCATACGGATTTACATATTCATTTTGCGTATGATTGCTCGGATTTGAGGAAAGTTTTAAGTGCATACGTATCAAGGCAGTTGAAATCGTTATATGCATAGCTAGTTTTTTTCTAATTATAGGCAGGTATGTCAAACATAGTACATTTGTAGACTAGATAGTCCGTATATCATAACAATCGATCAGATACTGTGTACAAAAGACCACAGTGCACTGCACAAAGATTGATCGGAAGCAGCATATTTCTACGTCATTGTTACGCGCAAAAGGAGCCGATACTCAATGGATGTATGTTTGACTACGCCAAAATAATCTGTCACAGCGTGGCGCTATGTCGGACTGTCACCAAGTGATGAATATCACCATCTAAGCCAATTAGTCACGAAAGCAAACAATAACAAACAATAATCCACTACTGTTACATTTTTTTAGCAACGTCCTGTGGCGTAAATGGCTGACAGCTTTCAACACTCTCCTATCATTTGTTAGACCCTTTTCAATATTAACCGAGTTTTTGCAAAGAAGGCGGACAATGTTCTATCTGGCTGTGCGTGAAATGACAAGAGTCCCCTGCGGCCGCGGCCAGGATTGGTGAATGTGGACAAATAGAGATTTATCTCTTGGAATGTCTTGGGTTTGTGCAAACACGGGAATGTAAATAGGAAACGAGAAAACGAATTGGGTGGCAAAAATGTTTATTTTTTGTCAAGATAAGTTGGACTGGGTGGGACCATGAGTTGTAACTCATAATTTTAATCCATTTAACTGATTTGTAAATCAGACTTAGGTTTTTCCCGATACACTTAAATTTTATTAGTAGATACTAGCTTTATAGCTGTTCCCCGCGGTTTGATGTATGTACGTACTTATATCTTTCCCAAGAATCATGCTATAATACGTAAAAATATTTTTTCAAATACGACCAGCGGTTCTTAAGTTATAAGCGTGCAAACATACAAACTCTCCAGCTTTATTATATAAGTATATATATTGCGCAGTTTCCCTCTGTGCGATAATTAGAATCATAGAGTCAGTAACAAGTCAGTCAAGCCGTGATTCAAAGCATCCCTGTCAGGGGGCATATTGCAAAATATAATCTTATATTTTTTAGTAGCTCTCGGTTAAAAAAAAAATATGAAATCGCAGCCTGCCGTTTTAATATGTATCGGACTTACCTAAAGCAATTTTCTTTGCTAAAAGTTAATTTAATGTAATTTTAAAACCAAATAAGGTTACTTGATTATATTACGTTCAGAAAACTATTCACAGTTCCTTTAAAATAAAAATTCAACCCGGACAATGCCCAAACTTATTTGGAACAATAATACTGGCACAACCCAGAATGCACAAACTTAAAATTAGAACAATATTACATTGGTTTGGCACGATCGCGCAGCGCGGCGGAACTAGAAGTTGGCAAAGATTTAACTTATTCGCAAGGGTCCCTGGGGCGCCGTTCCCTGTGATTGTCGTCGGGAGCATCCCCCGCCATCCCAGCTCGGTCCTGGATTAATTGCTCACACCGAGCACTCGCTCCCAAGGCTCGCGTTAACACTCAACCGCCCCAGTAAACGCAAAATAACATCTAATGTTATGCTCAATGATAATAGCGGTTGACAATTTCTAATGTGCGTGGATTAAATAGCGCGTGAATAATTGTTAAGCACTTCATCAAGTTTTAAACTAATATTATAAAAGCGAAAATGTATTTTTACTTTTCATTGCTAACTTACTAAATCGATTTAGAATAAAATGGTCAACATAGATTGAGGAAGGATATAAGGCTACTTTTTGTCGTGAAATTTAGTCGTGAAAATGAGTTTATCGTTATCGATGTTAACGTAATAAAATAGATAATACAATACTTCGTATTTATATAGGGCTATTTCTATTAGGTATTTAGCATAATTTGAGCAGTGAACCCAATTTTTTTTACTATGTACACGTATATCGTTATACTATACGGTCGTCTATAAAAACGGTCATTGCTTGTAGGTATCCAGCCTAATTTATGTTTAACTAAGTCATATATCCATAAAGTATAGTTTTTCGACTTTTAGTTTCAAGTGCGTTAAAACAAATAAATAAGCACACCATACAAGGGTTCCCCCACAAACAGCCTTGACATCTTTGGGGATCATATACAATTGATCAATTACCTAAGTGTTATAAACAAACCTATGGTAAACCTAAAAAATCTGCATGAATAAAGACAATTGACAATAGGCTAGTTGACTTGTGTTTTTATCTTGTTTAAAATAGTTATTTTCTACTAGCTTTTGCCCGCGGCTTCGCCCGCGTATAATCCTCTCGGGAACAGTGCTTTTTATCGGGATGAAAGGTTCCCCCTAGCAATGTGTATGCGAAATTTTAGGAATATTGGTTCAATATTCCTAAAATTTCGCAACAAACAAACTCACTTTCGCATTTATAATATTAGTTGGGTTTTGTTTAGATTAATACATCTTTTTCCAATATTTTTTTATTCGGTGTAGTAATTTTTTTTTTATTATGTTAAGAGATTTTTATGTATGTATGTTATGTTGGTTACATACACAAATAATCACGCCTCTCTTACAGGGAAAAGCAGACCTTCCTCGCTTTCTCCACACTCATCACTCTCGCCATACACGCTCGCCGATTTCGGATACTCCTAGTACGTATTTTTCAGGAGGTCTGCTAATACTAGTATACTTATGTATGTTTGAACCGCACATTTTTTTTTAAACAAAGTAAAAAAAAAAAATTCTATACTAACATAGTTTATAAGCAGGAATAATAAAATGAGTCTCTGTTACTTGTAATAAAAATATCATACATTCATTAAAAAAAAAATATTTTAACTTAAATATCTTATACTATAATAATAGACAATACATATAAATAAATCTCTATTTAGCACAAACTTATAATAAATATATAATTATGGAGTTAGCATATGCCACTATTTTTTATTTAAGAATAATTAATTAACATTAAGAATATAAAATTACAACATACAAATTACAAAACACTAAACCAAAATTAAAACATAAAAATCGAATGAGTGGTGCTCTTGCGGCATGATGCCTGCCAAGAACCCCAGACGTGCATTACATACTTATAAATGTTAACTTTAACTATTCAATTTTATTACTTAAAGATTAAATATTTTTGTCTAACAATCGCTTATAATTATAAAGCTACAAAGGTATTATTAACATTATAAATACTTGGTACCTGTCGGACCACGGCGCGGCGCACGGGTCGGGAGTGCTACAGATCGTAGCGGCTGCGCTGCGGCGTAGCATATAATTCGTAGCAATATTCGTAGCAATTCCTATCATCATATTCTACACCAGTAATAGGTATTCTAATAACGAAAACAATCTCTAACGTTAGGAGACTAATTTTCATTGTTGAACCTCCGTGACGGTTGGACTCGAGTAAACTTTTTGTTGACTATAATAAAATTTATTTATTTAATATGTACCCACGTAGGACATAAACTGTTACCCGCGGTTTGGCTGGCAAATTAATTAATTAGTTAGTGAACAAAACAGATGCCAATCAAATTCTTCTCTAAATCGGTCTATCCGTTTAGATTAATGCTTAATGAATTGACTGATTGATTTATTTTACCTTTTAATTAAACATCATCCATACTTCCATATGAATATTATAAATGCGAAAGTTTACCTGTCTGTCTGTTACGCTTACACGGCTAAACTACTGAACCAAATTTAATGAAATTTGGTATGTATATAGTTAAAGACTAGGAGTCAGAATAGGTACCGTTTGGCGCGACATAACCGAATACCACGCGAGCGGAGCCGCCGGCAAAAAAATATTTGTTGCATATAACAGATGTAATAACTTCAAAAAATATTTTTTTAACATTCAAATTTGGTACGGTTTTGTAATTTTAGCAGCATGTTTTACTAGGTACTGCATGCAGTAATAATTAATATAGTTAATTTAAGTTTTTAAATGTTGATTATACTGATTTAAATATTATATGTGTCAGTTTTTTGTTCTGTCTTATACCTAGTAGGAATTAAATCATAAGTATATAATCTTTTTTTATATTTCAACTGTCTAAAACTGTGATAATTAAATATATTATAATTTCAACTAATATACCTATTACTTTATTTTATTGTTATTAAAAGGTACACATACATATCCATATCCATACTTCCATACTAATATTATAAATGCGAAAGTCTGTCTGTCTGTCACCTCTTCACGGCTAAACTGCTGGACCGATTGTGATGAAATTTGGTAGGGATGTAGTTAACGACCTGAGGTCAAACATAGGCTACTTTTTGGCGCGATATAACCGAGTCCCACGCGGGGCGGAGCCGCGGGGAACAGCTAGTCTAATTATAAACTCACAAAATTACCTTTATTTATGTAAAGGTTGTTTTAGTGTTTCACTGTAATGTAGGAAATGTACTGATTTATGGTCTTTATAACTACATATCTATTTTAATAAGTAGGTACATTATATATTTTTACCAACCAGCAAATGTTTTTCATAATGTTTGACTAGTTGCTGAGAGTATAATTAATATGTGCTAAGTAGGTACTTACAGTAATATTTAAGGATATCTGTTTTTTTTTTATAACCTAGCTATGAAACACCTACAAAACGAAGCCCGGCAAAACAGCGAGCTTGTTTTTTTTTAAATAATAATTTTAATTAATGTTATGATAATGCAACTAACCTGGATTTGGCTGTGTCTGATAATTAGGTTTTTTCATCCATTCATAGGGTGAACGAGGAGGAGCTGGTGGTTGAGACGGCCTCGAACCTGGCGAACCTTCGCTAGGAGTAGCCAGATCTGCCCGGGCCGGCGAAGGGTTGTCTGTGATCTCTCTTTCTCCTGGCTCTCTTTTAGGAAAATGATGGGGTTCCGGAGCCCACTCTCCACCCGTCGGCGCACCATTCCACGCACACCACTGATTGTCCTCATAGTTCTGGTGCTGCCAGCCGTACCAACCGCCGCCGTACTGCCCGCCCTTGCCTTGGTACATGGCGAGGGGATTAACGTAGTTCACCATGCTTTGATCACCATACAAGCATTGCACACACACTCGCAGTCACAACACTGCCGCCTATACGGCTAAAGTTACGACCTTAGGACCGTAAGGACACACTTCCCGGCGCGTAGCAATCGCGACTGACTGAACTAAACAGAACAAACGGAGCGTGGCCGCACTGGCCGCAAAGGCAGAATAGGAGGGGCGCCGAGAGTATACTGGGGGGCGGCCCACAACCGGCCAATGACATCGCGAGAAGCTTCTCCTAGGGCCGGCTGTGTACGCCTTGCGCCCGTCCTGATATAATTTGCCTAATTACAACAAAAATAATGAACACTAACTTAATGAAGTCGACCTCCATCATTTCTGCTGATAAAATACGTTTAAGTTTTATTTCATGATGGTGGCGATTCTGTTTATTTTATTGAATTATTTTTTCAGCTCATCTATAAAAATGGGTATGTAACTTTACATCACTTTTCAGTAAAGTATGTTCATTGCACTGCCATCAAAGACTAAGTAGTAGGTAGGTACTCAGATGATTACTTAAATTATATTAAATGTAGGTACACATCGAAAAAGTGCCTTAGGCTTTGATTATTTAATAATCAAAGGGTATATGTAGAGTAAGTACCTTATTATATGCATACCTAACAGCTTTTGACCGCGGCAAAGTCCGCGTTAGACTCCGTGTACCATTGGCTCTTATTGCCTAACAAAATTAGTTGTTCTTTCTATTGATAATAGGTGACTCTTTAAGAATTACTTAATTTCACTTATTTTTAGCAAAAATATAATAAAGTATTAAATAACGGTTTTTCTAAGAATCTTTACCCTACTACAACTTATCGGACTTCGAACATTTTTTCAAGTGATCGATAGATGGCGCTTACCTATTCGAGTACCTATGATTTAGTATTGATAGTGTACGCTATTAGTATGGTTCTATTTTCGACTGCTTCATTTAGCTCTCTGAATAGACTAACTTGACTACTGGCTTGACTAAAACCTCTAAATGAAGAAGAACAGCTGGCAAAAATAAGCTTTGTTTGATTGTCATTAATCGTGGATCAAATCAAGCAGTGGCTGCAAGTCTGCTTTTCCTTTGGTTTATTCAGAAAAAAACTTGTTTATGTTTACTTTATATTGAGAATAAAATAATGAAAAGTAAAAAAATACTAGAAGTTATTTACTAGCGACTAGCCTTCTTACAATTTCACTTGATTTTAGAGTAAAAGAAATAAAATTATCAGTGGCGCTAGTTGACTTATGATACCTAGCACCTTAACAACCAATTTCAAACTTTTTTATAAGTATTTGTTTTCAGATATAACTAGGTAATAATAAAAATTAAGTTAAAAATCTATAACCCGACTAGGTACTACGTTAAAAGGTGTCTAAAAAGGATAAACAAGGAAATATTTGAGATAAGCCAGTGGTAACAACTGAGAATAGACGCCAGAAATGCATAGTTACAAAATGGTCATGTCAACATCGTTGGTTTTCTATCTCAAATATTTCCTTGTTTCATCCTTTTTAGACATATTTTTAACGTAGTCGGGTTATAATTCTTTAACTTAATTTATAGGGTATATTATCCGTACAAAAATGTAAAAACGGAATCCTTATAGGATCACTCGTGCGTCTGTCGAACATAATGGACCGAAACAGATGAAATTTGGTAGTATGGCGTAATCCTGTGACCCAAACACAGATGTGCAAAGTAAATATATTTTTTTAATAAGGGTAATTTTCGGGGGACAACTTAGGAATTTAAAAAAAAAAGTTTTTTAAAACTTACCGTGTTATATAAGGTGGACACAAATATCAACTGCAAATATTTTAAGGGCAGATTCAGACCACTGTACTAAAAAAAACTTTTCCAAATAAACTTATATCGAAATACGAAATTTTATTTTTCACTCTTCATACTAAACTAGATCAGCTGATTTTCAATTTGTATGGGAGGTCAAAAAATTTTTTTCGTATTTCGACATAAGTTTATTTGGGAAAGTTGTTCAGTTTAGTGGTTTGAATCTGTCCTTATAATATTTGCAGTTGATTTAAATTCACCTTGTATATCAAATGAAAGGGCTTGTTATGAGGATCTTAAATATATATATTTGTTATTATTGTAACCAGTGCCGTAAATAGCCTTTCCTGCGCCCGTGCGAGCTTCTATAATTGCGAACTTGTTTTTTTTTAAGATAATACAAATTTTCTGCGCCCTAGCGGAGCTTCTATAACTGCGCCCTCTTATAGTCTTGCCTGGTCTGGCCATTTTTGCGCCCCCCAAAATCTACGCCCTGTGCCTGGGCACCGGTGGCACCGCCCTATTTACGGCACTGATTGTAACATATATGGTTTGATTTGATTCATGAAAGAAGACGAAAATTTACCATTCCCCCCACCT
The DNA here is from genome assembly GCA_947044815.1 of Apomyelois bistriatella. Classification (NCBI taxonomy): domain Eukaryota; kingdom Metazoa; phylum Arthropoda; class Insecta; order Lepidoptera; family Pyralidae; genus Apomyelois; species Apomyelois bistriatella. The sequence goes on from OX345693.1 coordinate 8,196,082, forward strand.
GATCTCCGAAAATACTGAGCCTAAAATTTTGAAAAAAAAAAATACAAAATTTAGTTCATTGCGGAAAACCTACAAGAATACTATCAATTGACAATTTAGTGGTTAATTAAATATAAAACGTTCACTTACGGAAAATAGTTCACTAAAACACCACGAGATAGCGATAGTAGTAGTTAAATACCATTTCTTTTACAACTGAATATAGAAACTAATATTGGCATCGTACGGAACGGTTTTTATTACTTTTCCGTTTCCCGAACGGAAATAACTAGACCCTGCGGAATGTACCTAGGTATCTACCAATTCACGATTGCATTTTAAACATTCCTTTCTTTATTTTGACTTAAACAATATGAATTCAGCACGTCTCGCTGTTCATAGGGCAGTGTTAATACCGACCCTCATGTATGGTAGTGAAAGTTGGGTATGGCAAAAAAATAATGAAAGTAGAGTTAATGCGGTTAAAATGAGAGCTTTAAGGAGTATGTATTGTCTATGCTTGAGCGATAAAATAAGAAATAGTGATATTAGAAAAATTTGCGGTGTAAATGATGATGTAGTGACAAAGATAGAAAAAGGGATGTTGAGATGGTTTGGACATGTAGAGAGGATGGATGAAAGGAGACTGACGAAACGTATATACCTACAAAGCAGAGTTGGCTGGAAGCGGCGGTCAGTGAGCCCTCCTAAAACATACTGCGACCAAATCGTAGACCTTTTGAAAAAGGGAGACATTTAGGAGAGAGAGGACCCGAAATCGGCTAGCGTGTATGACGACAGTGATGAGTGTGGAGGAAGCGAGAGAGGTATGTAAGGATCGTAGCCAATGGAAATCACTAGTTTCTGCCTACCCCTACGGGAGACAGGCGTGATGATATGTAGTAATGTATGTATGCATGTTAATATTTCAATCAACCTTCTGCCCTGTTGCCGTTTATATCAAGCAAAAACGACAAAAAGAATCACGTGTTTTGTATGGGAGCCCCCTTAAATATTTAATTTTATTTTGAACTTGTTGTTGCTTGTTATAGCGGCGAATACACGGCGACTGAAAATACATCTGTGAAAATTTTAACTGTCTAGCTATCACGGTTCATGATAGGGTCATGTTTGTCTAAGAATTTCATAAAAAATCCTAACATAATCGCTATCGCTAGCGTATTAGGCAACGTACCTACGCGTTTATGAATTGGTAACAATGTATCTTTAAACACAAAAAAAAATTAAAGCTGCTAGCGTATGGTTTATACTTCTTTAGGTACCTATTTCAACAAGGATATCGGCTTCCTATCAGATCATAACTTGGTATGGCATATGATGTTATGAGAAGGGATACCTGACATCAGGCAAAGAAAATACCACCGAACTGAGTAGAAAATAAGGTATAGAAGCAAGATGATCTACGTTTACAAACATCGAACAAACCACCTTTCGCAGTATCGTAACATCGCACTATAAAGGCTTTTACAGTAAGGCTGGTGATGTAGGATCAATTTATGAAATAAAGTGGCGCATAAGTACACATAGGGAACCCGTGTAATGAGTATAAGTATGTAGAAGAATGCTCAAATTTTGTGGAGGTACTCAACAGGGTGTAAGGTATCCCCACAGAATTTAGAAATATTAACAAGAAGTGACATAGCGCACGAAAAAAGTGTCACTAGTTTGGCTTGCAAGCCAACGTTTCACAAGGAAAAAATGGGCCGGTATTAGATTGCGTCACTTATTGCCACTGTTAATTGGTCGATAATATTAGGTAGCTTTGTTGTAAACTACGTAGTAATAGGTACATTTTTAATAAGGTGGGGTGTGGTTAACATGGCTTTACATGTAGTATTAATTGAAGATAAAAAGAGAGAATACGCTGCCACACTGATCCTGGAACTAAAAAACGTCAAGTCTGTGGGTATCCCTAATAGGGCCAATTTTTATTATGTATTATGGAGGTAGCTCATATCTTGGATTACTATTAACACAAATGATAGGTACTTTTTATCCCGAAAAATACGCGACTCCCGTTGTTTTGGTCGTCGATGATTATGATAAATAAATGTACCTATACTTAGGGACAAATCACAGATTAAGTTAGCCCCAAAATAAGCGAGAATAGGCTACTCAATTCAATTCGATGCTACAAATGTTTATTTCTTACACTATTTGACCCACGAAACCGAAATGTATCGATCTCCGCTAAGAAAAATGCAAGATGGCATTATAATTTCAATTTCAAATTTATTTAAAATTTGGAACTGTCAAATGACGGGCCGGCTGTCATCCGCCATGACGTGACGCAACTATTGTGGTAAACTGTCGTTCGTGTATATTTCAACTCGAACTCTGTGTCTTTCTCAACCTTGACATTGGCAAAATCATCGTTTGGCTAAACGATGGAGCCATAACCAAAAAATAGAATAGAAACTGTCGTTCAGACCTATTTTCAACCGACTTTCAAAAAAGGAGGAGTTCTCAAATTAGGTTAAATATTTTTTTTATGTTTGTTACCTCAAATCTCCGTAATTTCTGAACCGATGTTGAAAATTCTTTTCTTGTTCGAATGGATATAGTTTCAATTAGGTCCCATAGAAAGTTTATCAAAATCGACGCAGTAGTTTAGTTTTAAAATCAAAATAACCGGAAAACGTACATCGGCTAAGTCGAATAAAATAAGCATTTATAATTTTTCGTATGTTTACAAGTTGCTTGTTTGATAATGAAGTAATTTTCAAGGTCAATCGACCCTGCATACCCCGGTATTAGCTTTTCAGAACCCCCTCACGGCCGCTGTAACGGCCTTTATACTTGACGCTCGATATTATGTCCCTTGGTATTAACTCATATGAGTGTTAATAACAAGCTCAGTTGACTGTGGTGTCGGAGTGGTCAATCAACCCTGTATGCCTTGGTATCATTGTTTCAAATATGGGGCACTTCTACTGTTATCATTTAAGTATTTGAAGTCTAGAGTACTCAATACTAGACTAGTCAATTGACCCTGCACACCTAGGTGTCTGAGTTATTCTAATTTGTCAAGTTGGCCCCAGTAATCAAATGGAAGGCGGTTATTGTTTTTGGGGAAAAAGTTATTGACTTCTGTCATTAGTTCAAAGTCGGTAAATCGAATGATTTTCATTCGACAGAACTGTGAAATCGCATGATTTTCATGCGACTCTTCTGTTCCCCGCGGCTTCGCCCCGCGTGGGACTTGGTTATATCGTGCCCAAAAGTAGCCTATGTTTGACCTCAGGTCTTTAACTAAGTACATCCCTACCAAATTTCATCACAATCGGTCCAGCAGTTTAGCCGTGAAGAGTGACATACAGACAGACAGACTTTCGCATTTATAATATTAGTATGGAAGTATGGATATGGAAGTATGGAAGTATGGATGGATGGAAGTATGGATATGGAAGTATGGATATGGATATGGAAGTATGGATTTACCACTTAATTGTCAATTGATAGAATTCTTGTAGGTTTTCCTGTAATCTACGGCAATAAACTATATTTTGTCATCATCATCATTTCAGCCGCAGGCTGTCCACAGCTGGACATAGGCCTCCCTCAAGGATTTCCAAAATAAAATAATAAAAATAATCTTTATTATTCTCCACATCACTTGCCTTATATTCTAAATTGACAAAGTAGTAACGGGATAATAATACCTTGACAATAACAAAAAAATAAAATAAAAACAGTTATGTTGTGGAGAACTGGTGCCAACACTGGGTGTCAACCGAAGCTGACACCTGTATAGCAGGTCACCAGGTCCTCCCCCGAGCATGACCCGAAAATGACCGGCTGGAAGCGGCCTGCATCCTGCGACCTTCCTTAGGTCATCTGATCATCTGGTCGGTGGGTGTCCGATGCTGCGCTTACCGGCATAACCAAACTATAAACTATATTTTGTATATTTTTCAAAATTTTAGTCTCAGTAGTGTCGGAGTACAGGGGGGGAATGGTCAATTTTCGTCTTCTTTCATGAATAAAATCAAAACTATTTATGTTACAATAATAACAAAAATATATTTGAGATCCTCATAACGAGCCCTTATATTTTTGATATAATAAGGCGGTAAGGTTTGCAAAACTTTTTTTTACATTTCTAAGTTGTCCCCCAAAAAATATTTTAAAAAAATATTTATTTACTTTGCACATCTGTGTTTGGGTCACAGGATTACGCCATCCTACCAAATTTTATCTGTTTTGGTCCAGTAGGTTCAGAGAAAATTGGCTGTGACAGACGGACGGATGAACAGACAAACGCACGAGTGATCCTATAAGGGTTCCGTTTTTACATTATTGTACGGAACCCTAAAAAGGTTGAAATAATATTAATAATAATATTTAACAACAATGTATTAATTATTTCATCCTTTTTAGTTGATGGAAAACGTGCCAGAGGAAAGCCTCCAGCGAGATGGGTGGACAGCGTGAGGACAGATGCTGGAGGAGACATTACATGGGAAATCACTTCAGGGTCTCTCTCTCTCTCTATCTCTCTCTTTCTCTTGCTTCCTCGGCTGACAGCTTTGGAGCTCACTCTCATTTGTGCCCAAAGAAAACAGACATCAAATAAACTATTACAGCATCATTGCTCTCATTTATTTGATGTCTGTTTTCCTTGGGTTTAATTCATATCGTGTGGGTTTCACGCTCAATTCATTTGTTTGGTATAGGATAGATTCTGGAATTGGACAGATTCGTGATGACCTTGCACACTGGTGGCAGAGGGTTAACTGCGTTTGAAATATCTTATCATTGGGTTGAAGAGGTGGAAAGAATATTAATATTGTTTATTTAATTTACTCTTCCATGCTGGTCTGGGAGAAAAAGAAAAACATAGAATGTACCAGCTGCTTCTCTTCCCGCGCAAGCCGTAAAACTCGTCTGAGGGAATCGCCGAATGGGGAAATCATGACATAGGCGATGCGGCTAGCAAAGCAACCCATCACTATTGATTTCCTGTTTCAACTACCATTATGCTAAACGTGGCCTAAGGTCTTTTGGCTCTAGGCTTTGTCTACCCTATATGGGATAAAGAAGTGATTATATGTATGTATGTATGTATTATTTAATTTTATTACAAGATATACTTAAAAATCTAAAATAATTAAAATTCTAATGCTACGCGGACGAAGTCGCGGGTACAGCTAGTATAATAATATATAGATTGATGACAGTAAAGGTGTTAATAATCTCCTTTGTTATATGTTTTTAATGTAAGTATGTCTTAAAACAAAATTTATCACTACATATATTGCTTATTTAAAATTATAAAATAAACAATCGCGAAAAAAAGGAACAAGCACAAACTAAATAGAGATACTACGTATCAGACGGGCAAGCTTGAACATTAAAATTGGGCCATAGCAAATTAAATTTCATGGCAACACTGACTGCAAAAATACAAAATGACAAGTATTTTTTTTTATATCGTCGTGGCAGCTATAGTTTTAAAAAAGCTATTTAGGCAAAGGAGAATGAGTTTTAAGTTTTATACAGTATAACCACAGGTATAACCGTTACTTTAATAGGTGATATTCCATGTTATCCTTCAGGATCTCCTGAAAGATAACATGGAATATCACCTCTTAATGAAAATGTTGTAATGACATACAAAATAATAGACCGAATGAGTTTTACACATCATTTAATAAGAATATTATTTCTTATTTTTTTTTTTTTAATTTATAAAAAATTACCAATAAGTCAAATTCACAACTTGTTTGAGCTTGATGTGTTGCGTTACGAAGAACACTCCCTTTCCATCAATATAGTGAACTGAAAAGGAAAATGTTGAAAGGGCATTTGATAATCCCAAAATTAAAAAGTGATGCGATATCATCATGATCATTTAAGCCGCAAGCTGTCCACTGCTTTAAATGGGCTTTTCGCAAGAATTTACAGCATGACCAATAAAAAGCGGCTTGCATCCAGTACATGCCTACGATATCAAAATAACATACAATATTAGCTAAAGAGTTTGTTCTAGTACTAAAACAACTTATTTTTGTAGACTATTATTTAATAAAGACTATTCATTGCAACATAAAAGTACAAAGATGAAATTATTTATGGTTGAAAATATACAATAGCAATTCATTCATATCATGTGTTAAAAGGCCAATTGTCTTTGTTATTCCCGGGTGAGAGTTCATTCGGAATGGCCTCTCTGTCTCTGACTTGATTCTTTTGACAACGTACATAGCACAAGCACATTAAAATATGCTTCCTGTGGGAATTGAACCCACGACCAGTAGGTCTGCCGGCAAACGCCTTAACCACTAGATTATTAAAGCAGTTACTGAAATAAAAGGTTTTCGCTTTTGTAACATTATAAAACTATTTAGGTAACTAGGTACCTACTTAGCATAATTACCATTACATTATCCAACTTACCAAGTCACAGAATGTGCTTGTGCTATGTACCCCAGTGTGTATATCAGTTATAGTAAATAAATTGGGATATGCCGATTGCCGTAGTAACTTGCCATCTTGCCAACATCTCTTAGTGATTGTGACACACATAAATACAGAAGCTTAGGTACAGCTTCTGTAGGTTAGTTAGGTTAGTCGGGTCCTGCATTGGTTTTAAGAAACTTATGTATGTACTTAGTAAAACACTATTCCTTTTGCTTTCTTAACAAGGAATACAACACCACCAAAACATTATCAACACAATTTTCAAATATAATAAAGGCACTCTGTGAACACAATGCTATTTTTTAGTCACCACATGGTCCAGTCAGTCAAAAATCATAGAGAATAACGTATGGCGAACAAGGGGGTGAAGGATGAAATACGGGAGGCAAGACAATTGTCAAAATGTATATTTGCGATTGTCTATGACGTTCTCTATCGATATTTTTTGGAGTTTTTGGAGGGAAAGTAAACTGTCTCTATGCGGCGCTGTATTTAATTTCCAAAACTAGGTTTTTTCGACTATTTGTACTTAATATTGGTGGATTATTATTCGCAAAGTGTTCGTGAACAAGCGTGAGTGTTGGGAAGTGATACAGTGTTGATTACGTGACTTTTATCTTTGTCACCAAAATATCCCAAGTTATAGCTAAGTGAAATTTTTCCACCGCTTCACTTAGCCATCTGACTGACTAGAATTACTCACTTGACTATATTAGACTACTGACTTGACTTTTGACTTGTCTTGACTAAAGTAGGACTGAAGAAGATTAATAAATTGAAGAAAGGTCTTAAAGGACTAGTTTCCATGGCCGTAAAAAGTATTTTTTTTTTTTTTAATCGATATTTTTTTTTTCTTTGAGCTTTATCTGCCGTGGGAACAAGGAAGGAATTTGAGTGAGTGAGGTTATATATTTTTGTTTTGTTGTCACTTGCTTGACATCATACACGACATCGACATTGACAGTCAAACAAATGACATATTGTTTTTATCTAGGCCTTTACGGAGTTTTTGGAGGGAAAGTAAACTGTCGCTATGTCCGCGCTGTATTTAATTTCCAAAACTTAGGTTTTATCGAGTGTTTGTGCATAATATTGGTGGATTATTATTCGCAAAGTGTTCGTGAACAAGCGTGAGTGTTGGGAAGTGATACAGTGTCGATTACGTGACTTTTTATCTTTGTCACCAAAATCTCCAAGTTATAGCTTAGTGAAATTTTTCCACCGCTTCACTTAGCCATCTGACTTAGACTAGACTTACTTACTAGACTGGACTTGACTATTGACTTGAATTTTTGACTCGACTGACTTAAGTAGGACTGAAGAAGATTAATAAATTCAAGAAAGGCCTTAAAGGACTAGATTCCATGGCCGTATAAACTATTAAAAAAAAAAATAGGCCTTTACGGAGTTTTTGGAGGGAAAGTAAACTGTCGCTATGTCCGCGCTGTATTTAATTTCCAAAACTTAGGTTTTACTTAAACTTAGGTTAAAAAAAAATAGGCCTTTACGAAGCACGTAGATGATAATAATACTATGCTCATCTGCTACGTGAGCTACGTCAGTTCTAGGTTATATCCATCCATTTAATTATTAGAAAATGCGAAAGTGAGTTTGTATATTTGTTTGTTTGTTAACTCTTCACGCCCTATCTTCTGAACCAATCTTCCTGAAATTTCGCATATACTTAGCTGGGAGTATTGAGGACATAGGATACCTTTCATCTCGGGAAAAAGTACTCAATTGTTCTTGCATGGTTTTAAAAGATTGTGGTAAGCCTCTTAAAATCATGGTGGGTATAAAAAGCAGACTCGAAAGGAGTAGCAAGACAGCGCAATACATGATGTAAGGCGACATCTCCCTTAATCGTTCTTGCATGGTTTTAAGAAAGAGAAGATGGTGATAAGCTGCAGGTAATTGTTTGGCCTAAGTTCACTTTGGCCAAACAAAAGAATGTGTGGTCCTTACCTTTCTATTGGTTCCCATTTAGCCATCTAACTTTTACATATGTCAATTTATGGCTCTATCTTCTCTAGTTATAAATCTATGCTTTTATCGTAAACTATCGATAGTCTATCGTAATCGCTATCGATTGTTGTCAATCGAGCGGCAACCAGCAACACTTTGTTTGTTTTGAATAGTTTTTACGGCCATGGAATCTAGTCCTTTAAGGCCTTTCTTGAATATATTAATCTTCTTCAGTCCTACTTAAGTCAGTCGAGTCAAAAAGTCGTCAATAATCAAGTAAGTAAGTCTTGTAAGAGTCAGATGGCTAAGTGAAGTGGTGGAAAAATTTCACTTAGCTATATCATTGAGATTTTGGTGACAAAGATAAAAAGTCACGTAATCGACACTGTACCACTTTCCAACACTCACGCTTGTTCACGAACACTTTGCGAATAATAAGCCACAAATATTATGCACAAATACTCGAAAAACCCTAAGTTTTGGAAATTAAATACAGCGCGGACATAGCGACAGTTTACTTTCCCTCCAAAAACTCACACTACTTATTTTCATAGAGTAAACAAACTGACTGACAGTTTGCTATGCTATGCTACTTTGCCTACAACCCTACACTACCTACTAGAGATGGGACTCGAATCACATTTTATTTAAATGATTCGAATGATGAGAGTCAAAACTGTATTCGAATCAGATTTTATGCCGATTCGAATTAACACACGATTCGAATTTACAAATCAATTCGAATCAGAGATCTAATCGAATCAGCTTTCTGATTCGAATCAATTTCATTATTCGAATCTATCACTGTACGAAAAACTTACCTTATAGATGATACAGATAGGATTCGTTTTAAAGTTTTGTGATTGTAGTGTATAAAGTAATTTAAGTTGTAGTTTTTAAACGGACAGTTTAATTTAATGTTTGAGAATATTCTTTCTTAGTTATATCTTATTATTTTATAAGAATAAGTGTATTATATATATATAATACACTTATTCGAATCATGATATGGATGCGAATCATCATGACGACGTTTTGAAATGATTCGAATCACCTTATCGATTCGAATCATCTTACAGTTCGAATCAAGGGTCAATTCGAACCACGATTCGACTTTTTTTCTGGTTGCCTCGAATTGATTCGAGTGCACATTTTCGATTGATTTTCGACTCGAGTCCCATCACTACTACCTATCTACTTACTTTGCTCCGCGTCAGTTTATTCATGTGGTTTTTCGTTTGATTGAATAATTATAAATCCGTGTGCTGTATACGTATAATAAATTGAAAATATTTAGTGAAATATTAACATTTGTTCAATATGTCTAGCGATAACATCGAAAAGCTGTACCAAAATTACGGCGTGCTAGCCGACGCTAAGAATGACATATCAAAGGCAATTACTTACATTATATCAATAAAAATAATTCATATATTCTAATTCAAAGGAACTACCTGCTTATTCATATCACCCCGAAATGCACACAGTAACAACAATATTATTTTTTTACAGCATGAAAAAGAGTATTTAGAAATATTGGCAGCCGTCAAGGGATCCGATAAAGAGAAGCGTCTGGCGTCACAATTCATTGCAAAATTCTTCAATAGTTTTCCTAATCTTGCAGAGCAGGCAATAGAAGCCCAGTTCGATCTTTGTGAGGACGATGACGTTGCCGTAAGTATGATTTCATGCATATTGTTATTAACTTTTTGCAAGCTAACATTTCCATCGTTTTGAATATCAACTAAATTTAAATGTTTATGACATTTTTGTATTCAAGAACCCGCATGCTTTATCCCAGATAAAGCCCTTTAAAATCCTGTTTAAAATTATTAGGAATAAAGTCATTTATTCCTTGTAAATAACATGCATTTTTTAGGCATGAGTCAACACAATAATAATAGCATAGGTACTTAAAACCATCGACCTCTTTAAGACGACAAGCATCATTTCAATCACAAGCAGTCTGCTGCCGGCCATAGGCCTCACATTCCCTAGGAATTCAAAGTAGTAGCATTTTTCAAAAAGCGATTGAAATATAGGTATTAACTTTTTCTTCAGATCCGCAAACAAGCTATAAAAGATTTGCCATCACTATGCAAGGACCACAAAGAACACACTCAGAGAATTGCTGATATCTTAGCTCAGTTGTTGCAGTCAGATGATGTGACCGAGATTAATATTGTCACAAATTCTTTACTCGCTATTCTCAAAACTGATCCCAAAGGAGCACTGATGGGATTGTTCTCACAAATTCATCAAAGCACTGACAGTGAAGTCACTAATGAAATAGTTAGAGAAAGATGTATTAAATTTTTGGCAACTCAAGTGAAACAACTGGGTAGAGAAGTCATTGACAAAGAGGCAGAAGAATTGATTGTTGCTGAATGCAAAAAAATTTTGGAGGTAATATTTTATATTATTTTATTCTCTTAAAAACAAGTCTTTCTTATCATGAAGATTAAGTGGTTTTTGTTTAGTTACAGAACAGAAGTTGTGACGCAATCCAATAATGATGGTTTTGGGCTTTGACTTCCTCAACACAGCCAATTTCTGGTTCATTTAATTATATTGGCTTATCATAATCTGATCAGGCACACAATCCACCTAATTAAACAATCAGCCAGCACACAACATATACAATAACTTACAAAGACTTGGATATTTCTTGAAGCGACTAAGTCAATGTAAATTAATTTCCTCCAAAATTCAACCAATATCTCTACAGCAACTCAATTAAAAATTGATTCAGTATATTAAAGCCATGATATATCCACTATTAGGATGCCACCAGGGTGACACTGACACTTAGATGATGATTATGAAAGTAGTAAGCTGTCACGATAAATTGTCAATTCTTTTATTAAAGTTTTAAAAAGTCATTTTCAACATCTTAGAAAGTTTAATTAAAATGAGCCAAGCGATTTTAGAGTTTTGGTTACAAACAACTCAAATTTTTTATATATTAGATAGTATGGATGTAACTCATTTCTATTTCTCCAGGATGTTGTAGCTAAAGAATTTGAGCACATAATGGATTTGCTCACATGGTCCAAACTTGGGAAAACTCCAGCTGGGAAGAAAGAGCTTGTTCAACTTGTTGCTGCAATTGGTTTGTCTCCTGATGATTGGCATCCAGAAGATCCCGAGTATGTTGATAGGGTACTTCAATGCTCACAACATGCTTTGCCTTTGTTTTCGGTAAGCCCACCCATTAAAGTCATATTTTATATTCTTCATAAACATAATTGTAAAAAAAAGTATTTTGTTACTTGTGATACAATAAAGATTAATCACTATCACTACATAGTATAAAACAAAGTCGCTTTCTCTGTCCCTATATCCCTATGCATGCTTAAATCTTTAAAACTACACAACTGATTTTGATGCGGTTTTTTTAAATAGATAAGAGTGATTCAAGAGGAAGGTTTTTATGCCCATCCGAAGCCGGGGCGGGTCGCTTGTAAATAAATAATTATGGATAATATTACCCTATCTACTGAACTAATCTTCCTGAAATTTCGCATACACATAGCTAAGAGTATTGAGAAGGACATAGGGTACCTTTCATTAAGATGTACCTATATTTTCATTTCTATGATATTTTAAATGGTTTTCTTTTAACAGGCACAAGTAGACTCTACCCAGTTTGTCAATTTCTTCTGTGATCACATCCTTGCCTGCTGGAAGGATATAACCTCAGCTGAGGGGACAGATTCAAAACTAGAGCTGCTGAAGATATTTGCTGAAATATCAGAGCATTGTGGTGACTTGGAAAATGCACAGAAGAAAATAGATGCAGTTTATGATGTCCTCATGGTAAGAAACACTTTTTTTACCTAAAATGATTAGGTGTCTGTGAGATCCCTTATTTGATGCAATAAAGTGTATTTGTGTTGTATTAGCCCCAGTGGATACTTTTTGTAACAATTTTCCATATTTTATACTAGTTATGTGCCTTTGAAACTTTGGAAATATTATCAAAATTCCTGAGAAATGCAAATCGCTACTTATTGATGATATTTCAAACTAGCTAGCTCGTTATATTTTTTATTCTGTACATAACAGCAAGAATATGTTTTTTTTTCAGAGTTATCTACCTGAAGCTCCAATAGAAGAAGAAGCCAAAAAAGAAGAAAATACCAAGGAAGAGGCTAATTCAGAAGAAGAAAGTAAAGCAGCACCATCTCTTCAGTTCTCACATGTGGAATGTGCATTGTTTGGCCTTCATTCCCTATGTCGGAAAACACCAGATGCTCTAAGTGCAGATACTGCTAGGCTGAAGGCTTTACGTCTACGACTACAGTACACGGCTCGACTAACCCAAGGCTATATCAAAAAACTAAAGGAGGTTACACAGGTACCAAGTTAGAACAAATTTTAATTGTTTAATTCCATACTTTTTAACTGATAAAGGAGGAGATTTCTCAATACAACCGTACATGTTTTTCTCACTTTTCATAAGCAACTTCCTGTATTTGCTAAATAAAAAAAGCTTGTATGCTTTTTGAAATCAATAACTTTCTCTTAGACTTATAGCAAAGTACTCAGTTGCTACAATAGACATTTATTAAAATAAAGGTAATCTCATAACAAATACACAAATTGTTGATAGAAAAGGAGCTGTCTATAAATATTTTATCAAGTTTTTTTTTATTCTAGGGTAAAAAAGGAGATGCCAACACAGAAGAAAACAAATTGAAGGTTGCAGCATTGAAAACCACATCAAACATTAACACTCTAATCAGAGACATATTCCGCACGCCGCCCAGTTTCAAGAGCAAAGTTCAACTTTCATTCCAGTCGACCAAAAAAATTGACAAAGAGGTAAGGTGCTTAAGTCTATTTTATTTTGACCAGCACCTGTCGTTTCACGATTTGTTCCCTCGATGTCGAATCCCGTTACGTCGAGTCGCCACCACGTCTACTGAAAATTCACGCTTTATTATCAGAGAAGACGTGGCGGCTACTCGACATCGACCGAACATAACCGAAAGTATGCTGCGATTTGCGATCGGTTCTGTTACCCTCTATTCGTCACAACTAAGATCCTTTCAGCTGTCGTTATGTGGGCTTGAAGCCACAGCTGGGCAATTTTTCTTCAAAAATGGTCTTTGTCACTCATGGGAGGATATATATAAAGTAGAGTTAGCCTATTGATCTTTTTCTTAGAAACAGTGTCGACGCGTCGAGGGGAGTCAGAGAAATAATTAGACAAGTTAAAAAGAAATAGGTCAAGCACATGTCAAACATGCTTTTAGATTGTGTTCTATTACAAGCTAGATGGCATGCCACGGACCTATCCTCCTATAAAAATTTATAAGTTGCGATTTTTTTTTGTGTGCAATGTAAACGTAGTTGTGAAAGTAAAGATAAAATTTTATTATTTTCCCTGAAAACCGCTTTACAATTATTATTAACTAACGACCCGCCCCGGCTTCACACGGGTGCAATGCTATATAATACATTGTTATACATGTAACCTTCCTCTTGAATCTTTATCTATTAACATAAACCTCATCAAAATCCGTTGCGTAGTTTCAAAGATCTAAGCATACATAGGTACAGACAGCGGTAAGGGACTTTATACTATTTAGTGATAGTGATTTACGAACACGTCACGAGTAAACACGTGTGAATAACAATGAGGAATATTCTTACCACCATCTCTTAAAACCATACAAGAACGTTTGAGTAAGGGAGATGTCTCCCTACCCTACATCATGTATTGCTCTGTATTGCTTACTCACTCCTTGCATGGTTTTAAGAAATGGTAGTTAGGCCACCTGTACTGATCAATGCGCCACTGGTGGCGAATAACTGGAACTAACCTAAGACTTCTATGATGAAACCAGTACTCATTTGGTTAATTCATATCTTCTATGTAATTTCTCTGTGGTCACATTATGGCACACTGTGGGTTAAATCAAATTATTTATTGGTTATGCGATGGACTGCTTATATTTATTGTTTAGCCTAGTTTTTTTGGATTTATATTCCATTATCACTTAACCTTACATAGTAGAGATCCTTAAAATTATTTCTAAGATCCGTTTGAACATCTCCATTACTTATTTGAAGGGTTAGAGCTATAATCCACACTTTTTATTGTTACAGGAAAGGCACTCTGAAACTTCGTTAGAAGACAAAGATAAACATTCTGGAGGCCAAAAGCGTCACCGTCCAATCACTTTTGACAATGGCAATAAAGAATCCCCCGAAAAACGCTCTCGCAGTGGCGATAGAAACATGAAAATGTACACGCCACCTTCTGGCAAATACAGCTCAAGATTGAACAATAGTGGCCGATTTTCTGGCTCAAATTCTGGGAGGGGTAGGGGTTATGGTAGGCGGGATTTTAGAAACAGTGGGGCGCCATTTAGAAGGCGTAGCAATTACTAAACGTTACTGACTGACTTTACTGCTTGGAAACACATAATTTCCCAAAGATATATTGCATGATTATTGTACAGACAACTAATAATAGCGAGAGATAACCCTTTACCCTTATAACTGAAAAATTAAATATAATTTAATTTCTGATGTTGGTGATCAGTTTCCTGGGAGTTCGTGACGTGACGCCGTCGTTGTTTTTTTTTTGTGGTGCTTTAGGTTATTTTAGTCCTGCGAGTGAGAGACAAGCCACTCATCTTCATATTTTAAGGTCGTTCGCGCTGGAATTTTTTATGGAGCTTTGCCGAAATCGAGGTATTGATTTTTAAACAACAAATTTAAATTAGCAAATTTTCGAACGTTAAATGAGAAAACTTTGGAAGACCAACCACGCATATCTTCAGAAACTTCGTGGCGGTAAGTATCTCGGCTTTTGGACATATTGCAGAACCGTCTATTTACAATAGTCCATTGGGAAAATTCTACTACATCACAGTGGCAGAGGGCTTGCATCGCGCTAGGTGGTAAGTATAAAGCATTATAGTATTATGATTTTGACTATGATTTTCTCTTAAGAGATCTGGCTCTACTTCCCAAAAGGTAAGGGTGGAAATATCGTTGATTGTTCCAGATTCGTATCTCTTTCACCTCTTTGTCCAGACCAGAGAATGTTTCCATAAAGGATTTCTGTATCACGGAACCTTCGAAGTTTATTACGGCGTAAATATAATTGATTTTAATTACAATTTGTTTTAATTTACGTCACTGACCTAATTTGCCTGTACGTGTATTACTCATTTTTTACTTTTCTTCGTCCGAGCTGGGAAACACGCTCGGTGTTTCCCAGTTGCATCTTCAGCTTACGCTTCAGAGCCCAGGGTACGCTATAATTCATGGTCCTGATTTGGCGGAACTGGTTATTACAATGGCGCGACTGCCGTCTGACCTCCGTAACCCTTTTTACAGGGAAACCAGACCCACAGGAACATGATCCGCGTGTGTTAGTGGCCAACACTGTCAGATTTTTCAAGCTGCCTAAAGGCATCTGACATAGCCTAACGACTGCCATCTACCGATGTGCCTTCCGAAGCGCGGAGGAGCTGAAGAAATGCCACTAATGGCTAATGGCGATCAATCCAAACATGGCCGCGCTAGACTATCAAGGTCCTCTCATTACCCATTCTTTACTATTTCTGAATAATCTTTTTTCCCAAAAAATAGTGACTTTTTTGAAAATAAAAAAATACTCAGCCTTATTGAGAACCTCCTCCAGTTTTGGAAGTCTGTTGAAAATATAGTACCTATCGTTATTATTTTACTTTGGTTAGTACTAATTATTCTTTATTCTGTGCTTTGGGGCCCCGCCGGATCATCTGTACAATTGAACAGTACTATGGTCTTACTCAATCTGTGCTATTTGTCCGAGAATATAAATATCTTATAACAAAAGTAGTCATGTCTTAGAAATACAATTTATTAGATTACTATCAATTCAACTTTGATACTACACAATCTATCTCATATTATCAACAACATTACACATAATACGGTCTAGTTCAAAGCAAGGATCAACAGTTCCACTGTCATTGGGGCTACAGTCCATATGTTCCAGAATTTCAATTGGTACTTTGAAGTTTGATTCTATTTCATTCTGATCAGGCAGGTTTTGAAGAGCATTTTGTAAAATATCTTGTACTTTATCTAAATGCTTTTTGAACCTGAAAACAAACAAACAATAATATAATAAATAATATATCAATATCACACAAGAAAAACGGCCACTCTATTTCTGCCCTTTACTATCCCATTGAGTGTGTTTCCTATAGTTCTATGCGTAGCTTACTTTGAGCCCAGGGTACGCTTGGCGGTACTAAGTTATTAAAATAGTGACTAGCGAAACCTGACCAATAGACATGCTCTGGGTGTGGCCAATACTACTAATAGGTATTCTGTGGCCTTGACTGCCATTTAGAGATAAATGGCGGGACCAACAATCTTAACGTGCCTTCCGCAGGCACGGAGCTTACGACGGAAATGCCACTAGTGACGACCGATCTAAACTAGGCCGCGCTCGCCGTCGCGCGTCGCTTGACACTAAAGCATAGAATAAGTAATAGTACTACTTAACTAGAGTACTCCCGGGATTCCCGATATTCTATTCCTTTATCTAGAACTGATAACTCATTTCCCGATACTTTTAGTACTTTCGGGACTACAATAATTACGAGTATCTGTATGCTCGTAAAAATTTTGAGAATTAGCTCAAAAATATATGTAGATACTTATCGTTAAGTTTAAATATTTTATGGCTTCTAATTTTTATTACTTTATGTTCTTTAAAACGAAGTTATAACTTGTTTTGTTGTGTAATTATTCTAAGTAATTTATTAACTAAAGAGAAAACTATTAATAATCTATACTATTAATTAATAATTGTTCCTATTCACATTTTTAGTCAAACTAGGTTCAAATTGGTAGGTAATGTTTTGCTTTTCTTTAGGGTAGGCTGAGCCCTTTTACCCCATTGTTATTTAATAAATCCAAGAGGATATTGGAAAACAAAAAATTTAAATACCTTGCAGCTGTTTCAACTCTTTGCCGCTTCTGTAATTCCATCATAACCCTTAAAGTTTCCCTGGCCTGATGAGGTCTGAACTCATTCAGTAAATGGTGGATATGAATAAACAGCAGACTCAGATCTTCTACTTTCTCAGCTCGTTTTGGGGAATCAGGACAATGCACTAGTAAATCTAGAAGGTCTAAGAAGTTTACTAAAAGTGAATGGTTTAATTTCTTCAACTCTCTCCTTCTTTCAAAGTGCATGGGGTAGAGGCGTCGGAAACCCTGAAACATGTTTTATTAGAGATAAACTCTCTATTTCTTTTAATCCCACTAATATTATTAAGGATGAAAGTTTGTACGTTTGTTATTTCTTCACACTAAAACGGCTGACCAATTTTTAGAAAATTTGGTTTGGAGTTAGCTGTTACCTTGGATTAACACATAAGATACATTTTATTCCGAAAAGTATGCGATATTCGTAGGTTTGGTGTTAAAAAAAAGTATAATATAAAGTAGATGGCTCTGCTGTGCATGATAAACAGCGCTTATAGAAAATAGAAACATTCTGTGATATCATAGTAAATATATATTTATTTAATTAAAATATCTTACACAAAACTAAAACAAACAAAATAGGCCAAAAATAGTATCACTCACTACTCATTCAAAAACTAAACAGCAAAGCCACCAACAGTCTTATACCACATATAATATATATATATATATTAGACCTATCTTTCTAATATATATATTAGAAAGATAGGCCTAGGCTATGAGATGGCATCATAATATAAGGGGTTTGGTAACTGGCAGTTTATTGGAAACTTAATTCTATAAAATAAGTGCTATTACAACAAGGTAACCAAATCCGTCACACTGGGCTCCAGAGCAACCAAATAAGTATGCCACTGGAAAGACGCTAGGATGAAGAAGAGACAATGAAAAGTAATATTACTTTTAAAAAAAACTTCTTATAATCACCCAGTCCCAAAAAATTATATAAAAGTGAATAGTTTTCATATGAAATACACAAACAAACTGTGTGGTGGGGTGTAACTTACCCACATATGTTTGCGGGCTTTTGTCTCATATGCCAGTTGGCACAACTCTGAAATCATGCCACTATTCCACACTTAGTGTAGTTAGTGTCATGATTTCAGTGCCACCTCCAGCTCCATGCATGAAGCTGATAATCTGTCTTAAAAAAATAAAAACATTCATCGATACAAACAATGGCTGGGGTTTGTCAGTTTTGTCACACCCCACCATACTCCCGCCGGGTTAAAGTGAACTTTAGAAATTAAGTTTTGCTGTTGTATGGAACTCGGAAAAAATTGTTTCAATCTTAACATAGTAAATAATTGTTTGAAACAAAAATAAAATACAAGTCAACTAGTGTATTGTGAAAAATAAAAAAATGTTATAGGTAGTTTAAATTAAATCAACAATTGAATAAAAATTATTATAACCAGAACTTCTTACCTGACTTTCCAAAGATCTTATTATAGTATCATCAGCATTGAATGGATGTCCAAACATATTATATGAATCATGGATAGGGCGAGGTGGCAGTGGTGCTCTATTTCTCCGGACATTGTCATCAGTGTAAAAATTTATGTATTGCATAGGAGGCAGAGGCAAAGAGCTAACTTGAGCCGTTTCTGAAGACATGTTTGCAATTTAACACTAATATCACAAAAACTTGGAATTCAGAATTTATGGCCTCAAATGAGGAATCGAAGCTTATTCAATATCTGTTGGTCTTGATCCGAAGGAAAGCAATCGAACCAAATGAAAATGTGTGTTGTTAATTTAATGGTGCGCTAATACTAAAAATCTTGAAAGAATTAAACCCTGCAATCTCTGCAATAACCAACCACAACTCACAAGGCAAGGCAATAAATAAAATCACAATAAAATAACCACACAAACAAACACAAATTAAAAAAGAAAGAATGAATGATTGATTATGAATGAATGACATTGAATGATGTGAATGACCATCTTTTTTTTGTATAGTTTTTACAACCATGAAAACTAGTCCGTTAAGGCCTTTAGTCAGTTGTCTAGTCCAGGGGGGGTTAGCACCATCTCGTATAACATGCAAGATCCAGTTAGTAAGGGGGATGTCAGCCTTCATGTATTGTGCTGTCTCGCTTACTCACTGGATTTTGTATTGTATGGTTTTAAGAGGTGGTAGTAGGCCACCAGTCAAGTAATTAAGGTCGAAACACATTATTAAAACGCGACGCGACCTGATGAAACGCGACGCGAGTTGAGTCAAATCAAATTGTATTATTAGAATCACACTTTCAACATCTGACGTGTGTGATGACACGTAGGATGTTGAAAGTTTATAAAAGTAGAATCCGTATAAATGATGTTGTTGTGAGTTCCGTTTTTGCCTTTTGAAGTACAGAACCCTAAAAATGTAATTATTGAAAATAATAAATACGTGCGCATGTGCGCGCAATTGGCCGCTATTGCACACTGTGACGGGGCGCAGCGTGCGGGCCGACAAAAATGGTCATGGTAAAGCCGTGGTTGCACCCACTGTATAGTGTATGTTCGTTTTATCATCCATTTATAATTTATAATGGGTGCGACCACGGCTATAGCATGACCATTTTTGTACCTATGCATTTCTGGATTTCTATCTCAATCATTTCCTTGTTTCATCCTTTTTAGACACCACGTAGTCGGGTTATAGTTTTTTAACTTAATTTTTTATTTAATACTTTTCCGTTTCCCGGAAGGAAATGACTGGACCACGTGAAATATACCACTTTACCAGTGCATTTTAAACATTTCTACCTATATTTTAACTTAAACAATATGGTACATAATTATTGTAATGTGCTCGTCAAGACCTTTGATACCAAATACGTGATGTCAATCTCAGTTTAATTTTTTTTAGGTTAGAATCTAAGGTTTAAATTCCGTCAGTTAAAAATTTTACACAATTTATATAGCCTATGTTGCGCTACGGTGAAACATACATACATACATACATAGACTGCCAAAATCATTACCCTTCCTTTTGGCTTCGCCGTAGTCGGGTAAAAAGTAGAGTCCGTATAAGTGATTTTATGAGTTCCGTTTTTGCCTTTTGAAGTACAGAACCCTTAAAATGTAATTATTGAAAATAATAATAAACACGTGCGCATGCGCGCAATCCGCCCGCTATAGCACACTGTGATGGGACGCAACGTGCCGGGCCGCTTCGCAAAAATCCGCCTGTATAGCACACTGTGACGGGGCGCAGCGTGCCGGGCCGGGCCGCAAAAATCCGCGGCGGATTTATGCGGCCCGTCCAAGTCTGCGCCTACCTAAAGCCGACACGAGAGCGAGGGCACGCGAGGCTAGGCGAGGTGAGGCGAGGATAAGCGAATATATCCTGTACATTCTCATCCTCGCCATGTCTCGTGTCATGTGTCCGTGTGCCCTCGACGTGAGTGAATTACCGCCATTAGACAAATAGGTAGGACTGGGGGGTTACTACTACTACGGGTTCCCTACTACAGCCTCTTAAAACAATGCAAGTTCCAGTGAGTAGGCGAGACAGCGCAATACATGATGTAAGGCGACATCCCCCTTACTCACTGGCTCTTGCATGGTTTTTAGAGATGGTGGTAAGGCACCTGAAGATTAATAAATTCAAGAAAGAACTTGTTTCCATGGCTGTAAAAGTATTTAAAAAAAGCCCTCCCTCCCTCCGGCCCTCCGCCTCCCTCCCCTCCCCTAGTCTGTGAGCAGCAAGGAAACGTTATATTTTGTTGTATTGTTTTGTTGATGACTAATTGCAAGTTTTCACATTTTTAGAACAGGTATTTGTAGATTCCATAATTTTGATAATTCTACTGGAGATGGATCACTGTTTTTAATAGCCAGGTATAGTCTGAAATTTTTCTTTAGTGTTGTCTACCTAACGAAACCTGTATGGAGCCGGTCTGCTTTGTAATACTGTCTTATCCAATCTTACCTTTATTTGCAGATTATATTAAAATGGCAAACAAAGATGAGGATGAAGCTTTACTTCAAACCTTCATGATAAAGAGATCTCAAAATAAAAAGTTGTTCACGCCTGTTAACTTCAAGGAGCGTTGGATAGTTCTGACTCGTCGAGCTCTCGTTTACTATGATTCCGACACCGAAGTAAGTACTAAACACTTTACGATTTTAATACTTTTGTATGTAAATAATTAAAAAGCAATCACGCACACTAAAGTATTGTGGTTGTTGTACTGTTGATAAAACTGCCATCTTTTGAGTTTGAGCTTATCATGATTACCTTACCCATGTCTCGTCGGAAATGGACAGAGGACAGTCAAGATTTTAAACTCGCGCTTTTATGTTCTAATTGGACCCTAACTAAAAACAATGTTCAACAATACCGACTGACGCTGTTACTCTTTCAAATTTTTTAACTGAAATTTTAACAATGATTTTTATATGATATGTTTCTTTTTTATCAAACGGATGAATAAAATTTTATTTTATTATTACTTTTACATAGATATATGACAATATATTGATCAATGACAACCAACATACAACAATTCTCAATATTCACGATCCAAATTACATTTCCATATATGGGAACACAATAGTTTATATAGGCCAGAGAAAATGTGATCTACTGATGTCTTATCCTGGCACTATAGATAATGTGTTCAATTTCTATTTGCTCTAGAAGCACACATAAGACAAGCTTTTACAATAAATAATAATTTGTAGACAAGTGAAATATAAAGTGCCTTTTTGGGTTTTATATTCTTACATACATGAAATGATAATTAGAGCTTGATTTGGTGATAAATAACCACAGGTAAAATTTTCTTAACCTAGTTTCATGTTATTGTTTTTTTTCTTGCTTCTCAGGATTCTTTATAAAGGTATGTTTATTTTTTTACATTTACATTTACATGCTAAATTTAATTCTTATCATTTCATTAACCACCTACTGTAAAATGAGATAAGACCCTTGAAAACTGCACTGTGCAGCATTGATTGTTGTGGACGTTCAGTGTTTTAGTTAAGGCTGCTGTTGCCATTGGAAGCTGTTTCACTTACACATTTGAACTTATTTCAAGTGCTTGTGTAGGAAAAGAAAAAATTAAAAAAGGTATGCGCTTATAGATGCAGAATAATTCAGTCACAGGGTATGATTCATATTGAACATCTTAATGGCAGCTGTATTATTTATACTTCTAAAGTATATATATATATATATATATTTATAAAGTATCATATCATATCTAGTAATATTCTAGAACACTCCTGTTACCCTTTTCTTCTCGTTTCCTCTCTTGGGTCTGCTTTAAGAGATTTCTTTAGAAATAAGCAGCACCCTTGTAGTAATGTTCAAGATTCTATGTTTTTTTCTTTTGTATATTTTTCTGTGTACATGAATCCATACTTCCATACTAATATTATAAATGCGAAAGTCTGTCTGTCTGTCTGTCTTTCTGTCTGTCTGTCTGTCTGTCTTTCTGTCTGTCTGTCTGTCTGTCTGTCACCTCTTCACGGCTAAACTGCTGGACCGATTGTGATGAAATTTGGTAGGGATGTAGTTAACGACCTGAGGTCAAACATAGGCTACTTTTGGGCGCGATATAACCGAGTCCCACGCGGGCGGAGCCGCGGGCAACAGCTAGTTTGAAAATAAATAAATAAATTGTTTAGCAATTTATTTTATAAATTTCTATGGAACTAAATTAAAAGCTTCTAAAAGGTTAAGTAGGAAAAAGCCCAGAAAATACAGAGTTGAATCCCACAGTAATCGCTAAATACATAGATTTTAACTACTACGGAGGTGTCTAAAAAGGGGCTTAAAAGGCCATTTCGGTAATATATGCATTTATGCGTATATCCATATCCATACTAATATTATAAATGCGAAAGTCTGTCTGTCTATCTGTCTGTCTGTCAACTCTTCACGGCTAAACTGCTGTACCGATTGTGATGAAATTTGGTAGGGATGTAGTTAAAGACCTGAGGTCAAACATAGGCTACTTTTGGGCGCGATATAACCGAGTCCCATGCGGGGCGAAGCCGCGGGGAACAGCTAGTTACCTATATGCATAAACTAGCTGTGCCCGCAACTTCTACCGCATGGAATTCAATAAAAAAGTTACTGTTCAGTACGCAGGTGTTCTAAAAAAATTCTAAAATCTAAGTTTTAGAGAATAAACACATACAGATAGACAGACAGAAAGAAAAACATTTTTTTTTGTATATGTACTGTATACCTACAACCATATGCATTTAGTAAAAAGCAGTTATTTTAATATTACAAACAGATTCCACACTCCAATTTTATTTATTTGTATTGATATTTGATGCATATAAAAAAAATAGATGTAATGTCGTCAGTCTTGTTTTTTTTATTTTTCAATAGTAAGCGTGTTTGCAAAATAGTAGGTAACCAACTACGGCCAATAAGTCCATCTACTTTAGGTAGATTTTCTGATTGCCTTTTTTCAAATCCTACATAGATTATATTATATTATTATCATATGATATAAAATAGTAAATATATTTTATCTGTACATTTACTTAGTAATTTTGATTGAAATGGACATAGGGACATTTTAAATTATAGGCTTTACTTTAACAAAGTTTCAAGCGATTTTGCATACCTCATTGCATCATTGTAGCACAGTATCCATACTGTGATTGTAGTATGTTAATGTGAATTTTGAATCTGCTATTTCTTTCTAAGTGTCTCTTTGTCGTTGTGGATTATGAGATGCGAGTTAACAACTACTATCGCTATCTAGTGATGTTTTAGTGAACTATTTTCCGTAAGTGAACGCGGCGTTTTATATTGAATTTACCATTTAATTGTTAACTGATTCTTGTAGGCTTTCCTGTAATATTCAGGAAATGACCTATATTTACAAATTTTTTTTCAAAATTTTAGGCTCAGTAGTTTCGGAGATCAGGGTGTGGTCAATTTTCGTCTTCTTTCATGAATAAAATCAAAACTAACTACTAACTACTTGGAAAATTGGCTGTGAGTCACAGCCAATTTTCCAAGCCAGGGACTCAAAAACACCATAATAAGTGTAACACCTTTAACGGGTTACCCATTAAATCTGTTACAGAAATATTCCTGTAACACTTATTTGGCTGTATTAAACCTGTTTTGCTTCAAACACTTTTGAAACTGTAACAGATACGTTTTCTGTTTGAACCTGTTTGTAAAGGGTTTAATTTTTTTTAGATCAAAACAGTGTTCTAAATCTCTCAATTCTGTTCCTCTTTTGGTATTTAAAAGGCTTTTTGATTTGATTTGCTCTGGAAATGGTTTGGTTAGGTCGTAAGGGGGAAGACTTTGAGGAGATAAGAATAATTCATGGTCATGGACGAAAAGCAGAGAAGTGGATCAGAAGCTGATTTGGCCATAAAAGCGTAAATACTCCTCGGATTTACTATATTAGTCGGAATACCTCTCTACAAGTTGCTACGTGTCCTACGTAAGGGATAAGAAAAAAATTGAGGGTTTTAATTTATACTGTTTCCGATGAAGGAGTCCTAAAACAGTTAGTTCAAAGGGTGGGCTTTCACGCATGCGCGGGTTGGGTGTGTCTGCCGGGCATCGCGCCGGGCGGCAGTTCCGCACCGCCGCCTGCCGTCCATTGTTCATCCTCGCGTTGCATACGGTAATTACCTTTCAGACTTATACTTAAAATAATCTTCACATAAAATCGTCATCGTTAACCTACCGTCACAACCTAAACTATCCTTTGAGTATTCCATCGATATTTTTAAAACTCAAATCGAATTTCCAGATTAGTGCGCATTCCATTTTCGGTATCCACCTACGCCGAACTTTTGATCGTTTGATCCATCTCCTTTTGGTTATTCCTTTAATTGATTCGGTTTATTTACTTTTTTTACCACAACAAGAATGTGCAGTGTTTCCTTTGCCAAAATTATGTCGTTGAATATTTGTTTCAATATAATAGGTACTTTGGTAATCTAAATCTATGTACTTACTTCGATTGATTTTTTAGATGAGATGTATTTGAAGGTAAAAGTTTTAAGATTAAATAGTTTATGGATGACTATCGGTAATGTAATGAAATAATTCAAATCCAGCATAAACGGCACACTTAATTTTTTCTTAACATATCAATGCGGTATAAACATTAATATAGGGGTTGAGAATAAAGAGAAAAAAAACCGTCAAGTGCGAGTCGGACTCGTGCCCTGATGGTTCCGTACCATTATAATAAATAACTTACCAGTACCCCTAGTGCGAGTTTTTCTTAACGCAGACGCTAGCGACTGCGTTAGGATTTTGTATGGAATTTCTTAGTTGCCTTACTATCCGCCAGAGGCGCTTTACAGGTCTGCCGTACAAAATCGCTAACACAGTCGCTAGCGTCTGCGTTAAGAAAAACTCACACTAGGGGAGCAGATTATTTCAATAGTAAATATCTTCAAAAGCTTTCCCTTAATTGGTTTGTACAAAACAATATTATAGTGCTGAAATTAGTAAGAATTGTTATAACTTAACCTTGGCGATATCTAGTAGTGAGCGGTGAAAAAATAACAGAAATTATGCAGTTTTTATATTTGATCCTAAATACGTGTTGTATGATACTGCTTTTTACCAAAATCATGACTAGTACAACGGGAAGTACCCTAGGTTTTCATTCCCATCAGATTTTTTTTTTTAAATATTTGCAATATTTACAGTCATCTTTTGATAGCGTTGCCGTATAATTTTGATTAATTTACAACCTAAACAGACCGCAAAGCTGACTATATTTGTTATGAATTTCAACGTTATACGTTCCTCAGAAAAAAAAGTTTGACAGACAGACAACGTGATCTAATAGTGGTTCCGTTTTTACCTTTTATTATTTGTACGGAATCCTAAAAACACAAAAAAAAACAAGCTTTAAATATGAGGGAATCAACCAGTGACAAGATATATTTAAAAAATAATAGGTAATGGTATACTTGTTGGTGGCTCAGAAAGTGCGGCGAACCCTCTCGCTCGCAATCACACAAGCGAGGCGAGGCGAGGGTGAGCCTCGATACTGGGCTACCCTTCACATTTCTCACTAATGTATGTGCAGTCACGCCATCTTTGTGGTCCCTCGTTATGTGAGCAATTTTAATGGAGAGCTCTCCTCTGCGACGTGTGCTAATTGTTTGAAAAAGGCTCACTCCCCGCTACTCGTTCGCATTCATCGTTTGTCTGTTTCCAACTTTTTCATTTTAGAGGCCGTTATGAATGTGCCAATTGTGGATATCCACAATATATGTGTACCTACCTATCTTTTGTGTGCCGGCCGCCAAGCTCGTCTCTTTGGCGTAGGTACCTATATTTATTGTTTCGGTTTGATTTACCAGATGAAATCGGAGTCTTTCCATTATTATTGACTAGCTGTTCCCCGCGGCTTCGCCCCGCGTGGGACTCGGTTATATCGCACCCAAAAGTAGCCTATGTTTGACCTCAGGTCGTTAACTATATCCCTACCAAATTTCATCACAATCGGTCCAGCAGTTTAGCCGTGAAGAGGTGACAGACAGACAGACAGACAGACAGATAGACAGACAGACAGACAGACAGACTTTCGCATTTATAATATTAGTATGGAAGTATGGATTCATAGATTCAATATGTTATGGAGAAATTCCGTATATTTAATGACATCGAAGTTTCAAATAGCGCTGTTTTAAAAATCTGCTTTTCTCATTGTCTGCGCTGTAAACAAGTCGTCTCTCTTCTTGATGTTTT
This sequence comes from Apomyelois bistriatella, assembly GCA_947044815.1. NCBI lineage: Eukaryota > Metazoa > Arthropoda > Insecta > Lepidoptera > Pyralidae > Apomyelois > Apomyelois bistriatella. The sequence goes on from OX345693.1 coordinate 8,223,185, forward strand.
CTCCGTTGCATCTTCATTCCAGACACTTAATTCAACGCGTATTTAATTGTCGGTATCCGACAAACGTCACCGTACAATTGTGTCGCATGCTACTCTCATGCAGCTTGTCAGGGACATGGAACGTAGCCCCAAATGCGGAGGTTCTCACTGGGCCTTTCTGAGACACTCCGCACATCCAACGCAGCATCTCCGTGACTTGGAGACATATGAGCTGCACAAGCACGACGAAACACGCCACACCCAGATTTAATTTAGGGTCACCTTTCCCGTTGTACCCCATCAAGTTTCTTGTTTGTTGACGAGTACTTTGGTCCCATGCAGTCGGTTTTTCAACAACAAATGTTAAGTTTAGTAATAAGTTTTTATTTAACTTAGACTCGTCAATTTGATTTTTACTATTATCTTGTGCTGTAAGTCTGTCTGTCTGTCTGTCTCTGGTATCATAGAACGGATCCCGAACGGATGAAGCGATTTCAATTTAGTTTTTTTTTCTGTATCAAAGGTGACTTACGGACGAGTGTTCTTATACATGTTTGATGAAAATCGGTTAAGCCGTTTAGAAGTTGTGGGGGTGAAATCGGGGAAGAACAACCGAATTTCTGCAAATATACTTGAGTAGGGTCTCAAATGAAAGCGCATCACATTTTTATTGAATTACTAGCTGTTCCCCGCGGCTTCGCCCTGCGTGGGACTCGGTTATATCGCGCCCAAAAGTAGCCTATGTTTGACCTTAGGTCGTTAACTACATCCCTACCAAATTTCATCACAATCGGTCCAGCAGTTTAGCCGTGAAGAGGTGACAGACAGACATACAGACTTTCGCATTTATAATATTAGTATGGATAACTAATATGGCAGTCCTGTGTCCACTAACGTGTTAAATCTTGGCATTTTAAGGTGATATCTCGGTGAACACTAACGCCACCGTCATTTAAAAATCATTACTCACTGAAAACACAAGTTATCAAAAATCCCTCTGCTGTAATTAAGGTTCTGGATCTGAAGTTAATTTTAAACATATTCAATTATTTATTATTGATCCATATAGTTACAAATTGCAAAACTGCTAAAAGTGGCCGTTTTAAGCAATAATGCAATTTGTAACTATAGGGAATTATAATTTAATAATTTAATATGTTTAAAATTAACTTCAGATCCAGAACCTTAATTACAGCAGAGGGATTTTTGATAACTTGTGTTTTCAGTGAGTAATCATTTTTAAATGACGGTGGCGCTAGTGTTCACCGAGGTATCACCTTAAGGACTTTGTTCTGTTTTATATTAAAAAAAAACAATTTGCCTAAAACCTATTAGTGTCTACAACATGTTGTTGTGTCATGCCAATATGCACGTTTATTTTGCCTCTACAACAATGTTTGTTTATCTTGAATATGTGGTAGCGATCAGAGGAGTAACTTTGTGGACGCAAGCGGTACTAATTGGTGTCGTTTGTGACGTGGGGCGCGGCGGGCGTGAGTAGGTAAGCTGGTTGGCTCTCCGCCAAAATGTCCGTTGCCCTTATCGTAGCTTGCCCGCTAGCCGCTACGCTATATTGTGGCCCATAATCTTGTTATACGTCCATTTTGAGATATATGTTCTACTACAATTACTTAATGTGTCCGTTTTATTCGAGGTTTGAATAGTTTCTATTTAGCTTACAAAGCTACGTTTTTTAGTAATTGGTTATTATTTCAATGAATGTAGGTATTATGCGCTTTCTTTCTGTCATGAGAGCTATTCTTTGTACATATATTATTAAAAAAGGTTGTATGTTTATATATACAGGTAGGACAAACACCATTATCCTTGATATAGGAAATACTGTAGGTTCAGTATTATGAATAGACTTCAAAATAAGTATAAAATATTTTTAATTATAAAAAAAATATTTAAAAAATCCACGTCTACGAAAATCTCAGTTACCACAACACCTTACCTTACCATACGCATAAGTAGGTATCATTAATTATTTCATTCATAGGTCTAGCCTTTGGCTAGTAGCCGCGGAATAGTAGGGTAAAATATTATTAGATAAATTATACTAAAACTAATTACATTTTACGTTTTTTAGACATATATTTTATTATATGTTATGTAGTTATCAAACTTATAGTATATCTTAATTTTATAAATACTAATTAGATAAATTATACTTAAACTAATTAGATTTTACGTTTTTTTAGACATATATTTTTATTATATGTAGTTATCTAACATACTATATCTCATAAAATTAACTAACTAATAAAAACAAAATAAATTTATAGAAATAAAAAAAAGCAAAAACAAAAAGAATTTATGCCAACCTACAAACTTACAAGTAACAATAGTGTGGATGTTTGTAAGTTTGTGTATTTGTTACTCATTAATGCTACATGCATCAACCATCGAACGGATTTTCATGAAATTTTGTAGGTACCTATGTAGATACTAATAGTTTGAGAGCTGAGTGAGAGAGAGAGAACGGCGTGCAACAGCTAATTAGCAGTTTACAACTGTAGATTATTTTACAAGATACATATTTAAAATTTACGTACCTATATTTAGTAGTTTTTTTTGTGTAGTGTGTATTCGAAAATTACTTCTTTAATCCATACTATCCATACTATCCATATCCATACTAATATTATAAATGCGAAAGTCTGTCTGTCTGTCTGTCTGTCTGTCTGTCTGTCTGTCTGTCTGTCTGTCTGTCTGTCTGTCACCTCTTCACGGCTAAACTGCTGGACCGATTGTAATGAAATTTGGTAGGGATGTAATTATCGACCTGAGGTCAAACATAGGCTACTTTTGGGCGCGATATAACCGAGTCCCACGCGGGGCGAAGCCGCGGGCAACAGCTAGTTTCAAATATAACACCAAAGCTAAAATATCAAAAATCAAAGTATTTTTGATTTATCCGACAGAGAATCATTTCCGCGCATGCATGACTGACTGCGAACTTTTCCATTTTCAGTAACTGCCTGATTTCATTGTTTCAAAATTGGTAAGATTGAAGCGAAGATAATATGAAAGCATTTGCATATAGTCTTATACGTCATAAGCTTATATTCGTATTATTTAAAAAAGACATTTGAAAGCTTTTTATAACGTCATATATTTAAACCTTAAGAAAGTAGGTACCTACTGGTTCAAAACATCATTCCCGATTTTGACAAACGTGATACGAAGATCATACCGAAACTCACTGGCCAGCGTGACGTTTTAAGAATAACTCCTATGAGTACGTACATAAAGGGAGGCACAGTGATCAGTTATGGACCATAATGGTATGAATCAAAACATTAATTAATCCTTGTATTACAGAAGCGTAGAGAACGCGGTCGCATCCCGACAGAGAGCATTCATACTGTGGAGCAGGCGCAATTGGGAGAGCTGAACAAGCAGTTGCCGGACAGCGACGGCGAGAAGGGCCACACCTACAGGTATCCATTCCAGGTAATGTTGCCATTTATTACTGTCGTACATTAATGAAAGTCTGCTCAACTTTTTGGTCGCTAGGCTGGCTTACGTGGGGGGCAGAAGAAAAGAAAGATTTAAATAAGTATATACGGCCACGCAAGTGATAGATCTACCAGGAAGAATGAAATTGGCGATTCCCATTTGCATACCAAGCAACCGCCGGGACAAGTGTCCCAGACATTCACACGATCTCAGACGGTCAACCTCCTGAGACCTAGACCTTAAAACATAGCGGAAAGTCATTTTAACATAACAAGCAAAAAAGGATCGTAATTTCCTTGTACCTCTGTACGGTCTGACTCCACCAACTACATCATTCTCAATGAGGAATGACGTCAATTAGGCGGCGGTAGATGATTTGCCCAAATGGAGAGTTCTGACAGCCTCGGATCTTTCGGGGGGTTTTAGATTTTCAATTCACTCAAACTTGTTGGTATTAGATGAGCATAACAATATTTTATATCTTGAGTATGCGTTCACATGGCAGATTGTGCGCAGGTAGGCTACAGTGAGCAGAACCACGACTACACTTTGTACCTAGTCGCCGGAGACCACGCCGAACGCCTCAAGTGGATACACACTATCAGATTAGGTTTGTATATAAGATTACTACTTATCATCATTTCGTGTAGGTGACACGGTCAATCGACCATTCACTCTGTGCCCCTAGTATGAGATTTTCTTAACGCAGACGCTAGCGACTGCGTTAGCGATTTAGTATGGCAAACCTGTACAGCGCCTTTGGCGGATAGTAAGGCAACTAAGAAATTCCATACAAAATCCTAACGCAGTCACTAGCGTCTGCGTTAAGAAAAACTCATACTAGGGGCACTGGTGTCAGAGTTCTTCGGAACCGCCTCTCGGCCTCTGACGTGGTTCCTTTAACGACTACCAGAGGGCAGCCGGTACTAACGTCTTCACGTGCCTTCTGAAGCACGGAATCATGTTTATTATCAGACAGTCAAGTGATTCAAGCCTGCTATATTCTAACCAAACTGCAAACAACTAAACAAAACAATGGTTTAAGGGAAAAAGATGTTGGGAGTATGAACATCATACTCCCAACATCTTTTTCCCTTAAACCCCTGAAATGGCTGTTGGGAGTACTGAACCTACGAGATGAAAATCGCTAAATTTTTGTTATCCAACTAGGTCCTCATTCTTGACTTGACCAACTCACTTTTTTTTATTGTTGATAAAATAAACTTCTAAATTTAACTCCTTCGTAATCACGCACATTAAGTTTTACGCTGGTATTCTGATACCGCTATATTATTAGATATCTATTTTTGCATGCTGAATTTATTCTATTTCATAACGTTTTCCTGATAGCACTTTAAGCTTGCATTTATTGATTTCGTTCGCTAAAATGTTTAAGTCTTATTGAGACCCGGACGCCTACCTTGTCTCGGGAATGCTATGCTGGTGAAATCTATTACCTGTCGGAAATTGGTACAATGGAAATGTTAAAGTATTTTTCTTCCTTAATAGCCTTATAGACCTTATAGACCTTAAAAATTAACGAGAACGCAAACCAGTATACCTTAAATTTTAAGATGAAGATTAAATTCTGTCTCTTCCGTAAGTAGTTAGGGTACCAGTTGGGGTCCTTCTAGAACCTAGTTTTCAAAAAAATATGTACCAGTTGGGGTCCTTCTAGAACCTAGTTTTCAAAAAAATATGTATAAATTTGTTTGTTGCAATAAAGAGTTTTTCTATTCTATTCCTCTATAATAGTAGTTGTGCGTAGTACTGGCCACATTTGTCCTGGTGGTTTGCGGCGTTATTGGCTCACTAAATCTCCATCACTTTACATTTCTGCCTCTCCCTTGCTATTTATATCCGTCGCGATGCATGATGGCATCCACCTTGTGTTTGCCTATAGTGTCTATCTTCCGCATTTGATTGATATTTTTTGTCTACGAGCAGTGTGCGTGCGTACAACTTACGGCCGGCGCTCAGTGGCCTGCCCCTTTTAAACTCTTGAAAGGGTAATGATTTTGGCAGTCTATGTATGTATGTATGTTGCACCGTAGCACCTAAACTACTGGACCGATTTTAATGAATGATGTGTCAAAAGATTCGTAAAAATAGCGCGGGTAACATAGGCTATATAAATTGTATCAAAATTTTAAGTGACGGAATTGAAACCTCAAATTCTAACCTCAAAAATATTAAACTTGATAGGCATCACGTGTTTGGTATGAAAAGAAGGTCTTGGCGAGCACATTACAAATATGTATATGTCGCAGTATGATAGATAAAGCCGTAATATAGTTATAACCCTAGGTATATGATTATATGCCGTAACATAGTTATACGAAAGAAATACATGACTATCTTACTGGAACATAATTATAATACGATTCTAGTTTAGTGATATGATTATATTACTGGATTAAGTTTAGTAAAATTGGAACTTCAGTTGATATTTTAATAGATTGGTTACCCAGAAATGCAATACAGCTTTCAAACATTACTTTGAATGATCCTGTACCAAATGAAGAAATGTCGCTGAGAGAAATATGCTAAAATTTATTACCATTTGGTGGCCAAGGTGATTTAAAAAAGACGCGCCTGAAAGTAGCATTCAGTAATTACTCTTTTTTAATGTTTAATGTCCATGTTATACCGTCGCCGGTTTCTGATGGGAGCTGCAGCGTATATGGAAACGCTTCCAGTATACAGAACCCCAATACTTCTGAGATGCGGGAGCCTTTACTAGATTAAACGGGGCAATTTTAGAGATAAAATGCTACCCTGCTTTTAGTTCTGTAATGCGGGAGGCTTTATTGACGCAATATTAGCGTTATGGATAGAAATTCCTACCGCTAGTTACTCAGGTTAGCCTAACTTGTTTTTAATTCTGTAATGCGGGAGGCACATACAATGGTTACGTTAATGATGTGAATTCCTACCTAAACTCGGTAAAGACTTTAGTATAGGTAAACGGGTGAAGAAGTTAGAATATAAATACACAGATTAATGGCTCTTTTACGCGCATTAAGTGATTAAGTGGTTAAATTAATTTTAACCAAATTTTAACTATAGTTGCGTGTAAACGATCACTTAATGGTTCTAAGTCATAAGTAGCTAGTAGCGAGCCATAAGGAACAATGATAAATATCATATAGGTACTATAGGTAGTAAAAAATAAAAATAATTTGAGTTGCATAAAATTATAAGTTTATATTTAATAACTTTTTAAAAACAAAACAAGACTATCGAGCATAAGGCACATTTTTGTTTATGTTTTTAATCAACGAATGAATCTTTTTAGGAGGTTTCCCTGCAGAGATGCGGTTTTTAGACTTTCTGCCCACGCCTTTTTCTTTACGACTGCTCACTGTCTCTCTCGGCACTCTTGCGATCTGAGATCGGGGAGCGTAGCGCAGAATTTCCTCCCGCGCGTCAGATCGCACCTAACCCAAGTACCTACTTTTATGCTTTCTAGGGATCTGAGTAGTGGAAGTACTTTTCATTCGAAGTCTTGAATACTACAACAGAAATAATACCCGAACCCAGATCGGTTGCAACTCTGAAAAGTGGAATGGTTTAAGGAGACTTTTTGTGAATTCATTCTAGTAAACCAGCCCGCATCTCAGAAATACGGGAGTTCTGAATACTGGAAGGGTTTCCATATACGCGGAGCTGCACCCTTGGACCAATATGTCTACTTGGGTCAGTTGATCCAGGCTGACAGTTCAAGCTTCAAGGATGAGGTCTCTCCTCGAATCAGAGTCGGATGGGCAGCATTCGAGAAGCTCCACAATGTTTTCTTGTCCAAAATACCTCAGTGCCTTAAAACTAAGGTCTTCGACCATTGTTTGTTACCAGTGATGACATATGGATTCGAAACGTGGTCCCTTACTTTGGGCCTCATAAGAAAGCTCAAGGTCGCCCAAAGAGCCAGAGGGCTATGCTCGGTGTTTCCCTACGAGATCGAATCAGAAAAGAGTGGATACGTAGGAGAACAAAGGTTGCTGGCATAGCCCAGCGGATTAGCTCTTTGAAGTGGCTGTGGGCGGGGCACATAGCGCGACGGACCGATGGCCGATGGGGCAGTTCTTGAATGGTGATACGGTAAGCGCAGCAACGGAAAAAGTTTATTATAAAAATAAAAACCGATATATACTCGTAAGTATAGTTTTCTTTGATTCTCTGGCAGAATTATAATCATCTCACTAGATTAGTTTAGTCAGATAAACATATTACTAGATTGCAACCGTATTATAATTATATTCCTAGTAAGATAGTAATTAATCTCTTTCGTATAACTATGTTACGGTATATAATTATATCCCTAGGGATATAACTATATCACGGCTTTATCTATCGTACTGCGACATATATAACTCATATTGTTTAAGTTAAAATATTGTTTAAAAAGCACTTGTAAAGTGATACATTTCACGCGGTTCAGTCATTTCCGTTCGGGAAACTGTAAAGTATTAAATAAAAATTAAGTTAAAAAACTATAACCCGACTACGTAGTGTCTAAAAAGAATAAAACAAGGACATAATTGAGATAAAAATGGCTTTGCCATGACCATTTAAGTACCTATGTATTTCTGGATTTCTATCTCAATTATGTCCTTGTTTTATTCTTTTTAGACACTACGTAGTCGGGTTATAGTTTTTTGACTTAATTTTTATTTATTTAGGATACAGACTTCCTACATCACATTCCATTTTTGCCTCTACCAGAGCACCCGTATGATACCGGATGACCATCACTCGTCGGTTTTAGTTTGACAAATGTAGTGTTTATGCAGTGTGCGTGCATAACGTACGGCGTGCGTTATATCACCCGGCGGCGTGGTCGGCGCGCCGCTGGGCGTGCTGCGACGGAGAGCGGCGCTCGGCGTCGGGCTGCGCCCTCGCTGCCGTGTGGCCGCTGCCTGAGCCCGAGTTACAGATCGTCGCGCAGGCAGACGAGACCAACAACGACGACACGTTATGTGAGTAAATTAATAAAATCCATAATAATATACCCTAAGCAGCTACAGCCGCAACCACCCAAAGTAAGTGCCGACGTCCGATAATTAAAGATCTTCATTTCGATCTGTCCCATCCTATACTTTACAATTCATCTTTATACTACAATTTATTCAACTTTTCTGTAATCCTTTTGGCTTATATATTACAAATACTTCTATGCATGCTGTTGACATGAATAAAACAGAAAAACTTTGAAACATTTAACGGTTGGTTGGTCTGGACAAATAAACTCACATGGTTTCAGAGCTTTTTTCACACCTCCTACTTGCGCTTCCCTTTATTCGGATTCTTTAAAGATGGAAATAGATAAAGGTCTGGAATAAGCTTTTGAGAACTGACCGCTACTCAAGAGGTCCGGGTTTAACCAGACCACTGTCAGTCTTGTACCAGATACTAGAATACTTAAATGATAAACTACGAAAGTACGATAAAACTTATACGAAACATTTGTTTCATCGAAACATGATTATGCAGGCAGGTGTAGTAAACTTAGTTATAGCACAGATTACAGTTAAAGACCATACAGACAAGCTTTGATTTTAGTGTGCTAGAGTCCTTCCCTTACTGAGACATATGACGCCATCTGTCGATCACTTGAGACACTGTGAGCTAAAACTTAATCTTATTTAATAAAGCGCTATAAGATGTAATATTATATCAGTGTGTGGTATTATGACGATACTTTAAAAAAATGTGTTTTTGTGGTCCACACTCTTTTTTCGCCAAAAATAAGCGGATCTTTCTTAACTAAATTGAATTCATTTTCAATCCTTGCAGCTCTACCTATTCAGGAAAATAAATAAATCTTTTTCTCAACCAATGGAGCACATGGTTTAGTGAACTGCTTGCTTATTGGCTCACACGAAACTAATTCTACGCATTCAAAACTCATGTGCTTTTTCATCATTTTCCTTCCTCATTCATCGTAGAGCACACACCACTTCTTTCTTACCAAAACAGGAACGATCTCATGATCATGGATTTTCGTCGTAAAATTAATTTGAACAATCCATGATTCTGATAAATACGGCATAAACAAACGCAAGTTCATCTTAATTTGTACTATACATTTCACTAATCGAGCAAGAGTACCGAATCATCTTATTTACCCAAAGAAGAAATAAACATAAGTCTGCTACTTTCCGTGGCAGCTACAAATATGTTGGTTCAGTATGTTAGAACAAACAACATCCCCCTTATCTAGAATTCGATATCTCCATAAACTTTTAAAAGAAATTACATAGGAACCAAGACATGAAACATTTCTTACATTATTCCGAAAAATAAATTAGAGAGAAAACCCTATGCACGCATAGCACAGATGCCATGGTTTTCTTTATACTACTTCAAATTGTTTTTGTTTTTTTAAATAATTTACTGAAGCTTTTGTTTGATTCCACTTACGCTAGAATGTTTTTGATTGAAGTACCCGTCTACATACATTTTCTTAAAAAATGTTTTAGTCGTAGGAAGTATTCTGCGTTGACTTTGTTTAACAGACATATAAATATTTTAAACTATTTTGGACATACCATCCTATATGGTTAGATATTGCAGCCTTTTTATCAGGAACAGGAAGTTATTGTCTGCAATATTTAGCTACATAATAAATCGTTTACATACATATCAATTTTTTCCACGCGTGATTGTTAATTGTTATTTAATATCTTCGTGCCCTTGACATTATAATATCCAAGCTGTGATAGAAATTTAAAGGTGGGAGAGAACCAACAATTTTTACATGACTGATTGCAATAAAATATTGTGTTGTAGTTCCGTTAAAATGTTATCCCATGGCAAAAAAGATAAAAGGTTTCCTCACATTTTTCGGCATCTCATTACATTATATTTTAATGTAGTATTACGTAGGTAAATAAAAACAAAAAGACATTTCATAATTTTATTGCACAATCATAATCTATCTCACAAATAATACAAAGCTAAAGTAATAAAATACAATACAAAATGTACTCAGTCCTTTCGCTTAGTTTGGGTTACTATAATACTCAAATGATAAGCAAGCGAAGAAATAAAAAGGTCAGTGCAACGACAGGCTTCTGAGGAAGGTAACTCGGGTCTATACTATACAATAAGCAATGTTGTTTATGACGTCACGCACCTGTCTCTTTCCCACTATAGACACGGTAAATAAGTGAAAGGGAGTCGGTGATACGCCTGCGCGCGCGCATCGAATGGTGAATGTAGGCCGCGTGCGATGCGACCATCTTTGAAACCCTCGCCACCTCGTCTCGGCAAACATAAAGGCTCGTTCTATGGTAGTTCCAATAAACTTCATCGTAATATCTATTTATTAACAAACATTTTCCGTTTATACGAAAATTGTAATTTATTTTATTCGTAAGACCTAGAGTTGCAATGAAAAGTATATTTGTTGTCAGCATTTTTATTAAAGACAAGCTCTGTTGATTTCTTTATATGCTAATATTTTTTACCTTTATTATAATCAATATCATAAATACACAAATACGATGGTCTGTACTCAGATTTATTCAAAGTACATTAAAAGAAATAGAAACTGTACTCTTTTAATTGTTATTTTTAAGTTAATATCTATTTAGTGAGTAGTACTGAAACTTAAAATTAAATGCATTTAATCATATGATTTCATCAGATAAATTAATATTATACCTATTTGTAGATTATATTTCCTCTACATTTCCTACACAGCCTTCCGTTAGTTTCGTGCTCAAGTATGCAGCTGTCTTTATGACATGACGGTACATTGACACGTTAGTTGGTTGTCGGAGCGGTGTCGCGCGCGGACGTCCGGCCATATACCTCGTCCCCATGTTGCAGAGCAAGTCGGAAGACGAGCCAATGGTCACCAAGAAGAAGTCCAAGATACCATGTTTATCCCTGTCGTCGTTCCTGCCAGCTCTAGAGGGTACGGTACTTCAGTTGACCTCTATCCGTGGCCTCGCCGCTACTGGTTGCGTTCACTCGTCTCGCTGCACTCACTTTCTTGTCTTGGTCAGGTGTCATTTAATGCGTTTGTGTAATGTCAGCAAAAGTGATAATAGTGTGATTCGGATGCCACCAGTGTGTTACAAGCTTGGTGTTGTTATATCGTACTTGGCGTGGTTTACGTCACTTGATGTTCATAGACAATAATTGTTTCGGTTCGTGTATGTCTATTCGTGTTTACGGTCGAATTGTTAACCAAATGTTGTGTCTATTCTTGCTTAATTTATTGTGTCGTTAGAGTATTTAATAGGTTTTGTTTATATAAATAATTTTAACTAATAAATCTTAACTTTGTCAATTTGTACTGGGACTCGTGTCAGTTAAACAATTAATAGATGTGTGATTAAGGATGATTTTAATAACAATACTTAATATCTATCAAATTGTTAGAATGTATCAGTGATCAGTTTGGAGAAGAAAAAAGGAGAGTAATGGGTTTCACGCTGTACTTGTTTGTATGTCCGTATCTGTCTTCATCATCTCGGCGTATGTCCGTCTCTATGTTCCCTAATAATGAGTATTAGGTATATACTGTAATAAAAAATCAAAGAACTGGCAACAGAATTAGATTTTTCCTAGTAAGAAACTTACTCAATTTTAGGAAAAAAAATTATATTGAACCTTAATTATTATTAATTTTATTTTTTATTAGTTTTGTTATTTTTCATTAGTTATTAATTTTCGAACCACGAACAACGAATATAGTTCTCCTGATGGAAGTTAGAAACAGGAAGACATCACCGGCTATTTATATTTACCTACCCATTAAGGCCTTACTCTATCTAATACATAAACCTTATTAGGTTTTATATTTGCACAATAAAAGACAATATGAGTTATGATTATGTGTCTATAAAGAAAAAAAAATCACAAATTTGACCAGGGCGTCGATTCTGCTAACGTTAAGACAAAATCGTATCAAAATAGTGTTTCAATAGTAGTGCTTTTTACAGACTTTTTAACAAGAGTTATGACAGTATGATGTTATGTGAATTTAGTGTGTTGTGTGATCATCAGAAGTGATATAAAAAAAATATACATTTCTTGTAAGTAGTGTGTAAAAAAGCACTACCATTGAAACACTATTTTGACACGATTGTGATTTAACGTTAGCAGAATCGACACCCAGAATAGTTACGCACTTACGACACTACACGAGCACATTCAACATGTAAAACTTGACCTAGGTTTTTAATTTTAAACCCACCCCAGCACGAAAAGGGTTGCTGCAAGTAGGTCACGCTGTGAAAATGTTTGCAATCAAATGTATGTATTTTGTGTTTATTGTACAGCTGTCACAGCGGCGGTCACGATGCCCGGGGGAGGGGGCGCCCCTCCCGGCACTCCGTCGGCAAAACCAAAGGTATTTTTTTAAAGAAAATTTAATAAATTTAATATGTAAGTACATTGAATATTTTTGTAACGAAGCCATTCACCATGTTCAATGAAGTTTTTCTGTGAACAGTAAAATTAATTGTAATTAAATTAGGCTTTCAATAATTGTTATGAATCTCATCTCCTTATTAGGTATTTGTTCTCTTATATTATACTTAACTAATATTCAGGTTCCCCTCAAAGCCAACGAAATCCGTACATGTTCTTTGTTCTTGTACTGTTCCTGTAAGCTTTTTCTTATTATAGCTTACAAAAGTTTTTTGAACTGAAGATGACGTTCCTATATTCTAGAACATAGAAAAAATTGGTTTATGTAGGTATTTACTAGACCTATTTTTTTTCAGGAAAAACCAAGAAATAAAATAGTTGTTGCCCTCTATCCGTTCAAGGCTATTGAAGCCGGGGATCTCTCGTTGGAAAAGGTAAAACTCCTTATTATTCGAACTTTTTTTAATGTTACTAGCTTTTATTAGCGGCTTCACTCGACTCGGTTATGTATGTACTATAATCTTCTCCAAGCATTATGCTATCATAATGCAGACGGAATTGTTTAACTCCGACCAGTAGTTCTTAAGTTATAGGCATTCAAAAAACAAACTCTTTAGCTTTATTATATTGGTATAATTCATGCTGTAATTAATTATAACACACGGATCATTAAACAATGTTATGTAATCATCAAATTGAGATGCTGTCGATTTACAATTTACATGTTTGAATTCTATAAAAGTACAATATTATTCTGGACAAAATACTCTTTTATAAAGGAAAATGGTTCAAAATACATTTATATTATATATATATATACTAGTTGTAGCATTTTCGATTTTCCCTCGACGATTCGAAGTGACGTCACCTTCGAGGTTGTGTATTAGGGATAAAAGGGATTTTTTCACAAGCCTCTTTCACGTACATTTCACACAAATTGAGTTTGCTTCAATAAATATTTTTGTTTGTAACAGGGCGCCGAGTACGAAGTTTTCGATGATTCTCAAGAGCATTGGTGGAAGGTCAGAGATGAAACTGGGTAAGTGTTTTTATGTAAAATGTTATTTGACTGATTTATAATGTTTATTCTTTTTTCACGACATTTAGAATTCTACAAACTTTACTGTTGTAACAGTTGACAGTTACGATTGAATATTTGGTAGATTTATTCTTATAAAAATGTGGATATCTTTTTTTAAATTCTGCTATACATGTCCCACTGCTGGGCAATAAGTAAATGTATATTATAAAATATTGTCATACATACTGGTATAAACAAAAACACATCGCACCCATGTGTATACCTTAATAATTTAATTTCAACTGAGTATCCAGCGACAACTCCCTTTGCTTTTGTTGTAAAGTTAGATGTTTTTAAAATTGTAATATTGTTGTTGCAGCTTAATCGGATATATACCTAGCAATTACGTCAAAGAAAAGGAAACAATCGGGCTGCAGAAATATGAGTAAGGTTATTTATATAATTTATAATTATTAGGAGTTTCATACACTTTTTATATATCTACCCAAAATATTATTTACTAGCTGTTACACGTCGCTTCGCCCGTGTGGCCAAAGAGATGTTCCAAAAGTTTTGCAGCACTAATTATACTTTGCATGAAAAAACCATCTGAAGGCTAGTTATAACCAACGTGCTAAGTCAGTATAAAATCCAACAACACAACTTACGGGAGAACTGAGTGATGGGCGGACTGGACAATGTGCGGTGACTGAACAAATCTTCTTTTATTTCGAAGGCACTGTAACTAATACATACTAACATACTAATATTATAAATGCGAAAGTCTGTCTGTCTGTCACCTCTTCACGGCTAAACTGCTGGACCGATTGTGATGAAATTTGGTAGGGATGTAGTTAACGACCTGAGGTCAAACATATGCTACTTTTGGGCGCGATATAACCGAGTCCCACGCGGGGCGGAGCCGCGGGGAACAGCTAGTAGTGACTTATGTATACTGTCGCGACACTTTTTTGTAAAAATTATGTGTTCTACAGTCGTAGTACAGTAGCAGCAGTTACATTATTGGTGTTTTAGTAAGGATCAATAATAACCATACCGCGGTACCTCTTGCCAGTCAGCAAAAAATTACGAACTATATAAGTTTGACCAATCGTGTTTGTCACAGATGGTACGTCGGCGAGATGTCTCGTCAGCGTGCAGAGTCGTTACTGAAACAGGAGGACAAGGAAGGCTGCTTTGTGGTGCGCAACTCCTCCACGAAGGGAATGTACACGCTCTCTTTATATACCAAAGTGTGAGTACATTTTTCCTAATATGTAACACCTTTTGTTCTTATTGTCTATTTAACATAATTTTATGTATTGTTTACTTGTTAACGATTTATGTAAAACTTGATGGTCAATGACGTTTTACATACATGCATCATTATTACAAAATTGTTTGTTTCACGGATAAATAGAGAAATATTTCTTTAATCTTTTGGGCTGTCTTTGGTTCTTACACATAAAAGAGTTGAAATTTATGTTTGCCTGTAAATAAAACTTAACATTTATTGTTTTCGCCACAGGTTTAGAGGTTTTCGCATTTTAAATTGTTGTTATTACCGCACTGGGGGACCGCGCTAATCGTATAAATGTCTTTCCAAAAGACAAAATATATTGAAATTATATTATTTTGCAAATTTCAATGTTTATTATATTTTATTTCCTTTGAGAGGCCCAATTAAAATTTGATTGATGTTAATGTTTTTCCGTTAATTTCAGTAACCATCCACAAACGAAGCACTACCACATAAAGCAGAACGGTCGAGGCGACTTCTACCTATCGGACAAACACTGCTGCCCGAGCATCCCCGAACTAATAAACTATCACAAGCACAATAGCGGCGGGTTATGCTCGCGACTTAAAACTACGCCTTGCGACCGCCCTGCGCCTCCTACTGCTGGCCTCTCGCATGGTATTTATTTTTATTCTCTAAAATGAATAATAAATACATTTTCTCTTTTGACAATATCACGCTAGTATTTTTTTTTTATTTTTTTTTTAATGATCTATTTCCCAATGCTTGGCATAAGCCTCTCCACTAACGTTCCTTACAATGTATTTTTTTTTAATTTTCAAAATGCAACTGATGGGTACAGAATGCAAAAGCCTAAAACTGATGGTCAGACAGGCTTTCGATAAAGACTGGCGAGAAAATGCCATGGCCAAGGGATACATGGATTTTTTTTATATCGCAAAAAATCAAAAAAAAATTAACGTGATAAATTCAAAATTTTATTATTATTATGTATTTTAGACAAATGGGAGATCGACCCGTCCGAGCTAGTGTTGCTAGAAGAGCTTGGCGCCGGTCAGTTCGGCGTGGTGAGGCGCGGCAAGTGGCGCGGCCGCATCGACACCGCCGTCAAGATGATGAAGGAGGGCACCATGTCCGAGGACGACTTTATTGACGAAGCCAAGGTCATGACGTGAGTTCAAACTGATTTTGCTCCATTTTTGGTAAAGGGTAGTGTGTTCATATTGTTGACCTGTATGTACAGTGGGCCACAAAGCAAAGGTTACCAGACAAGGTGTGAGAGTAGTTACTTTTATACCTTATCTGCCCCTCAATTCTGCTATTTATTAACCAAAAGAGATCGGCAACATTTCGGCTTGGTTACATTTGACTTGCGGTTGAAAACCAAAACGGTATTCACGTTTACTGCTGAAATGTAAACGGTTGATGTTCTGTTTTACAGTTTGATTAGTGTTGCAACGACAATAATGTTTAATTGTGTGTACACTACTACATTTGTAAAATATTTTTAAGAATTTAGTCTAAACGAGCTACTACTACTAACAGCTAATGTCGGGCCATTCGATCCGTTTAAAACGAATGTAGTTTTATTTTCAATGTTTTAACCGCATACATGTTGTTTTTCCAGCAAACTCCAACATCAGAACCTGGTGCAGCTGTACGGCGTGTGCTCCAAGCACCGGCCGATCTACATTGTGACGGAGTACATGCGGCACGGCTCGCTGTTCAACTACCTGCGACACACGCCGCCCGACCAACTCGGGCCCGCCGTCTTACTGGACATGTGTATACAGGTATGTATAGCTCGCGGCATATAAGTTACTAGCTGTTGCCCGCGGCTCCGCCCGCGTGCGCCTTGGTTATATCGCGCCCGAAAGTAGGCTATGTTTGACTCTTAGTGCATAACTATATCCATACCAAATTTCATTACAATCGGTCCAGCAGTTTAGCCGTGAAGAGGTGACAGACAGACTTTCTCATTTATAATATTAGTATGAATAGTATGGATATGGATTGGTAATAAACTGAAATTACCTTAATACAGTAGCCGATTTTCATACATATTTTAACGCACGTCCCGTTTGTGGCCAACTTATGTGCCGGGTATTATATACCTCTCCTCATCATCATATACATCCATCATACCAGTTCACGTCATGTAAGATGAACGCTGGCGGTTAAGCTGCGCAGTAGACGATTTATGCTGTGAGCGCGGTGTACGCGATTGGTTCGTTGGCTTCCCGTTTTGCGCAAGTTTACCTCCGCTCTCCTTTAGCGTTCTTTTTAACCCCCGACGCAAAAAGAGGGGTGTTATAAGTTTGTCGTGTCTGTCTGTCTGTCTGTCTCTGGCATCGTAGCTCCCGAACGGATGAAGTGATTTCAGTTTAGTTTCTTTCGTATTGAAGGTGACATACGGGCGAGTGTTCTTAGACATGTTTGATGAAAATCGGATAAGCCGTTTAGAAGTTGTGGGGGTGACAGTGGGGAAGAACAACTGAATGTCTACAAATATACTTGAGTGGGGTCTCAAATGAAAGCGCATCACGTGCACATTACAAAATAATATGTTTAATGAAAATCGGTTGAGCTGTTACAAAGCTCTGGGGTGGTAGTAGGGTAGGGGTGTAAGTGGAGAAAATACCTAACGTCTGCAAATAATATGTTTGTAAATCAGTCGACCATCACCTAAAAAGAAAATGTGTCGTGGGTTTTTTTTTAATTTTAAATTTAATGTTATTATATGACGTGACCTTTATCGGACGCTAAGATCCTCTGTGAGTCGTTGAACCATCTTAAATCCATACTAATATAATAAATGCGAAAGTCTGTCTGTCTGTCACCTCTTCACGGCTAAACTGCTGGACCGATTGTGATGAAATTTTGTAGGGATGTAGTTAAAGACCTGAGGTCAAACATAGGCTACTTTTGGGCGCGATATAACCAAGTCCCACGCGGGGCAAAGCCGCGGGGAACAGCTAGTAAGTAAATAAGTCTAACTGATCGGTCATTATTCATATTTAACATCGAAATAGAGCACACTCAGACCAGAGTTCACCAATATAAACTTATATTAAAATAAAACCAACCATTTACATTTAAATCAGCAGCTTAACCAAATTATTATATGACTGATGGGTTTCTGCCGGGTAAATATCCATATGGGGTTTTTTCCCGGATAAATACCCAATTTGGGTATTATCCCGATTTTTCCCTACCGCCCATCAAACCTCTATGGCCTAATCATCATGCCAGGCAAAGCTTCTAATCTTGATTCATGACAAAAACTCCTAAAGTTAATAATGAATTAATAATTTGATTTTCAGGTTTGCAAAGGAATGGCGTATTTAGAAAGACATAATTACATTCATAGGGATCTGGCAGCAAGAAATTGTTTGGTCGGAGACGAAAACGTAGTCAAAGTAAGTTGAAATTTTATAAATTTTACAATGCATGAGTTTGGAAATCTATTTACCATGGCCTTGTTGCCTTGATGTTTTTAGAAGTGAACAAAAATCATGGAATATCCCTGACGTCGTTCATTAAGCACGGATCATATAAGTGATTCGGGAAATGTCTTGTGATTTTAATTTATTTCATGTGATAAAATGAGCAATTACCTGCATTAGTAGGTATCTGTTATTCCAATATACTTGGTCCCCATAATAAGAAAAGTTTGTTAAGTAACGTACGTACGTAACACGCCAAATATCGGTAAAAAGAAAAGGACAAAGCAAATGTAGTGTTTTCCATTCAATTAAATATGATATGAGCTCAAGCAAACTGTCGTCTGTTTTCAGGTAGCAGATTTCGGTTTGGCGCGGTACGTGTTAGACGACCAATACACGATCACGGGCGGCACCAAATTCCCCATCAAATGGGCGCCGCCTGAGGTGCTTAACTACACCAGATTCTCATCCAAATCTGATGTTTGGGCGTTTGGTGAGTTTTTTAACGTTTAACATTCTTCGAAACTAATGTATGTACCCATCATTCTCTTTAAAATATTTATAAGCGGTTTACCTGACGTCCTACCTTTCTTCATTGGGAATAATGTTGTTAGACTCTGCCACTATTCGGAATGAAAAGTGATATTCGGAAAAGCCTTACGACACGAGAAGAGAGGAGTGGCCGGTTATATGACTAAACAAGTGTGTACTCGCTACAAGCTTTTACATCTTAATTAGCTGAATAGTATTTTAATGGTAATTTTGTTAGTTACCCTTATGTCATTTTTAAATATCATCAAAACGGTATGTTAAGACTGGAAAGTTAATTAAACAGCAAGATGTCCCTAATATTTATTTCCAGCGAGTGATTGCTTTAAACCAACCAAACAAAACAAATTTTTTTTTAAACACAAATCATTTTTCCTTCTCGATATCCTATTAAATTATAAAACACATATTTATGTTTAAATTTTATTTATTTTTTCAGGTGTTTTGATGTGGGAAGTTTTCACGTGTGGTAAGGTGCCATATGGACGGATGAAAAATTCCGAAGTAGTTGAAATGGTTCAAAGAGGACAAGTACTGGATAAGCCAAAGGGATGTTTAAATGAAATATATAATGTAAGTATTGTTTTTTTTTTTTGTACATCTCATCATTTCAGCCGCAGGCACTGCTAAACATAGGCTTGGGGGATTTACAGAATGACTGGTTGGAAGAGGTCTATGTCGAGCGCCGCCTTAGGCAATGTGCTTTGTAGCCGATTTTCATACGGTGGCACGTTTTGTTGATGTTGTGTCGTGTCATTAAGGTGGATACCTCTGTGAACACTCGCACCACAATCATTTAAAAATCATTATTCTCTGAAAAACACAAGTTATCAAAAATCCGTGTTATGTAATTAAGGTGATACCTCGGTGAAGATTAAGCGTCACCTACATTTAAAAATCATTATTCTCAGACTTTAGATCCATAACCTTAATTACATAACAGGGATTTTTGATAACATATGTTTTTTAGTGAATAACGATATTTAGTTGATGGTGGCGCTAGTGTTCACCGAGGTATCGTCGTAACGTGTTCCTGGGGCGCAGGTGATGCGCGCGTGCTGGCGGCACTCGCCCGAGGAGCGGCCGTCGTTCCGCGCGCTCAAGGAGGAGCTGGCGGGCGTCGCGCACGCCGTGCTGGCCGACTGACTGCGCCGCCTGCTGCAGCTGCTGGCCGCCGCGCCGCCCCCGCCGCCGCCAGCACCGCCCCCGCTGCCCGGCGCGCGCCCGCTCCGAGCCGAACCCGTCTGAATATGTCGCGACTGCTGCCATCACAGAACAAACTAATTATCCGAATAGAAATGTTTTGACGCGGATTTAGTTCCAGGATCGGTGTGGCTAGCGTATTCTCTCTTCTTACCTTAAATTCATACATGTGAACCGCCTCACACCTTATTAGAAATGTATTACGTAGTTTACAACAAAGCCACCTAATATTATCGACCAATAACAGTGGCAATTAATGACGCAATCAAAAAGCCACCTAATATGATCGACCAATAACAGTGGCAATAAATGACGCAATAAAATTCTCCGCCCATTTTTTCTATGTGAAACGTTGGCTTGCAAGCCAAACTAGTGACACGTTTTTCATGCACTATGCCACTTCTTGTTAATATTTCTAAATTCTGTGGCTGCCATGGACATGCCCGCCGTCTTTTGTTTACATACTATCGGTCGCGGATGCTGACGACCGCTCGAGGCACCTGTGTGAATCAACATCGCGACGTGCTGGCCGACTGACTGCGCCCGTTGCGATCCGACACGCTGCCATACGCGTCCGCTTGAGGCTAGACCTGTATGAACCAGTGGTCCTCTTCTTTGTTCAGTGGGCTGCAGAGAAATCTGACCCCCTTTCAATAGCAATACTTGTGGCCTGGGGGTCAGATTTCTCTGACAGCCGACTACTGCTAACGATCGCAGACCCGCAACTCCGCGCGATAATCCCGTATGAATCCCACATTATGTTCGCCTTTTGATTGTACACCGCTTCTGGCAGAACCCACATCGTCACGCCGTCCTGGTAGACTGACAGACAAGAATAGGAGTAAAGCCTGCGCCACACGGCCCGATAACCACATTCCGTTCGTCTTCTATTTGTACTATAACGACACAGATACGCTTGCGGCGCGCGCGGTACGCCTCGGAGCCAAACCTGCATGAACATGCATTCCAATCCTCTTTTGCTTAGAATATTCTATTATCAGTCGATGAAACATGGCCTCGCGAACGTCGCTTGCATGGTGAATCCTCGTACTTTCAGATAATCTTTCTGTATTTCTGCGGTCACAAAAGCATGACGGACATTCCAAATCAGAATTTGGTTGCTAACACGCTTTTAACGTAAAAGTTTATCCGATCTTCATGATTTTTTTTTTATAAATAAGGCGGCAATACGCTATTAAACTCGAGGTTTCGTGTAGCATTGCTTTTGCACAATAGTGAATTGAGAAATTTTTCGGAATTGATTACAATAGCTGTTACAATTACAATATTGTAAATAAATTTATTTTTCTGTAGTATTAGCGGAATCTGTTAGCAATGGACATGCCAATATAATTTCAAATTAATAACAAGTGAATACATATCGAACCGGATTACAATTAGCAATACATGACATTCCGATTAAATTAAAAGGCGTCATTTAATAAAATACCTTCAATTTCAAACGAAAACTTGCATTTGTAATTTTAAAACGACTGTTATTACATTCCAATAAATGGATCACAGCAACATCGAAATCAGACAATAAATCTACATTCCAATTCAGAACTAATTTGATCCGCCGGAATTTATGAGTCGTCACCTTTTGACAGAAACTAAATAATACTAATATAACTAAATAGTGAGTATATAAGTTTCTTGAATGGTGAATATTTGATATCAGAGCTGTGAAGTGATATATTTTGTTCTGAAATTAAATGTAAATGAGCTGCTATAATCATCTACAAACACGTCTAGTCTGCTCCGCAACGCTAGTTTTCTTTAATTCATAGACAGAGTAATGCAGGAAGATGAGACACGATATTACAGCCTCATAAGATCATTTTTCATTTGCATATCATCTAGTAAATAGCGTGTAAATAATTTGTATGTTGTAAAATTTGGATTGTGTTTCGAAACAGGAAAATATTTTCACAAATAAATAAGCCACTTTTTATTTGAGACTTGATGGATCTTGTCCGTCGTTATGTCACTGTTTTTCATGAGAAACAAAGTATTTATTTATACGAAATTTCCCAAATAAGCCTTGTTTTGCACAATTGATCGTCACGGACAACTGCCAAAACAATATTCTTTTGTTACCGTTGCCCAATTTCTTTGTTTTCTGAAGTTGCCCATGTCGCTCAAAAACCTAGTCAAATTGATACATTATTCTAAAGGCTGACTTGACACCAGCGCATTTCAAATGAGGACTTATTTTGGGATTGGGAAATGCATATCCTTGAAAGAGCAGTGACTAACTTAATCGTGCCAATAATATTTAGAGTCATTAAATATGTTAATTGCATTTGTTGACAAATCAATATTCAATATTTAATTTGATTTGTTATCACTTTTGTTCATTCGCCTCGAAACATGTTTCGTAAACTTGTGGCAAAGTATTAATAAATATTTATATAGTATTATGATTTGATTACGTTGTAAATGTCTCTTTGTGATAAATATTGAGTGCTTAGTAATAGTTACTAAGAATTTAGTTATAATATTAGTGAACGACTACAGTTTGATACTGCGACATGGTAAGCTATAATCCGTTACATAAATGCCCTATACAGTACAATATATAATATACATATATAAAATAGGTGAACTTTTCGAATTATATAAATACCATGGTCAAGTAATGTAATTTGCTTCAGAATTGTACAGCAACTTAATTTGTATAACTGTTTTGTAAAACTATTAAGCCAAGTAAAAACAATATAATATAGATGTTGTTTTATTTTATCTTAAATATTATTTACTTTTTTTATTTACTACACGTAATTTGCAATTCGGGGTTAAAACAGGTTATAGCGAAAAGTCCCACATTGCATCTGGTCTGGTCACACACGTGAATTCTTTATAAAGCTTTTTTTCATAGGAAACCACGTAAATGGTCACCTCTACTATAAGTTATCTCTACAAGTGCAGTAGGGGGTTTAAAATAAAAATACAATAATTGCTGCTTAACATCTGATTGATATAATATTCTTTATACCTACAACTTGTATACTCAATATATTATATATTCTCTATAAAATCTTAGCAGATTAAAAATACAATGACTTATTGGAACAGATGAACACATAATATAGTGTATTAAAACATAAAATTACGAGAGATTTATTAAGATTTAGTACTTTTGTTTAATAAGCGAACTTAATACTACTTACAACAAAATTGTGAACCTACACAACTAAACAACAAGTCCGACATGACAATAGAGGTAGCTTATATACCCAAAATTAGGGTATATATACCCGGATGAATACCCAATTTGGGTATTATCCCGGGTTTTTACCTTTTGGGTTTTTAACTACCGCCCATCTCTACAGACAATACCCTGTGTTAATTCAGGTATCTTTAACAGGTACATAAGTTTGGTGGAATCGATGATTGTTGTTTCATAATAATTAAGTAAATTTTTATTATCAAGATTTGTAAATAAAAATCATGTTTTTTATGCTCGAAAACAAGTATTAAGTAACATAATTAAGACACGTTTAAGGCTAAAAATACCCCTATAAACCCAATAAAAAAGTTCATGTCCAAACCACAAACCTGCAGTATCGACACATCGCGTGTAAAAATGTTTGACGACTAGTATATAAGAGTATTATGTCTAAGACTAGCATAAAATGGAATGTTAAAATAAAGCATTACCTAATAGTAGATAGCAGAACTGATATAGAGTTTTTCTATATCACTTGCTCATCTTAGCGTTCGCTTTTATCGGTTACGTCCTCTACTGGCTGCTCGCTTAGTCCACGTTCCTTCTTTTTCTTCACAAATGGTCTCACGAACGGGGATTTTGCAAGCATATCGTACACGTAAATCCTTCTAGGACTTTTCACGTCACTTTTCAGGGTTTTATATTTGGTTACTTACTTATGCTTATTTATAACTATAAAACAGGTAATAATTGTATTTTAACGTAAACTATGAATAAGCCTCATTTAAAGTGCCTCTTTTGTCCAGTGGTTATGACGTTTGCCTGTAGACCCGGGGCTCATGGATTCGATTCCCACGGGAAGCATAATTTGTTAAGTTGTTTCCAGTTTGGTTAGGACATTGCAGGCTTGAATCACCTGATTGTCTGGTTACAAAGAAGATTCTGTAGAAACCACGTCAGAGGCCGAGAGGCGCTTCCGAAGAACTGTTACCAGAGTGTACATGGTCGATTGACCGTGACATCTACACGAAATGATGATGAGCCTCATTTCCATGAGACTCCTGGAGAATCCTACCTGCTAGCTGATGCCGACCTAATAAAAAAAAGAAAAATTGGTAAAAATTTACAATTCTAATCATAGTAAATTTAGTAGCTTAGTAGCTTTGAATTTTGAGACAAGACTTACATACGTGCCAATATATATTAATTCCTGTGCTTTCCCGGTAGGAGAGTTTATGATTGGCTATCGATATATTTCTTTTTTTCATCAATATAAACCAAGATTTTATGTAATTTGTGGACTTAATTATATTTTATCTAAGGTGTTGTTTGAAAAACATAGCAAGCAGTCAAGGCAAAAATCTATAGTGTAACATATCTGAAAAGCATCAATAGTTATAAGTACAAATAATTTATGTTATAATCTGTAAAAAACAATTTAAGTTTTAATAAAGATAGTTTTAATAAAGATTAAATAATTGACTTAGTTATGTTATTTCATATTTAAATAATATATAAGGAAATCTCACACAACATTAGCATTCATGGCAAGGATAAGAAAATTTATCTACATTATTGTGGTTAATAAATGCCCTCTCTAACAAAAATTTGAAAATGGTTGTAAAACCCTAAATTATGGTATTTTGATGACCAGAGTTTTTGTTTTATCGGTCATGAAACTATTAAAAATAGATTTTATTCTTTTTAATCATATCATTAAAACATGTCCTTAACTAATTTCTTATACAAGTTATATATATAATATGTATATAGTTCTCACAAGTTAATAAACTTAAAATAATTTCCTTTACATTATCAATTTACATGTCCGTCGGCAGGATATCTGGTATCAAGTACTGGCAAAGATCCATTTCAGAATTAACAAACGTTACTTTTCCAGCAGTGTTTTCATCTAGCCTGAAAATTTAATGTAAAGGTAAAAAAAATCGTCTGTTCGTGTCATGGGGAGGAATAGGTGGAGCCCCAAGCAATGGTACAAAGTATGAGAATTGCGCCAGAAAAACGAAATCTATGTCGAAAAACAGTAAAAACAAATCAATGCCTAGTGTTTGTTCTCATATCACACTGTCACTTTATTCTAGCAAAGGGAGGAAAACTAACTACTAACTAAGCAGTTATCATAATAGCATAAATATCAGCAAAATGTACAGGGTGGGAAAATTTGATTAATATTTGACTTGAAAATAGATCTATCTACATACCATCCCTTTATTACTGCCCAACATCCCGAAAAGAAAGTTGGGGCATTGATGATGAGACAAATACCCAGTCTTTCTGGATAGTGCCTGCTTAGTAGCCATATAAGATTCTTCAAGACTTGGTAGTCCATACAAGAGAGAGTAAAGTTGTTCAAGTCGAACACAATGCACAAATTGTCAACAACTTCTTCAAAACATCTCTTGCTGGCATCTTCCTGAAAGATAATTAATTAATCAATAAATTAATGAAAATAAAAACAGAGTATATGTCTACTCCCTTCCGAAACAGTGGCCTTGTTGCTTGAAGCAATTATGAGACTAACTGACTACATAAAACAAACTTCATATAGAGTTAATGATAATTTTCTACATCACTTGGTTTGGGCTAATGGATATTTAATTAACATAAGTACTGGACAAAAGCACAACAAGAAGCTATCACAAATAGAATTTTGTTAATACTTACCAAACAATAAACAATAAATTTTGTAAGATCATCAATGTTTCTATCACTGGAGCTGTGATTTTTAGCAGGGATGTAGACGATGGGACGGCCTGTTATATCCCGGTGTCTCAATACTCTTGCTTTATTTGAATACTTCTCTATTAACTCTTTGTCATTGTGGAGCTCCGCTACACCATACTCTACACGCCATTTATTTGTTTTTAAAATAGCCTACAAGAATTTATTATGTATATACTCATACAAGACTTCAATTTTGCTAATTTTGATATACAAGATTTGTCTCTTTTACTTCATAGCATAAGTTGCTATGTAGCATTTTTGAACATCATTTGTAAGAAACTAAGATGCCTAAACGTAAGTTACAGATGCACAAGTTACAAACTAGCATATGAGGATTTAATAAACATCTGCATATTTCATAACATTTAGAAAAAGAAAACGAGGCTACTGTGATTGTTTGTCTGCAGTGACCTTCTTTGCTACAAACTACAGACTGGCTGCCTGCCTGATTTCAATCCTTCCTTGGAATGCTGTTGTTCCAGTACCAGTCCAGTAACTAGTATCAGTCGGACAGAGGTAAAAATAAATTTAGATCTTAGTCACCTTTTATGACATTTTTGAGAAGAGATTAAATGATCTAAAGCCAGATAAAACATAAACACACATAGAAGAAAACAAAACAGTAAAACAATAATTGTTAAATTCATCATACATACTAAATGTATCTGAATATGTTTTGAAGTAAATACATATTGTCAACACGCAGTAACTACCTACATAAAATCAATAGATTTCACACAAGTAAACATATATAAAATAAGGATTTATGTTACCTGAAATGCATGATCAACTGTCTTGAATGCCCTGAGGTATCTCCTTAGAGAATACTCGTTATGATATTGTCCTGGATCTGCGCTCACTATTAAATTCATTCTTTCCTTCAGCTGTTTTAAATCATCTTCATTAACTTGCTTTGGTTCTTCTGCCATTTTATTGACGATTTTGCAATATAGATAAATATTGTAAATGCAATTATCGTATGATGCCTGCGATCGTATGTATTTCAATTTCAAATAAAATCTAAAACTAAATCAGAAAAACACCTACAATTTCAACATCGAACTTTTTTCGATAAAATTTTGATTATTTGATAAAAAAAAGATAGGGAAGTACCGGAACCGTCTACTAAGATATCGATATTCGACATTATAAATCATTCTTTTGATATGATGAATATCAATATTATAACCAAATGAATGGTACTGGTGGTAGGTATCACATATGCATGGCTATTTGTATTCGCCTATTTGTCATTTATTGTCAAAAAACCTCCATGGGTGGACGGTATACCTATTTGTCAACATTTTTGCGTTATTCCTATTCGGCAAATAGGGAAATACCGAATGTATGAATATTTGGTTGCCTCCATGTGTAGACGGTAGTGGCTTTATTTGCTTATTTGTCGAAAATTTTGGCAAATACGCGAATAGCAAATAGCTTTGTGTGGTACACCATAATTTTTTTTTTTTCCGAAAAACTGAAATCTAGAATTCCTGATTCCAGTTATTTTTCACTTTCAAAGAGTATGTAATCATTACGTTTAACTAACTTTTATATTTTCTACACACCTACAGAAACACATACACTGTATTAAAAAAAATGTCGATATTTGGTGAACCACTATCGTTATCCATTTTTCACATCAATAGTGTTTTTTTACGATTCAAAATAGTGACAGTGATGACATTTAATGTCTTGACACTGACAACTGACAACCTGACAACTTGGATTTGCCACGGCACGGCGGCACACATTACATGCTCATGCACGCATGATGGTTTACCATCAAACAAAAGTTTAAATCAAGAATTTTGCGATGATTTACGATGGAACAATTAAATCAACTGATTTCCAAACAACACTGTAGATACTATGTAGTGATATCCCCAAGAGAGATTTGTCATAGCGGCCCCGGCCTTAGCGAACGCATCTGGCAAAATTTTGGCTAGATACAGATTTCCGCTGTCAGTCTATGACGCGCTACACGCTCGCGCACATCTCTCAAATTTTGCCAAAATGCCGAGTTGTTCAGTGGTTGTTTGCAAAAATACAAGCAGTAAAGTGAACTTCGTGAAAGATGGAATCTCATTTCATGTGTAAGTATTGCATTATATACATATTTCTTCTCTAAACCGGAAAAAATGAAATTAATTATTATGTAAATGACATGAAGTGACAATTCATTCATAACGTGTTAAATTGTTAATACAATATATTGCTTGCTAAGTAAGTATCAATTAATGAATCGGTCCGCTTGATTGCGCAATGGATCTTTGCTTCACCGATACTCTCAAATTAGCAATGTAATGTCAGTCGCGTAGTTCCGGCGCTGTCACCGCCCGTAAAATAGTGATGTAGTCTTACGAGTAATCTGTCGTAACTATTAAACAATTTATCGATAGTTTTATAGCGTGTTTATTATAACGTTTTGTGGGCTAAACAAAGCGTGAAAATAGAGTTAGCTTTTCAACCGAACAATACTAAAGTGGTATACTTATAAAAAACGTTTCCAACCGAGCATCAAAAGTAAACAACGGTCAAAACCTTTTTCCATACAGATTAAAATTGGTTTAGATTAAGGTTGGCATAGAAATACGTCTTTTTTAGTGTTCCGTACCTCAAAAGGAAAAAACGGAACCCTTATAGGATCACTCGCGTGTCTGTCCGTCCATCTGTCACAGCCGATTACTCTGAAACCACTGGACCAATTGAGATGAAAATTGGTACACATATGTAAGTTAAAGACCCAAAGGTACATGTGTAACGTAAATAAATAAATTATGAATTTGGGGGTCATTTTTGGAGGATAAATCACAACATAAAAAAAAAGATTCGCTAATCATATCGTGTGACATATCAAATGAAAGAGCTCGTTATGAGGATCTCAAATATATTTTTGTTATTATTGTTATATAAATATTTTTCATTTTATTCAGGAAAGAAGACGAAAATTGACCATTCCCCCCTGATCTCCGAAACTACTGAGCCTAAAATTTTGAAAAAATTACGGAATTTAGGTCATTGCCTGTAGATTACAGGAAAACCTACAAGAACTCTGTCAATTGATAATTAAGTGGTAAATTCAATATAAAACGTTCACGGAAAATAGTTCACTAAAACACCACTTTTTTTTTGTTTTATTTATAACACAATTGTAAACGGCGGACTTAAAGCCCGAGGCTTTATCTACCAGTCAACCAAATGAGTGATGCAGAGAAAAGTAGGGTTATGTTTTTCGAGCGTATGTATGTCCATTTCTTTGGCACGCCCTACAGCCCAAACGGCTAAACGGTTTTTGACATAATATGAGGTGTCGTTCAATTCGTCAGAACTGCGGTAGTGACATAGGCTATATAATTTTTTTAAATGGTACCCGCCTGAGGAGCCATCGGTTTTTTTTTGTTTTTATAATAATTGCTTGTTTGTGTTTTTACATAATTTTATTAGGTTTTTGGACAGTGATCTAGTGATTTTTATATTTTTATGACAAATACTCGTGTAGATTAACGTCTTTATCTGCACGAGGTAAATAGATCTTAAACTAAAATAAATGGCATATTTTTACCCGACTGCCAAGAAATTGTTATGTTCTTCACAGATGTTCTCGTATGTATTTATGGTTGTATACCACTATTATTATACCTCGTATACTAGTATTGCACCTAACCGCAATCGCGAATATCTTGGGATGCTTTTTTAGAATTCACTCCGTATAATTGTGGTTTAAACTATTATCGCATAAGGGTTTTTATTTTTGTTTCAATTGACTTTGTCTTTAACTTTTAGGTACCCAAAGGATCCAAAAATTAAAGAAAAATGGATAAATGCTACAGGCAGAGGTCCTAACTGGTTTCCGACAAAGAATAGCACAATATGCTCGGTTCATTTTGAGCCAAGCTGTATGCAACCACATAAAAATGTTCGTCGGTTATTTGAGTGGTCGGTTCCAACATTAAAATTGTATACCAAATTAATGGTAGGATCAAATTCAGAATTATTTAATTTACTTTAATGGTACATAGCCTTCTAAATTAATTATGTTTTTTACTGTCTACAGAATAGTATGGAGCCTTCAACATCCAAAATGAGTGTTGATTCTGAATTGGATATTTCAAACCCGCAAATTGAAACTGATTTACAAAAGTCTACTGTTGATAAAAGTAATATTTTGGTAAGCTAAGGAAGTTAACTTAACTTGGCTTAAAGTATTTTTATTCATTTTCAATTTTTAATAATATTTTACTTTGTTGACAGTACAATGCTGATGGTTCATAGCCTACTAAATTAATTATGTATTTTATTGTCGACAGAATTATATGGAACCCTCAACATCTAAAATGAGCGTTAATACTGAATTGGATATTTGCAATCCGCAAATTGAAACTGATTTAAAAAATACCTGTGAGCAAAGTAATATATTGGTAAGTTACGGATAGTTATTTAAATTGGTATAAAATATTTGTATTAATTTTCAGTTATCTATCAATAACACTTTGACTGCAAGTAATACTGAAGACAGTGGACAATACGATACATTAATAAATAAAGTCATTTGTTACAGGAGCTTTTAGAAGATCCCGATAAAAATTTAATCAATGAATCCCCTCGAAAGCGCAAATTGCGTCGTATAATTTCCATTCAAGAAAATTGTATAAAAAAACAAAAATCACAAATTAAAAGGCTTCAAAAAAATACAAGTAGATATCGGAAAAAAATTGCCAATTTGAAAACTATTTTGGATAATCTAAAAGGAAAAAACTACATTGGAAGTGACCATGTAACTCAATTAGAAAACATTGGAGTGAAAGATCTCATGCCATCACCGGTATGAGGAAAATGTTTCATTAGGTAAAACCACTAAAAAGAAGTATTCTCCTGCCCTAAGAACTTTTGCGTGTACTCTACACTTTTATTCGCCGAAGGCTTATGCTTATGTTAGAAAAACATTTCATACAGCTCTGCCTCATGTTCGAACTATACAAAAATGGTACCAGTCCGTTGAAGCTCAGCCTGGTTTCACGCAAGAATCTTTAAAAGCAATAAAACTTAAAGTTGCCGCAACTAAATACAAATTGTTGTGTAATTTAGTAATAGACGAAATGGCAATCAAACAGCGTGTTGAGTGGGACGGAAGACAAATGCATGGATATGTCGATATATCTAATTCAGCAAAGCATGGCGATTGTTTACCTGAAGCCAAAGAAGTCCTCGTATTTTTAGTCACTGCTATCAATGGGGCATGGAAAATACCAGTGGGTTATTTTCTTGTGGATGGTGTGACAGGCGAACAGCGGTCTAATCTTGTCAAACACTGTTTAGAATTACTGGAAGATACAGGCGTCCAAATAACATCGATGACCTTTGACGGCTGTCCAGCCAACCTCATCATGGCTAAGGAACTTGGGTGTTCTTTTAATGCAGAACAATTAAAAACTCATTTTGAACACCCTGTTACTCATCAGCCTGTTCATATATTCTTGGACCCTTGTCATATGCTAAAGTTATTAAGAAATGCATTTGAAGTTTATGATTGTTTTTTTAAATTACGATACAAATAAGTTCATAAAATGGAGTCACTTAAAAAATCGGAATAATCTGCAGGAAAAAGAGAAAATGCATTTAGTGAACAAATTAAGAAAAGGTCACATTTTTTTTAAAAACCAATAAATGAAGGTACGTTTGGCATCACAGTTATTTAGTAACAGTGTAGCAGATGCACTGAGTTTTTGCTCTAAGCTGCAAATATCTGGTTTTTGTGATGTAGAAGGTACTGTTCAATTCCTCAAAACGTTAATAACTTGTTTGATGTCTTAAATTCAAGGCATATGGCCCAACTACATTTTAAAAGACCTGTTTGCCCAGGAAATAAAGAGAAGACATTTCAGCTTTTAGAAATGGCAAAGCAGTACCTTCAGTCTTTAAAGCTTTTAGACGGCACAAAAGCTATCGATTCAGGAAGAAAATCAGGTTTTATAGGGTTTTTAGTTTGCATAGAAAGTCTCAAAGCATTGTATACCCAACTAGTTGAAAACGAGCAAAAACTGCAGTACATACCTGTTTATAAGATAAGCCAAGATTATTTGGAGCTTATGTTTGGGCATATTAGATCTCTCGGTGGATGCAACACAACGTTGGCTCTACAGCTAGGCAGTTTCAGGCCATATATAAAAAACTGTTGGTAAAGTCGGAGCTAAGAGATACAGACTATGGAAACTGTACATCTCTTGAAAAGGTTTCTTTTTTGACATGCTCCTCTACTGTAAAAAATATTAATCTATCAATTGAACCATGCAAAATGAATGAAAGCAATGATGAAGATGAGATGACTTTGCTATATGAACAATCCGTATTTGATGAAGAAATTAGTACACTTGTACACGATATTACAGAATTCAGTTCTCAAGTAGTGACATACATCGCAGGATTCGTAGTTCATGGTTTGTTAAAATCAATTAAATGTAATACATGCTGTAGCGGTTTGATCGCGGACACGGTTGATGATAATCAGCACAGTTTTATAAAATTAAAGGATAAAGGTGGGCTTGTATTTCCGTCTAAAGATGTAGTAACCATATGCAAGCGTATGGAAGTAATCATAAAATCTTCTATCCTATCAGAAGGCAAAATAAAAGTTTCTTCAAAATATATACATAAGGAACTTATGTCGAAAGCCTTACCCCACTTTATAGGTATGAACCTTTTTGATAATATTAATTTCCATCAATTTGATCAATCGCCAATGAATAATCATTTAATTATGCTTACAAAATCAGTGATGGAGAAATACATGAATGTAAGACTCCATTATTTAATTAAGAACGCAACACCTAAACTATCTAAACGACAAGTATTGAATAAATATTTACATTTCACTGGGGAGTAATTTTAATTACACACATCTGTAATAAATGATTTATTTTATTACTTATAATGTTTTATTTGCTGGTATTACCTTATTATGTCTTAGGGATGAATTATATTAGACTGGGCTGTGCCTGGGGCGTACCATGTACTTGGCCCGGACGGACACGGAGTAAAATGATATAATATAAAACTTTTATAAAATACTAGCTGTTCCCCGCGGCTTCGCCCCGCGTGGGACTCGGTTATATCGCGCCCAAAGGTAGCCTATGTTTGACCTCAGGTCGTTAACTACATCCCTACCAAATTTCATTACAATCAGTCCAGCAGTTTAGCCGTGAAGAGGTGACAGACAGACAGACAGACTTTCGCATTTATAATATTAGTATGGATTAGTATGGAAGTATGGATAAGTAACATTTCAAATCCAACACCATCCGAGACAAGTATATGGCATGCTCCTCGGTGTAATACTCGTATAATTCATTCTTTAAGAAAGTATTGATTGAAGATCGGTCTAGTAAGTAGTTCCTGAGATTAGTACATTCAAATTCTTCAGCTTAAAAATATAAGTATACAAATATTTACCTACTTAATTTTATTTTATGAATTTCAATAGAAATACCAATACTTAATAATACCGACGATATAAAAATATTTATTTGATAAATTACCATTTTTTGGTATTTGTTTCATACATAATTTTTTTATCGACCATATTTTCCCATCACTAGCGTTTGTGTAAAATGCTGTGATTGGAAAAGTGAATTTGCATGAGTTAATGTAGTATCTCTATTTAGTTTGTGGAGTTAATAGAAACAATGTTATTGTTGTGTTTGCAGCCAATCACGTTGGTTTTTGTGTTTGCGTTTGCCCTGTTGAGATAATCATTAGGTTGTGTGCAAGGACAAATGTGTGGCAAAGTGGCGACATCGGGTACGTATACTAAACTCGCAAGATAGCAAATCTCCCTTGTTTGATGTGATCTGAGGTTATCCCTCATATTTGAGAAGCTCGATAGACCTAGCGCGGCGCGCGTGTTCGTAAGGCACACATTACATGCTTATGCGCGCATGATGAAAAACCATCAATCAAAGGGATGGTACTCGAAAGTTAAATTGAATCGACTGATTTCCAAACAAAAAATCCTAAATTTTAAAGTTTAAATCAAGAATTTTGCGATGATTTACGATGGAACATTTAAATCAACTAATTTCCAAATAAATCATCGCAAAATTATTGATATAAATTAAAAAAAATAATTGATTTGTTTGGAAATCAGTCGATTCAATTTAACTTTCGAGTACCATATCTTTGATTGATGGATTTCCATCATGCGCGCATGAGCGTCTAGGGTGCGCCTAACGATAGTGCGCGTCAAGCGACGGCGACGCGCGACGGCGAGTGCGCGGCCATGTTTGAATTGATCACCATTAGTGGCATTCTCTCTCTAACGTACCTTCCGAAGCTCCTCCGTGCTTCGGAAGGCACGTTAAGACGTTGGTCCCGGATGTTATCTATAAGATGTTAACGTTAGGCTATGTCAGATGTCTTTAGGCAGCCTGAAAAATCTGAAAGTGTTGGCCACTAACACACCCGGGTCATGTTCCTTTGGGTCTGGTTTCCCTTTAAAAATAGTTACGGAGGTCAGACGGCAGTCGCTCTACTGTAATAACTAGTTCCGCCAATTCAGGACCATGATTAATAGCGTACCCTGGGCTCTGAAGCGTACGCTGAAGATGTAACCGGGAAACACGCTCGGACGAAGAAGATCCTACATATCCTCCAACTTTATGGAATGGTATTATAAAGTTCAAATTGACTTTTAAGTATACCTATAGATAACCAATCTTTTGTATGGGATTATAGAAAAGTGTTGTTTTTAGACTTATTCAGGCAATATTTATTAATTTTCTCTTCATAAGAACCATCCTTGGACTTCAACGAACATTAAAAAAAGAGTTAGCTAAATTAATCTTGGCGTTGTTAAGTTATGCGCTTACCACTGCGCTTACGAACACATTTTGCGATTCATTTTTATATTATACTAGCTGTTCCCCGCGGCTTCGCCCCGCGTGGGACTCGGTTATATCGCGCCCAAAAGTAGCCTATGTTTGACCTCAGGTCGTTAACTATATCCCTACCAAATTTCATCACAATCGGTCCAGCAGTTTAGCCGTGAAGAGGTGACAGACAAACAGACAGACAGACAGACTTTCGCATTTATAATATTAGTATGGAAGTATGGAAGTATGGATTAGTATGGATATGGATTAAAATGTGAATGCCTGTCTGTCTGTCCGTCTGCTATCTCTCTGACTGCAATGTCAAGTTTTTTGTAACTTATTGTTGTAATTTATTGATCTTCTTTATTTATTCTAGTTAAATAAGTCGTCAGTATTCACGCATGTCTAAGCAGTCAAGTTTTTTGTACTTAGGCTATTTTAAAAAGTATACATTTCGAGAGAATGTATGTAGGTATATTATTTGGCACGCCCTGCAGCCTAGTCGGCACGATAAATTTTAGCTTGAAAGGTGTTATAGGTACATATATATAAAAAATGTCGGATTTTTTCGCCAAATTAAGTTTTTTTTACGTATTTACATCCATACGCGAAGTAAAAAAAAGCGATAAAAAAAACCTTAAATTTAAATTCATTTACTCCTAAAACAGAACCATGTCATACAATGTAATTGAGGTAAAAATAGGTAGGTACTTATGTTAAAAGGCCAATAACATCGAAAGCTGGGAGATGAGGCACCACATTTCTGAACTCAGCCACGCTGCAGCAGAAGCTGTATCCGATGTCGATACGGTCCGGCTGCCATCCGAGCCAGTTGAAAGCGTTGTTGTTGCGGCAGCGGTCCGTGCAGAAGGTCAAGGCTCGGACTTCAGCTTGTGTATAGTATGGGTTGTTGATGCTCACGAAAGCGGTGCCTAGACGGCGAGATGCGTCGTATACAACCTAGAAAAACAACTCTCTCTTATAAGAAGTTTTAAAACGTATCGGAGAGAAAAGAGTTTTATTAATGGAAATTGAGAACAGAAGAGGGAAAATGTGGGGGACATTTAATGCGACAGGACGACTTTATGAACTATTATGGAAGGCAAGATAGAGGGAAGACGGGGAAGAGTTAAACCAAGAAGGAGTACAAATAAAAGAAAACGTGGGAGTCGTGTCGTATTAGGAGATGAAAAGGCTAGCGGAAGATAGAAACACAAGAGCACAGCTCTTAAATTTTAGATATATAGATATTAGGAGGTGAAAAGGCTAGCGGAAGATAGAAACACAAGAGCACAGTTCTTAAATTTTAGATATATGGATATTATCTCTATATATCAAACACTTTTTGGACAAACAAATAACCGTAGTACCCACTTAGTTATTTGAAAAATAAATTCAAGAAATTGTAGGCCTACTTAAAAGAAAACTGGTGACTGATTGTTCAAGCTCCCTGACAGCATCTACTCTGACTTAGCTTAACGTCTGCCATCTTGTGAATATGTGCCAAACACTATTAGAATGTAGGAATATTTCTTTTACGAGTATAATGATAAAGTTAGGTACATGAAACAAACAAACTTTTACTAGGTTTTTATATGTTTCATCCATGAACGGTTTTTAAAAGCCCGAAATATATTCCTGAGTACTACAGACTAAACCGAACTTGCAGTATTTAGCTTACTGTAAATCTGTTTGAAATTATTGTACTTTACCTTGTAATAATATAATGGGACGGGAAGTTGCGGGTTATTGTTAGCATCCCGATGAAGGTAGATGTCCACCAAGCGGTTGTTCTGGTCACGAAGCTGGCTCACACCGAAGGTGCCAGTGTAGATGGTGGTGTGGTAGCCAGCTGCACCAATGCGAGCACGGAGGTCCTGTTAAGCCAAATGTGATGTAGTAAAAACAGTATCACTTATCTTCTCTTAGTAATCTATATCTTTTTTTATTAGCTTAATCTTAATCACGAGATAGAGCCACTTTGCTAGATAGAGTGGTGCCCCAAGAAGCTAAACTGCTGCTTCACACGAATAAAGTCCGTGCATTAAGAACGTTGACTCTTTGTTCATTTTGTTTTTAATTTCATAGTGTACTTTGAATAATTTGTTTAAATAACAATTTGTCTTGGTTTAGAGCGTTTTATAGAAACCATACCTAGGTCGCGTTAAAGATTACAATCTATAGTAAACTTTATCAAGAGGAAATGCATCAACTTCCCTAAACTTACTTGTTCTAGCCAGTTCCAGTTACCAGCATTGAACGGCTGGAATTGAGGAGCAGCGTTGATGAAATAGAACGTAGAGCGTTGACCAGTGGCAAAGATGAAGTCGGACTTGGCGGCAAGGTGACCACGAGCAAGAAACTGACTTGTTGTAATGTATTTGTCGGCTAACTCTTGACCAACAAGGCCGGCGATTGTTGCTTTTTGTTGGACTTGTGTGTACATGGTGTTTACAGCCACGCCGGGGTAAAATGTGCCAGCTGAAACATTCAAGAAGGGTAATGTATCAACTATTATAAATAAGATATATTTATAGGTACCTACTAATAAAATATATCAATTCTTAAGATATAAAGTAGTAATAGCATTCACAGCTTCCAAGTAGAAAGCGGCGCTACATTGTTTACTCTCTACTGCCGCATTTTCTCCAAACTGTGAAATTAACCCTAAAAGTGTGTTGGATCCATTACCTTGCACACAAATAAACCACTTTCTTTGAGGTAAATGTACACACACATCATAAAAGAGGGTACCTAGTACTAGTATAGTATGCTGTAATCTGTGCTAGTACATAATAAACGCTGACGCACTTTGACATTAATGTATCTTTAAACTAGCGACCCGCCCCGGCTTCGCATGAGCATAAAAAACATCCTCTTGAATCACTCTATCTATCAAAAAAACCGCATCAAAATCCGTTGCGTAGTTTTAAAGATTTGAGCATACATAGGGATATAGAGACAGAGAAAGCGACTTTGTTATAAATACTATGTAGTGATAGTGATAATTAAATAGTATTACCTACAGTTTTTTCTGAGATTTTATGAACTTATAGTTAATTATAACACCTTTACGTATACGTACCTACCCAACTAGGCCTGTCGACTCCAGTCTGGTGAACAGCATTCTGAGGATTTTGTTCATACCACACATACAGAACTTCCAATCGATTTTGGTCAAAGCATGACCAATATAGAGGATAGAAGACATTTTCTGCGATGAAACCCACACTGAAGAAAACAATATGAATTAGTATTAACGCCTTTTTTCAGTTTGGATAAACAAAGTATATTCTTAGTCTCGCATACCAAGTGAGGATAGAAATATTGTGACTTCATACATAGTGTAAGTAACAAGTACTTAATCATACCCTGCTCGTACTTATCACAATTATATTGTTCAAATACGAGTTGGCTATTCATCATTCCAATGATGGAAAATCACTGCATTACTTAATACAGAACATTTGTTAGTCGGTTTTAGCCTGCTTTATGTTAAAAATCTTGGCTAGTTACAATTGAATAATAATATAATTTTACTCGTACTCAATTACTCATAACACTAAAGTACCTGCATAATACGAGTATATTTACCGGATGACTAGATTGTTGTTGTAGCACCTGGAGCTAGTGCCTTCAGCATCATGGAAGGAATGACCCGAGCAGGTCAGGCCACCGAAGGCTCCATTGCCGTTTAGCCATCCAGCGCCAGACACCAAAGCGTTGTTTACGCAAGTAGCGGTCTGCAAGTAAATCACAGTAATACAACGTTTATTTCAGTACAACGATTTTCAAATCCCGGTTATTTTATTTAATGCATCCAAATATTTAGATAAAGTTAGTTTTGTTTTGTATATAATTGTTATAAGTATTTATGTTTTATCAAGATAAACAAAACAAATTGAGTGCTAATTAGGTATGATAAATAAATTTGGTGAAGAGAAATCAAAATGCTGAAAATCCAAAACCCAGATTACATCAGTATCTTATCGAATAAATTATTTCTTCATTTTATTGTGCAACTGCTAAGTGTAAAATAAATAAAGTGCGAAGCATGAGTTGAATACACATGAATCGTAGTTCAGAGTTAATGAAGGCCATGGGCAGCGGGCGGGGCCATTAGGCTGTGTGGCGCCTGCAAGCTTTTGCCTTCACACTATTAACCAGGTTATGGTATTATATGAAAGTTTAAATATATATATATAATAAATGTGTTGCCTATGGTTATATAATATATACATACATATAATCACGTCTTTATCCCATACGGGGTAGACAGAGCCTAGAGCCATTAGACCTTAGGCAACGTTTAGCATAATGGTAGTTAAAACGGGAAATCTATAGTGATGGGTTGTTAGCCGCATCGCCTATGTCCTGATTCCCCCATTCGCCGATTCCCTCAGTCGACTTTTACGGCTTGCGCGGGAAGAGAAGCAACTGGTTCATTCTATGTTTTTCTTTTTCTCCTAGACCAGCATGAAAGATTATATAATAATATGACTTAATCTATTGACGAAGCATATTTTTACGTAGGTGAATCTTTTCTACTCGGCAGTGATTGTTCGTAGTTTGAACATTTATCATCAATCATATTTATCATCGCCCATCATCATTACACTGCAAAAACTCAGCTGGCAGCTGGCTGTTGGCCTGCCCTATTG
Source organism: Apomyelois bistriatella (assembly GCA_947044815.1). Taxonomy (NCBI): domain Eukaryota; kingdom Metazoa; phylum Arthropoda; class Insecta; order Lepidoptera; family Pyralidae; genus Apomyelois; species Apomyelois bistriatella. The sequence goes on from OX345693.1 coordinate 8,262,941, forward strand.
ATAAGTATATGCAATGTTTCTGCGATAATGGGTACGCGAAAAGTTTGCCAGTTCAATTTACTCGGGGTAGTAACTTTAACTTAAGTTTTGTTAGAACCTTGTAGGCTTGTATCACCTAAATGATTACCTATCTGATAGAAAAGATGCTTTTATTATTTTGCATTATCTTTTATGTGATCCTGTTTTTTTTTAATAAATATTACTAATTAGATAAGTTTTTTCATTTCATCATTATTACAATCATCGGTTAATAATAATAAAGTTCAAAATAACTACCGCTACTAATTATTTAGGTCTCATTGCTAGGCAGGGAACATCACAGAATCGAGAGGAAGGGAAACAAAAAGACTGCTTTGCCAAAGCCTACCCTATTACATACTCTAATAATTATATGCAATTATAATGTTTGAGTAAGTAAACTCACAGCAGCAGACACCGTCGAGGCGATGTTAGGATGCTGGATGGTGCGCCCTGAGCCGGTGCAGACCACACGCACTTGTTCACCAGTCTGAAGGTGGATCTGCCCGGTGTTGCCAGTGGGCACGATATAGTTATTGTTGTGCAAGTACACGGGCTGGGGCTGCCCTAGGTCACCGTTCACCCTGATCGTGCAACCTGTCACAAATTATTTAATTTTTGGATTATTTTGGTAGAATAAGTTAAGTAAACAATAGATCGATCGACAACTTAGTATACAAGAGAGTTATTGTGTATTATTGGTTATATTAAAAATTTTAGTCTGAAATCCTTTTAGTTACTACTTTTACTTATTTAATTACTTTACTTTTGGATACTAAGCAAACAATATTCGATAAAATTAAAATTTAGGATTAGAAACAAAATAACTTTTTGCAAATGTTGTTTTTTTTTTACTGCACTTATAACAAACAAGCTATCGCCCGCGGCTTCGCCCGCGTAAATTTCCCATGAAAACAGTGCTTTTTTTCGGGATAAAAGGTTTCCTTGTGCTTTTCAATACTTCTATCTATGTATATGCGAACTTTCAGGAAGATTGGTGCAGTAGATAGAGCGTGAAAGCGTTACGAACAAACAAACTCACTTTCGCATTTATAATATTAGTTAGGGTTAGGATAGTTAGGCCTAGTTAGGATTAGGATTAAGATGAAGTAAATAAAATTAAGTAAGTAAAAATATTACAAAATAAGACATTTTTATAATACTTACCACCGTTTTTAGTCTCTGCCTTGGAAGCATTCGCCCATTTGGGCTCTTCTAGCGCCAGCCAAGCATCGAGGTAATCCTCAAAATCGTCTTCATTTAAAACAAAAGCTAGTTCACCAGGCTCCGGGATCTCCGAAGGAAATGATGTCACTGCCACCACGGCAGCAGCCAACACCAACACTAAACGGACCATCATTGCGAGAGCAAAGAATCCTTGAAATTTTCTCAGCAGTCACAGCGGACTGTGTCACCAAAAAATTATCACTCATAGTATTTATATATTGGAATTATCTTATTTCTCTAATAAAGACTTAGCTTGCAATCTTTGACTTTAATCATAATCCGAAATTATTGATTGTTATATGTTATTACATTGTACCCAAAAGATTACTTAATTATACTGAAAGAGATAAGATTTCGTGCAAAGTCTTATTTTAGATTAATAAAAGGAAATGCGTACGTCAGTCATTAGTTATTTATAACTGGCCAAAACTAATTTAAACAAGTACTTACGTGGTTTATGGCATTATCTGTTGAGTACAAACCATCGTCGTGTTAGGCGCGATAACACATTCACATATCTCTTACGCAAAAATCTGAGTGTGTGATAAATTACGAAAATCTACAAAATCTTAGAAAATAAATAAACAGTAGGCCAATCTTTTCGAGAAGACCACATTTTACAGAATAGCATAAGTATACTGACCGTTCGGATGCAGGTCATTGCACTATCTTGTAGGTAGATGTCCTTCGGTGCGATTGCTGCCGGGACATCATTCTCTGTTTCTATCGGTCTTGCATTTTTTTCCTTTTCCCCGTAATCTTTACCCGACTGAGGCAAATCTAAAAATAAGGGTTTTTGACCTGTACTTTATTTATTATTTTATTTATTTCTTTCACGATACATACACAGTAGTACAATAAAAGTTAAATATAAAAGACACTGTTTAAGTCACAGAGGTTCGTCTACAGGGCACATAATTAGTATGTTGGTGTGTTTGTATATCCATGTCTATATTCTACATAGACTGTGATATAGAACAACATGAACTTCCGATTGTCATATCACCATCCAAGTGTTTTCCTGTTTATCTTACCAAACCTTTTTTGCGATCTAACCTATTTAATTACGACAAATAATACTTCTATCAAATGAAAATATCTTTTTTCAATGCGACGTACATCTAGAGTTAAAGGTGTTCACTAAAAAAACTACTTTTTTATTGTTGTCATGCATTATAAATATACATATATAACGCTTCTTATCGCATCCAGTTAAATATCAAACGTTTTCTCGTACAATTACGTTATATGTATAAAAGTTTCGTCTGATCTGATCAAGTTAAGTAAATCTACATCTTTTACTTTGGCTTGGCACATCAAAGGCTCAAAAGGATAGATAACATATAAAACTTCAATATCAAGTTCCATATTCGATCTACAGAATTGTGTTAAGAAAAAGGTGTATATATTATCAAATTAATCGATTCCCGAAGGTGTGTTGGTTGCGTGATGTATTATCATATCAATCAGAGCTCTAGATAATCACAGGTGACCACATAGCACGCAGCTATCACTTGGATTTCATACTTACCTACTTTTCGCATATTTGATTGATTAAATATAAAAATGACGCAAACTATAAGTTAAGCATCTAGCGATGCTTCTCATTATGTATCGCAAATTCTTTATGAACTACTGGAGAATATCTATGAACCTAGCCAGCAAGTTTATGCTCGACAGCTTAATAGCCCAACGAAAAACATACTTATATGGTATATATGGTAATGCAGTTTTCACTATGGTTTGATTTCATTTTCAATCCAGATGTGAAGTGAATGATTTTCTAACAGGAACTATGATGTCGCATTTCGTGAAAGCACTTTCACCTTTGGATCGTATAGGTGTACACGTCTTACGCACAATACATATATAGCACTGCTATGTGAATTTTTAAGGCATTATGGAATTGCACGATTTCTGCCTTTGGTCCATTTCTGCCTGTTATTAAGTTATTGAGCCCTAAAGAACATTAAGCTGATTTATATAGGTTTAATTAAGCTATGATATTATTGTGGATATTTTTTTGAAAAACATATTAATTTTATACAAAGAGACTATTGATAAAAAATATATAATTTAGTGTTATAATATTTGCTCTACGATCAATCAGTACATGTAGACATTTTAATGGTAAAATTATTTCAAAAAATACTGCGTAGAAAAATTGTTTCACTGCGTGCCATTTCGCAATAAATCATTCTGACATACTTATGCTTGACAGAAACATTTTATATCCATTCGTAAGTAGAATTCATTCGAAGATATCTAACATTACCTATATGTGATAAATATAGAAATAGTTAACGAAACAATTTTCTTTTCATCAATTTTTGTCGATTTATTAAATCAAAATTTGCAGTAAAATTGTTACAATTATTAGTCAAACACATAATAAGAGGGCCTCTCAGTTTTAACCGTTCTATAAGGCAACGCCTAGATAGCACACGCCGACAAATATCAAAAAAGGCTTATTCTACTTAACACAAATCATTACAGTACACTTGGTTACATAATAGTTGTTGTATTTTAATTTAAAATCAAAGAAAAAAAATATTATATGTTATTATCGCATATTTTTTTATTTTAGTTATTTGTATTTTTTTATTAAATGTGCTCATTAATTATTTCATTGCATTTCATGCAAGGTATTAAGACAACTAACCATATCATAGGATTCTTTTGGATTTAATAACAAAAAGAAACATGTATTTCGTGTTAGAGTTTATGAATACCTATCTCGGTTTTCTTCACTTTACCGGGTGCAAAAATCGGCTTAATAAAAATAATCCCGTTTAGAAGCAGAGAGAGTGCGGACTTCTTTAGAGTACCTATTTACTGAAAGGTCGAAAGGCCAACTGGGACATTCACATAGAGGGAGGTGCATTAAGTACATTAGGTAGTCTCAGACCAACGACATTTTCAATCTTTAGACAGCAACTATTCACTGAAGAATACAAATTTTAAAATTAAGGCTACTTATTTAATTATAAAATTTACTAAAACTCATCGCAGGAATGTACATGAATGAAGACATGTACCTGACTTCTTACTTGAAGTTAACCTTTGAGATTGTGCCTTTGTAAATAAAAACCGCCTTATAAGCTAAAGATTTATAAGTTAAAACAATATTATCCAATATATTATACATCTGAGTTGCCTTTTATCACATCCCATGGGAAGAAAGAAAGTGGTCTATTCATTATTCGGAAACTAAAAGTCCGTTGTAGATGTTGAAATTATGATGAAAAATGTTGAAATACCTAAACTAATACTTACAAAAATAAAACGGATTTATGACCTGTCAATTTAGTCCAAAGTATATACTTATGTATAATTTAATCTTAGTCTTATGATCTTAGTAAAATTTCTGTACATTATGTGTTAATAATAACCAATGTTAAATTATTGAAACTTTTTAAAATCAGCTACTTGGGAGTCATATATATATACCATATAGATATTTTTTGCTAACCCACTAACCGGATCGTCCACGGTCAGTGCACATCGCTCGCGATGCGCCACCCCCTCCCTGTAGGCCTCCCCTTACATTTTACTACAATGTCTTTTAAGAAGATTTATAAATTTATCCTTTTACGGTTTTCTATTAAGGTGTTTATTTTGTATTCCCGTAAATTGCTTTCCATTTTCAGTTACTTCATTGCTTAGGAGCGTAACTCGGTTCTTTTATGACGGTTTAAAGCCTTTAACTCCACTAACTCGTTCAAAAAGAAAATGTTTAATGTATTCAAACACTTATATTTTTCTTTTGTTCTGATAAATAATAAATCTTGATAAGCTTTGTAAATGACAAGACTGATCTGCTGATTATAAGTACTTATCAATGATCTCTTACAACGCAATTATCTGAAAATCGAATGATAAAAATATGAAAATAAAATTCGACTACAAAATACGGAAATTATAACAATGAAATATTCTCTAAAATAATTTTCGTGTTCGTCAATGGTGACTAAATTACACAGATAAAATATGACCATCGTACTACTACTAGTACAGTATTCTGTAATCTATGGTACTACGTTATTCTAGAACCTGGTTGCACACCCAGCCGAGTCTGAGCTTGGCTAAAACCTGACATTTTGGCGCATAAGGGAGACGTAAATAGAAAATGTTTAGTAATAAAATATTATACCTACCTTTTTGCGAGGAAGGTCAGTAAACCAAAATCTAATTAAACATCAATAAGGGTAGAAGAGACGTAAAGATGCCACTTAATTCTGTTTTAAGCAATTTCATTCCACTATTGTACAGAGGTCCAATAAAGAAACCTTCCTTTCTTTTATTTGTAAAGCGTCTCCGAGTAAATTTGCTTTAATAACAAAAAGACGGACAGATTGGATAGAAGACGGCTAAGTCAAGTAAAGAATAAAAATTAAAGTTTAAAAATTCGCATAAAGACATGTTTAAATAAGCAAAGGATTTTGGTTCGGATTTGAGGATTATGTTAAACCTGATAGTGGCATGTAGAGTAGCTGATATCAGCAATGTATCAGCATTACCTATATGTGATAAATATAGAAATAGTTAACGAAACAATTTTCTTTTCATCAATTTTTGTCGATTTATTAAATCAAAATTTGCAGTAAAATTGTTACAATTATTAGTCAAACACATAATAAGAGGGCCTCTCAGTTTTAACCGTTCTATAAGGCAACGCCTAGATAGCACACGCCGACAAATATCAAAAAAGGCTTATTCTACTTAACACAAATCATTACAGTACACTTGGTTACATAATAGTTGTTGTATTTTAATTTAAAATCAAAGAAAAAAAATATTATATGTTATTATCGCATATTTTTTTATTTTAATAGTTATTTGTATTTTTTTATTTAATGTGCTCATTAATTATTTCATTGCATTTCATGCAAGGTATTAAGACAACTAACCATATCATAGGATTCTTTTGGATTTAATAACAAAAAGAAACATGTATTTCGTGTTAGAGTTTATGAATACCTATCTCGTTTTTCTTCACTTTACCGGGTGCAAAAATCGGCTTAATAGAAATAATCCCGTTTAGAAGCAGAGAGAGTGCGGACTTCTTTAGAGTACCTATTTACTGAAAGGTCGAAAGGCCAACTGGGACATTCACATAGAGGGAGGTGCATTAAGTACATTAGGTAGTCTCAGACCAACGACATTTTCAATCTTTAGACAGCAACTATTCACTGAAGAATACAAATTTTAAAATTAAGGCTACTTATTTAATTATAAAATTTACTAAAACTCATCGCAGGAATGTACATGAATGAAGACATGTACCTGACTTCTTACTTGAAGTTAACCTTTGAGATTGTGCCTTTGTAAATAAAAACCGCCTTATAAGCTAAAGATTTATAAGTTAAAACAATATTATCCAATATATTATACATCTGAGTTGCCTTTTATCACATCCCATGGGAAGAAAGAAAGTGGTCTATTCATTATTCGGAAACTAAAAGTCCGTTGTAGATGTTGAAATTATGATGAAAAATGTTGAAATACCTAAACTAATACTTACAAAAATAAAACGGATTTATGACCTGTCAATTTAGTCCAAAGTATATACTTATGTATAATTTAATCTTAGTCTTATGATCTTAGTAAAATTTCTGTACATTATGTGTTAATAATAACCAATGTTAAATTATTGAAACTTTTTAAAATCAGCTACTTGGGAGTCATATATATATACCATATAGATATTTTTTGCTAACCCACTAACCGGATCGTCCACGGTCAGTGCACATCGCTCGCGATGCGCCACCCCCTCCCTGTAGGCCTCCCCTTACATTTTACTACAATGTCTTTTAAGAAGATTTATAAATTTATCCTTTTACGGTTTTCTATTAAGGTGTTTATTTTGTATTCCCGTAAATTGCTTTCCATTTTCAGTTACTTCATTGCTTAGGAGCGTAACTCGGTTCTTTTATGACGGTTTAAAGCCTTTAACTCCACTAACTCGTTCAAAAAGAAAATGTTTAATGTATTCAAACACTTATATTTTTCTTTTGTTCTGATAAATAATAAATCTTGATAAGCTTTGTAAATGACAAGACTGATCTGCTGATTATAAGTACTTATCAATGATCTCTTACAACGCAATTATCTGAAAATCGAATGATAAAAATATGAAAATAAAATTCGACTACAAAATACGGAAATTATAACAATGAAATATTCTCTAAAATAATTTTCGTGTTCGTCAATGGTGACTAAATTACACAGATAAAATATGACCATCGTACTACTACTAGTACAGTATTCTGTAATCTATGGTACTACGTTATTCTAGAACCTGGTTGCACACCCAGCCGAGTCTGAGCTTGGCTAAAACCTGACATTTTGGCGCATAAGGGAGACGTAAATAGAAAATGTTTAGTAATAAAATATTATACCTACCTTTTTGCGAGGAAGGTCAGTAAACCAAAATCTAATTAAACATCAATAAGGGTAGAAGAGACGTAAAGATGCCACTTAATTCTGTTTTAAGCAATTTCATTCCACTATTGTACAGAGGTCCAATAAAGAAACCTTCCTTTCTTTTATTTGTAAAGCGTCTCCGAGTAAAATTGCTTTAATAACAAAAAGACGGACAGATTGGATAGAAGACGGCTAAGTCAAGTAAAGAATAAAAATTAAAGTTTAAAAATTCGCATAAAGACATGTTTAAATAAGCAAAGGATTTTGGTTCGGATTTGAGGATTATGTTAAACCTGATAGTGGCATGTAGAGTAGCTGATATCAGCAATGTATATATATAAAAAAAAAGATGGCGCCAATTATTCAAGAATTCTTACTCGGTTTTTTTCTTCAGACTTTTTTACATAATAAATTGTTGAAAATATTTATTTATTTACTGTAAAATAAAATTTCGCCTTGTTGTATATAGCTTAATAATAAACCATTCTCTCCCTTTTTGAATTCATAAATGTACAGTACTAAAGGATAAACATATAATAGGTCTAAATTTCATTTGTATGCAATTGGTAGCGAATCCCACCAACAACAAGTTCTTTGATTATTAAATAATCAAAGCAATAGCATTTCCAAGTGACAGGTTCTTAAAAATAAAGTCCTATAATTAAAAAATAATTTATGCCACAGACAGACACTACATCAATCTTCTTCGCCCTAGCGTGTTTTCCGGTTGCATTTTCAGCTTATGTTTCAGAGCCCAGGGTACGCTATTAATCATGGTCCTTATTTGGCGGTACTGGTTATTACAATGGAGTGACTGCCGTCTGACCTCCGCAACCTTTTTTACAGGGAAACCAGACCAATAGGAACATGATCCAGGTGTGTTAGTAGCCAACACTGTCCGATTTTTCACGCTGCCTAAAGGCATCTGACATAGCCTACCGTCTGTCATCTGTCGATAACAGCGGAAACCAACGGCTTAATGTGCCTTCTGAAGCATGGAGGAGATCAAGATAGAAATGCAACTAATGGCAATCAAAACATAGCCGCGCACTCGCCATCGCTTGACGCTCGCTATCGTTATCGGACACGTGCGCTAGGCTATCGAGGTCCCCGATAGCCTAGCGGGGCGAACTCACAATACAGCAATGTACACTCTAATCTGCGAAACACTGAAGAGCTGGCGGGCAGAATAAAGAGCACTGGCACTCTGTCGTTTCGGAAGCCAAAACACTTTGCATAAGTAAGTAAAACGGACTTTAAGCTATACGGAGTAAGACACAACTGGAAAAATGCTAGGAAAATTATGAATTCATCAGCAGCTACTCCCACAAATAAATGTTATCCACAATCGGAAACGACGCCATTAAAGTTGCCTCAATTTATAAAAAAATGATCTCAGGTTTCACTACTCTAGAAAACTAAGTATAGTAAGTAGTATACTTTAATTAAATATATAGGTACAAATTAGCTAGGTGGACTGTTGTTTGATATTTAATATGTAACTTAGTCATAGATTTAAAAAAATGCCTTAATTCTTTGAACTTATTCAACAAATATTTATTACACTTATTTGTTTTTTATTTTGTACTCTTTGATGTTAGCCATTGAGTATAGAAATAATAATTTTGAACAACGAATTTGAAATATCTTCACTACTTCAATGAGGCCACTTTCAATCATGTATAAGTACAATATATACAGTAAGTAACAATTAATGCTACGCCCGCATAATACGAGGTTTACCCTGAAACCGCCAACTTGAACAATAAGCCAGTTCGGCCGGAGCGTCGTCATCAGTGTTAGTTTACTGGGGCCGTACATAAGAAAAGTACAAACACATCTCCTTCTGCATCTTTAAATAAACCTTTTTTATTAAAGTATTTCAGAGTTTTATATTTCTATAGAGCGAGCGACTGCCTTCTGACATGGAAGTGTTAGTAACCTAGGCTGTTAGATTTTACAGATTATTTAATAAAATTTCACACAGCCTATCGACTGCTGCGTTGAAAAACAAAGGAACTAAAGACAGAAATACTATTAGTTGCAACCAATCCAACTCAAGCCATGCTCGCGGTCGCTTGACACATACGATCGTTATAAACACGCATGGGCAAGGCTGTCGAGCTCTTCAAATGTATCAAATATGAATGATTTATTAGATGCCCATCTTATAAATATGAAGGTACTTTAAACTTGTACTAAATTTCCTAACCTTAAGTTGTCTATGACTGTATTTGAGTGTACGTGAATAAAATAAATAAAGGTCACAGCTTCAACTATGGGCTGTAACTCACGTTGTTTTGTAGCCTCCCACTTGGGCGTCAAATTAATGCTATTTTGGACTTCCTCAACTGAGAAAATTTGAATGAACGATAAGCCTAATTGGTCGACTCAAGTAATTGAACGAGTTGGATTGCTGCCTCATAGTAATTTATAAGTAGTCGTTTGTGGAACACTGTTCGGTTTTCGCCCTTTACAGCATCTGGATTCAGAAAATTCTTGCATAATTATTTATAAAGTTTTAATGAATAATGTACTTACTCAACTTGACGTAAATTGAATTAAAAGTTGCGCAGACATTTCATGTCAAAGTTTGGTAACAACAAGGTAATGTAATGTATTCTTAATTTAACAAGGTAAACATCAAAATAAATCTTACCCGTGATAAAGAAAATATACACCCCGTGAGGCATGATACTCGCAGCAGGAATGCTGGCTGCTAATTCTTAAAACATAATGTTCTTCTGTTTGTTTGATTGCCTCCGAGATCTAGGCGATTTGATTCACTTTGTTATTATAAGGGAAGTAAAAACCCTTTATTTTACAATAGAATTGCAAACATGGATTACAGTATTAGATTTATTAGTATATAAATAATAAATGATATCAATCATTTTTGTCAAATGTTTGTAAAGTAACCTCAAAAATTTTACACAACATCATAGATTTTAAAAAAAATTCTTCCTAATTCTATGCATAACATAAAATACAATAGTGCTAACGATCTACATTTGCGTGTTGTATCAATAGCTAGCCAGACTTGTCACACTTGAATTCAAAATATTGCAGGCTTAGATCAGGCAGGATAAATACTTTGAGAAAATAAATAATCAGAGGATATAAATAGTATGTCTTCTTTTTTATATGTTGTCCTCGTTTATATAGAGGTATTCCTAAGTTTTTTTTTTGTGAGAAGTAAAGATTCTACTTGTTTACATACTGGGTGTCGATTCTGCTAACGTTAAATCACAATCGTATCAAAATAGTGTTTCAATGGTAGTGCTTTTTTACACACTAGTTACAAGAAATGTATATTTTTTTTATATCACTTCTGATGATCACACCACACACTAAATTCACATCACATCATACTGTCATAACTCTTGTAAATAGTGTGTAAAAAGCACTACTATTGAAACACTATTTTGATACGATTTTGTCTTAACGTTAGCAGAATCGACGCCCTGGTTGTCTGCCCGATCTCAACTCTGAGTTGGAATACTTGTTATTTTTGCAGTTATTTAAAAGTGATTCTACGAACAAGCTACGGTACTTCTACGACAGTGCTACGGTAGTTGCTACGTCGCTCGTAGCGTAGAGCGTGCTACGCTTTGTTTCTACGATTGCTACGGCACCTAACTATGGAAGTTATGCAAGAATATTGGTCAATTAATCTTGGAACCCATTTGGATTAATATAATACATATTAATGAATGAATTTAAACAATCTTTATCCATAAATAAAATAGTTAGTGTTTTACAGTGAAATTAGTTAAAAATTCGATTTAAACACATGTAATCCCAATATATTTGCATTGATAGATTGGTGTGTAAATATTAATAATTTTTAAATAAAAACATACTAATTAAAGATCTTCAAAAAGTTATATTTAAAGCATATAACACACATGTTTTGATTATTGAAGAGAGAACAAGTTTTGAGAAATTTCTCAGAATCTAGAGTTACGGTCTCATTAATTCGAGGAGCTGAGGTCAGCTTAATATTTAATTGTGTGAGTATTTTGAGAACGCCGTAGTAACGAGTATATAAGCTAAGGCACGTTTGGGCTTTTGGGTAACAATCTTGTAATGTATTTCGAATGTAGTTACATTATTTTAAATAATTAATTCTTGTTTGTTGTTTAGATCGATTCATACGAACGCCTTTGCCCTTCACGATGAAGACAGAGTCACGAATTATTCACCCTAGATCTCCCCTTTAACAATCCTTGTTCTAGAAACTAGAAAAATGATGATGATGAGGCTATTGCTTATTTTTAATAAATGATATTTTTACGGTCTTCCTGAACCCACATTTATGTTTAAGCTTCTATTTTTTTTAATTGGTTAAGAGCAGTGTTATATTATGACCATCATCATCATCATTTTGTGTAGGTGAGGTGGTCAATCGACCATACACCCTATCAGTGTTCTTATTCAATAAATGAAAATCTGTATCTTCATTACACATATTTTGGCTCGTTCACACTGTTATTTAAACTTTACGATCGTTATGTAGAAACGTTACACCCTTTTCTTATTCCATATCCCATCAGCGTTGTTTATCTTACGTGTATAAACCAACAACACAACGTGTCAAAGAAATAAATAAAAAGCACACTATTAGCACAGGTATCATTGCGCATTCTCTCAGACGCGTACAGGCTTAGAACACAAAGCCGGGACGTTCCCCACGAAGGTGTACATTACATTAGATGGCTTTGTGTGTGATCCGGAATTGCATTGCTGGCTGGTGATCTCTGACGGTTTGAATAGATGTGCCCTACTCGTTATTGGTAATTTTACGAAATTGAATTGCGAATAGATGTTTGCTTTATTTCTACTGATATAGTGCTTGCTATTGCAAAACATGTTTAGTTTTTTGTATTTCTATTACACAATAATCAGACTGGAAGAGAAAGAAAAAATGTATTGCTAGAACATATAAGATTCAAGTAATAAAATATTGAGATTTGAGTGTTCTCTCTGGAGAATGATTTTATATCTTGATGTATATATTTGATCACAATAAATTTACACATAGTGTCAAAATCTTCGCAATATGTTTCTCGATATCGTAACATAAATCTGTCACAAATCCCCGATCGAGAAACCTCCTAGCAGTATGTGCATAACTCATGAAAGCTCAAGATGTGAAGGGTTCCCTGGGGGTGCAGACTCACAAAGTAATTTAGGGTGTATCGCAGGTATATTGATGATTTTCATACTTATCAGAAACTTATTCGACCGTGACAGTTTGATGGATACTAAAGGTAAACATTTATGATGTCATTACGGTAAGTGCAGTGGATCGATGGCAATCTATTAGAAGTTTGCGGACAACCGTCCGACCAGATTGATTGAACAGCTTATTTTATTTGCAGTATGCCCCCGTGGGGAGTAATGGAAAAGGAGTCGATTTTTAAATTCCATGTCTGACAAAAATTGACAAATTGTGGCCAAAAATAGTATTTAATGTAATGTTACGCACTACTTCTTACAGTTACCCAAAACGTGTTAAATATTTGGGGCAAACAGAGAATAAACCCAATTAGAATTTGGGTGATAATAAAAAGTTTTTGTATTGTATTGGTATACAAACGGTGGTATAGCTTACCTTATTGTGTACATACGTACTTATTTATTAGTTCTTGTCATTCTAAGTGCTATTCTATTAATATTCTAGCGATAAGGCTGCTTACTGTATAATTTATGTTTGTAACTTGTCCTTCATTGTGTATCTTTACTACTCAGTGCAATAAAGAATCTTTTTACTGTACTGTATTCTATTATTCATATTTTATTGATTTTAGGTACAATTTTACATTTTATAACCATTTTATAAATATAATAGTATTTTGCTGTTTTTAATTCTAAGTAAAATATGTATATACAATTTTTACACGTGTTTTTATATTGCATACTTACGGCCAAATGTACATTTTGTGTACAATCATAGTACTTATCTTCAGAAATTCCAGTGCGGGTGAGTAAGGGATGGGGTAAGTACTTAAATGAAAAGGATTCAAAGGTTTGAAGTGGTTCGTTTAAATTTTCTAACTTAAAGGAAACATTTCAAACCCATACATAAGACACGTCAACTGTATATTTAAAAGTTACTAAAAATATTGCAAAATTATATGGCATAGGCAATGGAAATTACATGTGGCTACATGTATAAAATAAACCCACCTCAATCTAAAGTAATAAATCCGAATGCTGTTTTAAAAATCATTGGTGAAAAAAGTCGAGAGGAGAACCGCTCCGCCGCCGCCGCCGACGAAATGGCCGGCTGCCAACCATTGCAGTAAAGCTGCGGTTCCATTGTTGTGTAAAAGTGGTGCAAGCGATATTGCTCACGATAGTGGAATTCATTTAATGCAACTACATTGTGCCGACAAATATAAGCGACGCTTGTTTATGAAAGGCGAGAATGAGGATACAGACTAAACTACTGACAAATGTTTTATTACAGGTACTAGTTAAAACATCCGCTCCTTATGCCAAGTAAGTAAAATACTTATGTGATAGAAATTATGTGGTCTTTTTGCTTAGTAAAGTTTTAGATAAACCGCTATTAAGTTAGGTTAGGTTTCTTCTGTAAGGCTTTGGAGCTTTTATTGCTTTCTCTTCATAAGGTGCTTGAGACATAGGTATGAAAAGATTCGGCATGACTATTACAAACGGCCGCCTGTCTGACAATAACCATCCTTATAAATTCTCTTATTCGTGGAATCAACCACTAGTCGATTCAATCGTCGAGTCAGATTGCGCTACATTCACGATCAGATAGGAATAAATAAATGCATGAATAATATTTACCTACAAAAAATTTTGAGAGTGGTTTATTTTGAAGTCGGATACCTCATAGCTTACTAGGTATATCAGGTCTATTTAGGTTATATTTTAATATACAATTACCTGTCTCTGGGCAGTAATGAATAAGGGCTTTAACCCGACTTAAAGGCCCATTAGTGACCGTCGTTTGCTCTATTAGTATTACAGAGTACGACGTTCTTTTCCAATATCCGTATTCTTAAGCATTTAAGTCCTGAACGTAAATTGTTATAGCATTAGGTACTTTATTGGTTGGGCTTTTATAAAGACAACTCATCTACTTTATAGTCTATTTATACCTATTTGTATGAGAATTTTCTGTTCGAAATATTTCACATTATAACAAAAGTTTAGTGAATCTTTTGTTCAATAAATAATTTTATAAATGTTGGCCGGAAAAAGGCAATCAAATTTGAAATCAGTTAGTTCCTTCACAATATGTTTCAATACAAATTCAATAACAATTTGTTTGAAATTTGGCGCTGCGGTGCGCCATAAAAGTAACTTCTATGTAACTTACATATTTCTCTTTGTATTACTTTTTCTTTCTTTCGAACTGTTCTTTGTGAGAAAGTTCTGTATGTTCAGGTAAGTAGTTCATGCTTATTGATACAACACACATACATCGAGTTATCTCAAAGGTAAAGTCGTGATTGCACAGACGCTTATTGAATGATAGAGTACATTTAGTCACAAAACACTTTTCAGAATGTTGCGGAATCTGGCTGAATAATGTACAGTGGAAATATCTCTTCACTTTCTATATATTGATTTCTGTGATCTGAGCTCACGATGTATTTTTAATGGAATTTCACTTATAATGTTAATATTGTTAAGAGCTTTCTGCACAAGCAGAAGGATTTTTGAGTATACTTAACCCACAGGCTGCATGTGTAGAATAGAAACACATTACAGCGCTCTCCGTGTCCAGTATAATAACGCATTCAGGGTGTTATACTGGTGAAAAATTGACTATTATTAAGATTCACCTCTTTCATATTCACCATCGCATCTTCAGATACATTTGGGGTTTACTAAAAGTACTTAACGTCGTCTTAAGCAGATTTTTATAACATTCGTGTAAGACATGGTCTAATCCCAAATTGACAAAAATATACTGTCGGTATTTATACGAGTATGAACAAAGTATTGTACTATAAAAAGCTTTCTTTCTATGTACTCGTATCTAGCTTTGACTTCGATTTTTGTCATATTATACGAAGTGAGTGACCGCTATATGAGAGTGGAAACTATTCAAGCGTATTGCACACTTTGTGCTCCGACTCTTTGGCTAGATTTATGCTTCCATCTTTATTTATTGTATTGGTGCTGTAATCATCTTATTTTAAGGTCGTACTCTGTCCGCCGCCGGCAGATGAACTTCGTCAAGATAATTATCAATCGCATGCGAGACCCGGTTGAGTGCTTTCAACCGTGTATCTTATAATTGCCTATCATATCGTTGCTAGGCAGCAAGGAGACGATATATGATTAGTTATCAATCACCTTAGGTACATGGTTAACTCTATATAGGTACGTAATGTAACTCATTGAAAATGATTGAAAAAAATATAACATAATTATAATATAAACAGGAGTCAGAAGGTAACTACTACATAAAATTAAAGTACTAAAAGTCGACTTTGATACGGATGGACGTGAAGGTAAAATTTACCAAATTATATAAACATTTTCTGACTTTGTCAGCATGGCCTTTTTTCTTTGTTAGGGTAGGGTTAATTAAACGCTATACAAAAACTTAGGCCAAATCAAGAGATAAAACTAAGATTTGGCGGATACGTCAATTCCTCATAGTCTTTTTTTTTTTTTTTTTTTTGATTTCGCAGGGGAATGCTTTTATGCACGGAGTGTGGGACTCCTGGGCCGCTAGTCGGCCCAGACTACCCACTAAACCCCTGCGGGTGCCATCGGCCGCTTTGCATGGAGGCGCCTCGGATTGCATGGAGGCGCCTCGGATAATTCCTCATAGCCTGGTATGATGTCCACTAACCCACTGAGGTCAATGTTTATCTCTTGTTTACCTCAATCCACTGTAAGAAGCAAATAATTCGTTAAAGGGATTATTCAGCGAAGCCCTACGTATGCGTTCGTGACCCGTTTGCCGTCGACGGCGCATGCTTATGCTTTGTATTGTGTACAGGTTACTTCGCTTAATTTAATAAAAGTACTTGTAGTAATGGTAATCTTTTACCAAGGGCGATTTATGTCAGTCTGCGGTGCCTTCGTTAAGAGGTTCGGTCGACCGATACGTTACCGAGGTTTAGTGATCTCTTGAAGGGATGACGGAGGTCCCTCAGGTTGTGGTGGAAGAGTGCAATGGTGTGGACGAGGAAGCTGATGCAGCTCAGGATGCAAGTGCGCCTCAACAGAATGGAGATGATGGGTACGTCATTATTGTATGGACCTTGGGTAAAGACAACTCCAAAGAGTATGTAATCACCACATTTTTCATAAATTCATTTAAAGCTAACTACTTTCATTTTGAAATTCTCTGTGGAATCGAAAAATTAATTTATTGAAAACAAAGGAAAAACCACTGGAAAATTGTAAATGCACTTATAAGTAAAGTGCTGCATCAAATTTGAATCTGGGTTTTTCTATTTTGTAGATTGGCCATTGACCCCAAACTGGGATACCGCGTTCGTTTCCCGAGTGACGTCATACGAGAAAAGTGAGTTGTCCGCTTTGCCTTAGAACTCGTCTGGGCGACGCGGAGCCCGTGACGTCATCTTACCTATGCACTCACCTCACCATGTTATGACGCAAACTGCACGCATTCACGCCCACATATACTTTTAATATGCCATGTAAAGATAATACCTATATAAAAATTAATCAATAGTTGAAGAGAACTGTTTTCAAATTACAGACAATTTGCTAGCAATATTTTCAAATTGAAAAAGTTGAAGGTAAATTATTAAGTTTTGATTAAAAATGTACATTTTCTTCGCTACGTTTCAATTTCTCTTCAGTTACTGATTAAGCTTCTAGTGAATGTTCTCTGCTTGCTGTGCAATCAAACCTATACAGGTAATGTTTGTCGAGTTATAATTATTAAGATAATACAATTGCATGGCTGTATCTATATATCCTAGTCATTACCCAATGAATGTCTAGTTTCTAGTATGGCGATCCAAGATTTAAATTATTAGAAAAATGTTTGTTTTCTATAAAATATAATATATTCTATCTTTTTCTTGTAAATATTTCTGTTTACGTGTATTTGAAATAAATAAAATAAAAAATAAAGTCCGCTGCGTCTCATCTTATTTGCTGTTTTCGTAAAATAATAAAATAAATTACTATTCCTTGCCAAGTTATCACATATCCCTATATATTTATGGGTATGAGTAACTTGAACTCCCATTTGATGCGAAAAAGTACCTATATCAAACGGTACTTTGTGGTAAGTTTACAAAGTAGGAGCTGATATATATATTTTAAGTTTTTTAGATTATTCATATTTTCACTGCCGGTCGGCAATGTCTTAAAAATTTTGATATTTAGTAAATAAGATGATAGAATCTATACTATAAAAAATTGTCAAATAGCCTAATGTTTAACAAGTACTTATACTATAAATTGAATTTATTTAAATTATATAAAAAAAATGTTTTTTTCAAAAAAGTTGTATGAAGAAATAATAAGTAGATTTATACTGTTTTTTTAGCGTTTTTAAAGATGATAAATTTTTAATTTCTTTCCAGGTAAGTATTAATTGAATATCAAGAACAATGGTATCTAACAAAAGGGAGAATCGTATCTAAGTGACGTGCCTTCGATTTGACTTTTAACAGTGGTAAGAGACTAAGTTTAATTTAAGTTTACCTGGCATTTAAATCTATACGTATACAAAATACATAAAATATCTTCTATGTATACTACGTATGAAAATAACAAAGGTGAATGCGATCATTTTTCGATGCGTGAAATCGAGTCTGTTTGCGTAAAGTTTAGTGCCGTTTCTGAATCCTAATGCTTCCGCCATTTTTTTTTCACATAGATACTTCCAAAAGAATTTTAACTTTCTTCAAAAGGTGGTATGCAACGCATACCTGTTTCACATTAAATACAATATTTCGACAACAAAATTAATTTATTATCCATTCCAAAAGTTAAGTAAGTATACGAAATCCATTGCAAAAATAAACAACACTTTACATAGATAAGTGACTGATAAGATCAAGATTGGGTTGGACATACGTCTGTCTAACTCCACTCCAACAAAAAGTATTGCAGTAGGTATTAGTATTATGTAGTTCGTCCGTGATCGAGGCTCAGCAAAACAAATTATACTAAAAGAAAGAAAAATAAAGTTATTTATTTATAAGGAATTCCTTTTACTTCTTTAAAGGTATTTACTTCTATACCATAAGATAGAACTGCCTTTTTGTTTTTATTTTCCTATCGCGGGTCTACGGGAAGAAATTTCTATATATAGAAATAAGTAGAACCCTTGTATGTACTAAATTTCCTAATTTTAAGTGTCCTTTGTTTGTATTTGAAGTGTACATGAATTAAATAAATAAATAGAAAATTATTCTTTAAACATTGGTATAAGCAATAAGTATGAGAGTGCAATGTTTTTCCACAATTGTTTTCTTTATACCTTAGCCATATATAGCATAAGTAGCTTGTGTTTGTATTTTTTTTTGTAGTGCGGCTGTGACAAGGTTACAGAAGTAAAGACTATAAGACTTTTGGTCTCAACACTAGATATTTATTTCCTTTGTAATAAGTGCGATATTAGGTAGGGGATCCCTAAGGCTCCTGTTAAGAAAATATTTATCTGTTTCGTAAGTTACCCTCATTTATATCCGCCGGTACAACACGGAGTATATTACATTAGCCACGCGATAAAGTTGAGTTTACACTAAAGTGCAAGAATGTGAGTAATATTATAAAGTGATGTTATGATAGATTGATTAAAAGAGCATGAAATGTTAATCACTTTAATTTTAACATTATAAGATGGATTTTTCACTATAATTAGATTGTTATCTGGTTTCTGACTTAGAAATATATCACCACCTTATAGGATATTGTAAAAGTAAATAATACAAAAATTCATTGTTTCTCAATTCTATAGGGGCATCGGACCTGCGCTTGAGTTGCCAGATTTAATGTTTACAAATCTGTAGGGCTACGCTCAAAAAATTCGTAAAAGTCTTTAAAAAAGAATTAAAATTAGAGACTTTTTAAACTATTAAGACTATTTTAACTAGACTATTAAGACTATTTTAGACAAAGAAAGAGATAATTTTTATTAATTTATCATTATTGCTGTTCCTCAGTACGATGATCCAACTAAACGAATAGTTCCGTTTTACGTAGTTTTTGAACTAAAATGGTATGATATAAATGAAGTAAAGAACAAAAAATGTAGATCTTAGGACTGATTTTTTTACATTTTATTAACCGCAATATTTCAAAGAAAATTTATAGTACCTAAGTATTGTTTGGGTCGGGTATGAAACTGATCAAAATCCGTAGACCTATTACTGTCGACTAAATGCCGTATGTACACCAGGCCTAAAGTCCGTAAATCTAAATACAAATTCCAGTAAAAAAAATATGCCAAGTTTTTAAAGATTGAGTTCCAAAGCATTCCAGGTTAGGATGCAACTGGACATCTTCTTTTATTTGAAGAGGTACTGGATAGTCATAATATTAACCATTTCACAAAACAGGTGGTTATTAAGTAGTATGCTTATTTTTTACCTATATCATTCTACCACTTCTGCGTGCTAAAACTTGCTCCAAGTAGACTCCTAATAAATGAGTTGAGATCTTGTGTCAAGAAACCTTAATAAAGTCTTGTAAAAGATCTTCTTCAATCTGTTTCTATTTTGCTTCCCATGATTGATTGATTTTTATTTTTGTCATGTATTGATTTAAAAGAACTCCTTTTGTTGTTATTTATATACATTTTGTAGTGTGGATTCGTTTTCCTAAATTCTGTTATTATTTTATACATTCGATATTCGAAATTACTTGAAATTGCATATTCCACGATTTTTTGTTTTGATTTGAACAAAACCCTTTTCTACAAATGATTTTACTTGCTAATGAGCAATAAAATTATGCGTAAAATTATAATTGTTATCGTACCCTCCGACGAGGGCCTGATTTCTAGTTAAAATGATAAATAATACTTTGTCGAAATCATACTTCCATAATATTTATTTTTATTTACTATTTAATTTTGCGTTTTTTTAAATATAAACCAAAACCGAATAGTTATCTTTTATGTGTAAATATAAGCGACAAGTTTGGGTTCTTGCTTGATAACAGTCTCACTTCGGCCATTTATTTACTATTATTTGTTATGATTGCTATTGTGTGTACTTAATTATAACATGAGGATATAAATAAGAAATTATAACAACGTACAGAAAAATATTTTTTTTTTTTTTTACAAATCGATAAGAATGTAGACTGTTCATTAGAATGTTCATATATTCATCATCCTGTGAATTTTAAAGAAGTTTGAAACAATGTACTTAATATAAAATCTAAACTTGTAACATGTTGATGAAGTTTGCTGAGCGCAGCCCATTAAATATTTCATGTGATAGGTAGTGCAGGTACCTACTTCATTGAGTTTACCTTCGAAGTTGGAACATGCAGTGCCGTCATTGTAGCCGGCTGTAAGATCGTTGAATAGTGGATAAAGCAGTGAATGAGACTATAAAGATTAAAGTTTACCGTGTGTTAAGTTAGTTCGCCGCACAGAGGTTCCCCGGCGACTTAAAATAGGGATTGCACAGAGGGATTTTACAGTCATATTTGTTTCGTTGCCTTGGGTCTACTGAAAAATAATTTCTTATTCTTTCAAAAGGTAATTAAAGCAAAGTATACTTGTTGGCATTACTTTACGGTCGGCGTAGATTGATGTGCCTTTTTTTTGTTTTGACATTGTAATTTTTTGATAACTGAAAGCGACAATTTTTTTAAGCATACCTTAAATTATTCCAAAACGCCAATTATGGCAGAATATGTTTGCACTACCTATCTGTACCCACCACCATTATTATTGGTACATTAGCATTTTAAGCATTAGAGCAAGATATAAAGAAATAAAAAAGTAAAGTGTTAATTCCTTTTTTTTTATAGTAGGTACCCAACGAATAGTGCAAAAACAACGCTATTTAAACCATAGTTTAAAGACGTTAAGTAGGAAGAACAAAGTTAAAGACATTGCATTTTACGTTAAATCCAGGCACAAAGCTATGTTTCTGAGAATACTGTCATGAGAGTGATCTACGTCTACAATTTGCTATAGATCTAATAAGCCATCAATGTCGTCATCCCTAATACATCAGTGAGAGCGATTAGACGTCTTTCAGCACGTTCGCTTTGATAAATACTTAACCGCGCTGAGTGCGCGGTATGCGAGGAATTTAAGGCACTGGGCGCGGGGTGTGCGCGGCAGGGGCGCCCGCCCAGCGCTCAGTCGGCCACGGCTTGCCGCCCGCGAGCGAGCTAGCCCTGTATTGCTTCGCGCCTCAACTCTGCGAAACATCGCTACTTCGCGGTATCGCTTCCATATCGCAAGTTTCGCATACGGAAATTTTGACTCACTTATTGCGCTGACAAACATACCACCATGTGCGTCCACGAGGACGCTGCCGCCGGCTGATCACCTGCACAGGCACATTTCATCACCACGTGCACTTGTAAGTACATACTTTAAGATTTTTATTCTATTCATTTTATTAATTGTAATTAACTATATTTAATAAGCAACTGCCTCTATGAAAAACTAACCAACCAATAAATTACGTTGAACTAAATTTGTAATAAACTCTTAATAATTTATGCGTTCCAATTTCGTATTGTCTTGTAACGGCGTCCTTTCATTTGATAATAAACTATACGAATTTATTTCTTATCTGGGAGGGTTAAATTGAAATGTCAATGAGATTTGCTAGGTTGACCCAAGGGTTTCGGGTCCAGAACAATTTGTCCCTCGTTCATAAGTTTATAAGTGCTCTAAGCACGTGTAAGTATTTATGGAGCAAATTTACAACTTGTTAGAGACATCAGCAACAGTTGCTGACAATTGCACACATATAATAAAATAAAATTTATAATAAAATAAAATTTTATTAATTTTATAAAATTTGTGTGTACTAACTAGCTGTTGCCCGTGGCTCCGCGTGGGACTCAGTTATATTCCGCCCAAATGTAGCCTCTGTTACCCCCGACCCTTAACTATATCCATGATACCAAATTTCAAAATCCATCAGATTCAGCTGTAAAAGCGTAAAAGACAACAAACAGGCAGATTGACAGGCAAACTTTCGCATTTATTATATCATATAGATTTCTTGGTGGTTTAAAAGATATATCAAGTCACATTTACCCAAAAAGATGGGATCATGTTCAAAAATATGGAAAAGTAACTAATAAGGAATTTTCAATGTTTTAATGTTAAAAATTCTTTATTTGTTAAATCAGTTTTTTTTTCAATATAAATAGTAAACCTAGTAACAATACGGGAACGAAAAAAAAAAAACAAAGAGCCACTTATATTTGTAAGTAGAATAAAATGTTTACAAATATTGAATTGTGTTCCCACCTGATGCTCGCAAATATTCGGGCCATTAACAAACATAATGTACAAAGCGTTCCGCAGATCTACGCCTTTGCTGTTTTCGATTCGAGTTCCAAAGGTTGATACATTTCATTGTTATCCTGCTTAATGAGCGTGAAATTGAATATCAACAATGATTTCGTGAATGTCGACACGTTCGTCATTAAAGCACCCACATGCACGTCTATTAGTTAAATATGCGAACATAATGTTTATCTAAGCTTTAAATTTCGTAAATAGTACATATTTCGAAATTATAGAGTGATTATGAAAATATAAAAAGAAGGCTTTACGTTCTTACGGCGGCATTAGAAGTATTTGATTGTTGTTGGAATGTATTGTTACTATAGGTAAAGATATTATAGTTATTATGAATCTTTGGAACAACAAAACATATTACTATTTTGTCATAGATAACCCATTTGGTACAAATTTTGTAAACATATGATTATCTATTAGTTGTCTTGGCCATGATATGAGCTTTGTTAGTTTTGCTTTTATGTCGGTTGCACTAGAGCCTGTCATATTATAAACTTGCTGGAGCCCGCGGCTTGGGAAGCATGGGGCTCGGTTAGGTACATCACGCTCAAAATGAGCCTATGCTTGACCCTTGGTCCTTAACAATATCCATACCAAAGTTCATATAAATCGGTCTAGCGGTTTAGCCATGAAAACTATATATAATAATGATTTCTGAGATGGTAATTATAATGTTTAGAACTAAAGCAATTATTCACAGGTTCTATGACTTCCAAAGTATTTATTTTGGAAAGGAATTTCCCTTTTGTGTTGCACTAATATTATATTATATCTATGTACTTAGCTTATGAGGATATTAATTTGTAATATAAATTGCCCTTTCTCTCTCGAAACTGTAGATAGGTACTATAAATAATACACTATTTCAATACATCAATATTTTGTGTCGGTCAATTCAAAGTTCATACAAATTAAATAAATGTAATGTTTACAGCTAACAATAGGCCGACATACCATCATGGCTATTTCTAGTATATTTTAGGATCGAGTAGGTAGGCAGAAGATATGTTTCACAAACTGGACTATAAAACTGAATATAACTCCGAATTTCACCGGAAAGAATACGAGCATCGTTTCGACTAAATATTTACCCACGTTAAACTAAAAACGTACTGTTATTGCATCTAACACGCACGCTTTCAACACATTCATATTTTATGCTTTTAAAATAGTAATAATATTATTATATCTTAGTTGATTCCTTATTACTTAATGACGATATCATTGTAATTTATAGAACAACTTCGTTCTCGCACTATCTCATAAATTATTTCACCCGACAAATCTTAAATATTTTAACTATTTCTGGAGGATAATAGCACATATGGGATATTACTTTCAGGAAACGGTCTTAGTTCTGCAGCGTTTCGTATCGTTCGTTTACAATTTCTGTGCTAGAGAGGCCCTCTGAGAGTCTTTTAAGCAAATTGGAGCGTTGAGTTTTATATCGCATGTATGTTACACATCACTATTATCGTATATATAAAATACTTGTATTACTCGTATTTGTAAGGTAAACTAAACTGTAGAGATTACATAACGAAATTTGACTTGGAATTATTATGGTTATTTCTGACATAGCTACTTTATTAATCCATTTGCCTTGATTTATATACATGATATTGGCATTATATTATATACATTATTGACTTGAAAGTGCCGTTCACAAATATTATGTTATGAATTAATTGTTGTGCAAGTAACACCGGATGTCTTAAAATTGTAGGTTTTTACTGGTACCTACTAGGGGGATAAATCCACATATAAATCAGTGTCAGTTGTACCATCAATGGTACTGTCCAATGGTACAGGTGGTCCGGCGGGATCTCCAATTGTATTTCAAATGTAAATTTCTTAAATAATTACAACAAACAAACAACACCTTTTAGGATTTTTTTTATATAAAGTTCAACATCAAAAAAGGAGGATTTACTTACCTACATCATTTAACAAATATATATTAAATAGGTTCATATTAGACGGAATTCGCGACAATTATTAAAACATAATATTCAAACAGCCGAATTGAAAACCTTATTTTTAGAAGTCGGTCGAAAATGGTACATGTTATGTACCATTTTCATGTATATAGTCACAGAATACAAATACAATCAAATTACTTACATATGGCTAACTTTTGTTAAAGTCTATAATCTGATTTAATATTTGATCGATACATACTTGTAGATAGACGGAAGTTCTGTACGATTGACTGAGCAAACGAAAATTTATTTTCGTATATTCAAATAACGAAAATGCTGCTTTTGACTACGTTATATTCAAATTCCTTTGTGGTGGGTTTGTGTTCATGAACAATATCAAACAATCTAGTTTCCTGATACAGACTACAGTTTTCTCGCTTCTGTAGCCTTAGGGCCTCAAGCTTTGTTGATGTGAATTAGTTGTATGATTACGTTTTGATGCCATAAATATTAAGAACAAGAAAGGAAATTTTGCACATTTATTTATTTAATCTTTATTGCACTTTAAAAAACATATAAGTGGACTTAATGCCAAAATGCATTCTCTGCCAGTGAAACCTTACATTTTAACATTCGAATCTATCAATCCTTGTAAACGATAGACAATAGTTTATTTTTGAGTCTTCTTTAAGTTACTTAGTAATAACCTTACACACTAAGTATTTCTAAGTAAGTTTGATTTCTCCGTAAATGAGCTAAAACAATGTTCCCGTTTTGTTTAGATTGTAATACGATTCTATTATTTTCTTTTGTTATATTTGAGAATGCGTATATAAAGAGAATAGAAGTATTATATCATTGAACCCCTTCAGGCGTCTATCAGAGCTTTCCATATCTCTTGATGTAAGCCGTCGCATGTAGAAGCTGGCTATTGTTATCTATTGGATGTAAGAGCGGATGAGCCAAGCGAGTATTCAGATGAATATAGAACAGCTTAGATTATGCTATAGATACTTTGCGTGACATTGTTTCGTGATGCGATACGCCGAAATAGGAAAATTCAAATGTCGCCAGGAATTCTATTCATTTGTTATTATTGTTGTGAATATTTTTACATAATATTTAAAAGGAATTATGCATTTTTGAGAATTGAATAAAAATCAGGAGCTCTGACTACTGACCGTAAATATGAATAATCCTAGAAACTACGGATAAAATGAGACTCAACTCAGTCCTTGATACTAATCAATAGCTCTTTGGAACAATTTGTAAAAAAAAGAGATTGAGTCAGCGGATTATGGCAAGAAATTATAATGTGAACACATCTAAAATTATTATAGGTACTATGTGTCTGTTTGTTTCGCTCTCGCAGCTGAATAGTTGAATCTATCTGTCTAAACTTGATATTCGGATAGATTAGATTTAGAGATAGGTATTACAATTCAGTGACATTGAAATCTAATATCCATAAACATAATGAACAAAAATCTTATATAATCTTATAAGTATTGCAAAATTGTGTCCGTCAGAGGCCCTGATATCGTAAGCATATGCTTTTCTCCGTATCATTTTGCCTATGTCAATATAGTGATGAAATAATTTTTCAAATAGTACTTGCAGTAGCTCCAAAGTACTTTTTACATATATACACTCGCAAAACTATATTACACATACGTTTTTACGCGTCCCATTTCCGCTGTCAGCAAAATGTGTTTATCATCCATCTGCCATCAATTTAAGCATTTCGTTATAGATAATTTAGGCAAATTCTAATACAAATTTTCATTGGATAGTATATTGTACTAAAGTACTTTATTATTAAAATATCTCAAATATATCTCAGATATGATAAAAAATAACAGAATCTATGTGCATGCGAAATCTTACGGCTGGATTTACAATAACTATCGTTTCATAAAAAAAGTTGCTTTAATATTATAGGTTCTCTATTTCTTCTTAATATTATGCGGGTTGATCCTTAGTTCTCTACTATATATTATACCTATACGAAAGTAACTGTATTTTTTTTAAAAAATATCCAAATATTTTTTTAAATGAAATCACAATGTTTATTTGATATGCAAGGCACTTGCGTCAGTATCCGCTTAACTCGCTACCACTGTTCTACTAGCTGAGTTAATATGCCTCCCTCGTCATATATAAATCCCTCGCAATTAGGTTTTTATCCTCAAATTTCCAACAGGAACCTTTCTCGCATATAACCCGACGTGCTTGATCTCGTTAAATTTAGTTTTTCCTTACATTTGAATTTGCTAAAATAAGAAAACGATTTCCCTTTCATGGTCTTTTTCCTTTTCTCGATTTGTATTTTTATTACCTACCACTTACAGACTGGATAAAAGTTCAAGCCAGTAGCTTGGATTGTTTTTATTATACGGAATAATTTTGACTCGTGAAAGGACCTGAGGATGTTTTTATTTAATTTTATATCAAGGGTCCGAGTTTAAATATTTAATATAAGCTTCATAAAAATAATTGTGCACGTGCTTCTACCAAATTTCAAAAAAGTATGTCAGGTACGTTAAAATAAAAAATGCGTGCTAACTACATTGTCAACGCTTATTACACATACTTTGGTATTTCCAAATTACTTGCTTTGTTGAACAAGTGTAACTATACAAACATAAGTAACAGATTTGTATTTGATTTGGAAATTAATTTTAAACTTAATTATATATTACTTACTAGTATACCTACTGGCTATGTACTTGTGTAATGCCAACGCTTTTAGAAAGATGTTCTGAATCAAATTATTTTTTTATAATTTATGATTACTTATCATAACCTTTTAAGAATTTAAAAATTTAAAGCACAAAAGTATAATAAATATAAAAGCATATTGCAAAGAGGAAAACATGTTAATTAACAAAGTCATTAAAGCTCACACAAATAAAATATTGGAAGAGGAAGATTCTTTTTTATTTTATTTTTTAATAATATATAGTAGGTTCATAACTTTTTACCTTACCAGGCATAAAACATGAAGGTGTTTTGAATATGTAGAGTCATCAAGTATGTAGAGGTGATTTTAAAGTCAACTATTATGTATCTCCATTTATGTAAGTACTATATGTACACCACGAACTTTGAAAGGCACATAGGGAATCTAAGGCTATTTCATAGAGTGCAAGTCCTGTGGTGATAGCATCATATTAATGGATGTATTAAATAAGAGATAGGAGAAGTGCCTCTATCGGGAGCTTTTGAAAACGCGGTAGTCAGCAGTTAGGTTTTTAAATGCAAATCCCTTAACCGCTTCTAATGACCAAGGTAACTTAGGATTAACATACAAAATTTTATCTAAACACGCCAGCGACCGCATTTATAACTCATGGTAGAGACTAAGACTGTTCTAAGAGCATAATAATTGCCATTCAATAAATAGGCACCGCAAATCAGTCCAAGTTTGACAACAAAGGGGTTAACATTGACGTGGGTTGGTAAGGGTGTCAAGAGATGCGAACTCAGTTTCATCTTTATTTATTTATTTATTTATTCCATAACAAATACATTGTGTCGAAAATAAGTAATTAACAGTATAATCACAATTAACATAAAATTAAAAACTAAAAATAAATAATTCATTACATAGTTTTAAACCCACAAATTAAAATAAGAAAGTCAAATTTATGTATTTAATTAATCGTCATTATGTCAAAACGTCCAAATTAAATTTAAAAGTCATAATTCCAGAACTTCATTTATAATAATCATTAACAGAGTAGAAAGCTTTTTCTAAAAGGTAACACTTTAATTTTATTTTTTAAAGGGATTAAATCCCAACGTATCCTTGATATATTTTGGTAATTTATTGTAAGCCTTATATGCCTGGTACTGAGCACTATGTTTCATAATTTCTATTTGGAGCGTGATATCATTGTTGAGATGCTGTCTCCTAGTTCCTTCTCGTAACTGTTTCTCATCATCTGTTTCTAATGTTGGCAAACGTTTCTTAAGGTCTGTCAGAAGGACAAATAAATATAAACAAGGAATGGTCAAAATGCCTAGATTAGT
This sequence comes from Apomyelois bistriatella, assembly GCA_947044815.1. NCBI lineage: Eukaryota > Metazoa > Arthropoda > Insecta > Lepidoptera > Pyralidae > Apomyelois > Apomyelois bistriatella. Next base: position 8,292,065 of record OX345693.1, read on the forward strand.
AAAGTGCTCCTTACACGACTCCCAGGGTGGAATAGAATACCTACCATGGTACGAATAGCTCTCTTTTGTAGAACAAACGCTCTGAGTCGGTTATACTGATAACTGTTACCCCAAAGTTTAATACTATATCTAAATTTTGATTCCAGAAGAGTATGATACACCTTTTTTAGATGAAGTATTGAAATTTCATTTCGAAGAGTTCTTATGGCATAACAAGCCGATGAGATTGAGTCCTTCAGTGCTCCGAGCTCCTTCTTCCAATTCAGAAAATTGTCAATATGTATACCTAAAAATTTTGTGTCATTTACTATGTCAACTTTGTCTCCATTTAATTCAATGTCAAGTGTTTCGCGATTCCATGATGTCGATTTGAAAAGAATAACTTTAGTCTTATTAGTATTCAGTTTTAATTTATTGGCACTAAACCACTTGTTAAATGCATTTAGAATTATATTAATTTTATCATTAAGATTAGTAGTATTAGTATCCGAAATTACGGCATTTGTGTCATTAGCAAATAGGATCATTTTTATATCAGGGTGCAGTTTCTGTATGTATGTTACCAAGTCATTAGTAAAAATAAGAAAGAGGATAGGTCCCAAGGTCGACCCTTGTGGTACTCCCTTCCTTACTGCCAATGACTTAGATCTGACTTTAAGTTCACTGTTGTTATCATTAATTGATTTTAGTTCTACAAACTGTTTGCGATTTTCAAAGAAAGATTTGAACAAAAGAAGTATGTCGCTACGTATTCCGTAATGCTCCAGTTTTATTAACAGAGCATCTTGGTCAACCAAATCGAAAGCCGAACTTAGGTCAAGGAAGGGACTAGCAACTTTTATTTTATCATTTAAATTACTCACTATTGTGTCTATTAGTGCGTCTATGGCATCCCTAGTGCCTATATTCTTCCTATATCCATATTGGTCTTCGACTAATATGCCTTTATGAGGATTGTGCCCGTGAGATGGTTGCTATCACTTTACCATTACGTACAGTCGGTTGCAGGTAAATCTGACCCTTCTCTCAATAGCGAGACGTGTGGTATGGGCATTTCTCTGCAGTCGGCTGTACATACACTTTCACACTACGTTTACCGTTGTTACCTCATTGGTTTTAATTGTAATAAACGATCGTATTTAATAAATAATAATAGGTATGTCTGTTTTCAATTTACATACCTACTCACTTGAGGCTTGAGGCTCATTTATTTTTCTATCATCATTTACACTTTTGAACCGCATTTATTCGAATAAGGTAATTATAACTATACATATATATTATATTACAATTCATTATATATGAATTTTAATATCTTAGGTTTAATATTGTTACAAATTAGCAGTGTATCTACGAAAACTATTTACGAGTACAAACTGTTACAATATTTTTTTTTTTATACATATTTTTATTTATAAATGCTAAAGATTGCGTCTAGTGCCAACAAACTGATTCCTATCCATCCCTTTAATAATAATAACATGGATTTAAAAAAAGGCAGAAAATACATAGGCATAACAAAAATAGGTAGAGTAAATTCTGTCGTTTATTCAATTTGGGATAGATGCGAAAGGAAAGTTCAGTATGTTAGGTTTCCATTAGGTTGGTATTGTAGACTGACGCTTAATAAAATAAAACGCTTACTTTTTAGGTATGTCTAAGAGTACCTTTATTAAAACTAATGACTAGAAACCTTTTAAGGAATTTGTCAATTTTTGTCCCCAAAAGAGGCTGTGCATTGTAATTACACGAAAGCTGTTTTAGGCGCCCATTCAGTCGTAAATACTGTGCGAATCGTGTTAAATGAGTAAGAGCATTGTACAACTCAATGAGATTTCTTGTAAATGGCGATGTTCAAAAACACTTTCCTGTTTATGGGAATAACTAATTTAGAGGCTTTTGTACTGGCTCGCCCTAACGTATCAGAGTTCACCTTTACACGATTTGATTATGGTTATAATGGTATTTTGGTTAAAGTTCAGTTACACACGATTTAGAGTAAAAATATGGTTTATTTAAATATTCTTACACAGCACTACAAATGGTAATAAAAATGGTAAATGGTCAAATAATCTGGTAGAATAAATGGTAATAAAAATAGTAATGGAATACGCGGTAGAATGGTTAGATGTCGATCGGCTGACAATTGGTTGCGTACTAATGTGGAATTGTGTTTTAATTCGAAATAACGATTTCTGCTGACAGGCAGAATTGTTCGATTGCGTAGCCTCGAACATGCTCCCGAGCAGGAGATGAGAGCATCTCATAAAACAATAATCATAAACAAAACAAAAACTTAAATATCCATGAAGCAACTACATAGAAGCCTTATTAAAATAAGCATAAAATGGTTAACTGTGCAAAAAAACATAAATGGTTTTATCATGCTTCAAGAAACTAAGAAAACAATAATTGAAATAATTAAAATAAAATTTAAACTATAGTGTCCTCAACTAAAAATATCGGATTGTTCTTAGAAAAAGTGTTCATCTTTCTTTGTCCATTGTTCACATCGCGCCTAACGCTGGGCCACCGGCTGGCTAGACTTTCAAAATACGCACTTGCACGATTTGGTTCATTTGAATTTAGCTGACTCGGGCCAGCAACACTAGCAACGTTATAATTTCTGGTTGGCCTCGGGGGCGGCGCTGGTCGCGTTGACTCTAAGGGGGATCGACGGCGGGCGGCAGCGCTCCTTGAACATCGGCGGCATCGTCCGGTCTTCCACAGCCAGACAAGCACCGCGCACAAGACTGCCGCTACTATGACGTAGCTTATAATATAGTGGTGTACATCATGTGAAGATAGATCATATGAATAGCTATCATCTGGTATGTCGATTCTCTTTAAGTCGTTTATTAGATGGGAGAGCTTCTTAAAAGATGAATTCAAGCCATCATTTTCTAGAAGATCTTCATTGGTCGGCATTTTAATGTTGATTATATGGTTTATCTGGTCGATTTTTGGTATGACGATATCAGTTGTAATATTCATATGATTAGAATGGTGTTGTAGTGAGTATAAAACGAAGTCTTTTCCTTTGACTATGCATTTTTGATCCATGCTAATGACCCCTGATTGAGTCAGCTGTCGGACGGAAACATGATCGTCGCATATGATTTTAATAGAATATGTGTCACAACAGAAATATAGGTATTGTGAAGTCTGATGTAACTCTACCCATCTGTTGGTACACGTTGTTGTTTTAGTTACACACTTCTCATCTGGTTGAATCTTGGTACAAAAACTTCTATCATTTTCAATTGACAGAATTGGTTTGAGCAATTGACACATGTATGAATCTCCGTGGAGAAGACACGTGTTTAAGTCGTTGGTGGTTATCACAAAATAGAAATCTTTCTTGAGATTTACTGCAACATAATCAGATACTGGTACGATGCTGACCATGTTGTTATTTATTTGATGAGGAAGAGGCAGAATTTTGTATAATTGGTAAGTGTCTCTGCTGATAAGAGGAAAGGTAATCTCGAATATAATAAAGTTTTGGGTAACTCTCGCCTTTACCTTCAATAAATGGTAAATATATGGTAGATCTGTATCAATATTGCTCACTGGTAAGGTGAGATCGTTCAACAACTGACTGTAGATGGTTTGAAGTTCCGTCTTCAGTAATGCTGGTGGCAATAAATGTAAGCTAATCTGACCATGAGAAATATCAGTAATGGTGTCCAGCATTGTGCTTTGTAATCTTTTCAAACTTTGTAATAAGCTATTGGCAGCCATGGCAGAGAGAGTAAAATCTTGTACGAAGGACATGTTTTGGATTTCTCCCTTAAAATTAACTAAGTTTTGTTCCAAATTAATAATTTTCTTGTGAATTAATTTATGGTGTTTTAGGGTGGTTTCTTCCATTTTCTTCATCAAATTAAATTCTGACTCAATAATTGACGTCTGGTTCTTCCATAACTTGACTAGATGGTTTTGGTTAGTTTTTATGGTTTCAATATCTTTTGTATATTGTTCTGCGTAACGAGAGTCTAGTACTCCGAACAGTTCATTCGCCAAGTAGCCGACACCGTTGATAAGGCCCCGGCGCCGACGTCGTCTAGCGTGAACGTTGAAATGCTGAGTAAGTAAAAGTTCATTGTAGTATTTCAGTTCCTGATAATCGTGACGTAACTGGGATATTATCATGTTGCATGGTGATTGTTTATCAATGGTTGTACATAATTTTTCTAAATATTCATTTATTCTCATATAAGTAGCCATGCCTCCCCAATATGGAACCATGTCATAATAAACGACTAAAATCCATTTGTCTCTTATGAGCTGTATTTTGGATATGGGATCAAAATACAGCGTTTGGTTTTTAGGCAACTCATGAAGGTTATATGATGCATTAGTTGGTGAAATTATTATGGTCATAAAAAACAGTAAAGCAGAGGCTATGGTCATAAAAGTAAATCCCTTTTTTCGTCGTCTTCTCTCTTCTGGTTCTGGTTCATCATATATTTGGTTAGTTGGTTCTTCATTTGGTACTGGTTCTGGTTCTGATGAATAGTTAGTTTGTGGTATTGGTAATAAGGATAATTTGTTAATTGGACGTTTCAGAAATCCATTTTTGGTTTTCAGCGTGACAATCCGTACTAAGCCGTCGTCGCCCGGGTGCGTATCTACCACACGGCCCATTGCCCACTTTCCTGCTGGTAAATTGTCATCGTGAATTACAACTAAATCTCCAATGTGCAAATTCTTCTGTTCATTCTTCCATTTGGTTCGTGCGGAAAGTTGGGACAAGTATTCAGCCTTCCACCTGACCCATAAATCCTGAAATATTTTCCTGGTAAGATGCCATCTGGTTCTAGCATCCGTTTCCGTCTCTATGACTGTTAAACCTGGACTAGCTGATAGAAAATGTGCTGGTGTGAGGAATTCTAGATCTTCTGGATCTTCAGATAATGCGCAAAGGGGACGAGAGTTCAGGCAACCCTCGATCTTGGTAAGTAGAGTCGCATATTCTTCGAAGGTAAGTTTTTGGTGACCCACAACTCTTTTGAGATGGTGTTTCAAGCTTCGTACTGATCTTTCCCATAAACCCCCAGCATTAGGATTTAAAGGACAGTTAAAATGGAATTCTATTCCCATTTCTGTTACTTCGGTTAGGAAACTGTCACTGAATACTTGCTGAAGATGAGTATACTCTTCCTGCAGGACTCTGTTGGCTCCCACAAAATTGGTTCCATTGTCACAATATATATGACGTGGTGCCCCTCGCCTGGCTGCCATCCTGGTTAACGCGGCCAGAAACGCTGAGCTGGTAAGGTCGGACACTAGCTCTATATGCACGGCTTTGGTAACCATACATACAAAAATTGCTATGTAGCCCTTGGTTGTTTTTATTCCGCGTCCTTTGTTCGCCTTTATGTCGACGAATCCAGTGTAGTCGACCCCGCAGTGGAAAAACGCTTTCTCAGCATTAGCTCTGCATGATGGTAAGTCACCCATAAGTTGGTTTTGTTTTATGGGATCTTGTTTCTTACAAATAACACACTGTCTGCAAAATTTCTTGGTAGCCATGTAACCGCTGATGATCCAATATCTCTGTCTAATATTAGCTAATGTAAGGCGCACTCCTCCGTGAAAAGTTAATTCATGTGCTTCTTGAATTATAAGAGTCGTAAGACAATGGTCATGAGGCAGGATGATTGGATGTTTCATCTGAACATTTATCTCAGCCTTTCGAAGCCTTCCTCCTACACGCAGAATCCCGTCTTCATCTAATATTGGATTTAAATTTAGAATTTTACTTTTTGAGTGCACTTTCCCGTGTTTTTGTAAATAATCGAGGTCGCGTTTAAATTCAATTTGTTGAATGGTTTTGATGATTAGCAGTTTTGCGCGTCGTAGCTCGTGTATGGTGAGATATGTTGATTGAACTTTGGTTTTATATCGCAATATCCATGCAATGACACGAGTTATTTTATTTATAGAACTAAATTTATTTAATAAGTTTTCAATTATGGTATTTTCTGATAAATTAGTATGGTTAATTACGGCATAGGATTTTTTCAAAATATCTGGTTTCACTTCTAAACTGGTTTGGTACAAAGTTTCTTGGTTTTTGGTTGGTTTTTCAAATGTTAAAAGCCACTTTGGTCCTTGCCACCAAATCTCGTGACTCTTCAACTGACTGGCAGTCAACCCACGGCTTGCACAGTCAGCGGGATTCTCATTAGTACTGACATATCGCCAACAATGGGGTGGTGTTATTTTGGTAACTAATTTTACTCTATTGGAGACGAAAGTTTTCCAGCGTGCTGGATCTCCCTGTATCCATCCTAATACTGCTGTGGAATCAGTCCAACAGTAAAGTTCTATCTTACTATTTTCTGGTAAAGAGCCTTGTACTTTTTTTACAAGCTGAGATAAAAGTTGAGCCCCCATCAACTCTAATCTGGGGGTGGAAATGGTTTTGTTAAGCGGTGCTAATCTAGCCTTTGCCGCTACTAAAGTAATGGTAGAGTATTCTTGATTGGTAACCTTGCTGTAAATTACACAGGCGTAAGCTTTATTAGATGCATCACAAAAGCAGTGTAGTTGCAGTTTTTGGTTATTTTCTTTGAGTCCTAGCCATCTCTTGACTTCAATGGTTTTTAAATCTTTCAGTTCTTCTCTTAAGTTGTTCCAAGATTTGATGATGTTATCTGGTAATGTTTCATCCCATTCCATTTTAGATAGCCATACCTTTTGGAACAACAGCTTCATGGTAGTACTTAAAGGTGTCAAATTTCCTAACGGATCAAAAAGTTTGGAGATTTCTGAGAGTAGTGTTCTTTTAGTAAGTTTTGATTTTGGTTCTATTTTCATATCAAATATAAATGTATCTCTTTGTGGGTTCCATCCTAGACCTAACGTTTTGGTAGATTCCGATTCTTTGAATTCGTATGTATTTTGGTTGCATTGGTTTTTATCTAAGCCCTCTAGTAATTTTGGATCGTTTGCAGTCCATTTCCGCAGATTAAATCCGGCAGATTGCAATAAATTAATGAGATCGTCCCTTAACTTTATGCTGGTTGAGATAGAGTGACTTCCGCCGCAAAAATCATCCATATAGAATGATTCCTCTAAACATTTAGTGGCATTTGGATAGTTATGTTTTTCGTCTTTAGCTAACTGACGTAAGCACATCATAGCTAGGAATGGTGCTGGTTTGGTGCCATATGACACCGTGGTTAGATTAAATGATTGTAGTGGTTGCTTAGGACTATCTCTCCATAGAATTTTTTGGTAATCTTGGTCTTCAGGGTGTACCATTATCATTCGGAACATTTTTTCAAGGTCACTCATATAAACATATTGATATTGTCTCCATTTTAAGATGAGTTCCTGAAGATCCCGTTGTAAGTTAGGACCTTTGTGTAGGATGTCGTTTAAGCTGACCCCGGTTGATGACTTCACGCTGGCGTTGAAGACGACGCGTAAAGGAGAAGAGGTTGACTCAGCTCGAATAACACCATGGTGTGGTAAGTAGCATTCTGCTTTAGTATTTGGTTTTGATGGTCTCATATGGTTCAAGTTGTAGTACTCATTCATAAATTGCTGATAAGCAGTTTTCAATTCTATATTTTTCCCCAATTTTCTTTCTAAACTCCGAAACTGAGCTAGCGCTAATGGTTTGGTTAATCCTAATTTTTCTTTCTGGTCCGATTTAAAAGGCAATCTTACTTCGTATCTTCCGTTGTCCAATCTTCTCGTTGTTGATAAAAAATAGTTCAAACATTCTTCTTCATCCGCAGACATCTCATTTGTTTGGTTGGTAATTTCTTCGGTTTCCCAAAACCTTTTAAAGTCATCAATATTATGTAAAGCTACGTTACATTTATAAGACATGCTAATTGAGCCACATAATAGCCATCCTAACTGCGTCTGTTGCGCTATTGGTTGATTTTCATTGTCTCCTCGTAATATTCCTGATAAAAGAATTTTACTGTAGACTTCTGCACCGAGAAGTATGTCGATAGGGCGACTGGTGTTGAATTCTGGGTCTGCCAAATTAATGTTTTGTATATGTGGCCATTCTGGCAATACAAACGACTTGTTAGGTAAGTTTTTAATCAAACTGTTCATAATTAAAACATTAACATCTAAACTGAAATCATTGTAATTTGAGAAGATCTGAATATTCATAGCTCCTTTGCAATTATTTTCCTTTTCTCCGATGCCAAATACTGTTCCCTTACACTGTTCTCTTTTTAATCCTAATTTTTGGGCATATTCCTCGCTAAGAAGAGAAATTTGACTTCCCCCATCCACCAAGGCCCTCAGTAAATATTTGGTACCGTCAGCTCCCGTAACTTTGATCATAGCCGTGGCTAGTAAAATCTCTGTTATTCCGTTTGAAGAAACGTGTGACGACGACGGTGTTGGTTCCTTAGGGACGTTAGGGGTTGGTTTGAAATTATTTTTTGGTTTGGTAAGTGCCTCGTGTAATAACGTATTGTGACATCCGAGACACTTTCGACATCGCTTGGTAGAATGACATGGTTTATTAAAATGACAAATCATGCAATTTGTACAATAATTAAATTGGTTAATCATTTTTAATTTTTGTTCGTCAGCTAGGCGTAAAAATTTGTCGCAAGCCCAAAGTCCGTGTTCAGCATTACACATTGCACAATTTATTGACCTGGATACATGCATCGTTTTCATGTATGGTTTCGAATTATATTTATTATAAGTTTGGTTTGAATTATTTAAATGTCTTTTTTGGTTTGAAAAATTATTTTGGTTTGATGGTTGAGACTGTATGGTTTTTTGATTTATAGTTTCATTTTTGCGCCGGGAAGCTTCTAAAGTGGTAAATTTACTTTCCAAGAATTCCAGAAATTCTTGAAGTATTGGTAATTCTCTTGGGTTTTTGATGGACTCCATATATTCCGTGAACGATTCGCTATCTAATTTTTGCGTTAGTAAATGAACAAGAAGAGGGTCCCAAGTAGTTATATCTACTCCTAGATTTTTGATGGCATGTAGAGTTTCCTTGGTGACGTCATGCAATTTTTTAATCATTACTAAAGACTGGTGTTGCATAGTGGGAAGACCGAATAAGGTGTTTATGTGGGATGTGAATATAAGTTTTTTATTATTGTATCGATGGTTAAGTATTTCCCAGCATACGTCGTAATTGTCCGAGCTTATTTGAAGATGGTGAATAAGACGTTCGGCCTCTCCGCTTACTTTCCCCTTTAAAAACTGCATTTTTTGTGCTTTTGGTAATGATGGATTTTTGTGAATGGTCTCGGTAAATAAATCCTTGAAGGATGTCCATAGGTGGTAATTTCCATTGAAAATTGGAATATCCATCTTAGGTGTAGACTTTTCGCGGTGGGCCATAGACCACATCTTGGTATTGATGGACTTTTTTAAATCATTAAATATTTTTTCATGTTTTCCAAACTCTGATTGGTACCACAAATTTTCTTCACCGTTCTCTCCTTCTATTTCCCAATGTAAATTGTCTATTGTATTCCACCGTGTTTGTAGGTTTTTCAGAGCATCTTCGTACTCCCACTTATCCTGAATCTGGTCTATATCTATGGTATTTACGGTTCGCATGAAAGCTTTAAAATTGATGTACTGTTTTCTTAAAAGATCATTCATCTTACTGTTTCCCGACAATGATGACGAGTTTGTTTGCTGAGGTATTCCCGCATTCAATGCAGATGTTCCTGGTTCAGCTTCTGGTCTACGTGGACTCACACTTCTTTTTCTCTGGTGTTCCGAATCGCTTGGGTTTAGCGATACGGTTAATTTTTTCATGGTTTCTTCAATTAAATTCTTAATGGTCAAGTATAGTTCTTCAGTGCTCTCGTTACAATTCTTGGTAAAATAAACATGGTCAAACTCCGCAAATTCACACATTTTAATATGGTTATCCTGGTAATCTTTCCAATATTTTCCCAACAAATCCAACTTCCGTTTACAGTAATCCATGGTTTTTCTTTCTGCACCATCTTTTTTAAAATTGGTTAAAAGTTTCTTTAATGCTTCATAAATTTCAGTTTGGTTAAAAAAATAGTTATCCATTTTGGTGACAATGGTAATTTATCAAGCAAAAGAAAAATATAAAAATATGGTTTGGTCTGACCTTGACGTCTCCTTCCAGCTCACACTCATACAGCTACTCACTGCAATCCAATGGTTAGGCACTGGTGTTTGAGAACTTCAATTAACGTAAATAAAGCCTTTTTTTTTTTTTTTGCACTTCACTCACGAAACGAAGCCCTTTTTAATATGTCGAAGGACCACATGTACTGGCTCGCCCTAACGTATCAGAGTTCACCTTTACACGATTTGATTATGGTTATAATGGTATTTTGGTTAAAGTTCAGTTACACACGATTTAGAGTAAAAATATGGTTTATTTAAATATTCTTACACAGCACTACAAATGGTAATAAAAATGGTAAATGGTCAAATAATCTGGTAGAATAAATGGTAATAAAAATAGTAATGGAATACGCGGTAGAATGGTTAGATGTCGATCGGCTGACAATTGGTTGCGTACTAATGTGGAATTGTGTTTTAATTCGAAATAACGATTTCTGCTGACAGGCAGAATTGTTCGATTGCGTAGCCTCGAACAGCTTTGATTATTTTTTCTTAATAGTCAAAGGTTAGAGGAAATGTATTAACAGATTTCAGTTCAGTTGATGTTAGAAAATTAAAATTAAAGTAATAACGCAAAATTTTCATCAAATAAAAACGTAAGACTTCAACTCTACACAATACACATCTAATACATTTGTAGCAATGTCCTTGACATTTACGAATTAAAAGAATATAATGGTTGTGATGGTTACTGCCGCAAAAGACGACTGCCTATATACAAGCCTCGAAGATAAATATTCTCACACCGTTCGCACAAATTAGAGGCAAAACAGAATATTTCATCAATTTATAATTAAAAAAAAAACACTTTTGAAATATACGTAAATTTTCAGGACAACTATTAATTAGTGTCTTGTCTAAGAACTGTTTAAGACTTTGAACGCCCAGAGGCCCACCAACAAACAATTATAAAACTATTTACGATTACCTACGGCGTTTTAATTCATTCATTATAGAATTTAATCTTTCTATCAGTACTAAAATATATATTACCGACTAAAAGTGACGGAATAAAAAGTATGAATGACTATTCTCTATTCATCCTTTTCATTTTTCTTGATTAAGAATCATTAAAAATGACTGATATTTTTCATAGTTTGGAAACTCTGGAATATAGTACTATATTAAATAAATATAAGCTGTAATAATCATACATACATACATACATACATATCATCACGCCTGTACATCACAACTCATTTCTTTCCACTCTATCATAGGCCTTCTCCAAGTCCACGAAAGCGCAACAAACTCTTTGGCCTTTAGCCAAAAATTTTTCAGTGATGCATCGTAAGGAGAATACTTGGTCCGTACATCCCATCCCCTTTCTAAATCCTGCTTGTACACCCCATATCTTATCTTCCGTCTCTTTCACAATCCTTTCACTCAGAATCTTTGCATACAGTTTGCCGACAACGCTAGGAAGACTAATGCCTCGTTAGTTTTTACACTCTTTTACACCAATCCTTTGGTACAACTCCTTTTTTCCAGCACAAATTGAAAAGGAGACATAACTGAGTAGCCAGGATGCCCTGTCCAGCCTTAAGCATTTCGACGGTAATTCTATCATAACCCGCAGACTTTCCCATTTTCATTTTATTCAGTCCATTCACAACTTCGTCCATTATTATTTCATCCTTACATTTTTCTTTATCATAACTTCCTTCAGTAAGCACACCTCGGTTTTCATCTCTTTCATACAATCCCTCAAAATATTCTTTCCAGCCATTCAAAACACACTGTTCTCCATTCAATATATCTCCATTCTTATCTCTTATCTTATGCAGCAGCCTTTTTTATAGACTTCCAAAAATATTTTAAATTACTTTTGAAGTCCCGGGTCAACCTTTCATCAAATTAATCTTTTTGTTGTTGTTTCTTCTTGTTTACAATTTCTTTCACACTGACATTCATTTTCTTGTATTCCATTTTGGCCATCTTCACTTCTACTTCCGTCGCTTTCTTATTCTTAACGTCAGCTCGTACAGCTAAAAGATCCTTCCATGCTTTTTTCTTTGCAATGACCATTTCCTGAACCTCTCTATCCCACCATACATTCCTCGTATCATTTCCATATTCCTTCCTTTATAATTTTCCAAATGTTTTCAATTTCACTTTCACTATCTATTACTTCAAACTTTTCTACTAATAACTTTATGTACTCTTTTTTCGTTCCATCATCATCCAATTTTTCTACTTTTATTCTTTTTAACTCATTAGGGGATTCATTTTTGTAGTACCGCCAGGTTTTGAAAATTCCTTTAAGCCTACATATAACTAAGTAGTGGTCTGTATTTAATCAATAATTAAATTATAGTTCCATATAGTTACAAATTGCAAAACTGCTAAAAGTGGCCGTTTTAGCAATAATGCAATTTGTAACAATAGGGAATTATAATTTAATATGTTTAAAATTAACTTCAGATCCAGAACCTTAATTGCAGCAGAGGGATTTTTGATAACTTGTGTTTTCAGTGAGTAATGATTTTTAAATGACGGTGGCGCTAGTGTTCACCGAGGTATCACCTTAAGTATAATAACTATTACACTTTAAAATCATTCACGATAAACAAAGGCAGATTCTGAATTTGCAGCGAACATTAGTTTAGACTGAAGGTTCCACTGTATTTCCCACGGCCAACAGCAACGAGCGCTCTACATAATGAGATATTATGATTAAGATACATTGGGTCTTTTTATTTTTCCAAATGCGGTTGTGTACTAATTTTGACCATAAATTCCTATCGCTCTGAACATACCTAGTCTTGAAACCCATAAAATGTTATTATTTTTTAGTAATGTTTCTATATGCATGATGTATCTGTGTGGACACTGTAAGATCTCTAATTTTTGAATAGTATATAGTGTATGTGTGCTCTCATTATTTTGTGTCCTTCGTTAGTGGGTGCCTCACAATCGCACCTATGTATGAGCCTCTCATTAGAGCATCCTTGACGATGCCGCAACGACGCCATGACTCTTCAATCTTTGACGCCCCGACCCAATATCTTTTTATTTCCCTTTGTTACAATAGATTGGTGATTTGTCGGAGTTTTATAGTTAACTAGCTGTTTTCCGCGGTTCCGACGGAATTGGTTATATGGCACCCAAAAGTAGCCTATGTTTGAACCCTGGTTTTTAACTATACCCCTTATCCAACAAAATTTCATCGAAATTAGTCCAGCGGTTTAGCCGTGAAAGCGTAACAGGCAGACAGAATTTCACATTTATAATATTAGTATGGATTTATTTGACGTGGACTGTGTTCTGTGTTGGATATATACTGACCATAAAGTAAATATATGAATATGTATACAGTGTGAATATGTATACTGATATTATTTAAAACAATATTGTACAATGAATGTCCAATCAATACCATATTTTTTGCTCAACACAAATGACCAACTGTTATCTTTGGTCAGCCTTTTCTAATTTATATAGGAAGAGTCAAGTAACTATACTTTTGTTAGTATCCTCTTGTCCAGGTAGTCTGTAGATCAAACTTTCCCTACTGTACCTCTCTCTGAATGTTTCTAATAACTGGTGATTTGTCTGCTTCTTGTGCGCTCTATTAGGTGTGCTGGGGGCTAAGCCAACGTTACAATGTCATTTTATGTCAAACCCATAAATTTTGTTTTTGTCGACATAAGTTAACGTTTTAGAATTGTAACTTTGGCTAAGCAACCAGGTCAGTCAATGGCTCGTTTAGTCATAGCGCGTGCCATTACCGATAGATTTAATCAATTGCTATATTACTCGTAGTTGTAATGATCGATAATAAAAATATGACCAAAAAAAAATGTTTTGTTGTTTTTTGTGCGGCAAACTCATAGCTCTCGGAAACGGATAGTATCAAGAGATATGGAGTTTATCTAGATTATTACAATTTTTTTATTTTTCTCTGAAAACAATGGTGTGTTTTGACTATATATTATTTTTGCAAAATTAATATCAGAGTTGACTAGACAAGACAAGACAAGAGAAAAATTCTTTATTGCACTAGTAAAAATATACAATAAGGAAATTACAAACATTGATAATACAACTTTTTTTTGTTGAACATATAAGGAAATCAAGGTGTTTTGTGTTAGTCTACACTTGTATTAGTTAGTAGGTATTTTAAATAGTATTTACAGCTAGCCTAAGTTTTAGTTATTATTAACGCATTGCCCACTACCTAGCACGGGTTGGGGTCAAGACCCATGGGGACCTTTTGCGCAGATTCTGATCTACGGAATAGACAGGATAATCGTTTAGGCTTGTTTTCAGAAATTCCCGCGTGAACCCTTGTCATTAGTTATATAATAATATAATCTCTTTTGTAAAATTATAACTAAGTTGTAGGTTATTTTTAAGTCCCCAATTAAGAAATGCGTTTAAAGACTACAACATATGTTTTACAATATTATTGGGCCATAGAATTTTAAGCATAGCGTACTTCTTCGTAGTTTGTTTTCGAAAGCGTTTATCTTGTTTAGGTAAGCACTCAAATCCGACATGGAAACGCTCTTCGCAGGTTTAATGTCTATTAGATAACACCATTTGTAAATTTCACTACTCGTAGGCCGAATAAAATAATATATCGCTTTTGGAAGAACCCAACTAAACAAATGGTACGTACGTATTCGGAGTTTTAGTATAATGTTCTAATTCTTTATTCAATACCACTCTACCTCCAGCCAGGGAGTCGTAAAAGACAATCCGCATCGGAGAGGTCTGACATATTGTGGTGACTGTGTGGATTCGTTAACAACTGGATTTTGGTACTTTATAACTTTTTATTTTCTGAATATAGTACTCTGTTTAATCTATTTATCTCTCTTAGCGTTTTACGGGTTGCGTCCTCGCCTATTTGCCACTGTTTTATGTCCTGAATGGCCCTGTACTGATGATGTTAAATGAAAGTGTTAAACTGTTTAGTAGTTACGGCTGAAAATAGAGATAGTTTTTGCATTGGACATATTTAGAATTGAAAAACACAATACTTTGCTTTTCTTGTTAAATAAATTTATAAATAAATTATGCATCGCTATATTGCTCAGTAATTTTGTAAGAGCAAGTAAAAGTCAGTCAAAAGTAAAAGTAAATATTAGATTGTTGGTTAGCAATCTCCATTTTTGTACTTTTTGTTAAAAGCAACGTGTCCTTAATTGCCCTACTTTTCGGGCGGAGACCTTTCTTCGTAAAACTCAATATCATGTTCATGACAAAATGAAATTGGTCTTACAGGGTTAATAGGACCAATCCAGCTTCATTTATTATTTACTTGGAGCTTGAAATACATTCATCAAATGCTAAATTAGCTTATTTTAAGAGAAGATATATTATTCTTAATTAGTTTTTAATAATATGAATACCCTACCTAGTAATAATATACGAGCGTTAATAAGAATTCTTAAATACAATTTTAATATATTTTGTTTTAATTAATAATTAATGTCATATTAAAAAGGTGGAATGTGTGTTTAACCTTAATATTAACATGAGTAAGAATACTATAAGTATATGTAATTTTGCAAAAAATTACGTAATATTTTGTTTAAGAATAGCGAAATATATGTTTATTGAAGGGGCACTTTCCATAACGTGTTGTCCAAAGTTGATACAGTGGAGTAACGCGCTGACGTAAATATTGCTTTATAGTTCAAGCTGACGTTAACTGAGCTCTCGTCACAAATAGACATAATACGGAAGATATGGCAAACATACACTATTATAAAATTATATCACCATTATCCTGGTAAGTTCCAGGATTTTTAGTGCATCTAATATTGTCGTTATAATTTATTTATCCTGTAAACAAAATATAAATATAATAAGATTGGTACTAAATAGTTTATTTATCATTATATTATTTAATACAATAGGCGAATGCGAAGCAATTGGTCTAACATTGCAAATGGGATAAGCAAATAATGATGTCCATATTAAAAGAGTATGCCAAATTATATGTAAAAAGAAAATTAAAATAAAAAATCTAAATAAATCTATAATCTAAATATCAACTTTTAGAAAAAAATCTAACAAATTTAGAGGCGCTTCTGTAAGCTCATCATTCTATGCTCCTGCCCAGCTGAATGCAGCCCGCTCTAAATATATCTTAACAGTTTCACTTTGTATTACAAAGCGCCGTCGATACTGAAGATCGTGATAGAAAACTACATCCGCAATCATTCAGCTGCTGTAGAATGTTTGTCGAGATGTATGAAAATTAGGTATATTATATAAAAGTGAAAGGTCACTGACCCATTTAGATGATAAGCCAGTGAAAAACAGAACCTCGAAAATGAAGAATACTTGACCTATAAAGTTGAAATAGTTGTTGAGTGGAGTTTATTGTTAGGAGGCGTCAGTTATAAACGTATTTAGCTTATATTCCCAAACTAAATTACCGAGATATAACGGCAGCTGAGTACTAGTAGGTGCTAGTACTCCATCTAATTAAATCATGTCTTCCCCAATAATTTATCTATGGGTAGACATCTAGAAACATGTGAAAAGTATGCTAGGAAGTAATTTGAATTGACAGTCCTTTTTATTAATGGTTAACGCGTTTAGTTATTATAGATCGAATTTCTCGGTATCTAAATTATTGGACATAACAGCCCTGATAAAATCTCCAATAGCTAGCTGTTCTACATCACAATAGTACTACCAATTCCATTTGAATACCTATTATGTTCAAAATTTCATCTGCCATAGCGATTCAATTTCATAAACAATTTTCCTTTATACAAAATGACGTTGAAAAACGCGGATCCTATTTCATTTGTCAAACAAACTTTCTCTCTTTTTTACTTTATCGTCGTTTTGTAGGTATCATGTGAAAGTTGAAATGTGTTCAGTCTTTTAGTTAAGGAGTTATAGAACTCTTCTTACATCTAGATTGGAGAAGCGCAGGTGCTTTGGCAAACTGATACTCGGAAGAAATAAAGACACGGGTGCCAGAACTAAGCAGTTGTTTCTCGGTTCCGATACTTTTGTTTTACTGACTTGCGAAACTTTGATATATGCGCCGTCTACGTGCCTAACCAACATTGTACAGATAAAGTTCTTGATTTTTTATTTCTATTTAACGAGTCTTGATAACCCTGATCTACTTTCTCAAATAGGACTTTTGATTAATTCTCGTATTCATTTAAGACGTCAAGCTATTTTTATGTGCCCTAGCATAGGACTACTTAATTATTTCCACACCAGTTTCGACTAGAATTTTCATCAGTAGGTAATAATAAAATATTTACTGAGTTAGACATCCTACTAAATGTTGTTTCAAAGCGGAAGTAATTAAAAATGTTTCGGAAGGGGAGTGAATGATTGCAATAAAGATGAGCTTTGAGAAACTTTTATAGCTATTGATTTTAACTAGAAATTAAAAAACAATATTCTGCAAAATACACCACTTTTGCAGTAAATTTGGTTTTCAATCTTTAATACTCTCAGTTACGAAATGGGACAGAAGAACCAGACCCTACACCAGTGGCCGTTTTGGTACTTAAGTATATTTATCATGTTTACAGTAAAATATAATTAGGAATAAATCACATATAGAGCCCCAAAGTAAGTTCGAGTTTTGTGGGTTACTAACTCAATGATTCTAGATAGATAAACATCCAAGACCCAGACCAATCAAAAAATATAATCTGTATAAAATAATATAATTTTTCATCTTGACATGACCGGGGCTCGAACCCGGGACGTGCATGTTAACATACACCACGGAGGTTGTTTAAGAATAGATAGTTATCGGATAAAACTAATATCATTTGATTGAATAGTAAATGTTAATAAAGTCTATTATTAGTCTAACTTACTTACAAAATATATTATTGGCCCATATCTATCTTCATTAAACGCTATTAATTTCATCAAATAAATAATGTTAACGGGCTGCAAAAGATTTCTACATATTTAATTTTATAATCATTAAGATTTTTTTTTATAAATTGTACATATTTCCAATTTCATTATTTTTAACTTTTACATATACCGAGAAATATTTAACAGCAATCAGCAATATTATACGTTATTTTACGAAGAGGGATGATATTGATTTCGTGATTTTTCGTAATTTTACCCATAAATTTTATAGTACTTAGTAATAAACGATTTAACAATAAACAAGTATTTCTCTAAATCTAAAGGATAACATTGTCATAGTTTATACGACTAATAGGACGCGAGACGCCAAGAAATCATTTGATCGTCTTATTTACTCGGCTTACAGTGTTTGGGAGAGACATTATTATTAATAAATTGATTCGCGACTGCCAGTCATTGGGGCGGGAGGTGCGTACGTGTCGCTCCCACGCGTTACACTTACGCCTTTACGCCTCGAGCCGCGACCGAATTCACCCTTCTCTGGAATGTAGACAATGTTGAGGATGAAAATATCGTCAGTAAAGATTTTCACAGGCGCGTTTACCTTATCATATTAAAGTAACATGTTATTTTATTCCAGTTTTATTGTAGGAATAATACTAAGTCTTTTTTTGATTTATTTACTTCCGTAATATACAATTGGTTGCGTAATAAAAGCCTGTTTATCTTCAAAACATTTTTCTTCCATTCGGACGAAACAATGTGGAAACCTTTCAGGCTGTATATCTACCTGTATTTATGGCATTCTTTGTCAATCAACTATATCACCAACAAGTATAACTTTCAGTTGTTTTCAAAGTAAACTTATGCGTTCAATTTGTGAAAGTTATCAACACCGTAAGCTTTTTTGCCTATTTTATTGTATGAAAATATATTTAAATATTTTATTGCCTTTTTGCTTCACTACCATGATTTGGATGAAAAAAAAAAAAAACTTTGTCGTGGTTATTTACATTACAAATAAGGACAACGATACCTTGGCACAAAATGTCTTTCTAGGCCCAAGGGTTAGATCTGATGAGCGTTGATGAGTCGGTGACATTTTTCTTTTTTATTTGTTTTTTAAATTGGTTCTAATCTAGATCTATATACTTAAAAATCACAAAAAATAAACTGTAATAACAACAAGCACCTACGATTTTTACATTTTATACTCACTTTGAGAAAAATATAACAACAAAATACGATTCAATATTGATAGACCAAGTAAACGTTTTATGGATGCCATAAATAATGATGGTTATTAATCATAAACACAGTCACCCATAAAATTTACAGCGACTTCATGGATGAGAACTGATTTGTATGAGATTATCATAAAAGCGTGCGAGTCTTTTTGCAGAGATCGAAAGAAAATATACATCAAAATGTAACTGCCATATTGTGATGCTATCAAGCCATTTCTGACATTAATGGAATTCTTTCGGAATTCGATGATATTATAAAAAAATAGAACCAGGTTTTATCACGGTGTTGCACTCGGAACTTCTGAAAAATTAAACTCTCCTATAAAGCAAATAGCCTTTTGGCAAAAAACTAAATAAGTGTTCGAAATTTCATATTTATTCAATGAGTAAATACAGGACAAGGCGCATTCAACCAGAAAATTTCAAGTGGCTAAAAGTTCCTTGTATGAGGGCCCTCACTCTTGCTCTTAAGTAGCAATGACTTTCGAAGCTACGTGGTAGCTTACTATGTACTTAATAAATAATTGATCTTAAACTTTTACCTGGTTCAAATCAAAGGAGATTCACATGTCGGGTATGTTTTACAGAATGAGATCGTAAGCTCAATAAAATAAAACAATATATTTTTTAATCTGGCACGAAGTAACGAAAATCCGCGCAAGTTGAGAGTAGTGTTGCTTTTGTTTGAATGAAGTGTTTCAATATTTAATGAATTACTTAGATAGGGGTAATTAATAATTATAATTAGTTACAGTGTGTGTGTGTGTGTGTATCCCTATGGACTATGTGCTCAGTCGTAAATCATGTGACGTATATAGCACGGGGAGGCGGAAAATAAGGAAAGTGCAGAATTGATACATGTTATCCCTAAGGCGGGCGGCATGTGTAATTATATTAGTATCCGAAAGTTTTTAGTATACTAACTAGTGAGCTAGCGTACATTTATTTATTGTACACAAATCCATTGTCTACCAAAAGGAAAAATTCAATCCAATGTCATAATCTGCCAGTTTACCTTCGGATAGATGGGTTTTTGGTATTTGACTGTAGTTTTCAATCTAAAAAAATATTATACTATTTGAAAAAAAATTTTTGCAGAAACTGATAACTTGAACTTCTTGACACTACATAATTTTTTACATGATTCTTTTTATAGAAGTGTAGATAAACTTTTTTTCTGTACACTCCATACTTCTCACTGGAGGTGTTTCGTTCACAGAGGAGGGGAATGTGTCTGAATTGTTTCTAACGAGTGGGTAAACAGAGCCGATATAAACCAGTACAGACTTGTTTGCCCCGCTCAGCCTTCCCATGTTATCGAGTTGTGCATCCAGGTGCTTCTAATCTATTTAGGCTCCCCAAGGAATTAAAATAGCTTTTTTCTCAAACTTATACTAAAACTAAATCATTTGTTTTTGATAACATTTATTAATACATCTCTCTCAGCGCAAAATGAGAGAGAAAAATATAAATAAATTAGAAAGCGTTTGAAAACCAACCGGTTTTTGTACGTAAGTAGAATTTTGATCGTGGGAAAAGTAAGATAGGTACTTTTGCAGGGAAGGATTTTAAAGATTTTTTTTTTCAGTAGAAAGGCAAATGATTTTTGACACCTTGAAATCTTTATAAACGCACATTACTTTTAGAAGCTTTCGTTCGCGCGATAGACTTCGGTAATTTAAGGTACGTACACCAAACAAGTCACTAACTATCGTAAGAATGATCGGTTAAAAAATTGTTTCTCAGTCGACGTTCCAATAAGCTTCAGCTATAGAGGTATAGATATACGTTATTTAATTCGAATTGCTTTACTTTTACTAATTTGTCTATTTTTATACTTTCTGATTCCCAATATTTTACTTTAGAACAAAGAAAAAACTTCATTTTGGTTCGCATTTTCAACGAAAAAAACATGTCAATTTTTCCATGTTTTGTTTTGGCACATCGTGTTTTCACGTATCTATATACTCGAATATCCCGCGCTCTCAGTGAAAATACCAGCTACAAAGTACCAAAAGAATACATTTTCTATGATGGAATAATTTTTTAAAATTAAATAGT
The DNA here is from genome assembly GCA_947044815.1 of Apomyelois bistriatella. Classification (NCBI taxonomy): domain Eukaryota; kingdom Metazoa; phylum Arthropoda; class Insecta; order Lepidoptera; family Pyralidae; genus Apomyelois; species Apomyelois bistriatella. Next base: position 8,313,328 of record OX345693.1, read on the forward strand.
TGGTATCCTTAATATGACGACCATCATGTACCTACATAAGTACAAATTAGAAGACTTTTTTAGTTTTAAAGAAATATCTAAAAAAGGAGCATATTAGTAGGTATCATCTTTTTGTATTTTTGTTTAAACTCTCATCTTAGCAATTTTCCGATTGACATCCGCAGCTGGTCGCTGCACGGTCCAGAGGTTCACTTTTCTTCACTTCGCACGGTCTTCCGCATCCTTAGTTGGAAAACATCTGCACGTTTATCCCCCTACGCAAAGTCAAGCCATCATTTTATTTTACGTTTTCCCCTTTTGCCGGGTTTCAGCGGAGGCGTCGTCATGACCGTACACATTCATAGGCGACTTTAGCTTGTTTGCTATGACACGGACATGAACGTTGCTCTATGTATCGTGTATCTATTGTATAGCCTTACCTAGTGAGATGTGTGTTGTGTTTCAGGGGATGTGCACAATGAAAAAGATAATTAACTTAAATGATAAATGAAAACACAAAATATACAATGTCAAAACTATACAGGTACCTATATTAAATAATAAATTTAACTAATTACATTAATAGAATGTTCTTATATTACGTAAGGATAATGATTTTGATATATATATTCGTAAATCCTACCAATGAAAAACTAGGACAATCACATTAGACAGCTCAACATTTCTAATTAACGTTCTGTACACAATTACATTGAGAAAATAGCTGAAACGAAACGACTAAAACGTAACGAACGAACACGTTTTCCTCCTAAGTGTCGCCGCCTCGCTGGCTGCATAGCAGATAAATACGACATTTCCTCAGCTTCCAATGAAATGGTTCCCGTATCGGACATTTATTCCCAAAGTTGTTGCAATATAAAATTGGACTAAATAACCTGCGAGTACTCGCAGGTTATTTAGTCCAATTTTATATTGCAACAAAATAACGTATTCTACCTGAATTCAATAGATGTTTGTAAATATTTGAAACCTGCCGTAGGATTAAGACTGTCATAAATTTAAGTCGATATATGTAAGTATCCAAATTATCTGGTTGGACACCCACCGACCAGATGGTCAGATGACCTGAAGAAGGTTGCAGGCAGGCGCTGAATGCTGTCCGCTTCCAACCGGTCATTTGGAAATCCTTGGGGGAGGCCTATGTCCAGTGGACAACCTGTGTCTAAAATGATGATATGCAAGTATTCATCACATAGCGTTTTTACGATGCCGGTTCGAAAACAATTTAAAACTATTACCGAAATTGTTTTTAATTATCTTGTTGATAGTACTTCAAATGCGTCGGTCGGACTCGCGCCCTGAGGGTTCCGTACGACTACACATTACTAAAAAAACAACAGGTTATTTTAAGATTGCTTTTCTTATACATAATTTGTATGTAAAAAATAATTTGCTTTATTTATTTTAGTATTTCCTTTAAATTTAACAACAAATTTACAGTTTTTAGATTTATTCCTAAAGTTCTGTATGATATTACGTCTAACCAAATTTCATGATTCTAGTTCAACGGGAAATACAGCATAGGTTTTGATTCCCAGGCATTGGTCAAATAGCATTTGACAAATTTACGAAAATTTGCATTATTTACGGCCATATCTTTTGATCGCGTTTTATTAATTTACAGCCGAAAGAGACCGTAGGCCTGAGTATATACGTTAAAAAGTTCCTCAGATAAAAAGTTTGACAGATACACGCGGACAACAAAGCAGGTACGGAACCCTACAAGCGTAAAGATTATTGATTACTTTTTAAATTTGTATGAATGAAAAAGAAATACCATTCATGATTGTATTAAGAATAGGTGAATAAAAAAACTTACCACTTCCGGCTTGAATGTATGGTTAAGGAAAGCAGGGGATCGGAAAATCAATACCATGCTTATCGCCAATGTATACAGTCACGATCACGACAAATCGGACTGCGCATAGCCAGGTGAACCTATTTTAATTATTCCGATGGAGGCAAATAGCCTGCAGTGCTGTTGCAATCGCTAATTTTCGACCACATTTATTAATTTTTTGTCGATGTTTTACAACGACATTTCATTTTAAATTCTGATAGGATAAAATAACCATTGATCTTTTTAAGAAAGGCCCAGCTGCTCGGATGTCGAGATTCTGAATGAAGATATAATGTGTCCAAAAATAATGACAAAAGTTGTTTATCAGAACGCCAAAAATTCAATTTGAACAAACCATGAGACTTAAGAGAGTAATTAAAAGTTTGTCCGCATCCTCACTTGTTCTCACAAATGTGATAATAGGAAGTAGGTATACTCAATATTGAAATTCATAAATTATTTGGTAATTTTGGGCCGCTCACGTACTTCGCACGATAGGGGCCTAAAAGTTTATAAGTAGGCCTGTTTATGTAGGTATTATATTTAATTAAGTACCTACTTACTTCTCTTTTTTGTGTATCTCTTCTCTCTCTCAATGATCCATATTTTTTGTAATATAAAGGTACCGGAACATCGCTTCAAGTATAATCAAGATACAATTCTTGAGGTGTGGAAGAGAATTCTCTTAACAACACGATGTTTCTTAATCAAGAGTGGTTATTTTTGAAAATTTTTAACATCGGGTCATAAAGCTCAATTTACCCAAGCGAGGTTAGAAATGAATGTTTTGGACATCATCAGAGCTGAATATTAGGTTATCTAGTCCCGATCCTAATCTACTTGATTATAATTTATGGTCGGTTCAGAGAGTACGAGTCTATAATTGGGTATGATACTTATTTATTTTATTTAATTTATATACACTCAAATACAAACATAGGAAACTTAAAATTAGGAAATTTAGTACAAGGTTGATACTTATTTCTATAGAAATTTCTTCATGATTTAGTTCTTAAATAATCATTAAATTGTCAGTGAAAAGTTAGTATTGTTCTATTAATAACTGGCTTAAAATTTAAAGGACTGTAATTGATATGTTTTTTCTTCCTCTTGCTCAGAAATAGCTTAAATTAAAAAAAAGCAATAGGTACGAAAATCAATACTCATTGCTCATCACTCAACGTCACCCTACGTCAAGTAAAAGTAAGTCAAGTCTAAGTACCATGATTAAGTAGTCCAAATTCTTTCATATTTACCACTACATAGTATAAAACAAAGTCGTTTTCTCTCTCCCTATATCCCTATGTATGCTTAAATCTTTAATACTACGCATCGGATTTTGATGCGGTTTTTTTTAATAGCTATAGTGATTCAAGAGGAAGTTTTTTATGCTCATGAGAAACCGGGGCGGGTCGCTAGTTCAAAATATTTCCTTAAATAAAATTAATTATTTGACAAACTCCATCTTGATCCAATTTTGAATGTTGCCAATGTCTCATTGCAACAGACGGACATGACGAATCTATAAGGAATCCGATTTTTCCATCTGGATACGGAACCCTAAAAACGTCCAAACTAATAAAAAGTTAAAACTAGATCGTCCGTGGTTCGGTCAACAAGACTAGGGAAGAAAATAATTATTCCGTAGTCCGGCTAACTGTACTATGGAAAATAATAGTTTTCCTGGTCGATCAGACAACAAGTCCTGGACCACGAACAAAGAGTGAATTTAACTGGCCTCGATGGCTCAGTTGAAGAAGTTACTGCTTTGAAATAGTAAGAAACGTGGGATCCAAAATTTAATTTCTTTTTATTTCATAAGTTTAAAATTGATCTTTGAATTTGATTGAATTTAAATTTGATGATCTCATTGTTATATCTGTTCATAATTCATAGTAAAAAATCTGAAATTAATAGGTACATTACTTTGCTTTCAGATTTGTTTGATTAGGTTTGTTAATTTGTGTGGTGACCGATTTTACACCCAGACGCCACAACAATCAACAATAGTATGCAATATCACATACTTACCGTAAGTTTCTACTTTCGATATATTTGTACACTTTTTATTGAATAAAATATTTATGCTAACCAATTTAAAATTCGCCGAACGAAATCATCCTTCATATTTTATCCATTTTTATTGTTTGTTTTTCATACGCTGGGAACCCTACGTGAGACAGTTCAGACAGATTTTGCGAATGACAGTCAAAAAATTGCGTTTGCTTGTATGCGTGTCATGTACACGAGGATAATAAGTTGGCCTGTTTTCATTCAGTGCATTATAGGGCGTGACTGTATCTAGAGAATAAATAAACAAAGTCGGCGCCATTGTAAAATTTGATACGATTTTGTTTTGTCTCAAGAGGAAGTTTGAGGAAGAAAAGTATTGTACAAGTCTCGGCCAAAATTGCAATTTACGTCCTTGTATTTTTAAAAGGCCTCGGCTATGCCTTGTCCTTTTAACACGTTGGTGAACACACGACTACTATAGCAGTTATGACAATAAAACTTCTATTGTGTTTTCAAAAACGTCCACCAACGTGTTAAAAGCACTTGCAATATATCTCGGTCGTAAATTGCTTCATTTCTGGCCTCAATAGTAATGTACTATTAATGACTACATGATTTATCCAAGCATTAGGAAAAAATTCTTGTATATAACAATATTTATGCCAAGCCTAGGTACGAGTATATAGAAAAGATAAAAGCTGTTAATCTAACTAATGTATTCTATTCATTTCATCTTCTAGCCCTTTCAGTGATACTCTTCAAACGTAACAGACCTATATCAACATTTTGACTACCTTTCATGCAAGGGTAAGTAAGGCATATTAAATAAACATTTTTGTATTTTTATAGTCAAACTTCGGCTAACATTTTATGATAAGACATAAATAAGGTTTGTAATTTTTATGATCCGCCTGCCTCATGTCAACTTCTTCTTCGTCAGAGCGTGTTTCCCGGTTGCATATTAAATAAATATAAATATATATAAGGACAAATCAAACAGATTGAGTTAGCCCCAAAGTAAGTTCGAGACTTGTGTTATGGGATACTAACTCAACGATAATATATTTTATAACATATACATATATAGATAAACATCCAAGACCCAGGTCCATCAGAAAAATATCATTTTTCATCTTGACCTGACCGGGGATCGAACCCGAGACCTCCTCTATAACCATTACGCCAAGGTGGTCGTCAAATCATTAAAAAAATATTCAGCTTACGCTTCAGATCCCAGGGTACGCTATTAATCATGGTCCTGATTTGGTGGTACTGGTTATTACAATGAGCGACTGCCGTCTGACCCCCGAAAAACTTTTATACAGGGAAACCAGACCAACAGGAACATGATCCGGTTGTTAGTGGCTAACACTGTCAGATTTTACAGGCTGCCTAAAGGCATCTGACATAGCCTAACGACTGCCATCTACCGATAGCAGCCGGAACCAACGGCTTAACGTGCCTTCCGAAGCACGGAGGAGCTCAAGATAGAAAATGCCACTAATGGGGATCAATCCAAATATTGCCGCGCACTCGCCGTCGCTTGACGCGCGCTATCGTTACGAACACTCGCGCTGCGCTACGCTATCGAGCTCCTCATCTAGTTGGGAAAATTGTCTTTGAAATCAGCCACCAAGGCAGAGGTAAATTGAGACTTTAAAAATTCGCTCTTGAGAAAACTACGAGAAGAAAGGAGTTGTACTCGTGTCGTACTCTCATGTCGACAGACCACACGACCACAATTCTGCTCTATATTTTAAAATGTATGCATGATTTGTAGAATTGATTTACTTCTAATGTTAGCCAGCAGGTCTGGTTTCTTTATGTCTCGCAATAAATGTCCAATTGAACACACGTGTTTTACCCCCAAGTTATCCCGGTAGTAGGACCTCACGAGTCTCGTATATTACGGTGCCGAAGAGATACTCGTAAATCAGAACCATTGTTATTGAATACCTATGTTATTTCGCCAATGCATCTACTTATATGGTGGTCGATGGCCAGGTTATGCTCATTTTTTCAATATTACCAAAATACTAAGCAATAGCAACCAAAATGTTGAAAAACACGTTATTTAGTACTCCGATTGGAATAAGCTGATAAGAATGTTTTAATTTAATGTTCAAAGTATCCTTGCAGCACAGTAAGGCACAAATCGAATGAAACAGGATATGGCGAATTGGCGACAGACCTTTCACTTGTCGACCGTATTAAGTATACGGTACCTACTATCGTAATTGTATAAAATTAGTCATAATATTATAGATAGACTTTCTAGAGTATATTTCCAGCTCTAGGGTAAACAAGCAAATAAGAATTATTATACCAATTACGCTATGAAATTTCATCAAGATAAAAGCAATGAACATGATATCATAATAAACAACAAAATTTTGTGATGGCCGTCCAAATATAAAGCGAATTGAAATTAAATGCCCTCAAAACATAAATTTTACTGTAGCTAGAATATATCTATATATTATTGTTTCATTAATGCATGACAAAAGGTATAAGTAGTGGTTCTGTGAACAGTAGACCTCGCGAACCTCCTCCGATCACCCCCTTTCCCCCTGCTGGTCAGACGGTCCAAATAAATATATAAAAACTAGCTTTTACTTGCGGCTTCGCTCGCGTGGTATTAGAAATTTTTTGCCAGGAAGAAAAATTTATTAGGTTATATGGCCGATATTTGGTGTACACATACAAATATTCCAGTAATCTCCCTTGAGAACTTGATGCTTTTTCAGGACCAAAAGTAGCCTATGTTACTCTCCATCCTTTCAACTAACTCTATGCCAAAAATCAGGTCTATTGGTTGCTTAGCTACGGCGTGAAGGAAGGACAAACAAACAAACACACTTTCACATTTATAATATTAGTATGGATACAAATACAAATAAAAAATAAATAAAAATAATAAAAATAAATATAAACTTATCTACAGTGCAATTTTTTTGTAAAAGAACCATCTTGAGACCGGTGATATAAGCAATATAACAATATAGCAAACTTCCCCCATTTTTGGCCCCATTTTCCCCCAATCAAAATAAGCTCAAGACATAAAATTTCAAAAAAACCAACGAATATGTGTGCCAAGTTTTATTAGAATCCGTTCGTAAATAACGTCACAGAAAACTTTCCTCCTTTTTTCTCCCCATTTTCTCTCCAATCAAAAAAAGCTCTCGACAAACATTTGCAACAAAATCAAGGAACACATGTGCCAAGTTTCATTAGGATCCGTTTAGAAATGCGACCTCTAGCCCGGAACAAACAGACAGACAGACAGACAGACAGACATCCGGACAAAAGCAAAATTTGCCAGTCTCGAAATGGACTCTCGCTCTCTTCGCTGGCTCGGTCAATTATAAAAACATACAGGATGCCTACTGTTACACTCAGAGAAACCTTTTTACTTTATTAATAATGAATTTCGACGATGTCAGTTTAATTAATTGCCTCCTGTGATGTAGGTATGACTGTTGTTTTTCTCTCCAATTTTTCGAATTTTTGATAACCTTATTGTAGCTGTTTTTTGAAATATGTTTATTTGGTTCTTCTTCTTCTTTGTCTACCCCTTATCCCCGTTTATAGTATATATATATAGTATCATTATTTGGTTCTCTCTCTATATCTCTCTTCGTCTTAAGTTCATTCTCCATGATACTTATAAGAATCAAAATTATGCTTATTACCAGCAACGGAAAGAAAGTACAAAAGCAAACGTAACCTATCTAATATGTAACCTAAAAATAGATCCAGATCTATCTTCCGGTAGGATCTAAAATATTGAAGAAAACTCTGACACCAGGGTGGGCATGGTCGATTGACCGTGTCAAATTGGCTACCTAGATAAAACAAATTGCGACGTTGCTCAATCTAAAAATAGTTTTCGAATAAACATTCAATTCTACGAACTCTAATCATAATGAGATTTTTAGTAATTTAATTGAATGTTTTTTTTATAAATAAAATCTGTACAAAGATTATCGTAAAATATCTTTAGTCGTGATTATTATTACCATTCTATTTTAAGTCAGTATTTAATATTAGATAGATAAAGCTAAATTCGTCCTAATCAATACAATAGATAATTAATTCCCCTCGTAGAATTACGTATTAGCGTTAGTAGAGAAATGTCAAGCAATCAATGAAACAATTAGTTCATCAAGGCAGCGGTATATTGAGGACAACAAATATCCCTATCTACCTATGTACAATTCCAACACAAACCTTTGTGTTAAGAGCATTTAGATTGAAATAGCTGGTAATCATCTACAATGAAGTACAAATCTATCGCAAATAAGGCTTTTGACAGAGAATAAAGGTAAATTAACAATGGGTGTTGCTGCACTGCGTTCAATAAGTATATTTTGCATTTCTCTTTTTTCTTTCTTTTCTTGTAACTGGAGGAATAAGTAGAGAATCACTAGTAACGTAACACGTTGATTCTAATTGGAATTATTTGATCAACACTTTTAGCAATACATAGTAAAATTATAATCTGCGGTAAAAGTGAAAAATACCAAATGCAAGAATATATAAATATCTCAGATTTTACTATAGTAAATCGTAGAATTTACCATCGTGTTTTGGTAAACGTAGGGATTTATTTAAAAAAAAACAGAATTTTTTCGAGTTTTTAGTACTAATAATGTATGTTAAATGTTGGATTTTTCGTACGGCAGAGTAAGACTTTAAGGCTAACTTCTTTTCAAAAAGTAATACACGATTTGGTAGAAACGAGTTATAACTAATTAAGGCAAAAAGGTTATATAATCATACTTCCCACCAATAAAAGATAACAAACAAAAGTTTGTCAAGACACTTCGACTTGAATCACTTAGTAACGTCTGACTGTTATCAGTAATCGCTTCGAGTCGTATAACTTCCGATATTCTACGTCACTTAGTTGTGGCCAACTTTAATCAGTCATCGCTTTGACCTCAACCACTCTTAAAGTTCTTGCCTCAGGATAAAAAAATCTAATGTAAAAATCACGCAACACAATATAATCTTTTTAACCGACTTCAAAAAAAGGAGGAGGTTCTCAATTCGTCGGAACGTTTTTTTTTTTTTTTTATGTATGTTACCGTATTACACAAAGAAGATTTGAAAAAAAATTTTCATTGGTACTTTCTACTCTTCTATACTAATACTATACTCTTCTATACTTTCCGATTGGTCCCATATTCAGCCATTATACCCAGATAGAGAAATCGAGGGAACTCTTCAAGTTTTGTATTGGGCATGGGTATTTTTTGATATATTCCATGTTAGTAAGGTGAGACGTAGGTGAGAAGATGCTGGAAAATTTAACCCACTTTCAAAAATGCAACGTATTTACAACTTTTTGATTGTAATATATCTTGCTCGATTACTCGAAGACCACCGAATCGATTTGTTAAATTCTTTTTTTGTTAGAAAGGGTATACTTTCTAGATGGTTTCAGTCATCAGATCAGAATCTGATGATGGAATCATGGCGTTATCGAGGGAGCTCTTCAAGTTTTATTGCGATTTGGGTATTTTTTGATACGAGTATATTCCATGTCAATAAGTTGACACGACGCTGATGACATTTACCCGATTTTCCAAAATGCAACGTGTTTACAACTTTTTAGTTGTAAGATATTGCTTATTCAAAACTAAAAGGTAAAAAATTATTGTTTTTGCAAAAAAAACGAAACCGACTCCAATTCCTCAACTTAAAAGGATGAAATAATTAAAACATTATTGTTTAAATATGCTTCATATCAAACATTTTAATAAATTTGAAGTTGGTGCCAATTTTACGAATTCGTTGAGTAGCTGCTGGCTCGTTAATTAGCATATTTTATTAAAAGAATCGGCACCGACTTCAGATTTATTAAAATGTTTGATATGAAGCATATTTAAACAACAATGTTTGATTTATTTCATCCTTTTTAGTTGAGGAATAGGAGTCGGTTTCGTTTTTTTGGCAAAAACAATAATTGAATTTATTGGTTATAGAACTATGATTAAGTATAACTTAAAAACGTCACCCCGGACTGAACTCGACACAATGATAGCCATAAATCTCATCACCCTGGCTGTATTTCCGATTTGACTAGTGAAAAAGCTTCCAACGATAACCCAGTTATATTTAACTAGGTTTTATTCTTATTTGATTCTGTTTTCTCTTATATTTTTATTTTCTTGGTCGTCATTTTTAAAGACAAAAAATTTCATGACAGACAAAACGACGTTGCTTGTTCTAAAGTTTTTAAGGATCTGGAAACCTCCCAAAAGTTGTGACAAAAGATTCAAGGGCTTGTTTAAATAATAAAAATTTCAATGAATAACAATGTAACTGTACTGAAGACACGTGCAAGCAGGATGTTTGACAGTAATCTGCTTACACATGGGTGGAGTTATGACGGGCGTGCCGCCATCAGCAGGTTTACGTCACAACCCACACTTGTAGATTTATAATATAATCATGCACGTTTTACACTTGTATTCATTTTGCAATATACAAATATGTATAGTATACAACTATACACCTCCAAGCAAGTGTAATCTAGCGGTACAAATTCTTATCTATTAGTTAAGATTCAAGATCCTATGTATTTTTATGTACATAAATAAATAAGGCATAACTGGTTTAGCTTGACGACTGTCATCTAGGGATAGCAGCCCGACTATATTGCTTGCCTTTCAAAGCACAGAGGAAATATGATAACAGGTCACTAGTACGACCTCGTATCGGGTTGCTTAACATGTAACCTCATGTAACATAACGCCTCCGCCAGTATTTTGCACTGTTTATTTCTAATGGTTGACTGAGGCAAAATCGATTGAAAAAAATGCAATGAGGATCGTAACATGATCTTTGAGCGTAAGGAGATCGATGAAGAAGAATAGATACATAACTTGGACATCTGTGCAGATCTCATATATAACCTAAGTATTCAATTCTCCATTGAGACGATAAGTGGCTTAGTGTGTTCATATACAATACAACCGTATCGCGTGCAAGAATTCCGTTTCCAAATAACTTTGTCTGATACGAGGAAAATGTTGTTAGATTTATTCCAGTATTGGATACCATTTGATTTGACTTTTTGGTTACCAAACAGGAATAATTGAATAAGTGCTCAACTATTTGGCTGATTTAAAGAAATCGGGTTGAGTTTTTAAGCTCTACAAAGTTTTAATGAACTCTTGTATTTAGAAAATACTAATCTTTAGTTACTAAATTAACTTTCTTTTTCTGTGTCTATTAGCCGCCATTATCATCATATTTTTTAAGTTACTGAGACCTGCTTTGATTTTACAGTAAGTAGCCCTCGTTGCACCGACGTGCTTATGATGGCATGCTTTATAATAAAAATATAAGGTGCGTTATCATTACATACATACAAATAATTTTAACATAATGTGCTTGTGCTGTCTTGAATAAATTTTCCAGATGAAATTGCATGCTCGTAGATGGTAACGTGAAATACTATTGTAATAAAAATTTGTGTGTATAATATTAAAGTAAAACTACATAGTAAATTAAAATAATATATGGGTATTTCTTTAATAATTAGCCCTTAAACTATTTGTATTTACCCATTTAAAACTCACTTTGTATACCTATATTTTAATCCCTTAATTAGATTAGCAATTACAATATGGCAATGCTGCCAGCCTTCTAGGCACACTACCGCGGAGAGACACTTTGGCGGGACTCTACAATTTGTAAATATATACTTAGTACTTATTTATTTAATTATGTCTCTGTATATAGGTACCTATTTTACTTTTAACTTAATAGGTAAGTATATAAGGTGAATTTAAATCAACTGCAAATATTTTAAGGGCAGATTCAGACCATTAAACTAAACAACTTTCCCAAATGAACTTATGTCGAAATACGAAAAAATTTTTATGACCTCCCATACAAATTGAGAATCAGCTGATCTAGTTTAGTATGAGAGTGAAAAATAAAATTTCGTATTTCGATATGAGTTTATTTGGAAAAGTTGTTCAGTATATTGGTCTGTATCTGTCCTTAAAATATTTGCAGTTGATTTGTGTCCACCTTATATAAATTTTATACAAAATCTCATAAAAATATACTTACATTTCTTTATTAGTCAGCTACACCTGATACACTACAGACGCGTTTATACTACTCTGTCAAGAAAGTACCGGGAAAAGATCAATAATACACAAAATGTTTGTTATTCACCCAAATTTATTTTATCACCTACAAAGTATGCTCCTTCAGAAATGATACACTTACGCCAACGAATAATCCATTCATCAAAACATTTTTTAAATGCTGCTTCCGGAATTGAGTTTAGTTCTCGCCGCGAATTCTCCTTTGTCTTCTTCCGATTGAAAACGGGTGCCACGAAGTGGTAATTTGAGTTTAGGAAAAAGAAAGAAGTCAGCTGGAGCCATATCTGGTGAATATGGTGGTTGCTGGATGGTATTTGTTGAGTGTTTAGTCAAAAATTCGTTCACAATGATGGCCTTGTGCGAAGGCGCATTATCGTAGTGCAAAATCCAAGAATTTTCTTTCCACAAATAGGCCAGATTTGTGGAAAGAAAATTCTTAAACGCCGCATAACGCTCAAATAATATTCTTTATTTACCGTTAGACCTTCCGGTAAGAATTCAGAGTGCACAACACCGCGATAGTCAAAGAAAACAGTCAACATGACTTTGACTTTTGATCGACTTTGGCGTGGTTTTTTCGATTCAGTTGGAAGGCGCCACTCCGAAGCTTGTTGACTAGTTTGCATGTCAAACTCGTAAACCTACGTCTCGTCACCAGTAACAATGCGTTTCATGAATGTTGGGTCGGAATTGACTCGTTCTAGCATGTCCTCAGCGACTTTCATGCGATTGAGTTTTTGGAGAAAATTCAGATCTTTTGGGACTAGCCGAGCGGCAACATGTTTCATACCCAAACACGAAATGATTAGTTAAAATGGTACGGATCGACTTGTGAGATACAGAAAGCTCGGCGGCTATCTCTCAGAGTTGAATAAGGATTTCAGTCACTATTTCCTTCACTTTTGCGATGTTAACTTCAGTTGCAGACGTTGATGGCCTACCAGAGCAAGGCAAATCTTCCATCACATCGCGACCGCTTTTGAACGCTTTTTACCACTTATAAGCACAAGTTTTTGATAAAGTCGATTCACCGTAAGCCTTCTGTAACATTTTCAGTGACTCCGAATACGAAATTCCATTGGCGATGCAAAATTGAAGACAAACTCTTTGTTCGATATTTTTGTCCATTATGAAATTCGCAATACACACTAGATATGATATTACTAAAACCAGCACTGTATTGAATATAGATATCAGATGCAACTCAAACTCCGCGCCAAAATGGAAAACAGTTGTGCCAATATCACAACAACAAAAAAAAAAAAATTAATTTAGAACCATAAAGAAATCTTCCATTCCCGATACTTTTTTGACTGAATGTATGGCCATTTTTAATTTCCCAGGTGACTGTTCGTTCAGTATATTTAAATACATATATATATCGGTAAGGTGCGTATTCCAATATTTAGATTAAGTATTCTGTGACCAATTCGTGACTGGCGTTTTAAAGAGACTCATGTTTCACTGGCTGCCATTCAATATTCATTACTTGCAGACGATTTCTTGTCCAATTTCACATTGAATAAAATCTTACTTTATTATGCCATTATGTCCGAATAATAAGTCGGACAACACATGGGAATAGTGTATCTAAGTAAAATATTAAGTAACTAGCTGTTCCCCGCGGCTTCGCCCCGCGTAGGACTCGGTTATATCGCGCCCAAAAGTAGCCTATGTTTGACCTCGGGTCGTTAACTACATCCCTACCAAATTTCATCACAATCGGTCCAGCAATTTAGCCGTGAAGAGGTGACAGACAGACAGACAGACAGACAGACAGACAGACAGACAGACAGACAGACAGACAGACAGACTTTATATATATATATATATATATACTAGCTGTTCCCCGCGGCTTCGCCCCGCGTGGGACTTGGTTATATCGCGCCCAAAAGTAGCCTATGTTTGACCTCAGGTCGTTAACTACATCCCTACCAAATTTCATCACAATCGGTCCAGCAGTTTAGCCGTGAAGAGGTGACAGACAGACAGACAGACAGACAGACAGACAGACAGACAGACAGACAGACTTTCGCATTTATAATATTAGTATGGAGTATGGATTCCTTTCAAGTCAATCTGCTCCGTGATAAAAAAAAAAAGGAGAATGAATGGCGATAATATGCACTCGTTATCGACTGCTAAGTATGTCCCTTCTCGAGTCCTATTGGCTATCAAACTCTTAAAAGACAGGTAAAATTAAATGTTCCACGAGCTCTCATGTCACGGACAGTGAAATGTGATCTATGTACCCGGCACTTAGCTACTGACCCACGCGAAATCATGCGTCTAACGTATGGGGCTAATGGGTCGGCAACTGTTTTAGGCCCCTGATGTAAAAGATGGGTGTGCTAAGTTTGACGCAGATTTAAATGGTGACTTGCATATGCTTGGAGTAGAGAATGATCCGTTTGTTTGTTGTAGGCTGTCGGACGCTCGCTTCTAGCAGGTTTAACATAACTGTTTTAGTTTCTTAATTACGATTATATAACCCTTAAATATTATACCTGTTCAAGAAGGGACTCGAAAAAAAAAATTGTGTGTCGTGATCACGATATTTTAATATCTCTGCGTTTTCATCGTTTAAAACCTCTCACATGTTTTGCAATTTGGTGTTATAAGTGACATTTTAATTCAAAATTTAGGTAATTTGGTCATTCAGAGCATTGTTGTTGAGCATTTCAGTTATTCCGATGTGAAGCCAGAATAAAGGTAGACAGTTTTACACTCGCCGCGTAATTCCAGGTGCTTAGTCCCTCTACTTTCATTGCTCCTTCTATATAAGGTGAATTTAAATCAACTGCAAATATTTTAAGGGCAGATTCAGACCACTAAACTGAACACCATTTTTACCAAATAAAATTATGTCGAAATATGAAAAAAAAAAATTGACCTCCCATACAAATTGAGAATCAGCTGATCTAGTTTAGTATGGAGAGTGAAAAATAAAATTTCGTATTTCGATATAAGTTTATTTGGAAAAGTTGTTTAGTATAGTGGTCTGAATCTGCCCTTAAAATATTTGCAGTTGATTTGTGTCCACCTTATATAAGTCATATGTGCTTTGATTATGTAGAGAATAAATAATCAAAGGTCATATGTTCAAAAAAGTATTAGTAACTTTATGATGATAATTAAATGTTTCGTATGTAACCTACTTACCATCTATTTTAATCGAGGCATTATAAAGTGAAATGGAGTGTTCAATGAGTCCCTCTCCACGGTGTCACAAGCAGTGAATTGTGATGGATGCAGCACCTGACGCGTAATCCGGATCAAACCCACGGCATCTCTTGACTTAAGTATCGGATATTCGGTCTAGCAGTAAATCGAGTAGGTTTTATATTTTGAATACACATTTTGTATATATTTACGTTTGAGGTGCTCGCTCAATATTCTAAATGTCTGCGTTCTATGGGTGAAACAAATAAAGTCTATGATAGAGTGAAGTGGTAACTAGCAGTTAGAAAAGCGGACCCTATCGCAAGACGAGACCCTCGCTAGGTTGATGATGATTTTTGGACATATTTAGTAACTACTCGTAGGTCGTACAATACAACACAATATTATTTAATGCGCTAAACTTAGTATATGTTGTAAATATGTAAATATGTAGTATATCCATACTAATATTATAAATGCGAAAGTCTGTCTGTCTGTCTGTCTGTCTGTCTGTCTGTCTGTCTGTCTGTCTGTCACCTCTTCACGGCTAAACGGATGGACCGATTGTGATGAAATTTGGTAGAGATGTAGTTAACGACCTGAGGTCAAACATAGGCTACTTTTGGGCGCGATATAACCGAGTACCACGCGGGCGGAGCCGCGGGGAACAGCTAGTATGTTATAAATGCGAAAGTCTGTCAGGCTGTTTTCTCGGCTAAACCGCTAGACCAATTTTAATGGAATTTGGTATGGATGTAATTAAGGACCAGAGGTCAAACGTAGGCTACTTTTTGGCGCAATATAACCGAGCCCACGCGGGCGTAGCCGCGGGCAACAGCTAGTGTTAAATAAACACAAAATTATTACAATTAACAAGATCAGTAAAAAAGGCGGACTTTATCACTATAAGCAATTTAAAATTCGAGTAAGCAGATATTTTTACAATGGACAGAACTTTCCCAGAATGCACGTCGTCGCGTTTTGCTAATCAAACCTCTATGAATATTTATATCGCTCATTTGTTTCTACTAAAAGTTTTGCGCAAAAAAAAGATTTTTCCTATGCCAGTGAATCCATAAGTTTGATTAATGCGCAGTCGAAACACTCTGGTTTTTACTTTTTGCATAATAAATTTTGCTCTGTTATTTTGTTAGCGTCATTAATATTTATAGGTTTTTATTTTTTAATTGGTAAGCTTAAAGTTTACTAATTTATTAGTCGGTTGATAAATGATGGAATATTTTTGAAAACATGATATAATAGGTACATTTTTTTACATTAGTATCACTACTGAACTTATTCCCAGGCTTCATACTAAAGTACCTACCTGCCTACGCATTCCGAATCTTATGTTATATTTGTAAGTAATATTTTCATTTTATGGTTTTTGTATGCGGTTATGAATAGAATATATTGTGAACATTTATATTGGTGGGAGGTCATTGAGATTTGTGTTTGAGTAATATAGATATATATAAGTACATACTTAGTTGCACGTGAATAAAAGTAATTTAACTAGGATTACTTGAAAAAGTTTTTGCAAACATATATACAAAAAGATGAAACAATACTCTTATTATCTACTCAGTTATATAGTTACACATATGCGCAAAGTTTGATTGTGTTTATGTCTAACTATACCTATATAGGTAAGCTTAGAACTTGAATTGTGTTAGCCATAAAAAGAAAATAATCTTAATGAAAAAAATCACTAAATAAGTTTTATTTAAAGAAGACAACCAAGGTAATATATATAAAACTGGCGACTCGCCCCGCATGGGCATAAAAACCTTCCTCTTGAATCACTATATATTAAAAAAAACTGCATCATCATTTCGACGTTTTATATCACAAACGGAAAATGCAAACTCTACGTTAAATTCCAAATACTCATACTATCACATTCGTGAAATTTCAACTTCGCGAAACACCACCTTTACGATAAATACCAACTACTTTAAAAAATACTTAAATCCATTGCGTAGTTTTAAAGATTTAAGCACACATAGGGACATAGGGATAGAGAAAGCGACTTTGTTTTATACTATGTAGTGATAATGTACCTTTTTTTTTTCAAAGTATAAAGTGGAGTTGCTTACGCTGATTGGAAAAGATATTTTATACTATTGTATAGATTTAAATAATTTACTTTGCAATAAATATCAATTAATAAGGCGTCCCCTAAATATCGTGACGGTTTAACGTATGTAGATACTAAATACGTATATAAATGAGGGCGGACCGTCGTGTACATTCATTATTTAAACGCTATGGGACACGCAAAATAAATGAAGTAAGTAAAGTAAATATACCCATATATACGTGTCCCTAGATAAAACGCACAATATTCTTACAAAGGTGGCTTCATGTGAAATTCATGATTACTCAACATAAACATGTGTAATTTGTTTGTTTTTCGCAAAAAACCTATAAACCAGCGACTGAATTTATCGTGTGAACAATTAATTAGTCTAGTCTTGTTATAAATGGGACTGGACTTTTTGTAGGCTTTTTTCATATGTGTAATGTTTTGTTAGTTTTTTTTTTGCGTTTCTAAAAGATCATATAAATGAATTATGTAACCTAAATATTATTGTTAGTTAAATAAATTTATGTATAGGTATGATGATGATACTAAATTTAGATAAAATTCATTATAAACTTTAACGGGCTATAATATAACTACTTACTGTACTTTTGTACTTTATAGTCTTATAATCGAGTCTTATGTTTATAAATAAACAAAATTCATTGATCCTTAAAAATTAGGGAAGGCAAATAAAGACATTTTAAAGTAAGTAGGTACTTATTATCTTAACGTGGGTGATAACCTGTTAGTGTTTTAACATTAAGCAAGAGACATAACTGAACAAATATAATTTATGACTTACCTTTATTAATAATTTAGTCTAAAATGTTGTACAATTTTAGTGCTTCCGAGAAAACAATGCTTTCAGCTTGAAAGCATTTCAATTAAGTAAGTACGTCTAATAGTCCGCCATGGTTGACTGCTGTTACAAGCCTTATAGCGTTTTTCTTAAATAAAATATGATACCACTTTAACGTTGCATTATTTTTGACCTACTTTCTACGTTTTCCCGCACTCATTGTTCTTGTTCTTCAAACTTGAGTTTGTATTATAATAACATACCTTTATTTCGTAAAAATGAAAACGTTTTAATCTTAGATTGTACAAGTGTTGAATGCCCTGTTTATCTTTTTGCATATACGCATTAAATTGTTCTTTTTATAACTATCTAACTATATTTAACCTTCTGGAAATAAATAATAAGGGCCTGTTTTTATTAAATGTATTGTTTGATCACAATCTATTTTTAAATAAACAAGAAAAAGAAAATAGGGGTCTGTTAACTTTACTTAGTAGTTCATATGATGTCCATCCACTTAACAGCATCATGCAGCACGCTTATTATGCAAGAAAATCCGCAACTTAGGTACCAGTACCACAACATACCTACGCATTTTTAGGTACATATTATGAAATTGTTGTATACTTAATTTTTTCTGTCTATATGTTACTTATCCCTATCTATACCTTCAAAGATGTTTTTTTTATTTAAACTTCATTGCAAAAATACAATAGGCGGACTTAATGCTAAAATCATTATCTAACAATCAACCTTTGGGTCAAGCAGAGATCAGTTTATGTGTTAATATACCAATTTTATAAGTGTGTTCTATTTGCCTTGAAATCGATCAATTGATTGATGAAATACTCGTACTGGCATAGTTGGCATTTATTGAAATATATTATCAAGCAATACAAGTGCTTTATACTTATTTGCTATCATTTCATTTGTATTCAGTAGAGAAAATTGTCCGGGCTTACGCACTATAACACCAAGACAGATTTTCATAGGCTTAAACTCCAAGTTCACGTCCTTACCCAAATACCCATGTAATGGCCCTTATTTGTCTACAGACATCGTGGTCACGAATGTTGACACAAAATGTGACGTACTCGGATTTGCTTTCATTTGGTACCAACTCACATTTATGGTAATAAGATGTTGGCTAATGATTGCTTGTAAGATGAATTAAATTCGTTAAAGTATTTCACGAATAACGTTTAAAAATTATTTAGGTAACTTGATAATAAACTTGCAAGTACAGTACTGAATAATCGATATTTCAACTTCTTGGACATGACTATTCCATAAAAAAATATATATGCTAGAGCTATGCTCTGGGTAAATAAATATCCTAAAGCTTTTTTGATAGTGTATCTAAAGTACGCATAGCTGCAATCTTTAGTTACAAGTGTAATTTTTTTTTTGTTAAAAATAAGGCACATCAATAATAGTTGCCTTAACATAATGCTGTCGTATAAAACAACCGTTAACATTGACATTGACGACGGTATTTCATACGTATACATGTCTATCTAACGCCTACCATAAAAATGCCGGCATTATAACATAGCGTGCTATGACAGTGAATACCTATCATTTATATTAGGTGTCTCGGGATTACCAACATACTTAATATACACTTAATAGTTAAGAAGGACAAACATTTTATTTTAAAACATATACCTTTACTTTTGTTAGACAATCTCTATTACTTACCTCAATATTTTACTTAGAACTTACTTAATATTTAAATTTTGTAAAAGCCATCCTTTATAGCATGATGGTGTAACAAATCCACCCATCTCCATAAACTTTCGCATTTATAATTATAGAAATAGGACTTTATAGGTAGAAGAAAGTGCTGAAACCGCTAAACGACGCAAATAGTCTTATCTAGATTACTTACATATTTGTGCCGTTTGGACCTTAGGGCCCCAGTGCGAGAGATTTTTTCAAAAAGATTTCTCCACGTTTTATCTCCGCTGCTGGTGACAGGAAGGCTGGCTGCGTTTCGTCCAACGGATAAGAATTGCTATCGAGCAGCGGGGAAATACGGCCAGTATTCTTGCTAGTATAGATTGCTAGTATTGATTTATTATAAATAAATTAATCTTTATCTTCTTTATCTTCACATAGTTTAAAACAAAGTCGCTTTCCGCTGTCTGTCCCTTCCCTATGTATGCTTAAATCTTCGAAACTACGCAACGGATTTTGATATAGTGATTCAAGAGGAAGGTTTTTATGTAAGTAAAACCTCTAGTATACTATATAGGTAGTACGAATAAGTAGCAAGTAGAAAAATGTAGCTAATAACTCTTTGGAAAAATCTGTCTACCTACCTAAGTATATTGTTGTTTGCTTAAACAGTTTTGATTTGGTTCTTCAAATCAAACCCATGAACAAAACGTTTCACTTTCACAAACAGATAACAGTTTTGTTTTAAACTAAAATCCACGTTCCAACTATTGGGATCGAATTCGTTAAAGGGAACACGTATGACCCTTACAATACAGTACACTGAGAGGATAGAGACCAAGTTCTTTTGTGGTAACTCGCTCGGCATAGATATTAACATAAAGGCATTCGGTATAACAGTTTCTGGTGTGGCTAATTTATTACAAAAAAGTTTAATTCTAATCTATAATGCACCGCCTGTTTATTATTACCTACTCTAAGTCGTCGGCACAAGCTATGTAACAAGTCAATTCGCTTTTCTTATACTACTTGCAGCTGCACTTGATGTTTCTGGATTGGCTTACTAGCATGTGACATTACGCTGTGCAGGTCTTCAATAAAATTAAAATATCAGTGATAATGTTTTATTTCTGTAACAGTCTGTTTTGTGCACTTGCCTAGTAGGTGAGAGGGTGAAATGATCTATTGGATTTTCGGCCAGGGTCTACTTCGTATAATCAGCTTACATAGAGTGTATGTTCAGGAGATTGTTAGTTTGAGCCCCGGCGATCCATTTATCCTGTTACGAATACGACCAATCGCAATTAAATTGAAAGTAGGAAGAAAAGTAATTTAAAAGTTAATAAAATACTGATTAATTATCTGCCCAGAAATTCGATAGAAATCTACAAACTCATTAATAAAAAGATAATAATGAAACAAAGGTATTATCCATACTAATCCATACTTAATATTATAAATGCGAAAGTCTGTCTGTCTGTCTGTCACCTCTTCACGGCTAAACTGCTGGACCGATTGTGATTAAATTTGGTATGGATATAGTTATGCACTAGGAGTCAAACATAGCCTACTTTCGGGCGCGATATAACTGAGGCGCACGCGGGCGGAGCCGCGGGTAACAGCTAGTAATGAATATATTTGCTGTACTTGAAAAATTTTTTTTCAATCAATGTTAGGATTACAACACAGTTTATTTTTTAGCCGTTTTCTGAAACAGAAAAAGGATTTTGTTTTTCACCTTATAGTTATTTTTTACTGATACCTACCTATTTCGCTAATTGAATTTCTTTGTAATTTAGTTTTCTCGTTATGAGAAGTATTGATTGGCTATTTATTACCTATGATTTCGTGAGATATTTTTACTAAAACAACTTCTTTAATTACCAGTGTCATTCCGAAGTTTTGAAGACAACATCTGATGTCCGTTTTTCTGTTCAATTTTCTGTTACTTTTAGATTCATTCTGGTTTCATAGAGACAGTTGGCTTACCCTAAATAATGTATTTATTTATATTATATGTGAAAATATAACATTGTTCAGTGGTGGTGAGTGTGTGGGTGTCGCGGAGCGCGGGCTACGGGGCGGGGGCCCGCCCGCGTCATGAGGTGCGCGCGCGCAGCCCGCCCCGGCCGCCATGCAGCGCCTGCGCACCACCTTCAAACGCTCCAAAACACCTACGCCCGCCGACATGAAGACCCAGAGCAGCCTCGAAGTACCGAAGCAGGTAAGATACATATATCCATTGGTTACAGGAGTTTAGCCATACCTCACCTCACCTTATATTAAAAGAAACTGTGATGAATCGTGCAAGTACATTATATAGAACACATTTTAGGACTTCAAATCGTGAGGTATAAAAGCATTATAGAATACACTACGAGTATTTTATATCTAAAATTATTGTAACTTAGATACTTTTACACGTAAGGATCTACTAGTACTTAGATGTAATAAGCATTTTTGTATTAAAATCGATAATGATCGATCTCACGATTTGAATTAAAATACCTAGGCTACCCTAATGACAGCCTAGGTATTTTTCATGCCTATTTTCCATCCTAGCCATCTTTGCCTACTATCTGGTACGTCTGCTGAATGGCGGATGAGGCTTTGGCGGCCTTCGTAGTTGGATGCTCTGAAAGCAGAAGCTTAAAAGCCATAAATTTTTATTGTTAAGTAAGTTAAGATAAATGAGATAAAATAAACAGTTTTCATTTTCTACGATCTACGAATAATAAATTCTCCTACGACCTTCATAGACGCTGTCAATATAATTTATAAATTATTCGTTCATGCTATGCACTCGATTAGAAATTATATAATATCTTTTATCTATATCTGAAGACATTAATCAGCTTGTCTCTACAGTCAGATTTTCTATAAATTTATTGATTAATTTATACCTATTATTACATTATTCTATAATTTATCATCCACCCACTATGGAGATATTTGCGTTTGAAACCAAGTTTAACTTTAAGAGAAGTTGCTGTTTGTTCATTTAAACACGATGATCAATAATAAGTAGGTATCTTGTATGTAATTCAAAGCCGATTTCAAAAAAATCGGCTGTCTGAGTATTCAAGTTTAGTTACGAAAACATAGAGAAATGAAGACATAGCGTATCTTATACGTAAATCCAAAACGTCGTGTCTGGCACTATGCGAGGTATTGAATACGAGTACATTCGCGATGAAAAGTTTTTCCATTTTCTTTAGCCGCTCGGCTGTATTTGTGTGCGCGTGATGCATTCAATAGACCCCGCTCTTTCATTGAAAACCATTTGCAAGTTTATATGGGCAAACATTCTTTACTGATAGCCAGTAGTGTTTAGTAAGTACCTGCTTACTTCATTTTTATCATCATCATCACAACTGCCTGTATTCTTCCTACTACAAAGCATAAGGAAGTTTATGGATTCCTCGATATCAAAATGTATAAGTATAATATATTCAAAGGAGAATACACCTTAAGGCATCACGATTAACAATACGTACTTTCGCATAGTAAATGTCATTCCTCCTAAACATTTAAATTTTTAGGCTAAAATTTTGATAATATACTAAACAAATAGTAATAGTAATTTGTTTATAATCCTTTAACATCCATTGCCTATAGGTCCGGTCGGCGTCGTTCGATGAGATCCAGTTGGAGGCGGCGCGCGGCGCGGCTACCGGCAGCCTCCTCGCCGTGCCGCAGCCGGGCGCCCGCAGCCGGTCGTTTGACTCCGCCGGATCTGATGACTCCGGCACTTATCTTGAGGTATATACCTAGCTTCACAACAACAACCTTCTTACCGTGCCGCAATCACCAGCAATAATTAAGTACCGTAATTTTCATGAACACTTTTATTCACTTCACCTATGAAAACTTTTGTAGTAGAGCTAAAGAATAAAGAGAGAAATTAATTTCCAGTTTTTTAAATTGAATTGAGACAAGAATTCCGTAAATTCATAAATATTTTTGACAACTTTTAAAGCATTTATTTTTTTTGTTAAACAGGTTCCAAGATTATGGTCACGGCGTCGATCTGGTAAAGGTACTCCACCACCATGCGTGCACTGCCGACATATGGAAACTTGGCTAGCGCGGCGCAGCGAAGAGAGGGTCACTCCTGATAGACCACTTGCGTCGTCGTCGGCGGAGGATGATGACGATGACGACGAAAGTGAGTCTGAGCCTTCAAGGGTTCTGCTCGCCCTGCCACCTCCACCACGGATCTTCAAGCCGGCGCCACCTCAGTCGCCACCGCTTTCTCCTGGCGCTCCATCCTTTGAGCTTCAACCGCCTAGTGACGAACCTCCAATACTACCTCAACGGCGGAGATCCATATCTAGACAAGAGGCTTTCTTTGTAGAACCTACAGGCAGCTCTCTTGAAAATGTAAGGGCATCAGAAGAAGGAGCAGCGAACACTACCAGGGACACCCTTGTCTGCGATATCTACTTGGCAGTGCCGGAACTAAAGCGAGACCGAGCCGCATCTGTAGATTCCTGTTTCTCAAAAGTTTCTGGTGGTGCAAGAGCAGAAGAAATAAATGGCACTGGAAACAATTTGACAGTACCGGGGACTGGTTTGAGGTCGCGATCGGTGGATATTGTTTTGCCGACGGCTGAGCAGTCTCGCTACAAGGCACTTGCGTTGACTTCAGCGCAGGCCCCACCATCGACACAGCCCGAGGCGACCAAAGAAGCAGTCCCGATATCCCCGCAATCTACTCAACTGGAAATCAGGTCAGTTAAATAATATGTACCTTAATAACACAGATACGTTTACCTTGATGTATTTCGTAAACAACTCTTTTTGTTACTTATTTTCGGTTGTAAAATGTTGGCCGTATATTTTTTATTTACAAATACAGTGAAGATAAAATTTTCTTTGTTTATTTTATATTATTTATCGGCACTCAAACAAAACATTGTGATATATTTATCAATAAGTTTTCTTACCAGACTACATCGCATCTAAAAGTGAGGATTGTTCTATGTCCGTCGCATATTATGTTCTATTAAAATTATTAAGTATCACCAATTTTGATCAATGCTATGTCATACATACAAAAGTCTTTTGCTTGATGGGTATCTCAATATTTCTCACCTAACCAGCCGCGAAACAGGCTTAAGTTTGAATGGTGAGAGAGGCAAGGAAATTAAAAATTTTGTATAGGCCATGACTGCTTTTAACTGGTTAACACGTTCGCGGACGTTTTTGAAAACACAATAGAAGTTTTATTGTTATAACTGCTATAGCAGTCGTGTGTCCGCCAACGTGTTAAGATATTTGACTGCGACAGTAAAGCAATAGACAAGCATCTGGTGCCTATTTGGTCGTAATCTATTACTGTTTTTTTTTATTATTTATTTGTTTAGGGTTTTTTGCCTAAATCACAGAACACATTAAATATTAACCCCAATATTACTCTTCTTTAATTGTTGTGACGTTTTATTTTGTTTTTAGAAGCCAAGAAATTATATTATATTCCACCAAATCCAGCTGCGTTGGAGCGCCAGATTTAATGCTCGCTTCTCGGCTTTAGCTCTCACAAAATCTTGTTCTTAATTAACTAACAGGAGCAAACATTTCTTAGAATGTGTTTCGTTGTTTGCAACAATTTGAATAATTAGGTATTTATCACGCTTGTTATTAGTTTAGTAGTACTTAGTAGGCTTGTATCTCATAAACACAATAAGTATATTAAATTCTGAAAATGTCTCATAAAGATACACTTTATCTAGCTATTATTGTACCTGTATACATATTATATACTTAGCTAACAATAGAAAACAACATATACCTACAAAAAATATCAAAAATGATAGAACGAACACTTCATTGACATAAAAAACATCAATTTTTTTTAAATGGCTATATTTTAAACAACAGAGTTTATACGTATCTGTTTATATATAGAGTATACTTATTACAACACAATGTTGCAGCCCGAGCATACACATACATAGGCAAATACTCCAACAATCAGCTAAAGTTACTGAGTGTATCCGGGCTTCGTGTCTCACGTTAAAGCTCATTACTTTCGACGCAAATAAGAAAAGGCGTTCACATTTCTTACCTTCCTTCCCTGTGTTGGTAGTATTGTTTTTTATTTATTTAATCAACATCTTTGACATGACACGTTTACTTACACTATATGCTATATGGTTCATTGGATGACTTCATAATAGTTAATTGAGTAAGATGCGCGAGCTTATGTTACTCTGTCCGAAAGATAGTTCGCCAACCTTTGTCGTCAACCTAACAAATATATCTGCAAACTTATATTTTGATGTACTTACATTATTATATTATCAATACTAGCGACCCGCCCCGGCTTCGCATGGGCATAAAAACTTTCCTCTTGAATCACGCTATCTACTAAAAAAAAACCGCATCAAAATCCGTTGTTAGTTTTAAAGATTTAAGCATACAAAGGGACATAGGGACAGAGAAAGCGACTTTGTTTTATACTATGTAGTGATTAGATTATTAATTATTTAATAAAAAATGCTATTTACGTTGAAATGCACTAAGAGTACATTATAATTTGGGCGTCTACATACATATTATTACAAAGTTGTATTTTTAGTGTTGTTTCCTATTGAGGAGTTCTAGTTTCGGTGTAAACCCTGTGCTAAGTCAGGTAATGTAACGGTGCAACTAGATTTGATGTAGGTTTTAAACATCACTTTCTGTTGAGCAGTTTCTTCGACTAGATCAACTAGTTTCATATTTGCCAAGTTTTGCATAATATAGTATTGTCGTATAAACTGAAAAATAAAATCCAAAATGATTGTTACTTAGTTATTTTTAAAGTCTCTCAATACTTGTTACTGAGTTTATCTTAAGTGTAGAACACTATTTCCATTGCACACCTCCTGGTCCTACTATGCGTCGGCCATTCAGGTATGCTATTGTTGAGCAAAAGAAAACTTCATGTAGGGTTTATATAGTGTTACTATTGCCATACGTTCGTTAGTTTTTCAGACACTTTCTTGTTTGATTTCTCTCACGAATACGTAGGGAGCACCAGAAGTTCCTAGTACAAAATGAATCAAATCAAATCAACGTCATATAACTCTCCCTCATCCAAGGATATTTCAGATGTATATCTGAAATGCAATAAAATCAACATCAAATATCGATATGTATTATGGATAAGCGAAATCCGAAACGATATTCTTACGCTTAGTCGGCTGCGAAATATTATCACTAATTTAACTAATTTAATCTGTTTAATGTTTTCGTAATATTAAATGAGTTTCTATTTTTTCGATGAGCGATAATATATAAATGCAAACACCCCTAGCTACATCAATCGTTTTTCTCCTTTCTGAACAAATATTTGTCCACAATGTTTTGTGTGAAATTTTCCGATTCTTCTTTTGTGTCGCTCTTTTGAACTTCAAATTAAACTTCACAAAAGGTATTTAAATAATCGCTTTTTCTTGGTTCATAAACAGTGTTATTCTATTTTCATTGGATAACATGAATAGGGCTTTGCCGGTTGTATTATGCGTCTGGAGATACCTACATCCACTTTAGATGTTTTAATAATGTAGTTCCGTAGCTTCTGTACTGTAGCAATACATAATTACAGAATACTATACAAGTAGCAGCCTGATGAAGGTACCAAGGGAACTATATTACAAACTAAAGTCTCCGCTATGCTTTTCGTTTGTCGTCGTCGTTTCGTCGTTTCAAGAAGATCTATATTTTCATAGAATGTGTCGTTTATTTATAAATTCTTGGTAAATCCGATAGCTTTTTCATTTTGAAAAATAAATTTCTATGATAGAGAATTCCACTTCAAGAATTGTAAACAAAGAGGCAAAATGATGTGGCAACGTGTGGGGTTGCGTCAAAATACGGTTAGTATCTGTCACTATGTCTGGTAATTCTAAAGAGAACTACTAGAAATACCGGTCGTACAATTTGGTACTGGGAATAAACGTTTCAGTCATTGTCGACTTTGAGCCGACGGAATCAACCCTCGGGCACACTTTTCAAACTCGGAGAAGTTAGAAAGGCGCCGATGTTACAGGCTCTGAAAACCAACTTCCTCCTGCACAGCTTTGCGAACAAGTTTCAGGGCGTTACGTTCTAACTAACCCAGTGTTTCCAAAAGATACACACATGGATAATAAGTATTGAGAAGGACATAGGATACCTTTCATTCCAGGAAAAAGCACTGTTCTCTTGGGAAATTCACGCGGGCGAAATCTAGTTAATGTTTCTAGTGACTCTACCTTCACAACTCTAGGTGTAAAATTGTAGTGAGATACTTTTCGTAAGTTAGTACTTTATAAGAAAACTAAGTAACTATTTGTTGTTATAATCTGTGTCTATAATATAATTTACATCAATTCATTATTTTGTTATTCTCTTGCATTATCACTCAATGCAAATATTTAACCATGCATTGTATTGGACAAATTAATTTCAGAATTCGTTAATAACGTAAAAATAAAACGTTTTCCTTTGAAATTAAGTAATTAAAGTTTTATCATATCATTTTAATTTATATAATATGAATAATAAACTTCAATTCGAAGATGGCACCCCATGGTGATGATGATCCAAATAATATATACGGCACTAGGAAACTTCTTATCCTATTTAATAGTTACACAGGTTAAGGACCACCTATCTAATTAGATATAAAAGTTGCAATCACCATAAACGGTGGCCTGATTTCAACTCTATATAAACCACGGTAATGCCGTCGTTAGCCTCCTGCCCAACCACCCAGCTCTCCTAAAAGGCTCCCACTGACCACTAAATCACCCACCGTAAAATCTTTAATGACTGAGTCCTCATCTATAACAATTCTATTCATTTGTGCCAATGAGACACAAACTTGAAATAAAGATGTTTAAAAGTTTATCTATACTATGTAATATAATAAAGCTGAAGAGTTGTGTTTTGACGCTCATAATTTAGAAATTCTGGTCAGATTTGAAAAATTATTTCTGAGTATGATTGACTGATTCTTGAAGAAACTTATAGGCAGTTATACGCCAAAGACTAGTGAAACCACGTGGAACAGCTAGTTAGGCAATATAGTTAGATGAAAATAGAAAGTATCGACTGTAAATTTTGTGATGACTTTCCCAGAATCATATAACTTGTATCGCAAGCAAAAGTAGCCTATGTCCGTCCATCCTCATGGTTCAAAGTAGCCCCATGCCAAATTTCATTTAAATCCGTCTTTCCGTTTCGATGTGAAAGACGGATAAACATATAAACACACACACATTTTCATATTTATAATATTAGTATACTTTACCACAGAATACATAATAGTACATAATACATAATATACTGATGACAACTACAAATTGCCAACGGAACCGATGTCTCGGACTTGCAACACAATGGCTCGGAAAATATTTATATTTTTCTTACGAAGTATTCGTTAAACCAATGTTGTTAAAGCTGTCAGCAACTTTATAGGGAATTGACATTTTTCAAATAATTTTACGCTAACTTTTTAACGAGATCTGATGTTGTTGACTCGGCCATACGCTCGTTTTAACTTGGAATAAAAAAATTAATAAACTTACAACTCATGGGAAATTAATGTTTTGACAGAAACATGTTTCCTTACAATAAAATATCGACCAGTAATTATATTGAATTGAAATTAGTGATTCCGTCTAATAAAGAAAAAACAACTGGGTAGCCTAGGAAACATCTTTAGCAATGCGGCAGTCTTTACTCATGTCAAGTAATCTGGAAGTGGCTTAATCGCGGTTGGTCGCCACTTATGTTATTTATCAACGGCTAGCTACCGCAATTTTATTTATTTTTTTGTTTGTAATAATGTTATTTTCAAAACAAAGATGTCGCAACTATATAGAGTAAAGTAATAGAATATACATTGGAAATCTTATCCCATGTAGGGATCTCTACCAGTCAACCAGCGCTAGACTGAAAGAAAGGGTATCTAATTTATACTAAGTACTTATTTTGATTTTTGAATTTTTTGATGACAATTTAAATAATCTTGAAATAAAATGCATCCCTTGCGAAAATAAGAGGGACCTTAACTCTCCGGTATAATGCGCTCTTGATTAAAGTAACTACACAATAAAGAGTACAGAAATATAACTCTTGAATTGATTAAATACTGAAAAATCTGGAAAATAGGCGTCAGCTATTTGTTATGTTTTTTACTCTTTATTATTTGCACGTTTAAATTATTTAATCATCGTCCTGAGTCTACATGGAATGATGGTGTTGCCATAAAAATGAAAGTGGCTTCATATCATAGAATTTATGAAGTCGCGCGCGGTCTCTATTTCTATCTATCATTTTTTTTTATCTATGCTTCATTTTCTACTATAACACGTTCTCTATAACTAATATTAAAATTAAACACATGATATGAGTCATTAAAATTTTCCTGCTAATAGGCATGTTATAACAACAGATACAAATTATAGGAATAAGCGCGTATAATACCTTGATACATGTTATAAATAGATTTAAAATGCGTTAGTTTTCTCAACCGATTCAACATACTAGCATAGTATTCTGTAATCTGTTCAATTATCTATTAAATTTAATTTTATATAGCTTTTATACAGTGCGAGCAATCTATATTCTTTTTAATTTGTAACTGTTGTAAATGAGGATTTCACAATGGAAATTGTTACAATGTTCAATGAAGCAGACGGGCGGAATCCGCTTCCAAATTAAAATATGCCTTATTAATGAGAGGGCCGCCAGCCAATTAGTATCTCAGCTTAATTACGGATTCACCAAATGAATGCAGAGCGCATTGAAAATAGTTATCATCAATGATGTTTCTGTGACGA
Source organism: Apomyelois bistriatella (assembly GCA_947044815.1). NCBI lineage: Eukaryota > Metazoa > Arthropoda > Insecta > Lepidoptera > Pyralidae > Apomyelois > Apomyelois bistriatella. The sequence continues at coordinate 8,343,860 of OX345693.1, forward strand.
CCTCAATATATATACAATCTAGAAAAAGGCGTTAATTATCTTGTATACTACTTGCATTTCTTGAGAGGATGGATATCAAGCAAGCGACCTTACTCATGGAGAAAGGTAACAAAGTCCCAGAGTTTTAGGTGACCGTCCTACACTTCAAGGCAATTTACTTAGACGAAATATAATTAAAATATATTTCAAAAAATGATTTTGGCTCGTGGCACAGAATTTATAATATCGTGCTCCCACTAACCTTTAATATTAGGGTTCGTAGTCCTACCAAGCAGTGGGATAGGTGGCTCCATTACATTGTTAATTATTTGAGAGCAATCCCAACAAATAACTACGTCCACACTGAAACAGAGTAGAACAGTAGATGCAATCAGTAATTATTTTCACACATTTCTTAGATAAATCAGCTAGTGAACCTATGAGAATTCAAGTGGCAGACACACTCAGTGTTTGTGATCATTGTCTTTGTTTTGACTTCACTGAAAATGCTTTAGGTATGTCTATATGTTCTTCTTAAGAGGTCGCATTTCTCAACCGATTCAACATACTAGCATAGTATTTTGTAATCTGTTCAATTATCTATTCTGAATAAGACACGGTAGTTAGCGCTCAAAATTCATGGGATCTTTCCTTTATAATAACAAAAGCAAAGAATCAACAAAATACAAATAGGGATGAGTTGTATAAATGTCAGCATCTGTTTTTCAAAGAATCCACGTAGGTACATGTAATTGCTTGAATATGTTACTTAAATATGCGAAAATTTATAAAGGGTGAGTAAGCCCAAGGAAATATTTCGTGACAATAAGCCTTAAACGTGACAAAATTGGCAAAGTTAGTTGAAGTACATTAATTAACGGAAATTAATGTTGGTACTTACTGCTTTAACTAAATTGTTACCATTTGAAAATTATGTTCAAAGTTCTTGCCCATAACAAATAAATTTTTTGTTGAAACCATTGTTTTTCAGTAAAAGATTACCTTATTGAAGATAATTAAAACAATCTGGCAAGTGCAAATCGAACTTGCGTACTGAGGGTTCCGCAGCACTACTACTGAAAAAATTTGCTCGAATGAGAATTGTATACTAAAGATTGAATATTTTCTTAGACTAAGTATTTTGTTCGTCAAAATTAATTTTGACTATTAGAAGAAGAAATTTACAGTTTTCATTTTTATTTCTGAATGTGTGCTCTTTTTATGACATTGGTCCAAATTTCACAATTCTAGTCTTATTGTTGGAGAAAGATTCTAGACTAAGTTGGTACATTAAACAGATACCACCAAAACCGTGGAGCTTATCTACTCGTATTATAAACTCTTGATAAACTCTCGTGTGTTATTCAAATGATGGCTTTGATTTTATAGAAGTAGTTAAAAGTATATTACATCAATACATTTAAAGAGCGCTCATGTATTTCATGCGGGCATTAAATTTGCTAAAAGTAAAAAAGTCTTTGTTAAAATAAAATATCCCTGGGAAAATAATAGCTAAAATAAGGTAAGTATAACCTCCTTGAATATAATGTTGGGATTACATCGTAAACATATAAATTTTTATTGCTATTAAAAATATTTTTACAGGAGCGGTTGTAATCTCAAGGGTATTATTAAATGTGAGAAGGATAATGGTTTATATTTATTACATTTGCTTGTCACGTTCCCGTAAAAAATAAATATATCTAGTGATTGTATAAATTTTGAAAACTAACAATATTTCTTCCGCGTTTATTTTGATAAAACATATTTATTGTGATATCTCAAAATAGGCGCTTGTCCCGAAGTGGTCGGTCACGCGCATGCTTGTAAACTATTTTTATCATATCATTTGGCAGAAATACAGCATGCGTATGCGTCTCGTTGGAGAGCCCCGCCTCCTGCGAATATACGAGCGCACTGTGTGGCCAACTCACTATAGCCGGCCATCCTATGCTTACTGGAAGTTGTAGGTGTAGCTAAATGGTAAACTAAACAAGAAAGCGTTTGGCTATCTCTGTGGTGAAATGGTAAATCAACTAATCTTTGGTTTCGATTTCAAGTACCTAATCTCTTAAAATGACCTTTTTGAAACTGTCCTAGGTTTAACGGGTTTTATGCTTTATCATCATTTCAGTTACAAGAAATCTACTGCTGGACCTCTCACAGAGTATTAAGTCTGACCCGCATTCATCGTCTTCCTACGACCTAAATAAGGTTGCCGGAACATCTGGTAGATGGATATCAAATAGGTACTTACATGACCCGTACATTAGTTAGTATCCCATAATATATGGCTTAAGCTTTTTTTAGGGGCTTTATTCATATGTGTAATTTAAGTTTTTATATATATTTTTTTGTTCTCAATCTATCTAAAACACATCTTACACAAATGATGATTGACGAGATGCTCCTCACGCCGTCCTACACTGCTCACGCGCAGATCGCGTCACTAGCACTACGTTTATTTTCGTCTACACCGATCGACGTGTAGACCTGTTAGTATCGATCACGAATATAAATGTAGATTATGTAGTTCAATTCTATTGTTATAGCGAACATGGGATAAACGCCAACTTCCGTCTCCTATAAATTATTGTGTACCCACCACATACCTTTAGTCTGTTGTTAGTTACCTACCTATTGCTCTTGCAACATACGTACGATTTTTCTGTTCAATAGGTTCAGAGAAAATTTGTTGTGATAAACAGACACACAAGTAGTCCTCATAATGAGGGATAAGTTTTTCTCTTGAATAGGCTATTATAGTCTATTTATTTAGACTGACTCATTTTTTTTATATTTTTCTGTGCCGTCTAAATTAGCACAACTTAATTTCTAAGATTTACTTTAAAATATTATCGACAAGTGTCAGATATTTTTGCAGTTTTGTAACGTCATTTAAGTATAAGGTGCTATTTCTGAAAGCTGATTCTCGATTAAAACCACCGAGTACACAGATACAGATTTGTCGAATGAAAATCATTCGAATCACCGACTTTGGACAAATTACATACTTCAAAAATAGGTCTGAACTGACTGACCATTCACCACATCGCCATCGCTTCCGTCGCATCAGAATCGAAACAGGTTAAATGTCGAGGCGAGACATATGAAACCAACTCTACGAATAAGAATAGTTAAATTATAATTTTTTTTTATTTAGTTATTTTTAATATAACATGCATTTTTAAAGAATTTGTCTGAAACATCTAAATTGCGAACAATATATAACCCAAAGAGTACCTTATGTATTCCATATTATACCAGTCTCTCAAATTAAGATAAATCAATGCCAATGCAAGTTTTAGGTACGTAAATCCGAAAGTTTCGCGCAAACTTTCTCCCCGTCACAATTTGATCGACATGTCTCTGAATTTTTTAGATTACCGATAATGGTTGGATTCTGTTTATGCGTATATACAACCTGGGTAATCATTTTTCATATGACTAGCTATTTCAACCATTTTTGCTATAACAAATCCTCAATTAATTAATAGGACGTATTAAAAAAACCATTCAAGTGCGAGTTGAACTCGCGTGGAGAGGGTTTCGTACAATGCCAATGTCAGTTTTTAAATTCAATTGTTGTTTTTAAATTCAATTGAATTTACTACTTAATTGTCAATTGACAGAGTTCTTGTAGGTTTTTTCTGAAATCTACAGGCAATGAACTATATTTTGTATTTTTTTTAAATTTTAATCTCAGTAGTTTCGGAGTTCAGGGGGTGGGAATGGTCAATTTTCGTCTTCTTTCATAAATAAGATCAAAACTATTTATGTTTCAATAATAACAAAAATATATTTGAAATCCTCATAACGTGCCCTTTCTTTTGATATATAACACGGTAAGGTTTGCTAAACTTTTTTTTTAATTCCTAATTTGTCCCCCGAAAATGGTACTCATTTTATAAAAATATTTGTTTACTTTGCACATCTGTGTTTGGGTCACAGGATCACGCCATCCCACCAAATTTCATCTATTTTGGTCCAGTAGATTCAGAGAAAATTGGCTGTGACAGACGGACGGACGGACAGACAGACGCACGAGTGATCCTATAAGGGTTCCGTTTTTACATTTTTGTACGGAACCCTTAAAAAGTAAAAGTATTGATTTTGGGTTTATAGAAGTCTATATTTATTTGAAATGATATCTACACATTTCTCTTTACATATGATTTTTAAACATTAAAGCCCTATCTAGCTTGATTTACAAAAGGACACAGTTAAAAAATTCAACTGATTGTGTCAAATTATTGGCTTATAAATCAGAGCTAACATCAGCTTGCAAAAGCACTGAGAAAAGCCAGCAGGATTCTGCAGTTACTCACTGATTGTACGCAGCGGTGGCGGGTCTAAAATATTGCCTACTCAACAAATTCATTTGTTTTGAATTTCGGACGATGTTATCCTTATGGAGTTCGTTATAGACTCTTCTCCATACAATGAGTCAATGAGGGTCTAAACTAGGGGAATAAAAAGGGGTTCAAAATAATTCCATAGGTACTTTTTACGTGTGCTTATTTTGGATTCCGTACCTCAAAAGGCAGAAATAGAACCTTCATATGATCACTTTTTTGTCCGTCAGTCTGTTATACTTTTTTTTTCTGAGGAACACATGAAAATTGCAATTCATAACATATACTTAGGTCTATATTTCGTCTATAAGATAATAAAATTATAAGCAACGCATCAACATCATCAAAAGATATGATCATACTCGTAAATGTTGCAAATTACCCTAAGTACTTCCCGCTGAACTCCAGACACGTTGTACAAATTAAAAAATGTCATTGGACAAACTTTTATAATAAATCGGCCAAGTGCGACACGGACTTGCGCCTTGAGGGTTCCGTACCCTAATACCGTAAAAACTAATATTCTTTATTTATTTATTTACTAAATATTAACAACAAATTTACAGTTTTCAGATTTATTCCGAAATAATTGGTGTATGATATTGCTTCTTACAAAATTTAATGATTCTGTCTGTATTAGGGTACGGAACCCTCAAGGCGCAAGTCCGTGTCGCACTTGGCCGATTTATTATAAAATGTTGTCCAATGACATTTTATAATTTGTACAACGTGTCTGGACTGCTAAAAAATTCGGAAAGGAAAATCTTAATTTATTCTTCGACGATTAACAAACATTCTGACATAGAAATAGGAAATCGAGTGCGGTTTCTACCCGGCAATTTTTTTTAAATCTATGCATTCTTAGTAACAGTGGTTGGGAAGTTAGATTAAGTATTTTTGTAATGTTAGAAATTTTTACAAACATTATCGTATTAATCCTGTTAATATATTGATATCCGTGCTTATCTTTCCTAAACCCTATTGTTATCGAACGGCCCGCGTTTCGTAATATGATCTATGAATTAAGACGAGTTTACCGACATGTTAAATTCCTTTGGGTAGCAAAATACAATATTGTTTTAAGGTCCTGACTCTATTAAACAATTTGTAAGCCGTCATGAGTATCTCAGGCCAAGTTAAATTGCTCAGTATAGAGTCGACCTAACAGCAAAAACTATTGCAGCTCGAAGATTGATTAACCTTAGAAGGTTTTGTGGATTCTCCCGAACATACTAATACTTGGTCAGATTAATGTAACCTACCGTATATTAGAAAAAAATATAGAACACTATTTAGTAGTTTATGAAAAATTTAAATTCCTATTTAAATTTAAATAAGAGCTTCTAATATTATTTCAGTTTTTTTTTGTTTTGTTCATTGTTGTAACAACGTTAATAGGTATGTTACATTAAGTGCGAATGTACCTACACGTACAGCTCACTGATTTATGAACATATAACATTTTCATTTAATATGAAAAAGTTTAACATAGTGCAATCCCCTACAAAAAATATTTATTTATTGGTTCATAAATAAAACTAAAAATTCAGTATATTCATTTTCGAGATATATTTTGAGTTGATAAAATAGGGCTGAAACAAAAGATAAACGATGAACAACAATAAGTACAATACAAAATATCTTTATTGGCCACACACAGAATAGATAAATTACAGAAAACATTACAAAAAAATATGGAGCAAAGGCGGACATGAACAAACATCATAAAATTTCAACAATCTATAAAAAAAGCACGTGGTCACGTTGAACGATGTAATTGTAACAGATCACAGTGCGATTCGTGGACACAACAATGATCTAGTGGGCCACGTGTTCGGTGCGGCGTTTCTTCAAGGTGACAACTTGGGTCTTTGTGCGGGCGTGTGACACTTGGAGCATTTCTATTTCGGCGCGAATGTCGCCAGACGCTATGGCACGCGGCGGCGCCGGCCCGCGCCCGCGCCTCTTAGTTCCCGCGTATGTTTCCCGAACCGAACACGTCTAAATAAACAAATATTTCATAGGACAATAACCGCTTAAATACTGTTATACCCACTGTACGTCCACCCAATTGAAATACCGAGCTGTGCTAAGTGAAGTGAGGACTTGTGAAGTGACGTTATTGGTTCGATATTACTGCCTCGTACACACTCCAAGACGAAGGATATTTTTACGACTTAACAAAAGATGCAAAAAAAGATTGCTGACTAACCAAATGCCTACCTGAACACAAGTTAAAGTCAAAAAGTTGAGAACAATCGATGGAAATTCGATATCGATTTCCAGCTGTTATACCTACTTATGTACTTATCACAAACAGCTGTAGTTATTTATTAGAAGACGCATTATTTACTCCAATAGCGAGTTATTTCATAACTAAATAAATTGTACCTAATCCTACTTAAAAAAATATAAGTAACAATTTTTTAAGTTATTAATGCGATCCCTAATGAGACATGTTTTATTTTTAAGTTTATGACTATTTTTATTACAGTAGTAACCAAGCGGGTCTATTATAAAAACCATCCTCATATTATTAACAATGAACTCATAAACTTGCAAAACAATAATATTCCTTGTAATTATCACAAAATAACGAACAAACTACAAACATTTTCCTGTTGGACTAGTCGTCAATGTGCCTTCTTTGGCGTATGTGTTACATACAACCACACATGTGATATCATCGCTTTAACACCGTGTGCACAGATACCCATGTTTGCTCATTGATAATGACGGGAGGATCTTGCGCGCGCACACCTCTCTTTCGCTTAGCATTCTTATCATAAACGTCAGCCACGTGCTTTAGACAGCAAAGAAAGACGTAACTGTGTGATGTGGTAAAAATTCTATTCTATCATGTAGTGTTTAGTCTCAGTGAAGTGATTACAAGTGAGGAATTGTGCAGTGTGAGTGTGACGCAAAGAGCGTTGTCCTATCGGCGCGCCGATATGTTGTTGCATGGTGGCGACGCAGTGAGAGGGCCTATACAACGGAGACTCTCAGGTCTCTGCGGAGTTCCATGCTGGCGTGGGGACGGGGCCCCGCGAGCAGCTCCAAACAGACGCCCCTGGCGGCCTGTTCGCGCCCCGAAGCCTTCTCCAGCGGCGAGGAGGCCAGCGACCGCGAAGCAGAAGGTGCGATGCTCGCGAGCGCCGCCGCCGTGGCTAGAAGACGATACGCCGTAAGGGTCAAAAGAAAGTCAAAGATTGCTTTCAGAATTCTAAGGTCTGTCTCTAAATATTTACCAATTTACCTTTTCAGTCAAACATCACAATCACGACGCTTGTACGGTACAAACGTGAGGCAGGAAAGCATGTGAATATTTAATGATTTAATGGATTCTGTTCGGACGTCAGTTACGTGCTTACCTTTGAAACGCAGCAAAATCTTTTGTAGCCAGTTGATGCGAGTGCAGTGCCAATAAGGTGCTCGACAAAGGCGACCGAACGTTATTGTTAGTCGATTTGGGTCAATCAATGAACAACGGACCGCATATCGTCGCGCTGCCGGCAGATTTAAACTTTGAATATTATTACCGGCTTTCAGTTGTTCAATAGGCGAATAGGCGTAAATACCTGGGCGTCGATTCTGCTAACGTTAAGTCAAAATCGTATCAAAATAGTGTTTCAATAGTAGTGCTTTTTACACACTATTTACAAGAGTTATGACTGTATGATGTGATATGAATGTAGTGTGTGGTGTGATCATCAGAAGTGATATAAAAAAAAAAATAATTCTTGTAACTAGTGTGTAAAAAAGAACACCATTTTGACACGATTGTGACTTAACGTTAGCAGAATCGACGCCCTGACCTTGTATATCGCAGTGGGCATTTGGTTTGTCAGGTTATGTTCAAACAAAAGAGAACGGCTGATGTTACTTAGGTACGTTGAATAATGTTAGGCGAGCGAGCAGCAGCCGGCGGCGGCCGGCATCCGGCAGACAGACATTCGTTTAAAATTCCAGACATGTCCACCGTCCATGCCGCTTCGGCCGCAACAGGTAGCTCTGGCTTTGGTTCGCACACTTACCCGCATTCGATTGATTTTCAAAAGAATGAGATAAACATTTTGTTATGTGCGTCAATTTAAATGTAACTAAGATAATGCGCAGGTAACTATTAGTAGAAGTTACCCTCTAAGTTACACAGTCTAGCTATTTGACGAACTTGTTTTTACACAAGTTGATACAACTTCTTTAGGTAGAGCACCATTATAGGGTAAAGATCAGTTACATTACTATAATAATTTAATTACATGCATTACATTTCCACGTGTAAACTAATAAACCAATTTACATGAAATTTGTTATTATTTTCATTTTGATATTAATAGGCCACAGGTGACTTTTTTGGCGCGATATACACTGCTGCACTGACACACGCTCACGTGCTTAAAACCAAATTTTCTTACGAATTAAGTAATAAATAGTTTATAAGCAATCAGGTACAAAAGAACTAAAACCAATCTAAAATTTGTTTGTAATTAAGTATCTGTCTCACAGAAACGTTATCACCGCATTCGCCTTATGATTAATTAGTTTGCCTAATATGTGTATGTAACACACCGGGGATTATATTGTTCGGCTTCAGACTTAAAGCAAATTTCGATGGCTTAGTTTGGGAGGGTAGTAAATCCTAATCCTTCACAAGGATACCGCGATAAAGTTGTCCAACGTGACATACTGAATTAAATCGGCGTTTAAGGAATGTCAAATCAAAAATCCTGTGTGAAATATGAAACCCTGAAGTCAATAATATGTTTGTCAAACTATGTGGGGAGTACATTACTTAAGAAAAATATTAAGTTCTATTTCTTGCTAATAAGTGGCACTACAGGGATTGAAAATTTCAATTTAATTAAGATCCCTCTCATTTTTCGATAAAAATATTTTTATAATTTAACAGCATTTTTATTTTTTGGTTTTTTACTCAATTCAATAACAAATAGCAAAGAAAAAAATAATTTCAATATCCTTTAATTTCAGTGTATTTTCTAATGACTGTTTCTCGTTTGCAACGATAGATCTGAATAAATTACAACGGAAATTGGAAAGAAGCTTTAAAGCTCAAGCTTATGGTGTAGTTAGCATTTCAGGAAATCCGATCTCTGCTATGGTTAGGTATGAACAAAATCAGTACCTGTTCAGAATTGCAGCTTTCTAGCCCAAAACCTTAATCAGGCAGAACTCGGGAAAATTTGAAAAAGGTATTTTCATTCTTGAAGTGAATGAAAGGAAAGGAAGTGATATGCTTTTGTATCGTTGTTAACATCACAGCAAACAGGTATTTAATTAGTGCGGAGAGCTGCAGTGAACTTTAATCAAGTGAAGCGGGGTTCAGGTCGTCTCGAGCATGATTGGAAATATAATTGTAGGTATCGAGAGCCGATGCTGTCCAAACCACTAGCGAAATTTGAGACACTTGTGTTTAGTTTTCGAATACGTAACCAATGGTGGAACAGCTTTTCGACCATAACTATGTTTGATAACTGTGTTTCGTACACGACTTTCAAAAATATTTCGACCCTGGCCCTCCGAGGCGACTGCCTAAGAAAGCGCTAAGATGAGAGAGGTTACTGTGTTTCGTAACGAGTTGCCTATGAAGTAATGAACTTTCAACCAATTACAAACAAAGAAATATTAAAAGGCTAAAATTTTATTACTTGCTAGCTGACCCAGCGAATTCCGTACCGCCCAACCGCTTTTTTCTCACCTTTTAATCCTTCCCTGAACTTCCACAAATATTTCAAGACCAAAATTAGTTAAATCGGCCAAGCCATTCTCAAGTTTTACCCAGACTTACGAAAAGCAATTGATTTTTATGTATAAGAGAAGATATTATAAATATATCGATAATTGATAACTAACCAAGAAATCACGAGTAGCACTCTCAAAATTCTTAAAAAGAAGATATAAACTGGGACCTATCACCTAACCCGCAGAATCTGTCTAAATTTGCAAACCATTACTGAAGCCTATATATTCCTCGAAAGTATTTTCAAATCATTTAAAGTGCATGAAAAAACCAGCCAATCAGAATGTGTCAGAGATCTAATATTCAAGTACCTACCAAAATAATTTATTATACTTACCAAAGTAATTAAATATTAATATTCATGTTTTATTAAATCGAAGATACTATTAAGTATTAAGGTACTAGTATATATTGATTATCAAAGGTGCATATCAGATTAGAATATTATATCATCGGTGCGCATTACTCAGATAAGCTATGCAGTTAATTAGCGTGTAATGAGATTAGTCTAGAGCAGGTTTAGGTACAGTAAGTTAAAGCTAATGAGACCAGATATTACGGCATAAATGCAACTTAATTTTAGCCTTTCGAAATCATCACCATCGCTGCGTTTTTCGGTTCGTCCTAAACCATATGGTTTATTTTGAGCAAGAAATCCTCTTTTGTCTTATAAGTAATTAAATTTATTTCTTTCAAATTCATGTATGTACATTGGGTCAACAATTTACACAATAATAACGAATTAAAAAATATAATAAAAAAAAGTTACAAATTAATTAATCAAATATGTCGCCCCTCATTGTACCTGGCTTAAAGGTACCCATTATACTGGCAGCTCTACCTCTTTGTATAGCGATGGATATCCTTTGAACCAGATACCATCCTGAACGGTAGTCAAAACCACGATCGGTTAAGTGGCGTCCTATCTCGGAAATAACATTCTTCGCTTCTGGACCAACCGTCTCCACGGCGAAAAGCAATATTGCGAAAACAAAATAGAATAATTATTTACTTTTTGTCTTATTAATTTTCCTTATCATGAAACTTACAGTAAGGTTAAGTATTATTTTATGACCGCCTGTTGCTGGTGATAAATGATCTTGCTGTTAGAAACAACCACCAGCTGGAAAGAGGTACAATGAAATTAAATTTTTAAACTCTTAATTCTCTTACAAGTACAACTCAAGCTCGGTGTCAAAAATGGCTTAAGCATGACGTATTATAAGCCTCCGAATGAGGACATTAATCTTGTATGCATTGTATTCTGCTCGGTGACGCTATATATAGAAAATAAAGCCATTAAAATGTATGCTTCAGGCACATGACTTTCAGAAACATTTTGTTTAGTATTTTACCGGTAGGAGAAGCCCCAGCAAGGCGTATATATATTTTTAAGGAAAAGGCAAAAAAAACAACACAAATTTATAATAAACAAGGTAGAATTTATAAATCGCACTCGGTCTCTCTACAGGCAATTTTTTTTTAAATCCATGATTATTAATTTGTAGCGCAGACAAAGTGACAGTTTTCTTTCCCTCCAAAAACTAGTTTATTTATTCATTCAACAATCGGACTCATTTTTTTATAACATGAAATACTAGATCGTAAATGAGAACATCAATTCACATGTAGCTGTGTTTAAATTGCGGTGAGGCCGCTTGCAGTCCGGACTGAAGAGCTCTTAGAGTTGTGGTTTCTGTCTTTCAAAGCTCACTGTCACGTCCATTAGTAACGAAGTGCCACGTTTTCAACTGAGCTCTTCGGCAAAATGACACTACGATACTGTAGCAATAACAAGTTTATTTCATTTCATAAAGTACTCTATTATGTTATTTAATTAAACTTAAAATTAATTGAGGTTTCGTGTGGAATGGAAATATCTTTTGACGTCTGCTTTTTTTCTCTACCCATATCCCAGTTAGTCTGGGATAGTGTATAGATATATTCCAAGTATAACTATATGTTTTTGACAGTGTATTTTTTTATTTACTGTCTGTAGTGTTTTTTTTATTTACTACAGTAGTATAGGGATTCCGGTGGACTTTGATTTATTTGGACACAAAAAAAAATCGGAATTGCTCTTACATATTATTTAATTTCATTTAACTTGTAGGTACTGATTGCTTAATTCCATTATCAATTAACCTTATCAGCTCCATAGAACTTTCTTATTTGTTTCGCAAAATTATGTAAAGTAAATTGTATAATATTTTCATATTTAATTACGTTACCATATCAAAGCCTTTGAAGCAAGGTAAAGTCAAGCTCCGACATAAGATTAAAGTACTCGTACCTTTATAAATTATAAATGTCGGACAAAACAGCGCTTTCGTTGATAAAAAATGGAGATGGCTACCTACAAAGAATATCTTTTATCTGCTCTCAGTTCCATGTAAGTCTTGAAATTCTTAAAATTTCAAGGGAATATCAGATGATGAATACCAGATATCAATATTAAAACTTCTAAATCAAAATAATTCTATTACAACTCTATGATCTAAGACAACTCTATCCAAAGATAAAGTAAAACATGAGAATATGACTACGGGATAAAATCTAAAGCCACAATAACCAAAATGACCGAATGACAGAAAAGGCCCGTAACAAATTAAACAAAGGTTGTCTGATAGACAGATGCTTTAGTCCGTTTACTGTGATATATAATATTTTGTGTAAATAAATGCTTATATAAATAAATAGAAACAATAAAAAAACTTACCCACAATAAGAATATCTTGTAGGTCGAGACCACGTTTGTTTTAGTGTTTGACTACGACATTTTGTGGTTGTAACTGGTTAACTGTAGATTTGTTCAGCGGCTATTAATAAATAAACAGCAAACGGAACTCTCTAACGAACGCTTGAAAACAAATTCAAACTAAAAGTCAAATATTTATATTCCTAACTAGCTTCCTTTTTAACCGACTTAAAAAAAAGGAGGAGGTTCTCAATTCTGTACAGAAAATAAGTTAGACGAATCGCACTAGCGTGGAAAAATTATTGGAGTCTGATGGAAATAATGAAAAATAAAGAGGTTAATATTACAATCAAGCAAAAAATACATGACAAACGTAGTTACTACGGCAAAAAACAAAGAATCACCAGCTGTTAGCCAAAGAAAAATGGTGAGAAGTATGCTAGGCATTAGAATTTCAGACAAGATTAGCAATAAAAAAAACTGAGGAAAAACTAGTCATTTATTTATTTTTTTAATTAATGTACACTCAAATACAAACATAGGAAACTTAAAATTGTGAAATCTAGTACAAGGGTGCTACTTATTTCTATAGAAAAAAAAAATGCCAGCAGACCCGCGATATCGCCATGTCATTATGCCGCGATGTCATCATGATGACGCTTTACACATATCCATATGTATTAAATAACATGCGATGGACATTATAAAAAAAATTAAAAAGTAGTGACTATAATAAAATGGCTATTTAGGAAAAGTTTTTTTCTTTTGTAAAAAATTTACTACGGAACCCTAAAAAACGAAACCCTTATAGCATCACTCATGCGTCTGTCAGTTTGTCTGTCAGTTTGTCTGTCTGCCTGTCTGTCATATCCAAGTTTCTCTGAATCTACTAAATCAAATCAGGTGAAATTTGGTAAAATGGCGCAATCCTTACAAATACAAACAATGTATTTACAAATAAAATATTTTTTTTTGTGAAATGAATATAATGGCGACATTTTTTTTTTTTTGTAAAATAAATAGTTTTGATTGACAAAAATTGACTATCCCCACCCTCAGATCTCCGAAACAACTTAGCCTAAAAATTTGAAAAAATACAAAATACAATTGGTTCATTTCTTGTAGATTACAGGAAAACCTATAAGAATTCCATAAATTGAAAATAAAATGATAAACTCGACAATACGATCACGTTTGATATTTACCTATTCACGTTCACTTACGGAAAATAGTTCACTAAAACGCCGCTAGATAGTAGTAATTTTAAGTCTTACCTACTCAGGATTTCAAATTATGATTATTATTTGTATTTATTTGTTATTTGCACTTACTACTTTGGCATTGCACAGTACCATCCGTAAGTATTTTTTAATAACATTTCAAAAAATCCATATTTTTGCGTTTGTTCATCCGAGACGACGTTCTTAAAACTTTTTGGGCCACAGCCCCTCGGTAATGTGAGCTATATTCTTGTCTATTACCACTTTGTCAAGATAAACCGCTGGGCTTTGCCAGTGAATTGTGTTCTGCTTACGAATCTCCTTATTTTTTCTAAATACCTAATTCCATCTCGTAAAGAAACACCGAACGTAAAGTAAAACACTTCTACCATACTCGTTGTGTGCTTCCAAATGTGTTATTCCTTCACGTTAGTGGATAATACTTAAGTGTTACAAATTATCTAAAAGCTTTACATAATTATTCAAAATTTTATCAGCTTTTTACGTAAGAACATCAGGTGATGTATTGTACCACCAAGGAATTAAGAAGAAATTACCTATGTTTTTAATCAATAAATATTTGAAGTAAGTATTTTAAAGTCTTATTTTAATGTGCATCATCAATCCAACAATATCATAAACTTAGTTTTATTTAATTATCATAAATTACAAATAAATTTAATATTAATTCAAGAGGGTACTGGCAATCCGGAAAATTATATAAACGGGTAGGTAATTTCAGATTAACGTAAAGATAAATCTTATTCAAATTGATTTATTCAAAATAAATCATCATCGTCATTTAAGATAAGATAGGTCTACTGCAGGTGAAGGTAACTGGCTTCATAGAATTTTGTGTCTACAAATACATACTAAGTATACTAATATCACGTTAAAACTATCACACATAGATGAAGTACTTAAGTGAGTACCTATATCTTGTATTCACTCGTATTCAATCTTCGAAAGCGCAAAATGCAGACAAGCAGCTAGTAAATATATTGCCACCTGTGAAATGCCAACGTTTCGCTGTAAAAGCAAGTTGAATTTTTCAAGTGAGGAAAGATAAGCACTTCCCACGAAAACCTAAAATGGAGCGTGCCATCTCTATGTACAGACATATTATATAACAATGTTTAGTGATATCGTGGTACAACCATTACATACTATTTTACGATCACATCCATCGTGCTCCCATAAGGTATGGTAGAGCTATTTTTTTATTCATACTTAGGTTTACGATATTGCATCGTAACGTCACATGAAATGGAATATAACTCTATATTTGCTAGATATTTTTTTGTGAAATATGTAAGTAACTTAAGTTATTTGTTTTATTAGTTAGTGCCTATTGGTTATTGTTTGTTAAAAATTTTATTTATACCTACGCTCTGTCAAGTGAGTGTTTGATTCAAAAATTCATTAGCAAGAGTATTTAGTGAGATAATTTCATGTTTTTAGGGTTCCGTATCTTAAAAGGCAAAAACTGAGAAATTTGGTAAGAAGCATTATCATAAAGCACCTATTCAGGAATAAATCTAAAAACTTTAAATTTATTGTAAAAAATAAATTAAATAAATATAAAGAGAACTATTTTTTACATACAAGTTAATAAATAATCTGGCAAGTCTTTTGGTATTGTGTGGTGAGACCGAACTCTCAAAGCACGAGTCCGACTAGGACTTGACCGGTTTCAAATCAATATTTAATTTCTTATGTAAGATATATTGTGCAGCATTATTCATTTCAAAATATTTGTTTCCAACATCTGTAGGTACTATCTGTAGGTATCTAGGTATATTTGCGTAACAGAAATATTATATCTCTGAATTTACAATGCTTACTAAAATAGCGTGATGTTTCCTAAATTTAATTTACTTTTGTCATTAATTTTAGTAAAATTAAAGAGCAAACATTTGATGCGGATCACGTTCCGCGCAATTAGAACCCGTACCGCGGCCGCGCTATACGTGTCCGCCCGCCGCCGCCCGCCGCGCGCCGCGCTAACTCCCCCGCAGTTCGATATAAATTAGGTGTTAATTGCTTATGTACTATTGGCTATTTATTACCTACCTTGCGTTAGAACGTAGATATGAGTTTTGTCTCAAATATATTCCTGGGCATTTTTCTGCCTGAAATACTTACTATTACCTTGTTCATCTACTCGTGTTGTAAGTATTCACGTAATCTCACGTAAATTTTAGTTTTGTCTGATACCGATCTGCCCTATATAATATAGGTACTTAAAATATTCTCAATTTTCTTTATACTAAAAAAGTTAGGTTTTTAAGTATGAACAAGTATGAAAAAACAAACGGCTGATTCAAGAATGTAACATAAAATTTTTATTATTCTACGCTCTCGTAGATGTTTTTATTATCATTTTATAATGAGTTATTATTTAAAATAATAAATAACACCTTAAATCTATGAATATAAGGTTAAGCAAATAGAAATAAAAATATAAAATACTGTCTGTAATCTATACATTTTCACGTTCGAAAAGACCCTTGACTCATAGGTTTTTACAAGTAACTACATTTGGCGATTTGCACTAGACTTACTTTGCCTTTGTGTATGTCATCGCCTGGTAACATCACGTGACAGGTATCTCTCCACTACATGTAAATCCCTTTTAGATGTAGTAGTGTTGGGGTCAGTATCAATGTTACGCTCTCTTCTACTTGGATCGGTCCAGCAGTATGGCACCCGTAGCCAAGTGACAATTTCAAAACGCTAACGAATGTCGACAAGAACAAAATGTATGGGATTGACTTAAGCTGCGATAAATCACGTGGTCAATCTTATGTCAATCCCATACATTTTATTCTTGGCGTTCGTTGTTACCGTTTTGCGATTGTTACTTTGGCTAAGCCCCCGGACGTGCATTTGTGCGCTAGTGTATTAACATTGCTGAGATGAATATTTGATATTTTTGTTGATGATAATAATATGTGTTCGTAGTACGAGGGGTTGGTACGCTTAAGGCTGGATCCCAGTGATAATAGCGGGGTTGGTGCTCCTATCATTACCGTGATTAGTGCCAAAAGCTTAGACGCGAACTGGTAAATCGGTCCTAGCTGATATGTATACTTACAGTTAGATGCAACATCAAATACGAATTTATCTGTGATAGCAATTCTGCGGCTTAACTGGCTTTTAGCTGCGACCTCGCTGCTCAATCAATCGGGATATAAGTCACCTATGACCTTTGAAGTACTAAAAAGCTAAAACCCAACGTTCAATTCTAATTTTCTAAAAATATAATGCATGAACGCTGAACGATCTATTATTGTTCGAAGTTTATTGTATCGTTTCTCTCCAAATTCTTCAATGGTACCTAATTTATGTCTCCATTTTTAATTCGAGTTAATAATAAATGTGAATGACAGTCAGGCCGGCTTTAGAACTGCTTAATTATGTAATGAGACGTAACATGTTACAAAGATTATTAATTAAGTGAGTTTCTAATCCAATTCTTTACCTGTTTATTTTATGAAATTACATTGTAAGTATTGTTTTGTTTCTTATTCCCTTAAATACCTGATATCGTTTAACTGGGGCCTTTTCTTGTTAGTAGATATTTTTACTTGTCACGGATTTCTCATTTTTCTTCGTCTTTGAAGTGAAATCTGTTAATTCAGATATTATTTTTCCTAATTTCTCTACTATAACAATATCAAACATAAAGATCCTCTGTATATAATATGCTTTGAAAGGAATTGATCAATTTTTTATTTTTGTTTCAGGTAAGAGGATTTCACAAGAGAAGCACTTTATTATACCTGTATACCAAGGTACTTAGTGTTAAGTTAAAGCATTAAAATATGTATGGATAACCACTAAAAGTAAGCCAGTTAGTTATGTTTAACAATTTCAAGTTCTTATTCAATCATTTAATAAAGCTTCAATTAACAAAAATAAGCGTAAAATATCCGTGACTAAATGAGTCCGGGTACGATAACATTAAGTTAAAATATGGGGTGGGTGACTGCCCTCTATTCCTCGTGATTCTAAACGAAGTATCTGTAGTCTCAGTTTTATTTATTGCGTAGAATCACACAGCGAGAAAAACTATAATATCTAGTGTTTATGACGTGCATGCTTACCGCTCATGAGATTTCAATCCGATTTTGCCATGAAAACATCAAAGCCGCTTTACAACTCAGGACAAAGAGATAAGAAAACGTACCTATTGAAAGAGAACAACGGCATAAAACAAGTATTATATATTTTTATCCACATTTTTTTTAGTTTTCCGGTGCTAGGAAAATAACAAAGAAAAATTAGGAATAAGAATAACAAATGAGCCAGCAACCTTTCGCAATTTTCCTGCAAGTGTATGTCTGAATTGGCTAGTCCAAAAAAATATGATAGTGATTTTTATGTTTTTTTCGATTTAATAGATCGTTTTAGATAACAATTTGAACAAAAAAAATATTAAAATTGTATTTATTTTTTTAAATAATTTTAAATTACATAATATTTTTACGTCTATGAACAAATAAAAATCACTATTATTTTTTTTTTGGACTAGCTACTAGGTTTATTTCTTCAGAAAATTAAGTAGGCAAATAGGCCTGCTTTTTCGACTTAGGTGACAATGGGCTTTTTCATCCTTATTGAACACACAATAATGTAAAGTATATGATTACATTTTTATACCAATTATTTTTCATAAAAATATTCCGGACAAAGGTCAAGTGTGAACTCTGTAGGCGGAATGATGAGGCCATATGAATTATATATATTATTAACAGCATGTATATATATACTAGATCCTATTAATATTTACTATGTGCCTAAGGTGTGAAATTAAACGGTATTATTTTCGTTTTCTCCATACATATTTTGAGGCTTGGCATAGAAGCCTTTTGAGATGATTGCTATAATTTAAGGTAGAGCACAATCCCAATCCAAAGCATGACCATTAGCAAAACAGTAGTAGTTAAGGTCTTAATCCCTAGAAGATGCAGGTATTTTGGGACGAAAAATGAATACAACTTCATGTCGGACTATAATTGGAATATTTTAGTTTCCGAGTCTACTGTGTGTGACTAAGTCTGGCTCTGGCGCCTCAATCTGCCAATGTTCTTGTCATGGATATAAACATGGGCAAACTAAATATAATTAAAAGAGTGATGGTGATCATTTTGTTATATGCAACTTTAGATATCAATTCCGAGTTGAGTTTATACTGTCTATAGCACTCGAAATGCTATTGTATTTTCCCTAGCTGCAATAGATGCACGGGGCGTAGTTTTCATTACATATTTTGTATTTACTATAATGTGATATTGTTAAGATTGTCTATTTTAGACTCCACTATAATTGAGCTGTACCAAAAGCAATCTCCTTAACCTTCTCAATAGTTAACAGAACGAATAGTTACCTACTTAAAATATTTGATACTTACACATAAAAGCATGTTTTAAAAATGTATTTTACAAATAACTTATTCAAAATTTTTTTTTTTTATATACACACAATTATGTACACAAATAATACCAAGTTTTTGACTACCTGAAGTCTGTAGGGTCTTTGACTTACTTTTATTTAAAAAAAAACTATTCACAAAATACAACATAATCTTATTCTTAATGCACTACGGTTGAAAATCACAAATAAAAATGTCAAATCACTAACAAGCCAAAAGGAGCCATACCGGCAAGGTCGTGGAACAATAAATTGTATTATAGCCATTTAAATTGTATGCTGATTTAAGTATCCAGTTGTTGTTGTGGGCGCGTTGAGCTCACAGGCCTCTTATTTGGCATTGTAAGGTCTTATTTACTAGTCGATATGTACTTCGGATATCAGACACATTATATAACAAGATACCGCCTAGTTTTCCGGGTACCGACATCCAAACATGGAACACTTTAAAATTCGATGACGATTTCTTGATTTTAATTAAGTTGGAAACATATTCAATGGCACCAAGCTTACACGAAGAATTCCTGGTTCCGAGGTGCTTTCATAGCGTTTGTTTGGGAATACACGTTCCGCAGCGTGCACTCTCCGCACGACATCTCCGTTAGTGCTCAACCGTGCAGACTCAGCAGCCAGCCTGTCATGTACGCGCTAACCGCATTGGGTTAGTCACGACTTACTCTGTGACGATCGCGCACCACAACTACCTACCTATTGTGATAAAACACCACAAACCTGATTGAAGTGATTATGTGATACAAACAGATATGGGATTTCTAGACGGTGTTTCGTTTTCTGTGTTCAAAAAGTGTCCTAACCTCAATATTAAGAAGAAATGCCGCAAACGGTTCAGGTAAATAGTTTAAAGATGTTGATTTCTGTTTTGTGTACAACGGCGAATTTAGGTTAAAGCAAGTATTGTTATCATCGATAATAATTCCAGCAGGCCCTGATTAGATAAGCTGCACCAAAACTCATTATTTATCAGTTTTTGTGAAGAAATGATCTGTGTTTTGATGGGTATGGGTATATTTAGTAAATAAAACAAAACACTTTCGCTTGTTCCTATGTGTAACCATAGCCAGTTTTCGCTTATCATGATAATAATGCAATAGTGATAAAAAATAGTACCTATGCTAAGTGAACACATAGTTTATTGTAGCTATTTTAAATGTTATATTTTCAGTAAACAGATTTTTCTTAATGTGTCTTTTACTGCATTATTTATAATTGAAGGGCATTTCATTGATTTTCAACAGCATTTCAACTTGTCCATTAATATCGACAATCAAAATCAATAGTTTTTTTTAATAATATAGGCTAATTGCTGAGTCATGGGAAAACTTACATGGTATACATATATTTGGTATTGATTTATCCAGTGAAGGTAACCTTGGTCTTTGTGTAAAGTTTTGTGTATTCATTTGTACTACAAATGACTGGTCAAACACAAAACCCGTCATTTGATTTAATTACCTACATTTCTTAATGAAACCTGTCTTGATAATTAACGATGACACACAAATGGTATGGAATGTTAATTATTTTGTTCTCTATGGAACCAAACTTCAGAATTTGAACAACACCTCGGTCAACAATAAGTATGTTAAAAGAACCGATGGATACTATATATAGTTGTTTTTGAACCGTATATTTCGGCATTGTAAGTAGTATTTAGGTTCTTAATTATACTGTCGACACTTCATATTATTTCAGGTATTTTATTTTTATAGAATACCTCTACTAGCTACAGCTGTACAAATCTTTCTCATGTACAAAGGATGATTTGACTATGCACCTGAGTTAGAAATTGATACAAAAGAAACCTAGTGCTATTATGGCTATTCATTATTTAATCTATTAATATAAACTTCGTCAAAGACTGAGAAATTGTTTCGGACAACTCTGACACCAGGATGCGCAGAGTCTTGTAGTAAACTTTATATTTAATTGACCATGTGATTGTCACCCACACGAAACGAATGAATAAAGTCATCATTTTTCTTCTTCTTAGCGTGTCGACTTTCACCTTCGATACCATTGGAAGTCCAAAACGGGACCACCCTAACAGCGTTCTCTATGTAGCCTTGTTATGTCCTCAAGCGTGCAGGTATCGGGGCACGCCGGCCACGTCAAAAGGTGGTCCATCGTCTTGGGCCATTAATATTGACGGATAATATTATATTGGTTGTATCAATATGTACCTAGTGTAAGAATGAAACTGTAATTAGTTATGTCTTCATGTAACGAGTACCAGGATCATTTATTTGCCGGTCTAGCAAGCGTATCGCCCTTGAATTTATCTTACGTTACGTGGCGATTGTTCAGATTTCGTGTCAAATCATTATAAAAACGTTAAGATATACCTACCTTTATTAAAATATGCAATTCGCGTTATCGGACCACTCGCCATTGTTTGTATCAGTCCGTTTGTATGCTAATAAATTCTATTATATGTAAAAAGCACTTATTTAATTTAATAACTAATTATTTACTCGTCTGGAATACCAACATTTTCTAGGAGTAGGATTAATGGGAAAAATATAAACGGATGTTGATCATATTGTTTACGCAAAATTTTCCGCCGTAAATTGATTGTCAAGGTGATTATCCTTTATTTAAAAAAAATTTTATACCTATATACTTAATGATTATTTTTATACATGCCGTATTGGGTATTCACATCAAATTAAAGAATCAATAATTTCAAGAAAGAATGAGTTCAAATTCCAACTTACGATTACACTGTGGATGTGGAATTGTAAATACATTTATGGAAAGACAAATTTCCAACTTTTAACCTCAACACATTCTGCATGCTGCTCATAAATGTAAATGCATTGCGAATGTCTATCCTAAACAAATATTTACCAAATATGCAATGCACTTACTTTATCTGGATTTACCATTTAACTGCACATACCCAGTAGGCCAGGCAGACCGATTTAATGGCGGAATCACGCTCTGTGACAGCTGCACGGATCAGTGGTTTTTAACTGGTTATGCAAATGTAAACTTTATAATTATTTGCTATAGAACTAATGGTCTAATAACAAACAACTTTGAAATGATTCAGTATTAACCATAGCTAAATAAAATCTTTTTAGGACTTCCTCATTAAGCAGGAAGAATTGTTTAGAACTGACGTAATAAGTTGGTAAGTTTATCTGATAACGTTAAAAGTTACAATGTAGTTATTTGTAAAACATTGTATAAGTATGATTTACTTATGGAACAATAAAGTTATGTATTACATAGGCATTTATTTTATATTTATTTAATTTATTATTATTTAAGTAAATATTAGTAAAATCTATTTGACACTATATTAAATTATACAGTTTCTATTTCTTAAAAAAACATTAATGTTTTTTATCTGATAATGGACAGTAAAATAAGCTTAACCAAGTAAGTATGACTAACACACTCTTCAAACAGAAATGACAATAAAACCTTCCAACCTTGAATTTCAACTTCGCCGCATTTGACCTTTTAAATCGTTTAAATATTGATGTTTTATAAAAGAAAAATAATTAATACTCATCTAAAAGAAAAATGCAAAAGGACAACTTCATGATTTATTCTGGGTTTCGTTTCCCTAATTATGTTTTCAAAATACTGGATAAACTTTCTTGAAAACGGGTTGTCACAATTAGGCCTGCCTTTCAGAGTATAATTAATTTTGCCTTTTTCGTTTTACTTGATTGTTTCAGACAGATATGGGCTTTATACTGTATAGGGCTTTCGCCTTTACTATAGAATAGATATTAGTACTAATACTCTAAGTACAAATTGTTTTTCTAATATCGAAGTCTGAAGTGAGGTTATACATACTCATGATGATAAACATTGTAAATAATATGATATTATCCTTGTTGTGTATGATAGCATGTGGGTATTTTCCTGCAGTTGTTGTTTTTTTTTTTAACTTAAAATATATGCCAGAAATAGAGAGGGAAGATAATCTTCCCCCTCTTTTCCACCTTTAAATTTTTTAAGTCACTTAATGGCTTCAACGGTGAAATGGAAAAACGGTGAAAATTTTTCATACCAGGCCAGTAGTTTCGAAGCCTATTGGACGCAAACAATAAAACAATCAAATCTTTCCTCTTTATAATATTACTATATATTTATTGGCATCGCATGGGCATAAAAACCTTCCTATGAATCACTCCATCTATTAAAAAAACGCATCAAAATCCGTTGCGTAGTTTTAAAGATTTAAGCATGCAAAGGGACATAACGACAGAGACAGCGACTTTGTTTTATACTAGGTATTTAGTGATCTATGTACTGTATACGCTGTAATAAGACATTTATGCTGTACGGTTTCTGAGGTGTACGGCATTTGTCGAGGTGATGATGAACTATCTCTTCTTGTAATATAGACCCATGTTGACAATGAAAACCAGTAGTTTTTGTAAAAACAATTTGGATGAAGTCATACATCACATGATTACATCACGGATATATTTGCTTACCCTGTACCTAGACTTCGATCATAATAAATACGCAGAAAATTTTAATTATTCGTGAAAATAAAATCACAGTATCTGACCATGTTACATAGCTTCCTATAGGAATGTGTGGTATTATATTATATTTAAAAATATATTGGCAATCCAATTGTTTTTGAAACATTTTTCTTAATTTTAAAGTGATTAAAAAAAACATACCTAACCCTTTCTTGCAGTCGGGTAAATATTGCAGTTGTCAATGTTCAACTTATTTACCTAAGTATTTATATTTGTTTCAGTGTCACTACTTTGCATTAAGTGCCTAATTTTATTGGTTGTTAATAGCCATTGTTTAAAATTTACTTATATATTATATCAAATTGTATGATGTCTTCCAATGTATGCTAAGATTATTGAAGGTCAGTAAATTCATTACATATTTAATAATATTTTTTTTACAGTTTCTAGTTTTTACTTATTTGTGTAGATGTTACACGCAGTTTTGCTAGCGTGATACATTATTTTCCTATAAATATAATATAAATACCGTCGTCGTCATCAGGATAACTTTCATCGTAGAAATATAACTACCAGTCGCATCAAAATACTTAGATCTTTCAGGGACGGAACTGACAAAACAGACTACCTTATAGATGTCAAAAAAATTATTGATGTTTTTTTGTGATTCCAATTTAAATTATACAAATAAACGATACAATAAATATAAGGAGCATACCTCTTGAATATAGTATTAAACTTCCTAAAACTGCACAGAAAATAAATCATAAATACACGCTTTCTGTCTTCGCTATACTTAACAGTAGGTATCTAAGGTATCTAGGTATATTTGTATAGGAATTTACATCAGTTAGCATAAGTATAAGAGCTAAGGTATGATGCAGGTCGGTCGCGGATCGCGGAGCGTGACTTGCAAAACCGGTTCCCGCCATCTCGGCCGGCAATGCCAGTGCCGGCAGCTATTATATCACGAATTCATTATCGTTTCATTCATGTTACGTGTTAAAACAGTACTTTACGTATTGAGAACGATAACTTCACTGGCGGTCAAGGCTGCCGTAACTAGTACAACCAGGGCGTCGATTCTGCTAACGTTAAGACAAAATCGTATCAAAATAGTGTTTCAATAGTAGTGCTTTTTACACACTATTTAAAAGAGTTATGACAGTATGATGTAATGTGAATTTAGTGTGTGGTGTGATCATCAGAAGTGATATAAAAAAATATACATTTCTTGTAACTAGTGTGTAAAAAAGCACTATCATTGAAACACTATTTTGACACGATTGTGATTTAACGTTAGCAGAATCGACACCCTGGTGTTGCTATTATTTGGCTTAGTCCATTGCGATGCGTCTCCTGTAGATGTGGTAAAAGGCGATCAATTCCTCAACAACAATAAAACATAATAAAAAGCTATGCGACCACCAGGCTTTGCTTTTGGCGCTGAGGCGTAAACAACACTGCCACATGCTCAGTGCAGGGCGGTGCCACCGGTGCCCAGGCACAGTGCGTAGATTTTGGGGGGCGCAACAATGGCCAGACCAGGCAGGACTATCAGGGGGCGCAGTTATAGAAACTCCGCTAGGGCGCAGAGTATTTGTATCATCTGAGAAAACAAGGTCGCAGTTATAGAGTGCGAGAAAATTTGGTATTATCTAAAAAAAAACAAGATCAGCTCGCACAGGGCGCAGAAAAGGCTATTTACAGCACTGCACATGCTAGCCACCAGCGCCAGCATGCTAGCAATGCGTGTCATTCTGGCAGACTGTATAAATAACTGTACAGCTTTACCAAAATTCAGAAATTTCAGTAGGTATACAACAGTACGACTACTTGCACTGAATGCTGCAGCTTTTTACGATCAGCCTTCTTTCACCGGACACGTAATAATTCAGAGGTCCATGAAGATTTCGGCACTTGTTATCAAAAAACAAAAACCACCTAGAAAAGAATCTCCAGTTCAAAGTATATTTTAAAGCTTGTGTCCATAAAATTTATTGAATGGTTATTTATATTATGAATTTAGAAAGGATTTTAACATGTACAAGTACATATAATAACAATGAATGTCTTTGACCTACATATACATTTGTTTAAGAGAGAAATGTACAAAAATGATAAATTTGTAACCTTGACAAACCTGTGATAAAGCTTACAGTGATTCTCATCAAAGTAAATAATTCTCATACGAATTGATACATGCATATATAATTACATATGGGTTGGAGTAAAAGGCTGTTAAGTTAAAATTTAGTTCACTAGTACTTATGTCTGGGACAAAAAAAGGCGAACGTATAATCTACAATAAGTTATTAGATAGGTAGTCTTCTCGTACACTTGTCTTTTATTTCTTCACAAGGCAAGAAAAAGTAAATATTTTTGTTATGATTACTCATCACTCTATATATATATAAACGTTGTATAAAGTTGTAAGTTTAAGGGTAGATGGATAGAGTATGACCGTGAGAAACAAATAGTCTTCATATCCCGAAATTGCGTTACCCGGGGAAAAATATACAAATTTTATAAACGGGATTTCTTGTATAAAATTACTATTCTTGATCCACGCACGTACACAATCCCGTAGTCTGCTAGTTAGTAAGTAGTTAGTAGGTACGGCTTGCCAGTGTTCCCTGATACTTTCCCATTCCAATCCCCGGGGCCCCGCTCTTACACAAGCCGTGGCCCGCATTTAATGAGGGTATAATCTCTGAGTTAGCGCAGGCAGCGAGACGAAAGGTGCGGGGTGCGGGGATGCGAGGCTATGACGGATTCACTCATTTGACGACTAATTTCTCGAGAAATTTAATTTACCCAAGGCTTTTTATTCTTCTTTGCAATTAGTCACAACAAAGCTAGTTATAAAGTAATATTTTTAATATATTTCAAGGAAGCCAATTTATCAATTTGTTTCATGCATTTAGGTATTAATTATAATTACTGTGATTAGTAGTTACCGAATTAAAAAATATTGGTACTTATTTATTTTTAATTTCGTAAAAGAGGTCGCAAGTTCAATCGATGGAAACTATTGATTTGGATATTGAAATGGTATAATCTATAATACATTAAATATATTAAAATAAAGCGGATATTTTGTTTTATTTCTTATTTATTTATTATCTACTTGCGACAAAATGCTATGTAATACATGTATTTTACATAAACCTTTCCCTTAAATCACATCTATTAATAATTGTTTTTGCCAAAAAAACGAAACCGACTTCAATTCCTCAACTAAAAAGTTTTGAATACGCAATACCTTACAACTAAAAAGTTGTAAACACGTTCATTTTGGAAAGTCGGGTAAACGTCAACAGCGTCGTGTCACCTTATTGACATGGAATATATTTAAAAAATACCCAAATCGCAATAAAACTTGAAGAGTTCCCTCGATAACTCCATGATTCCATCATCAGATCTTGATCTGATGACTATGGAATCATCTAGAAAGTATACCCTTTCTCACAAAAAAAGAATTTTACAAATCGATTCTTCGAGAGATCTTCGAGTAATCGAGCAAGATATATTACAATCAAAAAGTTGTAAATACGTTGCATTTTTGAAAGTGGGTTAAATTTTCCAGCATCGTCTCATCTACGTCTCACCTTACTAACATGGAATATATCAAAAAATACCCATGCCCAATACAAAACTTGAAGAGTTCCCTCGATTTCTCCATGATCTCAGCATCAGATCCTGACCTGCTGAATATGAGACCAATCGGAAAGTATAACATCTCGAACAAAAAAAAATATCAAATCGCCCAGCCGCCTTCGTGAAATCCGGTAACAAACATAAAAATAATATAAAAAAAACATTTCGACGAATTGAGAACCTCCTTTTTTTTGAAGTCGGTTAAAAAGAAAAACCTCATCAACATCCGTTACGTAGTTTCAAAGATCTAAGCATACATAGGGACAGACAGCGGGAAGCGACTTTGTTTTATACTATGTAAGTAATAGTGAAGTAAATCTTTATTGTTCCACAAGTACAAAATAAATTAATGGACATAAGAGTATTCTCTACCAGTCAACTATTGGGTAAAAACAAAATAAAAATGTTGCCACGCTACATTTTTTGTTCCTTACCTGTACGTATAATATAGTCACAGTGAATATGGAAGCAAATCCCTTATTCAGAAAGGTGCCATTCCATCAATATACAATTGAAGTATATTATAGAATCTCTCAGATGTTATTGGGCGTTAAAATGTATCAAGACTCTCCCTTTGCTATAAGTACACATTTGCTAATGTTTTATTTACTACTAGTGGCCCGCACCAGCCTGGCACGGGTGCAATGTTATATTAACACATGTATTATACATTTAAGCCATCCTCTTGAACCACTCTATTTAAAAACCGCTTCAAAATCCGTTGCGTAGTTTCAAAGATCTAAGCATACATAGGGACAGACAGCGGGATTCGACTGCTTTATACTATGTAGTGATAGTGATGATAACGTCAACGATTTAATGTAAACTACTGTTTTATTAAATAAATATTTCTTTTCAATTTCTACGGCTTTATCTTCGCTCACTTGACTTGGTTATTAAAAATAGTAGTAGCCTATACACATGTTTAACCCCTGGTCCTTAACTATATCCATACCACATTTCATCAAAATAGGTTCAGCGGTATAGCCGTTAAAGCGTAATAAACAGACACACATTCGCATTGATAATATTAGTATGGATTTATCTAAAAAGAAAAATTAAAAATATTTCGCCATACCTAACTTATTTATTTTATTTTACTTACTATTTAAACGTTACCATTTGAAAGTTCGAGTGAGTATAACACCCTTACTATTATTGGGCCTACTGGTTCAACTTTATAGATGTACCATTTAGGTATGAATAACTTGAGTAACAATGCTCAGCCAAACTACTAAACCAGGAAGCTGGAATTCGGCAGTTATGTATTTTATAGTTTGTATACCTCCAGCAGGAATGTTTCAAACTTGTCGGATCGCCTCTGAAAATTCTTCCTACAAGATTAAAGCTCTCGGAAACAACTAGTCATTTATAAACTGTTTTCTTTACGTATTTCATTCTTGTAGGAATTACACAACTTTTTTGATACAACGCTGCTATTATAGAGACAGACTTCTATTATTGCTCTTCTTCGTCACTTATGCTTGTAAGACAAAATTAAATTAAGTCTTTTGAAGACGATAAAACGATAACGATTCTGCTCGTTTTTAGAGACATACCTATTTGTTTAGTTGTTATGCCTTACTTATTTTGGAAGGTTTATTCCGCCATAAACCAGTCGTCAAAGTTGAGTCCTGAGATTATGAGTAGAAGTAGAGTGATATATCTAATCTAGATTCGATATTTAACCAAGTGATTAAATGAAATGTTTGTTAAGAGGAATTTCCTTTGTCTTGTAGGTGGCACGGTTTTCCTAAAGGACTACAACATGAAGTTTTTCAAAAAGGGTTGTATGATAAGACTTCTTAATTGTTGAAAACGCGCTTGACACCCTGGTGTTGCAGGCATTCGTAGGCCGCGGTAACCACTTTCCATCAGGTGGGCCTTTCTGTTTTTCTAAAAAATTGTATCTAAAAAAGTGTATGTATTCTGAATGATCAGACTACAAGTATTACCTTGCAAATAAAATATCCGTGTCACGTCACGTATTAACTGGAGACTGCCTACTTTTGAACGTAATTACGTGTAACGACGTAATTACGGCGGAACTATGGAACATATGCCGCTAATAATTATGGATTAATTTTAATGCTGCATAACGAATGTGGATAACAAAAATGGGTAAAGTACGTCGGTTATTTTATTGCTAGAACACTTCAACCTAAAAAGACAGACTTCCAGTAATGAACCTTAAAGAGGAAAATGTGTGTATACATTTTGTAAATTCACTTTTCGGACCTGAAGGGTTTTGAATGACCACAAGTATATTTTTCCTTCAGGTCCGAAAAGTTGAATTTGCAAAATGTTTAATGAAACAAAACGAAGAAGTTATCCTTCCGGTGCATAAGGTCCATAGTATCTAACGTCTACAGTATCATTTCGTCCGTAGTATCAATGAATTGTCTTGTGAATCACCCATTCGTATTCCGAGCGCGATTCGCTCAAAGACAAAAAATAAAACTTGAACTAGGTAGAACTTAATAATTTATTTAAACCCAATAAACCCCGCAATTCACAACAAATTTAAACTCTGACATGGTCAAACAATTTATGCTCTAACTGAGTCGATAACATGGGGGGCCATGGTGTTGGCTGTCTGCAAACACTTGCAGCACCTCCAACTGTTTCTGGTCGGGACCAAATGATCGCTGCTCACGCACTCCAGGTGGAACTGTAACGCACATTGGCTGCACTTGATGGACGCACATCCTTCAGTTGTTCTGTTGCAGCAGGCACAGTCCATTTTGCGATATTTCTAAATAAAACAAATTTGCTTAATACTCTTTACATAGAATCTTACGGTACAGGTCAAATAGGCAATATGACATTGGACCTTTCCGTTATTCTCCTAGTCTCTGGGATCGAGCCACGCTCAAAAACATAGGTACGCAGCAACATATGTAAACTTCTAAATTCTGTACTAATACATTTAAAAAAAAGCGCATTTGTAGTACGACAGATGGACCGATGACCTAGTCAAAGTAGTTAGATGAGGAAAGCACAAGACCGAGAGGAATGGCGTGCTAGATGCCAACAATCGGCATTGGGTGACGATGGGCTAAAGAAGAAACTTACGAATTCAGTTACAGATACAGTTGACCCTTAGGTTCTAATATTTTAGCAGGTTTTTAATTTACACTTATTCTTCGAAGTAATTTAAAGTTTTTGTACTTTTTACGGATGTTTTTGGCGTGAGAGAAAATATCGACTGAGTGAAGGAAAATGGAATATTTGATTCTTTTTTGTTGGTTTGAAATTTCTTTTCTTTTTTTGTTCAAATATTATTTCTTATTTCGGCCAAGTCTAATTATACGTCTGTGTAGGTATGTTACACATAGTACTTATTACGTCCAAATATGTTATTAAAATATTTCTAGTTATGAAGTTGCGGATTCCTTTTCCATAGGGAAGTAATAATATATATAGTGCTACATAGAAAAGTATACAAATTCAACTTACACCTAAGTTGGCCTAAGAAATCAATATATATAATGCCAATTTTCGTTATAATTTTATAACTCAAAAATGGGTTCACCTATCCAAACCAAATAAGTTATGCATTATTCGGAATATTTAGTAGATAGTTTATGTGAAGCTTGCACAAAATCGTTCAGGCGGTTCTTCATTTATCACATTTTTATAATTTTACGCAGGCGAAGCCGCGGGCAAAAGCTAGTATAGTATATAAAAGTTATAATAAATACTAAACGTTTCCATAGATAACATAGATTCAAAAAATATATTTGATAACTTTCATCAGCTGACAGTTGTCAAAATTTTTGGGAAATGTTGGACAATATAAAGGAAATGATTGTACCAGCATTCTCCGACAGTTGTTTCTCCTTTGGACTGATCACCAATAGGACGATTCGTTTTTGAGTAATTCGCCGTCGGAATCTTTCTCATATGGACGTTTCACCAACAGAATGTTTCACATTTGAGAGTTTCCTCGACATGACTTTTCTCCTATGGACTGTTCTACGACAGAATCTTTCATCTTCTGAGGTTTTGTCTACAGAATGATTCACATGTACGATGTTTCGACGACAGGAGTTTACTCCCAAAGATTAAAAGATTCAAATTTATTCAGTAATTAGACCTTTACAGATACTTTTTAACCGACTTCCAAAAAAGGAGGAGGTTCTCAATTCGTCGGAATGTTTTATTTTATTTTTTATGTATGTTACCGGATTACACGAAGACGGCTGGACCGAATTGAAAAATTTTTGTTCGAGTTTCCGATTGGTCCCTTATTCAGCAGGTCAGGATCTGATGATGGGATCATGGAGAAATCGAGGGAACTCTTCAAGTTTTGTATTTGGCATGTGTATTTTTTTTATATATTCCATATTAGTAAGGTGAGACGTAGATGAGACGATGCTGGAAAATTTAACCCACTTTCAAAAATGCAACGTATTTACAACTTTTTGATTGTAATATATCTTGCTCGATTACTCGAATACCACTGAATCGATTTTTAAAATTCTTTTTTTGTTAGAAAGGGCATACTTTCTAGATAATTCCATATTCATCAGATTAGGATCTGATGATTGAATCATGGAGTTATCGAGGGAACTCTTTAAGTTTTATTGCGATTTGGGTATTTTTTTTATATTTTCCATGTCAATAAGGCGACACGACGCTGTTGACGTTTACCCGACTTTCCAAAATGAACGTGTTTACAACTTTTTAGTTGTAAGGTATTGCGTATTCAAAACTTAAAAGTGAAAAATAATTGTTTTTGCCAAAAAAACAAAACCGACTTCAATTCCTCAACTGAAAAGGATGAAATAATTAACACATTGTTGTTTAAATATGCTTCATATCAAACATTTAACTAAAAAGGATGAATCAATCAATCAAACATTTAAATAAATTTGAAGTTGGTGCCAATTTTACGAATTCGTCGACTAGCTGCTGGATCGTTAATTTGCATATTTTATTAAAAGAATCGGCACCGACTTTAGATTTATTTAAATGTTTGAACGCAATACCTTACAACTAAAAAGTTGTAAACACGTTCATTTTGGAAAGTCGGGTAAACGTCAACAGCGTCGTGTCGCCTTATTGACATGGAAAATATAAAAAAAATACCCAAATCGCAATAAAACTTAAAGAGTTCCCTCGATAACTCCATGATTCAATCATCAGATCCTAATCTGATGAATATGGAATCATCTAGAAAGTATGCCCTTTCTAACAAAAAAAGAATTTTAAAAATCGATTCAGTGGTTTACGAGTAATCGAGCAAGATATATTACAATCAAAAAGTTGTAAATACGTTGCATTTTTGAAAGTGGGTTAAATTTTCCAGCATCGTCTCATCTACGTCTCACCTTACTAATATGGAATATATAAAAAAAATACACATGCCAAATACAAAACTTGAAGAGTTCCCTCGATTTCTCCATGATCCCATCATCAGATCCTGACCTGCTGAATAAGGGACCAATCGGAAACTCGAACAAAAATTTTTCAATTCGGTCCAGCCGTCTTCGTGTAATCCGGTAACATACATAAAAAATAAAATAAAACATTCCAACGAATTGAGAACCTCCTCCTTTTTTTGAAGTCGGTTAAAAAGTATCTGTAAAGGTCTAATTACTGAATAAATTTGAATCTTTTAATCTTTGGGAGTAAACTCCTGTCGTCGAAACATCGTACATGTGAATCATTCTGTAGACAAAACCTCAGAAGATGAAAGATTCTGTCGTAGAAAAGTCATGTCGAGGAAACTCTCAAATGTGAAACATTCTGTTGGTGAAACGTCCATATGAGAAAGATTCCGACGGCGAATTACTCAAAAACGAATCGTCCTGTTGGTGATCAGTCCAAAGGAGAAACAACTGTCGGAGAATGCTGTACAATCAAAGGAAATTTGACTGTATTTTAAACAATGATTGTTTAAAATACAGTCAATATTTAATCAGTAAGTTTCTAAGTTCCATAATTTTTGAGTAACTATCTAATTTATATTTACTACATACATTTTCAACGTACGTAGGTACAATTTTCGTCCACAAAAATTACAAGTTCATTGTGGCGATAAGCTTACAACGATCACAAAAATTTCAGCAAAATGAAAAATTTTATTAATGTTTTGGAAATGATAAGGTAGATGACCTACTAACATATTTTCTACACATGTAAGATGTTAGTAGTACCTATTATCTTTTCTAAGGTTAGGTTGGTTATATACACAGGTTATACCTGAGTAGAATCATGTCCTGCGGGCGTATTTTCATTTCAGTATTTCGACTCCAGTCTTGAGAGCATCGTATGTCTTTTCATTTTCATAACTAAACTTCTGAATTAATTTTAGATACTTGAAAAAACCTTTGCATATTTGGGAATAGGTAGTTCAATGTAATGGAATCTCATGCAAGCCACAGACAACAACACCTTTTTATTTTCTTAATTACATATTGCCCCACGGTCTGATCTATCCTTATCCGATTTTTCATTTAAATCAGTTCAGTAGTTTAGGCGTGAGTAGTAACACAGTACTTATGCATTATAATTTTTTTGGCGGATATACGTTGTTAACTTTTTTCTCAAAAACTTTAAAATGATTTTATATCATACTTCCATACAATTATATATGTAAACAAATATTTTTTGTATTTGTTTCAGACGTCCGGGAGATGGCGGTGCTCGAGTGTTGCGCTCAACACCAGACTGGGGTGATGCTGCCATCAGCGGGGAACATCTCTGGTCTCCCACCTCGGTTTCCGGGGACTGCTGCTACGTCGGAGATGCAGAATGCCAGGTTTAATATTTTCTATTTTATTTTCCCCGCGAAACATAGTCGCACGGTCACTATGACTATGTATACTGATTAGATTCAGTTGAAAGAGCACATAATTTACTTTTAAAATGTCAATACTAACGCGCTTCCATGCGTTCTATTTTAAAGTCCGGGTTGCTTTATGCCTCTGACTTTACATATGCTGCAATTTACAAAAAAAAGTAAGATAATAAATAATAATGCGAAAATTCAAACAGCGGTAAAGTTTGAATAGCATTCGACATTCAGATGCCTACATAACATAAGCATGAAGGAATTCAAACATGAACAAAATTAATGGAAATACGAACCGCGAATATTAACATTTTATTGTCAGTGACGAGAGCAAACAGACGCAGCGTCACGCAGCGTTCCGTTTAGTAAGCACCAATATTTCTCTTTTTGTTTGATCATTCTTATTTATATGGTTCTGTTAAACAAACAAAAACAAACCTCATATAAAAACACTCGTGTATATATCTTAACATTGGTTTTAAAAAAAGTTATGGCGTCTAAGGCAACGAAAATAAATATTTTTTAATTATCAAACTACCTGTTGGGAAAACAGCCCCGGATCTTCTACTTTTTTTAGGCGGGGCAAAAGCTGAAAAATGTCGCCCCACCTACCTACTTATGTTTATTTTCACCTTTATCATCCATATAATTACAGCTATCAATATGTAGGATTATTTAACAGGGTAGGGTTTAAAATTAAAATAAATATGCATAATAAAAATCAAATAAGTATATTATTAAATTTGTGAATTGAAATTTCAATTTTACTCTTCGATCTTTTTATCACGCGAACGTGTTAAGACAATTATTTTCCCAGGGAAAATAATTGTATTAACACGTTCGCGGACACTACGAAAGCACAGAAGTTTTATTATTATAACTGCTATAACAGTAATGCGCACCCTAACTTGTACCTATTTTGGAATTTATATTTATTTATTTTTCTTCATTTACAATGTCATTACAGTTAGTAGGTACCAATGCGACAGAGTAAACATACATTGAAATAAAATTATAGTTCTAATAATTAAATCTTAATCAATATTTACGTAGATTAGACAGTACAGAAAAACATAACACATTCACATACATTTTTAGGGTTCCGTGGTTCAAAAGGCAAAACGGATCATTTTGTTGTTTATCTGTCTGTCAAGCTTTTTTTCTGAGGAACGCATGAACGCAACATATTGAAATTAATAACCTGTACTCAGGCCTAGATCTCTTTCGGCTGTATAATCTAAATATACGTCAATGCAGAGAAATTTTGTGATTTTAGATGGGTGCGGATGGATCAAAACCTTCCCGGGATACTTCCCGTTGAACTAAAATCATGAAATTTTGTAAGAAGCAATATCATAATATGACACTTAGTTAAGAAAAATAGATAAAAACGTAAAACTTTAAGAACAAAAAAAAAATAGGAAAAAATATTTTTTTTAGAAAACTTATAGGAAAGCAATAATCCTAAAATATTTTTTAAGTCTTTTAGTATTGTGAGGACTCTCATATCTCAGGGCACAAGTCCGACTCGCACTTTGCCGACTTTTTATAGAATGAAATACATGAAAATGTTTGAGACAAACAGCCAGAAAAGTGCAATACATACTCTTACCAAAAACAATCATAAAAAAATACAAAGCAAAAACAGTTATGAAAAATGTACAACACTCTGTTTGTAGCGGGAACGTTTGTAACAGTTTGCATGTATTGTTAGACAAATTAGCTTAGGGTTTAGGGGATTATTACCCTCCTGAAAAATGTGGGGTCTGAAAAACGTTGGGTGAATCATATTTTATTATAATGCGGAGTGAATAATATAACTTTTACTTAGGTGCTATAACTTGTAGAAAAAATAATTTCAATAATAAAGTCTACTTTTTTTTTTCAAACTAAAATTTAGAATGCTCATATTTTAGGTGTATCACTTTGGGGCACTTTGGGGCAAACTCAATCTGTGCGATTTGTGCCTATATGTTTATTTATTTATATATATCTGAATAGTAGAATCCGGTATATAACAACCTCAGATAACAACCAATAGAATCATTTTTTTTTAATTATTATTAGAAACTACATTGCCGGTCATAAAATAATACTAGCCTTAATTTATCATTATATGTTAATTAAGTTTTGTTTCCAAAGCCATATCATTAATAAACAATGGGCGAACTATATTCTAAATGCATTCTCTACCGAGTCAACTATAGGGTAAAGCAGAAAGTCGCTATAAAAACAAATAAGAAAAAAGATTTAAAAGTATGAAAACAATTAAATAAAAATGAAATGGATAAAAAATTTAAGGGGTTTTCCGTGAATCCAGCTTTTGCTTGTCAGGTTTTATTTTCAATCAGGCCCTTAGTGAAATAAAAGGCATTAAAACCATATTTCAGGTTGTACCAAGGGACTACGGCAGCCATAATAAAAATGCCTTAAAATCCCCAAAAATCCATTCCGTCAGTAAGATCAGAAATTTTATCCAATTTAGATAAAATGCATTATAACTTGATGGGGTAAGTAAAAGTCTGAGGGAAAATTTCGAACCTCGTAAAAGCGCGGAAACGTTATGAAATATACTATAACCTTTTGATAGCGCTCCTACATTCCGTAATCCCTGTTTTTAAAATTCTGAACAAACAAACAAACTCTTCAGCTTTATTTAATTAGTATAGGTAATAGCATTTTATTTTTTTAGTATGGATTGGCAATGATTTCGCAGACATTTTAAAATTAAGCATCATCTTGAAAGGCGTATTGTTTTTTTAAGGGTAAAATTTTCACAACTCTTACCCGATATTCCAGAAGTCGTGGGTTCGATTTCCATGGCAAGCCTACTTTACTGTATTTTTTTTTGAAGTTGCAGTCATATCATGGCTGCTACCTTTAGGCTATAGTGGTTGTTTGTGAACCACGTTAGCGGGCGACTGTTGCGGAACACTAGGGCGTGATAGTCAATTGACATTGTAACACACTTTATAATCCCTGTGTAAGAACAATGTAAAGCTAAGTTACTATTTTATTTATTTATTGTACTCTGCCTGGCAGATAAAAATTAACAATCTGTTTCCATCCATATACGTGTCATTGCCATTCTTTAACTAAGGAAGTAAACGGAATGAAGATTAATGGAGCCTGAAACTGAACGAAAGCTTCGTGTTACTTCCTATTCTGTATTTTGTTACATACTTTAAAATATTAAATACATTAAAATTATCGCAAGATATCACACGATCTCACTTTTTAAAGGCAATTAAAAACATATTATCTAAATTCACTCCTTTGTTTATGTTGTATTTAACAAAACAAAAACACTCATTTTGTTTACTTACTTACTCATATTTTGTACAATCATGTCAATTTGATCTAATTTTATGTACAATTAAAGACTTAAATGTCGAATATAATCCGTCAAAACGTAGGTAGATATTTTCCTTTTTCATATTTGGTAACGAGGTATTTCCTAATATCTTCCACTTTTACCCAGCCTTATTTGCTCTTTTCACAAAGGGTTCTTTGAATTGCTTTGAAGACGAGCTGGTAGGAATAAAGCTATTGAATTTCATACAAACACCGATGTGTATTTGGCGGGTGGTAGTTGATCGACAGACCAAGAAATTGTAATTTCCTCGACAGCCATTAGCAAGTTTCCTGTGCATTGTGCGAAGATGGCAGCAGTGGCCGTTAGTTGAATGTAAGATTAATGGGCGCTCTGACCACAAAGTAAAGACTGTACAGAATTGATCTTACACACAATGTAGCAATAGCAAATCAGGCTAATACTGCGATTATACACTGTCTCACCTTCATACATTCGACAGTTCAACAGTGTTACAACATCCTTGGTCACGCAACAATGGGCTCAGCAGTCAGCCAGTGACTAATATTATCTTATAAAAAAAAATAGGTATATTAATATTTATTATTTTATGACCGGTCGCCACCCACCACTGACAGAATTTCAAAGGAGGGTTGGCAGAACTCTCCTTGGGAGTACTGTGCGTGGTGGAATCGGCCACTAGTGGAAGAGAGCTTATTTTAAGGTTCTGTTTCCTTGAAGCATTTTATGACGTTTGGGTTAGTCTATTATTTAAAGCATCCAAGAACCCACCGGAACATTTTGTGAACATAATCTCTATCCAGGGTCGGTTAACACTTCGGACCCACATGATTCAAATATCAATGAATCTTGCTGTTTAGAACAAATACATAAGATTGTTATGATACTTCATTTCTAAATTAGCTTAGGGTTTTAAGTTTACGAATGACAATAATATACGCAAATCTAAAAAATCATGTAAAACAAAATAAATTAGGTAGTAACTTATTCTTCTGTCTCTTTATTAAATTGTAACCAAACATTATCGTAACGATGCCTTGTCACAACGACGCCATAATAAAAGCTTGTCTTTTGGCCTGGGAACTAATCGCGACAGCGTCACCTCATTACCTCGCACAGTGGGCCGATAAATTCGGTTTATATGACATTTCATGGTTCTAAGGGTACTAAAGCGTTCGATGGTGCTAATAATTGTATTTGCGATACAATACACAAATAAACTTATTTCTTTCCGTTTAAAACTAACGTAAAATAGCCTGAATTCTCCCTTTATAGAGGTATTTAATTGTGACCTATTTGTCAACAGTGAAAGTCCGTTTGAAATCGGATTAGCCGTAACAATTAGCTTGGCAATATATTTTTAATTAAATTTGAATCTCCCGCACTGCATTTTGTATGACAAAAGTAACAGGATTAAGCGCGTATGATGCCTTTACTCATTCGACGTTACCACCTGATATTGTTACGATTGCAACACATTTAAACATCTCATTTTTTTATATACCTACCTTAGATTACGACTAGGTATCAGCATGCAGTCCAAAAAAAACAATCTGCTGCTATCTGCTCCATTTATTATTATTGGATTATCTTTTACCCTGGATCTTACTTTATCGCGATAGAAACGAGAAGGTTTTTTTAGACATACATTTTGTTATAATACAAGATTGGACTAAAGTTATCTTACTTTAGTCTAATCTTAGACATATCTAGCAAGAAAAACTAAGTAGAGTATCTTCTGCGAACAAGTAACCTTGTATAGTAGAAGTATGTTAATACATTAAAATTGTTTTCCCCTTAACAAGGGTTAATCCGTTTCAAGCTAATTTAAACCTGACTTGACCCTTTTCATCATGAGTTCTTGTTTCCAAGCGTAAGTAAATGTTGTATATGTGTGTTCTAGTATTTTGTTGTTTGGTTTCATTATTTAGGTACGCAAAAGATAATATCTATCTTATAAATGAGGAAAAGAAGGTCTTGAATTTGGTGCTTTGTGCTATCTCTGGCAAGATAAATGAACTTGCATATAACTAGGGTTCAAAAGGGTTCAAAATATCCTTTTACAAAAATTAAGACTAAATTTCGACTCATAACTGCCAAAAAACTAAGAAATTTATATACTAAAGCTAAACAGTTAATCATCAAACAACTGAGATAAAGTAAATAAATACAAAGGTAAGTAAATAGCCGTATTATTTTAATGTGGAATCTACATAAAAAACCACGTAGCTGATTTCCGCCTGAAACATTTATTTACTTAAGACCAACATTACATAATCACGATGTAATCAGGTATGGATTTGAAGATATGCCAGCTAATTAGCATTTGTTTTATTTTATGTGCAAGTTTGATATCATGTTTATTTTACGAGAAGAATAAACAAGCAACACATTATTCTGATACACCTAGTTTTCCACCTGTTAAAATTACTTCTGAAAATAAGCAAACATAATTAAAATAACGGACTCGCAGCGTATAAGGTTTAAGTAACCTATTGGGGTTTTCATCAACTGACTCCACAAAGGATTGGCACCATGGGGTCAATTGTGGTAGGACTCGTTCGGATTGCCACATTGGAAAATATGTATAAATTAAAATCGGTGTTTCAAGTTACTACAGGGAATTTGAACACCAGTCCTATCAGTTTCCAACAAAAGGAACGATAATTTTTTATTCATATCAAATCTTATCTAATTAAGTATGTACTTGTACATAAAACTAGAATTTATTAACGTTAAACAAAGTTGTCTCCTTGCGTCGGTAATTGGATATGCAACAGGCGACTTAATGTAAACTAACTTGAAAATCCTCGGGGCTGCCGGTAATTTCTCCTAACGTTTTTAAAGCCCGTTAACTTCGTGCTTTAGGACTTAACATTTATTTGCCTGTTGCCCGTCGCGACGGGCCAAGAATATAAACAAAATTCTTACCTATTAACACGTCTTAAGCTAAATTTATAGTAGTATACGGTTCTATAGTCATAGCCGAGTGACTATGTATGTAATAAATGGTTTCCGTATATTGCGATGCAATAAATAGGGCACGTACGTTTCCACAATCCTATAAAAGAGTTTTTATGTAGACCAGCATTTTAAGGCCAAACTTTACATAAAACATGAATAAATTTTCTTTCTGAGGTGATTACAACCCTTTCTGCACGGATATAATTATAACTTCATAATAATTTACTATCATAAAATATTATTTGATATAGAAGAAAGACGGTAATAATTTAAAAGTAAAATGTACGACGATATTTAGAATTATTATTTTTAAAGTTTATTAAGACTACAAATAAATTATTTCATTTTTATTAAAACATTTTTTTGTTTACACAGAAACACGGGTCTCGTATGAAATGTTCGGCGTGCAAAATCGTCGCTCATACGGCGTGCATCGACATCCTGATGGACCGCGTGCAGTTCACGTGCAAACCCACCTTCCGCGACGTCGGTGTCCGACAGTACCGGGAGCAGACCATCACACACCACCACTGGGTACACCGGCGGTCGGAGAAGGGCAAGTGCAAGTCTTGTGGAAAGGTAATCTTGCCATAACAACCTCTACATCGCGTTATAATGCACTAATATATTCGACTGTAGTTGCACGACAAATGCTGTATCAATACACTTCACTTTTTCGCATTAAGCTTAGCCTTAACTATAAATATGAGTTACGTATTAAATTTTTCCACTCTGTAACGCGCTCGCAATGTGCCTGGTGTTGCAGGCGTCTCATAGACTACGGTTACCGTTTCCCATAAGGTATGCCGTATGCCTGTTTTCCTATTTAATAGTATTAGAAAATCTAATAACAGGAAAACCACACAGCGGCCGGACGGACAAAATTTAACTAAATTTATCCTGCAGCAAGTAAATTCCAATCTGGTTACTAGAACAGAAAAAGCTATTACCTCACAGTACTTAATTAAGTCTTTAATAAATTAAGAATCCATTGTAAATTGGTATTGCCCTCGAAGACTCTTAATAACGAACTAGCTAACGTTTAAATAGGAAAAGTTTCTAAAAGCCATCTACACGCATTAAACTTTAATCGTGGCCTACGACAAGTACCCATACCACAATCCACAAACTGTGATAAATAATTCAACTAAAGTGTAAGTTTCTCGCTCTGGGTGAAAATAATTTAAGGAACAAATTAGCCAAACAGGCAGTTACAGTTGTATAGAATACAAGTTACGATACGGTAAGGCTTCCAATACTCGTCCTGAGACGATCGTGTTGATGGCTTTCCACATACTATCAGGAGTCACTATACTACTGTCCTTCTGAAAAACTGACAGTCCAATGTACATGTTACAGTCAAAATTCGTTCAAGATTTGTCAAGACTGGTGATGTGCCGTTCCATCATTCCTTTTTCCCAAAATTCCCGGGAAAGTTTCCTCATAGGAAAAAGGCAAAAAGAAATAATAGCGATCATACCAAGCTCATATAGTATTATACTCATATACTACAAATAAGTAATAAGCACGTATATCACTTTTATTGATATTTATTCGTTCCATATTTTTAATACTTATTGACTTTGACTTGACGTGCGACATGGTCCGCTCAAATTTCATATATCCCTCGGGAGCCTGTCAAAATATCCGGGAAGAATTTTCAATAGATGGGTATTATCTCGTGCTTCATCTCAAGCGTTAACATCAGAACACTTATTGAAGATGTTACTTCATCCTTCTTTAAAATTCAAGTTAAATAGTTGTTGATATTTTGTGTAACCTTGTGGTATTTGGCTTAAGAATCATCAGAAAAATCACTCCATCTCGTAGACGTGACAAAAAAGCGGTAAGGGACATTCCAATTCAAATCCTTTTCCTTGTTCGGCTACCCGACTGATATCGGATGCCACCAACAGCCACAGCATACATAAAGCTGGAGGGTTAATGCGTCAGGTAAGTAAAACCGGTCATAAAACTTAAACCAAATCTTATTTAATCTTGAAAGAAATCAATAAGATATCGCTCTACTAGAACCCCAAGTTCCAAACCCACACGCCATAGGATACACACGGAAAACCCTTTGATTTGTATCTAACGAGTGAGTAACTTTCGACACTAAATAAAGATAAAAATAACTTGTTGTAGTGATATGTTTGCATTTCCGTACATATCCTTTTGTGCTTCCTCTCTCATTTGATATTATACTATTTACTTACTTTATCTGGACATTTTGTATTGAGAAGTTCCTCTGTCTGTCTGTTCCCTCTTCAGGCTTCTTCAACCGGTAAATCGATTTAGATGTTATGAACGGTTTCTGTATTGGGTAAAAAATACCTTCAGGCAGCCCTGCGAGCACCATCTTCTGTTATTAATTTATCGCTTTGATTATCTGCCTTGATTGAAATATCAGTAGGTATTACGCAGTTGCAAATGAATGTTTAATTTGCATAGAAGTGGTGCCGTGGGCTGTGCATTGTTCATTATTATTCGGAGGTTGCATGTCGGTAAAATTACTTCGTCTCGTGAATGTAGGCTGCTGCAATGCAAAATATTATGCAGTAGGTCATAATTAAAATGCAGCTTTGGTTCTCCTGCTAAAGTGAAAAAAAAAGTTCTTTTTTTTCAAACTGTTGCTTTATTCTCGTTGAGTAACAGCACTATTTAGTGCGAATGTCATATGAAAATTTCGTTTTAGTTATTAACGAAACAATAATAGGAAAAGATTTTTCACATAAGTAATATTTACTACTAAAATAAGAGCAAGTAAAAAATATTACGGGCTGCACTTTGTTTTAAATTGAAAGCTCTGTCTGTACTGTAGGTATATCTCTAGTCAGGGCTAGTAAAGAATGACCTTTTTGATATTGTTCTAGGTAGGTTATCGTTAATTATCCCATAACACATATCAAACTTTCCATATTTATCATTTACTAGCGACCCGCCCCGGCTTCACATAGGCATAAAAACCATCATCTTGAATCACTCTATCAATTAAAAAAACCGCATCAAGATCCGGTTCGTAGTTTTGAAGATTTAAGCATATAAAGGGATATAGGGACAAAGAAAGCAACTTTGTTTTATACTATGTACTTAGTGATTTTTATTTGAGAGCTTTTTGGTCCAATTGTCTGGAAGAGATTATAACGTCAAAGTAAAATATAAATATTTATTTATCTTGAATATTAACTGGTTACATTGGTATTTATTGGCATCAATATTCATATAAAGAGCCTGCCCATAGAGTCATAAACCGCCGTGCACCAAAGAGGCGTGGCTAAATTATGCAAATGTCGAGGTAGCCGCAGCCGCGGTTATTCCAGCGTATTCGTACACGTAAATACAATCTGTCACTCGAATAATATTATGAATGAATGATATGCGCGAGGTGCGGGCGGAACCGGGCGGCGCGGCGGACGTCGCTATTTACTAAATAAAAATAAT
Source organism: Apomyelois bistriatella (assembly GCA_947044815.1). Classification (NCBI taxonomy): domain Eukaryota; kingdom Metazoa; phylum Arthropoda; class Insecta; order Lepidoptera; family Pyralidae; genus Apomyelois; species Apomyelois bistriatella. The sequence continues at coordinate 8,387,979 of OX345693.1, forward strand.
ACAGAAATTAATCGCCTTGACTAATAGGTAATCGATAATAATCGACTATATACTTCCATCCTATTTAACTTATCAATTTTATAGAGGTCGTTTAAACAACACAATTTCAAAATAAAATATTGGTGCTTACAAAGTCAACATGACGTCATTAACTAAATAATTTACCTATTATTAGTGGTGCTACATTATATGAGTGTGACTATTGTGATTACTTGCCAATTACCTATAAATTGTCCATAAAAAAATATATCATTTACTTTTGAGAAGGCTCGACAGAAATATAGAGAGAAATGGCAGAAGTAGAGCCAACCCTAAATAAATTAGAAAATAAGGGTAAAATTATAACGGTGGTGCACGGTGTTTCTGTTTTGGTGAAACAAGAATAGACACAAATCTTGTTGTTTATCCATTGTATTATATTTATTGAAATATTTAACGGACTTTTATATGACGGTGTTACGTTACGTTAAAGACAGTCTACATTGACCATTAGTAGGTATTACCATATCGACTTTCTACCTACAATTTCTTTATTGAAAGCCATGAGGGCTATTTTTCAAAATGTATTAGTGTTTTACTGAAGCGTATAAAATGTTATCTCTGAAATGTCCATATTTTGTGAGTAACCGTATAATGAGGCACCTCGCGGCGACGCTCGCACCCTCCCGTGGCCTACCTCGCCGCCCAACACTCTCGTCAAGCTGAAATCATTTGCATTTACTCCACATACAGCTCGCATGTCACACGACACCTACTTTACAAGCCCACAGCGAAATTAAAACTTCATTTTTAATGACGTGTTAGCATATCACCCCTGTAGTTCGTGAGATTCTGAAATTTAAGCTGGTAGTATTTGGGTTATACTATAATATGTTGCTTTCCTGTTTGTGTAGTAACTTTGGAGATTGCAATATTCTAAGAACATCATACGAATGTGAACTTTCAACATATTTCATTTAAAATATTCAATTATTTCTAAAGATTACCTCTCTACTCTTTCAAGCTTGATAGAATGTAGCAATGTCAAATACTCGCCAAATTTCTCACACAACAGTTAAAGTTTTATTTTGTTAATATATCTGTGTAAATTATAATGCACCTTTTGTAATTAATGATTTGTTTAAAGTGTGATAGTGATTGTTTTATCATACAGCTAAGTATATTTTGTGCTGTACACTCACTTTGTATTTTAATTTTGCATGTTTGTTGCATGGTTGTTCTGTTGGCACAGTCACTCCGGCGCAGTTGCTGTGGGTGGTGCCTCCCGACACGAAGTTCAGGTCAAAAACCTATGGCAGTAGGCGGTCATAGTGTGCGTATCTCAGTCATCATGTTGCTAAGCAGGGGCTGACATGTATTTAGCTATAACGCTGCTTATTTTTATGTTAACTTATCATAAGCATTAATACAATTTTTCATTAAACGTAATGACATATTTATTTAAACGTTCAATATAATATATTGAATTTTTGTAACTTTTAGGACTGAATTTGGACATAACTATATTTCACTCATCTATAAATATATTTCTTTTGAATAGTAAATACACTATTTCAGATTTTTCTTTAAATTGTTTCCTTCTGTAATACTTATGTCATTATATTTAAAATGTTTATCGTGGTGTTTAATTAATGCAACAACAGTATTTCTTTGTCAACAGTCACTGCAAGCTAAATTATCATTTAGTTCGAAGGACATCGTAGCGCTGAGTTGCTCGTGGTGTAAAGACGCCTACCACAATAAAGAAAGTTGCTTCAACCTACAGAGGATAGGGGAGGAATGTGCATTAGGTAACTATCATATATTTTTCTGAAACAAGTACACTCAGCGGCACGAAAAGTTGACATAATTAACAACGCGCACGTACCGCAGTTTGCATATTTTTTTATGTTTTCCGTAAGCATGTTTGTATAAAAGTCATGCTATGGCTATTCGAGCTGCTTGGTGGATTTACTTAATTGGAATTTTAATGTGTACCTACCTAAAATATTTTTTAACTGCTTGATATAGACGCATCAGCTGTAACAGCTTATCTGTCAATGAGTTAATAAATAAAAGGATCTAAATTTACCCGATTCCAGTCTAATAAAGTTAAATTTGATAAAAGGCCAAATAAATTAGTGATTTCATATAAATTGTGATTATCTCATTTCTAAGATCAATAAGTGTCTACAAGCGAATTATAATTTGACAGGATCTCAATCTAATATCATCGTGCCTCCGTCCTGGATAGTGAAGTTGCCACGAAGAGGAAGTTTCAAATCGTCACTAAGAAAATCGCCTAAAAAGAAAAGTGCCTCTAAAAAGAAAGGGAAAGACTCTAAGAGTGAGCAGAAAACATTTGTGATAAAGCCGATACCCACAGCGAATGTCAGGCCAGTATTGGTGTTCATCAACCCTAAGAGTGGTGGCAACCAAGGGGCGAAGCTACTACAAAAGTTCCAATGGCTTTTAAATCCTCGACAAGTCTTTGATCTCACGCAGGGTGGTCCTGGTCCTGGGTAAATATTGCCAATATTATTAAAACTAATCTATACATCTATAGGTAAGAATAAATAAAATTGAAGTGTCTGTTTGTAATATATAAATATCCGCTTTTTACTAAATGCTTATGGATGTATACACGGTACATTTACCGAAATATTTTTTTTTACAATTTTTTCAGTCTTTCCGTCTGTTTGTTCCGGGTAATCTCTGGACGGCTGAACAGAACAATCAAATCAAAAAACTTTTTGTTAGATTCCACGCGGACGAAGTCGCGGGCACAGCTAATTAGACCTAAATACTAGTAACTTACCCTTTTTTATAGTCCAAAAGTCAGACTTTTTGTTTTTTAGTAATTTAAAGTATTCACACATATTTAAATAGATTCATGGGTTTTATAACAAAATTTCGTTATTCGTCAGCTGAAATAAAAAAAACAAAGTGAATTGCTTTGATGTTTAATTCACCAATCACCCATTGTATATTTTTTTATTACAATTCAGTAGGCAAACAATTTCATAATAAACTCAATTTACAGTGTTTTAGTGCACATAATAAATGGTGTTGTACACTAATGTGCTATTTGAATGTCCACTCCCCTAATTTTGTCTTATCAGACGAAATCCACTCATTATCTGCCCTCATTTTATGTCTAACTTTCATTTCCGGTCGTCGCTAACGGGTATTTAGTTAGATGAGGAAAAAAACTATTATCACGCGACGCGGTGCGGTGCATAAAAGATCAATGAATTCCGCTTCAAAGACCCTTTGTCGTTCAGTGGGTTCTTAGATCGCCCGACAGTCTACCGAAAAAGTGAACTGATAGGGAATGAGATGCTTTACTGAAAAATAAGTCTTTTTTGTCATAGTGTTTTTCCATTGATTTGAACTCCGTACGGGTTCGCTAAACGCGATTTATTTTTGTTATCCCTAAATAATGTACTCAAATATATCAGACTAGCTTTTTCCGCGGTTTCACTCACCCTTGGTGTGTATGTTTGTCTTAGTCTAACAGTGGGTGCGACCACGGCTTTACCCTGACCATTTTTGTAGCAATTGTATTTCTGGATTTCCATCTGAATTATTTCCTTGTTTCATCCTTTTTAGATACCTTTTCAATGTAGTCGGGTTATAGTTTTTTAACTTAATTTTTATTATGATCAATATTCCTGAGGATGCTGCTCGTATTGTATTTTGAAATAGTAACCTAACCGAGAGACCTTGTTGAAAAGTCGAGCCTACTTTATTCTCGTAGTTGCCTTTTACGATATCTATCGGGAATGTGTAATATTATGTCCTGTACAATTTATTCAATAAAGTGTTGAAAAAAATGGGAAAGATTGGTCGATTCTTAAGTCAACACCCACATGAATAAGAAAAAATAAACAATAAAGTGCTTTAGTGTACCTTCTTACAATAAGACATATTAGCCTTCTTATACATGATACACATTTTGATATTTTTGTATAAATATAGCTAAACTATATGCTATAAACTTTACTTATGTTCACCCCGTCTTCTGAAATAGGTAGTCTGAGCAAACAATAAATATCAAGAGTAAAGAATGTCTGTTGAAACTATATGTCTTTGGTTAATAAGTTATAATTTTTTTATCTATTTATTCTTGCCAATACTCTCAATAGATCCACTGTTGAGTGCATGTTCATTGGTTTTGAAGTAAGTAAACTTATTAGCGTCAGAATGGAGGGACCAATTTTGTGTATATCACACCTTCTTACTATCAAAAGAACTTTATAATTTATATTTTTAGTGCGAAACACTTTTCGATTTATAACCCTTTCAAAACTGAATGAGTTTCAGAATGCATAAAAAAATAACAGTATGAATTGTTTATAGCAGGGCTCGGAAACCTGGTTAGAATTAAAAACCAGCTCGTATTTTTCTTCCCATACATTTTTACACCGACCGCTAGCATTACGGTTCCGCTAAACCGGCATTTCGGTCTTAACCAGGTGTTTAGGACCCTAAAATCGGCCGCTATATTTATTTACCACGTTAAGACCATTATTTTTGGGTCTTTAAAATACCGGTTCCAAACCCTGGTTTATAGTAGGTAACCAAAGGTTTTGACAAAAACGTCCACTCATTTCCCAGTGCACCAATAAACATCTTGTAAAATTGACGTGGCGTGTAACGTGAACAAGGGTGTGTTTGGAAAGAGGGGGAAAATATCGTAGACATCTTCGAAATTTCCTCGTAGTCAAGGACCCTTTTCCTTAAATTTCTATAACGGCAAACGCGTCTCGATTTGTCTATTCTTCTGCGCCGTCAATTCTGATTCCTTTATTGAACACTGGAAAATAATTTGGCAATCACTTTATTGTCAAATGTTGGCACAACGATTCCACTTTGATTGATTAAATGAGCGACCTGGTTGATGTGTTGGGAAATTTACCATTTTATTTTATACTAGCCTTCACCCGCGACTTTGTACTTGCACTTGGTATAGTAACTTTTTCTGCGGTATACTGGAGATTTTATTTTATGTAAGTTCTCTAGCAATACAAAAAGGTAACCACATTTAGTTCTATGCAGTAGTTCAGACAAAAATTAAAAAAATATAGTATTGACTTATTTTTATTGTTCTAACAAGACCAAATTGAAAAAGACCCTGACTAGATAGAGATGGTATCTAGAAGCCTAGATCAGCCAGATATTAGCTTGACCATAATGCCACAGAGGTCGTCAAAAATCAGATGTTAACTGATAAAATAAGCTAACGAGTAAATGAAATAAATAAATATTCCTATTCCAGGCTGGAGTTATTCCGTAAGGTGCCAAATCTTCGAGTGTTGGCTTGCGGCGGCGACGGCACAGTGGGCTGGGTGCTGAGTGTGCTGGACCGCATCGGCACGCGGCCTGCTGTCGGCGTGCTGCCGCTCGGCACCGGCAACGACCTCGCGCGAGCACTGGGCTGGGGCGGGGTGAGTTTCTGTAGCTAGAAATCTCTGAAAATGTAACCATCACTCTTTCATATTTATGTTTCTATCACATTTCAAAAATATCAGCATGCTATAAAGTTCCTTATATATTTTCAATTTTAATATTACAAATATTAGCTTCTTCTGCGGTTTCGTATTTTTTAAATCACGATTCTAAAATTTTATTTAATTTATTGTTTCTTGATTTTCATTATTTCAATTAAAATAACCTAAATTTTCAAATTAAATAAAGACTGTATTAAAGTTAATAAAACTTTTAACTCAAGATTCTTGTCGTAGCGATGTTCGTAGCAGAATATCAAAACAGATTCCATTTCCTCTGATAATGTAGCCCGTAGCTCGTAGCAGCTACGACTTATCGTACAATCTCTACGAAGCGCCGAAATGCGGTAATGCTCATTTTAACCAACTAGTGTAGCGGTCGTTTGCCTTATCTTATCAAAAAACTTCTCTCAGTAACTTCAGTAAAAAAAAATCAAGTATTATTATCTTCTATTTGTATGTTGGTAGAAATTGATCAAACAAGAAAATGTTACTCGAATTACATTCCCGCAATCGGGACGGATCCTTCTGCTTGAACTCCCGACTTTATCAAGACATTTAAAAGGGATAACTTAATACAGTTAATGAAGTGCTAAGCTTTACTTTATGTGAACCCTATACTCTTTATAGAATGTATCGTATCGTACTTGTACTGTCAATGCTAAAAGTTATTAGCATATAATACTGAAACAGGCTTTTAAACTTAGTGTTTCTCTTGAAATTTAATATTCAGTTCGTATCATTTATAATTGAGGTGCTTGGTTTATGGGTATTTAAACTGTATATTCAGTACGACGAAATCTACAGTAATTAAAACAGCATCCCCATAATATGCCTAAATTGTGATTATTATAAAATAACCTTTATTTCGGTTCATGTCAGTGTATATTTAATTTGTTTGTTCATATCATACGGATTGCGAGAACAATCAAACTTGACTAAATCCTGGCTTCGTGTCGATGACATAAATATCTTGCCACTAAAAAGAACATTATGTTATATATTATTCTCGTATTATAACAATAATATACTTAAGGAGGCTAGTAATTTGTAGTTACCATCACAAACACCTCATGAATATTTGGCGGCTGCCGTGGCCGTCATTATTCATTAGCCATCACATCTCAATTAGACTCGCACTAAAGTATTCATTTTGACTGCAAACGAACCTGAAGGTTACAAGACAAACTATGTATATATGTATGAGTATGCCAGAACTATGATTACCTGCAAGCTGCCGCCGCGCCGTGTGACAAATGCTACAATGTGTTTTAACAGAATCATAAACAGCATTTTATAGCTTACTTCGCTCATCAAAATTTTATTATGCTCCAAAACGACAAACGGACGACTGTAATGTACTTTTATTCCAACAAAGCTAATGGCCCCGAACCGTATATTTTATGGTAATAATTTCCTTTAACTTTAATTTATTTCTAACAACAAGGATTTTCGCAAATGGCAATTAGAATAACAGCTTACGCAAACGGAAACATGGCGCGGAAATGGACGACATGTGAACCAAATTTAATAAGCCTAATCAAAGCCGCTCCGTGGAGTCCACTTAGCCCTATACATTTCAAAATATATTTATATGGAAACCCACGCGTAATTTATTAGAACGGATTAGGCGATATACGAGTACTTATGAAAGCTGGACATTTTATTTAATTTTCCCAAGGTTTTCCATCGATTCTGTTAAAAAGACGCTGCCCTATACTTCTATACTATACGTAAACCACACTCACGTCCATTTTATTTTATGAAATTCATAGATAAAGTTTTGATCTGCGAATTATTTAAAAACTTGTATTTTCATTTAATTAATAGCTGCACTTCTTCGCATTTTTAAGTATGCATGTAAAGTAAGTATAATAAAATGTGGTCGAGTACTCTAGTATCTAATAAATAAAATTCCCGTGTCATAATGTTAATTACCTTACTCCTCTGAAACGGCTTTACTGACTTTTACCAAATTTTATATGCATATTCTGTAGGTCTGAGAATCGGCTATCTATTTTTCATACCCCTAAGTGAGAAGGGTTGTTTGCTCTTAAATTACCTAGAAATAATTTATATGGCAAAACAACGTTTGCGGGGTCAGTTAGTTATTTAATAAAAATGTTGTACTGCTATAATGAACATGGAAATACAAAAAAATAATGGAAGAACAAAATAATGCTACGAAAATAGAAAAAATATTCTCAAATCAGTAAATTCTTTAATTAGTGCCTGAAATGAAAATATTTCTTATTTACGTAATTAAATTTATTAAGTCGCCCCACCCGGAAAATGGACAATGCAATTTAATCCAAACAATATTCCATTGTTTTGCCGGTAGTGAAGTTTATTTATGATGTTGCATTAACTAAGCTATCATTTATTTATTATTATAATATAACGCTCTGTAAGCGAAAGAGCGAAAAATTATATATTTTTGCAACTACTTCACTGTCTTACAGCTGAACTAAACAAACCTAATTTGAATATAAAAGCTCTTCGCTATTTTAAAGTAAACAATATTGATATGTTCATCATTTAAATTACTATATACTTATTAATCAGTAGTAGTAAAATGTTTATCAATTGATATGTGTGAGACAGAGGCAGCGAATTAAAACCTCAATACAACTAAATGACTATATAGGTACTATATTTTAATGTGTATGTATACATAAAGGATAGTCAGTAGTAAAATATAAAAACCTTTCGCCTTTACCAAAGTACATACGAGTATAAAAGCAATACAAATGGCTTATAGCCGCCAAGAAATATCATCTATCAAGAATATTTATAGCGCGAACCGTTTGTTCCACTACCTAGCTCACTCCGGATGAGAGCTCTTGATTTCTTTTTGCTTTGAAAACATTCCACTTGACTTATCTTTTAAAATTCCCTCACTGTGCGCGAATGAAGCTTATAACGAAAGCAAAATGTATAATAACACTATTTTTATTCATTACTAAAAGTTCAACATTTGTTATATCATAGTTAGTAAGTACTTATTATACATATTTATACGACTTGCACGTGTAAGTTTGCAACATTTCCAATAACTTGTTATATTTTCAAACTGTAAAGTAAAAGCAATTAACCTGGAACAACTTTGTAAAAGAGCTAGACATGTCTCGTATTCTTAATCATGAAGAATATAACGGATAAAGTGCCCAACCAGTGTTGGACCCCACCTAGTATTTACACTATTTATACACTGCACCCTATGTAGCTTGGTATACAGTGCGAAAAGCACCTTCTGTTCTTTTAAAACGTTATAGCAACAGCCACCTATGTATATAATTATAAACCTTAATTTAAATAAAATTACAACTTTTCTCAAACAAGAACCAAATTAAGCGCTTTGTCGGTCCGTTTGCCTACTAAGTGGTACGAAAGTGTTATTTTCTTAAGTAAATCTAAAAAAATCTCTACAAATTTATATAACAAACAACGAAGACTTACAGCTGCCATACGGAAGCATTTATATATTTTTTCCTGTTTAATTACTAATCACAAATCAGACTAAGAGTTAACTAATGTTTTTATTTAGGGTTACGAAGACGAGCCAATATCGAAGATCCTGGCTAACATCGGCGAGAGCGACACAGTGCTACTGGACCGGTGGCAGCTGACCGTCGAGCCTAACTCCACGGCCGCGGGGGAAGACACCAGCCACGCCAAGCCAGAGCTCCCTCTCAACGTGGTCAATAACTACTTCTCCTTCGGCGTGGACGCGCATATCGCCCTTGAGTTTCATGAGGCTAGAGGTAATATTATTTCGATGTACTTATGATATTGTCACCTTTTATTTATTTACTAAGGACCCGCTCCGGCTTCGCATGGGTGCAATATTATGGGGTTTGCTTACATAAAAACCTTCCTCTTGAATCATCTTTCTATCTAATAAAAAAAACAGCGGAAAGCGACTTTGTTTTATTACTATGTAAAGATGATAGACAAAGCTGAAGGCTTTTCCACCCAGCCAACTAAGAGGTGGCACTGAGAAAATAATCATCGTCATCATCAGATTATTTATCATGCTTGAATGAAGCAGTAAAGAAATAAATAGTTATTAATAAAAAATATCTTCAAAATTATTAATTATTACTTATTATATGTATTCGAAAAAATTTAAATATTAATTATTATATTCGAATACAATGAAATGTTGTTTGTGAATTAAATGAATTGGATTGAATTAAAATTTTAATCATATTCATTTTACAGGTGCGTAATCAACCATTTTTTTTAAAGTTACTATACAAGATTATATCTGTTGTTGGCTTTACTGTATAAGGCTTACAATGTACTTGATTTATCGTAGGGGCTCATCACAAAGTTTTAAAATAAGGGCAAAGGAATTAGATGATATGAACATGTATTTAATACTTTAATCAGTCCAATTTACGTGAATACATATTTGTGTGTGGATTCATACATGACTGTTTTTATTATCTCTCTAGCGAAAAGATATACTCTGATATATTGTATTGATAAAAGTTGTTTCAGCCAACTCTGCTACCAGAATGTTTAAATTTAGCAGTGGAAGCGTGATATGATAGCAAAGTTAGGCTGAACACTAAAAATAAACAAAAGAAAAGTACCTTACGCGCTTGGGCGTGACTTGATTATTAATCCGAATTAAATAAACCCGTTTAAGCCCCTTCTCATGAGATTCCTACACATCCCCTATTAATTCGGTGTCGATCCAGCTGAGCACGGAGAATTCGGGCAGAAGAGAAGGTGATTTCCACACAGGTTATTTCACTACCGAGTGTTCAATTGTCAATAAGCTTTAAACTTTTATCCACTAGGCAACCGGGCCTCACTCACGATATTAATGCGCAATTATTCCCGAAGATTTAACGCGTATCGTATTAGAATGGTCTATCCTGAGACTGGTAATATCCAAGAGAATGCATCTAACCACGGCCGCGCGGGTAAGCAAACCGAACTGTCATGGCGTCAGGCGCGTCCAAAAAACACCTAGTGTTGTACCAAAACCGAAACTTGTCGACAATCCGAATCAAATAAATTCAACGTGAATATATATTTGTCTGATGAATGTTTTATCCGAAACATCCCCCGCCCTGAAATGTATCCCGACATTTCACTAGTAAACCATACTAGTCGTTTGATGGAAGGCGGGCCAATGAAGTGAGTGCACGGGTCAAAATTGATCCGTCTACCAAAACCTCGGCAACTCGAGGGATTCCGTCCGTGCCTGGTATCAACTTTAAAATGCGGCCTCGCCGCCAGCACAGGGGGGCCAAATTAGGCTCCTTCATTAAAACAATGTCGCCCTCTACCGGAGGGTTAGTATGATCCGTCCATTTGACTCGCTGCTGCAACAAGTGGAGATATTCGGCAGACCAGCGCCTCCAGAAATCCTGACTCATCTGTTGCAGCATCTGCCAACGCGATAGCCGAGAAGTACCTTGATCCCGCCAAGGATACTCTGGGAGGGCAGTTACCGGCTGCCCGATTATGAAATGGCCCGGTGTCAACACGTCAATATCATTTGGGTCCTGAGACACTGGGCATAGTGGACGGGAGTTTAAAGCGGCTTCCACCTTACAAAATATGGTGGCCAACTCTTCAAACGTAAGAGTGGTCTCCCCCACTACTCGCCGTAAGTGTGTCTTGGCCGATTTGACCGCGGCCTCAAATATTCCGCCCCAGTGCGGACAGGCTGGTACCGAAAACCGCCATTCTATGCCCCGTTGGGCACAGCCCTGCCCAATTTGGTCACTGTGTTGTTCCAGGAACTCAGTGACGTCACGCAGATAGTTTGCAGCACCCCGATAGTTCGTTCCGTTGTCCGACCGAATCAAGGACGGCACTCCACGCCTTGAAACGAATCTATCCAGGGCCGCGACGAAGGCCTCGGTGGTCAATCCCGACACCACCTCCAAGTGCACCGCCTTGGTCGCGAGGCACACAAACACACACAAGTATGCCTTGGTCAATTTCCTGTTCTTGACCGCGGCTGACTTTATCAGAAAGGGTCCCGCAAAATCCGTGCCGACCCCGACCCACGGCCTCGTGTATTGTACCCGATCAGCCGGCAGATCACCCATCTGCGGCTGCATGGTAGATGCCTTTGTCCGGTAGCATGCTACACATTTAAATATAACGCTCCTGACTGCTCTCCTCGCGGACAGGATCCAAAATTCCCTTTGTAGAATTGCTAACATCGCACCTAGTCCAGCGTGCGCGTTGCTAACATGACGGTGTGTTATTATGAGCTCGACAAGGGCCCCGCCCTTGGGAAGTAGTAAGGGATGGCGTCTCCCGTAGGACAGGTCCGACTTCCGGAGTCTGCCCCCCACGCGGATTAGTCCATCCTGATCAATAAATGGGTTCAATCTGGCGACAGCACCCTTCAACTTAGCGCGTCCCGAGTGCAAGGTTTGAAGCTCAGACTTGAACCTGTCCTCCTGGACTAGGCGAACCAGATGACGTATAGCAGTGCGCCGATCCTCAGCGGTCGCTACCGGCGCGAGCCTCTTCTGCTGAGGATGGCGACAATTGTGGATGAACCGCAACATCCAGCTGGTGACACCCAACAGCTTGTCCAAGCTGCTGTAACGGCGCAGCAGCCAGTCAAGATCCAGCGCGGGTTGCGCCGTCACTGCGTGTACCAACACGCCTGGCAAATCCTCAACCAGGCCTGGCTCAGGTGTACTCGGCCAGGTCGACTCTGGTTCCAGTAACCACTCTGGTACCCACCAGAGATGATGACGTATGTGTTCGGGGGCGGTGCAGCCGCGTGAGGCACAATCAGCCGGATTGAGCTCACCGGGCACATGTCTCCAGATTACAGTAACGTCCAGGTCCTGTATCTGGGCCACCCGATTTGCCACAAACACCTCCAGAGTGTGTGGCGCCGCCCGTATCCATGCCAATGCCACTTGGCTATCCGACCACGCGTAGGTATCCCTGATGTCTACCGTGGCCGCCAGTTCTTTGCTCACGTGGCCGAGGAGTCGAGCCAACAAGTGAGCCCCGCATAACTCCAGTTTCGGGATTGTGAGTCTGGCCTTGATGGGAGCCACCTTGCTTTTAGCCAGTAGCAATCTGACCTGTACTCGGCCCTCCGAGTCTGAGGTCTTTAAGTACACGACTGCTGCATACCCGCGCTCTGATGCGTCACAGAAGCCATGTAAGCTCGCACGGTACCTACCCGGGGGCAAAATGCACCTCGGCAGGGCCACCTGATTGAGCTCTCCCATCGTTGTGACCAGACCCAACCAGTCATCAAGCGGGCGGCCATCCAGCGGCTCGTCCCACGAGACACCCAATGTCCACAGTCTCTGTAGCAGGCATTTGACAGCAAACAGGACCGGGCAAATCCAGCCATTGGGGTCATACATCCTAGCCAGAGTAGACAGACATGTCCGTTTAGTCCAAACCTTCAGGGGATCCAATCCAACTCGGAAGGTGAAGATGTCTGCCACAGGTTTGTACTGAATCCCGAGTACAGCAACCATTTCAGGGTTTTCCTAATCCTCAAAGAGGTGCGGATTCTGTTGGTGATCATCCGGGATCCCTTCCAACAGACGTGGGTCATTCGACACCCACTTCCGCAACTCGTATCCTCCAGTGGCGAGGAGGGCGATGAGCTCGTCCCGCAGCCGGATCGCCTCCTCGATTGTAGCCCCGCCCGAGCACACGTCATCAACATACACGTCACGTGACAGCACGGCGGCGGCACGTGGAAACCGGCTTCTCTCCTGCTCGGCCAATTCCAGAAGGGAGCGTATGGCGATGAACGGACTCGACTTTAATCCGTACGTGTTCGTGTTGAGCTCGTAAACGGTTACCGGATCATCTGGGCTCTCACGCCATAAGATGAGTTGAAACCTCCTGTCCTCAGGGTGGATCAACGTCTGACGGAACATCATCCGGATGTCTGTCCCAAATACCACCTGGTGTCTCCTGAAATTTAAAATTATGTCTACAATATCGCGCTGTAGTTTAGGCCCGGCGTGAAGACACTGGTTTAGTGACACCCCAGTGGAGGACGGTGCCGAACCGTCGAACACTGTCCTCAGTTTACCTGACTGGGGCTTCAAGACCGCATGATGCGGCAAGAAGTAATGGTCGGTCGTGGTCCAGTCGACGCGAGCCGGAGACATATGTCCAAGAGCCTCGTACTCCCGCATGAACTCCACGTATTTATCCCGAAATACGGGGTCGCGCTGCATGCGCCTTTCCATAGACAATAGCCGCTTCTCCGCCAAGACTGGACTGGCCCAATACCGGTGGGCAATCTATGAACGGTAGGCGTGTCTGTATGCGTCCAGATGGCAGCCTAACCGTATGTGCCTGATAGAAGTTCTCGCACTCCACATGGTCAGGATCCAGCCGTGACACCATGGGAGGTTCCTCGACTTCCCAAAACTTGTGCATTACCCGTGCAATAGATACTCCTGTGAACGAATGAGCATCATCCGGCAGCTCACCTGTGTAGACCGGTCCAAACACCGCGTGACCCAATGCCGTGGATACGGCCATGAGAGAACTCGATCCCAGTCGACGTATCTCACTCTTGAGTATCCAACCAAGCACGTCCGTACCCAAAATCATGTCCACTTGATCTGGGACGTGAAAATTGGGGTCTGCCAGTCTCAAGCCTGCTACGAGAGAAGTCGCTCCAGCTGGCAACTCCGTAGAAGGGAGACGGCCCACGACGGTATCCAGCACCGTCGCCGAAGCCCAAATTCTCCATCTCGTATCCCTATCTGCGGAGAATGCGAAGTGTGTTCGTCCAGTAACACCTGGCACCTCACTACCTCCGACTCCGCTCATTCCCGTGACTACGGAGTGTCGGGGTAGGCCCAGTGTCTTAGCAACCCGAGTTGACACCAGTGTACCCTGGGCCCCTGTGTCCAAAAGGGCTCGTATCCGGACGTAGCCCTCCTGAGGGCACCAAATGCGGACCGCCGCAGTTGGCAACAGGACGGTAAGGAATTCTGTTGCCTTATGGTGACTGTGGCAAGCTAGTCACTCGTTGTACTGGCCCGCGGGGGAGGGCGGCCCCGCCCAGTAGGGCGTGCGCAACATATAAGCACTTTGAGGCGGAGCATATCCCGCCGCCCTCCCGTACCGATGATACGGGGGGTGGTACTCCAGCCTCGGGTATTCGTGGAGCGGGGGCGAGAACCGGTTCGCCCTTGACTCCTGCACCGGCTCCCGTGCCGGTAATTGTGGCCTCTTCATAACCTGGAACTGCGGCGCCTGGGCCGCTGGAGTCCGGACTGCAGCCAATCCGGTGGCTGTCGTCGGCCACTCCTGGTCGACCTGGGTTGGGGCGTTCGCCCTGTCTGCGCACGCAGCACTTGGCGAACCTCGACCAGATGCCCTACCACTTCCAGGTGGTGATGCTCTGGAGCCCCCGCCCGTTTGGCGCTCCACTCTCGGTGGGTAGCCGTCCCTTCGATTACACAGAAGGGTATGGTGTGGTCCTCCACACCTGGGGCACGCTGTGGCCCTGGAGCAGTCCCGGTACTGGTGACCCCCCAGACAGCCGTAGCAGCGTCTCCCTTCTCTCGCCCTCCGGCGGCGATGTCCTACGGACAGTTTGATGAACTGTGGGCAGTCGACCTCCCGATGGTGCTGCCCACATCCCAGACAGCCAGTGTCTGGTGCTCCAGCTGTCACCGCATAGGCCTGCGTCGGCCCTCTGCGCTGCTGGGGCCTTCCCGTTCCCGAGCCGGGCGGAGTGCGTTCCGGCGCAGTCCTCCGGATCGTTTTCACCGAGGTCTCCGCGACCCTGGCCTCCCACTCCAGGAACTGGAGGAGATCGTTGAAGGTGGGGAGGTCCCGACTCCCAGCCACTTGTTCCCGATCGAACCGGGCCCGCATCTCGGCTGAAATCTTATCCAGCACCAAGTGCAGGAGCAGATAGGACCACTGGTCCACTGGGAGGCCGAGCAGCCGCAACGTGTTGGTCGCGACCTTCACCGGAAGGAGTATCTGCGACCTCAGCTGCGAGCGGCTGGTCACCCTGGGCAGTGTCAGTAGCTGCCTGACATGCGCGTCTGCCAGTAGACGCGTGTTTTGGTACCGCGATTCCAGCAGCTCCATCGCGGTATCGTACTGGTCACCTTCAAGGGGCAGGTGCTGGATAAGCGCCTTCGCTTCACCACGCACCGCCGTCAACAAATAGGCCAACCGCTGGACCTTTGTGAGATCCTCCCATTGATCCACCAGGGAGGTGAACATATTCTTGAAGGCCACCCAGTCCTCCACCTTGCCGCTAAATTGCGGTAAGTCCAGTGTGGGGAGGCGGCCTGTAACCCCTTTTCCTGTGGGGGCCGCGGCTGTCGTGTGGGACGCCGACGTTCCTGATTCGGCCCTCCCGCTGTCCAGTTCCCCGACAGCCTGGATGACCTCGTTGTAGAGCTCCATGATCTGATCAAGGTCAGCAACAGCCTGATCTCTCCTCTTGGCCCCATCAGATCCAGATTCTGGCTCATCTGCATCCATCAACACGTGAAGGGCACCTTCGGCCCGAGCGAGGCGTTCCCGAGCCTCGCTGGCGCGCTGCCTGAGCGCGATCTCCCTGTCACCACGTCCTATCAGCGTCCTGACTGAGCTGAACCACCTCAGTTCAGACGAGATGAGGGTTGTTGGTTTCGCTGGTGCCATCTCGCTATGTCCAGCAGTGAGTCAAGTACCCAA
The DNA here is from genome assembly GCA_947044815.1 of Apomyelois bistriatella. Lineage (NCBI taxonomy): Eukaryota > Metazoa > Arthropoda > Insecta > Lepidoptera > Pyralidae > Apomyelois > Apomyelois bistriatella. The sequence continues at coordinate 8,404,154 of OX345693.1, forward strand.
ATAACACAATAAGGAAACCAAAATAATAAAAACAAAACAAATAAACAACGGCAGTGACAGAATCCAGCAAGTCACCAACCGGTACACTTATTTAAAATAAACCGAAAAAATAAATAAACAAAACAATATATTAATGCACTAACATTAAATATTACTTGACTCGGTTATCAACAAGTGAAACAAAATATCATGGTAAACCCGTATCGGAGCCCGTACCGGATCCGGTCCGGAATCGATAAATCAGAATCAGAATTTGATGATGGTACAACCCTAGTGCATTCCGATGCACCGACCTACCTTCGCCAATTTTTTAATCTTTCACCCGCGAGATTATTTATCAAAGTAGATTCCTAGATTTTACTACGGAAACTACGCTCTGCTACCAAATGTTTCAGCCAACTCTGCTACCAGAATGTTTAAATTTAGCAGTGGAAGCGTGATATGATAGCAAAGTTAGGCTGAACACTAAAAATAAACAAAAGAAAAGTACCTTACGCGCTTGGGCGTGACTTGATTATTAATCCGAATTAAATAAACCCGTTTAAGCCCCTTCTCATGAGATTCCTACACATCCCCTATTAATTCGGTGTCGATCCAGCTGAGCACGGAGAATTCGGGCAGAAGAGAAGGTGATTTCCACACAGGTTATTTCACTACCGAGTGTTCAATTGTCAATAAGCTTTAAACTTTTATCCACTAGGCAACCGGGCCTCACTCACGATATTAATGCGCAATTATTCCCGAAGATTTAACGCGTATCGTATTAGAATGGTCTATCCTGAGACTGGTAATATCCAAGAGAATGCATCTAACCACGGCCGCGCGGGTAAGCAAACCGAACTGTCATGGCGTCAGGCGCGTCCAAAAAACACCTAGTGTTGTACCAAAACCGAAACTTGTCGACAATCCGAATCAAATAAATTCAACGTGAATATATATTTGTCTGATGAATGTTTTATCCGAAACAAAAGTAATTGGCTAGTCCAAAAAAATATGAAACTCATTATTATGTGGTTTTTCGATAAAATAGACCATTTTAGAGATACAATTTGAAAGAAAAAATTCTTAATATTGTAAATATTTTTTTATTTAATTTTAAAGATACATATAGCGATGACGTCACTCCTCGTTGAAACAAAGTATTTAGGTTATTTTTACTACAATAAAAATATGACAATGAGAGATTATGACGATTTGACTGGCTTTGGCTTATGCTAACAATACTTCCAAGCAAAGAGTATATTATCGCTATGCTGCCAACTTACAGAACAAAGTTGAGAAAGCCGCTTACGTCACATGTAAGCGGCTCATACAATTTATTTGACCTTGTAGTAAATTTTTGAAAATGAATGACATTGGGTTTTTTGCTATTATCTCAAAAAATATTTGCTTAACAAAAAATCTGATTATGGCAAACTGTTTTCTAATCCTATTCCTCGAAATGGTTTTCGAATTAGACATCTTTGTAAAAAAAAGGGACTAGCCAATTAGCCAACTTCATTTGCATATAATATAAAATTTTATTAGCAAATAAAAATTCAACGCCACATCTCAGAAGTTTAAAATAAATTATTTTCATAGTTCTTAGAGCTAATAATTGAATAAATCTCAATACAAATAAAAATAACAAAAGAATGTTAATGTTAAAAAAATTGTTTATTTCAGTGTCTATAGAGCAAAATACTTAGGTATGAACTTAAAATATAAACAACAGCCCCCTTTTCGCAGAAATCCTAAATTATGATCAACTTAACAAGCGGGTTTAGAATTTCTTCGGAATCTGTTTGAAATTCAATATCAGATTCCAAATTTATGTGAAAATTTATTCCAAACAATATTAGTTTCATATAAATCAAAACTTTATTAATTATGTTTGTGAATGTGTTTCACTAATAACTGGGTAACATTTAATTAACAAATGAAAATCCAGATATACTTTTACTATAACTATATATTTTTTTACATATAACTACCACCATACCTACCTATTTTAACGAATCCGCGAATGACTTAAGTCATTATAGTGGAAAGGTATCTACAACCATAGTCCATAAGCCCACATTAAATTTTATTCTTTATGAACAGAGGCACACCCAGAAAAGTTCAACTCCCGCATCCGCAATAAGCTGTTCTACGGCACGGCTGGAGGCAAGGATCTCATGCAGCGCAAGTGGAAGGGCCTGGCCGATTTCGTCACCATGGAGTGCGACGGCAAGGACCTCACGCCTGTGCTGCGCGAGCACAAGGTGCACGCTATTGTCTTCTTAAACATTCCAAGGTAGGACTGTCTAAAAGGTGAAATAATTTTACTACTACATTTATTTATTTATTCATACCTATTCTTATACACACCGGCAAGATCAGCATCGGACACCCACCGACCAGATGGTCAGATGACCTAAAAATGGTCGCGGGCAGGCGCTGGATTCAGGGCGCTTCCAACCGGTCATTTTGGAAATCCTTGTGGGAGGTCTATGTCCGGCTGAAATGATAATGATGATGATTATACACACTAGCATATGAAGCTGATGTGTGTACAGTGGGCTGTAGAGAAATCTAACCCCCCATGCCACAAGTATCGCTTTTGAAAGGGGGTCAGATTTCTCTGCAGCTCACTGTACATAGATTTTAAAATTTCAGATCATGTTTTCCTTTTGCCGCTATAACAAGTAATAATAAAAAAGGAAGTAAAGCTTAACATCAAAGGGTGACCATACAAAAAGCGCTTCATGTAGACTCACTTTAAGGACTTAAGGTTTTCCCGAGAGACGACACTCTTTGTCCTATTTTAATGTGATCCATTAAGTGTGTTGTAGATCAGGTACATTATAAGAATCTCAAAAAAACAAAACGCCTTTATTTAAAATGTACGAGCCCAGAAGAACCAGACTCAAAGTACCTTAAGATTTAAAATACTTAACCTGATCCGATTACACCTTACTGTATGTACAATTCTAACATTAGAATTAGGTACATTATTATGTCAGTTTTTTAAAATATCGATATTTATATATAAATTTTCAATAAACCTTACATTACAATTTTAAAATATTAAATGTATAAAATAATTCATGATTGATTTATAATATAATAATATATTTACAAAAATAGTAAATGATCACCAAATTTAATGAGCAATTTATTGCACATTTTCTTCTACAATTCACCGTTTAAATGCCTTAAACGTTACTATACTTTTTACACAAATCAGACTTTATGGCGGGTCTATCGGTCAGGTTATCTTACGACCTACAAAATAAGCGTACTAGCGAAGCGAGCGAGCTTTCGACTACGGCAGAAAACTATTTACAACCCTATCATATTGTACTTACTTTAGGAAACCACACGTGTGTTGCCTACTTGTGCTTAGGATATTCGTTACAGTACACAGCCTCTCGCAACTTATGTAGGTATAGTAAGAAATCCCATAATTGATCATTCCATCCCAACTTCCCAACTAATGTTATGCGAAAATGAGTATTTGTTACGCTTTTCATCCCTATCTACTGAACCAATCTTATTGAAATTTCTTATACACATAGAAAGATTAAGAAGGACATAGGGTACTTTAATCCCGGGAAAAAGCACTGTTTCCAAGGGAATCTCACTAAGGCGAAGGCGCGGACTATAGACACTGCAGATAAATCTCGATTTCGAAGAAGAGGGACTTACAGGAGACTTATTTCCAGTAGTTATGATTTCTTGCAACTTGAATAAAAATAGCCATTATATTTAATGGCAATATTTATTTATTACCGAATGTTAAACAAAATTGACTTGTTAACTGTTATCAATTTTTCATTAATAGCTTCTTCATTTCTTCGAACAGATCTGAATATTTGAAAATCTTTAATTTGGCAGTATAACAAGATTAAATTAATTTTAGATAGGAAGCCCCTCAATTGCTTAATAGGTGAACCTCTCAAGTTTCGACGTTTATTACATGAATTTGCAATTTGATGTTTGCCGCAAATTGTAAAGCTCCATAAGTTACATCGTTCATCGGTTTTTAGTTATATTATATTTATTATATTTATACTATATATTTATTTATTTATAACTTAGTTCGGGTATATGTTAACATTGTGTTCCAATAGTAAAACTTTATTATTTACAGCTACGGGGGTGGTACTCACCCTTGGAACAAATCAGGAGGATCGTTTGAACCTTCTACTGAAGATGGCTTAATTGAAGTAGTAGGACTGACCACATATCAGTTGGTAAGTAAATCAATAAAAGCTTTCTATTTCCAGACGTCTTCGTCTACTGTGTGCACTCGTTTTCGTGTCACTACCATATCTTTAGTTTCCATATTTAGAATTGTTTGTCTGGGTCACCACGAAAATAAATAAATCTTCACATCTTTAAAATATACCTCTTTATGTAATAACTAGCTGTTGCTCGCGGCTACATCCGCATAGGACTCGGTTATATCGAACCCAAAAAGTAGTATATGTTTGACTCCTGGTCCATAACTATATCCATATCAAATTTCATCAAAATCCGACCGCCCGCGCTTTAGCCGGGAAAGCGTAGCGACAAACAGATATACAGACATATTCATAGACAGTCAGATAGACAAACAGAAAGACAGATAGACTGACACAAAGACAGAATTTCACATTCATAATATTAGTATAGAAGTATAGATGAATTTTGTGTATGTCCTTGCGTATGATATACTCTTTGATCTACAATATAAAAGTATGATGTTATCCAGACAGACGGTTCGCGTGTTGTCCGGCACGTTCAATATTGACAATAAGCCGGCTATTAATTCTAGTAAATGAATTTTAACAAATCATAACTATTATTGGTGATTTTGAATATGATATACCTTTAATCAGTTGTTTAAATAGGCAGTCCTAAACTAAAGCTTATTGATTGTGCGCTCTAATTTCGAACGAATCAATTTATCGACCGGGCCAAACATCTCCAAATATATTTGTGTCTGATTGTCTTTTCTAAGATTGATTGTTGGTATTGGTAGTTATTGTCATAATTATTCAAAACTCTTTTGATGAAAAATAATAATCTATATATATAAAAGAAAGTCGTGTTAGTTACACAATTTATAACTCAAGAACGGCTGAACGGATTTTGCTGTGGAATGGAGATTGCTTAGACCTTGGAACAACACATATATATTTTATCCCGGAGTTCTCACGGGAGCGGAGCCCCGGGTTATATTGAATGATATATTACAACTATTACTCGGTACAACCTTGTATCTTTATATAATACTAGTTCATGATCGCGGTTTCAATACGAGACTTTACATTTTCCCCTATAAGCTATTTTACCTCTAAATTAATCATATCGGACTCATTCTAAACACACATGTTTATTATTCACTAGCGACTCGTCCCGGCTACGCACGATTATAAAAACCTTCCTCTTGAATCACTCTAGATATTAAAACAAACCACATTAAAATCCGTTGCGTAGTTTCAAAGATCTTAGCATACATAGGGACAGACAGCGGTAAGCAACTTTGTTTTATACTATGTAACAATAATAATAATGATAGTAAAATGATTTTGTTTGTCCAATATAAAAATTACTCATTACTCTACCCCTCTACGTAGGTACCTAATTAAAGTAAAATAACTGACTATACTAAGACAAGACAAAAATTCTTTATTGCACCGGTAAACATATACAATTTTAGGAAATTACAAACATAATATACCTAAGTGTTGTCTTAGTATATTCATACCTATAATTTCTTTGCCTCCATAACTTTATCAGAACCTTTTGTCTATACCTTGATTGATACAATTTCTTTTTCCTACAGCCCTTACTACAAGCTGGAGGGCACGGCACTTGTATCACTCAGTGCAAGACCGCGAAGATCGTCACGACGAAGGTCATCCCCATGCAAGTCGACGGGGAGGCGTGTCGCCTGGCGCCCTCCATCATCACGCTATCCCGACTTAACCAGGCCACCATGCTTGCTAAGAGGAAACCTGGCAGGACTATAGCACCGTCAGTATACAATGCATTCAATTTTTTATATTTATTATCCTAAAGCCCACATCAATAAACTTTCGCAACTGTCGGTCGGTTTCGTTTTCCAACGCCGCCGCTATTTAATTTCTGTGAAATGTTTGAAATGATAATTAGTGTGAATCCTTTATAAAACCAATTCCGATGGAACAAATATAAATCAGTTGTGTGTCAGTTGTTTAACAGTTAGAGTTACCATTATGATACAAACAAGCACTTTACTTCGACCTTAAAACACATTACGCGAAGTACTTGCACAGCGTAAAGCACACACTCATATTTACGATGGCGACATTATTTGAGTAACAACCAGTCCCATCTTTAGATGTAACCTTTTATTATCTTTTTACTTATATTGCACTGTCGTGTCACAGACAAACGACCGTGGATAAGCTGACACTTACCGTGAATCTCATAACGATGGCTGATTACGAGAGGCATCATTACGATAAGGAGCTACTCGCGAAAACAGGTAATGAACTGTTGTTGTTTATATTTATGGCCTCGTTTTAAAGACAAACTTGTGCTTATGAATTATAGGGAAACAAGGTTAATTTAAACGTTGCTCCCGCAGCGCCGACCGCCGCCGTTTGATTGTTATTCCCCACCGCCCGCTGCGCAACAATTCTACGGGTTTTCCGCAAAAAACAAAAACTGTAATCGATTGTCGCTATCTAATAGCAAACTGATTGCAGCGACCGTCATTAGCACTTGAGGTAGAAAGTTGAACGGATTTTGTTTAGCGCCGAAAAGTTTAAAATACCTACAACACGAAATAAGTCAAACAAAACGTGTACATGCACGACACCGAATCTACACTGAATTATATAAAATATAAATGTAGAAAGTCAGACGGGAGGCTTTTAAATGTCAACCACATTCAGGTTAATCCACGTTGGCACTCGTGAATGAAACTGAATTCTTTATTTGCTGTGAGGAGGAATATCCAATATTTCAGCGACCCTGTAGTAAACTGCTTTATAAATAAATTAAAGCTTCCGAATCAGTAAGGTATAATGTGTAAGCTATGGCGGTGCGTGACCCAACGAATCCAATGAATTTTCTACAGATAGCTATTCTTTACCGACGTTTTGTATACCTACTATAGGTATATTATAATAGGTACTATAAATTGAACGAGCAGGTTCTTCTAAATAAATATCACTTTCGAAAAGTTAACTTAAATCATTTGAATTCTTCCTATATAAATTTCTATGAAGTTTTTTTTTTTGCATCTGCGTGTATTCTGTGCAGAGTTGTTACGAAAAAAACATATTGTTTTAATCAGTGTGTTTAAAACACGTTTAAAACTCATAGAAATAAAACATTGATTTTTTCATTCTGTTTTTAAACAATGTTTTAAACATGTTTTCAACAAAGTATTTATTGACAAATGAAACAAGTTCATGTTTAGAAAATAAACGTTATATTATTATTTTATAATTATCTTTTTACTATCATATACCTTTTATATATATATATAAAAGAATATATATATATATATTAATATTAATTATCAGACACATTATTAATGATTTATTCTTCAACTAGCTGTTCCCCGCGGCTTCGCCCCGCGTGGGACTCGGTTATATCACGCCCAAAAGTAGCCTATGTTTGACGTTTTTTCGTTAACTACATCCCTACCAAATTTCATCACAATTGGTCCAGCAGTTTAGCCGTGAAGAGGTGACAGACAGACAGACAGACAGACTTTCGCATTTATAATATTAGTATGGATATATTAATATTAATTATCAGACAGATTATTAATGATTTATTCTTCAAAGTAGGTTTCTTGATCTTGACTCTCCTGCAAATCTAAAATAATCATAATGTTTTGACATTTTCTTATTGAGAGACTTTTTTTTTAATAGTTTATACGGCCATGGAATCTAGTCCTTTAAGGCCTTTCTTGAGTTTATTAATAAAATAAAATTCTTCAGTCCTACTTAAGTCAGTCGAGTCAAAAATTCAAGTCAATAGTCAAGTCCAGTCAAGTAAGTAAGTCTAGTCTGAGTCAGGTGGCTAAGTGAAGCAGTGGAAAATTTTCACTTAGCTATATCATGGAGATTTTGGTGACAAAGATAAAAAGTCTCGTAATCGACACTGTATCACTTCCCAACACTCACGCTTGTTCACGAACACTTTGCGAATAATAATCCACCAATATTATGCACAAACACTCGAAATACATAAGTTTTGGAAATTAAATACAGCGCGGACATAGCGACAGTTTACTTTCCCTCCAAAAACTCCATTTGAGAGACTTAAAAACTGTTACCAATTTGGCAATTTTTTCAATGTCAATGCCAAAGAAATGCGCGCTTGCCAGTGTTGCCGTGAGGCATAGGAATAAAAGCCCATACAACCATACAACCAAGTAAAAATATGTGCCTGGGAATAAATCATGATTTTTTCATGTTTTAAACATGAAAAAAACCGTCGTAACAAAACGTGAAAAAAAACAATGAATTAAACATGAAACATTGATTAAAGCAAATAAAACAAATAAAACTTGTATTTTTTTTAATTTCTTGTTTTTTTGCAACTCTGATTCTGTGTAGTAAATAAAAAAAATGTTTTTGAAAAATCACACACACTCACATTAGAACGAACATACTTCAAACATCTACCTATATTGCTGATATTTAAATATTTGGAAATAACTCTACATATAATATTAAAATCTGTGCTCTACATGCTCTATTAGCCAAGCTACTTCATTTGATCTGTGTATTAGGTATTTAACTAAGTATTAATTCAGTGAACCATATAATGTTTTTCACTTTTAGCGGAGCGTGTGGGCACACTGGAAGTGAATCCTACAGCAGATTTGGAACAAATGCGCAACCTCATTCAGAACATGATCAAAGAATCTCAAGCATACTCGAACCTCGTCGATTGGTGGTTCGTCGACTGTAAGTATAGCTGCTACCTGTGTAGTTTCTTGTTTTATTTTTTGGCGTCTCTATACATCTTTATAAATTTCACGAGCACTGACTATCCACTTTTACTTGGAGAGAAAGGAATCCAACCCCAAATTCTCTCTTTAAGTATATTAAATAATATAAAATGTCTTTATTAAAATTATTTTTAACATCTATCAAGAAATGTGAATACCAATAAAGACTTTCTAAAAACTTTACGTCATGTTTGTATCTTATTTTTGAACTAGTAAAATAAAATATCTTATTTCTTATCAGCTGTAACAGCAGAGCGATTCTTTCGAATCGACAAAGCGCAGGAGAATCTCCACTACCCGACGGACATCGGCCACGAGCATATCTACATACTAGACGCGGCGCCGTTGACACCTGACACCGAATCTACAGCTCACCCTGACACCACAGCCACCGCCTCACTAGACCGGACGGGACCCTCTGTCTCGCTGGACACTACTACGGGACTGTCCGTGTCACTTGATATCTCACAGAGCGTGGACACACCCAGTGCTGGAGTATCGTTGGATGTACCAGAGTCGCATGCCAGGTATTTATAGTGAAATTTTGTAAGTCTCTGCAACAGTTAGTCATTGTTAGACCACACTGAACCCTCAGTCTCATTCGACACTACTACGGGATTGGGATATTTATTTATTCACAAGATCGATATAAAGTGCGATCAACATTTTTAAGAATATATTATATTAATAGGTATAAAGGACGTTAGTAGGCATACTGTAGTATAACTAAAATCTTTTTTATACGTGAACAAAACATGTTTATTACCATTATAAATCTTAGAGCTTAGTATTATAGCAGTTAGGTATAGGATGAGGCCGTAGAGACATGTGTAGTGTAGGTACTAGGTACTCATAATCGTTTTATCATGGATTTGCCATAACAATTTATGGCCAAAGTTTTCGCTACATTAAATACGTATGAGAGCTAGTTTTACAAAAATGGCTTACGGCCAAAAGATTTAGTAGATACCTAATATAATGAATCTGAATCCCAAACCTGTATAACATACTAGTCAGTCAAGATTAATGACAATATTTGAATAGCACAATATTGCAACACAATAAAATAACTACGTATTGTTATATAGAGATCTACCTTGATTATCGGGTCTACCTTCTTACTACCTATACTATACTTCGGTGGCATTTGAGATAAGGACCCGATCTTGGTTAAAAAATGAACGATAGACCGGGGTTTTAGAAATGAAATTAAGATTACCTATACTAAAGTAGATAAATATTGGTCATACTATTTAAAAAATATAAATATTCGTTTTTTTATTGTAAATAAAATTTGAATATTCTTTTTTTTTGGTAAAAAAAAAGAGATGAGTAATCCGTTGCAAGTTGAGCTACACGGAACGTTGCACAGTAATACAAAGGTGTCAGTCAAGATGTTTAAGTTGTTTGAAGTCGTATGCCTGTAACTGTTCAAGCATTATTTAGTAAGGTAGCTTTAAATACAACATAACGATAATACAGAAGGATAATAGGCTCTTAATGGATACAATCAACATTGTTAAGTAACTTCTATATCTTTAGTTTCATAACCTTAAATGTATTTTTACAGTATTGCAATAGGAACGTTTAAATTGTGAAAGACGAAGCAATAGCACTACCAACCAGGCTACCAACTACTACGTTATGTTTATAACAGAAAGCCTGCGTCATGGCATCTCCTTGAAAATACTTTCGTCAGGAAGACTCTTGACGTTAACTTATTTCCTTAGTGAATTCCACCAACTTCGAAAAAAATTTGTTCGAGTACTTTTGAATCTAATTTTAAAATATTTTGCACTGTTAAGCACTTAACAGTACCTACTTTTTAAATTATAGGTAGGTATGTTAATATGGATACGAAAAAAGTAATTTCAAAGTTATATTTATTTTGACACCCTGCTACCTTTCAACCCAATGAAAATCACTTGCTAGAAAGTAAAAATTAGTTACTGATGCTGTATTCTATTTAATTTGAGATTACAGCAGCACCCATAAGATTTATTAGACAAGTCTCTTAACTTGCGCAAACTCCTGACTGAGATGAAAACAGTTCCGTGAGATGGATTGCACGATCTGTATCTCAGCAAGATAACATTTAAGCTAAATTACCAAACAAACAAACATAAATAACGAACATCAATTAACACTTGTTCGACGTTCGTGTTTGGGCGCAGTAATTAAGTGTACCTTTGTCTATTTCTTGTATGATTTTTGGCTAATAAGTTAATATTGTTTTTGCTTAGTAAACAACCTAATTACTTGTTGCAAGAAAATAATGTTCTCGATTTAAATACAGACAGATACCTTGCAAAGTGATTCTAGGAACAAAGGTCGATCAACCTACGATGTGCCTTAGTCTCGTCTATTTCTGGCACTTATCTGAATTCAGTTCAACCGCAATATATCCTAAGGCAGGATCTTAGGTAAATTACCTACAAGGTGAGATACCGGCAGGAATTATAATAATTTAATAAATCTTTATTGCAGACAAGATCCATAGAACCAAAAAAAGCAATAAAATAAAAATGAAATAAAATATAAATTTAACATTAAAATACAAATGTATGTCAAATGTAAAATAAAATATAATGTCATATATTTTTTTTTAATTACTGCTGCTAACCATGCTTCAATTTCACCCACAGAATTTAAATATATTAACAAGAAGTGGCATAGCGCACGAAAAACGTGTCACTAGTTTGGCTTGCAAGCCAACGTTTCACACTGAAAAAATGGGCGCTATTTGCTTGCGTCATTTATTGCCACTGTTATTGGTCAATAATATAAGGTGGCTTTGTTGTAAACTACGTAATACATTTCTAATTCTTTCCAGCTCGTTTTTAGCTCAGCTTAGTTTTTACAGCAACCAACACCATAACAGTTTCGCTCAACCTGTAAATTGTTGTAATTTAATAAAACCAAAAAGAACGGTTATAACCAGGAATTTAGGTTCCTAAAGTAAAGCTTTATATTTATTTAATAGACCGTTATTTATGGTTATTAAAAATACCTGTTCCCCTGGTAAAAGGTACTTATAGTATTACACGTCTAGGTATATATCTATGTCAGTAAATTTTTTTCAAACTGAAAATGGGTTCGTCATGAAAATAACTACTCTTAAAGAAAGAAGATTTATAGACGTAACCAAATGTTAATAGATATAACCAACAAACAGCGTAGCGTAGGTAGCCGCAACACATATGCTCGAATTCATGTAAATAAATAATTTCATTTTACAGCTCCATAGATTTTAGAGAGCTATGAAATTTATTATGAAAAAATGCGTATCTTTTTTATTTCTATTCATACATGATTCATACTTAATCCAATCGAAAATTTATTAAAACTTTATTGCTTCATAAGTACAAAATACTTAAACATAGGTAGACATAATATTATAAAATAATTCTCTACCAGGTACTAATGTTAAGAGAATTCTCTACCAGGTACTAATGGTAAGAGAATTCTCCACCAGGTATCGATGTAAGTACTTATATTAAAGTGAATTCCACAGATACTACGATTTAACTTTTCGCAGTACTAATCGCGTTGCGAATTGCAACAACTGGCTCCAGTTAATTGAGTTGTGCAGGATTTTCGCACGGGGCGTCATATATGTACAAGTGAGGGTTGCTACACTCCAATCTCGTGCTCGTTTATTCGCCTCTGTACCAAACTGAAGTTAGAAAGTTTCTGCGTACACTGCTGCTTACGACCGCCGACCTATTTTGACTTTGTGAGAATACGACCTGAGCGCCCATTTGCACTTTAACACGCTGACTACAAAACAGCTTTATTAGCATTTAAGATCACCCCTTTTTGTTTTTATGTTGTAATAAAATAATAACAAATGTTTTTTTGTTACTTAGTTATTGTAGCCATCTGTGTGATTTGTTCTTACCTATAATAAAGGTACTTATATACAATTATATATACATATTTGATTTTTTGATGATTATGAAGACTTTTCTTTCCCAGTGAATCGGGTTTGGGCAGTCCAGCGAGGACATCTGAAGAGCTTCTTACTCCTCAAACTCCTCCTCCGGTTCCTGTGCCATCAACCCCTAAGCCTCCAGTTCCAAGTACGCCGAAAACGGCTGCGCCTTTGCCTCCATCGCCAAAGATTCAAGACTCTAATTCTCCACCGCTCTGCACTAGCCCGCCGGCCAAGGAACATCAACCCACGCATGATTCGATAGCTCGATTTAAAACGTAAGTATTCATACGAGCCTTTTAAGATTTGAGTGCGTTTTTGCCTAGAATTGGAGCCTTGTGCACGCTAACGTTTGTGAAGAATGTGTTTGAACACCATGGGATATGAAATATGATAATACTAGCTGTTCCCCGCGGCTTCGCCCCGCGTGGGACTCGGTTATATCGCGCCCAAAAGTAGCCTATGTTTGACCTCAGGCCGTTAACTACATCCCTACCAAATTTCATCACAATCAGTCCAGCAGTTTAGCCGTGAAGAGTGACAGACAGACAGACAGACTTTCGCATTTATAATATTAGTATGGAAGTATGGATTAGTATGGATTTATGAAGAATAATAATAATAATAATTTTTTGTGTATCATTTGTTCAATATTGTGCTGAAGTAAATAAATTTTGTATGTACAGATAAATCTAAAAACTAAAATAGTATCTTAGTTATATGTTACTATAGAAAGAGACCCGGAAACGTCTATATACTTGTATTTATCATGATTATTTTCTTCAACGTTTCAGTAAGTTATTTAAACCTGCTAGTATGTGTAGCTTTTTAGGTACATTTAAAAATCCAAATATTCTGGGTTCGATTCCCAGTATGTGCAAACTATTTACTCATTTATTGAACTAAAAAATTCAAGACGTCTTTTATAATTGTTCAGTTATTATATATAGGGGCTAGATATTAGTAACTGCACGCATCTCATTAGCTCTTATATTAACAGCAAGTGGACTAATATACTCTAATTTTTAAATTAAGTAACAATAACATTCTGTCTTAGGTTTAGCGCACAAGTTTGACCTCTAAAGCACGACGCACACATATATCGAGACTGAAATCTGCACTCTATTTCTTCTCTCTTCTATTGCATGCAGCATACATGAAAAACTGTTTGGACTTGATCAAGATGTATTTGGCTATAGGTGAGATTCACTAACAATAATTAGATTAGTGTTGCCTTGTTTTTTGTACCTGTTGTGTGATATTTTAATAAGTGGATATGTCTAACAATGTAAGCAATAACCATTTTGTCATTAATTATATATATATCAAATAAAAAGCCAAACGTACCTAAATGATAAACATTGTTGCAGAAACTTATTGGAGAAAACATCTGATGCCCTACTCAAAGCTGCGAAAGTCGGTGATTTGAAAATGGTAAGATACTTATGTAAATGAAGATACTTAAGTACTTACTTAGTAACTTTTTTGTAAAACCCAAAGTAAAATTAAACATGGAAGAATGCCTTTCGTCTCATTTAGACATTTTGATATTAATCATATGAAGGTCAGAAATTTTGCCCGTTTTAATTATTCGCTTAAGTTTTTTGTGAGATGGTTTTCATTGTGGTTTGTTGATTGTTTCAAGATGAAAGAGCTACATGCAGCCGGCTACTCTCTCCTCTCCATAGATGCAACAGGACAAACAGCACTACACATCGCTGCTCGTTACGGAAACAAGGAGATCGTCAAGTATCTAATTGCATGCGCACCAACCGCCATCTTAAACATGCGCGACAACGAACGCGGGCAGACAGCTCTACATAAGGCGGCCGCTCACAAAAGACGTGCGATTTGTTGTATGCTGGTTGCCGGAGGGGCTTCTCTCACAAGACAGGACCATGCTGGACTGACACCAAGGCACCTCGCTTTAAGAGCTGAGGATCACGATTTAGCTGCATATTTAGAGAGTAAGTTATTCTTTGGGATAAATGGAAATATCTAGTCTCTGCCTACCACTACGGGAGACAGGCGTGATGATATGTATGTATGTAAGTTATTCTTTCTATCTAAAATACTTTCACGTCAACGCATTAAGATTTATGATCCTCTACTTATTACAAATTCGTGTTTATATAAGAGCACAAGTTTTTTTTTTCTTTCTTTTCAGTCTTGCTTGCCATTGCTTACTCCAGACCAGAGCAAGCCATTACCTCTAAAACTGGCCATAATTTGTAGTGTAAAGGGTTGAGGACTGGGTTCGATGAAGGCCAATCTTCAGCTTTTATAAAGACGGAAAGTTGGTATCAAGCCAGGCTTAAAGCCTCGGCTTTCCTCGTCTTTTAAAAGCACTTGGCAAGGCCTCAGCTGCGCTTCGGCTTTGCAATACTCGTATAACTCGGCCGCAAATTTCTTCATTTCTTGCCTCGACAGTATACTATTATGTATAAAATTATTGCGAACTCCTCTCTTAAAATACCACCTGAAATTAGGTTAAAACGAGCAACAGAACTGAGCTTAAACATTGATTTTATTTCAGGTCAAGAACATTTCCAATTAGTCTCTGAAGATTTAGAAACTGCTGTTTGAAAGGAAATTTACCCCAAGGGATATTTTCTCCTGAAACAAGCGCAGCTAACAAGACTGCGCCATGGAAGTACAAGTGATAATGTACAAGTAGAGTTGATGAATTATAATGACATTTTGAATGTTATATTATACTCAAACACCAAAGTGATATTCAGATCTTGTGACTATTATAGACGTAATTAAACTTATATATTTAAATTATCTATTCCATTGAAGGAGTTTCATTATATGTATTTTAATCCTAAAATGATGTAAAAAAACGAATAGTGTATTAAGTAGATATGCATGAAGTATGTACGATATGTGTGTGCAAGTAATTGCATTTAAAGGTAAAATTAGTCTTTTTTGGATTCCAAAACGGTGTAGCACTGCTTGAATTATTTAACGCGCTAATGTTTTAAATGTCAACTAAAACTAAGTAGTTGTCACATTAACGATCGGTCAACTTTAAATACTCACCTGAGGGAAAAATTATCACCCTAAAACATTACATTGTAGGTAGAGTTTCATACATACAATATCGTTGTGTTGTCCTTTGGACTCTCTGTGAAATTTTTGGATAGCTAGCTCATTGGTAGGTGATTTCGTTTTAACGTAGTAACTTATTTGCTTGTTGAATTTCTTAACATCAAAACTACGAAGTCGTTAATGTGAAATCTGCTTCGAAACTCATGCTTTTAAAAGTTTATAACTATCATTTTCAAAATGGGTAGAGGATGCCACAAATACAATTCATAAATTGGTGTCCATGAAATAAAAGGAAATTGATCATTTGGATAGTATGGAGATTTTACTTCGAAAGCCGAACGAATTTGTAATATCTTATGAAATAGAAAAACAAACATATTTATAAAATGATAGATACATTTTTCACCAGTCTCTTATTCTTTTATACTACTACTTTAGTACTTTGTACCAATATTGTAGGCTTTACGAATTTAGTCTCATATACTTATATGATCTTTATGTACTAAGAACGTTATTATCCTCTGCAATAATGAGTACATGTAAGACTCTTGTATGACTGTTAAATATTTTAAAAAAGGCTGATATAATCAGCATTACTCTGATCTCAACCTTGCTGATAAAATTTTGTACTAACTTCAAAAACACAATGTTTTCAACTAAGAATTGCTCTACCGATCATCATCACGTGAGTCATCTAATACCTATGTATAGCAGTTTTCACTGAAGGAAGCTGTTGGTTATTATAATGTACGGTGGAATTTTACATTTTTTTCACAAAATCTTAGAATCAAATTTGCTATCTTTTTCAAATCGCCAGCTTATCAAATTATTTCTTTTGAATTTGCACTTCATTATAATTTACCTTATCAAAATGTTTGGCTATATTTAACATACCTATATTAATAAAATAGTATTTTTACATCATTAATATTTATATTGATAAGTATCTAATAAATACCAAAATATCATATCACTTTTTCAAAGTCCTGTCGAAGTATTATTGAAATATCTTGAGTCATACGAGTACATTAACGCCATTTTGGTAGCATATTTTTATGGAATCTGAAAATCAAGTAAAAAAATGTAGAGTTCAGTTTCAGATGAGATGATGAACATATGTTAGACATTCTTTGTTGCGTCTTTTTGCTTGTGAATAGTTTGAGTGAGTTGTTATTGTTGTTATACTTTAAAATCGATACCTCTACGTATAGATTACCTAATAGTTTAGTGTTTAACGAATTTACTCGTACTACTCGCTGACAAGCGAACAATGAAAGACAAAGCTGTGAGAATTTCGGTCATAATGTAAAAGTAAGGTCATTTTATAGTAAGCGAGAACGATTATATAGACCTACACTGTGAGTTCCCTTGTATCGTATGTGATTTTAGGTAGAACATTTTAAGATTCGTATTATTCTGTAAGTAGTAAATTATTGTTTTCGAAAGACGGTTTCCCCAATTGCCGAGTTTCACAGATTTCTATTAATAAGTTAGGTACTTTGGTGATGTTAATGATAAAGGCAAGCACGATGTTGGTTTTGTGTAAAAGCTGGGTCCACACAAGATAAGTGTAAGATCCGCAATTATGACAGCAAACCAAAAACTGATCCTAATGGGTTCTTGCCTTTCGGCGTGCACTTTGCCTTATTCTAGTCTTTGTACCGGTCACCGTCATCCCTTCTATCTGAATATCATTCTCTATCCAAATCGTCGATGTAGACCCAACTTTTGATGTAACCAATTGAAATACAATATTCTGCTGGCGCTCGTCTCTCATAACAAACAATTAACATCATACTTATTTGCAACTGAAGCGAGCTTTATTAAAATCAGTACCTAAAATAAATATAAACAGATATAGATATAATGATTACATTCTTATTAAAATATATATAAAAATGTAGGTGTTGATTCTTTTCGTCGTTTAATTCGATAGAAATTTGTAATTTGATCTAGTAAACTCTACAATGCCACTTTCGAATTAAATATTTGCGCCAATTAATATTACCGTAAAATGTTGCAACTTTGCCAAGAAAGCCCAACTTTGCCTTTTTCGTTTCGATTGTGATATTTCGCGTTTGCTTCGTTTTTTCCTATTTTTTACCATTTGATAGTAATTTCACATTATTAGGGCAACATATTTTTATTTTTTTACAATAACAACTCCATTGTTACTCTGTCAGTTGTGCGACAAAAACCGGCCCGTGAGGGTCAAAAATTGTAGTGTCCTGTAACTTTTGCAGTTTTACGAAGAGAAAAGCTGATTTTAATCAGAAATAACGTCCCAAGGTAAGACAACATTGTCTATTTTCCGTATTATTTAATATTTTTATGAAAAGGACACCATTTCATCAAAATAACTTAGTAGGCAATGTTGTGCACTGTTTTGGAAACTTGAGTGACACAACTTTGCCTGGGTCTAGGGTTATCACTTGTCGGATTTCATTAATTATACATTTTTAATGTGATTTCATGGAACTGTATTGTTCACTACATTAATACTATTATATTCTTATTAGGTACTAAGTACCACATATTATCGTTTACGATTTCATAGCTGATATTGTAATTTGGACAAAGCATATTTAAGTATATTTTTAATATAGCAGTCCGGAGTTTGGAATTGTGCCCGGAATAATATAATAGAGTTCCAATTTATAACCCTGACCCTTCAATCAGGAGTGTAGCCACTAAGTTTCATTTTTTTTGTAGTTATATGAAAAATGGCAAGTATCAAAAAGAGAAGCAGGAGAAAACCAGGAGCTCATTGAAAAATGACTTATAAATTAGTATTGTTACGTTATCTACATAATTAACGTTGTTTTTTATTTTTATTTAATTTAATGACACTCAAGTATTTTGTTTCATTTGTAATTTAAACTTACGCAGCAAAATGTTAAATTTTTGAAAAATATATAAAAATAGTTAAAATATATACTGCTTTTATTTAGGACAACCCTGGAGTCAACGATATTTTTGTATGGAAAGTTTGTGGTACCTGCTACAACTTTGCCTATTAGCTGTGAAAAAAAAAATATTACCTATAGGGCAATAGTGTAACTGCCGAGACCAACAATGTGCCCTCAGTATCCGGATAAAAAATCCTGCAAATTATCGACATTTTATTTATTGAGATATCCTTCTGGGCAAAGTTGCGTCTTTTACCTACAACTTTGCCTACGACTTTGAGTTCTTGTTATTCAGAAAAACAGCATGCTTTTAACGTATTTGGGCCCTACCTAGCAAGATATAAAGTCTGTTTTCCGTCTTAAACTCATGAAAAGTCGTAATAATAAGAAGGTTCAGTTGTACGAACAAAAAACCTCAAAATCCAGGCAAAGTTGCAGCATTTTACGGTAACTAAATTGTATTATAGTTATACTTTCCTATGAGATATTATAGTCTTTGTTTGTATATACTATATTGGAGGCCTTCATTCGTGTAGTGTATTTTATATACTTATCTCTTATAAATTAGCGTATTTCACGACCAAAATCTATCGTAATTGGAAAATGAATATCACTAGGCTAAATTCTAACACTGATATCTGCTATCTATAAGATTGAATATGTTTAGATTACCTGTTTGATATGTTAAAAGGGCTGTAATTGGCAGGATATAGTTCTTAGGATCGCGGAATCAAAAATAATTTTACTTAGATATGCCTAATCAACATTATAAAGTCGGTGTAATTATTGCAACAGTCGATACGGTAAGATTAGATCAAAAATTTTATTTTCAAAATAGTGTCCAACATTCGAGCCTTTACCCTGCAGGTTCTGTCTAAATAAAATGCAATTCACTGTGTCATGGCTATTAAGATTTTACTTGTTTAGGTAATTAGTTTACAAAAAGCAAATAATATTTTATTGATAATTGAAAAGTTAAGAATTAAAAGGTAACATATAAGTTGTTATAATTTAATTCTGTTATGATTAAGCAAATATATTAAAGAATTAAATTTTTAATAACATGCACTTTCAATATCAGATTTATAAATCGATTAGAAACAAACATTTTTCAAAAATATATTTCATGAAATTTATGCGTCATCTACATATAGGCACTATACCACCTTACAGTTTTGCGTTTACCGAAAACTTAAGTAAACTGCTTGGATAAGGACTCACACGCAATTGACATTATGGTTTTAAGAAGTACCTAATACCTCAGTATTAATTGTCTTTATCGTACGTAAACAACTCTTTTTATGATAAATATATATAGGTAACAAGGTAACAACCTCAATTTACCTCAATTTTTTTAAATCATATACTTATTCATAAATTAAAAAACATGTCTAAATAAAAAATTACAGCATATTCCTACCATTATTAAGAAGTACAATACATATGTCGTACATAGGTCTGTATGACTTCGAAAAACTGAAAATTATAATACCTTTCTAATGACAAAATGTCCAAAATTATTAATATTATACCTCTTGCACCGTAATTGTTTAAAAGGTAACTCTAAATTTTAGAGTCTTTAGTTTTAGTCTAAAACTAAAGACATACACTCAGCCCTTATAGTGAACTTATACCCTTAAAATCATAATTTTACTTATTTCGTTCTCCTAAAATTAAGTCTGACGAAAACATAAACATAAATAATAAACTTTTTACACATAGGTGTATAAAGGTATAAAATTACCTTTTTTATAAGCAGATAAATTTAATTTACTACTTATGAGGACTATAGAAATACAACAATGGAAGCCAAGGTATAATTTTTTGCATAGAAATTTCAAACTATTAGTCACATTGTGGCCACATTACTTATAAACTTTCGGAATTTTGATAACGTTACACGTTTAAGTAAATACAAAAAAAATCCGTATAATACTTGAATTACCTATATTGTTTTAATTCCCAGAGGAAATAAAATATTTCGCATAATATTATCTATTATTATTCAAATCCTGACGCAGTCGCTAGCGTCTACGTTTATAAAATCTCATGGTAGGTAGACGCAAAGTCGTCCTAATCAAATAGAAGGACAGTATGTGGTGTTCGTATGATTAATGAACACAAGACTAAAATGGATCACATCTTGTATAATAAAGGCATTGACACCATGACTAACTACTTGTTCCTCGTAACATTTTTAAGGATCTTAATCGACTTTGTAGGTAATTGTATGTGGTTTTAACCGTAATTCCTTTCTACGTTTAAATTTTAGCTCCGTATTACGCTATCCGCTATCCAACCTAAAATACCTTTTATAAATGTATACCTATTATAAAAATAATTTTAATAGTGTTTTGAGAGCACTCTTTTCATTGTAAGAACATACTTATTTTTGCACTCAATAAAGTCACTATTTTAAATAAAGTTATTTAATGAGTACACTGAAAGAACAATAAATAAAGTACGAATAAATTTTTGTTTCATTGAATTTCCTCTTTGAACTGATATTTATATTATATAGGTTCAACTTACCAGTCGGTCCATAAGGAAAACGTGAACTGCGGTTCAGCAAAAGTAGGTAGATACCTACTCTATAGATCTCAGAATAGTCACAGAATAAATAAATAAAATAAAAAAGTACTGAGGTGACAAGACAAGACAAGAGGAGAAAAGTCATGAATTCGGACCCTGGGCTCCAAAGGAGCCAGCTGAAGCGCTAAGATGAGAAAGTATAGAAAAATTATCGGACCTCAATGCAAGCAATGCAAACGGTTTCAGATAGGTATCAAGATAAAATTTATACCTTCCATAATTTTAATACTAAATTATAACTAAATATTTAGTAGTATGAGTTTTCCTTAACACAGAGACTAGCGACTGCGTTAGCGATTTTGTATGGCAAACCTGTACAGCGCCTCTGGCGGATAGTAAGGCAACTAAGAAATTCCATACAAAATCCTAACGCATGAAACTAGACTAAACTCATACTAGGGGTACTGATCACTGCGATATTAGGAGTTTGTATATATACCTAGCTGATTCCGTATAAGGAAAATAACTTCCTCTCCTGCATCTATACGTCTTCGTGACTGTGTGGTTTCGTCAATACATATACTATTTATACTTCCATACTAATATTATAAATGCTAAAACGCTGGACCTATTTTGATGAAATATGAAATGGATGTACCTAAGTCTTTAATGACCAGGGGTCAAACACACGTAATATAGGTAAATGAGTCCCACGCGGGTGGAGCCGCGGGAAACAGCTAGTAAAATATATTTTTTGGTACGAACCTGTTTTCTAACAAAGAACATTTTTTTCTCCTTCTCAACTGGTTACCAACAAGAAGTTTCGATGGCGGCCGAAAGGCAAAATCATATAGGGCCTGTACTATTCTGACTTACCTAAGTATATTATTATGACTATAAATACCATTCCTAATAGAAATCATGTACTTAAGTAAATATACGAAGTTACTATAAAAGTTGTTATTTATCCATGTCACACAGATAGTTAGGTACCTAGGTATATGGATCTAATAGGTACTATATAGGTAACTACCAAAGAAAATAAATATCTAGGTAATCTTTGAAACATGAAATGAATAATTATCTCTTTTGCCCAAATAATATAAATCTACTCTAGTGTAAGTATAGAACAGATACAATAACTTTGTTCTCCCTAAACAATATGAGGAGCAATATTCACATTTACTACTTTTTTATTTCAGCACCTCATGGGCTCCTTATTGAATTGGCTCGGCGGATGTCAAGGTAGTATTTCGCGTAGGCACGGATGGCCTTACCTGTTTTCGGATATTAAATCCCACCCCTCCTATACACATGCCATAAAATTGTCTTTCTCATTTCTGTGCTTTGTATTTAGCTTGCAATTTTGCTCCCATGTTTTGACTAGCTTTTATTCAGTTTCATAGTTTAAGCTATTGCTATAGTATTATGGGTAGCAGGAGCTAGAAATTATACAAAAGCGGCCAAAACGGCAGGGCAAATGCAATTATCTTTACACAAGATATGAATGACCAAGCAGTTTTTGTTTTTGTAGTAGGTAATATAACGTTTTTAGATATTTTACCTCCGTGGTGATTGAAAAACTTGTGACCAATCGCCCGCTTATCAAGCAGTCTGCAAGTAAAGAGATTTACTTCTTATTCTTCCTTATAAAAATACTATAAGAATTGAAAAAAAAAAAAAAACAATTTTTATTTATGATCCTGATTAACTTCAGATCCGGAACCTTAATTACAGAAAAATTTCCGATAACTTGTGTTTTCAGTATGATTTTTAGTTAATGGTGGCGCTAGTATTTACCAAGGTCTCGTCGTTCTTCGGATTCAGAATCACAGTGACGCAAGTGATCGATAGATGGCATTATTATGTCTCAGTATGGAAATACTCTATTGGTACACTAAAAATCAGCGAATGTCTTTGTATGGCGGTTGAATATCTATACTAACTACTTAAGTAAGTAGAATAGTATTCTGTAATCTGTAGTACTAGGTATATTATATTAATCTATTATATACCTACTTACTAAAATCTCAACCGGGAAAACAAAAAAATCTGTTAATGCTATTCTGCAATTCATACTCTGTACCTATAAACTTTACGAGAGGTAATTATTAACTTTGTATACATAGTGCCGGCACTTTTGAGATAAGATACGACAATAATTGGTATATCTACACTAATCTTGTCCGAAAAGTGTTAAAGCATTAACAAGCACTATCTATCAGTTATCAACGAATTTGGTAAAACCGTTCAGCGCCCCTAGTATGAGATTTTCTTAACGCAAACGCTAGCGACTGCGTTAGTGACTTAGTATGGCAAACCTGTACAGCGCCTCTGGCGAATAGTAAGGCAACTAAGAAATTCCATCCTAACGCAGACGCTAGCGACTGCGTTAAGAAAAACTCATACTAAGAGCTGGACTAGCCATAAACATTTGTCATTGACACGAAATGAAAAAGGCAGAAAACAATAAAAAATTCCGGTAAGTACAAGTCGGCCTCGCGTCATGAGGGTTCCGGACCAACACACAGTACTTCTATCTCTTTTAGACTGAGATATTTTTTTTTTGTATTAAGGTGATACCTCGGTGAACACTAGCGCCACCGTCATTTAAAAATCATTACTCACTGAAAACACAAGTTTTTAAAAAATCCCTCTGCTGTAATTATGGTTCTGGATCTGAAGTAAATTTTAATCATATTGAATTATTAAATTATAGTTCCATATAGTTACAAATTGCAAAACTGCTAAAAGTGGCCGTTTTGAGCAATAATGTAATTTGTAATAATAGGGAATTATAATTTAATATGTTTAAAATTAACTTCAGATCCAGAACCTTAATTATAGCAGAGGGATTTTTGATAACTTGTGTTTTCAGTGAGAAATGATTTTTAAATGACGGTGGCGCTAGTGTTCACCGAGGTATCACCTTAACCTATTTATTTTCCTAAAATTAACCAACAAATTTTCAATTTATAGATTTATTCCTGTGTGCTGTATGATATTTCTTCTCATACTTAAAAAAATGTAATGTAAAATTCTAGTTCAACGAGATGTACCCCCAAAGGTTTTGATTCCCATCATTGCAAAATTTACAAAAAGCAATATTTGCGGTCATATCTTTTGATCGCATTGACGTAATTTTGCTTATTTTACAGCCGAAAGAGACCGTAGGCCTGAGTAATGTTTTGCATTTCAACTTGACACGTTAATGCGTTGCTCAGAAAAATAAAGTTTGATAGACAGACGGACAACAAAGTGATCTTATAAGAATTCCGTTTTGCCTTTTGAGGTACGGCACCCTAAAAAGAAGTATAAGGTCTAGCTAGATAAACTTAAAACTATTTATTCTTTGAATTGGGACATATTATCTACATGTATATCAATCGATAAATGGTTATCATATCTCAATTGCCTTTAACAGATTTGTATTTATGGCTAATATTGACACGCGATAACAATATTTATATGTCGAGTGTTCTTTTTTTATCTGTGTGTTCAGGACAATCTTCAAAAGGAAGCTTGCTGCACCCGACGATCGGTACAGGTGGTTCAAAAGTAAATAGATAAAGATAAAACATTTCATTTTGATGGATTTTATTTAACTATTAGACTAATTACCAATTTTACAAATTCGATCGAACTTCGATTTACACAATCTTTCACACACAAACAATAATACACAATCAAAATACCTCGTACAAAATATTAAGAACTATAAAATCAACAATACATGTTGAGATTTATTTTTTGGTATTTTTTTTTAATTTCCAAATTATTATCAAAAACATAGCGTACTAAAAAAACTTTGTGACAAGACTTCAAATTTTCGATAAAATACGCGCTGAAATTACACGTTGAGATTGCTAGTCACTTCAAGTGAACATAATATCATCTGAATTCAAAGCTACATATCAAATAAAATATTAAACATCAAAAATAAATGACTAATGCTCCAAAGCCGATGCTTCTCATTAAGATACATTAGTAAGAGAGGGCAACTTCTTAACCCGTGACCTAAATGCAACTAACTATTTTAACAACTAGTAACAAGGTAGACGTTTAATTAATCACTTAATTTACAAACATTAACATAATATGACTAGTCTGTTATGGTACTATGATATGAGAATAATATATATTTATTTTCAAATAACTTAAAATTGCAACAATGAACTATGTTTTCACAGGCATACAATAAATAATAGGAACTAAATTTAAACTTTTTAGAAGTTTTTGAATCTATACAAAAATATAGTGCATATTATACTGAAAAAGGTAATGATCTACACGAACAACATACGAATGTAGGTAGGTTTACTTTACACGAATCAAAACTGATTTATTCTTCTTGTCAAGTCACACCATTTTCATTATAAAATACATAACATTACAATGTATTATTGAAGCCAGAATAAATTATGTTTGAAACCATAGTCATCTGTCAGTAACCAATGAAACTATATATAATTTAAATATTATCTTAAAAAAATGATATTCAGACATAATACTGTTACAAAATACATTTTTCTTTGTACATTTTTGAGACTAATCCTGAAACAATTAAGTACCCACAGAAATTGTGCTGTATAAATACTAAGTACTTATAGTATCAATAAAAATATTATGATTATATTTTGCCTTTAACACGGCTCTTTTATCGGCCTACATGATAATTTGGCAAAGATTTAAAATATTCGATGCAACAAAATAGTCACATGATGGATGATGATAGACCAGTTGTTAAAAAATATTGATAATATTATCAAAAAAATTCGAAGTCATTGCTTGAAAATATGAAAAATGTTTTGTCTCCCTTTGATAAGCAATCTTCCAGTTATATCTGGCTTTAGAACCCGGGGTCCCCTACATGCAATGTCTTGCTATACCATGAGGTAGATACTAAAAACATATATAATCCATAAAGTAACTTAATATAGCAATACATAATTATCATGTCAAAAAAAAAGAAAGAAAATATTACTCAAAAATAAAAACTTATTATTATCTAATTAAACATTTCTCTGAACATTGTGCTTGTCAAGGTACAAAAAAAATATGAGAATCTGAGAATTTTAAGTTAGAACTTTAGCAACGATTTTTATTCTACCTAAATAACCTTTGGTAACAAAGTTTTGCCAATAAAACTTGTAAGTATTAAAAGAAAGCACATCACACAGAAGTGATTAATCATCCACACTATTTATCATCTTGAGTGTAATGACAAATAAGTTTTTGTGCACTTATAATACAATGCAAATAAAGATTCTAGTAACATGTTATTTAATTTTTTAAAAAGGTTCAAACAGTTACTGGGATCTTTATTTCTTTATTCACAATATAAAATTTATGTTTTTTACCTAGAACTCCCCAAATAACAGCAATATTTTCAATTATAATATTAAATGGAATGGTGGCCACTGCTCCACATACAAACAAAAAGAATTTTAATGGTCCAAATCTATAAATAGGAAATGACTTGATGACGCCAAAAATATACATGTAAATATTCACGGCACCTATAAAGCCACAAACTATGTCAAGAATGTATGGACAAGGAATGGGACAAATAGCAGCTAGTACCATATTGCTGGTAGAAAGTGGCAGAGTGACCCAGGAGTAGCAAGAAATTGCAAGGAATATTTTGTGTACAATAGGTATTTCTTTAGAATGAACCACTAGCAGTATACCTTGAATCCATCTTTTCCTCTGTTGAATGAAGTCCCACAATGTAAATGGTGACTTTTCCCACATTTCACCCTCAACAAAATTAAAAGAATAACCCTGTGAGTATGCTTTCATAGCAAAGTAACAGTCTTCAGCTACCGATCCATCTAATCCATTGTCAAATGATACTTTTTTTTCAGCACCAACCTGAAATAAATAAATTTATTTAGTTTCTGTACATGTTTACAATCATCTATTCCACTAAGATAAAATTCCATATTTTTTAAGTATTTACCTGTGTTACTACATATGATCCTTTCCAACTAAAAAGTGGTCTATGAAATATGTAAAACTGGAATCTCAATTTTCCCATATCATCTGCTACACGGAAACTGTCTGCAAGGGTGGTTATCCAGTTTACAATATTCTCGTTGGCATAAGTGATAAGGCCTTGTCCGAACTGATATTGCCCATCTAATACAAAATTCAATATGCCACGAATACAGTTATCAGTCAAAAGAGTTTCTTCATCAAGATGGACAATATAATCTGTGTCTGCCAATACATTTACACTATCTTCTAAACAATACTGTAAAGCTCTGGACTTGAAAAGTGCTCCTGTTTTAGTTTTGTACTCTGAAGGTACCACTACTTCTCTTACTCTGGTGTGTTTTGGCAGATTGATAACTTTATCAGTGACTACTTCAATCATGAAGTGCTCCATTCCAGCATCCACACAAAGGTTCATATTCTTTGTAACATTATCTCTCACAAGTTTTGGAAAATCACCCCTAGTGACTACTCTTATGCAAATAAAAGGGGCAAGCAATGGGGAACCCTTCAATTTCACTTTGCCAGGAAATGCATTAAAGCATATTAGTCCAAAAAAGTTACATAGGACTTGTGGTATTGTCAGTAAAGTCAGTAGCCTTAGCACATACAGCAGAACAGTCCCATAGATACCATAGGTTTCCCATGGATCAATAGTCACCTTCTCAGTGTCATTTAAATTAATAGCTCCAGCTAACACAAGGGACAAGAATATAAATGATAAAAATGATATACAGTGTAATAAATGTTTCACCCGTCCTCTCAACATCCTGGAACAAAACAAATATGTTAAAAGTACTGAATGATAATAGTACACTCAAAAAAAACCTCAAGGTTGCTGATCATTCTATGTACCTACTAAACTAGCAACACCAATTTAATGTTCATTGTTCATTAAGAATAATAAATTGAAGACCATCATGTATTGTTGTGTCTATCATCTATCTATTATGTTGTTAATAAAAATACTATTTGATGTTACTATTTATGTAATAACAATATCCTAAATAGACAGCAATAGCAAATGGTATTATTTATTAAAATTTTCCTGTTCATTGACTTCTAAATAAATATAAAATTACTATACAGCTTGTTATAAATTAATCTGATAAGATGTGCTAAAAGCGAGGAGGCTTTTGCTCAGCAGTGGGACACATACAGCTAGAATTTTTTTTTTTAATAGGTATAAAGACTAGGTTTCCCGGATACTATTCACATAAAATTGAACAAATGCTATCTTCTGTCGCCAGTTACTTCATAGCCATGATAGTTACTTAATGAAGATAATCATAAACTAGTCTCCTTTCTTGGTATCTCTGTCTAGGGATCTGCAATTTTGTTACTGCTCTGTAATAATGTAACTGTTATACGATTAGGCAGAAATCATTTTTCGCGTTGAAATGAAATGAAATTTTTCATGGTATAGCGCTTAAGACAATAAAATTATTAAATCTAAAGCTTAGAGAAAAAACTTACTTGAAATTCGACCAAAATCGATGCCCGTTTTCTTCTATAAATTCATTTCAGTAAAAAACTCGTCTATAAGTTTTTTTTAAGAAAGATGGGTACCTACAGCATGTACTTAGTGTAAAATAATATAAAATAATGATTAATCTAAATAAAGAAACGCTAGCTGAAACATTAGTTAGGAAGGATAGGACCGCACCTTATTTCTACTGGCTCTGACTCTGAGTCTGACTCTGGCTGTGGCTACTGGCTACTGGGCTGCTGTCAGCTGGCTGTCAGCAAGCTGTCAGTCCAATGAAATGAGTAGGTACCGAAAGTAGGGAGGTATCACATCATGTCGGTTAAGTAGTAGTGTAGTGATGTGCCGTTCCTGGGGAATGTTCCTCATTCCCGTTTTCGCGCACGTACTCAGTTTTCGCAACGAAAAAATTTTTTTTTTTGTACTTTCGAAAATATAAAGATGATTTACTGATCAATTACTATCACTATCACTACATAGTATAAAACAAAGTCGCTTTCTCTGTCCCTATGTCCCTATGTATGCATAAATTTTTAAAACTACTCAACGGATTTTGATGAGTTTTTTTTAAAAGATTAGTGTTTCAAGAGCAAGGTTTTTATGCCCAAGCAAAGCCGGGGCGGATCGCTAGTATTATATAATTAGTAGTTGGCATATTCAGAGTAACATAGATACATAGTACTATTACTAATTCTATGATAAAGATGAAGAAGGCAGAGATGGGCAAAAGGTATCCAAAAATCTGAAAGGAAGCTGATGCCTAAAAACCATGCAAGATCCAGTAAGTAAGCGAGACAGAGCAATACATGATGTAAAGCGACATCTCCTTTACTAACTGGATCTTGCATGGTTTCAAGAGACGGTAGTAACACTAGTATACCCCCAGAACAGAAATGAAACGGTGACGTCATTCCTTGACTCATCCTCACTGGAGAACTCCAGGACTTGAGGAACCTCAAGGAAACAATTTAAATGTACCTGACTGACTATACTTACTTACTTGACTGGACTAGACTACTGGTCGTCTACCACCATCTCTTAAAACCATGCAAGATACAGTGAGTAAGAGGGATGACGCCTTACATCATGTATTACGCTGTCTCGCTTACTCACTGGAACTTGCATAGTTCTTAGAGACGGTAGTAACGCCCCTGACTTGACTAAAGTAGAACTGAAGAAGGTTAATAAAAAAGAAAGGCCATAAAAGACTAGTTTCCATGGCCGTAAAAAGTTTAAAAAAATGACTGTCTGTCTGACTGACATATTTGATATTTCCTTCCACCTAATTCTGTGCAACTGTGCAACTTAATTAGATATTCGTGAAATTACAAGCAAAGTTCAAGTTTTTTTTGTGATTTTAAACCAATTTACGGGCTTCAAAAAATACATTTAAATAAATAATGTGAACCAATTACGATAAATAACTTACCATGAATCTCAATGGGATTACCAGAATGCTGAAGTGAAAACAAAGCCAAGTAATTTGAAGAGAAAGTGATACACTATTGACTAGCGGGTCGATAGTTAAATATGTCTGTCCCTGATCTGTCTGTTGGATGTAGATTTGCTGACTATTTTGCAATATGCGGCTTAGACTTTGATTCAGGCTTAGAACCTGATAGGCTTTGTGGTATGTACGTTGTATTAGACTATTTTGATATTGTAAACAACAAAATCAATAACATGGTGTTCCATTTTAGGTGACAATCTACATGTATCTCCACTAGATCGCTCATACAAAGGAAAGATTTTGGCCCACTACCCTGAAAACATAGCAAGCAACCCGTTTGATGAACATGCTGTTTGTATGGTAATGTAATTTTAAGATAATATAATTCTCAACAGTTGTCAACTACATACTGTTATTGTAAATAGGTATTTTTTTTTATTTCTTTTGTTTAGCTAAAATGGCAAATTTATTCGTCGATGATGTGAAGACAACCTTTTGTAAGCCTTGTCACCAGGGCTTGTTACCATTACCACAGATTACAGAATTCTGTACTAGTAGATACAGAATATTCAACCGCCAATACAAAGAAACGCGCTGATTTTTAATGTACAAATTGTATCTAAGTACTGAGATATTACTTGAGACACTGCGATTCTAAACCTGATAACTTATTAAATAAAGCACTAAATCGGTTTGTGATAGGATGATGATGCTTCCAATTTCTTCACCAAAAATAAGTGGGATTAATCCATACTTCCATACTAATATTATAAATGCGAAAGTCTGTCTGTCTGTCACCTCTTCACGGCTAAACTGCTGGACCGATTGTTATGAAATTTGGTAGGGATGTAGTTAACAACCTGAGGTCAAACATAGGCTACTTTTGGGCGCGATATAACCAAGTCCCACGCGGGGCGAAGCCATGGGAAACAGCTAGTTTATATATATGACTAAATTATTATTTTTCAATTCTTGTAGCACCACCTATTAACAAGAAAAGAACTAAATCTTTTTCTTAGGCAATGGGTCCACATGCCTTTACCAAATTAATTAATACTGCTAGTAGCACTATTATACATATATAGCAGATAAGTTTAAAACTTTGAATACAGCTGAGTAGGATTCAGTACGATCAGAATGATGGGCTCTTTAAATGTCTGCAAAATTAACTGAAGATTGTATTGCTGGAATAATTATAACATTTCCACTTAGACCATCCATAAATGTGCCACATTACAATAGTTTTTCTATTGTGATGTGGCATAGTGTCTGGATTCTGCGAGCTGATGTGTTGAGTGTATAAGCAGTGAAAGTGTTACAAAAAACAGACAAATTACCAAATTTTATTTAAGAACAGAAAAGTTTAATAAAACATGTTGATGCATTACTGGTGTTGCCTAGCATCTTTAATTTTGATGTGTATTTTCATTCTTCGTTTTCATATGACAACAAAGAATCTCAGGTATCTAGAACTTAGTACCAGTTATTTTATCACCAAGCATTATTTTCACAGCTTTGTTTGCCGGCTGGTCTTCAATTTAGAACTCAGAAACATTCCCTGGAGCCAAAATTTCATAGCTTTGTTGTAACAAGAGAAAACGCATCTAGGTACTATGGATTCAGCCTCATCTTCTATGAAGAAGTTAGAAATACAAAGATATGTACTGCTATGCATACTTTACAGGTAAATACAGTTTTATCTGCCATCTGGTAGTCATTAAAGGAACCATGTCAGAGGCCAAGTGGAAGAACTCTGACACTAGGGTGTGCATGGTCGATTGATTGTGACACCTATATGAAATGATGATGAGGACTATACAGTTTTATCCATTCTATCTATATGTATATGATTTTACTCTCAAGATTGATATTGAGTTAAGCAGCCTATTGGCAATGTCATTCTAATATAAGCATACTTTTTCAGGCCATGTATATTACAGAACTATCAAGTGGACAGACCCCTCCAGGTTACAGAAAAGGCTCAGGAAAGGAAAGTTCGAGGTCATTGCCCCGATCTTTCAAACTCGCCCCTCATACTGGTGCTGCACTCACTTATTATGACATAGCCAAAGATAAACTTTATGTAGCCAAAAGTATAGCACTGATATGCCAATATCCTTATGTAAGGGTGTCACAGTTGTTCTTAGAGAATTTATTTAGGTAAGTGATATGTAGTGTACCTAATATGGAACCTTTCAATAAACCTCAGCTTTCCATGTATCTGTCTCTAAGACAGGCTATCTCATGAACCATTACATAATTCAGATCTTTTGTAGCCAACTCTGTTGGATTATTCTAGTTACCTGGAAGCCTCAGGTAATTTTACCCACTGCAATAAAATCTAGGATCAACAGCTTAGACCTGAGTTCACCCACATAAAAGAGTTATTATATGAGTAAACTGCCTTATGTGTAAACATTTGTTTATACTTAAACTTATGTTGGTAAATGTGGGTTTCAATGTGCTTTTTGGATATAGACTCTTGGAATATTAATAGTTTAATACCTTCTGGAGCACAGATAAACTTTGGCAATCACTAATAAATTTAATTTACTTTTAGATCTTTGCCAAGGCAGCCAGGGCCA
The DNA here is from genome assembly GCA_947044815.1 of Apomyelois bistriatella. Taxonomy (NCBI): domain Eukaryota; kingdom Metazoa; phylum Arthropoda; class Insecta; order Lepidoptera; family Pyralidae; genus Apomyelois; species Apomyelois bistriatella. Next base: position 8,437,072 of record OX345693.1, read on the forward strand.
GGGTTAAGCCCTGAATCTTATGTGTACAATTTGCTTTATGAAGTCCCAGTGCCTCTAATGGGTCAAGCATTGCGTCTTTATGTACCCCCACCAGAACCGCATCTTGATCCCATTCCTGTTGTAAGTATACAAATATAATCCAGATAAAACTATTGTTTAAAAATGTTATAACTTTGTTTTTATGTGTACAATGTGAACCATACTAGAACAAACTTATTTCCAGGTGATAAGAATGCCAAATCCTCCTGAAGAGTTACCACTATTGGATTATCCACTAAGAGTTATGTTTGCTACACTAGGAGTTGATTGTGTTGTTCAACTATTTACATGTGTGCTTTTAGAACACCAAGTCTTGCTTAGGTCCAGTGGTAAGCCAGCACAACTTATTTTGTGAATTATTTAATTAGTCTTAAAATGTATTTGTAAGATTTTAAATTATTAAGTGATTATATCAATTCAACTGCAAAGAAGCTCTGTACAGTCCAATTTCAATGTTATCATCAAAAATGAAAATATTACTAAAGTAATATTATACAGTTTTGAGATCTGAATACTCATGTGTACAGGCATCTTTAAACTTATTTAAGTATATATTTCGTAAATTCATGTACAATGGGCCACATAGAAAACTATATCATTTTAGGTGTAAGTAGAGGTATACTTTTCTATGTGGCCCACTGTACACAGAAAAACATCTACAGAATAAACATGTAGAAAATTAATAAAAGAGTGCTGCTCATTTTTAAAGTAGTCTCTTCCAGCAGACCCAAGAGAGGAAATGAGACATAATTTTTTTCCCGTGTGGTTTATTCAAATCATATTTTTTGTAGATTACAACAAACTGATGTTGGTTGCCGAGTGCATAGTCTCGCTTCTATTGCCATTTACGTGGGCTCATGTGTACGTGCCAATACTTCCTGCGCCGCTCTACCATTTTCTTGATGCTCCCGTTCCCTTTGTAATGGGTAAAGTATATTAAAATTAATTAACAAACACCATCCAGCCGAAGCTAACAACACAAAACATTTTATATTTTTATAATAGAGCTGGTTAGTTACTATCAACTGTTTTAGCAGGCCAGAAACGAGTGAGTCAGCGAGACGGCGCAATTCATGATTTTAGGTACTTGTTTCGGGCTTTCTAAAGCACTTGTGTAACCCCCCCATTTTTTGTATTATTTTATGGTGCATTAGTGTTTTTACTTAGATCAGTCATCTATACTCGAAATTGAAATTGATGTTATGTTACTAGATACTATCTTAAAGCCTAAAATCTAGTGACAAGTAATTATTATTTATTAATGTAACAATTTGCTTCCATGTTATCATCCGCATAGAAGGGATTTATCGAAAATCCTTCCTACACCAAGTTTTAGGCAATAGCTAGTAAAATGTGTTTTAACTCGCTCCTGTCCCTTACTTTGACTATCAGTGGTTGTTCGGGTTGTGTTATTGACCAATTTCTAAAAACAAATAAAAACCATTCAATTGGATTTCATACATGTTTGCGGTTTATTTTTATTTTAGTATTAAGTGTATAAATTCAACTAATATTATAAATGCGAAAGTGATTTTGTTTCTTTATTTATTTATTTATTTGTTTGTTACGCTTTCACGCCCTATCTACTGAACCAATCTTCCTGAAAAGAATCATGGCGAAACTCCATACATCGTTTGTACGAATAAAAAATTGAAATACAGATAACATAAAATAAATCGCATTAGTAAGAATACCTAACTAGTAACATGTTTACCACCACAAAAAAAATTTAAACCCCGGGTTTTTTTAGATATTACATTTTTTTAAAGTCGACTTAGCTTCGTTTTCAATCGCCATTTTTGTCGCAACTGAAACATTATGTCATCCTGACAGTTGTTGATATTGTCAAAACGATATTGACAGTTCAATTTTGTTCATAGATTAAGTAGTTGTACCTGTGATAAAGCAATTAATTTTTACTTGGTGAAAAATTGAGATGGCGAAATAGGGAAGTCTATGAGTAAGAAAAGGACCAAAGATATATTTTTGCCTCTGTCAGCGTGGCAATTTTTTCTTTGTTTGGCAAACTCGACGCCATACAAAATCTTGGTGTAAGACTAACAGTGAAATTATTTCTTTTTTGTATTAAGAAAAACATTCATTTTAAGTTCTAGAATATTAGTATGAAAAATATATAAAAAATGAGCATTTATTTTGTTAAATTAATTGTGTGGCTCAGGTGGCCTACTACCACCTCTTAAAACCATGCAAGATCCAGTGAGTAAGCGAGAAAGCGCAATACATGATGTTGGGTGCCATACTCACTGGATCTTGCATGGTTTTAAGAAACTGTAGTAACATACCAACACAACACATACCAGGTGGCTTACTACCATCTCTAATAACCATGTAAGAACGATTGACTGACTCGATTCGATTGAAAATACTGTATATAGTAACCCCCTGGTGGCTTACTACCATCTCTTAAAACCATGCAAGAACGAGTGAGTAAGCGAGACAGCGCAATACATGATGTAGGGCGACATCTCCCTTACTCAATCGTTCTTGCATAGTTTTAAGCCACCAGGTGGCTTATCACAATCCCTTAAAGCGTAATACATGATGAAAGGAGAATACGTCTTACTGTGTTACTCTGTCTCGCCTACTCACTCGTTCGTTCTTGTATGGTTTTAAGAGATGGTAGTAAGCCACCTGGTATGTGTTGTGTTGGTATGTTACTACAGTCTCTTAAAACCATGCAAGATCAAGTGAGTAAGGGAGATGTCGCCCTACATCTTGTATTACGCTTTCTCGCTTACTCACTGGATCTTGCATGGTTTTAAGAGATGGTAGTAGGCCACCTGAGCCACACAATTTATTTAACAAAATAAATGCCCTTTTTATATATTTTTTGTACTAATTCTACTACTTAAAATGAATATTTTTCTTAATACAAAAAAGAAATAATTTCACTGTTAGTCTTACACCAAGATTTTGTATGACGTCGAGTTTGCCAAACAAAGAAAAAATTGCCACGCTGACAGAGACAAAACTATATCTTTGGTCCTTTTCTTACTCATGGACTTCGCTATTTTGCCATCTCACTTTTTCACAAAGTAAAAATTAATTGCTTAATCACAGGTACAACTACTTAACCTATGAACCTAACCTACCATATTGAACTGTCAATATCGTTTTGACAATGTCAACAACTGTCAGAATGACATAATGTTTCAGTTGCGACAATAATGGCGAATGAAAACGAAGCTAAAAGTCGACTTTAAAAAAATTTAATATCTAAAAAACCCCGGGGTTTAAATTTTTTTTGTGGTGGTAAACATATTACTAGTGAAGTATTCTTACTAATGCGATTTATTTTATGTTATCTGTATTTCAATTTTTTTTTCGTACAAATTCCGCCTTCATTCTTTGCATACACATATCTAGAAGTATTGAGAAGGACATTGGGTACCTTTCATCATGGGAAAAAGCATTGTTTCCGAAGAAAATTCAGGCGAAAGCTAGTTAATTTTTTTTATAAAATCTTAAAAAAAAAAGGACTAACAAGGAGGTTGAAAACCAGTTTGACTGAATTAAAATGAAAACTGGACTCTAGTTAATTGTAAATAGAATTTTACACGCCGCCATACAATATCCGTTCTAACTCGACCCTTTATCCATGGCTATTGTTCAGTATTTATGTTGCAACTTACATTTTCCTTGTCTTAAAGAGTAAAACTTTTCTTCATTTGAACCGATCCCTTTAATGTATCCCAACTTATATAAATGCACAATGGAGTTGGTTTTTTTTTTACTCTTCTATCATCCTATCTACTGAACCAATTTTCTTAAAATTTTGCATAGACAGTTAGAAGTATTGAAAAGGACATGGGGTACCTTTCATCCTGGGAAAAAAGCACTGTTCCCGAGGGAAATGTACGCGAGCGAAGCTGCGAGCAAAATCTAGTACTCTATAATTTTTTAACCGAGAGGATCTTGATTCGGTGGTTTTTTTTTTTAAAGATATCTTTTCCATACTATTGTTTTTTTTTACCAAATCAAACAGTATTTCTAGTTTTGTTATCTGTGCCTACTACATTTTTTTAAACAGAAAGTTTAATTTTACATTGAATGGCCTAGGACTTCACGCCGACAGCGCGACCGTCAGTATTGGCAACAATGGTCTCCGAAGCATAGCCCTGGGATCGGAAGCAGCCCTGTGTTTAGTGGACATCGACAAACCTGACATACAACTGCCAGAGGAACTGCCAATATTCCCCCACCGGACGCATTTCATAGAGGAAATCAACCATGTTTTAGATAAACATCAGGTAATTTAAACAGCAATGGTCTCCGTAGCATAGTGCTGGGGTCGGAGGTACGATTGTCAAAAGTCCTTGTTGAGGTTTAAATATAATGTTTATATTTAGATAAAAAATTATAAAGTTTTATTTTCAGATTCAAAGACCAGAGACAGAACCTACAAAACTTGGAGTGCCTCTCAATGGGACCTCATACAAGCACATGAATGATAGTATGAGTAGCAGCTGCACATTACCTTCTGGTGAGTTACTGCCTCTATTTTGATGACATAAAATAAATTAGTTGTGGTTTGTAATAAGGTTTATTTAGTTAATATTTTTCTTACTGCACTGTGACTGTTCTTTTGGGACACGCCGTTCGTCTGCCTCCTCTATCAATAAATAGGTATACAGGGTAGCAGGGTAAATACCGTACCCTTGATAATAGAGGTTCATGCAAACTACTGCCGGCCGGCGTCAACCCACTACTGTTAATCTCAGCTTGCACGCCACCATTTTCTTTAACAACCAAATGAAAGTCATATTTTACAAACATTTGGATTTGCACACACATTTCTTCCGACACGTGTAACACCTCTACACGAGGCATCTTCAGTAGCCAATTCAACGTACAAGCGAAGAATGACACAAAGCCAGCACGCGTCGCATCGCTGCCCACCCTCCCACTTAATTAAATAAATGTGGTAGGAATCATTTTAAGAACCGATGATTAACCATGTAAAATGCTCGTGACTGACATTTATTCACAGGTGGTTTACGCCGTAAACATTCTCTCCACGACGTCCTTGAGTGGGAGGAGAGTCGTCCGCTGACGGCTTCCCCTCCCGCGTCCCCCACTCGCCGCGCCCCGCTGCGTCTCGACGCGTTGCAACGCATCGTGGACATCGCCAAGCGCACCGGTATGTCGTATACCAATTCAGATAGCGGTATCACTACATAGTATGAAACAAAGTCACTTTCTCTGTCCCTATATCCCTTTGTATGCTTAAATCTTTAAAACTACGCAACGGATTTTGATGCGGTTTTTGTAATAGATAGAAGTAATTCAAGAGGAAAGTTTTTATGCCCATGCGAAGCCGGGGCGGGTCGCTAGTACATTATAATGAAAGCTACCGTTTTCGTGCTCACCACTTCTCGTTAGGTGGGTTCGGCTTTTCTAATCATGCGGCGCTACTTACATCGGTCGTAAGTGTTGTTGGTGTTCAGGCCGAGATTCGATTTGTCCCTTTGAACACTGCAGTCCAAGGTTCAAAATTTAAAGTTATATATTAGGTATCTATGAAAGATATTTCACATAACTCACGTGACACTAGCGCCGCTAGCGGGGAATTCATACTCGGTGGCCCACATCAGTTCACCCATACATCTCGTGCGGTTTTTTTTTTACATCTCGGTATCAGAGTAGATCACCAGATATCAGCCCGGATCAAAATGGTTTGATACCCGATTGTTCTTTTCCTTGATTAGTTTTCATTTCTGCCTGAATACATTTTTACTCTATCAATTGCAGGTGTCAGCATAGACGATGTGGACGCAGAAACTGTGATGCCAGCTTTAAAAAAGAAGATTTTAAATGACGAGGAACAGTACAACGAAGACATTAAGTTCAATATCGCGATAAGAGAAACGTTCCTAAATAGATTTGTTCATATATTTCTCATGTATGAGAACTTTGTCATCATGCCGGACCAGGTAATATATCAAACAACTTTGTTATCTTATGTTTTATAATTATTTAATTTTTGAGTGTTATGACAAAATATATACCATATTATTTGCCCGTTAAGTTAATATAGCCATCTATAGATCTACCTCGTGTGTGCATAAGTTTTGAGACGAACTAAAAGTTGCATAACTTTTTTTATAATAAACTTATATTTCAAAAAATTTCAGTAAACATTAAGTAGATAATAATCAACAATAAAATATAATTATTATTCAAAATAACCACCCCTGTTTTTATTCAGGCCCTTAGACGATTTGGCCAGTCATCAATGATGGCACGAATCTTTTCCAGCGAAATTGGCTTTGCTTCTCGGACAAGGGTTCGCTTCAGTGACTCCAAGTTTGGGTGGGACTTTCAGCAGGCCCTGAGCTCTAATTCAGTCTATAAAAAATTATCTAGCGGGTTGAGATGGGCTGGAGGAAGGCCATTCGTTCGCCGCGATGAAGGCCGGGCACATTTGCCTTTAACGAAGCATGGGTGGTTTTTGCCTTATGGGATGGCGCCGAGTCTTGCTGGAAAACTCAATCCTTGTTGTGAAATAAAGTATGTGACAGAGATTTCACAACAGGCTCTTAAATGTGACTTTGATAATTCTTGGCTTTCACCTTGACGGCTTGTTGGCATAAATGGAGCGGAGTGACACCTTCATACGAAACTCCCCACCATACCGTCACACTAGCCGAATTGTGAGTTTGCGAAACATTCCGTGCTAAAGCTGGTACATCCTTGCTACTTTTGGTATACACTTTATTGTTTTGTCGGTTAAACTTTTTTTCGACAGTAATGGTTTTCTCATCGGTGAAGAGTATCTTCCTCGCATCGTGTCTCCTTATAAGCATTGGACAACATTCGCGTCGCAATTTACGAAGGCGATCGTTTAAAAAGTGAACTTTCCTGCGGCTATACGCCATATCCTTAAGATCATATTTCAGTATTCAGTTGAATGAAACGCGCGAAATTTTAGTCTGAAGCACGAGTTTCTTCCGAGTGCGACATGGATTTCAGCAAAGTCGCTCTCGGATGAATTTGATGTTCGCAGGCGTCCTTACAGAGCGTGGCTGACCACTCCTTTGGCTATCTTGCAAAGAACTTGACTCCTTGTATCGTTTAATAGTGTAATACACGAAGTTACGGCTCACACTAAATTTTTTCACCTCACGGGAAATCTTTATTATTTTTTTCCCCACCTTAAATAGCGAAATCACGGCCGCACGTAATTCTTTTGTTTCCTCTATCACGACAAATTTGAAAGAAATTAATTAAAAATCGAAGAAATCAAAAGTTTACATTCCAAATTCAAAATTGGAAAAAGAAATAAATAGATGTCAGTATTTTATGTTATTTTTTAAGTACAAAGTTTGTCTCAAAACTTATGAACACACGAGGTATAATAAATTAATTAAACTACCAATTGTCTTAACAAACATGTAAATCTTACAGGATCGTGACTCTTGGTTGTCGGCTCGTGAGTCTATGGTAAACTTCGATAAGGCATCCTTCCTCTCTGACCAGCCACAACGACACAGACCTTTTTTGTCGAGATTCCTGGAAACTCAGATGTTTGCAACACTCATAGACAACAAGATAATGGCCAATTGGGGCGAATATGATGCCAATCTTCAAGTTTTTGAACATCGAATCAAAGCCGTTAGGTAAGTGTGTCATTTTTCTAATCGTATGCACTTGTTTCTTGTGTGAAAGTAAACTAATTAATAATGTGTTGATAATATATAATTGGTTAAATAACATCGTTATGTGCACGTCACATTGTAATAACAGCACTACTCATAATATCACAGTTTGGAGGGATTTGGAGCTTAGCGTTCAAGCAAGCTTAGCTATTTTCACATGGAGTGTAGAATAACTCGATAGTTACTCGATAGTTTCTCGTTAGTTTGTATAGGTTTCTCGCGCTTGATTTCTTGTGTTTCCGTCTTAAATTGCATCGTCAACTTGCGCAAATATAGTGATAATCTAGTTCAATTTACTGAATAAACTAATCGTTAAAACTCCTTAATGGTTATTACCTCGCGTATTATAAATATATGAACATTTACAAACCAAGTTCAAAAATGGATCACTTGTATCTTGATGCTTAAAAAAAATAGTCGTATCACATGGAATCGGAACAGAACGTTTAAATGAAATGTCCTACCGTTCCTAACCTAGGTCCATTTACAGGCGTCTAAACGTGGAATTCGGCACTGCGCGTATCACTATTTCTGATGGTATATTCTGTGAGAATTTTCATACGGGTCATCGGACACTCCCTCCACCTCCCATGGCTCTACCAACCTTTCGGTTATACGAGCCGAATCTCGGGAGAGTGCGCTGTACTTGCGTTTCGCATCTCTTTCCAGTCGCACCTGCTTGATCTCCCTACAAGTTCTCTATAGTGTCGCCTATCTATGCAATCGGGTCATCGGGACGGTCATAGTACGGGCTTTTGAATGTAATGTCGCGCGGACCGTTTCTAAGCTCGGTCCGTTTACAGGCGGCGCCTAAACGAGGGCGGGCTGGCACTGCGCGTGTACAGCGTGTGGGCGGGCGCGTGCGCGGGCGGGGCGGGCGCGGCCGAGCTGGAGGTGGCGCCGCCCGGCGAGCGGCTGCCGCACCGCGCCGCCTACTACCGCGCCTTCCCCGCCCGCCTCGACGCGGCCGCGCTCGCGCCGCCGCCCGCCGCCGACCGCAGGTGCGTCACCACACTGGAGTGCCGGCTGAGCGAGACGCAGCTTGATTAGTTAATATTGACCGTCTTATTCGTAAAAAGAATCGGGCGTGTGTTTTGTTTTGTCATTTTGTCGTGCTCGTGATTTGGGGCGCTGGCAGTTTTTTTTCTTCTACTGTTGACAGTAAGCAGGCTTGGGTTATACAATTCTGCGTTAAACTATTCGCAAACATAAGCAAATTAATAAATTCTGTTTTTTTATGAATAAGATGGTAATGCGACAGATGTGATGATTATCTGTATTGAATCTGTTGCTTTTAGTTAGTGCTTCTATAAACGAAGTTTACTCGATTATTTAGCTTCTCGCTATCGATCCCGATGATAAATTAAGTCCCTTCGTTTGGAATAGACCTCTTAATTTACAAAAATAAGAAAACATTAATAAAAGAACTGCAATACCTTTCGTATCATCGTGGGTCGTCAGTGAAGTGTATCGCAATAAAAGTCGATCACATACTTACCAGAAATTATCATTACAGTTAGTACATCGGCCTTTTTGTATTAGAATAGTCCCAGAAAAATATGTAGTGTTACATTTTATGTACGAGCCACCGTCCCACAAGTGAGAAACATACTGAGATGTGAAGTTTTTTTTTGTTTATATTTACAGTGGGCTGCAGAGAAATTTGACCCCCTTTCAATAGCGATACTGGTGGTCAGATTTCTCTGCAGCCCACTGTACGTTCTTTAGTATAATAGGTTGTAATTTTGCTCGCATCGTGGCTTCCTGGCAACTTGAGGTATCGGTGTTCACGCATGCATGTCGCCGATACACAGCAAACCGAGATAACAAGCTACTATTAGTTAACGATTTATAAATAGAGCTGTCTAATATAATAAATAGAAAAAGCATTAAATTGAAAGCGTTATTAACATCACTTGTACATTTACTTAAGTCATGGTACACACACACACTAATGTGATTAGTAATGTAAGTAGAATGATTTTAACATAGTTAATGTTATCTTGGTGGGCTTATTGAATTCATTCGTTCATTTTATGGATAAGTCCATATTGAAGAAATATTTAAGCATATTGTCTCTTATAAAAAAATGAATTGTTCGAAATTGAAATATGACTTCGGAGGTTTACTTTACATTGACTAAAAGGCAGTAAACTTCCTTCTCATGCTATGTTACGTGTAAATAATATATTCAGAAAATATAACCCATATTTTAACCGTATTGTAAAATCAGTAAATCATTTAAGTTGTACATATCCGAGAAGTAGTTTGTTTACGTTTTATCCCTTCAAAAGGCGAACGAGCTTAGAGTCTTTAAATGAAAATACCTAGGTACCTGGATATACGACAGATATCTGTAATAATACGAATTGAATATAAGTGCTGCAATATTCCAACGAATGAATTACATAATGTTTGCGAACAAGCCAGCTTTATGTGACGCATGAGTTATATTAGCCTGATAAATGTTTAGTGAATGTATATTTTAAATGCACTACCTTGTAGTGCATGTATGTTATGTGTTGTCGTTGTGTATAATGAAACTGTGATTGTGTCATTGCTTTAACGTAAAACCATTTATTATTAAATGCGTGGTTTTATTCGTTACTGACTTTAAAGCTTCCTTTATGTGATGTTTGATTTTAACAAAATTGTTTGGTGGCTATTTACGAATCTCGATATTTTCTTGTAGATAAAGTTAATAAGCATAATTAATAACTTAATAATTTTAGTTAATACGTAGTTAGATTAAAACGATGAAGTAATCATTTCTGCGCAGTCTTTGTGATACTCAGAATTTGTGATTGTTATTTACTAAATATTCCTTTGTTAGGTTATTAAGGATTTTTAAAGATTTAAAAAAATATTAATTATGAATGTAAATTATATATGTTTTGATGTCTTATAACAGATATTTAGTAGGCAACTTTTTATTATATGCATAATTAATTTAATACTCGCTCTTATTGGATTTTACTCTTAAGGTTGCTCATTATTTCTTCGAATTTATTTTCTATGGAACAGTAGTAATAATACTGCCTGTATTATGAATGAAAGATGATCGCAGAATATAATAATAAAAACTTTTTATACCAGTTTCATAAGAGCCGTGGTCAGTATCGTGACGTAATAAGGATACGAATTTATTCATCTGTTTGAATTGTTTTTAATGAACACTTCGTCAATGCAAATTACATAGTGCAATATTTTAACTTATTTACTATGTTTTATTAACTGAATGATATACTGTTTAGTTTCGTTTTGAACATAGATCAGTGTCTCTAAAAGTGTAACTTTGGAAAAAGAACGCAATTTTTTAAACAAAGAAACAAAATTTAACACATTCATATTTTTATCATTTTTTGATTGAAGCATGATGGGCCTTGCATGGGTTACAATTTTAGCATATGCTATAATTTAGTTACTTATCTTTAATTAATTGTTTTCATGTTTGTAAAATAATGTTTAAATTATGTATTATATTTACCTTGAACATAGACATTTTTTTTCTTACACACCCAATATATAATATTGTTACACTATCGTATTAAAAAAATGTATGTTTTATACAACCAAAAGAAAGAAAAAAACAATAAATGATATTGATAATCTATTGTATTTTAAATCTTAGTTCCTCGTCCCTTATTTGTAAGAATTATTTTGCACTGAAACATAGTTTAAAAGCATATTCGATATTTTTATTGATTGCTTGCTGCTTTTTATGCTTGCTATGTTTGGGGTTCCTTAACATAAATTTGTTTAGGCTATTTACTTTATTATTTTTTTTTTTTACACTTTTGACTACTACTTTTGACAAAATAGTAATATTAATTTACTATTCCAGAACAAACAGCTTGAAGCGTATCAAAAACACTAAATGGCAAGTGAAAGATTGTCCGCCGGAATTGTTAATAGGTGACATTAGTAGACGCCTGTCTACTGAAGTTACCCCAAATGCTATTGCACAAAACCAGAAGACCTTCGTTGAGAAACTTCTTAAGGTAAAATTTAGATTTGTTGCTAGTTTGTCTGGTTTCTCGCATATCAAACTGTCCAATATGGATACAGTTGTCCTTTTTAAACTAATGTCTTTTTATTTGTCTAGCAAACATTTCGTATTACAATCAATTAAAATAATGTTTTGATATGGTTTTCATCGATTAACGCTTTTATCATATCATATACCTATAAATCAAATGTTGTTTTCCGGTAGGAATGCAAAAGCAAAACAAAGAGAATGCTGTTAGAAAAGATGGGCACCGAAGAGAGTGATCTAGGTTTGGGATCTGAAGTATCGATAACTGGAATCGAAGAGAGCACGATGATCGCTTCACTATGCGACTTGCTCGAGAGGCTGTGGTCCCATGGCGTCCAGCACAAGATGGGCAAGTCTGCCTTATGGATGCACCTAACTAACTATCAAGAATTGGAACAGTGTAGCAACTCTACTAAACCAATCGATCCTAATTACCTCACTCCAGGTATGTGTGATACTCCCTTAGAAAAATAAAAAATATATATATTTTTTACATACTACACATTTACATATAAAATAGTCAACTTTTAAGTACCTACTATTTCATCAACTTTCCATACTAGTTTACACACTAGATATTGCGCTTTTGATTTCGCGAGTTCTGCGGAGAATGCGTATTTCTAGAATCTGTGTAATACGTCATGGTCACGTGTGATTCTCGCCAAAAACTAAAAAAGGGTCGTAATTTTTCATGGTTCTTGACTTATTTAGTTCCTTCCATACCATATCAGTTGATATACAAATGTCTAGTCACTAACTTCCTTGTCTTGTACTAGTTTTGTGTTGTATTTTTTCATCTTTGTGTATTTTAATATAGATTATTACATTTCACTGATTTCGAAACATGCAGCTTTGGCCTGGTGTGTATTACGCAAACGTCTGGACTGTAAGTACCTGTTTGTTCCTTGTTCTGTATAGGTGTCGGTGTTTTAACACTTTGGCGGACACAGACAAGACAAAATAGTTTTGATGCTATGAATGCTACAGCATTTATGTGTCCGTTGCGGTGTTAATTTGATCTACCAAATTTAAAATTCAAGGAGGCGAATATTATTCGCTCTACAGCTCAACTTTGTTAGTCATTGTTTCTAATGTTAATCAATGGTGCTATCTCAATGATCAACATTTAAAAGCACGGATTAACATTACGAGTTGCTGGAGCAATAGTCACAAATCCCAAGTATTGTGACGGGAGACATAAAAATACCTAACCTACGTTCTTTATCTTCTACAAATGTATTTAAGCCAGATTTAAAAATTCACGTGACGCCCAGCCAAATTTTCCTTTTTGTCGCTTCTCATCGCAACATCAAAGAACACAGCCCGGCTTCAATGGAAACGCACCCAAAACCTTGTCGATGTCGCTTCAATGTTCAATCGGAAATTCTTTCATATGAACGCTTTAAATGAATTAAGGCTTCGGGTAATATAAAAAAAGCTATGAAATATTATAGTATTACGCAATGTCACATAACATCTTAATCTATTTCTTTAGACTTATCATCAGTGGGGGCTGAGGTGGAAGCCCAGCAAAGCTCCAATAGTGGAACACGATCCCGCGACAGTTCGCGCGGAGGCTCCCGAGACAGTTCCAGAGATCGTCTCAGTAATTCAAGTACTCTGGAGCGCAAATCCTCGCAGACGCCAAACCCATTGCGGCCGCTGCCCGAGAGCCTTACTTTTGACATGAGGTATTATGCTTATAACGTTAGTGTTATACAGTAGAACGAGATAAATAAAAGATGCCAATTAGAAATATAACACTGGTATTTATTTCGAGTGATACAATTAAAGTTAGGGTCGTGGATAGTTCAAGCACAAACTTGGGGGATGAAGACAATTGTAAAGTACTCAACTGGCAGATGTCGAGCGAAAGAGAGGGATCAACCACCAGTCGAATCCTTTAATAGTACACTGCGTTTAAGTAAGCACTACATTTATTTTCATTGCATATTCATATGATGCGGATTTTGTAAGTTAATTTTATTTACAGGAATGTTCAAGCCATGACAGACATCAAGACTGAAATCGGGTACGCCCGAGCGTGGGTTCGGTTATCTCTCGAGAAGAAACTGCTCTCTAAACACTTACGCGAACTACTAGCCGACACTACGCTGTTACGCTCCCAATACAAGAGGACCGCTTTTTTACGTTGCGAGGAAGAAAGGGAACAGTTTCTCTACCATTTACTCACTCTTAATGCTGTTGATTATTACTGCTTCACGAATACTTACCCCACAACAAGTAAGTCACGTTAATTAATTTTCTGAATGTGTATGGTTTCAGTTTCATGGGTGAATAAAAATTTACAATGCGTAATTTTTTTGATAAATCTGATTCTAATTATGTTCTCTTCTATTATCTTCACGCGAGATATTATACTAACGTAGTCAGATAAAATTTTATTCTATTTTTTTTCCAGAACTACCATATCGTGTTCTCATAGTGCCCTCCCGAAAAGCGAGTCAAACCACTGCTAATTGCTGGATCTCAATATCTGGCACCAACAGAGAATCTACTCCAAAGATACCAATACCACGCAATACTAATGAATTTGTATTTCATGTAAGATGTTTTGTAAATTTATTGTTAAGTACATTGTTAATCACTTTTTCTTTCTTGCAAGTTACTCATTAGAGAAGTTTATCCTTTAGGATTTGATGCTCACCATAAAAATAATCCGAATGATATTTAACACTGTGTTCAACTTGTCATACCAATATTTGTTTCAGCATAAAAACTTGGGTATATTATCCACACTTCGAATCGGTCATGATAATTCAGGGTTGTCGCCAAGGTGGTTACTGGATCAAGTTTTCGTGAGAAATGAAGTAACAGGTCATACATACACGTGAGTATGTATACAAATCATCAATTGTTTAGGACTTTTTAATTTGTAACACATCGTAAAATTTTCCAAGCTACTTGAAGGCACCGAGCTTACCTGAATGACTGCCATCCATTTTGCAATATCAATCAAAATGAAACGGCCTTCCGAAGCATTCAGGATAACATGTCACTATACTGGCAATGACCAAAATAAGTTAAAGCCACGCGCTAAGTTACATCATAACGTGCATCAAAGTTAAAAATCCATGTGTACCTCCAGGCTATCGTGTTCCTCGATCGGATCGTTAAAACATCGACATTTTGAGCAGTGATTTATATTATAACTTATCCTTCTCAGATTCCCATGTAACCGCTGGCTGGGCACGGGCGTGGACGACGGCTCGACCGAGCGGCTGCTGCTAGCGGCGCGCCTGCGCAGCTCCCGCACGCCGCGCACGCCCGCCCCCGCCCCCGCCTCGCAGCCCGCCACGCCCACCGCCACGCACCTCTCCACCTCCACCATACAGCACATGATTGGTATGTCACTGTAGCAGGCTGAGCCGACGGCTCGACCGAGCGGCTGCTGCTAGCGGCGCGCCTGCGCAGCTCCCGCACGCCGCGCACGCCCGCCCCCGCCCCCGCCTCGCAGCCCGCCACGCCCACCGCCACGCACCTCTCCACCTCCACCATACAGCACATGATTGGTATGTCACTGTAGCAGGCTGAGCCGACGGCTCGACCGAGCGGCTGCTGCTAGCGGCGCGCCTGCGCAGCTCCCGCACGCCGCGCACGCCCGCCCCCGCCCCCGCCTCGCAGCCCGCCACGCCCACCGCCACGCACCTCTCCACCTCCACCATACAGCACATGATTGGTATGTCACTGTAGCAGGCTGAGACGACGGCTCGACGATGTGATTATTGCAGAAACTATACAATACTACACAGTGACTGCGAGCAAGCTTGGGCAAATTTATCATGCAAATGTAAATTCGTCGGACTCAAATTTTGTAAATTGATGTTTTTGAACAAAAATGCTGCAGTGGAGTTTGTGGCGCCGCTTCTTCTCCACTTGCGCTTTGGAAGTAGTGGTAAACTTAATATGAGTAATGATTAAACAACTTCATTTCATATCTCTAGCATCATATGCAAGTAGAGAAAGTACCACCTCGCAGCCTGCTCCCTGGCTCCTCCCAGCAACGTCCAAAATACAGTCGACTTCCTTGTAGACTAGTTTGCTTTACGATACTTTGTACTAGTTGTTTCCAGACTAAGAGGACGGTGTAAGATACCTG
This sequence comes from Apomyelois bistriatella, assembly GCA_947044815.1. Lineage (NCBI taxonomy): Eukaryota > Metazoa > Arthropoda > Insecta > Lepidoptera > Pyralidae > Apomyelois > Apomyelois bistriatella. The sequence continues at coordinate 8,452,946 of OX345693.1, forward strand.
TGATACCTCCGTGTTATACCATATACCTATATTTGTTTCAGGTGATTGCGTAAATGCAATAGTGAAATGGCATTATCAATCTAAAAGGGAAAAGGACGCGAACTCTCTTAGTGTTCTTTTATGCGGCGAAAATGGTTTGGTGAAATGTTTGGAACAAGCATTTCTTTGTGGGTTTAAATCGGCTCGTCTATTTGGAAAGAATCTCTTCATTTGGGATTACTTTGGTAAGTCACGTTAACTGTCTCATTTTACACTGCTTACCACTCAGGTTAGGTACTCAGATAAAAATGTGTTTCTTTTTACAGCGCGTGTAAAAGACGAATTCAAAATGAGCCTGTGTGACGAACCGAACGCCCAAAACAAAAGTTGTGGGGTAGCATACAACTGTCGGCAGGATCAGGAACACAGGTCAATTTGGCGATGCTATTGCCATCTCATGGATGAAATAAGCACTGCAGGTCGAACGTTGGGCAAGGACGGGAAATTTCAGCTTTTCATATGCCTAAGTTTACGGTAAGTTACAAAATATAATCGCGAAAGTTAATTTAACACTTTTCTGTTCTGTATCCATTTCTGTTTGCTACCCTTTTTAATAATGCGATAGTTATATTATTTGTCTGTTTATAAACGCGTAAACCGCTGTACTTAGATAGAATTGCATTGATGAGTGGGATTTATTTTGCCCTGAAATAACGGTGTACCACGCCTCCAAGCCACTGGCAACAACTTTCCAAATATTAAAAAGGCAGTTTTTTTTTCTTTCGTAACGGTGCATGGAACCGACACTCACTCAAGTGCTTTTTTTAAGTTCTAGTTAACAAACAGCAATTTTCATTTATTACAGAGAACACTGGCTTCATCGTATGCTAGTTCCAATGTCAATGACACGTGTGACAGTGGAGATGTATGAAGAACAGAGTTTCCTGCGCAAACGCGGACTTCTCACATTCCTGAGACAAATACTTGAGCCCTTGGATGAGTTTGATATCGTCCTTGAAAACTCTCTTACCCAAGGCATATAAAATTTAGAATTAGTTTCGGTGCTTATTTTCTCCATGGATCTGATTTTTTATGTTGATCTCGATGTAATGCTGGCATTATGTTGCTTAACTAGAAGAACTCGTCTGAATAAATACCACCATAATTTATTTGCCCACCATAAAATTATGGCATCTTGATTTTAAAGGATGTTCATTTTATATTTGTTCTAAATGTAAATTTGCTTCTTAACTTCATGTCGCAAAGGTATACTATGTCGTATCGAGCTTACTACAACTCGTATGACAATTAATGCACAAGGGCGTTTGCACTAGATATAACACAGCAATTTTATTTTTATTTTTAACAAGCATAAATGTAGTGTTACTTTAATTTATTCCCTTTAAAATAGATCTACAACTCAAATTTTGTTCATTTGTTCACTAATGAAAATAATTATTCAAGACAGACATGATGACCGTTACAGCCGTTTAATGAAGAAGTAATACATTAGTATTATAAAAAAAATATTTTCAGGAACCTAATGCAAAGTATTGTAAAAAATATGCATGATAAAGTGGTAGGCAATAGAAAACTACTTTCCATATCGCTAGTAGAAGTAGTATCCGTGATTTTTTGTCGTGATTCTAATTGGGACTTCAAAACATAATTTAAATTAGGATAAAATCATTGAAAATTATATGGTGTGTTTTGAATTAAATACAAATTAGGTAAATCAGAAGAAATACTCACTGGTACTATAAGATTCCTAATACTTATGAATTTGATATTATTTATCAGGGTCTGATAATTGTACCTTTTGTTTTCTCTTTTTAAGTTTTTTTTATTGTTTGTGATGGTTTATATATTTACGTTTTCTTGCCAGTTAAACCCAAAGATTTATTTTACGAGGTGCTTAGCTATAAGGAACTTTAGTTTAGTTTTAATTTCAATTTATCTTAATATTATTTATAAATGATGAAACATTTCTTTATATCGGACGTTTTTATAAAGTTGTTCACTGAGGACGTATACTCAGATTTCAATAAAATATTAACATTTCTCGTATTTCTTTGGTTTATGTACTATTGAGAAATGTTTTTTCTCTCCACAATGTATACTATTCTTTAACAGGCCTCTGGCAGGTTTTCAAACCTGGAAGCCATTTTTAGCATAAGCCATTTTTAGCATAAGTGCAGATCGTAAAGTAAAAGCCCCTTATCTGCTCTAAGTATGGCTAATCATTGAAATTTTTCGCATAAATACCATATCATATTTTATGTAAATCGCCGTGAACACATAAAAACATAACCAAAAAACAACATACTTGCAAACTATAAAATAGAATCAGAAAATTAGTTCCCTTCATCCACTATGGTTATATTAGAAAGTTAGAATCCTATTGCAATATATCTGTTTAAACTTATCAATTTGATCCTTTAACAAAATGGGTCTTTATTTTATTTAAGCACAGATATATGTATGGTACCTACATAATTATCCTTATACGTGTTTAAATTTATTATATCTATTAATTCATTACAATACTAAAACTTTTTGGTTTTACGGTTTCTTAGAGTAAATGGTTGTTTCTTGATTCTGCCGTCCTGCGAAATTGTTGTCTATGTCTATAAAATTTTATTACACTTGGGTATATCTAGTATACCTTCGTCAAAGTATCTAATAAATGCAATTTTCGAATTGATAAACAATAATGTTGTTTAAATAGATGTTTCGTAATACAAAAGTTAAGTAAAATATTACTTGAACTCAAACAACATTGTACAAAATACATAACAAAACACTGTACCGCGTATTGTGCCAAATAAAATGTAAAGAAAAAAAGGACAACACATTTTAATGAGTCATTTGTTTGCATTATAATGCATATAAATACTTATACATACTATCACGGAATCATGGAATAGAGAAAGCATGGAAATGGTGTAGGTCAAAAACTCGAAAACCAGTGTGTGAGAGAAAACTTATCTTTACACCGAAATGGTAGGACACAATAACACAATGCATTTGATTACTCATGTCATTTTTGTCCAATATTATGCTGTAATACGTCAATATAAGTTTCTTTTTTCTGTGTAACAAACATTGTAACGTTACACTGTTTGACAATAGATGGCGGGTGTTGTCTGTTCACGCGGTTATTTGATCCGTCGGTACGATAGACAAAAGACGTTTTTATAAATGACTAGCGACCCGCCCCGGCTTCGCATGGGCATAAAAACCTTCCTCTTGAATCACTATCTATTTAAAAAAAACCGCATCTAAATCCGTTGCGTAGTTTTAAAAATTTAAGTATACCTACAAAGGGATATAGGGACAAAGAAAGCGACTTTGTTTTATACTATGTAGTGATAGTGATATGTAGTGATGATATGATAAAATATTGCTTACAGGAGAAAATGCTCAATTATTTATATTATTTCGCTTGATATAGTTTTTACACTAAAAGAAAAAGTTTTTACACTAGAAGAAAGCAACACGGCATTATTTTCAGAAAATATGTCAGTTGTGCAAATGAGCGACCCGGCTCATAGTCAAAAGTCAAAACAACAATTTTTTGCAGAGATCTGTGGGTCTAAAAACGCCACTTTGAGCAATTCATCGAATCGAATTCATATTACGAATTCCTTAGCAATTCCTATTTCTTTAAATTTTTTTGAAGAGGAATTGCAAAGTTTAGTTGACCATTTTACAAAAAATAGAGAAATTGCTACAGAATTGCTAAGGATTTCGTAATATGAATCGATTCGATGAATTGCTCAAAGTGGCGTTTTTAGACCCCCTGCTTAGGATGTGGTGCCCTTACCACGCCTACTGTCATTTCCATGCTTTCTCTATTCGTAGGTTCTATATAAGGTCTTATAACATTGAACTAAGTTAATAGAATTAGCATGTTTCTCTTTTGTAATATGTCTTATAAGGACAACATATGAAATCTACACATTTAGTAATTGTACTCGTAGTTGTTGGATTACATATTTATATTTTGGTATCCAACTAAAGTCTACGGTAGACTTTAGTTGGATACCAAAGTAAAAATAAGGTAGACTGTCTACCTCTATCGTCTTAACTCCTACTGTATCGTGTCACCTATGATATGAGACAGCTTAAAAAAGAAGTAATTATTTGTTAAATCAGCTTTATTTTGGGAACTTGGTATGCTACGAAAAATTAAACAAATAGATATACATCCCATACACGATGATCGTAGAATTCATATTACGTCCTAAGACCGTTATTTAAATACCATGAACACCTAAAAATTATCTCTGAATAGAGGATTTTAATATTTAATGGTTTTTTTTAATGTTGTTTTTATGTTTTGTGTCGTCATCGCCATTTTGATGTCTTCCTAAATCAATGAGATGTTTTAATTTTTTATACCAAAGATCTTTAATTTTACATTTATAATGTCTAATTAAAATAATGAAACATGTGTAAATATAATGTTTTATTTATACTTACCTCAACTTCGTTCGGGGGTTCGGGGCTCACTAGCCCTATAGTGAGATAACCTTGAGGAATGATGAAAAACTTCTGGAAGTAGTAGAGCATACGCTGGGGCATTATCGGGCTGTCAGAAATCTGAGGGCAAGGAGACGACACCACAGCCCTGAAGGCAGGTGGTATTAAATAAATGATGGTGATGAAAAATAAAAGGGCTACGGGACTAGGGAGGTGAAACGGCAGTCGCTCCATTGCTAGTATATTAGGGTTCCGTATTATTATATCAATCACAGAATGAATGTTATAATAGTTTATATAACACGGTTTTAAAGTGTCGTCATCCTATCACAATCTGATTTAGTCCTTAAATATCGTTTCTGTGCCAATACCGTCAAATCTAGGACCTTGATTCAGCGCGGAATAAGCTATTTCGTGATTGTTCGTAGTTTAGCGTAGGACCATACCATAGGTTCTGAACCGTATGCTGAAGATGCAACTGGGAAATACCTAAGCCCGGATGAGAACTTGAAAACCGGAAGAAATTGAGAAAAAATACTATATTGACTTTGCCCAGTACTAGGCCGCCTGTACTGCCCAATCGTTCGCCACGTTCAAGGATCCCATTGTGCATGAGACAAGGCAGCTAGGACACTACAGAAGGTGAGCCATCGACTGCACCGCACCGCAGTCACACAGGCTGATGTTAGAGAATCCCAAAAACGATTCAGTAAAAGTGATGCCACTTACTCGTTTCGGGCCTGCTTTAAGAGACGATAGTTAGTAACCTCCTTGTGTTGTGTGTGGTTTGTTGTGTTGTGATGTGTATAATGACTGTTGATTGCTTTGATGACGTTTTTACGTGCCTTAAGCCGCAGAATACCTAATAGTAATATGGTTAAGCTTAGGTAGGATCTGGTGGCCTACTATCATCTCTAAAAACCATGCGTTCCAGTGAGTAAGTGCGACAGTGCAATACATGATATAAGGCGACATCTCCCTTACTCACTGGATCTTGCATGGTTTTAAGAGATGGTAGTAACCCCCCTGTGTGGTTATTACCTCAATAACTTCCTGAAAAAAAGGATTTTGTATGGATATAAGCTCCTTGGAAGCTGTAAAACAAAAATTTACTGTATGTTAAAACAAAACGTTTGATACAAAATAATTATTTTTTAATACATGGTTGAATAACACAATCTCATTAATACTTATGTTATCAATCTAAGTATTATAGTAATGCTAATATTTATCATAAATCATTAAAAAATTGTTAAGAAGTTTATTTTTATTTGATATCAAAACGCTAATAAAAAACGTTGATTGCCGATCGCGTTGTAGATGGCGCTAAACTTTGTTGTTTGTGGGTTCGTTTCGTTCGACCGAGCGACAAAATAATCGGCAAGTAAGATGGCGGCGAATAATGTGAAAGGCGAAACGTTGTCTTATTTCTGTCTGTAAATAATAAAAACCGTAATCTAAAGGATTCTAAATATTATTTAAAGGAAGAATATTAAGTACGAAGTGAAAATACGTAGTGAACGTTGTGATATAATTTAGAACGAAGTGACTATTCGTTTTACAATAGACAAAACCCGTCGCAACCAGCACTCAAGGAGGCGAGCCGAGGCCATATTTATGATGTTATCTGTCGTGTGAGCGTCTTCTGAAAACCACATTGATAAATATTTGTCGAAAACAGGCGATGGTATGTCTCTTTTGATAAATGTAATAACCATTCATCATGTCGTATAGGTACATTGGGTTTTAATTTTGTACCTATTGTTCCCATGTTCTTGACGCTTCCATAATAAGCGGCGGTAATTTTGTCCCCATCCCGAAACTGGCACCCTTTTATTGATGTAATATCTATTTTAATTGATATTGTGGCTGTTATACACCAATTATCATAACCTAATTGTAGACTTTATTTTGATAATTCTTATAGGTTGTCCAATAAGACCAACGTCCAATTTTGTTATGATATGAATATTTCTTTTTCAGGAGTGTTTTCTACAAACGAAGCTTTATTGATATAAAAAGAGGAAATCTGAAGATGATCTCTAGTGCTTGGATTTAGTGGTAGTAACAATATAGTGTGTGGTACAAACTATGGATGAAAGTGTGGACATCTATTGACAAATTACATACATTGACACTAAACAAACATCACGGAGGTGGTAATGGATCCAGTAGGACCATGGTCAGCATATGCTTCTTACAATCGATTAGCAGGGGTACAGGCCGGTGCTGCAAGCGGAGACTTTCATCACCACTTAGCAAGTGGGGGGTCTGGATTAGGCAGCCAGTCTGTGCCATCAACGACCAGCCAATTACTTCTTCAAGCAGCACATACAACAGCATCTTTGGCAGGACAACTTGGCTCATCTACAGCTTCTCCTTTCAACCCTGGAGGCTTTCTCTCTCCACCTGGCTATGATGCTATGTTCTCGCCTCTTTTCCATCATGCAAATCCAAAACCAGCGCATTATAGTTCTTCACTTCAAGCGCAACACAGACAAGTAATTGCTCAGGCTCAAGCAGCCGTTGCATCGAAACAATCTTCAGTTGAAACTGAACTGTCATCATTAAGGGAGAATTATTCTCACCAAACGCTTGCTGCACAAGGGACATCCTTTTTTGATCAGCCATCCACACCTGGAAGTACAGCAGGACTTAGTTGGCAGGGAAACAACCAACTACCAAGTCCTTTTGGAATATTGCCCCATGAAAGTGTTGTGCCGTCATCACCAAGCCCAGCTACTACTAAGGCATCAGCAACATATGAAAACTTTAATGCACATTTTGCAGCAGCACAGACTCTAAACAACCACTTAAACTCTCAACTTTCCAGTGCAGCTAAACAGGCCAATAGGGCTGGTTCCCCAGCAACAGCATCAAAACCGGCTTCTTCGACATCATCATCAACATTTTTTCAATCCCCTACCACATTTGGAAATCAGACTGATAATTCATATAGTACAAGCAGTGCAAAAAGTGGTCAACTTTCATCTCAGCAAGACTATGCTGGAAGTAAGTCCTATTCAAGTTCAACAAGTTCAACTGCTCACTCCCAGCAGTCATGTATTGTATCAACTCCACCTGTAACATCCTCCTCTACTTCTCCAAGTAAAGATTACCGAATTTCCTCTAGCACAAATTCCCGACCATCCTCATCCATATATAACTCCCAGTCACCAAAAAACACTAGTAGTGAAAAACCACGGCAGTCTTCTAATAGTAGTACAAGTAGTTTTGTTTCACCTACTTCCAAACCCCCACAAGTTCAAACTAAAGCACAAAGTAAAATTTATCCCGAACATACTAATGAACAAAGAAAACAAGAATCAAATGATAAAGTGCAACCTCAATCCTCACCAATCAGTTATTCGATAATGGATGCTCCTGGGCGGCTTAGTTATAGCAGTAATAGTTCTTCCAAATCAAATAGGATTGGAAACTCTCCATACTCAACTTCACAAGGGTCTAGTTTTAGGCATTATCAAAGTGGGAATAATGTTGAGGCAGATTATCATGTACGAGCAAAGAGCAGTTCCAGTACAGATACTGGTTATTCTAGTAGTAGTTCTCAAAATGGCCCTGATTGTGGTGTGGTTGTGACACGGAGGCAGAGTCCATCCCAAGCTCCACCACAAACATCTCCTATAGGGCATGGTTCTAGTCCAGCATACCCTATGTATCATAGTCCTATGAACTCTAACAACTCGCCTCAGCAGCATGGGGAGCATTTCAAAATCAGTAATCCTGCACCCAGATCCCCATTAGATGCTTCAGTTGCAAGACCTCCTTCACAAAATAGTCAAGTTGTAGCCTACCCTTCTGTAATTACTAGGGCTCTAGGAATTGATCAAACCAAAACATTCTCTGAGAACAGATATGAACGAAATCAAACTCAGTCTTCCAGTCAAAGTTGTTGGGAGAATGAACGCCAACCTAATAGAAAGTTCTCTAGTAGTATTAGTGGTAATTTTAACAGTAGTTCTTTATCTGAAAGTAACACTCATAATGAAGAGCCGGCTCCAGTGACAAGTCAGCGATCACTAAGTTTGACTGAAAAGCAACAAAATTATTTTGATAGCAATAATGTAGCTCTACAAGATTTATCTAGCTGCCGTGGAGATCCTATGACAATAGTTAAAAATTTACAGAGTTTGCAACAGAGTTGTCAAGTACAAGATACAAAAACTAGTAAAACTCCTGTTGCCCCAATTCCATCAATAACCAGTAAACCTTCAGTTCGAAGGAAGAGCACTGAAAAACCAGTGCCTCATACAAATATGAATGAACTGTCTAATGCCGTAATGGCAGATTATTTGGCAAACAGAATCCCTCCTCCAGCACATAGTTCAACCAGTAACCAACAGCAAAATGGAAGTTACTTTGATTTTGAACGGTGGAACCTTCCACCTCCACCACCAAAAATGTTCCCTGGTACATCTGCATTTGGTTCTCAAGCTCCATTACATGCTACTAACTTTGCTAACCAACACCAAGCTCTTGCCATGCCCCCTGGCCATGCCTTAACATATTTCCCTCCTTTTCACCTTGGTCCACATCCTGACTTTCAGTCCTCTGTGGAGTTAACACCATTGTCGTCTTTTAGCGAAACTCCACCTTCGGCTTCCTCGTCATCGTTTTCAACGCCTGAAACACGTGAAGAGGAACAGCCTAAGGTGGTAGTACCTAATATAGAAGAAGAACTTGGTTTCCTTGCAGAACAACGGGCAAATACATCATCATCGGTAGCACCCACTTCACAGCAGCAGAATCTTAACAGCACTTCACAAGACGCTACTACAAAAATTATGGAAAAAAAATTCAATGTTCCTGTCACGGGCCCGGGATCAGGATTCATGGCTTCTTATTTAAAATTTTTACAAGGGGAGAGGGATACCTCACCCCCGCCGGCCGGTCGAGGTGCCAGAAAATCGTCTACATGGTCGAGATCTAACACAAATAGCAATAATACGAGTAATAAACCCTACACACCTACAGAGCACAATAAATGTGATTCAACCACCCCACAGCAGAGTGCTAATGGCGCGATGGCGTCATCTAACGTCATTAATGCGGGGATGGCACTTAGTAACCCAGCCATGAGTTCAGCGGCGAGTATGAGCACGGCGGGCTTGTTGGGTGCTAACCAAATACACGGTGCGACGAACTTGCTCAGCGCGCAAAAAGGCGTCGAGCTAGATGATCCGCGTTATTATAATTTGAATAAGGACAGAAAACGGAAATACGACGGAAGTGAGGAGTCTGCTTACGATGCAGACGAGGAAGCGAGAAGGTTGAACAAGCCCGTGCTCAACGTGCCTAGTACGCCGCTGAATGACAAAGGGAAGAAGGGCCGTAGCACGATGCACAAGCCGACGCCGTCGGCGGCAGTGGCGCCTCAACCGGCCGCCCCCAAGAAGCCACGACCCCCGGCCCCTCCGCCCGTGGCCTCGCTGCAGGCGCCGCACCAGCAATACTATTACCAACAACAGCCCGATGAAGGTGCGTTCAATTTATTAGATTTCCATTTACGAAGTAGAGCGCGATGGTGAAGAGCTAGCCCTGAAGCTTGTATGACAGGAGCAAGCTAACTGCTGCCAGGCAACTTACCGTGAAAACTTGTTACATTTTAACTGTGATAAATGATAATGTAAATTTTAATTAGATGAAATCTATGATTATTAATTTGTAAATAACTTCTATAAAGGAAATGTGATGTATCTATATCTTTAGAGGTTGATATTTTTAGGGTTACTCTGTAACAAGATTTCACTTTATTGTTATTGATTGATGACACATTCTTAGTGCCATTTAACTGTAAATTTTAGAAATTGTGACTCTTGTCATACTCGCTGTTGAAGGGGTGCTACCATTAATAATTCCAAAATTGTGGTATATTTTTATATGGAGTAAAATACCAGTGGGTGTGTGTTGTATATATAAAATAATGTATTGTATTTTACAGTATTTGAGTTTAGGTGGTACTTACTATAGTGTATGCATATTCTTTAGCTGAAAGTGATTTTATATTATAAGAATGAAATGAATTGCATAATAAATTACAGCTATAAGTAAGTGCAAGATATGTATTAGATGGCCATGCCCTGAACATAAGTTTTTGTATTTCTATTTAATTGTTATTTGTTTATGCACAATTCTCAATATTTTATGTAAATACTTTTGTATAATAATAGGAGGAGACCTAAAATAAACACGAGTATATTACTGATATTGTGTTAAATATTTTTAATTTGTAATTATTCCTGGTAGCACCCCTCACTTCGCCAAATAGGGATAACATGTACAGTGTAAGACTAGATAATGTAAATGTTTTCTATCTAATTTCAGTTGTATTGTAAGGAATTACTATGTTGAGTCTTGTGTACATGTTATCAGATTGATGACTCTGTCGTCATTTGGCAATCCTTTCCTTACCTATCCTACCTTAATATTGTAAATAACAGGTTTGAAAAGCTCGCGATTAATCAGGTAATATTATAATTTTATTCATTTATAAGTTCTGAAAGGGTTAGCGCCAATGGTCGAGAGGGGGCGATAATATTAATATGTAGTTAAATTAGCTTTGGCTTACTGAACTATGAAGCTTAATTTCATCGGAAGCTCGTATGTCGTCATGATACCTCGTAAAGGTAAAAATAAATTAACAGATTAAAAAAAAAAACTGCTAATCACGGACTTATTTACCGAATCAAAAGCACATCTAACTATAAAAACAAAAAATATTTTTTTTTTTTGTAAAAAAAGCGTGAGGTACTATTACTACATATAATATTTATGTCGTTACTAATATGTTTAACAATCTATAGCAATTTTTTTCTTTTTTTGCATAAATTGTTTTGTTTTTCTGTTTTTTTCTTGTTATTGTTGCGGGTTTGTTGTTTTTTTTACCATTAAGTATATATTTTTGATCTCCCTAAACAATAATTAATTTACTTAGGAAATGATTTTCCGATAAATTGTAATTAAGTATCTTATCAGTTTGTACTCCAAAGGAAAGGTTTTAAATTCATCTCTAGAGTATAAATTTTCCAAAAACCTTTGAATCACTTTGTTACATTATTTTGGAATGCTTATGCAAAGTTTGAACTTTATAACGCTGTTTTATTCCCTTAAGGGAAGAATTTACGAAAACTTTCAAAAATATTGATGGTGTAATAATTCCCTTAGGAAGAACAAATACTTATAGTATATATATATATAAGTATTAGGTTAAATGATATTACAATAAATATTTGTGCCCAACTTAAACACCACAGCGCTAGCCCTTTACAATGTATATTACAATATTTTTTTAAATAAATGATGTTTTGTATAAAATTAATTTTAGCTACACACGGTGCTAATCTGGGATACGGGCTTGGTTATGGCGCTGCTGAGAATGACAATGGTGGCGATAGGAAATTACACCACATAAAATCTCATCAGCAAATCTCTAGCACCAGCCAGATCGATAATACAAGACCAATTGAAGATATGCCTTATCAGGTAAGTTTTAAATGGATCATTTGAATATTTGACTACGGCGAATCCAAAAGGAGGGTTATGATTAGCTAGCTTATGTTCAGTACATCATAAGAGCGTTTTGTTCTAACTTGTTTTCAATTTTACTTTGCTTTCACATTGACCAATTATATTAATATTTTACAGTTTTTAAGTGAATACTATAACAACAAAGGGGGTTATAATGTGAATGTGCATTATTAGGTCGTAAAAAGTGCTGGCTACTGCTGGCTGTTTCTGTAACTGAAATACTTATCATTTTATATAATTTTTCATTCAGCTATTCACAATTTTTTTTGCAGCCTGGAGAATTTGTGGCAATAAAAAGTGAATTGAACGAGATGTGGCCTGCTATTTGGAGAGTAGATGGCAAAACTTTACTACAAAAATACGAGCCATTCGAAGAAAACGGAAAAGTGCTTTACAGAAATATATCCACAGTAAGTAATGACTTTAATGGATGTAAGTACATTTTTTTTGTTAAATTATTTAAAAAATCTATAAAACCCTTTTACAAAACGTTACAAATTCAAAAACAGAAGCGGGACGGATTCAGTAATGCGAAAAAATTAAACAAAAGAAAGCATGAAAATATATCTAGAGTACAGACATAAAAGCAACGGATCTAACATTTGTTACTACTAGGATTTTGAATAAAACTTATCTTTCTATCATACTAAAATCATATAATACTATCACTTTCGGTGTGTTAATTTTTAGAAAAAAAAAACAAGCAAATTAAAGTGAAGCAAAAATAGTCTTTAACTCTTTTGGTATTGTGCGGTAGTACGGAACCTCAGGGCGCTAGTCCGACTTGCACTTGACAGATTTTTTAAAGTCAATATGATATGTTTTCATAGGAAGCTATAATTTATTGAACTTATTTTTTCAGTATGCAGCTTGGAATCCAGAGAATAAAAAATTGTACACTCAAGTTAACGTAAAAGTGCGATCGCAGTCGCACTTGGAGACGGTAGTAGAATTAGTTAGAAATGACACTCCACTCGACGACTGTAACTTTATAGAGAAGAGAATGCTGGAGACACAAATGTATCAAGAAAATTTTGAAGTCTATATACAGACTTTAATATCACACGCGTTAGATCCAAATTTCCTCACGGAAATATTTCAAGAACAAGGTATGTACCTACTTTTTTTTAAAAGAACTTAATTTTACATTATTTATTGTTAATTTGAGGTAGAGTAGGACCAAGTTTTTTAGTCGCATCGGTAATTTTTCATGGCGCAGAATAGCGCCTTCGGTCGACTCATACCGCCGTCAACATCGAATGAAGACACCAATGTAAGAACAAGCTTAACTAAGTTGTAATTATTCAATACGATTTGGATTCCATGCTATCTCGTTCATAACATGATAATGTTATGCCATACGAATCAGCCAATAGCTGATAGATTTGTTTATTATGTGGGGCGACACGGTTGACAGAATTTTTTTGTCAATACCTTTCTGTGCATGTACATCGGTGTTACTTATAAAAGTGGTAGCAATGTAAAACCTATGAGAATTTATAAAAAAAAAATAGAAATGCGTTGTTTTAAACTAACATTTATACATCGTCAGGTACAATAAAGTGCGAGAGGGACCGATTCCAAATATACATTGTCAACTTTCAGACGAATACTTCCTGTCGAACGTGAAGACCGTGGACGAAGTGACGGAGCGGATGCGTTCGCGGGTGTCGTGCGTGGCGGGCGTGGGGGGCGTGGCGGGTGCGGGTGGTGGCGTGGCGGGTGCGGGTGCGGGCGCGCGCGCGCTGGACGCGGCCGTGGGCACGTTCCCGGGGCTGAGCGTGACGGCGGGCGCGGGCGCGGGCGCGTGTCGCGCGTGCACCCGCCCCGCCGTCGCGCGCCTGCTGCTGTACGGACAGCCCTACAACCCGGGCACGCTGGAGCCCGTGCAGCCCGACGCCAGGCTCGCATACGAAAAGGTACCCACATATACACTTAATTATTTATTTACCAGGTGGTATTTATTTATTTATTTAACTTCATTACATACAAATGTAAATCGCGGACTTAAAGGCTTTTTCTACCAATCAACCAACCAGTGGTGCAGAGAAGAACATCTTTTTGGGGTAAGTCAGATGAGAGAACCAAAAAAAAAGTATACAAATATAAATCTAAAAATAAATAACTACAATTCAGATGAAAAATGCTATTTTTCTGATTGACCTGATCTTGGAAGTTTACTAGCGACCCGACCCGACTTCGCATGGGCATAAAAACCATCCTCTTGAATCACTCACTATCTTTAAAAAAAACCGCATCAAAATTCGTTGCGTAGTTTTAAAGATTTAAGCGTACAAAGGGATATAGGGACAGAGAAAGCGACTTTGTTTTATACTATGTAGTGATGTATTTGTTCTAAAAAATAGAATCGTTGAGTTAGTATCCCTTATCACAAGTTTCGAACTTACTTTGCTAACTCAATCTGTGTGATTTGTCTTTTTTGTTTTGGCTCTTTTTTTTTCATGGTAAATTTAAATAAGACAGAAAGAGCCAAAACACAGTTTAAATGGACTTAACAAACGTTGTTGATTTTTATGAGTAAGAGGGTTAAACTGTATTGTACAGAATACAGTTGTATAGCACAATAGACAAAATTAATGCTAAAACAATATCCAACAATCAACCTTTGGGTCAAGCAGAGATCGTAATATACATGCTGCTCTCATGTGGGGACCGTCGGTCCATCCGTTCGGACATCATCGGTTTTGTCCTAGTGTTGAGAGCGTCCGGCACGCTTATTAGCTAAAAATTTGCAATCAGCAAAAATTGCGCAGCTATCGCGCGATCACTGCGCGATCGATTGCTTATTGCTACAAAAATTCGTATTACGTCACGCTTATTAGCTAAAAATTAGCAATCAGCAAAAATTGCGCAGCTATCGCGCGATCACCGCGCGATCGATTGCTTATTGCTACAAAAATTCGTATTACGTATGTGATCGCTCGCTGATCGTTCGCTGACGGTTTAAATGCACTGTTTGCTAGTTTTCGCAACGACACTAGCGCCATTAGCAATTTGGTAGCAATAACAAGAACTATTGTTGGAATGTCAATTTCAAACAGATGTTTTCGCGGGATTCAAAGTTTACAAAACAAATACGAGAAAAAACATATTAGACAAAAAAAAAACATTCAGACGAATTGAGAACCTCCTCCTTTTTTTGAAGTCGGTTAAAAGTGAAAGAAAGTGTTTCAATGTTTATTTGTATTCGCGAGCAAATATCTAAGAGCTCTCCCAAAGTACACTTACAGTGATGATGGGTACAGTGTGAAATAAATTCTATAATGAAGCAAAAGTTTAGTTTGCATATATACCTACTGTTAGTTTCTCATGTACTAGTGTCAATAACCTTCTTCAAGAAACAGGCTATGTACATAAATATATTTTTTTTTCAATCTGACCAGCAGTTCTAAAGATATAAGCGTTCAAACAAACAGCAGGCTTCATTAGATTAGCATAGATTTAATTTAATTTTAGTGTTTTATTTAGTCAATAAAAATTAATTACTAAAATAAATAGCAGGTACAGTGCGTCACAGAAAAGTATACCACCCTAGGTGTAAGATTGAAGTGGTAAGTATACTTTTCTATGTGGCCCCTAGGTGGTACATAGTTAAGTTTCTGGCCAATCTATGCGGTATGAAAAGAAATTAAAAAGTATATAAATGACATACATATATTTAAATAAAAGGTATTTAACTGATTTACATTTTACATATATATTTTTTTCATACATTTGATACTTATAACTACACACAATTTTAATTTGGCCTTATAGACCACCTTGTAAAGCATCCTACAGAGATTGGGGTATTTGATTTAGTTGATCTCCTTGAGTATCAGTACTTGGGATTATGGTACCGGCAGTCGATGTTTATTGCAGATATGTATTGATGTTGTGCAACCCATCTGGACTGCCAGGTTTAGCATTTACAATTGGTGTTGAAATCCACGGTTTTAATGGGTATCCAGAATCACCTGTAAATTAATAATAGTATTATACATTTCAATTCATATAAAAAGTTAATCAACATTAAACTACTAGTTAGTACTGATACACACCAAGCCACCAAACATCCTTTACGGTGAAGATCTTGGATATGCTGTTGAATGCCAGGCATTTGCCAAATGTGGCATCATGTGTGTGTAGCTCCTTCAAATGTAGCATCTTAATTTATAATATTTAAATCGCTATCAGAAATCTGTAAAAATAAGTTATATATTATATTATTAATGTACACACTTGGCTTAATAATTGGTACATTAATTCAAAATTGATGTTACTAGTACTTACTATTTGCACATTTCTAGAATGGAATGCTTTCTATTAAAAAATCTCTCTTCGTGTTCTGTTGGCTTTATTGTTGTAGAAACTAAAACAAACAGTAACTTTAATATACATTATAAAGTACAACAGATACTATTAGCTTAGTAATATTGTATGATTTGTATTTCTGAACAACTTAAGCGCCAGTATCTTTTCTGGTGGAACATCACATGATTATTCGACTTAGAAATGCCCTTAAAAGTTTATTCCTAACCATTTATAATGGCAATTAGATTCAAATATGTAGTTAAATGAAAATAGTACCTTCTATAGTGCAAACCCTAATGCAAACAATATAGTGATCAATCATAATAAGAATTGTATTCTCACCCGTTAATAATGAACTGCCTTCCTTGTGGTGTTTGAAGAAAATAAATGTACTTTTTAAGTATTCTATGCTGATTCAAAGCCCATGTGACTTCTGTCACCGCATTAGAAACACTAGGTTGTCTAAGTCCGTGCAGGTAGCTCATACCTTTAGGCGTCGGATACGAACCCGTAGCAAAAAATCATAATGTTGTGAGAATCTGTAAATTATAATTGCTGTAAGACATTATAATATTGTGGAATATTATACATATTAACCATGTAACAATCAACCTACATAAAAATACTTCTTACCTTATTTTCCAAACTAATTTTTGTTCTTCTCGTTTGATTTCTATAGTGTTTTGTTGTTCTATAGTGGGCTATAAACTGAGAGTTTGATAGTTGTAAGGCATTGGCTTGGTCCTGAAGCCTACGCCTCAATTTGTGATGTGTTGTTTATTATACACGTCTTTCTCTTCTCTGCTCAATATTTAAAGCTTCTAATAACAATAAAGCACGCGCCATGTTAATACAAGAGCGTTATTTAACCACAAATTAGAAAGAATATGATTTAACACAGTAATTAACTTAAAAATATACGACGATAGGAAGCAATCTTGAAGCAATCGAAAAAATTTAACCTTTTTTTTAATCGCAATCTGACAGCTCAAATTGTTTGCAGATTGCTGTCGCTTTGCTGTCAAAAGACATAGATAATACGAAAACGCGATCAAGTCGAAGAGATTGAATGCACATATAGTTCACCGATTGTTCGGTAGAGGCAGCACTGTCGTTTGCTTTGCTATGGTTTTGTTTTGGTTGTACGTAATACGAATTTGCGAATTTTGTGCAAATATTGTGCGATTTTTGCTATCGCTTTGCTTTTGCAAGATAGGTAATAAGCGTGCGTATGTGATCGCTCGCTGATCGTTCGCTGATGGTTTAAATGCACTGTTTGCTAGTTTTCGCAACGACACTAGCGCCAATAGCAATTTGGTAGCAATAACAAGAACTATTGTTGGAATGTCAATTTTAAACAGCTGTTTTCGCGGGATTCCAAGTTTACAAAACAAATATGAGAAAAAACTTTAGACAAAAAAAAAACATTATGACGAATTGAGAATCTCCTCCTTTTTTTTAGTCGGTTAAAAGCTTAGGTCTTTTTCATGATTTTTAAGTGTTTCAATTTTATTTGTATTCGTGAGCAAATATCTTTAAGAGCTCTCCCAAAGTAAGTTCTTACTGTATGATGGGTACAGTGTGATATAAATTCTATAATGAAGCAAAATTTTAGTTTGTATATACCTACTGTTAGTTTCTCATGTACAGTGGGCTGCAGAGAAATCTGACCCCCTTTCAATAGCGATACTTGTGGCATGGGGGTCAGATTTCTCTGCAGCCCACTGTATCGTGTGAATAACCTTCTCCAAGAAACAGGCTATGTTATATACAGAAATATTTTTTTTTTATCTGACCAGCATTTCTTAAGTTATACGCGTTCAAACATACAGCAAGAGTCATTAGATTAGCATAGATTTAATTTAATTTTAGTGTTTTATTTAGTCAATAAAAATTAATAACTAAAATAAATAGCAGGTACAGTGGGCCACAGAAAGTAGGTGTAAGATTGAAGTGGTAAGTAGGTATACTTTTCTATGCGGCCCCTATGTGGTACATAGTTAAGTTTCTGGCCAATCTATGTGGTATGAAAAGAAATTAAAAAGTATATAAATGACATACATATAATCAAATAAAATTTATTTAACTGATTTACATATGTATATATATATTTTCATACATTTAATACTTATAACTACACACAATTTTAATTTGGCCTTGTAGACCACCTTGTAAAGCATCCTGCAGAGATTGGGGTATTTGATTTAGTTGATCTCCTTGAGTATCAGTACTTGGGATTGTGGTACCGGCAGTCGATGTTTATTGCAGATATGTATTGATGTTGTGCAACCCATCTGGACTGCCAGGTTCAGCATTTACAATTGGTGTTAAAAGCCACAGTCTTAATGGGTATCCAGAATCACCTGTAAATTAATAATAGTATTATACATTTCAATTCATATAACAAGTTAATCAACATTAAACTACTAGTTAGTACTGATACACACCGAGCCAATAAACATCCTTTACGATGAATATCTTGGATATGCTGTTGAATGCCAGTCATTTGCCAAATGTGGCATCTTGTGTGTGTAGCTCCTTCAAATGTAGCATCTAAATTTATAATATTTAAATCGCTATCAGAAATCTGTAAAAATAAGTAATATATTATATTATTACTGTACACACTTGGCTTAATAATTGGTACATTAATTCAAAATCAATGTTACTAGTACTTACTATTTGCACATTTCTAGAATGGAAATGCTTTCTATTAAAAAATCTCTCCTCGTGTTCTGTTGGCTCTATCAGAGCCACATGGGTACCATCGATGCACCCCAAACACCCAGGAAATATAAATTTGTTGTAGAAACTAAAACAAACAGTAACTTTAATATACATCATAAAGAACAACAGACACTATTAGCTTAGTAATCTTGTATGATTAGTATTTCTGAACAACTTAAGCGCCAGTATCATTTCTGGTGGTACATGATTATTTGACTTAGAAATGCCCTTAAAAGTTTATTCCTAACCATTTTATAATGGCAATTAGATTCAAATAGTTAAATGAAAATAGTACCTTCTATACTGCAAACCCTAATGCAAACAATATAGTGATCACTCATAATAAGAATTGTATTCTCACCCGTTAATAATGAACTGCCTTCCTTGTGGTGTTTGAAAAATATGAATGAACTTTTTAAGTATTCTATGCTGATTCAAAGCCCATGTGACTTCTGTCACCGCATTAGAAACACTAGGTTGGCTAAGTCAATGCAAGTAGCTCATACCCACAGGCATCGGATAAGAACCCGTAGCAAAAAATGATAATGCTGTGAGAACCTGTAAATCATAATTGCTGTTAAGTCATTATAATATTGTGGAATATTATATTAACCATGTAACAATCAACCTACATAAAAATACTTCTTACCTTATACCTAAAACGAGAAGAACAAAAATTAGTTTGGAAAAAACTAATTTTTGTTCTTCTCGTTTTATTTCTATAGTGTTTTGTTGTTCTATAGTGGGCTATAAACTGAGAGTCTGATAGTTGTAAGGCATTGGCTTGGCCCTGAAGCCTACGCCTCAATTTGTGATGTGTTGTTTATTATACACGTCTTTCTCTTCTCTGCTCAATATTTAAAGCTTCTAATAACAATAAAGCACGCGCCATGTTAATATAAGAGCGTTATTTAACCACAAATTAGAAAGAATATGATTTAACACAGTAATTAACTTAAAAATATACGACAATAGGAAGCAATCTTGAAGCATGTGGTCCCATTGCCTAATAAAAAGATTTAGTTCCTTTTATTGCCAATAGTTGGCGCTACAAGAATTGAAAAAAATCGAATTTAGTTTATTTCCAGCTTGTTTTTGGCGTAAAAAGAGTGTGAATTATTAAAACATGATTTTTTCTAGTATCGTCATCCTATCACAAACTGATTTAGTGCTTTATTTATTAAGTTATCGGAGTTAGAATCTCAGTTTCCCAAGTGATCGATAGATGGCGTTAGTAAGTCACAGTATGGGGAGACTACATTGGTACACTAAAAATAAGCGCGCTTCTTTGTATGGCGGTTGAATATCTGTGCTAGTATAGCATTCTATAATCTGTGCTTGAAGCAATCGAAAAAATTTAACCTTTTTTGTAATCGCAATCTGACAGCTCAAATTGTTTGCAGATTGCTGTCGCTTTGCTGTCAAAAGACATAGATAATACGAAAACGCGATCAAGTCGAAGAGATTGAATGCACATATAGTTCACCGATTGTTCGGTAGAGGCAGCACTGTCGATTGCTTTGCTATGGTTTTGTTTTGGTTGTACGTAATACGAATTTGCGAATTTTGTGCAAATATTGTGCGATTTTTGCTATCGCTTTGCTTTTGCAAGATAGGTAATAAGCGTGCGGGCGGGGCTTTATTTGTAGTCCAGGTTTATTTATGACACTTAACTATTTTTATTTTTTTTACTTACTCTGACTTCTTCGTCCGATCTTGTTTTTCCCGGTTGCATCTTCAGCTTACACTTCAGAGCCCAGGATATACTATTAATCATGGTCCTGGATTGGCAGAACTGGTTATTACAATGGAACCACTGCCGTCTGACCTCCGTAACCCTTTTTACAGGAAAACCAGACCCACAGGAACATGACCGGGTGTGTTAGTGGCCAACACCGTAATATTTTTCAGGCTGTCTAAAGGCATCTAACATAGCCTAACGACTGCAATCTACCGATAACAGCCGGGACCAACGGCTTAACGTGCCTTCCGAAGCACGGAGGAGCTCAAAATAGAAATGCCACTAATGGCGATCAATCCAAAACATGGCCGTCGCCGTCGCGTGCGCGGACATGTTAGATTGAAATTGGATGGTTGGATTTGGATTTTAATTACACTGACTGTGTCTAAAAAACCCTGTTGACATGTCCGGATTCTGGGCTCTTAAATCCGAGGTTTTCGAGCGTTTTTTTCCTGGTTGCCAAAGTTTAGAGACAACAACCCCAAAAATACCACACAAATACCACTCTCATGCCACTGCATGAGAGTGGTATTTTTTATACATGGATTCTAATAGGGTTGTAGGGTTATTGGTGCAATATGTATAGCCTAATTCTTTAGGAGAATTTTAAGCTATAGTATATTTGCTAACTACTCGAGCAATTGACCAACTTCATTGAGTAACTTCAAACAACTTCATTTCCAAAAAAAAAGTTAATCACTCGAGAGAATGTGCGATGTCGGTTGACACAATTTTTCTACCTTAGGCTAAGGTAATATGGTTCTAATTAATGATAAAAATACTTACAATTACAATCTTACTACACAAATGAATATTATTTTCAGGAATTCCTGGTCTGTGGGACTTGCTGCGGTCGCGTGCAGTTGTTCTCAAGGATATCGCATCAGAAGTACCTAATGTATGCTGAATGCAGTAAGCGAGTGACGGAGAAACGAATGCAAAATCCCAACAAAGACACAACGGTCATTTTAAATGAATTGTTGGCCGATGAATCATGGTTATTACAGGTAAATATGATAATGAAAATAACTGTCAGTTTCTGCCAATATACTGCCATCTGGCGATAATATTCGAAAGAAGTTAATTAAATGACTGAAAACATGAAATATTTCAATATATGCATTTCAAGGAACAATTTGATTTTATAGTATGCAGCTTCGCATTCGTTTAGCGCGGTAATTCAAGAGAGACGTATGTAGCAACGACACCACGTGCTTTTAATATTTTTTTTACATATAAGAGAGCAGTTGTCCACAGTTTCACTCGCGTGAATGGAATAAGAATTTTTATACGAACTTTCCTGTTTTACTCAGTCCTATTAGTAATCCTATTAGAAATAGTAATTTCATTTGCAGAAACTAGAAAATATGGTTTAATCTGTGCGTGAATTGATTATAAGTTATTCAACAAACAAATCAATCTACAGATGACAAAACGAAAGGTGAAGTATGATAGAAAGTGGTGACCGCAGTCATATAAAATATTATTTATCCAGATGCCATATGCTAAGGGCATCTGGATAATTCAATTCCTGAGTATTAAATTTCCTTTGTCTTTCGAGGCTCTCGCTCGAGGGATCCCTTCTAGTTAGTAAGTAGGCGCTTTTTCGTGTCTTTCCGGTCGGACAGATTAATCTGTTTATACAGTTGGTATTAAACATGTGTATTCAAGGTCCTATATTTAAGAATACATGTGATAATGGAAGAACAGTAAACAATAAATAATTAAGTCGACATCGAGAAATAGATATTTGGAGACAATATTGCTGTCTCACGTTCAACTCGTAATAATATTGTTATGTGTGTGACAGAACATAGTGTGCGACAGGAACAACAGCGGTTCTGACCGATTATACCTACAAAAACAAATCGAGGTTTCATATTAGCTTGTTTTCTCGTTGAAAAGATAATCGATTTTATAATTTTTGGTATTAACATTTAAATGTAAAGTAGTCATGCTCGTACTTTAAAAAAAATTAAAACGTTAGGGCTAGGCTACGGTAGATCTTAACTTTTTAAAACAAAAACGATTACTCTAGTGACATTATCTAGTGGGAAAACAGGGTAATACGTTTGTATGGAGAAAAGGTAGTACTATCCTCCTAACATGCCTTCCAAAGCACGGAATCCTCTTATTGAACTTGTACAAAGTTTACTTCCCATGGGGTTCAAACCTACGACTTTCTGGACAATTCCTAAACCGCTAGACCACGGAGGCGATCTCTGTCACACATGTTTGACGTTAGCTCGTCAGTAACATACATATTACTACTAGCTGTTCCCCGCGGCTTCGCCCCGCGTGGGACTCGGTTATATCGCGCCCAAAAGTAGCCTATGTTTGACCTCAGGTCGTTAACTACATCCCTACCAAATTTCATCACAATCGGTCCAGCAGTTTAGCCGTGAAGAGGTGACAGACAGACTTTCGCATTTATAATATTAGTATGGATGATGCCTACGCACGTCAGTTATTTCCAATTTTTTTATTTCCTAACGTCTATAGGCAGTTAGCGGTTGTTTATCATTATCACAGAATTTATAAATTTTAGAAGAAGTGGCATAGCGCACGAAAAATGTGTCACTAGTTTGTCTTGCAAGCCAACGTTTCACACAGAAAAAATGGGCGTCGAATTTGATTGCATCATTTATTGCCACTGTTATTGGTCGATAATATTAGGTGGCTTTGTTGTAAACTATGTAATACATTTCCAATAAGGTGTGGTGTGGTTTACATGGGTTTACGTGTAATAATTGAAGCTAAGAAGAGAATACGCTGCCACACTGATCCTGGAACTAAATCCGCGTCAAAACATTTCTATTCGGATAATTTTTCTGTTCTGTGTTGTTTACAATAATTTGATAAATGATTTTTCTTTTTATTTTTATACCCAAGACTGTATTTCCTGCAGTATTAACTGTTGAACCATTCCAATTTGCAGTTGTTCCGGGACGTGCGGCACTCGTGGGCCGAAGCGGAATCCTGGGACCGCAAGATGCGGCACGCGATGACGCGGCAGATGATTTAACATTAGCGTTAAACTTTGCCAAGTGTAGTGGAATCGAGGACTATGTTTCATTTCCTTTTGATACCTGTGAAATACGTGATGTATATGTATGTAATTGTTTTTGTATCTTATATACAATTTGTAGCATTTAAATTGATACTTTTACAAATCTGGTACAGGATCTAATAGTTATTAATGAGGACGTGTTTGTAGTTATTATTATTTTTAAATTTATTTCTCGTCGAATGTTTATTGGCTGTTACTTATGATTGTCGTGTTTTGTCGCAGCTCCGGTGCCATTCTTACTTTCTTTTTTTATTAGTAAAAGTGTTTTAGTGCTTTTACATAAAATAGTAGTTTACAGTTTTAACTACATATTTAATTTTTGACGTTAAAGGCCTAATTAATTAATGACATGTCAACCTATTATATTACCATTTATTTCAAATAGTGGTAAATATAAGAAAGCAGTAGATTGAAGACGCCGAATAAATTTTAATGTGCACTAAATTAGTGAATTTTAACGTTGACTGTGATTGCGAACCGATCCCAAAGTGAATCTTTGCCTGGATCTTTACTTCGATATGTCTTGCGCGGCCTCTTATTAATTCCTCTTGCTAATCATACATGCTAATTAACACACCAAGATTCTAAAGAATCTCGAATGTGGCATGTAAGATAGTAATTAAATTCTTTTTTATTTTGTAGTTTGTAAATATAATTATCTCGATATTTTTTCTTTTTGTGCAATGTTTGGAACACCGGAAAAGGTTTGATTTCAATAAGAATGAGAATATTTTTTAATGTGTTATACTATTTTCAATTTTGATTTTTTTAATTAGTTAAAAACATTTTAGCCGGCCTCGTTGCGCGTTTGTGTGCATAATGTATTTATCAAAAATTAACACAGCATGTCGTCCAGTGGGCTAACTATGATCTCTCCCAAAGGTCCATAAACAAGTGAGATAACGCAATACATGGTGTAAGACGACATGTACCTTACATGGTTTTTAGATGATATTAAGGTCTCAGACTTGTAACATGTCATCGAACCGGATCGCTTAATATATCCCTGGAGTCGTTACGGCCAACGTAGACGGATCACGGGTAACTCGTGTAATAAATATATCGTTTAGTTTCGATCACCGCGCAGGTACTTTAAGCGTCATTTTTAGGGTAACGTTTACAAATTACAATTTAGCATATAACTTGCAAAATTGTAATCGAACTTAAAGTACAAAGTATAGATAGACGTGCATGTCTAGAAACGCTAAAAACAACCCACCTTTTTCGGCTTCTCCGCAGTCAAGTAGGTGCAACATAAACGATTAGTGATTCGATAAAGCGCGGTACGCATTATTATTAGGGGGAGGTGAGTGGGCACCAATTTCTTGATCCATAAACACCGCAACAATAACAATAAAATTAATTTATTTTGTATCTTGTCTATGATATAATCATCTTAACCTAATTTTTTTACAATGTTCGGCAGGCTGTACGCATTACAAAACTTTTTGTACCTAACAGGAAAAGGCCGGATTATTTTTATCATAATATTTGACGTCCGTTTTTTCGGGAGTTCGGGTATGTATGTGTCACCTTATACAAATTGTTCGCGTAGCAAATCCCTTCCAGACTGTTACGCGAACTTGACACGATTGCGTTTGTGGTCACGGTGAAATGTTTACAAGTCTTGACGATTCATAGGCGTAAAAAGTTGATACATTCAATAACAATTGCAAGCGATAATAGGTTTTTTCGTAGTGGACCTACCAACACAGATTCTTTAGCAATCTATTGTGATTATGTTTTAATACTCATTGCACTTTACAAGTGGTTTTGTTTATTTAAATGCTGCTAAGTTTTTATTGTAATAGATAGAGTTAAATAAAATTATAAATTGTAAACAATTTATTGTGCATACCAGGACGTTCTGCAGCATAAACTACGTCACACCAGCAACTATTACTAATTCTGTGACACGGGTACAAGTCTGTGCCTCGATCCAATGCCATTCACCAACAGCGATTAGTTTTCTTGTTGCAATACGTTGTTTTTATTTTTCATTTAAATTAGGTATTTATTTCGTTTTGAATATAGAGGATATTCATCACTTATTGATGTCATTCATTACTTACATTAAGTTAACCACCACTTCCAAAGCGCAAGTGAAGAAGCGGCGCCACAAGCTTCACTGCAGCATTTATATAGCAAACCAGTGTAAATGTTCATGTTTCAAGTAATGTTTTGGCACTTTGTCAAATTTTGACATGAGCTTACCTGACGTCCTCCGATCATTCCTCGTGTAGAAGGAACGACTACGAAGCCGACGCTAGTCGAGCATTTCCCTCATAATTCGATGTGTATTCTTTCATACACGGCGGCCGCCGACCTACGCTAGTGAATCCTGTAAATTGGTAGGTTGAAAAGATACACACAATAATGGTAACGTAATACAGATATGGAACATAGATTGATCACTTGGTTTGGAAATGAATGGGATTAGGTACTATTTAGAAAGGAAAACATTTTTTTTACAGGATAGTTAACTAATTAGTTGTAAGTAAAACGCTACCATAATTGTTCGCAGGTAGGTAATGTAAAAATGCTGTTTCTTTTTGTGGAATTTTCAAAACAGTAGGACGGTATCAGAATCACATTCCCAGCGGTAAATGTTTAGTCGCTGATTTTTTAATTGCTTCATTAATGTAGTAATTTGTGAACAATTTATTTTTGTTGGTTTATAGGAACAAAATGCGGCGATATTATATTTTTACTCGATATGATAAGTACAGCGTGGAAAATATTTTGTATAATTGCATTAGGTTGTATAGGTTGTAACATCCGTGACTACATTCAGTAGTTCATAGTCCTAAGTAGATAAGTACATAGAATTGTAAAAATGAATAACAGGTTCTATCTGGTAATTAAAGTTAAAGAGAACTTTATTTATTTTGTTCAGATTGGACAGATTTAGGTCGAATTTGTTTTGACACCATTTCATATTATAAGACATCATAATAAAATGGCAGTTTTATCTAACGAAATGTGTATTTATTTTTTATTATACCTGCGGTGCGGCCCGTGGGCCCTACAGCTATTTGTGGGTCTATCATCCACCTAACATCGTAAATTTTGTAATAAACTACTAAGCACTTCTCGTTAAACTAGAATCATGATTTTGGTAAGAAGCATGTTTGTTATCACAACTCCGTCATTTTTGGACCGATTTAAAAAAATATTTTTTTAGTTCGAATGGACATACTTTAAATTTGGTCCCATTTAATTTTTACCAAAATCGGCTCAGGCTTGTTTGGTTTTAAAATCAAAATAAATGGAATACGTAAATCGGCTAAGTTTGATAAAATGGACATTTTTTGATTTTACGTATGTTTAGAAGTTGCTAGCTTAAAAAATGGAGTAAATCCTCGATATTAGGTTTTTAAAAACTCCTCACGGATTAATTCATATCGGGTTGATAACAAGCTCAGTTGACCCTGTACACTGTGGTGACAAGAGTGGTCAATCGACCCTGTAAACTAGTGACATGGTCAATCGACCCTGTACACTAGTGACATGGTCAATCGACCCTGTACACTAGTGACATGGTCAATCGACCCAGTACACTAGTGACATGGTCAATCGACCCTGTACACTAGTGACATGGTCAATCGACCCAGTACACTAGTGACATGGTCAATCGACCCTGTATGCCTTGGTATCATGTTTCAAAAATGAGGCACTCACTGCCACCGTTACTTAAAATATACAGGTTAGGCAGGCAGGCAGGCAGGGCTTTTCTATTTGAGCTAGTATAGGCACAGATTATAAGTAGTCTGTTATCAACCCTCACAATCTTTCTAGATTTTTTTGTCTCTCTTCCTCAAGTCCACTCAACTCGATTGTGTTTGGTTTCTGTGTGTAAGCAGTAGTTTTTAACTACTGCTCGAATTCAGGTAAAGAAAATCAAACAAACACATCCTTTTTAAAGAATACTTTTAATTTGCTTGCACACAGCCTCTATTGGGAACAATGTATGAAAAGAGGAAGCCTGATCAAATATAACAACAAATGTATAATTTAGAATGGTGAATGATTTCAGATTAAAACGTCAAAGTTCTGAATGTTGAAAGGTAAAGCTAAGTACCTTTTGTTCAATGGTACAATAAAATAAAATATTCAAAAAAGGGGTTTGATGGTTTTGCCTTTTGGCATTATGAATTGTCCGAAATATTACTTTTAAGGAATGTGTTGGCAAAGGATAGCTTAGTGTACTTTAGCATACTATCATAATTACATAGGAATACAAAACAGCTTTAAAAAACAAAAGCATAACAATATATTTTTTCACTGTCACATTTACATTTAGGTATTTGTATAGGTTTATCTCATTAGATATATAAGCAATTGATAGGATAAAGCACAATGCCAAGCTTCGTACAAAACCTTTAAACCCGCGTTCTATCAGTAATAAAATAAATAAATGACCAATACTGTAATATAAATAAACACCAGTTGAAGGAAAACAAACATGTATCCATTCCTTAACACATATAATTGCTATTCAAATCAACTGTATTAAAAAGTACAAAGATTAATGAGATTGAGAAGGTCCCGTAAGTGTTTCGTCAGTTGTGTGCACATCTTCCTGTACTTAAATTATCACTAGGACGAGGCACGCACGAGGTACACGGCTGGCGAAGGCCGTCAGGCCCGCTGACGCCGCGTCACTTTAGTCACTCGCGTGACCATAACTTATACAAGAATCTAGAATTACGTAACTTATAATAATTGCATAATTATTTTATATCATACATCTAAATTCAAGTAACTTATTTTTTATTCAGTTTCGATATTTTACTTTTTTTTTATTAATTTTTTTTATTATTATTTTATATACCGTAATCTCTGTTTGTTGTTACCACTGCGCGTTGTTGCCGGTGAAATCTGCCTTTCACGAATGATTTTGTCCATAGATTATTACTTGTATGTCAAAACCGCTCAGTATGCGTCGTAAAGTCGAGCCGGTTTCACGTCAACTATTCAACATTTTCCGGTTTACGATTGTACTGGTGCGGGCGAGGCGGTCTGGAGGCACCGCGGGAGCCCCCGCGAGGGCCTCCCCTGCCGCGGCTCTTGAAGCCGCCCTGGTAGCTCTGGCTGTTGTCGTTGTAGCGGTCGCGGCCGCCGTTCTCGTTCTGCTGGTGAGAGTCGTGCGCGTCGCCGTTGCCATAGTAGGCGTCGTCGCCGCCTCGATTGTGATATCCGTCCTTGCCGTGTCTGTTGTGGTAGCCGTCGTACTGTCTGCCCTGATAGCCGTCCTTGTTGGGCCGGCCCTGGTAGTCGGCGTGGCGCGCGCGGTAGCCGTCGCCGGGC
Source organism: Apomyelois bistriatella (assembly GCA_947044815.1). Classification (NCBI taxonomy): domain Eukaryota; kingdom Metazoa; phylum Arthropoda; class Insecta; order Lepidoptera; family Pyralidae; genus Apomyelois; species Apomyelois bistriatella. The sequence continues at coordinate 8,482,120 of OX345693.1, forward strand.
TGGCGGCTCGGGAAGGCGCCGCGGCCGCGGTGGCCGTTGGGCGCGCCGCGGCCGCGTCCGTAGCGGCGGAACCTGTTCTGGCCGTCGCCCTGGCCCTGCGCCTTGCGCTCGGCGCCGTCCTCGCGCGACGGGCTGCGCGGCTCCTGCCACTCGTCGTGGGTGCGGTCGTCGGGCGCGGCCTGCTCGCGGTCGGCGGCGGCGGTCTGCGGCGGCGAGGGCGGCGCCGCGAGCGGGGCGGGCAGCGGCGCGGGCGGCAACAGCGGCGCGGCGAGCGTCGCGGCGAGCGGCACGGCGGGCGGCGCGAAGGGCGGCAGCTCGGCGTGCGGCGGGAAGTGCGGCTGCGGCGGCAGCGGCATGGCGGCCACGTCGGGCACGCGCTGGCCGGGCAGCACGTAGTGCTGGTTGGTGAACGTCTGCGTGGGGATGGGCGCCGGCGGCGACGGCTGGTTGGCGATCGGCGGCGGCTGCGGCGTGCCCGCGGGGCTGTCGATTTCAGACTCTTGCAGGAAGAAGAAGTTTTGCGATCCTATCACCTCGGCGATCGGTCTCTGTTGAGGATACTGCTGTGAGAAATAGGCGTGCTCCACCTCTTGCAGCGTGATGGGCGGCAGCGGCCTGAGCGGGTAGGCGGGCGCGGGCACCACGGCGGGCGCGGGCGGCACGGGCAGCGCCCCCAGCGGGTACTGCGCGACGGGTTCTACTTCAGTTTCGTTTTCTACCACTTCTTGAGGCTCCTCTGAGACTGGAACGCAATTTTCTTCATTCTCTGCGGTGATTACTTCTGTCTTGTCGAAGTAACCACACTCGTGGATAGTGGTCACGATTTCCTTTATTCTGGTGTAAGTTGTTCCCAATACTTCCTTCGGTTTGCCATCGATTACCGAGTATAAATGTTCAGCAGCCTTTGTGACGTGAGCATAAAATCCTGGTTGACCCTCTTCATTAGGTTCATGTTTAGGGGTGACTTCAGGATATCTGTAAGAACAAAGAAACAGTTTCTTATTTATAATTTAAATTCTTCTTCTTTTCCTTTACCTTATCCTATGTGGAGTCGGTACAGTATCAAAATTTAAATTGTTCAACTGATATTTTATTTTATTCTGTTAAAAGTTCATTATTTAAACTGTTAAATGTTCTATATCCATACAAATAAATAAAATTAGAGTGTATGCTTGTAATGTTTAAATAATACCGTTTTACTAAGTACATATTATGACAGTATATTTTCACAATAAAAACAATTTTAAATTATTTTTTGTGTATATGTTTCATAAGGGCTGTACTGATTTTAACGGGACTGTAACTAGCAGATAGTTAACACTATGAGGCAATTTTTACTTTAGAAAAATAAATTTGGGTTCTTCACAATACAAATTAAACCTATTTAATTAACAATATACTAAGGATAGAAAATAAGTGTAAAGAATTATACTCACAAGTCGTCTAAAATTTTCAAGTCCTCTTCAGAAAGTTTAGCAGCACCATTGGTGCCATTGAGAAAGTCATCCCGGGCTTCATTACTCCCCATTTGTGTAAGACAGTCCAAGATGAGTAGTACTTCTCGGATCTTGTTGGTTTCTGATGCAGAACGCATCCATGCATCCTGAAATATATTTTTTTGTAATCTTTCATTTCAGGTCCTGCATGATATACCATAGATAATAAGTTGGCATAAATAAAGAAATCTTGACCTCTGGTTTTAGCTTCAGATCAAAATAGACAACTTCCAAAAATGATTCAAGAGAAGCCTAAACTCAGTATATATCTGTGATTGTTGGTTGGTGGCAGATTCCACTAACATCATAACCAAGGCAAGCAAGCCTAAGGCAATGCTGAATTTTATTATGTACCAACTGTTCCCCGTGGTTTCACCCGCCCTAACCACCTACATACATATCCATACTAATATTATAAATGCGAAAGTCTGTCTGTCTGTCTTTCTGTCTGTCTGTCTGTCTGTCACTTCTTCACGGCTAAACTGCTGGACCGATTGTGATGAAATTTGGTAGGGATGTAGTTAACAACCTGAGGTCAAACATAGGCTACTTTTGGGCGCGATATAACCGAGTCCCACGCGGGCGGAGCCGCGGGCAACAGCTAGTACCCACATATATGTATATGTCGCAGCCAACTGGTTAAAATAGCAGTTTAATCAAACAGCTAGCCCTTTGACTGAACAACGCCATTCAATCACACGTCTAGCTTTTTAATTGAATATTTGAGTTGCTCAAAACGTTCAACACTACACTACAGCTGATTCAAAAGTCGCCGTCTTATTTAATTACTTCACTGCTTACCACCGCGGCGCTAGGTGCGTTATATTTTCAATATGGCGTCAACTAGCTGGTGTTTTTTATTGTTTCAAGATATTTTTCGGAAAAAAAAATTGTAAATATATGTTTAAGATAGTATTTTTGTTCGTTTGTTAATATAAGTTATAAGTTCGTAAATTTTTGAGTTTGTAATTTTTTGCTCAGTGCAATGAAGAATATTAATTTGTTTTTCATTGTTACCTATTTCATCAAACTTTTGGTCACCTCTTAAACTTAACCAAGAATAATCTCCCTAGAAATTTACAAAGTTTTCCTATTCTTTCAAATTACATACTTAATACATAATAACTTGCCATTTAACCAGTTGGCTAAGCGTCATCTAGCTGTAGTGTTGGACGTTGCAGTCAACAAGTCGGCTAAATGACATATAGCCTTGTGATTAAATGGCGTTGTTCAGTCAGCTGTCTCTCTGTTTGATTGAACGGCTATTTTAACCAGTTGGCTGCGACATATATATAGTATGCATATGACCTCCCTGAATCATGCTGTCATATGCAATTTTTTTTAATCTGAACAGTAGTTCTAATGTTATAAGCGTTCAAACAAACTTCTGCTTTATATATTAGTAGGTATATATATTCCCCCATAAAATAAATAAAGCTTGTGTTTTACAGACTAAAACAATGAACAAAATATAGCTTGTGATGTTTATATGATGAATGTAGGTATCACTTTCCTCATCAGCTACTTTTTCTACAACAGACAAGGGAAAGATGAGTGGAAGGGATGTGACAGCTGTCAAATAGGCTAGTTGACTTTTATTTTGTTTTTGTTTAAAATATATTTTTTTTATATTTGTTATCTAAACAATTTTTTCCATATTTTTCTGAACCCTCTAAGGCCGCAAGAACTTAATTTCAAAAGTTCATCACCTATCAAAAACACCGTTGGCCATTTTTGCAGTTTTGTCTTTCAGGTGCTATTTTTGAAACCTGATTCTCGCTAATGGCCACAGGGTCGCATGAAAAACATGCGAATTACCGACTTTGAACGAATGACGGAAGTCAAAAAATAGGTCTAAACGACAGTTCACCACAATGGTTGCGTCACGTTATGGCGGATGATGGCCGGCCCGCGTTTTGACAGTCCCGAACTTTAAATAAATTTGAAATTGAAATTATAATGCCATCTTACCTTTTTTTTTTATGGAGATCGATATGTTTCGTTTTCATGGGTCAAATACGGTAAGAAATAAGCTTTTGTTGCATAAAAATTGATATGAGTCAAGTAGCCTATTAGAAGCATGTCAACCTCAAAGGAAATTTCTTGATTGACTTCACTCACAGAGTATGATTTGTCAGAAATCCTTAATTCACCTATGAAATATGGTAAGAAATCTTGCAAAATTTCTACACTCAGCAGTTTATGATGTGTATTGTTTTATCAGACACTCAAAAAATAATGTTTTAAAACTAAATTAATTTACCTTCTTCGCTTGTTTCTTTGCTTCTCTTTCAGCAGAGGTGGCGATTGACCTGATCTGATTGGACAAATCTCTTGCAAACTCCAGCGTCTGGTTGACCTCATCATATTTTGCAACTGCTACCCTTTGATCTGAATTAAGCTCTTTTCCAGCTTTTTGCAAATCACGATAAGATGTCAACTTACTCTGTGAATAGAGACATGTTATTATAAACCAATAGAAAAAAACCTATAAACCATTACCAAATATGGATATAGAGAAGTCTTCTTCATCCAAGTGTGTTTTCAAGTTGCATCTTTAGCTTGCACTTCAGAGCCCAGAGTATGCTTTTAATCATGGTCGGTCCTGATTTGGTGGTACTGGTTATTAAAATGGTGCAATTGCAGTCAGACTCTGCAACCTTTTTACAAGGAAACCAGACCGAATAAAACATGATTCAGTCACATTTTTCAGGCTCTCTTAATGCATTGTACATACCTACTGCCATCTAGCGATAACAGACTGGACCAACACTTTAACACCACAGAGAAACTCAAGATAAAAATGCCAATAATGGTGATCAATCCAAGCTAACTCAGAAAGACAGTGAGCAAATGTGTCTTTTTAGGAAATTAGTATTTATTATATTTTTGTTTTGTTGATACTGATACTCTTTACAAAAAAAAATATATTTCTAATAAAGGTACTTTATTTTGCTTTCTTTAACATTTTTATAATATACACAAAAAAGCTAATCTTATTTCATACTTGTAAGTAATATACGATTTTTGAAAATAGTTTGGCTTTTAAATGTATTATGACAAATTAAACATATAAAATTAAATTTTACATACAAAGTGCTTAATATGGAGGAGTAAAGAATGGGTGTTGTAAGATGCATCAAATTAAATAACAGTTTTTTTTTTCTAATCTAAATACATTATCTTTATCTGACTGGTGCAGGAATCGACCAATAATTCAAAGAAGGGTTGATCAAGTAGCTTAGTTTATGGTTTTCTTGCAACCCCCTAAATAAGTGGTGTTTAGGGGGCTCTTAGTTAGAAATTCGTTTTTACCAAAGCTTAAGGGCTCCCGCACACGGGCCACCGGCCACAACCACAAAACGCCGCCACTGGCATATTTCCTGTATTTTTCATACATTTTATATGGACTCGCCGCACACGGTTGGCGCCGGTGGCGGCCACACGCTTCAAATCGTCGCAGCTTGCATCTTGTGGCTCGCACCGGCCACTAAACGCCGACACAAAAAGCCGCCACACGCCACTCGCGCGATTCCGCGCCCCTCTCTCCCTTGCCTCAGTTAACCTGTGTAAGTCGACGGTAACGCACGCACGTAGTCTGTAGTTCATATAGGTAGATAAATATGGATATAGAATTATTTATATCAGAGATACAATCCCGTCCTGCGATTTGGGATTCAAAAAGTGATAGTTATAGTAATAGAGGAGAAAAAGTGAAGGCCTGGGAAGAAATCTGCATATTGTTTGTGGGAGATTTTTCGAATAAAACTGCCAAAGAAAAGAACATTGAAGGTAAGTTTAATAAAATAATATAAAACCATATATTTATATTCTATTTTCTTGCCACGGTATTGCTCCTTCATTCATAAAATAATCTTTTAACGTATCTCTTGCCGTAGACGCTCGTGTTACTGGCCAGCCTGTATTTTGTATATTTTCGAGTCCCACTATTTTCAAAGTATGCCGAAAATTGAAGCCATCCCTTTTGCGAATAAAGTTGTGCAAAATGCAACAAGCTTTCACAATGTCTTCTGAGAAATGAACAGAAGTGTTTAATGGGCGATGTAATATTCTCCATTTGTTTGCTAGTACGCCGAAGGTACACTCAATGCAACGTCTGGCACGGCTTAACCTATAATTGAAAACTTTTTTGTCTAAGTCCAAATATTTTCCAGCATATGGCCTCATCATATTTTCACTGAGGCCAAATGCTTCATCACCAACAAATGTGTAGTTCAATGGTTGTCGATTACCGACCTGTCGTGGTGAGGGGATATTTAATGTCTTTCTGTGTATTTTGTTGCACAGTTCACTTTCTCTAAATATTGTAGAATCGGATGCTTTACCGTATGCCCCAACATCCACGAACGTAAAAAGTAAATTCGAGTCACAACTTGCTAGAAGTACTATTGAAAAAAATTTTTTATAGTTAAAGTACAAGGAGCCGGTATCGAATGGATGAATAATTCTTATATGTTTCCCATCTATGGCGCCTAAACAATTAGGAAAATTAGTATTTTGAAGAAATCCGCTGGCAATTTCTTTCCACATGTCTTGGGTCGGTTCTGGAATACAAACGGCTTTTAAATAGTTCCAAATTAGTTGACATGTTTCTTGTACTATTTTCCTTGCTGTAGAGGCCCCACGGTGGTAAGAGAGTTCAAAATCCTCAAACGAGCATCCAGTTCCTAGATACCTGAAACAAATTATATTTTTTTAAAAATAAATTAAATAAATTAAAATTATATTTTTTGTTGTTACAGTAACTAAATTACAGAGGAAGTGGAAGAGTCTTCGTGACAGTTTTAATAGAGAAAATGCAAAAAACAAGAACGTTGCGAGTGGTTCGGCAGCAACAAGCAGTAAACAGTACATTTATTTCAATCATCTATCGTTCTTGAATTCCTTAAAAGAAGTGAGACCGCCTACCGATGTTACTAATGCAACTGATGATGCGGAAACATCTCGCCCGAAAATAAACAGAAACATTAATATAAAAAGGGCCGAAAAATCCGAAAATGAAATTCTCAGAACACTTTCGGAAAATTTAAAACGTAAACATGATCAAATAAGCGACCAAAATGACCCCGATAAGCAATTTCTGATGTCGCTGCTTCCACATGTAAAAAAAATTGACGAAAATTGTAAACTTGATTTTCAATCAGAAATATTACAGTTAATTAGAAAGTACACGCATAATCAAAATTATGAAACCTATTCGGCACAATGTTATGGTTATTCTTCAGGAAATGCCAACATACACTCGACACAAAAAGCTTCTACATCTGTTCAGCCTTCTCCACTTCATTCACATTATTCCGACAAGTCTATGCTTGACATGTCATACTCTACACAAAACGCTTCTACATCTATCCCGTCTTCACCTATATCTACACAAAACGCTTCTACATCTATCCCGTCTTCACCTATAATTCAGCCTTCTCCAACTCATTCATATTATTCTGACCAGTCTATGGACAACAGTTCTGTTATCGAAAACATGTTCCGTGATGATGACGAGTGATACCAAATTATAATAAAGACATAATAACTAAATACAAATACCTACGTGTTTTATTTGTTAACTAGCTATTCTCTAGTAGAAAAAACAATGCACATTGATTATTATAATCAATGTGCATTGTTTTTTCTATTATAAATAAAGTATAGATTATTTTATCATAGTGTTCTGTGGAGTTTTATGCTAGTGATTATTTCCACTTACCTTAATGTGATAGCTAGTCTTTCCGCAGGTGCGATGCTTTTCCGCATGTTGGTATCGTGGTGCTTTAATCCAGCATATAATAGAGCATGTAGTTCCCAAAACGTACCTATGCTTAAACGAAAATGTTTGAAAAACTTTTTAGGATGGTTTAGAAGATTATCGAAATGTTCGTTGCATTTGTTTACATTCGTTAAAATTGGATGTATCCAATAACTACGGTTTCGTCTTCTACGACGACGTCTTTTTATCAAAAGTAGCGCAATTAAACCTTCTTCGTCAGAGTCCATTATGATACTGCACGCCGCAAGGGTTAAAAAAAAGTACAACAACAAGCAGCCACCGACCGCAAGTGTCGACCACCGGCCACAAGTGGCTGTCGCGCGCTTCAGCTACCTTTGTAGCCGCTTCTAGCTTCTAGTGGCGGCGTTTGTGGCTGTGGCGAGTGGCTCGTGTGCGGCGACACTAAGTGTCACCTATGTGTTGTAGTGGTTGATTATTCGATACATAACCGACCACTAGCAGTTTTGTAGATAATTTTGTTAAATAAAATTTATACCAAAATTATCAGTTTTATTTAGTTATAATGGTTAGTGCTCCAAATATATTCTTCAATGCCCTTGAGGCTATTAAAACTGTGGAATTTTGTATAATTTCAAATCAAGGATTTTAAGACCAAATACTGGCAATGAACAAGCCACCAAGGCGTGGAAGCATTCTATTGTTATTTTGTATTTGAAGTCATCCAGATGTGCCAGGGATGGTGGTCTGTTATCTGTCTTTTTTGACGTGACAACGTCTTAAATTAGGTTGCGGCTGGGAGTCACTTATGAAAAAGTGTAACGCTCGGTAACGTTACGATGCGCTCACAATGAGAGCGAGTGAGAGGCACGCGTCCCCTAAGAGCGAGAGAGACAGACTCAAAGTCGTTGTCACGTAAAACTTTCGCCCGTATACCGACTTTACAGGCAACCAATTTTTTTTTTTTTTTGATACAATTTTATTGTTTTGCCTTACAAATTTTAATAGGTGAAATACCTAATGAATAACTCAAATTATATTGTTATAGACAAATATTTTTTTTTAAAGACAAGTATATTTTTTGTTTATTATCTTAATTCTTAAATTGTCTACAATTTCTAAATGTTTGTTATACAAAAAAAAACAAAACTTAGGCAAATGCAATAAACCATAGAGCCAAAGCATAGTATGTCGTTTATGTTATTTGTAATTTCATATTTTTATAAGTCAAAATAAGGTCTAATTAAAAAATAATAATAATGTAATTGTATACTACTTAATATATTCTAAGTTTTGTACATAAAATTTGTTATAAATTTCAAAGATTGCAATTTGTTTAACTATCCATATGTTGTCGATACGATCCCCTCACATAACCATCTGTCACCTAACTAAGGCCGGTTTCACTTAGCATGGTGAAAAGGAATTTAGGTAGGAGTTGGATTTACGGGTACCCTTAGCAAGACTTCGGGAGATCTACTGTTTACAGAACCACTAGTTATGTTGACCTTAGGCAGGTAGCCATTCTCAAAATCTTAATCCCTCCCTAAGGGTCGCAACCAGGATAATAATTTGATGAGAACAATTAAATTCAATAACCGCTTATAGTTGGACAAGATAATTAATTTATACTTAACCTTAATTATAACTTTTAGGGGTATGTGGTATAATAGGTACATGCAGTTTGGTACGGTAAAAACATGCAACACTGACTGAAATTGGCATGTTGGGAATAGTTTTACCATTTACCTCATGTATAATGTAATGTTCAGATTTCAGGACACTCATAACATAAAAGCGTGGGGATCATAAAAGCAACAATAGGTAGGCTGCTTATAGATGAGTATAATTTAAATTTGACACCATAGATTATGGAATACATTAAAACCCCATGTAATTAGGTTTGCAAGTGTTTATTTTATAAATAAAGCGATATTTATTGGACATCAAGGTTTGTATCGTCAACATTACAGGAGCACATGTGTGAAAATGGCGTCAACGGTTTATTGTAACTTATATTTACATACAAAGTACGAGATAATATAAGGTATTTCCTACTTGAGTGTGAAAATCAGACGATGATAAATAAGTAAAAACTATATTGGTTGCTATCAAAGGGATGGTGATGTAGTGTACTGTTGATACCGATAGGACTCACCTTTCTTTTCTCCAAATTGCGGATTTTGTGTTCAATAACCGTTGATATCTGTCGTACTGGACTATTATCCATAGCCTCCGAAGAGGCTGGCTTTTCAGATTTTGCATTCGCAGCTGAAGGCATCCTTCACAGGCAACAACTTTTCCTGGATTGGGTATGGTGGTGGTTGAAAAGATAGAGATAGAATTTACATCTATCTATAAAAACAGGCAATTTCAGGCAAATGTCATCAAGCGAACGACGCAAACGTTAATTTTTAAAGTTGGTACTACTGGCTGTTATTTTACCTAGAATATTTATGGCAATATTGAAATTGCCTGTAGCTTAATCCATAGGCGCACCCTAGACGCTCATGTGCGCATGATGGAAAACCATCAATCAAAGGGATGGTACTCGAAAGGTGAATTGAATCGACTAATTTCCAAACAAAATATCCTAAATTTTTTAGTTTAAATTTTTAAATCAAGAATTTACGATGGAACAATTAAATCAACTGATTTACAAACAACTCATCGCAAAATTCTTGATATAAAATAAAAAATTAAAATGATTTGTTTGGAAATCAGCCGATTCAATTCACCTTTCGAGTACCATCCCTTTGTTTGATGGAAAACCATCATGCGTGCATGAGCATGTAATGTGTGCCATAGATTAACACCCATATTCTTAAACGTTTCCTCATAGGTCGCCTCCACTCAACCTCATTCGAGTACGCCTCAAGGAAGTCCTCCAACTTTCCTTGAAAATGGTATTCTTGATTGTTTCCTTGAGGAAACTCCAGTGAGGATGAGTCAAGGAATGACGTCCCGTTTAATTATTGTATGTTGGTAAACCGCTTAACTTTTTGACGTTATGAGATTTTTTGACGATTGTTTCATTTTCAATTTTAGATTACTAGCATAGATTTATTATAAAACAGCAAAATACTTAATACACAAAGAACTTATTATAGTAGGTACAAGTTCTTTTAAATCTGGTCCTCAATAAAAGCACCTACTTTTCGTTAAACGAAACGTTCGAGGCTTCCTTAAGGTACCTCTCGACCTACCTTATATTTGACAGTTCGTTCCTCACCTCCATTGAGTAATTTCCTTAAGGTGAGGAAGCTAGTGTCAACTATAAATACCATTGAGGTCGAGTGAGGATGACACCCATATTCTCAAACGTTTCCTCATAGGTCGCCTCCACACAACCTCATTCGAGAACGCCTCAAGGAAGTCCTCCAACTTTCCTTGAAAACGGTATTCTTGATTGTTTCCTTGAGGAAACTCCAGTGAGGATGAGTCAAGGAATGACGTTCCGTTTCATTTCTGTATGTTGGTAAACTGCTTAACTTTTTGACGTTATGAGATTTTTTGACGATTGTTTCATTTTCAATTTTAGATTACTAGCATAGATTTATTATAAAACAGCAAAATACTTAATACACAAAGAACTTATTACAGTGGGTACAAGTTCTTTTAAATCTGGTCCTCAATAAAAGTACCTACTTTTCGTTAAACGAAACGTTCGAGGCTTCCTTAAGGTACCTCTCGACCAACCTTATATTTTGACAGTTCGTTCCTCACCTCCATTGAGTAATTTCCTTAAGGTGAGGAAGCTAGTGTGAACTATGAATACCATTAAAGTCGAGTGAGGATGAGTGGAATTTGAGGAAACGTTTGAGAATATGGGTGTGAGTGGAGTTTGAGGAAACATTTGAGAATATGGGTGTTAAAGTAATAGGTGTAGCTACGATTTGTCATTGCAATAATAAGTCCATGAAAACGTAAAAGGGACCAAAGACATATTTTCTGTCTTTGTCAGCGTGCCCGTTTTCCTTTGTTAATACCCTACAAGTTCTTTTAAATCTGTGATACCGAAAAATAAAACAAAAAAAAAAATTGGTTGCCTGTAAAGTCGGTATACGGGCGAAAGTTTTACGTGACAACGACTTTGAGTCTGTCTCTCTCGCTCTTAGGGGACGCGTGCCTCTCACTCGCTCTCATTGTGAGCGCATCGTAACGTTACCGAGCGTTACACTTTTTCATAAGTGACTCCCAGCCGCAACCTAATTTAAGACGTTGTCACGTCAAAAATTGGTTGCCTGTAAAGTCGGTATACGGGCGAAAGTTTTACGTGACAACGACTTTGAGTCTGTCTCTCTCGCTCTTAGGGGACGCGTGCCTCTCACTCGCTCTCATTGTGAGCGCATCGTAACGTTACCGAGCGTTACACTTTTTCATAAGTGACTCCCAGCCGCAACCTAATTTAAGACGTTGTCACGTCAAAAAAAATTTAGATAAAAATCTATAACCCGACTACTTGGTATCAAAAAAGGATGAAACAAGAAAATAATTGAGATTGAAATCCAGAAATGCATAGGTAAAAATGGTCATTGTAAAGCCGTGGTCGCACCCATTAAATTCAAATTCAAATTCAAATTGTTTATTTTCAATATAGGATATTCTTATGACTTATTGACGTCAATTGTTACTTATTTTAAGTTTACCACCACTTCCAAAGCGCAAGTGGAGAAGAAGTGGCGCCACAAACTCCACATCAGCATTTTCTTCAAAAACGTAAATTCACAAAATTTTATTCAAATCAGACGTGTTTACATTTAAATATTTTTAAAATTACCATAAGTTAATTATTAAATTATTAAATATTGAGGGTTATTGAAATATTAAATTATTATAAATAGATGATATTTTTAAAAAATAGATGATGAAAGATAGATGGCTTTACATGGACCATTTTTACCTATGCATTTCTGGATTTCTATCCCAATTATTTCCTTGTTTCATCCTTTTTAGATACCACGTAGTCGGGTTTAAGTTTTTTAACTTAATTTTTATTTAATACTTTTCCGTTTTCTGAACGAAAATGACTGGACCGCGTAAAATATACCATTTTACGAATGCATTTTAAACATTTCTACCTATATTTTAACTTGACCTATAAGAATTATATAAATATTTGTAATGCGCTTGCCAAGACCTTTCCTTTGATACCAAACACGTGATGCCTATCTCAGTTTAACTTTTTTTGAGGTTAGAATCTAAGGTTTAAATTCCGTCAGTTAAAGTTTTGATACAATTTATATAGCCTATGTTACCCGCGCTATTTTTACAAATCTTTTGACACCTCATTCATTAAAATCGGTTTAGTAGTTTAGGCACTACGATGGAACATACATACATACATACTTACATACATACATAAACTGCCAAAATCATTTTGGCTTCGCCGTAGTCGGGTAAAAATAGCCATCTGGACCTCAATATAATTGTTTTTGCCAAAAAAACCAAACCGACTTCATTTCCTCAACTAAAAAGGATGAAATAATTAATACATTGTTGTTTAAATATGCTTCATATCAAACATTTTAATAAATCTGAAGTCGGTGCCGATTATTTTAATAAAATATGCTAATTAACGAGCCAGCAGCTATTCAACGAATTTGTAAAATTCATCAACTTCAAATTTATTAAAATGTTTGATATGAAGCATATTTAAACAACAATGTATTAATTATTTTATCCTTTTTAGTTGAGGAAATGAAGTCGGTTTGGTTTTTTTGGCAAAAACAATTATTTTTTACTTTTTAGTTTTGAGTACGCAATACCTTATAACTAAAAAGTTGTAACCACTTTGCATTTTGGAAAGTCGGGTAAACGTCATCAGCGTCGTCTTTCCTTATTGACATGGAATATATCAAAAACGACCCAAATCGCAATAAAACTGGAAGAGTTCCCTCGATAACCCCATGATTCCATCATCAGATCCTAATCTTATGACTATGGAACTATCTCGAAAGTATACCCTTTCTAACAAAAAAATAATTTTACCAATCGATTCAGTGGTCTTCAAGTAATCGAGCAAGATATATTACAATCAAAAAGTTGTAAATACGTTGCATTTTTGAAAGTGGGTTAAATTTTCCAGCATTGTTTCACCTTCGTCTCACTTTAATAACTTGGAATATATCAAAAAATACCCATGCCCAATACAAAACTTGAAGAGTTCCCTCGATTTCTCCATGATCCCATCATCAGATCCTGACCTGCTGAACATGGGACCAATTGGAAAATAAACCCTTTCGTACAATAAAAAATTTTTCAAATCGGTCCAGCCGTCTTTGAGTAATCCGGTAACATAGGTACATAAAAATAAAAATAAAAAACAAAACTTTCCGACGAATTGATAACCTCCTTTTTTTGAAGTTGGTTAAAAAGCACCTACTTTTCGTTAAACGAAAGCTTCGAGGAAGTTCGGTGAAGAAGCTATTTTAGTCTATGAATACTTGAATGTCATCGAGGTCGAGTGAAGGTAAGTCGAGTTTGAGGAAACGTTTGAAAATTTATATGGGTGTTATCTAGCCATCTGACTTTGATTTTAACTAGACTTACTTACTTGACTGGACTAGACTACTGACTTGACTAAAGTAGGACCGAAGAAGATATACGAATACTAATAAATTCAAGAAGGCCTTAAAAAACTAGTTTCCATGGCCAAAAAATGTATTAAAAAATCTATCCATAGGCGAATAGGCGCACCCTAGGCCCTAGACGCTTGATGGTTTTCCATCAAAGGGATGGTACTCGAAAGTTGAATTGAATCGACTGATTTCCAAACAAAATATCCTAAATTTTTTATTTTAAATCAAGAATTTTGCGATGATTTGTTTGGAAATCAGTTGATTTAAAATCATCGCAAAATTCTTGATTTAAATTAATTTTAAGACGACCATCCCTTTGATTGATGGAAAACCATCATGCGTGCATTAGTGTTGGGTAGGACACGACTTAAAAAAGAGTTTGTAAGAGTAGCCACTTTTCTGCTATGAGCCAATACAGTGTCCTACTTCAAATGAGGCGAGGCGTACTGAAGCTCAACAATTTGTACTAACACAAATAATTAATAGTACCAGTACCTGATTTTGTACCAGTACCTGAGTTTGTACTAGAACCTGAGTTTGTACAAGTATATTTACAAATATGACATTTGATGTTATTGTCTGAACTCTGATAGATGACATATTAATAAAATATTCAATGTCGCAAAGTAATATGAAATGATTATCATTTATTATTAATTTTTAAGAAGGTTAATTAAAAAATTAAACAAATCTATATTATAGCACAATTATAATATTAAAAAAGTGCACATGCTTAAAAAATTACATATTTGAATGTAAAAATAATATTTGTTCAACTTTGTTGCCACTTGGTCTGTTTCTTCTGTCGGTTATGACTTACTAAAGGTGCGCTCAGAAGGAACAGAAGTGGCAACAATGCACAGCCTTTTTAAAAATAAATTATAAAGCCTAGGATAGGCGTCTTTTTTAGCCAACCACCATTTGGCAGGATCTTGGGATCTTGGCAGCAGGGGTTCCTTGAGGTATTTATCGACTTCAATAATACCTCCTGCAGTCGGATTGATGTTTTGCATTATAACACCCACTTGCTCATCAAACTCGTCCCATATAACGACTCGCGCAACAGTGTTGTGTTTTGTCAACAACAACATATTTCACTCTCGCTCGCTAAACCTAGTATGGTGTCTCGCTCCCTCTCGTTGCGGCGGAGAGTGGAGCGAGGAACACGACTGCCGCTACATAAGACGCAGTCCCTACACTTCAGTGAGGAACGCGACAACCGCGTCATAAGATTTGAGTGTAGTACACTTTTAAAGTGTACTTAAATGTTGAGCCGCTCTTACATTTGTAAGTTATAAACGGGACAAATGTACCACCTCTTGTACGTCCTGCGACTGCCGCGACACAAAATTTGAAGCAGTACACTTTAGTGAGGACCGCGACAGCCGCGTCATAAGATTTGAAGTAGTACACTTTTTAATGTTGAGGCACTCTTACATTTGTAATAAATACAACAAACATCTATGGAATAAATCCTATCTGACTGTTTATCTGAGGTTTGAAAAATCGGCCCTAAGTCATGTACGGGACAAATGTACCGCCTCTTGTACATCCTACCCAACACTAGCGTGCATGAGTATGTAATGTGTGCCTCCCTCTATCTTCCATCCCAATATCATTATCATCCACCACACTTGACTTGACATCTTGACATGACATCCATGCCATGGGGAGTTTTTGGAGGGAAAGTAAACTGTCGCTATGTCCGCGCTGTATTTAATTTCCAAAACTTAGGTTTTTTCGAGTGTTTGTGCATAATATTGGTGGATTATTATTCGCAAAGTGTTCGTGAACAAGCGTGAGTGTTGGGAAGTGATACAATGTCGATTACGTGACTTTTTATCTTTGTCACCAAAATCTCCATGATATAGCTAAGTGAAATTTTTCCACCGCTTCACTTAGCCATCTAACCACGGAACATAAAACACAGGCATCTAACTCAGACTAGACTTACTTACTTGACTGGACTTGACTATTGACTTTAATTTTTGACTCGACTGACTTAAGTAGGACTGAAGAAGATTAATATATTGAAGAAAGGCCTTAAAGGACTAGATTCCATGGCCGTATAAACTATTAAAAAAAAAAAATATATATATCCATGCCATGGGAAATAAGAAAACGTGACAGAAAGTAAAAACAGTAAAACAAACAAAGTAAAAAAGCTACCTACATAATTGTTTGTGAGCTCTAGTATGTAATTATTATTTGGTGTTATAATCATAAGTTCTAATTTCGTGAATACAGACGATAGCCGTATTGTTTATATTAAGAGGTGTGAAAGAAGAACAATGTTTGGTAATTCCAAGGTTAGTGAGTATAACCCCCTATTTGCCGGTATATTATGGTTGCTATTGGCTATTTTCATTAGCTCCGGAATCTTTTAATGTATTTTTACATTTTGATGATTTGTAATATCCAACGCATTTATAATATTCGACATTTTTTATAGTTTTCTATAGTTCTGTTTAAATAACATGTAACCTGACTCGATCTTAGGAAAATTACTTAGGCCACAAGTTGCAAATGTGAAAATGTTATAACGTTTAGAGATGGAGACAATAAGAAAGCAAAGTACCAATCCTTCTCCTTGATTCTTTCTCCAATCCACGAAATGGCAATCAAACATCAAGCTTATTTTTGCCAGTATCAAGTTTCTTTTGAAAGTTCTTCAACTTCTTAATTTAGTTAAGTCAGAGATTGTAAAGATAGGCGACACTATAGAGAACTTGTAGGGAGATCAAGCAGGTGCGACTGGAAAGAGATGCGAAATGCAAGTACAGCGCACTATCCCGAGATTCGGCTGGTATAACCAAGTGGTTGGTAGAGCCATGGGAAATGGAGGGAGTTTACCACTTCCCAACACTCAAGATTGTTCATGAACACTGTGAATAATCCATCTTTATTATGCACAAATGCTGGAATTTTTTTTATTTAAATGGAAAACATGACAGTTTTCTTTCCATCCAAAAATTCCCTCCAAGTTGTTAACTCTCATTTTCTAGTTTTTTTTTTCATTTGTTAGGTTTTGATAAATAAAAGTTTATTTTTCATTTGTTTTTTTCATCCATTGTTTTAGTCAGATTATTGGTGACCATTCTTGCATACATTTTCTTTGGTTGTGTCCAAACCAGCATGATCGTTAGTGGCAGTATGTACAATGTAGTAGGTTTTCATAAAATATCCCTGTTCAATTTTTGCACTGCTTTATACTTACCTATATGTTTTTTGTTTGTCTTACAATTGCTGAATTTGTTTTTAACAAAAAACTATTTTTGTTTTATTCTAGAAAATACACTGTAATTGACAACATTTCATTTTGCAAAGGGTCCTTCTTAATCACAAATTAATACTTTCCATTTGTTTATGATCATTTGTAACTGAACCAACCAGTTACAAAGGATAAGAAACCTCAAACATAAACCATTCTAAAACTATGTACCTAATTTATTATTTTAATTTCTTACAATTTTATCCCTTACTAACTGTTGCCCGTGGCTCCGCCTCACCTTTTTACTGTAAGAAATATCAAATGGAAAATAATATAATTTAACCTGTTGGCTCGCAAAATCCAGATAATAAAATACCTATTGTTATGTGACATATTTGTTATCAAACTGATCAAAAACATTAAACTTTTTTTTTTTCATTTAAAAGACAATATTACTTCATACACACTTTTTTATAATAAAAGCAAGCCTATCTGAGAAAAAATGATAAAATATCTGAAATGTTGTCAAATGTTTTTTGGGTAAGTAACACGCTTTTAAAATGCTTTGTAGTCTGTTTCTTGATTTCTGTCAGGAATGTGGCAGTATTTTTTTTTTGTACAATACACTAATTGATTTTTGTGTTTTATAGTATTTTGGACAATTAAAATATGTAAATATACTGAATATTAATAACTTTGAAAATCTTTCTATTACCTAAAATCAATTTGCATGATCACTGTTTATAATAATATATTATTTATTGAAAATCCCATGAGTTGATGAATGTTATACTGAAGTATCAATCTTGTTTTGATTTTCAGGTAGCCCGCTTTGGTCAGTTCTTAAAACTTCAAAAATACAATGTGCACACATCTTCTGTGCAATTTGATACTCAGAAAACAGAAAAAAGTAATTATTATTTTCTTTCATTATTGTGTACATAATAGAATTCTAAGATATATTTATTTTGCTCTATTGTATTTTAGTTCAAATGGTCTTTCCCAGTCCGGGTTTGCACTTGCGTGTTTTGGGCACATATGCTTGTGGTAGGCGCACTATGATAAAAGCAAGATTAAATTGATACAAACCCCCTGACACAATTTACTCTAAAACGTACTTAACAAATAATATTTTAAACCTATTATAATTATTATCGTCACATAGGTATTTATTATGAAAGTTCAAATATTTTTATTTTTCAAGCGTTTTTGCGTCAGGGAACCGCTGAAGTTTATAAAGTTTATAGTAGTAAGCCTACAGCCACCTTTTATCATTGCACCTCTCGCCGTCGTCAGGAAGTCCATCCCCACACCTTGGATTCCAAGGTGTCACGTACGCTAAGTACGCTTTAAGCGGAGTTTTCTCCCTCGTACGCTGCAATTATGGAATGAACTCCCTGCCACGGTTTCCCGAGTGACTACAACATGGGAGCCTTCAAGAAGGGCGTAAAAAAAATCCTTCAGGGTTGCAACGCGCTCGTGACACTTCTGGTGTTGCAGGCGTCCATAGGCTATGGTAACCACTTTCCATCAGGTGGGCCGTAGGCCTGATTGCCTACTCAGTAGTATAAAAAAAAATATTTTCAACAACGGCACAGGATACTTAATAGTACTACGTAACAACAGCTAATTAATTACTACGAATTACATTTAGGTACGAGCAATCTTAAGTTTCTTAGACCTATTTTACGTAACGCTAATAATGATTTTGCGCATTTTTCGGAGTAAATTCTTTTGTTGCAATCTGAGACTGTTTCGTTTAGTTCTTAGTTTGTTTGTTGTTATTTTAGTTTTTAGTTTGTTCGTTGTTTAGTGGTCGTCCGACACGACGACGACGCTTGGAAAAAAAAAAATTGAAATATACATAATATATATGACGATATTAGGTTTAAAATATAATTTGTTAATTTTTATTCTAGAGTAAATATTTGGGTCGCGGGTTTAAATAATTTTAATTTTACTTTTAAGTACTTTTATTTTGTCCTTTTTAAAGTAGGTATAAATATTAAGAAAAGAATTATTTTTTTTACCCACCTTCGAAATCTACACCTTACGTGGGTACCTTACCATGTTCTTTTAATATCATGAAGTAATATGGTACGAAATTTCGAATCGATAGGACATATGGAAGGTAGTTAGATCTCCTCATCAACTATTAAAGAGCTGATGATCTTCAAACGTCTGACAGATTTTCATGAAACATGGCTAAGGACACTCAGGATAAAATTATCTACGAGTATGATCTGTTTGGGAGCTACGATACCACATTATGTTTTTGTTATTAGGTATGCTTAAGGTGATACCTCGGTGAACACTAGCGCCACCGTCATTTAAAAATCATTACTCACTGAAAACACAAGTTATCAAAAATCCCTCTGCTGTAATTAAGGTTCTGGATCTGAAGTTAATTTTAATCATATTCAATTACTAAATTATAGTTCCATATAGATCCAAATTGCAAAACTGCTAAAAGTGGCCGTTTTAAGCAATAATGCAATTTGTAACTATAGGGGATTATAATTTAATATGTTTAAAATTAACTTCAGATCCAAAACCTTAATTACAGCAGAGGGATTTTTGATAACTTGTGTTTTAAGTGAGTAATGATTTTTAAATGACGGTGGCGCTAGTGTTCACCGAGGTATCACCTTAATAGAATTTTACTCATAAGATAATATTTTGAAAATAAAGGTTTTCTCTTTATTATTTTCAGCTATAAATCAGGTAACCCTCTTAGGTAGAGTCGGTGCAGATCCTCAAAAAAGAGGTTCAGAGGAGCATCCTGTTGTGAACTTTCCACTAGCAACTCACTTCAGTTACAAGTACGAGTCTGGAGACATTCTGCAGAGAACCGATTGGCACAGAGTAAGCATCTTCAAACCTGGCCTTCGCGACACAGTATATAAATATTTAAAAAAAGGACAGAGAGTTTATGTTACTGGAAAATTATCATATGGCGAAGTAAAACTTGATGATGGTCAAGTCCGAACAGCCTCGACAGTTGTAGCTGATGATATTATCTTCTTCCAAGGACAGCCTGTTGAACACTGAGTTGACTTCCACTAGAAATTAGTTTATAAGCATAATGTTACGCTGATTGTTATTGAATAAATTGTAGCTACTTTTGGATTTTTTATATATATTTTTAAATAAAACCAAATGCAACTTGTTCGGCTTGCGCAATATACGGTAGGTAGTAGGTATCCCCCTCCCTATTCTGATAACGGATAATATAAGTAATATGGTACATATCCATTCTTACTATGGCAATTATAATTTCTACGATATATTATATTCAAAAAATCACTAAAATAATATTTTATTGTAAAGAACTCTCCGCATGCATCAGAGGCACTTACTAAGTTTTACTGTTACGGTACGGCAGCTCCCGACCTGCTGCTAAATTAAAACTGGAAAAAACACACAAAAAAAAACACACTTTCTTGTGTCCACTTTGCAAGTCGACACCTATTACCAGAACAAAAGGGAAAATACAGAATTTTTAGTTTTTCATTTTAGACATGCAGTTTCCGCTTCAAATTCGAGTCTTAAGGCGAATAAGGGAATAACAAGAATTCAAATTTAATTGTATCTTCATTATACAGGTGGCGGTTTTTACCAACAGCATTTCCCGTCGGGTAGGCGGCCTGTCATAAAATGATGCCAATTCTTGTTGTACCACATGTGTAGAGGGAAACAATTAAACTCAAGTCTTTGTTTGTCAGGGTAACAATCTGTTTGATGACTGAAAACTGATTCGAGCATATATTATTTAAGCAGTAAGGGAAAGATAAATCAAAGAAATAAATAGGATAACATTACTTTTTTTTATTTTAAATTATAATAATTCTGACACAATATTTAATGTGAAACACGGTCATATTGTGTTTGTGTACATGTTGGAAATAATGACACGCATATGTCAACATAGAAATAATTGTAAAAATACAAACTCAGTTGTAATAGTACTTACTAATATACTAGGTACTTTGATAAAGCTCCACTTTGTTTTAGAAATCATACAATACACTCTCTTTACAGTCTGTTTTATTTAACCTAGCTTATTGAATACTAAATTCTACTATTTACAAAAACTATACTTTTTATTTATTTCTCTATGACATTTACCTACATTGATAAGAGAGATCACAGAAATTGTAGCTGGAAATCTTTGAGTAAAAGCCCTCTAGCGTACTCTATATTTCTACCACTTTATTTTTTTTATCACAGTGGATATTTTCTTTTTGATTTTCAAGGCAAATATATTTTTGTAAGTTTCAAGTTATTGTCTCATATCAAGGTACAATAATTTTTATCAAGTCTAGTATAAACTTTAAATTTATAGGGTAGCTGCCCGACTAAATTTTACTCTGAATAATAACAGTACTTCAGTATCCACGTGGTAGATGAAGTTTTAATAAATTAAAACTTTTTTGTTGCTACAATTGAAATGGTTTTGCCAAAAAGAATCAATGGAAGACAATGTTTCTTTAATGATGATTGAGATAATAATAATTATTTAATTCTCCACAGTCATGCACTCTTTTTAGCAAATTACAAAATATCATAATAGTACTAAATAGCTAATTAAATTACAAAATGCATTAATGAGCGCGTACGTAAACACGCACATTCGGATAATATTTCTTTTGGCAACAATAAACTGCAGACTCTGTAGGATATCAGTCAGCAGCCGAATGTTCCATTGCACTGTTTTAAAATAGTCTCTATGACTTCAACACACATAAACTCTGTTCCGTTTTGCTAACTATTCATGTAATTGACACTATTAGATAAAATCACTTGGCACAAAGGCATCGTTTAAGGTCCATACCCTGTTAAACTCCATCTGAAATCCGTCAAAGTACTCTCAGTGCTTTAATTGCATTTTATTTATATTTTATGTTTTAGGAAGACATTAGTAATCCTTCCTGAGAGGAATTTGACTAGAATTTTAGTGGGTGGAGCTGGCTTCATATAAGGTCCAAAGCGCTTTGCACTGGAAATGTCCTGCGCTATTTATAATTGAATATAATCATTGTTCACATTTTTCACTTTTAAGGTTAAGTGCGTAATGATCACTACTGTAATCAGATTCACGTTTGAGCATCATGTTGTCACCAATAAGTGCACTAATGCGATGTTTGTCGTGCGGCGGCGCCACTGAGCTCGGATCGACTCGCGCTCTTTTCCTCCATGGCTCCGATGCAGCCATACTTAGGTCTGTCGGCATATCTTCGTCTGCAGCTTCGTCTTCACAACGTTCATCCTTCATCTCTGTTTTCACTATTTGTTGGGGAGCCACCCTTGTTGGGCTCATTTGTTGCCGTAACAGTGAAATGTTCTTGATGTTTTTTAATTCGGTAGGATTCCTCAAGAATCTGCAAAAATAAAATAATGGTTTCTATGATATTTGAATGGGTTATTATCAATATCAACAGTATGTCCTGCTTTCGCAGCATTATGTAGTAAGTGTGCAATGGATCCCTGGGGGTTTATAGAGTAATGCGTAATCGTTACGCTTTCAGTTCAGCCTCCCATACCGTGAGATATTTCGAACGGAGAAGATAGTAACCAGCACGTTAGCAATTATTGTTAAATCCATAAAGCACCCTAAGGCGGATAGTATTCTAACTAAAAAAATCAATCAACAATCCAAACACAGTTATAAATAAATGAAAATATATAGGTATGCGATTAAACTTTTTCAGATAAAAAGTTATTATGAGAGTCGCTCAACATAAAAACTTCGTCAAATTTTGTTTAAAATTAGTTAAATTACGTTCGTCTTGGTTATGTTTTTTTAAGGATTTCTAGTGTAAACTCACATATTCTATATATCATAATCTCACTAATGTTTTTTACTTTAAATACGGTATTAGAAAATACATTACCTACTTAAATAAGGAAAAAATAATTGTGAGAACTTACTGGTAGCAATGTCTTTCTCCTTGCACCTTTCGTAGAATGTTGACACGATAATAATATCTAAGTGCACGTGACATTTTGTCGTAGTTCATAGACAGGTGATTTTTCTGGATGCCCCACAGCTTTGCCAAACCAGCTGGATCCACGATCTTAAAAACTCCAGTTTCTCGGTTTTTCCATGCTATGTAATTAGTGTATCGTTGTGTCGGGTCATTTAGTAATTGCTGTAGAAAGTCCCATAATAATCTACCATCTGAAATTAATGGACATCGTTAGCATTGGCTTGTTTGAATATTTCCATACTATTTAAAAATCACTAATATTTTTTAATCTACATAACTAAACATTTTGGCCTCTTCTTATAGTTTTTTTTTATAGGAATATAACTTACTTGTATTTGATTCGGGTATATCGCTCGGGAAAAATTCTCGATGTTGTGTACGATAGTGAGAATGTTGTGCTGGGTGATTTTGCGGTGCTGGGCTCACTAGAGGAGCGTCTTTAGGAGAGCGCGGAGGCGGCGCAAATTGGGCTTCTTCATCTGAATCAGAATGATTACTTCCGGAGCTAGCCGCTTGAGTTGGTGCCGTCACAGAGGGTGCATATGTTGGTCCATAGTTCACTGCTTCCCCCCGTTGTGGGCTTCCTGAACTGTCTACAGATGGCGCAGGACTTAAAGTTACAGAGTTAGGTTGGGCAGCGGCTGCTGCTGCACTATGGAAGTGGTGAAATCCATCGACTGCCCAAGTCGGCGTAGGTGGGTGTGAATGCGGTGATGGCGGATATGGAGCAGCGCGCGCTGTTGGCGTTACAGGCGAAGAAGGCACTCTTCCTAAAAGTGCCGCGTCTCGTACTAACATTTGTAGCACGTTGTGTAATACATCTCCAGCGCCTGGACAACGTTCTCCCAAGTCTGTTTTCGTTAAGAGACACAGTGCCTTTCCTGGAAACAAATTTTGTTCGTTATGCTTCCTTGTTTTAAATGAATTGATTCCAGGGCCCTTACTACCATCTCTAAAAACCATGCAAGATCCAGTGAGTAAGCGAGACAGCGCAATACATGATGTAAGTGACATCTACCTTACTCAATCGTTCTTGTATGGTTAAAAGAGATGGTGGTAAGCCACCAGATAAATAATGGATAATATTCCGAAATAAAATTATTTCGGTTGTAATATATGCTTACCATTCATTTGAAATAAGTCCATATCAAAATTTGGTAGATCGAATTCTCTTTCACACCATTTAAGAAAAACTGCAACATCCTCTCTTGTCCATAGTCTTGGTTCTGGAGGTAGTCCAGCTGGGAGCTGAGCCTTTGTGTCACCCAAAGGAGAAGGAGGTGGCGGTGCCCAAGGCAAGGGATACCGCCACAGTAATTCTGTCGGGCTAAATGGTAGCGGTAGCCGCTCCATGCTTGGCCCCGACGGTAGTTGTAAGCTGACAACTTTCATTACGGCAATCTGTAAAAAAACAAATATTCTAATTTTATTACCTATACCTTTCATCCAGTTGTTTTGTGTGCAGTGTTCTGCTTCTTTCGATAAACGAGTAAATCATAAAAAATACAATTTGCCCTTTAACAGCACTGCAGGTTTTAAAGTTTTAAAAGGCTTTTTATTGTTATGTCATATGTTACATACATACACATACCTACCTAAGTATATAAATTCCTATTGCATCACTGAGATAGAAGCGTCACTTAACCTTACCATTCCCTACGCCTAATGTTTTATTATTCACTCAGATGAAGCCGTCAATTGTCAAAGTGTTAGGTCCAAAATTTTTGTTAGTTTTACAACAATTAACAACTTTATATTTGCATGTGTTTGATCATCAAACTTTGATGCACTACCTTGGAGTGACGGATATAACTATTCGAAAGTATAACAAGATTTACATTTACAGCTACTTTATATATAATAAAAATACTTGATATATTTAGCTATAATATTTTATTGTTTCTATTATATAACGTTTGATTTACGTGTAGGAAATAGATTTTCATAACTTATGTTCATGCGACCACATTAGTCGTAAACACAAGGACACATATAAATAAAATAAAATGACACATGGATTTACAAAAATGTTAAATTATTGTTTTCGTTTCGGCAAGTTTGATTAATAACACCAAATGTGGTGGTAAAATTTACGTTTTTCCTTTCTAATCAAAATAGCTATGGATTTGATACAAATTTTGACCAGTAGTACATGCCCACTTCATTATCCGTATACTATTATTTACCAATAATAATAAAATCCCCAATAATATTGACAATTAATGTTTTTTGTCTCTGAGATCTACATGACAATGGGACTCCGCATCTTAATTTGACAAAATTTTTCCTAGTAATAGTAAATAAAAAAGTCTAATTACATGTTCGGGTACAATAACATGTCATATGTAATGAAAGTTTCCAAGTAGAAGTTTATCAAGTAATCAATCACACTTAAACTTGGTGCGGTTGATGCAAAGTTATCATACTTTATTAAAAGATGGCGCTGCAGACATTTTCTATTTATCTGGACAAAGTTAATGCAGTTGAATTTTTAGCTAGAAGCTAGTTATAAAATAATGTGGGCTTATGTCGTATTTTCCCCCTTGCACAAAGAATTATGTGATAAATTTAGGGCCGTCACCTGCTGGTTGCAATTTCGGGAGGATGAATAGGACATTGTTACATTGCGAGGGAGAATTATTATTACATACGATTATACGACGTACCTAATCCGAGGGGGAGCATAAGGATAGAGAATAAAAATAATTAAAGGGTGCATGTGCACTTTCATTGTGCAATTTTAGGTGGAAATTAGAAACACTTGTTTTGGTGAAGAAAGGAGTCCGGTCTCCGGACCCGTGCTTCACTAAAGTTCTCCACATAGGTGAAGCACGGGGACTTAAAGGTTTGCTGAATTCCATCATAACAATGATAACGATGGTTTCAAATAAATGTTATTAATTAATATGTGTTGCTTGTGTCTCCGCTTGCTTAGCAATAAGTGTCATATCTGTATTAGCATCCTCATTATTTATGTGAATGAGTTTGCTGTTTCTATCGTGTCAATAATAAACTATAAGGTAAAGATGCAACATTCACATGTAAATTAATGATTGCGTGACCTTTCGCTTTTATAAAAGTAAATTTATCATATTACATTACCACCTTCTCCTTATTTATTTTCGCATTTTAAAGTTTACTAGGGTCATTAGATGCGATATTATGCATATTGAGAAACTCTGTGTTATCCTAAAACTTGAAGTAAATTTTATTTTGTGCCTAACCTATCGTATCCCTGAATTGTTTTTTAGGTATAATCTGTAGCTATCATTAATAAAATATCTTTACAGAACGGTCTTTCCATGGTGACTTAAATGACCATGACCACGTACAACAACTTGTTGAATTTATTTGGAGAGCGTTGCTCCAAGGAGCCATCACGTTATTTAGAGCGTTATTATTATTTCCGGATATGAACATCATACTTGGGCACCCAGTCAGCCAGCCACCTTATCGGGCGCGGTCGGAAATGCGTGAGTCCGCGATAGCGCGCTCTGCGATAAGCACCGCTACTTACCGGCTGAGCTGATCCGGAACTGGTTGCGTCGTCAAATCCTAAGAAGAGAGAAACCGGAGAATTCAGCACATGTACATCGTCACAACACTTGTAGCACAAAATCCAGTGTTTACAGAGCACCAGGCACACGCGTAGCAGCGGCGGTCCCTCCAAACGTGTCGTGTTACGGCACGCCGTAAACCAGCAGCGTATCTGAGGGATCGAGCTCGCAGACAAGCGTCGCGGGCAGCTCTCCGACGCGGACTGATGATGCGGTGGCGGCGCGGGTGGACGGACGAGCGCTCGCCGGCTCCCCTCGCTCCCTTCCTTCCCCTCTCTGCCGCTACACATACTGCCGAGATAACTTCGGGAGCCAGACGAAGACACAAACAAGCAAGACCCATTTTTAACTGAAAATATACGGTACGGATACGAGGCATGTTTCCGCAAACTGTTATCGGGATTGCTTGGTTTATGTTCAATTGTTCATATTATAAACGAGACTGACTTACGAAAAATACGCGTAATAATATAATTAAAAAGGAAGATTGCTGTAGACTGCCTTCTAGCTTAGGGCACGCGGAAGTGCTAGCTGTGTGGCAAAATTACGTCATCGCGCCAGTTTTTAATAACTCGCAATATTTCCTTATTTGTAGAGTAATTGCGGGTGCTACGTGTCCTATTTTTGTTGATTGAGTTGCAATATATTATATATATTCTTTGAAAATAATGCTTAGATCTAAAATAATTAACCCAATTTATCTAAGAATTAAGTTATGGACGTTTTAGTTCATGCAAATCTAAATTCTTAGGACTAACGGGCCAGTTTCAAGTAGGTATGCTGGGATTTATGAGACAAAGCACAGGAAATGTCTGAGTAGCACAGCCACGTTTCCTGGTACGAGTCTACGAGTTAAGACAATATGATCGTCAACCGGTTTAAGCAGAGTTCATTTAATTTCGGATTTCTTGCATGTTCGTGGGCCACTTGGCTGTTTTACGATATTTTATCTTCGGTATGTTTTACAACTGCAATCTGGTGAATCATGAAAGAGTGGTTTTCAGTGTATGAGTAATCATTAGCGGACTTGACATGAAGTCAAGTTTTAAATGTGTTAGTGTATACACGTAGGTCGCGACTCGCGATAATCTTGTGTGCCCTGGCTGCCGTCCCACTACCGGTTCGAGACAGAAATATTCGGCAGCCAAGACGGAAGTGGCCTCGGAATCTTTACCTGTTGCTCCCTTCGCCCGCCCCGCGCTCCCTGACTCTTTCTATCCCACTCCCACTCCCAGGTCTTTGTGGGTTGGTGCGGTGGCGGCACGCAGGCGTTCTTGTCGTGAAGTTATGTGCAGTAATTTTGAGAATAAAAGACTATGATGTTTGTCCATACGTGACCGTGACCGCAGAACTTGCCGCTACTTTCTTTGCTGACGTTTTTGTGTTGATGTCGATGTTTAGATAAGTGCTTACTTAATAGATGTGCTTATCTACAAGTACGTACCTATCTACTTAGGTACTTACGTTATAATTTTGAAATTTATAAGATTCAATTTTGATGTTAATTTAAATGAGATAACAGAATCCTAAATCGATTATGTTTGATAAATGATTAGGTACTTAATCATTAAAAGAATTATTAGAATTATTTTGGTGGGTTCTACTGCCACAACAGAATGCCGCTAGCAGTTGGACTCTAATTCGAACTCACGCGGAAGTGCCTGAAATAAATTCATTGCGTGAGCGCACGGTTTCTGTTCACCGGGCTGGTATTTGTGATCTTTATTAAATGCAAAATAATTTGCAACAAACGTAAGTATGAGTATGCATACCGATCGCCAGAGACATTTTTTTGTACAAAAACGTGTCTCTTTATTTTGTATGTTTTCCAGCCGTCTATTCCCGGTTGTTACCACTGGCTTTGTCGCCACTGGGGACCCGTGTTACTATTTTCAGGTAATATAAAATCAGCCTTTCTAAGTTGTGTGTCTGAATGTTATGGGTATTTAATTTTATCAACAAATATTTTTCGGTGACTAATACAAACAATATTTTTTTATATCAAAAAGAGAGGCTAAGATCAGTATCATACAAAGCTACGCTATGATATTTTCAAATCCTGAATTGACCGTTAGTGGCCGTTGTTAATTTATATTTGGACATTATCCTAAATTTTCATTTGCTTACTTACGTACACGTACATTATTTCTTACATTTTGTTTCTTCACTTTAGACATATTAAAAGTTAAAGTATCAGTTGCCTTCATGCGATTAGGAGGACGTTAAATATACAAATACATGGCATGAACCCTGTTTTTGATAAAATTCAAGACAACTGCTGTTTTACATATTAGAAAACCCTGCGCCTCTATATAAGACAACATAAAAACAATATATACTTACCTACTTATACGGGGAAATTGCAGTAAACCATACGAGTCTCAATTATAGCTACAAAATAATTAGAAAATTCTTCAGTATTCCGTGGTCGTGGTATCCATCCATCACGACACATTAAATACTCAAGAAGCTGAAAATGAACATGTTGATCCGTTTCAATTGGTCGGTTTAGTTGGTCAGAGTGGCAGGACAGACAGTCAACCCAGAGATCCTATCAGCCGCTTAAGGATATTGGAGGACAAGGAGATTATTGAAAAGACATCATACCGTACCTACTATTGTACTGTACTGTATTTGTTGAAGAATATAATGAAATATAAAAATACCATTCACCAATGTTTATAGTAGTGATTCTACTGAGAGCAGATAAATCTTAAAGACAATAAGAAATGGATGTATGTATCATCTAGTTACAAAAATGTGCTCAAAACTAGAAGTAGATTTGGTTATACGTAAACCAGACAGCGAGGCAAGCGAGCGAAGTAAGCATGCCTGTTGAATTCTTCTTCACCTGTCTATAGAAATATAATTATTCAACAGCTTTAATCTTCGTGTCTTATAGTGCTTAGTCTGTAAACTTCCAAAATAAAGATACTTTGTAACGAACGTTAATAGGAAATGGAAGACGTGGAATAGTTTAAGCCGGAAATTAATACACGCGGAAAGAGGAAATTAGGCAGGCACGGCCTGCGGGCGCCGGACGTGGGGGGTTAGGGAGGGACGCGAATTTCTGCTCAGCTTCCGATGGCTGCGGCACGGCAACGAACCCAGCAGAACTGTGATTCCGGTGTGTCCAATTTTTTCGTTAAAAAAATACATTTAGAATTAAATGTACTTAAAAAGAAGAAAAAACGAATTATAAAAATAGAACAATTTTTCCTGTTCATCATTCGGACACAAGAAGTGTTTGTTTGAAGGATGTTATCATCGTTAACAATATTTCTTTTCTTTATCAATAGAAATTCAAATATTAAGATTATTGTAGGGAAAGTGGGAAAGCATATGGCTAATTGGCCGGAAGTCTACACCGGATGTTCATAGCCGCCGATTTAAATTGCAATATATGGAAATGGCGACGCTTCCTGTGCGCTGACCTGGATCAAACGCATTCCTTATTATTCAAGTTTGTGAACATCAGTAACCGAAATAGAACAAAATGGTTACTGATTGTGTATAGTTTGTAATGACTTTATTGTAATAGTATAGTATTTGTAGACATACCTAGTTAAATGATCAACTTACTACGTTAATTCTACGTCTTTTATTTGTGAACATGCCGCATTTTCGCAATGTTTTCTCATAAACACTAGCTTTTGTTTTCTTTTTTTTTTAAATGTTATGTTTACGTATACACCTTTTTTTTTATTTACATGTTTTGGGAGTATTCCCAATCCCAACACAACAATCTAAAATCTTGCAACGTCTCAAGCAAGTCTCAACGCACTTCCGAGCGATCGCATACAACTCGCGACCCCGATTCTGCTGTTGTTGTTCATGAATTACATAATCAGGTGGAGCTCGAAACTAGGCAACGATGTCACGCCGAAAAATTGCGCCACTTAGCACAGCAGTAGACTAATACTGTTGAGAAATGCCTGTTCAGAACATCTTATCTCATAAAATCATGGCACATCTGTTTGTACTTGTAATTGAAATTGTAATTATGTGTAAGATAGCTCCTTTAAATATCGACAAAATTATCACTGTCACTATACTTACTTAGTATAAAACAAAGTCTCTTCTCGCTGTCTGTCCCTATGTATGCTTAGATCTTTAAAACAACGCAGTGGATTTTAATAACGTTTTTTTTTAATAGATTGAGTGATTCAAGAGGAAGGTCAGGAAGGTTTATATGTATATACATGAATTATATAGCATTGCACCATTTGCACCCGTGCGAAGCCGGGGCGGGTCGCTAGTAAGTAAATAAAGAACAGTCAATATATTACTTTTCTATGGAGAGAGATGATTAATAAATAATAAAATATGACCCTTCAGGCAGTAAATTAACTTTCACAATGGAATCATGTTCCTTAAATGTAGTAACATTTAGGGTTGTAAAATCTTACAAAGGAAAAAATACATGACGAATTTAATTTTTTCAATTTTCAAAGAATTTGGATACGCACGCAATGCGTTTTTTTTTAATCTATGTTTCATTCAGGTTTTTGTTTTGAATGAAGTGTATAAGATTGATTTTAAGTGACATTATGCACTTCTAAATAAATAATACCTATGTTATGGGTTATCTGACCGATTAACAAAGTAAAGTTTAATGTTGTTCATGAAAAAATAATCTTTATCATAAAATATGGATTTAGTTTAATGGGTAAATTGTTAGCATGCGACCTTTTCGTTCTCAACGTCGTTGGTAATTACGGTTGAAGAAATCGTCCACTTCCGCCGACCTCAGTCCATAGTGCAGCACTGCGCGCCTCGTCTTGTGGTCACGCAATGAAAATTACACAAATGATATAAGAGTCGCACGTTCTTAGGATTTTGAATACTTATTCAAATTATAACAAAGCATTGTTATCAAAATTTTAGTTCATAAAGCATATTTAACCTAAAATGTCACAAGACAAACTAACTTTTTTCCGTGTTCCTAATAGCAACTATTTGCCAAACTTGTAATAAGAATTCGACCTAAGGAACATTACGTAGAGAAAATCAGTTATAAGTAACAGACATTATGTAGATCATATATAAGAAACCGAAACCGACGTTATGGTGAATTATTTTGAATAGACAATTAATCCGTCCATGATTTTAACGAGAAACCCCCTGGGCGAGATTCTATACGCACAAGTGTCACATGACAAAGCGACCCCTCGGTTTGTCGAGATCGACGTGATCATAAAAAACCGGGTTGGGAATGCACCCGAATGGAAGAGGGCACACCAAATTGTTGTGATCTTGTGATAGAGAAGTGTTTTACACACTGTGAACTATAAAACAAAGTTGCATTGCATTTGTAGCGCGCAATTATTAATGAATTTTTTTATTAAAACTACAATACCCATTTTATATATAAAATGGCCAAAAGAATTATCAAACAATGCTATTTTTAATCGAACTTAAAAAACGCGGTCCTCAAATAGTAGGAATGGTTGCTTTTTTTAAATCTTTAATGGTGTTTATCGATTTCTCGAGGATGCCTAAGAATAGACCGATGTAGATATTATGATTTGTTCGAATGGAATTATACCGTGTGGTAATCACATCAGGATCTGTGGTAATGGGATCCTAGGATAATCTAAGAAACTATAATTTTTTTTGTGATTTATGCTTCTTCTTTATGAATAACGAAAGTTTAAGAATTTAGTCGAGACAAAGTGTATTTACTCATATTTTCTTAGGTCGAGAGGCGGAGGTGAGGATCAAAGAGAATGAACGCAATAAGTTCTTGTAAATTTTAAGGTTCATCTTATCATCCTAGCGCTTTCCGGTTTCTTCGGAGCCTAAGGTTCGCTTTCCTATTTTACTTTTCACGTTGCCTGCTATCATCTTATCCTTGTAGGTAGTAAGTCAATTGTTGGTCTATATCTTGCGCCGCGACATTAAGCCAGCATTTTATTGATCAAGGTTCTTAAAGGCTCCGGAGAAGCACATAAAGTTCCCAATGTAAATTGTCAGATTACATGACCACCATCGTAGGCGGTTTTCCAGAAGCTACAAAGCTTTCCCGGTATGACATGAATATAAGGCTGGCCTGAATAAGAGTGTCTTATGCGGTGTTTCTGCAAGAATTTACATAGCAGTATCGCAGCATTTTTATGCCTATGCTATGATAGACAGCTTTGAGTTGTGCCGCTCAAGCACGGGACCAGCCTCAATACTGTATAGAAAGACTGGCCTAGTGATGAAATAAGGTATACTCTTGTCGAGGCATTAAGTATATATATTTTTTGTAAATTGGTATTATTGTTTAATCGTCGGTAATTAAATAGTGTGTGGTGTGACTTATTGTCATAAACACTAATATAAAAGTAACTTCTGGGGGCTCACGTGGTGTCCCAATCGGGCCATGTGCGTGCGCTCCCACGCGAAGTATACGCACAAGTGTGCGCCAGCGCCATACAAAATACCTACCTACTAACTCGTATCGCCGACAACGTCCTATGTGTGAGTAAGCTGCTACTTCCTGGTACAACTCGAGAGGCGTTTTATTTAAATACCGCCTATGTGTGTGTATGCAATATTATATTCACTCACCTATATTCACAGCAATGGATGGTACACATATTATTACATTAATGACAAGTGTGTGCGTGTCAAGTCTCTTTAATCTCCATTATACTTCCTGATTATATGATTGTGTGCGTGAGCCACTTGTTTGAATGCTAGGGCGACTTTATCTCAGCGAGGGACCGAGTGCAGCGTCCGATTACTTTAGGGTAGGCTTGGATTGATAATTATTTTTTATCGACAAAAAGCACCCTGATATAATCATAAAAATGTTAAGTTAGGTTCCTATGCCAAGCAAACAAAGAGCTCGTGTTTACATTCTCATTGGAAACAGGAAGCATATAATCGGTTGTAATATGTCTCGAGACTCGAACACATACGGTTCTTGGTATGAAACAATACCGGTTCCGCTGTGTTTGCAAAACTGCCGCTTTCAGGAAGTGACCACAGTGATTGATTTGGTGTAACTGGGTGGGAACGCATAATATTTCGAAAATACGTGTCTACTACGAGTAAAAAGCATTATTATTAAAAAAATCCACTAAGTATTTTTGTCTGCATCGATATCGATAGGAAACAAAACAATGAAACCCTATTACGTGCACATGTAAATAGTACTGCAAGTGGACAGATGCGAATACTGAGAGCTAACAGTTTGCGCAATTCAGGAGGGTTCGGTAGTATCCCACAATTCTGTAAGAGGGAGCTATGAATTTTCACTGCTAAACCCCTGTCGCTCACATCTGTCGTCTGCATTAACCCTGGATTAGATATAACGCTATTGATTTCCACTATCATGAAGGGTTAAATTATAGTTGAAAATAAGTATAGGCACACATGTTATTTTTCGACAGTTTATACTTTGTAGCCTTTCCATTTGTAAAGAATGCAAGGATTTCTGCAAAAACAATAACAAAATGCCTTTATAATGAATGTTGGTAGATTCTACTAATATATACCTACTTAAGACGATTTTGAGACGATATATTGGTATAATCAAGTACTATGTCTCATATATTACAATCTCATAAGGATTTCCGAGCCCGAACTTAATAAACTATTATCTATAGGTACCTAACAATTTTATTTTAATAACGTCCCGAATGCAGATTTAAAATGACAACAAAATCTTGTCATTTTAAGTTTGTTTAATTTTCTTAACAAAAGAAAAATACAGTAAAGATACACTTTTAAATTTCCCTATGAATTTCGGACGTCATAAATGGATTGTGGCGCAGAACGGTGCAGTAATGCAATTAAGTAGTTTACGTTGTTCTTAGCGGAGGGATGCAGTGAGGGACACACTTGTGGGGTTTTCCCTACCGCCCGTTGACGTGTTGGCAGTTCACCTTCGATCTTTTTCCCTTGTTTGTTTGGATGTGCGCAATAATAATCATCACATATTACTACTAGCTAGCTTTGCGCCCGTGGTTTACCCACCCGTGCCGTGATGTTATTGTGAACTTGTGAAGTAACCTTTTGTCTTCACTTCAGTACAATTATCTATTTTGTGCTTATGCCTATAACCCTCCTCATAATATTAGTTAAGAAATCGGGTCATCACTAGCTTTGAAAATACCACCCCTCTTTTCCCGAGGGTTATGGGCCCATACGCACTGGAAAGCGTGGCGTGACAAACTCCTCTTCGAAATTGTACCTATGCAATTTGGCTTACACATAGAGTGGTAGGAATTTATATAGGGCAGTCAAAGGGCTGACATAAAACCGTGAGAAGAGAAAGATGATCAACCCTTCGTTATAGCCGCACAGGTGTAAACGCTCTATTCAGTATCCACGCCCTACGACCCAGCGACAGGTAGAATATTTATCTTTATTCCTTCTTTACTAAACACAGGTGCATCCCTTACGCAACAGTTTGCGTATACCTATAAACTGCATATGTGAGTGTAACTCCGCATTTTAAGCGTAAAATATTATTAATATCAATATAATCTTTTTATATTTATTATTTATTATAAAATCTGTTTGCTGTCTGCTTGTCTATTTAAAGTTATTCTGTTTATTAATCCGTAAATATGTCTTCTCGTTCCGTCTCACTAGTGTTTTTATGGACACATAATATCCTTTTTATTCTATCTTAGATTGGATGCTTACTGGCCTCCCTCGTATTTACATAAGTACTCTGCGCTCGCGCATTGCTAACATTCTTATTTATTACAGAAGTATTGTGCTACTGATGCAACTATTATGTCAGCTAATAATTTATTCACAAATGGCTTTTTTGTATTTGGTCGTGGAAATTCATTTCGGTACTTTTAATGTTTCGTGTTTATTGATTGTAGCACATTTCATTTCGGTACTGTTAATGTTTCGTGTTTATTGATTGTAGCACATTTAGTAAGGAACAGTTAAAAAATGTCATTTAATGATCTCGAATTTTTGAATAAGTACTTATATTAATTCCATGCCTAATTACTATAAGTATAATTTTTATCGACTAATTTCCCAACGAATATAAGGCAACATTATGTAGGTACTTAGCATTAGATGCAGACGCTTCCAACCGGTTATTCTGAAAAAACTTAGTGGAGGCCTAAGTCCAGCCGTGGACTTAGGCCTCCACTAAGGTGCTGAAATAAACCATAACATACATACACACCTATTTACCCACTCTAGTCCTGCATAAAGATTTAAGACAACTACCATTTACCTTATTATCGCAAATCGCCCACTGCGCTATTGATTGGTCGCAATTTATTAATTAAACATTACATATTATTTCATTCTAATGTTATTAACAGAAAAATTATTAAACCGTTTGCGTATTTTGTCAAATACCATTCATAATCTGGTTATTCATTTAAAGTTGTACATAATTTGAAATACAATTAATTACCAATAATTGTTTCCAATAAACTATCCTTTGACAGTACAGAAGCCAGAACTGATTAATGGTTTATTCAATTAACTAATGCTCTTTTCCGGTGAACATTATCTGCAATAATTGCTTTTCCTTGGAAGTCATAATTAATTTTTCGAATTGAGTTGTGTTCAGGACCAAGACTATGAAATTAGGTTTAAGTTAGATTTATACTAATACTAGCTGTTCCCCGTGGCTTCGCCCCGCGTGGGACTCTGTTATATTGCGCCCAAAACTAGCCTATGTTTGACCTCAGGTCGTTAACTACATCCTAACCAAATTTCATCACAATCGGTCCAGCAGTTTAGCCGTAAAGAGGTGACAGACAGACAGACAGACAGACAGACTTTCGCATTTATAATATTAGTATGGAAGTATGGATATGGATATGGATAACCAAGAGAGAGAGCGCTTATTTAGCGCGGAATAAACTTTGCAACAACTGTAGGTACCCGTATAAATATTTTATTATATTTTATTTTAGCATTTTAAAGGTACGAAATGTGTGCGAAGCTACAGGAAATAGCTAGTTATATATAAACATAGAACTTCTTACAATATTATTTTATGATTTCTTGATTTTTTTGGAATCTATCTTTTAAAAGATGCAAAATATCTTACTCAAAAACCTTTACTAAGAGATAAAAACTCATTTCAAGTGAGATTAAACAAGAGACGATGTTGTCATTACTAGTGATGCCACCCGTGAAACCTCGGCTTTGTGTAAAGTGTGAAAGGGTTCACTCGCTGACTCTGTGGGTTCACTCATTAGGAAGATTGCGAGGGCGCCATGCAAACTGCAAAACATTGTCTGTAGCACATGCGTTGTCACATTGTCTAAGCTAGCAAGACACAGTTCGCCACACTGTAGTTTCATGTGTTCAGAAAGGTTTTATTTTCCAACACAAAAAGAGACGGGGTAGTTCCTAGAGAAGAAAAGTACATTCGCGTTAAAGAATAGTCTTTACAGGGATGACACATCTGTCTGCTTGTAATGTACTGATAATTATTATCTCTACTCTCAAGACTAGTAATATAAAATAATACTAATCTAAAGAATACCTACTCTACGCGCGAAATTGAGATACTTATTTGACGTCAAGTCAAAGATATTCCACGGAAACAAAACAATGTGGTTTCAAAACAAAATACAAGTGCTTCCGCATTTTTTGTTATTGTTTTTTTTTTTGCTGTCTGACAGTGACCAGACAAGACTTATTGGTACGTAATTGTATACCTAATTGAAATCTAATTGTCGTTAACTCTTCCAAAATTGTTGTCATCCGGATATTGTTTAGCAGATTACGTCAGAATTCAGAATATTATGCTTTATGAGCCGACTAATGTCAAAATCACTGACGGCTATTAAATTAGTAAGTACGTACGAGTATGAACAAAGCCTAGCGCTAAGCGCCGCCAACACTCAAGCAAGTCTAGCCAAGATGGCATCGAGCAGGAAGTAAAGTAGGAAAACGTTCGAACGTCATTCAAGGTCGAATACGTCTAGTGTTTCACCATACATATATGCCATTACGTGGTATGTCGCTTCACAATTTTCTATTGTTTTTCAATTTGTTACGTCTTGGTGGATTTGGGAATAGGTACGCAATTTCTATAATTTATGTGGTAGATACGTATTTTGACATACTACTCTTTAAATTTTGCCTTAATTTGTCAAAGAGCAAAATAAACTTACAAGAACTTGTTTATATTTTTCTCGGTTGCATCCTCAGCTTGAGTTAAGGGCCATACCAAAGCTTTGCTGCATTTAAAAGAAGCTTTAAAGTTATTTTTTCAACTATAACTTGTATTTCTATTACAAAACCACATAGGTATTAAAAGTAAGTATCTACAATGAGCATTTTTTTACTGATCAATTACTATATCCATTCCACTTGTGAAACTTTGCATTAGGTGTATTATCTGATCCGTTCGTGGATATTTGCACTATTTAAAATGCCGTTCGCAAAATAAGTGTACAATCGGCTTGGCTGCTCCATTCAACATCAGGTAAGATTTGTGAGGTAACAAAAGAAACGAATTTTGTTCGGCTAAAATATTAACTTTCGTACAATAAGAAACATTATATTTCCAAGTACGAGGCACTTCTTCACTTCCGAACAATAGATTGAATAGGAAACGAAGTGGTAAACAGTGGTTCCTTTGGAAATCAGAGGCTTGGCGAGATGGTCAACTCCTTTGTTACCATTTAGTGCTAGGGACTTGAGTTTTAGTTCATGTTATAGCTGTATATACTTACATAGGTACACCTATTATATGATAGGCATAAATAAGATTAGACATATGCCTTTTTGCACATATATCTACGTATATAGTATAGATGAGTAGGTACGTACTTACCTACCTACTTCTGGGAACTCAAAAAGAAACGAAAACAATAAAATGTTAAAAGAAGTGATATAGTACGTCACAAAGTATTGTTGAATGAATGTTGTATGGAGTTGTGTCTGTCTATAACGACAAAACTTTTCGTTTAGCTCAGCAGATACTACTACCTACTTAACATAAAAGCAAATAGAAAAGTAATAAGTAAAAAGCTAACTTAGTACCCAAAGTGATATTTTCCACGCGAAAGAATTTTTTATATTCAATTGGGAATGTGTGGAATGTACTTTTTTATTTCCGTGTATTCTTTTTTTTTCATTTATTTTGTTTAAGGTTGGATCAGTAAAAAAATGGGCCCCTTTCGACACAAAATATAAAACGGTTTGTTTGGTTGGTATAAAAAGCGATCATAGAAAATTGTGTGGACGTGTGTTTGTTTCCTATATGTTATTTAGCAACATATGTACCATTGTTATTAAATGACTCATGATCAAATGATGAAATATCTTGATTTGGAATCTTTTTACATTAGGGTGCATTAGGATTTGCATAAGAGAATACCTATATATCATAGCTAAGCTACTTCATAACTAAATAAATAAAAAAACAAGCAGCTAGCTAAAACGTTAGATGATGCACAAAAAAAAACGAACCAAATCTGTTCATATTATAAGCAACTAGCTTTTGCTTGCGGCTTCTCACGCGTAAATTTCCTTTGAGAACAGTGCTTTTTCTGGGATGAAAAGTACCTTATGTTCTTCTTACTTCTAACAATATATATGCGAAATTTTAGAAAGATTAGTTCAGTAGATAAAGCGTGAAGAGGTAACAAACAAATAGACAAACTCACCTTCACCTTTATAACTAGTTAGTAACATCAGGATATATTTCTTTATATAATCAATAAACAATTGCGTTTAGAAATTTCGTAGAAGGCTAAACGACCTTTAATAGGATATCAAACATTTTCTTTACAAAATATGGAAGAAGTGAGGAAATAAAAGTTCAAGAGCTTTATGGGTATTTCATTATTTCATCGGGACAATTGTGTCCCTATTGTACCCATTGGGCTACGGACGGAATGGTGAAGGGGCTATTTAGTCCAGTCACATTGTCTCATAGACGCCGGCGTTTTCGTAAATATAAGTACGCTTTAAAGCAGACAAGGACCTCATACATACCTCTATTGTATCCTCAATGATTTTGAAAAGACTTTTGTACCTTAAATATTATATTTGTTTAAGGAAATTCAATTACACACTCGTCTTGCTTTTAGTTTTGTCTTCCATTGGGTCGATATATTATAAAGTATAAAATTTTTGTGCTGCCTATGTGGTTATAAAAAAAAAACTTACATCAAAGAATCAGATCAATATCATAAGTGCTTACTTATACCGACATAAACTTAGCCGACGTATTGTCTGCGCGCTTCACCACATCCCAAAGGTAGATATCTGAACGTTATAATTCCGGAGAGCATTTCCATAAAAATGATTCCTGATCGTTATCTCAACGAACAGGTCGGATTCTTTTTTTCGTGTGCATCATTTATTATCTTTAAGGGTACAAAAAATGGAAGGGTCTTTAAAGCGCCGCGGTGTCCCTTCTAGGAAGCGGGTTTGGATTTATTTGACACTCATCTGTGAGATATAGAGCAAGCACGCCAGTCGAGGAACTGGACAAGGTAGTTCGTCGAATCCGGATTCGACCAATGGAGTGTGGACAATGAGGTGTGAATGTACAATTTTACAAGATTTCGCATCAGATCATAGATAGGCGCTTATATAGATTGTGTCACTGATAACATTTAAGTACTTACCGCTTTTTTTATTTTTATAGTTAATGACTCTTTCGATGGGGAAATATAGTTTCATGATTAATAAGATAAAATGTCAGGCTTAAAAGCAATCAGTTAAGCCTAAGACCCCAACAGGGAAAATGCAAAGGTTAGATATAGAATACTGCCATGCTGGTCTGGGAGAAAAAGAAAAACATAGAATGTACCAGCTGCTTCTCTTCCCGCGCAAGCCGTAAAAATCGTCTGAGGGAATCGCCGAATGGGGAAATCATGACATAGGCGATGCGGCTAGCAACCTATCACTATTGATTTCCTGTTTCAACTACCATTATGCTAAACGTGGCCTAAGGTCTTATGTCCCTAGGCTCTGTCTACCCCGCATGGGATAAAGACGTGATTATATGTATGTATGTAGATATAGAATACTTAGTATAGAAAAACTCTTTATTGCACCAAACAAATGTATACATATTTTTTTTTTACTAGGTTAGGTACAAAGGTGGACTTATCGCTTTTGCAATCTCTTTCAGTCAACCTTAGGGTGGATGGAAAAACAAAATATGAACAAATCAAAAGGCGATGGATATAAGTAATATTAATTTAAGTAGGTCCTACTTCACTACCTACTTCTTGTTTCAGGAATTCTTTTGCTGCTTTGCCGTTGTGTTTTTATCGATCCGCATAAGGCTGTAAGTATTGTTAAAAGGATTTCGTGCGTAACTGTACCTACTTTTTATCTGGGATTACTCTACAGGTAGTATAAATGCAAGGGTTGATACATTTCATTTTTCGCCTAACTCAACGATGTCTTAATGCTTATGTATGAAAGCATCATTAAACATGATATGGCGACCGTAGCGTATAACCGTCGTTATGCAATTTCCCACAGGGCCTCAAAGCAAATACCATCTTTTGAACCGAAACACAATAGCAGGGCAAGAGTCAGGTAAAGCGTCTCTCTCCATGGGGTTCCATGGCAGGAGTTTTATATTTCCGCTTCTTTGTCAAGAGCTTGAGGCCAATTAATAATTTCTCTGGATGACCGGAGTCATTGTCATTTTCCTCCGCCCCCACTACCATATAAACGACAAGATTGATGAACTGGCTGCAATTGTTGCATTTTTACATTTATAGACTGCGTTTCGCGTTCGGGTTGTCCTTATTTTTTTCGTATATTGTGAATTTTAATCAAAATAAACTATTCTTTGTGTGAGTCTTGATAGCCCGGCGTCGGCGCTGACTGCGACAATCTAACATTATTAAGATAACTTCAATGTACAGAACGAACAATATATTAGTCAGATGTAAATAAAGTATTTCTGGTGTTTAGATAACGTATTATACGGTTTTTGTACCTATATTTACGACTTCACGTTTCACGTTTGACGTCAATAGCGAATCCAATATAACAGATAATGTCACCAGTTTAAAAATCATAAAATAATGAAAACAGGACATACCTGCATTGACTAGAATAATGTGTTTCCAATCCATATACATTTGACTTTTGACTGTCGTATTGTTAGGTAACACAAAAAAATTACGAATCTTTCGCTCACTTCTTTAAAGGATTCATATTTGGTCCTACGAGCTGGATCGTCATCTTGTCCGCGGTTCGCTGTCAGTATTTCCTGTTCGCGGAATTATATTCAAATGTATGCATACTTTTTGTCGACCAGTTTACGTACGACCGACGACGACGCTCGGACTACACTATACCTATATAATATATACCTTTATTACAACGAACATCATCTTATAAGCAAGCAAAATGTTTGACTGGTAAATATCCTATGGAAAACCGCGCAAACGTTTTAAAAAAAAATTACATATGTTTTTTTTATGTAAAACATTTACTTAAAAGTGTATAAAATATATTTTTAATTAAGAGAATCCAATTAGATGAGACAAAAATTGAGAGTGATAAAAAATGAATATGAGTAAATATTACTGAACCTAGGTTTACAAGCAAGTAACTCTTGGGTTGCGATTTGAATGCACAGAAATTTATTGTTAGAAAATAGGTAGCTTATGATCATAATGCTGGGTTGATATGTTGCCCAACAATCCGCAACAGTTCACGGTGTACGGCCCCTTCCAGCCCGCTTGTTAAGTGTCACCCGGGGCCGCTGCCGCCGTAGCGGTCCCGCTTGCACTCTACTTATGTTTTTAATTGCAACTGTTGACGCTGACGCACCGTGGAGTCAGTTAGATGAACTAGAATGTTGCTATGATTGTCACATCGCATGACCACGTCCTTAAACTTTTTCTCATAATCGTATACCTTCGAAATCGTACAGTTAAAATAAAACGCAAATAATAATAATAAAGCTTTATTTTATTCCATGCATGTATAAATGCAGATACAAAAAAGAAGTTAGAATTTTTAACAAAATAATTAAAATCATCAAATCATTTAAATTTATTGAATCAATCATCAAATCAATTTGGTTACAGATTTTAAATTTTAGTTTTTTTTCACATTTGTGATATATTGAACAGATTGTAACATTAAATTGATCAAATAGATATTTAAATTTAATTTTATTAGTATTCTATATTTCTATATTATGTTATTAGTATACTAATGTAGCATGCAATTCTCTGCGTGCATTCCTTTCGGGTGTGTCTATATTTACCTAAAAGGCAAATATAGAATATCAAAATCGAATATAATCTACACAATCCCAACTTTGATGTGATCTGAGATCCCAACTAATATTATAAATGCGAAAGTGAGTTTGTATATTTGTTTGTTTGTTACCTCTTCACGCGCTATCTACTGAACCAATCTTCCAAAATATTTGCATACACATAATTAGAAGTATTTTGAAGGATATAGGGTACCTATTATCCCAGGAAAAAGCACTATGTATTCCCAATGGAAGTTCACGCAGGCGAAGCCGCGGGCAAATCTGGGAAAATAATAAAAGCGAATTTTTTATATAAAGCTCAAATATAATGTTGAGGTCGCTTATTTGATGTAGTATTTATCTTAGAGCTCGAGTAGTTTATATTATTTATCAGATATGTAGTGTAGCTTTTTGATCCTATTATTGGTGTGGGTTCTCTGTTAAAAAGATTACGGAGGTCAGAAGGCAGTGGTTCCATTGCAATAATCAGCGCCGTCATATCAATGACCATTATTAGAGCAAACTCTGGGCTCTAAAGCGCAAATTCTCAGCGACATCCTCAGCATTTACGCTAACAGGCTGAGATGAAAAAGTGTAGCTTAAATTAAAATGCATGCTTCTCACAGCTGTTAAATGTAGAATTTTGTATTACATTACAGTAAAAGGCAAGCGTTGCTAATACGACAGTTACTTTTTTTTCTAGGTGCTGCATTGGCTGCGGGCGCCGACGTCTTGCGCTTGCGCCTGCTTTGGATCCGGGTCATGCGCGTCACGTAACGGGTGCGCTGATAACGGGCAGACCTGGGCTAGGTCGCGCAGCGGGATGAGCTACGCGGAAGCGGGATCGCAGTCGATTAAAGCCTACGCAGTTGCTGTGCCGGTTAATGCCAATATGTTTTGCTTCGACTGCCTTTTAGCTTGTTTATTTTCTACGGTGTGCTTAACTATTGCTGTTCTGCTTTTATAAATACTACTGCGATGTTTTTAAATTCTTCAATTAGTTCCTTGATATTGCTAATGTAGTATTTATTAATAATGATGGTTCACCTAATGCCATGACCTGAAGCTTCGATATTTGTAGGTAGAGACATCTAAGTATTAAATAGTTTAATTATTATCGCTATAATATACACATTACTATTATTTATTAAGTAATATAAAATTCCCATACATCCGTTACGTTTATACGAGTTCGAAGTGTGTCTCTGGAAATGTAGATTCCATTTTGCCATATAAATCCTTTTCAATTCGTTCAAACTTAATGCATTGGTTTAGATTTGATTCGGTCGTTGTTTTGTTCATTAATTGTGTTATTTAACAAAACATGGTTCACGGTTGGACGATGCGCGGCGCGGCGCGGTGAAGGCGAAGAAAGCAAGTTCACTGCCACGGCCGCGCGGTGCGACAACCTTGCCCGGCTACTCGCCGCCACTGCCTTCATATTGCCAAAATATACAGCCAATTTATTTATAAATTCAACTTTTATTAAATCACTAGAGAATATATAGTCATATATTTTTATCTGTAAAGCGAAAGGTCACTTGAAAGTTTGCCAAGCGCGACTCACATTTGCGAACCGAGGTCTTGGATTCCAAATAATGCAACTCTCAGCATATAGCGGCAATAGAAATACATGATCTATAAAATTTTTAAAATTTCTAGTCTACGTCGCAACAGATAAACTCGCTGACAGACATACAAAAGACAGAAGAAGGTTAGCAATAGAGTCCCGTTTATAGTTTTT
This sequence comes from Apomyelois bistriatella, assembly GCA_947044815.1. Classification (NCBI taxonomy): domain Eukaryota; kingdom Metazoa; phylum Arthropoda; class Insecta; order Lepidoptera; family Pyralidae; genus Apomyelois; species Apomyelois bistriatella. The sequence continues at coordinate 8,526,628 of OX345693.1, forward strand.
GAAAGGAAATTTATTTAAGACTAGCTGTTCCCCGCGGCTTCGCCCCGCGCGGGACTCGGTTATATCGCGCCCAAAAGTAGCCTATGTTGACCTCAGGTCGTTAACTACATCCCTGCCAAATTTCATCACAATCGGTCCAGCAGTTTAGCCGTGAAGAGGTGACAGACATACAGACAGACATACAGACAGACAGACAGACTTTCGCATTTATAATATTAGTATGGAAGTATGGATGATACCTTGTTACAAATTGCAATATTGGTTAAAACATCCACTTTTAACTGTTTTGCAATTTGTAACTATAGGGAACTTTAATAATTTAATATGATTAAAATTTACTTCAGATCCAGAACCTTAATTACACAAAAGGGATTTTTGATAACTTGTGTTTTCAGTGAATAATGATTTTTAACTGACGGTGGCGCTAGTGTTTACCAAGGTATCGTCTTAATCTATGAAGCTGAAAATTATGGGGTTAAGCAAAAGATGTAAATAATAAGATACACTTATTTCAGCTTACAAGGAATTTCGTTAAACTCCTGCGTGAGCGGAGTTTTGGGCGGCTATTAGGTAGTAATGATAATGAGACGATAATTTTCTGCTTATAAGTACTTATTTACCTGTAAAAGTTTTAGAAATGTAGTAATTGTAAATATAATAAAAAACAAGTGTCAAAATCGTGTTATTAAGTGTGCCGATCCAAACTGGATATTTAGGATCTATCGAGTTAAAATGTTTTTGAAAATTTATAGAGCATAAGGTACAATAAACTTAAGAAGCATTCTCAAAACGATTTAAATAACAAGCACTCAAAGAGGTGAGGTGGCTTTTGACAGAGATCTCGAGTCGGTTAATAACGGAAGCAATTAAATGAACTGAATTTCTTATTACTTAAATGATCGCGTGGTTATAAAAACGAATTCAATAAACGTGTACATTAGCAATAGTTGTCGTAATATAGTAGGTTAACATTAGAATATTATTATCACATTGTTAAAGTGGAGTGGAGACGGACCTGGTTTGTTATGCAAGAGCTCTATTATTTATATATGTAGGTACTATATGTACTTATACTGTACTTGTATAGGTGTTGTACTGAAGTAGAAGTAAAAGTATGTTGGGAACAGAAGCTGGGGCACTGCACCGTTGCTTGTCGGAATGTTTATGAATCCGGTTCAAATACCATATAAAGTATACTTGTTACTCTTAGATCCTACATCATCCCGTTACGTTACGAAATAAGCGACAGCACCTATTTTTAAACAGGTCAATACATCAATTAGTACGCAATAAGAACTTAATTATTCCTAAATATAGCCTTATTATTAGATCATCATCATTTCAGCCTCAGGCTGTCCACTGCTGGACATAGGTCTCCTCCAGGTATTTCCAAAATGACCGGTTGTAAGCTTTTATTAGTTACTTTTGATGATTTATTTGTGGTTTTGATGTCTGTGCTAACTAGGGTTGCCACCTTTTTTTTTGCAGTTAAAGTACATTGGTTATTATAGGTAAGAAAAAAAAGTACATACTATCAAAATAAAGTATAATTTATTTTTCTTTATTATTATGTTTAAAAACATATTTTTTATTGCTTTTTGCAATTTGTATCAAATTAGCATCTTTACTAAACAATTGCACAGCATCTTTACATTCTATATTTAAATTAAAATAAATAAGTAATTCATTTTTTATCAAATTCAGAGACGCTTTGTTTCTTTCGTCTCGCCATTTTCTATTCATCACAGAAAAAACTCTTTCTGTGAATGCTGACGTGGCGGGAATCCATACTAATCCATACTTCCATACTAATATTATAAATGCGAAAGTCTGTCTGTCTGTCTGTCTGTCTGTCTGTCTGTCTGTCTGTCACCTCTTCACGGCTAAACTGCTGGACCGATTGTGATGAAATTTGGTAGGGATGTAGTTAACGACCTGAGGTCAAACATAGGCTATTTGGGCGCGATATAACAGATTCCTACGCGGGGCGAAGCCGCGGGGAACAGCTAGTAGACAATTAAAATGAAATTACCTTATACAAGTTTAAAAAAATATCATCACTCTTATTAAATACCTGCTGCCATTTTTATGCAGTTGATAGTTCTGTAAAACCCTTTTAAGTACATAATTGATTAGGATTAGGTTGCGTTCAGAAATTGTACCTAATTGTACAAAACTGTGCTTGAGTGATGTGGCGCTGGCGAGTGGCGACATCGATTCAGCACTAAATCACCAATCTATAAATTTCGTTTAGCAAATTCATGACTAAACTTTTCAAAATCTCAAAGAAATCAAATCATGCGAAATAAAGTATTTTTGTGAACTTTATTGTTCTCATAAAGTGTAGAGTACAATTATCTGAAATAACGTAAAATACTTTATAATAAAGTACGGGTGGCAACCCTAGTACTAACCCGCAATGTAGTTGAAACGAAGAAGTTACAAATTAGCGACTCTACAAGTAACATGGGGACTTGGCACATCCACATCAGAAGGTCTGACGATTTAATTATGGTCGCAGCGGATTAATTTGGGAGGTCTATGTCCGCTCCAATCATGATATATAAGGCAAAAAGCAAGAATCAGTTAAACTGCATGTTATCAAAATATTGTATGTGTGCGTATTGAGGCGGATGGACTAATAATTTAGTTATCAGTGATTCATAATGCAACGATATTGTTTCATCACATACAGTGCGAATTATAAAATAGATACTCATTACCCACAACTATTATATATAATAATTCTTAGACGCTCTGACGCGTTTTTAATGGCTGTAGGTTACGAGTGATGAATATAAATGGCAAAGCTGTCATAATGTTATTGAAAACTAGCTGTTGCCCGCGGCTCCGCCCGCGTGTAGTTCGCTTTTCGCTTAACCTGTGGAAACTACAACTATCCAGACCTATAGTTAAATCTATAAGTAGTATCCTATTCCCGTGCCAATTTTATAAAGCCATTAGCCATTGCTACGATATCAAACTAAAAATATTAACATTCATACTATCACATCTTTTTCTCTAAAAGAGTAGACGCAGCCTATTACAGGGTCATTAGAACCTAACTCAATAAATAGTGTTATGTTAGTTAAATTAGACCTTACGACACGACCGTATGTTCCGTCGAACAACAACTGAACTGACTTGCTGGTTTGATTATTTTTTAAACCAAAGCCAAACCAACCAACTAATCAATTCAAATAGCTTACAATACTATACAACAAACGACCGATAAACAAACCAACCAATAGAACTAAATAAACAACCAAATTTTTTTTGAAATAATTAAAATTAATTGCTGGAAAAATTTCAATCTGCTATAATACCATATGAGAAAAAAATAATTAAATTAACTTCAGCGCCATCTATTGATATTTTATGTAACTAAATTATACGCCCACACACATTCAATGTGTTAATTTTTTAAAATTTAATAGAGACTGCAGTGTGTTTTTGTCTTCATTGATATCGATAAAACAAAGTAGAAATTGTAGCTTTATCTATATTAAATACGTTTATGTAAACCGGATTCAACTCTGTAAAAGTTTTGAAACAGTGCTAGAAGTAAACTTCAATTGACCATAACTTCTTTTTCCCTTAACCGATTTTGACAAAACAAAGTTTTGACAAAACTGTTGAACGTATATGTAATCCACCTGTGAAAACCGCGTTCGAATCTGTTGAGTAGTTTTGAAGTTATAACGTACCAGACATACAGAAAGACAGACAGACAAAAATTCCAAAAATTGTTTTTTTTGGTTTCTGTTACACGTCTTTCTTTAATCGCCCCGTATCAGTTTTTTAGAAAAATATTTAATGTACAGACATTCAATTTTTACTGTCCGATTATATGTAAAGATAGATAGATAAGTACAAAATCCATATCCATACTAATACTATAAATGCGAAAGTCTGTCTGTCTGTAACCTCTTCACGGCTAAACTGCTGGACCGATTGTGATGAAATTTGGTAGGGATGTAGTTAACGATGATTAATTAGAGATGATTTGATTTGACTCAAATTTTGTGAATTGACGTTTTTGAAAAAAATGCTGCTGTGGAGTTTGTGGCGCCACTTCTTCTCCACTTGCGCTTTGGAAGTGGTGGTAAACTTAAAATAAGTAACAATTGACGTCAATAAGTGATAAGAATATCCTATATTGAAAATAAACAATTTGAATTTGAATTTGAATTTGAGGTCAAACATAAACTTTTGGGCGCGATATAACCGATTCCCACGCGGGGCGGAGCCGCGGGGAACAGCTAGTACTTATATATTAACGGACTTAACGCTAAGAGCGTTCTCTACCAGTTAACCATTTGATTAATCTTCTTTTTCAATGTCGTCAATGACAAACTATTAGATATGATTTGTAAGGGGTTGCGATATCGTTTATCAATGAATTTATTTGTTTCTTTTCAAAATTATAAAAAAAAGTAAGAAAATAATTCTAGAAAACAAATAAAACACGAAATCATAAAATTATTGTTTGTGACAGGATTCGATCCAGGTACTTTCTTGAAACATTTCTTTACTAAAGTATTAAAAAATTCTTAAAAATTAATACAAAACGAAAAAAAAGTAAATAAAAAAAGTAAGTAAAAAAAGCAAGTAAAAGAAAGTAAGTAAAAAAAAAGTCATCTATAGCAGGATTCGAACCCTCGACTTAAAAATATGATCTACGACCTCTACCGATAGGTCATCATACGTTGCTAGAGATTGGCGAAATTTCAAATGGGATTTGTCTATAGGTACGCAAATTCGCGCCATCTATTGAGATTTTATGTTACTAAATTTACGATCAAATTCAATGTGTTATTTTATTAAAATTAATAGGGGCAGTGCGTGTTTTCGTCTTTATTGATATGGATAATAAAAAGTAGAAATCCTAGCCTTATCTAAATTAAATTAAACGTAAGTAAACGCATTAAAAGTTTAGAAGCAGTGTTTGAAGTAAATTTTCAATCGACCATAACTTCTTTTTCCCTTAACCGATTTTGACGAAACAAAGTTTTGACAACGCTCCTAATCATATGTAATCCAACTGTGAAAACCGCGTTTAAATCCGTTGAGTATTTTCGAAGTTATAACGTACCAGACAGACATACATACATACATACAGACAGACAAAAATTCCAAAATCTGTTTTTTTGGTTTCTGTTACTCCTTTTTAATCGCACTCAATCAGTTTTTTTGAAAAATATTAAATGTACAGACACTCGCATTTTAGTGTCTTATTATATGTATTGATGAAACTACTTGCACATGACCAATACCAAATTGGGTGCCTCCAAATGAGGATCTTCCGTTTCGCTTTGATTGTAAATAGTAGCGCACATCACACATTCATGGAGGCGCCTGGTGGCTTACCACCATCTCTAAAAACTATGCAAGATCCAGTGAGTAAGGGAGATGTCGCCTTACATCATGTATAGCGCTGTCTCGCTTACTTACTGATCTTGCATGGTTTTAAGAGGCGGTAGTAAACCCCCTGGTGGTTGAGGTAATAGAGATTTGAGATTGTGAGTTCGCTATGATAGAAAAGATCATGAAGTAGATCAAGTTTGAGTAAACATTTATGTTTGTCAAATTAAATACCAAATTACCTTAGTTTGTGACTCCCACGGTTACGTAAGGCTGAATCATAGTCCAGAAATGCAGTGAGCAAGTCGGAGCCAGCCATCATACGTGAATCAGCGCGACCGGATACAGCGCCATGTTGGCTTGCTGCCGCCATGTTTATCGCCACACCGGAAGTTGCGCGTGCGTCTAACGTCTTTAAATTCCATTAGTTGTCATCACAACATCACAAGGATTTTCTAGGTACTATTGAAGCTAGCATTTGTAAGAATTTTGAAAAATCCGTTTGTAGCCGATTAAAGGAAAATTCTAAGTTCCAAATCTCATTTTTCTAGATTTGTAGATTTTTATTGTATTGACAGGTCAGCTAATTAGGTTCAAATTATAAAAAAGTAAAAGGATCCATAAATACATACCTAGACTAGACCGAAAGCTTTATAGCATAAGTAAGTTTGAAGAAATTATTAAGTGTTACAACTATTTTTTCTGGTTTGTCCAGGTATGATTTAAGTTCGACGTTTGAAGATGGTAAAACTTCTATAACTCACAGAAAATATTGATTTCTTCTAATGGTGAAGTATAAGAGTCGGAAATATTCGGCAACTATTTCGAGCGACGACGTTTTTCCGTTTCATGGAGACGCCCGGAGTTAATCATATACTTGACGACGCTAGCCGTTGTATTTATAGAGAAAATTGCTTTGGAACATATTTAGAAACGCGTAATTTTGTCTGGGCAGTTGTTTGTGGCGGCCGTAGAATGGAATGCGCATCTATTACCTTCGCTTCCGCGCGTAAATATCTAAATGTCTGGTCAAATGAGACCATGACGTCCAAGACTAATTGTAAAAGTGTATCTTGTAAAGAGAGAGAAAAAAACAGGAAAGTACTTTAATATGTTATGTCTATTATGCTTACTCGGCTAAATAGCTGTACCGATTTTGATGAGCTTTAGTTCCCGTCGTACCGTATGCACCATTTAGGCGATATTTACGAGATCATTTTATAAGTATTTATGTGCTCCATATTTTTTATAACGAATTTTGAAATATTGAACTCTCTTTTACAAGAAGGAAAACACGATTGAAATGAAAAACCTCGACAGAATACTTAAGAATCCAGTAAATACGTTAATAAACATGAATAATGGCAATGGCAAAAATAATAATTTTAACTGCAGTAAAATTTTGATTAAAATGATTGATATTTGATTTAAAACTAATTAGGCAAAATCGCCGAACGCTGTCCCTTTTTAACGCCACGTGCGCCTCTATACGGTATGGTCAAACATTGGCTACTATTTGGAACACTATAACCGAGTACTATACGGGTGGAGCCGCAGGCAACAGCTAGTTAATGTTATAATAATGCATTTTATTTCCGTGAAGAACAACAATGTAGTTTAAATCACCTAAAGTATGTATACTCTTGCCTTTATTTTTAACAGACTTCAAATAATGTTTTTTTTTCAAAAAACCGACTTCCATTTGTTTACTGAGGCCAAATTGAACTTTGACAGATTAGAAAACTCAAGCACCTAGGTGTGCAGGTTCAATCGGCCTAGTACTCACATTGACTAGAAAAAACGATAATGGTGGTACTTGTGTCCCATTTTTAAAACAATTATATATAGACAAGGCATAAAGGGTCGATTGACCACTTTGATACCACAATGTGCAGAGTTAACTGAGCTTGTTAACAATACGATATGAATTAATAAGGAAAATTAAACGTTAGGTATAAACCATTACAGCAGCGGCCGTGAGGGAGTTTAAAAAAAGCTAATACTGGGGCATAACGGGTCAACTGACCTTGCAAGAAAAGTACCTACTCCATTATCAAGCAAGCAACTTGTAAAATACGAAAAATAATACGTAAAATAAAAAAATATGCTAATTTTATTTAATTTATTCCAGTTATTTTGATATTAAAACCCAAACCCAACTTCTGCGTCGATTTTGATAAAATTTCAATAGGACCAAATTAAAAGACCACTCGAACAAAAAAAAATATTTTAACTATACAGGAATGATATAATGGTAACAAACAAAAAATAATATTCAGCCGAATTGAGAACCTCAACTTTTTTGGAAGTTTTATTCATTTATTCCCATACATGTGCATAATCTTCTTCATCGTCGCCACTTCCAGTTACGCGGGTCGGCTTTTCTAATCATGCGGCGTCGCCGCACTGGGACCACGTCTAATGCTACTACCACACTTGGCTATTCGCGTATTTGCCAAAACATTTGACGAATAAGCAAAGTAGGCAAATAATGCAAAAGTTTTGGCAAATGCACCGTCCACACTTGGTCAAATAGGCAAATATTCGTATACAACGTAGAAACAACCGGCGAAAAGTGGAATTTAGTTAAAATGTGAATAGGTTAAAAAAAATGTTTTCTCGTTTTCTCTTTAGTTCAATTGTTCGTAATATATCAACTAACAATTACACAAAAAAAAAACCAAGTTATTAATTCGTTATAAAGTATTATTAAACTTTTTACATTTATCTACATATATTTTTGAGCTAATTCTTAACTTGTTCTTAATAAATCAACTTAATAAATATTGTTCTTATAAATCAGTGCCATTTGTACCATTAATGGTACTGTCCAATGGTACAGATAGTCCGGCGGGAATAAATCAACTAAAACAATTACACTACAAAACAAGTTATACATTCATTTTAAAGAATAGGTACTTTTATCTAGAAGCGCAAAAATATTTAAAAAAAATTACGTTTCTCTTCATATTTTTTGCGCTAATTCTTATCTTGACGAGTATACCGATACTCGTACTCATAATTATTGAAGTTCCGAAAGTCTCGGAAACTGCATTGTCAGACGGAATTCCCGGGAGCAAACCCTGTGGCGTAATGGTTAACATGCCTGTCTACCCAGGAGGTCCCGGTTTCGATCCCCGGTCAGGTCAAGATGAAAATTTATATTTTTCTGATTGGCTTGGATCTTGGATGTTTGTTTAAGTATATTATGTATTTGTTAACTTAAGACACATGATAGCATCGTTGAGTTAGTATCTCATACTTTACGAAATATTCAGTTTTTACGGAAGGTTATTGATTAGGCTTTATAAAGTTAGTGTATATTTATTACTTTTAAAGTCAAAGCAATCAACGCATTATTACGTTTGACTAGAGGGTGAGCAGGCGCACGGAGGCTACGAAGGAATGTGGTCGGGCGTGCGGGTATACCGGTACGGGGAGAGGGACACGGGCGGGAGGTTGAGGGACAAAGGCTCTGAAACTGGTTCTGCTTCCTGTACGTGTCGGATGTCCTGCGGCTTCCTGCCCCCTCTCAGGCGCTGCCACGCAACGGGTTACCAGACAGGGCTGTTGATACAGAAATATCTAATTGGTTGATAATGTAGTTGTGAATTTTTAAATCTTATTCGTTCAAGAGCATGATGTACATATACAATAGTACACATGACATTAAATATGGATGATGCGAAATTTAGAAATAGACAAAGATCAAAAGAGAACGGTTTGTTTGAGTAGCAGGAAGGGATATTTTTTCGCATAATACCAGATTGTTAAAAAGTAACTGAACAAAGTGGAGAAAGAATGTGATTTGAAATTTGTAGGCATAAGTTTACAAAAATCAATAGTAATGTGAACGCAGCAATGTTAATGCAGAAAATTTTTAAGTCAGTTTTAAAATTTCATTTATTTAGGTATTTAATATTTCGCGTGTTTTAAACTAAATTTATCTTGCATTTTACTACTAGGTATAACTTCTGGCTTTGCGATAGCCCTAGGTTTGTAGGGAGCTCAGGACACGCACGATTGAGGACACTCTCGGCTTGTTTTTGTTGTACTGCGGTCACAGTAACATAACACGAGCGAGCCTTCGGATTGACTGCACTTGTTCACCCCTCTAGATGCTGGCACACACTCTAGATCTTTATTTTTAACCAACTTTCGCCTGCGGCTTCGCCCGCATAAATTTCCCTCGGGAACAGTTCTTTTTCCCGGGATAAAGGATACCCTATGTCCTTCTTAATACTCCTAACAACAACAACAAACAAACATACTTATATATACTAATTTACTTTCGCATTCGCATTTATAATTATAATTAGTTGCAGATTAAAGTTGCAGCAGCCTTACAGATTTAAGCATGACGAGTCAGTAACCTTTGAGTAAATATTATGACTGATATGATAAGTCTTTCAGGCGGCACATCTTACCACAAATAAATCAGTCGTTTGTTGATGCTGGCGCTGACAGATAACAGTATTTTTCTCTTTAGATTCCCCAGCCAAACTGGACATGTCATGTTTTGTATTTCGCCACCAGTGACGCCACCCTGTTCGCAGATTCACAAGATTTTTCCATTCCTTTACATCTTTGCCTAAGTCATGGACGGTCAAGAAGTTGTTTTGCATCGAGCACAACCACACGGGGAGCGGCATCTTTTCCAATTTTTTTTGTTAACATCCCCTAATAAATAAAGTTTTCCACACTGAAGGAAACATAGACAACTTATGGCAAGCAGGAGAGGAAACTTAATGTATTTCACACGCGATGTCTGCACAGTATTATGGGAATTGCTTAGAGACACAAGCTGATCAATTAGTCTATAATATTCAGATGAGAACACAGTGTATTAGCATCATAGCGTCACAGCTATCTCTAATTTTGATTCGTACACGATCAATATGAGAGTATGGCGTACTTAAATCTAATTAAGAATATATTACAAAGATCAGATTTTGAATAATTACTGTGTGGTGCTCGTTGTTCGGTCGCTGCATCCGTTCGCTCCTCCCCTCCGACCGCCCCGCACCCCGCCGCTATGTAATCAACGTTAAAACAATGCGCTTCCTCATCTCGTTTTCCACGCGCAAGGCTATTGCCAAGGTCTCCACTTTCTACAGTTCAATTTGCTGGAGATTAGTTCATGTTGGCTCGTAGAATCCAGACACATTAGAACAAAAACATTAATCAATATAATTAAACTAAACACAGTAATATAATTTTGACGAAACACTAGAGAAGCACTTGTTGCTTCGCCCATATAGTATTTGTTGCTTTAACTTTGGTTATCATCGTCAATTTCATGGTATAAACTCTACTCCAAGAGGCGAAAAATAAAAAAAAATCCTAATACATGCTTTATTTATATGGCATTTAGTTATAATTATAAAGTACCTAAGGCCAGTGCCGCGCGTCTGCTTTGCGTCGGAGAATCAAATGCCGTAACATAATAGTCGGAACATCCGCGATTGCATCACGCAACCGAGAAAAACTGCAGCCTGAGGAAAATGAATGGAATCGCAGCCGGACATCGCGGTTCACACGTTTAATTATAAAGCCTGAACTCAGAGAGGCTACTAAGGGCTTTATTATATTTTATTTATTTATTTTTTAATTAGTGGGTATTTAATACTTTTCTAGAAAAAATAATTGGCGCATACATTCTTTACTTTCAAGAATTCAATGCATATAATAATAATTTCGCGAGATGCTTAAATTTTTTTAATCTATGATTTAACGTATGTTTAAATGAATCATTCTCACTATTACATATTATAAAAGCGAATAGTAATTTGTTTATTTTTGTTTATTACGCTTTCACGTAAACTTCTCTCAACCGATTTAAATATGTGAAGCATTCAGGCTACTTTTTCGCATGATATAATGAAGTAATGCGGGATTTCAGATTCGCGGAAGAAAAACAAGTAGCTGTAATAAAATGAGTAACTTCTTTTTTTTAAACTAGTTACTAATAGAATAAAAACTAACAAGGAGCATGCCTTTTTCTGTTTCTTTGTAAGAAATAAGAACCTAAATATACCTCGCATAATTTCACATGATTTTTTGAAGACGATACTACTCTAATTTAAATTATAGCGCTACCGCTATTACGTTATAGAGGAGTGGATAGATAATAAATAACTTTTGATCTGTTTACATTTTCAAGGATTGTCCTGTGTGAGCTTGAAGCTTGAATGCCCATCATGCTGACTCGTGTGACCGCTCTAGCGCTTCCTTAAGCCACAGGATACAAACTGGATTTGCTTAATTATTCACTCAACGAGTTTATCCAGGATATGTATGATAGGTAATTATTGTAATAATAGATGAGATGGCGCTTTTAATCTTCAATAAAAAAACTATAGGTAGTGCAATTACGGTACCGTTCGATTGGAATGAAGTTCTTACCTACTTGAATCGGAATTTGTTTAATTGAGGAGTGCAGGAAAAGTGCATATAGATGTCCATAAGAAAATGTTACATGCCCGTCTTATTGAAAATCTAGACAAAAGGCACACTTATAATTGTGTTGTATGTGATACCACAACCGGCCATTCAGGAAATCCTTGAGGGGAGGATGTTCAGCAGTGGACATGGACAGTCTGCGACTGAAATGAACACATCATCTTTTAGACTTCTTATTCCGAGCGTGTTTCTTAGTAACGTCCTCAGTCTACGTTTCAGCCATGAGATATTTCAATCGCAGACAAATAGCGAAGCGACTTTGATAATAAATAATCAAAGCGACTACGAATTTCAATGGAAAATTAGTAAAGCTTCTCTGGCGGATAGTAACCTAGCGACTGCTATTATAACATCCCATGGTATATTGTGTTGGGTACCTAGGTAGTTCGCTTCATGCATTCGCTTCTAACTCAAATCTGAAGCTTAGGTACACTACAGAGTGGCTGAATTTACACAAAGATTGTTCATGTGAGCTTCCGTCAAGGTAAGTAAGTAAATGTCTCCGGACTCTCCGGTAAACAATACGTACGATCATCCCCTCTCAGTGTGGAGTTCATTGTCGTCAAGTTTCCCAAGATGTCACGAGACATACCAGCGACGCAGAAAGTGGAGTGCTCATGCGTGCTCATCGCCCGGAACGGGTGAGAGTGAGTTGGGGATGTTGGTGGAACTTTTCCTTTTATAACATAGACAGATAAATGATGGATATTTACAATGAAACATAATCTGCTTAACATCTGAACGTCTTTAAGTATGCCGTAAAGGAATATAGCGTGCGCGGTAAGAATAAAATTTTAGAACTAATTTCGCCCATTTTCTTTAATTGGCAATTCAACTAGATTTCAAAAATGGGATTTCGATTCTAGAATTGTATAAGTGACACGGCCCTGATATGATTTTGGAGCCGGTGGGTACAAGTATTACTTACATAAAATGAAACAACAAGTTTGTCCTCGCCTGATGCTGAATAGGTCTTAGGTCGTAAATAATTAATATCATTCAGATATAATACAAGCTGGTAAAATTAAGAATTATAAATACGCAATATTATATTCATATTTTTCAATACTTTAATTAAGGTACTTACTTTACCATAATCAATTTGGTCGAACTTATTAGCGTAATTTTCGCTAGAAACCGCGGGGGCGTCGACTGCGCTCACGCAACGGTTGTCATGTCACTATCTTCTGTCTGAGAGGAAAACAATGTGATTTCTTCGACAAACGCAAAAACTATGTTTCATGCGAAACTCATTAAAATTGCGAATTAACTTGGTATTTAGTGAAAAATATATACTTGCCTATGAGCAAAAGTAATAAAGAGAGCATTATTAACAGCGTGAAAAAAGTAAACCTCTCCCAGAGATGAGTCTCGAATAGTCTCTAAGTATTTAATTAACAAACAAGAAAAATTTGATATTAATCACATAGATTAAGCATAAGAATGTTCTTTCACTTGTGCAATGAAACTCTATTTTCGCCTAGTGGTGTTAAAGTGATGGTGATGAGGTTGACAACAAATGTTTAAATTTAGTACCTATTTGAAGATTCTTTGTCAAAATTCTAGGTAGGTATACCTTACACGGTATACACATATAAAATCGCGCGCAGTCATTTTTTTAAATTTATGACTACGTCTATGGCCTAGGCCAGAGAAAGCATACCTTGTACAAGTATTGATGGGCTAATAAAATAAATATGTCGTTGCTGGCTGATTCAGTTGATCATTTGGCAATGAAGTTAGTCCCGGCAGTCTTGGGCTGAAAGGCGGTTTGTAAAAGCTCGTACATCAAGGTGTGCACCAGCATGTTACCCTCACAAAATGGATGAATGAATCCATCGGACACGATCTACATACAGTACTTAAACTTTGCATCTTTAATATTTTTGTTTATAAATTGTAATGCGACCAGCGCACATGTTTGTCTTCTCTATCTGTGCACCCGCGATACGGATGCATCAATCGCAATAAATACACACATTAATAGTGTGTTGAACTGCGATAGTAATGTTTTTATTCACAATTCACACAACCGACCTTTGTCTCTATCTCTATGGACTATCAGCTTCCAATATATATTGTATTTCATATGTGCTAGGCTAGCTGCATGAAAACCGCTCTCTTCCCGTGGTACTAAGTGCAGTAGGTACTCAAAGGTTTAAGTGATCTATATTGGTGTAAGAAGTCGCTAATGCCGAATGTCATTTTATGAAATGGACTAAGTTTATTTATTTATATTTATTATATGAGTATTGATTTACAAATAAATTATTATATTATATACCTAATACCTAAGTAGTTATGATAGGTACTAACCACTGAACTTTACTGAATTTTTTAAGTGCCATATTATTATAAATAAATAATCACTTTTTTTTGTTTTGAATTGACCGAAATGAATGTATGCCGTTTCATATAATACCTACTATAAGTACTCACCTATTTTATATTTAAGTTCAACTACGATGGCTTTACATGGGTCGTGAGTCCCAAAAAAAACTTTATTTTTAATACAAAAGTATTTACAATTTTCAAAAAACTTCAAAGTAGCAAGTGGCAAATTTTTGCGCGGACTCTTTTTAAATAAAAAGTTGAATTCGGAGAAAATCACTTGTATTCTAGTCGAGAAACTTGATTTATGTGGCTCTAGGAAAACGCGATCTGTATCGATCATCCACCTCGACAGCGGCTGATAAGCGTTATCAACGTCCGCGGCCGGCTGTCCCGGAAACTGCAATGTCATGTGGTGGCATGACGTCATTTTATTATAAATCAGGTTGTAAACAAACGTTGCGGATAGGCAAGTAAATTATATTACTAGATATATTGCCTTAGTCTTGCTATAAATATGATGTAGCTCGCTTAAAGTAGCCTATTTGCTTTCCCCAGGTTTTTTTCTCTGTACCAAATTCGGACAAAATCTGTCCGTTATTTCAGGCTTGAAAGGGCAACTAACTTTTGTATGAATAATATTATGACTTACTGTTGCCCGCGGCTCAGCCCAATGTTACTGCGTTATGTTGATAAAAGTAGCCAATGTTTTTTCCTGGGACTAATTATTTACATAACGAACTTCATCTAAATCAGTTCAGCGTGAAAGGTAACCGTCGTTGGAGGTAATAGGCAGATAGAGTAACTTACAGGTTAAGTAGGGATGGCGGTAAGTATAGGTTTTTAAATTAGTTAATTAGCGATGTAAAGTTAGATATTGGTAAGATTAGAATTATTAGGAAATAGAAGCAACGAGAGGGAAAGAAACCTTCCATGCTGATCTGGAAGAAAAAGAAAAACATAGAATGTACCAGCTGCTTCTCTTCCCGCGCAAGCAGTAAAAGTCGACTGAGGGAATCGGCGAATGGGGGAATCATGACATAGGCGCTGCGGCTAGCAACCCATCACTATTGATTTCCTGTTTCGACTATCATCATGCTAAACGTCGTTTAAGGTCTTATAGGAAAGGGAGATCGAGGAGGACTGTAACATATTGACCAAATAAAAGAAAAGGCAGATTTTTTGTCGTATAGAGATGTTAACCGGATGGCTGAAGACAAGGAGACATGGAAGTTACTCCACCGAAAATAACAATGTTCTTAACTTATAGATAGATAGATAGAATTGATTAATTTAAATCGTACAGCTTCCTAAGGGAAGTAAAATTCAGAGTGTATTAGATTTTATTTTGTCGAAGTGATTGACATGTATTCCCATGCCAAATTACAGCTTCCTATTTGCCAAAAGATTTTGAGTAACACCTTGGACAGACGATGTCAGACGGAAATAATAGCGAAACTGTAGGTAGGTAGACTAGGTAGCACTACCTAAGAAACGCAAAAAATATTTTTGCTCAACTCTTCATGTCGTGCCTTAGTTGTTTTGGTACTTAGATATCATGTACGTTAATATCTAGATAAGAAGCAAGTGATAAAGTTTATCGTTAGTTCCGTAGATAAGTAGATTCCTTTCGTATTGATGTAATTTTAGACCTAGTGGAATAGACACGGTCTCTCTTTTATTTTTTTACGTTTATACGACGGGCCGCCTGACTAACGTTAACCCTTCTTTGTTTTAGATGGAATCTACCACGTATCCTGTGACCTTTGTGTCTTAATAGACGAATACAATTTCGTGCAGCTTTCTATGAATTTTATACATCCATGAGAGGAGTTTCCTGGCGACCATCACTTGCCTTGGCCTTTTTGGAGGTTTCTCAATAGGTTGTGAAGCCAAGTCGGTCGGTGTAGGGACAATCTATGCAGGTGGGGTATTAGTGTGATGGCACACTTAACCACTGCGAGTGTAGTTTCTTCAAAATATGGCGCATTTGTTATGCGTGCTTCTGGTGCCCAATCACCTGCACCATGAGTGACTTGTACGTGCCCTCTGACAGAGGTGTTCATGTGGCTTGCTTCTGGCGATCGTTAAAAATACCACGACCTAGTCAGAAGCCAAGGGGCGGTTTCAAATTCTCTAGCACCCGGGTGTGCAGGGCCATCGATTTTCTACCTAAAGGATAAATTAACGAATGTTATGGTACACAGCTGAAAAGTTCGGGGCAGAGACTTTTTAACTCTATCATATCTACATCGAATTATGGCAGATGTACAACGAAACTATACCTGTACTTGTACTAGCCTGGTTGGCAATAAGTGGCTTTTACATTATACCTAATCTTACATTAAGATTTAGCTCTAATCTCACATTAAGATTTAGTTTGGATTGGTTTTGCCAATAGTGGCATTCCTATCTTGAGCTCCTCCATGCTTCGGAAGGCATTTCAATCCGATGGTCCTGCCTGTTATTTTTAGATGGGAATCGTAAGGTTGTGTCAGATACATTTGGGCAGCCTTTCAGATATTTTCACTAACACACTGGGTTACGAAGGTCAGATGGCACTAAATAATAAATATTTTTAAGCAAAAGTTAATTAAAATAAAATACTAGCAAAAATAGCTGTCGACGCATGTTTGCATTTACATTGAGTACATTTGTAAGGAATCGATAGGTATATTTAAAAATCAGACAGCGCTCTCATGTAATGGTTTGTTGCTACATGGCTAGAACGGATAACAATAATTACTAAAGTGCATAATTTATCAGGCTGCTTTTAAGCGTGTATTCTTTATAGTCAGCGATTTCCATAATTTAGTCATTCGCAACAGTAATGAACGTGTCTTATATAATGGAGTGCACGTGTCGGAGTGAACACGGAAATACTACATTGTAGGATTTATTTACCGCTACCTCTCTCACAAAACAGAGCTGGGTCGGATAGGGCGCCATTTTATTTTACCTACTTCACTAAATAAATAAACAAATATTTATACTGTACAGGATTACAACCGAAGTCCTATTTATAACTGTAACATATTACTACTGTTTATAACAAATATAACATTTGAAAGAAATCTCATAATTTCCATCTTTTTTCTTGGCCAACAGCTGCTATTAGATTGTCCAATCTGTCTTAAGGCGTCTCACTTAGCTTTACGACTGCCTTTTAAAAGTATTAAGCAAAAGGCCGAAATCAACGTCAGGTGGCTAGCAATGTAATTCTCATCACCAAACGTGGATTAACGTTAGATAATAAAGGCTATCTCTCGTACCACCACACGGTGCTCTTGAGATTCTCATTATTCCATATAAAATTAAGTAAAAATAAGGATACTCTAACCACTCTTTGATGATTTCCATACAATTTCAATTTCATTTATTCGCATACATGTAAGCATAATAGGTAACAAATAAAAAGTGCAGTTATACATGTACCCAGTTTGGGCAAAGTCAGCCAAAGTTTGTAAAAAATCTTGATACTGTAATGTAGAGCAAACAATCTCTACATTACTAATTGTATTAAATATTATAAGATTTATATAAAACGGAAAATCGTTTTCATTGGAAAATAATGAAAATAAAATATTGATTTTCAAGAAAAAAACTAACCTATTGACCTTGGGAGCTTGGGACATTATATGCACGAGATTGTTCTAGCGCGTCCTAATTTTGTAAGCGTGAGCTGCGAGCGTGACATAAAACGGAAGGGTGAGCGTCTAGAGTCAATTGGAAGAGCAATTGTTCCTGTGCAGTGAGTACAGTGTAAAAGAGCCCATGTTTTGTTAATACTATTATCTATTCTGTGCCAAAACTGCCAATAGGTAGGTATGTAATGTAAAGTGACACTGAAAACATAATTTAATTGGAAACTGGGCAACAACTAATGAAAAAAATTCAACATACTTACTTCTACTTATAGGGCATCATTTACTAACCTTTGTTTGACTACGTAACTATTAAGTACTAATCCCGTTCGCGTCCCTAACAATCTTTAGGCCAAATTGCCGCCTGAGTTAAGGTAAAAAAAACTACAAAGAGAATGAATAATATTATAACTACTATTAGATAGACGATGTAAGAAGTGAACAAGTGAAAGAGTAGACGGGCTTTTAGTCTGACCTTAATAAACTAATGTCTGTTATAAAATATCGCGGTATTAAATGACGACTGTCTCCATATATTATTTGATGGTGGACAGTAATAGATAACTTCCTGCTATTTTTTTTTCTTATTAATTGTCCGATTTAAAAAGATCATCTTTTTATAATTAAAGCTTACTGGAAGGTCTTACAAATTCATTTCAATTTCTGACTAATTTAACATTTGACAATCAGCATTTGTATGAAAGTTGTATGAGGCCTCGGTTACCAACGTCCCGCCCATAGCACAACAAATAATACTATGTGAATGTGGGTGTAGTATATAGGTATAGAGTCAGGTATTTTATATCTGTGAGCTATGGGAAGCGTTCAATATCATTCAGGTATCTGTCACACGTTTTGTTGTGCAAACGTCCTGTGTATAAATATCGTCATTATCAACCCAGCTCTACTTCTTCATCTAAGTTTGATTCCAAGTTACATTCTCAACTTAAATTCTTAAATTATTTCATTAAATATTTGATTGATGATATTCAGCACAGGGAGATAAGTGGCAATTAACAATAGCAATGGTATTAATTGTAGATCCCAGTCTGTGATGAAAAGTAAATGAGTGTAATAGTGAGGTATGCTGGACGGCAGCTGCTTCTGAGGCGAGCATGATGCCAGGCCAGTAGAAAGCGGAAGGGTGGCCGTGTCGTCAATTGGCACAATTGGCAGTAATTGTGTACGGCATGTCCGGGCGCGCCGCGCCGCGACCCCGGCTGCTCGCCGCCAGCTCATAGACTGCTGACTATCAGAATGTTCATATTGTACTTAGTATTTGGCATTTAGAGATATACGTTAAATCTGTTGAGAAATACAAGAAGTTTATTCTTTTGTTTGTACCTACTGAATATCTTACCGAAAGGGTTGAAGATATTGCAGTTGACATTTGTCCTTGTAACCCACATAAGATGAATGGAGAAAAAGTTTTCAGCCTCATTGAAAATAGTCTGTGTGGTTTCTGGCTACTTTTTAAACATTCTAAAATGCAAACAAGAGGTTAACAGAGGTACCACCATCATTATCATCATCCTAATGAAGGTTACGTATCGCAACAGAGTCCGCTTTCATTACATTTAAGTATGATTTGCGATAAAAAAATTACGTCATACTTATTACAGTCGCTGTGTAGCCACTCTGTAACAAGGCATATATTAATTTACTGACTTGTATATCCAACTCAGAATATCTTCACCACGACACCAAATTCACTTCTGACTTCTCTGAGAACTGCTCTCGAAATAGGTAGTAGGTATGTATGTTAATGATAAAAAAATGTAAGGTAGCCCACCTTAGCTATATGAGCCTATGCAATACTTACTTACTGCGATAACCCAGCCCACCCAAAGAAAATCTTGGCCTCCGACACCAGAGCTCTCTACCGTTCCCTGCTCAGCTCCTCCTCTTGCCAGTAGGCTTTATGGAAGGCTTTTTCACTTCCTCTCCCAACCACTCCAAATGCCTGGGTCATCGCAGCCTTTCTGCCTTGGTTTCACCTAAAATCCACTTCCCTATTTTTCCTTATTCTCCATTCATCATCATCCTTCCTGACTGGGCCCAGAATTTTCCGGAAGATCTTTTTGCCACCAAGCCTATGAAATACTCTATAATTAAATACATTAAAAATTCTTGATAAATATTGGAATGCATTTCATCTGTTTATGGACTTTGTCAAGAAATAATCAAGAAAGTAAGTATGAAAATTAGGTAAAATTAATGATCTTACTACTGTACAATCAATGGTAGTGTCCAATGGTACAGATGGTTCGGCGGGTTTAAAATGCAACGTAATATAAATTTACTGTCTTTGGTTTCAATAAATATAAGTAATGAATGTAAGATGTAGTCACGAGTGACGCGGCGTGCACGCAGCGCAGGCGCAGGGCAACGCGGAAGTCGCACACACTTCCGCGATCCGCCATCTTAGCTCGCACCTCGTGGATATGGCCCGGGCGGGCGGCTCGCGTGCAATCGTCTCAATTGCCCTTTCATTCCTACCCTACCGTGCTATTTTATTATAACTGTTAATTCAATATTATTTTACATTTCTTACAAAAATAAAACTAAAGCTTCTATCTACCACCTGATTGGAGAAGGCACAGATACCTACATGTGAATATGAATGAAATCTTTTATGATATTATTATTAATACAATAAATATAGAAAGGAAATAAATGCTTGATGACATTTTACGATTAATATATTTATTATCAGCGATAGATTTTAAAAAAAATTGCCTCGCGCGATTCCTTACTCTATGTTATCACCAAAGTAAAAATGACTAAGTATAAAGTACTTAAGTATTTTACTTAAGGAAATATAAAATTATCACATGTGTCGTGTCTGATAAGATAAACACGGTAGTTAGATACTTGTTCTTACGTAAATGATTTTGATATAGGGTATACATAATAATTCATTCGTAAAGCTATCTGAGAACGTTTCCTTACTAGATATTTAAAACTAATTATGAATTTTGATGTCGCAACAATCCAGTTAGTTAAAGCTTACAAAACGTCGCCGTTTTCAGCAGCACGCAAAGAGGGTATTTAAATGAGATTGTAACTAGTGTAGCCTAGCTAATAAGCGGTAATCAGCATGTGAACTATACGTAAGTTCACCCCCTCTTCTAATTACGGAATAACGTGGTGGAACAAAAAGAGATGACCCACTTTCGGTACCGGTCGCGCGAGATCGGGTGCGCACCGTTGCACATATTACGTGTTGGAAGATGGGGTTATGTACCTAGCGAGTTGCCAACCTAACGGAATACACTCATGTGAATTTTCTCGCCCTAATAGCGTTTTTGCGCATTTTATTCCAATTTTGTAACATGAGCGACACTGCTTGTGTAATACTAACATAAGCATGCCGTTACCTGGTTTCATTCTTATATTAACTAGTAAATCTAACCATACCTATTATGAAAGATTTGTAATATTTTTCTCAGTTTACAATAGTTACTGAACACTGACATGTTTTTACAGTAAGTATGTTCAATACTTTAATAAGTATAACTCGACTGATTCTGAAGAAATGCAATTAAAATACGAAAACATAATTTATAAGTTTTGTCCACACGATTTTCTATTTCTATGGTTTTGCCAATAAATAGTTACTCGTTCTGAAGGATTTATTATTATTTAATTTTAACTGTTTATTATGTTACTCGTCATTTCACTGTAACAATGTAACATAATGTTCCTCCCTAAATTTAATAAAAGTAGGTAAGTTATTCCGTAACTTTAGTAGGTATACCTACTAAGATATCTAGTATGTTAGGCTAGGCAAGCAGTTAGGTAATCCATAGTTCCGTTCCGAGTGAGCCCCAGACATCCTGCAGCGCGGATGGAGGCAATACCGTTTGTTTCTTAACTGTATTCGTACCTTCACTCTCTGGGTTGCTAAAGACGTTTCTAGATAGAAATGTTGAAACCATGATACTATGTTCTTATGTTTTGAAATTAATTTCCTCCTCCTGGCAATTTTACCTTCCCGCTATGATATTTCTGGCTTTTATCAGGGTACGACTATCATTTAAGCACAACCAGTGTAACAGGATTCGTTTTGACAAATGACGTTCATTCTTTTGATATTCTGAGCTACGATCGCTATTTAAAGATAATAATCGCTCTCATCTCTCTTTCCAGTCCTGATTGGAACATCAGTCAAGTCGTGCATGTGAATTCTAAGTTATGGCATGGCTACAAACTTTACCTAATAAAAAAGAACTCCACCGCCGTCCACAAAAATCATTAGATAAATACTAAATGGAGTGCATAGGTAACTATATGGTTGTGTAATCGGGACATGATTTACAAAGTTATCGGTAATAGCAACTGTGAGGTAACGACCGGGTCGCGGCGACCACTTCGGACTTCGGCCCGCGCCCTCTTCGCCTGCCGCAGGTCTACCAGCAGGATAGGGCAAATTAAACACAATACAGAAAAAAGAAGCACATATAACCTTCGCTCACGTGCACATATTACGACACTAAAAGGAACGTCGGAGTACTTCAAACGCTAAAAATGGTTTATGTCCTGAAAACAGATTTGTTTCAGGTTATATGTTTAAAAGTGATACGAAAAATAAGAACCGTCCTTCTGTACACTACGTTTTTGTGAGGATAGTCTCCGGGCGGCGGGGCAACTCCGAACTACGTAATCCCACCGCAACGCCACTTCCTGAAAGGTGGCGCAACTCGGCGCAAGCGGCGCGCGAATGTCGGCCGAGCATTTCGCGCTACTTTCGTAATTCATTGCGTGGTGCGACCGGCCGTCTTGCCTGGCCCGCAGGAAGTAAAAGTTCGAAGGTAAGAAAGTAGGTCTCCGCTGTAATTGGCAATGCGTCTGCATACTGATGCCTGCGTTTATATAGGTTGCCGTGGGCACTGACACCTGCACGGCTGCAACTTGTATTTCTGGATTGAGCATAAAAAGTATGCGATTCCTTGTCATTCGAATTCGGCAGTTGGGCAATCTGAAATTCTGAATTTCGACACGTCGTGTTGCTTCAAGGAAGTTATTTTTGACCCGCTAACTACTATCCTTTAAATTCATTTTATCAATAATTTTTACTATGCCTACATTCACGGTGCATTTAAATACAAATTACACATTTCATAACCATTTTAACGTGACAAATAGGGTTTGCACGCACAGAACTAGGTGTGTGTTACGCACGTTCTTGTATGACATAACGCAAGTAGCGTGGACGACAAGCTGCTCGGGCGCAGGCGCCGCTGACCCAATCCACAACTCTGTGACGTAACACGACAACAACAAGCGCACCACGAACTAGGCCGAGCTTCAAGATGCGCCGAAACTAATAGTTTGCGCAACTCCATAGCGGTTCGTGTCCGGCCCTTTCGACCATTTATTTTTACAAGGTCCATATTATTATGTCGTCAGCTGCAATATGACAACAATTTTTTTTCTAAATTATTTTCTCTGCATAAGCATCCAACCATCAACATCATTATACCAGTTTTTGGCTACTGACACGAGATTCAATAAGTGCCTTACACATTTTGCACTGTTAAATGATAAGATGGAATAATATTTATTCATTCATTCATTGCCTCTGCCGTCCAGTGGTTAAGGTGTTTGCCTGTAGACCCGGGAGTCGTGGGTTCGATTCCCACGGGAAGTATATTTTGTTTAGTAGTTTCCGGCTTGGTAAGGACATTGCAGGCTTGAATCACCTGATTGTCGGACAATAAAAATGATTCCGTGCTTCGGACGGCACGTTAAGCCGTTAGTCCCAGTCTGAACCACGTCAGTGGCCGATAGGCGGTTCCGGAGAACTCTGAAACCCTGGTGTCAGAGTTCTCGTGTAGGTGTCACGGCCAATCACACCTACACGAGATGAATGAATGGAATAAGAGACAATTTCAGATTGTAAAACATTGGTATGAATGCAATAGTGATCCAAAAACTAGCTCAAGCGTTGAGAATTAGTCAAATTGCCGCAAAATCTGTTGCAAAAGGCAGGAAGTAGTGGCGGCTCGGCGGCGGCAATGTCGTGGTACGGACTGCGGAGGCGATGCGTACGAACTGAAGAAATTGGGCGTCGCTGCGTGCGGCTGCGGCCGAGCAATGCAATTGAGGAAGCCAAGATATCTGATGAGCTTGCGACAGACTCCGCTGCGCACCGCTTGCAAAACCTCTTAGCACGAGAAAAAACTGACACACTAATGCTGAACTTTCGGATGTTTTGATCACGGGGTTTGATGTAATAGTTTATATGATTGTTACGATGCGATAACGTTGTTTTTGGGTCTTATGAGTCACGCAAATGTTGGTCCATCGCCTAGTTTAATAATAATAATAAAAAATACTAAAGGAAGAGTATATGGTATGATCAGTACCTAGCAGCATGTTCGGGGTAATATCTAGGAATACAGGAATGACCGAAAGATGAAGTTTGCCATTGAAATTATTTCGCAGCCAATCAAACTAAGTACTTATACATTTTCTTATTTTGATCATCATCATTAAATATAAAAATCAATGCCACTTTTCATTGTAATTTTATAACTCATGACCGGGCTCAACTATTTAGTAGACGGTTTATGTGAAGATTGCCCAAAATCGGTCGAGCAGTTTTTATTTACCACTATTTTTTTAATTTTACGCAGGCAAAGCCGAAAGAAGAAAAAGCTAGTTATATATAGAAAGTAAGCTGAGCTTACCTATTTCGATGTCTACATGCATGTTCACCTGCTTTAAGACCGATTTTACACCGAATAACGCGCACACACCCGAAACAAACTTTCTAACCCAAGGTTCTCTATGACACATGATTAAAAATTGAATAATAATTGGATATCTACCTAGATCCATTCTTCTATTTCTTTAATATTTGTCCTGTGTTACTAAAAGCCGGGAAATAGAAAACAATGAAGAAATTGCATTTGCATTTTGGTAACAGCGGAAACTGATTGCATTTCGAAATAGCGGAGCCACGGTTTGATTCACTGGTATGTATTTACTTGCATGTAGGTACCTCCTCACAAAGCTGACGCCAACAGCACAAAAAATGCAATAATTAATAGGTAAGAGGAATACCTGTTTGGAGAATGTGGAAATAAAGATGCAAACATGATTACAAAAGGCATGTAGGCGGCGTTATACGTTGCACTTTGGGTCACGTCTGTTTAGTCAGACAATATTGCAGCATAGGCACCTACCTATAGCTGTGTGGTCTAGGGCTGAAGAATAGACCACCCACTTCTCTGCCCCTGGTCACTTAAGCTAAACTTATGCTAATCGTGGCCTAAGGTCTTATGTCTCTAGGCTCTGTCTACCCCGTATGGGATAAAGACGTGATTATATGTATGTATGTATCTGATGTATCTCATAGAATGCCTACTTTTGTAGAGGAGATCAGGTAGGCAGAAAGCTTTTTTAATAAACGAAATTCTAGTAATAAGTAAGTACCTACTTAATATTACCTCATCAGATGCAATTAATGTTTGAGTACTAGGCATAACACTGAAATTTTTTATCATAACAGAGTTATGAATTAACACCGCAGGGGGCTTAGCCAACTTCATAATTTCAAACGCTAACGTATGTCGACAAGAAATAACAAAATATATGGCGTTGACATTGACATACGCTGCGCTAAATCACGTGGTCAATCTTAGTCACACCCATACATTTTGTTCTTGTGGCCCCCAGCTCGGAGTAAGTAACAAAGAATATGAAATTACAAAACAAAAGACCTTCCATATATTCGCATAAAACGAAATTATATGATGTGGCTATTCAGGCGAGCGGTTCTTCAAATTACCGTGTTTACTGAACTGGAAAGCCTATTCCATAATAGGGCAGCGAAAAGGAAACTTCGGACTTCAAAGGCGGGCGGAAACCGGAACCACGGCAAGGGGTTAGCGGAGACGGCGCCTGATTCCGCCGGAACCCCGGCGCCAGGAAGGTACAAGATAAATATACCGCCGCCATATTGCCGGACGCCAATCGATAAATCCGTTCGGTTTTGCATCTACATACGTTACGTACGACTTCCGCATCCTGTTTACGTCCAGGAGTAACATTCGGGACCAAACAACACCGGTCAAAACTAGTGAAGGTATAACCAAAATAGGTGCTTTCGCTGACAAAATCGGCACCCTACAAGCATAGTTTCAATGATCCATATCTCTACCCCTAAGGGGTAAAGATGAGATGTATGTTTCTGGTAGGAACTTCCGCCTCTCTTGAAAAGAAGTAGGTACGTAAGGAAACCACAGGTACCTACGTTGGTACTAAGAAAGTATTTCTTTGTCTGAGTTTAAACCTTTTGTACAAAGGTACAGTCGCCTGCAGAGCCTGCCTGTTAAAAATCAATCAAAGGGGGGTCAGGTTTCTCTGCAGGCGACTGTACCCTTACTTCATTCTGACCTATTTCTATTGCCAAAAAACAGTGTTTGCCTTGATGGGTTTCACCACTTTCACCATCACTGATATACCTAAGTAATTTAAGAATGCTTGCATTGTTATAGGAGAGGTAAGTACTAATAGGTGTTAGGTGTTAGTGAAGTAATATGTGTGCTGTAGCGAGAATCCTATACAAGTTAACAACGCGCGATTGTCATGTCACCCTCAATTGATACTGTTCCGAGTACTAGCGTCAATAGAAACAAATTTTATTATATTCACTAAAGAAAGGAATACAGTAGACAGCAAAATCTATTTATATTCCATTTTATGTGGTTTTATTATTATATGTTCGATGGCATATCTACGAGGAAGGAAACAAGTTGATATTTGGCGTCGCACGAGCGACTGGTTTTGCAAGCGGTATTCCGAAACGAGATGAGTCCGGACTGGACTTTCCGATCTCATAAGTATTCTATAAAGGCTATCATCCACTAAACCAGGGTGAAGACAATAATGGCATTAAAGTTTCATTGCAAAACTCGTTTGAAATTAGAACAATAAGTACCTACTTAACTTTATTACTTACTTGCTTATGATGTAACTTCATTGTTTTATTTTGATTTGTTGTTACAGAGCAAGGCACCTTTCGTACCTAGTTATGAGTATTTGATCTCAAAATATTTTTCAAAAGCTACTCGGTGTTTTTATTTTAAGGCAAATGCATGTAAAAGATAGCACTATAAAGATAGCTCATCTTAACGAAACTGAAATTGTCCTCGTGATATTTTGCTTATCTTCATAGTACCAGAATAAAATCTACTTAGGTGCATCGCTATCGCCTTTCATATCAAGAGGTGGAGTGGTCGCGGGCTTACAAGTTTTTGTTTTACTCGTGTGTGGAGGACCAAAACAGCTTTTTACCGATGGACAGTAGCGGCGATGACGAAGGTCACGCGGAACTCCTAGCTCGTCCGACGAGATTTTTTGCGACAAATTCTGAAGGAAGTAGGTACGTCTAATAAAAATCCGCTTTGCCGAAATGGAAAGAGTATTTAACTTAGATTGTTTGAAAATTCCATATAAGTAGTATAATTGACGTTATTTTTTAAAAACAAATTTTTTTATTCATTCTTTGGGTCTTAAAATAATTTAATATCTAATTACATCTTAATCGAATTACTAGTTCAAGCATAAAAAGGTAACAGGGGGGTTACTACCGTCTCTTAAAACCATGCAAGATCCAGTGAGTAAGCGTGACAGCGCGATACATGGTGTAAGGCAACATCTCTCTTATTCACTGGATCTTGCACGGTTTTAAGAGATGGTGGTAAGCCACCAGACAGTGATTTTTTTTTTTTTTTTTTTGACGGACCTACAGTATTAGCTTCGATGAGCTTTTATACTTACAGCGGGACAGTTTGAGGCCACTCAGCCTTTTCGGCAAAAGCGCAAGGGGCTCCCAGTTGGGACGAACCTCGGCCATGGGCTTTGCCTTTGAGCAATGGCGAGCGATGCAAACTCGCGAGCGATGCAAACGCTCATTGCCTTAAGGGCCGACACTAGGGTGCCTTAAGGGCCTAAGAAAAGCCTACTGGTGGCGAGAAGCGCCCTGGTACATTCCGGTACCTGGTAAACGAGCTACTGTTCCTACTTCGTCGCACTCGCCGGCGAGTGCGGTGTATGAGTGTACAGGTTGAGTGTCCCGGTCTCCTGAGAGACGCGAGATCTTCGAACGGCCTATTTGCAACCGTGATGGGGTCATCGGGGTCCAAGAGAACATTCCTCGGGCGTCGAAGCCGCAAGGTGGGATCCTTCAGGGGATTGTAGTTGGCTGCCTTTACTACTAACGGATTCGGATGAGAGGGGCATTTCTCAAAGTAACGTTGGGACGTCTCTTTGAGATATCTCGATATGGTTGGAAGCTCAAGATCCTTGTGCAGATCGCGGGTACGTAGGCCCCGGGGTGCTCCCGTGGCTCTACGTGCGAACCTATTCTGAATGAGTTGGAATTTATTCAGAAGAGATGGTGCTATGTGTGCGAAAATAACGCTAGCGTAAGTCATGACAGGTCGGATGCATTGCTTGTAAAGAGTCAACTTATTTCTAAGCGACATTTTTACGTTACTGATCATGGGTGAGAGTCTGCCTAGGAAGAAGGCTGCTCTGTTGCGTACTCTTTGGATGTGGGGTCCAAAGGTCATCTTGCTGTCAAAGATAACGCCCAGATATTTTGTGCGGTCAACCCGTGGAATGGATTTTCCGAACAAAGATATCGTTTTTTAGAGCGAGTGATTGCTCCATGCCGGGGGTCGTGTTGCACCGCGGGAGTCTTTGGAGAAGAACACTGCTGCGCTCTTTTCCGGATTCACCTCGATGCGCCACTTCCTGAACCAAGCGCCGAGCGCGTCGACTGCTTGTTGGAGGCGTTTGGAGATAAGGTCCTTGCTTCTACTGGATGTGTAAAGTGCAGTGTCGTCAGCGAAGAGAGCCAACTCCACGTGCGGGGTCCGGGGTACGTCGTTAGTGTACAACGCGTATAGTATGGGTGAGAGCACAGAGCCTTGAGGGACTTCTGCTGTTATTGGTCGGGGGTGTGAGAGTGTTCCTTCTACTCTGTAGCGGAAGGTTCTATTCGACAAGAAGTCTCGTATGATGCGCACGAGACTGTCTGGCAGGCCCATGATGGCCAGCTTGGCTACCAAGCCGGCATGCCAGACTTTGTCGAATGCCTTCGCTACATCGAAGAAGAGCGCTCCTGTAGGTTGACCGCGGCGGCGGTTGTCTAGGATGTGCTCTGTTAGGCGGTGCAGTTGGTGTACGCAGGAATGTTTTGCGCGGAAACCCATCTGTTCATTCGGGATCAGATTCATAGATTCGATATAAACCTTGAGTCTGGCCGATAGGATTCTCTCGTATATCTTCCCGATGCAGCTGAGGAGGCTGATTGGGCGATAAGAGGTCGGGTTCTTCAGGTCTTTGCCTGGTTTTGGGATGCCTATTACCGTTGCTTGTTTCCAGGCGTCTGGGAACGTACAATTCGCTAAGCAAGCATTGAAGATGCTCACTAGCAGCAGTAGTAGGGTCTGGGGTAGACATTTCAATATGCCATTTGATATTCCGTCAGCACCGGCGGCTTTTCGGGGTTTTAGGGATTTTATTATCGATTGTACCTCGTCAATCGTGGTTGGAGGGAGTGCGATCACGGGGGGAGCCGATGCGGAGGCGGCGATGCTCTCTACATGCGATTCTACCCGTTGTACGTGATCTGGGTCTACTGGCTCACGACTAGGAGAGCATTGGCTTTCCAGGCTGTCTGCGAGGCATTCAGCTTTTTCGTCATCATCGAAGGCGATGGAGCCAACCGGTCGGTTGAGAGGAGGAGTGGATGAGATCTGATCGCACTTGAGACTTCGCGCCACACGCCAGTAAGTGACATGTGACGGGTTGAGTTCAGAGAGGAAGTCGCTCCACCTTTCGTCCCTGAGTTCCTTCATGCGCTCCTTAACTCGACGTTGAAGGTAGCGTAGTCTAGAACGGGCCTCGTCGGTGGGGTACAGGTCGTGTTCTCTTGTCGCGGCATTCTTTTCCGTCAACAACCTCCTTACATCCTCAGGCAACTCGAATCTATGGTTGGGATCCACAGAAGGGACCTGCCTGGTGCAGTCCTTGATGGCCGCTTGTAAGTGGTTGGTGAGGGACGAGACTGCCAAGTCTGTCTGTTCGGTGGATGTTATCCTGTCCGGAATGGCATCCAGGTTCGGGGACGGTTGGTCGAGCGCTTTCGCTAGCTTCTTCCAATCCGTGGTCATTCTTGTATGGGTGGGACGCCCATTGTCTGTCTGTCCTAGTTGCAGGAGGACCGGTCTATGGTCTGAGTTTAGGTCCGGATGCACCTCTATTGAACACACTGTAAGGGTGATGTTCTTTAGTAGGGCAAATTCCAGGACACTGGGATTGTGGTCGTCCATGGTAGGATAGCGTGTCGGGGCCAGGGGCGCTATAACGTCGAAATCCAGAGTCTCTTCGAGTCACCTGGTGTGTTTACTGTTGAAATCGCCAGCCAGTATGGTAGCGTTTCCCATAGCAAACAGGGCTTGAAGGTCGCTCTCAAGCAAGCTTTTGTTGGGGCTGAGGTAGATGGAGGCGATGTTTATTGGCGAATGGCCGGTCATCGCGATTCTGAGGATTGAGCATTCCATATTCGTTAGAGATGGAGGGTCTAGTTGGCAACAGTGCAGGGACCTTTTGTAATAGATTAGGGTTCCGCCTTTGGCGTTGTCTAATCTATCATTGCGAACGATGTTGTAGTTCGCTATTCTTGGGTCTCTCAATGAGGGTTTTAAGAAGGTTTCCTGCAGGAGAAGGATATCCACCTGATGTTGGGTGAGGAACCGAGCAATCTCGGCCCTCTGGTCGCGGAGTTTACCATTGGCGTTGTAAAACGCCAAGGTCAGCGATCGGGGTTTGTTCCTATGGGTTGTACTACCCATTATGGTTGAGTCGTGGGGCGAAGATGCGGAGGGATTTTGACCTCCGATAGCTTCGTAATTTGAGCCTTGTAGCGCCTAATAACCTTCGTCCGTTCGACCCAGTTGTCGCCGGCGGCTATTAGGGCGTGGCCCAATTCCTCGATCATGTCGAGGTCGACTGTGTCCAATATTTGGAGGGCTATATCCGTGGCCTCTTCGGCTGTGGCCACGCGGGGAGCCGTGTTCCCATGGGGGACTTTGACTACCGCGTTGACCGCACCGGAGGGCTTGTTGGTCTTTTGTGGACGGGGAGGCGCTGCTGCTGGTTTTGCAACCGCTGTAGCGAAGCTTTTCACTTGCGTGTCAGTCGCCTTGGGGGCTACCGAGGGGGCTGGAGTTGGGGTTGAAACTTGGGGTTTCTTGCCCAATTCCGGAAACTCCGCAGTGTTGCTAGAGTTCGGTGGGGTTGGTTTGGTTTTCGGGCTGGGTTGTTTCCTCGCTACAGAGGACCTCCCTTTTTGGGCCTGCCCTGCGTTGCTCTTTGGGGCTTTCGGGCACCCGCGCCAGTTGGCTGGGTGGCCCTCTTCCCCGCATAGCACACAGGCGGGATTGCCCGGGGATTCCCTCCACCTCCCATGGCTCTACCAACCTCTCGGTTATACGAGCCGAATCTCGGGAGAGTGCGCTGTACTAGCATTTCGCATCTCTTTCCAGTCGCACCTGCTTGATCTCCCTACAAGTTCTCTATAGTGTCTCTATAGTGTCGTATTGCCCGGGGATTCTCTATTGCGCTCACAATCCTTTGTGGCGTGGTCACCCAAACACTTCACGCAGCGAGGACGTGCGTGGCAGTGACGGGCGGAATGGCCATAGAATTGGCAGTTATGGCACTGCCCTACTACTCCGCGTTTACGTGGGGGCTCGATGGAGATTCCGTTGAGCCCCGCAACAGTCTTGACTTTGAAGACTGCCTTCCCTTCGGGTGTCTTGTCCAAGCCGACTAATACCATGTCATATGGTTGGCGGGGGTGTTTGGCTCGGTACATACGATGTACCTCACGTACTGGGATCTTTTGCTCCAAAAGCGTCTCCTTGACGTAGTCTGTGGAGACGTCTTTTGGGATGCGTCGGATTACGACACGAAGGACGCGCTCCTCCTCGAGGGTGTACGTGTGCCAATCGATTTGTCTTTCAACTAAGAGGGCGGTGAGGGCCCTGTAGTGGACCACCGTTTGAAGGGTGACCCTAATTCCAGTTTCGCACTTGCGTGCGTTTGTGAAATTAATCTGTCTCTCTTTGAGGGTCCTAGAGACTGATTCCCATTTGGATGGGTCTCGGATGATGACAGGCGGGGGGGCCTTAGCCTTCGGGGAAGCCGGTGAGGCAGGCGTGGTTTTGGTTGGGGTTGGGGGTCGGCGGGCTTGTTTGCCGTCCGCGACCTTCACGATTTTAGCGGATTGCTTCCGCTTGGTCTTCCTCTGGCGTTTGCCACCGACGGTGATGAAACCGTCCTCTGAGGATGAGGACACGGACGCTTGCGAGGCGTCGGAATGTTGGTCGTCGTCGTCGTCCTTCACAGACGTGTCCATTTCTGGACTAGATTCTTCGTCGGATTCCGCCATAGGTGATAGCGGCGAATCACGAACCGGGGGCCTAATGTCCCTAAGGTGGGGTAGTGAGTCCTCAACGGGAAGGACTCCGTATCGGTTGGAGGGGGCGGTCGCGGGCGCGATCGGGGGTGGTGGGGGGTTGCTAGGAGTGCCTCCTTGTAACGGAGGAACTCCTTGTGGAGACTTAAGTTCCCATTTTCGGTGAGGAACCTTATAAAAAGGTCCTCATCGGGAGGAGGGGTGGGGGCCGCCATTAAGGCGACAGTTTGGCGATTGGAATCGCCGATGGGTGGGGGAACCCGAGGGGTACACTCGGGCGTCCTAAGGGCTTCCTTCTGCCGGGTGTAGACAGAAGGGTGTGTGCCTATTGGCCCTACTACGTGCTGTGTGTAAGGGTCTGTTGCCAACCTTGTTAGGGTCCCAGACAGTGATAATTACTGTCGTATTTATCATAGCTGCACCCGCGGTGTTACCTGCGTTCTATCATACACAGCAGCGCCATCTACTTTATAAAGCACTATATTTGACCAAACCTACGGGATTCGCGTTCTTTTTTTGATAAAAAGTACCCTATGTGTTAATCCAAAAGATTAGTTACCGCCATACCAAATTTCATAACAATATTTGGCTCAACCGTTCGAGGGTGAAGAAGTAAATATAATAACAAACAACTTTTCTTTATAGAGGTAATATTAGTGGGATATACCTACAGTTCGCCGTATGTACAGTTATCATGATTTATTCTGGAAAAACCCAGAATGTGGTCAGCTGTTGACAAAGTACCTTGGTATGACACATGTGCGGTGCGACTGCTTCAGTATAGTCATCTTAGTTTGCTATTTTATTTAATAAATTACTTATATTAATTTCAGATTTTAGTACCTACCTTTTAGTAATCAAAATTATTTAAGTAAGTACTAATATTAAAATATTAAGTGACAATATTAATAAATATCTATGAACTTGAGTTTGAGATTAGGGCGCGGTCTCTACAGGCAATTTTTTTAATCTATGGGGTAGACAGATAATAAACATAAGTTCTACAGACAAAATATGCATAAAAGTCCTAAGTAAAATCAATATTCAATGTATGTAATCAGTCTGAAAGGCTACTAACACCTTACATAACACCAATGACATTAACAAATGCACAAATAATCTTTTTTCCCAAAAATCAAAAACCTACTTCCATCTGTTTACTGAAGCCAATTTGAACTTCGTCTGATTAGAAAAACTCAGACATCTTAGACTTAGACACCTAGGTGTGCATGGTCAATTGAACTAGTACTCTAATGGAACACAAATGAACGCTAACAGTGGCAGTGCCCCATTTATAAACAATGATACCAAGGCAAACAGGGTCAATTAACCACTCTGACACCACAGTGTGCCGGGTTGCACACTGTGGTGCAACAATAACACAACCGAGCTTGCAGTAGGAATTCAAACGTCAAAAATAAAAATCTTCAGAAGCACGGAATCATCTTTATTATCAGACAATCAGGTGATTCAAGCCTGCAATGTCCTAACCAAACTGAAAACAACTAAACAAAGTATGCTTCCCGTGGGAATCGAACCCCCGACCCCCGGGTCTACAGGCTTACGCCTTAACCATTGGACCACGGAGGCAGTTTAATTAGCTGAATTACGTATTCCAGATTTTTTGATTTTGCTACAAATCTACTGAACCGATTTTGATAAAAATAATTGAGACCAATTAGAAAAATATATTTTTTTGTTCGAAAGAATATTAAGTATATCCAAGGATATTAAAAATATTTTCAAAATCGGTCGAGTAAATCAGACAACATGAAATGAGGTAACAAACATGAAAAAAAATTATTCAGCCGAATTGAGAACCTCCTCCTTTTTGGAACTCGGTTAAAAATACCCCAATATTTGCTTTGTATTTGTTAATATCGCGTCTGGCAGTCGGCGTCTTATATCCATCTACCTTCATTAATATGTAGATGAAGCTGTTATGAATATTTATGTTCACCGAGAGGAGCTTCGCCGCCCGCTCTAGAGGTCAATGTCAGTTGGGTGTTACGACCAATCAACCAAGATCTCTTGTGGCACATTTAGCTCCTTCTTTCTCCAGCTATTTACGACATTCAAAAGGAAGTTAGAAGGTTCAAGTTAAAGTGGCAACAGTTATAGACTGACGGTTCCGCTTAGTGATTATGTGTACTATCAACAAGAAAAGTTACCACATATTAGTTTAGATCGAGTTTCGGTGTCAATGTCTCCATGGATTTGCACATATTTGCCAGCATGAGTAGGCAGCAAGATACAAGTGAAAATGACACGAAAAATGCTTATTTAGGTGATACTACGATAATAAAGAATGAGATATTTTATTTAGTTTACTTAGTTTCACGTGACGTCACACGGAGTAACATTTTAAATGAACTTGCAAAAGATAAGTAAAAAGCGTGTAAATTGATGTTAATTTATATTATTACTGTTATCTACTTACACTCGAGTTTGTTTAATAAGATACTAGGTAAACAAAAAAAATATTGTGCCGAAGTACGTTAATTAACTTTTGAACTTCCTTAATGAGCTGACTGGAAGAGAAAGGTGTTACCTGTATTCTCACTGGATACATAGTTCAAACCAGTTTCGATTTCTAATTAAAGGGATGAGAGTTAATTTATGACTCATCATTTTTTGCTCCTATTTCATCGGGTCAAAAAGTTAATCATTGACTTCAAGTCTTTTTGTTAAAGGAGGTTATTTACCTCAAAAAATATTATATTACACTTAGTCTTGAAGATCTTGACTGCTCTATTTTCTGACTTAAGTTAGCAACGATAAGAGTCCCTAAACTACATTATTGTACCAATGCCTAGTTCCTACTAGTCATTTTCATAAATATTGAATAGGTAGGTAATATTATAATTGATATGAATGAATTAATGAAAAATAATTTATTTAAGAAACATAGTCTCATAAATGTATAGATATAGGTATATATAAATATAGGTATATAATTACTCATTCACTGGACAGTGGACATGTGCAGATTTAAGTTGGTCCAGTGAAGCCTCCTGCCAAGATGGAAAAGTTGGAAATCACGTGGCTCTACAAATCATCATCGTCATACCGTGTGTTTACACGGTCCATGACTATGCCCTGGTGTCAGAGTTTTTCAAAACAGTCTCCCGGCCACTGATGTGGTTCCTTTAACGAACAACAGATGGCAGCCGTACCATTAAAGACGTTGGTCATATCGGCTCTACAAATATAATAATTATTTATTCATACTAACTAACATCTCTGCGTTCACCTGGTGTCAACTACATTATATGGTACAAAATAACTACTTTTTCCTAAATTCATTATTCAATGATGTTCAAAATGTACAATTAAGAACGAAATAGAAAGTTACAGGAGATTGCAGAGGGATGAGGGATCAGCCGTATATTCCCCGGTTGCTTCCATAGTTTATTGTTGAAGCCTAGAGTGCCTTTATTATAATAATAATAGATTACTTTTTAATCATTTAATCTTTATTGTTTTATGACATTTTGCGAACTAAAAATAGTTCGCCCTCATCGGAACTCGATGAGGAAGCAACATTATTGTTCATAATATATATTCCCTTTCCGTATTCTGCTGACGTCTGCTAAAGTTCATTACAATTATTTACATAAGAGAGGTAGAGACGTTATCTTACTCTACTTATTTGTCTGTGATTATTTTGTGCTTCACAACTTAGTTATGACCGCATTTATGACTTTCATGTAACTTACATGCGCAAGAATTTGAAAAGTATACCAAACAAGGGGCATGTGCACACAGCGTGACTCTCCGCCTCGTCCAATTGGTCGAGATTGCGGGCTTCCGTCGGCACTTCCGGCCGATAACAGCGCGGAGCTTACGACAGCGGTCAACGGACTTGCTCAATACTTAGCTTAGGAGCACAGCGCATAAGAGTACCTACCTACTTAGATAGACGTAGTGTCCTAACTTACTAATATATAATAATTTCACTAGCAGATAATGCCGGGTTATACACAACAGGCTTGATCGCATAATCAGACAGTAATGTGCCAAATGGTCAACTTCCATCTTTCACCGCACCATTTAAATATTCCTTTGCTTATGATATAAGGGAGTGGACGGGAATTGCCAAAGCCAAAGAAATGGTTCGCTTGGTGAAGGTTCGGGAGAATTTTGCGAAGCTAATGGCTAATCTCTAGTAATGGAGAAGCACTCGAAAAAGAAGAAGAAGCTTATGATATTATCGAAAGAAAGAAAGTAAATAAGGAAATAAATTAATATGTTTTTATGTCGTCATTGTTTTATTTTACGAGAAACTAAAACATAGACTCGAGCCCTACTGAATAAGTTTACCCATGCAGACAAAGCAAATTATTAAATTTTAACAAAATCGACTTCATATAGAATCTCAAACCTGGACAATTTGGATGGGAGGGCCATTTTTTACCTTTTTTATTTTTAAATACAACTAAGTTGTTCAGTTAAGCTGTTGTGATTGTAGCACAGTCCTAGGTGTAAATACCATGCCAAGGTAACTCAAGAAAAAAAGGATGTTTTTTAACATTTTTATTTTTATTTTATTTATTTAACTTTATTGTAAAAATACAATAGGCGGACTTAATGCTAAAAGCATTATCTAACAGTCAACCTTTGGGTCAAGCAGAGAACAGTTTGTGGGTGCAATAATAACTTTAATACTTAAATAACAAATATAATAAACTTACATAACATACATAATAAATAGTTAATATATACATATATATACATACATACATACATATTAATACATATATACCTATCATAAAATATATTAGCCATAGTAAAAAAAAATATATATATATATATTAAAAGCAAAATAAACAATAGCAGCAATTCTCAATTTCCCCTACCTTTCCGCTTCCTATAATTTAGAGAGTAGGAACTTGTAGACAAGCTTTTTGAAAGTAGCACGACTGGAGGCCTGCCTAATCGATTAGTTCCATGTTTGTGTAATTCATCATATATTTACACACTACTGTGAGTGATGGTACTCCATTGACACTATATTAATAGCCTTATTATTTAACTTGGTTAATTAAATCCCGTCCATGGTCCAACGACCGATGAAGTAAGGGCCACCCTACTTCGAGGAAATAACTGAGAGTGCGGAGGTGCGCGCCGCAGAAGAAGTGCCGACCGTTCCCACGGACACTCATCCGTTACTTCACCTCGCTCGGCTCGCGTTAAATGATGAAAGAAATACTATCTAAGTTCTTTCTGTGCTTTGGGATCCCCAAATGGATACAACTTATTACTAACTTTTTTGCGCAAGTTTACCCAAAATATAACGAGTCAGAGTTTTTTGTATGTGCATGGCCAACCTTCAAGACGTGATCTAATAGAATTTTGAATAATTATAGATAGCTTAACTATACCACAACAATTAAAGTATCAAGTACCTTTAGACAATTTCATACTAATACTACTTTCCTTATGTTTTCCTTATTTAGTTTATTAGTATGGTTAGCTTCTCAAAACTTTTGTTCGGATTTTTTGGGTTTTACCACCTGTATAGACACCAAACCACGTGGTAGATAACCAATGAGATGGATAGACCAAATCAAGGCCGCAACGAAGTGCTAAGAATCTTCTGTGTATGAACGACAACCAGAACAAGTTTGGTGTTCTTATGCCGTGTCACAAGTCGAAAACAATAGAAAAGTTGTCATGATAAATGCTTTGGAATACAAATCCAATTTGGGGAAAATCGCTACCTAATACAGGCTTCTTCCAATTTTTATAAATGGTCGATTGTTTTTAGGGTTCCTTACCCACAGGTTGCTAACAGTATAGTATACTGTAATCTGTGCTAGCATAACACTATTAATTAGCCACTCCTGTCCATCTGTCCTTCTTCCGTCCCTATGACTAGACTGTCGGCAGGCAGACAAACTTTTGTTTTATACATAGATACTTGAACTCATCGCGTAGCCGGTTTTCTTTATTTGCTTATGATCAAAATGTATAGGTATTCTTTGTGTACAGTTATAACCGCCGGCTAGTTTTGCTAACATAAACATTTTAGTAAATCGATGTCGTTGTTCAGGAGTTAGGCGTTTAGCATCACTGCCGCATTGGCCAGCTGATCTCATTGTTTAGTCTGCGGATTGCTTACCAAAATTATTAGACGAATCCTACAACGCCCTATTATTCGCGTGGGCTGGATCTATGCATCATATTACACCGTGCAGGCTGGCCTTCACCCATGTTTACATTTTTAATAGTGTAACAGAAACAGTAGGGATAATGCCTTTAAACTAAAATGTTTGCAGGACCTGCTTAAGTTTTTTAGCGCATTTATTGCTTCGTGTTACCTTAGCATGTGTTCTTAATATCTTTTAATAAATTTAATATCTAGCTACGATAAACTTCTATAGTAGCTACTTGGATTCCAATCTTTTTATCAGTGATGACGATTGTACCGATCTAATTAACTAATTAACTAGTTAATCAATGTAAGTACGACAGTAGATGACAAAGGATTTAAAAGTTAGATATAGAATGCCAGAACCAGAGGTAGATCTATGTACCTACAAAGGTCGTCTGCTTAGATACCTCACTTTTACCTATTTCTGCCGCCAAACAGCAGTGATTGCATTTTTGTGTTCCTATTTGAAGGGCGAGAGTCTTGAAATTACTGGAAACTGTGGCGAAATATCCTAGGCTACCTTCCGCAAGCCGTAATATTGGCTTCCTACATAACCGTACATATACTCTATATAGTCATCTTCTTTTGTTTTTGAAAACAAGCTACAATACTCATTTGGTGTCGGGAAAACCTCAGCTCATTAGTGCTTTTTTGCTGTTATCACTATTTAGCGTTGTTATCGGAACATACTTATCAAGCAGTTAATATATCCGGATGTTGTAAATGTTTTGCCGAAAATGGCATGTTATTATTACACACAAAGTGTGTATAGTTATTTTTGTTTATAAGTATGCTGGTAGACAATATTGAACTTTGATCCCTTCTTATTTGGGCGTGTTTTCTAGTTGCATCTTTAGCTTACGCTTCAGAACCCAGAGTGTGCTTTTTGATTATGATCCTGTTTTAGTGGTACTGGTTATTACCCTTCAATTACAACTTACAGACCTCCGTCCGACCTTCAGAACATTATACGAGTGTGGCTAACGCAATCAGATATAGACTTTCAGCTTTCTCTTTCGATTCAGACTACTAAGGCATTTATGAGTTACTTGATTAAAAATTCACTGTTTTAAAATATTAAGTACCTTCCTAAAGTATCTTTAGTCACGTTACGACGACGACGTCTCGAAACTAATCCATGTAGCGTGTCCAATAGAAGTTCGTGATGGCAACCGGATCTCCGGGCGGCGGCGCGGGCGCCGGAAGCAAGACTTCCGCTCCCTCGGGACGTCACGCGTCACGGAGCGACGCCGTGTCTTACTGTCTTACTGCTTTCACAACAGTTTAATCTTGTGGTTTACACTATACACTCTTGACGACATACACAGTCCACTCTAATTGAGGAGGTAACTTGTTCTTCATCCTAGCGTGTTATCCAATTGCATTTTAAGCTTGAGTTTCAGAGCCTGTAGGGTACGATATTGATCATGATCTTAGATTTGGCGATACTGGATTTGGAGCGAATGCGGTCTGACCTCCGCAACCAATTTTACAGAGAAACTGGACATAGGAACATGATATTTATTAAATAAATGAACATATTTGCAAGCAGTAATTTAATACTCATATTTATCTAATTCTACGAGTAAAAATATAGATGAGATTTTTTGTTTAGTTTCTTGATTCTAATTCTGCTGATGAATCTATTTTTTTCTATCATATTATTTAAGTAGGTGCTCTGTGGTCTCGGTAAATGACAACAAGAAATATTGACAGAAATAAATAAATTAGAGGCATGTTCGAACACATTTTACACAAAATTTTATATTAAGTAAATTATAAGTAAAAATAATTACCTAATGACTACTACCAGTACTCAAGTGATAGAAGATGAACCGCAAAATCTTTTGCCACCCATGATAGTAAATAATCAACGACAAATTATCGAGGCTGAACAGGTAACCACTTTCAAATGAATTATCATCTAAATTCTATTATAATAATGCTTAATCGTTACTACGAGTAGCTTTTCACCGCGGCTTCCCTAGAGTAGTACTCCGTTACATCACGCAGAAATGTAGATTGTTCTTTAAATTCATATGAATATAGCATATACCTACCTATAACTGTATATTCAGTTCATACCATCAATACTCAAATTATTATAATCTTACTAGCTTTCGCCCGCGGCTTCGCCCGCATGAATTTCTTTCGGAAACAGTGCTTTCTCCCGGGATGAAAGGTAGGTACCCCAATGCTCTCGATACTTCTAGCTATGTGTATGCGAAATTTCAGGAAGATTGGTTCAGTAGATAGGGCGTAAAGAGGTAACAAACAAATATACAAACTCACTTTCGCATTTATAATATTAGTTGGATGGTCTGCGCGAGTCAAATTAGCGACATTGAGCGGATGTGGCTTTAAATAATAAAGATCCGATACTTATATTTGTACCGAATTACTTAAATCTTAGATATAGACACCTTTAAAGTCGAAACGAAAAAAGGGGAAAAAATTGAATAGTTTTTGTTCACTTATAGTAATTTTTTTCTGGATTTACTCATATTAGTCTATTCGGTAAAGAATCCATGGTTAGCCATTTATTGTTATAATATCTTTGGTACATACTGTTTTCGTGTTTACATATTCTTATTCTAATCGACAGATATCACTGAGTAAATTATTGGTCAAGCCAAAGAAAAGGAAGTCACTTTTAGTAACCAATATATCATCAGTGAAGGTAATCCAGCCCAAACCACGATATCCTTTAGCGCTATCCTGCTCTCCTAGTCTATTGTGCTTTAAACTGGACCAGGACATTGCTACTCAAAATTTAAGGTAGGTACGATATATATTTCGGGAAGATTTTATTACGAAAAGCTATCTTAGCGAAAAAGGTTGCCCGTTACATGCATATATACAAAGCAGCAAAGTGTGCGTTTTTATCGATTACTCTTAGGAAGCGTAGCGATACTGTCATACAAAACCCAAAAGAATATTATAGCCTGATCGACTCCTTGAAAAGAATGGCATAAAACTCCATTCCCACATTTGTCAATTCGTCATTCATAAGCATGGGGTTGTTGGTTGGGTGCACCGAAACAAACTCTACATAACGTAGAGCTTTCTGTTATAAGAAGTTTTTTGTTTTAGTAAGTAAGTCAATAAATATTATTATTATTATTTAAGGTAGGTTATATACGCTGTTTTATTACAAAATGGCTCCACATCACATATTTTATCTGCTAAGTCTTAAGCCATGAAATTTAAATTAATCAAGTCTTGTAATAAG
The DNA here is from genome assembly GCA_947044815.1 of Apomyelois bistriatella. Taxonomy (NCBI): domain Eukaryota; kingdom Metazoa; phylum Arthropoda; class Insecta; order Lepidoptera; family Pyralidae; genus Apomyelois; species Apomyelois bistriatella. The sequence goes on from OX345693.1 coordinate 8,568,321, forward strand.
AAAATCTTTAATTCCATCCCTGATTTAAGAGAAGTCAGCCAGCCAGTTAAATGAAACACTGTTGTTTTCAGTGGCTCTGTTTTTTTTACTAGCTTGACTCTCGTGGTCTTGCCTGCCTCCGTAACCCAAACCCGATTGTAGCCCCATTTGTCAAGTCAAATTGTGTTTTTAAACTGGTTACTTGTACCTAGGAATATGTAACCTTTAATTTATTTCTCGTAAAATATATGTAAGTCTACATATATTAAGTAAAATATATGTAAGTCTACATATATTTTGGTAAACTACCAACAAAAAAGTCAAAAGAATCTTTAAGTAGCTATTCTTACCTGCATAGGTAGTATTGCTAGAACATATATAGATGTACATTTATAGTTTTGTATTTCCGAGATAGTTGCCGTATCCGGAGCTATTGCGGAAGATCCGGTCTCGTTAGGAACGTACATACTGGTCCATTTCCGAGTTCGAATAGGAAACAAACTTCTTCCTGTTAGTTCAACGATTGAAATATACTATATTCGTGCGAATTTACTTTTTGAAAGACCTTTTGGCTGGAAAACAGATTAGATTATATACCTACATATTTTTTTTAATACTTAATAACAAATTGACAGTTCAATTTTAAATTAGAAAGTTTCAAATACGTCGAAGGGTAACTAAAAAACGTTCCTCGCGACGTATCCCAATTAATATTTACTTAATATTTTTCCTATGTACCTAATTTTCAAAACGCACTTTTTTGACAAGACAAGAACTCCGAGATACACATCATTAAATTATTGACTATTCTTATTATGATCATAGAAATGACGCAATCCATATTGATATTTTTTGTGGTGGGCAGCTACTACAACTACTTAGCATTATAAATAACACAATTCATTATTTATGTTATGTGACGCAAGGATGATATTTACATCGATCAATCATTTCGGAGCATCTACATTCTGTCTTCCTACAAATTCTTAAAAAAAATAAAAGGATGTACATTATACCTACCATTCAAATCAATGTAATTTATAATTTCTGTTTATTTGTATTATGAATAATAAAAAAAACACCTTATTACCTTCTCCAATGTAGTTATGAATATAGTAAGGGACTTGAACGAGGCAAACGACTAGGCGGTAGAGGTGGCCAAATACTGGGTAAAGTCAAAATAAAGTCCATATAGCCATTTATGACTCGAAAAGAAGAAGAATCTCAACTAGTTTGTAATTTTTATCAATTTAACTTAACTATTATATAAGATGTTTTTTTCTCTTTTTCAGATTATGGAACATCTGCAAACATTCTATCTACGTCCTGTGCTGCGGGATGTGGGATGATACAGCGCGGCTCGGTGCGAGCTGGTCGTGCTACCCTCGAACTAGGTTTCTACTACCATCAGGTTTTATGGCCAAGATGATTATAACAGCAATACCCAGAGGCCACGCACCAATACCCTACGCCACTTCGGCGCTACAAATAGCTGTTGCAAATAAAAGGGACATCGTCGTCGGATACATCGTCATACCAATTTGTGCTAAATTTTTAAGCTATCGCCCTCCTAGTTTTGGTGAAGGTGGATAAAATTCTAATAAATACTATTCAATCATTTAGGTATTTATTTTGTGTTTCCATTGTATATGAAGTTATCAAGATTCTTCTTTATTAAACTTTCCTCGCATATTTATAATTTTCTCTAAAGTTCATATCAAGTCCATCATTCAAATCAAGAAATGTAGGTTTGATTCGTTCAATTTTCTTTATAATTATACATTTCTGCTATAAAATTAGTAATTTCGTTATTCTAAAAACTCTATTTAAAGGTGTACGGAAGTAAAGGCCAGTTTCGGACAGAAAGCTCGCTTAGTAAATCATCCGACTCCAAGTCCGATCACATCTTGGTGTTTGTGAGGCGTGCCGAGTGTGCACATGTGTGTAATTTAGGCTCAATCATTTTGTCGGTGAGTCACAGTCTTTGTCCTCAAGTATTAGTAAAACTGATGCTGATGCAACACATAACGGACTCAATATTATACAAACTCGTCTTTCTTGAACTGAAAAATACTTATACTTCTTTCTAGGAAGTCAGTATAATAAATAATACTTACACAATTTTATATTCTAGCAAATTACTCTTGAAAGATTATATTATAGCTAATTTTTTATGTATCGCGTATAATAATATAATATGACATCGTTATCAGTAAACTTTAAAGGAAAGATTGTGTCGGATATAATCGAGTTCCATAAATGGCTGCTTTTTTTTCCCACTCGTCCCCAGTGGGGACGACATGGTGGGGACGACTGGGAATAAACGGCTGATACGCTGATTGTCGACGATATAACGTCCGAATAGCAAGAGCTGTAATGACGCGAGAAATAGATTTTACGAGTGCGTGTGCCACGATATTTACGTATGTTTACACTTTAGACGATTTTATAGGCTCAACGACACCGTCCCTTAGTTCAATCTACTTATAAGGACCACTTCAACATCCCTTTTCGTTATGAAAGCATGTCCGCATTTTTATTACCATTATATTGAGTGTTGTGAAATCTGCCAGAATCAACAAAAACATCATTTGTCTTTGAATAAAGTAGTCGCATTTATTTTATGGCCTTTTAATATTTAGAAGTTGAAAGTTTTCTCCAATTTTAATGTGCTCACTTATTCGTCTTCACATGTGTTAGATTGTAACATGATATGAATAAAACTTTTGTCAGTTGTTTAAATACCATTCAGTATCTAGGAACCGACTCCCAATAATACTAAAGTAATTAACTACGAACTGTGAAGTAGGTTAAAAAAAAACAAATACGTACTTTTCTGAAAACCGCATCAAAATCCGTTTAGCCAAACGCGAGATATACTTAATCGCGGACAAGAACTTACCTACACACAAAATACAGATCGAACTGAAGAATGAAATTTATGAAGTCTTAAAAATTACTTTACCAAAATTAATAAGTCCATCGAATGTAATTTAATAAAGAATTAGGCTCCATTTGGCGACGGCCGCATCGCGTCGGGACAATCAGTCCAACGGCTTCCGGGTGCTGATTGAAGCTGATTGATATTGATTCTCTCATTGTTATTGCGACCACTCCCCTGCTCGCCGCTTGTATGGCCGCTTCTCATTATGATCAGGCCATCGAATCTTTAAGTTTGTGATGAAGAGATGTTGTATCTATTTACTTATATCAGATAAAATACATACTTTTGTTTTATATCTAAAAGCAATACATATGATTACAGAGAAATTTGCCTATGATCATAAAATTATAATATCGCGGCTCGGTGGCTATTTATTATACAGTATAATTCAAACTTATAGAGACATTGAAAGATCTGAAAACATGCACTGGATTTACATTAATATGTTTTGTATTCAACGTTTGTTGAACAAACGATCAACTTGCATTTCAGAACTTTTTTAAAAGCTGTAAGTAAATTAAAGACTACCTATATAAAGTTAAAATTATTTTGAAGCGTCCTAGATTGGCTTGGATCCCTTGAGACAAGAGTGGAATTCGGATGTGTCCGATTGCTTTACATTGAATTCTCGAGAATTTATGGGAACGCGATAAAACAACAATACTAATTTTGTGTGAACAAAACCAAAGCTGAAGGTTCAAAGAAATGTTGTGTCTCTTCCCTTCTATATTAATAACATAAAACGTCTTAACAATTTAATTTCACCATAGCTTCTGATGTTCTATTCGGAACACAAATTATCGACTTGGCTTGATCCCACGCCCAAAATAAAATATCATATTTCCTGTCAGACGAGCAAGCTTCAGCATTCGAGTGTCTTTTTTTTCCTTTTTTTTTCAGAACATTGGGTTTTTTAAGGAACTGCGGCGCACATGTTTGTTCAACATGAGCATCTTCTTTACAAGTCTTATTTTTTCGGCGTCTGGTTGCACTAAAAGTGGTGTAAATTGACTTGCCAATGATAAAATTGCAGCTGTGTTTAAGGTTGAATTACATTTATCAAAATGATTTCAATGTCTGCTGCTGAAAAAAACGCATTAGATTGAAGATGTACATAACTTTATGAAACCTTAAGCTGTTTTTTATTTATTTTATTTATTTATTGCAAAAATACCTACAATAGGCGGACTTAATGCTAAAAGCATTATCTAAAAGTCAACCTTTGAGTCAAGCAGATAACAGTTTGTGTGTGTTTGAAATGAAATGAAATGAAATCATCTTTTTTAACTGAACTTTCAATAGATATACTTACAGGCTTAAGAAGTTAATAATGGAATGATTAGTAAAGTTGACTGAAGACATTTATATGTATTGTTTACAGTATAGAAGAGCAAACACAGAAATGCTTTAGAAAGACAGTATGAAGGAGAAAAAACTAAAGAATACTGCGTTAGACTCGATAAGAAGTACATTATGAATTTCCCGCCATCTGTTTTTGAGGTTTGCCAACCTGCACATGTATTACAGGTGTTGCGCCGCTTCTCACGAGCGGCAGGCGGCGGCAGCGGCGCGGCGGTTCCTTGGGGCTTGCATAACGTCTGCAACTCAGCACGTAATACAGCGTAACACCGCATTATGCATGTAGGGCGCACGCGGTTGCAACTAGACGAGTTCTGCTGCATGAACAGTACTCGTATCTTTGCCAACTAGACTGCAGAATCACGCCCTTTTTAAGTATAAAAACGTTAACAACTTGCTTACCTATCTGTGCCTTTTCAGACGTAGTAGCAATTATAAGGATTTGCACGTGCATTGCGGTGCGGGTTTTTATTAGCTATATTTGGTTGAAATCAGATCATTCTGGTCATATCAGGGGTATTTCGGTAAACACCAAAATCGTCATAAGAAGGCGCGATGATTGACTATTTATCATTTGCATTTGAATTATTTGGAATTAACTTTTCTACTCCGAAACTATCTGCTTAGGTATGCTGGATATTTTTATTTACCAATGTTTTTCACATATCTGGATAAAAGCTTAGTGAAAAATTATAACAGTAACGTCACATCTACATAAAAATATTTTTGTAGGAAAATTAATATTGTCTACCAAAACTGAGATTTTAACATCTGCCAATTGCTAGTAGGTAAGTGCTCTTGCAGAAATCCCAATAATTGTTGATGGCAATCTTAAGCTGACATTTTTATCTGGGCACATGCCCATTGTCAATTGTGATCATAAAGACGAGATGGGCACGAGACAACGCCCATTGTCTCCGTGCTCCGAATATCGCATCATCAACAAAATATCAGATTCCGCAACGGGAATCAAATCCGCACCCATTCCACGGAAGCAGTAGGCGCCAGCTGCCGATCAAGTATCGAATAGCAGACAGATAAAGGGAATCTTTAATAAGAAAAAGGTTTGCGAAATCTGAGCGATGCTTAAAACGTTTCATGCTAAATCGACTGCAGACAGTGAGGTCTTGTAACCTATACGGGTTGCAGTGAATACACTCTCCTGAGTGCTCTTTTGTCATGTTTTCGGCGGTCTTACTGATGAATTTGAGTGACAACCACATACTTTCTGTGATATCTGATCGAGGAATTAAATTTGTTCTATATTAAAGTTAATTAATTCTAATCTAATGTATGTGCGTATTGTATAGTTGCGCTTTATGATTCACCTTGAACCAAAATATCTTTACATCTAGGAACAGATTTATATAAGTTACGTATCCGGACGAGGCTACGAAAACTAAGTACTAACTTACATTAGGCAATGTAACTACGTATATACTGGTGATTAGAAAAGAGAGGAGAGCTGTTTAGAGTGTCTAGTTTTAAACGTCCTGCCGCTAACGTTTATAAAAAATAAGACTTACACAATAATGTCAATAATAAAAAAAGAAAACAAAATAAAAAGTGCTCCGGGATTGCCGGCAGAAGTTTTTTGAGGTGTGGGTTACGGTGTCGCGAGTTCAATAACTTTTTCCCATCTCAATGTCGACGCACCTTAAGGAATTTTTCCTTAAATAATAGCTTTCAGGAAATATGACTGGCGAGAAAATGCCATGGCTAGTTTATAGCTTTCAGGGATTTTTTGTTATTTCAAATGTCTAAATTGACTGGACTAAAGGGATACATGGAAGGTTAGTGGGCAGGCTTTTGCCCAGCAGTGGGAAATAAACAGCAAAAAAAAAATCTATTTAATTACCAAATGCAGAATCAAAGATTATAAAGTGTACGACTTTATATAATTTGTCTCTACTAAAATTAATTATCGATAACAAATTGCTCATCTATCACATCACCCATAAGCAGCCAATCGTTTAAATGCCAATCTCGGACATAAATCTGAAGGCAGATCAAGTTACAGTGAAGAGCCTACTGATGTAGTCAGTTGCCACTCCGATACGCGGATTAGACTCGAGTTTCACCCTGCCCATCCACAGAAATGTTACCTTAATAGCTAAAGCTATAAGCCACTTGTCGGTATGTCAAACAGGATGTAATCGCTCCTGTGTTCTAAAATATGAAAGATATTTTGTCATTCCCTCTTCATTCTATTGGTTTTTTTTTGAATACTTGAGTATTTACGTATTATAAAATATGTTCATGCCATTATCTGCAAAAGCCAGGATTTTTTATTAATTAATTTATCAACTCAGTGACATTAATTTTGTTCACCTAGTTAACATAATAAATGGCAGAGAATGCCTTATTTTTTTTAAGTGCAACAAAGTTTAAATAAATAATATTACAAACCTAACTATATACAAATAGGTTGGTATATATTTAGGTGGAGTAATAACATCAAATGCTGGGCACGGAAGTACTAAGACCGGATACGAAAAGGCGGAGGGGGGGCGGGCGGAGGCGAACATCCGGTGATGTCCTCTCACTTCCGGGATTCAGCTTCCGGTTTTCTACCCGTTGGATTTCCCGCTGTGTATAAGAAATAAACAAGTTACACTTTTTATCATGATCATGTAGCCGATTGATTGAAAAATAAAATAAATTACAATTTAGTTAGGTTTGTTTTAATTTGGCAATGCTGCCGTTCCATATTAAGCTACTTAGATAGAGAATCTGAGTTAGCTTGATGTCATGACTTCCATCATTTCGAGTAGGTGACCAGGTCAATTGATCATGCACACCCTGGTGTCAGAGTTCTTCAAAATCTCCTCTCGGTCTCTGGCATGGCTCCTTTAACGTCTACCAAACGGGACCAACGACAACGTGGCTTCCGAACCACGGAATCAACTTTATTGTAAGACAGTCAGGTGATATAAGCTCTCAATTTCTAACCAAACTAGAAACAACTAAACGAAGTATGCTTCCCGTGGCACTCGAACCCATGACCCTAGGGTCTACCGGCAAAACCAAGACTATGATAAAAATAAATACTTATATTATATAAGTAGGACTAGTTTTAGCAAATTTATTGAAGCTTCGCAACTACTGATTAAAAATATAGGTGTTATTTTTTTTACACGGAAGAGAACGTTTTCCGTTGGGTGTGATAATGACCTTAAAAGTTCCGTTAATTTAAGTGGCAAGTAGGTAGATAAATCATGCACAGTCAAGTCAGAGACTTTCAAATAACATTATTTATTGGTATAGAAAACGAATAAATATTGTTCCTAATTCGGCTGGGTCTTAAATAATTCTATAAGTTTATGAATAATTTTGCCTTATGAAAAATATAATTAGCTCCAATGAGTAAGTAAATTAACGTACATAAGTACCTATTACTTACTTCTTTCTTAATTGCGCACGCCAAAGCCTCTGGCAAAACCTATATAGTTACTTCATTCAATTAATTTAAGTTTTTTAACGTTTCATCAGATTTGATTTGTCGAAGACCGCGGGAGAGATGTTATTATTAGAACTGTTCCGCATGTAAATATAAAACGACCCAAATGAATTATTTTAATAGTAGTGAAGTTGTCATTAACCTTAAACCTTTTTTTGGAGATTGTACAGATGTAGAGTTCTATTTTACTATTTGTCTCTCCTTTTTTTATTTTATTTTTACTTATATATAAATAAATATTCATAATATAAATAAAAATAAAACAATTAATAAAAAATAAATAATTACAAAATATTATCAACAAACGCTAGCAATCGTTTTGAAATAAGTACGCATGGGGCAGTTGCCCTCAAAACAGAGCAAACCGGACTATTGAAAGTCTAGTAGTAGCACAGAATTAGTAATAGTACTGGTAGTAAGATGTTGCTCTATGCCTTAAAACGATCGCCTGCAATCATTTCGTGGGTGACCTGAATGTCGTATTGTTCTGAAACTCCTCGGAAAGGTTAGGTGACCCTACTAAGTTAACCTGAAAAGTAAGCCAGTTAGGTTAACCTAATATTTTTCTTAGCTTCACTTATATCGAACAAGTCCTACAAACATTAGGATTGTAACTACAAAGCACCCTTCAAGAGCGTTCACCTTAGGGTTCAAGGAATATAAGATTGACAACAACATAATGCGAGCAAACTCGGCCGGGTAGGGTGTCCACACGTGCGCCTCCTATCAAGACAAGTGCACTGACATACGACGACGACCGACGATGGTTCGATTCTCGGAATCGGGTTAATTCCGGGCGTGACGTCATCGCAGATGCTTCCTCGTTGCGAGGTGGCCAGCATCGTGAACATCCGAACAAGTATAATTTATTATCCTAGTGTTTCTTGTGTCTTAGAGCTCAGATTTTCCTTATACATAGTAAGTACTTAGAATAAATTGACGGAAGAGAAAATTTTACGCATTTGATTTCAGTTTCTATTTATGATGAGTCTTAAATTTAGTTATACCATACCGTAAAAACAAATTCAAACAAATCAGCCCGCGGTAAACACAAAGCTTATGTTACTCGGGGATAGTGTGGCTTTCCAACACGTTGAAAGATTTTTTCTAAGCGGTCCAGTAGTTTTGAAGCCTATTCGATAATTCGATGCAAACAAACAAGCAAATCTTTCCTCTGTATAATATTAGCAGGTATATGTAGGAAAACACTTGATTTAATTTAGAAAATATTCAAAAGTGGCTGGATTTTCTAATTAGAAATGATTGTAAAATAATATGACTACCTATTTTTAACGTCGAGTAAAAATTACCAATTTAAATAAATGCTCAATGGAATGGCAGGGTGCAATCACTGCATTTATGCAGTTTAACAAAACAACAATAGGGATGCACTCAGCGGGTGCTCGTGTTTAATGACATCCACAGAAGATATTTTCATTGATCAGGTTGGAACAGTTTTTTTTATAGCTGATCTCTGTATTTATACCTATAGGTACATTATTATATTTTTTTATAAAAACTATATATCTACTAATTTTGTAAATGTGAATATATAATAATGAACGAAGCGTTTTGGACAACCAATATCCAAATATTCACATTAACAATATTAGTAGAGATATAGTTTGAATGAAAGTAGATACACAGAGTCATTTAGTAATAATAGTAATATTCAAAGCAGTGAGCTATTTACAACTAGAAGGTTGGAAGGAGACGTAGTAACTACCTACTGATACTATACACGTCTCGGGCAGAAAAAGCTAGTCCTAGTACCTAATGGAAGCATTAGGTATCGTCGCCGGCAAACGGGGTAGCACATTTTAACCCATTTTTTTAATTAATGCAATGGAGACATAAGTATTAATAGATGAGCGTAAGGACAACAATTATTGTTTGGAAGCGCTTTTGTATACTCATATAAACTACCGTATTTTTATTTTATTCTATGCGTCTAACTATGGTAAGTATAAATAGAATTTATCTAGCTTGACAACTTTGAGAAGCAAAAAAAAATTAAGCTCTTAATAATTAAAGTTTTGAAAAACAAATCAATTGGCACAGGTTCGAATGACCTTGTACTTGACCGAAATGATGATGAAGAAGAAAAATAAACCATTAATAAAAGTTAAATAAAACTAATTGTTTAAAAAAAATACAAATGTTAGCTGACGCACAAATTATAACTTTTAAAAAAAATTAAAAGCCTCTACTGGCTCTGATTGAAACCACATGACAGCTCCGAACGACAAAATAAATTAAAAAACAATCACCAGATCATTTGAGTAAACAGAAAAAGTTTTAAGCCTCGCTGCAACCGAGACATTTGCTCCCGAAAACAAACTATCTAGTCAGTTTTAAAACACAGTGTAGCGTCATTGGTTTCGAGTGTCGATATATGGGATATGTTATAGGAACGTGAACGTAAACCATGGAGTTTTTGTTATGACGGAGATGCTCAGCGTGGGAAAGCTTACAGAGGTCAGGTGGCAACACATGTGGTGCACTGCCGTTTAGGGTGTTTAAAAATAATAACAAATCCATGCATCGGGCGCACAGTTTCAGGCGGCTTCGCGGGGGAGTACGCAATGCACGTACACCTCGATCACGCCGGTGGTCCATAAACAATAACAGAGATTTATTTATCTTATCTATGAATGTTTATGAACACTGCACCATATAAGTTGTGGCATTATTTAATTAACCGCCGTATAAACGTTTTATAATCATACTTTACTTTTACGAGAGATTTGGATTGGAGATAGATACTGATACACTATTATTAGATATGTACCCATATTTTTTTTTGCAAATACGGTTAGTTCAACAAGTTCCATTACATCTTTTTTTTTCTTCTTTCTCAACCTAGAGCTTCCCAAGATGAACTATCGTAACATCATTAACAGTTTATAATCGATAGTGTCATAAGGAGGTATAGGTATAATAGATACGTAGATATTTAATTTGATCCAAATAGTGGTTATAGTGAAAATGTGAAAAGTCGAATACCAATTAATCGCCATTCCCTTTGGCGAATAGAGAAAACTCGCTTTTATTATCCGACATAAATTCCATAAAATTATGTAACTGTAACATAAGCAATTTTTGAAACAAAGGTAACCCACTACCTACTATCGTTAGTATGAAGCCAATGGTAATCAATATAATATCTAGGTACCTAGGTAAGTTTATTTTACTTGTAAAAGCAAAGCGTGCACTTCTGTTATACTGTTCCATGCATTCTTTTCACGTCATCTCCTGGGAAAAATGTATTTTGTACAAAAACTAAATCTGTGCCGAACTCCGCCCAATATTGGCTTCTGAGCGTCACATGAGCCCGTGGGATTGCTGCGATAATGGTTAAGAATTCGCGACGTGGGTGTCCGCCGGGCACGCATTATGCACTCAATGCACCACATTTTATGCCAGCATGCATCTAGCTCAACGATGCGCACAAAGTCTTTGTCAATAAACAAAATACCTCGCGTAAACACGCCCAGTGATTTTGGATGTTGCGCGTGCTACCGAAATTTCTATTATTTATTCAAGGCATTTTGGAAGACTTAAGAAGCGATGTGTCGAATTGTATCCACAACTGTATATTTGTTTATTTCTGCCTTTATAGAGCAAAATAATCCAGCTGCTAACAATTGCACTGATCTTGTTAAAAGGGCACACCTACTTTCGTTATACTTCGGGATATATTCACAAGTATATGGATCAGCTGCACTGACCAAAATCACGGACAAGATGGAATTTTTAAACTCGGTCTCTTTAAGATAGAGCATTAACATTTAGGTGACTAATAGTATTGTAATATTTATTTTTATGGTGTTAATAATTAACAAGGTGGAATATCTGTATGGAATGGCCAGGACAGGTGAGGTAGTGACACGGAAGTGCGGCGTGCAAAGTTCACTCCTACAATATTTCGACACAGAATTATTGTTACGAGTAGTTTACTATGACGCCTACGCTGCCTACGCGTTAATCTTATACCACATGCCGTTGCTTCCTAGTGCAATGTTGTTCCGTAATAATTAAAAACTAATTAATACAACCACAAGTTTAATATCTTAGAAATTATAGTCTTTATCTGTAATTTATTAGAATTGAAATTATTTCAATTCTAATTTCTTAAATTCAATACTTTTGATTTTGTGTTTACATTTAATCATTTCTTAGGTCAATATCACAAATTCAATGTCATTGTCAAAGTTAATGTCTGCTATTACATTGCTTGACCTTCTTGATTATCGATATAATCTAATATATATGTTTTTAATAAACAGACTTATTTTGATATGGATTGTGACTAATACAATCTATTTGTGATCTTTATTGGTATTTGGTACCTAAGTATTTAGGTGTAAATGCGCCTCACCTCCTAGAATAACGTCATATATCTCAATCTCGAATTAACGATCGAACATACTTTGTCGTCGCATTTATTTTATAATACACTAGCGACCCACTCCGGCTTCGCATGGGCATAAAACCTTCCTCTTGAATCACTCTATCTATTAAAAAACCGCATTAAACTCCGTTGCGTCATTTTAAAGATTTAAGCACAAAGGAACATAGGGACAGAGAAAGCGACTTTGTTTTATACTATATATTCAATTTTTTTTCGCATTTATAACATTGCTATTGCTTAGAGTATAAGACTTATTTTATAATTTTACCCACGATGTAGATTTCATTATTTCTCCCAAAATCACAATATTTTAATCTGTTTCCGTATGTAATGCGAATATTTTAGTTATCATTTTACTATCACTAATTAGCTTTGATAAGATTTAGAAAAGGTGCGATAACGAGAGATTACACATTGTAATGTAATAAGTCCGGAATTCCGGAACAATTAAATTTGTTGAAATATTATAGTACGCGTTTGGTTACTACATTATGAGTTGCTCAAAATTAAATGAAAAGAATGTTATGGGTTATGGGGCCTTAAAGTTATTTGAAGGCGTATTATGGCACTTGCCATAAATTACGATAAATTACACTTGAGCAGATGGCGACAAATATTTATAAGTAGATACATACTATGTATGCTTTTCCGTTCAAATCCTCATCAGGAGTTTACTGTTCACTATCAAAAGCGTCTCTTTATGAACCAAGTCGGCGCGATCAAGGCCACGAAAAGTGGATGTTCCCAATGTCAGACGTTCACCATGACGCTAGCGGTCCTCATTTCAAATTCTACACATTTACTTCCCTGAGAAAACATGTTTTGTACATCGTTGATGTATAATTCAGATCTTGTGTTAAATTTATATTTGGAACCTGGCTAGGTAAGTAGATGAATTAAGTAGGGAATAATATTTTAGGAACTCATTGAAACATTAAGAGGTATTTCTACCTTATTTTGAATGTTTTGTATCTGATATAAAATTAATTAGGTAAGTATTCATCAAGAGTTTAATTATAAATTTTCGTAAATACATGCTAATGATGAGTTTGAAGTTTGCCGCTGCTTGAGCGGATGCAAATAGGTACATACATTGATAAAGAGATAAAAAATTTCAAATAATTATAACATCCCATTCTCGACACCCTGTTTATGTTCAATATAGGCAATGCCAACGAAAATCGTTTAAAAATGCCCTTATCGCAAATGACATAAAGCTCTAGACTAAATTTTTGACCAAACTACCTAGTGAAATTGCATAAAACCGATTCACATATTTTTGTTCTAAGGGTTCCTGATAATATTCCTTCGATGATATCAAATAAGTAAATATCATAAGAGGCAGCAAAACTCAATGTTGTGTAAGCAGGAATATATTACAATTGGCAAGGACTCCGCAATCCGGAATTGAATTCCATCGCGCTGGGAATAATGACGTGTCGCAGTTTCCTGGTTCAACGCTCGTCAATGAGATCGCACTAAACGGTCAGATGACGGGTGTTACCTAACTTAGGAAGTTAGTACACTGCACATCATATTCCATGTGCTGTATCTATTGGGCGACTGTTATGTTCTTAAGCGTGAACTTTACTTACTACACACCACTTCCTTTGTTCAGCGTTGAATAATGCTTATGTTTATTGACTGACATTAGGTATCAACGCTAAAAGATTAGGATACGGAACAAGTGCTTTATACCGAAATAATTTTGATTAAAATTATAATAAAAGGTAGAAATGTGTTCACATAAGTACCTTAACGTTAAGGTTTACCTATATATTATTTAATCTCTTGGTTGTTTAGGAAATAATCTTATATTAGGTATTAATTTAGTCTGTAAAATAATAGTCCAAACTTTTCCACTCTACTTGTATTCCCATTTAATTAGTGCTTACAGAGGAGGGAAACGGTTAGCCTGTCACACATGAGTAACTACGGTCACTTATTTTTTTCTCCCTAACTGAGCAAGTGAACGACTACTGAATACGTCATACCCTTGAGACGACGTTTGGCTTCCGGAAAAGTTGTGTATTCTGATCTGTCGGTAACCTATCTACTACTTAGTACTTACTTAAGTATTTTACTTACATCATCATCTTGCGAGTTCCGTCCTAAGCTGCATTCTAAGCTTACGATTCAGAGCCAGAGGGTACACTTTACTCATGGTCCTTAATTTAGAGGCGTACTGGTTATTACCCTTTGCAACCCTCGAAACAGTTTTTTATGCTGCCTGAAGGCATCTGGCATAGCCTAAAGACTGCCATTCAGCTGTATCTGGCGATAACAGCTGAGACTTGGTTCAACTGGTGGATTCAAATCGATGGTGCGCGGAAATGAAATTATTAGGTCTTTTGAAATCCGAATTTAAACTTATCCGACACACGCAAGTTAGTATATTGACTAGCGTTGAAAATTGCGAAAGATACTTTCTGTTTCTTTCAAAACTTTGTATTTATCCCGTAAAATACATGTAATTTACGAAAATAACTAATTTGAGGTTTGTCTGAAAAATACAATCATACATGTATAATACTTGTATAATACGGCGTACTTTTCATATTTACCAATAAAAAGGAAAATAACTTGCTTATCAACATTATAATGATTGAATATTATTAATTTTGTATAGGTGAGTAGGTTTAAACAATAAATATAAAACTTACTTACTTTTCCTTTCCTGATCATTTAACTATAATGGACCATTATTTTTTATACTTAAGAATTCATTCGTAACGAACATACCTATACAAATAAAGTAAGACAAGTTAATTAAACCTTTCTAAGATAGGCAGGGAAGATTTTTAAAGGCGAGTATAAAATCAAAAGCTAAAGAACAAAACCTTCCAGAAAAATTCGTAAAATACACTGTAAAAAACATAAACTTGCGAAAGAAAGAATAAAAGAATAAAATGTCATTTTAACGCTAATATTGACCCCCGTCCCCCCAATTGCACAATTGCAAAAAATATTTATTCTGTGTAGTATTACAATACGCTGACCGTTTATCAAGCTATACAATAATCTCTGAATAAGAGAATGACACCCAAGCACCAGTGTCCAGTTACACTACACTTACTTCCCAGTCATCTCTTGTAGCAACTCCATGTGGGTGGCATTTATTAATTAGCCAGCCATCTTACACGGATCTTAACTTACTTGGTTAAATCACATCAGAAAATCTTCACATTTTATAAGTAACTAGCTGTTCCCCGCGGCTCCGCCCGCGTGGGACTCGGTTATATCGCGCCCAAAAGTAGCCTATGTTTGACCTCAGGTCGTTAACTACATCCCTACCAAATTTCATCACAATCGGTCCATCCGTTTAGCCGTGAAGAGGTGACAGACAGACAGACAGACAGAAAGACAGACAGACAGACAGACTTTCGCATTTATAATATTAGTATGGATATGGATTTCCTAATTAAAGAATTACGACAGTTTTTGAGCTCCTTACACTTACCTGATATTATATAGCGATAATATTACAGCGTAAATAAATAAAGCGGTATTTTGCATTTTTTAACAGGATTTCTCAAACCTTTAAAGTTTTAGAGCTTTTCTTTATCAGTAACAAAGACAAAATTCTAAAAATGTTATATTTGATTTCTGTTATCGAAATAGATGCTAAATAAAATAGTTTTTTGAATATATTCTTAGATTTTACATGTTTTTTTTTTACGATTTTATAAATAGATGTTTTAGCATCTATACCTTCTAAAATTTCAAAATCATTATCAAACATTTTAATAAATTTGAAGTTGCTGCCAAGTATACGACTGTTGACTAGCCATCCGTTGTTCAGCATATTGATGACACCTTAAAGAATCTCCCATCGTAGCCACAAGTTTGTTATTTTGAGTACCACTTATGTATTAAAACTTTATTGTTCCATAAGTACAATGTACTTGATGATGATGATGGTTTCTCCGACCGGTTATGGCGCTCGTGCGCCTGAAGATGGCTTACGTAGCCTATATCTTTGAATAACAAAATATTTATACAATTGGCGGACAGCAATCTCTACCAGTCAACCATGTTCCATAATCCACACAAATGTTTGACATCGTCTTCAACAAGGTATTTCGAAAACAATGTGGCTTGCTTCTATTACCACCAGGTAGAGCATCTTTTGGGTACCAATGAGTCAATACAAAAGAAGAAACTTCCTCTTATGAGGCCGTTATAGCTATTTATGTGAAAGAGAATATTTATTTATTTTATTTATTTATTTATTTATTCACTTACATCTACCTTTACAGAGCGAGTCTATTGCGATAGAGAAGCCTACATACCTAGTTTGTAACAAATTATCATATACCTACCTATATCCATATATGCACCGAAAGCAATTACTTACACATTAAAATAAAGTTTTATTTTATTATCGACCTGTTTGTTATTATAATCAGTACTTTTTTCGATACAGGGTTTGGATAGTACTACCTTGACCGGTGAACCACGATATGATAATTACAATACCGGACCAAGTGTTAACAGCGTAGTATCTACGCGGAACCGCGGAAACACGTGGGTACCTACTAGTGTGACACTGACAGTTTAGGTCAAGACCAACTACTAACCATCATATCATACCACACCAAAACTGGTTCAGTCGGTAGGTATATGCCTAATGTTCCAATCATCTTTTATGTAGTTTATAAATCAAAAACTCGTGTAGTAAGAAACAATATACATAAATAGGTATATAGTACCTGACTTATTAAGTACTTACTTAATTTTATCAAATTTATGATAAAGTTGTATGATGTTGATAAAATGTAGCTTGAAAACCTAAAAGGTAAGTGGTAAACACACTTATCATTTTAACAAAGCAACAGAAGCAAAACAAATTCCAATTACATCAGATTATACAAGCGGCTCCGAGAACCACGTAATAGCTTGTAGATCGTGGAGAAAGCACGGCGGCCTTGACAGTGACGTGCAGTCAAGCGCGTCTTGCAATCGGCCGACGCGACGCAAGCGCAGCTATTGCGCCGCCGCCGCCCGCGCCTTCGTCGTCCAACCCGCACTAGTTAGGTAGATATAATTGACGCGAGTTTTCACGCATGCGCAACACTTTCGTTGTCAATGAACTTGGAAAGCGGGGATGCTCTGTCATTGTCAATAGATTATAGCTGAGAATGCACTCTCGCTGGCGTAACACGCGCTTCAATGATCGCTGCTTGCACGCAATTATATAATTCGCACAATTAGTGTGCAAATTGTAAAAAAAGATCTTACATTGTTTTTATTGCTTCATATCCTTTTAACTAATTAAGTATAATATCGAAAAAAATACTATACTTTAAACCTGGAATGTCACTAGCTAGCATTCTTGGTCTGAAATGCTAGTTATTCATAATGCCAATGCAGCCTCTACTTTTTTTTAGTAGAAAGGCATAGCGCTATCCATTGTTGTCTAAACTGATAATTGACATGAAACATTTATGCTAGGTTCACAAAGGCACTTTTTTTGTCAATTTAGGTACTAGTACCTAAGTACATTAGTTACTAGAGTCGGTGAACCTACTGACTAATGTTTAGGTACTTAATCTTGAAATGGACATTCAATATCAATGTGTTTTGTTCCAGGTTTTTTATCGTATTTGGTGTAGGGTAATTTCTTTATAAAAGTATGATAAAATATTCACCATACTTTTGTTGCAAGGATATTTATAAACAATAAATATTCTTGCAACAAGCGTACTTTCATCTTCAGCAATTATTAAGCATCGTTTCGAAGCTCTAGATAGCTCTATGTTGTGTTATATTTAAATGTGTTGGTGTAATAGCATCATTTGGAAAAGCAATCAGTTGTCGCATAAAAAGGGAAGTGGTGGATTAATTGTGCGGGGAAAACCTTCTGAAATAGGGAAAGATGGCAGGAAACGCGTCAAATGAAAGAAAAGTTGTATCAGACATCCGCCAAGCAGGTTGTAGCGTGACCACACCTAAAAACAAAACGTACGTACTTATTTTGTATTATTACAATGCGAACAAACTTACAAATTTATTTTGCGTTTAAAGTTCGATATTATGCAATTTATTATTACCCTTATTACTATTCAGTAACTAGTATTACTTTGTGTTATTACTTCATGTTTTCTTCGGAAAATATTTACGTAAGATGTAATAACGCGTACAAGATTCGGTTGAATAGATATTTTCCAAACAGATTTCTATAGGTAGGTACACACAGCGTGACTTAATTAGTTGATAAGGCTTCGGGTGACAGGGCACGGACGCTCCCTGGTGGGAAAGTGTGGGCGTTTGGACGCAGTTGACGCTTCAATGATCACGAAAACTACCTCGCATTGGCGAACTGAGAAAACTATGGAGTAGTTTTTTCTTAAAAATCTTTGATGTTTCGAAATGTTTATTTCCCTCTCTAACTCGTACATATATAGGTACAGAGTTAGTAAGTATTAGTACTGAACTGCAGCTGAAGTGAACAAAATTAAAGCAAGTGGATCTTATTTGATAAATTGTGTAAAACTTGGAATTGAATGCACGACTATATTTAAAATAAATAGAGATGAAAAACGTTAAGCCTAGTGACTAGTAAATAAAAATATTGAGAATAGAATAGAATAGAATAGAAAAACTCTTTATTGCACCAAACAAATGTATACATAATTTTGTTAAAAACTAGGTAAGGTACAAAGGCGGACTTATCGCTAATGCAATCTCTTCCAGTCAACCTTAGGGTGGATGGAAAACAAAACCAAGACAAATCAAAAGGCGAAGGCGCAGTATATATACGTAAATAAATATACACACACAAAGATATAAATATAAAATAATATAATATAACCTACACATACTAAATAAAAATAAATAAAAACAAATAAAACAAACATACATAAAAAAAAAATATATATATACATATATATATATATATACATATAAATATATATACTACATATAAATAAGAGCATACTTAAATATCTCAATAAATAACTGAGCAGATACAAAGCAAATTAGGACAAGGCAGAAAGGTAATGGGATTTGACGAGATTTTTGAACCCGGTCAGAGTCTGAGCTTTCCGGATTTCAAGCGGGAGGGCGTTCCAGAGGAGAACTGCTTGAGATGATGTTATAGCTTTCTTTAAGCGTCGTTTGTACGCTGTATCATGCCAAATTAGAACTTCTCAGTGCAAAAAGTCAAGAGAGCACTTTCATACTTTTACCCTCATTTATGTGCCACAGAATACATGTGACAATTTTCAATTAGGCAAATTAACATATTTTCATATTAATTTTCGACTACAAATACTCGTATTTTATTATTTGTAATACAGCGTCTCCACAGCACTCGCAAGTCAAATCACAGCTAGGTTATAATAAGAAAAGGCCCGCGGGAAGCGCGCTCCATTGCACGTTACGCCAGACCCTTCGACGATCAACCATCACTACCGAAGTACCGGCACATCAACCGCCTGGCGAACTTTCCACCACCTCATTAGATGTCACCAAACGAGTTTTAGAATTACAATTTATAAGATTTACAAGGAAGAATGTTTGGGTATCATCATTTGAATATAATTCAATACATTTAAGGAAACCCATGTAAGTAACTTAAAACTAATGTCTTCAACCAGTGATGACATATGGGTCCTAAACATGGTCCCTTACTAATGGGTCTCATAAGAAAGCTTAAGGTCGCTCAAAGAGCTATGGAGAGGGCTTTGCTCGGTGTTTCCCTTGAAGACCGAATCAGAAATGAGGAGATCTGTAGGAGAACAAAGGTTGCCGGCATCCCAGCGGATTAGCTCTTTGGCAGTGGGCATGGTACATAGCGCGACGAACCGATAGCCGATAGGGCAGAAATGTTCTCGAATGGCGACTAAGCACCGGCAAGCGCAGCGTCAGACTTCAATCGAGGCATTTTTTTAAAATCTATGTTGTACCTAGATATAATGCAGACGAGGGATCATTAAGTATTTACAACGTAAAAGTACTTATCGTCCTAAAAGAATAAAATTCTATAATTACTATCTCTTATTTCCTAGTCACTTACCTGTTAATTACAATGTAATTCTTGCCAGTATTTTTTTCACTACAAGTATTTTATAATAAAAAAATAAAGGAAGTAGCATGTGGAATGCGAAACAATGAATATTTATCTTGTTTGTCAAGAATTATTTTTCTGCTTAATGTAATATAGTAGGTAGTTAGTTATATTAACATTTAACAATTGCATTATTATTGTAACTACTTTGGTAGGTATACAGGCGATGAATGATGTCCTTCCAAATCCTTTTAAAGAATGTTATATTATACAACTTTATTTCAATATTATAAATAGATATGGTACTCTAATTTAATTGACTGGTTTCTTGCTTTATAGGTATATATAGGATTCAACGCTAGAGCGTGTAGCTGGAATACTAATGTTTTTGAACAGATACTGTAGGTAGATAATAATAATTAGTAAGGAAAATATGTGTACGATCGTTCACAGGGCGGTGTAGGCGCATAATGACAAGCTGAGGAAGTGAGCGGGCGACCTTGACATTTCCAGTGACGAGCGAGCAGACACCGGCACCGGCAGCCGACTAGGAAGTAGGAACTCTTGATCATAGGGTTACCTACCTAGCTATGTGATAAAATTTAAAAAATGAGTCTGTCTAACGTCTATTAGGGGGCAGAATATCTTTTGTTTTACTTCTTAATTATTTCGCGCGCCCCACTAACATTTTGTTTCTCCCAATCGTTGACTGGTAGAGAATGTACGCCAATACAATGCTGCTTTAAGCGGTTTTTTTTATACTCTGTGGAGTATACAACAGCTTTTAATCTGAATTTATTCATTTTGTATTTAAGTAGACTATCATTAAATTGTTCAGTTTAAGCAAACGTGACTAGGCTATAGAAGGCTCACTAACTTTTCTTCGAAACTTATAAATTTTAATCCTACACGAATGGAGACGGACTGGTCAAAAATGAGTAGAAAAAGGGTAGGTACATAACCCGACCGGGGCTTCCGAATTGTTTACTACGTAAGAAAATATATAGTTATCACGTTAATTATATTCGGTTCATACTCATAAGGTATAAGTATACTTCTTTGCTTATTTATAATCAAAGGAAGTACTTATAATTTTTTGGAAAGTTAAATACCTATATGCAGAACAGTTTGATGGAGAAATAAACAAATCTTATTCAATATTAAACTAGAGAATGCGACTGACGGAAAACAATGATGAATAAATTTGTAAATAAAAATAAAAGAAATGTCAAACTTACTTATATATACTTTTTTTACTTACTTCACTTGGAAGTAGAAACTTCCAAGTGAAGTAAGTAAAATAAGTAACAGTGGAAAAAATTAACTAACTTACCTTAACATTGCTAAAAAAACATAATCAATTTATAGTTAAATCTCTTTTAAAAGATATGCATTTTGAGGATATGTAGGTAATGGGGGAATAATAATAATAATAAATAAATAAATATATAGGGGACAAATCACACAGATTGAGTTAGCCCCAAAGTAAGTTCGAGACTTGTGTTATGGGATACTAACTCAACGATACTATATTTTATAACAAATACATATATATATAAACATCCAAGACCGAGGTCAATCAGAAAAAGATCATTTTTCATCTTGACCTGACCGGGGATCGAACCCGGGGCCTCCTGAGTAGCGGTCAGGCATGTTAACCATTACGCCACGGAGGTCGTCAATTAATACTTTGTTCAAACTGATCCTACTAATATTATAAATGCCAAAGTTTGTATGGATATTTGTTACTCTTACACAAAAAAACGCTGAACCGATTTAGCTGAAATTTGGAATGGCAAATTTCAGCAACACATAGGCCGGGAATGCCCACGGGAGCGGAGCGCCGGGCAACAGCTAGTTCTATTATAAAGTTTAGTATGAATAAGTGTTTGAAAAAATATATAAGCATATACACTGTATATTATACAGCTTCTAAATATTATATGCAATACAGTAGGTCACACAAAAATTGATGCCGGTAAGTAAACCATAAGTCAAAAATCAAATAGAAATCTAATAGGAAATTTTAAAATTTATGAATTTTATGATATTCTAATTGACAAACATTTTTCATAGGCGACCCTATACCTGCAATTATATTTTGTTCGAGTCATTGTAGATGCCATGATACGTCCGTCTTCTCAAGGTTAATGAGAAAATACATTCAATTTTAGTAAACAGTTTGACACTTCATATTGAACGCAACTCATAAGTATCTCTTTGTTTTTAATGTATGAGATATTTGGAGGGTAATTTTATGAGTACGGATGGAAGACGTGTTTTTGTTTATTGATACCTATCTTCTTGTCTAATCTATCATCTTGAATCCTTAGTTTTACTAACATACTTACTGTTTATATATATATACATATCAGTTGGTGTAACAACGAGAAGAGTTGATTTCTCGTGACAATCTTATCTAAATATGTAGGTAGGTACCTAATTGATTGATGGCCAATAGCTGCGTTTTCTTGGAAATCTTTGTTTCAGATGATCTGATAAAAGTTGGAGTACTACTTCACCGACAGAGCACAGCTCTTAAATTTTTAGATAGATAGACTACTTAAGACTTTTACATATACATACATACAAATATAATCTAAGAGATAGTCAGTTAATTTTTACGTCGTCCTGTATAAGGTACCTGAGGGTATTAAGGCCTAGCTAAGGGAAATTTGTTATAAAATGAAAAATATCCAACATAATCAATCAGTTTTATTATTAATCAGTCATGTATTTAAATTGCTTAAAATCAAAAAAATTAAATTGCTTTTTAAAAAATGCAGTATGTAGGCCTTATTATAATAGGGTAGGGTAAAAAGGCCTATACTTTAAACTTTCCAAAAATCAACTTAAACTATGTAAATTGATATTCTTGAGATCTATAATCATTAACCTAAAGCATTAGGAAGCATAATAGTCTTAGAAAATTAAATAAATTGCCTTTATTCGCATTCATTAGGACATTTAAAGTCATTAGTATTTTCTGCAGTCAAACGGACACACTCTTCGTGGTACCTCTTGGAGCATCACGAGCATTGCCTCATTGTATCGTCCATTCTTTCTTCTTTGCAGACGTAATAGTACCAACTTAATTGTTTCTGTGATTTACCTATGACTATAACAGACTTTTTTGCAGATACCATTTTGGCTTTCTTAGGGTTTCAAGTCTTTTTATTTCATTTTTTCTATTCTACCTGTCTTGACATCAGTAAAGTCTTTGTCTTGTTATTTTTCTTCTTTTGTTTTCTTTCATATCTTTACTACTTATTTTCTCTTGATTATATTTATCGAATAGATCTCTTTGCAGCCTTATACGTAAGTTGTCAAAGTTCTTATTTTTACTGCTCTAACAGCTGCGATCAGACCGTCTTCTGACCACAATGCCCGTTTGGGAGAAATCGTGACTGTAAGCACTAATACAATGATAAATAATTTAAAATGTATAATTACTTACGTACATAGTACATACTACCCACCAACAAATATTAAAAAAAAAATGCTCCTAGTTATATAGCAGTTTAAAAATATGAGTATGATAAGGCCTATAGTAAAATTTTATAGGCCTTAATATCCATTAACCACGTGATTACATAAAAATAATAGTAAAATTGTTTACAACTACAAGTCATTTAATACGGTAACTTAGGGACAAGCATACATTTATTAATACACGGACAGTCAACACAGGTTGGTATATTTTCAAAATAACTTACGTTTTACTGGAGCCAATTTTTATAATTCGTGCCGCGTAACCACACCGCTGAATGTTTTAGATGAAATTGGCGGGGGGAGAAGTGCAAGCGTTCGTCCGCCACTTTGCAGCGACTTGTATACGCTCTGAGCATGTGTGAGTGTAAGCTTGATCGTCAATTCCTCTATTTCGTACGTTTTTTGTTACTTAGGCGTTATTGCCCGCCAGGCCTTAATACCCGCAGGTACCTTAGTTGAATTTCGAAATACTGGAATAATATTTAAGCGCAGCTTTATTATAATTCGGTATTAAAATTATAAATAGCATAAGGTTTAAATATATTGGCACAGAATTTGGAATAGTAATTACATATTATTTGGTTCTAGTCGTTTCGGAAAAGGGGTTAGAAAGGGTACCTAATAATGAAGATGATAAATTATAAGATTTGCGTTCTGAAGAAAGACCTCTAGTGAGACTGGCACAGCTTTTTCCACCACCTGCTCGCTTTCATCAAGATCCTATTAAAATACAAGCGAGTATAAAGAGAGAGCAATCACAGCGCATGACGTCTCAATAAGCAAACAAAAAGCCAATGAGACGTCCCCTGTGTGCACTGGAGCACGGACCTCACAATGTGCCCGCACCAGACCACAAGCCCTCAAACCATACACCTCAAAATACCGAGTGTATAGGCATATTCGCACAACTAGGAGACATACATTAATACATACACATACAATCATCACGCCTGTCTCTAGTAGAGGTAGGCAGTGACTAGAGATTTCCGTTGGCTGCGATCCTTACATACCTCTCTCGCTTTCTCCACACTCATCACTCTCGTCATACACGCTCGCCGATTTCGGGTACTCCTAATGGAGACATTAGTACTATTTATGTGTTACGTTTATGTTTTATATATGAACGATCCAGCCGTGCAAATATTCTATTTTATTTATTGATATATGTAACAAACCTAGCTAACACATTTACCAACTGCGTCATCTTGACTTAGATTACAACTAAATAAATCCCATCTGAGCTTGGTGTGGTGATACGAAATAGCGGGAGATAGTTCTAATTACAGTTTATTACCTGTTTAAGGGGTACACCTAGTTGGTAGTGAGCCAAGTAAGCTGTCACCTAATGCTGCTTCAATAATCAAATTATTATTTAATGTACCAAGTACATTTTATAATTCTATTCTCTTTATAATTAAAATCAATCTACTTATAATTAAAATATTGGTCTAATAGAATAATCTTAAGAAATTATAATTAAAAATATAATTTATTATATATCGCCTTAAGTAAATGATGAAGCAAGAGATCTATACAAATATGTCAGCGAGCTATGAGAACCTTCAGTTTTGGAAGTCGGAGGGTAACTAAGACCTAATTACCTAATTAGACATTATGGAGGTTCTGCTGTTCTCTCTATATTTTGGACATACGGTGCGGAGCTAAAATAAAGCCAATGTAACCCAACCAGCCCGGTAAAAAACCCTTTATGCTTCGTGACACCCGATGATCTACCAGACTCTCGGGACAAATTGAAAATGCGGTTGTTTGTTTAATATTTTTGTAATTTTGTACAGTCAACCACATGATTCCTTATTCACGTTACCATAGACTGATGTTGGTAGGGTGCGAATACGGAATTCTACAAGTACAGAACCCTGCTGCTCGGGTATAAATCGCGTTTATTGTCACAAAACTTCTAATTAGGATTAAATACGGAACACTGTTGTGCGTCTGTCTGACTGTCAAACTTAACTTTTTGGGAAACTCATGCACTTATACGCGTCTACTCGATCATAATATGTGACCGTAAATGTTGCAAATCTTCTTAAAATTTGCGATTTCAGGTGGAAATCAAAACCTATGGGGTACTTTTCGTTGAAGAATCGTGAAATTTGGTAACGAGCAGTATCATACAGCACTTATTCAGGAGTTAATCAAAAAACTGTGAAAACTGTTGTACTGTGATACGGGTTTATGAAAATAAAAACTTAATTTTACAAACAAAAAGGAAAGTAAAAATCTTATAATAACATTTTGTCTTTTAGCATTGTGTATTAGTACGGAACTCTCAAAGCGCGAGTCCGACTCGCACTTGGCTGCTTTTCGGTACTATTAACTACTAATACATAACTATCGATAAAATGGCATAAATGCCAAAAACTGTTTTTTTATAGCCCCTTTTGTGTTAACACCAAAAATCTAAAAACTGAGATCGTAGCAATCGTAGACGTCTGCTACGCCGCCGTAGCCTATGAAAGTTTTCTACGCAGAGGAGTTTTTGAGCTGACAATTAGAAAATGCCAAACAATATCGAAGTGCCTTCTATTTCAAAGTATATATTTAATTATCAACCATCTATCAAAAAGTAGGTTTTCAATTTGGTATTGTTCGTTTCATTATTTCAAGCGTCATCGCCAATTCTACCTGACAATATTTTCTATCAGTCATATTAGTGTTCTGTAATCTGTGCTCATATATTTTTACCGGGCTCGTTTCCGTTCCGTTGATCATGGAACTAACTAGATGTCTCTGTATAGTCTGGAGGCTAATACTGACCCGGAGGTCGTGGGTTCAAAACACACGAGCAACGCATGTCAAATTTAGTATTCTGATTATTTAATGTTTCGATCTTCGCCGTCTTGATTGACCCGTGTAGAGTGTTGTTGAATAGATTGCTTTGTATTTAAATATGTACGTACTAAGTGCCTATATCGTCAAATGTACGTGTGGTTGAAATGTCTGTCATACAATCACGTGCCATATCGTAAGTATTTTTATTTGTACTTACATCGAATTATTTATTTAAAGGCAATGTGACTTAAATCAAAGGTTTAAAAATAAAATAGATAACCGACTGAAATATTTATGATTCCTACTTATTTTCAACTTGTCATCACCTATTCTGTGGTATTACACCAACATCCCGCCACACAAGATTCAATGGTGCACTTCTCATTATAACATGAAAAAATGCTTCCTTATAGATATGTCAGTACTTCCTTAGTACCTTGTCTGTAACAATTAAAGCTATATGTTCTTTGATCTTAATGGCATAATTAGGCACATATGTACTTACTTTATCTATTAAGTTGTCTTTCATGACTTCCTGATGGTCGTTCGATGGTTGTTGTTCAATGCTTCTGCAACTAAATGAAAACATACATTACGACAATGAATGGCTAAGTACAGTACCTCGCAATTAAATGTTCTTTCTTGGAACATATGTGACCGGAAGCGATTACGATGAAATTCCCAGTATCAATTGCTATAAAGTGATTTTTCACATGGTTTAAGTACGTGATGACACGCGGTGTCGTTGGTCCCTACGGCTTCGGCTACAGTGTACACACACAGGACATAAAAGTTTGGTATTATGTGACTGTTTTGGCCGCCAAATATCGTCATTTGTATGCAAGATGGCCGAGAATGCGCATCCAACTTGCTACTTATGCTCACCTGTCCACTAACTAGGTAAACTTATGTCATTTCGTTGGAACATGCCATCGCGGATGTTGTCAGGATTGTCGTGTGTATGTGTGAATGTAATACAAATCATTCCCTATAATATTCTAATGTAGTAATAGCGCATAGGTACTGTAAATGTTTTGAATGAATTTCTCATGCGCAAATTTTGCCGTCTAAGCTGAAAACGCGATGTTGCTTTACGGATAACAGCACGATTCTTTTTCTCAAGATTAAAGAGACACATATCTCAATGACGTCACTTAAATTACATTTGTAAGATTATCAGTTTTTTATAGAAAACTCTGTAAATGACGTATTTCTCATTTCCGCAATCACTTTCATGAAACATAATCAACTGTCACTAAAATATTCTCCAGCATTTATTAAAAAAAGTATTCTAATTGTGTTAAGTATAAGATGAGCTACTAGAAAATAACTGAATCTGAATTTTTAGACTCTTAGTTAATGAATACGTACCAAAGTTAGTCTTGTCCGAGCGAAAGTACCAATTTCTGTGGAAATTTTGTTTTGTTGTCTCAACCTTCCAACCTTGAGTATATCCAGGAAAAAAAAACCTGCCTGGCAAGGACCAGTCGTGTACTAACGCGCAGTGAAAACGGTTTGGCTCTGCTACGTCTTCCCGTCAAAAATGTAAGTACGTGATTTCAGTTTACTCGGAACAAAATTTTGCAATCTCGGTGGTCAGATGTTTAAGAGCTTAATTAAGAGATAAAAATATGACATTTATGCATGTTATGTAGCCTATGGTACATTTCAAAAATATTTGATGACAATCTTACTTCTTTGATATTTTTTTTGGAAATTATAAAAAAACACCATGTTTTCAATTTCGGTGTGCCAATTTTCGTGGTTTCTGTGGCTTCTGGAAGTGCACCGAAATTGCAAAATTCCACAGAAATTGTATATTGTTAATGCTAAAAGGATTTCGCCATAAATAACAAATCATCATTTCAGCCGCAGGTCGTCAACTGCAGGACGTAGCAAAGGATTTCCAGAACGACCGGTTGGAAGCGGCCTGCATCCAGCGTCTGCATGCGAACTTCTTTAGGTCATCTGATCATCTGGTCGGTGGATGTCGGACGCTGCGCTTTTCGGTGCGTAGTCGCCATTCGAAAAACCTTTCTGCCCCATCGGCCATGGGCTCGCGCGCTATGTTGCCTGCCCACAGCCACTTCAAAGAGCTGGGCTATATCGGCAACCTATGTTCTCCTACGGATCTCTTCATTTCTGATGCGGTCTCGAAGGGAAACACCGAGCATAGCCCTCTCCATAGCTCTTTGGGCGACCTTGAGCTTTCTTATGAGGCCCATAATAAGGGACCACGTTTCA
This sequence comes from Apomyelois bistriatella, assembly GCA_947044815.1. Taxonomy (NCBI): domain Eukaryota; kingdom Metazoa; phylum Arthropoda; class Insecta; order Lepidoptera; family Pyralidae; genus Apomyelois; species Apomyelois bistriatella. The sequence continues at coordinate 8,597,017 of OX345693.1, forward strand.
GACCCATATGTCATCACTAGTAACACACACTGGTTGAAGACTTTAGTTTTAAGGCACTGAGGTATTTTGGACGAGAAGATATTACGGAGCTTCCCGAACGCTGCCCAGCCGAGTCGAATTCGACGAGAGATTTCATCCTTGAAGCTTGAACTGTCAGCCTAGATCAAGTGACCCGAGTAGACATATTGGTCCACAACTTCAAGGGCGCAAGCTCCCAACAAAAACCGGTGACGGCGCAACATGGACATTAAACATTATCTTGGTTTTGTCCATGTTCATTTTAAGGCCCACCTGTTAGAAGACTTCGTTGAGGTCATCAAGCATGGTACTTAAGTCCTCCGGCGATTCCACCACAATAACAATATCATCGGCAAATCGAAGGTGGGTGATATACTCGCCATTGATATTAATGCCAAGTCCAGTTGATACCACGTTGCCGTTTTCCGTTTTAAGCTTAGTCAGTTGGCTATGCCCAATAGACACCACTCTTGCGAAGACTTTTGAACCCTTGTTTTGTTCTATAGTCTCCTTAATGCGCTCAGTATTGAAGGAGCGAACATCATGTCGCAAGGATTTCTGGATTTGTCTATTGAGCTGCCGATGAACGTCGGCGTCATCGGAGGTCTGCAGCACCATGGACCGTCGCGTGGCCATTTAACTAAGGGTTTGAGGAGATAGTTTTTGGGGTTTACTTTTCGGGCGAGATTTAAACAACTTTGTTCCTACTGCCTGGACAACTTCTACGAACCCGTTATTAACATCGTCCACAGAAACGCAGTCCTCAAGGCATTCGAAGCGATTTGATAGTTCCATCTGGAAGCAGTCTGTGTTTGGATACAGGCTTGCGTCGGTCGGAGCATAGACTTCATTAGACGAGTTCTTTCTCGTCTGGGGTTGATATTCAAGATGCCCCTTACAATCCGGTGATCGCTTCCTATTTTAATATTGCTGGTCACAGAGACATCGTTGAATATCTCTCTCCTGGTCGACAAAATGAAGTCTGTCTCGTGTTTTACCGGAGCTTGGCCTTTTTTAGTGGGACCTAACCAGGTCCACTTACTTTGCGGTGGCTATTCAGCTAGGTATATTTAACACCTATCTCATATATCGCACTAATCAGTAAAAAAACTGATATTTTTTATTTTTTAGAAATCCAAAAAAGCAAAATAATAGCAGAGAAAAAAAGTTAAATAAGAAGAGGATTTCAGAGAGAAAAAGAAAAGTAAAAATTGAAAGTGACCCTGACAAAGCCGAGGAAATGCGCAGAAAAGATCGAGAACAATATCATCGGAAGAAAGCAGAAGGAAAAATTTTACCTCTAAGTGAGATGCCATGCAAGTTATAATTGTGCCATTTTTATTAGTTTGGTTGTTTTTTTTTTTGTCCTTTTGTGATACTGCAGCAGGTTATTTGATATTAAAATGATTATAATAATTTCAGTTTTTTCATTTTGCCATGTTTACTTTCCACATATAACAATACTAGCTTTCGCTCGCGGTAGTTCAAGAGAAAAAGTATCCTATGTGGTATTCCAGCTCACTATCTCTCAATTTTCAAAATTTCAATCAAATCGGCAGTAGTCATAGCGTGAAAGACTAACAAACACACACACCCACTTACAAACATTCGTGTCTATAATATTAAGTAAATATTTTTTCTTCTGTTACTAGTAATTTTGATTACAATTTCCGTGATATGAATATAATTTTCGTGGCATCAATACAACTTCGGTGATTACAAATAAATTTCTGTGGCACACCAATTTCGGTGGTCAAAAAAACTCTCTCAGTAATATAATTAATTAGTCCCCTTTTAGAATATACATATAAGATGTGGATATCTAGGGATTAAATATAAAAGTTTGTCAATAAACCTGAAATTAAAAAAATCCACCGAAATTAGGAAAAAAATCGAGTTGTTGAAATTGACTCTTTTCTTGGTCTAGGTACTCTTCATTAAATAAAAAAGGCACAAAAATTATAAGCTAGGGTTCAGGCTAAGGTTGTAACCGGAAAAGCGCTATGATGAAAAGACAGACAGGCTAACAGTGTTAGTAGTTATTTATTATTTCTTTACTGTTACAGTTATGTTACTTTATCTGAATTAATTATAATTTCGGTCGCACGCATGGGCTAGATGCAACTCGCTTCTATCCAATCATTCTGAAAATCCTTCGAGGAGGCCTATGTCCAGCAGTGGACGATATAAATTAATATATCCTTGCAATTGTAGAAGTTACAGGATAGGACACTTAAAGCAACACGACCTCAGTAACGGAAGCCGTGTTGCTCGACGATAGCACAGGATATATATTATGACATCAGGCTTGAAGCAGTCCAAAGTCAAAAAGTACAAATTCCGGTGATGGACCGATGGGGGGGTTTATTGTCTAGCAGTGTTAAGGAAATGTGTTGGTGAGCGCAGATGTCGTAACTCTTCTTTCGAAGATGCTGCCTGTTACTTGCAGCTTGGTTAGGATGGTTATTCCGTCAAGGAGTTAAATTTAACTTTATCTCTTGGATAACAGAAATAAAAGAAATCATTAAGCTATAGATAGACAAAAGATAAGGGTAACTTAGAGTCAATAACCTTATTATACTTAAAATGGCGTTCATAATTTTAAAGTCTATGTACCATGCCTATACATTCCTAACGATAACAATATTAATGACATTTCAATAGCTAATCCTCAAGTCTATTGTCTCTAATTTAATAATGAATACAGAAATTATTTTAGTGAATCTATTCAAAACCAAAATTGGTGCATCCTTATAAGGAACAGGCGCCGATTGTTGTGGTCTCAATGAAGGCTCCTTCCTGCTTATGGAATGGGCTTATTAATTAAAACATTAATTAAATAAGAAGTCCATATCGATTTATTATTGAGTTGACACAAAAATAAAGTACATTAACCCTTGGATCAGTAAATTTGAATTCTTTAACAATTGAATCAAGGATGACGATGAACCTGTTATAAACAATAGTCGGTAGGTTAAATACTCCAACAATATTTTATATCTAACCACCTATTATATATTCAAGTGTTCGTCTAAAACTGCTTTGAAAATACCGAAATATAATCAGCTTCAGGCTAAAAGCCTGCTTGTGCCTGAGCATAAACTGGAGGTCTATTTTTGGTGATTTTAAATGCATTACAATTAACGTTAAAGGTCTTCGCATAACTGTATGGATTTATAGGAGGATGTGTTGAGATGAAAAAGAAGAAATATGAAATCACTATCACTACATAGTATAAAACAAAGTCGCTTTCTCTGTCCCTATATCACTTTGTATGCTTAAATCTTTAAAACTACGCAACGGATTTTGATGCGGTTTTTTTTAATAGATAGGGTGATTCAAGAGGAAGGTTTTTTATGCCCATGCGAAGCCGGGGCGGGTCGCTAGTACGAAATAAAATAAGAAATCTGGATCACATATGCGATTTGTTTAGAAGACATACTTTGTTACCTGTGTCTGATCTGATCTTGTCTGGTCTGGGCTAGGGATAACTCTAGTAACCTCATCAGTATGCGGGCGCGACGAGCGTTTCCTGTTGGCCGCGTTCCCGCAGTGCTATGGTAATTTGATTGTACTTTACGACCGCGGAATGGATCACCGTCAACTCGATAGGTGAGGGAAAACCCTGGCTATTGTGGTGGTTTCTTGGTATTTACTTATACGAACGGTAAGAGGAAAAGAGTTTTATCATATTTGTCCGCAAAATTTTTACTGGCATCATTTTATATTTTGAGTATCTATTTACTGGGTACAACTCACCTGGACTCTCGAAGTCGAATGCAAAAATAAACCAACCGGTAGTCATCGTCGATGTGTTATCCCGATAACATCGAAATGCGTATGGTTTTAGAGCCCGGGGTCAGCCGAAACGCAATGTCATAATTTGGTGCCTATGAGGTGGGTAATATCACATAATAAAGTAAGCATTCCCCGTTCTGTGGATTAAGCATTTTTAACGATATCTTTACTTCCTTTGGAATTTTGTCTTTGGTGAAATCCACCACCAAACTGTGTCGTCAACCGGTAGACAAATATTAGCGATTCAAACAATTCTAAAGCGCACATATAAGTACCTACTTATAATATCTATAGATCACTCCTAAAATAGGTACATAAGTGGGTATATCTTAATCTAGGTACTAACTCGTACCAATACTTACTACACCAAACGAAATTAATATAGAAAGTTCAGACTTGCTAAATCTAAATAAGGAGGGAGGGGTTAGGCTATCTAAATCAGTCATGCTTGTAAGCTTCTTTAAAATTAAAACTCATACGGCCTTTACTTGCTGAATAGTGGAAGTGTTTCCTTACAACTTCTTAAACTTACAAGTATAATAGTTACACACTATTGCACACAATATACTTACATTGTAAAAGGGGCGCCATGGCACCAATGGATCTTGGTCTAAGTATTCTAACATTCGCTTCGAGCCGGGTCTTCATTGTATCCAAAGAGTGTATAAGGATCCATACATGTATCTTTTGTTAATAATAATAATATCGTTCTTCTATGAAACGCTGCGGTCAGTTCAGTACCTATCTATGTGACAATCACAAAAAAATGACGATTGTTAACAGGTACTCGAGAAATGTCAACATGAATAGTTTCGCACTTCGGGCTAGTTGGGAGCCCGTGACTTTAACTGAATACAAAAGGCTTCTCTGTTCCTTATGCAAGGCATAACGTGTGTAGGATGTCCATATTGTCCATGTATTGTGTCTGTATTAAAGTAGTTACTGGCAATCACCTAAAAAAGTATTTATTTAAAAATTTGGGTATCTCAGAAGTGGTTATTTTGTTCTCAAAGAAAAGAAAAAAAAATGCTTTTTATCCTCTCGGAATACTAAATAGGCATAACTAGGTAAACCTACCTATTTTGAGACGATGCTTAATAAAAGTGAGGTAAATGTAAACAATATTTAACTAACGTAGTTAACGAAGCAAAAGAGATGAATGAAAGACTTGACAAGGCTGCAAACCGTCAACTCTACATTGAGATAAGAGGAAAACGCATCTGATAAAAATCTTAAACGACTGCAATCAACAATAAATTCCATAGGATGTTAAAAAATCGAAATAATTTATTCGTATAAAATAGGGTTAAACATAAAATTTACATGATTAGTTGTTTGCATTTACTTCTTAGTATAAAAATATAAATGAAGGGATAAGTTAGTATTAACTAGATTCTGCATTAAGTCCTAGATGTTTATATATGAGATGGATGGATATAAAGTTCTTGGTGCTCCTGAAAATCCTCCATTTTTGGAGACCCTACCACAGCCCGGTCAGCGACTCCCAATCCTAACCTGCCCCCTCGCCCCTCGCCTGTGGGCTGCAAGCCACGTGCGCCTGTGCGTCCACGCATACTCACAACGAAAATGGGCATTTCCACGAACTTGCCGGAACTTTTTACGCACCTTAAATATATATTCGCCATTAAAAGTATTTAAGCCTTAGATAACTTGCTAGAAGAATATTTGAATAAAGACAAAATGCGAAATCACCAAAAACATTTAAAAAATATAATAATACATATAATTTTATTTTTGACGTGACAACGTCTTATAAATTGGTTTGCCGGGTGACACTTCAAGAAACTGCGTTACGCTTCGCTCACGTTATGCGCTCACAATGAGAGCGAGTGAGAGGCACGCGTCCCTTCCACTCGGACATGGTTAGCCCGCTCAAAGTCGTTGTCACGTAAAACTTTCGCCCGTATACCGACTTTACAGGCAACCAATTTTTTATTACTACAGAATTAGGAAATCACAGGCATTTTTTATTAAATCTAGATATGCTTAATACGAACCCAATTGACCTAAAACATACTCAACGTCGCATGCGTAGGGCTACCTCTGCCTCACGTCTCGTTTTAATTCCACATTGGGTAAGAGTAGGACGCAATCGGCAATTGATGTAACCACACTACAGTACAGGTACCACAACCTTTCCGCTGATGCAACACCTGCACTAGAGTCGCACCACACGGACTATGCGGAAATAATCCGTCTTACATCACTAATTAATCGGTTGATCTATCGGTGAGAAAATGGATCATACATGGTTTAATAAAATCCATTTTTAAAGTTGCTTAGTCGCACAGGCCGAATTTTAAAACTAGTAATCAGAAAAGTAAATTTTACCTTAGGACGTAGTAAGTGACAGGGCAGCTCAACGACCAAGGCATATAATATTTTGACTAGTGTGTAAAGGTTAGAGCTTGTAGAATTAGGGCGTGTAGAGTTATAAGCTTTAGCTCTACATCAGAAATGTGACCGTGTGGTTTGACATACGGACTGTGTGAGCCTTGTGTTGTGGTCTTATCTTGGCAACATATTACACGAATTTTTGGTGGGATTTCATACAATCAATACATATAATAAGACACTAAAATTCGAGTGTCTGTACATTTAATATTTTTTAAAAAAACTGATAGAGTGCGATTAAAAAAGAGTAACAGAAACCAAAAAGACAGTTTTTGGATTTTTTGTCTGTCTGTATGTATGTATGTATGTCTGTCTGGTACGTTATAACTTGGAAAATACTCAACGGATTTGAACGCGGTTTTCACAGTTGGATTACATATAGTTAGGAGCGTTGTCAAAACTTTGTTTCGTCAAAATCGGTTAAGGGAAAAAGAAGATATGGTCGATTGAAAATTTACTTCAAACATTGCTTCAAAACTTTTAAACTTATAATGAGTTTACTTACGTTGAATTTAGATAAGGCTAGAATTTCTACTTTATATTATCCAACTGCACCATTAATTTTAATAAAATAACACATTGAATTTGATCGTAAATTTAGTAACATAAAATTTCAATAGATGGCGCTGACTTAGTTTACAACTCGCTACGGTTAATCCTTCCGGAAATACTTGGCAAAATTGTATTTTCTAAAGACGAAAGACAAATTTATAACTTCCTTAATCGGAGATCCCTCTGAAATTACCAATAAAGAAAATTCATTAATGGTTATGTGAACGGGCTAGGCCATTCTTTGTCCTAGGAATGACCAAGCTGTAGCCATAAATGAAACGGTTTTGGCGGAAATTGTCGGGGATGAAGTGATTTACACGTCAAAATAAGAGTGTTGTGCATCAGGATGATGCTACCACCTACCCTATCGAGTGTTTGAGTTCATTAGCTGCAAGCCTGCAAGTGGTCTTCCTGCTCATAAAATTACCCTTAAAGTCGGCGTTCCCATTATGCTCCTAAGAAATCTTTCTCCGCCTAAACTATGCAACGGGACCCGACTCAAAGTAACGGTTTTGCAGCGCAACTTAACAGGCCAAAAAGCGACCTACACGCGGGTGGAGCCGCGGGTAACAGCTAGTAATAATAATAATTTCTTTGTCATTTTTCAAGTGTAGCTGATTTACCAAGCAACGCAAACTTCCCGACAAAGCACTATATACAGCATTGTTCTATGTTTAAATCTAAATACCATATAATAACCATATATTAGTTTAATTTATTTATGAAATTACTTACCATAGGCCATAAAATGCTAAAAAATAGGGACATGACTGCGAAATGTTCCCGGACTCAAGGAAATTGAAATGCTGAAAGCACGCCCGCTACTTGCAATGCGCGATGCGCACAGCGTCGGCCATTATTTAAAAACAAAACACACTCGTTGACATAATCGCGCATCCATATTTAGAAAAAATACATTGTTTAGTGTGTGTTCAAACAATAGAATTAACCGTAAGCCGTTTCTTATTCCGCTCGGATACGGACGGACCGGAGCGGTAGAGTCTGTAAATTCCCTACATTGTAATTCAGATTGGATGTCGAAACGCACGAGTCGGCATGCGGCAATGCGGATGCCTTGTTTTATCCACAACCACACTGAACTCCGTATGTCCAAGGTAAAGCGTACATATGGCACAGAATATATTGCCCATTGCGTACCTATGAGAACCTAAAAAATTAGTAATCACGTTTCTTTCCTGTTATTATACGGTCCAATCAAATATTGGGTTCGAACTTCTTACTTACCATCTTTTAGTTTCGCTGAGTAAAAAGGAATTTTAAATAGTTAATAAGATTTTTATACTATAAAATTAATAAATGATACAATAATTATTTATACCTACTTACCTACTTAACTATGTACTATTTTAAGGGAAAAAATAATAAAATTAATTGCGGTAGGTACGTTCCTAAGTAAGTGGATTGTTTATGTAATACTAGCTGTTCCCCGCGGCTTCGCCCCGCGTGGGACTTGGTTATATCGCGCCCAAAAGTAGCATATGTTTGACCTCAGATCTTTAACTACATCCCTACCAAATTTCATCACAATCGGTCCAGCAGTTTAGCCGTGAAGAGGTGACAGACAGACAGACTTTCGCATTTATAATATTAGTATGTATAGTATGGATATTTGGTGAGAGAGGTTTCTTGAATGAGACTCCAAGTAGTGTGCAGAATGGAATGATTTATTGAGAAAATTAACATCTATTTATATGAAACTATTTACAAAGGAAATATTTACAAGCCAATGAAAAAATCAGAATTTTAACCAATCAGGAATAAGTACAATGTTTTCTATACAAGATTGCTCGCAGCGTTATGCCGTTCCGTCCACGGTGAGGCGAGACGCGAGGGGGGAAACGCGGTGACGCGCGCGGCTGGTCCATCTGTTGCTAGGCTGGCTGGCTCGCGGTAATAAAACTGTTTGCGCGCGCTGGGCTCGCCCATTTCGACGGCGGCGGCGAGACGATGAACTGTGCGGCGGAGCTCTTGTGGATTGTGACTTGGTGCGCGTCGTGACGTGATCCGTGTGTGTGTTGATAGTGACATCTTGACTTGCTGCATGAAGTGTGGAAGACGTTGCTCGCTGAGCTGATGTTGAAGCTGAAGCAATTCTTGTTTCTTGACAATAAATTATGCGTTGAACCGTGGTTGAAGTGTCTGCAATGCACGCTGTCTGCTTGCTATGTTTCTTTGACAATTAACTCGCCAGCTATTAAATGCTTGAATGGGTGTTGTGTTTTTCTTTTGCTTCTCCATAAAAAAAGTTCTTTTCAGAGCTGGTAAAGGTAATGCTTGTACACGTATCACGTGGAGGTAATTGGTAATGTACTCTGTAATGTTGGTTGTGTTGATGGTAGCCACAGGACTCCCCTTCAAGTGAAACGTACAGGCAACTTGATGGAACGGCCAGCACGTGTTCGCTTATCAGCTGGTTGTGACGTCACGTTGTCCGGAACGGCGGGAGTGCATTGACCTTTCTGTGGCGAGGTAGCTTGCGGTAACTGTGGCGGTGTGATGGCTTGATTGATTACTGATGATGATGATGACGGTAATGTATTTTTCGGTAAGTTGCTATTTTCTTGATCCTCTTCTAATAAGTAGGCAGGTTTCAGTCGATCTATTGATATGTTTGTTTCTCGATCTTGTAGTTGTATAGTATAAACTTTGTCCGTCCTCTTGATAACGCGATAAGGGCCTTGATACGGTGATTGTAAGGGCTTCTTTACCGCGTCGACTCGGACGAATACGTGGCTGCAATCTTGTAGGTCCTTATGTATGAAAATCCGTTGCTTGGTATTATGATGTGAGGTTGATGATTGAGGTCTGTTTTCTTCTATTGTTGATCTTAGTTTTTCGACGTATGTGTGGTCCATTGATGTAGGTATTGATGTTGTAGTGAAGAAATCACCCGGTAGACGTAGGTTATAGCCATATGTGAGTTCGGCTGGACTAACTCCGGCGTCTGTGCGTAGGGTGGCTCGTAGACCTAGAAGTACAGTAGGTAGCTCGTCGATCCATGACCTTGAACTTGATAGCTTGGTACGAAGTGCAGTCTTGAGTGTTCGGTGCCAGCGTTCGATGATACCGTTGCTTTGTGGGTGATAAGGCGTAGTGCGGTTTTTCTTGATTCCCATTATCTTCATGAGGTTATTAAACAGCTGAGCTTCGAACTGGCGGCCCTGGTCGCTTACCAGGGTTTCCGGACATCCAAATCTTGTTATCCAGTGTTTGTAGATAGTCTCGGCGACTGTCTCAGCTGATATGTCATCTGTAGGTATTGCTTCCGGCCATTTTGTTTCTCGGTCGATCATAGTGATAAGGTAGCGATGACCTTGAGGTGTCGTAGTTAGAGGTCCGACGATATCGACGTGTAGGTGGTGGAAGCGTTCCGTTGGCGGGAATTTTGAAGTCGCGCTGTAGGTATGGCGTTGTATCTTGTTCTTTTGGCAATCGATGCAGCTTCTTGTCCATTTTGCGATATCGCTATTCATTGACGGCCAAAAATATTTTGTTGACATAATCTTGCGAGTTGTGCGAGTACCGGGGTGGCTTATGTTGTGTACGCTTCTGAATACTTCTTGTCGATGTTTTTCAGGTATATACGGTCTTATATGAGATGATGATGTTTCGCAGTAGAGCTCGATGTTGGTGTTCGGAATGATGACTTTTTTCAGATTGATGTTGACTTGTTGTTGTAGTTGTTGTATGGTAGAATCTTCTTGCTGAGTGTTGGCGATTTCTTCGTAATTTATTGTAGACGGGCATGTTATTGTTTCGATGCGGCTGAGTGCGTCGGCGACGATGTTTTGTTTACCGCTGACGTGACGGATATCGGTCGAAAATTCGCTGATAAACAAAAGCTGTCTTGTGCGTCTCGGTGTTTCGGTTGTAGATGTTATTTTGCTCATAGCGTAGGTAAGCGGTTTGTGATCGGTGAATATGATGAGTGGTCGTCCTTCGAACATCTTGCGGAAATGTTTTACAGCCATGTAGATTGCTTGAAGTTCTCTGTCGTACGTCGAGTATCTTGTTTGTGCGTCGGAGAATTTTTTAGAAAAATAGCCAAGTGGTTGCCATTTTTCGTCGACGTATTGTTGTAGGACGGCGCCAGCTGACTTGTCGGACGCGTCGCAGAATAGCGCGTAGGCGGCTTCGTGGGATGGGTGGGCGAGTAAAACAGCGTTGTTGATGCTTGCTTTACACGCTTCAAATGCTTGCGTTGACTCGTCTGTCCATTGTATGATTGTTTTATCTTTCTTCTTAACGTTGTGGAGATGCGCGTTGAGTGGTGCTTGTATGGACGCGGCGTTAGGTATGTGATCGCGGTAGAAGTTTAGCATACCCAGGAAACGACGTAGCTCTTCGATGTTTTTAGGCTTTGGATAGTTGGAGATGAGTTCCATCTTCTCGGCTGGAGGTTTGATACCATCTTTGGATACGATGTAGCCTAGGAACTTAACTTCCGGTTGACCGAAGTGGCATTTTGCTGGGTTGATGGTGATGCCGTGTTCTTCGAGTCTTCCAAGTACTGTTCTTAGGTGTTCTCGGTGTTGGATCTCGTCTTCTGAGGCTATTAGGGCATCGTCGATGAAGGTAAATACGTAGGGTAGGCCACTGAGCACCTGATGGATAAATCGTTGAAAAGTTTGGCCTGCGTTCTTGAGACCTGGACACATGCGCGGAAATTCGAATAATCCCATCGGTGTGATGATGGCTGTCTTCTCTATGTCCTCTTCACGGACTTTGAGCTGCTGGTAGGCTCTATTCAGGTCCAAGGTTGAGAATATGGTCTTCCCGGATAGCTGGTATGTGAAGTCCTTAACACGTGGTACAGGGTAGCGATCGGGTTTGGTGATCGCGTTAAGGCGGCGGTAGTCACCACAGACTCGTAGGTCCCCGTTCTTCTTGGGCACGACGTGCAGTGGTGATGACCATGGGCTCTTGCTGGGACGACATAAACCTTGGTCGATCATATTCTGGAATTCTTGTTTGACTTTTTCGTAGCGGTGTGGAGGTATGGGACGTGCGCGGCAGTGAATAGGTTGGCCTTCTGTTTCTATGAAGTGTTGCACGTTTATTTTGCTATCGTTGATGTTCATCGAAGTCAGTCTCGTGGTACCGGGGAATTCGGCGAGAATGTTGTGGTACACGTTGTTTGTGTCGATACTGCGTATGGTAGGTATGTTTGAAGATCGGACGGGTGCGTTGATTTTTAGTTTCGTGACGTTGTCTATTAGTTTTTTATTTTTGAGGTCGACGATCAGCTGGTGGTGTTTCAAAAAGTCGGCTCCCAATATTGCTCTTGAGACGTCGGCGATTATGAAGTTCCACTTGTAGGGTCGGCGAAGGTTAAGGTCGAGTTCAAGTGTCCTCTCTCCGTATGTTGAAATTACAGTGTTGTTTGCGGCGTAGAGCTTGAATGGTAGCGGTTTTGTGATGAGGCCTTTTTTCTTAGGAAGGACGGATATGTTCGCTCCTGTGTCCACCAAAAATGATATGCCAGTTTTTTTATCTGTGACGAATAGGCGGTATGAATGCTCTTGAACGCCGGAATCCGCCTCTGCCAACGTTCTTTCTAGTTTTCCTGAGGCTTATTTTCAGTCTTCTTATTAAATGTGCATGGCGATGTGCATTTGTAGGCTTGAGCTCCGAAGCGTTGGTGGTAGTAGCAATACGGTGAAGGAGATGGTGAATTATTTCTTGATTGATGCGGGGATTGAGAACGGTTGTTTTGATAGCGCCCTCTAGACGGGTAGCGGTTTCTTCTGTAGTTATTATTATGCTGAGGTCTTGATCGTAGCTCGGCGATTTCTAGTGATAATCTTCTTATTTCGTTGATGAGAAATTGAGTGTCGGAAGCTTGAGAGGTTGGCAACGTTAGTGGTGTACTGACGGCTGCTACTTCGCGGTGCTGCTCCATCATTTTGTCGGCGAGTAGTGCTAGTTCTTCTAATGCGGTCTTCGTGCTGAATGATTCGCTGACTGCCAGGACTGAGCGGATGTGTGAAGGAAGATGATTTGTCCACATCAAACGTAGTGTAGAGTCTGGGATTCTGTCGCGAGCGAGATCACGCATTCGGCGAAGTAGGTGGGACGGCTTCTGGTCGCCTAGTTCCATTTCAGATAGTAGTTTTTGAAATTGCCGGCTGTCCGATTCTTCATATGTGGAGATAAGTCGCTCCTTAATTGCTTGATAGGGCTTCGTCTCTGGAGGGTTGTATAGTAGGTCGGAGATTTGTTCGATGTCCTGCTTTTCGAGTCGGGCTATGACCATTTGCGCCATTTGCTGTTCACCCTTCTTCTGATCGTGAGTGGCAGCTTCAAAACTGTAGAACCACAGTCGAGGTCGGTCGCGCCAAAACGGTGGAATTCGTAGTGCCAGTGAAATATTGGCAATTTCGGGCTGGGCTGCAGACTGGGTTTGCGCTACGACGATATTTTCCTCTTCCATGTTGTTCGGGCAGATTCGTCGCTGGATTTTTTTCTTGATTTTTTTTTTTTTTGATATTTGAGCAGGGATTCCACTTGCTTTTTCTTGTTTTCTTCCTTGTGCGTAGTCGGTGGTCACCACTTTGGTGAGAGAGGTTTCTTGAATGAGACTCCAAGTAGTGTGCAGAATGGAATGATTTATTGAGAAAATTAACATCTATTTATATGAAACTATTTACAAAGGAAATATTTACAAGCCAATGAAAAAATCAGAATTTTAACCAATCAGGAATAAGTACAATGTTTTCTATACAAGATTGCTCGCAGCGTTATGCCGTTCCGTCCACGGTGAGGCGAGACGCGAGGGGGGAAACGCGGTGACGCGCGCGGCTGGTCCATCTGTTGCTAGGCTGGCTGGCTCGCGGTAATAAAACTGTTTGCGCGCGCTGGGCTCGCCCATTTCGACGGCGGCGGCGAGACGATGAACTGTGCGGCGGAGCTCTTGTGGATTGTGACTTGGTGCGCGTCGTGACGTGATCCGTGTGTGTGTTGATAGTGACATCTTGACTTGCTGCATGAAGTGTGGAAGACGTTGCTCGCTGAGCTGATGTTGAAGCTGAAGCAATTCTTGTTTCTTGACAATAAATTATGCGTTGAACCGTGGTTGAAGTGTCTGCAATGCACGCTGTCTGCTTGCTATGTTTCTTTGACAATTAACTCGCCAGCTATTAAATGCTTGAATGGGTGTTGTGTTTTTCTTTTGCTTCTCCATAAAAAAAGTTCTTTTCAGAGCTGGTAAAGGTAATGCTTGTACACGTATCACGTGGAGGTAATTGGTAATGTACTCTGTAATGTTGGTTGTGTTGATGGTAGCCACAGATAGTATGGATTTAAGTAATGATAAGAAAATTAATGAATTTCTATTTAGTTATAATATTAAAATTGTAAGTTTCTGGGAAGCGCCGTCGTTAGCTTTTTCCGCATCTCCACCCACTTTATTAATCAGTAAATGTCTCGCGGCCAATAAAAGAACGGCATTTATAGACGGGCCGTATAAAACACATAAATCCACCCGAAAGAATGGACATCCCTGTCCAACATCACAGGAACGGATTTCAAAAGCACGCCGTTTTTCACTGGCCTCATAAACTCAGGTGTTTATGGGATATTGTCATTTTTGCGTTCGTTCTTTTTTCAACGACTCTTTTAGAGGATTTATTGATTTATAAAATAGTAATTGAGTCGTTTATTTCTAATGAGGATCAAAGATTGTATAATGCTTACCCGTGCTGGGATGAAGTGATGATTTCCTATGATCATTAAGTAAACGTCTGTTTTCGATAAAGAATACATTACTTATAGTATTAGGAGTTCTTTGCCAAAAACATCCGCGAAAAGGGTACTTTAAGTTGTAGGCTTTGATTAAGAATAACATACTCTGCATATCTGCCAGTACATAAGTTATACCTAGTACCTACTTACTCTTTGTTTAATAAACTTATGTATTACATATCTAACTGACGTTTTAAAAAATGGTTCCTCTGACTACCTACCCTTATAAGGATATAAAAAATGTTTTATTTGTTGTCAGGAAGTTTTTTATAACCACGTATAACAAAACGAAAAAAATACAATCAATAGAATTCGCGAAACGCTATTTGAAATTAGACCCTTGAAGTGTGAAATTTACAAATGATGTCAACTTTTGTTTGCCTACGTATCATATTATTAATTGTTCCAGTCTATGTTGTGATTCGGCAATTTTACACAAGTGGCATGTCTTTAGTTTCGCTATCAAACCATCAAAATAGAATCCAAGTCCCTTTTTGTTTGACTACAAACGCCAGCCGAACTTTTGTCAAAGCTTTTGTGAGTTGCCGACGAAAGCGGATAACTTTAAAAAAATATGATCAATCTTAAAGCTTAACGCAGCAAAATGTGAGAATCCATTTTTTCATATCTTGTTCTAACGGAACAGCTTTGTTTAAATAGTATTTTTAGTAGGTAGATACCATTATTTACAAAACTTCGATTTATTTATATTAATAAAGTATCTACTTACTTATCTTGTCACGCCATAATGCAATCAAATCAATGACTTGATTCGCAGGGCGCCAATTTCAGCTGGCATAGATACCATGTCAGCTCGAACCACCGGATCTTTCTAGGAAGGACGGGAAGAGGCCAGGGAGTTCCTATCGTCTCTTAAAACCATGCAAGATTCAGTGAGTAAGCGAGACTTATGGACTTATTTTAATAGTAACAGTGGCAGAATGGACGTAGTTTGTTATGAGACGCCACCTACGTAAGTACTTTCGCGGCGTCCTATCTCAATAGCTGTGTACGTACACACACTGAAATCTACTGGCCAGCGTGGCTTACCTCCATCTCTTAAAACAATGCAAGATCCAGTGAGTAAGGGGGATGTCGCATTACATCTTGTATCGCGCTGTCTCGCTTACTCACTGGATCTTGCATGGTTTTAAGAGACGGTAGTAAGTACCCCCCAGTCGGCGGCTGCACAAAAATTATTTTGCCACACAAATACGATTTTGTTCCAGAGTTCCAGTAGAGACAGCGGGCCCATGCCATGGTACCTATATCGAAGCTAATAAAATAAAGTCCTATAGGTAAGTGGGATAGGACGCCGACGCCTGAGAGAGCGTTCAGTGTGGTAACTTTGAGACTGGTACAATCCGGGGTGGAATTTTAGATTAATTAACTACAATTTAGTGCAATTTTTTGTGTATTGTTTTGGATTAATCTATTTATTAAGTAGGTACTTATATGCTTCAACTCAGTGCCCCTAGTATGAGTTTTAACGCAGTCGCTAGCGTCTGCGTTAGCGATTTAGTATGGCAAACCTGTACAGCGCCTCTGGCGGATAGTAAAGCAACTAAGAAATTCCATACAAAACCCAAAGAAAAACTCATACTAGGGGCTCAGATATATCTCGTAACTACTTACTCTTTCTTAGCATTTTCAATTACGGCCAGCGAAAAATGGGCATTCGGTCACCAAAGTAGGCTATACTTAGGTACGCTCGTGATTTAAAAAAGGTATCACTAATGTGCTGCTAACTCATAGCTTAGGATGTTTCGGCACAGTACCAAGTAATTTCACTGCCTCTCTCACTCTACCTTTATACGAATTAGGTACAAACTGGAACAAACAGTGCAAGCCGCAGGCCGCAGCTTTGCAGTTAAATCCATGGCAGAAATAGAGGAGAGCGAAGGTACCCAAGTACCACAGATTATAAAATGCTATACTATCACAGATATTCAACCGCCATACAAAGAAACGCTGATTATTAGTATACCAATATAGTCCTCCCCATACTGAGACCTCCTAACGCCATCTTTCGATCACTTTAGATACTGTGATTCTAAATCGATACCTCGGTGAACACTAGCGCCACCAAACAAATTGCATAACTGTTAAAAGTGGCCGTTTTAAGCAATATTGCAATTTGTAACTATAGGGAACTATAATTTAATAATTAAATATGTTTAAAATTAACTTCAGATCCAGAACCTTAATTACATAACACGAATTTTTGAAAACTTGTTTATACAGTGAATAATGATTTTTAAATCAGTTTGTGATAGAATGACGATACTTTAAAAATATTATTTTATTAGGTAATTTACACTGTTTTTGATAGAAATAAGCGGAACCTTATTACCGAAATATATATTTTTTATTTCTTATAGCTACCTATTAGCAAGAAAAATAACTAGCTAGTACACCTATGTATGTAGTACCCATTCAACTGTCATACAAGGAATTTTTTAGTGTAAAAATTGTAAATAAGTACCTAGACCTATCTACTAAGAGTCTACCCTAGGTCCTCCCCATTCTGAGACATTAATATGTCTCAGAATGGGGAGGATCAAACCCATCTATTGATCACTTGTGACCTTGAGACACTGTTATTCTCCAATAAAATAACTTATTAAAAAAAGCACGAAATCATTTTTTTGTAGAATGAAGACACTTTGGAATATCGTTTTATAATAATTCAGACCGCAATCTCTTTTTTCCTAAAACTAAAAATGAGCGGTATCATAAACTAATAGCTAAATATTAAAGTTTTTCAATCATTGTAGCGACACCTATTAGCTCGATATAGAACTAATTCTTTTTTGCATCCTCCGTGGTATTAGCATGGGTATTATTATTATCATTTATTATAATCTAGCGAGCGACCCGCCCCAGCTTCACATGAGCATAAAAACCTTTCACTTGAATCACTATCTATTGAAAAAACCGCATTGAAATCCGTTGCGTAGTTAAAAGATTTAAGCATACATAGGGACATAGGGACAGACAAAGCGACTTTGTTTTATAATATGTAGTGATTAGCAGACTCGAAACGAGTGAGTAAGCGAGATATCGCCTTCATGGACGTGGTAAGTAAGTATTTGTTGATTTTGTTTTGCGCCATCTCGTTTACTCACTCGTTTCGAGTGCTTAAACAGATTATGGTAAGCCACCAGGGGCCCATGCCTACATCCAGCCATGTAATGTCACAATGGAGAGTTTTGGCGCCAAGCTAAAGTAACTCAGTTATCGTCATTGTATTGTTTTATTTTCTAATATTTGTGTTTTTTCGAGTATTTGTGTATAATAAAGATAAATTATTATTCGCTAAGTTTTTGTGAACAAGCGTGAGTATTGGGAAGTGGTACAAGGAAACTTCATACAACTTTGTGCAATAGACATTTTTCGTGTATTTGTGCTTAATATTGGTGGATTATAATTCGCAAAGTGCTCAGGAACAAGCGTGAGTGTTGGGAAGTGGTATAGTGTCGATTACGTGACTTTTACCTTTGTCACCAAAATCTCCAAGTTATAGCTAAGTGAAATTTTTCCACTGCTTCACTTAGCCATCTGACTCTGGCTCATCACTTGACTAGACTAGACAACTGACTTGACTTGACTAAAGTAGAACTAAAGAAGATTAATAAAATGAAGAGAGGCCTTAAAGGACTAGTTTCCAAGGCCGTAAAAAGTATTTAAAAAAAAAAGCTGTCATTAAGTCAAGTCATGCAAACAAGTGTCAAACAAACAGTCACAAATCACAGTCACAAAACTCACAAATGAAGCTTTTGAAAAGGGTTTTCAAATATTTTTTGGGATTTTGGTGAATAAATGTATCAAAACTGGATATTACCGCGAGATAAAATGCAAAGCACCATCAAGGAACTGCTTGATGCTCTAGGGTATATAAAATTTGCTCAAAAAAGTTATATCATGGATGTAGTTTAATGTTGTTTACGCGTTGTTCTACCGTACTTACGTTTAATTGGTTTTAATCTGAATTTAATTTAAATTACAGATGTAGTATAGAAGTGGACACGGTTTTGGATTATATGCAAAATGATGCTAACTATGGCAATAGTAATCTCACATCTAAACAAGTAAATGAGTACGCTCAAAGATTGGCGCTAAAGGCAGCAAATGCCAAGACATTCCTAAAAAAGTATGAAGATCTGAAGAACCGCAAGTAAGTAAATAATAAATCTTAACATATCTTTAAAAGAGGCATCAATGAAAGGGTTAGAATAGTGGTAGGGTTAGACTGTTACAAAAAGCATGATTTTCTATCTAGTATAATTAAGTCGAGTAAAATTCTTTTTATCCATGTCTTTCTTGTTCTAGATATGTGAAAACTAAAGAAAAGATACATGTTAACCTAAGAATTACGTATTTGATTATTTCAAGGGATTCCCAAATAGAAACAACGGGTGGCAATTTGTAAACATTGTTGAAATTTGTATCAGCATGTATATACTTAACTTTTTTCAGTTAGATATATCTAATGGGACATATTTCTAAACCGTTTCTGCTAGTCCATCTGTCTAAACGGAGTTTCATGAACCATAAAAGAAGAAATTTGAAAATTTTATGGTTTAATAGCATAACAATGTATATTGCCAAAAGATACATACAAAAAGCATAAGATTACATCATAGTATAAAATGGAAGCATGTTCTGTCTGTGGCATTTGAACTATCTCCTTTTAACTATATCATCTCTTCACACTTCCACATTTCATTAGATCTCCCTTTGTTTCTTTTTTAGCATTGACAATCTCTATGACATCATACTGTTGTTCTATAAATTGGTGTATGAAGATAAGAAATCAAAAATCCACAAACCAAAAGTGGCTCCGAAGCCAATTTTGGGGGACAACAAACATCAAATCACCAAAGAAGATCTTCCACAGGTATTTTAGTATAAAAATTAAATTTAAACTTAAAAATGTATTAGTTATAAACACAGGTTTAATTTCTAAGTATCATGTCAGTATGTTTTAATATAAAATTACATTACAGATTAAGGATAAGTTGCTAAAAGCTGTCGATGAGAGCAAAAAACTTGTGATGAAGTCATTCGAAGAAAAAGAAACGAGGATTCGGCCTCATTGGTATAGCAGCTTGGATTTGCCAAATTGGCAAAAAGAGCATCCATCTATGTCTTGGGACTTTCCTAAAGAGCCTTTACCTCTTAATGGTAACCTTGGTAAGCACAACATTTTTGTACAGTGGCCCTCATTAAGTTATGTGCCACTGTGTTTTTTAGTTTGATTGAAATGGAAATAAAGTGTTGCAATGTTTTTAAATAAACTTTTATTCTATTCTACATCTAAGAGAACTGTGAAATGAGTTTTCAATTCAAAAGTTAAAAAACGCTATTGTTTGCATATGCTACTCTGGAACAGCAGGTTGGATTTAAAAAGGGTTTAATAGTTTTTTTTTTCAGCTGGCATACCAATAGATTCCCAAGAGAACATTATGATCGATGAACTCCTCTTTCTTTTTTCTGGCATACCTGGTAACTTCATTGTTCATCAGCCTGTTAAAGACATATTTGATCCACGCACCTTTACCATATCTGATGACTTGGACGATGCCCTAAAGCAGATCGTCCAGCAAATGCTACCTCTTGCTTCAAACTACTCCATTGTGCGAAGATTTCTTGAGAATTGTGACATGTGGTCTGGTCAAGTACTACATGCGTTGGTTGCAGCCATTGAAATACTTTTGAAGGACTACTATGTAAGTTGAAAGTAATTTAATAGTTAAAATAAAAAATACTGAATTGAAATGCTTTTGAAGGTCTAATACTTATGTAAGTTGAAAGTTTAATAAGTTAATATTTAGTCCATTTCTGAGCTTTCTTCATGTATGCCAAGTTGGCACATATATTGGAAGAAGAATAAACATTTGTCTGAGCTCAACAATTGAATTGTGAAATCTATACAATTGTTCCAACTCAATATCTCTGATGTAAGGATGTGATTTTATTTTGTTGTTTTTATTAGGGTTCTATACCAAAAAAGTGCTAATGCTTTCTACCCAATTATCTATCAGCAGGATATAAAGGCAGATTCTCTCTCATCAAGTCCTCTATTTCTTCCACTATAACACAATTTTAAATTAATTGGTTTCAAATATGGAAAAGATTGTCAATAGTCATTACGAACATTTTTATTGCTAATTCACACATAAAGTTACTGTATGTTTGTAAATAATGTATGTTATCATGTGATTTTATAAAATAACTTTCAGACAATGATAGCCCAGTTGGAAACAGAACACATGTCCGGAGCCCTATCACTGCAGAAGCTGTGGTACTTCGTCTTGCCCACCATGCATACTATGCAAGTTCTTGCCGCAATAGTCACGAATATAGGAAAGGTATATATATTTTTTTGTAAATACAATCATTTACTACCCTTGCTGTTTGCACAATCATGAACTTTCAATACAAAACTTATCCAAATATGAAGCTATCACAGCTAAACTGATGAACCAATTTCGAAGAAATTTGGTATAGGTATAGTTAAACATAGGCTACTTTTGAATGCGATATAACCGAGTCCCACGAAAATGAAGCCGTGGGTAACAGCCAATAGATAGTTATTAACAAATGTTATTGGAGAGCACAAAAAAAAAAGTTGCTGAAATTAAAAACAACATATATTTTATTCTAATTTAGACTGTAAAGAATTCCAACTTTTTATTACAGGCAAAAAAAACTAAAACAAACATTTAAGGGCTATGAATACTAATTTTCTTTAAATAAAGTCTTTACCATATGTTCATTTAAATTATGTTCTTAACAACACAGAGCGAACTCCGAGGAGGTGCAGTTTTAACGGTCCTGCACGACAAAACTAATACGCTGATGGGGGACGCCAGAGCACAGGAAATCTCTCTGTTTCTGACAGAGAGGGCCAGCAGACCGTACCTCGCAATTTTAGACCAGTGGATACATAAAGGAACCATTGTTGATCCGTTCCAGGTAATTATATCATTTAAATTCTAATTTTTACACACTAATCTGTTTTCCCTGTGATAAGATTAACAGAGGTCAGACGGCAGTCATTTCAATGTGATAGCCTGTTACACCATATTTAGAACCATGATATAATCGTACCTTGGGCTCAGGAGTGTAAAGTGACAGTAGAAGACACGCTTTCGCGCATGGAAATTGATTATCATCTGAATATATTATTTTTTATAATATTTACGACCCTGGATCAAGTCTTTTTTTCTTCAGTCCTTCTTTAATCAAGTCAAAAACGTCAAGTCGGTAGTCTATTCCAGTTAAGTAAGTCTAGTCAGAATTAAATGGCTAAGTGAAGTAGTGGAAAAAATTCACTTAGCAGTAACTTGAAGATTTTTGTGACAAGGATTAAAGTCACTTGTACGATATTGTACCACTTCCTAACACTCACGCTTGTTCACTACGTTTAGCGAATAATAATCCACCATTATTATGCATAAATACTCGAAAAACCATAAATTTTGGAAAATAAATACAACACCGACATGTTGGGGCTTTTACTTTCCGCCAAAACTTCTCATCCTAATCGTTGAGGACAAAATACTTCATGATATTTTTTTTACATTTTAAGGAATTTATGATCGAAGACAATGAGCTGATCAATAAGGAGGAGTTGCCTGTTGACTACTCCGCGGACTATTGGGAGAAACGATACAGCGTGCAGAAAGATAGGGTGCCCAAATTTCTGGACAAATTCACCGATATTATACTGAGGACTGGGAAGTATCTGAATGTTATCAGCCAGTGTGGTAAGTTATTTTTTTTTGTTGGAACTAACCCAACTAGTTATTTGAGGTCATGACTAAAATTTTCCCAGGATTAAAAAAAAACCATAACCATTCCATATCCATAGTATCCATACTCCATACTAATCACTACTTAGTATAAAACAAAGTCGCTTTCTCTGTCCCTATATCCCTATGTATGCTTAAATCTTTAAAACTATGCAACGGATTTTGATGCGGTTTTTTTTTATAGATAGATTGATTCAAGAGGAAGGTTTTTATGCCCATGCGAAGCCGGAGGGGGTCGCTAGTATTATTATAAAGGTTTGCATTAGAACTGTCTGTTTCGCTTACGCTACGCTTTCACGGCTGGCACCGCTGGACCGATTTTGATGTGGTATAGATATAGTTAAGAACCAGAGCTATTTTTGGGCGTGAAGTTAGAGTGTCCCACACGGGCGAAGCCGCGGGCAACACCTAGTAACCTAGTAAATTTTTATATAAGTCCTATAAACTTACTGGTATTTTGAAACAAGACACAAAATATATCATTAATGCTTAATCAGTATTATTACACTTATTACCCTCATTTTCAGGTAAATCAATATCAAAAACAAACACTGAAGAAATAAAATACTCGCTACGAGAACAAAACTACGGTGCCATAATTCAAAAGGCGTATGCCTTTGCCAGCAAATCTCTACTAGAGTTACTACTAAAGGAGTACGATCTCATGGGAAGACTGAAATCTGTGAAGAACTATTTCCTGATGAGTCAGGGAGACTTTATTGTGCAGTTCATGGACGCGACGGAACAGGAGTTGTCGAAGAAGATTGATGATATTATACCATCGAAATTGGAGTCATTGTTGGGACTTTGTTTAAGGTATTTTTTTTTTACTTTAGCTTTGTTACACGTAGAATATTATTTTATTCAATCTTAAAAATCCTTCTGGTGCATAAGTTCCATAGTGTTTTAATGTTTACAATATTGTTTCGCCCTAAGTATCATTACGTCTACAATATAATTTCGTCCATAGTATCATTGTCTATATATCTAGATTTTTTTTTTATTAGAATATTGTTTCCTTTATCTTCATTAAAGTTATGTAGACAGATAAAATTACTTTTCCTCTCGTACTCGTACACTCGCTTAATTGATCAATCTGCAGTGCTGCTGCTGCAAAAAAAAAATATGTTATATAAAAAATGGCTTTTCTTTCAAAAATACCATTAAATGTCTTCGTACAAATGCTTATAATAAAATTATCAAAATTGCTTTTTAAAAATAGCTAATGGTTTTAAAACCATAATTTTCTTACATAGTATTTACTTAGCCATCTTGTTATAAAAGGTCTAGACTAATCTAATAACAGCAATATATAATTGATTACAGGCTGTCTGCAGCTAGTCACGATCCTTACAACGAAGATATGAGAGTCGAGCTCTTGCCTTACGATTTGCAGTTCCAGATGTTTAAAATTTTGTCCATTGAGACCGAAGAAGAGAAAGGTCAGTTTCACATTTATACTATTACTAGCGACCCGCCCCTGCTTGGCATGGGCATAAAAACGTTCCTCTTGAATCACTCTATCTATTAAAAAAACCGCATCAAAATCCGTTGCGTAGTTTTAAAGATTTAAGCATACAAAGGGACATAGGGACAGAGAAAGCGACTTTGTTTTATAAAATACGCTGGAAATACGATACTATTTCTACGAATTGCGGCAACGTCGGTGTTTTTTATTTCTTCACTAGCGACCCGCCCCGGCTTCGCAAACGTGCAATATTATGGGTTATATTATACATAGAAACCTTCCTTTTGAATTACTCTATCTTTAAAAAATACTGCATCAAAATTCGTTGCGTAGTTCGAAAATCTAAGCATACATAGGGAAAGCGACTTTGTTTTATACTATTTACTATTTAATTATTATGATGAATGTATTTTTCACTCAGTCTAAAAAAGTAGCCGTGACGGACGAAACAATACAAACTATGCCAGTGCAAGCTTAAGATACATTTTGGGTTGTGTCAATTTCTCTTAATGTTTTAACGTCTAACTGGCCTTACCACATATTACCAGGGTTTAAATACCGCATCTTACAACATTTTGTTCTAGTCCGAATTCATCAAGTGAAAGGGTAGGGCGGGAATCGGAGTGTTAAACGACAGTGTATATATATTACAATGATTCGTTAAACGATGCCCTATATAAATTAAGGTGATACCTCGGTGAACACTAGCGCCACCATTTAAAAATCATTTTTCACTGAAAACACAAGTTATCAAAAATCCCTCTGCTGTAATTAAGGTTTTGGATCTGAAGTTAATTTTAAACATATTAAGTTATAATTCCCTATAGTTACAAATTGCATTATTGCTTAAAATGGCCACTTTTAGCAGTTTTGCAATTTGTAACTATATGGAACTATAATTTAATAATTGAATATGATTAAAATTAACTTCAGATCCAGAACCATAATTACAGCAGAGGGATTTTTGATAACTTGTGTTTTCAGTGAGTAATGATTTTTAAATGACGGTAGCGCTAGTGTTTACCGAAGTATCACCTTAAGCTGATTTGCTACTGTAAAATTATTACATATGATTGTTTTAGAGTACAAACAGAACAAAGACTGCCCACCACTCACCGGTATCGAAACATTTTCCTTCGGCATGGAGGTGAAGTGGCCGGTGTCTCTTATACTCAACCACAAAGCCATTGCTTGCTACCAAATGATATTCAGGCATCTGTTCTACTGCAAACATGTCGAGAGATTGCTGTGTAGGTGAGTTGTATCATTCATATAATATCTATCTTGTATATATTATATATTACTAGCGACCCGCCCCGGCTTCGCATGGGCATAAAAACATCCCTCTTGAATCACTATCTATTAAAAAAAACCGCATCTAAATCCGTTGCGTAGTTTTAAAGATTTAACATACAAAGGGATATAGGGACAGAGAAAGCGACTTTGTTTTATACTATGTAGTGATATATATAATGGACAATCGTGTTAGTTACACTATTTATAACTCAAGAACGGTTGAACTGATTTGGTCGGAAATTGGTGGGGAGGTAGCTTAGAACCAGAAGGACATAGGGTACCTTTCATCCCGAGAAAAAGCACTTTTCCCGAGGGTAGTTCACCGGGGCAAAGCCGCGGGCAAAAGCTAGTTAGATATACAGGTTGACTTGTTAAAGAGGAGCCAGTGATACAAGATTACTTTCTATTCAACATTTCATACAAATCTAGTGATCACCTAAGAGAAGTTAGTTTGGAAGGCCGAAATACTTGTCTCTTATTGGGCATCGCTTTGATCAACATTGACCAAAGCTGTGATGCAAAGCTATAGTACTGTAAATAACCATAATAATAAAACAAGACTGGTTGCTACTATAAGCTTATTTTTAAAATATTTTGCCATTGAAACTGATTTTCAAATCACTGTTGTGGCGTTCCCTACATTATTGATTTATTTTTTAGAGTATGGCTCTACAACAAGGTGGTTAAGAGATTTTCTGAAGCCCGACAATATGCAGACGCATTTGTACTTCGACAGCGTATGCTGAGCTGCATTCAGCATCTTCAGTATTACATGTGTGTGGAGGTCATCGAGCCTTCCTGGTGCCAGCTCATACAGAGCCTCGACAAGGTAAGAATAACAGCCAAGCTGAGCTGATATAGCATTTCCAGTATTACATGTATGAGAAGGTTTTTAAACCTCCCTGGTGCCAGCTCATACAGAGCCTCAATTAGGTAAGAGACAGCCAAGCTAAGCTGTTGTAGCATTTCCAGTATTACATGTGTGAGAAGGTCTTTAAACCTCCCTGGTGCCAGCTCATACAGAGCCTCGACAAGGTAAGAATTACGGCCAACCTGAGCTGATATAGCATTTCCAGTATTAGATATGTAAGGTCTTTAAACCTCCCTGACGCCAGCTTATACAGAGCCTCGACAAGGTAAGAATTACAGCCAAGATGACTGAAATAGCATCTCCTGTATTACATGTGTGTTGGAGGTCATTGAGCCTTCTGGTCATACAGCCTCGCCAAGGTAAGAGACAGCCAAGCTGAGCTGATAAAGCATCTCCAGTCCATTTATCCACACAACGCTATAATTAAAATTAAACAACATTTTATTTAAATAAAAAACATATTTATTTCAATGGTGACATAAATAATATAATGATTAAAACCAAGATTAAATATGAATGCTTAGTTTAGTGGAAATTTATATATCTACTCGATTTTTATGTTATAGTTGATAAATGCAGTAAACCTAAATAAATATCATTAAAAATACAATATAAAAAACAAGGCGCACATGAGGGGCAGTTACAATTTTGAGACATTTTAGTACTTCGATTCTAATATTTCTAGCATTTTTTGAACTTTTTCCTTCATGTTATCAATTTCTGTTTTAACAAAATGCTTCATTTCCTCATACTCTGACACATTTGTTTTTTTAGCAATTACAATCTTTGCATTCTTTACGATGGTACGATCTAGACGGTAGTTTTGGCAGCGTTCAAAGCAACATTGACCGTTTTCAATATTTTCATAATCATCGCTAAACTTCCGTGCTGTCTCTGGCTCGGGTATCTCAATTTTATTGTCTAGATTTGGCTTAACCAGTATCTTGTATAGAGGCAAAAAATGTGGAAACAAAGTGATTCGTTTCGCGAATGGCTTTAAACATAAAGTTCTCGGTTTTATAAAGTAAAAATTATTCCAGTTTAATGGCATACAAGACCAGCATCGGGATGGTTGGTTATATTCGTTAGCGTTACCTAGTAGAACACTCTCAAAATAAGATATTAATTTAATTTGTGAAATATGTCCCACTAATTCAGCATCAGCTCTAATAGCCTGAGTATCGCTGACAGCCAAACCATTAAGTAAATTAAAAAGTACAATAGGAATCATAAACACGAATATAATAAAAATTATATGACTTGTTACCGGAAATGTACTGAACTTAATGGAGCCTGCATCGAATTCACCCGTTAACATCACAATTGTTTTGAACAGTGATCTGCCAGGATCCTCAAAAAAGTCTTCCTCTTCTTCGTCCTTGCCCGTTTCATTAGGGTTAGGTGCTTTTTGGTCTTCATTAAGTTCGTGTCTGAATAATGTATAAAAACTCAACGCAAAAGCAATGATTAAAATACAGTACCATAATAAGAACTTGAAGAAATTCCATGATACCGTTTTTAACATTACTATGTTAGTCGACAATGTAGGAAATTGACCAATGAGTAGAACCAGTTCTGCAGATGATAATAAAATAGCAACAGCAGACAATTGTTGTTTTGTTGACTCCTGTGCTGAGCCATAACACACTATCCATATTGTCACAAATATCAGTGCCACTTCCATCCAGTTTTCTATGCTCTGCAAATATCTAGTTGGAGAAACCAATAATTGAAAAAGCTCACGTACCATTAAGACTATGAGACCGATAATAGCACCAACATGGGTAATAACATTCAGTATTTCAATAGAATCTGATTGTTTCTTCTCGACACCGTACCCCAAAATTATATAAAGTATGAGTGATAGCCAAAAAAGTGAGTAAAATGTAATGTTTCCATAGAATAAACAACTGATTCTCTGCCATTTAAGATATAGGAAACTTGTAATCACTGGGTGTTTTAATAATGGTTTTAATTCCTCACTTCTTGTCATATATAATAAAGCATCTGTTTCTGGAGCAAGAATAGCGTCAAACTCCTTAACATTATTATTGGACGTTTTAATTAATGGAGTGTTTAGTTCATTTTCAAATGAGTTATTTGGGTAGACCAAAAAACTGTATTTCATGTGAATTTCGTAGTCGTCATCGCTCGGTCGTTCACCATTTGTAGTTATACACTCATCTAAATAAGTTTCCAAAGTTTTGGCATTTATGTCAGCTAATGGTGGTTCATTGAATTGATTTCTTAAACCAATACATGCTCCTTTTCTCAATAAGTCTAAAACTGTATCATTATCTCCATTTCTTGCTGCGTAGTGTAAAGCTGTATTATTTTTTATGTCCAGATGATTGACATCAATATTAATCTTGGGATGTTTTAGTAAGAGTTCCATGCAGGCTTTAAAATCTGATTTTGGATTTTTTTGGTATGACCTCATTCCTTTTATAGTTATTTGAATAAGTGTCTCTCCATTTACGGGATCAAATAAAGTTGAATCATTGTCTATAAACATTTTAAGTATTCTCGAAAAGCCATTCTGACAAGCAATAGCCACTGGGCGGCAATTGTTCCCAGAAAATGTTACATTTGGATCTGCCCCACAGGTAAGTAAGGTTTGTACCACCTTTTCAAATCCTTTTTCGACAGATAACTGTAACATAGTATGCATACCGTTGTTTGATGTTAACGCTGATCGGTGTTCATTTTTATTAACCAGTTTTCTAAAATCACGAACAAAATTATCTTCTTCGTGTCTGCTAAGGTAGGAAAACAATTTATCATTATCAATTGTTTCTATTGATTCTGCACTAGCGTCAAATTTAGCCAATAGATGAGGAAATGCTTCTTTTAAGAAATGCCGTGCAGTTTTACCTCTTCTATCTTTATATGAATCTATATCAATCGGATCTTTAGAATAATCCAAAATGTAGGTTACTACTCTCTCTAACCCTTGTTTTGCGGCTGAATAAATTGGAGTTATCCCTTTTAAATCTGGTGAGTTAGCGTTGCAGCCTGCTTTTACTAGAAGCTCTACCATTTCCTCATATAACTCTAGTTCACGATCACGATCATCCAAATCTTCTATCTTTTTTATTGTCTTTAACAATGCTGTATTCCCTTTGCACTTGATATTTACGTCAATCCTGTCATCTTCTAGCAGTAACTTTAAAGCTTCAATATTACCACTTTCCACCGCGAAATGAATCGGTGCTGCTCCATGTGTTTCATTGATATTATTTACTTGAACCTGGTGTTGTAACAAAAGCTTTACAAAGTTTTGTTTGTTTGGCTCGGAAACTGCTATTTCTAGACAAGTTTTATAGTCGGGATATTGATAAACATATTCGAGGTCAACATCGTTGATGAGTTTCTTGAACGTCAAAAAGTCATTGGTGCGAAGAGCGGTTCTCAGTTGTACTTGGGGATCCGCACCGAACAGGGATCCTCCCCTTGACAGCCGATTGGTGTTCATCTCGTAACTGTCCCGCGTCATGTCTCACAGTGAACTGGCATCTGTAAAAGAAATAAACAATTATTTTAGTGGGTGCCCAATTTTCTTATTAAAACAATTGTACTAAATTACTATGTCCCTTAATGTTCCCTGATCGTTAAATTTGTTTTTCAATAGAATTAAATTGATAAGAAATATCTGGCGATCGTTTGTTGTTGTTGGTCTAACAGTATTTTTATTAATTTAAGAATGCGTACTTAATCTTCTGAAGTACAAAAGACTGCTAAATCGTTAAGCCAACATGTTGATTTCATTAGAAACGCTAAACGATCGCATAAACATTCGTGTGAAACAGCCATGATTGGCGTCTAGTATGCGTTTACCGTTAACTACGCCTTAATCTAATACACCAAGTTAAACGTTTGGTTTACTGTGTTTGCAATTGATCAATTTTATTCACCCATTCACTTCGTTTCGGTTTATTGTATTCACCGAGTTCATATTGTCTTTAATTATAGTGAGCATATAGGGAGAGAATAGATTAAAGTTTTAAAAGTTGTTTAAGAAACTTCATTTTATTGTTTTTGAAATATTCGAAACCCAAAAACGTACTCTGTTTGAATGGTCTCTGTTAATATAGTCAAAATATATTATTTTTTTGTTGTTTTTTATGACTCAATTATTTATCTGCGTTATAAGCTACTTGTCTCTGAAATTCTGCAAGAAGTCAGTCGCAACATTTATCTTACTACCATGTTCATGGGTTTTGCTAAATATGTAAACTACTCTCTTTCTCTACATCACAGCATTTATGATGTCATTGAATTTAATGAGCTCAACACCGCGTCGGCAGCTCCTGTAATGAAGGGGCAATTATTCCGAATTTCTCTCGGCGCCATAAAATTAATGCAGCGCGTGTGCTGCATGCTCAGGTCACTATGCCTAAGAAAATCATTGTAATTGGAGCGATTGCCGTTCTCTATTATATTAATCTTAATTGTACAAACTACAAACCTTTCTTACAAATACTGCACGCGAATATATGCTGTCTTCTCTCATCATACGTTTTCAAATTGATTACTGTTTCCCGTTTATAACTCCCAATTTGTGGATTTTATTGCGGCGTAATTGTTGTTTGAAACATTGATGAATCGAAGAAATACCGACTTTTGTTTGCGTTATGTATCACTATTAGCATAATTAGGACCCAAATTAAACATGGCTTTTTTTTAATTAGTGATTTGTGGATAAGTATGTCATCATGAGTTAAAATTATCTGTTATTTATTAATTTGACACAGTAACACCAACTAATTACAAAGCAAACACTGTCTCTACATTTTTAAATTTCAATTTTTTGCAAAAGTAATAGGCTAGAACTTAAAGGCTCACTAAGAAGTTCATAGCTGTTATCGTTCTGTGGTTTCATTTCAAGAGTTGTAACTTTACCCTTTCGGTGACATACACCTCTTTACGTAAATACGAGTAGCAATTAAGTAAACTGCTAATTGTAGTCTCGTTAAATATCCGCCAAAGGGTTAATTCTATTTACGTACTTACTTCAAATAACTCTATAGTAAATATTAAGTAACGTAATATGTATACTGTTTGCTGCTTTATGTGCGTACGCATTGTCCAGTCTACTGTTTAATTCTCGCCTGTCGGATTAGTTAGGAAAATATTTGTCTTCGGTTTTACTTTGTATAAACCGTGACTAAACATTACCTTGAGCGTTAGTCATTCTGAATAGTCAATTTAATATGTAAATCTCATAGATTTATATAAGAATTTAGTTAGATTTAGTAGGACAGGAAAATACCTAACAGATCGGTTTGGTGAAATTAACATTGCTTCACTTCCTTAGAAATGGCCAACGCTACACTATAATGTTCCAAATTTTACACACTCAATAAAGTATACCAGAACACAAAAGAAGAGTCGAGAGTGTTAAATTGAACTCTGATGTCGTGTGTGTTTACATCACATCTAGATACGTAAAATACTGTATGTAGCCAAAATAAAGCTAAATTCGGACAATATGATCAAAGAGGCGTAAGAGAGCGTTGTTAAACAATGGCCACGCGCGTTCATTGGAACCACGCATTTTAAACTAAACACACTTACTGATTCGCTTCGTACATTTTTTAATTAGATTAAAAAGAGTTTTGATCTAATAAAAACATTAATTATTAAGTGATTAGCCTTATACATACATACATATCATCACGCCTATCTCCCGTAGGGGTAGGCAGAGACTAGACATTTCCATTGGCTACGATCCTTACATTACCTCGTTTAGCTTTTATAGATCGCTATAAATAATAAACAACGTCCCTTCTTTAAAATAGCCGTTCTTAGCTAGTAGTTTATGCGTCCATTTCGATACACCAATTACATTCGCTATTTTTCTATTCGCAAGTTGATCATTACTTTAGCCAAAAAAAGTTCACTGTTGGACGTAGGCCTAAGTTTTGACATGTACTTTTTTTTCGTTTTGATATTTGGTATTTGTTGTTTACTTATTTTTTTTCTTGTGGTAAACATTATTTAAAGACTTTTGTAAACGAAGTTAAGAAACATCTACATAGCATAATGTTAAATCAGTTATATTGTATTTGGATTAGGGATAAGAAGATACTATTATTATAACCTCGATGTGTTCGTCCGATTTTGATTTTCTTACCTATTGAAAATAAATTTAAAGTATCCTGAATAAATAATTATTAAAGGTACTAAAAAAAATTTATGCAAAAAGGTCTTATATTAATTTTAAATCTATCATTTGTTACTATTTGGCCTCTTCAACAATACCTATAAATTTTACTGTCCAAATCAAAATTATTTTCCACCAGTCAAATACACAATTCATAATTATATAATAGAGTCGCGTTAAAAACTTTGGCACACACACAGCGCATTATCAGTTAGTTTGAATATAATTGTAATGATGTATTTATATTTGTGATAACACATATGTCCATACACTAACATAATATGCACAATTTTAGATTCAATAAATTAAATTTACTTACATTGGTGTGTAAACCAAACACCAAATTCATTAGAGATATTCGAAAAATAAGGAACAAACAATTGTACATATACATAATATAAAATTAAAGAGACAGGGCTAGATTTGTTTTACATAGGCTACAGATATCCTGCTTATTGCTTCTGGTATCTATGGAAAACATGATCAAAAGTTAAGACGAGACCTTAGTGAACACTAGCGCCACCATCAACTAAATATCATTATTCACTGAAAACACACGTTACCAAAAATTCGTGTTATGTTATTAAGGTTCTGGATCTGAAGTTAATTTTAAAAATCTTAAATTATAGTTCCCTATTGTTACAAATTGCAAAACTGCTAAAAGTGGCCGTTTTTAGCAATATTGCAATTTTTAACTATAGAGAACTATAATTTAATATGATTAATAAAATTAACTTTAGATCCAGAACCTTAATTACAGAAGACGGCTTTTTGATAACTTGTGTTTTCAGTGAGTATAATAATTTTTAATAATAATTAATTATTATATATAATAAGTAATAACTTTTAATTGATGGTGGCGCTAGTTTTCACCGAGGTATCGTCTTAACAATGAAATATTTAGCATTCATGTTTTGCGAGTACGAACGGACACGCGACCTTTTAAAAGCCACAAGTTCCGGTTCTTTCCAATCTGGTTTATCTATCTGGGATCAAACAACCTTTTCAATACCCTACAACACTTGTGCATATTTTAAAGTTTGAGTTGTTCTTGACATTTACTGAACGCTTTAAAATATTGGTTAGTTACGGTGTCCCCTTGAGTTATGTATGTATGCACCTAACACTGTGTGTGTTACGGCAATATGCGTGTGTTGATTCTTTAAATGGCATCGGCGGAAGGATGTCACAAGAAAAATACAACATGAAGTCTATTGGCCCGAAGCAATGCAGATGGGAATTGCAAATAATACGCGTAGAATGAAGTCGTTTATGCCATTGGCATTCAAAATTCAACATTCAACATTATTTATAAACCAACATGAAAGTATTTGATGTTTATGTTTATATAGTAAATTTAGTCAAAAAATTTAAGAGAAGAAATATTAAATATTTTGCTGTTACTTGTCTTGTCACAATTGAATTTCATCATGTTAAAAATAGATTTAAACTATGCAATAAATTGTTAAAATTCAAAATGGAAAAAAAAATGCACCGCGATCTGAACACTTAACTTAACTTAACCTTTGATTTCTCTTAACATGGAAACAAGAACGATTTACTTATAATATACTAGCTGTTCCCCGCGGCTTCGCCCCGCGTGGGACTCGGTTATATCGCGCCCAAAAGTAGCCTATGTTTGACCTCAGGTCGTAAACTACATCCCTACCAAATTTCATCACAATCGGTCCAGTAGTTTAGCCGTGAAGAGGTGACAGACAGACAGACAGACAGACAGACAGAAAGACAGACAGACAGACTTTCGCATTTATAATATTAGTATGGATACGTAAATATTATTTATTCACATTTATCTATCACTAACTTCCATCATACTCGTATTGTACTTACATTTGTGTATTTATCCCAAGTGTCAGAGAATTTGATTCATATGCTAAACGTAGCGCAGCTGGGCTTGCCAGAGATTTACAAACACTTTTGTTACGGTGGTCTTTTTCAAGAAAAAAATGTTATGCCGTTACTCGGCGAGCTACAGTAACGAAATGGAAATAAAAAGGAACAATGTTTCTTCACGTTTATTTATACCTAAAAACAAATTACTAAGTTAACCTAATTATTATTACCAATGTTGATAAAGCAATAACCTAAACATTTTGTCTTAGCTCTTCTCAGACCATTAAACGTAATTAAATTGTTTTGTACTCGTAATAATAGGTAAACAAGTAATTAAAGAATTTCTAAAGAATCAAGTAAATATCTACTCTACTTTTATCACAATCAGACACACACACATCAATCACTCACACAAGAGATGATAACTATCTACTTAATGAGTAAAATAATTATACGTACAGGAATTATTTTTGTATTGGTATTTAATATTAACCTTATTGCCCTGGATAGCTAAACCAGAATTTAGCAAAAATAAACAAAATCTAATAACTACAGACAGCAAGAACATCATAATTTTTACTTAGATGACTAAGTAGCAATGACAGGCTCAAAGCTTTCAATATTTCTTAAATAATTCCGAATGGAAATAGCGGTCTCCAGTCGGTGTAGCAATTACGCACATCCGTTGTTTCTCAATATGTTTTACTCGCTACTTTGTTATGGGTTTATTTATCTGCACGCTACCAGTTTTGACTCCAATTCAATCTAATTGTCCGCCACGCCTCCACACACTGGTGAAATTGCTCCAAAACTAAATTGAAATTTATAATCTTTTACTTGATTACATCTTCGTGATATTTGGATTAGAATTAACAACCGTTTCAAGCGAAAGTATACTGTTATTTTTGGTGGAACTTTAGCCCTTTTTTTATTATCACAATATAAATTAAACTCTTCTTCTTCTGTGCCTTGTTCCCTTAAGATGTTGGCTCTCCTATTTGTGCGTTAGGACCACAGGCCAGGAGAGTTCCATTATTTTGATTTCGGAAGGGCCAGTGAATTAAATTATTTTTCGGTCATTTTAGAGAAGCTATATTCATTGCATTAACTCAAACATTTATGCGGTTAGATGAACTTATCAAAGTTTGATAAAGTCTACGTGATTTAATTTAGTGAAAATACATGCAGATATTCAATTCAAATTGGAACACGTTTCGATCGGGAATGAAATCAATTGTAGACTAAACTTATATCTATGTGCACAGGTACATTAGAATGAATACCCATTTTTGATAGTTTTGGCGTAAGTACTATTAATTATTTTGTGGTTTTGGTAATTTTCGCTTTTATGATGAATTGCAGAAGTGTCATTTCCATAAAACTTAACAAGGCATTATACTTAGTCATGCAACTGAACTGAGTAAAATCTGAATTGTCGATGTATTTTTTTTTATTGTTGATGTATTTACCATATACCGTTATCTTAAATTACCTAACCAGTGCAAGGTAAAATTAACATAAAAATGTTTAATTAAACGAGTTTAGCCTTATATTAGTGGACATTCTCATCACCGTTAAACTTGTTTTTAGTTTCTATGACTGTTAATTATCAATATAACATACCATAAATGTTGTGTATACTTAGTAGGCAGAAGTTCTATTTACTTGTCCCAACCCTATCTAGACATTATTTAAGTTTACGAATTATATCCTAATGTGAACATAGAAATCAATAAAAAAATACATTGCAAAATTTACCAGAAGTATAATGTAATGTTACACTGATGATAACGATTTGCGATTACGATGAATCGATTCACAGAATCGATTCCATGCTAGCCTTATTACGAGCCATTCGGCAATCTACCCGAGTACATTACCATCGAGATATGGATGGAACGTGACCAATAAGCTCGCTTGAGAGGAAGAACTTTCCATGGATATGACACCGGCTGATGCGCTGATATGAGGCCAGAATAAGCGTAGTAAATTGGCTCCGTTGCCACATATCCGGTGCTTGACCAACTAAGAGTACGCTCGAAAGCCTTCCGTTCCGCACACGACATTTCAATTCGGTACTCGTTTCGTCATACACGCTGACTATATATACGCTTTTTGTCAAATTTGTGCTTAATTTGCTACGACCTAAATAAGTGATTTTCTCCGCATTGCGCATTCCTTAAAAAAAACTAAACAGCGGTTAATTTATTAATTTTATGCGTCACATATGGGCTAATACTTATATCGCTCTTATAATTGACCGAAGGAAGTGCATTAATAAATTGGCATATGTATTTTAATGAGGCTAGCTCCAATGAACTCTGCATCGAGTATTTAATAGCCCATAAAGATTCGCGCAACACTCCAAATCATTTTACAACACCCTGAAGTGCTGGTAAGCGCTCTCGAGTTTCTATTTCGAATCGCTGGAGCGACGCGGGCTCACTCGGTTTGTGATTATCTGGTTTTTGCACTGATCATTGCTAGTTCTGTACCAAATTAAGCCGAGTACTTTCCTTTTACTCCGCACGTTGGATCTCCAATGGATTTGTCACCGTCTCATATTGTCTTCTTTTTGCATTTTTGGTTGTCGTGCCTGGTCTTTGCTTTTCTGTTTGTATGTAAGTACTTATAGGTTTCCCTTCGTAAGCGATGAAATGTTCTGTTATTTTGTATTCAAATTGTTTTACTTGCTTCCGCTTAGATAGCGCACCATAGCGCGACATAAAATCTTCTTTCTATTGTGTCTAGATTCAGCGAGCCGACGGGTTAATTATGTAACATTCCTTCAGTCGTGTCGTGTTAATAACTGATCCTAAACCATCAAATTGACATCCGTAATGAAATTGTTTAGGTATGTCTACAACCTATTGTAATCGAATCACAGTAGCTATGATGCATTGAAGCTCTCTTATTACGTGGTGACAAGTGTGGTTTAATGTCCAGTCGGAGTGCCACTCAAACATTACACAGAATCGTATTTGAAGTTGTTTACTTTTGTTTGACACATCCAAATATTGATATCCATAACTACTTGGCTATTGCCCAATTGCTTTGCAAGTGGTAAATAATTGTAACAAATTGGGGATATCCATTTTCGGGATACCGTTCATCGGGTCTATTATGGTGGTCGATAATTTTATTCAAGAGGTGAAGTTGAAGTGAGTAGTCAAGCCTTGTGTGTGCAAATCGAAGGTCCATAAATGGCGCCTTGGCGACGGCTTATGTGGGAGTACCTTACTTACCTACGGTCGTCATTATGCGTCAATAGTTGCAATGTTTGTCTGGAAATGACTCAAGACCGGTGATTGTGATAAAAATATAATTGATTATTAAAATAATTTATTTCAACTAAATCAATTTTAAGTCAACATGAGAAGCTCGATAGCCTATGCGTGTTCATAACAATTGTGTTTGTCAAAGGACTAATTCGGATTGGTCGCCATTTACTTGTGACATTTCTATTGAACTTTTCTACGTTTCGGAAAGTCATTGGTTCTGGATGTTATTGCTAGATAGCAATATTTGGACTGTGTCAGATGCATTTTCATCTAGCCTGAATAAAGATAATGTTGGCCACTGCCAGATTCTCCTAAGTCTCTGGCTATCACAGTTTATTACCCCCATGATAGATGGAATTCATACACATTTTGTACGAAACTCTAAAAATATATTATGTACTTACTCTTGTTTTACACATCACTACAAATTCAACACAACTGCAGAAATTTAAAACAGACTCATGCTTATTGTTGTGTATCTCGCTACCCTGGCTAGTATAGGTATCTACTGTGTTGTAGGTTTGTGGCTGCCAAATAATTGAAAACTTAGGTGTCTATTCTACGGTAGTTTCTCTTGTCCAAGTTTAAAAAAACGACTACTATTTGAACTATCAATGTTTCTTACAGTACGCTTTAATGCTAACCAACAAAACGCTAAGAGAGAACAGAAAGACTTATGCGGTGTCTCCTTGTTACAAGTTAGCAATCACATTTATCAAGCTTAGTCATATATACGCTACCTTATGAATGTGCATACTCCATTTACAAAACCTTCTATTTATACGTTTATCTCGTTTTGTTTATTTTGATTTTATTAACGCAAGCTGCTATATTAATGTTTATAGAAAATTGTTTTAAAATGTTTGTATCCAAATGTTAAGAGAAATTTCCATAATGTGCTGTGCATGGGCCACTAGTTCTGCCACTCTTAATTGTATGACATGAGAGCGTGAGAAAGAATACGATTTTATTTGCACTTCGTAGTACAGAAGGCCTCCGAAATTAATGAATTTCTGATGAAGGCACGCCGCCATATCCCATGAGGTCGCATAAGGGCATCGTACGTCTGTCAAACTCATTATTCACTTTTCCGCACACGGTTTACATTAACATCACTTGGCTCGTCGATACTTTGATTAATTCTTGCATTCATATACAGTAATATTAATTCATATGTCGCTTTTAGATATGCATAATGAATTAGCAATATTCGATCAAGTGAAATCGGACTCCGGGCTCCGATGCAACACCTCTGAGAATTCATATGAAATCAGAATTGACATTAAGCTGTTTGTAGGTGATTTGTAGGTATTAATAAGGGTACTAATTAATAATATAGATAAATTATACGAATATTTAACCGATAAAGTTGAAATTATACAAGCCATAAGTAGTTTAGCTAACCTAACAGTAGGTCCGTATCTTAATTTATAATAGAAGTTAGAAATAACGAATACCTAAATACAAACGCGTGCTTCTAGTTAGACATACCATTTTTCGCAAAAAAAAAACAAACCAATTCTTTGAATGTTAGATAACGGCTGTCTTAGGCTAGTGTTTTCTCTTATAGAAAACAGATATAACTATATTCATAGAATTAATATTGTAGAACCTAGTCTAACCAGTTCTAAAGTAAAGCTGTCTTACTGTTATATTGTGTGTTGCAGCCATACCATAATAGCTACATATTTATTTGGAGCAGGCAAGGAAGCTTAGCTGATGTAAATGTTTTCGATTTACTTAATATATGGGTTGACTTTATTTTATTTGAGTCTAAATATAAAATATCCAAAAAAATACGTAAACCATTGCTAGGATTTATAAGGTGCCTATGTTAACATGCTAAGTGACGAAGTTGATATCTGGAAGTTTTAATACTTAAGTCATTATTTCTAAAGCAGTCATCACTTTTGTTACTAGACATGACATATCCCTAACTCTGCATACAGTCATCCACGCATGTCGGCCACTTAATCAATTACACTTGCAGCAGAACCACTAACAAAACTTCCGTTGCCATATGTATAAACGGGCTAACCAGAGTAACCGGCCCACATGTCCTATAGTATCATAATAAAGGTGACGTCATTACCCTCGACCTTGTTCATCATTGATGAATATTTTGTTTTCAATATTTATTTTCATGAAATTCTGATGTGAAGCTCTATTTTTTATTTATAATAGTCCTATGCTTTTGAATATAATGAGATCAGCAGATGCGGCCCGTTTATAGTGAATATTTTATTGTTGATTTTCATGTTTTGCTTTGTTTTTCCTCTTTCATGTTTCATGTTCATTTTAAAAGCACTGATACAATCTATAAAATAGGTAAGATCTTAATTGAAAGTTCTTTTCGTCAATCCCTAACGTACGAGTAGGTATAATAATATTCTCGATTAGTGAAAATATACCAATAAATGTTAAATACATTATTTGCCCTTTTAAGGTACTAAAACACACATACTACGCCTTAAGTAAGCAACCTAAGTATGCATGTTTTCGATAAGTAATTGAACGCTTTAGTTAACTTATCGTAAGTTATCTAGTTCTCAAATTTATCTTTCTTTTCGTGTGGCTACCGCACTTGTAGTTATAGATTCACCTGTTCGTAGGGTGTGCCAGATAATGGACACTTCATATGAGGAATCACATTTAATTTCTAGAGAATTTTCTAAGTATTAAATATACCTACCACAGGTAAAATTAAGGCCCAACCTTAGGCATTCGTTACAAATATAAATTATATCGTTTATATTATTTCTTAAGTACATGTTTGTTTTGTTTACCCGTAATGTACACGGTATTTAAACAAGCCTTATAAGGAAGATAATAAAATCGAACATATTCCAGTAGTGACTGGACAAGTTTATGTATTTATATTATATCAATGTATTTTGCGCGTTACATATAACACGCCTGCAAAATTCTATATCTACTTAAAATTGATGAATCTTACCGATATTCCCAAAATGAACACAACCGTACCTGAATATATCACACACAATTCCACACGTTCACAAGCACTTGTTCACTGTTCAGCATTGGTGGGCACGAGCCTGCGGGCCACCAGTCGGCAGCACGGTCGTCGCTCGTAGTGAGGCGGTGCGCGGACGCAGGCGTGGGAGAGGCCATGGTCGCCTCGCTGATCCTGCATAAACGTAATTAATGCCACCATTTGTGGACCGTGCTATGTGGAACTGCGTTTACAAACGCTAAATGCATATATTTTTTTAATTCTTCGGCTTTGTATTTTTGGAGTTTCCTTTTACGCTACGAAAGTTATTGCATTTTTTTAATGCCAAAGGTTTTTTGCTGTAGGCGGAGCTCTTGTAATTTGTAGGCGTAAACTTCTTGCCCGCATTCACGTCACAAGGCTGAGTTAGTCATTGCTCTATCATCTTTTTGCTGGTCTGTAAACAATGGATGTCTGAAATGATTGAGAATCGCAGAGCACAACACGAGTGCGGTCGCTCTTTTTATTTATTGATTTCACAGTCGTCCACGTACTGTTAAAATTCACGAATATTATACGGGCGCGATCAATGAAACCAAGAGTAGTAACTAATTTAAATATTACCTATGAAGCTTCATCTATTTACCTATACAAATAAATAAATAAAATGTTTGTTTGTAATGGCAAAATAAGATCTATATCAAACTAAATGCATATCTGTATGTTATATACGTCAACGTGAACAAAGGATATGACCGTAAATGTTGCACATTTTGCTATTTCGGATGGGTATAAAATTCTATGGAGAATGGTGTGGTGGTAGGAAACCCTTAAGCCTGATGCAATGTCCTGGCCAAACTGGAAATAACTGAAGAAAGTATGCTTCCGATAGGAATCGAACCTACGACCTGTGAGTCTTCAGGCAAACGCCTTCACAACTAGACCACAAAGGCAATTAACTATACTTATTGTTTTTCAGGTTAACAACGTGGACGAAGTGCTGGAGCGCCACAACGACTTCTTGGAGTCTTGCCTGGGCGACTGCATGCTCACCAGGTCGCAGCTGCTGAAGGCGGTCACCGCGCTTTGTCTTGTTTGCGTGCAATTCTGCACTTTTATACAGGTATGTAGTTCGTGATGTAGAGTAAGTACCACTGATTATACTAGTACAATTGTTCAATCTCATACAAAGAAAACGCACCAAATTTTAGTGTACCAATAATTGTATAATAAATTAAAGTGATTATATTCTTGTAGCGCCATCTAGTGGAACGAAATTCTTTTTCTTAGGCATAATAAGTGATTTTTAGAGAATATTCTCTGTCAAACGGAAATCTAATTTTAAATTTTCGTTATATCAAATGAAAAATTGATATGCTACACTGATAAATTGAGCTTTCAAAAACAGAAACAAATTTGAAATCCGATCGGTAGGATCCAGTACCCCTAGTATGAGATTTTATAAACGCAGACGCTAGTGACAGCGTCAGGATTTTGTATGTAATTTCTTAGTTGCCTTACTATCCGCCAGGGGAAACGCTGTAAACTTAGTGGTTATAGCGTCTGCGTTTATAAAATCTCATACTAGGGACGGGTACAGATATGAACACGGCCAAACAAACTCTTCATCTTTATTATATTAGTGTATAGACACTAATATAATCTCTATTCTATATCATATCTATTATTGTTTAGATCCATTTTCTACTTATAAGTAACTCTTTATGGCATTGATATAAATCCTGCATGATATTGTTTAACATTAAAAAGGAACAAGGGTAATATTATCCTAGAAACCAGCCGGAGTGTTTGGCATAGATTTTTTCCTGTAATGATTAGCTTTTCAGAATATATACAATACTATAGTACAATCAATAATACGAACATTTCCCGCAGCGATAAGTTGTACCTACTTTTGGTGTTTATTGCCAATATGGACTATTATGGAATCCCAAACCCGTATAATGTACATGCATTTTCAGAAAACAGGAAATAATTCTTACAGAGCGAAAACTACTCGAATTTTTCTTTAATCATCGCATTCGGCCTGAGTCGCCAAATTTATTTTAAGGAATAAAATCCCATACTAGTTTTAGTATGAGATTTTATAAACGCAAACGCCAACGTTCGGGTTAGGATTGCTGCGTTAGGATTTTG
The DNA here is from genome assembly GCA_947044815.1 of Apomyelois bistriatella. Lineage (NCBI taxonomy): Eukaryota > Metazoa > Arthropoda > Insecta > Lepidoptera > Pyralidae > Apomyelois > Apomyelois bistriatella. Next base: position 8,639,430 of record OX345693.1, read on the forward strand.
TATTTAATTTCTTAGTTGCCCTACTATCCGCCAGAAGCGCTGTACACGTTTGTCGTACAAAATCGCTAAGGCTGTTTGGAAATCAGTCGATTCAATTCACCTTTCGAGTCCCATCCCTATGATTGATGGAAAACCATCATGCATGAATATTTGAATAAGCGTCTAAGGTGCGCCTAACGCAGTCGCTAGCGGCTACGTTTATAAAATCTCATACTATGGATCCTGGTATTTAATTCTTTCCCATTAAACCTTTTTTCGAGCATGATAGTGTATATCGTTTTCCACCCACTTTTCATCAAAATTCTTACGAGAAAAGATATGTCAACTTGCTCTTATTCGTATTACTAGACCGTTTAATATATTATTATATGAATTATAAGTAAAACTATTTTAAATAAATTATTTAAGACAGTAAATTTTTTAATGTCAGATTTTATTTGTGACAAAAGCAACACAAATGTAGTGCAAGTCTGCCATTCTTATTCCCATTGTTATATAAACATATTATAATAATTTATTTAAAGAATGCTTTAATATTTTTACACGTTATTTAAGTGGAATAACCAGATTGTTATCAAAATTAATGTTAAAACCAAAGCATTACATTTATTATAGAGCGGTGGAGGTATTGATAGTTTCTTTATAGTTTTACGCGTTGGAATAACCTGTTGGAACAAACTGCTGCAATACCTGGCAATAAACAAAAGAGATTATAAGCTAGTTTCCGATTCATATGGTGTCTCCTTCTGTGTGATCCTATTAAAGGAATACTTCTCAAACTTTTTTCTTGGTTTTCTTTTTTTTAAACATTTTATGATGTTGGCTGCACCTCAAGTGCTTTACACTTTCAGCTTAATTATTAATTTAGCTTAAATATTTAGCATACTTAGTTATTTTATTATATTTCCAATGCAAAGTATTTATGTAATATGATTTCTAACCATAATTTAATTTTGCATTTTCTTTTAACGCTACCAAACACGTTAATTGGCAAAAGGAGATGCACAAGTACTTCGTGGACGCAGAGCTTAACAGTATGCTTGGATCGACGTATGACAGTTCAGACTATAGTGAGGTACATAGCCGACCAGTTATCACTAGAGCACTCTGTACTCTAATCAAAGGCACTAAATTATCAACTACATTACCACTGATGTAAATACGACCTTATTTTGATTTAAGACTGGCTGGAAAGTTTCAATAACAAAACAATATTTTAATGCTTTTTTTTAAAATTAATTAAATCATCCGAACGTAAAAACTGTACTTATTATGATTGGGTGATTTAAAAGCTGTATTTACATTGGTTATGGAGTTCAGTCATGGTTTACACGTAACGCTTCCATGTAGTATTTGTGAAGGAGCAAACAAAATTTATTCATGCTTTGATTTTTTTTATTTCATGACTTTTCTGTTTTAGAATACCACGGTGAGTATAATTTAAACTATTCATTTACTACTTTCAAGGATTTCATTTAGTTTTTGTGTACTTATTACTACTAACTTATTTCATTGGAAAATTATAATATTTTGGTAGTTTTGTTATGTATTCCACGATATAACTTTAGTAAGATATCATGATATCTATATATGGTAAAAGTTATATGATGCGTCATATCGTACAATACATAATATTACTAACGTAGTCATACTGAAAATACTCTGTTAGATTGTAGGTTGTACGTATGGTTGAGTTTTTGTAAATGGGCGTGACCAACGCCTCCTGGAGCAATCATAAAGTAAACCAAGAACCCACGACAGTTTTGTGGTAATTTAAATACACAAAGACCAGGGGCATACACGGCCTATTGACCTTGCAACCCAATGAGCAAGCAAGCAAGCCACGATTTTCTTGTAATTTCTTAGCAACCGTAGAAAAAAATAGATCTCGCAACTTTACGCGGACACCATTGACCGCTTGGATGCTAAGGCCTTAATTAACTTTTGAAATGAAACCAGGGTGCTGGATGCGGAGGTTCCACTATTCAAGGCTCGGCGGACTCTTTCTCGCGGTCCGTGTCGCGGTACGGGCTGCGGTTCACCGCCGCGCTGCTGTCCGTGCTGGCCATCATCGACCAGATGGCCAGGGACAACAACACCAACAAACTACTCAATATATCCGCTAGGTAAGTATCTAAGTGCATTACTTATACGTGTGATAGCCTAGCAGCTGCAAACTGACTAGGTTTGACATTTTTGATACTTCATTTTGCGTTAGTAGGCTTGGAGTCCAAAAGACGGTAAAATACACATCTGTTAGTCCAATTTGACACCTAATTGGAACTGTCGAATCGACCAATCACAACAGTGTATTGGACTCGATGCCTCAGTGCTGACATCTAGCGTGAATGATCTTTACGTACCCTAATGTTTACTAATACCTATACTTTGTCAATTATAGCTTGATTAAATTGACAGCTGACAAATCATATACTTTTTCTTGTTAGTCTCTGTCGCACTTCTATATTATCCATATTTCTGTCCCGCTGTCAAAATTATCATCTTAAATTAGACAAGGTGTAATTTCTTCCTCGCAGGTTAAAATTCAACACGTATTACGACAAACAGAAGGAGATGATCTGCAACGATGACAACATAATGGGAAGTGAGAGGAAGCCCGCGTCCTCCTAGCACAGGGCGGCGCGGTCGCGCTCCAAACTCATCACCTCCGTGTGAACAGACCTTTATAATACGCAGGATGGCAAGCGCTGCCATATAACGACACATGCGCATCATTATCACCTATGAATTTGCGGTTGATGTTTTAAATTTAGAAGTGTGGATAAATGCCTAATTGTAAATTTTTAAACGTTTCGTGTTAACAGATCACTAAAAAATGTTATAAAAGACAATGTGTATGTAGTCTTTGTATTAATTCCAGTAGAATACTAATAACATATGGCAGCATATGTCCGTAAATTAGTGGCTTTTGAAAGGGAAACGTTCAAATAGTAAAATTTATATAACGACAAACAAATGTCTTATTATTCTTAAATATCATAAACATGTAATTTTTAAAGTATTTTAATCAGATAAAATATTCATAGATAATAAGCATCGCCATTTAATTATCAAATTATGCTGCCTATAATAAAACGGACAAAAAAGGTCTTAATTAATTTAGTCATAGAAATTGCACCTAAAATTCACAAAGAAAAATGTATGTATGTACAAAATTTGCTATGTTTTACAACAAATCTATTTTATTCGGTATTTACTGAATGTAGCAGAAAGACGATATGATACGATACTATAATAAATTTTTTGTGTAGGTAACGTAAAAAGCCCCAGAGATTTTGCACTGCTGAATCTCATCACTTTTTAATGCAGTATATTTTGGTATTAAACAAAAAAAAATTAATAAATAAATATCTACTTAATTTCAATATACTCATATATTAGTCGTGAATCATAATAATATAATTCTTTGTTCAAAATATATAGTGGCATCTAACCGTGAAAGATATACAAATCCCCAATTTTGTGATAAAAATGCATACTCTCCGGATAAGTACAAATAAAAACCACTTGATTTTCTCATTAAAAATCCGTATTTTTGTATACGCTATCATTTATCAGCACGGATTATAATAGAAATACTCACTATTAGATTATTCATATATTCGTAAATAAATAACAATATTTTTGATAATCAAATTGTCGATCCATTAATCGTGAATCAAACTGAGTGAAAGTTCCACAAATTCTAAAATATTTCATGTACCTACAACCAACCATGCGTTAGGAGATAAAATAAAACCTTGCCATAGTTTAGTAATAATGGATGCCATAGCTTTTTAAAATTATAACTTCCATTAGTATTAGTCATTAACACTAAGTATTAGTCTCGCCAATGATTATTGTTCTAAATAAAAGGATACGCTGTTTATACATGTGAAACTGAAATTATCCACCGAGTATAATTAAGTAAAGGGTTTGTTGCGTGCTTGGAACCGACTGAACGTACACCATTAAAATATTATACAAAAAAATATATAAAAAACTATGAAAGTTGCTACAAATATTTATTCTGTTTATTGCCGAGGCAGTCTAAGTTTTGAAAATAATCCTTCAATGTCAACTGTCTCGGCATCCATTTTGTAAGGACATGTTATTTTTCAGTAAGTACATTCATTCATTTATTCTTGTTTTTCAAAGGTGTACAGGGATTCTTCCCTGTCGTTCTGTCTGGTTAAAAAATAAGATATTGGATTATGCCCCAATAAAAAAAAATTTAGTATTCTAGTGATAATAATTGTTTACATTCGTTGTGATTGGCTGTGCAGTAGGTAATATTTAAGTCCCTTTGTTTGTTTTAGCACATTAGCAAAATAGTACCGTCTCTCCTAATGTCGGTAGATGTATTGTTGAATCTCTTGAAGTTGAATTACTAATCTACTTATTATAACATGTTATTAGTCCGGTCAATTTAGACATTCCATGGTATATAAATTAACTTTTTACTGCTATATATCAGAAACGTTGGCTCTTAGAATAAAAAAAATTGATACCTCTTATATATATAATTTTATGAACCACAATTTATATCTAAAGTAATTTTACGATAAAACTTACGAAAACGTGAACAGCCCATTTTTTTAAATCTTTGACCTCGATTTTTTTCCATACACCGAAACGATGGGGAACTTTGATATGTTATTTTTAATTATGTCTTGAACAATTGTCCTCAATTTCAGCTTGATGTTAATTAATGTACATTCACTCTCATTTTTCTGTCTAATTTGACCGAACTATATTTCATTGAAGAAATATCTCAGTTTGACAAAGAGCACTAGTTTTACCCATTCTATCTTGATTTTTATGGAAGTATGTTAATTTATTTGATTTATCTGAGAAGCCATACCATTACATGAGCGTTGTCTATATGACGTGTTAAATCTGTTTTAATTTTTGTTTTGTACATAAATGTTCGTCTGAAATTAAAATGTTTTGTTACCTACATTGCCCACCTTGTTTTAAACGGTAGGAAAAGACTTCATGACAAATATGGCAATAAGTATGTAGTGCATGATCGTAGTATGGTTCAGATGAGTAGTGGTCGATTTGTGGAAGTATATTAAGCAGTTATACTCTTTTATTTTATTCGATATGGCGTCCTGACATATCAAACATGTATACATGTTAACATTTAAATCTCAGTAACATGATGTAAATAAATACCATCGTTATTTTTTATTTCAATAAAATAATTAACTACTACTCAAGTGTTTTAATGGGATTATCTGGTACTAGAATTGCCAACGTAGAACAACTGTTTGTTTGACGATGCACAGAGATGTTTGCGATACTGGCTGCCAACTTTTAGAAATGGAGAGACACTATGGAACAAGAATGAAATCAAAACTTCCATTTAATTATGTTACTTATATCATGAATAAAGATAATTCGAATCTTTTGTCAGGCTTTTACATGTTTTGTGTGTGTGACACAGAAATTAGGAATATGTCTAAAAAATAAATGTCGGCGCTGTTCTATGAAATTCATAAACCCTAGTTTGCTAATTAGCAAGTACCTACTTATTATTTCCATATGCAAAAAATCCTGGGGTCCTGACCAGAGGCCAAAAAACGAAGTTACACATAGCAGCATTATATAGCCCGTGGTCCTCCTTGGGGGCTTCTAATACATACTTCCAGTTGTCCACCATTGTGATATTTTTTTGCATTGCATATCTAATACCTATTAAGACCGTTAAGTAAGACCGATCAATAAGGTGTAAAGGCGCTAGTGTTCACAGAGTCTTAAAGTATTTAACGGATTTAGGATGAGTTTCTCAAGTGATCGATAGATGGCGTCAATTTGTCTCACTATAGGGAGGACTATTAGTACACGACGCGTGTCTTTGTGTGGCGGTTGTATATAATCTATGCTATGTGGTAACTCTTCTTCATAGGTATATAGATTATGTAAATTAAACTAAGTTATCATGGACAATTAATCTATTTTAATAATTAACAGACTTTTAAATACAATCTTACCTCGTGTAACATTCAATTGGTTTCGTTCAATACATAAAGAAATGCACACATCGGACTAACAATACATACATTGTAACCTTGGAATAAAAGCTACGTCTAATTGATGTTGAAATAAATAAATCACTTAGTGCAGAAAATGACACGTAATGACTTGAATACTACATAATAAACTATAGTATCATCTAAGCAATATATACTACAGAGGAACAATATATATATAAATTGTGAAAAATTACATTGCCCTTAAATTGTCTTTCGGCTTTATAACAAACATCATAGATAATAAAAAAGAACCAACCCTGTTTAAAAAAAGAACTTGTAATGTTCATAAGTTTGCCGAAATCAAAACGCGGTTTTAAAATAACTAGAATACATTCGGTTCATTATATTTCATCAAAACCTTGTCAATACGAGCAAATATCAACAGACCTGGAAACGTTAATCGTTAAAGGATACGAATATCACTGTTTATAATATCATAATAAGAGTACACTTCCAAGTTAACCTACCTTATGTGCATCTTATAATAAAGCGACAATCAAATGGTAACTGAATTCTAACAGCATTACATTTGTGCAGTATACAACAAAATCACTAAAACCGGTTTAAAAATCTGTTGGCACTATGTAACTCGATACAGCCTTCTCAATAAGTACTCAATTAACGTGGTAAAATACAACACTTAGACCTAAGTTCACCAACTATTTCCAAACCATTGATTTTGAAACCGCTTTTTTATCATATATCAGCCGTTTAAACAATGCGTTTTTTCATGTTCATCACATATTTTTACACTATGGCTATGTAAATAAACATTTCTAAGAATAATGTATGAAAATTTTGCGAATCATAATAATATTATATTGCCATGTGTAAAAGAAAAAAATAGGGTTACTTTCCCGCTAGCCAAGCCTAAATTCAAAATTAGTTTTTTTTATTGTCAATCTTATTATTGAACAAAGGTCTGAATTGTCAAGGAGCAATAAACCGCTGTTTAACATATTAAACCCTTACTTCGTTTAAATTAGCGTACATAACCAGTGGTTTGTGAATAGTGAACAACAAAATACTATTTAACTGCCGTTTTATGCGTAAACGGTTGTTAAATTTAAACATACATTGGTGAACTCGGGTCTTAACATTTTAAAAACGACCTAATAGTTTCAGCCATGCTGTGCTCTCATAAAAAAGCGCCACTATGAATCATACATGCATTTGCTTCTACATTTTTCACGTTTAACTCTATTATTTGGTATAAAGCAACTGGAAAATATTAATAAGATCAAAAAGCCTAATTAAAGTAATTGATACTTAGAACAGAGCTGCTGAAACATACTTTTTGTATAAGCAAATGTATGTGTGTGCATATTTTGGTAAGTAAAAAAAAATCCTAATGCACATAATTTACCTACTCTAAAAGGAGTATGTACAGAGCTCTGGGCCCATTGCACTAATTCAAGGACTAGAGGCGTCTTCGACCGGCCATCACCACATATGCGTTTCTCTGATCTCGCTTATGATCTGCCCGGCACGCTGCAGAGCCTGAAAGTTATTTGAAAAATAATGTTAATATACACAATATATTGACTGTATAGTACAGATATGAAAATGATTTCAACGCAATTTCATTTTGCGCCTTAACGGTTTTATTACAAGTATTTATAGTATTCAAAGTAACTGTTTCTTTCAATTAGATATAGTTTTTAATTCAGTCAAGAGAGGGCCTGCGATTTCTCCGTATAGCAGGCGTCGTAACGGTTATCGCTAAGCATTAGGTGAGTAGTATTCCTGTATTTCCACTCAGTAGTAAAAAAATGCCACATCTACGGGGAACAATATTGTATAAAGGATGAATTCCGGTCCGACTCATTATACACAGAAAACGTAAGACACAATATAATCCCATATTTCTGTCGCATCTTGTGAAAATTACGCACTCTGGTTTTATATGGGTATATAATATAGACTGCAGTTACCACTTTTCATAGATTGATATATATGCCTATTTGGCTACTTAGTAACATATATATATATATATATATATGTATAATAAAAATTCCACCCACCTTAAGCATATCGGCAGCTTCCTTTCTCCTCTGCGCAATGTGTTCAGACTCGTTGAGCATACTCTCCGCTTGGTCAGACTTGTACAAATGCGTCACCAACTCTGACTGAAGGTTGTCCTTCACGTAGTTCACTAAGAAATGCATCACCGCTTTTGGGACTGAATCCTGAATAGACTTACGTACTATGTAGAAGTAAGACTTGATCAGTCGTTCTGAAAGAGGGGACAAGACCAGATATATCAATAACAGGTATTTTACAGAAATAGTACAACTTGTAAATGATTTATGGTAAACTAGCTGTTCCCCGCGGCTTCGCCCCGCGTGGGACTCGGTTATATCGCGCCCAAAAGTAGCCTATGTTTGACCTCAGGTTGTTAACTACATCCCTACCAAATTTCATCACAATCGGTCCAGCAGTTTAGCCATGAAGAGGTGACAGACAGACAGACATACAGACTTTCGCATTTATAATATTAGTATGGATAGTATGGATAAGAATTTAAATACCAAATCGTAATGAATAGAAACAAAGATTTTTAAATCCAAATCTAGATTTCTTTAAGTTTGAATAATATTATTCAGTGTTTTTTTTTTTCTTGGCCGAGCTTAACGTCTGCCTATAGCTTAACATGCCTTGTGAAGCACGGAATTCGGTACTTGACAGTGACATTTCAGTTCAGTCTCACTAAAATACTCGCAGAAGTCTCATTAAACCCAAGGGTCGGAGACACGGACTATGTATATCATTTTAATTTACTACTCGAGTCTGACCAAAACTTGGGGTTTAAAAAACCAAAGAGATAGTAAATTAAATAACTATATGGTAAAGTTTACTTAAAAATTTTCAATGTCCAATATACAATATCACTTCTATTGTCATTCTTACATACAGGTATTCTATAATAATGATCTACTTACACAGTAAATTGTAAACAAGTTTGAAATTAAATACTAATCTAGGCACATTTAATGATGAATAAAGGGTGCTCTAATGTATGAGTGGGGTGGGGTTAGCACATGAACAAGCAAAAATCTATATCATTCAAATAATAAATACAACCTATGAATTGGCAAAATAATCATTGTATAGGGCAGTTTCAAACAGTCGTAAGCCAATTATTTGTAAGTAACAATTTGTCGCCAAATTTTATGTGCCGAAAAAGAAGAACTGTCCAATATTTCTGATATAATAACTTTTTCTTTATCTTGTCTAGATTAAATTATAAGTCACAAAACGACAGCACAAGAACTTAAGACGCTTTCGAATATTCTGCAGTTCGAATTAAGTCTCAACTAAGCACAAGCAGAAATCCTCGATTTGAAAGTAGCATGAAGTGTGTGAACAAAATTGATATAAAATATGTTTGGACACCAGCGTCTTCAAAAGCAACAGAGACAACCAAAATTCAAATTCTTTCCTAAAAAGTGAATGGCAATAAAAAAAATTTGGTGCTAAATGCTGGTGGTGGTTTCTTGAAATTACCCACGCTAGATCACGGCACCAAGGGTCCAAATATACAGTTGTGATTGGTTAACGATTTAACATAGCCAGTTGTTAAAATCAGATACATTTTAATTGATCTAATTAACAGTATTAGGGCCCAAGCCGTAAATAAATATTGGAAACCCTCATTGGTTAGTCAACTCTATCTTTGTACAGAGATTTTGATATAAACGTCAGTGATATCGTGATGACCAAAGACTTATTATCCATAGTGCTCAAAGAGATTTTGAAAGTTGACTTGCCAACTTAGTGAAATAAGCCCCGGCGTAAGCGCTATAGCAAGACTTGATGATAGGTGGCCGGAAGAATAGTGAGCTATGAGTAAGCATTGGTTGGCTGTTGTATCCTCACCGACTAAGTCACCCATTTGGTTCAAATGCATCATGCTGATGCCGTCTACGGTCTTTGAATGCGGACTAATGATTGCCGCGTAGTCACTCCGCCCACCTAGCATCGCAACAAAAAGTTATTTAAACCATAATCGGTAGTGTGTTTAATGTTTAGAAACCATTTCACCCTAGCCTTCAATAGTTTGTTTGTGAGGGTGAATGGTTTTTAGTCAATCCTTCGTGCTTCAATGGCTGAAGTATGTGTTGGGGTATGATTTAAATTGACATTATAGAATTCTTTACATCCCGGAAAATCCCCCGATACGAAGCCCCGAGCTAAAGAGAATTAATCATGGAAAAATAGATGATCTTATTTAAGACAGAAGTTAATAGTTAGTCATGTTCTAGCATTTAATTAATACACAGACCAGCAGTTATTGGTTACCTATGCAACTATTTATAGTTTGAAAAGATAGATTAGTTATTTTTCTAATTTCGATGAAATATATTCAAGAAAACAAGAGATAGATCTCCAGATATCTATAAAGAGAACAAATTAGTATTAACAACTGAACGGGCCTGACGGAGCTGTTGACTTCAGTCAACATAAAGGCCTGAATTGGCTTCAAAAGCCTGAATCGGCTGACAAAATATAATAAAAGAAGGACAACAATACATACCGATGACGTCACAGTCGTGTTGTTCGCGTTCGGACAGCTTGCGTGACGTGTGGCTGGGCACCTCGGGCAGCAAGTTCACCGGCTTTTGTGGAGTGAGCGCTTTATTCTCGAGGCTTCCATTCATCTGAACAATATCAATGGAGTTGATGACTGGGTGTCAAAAATAAACTGTTTAGTCTGTATATTTGATTTTTATTTATTTTCGGTTAGTCATAATCGTAAATAATCAAGTTACAGAATATCGAAGTACACAAGTGAGGCCTTGTGACGTCATAACTAAGTAAAAATTGCATATCAGACGTAGCTTTTTCATATATATTTTCAGTAATGCCTAGTATATATATATTAACAGTCCTTGTTGAGCTGCATTATACGTACACGCCCTACGTAATCTTTTTGAAATAGTCAATACCACAATTTTTACTTTCAAAAGCTCTATTTCGATATCGTCACCACAGAGACAGAGGTAGGACTCGCCCTCATGTTGGTGTTTTTTTTAATAATAATGAATGGCCATATATCTACAAGAAGACCTCATACATAATAAGACCTTGCTTGCGTTCGTAAAAATAGGCTTCACACCACTAAAATTATAAGCATATAAAAGTGTAAAAATATTAGAGCTTTGATGGTCGATCAATTCATCATTCAATCGAATTTTTATTCTATATAATAAGCTGATTTTGGGAGCTGGCCCAGAAAACTTATTTTAAAACATTTACATATTTTTTTTTTTCATTTTTTTTTTACTGCTTGTGTTTCCTTTTTGTGAAATAAATTATTAACAAACAAACAACAGGAAGATTTTTCATGATAATTATCAATGAAAAAATAAACTACCTGAGGAGTGCCAGGAGATTCATTGGACTGCGGGGATTTTTCAGATCCGTCTGTGATGGCCGCTACGTGCTGAAAATATTATTATTATTATTCAAGACTTGTTTTATTTATTTTGAAATCATATGCGACAGCCATCAGACCACACTAACATGCTTTTAAATTAACATGTCATCTAATGAAATGTTAAATATACTGTAGCTCATCATAAGTTCACTGATTAATTAAGTTTTCTTGTTAAATAGTATGCAAAATATTATCAGTAAACTAACCAAACGGTTAGTCCGATTGGTTTACGAAGTATAAAAATTGTTTAGCCCATTTTTACTAAATGTTTTGTCCCCTTCTTTCTTATCGATATTTAACGTGTAAGAGAACAAGATAATACACTTTTTAAAATGGGCCAAACATGATTTTTCATAAATAATAATTTAAGTCGATTTACAGAATGACATGACATTGACACTTCAGTCAGTAATAAAATAAATCATTATAATAGCTTTCACCATACACTATAATATTCTACATTGGTTAACACGAATTCCAGTACGAAATTTCCATTTGGCCCATGCAACGATACAGTACACGCGTATTTTATTCTCTCAATGGCAGTGAAATTATGATTATTGGTCTGAAAGAGAGCCCACGTATTATACAAAAGCAGTGATAGTAGGGACGATGTGAGGTGACTAATGAAACACTAGCCCACACGGCATTCAACGGATATTTTTACCTGGTTGTATGCATCCCATACATTTGCCAAGAATACTAGGGTGGACCCTCTTTCACCCATTTCACGCAGAAATAGCTACGAACAATCGGCAAACATTAACATATTATATTCTCAGATCTACTTCTAGATGCGCCATTCTATAAAAACTACATAATGTTTTAAAAAATACTATATTTGCCAATGTAGTCTTAATTAAAAACTAAATTTAATTTTCGGGCTGCATTCGATATGGAGTAACACAAAAGTATAATGAGTGGCCGTCTAATATCAAACTAATCCATTCATATACCAATATCAACGATAAAGAAATAAGTTTTAAAGTAGAGATTAAACCCTGTTTAAATTCTTATGTTGGAAAAATTGCTCAAATTCTTTACTGAAACAGGTAAATTACATTGGTACTAAGTCAAATTCAATCAATGATAGTTAAAGTTTTAAATATGAATGTTATTTACAACAACCTTCTCTTACTACTTCCATACTTACCCCTTGTTAGTGATTGGTGATCGTGAACCCCTCCCACATGAATATAATAGGAAGCAATAAAATATATACTTTCCAAATTATTTATAATATAAACATTGTTATTAGTGCACCTTCAGTAAATACTTTGAAGAACAGACTGGAAAAAAAGAAATTCTTCAAACCAGAAGACGCACACGCAACACATTATGAATAATGACTTCCGTACTTACCCCCATGTTAGTGAAACGTGAACCCCTCCAACATGCAGATAAAAGGAAGCAATAAAATATATACTTTGAACATAGTGGATACCGGCGAGGGCGTGACGCGCGGCGTCTTCTGCCGGAACAGCGGGCTGCTCTCGTCGTCGGTGCTCTTCAGCAAGCCGGATACTAAGGCGGCCTCGCGGTGGAAGTCGGGGTGCTTCGTGTTGATGTATGCTAGTTCGATGGCCACCAAGTTTTCCACCTGAGTGACGGAGTAACTATTAGTTTACTAAATAATAAAAATCCATATTAAGCGTATAAAAACTGTTTGTTATATGGGGTTTCTCATATATATCATCTGCCCTTTTTTCTCGTCAGTGCTGTTCAGCAAGACGGATACTAATGCAGCTTCGCGGTCGCAGTCGGGGTGTTTCGTGTTGGTGTACAGTGGACTGCAGAGTAAATCTAACCTCCATTCCACCAGTATCGCTATCGAAGGGGGGGACAAATTTCACTGCAGACCACTGTACGCTAGTTCGATGACCACTAGGTTTTCCACCTGAGTGATGGAGTTACTTTATAAATCGGGCCAAAAGCTCGACTTGTACACTAAAAACTCTTATAGGTATCATCACAGTGTATTTAATTTAGAAGCCCCCCCTTTATGAGATAGGTTTGTTGCCTTATTCGCCACGCTTATTAGGCGCGTTGGCAAAAGAAGTTACTGCTGCGGAAGTACTAACTTCCGATGCTGGTGTCCATCGAAAGTATTCCTAAACTAGGGTAAGGATGGGATTTGGTTGGACTTATAGTAGAGGTATTTTAATATATTTTAATACTACTGACTCGGACAGATTGGGGTTGAGTAAGTAGCAGCTCAGACAGATGCACACTTCATTGTTCATTGTGTTCAATGAAATTAAAGTAAAATAACAATTACAAGGGATAATTTATATATCTAGAAATATTAACCCTTTGATCCGTGGTTGTCAAACGATGTTTTGATGACGACGACGTCACACAGAATTTCTCGTTTCCATAACTACCCGACATTGTAATTATTAAGTGTGAATTTGTGATAGGTTTTGTTATTTTTAGTTTTGTGTATTAGTTTATAATGAAAATACCGCTCATCATAATATTATGTGTAAACATACATATTATGTATTTTTTTGTGAAATGTATTTCTCTTGAAGTGAATTATTGTAAGTATTTGCATGAATCTTTTGAGAAATAAAGTTCTTAAACCTAAATTTATAAACTTAATGCACGATGTCGACTCGCGCATGACCAACGCTATTCATATAATTATAAACCTTACCATAGAGTTGGTGGCAGGTAGTCTCGTGCGCAACAGCTGAGTGACAACGTCCACGATGCGCTGGTGCAAGCGCGGGAAACGAAGCATTTCTTGCTGGACTTCTGTGCCGCAGTGTTGCACTATCCGCTGCATTTCTTCGTGAACCTGCATAATCAAATAATATTTATAATATTAGGATTACACAACCTATAAGATAATACGAAAAAACGTTAATGCCAAGATGGGCAGGGCCTATATTGACTTTGCTTCCCACAGGACGAAGAAGAGAAAACAATATTGTTATATCACTAACAGTCAAAAACCCGTCCGAATTTTTTTGTGAAAAAGTCACTTGCTTACCACATAAAACCATAATCAATAATCAACATAAAACAATTTACCAATTCAACGCATCGCAGTGAGGGATCCTCGAGCCGCCTAATTTGGCGCTTGACGAGCAATTCAAATGACACTTCAGGGACGAATAATGCAGGTCTGGGCCCAGTGGCATTTCGAATTGCGGTTAGGATGTCCATACGAGTTAGACCTTGAAAAAAAAAAAAGATACAATTAATGAATTAATTCAATTAATTTAAATACAATCAAATAAATCTACGGTAGTAGAAAAAATGTGTCTAATGTAATAAATATAATACAAACAAATAACACCGATTGTGCTAGCTCAAATTAAGTTTTAATCTTGTCTTATCATATTCTAGGATGTTCAGAAGCGAAATCAACTAGCCATTATCTAACTAACGATCCGGCCAATGTGCAATATTAAAAAATATTAAAATATATATGTATATTAGTACAGTTTTAACAGGTACATACCAACTAGAGGATGTATAGAATCTAGAGTCCGTCCAAACGTCTCATGAAATATGTAACAAATCCTCGCACCGCCGCACAGTTCTGTCGTCTCAATATTCCTGGCGGTGCCCTCTATGGTGGAGCAATAAGCACTGGCGAACTTTGTGATGATTTGCAGCAACGTTTGAGACTTGTCCGAAACATCCTCTCCGTAAGAGTTCAGCAAAGATTGGAACTGGGATATCATTACATTTACTCGCACCTGAAATGTTAATAAGAGTATATTTTTAAAACTCTACAGTCAAAGGCGATGAGCAATTCAAATGCTGAAAATTGAAGACAAAAATCAATAAGACTTTGTCAATTTCCTACTGTAATGTGGGGTCGCCAGAGCGAGTTAGTGTCTTCTACTAGAGTCCATTTAATTCTGTAATAAGCCATTTCATCTCATTCTGATTATAAAGATTACATACATACATTACCCAATAAAACAGATAAACAAAATAGTGTTTGAATTAGTGTGTTTTAATTATTATTCTTAAAGACCCTAATTATTGGGTTCCAGGTTAACAAATAACTGTTAAATCAGTTACCTTCAGTTCTGGCAGACAATCCCTAATATGGTGCATGAGCAGTCTGTTCAATGTTTTCGCCAAATACGGTGTACCATTGCGCGTAGCAATAGTGGGGTATTTTCTTTGAAGATAGGTTGCCTCATCCTTTAGCGAATCCTGAAAACAATATTTAAACTAGTTACTCATTAAGTACCGAGACTTAAACTACATGTAAGTTGAATTAATCCGCATTGATTTGAATAATATTGTCATACATATGTGTGCTAGTAAAGTACGCTAGCAGCACGGCCTTGCCATAATTCTTTATACCGCGCATAAGATACATGCCTATCTGATCTGATATAATTAAGTACAGCCGTTTACAGAAATATTTGAGCCCAAAGAATTTTGCTAACCATTTTATTAATGACCTTACTTACCCCAATAGTCTTCCTATCTATAATATCTTGTTGAGATCGGTTGACGACGCCGATGATTCCGAGTTTCACCGGGATCACGCGTCCGCACAGGATGTCTATGGCATCAGTTCCTGAAATAGATTACATATGTTACTATCAATGTTACTAAATTGATGAAACTACAAATATAATGTATCAATTTTGGCCCTCTGCCGTCGAATCAGAGAAAATCCAGACAATAATTTGGCTTTCCTTTTTGTCGCGCTATTGTCGGAGGCTCTAATTTTTTAATACTTTATATGCACATTTTGTTTGGAAATTAAGTATGTATTGTATAAGTCGTATTGTCGTTAATTCAAATGGAAATCAATCACTGTGACTGTGAACTGACTTAGCATGTTTTGGCTAATAATATAAATGTTTAGCAATGTGTGTGAATAAAACAAAATGATCTCTCTCCATTGCAGTTTTTGGAACACAAATATATTCATGCATACAGTCAAAGACCTAGGAATATTGTTTGTCAGTAAAATGAATTCTTACAATACTATGAAGGTTATCTAATACAACATACAGACATTCCGAATAGATAACGTAACACGCAAATAAAAAAACAACTATAATATCTTTAAAATCTATCTCAGTATTCACACGTTCTAAACACTAATGCATAGATATTTATTTTATTATGTAAATGACGATGATTTTGCATTCTTCATTAATCGTTGTCATCATATGAATACTATTGTTAACAAGAAATGCATTACGTTAGTAGGATTATATATTCTGTGATTGCTTGTATATTGAGTTATCAAAATAATCTAGCTATCTATACTTCCATACTAATATTCTAAATGCGAAAGTCTGTCTGTCTGTTACCTATTCACGGATAAACTCGCTGCATCGATTTTGATGAAATGTGCTATGAACATGGTTAAGGACCAGGTCAAACATAGACTACTTTTGGGCGCCATATAACAGAGACCACGCGGGAGGAGTCGCGGAAAATAACCAGTATTGAATAAATTACAGTGTACAGGCCAATCTAGTATGATTAAAACTATTTATATTTATATATTTAAATAAAAAAAATTCGGTCGTAAAATGATATGATGCATGTAGCGTCACAATCATAACTTTCTCAATTGCGGATGTGTGACGAGTATTGCATTGTTGTACAAACGAATTATTATTATATGCCTGCACAAAAGTGGGCTGTCTGAGCCATTCTTTTGTACCTATTGGAGAAAGTATATTTGGATATTATAAATACATATATACAGGCATATCACATTGAAATAATAAAACAGAAAAAAATATCTTCTTATTTTCCTCTATCTTATCCCACTTTCCCATGTGGGGTCGGCACAATATGTAAGTTCTTTCCATTAAGATCTATTTCCAGCCATTTCCTGCGTCACCGACGCCCAGGAGGGGTCTCCTGGGCGTCGGTTCTGCTACGTTAATCATAATCGTGTCAAAATAGTGTTTCAATTGTAGTGGTTTTTTACACATTTCTTACAAGAAATGTATTTTTTTTTATATCACTGCTGATGGTCACACCCCACATACATTCACATCACATCATACTGTAATAATTCTTGTAAATATTGTGTAAAAAGCACTACAAATGAAACACTATTTTAACACGATTGTGACAATGTTAGCAGAATCGACGCCCTGATCATATCCTCCCTCACACAATCCATCCATTCTTTTTTGGTCTTACTCTACTCCTAGATCCTGTAATTTTCATATTTAATAATCTTTGCGTTATAACAGACCGAAAAATAAGGGCCTTCGCTGCGTGTCGCGGGCGCCCGTCGCGGATGCCCGTCGCGGGTGACCGCGACGGACTTCCGTCTCTAGTCCATAATTATCGACTGTACACGTAGGTGTACAGTCGATAATTATGGATTATTTATTGATATATTACTTAGCCAAAACATGACGACGTGAACAAAAGCGTCAGCCAATGAACCCACATGTCACGTCTAGATTGTTATGTGGAGAATTTGAAAAAAGACTATACAAGCACGGCGCGTGCGACACGGATAACATAGCGGCGCTCAATGATTTTGTAGAAACAGCTCCGCTCGCGTGCTCCGTCGCGCGTACAGGCGAGCGTGCCCCGTCGCTCGCGCTGTCCGCCTCACGCAGCGCTGCTCTATGAGATCTTATGAAACAAACACGCGGAGCGGACACACGCGCCGTGGCCCGCTTAACGCAACGAAGGCCCTAAGATCCTGATAAAAAGGCATTTGGGCTTCTATGCAGACTGAAGCATTTGAGTATTTTTTAATTTGTCAAAATCACCTACCTGCATCCATGAGATCAAGTTTGGTAACTACAGCCAAGGTCCTCCTGCCATCTGGATCCACTTCCTTCGCCATTTTGATGGCTTCACTGGTAGCCATGTCTGTATTAGCAGCAGTCACAGCCAAAATTATGGAGTTAGGATTTGAAATGTACTTAATAATGAGGTTTCTGATTTGGTTCTCAATGTCTTCTGGTTGATCACCAATTGGCACCTGGTGAAGTAAAAATCAACACGTTACCATTACTACCTTATGATATCTATTAAATAAAATATGCCCATTGTGGGAAAATTTGTTTATTTTTAAGTATTTTTTCCCTATAACATTTTTGCGCCGCACGGATTTTCCATTTCTCCCAATGTTTGACTGGTAGAGAATGCTTTTAGCATTAAGTCCGCTAATTGGCGGACTTAATGCTAAAATAATTAATGTATGTATGTATGTATGTAAAAACTTTATTGTACAGAAAGAACATTGATGATACAACATAGAACACAACAAAAGGCGGACTTATCCCTAACAGGGATCTCTTCCAGTCAACCTGTATAATAAAGGAAAAAGAGTACACGGGCATTAAAGAGGGTACATCGCAAAGATACACATGAAATTACAAACTAATTAAAACATAAAAGTTACTTAACCTATACTATAAATCAACTCAAGTCCGAACGCTCGAAGTATTCCCTAACCCTAAATTTGAAGGAATGTAGTGAGGACGACGTCTTGACCTCCAATGGGAGTTTGTTCCATAAAGTTGCAGCGAGTACTGCAAATGATCTGGCGTAACACTGGGAGGAGTGTGTAGGAATGTTTAATTTCAAACTATGGGACGCTCGAAGACGGGGATCGATATTCCGGAAAGAAAATTTTGATTTAAGGTAGTCAGGAGAAGAAGGATTAAAAAGAACATTATAAAGGAAAAAGAGAATGTGAAGATTACGGCGCATTTTTATTGTATTTAATTATTAATATATGTATTTAATTTTACTGATGGAGCATAAAGTTTTAATAAATAATATAAATAAATACCTTTGATTTCCGACATCATTATCATATTCATACCATTCCTGATTCCTATATATATATTTATTTATTTATTAAAAAAAATTTTAAAAATTGTTAAACAAGTTTTCCTCAATTTTTTTATGTTAGGATCACTGGTCTCTTAGCCAGGTAGTTGCTTCTCAAAAAACAATATTAAAAGGTTTTAAACATATTTTAAACTTCAATTTGAAAAAGAAGCTAGCATGCTTAGCCTCGATTCAGGAATTTTAATGTATATAATCAAATCTTTCCACCACTTTATCAACAGTTTCTACCACCTGAGGAAAGGAACCTAAACTCGGCGGTACTAATGTACTTACAGCTTCTAGATTTAACGGCATGTTAATGTCATTTCATATAATACATAATTATTCAAGCCTTACTATAACAAAAATCAAAAGTGATAACAAAAGTGATTACTCATAAGTCGTAACTCATGACCCCAAAGCATTATCATGTGTCAAACCGATCAAAATACAATAGAATACTTAAGTACCTATTTATAACAATAAACATGTCATGAAAAACATCCTATTACATCAAACTGAATTTAATAAGTAGTGTTGATGATATTTGTTTTCTTTTTCCAATATTTCACCTTACCTTGGTTATACCGGGAAGGTCGACTAGCGTAAGACTGACAACTCTGGTGGAGAATATCTTAAGGCTTATTGGTTCAGGGCATATGCCTTTGTTGTTACCAGCCATGCGGTCAGTCTCCCTCTCGATCTCCAGCCTGATTTCGTCGAAGTCTTTGTAAACTCTGTCTTTTGTATGCAGAAACTTGCCCCATTCTTCTAGATTCACAGTACCTAAGGCAATTAAAAATTATAAAACTAATGAATAATATTAAAGAAGACTAAACATTAATTTGTGATGAGTAATGAGATTTTAATTGTATTACAGATGTCCAGTAGGTCGACCGCCTATCTCGATTCTCTCCTCTCGTAATGGGTACTTGTATCGCTATCGCCACATTTCGCTCCGCCTAACACATAAAACGCATTAAAAAAATTGTTTTTTTTTTTGTCGAATGCGTTGTCACTAACAAAATAAAAATTGTTTTTAAAGCGTTTTGTATGTTAGGCGGAGCGAAATGTGGCGATGGCGATACAAGAAGCCATTACGAGAGGAGAGAATCGAGATAGGTGGTCGACCTACAGGTTACTGATATTCAAGAAACATTTGTATAAAAAACATTTATTGGAACATTTAAAGTAACACCAAGTTGGATGATGTATATGGTAATGCAGATATAAATACACAAATAATACATAACAAATACAAACCTTTGGAAAATATTGTTTGAGAAAGTTGAGCAATAGGGTTCCATGATGATACCTCTGTGCTCTGGGCTCTTAAAACTAGTATAGATATAAAAATAGAATATAAACTACTATATTAACTTGACAACAACTTATGTTAGGATATTGGATATTATGTTACTATATAAATATATGTAGTAATATGTAGTAATAAATATATTTATCATAATAAAAATAGCAATTACTTTAAAAACAATACCAATAAGGTTACTCAAAGCCATTGCACTGGCTATCTGTACTAAGATAATAATTAAATGAATGTGTTGTGTGTGAAGTCAACAGGTGCCACACTCTCACAGAAATTCTACTAACAGACTGCACAAGCTGTTGATTATGGTAACCGCTTATCATCATGTGGGTCATATATATGTGTGTTACAAATAAATATCTATAATATATTATTATAGGTACTATTATATTATAATTACCACATCCTTATTGCCTACTGAATATGAACATATTATTTGGTCACATTTTGAAGAATATTTACTTGGTGACTATAATTTAATTTTGTCTATAGATTCACAGGATACTTTATTTATACCAACCAAATTTTTTTTAAAGGTATAGTATAGGATCCCAATATAAAATGACCTTCACTGAGATGTTTATTTGATAACAAATATTTTAAATATAATTTTATATGACAATAAATAGGTTGCCTAACAAATGTTAGTCCAGGCTATGATTAATTTCTGATTAAAAAAAATTCTTCTTAAACAACTTTTCTGAATACATGACTACTTTAGTACTTACTTTACTTTCAGTACTTTTCTACATGAGATTTAGTGTTCAATACGATTAATGACTAAGTGACCTCTTCCAGGTTATATGTTTTATTAGTTCATTTAACAAAAAAAAACTTACCTCTGTGACTTTGCTCACAGTTGTTGCAAACTTTTAGTAACAGATTTTATTTAATGATTTTACACAAAATATATTTTGATTTAATATTTAAGAAAAAATAAAGTTTAAACCAACCTTCCTCAGCTGAACGGTGTTCCTTGCTGTCTTTAGGACTGTACACTAACTGCAAGACGAGAGGTCTCCGTGTTACAATTCCAGGACCCCGTGGCAAGAATGATCGACCCACAAGGCTCTCAATCACTGAACTTTTTCCGGAACTCTAATATAAAAAGCATTAATTTTAAATAAATATCTTTAAAATATAATTGTTTAATTCAAGATTTTTGCTAGCTTATTGCATTTCTAGTACATAAATCATTTTATTTTTTGTTTCCAGGTTAAGATTATTTGCACATACATAACAAACAATAAACAACTCCTGATTTTAACACATGCAGTGCTGCAGTGTGCAATGCCGGACATATTTTATACTAGCTGTACCCCGCGGCTCCGCCCCGCGTGGGACTCGGTTATATCGCGCCCAAAAGTAGCCTATGTTTGACCTCAGGTCGTTAACTACATCCCTACCAAATTTCATCACAATCGGTCCAGCAGTTTAGCCGTGAAGAGGTGACAGACAGACAGACAGACAGACAGACAGACAGACAGACAGACAGACAGACCGACAGACAGACTTTCGCATTTATAATATTAGTATGGATTTGGTTGGTTGGTTGCCTATATACCAATGGATTTTTGTTGACTATGAAAAGGGAATTCATTCACTTTATTTTATAAAATAAGAAAACAAATAGCATTTAAGCTTATTTTCACACATAATATTTAACAAGAAAATCTATTAAGATTCAATTTAGGTACTTTAATAAGCAACAAAATATATTTAAAAAAAAACAATAAGTACATATGCCATTTAGAACACTGTAAAAAACACTTGCCTAAGTAGAAAGTATTCATAAAATTATTGCAAAAATTCAAAGAGATCAGTAATGCTGATGATACACTGTCTCATTGTGTAATTGAATCCATACTAATATTATAAATGCGAAAGTCTGTCTGTCTGTCTGTCACCTCTTCACGGCTAAACTGCTGGACCGATTGTTATGAAATTTGGTAGGGATGTAGTTAACGACCTGAGGTCAAACATAGGCTACTTTTGGGCGCGATATAACCGAGTCCCACGCGGGGCGAAGCCGCGGGGAACAGCTAGTAGGTCTATATAGGAAATATCCTTTTTGATTTACAATAACAACAGTATTGGAATTTGTCAGTTTATTTTTCAACAAGTAATTTATAAAAGATCCGCTAAAACCCTTTATGTATGGAAATGATGGCCAGGGGCAGGGTCAAAGAAGCAGAAATTGGGACAAAGAACTCCAGTGACACTTTTACATAACCATTTTAAGTGAACACGTTGCAACTGTAAATTAATAAACAAACTACACTAAATCTTGTATATATTCTCATAATAGCTGGAAATACATCATAATCCGATAATTTACCTGTGTGCCCAAAACTATGATTTGAGGTAATTGGATGGCATCAGCCCCAACAGTGTTAAAAACATCTTGTAATTTATTTATTACTGGTATGAGTGCTTCCATTATAGATTTTTAATTTTTTTTAATAAATTCACCTATATTTTACTTCTTCACTGGGTTGTAGCTAAAATCGGATTAATTAATTTGTTATAAAAACCATAACAGACAAACCAACCGGTAAAAGTCGGCCATATTGATTTATTTTGACGACGATTACACGATCAAAGAATTTATATACAACACTAGAATGCTTACGAATAACAATAATCGCAAAAAACAACATTCAAAATTAATCCTTATTACTCTACTGCAAAGTTGATTTTCCTTTAAAGCCTACATACAAATAGCTAACGTTCCCAAAATAACACCTAAAGTTTGTAGGTGTTCCTTTTCCTCTTGAATATTATACAACTTACTAGAAAGAGATACCTACAAACTTTAGGTGTTATTTCGGGAACGGCTTTTGTCCTCCGTAAGCATTCTAGTGTTGTATATAAATTCTTTGTACACGATTGATTACGGTTTACGATTAATACTAGTGTTGCCATATCATTTTCTTTGAAATACATACAACGGATTTAGTCCGGTCTAGAGATGGGTCGACTTTTTGCCCAGTGGTCAAAAACGGGCGGAAAGGGCAAAAATAATTTATGCCCGATATACACCCGATAAACGTCCGTTCGCTGGATGGAAACAAAATTTCTTATATTACAATGCTTTTCTCGTGGCTTATGAGCTATAAGTTATAATATATTGTCTTGGAATGGATAATAAACCATTTTAACATGCGATATGATTGCTATTGTAGCTAAAAGGTCAACTCTTAATTAGATGTTCAAGCAACTCTTGAAAAGTCACCAGCTTAGGTACGAAACTATAATTGTATTCGTTCATTATAGATGTTATACAATGATTTTAGGGTTCCGTACATCAAAATTACAAACATAACCATTTTAGGATAACTATCGTGTCTCTCTGTTTCTTCTGTTGCAGCCGATTTTATCTGAACCTACTGACTGAAACTGAAGTTTTAAATTTGTTACACATGTGCAAACCGAATTATGTAGTGAAATGACAAAAATAAAATAAATGTAAATACCTAGGTATGGGGTAAAGTTACTTACAAGTTAACTTAACAAGTTTAAACGTTTTATGTGGATTGTGTTTATGAGGACAATTTTCATTATTTTATTAGAAAATCAACCCTATTATTGAAAATATTTAATGGCGGTACTTCACTCTCGTCAAGGGCACACGAGACATGGCGAGGATAAGAATGTACAGGATACATTCGCTTATCCTCGCCTCGCCTCGCCTCGCCTAGCTTCGCGTGCCCTCACTCTCGTGTCGGCTTTTTGTACGCGAGTCAAAGGGCCTCGCCTTCCTCGCGAGTGGAGACTTTCATTCTACCTTAAGACGTCATGGCGATAAGTCTACAGATAACCCCCCTTAAAACCGATTCATTTCAATATGTTTAAGGTCTTGGATGTTTATTTATATATGTATTTATTATAAAATATAGTATCGTTGAGTTAGTATCCCATAACACAAGTCTCGGACTTACTTTATGGCCAACTCAATCTCTGTGATTTGTTCTATATATTTATACTCGCTTTTGCCGCTAGTATTGCAGATAGTACTTAATAGTACTAACGTACAGAAGTCTCACCCCGCAAAGTTATTCAAATAAAAAACCACTCTTCAAGCCACGAAATACGGTCTAATTCAGTTCACACATCGCTAAGCACCTAGGATTTATATTTGCATCTCTTTCTATCTTGCGCAGTTCCTTTTTATTATTAGCATAGGGTTGTCTACTTCATATTATGCAACCTAAAAATAGACCACTCCTCCTTTCCATGGATATCATAAGAAGCGATTAAGGGACAAACCAGTAAGAGTTAACGTTAGATTGGCGGCCGCCCGGTTGTTTTTTTTTCTAAGATAATAGGGTAGGACGGTAGGAGTGAAATTTTTTAAAACGCTTGAATTTTTTTCTGTCGGTAGGAATAAGGTTACTTGATACCAGAAATAAATCTCAGATTTTTAGAATCAGCCAATTATTTTAAATAAAATATTATATTTTAATAACGAATTAATGGCGTCGCTACGGCTTTTGCGGTCTATTCCTTTGCTTCGTTTGGTAAAAAAAACAAATGTCATTGTCATGTTGGTTTTGGACAACCAAAACCAACATGAATGAAACTAATGACCAAAGAGTAGTATAATATAAATAGGCTAATGACAACCAAAACCAACATGACAATGACATTTGTTTTTTTTACTGAACGAAGCAAAGGAATAGACCGCAAAAGCTGTAGCGACACCATTAATTCGTCATTAAAATATAATATTTTATTTAAAATAATTGGTAGATTCTAAAAATCTGAGATTTATTTCTGGTATCAAGGAACCTTATTCCTACCGACAGAAAAAAATTCAAGCGTTTTAAAATTTTTCACTCCTACCCTATTATCATCTTACAACAAACATCTACATCTCGGAGTCAGACACTAGGTGTGGTCTACATGTCGATGTCAGACACTCGGTTTGGTCAACATCTCGGAGTCAGACCCTGGGTGTGGTCTATATCTTGATGTCAGATACTGGGTGTGGTCAACATCTCGATGTCAGACACTGGGTGTGCTCTACATCTCAATGTCAGACACTGGGTGTGGTCTACACCTCGTGTCAGACACTGGGTGTGGTCAACATCTCGGAGTCAGAAACTGGGTGTGGTCTACATCTCGGAGTCAGATACTGGGTGTGGCCTACAATTACTTCTCGATGTCAGACACTGGATGTGGTCAACATTTCGGAGTCAGACACTGTGTGTGGTCAACATCTCGGAGTGGGTGTGGTCTACATCGAGTCAGATACTGTGTGTGGTCTACATCTCGATGTCAGACACTGAGTGTGGTCAACATTTTGCAGTCAGACACTGGGTGTGGTCAACATCTTTGAGTCAGACACTGGCACCCATATTCTAAAACGTTTCCTCAAACTCCACTTATCCTTACTCGACCTCAATGGTATTCATAGTTGACACTAGCTTCCTCACCTTAAGGAAATTACTCAATGGAGGTGAGGAACGAACTGTCAAATATAAGGTTGCTCGAGAGGTACCTTAAGGAAGCCTAGATCGTTTTGTTTAACGAAAAGTAGGTGCTTTTATTGAGGACCAGATTTAAAAGAACTTTTACCTACTGTTATAAGTTCTTTGTATATTAAGTACTAGCTGTTCCCCGCGGCTCCGCCCCGCGTGGGACTCGGTTATATCGCGCCCAAAAGTAGCCTATGTTTGACCTCAGGTCTTTAACTACATCCCTACCAAATTTCATCACAATCGGTCCAGCAGTTTAGCCGTGAAGAGGTGACAGACAGACAGACAGACAGAAAGACAGACAGACAGACTTTCGCATTTATAATATTAGTATGGAAGTATGGATTTTGCTGTTTTATAATAAATCTATGCCAGTAAGCTAAAATTAAAAAATAAATTTTGTCAAAAACTCTCTTTACGACAAAAAGTTAAACGGTTTATCAACATACAGAAATGAAACGGGACGTCATTACTTGACTCAACAACAAATCATTTTTTTTTTTTTATCAAGAATTTTGAGATTATTTGTTTGGAAATCAGTTGATTCAATTGTTCCATCGTAAATCATCGCAAAATTCCTGATAAAATTAAAAAAAATAAAATGATTTGTTTGGAAATCAGTCGATTCAATTCACCTTTCGAGTACCATCCCTTTGTTTGATGGAAAACCATCATGCGTGCATAAGCGTTTAATGTGCGCCATACGGGTGGCTTACCTACCACCATCTCTTAAAACCATGCGATCTCTTAAAACGATTAAGGAAGATGTCGCCTTACATTATGTATCGCACTGTCTCGCTTACTCACTGGATTTTGCTTGCATGGTTTTAAGAGACGGTAGTAACCCCCCACCCCCAGTGTCGATTACGTGACTTTTACCTTTGTTTTTACCTGTGTAAAATTTTTCCATCGCTTCGCTTAGCCATCTGACTCTGACTGACTAGACTAACTTGACTGGACAAGACTACTGACGAGTTTTTGACTTGACTTAACTAAAGTGTATGAATGAAGAAGATTAATAAATTCAATGAAGGCCTTAAAGAACTAGTTTCCATGGACGTAAAAAGTATTAAAAAAATGGGGCTGCTGTCAACAGATTGTCAATTGTCACCCATGCGTCCGTTCAACGTCCAGCCGTCATCCATCCGTTGTCATTGTCAGGGGGGCGAAACTTCATAGTAGATAACCCATGTATGGAGTTTGCAGTTACCCCTAGGGAAAACAAAATGGCGACAAACATGGCGGATGCTGTCACCTCTCTTCATCATACTTTCTCTTTACGCTTTGACAGTTTGTCAGATTTTGGAGGGAAAGAACTGTCACTTTATCCGCGCTGTATTTAATTTCCAAAACTTAGGTTTTTTCAAGAATTTGTGCATAATATTGGTGGATTATTATTCGCAAAGGGTTTGTGAACAAGCGTGAATGTTGGGAAGTGGTGCAGTGTCGATAATGTGACTTTTATCTTTGTCACCAAAATTTCCAAGTTATAGCTAGGTGAAGTTTTTTCACCGCTTCACTTAGCCATCTGACTCTGACTAGACTACGGATTTGACTTTAAAAACTTGAATTGAATAAAGTAGGACTGAAAAAGATTAATAAATTCAAGGCAGGCCTTAATGGACTAGTTTTCCTGGCGTGTTTGTATTGCATTGCATAGTTGGTAGCACCGACGTTTTTTTTAAAAATTGTTTTAATAGTATCTACACACGCTCCGATTTGGTTGGTGCCAACCATCCGACCACGGCCAAATCGGAAAGTGTAGATAGTGGTCGATCCGACATAATTATTATTAATATTGGTCGGACGTGGTCGGATCGCCGGCGCATCCGACAAGCCAACCGTCCAACAAAATTGGAACCTCTGGAAGCTTTGTTCCGACCAAATCGACTCAGTCGCATTCGCTACGCCGCCGATGTAGGACGTCAACATAAACGTTATGGCTGTAATGTTCTCTATTTCTATAGTAGAATTTTATTTTATATTGTATGATTTATTTATTTATTTCTCGCTTACATGTACATAATAATATAAAGTAGGTGGAATTACATAATTCGGTAAGTATGTAGAGAAACCCAGGCTGGGTGTTGCGAAGTCTTTGAATTGGTATTAAAATTAAAATTTATACATTGCAATTTAATTCATATCGAAAAATAAAATAAAAATAATGTAGGGGTGATGTAGCGACAATGGTTGCCCCAATAACGCTATTTTAGCATTTTTTTTTTGATAATGGTACCGGTGGTATCATATTTACGTATCGACGGTATCAGGTGGCATGACGTCCGTTCACTACTACAGAGCAAAGTCAACTGACGGTTGGAAGGGCAACCGTCGGCCAATCTGTAGCAATGTTGGAATGGTTGCTACATCGGTTCCGATTTGGCTGGCACCAACCAAATCGGAACGTCCGTCTGTTCATACTTTAAGTTGGCCACGAAATGCGATGTAAAGTTTGAATTTCAAACCTTATTCATTTTCGTTGTATGGAAGTCCCGTCTCTTAAACGTAGTGATTACATACTCTTTGGTCATTGTTTGTGATTTTGAGATTGCAGGATTGCATTAAATTATTTTAAAGCTATTAAACTTAAATTTTGGTTTAAGTATCTTACTTTTACAAGATCCTTTTATCCTAATAACTAAAAACATCTGCAAAGATGCTAAGGCACGAGGTAATTTCTCTGTGCCATTTATCTTCGCAAAGGTTTATCGTCCGAACGAAAAGCAGTATAAAAAAAAAAAACAATTGTTTGCAGGATAATGGAGTGGATTCTAAACGATACGCCACCAATTCGAATTCTATTCAATTTGGACCATGGCATATCTCCTACGATGTTAGTTGTATTCTTCCCAGCGTTTGTTCTACAAAGGTTGTGTGTGAACGCGATGATGATGAATTTTGCCAATTTTGTTTGTAAGTAGTACTTTTACATATTTTTACGTCGTTATTCCTTAAGGGGTAGACAGTGCCGTTAATTTTACCATCTGTATGGAAAGATATGATACTAATCAATGTATTTATTTCCCAATCACTTGTTTTTTTATTTCAACATTTCAGATACTGCAAAGAGTTGAAGATACCACATTTCCCAGATATGGTTTTCCCTAAGAACATTTTACGTTTGAGTCACACAAGTGGTGCTATTATCAACTTCAACCCTCTGGATGCTTTACGACATGTAGCCAACACAGTGGAGGCCATAGAAGTCTCTTGTGCTGAAGCATGGCAAGAAGCTCGGTAATAAAGTTTATATGTCTATTATCTGACTCTGTGAACTTACTTGCTAACTTAGATGACATTAACATGAGAATAACCGTTATCGTTATATATATCAATACTAAACAGCAATTGATTTATCATAAGTAGCATGCCATCAACTTGAACTCATAATCCAAATTGCATACCAAGTCATATGACTTCAGTAAGCCAAGAATAGGAAAGCCTAAAAAGTGCTGGCTTGATGTCGCAGTGAATGATATGATGCTAATGGTCTTACAACTAAGGATCCAGAATACAGGGCGAATTGGAGGAGCATAGACAGGAAAGGGAATCCTTGGCTCCGAAGCAGTCAGCCAAGAAAGCAACTGGGAAATGAGATGAGAGAGAGACGACTTCAGTAACCAGGGTATACTAAAACATTATAAAGATTGAGGTGGTTTATGCTTAGCTCAGCTGTGGTAAAAAAATTGTCCCTAACTATATCCCTTAATAGTTATAGATTTAAACAATACCCCTTTTTTTATCATAATCAAATCAAACCTTTGAAGATAAATTGGCCAATGCCTCAAATTTTATTTCATGAAGTAGTTATGACATGAAAAGATTCAGCATTACTTTTATAACCGGTTACGTGCCTGATACCACCCTTTTTTCAGACTTGCTATTCTTGGTGGTATCCGACACAAGAATGGAAGATGTACCTATGAATAATTTCAGACTTCTTGACACCTTAGTCACTTTTACGCCAAAAAGAGAGTGGTTTGTTTTTGAGTATTTGATTGACTTCTATGGCATGCAGTGGTGGTTGAGTGCTAGTTTGTTGACAATAATATACAGCTACCCTTGCTATAGTGGACAATCTATGAGAGCCATTAAACCTTTTGAAATATTTTTTAAATGCTATAATTTTTGGATGTCAAATGGCTAGCAGAAGATGGATGCACTATGAAACAACTCCACCTACAAGAGCACAGCTCTTAAATTTTAGATAGATAGGTAAAATTTTGGTAGCTTGCATTATAATACAAAATATATTCTACACATCACAACCACATATTAAATTATATTTTTTATTTGATCATTAAGTCCAGATGCAGAAAAGAAAAAAAGGAATTTTGACTGGACATTTTCCACTGACTACAAAGGCACACTCACAGACAATATTGTTGTAGAAGCTACAGATGAAGAGATTGACTACAACTTGTTGAAACGGAAAGAGCAAATTCTCTTTTACCATGATCTTACATTATTTGAAGATGAGCTCCATGATCATGGAATATCTAAGTTGTCGGTGAAAATAGTAAGTTGGTTTTTACCATTAAGTTTTTTGTTTAGATGATACAATGGGAGCGTTGCTTCCGAATATAATATTTCCAGCATTATTTCTGGTCCAGTTTAACAAGGATAAAAGTCATTTTTTAATTGGACAAAGTCTAATTAATCTGTCCCTGTTGATTCATAACTATAAAAGAAAAAAGTACCTGAGTACTCCACATTAGTATTCTGTGAATGATACTTCCCTACCTAGCCATCTTTTTAAGAATTGCCATCAGTAATTGCATGTTGTCTGGGTTCTGTTTAGGTACTACTACCACATATCATAATTTTAGCCTTCTTTACCAACTAGTTGTATGTGGTTTGCAATTCTGCATTCACTTACCCTTTCCAATGTTTTTGGACTATCACATTGCATAACACAAAGTGCAGGAATAATTGTGACAATTTAATTTTAGAGGGTGATGCCATCGTGCTGGTACATATTAATGAGATATTTTTTGAGAGTAGATGATGTGATGGTGCGATCACATGAAACACGAATGTTCCATTCAGCAAATTCAAACTATGTTCTTAGAGAATTTACAGCAAAGGAATCAATGGCAAAAGACTTGAATGTAAGTTATCTTTTGGTGATTTTTAATTACCTATAATCTTTGATATCTCTTATGTTATAGCCTTCTTCATCCGAGCCTGTTTCCTATTTGCATCTTCAGCCTTGCCAGCCAGCCTACGCCCAAAGTTCACTTTTAATAATGTTATAGATTTGGCGGTAGTTGTTATTACAATGGAGGAATATGTCTGACTTCCATAACCCCTTTTTTTGAGGAAACACACACAGACACAGCCTAACAACTGCCATCTAGCAATAGCAGCTGGGACCAATGGCTTTGTCTACCCTCAGTTTACCTATTTATTTTTTTTAAATTGCTTATAACATTTTTCTTTACTTTCATAGTAAGATGGAAAGACATAAAACATTTTTCATTCGTCTAGAATCTTTTTCTTTTTACAAACGACAATAGGAAATTTGCATACCTACCATTAGGTGGAATACAACGGTTGTCTGTTACTAAGACCACTATGATTATCTTATCTTTGAATCTCCTGAAAATGGTTACTCATCACTAAATTACAAACACTCAGTTCCAGTCTTTGCCAATGGCTTCTTGCACACAATAGGTTCAAAATAATTTTATGTTTTAAGTTTGACCCTCATCCAGTAAAGCAATGCTTGGTTTTGGGTATCAAATTATTAGCCTTTTCTACAAATACCATAAAATAGATCTTTTGGTAAAGCAGATTTGAATATGGGCTGTAATTTTTATAGTTTCTTATACAATTTAGCTGGCAAAAAACCATATGGCCTGGATCGCTGTTGCCGTAGCCAGCTCCAACATCTGGAGTTTCATCATGTGCGCAATGCCAAGCATGAAAAAATATTTTATCACTCTCTTTGAAATATACCATGTAAAATTGCTTTGGGAAAACCGATTCCGCAACACCAGCGCATGTAGAAGAAAATTCCTCTGCGCACTTTACGCTGCTTTGAATAAAATGTATACATGCGTGTGAATTCCCTGACGAAGGCTATAGGTCCAATAAGAGAAAGTAGCTAAACATCTTAAGATTTTGACTAATTTATGTATCGTATTTTTCAGATGCCTATCACCCACATGAAAGAAGCAGATGACGTCATTCCACACCTTCCTGTTAAATTAAAAAACACTGACAAATTGATAATTAGCTTTTAGTATAACTTTGATCTCCATTTATAAGTATAGAGTAAATTTCTTAAGTATATAAATAAATCTAGTAAATTAAATAGTGATTTTTTTTCTGGATTTCCAATCGAACTTGAGAAGATTTTTTATCCAACATGCAATCTTTAGTTTTTCGTTTCATTCATAAACGTAGTATATGAGATATTTAAAAATCTGTGCAGAATGCTATAAAATCTCAGCGACCAGGGTTGGTCTTCAAATATACCCTAAAACACTTTGTTCCGGAGGTTAATTTTCTACTTAATATTAGCGGTCTACTAAAGAAAAACTTTAGTTGTGATAGTGAATGAATGGAGCAACTCCTTTCATCATTATATACATCATTGGAGTAGTAAAATACTTGAGCTTTACTACAAATTATTTTACTACTAATTAACTGACCAACTAATGGGCGTTGAGTTTTGAGGTAGAATCCTGAGGGATCCTGGTGGACGACTTGCTGAGGTTTACTAGCTCGTGTCACTTGTGACGCAACGGTTGATATCACTCATTTTGTAAGTGATGCCAATGTCAAGAGTCAATGCACTGAAATCTAAATTTATCTTTGATTATCGTTACAAGTAAATAGATAACATTTATGTGTCAGTATATAATATCTTCGGCACCTTTATATATATAATGTTTCCAGATCTTTATTTGTCACAAGTGTTAATAAGCGCGAGTAGTCTATAATGCGCTTAATAGATAATAATTAATTATTATAAATGAAACTAAGATAGATGTTAGATAAGATTTCCAGAAAAAAGCTTTTAAATATTGAAATTAAGAAAAACCTGTTATTTGAAGAAAATATAAATTTAAGATAAAAATACCAGAATTAAGCCCGAAGATTAAAGTCAAGAAACCATGATTTGCAGACTCATACCAGTATTTTTCGGTTAGTACATTTTTTAGTTTCAAATATTTAGTACATTTTTTATGCATTGTTTACTAGTCTCAATGAAATGTAGATGAATAAAAGTCATTGCCAGTTAATTTTTGTCAGACTGAAGATCTAATTTCAGCAAATCTATATTCAACCACAGAATAACTAACTAAACCCGGAATTGGGTTCGTTTAAACAAGATATCTGAGATCAACCCTCTTTGGAAATGCTGTCAATATTGTAATCTGCCACCAGTCGTGCAGAATTACAATTCAATTAAGACCTCTGTTATTCCAATAGTTAAAAAATTTCAACCCACGAAAAAAGACGCAGTAAAAAATCCACTTTTGGTAATATAATCCGTAATGCTAATGGTATTAGTTATATTTCAGTTGCAATATGTCTACAAAATGGTCAAACAATAGACTTGGCGGTTTCAAATCTATTGAAGATGCAGCAAGGAATAGGCTGGCCGCACACACTGCACGTGGCGCTAGGTCATGAAGCTCTTCTCAAAATCAGCAGAACCGTGGAAAATGTGCAATCGTGCGAGGTGACCACACCCCAAGGCGAAACCTTTGATGTCAGGAGCCCACCAAATAACAGGTGAGCATCATTAGGACTCCATGTCCTCCGTGGTTTGACGACCTCCGTGGCGTAATGGCTAACGTGCCTGGTGGCCTACTATCATCTCTTAAAACCATGCAAGATCCAGTGAGTAAGGGGGATGTCGCCTTACATCACGTAGCACGCTATCCCGCTTACTCACTGAATCTTGCATGGTTTTAAGAGATGGTAGTAACCCCCCTGATCGCTACTCAGGAGATCCCGGGTTTGATCCCCGGTCTGTTCAAGATTACAAATGATGTTTTTATGATTGGCCTGGATCTAGGATGTATATCTATATATGTATTTGTTATAAATACAGGTAGTATCGTTGAGTTAGTATCCCATAACACAAGTCTTGAACTTACTTTGGGGCTAACTTGATCACACAGTTACACATTTTGCGACGAGTGATATGTACAGAAGAAAATAGTTTCGTACAAAACACGGTAAGAATTTTGCTATACGGTGACTGACGATTCTTACATTGGATATAGGTTTTAGATTTTTAGTTTTCTGAACCCTTAAAAGCAAAATCTTAAAGTGTCATTTATAGTTGTAACTATTTCTGACTGTCAGTAACTTTTACCACAAGAACGCGTAACGGTATCGATTTGAAGTACCTATATTTCCTATTTATATAAAGTTTAGTAGGTATGTATGTATAAACTCGTAGTATGCCAATATGCAATGCTAAACTTAACGTATTAAACCCCCTGATTTCCAATTATCCCTACAAATCGTACTATTTGTAAATTATGCTATTCTGATCTTTTATTTGCCGTTTGGTAATTGGTAATTTTGCGTCTTGAACATATTGATGTAAAGACGTATAATTTTCTAAACTTCAGAATATTTTATACTGTGCCCCTAGTATGAGTTTTTCTTAACGCAGACGATAGCGACTGCGTTAGCGATTTAGTATGGCAAACCTGTACAGCGCCTCTAGCGGATAGTAAGGCAACTAAGAAGTTCCATACAAAATCCTAACGCAGTCGCTAGCGTCTGCGTTAAGAAAAACTCATACTAGGGGCACTGTTCATCGGTTGGATGACGCTCAATTAAGCTGTATATTTTCTTAGATATGGAAGTTGGGGCGAGGGATGTGGTGTGAGAGTACAAAATGTAACTTCTGAAGATGAAGGTCGATGGCGCTTAACGATTATCGGAAATACGAATCTCACAGGATGGACTGAAGTCTATGTAAAAGGTATTGAAATTATATTATAACACAGAAAATTTCATTTATTTTTCATTCACATTTAGTAATTTTAATTTAAGACAATATATATAGATTTGTTATCCGCTTGATAGCAATGCATCATCAATTTAATTTGGCTGGTATCTTAGAATCTCGACTTTAATAAATAGTCATTTTTTTATAAAAAAATACTTTTACTTTTTCGTTTTAAATGTTTTGTGTACTTGTGAAGTCGTGAAAATATGTTAATTAGGAATTTTACATAACTATATTGCGAATTTTAATATATTGGCAAATGTTTGGTATGTGAATGCATTTGCGAATATTTAAGGTAAGTAGGTAGGTACTAAAATAATTGTATGCTACTACGCTACTACTAATAATTTGAATGCTTAATTTTTTGTAACAGTATTTATAACTGGTATACTATGTCTGTGTGACGTGAAAAGCATATCACTCACCAGTGATTTGTTATTTTGCCTGTCACAATTTTTTTGTACCTTATTGTTTTTTATACATACATATCACGCACGTACATGAAAATTTACTGGAAACTTATTAGTAGCTACAACATTGTTGCATATCATATATCAATCTGATATAAGGTATAGATATGACAAGTACAGATCTAATATTGCTGGAGAGATCTTGTCAGATTATTTATTAATTGCTTATTTGACCTACGAGTACAGTAAAAGGTTAGATAAAGGCCCATAATTTATTGATTCTTCGTACTGTTTTTATTTGATAATTATTTTTTTGTGGATGGTGATAACAAAGAAAGTTTTATAATGATAAAGACCGCCAATTCGTGCATCGTATAATGGTCCTAAAGCCAAGCAAATGAAAATCGAAGATATTTTATTTGTTTCAGATGATATTAGCTCTTATTCGGCGTCTCCTATATCTTTACTAGACGGACAGACGCACACGGAGGTGGAGCTAACGACTCTACAAAATTCTTACTGTCTAGTAACTCAGCCCTTTGCCGAGAGTTCATTAGTGTCAGGACATTGTCACGTGACACTCGATCGTGCAAACAGGGCAGTCCAAGGGGACTGGGAGGTGCTCGTGGGACTTCCGGGAAGAGTTTCGGAGTTGCAAGTACAAAGGCGTGTCAATGTAGAAGGTGGGTGTGTGTTTTTTGTTTTGTTTTGTGTCAGATATAATAGAAGAAGAATAATTCGTTTATACTAGTTCTGACCCAAACTTTGTAAATTGATGTTTCTAAAGAAAAAATCTGTAGTGAAGTCTGTGGCGTTGTTTTTACTTCACTTCACTTTGGAAGTGGTAGTAAATGTAATATTTGTAATAAATGACTTCAACAAGTGATAAAGAATATTCTTTATTAAAAATAAAGAATTTCATTTCATTTTAAATAGCATAGCCATAGGTAAAGATCTATAGGTTAGTAGGATTGTTTCATGCAGCTTGATACCGTGTTTCACGAAGATTTAGATTTAAAATGCTCTCTTCTAGTCTAGAGCCGGAATGTATGCGGCTTAGCTCCAGCTTAGACGGTTTAAATCGAACCGGGTAACGGTAAAACCGTTGCCAAGCTCTGATAAGAAAATCAGTGAGATAAGATTGATCGCAGAACATTTAAACCACCTATCAAGTTATAAGATTATGTTAATTGATATTGAAAAAAAGATTTATTTCGAACTTTCAATTAAAAAGTGTAATAAATTCAAGTATACTATATATATTTCAAGTTATTACACTTATCCAGAATTAGGTCCTTTATTTCCAATATTTTTTATGCATTAGGGATAACGCTCAGATAAATATGATGTCTTTTATTTCCTTCGCAGATGTAGTATAAAGCACTATGTACTATGTATCACTTCTCTCAGACCTAGGTTCGGATTAGATCTAAATTCTTATCCCCGTCATAATATAAGAGATAATTGCGTATGTCTACCGAGTCTGTAAAATTTATCAAGAATATATCTGATGGTTATCATACTGATTGATAAATATATCATTATAAAAAATTCCATATTTTTTGATTAACATTTGCAGGCAGTAAAGCAGACACTGGATATTTTAAATTATTATCTACGTAAATATCAGCGACAGCCATATTTTGATCACATGCCTTGATAGGTTAATTCTTTTTTTTAACACGCTTTTATTAGCTTCACCTGTATGTTTGCTTGCTTGTTTGTTTGTAACCGACTTCTTTAAACTTAATTTTGACCTACTTTGAACGGTCAGATTTAATTCAAACTTTGTAGAATTATCAAGGACCGATGACAATACAATAATTCGATAAGTTCATCTCTAAAAGTGGAAAATAAATATAGTGAAAAAAAAATATAAAAAAAACACGCTTTAATGAGCAATCGAACTAAAAAACAAAAATATATTAAACCAAAAAGCGTGTGGGGTGCTTGTGCCATATTTTTCATTTGTCGAGCTTTTTGGTTTAATTTATTATTTATAAAACGTACGGTATAGTTTCTTTTTTCTTTAAAGACATACTACATAAAATTTTATAAATAAGAAGAATCACCCGATCAAAAGCCTGTAAAATTAAATAAAATATTTTTGAATTTTACAGGCTGCTAAAAACAACTCATTTTAATATTTAAGTATAATTTTTATTTTGGTATTATTTATATTTCTTATAATATTTTTTTTGTTTATTCTAGCGGAGCGCCTCGACGTTGGCTTTATACATTCAACATCTACGAACACAATTAAACTTCATGTCTACTGTAATGTTGTTCACACTGTAAAGAACGTAACATTCTGCCGTTTTCAATTGGCCACTGCTTCACATGGATATAATGTCATGGATGGGTTGAGTGATGGAACCCACAGGTTAGTTGTAACTATTTTATGAAATTATTTAAATTCGATATAATTGTTATTTTAAGCCAAGACCAAGCGCCTGCCTTTATCATAATTTGAAAAGATGTACAATCAAGAGAGTTTGACATCTGATTGTCTTTTGGGTTAAATTCACACTGGGATCCCGAAATATAGTGTGCTGAGATGGCAGCGGCCGCCGGCCAGTAAGATTTCAGTTATTTCTTTAAAGCTAAAATGTTCGCGGCACCTCAAGCAGTTCGCATTCAAGCTATTATTGGTCTAGTCTAATTCCTCTGCTAAAGTAAAATACCGTTTTTTAGTGACTATTAGTGGCTTTGTTTCTGGGCTGGATATAATCAATACCGTGGACATACAAAATGAAGAAATGAAATACCTACATTTATTTGCAAAACTCGTCTTTTACCATTACGTTCTTCTACCATTTCTCAAAACATGTTTCTGTGTATGTATAAGGAATAAATTTTTAGAAATGGTAGCAGTCTCTTTGAATGATCAAGTTAATATATAACAGTTACTATGGCGATGGATTTGCTGCCCGCCATTGCGGTATTACGGTTGAAAACCCCACACCTGCCGACTACGGCACTTGGCGTTGTTCCGTTGGCGTCCAGCAATGGGTCGGCACACAGGTTGTGCAGCAACCAGCCCTGCAAGCCTTGGTGAGAGTCCTGCCTTATACGCCACGTAAGTTCATTTCCTGATTTGATAGCCTAGCGGGGCGCGCGTCTTCCAGTCATCCTATAACCTTTTAAAATTATACCCCCGTATTAAGAAACGTTTGTTAAGCCTATTTTAGTTAAAATGTGTTTCGTCTCGTTCTTTCACATGAAGTGTCAGGTAAAAGAGAAAGAGCTAAAACATACTTTAGTTAAAATGGGCTTATCAAACGTTTCTTAATACGGCGGATAATATTTATGTCGTCGGAAAATCGTATTATTATCTATTTATGAATGGTTGTCAGCTTCTAAACTCGCTGTTTTGCAATACGCCGAAAGCAAATCATGTTCAGAAGTTTAACTACACAATTTACGACGTCAAATACATGCAACTCGTATGTTGTAGAAATAAGACGAGAAGTAAAGGTGACCAGTGAAGAGAAAAGAGGAGTTCTCGTCGAAGAAAACCGCAGCTTCACGCTGATGTGCAACGCGGACGTTTCTCTGTCGTATTGCTGGTTCCAACATCCAAACGGGTCGCAGTACACTCCAGTGGCACAGGATGACTCTGGACAGCAGCAGTTTTGGTAAGTAATATTTCTGGTCAAATCCTGGATTGTCTGGATTCCGAGTTTTTCACGGCTTCTTCAACGACTCATAGGTAGAGGTTTTTTTACACAAATATTAATTCTCCTTAGTTGTTTAAAAATAGTAGAATTTTCCATTTACATGCCTAATATCTTAGATCATAATGCTTAAGGCGGCGTCTTGTAGTTCTATATTTAACTTATTATTTTGTAATGGAAAATAGTTTAAAACTAATCAAGCGCACATTTAGCAGCTTCTGAATTTTGCATTTTAACTCTTATTTTTATTACTAGCTTTGACCCGCGTGTTTATCTATTTTGCATGAGATGGGATGGGAGGCATAGCCCTTCTAATAGACAGAGTTATGGACAAATTGTGCTTAGTATTTGGGTTCCATATCACGCTTTTGGTACGGAACTCTAAATGCTAATCGATGATAAAATCTTCATTTTATATCTTTATCATCTCATTCAAATAGGTCGTGAATTTAACAGATGGATAGCTTCGATATGATATAGGCTGATATAGGCATAAAAGTATTATGTGGTGTTATCTTAACAAAAAATTGTTCATACGAGACTTTGATATTGATGAAAGTCATGAATGTCCGCATGCAATTTCAATCTTGTTTAAATCACGATAAGATTACCGTTGCTCACCAAGCTGCGCTCTCTAACAAAAATTCAGGATGTAGGAACGAAAACAGCGAAACTGAAATGGGACTGGGCAGGACATGTTTGTCGTATGCGGCCAGAAAAGTGGGCAGCAATGCAAACGGCCGGCGAAATAGAGGCAGACCAAGGAGGAGGTGGCGTGACGATCTCGACAACTTTTTAGACAAGTGGCCAGAGGTTTCCATGGATAGGAATGAGTTAAGAAGGAGGGGAGGCCTTTGCCCAGCAGTGGGACACATTAAGAGTAGGTTAAAAAAAAGATTACCGTTAAATAATTAATGCATAAGAGCTGCTCTATGCCGGCTTATATCGTTTTTTTTCGCATAAAAATATCTACACACACACTAGCACATATTTTGAGTGCACGAAGCCTTATAGCCTGTATTATTTAGATGTACTTAGCTATATTATACCAAAATTCAATTAATTCCATTCCGTAGGTTTTGCTTGAAAGAGTTTTAAACATCCTCATAAACTTCCACTTTTATTGTATTTAGTAGGATAGTGGGCTAAATCAAACATTACTTCTTCTTTTTAGGTACACAGGTACAAGTCTACAACTGGGCGAATGCGGTATCACGTTTTTAACAGCCCATAGAGAAGATGACGGTGAATGGACATGCCACATGGGTCCAAATGAACAAATGGGCATAGAATTAACCGATTCGGTGAATCTTCGTGTCACTGGGGCCTTGGCTGCTGATACTAAATCAGTTGAAGTTAGAATTGGCGAATCAGCGACGTTGTATTGTCGGACTGCAAATGGAAACAGACCATTGCATTATTGTAGGTTTCTGTCTCCAAATAGAGTCGGCATGAGTATTGATTCTTCTGTCACCAAGGAATTGTAAGTATCAATTATTACATTACCAATGGTAAACATGTTTTTTTTAACCTTCTGTAAGATAGGAAATGTCTGCAGGTGGCTGGTATAGCTTTGAATAAACTGGTTGCCAGTGTGGTGTCTCTTCCTTCATATTTTAACTTGCCCTGCCTGCAGGCTGGGGACTTGACATTCAGGGACTTGTGTTAGATTCAACTCGCTAAGAAGGAAAAATAATCAATTTTATTTGTGTAATTAGTGTATAGTAGCCGTAGACATCAGATGAATGTCCCATTTAATGGAAAGTGGTTCAAAAGTTTTTGAGAAAGAGTTAATGTTTATGAATACCTTTTTTAACTCTTCAATATAATTCTAAAACATTTCTTTAAGCATATGTTTGCATTAATTATTTATACCTATATGTTTTAATTTTTTTTAAATATTATTCTTGTTATATTACAGGGCAATATTGGACCGTTACTACTTTACCCCGGGCCGTGAACTGGACCACGGCGACTGTTCCCTCAGTATAGAGCCAGTCGTAGCCGAAGACATCGGGGAATGGACTTGCGCTGCTCTTGTTGACGATTTAGTTTTAGAAGCGAGGGATACGGTTCTTGTTCAACGTAAGATTCATCATCATACATTTTTTTTCCTAGTAGCATTTTAAGCTTATGCTGATTTGGCGGTACTGGTTATTACATTGGAGCGACTGGCGTCTGATCTCCGTAACCGTTTTTTACGGAAAAACCAGACTAATAGGATAATAATCGGGGTGTGGCCAACACTGTTAGACTTTTCAGGCTGCCTAAAGGCATCTGATACAGCCTAACGACTGCCACTTAAGGTGATACCTCGGTAAACACTAGCGCCACCGTCATTTAAAAATCATTACTTACTGAAAACACAAGTTATCAAAAATCCCTCTGCTGTAATTATGGTTCTGGATCTGAAGTAAATTTTAATTATATTCAATTATTAAATTATAGTTCCATACAGTTACAAATTGCAAAACTGCTAAAAGTGGCCGTTTTAAGCAATAATGCAATTTGTAGCAATAGGGAATTATAATTTAATAATTTAATATGTTTGAAATTAACTTCAGATTCAGAACCTTCATTACAGCAGAGGGATTTTTGATAACTTGTGTTTTCAGTGACTAATGATTTTTAAATGACGGTAGCGCTAGTATTTACCGAGGTATCACCTTAACTAACTGCCGCACCAACGACTTGACGTGTCTTTGTTCCATTTACAGTCGTTAGAATACTAAGCTACTAAGCCTAACTGGCAGCATTTGGTGGTAGAGATATTAAGGAACATCATTGGTGTGTGGTTTTTCAGAAATAAAATAGCCTTAAGTAATTTTTCATCTCATATATTACATTAATCATTTTAAGAACAACATTTGACTACGACACGTTGTTATTATGACATCATAGTTCTGTATTTTGACGACCTCCGTGGCGTAATGGTTAACATGCCTGACCGCTACTCAGGAGGTCCCGGGTTCGGTCCCCGGCCAGGTCAAGATAAAAATGATATTTTTCAGATTGCAGGCCAATCTGAAAAATATCATTTTTATCTTGATGTTGGATTTTTTTCCTATACCTATATTATGTATTTGTTAAAGAGAATCGTTGAGTTAGTATCCCATAATACCAGTCTCGAACTTACTTTGGGGCTGTCTCAATCTGTATGATTTGTGATATATTTACTTATTTTGTGCCTACATTTCATTTCACAGACGCTACAAATATTTTTTTCTTACAGAACGCACATCACGATCGCTAGCTGGAATAATCGGAATGTCAATAGGAGCTGCAGTACTGCTAGTGGTGTTAGTAGGAGTGGTTGTATACAAACGAGGATTCAGGATTCCTTTCAGACGTACAACTGTTGATAGCAGTAGGTCGATCATCGTAACAGCCTCCCGATTCCATCGGCCCAGCAATGATTCAAGTAATGCTTCAAGTCATGACAGGGATGAATTCCGTGCGGAAATTATCAGTCGATAGAATGATAATATCTATATTAATATAATATAATAAAGCGGAATAGTTTGTTTGAACGCCTTAATCTTGAAAACT
The DNA here is from genome assembly GCA_947044815.1 of Apomyelois bistriatella. Lineage (NCBI taxonomy): Eukaryota > Metazoa > Arthropoda > Insecta > Lepidoptera > Pyralidae > Apomyelois > Apomyelois bistriatella. The sequence continues at coordinate 8,682,155 of OX345693.1, forward strand.
ATAAGTCGGATTTTGAAAATTCTTTTTGCCTATGATTGCATGATTTATGGGGAAGGTTATAGGCTATTAGGACATACACACAAAAAGCGGGTAAACCGTTAGTATGGGAAAATAAGATTAATCTGTAGGCCATCATGTTCTTCGCGACGTTTTGTACCATTTAATTGCATGCCCCATGTTTGGGCAATGAATGAAATAATTTATATAGAATAATTTTCATTCATTTTATGCATCGGAATTATAAATCGAATTAATTTAATGTGGAATTATACACCTCATATTTAGTCAATCGCGAAATCTATAGCTTTGCGTTTAGTTTTCGAACCTCGCACGATCCTTTTATTATTTTAGGGTACTGTTAAAGCTACCGTACATTTTTTAGTATTGAGATGGTCGTTTGCGCATTTGTACGAAAACAGTAAGTCCAAGCCATCCAGCAAACGTACACAAAGAACCACAGTAGTTCATTACGGCTCATTAATGTCACAAATATTAACATAGACCGAAGGTTTATGGTGAAATGTATTAATTCCATCAAAACAATCATCTTTTTATTTTATATTCATGCCTTCGATTTATTGAATAATCAAAGATTTCATGCCTATGTATAAAACATAAATATTCGACTGATTCTCATATATTTAGGACTAATATTTTTATTTAATTAGATATAAATAATACAAAATAAGTAGAAATCTTAAACCTCGTGTGAATAAATAAATTTAATGCAAAAATATCATTATTTTAATTTTTTGAATAACTCCTTTTGACTCCCAATGAGAGCTATGTGTTATTATAAATATACGGGATACCATCTGAATCCCAATAAATTATATTTAATAAAAGCGTGTTAAAAAACCAAAAAACACGCTTTTAAAATTAATTGAACTAAAAATTAAAAAATAAAACTGTAGTAATCAATTGAAAAATTCATATTATTGTACAAAAGCCGTGGGGTGCTTGTTATAATAACTACAGATATAATAAAACATTGATAAAATATTTCCAACAATCAAAATTAAGCCCCCCACGCTTTTTGTACAGTAATATGAATTTTTCAATTGATTTTAGTTTTTTAAACTATAATTTATTTTTACTTTTTTAGTTTGTTTTATTAGATTTGAATCCTTTTTTATCGACTGTAAGTCCAAAGGAGTGTTTATATGGAGTAATATGTTGTGCTGAGTCGAGTGCCTCAAGCAGAGTCCGAAACTGTACGCATGCGCAGTTCACGCGTTCAAGAAATTTATTAATCCTGACGATCCTAATCAGGATCCTCATCGGTCCTTGAGACGTGTGTAAAGTTTCAAGTTGATCAGACTTTTAGAAACCGGTGAAAATTAAGCTCAAAGATTCCGTTACATACATACATACAACCCGAGCTAATAAAAGCGTGTTAAATAAAAGCGTGTTAAAAATAGGGCTGGTTTCCAAAGTACTGTACCTTGGAAACTAGCCCTATTTTTGGGGAATGTTTTATAGGTTAGTACATACAAACTACGGCCAGGTGAAACGAAGCACAGCTAGTAATTAAAAAAAACAAAGTTAAACTTAATAATTTAATCTAACATTACAAAGATAAATAATACGAAGTATATCACAGTTCATGGCTCCTTGTATCCCTTGATGATTCGTTCTATTGTGACGTTGGAAAAGAATTTGTTGATGGCTTTGACGCAGGTCCTCACGATTTGCTTGATCGCGGGCGGAGCCAGGTCGTCCATCAGCTGACGCCAGTTCTCATTAGCGAACTGAAGGGTCGTGTCGGCTGTGGAATTACAATACAAATGAAAATACTAGGTTGATACATTATATTGGATGCCTATCCTAGGCCACCAGTTCAAGGGAAAGTGAAAACCACAATGTATTAATAGTGTGAATAGCCCACGGTGTTTGAGGGCCGTATGCTGCTATAATTGACAACATAATCGTATAAATTTAAAGATCATACTTATATGTATCTCTTATTAAGCTAGTACTTCTTAATGTTTAATCTACTATTAAGATGGGGTAATTAGTATTACGTCACATCATTATATTTGTTCCGTGAATCACAGACGACACAAAGGTTAAAACTACCTGGAGTAATAAGTATTATGTCATTTTATCATAATATTTGTTTTTAAAACTAGTTGCAACGAACCTTAAGATTATAATATTAATAATAACGAACATTACGTATGAGTAAAAACACGCTGGCTGTGCGCCGCTTTGAATTGGTCTGATTGGAAATTAGAGAGGCGTATGTCCAGCTGTGGACTTGCGGCTGAAATGATGACTTAGTAACATGGAAACGTTGGTTTTATTATGTTGTACAATGTGTATTCTATAGATGTGGTTTTACATTTAACTTCAATACAATGTGGTTTACATGACAGTATTTTTTAAATATTTAATAACACACAATACAGATAGGTATAATTAAAAATAATAATAAACTTGTAAGCTTCAACAGTATTTTTCTTTATTTATATCCAAAAGATGTGTGCCTAAAAGCTTCAAAACTTTAAGATAGGATAAAAAACTGAAGGGCGCTGTTAACTTATTTACTTGCCTAACATCTACTATCATTATCTTAAGGTGATACCTCGGTGAACACTAGCGCCACCGTCATTTAAAAATCATTACTCACTGAAAATACAAGTTATAAAAAATCCCTCTGCTGTAACTAAGGTTCTGGATCTGAAGTTAATTTTAAACATATTAAATTATTAAATTATAATTCCCTATAGTTACAAATTGCATTATTGCTTAAAACGGCCACTTTTAGCAGATTTGCAATTTGTAACTATATGGAACTAAAATTTAATAATTGAATATGATTAAAATTAACTTCAGATCCAGAACCTTAATTACAGCAGAGGGATTTTTGATAACTTGTATTTTCAGTGAGTAATGATTTTTAAATGACGGTGGCGCTAGTGTTCACCGAGGTATCACCTTAAGTACAAAATTCCCCGTGCTAGCATCGATAAAATTACTTTAGTAATATTTTATCGATGGTGCTAGACATGGACCTTACGGAGGGTTTTGTTATATTCGACCACGGTGAACACTAGCGCCACCATCATTTAAAAGTCATTATTCATTGATAACACAAGTTATCAAAAATCCCTGTTATGTAATTACGGTTCTGGATCTGAAGTTAATATTAATCATATTAAATTATTAAATTATAGTTCCCTATAGTTATAAATTGCAAAACTGCTAAAAGCGGTCGTTTTAAGCACTATTGCAATTTGTTACTATAGGGAACTATAATTTAATATGTTTTAATATTAATTACATAAGACGGATTTTTGATAACTTGTGTTTTCAGTAAATAATGATTTTTATATGATGGTGGCGCTAGTGTGCACCGAATGTTCGAGAGTCAGTTATACCTTTGTTTCTTAAAGCATAAAATTAAGGCAGCTATGTATACGTATGGTACGATTTTATACGAACGGAGTTCATAATTTTAAAGACTAAAGAACAAACAAATACAAATAAATGATTCTGATGCTAACATAAAACTCAGCATCACTTGACCGGTCGAGTAAGTATGAAGTTCTGAAGTTAATATATGTACTTACCTAATTGTTTGTTTCCATTGAACAGGTTATTGAGATCAAACGTGGTTCGTTCTATTGTGTAGTTGTAGGAAGGCGCGATCAGCTTGAAGTGAGTGTGATTCTTCTTGTCTTTCACGTGGCTCAACGTGCTTCTGATTTCAACCTCGACTCCCTCTGTGAAATTTTTTTTTGTTCTTGGTTAGCACTAGCAATTATCTATAGCAACTTCTTCACATAGGCTTAGATTTATTAAAAAAAATGATGTGTCTGGGGTTTTTTTTATTTCAAGATGAAGCGGATTGATGTGATTTTGTTGCAAATGCGATAGTTGAAGGCTCGAGGTAATAATACAGAGATCAAGAATTATCTTTTACCTGCAACTTTATTGCGTGAGACTCCGTTGTATTCTGCCTACGCCTTTTGTCTAAAGTTTAATTTACGAATTTTAATAGAATCGGTTTGCTCGCTTACACTTACACTTAATTAAGTGTTGGTTTATTTCTCAGGGGGTGCAGAGTTAGGTAATTTATTTTTATAGGGATGATGATTTTTATTTTGTTATAGGTATCTAATAATTACTCACAAAACTTAACATGATCATGATCAGTTACTTACTTGATATAATTCATTCGTTCGTAAATAAGTTTGTTTCCAATACCATGAGATTTTAGAAACGCAGACGCTCGCGACTGCGTTTTAACTTTGCTTGCGATTTAGTATCACAAACCTGTACTGCGCCCCTGGCGAATAGTAAGGTAACTAAGAAATTCCATACAAAATCTAGCGTCTGCGTTTATGAAATCTCGTGGTAGACGCGCAATTGTTAATTGGCAGTGGTAAACAATCTAACTCAAATTTATTTCCAAAATCTGAGATCCCTTTATATTGGCTTAAATACGAAAAAAGAAAGAAAAAAAACTTACGAGCATAAACAAGAGCATCTCCCTTTCCCTGGATAGGCAGGATCAGAATACGACCATCAACCTCGTATTTCGCCGTCAAACTAAGGTTCCCTTTGAAAGTTAATTTGAAGTCTTCATCGGATTCGCCAATTTTAACGCTGTAAATCATAAACATTTTGTTGCTTTCTTTTACTTGATACTTAGTTATAAACTCGGGCCTAGTAGGCAATTAAGTAAAAAAAAAGAAATAAATGGTTTTCAATGAATTCCTGCTGCAAACAATTTCGTTCTCACTTAGGATGTGGAACCTCTTTACTATTAATTAGGTTCCACTGTTTATCTGCCCTCTATTCGGCCTACTATCCCAGTGCATTTTGATTAGATCTTCTTAGTAGTGAATATTGTATGGTAGTACCTAACCCTTCTCGTGTGAGTGCAAAATTAGCGGTTTTTATGTTCACAGAAACGCTTAGACTAACACGACCTCTGACCTCCAGAATTAGTGTGTTTTTATTATCAAGTAGACAAAAAGATGGTATGTAGGTATTGTGGAGTTTGCTTCCATTCCAGAAGGCTGTTACTTAAAATGCGTGTCTGTAGTGTGTACCCACTTCATAGAGAAGGTCACAATATCTATTTGTATTATAGTCAAACCATTTGTTGTAATCTTTGTAACCACTTTGTCATGGTTTGCGAATAAAAAAGATGTAATTTGACATGTTATTGAGGACAGATAAGTGAACATTAAACTATGTGATTACCTACCTATTGTTCACAATTCTTTCCCATATTTTACAATTATTAAGCAGGTATATTGTTTAGAAAGAAAAAAGTAAGTAGATGTGAATTGAAATGTCAGATCAGTGTTAATTTAATAATAAATTAATAAATATATTTTTTTGGTAAATTAGTGGTCAAGTATGTAAGGTACCGACAGATCCACTGTAGATTGAGATGGTCTGTGGTACCCATTAACGTAATTTTTGGATTATCTCGTATCGCCGCACAAGCGCCGCTGAGGTGTCCTTTATATCATACAAAAACAAACGATCATTCTCACAAGTTCCATCAACAAATAGCTCCACGGAACGAGTTATATTTTTTTTCACCAGTTCCCTTGTCTACATAGTTTAATGGAAATAGTGGAAAAAAAATTCTTGAGGCAATAATGCAAATGGCTATTTGGGGAAAAATAATACACATACTACATTATTAATGGTCAGAATAAAAAGTTTTCCCCATTAAAGTATTGGAAAAGAAATAATAAAATCCACCTCAATCGCGGTACATAACTCTATAAATTCTGCCCTAAAACTTCCCAACATTGGTCCAAATCAATTATAATATTTATTTATGTTGTTACTTCTTGTTAGCGACTCTGTCTATATTTGTGAGGTGAGGACCAAAACTCAGTGCTACTTTAACAATGGTACTAAATTTAAGAACAAATAAAAAATAAAAATATTTACTAAAATAGTAAATATCTGGAACCAATGTTTGGTTTGGCACTATCATAACATGTAACTAGTATGTTTAGTTAGAATACAGTAAAAATCGCTATGGTGTTAGTTTATCTGTTTGTCCGTTCTAAGGATATACAAATATTTTGTACCGGTACCTATAAACCAACGATTTATATGCATACTTAATGATTAATGGAATCTTTAGATGATTCACAATAAATATAATAATATGAAGTTTGTAATTACGTATTAAGCAATTATGATTCCTTGTCACGCATGGGTATTTTTTGAATCATACGTATACATAATATCTTTGAGTCTTCTTCTTCGTCCGAGCGTGTTTTCCGGTTAAATCTTCAGCTTACGCTTCAGAGCCCAGGGTACGCTATTAATCATGGTCCTGATTTGGCGGAACTGGTTATTACAATGGAGCGACTGCCGTCTGACCTCCGTAACCCTTTTTACAGGGAAACCAGACTCGACAATTGGCCGTCAGTTTCGCAAATTAATCTCTATCCATCCAAACTAAAAAGTTGTTCTACGTTACGATTTCAGTCCACTCCCTAATGTTTCTTAGCTATGACTTCTTACGTCCACCTGCATGTCTCTTGCCTCGCATTTTGCTCATCATGATAAGTTGAAGCAGTTGATATTGGTCGTGTCTTAAAACATGTCCCAGAATTGTATGACGTCGTACCATAAAATTTCGGCAAATACACTACGACATACCTAGATATACATTTCTATACCTTTACATAATTTCAACAAGTATAGATATCATTTTGTGTTTTAAAGTTAGTAAGCACCTACTAATATGAAATGGGTATATTTTTTATTTATATGTTATTAATATACATCCCTTTTTAGCATATTTTAAGATCATCAGCTGTGGCAATCCAAACAGTCAGTGCTTGTTCTGCGGTAGGTATACTATATAAAGTAGGTATCTACAAGTAGTCCCTGAATAAGCACCTGCATAGGTATCTAACAGCATGCTTCAAGTAGGTAGATAAAACTATTGTTGATCTAGAATACCTTAGGAAGATTAGTAATTAACACACAATCAACGCGCACAATTGTGCAAGGTATCGAATAACAATTATTATTGTGCGGAAGTCCATTACCTTTTGCGATGTGACTACTGACATCATAGGCACCCTCAGGCCAACAATGTTTGCGCATTGCAATTTGCGACTGACGTCTTATGTAAAAAGGTGACTATTAATGGAACAGAATGAAAGGAAAGGCGTAAAATAGTAGTATATAGATAATAATATAATAACTTATAAAGGCCTATTACCTACTTAAGGGGGTCTTTATAGAACTCTACATCTTATCACGCAAGCTTGCCCGGGAATCACACATGTACTTAGTGTGAATTAAGTACTTATCCATATTAACTTTTCTACTCGCTAATACTTTTAATAAAATCATTTTGACTAGATTGATGAGAAACGTTTTTTTCAACCCCACACACACAAAATAATATGTATGGTCTCTTTTTTCTTTTACCGACAATTTATGTGATGTATCACGTAAATTGTCACAAAATCCATTTTAGTTAAAGCGGGCATAACAAACTTTTCTTATTATACGAGGGTGAATATTAACAGAAATATATTAACCAGGATATTTTAAGTTTATCGCTACATAAACCTTACAGTCAGACATAACCTAGTGTGTAGTAGTTACGGTGATCTTTTCTACTAATTTCGGCATATAGGGACTCTTATCTAATCTGCGCAGGGCTTATGTACTCTATCTTTATAGACAGATTTTAGCTGCGAACCTTCGTGAGTATTCACGGCGCTCTATCTACAAATGTGGCTGAATCAGTGATGATGAAGAAACATACTCATCATAACTCACCTTAAATCAGTAAGCTCGCTCTTGCTCAACCCGTGCATAGCAGCTTGTGTGAATTTCAAAACCAATCCATTCCCATCTATTTTGATATCGTCCAGTTTCACCGGGTCTATTGAGGGGACGTGGAGCTCCGGCACGCCCTTCGTGAAGTGTGGTAGGCTGGCCTCTATTTGTTCTTTTATACATTTTGTCAGTTCTTTGTCATCTATTTGGCATGGTTTGATGTATGAAGCTGAAAATAATAGTTAAGTAAATATTATCTATCAGTAATTGGTTAAAAACCAATCAGCAGATAGTGGTACAGTATTCTGTAGTAGGCATATATTTATGCCTATGTTTGCCGGCAATGCCGGCCCGAATATAAAAATATCGAATAGACCACTCCTTTTCTTATTGTTGATTTCGTAACGCCTTGTAGAGTCTTCCCCCGTATTAAGAAACGTTTGTTAAGCCTATTTTAGCTTAAATGTGTTTCGTCTCGTTCTTTACGTAAAGTGTCTGGTAAGAGAGAAAGATCCAAAACATATTTTAGTTAAAATGGGTTTATCAAACGTTTCTTAATACGGGGGGTTAAAATTCTGATAAACTTAGTAAATGCGAATGCGAAAAATAAGAGAGCGGACTTAATTCTAATACCTTATTATCAAATGGCTACTGAGTTCTTAAAGGATCGGCTTTAACTAGAGTTTTCAACTGCCTTAATAAAATAAACTGTCAAGTTCATCGACTGATCTCAATTTTACCTCGTGTTTTTGTATGTAAACCTGTTTTAAATACCAATAAACGTTCATGACCTTCAATTTGAAGATACTTAGTCCCAAGCTTTTCTGTGTGATTCTTCGCTGTTCCCGCGGATTTATGATGCCACTCGTGATAACCTACTTGAAGAGTCAAGCTATCATTTGCCAAAATTTTTACCAAACTATAGCTTTGCGGTTCATCTTCATAAAAATAACGCTCTTCATAAATCGGCTTAGAAATAGGATATCGCGCACGGTCTCTACCCAGGCAATTTTTTTAAATCTATGTTTTTTGACACAGAACAGAGAAAGTTCTGTGGTTTATGGGCTTCAAATAGGTCATCTTTAGTACCTACCTTTGCAACATAGAAATAGGAAATCGCGCGCGGTCTCTACGGTAATTTTTTTTTTACCTCGTTTTTGAAATATATCGTAGTAGCGTTTAGTTAAATATTAATCTTTATTTATTCCAAAAGGTTTAGAATTCATTTAAAAAAAAAAATTTTTTTTTGATATACTCACACCAAGCCTATGTTATTCTTAAATCTGTGTTTTCTAAAGTTGACTTACGAAACTGGTAAACATTTAATTACATTATTATACTACAAGTACGTAACAGTACCTACCTACATAGTTTTATACATACTTTGCAAATCTTCAGTAGGTTAGATTCAATAAAGTAGGTACAGTTGATAGAGATACGTAACATTCGAATACTTATCTATTGTTTTAGTATTTTCCCTCTCAGTAATAGGAAAATACAAAGATGCAATTCACACCTACCTTGTTGACTCAATCAGCTGATTGCTTGGTAGGAGATAATAAAACTATGTAAGCCCTGGGGATGTTCATTTTCATGAGAAAGATAATGTCAGAGTTCTGTAACAGCTACACCTAGGCTCTTTACTGACATAGTAATTTTATGAATTATGGTCACTAAATTGATGTGAACCTAAAATGCTGTTGTTAATAAAATTGACAATTGTCGCAAAGGGGTAAAAAGAAATTTTTGGCATCTTGTTTTCACCCAGTCGTCTTTTGATGGGAGAGGTCAGCGAAAGTCTTCGAACTTAAGTGGGAATTTTTCAACGAGAGGTTCTTTTTTGAGTATATCAATATTAAAACAAATCAAGTGATCAGTTGAATAAAAATACTTGATTTTAGAAATTTATTTGAAGTCAAACTTTGAATTTTGACATTTAAGGCCAATCACAGGTTAATAAATTAATTTTGAGTACTATTAGATTACCCAATATGTAAAGCTCTTGCAAAATTTTCAAGGCAACACTTAGTTTTGACCTTAAGGTATATATTTTTTAGCTAAATTATACACTACCTACAGATTTTAAAACCTATTTTCTAAACCTTTTGAAATATTTCAAAAGAATATTTGTACCTATTTTACTTCTTTCTCTTTTACTTACAGGAGTTATTTATTTGTTTTTGTTTTAATATAAATAAAATTAAAATCATTCTTATCAGAATAATTGAACAGAATATAATCAGAATAATAAAAATTGGAAGAATTCTAAGACCCGTACACGTTTTGGGAAACTGTAACTGTAGTGAGTAATTAAATGAATAAACGTCTAAAGCCTTAAATTAAATTGTTAAATTATGTGCCTTTATAATGAATAAGAACAACAATATACTCGTACTTATTAAAACTTACGTAAAAAAATTTCTTCACATGTTATAACACAGACTAAACCTAAAAACACAAAACTTAACATCGACTGCATGGTGCAGTTTTTTTTTAATAATTTTTGCAATAACTTTTTCGTCCAAGAGCTGACCAAGAACTGTAATGTTGCTCATCGAACAGACATATTTATGTTGAGCTCTTTGAAGCTCCATAAACCGGCAACATGACGCATACACTTAAATCTCATTTTTTTATTGTTTTCAGGAAAATCTTGATCATCTATCTATGTAGTGGTATGTATATTAATGACAATGTATACAGCAATTATTCTTTGATTTCCTATTATATTGGCCATCGTGTTATAAGAGTATAAAGGTCTGTAATTTAAGAGATCTTGGGAAAAGATATTACTACGAGATTAAATATAGGTAAATAATTGATGTTGAATAATCTTATGATGAGTATTGTGTAATAGGATAGGTAATAACCATGTTAACTGTTATGTATTCTGTGATAATGTTTGAATCTATAATTTGCCTGTAGCTGTAGGTTTTTGGTTATTATGAAGTATCTCCATTTGGGTATATGAATCTTCATATCGAAAATAAATCAGAGCAATTATAAAACAGCATAGAATAGAAAAACTTTATCGCACCAAACAAATGTATATTTTTTTTTAAACTATGTTAAAATGAAACATTTCATGGATGTGAGTAACGATGTCTCCTTTCTCTCTAACAGCTTTACGAATTCGGTGTGTAGGTTATGGACGTTATGGTAAGTAGACTAGATAAGTAAGTACATAAAGAACCTGCATTAACAAACATAATATATTTTATCTTGAAATTACTAAAGAAGCAAAGCTCCTAAACAAAAAAATAATTTGAAAAAGGTTAAAAAAGGCGCTCTACCTACTCTTAGATTGTACAGTACAAGTAGACGAAATTGGATTAGCAATAAATAAGTCTGCCTTTTTTATTTGTTGTACTGTACTTATACTTTTCGATCCTGTACAAGTTAATGATTTATTTCTGTAAATGTTGCAATAGTGTCAGTTCATTCATTTATTCTTTTGAACTGGAAGAGATCTTTAGAAATAAGCAGTTTTATCGTAATCATGTTCGTTTCTATAAAAATCTCGTAATTATTATTATGTTCATGACTAAATAAATAAGGTTTAATTGGTTATACTAAACCGATTAAAATTAGTTCAGTACGTAAGCTCTTGATACGAACACAATAAATTACAAACCAAATTACACATTTACCGTCGTGGGTTTCATCGACCTTCTGAAGCACGGAGGAGCTCAAGATAGAAATGCCATTAATGGCGAACCGGACGTTTATTTAGCCCTTTATAAATAATTAAATTAATATATTAAATTAATAATTAATTAATATCAATCCCCCTTTTTTTCAATAATGTTGTACATTTTAAATTATTACCATTGCGTTTTTCCATCTACATCCCTAACTGCGTTTTGCTTTTGTCGAAAACTATTTTGTATTTCATACATACATACATATATATAATCACGTCTTTATCCCAAACGGGGTAGACAGAGCCTAGAGCCATAAGACCTTAGGCCACGTTTAGCATAATGGTAGTTGAAACAGGAAATCAATAGTGATGGGTTGCTAGACGCATCGCCTATGTCATGATTTCCCCATTCGGCGATTCCCTCAGACGACTTTTACGGCTACTTATACGACTTTTTTTTGTATTTCATATCTTCTATATTCATTTATATACTTGTAGTAAAACGAAGTCTCAAAAACTAATTACTAAGTCAAACAGATAAGAACATATTTCCCGAAATCCCTGCGTACGGTAGTTGTAGCGGAGCCCCGGGCAGATACTAGTTGAAGTACTTCGGGTTGTAAGTAGTAGCCTTACAACCCGAAGGACGTGGGTAAAATCCCATAGGAACTGTGCAGTGTGCGTCCAGCTCCGTGAGCTAGTTCAGAAACACGTATGGATGCACAATGCACAATATGCACATGGCCGATTGACCTTGCCACCCATTAGCTACTTAAGTACTTAAGCCCTTTTAAACGACACCATTAGTGTTTTTTTTTGGTAGAGCCACAAAATAGATAAGTACTTATGGTAGAGCTAATTATACTATACCGACGTTTTGTGTTTTTTGTCTAACATCAGTGAACTCGGAAACGTATAGGTAATATATTTACTTATCAGGAAAAAATATTTAAACACAATTAAGTAAGCATAATTTTTAAGGTAACGTTACATAACTACAGACTTGTGATTTGTATTAGGTAGGTACCTACTGGGTACCTATATTATTTACGGAAATATCACTAATTTAATTACAGGTATTTGTATGAAAATCTTATTTACTGTTTTATTAAATCATTTTTACATTGTATTGTACCTGCTTTTTAAGAATTTAGTCAACAACTACCAAAGTTTTAAAGCGTGGAAATAACATTAATTAGCATGTACATAACAAATATAAACACATGTATCATTAGCTTCATAATAACCAAATAAGTAGATATCTCTGACTCAGATTGGTTAGGATGTCTGTAGAAATACAATAATACTTATCTTACTTATAACTATTGAGTTACTCAGGTTATACTCAAATCTATAGTTTTGTATCTATTGTCCTTTTGCTGCCCTTCAGTTCACAGGGCAACTCACACCAAAGGTCAAATGGATAAAGACGTACGTTACCTATCTAACAATCCTCTAAAAAGCTGTACAGTTAGTGTTCTTTCTGGTTAGGCATTATTATCTAAAAAACTGCAGGTAATTTCCATAATTATGGTAAATTCTTTGTGACATTGACCTCTTCCCGTGTACATATGTCAATCCATTTACTAATATGGCGAAACACTGTATACAGCGTGGGAGATAATCGTAAAAGATATAACAGTAAACTTGGAACAAAGAAGAAAATGTAGTGACTATAGTTCTATGCTCTAGGGATGTTGTATTTGCTCACAATTAAAAGACAGAAATGGTAGTGGGCAAAATACATAGCAAGGATGAATCGAGATCAGTGGACTAGAAAGGCCAAGGAGTGGCGACCATGGGCAAATATGCGAGGTAGAGGTCAGCACTACGATGGGTGGATGTCATTAAGCGCCACACAGGACTAAATTAGATAAGGTACAAATTGAAATTCATTTATTACTTGTAAACATGTTGTACAGTAAGGTTTTACAAATCAAACAAACATGCTTAACCGTTACGGCATACAAGTATAAGTTCTTGGTCGCGTCGTTACATCTTAAAATCAATGTCAAGCAATTTCAAATTTTGAATCTCTAAAAAAGTCAAGAATATTATAATTACATTTTTGAGTTAACAAACTAAGATTTTTCAGGCTACCTAAGGCATCAACTTAACGACTGTCATGTCATCTAACGACTACAACTGGGATCAACGGCTTAACGTGCCTTCCGAAGCAAGGAGGAGCTCAATATAGATATGCCCAAGCGGCAACCAATAATACATAATTCGTATAAAATAAAAATAAAAATGAAGCAGTACTTACGAGCACATACTTAATAGAAATAAAATAAAATAAACATAAAAATAAAAAAAAAGTTGTGTTTCACGAAAAAACATCTATGCAGAAAACACAGAACTTTATTTAAATCTGGTCAGAAATACTTTTGTAGGTATTCATAGTTTTTTTTATTAAATACTTTTTAATGAAAAATGTCCTGCCTTTTGAAGAATGAAGAAGAAGAGCTTTCAGAAAAAAGCCAAAGAAAGCTGGGTAGGTAATGGGGAAGTGTTTCCGTCGCATGTTTCTGATAAGGGCTCTGACCTCGATAGGTCAGGGCTCAGAGTCATTTCAACGCCATTGACATTCTACAAAGTACCTGAAATTTCTGTTTCCCGTACTACATCACTTGTTCTGGTGCATCCGTATTTATTTTGTGATGGGAAGTTGTTTATTATTTGAAACTATCCATCATAGTCCCGAACTGCGGCAAGCACAAAGAAAAGAAGGGGGTTTGTGGATAGGATAACTGTATGATAAATGCCATAACTTTTTGTTCTTTTGATTAATTATAAGTTCTTATGTCGCAATGTCGTTAGATTTGTTTATGTTAGAGCATAATATAATCATAATGTCTAATTTTTGGCACTGTATGTGTTGTTAATTTCAAAAATAGGGAGATAAAATTCGTATGGTACGTTATGATGGATGAATAGAATATATTTTTAATAAAACTTTTGCCATGCCAGTAAAGCTGTGGCGGCTCGTATATGTAACCAAAATTGGAAAATTTGACCAGCGTGCCTTTTACATTTCCAAGTTTTTGGGAAAAAATTAAAAGAAAGGCCATGGAGACTAAATTGAAAAGAAATGAGTATTTTGTTGTGGAACCTCTCTGCAAGAGCCCTATTCGCGCTTGCCCGATTTGTTCTAATAGGTATACCCCGTTTACTTAGGGTTATTTAGAATTATTTTCGCAAGGTCTCTCTTTAACTTAGATCTCTTTCATACATAGGTACTTCTAAAAATTCGCTTTTAGTTATGAACTCATTAAAATAAAATATTCGTATGTCAGTTTCTTAATGTCCAACAGTTTTATATTCCAAAGGTTAATGAATTGTTAAGACCCGTACCGTATAATAGACTATTTAAAAAAAAATACCTAAAGTAAATGACATAATGGATCTATTTTTAGAAAGAGTTATTTAATTATAAAAAATAAAATGTTATCAGTAAATTTTATTTTTATCCGTGTAGTTCCGGATTAAGATTAGAAAGAGTAATTCGTGTCGTAAAGTTGACTTAGAGACAAATAGAGGTTTCAATTATCTTGTACCTATTTTCCAAAGATAGGTGAGGCCAAAAAAATAATGCAAAATCTTTTGAAATACTTATTAAACGTGAAAACCTCATCAGACGA
The DNA here is from genome assembly GCA_947044815.1 of Apomyelois bistriatella. NCBI lineage: Eukaryota > Metazoa > Arthropoda > Insecta > Lepidoptera > Pyralidae > Apomyelois > Apomyelois bistriatella. The sequence goes on from OX345693.1 coordinate 8,697,227, forward strand.
AATGATAAAGTCAAACCTTAGGGTCAGACATTGTGATTTTGTAGATCCAGGTCCTACGATGAGAGACTCAAGTACCTTTTCTGTACTTCAGCTATCAAATTAAAACAAACACACACTGCGCCCGAGAAACTTATCTTTAAATAAATAGCCTTTCAAAAAGCAGAAACCATTTTACATTTTCTAAAGTAACTGCCCTGTAAAGGTTGAAACCTAGGAAAATAAACTAGTGATGCGGAAAATTGTAACCCGGCTGGCGGGCGCCGAGGAAATCGATAGCGGCGTAGTTACTACTGCTGTGAGCACAAATCAGCTGTCCCAAGTTCAAATGTGTGGTAGAACAGTGGCATTTTCGGCACAAGAATAAACCATTGCCTCCTACCGAATGGTCGTAAAATTTCCGTTAAATATTATCGTTGTGATTTCAGGTTTTCCATTGCGATGTTTTTGGCTTATAAATATCTAGACATTCTTATGGATGTGACTTAGGTGATTTCTAAGTCTTTGAGTGGTGGATATATTATCTATCATTACCATATTTATTCAGTACATCTTAAAATAAATATCAATACATTTATTATTGAATTCTTACTGACTATCTTTTGTGTTAGGCATGCAGAGAAGATGGGAGTATAGTTAACTGGGAGAGACCGTCGTCATATCGTCTCACGACGACGGTCAGAGTTGATTCAGACCTATGGAAAAAAGTAAATTTTAAAAGGAAAGTGAAAATCCTTAGTCTGCTGGAGATAGGTATGATGATATATGTGTATGTACTATCTAGCATGTTTTTGAAAACCGAAATAGGAATCTTATTGAAATAGGAGAAAATTAAACACAAAATCATCTTGTACAAGAAAAGGTCGCATTTTGATATATGGTTTAAGGAAGTAAAGTTTAAAGCTCTTTAAAGCTCTCTATTGAACCATTTTATGTCCAATATCTTAATGTTTATTAATATTATATACTCGGAAGTATACACTAACACCCAAAACAGGAAAGACTTCAGAGACTTCCTTGATTAATATGTTTGGGATTGTTATAAATACATTGAGATGACCTCGTGATATCTTATGGCCAACTACCTTTTGTGATTATGACAACCAACTGTTTCATTTGTAATCTACACGTGTTGATTTGTATTATTATCACCCAGAGCATGTCTTGAGATATTTTCAGAATTGTAGTAAGTATACTTAAAAGACGTCTAAAATTCAAGTAGATATTTTGAGTGGGTCTTGGAAAAAAATGTAGATATGATGTTTTTTCCAAATTAATTTTGATCTTAAAAGTCTATGCAAGAAGCTTTGGGCAAAATTTCGCTTGATCCTTAGGTCTTAATTTAGTCTTAATTTAGGAATATATAAATATATATAAATAATAAATGACTAGGATCCTAATTTTCTGCTAAAAAACTAGAACATGACTTTACACCTTTACCTAACAAACAAACTGAGTAAAGATCGGCGCCTAGGTCCTTTATGGAGAAATTTGAAACAAAACAGTAATCGTTGGAAACCGTCAGGCGTTTGCGTGCACGTAAAAACGTTTCAAATCTGCAGAACCCCGTTACTGCTTTTGACTATAATTTTTCAAAGTTTTGAAGTTTTGAATTAACTCAAATATCCGTGGAAAAGGCCACTTGCTTCGTTATTATTTTATATATGGAATCATACTGTGTAGTCTGTGGCTATAACGATAAAGTATGAATAATTTGATATACTTATCTTCCCTAATGCAATCACAATAAAATATGAAATCTGTAAATACATATTTGTTTTATTTCCTAACAGTCGAACACAAGTAATCAACTCTCTCCAAAAGTTACAGTAACTTTTATAAAGATAGAAACTTGTTAACACTAATGTTACTTTTGAACAATAGAAAAAAATAACATCATAAAATAAAAAATATGAAACTGAAAAGCCACATTAAATAAGTCGCTGCCTTTTTAGAACACAATTTTCTAATATATATACCTACCGAAGCTACGATCCTTTCAAACTTTTCAACTCGACTCCAAGAGCCCCTAGCTACCTATTTAAGCTTTCAACGAGTTGTCATAAAGCTAAAAGCTGTCCTGCAAAGTGCCCGCGAAATTATAAGCTCCCGAGTTATGAAAGCTCGGGCCAGCGTGCTGAAAGCTCTGAAGTATTTTTCAGTTATTCGCGAGCGCGGAGGAGAGGAGCATGTCTGTGTCCTCGTAGAGTCACGCCTGCGTGCAAAAGTTCGTAACTTTGTGAAGTTATGTCTTAGTCAAGTCATGGTATTGAGATCATTTAAAGATAAATATTGCAGTAGGTTCGTTTACAAAGGGTATACTTTATTATAAAATGTTTTTTTTTTCTAAAATTTTAGTTAAGTGAATACTTTTTTAGCTACAAATGATTGATCGAGAGTAAATTTAAAATTTATGTAAACGAGGAATTTAGTAGTGCTTAATCTGGTTCAACACTTCAAATTTTTCTATCGGTTACAGTTTACAGATTAAACCGCGTGCGGAGCCTATATAAAAACTGGTTTAGAAACATGTTTTAAAAAATCTATTTAACAAATTTTCACTACATGACCTAAGTAATTTAAATTAAATAATATTTTAAAATATACATTTTTTTTTCGTAGATGTAACGCAATCCATTCTTCATCATACATAAAAATGTAAAGTAAGTTAATAGAGTCTTATTAGTAAAATATCTCTAAATATAATAATTTACTAGTTTTTGGGTACAGGAAAACACTAATCTAAGTTTACGAGATCTATCTAGGAAAAGAAATATAATTTGCCTCAATCTTGTAGATGAGAACTTACTTATATAACCTTGCGGCATTGCAGGTTTGAAACAGCGTTTTTCTAATATTCGATGCTTTGAATTTCTTTTTATAACACAAATATATTTTTATTTTTTAATTACCACCATTATCTCGTGTCTGTTTGTCTAATCAAGAACAGAAAATGTGATAGTGCATTACATTTTCATCACTAACACTTAGGTATCTATTATGCAGGATTCCGAACAAAATAGGTAATCCGTGAATGAATACTCAATAAAATAGGGCATTGTCTGCGATGGCGACTACTTGTGATTTACTTTTATATGTTAAAAAGATACACTACTATACTTCCACGCAACCCTAAAACTCATTCAAATACTTACTATGAAATGTGAGAAACAAAATATCTATTTTGCTGTAGAAAACAAAATAATAAATACAGTAGGTATAATGTCGCCTTCAAAGATCGATTGCTTTGGCAACTTCCTGTCCATTTGGCTAAATAAGAAAAGCTGAATATCTTGTGTAGCTGCGGCGTTTTGAAATGTTATAGCTTCGATTATTTATATAGGTACATACATATATTATAAGAATTATTTTTCATTTTTAAATTTAATATCTATTTAAATGCTAGTGTAACAATAGCGTTTAGGCTCATCATGAGGCTTCGTTTTACCCGTAAATATTCGGGGAGCTCGATAGCCTAGCGCGGCGCGCGTGTTCGTAACTATAGCGCCCGTCAAGCAACGGCGAGTAGGCGGCAATGTTTGGATTGGTCGCATTAGTGGCATTTTCTATCTTGAGCTCCCCCGTGCTTTGGAAGGCACGCTAAGCTGTTGGTCTCGGCTGCTATAGGTAGATGGCAGTCGTTAGGCTATGTCAAATGCCTTTAGGCAGCCTGAAAAATTTGACAGTGTTGGCCACTAACACACCGGATCATGTTCCTGTTGGTCTGCTTTCCCTGTATAAAACGGGTTATGGACGTCAGACGGCAGTCGCTCCATTGTAATAACCAGTACCGCCAAATCAGTTCCATGATTAATAGCGTACCCTGGGCTCTTAAGCGTAAGCTGAAGATGCAACCGGGAAACACGCTCGGACGAAGAAGACACCTGTACCTGTACTTCTTGAAACAGCTTTACGAAGAAATATATCCAATTATCTATAGAATAAAATACGTATAGACCATTCGCTGTAGGTACTCCAAATAATTTTAACGTGAGTGCTACTCGCAATAAAACCGATAGTTCGTTTATTTTTTCTCTTTAGCATATCTTTTTATTTTAAGGCCGTTTATTCCAAGGTTGTTTGAAATGTTTTCCGAACTGGAATAATTTACTGCGTTCAAAAACAAACAATCTATTTATTACAAAACGTAATTGGAAAAGCAATAGAGTCGTATTTTGGGATCCTAGGATATAATACTAAACAGCTATAACTTGTTCTGGCTAAAAATTAATTTTGATAGCCTTATAATTGTCCCACTAATGGGCAGAGGCAATCTCTACTTAAAATTTGTCTGACCGTAAGTTAATCTGAAGACTTCTTTATCATTTATTATTAATCCGGTAAGCGCCTGATGTGAGTAGAAGATCTACAGTAGGGTTTATAGAGGTTTTAAATATGTATATATAGATGGTACCAAACCCTTTGCTGGCCTAAATTAAGGTATACATTAGGACGGACCCAGATGCGACATCCTACGGTTGTTTTCAACTGAAGTAAATTGGAAGCACATTTTCAGCTACCTAAGACATAAAACATTTATAAATTTTTGATCTACTTTGAGTACATATTGTCTAAAGTCTGAATCAGTTTACTTTTAAAATATTCTTATGTTAATCTATATTATGATGCGATACTCAAAGTATGACGCAACCAAAGCAACTAATCATAATATATTGGGATGTAAAAAGGCTAACCAAAATAAGGATATAAGATAAAGGCACTGACACGTTGTGGTCATGGACGTGACTAGGAAAGATTATTAAGCCAAGCATGACGATGATATAAGATAGTTATCTGTAATACTTATTTAGGTAGGTAAGGTACTCAGAACGAAGTTAAAAAAACTTAGGAAAATTATTGACGGAAGAGAGGATTGGTAAGTTTTTTATCACTTTGCAATTGATTGACGCAGTGACAAATTAGTACCTACCTCTTATCTAGAAAGTACTAGCATTATAGAATAGATGGGTACTATATTTCCTTACTTTAATTGCACATATAGGTTGCCGAAATTAGTCGGAGAGATCATCATGTTCATTTTCATATTCTCTATAGGACATCTAAAATTATACCTGACAGTCCCCAACGAAATATCCAGAGTAAATATTAGATGATTAACGAGACTGTTTGTTGCGTTAGTGCTCTCCCATTTATTATACTAAGCTATGATTGTTCTATATATTTACAGACATTTGAAAAATATTAACTGTTATCAGATTTCCTTCCTTTTTTAATTTTATTTACCACTCTTCTAGTATTATTTTGATCATCGGTATAATTAGTAATGTTATTTTAGTAACGGGAATAAATATTAAATGCGAAAAACAAAACCTTTTTACTTAAATTGTATTTGAAGTTATAATTTGCATATCTCTTAATTAATTTTCCAACCTGTTAAATTTTAGATCTCAATCTGACACCGGACTATTTTAAGTCGTGAAAAATTAAGGATTTATTAATTTGTTAAGTTGCATCTTTTATTTTTAAATAGTATATAATCAGTTGATATAGATGATATTTTAATGAGGTTAAAATAAAACAACAATTCAAATTTAACATGTTAAAAGTTCTTAATTGGATTATAACGAGAAAGTAAGCAAACCCACTAACTAGTCCTGATAATGAAACGGAGTCGCGTCTGTCGAAGTGGTTATTTGCGACACCTGCACTGCGCCACCGTAAACAGGCAGCTTGTCTTCAAAATAATTCCTAATCTCGGCATTCTTCCAAATAATCTTATTTTAATTTATTTTTAATGCCAGTTTGTAACTTTCATGCCCTATATTCTTACATAGGTATTAGGCGTGAATTTTTTTTGTATTAAATCTTTTGAACAAAGCAAAACTCATTTCTGTTTCTTAAGCTTTAAAAAGTTCATTAAAGGTAGGTATAACTAAGGTTGCCATAAGTATACAGCCCTCGCAGGTTTTAATATAGATGCTACGTTAGCAGAAAGTGGTAAAATAATATTAAACACGACGGTTTAGTCGAAGAATGACAAAAATTAGAAAATATTAGATAGCCATTCCACTCGACTGATTTTGACAGTCGTGATGCTACAAAAGGGTAACAAATGTCACCGGCAACTATTTGTGAGATATTCTGGTTAAAGGTGGAAGACAGGAATTGTAATATTGTTATTAAGTACTTATCCAATTTCCATAACTAAATTGACTAGGTACTAGTGGAATGTGGCTCAAATTAAATTTTCGGGATGAACTGAAATTAATTATTGATCTCTTCCAGTGTAGGTACTTATTCAATTTCGCTAGGAAGGTACTGAAACTTACCAAATTGTCAGACCGTCTATTAATATTTTACGTTAACATCGTTTATTATTAATAGGAACAAACCATACAAATTGAGTTAACCCCAAAGTAAGTTCGAGACTTGTGATAAGGGTATAGAATATATTAATAGTATTAATAGAATTTTAAATGCAGAAATTCTTGCTACCGTGACATGACTAACAAATGTAAGTGAGTGAAATAAACGCAAAAGGAAAATGGTGTTATCTATAAAATTGGAAAGTACAACGTGACATCATGTGTAAGAGCGTGAATGCCGTGACATGGGAGACGGAGACGCTGATGGGCACTCCGCCTCGGTCGAGGTGGGACAGCTACTGCCCCAGGGCGGCACTGTCGCATATGGGGCTGTTTGTAGCCCTTATGCTGTACACTGCCGGGGGAGGACTAGTAAGTATATTTTTTTACAAATAATATCTGTGCCCGGAAGCCTCAGTCGATGCGTACCGAAGAACATTTAGATTCCAAAACCTTCTGATCCCTAAAGCCACCAAAGACTTGCAAGGGGTGGCGCAGAATAGGGGGGATTGAAGGGCTCGTGTCGAAGGCCAGGATCCACTATGGGTCGTCGAGCCATCGCAGTATGTAAGTATCATCTGAGAGTAAAACAGTAGGAAATTGTAAACAATTTCTACGGGAATACGAGTAAGGCAGTTTAGAAAATACACCAGAGAGAGTACAGGGTACACTCTGTTTATTTTATGGAACGTGATTACAAAACAAAAAAAATAACTAAATGAAATTAAATATTTAAGTAGGTAAGTATCCAACAACCAAAACGAGAATCTCCTGCTTTTAAACCGAATTCCAAAAAAGGCGGTTCTCAATTCGACTAAATATATACTAAATGTATTTTTTAATGTTAGGTATCTAGTTGTCTAGATAGGACATACTTTCAATTTGATACTATTAAATTTATATTAAAACCGGTGCAGTAGTTTGGTAGCAAAATCAAAATAATTGGCAAATTAAGATTCTTTGATTTTTCGTATGTTTGCAAGTTGCTTGGTTGATGATGGAGTAATTTGCAAGGTCGATCGACCCTGTCCACTGATGGTTATATGTATATTTGACGTTCGATTTCCCTTGGGATTCATTCATATCGTGTTGCAAGCTCAGTTGACCCTGCATGCTCTGGTGTCAGAGTGGTCATTCCACCAACTGCCACTGCCACTGATATAGTTCATTTGTAATCCATTATCCATTAGTTTCAATTGGCCCGGCACACCTAGGTGTGAGTTTTTCTAATCTGACAAAGTTCTAATTGGCCCCAGTAAACAAATAGAAGTGGGTTTTTTTTTGGAAAAAAAGATTATTTAAAATCTGTTATAGAAGAAGAGAGTTAGAGAGAGAGAGAGAGAGAGAATTGTAAAATGATCACGAACTTAAAAAATATATCATGAAATAAAAATATGTGAGTAAAAAGTTTCAATTTAATTTGTTAAGTGTTCACATTGAGTCATCATGAGCCCAAGACAAATAAATAAGCACTTTATAATAAACGAGCGTTTTCGACAGCTTGTTGGTGCGCAAATTCAAAGGTCCGTCGTGGGTATTCGCAGCGAGCACCTTGCTACACACGGCAAATTATCGCGAAGTCATTTAAAGACGATACAATATTTCTAACATTTTAAGTTTATTGCTTAGAAATAGCAACGATAAAATATTAAGTAAAATCAAAAAGAATGGTTACTACATTAAAGGAAAATAATACTTTTTATATCTACTTAAATTAAATCATAATATCCTTATGTTTGTAGTACTCTCATATCCACAAAATAATAAAATAGTAATTAAAAATCGGCAAACTCATCTTCATACAAGCAAAGTGGGCTTTCTTTTATTTTTTCTTCGTCAAAAACATCAAAATTCGTTGTATCTCCAGGAGATCGGATCTTTGGAATAAAAGGTGGTTGTACTTTGCCATTCAGCAGATTATCCCAGTCTATATCTCGGAACCATTTGTGGTTTTTAAAATCTAAAACTCCTTCTTTCAAGTTTCCGTATCTTCTAGTAGTATCAACTTGAAGAACATGATTGATCAAATCTTTCAGTTCAGGGGTGAAATGTCCTGGGCAGCGATATTTACCTGATACAATTTTTTCATAAATTCTCATGGGATCGGAAGCATAAAACGGAGGATGACCAGCGCTCATCTCAAACAACAGTATACCAAGAGACCACCAATCTACAGACAACCCATACCCTTTACTAAGTATTATCTCGGGGGCCAAATACTCAGGGGTACCACAGAGCGTCCATGTCCTGCCATGAATAAGTTTACAAAACCCGAAATCTGTTATTTTAATATATCCGGTTCTATCTATTAAAATATTTTCCGGCTTTAGATCGCGGTAAACTAGTTCGCATGCGTGCAGATATTCTAAAGCTAGAATCACTTGAGCGCCATAAAATTTGGCAGCTGTTTCTTCAAATTTTCCCATTTTACGTAAATGGGAAAACATTTCTCCTCCAGGAACAAAAGGTAAGATGTAGTAAAGGTACACGTTGTCTTTGAAGAAATATTTCATGTATACTACGAATGGAAAATTGATACCACTCAAAATTTTCTTTTCGTAGAAACTATGTTCTATTTGCTTTAATTTAACAATTTTTTCTTTCTCCAGCATTTTCATTGCGTAATATTTTCCGCTATTTATATGTTTTGACAAGTATACCACACCAAACGCTCCGGTGCCTAAAACTTTCTGTCTTTCAAAATCGCTTAGTTTTGCTTGTGTTTCTTCAGATTTCTCACTCCATATTTGTTTGAAATCTTGTTGCAGTTTACGAAGATATTGATTGTATTGCTCCTGTTTCTGATGTGAATAGCCTGAAACTGATTGTGTTTGATGAGTCAAATTAGAAGGCCATTTCGCTTCGTCACCCATGATATTTTTAAATTATTTTAGTGAATGCCGTTTTTAAAGCAAGAACAAGATGAGAGTATCCAATGAAATTATTAGACTTGAGAATTGTTTACATAGAACTATCATGGGAGAAAAATTTGACATTTAAAAATTCTTTATTCACGTTGAAATATTTTCTGCCTAACTACTTTGTAATCTTTGTGCTATCTATGGTTATTGTTTAAAAAAATCATTTCGACGAATTGAGAACCTCCTCCGGTTTGATTCCATTTGAATTGAAGTCGGTTAATAAGAGCTTAGACAGTAACATAATACTATAATAGATAAATAGCTTTAATAAGTTTGAATCTCGGTTTATTTTACATTTTTTAATCTGTGAAGGTTGAGTAGGAGGTTTTTTTTATAGAGTATGAAAAAAAACTGTGTCAGTGTATTTCTAGCATAGAGCAGCGAAGACTTCTGATAGCGGATTCTGTGTTCCTATGTCATGGTTTATTTTTATTATTTGACATGTCTAGTCCAAACCAAAGAGTATAATATTATAATCACTTGGTCTAGTCTGTAACTTTGAGTGATTTTTCATATTTTTTTTAAGTCTGCTTTACCAAATATCTTATCATGTTTTTCAACATATAAATGTTTGTGAGCAATGTACTAATTTTATTTTCTATTGATTTTTTTTAAATATTGGGTTATATTTTAATGGAATATTTCATTCAAAAACTGGAATATGTCTAAGACTAAATCATTAACAGAAAAATATACGACTCAAAGTCAAAGTGATCACACACGGTACCTAGAAATGCTGAAAGAAGAATTTTTAAAAAACTACACGAATCCAATAGCAAATGAGAAAAACCTGGATGATTACGATCGAATCAAGGCTATCGGCAATGGCGCGTATGGCGAAGTATTTCTAGTAAGAGATAAAAATATGTTTACCTATCATGCTATGAAAGTAGTAGATAAACGAGTCGTAGTAGAAAGAGACCATGTGAAACACTTAATACAAGAGAAGAAAATACTCCAATCTGTACAATTTCCATTTATAGTTTCTTTAGACGGAGTTTTCAAAGACAACTTATATTTATTTTTCATACTTCCATTTGTTGCTGGAGGAGAAATGTTCAATTATATACAGAAATATGGCTGTTTTTCCGATAATTTAACCAAATTTTACGCATGTCAAGTTGTATTGGCATTAGAATATTTGCATTTTTGTGACATAGTTCATCGAGATATTAAACCAGAAAATATTTTGATTGATGTGAATGGTTATTTAAAACTATGTGACTTTGGGTTTTGCAAAATTGTTAAAAAGAAGACTTGGACTTTGTGTGGTACACCAGAATATTTAGCTCCGGAAGTAATACTATCAAAAGGTTATTCTTTTCCTGTAGATTGGTGGGCTTTAGGTGTTTTGATTTTTGAAATGTTGTCAGGTCAGCCTCCTTTCTTTGCTTCCGATCCAAATAAACTATATGAACATATTTTAGAAGGTCGTTACAAGTGTCCTGACAGCGTTGATCCCGATTGCAAGAGTTTAATAAAAGGCTTACTGCATGTCGATCAAAATAAGCGCTTAGGATCATTAAAAAGCGGAGTTTTTGATATAAAAAGCCATCCCTGGTTTCAAGATGTCTGTTGGAACTCAATACTACATAAAAGGGTGCAACCTCCATTTGTGCCAACAACTCATTCTCCAGGGGATACGGCAAATTTTCCAGACATAGCACAGCCAATGCTAAAAAAAGTTTCTCGGTGTTTTTATGAAGAAGAATTTGAGGATTTTTGAAAATGGTAGTGTAAAAATATTGTCTCATCATATGTCGCAAGTCAGACGATATAGAAAAGATAAATTATTCTACAAAAAATTATTATACAGAAAGGAAGATATAATTTTGTTAAATAAAAATATATAAATAATAGTTTATTTTTACATGGTTGTTTTCATATGTGATAAGTACAACCGTTATTATGACTACGAATCCGATATTTATGTGAAACAATATTATCAAAATATCTTATATTTCTTCTATTTCGTTCTTATATTTCGATTGTTGGACAAAATATTATGTCAGATGTATGTAAGTGAGTGTGTTTGATTGACTTGATGATATTATTAAATAAGTGCCTTTAATATATTATTTTTATTCATTACTATTTTGTCTCATTAATATCCTAAATACTCGTTATAATTTGTTACAAAAGTTATATTTATAAATTTTGTCTTTCGTATGCATTTATTTATTATATACTAGCTGTTGCCCGCGGCTCCGCCCGCTAGTGCCACGGTTATATCGCGCCCGAAAGTAGGCTATGTTTGACTCCTAGTGCATACTACATCCATACCAAATTTCATCACAATCGGTCCATCAGTTAGCCGTGAAGAGGTAACAGACAGACAGACAGACAGACTTTCGTATTTATAATATAAGTATGGAAGTATGGATATGGAAGTATGGATGTATATTTGATTCCATGCGCAGAGCTGATGTGAAGTCATACATATGATTATCATAGAATATGAAATCGTGTATTTAATAAACCTAATCGCTATTAGAGTAACCATTAGATTCGTCAGAAGTCAATGTCTTTATCTATCTTTTCTCTGGATTAATTAATTTACGTTTTAATTTATCTGGATTATTTTATGTAGATGTAATGAGAAGTAGGATCGGACAAGCTAAAGCGGTGTTCTTTAAAACGTCCAAGATACTGTGTGACCCAAAAATCTCATTCCCATTGAGACACCGCGTAATGAAATGTTATGTTTGGTCTATCTTGTTACATGGCTGCGAGACATGGGTCCTGAGAAAAGATAGCTGTGACAGACTACAGGCTTTCGAGATGTGGTTGTTGCGCAGAATGTTTAAGATACCGTGGACTAGTTTTACATCCAATGCCAAAGTGGATCGAGCCAAATGTAAACGCGAACTTATGACCACTATTCGAAAGAGGAAAGTTGTCTTCTTTGGCCACATACAATGGGGACCCCAGTTTGAATTTTTAAGACTAATTCTAGAAGGCAAAATTCCTGGAAAAAAAGATCTCCTGGCCGTCCTCGACGAAAGTGGATTGATGATATAAAAGATTGGACCGGACTTCGATACAATCAACTAAAAATAGCGGCCCATAGCCGGGAGGCTTTCCGTTTGCTGACGTCCAAACTTCAGTTCGAAGATGGCACCCCATGATGATGAATTAATTTACTCTTTATTTAAGCTAATCGACACGAAAAGAACTTGAAGAATCCTTATTACCGACTTTATACCACAAAGTGCTTCTGCGCACAATCCAAAGCCGTACTTACTTCTACTTAAGAGAACATTCTTAGATCACATTATGTTGCTCCATTTACTTATTATTCTTCCTTTGGTTATGATGGAGACACCCGTTTGAGTCTAAGTCCGAATGTACTACTGTAGTTTCACTTCTTGTCGTGACCTTAATGTCAAGATCAACAATTTTTGGACCATATTTCAAAGTGCCAAACCAAAGGCCAAACCAAGTGTAGGTACAGTACATATTTATATTTGGATCAACTTTTTACAAAGATGAGTTCTTCAACAACGTAATCTTAATGGGTATTAGACATTTGAGAGATGTGAATTTGTTATAAAGTATAGTATCGTTGAGTTTGTTTAGTATCCCATAACACAAGTTTAAAAACTTACCGTTTGTTTGATTTGTTATTGACATTAACTTGATTCTAACTAAAGAATACCTAGATCAATTGTCATTGAATGTAGGTAGGATTGAATACTTTTTCTGGTATCAGAATTTTGTCTGTAGTTAAAAAAACTAGACTGTCACTGAGACATTGTCAATAACACTAAACATTGCGATTGTATAAATTTTGGAAGCAATTTATTCAGTATGCATGTACTTTGTATAAAATCATCAAATAATCATATGATAACATTATTTTATATATTAATCTAGGAATTAGATGAAGCACTGTATGTATATATTTAATGAAAACGATATTCGATAAAACTACTACTGATAAAGTATACAGCCATGAGTCTCAAGCTAATCATAAAAGATTTTTGGATATATTGAAACAAGAGTTTCAACAGAATTACAATAATTATACTTCGGATAATAATGAAAAGTCGGTGACAGATTTTGATATCATTAGAACTTTGGGCATTGGTGCTTTTGGAACGGTGTTTTTAGTTCGGGACAAAATTTCCATGAAATACCATGCTATGAAGTCCCTTGAAAAAAATGTTGTCATTGCGAAAAACTGTCTGAAACAACTTTACTTGGAAAAGAAAATAATGCATTGTGTCAATTTTAATTTCGTAATTTCTTTGGATCATTGTTGCAAAGATAATTTGTACATTTATTTTTTACTCCCATTTGAACCTGGTGGTGAATTATTTACTCTTATTAGAAGACTTGGCGTTCTCTCTGAACCTTTGTCACAATTTTATGCAGCGCAACTGGTATTAGCACTTGAATATCTGCACCATTGTTCCGTTGTACATCGAGATGTAAAACCAGAAAATGTATTTTTATCTAGGAGTGGTTATATAAAATTAGGAGATTTTGGTTTCTGTAAAGTTATCAAAACTCGAACATGGACTTTATGTGGCACTCCAGAATATTTAGCGCCAGAAATAATAATGTCCAAAGGATATACAATGGCAGTTGATTGGTGGGCTTTGGGAGTTTTAATATATGAGATGATCTCAGGCTATCCTCCTTTTTACAATTCAGACCCAATAAAACTTTATGAGAAAATTCTTCAAGGAAACTTTAAAACATCCGAAAATATGTCACCGCAATGCAAGTCCTTAGTCAAATGTTTCTTAGAAGTCGATGCATCTAAACGTATAGGATCTCTTAAAGCAGGTGTATATGATATTAAAAGTCATGTATGGTTCAAAGAAACAGAATGGGATGCAATACTTCATCAGAAGATAGATCCTCCATATGTTCCTATTCAAAAAGATATTGCGGATGCAGTTAACTTTCCCGCAATTAGTGATGCAAAACTAAAGCAAGGAAAAGAGTGTTTGTTTCCGAAAGAGTTTGAACATTTTTAAGCGAGCTTTATGTGATGTAAATATAAATCATTAAACTAAAAGAAATTAAGTTTATTTTTATAAAATATATGTTATGAATTTTAGATTTATATTTATGATGCATGATTTTGTTCTTAATTAAAGGGAAAGTAAATAATATGTTTTATTTTTTTACTTTGAAATTCAAAAGCAATATAAAAATGTTCTTTTTATCTTAGGTGTTTCAGGCTCTAGAATACCCTGCAGAACTAGCCAAACAGGAGTTCCACAGGGAACGACTTTTAGCCGAACGCTGGAATCTTATAAGATTTGTGTTTGAACGGAACGTCACAGAAATAATTGCTGTAGAAAAATTACTAAGCGATCAATTAGCTATTTACGAGAAGGTAAGTTATTACCAGCCAACCGCAGATTTGCTCTTGTTTTAACCTGTGCTTGCTTAGCTAATTTTTAAAACTTCATATTAATATTTATTGATGTAATATTTTACAAAAATTGTTACAAAACATCTGATTTAACATATTTCAATAAACCACATAAGTATAACCAATAAATATTATAACCTTCCGTTTCATGCTTAATAATTTTTGTGACATTAACCTTGGACTTTCTTGTTGCACAGTTGCTTTAAGATTAGAGACAAATCTAGTTATCTACCTAGTTTCACTCACGGTAAATACGAATCTATATGGCACGTCTCAAGCTAAAATCCATCAAGTCGTTCAGGCTGCAAAGCGCTCCAAACGATTATACATACATACATAATATATATGCTCGACAAACAAACTTTCTTCTGACGCAGTCGGGTAATTACAAAAATACAAATGTTTGTAAGTATCTGTTTAAATATGTAATGAAAACTACTATGTTTTAGGTGTTGGAAGAAGCATCTTCCAGTGGTTTATCGTTGGAAGTGGAAAAAAACTTCCCCCCTGCGGAGGAAAAGTGGAGTATATTGCAAGCAGTATTCTTCTCTTCTACGGTGCTCACCACAATAGGTGTGTAGGAGCATGTAAGCATAAACAGTGTATCATTACACTTAGTAATCATTTTTACATGAAGATTACTACAAAGAGTTTCCTTTTTATTTTAGGTTATGGTAATATAGTACCAGAGACGTTTTGGGGTAGATTATTCTGTATTGCTTACGCACTCATCGGCATACCGCTAACACTTACAGTTATCGCAGACTTGGGCAGAGTTTTTGCAACAGTTGTGTCTATCATAGCGAAGCAATTGCCACCAATGCCAAGTAAGCCTACTTATATCATCTACTGACTACTACTACTACTTTTGATGAATATAGGCACTTACTGGAATGAATAACTTTTTGCTTTTGTTATTTTACAGAATGTTGCAAGCGAGTATCAGAGGCAAATCCCACGGGGCAAAGGTCTCTGTATGCTCTTGGAGCTGTGGCGTTCTTGTTTGTCTACTTGTCTGCTGGTGCCGGTCTATTTAAAATGTGGGAAGACGACTGGAGTTTCTATGATGGGTTCTATTTTTGTTTCATCACGATGACCACTATTGGATTCGGGGACTTGGTTCCAAGTAAAGTTATTTCATATTTTTCTTTTAGTTCATAACTATATCTATAAAAAAGACGAACTTTTTTGTATTATTTCGTTGAGTAGCCAAATCACACAAACGATGCAGTTGGTACCTAGCTAATATAATATGTGTACGTCCAAGGATGTTACTCATTAACCCACTCATACGTCCAATCTTTCTGAAGAATGAATGACTGGTCAGGAAAATAGTCACCTAGCTTATGAGCACAATCTAAACCAAAAAAATATATAGTTTAAATCAAGTTTTAATCGTAAACGAACAAATATATAAGTAAACTCAATAAGCGCGTTAAAAAGCTTCATTCATACATCACATAATTTGTTTGACTTTATTACTACCTACCCACAATCGTAATTTTACTAATAATTAATTAGTTTTTGTGTTTATTGGCAATCAGTATTTATAGTATCATATGACTTATTCATCATTGATGTATCACTCATTGTGCGCAACGACATAACAATAACATTTAGAATGACAATGACTATCTAAGTGTTTATTATCGTTATTTTGACCACAGAAAGACCCAAGTACATGTTGCTATGCACATTGTACATTCTCATCGGTTTGGCACTAACATCCACAATCATCGAGTTAGTGCGAAGGCAGTATGCAAGGTCTTGGCAGCAACTTCGTGCTCTTTCGGGACCTTTGGCAGATACCCTGAGGAGGTTAGGAGATGCTGGCAGAGGAGTAGATGTATCTGCATTACAAAAAGTGCTAACTGTGGTGAGTTTATACATATATTTTCTCTTACCAATATTTAATGTGTACAAAGCTATAGAGTAACTAAAAAGAAAAAACATCGAGTAAATTAAGAAAGAAATATATTAATTTATATATTGACCTACGAAAACATTACCTATAATAAAATCATTTGATTATTTGCTATAGTAATTATTGTTTGTTCCGCTTGGATACAGAGATAAGATTGTCCGGCTTTCAAGGTTACCTAGTAACTTTATCCTGATAAGCCAGTCTAGACGTTGTATAACGATCGATACTTACCTCAATATTCGTCTAGAGATTAGGCAATTGTTATACTTATGTATGAAGTTGGCAAATCTAAAATAGAGCGGCCATCTTCAAAGTAAATAATATCGTTTTAACCTACTAGACGATTGAAATCGTGGATATCGGTGATAGACTAAATGCAGCTTATGCATCTAGTTGAATGTCCATTAGGTACGCATACACGAAGACTCGTTTGAATGTAAACAACATTAGAGGATTTAGACAACATTGCAGTCAGAGTACGGTTTTAGATAGTACCTAAAGACAATTAAAATTTAGTGAATTTCAAGTAGATAATTCTAAGATGGAAGTTCATTGGTTGTTATTAAGATCTTTAAAATTCTACATGTTACTACGTACTACCTCACCTCAAGCTTGTAGGTTCTCAAGATATTCACTAATTTAAACACCAAAATATTGACCTATGTAATAGAAAACCGGAATAACCTATGAGTATAATGAAAAATATTGCCGCACAAGATACATAAATTCATTTGTTAAGCTATTGAGACGAATTTCAAGAATTTATGTGATTGTATTTTTATTTATTACGCGATCAGTCGTATTACGCGTTCGCAAGGTTTACAGTTGTACTGATGATCTGTCTATAAATAGCTGAAGACATAAATATCGAGTCGGGCACTGCTGACGATGCGTGGCTGCTGTAGATCCCAAACGCTTCAGTTCAAAGATCTGTAAACTGTGTTGACAGATGTTCAGGAGTTCATAAATAAACTTTTTCGTTCGCATGATACTATGATTGAAGCGCTGTTTACATTTATCTGAACGCTTAATATTTGTTAAGTGTATCCTTTTTTTAGGAGTAGTACAGTAGATAATACTATTCTAGATATTAAATCCCCTGACAAAGAAAACACGCCTACATCTTGTGTACCAATAGTGTACTTTTCATACAAAATCATTTCAATATAAAAGCCAGGGACATGTGTTTTTTATTTTATTACTTTTTAAATGATAAGATGACCATACGATACGATGAAATAAGAACCCATGCAATAGCCAGTGAAGACTTATTATAAATTACTATTACGTACCTAACCTTAACTAATTTAACATACCTATATTAAAAAGCAATTTTATAATAAATACCAACTTAGGTATATTGTAACAAAATAATTGACTGCGGCGCGTGTGATATGGGTGATTACTGATTAGGATATCGATCATCCATTATTCTACGCATATTATGTGCTTAGTTACAAGTATAATTAACACATAGACATTATGAATTTATGAATGAGTAATGCGCTCCTGAGTATAGAATAAGTAAACGATATGCTGGCAGCCTTAGAAGAGGATGAGTAATTGACTAAATAAAACCAGTCAGTGGCAAATTATTTTAATTCAAACAATTTAATTATTGCTCAGTAGATTTTGAAGGGTTTTTATTTCTGTATTATTTAAAATAACTAGCTGTTGCCTGTGACTTCGTGCGCGTTGGCTTTGCTCCCGTTCCCGGGAACCAATCCAAAAACCCCGTTTTCTTTTATACAAAGTTTGTCATTTACAATAATCAACACAAAAACAGAATCATCCAATTTGGATTTATTTTTTAAATTTCTAATTTGTTCCCCGAAAATGGTACTTATTTTATAAAAAAAAATATTTACTTTGCACATCTGTGTTTGGGTCACAGGATCACGTCATCCTACCAAATTTCATCTGTTTTAGTCCAGTAGGTTCGGAGAAAATTGGCTGAGACAGACGGACAGACAGACAGACAGACGCACGAGGATCCTATAAGAGTTCCGTTGTACATTTTTGTACGAAACCTTAAAAATTAAGTATTTTAATGTTATCATTTATTTTGATCTTTGAACTATACTTCATATTTTTTCATGCTTGTATTCCATGAAACATAAGGCTACTTAACTGCGCGACGAAAAAATAGACGTTTTACGGTATTCCCCTGATGCACAGCGCCTTAAGTTCTTTCATATGTCGATAACTTTTTTTAAAATTATCCCATTTTGATAAAACAAACGGACAGACAAACAGACAGACACCATCCATTTTAGTCAAAAATACTATAAGGTAGAAAAAGTCCATCTGTTATACAAAAAATGCTATAATCCATATTTGGTTAACTCAAACTTCGAATAAACGATTTAAAAAAAAAAAAAAAATATTTGTAAAATAATATAAAAGTTTCAAATAAAAATGAACCATATTTTTTTCACCAATATGTAGCGGGAAATATACATACATATAAAATGAAAACAATGTTAAGTTTTTATACATTCATACAGGATGTGAACAAGGGCGTCAGATGTCTGAGCCCTTGGAAAGTTCCGGAAGTTAAAACTGCCAATACTGCCTCTGCCGTGAGTAAGACAAGCGTAAGAATACATTTACTAAAAATATCAGCGCTTTGTGCTTTTCGACGAAATTGCCCGGTTTATTCTTATTGCCACACTCATGCCTATCTAAATTGCGCTTTTAAGCTGCAGTTTTTGGAAAATTTTGGCAATATTTCTTACAATTTATTTATAATGTTTACTTTTGAAACATACTTGTACTACAGCTCAATAAGTAAGTACAGCAAGAAAGTAGAAGTTTACGCAACATTATTCAAGTTCCATATTTTCATTGCTTTTGCTTACTTTTTGATTAAAATCCTATAGAGTAAGCGATAGAAGTTTCTGTAGTACTTAGTTAAATGCTAGCAGATTTCAGTAAAGGCTTTTACATAAAATTATTCCCAGCTGGTCTCTACGGCGCCAGTTTGGTGATATATTATACCCCTTGACCTCGAAGATTAATCGTTGCAGTTTCCTATTAGAGAAATTCAATCACCAATTATTTAACACAATTTGACCGGATCTCACAAATTTGATTAATATCTGTATTTAGACTAGCTGTTGCTCGCGGCTCTACCCACTCCACTATCACGTCAAAAAGTAGCTTATGTATAACTATATTCATACCAAATTTCAAGAAGTGGTCGAGCGGTTGAAAGCGTAACAGGGATACAGACAGACAGACAGACTTTCGTATTTAAATAAATAAATATATACGAACATTTATAATAGTTTAGATATAGAAGTATAGATGAATATTATTATAATCCCATAGTGCTATGCAATTATTTTCATTGATTAGATGATTGTTTCTTGCGGTATTTTATTAGTACCTCGGTATTTTTCGTAAGTGCGATGACTAGAATCCACACCAACAAAAGGCGTGACTGCCTTTCGGTGCGTGATGGTAGAAGTATGTTGGTGATTGATGATACTTTTTTTCTATACAACATGGAAATCTAACGGCTACGGAATCATAGTTACAATGTGTGATCTATTTAGCACAAAACGGTTTTCATAGGATTCATCATATTTTTCCCAAAAATAAGGTAACAAAAAAAGCGTGGCTAGGATTTGTAGAGTTAGGCTGTTAAGGCTGCTACCAGCACCGGCGAATGACTTTCGAGGTTCTAATGTAACTTAAAGATACAAACAAAAAAGGTCTAACAGAAAGATAAATTATTTTTTCTGTATCTTAAAGTTCGCTAGCGCTCTGCTTAAGAGTATGGAGCTTAGATCTACATAAAATCTGATAACTTTTTGTCAGTGCAAGACATAGGGTCGTCTTGCCAACATCATACCTAAATATGAAAGTTTTATGGTGTCATCATAATTATAAAAGTATCTAATTACTGCGCATGTTAAAATGTATATGTTATGCAAATTATACCTGCCTAGCACGGAAGGTTCTCAAATTATTTGATTTGACATAACCGTTCAAAAAGTCCTGGTGACAATAAAGAGATTGCAATTACAAACATACGAGTAGATACAAAAATAGTAATGTCATTGGGTTAATGGTTGGTAAGTATATCTACTGGTAATGCTTGCATAAGTCCGATCGAGGTCACCGAATGTTCAATGTCGCAATAGCCACCCTTTTAGTTTTAGTACCCAATAAAATTCTGTATACGACTCAGTGATGCTTACCTACTTTATTTCCTAATGCTTAAACTTTGCAAGATACTTAATAGCTGACCTCATTTTGATTGTCTCATTTTGATTTAATTGCTCCACCATAGACTGAACGAACTGAAATTTCATCAAATACCTACTTAATTACTTTATTAAGAAAATACTAAAAAAAAATCTAACAATAACTAGCAGCCACAGAATAGTAATAGTTTTAACGTATCACTACAAATCAATTTGGGACAGACTTAACCTATCGCCAAATACTTTCATTATTATCTGATACACTCAGACAATCTATAAATACATGAAATAAAAATTGTTCAGTGCTAGCGGGAAATAAGATATATCGTTCTGACACGATACTGTACTGTATATTTTAGAGTTTTACAGTCAGTAAGACGAATGTTATATGGTGTATTTTTATATGTTTCCGATGTAGTGCTCGTAAAACATCGGGACTTTTAAACAAGTGCGTCAGTTATACAATGACCTTCCTTTTTAATCTTCCGTCAATACTTCTCATACGAGTACATACGGTTAAGTAAAGTAAAGCAAAATCTTTATAAAGATTTGTATCAATTTTGAGTTCTCAATAAATAAGATAGAAACAATAAATATAAAGGCCAGTCCCAAATTGATTTGTCATTTTAAACATATTCCAAAAAACTAAAAATAAAAACAGTTTCTAAAATATGCTTTTTACTTTAATCTAATATATTCTATTTGACTTATTACCTAAAGTAAGACACATGATCTAAAGTTAAACTCCCATTTCATTTGCAGATATAATTTATCCATCTACTAGTATACAATGAGCCCATTTTGCGCAATGACATGAGGGTTCAAATGCCACCGGCTTTTCAAAAGATCAACTCATTAAAACATCAAATGAACTTGTTAACTTCAAATTATTAGTTTATGATAGAATTATTATGGCACAGACGCCATAATTTTTTGTGGCTTTAAAATTATACAGGTACGTCATATTTTAGATTGAATATTTTAATTATCTTGATGTGCAAATAAAATCCGCAGAAAACTTCTTAGATAGATTCAGCCAAAACGGTTTGATTACTTATTTGTTACATATTTATTTCCTTAGTAGCAATTAGCTAAGTCTCCTTCCGGAACGTGGTCAAACATTTATTATTAATGTAAGTTTTGTGTGTGTGTTACAATCCCGTTGGGAAGTTTTATTCCTACTTGATGTTAGTTTTAGTTCAAGCCTAGGAACAGATGTTTACCCAAGTATTCCCACAGAATTAATTTTCCGCCTGTTACGTCATCCTTAACATGTGAGAAAAATAGGTAATATCCAAAGTGGAGAAAAATTGATACCTACTCTTAATAAATCTTTGTTTATAACGTTTTTTCTTTTTTATCGAGTGTCCTGGTGTAGTATACAACTTTAAAATAACATTTTTGTGTTTTAATAAACAAAAAATGTGAAAAATCTCGCGCTCATTATTTCCTATACCCAAGTCGTTACCTTTCTATTTGTTTTGTTTTTGTTTTTAGAAAAATGCCTATTATTCAATTGTGTAAGTACTTTCATAAAGTGGCAATTACAAAAATGATGCTTAATTTTTATCAGATTATAAAGATTAATGGATGGGCCTGCAGTTCATTATTTACTCGGCACGTAATACGTCATTTCCTAATTTTTAAATAGTGCTTTGTAATGAAATTAATTACGTATTTGAATATTTCCTCGTGTAAATGCTAAGTACATGCAACGCTTAAACATCAAAAAATTAGACTGTAGCGACTTCATTACAACACATTTTGAGATTTTCATCACGGGAAATAAGGTTTAGTTATTAGTAAACACACATATATATGTAATAACTTATAAGATATTTTAGTAAAGGACCGTGGAGAAATTTTATTTTGACTATTTCTGTATCATGATTATCCATGTTACAGAAATAGTCCAAATTAAATTTTCAAGAGAAATACTGATTTATCTTCCATAGTAAATCCCGTCGTTGCAACCCAACTTTTTTTCTAATCCAACCGACAGTTTAAGAGCTAACTAAATTCAAACAATGAAACTTGTGGTAATATCATTATCTACAACATGCAAAAGTAAATAAATTTATAGGGGACATACACGCGGCGCTTATGCTTCAAGAAAACCTAAAAAGCTGGATGCTTTTCTCCAGCTTGCTTTACCAGCGATTTCTATATATCTCCGGTGAAAATAAGTGAGGTTGTTGTGCTTCATAAGACAATTTGACATAAAATTTTCATCAAAAATATTTGCCTTACAGATCATATGAAGGCCTTACTTTAGACAGCATTTTGATAAGGGAGCTGCCCCTTATTACTTTGTATGCACTGTCATTTTACATTTTTACATTACCTTTGCAAGGCTTTTATACTTTTAAGATAGTAATTTTTCTCTACTATAATTCTCAATTATGTAGATAGGTTGGCGCAGTAATAAATCAGTTATGCTTGATCTTGGGCTGAATATGGCCAATATGGCCATTGTTGATTTTCTCAACTTTAATAAAATCTCCAACACTCTTTTTGATTTCTTCTTGTTATTTACAAACGAATATATACTAAATTTTATTTAAAAAAAAAGACAAATAAAATTTTAAACACTTACTTTAATGAAAATTAAGTAGCATATTGTGTTTTTAATAAAATCTGTTATGCCTTTTACTTAAATATTTATCATTGACATTGAAATAAAACAAATGTTAACTAAAAGTAAATGACAAGCGTTTGTGTTAATGTATAGATTAATATAGAGTCTGAGTAAATTTAAAATTTTATTCGACTGATAATAAACTAAAAGTTTGGGAAAATAAGCGAACATATTTCTAATATTAACATTTTCCCTATTTTCTTAAAACATCTACAAAATTAAGTCCTTATCCAAATTTCCTAATAATTGTTTTGGTTTCAGGTTACAATGCCGCGGCTCAGTGGTCGTGATGGATTGTCAGAGAAACGGCAGTTGGAGTGGGAGGCAGCCCTGGAAGCTGCGCTTAGGGAGATCAAGGCACCAAGTCCAGAAAAGAAGCCGACTATAGTTCAAATAGTGATTTATGAATCCTCCGTATAAAATCAATTATACACTATCTCGAACCTATTAAATCTCTGTAAATTATTGAATCTGTAGACGATTCTAATGCTAATGAAATCGGCATACTCATTTGGGACTTACAAATTGCTAGAGTTAATAAAGTATTGTAAAGTAATGAGGCGAAACCCTTCGTGAATTCCTGCCGAATTCTTTTATATTTCAATTATGTGAGCTCACGGACGCGGGCGCTGTTCCCTAGCGTGACATTTAGAGATTACCGCATTAAACCTCGAAATTAAAGGTTGATCGCTCTACTACATTTCTAAATGTTAAATAGCAAATTAAAAAGAGAGGAGATGCGTCATGTTTTGTGAATTACAAACAAAAAATATCTAAAATCATGAGGTATTTATTATTCTCTTTTACTAATGCAATTTTCCATTAATATCTATTGTTTACTATATAAGGTACAAACTTAGATCTCCAGTTTTACCGATTCAAAGTAGCCTGCATGCACTGAAAAAAGTTTTCTTCTACAATATTACAAGAACGTAAAGTTGTTTAAAAAATAGTTATTCTAACAAAAAACGATTTATGTGAAATATAATTTTTGCAGCATGTACTAAGCGATTAGTAATATTTACTTTTAAAATCTAGTTAAAATACATATTTTAGTGTTAACCATTGCGTAGTAAGCATTAATAATGCGATAGTTATGCATACTGGAAGTCTGTACTCTTAACAATGAGGTTTGTTGTAATAAGTTTGTATTGTAATGTTAACTCTTTATTTTGTTATGACGGACGACGAAGGGGCACGGCGCGGGGAAGAGGGCGCGTTACCTCCCGTGCGCGTGCGGTGCGCCCCGCCCCGCTGGTCATTGCTCATCGGCGCATCGACGCGTCACCCACGTAACGACATGCACTGCGCGGCGCGCCCATGGAGTAGTATAGTACCTACTCCATGGGCGCGCCTTTTTTCCTTTCTCATTCCATTCATTTGCATATTTGTCATACCGCAACAACGTACTTTACTATCTCTTATTAGTTTGTGCTGTATAGTGCCATTGTTAACCTTTCCCGAAGGAAACCCGTTGAAAAAATACCTATAATGGATGAAGAAATAAATAACCTACTTACAACCTGGGGTCTAGAGGCCTACATCGATATTTTTGCAAGTAAGTACTTATACCGAATTTAAATTATAAACACCTAGGTACATAGGTTATATTGCGGATGCCGGCAGCGAGGCACCCGCCGAATAGTCACTAAATAAAACAACTTGTATTCAATAATAATTAATCTAGGTATTCAATGCTTTTACTGGAATTACATAGGTACATACATTAGACTCGACACTTAGTCGATTGTTAAATTGATAAACAAAGGATTTGTGTTAGTTTAAATTCCTAAGTACATAGTTAGGTAGGTACCTAATTTATCTTGCTACTATGTGGGATTTGAACAATAGATAATAGACAATACCAACCGCTCCTTATTATGAAAACCTATTGTTACTAAATACTAAAATCAATCGGGGGTTTTTCCTACATATGTACATACATACATAAGATCACGTCTTTATCCCTTACGGGGTAGACAGAGACTTAGGAAACTAATAACTAAAGGCCTCATTTAGCGAGTTGGTGGACATAGGTGGAAACGAGAATTAAATAGTGATGGGTTGCTAGCCACATCGGCTATATGATTTCCGAAATATTAGCCCTTTCTCTCGATCGCCTCCTACGATCTGCACGGAAAGAGATGTAGCTGGAAGATTCTATGCTTTTTACCTAGGTACCTATGTATATTATTTTTTGAATCATGATTTCTTTATTTCAGAAAACAAAATTACCGTGGATATATTAGGATTGTTAGACGGTCCTCCAATAAAAGAATTATTCCCTGTAATAGGAGACAGGGCAATATTTACCAAAAATCTCGATAATTATAAAAAAATATCTCAAAGAGATCTGGTGAGTCCATGCCTAAGAATATCTCACATAATTAATTTATTTAAGTACTAATGTAACTACATGGTACTACTAAATCCTACCTATTTTGCATCCTCCAATTAGGTAGGTACTTCAGTACTTTTTTCATGTTTGATACTTAGCCTAGATAGACAGACACACAGATAACAATTATCTATTGGTAGGTACAGCTTTTGGAGTAAAACTGATTTTTGCTAATTTTTTTGCATCGTGCCTCTGTGTAGCAGTGGTTAACACACCAGCCTGTGTTGTGACATAGGGCCTCGGCGGCTTCTATCCCTGGCCATATCAGTTTGGAAATTTATAGATTTTAGTTAGCCTGGGTCTTGGATGTTTATTTATGTATACCTATTATACTATTATATAACATAGTAACCATCTGTATATTAAAAAAATTAGCTTAAGTAAGTTTTTATATTATTTTTTGTTACAGGCTGTTGAGATGAGAGATTTTAATGCAAACATTTCAGATGATATTTCAGAAATAACAGATTTTAGCAAAGTCTCAGAAATGGATTATGGTGATAATATATTGTCTACAAATGTAGATATGTTGTCACAAAAACATCGTGACCCTTTTGCCGATATAAGCATTATGAATAATGTGCAGGCTGCTTCTGATTCACAAATCCCACTACCATCATCATCATCATCACCTATTCCGTCTTTTAGCAAATTGGAAAGTTCAGTAGACCAGCAGAGTTTTTTATAATTGACCACAAAAGATTTGGTTGTCAATCAAAATAAAAAGGTATGTATTAACATGTATCTCCTAGTAGAGAGTAGTATTGGGTCATAATGATAACAAAATAGTTATTATTTATTGATGCTAAATATTTTCGGATTGTTTTGTTTCAGAAATTGTTGGAGATGCTTGAATCAAGTGTTGATGGCAGGGCTATACTTAGCTTACATCGTGAAGAGGGTTTGCTGAGTAGTTGCTCAAGAAGGAAGATTTGCAACATTATCATCAAAGAATTACTTGGTGATGATCCAAAGACGACAACAACAATACCAAGTTCCACTTTATATGATATGGCAGTTCAAATAAAACAGATTTTCAATAAGGAGAACATTAGCACATATTTTATTCCATATATAAATAATAAAAAACTCAAAATTAGAAGGTGTGCAAAAGGAAAACTATGACTGTTTACACAATAGAAAACGAGAATATCGTCTGGCTGAAAAGAAAGTCATTGAGAAAAGTGGTACAGATTCTTCATCTAAAGAAGATACAACAAACATGGTTGTTGTAGAGACTGGTGTGTAATTTTTTTAATTTAATGTTTGTATGTTTTGTTAAAATTCATATTTAAATTTAATTGACTAATAGTTTAAAATATTGTACGTCCAATCAAGGTCTGCCCTTGACGGTGAAACTGGTAAAATAGTGTGTTACCTATTTAATACCTGTGTTCAATCTGTAAAGTAAGTAAGTATAGGTTTGTTTTAAATGGATGTACTATTTAATAAATATATATTTATTTTCAGTGGATGTTTCTGAAGACATAGATTGGATTAAAGTTTCAACTGAACCATGGAAGCTATTAGAACAAAAGTGGAAAAATACTACAAAATATAACCAACCACCTTGCATTCTAAAGGACCACCTCCGAAAGCTTTCAATCAAAATGTCAGCTTCAGAAATGCTCTGTTTTCTAAGGTATTTTGGTTTATTATTAGATGACTTGATACCTTCGTGTGACCCACTTTGGGAGTTGTTTGTACGTTTAAGGAAAATACTTGATATTGTAACTTCTACTAATTTGCAAATTGGAGAAATTGAATTACTTCAATGCTTAGTGTCGGAACATCATGAACTATATTTAGAACTAAGTAATAAGACATTAACGCCGAAATTTCATTTTTTGACTCATTTTCATCATATGCTACAGAAATTCGGTCCATTAATTTTAATCTGGTCCATGAGGTTTGAAGCTAAACATCGGTTGTCAAAATTGTCTGCAAATGTGTCAAGCAACAGACGTAATATTTGCAAAACTCTTGCCATAAGACATCAACTAAAGTTAAATTATATGTTTTTAGATAAAAATATAAATAAATCCGTGAAAACTGGACAAAAAATGCCAGTGAATGATTATACAAAACAAATAATTATAAATAATTTAAATCTTAATGTTTTACTGGTTGAAAAGTGTGACTGGTTAATTATTAATGGAACAAGATATAACAGAAACTTTGTGTTAACTTTAGATGTAGTCAATGATGCCATGCCTGTCTTTGGGTCCATAGAAAATATTTTTATATGCGACGATAATATTGTTATCTTTGAAATAAGTACAATTTTTGAATCTTTATATTTTGATGAACGATTATTTTGTTACGTTGTTACAAAAAGTGAAAATGTATCGGAATTCTATTTGTACGACAAACTTTATAGTTATGTGCCAAATAATTTGTCTTACAGTCGTGATGGTAAAACAATGTACGTTACCGTAAGAACTCCTTTGTAATAGTCTGTCTTTGGGTCAATAGAAAATATTTTTACATGCAATGATAATATTATTATCTTTAAAATAAGTAAAATTTTTGAATCTTTATATTTTGATGAACGATTATTTTGTTACGTTGTTACAAAAAGTGAAAATGTATCGGAATTATATTTGTACGACAAACTTTATAGTTACGAGTATGTGCCAAATAATTTGTCTTACAGTCGTGATGGTAAATATAATAAAAAATTAAAGTTATATTTTTTAAGCTTTTATTTTTTAATAATACTTAAAACTTAGGGTGTAACAAAAATGCCGCAATATTACTTAGAGGGATTATTTAGCTCATAATACTGTACAACTTTCCCAAAGGGACAAGTATAAGATATCGTCCCATTGTTTTTGGAAAATGTGCAGATTTATGGGCTAAAATTATTCCCCTAAGTAGGTATATTGAATGCATTTTGTTACAACCTATACATTCCCCACTACAAGAACAATTGCAATAATTACAATACTTATTGTTGTCAAAACAATAATAATCAGTTACATAAACAGAAAAAACACTTAAGGTTACTATACTTCCTGAATAAATAAAATTTCCCACTACAAAAACGATTGCAATAATTACAATACTTAATGTTGTGTAAACAATATAAGTCAGTTACATGAACAGAAAAAAACATTTAAGTTTACCAATCACATTATTAAAACTAAAATGTGGCTTGTACATACTACGATACGTATTGTAAACACAACGATATTGTACTTTTATTATAATCATCTATTTAGTATGCTTAACGAGTCTTTTGGATAAGGTGAACATGACGCGCTGTGCACATAACGGTATGTTCTGTTATGTTCACCAATTCGATTTAACTAGATTAAGATAGTAATGTTGACAAAGTGTTTTGTCGTCACATATAGAACAAGACAATATCTTAAGGATAACGAGATTCTAGTTTCATGTACCAGACATTTTTATCAGTGTGCATAGTCTTCCATGTCGAAGAACAATTTGGTGCATATTGGGCTAAAATGATACATATTATTTTTGAATTGATTTATGAAGTGCTTAAATTTTAATTCTACGGACTACGATCTCGCCGCGTGCATTACATTAACATGACTCATCTCCTTTGTATCCAAATTGAAGAAAAAAAATACAAAATGAATCTGTAAACTGAGTAGACACTCCGTTCATCGTTGTGGTATGTGGCATGCGTGCCAATTCCGAAAAAGATGTGACGAGCTGTTTGTGTGCATTGAACTGTTTTGTTTGACGTTTAGAGTGATATCTTCGGCGGCGCATTGTCTAGACACAGCATGTGATAAAACAAATATAGCTTAAGGCCGACGTACGACTGTCACAACTGACAATGAGCAGCGTCATTTTTGACTCCTAATTAATGATATTAGATAATTACTAGTATTGGTGCAAATTTCACATGCATAATAAAGCTTGCTAGCCTGTATTTATTTTTAGTCCAATCAAGTCTGATATTTCCATGTTATGATATCACAGATGAGCGCTAATCCTTATGATATTTGGCCACAAAGTACTTTTGTAAATGATGTATGCTACGATTATAGACTACAAGTACCTACTAAAGTTCACTGTATTGATAATTTGGCATGATTTTAGGATAGCAAATATCGATTGCACTGCATTTTACGGTTTATTAGAATGTAAATAATATCTGTAAATTGAAAACTAGTATTTCCATATTCTTCCATTGACTAGATATATGCAGAAGTGAATCATGGTGTATGTTTTGTATTACAAAAAGTTGTAGTATTTGAATATTTCTATTAGAAAAGACATTAAAATAACTTGTTTTGTACTTATCTACATATGTGAGTTCTATTTTTCTCAAATTGAGATGCAGATAAATCTCCATTTAGTTTTGGTTTAAAAAACGTTGGATTGAAAAAAAAAAACGCTGGATCAATAAATTGCCATTTTTAGATGATTTGTTTTATTGTTTTCCATAAACTTACCAAACACTTCGAATTTTTATTGAAATATATCTGATTGATATATCGAAATTTAGTGATTGTAGTGGATATTTTAGACCGGTTGCTTCAGTATTAAAGTGTATGTAAAATTTATAGTAGAAAATTAACTAACCATATCGATTAACCATATCGAAAAAAAAAATAACACTCGCATTACCTACCCTGGTTTGTGATTCTATGTGGCAAACCAAAAATTATTCGCTCTACTGGTAAACCACACTTATACTCCCGTCTTTCTACTTTACAGCGCAATAAAATATATACCAATGTTTGCGTATTTAAATAATTTATCGTGTAAACACGCGTTTCCTACTGGCCAGTAGTAGCAAGCTAAACAGCTCGCGATGAATAGAAAATGTTCATAATTCAAGTCTTTATTGGCCTCTTAGCGTACAATAATAGATGGCGCACAATATCTTGCAGCTGCCAGCATTAATGTATTATTTAGCAGGAAAACAGATTTTATAGTCTAGAAGAAAAATACCGTTAAAATGAATGACAAATTAATTTAGCGAAATTATATTTTTTTAAAATTAACATTTATAGTTTTTTTATTCAAATTTTATAAAGTGCCCGTAACAAGTTTCATGCTCCTATCACTGGTTTGATAAAAATGTACTCTAATTTTGTTTTGAACAGTAAAACAATTTTCCTTTATTACTTTATTAAGAACTGGAAATGTCCTAAAACAATAACTATGATTTTTTATAACTAATTAGGTAAACAGCTTAAGTACCTAATGATAATTATTCTTTTACGGTTCTGGAGGTAGTTTACATACAAAATATCTTGGGATAAAAATTCCAAATATACTCACGCCAGTGTTCATATTTTTTTGAATTCAAAATCTGACTCAGTACTATTGAAATACATACAGTCAGGATCAGGAAATAAACAAATGAAACATTGCACTGGTATCTCTTCGAGTGGTTTATTTATTCAATCAAATAAGTGTATATAGACAAAAAAACTCTAAACAGTCATCGTTCTCAGTATATAAGAAGAATAAGTTCATAACATTCATCAGTCGATTTATCAAAGTAAGAAGTAAATATACGACACAAAGACGCACCCAGTAATTTTCCAACTCGGCCTCATTTCATTTCACAAATGTGTCAATTTTCGTGATTCCTACTGAGCTCAGTAATGTTGATACGTTGCCACATTTCCGTGTTGAAAACAGTGCTGGAAATGGTCACGAATGTTATATGTTTTTGACTTGATCTTCCTATGAGCCTATGACTTTAAACCATTTTGGGATTGGATCTTTTAATTGCAAATATTGGACAATCCTTAAATGACTGAAAAGAAATCGAAATATTGGTGGCTGTAATGTAAAGGAAAATAATTTGACTCTGAAATTAATTTACTTCCAATGAATCGATTATTTTTATTAACTTTGCACGCCCAGCGGCCTACCGGTGACCGAAAAACAATTGAAAAACTATTGTCTGCGCTTGCGACGTTCAAAGTGTTAAGTACATGTTTCAATATTCTGGTAACGGATTAAATGTATGTTTATAGAATCACAGGTGTTAACAACTTCAAAGTGCTTTTAGGGAACTTCATAACAATATTCTCGATACATTTTCGTTAATCATAACAAAAAGATTAATAGCATCTTCAATGTCCCGAAGAAGGTTGAATGGCAATAAAACCATGAATTGCCTGGTATTATATCCAGGGACGTTCATAATTTTGTCTTTTAGAAAATGTAAGTTATCATAATTCTTTCCTTTAAGAAACTGGTTATCACCTTCATCCGAGGGTGTTTTCTTGCCTAATTCTACTGTTTTACAATTACAGTATTAAATTTTAAAAGCACCCCCCAACCACTCATATTGAGAAGTTCGTAGTATTTTTTGTTTAATGTTATTGACATGTGGTCCCCTGTATATTTATGTATCAATATATACACACGCTCTTATCTTACTCATACCAGAGAATACCTACTATACGCCCGCCCCATACTCTACACCGCAGAGCATGGCATTCTCATCTCTCGGGCGACGCGAGCAAAATTTTTCCATGCTCTGTGCTTTACACTCTCGTTCTCTTACCCACACAATTTTTACATATACTCGTAGATAAGTTACCGTAGGAAAGTTTCCATATGAACCAACCCGATTTTATTACCAAACAAAAAAAAGAAACAAATTACCCGATTACCTTCCTAATTAAGTGATTGTTTATAATTTCATATATTTATTTCTTAATTACATGTTCATAGATTGTAAACAACTCTATTCTGTTATTACATAGGAATATTGTTCAAAATAATTGTACAGTCGAACTTATAATTATGTTAAACATCACTAATGATATTAGTATTTTCGGCTATTTATTAGGACTTGGGCAGTCACTTTTCGTTGAATAACACGATAAAATGGAGAGAAAAAGCATTGAATCAATACATTTTGAAAAATGCTTACGTAGAGTTAACAAAGTTCTTCGTATATTAGGAATGAACCTAGATGAAGAAGACATGGATAGATCTTACGTAGAAGTTCTACGGCACCGGTTGTTCTTCTGTTTTAATTGCCTTTGGTTCAACAATGACATTATTTTTGAGATCGCATGGTTGATAGACAGTCTCCTCATTGGTAGAAGTGTTATAGAGATTACTTACTTTCTCCCTTGTCTAACATTATGCATACTTGGAGACCTAAAAGCATACTATTTTGTCAAACACACGCACGAAGTTAATGATGTGGTTAAAACTTTAAAGAGGCTCCATGCCATTTCTGCTGAAACTAAAGTTTTACGAGATGGAACGGAAAAAGAGATTAATAAACAAATGAGGAATCTTAATTTTGCTACTTATTCACTTTGGCTTTGCAATTTGTATGGTTTGATAACATTTGGAGTGGGACCAATTGTGATAATAGCTTTAAAATATCACGAAACGGGTGTAATTGAATTGGTACTGCCTTTTCTACTATGGTATCCATTTGATGCTTCAGATATTAGGATTTGGCCTTTTACTTACATACACCAATATTGGTCAGGTAAGAAAATTTTGTGAAATCACGGCATTTTTTTTTGGTATGAATGACCTGAAATCCGCCCAAATGGCTACTCAAGAAGTGGTACAGAGCAGGTAAAAAATAATAACAAAAAATTGTTGATTCTAACTAGTATCGGAGACGATCCGCTTTCAGTTGCTAGCCATCGTTGTAATACGTACCTATTGTTAGTGTTGTTACGAATGTAACTATTACTTTTTTTTGTAACAATTTTAGGTGCTAATGAAAAAATACAGCATGGGGGATAGACGATAGATTCTAAAGGTTTTTTAAACTACTCATTATTTACAGCCATAAATGCAGTACTTACGGTGCTTGGACCAGATAACTATTTTGCAATGTGCTGTACATTCATACATCTGGAGTTTAGGAACTTACAGTATGACATAGAGAAGATTTCGATACAGAAAGCAAACTTCAACAATAAGAAGCTGTACAGAACTTTTTCTTCTGAGATTGTGACGATCATAGAACGTCATAGGCAGCTAATACGGTTTGTATAAACACTTTCGTGCTTAGTCGGAGCTAAAATAGTAATGGACAAATCTTTAGCGACTGTACATACCTTGGTCTATAATTGAGAGAGCGAGAATTTGGTGTGTGTGTATGAAAAAACCACCTATTTGAAAAAAATATTTTTTCATATAAAAGGTACAGTGGAACATATAGAAAAGTATTCCATCTTAGACAAAACAACAATTCTTTATTGCACCAGTAAAAATATATAATAAGGAAATTACAATCATATATATGTTATGTTATATACAATATGCGGTATAAGGTGTAAGTGGAAGAAGAATGTTTGTAAACTTTTCTCTATTTATCGTATTTATCATTACAGATGCACTTTTTTGATATGTAGGGCAAGCCATGGAAAACACCTAAGTCTTTCCTTTATTACTCCCGGTATAAATATAAACTTATTAATTTCTATCTGATTTCAGATGTATAGAGATGTTGGAGACAATATTCTGCAAATCCACATTATTCAACGTGGCTACAAGCTCACTTTTAATTTGTATCAGTGGATTCAATGTCACGGTCTGTTTATTTATTTTAGCTATAATTTGCACTGGGGATCCGTAGGATTTTCTAGACTAACGTAGTCTTATAGAAATATAAAAAATATTCAAGGCATTTAAGCGTGAAGGGATAGGATATTCATAAACCATTTTTTTCTTGAATGAAAATGAATATTGTTATTTTCATAGCAATCTTACTTCAAAATAATATTGCATCCTTAATATTGTTTCAGACAATCGACAACTACATATTGAGTATACCATTTTTAGGATTCCTCTCAATGGGCCTGCTTCAGATATACTTATTTTGTTACTACGGTGACTTGCTTATGCAAACTGTACGTACCATTGTTTTTATGTACGATTTTTTCATTTGATCTTAAACGTTCTGAAAGTGCATCTTTACAAAATAAACAAATGTTACAGAGTATGGATGTAGGCAATGCAGTGTACAACTCCCAATGGTATGTAGCTAATGCTGCTGATATGAAGGATATGCTGTTTATATCAATGAGGTAATTCAATTAAGAAAACTAATCTTTTAGCGCTTTCCCGGTTCTTTTCTCAGCTGATTGCTTCGAAGCCCAGGGTCCGCTTTCTTGCCTTTTCTCCTCCACTTCACCCGGTTTTCGGCATCCTTATCTGTGAGACCATTAGCACGCATATCGTTTACAGCGACGTCGAACTAGCACTTCTTAGGCTTAACCGGCCCTGGTAAAGGCGGCACCCTTTCTACCCGGCCCTGGCAAAGGCTGCATGGCTAGATACTTGTTCCTAACGTAACTAGCCGGTTTCCGTAAAACGTGGCCGTACCATCGTAGCCGATTCTCCTTAAGCTTATCCGCTATGTCACGAACTTGAAGGCAGCTCCGAGTGGGAGTTTCTTATGCGGTCTTTTCGTGCTATTTCACACATCCAACGCCGCATCTTCATCTCCGTAACATGCAACCCTTGCTTGTGCAGCTCAGGCACAGGCCACGTCAAACAAAGAAGAGATTTATTCGTGCCAATATAAAAAAGTAACGCCAAAAATTTAACATACTTTAGGTACAAAAGACATGGAAGTCATCCCAAAAGAATTCAGTGTGTTTTATAGTCAATAATCTGTTACAGGTCCCGAAGACCCTGCAAACTGACTGCGCATGGGTTTGCTGTAATTAATTTGAGCACCTTTGGCAGGGTAATTTAAATAACTATCTTAGTATTTTATTTAGTGTCCTTTAAGCATACTTTGTTTAGTTGTTTCCAGTTTGGTTAGGACATTGTAGGCTTGAATCACCTGATAGTCTGACAAAAAAGATGATTCCGTGCATCGGAAGGCACGTTAAGCCGTTGATCCCGGCTGCCATCTGGTAGTCGTTAAAGGAACCACGTCAGAGGCCAAGAGGCGGTTCCGAAGAACTCTGTCACTAGGGTGTGCATGGTCAATTGTCCTTAATTTTTTTCAACAAAACAGTTCTAAATAGGTATTGATTAATGAGAGACGAGGTGAAGTGTACACCGTTTCTCGACGACTAAATAATATTAACAAAATATAATTACTTTATACATATACTAAATTAAGACTTACTTAGTTCTTAACACGTATTAGTCAGCGACGCCATGAATTTGCAATTAAGATTTACTTACATTTTTTAAATATTTCATTGACCACACCACGTCGCAATTTGGCTCCTATGCATTTCACTAAAGGCTGGTAGCTTTTTTAACGTTACCTTGCAGTTTTGTTAAACCACAGATTACAGAATATTATCCTAGTGATGAATTGACTCCAAATGAAAATAAATTGTTTTTTTTTTCATATGCACTTACTAACCGCTGTTATTTTTCACTAATAACATATATTCTTTTCTAAATTTCAGATAATTGGAACTGCGTGGTCTTATTTTGCTCTACTTAAAACAGTTTACAAGTAATAGTACACTTGTAAATATTTAGTGTTTTATTTTATTAGCTCTAGTTTATTATAGTGCTTTCAGCATTTACGTTATTTAATAAATAAAATCAATTTAACCATTTTAAAAACTTGCTTTTTTATTCTAGACACCATCCAAAAGATTTATAGAAATTAGTAACATTCATTGGGTTATATTAAAAAAAATAGCTAGTTGTCAACTAGATTGCAATGGCTGAGGATAGAGAAGGTTGGCGTAGACAGAGAGAGGCTTATACCTTGTAGTGGGTAGTATAAAGCTGATAATGATGATAAGATTAAATTAACTGAAAATATCATGCACCTGTTACTTATTTATTTTAACTCTACAGTCAATATGTCAAGCGTATGCCCAATTTGGGATACTACAATTACCTTTATTCTCTACATAAAAACGATTTCAAAACGCTATTGAAAGATTTCCTAAATAATTTTATGTTTAACTGCTTGCGTGACGATATCCCTCTGCTTTGATCCCTTAATCGCATATTACGACATTGACTAGATGGTAGAGAATAATCTATACTAAAGCCAGACATCACATGCCATACATTACAATACAACAGAATTCTACCCTTTAATTTTTTGTAAACATCTACAAATCTAATAATATTTTATTGGAACACGAAACCTGAGATGAGCGACTACGACTTGACAAATAGCTCGTGTATTATCGTATATCATCGTGTATGTCGTATATCGAAAATAACACAGTGGACATTAGAACAAAAACCGAGAGTATATGGGACAACAACGCGGCAGCGCTAGTATCAGATAGCGTTCAGTTACATTAGTAAACGAGATGAGGTTCCTTTTGTTCAATGCCCACAGGACAAAGTTAAAATTAAAGTACACAATAACATCATATTACCTCTATTTCTCTGATATAGCAATTTTTGGTTGCAACCTGCTAAATTGGTCATAACAATTGGTTTTTTCTTTGATGACTAGCCACCTGACTGAAATTAATTTCCACCAGGATTCGATTGCTGATAGAATCTGCCAACATTGGGACAGACAGTTGTAGAAGTAAAATTAGATCTTTATTTATTTTTATTACCTATTAAGACAATGACACTCATGGAACTCTACATCTTGCCATTACAAGAGTTTCAAAGTACCTAAGTATAGGATGAAATGAAAAGTTCAACCTCTACAACAACAACATTTTCAACACCTTTTCTAGTTTTCTTAGCAACCTGTTAGACCATCAATTTCCAAATTTCCACAAAAACAGTTCATAAAAATACTCTATCCTAACATTCAATTAATTGTAGTTAACTATTTGTGGCTATTTTAAAATTAAATAGAACAAGAAATGTTTTTTATATTTTTAAATAAAGAACGGTCGAAGTCGCGGTGACGTCAATGTTTACGACTATTAATCGGTAAACATTCGCTGAACAGAACAGTGTTTGCATTCAGACATATCTGCAGCACATGTAATGTCAGTAACATGAATATACGAGGCACGCCCCTGCGATAACAGAATATGCACTGCCCCTTCGATAGCACACACCATAAATAAAAGTGGTTACAGACGTTTCATATGAAAATTTCATTAAATCTTGTCTCTTGACTTGTGTCATTCTTGTGAATGTGGTGTACATTAGGGAAGTTCAAAGAGGTAACAAATTCTCAAGTTTCGCATATTATCATGGTGAATAAAATATTATATTACCTAGATATATCATTTGGAATTGAAATTGCAATATGAATCTGCTGCAGTTGCATGTCAGTATTGCTGGTGACCATTGTAAAGGGTTTGTAATAAATGAGTTTTCAAAAATATATCGTTTTCTACATGCCTGACATTTAACAGCAGTAAAACATGATTTTAGACAGTCAGTCACACAGTAAAGTATTGGTCTAGCACAAAAATTATCTTCTGTAAATAACAATGGAACAGCGCCAATACGGGGTGTCGCCTTTCTTTCAATCCAAAATCCATGGTAATTTGTTTATATATAATAAGATATTTTTTACAAAACTAGAACTTATGTAGCTTAAACTATCACATTCGTACATAACTTGTGTACTGTTAGTATTTTGCAATGACGCACTAAACACGTTGTTTATAGACCGCAGATGTCTTGCGAGCTAGTAAAACAATTTGAAAATTACCTCCGACTGCACATTACTACATTGTAGTCGCTCCTGGCTTAATAGCATGCAGTTACAGATATTAAATGTACAATACAGGCTGAAATAAAACATTATACATTGCGGAAACAAGTTGTCTTTGAAAGTTTCTGTGATTCGCGTAAACTGACGAAGAACAACAGGTTCAAAAAATACTCAGTGTGTACCGACAAGTTACATACATATCACTAGCCAAAACATAATGTTGCTTGTTCAAAATACAGGTATTAGGAAGTTGTAAAATTTCATCATCATCATCATAAATTAAATAATAGGCTTTTATCTGTAGTAAAAGTAAAATAGTAGCTATAGTTCGTCTTGTTCTTCGCTTTCACCCTGTTCTTGTCTAGCCCTTCGTAATGGTATCGTACTCCTGCCAACAACAAAAATAAAGCTTCTATATTTATATGTTGATCAATCAGAAAGGTACACGGGTTAAGGACGAGCACAGCCATACTTTTAATAATGCATATTTATAACCCGAAATTCTTATCAAAATTGATTTATGATATGTATATTAATATTCACTAAACACAAAAGTAATGTATTCAGCTTTACGGCGTTACCAAAATAATTTAAGCCATGTAACCATTATGACTGGTTCGTACGTTGCTGAATATATTATGCCAAGTAGAGATTGGAATGATATGTTAAAAGTTTATAATGCACATGAAATTGATGTAATAATTTTCTCATTAGGAAGTTTTCCAAATTGTCACTAACGCGAATCAAGAGTTATTATGAGCTTCCCACCAATGTGTGGCAAATTGACTATTTAGTACAAAGCGATAAGGCCTCCAATTGTATATTATGCCTCAGACTGCAATTCCATGTATGCAACTTCTATGGTGCAATAAAGTATTTGAACTTACATCAATGATTCACTTTCAGATTATTTTTCTCACATTAAGTTTTAAATTCATAGAAATATGAAATCGTGGTTTGACGGCAAACTGCCATTAACCTATTGTTAGGTGATCCGAATGACACAAAATTAAATTGTATCAATTAATCACGTTACTATTAAAAGCCAATCTCAGTCATTATTGTTAGGAAATGATAGGCGTGTCTGTAATTAACAGGGGCGGGCCAAATTGGTTTAATTGTATACGTGTGGACAAACGATGGACGAAAACTGAAACCAAACTGAAATCTGATCCAGCCTGGCTCGAAATAATTAGTTTGTTTTTGGTTTAAGTTTTTATTTATTAAAATATAAAAATACTGTCACTATGTCCCGATATAACTAAATGTCTTTATATTTTGTCTACAAATGATTATTGAACTGACAGCAACTTGCAACACTCATGGTAAAAAGTGGTACAAATTAATTAAGATCGCCGTTCATTCCTTAGACGCCTTTTGCACATATCAAGATAAGAGGATAATAAGGAAGTGGATGAATAAGTTAATACCTACCAAGGATACGTTTGTAGCGTTTGCTTACCAACATATTTACTTGATACATCTCTAAATCACATAACATTTATGATTGATGACACCAAATGTTAACGCACTTATATAGACACTAGCTTTCGCCCGCGGCTTCGCCCGCGGCTTCGCCCGCGTGAGATTGATTGAACAGTGCTTTTTCCTGGTATTAAAGGGTACCTTTCATGTGTCCTTTTCAATATTCCTATATACACATAGCTATGTGTATGCGAAATTTCAGGAAGATTGGTTCAGTAGATAGGGCGTGAAGAGGTAACAAACAAACAAATATACAAACTCACTTTCGCTTTTATAATATTAGCTGGATATAATTTTCCTGCCGCATACCTAACCAAGTATTCGTGAATCATGAAATATTAGGGAATTTATTTGATATACCAAGACATTATTTGAAAGTTGTATTTGTAACCGAGCTTTTAGCGGGTTTCTCAGATCTTATGGAAACAAATATTTCCTCTCGTAGTAATAAATAACTGAATATGAACCGAGTGTGTGCAAGCGCGGAGTGCGGAAGACATTATGGCTGATCTCTTTGTTGTAATCCTTTTGTTATTTGAGGACTTATTTTTAGAAAAGATACGTAGTTTTTATTTTAGTAATTTATACGACCTGTCAGACTTTAATTCCATTTTGGCATTAGTGCAATTTAAAAACATCACCGATCTTTGTCTGCGTTTTTCCATCGCTGGTGGATCTGTAAGATGCAAAAGGCCTGAATGTATTGAGGGCCTCAATTTTTCTCTCTAATTTCGCTACAAAATACGATATAATCTTTATCAGGCACAAGAAGTATACTGCTTGACATAATATGCCTCCCTCATAGAGTCCAATAGATTCATAGATTCAAAGCGACATAATAACCTATAAAAAAAACGGTCAAGTGCGAGTTGAACTCGCGTGGAGAGGGTTCCGTACAATGCCAATGTCAGTTTTTATATTCAATTGTGGTATGTTAATGAAAGGATTATGAGATGCGAGTTAACTACTACTATCGCTATCTAGTGGTGTTTTCCTTAGTTGGACGTTTTATATTAAATTTACCACTTAATTGTCAATTGATAGAATTCTTGTAGTTGTTTTTTTTTCCTGTAATCTACAGGCAATGAACTATATTCCGTATTTTTTTTTTTCAAAATTTTAGGCTCAGTAGTTTCGGAGATCATTGGAGGGGAATGGTCAATTTTCGTCTTCTTTCCTGAATAAAATGAAAACTATTTATGTTACAATTATAACAAAAATATATTTGAGATCCTCATAACGAGCTCTTTCATTTGATATATAACACGGTAAGGTTTGCAAAACTTTTTTTTAAATCTTGTTAGTCCCCCGAAAATGACGCTTATTTTAAAAAAATATTTATTTTCTTTGCACATCTGTATTTGGGTCACAGGATTACGCCATCCTACCAATTTTCATCAGTTTTGGTCCAGTAGGTTCGGAGAAAATTGGCTGTGAGAGACGGATGGACGGACAGACAGACGCACGAGTGATCCTTTATGAGTTCCGTTGTTGTACATTGTACGGAACCCTAAAAAGTATCTAATCTACAACTACGGATAAGACTTTATTCGTATTAAAGGAAATGAGTTCATTTCAAGTCGCACTTTATACTGTGCCACTGTTTTCGGGACATTTGGCAGCCTGTTGTCATTTATTTACTATTCATTTTCAGGTTACCGGCTGCAAACGGAAAAGCAAGACTGGTGTTAGTAAAAAGATGACTGCTAACTTATTTTTTATTTATTTATTTTGTTGAACAAAGTCTTAATTATAATACAGTTCAAAATAAAAGGGTGGAATAAATTTTTCGCAACCGCCAGTTGTTCCAAAATACTAATTTGTCTAATATTCTTCTAAATTCTACGTTGGTAGTAAATAGATTGGCAAGAATGAGTTCCATTGGAACTTCCAGAATACCCACAAACTTGTTACTCATTAGGGTAAATTAACTTAGACCAAAAAGACCTATTACATAGCTGAAAGCATGTATAATGGCGGAAAGAAAATTAATAATATTTTTAAGCTCTCAGTAATAGGTATTTTTCTAAATAATGTTTTTGGTACCTTCCTTCTCTAACTGTTCTCTCAATTCAAATGTACTTAGTACCATAATCATCATTACAGTACCTAGTTGCATTGTAAGCTGTAAAACTTAAGAACAGTGTTCGCTAAACGCGATGTCTTAATTTCTTCCTTCAAGGGGAATAAAGGTAAGTATTTATAAGATTTGGCAATTTTTATAACAGGCCGTCTGCCTATACATTAATACACCTTTTTTACAAATGGAAGTGCTATTGTCGGTGAAATCCTCTACTTTTCGAATCGACCTTACATTTATCAAAGTCCCTTATTTTTGTATTTAATAATCTGATTGTAGGAAAAGAATGCAATAAATGAATTGATTCGTAGAACTCCAAAGATCAAATAAGTATCTACCTCTGCGAAATATCAATTATAATATTAACAAACATACGTTCGAAATCGATTT
Organism: Apomyelois bistriatella; assembly: GCA_947044815.1. NCBI lineage: Eukaryota > Metazoa > Arthropoda > Insecta > Lepidoptera > Pyralidae > Apomyelois > Apomyelois bistriatella. The sequence continues at coordinate 8,739,551 of OX345693.1, forward strand.
TGTAAACATTCGCTTTTGGAAGATTGAACATTTAGTTAGGTTTTAGTTGTTTTGATTATTTGTATAATGGAAATGAATACATGAAGTGGTAATTTCCAACCGCCTATTTTAATTTACATTTGTATTTTGTACAATAGGTTAAATAAATAAATTTTCTTTTAAGTTGTCCGTGATATCATGAAATCTCTTTTGTTATATGTTTTTATTTATCTGCGACATTAGTATTTTAGGGACTAGCGGCTTTTTAGATATTGCTCCAAAAGTAACTGTACATTGTACATACAACAAATCAATCTCTGCATTGTTTGAATTATAACTCAGTGACACTCTCGCAACTAAGACGAATCTAACGACATCGCATTTATGGCGATATTAGTTTTGATCGAGGGAATATGGAGATCATAGATTAAAAAAAATTGTCAGATCGCACGCGATTTCCTAATTCTTTGATTGAGATGGACTAACTTACATACATATATACATTAATCTTCTATACTAGCTAAGCTAATAGTCAAGTATTTAAAAAAGTTTAGTACATACCTAAAAAATAATAAAAATAAAATAAAAAATGTTTTCTGTACCAAAATAAAGTTCGCGATTTGGCATAACATAGGGCTCTATCTTTTATCGCTTGTATTTGCTGAAGGAAGGATAAATATCTTGTACTTCATATTATAATATCGGAAAACTGCAATATAACAATTTTTGTTTTCATTTATTTTTATTTAGTATGTGTAAATTATATTATATTATTTTATATTTATATCTTTGTGTGTGTATATTTATTTACGTATATATACTGCGCCTTCGCCTTTTGATTTGTCTTGGTTTTGTTTTCCATCCACCCTAAGGTTGACTGGAAGAGATTGCATTAGCGATAAGTCCGCCTTTGTACCTTACCTAGTTTTTAACAAAATTATGTATACATTTGTTTGGTGCAATAAAGAGTTTTTCTATTCTATTCTATTCTATTCTATAATATTTTATTGCGGAATGGTTGTTTACCATTTTAACCGCCATATTTACTTTATTTCACATCTTTCGTATTACATATAGAATTCATTTAACTTTAGACCTTACTACAATTTCTTGAAAAGTGATATTTTTGTAATACTATAAGTATGTCAGTAAATGATAGGATCACATTTTACTTGCACAGAATTTGTTATAAGGTATCATGTGTCGAAAATGGAAAATAAGTCACCATAAAGATCGATATAATAAAAATATCCTTCTGAATAAACTCCTGGAAGATCTAACAATAGGTTGAACGACATTTTTTGAGATTTTTCCTGACATTTATAAATGCTACCAAACCCAACCAAAACCACAAAAGAAAAAGCCGTTAACTAATTTTCGGGAAAAGGAAAATGCGAATGTATCCTACTTTGATGTCAAAATTCACCACTTTAATAGTAATTATGTTGTCAACTTATTTGAAATAAATTATACATATAACATCTTAACCAAACTTGTTTGTGTAACTATCGCAAACAATCACGCAAGGGCAACTTAAACGTTCATAGTGAAATATACAACTTACACTCGTAAATATAGTATGATATATAATATATAGCGTGTATGAGAAATAATAGTTTGGCACGCATTAGCCGTCACGGATGATTTATCCTTGCCAGGGAAAATTAAAGGCAGTTTATTTTAGCAATAACGCTTATTAAAACAATAACCATGAATGTTTAGGCGCTTACGTTTTCGCCGTCTACGTTAAGAAATGAACAGTATTTCCAAGATCATTTAAATACAATTTATCTGTCCTATCAAGTTTTACGATCACCTGAGACTTTTTAATATAAAGATAGGCTTATAATAAAAGGAGATGTAACATTAGATATATAGTATATGACCCAGATGGCCATTTAGTACCTACTTCTGTTTTTACATCTTACTGGGATCACAGAGCAATGCGGACTTCCGACACAGATTACACAAAAATAATGGCATGATTTCGAATTACAATGTAGAGTCAACACACATTCTACTATCTCAAAAAATAATGACCCGAAATAATGAAACTTTACAGTTTTCTTTGGACTGTGCAATAATTTTTGTGATCTGATTTTACTAAATATATATCTGCAGACAAATGTACATACACACATACACTTATGAAATACGTCTACGAAACCCTTGAAGCATATAGCTGTAATAGAGTTAGTTGTACTTACAGCACTTATTCTCATACATAATATTAACTATATTACATTAATTAATTATATTACTCTATGACAGCTACTCACTTCAAAGGTTTTTTGTAGAATATTTTAGTCTTATCTTACAAAGAAATTCTTGGTAAGATTTTCAATTCAAGCCTACAAAAACACTTCAACATTTTCCAAACAAAGTTTAATTAAGAGAAAAGAAACGCAGAGTAGCAGCGTAATGGCTTTTCCCGCTATTTGCATGCGACGCTTTTACTCGATTTTCAAATTACTGGTTCATTTACTTTTTTTTTGTAGCTGCAAACATTTTGCATTTAATGAAAGTTTATCATATTCGGGTCACGACGTTTGACACAGTTTCAGTGTTTTGACTTCGTTTAGCCATCACCCTTTGAGGAAATAAAGAGAAATGCGTATTCATCGTTATTAAGTTTATAGATCCGTCGTTCAAGGGTTAGTCGACACTTTTATTATCTTCGTGTATAAAAATAGAATAAAAAATAATGTGTCTCATAAAGTTTACAATGAGCTTTGTATTTGAAGTTTCCAGTATTTGTATCTTTGAACTTAGATATTTTTCGCTTTGGGCAAATGAGAGCTTCTTAAGGAGATTAATTCCCAATATTTTTTATTTTGGGCGCATGCAATGTTCTTCCTGTAAATAAATTATGTACCACAATAATAGAATATAGTGTAATGTACTAACCTTCGTACAGACAATAATAAAAAAATAGAGATGTTTTTATATACCTAAATAAGAAACGGTATCCGTGACCTACCGACAAGCGCCCAGTTCTTAAATTTTAGGTAGATTGTGACCTATTTTTAACGAAATGATATTTATAATAAGATATTATTTTACTAGCAAAAAGATATGCCTAGATTAATAATTCAATAAAACTTTAAAAATTTCTCAAGGGATATTTATAACAAAGTACTCATGTAAAAGTTACAAAACAATAATTAAATATTTTAGGTAAATCCGTAACACGTAGATATAAATTTTGTGGATCTAACACCAACAAAGCTTTAAACAGGATATATGGCGATATGGGCTTTTAAGCTCCATTGCATTTAGCTTAGTCGTTAGAAGTGGGCGTACATCACAGTTTATGCAAAATGTAATCAGTAAGAATCCCTATTTTTACCCGATTTTATTTCGGTAGTATTTTCGGAGATAAAAATCAACATAGATATTTAAGAAATCGCAATTTTTAAAACTAACCTTGTTCATTTTCAGTTGTATTGCCATTACTAGCTTTCGCTCGCGGCTCCGCCCTCGTGAATTTCCCTCGGGAACAGTGCTTTTTTCCGGGATGAAAGTGTTACCTATGTTCTTTTCAATCTCCTCTATGTGTATATTAAATTTCAGGAAGATTGGTTTAGAAGATAAGTCGTGAAAAGATAACAAACCAATATACAAACTTACTTTCGCATTTATAATATTAGTTGGGTTAACGTGGGACAGAGCTGTAAAAATACGTGATAATTTAATGGCCACTCATATGTTTGAGGCATTTATTAAATTCGTTTGTATCTGATTTCTTATCGATTTGTGTAAGCACACGAGCCAGCTAACGATATACGAGTACACTATCGCGATGCGTGACACAAGACTATTAATCTTCATCCCCTACAGCTAGCAACTAATAGATAGGTCACCATCTATTCCTTTGCAAAAATAATACTTTACACCCAACCCACCCAAGTTCACACAAGTAAAGCGGTTCCTATATTTTTTGGGTCACGAACAACTTACAATGAACTTCGTAGGCAATATTGCTGAGAATGTAGTAGAGTATACCTATCTATATATAAAGAGACCAAATAATCGAAAGAAGATACTTATATACTTAACGATTTCACTATAATACCTATCTAGTATTAGTACAGAAGTTCAGATTTGCAACTTGCAGGGGACATGAATAACGTTAACGTCTCTATCGGAAGTCCATAGTAACTAAGCATCTAATATTTAATATTTTAGGTACATTTTCCTGTTTCTCACCATGTCATCAGGAAATAATAAATCCTATCCAAAAGATACTGTTGAAAACAAACCTATTCATAATAGTCCCGTAATGAACTGTTACCAAAAGTGTTATAACAGGGATAACTTATTCTATGTGTTTCAATTCGTTACATAAGTGTGACAATATATGAACGAATTTTTTACCGATTTATAATTATTAACTTGTTCTTGGCAGACAACAGTTGCTAGTGTTTATGGCAAGTGTCACTTTTATGTGTCCTCAAAAATTGGGAGCCAGCCAGTGGCAGAGGCGTAGTGTCCCAAGAGCGTCCTGCCTATAAACTCCCAGATTTGTATGGCTTACAACTTGCAATATAAATTTCACTCTGGCGCCGAGGTTAAGGTTTATTGCGGTCTCTAAGAGTACTTCTTACTTGTTTTGATGTAAAGGAAATGACTTCAAGCTTTCGGAATCTGATTTTATTTATTTAAGTTAAACTTTTAAACCACAAAACTTTAAACAAAAAAGCTGTCGTCACAGCTTTTTTTTAAATTTCTTTCTTTGTATTTGTTTCCAAAAATTAATAATTTGACCCCTTGTTAAGGATATAATTATATTTGTCAAGCACACTCATACACTATACCTACTTAGTTACGAGTATACTCGTATAGCAAACGATAGAGATTGAGATAGTTCTAAATTAGGTAGTGACCCAATAATACTATACATAAACAAGACCCAAGACCTAGGAAAATTTGAATGTTATTTGGCAACCAATATCCAAAACAGAAAGTTCTCAATTAGGTTGTAAGTATGTCTTTTTTATGTTTGTTACCATATAACTCCGTAATTTTTTGGTCGATAAGATATATGTAGGTCCTTTCAATTTGTTTTCATATCAATTATATTACAATCGGAGAAGTCAGTTTTTGTTTTTTTGGAAAAAATATTATATTGACTTAGTTTCATATAGTATAATTTTTTTCAAGCGAACAAAACAGAGGGTTTGCTTATGCTAAAAAAAATACATTGATATTTTGACTTTACCAAGATAATATTTAGTAATTTTAGAAGAATTATGAACAAATTTTTACATTATAATAAAAATGTTACATCAATACTACTTATTTATGACTGATAGGCAATATCACTCAAGAAACTGTTTTTCCTGCTGAGGTGTCATTCGTCCCTATCTAATAGTTTCTAAATTATTCATGAAATCATAAGATGCTGAGAGAAGGGTCAGATAGGCAAATATTATTCATGTTTTTACGGATTTTTTTGGGTTACATGGCAAATTTAGATAATAGAGTTATATAATGACATATCGACAAGCAATTTAACTATCCATAGCTATTATTTCATACGTTTATAGGTTTCGTTTTTTGCTTTGGAGCCCAAAGTCTGTTTTCCATTTTATTTGTCTCCATTTTGCAAGGTCGTCGGCATTATGAAGCATCTACTTCTTTTTTCTTTGTCCACCTCATATACCAGTTCATATAGTCGAAACCCATTGTTTCATTTGCGCCAGAGGTGTCTATTTCAGGTCGTCTGCATAAGACATGCTTTCCGTGTGTATCTCTTTTTCAATATTTTACACACATGTGGCTGATCGTCTGCCTTCACCCTTAAGTTTTCGGGAACATGAAGGATTTGTATAATAAAGCATCCAATAAAAATACAGACAAATCCAATTAGGTAATCAGAACGAAGCCTTTGCATCACAATGTTGTAATTTTATTCGTAAAATCTTTATAAGGGTATATTACGTTATAAAATTTTCGTGAACAGAATATCACCAAATATTTGTTTGTTTGTTATAACTTTGTACTAAAACAAAAGTGAATACAAAAGTATAGATAATAAAACAAAAGTACAATGGCGGACTTATCCAAGAAAGGGATCTATTAATTTATTTGATATGTCGATACCTAATACTACGAAAAATAGATAGAATAGATCAAGTAGACGGCTAGGCTACTAGAACCAAATATAATACTACTAATAATAATAGAAGTTTAAAAATATGAAAAATTAACATCAACTTTAATACCACGAAACTTATTAGTGCTTATATAATAAAAGAAGCTTTCTAATCAGAGAATGACTGTTTAGTCAATATACAGAACTTTAAAAAAATATATATTATAAAATAAATTTAACTATAATGTAAAACTAAAATAAAACAATAAAAAAATATAACAAATATCTAATAATTGTTCTTGCGGCATAGTGCCAAGAACTTTGCTGCATTCCCGCGCTGAATAAATACTGCTATTCTCTGCGCTAGAAATGAGCCGGCTCTCTTGTCACCTGAAGCGTCGACAAGCTTGAGGACAAACCTTTGAAAAAAAAAATATACTTGGTTCCCACTCCCCTTTTTATATTTACTTATTTTTTAACAAGGTTATTTCCAGATCGCCAACTAGGAAAATTTATTGAGTACCTACATAGTATTTTTATTTAATGCAAATTGAAAAAAAAAAACAAGTATGTACTTTTATTCCTACAGCTCCTGTCCTGAACGATCTCTCTTATAACCATAACGCTTGATAACATTAAAGTAAACGAGCATTTGGTAACGATGCCGACGAAAACATATTAGTACGATTTTTTATGTTAGTACAAAAGATATGATAAATTATTTTTCTTATATTAAGAAGTTATAGAATAGATAAAGTTATATACAAGTAGAAGCTAAACATTGTAGACATATATATTTTACTTAATGAAAGTATGTAAGTATAAGAGAAAAATTAAAAAAAAGAATTGTCTGTTTTATTTGCCTGCCTATTTGTTTCAGGAGAATTCGCAGTTTGTAACATTTGCTCTTTATTCCGATAGGCAAGTAAATTAATCCATTGTGATAATATTCTAAATATGAACTCTCCCTGTTTATTTTGTTTATCTACAAGTGAAAATATTTACCCATGGGATCGAGTTCGAAACCTCTACCTACATGCCTTTAGGCAGTTTAAAGTTTCATGTTGGAAAATATAATAATATGAGAATAACTAATACGTTTTGCATCTGTGGTCAAGTTGTGGGTTCAATATTTTGTTTTGTTGTTTTCAGGTTGGTTAGGAGATTGTTGGCTCGAATAACCTGATTGTCTGATAATAAAGATGATTCTGTGCTCGTTGGTCCCGACTGCCAACTTATGGTCGGTAAAGAAACCAAGTAGAAATCTGAGAGTTCCAGAGAGAGAAAGAGAGAGGGAGAGAGAGAGAGAGAGAGAGTGTGAGAGAGAGAAAGCATTTAAAAGTGTAGTCTCAAAAATAAATGTCTGCCGTATAGCCTACACTGAATAATAATATAAACGAATGATTCAAATAACAAATGGCTAAAAATTCAAAGCTTGTTTTTCACTCTGACCCGACTAGTGAAAACAAATAACTAACCATTACCACAGGATAGACCGAGCGAGCGCACCTAGAAATGTGCTGCAGTTGGGTTGCAGTGGTAGTTACATATTTCAGCTGTCCATCTACCGAGCACTAATGTGGAGCATTGAGAATACAGAGTACGTTTCCAGTTACAAATCGACAAATGCAAGTTTAAGCGTAGATATATTTTATAAGTCCGCTTCAATATGAGATGTTTGTAATATAAATTATAATATATATGAATTCCAAATTATATTGGAATTTTAAAATTGATAAATTCATAAAATTTAAGCAAGCCTTATATAAACATTAATTCTATGCCACAAATAAAAATTTTGCCCATATTTTTTCCGTTTATATGTCTCATCATCGTGTAAGAGTAGAGCCGTTCACACTATTCTATCGAGTTCATGACAAGTTGAAATGAGATTTCTCGATGTGTCCAACTGGGATTCGATCGTGATCTTTCATCGAGTGAGCATCATGTTTTATTCGATATTCTCTCATCAATACTCGATTGGATAACTTTAATATATTTGGGACACGTTTGTGAAAACCAGAAAATGATAGTTCTGTGATTACCTACTCAAATTCGATTTTGATGAATTGATCTCATAGTAGCACTTAAAAAATATACTTTTAGAATGTTTCAATTTGCAAAAATAATTTTAAAACCAAGGGAATAAGTAGTGTCGTAAGTAGTGCTTTCGATTTAAAACATTATTTTTGATTGACCTACAATCCTATTTATTTTGTGTTAATTTTTGTTTATTTATTATTATATAACATTTTTGATAAAAATGAATGAGTAAAAAGACGTAGTAAATTGAACTTGTCTTCTTTACTTAGGCGACAGATATCATAAGTTTTTCTCGTAAAAGGTTCTCAACCAAAGCACTTTACTTGTTGTAAAATCCGTATTCAATAAGTACCCATTACGTGGTATTAAAGAAAAATACGAGAAGTTGTAAATTTATCGAAAAAGTTCGACGTGCTATTTATTTCATGAAACTTACAAATAACCTTACTCAGAATCTTGAACTGGAAACTCGAGAGAAAATGAATAAATTCTGTATCAGTTTTATAAATGTTACTAAAATACAGCAGGTAAAAAATATATCTACAAACTTGTACATCTCTGCAAACATTCGCTTTACCTACTTATTTTCTTTAAGATAGGTATTTAAAACAGCACGGAAAATTTTGAACGAAATAAAAATTCCTTGCTCTTTAGTTCCTGTCATAGCTTTTTGTTCTATTTTACAAACTTATGCCCTTCCTCTAAAATATGCCGATTTGAATTAAAAACTGGATTCCTTAAATGCAATGTAAATGTAATGGAAATCATGAGTAATATGTATGGAAACATTAAGCGCAGCACGACATCGGTATGCACAGTGAACACGCAAATATACAAAAAGGTCTAATCAGGTCAACTATTATATTTACTTATTTTTTTTAAATAATGATGTATGCAAACTATAACAAATTATATGGATAACAAATTTAACTTACAGGTATTAGGATTATAAAAGAACTTCTTAACTGGTTATGAAAAGCAGTTTCGATGGCGACTGAAGGAAGGGGTTATGAGATCGTAAGTATTGTACTTTTTACTTACCTCAAACTTATTAGATACATTATGTACAGTGGCATAATACAGAACTCGTGTAAGACTGAAAAAAATAAACTTCATAAATTGACACCGTTATACATACTCTTTGATTGATACACAAAAAATGGACCAGTATAAATTAATTAATTTTTAAATATAAATCTCGCCATCGCTAATTTATTCTTGGTGAAAAAGGAAATGCCACTTTCAGCCAATTTTCGACGAGGTAAAGATCATGGCACGTTATTAAATTTACGAAACTTAAGTATGTACAGATAGCTTGTAGTGTGTGCTAGTGCTGGTCTGGAGCTTTGTGCTTTGGAAGTCATGTTATTGTCCCACTAGATAATAGTCAATTAGCCTAGTCAGATACCTATAAGCAGCTGGACATATCTTCAACTGTCTTTATATCCTGTGATAGTAGGTATACATACAGTGATAACATAAATAATCCTCTGGTCGGATGAGTTGGATCACAGCTTTTTAATTTTTAAACTGGAGTTCATTTATTTCATATTTACAAGAAATAAATGATTATGATTGTATTATCATCATTACCGTTTTTTCATGTATATACTAATTAAACCATCCAAATCCAAGCACCAAAATGTGTAGTTTTTATGTTTATCTTACCAAACGTGTAGGAATCATCTAATTTTTTCACTAAATAAAATTAACCCTTAGTCGTTGCTTCGCGAGCTATTCGATATCACACGGCTATATACTTAGATAAATGAAATTGATTTATTGATTTATTTGGCACTCACCTTTTTCAGAAATGCTAATGGCCATAAAAAACGCAAAGAAGAGCAAAGAAAAGAATCAAAATAATGAGAATGAAAATTCCCAAGAAAATGAAGACAGAGATGAAGATAAATTAACGAGTGCAGAGAAAGCCGTAAGAACCATCAGCAGTTCAAATCGTAATGATAAATTTAAACAGGACAAAAATGATCCCAACCAGAAAAAAATAATTTAAATACTTATTTAGCAGTTTCTTTATTTAATGTATTAATTTCTAAATAAATACACAAATCCCCGGCACTTATGGTTTAATTAAAACATTACTTATGCATGAAAACAACATTTTAAAGGTCAGGCTCTAGTAATTTTGAAGATTTCATATTTAATACATGAGTGACTTTCCCTTGTATTGACCTACCTGTATGATAATTAAATTAAAAAATTAAATATGCATACTAACCGGTAATAAGCGGAGAGGTTTATGTCTAACAGTAAGCAGATTTTTAGAGTATAAAGTCGTGGTGATACAGGCTCAAGCAGAGGGATTAAATTTAGGATAAGCATAGCAAGAGTATCGACGCGACAGAGTATTGGCGGAATGCCAGTGAATGCCTCCCCTATAAAAATAAAGTTTGAGACGTACCAAACGTGTAATCTGTACATATAATAAAATAGTAAAAACATTTTGTCTGTACATTTAGTAATTTTGACTGAAATGGATAGAGGGACACTTTAAAAGAATAAGAGATTTTTTTTGAATTTTTTGTCTGTCTTTCTGTCTGTATGTATTTATGATCACGCTTTACTTCGAATGTACTGAACCAATTTTTTAAAACTTTCACCAATTGTTTTATTTTAACTCGGAAGAACATCTAAAGTTTGTTTCATCAAAATCGATTCATTAAAAAAAGTTATCGTGATTTGAATGAATAGCAATTTCGATCCAATGCACCAAATTGGATAATTCTTTTTTTGTCATGACAAACCGAGATTCACGTCCACGCGCACGAAGTCGCGGGCTACAGTTAGTATAAAATATAATTGCCGCTATTGCTGTCTTATCAGATAATCGTTTGTCGTAGCAATCTTCATAGGTAGACCTTAGAATATTATGAAAGGAATACGCATTTCGCTTTACAAGTAGAAATTATCATAAAATGCCTAACAAAATATAAAATGCGAAATGATGTTTAGTGGATACTGTAAAGTTGTAAGTATGCGTTGTGGTTAGATATCTTCTCTACCTACCTCTATTAGTTAGTGGGTTAGTGATAACTGCTACTATAAGTACTTAGTGTGTAAAAACTGAATTAACCAACGAGCTGATTTGGCTTTGTTGTAGTCGGGTAAGAATAAAAATATTATATCATAATGGAGGAGTAGGTTAGTAAAATACTATTCATTTTGGAATATGTGTACCCAATACTTTAAACAGTAATTTGTTTCCTTTGGGCAATTTCAGCGAATCTTAATGCTGGCTTGATAATTCCACCCCATTTCAAGGTTACCGAAAATAGTTTGCGGAATTCAATGTCAGCTGTTTGCTGTTATATAACATACAGCAACTTATCGACTGCCCAAGAAAAATTTTTTTTATAGCTTAATGTACGAATGAAATCTAAGTACAAGTGTACAAACATATAGATTTAAAAAAAATGCCTTTGCGCGCGATTTCCAAATTCTTTGAGTACAAATGTAGATATCTTGATAGATAGAGAGTGTAGATAGATAGATATAAGTATAAACTTAGATAGACTATCTATACCTATAATAGAATTTCATACCTAAATGAAGAAAACCTTTTAAAAACGCGTTTGATTTAAGTATATCTTAACTGTTATTAAATCTACCAATACTTAAGAATCGAAGAGTTTAGACTTAATTTTTTATGTTATCCTTCTTAATAAAAATTCTAAATTATTCTTCTAAATTAATTCTGAATACTACCACTCACCTAGAAAAGCATTGGACATCTGCTTACAAATGGTTTGTTTGACGATATATTATGTCAAGTCTAAAAATTCATATTACTTAATTCCTAAGCAAGGGCAGAAGGCGAGGTAAATTAATTGAAAAAGATATAAATTAAAAATAAAAATTATATTTTATCAAATTTCCGCATGTTGTCGTCCAAATAAAATTTGGCCACAAAGTCAACACTCCTATATAATATTATGTGTATATCAAGCTCAGAGACCCGCACACACAGTGACAAAGACCTTTCGTCGGCGAGATTAAGTATAGCTCATTTAAAACAGACGCACACAGCCTCCGCATCGTGAGATATTTCTGTAATTTAGATAACATAATTTAGTGCGTTGCCAAAATACTCGAAACCGTATTTCAGTTCGAATTAACAAATTCAATTTGTGCTCAATGCTAGCCCAAACCCGGCTTAACGAAGCATTTGTAACATAGAATTTGGAATCGCGCGCGGGCAATTTTTTTTTAAATCTATGATTTGTAAGCATAGATTAAAAAAAAAATGTTTCCGCGCGCTACATATTCGAAATTCTTTGTTTGTAAGAAGGATTATTGTTTTTATAGGATAGTCTTCAGTTATTTGAATATATGCCTGACAAGGTTGAAATTTACATATTACATTTTCAGAATTGTATAAATGTATTATTTAATTTGATAATTTAATATAAAATTTAAGCAATTTGATTAGACATTTTATATGACACGTACCTAAAATTATAATTAAAACCCGTTTAAATAAATTATTAAGTACTTATTCATCTGATTTTTATAGGTAAATTGCAAAGGTTATGTAATCTCCGGATTAGAAATAGCAATCCCTTTCTTTCTAGCGTCGTATAAAAGGTGACTAAGAGAATAACAGAGGTCTCAAATTACTTGTGCCTCTGTTTTATTTGTGTTAATTTCCACTAACAAAACCTTCCTATGGAGTTTCGACGTTAAGCAGACCACTAGTCCTAAAAGAAAAGCCAAATTTTTAAGAGTGGTAGTGGTAGTTTTAGTTGATGGAACACTTTAAGGCAGATTTAGGGTCCAATTAGAAAAACTGAGATAATCTAATGATAGTTAATATAGTTGCCAAGAGTCGTTATTTTAATATCGGAAAAAAATATGATGACAACGGTAATATACTTTAGAATATATTGAGGTAAATTGGAACACTAAATTTGAGAGTTATGCTCATGAGTAACAACGACGTACTCTAGGGTCCATCGATAAATATGACAAGGGAACTCATAAAAAATAACAAGCTGTCCATTATCATAAACATTCAGCGTGATTTATATACTAAGGCTGTTTTGTGCGTGTCATTTCGTGTAAAAAGCGTTTCATTTCTTTATAAAGATATCATGCAATATTAGTTAAAATCTATTGACTTTACTATATTCTATTACTATTACTAACTATTCCATGTTAAAATTAAAACACGTCATAATACAAAACCACAGTCCCAAACCCAAGAAAACTTAAAAATAATACCACCCAGTATTTAATTGGCAAAATAAATCTGATTATCGATTGAATTTGAGTTTTTATTTATATTTCCACGAGTGGCTCTGTGCATAACTTACTATAAACAAGTAACGTGATATTCAGAGATACGCGCGGCTATAAGGCACAGACAAGGGAGGAGATACTATGCTTTAGGGATGGAATTATGTAAATATTACTTTATCCTAACATAGAGGTCTAAAAAGTCCTGGAAAGCCACGTTGCTCTATGTTTCTGTGCATTTTTTGCCTTTGAATTTCGAAGTAAAATATCTACATGGGTTGTATATTTCGAGCAATACGGCCTTCGTTTCCGGTAAGAAAGTTGTGTTGCTCGAAGGTTGTATACTACTGAACCACCACCCATGGACGTAATATACTAACATATATAGTATATTACGTATAACATGTATATTATATTTTAGTATATTACGTCCATGCCACCACCATAGAAATTATACTATGCGTCACCACTTACCACCGAACATAAAAAAGGTAGAAAATATTATCTGATTAAACTAAAGTCAAAATGCTGGCACTATTAAAAGAAAAAAATCCTGTCAAAACAAAGCGAAAAATTGAAGTGTTTACAAAAAATCTACATTGGTACATATAATAATTTAATGTAAAAATAATCAAACATCAATTTTCTTTACTAATTATTGCAAAATAAATTAGAAATGGAGGGAGAAAAACTAGAAAAACGTCGTCTGCCTAAACTTATGGCTTGCATGACAAAGCAGAGTTTGGAAAACTTGCGAAACAAAGCTTTGTTCAGTTTAGACGTTCTTGATGCAAAGGGAATCAGAAGGTTTGTCTTATAAATATTTATATGTGTTTATACAAGTGACAGTTTTATTGATTTATTGTTCTAGGCCGGAACACCACCCATTATTTGCATAGGGCACTATGCAAATAAGTGATACGTAAATTTGTTTAGATTGTCATAGTACTCTCTTAAATTAATACCATATGGCTTAAAATTAGACCTTGCCAGGCTATAAATTTTCCCGTAAGACCCTACAGCATGAGGTTCCTTAGAGGACTCAATAAAATCTTAAATATAGAGTAATTTACATATATCTTCCGTAAGATTCAGGAATATACAGAATCATATGATGTACAGAAAAAAGAATCAAATCCGACAAGTAGTTAGCTCTCCAACAAACAAACTTCAGCTTTATTATATACCTAAGGTAGTTTAGATAACTTCAACTTCACCACCTGTTATGTGAAAAGCAATATAAATTATTAGTACTATCATTGGATCGTTATTTCTCTCTAGAGACACATTACAACCTCACATAATATGACACCAAGTAGGTAGGTATCTCAAAGGTGAACCGCGATAAAGTTTTTAGGGGCTGCATGAGACGTAAGGTATTCTCTGACGTCATTGCCATGAATGTGGATTTATGAACCTCCGTGTAATATGAAGCTACCAATTAGTTGAGAGTTAAGTCTCTCTAAGTGCTAATAAAACTAAGGCCATTTTTTGTCTGATCTGTCTATATTAATTTTGTCAAACGTTCTAACAATAATGTTAGAGTTTTTTCAACACTGCTTCTCAGCCATTGACGTACTGAGCGTTCTCGCATGTTATGTATATGTAAAGAAGACGAAATAAGAAACCCAGTTAAAACTCAATAGTCACTACTATATTATTCACTCATTACAAAATTGCATAGGTAGGATCAATGTGCAAGTGCATGCATAGCATATTTATTATCTACCTATATCATTTAGCTTTCATGTTAATTACTCGTTTGTAATGCGACATAGGTTTTAATTGTAATTTATTATTTTGCATTTTAAATACACTTTGACGACCTCTGTGGCCTAATGGTCATCATATCAGCCTGACATTCTGAAGTTCTCGGATTCGATTTCCAGTCAGGTCTAGATGATTTTATT
Source organism: Apomyelois bistriatella (assembly GCA_947044815.1). Lineage (NCBI taxonomy): Eukaryota > Metazoa > Arthropoda > Insecta > Lepidoptera > Pyralidae > Apomyelois > Apomyelois bistriatella. Next base: position 8,754,836 of record OX345693.1, read on the forward strand.
TTCCAGATTGATATGGGACTTTGACGTTTATACTTATTTGTATTTATTATGAAAGTCAGTGTGATTTGTCCATACTTATAATTATTAATTTAAATATAAATATATAGGGACAAATAATATAATAAACATTTTAGCATTTAGTCCGTCTATTGTAATCAATACATATAATAAGACACTAAAATGAGAGTGTCTGTACATTTAATATTTTTCAAAAAAACTGATTGAGTGCGATTAAAAAAGAGTAATAGAAACCAAAAAAACAGTTTTTGGAATTTTTGTCTGTCTGTATGTATGTATGTCTGTCTGTCTGGTACGTTATAACTTCAAAAAAACTCAACGGATTTAAACGCGGTTTTCACAGTTGGATTACATATAATTAGGAGCGTTGTCAAAACTTTATTTCGTTAAAATCGGTTAAGGGAAAAAGAAGTTATGGTCGATTGAAAATTTACTTCAAACACTGCTTCAAAACTTTTAATGCGTTTACTTACGTTTAATTTAATTTAGATAAGGCTAGGATTTCTACTTTATATTATCCATATCAATAAAGACGAAAACACGCACTGCACCTATTAATCTTAATAAAATAACACATTGAATTTGATCGATGGCGCTGACTTACTTTACAACTCGCTATGGTTACGTTTTCGCATTATGGTATAGCAGATTGAAATTAACCCTAACAAACCTTGCGCTTTTGCCGAAAAGGCTGAGTGGCGTCAAGCCCTCGCCTCAAACCGTCCCGCTGTAAATATTAAAGCTCTTAGAAGCTAATATTGTAGGTCATGTAAAAAAAAACCCTAACAAATTAAAAAATTTGATGATCTTTGTCTTTGTGGTTCTTTTGGTTTGGTTCTTTGGTTGTTGTCTATTGATTGGTTTGGTAAATGGACGGTTCGGTTCGCTATTATTAGTTGTCTTGCTTGAATTGAAAATTGAATTTGTTGTTTGACGGAACATATGATCGTGTCGTATATAAGGTGGACACAAATCAACTGAAAATATTTTAAGGGCAGATACAGACCACCATACTGAACAATTTTTCCAAATAAACATATCGAAATACGACATTTTATTTTTCACTCTCCATACTGAACTAGATCAGCTGATACCCAATTTGTATGGGAGGTCAAAACCATTTTTTTTTTCGTATTTGACATAAGTTTATTTAGGAAAGTTGTTCAGTTGAGTGGTCTGAATCTGCCCTTAAAATATTTGCAGTTGATTTAAATTCACCTTATATACTTAAAGAATTTTAATTATTTTAATTAATGCCTAGGAGGAAACGATCTAATCTGTCGCATCATTCCAGAATAGCTAAAAGCAGAAGGTTAGCTAGATCTCAAGAATCGAATGCGGATAGACAGATGCGACTCGATGAAGATAGGCAACGCCATGCATTGTCTCGGTCTTTAGAAACATCTTCTGACAGAAAGTCTCGGTTGTCCGCTGACCGCGAGCGTCTTGCGTCAAGTTTACCGAAACTCAAGGTTTTAGCGTGATTTACACGTCATATAACAGTGTTGTGCATCAGGATGATGCTACCACCTACCCTATCGAGTTTTTGAGTTCATTGGCTGCAAGTGGTCTTCCTGCTCATAACATTACCCTTAAAGTCGGCGTTCCCATTATGCTCCTAAGAAATCTTTTTACGCCTAAACTATGCAACGGGACCCGACTCAAAGTAACGGTTTTGCAGCGCAACTTAATACAGGCCGAAATTCTCACAGGGTGTGGTTCAAGCGAAACGGTGTACATACCTCGAATACCACTCATCCCCAACAATTACCCCTTTCATTTTAAACGCACCCAGTTTCCAGTTGCTGTATGCTTTGCCATAACGATAAATAAGTCGCAGGGACAAACCCTAAAAGCAGCTGACATCGACCTAAGAACAAGTCAAAAAGATGTTTCTCGCATGGACAACTGTATGTGGCTTGCTCGCGAGTCAGTAGCGCCGAAAATCTATTTTTATTAGCCTCTGAGGGAAGAACTGCTAATGTTGTCTACAAAGAGATTCTTTGAACTTCTCTGAAACATGATATTTGTTTATATTTGAATAATGTCCTGGCTACTTCGATTGCGTCATTTCATTTCAATCTAACACAGGTTACGCGAAAAGCGACCTACACGCGGGCGGAGCCGCGGGTAACAGCTAGTACACAATAAATGTATTTTTAAATAAAATGTTTATATGTACATTTGTTTTTATGTAGGTCGGCAATATTTTATTAGTTATATCATAAATTCAATTTTTTTTATACGTTTGGCATTAAAGCATAGGGATAATGCTGGATTATTGATTTTTGATAGGGATAATTAAAAAGTTAAGTTTATACAAATTGTTTTATTTCAGACGCAAACTTCCCTTGCATGAGTGTCTGATTCTGGAGCTCAAAGAATCTGGCTACTCAGAATCCTCTGACTACTTTCAAGATCTACTTTACGATAATGCGCAATTGCTAGCCGAAGACGATATTGGTATTGTAGTCGATTTGCGAAAAAAAGACGATTATTTGGAACACATTGCACAAGGTCTCATGAGGGCAGAAAAACACAGAGATAAAGGTTAATATATAACTGATTGTCCTTTGTCGCAAGCTGCTTGAGAAATCTAGATAAAGATGTTTGATCCACGCAGGATCATACGCAGTTATCATGATCTACCTTTATTTATTTTCTTCCAAAAGTTTTAACTGTGCTAGTTAAATATTGTGTTGTTTTTTACCCGATACGTATTTAAGTATATGGAATATTAACGTTGATACTAGTTCAAAATGAATAAGAAGTATGATAATTACGTAAGTAAGTATGACACATGCCTATAAAATTTATTTATACCTACTTTTTCTTCTTACTCTTCTCGGGGCATAACGGCTTTAAGGACTAATAATATTTATTTTTATTCATACTTTATAAGACTTTCTATTCAAGATTTCATCCAAATTGAGTACGCAAAAAGGTATGTTGCATATATGCCAAAACGGTTCTGTGTCTAATACATTTTAAAGTCAGTAAACGTACATTAGGGCTGCCTGTTTATTTAGGATGTACGACTATAGCTTAATTACTAAACGAATTCTAAAGAAAATCGATAGAAAGATGACATGATGGAGAAGGGTATAGTTGGCTGGTTTGTTTTATCACGTGAGTATTCAAAGCCAAAGGTCCCGTGCCAACTCGGTAGACTTCTTCCGCACCATTCCACATCACACATTTTCATGTACCATGATTATGTAAATAGTATGCCTTGCCAAATTAAACTTTAATTTTTTTTTTCGTGACTTAAATTTACAATTCTAAAGATATCTAGGGTAAATAAGTGGCCCCAGGTTTTGTCTGCCCCGTAAGGGACGTGAAAATATGTTAATATGTATAAATGCTCAAGAGCTAGAGCAAGAGCTAGTATTTTCCTATCTAGAACAAATTGCTGTATTAAATTACGCAGTGATACCTTATTCCGGACCTCAAGGTTTTGCTACCAGCTTTGATCACCAGTCAGGCAAGATAGCTAATCACTACATAGTATAAAACAAAGTCGCTTTCTCTGTCCCTATGTCCCTTTGTATGCTTAAATTTTTAAAACTACGCAACGGATTTGATGCTGTTTTTTTTAATAGGTAGAGTGATTCAAGAGGAAGGTTTTTTATGCTCAGGCGAAGCCGGGGCGGGTCGCTAGTTAAATATATTTTGAAGTTTGTTAATTTTGAATTTTGATGCATGTTAAAATATTATGTAAGTATGTAATCTCAGAAAAAAATAGCAGAAATTTTAATTTAGGTGCGTTGGTAGGCACTGTTGTTTTATTCTGTGCTTTGGGATAGATCCATTTGTATGGTTTGCCCATAATATCCATATATAATTAAGCATTAAATTTGAACTAATGGAAACTAAATTTCTGATTACTTACTCTGAATATATTATTATTAAATTATATTATTGGTCATCAGGGGAAACGAAGCAAGAAGCCTTGCAGCTGTTGAGTCTGGCATTGTTTTATTCCGAAAGAGGAAAAGGGATTCTCTGGCTCGCTGAAAAATTCTTTCTGGCGTCTATTGCCGTTGCCAGCCAGTTTCTCCTGGACGGAGGCCGGCAAAAAGGATGCTGTAAATACCATTACGCGAAGTTCCTACTTGACAAATGTAAGGAATTAGTTTTATCAACATCATTACATTTCAACCACAGCCTGAAAGTGTGGAACATAGGCCTCGCAAAGAATTTCCAAAATGACCGTTTAGTGGAGACGTAAATAAAATAAAAAAACGTATATTTTGATATTTGTATATATTTGCCTAACTTACAAACAAGCATTAAAATATATGGTTATATAACATATCATGGTAGTCACTGTATGCATACTAACAAAATTTATGTATTTTATTTTTATGAAGAACTCTTATTTTAATTTTTTTTCCCTAATAGTAGAAATAGAAACCACCACGACTGACAATGTCTAAACGCATTATTTTTTTGAAATGTATAACGAAATCTATGTTTCTAATTTTCAACCGTTTGTAATATGTATGTACCCTATATCTACGAATATAAACTTCTTTATAAATCAACGCAGAAAATATATTCAAAATAAAATTTATACTTATATTTTGTTAAATAACTTTTGAAACTAATGGTCAATCAAAGCACAGCTGAAACTCATTAAGTAATAAAGTAAAATTTCAATTATTCATTTATTAGAAGTTTCAAGTCAATTGATTAAACGATTTTCTGCTTTGATTAGCTAGTTTCATTCTTCTGTTTAATACACTCACGATATACGGATCTGATTACAATCAACTGTTGTAAGAATTACTTTGTAAGCTACAATGACATTACTTGGTACTGAGGTACTTACTGGAGTAAAAAGGTTAAATGTTACCTTACAAGTTATAATTCTATAATTTTACATAATAATATCCACATAATTACACGCATCCTTTGTCTTTAGTTCCTGGCGCCGATCCGGAAGAATCGTTTGTGATTTTAACTGAAGTCAGGGATAGCGCTATAGGAAAGGTAAAACCTATAATAGATCGAAATTTCTTAAGTTTTTAAGAGTAAGTACATCCATACTTCCATACTATAAATGCGAAAGTCTGTCTGTCACCTCTTCACGGCTAAACTTCTGGACCGATTGTAATGAAATTTGGTAGGGATGTAGGTAATGACCTGAGGTCAAACATAGGCTACTTTTGGGCGCGATATAACCGAGTCCCACGCGGGGCGGAGCCGCGGAGAACAGCTAGTAGGTTATTTTTATCTGACTAGATTATGTGCCTATTGGCAAACAGACACGATCATCACGACACATCTGATGATTAGTAGTTTTTACAAGTTGATCAGCGGTAGATTATTTTTTGTAGTGTTAACGCAAGTGAGCAAATATACAAATCAGAAGTTAAAATTATTTGTGTAAATGTGTATGATTTTGTAAAAATTAGGAGTTGACACACAATAGACAGACAAAAATAATGATTACGTGTTTCCGAAAATAAAAATAATACCTTTGCAGAAAGTTTATTGCACACTCTCTGTATGCTAACTACGGAATGCTTGTTATTGCTTTGAATACCTAGTAGCTGCAAATTGTAAACGTCTCTTTATATCATCCAAATTTACTAAAATAACGGAAATAACCTGAAGTGTTTCTTTGTTTGGTCACGCTATTCTTCGGAACTACTTGTCGGATTTGGGAAATTGTTCTTGCTTATAATAGCCTGATTTTGAGGATGGTAATTGTATAGGTAAACTTGTTTGGTTCGAATAAAATACCAGCATTTTATTTGAAGGAAGTGGCTGTCAATGCCGAAGTGGTTCCCAAGGTGGTCCACTTTCTTGTATGCGTTGGATTAGATTCTAAATGCAATTAATTCATTTTTATGGTAATAACAAGCAAACAACGGTTATAAGTGTCTCTTTTTGTTTTTATTTAATTGCTTTTTTTTCTTATCTATCCTAGCTAACTTGCACCCCGTAGCTTGCTGAATTTTAGGTGTTCCTAATGGTGTTTTTTTGAATTTAGGATTGGTTTCTTTACGAACCCAACGAAAACGGCGACGTCGTACCTCGAGATACGCTTTTTGCTGCTACAGCCTTACAATTACATAGAGTTTTACTGGATAAAGCAAGAGCCATCCGAAAGAGAGATACCGGAAAAGCTGAAAGATTGGCCAGGTTGGCTGAGAGAAGGGCTAAAGATGGTATAGAATAATAAATATTATTGAATATTACATAGGTATATATATTTTTTACTTAGATACATACAAACATATCATCACGCCTGTCTTCCGTAGGGGTAGGCAGAGACTAGAGATTTCCATTGGCTACGATCCTTACATACCTCTCTCGCTTGCTCCACACTCATCACTCTCGTTATACGCACGCTCGCCGATTTCGGGTTCTCCTGATTACTCAGATTTCGATGTAAATCCCCTACCACGCCCAATTTCTATTTTCGTATTTCTTATGCCTTTACAATTATCAAAATAAATAACATTTTATAGCAAACGAAACAAAGAAGACAGCAGAAGCAATATTGGAAATTGGCATTTGTCAGTTAGTCATGAACAACTTGAATAACGCCCAGAAGACCTTCGAGAGAGCATTCAGAATCTACACGGAAAGTAATGACATCGAAGGTTTGTGCGACACAAGAATGCATCTAGCTGCTGTTATGCAGAGGTACAGAGGCCACAGATGCGCTTTCACTTACATCTTAGATGTATAGTTCCTTTCTATGCAACACACTGCACGTAATCGAACGATTTTATAACACTATATTCTTTTATTTTACGTTAAGTATTGCAATTTAAAAAAAAAGGAAACTGTGAATATCCATATCCATACTTCCATACTATCCATATCCATACTATCCATACTAATATTATAAATGCGAAAGTCTGTCTGTCTGTCTGTCACCTCTTCACGGCTAAACTGCTGGACCGATTGTGATGAAATTTGGTAGGGATGTAGTTAACGACCTGAGGTCAAACATAGGCTACTTTTGGGCGCGATATAATCGAGTCCCACGCGGGGCGAAGCCGCGGGGAACAGCTAGTAATGATATAAAAGTATGTTTTTATGCACCATTTTGAAATCGCTTTATTGTTTACTAGACATCCCTACCTCCCTACCAAATTTCATAACAATCGGTCCAGCAGTTTAGCCGTGAAGAGGTGACAGACAGACAGACAGACAGACAGACAGACAGACAGACTTTCGCATTTATAATATTAGTATTTTTTTTAAATAAATAACAAAACAAAAAAACAATAAAGGATAGCAACAGGCCGATGCAACCCGGAAATAGCTAAGATGAGTAAGAAAGAGTATGAATAGTTACAAAATATATATAATACTAGCTGTTCCCCGCGGCTTCGCCCCGCGTGGGACTCGGTTATATCGCGCCCAAAAGTAGCCTATGTTTGACCTCAGGTCGTTAACTACATTCCTACCTAATTTCATAACAATCGGTCCAGCAGTTTAGCCGTGAAGAGGTGACAGACAGACAGACAGACAGACAGACTTTCGCATTTATAATATTAGTATGGATAGTATACGATACGGCAGCCTTCATATAAACAGTGAATAACGTGCTGGATATGTAAAAATGAAAAATATGGTTACATATTTCAAAAAATAGAGTTCCTAGACGAAGTCAACAGCCTTTTGCAACATAGTCAATATATGAATTCAATGCACTTGCCTTGGCATTGAAGTGATGACATAAATATTATAAATATTTAGGCATTACTAAAAAAAATTATCCGCTTCACTGAAGAGTTGAATTACACAATGCTTTTAGCATCAGGTTCGCCTTTTGTGCTTACATTGTATTTGGCGCAATAAAGGTTAGACCTTTAATATAACTAACTTAATGTGCATATCAATCGCATTAATTGGAATAATTTGTCGACTCCGAGGTTAATCAGTCTCATGGATTCTCCAAGTGACAAGCGTTATTTTATTGCGAACATTCTAACCTCTGCGCATGACATTACAATGCAAAAATAAGGTATGTTTATGCGCAAAGTAAAAACAAGAATAGGAAAGGATAAACTGAAGCGGAGCTTTTTGATGCCAGGACATTATTTTAGCTCGTTGCGTGTACTTAGTTTGTTTGAAGGGACCATAACAACATATGAGACTCCCATTTTGCGATTAAAATTAAGGCTGATTTAATATAAAATTTAGGCACTATAACGAAACATCTTAGGCTATGAGTTGGCAGCGCGCTAGTAATATTCTCAAAGTAATAAATAGGCTACGGTGACCGTGTGCTTATCTTTCGCGGGCCGTATGCTTGATTGTAATTTTAAATATTTGCAGCATGTCTTTAATACAGGTATATAAATTTAAGATTAAAAGATCACGAAATGGCGGCAAAATTGTTAACGGAGATGGGTGCACTTGCAATGGAACACCATTTGCGGAGGCAGCTGGGCAGAGCCCTACATCTCCTGGGCGAGTTGCATCTCAGGAGAGAGAGGCCAGAGCTCGGCACTCAACATCTGGCCGAAGCATTTCTTTGCTTTATGGGAATTTCTTGTGTTGAAGTACGTTCTATACGTTATTAACTTTATATTGTCAAGTAAACACAAAATCTACAAAACTACTGAAGCTATGTAATTTAATTTTGGCAGATATTTATAGATAGTAGATATTAGCTACGAACTAAGACAGTTTACTGATATTGTAATTAGCTAAACTAAGCTAGCCCTAAAGTAAGTTTGAAACTTGTGTTATGGTATATATTTCATAATAAACATACCTAATGGAACGACTGTTATTTTGAGCAGGTAAATTGGAACAAAGAAAATCCTAAGAAATTTTTTACAACCGAGTATAGATAGTTCACCCAGATCACCCACGTCATTTTAATTAAAATATGTTTGGATCTAAATGTTGAGTCCCTTTCTCTCATAGCGATATTTAAAATGAAAGAAAGAGAATAGGGAATAGTGTTCCGTACACCTGCACATGGCCTAACAAACGATAGTTAATAAATTTTATAAATAAGGATATATTTTTATCATAGACAAACACTATAGAGATTGCTTTTTTTCATTTTAGGTAGGATCAAATATATCAGGATACAAGTTCGAAAATTATGAAAATATGGAAGAAGAAGGTGAAGGAGTTACAAGTATTTACGAGAAAAAGAAGACGGAGGTTTATGAGGAAGAAGCGGAACAGTCGAGACTTATGATGGCGATTTCAGCAGGTTGACTATGACTATGATTTTGCTAACCAGGTACAATGAGCTGCAGAGAAACATGACCCCCTTTCAATAGTTATACTTGTGGCATGGGGGTCAGATTTCTCTGCAGACGACTGTACTATTAAAAAAACTATTATATTTATTACAAAACAAGTCGAACTTCTTTGCAATGATAAAGTTAGATAAGACATTGAGTTTCAGGCTTCGTTAACAAACGTTTCAGGCTTAGGACGCAACCGGAACGATATAACGTACTATAGGTATATTAATAGCTAAGTAAGTATATTATACTCCTTATTAGCACCCCATACATCTGTCTCTCACAGTATCCCTAAGGTAGACAATGCAATAGCATTAAGTTTTTACCTTTTGTAACAGTCTATATGATTGCGTGCATTAAAGTAAAAATAAAAAAATAAAAAAAAGAACGAGAAATATGTCGATGACGTTGATCGATTTCGCCCAGACGCATCCGACTCTATAGAAGTGGTCTATCAAATGCTTTAAGACGACACCTTAATGAGCACTAGCGCCACCATCAGTTAAAAATCATTATTCACTGAAAACACAAATTATCAAAAATCCGTGTTATGTAATTAAGGTTCTGGATCTGAAGTTAATTTTAATCATATTATATTATTAAATTATAGTTCCCTATAGTTACAAATTGCAAAACTGCTAAAAGTGGCCGTTTTAAGCAATATTGCAATTTGTAACTATAGGGAACTATAATTTAATAAGTTTAAAATTAACCTCAGATCCAGAACCTTAAGTACCTACATAACATATTTATGATAACTTGTGTTTTCAGTGAATAATGATTTTTAAATGATGGTGGCGCTAGTGTTCACCGAGGTATCACCATAAGTATTTAAGGCATTTGACAGGCATTTGTTAGATTTTTTGATAAAAGTGGTAGTTCCAAATAATTATGTTTTCATAGAAACTAACTCACTCTTAAGATTAAGTTTTGATTAACAAAAAGTAAAGTATCTTGTAGTTAGTGTCAGTAACTGCCATTCAAATATTCTGACAGATTAAAAGTTCAGCTCAAAGTCTATTTTAAAGTCATTAAAACTAATGTCCGTAATTATCATTAAATTTAAGCATTATTATAAAAACTATTACATCAGATAAGAATAAAGTTTAAATAAAATCAAGTTAACAAATAAACCATATTCTGTGTTCGGGACTAACTAACTTCGTGCGTCATCAAAACGTACGAAAAAGTCATTGAAAAAAAGCAATCAAATAATGTTCCGTGCTTTGGAAGGCAGGTAAAATAGTCCTGTCTGATATCTGATGAGAGGGAGACGGTTTTGAAAAATCTGACATATGTGCAGAGTCAAGGCATGATCGTATGGGTCATAAAGATGACCCATACGATAATAATTAGTGATTTTTTTATTAAAGCTGATTTCGTGGTCATTTGCGCCTTGCTTCGGTTCGGAAGTCGGTTATTCGGTATGAGATAAACCCGCATTTTTTACCGGCTTAAAAAAAGTGGAGGTTTCTCAATTCGACCGTATATTTTAACAATTATTATGGGAAAACGTTTGTTTGTTAAAGCAAAAACAAAATATTTTAAAACTAACTTTACGTCTGAGGTCGGCTCCCGTAGGAACTTCAGCTTAGTCTCGTTCTCTCGTTCATAGTTACTTTCGTCAAATATCCTGGACTCTAGCATAGTATGACATATTTTAATTGGTACAAATTCTCCGCAAAGTACTGCAAAATCATTTATTTTAACAATATTCATACATACGATTACAGAAGTGATTTTAAGCTAAATGACCTTCATATCTTATATTTAAAGCCTTGAACCTTTTAATGATCTCTGGAATGACGGTATGGTGCCTACTACGTGGTCGGCATGTCAACCGTTTTCAAACTACTTAGATAACATATTCATCTAACTTGTTTTTCCTTGAGTATATACAGATGAGGTCCACTGAGAATGTCCTCAATATTTTACAGTAATAGTGGCAGATATTGTATAATTTTAAAAGTAAAAGTAATCATCTAAGCGCGTTTCCGGTTGCCAACTTGTTACTTTAGGTTTTGTATTTTTTCACATTAATGTAAAATTATCTATTACCTATAATTACTTATATTTATCAGACATACTTAAGTTTTATATAAACGGATAAATGGGCTCAAGCTAAAGTGACTTCTAAATCACTTTTAAAATTTCCTCGCATTTTTATATCTCATTGTGTTATTGCCTTGAGTCAGTTTTATCCCGACTTAGCACATTTAAATAATATTATCGGAAATGTACAATGTAAAGCCGCTAGGATGTAGGTAGGTGGCAGTGTATGATAAATTTAATGTCAAACGAGTATACTATTACCTAGTTGTCTTTTTAGTTTTGATCATCATATTACTGATACAAAAATCAATTCTCCTTTTGATCTGGGCAATACCTTTAACCAACTGAATGTTAGATATAGAAAAGTTCTCTTAATAAGTAGTTATTCATCATTTCCATTCAATCGGCATCGGTGTATTTCTAGATATATACCAATGTCTACGGGTAATTGTATAAAGTGCAAAAAATTTCATCATGGTTGACTATTAATTCTTCAGTTTTAGCTTTATAAAATTGTATTACTTTCTGAGTACCAAATAAAAGCAGATACAAAAGCTGCGAGATATTAGTTACAGTACACGTACGAATTGTACTTGATTAGAGGAAAAATAGGGTGCCACCAGATGATCAGATAAAATGGCACTGAACAGAATTTCCAACTACTTCTTTGCAAGTAAATATGTACCTATAAGTATAATTATAAATTTGGTAATTTCGTATAAATGTGCTGCTGGAGAGTTAGTTTTTTGTAACAATTTTTATCACTGGAACTAAGTAAAAATTTAAAAATTTATCTTGCTTATGAGAGTCCAATTCTTGAGGCAGGAAGTTAACACTATAGTGTTTTTTATCAAAGGAGAACCAGGGGACATAGTTTATATTTTACATTTACAACAATTGCATAGTGATTGTTCAGAAAGTATGTAGGTGCAAATATAGGGTCTAGGGCGTGAAATAAAATCTTCATGTGATCAATAAGTGTTTATTGAGATAAAACTAAAAATTAGAAAAACTTGGAAAGGTCAAAGAGCAGACTACTTACGTCACTGTTCACAGGCTCTGACGCACATAGTCTGGTTTTTATCATCTCGTTTAAGATTAAGTAACTAGTCCTATAACTGTTTGACTTGACCAGTTCAAGTACATCAATGTGAATTGTTCTAAGACCAGCTAGTAGGATATACAAGCGACCACTTCTTCTTCTTTGTCGTAGCGTTTTTCCTAGTTGTATCTTAGGCGTACGCATTAGAGCCCAGGGTATGCTCTTTACCATAGTCTTGATTTGGCGGTTTTGATTATTACAATAGAGCGACTGAAATCTGACTTCCGTTACCCGTTTTTACAGGAGAGACCCACCATAGGATCATAATCCGAAACATGCAAGCGACCACTGCTAATTCGTATTTATTTTCTTCAATTAGGTCAAGAAAATATGGCCTCATATTTCCAACTCCTAAAAGAGGCAGGTGAATGCGCTGTAGCTCAAATGAAAACAATGGAGTGGAAATTATCCCACGCCGGATGGTGGATCAAACGGCGACACCACGATTTCCTACCATGCATGTGCCCTGTTCATCAACGCACTCCTTTGGATATATTGAGGTAATATAAATATAGATACCGGCATAATCTTGCGCAATGTTTCCCAATTGCGCAGTAATTGATCTGTTATTAATAATAGTCTATGCCCACTCGCCATTCTCTGAAGATTGTGCCAGTTTCTGTACTTACACGTATTCTTAGAGTATTACTTTGAGGCGTAATTGATGGGCGCTACAGATTAGGTAAGATCAAATACATGCCCAAATTTTTCAAGACGTATTTTAATCGATAGCTGATAGACAATAGCGATGAGAAACGAGATCTACTATGTACAATTTATTATCTTTGGTTCTAGAATAAAATTGGACATGAAAGAAGAAATGGAGAGTAAAATAATGAACCAAAGTTCTATAAGTAAAGCAATACTGACTCGAATGGAAACGATCGAAGATATACAAATGCTGCGCAGTAGTTACAGACAAGTAATTGCACAAAAAACTTAAATATTTTCTTATACATATTTGAGGTGTTTTACTATCTATCATTTTTATAGCTTATTGTTGAAATTACGCAAGATCTTCCATTGGATTAAAAATGAAACATAATTATAACGGTGTTCATTATTTTATTTTTAACCTTATGAAGAACATTAACTAAATATTTACACATTGTATACCAAAGTAACCTTTTGAGCAATTCTCACACCGATTTAACCCGTGTTTTTTACCCACTATTTGGACCTGAAGATTATCTAGAAATAACTTAGTCAGTACTGGTATCATCTGTTCAAACGAGATACCTACTTCTCTATTATGAAAAAATACGAAAAATTATCAGATAAATAAAATTGCTTAACACTTAAGGTAGCGCATTGACGGTAAGCGTTCGTTCGAACAAAAAAATAAATATTAATCACAGAAATCTTAACAATGCGAAGCCTGGAATAGTGTGTGCTTATAACCCCTCTTATTCATAATATTTCAGAAGTCAATCAACCAACAGAGGGTTTGTCCTCATGGTATTTTTGTATACTTCTACAAAATAAAACATAAACTTGTAACTACAATAAAATGTGCAACCCACTTGTTAACGATGATTAAGACGACTATTTATTTACCTTACTAAATCCATGCATACAATATCTACTATCACACAGTAAGACTGTTGTTCTATCTAGCAATTATTGTTTAAAGGACCAAACATATTTGGCAATAAATGTTTATCTTACTCTGAAATTACAAAAATACCTAAGTCTAGCAAAAACAAAAGCTCACGATCAGTGCGCTTTCTTAAATTGCCTAGCAAGCTTTGGTCATCTTTTTACGTGGCGCCAATCGAACTTTGAATCCTTCTGCACGCTTTAGGATAATGTCTGCTTGTAATTTGAAATCAGATTCCTTTAGGTCCGAGTGCACTCTGAAGTTTCTCAAGATGGTGGAAAGGATAATTTTCAACTTCAGCATGGCGTATTTGCGACCTGTGAAAGAAGAAAAAAAATATTTATTATGTTCATTGAAAGAGGTATATTTTTTATTTTAAATCATAATAATATGGGTTTGGTCTTAGTAGTGGGTAGCAGATTCTCACACTTGTTCTCCATATGAGAAATTTTCTTTGCATCACTGGATGTTTCACAGGAGTAAAAGTGGATAAGGCCTACCTATCCGGATCTTTTGTAATACTTATTATTGCAGCGACACTGCAATACCCCTTTTCTCCAGGAAATTATGTTTTTGACATTGGAATAATATATATTTGTAATGTAGTTATGCATGTAACATGTTCAAATAAAGTTTTGAAGCACTCACCCACACAGCTTCTAGGACCCGCGGAGAATGGTACAAATGCGTAGTAGTGTCTGTTGGCTGAGCGCTCTGGCAGGAAGTTGTCGGGATCGAATTTGTCCGGATTGGGGTAGATGTCAGGCCGACGGTGGAGTTTTATCGTCGCGATAATAATCGTGGTACCGGCCGGCACTATCTTACCATTTGATGCTGAAATAAAACACATCAGTATAATACTTATTTCATTTCTCGTGGTATTCTTAACTCTGTGAAAAGTAGGTACAGTGACCACGTTCAGATCTAAATTAAAAATTACTTTAATCAAATAATATCTGTTACTTGAAATGATATACTGGATTTATGAAAATTTAATAAAACTTTATTAATTTTTACATGGGCGAAATTGCGGGCAATAGTAAATGGGCGTGTCATAAATAAGATGAATTGGAGACTGGTAAGTTGCAAAGAAGCAGTTCTTTATTTTATTAATCATCTATGGATTGCTTATTTTATTCAAAAATTTAGTATCTTAAATAAATGTTAATATTAGCACTTACGAAGAACGACCTCTTGTTTCAGATGTCGAGCAATGATAGGTACTGGAGGGAACATCCTAAGCGTTTCCATAAGACATCTTTCGAGGTATTTCATCTCTAGCGTGTCTTGGAATGTGGCTGGACGATCAGAATCTCCGAAAATCTGGTCTAATTCTTCTATCACTTTGTCTTGGATATCTTGATGGATTCCCATCATAGACAGGAAGAAACTACTACCAGCCGCAGTTGTGTCATGACCCTAAAATAATAAAGGCGTGATAAGTACTTGGGTAAATATAAGAATTACTAATAAGTAAGCAGTTTTTGTAAGCAAATAATATTTTTACCTCAAACATGATAGTGTCTACTTGTTCCTTAATTTCCTCATCAGAAATCACTACTCCGCTTTGAGAACTTTCTAGAAGAAGGTCAAGGAAGGCCAGACGTTTCTTTTCTCCGACATCATTATCATCAACATCCAAATCGTCTTTAAGTCCAGATGACTGTCCAAATGATAAGCCCTCCACGGATGTCGTTTTAGTTGAAGTTTCTTTTTTGGGGGTATTAACTTCAGTGACTTCACTCAAGATAGAAGGTTTTTTGCCATTTCGATATTCTTCCTTCTTCCTCTTAATAACCTGCAATTTAAAATTGACATGATTATAGAGCTTATAAAAATTATTGACAGTCCATATGTAAAGGTTGACTTTCAATTAATTATAAGAATACTACTCTATGTCTTGCATGATAGACAGATTTAATCGCAAGATATTATAAAACTAAAATGATCTCTAAATTACCTTTTTAGTTAAACCGTGGATGATATCGAGGAGTTTAGTCTGATTTTTAGCGTACTGGGTGAAATTGAATATCATCTCAGGCCTCAACCATATCTTTGTATGCCTCAAATGTAGAATATCACACATCTTCATAACAGCCATAGCGTATTCGAATCCACTTTGGTCTTGCGTGGTCTTGCTGACACCCATGGCGGTCTCTGTAATGTTTAATTGTCACATTAAAGGGTTACTGCGTAGAGAAAGACCTACTGACCTCCGCGGTATTCGAAACGATTGTGTAATCGGAATAATAATAGACCCTGAAGCCACGGATGGCGAATATTGGCCATTAGGAGGACGTGAAGGCGTGGGGGGTCGCCAAACACGATCACACTTACTACGTGGTATTCAATGAATCAGAACTACAACTAAGGCAGTTCAATGCTGCCAGTTAATCTGTTCCAGGTAAATGACATAATTATACCATAGATATCACGTATATAATGCGGATCGCAAATTAGTGCCTTATTTAATATAACTTCCTTCGCGTAATTCAAATGACAACCGCTATTACATGTAATATGCCTAGGTTAATAGGTGCACTACTTCAAAATCTAAAATGCTGATTGCGTTACTAACCATGTCATCATACTTATGTAATCATACAGACAGTATTTTTAGTGTCAGTATAGTCTTAAATTAGCATATTTACACATTCTACATAAAAATATTCCTAACCATACCTATTATATTAAAAATGTAGTACATTACATAGTTCAATTAAATGGTCTTTAATACCATGGTCTAGTTATTAACAGTTTGTTTTAAGTGTCCGTGATTTTTTTTTAAATTATTTCGAGTCATAATGGGTGTAAATGGAGTTTTTAAACATTTACGACTCCAACATAATGTTTTATAATATTTCATATATTTTGCAAACTGATTTGTCTATGTCAGTATATTCATGACCACTGTACAGCGATCTTGAGGGTCACAGAGCCACCAGCCGTGAGTTGGTTTCCTACGTGACAGCACTTACGAATTGCTTATTTTTAGCATTAATTTTGTGTTACCTATATGGCTTTAAGACATAACTACCAAAACTTATGTTATAAAAAGAAAATATTTGGTTGATTGTTTATTAGTTAAGAATAATCTCAAAATCAACTAAACGATTTCAAAATACTTTGTGTCAAAACCTGATTTCATAAATATTTATAAGGACTTTTTTTATAATAATAAATTGTCTCGTTTTGCAACTTGTTTTTTAGGCATTTGGTATGAATACAACTAATTGAAGAGAGAACCTGATTAAATAATTTGGTTTTTAATTTAATCTTGTTCTTTGTTTAAATTCTAAAAAAGAAGATACATCTGGCCAATTAGTGAATCAAAAATTTTATTTCCTAATTAAATACATATAGAAAATATTCACATTTTACCTTGAAGAAAATAGACAGCCCGTGATATTAAACTACCTTTATATAGTGAAATATAAAAAAAAATTATATCTAATTGGTAAACCAGAAAGGATTTAATTTGTACGGTTGGCCCAATATTCAAATATATGATATATTTTCCCTGTGAAAACCTTCAGATCAGGTCTACTATTAAATTCTCGGTATATATATATATCGTTTTCATTGCAATGTTCTTATGATTGTCTTACAATGAATGCATAAATGGAAATTATAATGCGTTTTGTATTATTCCTTACGCCAATGTCGTCTAATAGCTGCTTACTTCCAAGAAATTTCCGGGTTTATATTAATGACGCACTAGTGATCTACCTTAGCTATATGTATAGTATTGGTTATTATTATAATAACTTATACTTCATAGACGCATATATGATCAGTTATAAGTTTGTCACAGAAATGTGTTGAATTTTCAAAGAAATGGAATTTATTTACTATTTTTTCATGTTTTTAAATCGATGCGATATTGCGATGAATCGTGCTATGATCGATAGCTAAAGCTAAAATAGAATTGATTTCATGGTATTTTTATAAATCAATTGAATTAATTGTCAAGTTTAATAGGCTCTAAGTGCTATGTCATTTTAATTAAATATTTCGTTTGCGTGACATGACAGAATTAAAATTACAATTGTCTTATTTTTGAAATGAAATCTTCTTTAATGCGCGTTTACATCGACATTTCATTCATTTCATACTTTTATATTATTATATATTCATTCATATACTAATATACCTACCTTACCCCCTAATAATCATAAATTTTAAATCACGTGAGTCCAACAAGCCCAACAAGTAAATTCTCAATAGAGGACCTTTGAAGTAGTCGATGTTGTACATGATATAATACATGTACTTACTCACCTAATAATATCTCGACCGTGCATTCGCTCATATAATCGTGGCAATCGAATTCACCAGCTTCCTTTTTCATTTTCTCCACAACGGCTCTCGAGTTAGCGTTGAAGAGATCGATGAAGCTCTTCAGGACGTTTAAATGGAAAGTGGGAGCGATCAATTTGCGATGAGAGCGCCATTTTTGACCTGATGACAATAAAAGTGCTTACTTAGTTAGTTAGTTGATTTTAGTCATCCAGGAAAAATTAGTATTAATCCATTTGAAGAATAAAACGTGCTTTATTATTCTGTACTCAGAGGCGTCATAATTAAAGTGTGAACCTACGAAGAAAGTTTTCAGTGAGGTCGTTTTTAAGTCTGTAACTTCATGTCTTCGTCATGAATTGAATAAACTGTCAAAATTGTATTTAGGACTGATCCCATGGAAATAAAAGAAATACAATGATAAATTACAATACCTACACGTCTAGTTTTATCTCACAAATACCTGTGCAAATTATGTATTCCAAAACGATAATGTCGTTTATAAGATTGGTCTTTTATTAGCAGAAATTTTAATGAAGAGCGAGCGGATTATTTCTTTTATTTACCTACACTACCTACTACATTTCGAGGTATTTTTAATTGTATCTCGATAAGTAGCAAAATAATTTTTACATACCTGTACTAATCAGAAGTCCATTCCCAAGCCAAGGTTTGAAAAATCGGTATTCGTCAGCTTTGTCTATATGCACGTGACTGCTGAGGATCAGCTCGACGTCGCGAGGGTCGTACAGGAACACCAAAAGACGAGGGCCGATCCAAATTTTCACGACTGCCTCTTTGTCATAAGGCTCGCTTCTTTCTATCAAATTTCTGAAGATATCTGATTGAAAAAACAAAACCATTTCTTAAAATCTCTTCATTTTTTTAATAATCTTCTTACTATAGTGATTTTAAATAACTTTGCCATTATATGTTTACAGTTGCATTTTATTCACATGCCACGCAATGAAAATAAAGAGTAACTTTCAATTTGTTTTCAAATTCCACATAAATGTAATATTGCAGGAATTTTACTCCCGCTTGAAAGTTGAGAGCACACAACAATGTAAAAACTGCTGTTTGGCGGCAGAGGTGAGAATGACGTACCTACCCACAGACGTATCCAAGTACATCTCTGTTAAAAGGTCTAACTCTGATTATATCTGTTAGTATGTTCCATAAACTCCTTGATTCCAAATAAAAACTGTAAAATGCGAGCAAAACTTACCAGCCGAACCACCAGTAAATTCTAAGGCGTTCCCCAACAGCGGTAATCCTGGGGGCCCTTCTATTTTCTCTGCCAATTCATACATGCGACGCCTTGACATCCTCCAGTACGCATACCACAGCACCATAGCAGGCACCAGGAGCATGTAAAAAAAACTCGTAGCCGCCCATGTCGAGGATTGCACTACATTCTCCGTTGCGTAAGACATCTTAGAAATAATCGTTATCTGCGGACAAAATGTGCCTTCTTACTCCAATAACCAAGTGAGCGATATGCTTGCACATAACAAAGTTTCCAGTGTTATGTGATTACGTACGCAGTTACCTTAATAAATCATTGACAATGAAGAAATGCTTATATCTAGATTCTAGAATTTCTAAACGATTGCGAAAGATGTTATTAACCTTTTTAGCTGTGACATATTTGCGTTCGCAGTTGTGTCATAAGACTGATTATTACAATAAAATTTTCGTCAGGAAAGAAATTATATGAGGAAGATTAGAGTTAAATTAATAAATTCTCTTAAGTATTTTTAAGCTGGTATTTCGAGTATCATATTTATCCTGTAGGTTTTATGTAAAGTGTGCCTGAAAATAAACGGTTACCTTAGCCCTTTGATAATTTATTTAGCCTAACATAAATATAACTTAAATAGCAAATATTTTATCAGTGTGATATCTGCACAACAAAACGAAAATGAAAACTGCTGTATTGCCACTCTGACCAACTGAACCGTCCAAAGTTATGAAGAATGGAACTATGACTCACAAAAATTACAATTCCACGTACAAAATTTACATTTAATGTCGCCCTTTAAGGCATAATGTATGCCTAGAATCTCAAACGGATAAGCCGGAAAAATGAATCCAATTAGTAGAGAACCTTTGACTTCCTTTATTGTCTTGCAAATAAGCTTGCACACTGAGTTTTCCGTGTCCTATACCTCTACATTCTTACCTAATGCAATTAAACCAATATGTATTTTTATCGCTTTTAACAAACACTATATGTAAATCTATTCTGAATTTCTACACATAGCGAAGCTATTTATTATATTTTACAATTATAATAGAAATGGATGTCTTGACCTATGTAAATTATGTTATTTTATATGTGCCTATGAGCAGACAAACTGCGAGGATTATTTTAAATATCATGTTTTTGATTGATGCCTAATCAATTATTTTTGTTAATAGTGTTTGATATTAAAAATTAAAATAAAAGATTTTCTTGATTTTTTTTATTATATACCTTTGTTAGGTACATAGGTATATAACAAAAAAAAACTTTTATTTTAATTAAATATATATACTTATATAGCGGGTCTATACAATACACCCCGAGAGGCTTGTGCGAAAATATTGATCTAAAATGGTAGAAGCCCGATAAATAACTTTCAACAGGTCACTCTCAGAAGCAGAACTCAGTAGCGTTAGAAGGTTATCTTTATTTAGCAGGTAAACTTGTATGATCTTAGAGGCTAGGTTTGTCTGTCTGTATGTATGTAAATTTTATTTAACAGAAAGAATATTAAATACAGAACACAACACAGGAATACTTATCCCTGATAGAAATCTCTTCCAGTCAACATGTATACGAAAGGTAGAAGTTTCATTTTATACAATAAATGAGTCCTCAAGCTTTGTTAAACTACATGCATGTTTTGTAATCTACTTGGTGTGAGTCAAACGACCTACAATCTAGGTCAAACCGCCAACTTAGCCTGCGCTTAAGCCATCGCGTGCTGTCTGCCTAAATGATACTCGTACAACTAATGTGGTTGGATCTTAAAACAATCTAGCTAGTTAGTGTAGCTCAATAGCTTAATAGGTTTTCTTAGAATATCATGATATAGGTAATTGATATGCAAAATACAGAAACGTTTTCAAGTACAGTACTTGAGTACTCAAAATCTTAGTTTAGTTAAAAATACCTGTTGTGCTTGTTGTATGCTAGGGCCATAATTACCTATACTATAAAAAATTGGTACGCGAATCAAATATATAATAAAAAACATGTACGTATGAATCGCCGCCTAACTGACTATACATCCTAGGGTCAGATTTTTTCCATACGGATATTACATCACCCAAACCTCATAATACATGAACCGAAAATGTTTGACTTTTTTAAGAGATTAGATAACCTAAGTTTTCCGCCTACAAAAGTTTGATTTTTGTAGGAATATTTGGTCTTAAAATGAGGTGAATGTGAGATGGCGATATTGTCTTCAATACTATGCCCTTCACGATGAGTTAATATATAATTGACTACGGCTTTCGCTTATAAACAAACACTCTTTATAGTGATCTACATACATCTTTACATGTAATAAATAAATTTATGCAGTTTTGATTTACTTTAATAAGTTCAAAGCTATAAAACATTAATTAATTAATTAAGTATAAAATCTGTGTTCATTTTTAAATTCAAACTAATTTAATCATTGGGTCATTTTACCTAAAAGTAGCAATCGTAAACTACGCAACATTTCATGACAACATATTTTTTTGGCACTGTTACTCAATTATTTCACAAATACTTAATACATAACGTATTATGATTTTGTTGTTTTAATTTGTATCAAAAGTTGATCAACTTCTTCTAAAATAAAAATATTGATAGAAGTTTTATGGTGATTTTATGCTAATAGTAATCGATTGTGCTAACATTTTTGTACAACGTTATTATTTACTTTATTTTTTAGGTGTGTATTAATTGAACGGTTAATAAACATTTATTCTAAATTAAAATAGAAACTTGATAGTAAAACCAGTTTTTTGACATTTACAGGAATATAATCCATATAGGTAAGGAAACCTCTACTTCATTTTAACATAATAGTCATCATAGTTTTCACTCATAGGAAGAACACTCCTGAACAGCCGTTTCTTACGGATTTTCATAATGATAAGAAGCGGCCTAAATCCAGTAGAAGAAACTCAATGGATATTTAAATATAATAAACATTACGATTTTGTGAATTCAAAAGTGATTTTTCTTTTTTAGTTCAAAACAAGCTGTTGTTTGTTGTATTTTTTATTTATGTGAACTACATATGAATACATTAAGTACGCTGGAGAGTGCTATCTAGTTAAATTTTATCCTGAATTTAATGACCGATCCTGAAGAATATTTAATGATATAAAGTAATAAACCAAACTATCTATTCGCATATTTGACATACAGTGGTAACAACCGGGAATAGACGATTTCAAGAGCTTCAATGTAAATTCAGTACATTTTTACATGACATTAAATAAGATCAAACAGCGCGCAACTTTGTAAATGTAGAGAGCGATGATGACAGTGACCAAGAGATTCGATATAGATATAAAATATAAGTACAAAAAAGTTTAAACTAAAATATAGTACTTAAATGTACTTAATTTTTTGGAGAAATATCTTTATACTTTACCATTAGTTTTTTCGGTAATAATGTACATAACAGTTTCAGTTTTCTAATAAGATTAAGGAAAAAAACTATGTTACGCAACATGGGCCACCAAATTAATTTTGTCTGCATCCTCGCCTTAACTTGAATTTAAGTAAAAGACAAAAGTCCCTGACATAATTTAGTAGGGCATTTTTAAAAGTAGTTTTAATGTAATCACACAAAACGCAAATAACTTAATGTTACTTCATATATATATATATATATATATATATATTTTTTATCGAGCCAATGTACATACTAAATGATATTTTGTTGAAAGCTTTTGAAGTTAATCATTGGATTCTCGGAAGCAGCTCTATTCTAACAATCGGAAAATAAAACACCTTGAGCTTTTTAATTAATCTTTGTTTATATTTTCACGTGTAGCTTAGCTTTACAAGTTTTACTTTTTCTAATAAAATTTTATTATTTTTCGTTCATTCGGTCTTTTGCGTATTTTTGGTCAATAATGTACACATTTTATTTAAGGGGAAAGTATATTTTAATAAACTAATAAAAATGTTTCACCTTAAAATTTGTATCTTTATAAAAATAAAGTAAAAATTTCAGCTTTTCTTTTCATCCCTACCTTTAGTTGAAATTTCCCCTCATCTAACTTGTCAGGCACCAATATCACAATAAAACTAATACGACCTCAGTCCAAAAGGACTCGATGCGTGTCACGGATTGACTATTTCACCGACTCCCGCGCAACTGTCTATATACATGCAAACTACGTCACTGCGACTCTAAGGTACACCAGGCTCTACGTTCTTATACAACAATATTGCTAAGCAAATCTCAACTTTCTAGTCTTTATATTAAGGACATGAGACTAAAAATATTTCTGTTCAATATATCCAGTCATTGTTTAAATGCTTGTTGAAAGTAATTAGTTTAAAAAATTCTAGCAGCTGGAAATTGCCACTCATACCTACATGATATTAAATGCGTCATGCAGTTTTTAGTTCTACTTCATAAATGGCGGCAACAGATAAAACGTACGGTACCCTAGTATTTTAGGTGACCAACCAAGCTATCATAATCATCCAAGAAATAGTAACAATAACAAGGTAATAAGTACCTCCATTTAAGTGATCACTTAAGCAATTGTCCTCACACACTGCTCTACACTACATGAGTATAATATACTCTATACAATGCGATAATGTTAGAATGTGGATTTTATACTTCCTTCTCATCTTCTTTTCTTCTACTTTAGCCCATCGTAACCCAACGCTGAGTGTAGGCATCTAGCAATGCACGCCATTCCTTTCCGTCTTGTGCTTTCCTCATCCAACTCCTTCCGGCAACTTTGACCAGGTCATCGGACCATCTGACATGGGGTTTATCGACACTTCTACGTCTGGTTCTTGGTCTCCACTCTAGCACTAACTTTCCCCAATGCTCATCTCTTGTGCGGCATATGTGTCCCGCCCATCTTCATTATAATTCCTTATCGGGTTATATTTATTTTTTTATTTGCATACTTTATAATTATTTTGCCAAAACGGCTGCTGCTATTCTATCCTATTTTGTCCATATATTTCTGGATATAATTAGAAGTAAAGTTAATCAGTAATAACAAGTAGGAATCGTGAAAGTTAGGTCTATTTACATATATTTTGCGATGTTCTTATAATTTATATAACTCTGTTTAGGTTAGTTTAATTTGTGTTATTATATAAATTTGTATAAAAATATATGGACAAATTTAATGATCCTGTGTTTCAGGTACCACCAACACTTCTCAGCCAAGTTGTTTATTAAATAAATCCCAAATAGAAGCTGGGACTACTAGTATTATTTATAGTACCCTGTAATCTGTAACGGAACCAACAGTTTCAGATGCCTTGCGAATCGCGAACCTTTTCAAATCTATTAGAATTAAAGAATTTGTATAAACTATGCTTTAGTAAATGATTGTGTAGCAAACACCTATGACAGTAAATTATGTAGGCAGTTGGAAATATCTTATAGTGACACAACAGTTGTGACAGATATTGTTCGCATAAAGTCGTATTTTCATTAAAAAAATCTAAGGTAGCCGATATCGCAATTCATCGCAAAAAAAATGTTTTAAAGGTATCCAAATCAAAACTCGTTAAACCTGTGTCGTACAAACTTTCCGGCCGAGGTCGGAGTATTTTTTATTACAAAGAGTTATTTTAACATCTTGAGCTGATCGTATCTAAAAATAACCTCAGTTTGTTAACGAGAATAATTTGTTGCTAAATTTAGGTTTAGGTTTAGTTAGCTAAAGCTAAACATGTAAGTAAATATAATGCTGCGAATGCTGCTTTGGTAGCCATTGGAAGGCAACAGGGACAACGCTTAGATGACGGTGATGATTTTCTCTAGCATTTGCGTTGAAGTTCCTTCCATTCTTGCTAGTATGATAGTGTTATTATTCAATATTCTGCTATCGCACATTTCTGTTTAAAATAACACATAAATTTTTATGTACAAAGACGTAAAAAGCGGAGGAGAAAAACCTGATAAACCAAGAAAGCATACCCTGGGTTCTGAAGAAACTAAGCTTTGGAAGTATCCTGGAAAGCGCTTAGATGAGATAGAGATAGACCAATACGCATTCCTGAGAAAAAAATTATTTACAGACAGACTGGAAACAAAGGGTTAAGTATTTGCCTTTTGAAGTACAGCCCTAACTATAAAATATTTTAAAAGCAGGCGCTGGCGACTGCGTTAGCCATTTTGTATGCCAAACCTTAAAGCGCTTTATGTTGAGTAGCAAGCTAACTTATAGTCAGTCAGTCTCTAGCGCCTGCGTTTATGAAATCTCGTAATATTTGGAGTTTATTTTTAGGAGTAAGTAAAAGAGTCATGGTACGGTTGAACCAAAAATAATTTAATGAGAATGATGACTATAATGATATATAACTTGTTAAGTAAGTACCACCTGTAAAAAAAAGCTTTTGCTAAAGACCGCCTATGACATAGAATTGTTGTATTTTTGTAAAGAGTGTTTATTATTAAAATTCCCTTATTTATTTTCAACTTAACATGTACATTTGTACATTTTCAAATAATGTACTAGTATATATTTAACACTTGACAAGGATTAAAGTCACTTAAACGATATTGAACCACTTCTCAACATTCATGCTAATCCACGAACACGAATAATAATCCTCCATTATTATGCACAAATACTAGAAAAAGACAAATTTTGGAAAAACATAATACACAGCGCAATATTGTGACTTCTAGCTTCCCGCAAAAACTCTCTATATATATTTAACTAGCTGTTCCCCGCGGCTCCGCCCCGCGTGGGGCTCGGTTATATCGCGCCCAAAAGTAGCCTATCTTTGACCTCAGGTCGTTAACTACATCCCTACCAAATTTCATCACAATCAGTCCAGCAGTTTAGCCGTGAAGAGGTGACAGACAGACAGACAGACAGACTTTCGCAATATTAGTATGGATATGGATTGTTTCAAAATGATTTCTTATGTTTTCGCGATTGTTACACATTAAATTAAACTATTTTATACGGTTTTCTATCGCGTTTATTGCTTACTTATTTATATCTAACGTTTCAAGCACTTACAGAGCTCATGGTCGCAGGCAGAAAATAATAGAAAACCGTATAAAATAGTTTAATTTAATGGATTGTTTTAAGTTTCATCGGTTCGATTTTCGAATGAAACCGATGGTGCATTTTAAATTCTAGTTTATTTTTGTTATCTACAAAGAATTTTATTACGCCAGGCAGTTCTTTATTTTTAAATTTGTGGTTATCTAAGTTAAATTGCCAATCCACAATATATTGACAACAAACTTGATACTAGCAAAAATAAGCTTTATGTTTGATTGCCACAACTAAGGAGAACATAGAATTACGAAATTACGAACGGCTGCCATTTTTTAAATATATTAGTTGGTATATAGAAGGAAAGTTTTATTTAAAAACAATTGAGAAATTTTAGTAAACATCGGAACGGAATCACTGTATCCATATATCAAAATATCTAACAAGGTGTAGATACTTTATTCCAAATGAGCATAGGCTACTAAGTAGGTAAAGCAGCGTAACAGAGTAACAAATAAGTAGTTACTGTTAAAAAATAAATCAAAACACTATCCTATAACTCTGACGTCAATGGTTTGCGACCTTCGATACCTTTTGAGCCTTAATAAACAAATTTAACTCGTGGAAATTTTATAAACCTGTCTGCCCCGAATCACGGAGTAACATGAAGCTTTTTATTTACTCTAACTAAAGCTGTCGTGATTTAAGATACGAGGCGATTCATCTAGAAAGTTCGGAATATGTTTTTATTAATTCGATTGTTTTAATTTTAAGTTTTTCATGGAAATTCAAAAATGAAAATATTTTTTTTTTAATTTTTAGGTCTTTATACCTCAAAAAGCAAAAACTGAAGCCTTATAAGATACTTTATTGTCGGTTTTTTTTGTCTGTCAAACGTTTTTTTTTCTCTGAGGAACGCATGAATTTATCAAAATGAAATTCATAACCTACAGTCCCTATCGGCTGTAATCAAAATTATACGTAAACTCGATCAAAACATATGATAGTGAATGTTACATATTTTTGTAAATTTTGCTAGTTCAGATGGGAAGGAGAACATACGGGGTACCTACTTCCCGTTGAACTAGAATCATGAAATTTGGTAAGAAGCAATATCATAATTATAACAGGTATTTAGGAATAAATCTAATATTAAAATTAAAAAATTATTTTACAAACAAATAAAAGAAAAACATAAATCTGAAAATCATCTTTTAGTCTTTTAGTATTGTTTGGTGGTACGAAACCCTCAGAGCGCGAGTTTGACTCGAATTTGGCCGATTTTATTATTTTTGTAAACACGTATTTAAATAAGAACACGTGTTTACTAAAGTTAAAAGCATGTCTGTAAGCCACCTTTTAAACAAAAATGAGCTTGTGCTAGGAGGCTCCGCTCTTTTATGACGCTAAAGTACCTATGGACCGGTTGTGTATGTGATAGGTATACTTTTAATTAATATTTTTAATAGATTTACAAAATAACTAAGACATAGTGTTTTAAAATAGCTATATCTTATTTAAAAACTAGACTATATCTAAACAGAAATAGTGAAAAAAAATATCTCCCTGAGTTTCCTAGCTTTTGGGTAAAAGTTAGTCCATTTAACAATAAGCTAAGCGTAAACTGTATTTTTGGCAGTTCTTACATTCATAGAACACATACATCTAACTATGCTTACATTCAATACTTTGTTAATCATTTACTTTGTTAAATGTAATGTTAATGACCCTTGTGACACGTGATACCATTATAATGCTGATGTGATACTGAACATTATAGTTATGATCTAGTTCACATTGTTAACCGTAATTGATATTTTTTTATATAAAAGTGTTGAGGGTTTACGCCGTCTAGTGCTTTTCCCAATAAATATCATGTGTTTTCCCGGCTTAAGACCACCCATCTTCTCTTTTTTATTTGTTAATTCATTTAAGCCGCTTAAACTAGGCATAATTTTTTGGCCAGTTGCCTGCCTGTCGTTTGACTGATACACGTTGGAACTGCTATTGTTTGTAAACTCCGCAACTTCAGAAGAAATTCAGATGTCTATAAACCCTAGGTTGACGTTAACGTTATCAGAGGGGAAATAATGGAGTCTAACAATGGCGAAAAGTCTATACTGCCACATGCAAAATGCTTCGTATTTATTTCTATTATTTCTTTTATAGACTAGCTGTTTGTCAATTTTTTTACTCCAAATTTTTATTTTTAACCAAGAGAAATTAAATAACAATGCAGTTTAGAATATAGACAACATTATGCAGTTGTTTAATTATTTCTTTGGTTAAAAACTAAATACCTTAGTCTTTGGCATTTTAAAAAATATTTGACGTAAGTCAACGTTCAAAATACTAATAATCATAGGCAATAAACCTCAGTGAAAAACTGTTTTAATCTGTTAGAAACCATTAAATTTTAAAGTAATATTTACGCTATGAACACAAAGGATAGAAAAGTGAGGCCGAAATCGCCACCATACAAGCGAGGACATCCTATCCCCACAACATTCAATTCTGTACAACATGAAAAGGTGGACATAATTTCACCAAATTCTGAACTTCAACCAGTTGAAGAAGAAACAAAAAATGAGATTGTGGAAGAAACCCAAGAGCCTTGTGAGGTGGCAGACGCGTCAGATGCTTTTAAATCAGAGTTTGAGAGATTCGTAGAGATTTCCAAGTATTTCTCAAGTCCTTTACGTAAAAGCGCATCATATATTTGTGAGAACCGCCTTGTTTCTTACCCCAATCCCTTTAGGATACACTACAAGCGTGGAGGTGTCACAACGTGTCATATAAAATTCTCTAATTTAACTTTGGAACCGGTATACATTAGGCTTTACAAGTTGATACCAGATTTAGAACAACTGAAATATATTAATTTATTTTTAGCCCGATGTAAAAGGATCCCACCAGGCTTGTCATTTAATTTAGGGTTTGTGTACGATGACGTCAATGAAAAGCCGTCTTGCAATGCAAAAATGATCTTTGTTGCGTCCAGAAAGACTACGACGCCATGTTATCAGATCTGTGAAATTGATCTTGAGATTGAAGCTCAGAAAATTAGACTTATGACGATTTAACGTGATATAATCGCTATCATCTGTTTTTACAATAAAATAATACAGTAAAAGGTACTTAATCCTAATATAATTTTTTTACATCTGTATGTACTGTACATATCTTCAGTTGTTTTAATGTGTTGACTTATTTATGTGCTAGTAAAATAACAGTTTCATGAACTTTATTCAGTATTATTGTACAAAATAAAGTATCAATAACTTTTGTATTTAATTTCATTTTTTTGCTTCTCATAGAGTTAATTTTAATTTTCCAAGTAAGGCAAACCGGTAGATGTATTAAATCATACAATTTATTGGAATAATTTTATGACGGTAGTATTTATAACACATATACAATACATGTATACTGGAAAAAGTACTTGCTTGCGAGGTACCTTTTGTAATCTGTGCATTATCTACTAATATTATCATTATCTTTAAAAATCCTGGATACTGCCATATATCATAAAACAGTAGAATAGGCGTCTGGCCTTTACTTACCTTTTATATTATCTACGGAAATAAACTGCATATGGATATTTAGGTATGACTAGACTTGTTTGTAATCTCGAATATTATTGCTATTTTTAAATTTCTTACTATTTATAACATTTTTAAAAACATCAAACCAACTCTATATTTTTTATCGTGTCTTTGCGTCATAATGAATCTAATAGCGGTCGTTAGCGTAATAATATGGAAGAAACCATACATCTCATTATATAACAAAATAAAGTTGTATGCTGGTCATCGGAAATATGAGGCACTTAATTATGTTCATGAGTTGTTTACTTAACCAGGATTCTAAAGCTTCTATGATGGCAAAGGATTAATTAATAAATGAAACTTGACTAAACCATTTATATTCATAAAAATTTGATTAACAATATATCAATTACTCGCAAGTACTTAAATGAAAATCATCAAATAATGTGTTTTGTCCCCAAGGAAATTGTTTCAGCGATTTCATAACTACTTGTTTTATAATGGCATTAAAAATACATACTTACCTAATGGTATCATCTGTAAGTTTAAAGTCACTATCAAACGGTACTTACATGAGATGCAGCCCACAGACTGACCAAGGTTTAAGTGGGTAATATTACCGTTTTCAGTCTTTGAGTACGGAATCTTAAAAATTATAATGAATCATAAGCGTTAAACGTAGGTGACAAGCTCTGGGTGCTTTGGATTACCAAAGCAATAGATTGTTACTTGGAAATTGAATTATAATTTGTGTAAATAAAGTGTTTAAGTACTACATTTACAGCGAATTACCAACAATTTAATGGAAACGCACAGGCTTAACCGGTATGGAAATCTATTTTTCCATGCAGATAACTACAAGGGAGTGTTTTTTTAAGACCTAAGTAAGGTGTAGGTTTAACAGAGGTTATTATAGAATACTATAATTTTGTATTAAAAATAATTAAATACCGCGTTATTTTGGATTCAAGAAATGTAAGTACTCAGTTTTTGATATCACAAACCTCTTCCACCATTGTTTAAGGCATTTACTCGTAACGACATCTCTGATTATTTATATAAAATATGATTTGTTAGGTAACTAAACCCAGAGAGCGCTGTCACGTGCTAGTTGAAGTGAACGAAGCAAAATGCGTCTCTACATTATTAATCTAGAATTAATGCGCCGTGAGTTCCAAAGATGGCGTTATTCCATCCCTTAACTGCTCTTTAAAGAGAGAAGACCGAGATCGTGGGTTTCAAAGATGTTACGTTATTAAAACATAGCTTCTGTAATAATAAAGTTACTACACATGTATATATGTACACTACGTTTTCGCAAAATAAATATTTCTATTTCTATTAGAGTGCGACACTACTTAACAAAACCATTTGTATTTTATACATCTTGATACGTCGTGGGTTCTAAAGATGGCGCTATTTTCCCATGAGCATTATAATATTTCTTTTATTAGATGAACTCATGATGAATTCACTATAATAATAATCATTTGGTTTAAATATTCTTATTTCTTATATATAAAAATAAATTTCTATTCGTTAGTCTCGCTAAAACTCTAGAATAGCAATATCCACCGTGGGCAGGGCCGATTGATCTTACTCGTAAAATATTTGTAGAAGGAAATGTTTAAAAGGTGATCGGATGAGATTTTTTGCGGATCAATTGTCACCTAAGTCGTGAAAAGACTGAGAAAACTGCATTCTGGCGGTACGGAGTTCGCTAGGTCAGCTAGTAGTAATAATATAAAATAGCGCTTTTTGTTTTTAATTAAAGATTATGACCACGCCATCATATAAATTGGTTTCGTGAATGGATATTTTTGGTAGGTATGTATTTTGTTACCTAAGCTCTACAGTTTGCTCTACAATTTACCGATATGTTGAATGTTTGTCTCGATCGTACATTTTAAAACTTAAACAGATTTAATTTTATAGTATTTGTTAGATTACAATACATACAACGAATGTGTGAAAATACCTAAGCATCGACTTAAGATACTTACACAAAATAACGCAATCACTACTAAAATCTGTTAGGCGCTACGGCTGCTTAATTACAGCGCATTCAGTAAGAACACCAGAAGTTTACAACAAGTTTATTATCCATATGTATTGATTACCAAAAAGTTTATATTTAGGAGAAAATAATAATTCCATAAACTTCCATGCTGATCTGTGAAACATAACGTCGCAGAAAGTCTACCGAGGGAATAGGCGGAAGAGGGAAACATCACAGGCGTGATGGCTAGCAACCCACCTCTATTGATGTACTTTACAACTACCATCATGCTTAACGATTCCTTACGTATACGTCATGTTTATATTATACTAGCGACCCGCCTCGACTTCGCATGGGCATAAAAACCTTCCTCTTGAATCAATCTATCTATTAAAAAAACCGCATCAAAATCCGTTGCGTATTTTTAAAGATTTAAACATACAAAGGGATATAGGGACAGATAAAGCGACTTTGTTTTATACTATGTTGTGATGTGATATATGTATGTATGTTAAAACTGGACTACATATACATAAACATATAATCACGTCTTTATCCCATACCTAGTAGACTGCCCTAGGGCCATAAGACCTTAGGCTCTATAAGAAAGGCTGGACTACACTATGAGCAACATACTTATGAGTACGTTGTACATGACAGGATGTGTCAGTAGGCGGCATTATAGCTTATGTATGTATGTCTTTGGTGTAAACTTTAAAATATAAGTAGGTACAAGAAGATCTTCATAAAATATGTGGCACATTATGTCATGTTCTTGATTAGACGTCATATAGAAGGTTCTATAATCTGCTTCTTTTTGAAGCCTGTAAAAATATAGAGGCACACTCGATAGACTAAGTTCTCAGATCATCAACTAACACACCTTTGGTACCTATGACCAAAGTGCTGACTCACGTCTACAAATAAATATGTGTAGGTGTGAAATGAATAATATCGCTTCGAGTCACTACAACACTTACTAAAGTTTTAAGTACTTACCTACTTAATGGGCATGATAACTGAAAAAAAATGTTTTTGGTCTAACAGATAGATTATAAAAAAAATATAATAGGTACCTACGTATTTTTCTTTTCTCTGAGTACAAGTAATAACAAAGATATAATATATTTTTTATGAGAGAAAGATATAATATTATATAGAACTAAGATAATCTGTATCTTTGTAATTGTTTACCACTTTGACAAACCGTAACATAGGTGTCCCATCATTTTTAAAATTAATTAACCAGACGGACTAATTCGAAAAATCAAAATCCCTATTCCCAAAAAACAAACAAAATTTGGACTAGTCAAATGACTAATGAAAATATATCAAAGTTTAAAGCCCTTGCTTCCGAGTACGCAGCAGGTTAATTAGCGGAAATATTCGCGTGGGGCCGCATTGGTGTTTTGGTCAGGACTTGGGTACCGTTACCTCAAAGTAGGACACTCAATGCCGGCTGCCGGCCGTGAATGTTCCGACGGATGAACTATTAGACTTGTTTGTATAATGTGTTGGCAAATGACGAGTCTATTTAATACGCGAAATTTTTAAGTATTCATTTGCTGCATAAAATTAGGAACTGCATGCGTAAACGGTTCTCCTAATTTATGTTGGTTGAATTGATGAAATTGAATTGATTCCAAAAATAAAAATAATAATTCAAAAAGATCTGAAGTCGTGATTTGTGATGCGTATGAGTATTTTTATACTCTTAGAAGTTTCTGCAATTATAATCAAAACCCACGTTAATATGACAGTGAAAAAATATTTAATACCTATGTATAAGATTTCTTACCAACATTTAATTTTGTTTTATTTGATTTTATTCATTTTTGGATTTAGATTAAATTTAATTATTATTTTCTATAACGGTGATAACTGCATGACCTTAGGTCCATCGTATGACGTCACGTCCTCATTTCAGTTGACTTTTAAACGTCCTTGGTACAAACTGAGTGGTAACGTAACACAATATAACGGTTAAGGCATGACATGACCTAACATGAAATATACCGCCTGTTTGACATCAACTACTTTTAGGAATGTTGTTGTTTATATATTTATTACCAGTTGGACAATGAAAGAAGTAAACTGGGACCTTAGTTATTCCCTGAGTCGCCTCTTAAGGCACCGACGGGGATGTAAGTGGGAGTGGGAGACCACATAGGCCACACCCCATACACGGCTCAACCTCAGCATAAGAAAATGTTTAAGAACAATAAAATACAAAGTCTAGTGATTCTAATCTAAACTAACAACGACTATATGCATTTACTAAGTGCGGCAAGTAAATTAACTAATCAACGATTAAACAATTAGAGATTTGCTGATAGTTTAAAGGATGAAAAGATTTCTAGAATAATGTGCTGACTCAACGGCTTCTGATTAACAAAAAAAAAATAACAAAGTACCTACCTACTAACAAAAGGAATAAAAATAGGAAGTGTAATTTTTTTCGACAATACCTCCTAAACAATAAATCTTGGAGCAGGAAAACTCCAAACTCCCGGATGTTTATATATGTAAAGTCTCATATTATTTGTAATTAAAATAGGTCTACGCGTTTTTAGTTTGAACGCCTCCCACTAAATATGTAATTTATCTGTAATCTGTGATATTTACAAAGAAATATTTATAGAATTCATTTCCGATAAAAACTCGTTTTTTTATTTAACAATTTAAATAATTTTTTTATTAAAAAAAACACAATTATTCAAATCTTTAATAAATAAATATGGCTTTTGGAATTGTTTTGTTTTTGGCTGCATTTTTTTAAATAAATCAGTCGATTTGTAAATAAGTAACTTCTGAACAAAAATGTAGAGAACGTTAGGTAGATGTTTTATGATTTTGGGGCTATAAACAATAGAGTAAAAGAAATAAAATGACTGGTGGCGCTAGTTAGCTTACGATACCCCCTGGTGATGACGATGTATTCACACATCTTTGAGTTGGTACGTATTTAGTGAATTGCCTACTTAGTACTGTTTGTTTGTTTGTTAGTAATAACTTTATTTACTATTACTACTACTTACATTATTTAAAATAAATGCTGGTTATTACTTTACAGATTCATGATATGGTATTTTAAAAGAATTACTGAAAATAGTAAATTCAAAAGTACAATGGCGGACTTATCCCAAAGGATCTCTCTTACAGTTTACGGTTAACCAGCTCTTGACAGAGAGGATGCTTATATAATATAAATGTAATATATTTTTTTATAAATTTCATTAGAAATTTCTCTTTTGACTGACATTAAATTAGCATCAAATTCTTACTTTTGTCTAATTCCATTTCACTTAATTTCCATTCGCATGGGCAAGTCATGACACGGGCTCCGTTTTAACGGGAGCTTTCCATCTCAGTCCAGGATAACGGCATATCTCCCTTCGGTTTCAGTAACCCTTTCGATTTCGAGTGTTGTGTCGGCCGACCTCCGCTTTGCGTCACCTCCGTGTAATCGGGTTTTAGAAAATGAAACCCAGTGTCCTTCTTTATATGGCAGTGTTATGGTCTTTGAAGAACCGTTTTCTGGTTATGAAACTGCCATGCTTAACTGTATTTTTTTTTACTTTTGTTTTAGATTATTATGTAACTGCAGTTGACAATATTATCTAATTTGAATCTTTATCCAAGAGAAGGGGCAGGGTCAAAATACATAATTAATGCTATATATCTTTTATATAATTTCTATATATTTTACCCAATTTTTTTTAACAAAACTACGTCTAATAATAAAAATATAGTGTTTCGTTTCCACACCGGGGTCATTCGCCTTTAGCCACCGGATGGATGACTTCAGATGAGATAATTATTTATAAATTCAGACTGCGTCTATCAATATAAAAAATCACAGAATCTCATTACTATCGATGACATTGACTTCTCTGATGGGAAAACAATTCGATGATTTTGTATACAATTATAAATAGCAACGGATCCAAAAACTCAAAATCATCGATTATCGAAGTGAAGCGAAGAGTGAAATTGTATTAATTAGATCAAAGTAAATGTAGGTAAATATTTTAAGTGACACTGACAAAACTAAGCTGAAAAAAACTATTTTAAGTTTTGAACGGCTTTGGACAAGCGACGGTATTAAAATCTAATAGAATAACTAACGTGTTTCTTAATTTGGCTTTATCATTATAGTCAGTGGCGGTTTCACTAGTATACCAAATACACTTACACTTGAAACCTCTACTAACACCTCTTTCACCTACATACAGACCGTTAATAAACTCAAACACAACTTGCATTTACTCACATACATACATGTATACCTACACTTCTTTACAAACATAATTTACACAAACATACATTATTATTTTCTCTCACATCTTTGTTATATATAATATCCGGTACCCGGTACGCATGTTTTTTTTATCATCCCTTTAAAATCTATCCACTGGTGACTTGTGTCACAGGTTTCCTTTGGAAACCTACTTCAGGCACCAGACCTTCACAGAGATGGGTTTTACAGAGAAAATATTCTTAATTGTTAGGCCTTAATATTAATTGACTGTTATTGCTTTCTTTGTAAACTTAATTGTGAAGGTCTGGTGACTATATTTTACTTTACTTTTTTTTTATTAGTCAGAGGGCTTTGTAATCCAAGCATAAAAATGTATTTTTTTCATTTCATAATAAAAAAAATAGTCTTTGTAAACAAAAAGAAATATCTTTATATGTATAAAACTTTTCCCGGAATTTAATGAGTCCTGGAAAACTCAAGTCTAAACATTAGATTTAGGTATCTGTGCAATTTTCAGATCCATAATTTAATTTTCCAGAAACTTGCTTACACTTACTATAAACACCACGGTTATCATAAATATATAAAAACATTCGAGTACCTACCATTAAGTACTTATACATTTTGGGGGCAGTCGGGTAATTAGGCATCAAATGTATCGATAAATATTTAAAAACTAATTTCGATGTAAAAGCCATTGCATTGGTACAAGTAGACCAAATGTTGGGCTGTAGGTAGTAGGTAAGAAGTGTTTTTTATGGTGAAATATCGTTTTTACGTAGATAATTATTAATCTTATAGAAATGTAACTGCCTATCAGCCTTTGTCGTAGTTTTTTTGAAGACCACCAGTTGGTAGACGGGACTAACAAGCTTAATGTGCCTTCCGAAGCTCCGTATCGTCCCTATAAATATATATTCTATATGCTCTTTATTATATACAAAAAAAAAATGCCTGCAATATTGTAACCAAACTAGAAACAACCTAACAAAGTATTTTTTTCCGTGGGAATCGAACCCATGACCGGGTCTTTACACAACTGGAGCACAGACCCAGTAAAATTAGGCCTAACATAGACAATCGCTAACACGGTTGATCTACGGCTGAAATTCAGCATGACCATAAACGTGACAACTTAATGCAATACTGAAAACAACTCTTTGATTTGTAATGATAATTTTATTGCAACATTAATGTTTAATGATGACAATACGGTTAACTCAATATATATACATGTCTGGTGAATTTAATTATGCTTTGTTTTATTAGGACTTAAAAGGTTAAAATGGGACACTATCTCTGACTTCACTGGCTCTATCTGTAATAAAACTGTAGTACACATTTAAATATATCCTATAAAATATCCGAATACATTTCAGCTAAACGATCCTACAATTTGTTTTCCATTAGATTTTTAATCAGACCGAAGGTGAATCAAACTGCCCGTGAGTACCTAGTT
This sequence comes from Apomyelois bistriatella, assembly GCA_947044815.1. NCBI lineage: Eukaryota > Metazoa > Arthropoda > Insecta > Lepidoptera > Pyralidae > Apomyelois > Apomyelois bistriatella. The sequence goes on from OX345693.1 coordinate 8,792,630, forward strand.
CATCTCTAATGTCTAGTGCCGGTCAAAGACTTGTACAAGTTGAGTCAAATTTTCTCAGCTAAGGTCATTACACCTGGTTAATAAAATTCTGACCGATTCAATTCTAACTCTAAAATTCATTGTCATCTCATCACACGGCTAGGTTGCCTCCGCGTCTCTGCGCCATTTTCCGAACATGGTTGCGAAAATATTCCGGGAGTGAAGGAGACAGTAACACCTTTGCTCGAAGCGCAAGTGAGACAGCAGATGCTATGCTAGGCTGCCGCGGAGGTCAGGGAACCACAAGTGGGTCGACTCCATCCTTCCTTAACCAAGTCTAGAGCGGCACGGCGGTGGCTGTTGAACTTGACGCGAATGTCGTAAAACACGGTTTTTGAATATAGAACGTTGTTTGTTCCACGAGTCAAATAACTTATGACATTTGCAAACTTTACAGATTCGTTTGACATACATAGTTATTGTTTATTGTATAAGAATAAGAAGAATTATATGTTATTATGTAGCACAACATAGTATCTAAATAAATACAATGATGTACCTGATAATTTGAAGTTTTTGTTTACTGACTGATTTGGTGATCTAAAAAGCTTCACAGTAATAGCAGAATTTGAACGGACTGAAATAAACTTGTATAATTGTAAATACTGCTAGGAAAATGCTGTTGTTATAATATAAGGTAAGCTTGTAGGTTGCTGGGATGTTAGTGTTAGATTAAGAAAAACTATACCTACAACGCAAAAATTAGATTCTCTCCCATAATCACTGATATATCATAATCTCTGTTTTTCAGGTTGGTCTACATCTTATTGCTGGTAGAAATACGTACCTACCCCTATCGTTTAATCTAAAGAACATTGCCTGGTATGTTCCAACTCAGGGGCCATGGACAACATTTAAAAGGATACATTGATAATTTTGCATAATAGAAAGTTAACTTTTCTGTCCAAAATACTTAAATATAAGATAGACAAAATATTTCCAAATAAGTCATGAAGATTAACGTCACCAGTTCACGACCACATTACTTTCCGTATTTGTAGATGACTTATATCTATTATTTTTTTTGGAACATGGAACGCAGTAAAGAACTTCCAATTCAAGTCTCGAACGAATGACGCAACTGCCAAAATGGTCAACAGCGGTCATTTCACTTTGGCCAACTTAACGCGTTTGGGAATGCTATTTCCTATCCATTTCCTCTTGCATAGGAACCCATAAGAAAAAAGAGATAAAAACAGTTCGAGATTCAAAACACAGGTCTACTGTGGGCCTCTCAAACTCGAATGATTCTCATTACACTGAAGAATGTAACGCCCTTTAGCACGATAAATATGCAAATATTCTAAGTAATTTAATGTCTTAGGTGCCTGCTCACTGGCTATAATTAAATGCAACAGTTATTTTAAATTAAACAAAAGAATAAAAAAAATATCTCACGAACTCTGAAAATAATTTTTGAAATGTTTTATGTATTCAAGGCACAGTACTTAGTACATAGGATATTCAACACTGGGAGTGTTTTCCAGTTGATTCGGGGCCTTATTAAGTGATGTTTCCCCTCCATTAGGTAAAAATAGGATTTGGCAATAGTATTTTAATGGTTATTATTATATGGTAATCCTTCACCAGTTAATCCTTTTGTCTGCTAAACAACGCCTTTTATGTTCCAGTGGTTTCCCTGAAGACTCCCAAGAGGTCTTAAGTTCGATTCCCATCACTATCACTACATAGTATAAAACAAAGTCGCTTTCTCTGTCCCTATGTCCCTTTGTATAAATCTTTAAAACTACGCAACGGATTTTGTTGCGGTTTTTTTAATAGATTTAGTGATTCAAGAGGAAAGTTTTAATGCCCATGCGAAGCCGGGGGGGGGTCGCTAGTTACTACATAATATTAACTTACCACCACGTAAGGTGTAAGTTTAAGGATGAGGCCTCTTTTATTACTCTATCTATGCGACACTACTTGCTGTTTCTCAACTCTTTCACAGGTGATATCTTGAGAAGATATCACTCTGAATAAAAAAAATATTGAATACGTAAGTACTTACCTACTTACTTACTCCGCTGGCTTAGTGACTCGAAGACCCCGAAGTAGATCTTGGCCTCCGAAACGAGAAATTACGACAGTTTTGTTTTATATTAATTAACCTTTCCAGACACACTTGGAATAGTTTTTGATTTTACGAAATACATGTAGGAACTAGTGCACCGAGCGGATTCCATTTTCTTCTCAGAAACCGAATTAAATAAGAATCTTTACATTTCCATTTAGTTCGGTTTCTGTTTTCTTTGAAATGCACCATTGTGTACTTGTTATATTGTTTTCGTCATCGCATGTTTTAGTAATAAAATAACTAACATAGAATTGGACAAATGGACAAATTATTTGTGCATTTATCACAATACAGTTAACAACAACAAAACCCTGCCTTTTAAAATAGAAAGTGCAGTCAAAGCGAAAGTTATTTTTTTACTCTAGTCCTTTGTTATATTTTTGAGGATCGCAACGGAACGAAACCAAAAGGCCTACTGAATTTGTGTAACAAATTGGTGTAAATATTTTTAACCATAACGTCATACTATTTTAGTGCAAGTTATTGGAATGAGAGCAATAGACAATGAACACGCAATGAATAGGCTAGGAATGCCCAAATAAAAATAAATGTTTTTACTGTATACTGTATAGACAGGCGTCGAAACTTCAAACAAAAGGTCAACGGAATTCTTAAAAAAAATAATAACAACAATTCACTTAAATCTTACCAGTTTTTTTATTTTTGTTAATTTTATTAGTCATTGCCTAACTGATTATAGGAAAGAGAGTTCAATATGCGTGGAATGAGTCCTATACATATATCATTTAGTTTACTTAGGTACTTTATAATGTTTATCTTGCAGTCGTTTTCTTTTTGTTATTTAAATCACATTTATATTTTTTGTACAATTGTTTATAAACAACGCATCATTATCAATAACAGAACTAGACAACAGGAGAACGGTCATAAAAAATTTGCTGAGTATTGCAACACATGATAGTGACTCACATTGCACCGTAACTATAATCAAGCATAAAAAAATATATCCATATTTTCTTTCATAATCTATGAGGTAGACGGTTCCAGGTTTTTAAACCTAATCAAGCATTAAATAACACTAACTGAGATTGAAAGAGAAGATGGATAAAATCCAAGTGAAAATAAAAAGGAATCTTTCCTTTGTCCGATTGTATTTTTTTGTTTGGCAAATACGCTTAAAACAATCGCTACTGCATATACTTATTTGCATCAACGTACTATCCTAGTCGTTTTCTAAACTTAATTATTGTAAAATGGTTTTCTCTCTATATACTAAGCATTCATTAAAAACAATTGACGTCACCACCACATAAACCTTAACATAAACATATTCATTACTCATAGTAATTTTCAGTGGAATGTATCTAACTTCCAAATAGGTTGGCAAACCAGGGCACGAGACACGAGGCGATTCATTCCTCCAGCCTCGTATGCGAAAAACTCACACAAGGGGCATCTTCACATCACGTTGGCCCCAGTGCTTGGCACGTGTGCTCCAGAACCTTGGGCAGCTTCTTGGAAGAATATACTCAGTATTCATGAATTCCACTGTTTTCAGGACGAGGACTTAAGTGCATTCACTGCTTACGCCAAGCCATGTTAATATCGAGAGCATACTTGCACTTTCAACTAGAAATCATCAGCCGATTAGCGTATGTAAGTGAACAGCTCAAGTTTCGATGGTTGTTATTTAGAAATATTAGGCGACCAATTTACTTTGAATCATAATATAATATTGCGAAACGTCTTGTTAGGTGCATCATGCAACTATTGACGATATATTCTATGTGTCGGATTTTAGAGTAATTGGTATAGGGAATAGTTTATATCACTATGTATGCTAAAGCTATTTACGTATACCTATAATCTTAAAATAGGGGAGGTAGTGTTCGGTTGTTTATTATTCCAGGAAGGAGCTGATAAGGAACTTATTGCGTGAATCTGACTCGCAATCGACCGTTTTTTTTATGAAAAGGTATTTTGTCACACTTTTTTTCACCTAAGAAGTTGGATACTAATTTACATTTTATTGTTTACTATTGCAATCCCTTCTCCTTTTTCCTTGTATTTTGGACATTTGTAATTATAATTAGGGGCAATACCGTACCGTTGCTTCAATAGATAAACATGTCGGCAAAGAGTATGAAAATGAAGCGCTATTCATCAAAGATCTATACGCCGCTATAGCTCAAGGCCACAAAGTGGGGGGACGCACAAGGGTGGCCAACCCAAAGTAGATGGGAAAAGGCCAACAAAGTTATTTAAAAGTACATGCCAACTGCCTTTTTGTTTTTAAGTTCCTATCGCGGGTCTGCTGGAAGAAAATTCTAAAGAAATAAGTAGAAATAAATAATAATTTTGCATCCGTGTACTAAATTTCCTAATGAAAGTTTCCTATGTTTGTGTTTGAGTGTACATGAAATAAATAAATACCTAAAGTTGTAGAATCGCTCTTCATCAAAAACCTATTATGACCTCTTTGGTACTTTAACCACATGCCTATTACGACTGTTAAATATTGCAGACATTACCTCATCCTTGGTTCTCACGAACAACTCGATAAATTCTCGGCACGCGCCGGTTCGTGGTGACTCCCAATGCGAAGACAATAACGAATTGACAAGTAACTGTACTCACCAAATATCGATATCTCACGTCCTAACGACTATATTGAGATATGCGATGGGTTGATCAATGACGATTGAAAGATGCAGTACGCTTAATATCAACGTGCAACCTAGCACGTAGGACACTAATGGATTTACCTCTATATTGAGATATATATGACGTCTATACTGTGCATTAAAAAATTTAAGGATTTGTTTGAATTTTCTTTTAGAGGATTCTAGTCGTTTCTAGAAGTTTCATGAAGAATGTACTATTCGTAACTACTGAGACTACAAGGTTATACAAAAATGGCGTTAAAACCTTTCTTAATAGGTAACCACTGTCTATCAGGTGGGCCGTGTGCCTGTTTATGTTAAATACTTATACTATGTAATAAAAACTTCATGAATAAATGTGTAAGTTAAAATACCTACTTATCTTTATTAAATAAGACCAATTAGTTGTAACATAGAAATACATAGGATGCAGTAGTCAGTTTAAAGGCGATATATGAAGTATGTACGTACCTACTTATATGTTTTTATTTACTATTTGAAGAATAATTTATTATGATTTAATTTTGACAAACTAGTATTAAATCCGTTCTGCCTCTTTGGTCCAGTAAAACGGGTTTGAAGGTTTCACCTACCTGCGAAATAAAGATATAATTTTGCAATTATTTTAATGCTCATTTTATTATTTCGTCCGCTAAAGACACCGATTTCCGTGAGAGATTTGAGATCATTATAGCTCTATACTCAAAAGTTTTTGTTATCAATGTATACTACATAGGCATATAAAATAGGGTCGTATTTTTATCGTATAGGTATACTCTTAGAAAACAAAGTAGACCCGTGATCCTCAAAGGAGATACAAAATATAATATTATTTTATACTTTATTATTTTTTAGGTTTTGTTTTATTTATAGACCTGGTGTGGCCTGGATAGCGAATGGAATATTGATGATACATGCAACTGCAGCAACACTGCTACTTTTGGCATCATTATGTAAATTGAGTAAGCCAGTAATATAAGGTAAACAATTATTTGAATCGCAATATCATTTTACATTAATTTATTTATTCATTCATGTATTCTGCAGCGGACCCTAGATTCCGAAGCAGTCGCCGAGGAAGCAACCGAGGAGGCGCTAAGATAAGACAGAATCTTCATTATATTTATTGACAACGTCATAGTCTATTTTTAACATCGTGAGAACAAAATTCTCATTATTAAAACATATTGAATAAATATTTTGCTTTTTCATAATCAATACTTATTACATTTGGCTTCCATGTCTCTACATACTTTATCCCTCCAGCATAATAACTGAGACGAGCGACGTAGATTGGCGTAGAAAATAAAGAGTGGAAAAATCTAGTGTCGAAGGCCAGGATAATTTGGATTGTTGAGTCATTACAGTAAGTAAGTCAATATTATACCCTGCCAATGTCAATTGAAAGACCAATTCAATGTTTTGTACACAGTATGTAACAGACTATACAACCTTTTAGATGTATTTTTTAATATAATTATTAGATTGATTGATCACTGACACCTTTAACCTAAACTATATACAGTCTAAAGAATTTGAATTTTTAAGACCAGACTAGTTTAGACTTAATCTTATTACTTTCTACGTATGTGGTTAAGTATTCCTGTAGGTAGTATTTATCGGAAAAGCAGCTAAAACATGACAGTTTATGAGTTTTCATATTCCTTTGTGTAAATATTTGCCTAATGACTTGAAAGTCGTGAGTTTACGGAACCCTTTAGATATGTATTAGACATTGAAGGCTTGATCGCTTTAATGTCTGATGGAATGGAACACGTCCATCTTCAGATGGCACGTGAAGTGGTTCAAATATACATAATCTATGTAACGTAAAATATGTCTTGTGGATCTTTTACCACAGCAAGGTTTCTATAGATAATGGGTCAGACCTTCAAGGAGCTGTTTATCATGCATGAACCCACAAACATCTTACAAAGCACGCAACCAAGTGGAAGGCTAAACAATAGGACTAAAGACCGGTAAGCATAATAGAACACACAATGACTTAATGTACTTATTACTAAAAATGTAGTCATCTTTCTGAATTTACCAAACATTAGCAAGTATCTCGATAACTTAAATCTCAAAATTCATATAGTTCAATACCTCTATACTTAAATTTTAAGTAACTCGCATTGCTAGCTGAAATTTACATGTAAACTCGGATCATAAACTTGTTATCGTTCATTGTATCTCAAACAGTATTGTTCTTATGTGTTCATGTGCCTCTATTTCAGAGCTACTCGTAGAACCACTGAACTGTGGAATGGCGACGCTATTTTCCGCGTAATCTCTGATTGGCAGTACCGTTGTGGCATCCCGCGGTGCGCCTGCGCCGTACATGTTGTGACGCCATGTCAACGTATATCCCATACGTGATATCATTTGCCACCATTATATGAAGACATGTTTGTTTACCTCATTTTGTTTTGTTTCTTGCCTTCTTCCCTTTGATTATTTATTTTTGTCATGTTGTACATTCTATCGATATTATTAATTCCAGTTGTAGCTCTGGATGCAGGCCGCTTTCGACCGCTTATTCTGGAAATCCTTGCAGGACCTGCGGCTGAAATTATGATGATGTGTCTGTATATTTAAACTTTTCATATTAAGCTACCGAACTGATGACATTTAGTACTAAGGACAAATCAGACGACAACTAACGTCGTGGTCATCTTTCTACTCAACATTGTCACGTAACACTATAGTTGCGTTATGATAGGGGCAAACGCTTTTGGAGGAAAACCACACCACATCGGAAACAAGTGACTAAAGATATGAAATAGTCTAAATACCTAAAATGAGAGAAAGAGTAGCCACTGTTTGCCAATTTTGGGAGTTCGATTATTTGACATCTTCCTTCTTTACTATATTTTGTTAACATTATAAAAGTCCTGATTGATTAACGCCCAAAAAAATTTACAGGTTTTTTTTAACATAACCATAGTTATGTAAGTAATATAATTTGGTAAATTATAAATGAGCTGATCTCCGGGCAAAAACCATCTTGTTTCTAACAAGCTGGTTTTCACCAGCAGTATTTCTATTGTTACTCATAACCAAATTAGACGAGCAAACCGGGATACGAATCAAAAGCTTTCAATTTCAACGTACTATCATAAACAAGCACGCAGTAGCTGCATCTAGCGGTGCTTAGGTTCGCTGGTGCTGTATAACGGTGACACGTAACGCGTTATGTCACACGGCCTTGGCCTCGCGCTTGTGTTGCGCTTGCGCAGCCGCTGCTTTGTGATATACCGTGGAAGGTTGAGGTTGTCTTGTATACAAGCGGATGCCCGCGGATATATACGTGGGTGGCTGTGTTATGTGACACTAAAAACGTGTATCTACTTTCCACAAAGCCCAATGTAAATCTGTGTATCTTTTAATTGAATTGAATAGGTTATAAATAAATTAGTTACGCATTTGTAATATTAGATAAAAACGAAGGGTATTGCAATAAATATTTTTTTTTATTTGGAACTGAAACTAAACCTACAAATAAATAACAAAGTAATATATTCACAAGCACTCGCTGATGCATCGTAAGCTTTGAAATTATAATTTGGCAAAAATCACTTACACACTATCTACGAGTAGTCATATAACTGGCACGAATCAACTTGCAAAGCTGTAAATACTCATCAAAGTAACTTGCTAAATAAAGCCAAGTTAAGTTTGTTAATGACGATGTGAGCCGCATACTTAGAAGCTCTATCCTGACTTGAATAATGTGTTCAGCTGCGCTAACTGCATACTTAACATTGAATAGATTAATGATTGCCGATAAATCTCTAAGAGCGTACTTCGTAATGTAATCTCATCTCTATCAATGTAAGTTAGGTCTTTCGAGGTAATATGTATTGGGGGTATATGGGATATTGATAGGCTGTTCACAATGACTGCATTATGTAGAAGCAAATTTATAACATAAACCGCCCAGTAAAGGATTCTCTCCATGTCTATGATCCAAAGTAAATTTATGTAAGTAGGCCACATCGAAAAGTGTACCATATTTTACTATTTTCCTTCTTATAGGACTGGAGTAGAAAAAAAAGGAGCCATGTGCTGGTTGTATTTCTTTTGTTTGTAATAACTTTATTGTACTAAAACAAAAGTAAATACAAAAGCATAGAATACAATGGCGGACTTATCCCAGAAAGGGTCTCTTGCAGTCAACCAGCGAATGAGAGAGAGGATTCTTATAAAGAGGATAGAAATACAATACTTATACTGTTATTTCGTGTTTTTGTAACTGACAAATAAATAAATTATTTTCACAATAATCTTATGTATCATACGTATTAATACTCTTAATTATTATTGCAAAAAAACAAGCATTAGGTATAAATATTAAGTTATTAGGTAAAAAATAATTATGCTACGATCATTAATTTATTTATTTACTAAACAAATAAATTATAATCATAAAATTGCTAACGCAATGGTCTCTATTTAAATGGAATCAAATTGCGTAATGAAAATAGTGTCTATAAGGAAGACACAAACATTAGTTCTTAGATCGAAGGAAGTTAATTAAAGATCCGTGTGAAATAACGGCGAGGGATTTACAGAGGCATTTATTGGATAACTTTATTACCGAGCCATTGCTCTCAGTATTAATGAGTAGGTAACTGAACATGCGATTAGCGGCAACAAGGCGTCTAGACTATACTAATACATTATCTTCCCGCTTTAAAATGGCCATAGTGCTTTGCCCGACTTTGTATTAATAAAGATTACCTAAGGCTATAGCTACTTTTAAATGTTTAAAAAAATAATTAAGGTATATCACCTTATTTATATATTAAAAACATGGACAAAACTGTTTTTTGGACGCCAGTTCGTATCTTTACTTATTTGTTTGTAGAAAGAAAACTTCAAAAGCCACATAATCTCAGATGAACATAGAAGAACCATGCTGTGAAACTGCTGTCAACTGCTGGTGCTATATAAATAAATAATTTTCTTCTTCCGAGCGTGTTTCCTTCTTGCATCTTCAGCTTAAGTAGGTATAAGAGCTAAATGAAACAAGGTCATCTTTAATTTGACGGTATTATATAAACAAACAGTACCTATTTGTATTTAAATACAAGGTAAATACTTTTAATTTAACGTCAATTCATAAATTATTTCAGTTTGCTAGCAAGTTTTGATGACGATAGTGCAATTTCTTCATAATTTGCAAGAATATCATACTGAGTCACAAAAGTGAATCCTAAATGAATATTCACGATCAGAGCAATACCTTATTTGACTTGAACAACGCATCCAAATCCAGATTTAAGAGGCCAGCAATATTTAACAGGTAAGTACTTTATGTTGTCTTATATGTTGCCTTCGCATTCAATCTCAAATTAGCAATGAAAAACTTCTTGCTTGAGTCATTATGTTATACTTCACCACACTGAGTCAAGGCTGTGTATTGTTCAAACTGTTTTGTTATAACGCCTACACTCATGCTCTTATGGACCAACAAAAACCAACTGACTGATGGCTGACAAATCACAGTCCGTTGTTTGAATGGTTTTATCCACAAAACCCATTGAGGGCACTGTTCTCTTAATTACTGCTGCGGACGTGCAAAATACTTAAGAAAGAAATTAAAACTTTGAGGTCCCTGACTGTTTTATTAATGTTTCCAATTATTATGGTAGAGCGTGTATGCATTTAAAGAGCTCGTAAATTTGTTTCCAGTAAGTTTGACTGATGTGTTACAAGCAAAAGATAATCTGTCGTATAACAAGATGTAAAATAATGTCTGAGAATCTCATTGTTTAGAATCTCTTAGTTTTAGAGGTGGTAAGTATGCATTAATTTTCAATTTGTGGCTTAGGTTTTTATATACTGTAAAATCAACAGAAAAAATTAATAAAAAAAATTTAAAAGTCGATCATTAAGACTAAAATATTGTGATTATCAAATAAATTATCTTTGTGTCCTAAATTAATTAGTTTTTGAACATAATTTTATAATATACTAGTTTTTTCCCGCGGTGCCCCGGTGAACTTCCCAGGAACAGTGCTTTTTTCCCGAGATGAAAGGTACCCTATTTCCTTCTCTTGGTTCTAAGCTTCTAAGCCCCACTAATTTTCAGCCAAAACAGTTCAGCCGTTCTTGAGTAATAAATAGTGTAACTAAGACGACTTTCTTTCATGTAGGTATATATAGTAGACTGGCAGACAGGACTAACAGCTTTGTAAAATTACTGGAATATTCCTCATTTTTGACGTGACAACGTCTTATAAATTGGTTTGCCGGGTGACACTTCAAGAAACTGCGTTACGCTCCGCTCACGTTATGCGCTCACAATGAGAGCGAGTGAGAGGCACGCGTCCCTTCCACTCGGGCATGGTTGAATGAATATTCACATTAAAATTATTTTACTACTCAAAGTCGTTGTCACGTAAAACTTTCGCCCGTATACCGACTTTACAGGCAACCAATTTTTTTATTCGAAAACCATTATTTTGTTTGATTTATGATACCTACGAGTTGAAGCGGATGCTAGATTATTGATGGATGAAACGACATTGCAACCCAGAGGCAAAAATATTTTTTTCATTATTTGTTTATTAAATTTTTTTTAAATATAATATCAATTTTGTATGAAAAATATTTTTGGAATGTTTTTAGTGAAATACCTAATTCTATTAACCTACAGACGCAATAAATTAAATTTTTATTTATTTTATTTATCCTTAGTAATTTATGATGGTAGCCTAAAGCTATCATAAATGTGGGTAATCATTCTCATCTCATTAATTATGTCTTTGAACAATAAGGTGAGGAGTATTCCAATAAGACTGGATGTATGCAGGTGCGTTCTTTTTTGCTACATGAGCAGGAAATTATTACGCAAATGCAATTAAGACCACAATTGTATTTACATACTTAAATATCGACGTATCGATAGATGTAGGTAAGTATTATTTTATATAATAATATAGGTATATTGTCATGTAAGTTGTAAAATATACTACTTGGTTACTTCGGTCGGTATATGTGATAATGCCTTCTTGTCGTGTAAGTAGTTAAATAAAACACAAAATTATGCAAATAGTGTTGTTACACTTACTTGTAATACTTCTAAGTAAACAGATGCAATAAAAAAAATATGTCTCTTTTAAACAGTTTGAAATAAATAAAGAGTCATGGCGAAACTCCATACATCGTTTGTAAGAATAAAAAATTGAAATACAGAGAACATAAAATAAATCGAATTAGTAAGAATACATAACTAGTAACATGTTTACCACCACAAAAAAATTTTAAACCCCGGGGTTTTGTTTAATATTTAATTTTTTTAAACTCGACCTTTAGCTTCGTTTTCATTCGCCATTATTGTCGCAACTGAAACATTATGTCATCCTGACAGTTGTTAGCATTGTCAAAACGGTATTGACAGTTCATTATGGTAGGTTAGGTTCATAGATTAAGTAGTTGTACCTGTGATTAAGCAATTAATTTTTACTTGGTGAAAAAGTGAGATGGCGAAATAGGGAAGTCCATGAGTAAGAAAAGGACCAACGATATTTTTTATATTTTTGTCTCTGTCAACGTGGAATTTTTTTCTTTGTTTGGCCAATTCGACGCTAAACAAAATCTTACACCAAACTAACAGTGAAATTATTTATTTTTTGTATTAAAAAAAATATTCATTTTAAGTAGTAGAATTTGTACGAAAGATATACAAAAAATAAGGGCATTTGTTACACAATTGTGTAGCTCAGGAACACATTCCAGGGTGCCTACCAACATCTCTTAAAACCATGCAAGATCCAGTGAGAAAGCGGGACAGCGCAATACATCATGTAAGGCGACATCTCATTCACTCACTGGATCTTGCATGGTTTTAAGAGATGGTATAGCCCCCCCAGGTACTAAATCGATGAATCTAACCTACCATAATGAACTGTCAATATCGCTTTGACAATGCTAACCACTGTCAGGGTGACATAATGTTTCAGTTGCGTTAAAAATGGCGAATGAAAACGAAACTAAAGGTCGACTTTTATAAAATGGAATATTAAAATAACCCCGGGGTTTAATTTTTTTTTGTGGTGGTAAACATGTTACTAGTGAAGTATTCTTACTAATGCGATTTATTTTAAGTTCTCTATATTTAAATTTTTATTCGTACAAATTCCGCCATCACTCTTTAAGAAGAACATGATGCAGTATCACACATGTATCGAAAAAAAATGTTGACTGGTCATTTTATGATATTAGCTATTTTTGTGAAAACAAATAGAAATATATTCATTAAAATAACTAAATAATATTAAATTGCAGAATCGAAGTTATTACGGACCTTGACCGTGACTGTGCAGTAGTGCGCTCCACTCCGGCGCAGCCCCACTACCTTCACCTTCGTCAAAGAATAAAACAGAAACGCTGTTCGAATATAACCGTAACGTGCTACGTCTCTAGGAGGAACTAAAATTAATTTTAATATGATTCAGTAGAAAGTAATAACTTAAGTATCTAATTTTTTCCATAGCATATGACCGTGGCCTTCATTATCATGAACATCATCTAGGATTTATCCCAGTTGCATCCCAAGCTCGATTTCAAAAAACGTATGTCAAAAAATAGTACCTACTCTTTCCAAATCCCAATATATATTTGTACAAAATTTCACCAAAATTATATTCAATCCATTCAAATAAGGTTCAGTTTTTTTTAAATCCATTTTACCAGAAGACCAAATTAAGCGGCATACTTTGTTTTTTTACTCTTTTGTCAGCTGCTAAAGGTTTATGAGACATACGTTCGTGAACACTTCACACTGTATAAAAACAAAAGCCAAGAAGCTCTTCCTCCAAAATCTCAGCCACATCAAATTAACTGCCGTCTATTGGTAAGTATTCTACCGATACAAGTTAAAAATTGTGTCCGCCTTCCATACTTTTACACACCGTTAGGTCGAAATCATTCTTTTTCCGGTTCTTCCTGTGAGCTCAAACTCATTGAACCATCTGATAGATAGATTCACTTATTATTAATCTTTGACAAGCAGCAAATCAGTCGACCGTAATTTACGTAGTGAAATTATTTACGCTTGTGTAATGCTACACAGTATTATTTAACTTATCATTTTACCTCATGCCTTAGATGATTACTATGCGACGAACTAATCCTCTTAAATACATGCATTTCTTTAAACCTTCCCACCACCTTGATCTAATGTAAGCACCTAAATAGATACGATGGATATACACCCCTCTCTAAAAAAATTTTGTTCGTTTATCGGAGACACTAATATACATGCAGACTTAAAACCTTTAAAAGTACACATATCATTTCAAAATCTACCCTTAGTTTTTCCCGCTCCTTAAATAAAAAAAAAATACCAAATTTGGTCTTATTTTTTATGATTGCCTGCTGTCATTATGTCCCTAGGGATGTTGTTATTTTTAAAACTACTACGTGGAGAAAATTAAAGACTTTTTTTTCTCCCTAATTCATAATGTAATAAGCATTGCTTAATCTTCCCCCAAACACAAAATATTAGTTTATTAATTTCGCGTTGCCGATTTTTTTATGTAACATTAACGTAGAGTTATTTAGGATATCGGTGTTTAGTGCCGACATAAACAAGTATGATACATTAATGATAAGTCATTATGTTCATTATTTATGGTCAGCCTACTAAAATACTTATATTTTATCGTTTTACATTTTCTCTGTAGATTATATGTGGCCAATACACATGATTTTTTGTTATTCGCTCTACATATTTACACTACCAAAAACTGCAAAAAATTGTGTGGAATACCTACATCTTGCACAAGTGGGTATATTAATTAGCATTCAAAGAAAAAAAATGTCATGTTATTTGAATTAAAATATTGGTAAATAAGAATAGCGAGAATATTAACTTTTGCAAATGCAGATAAATGATTCTGGTTCCATCGCATTGGCAAAAGTTTTTTAAGTTTTTTTTTCTTACTAGTTCCATTGAACTATGTAGACAATGGAACTAGTGAGATAAATGGAACTAGAGAGAATACGTTAGTGCTATTAGGTATTCTGAGTCGGCATGTAAAACTATTCCGAGAGATTCTCTTATATTTCAATGGCTGTTGTGGCAGGACAATTAAAGGCAACAGTTAAAAATTATTAATATTAAGCTGAAAAATTAATGAAAGTAGTGAGAATGATAATGTTGCAACAAAGACCTAGGTCGAAATACCTTATATTATTCTACTCACAGATTTTTTTCAAATGATCGAAATATTTCAGATGCTACTTGCTGCATAATAACCAAGCAACATAACAGGCATTACAAGGGAAGCAGTAGATGGACTGCCTCATTATAAGGGTAACTCATGAAGGTAGGATGTTTTTATTCGAAGCAGGCTGTGGTGGACCGGTTTGCATCCTGCTTGTCCCGTGTTATCCACTCAATATACAACATATTACATATTTGTAAGGAGAAGGATACCCTAGATTGTACAAAGAATCCCATTATATAAATTGCGATATAATTTCAAGCTATTTTATTCAATTGTTTAATTGTTAAACTTCTAATAGATAGCTTATTTTTATAAGAAGTAAAGTTGTGTTTCAAGGTACAAGTGGATGTGTACCAAATACGTATTTCATCTTATCTTGTTGCTTAATATTTGTTACAAAACGTTCAATTGATCAGGCAAACCGACTTTGCCTCTAGTAAGGTGTGGTTCTTTAACGAAAACCCGAACCTACGGCTTAACGTGTCTTCCGAAACACGAAATTTTCTTTTAACATTGTCATTTCAGCCGCAACCAGTCCACTGACATCTGTAGAAAATCTTGTAAATCAGGGGTTTATGGCGACTGACCCTACGAAGGATTTGCCACCACGATGTAATGTCTGTATGTAAATAATGGAAGCAATAAAGTTTTGATTACTAATATATAAAGAATATATGAGGCTATTTAGAGCAGTTTTAGTTAAGCAAAATGTCGAAAAATAGACTAAGCCGGCCATCAGTGTACACTGCGTTTGAAAATGTAACGTTCTAATGAGAAAGCAAAGTGACAAAACCTCACGAAGCCGTCACGACGCACTCAAATGTGCTAAATTCGACGACACCCGCCGTGATGCTTCACTATCGAGTTGTTTGACCTGTCACAGAAAAGTAGTCTTAGTAATGTTTACCATTCAAACGCGTGAGATGGTATACGTATTGAGATGAAAGAAATATCGTTCGTAAGCAATCATAATATTTTTCTATGTCAATTTTATTCCACACGTGGTTGAAGAAAAACTTGAGGAAAATACGTACTATAAATTAGCCGATCAGAGAAAACCAGATCACTGCCTCAGAACATTCTGAAGCAAACCCACAGGTGTCAGTCTTGCAGAGTATTACGTCAAATGGCAATATTGAACGTGGCGTCTCATCGACTGCGGAATGACGCGTTGCGGCAAGCATGGCAATGTGAATTCATGGCCGGTTAATTTTATACGGAGTGACTGTGGGTTCAATACCCGGATATGTGGGTCACCCGTCGGCCCTGCCATAGCCTGCTCATTGACCACTGGCACGCAAAAAATTTCCTACTACATTTAATAATAACCGACTCTGATACTTCGTTGTTCATCTGCATTTTCATAACAGTAGGTACGAGAGAGATTTATTGTTAACAGTGATAACCACGTCCCTCAATTAGAATGCAAGTATAAAAAAGTTCTTCTCCCTATTTAATAAGTAATACCACTCCCCTAGTCTGACCCAATCAATTTTCAAGAATATTTTTCAATGCAATACTTGCTTAGAATATAGGAGCAACCCTCTGCTCCCGTTTCAGTGGAAATTTCAGGAAATCATTTCTCGGCTGACAACTTTTTAATATTACCTGCCTTCAAAATTTCAGCTTCTTAGCTCCAGTAAATTTTGATATTTCATGTCTATCAAGTATAAGCATTTATGTGAAAGATAAATAACTGAGTGAGTTAGTTATCTTTCACATAAATGCTTATATTTGATAGAATACTCGTATGAGGGATCAAGTACTCCTTTTTTTCCATTTAAAACTTACTATTTAAGATATTTTATAAAAAGTTTCTTAATTATTGAACTATACACTCATAAAAATGTGTCCTTTATTATTTACTATGTATAATACTCATTGTAAAACCCCCCTCGAAAGACCACCATTCTTGCGACGAAGGTCAATACTCCGGCAGTAGGTCAGCCAAGACGCCGTCCGCAGGGGCTCACGGCGACGCGGTTGCTCTCCGACTTCGACTGGTTCAGACCGGCGTTTCCTCTTTCATCATCGCCACGTAACATAGACTTGTAAACCTGATGTTGGATGTTAAGGTAGGTAATAATATATTTAATTAAAAAAAAAAACATTTACAAATAGTAACTATACTTCAATTGTCAATGAGAGGTGTAATTTTTCGTAGCAATGCTACGGCGTTTAAGCATAGTCAATTAAACGTAGAATTAATTATGCATATAATACCATTTTATTGAAGTGTTCTAAAAATATTTTTAATAGGTGCGGTACCTAAGTTAGAATGAATGAAAGAATCAAAAGTTCAGACATGTTATCAGACACCATGTCCATGGCTGAAGAATGGAACACTTCCTTTCTTCCCGCAATCCCGTTAAAAGCGATTAGGAATGAACTGACCAAGACCTAATTTCCTTGTAGGTACCTCTTTGACCTGAATCGCGGTTTTCACCTACGGGAGTATCTCATGAACAGATCTAATTTTGATAAACAACCAAAGGTCCAGATTAGGTACTTAAACTAATCATTATTTTGTGTAGGTGTCCACACTGTGTCAGAGTTCTTTGTAACTGCCTCTCGGCCTCTGAAAAGGTTCCTTTAACGACTACCAGTTACCTAAACTAAAGTGTATCTTAATAGTAAATAATGTACATAAAGCTTAGTAATAAAACTTTATGAGGTCTTTGCTTCAGCGTTATCATAATCGACAAATTTGAATTTCAAATATTATGCATAAAATTTGGGTTTTATATTATTTTGTATAAAAATTAAATGTATTTTTAAATTCCTTAGTGCCAATCCCCTGATGGTGATCACGGAGTTAGAAAGACATGTAGTAGTGCTAGGATATTAACATTTATAACATACGTTATAGTAGTACAATGAAAATATTACAAATAAACAAACAAACGCCTTAAAAACATTCGCAATTTCAACTGTAAAGCATCAACATGTACCTTGTATCTTTATATAATTTACAATGTCAATATAAGTGGCAAATCCTTGCAAATCACAGATCATCCGAGCTACTTTTCCAGTTAAATCTTTGACTTACTATTCAGAACATAGATAACTCATTTAATCATTCTCCTGGATATGGCACTGTTTAAAACTACCGTACCATATTACTCCGTAACCCGTTTTAGAGTGAAAACCAAACAAACCAAACTAATGTGTGTTAGTAGACAATTTTATTCCATTCTACTGTCAGGTCTGGCAAAAACTGATAGATTTTTCAGGCAGACAGACAACTATCATACGATAACAATAATCAGTCTGTCGCTGAACTGATTATCGGTTTGAGTTTAGTGAAAGGACAATGACTACCTACTTTTGTCGCAATATAACAACAAACCCGGGTGCAACAACTAGTTAATAAATATGTCTAGATACAACTATATGCACATAAACATGCCAACTTGCATTGAAGCTGTTTTGCTAAACGTGAATAAATTTTATGATGAGTTATTTGACCTTTTTAGACCTGCCGATGTTTCTGTCCAAAGTATCAAAGTAAAGTTACAAAGTACACTTAAAGGACTTGGATGAGAGGCCTTCTAAGACTTATAGCGCTAGTAGAGGACAAGAGAGGGCGTTCACCTCACGTTATTACATGTTGAGCTAATGTGGATATGACCTCATATTATTATTTTTGATTTATGTTATCCTATAACAGCACAATACGTCTACCTAGAACAACAGTTGAATGTGAAGAAGAACGCAAGAAAGAAGGAGTTAGGGGTCATATTAGTTTAGGGTGGTAAGGTTTCGTAAAACTCTCTAATGTGCTTAATGACCTACTGGCAGCTTAAAAATCTTACACCAGACCAGTGTAAGTCACTAAAATACTCTATAAAAAAGTGAAGCGCAGGGTCTTCAATCTGTGTCAGAGCGATGGCGATCTAATTCTAAATGTCAAATAGTTGATGCAAATAAAGTGGAAATCACGAGAACACGCACCAGATCAATCATAGTATGTCCAGTTAACCACCAAACTAAAAAAAACGTTAGTGGATTCTCATTCATCCTTTAGCTACCAGAGGAATCAAAATAACCCATAATGTTACGCGACAACTTTAAGGAAATAATATTCAATCACAATAAGACATCTTGTAAATTAGGTTTTAAAATTGAAAATTTGTATTACATATTATGTAGATTCAATGTTGCAACTATTGACTTATTTAAAAAAAAAAAGAGATCTGCATTTAAGCAATATAATGTAGTGAGTAGCATTCTAACAAATGGAAGGTCCACTTAAATCTGTCGGTACATAGAAACACTTGCTAGCCAGCGAAGGACAGAGCTTGCGGAAATGGTTCTCCGCAAAAAATAACAACGCAACTCGTTGCCGCCGACTGCTCGCTCTCAATGATGATCGCCGCTATCTATCATATCCGTACATCATATGAGCATACCACGTTTGTAGCCATTTCCTATAATAAACCGGCTTTAAGTAAAAAGGTGGTTTGTCGTTAACAATAACAGTTGCACAAAAGAAGTCGAATGTTACTTACATATTGCTTATTTAAAACTTAAATCTAGGTCGCTTGACTAAAAGATAAACAGAAGTCTCAACTTCCTTTTACCTAATTCCCATTAGGTACCAAGGACATCATTCTCAAATTTTTATTTATTTACCAAATTCATGTACACAGAAAAAAGTACTTACAGGTAATAAATATAAAGGTTTTATTATCAGGTGGCTAATAAAAAAAAAATCTAATATGTCAAGGTAAGCTAGGCATTGTCTACCATAACTTTAGAACACTTGCGAAATTTAAAAAAGCTACAAATCTTCTCTATTTATATGGATATACAGTAATAGATATAAAGTAGTATCTTGAAGCCAAACTAATTGCAATAATACAAAAACTAATTGGAATATAGTTGAAAATTGATCGCATATATTATTTGTAAAGAATAAAATACCAAACTGCCTGTATCACTTTCGATTTTTAAAGCCAAATAAAAACGCAATTATAAACGACGATAATGTAGGTATTAATAATAGGCACAGGCTTGCGTAATGCTAAAGCTGTTATCGAATAACTAATAACACATTTTTTTATAAAATTGAGTAAGCATTTGTGTTCTTCCTGAAAGAAAAAAAACTCACAATATCGTGTCTTGCTTTGTGCGTGGGCAATTGCCATAACATAATATGTAATAAAAAGGTAAAAATATGAGCTAGAAGGCGAAGATGACTTCTGCCTTAGTGACTATTTGCCACTACCCATTACAAACACTGACCACAGTAGTAGCACCAAATCAAACATATCGCAATACGACTATTTGCCTCTTAATTAAGGCTACACAAACATTTTAATCGGTCTTTCAACTCTGTAAGTTATTGTTCATTTAAAGCGTTTTAAGTTTGATGTTGTGTAACCTGTAATTACTTGAGTAAAAACCAATATTCCTGTTTGTGTACGGGAATCCTGTTTGACTGGATAGTTGTTATACAGAAACAAATACGATTTTCTCATCTATTTTATAAGGGATAGCTGTCTTTTTGTAATTTCATTTGAAAATATTTAATATCCAATAGTACTTTAATATTATTTCGCCTTGAAATGAAGCATCTATTTATGATTCATACAAGATCCACTTTGGTTCGCAACTTCAACATATTATAGGATTTTATTTAAAAATTATCCGACGCTCTTTTACACCATTGTATATGCTGTCTAGTGCAATAAAGAATTTTTGTATTGTATCTACACAACACTCGTAAATATATATATATTGTTACATAGAAATATAGACTTAAAAGGATAAGTTTAAAGTAACTATTTTAACTGTAGTCAGTGGAACTACATTGTTGTTCTAGAAATACCTCATCTACAACATATGGAACAGCTTATTCAACCATGAACAAAAAGTTATTCAAGCATCTATAATAATGATGGATAGTATATTCATAATTTGCGCACCTTGAGTGGCCATTTCTTATCTGAAATGCGCAATGTGTGTCAGTTGTAAAAATATTTCTTTGAAAATGTCATAGAGCAATAGAATAGTAATGCAGCTTGGATCTCGGAGTTCATCTGGCGTTATTAAGAGGATATGTTCAGTCCTCACATATTTTCACAAAAAAGATGTAAATTTTTAATGTGATTTTTTATTTTTGTGTTATTTAATATATTGCAACAAACATGTAATAGGTTAAAAGTCTATTCATAATATCTATTCGTATTCACTTGTCTAGTAGAGGTTTTACTGTTTTTTATTGAGTCATTAAACACTACAGGCGCAATTATAATTCAGCTGTATGTATTAACAATTTATTGACACAATTAAAATATTAAAAATAAACCTAAAAACAACAAACTTAACTAAACTATAAACTAAATTAAAAACTAAAGGCCCTAACAAAAAAAAATACATAAATAAAAAATGTCCCGCAAATCATTGCCATCAGCTGTATTAATATTAAATAAATATTTAATAATAATTCATGTTTATAAGGTTAACTTACAAATACATATTTAAATAAATAACTATAAGCTATTATTATAATATGGCCTTTATAATAAGATATAATCTGAAATATATAATTATACTGTAGCGATTATTGTTTATTTAGTTACGGAATGCCTGCGCATATCCTCTTATCAAATAAGGTGGATGTATGCAATTGTGCACAATCTGTTCTTGTGGTTGCGATAATGCAAGTCATCAGGTTTGCGTTTGCACAAACCATTAAAAGGGTTGCAGTCGTGGCTGGCAGTGGTAGCAGCTGTCAATCTTTCAAGGAATTTTTAATCTGTTACGTTTATACTTTCACTAATAGGAAAAAAAAATATGTCAAAAATGTATTAGGAAATTATTTCAACCAATGATGGGATTAGCAGAACATTTAACATATATACTCACTCATACACATATTTCACGTACCGTTTTTCTTTTATTTTGGTGTTATATGAAATTTTCTAACTGATCACGTCATATAAAGTAATTTTTACGACACTATGACTATTTACAAAATATATTTATAATATGTTTTTTTTACAACATAGTATGGAACAAATAAGGTGTTAACGAAAACTGCGTGCAGCTTCATATATCGTCTAACTTTAAAAAGCTGTGTTTTCGTCATCGTGTAGTTTTAAATAATTCATTAAATTTATTATCAACACACTATTATCAACATAATTGGCTAACAACTACCTCAAAAATGATGCTAACTGCATATTATTGTAAGGTATAATCTTTACATTTGGCGAGATAAGTAGCAATACCCCAACGTTGCTCACTGGTTTTTATGATTTTGGCACCGCAGAAGTTAGGGTCAAAACACATCAAAGTATAGGTAGTACATGTAGCATATCTTTTATTCATGACATATAAGCTTCTATTTATTGCAATTATTTTAGCCAAAAATATTAGGATGCAACATCAATGGCTGAATCAGAGCCCACCAAGTTAGCCTTTGTATTTGGACAGCTGGAACTACAAACAGTAATTACCTATACATCATACTAAAAATTGCATGTTCTCTTTTGCTAATCCCTTGTCAAATCTTTAGACTATAATACACAATATAAAAGACATCAATATTTTATTCATACCTTAGGCGTTAGCAAGCAACTACTTAATAACAAGACTATTATATATATATAAAGACAAATGTAAATAATACCTTGTCCATTCGTGTAGTCTTCAGAAGGCAATAAAGAACTCTAGATACTCTCAAAAACATAAATTCTCCTTGTGCCAGTCGCGTAAAATTGACTAAATGAATATTGTATGTATTATATCAGCTGATAGCACTAAGAGTTATTATAGTACTTAATTTTGGTTTCGCACTGTTTTGCACAGTCAAAAGACAAGTCTTAGAATAATAATAATACAACCGAGGGAGCTACATATACGGTATATATAGTTAAAATACAAAAACATCGTTGCAAACTAACAAATTTTACATGACTCTCTTTTGAATCGTATAGTTGCGATGGATTTTGACCTTAAAACCTAAATGTAGCTGTGCCAGGGTAGTGGTTATATGTAATAAAGCCAATTTTGCTCTACAGTGCCATCCGGCTTTTAAAGAGCAGATGCTAATAATTTTAGGAAACTGGTTTAGGCTTCATTTTTATGCTTTATACTACTTGTTTTATGATATTGTACAATGTTTTGGAACACAATTCAGAAATATTTACTTTAAGCCTGACTCTACAATTTACAGTGTTAATAGTCAATTTTGTGAGAAAAAAAATTTTTTGGCTTGAAAACTTATAACATAAACTGTGAAATTTTATTTAAAAATCTATATTTGATCTACAAAACAAACATCATACGTAAATAAACAAATTTGAATTACTTTACAGTGAGAAATAATACTAATGCGTTGATGTCTTTTGTAGGAACGGTTTTGGAGTAGCCGTACGAGTAGACATTGAGTAGACATGCAATAACGCGTATGTCCCGGGATTGCACAATTGGCCTGGAAAATTTAGGTTAAGTAAATAATATATGATACTAACATTGGATGTAAAATTGTATTTACTTACAATTTTGGTCAAGGTCCGAAATAAACTTTATTTTATTTTAATTATTATCGCTGGATAATATTGTAAAATACTGCAAGCTTATAAATTCAAATGAAATGTACATGTTTATTTTTAACATAATTATTTTAAATGTTGACAAATATAAATCAATTAAAAAAATATTTTTTTTAGTTTACCTTTGTTTTTGGTGAGTACACGTACATAATCAAAAATTACTACCAAACCATGTCTATACTAGAGAGATAGAAAAAGCGTACCAAAGTAACATGAAATAGCAACATAAAAAGCACGAAACATGCAAGTTGCGGGACGACCGGCAAGCCTTTCCTTTCGCCCGTGGGAACCTTTGGCAGATGCTCTCCTAGTCACGACGAACCTTTTTTCTAAATCTACCTTCGTAGGGTGACCACTTTGAAAATAGAATACAGGTTTACATAAAGTTTTTTAAAAATAAACCGAAAAACGATTCAAAAATTGATGATGAAACAATATCTATACTAATATAATAAATAAGTGTTTGTTTAAACGCTTATGAGTTTGGGAGTACTAAATGGATTTACAAAATATACCTCTATAATACAAACCCATATTTATATTTTTTTGCAAACTTACACAAAAACGTAACATGGAGACAGTGCTAAAATATCAAACTGGTCAAACTAAATAAATCCGTTTAAAAATGCTGCTTGTTTATTTTTTATACATTTACTTAATTATCTCATCCTACATATTTATTTTTAAGTAACATTACATATGTACTAATTTATAATATTTTATTAAGTTATTAAAAATCCTATTTTTTCTTTATATTTGGTCACAGCACACACATATCAAAATGATCAATAGTGCAGGAAACAACGACGTTACCTACAACCTACGTTATTTTTTGGAAACACCATAAGTAGCAAAATTGTACTTTTTGTGCTCAAAGGTTATATTACATCCGGTTTGGAGAATGTGATATGTGTGAGATTTCGCGAATTTTTGAATCGCACGATCTCATCAACTCATTGCAAATTCTCAATTTGTTTTCTATATGTTTATATGTGTCTTATTTATTTAAAATGTTTGCATAATTGGACCCTAATCATATTATAGTATAAGAGGACTTTCATACTAGTGACGTCGATGCTCGAAAAACGTGTGGGTGGCATAATAAAATAGTTGCAAACAATCCTATACATTTAAATAGAGTTGTTAATTATCCGTAATATTTTAGAAATTATCATGTATTTGTTTAGTTTAAAGGGGTGCCGCTCGTTGGGGCGGTGTGGTGGCGGCGACGGCGGCGCCGAGCCGGAATCTTTGAACGTTGTAAAAATATCATACTATTCCCGGAAAGGAATTCAGTGTATTTTTTTTAGATACAATAAAACTTTCTTTAAAAAGTTCTAATCAATATTTGAAAAAGCAATAGCAAAGCGCTAAGATAAAGAATAATCAATATTTTAAGAAGCTCAATAAAATATGAAATATAAACTTACTTATGGTTAAAATTATTATTT
This sequence comes from Apomyelois bistriatella, assembly GCA_947044815.1. Taxonomy (NCBI): domain Eukaryota; kingdom Metazoa; phylum Arthropoda; class Insecta; order Lepidoptera; family Pyralidae; genus Apomyelois; species Apomyelois bistriatella. The sequence goes on from OX345693.1 coordinate 8,817,626, forward strand.
TCTGACTACCACATGAATCTAAAGTTTTATCAATGACATTTAATTATTCCGCATAATTACACATTGGCTTGGCATAGGTATAAAATTCAGCACTTTTGTCCATTGAGATTAAATTAGGCTAAATTTCAAAAGGTTTATTTGAATATTCCTTGCTTAAACCATTTTAATATACACAAACCGAAAACGGAAATTGATTTTCCTTATATTGAAAAAATATTAATATAAAAAATGTGCCTATCGTTACATAAATCATTTAAAATCATACCTGTAACGTGTCACTCCCTTCCTGCTCTGCCACCTGTTGATATTAATACGATACAGATAATTTTAATAATAAATAGGTATATTGATAATCAGGTAGTTTGTTTTTACAGCGTAAGATATTCGACATTAATAACATTAAATCATAATAAAAATCATAATAGGTACCACTAAATATGCTTAGACTTTTTTATTTAGGTATCAAGGTACAATTGTATCTAGGTTATTTAAATATATCATCAAACGAGGTAAACGACCTTTTTTTTGGTTAAGCCTTACGAACTTAAAATAATAAAAAATAAATAATTATTATGAACAAAATTTTATGTGCGATCGATATCTCACTTTAAATTATTGCGATATACAACGCTCATGAGAGTGTATGTATCTACGAGTCTCTACTCTCCGTCCTACTTTCCTTAATAATAATTATTATATTCTTCAACTAAAAAATATTTTAATTATCTGAAAAAAAAAAAAACAATTACCTATATCTTTACAATAGGTATATGCGTATACAGACAATAGATTATCTCAACTAGAAAATCAACCTAATTGCAACATTTCCTTAAAAACCATGGGAATCATTTTAAAAGCATTTGACCGATTCATTCGTTACCCACCTATTATCACAAACATCTCATGGACCACTATAATGCATAAAATTAAACGTTAAACCACGTTCATTGATAAACCCACCACCGCACTTCCGGTGAAATCTCAACAAACAGCAAAAAACTAATCTAAACAAACACATGACAGGAATAAAGGCAGATGGCGCCTGGCGGAAATCGAAAGGTATTTTTTATAGTTATTCACCAATTTTGACTTACAAAAAATCATTAAAAAACTATCAGAATAGTTTTTTTGTTAAAACTAAATAGTGAAAGCGAATATTGATCGTGGGAAACGTAAATATATTTGATGAGTTTTAACATATCCAATTATCCGTTTACCTACATTTACTCAAACAATAAAATATGTTAAGTAAAAATAAATGTATGTTTTACTTAGTTTTTTTTTTATTAATTTTTAATGCTTTCTATTATTGTGTCCCACTGCTGGACAAAGGCATGCTCCCTTTTTCTCCTCTTTCTCCACTTATCTCGATCTAATGCGCAGCCTCAGGCCACTCTTCCAAAAATATTTTATGTATATATATTTTTATGTATGATGTTAATTAAATGAAATGGTTTGTAGGTAATGAATTACGCAGTTATTATATCAAGGAATTTATTTACAATTTAATCGTTTAACTAAATAACAAAAGCTTCTTCCGTATCCCACAACAAAGAATCATCATAACCAATATACGAGTTTTAATTTGACATACCTAGCATATAAAATGATAAACCTACCTTGAAGCTGCCAAACATTACTCACAAATAACATAATGTCATTATAATAACTCAATAGTCGACATAGATAGACTGAGATACATTCTGATTGTGTTCAAAAATGACCAAATGTCCCACCTGCAGCTGTATTCAATATGAACCTCTAAAATTATACTAATCTCCTGCCTTGTTTCAGAAGATTCATTACAACTGTCCATTCTCACGTATACATTAAAAGTAAAACGAAATTCAACTTTATATTTTCGTCGATAAGTTTCAAAACAAGGTCTGTAAAGTATTCTAATTGACCTATATTTGTAACATATGGGTTGGAATGGCAGCTGATGGTAGGTCAGGAATGGGTTACAAGGGCCATAATTTTGGGCGTCATTATCAGATATTGATTTGCTTTGTTTTGAAAGGCTCGCTGCGGGCAAAGGATGCTAATAAGGCGATCAGTTTCTTTAAGTTTTGCACCTTGCTGTCTAATCTTATACATCGGCTGGTTTATTGAAAAAACCTTACAGGTGCCGTATGTTAGTTTTTATATGGTTATTAAATTTTTGTAAGAAGCGAGTAACAATCAAGTCGTCAAGTTTTTGTTACTTATATCTTATTTATTATAATTATTAAGAAGGTGGAAAATCAAATTAATTTCATACGATATCATTATGGAATGTAAAAAATAGTAATAAGAATATATTTAAGAGTACACGTCTATTATTCCAGCACAGAGATAGGTTTATGTAAGTATAAGAAAGAAGTTGTAATTGACAGAAACAAATGACATTGATCATATATTGTATTAGTAGCTGTTCATCATCATCAGCCTTGTTATTTTTAAATCTTGGTTCTAGACATGGCGACACTGATTCTCATGCGTGAACTCCATAAAACTTATTAGGGTTCCGTAGCCAAAAGGCAAAAATGGAACAAATGTTAATTTTATAATGACCTAAATAGTTTATTAGCAGAGCGCAAAAGTTAAAACAAACTAACCGAGGTTCAATTTAAGTTAATATAAATCTATGGCAAGTGCATCTGCCCAGTGCATAGGAAAGGAAACATATCGCCACACCTGCGGCGCGCTCCCACGCTCGTGCACTACCTTGGTGAGCCACAGGTACAACTAACAATGTATTTATAACACTCATTTCTGCAATTGATTGTACTTTTTACTATTCTTTACTATGTATTGTTTAGCTTTGTTCGATCACATCCAATAAGGGTAATAACTTCAATACATTTTTATCTATTTATACTTAACTAGCTTTCGCCCGCGTGAATTTTCCACAGGAACAGTGATTTTTCCCTGAATGAAAGGTATCCTATGTCCTTCTCAATACTTCTATCTATGTGTATGTGAAATTTCAGGAAGATTGGTGCAGTAGATAGAGCGTGAAAGCGTAACAAACAAACTTACTATCGCATAAAAGTTAGGATTAGGATTATTATGTAACACGACACATTCTATTATATATGTGATTTTTACCCAGGGCGTCATTCCCGTCTTTTTAGAGTACCTAAAGATAACCTAAGTAAGTGGTATTCCCAATCATACTTTACCTGTGTGCTTGCAGACTGTTTTGTCAAAAATCTAATGATATCCAATTCATCCAAATAAATAAGAAAACGTAGTCTTAAATGATAATATTTCTTCTTGTCATCCTATAAGTTAACTCATTGTTCAGCCAACCCTATTGTGTATAATGTATAGACTTAAATTATTCAAGCTGTACAACCTATCATCAATCAATTCATTCATTCGGCGCTGATGTTCGCACAAAATAAGAAATAAATGCAGTTGTCGTAATTAACGTATTAAGAGTAAGCAACGTGTTTACCCACCATTATAAAAGCAACCAGAACAATGGAAGTTCCCACATCATAACAGTCGTAATAGTAGCTGTTTCCAGATATTGCCCATAAATTATAGCTAAATTAAATTTAACTTGTCGGGTTCAGTACAGTAATGATAATTTTTCTCTGAAGACTTTATTAGATTTTATCTGCACTAAGAATGGATTATCTTTATATGTTTGTCGAAACATATATATTAGATACCAGTATACTTTTAAAGTATGTAACTAGCTTACGCATGACTTAAAGAGATAATAGTTAACTTCTACAATAGATCAAACACTTACATTATTTTAATCTAAAGCGATTACGCTAACCAACTTTTTTTTAAACACATACTGTTATTTATATAAGTATATTCTAATTACGTTTCCGATGATAGAAAAGTATAAGGGTTTTATATACTTGACTTGGGAACCCTGACATATTTTTCAATTGCAATTCAGCCTACCGGATGTTTCTTAAAACTAACAGTCACAGTTACAAGAGCGAATCTAATGTCAATGTGAACCATAATAAAAACTTACATAGTAACTATAATTAACATATTATGTTCAATTGTATATTATATATGTATTACATAGATATGTTAAGTACATAGAAACAGAACCTGTGCAATGTGGACGCTACGATGAATGTTTGTTTTCAGAAAATTAAATAATAAAAGATAAATTAATATAAGATTCTATTTTTTATAATGTACAAATTATAATATTATAAATTTGTTTGTCTGCTGTTCTTTGTTTCTAAAAAAATATAGTTTTAACCTGTTAATTAATTTATGTTATCATCGAAACTAAAATAAGTAAAAGATGATGTTATAAAAAATGATTATTGTTTGTTCAATTTCGTGTAAGTTTGTTAAGATTCCCAATTCGTATCTTAAAACTTCGTAAAAAATGTCATCCCAGTAATAAACTAAGTATATATAACCTTATATAGTAAGTAACTATGGAGTAAATAACTATCTATTATTACTGAGTAAAATTGATAATGATAATGACACATTGTATCTTATACTTTTAAGTAACAGAATTTGATATAAGTACTTTTTCGTCAACTTTTTATATTTAATTTAAAACATTATGTAATAAATAGTGACATAGTCGACATAACACCGACACCGGTGGTGGACGACAAGGTAACGTAACCGCGCGGTAATGGCGGCGCGCAATCTTGCGTGATAGTGAACTTGAGTTTTTTCGCTGCGCAGGCGCACCGTTAGCTTGAGCTACATTCCGCGGTTACCGCGACCGGCCGCCAGGCGGCGATACAACCGCAAATGTTAAAATTACTTTTCTTGCTACAACGTTCTAAGCTCATGGATCTGGATTGATTTATTATTGCGCGAATCTTGACATAATATAGGCTAAATACTCTTAAAAATAAATAATAATAAAATAAATAGGTATACGATTTTTTATAATAAATGCGTTACAAGTATATTATTTTATATTTCTTCGCAGTTTTGAGTCGGATTATTCTTTTTTATAGACTTCCTTACACGTGATTGTAAAATTTCCTTTCACATGTTGTGTAACGTCACGTTTTCCTAGTATTTTGGACCAAAATAAATCTTTGTTTATCAAAAATGATAAAATATTAATTAGCATTATGAATTTTTGTATACATTTATGACATAATGGCTCTATCAACCGTTGTAATGTTAAAATATCAAATACTAAATAACTATTACAAAAAAAATGTATTGTACCTACCTATTTGTCCAAAATATCAACCAAAATTACCGTTAGCTGTACAAATAAATTCTGATACATAATTTATATACTCTGTTTTTCCGGATATTTATTGTAAAAATACGCTAAAGTCAATTATATGGAAGTTAGTATAGACCTATATTTAACACAATACCTCCTTATTTAATAGCTATAAAAAAGCGCTCCGAACAAAATACTAGTTGGCCAATAAAATCATGTCGGAAAATAACAACCTCTCTAATGCCAGATCTAAGCTTCGAAGGCTGCGCGCGCGCAGGGGCAATGACCCGCCATTGCCAATGTCAGCCATCTTTGAGTTCCGCAGTCGCTTACGTTCTTCACGTAAGAGGCTGTAACATTTTGCGCTTGTGTGGGTGCATATTGCTTGTTTTTCTATATGTTTACAATGGTGTGTGTTTTAGAAGTGAACGTGTAAGTGTGTATCAGAATAATGTTCCTAGTTTAGTAATGCGTTTACTAGGTGGCGCCGCTAGATATATAATTTGGATGCTTATTATTGAACGAACTCTAGTTTTATAATGAAGTAAACCAGCCAGGCTTTGCTAATAAAGTTTGTAATATCTAAATAATTATTTTTTATTTATTAAGAACATTTAGTTTATGTACAGAGAAACAAAGCAGAATTGACTGGGAGAGTCGGTCAGGATCGACCTCATAAAACATATTGGGGCCATATCGCTGACCAGATAATGAGAGTGATGAGTTTGATGGAAGCGAGGGAGGTGTGTAGGGATCGTAGCAAGTATAAATATTTAATCTTATCGAAAAATAGGCGTGATATAAACTTATGTGTGTAAAACATATAAGAGGCATAAACTCCATGCATTAAAAATTAATATTAAATAAATCAATGTTTTTCTTTATTTTCTCTTCCAAAAAAGTAACATATTATGTAACTTAAAGCTAGGTAATACTTATTGTACAATATTATAATGTGAAAGTCTGTCTATATAACAGTTACGCTGTCACTGCCAAACCATTAGACCGATTTTGATAAAATTTGGTATGGATATAGATTAGCATAAGCATATTAAGCATAGAGATAAATCGTAATTATAAATATGCAATACAAAAATATGCAAATGATGAGTATTCAAATACTATAATTCGCTTTTCCACCTTAAAGTTCTTATCCGTGATCAAATGGTCTATATGCCAGGTATTTACTAATAAATAACATGGAAATAATAAAAAGTACTCGGCGTTTCCCGCATTTAAATTAAAATGGCTATTCTCTTGTATTTCCCACAGTATTACTAGTCATAATAATAAAACTTTGAATTTCACGGGCAATGTTAGAACTGACTCGGCAGCCTTGTAGATAAAGCGCAATTTAAGTAAGCGATTTTGTAAGAGTTATAAAAATTTCAGTAAGTAAGTAAATGATGTGAATCAAATGAAATGATGGTACATAAAACGAGATTCCCAGGACTCCAAACAAACATAAAAGGGAAATTTTCAAAATTAAAAAATTAACACCAGGAGTGGGTCTAAAATGGGCTACTTTTGGGTGCGATATGTCCTATTTACAAGTTGGCACCTACTTGTAATGTCAATTGATTTAAATAACTTGTCATGTAGCACATTAAATATAAACTACAGAATAAAAATAATTATACTTATGCATAAAAAAAATTATCGTCATGTATGTACAGTCGATAGACCTAACACTACGGTTAGGAAGGCAAAGGGGTTACTTCGATCTGCCCCCGACTGTAAACTGTTGGGTAAAAACATTTTTAAAATTGGTGTATTTTTAAAATTTAAATAAGTTATTAATTTGACACTAAGGTGAGTACTTACTGTGTTTTTCATGTAAAATATTTTTTAAAGTAATAAGATACAATTGAATACAATGAATATGCATTATAATTTAACAGATATTAAACATCTCGAATTAATAAGCTGTCTCTTTTATGCGTTTAAAGTAATTTTATAGGCGAAACCGATTTAAATACATCCTACCTAGTTTTTGAAATTTATAGAATTGAATGTAAAGGTACTTATGTTTGCAGTAAATACGACGGCAAACTTTAATTTTCATATTTTTATTGGCGAAATAAAAATGTCAACTCGCAATTTAATAAAACATTTAGCGTTTAACAAAAGAAGATATCCATAAAATTCATAAGTACGTTATATTTTTTATATTTCATACATATTTTTGGCATGAAAATATATACTTAAAAATAAAAGGCTATTTTTACTAGGAGCTGAATATGCTCATCATCTCAGAAACAAGAATTTACAGCTGGACGTAGGCTTCCTCCTCAGATGTCTACTTTGCATCTGACATCCACGTCTTTTTTTATCAGGCCACCAGATGTCCGTGTCATTTCAGAATCTATTTAGATGGCTTTTTGTTTTAGGTTCTGCGTGCTTTATGTCATCATCGCCACAGTATTTGCCTGGTTGTATTCTAAGCCGTATGTCTTAAATCTTTTGTCGGACGCTTGCCTGATGTCAACCCTATTTTAGAAATATTGTTGTGAGTGGTCCCATAATCACTTAACACATGATCCACGGGGAAAAGGTGTGGTTTATTTCTTAAGCTGGATACCATACAACACCTTAAACCAAAAAACAACGCATCTGATAAATGCTGAAGCGAAGTGGCACCAGTTCCTCAGCGACAATTTGTCACGTGGTTTACTGATATCAAGATCAGTGTAAATTCACCCTTATCAATTATGCTTTGCTTGCCACCATCAGCAAAGTTATCAAAAACGCGACCTCGTATCTAGGACCTTCACCAAAATGTTATTATAGTTCGATAACCCGCACCATTGTTCCACGATTCCTTCCCATTTATATATCGCCGCCACGATCTTGTTCATGATTTCCGCGTCATGCCTGTAATTTAATAATTAAACTTTACGACATAAGAAAATTTATGGCGGATAAGCCAAACAACACTGGGAGATTTATTAATACATAAACCACGGCTGTTTAACTTAAATTCATATGCGGAGTTGTCCTGTAATTTTCGTGGATATAAGCGATGGCTACTCAAATTGAATTGAAGATGTCGAGTAAAATGAATATTAAGTTTTTATAGGTCGATCGGAATTTATTGAAATGGATTTATTTATGTGAAATATATTTATTTTAAATTAAATTGGTTTTCCTTGAAATGATAGATGGGCTTACGAGTAGCAAAATGTCATGAATGAAAAAAATTAAGCTTATTGTACTAGTTGAAAATATAAAATGGCTATTTTTGTGAGATTGGTTAATGAAAAAGTTTGACTTGTACTTAGAAGAAAAGAGCTTTATAGCTAAAGAAAATTGAAAACAGAAGAGTAAAAATGTAGGACATTTGATATAGCATGATGGTTTTATGAAAATTATTATGGAAAGACGGGCAAGAGGTAGATCAAATAGGAATAAGGTAGAACAAATAAGGGAAAAGGTGGGAGTTCTGTCGTATCAACATGTGAAAAGGCTAGCGGAAGATAAAAGCAACTGGAAGAGAATCCACCGACAAGAGCGCGCATTGATTGGCGATTGGCGAGACCTTGATGAACACTAGCTCCACCATCAACTGAAAATCATTATTCACTGAAAAAACAAGTTACCAAAAACCCATGTTATTTAATGAAGGTTCTGGATCTAAAGTTAATGTTAATCATAATAAATTATTAAAATATAGTTTCACTAGTTGTTCCCCGCGGCTTCGCCCCACGTAGGACTCGGTTATATCGCGCCCAAAAGTAGCCTATATTTGACCTTAGGTCGTTAACTATATCCCTACGAAATTTCATCACAATCGGTCCAGCAGTTTAGCCGTGAAGAGGTGACAGACAGACAGACAGACTTACGCATTTATAATATTAGTATGGAAATATGGATATAGTTACAAATTGCAAAACTGCTAAAAATATACATTATTCCGTGTCTTTTTTTAGTTTCCTAGTTTTGTAACCGTAGGAACCTGTACAGATTTTGTGAAAATATTTAAGTTTTTATTTTACACTTATATACAAATATTTTCGTCATGTGCTGAAATTCCATATATAGTAGAAGCACATACAGACAGACGTCCGCACGCACTTCAAACAGGCCACACAATGGAGCCGCCATTATTATCAAACCTTCCGTTTCCTCCGCTATTGTAACGTACTTCCTTGTTCTTTAACATATTAAAATTAACGTGTTTCTGCCTAACTATAATGTAGGTTATGTATTTGCGAAAATAATTCACTTAAAAATTAAAGTCTATCTTCAATGTAAAATATACTTCTATTAAAATACATACCGACATGCAAGCAAAGCTGTCGTCAAAAGTTATTGTAAAACAAAACTGGAAATTAACTTGGGTCAATACATATGTCTGTCTCTACTGGGCCCCGTCATCATGAGGGTAAACACAAATGATCGCTTGACATCGCTGTGACTGACATGCCTAACACCTTAGGATGCTAAAGATCGTCCAAAGTTAAATCGAAAAACGAACCTCAATGTCTTATTGAATGACCAAATTAAATTTCAAACCCGAATATATTCAATTTAAATAAATGTTTCCCTTTAAGAACATATACAATATATTTATATATATTTTTTAACCCGAATTATCTGCAAAAAAATTTAATTTTAACTACATGTGCTTTTTGAATACAATGAATAAACAGTTAATTACTTAATATAAGAATAGCTGTCATAAACTGTTTACGGTCAAAACTTTCTATAAAGCCTTTTTGTCCATGACGTTAAATTCAACGGCCATAACGTATTTTCTGTGATACATCTTCAGCTACCTGTGTTCACCCCCAACCTTGTGAACCTTTTGTATTTAGCGGGATGGTACCTTATCCCGAGCGTGGGAAACATATTCGATGAATGAGATTGTTGGCACCTGTACTAGGGGATGCGAGGGCGGAACGTCGTCGGTTATAATTCAATAAACCACTATTTCATTGAGCCTTTTCGAAGTAGTGTCAAGTACGTTAAAGATGACATTGCGGAGTTTGAATTTAAACGTGGATGAAAAGATACAATAACGAACTTATCCATCTATAAGCCCAAACAAGTCTAGTTTAAAGCCAAAACCCGACTAAGCGAAAACGCGCTGTAAAAAGTATGAATAATGTGCATTCATTTAAAAATCGAAGCAACCAGCGAGAAACAACTAGAAAAAATAAACCTCGAACACGCGGAAACGCGTTTGAAAAAGTATAAATGAATACATTTTGGCGTTAGGAAAATTTAAGCAGACCAGAGAGAAACATCTAGATATGTTTTTGATTTTTGGAATATTCTAACCTTTTTAAAACGCGCGGAAACTATTAAAGAAACTTATTTTTAATACATGTCTCTAAGTCGATAATAGGGCACTACATTTAAATTATTATGTTGTCACATAGCCTATAGATGGCAGACGATTAAAATGGATTTACGATTTATAATTTGTTACATATGTAAGTAGTTTACAAGGTAAGGGAACAGATAAACATACTTACATATGACATACACACACTTACATGCCCTACATACATGCGGACTTACATTTATGTTATTCGATTCACCATAGCTATATAAAAATACTTGGGGGCTTCTGGTTTTAACAACCTAACAACAACCTAGGCTCTATCTACTAGTAGTTTGCTTATTTCTTATCTGCGTGTTACTCATTACAGTTGTGATGTTATTTTACTCTTCTTCTTTCTTTCAAGTCGTGTTCCTCATAGCTGAGGGTCGTGACCACCATAATCCAAGCTGGCAGTTAGTATCCTCCAGTCATATCTATTCTGGGCCCGGTGTATGGCCTCTTGGGTGTTACATTTCAATTTCAATTATTTTACTCTTAAATTATATATTTATTAAAACGATCTAAGAAAATAAAAATTAATAAGTAGTATAGTCCCTGCAAGTCGGTACATCGTGGTAATGTGCCCAAAAGGCTGGTAGCTTATAAACCATTCGCTTCACAAATAATATTTTCATTTTTTACAATTATATCGTAACACTAAAAATTTTCCGTTATATTTATGTAATATTTGCCCCAGCAAGTTGCATTGCAAATAACAAACGTCAATCGTAAATGGCCAAAAAAAGGGGAATATTCTTATTTGAAATTCAAGGTCTGTGTGACTTGCAGCGTAGAGTTGGTAAACACGTTGAATAACTGCGATATCTACCTACATGTTATACCTATTAGAATTACAGTAAAAACTTTAAATGTTGTTTCGATTGCCAGTCGATTTTATTTTAACTTTGTCTTTAAATTTGATAAAAAAAAATAGTTTAAAAATTTCAAAAAAAAATATTTTATAGCTATAAATCTTTAAAAATATTTGTATACCCAATGAGATTTCAAAATTAATAATGTGCTTGTAGGCTGGCTCTTTTTAAAAAATAATAAAATATTTTTAACACTATTATCCGTAGGCTAACCTGTTTACCTACCCAGTCGTATAAAGAGCATAATCCGTTATGGCACCTATTTATTAAATTTCTATTGTATAACTATTTAAAATTGTACCTACCTATATTTATATCCGTCTGATTTAATTCAAATCGGAGCAGTTTTGGCCACGTGAGTATTATTGAATTATGTGCATAGATACATACACAGGACGCCATTATGCAATCGGCGAAATGATTATACTAAACGTGTTAAAAAAAATTGTATTGTTTCAGTTTGAAGGTCGAATAACTGTTTAAAACATTTTGTTGTTCTTGACTTGTATTACTAACAATATTATTTCTACATGATTTATACCGAAAGGATCTTTTATACATGATACAAAGCTACTTTTTGTTATCTCACCTCTTTATACCACCTTTATATATATATATATTTTTCTAAGATATGCATACCTACAATGGGAAGACATCCTAGATTGTACAAAAAAAAATAAACTCCTTACTATGGTATTTCAAAGTCACTACAACGTGTGAACCTTCAAGAAGGGCGCGAGATTTCGATGTGAGCGAGAACGGGTACGGTAATTATTTTACATTAGTGGAGCCAGTACCAGTACCTTTTGAATAAATAAATAAAATCCATTTAATTCGTGATATTATTTTCCCATCATATAAAAAGATATATTAATGCCTAAATGTTGTGAACTCAATAGAATCAAAACACCGTCTAATGTTTATTGCCTTAAAGACTATCAAAAAGAGTATTTTTCATTAAGTATATTTAAGAAGTAAGAGATTCGGAGTGGGAGTCCACGTATTTGAAAAAAAAATTACTATTTAAAAGGCGCTTTATACCAGATGGACATAGGTGGGCGAACAAATAGTTTATTTTAGTACAAGCACTTACGCCTTGGAATTCATATCATAAAAACCATACGAGGAGGGTTATTTGTCTATATTATGTACGGTCAACTCGGCTCGATTATAACCGCAAATATGCACAGCAAACAGTAATTACGATCATCGATGTCGTCAGTACACGCATCTCATATTATGCACTGCTTATGTCATCTTCAGTCTATTATCAACATTACTCTTGGGCTAAAACATAGAATTAGGAAATTGCCGCGGTCTTTCACGTCTCTCATTTTTTTTAAATCTATGGGCTAGTATCGTCAATACATTCAAATATGTTGATATTTGAATCGAGTAGATGTCTCATGTCCCATATAGTTGTTCATGCTAACTTTCAAGTGAGGTATTTATACGTAGCCTCCTTATAATCATTGTAATGGTAAAATTAAAAATTAGTTACTTTCGTATTAAGTTGAATCTGCTCCGCCATACTAATTATTACAAAATAGTTATATGGCTGTCCCTATATGTGAAGGTTGTTGCACCCACAGGTAAATACAATAGATAAGAAACGGGAGAGACACCATTTGAGCAAATATTACGAACAAACAAACAAACAATATATTTCACATCTTTCAACGATTATAATAATGGTAATCCCAAGCGAAATTTCTCCTCTTACAGTCAATAACTAACGTCATAGTCCTTGACTAACAACACGTGATACACGTGATTTTAAATTTGCCATCTGTTTGTTATATTCCATAGACATTCGAAATTTAAATTTGAGACAGTCTATTTTCAGACTAGTTAAGTTTGTACTGTATACACCTTGCCAGTACAGTACTTGAATATTGAAGTGTACTTGGCATTCAATCTCAAGAAGTGTGCGTTATTTTACCATCTCGGTGTAAATGTCAGCTATAAGCACACTCATTATTGCATACACCTACCTTTAAATGAGACGATTGTTAGATCTTCTGATATTTATCACATTTATTATGGTCTAGATAGTATTTAACTTTTTTTTTCCTCTTGTTTATATATTTTTCAGACTAAGTACAAAGTCTTGTATTTCTGGTATTGTTTTAAATATTTTTTTAATTTATTTACTTAAGTATATTTCTGTGTCTAACAGTAGTACTTATTAAAAAATTTGTACCAACCAATTCCTTTTCAGTCACACAGTGCAACTATATTATAAAAATGCGACAGAAATTATTATTCGTTACATTTTAATGCAATAACTACTTACAGATTTTTGTTTTCTTTTTATAATTTATCAAATTACAAGGAATAGATGCATCTATTATATCAAACAATTATATCTTTTAAAGAAGTACATTCACTAGCTGATATATCAAAAAAGCTTTTCCATACTTATCTATATGATTCCTTACGCGTAAACATATTCTTATGGCAAGGAATTAGACCGGCCCCCTTGCCAGCACCGGCATACATAGTAGGTAAGGACCTCTAAAATTTGAATTCTCGTATATCAAAATTGTTGAGTTTGACTGTAGTGTAAACTAGCCGTAATAGTCATATTAAAACTTTAGGAATTTAAATATTTTCGAAATATCAACTACATCACAATAAACGTGATCTTATGCTAATGCATGTTTAAATCAATAAATTTTAATACAATTGTACTTTCTTTTTTACTTATTTGTCTCAATCCATACTAATATTAGAAATGCGAAAGTCTGTCTGTCTGTCACCTCTTCACGGCTAAACTGCTGGACCGATTGTGATGAAATTTGGTAGGGATGTATTTAACGACCTGAGGTCAAACATAGGCTACTTTTGGGCGCGATATAACCGAGTCCCACGCGGGGCGGAGCCGCGGGGAACAGTTAGTCTATTTATAAAGTTTGATCACATCATCAATTCAAATAAAGGTCTATGGTAAATTTTATTGAAATAATCTAAAACATCGGGACGCGCTCAAACAAATTTTTACTTTAAACTTTGTTCTTACAGCCAATTATTACTTGGCTAATTATACTAATAGAGAAGAAAGGATAACATATCCTGTGAATTTTTTTTATCATATGAATCAGCCCTCTTAGACAGACTTATAATGCGTCAGTGGGAACGCACCCTTAGTATAAGGTCACGTTTTTACTCAATGGAAATCCGAAAAAGAATTAATCGAATGAATTCAGATTAAATACCAGTAGGAAACAATCTATGAAATAAGAAAGATGCCAAATTCCAAAGGCCACATAATAGGCCAAAAAGGCCCTTCCAGAAACCTTCATATTTTTTTACTGTTCACTGTGATTGACTAATAAGATATTTTTTAATTAAATAATTTTTATTTAATTTAATAAATAAATTAATTTTTTTCAATTTTTTTTGTGTATGTTCATAGATGATGCGGTAAGCTAGAGTGAGGAAACCACGCCTATATCAACGTGATAAAAATCACCTCCTATAGTTACTGTTATATCCATACATTTATATGTTGATCAGGGGATAGAAATCAGTCTCTTTTCAACAAAACACTAATTTCCGTATTAGGAGCCAGAGAAGACATAAACATATAACAGGGAAAAATATATATTTTAAACAATTTTTGTGAAAAGTTCTTTTGCTGCTTACCAATATTGTGCAATTTCATTCATAAGATTATATTTTTGACAAAGGTATATATTTTTGACTGTTTCAGCTACAATAAGGTAGTCTAGCTAAGGAATTTTTATAAGCTTTAACAAATTCGTACCTTAAGAATACGATAATAAAATGCGTTCAAATTTTTTTTTTAATGGAAACATGTAATATTAATATCTACCTAAATTTAAAAGAAGCTTTATTTTTGAGTATTCTCAAATAAAATCCTATTACAGTATAAATAAGAAATGTTTGTTCAAGGACATTATTCGAAGAATCGAATAATCTGTGTACCTAGCATATTTTTAAATGATCGTAAGTCTGATCTTGGCTTATAGAAATTTAACTCTTTTATTATTTGATTTAAGTTTGAATTTGTTTGACGTGACGTTGGTTTATATATCTTTTTTTGTATGTGTAATGAGTATTGCGCGTAGAATATTGCGCGGAGGCCGCTCAGGGTCGATGGCTTCGTGGAGACACGTGAGTTATACCGTTAGGCTGCACAACCCGCAGTCTCCAACACATGGAAAGGAAAATCTGTGAAACAGTAACGTTAGTATAACAAGATGTTTTTTCAGGGACAACAGAATAATACCATGTTAATTTAAAACGTTTAACAATACGCAATAGTTCAATTAATCAACACATACATTCTCGATACTAACCTGATTTGACATATTTGACATTATTTTACCATATATGATTGCTTACGCGTCAACATCTGATGGATTTACACCTATTAATTAAATTTTAACTAAGACTTTTTCGTAAGTAAATAGAGTTAGAATCACTAAATTCTCGATTTGTAAATTGATATGTGCAAACCAGTCATAGCAATATGCGACGAAATTAGAGATTTTTTTCATAATAAAATAAAAATAAAATTTTATTAGCCATGAAAATAATATTTAAATGAAGAGTTAAGTTAAAGGTCGTATTTGAACAATGTTATATTTTGTTCATTGTAAAAATTAAATATATATATAATATATAGAAGCTATTATTGCTATATTTTATTTATTTCACCTTTTTTATCTGACTCTACACTTACTTTTAATTTAAAGTTTGCTATAGGAATAAAATTGCTATTATTAACGTCACAAAGTTCAAATTCAAACCAACCAAATCTTTTATATATGTGTGTGCGTGAATAAATGTGAATTTTTAACATACAGATATGTGTGTATATGTGATAAGTTGTTTACATCCTTACCTTACCTGACCGAGATTTGATGGCCGTAATAAGTACCTACTAAATTTTGGGGATTATACGGCCTAATGAAGGAGGTTTACATAGATTTTTGATGATCTTCTTCATCTAAGCGTGTTTCTCAGTTGCATTTTCAGCTTATGCCTTAGAGCCTAGGGTACGTTTTTAATCATAGTCCTGATTTTGCAGGACTTGTTATTACAACGGCGCGACTGTCGACTGTCCTGAGCATAGAACTAGGAACGCGGCTCTAATAGAAGTAGCATGACAAGCTAAACTGTCTTACCACTCATACACGATATTTACGTGTATGCCATTCCATAATATGTGTATTTGGTGACGGACCCCCCCTCCTACCCTCCCTTACCTCAGCCCTTGGCGCGCACGGTTCCCATACATTTAATGTCATATGTTATATCTATTTTAAGTGACGCAATTTTTTTTTTAATCTATGGTCCTGAGTAACCCTATTTATTCAGAAGCGTCTATGATTATTGTGGCCACGTATCAATATTAAATTACACGGCCGTATGCTTGATTTTTTTTGCACTACATACAGATACTTAAATAAAGAATGCATGAAAATCAAATAAATGGTGCACAACAATATATAATGTTATGTGTTAGCATAGAGTTGAAGGCATAGAATTAGGAAACCTCGCAAGACCATTTTTTTAATCTATGTTTGAGGCAAATGAATTTACATATAATATAATAAAAATCAAAAACCAATAAAATATACACCTGAAACTATGCAAATTGTCCTAAATATTTACTCTTTTTTCGTCTTCACTTTAGGTACTTTCCAATAGTCACACATAATCGATTTTTGAATGTTCTTCCAATCCAGTCGTCTCGTCGCATAGAGATGGAATAGGCGAGGTTATCAAGGTCTCGTTGATGTCTTTAATTAGAGCGCGCGTTATTCTTTCGCTTAGTAAGAGGCACTTTCGTACAATAAATATTTTTTCGTTTCTTTTTATTTTTACTCTAATTGTGCAACCAAAGACTAATAAAATAGTGAATATTTAAAGGTTCCACAGAAGTTGAATCGAGGATTCAACCACCACCATGGAATCCGATTATAAATCTAAAAAAGGAAATCATAAACATTTTTTTCTTATTTTAGTTTTATTTGACAAAATATTCCTATATTCTTTCCTGATAAGGAATTATTTTTAATGAGCCATCGCCTGCCGGGTGTTACCTTTTTCCAGTTCAATTCCAGTGCACGAACTCTTACTTGAGAAAAGTAATACCTATCACATTAGTGTTTATTACTCGTAAAAAGTTATCAGACATCTATAGAAAATTAAAAACCACACGTATAAGTAACTATTATAACTTAAATACAAGTGTACCTATCCTCAACTTATAATAAAGTCAACAGCATTTTCAATAATTTTATTAAAAACACATCGATCATTTGTTATCATCATCAGCTGTTCACAACCATAAGCCTCGGGATCTGTCGACGCCACATGGATATCAGTGGTAACATAGACACTTTCCAAAAAGTATCTCTACATTGCAGCTGATATAGATAACAATTTGATTTTTCTAAAATTGTGCAAAAATGGGATTGGCCCGTGACTTTCCAGAAAAATCAAGGTTTTTGTTACACGCTCCTGTTTGCTATAAACTTGGGGTATTTTTGCATTCTGAATGTGTAAGGTCGTTGCCGTGGCGAGGACGAGGTTATATTAAATAGGTCGATAAAAGCATGCCTAATATTATTGATATACATACGATGCTAAATTCAAACAAAAAAAAATAAAACTAGCGTTAATATTTAATTTCTTATGATAGTAAACATTTTCTTGAACATTCTCTACCCAAAACAAAAAGAGTTATTCAAAGTGTAACACACATTTCAAATATTTTCCGCAAAACTATATGCTTTTTAAATAAGTTGTGTCATGCACTACTTATCATGCTTTATCTGTAGAGTATTTAATTATTTTCGTTTTCAATCGTTACTTTTTTATTTTTTTGTAAATTCCTTAAGTTTATCTTATACATATACCATAATCATAAGCTATTTAAAAAGTTTCTTCTTTTCGAATATGTTGCATACGTATTTGTATTATAGTTTTACTTATTAGCAAAAACATTTTCTTATTTCTTAATTACACACAATATTACACAATATTCTTTCGTGTGCGCACAAATGAAAATTCATTTTGAATGTATGGATACTGCACACAGTTTAAAAGAAGAACGGGAAATGGTTTCAATTTTAAAATTTGGATTGTTTGGCTTTATGGAACTCTCTAATACATGCCTGCAAAGATTCTTACACGTGTATGGTTTTTTACATCTTAAATTGAATCAATATTCTAGCTTCAGCATAGCTACTTATACAAAACAAATAAAGAGCCCGACAATCAATGAAATTGGAGAAAATACATAAATTTGAGAATAAATCATTCTGAATTTTCTGATAAGAATGAAATACTATTCTAATTCATTGATATCGTTTATATAACTATGGTCAAATAAATACTTAAAATAATAATAATTTTACTTCTGAAAGAGACCACTACCACATATTTTTATCATACCATAACATATATATAACACCTACTCATACCATTATTGATTTATTGCGTTTGATAATTAAGATTTAACTTTAGGTATTCGTAAGAGTAAAAGTTAAATTATAATTTTTAAACCGGGAACTATAGGAAAATAAAAATAGTAATGTTTATATGGTGATTTTAAAAATATTTCAGTGGAGTAGAGGTATTATAACTGTACATTTAGCCAAAACGTCACAAGGGCCAGGAAGCCTGCGGAAAACCAATACAAATTTCCTCTTCCCACTCAAACAATTACAATATAGCGATAAAAAGTTCCTAATAATATTGTTTTTCTCACGCTGATTCATAAGCCGACCAAAATAAGTGAGCCGGTCTTTCTGTCCTCATTTTTTGCCACAAACAACTTTGGAGGGCATTGGCCTCTCGCTGCGGAAACACCTAGCTCTGAGACGAACTATCTACGCCAACGAAAGCTCGTGAACTTTAAAACTATTCAAGTTTTCGACCGCCAACCTAATCGATTACTATGACTCAGCTACGTTCAAAATAACCAGGTTTTAATTCTAACTTTGAAACATGTTATAAAATAAATTTAAGTTACTTCAGTAATTTGTTTCTAGTGAGTTCTAAAAATTATTATTTTATTATAAACGTAATTATAACTTATGAGTTAAATGGTTAACCACATCGCTAAAGAGGTTTGTTAATTGATTTTAAAGCGCTTAAGTTAAAGAATAAGTGCAACAACGAGAATGAGTGCATTGATGAGTCACTCATACATAATTTATTAACTTGACATAAATTCTGAATAATCTGCTAAAATATTTTTAAATTTTTTTCTGTAGAGAAAAAAAAAACCGCTAGAATGTATCAAAAATATATTAATTTCCCCTCGGGAACAGTGCATTATCCCGGGATGAAAAGTACCCTTTGTCCTTTTCAATACCTCTAGCTATGTTTATGCAAAATTTCAGGATGATTGGTTTGGTAGATAGGGTGTAAAAGTGTAACAAACCAACAAACAAACTCACTTTTGCATATATAATATTAGTTGGGATTCAATACTTGCTGGCGTAAATTTATTTCACCTCATCATTATAAAGTAGGAAAAATATGATGTGTTTTTAATATTGCATGAATATCAAAGCCCAAAGATCTATTGTTTTTTCTTGAAGTTACTAACATAGTACAGCTCATTTCATTTGTTTATTATTTAAATAAATCCATTTTAAAGGGCTTCTTAAAGTTTTATAAATGAAGACTTCATAAAGTCCTGTTTGTTTTAGTCTGTCAAAGGGTCTAGTTTTTATTTGTCTGTCCACCGACCAGATGGTCAGATGACCTGAAGAAGGTCGCAGGCAGGTGCTGGATGCAGGCCCCTCCCAACCGGTCATTTTGGAAATTCTTGAAGGAAGCCTATGTCCAGCAGTAAACAGCCTGCGGCGAAATGATGATGATTTTTTTTTCTTCAAATATTGTATATAATTGTTACTTATTTTGTTGTTAGACCCCCGAATAATCCATTGATAGCAAATATAATACGGAAGCAAGTTATTTAATTGAACAGGTAACTGAACCTCAGTTGCAGTTACGTAAGATCTTTTTGCTGAACTGAAAAAATATACCGTGACGAATTCGCCCACCAATTGGTACTAGAATGGATTATAGATATTCTACTTGACCAATCGTATGTCTCTTACAAAATCCGAAGATAATGTTGACGAAAAGTCAATACTTGCGTTACCTAAGCAAAAGCATTAAAATCTTAAAATTATAAAAAATTGTTTTTTTTTTTTATTGACAGATACTTAACAGACCATATTGTTATATATTTGTTTGATATATAAAAATATAGTCTTTCAAGTGTTTGCTAAGTAAGATTTCTTACCAATCGGAACTTGTTATTTCCGTACCCTACACTAGACAATTGCTAGGGCTGCCTTCGGTCATCGGCCCTGCCTCCCTCGCCGCAGCGACCTCTTTCGCCGGTACTAGAACGTAAGCCATTGCCAACAACGCCAAGAGTGAATACGAATACCACTTACATTATGCAGATTTGGAGAAAAAATGCTGATTGTAAATTACTATGAAGTATTATCAACTAAACTTCTTTAAGCAAAATGATTTCTTAAGTTTTCGCGATTGTTACACATTAAATTAAACTATTTTATACGGTTTTCTATCGCGTTTATTGCTTACTTATTTATACCTAACGTTTCAAGCACTTTCGCGATAGAAAACCGTATAAAATAGTTTAATTTAATTCTTTAAGCATTTTAAAATCATATACAATAGAATTTTTTTTCGTCACATTTGTTTTAAAAATATGTCTCTCTCAAAGCATTTAAAAGCATAGAGCAACAAGGGCTTCTACATTCGGTTCGATTAGGAACATAATTTTTCACCCTGAGACATATACCCTAAACAATGAGATTTCCAGACAAACTAATTTTAATTTACAATTACTATTTTTAAGATGACTATACTGATCCCAACCCAATATGACGTAATTTCAATATAGCTATATCTTCATTTTGATAATAGAATACAAAACTCAATTAAAAATGTAATTTCTGATAACTCACCATAACTTCCTATGTGCGGGCGGGATAACTGTAAACGTACCCAGAAGTTTATAAAAAGCTAATCGGTAACAACTGGAGCAAATCGGCCAGCTCGCTAATTGTGGAGCATCAATTATGAAAAATATTGTGCAATATTCCATTCCTATAGACACGGATAAATCGAACTCAATTGAAAAATTAATTGGATTATCAAGAACTTTAGTCACATACACAGCAAAGTCTGAAATTAATTTATGTACAGGTAGTACATTTTAAAGTCGCTTATTTATTATATCATCTTGTTTACACAAGATCTAAAAATAGACATTCATTAAGTAAATTTAAAAAATATTTCTCTATTTCATAAAAGCATTTTTCACGATAGTATCCCAAGCCATAGAGCTTAAAACGTTTCCTATAAAGTAGATTTTTTTAAAGGAAAGTTTTTAGGTGTTGGCATTTATATATGTTATAAGACACAGTCAGCCCATTGAATCACAAAAATTCATTAAATTAGACTGTTATAGTAATGTCTGACTATTATTGAACAATATTCTCATGTTTTGTGAGGCAATCCCGCAAAATTAACTTTACCGTTTACTGTTAAATGTCACAATTTGTAACCACAAACCAAAGAAATGCACTAGTAAGACAAATATTGCTATTGAAATGCTAATATTATGCAAAGTGAAGCGTATGACCAACAGAAATTAGCATGACATAAAGTATTTGTTTTAACATGCTAGGAAATATATAGATAGAAGCAGATGACTTGAACACCAATTTATTTTAAAATATAATGAGATATTAAAATTTACGAGATTAGATCAAAATAATAAAATATACTATTTTTAAAATATTTCATTGTACAACTTACAAAATTATAAAAGCACAATAGGCGCACTTCTTGCTAAAAGCATTATCTATTCAACAGCCAGCCTTTGGTAAAGCATTTTATCATTTATCTATCTATCCACTATAAGTAACATTACAAAGTAATTGTTTGAAAATATTCTTTCCGTTTTTTTTTGTAATTACATGCTTATGATCTATGTTCACAAAATAAATTGTGATTTATGTATTTATCTTAAATTGTTTTAAAACCTAATTTATTCAGAAATATTGATTACATTTCCTCTACATTTTGAAAGCTCGTATTAAGCCTTAATTATGCCATCAGAACTCCTGTTACATATAAGTTACATATAATGTACATAGTCTTTGTATCACTCGGCCCAAATTGATTATATACTTGATAGTCAATTATATATGAGACAATCAATTAAATAAAGATATATGAGATGTATACCTACATACCATGTTATAAAGGTAACGTACCTTTTATATATTTATATAAATAAACAAGAAAGTCGCAATCCATTCATACAAAGTAAAAAACATAAAGCAAGTTTAGTCCATATTGTACATATCAGTGAAAACATTTTTGATGCGGGTCCCTCACAGGAAGCAATGTGTCTATAGATACTAAACTTTTGCCTACATTTTACTGTGTGACGTGAATTTTAATATGGAAGTATATCGTCCTTTGTTCTACTTTGCCCTACAATGTTACAGTAACTTGCTTTAGGTACATGTATTTTTTTAGCTGTAATAAGAAATGAGAGTTCTTTACTTGGAATGAGTCGATGGATATCTTATTCGGCCTTAATTTGAGGCAGGACTGAACAAGAAAATATTTACTCGATAGATTTGGATAGATTATACTGTCCAACTAAAGAAATGTGATATAACTACGATAAACTTTATTTTAACATAACGTTTCGAAGCTCTCGTAAAATAACCATTTTTCTTTCAGATTTTCCTTTTAAATCCAGATCGTATTTACCTTTTGAGAAATAATTCAAGTTGAATATATGTTTAGGAAAGAGATAATGACATTGAGACATAATTTACTATTGAACTAGATACGAAACCGTATACTTCGATAAAAACATAGACCCGATTCCATAATGTATCAAGGTTACTCCAAGACTACTTCTAGGTATTTTCAGCGCGAACATTACACTTGAGTTATGCAAACATCTCATTAGAGCATAGCCTATAGCTGTATCATGTGTAGACGTTAAACAGAACTATTAAATCTGCATCATCAATTATCACGTTGCTAACTTGCTGGAAAACGGAGATTTTCCGTAAATAAAAAGCCAGGGATAAATACCGGTATTCTTAAAAACAAAAGATACATAAATTTGTAATTAGTCTTTAACCTGGTAAATGGGAATAAATAATTAAAGATTTAGTGATACCTGGTTAAAAACGTTACTTTTAATACTCTTTTACCATCATCATTTTGTGGAAGTGACATGGTCAATCGACCATTCATAACCCTGTATCAGAGTTCTTCAGAACCGCATTTAGGCCTATGACGTAATTCCTTTAACGACTACCAGATAGCAGTCGGGACCGCCTTTCGAAACACGGAATCATCTTTATTGTAAGACAATCAGGTGATTCAATCCAACGATCTCCTAAACAAAGTATGCTCCCGTGAGAGTCGAACCCAAGACTACCGGGTCTACAGGTTAAAGCCTTAACCACTTATTGACCGAAACTTTATTGATAAAAAAACCGCTGTTAAAATAAATAAATTACAAAGCACTTTTATCGTATGAATGTGATTAGACCGCCTATTATATATACATCTTTTCAGATAATATTTAACATTGTATTTTGGTATAATCACAGAATAGAGAAATTATAAGAATAGAATGTTTTGACGCGTATTTAGTTCCAGGGTCAGTGTGGCTAGCGTATTTTTTCTTCTTACCTTTAATTCATACATGTAAACCATACCACACCTTATTAGAAATGTATGATGTAGTTTACAACAAAGCCATCTAATTTTATCGACCTAACAGTGGCAATAAATGACGCAATCAAACTCCGGCCCATTGTTTCTGTGTGAAAAGTTGGCTTGCAAGCCAAACTAGTGACACGCTTTTCGTGCGCTACGCCATTTCTTGTGGTACATTAGTTTTTTTTACTTTTTGATTTTAATATTGTTGTCGTATTAATTACTAGTGCTAACTAGTAGCATCTGCAAAAATAAAAAGGTTAAAAAAAACCAAACATTTGTTAGAAAAATGTAAACTACATTATTTAAATACAATGTCATGAATATGAAACTTCCGGTTTTCCGGTAAAATACCGTTAGGTATTAATTTTAAGGTGGACTTCCGAAGCAAGCGGCAGTGACGCTGCTACATCACCCAAACTGATGTATTACCGCAGTAGTAGTGGTGGAATTTCTACCTTGAGCTCCTCAAGCTCCTGCTTTGTAAGGTAAACTATTGGTCCCAATTAATATAAGTACTTATACATAATTACCAGTATTGCAATAATTGGAACCTTGATTTAGGTGCAGTCTGGGCATACACTTATTTATTCTGTGTCTCTGAAACGCTAGCTGTATAAATATATAACTAAACTCGAAAAAGAAAAAGTGTTGATTTTCATCCCTGAAGTTGGGAAGTCAAAAAACAATCCCTCGTTCGCGTAAAATAAAAAGCATAGTCAGTTTAAGAAGTATAAAAATGAACAATGGCACCAGGCTCCGAAAATCTTTGCACAGTGCAAACTAAGAAAAGTTTAAGTATTCTAAGAGTAATTCAAAAACGTGGTGTACATATCATGAGTAGAAAAATATTCGTGTCACTTTGCAACGACGACGTTCTTGTTAATCATGTTTCATACATTTTCATTGTGTAATAATGCAACTGTCGCTTAATTCGGAATTGTCCGCTGATTGATACAAAGATGCAAAAATCATCAGTTTGAATGAAATCAGCGTAAATCTGGAATTCAGATTAAGTTTACTATGTACATATTGCGTATATCGTATGCAAATATTAGATAATTATGAATCACAGAATGATGAAATGCTATTTTAAATAATTTATTTCGTTGCATTTTTATCATTTCCAGTTCCACATTGTTGCTATCTAATGCTGATATATCATTTAAATAAATTGACTCATAAAACTTGATTGCTGAAAAGATATTACTTCATGGCAAAATCAACATACCTACCTATATTTTGAACCAATCAACCTCTTAGATTTTTCAAAATATTAATATGAATCATTCGAAAAACATCGGATCGTGGCCGTCTTTAGAAGTCTACGTTACTACGAACGAATACGTCTACGAAGTCTATGATATATGTCTTCAGATGCAATTTGGTGGATGCCTAGGGCACTAACTATACTGTTGAAGTAAATAACATTCAGTACCACCTGTTTTTTTATAATAATGAATTTGTATTTCTTTCAAAAAAAAGTTTACATCTGTATTTTATTTTTAATTACAAAACAGACGTGAATTTTTCTGATAAAATATTTATTCTCAATCAATTAATTTTAATCACTTGTGTATTTACTAGGCCAAGGTACCTAATTTACAGTCAATCGTTGAACTAGGGTTAATTTCAAAATAATGCTTGTTGATTATAAACACAATACTCTATTTAAATTAAAATAATTGTAAACATTTAATCTCTTGCCCTGTATTGAACGTTTCAAGAATTTTAACTATAATTACGCTAACAATTGATCTAGGTAGAGCAAGATTGTCTTTCAGCAGTTTCAGTGCGATTTCGTAGTCATCTTGATTTTACTAAATTTGGCTAAGTTTTTAGTTTGTTAGCTCATTATATTAAAATTTTAGTTGGCTAAATATTAAAAAGAGTATTTTGGCATACTTATTTCTATTTAAAAATGATTTCATAAATTTTGTTGTACTCTTCCTGACTGTTAACTTTGTCACTTGCGTTTTCTCGTCTAGATTTGATTTTGGACAATAACTCCATCAATCTCATTGGCTTTGATAAATAGTTAATAAATAATCAATCAAGAATTACATTAGTAAGTAATAAATACGTCCATCAAGCTGTCCGCAGTACAAAATTTCTTCAATTCAACCATTTCTTTTAATTTTCGTCTACAAGGCTGGCATTAAAATCATGTAAAAGTAAAAATAAGGAAGCCTTATACAAAGTATACTGAAACAATTTGGTAGACTGAAACCACGACTGAATTATTATATATAGTGTTTGCATCAACGCAGGTAACCGTGTCAGTGGCGTACAACATTCGGCTGCGACGTTATTTCAAACGAGGACAGAGTGTGAATATTCATTAGACTCTTTGTCAGTGACTGTCGTGAACTCAGTACGATGTACGCTTCTAATACCTCTATGTAATATATAGCTTGTTGGGTAGATATTGAGTGGCGATCTAAGAAAATTATGATAAGTTGATATTTTATTCTCAATTTTTTTTAATTATTGTGTTTATTTAACTTTTGTGCATTTTAAAACACTCCCTTATAAATATTGCATTTTCGAGAAAGTGGTATAAGGTAAAAGAAAAAAAGAAAGATATGAGAATAGCGTCGTCTCTTCGCTCATGACCTCATTGTAGATAAATGAATCAACAACAAAAATTAAGTACAAAAGGATCCGAAGGTTTGAGTTGCTTTCTATAATTTAGGAATGCAAGCTTTGTAGTAATTTAGTAGAGATACAAAAATCTTATAAGTTCAGCATAATTTTCTAAATGGCGAACATTGTTTGACTGAGACAACGACTCTCTTTGGAGACAAAAAATACCCTATTCCAAAGGTCAGTTTGCAATATTTATAACTGATTAGTGAGTATTTGAAACACAGAATTGCCTTTAGTCAAATGTTATTGAACGAATAGATGTATCTGTTGTTATTTTCTCATGCTTCTTGTCTAGGAAGCAGCACTATACTAAGAAAAAGAAGTGATAAAATATTATGCTTAGGATGAAATCTTTACTTTGCAAAATGAAGCAAAAGCTGAAGTTAACTTATCGATTTATTCTGTTATGTAAGCTATAATCAGCAAAATTATATAGACGGCAGGAGATTTTCAAAATGATGATTTTCTCACAGTCGCGCTAGAGAAACAATTCTGCCATCATCTCTCAGGTGGTCTTTAATAACACCCCGCCCCGTAATGATCGTAATTACAGCTACAATATAGGATTATCAAATACTCATTACATTGCGCTCCTGTATCGAGCCAATAAGTTCGTAATGAACGACTTCAATTTCATAGTAATAAAAATTATATCAGTTAACTATACTATAGCACTGAGGTTCTTTCTTTGTCGCGGAAAACAAATAATAAATATACATAAAGTTTATTTTATATGCATGTTAGACTTTACGGTATTTGATTATATGGGCTAATAATGTAAATTTTGTTGCCTGAAATAAATAAATAAAATAGTAAAAATAGTATAAGTTTGGGTATAAAATGATATTTGTAATGTTATGTGTTTTAGATTTTTTTAGAGGTTTTGTTACTTATATACATAAATATTAATACAAACATTTTGGTATTTTGTTAATAAAACTTAGTACGTGAAACAAATTGACAAGTGAGCCCTTAAATTCCATGTAATTAATTAAAGGATCTAATAAAAAGCCTTTCGAAGGCAGGTGTAGTTACCAGGTTCAATCATTAAGACAACAATCTGCGCAAACGCAGGCGCACGTTGCCAAAAGTTTCCAACGAAATAATTAGTAATATCATCAACACACCTGCTAAAGAAATACGCGATTAAGTTAAGACAGCACACCAAATTGTGCCACAGTATAAACTCCTTTGATATCCAAAAATAAGTTTACTACCAAATATTCACAACATACACTGAGTTAACTTAGTCTGTGGTGCGATTTTCACACAACATGAAATTTTGCAGGTGGCAAATTAGATAACAACTTAATAAAATAAAAACGAATAACTCGATTAGTAAGTAAAATTAGTTATATTATAAGTATTATTAAAAAGATCGCGCAATTACAAGGATATTCTTAATTACTAATGGGTACCAGATTCCAAATAAATTGACGTGTTCAATTAAAACCAGTTAAGTACTTTGATAAAAATGCAACGTCTTCTTTTTAGTTGATACCTATTATTGCTTTGATGTTATTTATGTTTTGCAATGTTGATCGATAGAGATTTCTTTCTGGCTAAAGACATTTCTTTTTTGGAAGTCACAACAACCGACTAAGATAAAACAAGAGTACGAGGGGAATAATTGCTGCCGTGACCAGGGTGCGGTAAAAAGAGCAACCTGAAACAGTGCTGTCTCGATATACCTATTACTTAGAGAATATATTGTGTGCTCCTTCGCGACTAAAGAATGCCAAAGACCGTGCGTAGTAGAAAACAAAGGAAACCGGACCCAGGGCTCTGAAACAACCAGTTGGAGATGCAACCGGTAAAATCGTGTGATTTAGGAAGAAGTGAAGTCTTCGCCATGGACCTAGATAATCTAAACAACTCATTTGAACAGGAGAAATTAATTATAAACACATCACTATCATTCAATTTTTGAATGCCCAGCTTGTAAACTTCTATAATAATAATTAAAAGATCGAAAAAACTTTCTTACACATTTTTTGTATATCTTCATTTATCTAACACCAGCATACAATATTTTTACTTGTTTTATAAAGGCAGAAATGACTTAATTACCCCCATGCTGCGAAATTGCCTATTAGTTAGCTTCCCGTAATAAAACTGCGGTTTCAATTTGTACATGGACTGATTTACTATGGTTTTCATTAGCTTGATTCTACTAGAGACAAAAATGGTTACTGTAGATATTTAAAATTTTATTTAATAGTCAGTTAAACCTTTATCTATCTAAGTATGACAAATTATGTGAGTAGGTAAGTTTTTGTAAATTTTAATTCTACAAGAACTTTGTAACGCGCAAATTTTACTAGTTTTTTTTTGAGATGCAGTTTTCTTAATTTATTTGTATAAAGGAATTTTTAAAAAAAAGGTGACTAAGTAAATTTCTTAAAGTTGTTTCCAGGGATTCTTTTATGTATATTTAACTGAATTAAAGTTTAACAGAAGTCTACAGCTTCGTAATATCCACAAGCTAGACAAAGATTCTATCAATAGGCGTACACTGCCTATTGATAGAATCTTTGTCTAGCTTGTGAGAAACACGTTCTACGGACAATTTCGTAACATTTCGCCTTCGTGGGGTCTGTGTCTCGGTCAGGGCCAGAGGCAGGAGAAGAGGGGGAAATGAGGAGTGAAGAGACGAGGCGGGGAGTGCGCCGGCGCAAAGCGGAACGTTAGATCGTGCTGCACCGTCAAGCGCGACCGCAACCACGAGTGCATTGCAACATCATCGTGTAATAGGTTAGGTCTTTTTCTGTCTCATGTGTGGATGTCTTGTAGTATTATTAAAGTTCAATCCACTTTGTATTTTAAAAGACAGTAGTTCAAAAGCACATTAGAAACTTACATCGACTACCAAATATTCGGTTAAGAAAGTTTTACTGATATTCTTTAGTTGAGACCAGATGCGACATAGGAACGCTTGTTTTTCTTCGTCGTTTGAAATTTTGCGCGTTTAGTGTGGAAAGAAAGATATAGGAAAGATGGGGAAGAGGTAGACCAATAAGAAGTTACATAGAACAAATAAAAGAAAAAGTGGGAGTCGTGTCATTTCAGGATGTGAAAAAGCTAGCAGAATAGACAAGCACTTGAAAAATATTCCGCCGACAAAAGCACAGCTTTTAAATTTTAGATAGACAGCGGTTGTACTTTAACCAAACCCGTAGCTGTTTTATTAACTCTGAAAATTACTAGTTGCACTTACTCCACTTGTATCAAACACCATGAAAAACCAGCATTTCGTCAATGATTAAAAATAGAGTGTTAAAAACTACCATCTGATGATCAGAGTCATAAATTACATTATCCAATTTAAAATATACAGGTGTATACCAAAAGGTTTTTATAGTTAAATATTTTTGTATATCCCCGATACGGTCTTGACATGTAGAAACGATTATAAGTCCCTTATAAATGAGGTTCTTCATAAAAAAATACACACATGCAATTTTGCTGAAAACACAACATTCGTTGAAAGATGGTTGGGTAGGTTATTATGGGTTAAAGCCATTTAAAACATGTTAAATAAGGAAAGCAGGTAAGCAATACTTTGTTGTTCATTTAGATAAGCAATAGAGCAATTTATGTTTATCAAAAATATAATTTTTATAAAGTTGCTGTAAGGTTCTGTAATCATGAACCTGAAACAATATCGTTCCAAAATGATTTTTCATTAAAATGATGTAAGTATGCCGAATAGTACCATGCAACGAGGTCAAGCTATTCTGAAAATAGATTTGACACAAAATTGCAACTTCAATAATGATAGCAAGCTACACTACAGAACTACTCACACTAACGGCAGAAACCTTAGAGCCATAGCACACGTATGTGTCGACCGGAGCGACGACGACGAATACCCGCAATGTAGTTGCTGCTCGCAGAGCTTCCTATTCTTTTCTCTAGCTTAGCACAAAATACTAATATGGAGTAAGAGCATCTTAACATATCTACTCATAGATAAACTAATGCTTGAGCATGTGTTCGTCTGATTGAATCTACGTCTTTTATTCCTCAGCGATCTTAGTGTCTGAAGAGCAGATATTATATTAAGGTGAATTAAGAATGAAAGCGAGAGCATCAATTCTTTTACATGACAAGTATGTCTTTAATTGAATTAAAGTTACATAGTTCCAATTCCAGACAATCACTAGGAATACCACATTTACTGCCAATATTTATTGAACATTAAACGTATTCATAATATTGATCAATATGGTAATGGTAGTATTATTGGTAAATTATATTGTCAAAGCCAATGACAATATCGGGCTCTGCGGTAGTCTGCTAAAGCCATTACCGGCAACCGGCACAACACGTAAGAGGTTACACACACTGATGTAAGCACGTGGCTTTCGCTGTGAGCTCATTGATAGGGTTGCCAACGAACACTACAGCAAAATTAACGCAAATTGTTTTGAGTATTATATTTACTCATAGTGAAAATATATGACGTTCATTTACAGGTTATATATAACGAACTGGTTAAAATGCCACCGCAGATGGTAATAACTACCAGGAGCATGAAGATGTCATTGTGATCATCCATACATCAATAGCAGCTTCTATGATTATTCTCTTTAGGACGTAGGCCTTCTCAGTTCCATCTCTCCCGTACCACATACATCCAGTTGGACATGGCGCTTAATTCCATCCACCCAGCGTAATGCAGGACGGCCTCTACCTCGCATTGGCCAATGGTCACCAATTTATGACCTTTTTGTTCACCGTTCTCGGTCCATCCTTGCTAAATGTCCTGCCATTATCGTCTATATTGTCGTTAAATAAAGCGGCTAAAAGACCTTATTTAATACATAGGTCTTAATTTCTTTGTTCCTATCTCTGTGGTGGATTCAATTAAAAATAGCTTAAACAAGAAGAGATGATATCAGACAAGCGATCGATCATAATAATACCAAATTTTATAACATCAAGAAGGTAAACAAATTACAGTGGTTTAGCTGACCCGCGCTATGAAGCGAATTGGATTCAATGGATTAACATCCATACATTTTGAATGTTTGAATGCCTTTGGCTTCTACGATAAAAATTTATATTATGATGTCACAAAATATCGACCATCGACTAATAACAAAATTTTCAACAAATAATATGAATGTTGAAATTCGATATATTCTTAAAATATCAATGTGAGTTTCCAAAAAAACTAATATTTTCTTGACCCTAAGGGGCAATATACAAGTGGTTCAAATACGTTTTATAAGAAAAACATTAACCAAAGATATTCTAACAACTTACAGATGTCCACATACCCCATAAGAAGAATAAGTGTACGCACCACAATGTCGTATAATTAAAACTTCTCATCAGTCAGGCTAAGGTGGGACAAGAAAATTTATTTCCATAAGTCAAACATCTAGCCGGGGTCGTCGATCTTACGGACCAGTGGGACCGGCTTGGCGGACTTTTTGTGACCAGCGGGCCAGCCTTACAGCGGTTACATGTTTACTCAAGAACTTGCACCACACTCGGCCAATTATTATGTGGCATAATTACTTCTTCTTAGCGAATCGACTCTGGCAATTTATAATTGTGAGGACTAATACTCTGCCACAGACAGTAATTATCTACTCGCATGAAACATTGTTTGCTAAGATGAGTTGAATAAAATTCATATATTTTTAAACTGTAGAACTCAAAATTTCCATTTTTAGTTGTATACAAAAATAAACATTCATTTCTCATAACCCTATTATACCAAACGAACAGACATTCATATAATAATCAGAAATAACAAAAGGTACTTTTATCATAGAAAGTACAGATTTAACTCTTGAAATCGAAGCCTCTGGCAACAAGTAAATAAATGGGTAAAATAATTATTGCTACGAACGTCTTTGTGGAGTTTTTGACAGCAAGAAAAACTAAATTGAGTTTAAGTTACAAAATGTTTTGGTTTTCTAAACTATTTTATCTTCAGTCACAAAACTTGTAGAGACACAGCTCTACTAACTTGTTGACTTTGAAGTTAACTTGGACGTGCAAATAATATTATTTATCTATTGACATTATATTACATAATGAAAACGTATCTAAACTTGTTGGTAAATATAATAGTGATAGAGAAAGGAACGAAAGTTTGAGTACATTGATTTATCTAAAAGACGTCAAAAAAGATAGTATGTGTTCCTTTTGAAAAGTATTATTTTTAATAATTGGTTTATTTAGGTATTGCGTTAGTAATTGACAAATATATTTGATTTTGTATGAATGTTTTTCGTAACAACAAACATAAAAATTAAAATACAAAACAAGTCCTATATCCTCATTTCAAATTATTACAATCTGAAAATGGTCAAAAATCACCAGACTCCCTTTCAATATAATTTCACTGGCTAAACTCTGGGATCCCGCTATATGACCCGTACGCATTAGGGCAGTGTGTGCGGCTTATGCCAGACTATACATAACTCCCACACAGTACCGCGTCTGCACTATAGCAAGCAAGCACAAATCGTGTAGCATTCCTGCGCCGTCGCAGAGCGAGACAGCCCTGAAGATGATGTCATGCTGTCTCTTTCCACAATCGCAATCCTTTCCTTTCTACCTGTTGCGCTGTTGTTACAAAAACCCGGTCCTTAGGGCCGCTACCTTGCGTGAATTGAATGAAGATTGCGGGAGGCTACGGCTCGGCCCATATAAAGATAGGGCAAGGGCTATTATACATGGCATGAAGCTCGCGAGTCTTGGGACATTATTTACCGTGGGGATGTGCCCGGTAAAAAGCGTTCATGTTTGTGTGAGCCGGTTGCATAATAGCGTCTCGATTTGGAACGGGAAGAGTGCGTGACCGTTGCCCAAATGAGCTTTAAGCTCCCTGGGGTTATACAATAGTTCTAATTAAAAGTAAGTACCTACTTATGGCATTTTCTTTAACATTTACTCCATGTTCGTATAATTTCAAATGTAAATCCAAATCAGGCATGACATCACATTTTGGTAAGTATTCAGATATTTCTTGCTTTCCAAATTGATATTTTTTACTAACAAGAACGTCCATTATCGTCTACCTTTTGATTGCAGCAATTGAATTTGGTTGAATCGTGATCACATTCCAAGTTCTAAATTCAAACGATCCAATCGCGATAGCACAAAGCTCGATCGTGACGTGGCTGACATTCGCCGCGCACGCGTGGTCCGTGATCTTGGCATTGGTGGCTGCGGAGCGGCAACCAACGCTATTGCGGTCGCTGTACTCGTCCCCGACTCCCGCACCGCACTCCACGCCCCGCTCTCGCCCGCTGCGCAGCCTTTTGACAACCGGTATAGTTGGTACTTGGTACTTAACTATACGTGGATATAAAAGCTTGAGAATTTTCTGACGTTTCTTCACGTAACAAAGCAATTCTAGCAACCTTTCGATTGTACTCATAATGGAGCTCTTAAACCTTGTTGCGATTTACAATTTTATTAGTATTTATACATTTTGTATTATACAGTTTATCTCGCGTCCACATACATAAAATGCAACTTGCAACGAAGGGTATGACGAACCGAATTATTTAGGCCCAGAATTTCGAAACTAAACGGCATACATAAACAATTTTAAGTCGGCCAAACCAATACTTGCGTTCGTATACATCCAGTGTTCCCTTTCCGTAATCGACTTAAAATGAGAGGAAAGTTCCATAAAATTTCAAATCTAAACTTCACCTGGACTTATTATGCGTCGTTCGTGACATATTCAGTGCCTCAAATCAAATTCACTTTAGATTTAATGCAGTGTATTTCTGGATGCATTTTACACCAAACAATAAGACATATTTGGTCTTATTTTAGAAAATTATATAAAGTACTTACTATTCGAGCAAGAATTGACAAAGCATAATTATTTATAGAAGTATTACACCTTGAGATAGTCTTTTTACTTGTTCATATTAAAAAAAAAAAAAACTTGAACTGAAGATTAACTTTTCATTACATGTACTGCGTTTAAATAGGTCTTAATTTTATTTACAAGTTATAAAACCATTCTATCATTTTTTTGTTATAATTCATCTTTATAATGACACGTGTTACAATTTAAATCAATAAATACAAACGCATGTCATAAAGCAAATTCTTATGTCTGATATTGTAATATATGGTAAATAATATGTCTTACGGTAAACTTAGCCTTGTTACATAAATAGTAATAACTTCTAGATTAGCGCCTTTGACGTCAGCCTTAAGGACGTGAGGAAAATAATTAATATATTATGATAGAGTGGCATAACATTCTCATAGTAAATTTTGTCAATCTTTGGTGAACAGGATTATATAAAAGAAATCCTTTTTTATTATTCCACTATTAAAATATTGAGAGAAACAAAATTGAATTGAATATCAATGCGTAGATACTAGTTCTTGACTTTTTGTAGAATTGAAATGAACTTGTAGGAGTCGTAGAACACATTATGAGTTAACATAAAAGTTTTTTTAAATATAATTATTATAATAATACAAATGTTAACTTATTTAAGAGTTTAACCTTAACTAGTTAGTGTTAATATCCAATAATACAAATCTGAATAAGGTGGATATGAGCATAACGCTATTTTCTAATAAAATGATGCCCGTGCGTCCAATTGAATAATACGTGTGTCCATTTGAGACGTAATCATTGAACCGGTTCTAATCACTAATGCTCGTTGTATTGCAATTTATTCTTGCGTCGCGCGTGTTCAGCTGCAATCAGGGGGTATGAGGGTACCGTTGGCTCGATCTGTATCCACGAGTCCACGACACACATGATGCGCTTGTGGAAGCTTCTCGAATGTGCGGCCATGTTTGGAACTTACTGCTTTTTATAATTAGAAATCAATTAATGATTCAGTCAAAACAATATTTAAAAGTACCTATTTATCAGAAACTTAAATTTTAAAGCTTTCAGTCTGAACGTGGACGTGGACTAAGCTTCTTACAATAATGATCGTTCCTAAATGCTACTTAATTTATAAATATGAAATATTATTTGAAAAATGTTATTAAATTTTTATAACTTTATTATTAATTTAACATACTTACACAAAAATTTTGTAAATTGATGGAGAAAATGCTGCAGTGGAGTTTGTGGCACCGCCGCGCCGCGCCTTATCTTCTCCGTCTACTCTTTACTCCCAGTCATCCATAGTTTTGATCGATACACAAAATCATTGCAACAGTGTTCTCAATGCATTTCTCAGTTTGGTAGATAAACTAAATAATTTGTCATGTTGTCGAAGAGCAGTATTTAAAATACAATAGCCTTCTGGATTAGTATTTCTTGCGTCTATTTGAAAACATACTATAATCGAGAAATAAGCATAAACTCCTTCATCCATATTTTATTAATTTATGCTATCGCACGTCAGAATGTCGGATAGTATCCAGCCAATCTGATCTTCATATACGTCAGCCGCTGCGCTGCCTACAACTGCATAATTAGCTGACTCCAAGATAAAGTCATGTCAGGAATTGCTAAATTCAATATAAAATAACTATATAAAAGACCGCTTGAGCTTACAGTGGACGTAATATACACAGAGACGTAAATAAGAAAACATAAATCAATAGTCCGATATGGCGGTTGTTAATAAGAAATGCATGCAATAGTGTCATTATGTACTTTGTATGAGATATTGTGACTATTTTATTTGAATTTTTAATTATCACCTATAATTTATACAATTATCATGCTTTAAGTATTGTTTTGATAAAATTTAATATAAGATGCGGGCCGCATGTAACCGGTTATTCTGATAATCTTTGGGTTCAGCAGTGGACAGCCTACGGCTGAAATGATGTATATAAGATTTGTTTTGAAAATATCTCACAATATTATATGCTAAGTTTTGGTGAGAATTTCAAATAATCAATACTTATTATGTTTTGAGACTGTCATATTTTACAAATCTGGTAAAATACTATAATATACATTAATAATACTAGAAGTTTTTAAAGAATCTTTGACCCACCGCTCTGCCAAACTAAAAGTTTTAACCTGATTAAATTATTAAGTGAATTAATTGCCTACGTTATTTTACGACCTCCATGGCGTAATGGTTAACATGCCTGACCGCTACTCAGGAGGTCCCGGGTTCGATCCCCGGTCAGGTCCAGATGAAAAATGATCTTTTTCTGATTGACCTGGGTCTTGGATGTTTATCTATATATGTATTTGTTATAAAATATAGTTTCGTTGAGTTAGTATCCCATAACACAAGTCTTGAACTTACTTTGGGGCTAACTTGATCTGTGTGACTTGTCCCTATATATTTATTTTATTTTATTATTTATTTATTTTAATCAACCAAGATTAAAAAGATGCTTCCATAATATTAACAAACAAACATGGGCACCAATGTTGGCTGCAGTTAAACTTAAACGAGGTTAACGTTGCCGAGAACTTGAGGTTGCCGGCACGGAACCGGCGGCGCGGGCGCAGAATGCGCAAGAGTTGCGCAACCACAGCCGATGGCGACGATACGATGCGATCTTCACAGTTTGCTGCATTTATCACCTGCACTTGTCAATCAAGTTGTTGTCCCCATATCGCATTTTAATCCTTTATCATATCATATCTAATGTAGATTATAGCATTGATTATATTTTGTCTTGTTGCTCTGATTAAAATTCATTAAAATTAAACATTTACAGCACTCATTATATCCACTAAACTCACAGGCTCGTAAATTCCTATCCGACTCTATTGACTCCGCGCCTTTTTTGATTTGGTTAAAAGTAAGAGAGTGGTCTATAAAATTTCTCTTAGTCCCATTTTGAAGCCGGCTTCGAAATGGGACCATTTTATTCCCATTTTGAAGCCGGCTTCGAAATGGGAAGAAAATCCAAGCCAGCGAAATCTGGCTACGAAATGGGACTTAGGGTAAAATTTATTGGCAGTTTATACTTATATTTTCACACGAATAGGGACATTTCATTCATTTATTCATAACAGCCTTATTTTCCCCATTACTGAGCATGTCATAGAGAGACCTCTTTTTGTGCATGCCAATTGTCCAGATTAGCGGAATAAACACTCATATTTTTTATTCTTATTTTTAAGACCAATATTTATTGTCTAGAATTAATTAGATGAGTTATCTATTAGCTTGGGGTTTAGGTTATTTTAAATATTATTTGGACTTTGATAATATTGGTGACAGTTTTTATTTTTCATCTTTTCTAAATTGCAAATTCTAAATGTCAATTCTAATAAAGTTCAGAGCGAAACAGATGAATAAATATATAGTTAAGCGACTGATATTAAATTTGAATTGCCACAAAAACTTCATATTGTTAACGCTGAAATCGCTTCCATTTTTTATCGCAGTTAAAAAAGTAAACATAAAAAAATTCGGTAGCAACTTAGGGTTTTGGTTTGTTTGTGTCAAACATCTTGGCGCTTTATGGACTTGTTAGGTGAATTTTGTAATAAAAATGATTTATGATCTTTAAAATGATGCTTTATTCATACAAGAAAACACCGTCGATAAAAATCTTATTTTTTATCAGAAGAGGAATTATAATCTTTTAAGATTATTATTCCTCCGCCTTTTCGAAATTAATTTACAACTCTATGAGATAACAAAATATTAAATTTTGTACGCATCACAAATGAAAAAACGAAGCTTTGTCTCAACAAACATTTTTGTTTCGCAGATAAAGTAGGATTAAATAAGGATGACAAAAAACATTTTTTTGAAGTCTAACCTCTTTCTCGGTAAAGACCACTTATGGCATAGACGTCTTCTTTCTTTTATCGTATTTAACGTACTGGATGCGGCCACAAAAAATCTTTAGACCGTTTTCTTGGGACTCAATTTAACCGCTCCATGGTAACTGTCTACTTGTATCAGACAACGTAATCCCCTTTTTACGTTTTTACGGTATTCAAAGGAATCCTTCCTTTGATTTGGTGTATCCAAACAAAAATACAAAATTTTACAGATGAGTTGATCCTTGCCGCGCAAACTCAATACTTAAAGTGAGTTTAAATGAGGATAGTGTTATTTATATATCCGCTAAATATCAAAAGCAAGGAAGTATAACACTTGAAAGAGGAAGTGTATTATTTGAAGGTGTTTGTATTTTTCTATCTGCAGACGCGGATTTTCAAAGAGTTTAAATCTACATTGTGAGTATAGCTCTTTAGAGATCTGCTCTTAAAAGTCTTTCTACCATGCTGATTTGTTTAAATCATTGTTAACGCTAGTGGTTCTGTGAACAGTAGGCCTTGCGGCCTTCCTCCGTTAACCCCCTTTCCCTCTTTTTTTCATAACTCTATAATATAAGGACTTTTCCATAGACTACCTATTCTGGTCAGAAGGTCCAAATAAAACAAAAAAAATAGAGCGTTTTAATTTTCAAGGACACGTGTGCCAAGTTTCATTAGGACCCGTTAAAAAATGCGACCTCCAGTTCAAAACAAACAGACAGACAGACATTCGGACAAAAGCAAAATTTGCCACTGTCGAAATGGAGACTTGCTCGCTTCGCTCTCTCGATCAACTACTAATCTCATACTTTTTTCAGGATTGTAGACAGCGGAAGCAATAAAATTCATAGTGCAATATCCCCATAAGAAATAAACTAAAGATATTATGAAGTTATGAATATTTGACAATCCATTATCAAAGACACCGCCAGTTCTCCCCTCCTGATCCCAGCATCACTAGACAAAAGCAAAATAATTTGGAGATGAAAACGTCGCGCAAGCAAAGATGCTGTAAAGTTTATGACTGTTTATTACTTTATTTTAAAACAGCATACTGTCGATCCTTATTTCTCCCTTCACTGATTACGGCCTGTTGGTGTTCCATTATTTGGAAATTCCTGGTTATTGAAAAGCTGCCGACAAAAAAATGTGAGTCGCCCTAAATAATAATAAAAAAATACTCATGAATATTCATCTAGTAAGAAATAATTCAGAACAAAATTAAAACTGAAGTGGGCAACAGGCAAATAGCCTGCCGAAATAAAAATGCTACCGGCCCTGGTATCTTTTAGTATTTTATTAACTAAATATTAGGGTTTTCTATAGAGTAGAACCGCACCATAACCTACACTGCATGACCAGGTTGGGATTACTAGTGGATGGAAAAAAACGTGGTAGAAAATAGTTAAATACAAATTTCATGGAGATAGAGGTTGGAAGTGGAAGGAAGATGAGGAGGGGAGGCTCCCATACTGCCTCAAATACCTACCAAGTACTCCCAATATGCCGTAATTTTATGTAATTTGAGAGATATCATATATTTTTAAATTATAACTACAAACTTAAAGTGACGTCGTTCTGAGGTAATGCCGGGGATGGCGGCGTTTGATATGTCTATGCCGCTTCCTTTAATGAAGAGCTCTCGCTTTATGCATGAGCCAGTTCCGAGTCACAGGAACTTAATAGTCTTCATCCTCTAGTAATCTAGAGGATGAGGATTCAGAAGTATAACGTCTGTAACGGCGGCGACGCTTGTATTCACTCCGCCCGGAGTGAGTACGTGAACGACGGCCATTATAATCTCAAAATACTCGTATATGAAACTTAAACCGAATGAAAGAATCTTAAAAGAAAATTAGTTTTAGGCGCTACGGCGGCCACTGCTTCGCTTGCTCGCACCGCGCTTGTTTGGTTCCCTTGGTCCCATTTCGTAGCTAGATTTCGTGGTACACGTGGTGGAGTATACATATTAACAATTTTTAGTAAATAATACACACATTAATATGAATATAGAGATGAAATTAAATTCGATACCAATAACATGATGCATGACATAGTAAAAAAATATACAAGTTTTCTTATTCTACATCCCTACAATCTTCTGAAAGCTGTTTGAGATATATTGAAAAACCTATTATCCTATATCAAAACCTTCAAGATTTTCATATGATTCATTCGATGATTCGACTGACACCTTTTTACACAAATATTTCGGAGAATTGCGAAACTGTCATTGAATTTTAAACTAAGCTCCATTATGAAGGAAATGAGTATTTTATATAGGGGGATTCGGCATCGACATAATGTGTGTGGAGCGGAGAGCCAAGTATAAGTATAGTGGTGCCTTTCTATGGCCTATGGATAACCTTTCTTGTAATTTCGTCATAAAATGTAAATATTACAAAATAATATTTGTAATAAAATGCTAAAATTTTATAAAAACACAAATACAACAAAGAAAAAGTTAAAAATATAGGATAAGATACCTAGAGTTGATCTTTAGGTATCAATATTTAAAAAAATGAGAATAAAATTTTTCCTGCTTTCTTCTTTTCGAGTTGTTGGCAAAAATATTTGAATTAGCCCAGAAAGAAGAGAAAACTTGCTTTCCGATCGTTTTCGGTATATATTTTAAAAGTGTCCTTCTGGAAGCGAGAAAAGAAATAAAAATGCACCTAGTTAAAGCAAAATAAAAAACAAAAGAAGATGCTGTGAGAATATTGATGAGATGGCATTCATAAAGGAATCGGCACTTTTACTGGAAATACAGGAATGCGTATCTGAATAGTGTGGAGCGGTGGTTGTGCAGCGCGGCTCGGAGGTGCCCGTGGCCGGCGCGGGCGCACGGGGTCGGCGGCAGAGGGCGCGGGCGGGGGCGGGGGCGGACCTGTTCAGGCAACGGTGTCGCAGGCACCGCACACTAAACTCAGTCCTTTCGCAGCGGCCAACGGTACCGCATGTGCCGCTAGCTGCTACGCACCAAATAAACATTGACAACGTGAGGAAACTTACCGTGAAATGTGATGATATAGCCTGTGTATGTTAAAAGACAGTGAGAGACACGAACATAAGGATCGAGTGCAGTGTACTATAACTCCTAAAGATGCCGAAGATCTTCCTGATCAAGAAGCGGCTGCATGAGCAGCAATTGGGCTTGCAGGAGGCGCAGGAATTGCTATCAGGCAAAAGTGACCCACTATGCCCAGGATCTCCTTTGGATGACGGCCCTATACCTCTCCTTTCTAAGAAAGATAGGGAATGCTCTGGTGAGTCCCCAATTTTTTCATTAACTTCTCATACTGCATGATATTGATATATAGCTGAGCTTATTTTTGTATTCATTGCTATTTACATTTTTTTTCCCAAATGTTATATTTTTATGTGTAATTGTAGTTTAGCATTATGTTTAAGATAAATAATATGTCGCAGCGACTATCGAATATTCGTGTTGCAAATCTTAATGAAATGTTACTTTTTATTTATTTGCTCCATAACGGCCACTCGTTCTCCAAAAAAAAAAGGTCTCGGCCCGCACTTGGACAGAATCCTGTTCTTGGCAACAACGTCTACCTGAGATCATTTGTGTGACTTGCGTGATCCTAATCTGTCGCAGCATTTCTCAGCGTATAAACTTGTCCATAATTTTTACTTGTACAAAATTTTTACATCAGAAATCTCTATTACAACACAAATCTCAATACCAGAATAAATCCTTAGAATAGCCTTAAAAATGATGTCCAATTTACTATCAAAATTTCGTTAGTCAACTAAATAGAAATTTTCTTAAAATGACACAAAACAATCATTAGCATCAGGAAAATATCCGCACATGATCGTTATTTAGCGCTTAACGGTCCCGGCAGGTTACCAAGCGTGAATCACTGATATAACTGTCATGTTTTTGCGTTTCCATGAATTGTTTGTTCTCATCGAGATGCTAAAATTTTGGCTTTAGCTAAAACTTCTCAGACTTTGAACGATACTTCACTTTTATCACTTTTGGGATAATTAGTTAGATAAGCTGTCTTTGTTAGAATGTCTTTTTTATGATAAGTCATTTTTAGATATTTTTTTCACCGTACAATTGTTCTCATTTTCAATACAACTTCAGTAAACATTTTTGCTTCAAACACTGTCGCTAGGTCCTTTATCTTTTATTTATCAATAATCTTTATCATAAACACCCTCTATAAAAACGAATAGGTATATAACGATCTATTTATATAAATTTATATCTATAATTATAACCTTACTTATTTTGTCACCTCGTCTCTCATTTTCTGCCAGTTTTTTTCATATTTTAAGCGCGATAGCCCAACCATACGTGAGTTTGTAACTACAACGAACGTTGAGTAACCCAGGGTATCGCCATAACTGCCTTGGTCATCTCTTCATCATTAGTAGCCGGTCAACATGAAATTCTTCGTGTTTTGAAAAGCACGAAAAGCTATTGATAGCCGCAAAGTTAAGGCAAATACATCTTCAGGCAGCAACAATAATTTTTGACCTACATCATGAAAAATTGTTATTAGTTATAGAATTAAGCACACAAGATGTGTATGATTATTATCAGTAATTTTTTGCCCTGAAATCTTCAGACAACCAAAGCAAAAAGCAAATATAAAAATTACTATAATATATATATCCTCGTGTGATATTGGAGGAACATAGTACAGGAATTGACCGGATGATGTCCGAAGCGAGGTGTCAATGGTTGCGGCACAATGGCGCGGCTTCCGGCCGGCCGTCGCCACTCGCTTTGTATTTAGGTTAGTCACCGCAATCTCGACTGTCATTCCAATTTAATTAACATCAACGCCGTACACGCATTTGCATAGAATTTTCTGCGGCACGCAAATCATTCATCGCTACAGTCATTGACAGCACCTGTCAATGTCTCAGTTCCATGTTGTATATTTGTACTATAGTATAAAATACTTCCGTGGTTAAATCTTTTCAATTTTTCCCATTTTAACCAATATCTCTTAATAACTTAAACTAGTCATCGTTACGATTTTAGGAGTAATAAATGTTCCAACCCTTATATTGTTTTACCATATCCAGCAATTCAAATGGATGACGAATGCTTCATTTATAAGGCCTTATATCCGAATAAACTGCTGAAATCAACAAAGTTATTATAAATAACACTGCCGTGTGTGACTGCTAGATAACAAATGTGGTACAAAAGCGGCGATTAATTTTAACGTTAAAATGAGTCCACAAATACAAAATAAAAATATCCACTTCTCTACATCCTTTAAAAAATAATTTGTAGGAATAAATTTAAACGACAATTACAGGTGCTTTTTCACCTGCGAAGTAAGTACAGTGTTCTGAAGGTCGGGCACCAGGCGTGCGTGACAAAGTGTAAAAATACTTATAGGGGCACGAAAGGGCGAGCAACAATGGGGTCAACACTCTAGCTCTCTATTGTATCTCAAAAAATATTATAAACATTATTTTATTATTTATTATATTTTCTATTAATTATTAACCAGAGGTTTCGCTTTTGAAGGAATTCCGGTGTAAAAAAAGCAAGAAGGTTATTCCTAGATGCGTACTCTAGCTACTCTAGTCTACCATATTCCACCCGAACCAACTCAGACTACAGTCACATTAAGTGTAACAAAATATTTTGACATTAAGTTTTTTTATAATGGAGCAAAATCTACTACACTGTTTTAGTAATAAATAGTTGATACTAGCGACCCGCCACGGCTTCGCTTGGGCATATAAACCTTCCTCTAAAATCACTCTATCTATTAAAAAAACCGCATCAAAATCCGTTGGGTAGTTTTAAAGATTTAGGCATACAAAGGGACATAGGGACAGAAAAAGCAACTTTGTTTTATACTATGTAGTGATAGTGATTAATTATCGCGCACATCCCGCGATGCAGCGCCGCACTTGTATATAAAAGACATCAACGCGCTGTGAGCAGGCGCGCGATCTTCCCGCTACGATATTTATTTAGATTACTAAAAAACATAGGCTATTCAAACTAAATATGACCTAACAAATAGGGACCTACTTATATATCTTAAGGATCAATTATCGTTCAAAGTACAAAAGCTAGACTATAAAACTAAAGTACAGTACAGTAAAGTACTTGTACGGAATATTTAAATAGATATAGGTTAATGTTTTCTTTTGGCACCTTATTTGGCAGTTTACATAGTAGATGTGTTCCGATTCCGATCAACCAGTCGTTAAAAATTACGTCATACGATGGGAACCGTACGCTATGAAGCTGTTGACCTTCGCCGTCATTAGCGAAAACCGTTACAAAATATTGTACAACAATTAACTACGTTCCGTTTTAAAATTCAATAAGAGTTCCAATTTTGTCTACAGATACTATTTAAATACAATTCTTCAAGAAAAGACAGTGATTTGTCTTTTCTCTGACTGATCTAAGTGGTCTTCTTAG
Organism: Apomyelois bistriatella; assembly: GCA_947044815.1. Taxonomy (NCBI): domain Eukaryota; kingdom Metazoa; phylum Arthropoda; class Insecta; order Lepidoptera; family Pyralidae; genus Apomyelois; species Apomyelois bistriatella. The sequence continues at coordinate 8,862,587 of OX345693.1, forward strand.
CCTTAGTGGCTTTAATTGAGATTTATCATTCAACCTTAAAACATATCACAGAAGATTAAGGTCTTCCTTCATCTGCAATACGATTATAATCAGTTAAATTTACTTAAACCCGCTTAAACTGCGTATAATCCGACTTTCAATAAAATTATTTTATAACAATGGTTACAAGATGCGCAATCAAAATTTAGGGATAAACCACGCAATAAGTGGGATAAAACGCTCCAAATCTGTCTTCCCACTTAAAAGCTATTAAGTTCAGATGTGTGAGTCAAAGCATAGATAGATTATGAAACCTTTACAAGGTCGAAATAATCAAACTCTTATATTAAAGTTCAATTTAGTTGTTTTGCAATTAATCATATTGATGAAATGGTTAAAAAAACTTAGTTTAAAAAGGTTGAGTACCTTAATGTTAATGTATTTTGCACAATCGATAAAATTAGATATGTGTGTTAGACAAAAAACTTAATTAATCCATATGTTTTAGATTTATAGTGTATATTATATAAAAGAAATAAAAAAAATCTACTAACTTATAATTGGTCACAGCCAGTTTTGCGAAAAATTATATCATTAAACTTGATTAATTACGAACTTAACAAGGCTATTTAATGTAAGGTAATGGTTCATTTTTGGCACTCGGTATTAGACAATTAAAATTTAGATTGCTATCTTAGGCCTAAGTATATTTTTTTTTATTATAAGCACAAATAGATAATAGAACTAAGTCATAAGTTAGAAATTTTAATATAAGCTGAATTCCATAATTGAAATGTATTTTTTATAAATTAGAACCATTTCATAATAATTATTCCTAATTTTAAGTAATAAATAAAACAATTGGTAATGTTTAGTTAAACACTTGTGCTTCATAATGATGCAGTAACGTTTCTCCACTGCACCGTCAATTAACATTAAGTCCACCTTGTTGACGCTCGCATTAAGGCCAAGGGGCTGTGTGTTGACTTGTCTTTTGTCCAAACGATACATTATGTTCCACTTATTACTCATAATTATCATCATTTCATGTAAGTAACACGGTCAATCGACCATGCACAACGTGGTAAAGAAGCTCGATAGTCCGTTGGTACGCATGTCGTGTTAACCCATTGGCGGATACTAAACGAGACACAATAGCTGTTTAATTGTTAACTATGTCGTTAGAGTCCATCAAAGGGTTAAGCATCCTAGGGCATGTCCGAGACTTGGATTGATTGGCGCTTCTTGTTGCATGTTATCATGATCTCCTCCGTACTTTGAAAGGCTAGCAAAACTTTGGTTCCGATTGTTATCGCGATTTGAAAAATCTGATACCAGGACTGGGCAGTACCATAACTCTTAACATTTAGTAAAAACTATAATTGTAATCTAAAAAAATATCTTTTGAACAAGAAGTGTAGTATACTAGACAACATTATATTAGCATTGGTATGGTAATAAAATACCTAACATAAATTACCTATGAATGATCTTAACTTTTTCATACAACTGAGTTGACAAACAAAGAGTCATCGTAGCCTGAGAATGTCCAGGACTAAAAGATTTTTATGACATGCCATCAAAGTTCTTTCAACTAATTTTAACTTGGTACTTTGAGATTGATGAATCCTTTATTTTAAATCTATACTTTTTCTTTTATATAAATAAGAAGGCATTTTGATACGAAAAGAAGAAGAAACCCGTTCTCCACTTTCGTAAACAATCATTTTTTTTATGATTAAACTAATACATAGGCATTACAAGCAGATCCGGCCTGTTGCAAGTAGGTAATAATTATTTTGAATTCAAAAAATAAAAATGTTACAATTTCTTTCATTCACAATCGCTGCTTATGAACGAAACGTTATCGCATGTGACCATTATTGAGTGTACAGTACAGTAAAATCTGCATCTTTGAAAATTACCAAAGAGAAGAAACACATTACCGTGTGGCCTATTGTGTTGCTGTCCATTGTATTGTGATCCAGCTACCTTTTTAAGTCCGCCATTTAAAGACTGATCATAAAAAGACGATCTCTGTAAGAATAGGCTCTGAAAATCTTTTCTCGGAACACGCGGTCTGATGATTTAATCACCGTTGTTTAAAATTCACATAATTTTTTTATTACTTTGTTGATTTTGTGGGATTTGTGCAATTTTTTCGAAACAAAGTTGAGTTTCACATCTAATAGAAGTTAAATATTTCAAATTTATGAAAATGAGCCACCTGTAAACACTTCAGTTTACCTAAGATATAACTTATATAGTCTTCCTGCACTCTGCTAACAAAAAAACGCTATGAACTCTACGGCCATTTGCAAATATTTTTTTGCTACGAGTCAAGATGTGCCGCACGTGGCGATCGTTCTAAGAACTGTCGAAGACACATGCCTTCTTGAATACCAGTATTTCCATAACACAACATGGATATGCGGGTCCAGCCTGCACTTAATTACAACTATCGTCTACTAATGCATCTGCTTATACTTGTTTATTATAAAAGGTTGTGTAGTAATATTAAAAACGTGACATTTATCCTTTTGGAAGACATAGCTTGCAAATTAAAATAGCAATATCGCGTCTGAGTTATGATCACATTGTCGCGTGTTTTTTGTTTAGAATGTTACCTTCAAGTTCATGTCGTGTGTAAGGCCATAGGGCCAAAAGCAATTATCTTAAAAAACGTAATAAAAACAGTTCTGACCCTGAGTCGCAAGTCATTTCCCATGCTTATTACCAAATTTTTATATTACTCATAACCGCAATTCTAGGAAGCAGTTCTACGTAACTTTATTATTGCAATCATTGACCGAGGTACAAAAAAAAACTTATTTCGTAGAACAATTAGATCAAGGTTAACTATTATATTTTATTTTGCAGTAGTATAATTTAAAAAAATAGGTAATTACTGGTAAGTTCATACTTGTAAACGAAATTATGAGTAGGTATACTTATGTACATCCACTTTTTCAAAAGAAACATAAAATGTAATTATCTTTATCATGCTGTTACTTTACAAGTTCCTCTGATATTTAACGTCGTTGTTGTGCCTTAATTATAATTTTAGCCTTTTAATATACCCCTGAAAAAAAAACAGTAAAAAGACATAATTCCTCGGTATGTTTTCTGATATAAACTTTAAAAGTGAGCCATTCACAATTCTGTGCTAACAAAGATAATATATATATGAAGTCAAAAGTTCCAGCTTAAATTTTCTCACTTCATCCTTCAATGATTTACGTCTTATTTCAAGAAGCGAAATGGGATCGTTATGTGGCTTCATGCAATCAGGAATATTGCGGAAACAATAAAAGTCTTGAGCGATAGAGAAGTCTCTATAACCATAGACAACATAGACCGCAGAACTCAGTTCTTCTGTTTTGCGGACAATAACGGTACGCCACTCAAGTGTAGAACGTCGTTATAGCACACAATTATCCATTGACGTCATTACATTATTTACCCGTAATACAAGTTTTATTCTTAGATATGTACATGGATTTGTTTTAATTGAATACTAATTCTAACATTATTTATTTGTGACATGTTTACTTCAAATGTATACCTTCTAAAAATACTAAGAAGAAAGTATTAATCAATAAGAATTAATAAAATGGATAAAACTATAAAGATTGAGTTTAGAACTGGGAATTTATTATTCTTATTATATTTCTTGTATTTGTTCATACCTAGACTACCAGAAGGCTTTATTAAATAAAATTAATCAATAGTAATCAATAATTTACCGATTTCCAGCCAGAGACAATATTTCTTACAAAAAGAAGTCTTATTATTTTAATAGTCGTCAATTAAACATTACTTTAATGAGAAAATTTGACTGACATTTACGGCGCTGGAAACAGTCCTTTCACATTCCGTTTTCCTGTTTCTCAGGCCAAAATGTAATAAAATAAATTAATGATAATCAAATAACAACTATAGTAGTTATTTATATGAAGTTCTTAATGAGAAATAAAATATGTAAATAGCTATTTATGTAATAACAATTAATATCACGTATTTTCAACGTGTTCAAAATAGTTTAATTGTTCTTTAATTCGGATCAAACGTAGACTTAATTGCGTCAATTTCACGCACGTGTAGAAAAAGCATTAGTTTCATCTCAATTTCAGTTCGTCGATCAACTTATATTTACATAGGTAATTTGATACTAATAATATGTGTTTATACTATTGACTAGATTTAATATTATACTCTTAATACTTTTTATGTTTTCTTTTACTCTCTTCTCTAGTTACCCGGACTCTTCGTTGCGCTTTTATTTAAACTGTTTAGCAATGTGTTTCCATAAAATTTAACTGTTTCAATATTGTGAAGACGTTATTCCGAGTACCTAACTTATAATATTAAACCCAAAAATAAGTATCTTGAATTTTATTTTCTATTTCAGACCTACAGTTGTTTACTTGCATTTTTTTGGACCATTCCGTAACGGTATTATAGAAAAAATAAAAATAAAAAAAACAGACGAATTAATCCCATACTCTTTCGTTGCAAAACATACAAGAAACCCATGACAAGATGATATATTATATGAAATATTGGCGCAAAAAGATAAGGAGAGCCGATTCAAATTGAAGTGGGAAGGGGCTAAGGCTAGGACGATGATGGCATATAGATCATCTGAACTAATATTGTCAGTAAAAATTAGCATTCAATTGTATCTTATGCTAAATACTACATGCAGGTTAACACAAGTTAAACGTCACTTGGTGCTTCTGAGACGCTGGCAATATTCAAATGCACAATATTTAAATGTTTAATTTTTATTTCATTTAAAGAATGAATACATAAATTCATACAAAGATTTATTCTAGAACTCTATACATATATTTAATAAATATAAAAGTAAGTACAAAACAAATTGCGCTACTCATTTCCTTTAAATACTTACGTTAAATAAATAACCTCTGTATATTTATGCTGGAATTTACAATGAATACACAAAGTTTTACTAAAAAATATGTATCTGTATGAGATTAAAGTTGATATATTAAGTCTCTATTTCTACTCGGTAATTCTTTGGTATATAGGGTTGTCAAATATATGGATAAGCATTTCCAGTACCTAACACAATCCTTGTTAATCACACTCCTCATTTAAAACTAAGTGGTACGACAATCTACGTCATTACAGTAGGCACTTACCTTTATCGAGTGCATTAAGGACCACCTAGGACGAAAACTAATCCTTTATCTCATTCAACAAGAAAGCTTTCCGAGGCACGAACTATTTGAAGTCATAAATTACTAGTCATAAAAACACAAAGGGGATTCAAAAACCAAAAAATATAAAGTATTTAAGGTTTAATAAAATAGCGAATGGTTAGTCAGACTCACATATTATACCATAAGGTCATCATCATCCATTGTTATGTCACGCGCGACATAAGATAATCGTTTCATCTATTTTGGAGCAATTTAACTTATACCGCCCACGATATGCGACTTAAGTACAACGGTATTCAAAAGTTTCGCAATTTGATATATTTTTAAGTCCTTTTTAAATAGCGATTTGAATATTTTAATTGTTACAAGAAGAAACTGACTTTATCTGCAGCTAGAAATTTATAATATATATATATTAAATGTTCCAGCCAGTTTTTTAAGGAAATAAGCATTTAAGGAAGAAATACGAAAACACTTTTCAATTAATATTTAAAAATTTATTTTAAAATTATCTAAATATAATTTAAACACTATAATAACATTTTGATTCAAATGCCAGATTTGACACAAATACCTAAAATCGTTTACTAAAACTTTATTAGGTATTCCATATGTATGTACATCTTGTAAAATTGGCGGTTAAGTCTCTATTAAATGTTGTAAACTCCACTTCAATGCTCATTTACCTACAAACTAATTAAATCGTCCCGGTTACAATGACTTCTTACTTTTTATAAATTCAAGGAGAACGTACTGACCTATATCCATATTATAATTCTACAAAGTTGATAAATCGAAATACATACGAAATTGACATTTACGGCACTACATTTCAAAAAACATTCTCGATTCGAAGAAAAATGAAATAACGGTAACTATTTCAACAGATTTAGTTTTTAAGCTGGTAATAAAACTCAAGTTGCTCCGAAACGAGTATCAGACGAAAACAAGCAACTGATCGTTTGCGTTGATATACCTACCCGATTTTTTCATTGACTCTAGCCAAATAAGTTAGAACTAGCCTTGAACACTTCGCCAAATATATTTGGGTCATTAACCCTCTCCAAATCTGGTAATGATTCACGCCGTGAACAAAATAATTAAGCGTTGAACAGTTTTTGTGACCGCTCGTTTAGAGACTACGTATTAAATCGTCGTTTTTATAGCACTGGTGGCTTTGTAAAATATACGGAAGGCTAAGCAATTACATTCGGTAGGTGGGCGGGCGTAAGAAGGTACTAGTACCGACATAACTATGAACATAGCCTCTTTTATTTGCTAACTCTCGTAATCTCCTCATGTAACAGTTGTTTCGCATATTTAAAAATCTTTTCTTCCGCCAATGCCAGACGTTAAATATACGCATACAAATGAAGAGGAAACATTCGTGCCTCTCGGTTGTTAACAGTAAAATAGCGAATTTTGCTCATTTTTGTCAAGGTTATAATAACGTAACAGACGCCTCAAAATGTAAAAAGTGTACCTACAAAATGAGATATATACACATATGGTAGGAGAGATACACATGCGGTCGAACACATGATAAATAATTCAAAACAAAAAATGTCCTTCGACGCGACCTTTTAACCGACAGCGGCCGGTGCGCTCCCGGAGTACCGTGTACTATCGGTACTTGTGCTTATGTGGAAAAAAAGGCTTCAACGGAATTTTATGTGGCCGTCCGGAGCGGGTCTTCATAGCTGTCTTACGTTTTATAATGCGTTAAATGCTAACAGCGAGCGATAACCCCGCAGCAAGGACAGACTAGTCCGCCCAGACTCGTTAGTTTTAATGCCTCACGACCGCCTCTCGGAATCGAAAATATACATTTTAAAGACAATAAATTATATTAATACATAATTACTGCTTTTCTATTTTTTGAATGTGACGTCCACAAATTGTGCATGATTTCATGTTAAAGTTATTTAAATATAACTAAAATCTTTCTAAGAAATCATCCTCAAATGATAAAGATGACAGTTATAAAAGTTGTATTATCGGAGTTTTTTCGTTTAAAAGGAGTGTTCGAAGGAAATCAAAACAGACGAAGGTTTCAATCATGGCGAGGCTCTAGGTACCCAACCACGGGGACTTGTACGTGCCCTCTGACAGCACTGTGGTTGAGCTGACAAAATATGATACGAATAAGAACTGCGTCTATACCTGTGTACCATACCAAAATAGTTTTTTTTTTTTAGGTAATACTTAGGTTATATGCGAAAAATGTTTGTTAGAATGTCGCGGATAATTTACCGCACGAATTACAAGGAATGAAGGAGTACAACTTCGTCGTCAATATACTGCTGTAACGGCCGACACTCTGTTCCTTGTACTAATTTATTTCTTGGGCGTTATTTGGCACTTAGTTATGAACCACATTCACTGCCAACAATGTTCAATTAATGATTTTAGCAGATTAGAACAACAACCAGTGATTAATGAATCTATAATTACTGGTAATATACTTGATTGTTACACAAAAGGAATGTGCGGGGTTATTTTAATTTATATATCTGGTCTATATATTACTTAATGTAAAGATTGGCAGGTCAAATTTGCTTAGAATATAAAATATGCTATTTCGTATAACTAGATTCCTTTGAGTAATTACAATTTCACTTAACATTATTTGCTCCGACCTTCTCCTTGCAGCTTTGAAATGCAATACTCAAGAGGCCATACACTAGGTCCAGAATAGATCTTCCAAGCTGCCAATTTAGATCACGGTGGTCACGACCCTTAGCTACTCGCATAGGAAAACGATTTTGAAAAAGAAGAAGAAACCTTATGGAATCAACGTCAAGAATGTGATATTTAAAACTAATTATGAAAACTGCATTCTAAACTTATATAAGTACGTAACATATCTAGTTCTTAACTATAAGTAATAGAAAATCGCGTTTTAATCGATTATTTCATTACTAATATCGTTGTGGAAGATAAAAACCTGACATCAAATGGATTGAACAACTTCGCTAATGATTGCCAAAATGCGATGCGAGGCAACGCGTAATGTTCAAATAACGAGCGCCCGCGCACAAGGTTACCGCACTGTTTCTCAGCAGGAAACGGCACTAGCTGAATAGATATGGACATGGTGATTACGGAGCCTTGACTTACCGTTTTAGAATAAAAACCGCACTATTTAAATGCTCGATAATTATGGTATTGTTATATATAAATAAACAAAAGTAGTTCGTGAATGTGTTATGCTAACAAAGAACTACAATGAACGAGATATTTTTTCTATTATTTATGATTGCAGGCTTAATGCACAGACTTAATACATACTATACAATACTAACAATAATTGTTATATACCTATTTACATTCATACTAATATTACACTAGTGCATTTAAAGATTTTTTTATGAAATAATACAGGGTACCTATACAAAGCGTTAATGTATCTATAAGATGTTTGTCATGGATTCGTATAGTATTTATACAAAACCAATAACAAATAACATTGATCAAACATGTATTTATGAATTAGACGAGATATCAGTTAACTTTATTTGAACAAATATATAGCGTGTATGAACATTAACAGTTATCTTTTTTAGCTTCGCACGGGTGCAATATTATAGATTATACAAAAAACCTTCCTCTCTGATCACTAACAAGATAAAATTAAATTAAAACCTCATTAAATGTTTTTAAAGATTGTCATTTTAACTAATCTACGCCATCGTTCTAACGGTAGAGAACAAGCTGACTGCCATGTGATCACGCGACATTGCCAAATTTTACTACATGAAAAGCCACTATTGAATATAATATAAATGCTGTATTATTGCTTCTTTAAATGTGGATGTGGAAATAAATTGGCTTGCTATAAGGCATCCATAGAGAATAAAAGGACGAAATAGAGCAATATAGCTAAGGGATATGGAGCAATCTATGAACAGGGGCTAGGGTTAAACGCATAGGCTAATTTTCAACCCTCAAAATTACACGGTAGCGAAGTCCCGCCATGGCTATTCTATTTATAAAAAAATAATTTAATTACAAAACACGAGGCAACAATTGAATATACTTACGTGCTAGTAAAATTCCATCCAGAACAAAAATTCCACAGTCCTGTTACATGTAACTAATTTCACATTAGAATTCTGTCGCACTCTGTGCGCTGTGGCGTGCCATCTTCAGAATATTAATACCGAAACATGATCTGGTTTCCAAATGTCAGCCTTTGCCACAATCGTCAACAAAAGCTATGATCTGACATTTTCTGCTTACATGTCCGTAGATATAAGTTAAATTACATTGGCTGTCCATGAACTCAAATTGTGAACTCGTTATATTTGCTTATATTATTTAAATAAGCTTATTTACATAATGTTTTAATAACATTCTCACATTTTATTTATTTTCAAGGTATTAAATACATAATGAAAAATCAAATAATGTATTCAATTATTTTTTTAAACAAATTATTTTAAAAATACTGTGAAGTGGATAGAGTAACACTGCAATATTTACAACTGTCGATTTTTACAATGTAATTGCAAGTGTTTAATTACGTATAGAATGCCATTTGCACAACACGTATACACGTATAAGTATATATACGAGTATAATACTGTTTTATACCACGACGTATTACCAAGGTGAACCTCCACTAGAGGGCATGTTGGTAAAGATAATAATGTCGAAGTACTCGAAACATGGTTTCTTTAGCCCACGCGCTTCGAGGTAGCCATGAATGTTGTCTAAAAAAATAACGTGATATTTTTGTATTTTATGTCTTCCACATCTTTATTATTTTGCCAAAATTTCCTTCCTAAAGTCAAACCCCTTCAACCTTGTTTCTATAAAAAAAAGAGTTCGTTAAAATGAATTCTTGATTAAAAATGTATCTACTATTTAATAAACTCAAACCAGTTCCAAGAAGCACAAGATATAACGCAAATAATGAAATTTTAAGCACACATTCGTGTTCTTTAAGTGCCGCTATAAAACTTGCTAAGGCTTAAACCGTAAAGGGACTTTACATTGATGCATCACGAACCAGTGCACTATGGAAAGAGATTCAAAAATGTTCATGTTCGCGGTCCGTCACGCCTGCCTGCGCAGACGCATACAATTATGGGCAGCGGACAAAAAAGAGCCCTAACAATGCTGGCGTCGTCCTTGGGTATCTAACAAAAGCCGAGAAAGGGCAAGGGAACTCGTTTGGGCCAACCTTGGGACTTTCACTGCCTACCTACGCACTTTTGATAAAATTAGTTCTTTTTTGCTACACAATACTTCCCTGATTCTTTTTATTAAATAAAAATATGCTAATGAAGAAAGAAAGAAATAAATATTCTATAATAATTAGTAATAATGAATATAAAATATTTTTCGAAAATGAAGATATTTTGAAAAAGTTTATGATGAGGTTTCAAATATTTATAGCTTTAATTTTATTTTTATGCTAAGTATTTGGATTTTACAAAGTAGCCAGTAAAATCAGTTAAATGTAATATCATGTCCGTGCACAGGAAATAGTGAACATTAACTGAATAGGTAAAACTCGGCGTCAATGGATGGCAGATTCGGGTCGAGATTGGATTTGTCACTTTGTCCTCTGGTGTGCCAATTACAATAATGCGACACACACATAGAACTGTAGGCGTGTATGCGGAGGCGAGTGTTACCGTTATGGAGGCACATACCAGTGACGTCAATGAGGTCTCATGCCTCCGACGCCATACGAATACGTTAGTAATAACCCGAGGACGTTGAGTTAGCAGCAACTTATGTAACTTAATTTTTATTCACTTAAGAAATTAATCATCACATTAACCTGATTACTAGTACGAGGTAATAGTTTTATTTCACTGTTTATTTTATGTATTATTTCTATTTCAGATCGAGATGTGTTCGGAGAGAGCAATAGTGCAAATAACTCACACGATAGACGTACAAAAGAACCTAGAAGATTCATTTCATCAATTCTTGGTGGCGATATTCCCTATGGAAGTCACAGGGGACATGTCTTGACACAAGCAGAGCGCAAGCAGTATTTACCGGTTGCGTCAGAAGATAAAAAAACAGAAGACAAACCCTTAATCAAAGAAGAAAAAGATGTCAAGCTAGATAGTGAACCCATCGTGCTTCCGTCCCAAAACTCACCTTCTCCCGAATCGGCGCCATCGCCTGGCATTGATAACAATGTTACATGTCAAAAAGTATCAGTAATACAGAGAACTCCCTCGCAGTCACAATTTCGGGATAATAAAAAAGGATTATCAGATGTAACAATACCTACAACATTACCTGCTCCAGAGCCTGAACAAGATCAACCTATTGATTATGCTATTGCAAAAAAGCGAGGTGAAAAAGAAGACGAAGAAACAGAAAAAAAAATAAGAGAACAAAGAAAAACAAGCAGCTCCAAAATTGCTAATGGTATTTTAGCTCGGCCTGTTTTAGTACTAAGAAACTGCCCTGCAAATAAAGTTCCTGGAATAATTAGTGCTGCGGCTGGTCATGGAAGGTCTACAGGTGGAAATGGTTCTAGTGGTAGCTCTCAGAGTAGCGGAGGTTCTGGAAATTTTAGTTCTGGAGGTGGTAGTACTGCACCATCTTCAGGTGGAGGTGGAGCGATGGGAGGAGGATCAGGCAGTGGTGGTAATGGTCGAGATGGTAGATCTAATTATGGACCAAACAGCCCACCTACGGGAAGCCTTCCACCTTTCTATGAAACACTTGGACCCTCTTCAAAAGGTGGTCAAAATTCTTTTAATGCAAATGGTAATTTCTCTAACGAATTTAATATAATAAATGGATTTAATATGGATTGTGAAAGTAATGACAACCACCAAGCCACAAACTTTTCTGAACAAAGCAGTAAACAATATTCCTTAATGCAAAATGCACATTACGGCCTTGCCCTCAAAGATGAAGATATAGATTACGAAAACAAGCTAGAAAATATTAACGGAATTAATAATTACGGAAGCAGTTTTGATGATTCTATGGTTGTAGACATGGGAGATGATGTCATAGATAATTATCAATTCTCTACTACATTAACCTTTTCTGGTTCAAACGAAGGCATTTTGAGTAATCTCTCAGATTCGACTGAAGACTTTGCCAACTTACTTAACAATCATGTGGAATCTATAACTGATTCTGAACTAAGAGAATCATCATCATCCATCACTCCAGACATGACTTTAGCAGAACAAGTTAATCTTAATCTTAGTAGACAATATTTTGAAAAAACAAATTATTTGGCATTTGCAAGTCAAGAACAAAGTCCATCGTACAACTTGGCAAAAGACCGCTCTGACCTATTAATGCAGCTTAATCCAGCATTACTTCAACACAATGAAGGCCAAATGCAACAACTTCAAATTCACGTCCAGTTCCAACAACGACCGCAAATTCTATCTCCAGGCTTTCCCTTCGCTAGTCATTCTTTAGATTTGGATTCCCCCACCGGTGTATCGCTGCCGTCGCCTGGTGGAAATAACTCTTTGGACAGCACGAACCACATTGAAAATTCAGCCATCAGTCCTGCTGCTGCTGTAAGTCTCAAGAAAAGTTCTATCACGGAGGGCAAAATGCAAATCTTGCAACAAAGGGTAAGCATTACTTGATTTGAAGGCGAAGCTTCAATTCGTATTTATCCTTCTTTGACGTTGAATAATTTATCATCAACGTCATTGAAGTTTAATAAAGAAAAGTCGTTATTTTGTAACGCTGAGCCTGAATCAACTTATGCTTTAACTTTTGCGTCTATTTTATTTGTTTTTGGCCCTTATTTCTTGTTATTATATATCTGATAGCGTTAAGCTCAGCCTTATAATAATGATGAATGTTGGTTATGAATAAAAAAAATATATATTGAATTAGATTTATTAGGTAGCCTATTATATTTGTTCTTTCTTTACAGTTGGGTCTGCCTGCAGAACTTCCATTAGAATTCATCAATGGTGGACACGGCGTAAAGAACCCACTAGCTACGGAAGCCAATGCCAGGCAGAGAGAAGAAGAAAAAAATAAACAAGTATTAGTCAGTGAAGATGATCCCACTAAATTCGTTTGCAGAGTTTGCTCAAAGAACTTTACCTTACAAAGGCTTCTGAATCGGCATATGAAGTGTCATTCGGACGTCAAACGATATTTGTGCACTTTCTGTGGCAAAGGCTTCAATGACACCTTTGACTTAAAACGCCACACAAGGACGCACACTGGTGTCAGACCATACAAATGCAATCTTTGCGAAAAGTCGTTTACCCAAAGATGCTCTTTAGAATCACATTGCTTAAAAGTCCACGGTGTGCAGCACACCTACGCTTATAAGGAAAGGCGAACTAAGGTAAATATATACATTTTATCAATTCTGAGGCTTACCATTGCGTTCTTAAGTTTATAAAATATTTTATCAACAATTAACTGTAGAGTTCTTTATAGGAATGTTTTACCTAAACAGAAATATGTATTCCGTGAACAAAAATATTATACAATACAAAATTTTAATGTTAATAACTTATGTAGATAACTATAAAATATTGATAACATCTCCACTTAGCTCGATAAATCACCAAATTTATAACATATTGATTAGCTTTCAGAAAACCATTCGTGGTTGTTTTCTGATAAAACCAACTGATGTCAAAATTATCTTTTACAGATGTACGTTTGCGAAGAATGCGGCCACACTACATCGGAACCAGAAGAACACTACATGCATTTAAAGAAACAACATCCCTACTCTCCAGCTCTCCTCAAATTCTACGACAAAAGGCATTTCAAATTCACAAACGCGTCGTTCGCTAACCAGCTACTGGGACAGCTTCCAATGCCAGTGCACAATTGAATGAACCTACTTACAGTAATAGTATCACCTTCTATTTCTACACATAGTAAACAATTACAATTTTGGTTAATCTATGTGATTACGTTTACGAACATAACGAGGCGACACTTATACACGTCTGCACAGGCAGCCTACTTGCTTCGCGGCTGTATAGACAAGGGCTTGTGATTAGTCTCTAGCAGACAAAAGACAAAAAGATAATTATTTAATGGAACGAAGGGTACTTAAATACGAATTTATTCCGTCCTTTTAAAAGTCAATCCAAACAATTTGAACTCATGATATCTAACCCCAGTGTTTTTTAAAAGCAAAAACACGCACATCGTTGTTCTCTATATTATAATCAATGTCTTCCAAACTAGACCTGCCCCTGCACCTTGCAGTATTGGATTTAGTTTACTTTGAAAGGTCTATGAAAGTACGGAACGATACACCTTTTGTTCCTCCAAAATACCTTATTTTATCAGTCAAGGTGAATATGTCCACTGGCCTATTATTTAGGCATGACTGCAAAAATCAAAGTATCGGGTATTATGTGCAATCTTTGGTGACGGTACGGGATTATCACATAAGTGTATTTGTAAGTTAGATTTAACTAAAGCTTAAGTTGATAATAATGTCTTAGCAACATTGTAAGTTTCATTTCAAACCAGCCAGGAAATGCGTCTGGGAGTTTAAACTAGATGGTGCTAAATTAAAAAATGGTAGCTGACTTGAAATGAAGCAGTTATAGATTGGATGACATCTCTTGTCCGGTCTATTATGATGCCGGTGGTAAAGCTCCGGCTTATTAGCTCCTCGATAAGGAAGAATCTCTTTCCTCGTTTTAGTGATACTAGCTCCTAATTGTTTCTCAAAATATTAACACAAATTATCGTCACAAGTTTTATGTGTACTATAGAAAATGTTATGTTTGTTCTTTGTTTGTACTTAATTAATATCGAAATTTTGTAATTCGAACGTCGGCCTATTCTTGGGTTCACGGTATGTCGTACCAAGTTCAAATGCATTTTTAGAATATTTATATTATTTAAATTAAATTTATGATTGGTTACAGTCTGTGCTGTGAGTGTGTGAGAGAATATATGTATCTATTGTGTAAGTGAATTATTTAATGCATCTGTTGTTATATTGTTTGATATATAGTCTTAGGATGGTCTCGGATAGCGCTTCTGTTTCGTGCAGTTGATAAAAAGGCGCAAATCCATTGTTGATGGAGACTGTGCACGCGCTATGGTTTCAATTGTAGGTCCACCATAGGAATCCATCTGGACTATCTGGAGGACATAAAAAAAATGGTTGCCTGTAAAGTCGGTTTTACGGGCGAAGATTTTACGTGACAACGTCTTTTTCTCGGTAGAATATTTATTGATATGAATATATTCTGCCGCGCGCGGTCTGCCGCGCGCGGCAGACCGATCATAGTTGAGTGGGAGAGAGACGCAAGGCATTCGGCGGGCCTCTCTCTCGTTCGGTGACTCATCGTAACGTTACCGAGCGTTACACTTTTTCATAAGTGACTCCCAGCCGCAACCTAATTTAAGACGTTGTCACGTCAAAATAGGGGTTCAGAAGTAGAGATCTATGATTTATTTTTTCTAGTTTTGGTAGAAAAGAACAAAATGTTGACTTGGATTTATCTAACGTAGCCAGACAAAACACTGTCATAAAAATAAAGGAAAAAAGATTTTTTTTTTTATTTACTGTAATCCAGCTCTTGCTACTTGTAAAAACAAGCATATTGATATTACAAAAATACATGTACCTAGGTAGAGTGCATTTTTTAAGAGTGCTAAAAATTGTGGATATTATGAAAATGAAAAATAAGTTTGGGAACCTCTGATTTATGTATAACAAAGAAAGGCTTAATGCTAACTTTTCTCGACCTAAATTGAAAATGTCAAGTGGGAAGTCTTCATGAGAACCATTGTGCTGCAATGATATGTGCGTCTTACGCAGCAGTGGAATTGCGACCTATATGATGATGCTCAATTGATACTTTGCGCTTTCACAGCGAAGCTTGTGGATCAAATATATCTATAATAAATTGTAAATATGTCTAAATTTATATGATAGTAGAAAAATGAGAATGTAATACCTACTTAACATATAGAGGTACCTAATTAGCATTTATGAGATTCTAAAATTGTAATGTAATGATATTATTTCTAGTATTTTGTACAATTTGATAAGTTTTGATAGATCTGATTTTTTTATATTGGCTTATCATTGATTTGGTTTAATATATATTGTGATAGCGCAATCCCTTGATTTTAAGTACTTGTCTTTTGCATTTACTAGCATTTGATCCATTCTCACACTGGATTCATATTTAAGGAACAAACTGTTACTTTATATTGATAAGCAATATATCATATCATGATTAAAACATTTACAAATGGTTTCATTAAAAGCCCATTATCCCATCGCCGTCGAAGTTTGCGGCTTTTATGACCTATCCACAGATTTATTCAGTCCGAGTTAGTCCGTGCCTATGCTGTACCTTGAATTGAACAAAAAATAATTATTTTTTACAGATAAAGATGTCAGCCATCTTATATACAATGAATCAAATAACAACGTGAATTGCATAATACACAAATGATATAAGTTAAATTAAATGAAGAAATAGATTGCTCCTGAAATACAAAGCATAAAATCTGTTTGCTGTAATTTGTCTACATACACAAGAATGCAGCAATGCTCGAAAATGAATGTTCCTTTAGCGACAATCTTCCTTACTCTGTGCTACAACTTCTAAGTTAACGGTTAAAACGCTAGGATGAAAAGAGTAAAAAAATTATAGGTAGTACCTTTTTAATACGTAAACATAGTTGACTTGGTTTGTGATAAATAAGGAACAAATCATTATTATACAAAAGTCTAGCGTCTTATCTATTGATTTAGGCGGGAACGGGTTTTGGCAGGAGCACCACATAACATCAACTTCTCCAAAGGTCCTCTACGCGTTGGGTCAATATCCCCGCGCAAGTCTCTCAAGAGACCGGAAAGAACAGACCCGTGATTCTCAAAGGAGACAAATAATAATATACTTTATTCTTCTTTAAACTTTAATATGGACAGAATAAATAGTCGTAGAGTTAGTTAAGTACAATGTTCTTAAAAGAGTAAAATAATGTTCTTAAAGTTATAAGCGCCTGCATATTGTAGTTAGGCAAAAATGTATTGGTGACACAGAAACGAAACATTCACTGCATTTGACTCTGGAATAGTCAACTCCAACTCTACACACGTCCAGAAACACAACTAAAGAAACTTCTTACTAACTATTGTCAACCAAGTAAATATACAATGCAATCACAAACCTAAAAAAAATCTGAGTTGCATCATTTATTTCTAGAAGTCACTAATAAGTAAGTTTAACATAAAATTTAATAATACTTAATCCCGACTACCTACTAATATTATAAATGCGAAAGTGAGTTTGTTTAATTTTTTGCTACGCTTTTACTTGCTATCTACTGAACCAATCTTCTTGGAATTACATATATTTAAAGGTATTGAGAAGGATATCCTTTAGAGGTGAGACATACTAGGTAAAACGCGGACTGAGTCTTGCGAGTACGCGTCCAGAAAAAGACTAGATCCAAAGACTAGGTCCACGAGTATTTACGAGTACGCGACTCAATGGACTCATTACGTAACCAAATGATTCCCGTAAATGCGCGTCTTGCGTATATGGACTAAGTAGTTTTACAAGTATTGAGTCTTCACACTTCGTATTTTTTTTATTCAATTTTTTAAATATTGACTTAAAACTTCCCTTCATACTTTATACAGGCTTAGGACTGTCAGCAGTTTTTATTAAAATTTCAATCAAAAAGTGTATTTAAGTAAAATATATATTAGAAGTTTTCAATCGATTTTATATACATTGATTACTTTTATTTACATTTTTTTTATATACAAAATGATTCTTAATCTTTTTTATCTATTATTTTGTTTTTTTTTTCAATACGTTTATACATAAGTACTTACATACTTTTATATTGAACTTTCGGCGAAAGCTAACAACTGTTTGTTTTTAAAATTGCTAATTGTAAGTAAACAACAAGTATTATTATCACAACAAAACAAATATGCTACCAAAAGAAAATTACCTTATTGTGTTTGTAATAAAAGTGTTATTTGAATAAACAATAACTCGCCGAAATACATCGCTCGGCGGCTATGTGCGGCAGCGGGTGAGTCGAGCGATCCCGAAGTTTCACGACGACGTCTTCCGAATATAGTCCCGAACGCTCGCATCCTAGTTTTTGAGTTGCGCGGACCGGTGAAGTCGCCGTACTCGTAAATACTCGATACGCTAAAAGACTCGCATGCGGGAACGCGTAATTACGCGTCCAAGCCAAAACCTATTCCAAAAACCTGTTCCAGTAAATACGTCTCACCTCTAATATCCTTCATCCCGTAATAAATCACTGTTCCCGTGGGATATTCACGCGGGCGACGCCGTGGGCAAAAGCTAGTATTTATATAAATTTCAAATTATCTAAATATTTTTTTCACTGATAACACTTGTAAGCTTTTAATATATTAATTTACTAATCTTAGATTGGAATCATTACTTTTTAATCGAACTCAAGGGACATGTGGTAATTTCAGTTAGTGCTTCAATAAGTAAATTCAATTATTTTATTTTACGTCACAACATTATTAACTTCAATCACTCAAGTATAAAATGAATCGGACAATTGTTTAGAAATAATAAATAAATTTGGGACCTAAGTACATAATACTAAAGCACTTGATGTAGTAAGTACTCTCCACGCCGAAAAAATTTGAAGGATTTTAATCCTGAGAAAGAAATAAGCCTCTTCATGGATTTTTCAAACGACGATGTATATAGAGAGTACATTGATATTTATAATAATATCATTTGGAAAGTGTTTCAGATAAGTGGATATTGTCGGTATATTATTAAAAATAATCGCATAGTGAACAAAGGATATATGACAAAAATATTACGTTCAATTTCCATCATTTTAACAAACTTATTCGCAGGACTTATACTGTGGAATCAAGAATCCTTACGAGCCATATTCATTGAAGAATGTATGATATTGATACAAATCAATTTAACAACTAATTGTTATTTGATAGATATTATGCTACATAGTCATTTCGCACCAGAAGCATTACACCGCTGCATTATCCTTGATACTATTTTGGGTTCAAAAGAAACCAAGTTTATGCGAATTATAATTAAACGAATTATCACATATACCACTGTTTTCGGTATGGGTTGTCAATTAACATTGTCGATTGGTTTGAATTTAGCATTTAATGCTGTTATACTAGGTCGTATAATTGCTACTTTATACTTTGTTATATCCCTGTACCCTATGTACGACATGGGTCTCCTTATTACTCTCTACATAAACCTTTGCCTTAAAGTTAGATACTTAAACACTGCTTTGATGAAAACTAGCAAAGTTCAAATAGATTATTTGCCCAAAATTTTCCTTTTTGATGGACTTATCTGGAAGAAACACTTTGACAATATTGTTATTTTTCAAACAAATTCTGATTTAAAGGACTTTTTATCGGCTTTCAAAATGATTTTTGATCAACTACGGTGTATTCAGCTTATATACCGTTTTTCTGTAAGTGTAACACGTTATTTTATTCACTTTCATTTCTTGATTAACTTGAACTTATAATGCTTAAGAAAAAATAATGCTGAAGCGTAAATAGTGTTATTAAAACTTCTAGTAAGTGGATGAGTTAATATTAAGTAAAACACCTTATACAGGGACGAAACCGGTATTTTTCAGTACCAAAAATAATGGTTTTTAACTTGGGAGTTGATTTTAGGGACCTAAATACCTGTTTAAGAACGTTATTTTTGGGTTAATGAGTGGAACCGTAATGCTATCGTATAATAGTATAACGCCTTAGTAAGAGGTGAATAGGATTGATTAAACTTTTATAATCAAAGCGATTAAATTATTTTATTGTGAAAACCAGTTCGCGGGAAGTCTTGTCATAACATATAAGTTTCTTAACATCCGTTTTTTGCAAATGCTGAATCATTAGACTGTGTTAACAATTTTGTATGAAAATCTGTAAAGCGTGATGTAATAAAGTGGGGAAGAGTTTTTCCATAAACCTAACGCAGTCGTTAACGATTGCCTTTGTAAAAACTATAGGAATTCGTATATAGAGGCATTGATGACCAATTGAGGAGCTCGACAGCCTAGCGCGGGGCGCGTATTTGTAACGATGCTGCGTGTCAAGCGACGGCGACTGCGCGGCCATGTTTGGATTAGTCGCCATTAGTGGCATTTCTATCTTGAGCTACTCCGTGCTTCGGAAGGAACGTTAAGGCAGTCTGAAAAATCTGGCAGTGTTGGTCACTAACACACCCGGGTCAGGTTCCTGTGGGTCTGGTTTCCCTGTACAAAGGGTTACGGAGGTCAGCCGGCAGTCGCTCCATTGTAATTACCAGTTCCGTCAAATCAGGACCATGATTAATAGCGTATACCCTGGGCTCTGAAGCGTAATCTGAAGATGCAACCGGGAAACACGCTCTGACGAAGAAGAAGAAGGCGTTGATGACCAATTACTGTGTATTCGTTGGCGGACTACCGCGATGTACATATAATATATATACCCCGCCAAACCTTTAAGTTTTGGCCTTTAGATAGTATCAACTAAAGTATTATGTCAAATATTATACACTACCTAGTGTTTGTTCGTTATTTAGATTTTATTTTCTAAAAAAAATTCCAAGAAGGTGGCTGGGCTAGCAAGGAGAGATTCGCTTTAAACCTGAATATTTTTTATAGGTGCTGATCGCAACAACGTGCGTCCTAGTAAATTCATTACTAACTGTGCATACAATTGTGAAATACGGGAAAACAGAGGTTTGCTTCTTTGTATTCTTTTTACTGTTTTCTGAAGTTAGAAATTGTATTTTTTTCTCATTCCTTTAACTTCTGATGAAATGGTAATGTTTTTAATTATGTAAAGGTGTAAGTAAGTACTCTCTGTCATCAACCATATCAGTTTATTAATAACTTAATGATAAGGATAAAAAACGTACGTATAATATTTAATATTAATATTTTAATGGTTGACTGGAAGAGGTCCCTGGTAAGTTCCCCTTTGTATGTTCTGTTTCTTCATACACACACACGTAAATGTAAGTCCTTTTTGTACAATAAAGTTATTACAATTCTAATTATGATCTGGTAGAAAAACTTAGATATAAGGTAAAGATAAGTATTTAAAGTTCCGCACCTAAAGATTTGAAAATAGGAAAAATGAAAATCTCAAAAAAATGGTTTTGTCACATATTCTCTCACTGGGGCTGATGGTAAGTACTCTTTTAGTGTGAATGCGACTCGCTTCTGACCATTTTTATTTTATCTTTATTGACCCTTTGTTAACACTAACGCCTCTCGCCGTAGTCTATAATTAAATCTCTTCTTGTTTTTTTAGTATTCACCAAAAAGTAAAGATATTTTGTTTTATTTAAGGAAATGTCTATTATACGACAGTTTTGTATCTTCGCGTTGTTTATCGTGTCTTGGCTCTACTTGATGGTGACCAGCCATCAATCGGATATGCTCCTACGGCACATAGAACAAACCAAAGTCATATGTATTTATGCCCAGTTGAAACCATCCAATAATGGTAAGATTTTTTTTTTATTTTTTTTAACCTCCAAAATGTCGTTATATAAAAAGGAGAAGGTTGCTCAATTCGACCGTATATAAATAACATTTTAGACTCCAGTCCAAGCCAAAAAGGAAATTAATTTTTTTTCTCAATAAAGTGTCAATAGTAAAGATAAAATATTTGAATAATATTATAATTTACAGAAAAAAAACTTACTTTTTAGTTCAATCTTAAGTAATTATGCTATCACAGCTCAAGCAAGTGTATGAATAACATATAACTGGCAAGCGTGGTAAGCAGTTTAAGGCTAACTCCTACTAAGAACGTACTAATCTAGCATTCACAAAGAGAGTGCAAACTAGGGTTATTATGATGATTTGAAGTTATTATGCTTTACAGAAAAGATATTCGAATTAACAAGAAGCATCCTGAACATATGCGAGACGAATGGGCAGCGACCGTTGGTGTTTGGTCTCTTCCACTTGGATACCGGCATGGTGCTGCGGCTCGCTGGGTCTGTCTTCGTCTATATCACTGTGCTCCTACAGTCTGGATTGACAGTTTCAGAAGTACCTGGTTTATCTTTTACAAATATTAATGGCACAAAGTAAATAAATGTGTAATTATCATATTATGATGGTTTTGTTTAAATATATTTCCTTAAAGAACTAATCACCAAGGTCATGATCTGATTTCCCTGTAAAAATAGTCAGGTACGAAGTCCAGACGGCGGTCGCTCCGTTCATTTACAACTTATCTAGGATCATAATTCAAGTATATACTGGGCTTTGAAGCTGAAATATATAACTGGGCTAACACGCTCGGAAAAAAAAAAGTCCCTTTAAGAAAATAAGATTATTTTTATTGCTTGAACCAGATTTCAAAAGTTTGTTACTATTGGATCCATAAAAATGTTTGCAATTATGAAACAATGGTTCTAATTTGCTATAAAGAGAAAAAAAAATTATGAAACAATGGTTCTAATTTGCTATAAAGAGAAAAAAAATCAGTTTTGCGATGAAGAAAAATACTTTAAGCGAAAATGTTTTAGCGCGATGGAGTTCCACGCGGGTGAAACTGCGAAAAACAGCTAGTGGAAATAGAACAATCGTGGGTACGCATAGATACGCATACGGCATGACCATTTTCCTGTCTTTTATTTTATAAGCCTTCAAAATAATCACAAGTTGTTTGCTAATGTATTTGCCATGTAAATCCGTGATAGAAAATGAGCTCATTTGACATAACTAATGTATGCGGCCTTTTTCATTTATTTTTTAAGTACAAAATTTGAATAACAATATACATGAGTGATACAAATGTTCATATTTGCTTAATTATGTACTTATTCATTCACACTTGCCTCAATTTTTGTAAGTACAAATTGGGTATAAAACACTGTAAAAATAAAATATGAAGTCAGTGATTCTATTGACTCTTGAGAGATCAAGTTCAAAGTGACTACAACTAAAATCAAAAAGTTATAATCATGACTAAATTTCTATTTTGTCTACTCTTCGTAGCGCTGGTTGCGCAAATCGTGAGTATATTTTTTTTCTAGACCTATCCCTGGACTGGCCATTTTTTGAACTTTCCATTTAATAGGGTTTAAGTATATTAGATTTTGTTATTAATCTTAGTTGTATTTTTGGGAAATGAGTTATATCTATACATATTTAAAAAAAAATATATATAAATGGTAGAGTTTTTAACTTAGGTATATATGTTATTAATAATATACTTAATACTTAGGTAGAGTAAAAATTGTCTGCATATTTGTACCCGATATACCCTCAATTTCAGTTCAGTAATAGATCGTCATTTATTAAATGGCGGTTTATGGTGTTTTATTAAATATCTATTCAAACCTTTTTGTTTTTTTTTTTTAGTTTGCCAAACCGGCTGACGATCCAGGTAAAACTTTATACAATTTTATAAAGTGAATTATATAAGTACCTAAGACTAGTAGCTATATGACTACGTATCGATATGACCAGATAGCCGGTACGACGAAACAGCAATTGGACCAAATCTTCTTTGGACTTGATCTCGGTTTAGTGTTTCTAGATACTTTCATTACACTATACTCCTCGTTTTATTTATTTAAGTCTTTTAATATTTAGCTATACCAAAAGTATACGAAATGCATTAATCAAACGATAATCAATAAAATAGTTACTTACAAGATTATTTCCATGTTTTAAATTGTTTGAAAATAAATAAATGTGCTAACTTTTATTTTTTAGCAAAAACTGTGGAAAGTGGTGTAAGTAATGCAGAGACAACCGCTAAAGGTAGGTAATTTTTATCTTTTTTATATGTAAGTACCCAATTAGTATTCCAAAGACTTTTTGCACTTTGAATTCTGAATTCCTTTTCTGTTTTATTTATTATATCTATACTAATATAATGAAGCTGAGGAGTTTGTTTGTTTTTTTTGTTTGTTTGTTTGTTTGAACGCTTATAACTTGAAAACTACTGGTCGGATTTGCAAAATTCTTTTTGTATATGAAAGCCTGATTCTTGGGGAAGGTTATAGGCTATTATAGTACATACACAATAATGGCGAGTGAAACCGTGGGGAAAAACTAGTTAAAAGTATAAGAACCAAAATTAAACAAGTACTTAAACAAATGCGTAAAATTTTTGTTTGTATATTGTAAACATCTATGAAGTGAACTATCGCCAAAAAAAGTTAGATACTTGTGTTATCGGATATAAACTGAACGATACTATGTTATTATATTAATAAATTCATAAATGGATAAAAAGAACACCTTTTTCCATCTTGCCGTCTTGGAATCGTGTGAACACTTACTATGTTAGTACTATACCTATCATATTCTGTGCCATAAGAAATAATGAATAAAATTTCATTCTATCTATTTCACATGTGTATGGGTATATGACCAGTTGGTTTAAGTAATATAATAAAATACTAGGTATATAACTAATACAGCAAACTCGTCCTGCCTATTCATATGCTATCAGAACTCATTGTCTAATCACATTTTAGGTGCCTTAGGCAATTCGTCCAACCCATTGAACGGAATGATTACCAAAGTAGTTAAAACCGAACGCGATGCAACTGACAAGTTTCTGGGATTATTTGGTATGTTAAATTAAGTTTTAATAATTAAATAATAAATCTGCAATAACGCCTTATCCTATGGGTCAAAGAAAATTGTTACAATTTGTTACTAACCTAATTAAATATTTATCTACCTATTAATAAAATTATATTGCGATCTTTTTGTTACTTATATATAATTCAATTTTTCTTTCTATCCAGGTGTTGAGACAAAATCTGCAAGCTAAATCTGCAAACTTCACGCATATGTTTCGCTGAAAATGAAAAAGAAATAAAAAAAAAATGGCAATTTCGAATAATTTAAAATCAATTCATTGACTGTTTACGACTATAAAAAATATCTCTTGATTCGTATATTAATAAACTTAACCAATATATAACCAGTACAAACACTTTGATAAATTGTCATTCATTACGGCCTTCATATCAATACATATAATAAGACACTAAAATGCGAGTGTCTGTACATTTAATATTTTTCAAAAAAACTGATTGAGTGCGATTAAAAAGGAGTAACAGAAACCAAAAAAACAGTTTTTGGAATTTTTGTCTGTCTGTATGTATGTATGTATGTCTGTCTGGTACGTTATAACTTCGAAAATACTCAACGGATTTAAACGCGGTTTTCACAGTTGGATTACATATGATTAGGAGCGTTGTCAAAACTTTGTTTCGTCAAAATCGGTTAAGGGAAAAAGAAGTTATGGTCGATTGAAAATTTACTTCAAACACTGCTTCTAAACTTTTAATGCGTTTACTTACGTTTAATTTAATTTAGATAAGGCTAGGATTTCTACTTTTTATTATCCATATCAATAAAGACGAAAACACGCACTGCACCTATTAATTTTAATAAAATAACACATTGAATTTGATCATAAATTTAGTAACATAAAATCTCAATAGATGGCGCGAATTTGCGTACCTATAGACAAATCCCATTTGAAATTTCGCCAATCTCTAGCAACGTATGTTGGCCTATCGGTAGAGGTCGTAGATCATATTTTTAAGTCGAGGGTTCGAATCCTGCTATAGATGACTTTTTTTTTACTTACTTTCTTTTACTTGCTTTTTTTACTTACTTTTTTTTATTTACTTTTTTTTTCGTTTTGTATTAATTTTTAAGAATTTTTTAATACTTTAGTAAAGAAATGTTTCAAGAAAGTACCTGGATCGAATCCTGTCACAAACAATAATTTTATGATTTCGTGTTTTATTTGTTTTCTAGAATTATTTTCTTACTTTTTTTTTTAATTTTGAAGAGAAACAAATAAATTCATTTGCAAATTTATTTCAGGATAAACGATATCGCAACCCCTTACAAATCATATCTAATAGTTTGTCATTGACGACATTGAAAAAGAAGATTAATCAAATGGTTGACTGGTAGAGAACGCTCTTAGCGTTAAGTCCGTTAATATATAAGTACTAGCTGTTCCCCGCGGCTCCACCCCGCGTGGGAATCGGTTATATCGCGCCCAAAAGTTTATGTTTGACCTCAGGTCGTTAACTACATCCCTACCAAATTTCATCACAATCGGTCCAGCAGTTTAGCCGTGAAGAGGTTACAGACAGACAGACTTTCGCATTTATAGTATTAGTATGGATATGGATTTTGTACTTATCTATCTATCTTTACATATAATCGGACAGTAAAAATTGAATGTCTGTACATTAAATATTTTTCTAAAAAACTGATACGGGGCGATTACAGAAAGACGTGTAACAGAAACCAAAAAAAACAATTTTTGGAATTTTTGTCTGTCTGTCTTTCTGTATGTCTGGTACGTTATAACTTCAAAACTACTCAACAGATTCGAACGCGGTTTTCACAGGTGGATTACATATACGTTCAACAGTTTTGTCAAAACTTTGTTTCGTCCAAATCGGTTAAGGGAAAAAGAAGTTATGGTCAATTGAAGTTTACTTCTAGCACTGTTTCAAAACTTTTACAGAGTTGAATCCGGTTTACATAAACGTATGTGGCGACACTAGCGCCACAACAATATCTACAAAAACGCACCACAGATGGCGTTAAAAGCAACAATCTCAGAATTGCATACAAGATGGCAAATTACTATGAAAGTTTAAATCGCGCTTGCAAAGTTTCTACGGATTGGAGCATAAATACAACCTCCGACAAGACATCGTCGGAGCCGCGGTTCCCCAGGCATAACACCCTAGCCTGGCGGGAAGATCTTCCCTTTGTGGCGGTCGAGCATATAAACACTATCGCTCCCGTCCCATTCTCCAAACGTATTTAATATAGATAAAGCTACAATTTCTACTTTGTTTTATCGATATCAATGAAGACAAAAACACACTGCAGTCTCTATTAAATTTTAAAAAATTAACACATTGAATGTGTGTGGGCGTATAATTTAGTTACATAAAATATCAATAGATGGCGCTGAAGTTAATTTAATTATTTTTTTCTCATATGGTATTATAGCAGATTGAAATTTTTCCAGCAATTAATTCTAATTATTTCAAAAAAATTTTGGTTGTTTATTTAGTTCTATTGGTTGGTTTGTTTATCGGTCGTTTGTTGTATTGTATTGTAAGCTATTTGAATTGATTAGTTGGTTGGTTTGGCTTTGGTTTAAAAAATAATCAAACCAGTAAGTCAGTTCAGTTGTTGTTCGACGGAACATACGGTCGTGTCGTAAGGTCTAATTTAACTAACATAACACTATTTATTGAGTTAGGTTCTAATGACCCTGTAATAGGCTGCGTCTACTCTTTTAGAGAAAAAGATGTGATAGTATGAATGTTAATATTTTTAGTTTGATATCGTAGCAATGGCTAATGGCTTTATAAAATTGGCACGGGAATAGGATACTACTTATAGATTTAACTATAGGTCTGGATAGTTGTAGTTTCCACAGGTTAAGCGAAAAGCGAACTACACGCGGGCGGAGCCGCGGGCAACAGCTAGTTATTAAATAAAAATTGTGTTTAAGCATTTCTTTTTATTTTACTACTACAACTACAGTACATGTTTGTATATAAGGGAAAATAATTACTATAATCACACCAACATCGTGGTTATTATAAAAACTAATTGGTACATCAATTTAATAGATTAAACTTTAATGTTTTTTTTCCGTACCTATTACTTATAATTTGATTTATGTGATCATTTAGTTTTGTAGTAAATTTTGTAGTTCACGATACGATATATTCGGAAAAATTGTGTATCTGAACATGGGCCATGAAGAAGCAATTAGGAGAGAATATATCAGCATTTACAATAATATTTTATCGCAAATACTCCAAAAATCTGGATACTGTCGATATAGAATTGAGAATAATAACATAGTGGTACAAAAAGCTTTCAAAACCTTTTTCATGGGCACTCTCACGATTATACTAACAAACTTAGCGGCTATACATGTAATATATGAAACCAACTTGATGGCGAGCAATATGCTTGTCGAAGAAAAAATTATAGTGGCACAAGTTAACTTAACAGTTAATATTTTTTTATTTGATATGGTGTACGCTAGAACACGATCAGGTTCCGAGGTGTTAAACCGCTGTGTGGATGTTGACATTTTCCTGGGTCCTCATAAAACTAAGTTCATGAGAGATATTATCAAAATAAGCAACAAAATTATAACCATTTTCATTCTAACTGTTCAATGTTTAGTAGCAATCGGTTTAAACATTGGTTTTAAGACCGGAACCTATATTCACATATCAGGATCTCTTTTCTTTATTATGTGTTTCTCTATCATGTACGATATAAGTTTTCTCATTACACTCTACATTAATATAAATCTTAAAGTGAGATATCTTAATATAGTTTTGATGAAAATTGTCAATATGAAGTTAGATTACTTACCAAAAATTTCCTTATTCGATGGATTTTTTTGGAAGACAGAATTTTGTGATCGGGTATCATATCAAGATGAAGCTGATTCAAAGTATTATTTAACAGCTTTCAACATGATTTTTGACAAATGGCTTTGTGTCCAGCGTATGTACCGTTTCCTGGTAAGTGTGGTTAATAACATAACTTGCATCTACTTAAAATGACCTATCTTTATATTTTTCTGCCTACAACTTTCACATATATATATGATAAATATTATTTATCTTTCAGCTGCTCAATTCGGTTGTTGTTGCGATAGTGAACACTCTTCTTGTCGTACATACACTGGTTAAACACGCCAAAACAGAGGTTTGTTAATAACAAATTTAAACGTATCTACCTAGTTTTAGTCTCAATAAGGACATAATATCGGCACGATAAAATGAAAACAATCGCCGTAGCCCGTAGGTATAGTTTTATAATAAAAAATAAAGGTATAGATGTCTAAGTATTAGGCACCACCATAGTTTCCAAAGACCACAAGGACACCTTATATGCCGATAACTTTAACCCCACATCTCACCTTTCCAAACCACTTCAACAAATTGTAGGAAAGCGAGAGGTAAATTGCTACAATAAAATATATTTTCTATACACATTTTTATGTTTAAAAAATCAATAACCACCCAATTGAAAAAAACTCTTGAATAACTATATTCCTTTTATAGGGAATGTCGACAATACGTAAAACATGTATCTTCTCATCCATGATCATACCTTGGTTACGACTTATGGGCGCCAGTCAGCAGTCCGACATGGTTCTACGACAAATAGAACAAACCAAATTTATTTGTGGATATGCCCTAATCAAAGTTGATAGTGATGGTAAGTATTAGTACCTACCTACTTATGAGTTAGAATGGATATTTGTGAGAACCAAAACTCCGCTAATACCTACTACGCAATAATAATATAGAATACGTCTGTTAGTTCCAATGTTTTTTTAGTGTCGAAAACAGAACTTCCAGTTCTTCATCTAGCATGGCTTAACAATGGAAGAACTAATTATTTAATGTAAGCGTGCGCAATATTTTGTTTGTGCCCAAAAGTTTTTGGGAAGAGTTAGACATGACAAAACATGAAAATTGAGTAGCGTTTGAGTTTTCGGACGTTAGAAATACACTTATTTTTTAAATGAAACTGCCACATACTGCGCTTGAGCCTTGAAGTAACACACTTTATAATAGTATGTAAAGTATTCAATCACGTCTCTATGCACAAGCAAAAAACGCAAATCAAATCAAATCAAATATCTTTATTTGCATGAATGTATGTACAAAATGATGTTGTAACAATATGAATGTGCGAATACATTCTACCTTAGTAAGGCGTGAAAATCTATCATGTCTAAAAAATACAAAATGTCAAATTTACGCACACAAGTTCAAGCAGTATGACTGGTCATATATATACATTTGACAGAGTGGGTTGCCTGTCCGTGGCCACTGCGGTTGAGTAAATGCTTGTAGATCTTTCCAACAAAAAAAAAGTAAAGTACCTAGGTATTGCATGAAACATATCCATTTTAGATGAAAAACAAAAGAGAAGATCTTATACAGAGAACCACTAGCAAGAAGGCTTAGGTTGCATAGTTCTTTAAAGGCTACGTAGCTTCAATGTTGAAATTAAGTAGCCTTGTATGTAGAGTACTAAAAATAGCCGTCACTTAATGACTAGAAATACGAAAAAAGTCAACCTTTTTCAGACAAAGTGTACGAATTGACAAGAAACATCCTGAACATGTGCGAGGTTAGAGGCCAGCAGCCTTCAGTGTATGGACTTTTCCACCTGGACACGGGCATGGTGCTGCGGCTTGCTGCTTCCATCTTCGTCTACATCACCGTACTCCTGCAGTCTGGATTAACAATAAGTGAAGTGAAAGACGTGTCGTACCAAAACATGGCTGCTAGGAGTAACTGTACAAATTAGGAATTAGGTATTTATTTTTTACATTTTCTATGCCATACTATTACCAGACCATGTTGACTTAGTTCGTAACGAAACCGCGCGTCAAGCGACGGCGAGTGCGAGTCCTTGCTTGGATTGATCGCCATTAGTGGAATTTATATCTTGAGCTCCTCCGTGCTTCGGAAGGCACGTTAAGCCGTTGGTCTCGGATGTTATCGATATATCAGATGCATTTTTTTATTATTCTATAACCCATTTGATGCCTTTAGGCAGCCTGAAAAGTCAGAGTGTTGGCCACTTAAATAGCCGGATTATGTACCGCATGTGACATGTGAAAAGGGCTACTTGGATCGCACCCATTGTCGATTATTCATCCATAAGGTCAGTACCATCAAGTAAGGCCCTTGGGTCACTTCAACAACTAAGGCATCGGCATCGGTAGAGCATGCACTGTCTCTCCACACTGGCAGTTTCTGTCTTCTGTAAGCCCATTGCTTATAGTCAAACGCCAGTAGCTATGTTTTCAAAAACTCATGGTAGGGGCTTGATCTAAGGGTAGGGATTAAATGCAGAGTTCGGTGTTCATCCTGTCATGTTCCTGCCATACATCGATGTATTTAAGTGTATGTATAACTAACTCCGGATAAAGCAGGAATATATTTCTCCTATACACATGGGAACTTTGAAACTCTATATTACTCTGCAACTATTGACAAATGATTTTAATTTAAACATGCTATTTCGGCTATTTCAAATGATTGAATATATTTTAGGTTCCATGATTTTTAAGGGCTAATTTAATTGAGTTACGTATGTAGGTACGTAACCTTTCAACTATTTTTTACTAATTATAGCGCTTCTCTGCTTTATATCCTTAGAGGATATAAAAATAAAAAGTTCCGACGAATTGAGAAGGAAAAGGAGGAGATTCAAGAAATTTTTGTGTTTAGAAATTATTATTTTGTATTTTACATGGCTTGGAAAGTCAATGATCTTATTGTTATAAGTTCGATAAACTTTTCTTACGAAGAGGAAAATAAAGAGTACCTATGCGACGCAAAAGTTACTTGTCGTCAAAAACACATAATTACAATGAAAACTTACTTGCACATGCTATGCTAAAGTACAATGCCAAGAAGAGTGAACTGATGGTCTTCAAGGCCGGTAAATGTTGTCCGACAGAGGTGCCACCCGTGAGGCTGGGCGGCGTGACTCTGAACCGTGTAGACCGTTTCAAATACCTTGGTCACATCGTGACTGAGGATTTGAAGGATGATGCAGATATTGAGCGCGAACGGAGGGCCTTGTCGGTGAGAGCCAATATGATAGCTCGTAAGTTCGCATGTTGTACTAGACAAGTAAAAATAACGCTTTTTAAGGCCTATTGCACTTCGTTTTACACTTGCAGCCTGTGGGCTAGGCACTCTCGACGCTCGCTAGACTCCCTTCGCGTTCAGTATAACAATGCATTCGCGCTGCTGCGGCTGCCTCGTTTCTGCAGTGCGTCAGGGATGTTCGCTGAGGCGCGAGTGGACGGCTTTCAAGCCACGATACGTAAACGAGCGGCATCCATGGCGCGCCGGACGCGGGCCAGCGGCAACAGCCTCCTGACAGTGGTAGCGGATCGCATGGACGGACCATACATGATAAATTGGATCAAAGTGCACGTCCCTGTGGTCCGCCAGGAGCGTAGATATTAAGTAATTTTAAAAATCAATATTTTACTAACATAGGATAGGACAAATTACTAACAAATATGGACTATTTTTATAAAACTAAAATCGAATAAATAAATTGAATTGAAATATATGCTATGACTAAATATACTATACATATACACAATTTATTTGCTCAATTGTTTTGAAGAAGACATACCCAATACCTATGTAGGTACTAGCAGCTTGAGCGAGCGCATAGATATGAGCGAAACGATTTATTTTTACATAGGAAATTTCATAAAGATATTCATTGGACGTGCGCATGATTGTTTTTACAAATGAAAACGCCCTCGCGTCCGCCATCACACTAAACGAAGCCTTATAGCACAACTAGAGATATATAAATGAAGGGATGATCAAATAAAGTATTTAGTTAAGTGTGCCATTTTGGACCGAACGTACGATATTATTAAGAAAATGAATTATCTAGTGCTGTTATTTCTTGCCTTTGTAATGATTTTTCTCCAAGTCGTAAGTAAAGCCAATCATTTATTGGTTCAATTATAGATCATAAGTAATGCTTTGATGTAGCACAATGTTTCCTACAACTTAGAAGTGACCTCATGAGGAGCAATGGACTACCAGACAAATACAAATATTTTTAAAATTTTAAAAGTTTAAAGTGTTTACGGAGAAAATTAATAAAAAAGAAAAATAGGCTCATTATATCACATCTCCGGGAAGTAGAGTCTAAGAATATTTGATTTCATGTATTTATTTACCTAAAAATATAATTATTAACTCGAATGTAATTTTTATGATATATTCGTAGTGATAAAGGATAAAAGTGACTAATTTTGTTATTTTCACTTACCTTTAAAATAACTTAATTTTTCAAGCGATTTTTTTTAATAACCTATCTAAAAAATTTAAGTTGTGCTCTTGAAGCTGGAGTCTCTTCCAGGTGTCGACTATATCTTACGCTAGCCTTTTGTTATTTGATTAAAAAAGTTATAATTTGTTTTGAAAAGCATTATTGTGTTACCAAACAGACAGTGTCATTGTGTGTGAAATTCATTATTTTAACAATTATATTTCAGTTCGCTCTACCTGGTATTGGAGACTTCGCTAAAGCCCCTTCAAGTGAGTCATAAAATGTTACCCAAAATTCTTCCTAATTTTTTGTGTATTCATGGTAGGTCTAAAAATAAATAAATATAAGGCTGTGGACTTCTTTAGGTTTGCACTTTTTGGAACCACGTTTATTTCACCATTTAAAAAATCCCGGTTGTTCTTTGCGTAAATATTCAGGAAAAATCATCGATGATATGATAATCCATGTACCTAGTTCTTTGAACATTCAAAGCAATTTTAAACGAAATTAATACAAACATTTTATAGTAAAGAAAAACTGGTGCTGTAACTGGTGGAATAAAGAGAACCATAGTTTTAGAATTACTAAAACCTATAAACCTATAGTGTAGTTTTCTTTGTGAAGACCGTGCAAACTAGATGAGAAAAAGCAGAAAAGCAGACCCTGGGCTCTAAAGCAGTCAGCCGAGGAAGCAACCGAGAAGACGCTAAGATGAGAGAGAGAGAGAGTTAGTGTGTATTTTCTTTGCCTATGTCAATATTAATTTCAATCCTGCGAACTAAAATTCCGGGCTCTCTTTATAATATCATACTCAGATAGTAAGTGGATAGGTGGTAATTTGAGTCATTATTTACTTTTTCTTTTCTTTTTAGAGGTGATGAATGACACCAAGACCTTATTCGAAGATGTTTCCCAGGCTTTCAGTAAGTATCCCAACTGCTAGCTGCTTGAGCTGCCTGTCTGCACATATGCCTACATACTAAACCCATTTTGATTTTTGTTACAAAGATACAGACCATTTTTGAACGTGATATAACCTAACTGAGAGGACCGGCAACATCTATAGTACTTAGTAAATAACTAGGTAGTAGATATCAAATAGTATCTCCTCCCTTGTTTGTGGTAGATATGTATATTATTAATTAATATAAATAACAAAGAATTCGGAATCGCGCGCGGTCTCAAGGCAAATTCTTTAATCTATTATAAATAATAAGATAGACTCGAATTACCGAATGGGTGTTTAATGTTATAAAGAGGAAAGATTTTTATATTTGTGTGTATTTTTGTAATGAAAAAACTTAAAAACTACTCTGCCGATTTCAAAAATTCTTTCACCATTGGAATACTACATTCACCCTCAGCGACATAGGAAAGGTATGTACCACGGGCGAAGCCGGGTGGACTGCTAGTTATGTATATATACTCGTACAAAGTGTGATTTCTCAGTATCTCGTGTCGTCCCGAGGGGAAAAATCAGACATCGATTCAAAAACCTGAAAAAAGCTAAGATGATTATGATAAATTATAAACGTGTTTTCTTTCTATTTCAGGTTTAAGGTAGTTAGTAATTGAACTTGGAGTCCACAATCGTTTACGCACGTTTGTATCATAATTTAACACAACAAAAAAATACTTTAAATAATTCCCGCAATATTTTAATGAATTTTTATATCCTAATTAATTATAACAGTAATTAATGATATGTTGTTTTATTTCTCAAAACCATAGCTTATGCCACAGAGCACTGGAAAATTTTGCTCGCCCGAGCGATATGTGAATTTCTTGCTCTGTTGTATACCTACCTAAAAAATCACGACTGACCCCGGATCGATGCAGCGGATGCAACCGGTAAAACGCTGAGATTATGATCTATCTGTACATCGCTTTTAACAAGCAACCGCTTGCTAAAAGCAATGTAGCCTCATAAGGCACTATGGCCCTATTATTTTGTACAAAAGTGAAGCGTGTACTTTTTTGGTAAAAACAAATGGAAAAAGACTACATCTAAGGACTACATATATAACAAATACAAGCTGTTCTTAATTACCTACGTCATCGATGTGTTGTTATTCTGATTCGAATAATTTAATAAGACTGCCAACTGTACCAACAAAGTTTTGGATATCATCATTTATAAACTAAAAATGAATTTACACCTAAGGTTTTAATGATTTAATTATAATATATTAAGTAATGAATAATTTCTTCTAAGATATCAAATGGTATTATTAATAATTGGTATTAGTGATTTGATATCTTTTGAGATGTTTAAAATTTGACAGCCGCTATATTTTACAAGCATGATAGAAAAAAGCAGCCTTTATTTTAATTACTTAGTTTATTATCACCTTATTTCTTCTTGAAATAAATGCTAACTTGACAACATTTGTGCTATTAACGATGGTTTACGCTACACTACAGTGGTAACATAGTAATGTAATTTTGTTTTTTCATTTACTTAAAACGTCATCTGATGTCCTTACAATTAGTTTTGGTATATAAGATAAACTGTATTTTTGTTTTTTTCAGCGAATCGATTTTCATTCAGCTGCTTTGTCCCAAATCGGTAGGTGGTACTGGAAGGTGAAAAAAACGAAATACTTAAAAAATATATTCAATAGTTTATTGATTCATAGATCTATACATAATTACATTGACGTATGTATGTACAGTACATACGTATATAAACGATAATAAAAAGTTCGCAGTTAGACCCAATGGCACCAATGGTTTATGCAAATTGCAACTATATACAATAGTAGGTACCACATTAAATAAATAATGTACTCGCCCAAGTCTTACTTTCGAATCGTATAATAAAATATAATATCGGCAAGTCAACGCGCTACATGTACGCAAGAATTCGTCCGTCAGCATTGGTTTAGCATTTTCGGTGTCACTGCTTAAGCGTGTCTGTTATACCGACCAAAAGTAGCCTATTCCATCCACATGGTTCATGGTATCCCCATGCTAATTTCTATTTTATTAGCAACTTAGCAAGCATAAATCAAAATTTTGTTTTTTATTAGAAATTGACAAAAGTTTTAGCCGTCGAGGTCGCGTTATTCAGCGCAATCGAATTCTGATGAAGCAACTTATAAAAGTGGTACCTACTACAAAAAAGCCTCAACTTGACAACACTTTGCTGGGACTTTAAGGCGTAATACTAAAGTTGACCTGTGTGCCCAGAACATCGACATAGGATCATGCAAAAAAAATAAAAATAATGTTATTATATATTGTACATTTACGTGTATATGTTTGCACACAATTCAACATAACAAAAAAAGAAAAGAAAATACAAATAGGTACATTTTTACAATAATATAAAAAAATGCATTTTTCCCTACGTACTTAATTAACATCATGCAAAAACATAGCACCATGCAATTGTGATCAAATATTTCTTTATTTTTATTTTACTTTTATTTGTTCAATACACTTTAAAAAACTAGTTTGTTTAGTCTGTCTTCAACTTCATTTTTTATTCCTAAAATTGAAGTTTTGTGGTCCGAATCTTTTTAGTATATTATGATGGTATAGTGCTAGGGATGTATAAATTAAAGAATTATTTTAATAAATGAACCCTGTACCTGCACTTTATATTATCCTTACAGCACTAGAAACGCAACCAAAATGGAAGCACAAGCAAAAATCTATGAAAAATATTTACATAAATATCAATAAGATAAATATGTAGGTAAGTATATATTTATCACAATCAGAAAATGATACGAATATTGGACTTACTTTCCCATTCGGGAAGTTCATTTGCTATTTAGCCATTTACGATACAAACATTTTGACTTCATTTCGTATAAACATTTTCTAGAAAGATTTACTTAATTATAAGGCTTAAATGCATTACTATTCCATAACAGAAAGCAGTATTTTCTATTCCGATGGTAAAAACACACGCCACCACCTTTATTGGTACTCGTCGAATTAATAAAAACTATGATTAGACAGAGGGAAGCTACTACATATTTTACAGAGCAGTAGGTAGTATAGACGATGCTGACGAACTGACGAATGTTTTATGTGAGCAAAACACACATAACATGATAAATATATACCTCTATATATGGTAGTTAATGATGATGAAATATTTTTTATAGCCACGGGAACAGAAAATATTGCGGAAGGCCGAAGTGTGTGTTGTGATTAAATAAGGACGGCTTTGCGATCGCTGCTTCTCAAATTAAAAGGTGCATTCACACTGGGTGCAGATGAGGTACTGTTAGTCGGTTTACCAATGTCTTGATTGGCTTGAGAACGACCTGCGTCACGTGTAGAACCTTTCTTATCTTTTGTCATTACTGCTACCTGCAAAACACAAATAAATAATGTAACCCTAAAAGATATTTTGTATTTTGTGTAAGTTGAAAACCCTTTTCGTCGTTTCGTGTGAAGCGTTAGAAGGGTCTGTAAGGACATAAAAAAAGCGTGTGTTATGCCTGTTATCATAGGCGTTCATATTGATAGGATATGGTAAGTAAATTCCATCCGATGGATTGCAGTCGCTGGCTTTTAGGCTTGTTAAATAAAACCATTACAATCTATGCTCTAAGAATAAAATTATTGTTGTTCGGAGTCACTAACTCCATCACCATTGATCACTATTCATCGCTCTCATAGATGGTATGTAAATATATTATACATTGCTTGGTTTACTTACAGCGTCATCGATAGCCTTGAACTGCCAGTTCCAATGGACGCGGTACAAGAAAGGCCGGTGATCGAAACGGTTGTCGTCTGGGCTATAAGTCTCAGCGTGGTATGAAGGAGTCAATACTGTCATCTTGTGTCGGTTGATCGCGTAGCAACGGAAGAAGTGTTTCACCTTTTCTGCTACCTTTAGAGACAAAGTATACATCATCCAAAAACATACAATGATATAACGATGTATAATAAGTTTAATTAACTATCCATGTAAAGGCAGAATATTCAAAGCAGTTTAGGTATTAAAATGACTGAAGATAAGCTACACTCTTTTATAAGATACCTTACAAAGTCGAGCTAAACATGATGTTTGTGCGTTGACAATGTTATTGAATGCAATTATTTATAATAGTTTCACGAATGTATAAGTTACGCCAATATTCTTAAGCCGAAAAGTTATTCATCAATAATTAAATAGAAGAGTTTTGGCGCCAAGCTAAAGTCACTCAGTTATCGTCATTGTATTTATTTTCTAAAATTGTGTTTTTTCGAGTATTTTTGCATAATAAAGGTGGATTATTATTCGCTAAGTGTTCGTGAACAAGCGTGAGTGTTGGGAAGTGGTACAATGTCGGATAATTGACTTTAATCCTTATCACCAAAATCTCCCAAGAATGCTAAGTGAAACCACACCGCTCAAAATTCACATTAACATACAACAATTGAATATAAAAACTGACATTGGCAATGTACGAAGCCCTCTCTACGCGAGTTCAACTCGCACTTGACCGGTTTTTAAATACAATTACGTAAGCAGTAAAGCTATATGTACGGCATGCAAAAGCAACTAATAATTTTCTACGCCGATATACAAAATAGACAACTTCTAGCTACATAAGTATATACCTCTTGTGGCGTGCATTTATCGCTCCACTTGTGAACCAATTTCTGGAACATGCTAAACGGGCCGCAATGCATGGTCTTGCGCAGTCGGCCAAACTCTGACAGTTCAGCGTACGTCATCCCCATGTCTTGTTCGTCTGTCTGTGTGATCTGGCCGTCTGCAAGTGGCTCTAGTTCCGCTGTTGGTGGGGCTTGTAATATCTCTAATAGCGATGGCAAGAAGAATCTGGAAATATATGTGATATCTTATATACCTAGTATATGTTGAGTAAAGAATAGACGGTGGTAAAAGGCGACTAAGGGATAGCATTTATCCATTTTAAGATACATCTAAGACTGTGGAAAAGCTATTGCATTTTTAAGTGCAATAAAGTTTACACAAATATATATTAAACAAGAAGCTAAACAATAGCATATAGATTCTCTTTCATCATATTTAGTTCAATCTTTAGCCAGAGCTTCAGAGTCCAGGACACTTTTAATCATATGCTGAAGCTGGTGGAGTCCCTTTCAAAGTGCATCTATCTTTCGCTGACCTTTCTCAAATATATATAGATTAAAAAAAAAAAACAACAAAATGTGCCTATTGTACGATTATTTTTAACTTACCGACTTTTAGCGTACTGTAGGAATGATTTCAAATCTGTCTTAGATATTCCTCCAATAGGGTTGACATCGGCACTCGAGCAGTCATACTTGGTCATGTACCCTCTAAGCGCTTCGTCTACGTTCGCCGAGCCCAGTACTAGAAGCCCGCCTGGCCTTCCGCGGGCCCATAACATTAGTTGTGCGAACAAATATGATAACACCATGCGTAGACGGGCCTGAAAGGTATAGTTAGTTGGAATACAGAAAGCAAAATGGTGGTAGGGCCTAATCGAATTGATTAGGGTAGAGATTAGTGGGGGAGGCATAATAATACAAAACTCTGTTATACACTTACGAGTATATATTATTACTTCTTGTTGTTATTGAGTCAAAATGGCTGGTATATACTACTGTCAAATGGTGTCTAATTTGAAAAACAAGTGACTAGAACATTTATACATTTTTGTGGTTGGTTAACGTTTTTCTAGACTGGAACTGTCAAACGTTAATTAACCGCACAAAAATGTATAAATGTGTTTCTAAACATCACTAGCACCAGCACACCTCTGTGCTGTTGCTAGTGACGGCATCTAGCTAGAGTCTTCTGTGAACACCTATTTCGGGAATTCTTCACTAACCGCTGACAAGAAGCTAATTTGGCAGAAGACGCAAAAATTTAGCAATAGAGACAGACCTAAAAAATAAGTGTTTTGCATGCGAACTTATCCAAACATGGACATTTGGTGTTTGTGAAACTTTTAAAAATACTGAATGCAATATATTTAATGCTGATTCACACCAAAATCGTCTACACTATTACACAAGCATGTGTTGTAATATATGGAATTGTACGAGACATGACATACTGCTTATTGGTGCGAAGTCGTAATTTTCCTGTTTGCAAGATTCCGGTGTAATTTACCTGTATATTCTGCAATGCTAGATTCTGTCTGGCACAGCCGCCGTTGCTCCTAAACTTTGGTACGAGTCCAGTCGCCGCGGTAAATATTCCAATAACCGAGCTCACTGCCACGTCGATTACAATAGGGAAATGATAGCTCCCTATTTCGCTGGCAAGCTGAAATTATTACTTTGGTTCAATACAACAAATTTTCCCTCTAAAACAGCAAACCTTAATTACAAAAATTCATTTTTAAAATACTATCTAAAACAGCACCATTTTTGCAGAGATTTGTGACGTAATTATTGTGTAAGGTGTTATTTTTGTAACCTGATTCTCGCTAAAAACCACCAAGTCGTATGAAAATCATGCGATTTCACAGTCTTGTTGAATCAAATTATTCGAATCACAGATTTTGTACAAATCACAGAAATCAAATATAGGTCTGAACCGACCTTTATTTTGATTTTGTGTACATCTGTTGTGCGTTTCAGTAGATTTCGTTGTGGCTAGTGTCGCCACAAGATATTAAGTAAGCTCCCGTATAAGACTATTCATGGTGTGTTTTCAGTATCATATATCTGTTTTCAGTCTTTCAAATTTTAAGGGCTTTGAAATTCTAACCTGTAAAGCTCTCTGCTTAGTTTCCTGACTGGAGTTTTTAGAAGCCATGTAGCAGGTCACGAGGAGTCGGTTACACAGCTCCATGGGATCTGAAGGCGTATAATCCGACTGGCAAAGGATCTTACGGACGTCATACAAAACTTGGCTTTCTGCGAAATCAATAGCAAGCATTAATTCAAACATTTAGAAACCCCAAATCTAGAAACATACAAGTTGCATATATTTTTGTAACCATATTTAAAAACCGCTCATTTTGATATTCCTCAAATTATATACAAGTAATAAAAATATCATTAATCCGCTATTCTTTTTTATATGCCATATTCATCACAATAGGTGAGTCGATTAGAAGAAGCGATAGAGATAGAAATAAACACAAACATACACATACTGGTCAAATAAGCGGACCCTGAGCTTTGCAACCACCAGCGGAGGACGCAACCGGGAAATCGTCAAGATAAAAAAGAATACAAGGCAAACACATAACCATCCTTAATGACAATCCGATATTAATAGCGTAATATTTATTGTACTATTCAATTAAAAAAACTCACCTCCTTTCTGTATAGCCTCACAAATTTGCGTGCACATTGAAAACACAATGCATGCGGTACTGGTGGAATCAACTCCACCACTCAGGGGCAAAAAGAAACCGCCTTGGCCAGACCTCCTCAGGTAGTCCCATAGCCAGCAAGCTGGTCCTGCAAATATTTACATTTTAAATGTTTTAAATAATTATGCTCATTTTAAAAATTAAAAAAAAAAAACAAAGCAAGCGCTTGCTTGTTGGCGCTAATGTAAAATTTGACACGATGTTGTTTCCTCTCAAGAGGAAGAAAAGCACTTTACAAGAATCGGCCGAAATAGCATTTTACGTCCTCGTATAGTTTAAAAGCCTCGGTGAAACCGAGAACACCTCGTCCTTTTAAAAGCACTTGGCTAGGCCTCTGCTGCGCTTCGACCCTCCAATGTAACTCGGCCGTAAATTGCTTTATTTTCGGCCTCGACAGTAATGTACTATTCTACTATTCAACCTACCCAGTTCTATTTCTTCTTCAGGCGTAAGATATTTCCACTCCATCGGCGGGTTGGCTATAAGATGCACATCGTCATCATCGGATAATGCGAAGTCCACGGTGATCCTTGGAAACGGTTGATTAGAAGCAGCCAAGTGTGAACGCGAACGAATTTGCGTTCGGTACGAACGTATCTGTTCTAAATCAATTGTGGCCGGTATCACTTCCTGGCAAAATTTTTACTAAGTATCAGTTTTTTAGTTTCTTGATTTGAACTATAAGTGCTCAAAAATCTATAAAACTGATCTATTAGACATCCATACTTCCATACTAATATTATAAATGCGAAAGTCTGTCTGTCTGTCTGTCTGTCTGTCACCTCTTCACGGCTAAACTGCTGGACTGATTGTG
Source organism: Apomyelois bistriatella (assembly GCA_947044815.1). Taxonomy (NCBI): domain Eukaryota; kingdom Metazoa; phylum Arthropoda; class Insecta; order Lepidoptera; family Pyralidae; genus Apomyelois; species Apomyelois bistriatella. Next base: position 8,904,736 of record OX345693.1, read on the forward strand.
GTGAAATTTGGTAGGGATGTAGTTAAGGACCTGAGGTCAAACATAGGCTACTTTTGGGCGCGATATAACCGAGTCCCACGCGGGCGGAGCCGCGGGCAACAGATAGTGTATTATAAATACGAAACAGTCGTTGACGACCTCAAGTTTTTCGAACTCACCATGTTCTAATAATAACAAACTTTATTCGTTACTAGCTCTTACCCGCAGCTTCGCTCTCGTAAAGCTCAGCTAGAGAACAAACTTTACCTAAGTTAAAAAGAAATACTTACAACATCATGTAACGCAAACTGCAACCCCCTATTAACAATTTCGCCATTGACTGCCACACAAGAACATCCATTGAAGTAGACCCTTTGTCCATCGCACCCTCTCAAATTGCTAAACAGGTATGCACCCCCGCTCTTGAAAGTGGCACTTTTAACCAGGTCGACGGTCACGTAGGCTTTACGCAGCTCCATGTAACTACCAGATCCGTTGGATATGATTTCGACGCCGTCTAAACCTAATGGGATATGTCGACTGGAAGGGAAAATGTCAAGTCAAAATATAGAAGATACTACTAGTTTTTTCCCGCAGTTTCGCCTACGTGATTTTTTCTCGGGAACAGTGCTTTTTTCATGGTAGTAGGCCCCATCTCTAAAAACCATGCAAGAACGAGTGAGTAAGCGAGACAGCGCAATACATGATGTAAGGCGACATCTCCTTTACTCAATCATTCTTGCGTGGTTTTAAGAGATGTTAGTAAGCCACCTGGGATGAAAATATACTTCAATGTGCATGCGATATTTCAGAAAGATTGGTTTAGTAGATAGAGGGTGAAAGCGAAATAAATAAACTCACTTTCGCACTTATAATATTAGTTGGATAACATACCTACCATAAATCAGTGCATATCAAACTGCATATAGTATATGATATGCACTGATTTATGGTATTAGTCTATATGGCATATATATGCCATATAGACTATAGGCAACAGCATACTTATTCGTATGTGGTAAAATAGGATAAAATGTTTGTATGTCCGAAAATTTCTGTGGTGGTGTTTATTTCTCTGCTGGCTCTTTCTCAACAAAGCAACAAATCTTGAAGGTTAACCCTGTTTCACATTATTTTTGATGCCTAACAGAGCTTTTACAGCTTGTGCAAAATATACAGCCAGCAGCCATTTTAGAGAATCTTTGAGAGGCCAAAGGCAGAGCAGTCAAAGTATTCGTACAGTCAGCGATTATGACTCGAAAACAAGAATAAAAACCTACCTTTGAGGGTTCCACAACTCTTCACATATTTCGAATCCTATACATGTGTCCCTGGTGGAGATCACTGCGTCTCCTATAGGCACCACTGTCTGCTCAGTTATGGCCGATATCATTCGCGGCAAAAAGTAATCCTCCACTTGACGATCCTATACGGGGCAATGCAACTCTTGTAAAAAACATCAAATCTCACTATATATATTTATCATGGCCTGCTATACAATTATGTCGCTACTAAAGCATTAAGAGGGCATTAAGATGGCTGTATGCTTGTCTAGTCTGCTCTCGAATATGTTTTTTAATTTCTACTTAATTCTTGTTTATTGAATTTGTTATGTAATTTTCTCGGTTACACTCGAATCAAGCAATTTTTTTGAAATGGTTCAGCAGCAACAGTGCCATAAAACTCACTTTGGTCCAGCAAGAAAACCACCTGCTTTCTCTATAGTTTCCGTCTTCGCACAACATCATCTTTGGTCTGATCAATAGGATCTTCTTATTCAAGAATGCCACACGGCAGTTGTAGGACACATTCCTGTGCTGAACTGGCATGCCGACGTCTATCAGCATGTCCTTGCATGTTGGGGACTTGAGCAGCTCAGCAAGAACTTGCCAACTGTGTAAGTATGTATCTGGCTCGTGGAAATGATCCTCGCAGCTGTAACCGCTAAAATCAAGAAAAAAAATTGTCAAGCTAACGACTGGCAAATGGCTCTGAACAGGGAATAATGAAGAACTCAGGTGTCGGAAGACAAGATCCTCGTTGCGAGTCGCTGAGCCATATCACAGTCATTAGCCAAACAAAAAACTTGTGAAGCAAGATTTGAATTAGTGTAAAAAGTGAACCGTTCCTTAACAGATGTTCAACCAGCATTTATCAAATTAACAGGCGCTTGTTCAGACATTTTTCAATACTAATTATTATTTGTAAGTTAGGATAATAGTTCACTTAAAAAGTTTTAGCAATCCATACTAATTCCATATTCCATACTAATTCCATACTAATATTATAAATGCGAAAGTCTGTCTGTCTGTCTGTCTGTCTGTCACCTCTTCACGGCTAAACTGCTGGACCGATTGTGATGAAAATTGGTAGGGATGTAGTTAACGACCTAAGGTCAAACATAGGCTACTTTTGGGCGCGATATAACCGAGTCCCACGCGGGGCGGAGCCGCGGGGAACAGCTAGTAATATAATATTGAAATAAATTTTACCATATCTCTAGTTCTGGTCCCGTACGGTAGAGGGCGCCCATTTCTTTGGCCTCTTGTATGGACTGGAGGATTCTGTTCAGATTCCCTTCGAAGTCCAACGCCCACTGGTTTAGTGTGCAAACCGCTACTGTTACTTTCCGACCCATTTTCGTTATGGCTTATGGCCTTTCTGTAACATAATACAAAGAATTGTTCAGAAAAAATTACATAGGTAGGCGTTATTATCACAATGAATTTATTTTCACAAGAGCAAATAATATCAGGTATGGTGTTTAACAGGATCGTAATGTCTGCGTTAACTGTACTTAAACCAGGAATGTATACGTACAAACCACAAATATTAGTAACCCCCATATAAAGAAGCGTTTGTTAAGCTCATTTTAACTAAAATATGTTTTCTCGCTTTCTCTTCTATCGACATTTCACGTGAAGGAACGAGAGAAAATACATTTTAGTTAAAACAGAACACGGAGGAAAATGTTTTTTTAACATAACCAATAACGGACATTATTTTCAGATTTCTTATCGTAATCCTTTTATCAGTACATATCATATTTCATTCTACGAAAGTACTTGACGGAATGCAAAATATCCCAACATAGTGTGCAATCTACCCTACTTTATTATCTCCTTATGATAAGATTTCAATTTGTTTCATGTAAGTATAATTCGTTACATTTACCAGTAAAGTCTTAGGAAATGCAAGAAAATTTATTTTTTAAATACGGCTCACATTTATAAAATATGAAATGAAATAAATTGTAAGAAATAAATAAAAGACGCGGAAAACTGTAAAATAAATCCCGGTTACCTACTTTAAAAAAGAAAGGCTTTCTGGAGCGAATAATTAAGTTCGGCTTGCAGTTCTAAGCTAAAGCTTGGTTTACTTATAATTGTTAAGACTGGACCAACTTCCTGAATTTATCGATTTATAAATACTAAAAGCTTTATTTACAAGACATAAAAAAAATAAACTAAACAAGCAATCACAGAACAAAGTGTAGCATATTGCCTTTACTAAAGCTGGTGGAACGTGTAGTATTGTCCATTGATGAGCATCACAGTATGGTGTAAAGACGGGGTTGTCTGGTGAAATCGACCCGTGGCAGGCGGTACCAGGGGCCGGCCAATAACCCTTACTGGTGCGCGGTTCACGCACAAGTCACAACATGCGTAGGGGTTACGACAGACTTAAATTATATAAGATATTTTACATAATGACACACTTTTAATTTAGGTCAATGTCTTAAAAGGGCCAGTTAAATATTAATTGCTAAGACAGTTTTTTTGCCAATATTATTGACTTAATAAGTAACACCACTATACATTAGGTTATTAGAAACTGATAAAATATTAAATATGACGTTCTTGGCATTATTGTTCATATCGTCCATGACCGCAAGACTACACGATAAGGCAAATACGTGAATGCACGAATGATATAACTTGAATTAAAACGTTGTAATTATTAATTGATCTGTAATTAAAGTCAGAAGTAACATTAGAATCGTGACAAGCTTTAAATAAGTATATATTACTACGGACTTACCTACAAATCTGCAAAAATGCGAATCGATTTCGCCAAAGTAGTTGCTACGGTAACCTTATGTTACATACTAATCGTAGTTACCAGCCATATCATCATAAAACTAGGTAATCTGAAACAATGTAAAGAGGCGAATATAAAAACAATAGTAACTAATGTGTTTTACTACATTTGCAATCATAATAACTATCAAACAACAATAAATCCTAAAGATTACGTACTTGAGATAATTTATCTGAGAAATACGAAAGCATGATTTTCTTTTTCACTTAATATGAGAACTTATAATAAAATTACTCACAAAAAAATATACTTAGTACGTCAAAATATAAAGTACCTAAATCATGAACATTTTTCAAAAAGAATTTAAATCTCACTAAATTATGGTATGTAAGGAGATACTCGTATTTCACAAATTAGTATCAGTAACATATACATTTTACTCTCTTCATTCATTTTTTCGTGTCCCCAATAAGCAATACCGAATACGACACTTACCAGTGCTAAAATCACAAATTTTATGGCCAACAGTAAATTTTTTTAACCCTGAGAGTTATAATAAAACTTCAATGCTTCTGTTACTTAAAAGATACACAGATTATACAAATTTAAATGAAGACTTCATCATATAGTAGAGAGTTACGTGCATATATTCCCTAATAGATAAATTCTTGTGTAAATGTGAAATATTTGTAAATACTAAAAACAGATCTGTCACTGGTCAAATTTTCCAAATTGCAGTGATTTGACTTATCAAATCACTGCAATTTGGAAAATTTGAAACTTATCAATAAGTGACAAAAACCTATCTCAACCGTAGAAGTAAAAACGTACTCTCTACGTACGATAAAGATAAACAAGTCGAAATGCAAAAATGAATAGGAAATCTTCTACATCCTTCGAAAAAATACGAAATTTGTGGTTCACCATAACTAAACCGCTATAAACTAAAACGATTTTAACACAACTTTATGATTATTGCGTGATGCTGACAATTTGAAATTCAAAAGTTTTACTGTATTCATCGGGAATATCTATCTCTTTACAACTCTACAGAGATTAGTCTGGCCATGGAATGGGCTAGCTACTATATTGCTTCCACACAACCTTACAACTTTATATCTAGGCAAGGAAAGTGCAGTCACCTTTCAGAAGTTTCCATGGTTAGTAGTTGGTAGGACTGTCTAGTTCTCTAAACCTAGGTTTAAGGGATTATTTTATATACGTATTTGTGTTGTTTCATAAACATAAAAATAACCTTTATTTACATCACACCGCGGAGAATATAGAGCATAAAATCCTAAAAAGATAGTATACAAAATAGTACATGTTTGTGTCATCTTAGTAATTTGTTATCGAACAATTTATTCAATTGTGATACATATACACTCAACTAGAAACTTTTTTTACTTGGTTTTACTAATAATTGTTGTGTTACATCCTTTTGTAATAAGTAATTACAATGTCTATAACCTGAAGCTTATTACTTCACAGTTGACAGATGTTGTTCTGGTGTTAATTATTAACTAAAATTGTGTAATTTTTTATATATGTGATGTCCGTGATGTGTCATGTCTGGGAAAATTCATTTTCACACAAAAAGATTTTCTGCATAAAACGAGCGAAGCTCGGTCGCCCAGGTACTACATCTATTATTAGTATTTATTAAGGAATTATTAAAATAAATTTTGCCATTCTACATATTAAGGTACGACATAGATAAGGTGAACTGAAATGACGTGAAAGTATATAAATAAAAAAAAAACCCTCACTAAAATAAATTTAACAATACAATATATAATAAATAATTTAGTGATGTCTGATACTACCGAAGACATCAGCGAAGAAATAACTAAAGAAAATTTGCAGGATGAAAATAAAGGTAAGTCTCCTCAATCTACAGCCAATAGATGTAAGGAAAAAAATATTGCAATAGCTTTTTTGTTAGTTAGTAGGTAGTAACTAATAGGTCTATTCTATTTCTGTGCTATAGTAGAGCCAACGCTCAATATACCCACAGAATATTAAGATTATATTTTTGAATCTTGATTGTACTTATTACAAGAAAAATAGCTGTATGGCTTCGGATCCCGGGTTCCGTCAAAACTCACATATCTTATATTTATTTATTTATTTATTTATTTAACTTTATTGTAAAAATACAATAGGCGGACTAAATGCTAAAAGCATTATCTAACAGTAAACCTTTGGGTCAAGCAGAGAACAGTTTGTGGGTGCAAAAATAACATTTACTTAAATAACAAATATAATAAACTTACATAACATACATAATAAATAGTTAATATATACATATATATACATACATACATACATATTAATACATATATACCTATCATAAAATATATTAGCCATAGTAAAAAAAATATATTAAAAGCAAAATAAACAATAGCAGCAATTCTCAATTTCCCCTCCCTTTCCGCTTCCTATATTTTCCCCTTAATGTATAAGACCAACTTTTTGCCTGACGTCAATGCTCTTTGGGAATGGTCACAGTAGTATTTATGAACAAATGAAAATGAAAGTCTAGTTGTTTGAATGAAAATTGGCTATCAACGAGCTTATCTAAAAATATCTGCCAAAGGTTTACAAAGTTCGTTGTTAGAGTTCGAAGAACTCCAACAGTGCGTGACCATATAACCGCAGTTATGTCTGACTACAACCCTAGCTAACTCATGGAATTCTATGACTAAGATTTCCCTGTTTTGCATTTCCCGGCATCCTTTTGACGTCATCAATCACCTGATGAATTCCGATTGATGTATACACTAGGGAAAATTCTTTCGATATTGAACCAAACTTGGCTTTTCGTCAGTTTATTTCGGGGCGTCGCGCGACCCGCCGGTATTCAGACAGGCTGACGACCGACCTTAACAGTTCTGTAGTCATGGTTACGAGAACAGTGGCATCAACTATTGAAGATAACAAAGTTTCGATGTTAGCGAATTAATGCAAAGTATACTTCTAGAAAGTTATGCTAAAATGTTATGGTGGAAGCAGCTCGAGAGAGTTCAAGATAACGTCATGATGATTGAAAGGGAAGAAGAAAGGAACAGGGAGTACAATGAAAAAACCACAGTGACACTCTCCCTTCCCACGAGAGACCCTGTACTACAGGATAACTTTTTGATAGCAAGCTTGGAGCATGTTAAAACTCTTCAAGCATCCCTTTTTCCTATATGTAACAAAGGTAAAGGAAATCAATTAATAACACATCGTATGAAATAAAATCTACTTTTCTAATCACAATGGCTAATGCCCAGTACTTGGCCACCTCTACCGCCATTCACGGTCATTCACCTTATTCTAGTCCCCTAAAGTCCAAAATAAAATTAATATTGATCAAATTTTTTTAATATTCTTTCGGCGAATCTTCTTTAAACGCTGCAAAAAAATGAATGAGGTCTAATTTTTATTGTACCAACGATAGTAATAAGGGGGGTTGACATCAGCAAGACGGTCCGTATTAAAAATAATGCCAAATTTATAATACTTTAGGTTTTTAAGTATCTCATGAAGGGAAAACAATAAGACACACAAGACGTCATTTGAAGGGAACCAGGATTTCGAAATCATACTGAAGCTTAGGATGCAAATAGGAAAACGCGGGGATGATGACTGTAGGTAATAATTCATAAATTATTTTATTATAAAAATATATCAGGTATAACTAACTACTTAGTTACTAAGCATATTGTTTCGCGTGTTCCAATAATGAAAACGAGTGCACGAAACCGGCGACCTTACAGTTAAATTTAAAACAATATGGAAAACCTTCAAGTATCGAACTTTTCTTTTCTATACTATAAATGCGAATGCCTGTCTGTCTGTTACGCTTTCGCGGCTAAACCGCTAGACCGATTTTTATGAAATTTAGTATGGATATAGTTAAAGACCAAACATAGGCCACACTTTGGCGATATAACCGAATACTATACGGGCCGAACCGCGGGCAACAGCTAGTGCTGTATTAATTATCTTTGAGATCAAATTATTTGCTTTACACAGGAACATTCATATCGAGTTTTCTCCAAAACAATCTAAAGACAAATCAGTTAGAAATCAACACTGATATCAGAACATTTCGAACGACTGCCAAGCTAAAAGAGCCTCGTGATCTGTTCGCTTTGCCTAAAGAACTTGACTGTCCACAACAAGCTCCACGTTGGCCTTCTGAATGTCAGGCAAGTTTAAAGAATTAATATTGATAGAAATATGGTCAAAAATATCCAAAATTTAACCACTTACAAATAACGACCCAAAATTTAAACGGAAAAATTGCTAAATAGTATCCTTGTTTTGTATAGGTTGTTGAAGAACGAATACAACATATAATTTGGAATCCAGCGTCGCCTGAACCCTATTATATACCAACTGGGAAGGAACTTAGACCACAGCCCGTAGGAGAGGAAGCTGGCACCGTGATATTTCAGTATTACCCAATGAGCGCCGTAAACTATGTAAGTAAATAAATTTGCTAGCGTTTGAATCATAATTTGAAAATTCTATAAACCAAAACGCTTATACCACCTACCTTTTACAGTTTAGTCGTTCTTCTGTTGGAGGATCAAGATTATATTTATCAGCATGCGCAAGTGCAGGAGGAGATGACGAACTGCGATTTGAATCTCGTTTCGAAAGCGGAAACTTGGCTAAAGCTATACGAATAACATCAGCCTATTACGAATTGCACCTTAGAACAGATTTATATACTAATAGACATATGCAGTGGTTCTATTTTAGGGTTACAAACACAAAGAAGCAAATGATGTATCGGTAAGTTACTAAGAATAAGTATTTTCAAATTATGTTCAAGTAAATAAAAAAATGCAATAACCGTTTCAGATTCTCTATAGTAAATTTATCGAAAGCTGAAAGCTTATATAATGAAGGCATGCGACCGTTGCTTTACTCTACGAAAGATGCTCAATTACATTCTATAGGTTGGAGACGATGTGGTGACAATATAGCTTACTACAAAAATGATTCAACGTAAGTAAAACTATGTTAACGTTTGAAATGTGATTCTCACATAGCCATTGAATCAATACTACTACTTTCAGATCAGAAGAAGAAGAACAATTTCCAAGCTATACACTGACTTTCAACATAGAATTTCCGCACACAGATGATGCTGTTTATATAGCGCATTGTTATCCATACACATACTCTGATTTGCAAGAATATTTATCAAGACTTCAAGCCCATCCAGTCAAATCTACTTACTCCAAATTAAGACTTCTATGTCGAACTTTAGCTGGGAATAATGTTTATTATCTGACTGTGACCGCTCCCCCAAACACTAACGAATTGGAACAAAAGGTGTAAATATATATTTTTTTATAGATGTATTAAAATGTTAGAAGTTTTTAATTTACCAGAAAATAAATTTATGATTACATATTAATATTTTAATTGTTCAGAAAAAGAAGGCTGTTATAATAACAGCTCGAGTACATCCAGGAGAAACACCATCGTCTTGGATGATGAAAGGCTTCATGGACTATTTAACGGGCGATTCCAATCAAGCCCGTGAGCTGCGTGAAAAGTTTATTTTTAAATTAGTGCCTATGTTAAACCCGGATGGAGTAAGTGGTTTACTACATATTGTGAATTGTTCAGTATACTAAACATTTATTTTAAAATAACATTTTCACTATTGTTGTACAGGTTATTGTTGGAAACAACCGGTGTTCGCTGACCGGAAAGGACCTAAATAGACAATATCGAACAGTAATCAGGGAAACTTATCCACCAGTTTGGCACACAAAAGTGATGATTAGAAGGTATGTTTATGACAACATATGCATACCTTTCAATCATTGCTTTGAGAGTATGCCGATTGAATAAATTTCAATAATAAAGTTTAACTATCGGCATATTCTCACAATCTAAATCAGATTACAGGAAGAATGTGGAGTTGCTATGTATGTAGACTTACACGCACATTCTAGGAAACACAATATATTTATTTATGGGTGTGAAAGTCGTAGAAACTCAGACAAGAGGTTACAGGAGCAAGTATTTCCTTTGATGTTACATAAAAATGCAGCGGACAAGGTGATTAAGAAAACATTTATCTTCAAATTATTGTTAGTCCTCATTATATAATAACTAATGTGAATATTACAGTTCTCGTTTGAAAATTGCAAATTTCGTATACAACGTAGTAAAGAAGGCACTGGTCGTGTTGTTGTTTGGATGCTTGGAGTAGCAAACAGCTACACAATGGAAGCTTCATTTGGAGGATCGGAACTAGGTAGTAGAATGTCTACACACTTTTCTGTACAAGATTACGAAAGTTTAGGGCGAACATTTTGTGAAACATTATTAGATTTTTGCGACGATGATCCTAGTAAAGAAAAATTAAGAAATAAAATTGTGACTCGGCTATTGAAAGAAGGATCTAATGCTGATGAACCTACTAATATCGACTTATCAGACTATTCAAGGTAGGCAGAAATCGTAATTCACTGCAACTTAGTAATTTTCATAACATAATTCTCAAAATTGTTATTTTTTACAGCGATGAAGGCGATACATCAAGCAGTAGCTCAGAAGCAGGCAATCTAAAGGAACCAATTGATTTAAAGCAACCAGCTCCGCCCCCTTCGCCAATGTTTCCTGATATACACACCAGTTGTAAAGGCAGTGGAGAAGTAAATTTACTTAATAATAGTCTATCCAAATATTAGCTTTTCATATCGAGAATATGTAAATACAAAGAATATCATATGCTCTATAAGTTTAAAGCACAAGTAGGATTTGATCGAAACGCAAACAATATATTTTCAGAAACAAAGAAACCCACGACCAAAATTAGAAAAAATGAAAAGGATAGAAAGAATTGAAAGAAAGAAGACAAAACGAGAAACTTTACAAGTACGTACCTATGATGTTATTTCCAAAGAAGAATAAAATGTTGGTTGTAGCATATTGTAGCTGCTAATGAGAGTTTAGTCGACATTTTATCTCTTATTTGAGGTATTCTTATTTTCAAGGTGTCCAGAGCAACAATAGATTTGACATCGGATGCGATGACCGATGTATCTTCGGATGGAGAGTCTGGCGACGAAAATCTTAGTCCGATTAAAAGAGTTCATAAACTTTTACATTCCTCTCCAAAACCAAAGCCACGACGAAAAAAGAAAATGCCACCAGAGCTGAAAATCATTCCAGCCCCGGTAAGGACAATACTAATGGGATTATTTATAATATCGTATACCCCCACCTATAGAAAACGCCTCTATGATACCACACTGATACGTACTGTGGTCGTCACGTTAGTCAAAATTTTAAGATAAAACTTAAATGCAAGTAAATAATTGATTCGAAGTTCGTATGTTATCCTTTTTTGGTTAAGTTTCAGATACAGGTATTTTTATTTAATTTCAGACTAGTGATTCTCCTTATCATTCTGATCGCGAGAAATCAAAAGTTGGAAGACCTCGTAGTGTATCAATGGTTAATGAAACAATAGAGAAAACTAAACTGAAACCAGCGTCTTGGCACCAGTTTAGACGATTACCTCCACCGAAGTAAGTAAACAAACAAGAACTAATAAATCCTACTGTCTCAAAGGAAACAGGACATCACGTTTATACAATTGGGGACAGGTCTATTTATCCCATTTTTTTTTTGTTACTTATTACTTGTTTTATGTTTTAGGTGCCTGGCAGAAATAAAGACTAAAAATACTCAACCATCAGAGCTACAAGTTAAACTCAGCTCGCTTAAAAGAAATGTATGGAGTGGAATACATAGTGAGGAGAAAGGGCCTCTATCATGGGGAATATCAAGTTTTGCGATGAACTCGTATTTTACTGACAGTGAAGCTCTACTGAGGTCAGATATCTTAGTTTTTTAAAGTTTTTTTTGTGTTACTCCCATTAGAAAAAAGGGAATTTAAGAAAAGCTTATTTTCACAATATTCGAGTAATTTTCGGCGAAAATTAAGCTTCCAAATTCTAAAGTTAAACATTGTATGAATATCTCAATCGGCTCAAAATTTTCACCACTTGATGGAGGCGAACCCGAAAGCCATTGAGCTCGCCAACGCGCAACGTTTAAACTTTTCGCTGTTGACACAAAAATGTAACTCTAACTTATTTCTTATATTTCGCAAAAACAGGTCATGCTCTAAAAAGTTAGAAGAGCTGGAAGGAGAAAAGAAAAAGAGTAAAGAGGAAAAAAAGAAGATGAAAACAAAAACAAAGAAAATTTCTCTAAAAGTGCCAAATGCAGATGATGCTGCAGAACCAGTCAACAAACTACCCAAAACGAATAAGAAAAAAGGAAAGTAAGTATGGTAGTGTAATCAAAAGTACCTACCTAGTTTAGATATGGTACCTTTTATTTTCAAAGGTGCATTGTCCGTTCTTACACACTGAAATCAGAACAATAAAGAAGATAATCGAGCGTGTTTCCTACTTGTATATTCAGCCAACACTTTGAGCCAGGGTATAGGTCAATATACTCTAGGTAGCTAAGCTAATAAAGTTAAAGCAGCAATTAGCAAATGTCTCTTTGTCGGCTTTCGCGGGACATGCCTAACGGTTTATTTTCACAATATGTAACCTTAGATCATAAGAGACTATATGATCTAAGTATATAACCTGGTGGTACGCGTAACGTTACAAGGTAATCAGTTGCCTAGAGAGTGAGAAAAAATTTAGAGATGCCCGTAATAGATATTATCATAAACTCATTCTTGCTTCGAAAGGCACGTGTAACTATAACTATGTTTGTCCCGACTGCTATGGCATCCGTCAGTTGCTAACATACGTCTATTCCCGGTTGTTACCACTGGCTTTGTCACCACTGGGGACAAATGGTAAAAATAACCCCGATTGTCATCAGTGGCGACGTATAGCACATACTTTCCCAGTTGTAGCTAAGACAAGCCACATAAATTACCTTTTGAAAAAAATATCTATACTTCTTTGCTAATCTATACCTAATATTATAAAGACGAAAGGTTTGATTGTTTGTTTGCAATCGAATAGGCTTCGAAACTACTGAAACTGTGTGCTCTACCACGGGCGAAGCCAGGGTGGACTTATAGTTAAATAATAATAATGTCGATGATTAATAAGAAGATAAATCGAATGTTACAAAATTATGTAATATTTATACAAATAAGTTAATTCCAGGTTAAAACACACAAAATCAGAAAATACTGCATACGTGAACAACACTAGTTTTACAGACATTCCAAGAAATACACAGCAAGTATCCCAAAAACAAAATGCAAATGAAATTAAACAAGCAAAAAGCCGTTTTAGAAAATCTGCATTTGTCACAACAGCAGTACAGACTAAGAAAAATGTTGGAAAAGTCATTAGTTCAATAATGTCTGAGCATTCTGATTCTGACGATTCAACTGATTCCATGAAGAAAGTTAAGAAGAAAACGAAAACTAAAGCGAAATTTAAAAAATTGCTTTAAATAGTAGATACAAAAATTAGTTTATTTATGTAGACTTCAACCAAAATCTTAAATAATTGTAAGGAAATTGAAATAAAATGTACAGTTATGATTAAATTCATGAAAATAATATTCATATATTTGTTTCTCTAAGCAATATAATATATTGCTTTGAGTGAATAAATATTTATTAGCATGTTAAATTATTTCTGGTTGGCAACACCACTGCTGTGTTGCAGACATCCATAGGCTGTGTTAACCACTTTCCATCAGGAGGGCTATGTGCCTGCTTGCCAACTTAAATATTTTTTTAGGAAGAACAGTTATAATTGTGTCTATAATATCTTGTTTTGTGTGATCATTCTAATATTGTGGATTCCGCATATCATTGTCTTTTGTGTTTTGGGTCATACTTATTAATTTTCCACACATGAGATACATTCTGGCTCAATTTAGTTGGATCATATTTTTTCTAAATGTCTATGTTTTGTTATTATGTTCTGCACAAAGTAAGTAAAACATAATATTTTTTACAGTAAATATTGAGTTAATTATAATAAAATAAGAATATCATACTATTAATTATTATATTTATTTTTGTTTCTTTAATCCTTGCCGAAAATATTCTTTTAATCTATAATAGGTACTTATCCAAAGCATAAAAGATTTTATTTGCATAAGTGCTTTCAGATAAAGATTTAATTTTTCTTTGCTAAAGATATACAAAAATGGAAGAAACTGAATTTTTGATGATGAAGTCCTTTCACTGGAAGTATCAGACCAATATAGTGAATTTTGAGACAAAATTTTTAAGGAACATAAAACAGTTTCTTTGGGATCTAATTAATAGTGTATAAAACTTATTTAATAACATAAAATATCAAAAAAGAAATATCTTTTCAGTAGACCTGTTAAAAGAGGCCGACTTAATGCATCTTATATTCAGCATGGTTATAGGCTGCAATAGTTACATACAATAAATTGGATAAACTTTCTAACAATGATGGTTGACTATGTCGTTGATATTTTTTTGTCAAAAATAGTAACACCCAAAGACCAAAATTCCTAGTTTCCTAAACTAGCAGTAGTAGTTTTTTTATTGAAATAAAATAAATAAATTTTGCATAGGGGGTTGCTACTAGTCAGTCCCACACCCCCTTCCCCCTTCCAACTCTTAAATCAAGATTCCGTATTGAAAAGAATTAAAAATTGGAAAAATAAAAAACATTACTCAACAATCCAAAGTTACTGAATATACAAGCAATATGTAAAAATCAAACCTTACATTCAAAATATTAAGTAAATATTGGACAGTCTTATTTTTCCAAAATTATATTAAAATATGCTTTAGCACTAAGGCAGGTATCTTTCAACCTTTTTACTATTGGTTGAATGCAGTCTGTTAGGACCAATTCCTTTATTGAACCGATGAGCAGCGATCATATCAATACAAACAAATACATACAATAAGATGCTCTTCATTTATACTTCCATACTAATATTATAAATGCGAAAGTTTGTCTGTCTATTACGCTTCCATGACTAAACCACTGAACCGATTGTGATGAAATTTGGAATGGACATAGTTAAGGACCTGAGGTCAAACAAAGGCAACTTTTGGGCGCGATATAACCGAGACCCACGCGGGTGGAGCCGCAGGAAAACAGCTAGTATTACATAAATTCAGGCTTAAGCAGAATTATTATGTAAAGATAAAACATTATGTATTTAAGTTTGATAATATGAGGCGCTTTCGAATACCGATAATTAAAAACTATTCCATAGTTTTGAAATGAATATTTGTTGATTTATTACTCAACAAATATTTATTTCATTATTTATTAAGTACATAATAATGTTTGTTTTAAACGATACGTACCACAATAATGTCAGTAATGATGGATGAATCTTACACATACAGAGAATATCGGCAACAGTTTACATTAACCCACAACTATTACTGAAGAAATAAATAGGTTCTTTTGAACAACATGTTTTATTTTGGGGCTTTTTCCTTTTGGGCCTTACTTTTTTTTATTCAATTATTTTTAATTCAATTCATAAACAGTTTTTCAAAACACATAATAGCAAATGGCAAATGGCAATCAAATGGCAATGACAATGAAATTGACATAATGAAAGTAGTACATTTTTTTTTATTTAATAATACTTTTTTCGGCCATGGAAACCAGTACTTTAAGGCCTTTTTTGAATTTACTAATCTTCTTTAGTCCGACTTTAGTCAAGTCAAGTCAAAAAGTCAAGTCAGTAGTCTAGTCCAGTCCAGTCAAGTAAGTGACACCCATATTCTCAAACGTTTCCTCAAACTCCACTTATCCTCACTCGACCTCAATGGTATTCATAGTTGACACTAGCTTCCTCACCTTAAGGAAATTACTCAATGGAGGTGAGGAAAGAACTGTCAAAATATAAGGTTGGTCGAGAGTTACCTTAAGGAAGCCTCGAACGTTTCGTTTAACGAAAAGTAGGTGCTTTTATTGAGGACCAGATTTAAAAAAACTTGTACCCTCTGTAATAAGTTCTTTGTGTATTAAGTATTTTGTTGTTTTATAATAAATTTATGCCAGTAAGCTAAAATTGAAAATGAAACTATGTCAAAAACTTTGTTTACGTCAAAAAGTTAAGCGGTTTACCAACATACAGAAATTAAACGGAACGTCATTCCTTGACTCATCCTCACTGGAGTTTGCTCAAGGAAACAATTAAGAATACCGTTTTCAAGGAAAGTTGGAGGACTTCCTTGAGGCGTCCTCGAATGAGGTTGAGTGGAGGCGACCTATGAGGAAACGTTTGAGAATATGGGTGTGAGTCTAGTCAGAGGGCTAAGTGAAGCGGTGGAAAAATTTTACTTAGCTAAAAATTCAACTTGGAGATTTTAGTGACAAAGATAAAAAGTGACGTAATCGACACTGTACCACTTCCCAACACTCACGCTTGTTCACGAACACTGCGAATAATAATCCACCAATATTATGCACAAAACCTGTTTTGGAAATTAAATACAGCGCGGACATAGCGACTTTACTTTCCCTCCAAAAACCCATGTAGTACATTATGTCAATTTCATTGTCATTCACTTTTTTAACTTACCAGGTACCTTACCACCTCTACTATCATCTCATAAAACCATGCAAGATCCAATGAGTAAGCGGGATAGCGCGCTATGTGATGTAAGGCGACATCCTCCTTAAACACAGGATCTTGCATGGTTTTGAGAGATGTAGTAGGCCACCAGGTGCCTTACCATCATCTCTAAAAACAATTCAAGAACGATTGAGTAAGGGAGATGTCACTTTACATCATGTATTGCGCTGCCTCGCTTACTCACTGGATCTTGCATGGTTTTAAGAGACGATAATTACCCCCCTGGCCCACACATGTGTTATATGAATTTATTTATTCATATCAACTAATTATAATATTTACACAAAAATCAAACTATTTAAACTAAAAAAATGAGCCGAATGTTGGTTTAATGCTCTAAGGTTAAAATGCTTGAAGGTTCAGTACCACCACAATTTACTAAAACGTTATTTAAAAATTAGAATTAGAATTTTTAAAGGATTTCCTACTTAATAATATATTTCCGTTACATTTATATTTTGATTAAAACAACAATTTTAAAATTTTCACATGTACACATTGATAACGATTTACTTTTTAACCCCCGACGCAAAAAGAGGGGTGTTATAAGTTTGACGTGTCTGTCTGTCTGTCGGTCTGTCTGTCTGTCTCTGGCATCATAGCTCCCGAACGGATGAAGCGATTTAAATTTATTTTTTTCGTATTTAAGGTGACATACGGGCGAGTGTTCTTAGACATGTTTGATTAAAATCGGTTGAGCCGTTTTGAAGTTGTGGGGGTGAAAGTGGGAAAGAACAACCGAATGTCTGCAAATATACTTGAGTGGGGTCTCAAATAAAAGCGCATCACGTGCACATTACAAAATAATATGTTTAATGAAAATCGGTTGTGCTGTTACAAAGCTCTGGGGGTGTAAGTGGGGAAAATACCTAATGTCTGCAAATAATATGTGGGGGTAAATCAGTCGACCGTCACCACTAAAAAGAAAATGTGTCTGGGTTTTTTTAAATTTTAATTTTAATGTTTTTGTCTGATTAATGCCCTAGATTGATGCGGAGAGTAGTGTGAAGATTTGCACCTAGGACCGGGAGGGATACTAAACTTAATGTTAACAAGTAAAATATCAATAGAAAAAATATCAACACCGTATTATAAACAATTAAATATCTCAAAGAAACAAAAACCTACTGAATTATTTTTTAGCTTTTAGGACATTACTAGTAAATAACACCGTTTAACTTAAAAATCTTTTTTTATTTAATTTTATTTTAGATATGATGATGATCATATATGGATATATCATGTACCTATAACATAAAACACGATAAAATGAAGGGAGATGTCGCAATAACGAATTAC
Organism: Apomyelois bistriatella; assembly: GCA_947044815.1. Classification (NCBI taxonomy): domain Eukaryota; kingdom Metazoa; phylum Arthropoda; class Insecta; order Lepidoptera; family Pyralidae; genus Apomyelois; species Apomyelois bistriatella. The sequence continues at coordinate 8,922,661 of OX345693.1, forward strand.
AAGCATGTACCTATTGCACCGTTTCGCTCGCTTACTCGTTTTTGTATTTTTTTAAAGATGAAAGGTTTAGAAGTACAGTACCTAACTTCTGTTAACTCTTCCTTATTCCTTACCATAAGGAAATTCCTCGCATTATGTTGTGTAAACTTAAGAGGTAAGCCGCGAAGACAGTTTCTCTTTTTAAAAATTGTGATATTTTTTTTTACTATTACCTATTGAATATAAACGGTTAGCATGGTTCATAAAAAATATTATTATGGAGTTTCTTCAAGAATACGATTAAAAATACCGTCTTGAAGAAAAATTTTTGAGTACTCCTCCTTCCTCCAATGAGGTTGAATGCGAATAGAGTTGAGTAGGTAATGTTGAAGAATACGGGTGTATGTATTTAAGTCAAGTATCCGTTTTTTATTTAAAAAAAAACACATTATATTTTTCAGCAATCATTAGCAAGCCAACCATTTTGTGTTAAGTTTGTAGCAGAAGTACAAAATGAATTTATTACTGGTGTACTAGCTGAAAATGCAAAAATTCTCAATTCTCCACTACTCGAGAACTGTAAAGCATTACTAATCTGTGCTCCTGATGAAGAATAACCAGGAACTTGAGGTTCACCGGTTATTGGGTTAAAAGTCCCACATCGCGACTTTGCCAATATGCATGATGTCACATTAGTAAAAAATCGGACGTTATCTGCATCTAAAGTTATATTGACTCCTGTTCTTGCTTCTCTCGTGCATTGTGTTACCTGTAAATTACAAGCAAAAATTTCAAGTACCTACCTGAGCACTTACTATTTTACTAGTTTGTATAGTGATAAGTATAAGTGTGCAAGTAGTAAAATATAAATACTAAGTCCATTATCTATCTAACAAAGTTGAATATTTGTTTGTTTGATTCAATGCTTATAATTTTAGAACTGCTGGTCGGATTTAAAAAATTCTTTCTGCATGATATCACCTGTTTATTTCGAAAGGCTTATTGTAAAGTATATAGTACATACATACTAAAGGCGAGTGAAACCACGGGAAATAGCTAGTTTAATCATAAATAGAATGTATTATTGTGGAGGGAGAGTCAGGAATTCATCTTACCAAATTAATTGAATTTGTTCTTCTAAGACAACGTACAAAATCGCAATACCCCATGAAACAACCAGATGGCTGTACGTTCAAAGCTGATGTTGATAATGCCTAGAAATCGTAGTGAAATGATTAATTGAAATTACTACCTAAATCATAAGTAAAAACCAGTGCCAAATAAAATCACTTACGACCAATGCAGTAGCACAAGTTGCGTAAGAAGTATTTACAAAATACTGTGTTGCGCAAGCACCAAGAGATGTTAATTCTTGAGGTCCCTGTAATGAAACATGATAGTTTGATAAGATAGTTTAATAAAAAGTAAGTGTTAATCTAAAGTGTTAACCAAAGAATTTATTTATAAGTCACGAACCTCAGGCATAGAAGTAACTCTGGTGAAACAGTTGATACAACCATCTCTCAAAGTGACATTAGTAGGCTGAGCTGTGCTACATACAATATTTAACAAATTTTGTAATTGCGGCCTGAAAAGCAAGTTAATTGTGTTGATTAATATTATAAGTCGTTATCCAGTATCTCTGAAACATAAGTATTTTACTGGTATTCAGCAAAAGTCGCACATAGGTATGCCTAGGACTTAAAATAAAATTGAAATATTTAAAGGAATTATTTTAATACATTTATAACACCATGAACATTGCAAACTATGAATCTGTTACCCTCGGATAACCTTATCGTCATACCAATCGTCTTACCCATTAGATGGGCAAAGAGCGGCTAGCTTTTGAGTTTTCCACTGTAAAAATTTATTTTTTACATCACTTAGGTCAAATATTCCGTTAGAACCCACTCCTATCTGAAACAAATAACTTTTTTATCATCTTGAATTGATTTCATGGTAGGTATGTATATACATATATGTACTTATATTATTTTTAAATTATTCTGATTCTGACCTCACTAAAATTCTGGTTCTTCCATTGTAAGATATTATTTTGTACTTGATTAAGATCTAAAAAAGTCCCGTTAATTCCGATCTGTGAATAATAAAAAAACCAACACAGAATAAGTATAATACATATATTTATATCTGCTTTCTTCATCGTTTAAGTATACGGGTGATAAGTTTTTAAGTCACAAATATTAATAGTACCAAATTTGGTTTAAAAATATCCTTCTACTTCTAAATAATTAACATTTAATCTTATGGGAAATATAATTGTAAGTACATAATTCACAACAAGCTTCATCAAACAATTACACTTAAGAATTTGCTTCCTTGTTTTCATAAAATTTTTCGAAATTAAAACTTACTATGAATATTACAAGAAGGCTGTAGTTAAAATAAGTGTAACCCATGTTCCTGGTCATTTTAAACTTAGCTTTTACTTTTAACTTAAATAAAAAAAGTAATCAAAACTTTACCACAGATGTGGCATTGTTGACGATCAAATAGAAAGTGCAGGTTGCTGCTGTTGTTAAATCCTATTTAGAAATAAATTCACAACATGTAATCTATTCTATTATCACAATTTAAATTGAGGTTGGTAAGTACCTAAAAAAAGTTTCGAGTTAACTGCTGTCATTTTCAATGGGTATTAAGTTCATTATTGTAATATGAAACAACTCATTTAAGGGTTCCGTTTATAATAAAAACTAGCTATGATGCCCGGCCCGGCTTCGCTCGGGAGTTGATATGAGATTACGTGGTAGTTGAAATAAAAAATAAACTATGACGTAAAAAGTAAAAAAAAATTGAAAACATTTTCTCATTACTTACACTGTGGCGACACTAGCGCCACAACAACTAACTACAAAGACGCTCAACAGATGGCGTTAAAAGCGAAGAAATCGAGCTTGCATACAAAACAGTAAAATTACTATGGAAGTCTAAATCGCGCTTGCAAAGTTTCTACGGATTGGAGCATAAATACAACCTCCGACAAGACATTGTCGGAGCCGCGGTTCCCCAGGCATATCACCCAGCCTGGCGGGATGATCTTCCCTTTGTGGCGGTCGAGCATAACACTATCTCTCCCGTCACACGCTCCAAAACACTATTGTTTATAAACAACATTTTTCATTTTATTCTCCGGGGTATATATACCTATATAAATTTTTCGAATTTCCTACTCTTGAGTATATAGCTGTGACCGTGAGAGAAGCAGGATTCTTTGAAGTTGATGCCACAATATTTTAAAGTTTGCCCTTGCGCTTTGTTAATTGTAAAACTAACAGCTATTTCTTTCTCACACCTTCTAGAATATTCTCGACATTATCGTCCGCCGTTTTCAGAACTAATTTGAATAACTTAAATTATGTCGCTTTAACTTCAAAATATAAGTTACCTACTGCCGTATTAATACACAAAATTAAATAACTTTATTATAGTAACAATAATATTGAAATTGGAATTTTAAATTTTGCTCCATTACTACACATGCTGCAATTGCTCGCCGCGCCTTCCGATATGCAACCCAAATAACCGTTGTTCTGAATGAAGTTCAAATACTCGACAACAGATGGCGCCACTGCACTTAATTTCCAAGTTGAAAAGTTGAATGAATAATCCCTTAAGTATATCTTTAAGGGCACGCCCTTTAGGTTAAAACGGGAACTTTCTTGTTCGAGGGGGGATAAAGGGCTATCACACTATATAAGTTCCTTTTTCGTTCCGGGACTCCTTTTTAGGTTTTATCGGCACGCACATTTTATCAACTAAGTTTTATTATATATAATGATAATGATGATAATGATGACATGACGGAACCATTATTGTACAACTCGTGTGTATGTCCGACTACCAGATACTGAATGAATTAAAAGAAGTCATCATCATCATTTCGTGTAGGTGTTACGGTCAATCGACCATGCACACTCTGGTGTAACAGATCTTCGGAACCGCTTCTCGGCCTCTGACGTGGTTCTGTGACTACCAGATGGCAGCCGGGACCAACCGCTTAACTTGCCTTCCGAAGCACGGAAACATCTTCCCATGAGATTCGAACTCATGACTTCCGGATCTAAAGGCAAACGTCTTAATCACTGGACCACGCAGGCAGTTATGGCTTACTATCGTCTCTAAAAACCATGCAAGATCCAGTGAGTAAGCGAGACAGCGCAATACATCATGTAAAGCGACATCCCCCTTACTCACTGGATCTTGCATGGTTTTAAGAGACGGTGGTAAGCCTCCTGATATGTTTAAATCTTAGCTATCTAAACAAATAAATAAAGTTAAAGTGTTTGTTTGCAATATCAAAATAACCGCTTTTCAACCGACTTTCAAAAAAGGCGTGTTTTTTTGTATAGCAGTTAAACATCTGTCTATACTTGTAAATAAATAAATATATAGGGACAAATCACACAGATTGAGTTAGCCCCATAGTAAGTTCGAGACTGGTGTTATGGGATACTAACTCAGATACTAATCTATCTATCTATCTATATATATAAAAACTAGCTGTTCCCCGCGGCTTCGCCCCGCATGGGACTCGGTTATATCGCGCCCAAAAGTAGCCTATGTTTGACCTCAGGTCTTTAACTACATCCCTACCAAATTTCATCACAATCGGTAAAGCAGTTTAGCCGTGAAGAGGTGACAGACAGACAGACAGACAGACAGACAGACAGACAGACTTTCGCATTTATAATATTAGTATGGAAGTATGGAAGTATGGAAGTATGGAAGTATGGAAGTATGGAAGTATGGATGAAACCCGTTTTCCGTTGTCACGACATTGCATGAAAACGGCTTGACCGATTAGGCTGATTTTTTTTTTTGTAGTTTTTTAATACTCTGTACAAGGTTTTTACGGAAAAAAATATTAAGAAAGGCGGTACGAAGTTTGCCGGGTCAGCTAGTTTTTAATAAAAATCCAAGACCCAGGGAAATCAAAAAAATATATTTTTTCATCTTTATCTGACCTTGGGGACCTCCTGAGTAGCGGGCCATTACGCCACGGAGGTCGTCAAAGTAGTGTAATATATATCTCTAGCATGCCCGAAGTGAGTGAGCAAGATAGCGCAATACATGATGTAAGGTGACATCTCCCTTACTCAATCGTTTTTGCATGGTCCCCAGTGAGGAATTTCCTTATGGTGAGGAAGCTAATAAAGGTCGACGAATTCGAGTGAGGTGAGGTTGAATGGAGGTTAAACACAAGTTTAGAGTTGAAGTATCTGTGGTTTTAGTTTTGAGCCAAGAATAAGGGTGCGTATCCTGAAGCCTTAACTCTGAAGCCCAAAATAAGGATAAAAAAGAATGTTAAGGAATATTATAATTCTGTATACTACCATCTCTTTTTCAAGAGTATTATATGACTTCCTCACCATAAGGAAATTCCTCACTGGGGACCATGCAAAAACAATTAAGGGAGATGTCACCTTACAACATGTATTGCGCTGTCTCGCTTACTCACTCGATCTTGCATGGTTTTAAGAGATGGTAGTAAGCCACCTGGAGGAGACTATTCCTCCGTGTCCGTTTGTGACTTTTGGTCTGTGATACACCATAGTTTCCAGGGCCGTAAAAATATTTAAAAAAAGACACACCATGTGAGACGTGACGTGCGTGACAGTAGGAAAGACAAAAAAAAAAATCAAAAATCGATTGATAGTATAGTTATCGAGTTTACTTTTCATAACTAATCTATCATTTTAATTCATTGGAGAAAGTGTGATTTCTGTTACAAGAACTTATTTTTGCTAAGCTCTTGCTTAGCGAATGAATTATTGTTGATAGTTTTCTTTTTATTTTATGATGATTGAAGGTCGCGCAAATGTAAGTACATGTATTACCTACCTTTTTTTACCAAAATCTCATCCTTTCTGAAATCAGTTTATTTGTAGTCACTAAATCAATTCTCTTACAGGAATTACCGGACTTTCAGGTATTTCAGACAGTAATTAAATACTGTATCGTGATTATTGTTTTACCGGTTGCTGCATTTTTCTCTTCGAAAGTTGTTTTCGATGGACTAGAGTTAGCGGCTGTTACCAGCAGCGTTTATTCTGCTGTTGTTGCAGTATTAGTATTGCATCTAGCCTTAGGCTTGTATATATACCGTGCATACGCAGAAGCCGAGGCGCCGCCAAAAGCAACTAAAAAAGACTAAAAGATAAATCCTAAACTAAAAAATGGACAGTCTTTATATGAAAGGAGAGCTCTTGCAAGTCCACACTAAAAATTTTGAAGTAATTGAGGGTAGATTTTACAGCATGGACAGTGACAAGTCCAAAATATCTTTATACAATGTTAAAGAACAACCACAAAATGAACTAAATGAAGGTGTTTGCCACTATTATAACTCTGAAATAAGAGACATAGTCAAGCTTCAAGAGACAGATGAACAAAAACATTTGAAGATACCACAGAAAGATTGTGAAGAGATAATCAAAATGTCTAAGAAATATATCTTTATAAATCAAGTGGATGCTACTTTTCATGAAGCAATAAGAGATTTGAATGAATATAATTACATTGCTCTGAGTACTGATGGAGCAAGTATGGGTCGAAAGTCAAAGATGCCTTTTATTGTAGTGGCTACGCCTCAACAGATTTACATTTTTGATATCGAAGTAATGCAATATCATGCCTTTGATGCTGGTCTCAAAAAGTTGCTTGAGAGTGACACTCTTAAAAAGATTGTTCATAACTGTAGGAAAGTATCAGATTGTCTGTATCATAAGCATAATGTTAAGCTTAAGAATGTATTTGACACCCAGGTAAGTTACCTTTGATTGTAGTTTCATTAGTGTTTTTGAGAAATCTTTGCACTTTGTGTTTTGTCATAAAAATATTTTCTAGATATATGCTATTAGATGTGATGAATGTTTAAAATTTTATTACAAAAATGTTCAAAAAATCTATTTGAAATGAATAAATGCAGCAAAATGTTAATTAATTATTTTTATTTTGATCTAATGTGGTGTACTCTTGCTTGAACAAAAAAAGGAAGAATCATTATAATTATCATATAAATAAAAGTAAACCTAATTATTATTGAATTTTTACATTTGGTTTGTGCACAAATATGTCACATAATAGTTCTATTGTGTCTAGATTCTGTGAACCCATAGGGGGTTAATTATTATAAATGATATCAAAAAATGGTTGTAAAGTCGGTTTTACGGGCGAAGATTTTACGTGACAACGTCTTTTTCTCGGTATTATTTAAGAGACGCAAGGCATTCGGCGGGCCTCTCTCTCGTTCGGTGACTCATCGTAACGTTACCGAGCGTTACACTTTTTCATAAGTGACTCCCAGCCGCAACCTAATTTAAGACGTTGTCACGTCAAAAAAGTCCCCATTGCCACTTGCACCCATTAGAATGTAAGCCCTACATACATATAATCATATGTAGTAGATATACAGTAGTATATGGGGTAGACAGAACCTAGAGCCATAAGACTTTAGGCCACGTTTAGCATAATGGTAGTTGAAACAGGAAATCAATAGTGATGGGTTGCTATCCGCATCGCCTATTTTATGATTTCCCCATTCGGCGATTCCCTCAGTCGACTTTTACGGCTTGCGCGGGACGAAAAGCAGCTGGTACATTCTATGTTTTTCTTTTTCTACCAGACCAGCATGGAAGAATGTAAGCCCTATTCCCATTATAGTGTTACATCATTGTATTTTATTTTTCAGGTAGGCGATTTAATTATCACTAAAAATAAGAAGGGTTGTCTACCCAGTCAGGTGAAGACAATGTCACAGTGTTTGGTGTCTTATCTTGGCGTCAAAATAAACACAGATGAGGAAAAAGTAAGTTTCTTAAACCTTGACTCGATTATGTTAACAAATAACCCTTTAACTGCAAACATTTAAAAAACTTTTCCTTGCACTGGGGGTAGGACAACTGACTGATTTAGTAATAGTCTTTACAGCTTGATAGCTTTAAGTATGATTGCATCAAATTAAAGTTTAATAATGAAATAAGGGTGTATGTATAGTCATCTTATAATTTGGTTTATATGTATTCTTTTCTCCCTATTTATTGTTATACCTCTGTCTACTATGATAGATTACTATATTTTCAGCTGGACATTGTAGAATGCACAAAACGTCCATTAGCAGTGAAGATCAAGGAGACTCTAGCTAGAAATGTAGCCTTTTTGCATCGCCTTTCGGAAATTATCAACGAAGAAATGTCTCTGCCATTTGTCCGTGGAGTGGAATGTTTTGTAGAAAGTCTTCGATCCTGTGACGACTTCAAAGCCTGGGAGTCTAGTGGAAAAGATCATCAAGTACCAAAGGACTTCAAAAGTGCAATTGAGTATTAACTTATTGATGTGAAACATTCCACATAATAAAATTGTAGATGTAGGTCCATTTGGTGTTTTTTTTTTTTGCTCCTTTTTTTTGAAGCTTTTTTTGCACCTTTTATATCCGTAAGAACAAGGTTACATTAAGACTACATCAGCTGTAAAGGTCATTATTGAAATAGGTAAATAAAATGGATTGATAAATTGTGTTTTTTACACAAGCAATAAAATTTGTTTGAAGAAATTAGACTGTCCTGCCACTCAAACCAACTAAACCGACCAATTGAAATGGATCAACTTTTTTCTTTCTCACCAATAAGTAAGATTCAGTCTGATTGAAATATAGGTATTGACACATAGGTGGGATGGATGGAGTAGGTTCTTATATAAATGCCAGCAGTATTGCTTTGTGTGTTGCCTTTTAAATATAAAATGAGAGGAAAGTGCATATTGGAATCTTCTATAATCTTGGAAATTGTGAATAAATCAAATGATTTGTGAATTTTATAAGAAATGTGAGATGATATTATAATTTTTTATAAGGTTGGTATATAAACGAATTAAGTAATTTTAGATTATATCTGGTGGCACTATCACCTCTAAAAACCATGCAAGAACGATTGAGTAAGGAAGATGTTGCCTTACATTATGTATTGCGCTGTCTCGCTTACTCGTTCTTGCATGGTTTTAAGAGATGGGAGTAGACCACCAGCGTGCAACAAGAGTTCCGTATTAAGCAAGCCTCTTTTTTTATAAAAAGTTGAAAACATGTTTGTAGTTGTTAAGTATAAACTAATAAATAATCTGTATATAATACAAAAAGCATATTATATGCTTCATGAGACAGATGACACAACTCGCCCATCAGAGGCTTGTTCTTTAATTGTTTGTTTTTATATTGACAACCTCAGTGGCGTAATGGTTAGCATGCCTGACCGCTACTCAGAAGGTCCCGGGTTCGATCCCCGGTCAGGTCAAGATGAAAAATGATCTTTTTCCGATTGGCCTGGGTCTTGGATGTTTATCTATATATGTATTTGTTATAAAAATATAGTATCGTTGAGTTAGTATCCCATAACACAAGTCTCGAACTTACTTTGGGGCTAACTCAATCTGTGTGATTTGTCACTATATATTTATTTATTTTATTTATATGTGAGTATTTTCGAGCACTACTATTTTAACGATCAAACATCATATTTACAACTATAATATTGCTTTATGTCTGCTATATTAAGCACATAATTAGTATACACAATATTAAAAATAACTACAAATGCCTTCATAATAGGAGTCGAAAACTCAAACTACAAATCAGCTGAAATTTCATATTTAAATATTCATTCACAGAACGAAACATTTGTAATAAAAATATATCACATAGTTATTTCAGCAACATGAGTACATTGTAAAGTTTTTATTTACATAATCCAACATTTGATTTTTAAGCATGTGCCGGTTTTTCATTATATATAACAATTTTAAATATTTGTACTTATTTATATATAAAATAACATAGTCCCTCCTCACACATTAGACGATACCATAGGGTATGCAAAAAAATCTTGCCGATTCAAAAAGACAAAGTCTTTGTCCTGCACCTGTCCAATGTGTGGAGAGTGGAGAACTATTTTTTATCATTGTATGGTAGTGTGCAATTAATATAATAAAGCGTTAAATGAGGGTGAGATATTTTGTGAGATGGTTTACAAAGAGGTATGATGAAATGTAACATTAGAAATAAGCAGCTTTAAGCTTTTGTGATGTTAGAAAACTGCCTAAATAAATTGATGTTGCTCAAAATATATTAATTAGTTGATATTCTACCTATTTATCTATAAGGTTTATTATTTACATATTCACATCCCTTTAAGTCGTGTGGAATGCGACTTAAGAGCTCCTCCTCTCGACCCGTTGTTGTAGTAAATGGCGATTCAGGGACAAAAGGAAGTCTATGTGAATGGTAGATGATTGCACTAACCAAAGCATTCCCAAAGAGGGTTAACAAAGTCATCAGACAGACGTTCGGTCATATAAAAAATGCCAAAATTCTGATTTTCGACTTGTGGTCCCACAGATTTTGTCCCACTAACCTTAAACATAAGGGTTCATAGTCCCATTACTTAATGGGATTACCAGTCATAAGTATCCACCATTACTTCTGATTCTGATAGCTCATGAAGGGGGAAATAGTAAGATATTGTGTTGAAGCAAACCCAGGCTTTGAAGTTAAATGATGACCATTATTTGCAATTATTACGTTACATTGGTTATTAAGTTCCCGAGTTGCCCTTTCTCATTTACAAAGGGTGATTTGGCCCCGCCTGATGACCTGCCATTTGACAGTACCACAGATGCCATTATAGTAGCTGTGGCTTTAGACTCAGTTGTGGATGTTGCGTCTTTTTTTGCCATTGACACGTAAGAAGAATTTAGTTAATGGCAACAGAGGCAACTTTGAATTAATAGTCTTTCAAATAAATAAACGGCTACTGTGATCTCGGTCAAACCGTTTTACCTACGCTGGAGGATTGAGAAATAAATTTGGATAGAAAGCTAGGCCCTCAATTGATTCGTCTCTACAAGCAAGACCAAGGCGCTCGGTGGTGAAAAGTCGTTCCCGTGCAAGCAGGACAGATACACTGGCCAGTTGAGACAACTTCACTGGTGTCAAGAAACCATTTTCTTCAAGCTGAAAAATAAGTTGTTTTAATTCATAAGAATTCACAAATGAATGCGCTAGACAAGTTCAACAAATGCTAAAGCGAGGGAAAATACCAAGGAAATTTGCCAGAATAATAAGATATATAGTGCCTACTTCTTTTTTATTCATAAAGTTATGTTGGTAGTCGGCTCGCGAAAAATAAGGACCGTATACCGAAGCGCATTTACGCAGGTGATACATTGAGTGTCACTAGCGCTCAGCCAACCTGTGGCTTGAGGTGTTTTGTCACATTACCTAGTGTAGTACACTGCTTCTTTCATCCAAATCAAACCCCCTTGCTTAATAAAATCTAAACCCCTGCGCTTATTTTACCATTAACTAACTCAGCATCACAAAATTTCAGAGCTATAGGCTCTTGTCGATGCATTTCTTTCCATTCTTATCTATTAGCCAGTCTTTTCAAGAATGTTCGTGGTTCTGACCGTGTGTTATTGATTTCAAGCTTATTAAGAAAAAAAAAACACAATACCATAAACAATAAATATACATACCAATTCACTAGTTGTCTTAGCTACTTCTTCGTCTCTGTGACTGTTTAATTGCAACACGCAGGCTCCGCTAGGAAACTTTCTTAGCGACATCGGTGCTCCAATAGTTTGCAGTAACCTGGGTAAAGAGTTATAAATCAATATCACTGCAATTTCCTTAATAATCTGTTAATTGTTTCTGTATAGGCGATTAGCTGAATTTCTTAATACAATCAATAAATCTTTGTAATAATACGTTGTTTCCCCATGAGGCTTGCATAGACACGTATGAGTAGCTGAATCATCAAAAAAAAATAGATTAAAAAAAAGCTATAGCTTTTCTCATTTTAGAGATACCCCGATGCGGCCTCAGCTGTTTGCTTTGGAGCCCAGTGTCTGCTATTTGCTTCTATCTTTCACAAGACCTGGTCTTAGGTATTCTTGCCTGTGAGACCATTTGCATAATCCTCGTCTGTATCATGCCAGCAGCTTTATAGTTTTTTAATAAAGCTATTATACCACCACATAGTTGTAAAAGTAAGAATAAAGTGGTATACTTCACCATGTGGCCCACTGTTCTTACTTGCAAGCATTCAAGAGATCCTCAGGTGATACCAACTCCAAACCTCTGGCTCTATTTACTCTGCACCAAACATCCGCTAATGACATTATGCCTCCACATTCCTGTAAAAAAATTGTAAACCTTGCTTAATTAACGGTAGTTGAGGGTAAATGAAACACTTTCCAAATTCGTGAGCAGGTTAAGGTCACATACAGATGAGAGCCCCCTCATTTTTTCAATAGTTTGGAGCTGGCATCGTCAAAGTCTAGTAAGATACATTATTAATATAATAAAGGATATATCACAAACTCTTGGCTGACTGGTAAATAAGCCATTGGCACTAGTAATATTACTACCTTCAGCTTTCCTCTATTCCTTGATGTTACCACTGAAGTCCACCCTTTACATCATTGTTACTGTGATGGCTCAGTAATCCAAAAGAGAATCTTGACCTCTGAAACCAGAGCTCTCCACCGTATTGTGCTAAGTGGCTTCTTTTGCCAGTCGGCTTTTTGGAGGGCTCTCAGACCCTTTCCAACTTCATCACTATAAGCACCTGCCTGGTCACTTTCATATTTGTAATGAAGTTAAATAATAAAAAATTAAATCTCACCATCAACACAGCTACCATCATATCAGAAATTTGTTGAGACAGTCCCATGTAGTAATCGGAATCTGATCTAAATGCATCTCTTGTCACAGGGTCATCAATGCCCAAACTCATCAGATATGATTTGAACCTCACAGTATCATCTTCAGATATATCACCTTGCTTTTCCTGTAGAATCAAACAGTTTTATTGCTGATACCAGCGTATCCTTGTGACATATAGGGAAACATGGAAATATCTAAAGGCCTATTTCTAACAATGAATCTATATCTGTTCTAATAAAATAAAAAGAATGTAAATTTGGTGCATTTGTGATGCTAGAATGAAATTGTCGGTATCATTGACAAATTTTGCAAAGTATGTACAGTACAATCATCATTAATTTTAACTTATCGAAATTAAACATTGAAATTATTTATTATACCTTATTTTGGTAGATGTATTTTTTGATATTGCTTTAACTTATTGAAATTAAACATTCAAATTACCCTTATTTTGGTAGATATATTCTTTGATATTGCTACCATATCTTTTGCCTTAGCCATAAGCTTTGTCAAGTCTTGAAATGCGACAGTAATGCTCTCATCCGTGGCCCGGTGCTGTTCCTCAATACTTCTTTCTATTCCAACAATTCCGGACCTTATTTTGGAGTTCACGGGTGCTACAGATGGTTTCGGACTTGTTGAACTGACGGGAGAAGCCAATGGACTTTGTGTCTCCCAGGCTTTAGCTGATATAGCATCGCTCAATGCTTTGTAGAAAGTGGCATCAATTCCATCTTTAAATGATAGTTTTATGAAGTGGTATGGACTGACTACAGCAGGGCCTGGTCTTTTGCCTGAAAATTGTTATGAGTATAAAATTTTATAAGGATTATATTTATTTATTTAGTTTAATTTACCAAGGGTTAATACAATGTTTACTTACATTAGTTATATATTATAAAGATGACATTATTAACCTTAACCAATTATAGGTAAACCCAGCATGCAATGGGACACAATTGTATTGTGATATCTATTATCACAAAATTTATATTAATTGGAAAGAATATCTACTTCTTTGTTCTATCATTTTCCTGTTCGCATCTATTTGTCACGCTATGTGCCCTACCCACTGCCACTTCAAAGAGCTAATCTGCTGGGCTATGTCAGCAACCTTTGTTCTCCTATGGATCTCCTCATTTTTGATTTGGTTTCGTAGGGAAACACCGAGCATAGCTCTCCCCATGGCTCTTTGGGCGACTTTAAGCTTTCTTATGAGACCCATGGTAAAGGACCACTTTCTTATCCATATGTTAACACTGGCAACACCCACTGGTCGAAGACCTTAGTTTTTAAGTATTTCCATTATTAATAAAAAAAAAAATTAAATAAAATTTACCTGGTAGGGCAGGGCCCAGATGAAGTATGATACGTTTGGGTCCACCCAAACCAAAAACCCCACTGCTTTCCTCTTCCAAGCAAAACACGTAGAACAAATGTAAGGATAAGCATACATTTCCTTTTGGTATATCGCCTGGCTTGCCCCAAAGAATACGATGCGTTGTTAATACAACTTCACCATCAACGAACTGTGTCTGAAATTAGGCAATGGAATCTTATATACAACATTTCAACTGAAAAATATAGAATCAAAGTATGATGATATTATACTTTATCTTCCCCATCATAAATCTTAACATTTTTGTCACGTTTAATATAATTTTCGCCTTCGAATAATCTGGCATCAATGTATTCAAATCTATCCATTATAAATGGCTTAATGATATTAAAAAAAATATTATAATCCTTTGAGCTTGATTCAATTCAATTTTCCTATAATACAAAAGCTCTCACTATAGTCTCTGTGAATTCAATAAAATACTATTTATTTTTTAGGAATATTATTGCGATTTGTGACTGAGAGACATGTGACAGTTAGAGGACAGTGACTGGACTGGTCCAATCTTTTTTTTTGTCATTTACGGCATTAGATACATTTCCTTTCCTGGGGGGTTACTACCGTCTCTTAAAACCATGCAAGATCCAGTGAGTAAGGGAGATGTCGCCTTACATCATGTATCGCGCTGTCACTCACTGGATCTTGCATGCCCTTGGGGTTTTACTACCGTCTCCTTAAACCATGCAAGAATGATTGAGTAAGAGAGGCAGCAACACCTTACTCAATCGTTCTTGAATGGCTTTAAGAGATGGTGGTAAGCCACCTAGTAGCCTACTATCCAAGGCCATAAAACACATAGGAAAAATAATCTGTCACGTCGGATAATTAGATTCATGACAATGACATACGTATGTCGTTGTCATGTTCATGTCATTGTGTAGTTTTTGCTTTCAACAACCAAGATGACGTTTCTACACAACACAGCATGCTTGCTTGCTTGATTGTATTCGCGAGAAAATGAAAGGCATATCAAAAGGCTAAGCTGCAATTACCTCTGACACTGTATCGCTCTTACTTGCATTACTTCACTCTAGGGTACGGACGTTTTTTATGATTGCTATTCGCAAAAACTATGGCAGAATCTCAAGAGATATTGCTGCAAAAAATCAAAGACCAAGGTGATCTCATCAGAAAATTAAAATCTGCGAAAGAATCCAATGAAAAGGTCAGTAAAACTATATATTAAAATAAAAGCATTGTATTTCTACTACAAAGTTACAGTTTCAATTTATATTGCATCATGTAACATGGGCATAACCTTAATAATAATTGTACGTGTTATAGGAGAAGAAGATAAAAGAATATGATCACGGTGAAATAGATAGACACATGTCACAGTACAGTTACATCTGTGGATATATACCCAGTGACTGTGATGTTGAATTGCTTAAAAGTTTAGAAAATAACATAGACTTAGAAAATTACAAATATATTAAGAGATGGTGGTACCATATGCGGAGTTTTAGTGAATCTGAGGTTAAGTTATTCAATAAGAATGTAATGCCTAAGAATATTTTTAGGCAAAATAAGAAATCAGTTGAGGAACAGGTTGGTTTATATATAATTCCGAATCTGTACAGTATTACAGTAGTCTTGTGGAAACTAGATTGCACATTCTAATTGTTACACCAGCCTTTTATGTAGAAATTCGACATGGCTCTTGTCACCACATCATCAGTTCTAGAAAAGAATAAAAGATTCAAAAATACAAAGGTTTCCTTTCAGTATCTGGAGAAATAATAAGAATGTTGATATTTAATTTTATCAAATTATCTCGTTTTCTTTTTCCGGTTCTGAATTGATGTACTGCAGTGGTGACAAGGAATCATTAGCTTGGATTTGCGTTTGGATGAATTATTGAAGCATGCTGTCCAGAGTGGCAATGTTTGCAAAAAGCCATGCAACAGCGTTGCGGTGTTGTAATTTGGTGTGCAGAAACCGTATTGTTAGGGGTATTTCAACAACACTTAGTTACAAGGTATTAGAAAGTAGCGCTTGTAGAAAATAATGTCTCTAATTTACTAACTTTTTTTATTAACTGTTTCACAACTAAACACCGGCACAAGTAAAAAGTACTGTTTTTGGTCTTAAGTATAAGACATTGGTGAAATGGATATGATAATGTTTATCAGATGAATCTGATTTTGGCAGTCAAATTGTTAACTAGTTCTTTTGGGTTAGTTCCAAAACTGAGGTCAGATTATTCAAGATGTTCAATAATTAGTTATGCTTTGCATTTATTATAAAATAGCAGAATTTTTTCTAGGTTTTATTTTATTTATTTTATTTTTATTTATATATTCTTGAACACAGGGTCTCAACAAAATATTTTTTTATTTTTAAATCTAACAGCTATCAAAATTCAAAATGAAGTTAATTTATACAATTAGAAGCCATAAAAAGTCTTCACAAATATATATATACATAAAACAGCAAATAAAGCTTTTTTACAACATTTTAAATAAAAAAAATAAGAAAATTTTGAGTATTGCATGTTGTTCTATGACTGTATTGGATATTTTTGGACCTAAGAAAAAAATATTTTACTGTGTCTTAGAAGCATACACCTCATTCATAATACATCAATATTATAATGCCTAATTCCAATCAAAGTTTATAACCTTAATCATTAAGAATCAAAGAATACTAGTTACTGATCTACCTATTTTCCAATTTTTTAGATTAAAGAGGAAGTAGCTAAATTGTTAGCTTTGAAAGCCCAGCTGAGTCCTGAGGATGCAGCAGCCCCGCAAAAGTTTACACTGAAAACGCCAAAAGGAACTCGGGATTATAATCCCCAACAGATGACTATTAGGAACAATGTTCTTCAGAAAATAATTGCAGTTTTTAAAAAGCATGGAGCTGAGTGCATAGACACGCCAGTTTTTGAATTAAAGGTATGTATCAGACCAAAATCTAGGTCGCTGGTGCTGATCTCTTCTGGCTGATCAGTGTGGAAAAATGCAGGGCCAGCCTATCTTTTGAATTTAGTAGTTTTATTTTACTATTGACTGGAATTTATAGCTTAATGTGTCAATTTATTATTAACAAACTTTGCCCCACTATTTCTTTTATGTAGCCTATTACCTTCCCCAAGAATAGGGACATTACAGTTTTTTTAACTAGCTATTTAGGTCCCACTGCTGGGCAAAAGCCTCCCATTTAAAAGCTTTGATTTCTTCAAACACAAGCTTTATTATAAAGTAATTATTATATTGACATGCGGATAAATAAATTCTTTTTATTTTATAAATATCTTGATTTCCAGGAAGTATTAACTGGAAAATATGGTGAGGATTCTAAACTGATCTATGATTTAAAAGATCAAGGCGGTGAGATCTTGTCCCTGAGGTATGACCTGACGGTGCCTCTAGCTCGTTATTTGGCAATGAGCAAGATTTCTAACTTGAAGAGGTACCACATTGCTAAGGTCTACAGGAGAGATAATCCAGCTATGACAAGAGGAAGATATCGAGAGTTCTATCAATGTGTGAGTATCTAATAGTCTTATTTCTTTTATTTGACAATCTCAATGGAGCACTGGTTATTATTCCTGCCCTCTACTCAGAAGATCCTAGGTTCGATCCCTCCCTGGTCAGGTCAAGATAAAAAATTATATTTTTCTAATTGTTCTGTTTATCTATGTATCAATGTTATTCTAAAATATAGTAATAGTTGGATTAGTATCCCATAACACAAGTCTCGAACTTTGGGGTTAACTGAATCAGTGTGACTTGACCTTATATATGTATTCTTTTAATTTATTTCTTTGATTCTGCCAATATCATAGCTTGATAAGACAAGTTGTGCTGTTGGTAATTAGTAATCGGTTTTAATGGTGGACTTACTAAGGAATCTCTTCCTGTGCAATACTGTGCATATCATAACAATTGGCTTACATATTGTCAAGCCAGCAAAAATGTTGTCAGCACAGCATCTCATAAAGTGGTGGGCTAACAACCTACATAAAAAAAACATTATGCTAAACAAGTATGGTTATGAAAAGAAAAAAAAAATTAATTTTTATCTGAATTGTTTATTTTTTCAGGATTTTGACATAGCCGGCCAATATGACGCTATGGTTCCTGACGCCGAATGCCTAAAAGTAGTTACTGAGATTTTAGATGCTCTTGACATCGGCAAATACGTGTTGAAAGTGAACCATAGGCGATTGCTTGACGGCATGTTTGAGGCATGTGGAGTGCCGGCCGACCAGTTCCGTACCACTTGCTCTACTGTTGATAAGTTAGATAAGGTAAGTTTTTGTTTGCTTGGCTGTAACGTTTTTTATTGTCAGATTTTTACTTTAGAGTACAAGTATCTCATGAAGGCGGAGAAATTGAACTATGCATTTTACTTGACACTGGGCCCTAAAGCCGTACATATGGCTTGGGATGCCACTGTGATAGTCCTAAGACCTAAGATGATGATTTATTGGTTTATTTATGATTTGGGATCCACAAACTTATATGTAGACTTTAATTACATTAATCCAGCCAGGCTATACAATACTACTGTGACAAATGTCATGTTCTTGTTCAAGCTTGTGAGTGTATATGTGTGTGTGAGAGCACATGCAGGCATGTATATGTGAGTATGGATGGTGAGTGTATGAAGTGTGTGTCTAATGACTGAAAAATTATTTCCAGTCACCATGGGAAGAAGTAAGAACTGAGATGATAAATGAGAAGGGTATATCACCAGACGCCGCCGACAGAATAGGAGAGTACGTACGTCTGAATGGAAGTACAGAGCTCGCTGACAAGTTGCTCCAAGACGAGAAACTGGGGAAAAACAAAGCGGCCGTCGAAGGACTCAATGGAATCAAGCTTCTGCTTGAGTACTGTGAACTGTTCGGAATTAAAGACAAAATATTATTCGATTTAAGCTTAGCTAGAGGCCTGGATTATTACACTGGAGTTATTTATGAAGCTGTGTTAACAGGTAAGATATAAATCTAAATGTAATTGTTACTAGCTGTTGCCCGCCGATCCACGGACTTTTTGCTTTGTAATTGAAAGTAGCATAAAATACCCTAGTGTTGGAGGCCAAGGTCGCTGAGCCATCGCAGCACCTAAGTAAGGTACAAAATTCAGTGTCAAATTTGAACTAGTGAACTAAAGTGAAATAATATGAAGTAATATCTAGTTCAATAAAAAATTTCCTTATATTGATTTGGTAATGATTTCCTTCCAGAACCAATCAAAATTGGCAATGAAGAGCAGACGGTGGGTTCCATCGCGGGCGGTGGAAGATACGATAACCTCGTTGGCATGTTCGACTCTAAAAACAAACAGGTATTAAGATTTGTATATTCTACCGTAATAACAATAAACTCAAATGGAGATAGGCAGGTCATTTAATCAAGGGAAAAGGTAAATGGTCTAATTCAAACTGCTACAGAATAAAGGGGAATGTTAAAAATATTAGAGGCCTTTGTCAGTGGACAGATAATAGAAAACAAACTTTTTCCCATTTTTTAAATACAAAACAAACTTGAGACATTGGACGCGGCTTTTATAAGATCGCGAGAGATAGTTTCAAAAAGAAAATCGTATTAAAATTAAGCGATTACGGTGGCAATATGGCAGTTATTAACAATGATACAATGGCATATAGGTTCGATTGACCCTTTGATAGCAGGAAGTTAAGGGGCTCCTCGCTCGATATGAAATATTCCAAGGGGAAGGTGTTCTAAACACTGACACCAGAGCATTCGAGGTCGTACCTTCCAAACAAATTCATGATTTAAGCAGGCAACTTGAAAATTTACTAACAAACATAAAAAAAAAAACGGAATTAAGAACCTCTCCAAGTGGGTTGCAAAGAGTAAATTGGTGTACAATTAATTGTACATGTATAGTACATTGTGTCTGTAGTAGACAACCTTTTTTTTTTCATTATGTCAAATACCCATTGATATATTTTCAGGTACCATGCGTGGGCGTCAGTATTGGCGTGGAGCGAATATTCTCCGTTTTGGAAGCGAAATTAGCAGCGGGCGAGATGCGCGTGCGCACTAACGAGGTTGACGTGTACGTTGCGTCGGCGCAGAAGAACTTTCTCGAAGAGAGAATGAAGATATGCGCAGAACTATGGAACGCTGGTATCAAGGTAAGAAATAATTACTATGTTTTGCATCTTTTTGTCTCCTCGCAGTGGATGTTCAGTGCAGCTTACAACTTTACAATATTGATTCGGAGCCAGCCGTTAAAATACGATTTATTATTAATTATATAAGCAAACTAGCTGTTGCCCACGGCATAGCACGCGTGTTAAAGAGGATGTCTCATAATCTTTTTTCCCAAAAAAACAAAAACCGACTTACATTTGTTTAGTTGGGCTAACTTGAATTTCGTCTGATTAGAAAACTCAGAGACCTAGATGTGCAGGGTCAATTAATCTAGTACTCTAAGGACTACAAATAAACTGTAACAGTGGCAGTGCCCTATTTTTTAAACAATGATACCAAAGCATAAAGGGTAGTTTGATCACTTTGACACCACAGTATCCAGGGTCAACTGAGCTCAGTCAACCAAGTCAATCCTCTTTAGGAATGCTGTTCCTAATTGACCAGTCTGTCTAACAATAAAATATAGTTCATTTAATGACTCCCTTATCATCATCATTTCAACAGCAGTCAGTCCACTACTAAACATAAGTCTTCCCTAAAGATTTTCGGAATGATCGTTTTGAAGCGGCCTGCATCCAGCGCTTGCCTGCTACCTTATTCGGGTCATTTGACCATCTGGTGGGTGGGTGTCCGACGCTGTGTTTGCTTCACTTATAGTTTAATTAAAATATCAAAAATAAATATATGTCTGTTCCGAGTTAATAATGTTTTGTTTAAGAAATGTGAATCTGTTATTGGCATTAAGAGTAACTTAAATCTATTATACTAATTGTATTGAGTGCTGTTGATTCTGTAAATAAAGAAAAAAAAAACATATTTTCTTCTTTTTCAGACGGAACAATCATACAAGAAAAATCCTAAAATGCTGAATCAACTACAACACTGCGAAGAGAATGGCATACCTTTAGCAGTCGTGCTCGGAGATTCAGAGCTGAAACGTGGCGTGGTCAAGATCCGCAACATACAGACCAGGCAAGAAGATGAGGTGCAGCGGGAGAACCTCGCACAGGAATTAAAGACAAGGATAGCTGCGCTGGAAAAGAAAGAGACGAATGGTCCGTTACCATAATGTTTCTATTTTTAAATATTTTAGTTTTTTTTTGTTTATTTGTGACCTGTAAAGTAAATAGTAAAATCGTTTTATTTTGTTGGCATTTATGTTTGATTTATATAGCTTATGGAATTTGCAGAGCCCCGATATATTAGTTTATATATTACATATAATAAAAGTAAAATTCTAAAGTCTAAACGCACTCACGCTATCCTACGCCATGCTATGAGACGCGTTGCGATATTTATTGTAAGCGCATTTGTGAAAAACATTTTGATGAATGAATAAACACTTTATTGCACCAATTACATAAATACATTATTGGATTGTACTGGATTGAATTGTGCGTCAAGATTGTCGCTGCAGTCACACTTTCTACAGTACTTTTGTAATGTGAGCAAACTGAAGTGACGTGATTGAGCCGCGTCGTTTAGCGTAAATGCGTTTAAGCACAATAGCAATAATACCGCCAGTTGTGCATTTTGGACAATTCTTTAAACTGTGTGTGTGAAATTACGAGACTTAAATAATTATGAGGCATAAGTGACGTCCGAATTTAATTTCCAGTGTTTCCAGTGCATAATTAAAAAAAAATATTGTCCTTGGCTTAGCAGGCTACCTTTATCGAATCTTGTACAAGTTAATTGAATTTTACCTTCAAACACTTGTTCAAGCAGTAATGTGATTTTTCTGTTGGTTTTAAGCTCTCCATAAACCGTATTAGGTTTTAATTTTTTTTTTCCAATTTATAACAGTGTTGCTATTATTCGAAATAAAAGTGATTTAGGAAAAAAAATGTTTATGAACGATTCATTCGTAAACAAATTTTTCCCTATATGTAATTTGTCCTGTTTTTTGTGAAGTTTATGTAAGTAGGAGAATAATTTGTTACTGGTTGTTTAAAATACAAATCGTTTATTGTATATTGTTAAGAAAAAAACAAGAATTTTGCGATACTCGCCCCGTGAGGGTTGAAAGGCCACAGTGTTACTTTGTGGCTTCAAGAGTTCACGATTAGTGAAGAACTTCATCTCAATGCAAATAAGGTTCAATTTATATCACACAGTGTTCGTATACAAAACGGATAGCAGAAGTCACGAAACTATGCAAGGGAAATGGTTTTGTATGACTCTAATTTATTGCTGTACATTTAATTTTCAGTTATATCGTTTTTGGTGTAAAACAAACATTTGGTTTCCTTTTAGTTTAATGACTCGTATTTGTATATGCTTGAATTTATAACATAAATAAACAAGTTTTCTAAGCCAATATGATTTTTGTTAAACGTCTCACATATATTAGACCAACACGGCTTTCTGTTTGAGGCTCTGCTCACGCCATGGTCTCTACTCTCAGTTTTTGCAAACTTCTCCACTAACGTTAGGATTTGTATGGAAATCCCTTAGTACATTTATAAAATATAAAAAAAATTGTTTAGTACTTATGAATTTTAACAGACGATATCTCAACACAATTAGATATGTATTTTAGGTATTTTTCACTTAGATGTATAATACATGATAATAAAGGATAAGTTAATAAAATACAAGCAATTACCTACATAAGTTGCAGGTGAAGCAAAGAGAATCGAGGCTAAATTACAAAATCAAAATATTTCCCTGTGTGTGGATCAGAATCCCTTCGTTTAAAGAACCAGAGTGTCTGAACTGGGCGCCAAGAAAGAGAAAGTTTATTTTTATATTTGGTGTACTAAAACAACTAAGTATATGTCACTAGCCGTTGCCTGCGGCTCCGCCTGCGTGGGACTCGGTTATATCGCGCCGAAAAGTAGCCTATGTTTCACCCCTGGTCCCATTCTATAATAATTTTCATCGAAATCGGTTCAGCTTTTTAGCTGTGAAAGCGTATCAGATAGACAGACAGACTCGCATTTATAATAGACACAGATTATAGAATGCTAGTATGCAAAGATTTTGGAAATCGCGCGCGACAGGCAAATTTTTATCTTAATTTATGCTAGTATGGATGTATGGCTACAACATTGACCTAGCTTTAATAAAAGGAATGTCAAATGACGCACTTTACTATCCGGGTTTTCGTACAAAGGCCGGAAAAATGACAATAGTTGACCCTGTGCACGGGAATCAATAGATACGAGTAAGTGAGTATCTAGTAAGGTCTGCCTCCGTGGTATATGATATACTAGCTGTTCCCCGCGGCTCCGCCCCGCGTGGGACTCGGTTATATCGCGCCTAAAAGTAGCCTATGTTTGACCTCAGTTCATTGGCTACATCCCTACCAAATTTCATCACAATCGGTCCAGCAGTTTAGCCGTGAAGAGATGACAGACAGACAGACTTTCGCATTTATAATATTAGTATGGAAGTATGGATAGTATGGATTTGACTTCATCCAAGCGTGTTTCCTAAGTAGTTTATAGGTATTCAGCTTATGCTTTAGAGCCCAGGGAATCATGGTCACATATTTGCCGTTTGGTTATTACAATGAAGTGTTTAAGCGCGTTACGTTTGACCTTCGTAATCCTTTTTACAAGGAAACCAGATCAATGTAGAAGCATGATCCGGGTGTGATAGAAATAAAGTGTCTCATAAGAAAAATAATTGCTCACCTACTTCGGAAGGCACAATAATTTTTTGATCCCGCACGGCTGCTTTAAATGCGAAGAGTCCGTTCCAAAAAAACTAGACCCTAGGTTGTCCATGTTAGGTATACTATTTTATAATTGCATAGCCCACACACAAGGCAAAATTTGTGATTTCACTTACGTACCTATAATGTGCAACATGCAACACCAAAATAACAAAATTTGATGTTTATTCGACGTCTTGGGATATCAATGAACTTTGTCAATGTCCTCGACAAGATTATATTGACCTCGATCGTAGTCCACAGCAGCACGACCGCGGTTCTACGTTAATGTCATGTCACGGACGCGGCTACTCGTGCTGGTATTCTGGCCACTCATTGTTCCCACCTACAGCCGCTGTGGTTCCTGTCATTGTGCCCTGATTCACCGTGAAGTCCAACACGATTCTCATCGATATAAAATTGTTTTCACAACAGGAATCTCACTTACTACAAGTTTGTTCGTTGTGACGGAAAGACCTTAGTGTTTTAAACTGTGATGAGATGATTCCTCGACATAAAGAACTTTTTAGTATTTTTTTCGGTGTGATTCTTTTGACATCGGGTGTTGGTGCATCTGCTTTAAAGGAGGCATTGGAGGAACATCTCAAGGATGCTGACCATAAAGAAGGTGCGGAATCGATCAAACATGAGAAACAGAAAGGTGAAAAGGTTCATCAGATTGAAAGTCAAGTTAACGACAGCCATAAAAACCAGTGGTCCAAAGCTAACGACGAAGCAAAGTATTTAAAGAAAGATCATGATTCTAAATCCTCTTCAGAGAGCGATGCTTACGACGGATATAATGCGAGTAAAGATAAAGCTGAAGACAGTAAAGCTACAGGATATAAGAGAGGGCATAAAAAAGGACATCATAAACAAGGTTTCCAGAATTCTTATCACAAAGATGAGTCATCAAATAAAAGCACTTTCTTCGACGATTTTAATGACGAGGGTGATCAAGCTGCCTACAACAGTAGACTGGCAAGTCATGATAATCAAGGAGGTAGACGTTATAAAGGTGGTCACAATAACGATCACGAATATATTCGTGATGATTACCATGGTGGAGGTTACAATCGCTATGGCGATAATGGGCAGAAGCACATAGGCCATCAAGATTATGGAAAGAAGTATCAATTGGATGATCGTCTTCATCATAACAAGTTTGTCGATGATCATAACAGTCATGACAGAAGCAAGGTTCATGACCGCCATGAATATCATGCTCCACCGCCACCACCACCGCCACCACCGCGTCACGACCCAGGGTGGGATTGGAGTAAATGGGAGGATACAAGGAGGGGTTGGGAACGTCCAGGAGGGTGGGATCGAGGTAACAATGGGTGGGAAAGAGATCCAGGGTGGGAGAGAGACCCAGGGTGGCAGAGAGATTCAGGGTGGCAGAGAAACCCAGTTTGGGACAGGAGAGAACAGGGCTGGGATTACGGTGGCCCAGGGTATTATGATGATTACGGAGTAAGACATGACGGCGGTTATGGGCGAGGGCCATACCATGGTTACGGTTACGGATATGATGAATCTAGAAATGATCCTGTAGCTCAAGTTCCTAAAAATGCGCCTGTCGTTGCACATCATAAACAAACTATTACGATTTACGAGGATCCGAGGTATGACGGAAAAGACAAAGGACAATTGCGACGTGAAGAAGGAGATTATTTACAGCTTGAGTATAAGCCTAGTACACATCGGTATGCAAGTTATGATAGCTATTACAATGTTCCTGCTACAGCTACTGCTCGA
Source organism: Apomyelois bistriatella (assembly GCA_947044815.1). Lineage (NCBI taxonomy): Eukaryota > Metazoa > Arthropoda > Insecta > Lepidoptera > Pyralidae > Apomyelois > Apomyelois bistriatella. Next base: position 8,948,336 of record OX345693.1, read on the forward strand.
GAAGGGGCGATGGAAGCAAGTAAAATCAATAAATTAGTTTATAATTATAGACGACAGTGATACAAAATGTAAACCTTGTTATATAATAATATGGATCCAACTCTGATAGCATTACATACAGCGATGTCAATTCTAAGGGTTACCTATATCCTTATTGTCTAAAATTGTGGTTGATGTTACTAAATAAGATATTTATTTATTTAACGCTTTCTATAGATACTCATTAAGATAGATTTAAGTGGTTTAATTTAATTAAAAAGTCAGATGGAGTTCAACGAATTTGACTTTCGGGGTTTGGTGATGGGAAATCTCTACGAAGTATGATTTTGAAAATCGTACTAAGTAGTTAAGGTAGCTAATAATAATTTGCAGTTATGGGTAACGGGAAGTATTTGAGTCTTATGTAAATAAATAAATAATTTTTCTAACGTGTATAATTTAAACCCCATTCTTTTAACCCTACAATCATAATTATGACGCCGAAAACTAAAAAACATAGTACCTAACCTTAGTAATTAATTATTATTTATGAAGTTAGTTACATGAAATAACAATAACCTATTTTAAAAAAATACTTAAGTAGGTAACCAGGTATACGAGAAAGCTGTTACCGCAATCTATGGACGCTTGCAACATTAGGAGTGTTTAACTTTTTCGCTGACAGTAACGCCTCGACGTAGATAATAATTAACTTTTATTTTTTACTGTCCGCGGAAGTGTTAAGAAGTGTCGGTTACTGTTGTATTATGAATTTACAATCATAAAACACGAAACAAGCTTTCTTTTTGGAAGTCGGTTGGAAAAGGTATCTATTTGCGCTATTCATATTAAACAGAAATCTCGATATTCCATATTTACTATATCCATCGATGTGTGCAAGTCAAATACAGGTACTTTGAAGGGTATATCAGGGGTAGTAGACGTGACCGACGGACGGCCTCACTCAGGCGGCATATTTCAATATGCTACATGTGGTGCAGTCGAGCGGACGAGCTTTGGAGCGTGACGGCCGTTCGGGAGCGTGGAAAATCGGTGTCATTGGTCCCACGGAGTCCGGCCTGAAAAAGTGTAGCCGCTAAATTGCGTTTATTTACTATTAGCTCGAACGGGACATTTCAACCATGAAATTTTGGGATAAAATATTATAAATATATGTGTAATTCTAGGTCATGTAAACATTGTCAGGAAACTGTTCAGCCGTTTTTCAGTTACATCAAAATCGTTTTTTCGGAATCAATCGGTCCAAGCGAAGATTGTTTCATATTCTGTAAAATACAGTTTTACATTAAAGATTATATTGGTGTAAAAGAAAGCATATAGAAACTAAAAACTACCAAAATTTAGATTAAAATCTTGAAAACTCCCACAAGTAAATAAATTCAAAGCTTTATTTCATTGGTGACTTGAAAACTTGATTCAAGTTTGTAAAAGGTAGCTTAATTATCCTTTATGGTTTAATTAAAAGACCTTGTTATAGAGCCACTACCCACTCGTAGATATTTTTCAGTACTTTTATTTGTAATTTAAATTTTGCAACCCTCCCTTGCGGTTCCGCTTTGGGGGATAAACTAATTTAAACGCTTAGCTCCCGACAATGTCTATAATGTCGTTTTATAATATGTATATGGTCTGGCTACATTTTAAAATTGGATTAAGCTTGCGTCCGTTGTTTTAAATCCCCTGGATCCACATTTTTGGCTGCATGTATTATGGTAAAATAAGCGGAAAGTCTTGGAAAGACTTCACAATAATGCTTTTAGTATAAAAAGCTTATTTTTTGGGGTTATCAAAAATTTCTATTCTAACCACATATATTTTTTTAAGTGAACAGAATAGTACTTAACTATGGTGAAGTTTGACTTACTAAAACAGATTATTTTACAATGCATTCGCAAATATTAAACCTTATATTTATTTGTATTTATTTACAGTAATAAAAACAGTGTGATTTTGTGTCCTGTCCGTGAAATATTATGAAAATGAATAAATGAGGTTCCGGAAGACTTAGTGTTGTGAGAGAAATATCTAGGATTTGCATCTATTATAATTTGTAACTTCATGACTTATTAACAACTTCAGAGGTATGAAGTTATCAAAGTTGATAAAATCTCATAAATAAACAAAAGTAGAGTCAGACAAACATTTTGTGAATATGCATATTGCCAGCCAATCTGCAATGTTAAAAATACAGGTACTCGCTTTGTACTGAAGCCGTCGTGTTTAGTGGACTGTGAATTAATTTAAGTGTAGTTTACGTAAATTTATTCTTTGTCAGTTCAAAAGCGTGAACGATGCCTCAAACATAGTATTGTTTATATGTTTGAGGCATCGTTCACGCTTTTGAACAAATAATAAATGCATGTTTGTCAATCTTAGATGGTATAATCTTTCTGAAATACGATAGATCCAATCGTCCAAACTCTATCATGCAAGGATCATATGCTGTTGGCAATCAATTATCATCTTCATCAAAATTCATGTCTGTTTTTTGGAACCTATAAAACTTGTAAATAATGGTATACAATTATTAAGTCAGTAGGTAATCTCAGTAATTTATTGCACTACAGAAAATATATACTGCAGGTTTGTTAAAAATAAACTCCGCCATTCTCATTAATCCCAATCTCCCTGTTTTTTTTTTTCAGAATAAACAAAAACAACGATTAAAAAGAACAATTAACTCCAGAAAAGTTGGTAAATTAGTTAATAAAACTTGACGAATCCACCTCCGAGGACTAATCACCGCCTCTTTTTATTGTTCTTGATAACGACTTGTGTTTAGCACTGAGGCAATTCAAAATGGTACCCGAAATAACACGCCAATAATCGTTAGCACCGATTGGAAAACAAAACTGTGATTATAGGGTATTATCTTGAGGTTTTCCGTCACTTTTCGACGAATAGAGTTGCTGTATAGTCATCTCATTCTATTCAAGAGGGATGGACGAGATAGTGACATTACTTTAACGAACTTTCGATGGCCATGCTGGGGTTCGAAGACTTGCCCTAAGCTCTTACGAACGAATGGGATTTGCAAGTATTATTTTAGATAGTCAATTGTAAGAGCCATCAACCTATTCGTTGAAGATGGTTTTTCCTAATTTTCTTATAGCTTGTCTCAACCACAACCTCATTACTTTCCAGTCGATTAATAGTTATAAATCTTATAGTTAAGTTCTATTTGTTGATTAATACTATTTATTTATTTGAAACACAAAACAAAGGGTGTCTACATAATTATTAGAATATAGTCGTAGGTACAGAGAGCAAATTAGTAAGCGATTAACAAAGTATATGATGTTACTAGGCAGTTAGAACAACTATTAATTAATTAGTCTCTGGTTAACTATTCTCTATTTATGTTAGAAAGCAACCTAATGAGATTTTGTCAGTTATGCATGTGAATTGTTCGCATTCCTCGCTGCTGTCCGTCTTTGGATTGGATGGTATTGTATGAGTCGGAAGACGTTCTTAGTGCTAAAAAGCCAGTATCATTTATATCCATCCATACTAATATTATAAATGCGAAAGTCTGTCTGTCTGTCACCTCTTCACGGCTAAACTGCTGGACCGATTGTGATGAAATTTGGTAGGGATGTAGTTAACGACCTGAGGTCAAACATAGGCTACTTTTGGGCGCGGTATAACCGAGTCCTACGCGGGGCGAAGCCGCGGGGAACAGCTAGTCATGTATAAATTATACTTATTGCGAGTCTTATGTTGTTGAACGCAGAGACCCGCTTAGTCAATTTCATGTAATTAAACTTTATCAATTCAAATTTGAAAAATGTTATGTGACTAAAATAGTAACATGTACGGGAGTAGAAATAAGGTAACTTTTATTTCTACTTTTTTGTTTATTCTCCTGCGTATTATCCTTCTAAAACCTTAATGTATGGCAGCAATATCAGCTTAATTCAAATCAGCAAACGCGTAATATCTAAACTTGGAGGCGGCAGCAGGCGGCAGGCGGCGTCACATCGGACAATGAAGTCGGCAACTCGTCTTATCTAGCTGTTTATTGTCTGAAGTTGGCCGGGAGCCGTTTTGTTGCGATTGCAGACAACTCGGTTTAGATGAGCAAGTTACTCGTTACTTTGCGAGGACGCTTTACATCGTGCGATACTTGTCCGACTATGAGAACACGATTCGACCTTACAATGCACGTCTAAAGGATTTACAATATATTTGTTAATATCATGATACCAATAGATATCAAATCGTACATAAAATAAGAGTATATTAATATTAATAAAAACTTACAATAAAAAACGACGAAAAACTAGATTTTGAAATGGAAAATTCATATTATAGTATAATTACTCGAAAACGATTGATGAGATAAACACACAAAATAAAGCAATTTTTTTTAATTACTTTTTATTTTAATTTATTTTTCTAATTGTGATTTCTTGGAATAAATACAAAAACAAATATAAGTAATAATTTTCATATCATTCGACATTATATTCGACAGCTCTATACTAGTCGCAAAGTTTAAGGCACATTTAAAAGGGGTACCCATTCGCTTGTGACGAATCCACTGCCTGTAGCTAACTAATTGCTATAAAATGAAGCGCCCTCGCGGGACCTTACCCCGATTTTGTTTTAATCGAAATTTTCCGCGACCTAACACTGTTGAATTTATTGTCACAATCACAAATGTCAATTTAAGTAGTTAGTGGTAGAAGGCTTAATTAATAACCACTTCTTAAAAAAAATCCTTTTTTCCTGCTTCAAACAAAACACAATGAGTTAAAAATTCTTTGAGCAGAAGTTGTATGGTATCGAAATATTTGCGGCTTCTTCTCAAAAGCAACTCTTTGAAAAATTCTTTTAGAAATTTCTTGAAGAGGAAAAAGTAAAAGTTACAGTCACGTTGAGTTTCAGGTGAAAAAACAAATGAACCAAATTTTTGGTGCATACTCCTTAGGTAAGCATTTTACTAAGAAATATTCTTATGTGGTGACAAAGGTCTTTCCGGAATGATTGGCATAAAAAAACCAAGTGGGCATTGATCAAGTTGATAATTTAACACCAAAGTTTCATTTGATACAACAGGCCAAATATCATATTGAAAGAAATTGATAAGAATAACCTGTTTGAGTATATTATTGCTTCGGGTTACGACGATATATGACCTTAAATTAAATCAATAAAATGAACTACCTAGTAAAATTACACAAACACACAATACACTTGTTCTTATACCTATAGGTAATGCTAACAACGCACTTTAAGTAAGTAATCATATTTCAAAGGGGTCTAAAGCCGAGCCTCAAACCCGCTCATAAGTTATTGGGTGAGGTGTTTGCGAAAGCGCGGCGCAATATGTTGGCCAAACAGCCTCGGGGCTAAGAGTAACTACATTTTGTAGAGCACGAATAGTCATATTAGTCATGCCTTGAACCCGAAGTGTAGTGAACCATATAGGCAGTGATCACTGTCCTGTAAGAAGTGACTAGCTAAAATTTTTATTACAGTTTACAATCTTGCCTTATGACCAAATTATGGGTAGATTTTGTAGCTGGCTTCGTTGAGGGAAATGACAATCACATTTCAAAGTTGGCATCAGAATGGAAATAAAAAATTGACCAATTACGAAGTAGATATCAAAACGGAAATAAAAAATTGACCCATTTCGAAGCTAAGTAAATATAGATTTTTAAATAACAAAATGATTTTTTTTGTACATTTTATTAAGGTTTTAGAGCAATTTGAGCAACAAATGTGTATTTACACCGAAGAAATAAGTAAATAAATAAAAGTGTATGTGAATACCCGTTCAGAATCTAGTTTTTGCATGAAAGAACAACCTTGTTCTGTCAATTTTATTTCAATTAATAAAATATTTTATGCAAGCTTTTTACTAAGTTATTTTTAACTTAGTTGCGTTCATTTTAATAAAACTAAAAATGGTGTAGTGTACTAACCGAATGGCCTTAGGTACGGCGTGTGTAGTTTTGCTTATTAACAAACCAACATAGCGCCGTGATAAGATTTCGGTTTGTCTTGGCAGCCTTCGTGCCTGCAGGCGGCTTGCAGGCATTTAAACTTGAGGCCACTAAGGCATGGCTGGACAGATTGACGTGTGCTCTACTTCACGTTGGAAAGTCTAAAACATATCTAGCTATCTTTTGTCCAGGATCTACATCGGATCGATAAGGAGAACTAAATATATATACATACATTGATAAGCTTTTATCCAGTTTATAATAATGGGGGGTATATATTCGTTCGTATACACTTACATTACGTACAAATACACTTTGATCGCACGATCAATTGCAAGTGCAATCTGATATCGCTAACAAGAGAGACGCAGGTTTCGTCGTTAGTAAACGATAGTCTTTAAGAAAAAGTTTCTCTTAATGTGTATTAAGTAGTTATTAAGAAATAGCAAATAAGTAAGTAATGTAGTTATTAGCAAAACAAAAACTACCTGGAAAATTTTTTGACAATACCTTTAATTTATTATAAGTGCATGAAATTAAATAAGTATACTAAGGTAGAGCTTCTCGTTTTCTTCGGAGCAAAATCCAGAGCCGTATTGCCTCGGATCAAAACGGCCTCGGGAAAAAGCAAGACCTTGAGACAGATAGAGATTTCATCCAAAGTAATAAAATTTAGCATTTTTAATGAACGTTAACCATGCTATGCTTTTATTAGCGAAACGCCACCAAAGAAAGAATACTATTGCCTATTTTTGACAGGTAGAGTAGAGCATCCATCGAGTTGTTTCATCGAGAAATTTCAGAGTCCTGTGTAAGACGCATAACTATGAGCTCGGCACAAATCGCTCGCCTGCCTGGGATGGTTGGCAACACGGTAAGCAAGCCGCACTACATACTCCAATAATTATAGCTACACACACATTGTTTATTTAATTATTTATTTACTACCTTCATGTACATAATAATTATTACACAGGGTTTTTCATATAAAAGAACATGATTAGAAAAGTGCTGCTTATTTTAAAGAAATCTCTTCTAGCAGACCCCTGTGAGGTACCTATAAAATTATAGGAGTAGTTATAATTGTGAGACAGTTGAGTTCAGGAATTAAAAATACACAGGATTGTTTTGATTATTGTTATCGATAATTAAATAGTAGGCCCATTTATGTTTATGTCTTACTAAACTAACACTTTAATAGACTGAAATAGTAGTACCTGTGTACTGAAAATTAATTAAGACTAGATAATTGTTATTGTGCTATTGTTAGACATCAATATACTCTCGATAAAAAAAGAACTATTTTCGTTATTTTACATATCTACCTCTATATTAATATGTAATTTACTACTGTGTAACTTGGGTGGTTGGTAATAAGTAAGATGACCACACGATGACCTGATGATAATAATGAATAAAAAAAAAACACATTTATATCAATATTTACATACGCTGAGTTTGTTTTATTTTGAACAAGATAAATATAAGTGTTCTGTAGTTAGTTTTTTAGTACAAATTTATCTACATTTTCCATCTTGTCTACCAAGAGGAGACAAAACGAAGAAAACAAAGTCAGACTGATGGAGCGATTCCTATCGATAAGGATTAAGGGCACACGATTAGGCATGCGATTTGTCTTATTCAATATACTTTGTTGAGATTTGTTAAGCATCTAATTCTTGTTCAGTTATTTTTTTAAATAACATTTTGTTTTCATTACATTATTTCATTACTTGTTTTAACCATTGCTTAATATTAAATAAAAAGAAAACAAGTTTCTATATAAAGTTTCATGTATTTACAATAAGGCATTGATATAGAGATGTGTTAGTTTGTAAAGAGTTTATTAAGTATCACAAGCAAGGCGAAACCGATGGAATATATAAGTAAATACAACTGTTACAAAGGTGATACAATTATTTTGATCTTAAAATATCTCATTCACAGGACTATAACTAAATTAATTGCATCATATTATAGTCATTCCAAAATTAAATTTTCAACCCTTACACCGCTCGAAGATATCAAGTTGAACGCTGAATAAATGTGGACATTTCTCATTTTAACCGGCGCAAAACTTAATAACCCTACTGGAAACGCAATAATTACAAGTACTCAGTGCGAGATTCGGCGGAAATAAATGAGCACCATTAAGAGACTTGCGTTTAGATATTTCATCCCCTTTTCATTCCCCTTGAAGAAGACGTTTGCGGAGCGCCCGCCCGACACCGATGTGGATTGTTCCCACGCGGTGTGCCAAAGAAAAACAAAGATTTAGTACTTCAAGGATAGTATAAAATTATCTTACTGAAAAATTTCTTCTTTGAAATTGTCTCGCTATTCATACAGTTAATGGGACATTTTTTAACACTTTCGCGGACAGTAAACGAGATAACAATAACAGCTAATATCTACAACGAGAGGCGTTACTGTCAGCGAAAGTGTTAATAACATAATATTAGATCTACTTTAGTCGCTAGTTCTCTTATCCTAAGAAAAACACGGTTTTCTCTAGAAATGGAAGTTCGCGTACCTCTGTGGTCTAATCTATTAATTCATGGCTCATGCTGTATTTAGTAAAACTGAAATATGAAACAAAATTCCAAGTATGACTTAGTAAAACACATGTCGATGACTACATTCATTGAAGCCTACACTACCATTTCGGTTGGACCAGCAGCTATATCCCTCCATACATAGGTCGCTACAACTATAATAGATATCAAAACATAAATGACTCCCAATAGATTATTAGACATTGTTTGTCCTGATTGGTAACAACTGTAACTATATTACATTTAACAATTTTATATCAGCAACATTACTACATTCAGTTTCTCATCAAAGGAACTGAAAAATGTGCTATTAAATCTATGTCGTTAACTCTGATTCAGAGTTCAAAATATTAAATAAAAACAGCTGGAAAGTACCCGTGTTAATGTGGTGATGTCGTACATAGATTTAGAATTACTATATACATGTCGTGTCTTTATGGTTGCATACTCTTTGACGATTTCGAGTACCTGACAAATTATCACCGCTCAGAGGCAATCCCCACGTTTGTTTTTGTTGAAATGTGTATGTTTTTGTGGTGTTAGACTAATGCCAAATGTAATTGTCCATACGTTACAGAAGGTAAACGATTTATTGTTGGGTAAGACAGGAAACGGCGAGGTTTTGTCTGGTTTGAAGAGGAATCATCTAGCAAATAAATGTAGGTGAATATTATTTATTTCTCAGCTCCCTAGCTCGTGCTTTTGCTGCGTGCTTTACTGTAAAATCAGTGATTGCCATGAAATTCATGGATTACCACAGAAAAGGTGCTTCTTGATTTAAAAGCAACAAAAAAATACTTTTGCTTATTTGTAGAAAAATATAACTATTTTATTAGTATGTACGTGAAAGTTATTCGTTTATTTATAAAGCAAAGTCTACATTATAAATGTCACGTAGCTTTCATATGTCATAGATTCAAGAAAGGAAGTCAGCTGAGGAAAGGAATGAAGTGTATGAAAATTGACACCAAACTAAATTATTCAAATAGAGGACGTGTTTATGATATCTTATCGAGAATACAAGTTGGTTTTGAAAAAAAAAAACCTGAGAAAAAGATACAAGACAGTAGACATAAAAGATATTTGAGCTGATTATCGTCACATATATAATCATAATTTCGTGCAGGGGTCACGGTCAATCGACCATGCACACCTTTGTGTCAGAAATCTTCAGAAGTGCCTCTTGGCTTCTAATGTGGTTCCTTTTAGCAACTGCTTTTCTTTAGTTACCATATTTTTATAAAAAAGTAGGTCCATGTTTTTTCTTATTTATCCCTCGCAAAGACGGAACCTCAGTGTGAAATTTACTTATTACTCTACTTTAATTTATTAATATTTTGTTTTGGCCCTAAATATGTTACATAATACAAATTTATGTGACATTATCTTTTTCGTTTTAGTACCTACCTACTTTCCCTTTATTGGCGATTGAATGTGAAATCGACTAAATATTAACATTTGTTTATATGGTCAACTACAACTGCAAGATATGTCTGTTTATACTAGAAGTTATCTGTGAAAAGGGTTACAGTTATAGAGGTCAGACGGCAGTACCTCTATTGCAATATTTAAGGCCGTCAAATCTAGAACCATGGAAACACGCTCGCATGATGACGACTAGGGACCAGTTCCTCAACACTGGTAGCTGTGACTTCAAAGATGAAGATTGGTTTGTAAATTTCCAAAAAGATCGCTTTACAATCCTTCTTAGTTATGACAATCAACATTTCCGCAAATTCGACAAAATAATATACTTAGCTGAAGTGTGGTATAACTGAGGCGACAAACCACGGTATAAACTGCTTACAACAAAAGGGCTGTAACATTTTATGGCCGCAATCGGAGCACCACGATGGCACTCCCGCGAACAATTAAAGGGAACAGATAAGCTCAAACCCGCTCCTTTCAGTAAATAAGGTGTACTTGTTAAGTTTCAGGGTATTTTCATTTGGATTATCTTTACGGTTTTATAACACGTTATAATTGTATTGTAAAAGAAAATTCAGATTTTTTTACATCATAATTTGTCATTTTAAAATTTAAAATTAAAAAAGGAATTACTAAAATTAAAATTTAATCCCGCTATTAAGTAAATGTCTCGATTCACAGTTTATAGGAAAATTTATGTTAATCTTATCAATATTTACATTATACAGTTTATAAATTTTCAAAAAAGTATAGAACTTGATTTATTTCTGTTTTTTTTTTATTTGTTAGAATGCATTGTAATTTGTATCACAAACTTTTGAGTCTCAACACGAACACCTTCAATTGGGTTAACGGACGAGAATGAATTGACGTAAAATGTATTCCCATTATGAAAACACTCAATGACAATCAACCCAAATCGAATCGTTAATCGCAAACAAAGAAGGGCATTAAATCAATTGCCTCAATGAATCCGTTGAGAGCCAATTTACATGGACGCTAATAACGCTAATTTTCGCCAGCCATTGTGGTGTTATAAAATTTTATCAAATATGGTCTGGGTGCCGGCGGTTGCCCCAAGTCTGGATGAGGCCATAATGAAGCTATAGATATTAATTGCTTTTAGGATTTTCAATGGTAATGGGAACGTTACATTTGCCCATTATTGTCGGGAAACATGCACGATGATAAAATCATTTCGGTATTTGCTTTAGCATTGGTTTTGTAATTTTTTATTTAGTAGATAAAATATTACAAGTGAAAGAGAAACTATCTCTATGTGTTACTTTTTACGAATTACTTATTCCTGAATAAGTTTTTATGAAATTATCTTAGAGAATAAAGTACAAAGGTAAGCTAATTTTGCCAAATAAATATGGTATTTTAAAAGCATTTCACTATAACTACTTATTTATTGTGGCGGTAAATCCATTTTTTTACTTCCATTTCTCTTGAGGACTTTGTAGTAAAGTGACTTATTTCCAATAGAATAACTTAAGTTGACGATGAAATAGGAATATTAGATCACTTTGATTATGGAATCGAGATTATTTAATGACATGCTTACAATTTGTGTATACTTTAAATTAATTATTTGGCCATTTGTGCTTTGAAGCATTTAATTAAAGTATCTTTAAATCTGTTACAAAGTAAAAATATCACTGATTCGATAAGAATGGTGCACCCTGCATGAGGCAAGCGCGAGCACAATTTTTATTTATTTTACGAACCTTTTTTCGTATTCTGTCATAAAATCAATGAATAAATTTTAAAAAAGGCTCTTAATAAAAAGTGTTTAATGAATTTTAATCGCAGTCCCCACTAGGTACGCCCAATGACTTTGATATTTTCGCTGGCATTAATTAAAAAATTATAAAGCTTCCGTCCCTCCCCACCCCCGACGCTATTGTTCAACCCCACAAAGCATTTATTCGCGGAAAAAGATAAATATGAGAGGCAGGTAATTGCGTTCGCTTTTATTGAGTTGTTGTTTGATTTCAAAACCTTTTATATTTTATTTTAAAACATATTTGTACTTAGAGTAACCTCATATTTTATTATTTTATAGGATGCAAGATTTAATTGAAAAACGGATTGTTTGCTCATTTTAGTTCCGAGATGCTACCTCAGAGTTGACAGTACGCTCGTACCTAATATTATTTACAACGATTTACACAGTTTACTTGGGCTCAAAATGTACTATTGTAATTATTTCTATACTCATTTATGTCATTTTCTCAAAATTTGTTAATTTAATAGAAGCTTTTTAACTCATAAATATTATCAGATGACAGAATCGAAAATTCTTTTGTTTTACTCCTAAAGCACAATCCTCGAAGGTAAATATTTTTCCACTGGCATTAAGCCGTGGGTTGCACAGTGATGATTTTCCTTAACAATGCTTCCCACAGGAGGCCAGGTAATTATGATTGAGCACAAAATGGATAAAAATAATGCCGGGTTTGTTTCAGACATAATTAGGGTTTGTGTTCCCGAGCGGCACGGATCCGCAAGTCACCTCACTGATGTTTAAATACGACTTATCGTGTTTACACTTGCTACATCATACATTTTTGTGTTTTAACTTTTTATAAGTATAAATTCATGTAAAAACATATACCTACATAAAATCAGTATAGGACAAATCACTTTTTTTAGGATATTTTTAACTAGCTATTGCCCGCGGCTTTGCCCACTTGGTATTCGGTTATACTGCGCCAAAAGTAGTCTATGTTTGACCCCGGTTTTTAACTATATCCATAACAAATTTCTTCAAATTCGGTATAGCGGTTATAACGAGTAAGCAGAAACAGATAGACATAAGAGAACTGACGTGGATATGTGGTTTTAGGGCGTTATAATTACGTTCACCGTACAGTAACAATAATTATAATGTTATGTAACTCGAAGACATACCACGACAAGAATTTGTCAAATTAAATTATCGTCTCCATTTCGCCCGAGAGTGGAGTGTGGTGCGACTTGAGATACAGGGTGTCTCTTATGATGAGAACAACATGTAAAGGGGTGAGGTATATTTTTGTGATGGATAAGAATTTTTTATTAATTGAACTCTATATCTGTAAAGTAATAATCCTATATAAATAACAATGTCTTAAAATACGAAACTTGCATAATATGTTAATAACAAATCTTTATCTAATGTGAAAATATATTAAAACATTTTGGTTCGGTGTGTTGTTGTAATGTTGTTATCGTAAAGGGGAACTTTATGTGATCTTTTAAATTATAAACTATGAATTAGTAGAACTATACTACTTAATATATATTGATCAGAGGCTAAACTACGGAAGAAACTATTTCGCGGTTTAGAAACTGACACCACGTAAAACTTAGTCTATTAATCTCACAAGTATTTTTTAATATTTAATAAACAGGCTGTGAAACCTATCATGGGCACCCCTGAATTTTATAAGTTGCAACCCTCTCTACTTATATAGTTTGTAAATTATGTGACTTGTGTGATAACGAAGAATTTTGCCATTTTTTATAGATTTGTAAATGTAGTCACAAACGTAGACATAGACTAAGTTAAATAAAAAAATATTTGTTTTTTTCTCTACATATGATATTTGGAACACCCTATATGTTCGGCGGCTCACGCAAGTCTCCGATTATGAATATTAATACGTCACCGTCGCAGGTCGCATTGCGGCGGTTTAGCGTTCATTCGGATAGACAAACCTCCCCTTGGAAGTTATGCCAGTCACGTCTTATTATCAATTTTAGTAATATGCAGAGCTTAGTTAGACACATATATAAGCACTAGATTCGGTGAAGCAATTTTGAATAATAAGAAAACATAAAGCATGTATTATATGGAAAGGCTATTTTATTGTAGGTAAGATTAAAAAGTACACTTTGAATAGTTATTTTTGTAGTATAAAGCTAGGCAAAAATACAGAGACGATATATTTTTAAATGTTTTTGTTCTAAAATGGCTGTATATTTAAATTTCCACTTATCAAGTTAGGAAAAAATCTAATTTTAATTTTTACATCCATAATGGCTAAATACATCTTAAGCATTACTTTATACCGCATAAAGTAATTATTTACCGTTTATGTAGAGATCTAAGACCAATAGTCAAATCAAGACAGGATAGTAACAATGTGTAGGTTCAAGTTTTTTATTTAGATTGTTAATATCCTAGGCTCTGTCGACCCCGTATGGGATAAAGACGTGTAAGTACACCAGCTCTTTGTACATCAACACCAAACTCTACACGGTTTTAATCCGAGTCAATTAAAATTCTCTCGCTTGCTCATTGTTGCTAAGATAAAGCCATAATTATGGGCTTTCTCGATCGATTAAGTTAAGCCGAGTTTAAATAGACGCTAACTCCACGAGAAAGGTTTACTCCTCCGTGAAATGCCATTAGGTTTTCGCGCGTTTGGTACGCCTTCTAAGATTAGGGCGCATACACACCAGTAGCATTCTGTTTCACATTGGACGAATGAGTTTGTGTTATGTTTTTTATACTAGTTCTTTATAAAATGATACATTTATTGTGGTATGAATAAAAAAAGTGGGGTCGGTCGTTTCAAACATTCTATAATCTGTGGTAGTAAGTAGTCTGAAATCTTCGCGGTCCTACTTTTTTTTGGTATGAAATCATACCTGACTTTTGGAGTAAAGGGATTTGTTATTTACCTAAAAAAGAAAACTCAAGGATGTGGTATAAGGCAATATATTTTATTAATACCCTTGATTAAGTTAACAAGCCAGCGTATGAAACGTGGTTACCGTAGATGTGGTATGACACATAGACCACTAAGTGACTATTACTTATATAATGGTTGTCACGTTTTTGTTGCTAACTCAGAACAAATATATTAATACTCTTTTACTCATGTTCGGCTTTTGATTTAAAATCTTTGCCTGGAAAAGAATATCTAGCTATGACGAATGATATCAATGTATGCGCACCCCATCAGGTTTACAATTCCAAGTTTGAGGAAGGGAGATTTAATGGCGGATTCTCTTGATTACATTACATGAATTAGCGCAAGTATTTTTGATTGATACGATCTGAAAGGATTGTTACCATTTTACCATCTTCTTTTTTAGTCGGACAGAATCGTGTTGTAACTTTAATAATATATTGAAATAAGACTATTTAATCTAGTTTTATGTACAGTCATCTAGAGATTTAAGAATATGAAAACAAACGTAACTTTTTTTGTCTAATAACACCTGAACTAGTTAACTTATTTCGATGAAATTTGTCATCATAGAGATAAAATTGATCTTCAAAAAGGACTTTATGCTATTTTTGAGGGAAATAATGGACATAATAATCTACAAGGGCATAATTATATGCTATTATTACCACACGAGCAAAGCCACGGATAAATAAGGTCTTGGACTTGTCTGAAATAATAAATAGGTCGTATATTTTCATATGCATAAGATATATGTTTAAATTTAAATGAACAACTATTTACAAAGGGCACATTTAAAATCATTTCATTGAACTCCCCCTCCCTCCCTGCACATAGTTTCGGCAACCATCCTTTCATGTCTAGAGCCAGTTGAAATTACTGTAATAATTAAATCAAACATTCTTTCCAAGTTTTACGTAAGCAAAACGAAACGAGGCTTTGACTTGACTTGACACCCACTTTTAAATATATTTTTGATGTTCGTTCAGTCAAAATGGTTAAGTACTTAACACATATTACAGAATACTATGTCTATAATAATGTCGTTGTCTTTTTATTTTTATGGCCAGACGGTACTTATTTATATTATCAAGTATTTAAAGTGGGTTGCTAAAAAGCTAATATAACTTTTAGTTTTTATTTTATTATATTGACTTAAGCAGCCTAAGTATAGACTGGCTATTGACCGTGTCTTTCTAGCCTAGCCTACGTTCTTTCCTAAGGTTTAATCTATCTTTGTACATTTTCATTGAAAAAAAGTGTAAATTTAAATTTATTTTTGAAAATGTCTTGTTTTTGATTATTTAACGTTTTAGGCGACTTGTTGACCTTCGCCATAATTAATTTTAAGGGAGACATGGTTAGAAAAAACTAAGTTTATAAGAAACATATACTAGACTGATAATACATGCGATAATTTTATTTGTCTTACACTAGGTAAATACACTTTTAAACAAAGTGTACAGATAATATATAGGTTTTATTCCTTCATTAAAGACTTATTACTACTATACTTCCTGTATAATGACCAACTTGCATTTGAAAGCAAAATGACACGTTTGTTCCTCCCCCTGTCTCTCCTATAATGGGGCTAAACTGTGGTGGTGGGAGTACCCTTTATGAAATGTCAGTTTGACCTTATGCTAAGTGTTGGGCCCTGAATTATTTGATGATTTCGTGTTTGATCTTTGAAGGTGCCCTTTATATGATTGCTGTCAATTTGTATCGCTAATGCCAAGCCGCTACTTGAATATGAAAACGGTAGAGTGACGTTTATGACTTATAGTTGTGATTTGAATGAAAACGATTTGTTCTGTGAATAGAATTGATGTTACATTTAATTTATAAATGTAAGTAAGGTAGTAAAATACAGTTATAATGTTGTATAGAACTAATAGATTAGGTGATATTCTGAGCCAAGTCTTCATTGAGTTAAGTTTATAGTGATAAAAATATTTTAAGTTGAATGACGGTAAACTTTTATTCCAATGTTTTCAAGTGAAGTTTTATAAGGCGTGTAAAATAGCTTCATTATTTCTGAGCCGCTAACAAAACAAATCTAGTCATTTACGTGAGTAGCCGTTGTAATTCACGGTTAAATTCTTTGGAAACTCGTTAAGGGTCGTTTATACATGGACTCGATACGGGACGGGACGGAAGTGGGTGCGACTATCGCGGACCGCCGCGACAGTTTCTATTCAAATTAGGAACGTTTCGACCGCATTCGAAATTCAAAACTATCTTTGAATTAACCATACCTCTTACGTACATGTTCATCGCGGTTTTTCTTTCTAATTTAATTTAAACGCTCATAAAAAACAGGCAATGGATTGGAGACTTTGTTTTACAATTTTGTGAAGTTTGTTTTTTAGTAAAAGGTTCTTCGTAAGTACTAGACGACACGTCAGACGACTTCCGGAAGACGTTTAACGCGTGCAGAATAAAGTTGGTTACTTGTTACAATTTTCAGTAGGTACACTTGTTAATTAAAACCATAGTTTTAAATATTGTATACCCAACTATAGAATTGGAGTCTACACAAGGTAAAACAACTAGAAGAAAGTACTTATGTGGTTTTTAATTTAATCTTCGTTTCGAGTTAAAATGATTGAGATTTATATGAATTCTTGTAGCCTTGTCTGGTCCTTCGTTGTACAAGAACCAGGGAATAGGGTAAGACTGAAGATCCATCGACTGCACCGCATCACATCCCCAAGAAAAATAAAATTATGTGAGAGAAGTCGTAGCATTAAAATAAAATTTAATGAAACTTAACTATGTTGTAGCACCGCACGTGTATAAATTAGCATTTTATGCAGTTACAATTGCAATAGAAATATTATTTATTACACAAGAATCAGATATATACCCCGTAGGTTTTGATTCATCTTAAATCGCTAAATTGACGAAAGTTTGCAACACTCACGATCATATTTTTTTGATCGCATCGTATTTACGTATAATTTTGATTATTTTACCGTGGAAAGGGCCGTAGGCATATGTTATTAATTTCAACTTGATACGTTTGTCAGTTCGTCAGTTTGACAGACAGACACACACGCCGGCAGACAGATGTAAAACAAAGTGATCTTATAAGGGTTCCGTATTTGCCTTTTGAGATACGGAACCCTAAAAAAGCTCATAAGATATAGGTGAATTATATTTTTATAATCATTGATTAATATGACATTAATAATTAATGAGTGTATTATATAAGTAGCTATATATGTATAGTTTGGCACGTCAAGGTGCCGTCGAGTGTTAAGGTAAACTGGAGCAGGCCTTTCACCAAACTTATGTAATGATCTGAATGTGAGCAGAATTATCGCTTATATCTTCAAGCCTTCGATAGCTCAGTTGGTAGAGCGGTGGACTGTAGCTGGTTTGCAATTGACATCCATAGGTCGCTGGTTCAAATCCGGCTCGAAGGAATCTTTTTGATTTTCAGGGTCTCCTGCCATTTTTAAATTTTATGCGAAATTCCTTGGGGTATAGGAAATTAGTCATCTTCATTTTGTACCCATTTAATTCTGTAGTTTTGTGGTGGACAATTATATTATTGATATATGTTCTGATTGTACTGGCATCCATATGTCATTGTATACATTATGAATTTAAAATAATTACACGAAAAACGAAATCCTTAAACTTTGTTTGTGATATTGTAAAACTTGCCAAAGGGAATATGGATCAAAATATTTTAATCATCCCGTTTACAATAATGGTTAGGGGTAACCACTACTGCCTCTCATCTGCGACCATGATGAAACCATACCCTGAGCTCTAACCTCAGGGTGCACTGGGAAACACGCTCGGATGATGATATTTGTACATGTTTATTATAGTGGGTATACATTATAGTGGGTAGTGTAATCAATCCTATCTGTTTCATGTATAGTATTCACTGTTACAAATATATCTGTGTAGCTCTGATCCAATGGTGTGATAAAGAACTTTACAAAATTTTAAGAATGACTATTAATAATAAGGCTCAAGGTCACAAATAAAAACCGCTAAAATAAGGGATAATTTTAAGAACGGCCATTAGTTAGTTTAGACAAAAATAAAATAAAGGATTATTTACTATCGCAAAGAACTTTGCTCAAAAATGAATAAATGATTGGGACACTGAAATATAAAAAGCTTCCTTCGAGCCGGATTTGAACCAGCGACCTATGGATTTCAATTGCAAACCAGCTACAGTCCACCGCTCTACCAACTGAGCTATCGAAGGTGTGTTAAAACAACTAAAACTAGAGAACATTTTGAACATAATTATGTAATAATGTATGTAATTTATTTCTTATCATCATTAAGACCTCGTTTGTGTAAATTAAAAAGCTGATGCAATAATTGTGGTCATTTTAGATATAGATTAGGTTTTGGCTGGTAAAACGCAAATTTAGAACTTCGCATTGGACTCTACTTACTCGTACCTTAGACGCTGCACTATGCTTATTCCCTATTTTCCCTACTATATAGTTTTATAAATACTGTCTATTAGTCTTCATAGTAAATAGATTTAAGTATAAGAGTTTGTGTTTTGAAAAGGACATAGGCTCCTTTTTGATCCGCTACGCTGAATAGACAGCAGAAAATAATATAGGTGTAGCCGCGGGCAACAGCTAATATAAATAATTAGATGAGATAATCAAACGTAAGATCACAAAACTTTTAGCGAATACTCTAAGGATCAATCTAAAATTCAAAATAGTCTGATATGGTTATGATTTTACGTCGCAGTGCAATGCTCCAATCCTGGTGTATTTGAATTATCATATTAATTGAGTATTCTGGTGTAAGGCGATGCAGGGAACCTCGCCGAAAGCCGCTTTGCACTGAACGACATGCACTCCTTGCATGATATCAGAGAACAGGAGACGGCGTAGCAGTAACCTATCTATAGTAAGTAAACTCAATGCAAAATGATTTTAGGTTCGCGTAGTGTATATTTTTTTTGGTAGTTGTAAGATCGAATTAGGCTAGCAAGGACAGTAAGACAAGAATATAATAATTTTAAATATTTGAGTGACAGTGTATAAAGATTATTAGAATATTATTGTGTAAATCTTAAATTTATATATTTCTAAATTTAAAGTAGGTAAATACTTTTAAAAATCATCATTGTCGCGTATACTTTGATCATTTATATTGTTTTCTAGCAAAGAAAGACAGATACGCATTAGTAAACTTCTGTATGGAACTTTTATACGCAATGTAGTGTTTTCATCAATATTATAACGTTACTACACAAACTTTTGATCACTTAATTAAATACTGCCCTAAATTTCAACAGACACGATATAACCACGAATGTATAGCGAACAATTTTAATATTGAACCATATAACTTCACCACAATTTGTAACAAAGTATCTACAATCAACAGCTTAATAGAACATATAACGACGATTGTCAGTAGACTTAAAGAGTTTAACTCAACCTAGATATAATTATATTTATGATATACAAACATATTCTGTGCTAAACGATATATATTCATTATCATATAGGTTGTCATAAGTCATCACATAGTTACTTTTCCATTCCTGTATCAAATAGCAGGAATAAATTAATCAGTACATATTAAAAAATCATAATATGTACAACCTAAAAAAAAAAAAAAAAAAAAAAAAATATAACATTGCACAAAATCTAACTGTATATGAGTGATGAGAACATCGTAACAGCTGTACAAATTATAAAAAATGTGTAATGAAGTGATTTTAAAAATGTATATTTTTAAAAGTAAACGAATTAAGGCTTCATTAAGAGTTATTGTTAAGGCGTTTATTTGTAATCGTTCATACAAAACGAGCTATTCTATATGTACTCATATAACTCTAATACATATTCTGTACTGACGAAAATAGTTTCGAGTGCTGAGTTGACATTGAATCAAGATGAATGAATTATGCTTTCTCGCGGAGTATTGACGTAGCAAAGTTCTAAGTAGTTTAGCCACCTCTTTGTTTGCTTAGTTGAATACAGAATTAGTTTCCTTTTGTATGGTGCTGCTAAATTTTGCAATACAATAAATTTGAATTTGAAATTGATAACATTAAACTTAATGTGAACGAGCAATAGAATAATTAAAAAGGTAATTAAGTGGGTATATGTAATGACTATATTATATAAGTTAATAGTTTGTATATAGCATATCAATATGACTCTTTTCATCATTAAAAATAGATTCCTGTCAATTTGTTTAAATGAAATAAGGTACGGATATCTTGAAAATAGACATGGCCTGTATAATGCGATTTAATATTATAATATATATATTATGATATAATATTATGCGAGTCTTACGCAGATGGAGCAATGCAGCAGCTTAAAATTTATTTCTACATTCCAAGAATATAATTAGGTTGTCATCGTCAATATAATAATGTATTCGACGCGTTGAGCATTTTTGAGAAGGAAAAAACATTGAACTTGCGACACCTTTATCGTAACCAACACCAAAAACATAGTACGTAAGTAATTGTTCAAATTTTGTCATATGTCGGCACTCCCGGAATATTTTATACTTTTATTTTTTTTACGATTGTATGTTTTTGTTTTATCTATATATTGCCTTACCTCTATCCCGTGGAGTTAAATCATAACCATGTATCGGACGGGCCTGGTCCCAGCAGCCGGCGATTTAAACTTGACGTACATGGATTATCCCGAACGTTCCATTTTAGTGTTATATTTTTGTTTTGATATTCACGCGACCTCCGGGGCACGCGGTGTGGTCTTTATCTGCACACACGGACTTACAAGCACATTACTTATTTATAAACTTAACTAGCGACCCGCCTCGGCTTCACATTGGCATAAAAACCTTCCTCTTGAATCACTTTATTATTAAAAAACCGCATCAAAATCCGTTGCGTAGTTTTAAAGATTTTAAGCATAAAAAGTATACTTTGTAGTGATAGCGAAGTGATAGTGACAAAAGTCGATGAAGAAAAAAAAATTTATTTCATCTACTTTTTTTAAATGCCAGTTTCTTTATGCCTCGTTCTTGCAACTTATAAAAATGCCACACCATTAACATATGGCTATACCGTTTGCAATTTGAAACTTTTTAAAAGCATGTTACTATAAAATGCCTAAACATGTTTGCAAGTTGTTATGAAAACAATTACTCACTTTTGAAGGTATGAACAATTCATTATATCACTCAAACAGGATGTCATATGGAAAAATTAATCAAAGTCAACGAAGAGCAGTGTGAGTGTGGTACCAGTGTGTAGGGGTTTTAATTATAAGTGGGTAATGATCATTTTTCATTCATAATTGCCATTTTAATATAGGTAGGTATCTGGTTTACATTTTATCTAATGACATTTTTGGTGGGTTTTGTGACAAGCCTCTTGCTTGTTAATGTTGTAATTTTTTTGTTATTTTACATTGTTTTTTGTATCTTGATTAGTATTAACTGGATCGATTAAAGTGAAACAATCGGTAGTGAATAAAAATGCCTTTTTTAACTGCCCAGCTAGAAGAAGCATAAGCAAAACCGAGATCATCAAATCACGTCAGCACTAGCGAAAACATAGCTTTTTCCTTTCGCATTTATGTAAATTCAGCTGAAATTTTGATAGTTCCCAAACAACCATAAAACCCGGTTAGTTTCGGCGATTGCCCGATTTTCATACATGAATATTCGTGGCTGTTTGGCATTCAGACCGCAGAGCGGTGTCTAAACAGACAGTGTAATAAAACTAAGCACACGACAATCCACGAGCAATAAAAGTCGGGATTGTACGGGGATAGGCAAGAGTTGAGTGACGTCACTTCGCTTTCACATCACGAGCCTAAACCCCGCTTAGCGTACAGCATACACCGATCGCTTCTGTCTCGCTCGACGTCGTCTTTACGATAGTGTTGTGCTGTTTTCGTGTAGATATTTTGCTTTTTAGCAAATTAAATACATGTATAAATAGGTAAATTTTGTTTGTGTTTTTAGCTACGAGATTTCATTTCAATAGTGGAAAAGTGGTAGCAAAGCAGTGATTATTTATTTAATTTTTAACTCCATAATAGGAAATAATAAATGGGAATCTTTATTTGCCTGTGTTAATTGTTATTTATTTAGGTACAATTACATTTGGACTTTCTTCCACTTTAACCTCAAAATGTTTGAGAATCGATATCGATAATTTTTAAGGCATACCATCACTTAATTTTTTCAGGTAGGTGAAACGTGAAGGCTCATAGAACAACGCCACCTGACACCATTATGCTATTATAATATTTTGCTACTTTGCCTGCTGATGTCTTCTTGACGACGCAGTGAATACAAAATTCGTGGTCCCCCAGACAATATAGGTTTGATTTTCGTATCGGAATTTATTGGTGATTGTTTTGGTGTTTGATATTGCTTCTTTTGTAATGTCATCGTAAACTGTGCTGCTTCAAGAATTGTGAGGTACTTACCTTAAAACGTTTTTAGAGTTTCGTACACAGTGTCAATATATAATAACAAATACTAAAAACATCACGTAAAAAAATTGTGCGGTTTTCACACTGACGACGAGAGTAGACAGATAAAAAGAGCTATTTTTGCTGCTAGTACAGAATTATATTGCGCGATCCCGACTCAAGCTTGACCACTTGAAATTTGAGAAGCTGAATTCTTCTCCCCCTAACACTTTCCTATCATAAATATCTGCCTATGATCTGCTCATTTTGTTAGTCTCCACGACTACCTACATAGAGTCGTATGTATACATATTTTATTTAATATTTTTATAAGGTAAGCTTCGTCCGTCATACTACTTCACCAGAAAATGTTATACTTTTAGATAATTTAATGTTATTCAACACAGATTTGATCAATAATAAATATAATACATAGAAGTGACTTCAAAGAAGTTCGAGTCGCGCTCTCTCTCGCAATTTTTTTTTTAATCTATGAGTGACTTGGTTAAATAAATATGTACTTAATAACTTTATACTAATAACATATCAATATTATTTGAATGTTAGATACAATTGCATTTTTTATATTGCGAAATATTTTTGATACTATAAACCAAACACAAGCCATGTAGCCATAAATCCACTATTTTATATAAGTAAAAAAAAAAGAAATAAAAACAAAGATATTTGGTTGAATAAAATTCTGGCAGTGTGTTCGTACTTTTGGCACGCATTTATTTTTTATTGTGAGGGTTCGTATTCCGCGGCCGGATTTTTGTTTAAAATTGCATTTTTATATTTGGAACGCGACCCGATAGTATGTCGGGTGACAAATACGCGCCACGCCGCTATGAATGACAATTGAAGAGATGTTTTTATAAAGATGGGCCGATTTTTGTATTTATGCGAAAGAAATTGTGCCCATAAAAATGGTGTTGAAATGATGACTGTCATTTTTCAATGTCGTTCAAATGCTCTTTTATGAGGCTATTTTGTTTGAATGATAAAACGTTTCGTTGACGTATTTTTTGCGTGAGGAAATGAGGTGCTTCCCTCATTTTTATTCTTAGTATCTTTTAGGTACCTAAGGTTCTTAACATCTCATGATTTTGACATATTAATGCTAATTATTAATCATGTTTTCAGTTAAACCATTGAACTTCTTTTATCGGATCAATATCTTGAGACTATATAAATTTGACATTCTGTCTGATATAGAAAACGATCATCCCCTGTATATGAGGAAACAAAAAAAAAACAATTACCATTGTACGAAGTAAAACCACGATCAACATTTTGATTTGTACATATTATGCTTTGATTAGTTAGGTAATTGTAATTTTGACTTAATGTATCCAAAACAAGGCAAATAACACTCGAGACTCTAATAAACGTATGAGTGGGAGACGCCAGCTAGTTCCATTGAGCCATCAGGTAATTCCGACGTACGCGGCAATGCCAGGAATGTGATCACATTGCAGTAACCCTGCACAATCGAGTATAAAAGTACAATCAATATTATTTAAAAAAATATTCGCTCTTGTAAGTCAAAACTGAATGTATAAATTTGTTTTGATAAAGGGGTAAAGGACTTTGTGTTTTAGTGAATCAGGACTTTGGTGATATTATAGTTTAGTTTACAGCTAATAAAAATTAATTTGATGATGATAGTCGTATGGTTAATAATTAATTTATTTAACTAACTTTTTTCACTAAGATAGTGATGCGATACAAACTATTTCCCCATGACTCTAAGTTTAAAATTTTTAAACAAATCAAAAATAAAAAAACAAGCCGTATTCGAAAACGCGAGTACAAATAAATTCATTAATAGTATAGGATATAGGATTTGTGGCAGTTTAAACATATATAGAGTAAAATTTCCGCATCAATAATATTAGTAAAAAACAAGTAAATATTGTATCACTTGCATTAACGCCTGTACCCCCAGCATATTCCTAAAGCCCAGTAGATACATTTGATTAACCTGACTAGACAGGCTTCATTGATTTACAGTTTGGCATCGACTTTAATCCTCAGTCAATATATCCAGTTACGATGGATCTAGTAAGTATCGGAGGATTAACAATGACAATTGGCTATTTTCCATGGTAGAAGAGGTTTAATGAAAAAGCTTCAAGGTATTAAATCTCTTTTATGAAGTCTTTTTTGCTATCACAGAATTAGGAACTGCGGCTAAGGCGGGAAGCATTTTTTTATGTTTTCTTTGCTATTTTTTATATTTATAATTTGCCATCTTTTATTATTACCTATTTAACTAACTTAGACTTTTACCAAAGAATCTGTATCATTATTGAATTGATCAATTTGAAGAGAAAAAGAAAGAAAGAAAATAATTTATTTGTAATACCTATAAGATCTCAACAGTTTATATTGTATCAGTGTAATCAGCCAGCAAGCAAGCGTAAAAGAGGAAAAAGCACAAATTATTTTTTAATGGGAGCTCACGTTTTCATTTGATATCTTAATTCTATAAGCAAACCTCAAACGTCAGAAAGATTATCCTTCTACTAACAAGTACTTTTGTATTGTAAACTCAGTACAAAAATCTTTAGTCAATAAGAATCATGATTAAGCGATAGCAATCAAGTTGTTTGTTATATCGCCTGTAAAAACGGCCGATCGGTGGCCGTTAATCGCCCGTTAGCGACGCATTATTCACGGGCACGCGTTGCACCGAATCCACCACCCTGTATCACCCCTTGCACAACCATATAACAACAATATCTACTATCTGTTTATTAAACGGCAAATTAAACTTTAATGTCAAATATTTAAAGTCTAAACTTACTTACGATGTATATTCGCAAACACATATCGTTTAACTAATCCAAGCCAATATATTCTCTATTCTCCAATGCATAAAATTAATTCTTTTTTTAAATTTCCCAATACGACTATTTACAGTCGATCTTTGTGATATACAGCCTAATTGGACGTATTAATAAGGACTCTAGTAGTTCAGCTTAAAGTGCAAAATCTGTATTTGAAGAGCATGGTGCAAATTATTGATATAATAGCATTTATTATGCCAATATCAACGGACACAGTTGCATTCGACAATTAATTATTTGTAAACAATACCGGAGGTCGTGCACAGGCATAAATAGCCTCGTTGCTTTCAATATAGGCATTTGATCCAATATTGATGTTGAATTCTGTTTGCGCAATGTTATTAGGCAGCATTTTGTATTCCTTATGTAACAAATCATTAGCTTATTGTCGTTTTATTACAGCTAATTATGGATTTGTGGTTTTGTGTATGGCAACCATATTCACAGTTTGACAATTTTAGCGCAAATTTTAATCGATTTTAATTATTATTACAGATGGTATTAGAATAGTTCTAAATTGTATTTCACTTTTAATCCTTCTCAATAAAGCTAGAAATCATACGTACAATTCACAGACTATCTTAAACTATCATAGAGGCCACGTTACCTCCGAGATTTTAGCTCTGTAATAAGAATAGTTTTAAGAAATCAGTTTGTAAAAATCCCTTTAAAATAGAAAAATTGAAATTTCATTTCAGATAGTTTACGAACAGTTATTTTCAGTCGAATTTGTCGTGAAGTGCGTAGCGGACTGTTCGATGAAGTAGAAGGCTTCCACTCGGCCGAGCGTGAAGATACCGCGATAATGCGCTCGCTCCACTACCTCACTATGCTAGTGCGTGCACCCTTTTGTTGTTCGACAATCATTGGCTGCCGAGTCGATTTTCGATACTATTTATCAGGTGAAATGCTGAAAACACTATTTCATTTTTATTTGCGTATAAAGTTCTAACATTAGATTTACCATATTTTTTTCTGTAGGTGACCGGCTATAGA
This sequence comes from Apomyelois bistriatella, assembly GCA_947044815.1. Lineage (NCBI taxonomy): Eukaryota > Metazoa > Arthropoda > Insecta > Lepidoptera > Pyralidae > Apomyelois > Apomyelois bistriatella. Next base: position 8,975,226 of record OX345693.1, read on the forward strand.
CCATTTGCTCTCTTCCCGTGAAGTTGGTGTCTTGAGAGGTTTAAAAAGGAATAACTAACAGAGGTTTTAATTATCCTAAGGAGGGTTGAGTTGACGTCATACAGGTCCGGTTAGATAAATATTTTCTATATTTTAAGTATCTCACGAAGGGAAAAAACATGTTAAAATGTGCCCCGGGCTAGAAGTTTTGAATTTCGCTAGGGAAGCAATCGGGAAAATGCTAGGATGATCATCTGCCATACTTCTTCAACACAGTGCTTTCTCGGTAACATCACAATCCGTATCGCGTTGGAGCCTAGGGTCATCTGGCATTATTTTAAGTTACGTACCTGATATCACCTCTCCTTGGAAATATGTTGTTTCAAAATTTTTATATTCATCTTTATTTCAATAAATTCTGTGATACATCGAAGTTATTTTATTTAGCGGGTTTTAATTATGTCATCTCCTTTATTTATGTCAAACGCTGATTCAACCCGTTGTCGGAGACACATCTGTCGCGTTCAAAACTCCCAAAGTCCTCGAAGTGAATACAGTCAAAATGAATATTTATAAAGGCGTCAACTGTTAATCCGGTATTGTTACAATTTTCGCTTCTCGTGACTGATGATGTCAAGACAAATACCAGGCTCTTATGGTTAGTGTACACTGTAAGATAATCGTGAAAATTTAAAAGTTTTGTATTTGTTACTATATTTTTAATTGTATTATTTTCATCTTATTTTAGATAGAATACATACAATACAATGTTGAAAGTTTTTCATTTTGTAAGATTTATTTATATCTTTTTTAATATGTTCAAAAATATGCAAAATATATAATATACATAAAAGAATCAGTCAATCTCGTTCTCTATGTTGCCCACTGTATATTGCCTTAAAATATACTTCTATTTCTGTAAATTTTACAGAATTTAGAAAAATTTTAAGTAAAAAAACTACAAATATTATCTAAGCTAGCGAACAATTAGCACGACAAAACAGAAAAACTGCACAAGCGGGCAAAGCGTAGCGTCAAGTCGCATCGCTTAAATTGTATTATCTACATGCATACATATAGTCACGTCTTTATCCCATATGGGGTAGACAGAGCCTAGGGTCATAAGATCTTAGACCACGTTTAGCATAATGATAGTTTAAACAGGAAATAAATAGTGATGGGTTGCTAGCCGCATCGCCTATGTCATGATTCCTCCATTCGCCGATTCCCTCAGTCGACTTTTACGACTTGCGCGGGAAGAGAAGCAGCTAGTACATTTTATGTTTTTCTATTTCTTCCAGACCAGCATGGAAGGTACTACTTCATATAATTAATATAAATAATCAAAGTCGCACCGTCTTGAATAGCGTAAGTGCGTTTTGTTCTTAAGTTTGTCAGCTCGAGTGTACAGCTACCAAAGGCGGCGTGTTCATCCAAGGAATTAAGTAACAAAAGGCTTAAGTTGGCCTAGCGCCTGTTTATTTCGGCGATCATATTAAAGATCTCGACTTACCATCTGACGGCTGCCGTCGCTCTCAGGCTAAGTCTGCTTTTAACAATGTGGAAGTTTTCATGATTGAAGTGTTTATGTTGAGGATTTAAACAATCTTTTAATTTGTACCAGACCTCTTTGATTTAGTCTCCTTATGAGCAAAAAATGTTTACCAGTTTGCTGAGATTTTATTTTAAACAATTTATATTCTTAAATATGAAAAAAAGCACTTACATACGTACGTACTTAAATATGAAAATGATTAAATTAATTATCATTTTGAGTCTAAGTATATCGCAAGAGGTAAAAATAAATCCTTCTAACGGTCTGTCGACCGAAAATGTTATCAACAATGTCCGAACCGATAGCGATAACTGAAAAAAAAAACACGTAAAAGTATCCAGTGGCGATGTGTAAGTAGGAATATATGAAAAAGGGCAATTAAAGCAACTTTCTTTCGTCAGAAGCAAATATGTGTGTTCATTAGAGATTAAAGTGTGAAATACAGGATGTTATGAAACTACAAACAGCGCGCAACATTGTCACAGGTTGTCTTAATACAGGCTGAAGTTACGGCCGGCAATAAAACGTACCGTTATGAATGGACACACTAAATCATGGCAACACTTGCAGTTAAGGAGATATCCGCTCCGGGATACATCTTAATTACTTTATAACTGCTGTATATGTTCAGTTGAGCTAGATATACAAATCGGGAGCTTGGTGGATGCCTTGGACATGCCTGAGTTATTCGTTAATAAAACATTAAAAGCCTTTATTGGTTTAATTTTTAGTGCTACTAGCGATTTCGTTCAGATTTTCCAATGAAAGTTTACCAAAGCTTAGAATCGTAGACTTAAAATGGTGTACATATTTTTATATCTATGGAAAACCACTGAATTTAGTAGAAACGTATGTAATAGGGTTTTCCGAAGAATTTGGGTTTACTAGTATTTATTTCCATTTAATATTGAATGTAAAACGAAAAACATATCAAATGCCAAAAACAAATACTACAAAGTACTTTGCCAATAAATTGATGAAACAAACAATACATATTTCGCTAGTTTTCAGCCGATTGTTAATTTTATAACGCGGAAACGGAAGCAGACTGCGTTATTATTTTCATAACGATTCAATGTATGTATTGTTAAAATTTAATATGATTGTTTCTGAGGGTTACTTCCGGGCGTGGGGTTCAACAATATGTATTATTTTCACTACAAATTAATTATTCCCTTTTTATTTAAGACAGAGGCTTGTTTATAAAACCAACATTTTTTTTAAATGATCTACTGAAAAATAATCTACTAGTTCAATTCATTTGTGCTGGATCGACTGTCATTCGAGCATCTAGTTCTCAGATCTAGTAGGTGCATCCACCTAGAGCAGCCTAAGCCTAGGTTTAACGTGGAGTAAGACATCTCTTTCTCTACGCTGTTGCTGCTACCACTACCGCTTCGGTTGTCAAACCGTAACGACCTAAATATTGGTTTACACCTGGTCCAGTAGTAAGCCCATAAATGTAGTTTATTAATTGTCTTGAAGCGTGTAAACAATATATTTATTTATTTATTAAAAATCATATTTTTTTATCTTTCAGTTTTGATATCATTGCTATACATTTTAATGCAATACATTTTACTTAACACAGTACCTATCAGCCTAAGAAACCAAACGTGTCAGCGATTCAAGATGTGGGCAAACTGTGTCTGACGTAGATGGATGTCGTTCCACCCTGCTGTGTGACCTGGGGTTTAGCGTCATAGATCTACTATTTGAATAGACACGGCAAGTCTTGTGTCTGTTAGTTGCCAGTTTAGCGTATAGTGTGTCACCTAAATAAAATATACTGATCAAGTCAGATTCATATTCGCGCACCAAGAGTTTCAAAGCAACAAGCCTTACTTTTTGAGACTGCAAAAATAGCTTTTATTACCTATAAAAATTACATTTACTGAAAATTTCTAGTCTTGAAAAGGCTTAGCAACAGAGTCATAGTTACATGCTATAAAAATTACGGAATTGTAAATGCATTTTTGGTTACTTCAAAACATAAGCACTTATGGTATGATCTACGAGTAAGTAGTAATAAATACAGGTAATTTGATGATAAGGAAGTAGGATGTAATCCATTTTTTTAAAGCAAATTACCTAACATGATTGGGAGTGGGACACCAAAGGGACAAGATGGGACACTCGCTAAGTGAGTGATCACTGGGCGGTGCGCAGTCGTCCTCTTTGTGAAGTAATGTCGTGTTATCATGTATGATGGGTGTCTTGAGATTTATTAAGTTAGAAGCAATTGTTTGTGTCTTACTTTATATTATATACATATGGCGATAGCTTAGCTACCCAAACAGGATCTCTAACACCAAACTGGCGAAGCTTCGTTGGCTCGGAGAGGATAGAAGAAGATAAGATAGGCAAAAGAGTATTCACAGGTCACTGTTGTATATATTTATGTGCAAGAAAGTGAAATAGTAATACATAAACAATCTGTAAACAAATTGGAAACAACTAAACAAAGTATGCGTGAAAATCGAACCTATGACTTTCGGGTAATCATGGGTAGGTAACGACTACCTTTTACTAGATGATAGCCGCATTGCCAAGTACCTAAGTCAGATACCTTACCTTCGGGCTAAGAAAATCTATCACCATTTAATCTACATGAGTAGATGAAGTACAAAATTCATCATCAAATCAACTTTTAGATCTGCAATATTTTATAGACCATTAAACCAACTCATCGTCCGACCGATCTTCAAATCAGTGTGGGCAGGTGACGGCAGTTCGCGTAGGGACCAAGTGGCGTAAATAATTGATAAATTGCCACTGAGCTCCCCGAAGTGACCGAGCCCGACCCAAACTTCGAATTTACGACCGTTTAATTGTAGCTTAATTCCCGAACTAGTCTTAGCTCTGTAAAATATAGTTTGTCTGCGATGTTTGTCTGATTTAGAGGCAGCTTTTATGCGTATATTACTATCTATCTTACATTTTAGAGCGATCGCTTTCGTCAGTATAGTCCTTACCAAAGATGATTTTTTTATCTTGCGCTAGCCTTTTCACATCCTGATACAACAAGATTTACGCTTAATTTGTTCTTTTTGGTCTTTTTCTTATTCGTTCGTTTAATAATATCTACATTTATATAATAAAATATATATTTTTGTTGACAGACAATCAAGTTGATTAATCATGCCACGTTCCATGTAGCTCTGGAGGTTTTTTTATTAGCAAAGATTTTATTTAAATATATAAAAAACTACTTAAAACCAATAAAAATTTCCTTACATACCCAATATGCAACCTCCAAACAATACTAGATTTTAAACCTTTAGGTATATTTACACTAGTCATTATTGGCAAACCATTATTTAGACCAAAACTATTCTCCGTGGCTTAATAACTTCCTATAATTTATACACTGAACTAAAAGCAACTTAGAGGCGAACAACTACTAATCATATTATCCTTATTAATTACTTCCCCAGGCGTTGCTATTGCCGAATGAAAATGTATGGTGGAAACTTGAGGAGGGCTGCACTGTATTGTGAATCTGCAAAGTTCGGGTTGTGACTGTGACGTGATATGAGTGTGAATGTGGCTTATTATTATTTGAAAAATGTACGTAGTGTTTGATTATTTTTCAAAGTCGGCTTTACCTAATAAATTTTAGTCTTTGTAGCTTAGCGGTTAGAGCAAAAATACATTTACTTACTTAAAATTTCGTACAAGAATCCAAAAAACATACAAAATTCTGTAATGAAGTTCCACATAAAGGTCTGTTGTGAAGTCTTCTGTTTGTATAGCTACAAGTATTAATTTTCTTTTAATCCTTACTAAAATCTAATCACTAGTCATTACATCTTAATCTTAATCGTAATCTTTAATCATTACTATTTAATTAGTTACTACATAACAAAACATAGGTATATCTCCTTATCACATTTGGACGATTGCATTTAAACAAATTTTTGTTTGTTTTTCGATACCTGAAACAGCAAAGCTCTTAATAGCCCTTTCAATTTAGAAGCGAGGCAGCCTGCTCATATGAGGTTTCGAGGGAAAATAGCTGAAACCACAGGTAGGGATCTGGATTACAGCAAATTTACCAATGGTTACGTTGTAAATTGAACCCGTCAGTCTGCGGTTTAATAACTGCTAGCTGCAACTATCACATGCATACAGAACCACTGTATTTCACGCTGATTTAATTATGACCTTTGACGGCGCCCGATGGATGCTCGGATTTATTAAAAAACGCTTCACCAGTTTTAATTAAAATACCATATAGGTTAAAACGCCAAATTTAATTTTGATCAAATATTTTATCGTGTTTAAAAGAGTATTCATTATTGTGGAATTATTGATGATTCTTAATGATTTGGTGGTTTTACAGTGCGGATAATCGTCTTTCACTGAATCCACGTTTTGGCTGCTACTTTATTGTTGTTAAAGATAAATGTATATTTTATGTTCAAGCAAGACCAAATGATGATTTACACCCATATTCTTAAACGTTGCCTCATAGGTCGCCTCCACTCAAACTCATTCGAGGACGACTCAAGGAAATCCTCCAACCTTCCTTGAAAATGGTATTCTTGATTGTTTCCTTGAGGAAACTCCAATGAGGATGAGTCAAGGAGTGACGTTCCGTTTCATTTCTGTATGTTGGTAAACTGCTTAAGTTTTTGACGTAAAGAGAATTTTTGACAAAGTTTCTTTATGAATTTTAGTTTACTGGCATAGATTTATTATAAAACAACAAAATACTTAATACACAAAGAACTTATTATAATAGGTACAAGTTCTTTTAAATCTGGTCCTCAATAAAAGCACCTACTTTTCGTTAAACGAAACGTTCGAGGCTTCCTCCGTTCCTCACCTCCATTGAGTAATTTCCTTAAGGTGAGGAAGCTAGTGTCAACTATGAATACCATTGAGGTCGAGTGAGGATGAGTGGAGTTTGAGGAAACGTTTGAGGATATGGGTGTTAATCTCACAATTTAAAATCTTCATATAATTGTAAGATTTTTAAAATCTTCTGTCTTCTTTCATCTAAAATGAATTTCCAATTGCATGGTCGCCCTTTTGTACCTATATTTTCTTCTTCGTATTGCGTTATGTACCATTTTGCCGTGGTAATTGTTGACTAATTCTATCCGTTTAGATAGTTTGTTGTGTTTGATCGTTTGTAGGCTTATCCAACCCTATTTGATGAACATCGCTAAGGCCTGATCTCTTTCAGTAGATGCATCTTGGTTATATTTTAAGCGCAATTTTCAAAGTAAGTAGGTGTACTCAGAAGAATTTAAATGTTTTTATTTTCTGGGAAAAAAGGCTGGTAGGAGTCGGTAAAATTTCAACCCTCACAAATTCTAGCGAGTATACAACACGTACATCTTAAAATATATATACCTATCTATATATGCCTAGTTTCCGAGGTTTTTACACTTAAAAAAAAAACAGAATCGGTAGTCCAACTAAAAGTACAGTCATCTATATAAATGCAGCTCCATTCCTAATGAGTAGCCGCGAGTGTCCGCGGCGGTCGCAAGGCATGCGTGAAGCCCTGCCGGTGACGGGCGGCGGGCGCCCGGCGCGAATATTAATTTACCAGCACATCGCCATCTCAGATGCAGATGCACGCAAATTATACGGACTGCCTCTGTGATTGACTTCTTCCAGTAGTGAACTGTAATTGTTTTAGCAAGAATTATTGTTTCACTTTTCTTTTGGTTATTGATCTGAGTACCTGTTTGGGAAATAAGCTTTAGTAAGGGCTATCGTCAACTCATTTATTTTGATTAAATATTGTATGATGTGTAAATTAGATCTAAAATATGCAAGTCAAGGCAATGTTATAAAAATATACTATTTTCGACGTATTTTCTTGCATTGCCGAACTAAAATAAAAATTTACTCGTGACTGCAACTTCTTGCACAAAGTTACCTAGAATGGATGCAAAACAATCAAGTATCCATTTTTATATTTTATTTTTAGCGAATAAAAATGCATTTAAAAAAATCTTTCCAGTTGTATACCTATATAAAAAGATACATAATTTCAGGCCAACCTAAATGATACCAATCAAAAGCAAATTTAAATGATATTTGTATTAGTTTTGCCCTTAAAATTATAAATTCCAGGTTGACACAGAGGGCTTGAACAATACTGATACGGAATAAATTTTCAACTTAATTTAACTAGACAAACACAAAGGGCTGTAGGAAAGGGACCAACTTAATATCAATATGGAGGTGGAAACTAATGATAAGGTAGTTTGTGTAATATTCATAGAGATCTTTTTGTTTTCTGCGACCCTTGATATTTTATGTCCGTTTACATAATTATTTGTAAGAATTAAACGCATCAGCTCACATACGCTTAGTGATACACAAGTATTTTTAAAATAGCCACTGTATGACATACTAAGTATGATATTTATATACATATAAATTTACATATAAATTTAAAAACTATTTACGTGGTCCGTAAATAAATATTGATTAATGGGTTTCTCAATAGAGAAACCCGTTGATCAATATTAATTTAATAACAGAAATCAAGAGGGTTCTATTTTTATATATTTACACCGTAGCACTCAGATTCTGATCATAAGCCGAATTACCCACGGATTAATTATTTATTAAGAAGCTCTCTTATTTTTTTAACACGAAAATAATACGTATTGTATGGAAATTACTACATCGAAATTTTGTCGGGACAGGCGGCGCGCGCGTAGCGTCGGCCGATTTCGCGGTTGACTGTACGCCCGCATCTGTCGCTCTCGCGTCATTTTCACTGACAAACTCTACCCGTGAAATTTTAATAAAATTATCTACTTATTCGACAAATTGCCTTTTAATTACGATGAATATTATTAAGTTATTTTGATAAATGAATGATATTTATAAGAAACTAGCTGTGCCTGTAACCTCGTCCGCGTGTAATTAAAAAAAAAGTTTATGTTAAGTTCAGTTGTTTTTTTTAGGTTTATAATAAGGTATTGTATTTTAAACATCCTAATTACCATTTCAGCCGCAGGCTGTCCACTGCTGGACATAGGCCTCCCAAGGATTTCCAAAATGACCGGTTGCAAGCAGCCTGCATCCAGCGCCTACCTGCGACCTGTTTCGGGTATTTAAATAATGTATTAATGCATAATTAATATTAATCCAACTTGGATTATTTTTATACTTAAATATAAAATTGTTGAGATAATAGAAAACTGGAAAGCCATTGATCAGAATAGATCACAGCGCTTTTTCGTTTCAGAGGTCAAGATCCCCTTTCAGTGCTGAGCCAGTGGATGGAGCAAGTAGCATTTTTGTCGTTGCCGTTATTTTGCGTTTAATATTTCTCCAAATTTGAATGTCTCGCAGTGATTTAATTACATCAGTTAGTTATTATATTATAGCATTTGGTTCCTTCTTCGTCCGAGCGTATTTCCCGACTGCATCCACTGTTCGAGTTTTAGTGCCTTTCAGTCATGATCCTGATTTGGCGATGTGCAATGGAGCGACTGCCGTCTGACCTCTGTAACCCTTTTTACAGAGAAACTAGATCAATAGGAACAATATTTGGGTGTATGTATAAGAGGCAACACTGCCAGATGATTCAGGCTGCCTAAATGCATTTGACATAGTCTAAAGCTATCATTACGAACACGCGCGTCCCGCTAGGCTATCGGCCTCCATTATACCTTTTGTTTAATAAGACATAAAATCAGTTCCACTTCAATTTATTTTGTAATTGGCTTAGAAACAACATTAATTCACGTTTAAGTAAGTTTGTTTAAACAAAACATCTGCAGAATGTTCTTGGCCATCAATTGTCAAAACGACAGTATAAATTAAAGTGCCCCGGGCGGGGGCGGCCGAGATTAATGTTAGTATTAATCGAGTGACCACCGCAACCGGCCGCTTCCGTTTGGGAACAACATTTTCCGACCGGTTTGCATATGTAGGGTTTATTTTAGTTGCGTTTTGCTTTTCTTTTGATATAAATAAAAAAAGAATTGCGATACAACAAAGTAAACATTAACGAATTATCACATGTATTTGTTTTATATACTAAAATAGATTCATCTGCGGCTTCGTAAATATGATTGTTTATATACGAGGCCTAATTTTATTTGTAGTAATAATGTCTACATAATTTAATATAAAAAATGTATTATAAATAATAGATCGCTATCTAAATACACCTGGCAGCTTAGCTACAATAACTTTATTGTGGATAGCCATCTATATTGATAAGTTGAATGTGGACAAGTTACAATATGGTTATTTTAATATCGAGCTACAATATTCCAAAATGATGTATATCTCTAGCTTACATATCATGACCGGACATCGTTAGGTAGAGCTGAGAAATACCATAGCGAGCACCGCCTGCGTAGGTGACCGCCAATTAAACTAACTGGTTTATCTTGCTCGCCACCTTCAGGCAAGGAGCTTCTCGAACACGGACACTCATTCTGGATAGTTAGAATATGTCAAATCATTAATAATATATAAGAAAATTTATTTTTGCTCATACTTGTTATGCTGCAGGCTGAGAGCTGGCTGGAAAAAGTTTAAAACAAGAAGTTAATTATTTTGAATAGTAGTAAAAATGCTCTTAAAACCAAATGAGCAGCACAAAGGTAATTACAAAAGCGTTTATACAGCTGTGTGAACTTATCTCACATTGGACTATCACATCGACAATGGCGTAATGTAATTTAATTTCCTCTGTCCCTATTTTATCGCTGGATTATTTGATCAAAGGGCTAATCGAGTCCACATACCTACAGTTTAGCCAAAGATAAACTTGCGACATGCGGGCTACTGTGCGTGTTTAACTAATGACCGACTCATGGGGGTATTGGGGGGTGGGGCGGGATGCAATGGTGACAGAATAGTGAGTTTATAGAAGATTATGATTTAGTTTTAGTATGAGAAGTATTTCTTCTTACAAGTATTTTCAGAAACGATTTACTTAATCCCTTTATCTTTAAACTGGCCCTTATTTAAATGTTACTGCACAATTCTGAGATTTTTCAATAAAAATTTAAAAATTTAATTTAAAAAAAAACTACCCCCTTTTATGAATTGCAGCCATCAGCCTTATGTGTTTTGCAAAAGTCAATAGTAACCGCACGCTCTGGTGAAGAAGTTTATTTGTCTTTGTTACGTTTTCTTTAAGTTTTTCTTTTTTTTCAGATGAAGAGGCAATTCTAACAATTTTTCGAAATGTTTTTTTAAGAATTTTTGGAGTATGTGACGGGAGCGATAGTGTTTATATGCTCGACCGCCACAAAGGGAAGATCTTCCGGCCAGGCTGGGGTGTTATGCCTGGGGAACCGCGGCTCCAACGATGTCTTGTCGGAGATTGTATTTATGCTCCAATCCGTAGAAACTTTGCAAGCGCGATTTAGACTTTCATAGTAATTTGCCATCTTGTATGCAATTCTGAGATTGTTGCTTTTAACGCCATCTGTGGTGCGTCTTTGTAGATATTGTTGTGGCACTAGTGTCGCCACAGGACTCCCTTCCAAGACCGAAGGTCTGATAAATCTTCATGCGCAGTCTGTGCTTATGATGTTAGCTTGCAAGTGCCAGTTGCTAGTGTCGCCACAAATTTATTATTAATATTTATTGAATTTTGGATTGATTATTTCTTTAATTTTTTGACATTATGGGTTTAAGAAACCTGAAAACAATGAATTAATTTTATTCATGAAATGTTTTAGAGACTTGTCATAAGTGAGGTCTAGAGGCGTGTGAAGTCGGTAGCCTCGTCATTTTGGAGAGTGGGGTCCAGCGATATCATTAGCCACAGATGCCGCTGGCCGCCGGCGGTATAAATACATTAAGTGCGCCGTCAAACTGTTAAAGCCCAAGCTTTGGACGTTCGGTGGATTTCAGAAAGACTCTTGCTTATGTTATCATTTTTAGTTTATCAATACTCTTAATAAATGCACAGTATTAACTTTTGTTTTAGTACAATAAAGTTAATACAAACAAACAAATATAAAACTTTGGATTTTTAAGCATGTCTTAGATATAAAGTATATAAACTTAAAGGTAGAATGAAATGAATAAATTGCTAGGCACATTATTTCAAAATTTTCAGATAATACAAGGAAATAAGTAAATTCAAAACTTAGCGCTTTCGTTTTCTGCTTTATTTGTATTTTATTAGATATCCAAAACACTAACCAGGGTGTGAATTATACATAGGATATAAATTTTACTAATTAATTATATTATATCGTCATATTAAAAAGTTTCTATTGTCACTTGTGTCCCGAATAATTGAGTATTAAGTAAGTGTTTATATTAAGAAAAAAGCATACGAAGCAGATATATTTCAATACATTGCTCTTTATCAATAAGAAACTATTACTGTCACCAAGTTCATAACTTGTCACACCCTATCGGCAGTTAGTGAGCGGACCGTATGCATCGAAATCAATAAACAATGAAAAACAGCGGCCGGCAAGGAATATGGCGTCATAAAATTCTATAAACCCAATAAAATTCGTGCTCGGCGTTAGAACGTCCACATAAAATCTCAAAGTACATAAACATATCATAAGAGGGGCTAAAGTTATCCACACAAAGAGTTTTTCTTAGGGATAAGCGCGGTTTCCACAGATGGTTATTTTATACAGTGACTAAAGTTAACGTTGGTTTTTAGTATTCGTAGGCCTCGTAGCTGTGCTACGACTGCTACGAGTGTACAGTTGTGAATGGTATTGTAAGCCTTCTCGTAATAGGGTTCTTACATAATAATGCTGCGTTTTGTATATGTTTACCGTACTGAATTTAAGAGAGAATTTAGTGAACATAAAAATCTGGAATACTTAGGCGTTAAGGGGCGGCGGGTTATGACTTGAGTGAATTAGGAATGTTTAAATGGCTTCATAGTGTTTTGAAAGGATTGATACGGTATCCTATATAACCTACAGTAAAATATTGTAAATTTTTCCTCGGGAACTTCTTATTTCATTTTATTTATTTTATTCTTTAAAAGTTTGTGTGTGTTGTGGTGGTTTATAGCAGTTTAATGTTTTGCATATTTTGTTATTAGGTAAAATATTAAAAAATACATGTTTACGTAAGTTATTTTTAAACATTTACATACTTAATGAATTATAAATATAAAAATAATGTATTGTAATATGAAGCTCTACGAATAAAAAATTGTCTCATCAGAATGAGGAAAAAATCAGTCAAAAACCTAGCGGCAACAACGGTCGTGGATATAAAACATCATAAAGAGTTGATAACTCGCTTTATTTACTGCAGCCATCCCTCCTCGTTTATTGCGATATAAATCGGCAAGTAGATATGATTTATCTGCTCATCACTCCTAGTTAGACCCCGTTTCTCTTTATTGCCTTATGAACATTACTATGTTACCATTTGTTACAAAGTTTTTTAAGATAATTCTCAAAAAATCACACCTTGGAATCTAGTAACACTGACAGAACTAGATATAAAAAAAATAAAGATAATTTCTAAACTTATAAAACTGACATAACTAGATATAAAAGAAATACAGATCAATTCTAACCTTTTTTTTCAAGTTAGATAACAATACTACGCTAAGAGGTAAAAACAAAATGAATTGAAAGTGCAACTTAATTTTATAAGCTTTGGAAACATTTTAGCGATTTTGGGGCATCAAAAAGACTTTACTCGTAAGTCTGAGAAATTTTTCATTAAACCTAGAACAAAAACTAAATCAAACTATTAGTAATTTAGTAAAAAACAATATTATCTAATACCTAAGTGTACAATTTAGGAATGCCATTTTCTATTTTCTACAAGCCTATAACAGTTCAACGATACTCAACAGACTAGGTTGAAGCAACCTTTTGCCACTATAATACATCAAAAACTTCACAACAAACATACTACACTAGGCCTTAACAGCTCGGTCAACCATCTAACATATTTCCATACTCGGGGGACAGTCACCCTTTAAATGACGTCGGTACTACAAAATTGAAATGGATCGGATTCGAGAGTTCATCCATCACGATGTTTGTCCCATATCTAATGCTTTTTAGGGTTCGTTATCACGGAATTAACCACAGAACCTCTTTAGGAGTTTGACCCTGTTAAATTAGGCTAGGCAAACTTTTTTTACAAAAATAAAAATTAAATGAAAAGGATACGAGTTATCATCACTTCACTACATAGTATAAATCAAAGTCGCTCTCTCTGTCTCTATGTCCCTTTGTATGCTTAAATCTTTTTTTTTATAGATAGAGTGATTCAAGAGGAAGGTTTTTATGCCCATGATTTAGCATATAACCATATTGTAATTGACAAATTTCCTGAAATATGGGATGTGGTGCGAGAATATAAGAAGGAAGGGCGTGAAATATCAAGTGATAGAAAACGTGTGCAGAACCCTCAGAAAAAAAGTACTTGCCCACGTCCAGTTTTTTAATAATTCCGTCCAGTGCGGCCCCTCATTAGACTCAGAAGATCGAGTGCCGATTGTTCGATGACACTTGACAGTTCTCGATGTAATCGAATAATGGCGAGACGGTGAATGGAATCTGTCATTTCAGCCATGAAATGTGAAGTCAAAGAGAATGGAGATGATAAATTTTAATGTATTATTGGCGGGAATGTATTTTTATTTCTTTTTGAATTCACGAAACGAGAGATTGACTTCAGACTACAAAGCCGTTAGTTAGTCTGTTTAATATTTTGATTCTATATGAAATTTATAACAGAAGTAGGAACATTTACCTAAACACAGTACACACACAGAACATAATTGTAATCAGGTTGTATAAATAACTGTATGGCATATAGCATAAGAATAGACAACCCCTTTTTCCTCGTGGATGTCTTGAAAGGCAGCTGAGAAACAGAGATATTAATTTTGCGTTCATAAACTAGATTTTGATAAATTTCTGAAGGTTTAACAAAATACTTATCTTTAAAATCTTAATATACCTGCACTACCTCAATAAAGATATTATTTAAGCCTTAACAAAAAGAACAGTGTTATATTAAACATATAACAATGTAATAAGTAGACATTCCCATATTTTCATACCCGATTCACATTTAAAACTATTCAACTAACAATTTCAGCGATGTCCTTTGTTTTAGCAGCACAAATATATCATTTGGATGTCATAAGCGGAAAGTAAGACAATAAAGGAGCGGAGCCAGGAATGCAGAAGGGGAAAACAAAACAGCCACTGACCGCCATAAACAACGGCCAACTATGTGTGCGGTCACCTTTATATTTCATGCAAATTCACCGCGCCGTCGTAAGGAAACAGTTTTATGGGGTAAATGGTTAATGTAATAAACGGTTTATTTTCTTGCTAAGTTGTTCTTCTTAATCTGTAAACAAAATAAATATTCAAACAAATGTTTAGTGTTTATGTCAGCGTTATTCACAGTTTTACGTCTCAGCTGATTGCTTCATTTAATCACTGATCTGCCTTTGTGGCTGTATGGTCTAGTGGCGTTTACTTGAAAACCAATGCTTTTATGCTTGGTTTCCACGGAAAGTATACTTTGTTAAATCGTTCGGAATTCTGACACCAGGATGTGCTTAAATTAATAAAATTTTCACTGCGCACGGATTTCTGCAACCTTGGTTGTAAGATGATTCGAAAGCATTCCCTTTATAGCGACCTCGAGCCAATTTATTTTTCATAATCTGCACGAATGTGAAAAAATATTAACGACTACACATAATAATGATTACACAAAACAAAATTTTATCAGACTCTGAGCCAATATGTAAATAATAAAGCACCAACAAATCATAATATCACTTACATAACCCTATTTTGGTAGCGTAAAAACTCTTATCTAGACACGCATCATCGAACGCTGTGTATATCGCCGTAAATGTTACAAATAACGTCGAAATGTCGCGTCATTAAATAATATAGCCGAGATAAGTGCAGATTAATGTGGTTTTTATATCGCAGGATCGATCCGCGTTTGAAACTCCCCCTTGGCGCATTAAAAACGCGATGTATACGATCCTAAATTATGATATCTGCTGATAGAATATTCTAAACACCAAATCGAAAATAAAATGTGTTATCTTAAACGTATTTATGTAAATTGAGACAAATCGAATACAATTTTTTTGTTGATTGTAACAATGTAAAAAAGGCAAAATGATACTAGATATTTGTGATTTTAGTTGAACATAAAAGGTGTATTATTAAAAGGTCAGAAGCCAAATACGGTATATTGTAAGAAATAGGAAACAATTCAAGTTGTGATCGCTTAAAAATGTTCACGGTACATTCGAGTTACTCGTACAGTACAATCCAGAAGTATTTGATGTCGCAATCGTATTTCAAATCGTATGAAAAAGTTTGCCCCACCTACGTAAATAATATTGGAAGGGCAAGCATCTGTGCTGAAATCACCCGGTCACTAGAATATTGTTTTCACTATATTAGATACGTGCTCGCAATTTTTAAGAGCGAAAAAATTCCATTTCCACTGAGTTCTGACGTTGGCCACATTTGATACACACAGAGTGTATATTCCTTTTTACAGTGTTGTAAAGGAACGTTATTGGAAAGTTTTACGATTCGATTTACATGCGATATTGAAATATTCACTCTCGGATTAATATTTTTAGTGGTTACCAATGAAACTATTTCATATTGCTGTTTGTTATACGAATATCGAGATTTTTCACGAATTCATTTTATTGTTATTTGTGCTGGAATCAAATATCTGGATTTTTTGATCATTGAATTTAAAAACGTTATAAGTATTATTTTCTCTCTTATTGGGTTACCTTTGATGAAAAGGATTTTTGACAATATATATGTACCTATACATAAAAAATCATCGCTCAACGTTCAAAAATTTATCAATTGTTTGTTACAATTCTATAATAAACATAACCTATATCCATTGAATAGGCAAATGTTTATGGGACACGTTTCCGCCACGTCAGCAACTAGTGACGGCTCTTCAACTCATTGATTCATTCCCACAGGAAATTAACACTGCGATAGCGGTGCCGTTGTCTTTGTATTGTCTTAGAAATGATGAAGGCAGCGCCTAAATGGAGAATAGTTAGACAATCGGGGACTGAGATGTGTCTGAATATATTCAAATCCCAGTCTCCCATGTAGATTAGGTTTGCATGTGTTGCACTGCGTAAGTGATTTATCAAGTATCTTAGACATAGAATTAAATTGGCTGCCATTTGGAAATCAATGATTTTAGTAATTCTCTAACACGTATTGCATTTATAAGCAAGATATTAGGCACGGTAATTTTACAGAACACTAACTAAAGAAAGATTTATATGAAAACACAAAAGCTTTGTGTAAAAATATAAAGTATTTATTCACATTGTATTAGAACTTATATTGGCAGATTCATTTCGACAAATAATTTGTATTGGTGCAACCATTAATTTGGACTGCTTGTCCAAAGTTTTGGACAAATTAGGGTTGATTATGTTGTTGCTAAACTGAAATCAATATTGCGGCTGGATTGTTTATTTAATGTTAGCTTGTTATAACTTGTTGTGTTTTAGTTTGGTCGGTTTAACTTAGTCAACTATTTGAAATCTGTCTACAACAACGATCGTTGTATGAGTTCTATGTTATTACTAGTGTTATTTATCTATTCCAATTTGTTTTTAATTTCAACATTATATCAAAAAAGAAAAAATAAATAAATTGATCTCTGGCACAAGTACATAGAAGAATACATTTCTGAACTATTTGGGATCTGAACTTTATGTTAAATTTATGTTTTTATTAACTGCGTTAAAAGTACAAACATAGATTTTCCTAAAAACACAATTACCAAAAGAAAATTATATTGATTGTTCATTAAAAACCAAAGAAACGTAGGGAAAACAAACTTGTGAATACAGTGAGTGAAGGAAGTCGTTCCCCTTTGTTCGCTTAGGAAATTCCCGTCTCGCAAGTTGGCCTCCGAAAGAAATTCCCGGACTTTCTTTATTAGCCTTTTGATTCGTGTAACTTCGCAAAGAAAGGGTTCCATTTGATGTCAAACATGCTGTAGTAATTGAGATAATATTTCCTCATATTTGTGTGTTCCTTGCAAACTTTGACAACCCCTTTTATTGTTCCTGTATTGTTATGCTACTTTCGCTTAGTTAGTAGTATTATTTATTTTGTGCTTAAGATTTTAGAGTTAACCGTCAGAATTAATTTTGATCTGCTATGAGTCAGTCGTATTACAGGCATATCCTTGGACTCTATCCCTTAATATACGTTTACAACATTAAAATAGTATTATGCTAGAGCTCTGATTTATATTGTATTGTTTGTTGTCTTTCCAATCCTGAATCCTGAACTATTAAATCAATTTGATGAACCCAGAGACTTGAATACTTTAACCCACCACGCTTTTTTATCACTTCACTATCACTACATAGTATAAAACAAAGTCACTTTCTCTGTCCCCATGTCCCTTTGTATGCTTAAATCTTTAAAACTACGCAAAGGATTTTGATGCGGGTTAATAATAGATAGTGATTCAAGAAAAAGGTTTTTATGCCCATGCGAAGCCGGGGCGAGTTGCTAGTAATGTTATAAAGGCATTTGACAATTAGGTAAAAATAATCATGGAAAATAACAAATTTAGACAATGAAACAGTACAGCTACTACCTAATTCAAATGTAAATACCGGTTAAATTGAGAGCCGTATCTTTGGCAGACAGCAGAAGTCGGGCTTAGTTCGCAACTAAGCGTGATTTAATTTTAAAGCGGGTCGGTTTAGGAATAGCCTCTTAATAAATCTGCTACTTACCCAACGTCCGGGGTTCGAATCCCGGGAGGCGGACGGCTCCGTTTTGAATTAAGTAGTTAGTCTAGCTGACCAGCAGCGGGGTTTGAACGGTAACTTTGGTATCGCAAACAATTTGGAGTGATACATTGGAGTATTTGATATACTTTAGACCCACATGTATGTAGTTTTAAGCTAGATAATGATAACAAGAGCCTCTAATGCATGAACTTGGAGAAATTATGTATCTTGTTTATCGACTCTGAAGTCTGAACTGAATGAATTAAATAAGGTGAAATGTTAACACTTAAGTAATATATTTTTATTATCAAAATTTCTACAGACAAATGCTCAGATTAAGGTACAATATAAAAGTATTAAAAATGTTATTTTGATCTAAATTGGCATAAGAGCTTTTAGATCTTCATCCACATTAAAATGTCATTGTATCTTGTATTATCATGCAAAATAAAGAGTAATAAATGACCTAAAAAAGATAGCAGGTACGAGTTGAATATACAGGCAACTTCCAACCGGTCATTCTGTAGATCCTTAGGGAGGCATATGTCCAGCAAAATAAGACAATCTACATTAATTTGGCCCATAAACTATCTAGGTACCTATTTATTCAAAATCGATTACAAGATATCTCCAAGTTGCAAGCAAAATTAACTAAAATGAAATTTCCTATCGAAACACCGTTACAGACAGTCACGTCTGGGGCCTGGGCACAGGTCGTCAAAGCGAACTAATCCCAACTATGATTAATTCAATTTGGAAGTGGCTCGGCAATGGCAGCCCCGAGCCCGAATCTGTTACTTCAGTCTGCGACGCAACTTGGGAACTTCTTGACAGGTTAAGAATTTGACGTGGTTAACTGTTGGCTAAACGCCGAGTGCAGGACTTATACGTAATGAATTATGAATAGGTTTTGGGGAGCGTGTGTGTATCGAATTAAGTTAATATGTTGGTCAGGACTATTTTAAAAAAGTTTTACTTTTCCTTCGATCAAAAACGTTTCTATGATCTCGACTTCATGATGATTGATTTACATCATCCAACTAATATTATAAACTTGAAACTTTGTATGGATGTTTGTTACTCTTTCGCAGGAAAACGGTTAAACCGGTTTGGCTGAAATTTGGAATGGAGATTGCTTAGACCCTAGAACAACACATAGGTTTATCCCGGAATTCCCACGGGAGCGGAGTCATTGGCAACAGCTAGTGCATCATAAATTATAAATAACAATGTAACGAACTATCAAGCCATACTCAACAGTCACTGACGCCGTCAATAACTAAATCTAACTATTATCTATTATGTGCTAAATCTAACAATATCATAGTTTTGTCTGTCTAATAAAACGCTACATTTTATAATACGCACACGATATATTAATATAATGACTATCTATCTGTATATAGCGTTATATATGAGTATTATCTATAACACTACTTAATTAAAAAGTAAATTAAGTCTGAGGCCGAGAAACGATTTCGAAAAAAGACATGCAGGATCGATTGATCATGTACCCCATGCTTAATAAAAATTGTATTATCTATTCAATTATACAATTAAAATAAATAATAGTTGAATGTAGTAATTTATGTGGACAAAAACACAATAGATCTGTATAAAAGTTTCCTCAAAGATCCGTCTTTGTCATAAATTCGTGCTAGTTATAATTAAATATCATGTAGCGGGTAGAGTACATTAAATTAATGGGCATTAAATAACCAAGGGTCCTGGTCAGCTCGTTTTAACCAGGGGTCGGTCACAAGTGGGAATAGTGCTTAAGTTTTTGATAGTTTGACCGGTTTCGGTATTTACTGGGCAAGTTTAGGGCGAGCTTTCAGTTGAGAAGCCGAGTGGGGAAAACAGTGGTTACGAACTTAAAGGTTTTTGTGTTTACTCTATTGGGATTACTGGAATAATGTACGTAGCTAATTGTATGTATGAATAATTTTATTCTGGAGAAATGGGTTCAGAGTGGACTAAATTTGTTGTGGATCATGGTTTCATAAACCACATAAAATATGGTTTCAGTCAACTGATTTTTTTACATCCATAGCCATATTAATATTATAAATACGTCTGTCTCTCTGTCTGTCTGTCTATTACGCTTTCACGGCTAAACCACTGGACCGATTTTGATGAAATTTGGTATGGAGGTAGTTAAGGGTCAGGGCTCAAAAATAGGTTGCTTTTGTGTGCGATATAACCGAGTCTCACTCAGGCAGAACCACGGGCAACAGCTAATGAGACATAACCCTTTAATTGATTTATTCTTGTTATGCAGTTTCATACTACATATTGCTACTTTGCTTGCTTTGTTAGTTGCTCCCTATACCATAAGCAATATGCCAGTATAAGTCCAGTCTGTATGTGTACAGTACAGCAATATCAGAAATTATAACGTAAAAATAGAAAGACAGGAGGCATTTTTTTCTGTAGGCTGTGTATTTATTTATAGTATAAACTTTATCTATACATATACCTATCCATATATTTTGGGAGCAATTCCCACGATAATGGAAACGAAGCCCACGCGCACGAAGTCGCGGGCTACAGCTAGTTAATAATACCTTAGTATAGATAAGCAACATGTTATTTAAAATCACAATACAAACTGCATTAAGCTAATATGCCACACATTCATTGTTAGCTCGCATTTCTTTAACAGATGTTTCATCTATGTTCTCCTAAATCTATGTTTGCATACATAATAGTAGATGCAAGGAAAACTCGAAGGCACGAGTTGGCCATTCGTCACTCAGCATCGCAGCGTTGCGCCGGCATGCGCTGCATTTCAAACCCCATTCGAAACGTTATACGAGTAGCATTTAAAAATATTTTGAACAGATTTGATTTTTCAAGAAATGTTTTAATCTATATCTATACATTTAATAAAATAGTAAAAATATTTTGTCTTTTACATTTAGTAATTTTGACTGAAATGGATAGAGGGACATTTAAAAGAAATAATAGAAAGAATAAAACAATTTCTTTTTCTGTCTGTCTGTCTGTCTGTCTGTATGATCACGCTTATCTCCGAAAGTACTGAACCGATTTGCTTAAAAAATTCACCAATTGTTTTGTTTTAACTCGGAAGAAATCGGTTTCATTCGGTTTCATCAAAATCGGTTTATGAAAAAAAAAGTTACCTTCATTTGAATGAACTCAAGGCATGTTTGATTTCGAACGAATGCACCAAATTGGTTAATTCTTCTTTTTTGTGTTGGTGAAAACAAAAGAAAAGGGGGATTCGCGGGCTATTCCCGCGGGAATTTCGGGAGCTATTTCCGAAATTCGCACGATAACGGGAACGAAAACCGCGCGCTCGAAGTCACGGGCTACAGCTAGTATTTTTTTTTAAAAGGTTGAATCTCCTGGGTAAACATTTGATTGTTTACTAAACTAAAAACAATTACTTATATTAGAACGCGTTTAGTAATTCACTTTAGATTGCATATACTTAGATTGTTTTGATATCAATCAACTGATAAGTATCAAAGACATTTCAAACATTGATGCTTATAAAAAAACATTTTATTTTCATCAAAAATTTAACGATAGTACAACGCAATATAGTTATTTTTAAAATGAATTTAGAAAAATATGAAGTAGTAAAGGAATATATGCAAGTGTACAGTAAAATATATAATTGGGGAAAATGGATGAGTTTCGGAAGATTTGCAGTTCACGAAAATGTGATTGTGGAGAAATCTTTTCCATCCGTACTTTACAGCATGTTTGTTTTAGTATTTATGAACATTTTTGCTCTGTATATAATGTATACAGGACTGGACAGAAATTACGTAGCGGACCAAGAAGTAATAGTAATGATTATCATAACATTTGTATACGATTGGTGTTTAATAGAAGTAGCATTTTTAAGCCGCCGTTACGGAGCGGAGATTTTACATCGATGTGTCGATATCGATATTTTGCTGGGAGCTCATGAAACCAAATTCATGAGAAGTCGCCTCGCCAGAATTCACTCTATTCTTTTCGTGTGCATCTTTGTTATTGAGTTTATTATTCTGGCCGCAATGTGGATATCTTTTAAAGTCGAAATTGACATGCGTGTAGTTGGAAATATATTTTTTCTGTTTTTATTCTCGATATTACATGATTTCTGTTTTCTACTTAACCAATACGCATTCGTTAGTATGAGAATTAAATATTTAAATATTGCTATTATGAAAAAATCGACTATAAGATTGGAATATTTGCCGAAGATGTTTATGTTTGATGGAGTTTTCTGGAACAGTCACTTCTCGGATTTAATAACCTTTCAAGATAGAAAACGTACAAAACATTATAATGAAGCTTTTAAAAGTATTTTCGAACAACTGACTTGTCTGGAACATTGCTATCGCCGAACTGTAAGTTGTTAACATTCATAACTTTCATTATTCTAACTCAGAATATCACTTATGTTTCCATTAATCATCATGAAATCAAGAATTCCAATAACCTATAAAACATAGGCCAGATAAGTTCGGTAGAGATCACTTTTATTTGCACCCGACTCTACTCTTAAATACACACATTGGAAACCTAACTAACTCCTGAATACTACGCTACTTAATTTTGAGTGTTGCTCGAGTATCATGCTATCGCGCTGAATGTCAACTTTTTGACAGTGACAGCATGATACTTAAGCAATTCTCAAAATTGAGTAGCGTTTGAGTATTCGGGTGTAAGTATTTGTTCTAAGTGAGATTAACAATTTTAATACGTACCTTTTAATGTTATTTTTACCACGAATTCCTCTTTATTTGTTTTTCCTTTATCCCTGAATGTAAAACATTGAAATAAATTAAACATTTTTATTGTTATAGGTTCTGATGGCCTTTGTCGTGGTTTTAGTTAATTCTCTATTGGTCGTTTATATGCTATTCGTTGTAAAGGTAAAATTATTTGTACGGTTTAATTATTACTAATAGTAGACATTTGATAATTGCCAAGTTATTCCTGATCTCTCATTTTAATAAAATATATAAAATCACTAGCATCTACCTACTGATTACGGTAAGGTCTCAAAAGCAAATTTCTTTAATCTGTGTATCCAACAATACCATACAAGGCTATGCTTAAAAAATGCATCACTTAGTTACATGTATGAAGTGCTATTCTTAATAATTTTATTGTTCAAAATCATTCTGCACAATTTTGTAGTAGTTTATTGAATACCTACCTACCATATAAAGTTTAACCTTAAAGAACGCATAGTCATAGTTAGTCGCAGAGGACAAGTATGTGACTTCCGTTTTTGCCATTTGGCTACTGAACCCTAAAATGGATATCTGAGGTAATAAAGGCGTCAAAAATAATTTTATTTCCCATTTCGAAGCCAGCTACGAAATCTAGCTACGAAGCTAGAAATGGGACTAAGGGAATAATATTAACAAAACCACTCTTTTATAGAATAATACATACAAGTTTGTTTCACAGGAATTGAAACTACTGCGTAAATTAATATTTATATTCCATTTCTGGATTTGCTGGATAACCTTGTTAATTGTCAGCCAAATAACTGACACAGCAGTACGCCAGATAGAACAAAGTAAAGTCATTTGCGTGCATGCCCAACTAAAGCTCTCGAGTTCTGGTAAGTTATTATAAATTTTATTACTTTAAAATAAAGTTTACTAATTAATGTAAAAGTTAGTTACTTGTTAAACTATCCCATTTTAGTTTTAGGTACAAAAAATAATAATTTTGTCAATTGCCTTCTATTTAGATCTCATGGTAGTTAGTGCAACTCAAGCTAGACTTCCACAAAAGCCCGCCCATGAGATCTGCGGATATCTTTTTCAACTTTTAATTACTTCTGTATAGGCAACACTGGTATCAAGTACAGCCTATATCAGGCACTAGTCTCCGATACTCTCGTTAGGAGTCAAATATTTGTAAATTACCTTAAGTATTAACTCTGTAGTTCTGGAGAAATAAAATACATTTTAACAGTTTTTTTTCCTTATCTGTCGAACTTAGATTCTGCGTGATTCGAATCTGATGAGTATCAAATCTATCTTCTAAAACTGCCTCCGTGGTCCAGTGGTTAAGGCGTTATCCTGTAGACTTGATCGTGAGTTCGATTCCCACGGGAAGCATACTTTGTTTAGTTGTTTCCAGTTTGGTTAGGACATTACAAGCTTGAATCACCTGATTGTCTGATTATAAGATGATTATGTGATTCGGAAGGCACATTAAGCCGTTGGTCCCGGCTTTCAACTGGTAGTCGTTAAAGAAACCATGTAGAGACCGAGAGGCGGTTCCACGGTTGCAGTATGCTCGGTCGATTGACCGTATCACCTTCATGAAATGATGAGCAAATCTGTCTAATTTATCAGACCTCAGAAGTGAGGCAACCACTACTTAAACATCACTAAACTTTTAATATCGTATGTTTGTGGCTATGACTTTTAGCAAAGACCATCGGCAAAATTTAGATTTATAAGATCTCTATGACCGTATTGAAAAGTATTTTATTTCAATCTTACCCTTATCTTCTCGATACAATATCGAAGGTATTGGCTCTACCTCTCCAGGTGTAAGGACCATGAAATAGGTTGTATTTGAATTCTCGAATTGATAAAGCGCATAGGGCGTTTTCTGTAATTGCAGAATTACTTCAATACAGTTTGCTTTTCAAGTTTTCAACAAACCTGCTAGAGTAGAGCAAATGAATGATGATGACGATCATGGTCATTATCATAATTTTTTATTTTCAGGTGAAGTTTCGAAAATTAACAGCAGTATATTGAAACTGTTAGAAACCAGGGAGCCGCGGATGTGTGTTCTTGGTATTTTTCTACTTGACACAGGAATGGTCTTTAAGCTCGCCGCTTCTACCTTCGTTTACATTACCACTATGTTGCAGAGTCAAACTACACAAGATTTGAAAATAATTAATTATTCTAACACAACATCAACTGTTCAAAATTTGTAGTTGTCTTCTCTAAATTGGTAATTTATAAATTAACTGCCTTCGTGGTGCAGTGGTTAAGGCAGTTGTCTGTAGGCTCTTGGGTCTTAGGTTCGATTCCCTTGGGAAGTATACTTTACTCAGTTGTTTCCAATTTGGTCAGAATATTGCGGGCTTGATTTACCTGATTGTCTGGTAATAAATAATTTCGTGCTTCGGAAGGCACGTCAAGAGGGGCTTGTCCTGGATGCGCACAATTTCTAGAATTTTTAATCCAGTTTTTATGTGTGTTTACTTTGATATTCTATTTAAATGATACACGATAGGCTTTACACGATGGGTTTATACGAAAAATATCAGATGTACTTATTGTTAACACCTAGTTTTTAGTATATTTTTACGAATCATGTTTATAATATGGTGAGCAATAAACTTTCTTGTTCTTATTCTTATAGAAAACAAAATCACGTGCGACAATATGTCGCGTTTTATGAATAAACAACATTGTATATAATGAGTCTTCTAATATTTCACTTCTGATCCTTAATTCTTCTAAGGAACCACGTCAGAGAACGAAAAGCGTTTCTGAAATCTTTGACACCAGGGTGTACATGGTCGATTGACAGTGACAACTACACGAAATGATTATGATGATTTAGATAAACCATCATCGCAAAAATTTTTATAAAATCAAAATTTAAAAAAAAAGAGCTTAATACTCTAATTTTTTATTAAAATTTCTAGCAGTTGCCCACGGTTTTGACAAAGTGGTATACTCTTTTAGGAATATTTACCTGAGTACCAGGGTAGCCCTGGTTAGTCATATCAATATCTCCCTATTGACAATAAAAGCTTATGCCAATATTTTTTTTTTCATAAAAAAAAAACAAAAACCGACTTTATTTATTTTCTGGGGCCAACTTGAATGTCGTCTGATGAGAAAAACTCAGTCACCAGGTTTGCGAGGTAAATTGCACTCTTATGAAACGATAACAGTGATAGTGCCAAATTTTTTAAACAATGATACTTTCCGTAATATACAGGTTTGATTGACCACTCTGACACCATCTGAGCTCAGCAACACGATATGAATTAATACAAGGGAAATCTTACTTTCCAATTGGTCCCATATACAGCAGTTCAGGATCTGATGATGGGATCATGGAGAAATCAAGGGAGCTCTTCAAGTTTTGTATTGGGC
Organism: Apomyelois bistriatella; assembly: GCA_947044815.1. Taxonomy (NCBI): domain Eukaryota; kingdom Metazoa; phylum Arthropoda; class Insecta; order Lepidoptera; family Pyralidae; genus Apomyelois; species Apomyelois bistriatella. The sequence continues at coordinate 9,001,627 of OX345693.1, forward strand.
ATGGGTATTTTTTGATATATTCCAAGTTATTAAAGTGAGACGAAGGTGAGACGCTGCTGGAAAATTTAACCCACTTTCAAAAATGCAACGTATTTACAACTTTTTGATTGTAATATATCTTGACCACTGAATCGATTTGTAAAATTATTTTTTTGTTAGAAAGGGTATACTTTCGAGAGGGTTCCATAGTTATCAGATCAGGATCTGATGATGGAATCATGGAGTTATCGAGGGAACTCTTCAAGTTTTAGTGCGATTTGGGTCGTTTTAGATATATTCCATGTCAATAAGGTGAGACGACGCTGATGATGTTTACCCGACTTTCCAAAATGCAAAGTGTTTACAACTTTTTAGTTATAAGGTATTGCATACTCAAAACTAATAATTGTTTTTGCTAAAAAAACGAAACCGACTTCAATTACTCAACTAAAAAGGATGAAATAATTAATACCTTGTTGTTTAAATATGCTTCATATCAAACATTTACATAAATCTGAAGTCGTTGCCGATTCTGTTAATAAAATATGCTAATTAACGATCCAGCAGCCATTGTCGACGAATTCGTAAAAATGGCACGAACAACGATATATATAAAACATACCGACGAATTGAGAACCTCCTCCTTTTTTTGAAGTCGGGTTAAAAGTAAAAAATAATTGTTTTTGCCAAAAAAAAAACGAAATCGACTCCAATTCCTGAACTAAAAAGGATGAAATAATCAATACATTGTTGTTTAAATATGCTTCATATCAAAAATTTTAATAAATTTGAAGTTGGTGCCCATTTTACGAATTCGTTGACTTGCTGCTAGCTCGTTAATTAGCATATTTTATTAAAAAAATCGGAACCGACTTCAGATTTATTAAAATTTTTGATATGAAACATATTTAAACAACAATGTATTGATTATTATATTAATAGTAAACTATTGCACCGATTTTAATAACATTTAAAAAAGGACCAAATTGAAAGTATTTTCCCTTAAAACAAAAAAAATATATTGTGAGGTAACAACAAAAAAAAAAACTTTAAATGTAGGTAATTGAGAAGAACCTCCTACGTTTTAGAAAGACAGTTTAAAATTTCTCTTTTGTTATAAATTTATTTGCTCAGAGAATCAGCAAAGCTATTCAGAGTAAGAAAGCAGCCAATATTTTTAAATATTTTTTTTTATTTATTAGCTTATTTTTTTTTTCTTAGTGTTTTGGACATTAGTTTAAATATTAATGTAATTTTTTTGTTACATGATCATTTAATATTTATTGATTGATTAATTAAATAAAACGGAATAAAAATATGAGTTACATGACAATTACTTCCTGCTTATAAATATTTCTGTAAAATAATTGCTTACTAATTGACTCGATACATTTAGATAGGTTGATATAATATCAATCAATAGATAAATATCAAATAATATGTTGAAACTAATTTCAATGTAACAGTCAATGAAATTTAAAACATTTTATTTTGGTTCTATCTTCGACCAAATAAACATGGTTTAATTTTTGAAAATGACCTTAGAGAAGTATGAATTAATCCAAGAATACATTAGAATATTCAGTAAAATACATTTCAAATGGTGGAAATTGACGGGTTTTGCAAGATTTACCATCGAAAAAAATATGATAGTGAAGAAATCTCTTGCTTCAATGTTATACACCTCGTTTGTCATACTATTTATGAATTTTTTTGCTGTTTATATGGTGTATACAGGAACATCAAATAAGTTTGTAGTCCGACAAGAAGCCATTCTAGCCATTGTCACAACTTGGATATATGACTGGTGTATTATAGACGCGACGTTCTTGAGCCGACCCTATGGGGCAGAACTATTACATCGATGTGTCGATATAGATATTATTTTGGGATCTAATGAAACTAAATTTATGAGAAAACACCTCGAACGCGTACATACAATTATTTTCATGAGTATCTTTGTCACTCAGTGTATCATTACAACTGGAATGTGGATATCTTTCACAGTTGATATTGATTTACATATAGTTGGATATATTTATTTTATATTATTATTTTCAGTATTGTATGATTTTTCTTTTTTGCTTTACCAATACTCATTTGTCAGTATGAGAGTTAAATATTTGAATATTGCTGTTATGAAAGCATCGAACATAAGGTTGAATTATCTACCGAAGATGTTTATGTTCGACGGAATTTTCTGGATGAATCACTTCTCGAATTTTGTTACCTTTCAAAATAGAAAAAGTACGAAACATTATATTGAAGCTTACAAATATATTTACGACCATCTGACTTGTCTCGGAGATTGCTATCGCCGAACTGTAAGTAGTTTTCTAATTACAATTAATCCCATATTATTTTCATTGCTTCTGCTAAAGGTTCTTGTCGAGTAAATATGCAACGAGCTATAGCACAAATTTTAATTAAAGTGATGTAGAAGATCATGCGAAGTGGAAGGAACAGTTAATGATACAATCGGGGAAAACGCTTAATGGAAGAGATATTTTTTGTTATAAGTGGTATACTCTAATTTGTACACGCATAACATAGCAGCTGTACAGTGGGCCTTTTAGATATTTACCCCAGAAAAAGAGAAGGTGTAAGTAACTAATATTTTTGGTTACTGCTTAAGTATAACAACTTATTAGAAACTACTTGTATGAGAGAAACCGTCGTTAAAGGACAACTAAATGATTGAAATTTAATTTTCTGTATTATATATGTTATCTCTGAACGTCAGCAAAATCTAAGGTTTACGAAAGCGTTTTAAATTTCTTGTTTTAGATTCTCATGACCTTTATCGTGGTATTAGTCAATTCTTTAATTGACGTTTACGTGCTAATCGTAGTAAAGGTAATATTAATTGAGCGCTATTATAAATAGTTTATATAAATTCATACTTGATTTTATCCATTAATTCTACATTTATTTTGTTATATAATAAGGTATTGATATTCGACTGATAAAAGTGGAATGACCGTCCTAATAAGGAGAATACCTTTAGTCTAACCATGACGGGGCGTATTATCTTTCAGTATCTACTTAATGAGAGAATGTTAATAATATTGTAAAATATTGCAATTGTAATAGGTATAAGGTGAAACACAGACTACCTGATAAAAATTAGTTACCTAAGTCTATGGACGCCTACAATACAAATATAATACCAAATACGCATTGCTGACCATTGAAAAAACCCCTCAGGAATACCGGGTTTCACAGAATGATATGGTTGAGGTTTCAGCCGTATGTCCAAAAGTAAATCGGAAACACTCCTAAATGTTAAATAATTACACTAAGGTAATAATAATTTTGTAGATTTAAACATAAAAATTGTTGTGCAGGAATTGACACTTCTACGTAAATTGTTGTTTGTATTCTTATTCTTGATTTGCTGGATAACCTTGTTGGTCATAAGCCTAATAATTGAAAGAACAGTACGCCAGATAGAATATTGCAGAGTGATTTGTATGCATGCTCAACTAAAGCCTGCGAATACAGGTGAGCTATTTACATATATTATAATAAAATAAGGTATACATCTTAGTTAATGTTGACTCTGTCAAGAAGTGAAAAACAATTTTATTATACTCTACTTAAAATTAATTTCAAAACATACATGAGTGTGGAGGCAGCGAAGGAGGTCTATAAGGCCAATGTAGATCTCTAGTCTCTGCTTACCCCTGCGGAAGACTGGCATGATAATATGTATGTATGTACATACATAATATTTTGACGTGATAATGAATTTGTTGTTTTTATGACCGCACTATGACAAGGGAAAGAGAAAGAGAATGTCTTTACAAATTTTTAAATACATAAAAGATTATAGATTAAGATGAGATTGACAAGGATGATAAGGCTAATTATGTCTTCAATATCTTAGTTAGTTTGACTAAGGTTTCTTATGATAATTGCAAAAACTGTCAATGTTCATAACGAGTAGTTTTAGTCTCCATAATTTTTTTAACGTTTGTGGCTAATATTTTTTCTTTTTAGATAAAGTTTTGAAATTAAGCAAAAGCATACTAAACCTGCTGAAAACCAGAGAGCTACGGATATGTATATACGGCATGTTCCTATTTGACACAGGGATGGTGATGAAACTCGCCTCGTCCACCTTCGTTTACATTACAATTATGTTACAGAGCCAAACTAAACAAGATTAGTAAAGAAATAGTAACGCAACATCTACATTTACCTCAACTAGAAGTCGCCTTATGTATATGTCGCAATTTCATAATGTTAATTTAGACTGAGCCGTTTCTTTGAACATAATAAATGTTATGTGAAAGTATTATACACAGAGAACTGTTCAGAATTTGTAAAACCTTTTGTAACCTGTGTATGACAAAAATAAATGATTATGATTATTTATTGAAACAAATAACGAATATAGCTTATTTTTAACAATTTCGCATTTATTATTTAACCCAGTCACTCTAAGCTTAAATGTGGTCACAGATATATACGGGATAGGGGCATATGCCATGATAATTCGTATATTGTGATCTTGTTAGCAAACCCATTTCTAAAACAAAGTAGAAGTATAAGGCCAAAATATCATGTTTTATTAGACAGACTGAAACAACTGAGTGTTGGTTACTATACACATCCGGATCATATTCACCTATTGGTATGGGTTCCCTATACTATTGTATGGGTTAAGGAAGTCAAACGGCAGTGGTGCTATTGCGATAACCAGTTTATTTTTATTTATTCATTAATTTAACTTCATTATAATTGTAGATTAAGATATAAATGAAGGTTGGCCGTAAGAAATTGCATTGGCGATAAGTCCGCCTTTGTAGTATTTTTTTTCCGACCCTGTACAATCCAATGATGTATTCTGTAATTAGTGCAATAAAGTGTTTATTCATTCATTTATTTAATTATAATACCTATTGTTAATGGCGGACTTAAGCCTGTATGTTTTTTTACCAGTCAACTAACCAGCGGTACCGAGAACATATTTTGGGGCAAGTAAGCCTATAAATAAACTATTAAGTACATAATATACGAGTATCTTATATAAATATACAAATACATAGATATCTAATACATACCTTACTACATATATCATTAAACTCTACAATCTGTCTGTCCGTATACCATGATTCATTTCTAATCATCAGAGAACAGATATGCCAATTGAGGGATGTTTAGGCGCACCGATCACGTTCGGTGTCGCGAGTAATGAGTGTTTGTTTAGGCCGTGTACAGACGCGCGTCCGCTGTGTTTGTACAGAGACATTAGCTAAAATCGACGGACGTTGCTTCTGGTACGGCGTGTCTAGTATTTTAATGATGTGCCTGATTTTCAGTTCAGTATTTTTTTTTATTGGTATGTGATTGCTTGTAGTGGTGTAGTAGAGATGCTGCCATTTTACAAATAGTAAATTTACGACTCTAGTATATCTATCCAAAAACTTGATTATTTTACCACTTTGGCATATTCCTTGTATTCATCGAAACTTAAATTTGATTTTGATGTTGTTTTCGTGGTAGATGTACCTATATTAGTGCTAAATATATATTTTCATATTTATTTAGCCTGTAGTGTAGGAGTAGCATTAAGTTACATATATATTGTCAGAAAGCTAAATAATAAAGAGTCTTCATCCAACATCCGTTGTGTCAATACGTCCCATCCTCACATGGCGACCCTGCCAGTCGGCGCTGCCATGCGCCGACGCGGCTGCGCGTATGCGCCAGTCGCGTAAACAAAATTAATAAAAAAAAATACATGATGAAAAAGAAAATAAGAAGAATATTAAGAAGATTAAATAAATAGCATGAAATAAGAAAAAGATTTTTAAGAAGATTTCAAGAAGGAAGAAATATAAATAAAATATGTTCAAAATAGAAGAATATTTAAATGAAGAAAGAAGAAATAAATAAATAATATGAAGAAAAGTGAATCTCAAGAGAAGAAAGAAAATATGATGAAGATTTTATTTTTATTAACGAAGAAGATTTTTTTAAGAAGTATACTCTGAAATAAATAACGAAAAATCTTACTAGACATTGAGAATATATTCAAGAAAGAAGAAAGAAGCGTACGGGACAAGGATGGTTTCCAGGGTATAGCCCGGCCCACTGTTCCAGCGGAGTCCAGGGATATCCCGGCCCACACAGCCCGACGCCCGGAGCTCGCAGCACCAGCTCAGCGCAGCCCGACAGCATTGATAGGACTACGATTCAAAACCCGGATAAGACGTAGAAGTAATTATATCCTTTTTAAATATAATCAATATATGCCTGCCAAAATCTATTCGTAAAATATTTTTATGATCCTTAAACGATATCATATTTTTTCAAATTTGTTTTTATTATTGCGATTTTTGCAAGAAATTTAAAAAAAAATATTGTTTATATTTCAAATTTATAAATATTTAGTTAAGTACATATTATTAAATTTCGCAAAATGTCAGAACAATTTGATTTGGAAACTGCAATAGAACTTTTACCTGTCATGAATGGAAACGAAAATATAACAAAATCATTAATTGACAGTGCTGAATATTATTGTAGTGTATTAAATGTTGAATCACAAAAATATCTGATAAATTTTATTTTAAAAACACGATTAACTAAACATGCTAAACTTTTATTACAAACAAATTATAGTGATATAAATAATTTATTAAATGATATGAAACGTTTGTTACTGCCTAAAAAGTGTCCAATATTTTTGCAAACTAAATTAATAAATTGTAAACAGGGTTTACGATCTATAAAATCTTATGGAGCAGAAATAGAAAGTATTTTTGTCGAATTGACTATAGCACAATCAGATGGTGATAGAAAGAAAATCGATGTTCTCAAGCCAATTAACGAAAAGTTAGCGGTTGATTGTTTTATCAAAGGTTTAAATAATTTTAAATTATATGTAATTTTAACTTGTCGGAATTTTCAGAGCTTATCTCAAGCTATTCAAACTGCAATAGACGAGAATACGATAATGTCATTAGGTAAACAACATTTTCATGTTCAAAATCAATGTTAAAATAATTTTATTTCAAAATTTTCAACAAATTCATATAATAAATCGATGTTTACGAGAAAGTATGTATCAGAAAGTACTAGAAGTATGACGACATCCAGGTCTCCCAAGACGCACACGTGTATCGCTCACGTTCCGCCGACTCAGCAGGCGCCGCCGTCGACGCCTGTCGCGGTATCCAAGTGCAAGGATTACGATATTTTTAACTCTGATTTGGAATTGTCTAAATTATTTTTCATAGATAAATTAAATAAAATAAACTGTTCAAACGAAAACTTAATGTTAAATGTTAAAGAAACTGATAATGAAAAAATTAAACATAAAAAGTATCATAAGCTGATAATTAATAAAAAATCAAATATGCGAGTAAAAACAAATAAGAAGAGACGTAAATATACAAAATCGGACGTAACAAATAAAAGTAAAAATAATTTAGATAAAAATGTAGGTAAAGTAAAAGCTAAAGAATATGTAGCTTTAGTTACGAATAAACGAAATATGTTAAGAAAATATAAAATAAATAAAATTAAAATGAGAAAAGGAAATGTTACGTTAATAAATATGGTAATAAATAAGATGAAAAATAAACTTATGAGAAGACAAATACATGTAAGGAATATGAAAAGATATAAATGTATAAAAATAAATAATGAGAAAAATTATTATAAATTATTCAAATATAACGAAAAATTACAAAATTTTAGTAAAAGAAAGTTTGAGAGTAACATTGTAAGAACAAACAAATTGCATGACAATAGGTCTGTAGGTATAACTTAGATTTAATTTGAAATACTATAAAAGGCATACTTATAACAGTAATGTAATAACAATAATGTAGTATATACCTAAGTATAAAAAAATATGTATAATGATAAAAGAAAGAAAAAGAATAAAAAGATATTTGTTGGAATTAATAAAATCATTGATATTGTCAAAATTAACATCTCTTTTTGTTATTTCACATTCTCTACTCATTTAAATATACAGAGAAATCTTTATTTAATTTTTATTGATTGTTGTAATAAATTAAAGTTTTATAAACATAAGTAGATCATATGTACTTATTTTTTGCAACTATGCAACATACATTGTACTTTGCACCTTTCATTGTACTCATTCCATAATGTAGTCGTATGTACTGTATATGATAAGTAAGTATTACATTCCATTCCCTTGTTAACGTATATTGGTGTTATATATTTAATTGTTATTAGAACTGTTTGCTTTAATATTCTTTGGAAATGTAGGTTAATTTGATAGCTTCAAACATTATTTCATGTATGTCATATAATTAAAATAATAAATATAAAAAATATAAAATTGGAAATGTATGTTAACTTGATAGATTCAAACATTATTTTATGTAATATGTGATATAATTAAATTAATAAATATAATAATTATATAAATATAAATGAATAGTTATAAAAAATAATACAAAATTGTAATATTTTTTATCCTACAAGGGGGGAGGTGTAGTGTAGGAGTAGCATTAAGTTACATATATATTGTCAGAAAGCTAAATAATAAAGAGTCTTCATCCAACATCCGTTGTGTCAATACGTCCCATCCTCACAAGCCATAGTTGATTATTATAATACACTACACTATATATTACACGTATTCAGCCATAAATTAAAAAACAAAACAATTTTAAAAACTAAGCCTTAAGCGTTGCAAACTTCTGAATCAACATAAATATTAAAACCGTATGTGATCAGAAGCATAATAATTTATTTTCTTGCCCTTGTTTTAAAATGTGAAAAATTATGATAATTTAAATATTTAATTTGTAAAATCAACACAATATAAGATAAACATCTCCTAAAACAATATCTTTATACGAATAAAATTATTTCGTTACATGTAATTGGCAAATAAAATAATATTTTAAATAAAAACAAATTTATCCTTCGACTACTTACGCCTAGTCACGTAATACATTCGACAACACAAGTGTTAGATTTAAATTTTCTTCGTTTTATATAAAGTTTTTAACCCATATATTTAAAACAAAATTGAATTAGTGCTTAAAATATATACTTATATTTTTTAAAATCTATATTGTGATATTATAGGAGTACATTTTTCACTATTATCTATCTACAAAATATAAGGTGGACACAAATCAACTGCAAATATTTTAAGCGCAGATTCAGACAGCTATTCTGAAAAACTTTTCCAAATATCTTAACTTATATCGAAATACGAAATTTTATTTTTTACTCTCCATACTAAACTAGATCAGCTGATTCTCAATTTGTATTAGGTCAAAATTTTTTTTCGTATTTCGATATGTTTATTTGGGAAAGTTGTTCAGTTTAGTGGTTTGAATCTGCCCTTAAAATATTTGCAGTTGATTTAAATTCACCATGTTATATTTTCTATGCTGCAATAAAGAGTTTTTCTTATCTTTAGTACCTCTCTATTTTTATGATTGCTAAACGAAAATTGAGATTGTCTTATAGGAGTTTATAACAAGCTCATGTTATAAGTATAATCATAGATAATATTTTAAAACAAAACTTTCTAACAGCGTTTCTCTCGGAAGTACGATGGGTGTGAGTACTGAGTCAGCGAGTGACCGGCGGTAACAAATTCCACCGATGGTCGCAAACGCGTGTTGTTTTAGGCCTGTGCAAACAAGGTGCAGCGGTTACCGGTGCGAATACCGTGTTTGCTGTTGATATTTATGATACTCCACCAGTGGCCACACGCCCGAATAATTAGCTCGTTATAAAACGCATGACGCTAACTTATTTTGTTTGCATTGCAATTTAGATTGTGACTGTACTTGGTCAGATATTTATTCAGTGTAAATTTTGTGAAAATATATTTTTTTAATTATATCACCTTAGGTATGTATCTTTGAATTTTTAAATGTATCTTTAAATCAGAAAAAGAAATATGAATAAGAGAGATTTTATCAAATAATAGGTGTGTTTTTAAATATCATACACCCAATTTTAACAAAACACTGAAGAAATATTAAATTGAAGGTGTGTTTAAAAATGGTTTGTTATGTCATACCAAAATTCTAATAACTACCGTACGTAAAAGCGTTATTATTTTTAAAGAAATATCACTAATAAAGGTCTAAAGCTGGCAGTGCACAGAATCTAGTTGGTAGTAACCTATTTTTCATCCAATAACGCGTAAAATGCATCGAGGCCGTTAGAGCCGACGTATCGGCTATAAAGCCGGGTCGATTAAACGCTGTAACCAGATTACCGGCGGTAAGTGGCGTCCGCCGCTGACCGCTCGATAATCTGGACGTACCTTAATGCGCTGATGGCCTCCACGTAAATGGCAAAGGGAAATATTGCACACCTTGTAACCGAGTTGTTGACATCTCTACCTTTGTGCATTTACGTAGAGAAGGTAAAATTGAATAGTTAATACAAATAAAAGTGATTGCATACTTTTGTAAATAAGTTTTAGTTATACCCGTCGAATTTTACTCGAAATTGAGTTAATTATCACGATTAGCTAAACATAATATTTATCCATAAGTAGGTTACGTATGTTCAATATATAGAACGATGCCTTCCCAAACGAAGTCCACGTTACTTTATGTGTTTTTGCTATGTTTTTTGTTGCTGTATTTTACTCATATATTCTACTCTATAACCTATGAGTTATGTTAGCTATACAATAATTTATTGCAGTACCTATCCTACATTAATTCTCCATTCATCTCTCAGTGAGGCAATTGTAATTAACTAAGGGTTTAATGACCTCCCTTCTAATTGGGGCCTAAGATTTGGAAGCCATTGTCTTACATATTCATAGAGGCTTCAACCTTGGGGCAGGTAGATGTAATTTATTCAAGAGGCAACGGACATGCAAATTGGTTTGAGAATATCGGTCATGTTTACGTCAGATTTAAGTGGAAATTATTGCGGATTGGCTTCTGTGCCTTCTCGATGGCAAGTGGTTTCAAATCACGTTGGCAAAGGTGTAGGTTCTCGTTAGGCCGAACGAATGTACTGTGTATTCTATATAAAGAATGATGGCGGAATTTGTACGAATAAAAAATTTAAATATAGAGAACTTAAAATACATCGCATTAGTAAGAATACTTCACAAGTAACATGTTTACCACCACAAAAAAAATTTAAACCCCGGGGTTATTTAAATATTCCATTTTATAAAAGTCGACCTTTAGCTTCGTTTTCATTCGCCATTTTTAACGCAACTGAAACATTATGTCACCCTGACAGTTGTTAGCATTGTCAAAGCGATATTGACAGTTCATTATGTTAGGTTAGATTCATCGATTTAGTACCTGGGGGGCTATACCATCTCTTAAAACCATGCAAGATCCAGTGAGTGAATGAGTTGTCGCCTTACATGATGTATTGCGCTGTCCCGCTTTCTCACTGGATCTTGCATGGTTTTAAGAGATGGTAGTAAGCCACCTTGGGGGGCTACCATCAACTTTTCAAGTAGCAGGCTCACTATCAAATGGTTTACTACCACAAGAACGAGGGAGTAGGCGAGACGGAGTAACACAGTAAGACGTCATCTCCTTTCATCATGTATTACGCTTTAAGAGATGGTGCCTACCACCATCTCTAATAACCATGCAAGAACGACTGAGTAAGGGAGATGTCGCCTTACATCATGTATTACTCCAGATCCAATGAGTAAGTGAGACAGCGCAATACATGATGTAAGGCGAAATCTCGCTTACTCACTGGATCTTGCATGGTTTTAAGAGATGGTGGTAGGCACCCTGGAATGTGTTCCTGAGCCACACAGTTTATGTAACAAATGCCCTTATTTTTTGTATCTTTCGTACAAATTCTACTACTTAAAATGAATATTTTTCTTAATACCAATAATAAATAATTTTACTGTTAGTTTAACAAAGAAAAAATTGCCACGTTGACAGAGACGAAACTATAAAAAATATCGTTGGTCTTTTTCTTACTCATGAACATCCCTATTTCGCCATCTCACTTTTACACCAAGTAAAAATTAATTGCTTAATCACAGGTACAACTACTTACCTAACCTACCATAATAAACTGTCAATACCGTTTTGACAATGCTAAGAACTGTCAGGATGACATCATGTTTCAGTTGCGACAATAATGGCGAATGAAAACGAAGCTAACGGTCGACTATAAAAAAATTAAATATTTAAAAAACCCCGGGGTTTAATTTTTTTTTGTGGTGGTAAACATGTTACTAGTTATGTATTCTTACTAATTCGATTTATTTTATGTTCTCTGTATTTCAATTTTTTATTCGTACAAACGATGTATGGAGTTTCGCCATGACTCTTTAAATAATGTAAATTTTTTTAATAAATAGGCATAATAAAATAACTAGGCATTTTTATAAGTAAAGTATTCGTTATATCTCATTTTATGGAAAAGCGATCTGAGAAAATTATAATTTTCCTAATTTATTTAAATGACTACCTAACCTTATTTTATAACATCCTACCACTTGAAGAATTAAGTTATTCAGTACTTATATTTTGTAATGTCTTAAACATAAATTCGTAATCTAAATATTACAGTAAATTTTATACGAAATATTATGAACTAGAAACACAAACAAAATAACAATAAATTCTCAAGAAACATAGTACATTTTCACCTATCAACTTGAATTATTAAGGCGTATCTCTACGTATCAAGTCAGACCCTCTTTCTGTTCTTACATGTCAGGAAGGTAATTAGTGAGGAATCAAATATTTATTTGAATTAAACATTCCTTTAAGAACGTATGTTGTCTAATTATGAACGCTTAAGGCGACTGTTGAAAATGATAATCAATTATTAATTTCATTTTCATGAATTCGTCTACTGGATAACTTTATTTTTTCTTGTAGAGATTTCGTTGCAAAAAATGGTGATTTGTACGACGTTATTTTCTAATGGATAATAGTGTACAATGGGCCACATATAAATGTATAATACCTAAGATGCGAGTGTTAGGGTAAAGTGGTATACATTCCTTGTGACCCACTGTACATAAATTTGCAAATGACTATATATAACCATATATTTAATTGGCTTTATGAAATTGAACAAGAATTAAAATAAATCAATATACGACCAAACGGTATATAAAAGATTAAGACAAATAAATGACCAAGGGATGAAAGTATCCTATTTTTCTCGTATGAAATGAAATTGTTTATTCTCAATATAGGATATATTTATCATTCATTAAAGTCATTCATTACTTATATTAAGTTTAGCACCACTTCCAAAGTGGTGCTGACGCGTATGTCATATAAATAGCATTGAATAAAATCCTTTGAAGAAATATTCTTTACTATTATTTATTAGTTCCACTTACATCTATGATTAAAACACAAAGTATAAAAAGTCTTATTTTAATAGTTTGGGACTACTTGACAGCGTAGACGCTCTTACTAAAGTGTCTAAAGTTATATCTTTAAAACACATGCTTGTCCGATCAGCGATATAACAATATTGGAACTTGCCCCGAGGGCCATAAACACCATAATCCAAGATGCTAATTGCGAATTGTTATCTTAGGCTTAAGGATTTGCTTCCACAACAGCTGCTTATCTTAAGGAGTTCCGTACATCGAAAGGGCCATTTCACCCTCTGAGGGATGCTACGGGCTAAGTGAGATCCCACTTTGGCAATTATCTGTAAGTCAAGGTAGTAGTGATGAATAGACTTGTAGTGTGGTTTGCATAACTTATGGTAACATTAATTTGTCCCTGTTTTATGTTAGTGTATGTACTGTACAAGACCGACGTATATCTTTTACGTATGTATATACAGTTTACAGTTAACTATTTTTATTGCACCGAAAATGATAGCAAAAATGTATTTTTTAGTTATTTATAATTGTGCGAAGTTGTCGCTATAATAATATTCTCTCAAAGACAGACTAAATTTTTTATATGCAAGTGTATATTATTTTATATGCATTTCATAATCCAGTTTTATATATCTTGTAACTCGCTAGGCAATAGATCTCACATCAATCCACAAGAACTCGTGCGAAACAATTCGAGGATAAACAGCATTGTTTCCACATGCGTCTTGAGTAGCAGACATCCTTTGTGACGAGCCACTTCGTCGGGGAATGCGGACTTACCTGGCATCCACTAGTTTCATTTGTTTGCCAACCGGTGTCTTGCTACTAGTGATTTCTGCCGAATGAGTTTGCTGACGGTACTGTTAACTGAATAGCTATTGTTTGTTATGGATTTAAATTTTAATATGTTTAGTTTTTAACAATTTTTTGTCACATTGAAATTTCTCAATTGGTGGCAGATTATTCAGTTAACGTAAGCCAACCGCTCTGCCATAAAAAGCCATGATATTTTATTTTTTTTCCTCAATGAGGGTAATAATAAGATTATATATTATAGTATGTTTTGAGCAGACCATGAGGTCCCAAACTATATATACTATATATGACTTCGGATGTAACCGGGAAAACGCTGAGATGATGAATTTTAATGCCAGTAATATATTCATTTATGTTAGTATGCTAGCAACACTATATTGACATATTATGATATTATAACATTTGAAATTTAATTAAGTAATAAAAAAATAATAATTAAAAACTAACCTAAATTAAATTTTATGCTAAAAAAAAAAAATTATATATTTACATATAAATGACTAAAATTAAAATTATGAATTTTAATTATTGGAAAAACTAGAATAAAACCAAATAATCTTATCTTTATGATAATAACTCCCTGACTATTTACGCGTAGCGGTGTTTGAACAGCTACGCCGTAGCTGCTATCATGCTACGTCGTAGCTTATAGTTGTCGTAAATCCTTGGAATTGCTTTTGAAGTTTAAATTATTTTGACTTTATTAAGTTGTTGGAACTATTTATTATATAATTATACATGATGTTAAACTAATAATAAAAAAATAAAAAGTATATTTATTATTTATACAAGCAAGCAGCAGCATTAAGAAATTGTAATTCATTCTTGGATAACTCCTAAGAATGAATTACAATTTTTTTATTACCTCTCCTGTTTTAATTACATTCATGTGTTTCAAATGTTCATTTCTTGCAAAAATAAATATTATTACCTTATTCTGTTTCAAATTTAATTTCCAACAATAACAAAAACCTAAGACGATTTCTTATTATTTCCGCACCCGCAATTACACAAAAATTAAACATTATTGAACAATCGTGGTTGGAGTTTGGAAGTTTCCTTTGACGCACTTACCTCGAACCAAAACAATAGCAGTTACTTGAGCGGCCGAAGTTTCGCGATTGAGCAACTGTTTCGTTTCACGTGGAAAATTCGCTACCAGTTGGAACCGAGTATTCGTTTAAGTGAATTATAGAATTTATTCATATTACATTTAGTTAAATTATTCAAATAACCTCACTTTCTGTTTGGTCAATTGATTGAATAGTAGAGAATACCATATAACATTAATTTCACCATTTAGACACCACTTTTAATTTAAGGAAAAAAGTTTAAATAGGTAAACAAATTGCACTCAATTCACACTGGATAAAAAAGACTTCTATAAAGATATTTACTCGTAAGATATAAGTTATTGTAACATTGGGCATTTTTGACGATGCTGTCGTCAACAATGCCCAATGACTGACATAATTTCTCTAAATAATATTATTTCTGATGAATGCTCTCTTTTCTTCTTTCCTTACTCCAGTTTATATAGGGTTAGTTGGAATGAATACTTATACTTATTAATGTAATTATGTAGTCTACACTAGAATCTTTACATTTGTTTTTAAATGTGAAAGTGACTTTAATTTGAATGAAATTTTATACAAAGATGTATATATTCTTTGGGGCTTTATATAAAGATCACATTGTAGCATGACATATCGAAGTCCCGCGCAACCGGAGCCGTGAGCTAATTTAAAGGTTTTCAATTCGGTAAAAGTATTTCATTCAATAAAAAGATGAACTTATTTCGATTGGCAACGTGCTCCGACCGCGTTAAGCGACCATGAGAGGACCGCGCTACGTATATTTCCCTTTTTAAAATTCAGCCGGCCGCAATAACTGCGGATGCTTCCTGCAAAATGTTTCCGCGATTAGACTCCCTGTGGGTAAAGCTCGTAGTCTCATTTAATGCTTCAAATATACGTGCTACAATTGTATGTTTTATATTAATTATTAAAAAAAATCTATAAACATGCTTATGTTTACTTTACTTTTATTATAAACCAGCTTGTTTATATTTTATAGTATACTGATTTATAATAAAATTCGCATTTTTATAAGGCCAAAACAAATAAATAATAATTTTCCTACGAGGGCCTTATGGCTATAACTACTATTGTATCTAAATAAATGTTTCACTATAAATTCATAATGTGGTTAAGTATGCCAGTTAAACTAAATGAGCTGGCCCGAAAGTTAGTTTGATTGTTTATACAATACTAAAAATAATACCTCCCTTTTTGATCTACTACGGTGAACTATAAAGAAGGGTAAATAATTAATTCAATATAATGGGCTTTAAATAAAAGTAGAACCACACTTTTATGCACAAAAATATCTGAAAATATGACTCATAAACTTATCGAAATCATAAATGAATACAATGAAAGTAGCAGAGACAACGCAATATAAAACCCCACACCATAAAGGTGGGACACCCGATAAGGCGGTATCTACTGAATGGGAGCATAAAGTGGCATTCACAAAGACGTCCGCGCGGCCCGGCGTCCGATAGCACAATGCGGCAAACGACGGTGGAGCTTCCGGTTCCGGCCGCGGCGCCACCGTCGCAGATTTATGCCCGTCGCTTCCTCTGCCATATGCGTGTCTACCTTCGCTCATTTACACAAAACTCGAGTTTTTCAAGCACCTGTGTTACATGAATGCCGTAGCGGATACGTTTTGCCGTTTGACGGTTTTTGTAGGGATTCTTGAAGGTTGAAATGTTTAAAGCATTTCTACTTGACATGAAAGCTGAGGCTATTTAAATGTTTCGAATATTTTCTAACTGACTTTTGGGGAATTTTTATTTTTAGTTTGGTTGTAAAGATTTATACACAAAATTTTTTATTCACTTCCGTAATGTACCTGTAACTGTGTAACTAATAAAGTACCATTCAGTAAGAAACAAGTAACCGCATCATTTGTTTCCTTACTTGAAACAAATACATCAAAAACCGCACTCTCGGAAAACAAAGTTGGCCAAAATCTGTAAAATTGGATCTTGTTTTAAAGAGCGACGCCTCCTGCCGAGATAGGTAACGAAGTTAATTTAACGCGCTTACGTTAATAAAATATTCGTGGAGCTGCTAAAAGGCGTCGGGAGTTAAGGGGTTAATCCGTGCTCAGCCTGCCGGCGCAGATATGTAACTTTGTAATTTTATGCGACGGGAATTACCCACGTAGAAATTTTGACTTGATATTAGAGGACACTGGTATCGTAGTATTTATCCGGAAAGACTAAATTGCAAATTAATGTGTTTTAAAATTGTTATATTTTGGCACCATATTTTCCTTTCAAAAAAATGATCCTAGCTACTACGATATTATTGATATGCTATGTATGTTACTTAAAAGGTATATTGCAATCATTACAGGTACTATATTCCTTGTTTTTTTAATTATTTAAATATAATTGTGTAGCGCATCTTTAAGTAGTTACAATTATTGAAGTATTTAGATATAAGGAAACAAATATTTTGTGCTCAAAATCATGTAAAAATATTTTTGTTGGCTGACTTGTCTCTAATCAATAGCTTAGTTGATCAATAGTAAAGTGAAACCCCATGAAACAATTTCAAAAATAAATCAGACGTTTAACATAATTCGACTCACCTACCGTAACTTGTCATGAGGGTGGAGCAAAAACCAAGTTTAGTTCGTGCATAATGGAGCGCCGGCGAGTTCGCAGCGTCTCGGAATATCTTAGCAGTATGTACTGCTATCACGTCACTATTCAAGGTGCGGACTAGGTACGTCGATTTTATCAGCAGATGGCATCGATGAAGATTTTCAAAATAAACTCACACTAGATGTCTGCACTAAGGCACCGTGTCTAATATTTGGTATTTGTTATCAGTTAACAAATTAACAGTTCGAAAAAATTTAGAAAAATGATTGATTTTAATAATACCTAACAACTAATATCGCAGGAAAACTGGCGGTTTTAATTTATATGAGGCTTATGTTCAGCAGTGGACTTGTTGTGGCTGATATTATGATGATGAACGGCTACTACGAGTAAATTTTACGGTAGCTACTAAGTTATCATGTACCAAAAAATATCATAATATAACAATTATCTTTATTAAAAAAAAATGTATATAGATTTTAAGCATAATTATAAACCAGATCTACAGTTCAGGGACACAACGATCGAACAATACTAACATTAACATTCGACGTAGCAAACCCGCATCATAGAGTACTGAAGCAAAGTTTCATATAAATTTTGTACAACAAACCTTAGCTGACGTTAACTTGGTATCTTTGTCTGATCCCGTGGAGGCAGGTGAGGGTGGAATTCCAACTAGCTTTGTGAATCAATCAGGAATTAATTGCGCCTCAACTCTAGTAGAGTTGATTGGTGCTTCTGAGAAACATTCTATATAAAGTTTCAGTATTCACTTGTATTCTTGTTACAAGTAGAACACGTATTAAATTTTATTATTAGACTAGTATCCTGTTCCAACATTGGAGATTTAAAAAGAATAGACAATTGAATAACCATTTGATTGTCTAATAATAATAAGTACTCATATTTTAAATAGAGCGGCGCACCTCTATTTTTGCAGCCTATTAAAATTTATTTTTTTATATATATATTATTTGTGAGAGAAATATTATTATTTTGTGCAAGAGACGGATAAATCTGAGTCCTACTTTAAGTTTTGCATCGCTTTGGTCGTTAAACTACTGTCATGTTGTAAAAATGTCTATATAATCAAATAACTAAATACATTTAATAAAAATATATATATTTGGCAAATAAGAAATTAATATCTTTAAAGTTTAAACACAAAACTGCTCATCTTTTCAGATTGGTATAGACAAAGATGTTACTTACAATAGACAAACTAATAAAATCCCAGAATCGTGCTTCCTGGCCACAACGGTCGCACCAGCACATGCTCGGGGATTCTCACAGTTATTTGCATGAGCATTTATTCTCATTGTTTACTCTTTTTACCACAAATTAGTTTGCGGTAATCGGTATTTCCATGATCTTTGGTTGGCTGACATGTGTGTGGTGTTTTTTTTATTACTAATTTAATGCATCCAAGTTTCTTTTACTAAACTTATGTGAAAACTAATACATTTTAAATAACAAACGAAATAAAGATAATAATAATATGTCTGTTTATTTCGAGTAGGTAACCACTCAAACCGTTGATTCGATAATTAAATTTTAACGGTAATTTTCAGGTCAATACTAAACTGATGTCTTATGAAAACTTTGAAGTGCAATATATAGAGTAGAAACAAAGATAATTAAACTACTATAGCTATTTTCATCATTATAATTATATCCACAAAAAGTTAACTGTCCAACACAACAAAAAAGTACTCTAGTACTCTATCTGTAATAGCTTATTATTATAATAAGGGCACTGAAAATAATGAAAAGACAATAGTCCATTACTCATTTTGCATCACAGGAGAATAAAAAAACATCGTAGTACATCCACAAACAGTTGGCGAATGCAAAAGAAACTAGACGAACGGAACTATGGCCCAGCGTGAGTTCGCCTCAATATTTATGAAGCCAAGTTTCGGCGCTGCCGTCATCAATCACGAAGTTATAAATAAAACAATAAAAGGTAAAAACTTAGCACCCGAGGGTTGGATACTTCACTCCCGAACGCAATATTGTGAGGAAACCCCACTTATTGGAATAATATGTAGATTATGATCATATTAGAAATATCCGAGGGACCCGTCGATACTTTATGACTACGGTCCAACTCTTTCCGGATCCGTTACTTTAGTATTTTAATGTTTTCTGTTTTTTTAGGATACATTTAGTGAGTTTGTTTTTATATTATACTAGACCTAGATTTAGAACTTAGACAGAAATAATATTATTATTTTTATTAATTATTATATTATTTACTTTTTTTAGATAATCGTATGTTATACAGAAAAACATTATGTTAGAAAAAAATAACTACCCTAGTCCAGAAACGAATATGCCAAAACAAAATTTAAGCAATAAAGTTATTACTGTACTTAGTAACATAGAATATAACTTATTTCGAATTATATATTTTACTTATCTATAATTTTGTGAGGGTTCATCTTACATATTACAAACATGCTTTGAATAATAATTTTTCACGGAAATGGCATGCTTACATAGTTTAAATAATGTGCAAGAAATAAAAATTCGGTTCGATACAAAATATTATCCCTAACTCTATTACCAATACTCTGCATTTAAAATTTAAATAAAAATCGATCGCGCCCCATACGAAATCTGGATTTAAAAAATCTAATTTCCGCTCAACGACCACAATGAAAGAGCTAGTAGTTCGAAAACAGAATGCGGTATAACTTATTTATGTTAAATCGTATAAATCATTTTCGCTAACGCACTCGCCGCGATAAAAGTGAGAGAATAAACTTTTGTGCGATTCGTGAAGCGATACGGTGGTGGCGTGGCGCCGAACTTTCGTTCTATGCCGCGCCGAAAGAATTTGTGGCTCTAGTTAAGCTCGAAATGTATTGCATTATGTAAACAATGTGATTTATTAAAGCAATATTCATTGTTTCATTGTCTATGTTATTTGAGCTAATTAAAAAGTCAGTACGGAACGTTTTTTATCTGATATTTAAATGGGCGTCTATTTTTTTTAGATTAATTGATGCCCCTGATATTACAATTATTTGGGATCTACTACTTTATATTAGGTAGATCGTTTAGCTGTTTGCCAACTTACAGTAAGGTAATTGTATTTACAGAAATATAAAAATAATATTATTTTAACCAACACATTATCATCAAAACATGTATAGGACATGTTGTGAATCCACACAATTCTCTCCCCCACTAGCAAATGAAACCAAACGTTTTTTCTTACCTCATCTTCCGGCCTATATGCCACTTGTAATGCGTTTAATATTTCATGATACGCCGGCTCTATCGATATCTGCAGAGCCATAAATAACGAACAAAAAGCGTGGGGCGCCAAAATCAAAGCTATCAATATAATATTAGGTCCACGATGTCTCTGTTTGTTTGAATCTGTGCCAGAAACCTGGGCGTACTTTTTAAAAAAAATATTAAGAATCAATATTTTAAAATGTAAACAAATTTGTTCGATTCAAATTATTCATGTTAAATTCTGGCTTCAAACATCATACTATTAAAAATATTTAGTTCATAACGACTAAATATTACTGATTTATAACAGTGGGATCAATGGTATAAGTTATTAAAATCGTTAAGATAAATTGAGGAGTATATTCGACTTATAAAAAAAAATACTGTGCAAACCTAGATAAAAGTATTAGGTTGGGACATGATTGAATTTATTTTATTTTTATATTTATGGTACAGTAGAAGGTATATGGCCAATTACAAGTTTTCGTTGATATAAATTTTAAATGAAACTTCTTACCGTTAAAAGAAAAACAAAGCATTTGAATAATTGACGTTTGCTGAACTCCATACTTTAATTCGAAGATAATATTCCGTGATGAAGATATGCGTATTATAGATAATATAATACTCATCTATGCAAATATTTTAATAATTTTGCATGTATTTATAGCATACTCGTCACATACAAGAGAATATCACCACTGAATCAATATTTCTAAAGTCAGAGAAATGAATCTCATCACTCGTTTAGTTTTTAAAATAGTTTTTTGTTTTTACTTTGCAACATGTATGAATATAGGTAGAATTAAAATGAGCATTCGCCTTTACATTAGTTTTGTAGCTCGCGACCGTTATCGCGCTCGCACATTAGTAGTTCTGAATGGACCGCCACTGCCAGACCAAGTTTGACGATGTTTTGTGCTGAATCACGTCGCTAATTAAACTAGTACTACATCTGCATTATTGCATTATATGTGAAATTGTATAATCAGAATGAAAATACCGATTGTCTTAAACTGCAAGTTTGGAAGTGAATACTGCTTTAGGCCCACATTGTTGTTGGTTGACATTAGCATTTTTGAGTTGGGAAAAACCATTTTAAATCCGCGACATCTCAAATTACATACTTATTTGTTCAAATTTTCACTTCGTTCGACTGGAATTCCATCGGATTGCTGTTCTCAAACTTTTCCAATGACAATTAGCTTATTCTTTATCAATTCAAAATAAAAAGCTTAATTAAGGATTTTATTTCACTTTGAAAAAAAGTTAAATATGAGTACATATGTCGACAATGTGCATATAAAAGTTTGTTTTACCAAAACTATGATGATCTTTAATGTCCCCGAAACAAAAGCGTTTGGGCTCATCTGTGCCGCTGACAAACGCTCATCTCGATTTACGAGCAGAAATCAAACATTTAGCCGTGGCTCGTGGCTGTAAATCAGGCTAGCGGGAATTTATGGCACGTTCGCGGATTTGTTCGCAAACACGAGACAAACGCAAATATGCTATCGTTATTGGACAGAGGTACTGTACGTACGTACTACGTACTTTTCATAGATATTTGAATAAACTAAAATTAGCACATATGGAAGCATTGTTATAATATAATGCCTTTTATTTAAAAAAGTTTGATCTAATGGATTTTCATAACTTGGATATTCTAAATTTTGCCAATGACTTTGGATTTGTGAAAATTTTGAAGAATCCGTTATAGCTAAAGTTTTCATATAATAAACTAATGTATGGCATATTCAAAGAACTATTCACCTAATTGAGAGAGAGGACTTCTTATATTTTTTCTTTTTAATCTAGTTCGTCGATAATAATATACATAGTGTCGCAATCTTACGTTTAATTCATAGATTGATCTATTGAAAAAATATATTGAACAATATTTTTCCGCTAAATTGATCAACCCAGCAATTGAAATTTACATGCTGTTTTGTTTTGTATTTATAATATAAAGGCGTGCACATAATGGTTTTTTAAATATCGCCGAGAACGCGGCTTCCACACGTCGCTGAACAATGGAAGGGGAAACATAATTTATTTTCCAGTTAAATCTTTTGTGGAAATAATATGACATTTCTATTTGAAGTTGGCGGTGATTTATCGGCTGCCTAACTGCGGGCTCTTTTGAACAACCCGTTGGATCGAGGTGTCGTTGGCAACCAACAATTGTTTCCTTTTGAGATCGATTACTCGCGTCATTTGGCAAACAATGCTTTGCCGTAAAGTTCTGTGGGAGTTTAACTTCACCTTCACATAAATAATTATATGTTTTCAAATAAAAAATAGCTTACATTACAATAATACTTGATGACTAAGCTAAGACATGGACAACGGTTCAAAAATGTTATCTAAGAAGACGTAACATAAATATCAGAATTAGAAAATCTTCATCGTCCGAGCGTGTTTCTCGGTTGCATCTTCAGCTTTACGCTCCAGAGCCCAGGGTACGCTGTTAATCATGGTCCTGATTTGGCGGAACTGGATATTATAGTGGAGCGACTGCCGTTGACCTCCGTACTTAACCCTTTTTACAGGGAAACCAGACCCAGAAGTAAAAAAAATATTTTCTCAATAATATTAACTGCTCTGTAAAAATTAAATAATCTTTCAGCGATTCAGCGCTCAGTCGTATGTAGAAAAAAAAATAAAAGTTTTAAGCACAGTAGGCGCATAAATCGCATTTCAATTTGCAATAAACTTTCAGACTCCATACGAATAACATTTTCTATACAAAGGCGAATGGAAAAAAAGTCCTTACTGTGACGTTAATTCAAAAAGTTGTTTTCATTAAACGCTCTCGCGCTACACTGAGCGCTGAGCATTGAGTCGCTTAGTCATAGATATGGAAACAAGTAGATAATGCAAGTTTGTGCTTTGTATTAAAACTTTTTTGCATAACCACTTCTCCTCCTTTCGTCTCGACGTTTAAATATCTTATATACCCTTTGACGGTCAAAAATGTGTCACCCGTACAGCATTATTTGTATCCCGCATGCAGGTCGGGACAGGTCAGAAGATGGCTTGTCTGCGGGGGTGCACCACCCTCACAGGCAATGTTTTCACTACTTGTAAAGGACCACTTAAGTAGTATACATTATTTTTAACTTGATTTATCAGCATACGAGCGTTAGAGATACTCTTGGTTGTAGCATCGAACAATACAAATTTTGGATAAAATAATTCGATTATTTCGTCGAATTTTAAGAATTAAGTAGACTTGTGTCTAGTAAATACTTGATCTGTGGCATCTGTTACAAGCGTAGAGTACGAGCATGCACGAGCGAAAGAATGCCAAGTAGAGAGAAATAAAACATGGACAGTGGGATAAAGCCAGCGCCAACAATTGCTACATTCCAGCCCCGAAACGGTTTGCGACCGCTGTGCTGTCCTTGACGGGGCATCCACAATGGGTACAAATTTATATTTTTGATATTTAGCGCCTCATGTGAATATTTTTAGATTTTGTTTTTATTGAGTACTAATTTACTAAAAACGTCCACTTTTGACACTTTTTTGTGGTACTACGAAGTTCATACATAGGTATATAATTCTAGAGTCGACGACAATATAGCGGTTGAGTAAATTTGCGCGCCAACAGTCGTATAGCGGGTCTTTCGGGCGCGCGTCATACTCGTCTGTTTTACGCTGTGAAATTATAAAACATCATAAATCTGCCTACAAAATATGCCGAATATTATGTGTAATAAATATATAAATATATGTAGCTAAATATATATATTTAAAAAAAAGTGAAAAATGTTAAGATAAATTAGAAAAAAAAACCTGAGTAATAATTTATTATTTTTATTCCTCTTTCCATTTTCTCTAAATAACGTCATCCAATTTATACTTTAATACATAGTAACTGCTACCAATGTAGACCGGCCTTCAGGGTTGACAAAGCTTTTGAACTACTAACTCATAGTTTTTGTGAAAAGAGTAGCTCTAGAACAAACTCAGTGAAAAATGTGAGCTTTGTTCAATTGTAATAGCACTAATATATTTTCTATTATTTTGCAGCAAATTAAATCATACATCAACCGAACAACCTAAAAAAGAGGAAATGAAACTTTTATGTGCAACTTTTAACTGTAACATAATATTTTATTGACATAATAGATATGAATGTTTTTATTTTTTACGATTTTATTTATCCGTTAGAGCACAGATTACAACATAATATTCTAGTAGTTATAGCATGACCGAATTACAAACATCTATCGATCCTCACATATCAGCTTTTATAAGTTCAAATTGTGTTTAAGGCTGCTACCAGCGCTAGCGACCTTGTAAATGCAGAAAAAATAATTTATCTTTCTGTAAGTGAGATTATCAGAAATTCTCGCGCAACTTTTTTGCTATAGTATTAGTTAGTTAGATTAGAACCTCGAAAGTGATTTAAATACTATTCGCTGTAGTTTTCTTTGTAAAAATTACTAAAAACGTCCACTTTTGACACTTTTTTGTAAAGGTTTCTAAAGCGGATAGTATTTCAATGACTTTCGAGGTCCTGATGTAACTTAAAGGATTATCACTTAGTCTCTTACAGAAAGATAAATTAATTTATCTGTATTTTCAAGGTGGCTAGCGCAGGTAGCAGCCTTAATAAATTAGTTTGTGAGTTATACGTACCTATCACTATTTATAAATAATAATAAATATGAGATGATACAATTTGGATTCAGCAAGTTAGAATTAAAATATAAAACCATAAACATTAAAAGGGGGTGCGAAATGCGATCCCATTTTTTCTCAAAGCGTCAAAAACTGCAAGCGGACAGCGGCATCACGCGGCCGTGCCGAAAATTAAAGGATTCCGTCCAAAACAAATACAGGATATTTTTATGTTTTATTTTTGTTAAATAAAAGGCGCGGGGAAATGGAGCAGTACTCGCAGGTGGGAATTTAAATAATCTGACAGGGATTAAAAGGAGAAATATCAGCTTTTGACCGCCGCAGCCGCCCCGAGGTCGTCTACATTATACTGTTTTATATGTATTTATAATTAAATGTGCCAGATTAAACGGTATTACCTTGTATTCGAAAACATTAATTTGTTACATTGTACATTGTTGTTATTGTATTTTAAAAATAATCTAAATAAATAATACTATATAGCCTCAGAACCGCATTATAACTATATTTTTATGAGATATTAAGAAATACATTTTTTGCATTATTTTATGATCAACCGCTCCTTTGACATTACCAGCCAAAGAGTACGAGTAAAAAGGAGTAGTCTTTATCTGTATAACTTTTGCTTAATTTTATAATATATTGTTTAGCTATTTGTCAATGCACTAAAACTGTGAAAACATCATTTTTTAAGTAAAAAAATATACACAATTATTCCTTAGTTCGATTTCACTTGTACAAACTCTTGAAAATGGATAAATATTTTTTTTTATGATAAAATTTCATACCTAACCTCCAAAATTCACCCGGCTGAGCTAAGCCACAGAATTGATAATAGTACTAGCTAAGCCGAGACCTCTTCAAACCAATGCATAAATTGCAAATGCCACAAAGGTTAGTAAGATCTAGAGACGTCAAGTTGATTAATCACCGTTTCCCCTACGTTATTAACATGGTAATGGCGAGCGAATAGCTTTCTTAGCGATACTTAATGATACGGGATTTGTGGCATGATTGCGCGGGATCAGCGGCTAGCTCAGGGTTTATCTCGTGGCTACAGGTTCCGTGACGAGCGACTTACACTTCATTGTAAAATTTAAATCCGACTCAAGACTAATTGTTGCAAATTTATAAAACAATATTAAATATTCAAAAATAGAATAAAATTGTACTTAACTGTCCTTAATGTACTAACTTAGGCATTATGAAAGTGGTTTCAAAAATTGATCATGTGTTTGAGTAATTAAATTTGAAAGATAACAAATATGAGGTTTGTAAGTAAAAAGTATTATAAAAAAAATAATAAATATGAAAGCAGAAAAATGGGGCAGATTTAGTATTCGGTAAACACATAGTATAACATTAATCCATGAGAACGCCATATATAGTATGGTGTGATATGTACGTACAGGTATGTGGGCTATGACATGCGTTATGGACATACATGATTAATTAAGCCCATTTTACAGCCCCATCTCTCATATTAGCGAGCCGAGTCGAGCCCTTTAAAAGCTGCTCGACACGCCAAAATATTTGTTCACCTATCAACAATCCCAAAGGACTGTTATTTCTATGAATAAAATAACAATTATAAGTGATCCGCGTCCCTCTGGCGCGTGCCTAATTCCGTTTGAAACAATATCCATCTGGCGATTTAGTTTTGTGACATAAGGCTTGAAATTTAGACAGACATTTTTTAACTCCCTTCGTTTAACTAAATAAAGACGAAGTATTTAATAATAATGTTAGTTTATAGGTAATAATATTTTTAACGGCTAAGCTCTACATAATATATTCTTACTTGTAGGTTGCAGTGTTTTTTTTTAATCATCTTCGGTTTTTTTTTAAAGATTTATAGGCTTGATAAAGTACCTATAATTTTTAAGAAATTTCAAGCCGACGTAGTTCAAGACAATATGTTTAGCAATCTGAAGTTCGTTACGAGTTTTGTTATTATTATTGGGTAACCACTTTTTATTTCAGAATTTATTGACAATAATTTTATGTTTTTACTAGCAAGGAACAATTTTATAAATATGCTTATATTAAATAATAAAAATATATCTATATAAAGATGTTCATTTTCGATTCGTGTCTAATGTTTGATTTCAGCTAAGTTAAACGAACGTCACAGCCGTGTGTCTCAAAGAAGTGTGAAGTTTGCTCTGTGTGCGTCATTTCCTCCTCTTATTTGATGTGGGATTGCGCCTAAAATTTAGTTTTGATGACGCCACCGCGATAAGTGTGGGGTGCACGACCTATTGGATCTCTCAAACTAATTTCATTTACTGTGTCCTTTTTTTATGTGACAAAATAACATATAAAAATACATAATGAATACTTACATATAAAACATGTATTTATTATTTAAAATAATGCAATAAATACTTGACAGTATCTATCAGTTTAGAAGTTCATTGATTTTGAAATAAGTTTGCTAAGATCGACTTTCAAGGCGTTATAAAAACAACATCATAACTTCATACAACGATGAACAATTAAGTAGATGACTTATAAAATATACTTTATTAGCTCAGATTAATAAATTACAAATGAACGATAAAACAATTACGGCGCCGAGCCGTGATGGCAGTAAAATAACCGCGTAACATAAAAACACGTATAAAACGATGGTTGTAAAGTTGTTTTTAGTAAGAGATACTTTTATAGGGGAATAACCGTAAAGCGAAGTTCCGATGGCGCTATCGGCCGAACGTACCCATCTGCCTTTATCTGAGCCAAGTTAAATGCCAATCAGAATGGCAGACTGATAGTTACAAACATTCTATTGTCGGAGTTGAATTGGCAAAGTTCTATGGGTCGTTAAATATAAATGGTAAAATAGTTTCGGGGATTTTTGATGATTTGAGAACTAGATAGATAAAACATAGTTTTAAATCTTTGATCACAGGTAGTCTAAAATTGGAAATTTTCCCGGCTTGTTATCCGTTAAATATATTTGTAGTCATTGTTTGCGGCTGTTCCGTTGTTACTGTCAGTTAAATTTCTATCCTCGAAAAGAGTCACTGCTATTATTATTTTTTTATTAACAATCTGTGTTCAACATGGAATATGTTGAATGTAGTTCTAACCAACAGTTATTATTAATTCAAGGCAACAAAAGTACCTGAATGACCAGCCCATGTTTACCCCAGCCACGTAATGATCACGCAAACCACATTATGAGCAAACACATAACGATCTCCAAAGAATCTATTACAGCCTCCCATTCACATTCGTGTCTATCAGCCCCGATAAGCGAGCCTCAAACCGCGGGAACCGGGAACATTTTCTTTTTCCCCGCCACCCCAAATGATCGGGCTTATTATTTGGCGTGTGCGCTAACATTTAGCACCCTTATCGCGCTATTAAAGATACGGCTTCATTACTTGACGGAAAAAAGGTTCGCGTTTTGTTCACTCTTGTTGTTTTTTTTTTCTTTTCCTTGTTTTTTGATGTTGGTCGTGTTTCCGAGTTCATATTTTTGCGATTGCATTATTGTTTTCAGCTAATTATATAGCTTTAACATGGAAATAGGAAACCTTTATTCTACAGGTTTCGGTGTAATAAATAATAACAAATGAAAGGCCACCTATAGCATTTAATTAGTTCTTAAAACGGTCGTTCTTATTTATCATTAAAGAACTATGAAGGTAATCACGATAAATGTTTTTTTTTTTGTTGGTTGGTTTAACATAGAAAACAACTTCAAAATGTCAGACTAAGGTGACAGTTAGTACTTTGTTGTTATGTATTTGTTTCTTGTTTTGTATATTTTGTGAATCCCTCTAAATATGACGTAATCGTCATTAGGTCTGTACGTGCTTTCGATTATTTTACTTGCTACATGATGATGTAGCATTAGCTTGCACAACATTATTCTTTAAATAGCCTTCTACATTGAATGTATGTGATGCCGCAGTTTGTAATGTCGCATTTTATTTCAATATTTACAGTATAAACAGGCATTTTACGTCATTTTTTATGTCTCCGAGCGCCATTTAGATAAAAGAGCTGACGCTCATTTCCTAAACGACAGCCAGCAAACTGCGTCATGGACTTACACAGTTTGGACATTTAATTATACCAAGTCATCTTATGTGTAAATAAATAAATTAACTAATGTAATGCCTGCTGTTTTCATTTACTTGATCATATTCTGTATTCTGTACGCTTCCTTTCTTAAAATTTAAATCAACTAAGTCCCAAATTAATTAATTTGATTATACATAATTATTTAATATGCAAAAAAGCATCCGGAATGGGAATAGACCACTTTATCTCTTCCCGTCAATGCCGTGAAAGGCATTAATTTGTCATTTATGAAAATACGACTACTTACATCATATCATGATATCAGCCATAAGAATCCCACTGCTGGATATAGGCCTCTCATAAATTTCCAATCGGACTGATTCAAAGTACTATTTACATAGTATCTTTGTATATTCTATGGTCTACTGATTTAAGCAGTAAAATCATCCTAATATACAGTGTATAAACTTGGTTTTGACTAATCTACAGAACATTATAATATGTGACGTCATGCGCGGGTCGCGGGAAATGATGTGGAATTTTCAGATAACGCACACAATCACAGGGCGTGTTACTTCATACGTGAAGATACACACATAAGCGGGTACATAAAGGGCCCTCATAGAGGTGAGTTCACACGAGTTAATGTAGGTGACATCGATAATTTGTTGTAATGGCTTTAAGTGTTAAATTGAATGTGCTTGTGCTCACTTAAGGGTAGATTAATAATGACGTATATTTAGATGCTGGTGTTGTTGATTCATTTATAAATTGGATCACTAAGCGTCAAGTAAAATAATTTAATATTATTACTTTTAGGTATTAAAATTAGGTCATGACATTTATTCTCTAGAGGAATTAAAAATTTTACTTACTTAACACGTTAACAACAAAGAAAATAAAACACAGGTACACATATTTGTTATACTTAAATCCTATGTGGCCCACTTTACTTCATTTTGGTACCTCGCGGTCGGGGGCGTCGAGTCAATAATCGAATTTTGAAAGACAGCTTGGGAGCCGAGATCGTCGCGGATTAGGGGCCAAACGGCCGGACCCGAAAAAAAAACACTAATAGCATCACTTGGTAAGCTTCTAATAGATATTACGCGGCCATAAATTGGTTTATTTCAGGCCTTGATAATTATGTAGGTACCTGTATGTATTTTGAATTTTCTTAAATGGAATGGGTAAATTCACAAAATCTTTGTAAAAGAAGGAAAGTGCTTGCAAAAACTTCCAAAGTCACATTTTATATTTGCTTGTAAAACATGACTTACATCTTCTGTAACTTCATTATTTTGTGTAACATGTTACATTCCACATGATTTAACGTCAAAGAAAGTAACTAGCGGTCGATAGTCACATTGAAATTGTAGCTTTCCATCTTTTAAATTATATTTATATTAAACTGTACCTACCCATTTATTTAGGTATTTAGGGCCCTGAGAGTTCATTACTGCTTTTTTACGATTAGGTTAGCAGTAAGCAAGAAGTGAATAATCTTTTCCAATGATTTAAGATTTATCATGGTGAAATTCTATTTCTTCACATTCCAGATTTTTTACTCCATATACGAGATAATAAGTATACTCTGAAGCTGAAAACTAGGCTTTATTTCTATTTACTCTCTATTTTATGACGTAGCTAATGAATCTCCCTCCATCTTTCCATCAATCACTCATTATCGCTTTCTTTTCTATAGTGTGGCGGTTGCATTGGTCGAGATAAGCTTTTCTTTAAGTATAAATGATCTAATATCAGTATGCTATCAATCTATTAGGTTGCGGTATATCGTTAAAATCCGTTATAAGGGCATGATGTATTAATACTGGAAGATAATACAGGAAGACAGTACATGGCTTTTGTAAACATCGTTACTTTTTCAGCTGTTATTTACCCACTCAAAAGAGATGGACTTTCACTCTAGTAATACTGGAAGGATTTGAAATTTTTTTTTGGTTTTTGTTATTGTCCATCAATAGGATATAAATAGTAGTAACCAATAGGCACACACAAGGTACTTTCACACTAAAAGCGAGTAAAATCGCGAACCGCAGCTAATTCATTACATAAATGCTGTCTATTAATTTTTGTTTACTTGCATGTGACTCCAGTGGTGAAATCGTGCTACAAAATGACCCATGTTCTGTAACAAATACAATAAAAATTTTAGATATGAATAGTACCAGACAAAGTTATTTTCACATTGAAATGATAAAAATATGAGATCCCTATAGAAATGGCTACAAATAGATCTAAATGGAAGGAACTTACATACTGTGCCAACTCCACAAGGATAGTGGTATAAGGTAAAGGAGAAGATACCTATACACATTTATACCAAGATATGTTTTATTTTTCTTCTTATGAAACTGTAATTACTAGTCTATATAAAGGTATATTAAACCTAAGCTAATGAAAATAAAGTGTGAGTAAATCTCATTTAACTTATTTTAAGAAGACAATATTATATATTTTCACTTTAGTGCACAGCTACATTGTTTACGAAGTGTATTATAAAACAAAAAGAATGCAGACAAAGAATATAAAATTTATCTCAAGTAAAACACCCCATAAAACGAAATGGTCTCGAGAACTTTATAAACGCGATAACGGCCGAAGTTTCTCCTAGCTTTGTTTCTCCGCTTATATAAACACGACCAGACTACAATGACCTTCCTCGATTCCCGCTTTTAATAATGCTAAAGACTTGTTATACGAAGTAAGTTGAAATATCAAAGGTCTTGTTAAAATGGTCGGTTTGTACCTAGAAAGCCATGAGGTAAAAAAGAGGACTTCAAGGAGTGTCCGCTTCTGGCCCCGCCTTTCGCGGCACGCCCACCAAGATCCTTGGTCGGAGGCTGACTGTGACTTCTTCAGTTTTCATATAACACAAATGAATGAAACCTTGAGTCTATTGCAGGTATTGAGATATCTGTGTGCATCTATCTATATGCTTCGATGTGTGTATCCATATATGCACACAGACATAATAACCTTATATAATTTTAGTATCATGTAATATGGCGGCAATGTGAGGTAAACATGGTATGGTACAGGTATTTGTTTGTTCGTTCTATGTATTAAAATACAGGTAGCTAGTGAGCTTGTGTGCGGTTTACCATGTGTGTGTTGTTCCAGAGATTCAATTGATAAAGTCGTTATTGGTGTCTTCTAGTTCGTACTACTCGTATTTCTTAGTATTTTAAAGCTTGAGTATAATTTTCAATACCGAAAGTAACATTAGCTATAATATATTAGCTTACTGGACACCATTCCCCAGGGAACATAAAACTCTGGGAACAATACAGTGGTCCCAATGAGTCAAGCAACATTAGAGTGTAGTGTAGACAAACACACTTTTTACATCAGGCTAACTCTTTTCTGGCTTCGCAGCCCAGGGTCTGCTTAAACGTGATTTCTTAAATTTTCTTTTTCATTTTGTTTTATATTTCTTTTTGTACCACTTTAAAATAGGGTTGTATAAATTTACTTCTCAACAATATCATAAAATACACATTGCAATAAGTTTACAATAAATCTTAAGTACATTATCAGTTGAATTCTTAAAAAAATGACAACCCTATAAATCGCAGTATCCGGAAACGGATTCTCTTTTAATTTTTAATTCAGTCGGGCGACGCTGTCGTCGCCGTCTTCCTGCTTGCGCTTCCGGCGCGACTCCTTTTTTTAAAGGCTTGTATTTCCGGTTTGCAGCGGAGCCGATGTCACGGTGTTGTACAAGAGTTGGATGAAAAGCCTTTTATTTGTTTGGATTTAGAATGATGTTGGGAAGGTGGAGAGGCCTTATAGTTATTATTTTTAAAATATTTAATATGATATTTCGAATGTAGTTAGACAAACATTGTTTGTTAATTATTGTTTTTATATTGTTTAATAATAAAAGTTTACAAAATATTGGAATACTATATTAAAATTAAATTATAAATCCTACAATGGTTGTACAATGGTACAAGTAGTTGGTAGCCACGATCATTTTAGTTAATCTGTGGATAAAGTTATTGGCAGCATTACGGTTAAATTTTGTTGTAAATTGTTTTAAGTATTTTTTGTAATGTTTTTGCTGTTTGTTATTCTCAATAAATAAATAAATAAATAAATGGTAGCCCAATTGACTCTTTGCATATAAGTGACTAGAAGAAACTGCAACTTAATTAATAATGAAGCCTAAAAATAGAGACAATTTTTTATTAAGACACAAACACACATTTATTTCTCTACAAGCAATGATAATTGCATATTTTACTGTTTATTAAATCATTTTCATCTCCACAAATTTCTACGTTCAAAACACCGTCATAAATGACTAAGGACTTTCTGCGATTATTTTTCCGTCGGGCGTTTTTTTCCCGTCGGCTGAAATCCGCATCTGCCGGATATTATCATTAATTATGAATCGGCTTCAGAACCACTGACGTTTATAAACTGCGGAAGACAAGTAGGTAAAGTACAGTGAGCACATAGATAAATATGAAAAATTTGCCATTCTACTCTTATAGTCTCTAACCTCAGATTTAATAAGAAACTTAGGTATTGTAATTATGAAAATATTTCACCAAAATTTAAATTGACTGTTTTAACATAAAAAATTGTGAACGATGTTTTTGGAAAAAATGCTGTAGTGGAGTTTGTTGCGCCGCTTCTTCTCTACTAGCCCTTTGGAAGTGATGGTAAACCTTATATGATATAAGTACTTATAAGATATGATATGTATGAGTAATGATTTACGTCAATAAGTGATAAGTATATCCTATATTAACAATTTCAAATTCAGTCTTTCAGATTATATTAATGATAGATACAAGATCGCCGCTTGCAAAGTGGAATGATATCAACAATACAAAATTGACATATTTTATTCTCAGTCAAGCAGTGGCGGTGTCGTGTCTTGGTGCTTACTGTGCTAACTCGTCTTTGTATCCAACTAGACATCCAATCATAAAAATAATTCTTTGTGTAAGAATAAAACAATATATTCACATTTGTAGGACGTGTGGAGGCATAATCAATGATCAGATCATAGATTACAGAATGCTATACCATATAGGATCGAAGTTTACAGTCACTGCAAGTTTCAATAGTATACTTTTTATGTGGCCCACTGTACGTACGCGTTGACTTTGAATACTCTAGTGGTTTTGTGTCGTGTTGATCGGATCTCGAGCCACTTTGCCAGAAGTTTCTGATAGCTGGAGGGTATTGCAAAGATACAGATAAAACTTTGTTTGATATATTGCTCTTTAGGGCCTGTACAGACGATGCCATGTCAAGCTGCTGCAATAAGTTTCTTAAAACTTCCTGCGTTTTCTGATGATTGTAAATCTCTAAAATGTTTTTATTAAGCGTTTGAATTATTTATTATACTTATTTATGTTTTTATTAAACGTTTGTATTAGTTATTATACGAGATAGATCATAAATTGAGTTAGGATATCTTCATGGGTTTGTTCACAAAGGCACAATATAAAAACAACTATTTGCTCGGAACTTCGCATTCGCGGGCATTTCAGAACCAAAATTATTTATTCTATTCGATAAATTTACTACAAATGCGTAAACGAAATTTAGGACGATTTATTTAAATTGTTAAACATACTAAATTTCATAATAATCATTACTTGTAAGAACACTATTAAAAGTTGTAAGTAAAATTAACACACATACTCAAATGACAAAAAAATAAAAGAAAAGGTTTGTATATATTCACTAGTCATTTTTCTCAAAACAAAGGATTCAATTCAATTTTCTTTGTAAACATAGCGATGTAAACACAGCCAGAGGCGATTGATCTCTTCCAACCGTCCACAAATCAAAGGCAAGGACAAGGGCCGGCTAATGTGCGGCGAGGGACCGCGGGATGGATGCTCCTTCCGACCGGGATCAGACTGCGATCCTGAACGTTTCCAGATGCGTGGTTAAGTCCAAACTTCATTTTATGGATAAAGCAATAAATAAATAATGTTTCAAGTGCAATAAAGTACCTACCGACCTAAGGAACCTACCTACCTGAAGACCTAAGGAGGGTCGCAGGCAAGCGCTGGATGCAGGCCGCTTCAAACCGGTCATTTTGGAAATCCTTGGGGAAGGCCTATGTCCAGCAGTGGACAGCCTGCGGCTGAAATGATGATGATGATGATGCAATAAAGTCTGTCAATATTTTTTATTGCCATTAATAAGTAAATTTTGTTGCCTAAAATATAATGAATAAATAAACAACAATAGTGTCAGAGGACAAGATTCTGATACTATTTAGGTTATTGAGGTATTGCCTTTAGTAGAAAGCAAACAAAAAGCATCTGTGTTAAATAATCTTCATTCAAGTATATCAGTACATTTGAAAAATTACAGCATTTATATATTAGAAGAAAAGGTAAAAAAAATTGGTTGCCTGTAAAGTCGGTATACGGGCGAAAGTTTTACGTGACAACGACTTTGAGTCTGTCTCTCTCGCTCTTAGGGGACGCGTGCCTCTCACTCGCTCTCATTGTGAGCACATCGTAACGTTACCGAGCGTTACACTTTTTCATAAGTGACTCCCAGCCGCAACCTAATTTAAGACGTTGTCACGTCAAAAATTATAGTTGTTTTTTTTTTTCTTTAATTTCCCTATAAATGAAATGAAGTACAAGTTGCTATTTGTACATTTTTGTTTTATTTCAAAACATGTTACATTTCCAATTTAATTTGACTTTGATCTACAAACAAACTCGGGATTATCCGGGTCGTCTCAAGTAGAAGACGCCATGATTTGTGTGCGGCGGTCCCCGGGCGCTCCTGTGTTCTACCGGGTCGGACCTACCGATTTATGACCAGGATTTCGCTGTCCACTCTAAGTAAACATTGTATTAAATTATAATAGTACACTGAAACAGGCTATTATATCATTCGAAATAAGACAAGTAAAAATACTTTTGACGTGACAACGTCTTAAATTAGGTTGCGGCTGGGAGTCACTTATGAAAAAGTGTAACGCTCGGTAACGTTACGATGCGCTCACAATGAGAGCGAGTGAGAGGCACGCGTCCCCTAAGAGCGAGAGAGACAGACTCAAAGTCGTTGTCACGTAAAACTTTCGCCCGTATACCGACATTACAGGCAACCAATTTTTTTTTTTATGAAAATTTACAAGTATTATACAACAAGTAATAATTAGCTGAATCCAGATTTGCCAAAGAAACAAAAGCTTAAAAAAAGATTTGCCAAAGAAACTAAAGCTTAAAGGTTTTTCAATGATAGTGACGTAGTACCGCATATTGGAATAGTCTTCGGTCAAAGTATTGATTAGGTACTTTACAACCACAGAACTCGTATCATTTCTATAATATGTTTACTTAAGACTTCAATCAATTTATTCTTACTACACAGCTTAATTCTACGTTCAACGAATAAAACTTTTTGGTGTTTAAAAAACATCCTCCTGTATGTACAAGTACGAGTACCTACCTACTTCTTTCAGCAAGTTGAACAAGATATTATTCCGCCATTTGTATCCGTGATCGCAGTCATTAACCCCGGTGCGAATGCAACGCTTGCAAAACTACCCGGCGCGTAAATCGTCAGGAAACATAACATACAGAATGTACAGAAGATAGGTTATGTAAAGGACTTTTAGAAATCGATAAACATATTTTAATTCTCAAAAGTTCAAAAATTAAATATAAATGAACATTTCTCATAAAGTGGTTTATTAGGACTGTCTTTTGTGCTAAAATGCTTGTGCCAGACATACTTTTCCATATCAATAATGTATACTTTACAATATTATATGAAATACCAATATACTAAGCTAGTCTTTAATTTATTTATCATTTACATGCAAGTTTTTTTTATAATATAAAGATATACTTTTAATATTATTGCTTCAGGGGGAAACTCACATACATAATGTTTTCTATGCTTTCTGTATTTTATACTATGGAGCGTGTAAATCGCCGAACACTCGTCGATTCCCACCGAACTGATTAATAGCATAGTTCTTCAGATAACACTCTGTGCATGATTCAGGGTGTCGATGATTTATAATTACGAAGTAATTATATAAAGTATTGTACTCTCATTTGCTCTGTAAGAACGGTATTAATTTATGATGTTGTTATCAGTTTTCTTAATAAGTGATCACTTGTTTTCGTTGAAAAAAAATATAATAGGCATAGAATGTTACACATACATAGAAACTAAGTCTTTTTTTTCAGGTGGTGAAATTTTCGTAGACTAAGAAATGTTAAAGTACGTTCATTCCAAAAACAAAAAGTATTGTACTCTTTTGTGATACATAAGGATTAAGAGGAGGACATATCTCCGTACTATCTGGAATTCCGACCTGCGTCCAAAATACCTTATATCGAGATCCAAATTCAATCGCTTTGTTACCCACATCATACGGCAAATCATCCATTTAGCAAGCCATCTGAACACCTATAAATAAATATGGCGGCAAAAATGGCGTCAGTTTATCAGCCGACCGGAAGTGGACGCTGGGGACTCGGCCAGTAATAAATGTTATTAGATAGCTGGCGGGCTTAGTTCCACACGCTTTATAGCCTTTTTTCCACTTCTTCGGGCGACGGTTTTTGTTAATGTGTCTGCTTGTTATAAATTACCTGGGATTCAAATGAAATTGGGATAATCCAATGTTTGTGCTCGCTTCGCTTGTTACGGCATATTTATTTTATATGTTTTATGTTTATAGTCTATTCACTTGTAACCATATTTGCGTTTACTAAACTCACATAACATTAATATGTTATCCGTATAAATGCGTATGCTTAGGTATATATTTTTCTCTTTTTATTATTCATACATAGCTTCTTGATTATGGATTATGGATGACGGACTAAGTATAAAAATATCATTTTACCTAACGTTTAATTAAAGTACCAAAATTTTCAAATATTTTAACCTAAGATATTTCATCTATTTAGCTCATAGAACAACCAATAAAAACTTTACTATACTTAAATATTTACTTTGACCACATCGTTAGGGAAGGTCTAATACTTACATTTGTTCAACAAAAAAAGTATCTCGAACAGTAAAAGTACGTAATAGATAATTTAACGAAAAAATGTGATTGATAAAATCCTCACAAATACAAAGTGCAATAGAAAAAAAGTTGAAGAGACATTAAAAATAGTCCGAAACACTTGATACGTTTGCGCATTGCTCCACTGTCAAAAGCGTCGGTAAACGGTCGCGTCCATTATTTACCAGGGAGCTACAAATTGGCAGATGCTACCATTACAAACATACAAACAACATATAAAATAACCTTAATCTGAAGGCAATAGAGGTCATTTTGGTTCATCGGAAAATCTGAATAAACTTGCATGTAACCGCTCGATTTGACTTCTCTATGATCGGGTTATAGAGTTAGTTGATATTGAATATTTTCATGGAGGCATTTTTTGTTCGATAGAGCAGCGCCACACTATTTGCAGTTTTGAATTTAAAGTAGTTCGATGTACTGTCGACAAAAAAGTTGATATTAGCTTTTTTTACTAAAAGTTAATTATAATTCGGTTTTAATAGGATTTATTACTTTTGGAAACATATTTATGTTAGGTACTTAAAACATTTTTAAACATCAATCAGCTACGCGTTTTCGTAGCACCTCTACAAAAGCGTAGCAGCGCATGGAAGAACTATGAAAACAATTCATGAAGTTTAAATTAGAAGTCCTTTTTTTGTTATATTTAAGTATATTTATGTACCGACGCTGGCACCTATAAATAATCAAGGATACTGAATATCGTTCTAAGTGGAAGATATTAAACAGCATATAAGTAGCCAATGCACTAAAAAATATTATCATCATAAACTTAGCCATAATAAGTTCACTGATGAACTAAGTACTCCTATATCCTGAAATAAGCAATATTCAGCATCACCACAGTCTAGATTTTCAGGTTATCTCCTACATAGATGTATTTTTTTTAATATAACAATCATTTTTTAATATATAAAAGTATAATTATATTTCTAAATTAAACTTATTAAATTGAAAAAACTAATTAAAACTACCTTACAGTGGTAGGCATCTCCACACAGAAGCTCACAGCGCCGAGCGGGCACTATTTACATACTTTGCAGCTCGCTTCGTATCAGATTCATAGTTCCGTATAAAATTTTAGCTTATAAAAAATACGAGGAACATTCTGATGTACAGTAAGGCTATGCACTCTTACATTTTACACCTTAGGTGTATACTTTTTTATGTGACAAAGGGTCACATATTATTTACATATTCAAATATTACAGAAATAATGCATTCGAAACAACATGATGTCTAAAACCGCATGTATTAATTTAACAAAGTTTGGTTTTCTTCTTATAAAAATTAATAAAACAATATGTTAATCTTAATCTCTCTTGGATTTAACCAGGATTTTCCGTAAAACAAGTTTGGCTCTACGCTACAAATTTATCCTAGCACTAGCTGTTCCCCGCGGTTTCGCCATTAGTATGTATATACTATAGCCTATAACCTTTCCCAAGAATCAAGCTTTCATATACCTCATTTTGCAAATCCGACCTGTCGTTTTCAAGTTATAAGCGTTCAAACAAACAAACTCTTCAGCTTTACACAAGTCTACGACTATATGAAAAAGAAAATATTTTTTTTTATTTATGTACAATAATATATGAACAAATCTCATCTTATAGACTTAATAAAGGTTAGTTTGAAAATCTAATAAGAACATAATGAGTGTTAACGCTATCTCCGCCTTGAGCTTAAAAAACTCGTGTTAAAATAAAGAGCTACGATTTGCTACGAAGTGTCGTAGTACGTCTACAAAAGGCTACGCCGATAATGATTCCACAAAACAAGTTGCTCCAAAATCAAAAATTCACACTTCAGTACCCAAGACCCTAAGCTCGTTACGACTGCCACTAATTACACACAATTTCGTAGCTTAAAATTTCCTAACTACAACCCTTTAATAGCTCCGTCTCTTTTTAGCACGCCTAAAACAATACCAACTGTTGCAAGCCCACATGTGAGAGATGCGCCTGTGTGTGTCGGTAAACACGGTTTAAGCCTAACTGGCCTTAATGAATCGTAATGGCCCCTATAATTCGCGGCGTAACTAACTGGCCATGTGGGGACGCCCCCCTTCCCTCCCCCCGTTTTATCCCGGCGTCCCCTGTTTGGAAGCGAGCCATATCGCGTATGACAGCGGCGATTCTCTTTTTAAAATTTCCAGTCGAATCGCTTCTGCGATTTGCGGTTACGTGTTCTAAATTGTGCGGAGGCCGACAATTTGTCACGCGCTCGGAAAATACCGGATGCAGTAATTGGTCTTGCTGAAAAATTTTCTGTTGTCTTAATTCGATCATATATAAAATTTTAAAGAATTGATGATTTCTAAAAATTTTATATTTTTATCAAAATGTACTTAAATAATTTTCTATAATATATATATTGAGCTAAAATTGTGGCTTTTGAGTTCAACGACCTTAGGCTCTGTCTGCTATTTTGAAGGTATCGCCATACAAGCCGTGCTTGGCAATCTTCCTGGCATAGCAGCTGCCTATTACGCTTTTAACGTCAGTTTCAGTCAATCAGTAAGCGCTCTTTTTTATTTTACATTCAACTTTATTGCACATGTAATAAAGACATTTATAAAACTATTTATTAATATTGCATATCTATTAATCTTTTTATCGGTCATCAGCAATGAATTTTAAGGCTCTTAAGGTATATGTAGAACAGTTGCACCGCAATCAACATGATAGCATAAACTCAGTACAAAAAATGAAAAAATCTTTCGGTCGGTCGGTAAACAATGTCCGCAAACAAATGGCGGAAAATGTTAGAGTTATGTTTGTGAATGCAACAGCCGTCGCCCTTACTTTAAACTAGAGCTAAGAGGTCGTTATTCCTTCAAGTAATTTATTTAATTGCTCTGTGGCGGTAATTATTCATGAAATTACGGCAATTACGTCCCGGGAAACAATTATTTATTGTGCAAACTTGACTCTTAACTCACATTTTATTCCATAATGCATCAACAGATAACAAGACGTTGCTGCTCTATTTCCTTTTAGATTGTTTTAATTACTTTTAAAATGAATGTTTATAATAAAATTAATAATGAAACATCATAAAACCACAGATTTTGGTGAGAGGTTTAACTTATTATTTAAAATACTTAAAAACACATTCTGTTTAATTAAAGTTTTTGAATTTAATTTATTTATAAAAGTTATAAAAGGTTTTTAATTTATAAAAGGTCTTCAATTCCTTAGCATCAAATGGATTTTTTTGCGTGCTCAAATAAAAGGGAACGCAAAAATTAAAAAAAAATCGGTTTTACCTAAATTTTAATAAATGATATGGCAACGAACGATTTGCATCATGAATATACAACTTTCCTTTTAATCATTATTTCAACCGCAAAAAGTGCTGGACATAGGCCTCCTACAAAGATTTCCAATCAGGACGAATCAAAACGGCCAATATTCAACGAAACAAAAGAGTTTCTAAAAATAGTTGGTTGATTTGAAATCGATACATACTTACCTGATAAGAGATACACGTTAGGTAAAATCAACAACAGGGTAATTAAGCGGCGGAGTGCCGTTAGCGACACGTGTGGCGCGCTAATTTGCACAGACATGGGCTTATCTCGACGGCTCTTCACAAGCGCTTCCATGGCGTAACATCGTGACATTTTTTCCCTAATATCGTTATAGTGATCCTCCATAATTTATAGTGTAGCTATGTTGTTTTTTTACCAATTTTTGAGTGTAAGTTTCACGTCAGTACTTTGTGTTTAATCTGTAGTTTAAATGTACGATAAAAAAAATATACATATTAATATTTGTAAGGGAATTGTTATTTAATAAATAGAGAAATATTCTTGAGATCTTGTACGTGAAACAAAGGCGTTAAATTTCTTCATTTTAGTTTTTAGGCAAGATACTTGATCTCTTTCTATTTCTCTCTATCATTAATAATACAAAAAAAAACCTAGGTTTTAAAAATAGCAAAACAAAAACATTCACAAGTTTCCTGACTATCATATCTGCCCTTACGACAAAACATTTGTATAATGTCACGCAGAAAAGGTATTTCGTAGCAATTCAAAATTCCACCGTGATCCTAATTAATTTCCCAACTACACATGTGAGTAAAATACCAATTAGCCGATACCCCGGCTAACAAAAGACACCCAGCCCCTAATGAATTCGTAATCTCTGTAATCTACGATGAGAAATGGACGCAAATAGCGTCGCCGGCAAACAAATTAAAGCTAACCCAAAAATGAATTTATCACGTTCACCCGCGCCGGCCGGTGTTCAGCCGACCTTTTATGCTCACTATACACTATGAATACCATAGATTAAAAAAACAATTACGTCACTTAAAACCGTGCGCGATTCGAACTTCTTTGATGAATACATTACATCATGAAAGTATATGTTTTAATTTTTTATGAACATATTACTAGCAATAATATGTTGTAAGCGATAGCGTAGCGACCTGAAAAGATTTTACCCTTCGACATCAGAGTTCTGTATAGTTCCCTATTCTGCACCACTTGCTAATCGGTTTTTAGGTAAGCCAGCTGGTTTTTTAGATTTCCTGACATTGAACGAGTTAACAATACAATACCAGTTTCATCTACGCGGAGAGGCTTTAGTGCCTACGAAAGAGCTAATGAACATATGAAATATGAAGACTTATTACTTAGTAAGTACCAAGCCAAACCAAAGTCGAATTTTGTGTATAAAACAACGCTTTATATACAGTTCCCGAGTTTCAGTTTAAAAAATCATTTCTTGTACTTTATGAACAGAACTACCTATATTTTTATGCTATCGTCATTTTTATTATGATTGACTTACTTATGATCTAATATATAAGGTGAATTTAAATCAACTGCAAATATTTTAAGGGCAGATTCAGACCACTAAACTGAACAACTTTCCCAAATAAAATTATGTCGAAATACAAAAAAAATTTTTGAACTCCCATACAAATTGAGAATCAGCTGATCTAGTATAGTATGGAGAGTGAAAA
Source organism: Apomyelois bistriatella (assembly GCA_947044815.1). Taxonomy (NCBI): domain Eukaryota; kingdom Metazoa; phylum Arthropoda; class Insecta; order Lepidoptera; family Pyralidae; genus Apomyelois; species Apomyelois bistriatella. The sequence goes on from OX345693.1 coordinate 9,045,421, forward strand.
ATAAAATTTTGTAATACAATTAAAGTTTATTTGGAAAAGTTGTTCAGTATAGTGGTCTGTATCTGTCCTTAAAATATTTGCAGTTGATTTGTGTCCACCTTTATTTACTAAGCTTAGCTGGATAGTCTAATAATGTTAATTAAATAAGCCCTGTCTAAATATATATTTATACATACTATAATATTTAAATTAAAATCAGACCCAAATCAACGGTCATCGTGACTATTACCGCCAAATGCCACGCGTCCTCGTCCCAAATGTTTTAATTTAGCATCCGGCAAACCACTGTCCGGCGGCAGATGGCGCCACTCGTGATTAATATGCACAAACTCCAACTTGAACGGATAAATTTTCTTTTTAAAATTATATCGGTATAAACATTTGTTATTAAAAATAATATAATTTTATAAAGAAAAAAAAGTGTACTTACATGTTAAAAAGAAAAAATACTGTGTAAGCGATGCTCTAAGAAGAAAATTAGAAGAAGAAAAAATACTTGGTTGCGGAACCTCCGAGAATGGACCGGGATAGCAAGCGCAGCGGAGCTATTTCGAAGAGCTAAAGAAAAGGAGGACTTTAACAGAATAATCGCTAACCTTCACTAGTTGGAGAGGCACCCTTAGAAGAAGAAGAAACGGTGCTCTATGTTTTTTTTTTATGTAACAAAAGTTTAAATGTGATTCTTAACTAAATCGAACTATCAAAGGGTTTTCCATATAATTTAAATAAAAGATTATGAGAAAATCGTATAAGTTAAATGATTCTTTATCAATATGGATGAATATCAGTACAATTGAAAATAGTTTTTATCATACGAGACTTACTTCTTCACACATAACGAATCTGAAATGTTTAGTTAAAATCAAAACCAAAGTCTTGTTACTAGTAGCGTCATTTATAATAAAAAGAAATCATTGTGTAATCTACTAATATCTACAAAACTTGCTAACTCTACACTCGCTCATAATCCCGACACTGATATTAATAGTCAATCTTGATAAATCCGCACCTTTTGTTGAATACTTAATCGTTTCAGGTAATCAGTATTCGGTAGCGGTGCCGATACCCGGGAGCAAGATAAACCCGGCTCCGGGAATCCGGATCCGCGATACTTGTGACTAATCGCCGGGATCACCTCCGTCGTTGATAATCCCGGACAAATTATAGGGGCGCTTATACCAACTCTCGGGCACATTATTTAACAGTCAGTTTAGGTACCTGTGAACTGGTTTCTCATGATGAAGTTTTTTGATTTATTGATGTAATGTTAAAGAATTTGTGCTTTTGAAGATTGCTGGAGAATACTTTTAAAGAAAAGATATCATGAAAGTACTTTTTTATTATTATTTGATGATAAATATAATCTTCATTCTTTTTGACGCACAACGTTTGTTTTGACACAGTTTATGCCCAACATCATAAAACATATCTAAGTCCATTATACGTTATGTATTTAAATACGGTAAGGACAACAATGATATATGTATTAGATTTGAATTTGGAGAAGTACGTTAGTGATCCATATCACGAATATTCAAAAGTTCTGACTCATTTTTTGTCCCAAAATAAACAGCGATAATCAAGAAAAATGGATGGAAATAGCCAATGAAACCGCATCAATAAAATAAAAGGTCGGCGACTCATAAATAAATACGCTGAAAAATGCAAAGGGAAAAATAAAAAGAGAAATAATGGCGGGTATAAAAGAGGACAGTTTGCGTCACAAAGCCGCATGCGGGCCTCAGATATTGACAGTAAATTTCATTCATACGGCATTAGTGCCGCGCCATCAGATACAGGGATATCTGTCGCAAACAAATGGCCTAACAATTTATAGAAAGGACATTTAAATGTACCTACCGATGCATATTTTTAAACAAAAATTTAAAAAGTGGTATAGTAATTAGAATTGACAGTCAAAAATCAATATACCTCATATTGATTTTCTATTTTTGTAAAAGTAAGTCTTAATTTCTTCTATTTTGAGGTACAATGTAATAAAAACAAATTGTACAGATGTAAAATCTGTTAATTACACACCTTATTATAAAAGTTTATATTTATAAGTACATATATTTTTGTAGCACTGCCTTGACCTACCTATACAAAATAATAATATTACTTAGATATTATTGATATATGCCATTACGTTTTATATTTGCTTTACTTGGCAAGAGTAACATTTATAAGCTGAATTTTTGTTAGCACTAAAATGCACCAGCACAAATAGTTTTTAGCTTCGAATTTATAAAACAGCACTACTGTATATACATAGAATGAATGGAAAATTTGATATAGATATCTCCCAAAACTCTGTGACAAAGTTTTTAAAAATCTTGGAATCATCCAACACGACTACAATACCTTCTTACTGGTGTAGTTTACTAAACTTTTGTTAGACTTTTTATTGTTAGATTAAATATATAAACGGATATTGTGTTCACCTTTTATTGGGTTGCATGCTAGCACGGATAAGAACATTTTGTTTTAAATATATTCATGTAACCTGTTGTACACCAACAGTGAAAAAATAAATAAATAGTTCTAAAACAGTTGTGGTGAAATCCCGTAGTGTCCAAATGTAAACATTTTGTAAGTCTACGAATCGGCGCACGGCGTAGCGATGCCTACGGCCGTCCGCTACGCTTTTTCCACTCAACCAACTTAACTTGACCCACCAGTAAGGATCTTTTAACAACAATATAACGGATAAGCCAATTTGTCTCATCTCAAGGAGTTTCATGAATATTACTTACAAAGCGTGTACTAACAATAAAGTCGGATGTTATATGTAGTCAATTTTAGACAGTAGCGTTAACTAAATAAATGTATATATATTTGCATTAATTTTCATTTAGTTTAAACCTCAATAAATGAGAAATGTTAGCCATATATTGAAGATTGATTACAATCACAGAAAAATTACTATGCACAGAAAAGTATTGTATACACAAATTGACAGAAAATTTTCTATAAGAGATATGTCCACCACTGTACATTTGAGTTCAATTTAATTGTTTTTATGTTTAAGCATGTTTCACTATTTTTTAGTTTGTTTGTAAATAATAATAATTTCCCGGTTGCATCTTCAGTTTCATTAAGTTACTGGTTTTAAGTATCAGTTAATTAATAAATTTTATCGCTACTCGTCGTAATTTCATTTATACAGGTCATATTTGTCGTTTAGTTGAACAAGTGTTTACACGAAGCTAGTTTCCCATTCTTCAAAGTTAAGCCAATATTTGGCGCAGCTCCTTCCGTGACTGTGACCCGGTAATTTATCGCCGGACAAACTGAACTTTATCGAAAGAACGGGAATAACTTTATTATATAGTGACCGGAAGTAGGGGCCGCGCGCCCGATTGTACTGTCGAGTACGACACAACACATGCTTTGTGTATTCTTAAATCTTCATACTTATACGAAATAGAAACAAAAAAATGTTAACAATTTCTTAAAAAATGAGGTTTTTTTTTAATAGAACATGGTATGGATTTTGTAAAGATTGTGTCTGTGTAATATCTTATACATATTTATGCTATAATGTTTTTTTTTTTAAATATCTAATCAAATTATTTACTGTGCAAGAATTCTATTATTGCCAAATAAATATTCAAGTAATAGGTACATCTGCATTACTTTACTTTTCTCTTGGCAAAGATCTATACGCAATAAACCCCAAGGTAAAGAAAAAAATCAGGCAACGACTGACATATCTAATAATCTCTCAATTTGATTTTAGAATATTCTTTTATCCACAGAACAAAAACCAGATATGAAAAACATTTTCTACTCACATGTACCGATTTACGTCGTTCCATTTTTATAGAGTTGGAGGCATTCTTTGCAATGATGAAATATGTCGCTCCGGCCTTCATTGTAAACACATTTCGGGAATCGTCCTCGTGTCCGGCTTAGCAATTTTATTTCCTAGGACATTTCGCTCTACGAGGAATGTTGGATATGAACCGAGTGAGTTATTTCTAGTTACATTTTTGTACCGAGGTACGTGTGTTTATGAAACAGATTTTGATGGGTTGTGTTTGAGATATAAGAATTTGATCCTTTTAATATTTTTTGTGTAACATTGAAGTTAAATATTGGCATTATTTTTTTATTATATAATTGATGATCTATTTAGTTATTATTATATTGTACCAGTGCAATGCTATAGTGTATTATGTAATTACTAAATGTGTTAATTGTTTATTTAATAAAAGTCTGATATACCAATTACAAAACAAAGTTAATCAAAATTCAGAATAACAAAAAAACTTTATCTTACTAAATTAGTTCTAAGTTGACAAATAGTTGAATGACTTTAACAATCACACAAAATTTAGTATGTTTATTATCATTTTCTAAGTCAATTAACTTATTTGTTACTCATTCTTGTACTTAAAGATTAAATAGACTTTTCGATACAGATGACCATTGCGTTTAAGTACGTTGTTTATGACTAAAGCAATCTCTTCTAGTAGACCCAATAGGGGATAAGAGAAGAAAAGGGGTATTTGTGATCTATGTCAATTGAAACAAAAGTATTAATTTGATAGATTTAGGCCTCACATAGGCAAAGTCATGGACAACAGCAGTAGTTGTCATATAAAGTACAGAACAACATTCTGTAATATTTCACCTAATTTTCTACAACCTTTGTATCCTTCAAAATGGGTAGAAAAACTTTGGCATTTCTTTGAGCCTCTCAGAGGGGGCTTTTCAAATGAAAGACGTCCAATAAAGTTTCATTTGGCGTCCAGCCGTCCACTACACAACGGCCCTCTTCAGATATGATACTGTCACGGCGTTCACGCTCCACTACGTTTATTCAGTGAGACGTCTTCACAAAACAGGGACTTGGGACGTAAAATGTAGCGCTTCAGAATATTGTTAGATAAGAATTGGTAACTTTATTTGTAAGTAAAAAATATTTTATTGCGTTTTATTTGCCTATTTTGTGATACTTTGGCCTTACATTGATATTTAAGTTAAGTTTTTTTTATAGATAATGGAGCCTTTATCGTGTAGAAAAATTTTGGTCACAAAACGTAACTATAATATGTTAGCCTTCGATTTTAATTTGGTGTCATAGTGGCGAATGTGATCCTTTTATAATATTGATATTGACCTATATTTAGGGACGAATAGATTGGTTATGAAAAATTTGAACTAAAATGTTTACTACCTACTATTTACCGGCTATAGTTGACGTGTCTAGTAAAGGTCCGTCTGATTTGATAAAGGCTGTTTAATGTTACAAAGTGACTCAAGTAGAGCCGCGTCGCCACGGGCGACGGTCCGTACTTATCATATGAAAATTCTCTCGGAAAATTTCATATTATTTCGGTATTGAAAAATACCTTTGGACAGGTTTATGTTGAAAGTTGTAAGAAATTATTTTGAATTAATATTATCGATATATTATCTGCTATACTCTTCAATAAAATACATTATTAGGTAACAAATGGTTTCACTAAATATGTTTATCAATATGTATACATTTATCGCTAAGAACATGTTCGACGTTTCCAACAGCGAACTGTGTTATCGCAATTTTTTACTACATTTCACATGATTCAGTTTGACGTATATTACGAAAATACAGCGGCAAGTGCGGCAACACGTGTTAACAGCGCCATAATCGTGCGAGTTAACTGCCGAACTTGGGGCAGTTTGTGAAAAATGACGTAGTGTGTAGCGGCCTTTATCGGCGCGATATTGTTTTATGTTTTTATAGCTTTGACCTATGATAACTCGCTGATTTTTTTTTATAAAATATCTAAAAAATAGTTATTGGGTTTAATTTATTATTTTAATAAATGATACTGAAAAATGACATTTTCTCATCTAAGTTAATTTCTGGTTACATCTTATATCGTTTAACTGCGTAGCGCAGATCACACATACCTGCATGCTTGCTGCCTCTATCGACCTGCACACGGTTGATAGAGGAGCCATATTCCTGTTATTATTTTTTTCAGTCATAATTGATTGATTAAGTATTGTTTGGTTTAATATTTTAAAACATTAACTGCAGACCTACCTGTGGTAATAAGACATGGGGCGATTGCCTATAACACTAGACTACGGAAACATATAAAGATCTGAAAAATAGAAAATAAAAGCAATAATTTTTACACCAGGTGCAAGAAAACGTAAGTGTAGAAAGGGTTCCGAAAAATAATGGTTGTTATAACCATAGACGTCGAACATAACAATTCAAACTGATAATGAGTATAGTACCTTTATTTTGAACACATATTTCGATCCTAACTTACTTGTATTTTGTCACAAGTTGTCACAAGGGATTTATAATAAAGACATACATTAATAAGATAATTTAAAAAATATATATTTTGAAATCTTATAGCCAGTTTCAAACGCAGCGTGTTTTGTTTTAACTTTCAAAGTACCAGCCAGTATCAAATTACTTTATTTTTTATTCGTAATTAGCGGGGTCACGCCTGTATGGCTTCTCTTGAACTTTGACCAGGGAATCCCACGCAGTGCGTATTGTGTAACTCGATCGTTTCTCCTCGACAAGCTAAGCAACTATTCTTGTAGGTTTCTTACTTACCTTGTAAACAGCCCTGTAATCTAGTAAAGGTAAATTAGTTCGGTTTTGTATTGATCACCATGGATACATACAGGTTAGATTGAATTCATTAGGTTAGGTACTCATGGCATCTTATAACGACAAATAATCGTTCACATCAGAAAGATTTTGAAACGTACGTACGTATAACCTGAAGCAATTTTACGGAACATATGGCATGATATTCAATGTTAGTTATAAATGAATAGTAACTTTTTAGATAATTTTAAATTAAAATTTTAAAGAAAAATGTAATTTAGACGCTCTGAGATCTTATATGAAGTTAATAATACTAAAACAGTGAAAACTGAATTCAAACAAAATGCTGCTATTTCCACATTCAAATCGCAGACATATTTTAACGCTATTAATATTTCTCGGACCTGATATATAAATAATCTATAATTTATGTAAGTAGATAAAGATATGGCAGTAACACTAGGGGACTTTAAACCCACACATGGTCCCGCAACCATCTTGCATAAATCGCAGCATTAATTTTACAACTCAAATGTAACAATTTAGTTTTAGTCAAGTAAGCGCTTAGTTAGTCGCCCGCGGCACCCCGCTTCGCAACTTAAGCGCCCTCCTTTGCCGCTAAACAAATTTGACAGCTCCAAGTTAGCCCAAGTTTGTGTACAATAATGCAAATTTACATTCAACACATGTTGAAAGAAGTTTCACGTTTACTGCCTTTAAATAGAGTATATTATGCAACAATATTAAATTTAGAGTTACCATTACAAACTTGGTTATTCGTATTAAAGTTTCGTCGGACTAGTTAGCATTGTACCCACGTCGAAACAAGTTGTCATGATTATTAAGGTGTTTAGCAGAGTTGTAGCTGGCGTATGATTACTTTGGCAACTGCGTACGTAACTGCTCTCCTACAGTCAGGTATATTTTAACTTGGTAATCGTCTAGTTATAATCGCCAATTTACGGAACACGCTGTAGATAATTCACTTTTTAAGTCATTAGTAGAGTATAACCATGTGACCGCTGCGTGAACGCAAACATGGATAACGACGGACGATACGAGAAGGGGTACCTCCAACCCCCTTAAAATATGCCTATACCTTGTTGCTTTCGAAGTGTTGTTTTCTGGCTACCTAGAAATATTATTAATAAAAGAAAAGGTGATGAGTAATAAATAAAAAAAAAACAATAAATTCAATTTTAACATGAGCACATCAACTGGTATTAGAGTTTCAATCGTTCAATAATTCAGCCCGAAAGAAGTATATGTTCAGATCGTCGACTTATGAAACATCTTGCGTCTTATTCAGCGTCGAGTTTATTTAACACATGATAATATGGACAATTTTATGAACGACGATTTCTTTAGAAATACTTATGCAGCACCCTTGTACTAATGTTCTTTATTCTATGTTCTTTTTTTTTAATTGTTTTAAATATAGTTCTTTTCTTTTGTATACTTTTCTGTGTACATGAATTTGAAAATAAATAAATAATAAATAAATAAAATAAACGACAAATATATAAAGCTGTAATATACTAACAATATTAATTTCTCCATGGCAAAAGGGCACGGTTTCGTGAGTAGCTCACTGCGATAAGATTAGGCTTCCGACTTATTTGCATGCCTTACATAAATTCATACTGCGCTTAACTGCCGCTGTCAGCGCTTGTTCCAACTAATTATTCTAGATACGTTTTGGTAAGGCGCTGCTGTATGTGCTAAGGGTTTAATAAGTTTAGCGCAAGACAGTTTTGAATACGTTTTTAATTGCTTGTTGTTTTAGTTGTCATGTGTTCAGTGTATCATCTTAATGCTAAAAAAAATAAGTTAAAAATCTATAACCCGACTACGTGGTGTCTAAAAAGGATGAAACAAGGAAATAATTGAGATAGAAATCCAGAAATGCATAGGTACAAAATGGTAATTGTAATGCCGTAGTCGCACCCACTGTATCTTGTATACCAACAATGTTCGTTTAAAGGTGTTTCTATCATCCATTTATAATTTTTATTTAATACTTTTCCGTTTCCCAAACGGAAATGACTTAACTGGACCGCGTGAAATATACCACTTTACCAAAGCATTTTAAACATTTCTACCTATAATTTAACTTAAGCAATATAAATTATATACATATTTATAATGTGCTCGTCAAGACCTTTCCATTGATACTAAACACGTGATGCTAATCTCAGTTTAATTTTTTTGAGGATAGAATCTAAGGTTTAAATTCCGTCAGTTAAAATTTTGATACAATATGTTGTGTGTGTTACCCGCGCTATTTTTACGAATCTTTTAACACCTCATTCATTAAAATCGGTCCAGTAGTTTAGGCGCTATAACATATATACATACATACTTACATACATACATACATACATACATAGACTGCCAAAATCATTACCCTTCCTTTTGGCTTCGCCGTAGTCGGGTAAAAAGAATACCAATATCAGCAGATATCGTTAAGCCGCTAGTTCAGATGAGTAACAAACACACACAACAACAACTTTCCTTTATATTGATGATAGGATTATAATGATTGTTATCAAGGTAACTAAGTTGTAAGCCTTTATGCTAGATGTTTCAACTTTGTAATAATCAGAGTACCTAAACAACCAAATTATTGTTCAGTACCTAATAAAAATAAAGTAATTGTAAAATAAGTATTGCATTATATATTCTTTATACATTCGTTTACGATCAAAAAACCACGGATTAATTTGTAATTAAAATCTCTGAAACGGAAGCTTTTAAATTCGCATAAATTCAGCATGTCATGGGTAGCCTGCCTTTATCAATTACAGAGCCCACGTCAAAAAATGTAAAGCGAAAAACGGTTACACGAATGACCATTTAATATTTACTGGTACTTAAACGTAGCGAGGGTGCTGCGGGAGTCAAATGGTATTTTTTTAAATTTGAATGCAGTATCTAAAGCTACATGCAAAGTTGGTACTTAGATGTTGTACATACAGAATTCTGAACATAAATAACAAAGGAAAACTTGTCGTAGGTATCAGAGCAACATAAATCTTATATAATATCACAAATATATTATTATATGATTTATTTTCATGGAGTGAAAATATTGCAACATTGCGTCTAGTGGACCAACGATTTAATAGGCTAAATCGTTTGGATCTGCAAGTTTTATGACAAGATACAGAATGTGGTGAATTTTATAGCACTGTATAAAAATCACTTACTCACTATATATTACTACTAGTACCCAGAATATATATTATTATAATATATAATATATTATTATATTATTATAATATATATAATTAATATATTCTACAAATGTAAAAAAGGAAAATTGCTCACAGTTGTATTTTTGTTCAAAAAAGGCTTCATTTAAAACGAATAGCTTTATGTACTTAATTAGTTTTTCTCAACTATACATAAAAGAAATAATTTATTACCGTTGCCGTTGATAGTAACGGAAATAGTGCTGAATATTAAAAGCGTTAATGACCGGAAAGCAAACCGAGTTCAAAGTTAAAACTTACCCATATTATATTAATTACCAGTGGCTTAACAAACGGAAAATATTTGCTCATTTGGTGGCGTACATGATAAATTGTAAATTACTTGGAAATTCGCGTTTTGAAGCCGCGTCCATTTAATTTTTAAATGGTGGAACAACAGTACAAATGAAATTCACGGGCAAATAATGAGGGTGAATTAAAAATGCAAAAATTGATTAATGGGCCGTTGTCGGTCAAATATGTACTTAATAATACGAGGTGGTGCCGACTCCATTGTTCTCCATATCGTCGCCTGTTTTATTTGCTTACGGTGATACCATTTTCGTGTCTCAGTAGTTTGAGTTTGGCTTTAGGACTATCTGTACCCAACGCATTGTGGCTATAATTGGACTTTTAACGATTTTGATATAGTTGCTGCACAAAAGATGATTTGCTGCTCTATAAATAAGAACATTGTCATCTCACATTAACTACAGTAGCAGGTACTTAAAGAGTCATTAAAAAAACTTTAGGCTGACAAAAACTTCGATTAAATAATAATTATGAAAACTACATCAACAAAACATGCAGGTTAGCAGGTTTTTGAAAATTTTTCTTTCGAAAAAAACTCCCGAGCTGCTAATTGTCTCTATCATTTACTTACTTTTATTTTATTAGCTTTTAACATATCAAATAATTAATTATGATAGAATGTTAGGTTATATTATAAAAGTTTAGTTATTCTAGATTTAGCGGTACTGGTTATTACAATTTAACAAATGCCGTCTGACTTCCGTAACCCTTTTTACAAAAAAACAGGCCATTAATATTATACTTAGATCCGGGTGTATTAGTAGCTTACACTTATAATTTTTTAAGTACGTAACTTCCTTGTTACAATGGAATACGATCCGATCGAGCCGTTGGCAACAGTTGTATAAAAATGGTCATACATTCAAAAATATACTCTCATATGATGTTATATGTTTGTGTAAAGCACCTATATTTTAACTTGTATTTGTACTGACGCTACAAATATAAAATTGCGGCTTCACCGCCGCCGGCTACAAAGTGTCATTTTTACCAAATGGCCAGTTTAATTACACTACCTACTGCTGCAAATAAAAGCTTTTATCGGGTTAATTTGACTAAACTGTTTAATTTTAAACCAATATTGGAATTAATTATTCTTCTACAAAATAGTGTGGTTTATCTAGTTGCTCTTAATGACTGATTTACTTTGTCTCTTATCTTAGCGTTTTTCCACAATTCTCCTTATCAGCCAGTTGCCGGAAAACTTGGAAATCAGAACTATACAAAAGTCAATTTCTTAATCACTCATGTCAGAAATTAGAACTATATATCTAAGCAAAATGTTAGACGAAAGATATTAAATCATGTGATGAAGTAAATCTTCAAATCAAATGATAATCACGCGCTTATTTTACACAAAGCGACTGATTAGTGGCTGAAACAGATCAGCTACATTAACCGAATGAGCAACAGATAAAGACATTCTATCAACCAATCGGAGCGATCACGTTAGCAAAGCGTTCCATTCCACGCGGCCATTAGGCGCACAAAGTAAACCGCACGTATCGCGTGCCTGACGCACATTACACCTTACCCACGGCAGCTGGGATACAGTGATTCTCAAAGACTATTTACATATACATATTGTATATGTAAATAGTCACAGAACGTCGACAGAACCAGCCTAGCTTAACTCTCACACACTGGTACAATCTAACAACAAGAAAAAGAGAATTAAAAAAATACTTCTTAACCTATAATGCTTCTTCTTCGCGTCGATGACTCTAAATTATTTTGAAAGCCCAGCATACTGCCCTTTGAATCGCACGTGTTAACGCCGCCTATAATACTAAAAAGCGAAAGGTATATAGAAGACAGAAAGGTAATCTATGTTTGTTGATATAACGTATCAGCTTAGAACGGATTTATCTAAACTTCTGATTTATTCACTCACTTCACTCTCTCACACAATTCACTGCTATCGCTCATATAATAGGCAAACTTGTATAAACCGCGATATTTTTGTTATGTTAGTGACTTGGTACTGCAACAGAATAATAGTACGAACGTATTACTATCTGATTATACGCTACAATGAAAGGTTTGACAACCACTGTGCCAGATGCATTACGTCGCCATACCGCTGCGAGATCGCAACGATAACGCCGCCATACAACAAACCTCTAAACACCGTAAACTTGTGAATTATTAATCTTATCGACTGAACATGGCCAGGCGCCGGCGAAAAATTTAATGAATCGCCTTTTAGAGTTATTAAGTGCGGATTCAATGCAGTTGGTGACTAATCAGAAACGATTGAATCGCGTTTACGTGTTCGTAGCATTAGCGATTACTGACTACGACACGGCTACTCTAATAGTTTATTTAACGTCCGTTTCCCTTGCGATTAATTAATATCGAGTAACTTTTACCAAGTCTATTTTCCCTGCAAATCCATGGACATAAGTATTGCTTGATATTTATTTATTTATTTACTTATATCATATCATTGTTCTACAACCGCATCATTGCCGCTGTAATCATTTATGTGTAATCAGGTACAAGATCAATTAATCCTGCAAACCATCTCGCGGGCTTATATGTCAATGTCTTTGATGTTAACATGCACGACCACCATTTCTTTCCAGTGTCTTCAAGGTAGCCGTAGGTAACGAATTGAAGTCAGTTTTCGTTTTTAAAAAATAAAACGTTATTTTTAATATTATACACATGTACATTTTTGACCATTACTCGGCAATTGTTCGCTTATGGAACTCAAAAAGTACACAATAATATTAATGATATAATACAGTCCTTTAACATCTTTAACAAATAAAACATTTAGAAAACAAAATGTGTACCAACTAGTTTATTTAATCTTAATTATAATAAAACAAAGAAAGTCTCAGACATTTGCAATCATAAATCAAAGAGAAAAGTGAAAAACATTTCACCCTTTAGAACGCGAAGGGAAGGCAAGCAAATTCGCTAATTTTATCTGAAAATACACTGAATAAAGATATATTAGTGGTCCGAACAGATAAAGGAATAAATTGTGGTCGTGATAAATCAGTAAAGGATGGTTTTAATTACACGACCTACGGAACCACTGGTTTTAGGGCTGGGTCTTACTAAGCTCATATCGTAGGTTTAGTTATGATGTAATTCGACTAACAAAATGAAAATGCGAGAGAGCACTGATGGCTTTCATCATATTTGGTGTAATACAATTATGACAACGCATTTTGGTAACCTTGCAGTGTTAAAATTCTAGCCATTAAACTTTACAACTGGAGCCAATCAGTGTTCCCCAATTGATTTATTCATCATCGTCATCATCGTCAAGACGAAAAAAAATAAAAATGGACCCTCATCTTATCTTATCTTTGCGCTTTCCCAGTAAAGATGAAAGATAAAAAAATTCCACGAAAATTTTAAATAGTAAGTATAAGTTGTTGTTTGGTAAAGTTATTTAGTTTAAAATATGTATTATATTATTTTTGAATCTATTTACTTTAAAAATCATTAGCTGAAATTATAAAAATGGTAATGTGAAAAATTACTCATTGTAACTCGACCTTTACAGGATTTGCAACAGCCCGAAGGCAAAATGTAAATAAAGTTAATTATTGCTAGTTAAGTGATTTCAGACTTACTGAAATATATTTTACCGGGAATTGTTACTTAACCCCGGATACCAAGTAACTTCAACTGCCTTAAAATTTACCGCTGTCTATAATTTGAAATGCAAATGCTTGAGTTAAGAGTTTACTTAGAAAGCAGGTGAGCGGATTTCATAATTAAGTTTAATGTATGCATGTTGTGCCTAATTTTGTTATTGTGTTACTTTGCTATGTACATTTTTTTTTTATTTTTCTAAAACTTTAGGGGTTATATTTTATGCTGTCTTAACGCTAACTTATAAAGAGCATATAATTCATATAGAAATTTTATTTCAATAGTATTTCGCGAATTATTTAAAGACTCCCGGGGACAGCCAAAGTCACAATCTCAAAAAGTTTACGAGGTACGACAAGAACAAAATGTATGGGATTGACTTATGTCAATCTTATGATTGACCACGTGATTTACCGCAGCTTATGTCAATCCCATACATTTTGTTCTTGTCGACATCCGTTAGCGTTTTGAAATTGTCACTTGGGTACGGGTGCCGATAGTCCAACGTCCAATACAGAAAAATCTCACAAAGGAAATTAACATTTTACCTCCTTTAGAAAATAATGGGCAAAGTAAATACTTCTTGACAGCCATCATGACCCAAAAAAAACTAACAAACTTTTATGTTTTTTATTCAGCTCTTTTGTTTTGTTTATCAAAAAATAATATTGAAGTTAAGTATGCGTTGGTAATATACCCATAGGTAACTCAAATTTGTAAAACTTAACATTGTCGAACTTTGAAATCATTGTACTTACAGAAATACATTTAAAAATGGCCCTTAGAGCAAGTGGCGGGTTATACGCTTCAGCTGCTAGAAATCTTGCTTTGATTCGCAGCCTAAGAACCACGAGTGTTATTTTAATTATAAACATTATTTACCTTAATTAGAGTTTTTGCGAGTGCACTCGTGGTCGTAAACGGGAAATTGTCGGCCCACTTTATTACACAATAACGAAGGAATAAAAGTTGTACTCCACACAAACTGTTGTTCGTCATTATAGTTGAGTTTCATACTCGATGTTGATAAAGGCCACTTTTAATAAAAATACAAAGAAGTAAAACCATTTTATTCGATAATTGGAATGCTCTCCTGTGAACGTATAAACTAACGAATGTCTTGCAAGATGCAAAATATAAAATCATCATTCTTGCATATTTTCAGTGACATTTCAGAGGTCTTCTTAACACGATATTTACCTAATTGTTTCCTCTTGTGAGAGTAATATAAGATTTTGGCAATTGAGACCTCTGTACCCTTAGTCGCCTCTTGACGACATCCACAAGAAAGACGGGGTAGTATTTTTAAAGCTGGAGACCACACAGCCACTCAAAAAATTTATATTTCTCGACGACAAATCAGAAATCCACATTAGTTATACTAATTATGAATACCTTATTCAAATAAAATAAAAAATCCGATTAAAACCTAAGAATCAGTTGTTTGTTACTAGTCATATTCGAGTTACACTTCTGTATTCTTTTTTTTTCTACTTTTCCAGCTGTAATTAGGGTGCAATTTTAGCATAGAGCTCAAGTGGTTGTTTGCTAAACTGTATGAGCTTCAAAAGCCCTTCTGTCGGCAATTAATTCGACGGTATAAATGAAACTGAATATGTGTATTGATGAGCTAATTAGCTTTTTCACGAAGCACAGTTTTCCAGTCGGCATAGCAAAGCTGTGTCTGTCTCTAGGTGTTCCTTTTGCTGGATTGTCACGTAAAGTGTGACAAAAATTTGTAACTAAGTATCTTATATCAAACAAATATCTTTTTAAATATTGGTGTTTCCTGAGAATTTCATTTTCTTTTAGTCTCATGAAAGCCTTTTCGTGGTTGCGTCTCACGTTTAATTACTACATTTGCTCTTGTTGTGTTATTTCGTAGCCTGAATGCCGAAAAATTGGAAGTTATCAAATTTTCCGTCGGAGCCTTATTAAGACATATTGCAGGATTGACGTTATCTTTGTTAACACTCATTGTCTTAGGTATATTGTCATAGTGTGTATTGTCCGTCGCTCCAAACTGATTTCCTTAAGGGCATTAGTATAACGTTTAACGTACGTTTAATGAACTAAAGTACCATATTAATCTTAATTAAAAAAATACTGGTATTAACTGGATAATTAACTACTGTAAAAAAGCATTTTTATCGGCAATTATTTGTGAGCGCGGCAATGCATAAGTGCATAAGATATTAGTAACTACGATAAATTTACTACTAAGTATTTTCATTATCCGTTTTGATTTTTTGATAACCTAAAGAAACTTAAAATCATTGCCGGCAGTTCAACGTAATCCGCGCGTTAAAAAAAATCATATGTGGTAAGAGTTAAAAGAGATAGAACGGGCATATTACGTCGCTCAGTAGTGAGCAAACGTCTAAAGGAGAAGGAGAGGTTCAATTCAAGAGTCTCATCCATTTCCAAGATAGCCGTGAGTAAGGTGTGTGATGACCCACCTTATATCGGGGACGGTACTTCACAGGGTCTATATATTTATGGGCACGGGCTATCGGGCGACACTAAACTGGGGACTTGTAGAGCAGTGAGAGTTGAGGAAATTTGTTTTGGTAAATTGAACATTCACTTTGAATAGCAGAAAATGCTTATTACTGGTAATCTCGTTTAAGTATTACTACATAGGTTATAGGAAACAGAAAATATTTATAACTAGCTGTACCCCGCGGCTTCGCCCCGCGTGGGCCTCGGTTATATCGCGCCCAAAAGTAGCCTATGTTTGACCTCAGGTCGTTAACTACATCCCTACCAAATTTCATCACAATCGGTCCAGCAGTTTAGCCGTGAAGAGGTGACAGACAGACAGACAGACTTTCGCATTTATAATATTAGTATGGAAGTATGGATACCTATTTTCAGAGTGTTGAGATCAGGCAGGGACCAGTCAACAAAATATTGCTAAACCTTGTAATAAAAATGATGAGCTTTAAACTACTACAGCTGTAGATTCAAAATAAAATAAAAACCATGTACTAAAGTTATAAAAGTACAGAAAAAAAATGATAGAAAAAAAATAACGGTACTATGTATAAAAGTAAAAAAATAAACGCAATACCTAATAAAAAAAAATCACCCAAAAACAAAGAGACGCATTTTCTCATCAATTAACTGGCGCATTTAATTAAGGTGTTAAAGGGCCATTATCTCTGTATTTTCGTACGGTGCACAACATAAATCAAGGCGAAACAATGCTAATGCCGCGGAATTAAAAAGTACTCGCAGAATGCGACCGC
This sequence comes from Apomyelois bistriatella, assembly GCA_947044815.1. Lineage (NCBI taxonomy): Eukaryota > Metazoa > Arthropoda > Insecta > Lepidoptera > Pyralidae > Apomyelois > Apomyelois bistriatella. The sequence continues at coordinate 9,062,430 of OX345693.1, forward strand.
CTGAAATGGAGGACTTAGCGCAATCTTACGCGGTTAATGAATTACGTTTGCTAATTTTTTCACGAGGGGACGAACTCAGGAGAATTGCTCGTTTTTATATTATTTAAATAGGTAGAGACTAGTTATTTCGATTATAAAAAACTCTACCGTTGAGTCTTTTATAACTTTATTTCATAAAGACGATATTATAGAACAACAAAATGGTACAAATAAAGATAAAAATGTTAACCAAGGCATGAAAGTGCTCATAGTATGATTTATTTCATGAAGATCTTTTTTTCTTAACAAAACACTGAGTTGTAACGTTGATATTAAAATAATTTTAACTAAGTGTAATTTCATAACCCTGATGCGACTTATTACTTTACATATTGAGGAGCCATAATACTAATGAAAAAAAAACCACTAATATATATATAATAGACATCATACAGCATTATAATAAAAAAATTCAGTGTCGTATTCCAGCAAAAAGCCACTTTATATAAATCAAATTTATAGAAAAATTTAAAAAAAATTAATGTTTGTGTGTTGTTTAACATTTAGGTTATAAAAAATACTAAAAATGTAGCCGAATATTCGAATAGAAAAAGCCACAATAATTTTAAAATTTTGTCTTTTACCTGAGTACATCTCAGGGTGCAAATAAAACATCGGTGCATTATGATGTACACTCTTCGGAGTGGCCCCTGCCAGCGTCTTAATTAATCATTGCAGATTAACATGAAATACGACCGCGATAACCGATGCCACGGACTTTTCATAACAAAAACTCAAATAATTAAAAATGAAATTAAAACCAGCGCTTGGAAAATGATTATTTGAAAAAGAGAATACTTGAAGTTTTCTCGATATTTTTTATGAATTTTATTAATTGTTTTTAAAGTGTACAATTGGGTTGGCATATTTCTTGGGTCTAATCAAAAGGAATATGAAAGTAAATAAAATATATTCCAATTAATTTTAGACTATTAGCTCAACAAACAAGAGCAAGATCTTCAATTTTCACCTGACTTTTGACAAAAGGCCCAAGGTGGGTTAGGTACGTTTATTGAATTATATAAGTAGATCCTTACCCTTATCCAAAAATAGCCTTTAAGACTTTAAAATGAGCTATTAATCTATTTTAACCATGTTTCCGATCCATCATAATGTGTATGAATAATACCTATTCCCGGAACAATGCATTATTGGTGAATTTTATCAAATATTTACCCGTGGATCCTATTTAGCCATTATTAAAAAGTAACACATGCAATTAAATCGCTCTAATTTATTTACATACATACATATAATCACGTCTTTATCCCATACGCGGGTAGACAGAGCCTAGGGCCATAAGACCTTAGGCCACGTTTAGCATGATGATAGCTGAAACAGGAAATTGATAGTGATGGATGGCTAGCCGCATCGCCTATGTCATGATTCCCCCATTTACTACTTATACTTTATTTGACGTTAATCTATTATCAGATATAAGAAATTCCTTTTGTATTCAAGTCAAAATTATCTTATGTTAAAAATAATGTATTATTTAGTTTTAAATTGAACTAGCTGCACTCAGCGTTGTTACTCGCGGTTTATTATACCCAGCTATTTTAAAAAGCGCTTTGACTACCAGACTTTTTACATCAAACCTACGAAAATTGATTACAGGGATAAAAAGTACCCTATGTGTTAATCCAAGATATCAACTGCCACCATACCAAATTTCATAAAAATTGACCCAGCGTGTGAGAATTACTTCAGATTTGAGCAGTGTGAAGAATTACTTCTTTTATTTGAATTATACTTAATAATATAACATACAAACGTTTGCCTTTACAATATTAATCAGATAGGATAGTGGGATAAGTTTAGTTACAAAAACATCCTGACCCAGGAATATTTGACATTAATATACATTTTTTTTTAATATTAGACATCCACACTATCAATGCAAAAGCCTTTACAAAGACATCGTAGTATTGCAGGCAAGTAAGGCAGCAATTTCCAAGACATTCTCTAAAACGAGACATTTAAAAGTTATTGAGCGGTCCCCGTAGGAACAAAGAGTAATGAAATAAGCATTATGGAGATCTCCCACAGCGAGTGCTGAATCTTTGAATAACTTTGAATGAATTTTGCGGCTTATCTTTATAGTATTTTGAGAGAAATATAAAGATAGACTACAAATTAATACCATAAGTTAATTGTGTTTTCAAACTGGTTTGAAATCGAGTAAGCAAGACTAAGTGCTTCTCTTTCTTAACAGTTTTTGAGAATAAACAAATATACTAAAGTAATGTATCTTTTTCAAAGAATTTCGAATCACGCGCGGACTCTACCATTTTTTTTTTAATCTATTGTCTAAGCGTTTCAAGCATGTAGCCTCCTTAATTATTAATTCTCCTTAATCCTTAAAATTATATCAATCCTTAAATCCTTAAAATTAAATATTTACAAAAATATTGACATAATAGTGACTCTGCTCGGAACGCATGAAAGCACGTGTTACTTAGAGGGAGAGCTACCTAAAGAAAACTGAGTAGGGCATTTAGATTGATGTGGATAAATATAATTGTGCTCGATAAATGAGCTCCGAATTGTTTTCCGAATTACCCAACTCTGAATGTAAGGTTCACCGCTCCTCGTTTCGTCCTTATAAATGGACGGTATCAGGAGACAAAGATTTATAAAATTAACGAGTGAATATATTATAACTAGCTGTTCCCCGCGGCTCCGCCCCGCGTTGGACTCGGTTATATCGCGCCCAAAATAGCCTATGTTTGACCACAGGTCATTAACTACATCCCTACCAAATTTCATCACAATCGGTCCAGCCGTTTAGCCGTGAAGAGGTGACAGACAGACAGACAGACAGACTTTCGCATTTATAATACTAGCTGTTCCCCGCGGCTTCGCTCCGCGTGGGACTCGGTTATATCGCGCCCAAAAGTAGCCTATGTTTGACCTCAGGTCGTTAACTACATCCCTACCAAATTTCATCACAATTGGTCCAGCAGTTTAGCCGTGAAGAAGTGACAGACAGACAGACTTTCGCATTTATAATATTAAGTATGGATATGGATTATAGTATATATAGTATATAGTATGGATTAGTGCATGAATCAAAGTAAGAGCCTATTCTCCATAAATTTAGATAATTTCACAAAATTATTGGTATTTACAAGGCGATATTATTGAATTCATATTTTATGTACATGTATGTATATTTGTATGTGTGTATATTGTACTTAATATTTATCACTACATAGTATCTATAAGATAGTCTCTTTCTCTGTCGCTATGTCCCTTTGTATGCTTAAATCTTTAAAACTACGCAGCGGATTTAATGCGGTTTTTTTTAATAGATAGAGTGATTCAAAAGGAAGGTTTTTTATGCCCACGCAAAGTCGGGGCGGGTCGCTAGTATACTTATATATGCCTTTAGTACCATTTTCTATTTTATACCGAAATTCAAGCTCTCTGCTTAACCCAAAAGTTGACTGCTAGATAATGCTTTTAGCATTAAGACCACCTATTGTGCTCTTCATTTTGTATTTTGTAAAATAAAGGTTAAATAAATATTAAAATCCAGAAAAATTAATATTACTATAAAGCTAATTGAGTTGCAACATAAGTACTTAAATATTTATTTTTGTTTTTAACAAAGTTTTTAATGGACAAATCCTTGACTGTATAAATTTAAATTTTACCCAATAACAACAAGAATTATGAATAAATAAAAAGATATATAATAAATATAATAATAAATATACCAATAAATAAAAGTTCTCTCGCAAAATAAATCAAAACTTTATTTGCCAAGTGTGATGACCCTTAACCAAGGTGTATTTGTAACATGACGTCACGAGAGTATCATTCCAAGCAACGGCTCTGCGGCGACTGAGGCATCAACGTGTGGGCGTGGCCCCAGGCGGGCGGGGACACGCCCACTCAGACGCCCCGCCCACCGCGAGCTCCGCCCCGTCTGGAGGAAATTCGTGACAGGTGGGCGTGGCCTGTGAAGTATCATCGTTAAGGACACTTTATGAAGCTATTTGTTACCTTCGATACCAATTTAAATTTATTTCTGTCAATTTAGTTTTGCTATTTCGAGTTGCTGCAGTCTATCTTTGCTGCTATATTATTTAAGTTTCACTTCTTTAGTTCGTAGACCTCTATCGGGTGAATCTAATATATTTCCAGCTAAAGATTCAGTACTAAGAAATAACCTTAGCATAACAATTTCGAGTCTTAAAATATGCCAAAGTAATATAGTTTTACAAAGTTGGAAATTCTCGATAAGTACAGTATTTTCTCTTGACTTGCAGGAAAGTACAGATAAACGCTAAAGATACTTAAACAATAGATTATTTATTTACATACATTTCGTTTATGAATTAATAGAGAATGCGTGAGTAAAAATCACGTAGATATGCATTTTATTATTAATTTTAATCTAAAACGAAATTTGTTACAACTAGATCTCTTTCCTAAAAATACTAATTAATTTTCAAATTAAATTTCGCCTTAACTTAGCTCAAAAATGTAGCGATGCATAACTGGGCTGTCTTCAAAATATTCAAGCGAAATGCGAGTCATCTGAAGGAGTTCAAAGCAGCGTTGGTTGGAATGTCTTTGCTAAATTGTTTACATTAACGACCCATCCTGCATATTTTAACCCATAGCTTGAGTTTAACAATGAAGTTAGCTCTAACTTTAAAGTAATTCTATACTAAAATATATAAAATCTTGTTCACTTAACATACATAAACAAAAAAAATGTATTACCCTTCATCACCATTTGGTTGACTGGTACAAAAATATAATTTGCTTTAATAAAAGGTCTACGACAGTTTGCCGAGGTGCAGACGATCGGGACACCTTAGAGAGTGGATGGCAACAAACGCCAAACGTCAGAGATGTAGAAGCCAAGAGCAAAACCCTTTGTTTAGCAGTGGGATACTTGAGGCTCGTTATCATTATTATGTGTAGGTGGCACAGTCGATCGACAATGCACACCCTTGTTCTTCGAAACCGCCTCTCTTGGCCCATAAATCAGGCAGCTACTTAGAATTTGGTATCTGATTGTCATTCTAAAATTCTAGGTGCGCCATCCCTGTCATTTTCGTTGAAAACACCTTCAATCTCTATAAGATATTACGGGTAGGTACATACGACGAAGCCATAACGTGTTAAAACATAGAAAAACATACCTAAATACTTAATAACTGTATGAAATGTAAAATAAGTAAGTATGTAAACTGAAAGATCTATCTAGGGGGTGTTAGTAGGTAAAAGAATATGATGATGAGATTAAGAAAAGATACCTAAGAAACAGAATCATTAATTTTCCGATTTGCAATTTCTATATTTTTCGCAATTCGCACAAATAAATATCATTTGTCTTGCAGATATTGATAGTCACGCACAGATTAAAAAATAGAGCTTGAATTGCGACAAGCATATCTAAATAAACTTTTTTGCCAAAAATACAGTTGTTTAGCACAATTGGTGAACCTAACGCTAAAAACCTTTAGGTTTACTTTTAGAGAAAAATAATCAATAATCTATCTATCTATACATTTATAAGAAAGTCATGTTAGTTACACTATTTATAACACAAAAACGGCTGAACTGATTTGGATGAAAATTGGCAGGGAGGTAGTTTAGAACTAGGAGAAGGACATAGTGCACCTTTCATCCCGGGTTCCCAACTATTTCTGAGAGAAGTTCACCGGGGCAATACCGCGGGCAAAAGCTAGTGATGAGATAAAAATAATCAAGCAGAGATCGTAATGTGGTCATCATCTGAGCGTATTTCTTACTTGCATCTTCATACTTAGTTTACGGCTCTTAAACTTGGCAGCACATTTTATAACAATGGAAGATTTTTACAGGGAAATTAAAAACATGATCCAGATAGATGTGTAAATTATGGATTGAAAAGTGCATTATAGACATAATTTAAGAGGACATAGTGTTCATTTTCAATACCATGTCAACGTTTGTTACCACAGATCATAACCTATGTTCACAAAATAAATGAGTTCGATGATTCTGAATTCAATTGGGCAAGCACTGATTTAATCAAAGAATTTCGAATAGCGAGGCATTTTTTTAAAAATCTATAGCTTTATTTTCATTTACGAATATTATCTAATATTCAATTCGATCAAAGAGATCTGAAACAAGTCAAATAGGTATGTGCGTATATCTAGTGCCTATGCAGTCTAATCTATCTACATTCCGCCGGCATCTGTTATCAGTGATTACGCGCTTAATTGTGCGTTAATCAGATGCTAATTACTGATGTGGTCATTCTGTGACCTCATTGAAATAGGAGTGTTTGATTGAATACTGATTTTGGACCAAATTACAGTGCTCTGTGAGTAGGTAATACGAAACTATAATACTATTAACCGTTTTTCACAAAATTGATATCTAACAGCAACATTTGTTTTAGATGTTTAAAAAAATATATTTACATAGCTCAACTACACTAAAAAATAAAATACTTATATAAAAAAAACTTACAAAAAATCAAGTCAAAATCATTACCCCGAGGTAGGGTGCCCATGAGTTACGTATAAAACATTTTACAGAAATAATATCATGATCATCTCAGCCACAGGCCGTCCACTGCTGGACATATGCCAACAAGCATATCCAGTAACCGGTTGAAAGTGGCCTGTATCCAGCGCTTATCTTGACCTTCTTCAGCTCATCTGGTCGGTGGGTGTCTGACGTTGCGCTTGCTGATCGGTAGAAATATGCACAAAACTAATGCTCAAACTTGTACCTTCTTATATGTAAACTAAGGTCATGCTTCGTGATTACTGGATAACCATAGTAAATGTAAATAAGCTCAATCAAAAACTTTCCCGATGTTTAAATGACAATAATAAATTAATGTGTTTGTTTAATTAACAATAGGAACCTAACTTTTTATTATTTTTTTATAGGAAAACTAGCTTTTGCCCGCGGCTTTGCCTGCGTGATACTTCCTCGGGATCTTTTTCCCTAGATGAAAAGTACCCTATCTCCTTCTCCTGGTTCTAAGCTACTTCCCCACCAATTTTCAGCCAAATTAGTTAAGCTGTTCTTGACTTATAAATAGTGTAATTAACACGACTTTCTTTTATATATATAGACTAGCGACCCGCCCCAGCTTCGCATGGGCATAAAAACCTTCCTCTCGAATCACTCTATCTATTAAAAAAAACCGCATCAAAATCCGTTGCGTAGTTTAAATGATTTAAGCATACAAAGAGACATAGGGACAGAGAAAGCGACTTTGTTTTATACTATGTAGTGATAGTGATAGTGATGGTGTAGTGATAAGTATATTTAACTCACTGCTTACAGTCGCACTTGACTGTTTAATTTTTATTAAACCCGTAGAAAAATCGCACCCCATGTGTGATATTGAGTCACGCCATCCAATTTTAATTTCCCATCAAGCGTCGTGTCCAGGTCGGGTCTAATTCATTAGCGTCACATGCACCGGCCGATACGTCATTTACGATGGACGTCCGTCACGGTGATTAGACGTGATTGTGCATTGATCGGTCGCTTGTTTATTTGCTTAACAAGCTCATTTGATATTGGTTTGTTTAATGGATTTTCCTGTTTATACTTAACACTTTTGAGACAAAATAGAAGTTTAATTGGTAATAATGTCGGGAGGCATTAGTATCAGTAAAGTTGTTAAAATAGAGTTTTGGTATTTAAAAATCTAGGTATATATTATATATCTAGGTAGGCCCTTGTCTAGCTAGTAGTTGGTCTTGTCTTTATAAAAAGATAAAAAGGAAATAACCTAACATTACCTCAACAACAATAGCTCTAGTGCTCTACATTCATCATCATTACTTCGTGTAGGTGTCACGGTTCATCGACCATGCATACCCTAATGTCAGAGTTCTTCGAAATTGCCTCTCGGCCTCAAACATGGTACCTTTAACGAATATCAAAAGGCAGCCGGGTCCAACTGTCAGCTCCACAATGAACAATAAAGGACCGAAGCGGCCTACACCAATTACTTACATGTGATTAAAAAAGGAATTAAAAAAAATTTAAGAGCAAGCCATTTTGAGACTACGTTGTATCTTTGAGAACTATGCTTTCTTCATCTATACCGCCCTTTCATATACTCAAACACTCCAGCACAATATGCAAATTTTTCAGGTGTACATTCCAAACGATTGCCTACACACATAATATCTGTACTATTGGTATATAAATCTGTATTAATTCAAATCCTTTAATCCTTTACCCTGCCAAAATGAAGTAGTGACGCCATAAAAAACTGTCATAAAGGCATAACGGGGCGAAACGCGCAAATAAACGGGCTCTCCGTCGTAAAACTGTCGAACTGAATGGCCGTCGGTACAGTTGACCAGATGCGAATTCGACCGTGAACAGTTAAAACATTAGAATTTTCATTGAATTGTTCGAATGGCGTAAAAAGATTTTTCACTTAATTTTAACATCAATTTTCTATTGTTTTGTTTCAAAGAATTAAAGAAAGCTGCGATTAGGCATAATTCCTTAATAAATATTACACAATCTACAAATGTAGGCTGGAAGAAATTGCATTGCGATAACGCTGCCTATTGTGCCTCTATTCATAGACAATATTGTGTTTTTTTTAGTTGAAATGAAAATAAAAATTAAAAAATATTTATTTTCTGCAATACATATTCAGATACAGTATATAAATTAAACCAATGTATTGCAGATAATTCACAATTATTTGTTTTCTGTTCTTTTTGTATATATTTATTTATTTTTTAATATTAAGTGTGTATAAAGTAGATAGTAGGTAGTTAAGTTTTGTATAGAATATTTTTATGTTATATATGGTGTAGTGTATACTCATAATTTAACTTGAATAAATAAATCACATAAAAAAACAATAGTAGGTACAATACACCGTTTTTATACTTATTTAAAAATGATAGGAAAATTCATTTTAACTTATGTTACGATCATCGTTATCCTGTTTGTATTCTAAGCTGTAAATCATAGAAAGCTTTTATCTAACCAATAGTTTTTTTTTTTCAATATCATCACGACTCTTGAAAATAAATTATACAATATTGTGTGAGATAATGGCTATCAAACGCGAAAACATTATTTCTAATTCGACCATTAGTTCCAGAATTAAAGGCGATCAAAACAAACAAATTCAATTATTATATAAAATATATAACTAATATACAATATGATTTATATACTATCTGTAACTAACAATTTCACGGTACAAGCATAGCATAAAATCAGGTGCGAGAAGGGATCATGTGGGCATTAATAATGATAAATTTGTGTCATTAATTCGTGCGGCTTAGTCTGAGAGTGCGCCGCGCCGATAACCAAATATTAACTCAATTAGTGCGAGCTCCGCATTCAAATGTCTGCTAATCCGCCCTGAGTCCTGAGGAATTATGAGAGGACACTCGAAGCGGTACTATTGTTTTACAGTAGCGGATGTGATATAAGCCGCTAATGGGTCTGTTTTGAAAAGTTTTTCAATGGATTGTCACTTTAAACATGAATTTTGGTGGAATTTAGATAGCTCTTTTTTACGTTATTTAAGTTCTTCTTTATATTAATATCACTTAAGTAATTATCCGATTTGACTATATTTTCATATAAATTGTATTTTACAAACAGCATAATCATGTCCAATTATTCTTTATTGCTTACAAGTACAATTAGTGCTTAAAATCTCTTAGGCCGATTAACATTTTTTGTTTTAATAGATTTAGTGCGAGTTACAAACAAATTACCAATATCGATTTCGCAGTTAGGTTAGTTTTAACTATGTAACTGGAATTATTGTTTTTCTTTCCTACAAAAGTACTAAGTAAGTAGTAGTAGTCATCTGAAATTGGTTGGCAATTAACCATAAATATTTTTTTAATTTAGATCAGTGTTTCTGAACAATTTAATTTGAACTTACAATGAGTCATCAAAATGCTGACTTCCGATTTATAACCGGTATAATAATGAAAGTCGGTTTTGAGAAGAAAAAATATTATCTATGTAACAACCGAATCTCTCACTGGATAAATATCAAAATGTATAATTAAATCCATTTATTGATCAGAAAATACTAAAATTGTCTCTAAGTAAGTACTTAGAGTATTTTTTTTATGATTTTTCTGATAGATTTGTATGTAACACTCTTTCCAGCTCCAGCCCTAAATTCTCAATTTTTAGAAGAACAATATTCAAAACAACTTCAAAAATTCCATGGACCCATTATTTTGACGTCCTCACAAACATGACATGAAGCACGAGCTGATGTGACGCAGGTAGCGCGCACAAAGTGAGCGCGTCAGTAGCGTCATACAGTGATGGATGCGTCGCGTCAAATCCCGACATGACTTGCGTCAGCTGTGTTCAGCTGCAAAATATTGTCAGTGCAGAACTGATCTTGTGACACCAGCACTTTTCCAATTAATTGTACGACGTTTCAGATAGAAGTTATCTACTCGTAAAACTTTTGTTCTCTTTCTTTCTCCGAGCACGTTTGTCCTAACTGAACAATTTAGGCAAACTTGCCCCATGTATTCCTCTTTGAAATTGGTCAAGTCAACAGTTAATGTTTTACTTTTATATCTTCTTAGTTGGATATAATTTCTGTGGAAAAGATTTTCACTATTAAAAAGCGCTCATATCAAATTTCTGTTTTTCACTATTGATCAGTTTATAAGTATGCACCATACTGCATATTATTATTATCTTATTTTATCGACTTTGATCTTCTTCCTCAGAGTCAATAACTGAATAATTGATATTTTATCTATAATACAATGTGACTCGCCCTTAGACCACATTGTTTCCCTATCGCGAGAAAAAATTAAAATTTTCTGACACAGGACTGCTTTTGGTCGGATATATCTGATGTTTGCGGTGCAAGGGTTAAAGTGCCTCATAAGAGCTCTATTTAATTTGTGTCTGCGTTCGTCTACAATCTGTCATTGCTAACAATGCATTTGTCATTACAATTGGCCATATTAATTGGATTAATGCAATTAGCCAACCCTTCAGTTCGGACTAATTTGGCATTCTAGCTAACTATGCGTTATGTAGTAATGATACTGGATACTGTGACACGTCTCTACAATGGAAGATGCCTATTGATTTCTTCTTATTATTAATTATGTTAGTTGGAATATTGATTGAGTTAGGTGCATAGATAGCTATACCTACTCTTTATTGTTCCATTAACATACAAGTTATACATGTTGATACAAATACAAACAATGTGTACAAAGGCAGACTTATCTCAACTTGAGTAAGTATCTTGACTTGAGTTGGGTAGGTAAAACAAAGCTCGATTTGAATAATGTATGACCTTATATCTAGATGAAATATATGTATTTATAAATACGAAGTGGATTCCGGGTTAAAAATAGATTACTATTGTATTATTTTTTATGTAAAACTGAATCAAAAAAGCTACATCAAAGGACACAATTTACTAAATACTAGCAGTCCATCCCGGCTTCGCCCATGGTACACACAGCCTGACACATGGTAATTGTGTGGCTTTGCAACGGTGAAAGAATTTATATCGATCCAGTAGCTTCGAAGCCAATTCGATGCAAACAAACAATAAAAACTTTCTATTTATAATATTGTTAGATATAATAAGCATCAACTCTTTTAAATAGGTGTAAGGCCTAAAGGTCTATTATATAGCCAATATAACTCAAGAGGAAGAAGAATTAGAAAAGAGATTTTTAAAATCCTGTATGATATACATAAAATGTACAGCTTGAGTTAGTAGCAAACAAAGGGAAAAAGAAGGGAATGAATGAAATAAAATTATTTAAAAAAACTTATAAAAAGAAATTATAAAGAAAGGATAACATCTTCTTTATAACCTTTACACTTCAAATGTCGAAATCTACCAAAACCAGTATTAATTTCAGGTCTGGCCTGTCATACAAATAGCGCCCAATGATATTTTATGGTGGAAGACATCGCGTTTAAAAGATACTGATCTCCGAAGGTAAACACTAGGACGATAACATACTCGTCTAAACAATAAGTTTTTTAACGAATCGACGCAGAAAATGTCTGTCTGTCTGTAGATGACGCTTTAACGTTTCAAAAAGAACCGGCAGATACTTGATGTTAGAGGTATAAGCATTAAGTAAGTACTTCTGAAAAAAAAAATAACTAGGAAATGAAATCAAAAACCTTGAAATAAAGCCGCGGCATACACAGCTAGTTAAATACTGAGTGAATTCTAAATTGAATCTTAAACATTTCTCTAAAACAAATCTACCGAACCAAAAACAAACTTAATCCAATCCAGACTCGACCGAGTAAGACGCCGTCAAACAAATTATTTGACATAATATCGTTAATTAGAACCCTCCTTTGTAGCCAGGGTGAGGTAATTAGGTTCGAATGCTCTGAATGGGCCCTTTTTATGCTCGTTACGGCTAAGACAAAAGGGGCTAGGAAGTAAACACACCGTATTCAGCCAAGATTTGCATTGCCCCGATGAAAGAGTTTGCCTTTAATTCGGTTAAGTCTTTGTGTTTGAATTGGTTCTCAATTCAAATTTAAGAAATTGACTCCAATTTAGTCGTTTGACAATGAAGCTTTAAAGGAAATGTTTGTGTTTCTATCTTTGTTGGTTTTTACTTTACCTTAGGCAGGTATTTTTTTTTTTTGGTAAAACGGGAGACATTAAATATGTATGTATAAATTTAACCATAATTGAGTATATGTATATTTGTACAACATTTTTGATTTACTTTTAAATTCAATCGGCCGTAGATTAGTTTTTATATCCTACTAGCTTTCGCCCGCGTGAAATTCCCTCGGGGACAGTGCTTTTCCCGGGATGATAGATATTCTATGTCCTTCTTACTACATGTTTGCAAAATTTCAGAAAGATTGGTTTAGTAGATAATATAGATGGGCGTAAAAGCATAACAAACAAACAAACTCACTTTCGCATTTATAATATTAGTTAGAAGTTAGATTATATTAGATTCACAAATAAATAATTTGACTGAGTTGAATTGGTTATTAAATGTAGAGTCTAATATCTGATCTAGTTAATTTGCAAGATAAATTATTATAATTATTTCGAGTAGGTTTCACGGTCAATCGACCATGCATAACCTTGTGTTAGAGTTCTCCATTCAGCCTCTGACGTAGTTAAATAAATATTATGAGGAGCATAGATATTGAAAATTAAAACAAATAAATTGTGCGGATAAATGTAGCCCCTCGAGTACAGTATATTTATTATTTTGTGCTATTTGGAAATGCCGATACGGAGTGAAAACAAGTTTTATTATTAAGACAAGAAATTAAATTCCGCTTCCCATCAGGTATGCCGTTTGCCTGTTTATCTACAAAATGGTATAAAAAATGCAATTCAGTACGCCCATGCGCTTGCGCATGCAACATTGTCTACAAAATATAATTCAGTCACTAAATATTTGTAGATGATCTCAAAACAAACCCTCCAAATTAGTATCAGACTCGCATAGTCTCTCTAACCTTACGGCTCGTTGCATAGAGTTCAAAAAACATAAGACGTTCCCCCTCTGTTTAATTGCCGCCATTGTTCCGCCTGATTTGATTCCGTATCTCTCTATAGGGCACAATCATTATAACGAGCTTAGCGGCCACCGACGCCCGGGATCAAAAATATAGCAAATGACTTTTTCGTAACAGGTTTTTTCAGGTTTTGCAGGTTTTCAGGAGGTCGCCTGGGCATCTCATTCACCTATTGTGTGACACGCTCAAGGTGTCACGAATATAAATAGACTATGGTGTCCGTATGTTTGACTACCAATGTAAAATTATAAAAAGAATAAGCCAAGTCTTATTAGCTGCTTCCTGGTGCATCACCCCTGTAGACAATTTTTGAATAATTATTACAATTAATCCTTAGCCAATTCGGACGTCGTGAATTGGAGTAACAAAAAGAGGTAACTGAAACTTAAAACACAAGGATTAAACGCGATGTAGGATAGTCAATAAAAGATTTATTTTTATATGGTACTTACTATTTTGTACACAAATACTGAACAAGTATTAATTTTTTTATATGTATTAAAGCGTATATAGTAAAATTTGGTGTTTTTTCAACTTTTGTCTCATATTTTGAGACCTACACATTATCCATTTGTAATTTTTAAAGGCTGACTGGCAGCTTCTAGCTAAAGTTTACCTATTGTAGGAGCCTCAATAAAGTTTAAATAAATAAAATTACTAACTCTTAAGAGGAAAAATTACCTGATAAAAAATTAAATCATTCGAATATCGTATCAAGTATATGAGAAATATTCATTTAAGTCTTACGACAGAACGTGGTTTACTTAATATTAATTTCAATATATTATATTGAAGACTACGGATCATTCCTTTGCTTTGATATTCTCATCTAATCTTTCCGAAAAGTTCGATGTGGTAAATTTATAGAGCATAAAAACTCGTGTTGTACTATGTATCATGATATACATATGAGACTATATTTCTATATTGGCTTAATAAAATACGCTCCTTAATTTCATTTGTTTTTGATCGGAAAATATCAGCTGCGCTCATATTCGCCGCGACCGCTACGTCATGCACACTCTTTCCCTGACAATTTCAACAAACAACAACTTGCTCCTAATTGTGTTTGCGATTCCTTTAGAAAGCTCTTTTGACTACACTCCAATTGTGAAAACTCGTTTTGAAACGACATTAAATAGAACCAAATTTCAGATAATTAACTCAGATTACGGTCTTTCAACATACATATAATTCGCTATTGTTGCGGTTGATTTGGAGTGAATCTTGTTCACATGAATAATACAAACATTTCTATCTGGTAGAAAATAAATGCAGTAGTTTCCAGCTCATCCTTGACTATTTTTCCATTGAAAATCGTAAAAATTGATCAAGGAAAGGGTATTCTAAATATATTTACTTATTTAAAATGGAAATTGGACAAGCAATTGAGATCTTCCTTTTCCGTCCACAAGCCAACTAAGTATTTTCTTCGCGCCTACTAGATATTGTTTTTGCCATGCTCGTACAAAAGCCCGAACGCCCGTTTTACGAAAACATACCTCAGAACATTTTGTCTATGTGATCACTATACAGTGTAAAAAAAAACTAAGCCATTAGTAATCAATATCTATTGCAAATTGAACAATAGAGTATTGCATTCATTAATTAAAAAATATTTTTAAAACAATAGTTCGACCACCATGCAAATGTCCAATATCGGGTAACTTAAAGCCGGATGCAAATTCGGAAAAACCTATTATAATCTGCATCGCACACCGGTGGACGCTCTTTTCATTCGATGCCTTTTGTTGGGGGATTCAATTAAGTTTACATCGGCGCCGAGGTCAGTTAATAAAAACCGAAGCCTACAAAAATTGGCGCGTAAATCAAATTCAATAAAGTGCAGCACAATAGAGCTGGAAGGGCATCGGAAAATGACGCCGGCCGTACGCCAAACAACGACGCGGCACTGCGCCAATCAACTTATATTGCCTGTTAACGTTTTAAATTCAGGTGAGCCATATCGAATTCATATTGCTAATTTAGCGTAACTCAAAACTCCAGCGTAACACTACAAAACTGTTTCATTACAAAGCTACATTGTCTACGTTCTTTCGTTTATTATTCGAAAATAGTCATATGTGTTATGGCTATCATTTATTATAACTCTTATATCATAGATACTTTCACACGTTCCGTAAGACCGAGGCCGTTTTGCTTAAAGACCAAAATACTTTGTTGTACAAAAACATAATATATAAATACAATAAAGTGTACACATATACAAATGCAGCTTAATCATCATAAACGATTTGCAAGAGCGCAATTGTATACCAAACTTTTCAAATAAAACCTTCCGTCCTTAAATGAATTAACCCCTTTTTGAGAAGCTCGGCAATAAATACTGCGATCGAGTCACAATCTCCCGTCTACATTAAGAACTCCCGTCCACCTCCCGTTTCCGAATTAATCGCCCGAGAGCCTCTCTATTAAAGTTCTTCGCAAGTTGTTAAGAAGACTTGGTAAAACTCTTCAGATAATGTTAAACATTCATTCGTGAGCGCTGGCTCCGCCCAAGTTTCCAAATGCCGAATAAATCTTCTAATTCTTCGGGCGTTTAATATTCATATCATGACGTGGTGTGCGCGCTCCGTGTCGCTCTTAAGAAGGTCCTCCTACTGTTTAAACCAAGAGTTGAGCGAGTTGGGTATTTGGTAAATAATATTTTGAATAGTACCTACTACCTACTTATAAAAAAGAACACTATTTGTTGCATAAAATATTTTTATTGATTGATTTAAATCACAATACATATTTGCTTTATTTCCCCAGTATAAAAAAATTGATTATAATATTAATAGGAAATTTGGTGGAGTCTTCATTAATATTTTGCATTTAGAAATCCAATTAACCTCGAATTGTTCTTAAAGGCGTATCCCTAAAGCGAATGTTCATATTAGGGGTACTATAAAATAAAATTTGAATGGCATTGCAGCTCTATTACCATTCCGGCGCGATAGCTCCCGTGGGAAGAAGGCGTCTTGCGAACGTTGACTCGCTTCGACAACTTGAGCTTGAGTTTTAAAAGTTTTATGTGTGTTTCTACCTTTATTTTAAAGGGTCGGACTGGTTAATGACGAAAACAATCGAAAAATTCAAAATAATTATAATGGTATTTAAATATATTGACAAATAAAACAATGACATATATCAATAGTAAATAGAGTAATATAAAAAAGTCATTATAATATTTACTTTTAATAAAATATCAAAAAATATTTTCATGCATAAATCTCATCAAATTATTGTATTAAACATAAAAATTTTACTCAAAACTTTATAACATGTTTATTTTCTAGCTATAACTTATTCTGTAGTAGAAAACTAAAAAAGTGGGAGAGAGGCAGTTGAGATAAGTTGTGATATGGCTTTTGATAGATAATAAGAACTTAAATAAGTCTGTATTAAAAACACAACAGATACCTACATGAAGAAAGAATCACAAAAAAAACAATTAAGACAAATTCTGAATTCATATAGTAGTAGTAGGGCTAGTCAATAGGAAGTGTAAAGCAATTGTGGGAAGCCGCCAAAACACGTACCTCGTTCATTCGGATCGTTACACCGACACCAACTTCGAAAGATACCGACAAACCACTCTCGCGTGTAGAAAACCAAGAACAGAACAGAAGTAAGAAATGTTAAGAGAGGTCTTAATAATTTGGACATGTTATAACCGTCTGAGCAAGTCGTTCTGACGTCGCCACATCAGCGGTTCGGGAACAATCTCTTCGCTCATTTGTGGGCTCTATTCCATGTTAGTGTTTCTTTAAACGAATGTTAAGATGAATAAAACTGACATAGTAATGATCGTGAGTTGGTCTTTGAATCCCTATTTAAAAACATATTGTTAAACTACTTCTAGTTGCCATAGTTATTTTTTTAAATATATGCGTTAATGGAATATATTTCACTCTAATGTATAATGCATTTATAAGATTTAAAGTCAGAAAAATCGCAAAGCTCGTGGTCCCCGCCCGCCCAAGCCGTGTTCCCGTCGGCTGTTTAAAATAAACGGCCCTTTTTATATTCTTGGCTTATTTTTCAAAAGTCGACGTCGTTGCTCTCGTATTAATACACGTTCTTAAACACCCCTTACATGAATAATTAGGTGTTTTCCGGATTTGCAGGGCCCGGTATCAGTAAAACACGCGTTTAAATTCGCGAAGTCATCCTTCTAGCTTTATTGAGGATAATACATCTTAGCTTGGATGCGATTCTGATTAATGCTTTAAACTCGAGTCGTGCAACTTTGTCTGCGATAGCGGAGAAAAATAAAGGGACGTGACTCGACTAATTCGCTTTTTATGACAACGGAAGGTAAAAGAGTGATGGCACTTTTAAAAAATTACTCTAGCAGTATAGAGGTTTGTTCATTTTGTAGATGCCTTCTTTGCATTTTCTTATCTGGCACTTATTTCAAACACTATTAAAAAATACTAAGAATTCTTCTTTTGAAAACTATATTGTCAAAGAATAACTTGATTCGTGACATCAGTATTTTCGAATAATATATGAATTTTAGTAAAAATTTGTAAAAAGATATGAAATTTAAATATCTATTCTTAGTGTTTTCGGGTAAGAAACTAACTTTTTCAATTAAATAAGTATAAGTAAATTCTGTTTCTTAAGCTTTCTTTTATCTATTCCAGCGGTGTTTTTGAGTAACGTTGTGTTCATAAACGGTGAAAATGATATCAAAGGAATGTTTCCGTACATGGTAAGCGCTTTCGTCTATAAAACAATAATATGAAACTGCTATTTATCCGTACCGTTTAATTTTATAACAATTCGTAGTCTTATATGCATAAACATGGAAAATAGGCGATGGGTAGTAAAAGTCTCTTTTAACAGAAAATTTTGCTAGTTCAGGCTTAATATTCTGAGTAACAACCAAAACATATAAATATAATTATTATATCGAACCAAAGATCACAAATTAGTTTTAATCCGGGACTTTGACTATGTTATTTGCAATACAGGCCTTCATTTACTACTCTGACGAGTCAGTAGTGGATACTACAGGAAACCGCTTCTTTCGCGGAGCAGTCCTGATCTTGAACAATTGGTTGGTCACCTCAGCTGTTCAGATCAGCGACAATGCCAATGACGTAGCGTTTCCTCGGAAGACGCTGCTCGCGAGGCTAGGAGCTGTAGCTGTCGACGCGAAATTCTCTATGAACGAGGATGAAGATGAACAAGAAAGAGAGGTCTGTAGAGTTTCTTTTTTTGCTTATTACCTAAATCTATTTGCAGACCAAGGATATGACGTGACGACCTTAACACATACCTACAGGAATGGACGGATGTTGCTCTGTAGTAGCACCCTTTTACTAAATTTCTTAAGTTTAAATTTCCGTTAAATATTCGATGGTACATAAAAAAAAAAAACAATTTAAATCAGTCCAAGTGTTCGAGTATGCAGGGAACATACATAAGAATATTCATAAAGAACGATTTCCTTTTCCTTAGTTTGTCTTGTACTAATTTAATTTGCAGATCATTCAGATAGTCCGTCCATACAACCACAGCGCCACCCAGTGGTGGCGCACCGACATCACGTTGATGAGGACGCTGATGCCCTTCAACCCGACGGCTGCTGTGAACGTGGCTCCAAAGAGTTTCACCATTCGCAACGGCAAACCCTGTTTTGTACTTACTTTTGCTGTAAGTTTATTATTGTTACATTTGATTTAATCGAAACTGTACATAATGTGGACTAAACATTATTATGAAAAAATAATTCAAGATTATTGTACTTAATATTTTCGTAGTTTTGGGTTAGTATCACATTACACAAGTTTTAAACATTTCTTAAGGTCTAGCTCAATCTGTGTGAAATGCCTTATATATTTATTTTCGTCGTTCCGTCAGGGACAAGATGACAGACGATGTATATGACTTTTCGGAATTAGTGAAACTGCCAATGGCCGTTCCGAAGGTCGACTACTTAAATAAAAGTAAATTTTTACTTTTTTTTTTTATTTCAGAGGCGGTTCGTCAATTTGACTGAGGAGAGGGTGTTAACTCAGACATATGTAGATCTTCTTCCACCATCAATCGCAAATTGCGGAAGTCATTTCTTCGAAGAAACCATGGCTTGTGCCAACGATTACGGCGACAGCAAAAATGAAATCCATGATATACCCACCGTTTGTCAGGTAACTTATTCAGTCACTTATTCTAGTAAGTACACTAAAAGAGATTTCTTCTATTCCCAATAGCAGTATAGAAAGGTCTTATAACAGCGACTACGTTCTGGCAAACAGCGTGTGACAACCATTATCTATAGGACAACGATCTAATTAAAGCTACAAAGATGCAAGCTGTTTCTATCTCATGGGTACGAATTTTCGAAAGGGGAGCCTTTTTCTACTAGTCAGCTTCTTGTGGCTGATTTGATGACTGGTAACTTTTATTTCCAAAATGACCGGTTGCAGGCCTGCAAACAGCGCCAGCCGACCTTCTTCAGGTCATTTAACCATCTGGTCGGTGGTTGTCCGATGCTGCGGTTACCGGGGCCATAAGACCTTAGACCACGTTTAGCATGATAATACTTGAAACAGGAAATCAATAGTGATGGGTTGCTAGCCACATCGCCTATGTCATGGTCACCCCATTTGCAAGACAGTAGTTCCATTACGTATCCCCTTCTATCTAAGATTTTCTACTTTATATACGTAGTTGCTTTATGGTCTCTGCATGACTTAAGAGCAGACTATTTCATCTCTCTTTCTGTTCTTTCGACTGCTATGTAATGATGTGGTAATCAACTAAGAGAATAATTGTGCAATTTAATAACAAAGTTTTATATTTTTATATTTTTTTTATGACTGCCTAGCGTTAGCTTTCCCAAGAACGGCTAACATTTGTTATCAAAATGAGGGCTCATATTAGCTAGGAGGCTGTTCAAAATAATAATTCCGAATGTAATTAAAAATGTCGGTAGTTTTACCTCATAAATGGAAAAGCCATACGTACATACGGCTAGATATTCTGCTCTTCATTGCACCGTAAGTTGAGTCCTGAATATCTATAGTATTCACAAATAATTCCATTACAGGGCTACAAAGGAGGGCCATTAATATGTGACGGCTCATTGGTGGCACTTCAGACCTATATAGACTCCTGCAAAGCACCTCACCTATACCAGCTGCTCTCCCCTTGGATGCACTTTATAGACTGCGCCACCAAAAATAAGTGTGATCAAGTAGAATGCGCTGATTTGTGTGTTATCACCAATAAAGATGCACCCTTGACACTGGAATCGACACAGGCAATCTTTACCCATGAGACTTCCATGTCTCAAGACATTTCTAATATGACAATAACACAGGAGACAGGGACATTTGAAAGTTCGTCTGAAACAAGTGATATGCCCAGTGAGTCAGCTATACTACAAACGCAGACAACGGAAGGGACTCGCGAAACGATTACTGCTGAAATTGCTACAATTTCGCCATTTACTGAAGATATAGAACCGCAACCGGTAGCGCTAGTATCAGAGCAGCCAAAGGTACAGCCAACAACACAGCCAACAACACAGCCAACAACGCAGCCTACAACGCAGCCACCAACACAACCACCAACTCAACCACCAACATTATCACCACCAAAAGATCTACCAAAACAACAATCAGGAGATGTATTGCCTGAACAGCAATCTTGGCCGAAAGAAAGAAATAATACCGTTAAATCAATTACTGATGATAATTGTGATGATGGAAAAAGAAATATGACAGTCGAAGCACAACAAGATGCCCGGAAATCGATGCATCATGAGACGCCTCTCAAGAAAACAGTGTATCATGGTGCCGCGGAAAGAAATGTGTTTCATTTTCAAAGTGTGTGTGTATGTTATTTTGTTTTGGCAGGTTTCTTTTAAACGTAGTTTGTCTTTTCACACATTAAAGTGATTTGTTTTTAGATTTCTACAATGTGTGTTTTGATTTTTTTATGGTATTCTTATCTACTACTTTTTCTATTAGCATTATCCGCTTGCATTCAGGATAAGTTAAAGTAGGGTAAGTGTACCAGTGAATGAACACACCCCAGTAAAGGAACGAAACGCGATTTTTTCTCCAGAATAAGATATCAAACAATTTCTACCGTGAACAAATATTTTTTTTTCGTTGGCTACATAATTTTGAACATACCAATACTTATTCTGATGACAAATAAAGCTCAGTTGCAGTATGACGTTACAATAAAGTTGAGGTGTGCTTCTGAGAATTTTGTATGAGCGAGAATTTAGGCGCCAGGTAAGGCACTGTTTTTCTTATCGTAGTTTAGCCATCATATTTTAAGAGTTTACATAGGTTTTTGTTTAGATAAAGGTTATATATGATTCAATGCTTATACTTTCAAACAATTTTATTTATTTTGGTAAGGAATATTTGAATAAAACACGTGTTTATGCATTAGCTCAAGAAATTGCCAAAACCCTAATGAATGAACTTATGGTTCATTCACTGGAACGTTGACTATTCAAAGATTTATTGATAAACCAATTTAGGCTGATAGTATAAAGTTTTTTTTTACAAATTAAGTTTCAAAAATGATTTCTGATCTTCTGGCTAGTGTTGGAACATAGGTTTTCTTTCATTGGTTTTTAAAATCTTGTGAATGGACTATGAAAAACTGCGTGTTCAAGTGTTTCAACTTTTATTGAACCAATTAATGAACTTCTTGTACTGCCTTCATCCGAATGCTACGCATAGAATTCAGTCTTGTGACGTTGGTATTTTTGGTCTAATTAAGAAGAATTTTAAGAAGATTGCAAAGAAACATAAACAGAAAACTACTGCTCTGGTAACGAAACAAAATTTTGCTGGTTAGTTCAAAGAAGCATAAGACAAATCAATAAAAGCCGAAACCATAGAGGAAGCCTTCAGGGCATGTGATATATTTCCTATTGATAATGCAGTGATAATGCAATGATATGGATGCGAGCATTCCTGATGATCAAAAGGATGATTTAAGAAGTACGATGAGGGTAATTAAAAATGAAGTTGGACACATAATCAAAAAAGAATTCATGATATAATATAATCTTATAATATAAATGTATCTCTCATCTATCTTATAATATAAATTTATCTTATTAACACTATTTATACGGTTTATGGAATACATATAAGTCAATTTCTATATATTTTTTTAAAAACATTAATGTTTTTGATTATTCTATAAATACAATATTTGTGTTCATTTACTGGATTTTATTGCCTTCATTTACTGGAAAATGGCGTTCATTCATTGGTGATTTAGGGTATTTTCAGATACTTTAACAAATATTTTGATAAATAATATTGTTCTAAATACAGGTCTGAAGAATGGTTTTAATAAATCTTAAATAGTCAGAGGACCTTATGGTAGATGACAGGATGTAAATTGTATCCATACTTATATTATAAATGCGAAAGTCTGTCTGTCTGTCTGTCTGTCACCTCTTCACGACTAAACTGCTGGACCGATTGTGATGAAATTTGGTAGGGATGTAGTTCAAATTCAAATTCAAATTGTTTATTTTCAATATAGGATATTCTTATCACTTATTGACGTCAATTGTTACTTATTTTAAGTTTACCACCACTTCCAAAGCGCAAGTGGAGAAGAAGTGGCGCCACAAACTCCACAGCAGCATTTTCTTCAAAAACGTCAATTCACAAAATTTGAGTCAAATCAGACGAGTTTACATTTGAATATTTTTATAATTACCATAAGTTTATCATTAAATAAATATTGAGGATTATTGAAATAGTTTAATAAAAATGTCAAGTAAATAAAAATGTCAAGTAAGTTAACGACCTGAGGTCAAACATAGGCTACTTTTGGGCGCGATATAACCGAGTCCCACGCGGGGCGGAGCCGCGGAGAACAGCTAGTTATTTATAAAATAACTAAATTGAGAATTTTCTTAAGGTTTCATTCACTGGTACACTTACCCTATTCCACAGTTCCACTAGCTATTGCCCGCGAGTTCATTCGGTTCAACTTGCGATGCGTCTTCTCAAATCAAATCTCCTGCCCGATCCCGCGGGCATTTCGAAAATCCACGTCATGACAATAAGTACCCGAAAAACAATTATCCAATTTGGTGTTGCTTTAAAAAAGTTATTTGAATAAACTCGAGTTCATTCAAATAACTTTTTTCAAACAACCGTTTTTGATTAAACAACATAACATAACAACAAAATTGGTGAAAGTTAAAATAAAAAAAAAATGGTGAAAGTTAATCAGTTTAGTATTTAATTAAGAATTATATATATATAGATTACATGTGTTGACGTACCATGTGTTGGAAATCTCGCGCGGTCTCTCTATAGACACGTGTAAAAATAATCATCAGCCCCTTTATCGTTACCGTCAGAATGGCTGGTTGCCTATGGCATTTGGCTGTGAGAGTTTAATCAAAAATTGCTACATATTTGCTATTAATTGCTATATATATTAAATAATTGCTACATATGATATTATTTTGGATCTCCGATTTTTTTGACCAGCCATTCTGAAGTCAGGTTGGCTGGTCACCTCCTCGTTTGGCGCAAATTTCCTGACATTGTAGACCTACGATACCATTAGCTATACTGGTAATATGGATATGGTAGGTCTAAAACCTGTCAGACCAACTCTAAACCGACCAATTGAAACTATATACAACTGAGAAAATAGTGTTTTGAATCACTATTATAATAAAAGTCACATATTATATAACTACCCTATACTAATAAATAAGGCCCTGAAGCCATACGGTTTAGAAAGTCACTATCATAGAACTGTTCAATAGATCTAATGGGAACAAAGGCAGATGTTTTCAATGGTACAGATGGTCCGGCGGGGTCGTGGTCCACCTGCCCAGCTCACCTGGTGGCTCGATGGCAACCGGAAAAACACTAGATGATGATCGAATTTCAACCATCATATTAAGAGGACACAGGGATAGAGTCCCTAATAAGAGGACAGAAATTACTTGCTGTGCTTCGAAGGTAAAAAAATATTTAATAGGTTTGGGCTCTTGATGTCGTCCACAAGGTCTATATACTCTGCGAATATAAAAATGATCAATCAAGGCGTTTTTAAAACTTCGTAAGTCCCTAAATAAATATCAATAATGCTTTCTTCATAATGTATTATTATAAACCAATTCAAAAGATGTTGTAAATCTGAAAATTGGCCACCGAAAGACTTGGATACTTGGGCTCTTTGCAGCGTGGAAGTTTGCTGAATAAGTAGAATTAAGTAATATGCAGGCTTCACGCCTCCGTTGCTTGCTCTAATAGCATTAACAAGTTTCCAGACCGTATTGGGGAATATTTGTGCACACCAACTTTATTTTAAATCTTGAAGTGCTTTAATAGAGATTGGGGTTTATTTATATGACCATGTTGACATTCAGGTCAATCGGTATCGAACGCCATAAAGTCATGAAGAGAGAGGTTATATTTAAAAAATAATACTTTCAGCTTACCGGAAAAATTTAAAGCAAATCAAAAAAAAATATTACATTGTTAGCAGTTGGTTAGACTGCTCGCGGCTGCAATCTTATTTACATCTGTCAGTGTCTATCTTCCTAACCGAAGACCAAACCCGGTACCTCCGGTGTAGCAGCCTGACATAATGATCACGACGAATTAGAGGTCGTCAGAGATGACCTTTGAACTTTGAAGAGACAGGTTTTTTCATGATTCATGACAGTCTACATAGTTAAATAAGATGTAATTACCATACCTGGTGGTAAATTGGAGGTAACTCTAATCCCCCCAATAGTCTGTCGAGGAAGGGGAAATTTAAATTTTCTCAAGTCGCTAGTTAAGTCGCAATTTGTTTTTAAGTCTTTCCCTTGTTCATATGCTTCAATGTTTTAAATATTTATAGGTATAAATAGATATGATATTAGGAATTTATGTTACGATATAAGCAATTTATGTTGCTCACTTTGCGAGTGTTTTATTTAAAAAGAAGTACTTCTCTCAACTTCTATCCTATTTAGTAGAAGACTGCTTTATCTTTCAATATTAAAAACCAGAATATAAAGTTAAAACGGTACATTTGCTTCCCAAACTTTCCAAGCGCACTGAATTGAAATGTGTCTTAATACGATTCGATGTGTTTAAATTCCAAAAGGGGATCGCATCGGAAAACTGTTATGCATATTTTAAAGTTAAATTTACTTACAGCGGACTCTCGACGCCGAATCCTTGAGAAACTTTAAAATGTTTTATGATATTCAACAGACGTGATAACGGTAAATTTGTGAATAACGCTCCCGATCGAAATGAATATAAAACGGCTACATTTGAATTTTTCGACTGTATGAATAAGGTATTCGTCATATATTTCCTTGAGCGATTGAAACGCCTGTCTGTTTCGCTGTAGCAATAATCTTAGTCTATTTCAGTTGCCACGATTATGAACCTGGTAATTATAGGTATTAGGGCTCAATAATTATTTAATTTAGTATATATTGAGGGTTCCCCACTCCGAAGATTCTGGGTTCACAGTTGGGGTAAGTTGACAAAAATGTCTTGTTAAAATTTTCCTGGGTCTTAGCTTATTTGTTTGTTGATAGCCTCTCTGATGGCTCTAGCTGCTCTGTCTCTTACACAATAGAAAACCTGAATAAGCCAACGGTACAGGTGGCCATAACTATTCAAAGTTATTATAGTGTCCATAAACACATTGACTCTAGAAGAAGATCAGAACTTGGATTCTCTATTAAATATATATTTAATATTATTAATAATTATTAATCCTGGTCTGTGAGAAAAAGAAAAACATAGAATGTACCTGCTGCTTCTCTTCCCGCGCAAGCCGTAAAAGCCCTAGGTTCGGTATACACCTTATGTGATAAAGACGTTACTGTATGTTTGTATGTATGTATTATTAATATTAATATATGTTTAAAATGTCTCGCATTAGTAAAATAACTCTTTGATCGGAAGCCACTCTGCTGCTTAGGGTTTTGTAATAGACCTATGTATTGAATATCTACTCTAAAATATTTGTTACCGTATAACTAGCTCTGTAGCTGACTCTATATACTTCTACATGCTTTTAGAAGTCATCAATATGGAAATACTGATATTAATAAAATTCATTGTTTTCAATAAAGAAAAACTAGTACAGAAAGACAACTTTATACAAAACAATTAATTCTCAAGTCGTTAAAACAGTGAATGTTTTCAAAACTGCCCAATTAAAACATTTTACGATTATTACCTATTCAATTTCACTAAGCTCGGAACTTGTTACATTTCACGCTGCTAGATTAAGTTAACAAACAAAACGAATTAATTCAACAATCTCATAAAAGAAATAAGCAGTTCATAAAACTTTTAATAATTAAAACTCAAATAAAAATAGGTGCCTCTTGGGCGTCTGTAGCCAATTTTCGTTGGTCTTTCACTCAATGCAATACATTAGTGACGTTGGTATAAACGTGCATTTTTTCAGAGGTCAGCGTTTAGTGGCCGGCACGTAGGAGCCATTTTCCGGATAAATCCCTAGCTGGAGGGTAAAAGAACTGACAACTGTCGTTAACTCATCCTGACCGACATTAAGGAGTGTAAACAGGGAATAGATCGTAAAAATAATAGCTTGTCTATTTATTATTATAAGGATAAAAAATTAAGTACGCATTCTGTTTTGTTCGCAATTTCCCTAAGCGTGCTTTTCATTCTAATAGGTACTTAGATATTTTATATATTTTAATATAAACAAAAAATACATCCTATATCATGTTACAAGTAAAGAAATAACTCCTTGTTGGGTAACATTAGTAAATAGCAACCTAGGTCCCAGCCTTCCTAGAGCCTA
Source organism: Apomyelois bistriatella (assembly GCA_947044815.1). NCBI lineage: Eukaryota > Metazoa > Arthropoda > Insecta > Lepidoptera > Pyralidae > Apomyelois > Apomyelois bistriatella. Next base: position 9,089,838 of record OX345693.1, read on the forward strand.
CAAGCGTGATGGTCTCTAAGTAAGCCACAAAAATACTATCTGTACTTATTAACTGTTTAAACTAAATACAATGTGGTGACAAACAACATTTTTTTTTCATACGCCTAGATTTCTTGTATGCATACATACATTAAATTACTTAAATAATTTACAGAAATTAAGTGTAAAATCAATAGCCAGCATAGAAATCAATCACACAACAAAAACGTATCAAAAAAATAACGGAATCATCAAATCCGCGAGCAGCGCCGTCTGTAGGCAATTTTCAATCTCTTTCCTATTTGTGACAGTAATAAAGCGCCGGGGAAAAGTCAACAATCAATTTTGTATTTCAATTTATTCCCAACCATCCTAGTTCGTGCGGTGATAAGAAAAAGAAAAACGCGTTCATTGAAAACGGAAATTATTGCAAGAAGCCATCAGTGGTGTGCGCCGGCTTCCTACGCTGTTATTCTTTTTTATTTCGTTTTTGTCAAACCGGCCGAGTTTTGATTTGTGGGCCGTCGCGTCGAACTCGGACGGTGCCATTTTTCACGCGCCTCATTGTGTTGTTCACGCTTCAGGGACGCGGCTCTGTAGGTTTGTTCACGCGTCACAACTCGCATCTTTATTTGTGGAACGCTCAATTTGAATACACGCTGCTTTGCAAACGCAAGTGATATGGTTTTGGCCGTGATTTGAATTTCCTTTCGTTTTTATATAGGTACTAGCTGTTGACCGCGGCTCCGCCCTCGTGGTGCTCAGTTATATCGTGCCAAAAATAAGCAACCTTTCTTTGACTCTATCTATCCATGCCAAATTTCAAAAAAATAGTGGTTGAAAGCAACATTTTACATTACAATCTTACTTGAATCATGCATTATTTTTATTCGGCACATATTATAACGTACAAGTTTTTTTTATTGCATAAATGTAGCTTTCATCATATGCGCCAAACAAAGAATTGATAGATAGATATTTTTTTCTTAAATCATCTCAATAACCTGACATTTTCCACCTCGTTACTTACCAATTGTGTGGTTACTTGATGCATTTTGCGAGGTTGTATGTTTGTGTTGGCTAAATTAAAGATGGCATCGATAACAATTCTATCAGGCTGCGCCCGGCCGACAATGAGACCGAGTGCGCGGGAAATTGGGTATTTTTCTCCTCTCTGCATGTATAGATTACAACAGGGCTGTCCGAAGCGCAAACTTTAAACAATTGACTATATTAAATATTTATTTATTTTTATCTTACAACTGTTTACGAAGAACAATAAATTAAAAATGTAGGATAATTGGTTTCCGACCTTTGAACATTGAGGACGATGTTCCCAAAAGAGAATTTTATCTGGAATTCATCTCGATTATTAAATACTAGCCTTATAATTATCTACGTAGCATTGGAATACTTAGCTTATTTTTTTATTTTTGTCTATATCCTTGATATTAAATAAAAAAAAACTTACTATTATCCCATATCTTCAGATCCGGTTCTTCCCATACCACTGCAGCCATGTCCATCTGTCTCGCTATTTTTTGACTCGACCTATTCGGATCCTTAATCTTAATTTAAGATAGGTTCCCACAATTCAAGATAATCTGTATAATTATTAAATTCTTTATGATATCATTTTCATACATTAGTCTGTCACTGTCAGAAAACAACGTACGTTTAAAAGGCAAATAAAAACAAATCAAAAATAATATTACTTCGATACGGAACCCTAAAATATTTCTGAAGTCGCAACAGTCGGGTGATATGTTATTTTGAAGGAATATTTCTCCGTAACAAAGGTGTCAGGTTACAGTTTATGCTCCCTGATACCGACTCTTTACTCTTTTCAACTCTGGTCGAAGGTCCTTCCGCTTACATCTTCCTACATTTGATAGAATGATCGGTATTGAAAGCTTTATTGATCCAATATTATACGTGCACTAAAGGACCACTTCTTTGTGTCTTTTATTACATATTTATTTTAAGTATTTCATGTTTTGTATTTAGACGTACTTTTTTCAATACAAAATCTGGCAATAAAACTTATAGCTTATTTATTTAGTAAATTCAAAAAGACAAGTCAGTAGTCAAATCTAGTCTAGTCAAAGAGTTAAATGAAGCGGTGGAAGATTTCACTTAGTATTTTCTTGGAGATTTTAGTGACAAAGATTGAAGTCACTTAATCGACACTAGACCACTTTCCATCACTCATGCCTATTCACGAACTTTTAGCGAATAATGATTCATCATTATTATGCAAAAATACTCGAAAAAAACACAAATTTTTGAAAATAAATACATCATGGAACTTTCCGCCAAAAACTTTTGTATTTCCTGAGTTTGTTCAATTACAGGGTCTGAGTCAAAAGTTTTGTTTATGCTTGCCCGTATGTTGTATTTATTTTATTGAATTTTAAAATTGTTTTATTTATAAGGTTGCCTTAAATAATGGTCATCGTGTATTAGCGGTTTATAAAAATTAAATTATTTCTAGGATTACAAATCATAAATAAGTAAAGGAATAAATTCAATAAATCAAAAGTCGTATTTATGTTTTGAACAATGCTTTAATGAGCTACATCTTTGGTCGTATCATTGGTTAAGAAGAACCAGACACATCAACATTTACACAAGTATGTTGCGGTCTTTATCGTGCTCTGCTATAGGGAGGTACAGTCATCCGCTAAAGTTTTAATACGATACGTTCTATATATCACATAGATACATTAATATTCACATTTTAACAGTTTGACTTGGACGACTGTATCTAAATGCAAAATAAACTGTTTTTGTTGAATACAATATTCATCCAAAATATAGCTAAAGAAACTAATTTGAACTATCTTCAATAATAAATATATTCTAACTAACATTTATGGATTTTCAGATTTAACTATTTCAAAAATTCATTAATCATCTATTAGATACATTATTCTACTTAGAGATAGCTATTTACATAAATAATACAAACATTATAACAATGTTCATAGTAAACTTAACAGTTAATATACAATATAGATACAAAACGAAATAACATATTGGATTTAAGCGAAAATTAATTTCTTCGAAGGCTAAGCCAAATAATTTACATGGGTGAAAAAATACAAAAACTTAATGATTAATTTGATTAAATATTTTGACACACTGAGCTTGTAGTACAAACAGGCAAAATTATATTAAGACTGGTTTCCGCCGCGAGGGAAGCGAGCTCATTTATGACTAATTTGATGTCGCACGGGAACGCATGTGTATTCACGAATAACGAATCAAACGAAAATGACAAACAGGGAAAAATTGGTAAAAAAATGAGCCAGCTCATTGCTAAAAACCAGTGCGAAGACATTATGCCTTACAAATCGAATTTGTTTTTGTCATTCGGTTAACATTTATTTCTCATTTTTCATCGAGCTCGCTCCGCTTATTTTAGCTTAGCTCTGAAGGTGGAAATCAAACTACTTTTTCACGGTCATATCTCAGTGGACGCAAGGACGAGAACGCAAATCTATTTTGGTACAGGGAGTTACTCTTTCGCGGTGGAAACCAGGGTTCAGGTAGGCAATCAATAATTGAATTTTAAAAAGTAAGGTACCTAATAATTATTTTGGGAAATGTACACTTTTATCATTAGGTATTTGTATTACAAGACATTCAATGGTACAAGATTAGAACGCAAGATAGGTCCTTGGCTCACATGCTCGTATTAAAACGCTACACGCGCGATGCTTAAAAATTAGATATTTACAGTAACATTGAAATTAGATACTACAATACATTTTAAATTTCTTCGTAAATAAAAATACGGCAGTCTTATAACCCGCTCTTGTTTTGACTGCAAGTACAGTCAATGACAGAAGATCAATTAAATTTTCATATCGGCAACAATGTCGTCGACTGTACTAAAGCTAAGTACACACTTGTACTACAATGTTCTATCAACCAATAGTCTCCTCATATGATATTGTAGTACCACTGCGCTGATATTGTATGGAGGTATAGAAAAATTTGTGTGCACTTAATTTAATATTACAGCCTTAAAATATGTAAATGATAAATTTAATAATTGATCGTATTTATTAAAGATACTATTCTAATTCAGCAAAATTGCCCGTGTGAGATCATCTTATGAGATTATATAAACTAAAAAATCCTTTCAAATAACATTTATACATGAAAGTATCATAAAAGTAGTTCAAGATTTGTTAAACCTACTATAAAGTACCGAGGACTAACTAGCGGTTTGGCATTTACTTTGCTTTTAATATCTCAAACGTGAGTCCGCACAGAAACGAGTGTCGTCCGTAAGTCGAGCTGAGTAACATTCACTGAACCACTACATTTTCATCGTTATAAGTCAGTTTCGTGTTTTGTTCAGTTTTGATACTTGGCGTACGGGTGGGCGCTATCTCACACGCGATAATCTCAGCTAGACGCAGACAGCCCGAGGGGTTTGAGGTGCGGAGGAGGGACGAAGGGCGCTGGAGATGATCCTGACATATTGTTGTTGAGGTCTCCGGCACGGCTTGAGCCGTTCATCAGGCCGCCCATTGCGTTGCTGGTCTGCTGACAAAACATATTACAATTAATCAAGTGGACTGCTCAATCTCAAGGCCGAGGTGTTGAGGCCGCATAACTGCCTCACAAACCCTGATGTGCCATCGCTAAGTGGCAGCAGTCGTCAAGCTTTTGCCAATACAGACAATCGTCCATATTATTTATTATTATATAATCAGATGATATAAATTTAATAATCTCAGTCTGATTCAAACCTCTGAGTCATATGACCTGCTTACAACAAGCAAATCTAGGTGCCCCACCCTGAGTTTGTAAAATATAGTCATCAGACATGAGAGAGTCATACGTCAGTTTTAGAATGTTGTATTAAAATCCTTAGTTAAAGATTTAATTAGTACGAAACGGGCCAATAGACCTTGGCTCAGTTTGGAAGAATCACTTCTGGTGTATGATTGCGACAAATAACTTGGCTAGATCAGTAAAACATAGTATAAAAAAAATAAAACAAAGATATTCAGCGAGAGTCCAATCTTCTTCTTCTTCATCGTGTTGATGTCTGATTATTTTATATGGTGTCGGACCAAAGCTCCGCCACTCTAATTATCCGTGCCCTGCACAAGGTCATCGAAGGTACACCTGTGAGGGCCGGACGGACACTGCAACAAATGCTCAGTCGTCTGCAGTGGATGACCGCATAGACACTGGGTATCAGTAGGGTTCTGTGCCAAACCCTAAGTCTAATATAAACTACTTACAGGTGGTGGTGGAAGATGTGTGGTCTGCCTCTTGAGGTGCGCCAGTGGGGGCGGGTTGTACGCCATATTGGCGAACACCAGCCTCTCTTCGTAGTCGTACTCGCAGAGGATCTTGTTTTCGCAAAGATAGAATCGGTCACCCACGCAGAATCTGTTGAAGAATTATAGTTTTGACTGCTCATTCTGTTTGTCTTTATTAGTAAAATGACAGTTGAGAAAACAATTGACGTATTACTTCTGTATATACGCAAGTAGCCACATACTGGTCAAATATAATTTCACAGTCAAGCCATTTCGAGTCCACAAGTAAAAAGAATAATTGAAAAATCTTATTAGTAAAGCAATAAAATTATTATACACTTTTGATTCGCCATTTATTTATCTAATTTTGTTTTTTTTTCGGCAAAAGCATTTTTGTTTACCATATTGGTAAGTTTTGATTTTACCATCCCATTTTTATCGAAATCATTAAACTATATTCATAAATTAAATTGAAACAAAATATAAATGGCCAACTGAAATTCCAAAACGTACCTGTCACTTAGTACATGCGACATTATTTATTATTTTGATATCTATTTCAGAATTAACTTATCAAGTAATATGCTCTTTTCGTGAGAAAATTATATAGAAAGCACTTCGAAAGATTAAATTTAATACATTAGCTAATGTTCTCCGGGAGATTATTATAAAATTTTGATGACATTCTAAATACGCAATATTTGTGAATATAAAAGTGAGCATAAAAACTCTTAACTCTTATCACACGAAATTTCGCTAAAATTATCTATAACGAATACAACTTATTTTCCTAGATATGCCATAGATAAGTAACACACAATTACTATGAGGGCAGGAAGATCCAATTATCGACACTATATGGCGCGCACAGCAAAGCAGGCTTCACCTACGCATTATTGAAGCTGCATCGGAAATCATATTATATTAACCCATTTTCACCGCGTTTCCATGATTTAGCGGGAAGCCTTCCAGACCGTTAAGATTCTTATCTCTGAGATTATTACTGAAACCACCGTAAAATGTCTAAGAAATAAAATTTACTATCATGAGTTGAAAGGTCGCCGTGAAGGAACAGGCGATAACGTCACGCGATCTCGCATCCCTCAATGTGGAAAACAAAAGGTATAGCCTTCGACTCGCCAGTGGCCGCTTGGCCGCCGGAACCGTCCCTGATAACACTGGCCTTATCTCCCCTCGTCCCCCATCTTCCCCCCGCCTCCCGCGTCTCCGCCACCCTGCCAACTCTTTTGTTTCACTTGTCACAAAAATTAAGCGCAATAGCTCGCTACAAATGTCTCTTTTTTAAGGGGCCAATTTCCACCGCAGCTCAGTCGATTTCGCCGCTCTTAATTAACTTTATTTCCTGTTCTCTCCATTGCTGACTTTTGTTTTTGGGGGTTGTCCTTTTTTATTTTGCTATTTTTTGTCTGCAGCCGCTTAATGGAAAAGATGTAGAATGAAATTTTAATGACTACGCAAGTTAAGCTTTGTGCGGGATCGCCATTGTGTTGGCGCGATAGCGTTGCTGTTTGACGTTCTACGTCTCTATTGAATATTATCACCGGCCTGGAACAATAGTGTTAAAGTGACTGTGATCTTCCCATTTCGATGACGTAATTGAGTTAGAGCTACGAAATTATATAAAAAAAAACGCACGCTTGAGCGAAATCACATATTATGAAGTTATCGTAGTTCAGTTGATTCCAAATTTTGAAAGGACCAAGTTTAAATAGTTTTATTTATAAAATTATGATAACCCTTAATAAATAAAATATTAAATCAAAAGTATGATCATTAATTTTTTATTGAAAAGTGAGGTTAAAATATTTTTTGTCAAATTGGTCGATTGATTTCAAGCAAAGGAAAGCACATATTAATAACACGAAACCCCTTTAAAATCTAGAACATTTAATCTACTCATACTCATTTCATATTTAGCTTCTGTCAGTACTACAGGTAAAACTTTAGTTTGAGAACCACATAGTTAAAATAGATCAACGTCGCGCGTAGTCATATTCGGCACAGTGACAAGCGATACGATTCCGCCACCGCAGCCGTGCACGCGCGGCAGCGGTGGCGGCGGCGGCACGGAAGCCGCGAGCGAGCAACCAGATTGCCACTAAATAATTTAGCCGTTTAGCGATATTCGCCCGTGATATCTGCCGTCCGCCGCGATCGGACAGCCTGCAAATTGGATTCAGATTTCTGCTAGCCTGGAAATTGATTTGTACCTGATATTTAATAGTGCGCGCTTGATATTGTTAGGCAAATGCGTATTAGTTGCATCCATATTTGTGTTACGGGTTTTAAGTTCAATAAGTTTATTGTACAACGTATTTTTCTTTTTTATAAAACGTAGGTGTGTGTGCCGATAGCATTTACAATCCTCATCTACGATACTCTTAAGACAACCTATTTTTATCAAATCGATAAAAAGTAAACTGATGAATATGAATACTGCAATAGGTACCTATCATAAATGATTCAATTAAATGACATGATTATTACAAAGGAGTGTAATGGTGAGTCAGCGGTTTTTTGTACGGTTTTACGCTAATTTAAGAATCACTGAAAGATAGTATGTTTGATATCGATACAACAGCAGAAATCCGTGTTACAAAACCTATAAGATATAAAATATTTCTGTACATGGCATATAAAGTAAACTCAAATAAATAAAAACGTAAGTACAAGGTAATTTGTAAATTTTCTAAAATGCAGTCCAACAGCAACAATATTTTGCTGTTGAAGCTCGTCCACAGTTCACACAACGCTTGAATCTGGATTGGAGCAGCACAGCAGTGAATGAATATGTAATTCGGAGATGTCGCGAGACGTACCTACTAACAGGAGAAAGGTCCACCAGTGACATATAAACCATTCAGGCGGCTCCAATCTCGCGACTTTTCTATTATTTAAACGGACGCAGTCCGACGAAGATTGCCGTTTTCGCGTTTGCTGGCCTATTTCGGATTGTTTGGTATCATTTCTTTACGTATACTATAGAACAGAAAATATTTGAGTGCCAAGCTATGCAGTATGAATTAAGCAAGGATTTAAAACCGCGTTAAGATAAGAATGAACCAGCACATTATTCTGCTCATACATCTTACAGCGACATTTATACTTTAAAAAATAAAATATGCTATGCTAGCTTAAAGACTGTATTTTTTTATCTTAAGTATCCGTACTTTTAAATTTTTTCTACTTAGTTTTACAATCGTTTCGATGTGATTTTTATCCCTTTGAACGCCAAGGTCGGTTTTTTCCGTCAAACATTTTCGTGGCTATATCGCCAACATTGGATATTTCTGACCGAAAACAATACATTTTGACATTTCCTTCCTGACATTTTACGCTGGAGGTACGACATATAACATATAGTCTGGCAGTCAAAGGAAAAAACATGAAAAACACTGTGAAACACTACCTCCTCCCTGAGTTTCTCATTAATTTTAACTATTGACTATAAACTAGTTAAGTAATCTTAATTGTAATTGTGAGTTTATTTAGCATGTCAGATCATCTAGTACATCAGTGGAATAACATCTCAATTGTAATAATAGTTCAGCGTCATATTAGCACTGGTATGAATCTTGAGATTTTTTATAAGATGTCATGAGGATCCTCTCAGAATAAGGCCGCCGTATACGATGCTCGGGCCGGGTGACAATCGCCGTGCATCGCGCAATAGAATTGAATAAAATAGTAATCAAAATGTGAGTGCAAGTTATGAGACAGGCAGTGAAACACTGCCAAATGTTACACTTTTGGTGAAATTTACTATTTATTCAATAAAATAGATTTTATCGTACAATATAAAAACACTTGTAAGTATGTATTTTATTTAAGTAAGCGCTCAGCTTAACGAAATAAATCTATCTATTTACATAAAAATGAAACCCGTTTTCCGTTGTCACGACATAACATGAAAACGGCTTGATCGATTTGGCTGATTTTTTTTTTTTTTAGTTTTCTAATACTGTGTACAAGGTTCTTACGGGAAAAAATATTAAGAAAATCAAATTTACCCTAAGGCGGTACGAAGTTCGCCGGGTCAGCTAGTGTAAGATAATTAACCAACTACAAATCATCTCATGTTATAAAATTTTGATTAAAATATATATAAAAATACTAGAAGAATATGGCTTTTAGTTTATTTAACACTAAAATATATATTTTTTTAATTTAATCTACAGCTTTTAAAACGTTGTTTGTTTTAGTATGGATGGTATAAATTCTAGTTGTAATAATACATGCGTGTACGTAGATCTTCTTGTCGAGTCAAAACGAACAAAGATTTGACTTAGTAGCCACTTCTATATTGCCCGATTATTCGCCATATTTTAATCCTATGGTGCAAGGGGCAAGGTGGAAAATCCCTACTTAACATTACCTAGGTTGTTCTTTAATCCTGTCGACACCATGAGTGATAAAGAATACTAACCTATGATTGCATTGTTGACAGGCGAAACACTCCAAATGATAAACATTGCTGCGCGCGCGCATCACCATTTCAAACGCTGGGATCACCTTGTTGCACGCTGCGCAGTAACCGGTGTTCCCGAATAACCTGGTAAAGCAATAAAAATAAATTACGAGTGCCGGTTGTACATCCATACTAATTATAAATGCAAAGGTCTATCTGTCTTTTACGCTTTCACGGCTAAACTGCTGAACCGATTTTGCTGAAATGGACCAGGGATCAAACATAGTGCGATATAACAGAGTCCCGTACGGCAGAGCCGCGGGAAACAGCTAGTTATACATTTTGACTCCAGATACTAAATACCAATTTACTACTACAAACTGAAAACCAACTTTTATTCGAGTCTGTTACAAATATAATAATTTAGTTGAACCGCTGGTAATTTTATTATTTCAGTAATTTAGTTCATGATAATGTTGATGCAAACATTTAATTAGTACACATACAATTCAATTTAAATTCTTTAAATTCAAATTCAAAGATTGAACCTATATTATAAACAATTTACAAATTAAATTTCAGGATTTAATTCTAAATCTATTTAGTTACTAGTAGTTAAGTATTTTAAATAATACCTTTGTTTTGTATGTAATTTTTTGGTGCGGTAGATTAAATCAAACCAACTAAATACTTGCTTAAGACTTCATCGCCGTTACATAATAAAAAGAGGAAGTTCATGATAGTACAGGTAGAGTCTGATAGGTGATAAAGCACAACTCATGATCTTAGTACCTATATTATTTAAATACATATTATACACCCTAAGTATACCTTACCCTTCAATAAGAATTTTCTAAACTCAACTAAGACATAATATTCACCTCAAATAGTCCCGTTTGCAGAGTATAAGATTAGCGCGAGTGTAGAGCGTGTGCCCGACCTCTCCGAGGCGGCAGTCGCAGCATCCGCACTTCAGACAGTCTTCGTGCCACAGCTGGTCCAGTGCCTTCAAGAGGTATCGCTCCGTAATCACTTTGCTGCACCCGGCACAAATCTATAGAAAAAATAAAAACAAAATCATTTAACTTTAGATATAAGTTTGATAGTTACTAGAGAACATAGACATAGCACAAATTAATAAAACATTTCAGAAAACCCATTTCCTTCTAAGCGTGACGCTGTTGAGCTGGGTAGGATAGTTTGGACAGCCTCTCATCGGACACCAAGGCGTATCTACTTGGTAAAACGTTCATAGACAAAAAGACAACCGTCTGCTCTTATCCAAATTAGCAAAACCGTCTGTTTTATCCAAGCAAGAACACTGCCGTCGGCGTCGTCGTGCTGTTCGGCGCGTCGCGTTTGGTTCTTAACGTTCATAGACCATCAGAATGTTCTTCTCTTATCTAAAATAGCAGAATCAGCTGCTTTATCCAAATAAGGCCACAAGATGTTCAAATTCACCTGCGTCGGTGTCGTTCTGTTCTGCACGCCTCGCTTGGTAACGTCCATAGACCATCAGAACCATCTTCTTTTATCCTAATTAGCAGAAACAGCTGCTTTATCCAAACTAGCTACAAGGTTTTCACATTTACCTGCGGCTGCGTCTGCTGCGTCGGCGTCGTGCTGTTGGACTGCGACGTCGCAGGCAGCGGCGAGGCGCGCGCCTCCTTGGTAACGTCCATGGCCAACATTTGTGCGTCTAGCCGGGGACTGCCGCCGCCAGCCTGTTGCGGCGTACGCCTCTCGCACTGCAGACAAAATAACAAAATCACATTCAAGTCAATATAAGTCAGATTCTATTGAACAATAGAAAATAATATGTGAGAATACCATAGAGTAGGCTAGTTGACTTAAATTATTTTTTATTTATTTAGATTTTAACAAATTTTCCCATAATTTTCTGAGCCCTATAAAACAGCAAAACTTTATATCAAAAGTTCACTTAACACTTTTGCGGACAGTAAACGAGATAACAATAACATTTAATTGTTAACTACGTCGAGAGGCGTTACTGCCAGGGAAAGAGTTAAATTAAAATTATACTGTCATCTTATATTTTTAACGGAGATGGATATATTTTGCTTACGTGGGTAAAATACTGTATTAATTGAACATTTGTTGCATCAAAATTGATACGAGTCAAGTAACCTATTCTCTTTCAATCTGAAATATAATCAATAAAAACCAAGACTAATAGGTAAGGATGTACCTATTGTATTCCGAAAAAATAATATTCTTGTCGAAGACCAAGGTGTACTTATAGTAAAAAGTGGAATGAGTGTAGTATTGTATTTTACGACTTTTGAAATAAAGTTGTGCCTATGTTGCCAGTATTAGGTTATCTATAAATAGGAAAAATATAATATAGTTTGTGATATATTTTGACACATTTTTTTGCAATTTCGCAAGGAATTTATATTGACAGAATTCCATATAATTTATTATAAAAGCATGGGCCAGTATTTATTTGAATAAGTTATCTACTGCGATTCCGTACATAAATTACACACAGACAGTGATAGTATCAACCAATTAATTTACTTAAGCATTACGTACATCAGGTCATAACTTACAATAATATATATAAATGATTTGGAACAATACGAGGCCGTTTTATGTTACAGCATAAAATGCAGAACCATGAAATTTACCGCCCGTAATATTTCTCGAAAAAATTAGCACAACTACTCAAGCGATTAATGAGAACGTGAAACACGACCCACAGTTTCCGAACTATAGCAAATTATGTACCTAAATATCGAATAAATAAATAAAAAAAGTTAGTAATTGAGATCGTGTCGGGAAAAAACAACCTGTAAGCAATAAAGTAAGGTTATAAAATATAAATAGTACAGAAGGACACTATATTGGTGTCCTATCGTGTTTATGTTTTGTTTTAGAGAACATACTATCAATTCGAACAAATTAATCATTTTCTTCATAATACAGACCAAATATTTCAGCTTACGTAGATTAATAGAAAAATTTAATTTTGGTCAATTTTACCCACAGAGTGATAAATAATTTAAGAATACGGACAATAATTTGATCAATAGGTAAATATGAGATAACGTATCACAAATCTCTTTCTAAATACATACACTATTTAGATACTTATATCCTTAGCTTTCGGTTAACTATAATAGCAAGTATTGTAAGAAAGTTATTTCTGAATTCTCTTCATTTTGTGTTTTAGCGTGGAGCGGGCCAGCGTTACGCTTAATTAATATTTTAAATACAACATTTTTCAATTAAATTTGGCAACTTTGTAGTTCCCCTTACACCTCGACCAGTTCCCAGCAGATTTGAAGTGGCAACCTTCAACTTTGTTCTACGCCCAGGAGCTCTATTTTAAAATCTGTGCTAATCTGGTATATCGAATGATTGTCATTCAGACGAAAACGTATAGTCTTCACGAATCATTGCAACACGTATAACTTATCCCGAATAAGGTGGTTTCAAATTTATGAGGGAATTACAGATTTTAAAAATAAAGCTAGTTCCAATTTGGAATTAAATCGAGTTTCAAGTAATAGGTAACATAAACAATGCCTATTGTAGAGTCGTGACGAATGCTTTGCTTTTCTCATTTTTGTGTATTTTCGAGAGTGCGTCCGTTCGACCGTCCGTTGATAATGGGATACGGATATTCGGCGGAAGCATGCACCGGCCACTAAATTGTGTCAATGACTGTTTGTGTAATCTACAGAGGAAGTTAATCAACACTGTTTGCCTTACTTGAACTCAGTATAGCGGTGGAACTCGTATCCCATGCCGAAGCTAATCTCTTAATTGCCTTTTAATGTAACAATAGTTAATTTACCGTGATTTTTATACAATACGCACGCACAAAAGCTCATAATTCACTGCAAAGCGCGTATGGAACTGTTAATTAATGATAATAATAATTTAATGAGTGATGATAAATCATGCCATGCAAGCTGTCGAGCAATTTATTCTTCGCGTTGAAATATTTTCGAAATAATTACGAATATCATATGTTTTTATTTTGAGTAAGCTGTGACTTGTGTGGCTTAACTTAATAAAAAGTAAGTATGTTTACCGCGAATATTAAACCAGAAATTTCAAAGCAGCATTATATTCCAGTTTGTTTATAATATTAAATTTAATAGTGAAAGCTACTACTGATGTATATAAGAGTATAGTAATAAATCTGAGTACAGCCATGGTTGAGCCAATAGGTCGGTACGGCACGTTCACGCGTCCGACATTTTTTTCCATCGACAGCCCGTGAAGTGAGCCTTCGTGAATAATTATCGCTCGGTGACAGCGACACGCCACGGCACTCGAAAACAACCCGTGCCGAATGCAGCCGACCGAGATTAGACGCAGTTGAAGCAAAAAAGCTCACGCCTTCCATTAACGCTGACTTTCCAAATGTCAATACGCACGAATTAGGATTTAACGAACGTCAATCGTCGCGTCAAACAGAATAAAACTATGCAAAATGATGTTGCTAGGAATTGGTGCATGAACCAGTCCCGATAGCTATTAATTACATGTATAAACAGTATCTCATCTATGTGATCCAGGTCAAAATGACAAGCTCACAAAGAGCATATCTCTGCAGTTTGTCAAGAAAGTATTCAAAAAGTATAACTATGTGATGATGACAAACTACAAGACCTTAAATAATCTATTAGTTGTAAACTGAACCTATTATTTTCATTGATATAAGCGGACATTGAAAACAAGATTTAAAAGAAATGAGCCCTCATTTTTACTACAGAATACATAAAAGTACAGGTAATACGTAAGTACCGCCGTCAGTGCCATTGCATAACTGGACGTTATCCTGTTAACTTTAGCATGAAGCGGAGTGTTGCGATGTGGTAGCAAATTGTAGATAACGCTCGGTCCCAGCGGAGCCAGCGTCCAGCACCGTAGCCACGTTAATGATTAACACAGACGCGCCGGAGACCAATTATGTGCTGCCACCACCACTCCAAATTAGAAACTATTTTGGCCCATTAGTGGCCAACTTCATAATCAATTACACGTTAAAATTTCACGGCGCTGTTTCGGGCTCTCTGTTTGGATAATCTGAGTTTGTGGTCCCATGGCGAGCTATTACGCGCTCTATACGGCCATAAAGGTTTTTGTTGCACTGTTGGAAAATTTTAATGCACATTCCAAATGCATTTCGGTTCAGGTAACAAAATTAAGGTTAATCGCCGTTCGTTGTAGGCTGTAGATAAATAGTAATCCTATCTAGACCTGTAATTGTGAACGATATTAAATATCTGATTAAATTTCGTGATATTATGTTCAAATATCATATCTATTTTTAAGTATCTCAGACAGACCATAATCTTGAAATATAAGTAAGGCAGAATTGACGGAAAATTTATAAGAAGTTGAGAAACTTCTCCGTAGATACTTTTTTGAATTTGTTTACTAATCATTTATAGTAAAGTAAGTAATTAAAGTCAATCCAATCACAAATGGAGTCGGAAAGTTATCCCCACGCTAACACAGCAAATCTTCGGCAACATTTAGAGGCAGCAACACTAATAGGATTGAGTGCACTCTGCTAATCATAATTCATCAGCGAGATTAAAGAATAACCGGGGAGGCAACGCGGGCGTCCCCACTCGGCGGGAGAGACAATATGATTGCCACACCTGCGGAAACGCGGAGGAACGAGACGAGAGCCTAAATAATTCAGACCACTACAATTAACGCGGACAATATACGTCGTTTTAAATTGGACTGACTGCAATTACTACTTGAATAATATCAATACTCTATAAAAATATTCGTAATTATTTACGAATAATTGAGTTAGATAGCTCTAATCGTCATTTTTCAATACTTTTGTAAGTTTATCACATCTTTGTAGTCATTATGGTAGGTACGGCAGGGGGTTGGATTTATCTGCCCCCAACTATACATCCATCGCGTATATGTAAATCATCTAACTCTTCCGACAATTAGTTTATATTGTTTCAGTTGCCCTTATAGGCTTTTTAACTAAACTGTAAAATAAAATATTGCATCTTAATAGATTCATTCGTTTATAAAACAGAATCACAAAGCAAACATAGAAAAACTTTGTACAACGAGTTTCGCGTATAGTTCAAAAGCTTTCGAGTGGTGTCATTCATCGTATATCAACTTGAAGAAAGGGTCCGTACAAACGTCCCCGTAATATACATCTCGTGTTTATTATTAGACGTTCATCGCGGTAAGTGGAACCGCCGCCGAGCCGCTCGCACCAGCACTTATTTAGCAGATTGCTTTCCCTTAAGTTGTTCTTTAATCTAGCGATGGCCGGCGCATGTTCCGCGACGGGTTAGGATGCGTTCAGACAATTTTTTTTTACTGATCCTACATTTTTTGTGCATTACTGTATGTATAAATATGCATTATATATAGTTATGTTTAGATTAGATTTATTACTACTGTAACAAATTGAAATTATGATTTTGTAGTCAGTCGCTAATTAGCGAGGTTTTTATCTTGCTGCACCTATTAAGGAAATTCAAGACTATTAATTGCATATTAAGCTAATTGCTTGTATTTATAATTTATATATTTATTTCGACTAGACTTACAGAACAAATGTTTTCTTACATAGGCCTATTATAGCCCCAAAATTTTTATTCATTTAATACAATCAACTTTAACAATGTGCTTACTTAGTTTACTTTTTACTTTCGTTAGTTGACTACGTGTGTCAATAGAAGATATGGCAGGTACCGTATCCGTATTAAATATATTAGTACATTTACAATACGGGTATTATGCTTAATCATACAAGATTTTTCGGAACAATTTAATTTATTGATGGTATTACTATTATTTTATTTATAAATACACTGCATTGCAAAAATCTGATCTACTAATAATGAAATTAGAAAATGGCTTTTCGTAACCGCAGCTTACACAAGTAAGTATATATGCGAATACATTTTTACATTTTACACCCTTTGCTTCACTGCTTCGTCTATCTGCGCAAACAATTCTTCATTGTTCAATGTTTCACCATACTCCTACTCTCATGTACAGCCTATCGATTCGCATTGCATAGCTTTAATGCTAGCACGCTTAATTAGTGGATAATGAATGCGAAAGGTACTCGATATAATTAACGCTAATCAATACTGCATTCGTTGTAATCATTAATAGCAATTATTATATTTCATCTTTATGAACCACATTCACTAAATTAATTGGGTCTCATTAGAAAGTATTTTAATTTGTCGATTGTCACGTCAATTTACCTTAATTAGTTTGCACGAAAGAAGTTATAAGTAACTATGTAGTCTAAGATAAGCAGGTTGTTAATTAAATGAACAAACAATGTTGTCCTCGAGCGAAACCGTATCATACTCGGATGTCACAAGCATTACTTCGCTTGCCGAACGAAATCCGCGAGAATGAAGCGGAATTTCGTTAATACCGGCCCATATTGGATTACTACCGGCACTCGGCCGCCGCAATAATATAACGAAATTCAAACATTAATAGGCTCAAACACAATCACGGATGGCCGCATAATCGAGTTAGCTGCTATTCGACTAAACCCCTATCGCGTAATCTGCCCCATTGTTTGACAGTCGTTGTGCTGATCATGAGGGCCGATTATTGTGGCAATTTCGTGTTTATTGTTTTCAGGTGTCTCCTGTCGCCTGAAGGAGGCACAATGCCGCTCTTGTCTTATCTGTGGCTAACTAAGATGCTCGTAAAATGTTACTTTCAACGTTTACTGTACCTAGACGCATAGTAGAATTTAGACAATTTAACAATATCCTCGAGCATTGAATCGTAGCTATTATATTACTATCTGATAAATATTTGGAAGAAAGTGCAGTTGAATTCAAGAATAACATCCTTCTATTCCGGTAAAAGATGTGTGGGAACTGACCAAACAATAACAAAGTGCACTAGCCAGATAATAAACAAAGTCCCACCGCAGTCGAAGTAAGTGATACGTGGAATATACGTCGGGAAAGTTAAAACTTCCACCTCAGATGCAGCTGAAGGAACAAATAAGTAGATAGAAGCAGTGTCAAAACTGCCAAAAACAAAACTATAAAGTTTGCTTTATAACGAGTAGATATCGCTTTATCTATTTGAGATGTCAGACTCAATTTCGATCGCAGAACTATTCCACTATTCTCTATAACTTGCGATCCTCTTCCCATATTATCTGTTCAAATCTTCTAACTAAAGGGTTGTTTGTTTCTTAGTCAACTTGTAATGAATAATCTCATTAACTTACTTATTCTTTATCATCGTTTCCAACTTCATATTCATCGAAATTCTTTAGCACGATGATAACTGCCCCTTTGTAATGGCGTCATTTTCATATCTTAAGAACTAGTAGTGTATAAAATGAGTAAGTATAAAGAAAAGCTGCCCAACATTAACTTTCAAGAAGGAAGTGAAAATATTGAAGAGGCTTTCAGATGTGGCATGAGGCCATGACCCAAGTTTTGCAGGCCCATTGCACAGTTATCACTTTTTATCAGCTTTTTACCTTTTTAGTAGTTTATGCTGTTCTACAAATAAGTATTGAGTGAACATTTTAAAAACTTTAGTTTTTCTGCAGTTAGGAAAAAAGTTATAGTTATTACCAAAAAACATCAGACGTTTAGTTACTGAAAACAGGACATTTGATCAACGCTAGCAATAGCCAAGTAATTACGAAATTCATTGACATTCATTAAAAGTCCACTAATCGTAGTGACCAATATACGGCTTCGAATTAAACGTTCAATTCTATTAGCTGCCATATTTACTGGCATCTACTTTGTATCGAGAAGTAATAAAATTGAAAGCGTTTTATGATTACAACATATAACGCGTGCTAACGTTATTCGTGTAACGCCGGCATTAAGCGATTCTGCTGATGTTTTATTACAAGATAAAACAAACGTCTCGTATTAATTATGACGAGATGCAGTCACATCCCTATTGATCGTAAAGGATCTTTGATGACTGTTGTAAAATGTTCCAAATCGTTGTCATGATAATTTATGAAGCATGTTTATGGATGAATTTATAGCAATATCTGCCTGGTTTCTCGTCATATCTATGTTATTCTAGCATACCTCTATTATCTGAGTTGCGATAATCTATTTATATACATACAGTACCTTAATACGAGGTTTCAGCTAAGCGGTTGTGACGAACATTTTTTAAAATTCAGGTTGTGGTCTTAGTTTATATAAATATGTAGTTCAGATAATATTTTGCTTGCTATAAATAGTAATAAAATTTTTGTGTGTGATTCATTTTCATATCACATGGCCACAAAGGGATAATAAAATGAAGCAACAACTCATGTAGCAATATCAATTTACTCGAGTCAGTATAGTTTGATTCACTGTTTTATTATTTATGTATAAGTACTTAGTCATCAACTAATACCTACATAGAACAATTGCTGTGTTAGCTTTTCCAAGAGTCAATTAGCACTAATTAATAATATATTGAGCATCTAACATATGTTACAATATGTAATTGTTATAGATTACTTACCGTATCTACATCCTATTTTAAAATGGATAGCGGAATATATATCCCTATAGACTTGGAAATAATGTACAAGAGTACATTTTTTAATTATAGATAGATAACGTACTCATATCTAGCTATAAATATTTCATTTAAGTTCAAGTTTCTAGAAAAGCCGCCACGGAAACTACTTAAATAAAAAATAATAATACCATAACTTAAATAGTCAATTTACTTATTAAATAATCCTGCATCCCACCGCTTAAGCCAAATTAGCAAGCCGCGACGAAACAAAGTGAATTAAAGCATCCGAGCCTATTACGTGAAGTGAGTTATAAAATAAAGCCGCGGCGAGAACTTCATACATTACAAGCCGATAACCAGACGAGACTTGTGAGACACAAACCAGTCCCTTTTAGTGAAATTGAAAACTTTTTCTGTTACTCATACAGCGACCGCGGGCGCGACACCGCTCCTTTTAAATCAATTGCCTTTTATAATTAACTTACTCCGTTATTGGAGTGCACTCGCTCGTTGACTCAATTAAAATCCAATCGGGATGTAAATCTGTCTGTTGAGAAACGAGTTTTTCTCGTAATCAGATGTGATATCGATATAAGTGATACACTTCGACGGGATATGTTAAATTTATTCATAATTATATCGCCCGGAGATAAACTAACCGCTCGTTATTTACTGCAGGTATGTGTTAACATCAAGTCTATTTCAATTACGTTACCGTCTTTTATATTAAAATATTACCTTGCATTAGACTACCAAGAAAATTGATCTAATTAGTATACGTAAGTCAGTATCATTCCATGCTCCTTAACTCAAGCATCTTATAAAATGAAAAAGTATTTCATATTACGAAGAGATACTATATTAAGTATCTACGTACAAGTATCTACTTGTTTAACTTCAACGTACATTGCATTACTTCAATAGGTATCATATTTCATAATAATTTAAAAAGTTTGGAAAAAAAGTGTTTCGACGAAATAGGAAGTTCCATTAAAGATGATTACTCGAGTGGCTAAGGGTGTTCCGGCGCCGCCGTGTCAATACTGACATTATGCAGCCGCCCTAATGCAATGAAGACCCCGACCTATCAGGCCTCTGCCACTTTTACCTAATTCCTATTAAATATTTATTACATTAGACAAAAGCTATCGAAGGTATCCAGCTCGTATGTTTTATTTATTACCTCTTATAAGATTGCTAGCCTTATATAAAACAATCTGATAAATGTACGGTTCCGCGTAACTATCAGAGAACATTTTTCAAATAGCAGTGGATTTGTACATATTATATACGGTAATATTTGTATGAAAGCATCAGATTATCAAAACAGTTCATCACCACTTAAAAGTGATATTATTTTTTAACAAAAATTATATTTGGCAAATATATCCACTTAATTTATCATACCTTATTAATTCATTTATTTATTTAAAAATAGAAATTAACTATTATCATACAAACTTAAAATTAAAAAATAAATATATATATATATATACACAAAAAAAGAACGTACTAATAAAACACTAATTGATTGATTCTAAACAAGATATATACAAATATATCAATCGAGGAGGATATTTCCCAGTCATATATAATATTTAAAAAGAAGAGCTAGGAAAAGATCTACTTGAAATAGTTGACATAAATAAATCCATTTGAAACGAACAGAAAATGAAAATAGAATGCAATTTGGCGAATGTGTTGCAGAACCTCGGATTCGAACCTGCTGCCACCAAAAATAGTTTAATCAGAGTTATGGGACATTAATTAAATTACGTTGGCTATGGGCTGGGCTATAAGAAAATTGCTTTTATTTGTGGGGAGCTATTCAATTAAACATTCATTCATTTGCGGCCCATCGAGTGGCGTCCATTACATTTAATTATAATTTAGAAGGCCTCTTTAATGATTACATTCGTTTTTCTGTTAAGCATTCCTCATGGCCATGACTAGCTCAAATTAATTTGATAAGTGATTCTTAGGGTACTTGCCATAATAATATTGAAGAAAACTTGCAATTTATTTAATTTTTTACTCAGAACAATAGATTATCTCTCTCTGCTCTTAAATTTAGAAATATTTTCTTTGACACTTTCGAGGCTGCTGTCTATTTAGGCGAGATTCTATAAATGAGACCTATATTGCGAATTTATTTTTACTTGACGTGCCTCATATATCATAAACCTTTATCAGTCGTCCAATATTTTAAGAAAACCTGGATAAATTTGTAAAATGTAACGTTAGCAAGTACTATATAAATCTGTAATGAAATTATTATTTATTTATTTTTATAGATCGAGTTAGCCCTTAATAAAAGTTTGAATGAAACCCTAATATTTTCTCTATATACATTATTTTATTTTTTGTGTTTTTGTAAGTTTAACTTAATGTTTTAATGACTTTATATGTATTTTGGAAGTTTTGTACGTGTATAAATTAGATATAAAATCAATCTCCAATAAAATTCAAGCTAAAAATTAATAATTTAATAACTTGAATAAAATCGTGACCGTTATTATATTTTTTTCAGTCTTTGATATGAATAAGCCAATTAAAACTACTTACTCGTTATAAATTGAAAGAATTCTCAAACCACCTACGCGTTCTGGGTAGAGAGGATATTTTAGTCGAGCGTGTTTTGTTGTTTTAATCACTAACACATATATTTATAAGTTCATGTTTGTTTTTTAAATTATTATATTACACTTTTAAGCGACAACAGAATGAATTATGCAAAATCTAAAAGTGGGTCCAGTAGACATTTTAATTAAAAAAATATCTGACCTATAAGTTTGATGGAATACTTATGAACGTACCTATAAATATAATATACTTCTTATAATACTAATTTAGTATAACCCTACAATTTTAAGAATCTAGAAGTCTATCGCTTAGAAAACGGATTTTTTAAACCATATTATTGTTTGTTATAGATATTTATGTATTTGCCTATAGTTATTACTGTAAATTTATATACTCCATACATTATAAAAGCTCTACGTGCTCCGCCTACATGTTAAAAGATCTAAATGTACATACGTAAGTATCACATACAAACTCTAATTAACTTTATTATTTGGAAAATTTTTACCTAGCTCTTACAATTTGGTAAAACTATTTACAATTTATATATATTATAAAGTTTTAATGGATGGCTATACTAATTATTTTACAGGGCTATTTGAAATATCTTACTAAGTATAAGTAATTATATCATACAATTAAATTCATTATAAAGCCCGTCTAAATGAACATAGCAAATTAATTACGCTCACTTTACGAACTAATCTACTTTGTTTAAATTAATTAATATTTTATGAGGTAATTTTATGGAGGCCCGTAACCTAATATCCATTTCCATTTTTCAATGTAAATTTTTAACATTCGCGGCTTTTTTGATATACCTAGAAATGAATTTAATTTTATAAGAAGTTATACAGTTAAACCTTATAAGTAAAGTATTGTTAACTCCTTGGCATGACATGTTTTATACAAAAATTGAGTACGTTACATATTTTGTAATTAATATATAAATACTTTTTTATCAAACTTTATTAGTATTAAATATTTATTAGTACAAGAAGTTGGGTTTTTTACAATACTACTTTTATATATACTATATTTTATGAACTCTACATTACTCACAAAATCTTAAAAAAACATTATATACTTTATTATACTTTTAAAATTATAAAATCAGTAGATGTTATCTATTACTATAAAAATAACGTGTCATGTTTGGTAATTGTACGTAAGATAAGTCCTATTTAAAAATGCACATGTACTCACTTATTTAAAAAAACAACACATCATTATCCAACCAAATGATTACACTACATGAAATTTCAATTAAATCAGATTACTTGGTAAAGTAATGAATGAACCAGCAGTACACAACAGAAATATCTCATAAAATAATTGATCAAGTAGGTAGGTACTTGAAATATTCAAGTAGTCTTAAATTCTATGCTAAAAACTGATTTCGAATTTAAAAACACATTAACAAAAATATTTTTTTACAAGTAGTAGTAATAAATAACTTAAAATAATTAAGCGTAAAACTTAAAGTCGGCGTAAGTTTATTTTTCAAAGTAGACTATAAAATTGCCACTTACCATAAATTTAATTAGTTTTACTCGAATTCCAGTGCATTGGTGTAAAATTTAAGTCACTTAATAACGTTGTGATCTCACTACACAGTTCTGTTTTCGTAATTTGTTTGAGCGCGATCGCGGCTCAATGGACGCGTGTTTACAAACCGCTCTCCTTGTAAAAACTGAATGAATGTACGTTATGAGCGCGCGTTCTATCATTGACTTCCTGTCTGCAGTGATAACACCCTCCGCTACATAACAAGGCGTCTGGGTACCTCCGGTGACTGTTACAATTGTTTTCCATCGGAACATAATTATCATTATTAGACAATACAATTAAGCCGTCATTATAAATACCCACATATAGTTGTTTGCGCAGTTCATTCAACAATTACGAACATAACGATTGTGCATTGTAGGCATAAACGTGTCAATCTTCTTGTAATAGTTGTATAATTATATTGTTATGATTAATATATAATTATGGAAATATAAGCTGAAACGTATTTCCAACCCGTGAAATGAAAACAGTCAAGATATCTAATACCAATATGAACTATTGAAATCGAAACAAGAGTTTTGTGGAATAGTTTATTTTCGAGATTGCCCACGTGCAGTGGTAGAAAAAAGCGTAATATTATTTTTCAATTCCCATACAAAGGTGGTCGGCTGCGGCGGCAAATTGGTTGTATTGTCAATTTGGGCAGTGCGTGCCGGGGCGCAGATGAAATGTTTATTTTCAATTTCCGACGTTTTCCCGCGCCGCGGCCGCAAGGATTAGGATGCGGAACAACCGCGCTGTAGCGTGTAGTTTTTGAACTACCATGAAGTGTTAGAATAATAAACACCTATTCAATCCTCTATAATAACTACTTGATGTTGGCCGAACAGGTGAGAAATATTATTAAACAACGACAAGTTGCAAGCATTGTTTAAATACGAATGATTTTATATGATTAGGCTTAATTTTACATTATTTTCTAAGACAGGAATAAAGATTAGAATGATCCAGTGATTACGTAACTTCTATGGAAGTTAAGTAAACCAATTGTGCCATATAAGTTCTATGAAGTCATGTATTACCATCATGAGTAAACTGAATTGTGTCATAAGAAAACAATTTCGAAAAAATATGTTAAGCAGGTTAATCTTATGTTCGCAATGCTATATAAAATAACCAGAGTATAGGATGATAACAAGTGCACCCATGTATAAGGGTGTCATTGCACTTCGATTCAATAGGTGAGCAGAAGCGCAAATTTAAATATGATTTCAAATTATTTCAATAAGAATTACAACTTGCCTACAATCTTTTCAAAACAATATCGCAGACAAGAATATAGGTACACAATCTACTGAAGCATCTTTACATAGTATAAAACAAAGTCGCTTTCCGTTGTCTGTCCCTATGTTTGCTTAAATCTTGGAAACTACACAACGGATTTTGATGCAGTTTTTTTAATAGGTAGAGTGATTTAAGTGGAAGGTTTTTATGTAAGCAAAAACCATAATATTCCACCCATGCGAAGCCGATGCGGATTGTTAGTTTTAAAATAAAACGTTACTTCTATGTTCTCCTTGTTTTGCGACTGAGGTGACATGCGACACCCGCGACTAATCGCGTAATGACGAACGCGAAATAAATCTATCGGCGTGTGCATTATTGGTACAGCGTTGGGAAATGTTAAATTACTGCTTTTAAAACGCCGTGTAATTAGGTGGTACAAACTTATGGAAGTTATGGCTGCCATTCACATGTTTTAAAATATTTAAAATAATCGTAATGTATACTAAAAACAAGAAGAGTACATTCTCGTGGTCTTTTGCGACCACTCTATCTCTTTCCGTAGTTAGCATAAATATAATCAAACCGTAAGTAAAATAAAATTAGAATCAAATCATGTTATATATCTTTAGTATCTCAAAAACGAAAAATATAAAATATTAATATTAGATACGTTTAAGCGAACCCTAATCTCCGAAACAGCTGCTTAGAATACAACTATGTTTTTAAACGTCGTCAATAAAGAGTTATGCAAAATATTTTAACACAATATTAAATCAAATCAATCAGTACAAAAAAAGCTTTAGTTTCTCCAAAGCATCAGTATCGTACTCGCTTCTTGCCGGCTATAATCTGAGATATGAACCCGTCTCGATTTTCCACGATCACAGTTCTGACTCGATACCGGCTGCAAATTGTGTGAGAAATTCGTAATTGCGTGTAATCGGTAACTGACGAGCGTGGTGCACGATTTCAATTCGAGCCGTTCGAACCCACGACCCTTGGTCATGGCAATTCGCGAAAAACTTGTCGGTTTTGTATACTGAGTAGGTAGGTATTCTTGAAGTTGCATGACTAATTATAGGTATACGATTTGCCTATCTACCAATATATTTAAAGTAAAGTTACATACTCAATAGTGTTGATTTTTTTCTTACAATATAATACAAAATTGTAGTGATGTGTGAAGTCAAACGACAATGTGTAACATACTCGTATCTGTCTTGGTTCCATTATAGCACTGGTATATTATTAAGCACACTAACTAGTAGAAATAGACGAAGGTCTATTGTTTTAGAAGTGAAGCAGGGTTCAAAGTATCCGTCGTTGGTGGCAGGAAACTTAAATATTAGCACATTTTATTAGCCATGTTTGCGTTCAGCTTCCTTTGAGCCACTTTGACGTCGCCGGCGGCTTTCCTAGATAAAGGCAATAAATAAAAATGGTACAGAAGTACAGCACTTATAGATATTTTACTAAAGTTAAATTTTGACATGGATAGTCTGATTAAGCACCAAATTTTATCGTAGTTTCTGCCGTCAAACAGCAGCACTTGTATTGCTGTAAAGGATGATAAAGGCAGTAAATTTTTTGAAGAATTGAATTGTAAAAGAAACAATAATTTTCTTTGACTGGTTTACTAAAAAGTAAAGCCGGTTGATAAATGTTTTTTAATTTTTTTAATAAAGAACATTTATAACTAAATAGTACTAAAGTAAAGATCATTATTATCGAAGAATTTTTATCGGAGCCCAAGACTCATTTGAGGTCACTGCGCCATCTTATTAAGTGGGTGTTGTTCTGTGCTTTAGTTGTTTTCAGATAAGGGGTTACTATCGTCATACGTTACGTATGATGTCTGTGTGCTGTGGACTTTGATCACCGGTGAAATAAGGACTTAATAATTCGTTACCATATATGCTTGGTTTAGGTTTTATAGTTAATTAAAAAAATATATGCTGACTATCAAAAAACATATGCGAAGTTTCTGCGCAATTCAATTAATATTTTTATTAAACTATATCACAAAATATGTAAATAAACCCAGCACACATTAAAAGCACACAGCTAGATAGCTGTGTGCTTTTAATCATGGTGGGTTGATCTAACTATATTAGTCATATGAACCTAATAAGAATATACGTATCTACTATGTTATTTATTATGTTTTACCTTGCTGTAATCGTTTGTGTCAAACTCTACTTCAGAGGGTTTTACCTGAAAATAAAAATCAAATTTTAAAGAAAATATATTAAAATAATGGTAATTTAACACGAGCTACATGAAAAAAAGTCTAATTTTACTACATTATTTCTACCATCCTAAACCTCGTTCCAGGTAAACAACCTAACTCAATATTTACCAATATTATGCAACACCGACTGCAATTCACTTGACATTCTGTTTGTAAAGGGCCCTCGACAATTGCATGTCATTTACGTACAAGAAAAAGGCTGGCATTACGGACGGTCAATATGCTAACTGTAATAGTGGGCAATTTGGTAAAAAACCCTTATACAGTCAGCGACACTAAGTAGTTGTTTGTTGTGATGCATTATTTCATAAAGCTGTTTATCATTACACAGTTTTTGCAAAGCAGTCGTTACAAAATTTAAGAGACGCCCATCGTTAAAACGTGTTATTAAAAATAAAACATGGCGTAGTATAAACGGTTGTTTTATACTGATGATATGTAACGTTGTTACTGTTCTTTATCATGGATTCGAAAATTTTGCATCTTTAGCTTACACTTCAAAGCCCGTAGTACATTTTAATAATGGTCTTTGGCTAATTATTTATTAATTACTAGCGACCAGCCCCGGCTTCGCATGAGCATAAAAGCCTTCCTCTTGAATCACTCTATCTATTAAAAAAAATACGCATCAAATTCCGTTGCGTAGTTTTAAAGATTTAAGCAGGGATATAGGAACAGAGAAAACGACTGTTTTATACTATGTAGTGATAGTGATTATAATAGAGCGAATGCTGTCTGACCTTTGTCACCCTTTTTACAGGGAATCCAGACCGATCAAAAGAATGATGATCAGAACCATGGATTAACGTATTACCTTCCTTAATTAATAAGTAGGTATATCTGAGTAATGAAACAACTGAGTTAATTAGGTGTACCTAATATTGATGTTCATTACATACACATGGCATGTTAGGAATGACGTATCTAGGTGAAACTGTAACAGGCCAATGGCGGTGTCGCGTTACAGGAATACCGGGCCGTGGCTTATTAACTCCGTAATTAAATTATTAGAAATCTCCAGCTGGACTAATTAAGGAAGAATTCCAACATTTCGGTCCACCTATTGGGTTTTAATTAAAACTGACAAAGCCGCGGGCGAACAAGAGCTCGCCAAATATCGCTCTATAATGAAATGATCACTCGAAACTAATTAAATTATCGAAGTAATGGTGCGTGCAAGTGATACCGGCTGCCGGCAGGACAACTATGTAACACCTGACTCTGCTAACTTATATTTATTTTAATATATGATTAATGGAATAATTTGCATATTAAAAGTCATTTTATAATGGTATAAGTTAGGTCGGTTAGGATTCATTTCTTTCATTGAAATACATACATACATACTACTGAACAGGTACTTTGATAGATTTTCAAATTCAAATTCAAATTGTTTATTTTCAATATAGGATATTCTTATCACTTATTGACGTCAATTGTTACTTATTTTAAGTTTACCACCACTTCCAAAGCGCAAGTGGAGAAGAAGTGGCGCCACAAACTCCACAGCAGCATTTTCTTCAAAAACGTCAATTCACAAAATTTGAGTCAAATCAGACGAGTTTACATTGGAGTTTAGATTGGATGGTGATAAAAATAAAAAGCAATGTGTGTATAATTGTTTTTACTATAATTCAATATTATCCAGACTAATTTGCACAGTGTGGGAAGTAGGTAAACAATGGAACTAGTGAGAATGATTCACGATGTCGACTCATCTTCGCAACGGATACGTCCCTAGTTTTTTTTAACGAGTAGTGCAATCATTAGATTAGAGTTTTGTGCGGGCCGTGGGCACGCCACCGCGGTCGGCACGATGTTAGGCGCAGCGACATTAAAATGACTAATTATAATAAAGCTGATATGTCCTCATAATTAACTAAGCCTGATGAAGAGTGCTTTGATGAAACTGTTCCGAATTCAGCCGCTTTAGCGCTTTCTATATTTTGGGTACAGGTGATGGTGAAATATGTTTATATCGATACTTATTTATTAAGTACTGCTAAATTACATGTTTAAATAATACTCAGATTTAGAAATAAGTAATATTATAGGACGTAAGTGTAGTAAATTTTACATGGGACTTTTTGAGTAGGTAGTTAGTTACTTCAAAAAGTAACCACAGGTTTTTTAACACATTTTTTGTGTAGAGATAAAATGTACCACAGAAAAAAATAAGAATTAAATTACATAGCACCAACCTACATTTACTCTCATTAAATGTTGTTATATTTATTTTAATTCTTACGGGTATTACGTAAACTTTTAAGAATATTGCTTGCGGCAATTAGTTGATAACACAGATAGCAGACGACTTCATTCTGCGTTCATATTGAAGTTTTTTTATAATGCATAAACTTCTTTATCTCTTTTTTTTTGTTTTTACAAATGTTCAGTAATTCAGATAAGAATGATGATTTGCACACAGTACTGTCAAAAGGCACAGTCAAAATATATTTGTATATAGCCATTTTACCGGACTCTATATTAAGATAGAGATGAATTAAACGCAATATAGGACAGTTACTATGCATCTCTTATTGTTCAATCTTCTTTATATATCGACTTTGTAGCAATATTTTTTCAGCACTTCAATAACCCGTTACACAGCGCTATATCGCTAGATAACCACACGCGCACAGCAGCACTAGCGCTAATTAGGCCGAGTGACAACCCACTCCTGCCATAAAGCGCTGCAGATTTATCGCCACAGATTATTTATATTATGTTTATTAGACCCCTCCCTGCTTTTCCGCTAATTGAATTGCCCGGATTTTTTATACGTAACAACACCTGAGGAGTTTATTACGGCTCATTGTTTTATGATGACCTTTTGGGACCGCTTTGCGATTGCGAGCGCCGTATTAACTTTAGTACTATTGCTAATTCTGTGGTATTATGCTATTCCATATGAATAATTCAGATTCAACTTGGTTTACGAAAGTATATTATTATTCCTTTATTTATATTTTATATATTTTCAAATATGAACAATGTTTTTATGAACAAACAAAAACTCCAGGATTTAACGAGCAGAGAATGCCGTACGGTACTAAGAACACTTGTTACACCAACTCATTCATGTTTTTATTGTTAATTAAATCCATATTGTTTTTTTATTTTTAAGTATAAAGTTCTAAATATATAAATAAAATTATCTTTCACAATATATAAACAAAGCCTTAAATAAAATTTTGTACGCATCATAGTAAAAACGGTACGTATAGCAAGTACGGTACGGTAAGTATTGATAACACTAATTGATAATAACATTTAACATTGCAATTCATCACCAAAAGTTTAATTTAAAACGAAAAATGTAGAGCTCTCAAATACCTCATAAATCTTATAATATATGTAATTCTTGAGACTTAGGTGACAATTGATCCGCAAAAAATCTCATCCGATTTGATTGTATGTTAAAGTTATGGAAACTACTTCTCATTGTTATATCAAAAACTTTATAAATAAAGCTTAAAATTTAAAGAGATGTGGACACTTAAGTTTGTACAAAATGGATGTTGTGAATCTCAGAAGAGTACTAAAATTTATTCGTGAGTAATTACTGACTCCTAGTGTTCCTTCGACTAGATATATTATTAGCACCGAAAACTATAAATTGCCAAGATAGTCAATTAAGCGAGTGACCGAAACGTCATCGTAATTAACATACAACCATAACTCATAGTCGACGAGGATACAAGTTATTTTGGCAATATCGTTATGATTAACAGCTACTCCGCCCCCGTTGGCGCACTGTGATAAATTTACAACGAAAATAACCATTATTTTATAATTATAACGTTGTCCAATGGACAGAAGACACGGAGGTGAGAGGACTCATTAGATTTGTTTCTACGGTTGCGTCGACTCCGCGCTGTCAATTAGTCGCGTAGAAGCTGATGTGTTCTACTAATTTGGCTGCTAAATATAATGAGGACAGCAAGCGGTTGTAATGCGCTCTCAAGCAATTTTTGTTTATATTATATACTACAGTCTAAACGTGTTATTGGCTACTAATGGCTGATTCTTAGCTATGCAGTTACTATTATTTCCGACTTTATGAACACAATCCAAGAAGTGTATTATTCAGATTCTTTAGAATATCTGTAATAAAGATAAATAAACGATTGCCAGGAGTTTACGAACAATAGCCTAAATGTTTCATACCTATATAAGAAAAAGCTAATTAAAAAGCAGTTTTCCACAATCCGAAGAACAAAAAGAGTACGCTAAGTTACTCCGACGGTATCTCATACGAAATGCAACATATACCAAAACATGAACTTAATTCTTCCAAAAACAAACAAGTCTACACCCTTCTAATTACAACTTTATGCTAGAATAAATAAGATCTAAATTTGAAGAAGTAGCAAAAGCATGTCCTTATCCACGGACACAGCTATCCGAGTTGTATCTACCGTTGATTTGTTGCTTCGGTTTGCGGAGTGTGTTCCGAAGCTAATTAATTTTAATTGGACTGGATTGCAAACCGTCTATTGTGAGACTTTTAGCCCTTTCGCCCAGACATACTTCTGAAAATAGATGAAATATTACGTTTATCAATTTCTATGACAACACTTAAGTAACCATATTTATTGTGTAACTGCATTACATTGATGACAATATAAAAATGTAAGTAATATACATAAAATACGTGTCTCTAAAATATCAAACAATTCACTAATGCTTCTGTATTTAATAGAATCAATCTCAAGGTACCTAAAATTCAAAAAATGTGATAAATGAAGAACCTATCGACCTATTTTTTGCAAACTTCACATAAACCATCTACTTACTAAATAGTCCGAACCATTTGGTTAGGATAGGTGAGCCCGTTCGTGAGTTATAAAATTACAACAAAAAGTGGCATTGATTTTTAAATTTATAATGATTACATTTTTTTTTTCTTGGTCTTGGAACTAAATTATAGAGTGAAACAAAGAAAACTTCTGAATCTGAGTAGAGTCAGGAGTTGTTCTATGGAACACACACAAATCCTTATTTCTGACACACGACACGCTTAACATGAGCAAGTACGAGTGTCATGTCATGTAAGTAATGTACAAGTTTCAATTTGCCAGCACAATGAATGGAAATCAAATCAGTTTGATAAGCGCATGCACTGCTAATCCTCCTATTATAAAGCATTCCGGCCTATTCTGTCACAAATCCGCAGGGCTGACTCCGTTAAGTACAATTTATTCTCTTTGTCTCCACTGATTTGGTCCTCAACATCGAGTAATCTAGCGCTTCTTACGTTCCTTTGGAAGGTTGAGGCCGGGTAGCTATTTAGCTTTGAATTACTGAAATATGAAATTGTTATGAGGAGTGCTTTACCTATTATTTAAATAAAGACAAAGTTACATTGTTATTGTTTTTTGTATTTATTTAAAGTTAAATAAATAATTTTGTAAATAAAATTACTATTTAAAATTTAAGACTTAAAATCTGTTTCAGAAAAATATACTGTTTAATGCCGTAGTGATATAATATCATATTATTTATTGCCTTTGGATTTGCTTTTTGTGTCCTGATCAAAAACTGTAGAATCTACACATTTTGTTTTTTGATGTGTTCAAACTCGTAGATACAACGGGAATAGCCCCACGAAACGTAGGGCAAAATTCAACATTATTAACATTCGTGCTATTCTCACTTTATTTTCCGCTCGTGCGCATACGTCAGTATTGCATTCTATTGTTATTGTGAGAAATTTAGTACCTACTAACGAATGATTGGATATAAATTCACCCCAAAAATTGTACACAAGTCATTAATAATTTAGTTGAAACGTTGATTTTTAACCTTTTTATGTTTAATTTCAGTTTTTTTTTTTTCTTGGAAATATAGAGTTGAGAGGAGAGATTATTTCATAGGCTATTGATGTAGGTTTTTTATTCCTAAAAGTATTATATCATCTACATAAAAATATACTCACACAAAATATAAATCAATAAATTCAATATACATACTCCAATTATTTTCAAACGTGCATGTATCCGAATTGATAACAAAACTATTTTGTAGCTCAAACAAAGAGCAAAACAAGCCCTTAATTAACAGCATCGATCTGGTAAAATTGTAAGCATGTTCTCTCAAACAATGTGTCTACACGTCCTCGTACTTGTCATATCTATTGCAGCATTCAGTGCAAGCTATTATGTCCACTATTCAAGTACCGTTAGCATCGTTTCTGTGTGAAAGTTAAATTTGAGATAGACATTTTTTTTTAATAATCGTAGATCCTAATAGCATTAAATATTTTTTAATTATAAATGCTAAATATATAATACATCGAAATAATTTTTAAAATTTTCTTATGTATCGTAGATCCATTTTATTTAAGCAATTAAGTTAATTCATTCAACCGTTTATAGTTTGAACTTATCTTTTTAATTTTTTTACCCTTTACACATATTATATCTCGCTCCTAACATGTTTTTTTATAAAAATGAGTATAATAAAGCTCCGTAATACTATAATCAAAGATGCTGTTTCAATATTTCATCCTCAAGAGTAAATTAGGTAAGCGTTAAAATTAGATCATTACTAAATTTTAAATTATCTTCCTTTTTAATATTAAGTTGTTGCGTCGCTAACAGTACAAGGGCTGCAATTCAAATATAAAAAAATCTGACAAATGCTACTTGTTTAATCTCATGAGCAGGGTAATTGTCCAGGCAGTGACGATGACAGCGCGGGGGAGGGGCACGTGACCCGTCACTCGCAGATAAATTAAAACATTCCGTTATTATTTTCATTTCGCGAGTACACTTTTGCAGTGCGCGGTGTAGAGAAAAGTAATAAAAAATATTTTCATTTAGGTTCAGTTCACACAGGATGAGAAAAATTAATTGGTGTGCAAATAATTACTTAAGTAATTTTGATTGTAAAATAGATTTTTTTAATATCTACACATCCAATCGATTATGGAAAAATGTGTATTTGGATGGCAACCCAATAAAACATAGTAAATGCAATGTAGGTCAGAATAGAAGGAATGAACGAATGTCCTGAAATTTCACAAAATCAGAGCCCTGAATAAAGGTTAAAAAAATGCACACTTTCAATATCTATGAAAAAACTGCAGCCATTCAATATTAATAACAAAATTATTATAACAAGATTCTGATACATTGCTATTCTGATATTTATAGCAATTTTTTACATATTCTACAATAGCGTTTTAAATTAAATGACGTAACTCCAAAAAGTCACGCAAACAACATCACATACACTCGTCTATTGTAAACTCATATGTATGCCCCACAGATATATGGACGTATATTGTCCAACAAATCAATGCAATGTGTGTAATGCAATAGGCGGCAATATCTCGCAGGGCCCTCATATCAAAGTAATATCGGCAGACGCCGCCGGCAGAAATTTTAATAATTAAAAATCACCCTACCACGAAGGGAGTCTACACACTGCATTACACGTTATCATTTTTAATTAAAATTCTACGGCGCAACCAACTATAATGATAAAATATTTCAACTTTGTTATTGAGATTTATTCATACATAATCTCTTTATTTATCACATTGCACATATTTAGTGGCATTCTTCGAATATAATTAGGTGAAAAGTTTATGAAGAATTTCGCCGCCAAAGGCCCACCCATGTGGTTTTATTGTGATCATAGCTACCCACACTCTTATCTCGTTAACTACCATTAATGTGCCGCCGTTATTTAATTAATTTTGATTAATTTTCTTCACAATTAATTTTAATACCTAAGTGTTAATGAATATTAAATTCATTAGTATGTGCTCATCGTAACGGCAGAAAAGAAAAACAATGCAAATATAGGTAAGATTTAACACCTATTGGTAATTCGCTAGATAAAGTTAAGTATAGGAAACTAAATTTGTATTTGTTGAAGTTACCACGGGAATTATGAGCAAAAACACCACCACATAGACATTCCTATCTCAAGTACACTTTACAATACTTTGCATTCCTACTTATAAAATTTCTTCAATACAAATAAATCACCAAAACAGAAGTAACCTAAATTACATTGTATTAACATTCCACCCTCACCTAACTCTCGAAATTGAATTGCATCTACAAAGCAAACAAACAATTTAATTTTCCATTCCATTTAAACGTGCGTGGGGGCAATATAGAAAAAATAGCAAACATTCATAGCGATTCCAATAGGCTAATCGCGAGTTATTAAACCCGAAGCGTCGGCCCACCTGATCGCCGCCGCTATAATAGAAATACCAGGGACTTATTATTAAAATTGCTGCTAAATTGCTCCCCTCGCCCCTGGATTTCGTGGCTCGGAGCTGACTTATTGACGTTAGGTATATTGTACTCGTAGTAATATTAATTTATCATTGTATCGGTTGTGCCCACTGCATTAGTTCGTGTAACACGTGTCGTGTTACACCAGGCGGTCTAAAAATTGTATCGTTTATTCCCATTTACAATGTATAAGCGTTGTACGTACTCGTAATTGAATGACAATAGATCTCCCATCACGCATTGCAATCAATAGTGAACTACATGCATTTTTATTATTTTGTATATTGTGTTAATTTCATCAAAATTACAATGAGATGGTAAACATTTAATAAGAGAAAAAATCAGTCTGTATTTTTACAGCTCAAGTTTCAGTAGAATATAATAATGTTTTATGTTGTTTTTTTATATATAAAAGTTGAATGTATCGAAATGATGTTAAGCTCTTGATAATATCGTATTTGTAAATTATTGATGAATTAATTGTTTTTTATTTGTGTTACCAACAGACATGATTTTGTACTACACTCAACGCTTATGTGCCTTTTTTATCTCAAATGAAATAATAATGGAAATTATCTTATTTCCGTAACCTTATTATTAGGTGTCCAACCACCAACCAAATTCCAATGTGGATTCTAATTAAGTAGATCATGAATACATTAGAGCGCATTGTTCATGACTGACTCGATCAGTGTCACATGGTGATACACATTGCGTTGCAAGATAATTGAATAAGAATTTAGGTCCTGAAATTCCCAAACGAAACAGAAATTAAACTTAAGTAATTTTACCCAATAGTTTGTATTTTTTGTTCAACAATAAAATAGATCAACAGCAGTGATCTTATTTTATATGCCTTTTCATAAAAAAAATGTGTACTCATATTATAAAATCAAAAGTTTATGAAGAAGTATGTATGTAAACTACTTATTACTTTTATTTTCAATTCGCGCGGGAAAGGTAGGTGGTCAGAAATAGTCAAATAAAATTTAATCAATTGCAGAGCATGTATAACGACAAATACCTTTGAAATTGATCTAAATTAGATCGCTCTCATCAAATTTCTAATACATTTGAAGGTATTGTATAATATAACTCAATCAGTAGCAGTTAGTGGTATTACAATAACGGGCATTGTCGCGGCCCGGACGTTAATTAGGTAAGTACGTACACGTCACTCGGTGTGCTAATTAATTGAGCGTATTATTGGTGCATGCAACCAATGTGGTTTCATCAATACTCAATACCACGAAACCTTGCATTTCATTACCACGTTATGAGGTAATAGATATCCGCCCCTGTAGGTTTTGCGTTATGGTCTTCCCTTTTAGTCTAGAACTAGTTTGGTGAAAGATTCACCAAAATTAGTTCAGATTTTGTAGGTATGACGGTAAAAATATGCAAGCCCAAGCACTGATACTAAGAGGCATAAATAAGAGTTACTATGCAAAGAACCTTTGTACGAAGGTCTAGCTTCGTTAAAGCCTGGTCAAAATCTTGAGAACAAAACGGACCAACCAGAATCGGAAAACGACGACAGAGACTCTCATTTAGGATTGGTTTATTCTAGAAGTTCCAGATATGCAAGCAAAATTTAATAAAGGAATAACGATAATACTCTTTTAATCTTAATATTTCATGAGACAGAAATCGCTAATGAAATCATGAAAAACTGGAAAACATGATAGTAAAAGAAGGCTGGGTCGCGTAGATTTAAAGTGTTAAGGGACCTTAGAGATGAGATGAGAGAACCTTAGAAGTTTGATAAGCAAAATAGAACAACATTGATGTAAGCCGCAGACAGTAAAAATCTGTATGAAATTAAAATGTTTGCCTTATTTAATTTAGATAATAGCATAAACCGAAATGATAATTGAATGGTCATTATAAATAATGAGCCGATTGAAATCCGATATCCTTAGCATAATCCAATAACGTTAAATCGCAACTAAACATGTTAAAATTAACGAGTCGCATCATTCGGTAATCACAGTAGGTTGAGTGCAGCCTAATTCGCGTCACTGATTAATTGAGAGCATTACATGCGTTACGGAGGCTAATCGGTAATGTGATCGTTTGTTAACTCGATGCGTATCGATTGCTGATACTATATGTTAGTGGTTTGAATCAAAAGTTAAAAATTCCTTTTGCATGATTCATATTTGTTACTTATGAAGGCTACTTGAGCTCTATAGATTTCTCCTGTTTCAGAATTTTGCAAAACAGACAGTTTACGAGTTAGTACTATAATCATTTGGGTCGTAGAATCCAGATACATAGAAAAACAATTGTTATTTGAAAAAAATTTCGCTACCTAAACGAGGGTTTAAGCATTCATATTCATAGATATACCTTATAGGTTAAGAACTTAACAACTTTTATGTACGTAATTCTATTTAAAATTATGAGCAATTGATAAATTTCTAAATTAGTCATATTTATTATTTTTGAAATTTCAGTTAATATTCCAGGGTTATGAATACCACCATTAAAAAAAATTTGGAATACATAATAATGGAAAAATATTGCCATGCTATGTTTTTACTGAAATAACTTTGATTGCCTGACTTTGATTGAATAGCAGCAGCACGTGTATGCATACAATTGTACGTGTAAACCTTTTTCTTGTGGAAGGTATACCTACACTTGCATTTAAATAACTCTAGAAGAAGCTCACTCAGTGGAGCAATAAGTCTAACTCGCAACTTAACTAAGCCCCGCTGAAGCCGAGTAGCGATCCAGTTTCAAAGCCCGACCCACGCCCTAAGTGGATTAATTACATAGATGATCTTCAGCTAAATTAGTCTAACAACGGTATTCTGTTACAGGGAAGTACTCGTGATGAGCGTTTAGCTTTCAATGTGCTGAGAAACTAATACATATATTTAATATATACTCAAAAGACTACTCTTAATAAAGACCCTTTTACCCTACGAAAATAAGATTCTTATATGTTAATAAAAATCATCAATGTAAAGAAAATGTTTAGTGACACGCGACTGAATTTTGCAATTATATCAACTGCCAAATATCAAACTATACTTGTCTTGTCTAATAAATGACAAAAAAGCACCTTCTATCTATAAAATTTTGGAAATTGATACACAGATTATATTACAGGCAGATACACATTTGAATAAAAAAACGGATCTCAAAATACGAACCGTGATTAATTTAGACGGATATAAATTGAAAGCGACCAATTAAACGTAACTACAAACAAGCAGACAAACAGGCAGCTGAACAAACAACGATCTGCTGCCAGCTGTACTTTTAATAGTCTAAGCAAATATTGAAGCAAACGACCACATTCGTGGTCAATTGGTCGGAAAAACTATGGGGCCGCTAAATTTCGCTCCAAACCGGCTGCGTATGGAAATTCTCACGAATATTTTTACGCTAATTAACTATAAGCACATACTAAATCTGTGTTTTTATTTACATGCCTTATAGAAATACCAACGTTAACGTTTATGGCATTATGTGAGCATTTGCTAAAAAGCGTGAAAAAATTATGGACTCCTCGTGATTTGTAATTTACATATTGTAAAAAAAAAACTATTTTATTTAAAAAAAATTAAATATTCAAATACAAATAGTCAAGAATTGATTAATGATTTTTATCATTCATTCATTCTTAACGAACATAGTTGGGAAAACTGAAACTCGTTTATTGTGTATAGGTATTCAAACAGTACCAATAATACGGTATGGATGAATTGTAAAAATGTATAAGTGATTGAAGAGTGAGTGAGAGTATTCATCAGAAAACCAAAGTACAAACACAATCTAAATTGGCTACTGAATATTCAAAATCAATAGTCGGTACTCGCACGCAGGCACCGACAATGGCCGGCTAATTCAATTTGAATCACACAAAATTCCATTAATAGTGACAAGCAGGTGTAATCAATCCGCGACTGGCAGGCCGCATGGCACTGCGGGTGCGAGCCTGCGTGCGTTACCCCTGGCACGATGGCGGCGGCGGCGTGGAGTTGACAAGCGGCCCACCACAAGCCACAAACTATTTTAATAGCTATAACAGTTAAAAAGAAAAATAGGTTTTAAATTTAGGAATGAAAAGTTAAAGAATAGTACAAATTGTTGTAAGAAAAATTTTGCCTCAACTTTTTAAAATTATAATTTATTAATAAATCATAACAATCGGTCGGACACACCCGTCGAACGCTTGCCTCAGCAGGCGCTGTCACAAACACCACTAATGAATAAATAATCCAAACAAACAGATAACAAGAGATGCCAATTAAACAATACACTAATTAATTCCAAACATTGGTGTAGTGGACTTAATTAGAGCAGGCAACATTATCAAACGAACACAGGCAGAGGTGTATAGTTACCTATATCATATGACATCATAAAACATAAATTGATATTTATCCAATAGTTATTTTTGTCACTCTAAAAAGCAAGAATATTATATATATTACTTAAAAGAATATTTCATAGGCAAAATTTTGGTTAGAATTGACAAAATCAATAACATTACACGTGTAATAAAGTAAAATGATTACTGGTATTACACAAGCAATTTCTCGCGCCCATCCGTACCAACATAAACTACTTTACGACAATCTCATAAAAGGAGCCCCACTAAGTCGACACTGGCTTTTTTAATATCACTAGCTCGGAGCCACACTGTCCCACGAAACATTTTCCATTAATAAAACGCGAAAAAGGAATATTACATATGAAAAAGACATATATCCGTATCGCCGGACCCGCCGCTATCTCCTTGGAAGGTAATAACTTCTTTACAAGTCCAAAGTCCGAGGGATTGAAAAGCAATTTCAGCAGGACACCCCGCCCTGTAGCGGGGCCGGACTAGCCATATTTCTTTTTCGCCGCTACTGTAATTCGCCTTTGATTTAATCTCAAGAAACAAATCTTTGAATGTGAAAGTTTAGTGATAGGCATCAGTGAAACTAGTTCCACTGATTGGATTCCATCCCCCAGTACGCAGATCTGATCGTTCCTACAATTTGAATTGGTCACTGCAGATTCGACTATTTGTTTGATTCTACTACAGATTGCATTCTCATTCCCAGAATTGGGATTTCTTGATATTATGAGATTTAGATCGAGATGTGTTATTTTTAGAGAATATTTTTAAAATTATAGTTTTAGAAGTGTCCTGAACAGACGATACTGCCCTCAACCTGTCAACACTAGTTGGCGCTAGGCCGCGACCGACGATGCGACAATTCAATTCAATTCAACTTAATAATATCTTTGGCTTCCTAAGCATTTCATATCACTACGAATCACACAAAGGATAAAAAATAGTATTATGTAAGGTCGAAGCCTGATTCTTTAACAGTTTATTTATTTATTTAAAATTTATTTTTGCCTAAGTAAATAATATTCTACTATTGACAGATTTAATGCTTACAGTCATTCTCAGAAAACAGAAAATATATGCGGCGCATTTTTTTTTATACAAACGAGAAATAAATCTCAATTGATATCATCGTCTTTTTTAAAGTAGTCAGTATTAAGAAGATAAATAAGAAACTATAGCACATTATATGAGTACAATAGGGGTCAATATCATCCATATAGCTCAATAGCCATACATGCCACTGGATATTTTTATGCTTTTATATATTACTAGCTTTCGACTGCGGCTTCGCCCACGTTAAAACCCTATGTCCTTCTCAATACTCCGAGCTATTTGTATGCGAATTTCAGAAAGATTGGTTCAGTAGAGAGGGCGTGAAGAGGTAACAAACAAACAAATATACAAACCCACTTACGCAATAATAATATTAGTTGGGGTTATTTTAATCAATAAAACTATTAGTCCTTTAGTAATTTGTCCAGATCACTTTATTCCTGTGCTTTCAACTCTCCAAGGAATGCGTTTACAAATCGCCACTAATAGAACTTATTGCCTCAAGTA
This sequence comes from Apomyelois bistriatella, assembly GCA_947044815.1. Taxonomy (NCBI): domain Eukaryota; kingdom Metazoa; phylum Arthropoda; class Insecta; order Lepidoptera; family Pyralidae; genus Apomyelois; species Apomyelois bistriatella. The sequence goes on from OX345693.1 coordinate 9,130,861, forward strand.
AATTGAGATACTGTTTGCCTCTGTTATTCATATTCGTTCCTTACTTCTTATGTATCTGCTTTAACAAGCTTAAATCAGATTGGTTTGATTACTGCTCTCGCTTGTTGGAATATGTCATATCGGATATACATGAGCATATCGTATGTCAGCGGATCAATTTGTAACATATCAATGATCGGATAGACACCGCAGCATCGGACCGGTTGCCGTGGGCGGCGAGCCGTCTTGCCTGATAGGGTTACCGGCTGCCGGCTGGCACAACCACAAACTATACATTACAATTACTCTAAATATGCATTTCGAGAGGCTTTGTTATTGTATTTATATTGTTTATTCATTTATTAAAACTTTATTGTTTTACGATTCAATCATACTTATACAATTAGTGGACTAATGCTATTAAGCTTTTCTACCAGTCAATCTGATATATAAGGTGGACATATTATGTGACATATTCTTGGTATGTATAAGGTGAATTTAAATCAACTGCAAATATTTTAAGGGCAGATACAGACCACTATACTGAACAACTTTGCCAAATAAACTTATATCGAAATACGAAATTTTATTTTTCACTCTCCATACTAAACTATATCAGCTGATTCTCAATTTGTATGGGAGGTCAAAAAAAATTTTTCGTACTTCGACATAAGTTTATTTGGGAAAGTTGTTCAGTTTAGTGGTCTGAATCTGCCCTTAAAATATTTGCAGTTGATTTAAATTCACATACATACCAAGAATATGTCACATAATCTTTTGCATCTCGTACCAACAATGCATTCATTGTAACCATAAAGAATATAGAGTTCTTCACTCTACATTTTGAAAAATCTATAATCAAGTTCAGTGCTATTGGGATTATTCTTGGTCATGATTTACGATTTACAACAAGAAGATATTAGATAAAAAAATAACAGAATTCGTTAAGTATCACATATTAACAAAAGTTTATGGTTATTTTTAACATCTTCCAAAAATGACCGGAATTTAATTACCAATGCATTGCCACGTTCCATTATTCCGATACCAGCCAATCCTCATTTACTAAAGTATTCTCCACATTCTAGGACGCCTTTGATTAATTAAATTACACGAGTTTTCATACTCTAGAATAATGTAAAATGGTTTAACGAACATAATTTGTTACTTTTTCTCATTTGATATCCAATATAATATCAATTTTATTATATTCATTGTATTTTTTTTATTAAGATAAATCTTTGTAATAGTATTAGTTATTTATATATTTCCTTATAATAATGATAACTCTTTGGTTGTGATAAATAGATAAAAATATTACCTGATTTCATAACTACCTCATGTATTAAATTCAAGACAGACAAACACGTCAAACCAGACGTTATAAAACTGTCATTTCGATTAAAGAAAGTTGAGTCCAAGAATAAATATGTAATTTTACAAATTTACATAATGTAATGGGTTTATTGGGTTTATTTCAGGCAAAAAAATCTTTGTAAATCCTGAGTCAATTCGGCCGGGCGGCGACGAGTCCGTCCCGGCCGCAGATCTCTATCGGGGAACTACCCGACCGCCTTATTTATAAAAACCACAGACATAATAGGCATAGATCTGATATCAATATTTTTTATTCGTAAATATAATTTACACATAATAATAATTACACAAATAAAATATTATTATTACGTAGTGTAAACTGCGTATAACAATAAATTAAAATTAAGTAAAATCTTTAAAAAGCTATAATGAAGCACTTTTTCATCATAGCTAAGTACATTCTCAAAAGTTTATCCATTCTTTGATACAATAGTATTATGTGTAAAATACCTAAGTAATAGAAACTTTAAAAATGCTTTATTACTTACCTATTACATACTCATGAATGCTGTAAAAGTTGATTTAAAAATATTATAAATTGCAATATAATTATTTCAAAGGATTACTAATATAACCTGTACGAATTTATTTTTGATCCTAAGATTTGACTGGCAGAGACTGGCATTATCTACATATACTATATGTTTGAATTGCAATAAAGTTTAAATAAATAAATATAAATGACTCAAAAAGTCGACAAAAGGCAACAGCATTAAAAAGGAAAAAATTTCGCTAGAGCTCTCACCTCGCAAACACATTTTTTTATATCAGGCAAATCTATTCTTATGATAGGTATATACTCTATGATAACACCAATGTCTAGCAATAGATTTACAATTTACCTCTATTTTTTGCTAGCATGACGTTGTTTTATAAGTAAATGTCCAGTCTATATAATTCATATGTCTATGATAAAATCTAACTACTTGTGAGGGACAAACACCCCTTATGATGATATTCCTTTTTTGTTCTCGAAGGGAATTCGCAATACTTGTGCAGCTTAATTTCGAGATAGCGTCGAGTCGAGTATGCAATTACAGTATTTTTTATAGGTACCTGCAAGAACTCGAGAAATAATAGATAATTTGTTCTAAACAAATCTTCTTATTGTGTTTCCTAATTGAGATAATTAATATTCTATTAAGTATATTTTGCATTTGTATAATTAAAAATACATTGAATATTTGGGAAAATAATGAATGCTTTGTTGCATTTTTTGCTTTAAATTTATTTGGGAAAATAATGAATGCAAGTTGCATAATTATCAATGCAATATGGCACGGCTCTGCGTTTACTTTCTTTTAAGTTTTACAAAAACATAAATTATGCAATAATTTTCATTAATAGTTTATTATTGTATTTATTTGTAAGAGTATTATTTACAAACATTTCAGTAATAGATGCGATTTGTCGATTTCTGCGGAGGGTCGCGGGCAGGCTCGTGCTGCCATTTTCTGCGCGAGCGAAACTCTATATTGAATACGAGTCTAACATAAAACAGTGTCCACGAACAAAGTCCACTTTTAGCCTTATGGTTATTTTATATCTAAAATAAGAACTAAATTAAAACATTAAGATATTAAAGACGCGTAAAAGACCAGAAGGGAGGTCAAACTGGGCAAACCAAAAGTAATACATTTGAAGCTTCAAAAAAATTAAGGGTTGACGTAAAAATTTATTAAGAAATCATATACGGCCGAATTGATAAACGTCCTCCTTTTTTAGAAATCGGTTATAAATTTATTTAATAAAAAGTACAGTTATTCGTCAAAAACTTGTTTATTAAGAGGTATTATGTTTCATTACTATATATTTTTTAATGAAACGGGTTATTTCAACTAGGCATTTGGATACTAACCATTTAAGTAAGTAGTTATTTATCTTTAAAAAACTGATTTCTTTTTTTGGATCTTTCACCGAAACCTATTTCTGTATAGGTATGTTTGAGGTGATCACAAAAGAACCACAATAAGTTACAATTCATATTCTAAGCCCGTAACGACAACAGTGTGAACCGCGCCGAGGCGCGATCGGGCCATTTACTGTTGTTTTCAATTTGTCGAGCGCGGCCGTACATCAGCGCCCGGCGCCACGCACAGCCCAACTTTAATACACTAACCTACGCCTGACATTTTTCCGCCCATTATGCATTCTGCTAAACCAATTCTGTAAATACCAGGAAATTCAATTTGAGAAACCAGTGGCCCGATTCCAGGAAACGTTCCGTCTAAAAGGGCGAAAATGAGGGTCGCATGTATGAATTACATACAGATAGTTTATGACCTGACCATAGATAAAAGTTTAGATTTTATTACATTTTGACATTAGGTATTTTAGTATAATAGATTTATTTTAAATTCATAATAAACTCTAATAGCTTAACAGTAATTAAAAATACGAACTTTCTCGTCTATAATATTAGTAGGAAGGATATTTAATAACCCTTCATCTCAAAATACGAACGTCTCATTAAAACGGAGTGTTCACTTCATGTTTCTAAATTAATTAGCAACAGGAGTCAATAATTACAGGTTTGTAGACAAGCAGCAGATACGCTCAGCGTAGCACTCTAATTGGACGCTAGTCCATTGCGCTGTGTTTGACGAATAGTCACAAATAGTCACAATACGGACAGACATCCCGCGCAAGCTGGGACGTTTGGGCGAAACCAAACATCTCCTTTGCACCGAATACTAATATCACGATTTTGTAAGCAATCGAGTCGGGACATATCTGGTACAGACTCTCATTGAAGTTAAAGCTTCTGTTAATTAAAATGTAGTCCATACATAGGTAAAGCCAACTATTCTCTTCGGTCAAACATTGAAACGTACAGCTAGATATCGACTACTACGGGTTTTCACAAGTTGCACACAATGTTTGAAGATTTGTCTTTCAGCTGTATTACCTAAACTTGATAGTTTGATTTTTAAGCACGAAATCGGAATCTAAATTTAAGAGTATCGATGGTGTATAAACTAAGACGGAAATCTATTGCTACTTTTTAGCATAAAAATTTTAACTGATTCCCACAAAGTACCAAAAAGCTAAGTAATTTTTTGGATCACCGTTCATACTTACAGAGTTATATAATACTCCCATTTTCCCTGAGGTTTTCTAAGAAACAAGTTTTTCATGTGAACGTTACATGATCCGCTACAAAAAGGTACTCGTTTATAGGTACGGAACCCATTTCCGCTGAATGAGTGTTTATTAGCCTCTGTTTGAGCGGTCAGCGGTGGAATCGGATTTGTGCGTTATTAATTCCGGTGAATTGAAACTCGATACGGCTAACTCTGTTGACTTTACTTCTAATATCTCAGACCGTATATTTAATATATTGAAATACATCGAAAATATGAACCTCATTCGTTTTGTTTCTTGTATTTAAGATCAATTTTAAATAAAGGGTCGTGTCTACTACCTAATCCATAAATTCTCTTAATTGTTAAATGTCTACAATGACACAATACAACAATTTGCAGGGGTTGTATTACCGTGATTATCTGCAATTAAAATTAGTTACTTAAAAATTTGTATTTGCAAATTGATGCTTTTTTTATGTCTACTCTTATTCAATTTTTAAAACAAAAGGAAGTTCCATAATAGCAAAGCACAGCCGTAGCTACAATATTCTTAAAAATACTGCTGTGGATAATGATGATATGATCATCTATTCAAATCTTGGCATACTATTTGTCTACACAGATGTATTTAGAGTAAGGCCATAATTTTGTAGTGTTGGCGATTGCGGTCTACTACACGTCCAAATAGCCGTGACGTTACCGATTCCAGCCATATTTGTAAGCTAGGGAAACGAGGCGCGAGCGGTGCAATAACCCTTCTCATTGGTGACTAATTCTGAATTGGCTTCTTTGGCCACTAGAGGTGAGACATACTAGGTAAAACGCGGACTGAGTCTTGCGAGTACGCGTCCAGAAAAAGACTAGATCCAAAGACTAGGTCCACGAGTATTTACGAGTACGCGACTCAATGGACTTATTGCGTAACCAAACGATTCCCGTAAATGCGCGTCTTGCGTATATGGACTAAGTAGTTTTACAAGTATTGAGTCTTCACACTTCGTATTTTTTTTATCCAATTTTTTTAATATTGACTTAAAACTTCCATTCATACTTTTTACAGGCTTAGGACTGTCAGCAGTTTTTATTAAAATTTCAATCAAAAAGTGTATTTAAGTAAAATATATATTAGAAGTGTTCAATCGATTTTATATACATTGATTACTTTTATTTACATTTTTTTTATATACAAAGTGATTCTTGATCTTTTTTATTTATTATTTTGTTTTCTTGTTTTTTTTTTTTCAATACGTTTATACATAAGTACTTACTTTCATATTGAACTTTCGGCGAAAGCTAACAACTAATAACCGTTTTTAAATTGCAAATTGTAAGTAAACAACAAGTATTATTATCACACCAAAACAAATATGCTACCAAAAGAAAATGACCTTATTGTGTTTGTAATAAAAGTGTTATTTAAATAAACAATAACTCGCCGAAATACATCGCTCGGCGGCTAGGTGCGGCAGCGGGCGAGTCGAGCGATCCCGAAGTTTCACGACGACACGTCTTCCGAATATAGTCCCGAACGCTCGCATCCTTCCTAGTTTTTGTGTTGCGCGGACCGGTGAAGTCGCCGTACTCGTAAATACTCGATACGCTAAAAGACTCGCATGCGGGAACGCGTACTTACGCGTCTAAGCCAAAACCTATTCCAAAAACCTGTTCCAGTAAATACGTCTCACCTCTATTGGCCACATGCTAATGTAGAGTATGGTTTCTAAGTTCATTTAGCAGGCATAAGCATTTAAAATATTAATAAAAACCTACAACTGTGATTTTCTAAACCTATATTTTTATTAATGCAATTATGTAAGATAAATTTTAGTTTCTAAGTTCAAATAGTTTTTGGCTTTTGTGTTTAGGTTATTCATCAATAAGCAAATAAATTACCTGAAAAAATATAAAATTATTTTTTTTAATTTTGGCGACTTTACAATCAATTTTTTAGTATTTAGTGACTTTCTTTGGGATCTAGCCCAACGACGATTCAAAGTCAGTCCAAAGTAGTTTGAACCACCGTTATTCATTTGTAAAAGCTAAACTGTCCTGTGCTTTAGCCGAGCAAACAAAACGGCCTAATTGGGCACTTATGTCTTCACTACAACTGAGTCCGTCCATTTTGCGAAGACCCCCACCCGACTTGGCAAATATTCCATTTATGAGGAGTTTCCACAAAACCAGAGCTCTCTTTCACTGGAAACCCGTAATACCTTTGAGACCGCTCGTGTTGATATATCCAGCCAGATGACTCGTGAAAGGGTCATAATGGAACCTACTAGCTTGATGAAGCTGATGATAGTTAACTCGATTGTTATAGAGCAATATTTATTTTTATTATTTGGTGTGACGAGCGACAAGATACCGAATATAATCAGGGGTTCTGTAAATGTTGCACCAATAGCAGAATGAATTAAAAATTTATGGTTAATTAATGAAAAAATATTAAGTAAGTGATAAATCCGCCTTTGCATTTATCTTGTGCTTGTGCAAAAAAGTTTTACAAGCATTACAAACAAACATTATTTTAAAAAATGTAATACTGGTAAAACACAAAACAAGAGACACATTATTTACTACAAAATGTTATTAAATACAAAATAAATATTTAAAAGTAATGTATAAAATCAAATTACATTTTTTCAAAAGAGACACATAGTTCCAGAGCCAATATTAAGGGTACCCCAAATATGTATAGTGAGTAGGCACGGTACTACATTTTTTCATAATTAGTTACAACGTCCTATACTGCACGCCAATAAACTTCAATTTGAGAGGACTTACAAAGGTCTTTACAAAGTAAAGTATTAAAACACGAACACAGTTTGTTCCCCTACTTAACACAAGATGACATAATTTGCATAAAGTCTACCGCGGCAGTACAAACTTTTGAAAGTACTTTTTAAGTACTAAAAATCGAAATGGGCTATAAATGAGGACCCTTCTTTAGGTTAGTACTCGAATTCTTGATCACTTGGTACGCTCAATAAGGTCAAATGTTAAACGAAACGTTTTATTAACTTTTTATAAGTAATAAACGTACCCACGTTTGTAATTTTACCTTCTCTGTCGTCAGCGGAGAGCTGAGACTCCTTTAAAGTGGCCCAAAAACTTTTTTCATATCGCATGCTTAATAAAAAAGCTTCGATGTGTCCTATACACTTGAAAGATTTTATGATTATTATTATGATATTTTCCAAGAATTTTATAATGACTAGATAATTGTTTAGGAAGTTTTAGACAAGTCAATCAAATCAAATCGACTAGAATTAAAAAAATATATAATTACCTACTAGTTTTTACTGTTCGTAAACTCAAGAGATCAACCCGGTAGAATAGAGGCGGATACTAAAAAAGTAAAGAAAACAGTAGGAAAGCAGATCTTTATCTCCAAAGAAACCAGTTAAGGACGTGACCGGAAAAGCACTAGGATGAAAGAGAATAAGACTAAAAAAATATTTAAACTAAAAACAAAATGTCTAATTCAATTCCTTATCCTATCCATACGTAATGTTATCATCGCTTTTGAATACTTATCAAGAGGAGGTACTTTAGGTTTTAAGTTGATATGAGTAATTGAGTATATCTCATTGGCCACGCCTTGCTATTTTTATCTTAATATGTAAGTTATAAGTTTAGGAAAAATAACTTATCAAATCGTATGACGAGGAAGCTAATTAAGTAAATATTGAGAATTACAAATAAACAATTATAATGAAGTATGTACGTCAGAGTAAAACAGTTAAAATAAATCAATAAAATAGATAAAATATTCAAAACAAATATTGGACCTAATTAACTGCAAAATAGACATACGTTGTCGTATCAAAAACTTAATTATGAGATTTGTCCGTTCATGTAATGATATATTACATGAACTATACTACTTTTTATGAAATTTACACGATTTCAATCGTTAATATAAATGTTTTTATAAACTAATAAATATTATGTATAAAAACTTTAATAGTTATATCATGATATGATAAATAAGTCAAATTCTGATATTTTTAAGTTTTCAAATTTTAATCAATATGTTTGAAATAAAATCAGAATGTTTGAAACTAAATGACTATTTGTTATACTATCTTTGCCTACTATTTCGCGTTATGTCTAATTGTTTTCAATGGAGTATAATATGTAGGTGTATGTGAAGCGCTGATGTGGGATTTTACACGATGATAGCAGAAGAAGGAGCAGTGAACAAAAAAAATCGAAACGCCCAATACGTGTAGAGACACTTCCGTAGGGCGCTGGAGCAATAGACCTCTTCAAATATATTTTGAATTGTTTTCATGAAAAACCAAATTTAGTGAAGTAAACAAAGCCACAGGCAGGGGCTATTTTTATTTATTTATTTATGTACAGTGGGCCACATAGTTATATAACCCAGATAAGGGGTTCTCTTACCCCTTATCTGGTGTACATATCTACTACATATCTATGTGGCCCAATGTATACGTACATAATAAATAGTTAGTAACTATATTTTCTATATCATCTATAGAAAAGTCAAATAAAAAATATATCTATTCTATATCAATAGAAATTTGTTCTAATAATCCCGTGAAAGATGATGTGAAGTCTAAAGTTTACATATATTTTTTTGTACTATACATTTTAAGGTTCATAGTATATTTATGTATTAATAAGTAAAATTATAACTTCATCACGTGGCTATAAGAATATTTTCTTACTGTTGTTTGTTGAAAAATCTAAAATTATCTACTCCTTAAGTAGATAATATGGTCTTTAAAAACATTGGAGAACAAAAATACTTCATAATATCTGTCAATGATATATCTCCTCCCAAGACAGATAGTAACGGCTCACACTTGACGTCAATTGGTTCGGTTTTAATTACTGATAACCTTGCGCGGGTCGCGACTTCCTCTGGGACCAACTGTGTATTTATTGACATTCTGCTTTTCTAAGAAAGTGTTAGTCAAATACACTGAAACAACATGTACTCGATAAAATAAAACGACTGATAAAATATGTAAAAAACGGATATTATAAATCTTTTTAGCTTCATTATAAAATATTAAGTAACTGTATTAAACATTTTAAACAAAGCGAAAAAGATAATTCATACCTCTATATAAAAAAAAATATTTGTACACAACGCTTATCTACTTATACATTTGATATCAAACTTACTATTAAGTACTTGTTTGAAATTTCTGATGTGAATAAATCTAATTGAGTTAATGAAGGAGAAATTTCTTAATTAGTGGTGTTTCGAACAAGCCATAGGCACATGTACTGTACCGAAACGGGTTAATTACCAGCGATAACTCTTTAATTAACCTGCCTAATAACAGAGTGTTTGCATTCAGCCGCCGCGCCCGCGCACAATCGTTCTGCCAATTACTGATTGACGATCTATACGTAATAGATAACAATAATACAACTACCTTCTGCCACTGACTTAACTCCCGTGGGAATTTGAAAAAACATGTTTTTAGCATGGAACGTTACGTCCATAATTTGTGTGCCTGCCAAAATTTCAGCGTCATAGAGTAATTTTAGCGACTTGACCAGTGGTTTTCAAAATTCTTATTTACTATGTACACTAGATATATTGACCATTCCTTTTATACAGGGTATATATATATATATATATATATATATATATATATATATATATATATATATACCCTGTATAAAAGGGTAATATATATATATATATATGTCATTGACATATTACTCCATAAAAATATAATAGTGCTACGAAGTAATATCCCAAACGTCTTAGCATTAATTAGAAATTTCGCTCATGCAATTCCTAGCTCTATGGTAGATGGTATATTTAATATAGATTTGGTATTTACTGCATATGTGGTCGTATCAGATTAAACAATATACCGCTTATCGTTACACCGGCATTCCAGTGTTTTCATTAGAAACATAAACATCTTGTTGATTTCAGAAAACAAAACCATATTTTCTACGTATTACTAGCAGAATTTCTTCATTATACAAGTATCGATATCTATGAATTGTGACTTTATTATTGTTATCTCAACGGATACATTTACAAAGATTATTTCTATAATTGCTATGCGTTAATTGCATTATTAAGCTCTTTATATTGGGTGGTCGTGCGTACGTGCAATTAGTGGGGCAAACATGAAGTGCGTCAGCGCACGTCACCGCAGCATCACGCCACCCGGGGTTATCTGGAGGAGCCCTAGGAAACAAGGTCAACTTTACTTTCTAATTAATAATACATCATTAAAACATTATCAAACCGTTCGAAGTAATTGGTAATAGTCTTGTTTTGTACTGCGGGTGATATAAGCTCTGGCCACTAATAATCAAGAATGCTTTCTTTTTATCTTTACCAATATAATAAAGCTGAAGTGACCGTTTGTCTGTTTGAATGCATATAACTCTAAAACTGCTGGTTGCATTGCGATATTTTATATACATTTGTTACTTATCCCTATTATTCATGAAGGCTAAAGACAAAAATAGCACTTACAGGTGAAACTGCCGAGCACAACCAGCTTAGTATATTTAATTCAATTCTTGATAATTACGATATCCTGATCATGATATTTAGGAAACTACTTGATCTATAAGGCTGCTATAGACAATAACTAATTTTACCAATCTATACTTACTTATATTATATGTACCTAATTGATTTTATTTGTGATTCCAATTTATTCTTTATCTTTTAATTAGATAATTATTTTAATTAGATAATCATTTTAATTTGATTTTATTTTAATTTTCTTTATTTTATTTTTATTTTATTTATATATTAATAATTGTATATGGACCAATATGTTACCTGAACTAAATTAATTTTATTTATTTCTATATTACCACAGCAAAATTTTAGTTTTTCATTCGAACGCTTTTAAATCTGATATGAAACATTTTTATTTGACAGTCCAATTCAAGCATAGAATATTGAAATCGCAGCGGCTCTACGCAAGCTGCCATTTTCTAAGTCTATAAAGAGGAAGGAAACACAGGGGTGAGGGCACAATTAGATATTTTGTACCTCTCTTTCACTAAGAACATCTGAAAAACTACTTAACCTACACTAAAGTGGCAGATAGTCGTAGCTTTGGTAGAAGTTGACGCCAAAACGCCGGTAACATAAAAAAAACTATATTCCTAATCGAGTGGGATAATTATTTTATTTTGACTATTGACTTCATTTACTTAATTGCTCTCTATTAATGTTTAAAGTAGCTTTATGGACTTTGTAACACGAAATCTGAACTTGGACTGATTTCACTGTTTACTCTCAATGAGATAAACAAAAAAATAAATGAAAAAGTTAGTGTCATGCACGTGTCATGTCTTATCAAAATGTAATAAAAGCCTAAACCTTTAGGTATCTATTTTTCTCTTGTCAGGTTTATTAAATATATTTTTTTATACAAAAAGGTTGGTATAAAAAATATAAATATGACCAACGTAAGATAGGCACAGTCACCGTGGCCTGACAGGCACCTAGTAGTCTTGTAGCCAAGGATTTTCGCCACTGTGCCACTGGAACATAAGAATTCAAACACTGAGTTTTGCAGCAGAAATAGGTGAGGTAACCATGCACTACACTAGAGGTATATAAAATTTTTATATATTTTTTTTTCAAAATTTATAAATATTCACAAATAAGGTGGTGACATAAATTTTAGGTATGTATTTTCTACAATACATACTCTTTTAGCTTTTCATTTAAAAATCCATACTAATATTAAAATGCGAAAGTATTTCTGCCTATCTGTCTATTTTGTAAACTTTGTATAAAATAGTTGATTAATAATTGATAGTTAATATAAATTATAAGAAAACAGTATTCAAAATGCGTCAAAGGAACATCCGCGACATCAGCCCACCCAGTGTTAGAGTCGCGGTCATTAGTCGTCGAGTCGCCGGGCCAGTCGTAGTGTCGTCGGATCGTCGGGTCCACTAATTGGGCCGCACTGCAGGCTGCAGGCGCTCTTTGCCACACTAACAAACAAATTAGTCCCAGAAACGGATGTCGATGCCGTTTTAGGGTTAACACTCGTCTCACGAATTGGAAATTCTTCAGTTGGAAGGTTTTGGCGAAACTGTTTGTAGATATTTTTCGTTTTAAATGACTGGGTAAGGAATTTTATTTTCTGACTGGATCTTCCGGTTACTCAATGGTGGTATTAATTGAAAAAAAAATTGGAAAATTCAAGTCTAAGTCTACGCTCTATAGAGCCTGATTCATGTTGTAAGTACAGATATTAAGAGTCGTTAAAAAGATACTTTAAATGTTTTCGCCAGCGTGAAATAATTTTAGTAGTAATTTATATATTTTTTTTATTACTACTTTTAATGATATATGTTGTTAAAGAAGTAAAAAGGTTTTCCATACTAGGAATTTACAATTTCTGATAATCAAGAGGAAAAAATTTAATTGATTGAATCCAAAACATTTTTGGTAAAATTTACCTTTTTTAATAATTTAATGATTACCTACGAACGAACATTTTAAGGGTTCCGTACAAAAATGTACAACGGAACCCTTATAGGATCACTCGTGCGTTTGTCTGTCCGTCCGCCCGTCTGTCACAGCCAAATTTCTCTGAACCTACTGGACCAAAACAGATGAAATTTGGTAGGATGGCGTAATCCTGTGACCCAAATACAGATGTGCAAAGAAAATAAATATTTTTTTTAAATAAGGCTCATTTACGGGGGCAAATTAGGAATTTAAAAAAAAAGTTATGCTAACCTTACCGTGTTATATATCAAATGAAAGAGCTCGTTATGAGGATCTCAAAGGTTATTATTGTAACATAAATAGTTTTCATTTTATTCAGGAAAGAAGACGAAAATTGACCATCCCCCCCCGATCACCGAAACTACTGAGCCTAAAATATTGAAAAAAATACGGAATATAGGTCATTGCTTGTAGATTACAGGAAAACTTACAAGAATTCTATCAATTGACAATTAAGTGGTAAATTTAATATAAAACGTTCACTTACGGAAAACACCACCAGGTAGCGATAGCGGTAGTATTTAACTCGCATCTCATAATCCTTTCAAATTAACATACCACAATTACATATAAAAGCTGACATTGGCATTGTACGGAACCCTCTCCACGCGAGTTCAACTAGCACTTGACCGGTTTTTATTTACTTAGAATGATTATTATTAATAAATGAAGCGCGTATTTAAAGCAAAGCAAAATGAAATTAACTCAAATATTATATTGCAGGCTTTTTTATTAAATTCAATTGTTAATTTTAAAACATATTCAGTTTTAAAAGATATGAAAATAAAATAAATATTCTCGTTCAACCTTTGCTCGAGTTTTTGATTGACACATTTGCCAACTGTCCAAGTTTCTTACACTTACCGCCCGCGTTCTAATGCAAATAACAAACACAACACCATAGATTTAAAAAAAATGCGTCACTTAAAAGAGAGCGTGATTCGAACTTCTTTGCACAACACAAACTGTATTTTTTGCCAATCGCCAACCCTATCGCGGGTCGTAGAAGGTCGAAAGTAATTAGGTTGTTGGTGAGGCTATGTTTTTCTACGGAGCCGCTGTTGCTTCCTCTCGTTACTAATTTAATTATAACAGGCAGTGTCGCTTTTCGCTTCTTATACTATCTATCGGAAATTCATTTTATATGTAATTCTCTATTATTCAATTACTCTAAAATACACCATAAGAAATTTATTAAACATCTAATTAGATGCCTGCAAATTTCAATCTAATGTAATAATATTAAAAAGCTCATTTGCGGCCGCAGTGCGGACCAATCAGGCTTGATTAATTTGTCATAACACCCTCATTATTATAGCCTGTTTATTAATTTACCAAAGTTAATTACCTAATGGAAATGCACTAGCTTATATTATGGGCATTGCTTATATATTATGAACAAGCTAGTCATTATTGTATGCATGGGCGTCTATTGGAGCGATAGCAGTGAATTTATAAACTTGTGATAATAATATTATAGTTGAGGATAATTGTATTCATATTTAAATATAAATATTATAGTAGGTATTCAAACAATTTAATTTCTTTTGAGTAAATTTAATGAAATAAATTGTATTAAAATATTAAATAAATAAGATTTTTAAAACTAAAAAGCAACTGAGGATCCAATGTCTATTTTGTGATAAATAAAAATAAACCTTACAAAAATTTTCCACAATTTTAGGTATTATTATCTAATTATTTTCGCAAGATATTAAACAGGAGCTATTTTTTATTTTTCGAAAATTGTCCTATAAATGTAACAAACTTTCGCGTTTATAATATTCATAGTCTATTAATAAATTAACTGGATAATATATAAATAGTATTACTGAAATTGAAATCACATGTTTGTATTGATAAGTACTCATTATTATTCAATTCATTACCTTAAAAGTTATTCATTCTAGTCTTTACTATTTTTGTAATTTATAGATCCGAGTGTGAAATATTTGTTCATCATACTTCACTAAAAATACTGTAATGGCTTTCAAGAAAGTTTCATTAAAAGTTATAATATAAGTAACATATTTTCAACATTTTAACTCGACAATTAATTAGTGGTGTTGGGGTATACGGTATACGCTGTATAATTTTTTACCATTGGAATGTCAATACGGGTAATTGATATATATTATACGAAGTCTTAATTTGGGTAAAGAATTATAATTGTAACTAATTGGTCGGGCCGACACCGCTGCCTTAAATTCCGACATGCATTCATTTTGTATTGTTTATGGAACTGTTTATTAAGACTAAAATTATTTAGGAGGTAGGAATGTTCAGTTGTTTATCATATAAACTGCATTATTATACAATTTTAAATAATAACATTTAATAATATTATTATTTCCTTTATTTAGCTTATTATTTTTAGATGTCGTTGAATCGTTCAAATTACTTCCTGTCTTGATTTTGTAAAGAAAGTCTCTATTTCAAACTTATTTCGCTATCACGCTTAAATCAATAAACGAAATTAATTAGAGTAATGATCTATAGAGAGTAAACTCATCAAAATTTTTGTTTGAAAGATGGTCCAAATAGTTCTTAGCTATAATTTATGAGAATCTGTTCAGCCGTTTGCTAATTTTTCATTTTTTCACCAAATTTCATGAATCCGGTTGATATGGAATTTGGTGTATGGAAGTTGCTTAAGTGTTTGTAAGATGTACATAAAAATATATAAATATACTAAATACAACTACAGGTTACCCCTCAGCAACTTACAGAATATGTAGAATCTACTGTTTCGAGTTATTAGGAGTCTCAATGAATATGTGTTACGTAAATAATTATTAACGCCACATGAAAGATGCCAGTATTCGGGATCTTTCAGTGTATTTTTGTAAATTTTTAATTAATTCTTGTAAGTATAATTTGTAAACCAAACATATTGTAAGCAATTATTTTCTTTACTATTCGCTATTTCACTAGAAGAGATCCCTTTCAAGGATAATTTCACGGTTAAAGGTATAATTATTGTTTATGATATAATAAAGATATGACAAAGGCAAAATACAATCATTTTACTTCTAAGAAAAATAAACAAAAATATTTCAGAATTTCATAATATCGCCTATTTTTCTAGCATCTAAGAGCTTAGGTGCTAGAATTCTTTAAGTATAATAAAAACAAGCGATTCGGTATTCCGTCTTAGGCATGTTCAGAAGAAAGTTTCCGTAGCTTTAAATATATTGGTGCAAAATGGAACAAATCGTGTTTATAATTAAGGAATGAAGCATCGCTCCTCCCTGGTCTAGTGATGTAACTCTAATGAGGCAGTCGCTAATTAGCAGGTAAACAGGCTGGTACCCGATTCTAATTGGCTTTTGGGACGACCATGTCGCTTTTGGTTTTCTCTATATGCAATTATGCATCTCACGCTTTTTTTTTTTTTGGTTTTAACAAAAGACTGTATTATTATTTATTTCTTTTACACTTTTAAATACTGCTAAAATTAAAAAAAATATGCGGTCTGAATCACTATTTTTGCCTAGTTTGTCTATCACTTATATAGCTCAGCGGATAAATCAACATTCAAAACAATTCAACTTTCTGTTTGTAGCGTCAATTAAATTCCCTGTATAAATTAAATACAATATTTTCATAGAATAAAATAACATTATACATAAAAATCAATTTGCAAGAGTGCATGCAAACTCAAAATTATACAATTTAACGTATAAAGTTTGGGCATAGAGTCAGTGGAGCGGATCAATACACGCTGAGAATTAAAATCAAAATAAAATACCTATAATGTACAATGGGAATTTTAAACAAATTTTCTTCGGCTGTAGTTTTAAAACATAGATTGGTAACCATGATGTATTTCGCCCAAAGCTCCACCGTCTTTAAGTATTAGGATTAGGTACTTCATTATTAAAGGTATCCCGAAAGCTATTACCTTAGCGGTAAGGTCGCCTATATCGAACAACCTTGTTTCAGACAATCCAATTTATACCGTAAATATCAAACGTTCTAATTAAAGAACTAAAAAACGATACCTCATGTATCTATTTTCAATGCGGTTTTTACTTTCTTACTTTGGTTTTTTTATGCAATAATGTTATTTTGTGTATTTTATTAGAAATATGGATACTAAGACATTTTAGTAATGTTTTGTTTTATTGTGATATGTACAATAAATTTTTGAATCATTTCCTCAATTATTATTATGCCAATATTGTTAAATAACAAATAATAATTACAAATTTTAATCTTAAAAAAAGTTTTATTTAAGTAATTAGAGAAAAAATAATTTATTTTAAAACAATAGAGTCAAAAAATTGAAGCATTCATACATGAACGTTTTAACGTACTTAACTGGTCTGGAATTTGTTATCTGTAGTGTCTAAAATAATGACTTTGCTTATCTCTAACAGTTATTTAAAACTTGGTTTCAATGACAATAAATTAGTTGCATCTGCGATAACCTAATGAGTATTCTTATAAGTTATGATTTTAAATTATCTTATTTTAAGATACGTAAGATACTAAAATATTCGAAGAAATATTTTATCAAAAAACTTTTCTACTATAAACATAAATAAAAATTATGAAAACACAAAACTAAAATATATTATTTTGTTTGGCACGCAGCATTGCTTAATTTAGGAAAAATATTAAGACATAAGGAAAACGTGGAACTACGACAAGTTCTAATGTATTTTTATCATTTTAACTTAACAAAAAATACCCATAATTTGAACTAAAAACCTTACAGATGTTATATACGCCTGTTAAACGTTTAAGAGGAAATAATTTTAGTTCTAAACAAAAACATTTTTAAAGTGAAGAACGGTGGCACTAGTAGAGATCATTAAGTGGAGTCTTCAAAGCTGTCGCCGCATTACACTAATTGACGCAATTAGAGGGATTGCCGAACGGAAATAAAAGTCGGCTCACCTTCATGAAACGCCGGCCCCGCCAATTAGCTTAGCAACTCGTAATTAGCCTCTTCAGAACACTCTTACAGCAGATTAGTCTTTTACACAAAAAAGGAAACACAGCACAGAAAAATCGTGTTCATTTTTCGTGCGCGCGGGGAATATTTTTCACGGCACTGAAAAGTTTTTCGCGATCGCGCGTGTGGTTTTCGTGCGCCGCGTAGCAACGTAAGCTCGCTACGGCCGCTACGGAGCGAATGAGCCAGCTTTGGCGGGAGGAGGCCGCCACTTACACGGTCGAGGCGGGGTGCAGCCCTTCCTTTTCTCGTCCGAAAGCTCTACCATTGCGGAACTTTTCGCACTGAGCTGGAGTAGCTTTTAGGACCTTTCGTATTCGAAGTGACGCTTTAGCGCTGTAAGTGGACAGATTTTGTGCGGTATTGCATTTAGGCCAAAATAAAAAAAATAGTAAATCAAACTATTATGTTACGGATGGGTGTCATAATAAATATTTTAAGCTTATCTTCGTATATTTATACGGTACGGTATAACGAACTATTTACATAAATACATTAATTTTTCACATTAAGTTTATTTCTATGTTTAATTAATTTACTTGCTTGACTTGGTTTTCCAGTGAATATACACATAAAACAAGTAATTTAAATATATATATATAGCAAAAAATTGCATTACGATTAAATTATTGTTTTTGTTAAACCCACCAGACAGGTAAATATTCACTAGTTCAGATTCACTGTATAGTGGAATCTGTGTTCAGAATAAGGGGTCAATTTTAAACAACATTGAATGTAGCACTATAGAATTTGAACCCAAGCCCGGCTTCCCATTCATCATTGATAAAACTAGTCGACGACACCTCATTCATTGCGTTGTATCGGAACCAAAGCAAGGGATCTGAGGCACTATGGTCGGCAAAAAATAAACCCATTTAGTAAGCGAAGTAGTGACAGTAGATATTTCTATTCATATAGTCTTAAATTGTTGTTGAACTATACAACTTACATGAATAAATGATTTATACGTATGAATATAAGTGACGCATTTTGCTATATAATTTTATCTAAAAAATTCGAAACACTGACCGTTTCTTTCATGCATTCTCAATTATTTTAAATAAAACTTGAATATTATTAGAGAACAAATATTTTATTTTCAACAACGTTCAACCGAATCGTTATAAATAAAAATTCTTCTGTTTTTTTTTCCCTTTTATCATTTGTATCAATATAACTAGCATTATTTCTTCTATATATTCCTCTAATTTCATGTTTTTTGTATATATTTAATAAAGTTACTCATCAATCGTTATCTATACTTGTATGTATATACAATGTATTTTTAAATATAAAGTTATAAATTTAATAAAAGTAATTTAAATTACATATTTTTTATAAGCATACATTTACAAATTAATATCTTCGCCGTGGCCATATCTACATCCCATCATACAAAATTGCAAAATAATTTGAAATTGAAAAGGCCACGTATGCACGAGCATTATACTACAATCACAGTCGTTTCTTACTACCTTGTTATCCATCTTTTCTTATGCATGCACCACTTTGGAATCAATTAAAGCGATTTAAAAGGGGTGCCATAAAGCATGATTTATTGCTTACGGCCATAATAGTTTTTAATTAATATTTCAAGAGGGTAGTAGTATCTAGGTGGAACAACTCTAAGGGCTCTTAGTCTTCTCAAGTAACCAGTTTTATTTGCTTTTTATGCATGTCTTTGGTGGAAAACAATAAATTCTGGAATAAAAATAAATTACTGCCGTTTTAAATAGTGAACCTGTTTAAATACAAATAAAATAGTTTAGACAAGCACATCTAATTCTTGCATAGTAAGAAGTGGGACTGCAATAGATGGTCTTGTTTTGTTTTTGTGTTTTTTAACTAAATTAAAAAAATTATAAATTTTGTTAAATATGCATCATTACTCTTATAAGAATCTTTGAATTTGATTACAGTCACCGAAACAATTAAAACTAAATAGAAGCTTGTAAAAAATTGGTGTAAGTAGAACCAGAAAAGATAAATTGAATACTAATATATCCATACAAAACGGAGCAATGCGTTACTTTTTTCATATCAAGTTGCGACCCAATGAACGAACGCCCCACAAAAATCGAATATGTGGTGTAATGGGCAAGGACACAATTCTAATCTAATTTATTTTGAACATTTTAGCAACTAATTAAATTTTGTAAGTTTATTATAATACCAATAATTTTAAACTATTGATTTAATTAAACGTTAACTTTAAACATTTCGGGATACAAAAAAAATGTAAAGATATTTTACATACGGATATTCTTCTTTGGAAAAAAATAGGTAAAATATTTTTTTTTTGAACAATTCCTCATTAACTATTTCTTTTTAAACACTGGCGCAGATATAAATATCAAATTATATCTGAAAAGCTATTTCACTTTTTGTGTAATGACTCAAGGTGCATGAGTATTTTTATTCACTGCAATAGAAATTAATTGTACAGACCTAATTTATCACAATGCATTAGCACTGAGTATGTCAATTAACTATGTATTATAGCGTGTTAATTTAAGCAAACATTATACTTGTCTTGTTACAACATCGATAAATCTCAGAACATCACTAGTCGAACATCGTTCCTACGGCCTACATTGACGTATTTATTTTCTATACGAGTTTAATTTATTGCAGTGTAACTCGAAACATGTTCGCTCACAAATCATCTTAGCTTTTACGTATTTTCAGCGACACTTTGTGTGATACTCATTCGTATGCCCCCATCTCTAAAAGGGTTACAGAAAGACCTATAAGTTTCGGATATACTGATTTACAATTTTTTATGCAGTTTTATAACTTAGTTATATAGCAGTAAAGCTGAGAATCTAATAATAATTGCTTTTTAAAGTGCAAATAATAATCTTGCGATCGGCTTTGTGCGCACTCGGCCTGATTTTATTGAATAGGTTATAATTTCCATTTTCTTATAGTGTGTCGCTACAAACGGAACCTGTTCCCGTTTTATTGAGCTCTTTAATAAACAAAGGAACACTGCTTGCTTATTAGATTGCGTTTCTATAAAGGGATTACTGACATGAATGCTTCGTAATAATTCTATTGAACAACTATACAGTTTTTTTTTTGTTGTTGTTGTACGTTTATATGGAATTTTATCTAGATATACTTTGTCATGTATTGAGATATTTTAAACCTTACATCCATACTTCCATAATATTATAATAAATGTGAATTTCTGTCTGTTTTTTATAAACTAAACAGTTGGACCAAATTTGTGAAGGATCAGGAATCAAATATAGGATATAATCAATAAAATATAACCGAGTTCCATGCGGGCGAAACCGCGCGCAACAGCTAGTTGTACATATAACAAAGTTACTCTTTAACTCTTTTGCTGACACTCAATATACAAAAATTTAAAACAGTTTAATTGTCTTATCTTTGTTGAGAGGTGGAATTAACAGTGTTACCTCACCTTTTATAGGTACAAAGAAACATTAAATATAGCAAACTAACTTTTTAAAATCCACATTGCACGGTAACAAAAGCCAATTTATCACGTTCAAACTGTTTAGGCCGGCTTATCCGCGGCACGAAAGACGCCATTTCCGACTGCTTTCATTGAATTCGACTTAAACCAATTAATCACTCTTATCAGGTTCCTCGAGTTTTTCGAAGGGATCGACGACTGACCATTGAGCTGCTGTTGTGGGGATAAACGGGCCATTGTGGGCCATGGGGCCCTTTGTTGTGGTCCATTGTGTAAGTTTGACGGCGGTGCCGACACCAAAATGACGATTTGTCTTCAGCGTTTAAGAAACTGATCGGTAGGGATTAAGTGGAAGATTACAAGTAGACATGGACGTACTATGTCTATGCAAGTAGTATGTCGTCAAAATTTTTGTGTCGTGCATGGATTTAGTAGAAGGATATGATATTATACTATCAAACGAGCAATATTTGTATATATGTATATAAATTTGTACTCGCGATTTCGAAAACGGCTCAATCGATTTGTTTCAAATTTTAAACATAAGTTCTTAAATAGTCCAACAGATAATCGAAGTAGGTTCCATGTCTGGGAAAATACATTTTCCCATATTTTCACGCAAAAAGATTTTCTGCTTAAATGAGCGAAGGTCGGTCGCTCAGGTGCTATAACTTAAATAAGTAAATAGATACACATTATATGGATATATAATTCTTAGCATATATGGTTGCCAATTTCAAATTATGCGTGTATTTTCTTACTCAATTTTGCTCTAAGTACCGCTTCCACCCCAAGACTTAGTAAAGAAAGCGACGAAATGAGAATTTGCATAAATTAAACGAAGCACCTTTCGCCAGTTACGCACTGTGCTAATGACGGCTTAAGGCTCTCACGCGAATGATTCGGTGTCACGTGACGCCTGCCTTATTCTTATTTCTACGTAAGTAAATACATTTTTCATTAATCTTAATAATGTTGTATTGATTCATGTGTAAAATAATACATCGACAATATTTGCATGTACAATTAATTACATAAAGCTTATAACAAGCTCTATATTTCATAATTTTTATACTGCACTCATATCATTAGATAGGAATTCGTTTTTAAAACTACCTACCAATGAGCATATTATGATCACTACATTTCTTCCTACAATGTAATCATCGATACAGAATTAATATTACACTTTTTTTCTTCGGAAATCAGAATTACCAAATCAGTAGAAACTTTAATAATCAAAAGTTATATTTTATCTCAATGTCTAAGTACACTTGCACAGAATTTTATGCAATTTATATTACACTACTACAACTATTTTTATACTAAATGTAAAAGTAGATACAAAATGAAACTAACAAAAAAATATGAATGTCATAAGTAAAACATTAAAAATTTTAATTGGTAAACGGTCAATTACTAGTGCAAAAACACCTTAGTGTCACCAGAGCAAGGCAAAAACTTATTTGTAATTAAAAAATGAGGCCAAGAAAATTAACGTTAACCTTAAATTATAAATTGGTTTATTTAAGTGTAAAATAAATTCTAAACTCGTTGTTGCGATATGGGGTAAAAAAACAGCAAGCCTGCGCCTGCGCCGAACCGTAACCTATTGTTCACAACAATTTTATGTAATTTGAAATAATGGAGACAAAAGACATTTAATTGACAAGCCTATGATTGCGATAGAATGTTTTAGGGTTCTGTACTAACAAATAAAAATATTGAATACTTTTAAAATTATAGCCTGAATCCTGTAGGAACCGTATGGGATAGGACGATCATAACATAATCATTTAATTATTCGAAATTCAATAAAAAAAAATACAATAATTATTATTAATCTTAAATCTTGAAGTCATAAAATTACGATTCAAATTATTTCCAAGAAATAGGCTTAATTGCGGTTTTTTTTTATTAATTATTTCTTAAATTGGTTAAAAATTGACTGTTGCTTTTTACTGAAAATTTTAAAATATGTAGAGATTGAGTTATCATTATCATTATATTAACCACTAAGCATAATGTTAACTAGAGGTTGATAGATCTAGCTATAGAAAAACCTATTAGCAGCAGCAGTTGCATGAAAAATATTTTTCTTTTTATGAGATAATAAAACACATTTAAAAAATAGTATGATTTAAGATTTGGAACCGTCGCGTCACTTTGTAAGTTAGTTATATTTTTCTTTATTGTGTACTCGCCACGATTTCTTGTGAAAATGGAATCAGTCTGACCCTTGGCCAGAGATTGGGCAATGTGCTGGACCAATGATCCAAATCTGTTCAGCACAAGTAAATAAATAATCACACAAAATTATGTTATATTTTCTACCAAAAAATCCGACTAAAATATGATTCTGCATTACTAATTAACTTCTTTCTTTTTAGTTCACTCAATTACTACTCCAAGAAACATTACCTACTTTGTGTATTTTCTATTTAATTAAAATTTTAAGGACAGTTATTGTTATGTATGGGTGTAATTTTGATAAGGATTAGCATTATTTAGCTTATCATAGAGATATACGTGCAAGCGATAATTTATTTTCACACATTAAGCTTACAAAGATGTCATGAAACAATTATGTTGAACACAATACACAATTTTCACAGCTAATGTGGAAATATGCTCAACACAATGTCACCTTAATAATTCTGATTTATTATTTGACTTGTAATCATCATAAACACACCTACATTCATCTAAAATGAAAATAGAAACTCTTCTTCGGAGCATATTTCTCAGTAACGTAATATATCAAAAGTATCGAAATTTGGTGGCACTGGCACTGGTTATAGAATATAGCGACTGCTGTCTGACCTCCGTAACCCTTTTTAGAGAGAAACCAGACATGTAGGATCAAAATCCGGGAGTGTTTTTATGCTACAGTAGGCAAAGAAGCAGGCAGCCCACCTAAGGGAAAGTCTTTACCCTGCGGTAAAGACTTTAAAGACGTTTTAAACCTTTCTGTCACTTTTGTCATAAATTGCTCAGTTTTTCTTTTCTGATTCATATTTATCTAAATTCGTGCAAATCCAATCGATTCGAGCGACATGACGAATTGTAAAATTATCTACGCGGCTTAATATAACCAGATTGGTTGCCCTAAAATTGAGCCGTGGCATGGGAAACGTAAACAAGGGAAGACGCGCCATTATACCTATGCTAATCCACAAATTAGTTGATAAACAGTCTGCTGCTATAAAAGAGCACCCCTGTGTAGCTCTGATAAATAATGCTTGAGGCTAGAGTTTAAAATAGATGTAAGTTCTTTTTAAATGAGATCTAGGCACCTAAATAATTTCGTAGTAACTAGGTTTTGTAAATCTAAATTTTTCTTTATTTTTAATGATAGATCAAGAAAAGCTTTTACTTTATCGGCCTCAGTCCTTTTTTTATATTTCATTGCAAAATTTTGGCAATCATCATTAAGTACATACTGCTATCTTCTCTCTATTGTCAAGCAGTTAAATGCATGCGTACATGTACATAGTTGCGTATTCGACTCTACTACATTCTTTCGGCTTTATTACGCCTTTTCGACTTTTTCTATTCGACTGACCAGTGGACCATCAAACTGTGTTTATGTCTCACGCCTCTGTAATTTTTTGGATGTATTGTGGACTTTTTTTATCATAATATAATATATAAACCTTCCATATTTATTAGTAATATATTTGCCTCCACTCTAAAACTCACAAGTTTCTTTTTCTACTTTATATATTTACTATTATAAGTTTATATAGCAATATCAATACACTTTAGACACTGGCCGTAAACAGTGAAAACAAAAAGAACAAATGAAGTTAACCCTCCGGTGCCCAATCGTCCATTCAGCACGCGGCGTGGCCATAAAATTAAATAAATCCGTTATTTTTCAAGCTGAGAAATGTGCGGCCGCGACGCAGCGCCCGCCGGTCAATCGGCCGGCACGATAACGGCTCACATTTGTAAAGATTTTGCCGTTCCCCGCCGCCCGAGACTATTCGGTGGACTAGTGGCCATACGTTTATGTAGACTTAATAAACAGTAGTAGTCTTTCGGCTTTATTACGCCTTTTCGACTTTTTCTATTCGACTGACCAGTGGACCATCAAACTGTATTTATGTCTCACGCCTCTGTAATTTTTTGGATGTATTGTGGACTTTTTTTATCATAATATAATATATAAACCTTCCATATTTATTAGTAATATATTTGCCTCCACTCTAAAACTCACAAGTTCCTTTTTCTACTTTATATATTTACTATTATAAGTTTATATAGCAATATCAATACACTTTAGACACTGGCCGTAAACAGTGAAAACAAAAAGAACAAATGAAGTTAACCCTCCGGTGCCCAATCGTCCATTCAGCACGCGGCGTGGCCATAAAATTAAATAAATCCGTTATTTTTCAAGCTGAGAAATGTGCGGCCGCGACGCAGCGCCCGCCGGTCAATCGGCCGGCACGATAACGGCTCACATTTGTAAAGATTTTGCCGTTCCCCGCCGCCCGAGACTATTCGGTGGACTAGTGGCCATACGTTTATGTAGACTTAATAAACAGTAGTAGCGCCTTTTTGTTACCTTTACTACGTTATAAAAAATAACTTTTTATTTGATTTACCTATACTAAAACCCTACCCTAACTTAGGGCAATAAAAGTGGCTAAGTATCATTATTAATTCTGTGATATTAGCCAAACTCAATATAGTGCATTCTATAGCCATCTTGACTTGACATAAAGAAATTATTCCTCACCTAGAATCTATGGAGTGAAAAATAAAAGATTTAAAAAAAACATCGCGTAAACATAAAACTTGTAGCGGTATAGCTGCAAACTGCTACGAATCTACGAGCCACGCATTTTTTTTTTACATTTTTAACCCCTGGTGAATATAATAAAGCGAAAGAAAGAAAATGTGTAAATGGCGAACTGAAAGGTTTTTTTACCAGTGTACTAACAGGTGATGTTGAGATATTTGTTTATGTAAGTGCAAAATAATCATATACACACGTAACAACTACATACATATCTAATCTTGTTTCTTATCGGACTAAATTTAAAAATTAAAAAAAGAATAATATAAAAATGGGACCTCTAGCATTTACAATGCTCTACAAACGTCATCAGGCACGCACTAGTACGGCTAAGCTGCGAATAAATGAAAATTGATTTTAAGATTGCGTTGCCCCGGCGTCGGTGAGTTGACAAATAATACGGCCTTAACAGCCTTAGGCCTCCGCCCTGCGCATTACCACTGATCACATGTCTTTTACTTTTATTTAGTAGTAGGTAAGTTTATATTTTGATGTTTACGTCAATGATCTATATTTAATGTTAAATAAAAATTGTGAGATGGTCATTAGATTTCTTGGTATTTAATTAGAAATTAGTTAGACATCCAATTGATTTCAACCACATTCTTTTCATTTTTTCAAACATATTTTGATATTTTTTTGATATGGGAGATAAGAAAAAGCTAGTGGAAGATAGACACCTGGAAGGGACTCCACCGAAAGGAGACTTAATTTTTAAATATATTTATATTCAAATAGATCAGTTCATTTATTTAATGATTACAATCTATATTTTTTTAAATAACTATAATAAACATTAAATACAGGTCTGGCCTTTATTTCTTTTGCCTAAAAAATTAAAAAGTTCCCCCCACACTAGGGGGTGTCAATTAGGCACGGAGCAGGGGGGCGGACGTGCTCACCGCGTACTCGTGACGTCACTCATCTGCATCACAACCAACGCTGATGCAAATTTAAACACAGTTTAAACTCACCTTTTTGCGTAGCACATTTTTCATTTTGAGCGTCAGTTGGCTATCAGTAAAAAGTACGTAAAATATTGAGTTAAACGCTTCTCTGAAAAATACCGCAATTTTTCAAGTCGTCAATATTTAAATACACAGCCAAGTGTGAGTTGTAATCGTGCACAATAGGGTCTACCTAGCGATACTTCTGTGGTTGTATTATATGTTGTGTAGCCATTAACATGTTAAAGATAAAAAATACTTACTTGTAAAGGAGTCTAACTATAACACATAACATTTAGATATAATTAGGTACTTACGCGAAAATAATATGGGTATATATGCAAGAGATTCACCTAACTTATTTTTTACCTTTTTACCCTAAGTATTATACAAAACAAGTGAGAGAAAGAGCGAGAGATAGAAAGAAAAAAGAGGGAGACGAATATGTACCTACATGCCTTAATACATCTTCTGAAAACCACAGATCGACAGACATAACGAATCTATAAGGGTTTCCTATGGGCTACTCAATCTTAAAAAAATCGTCACGTATAATCGTTGTATTGTGCACCTTCTGGATAAATTAAATGCGCGTTATCTCTTTTGTATAAAATGAAAGCGTTCATTCAATTTTAAATATAGAACTCCTTATCCGTACACTGAATGGCAAAAGAAATTATGCAGCGTGAACACATTACTTACTAAATATAATTGTGAAAATAATAAAGAACATTAAAAAAATTTCGTGGGAATAGAGAACGGTACGTAATGAGTTTTACATATTTTTTTTCTGTTTAATTTTGTCAGAGGGATCCGATTAAGTTTGGGGCTTAATATCCGGCGGCGGGGATACGCCACGGATGCGCAAGATATAATGCACTTTTGACTCGTATCGCTAGGGTTAACACAGCTTGAAATAATTATTATTTATTTTAATCACAAGTTTTCTACTGTGCCTGCCTAGGCTCTAGGCTAGTTTTACTTTTGTCGGTATTTATTATATTAAAAACCAAACCAAAATGGTATTTAAGCCTGATTTTATTTTATGTATTTATAGGCACTTTTATCTGCACTTTTATCTCATAGATTATGCATAAAATTACATGTAGCCTTTTTTGTAATTACCTAAAATATATTAGTAACAATAACATGTTACTAACATATTTTAGGTTAGTTAACTTGATGTTTTTGATAATGGCATAAATATTTTATTGTAGAGATTAACTATGATACCCTCAAATGTCAAAATGTACTATAATTATTATGCATAATTATAAGATGTTTTTAAAAAAGTTATTAATTCTGTTGTCAAAAGCATCGTTAATATTTACAATATTTATTTTTACAAATTTCAAAAGGCAGCCCTACTAATTTGCCACATCAACTGGCCAGTAGCGAATAGAATACGACCACCACCGTGGCAATAGGGACGCATGCCAACTATCGAACCATAACATTTTGCTGTCTAATAAATGTAATACAAACGATTTTGAACCTTATTACAACAAGCTCTACTAGTTATGAATTATACTAAGCGTTTGATGACCACGATTATATATTTGTATTAACTTTAGTTAGAGGGAGAGAACGTAGGTACCTACAAAATTATGATAGTACAGAATTAATACTTTTTAATCATACTAACATATCTCAAGTTGTTATTTTAAACAATTATTTTATTGTACATTTAAAACTGTATTTTAAAAATATTACTAAAAACAATTAAATGCCTAAAGTAGAAGCGCTTTCGCCTAACAATATATATATTCCTACGTATATATATAATTGACCTCGTTAATATAAATGAGAAAAATGGAATCTAAAATATTTATAAAAATTTACAGAAATCGAATCTAATTTTGACACTTGATAGCCCAGATCAAATAGTTTTTATAGTATTAAGATCTAATAGCTGCAAAACTCAGGACTTGTGTATTGAAACAAAATTCGTATAAATTTTAAAATATTAGCAAATAAGCAAAGATAAGCCTCGGTTTGATCATATTTTGAAATAAGTATCTCACAAAGGACATAGAATTGAATGAGAAATAAGAATGGCACTAAATTAAGAGCTTACCTCGCCCCTAAGATCCACTAAATACCCAATTCTTCCAAAGCAGCAATACGCACGTGATTTGAGTTATTGTAACCATCTAAGCACAAACGCTATGGTCAAGAACGTGAGTTATACTTCTGCTCCGTCTTTATTTTACTTTATAGTTAGCAGGGTGGGACGTGTGTATGACATTATAAAATAAAATTGAAGCAAGGGCGCCCGACACGGATCTAATTAAATGATAAGTGTGATCTAAGATCCTTGCCGTGGAGATCAGAGGCTAAACTTAATATTCCGTATTCATATCTAGGTCCACGAATAATGGCCAGCTTTGAAAGAAAGAAATCAGCTATTCTTGGAAAAATTATATTTTTGTATAATTGCAAAAATATACTTAAATAGTTTTTTCATTGAACTAACAGCTTCGCTTCTGAAATATCTTTCGTGTGTTGAAAATATTTTTAAAACAAGTACCTAAACATATTTGACTAAAACTGAAAAAAAAAACTGAAATTTTATGCATATACCTGGATGTGGCTTTTAGTAATAGAAATGTAAAAATACCAAAGCATATTTCTATTAGAGTAGTATGTTTTATCCAAAGTTAACAGGTTCGTCAGGTATAGTTTTTTTTTTATGAATTTGATGCAATAGTCATATAGCGGGGCAATTTTTACAAAGTCTTATTAAAATTGTGGCAGTTTACCAACATCATTGCCACATTATGCCATGAACGCCATAGATTTAAGAGAGTTGCCCGCTCATGTCGTTCTCACGACACTTAACCGTCAGTTAAATTAATCTTTATTTATTTTGCGGCCACCAAACTTAATGGCGTGTAATCCAAAGTTCGTATTAACGCACACTAAAGATTAGGGGACAATCTGCTGCGTAACGTCGCCCACATTATATAGGATTATTTAAACAAATATTATAATAATAGATGAAAAATATATACAAACGACTATAAACGATATTAACATAAATTCTGAATCAAAGATTCTGAATTGCGATTTTTTTAAATATAAATAGTATTTATTATATAAGTAGCTCATCGTTTACGGGAATTTTTCGAGATGAAATGGATTCTATTTAATACATCCTGTGTGGTGTTCCTTCAATGTTCGGTAGTGACAGAGACATTGCTGTTGAATTCTTTCCGATTTGAGTTCCAGTCATATTAAGAGAAAAAACTTTACAAACTCACAAACTTTGAAGTATATTATTATATTTCAAGTTAATTACACGTTTTATTCAGTGCTTTATATGCAAAACTCAGTTTCCAAAATATTGGCGTACAAACAAGCAATACGTCTCGTACCATTATTCTTATCCTATCGACATGGCACAATTGCGGCTAATTCTCGTTGGCGTATGCACATTACTTGGGATTTGTGCCTGTTGGTGGCCACAAAGGCTCGATAGCGGCCAAATGATCGCATTCAAACATTCACGGACACACAATCAACCCCCGCGTCCGCGTAGCCGCAGAGCTACGAATTCGTAGAACTGCTACGATAAAAATAAAGACATATAAGCCAACTAGGTCTAACTTGTGTATGTATGTACAAATAAAGTTAAGTATATGTATATATATATATGTCGCAGAATGAAGTACTAAACGTAAGGTCTTTATCAATCTGAAAGCAACTTAACTATAGTGGTGACACTATGCGGTTGGCAACATCAAATGACATTGTCAAATGTCAATGTCATAGAAGTAGCGGTTGGGAATCGAAATGAACGTTCTTTTTGAATATGGCGTTGGGCGTGTGCACTTGTGAGGTTATCCCTACTTTTGTAACGGTGAAAGTGATTGCAATGGCAGTTGAGAACAGAATCGATCGGGCCGAGTTCGAATGTAGACGCGCGGCAGTGCACTGCAGTAGCTACGAAATAGTATCGTGATTAGTTGATTTTAATTGTTTTAAGTGTTAGCGCGTGCGTGTGACCCGATATGTTTAGATGTGTCCTGAGAGCTAGCTATCCCTTGTTGACCTATGGGCGAGAAGCCTAGTGTTCAGAAGTCTCGTGATGAGGCGCCTAGATGCGCGAGTGTCTGTGTACCCTTGACCCTTGATTTCACCAATTGCTGTTGGTTATCAGTTGTGTTAGCACGGAGGAAATCGAGAAGAGTCTTGGTTGTGAGATTACTATCGTGTGCGTGTGTGGGGCACCGATCTAAGCCGTGATTTGGGTTGCTGTCCCTCTATCGGGACAATTATGCCCTCGCTTGACCTTTGTAAGATTGTGTAGATACCCTGTTAGTTGACTGTCACTCTGCTTTAAAGAGTTGCCCACGAAAGCCATCCTATGACCCTATCTGATGCTCCGAGCCATCCATCCTGACTTCCATTTGGCCCCCTTTTACCCCTCTCTCCGACATCAGAATTGGGATGGTGAACCCGATAGTTTTTAGTTTTCTGACACGCTTGTTTTTGACTATGGCTTTAATCTGGTTATTACCCTACGCGTATAAAACTACCCACTTTAAGGGTAATGCGGTTAGTAGATGTTTCTGTGAACATAACGGTTTCGTGTTTAGTATAGTGTAAGTACCAATACATACGTTTGTTTTGTTGCAGTAACCGGGGTAAGTCTTTTGACATTTTTATCTTAAATGATATTTCACTTTTGTTATTGAACATTTCCGCATACATAAAAACACACTGTGGTTACGAGATATTTGTGGTAGTTCGAGAAATATCTTAAATTACATGAACCAAGTTATTTTTAAATTGTAATTTTCGGTACCTAAAGTTTAGGTAGTGAATTTAAATTGCGGAAACGACGTTGACTGGTAAATTCAAAGTTGATTGATTAATCTGTTTAAAATGTTTCGTTGTCTGTAATGATTTAACGTTCGTTTACGCGTAAAAAAAAAATTGCTTAACGGTTTATTGATTCTACATTTTTGAGGGTTTAGTTACGGCGAAGTTATTTTGAATTAAACTTTTGTAAGCGTGCTTGTAAAGCGTAACTTGTGATTTTTGGTAATACGCTAGAGGCAAAAGAGATAATTGAAGAATCCGATCGTTAAGTTCATAGTGTAATAGTTGAATTTTTAAATTGCGTTGTTTGATATTATTTGTGTTTTGACTATGCTGGAGTCCGAGTCTTAGTCGTACCTCGAGAAAAATCGGTGTCTGCCTTGTGTAGTCCGTGAGTAGGCGATATGCGGTTGACTCTGGTGGAGGTCGGGTTTCTGAGAAAACCGTAGGGTCAGTTGGACCCGGTGATCACAGGCGTGGTACGCGTATTTGTGGTATTATTGAGTTTGCGCAATTTTGGATTTTGTGTTGACATTAATTGCCATCAAGATATTGAGTTATTGATTAAGGTGATTCAGTGATCTCTGAGTTCTCATTTTGTAATCGGGATTTATTGATTTAAAGTAACTGTAAATTTCGTGAAAAAAATAATTGATATACGTCAAAGGCGGAAATGGACCGGTTGTTCATAATGTGCGGTTTACTGATTTGATTCGTTGAATAAAATTGATTAGACAATGATGTTTTGTGTGCTTGTTAAACAGAACCCAGTTTATTATTTTGAGAAATTACTGCAATTTTTGGAAGTTATGAGAAGTTTTGCATTGCTTAGTGGTAATCGCCAGTATAAATATGCTCACGATCGATTCAGGAAAATGCCAGATCCTAATTCTCCCTCAGAATTTGATAACAATGTAGTATCTGAGGATGAAACAATTAGTCCTTAAGAGTAGAGGCCGAAAGTATTGTGATTCTACATTTTACGTTGATTTAAGTTTATTACTATGTGCCGGTGTGTGTAGTGCTGGTTAAGCGCTGCTCGGTTAAGGGATAGTACTCGGTTATCACCGGTTAAGTGTTAGTGTGTGTGTGTAGCGCTGGTTAAGCGCTACGATTTTGCTTTGCTGGTTAAGCATTGCGGTTTAGTGCTGGTTAAGTACTAGACGGTGTGTGACACTGGTTAAGTGCCACGATTTTGCCTTGCTGGTTAAGCATCGCGGTTGGGCTGAGTGCTGGTTAAGTGCTCAGTGATAAGTAGTGCTGGTTAAGTGCTACGGTTTTGCTGTGCTGGTTAAGCATTGCGTTGTACTGTATAGTTTTTACTGATGGTTGGCTGGTGATAACGCTGTTTGAAATTCAAAATAAATTATAGCAGAACAAACTTTTTGTAAAATGTTACTTTTGGCAATATAATATTTTAAGTTGTTGTTTGTAACAGTGATAATTTCACTGGGCTCACTTGATACCGTAATTTTTCCAAATGGGTCAGGAACGACCGAGCGGTTAAATTTTACTGTGTTTAATTTCGTTTAGATTATCGCTTTTTTAAAACCATCATTTGGTAGAAAGTAAAATTACATTCATGATAATATCGGGAAGATGTTTAAGAGTCAAGTACCTATTGAGTTTGTAAAGTAAGATGACGTAAAAGCGGTAGATTGATTGATTGATTTGGTTATAGATTCGGGGCTAGGAGACTGTACCAATATATCGTAGACGTAGCCTGGTAGAAATTGGTGTTATCTCCTTGAAATGAGATGACCCTGGGTAAGCGGTAGATGGTAGTACGTAGATCGTAGAGTCGCGGTCTGACTCGGGATTCCCATGGGGAAGTCCGCAAAATAAAAGGTTTTGGTGCTCCATACCTTTTGAGCTATTGTGTTGTGATAGCTATTGGCCACAAATGCGATAACAGATGTGAGACTGTAATAAATTCTAAATCGGTCAAAATTATTTTGTTTTGAAAAAGTGTAATGTGATAGTGTAACTCAGTGGTACTGGGACTCGGTAGTCTATTTGGTTATAATGTAGAGGAAAGTGTAAGCCCATTGAACACTATTCAATCAAGTAACTAAGTTGTTATTTGTTTTCTCTGGGGGGCAACGTGGTTATCGTCACTTGGTGAGGGTGGCAAGGTTATCGTCACTGCGAAAGTGGCATGATCTGATGTGGCATGATACGATTTAGGTAGTAGTGACGCCTTGAGAGATCGTCACTGGAGGTGGCATGAGTTACTACCGCTCGATTTAGGTGGTAGTGACGCCTTGAGAGATCGTCACTGGAGGTGGCATGAGTCCTATTGCTCGAATTAGGCGATAGAGACGACCGTAATCGGTAGAGTCGATATGAGCGATTTAGTAGAGCCAGTAGAGTCTTACTTCAAAGTATGTGGTTGAGTGAATAATGGCCATTGGTCAGTTTATAATTAGAAGTAGTTTGTGATTATCCCTAGTAATGATGTAAGCTAAATTATTTGAAAATAAACTTTGAATTACTATGAGAGTTCGTTTGAAGCCCTGTTCCGACTTGTCTAATCAGGATAGGCCGAGTCGAGACAGTCTGATGCAGCAGAATTTAATTCTTGTCAGATTACTACGTCATCAAATGTCACACAGGGACGTGTGACTTGTCAGAGATGGCCGTGTCGCAGAATGAAGTACTAAACGTAAGGTCTTTATCAATCTGAAAGCAACTTAACTATAGTGGTGACACTATGCGGTTGGCAACATCAAATGACATTGTCAAATGTCAATGTCATAGAAGTAGCGGTTGGGAATCGAAATGAACGTTCTTTTTGAATATGGCGTTGGGCGTGTGCACTTGTGAGGTTATCCCTACTTTTGTAACGGTGAAAGTGATTGCAATGGCAGTTGAGAACAGAATCGATCGGGCCGAGTTCGAATGTAGACGCGCGGCAGTGCACTGCAGTAGCTACGAAATAGTATCGTGATTAGTTGATGTTAATTGTTTTAAGTGTTAGCGCGTGCGTGTGACCCGATATGTTTAGATGTGTCCTGAGAGCTAGCTATCCCTTGTTGACCTATGGGCGAGAAGCCTAGTGTTCAGAAGTCTCGTGATGAGGCGCCTAGATGCGCGAGTGTCTGTGTACCCTTGACCCTTGATTTCACCAATTGCTGTTGGTTATCAGTTGTGTTAGCACGGAGGAAATCGAGAAGAGTCTTGGTTGTGAGATTACTATCGTGTGCGTGTGTGGGGCACCGATCTAAGCCGTGATTTGGGTTGCTGTCCCTCTATCGGGACAATTATGCCCTCGCTTGACCTTTGTAAGATTGTGTAAAGATACCCTGTTAGTTGACTGTCACTCTGCTTTAAAGAGTTGCCCACGAAAGCCATCCTATGACCCTATCTGAGGCTCCGAGCCATCCATCCTGACTTCCATTTGGCCCCCTTATACCCCTCTCTCCGACATATATATATATATCTTTATCTATTTTAAACACATACAGTTATGTATTCAAACAAGCATTTGACTGTGGTTTCGCCCGCCTGAACTTCCCGGGGAACAGTGCTTTTTCCGGGATGAAAGGTACCATATGTCCTTCTCAATACTTTTAAATATGTTTATGCGATATTTCAGCAAGATTGGTTCAGTAGAAAATTTATAATATTAGTTGGGATGAGATACATGGGGTTTGTGTTTTTTTACATAATTCAAACATCCAGCAATCCACCACATAATTTAAAAATAAATTCAAATACTCGTTTTGCCGAATGCCAATGTTTATATGACAACCATATATTATAAAGCTTAAATAATTATTATCTTTAAATCAATTTTAACATTATTTAAATTGTTACCTTTAATTTTAGCACAATAGAACACAACACTCCTTGGTCATCCTTGCATGTCAGCAAAGACTAAACATGTGATAGCAGCTAGGTGTATTTAATAACATCGCTATGCTTAACATCCTAATTTGTACTATGTTTATCACAATAAAGATTTCATTCATTCTTAGATTATATGAGACAATTTTTGTACTTACATATATTTATCAGTCGTCTCTATAACTTCCTTAATCTGTGACTGCGAAATGATCACACGCCCGGCACGCGTCCGCTTCGCGGTTTATCTTATTTTTATCTTACCGACCTCACGCGCGTGCGTATGACACTTGCATAGGGTCATAATGACCTCTTACCGAACATGCAATTTATCGTTCAAGCCCCATTGAGCGACAATCACAGAGCGCGGCGCAATGGTTCACTAGTTAAACATTTGTCATACACTCAACAATTTAAAAAATCTATCACGCTATTATTATATTAAAAACTTTAAATACGATTAATATAAATTTGCAAATAAAAGAAAAAAACTCTACAAGTGGTATATAATTTATGACGGTAAAAATACAACTTTTTCTTTATTCAAATTATATTTTTTCCACCCACTTAGTTACAATCACTACGCGTGACATTTCTTTGAGGCTTTCACAGCGCTATATTAACCGATATCTACCATGTAGGCTGGGCTGTAGGTCTGTTTGCCTAAATATTCGCTAAGAAAGAGACGGTTAATGATGTCTTAAAGGAAAACCTCAGCACCCAAGTGGTCACCAGTGGTCGCGTAACGTTATAAGTTTTACTATTCCTTGTGGTAGCTAGGGTAAACGTCTTCGGTAATAAAATTGACCCGTCTCAAATATAACATTTCGTCTCGCAAAATGTATGTGCAGTATAGTCACGGAGTCACAGCGCTAATAATGAAAGCGGGAGACAGAGACATCACCCCAAGAGAGATCTCCAATAACCCGTACCGTAAATACCTGCATACCGCGCGATCCACGCCGCTCATTTGTACTCCGACATTTTAATAATCGCATATTTTTATACGGGTCGTAGCCGATACAGAAATTTGGATATTATTTGAGGGGCAAATTAAAATATTTTAATATCTGTACCTTATTGTATTATTTATGCTTTCTCCCTGAATATACTAAAATGAAAGAAAATTATTGGTCGTCGAAAGGAATCCCACATTTTTATAAGTCATCAACTTCATCTCAGCCACAAGACTTTACTGCTGGATAAAGACCCTCTTATAGATGACCTGATGGCAGTTCGAGCAGAAGTTTTGGAATAACAAACACGTACCTAAAAACGCAGCGTAAGACATCCACCTACCAGATATAGTCCGACAGGAAGACGTTGGATAATATGTCTTACGTAATAGTTTCAAGATGCCTGCGACTTAAATTGTCGTTGTCCGCAGCGTATTTCAAAAAGAAGCTTATGTCGTTCCCAGGGCTCTGAAATTTGGTGTAGAGATAGCTGGAGCCTCCAACTATCTCCACACCAAATTTCAGAATGTTTGTTATGTTCCAGTTTTAAGAGTAATAATAGAGACAGTAAAATTGAAAGTATCTGTCGCAAAAGACCCTAAGTGGCTTTTCCTACATTTTATGAGCCTGAATAAAATGACGAATATAACAATTATATCATTGGAACATATTATTATTAGTCCTAACTGCCCTGACTCTTGTACAGTTGAAGATCTAGGAGTGGCCAACCGACGATAGAGCAATGAACGTAGCTACATATTTACTGGTCAAAAATAATTTAAGAGTCAAACCATTTCGACTTGACAAGAAGAATATTAATTCCTATTTAATATTCATAGATTATGGCAAAGTTGACAAATCAGTCAGCTAGAAAGTCTCCAGAAATCCTTTTTATAGCGCGTAACGGTAACATCGCATCCCGCAGCCAGTGTCTTCAGAATTTTAATTAAATTGTTCATTGGCTCAATTAAATCGATTATTAAAAACGTCGACATTTTCTACTATGTGTAAGAATTGCCTTTTATATTCATTGTAGAGAACATTTGCCTATATAAGAGTATTCATAGGAATAGGAATAGACCTATAAACGTTTTTCACTTTGTTTAGGTATGGATCTTTAGTGCCTTAGTATAAGACAGTGCCTTAGAAAATTGGAAACTATTTTTAAAAATCTACCATTTTTCACTGTACGAGATTGCTTAGTTTCAACTATCTGATTCTGAGATTTGGGCGAATATTTAATTTACAGCTAGTAAACTACCTCTACCTCCTTAAAAATAGGAATATGGCCAATTTTATCGCAGCCTACTGACTCAAAGTGTAAAACTGTTCCATAGTAATGAAGGAATGTCCTGATGATGACCCAGAGATACAAATGATATATTTTAAAAGTCTTATTTGAAAAAGCGACACTGCGTACTTCTTTATTTTTTTTAATCAACTCTTCCCATCAAAATCAACTTCCTAACCAATTTCATTATTTAGTTACACATAGTAAACTTCGCAAAGGCATTCTCGGGACCATAACTTATTTAGACCCGTATCGAATTATGCCACCGTGGCCTATGAGTGCCTATGAGAAATATGCTTCTGAGAATGTGTAAGGAGTAAATATTGTGCTCTATAACGGTTTAAATATCGATGATTTTTCATTTGATAAGATTGCAAACGTCAGAAGAAAGGATGATATTGTATTGGATTACTGTATGGGTATTTGTCGTCAAATTTTGTTTTAACAACAATGATGTAGGTACTTATTCTTTTATTATCGTGTCAATCCCATTGGAAAAGATCGGTCCCATTGGATATCTATGAGGGAGGCCTATGTCCAGCAGTGGATGTTTTGTGGCTGATATTGTGATGATGATGATGATGTACTTATGTAAAAATAAGGATATGTAAAAGTGTTTTAATTTCAAAAAGTGAGAATTCTTTTTTCTTCTAATTTCTAAACTAAAGGATTTTACCAATAATAAAAATGTAAAATCAATATCTAATAGATAACTCAAGGTACGTTATAGTACCCATTTAAATCAATTCTGTGCTCTAGGCAAGAAAAATCTGAGCCGGAAAAAATAGAGCACTCTCTTATTTTATTTTCTTTGCCTGTGGCACGTTCACGTAAAAGAACAGTCGACAAAATGTCAAAACTTTCGTAATGTACATAATGTAGTGGTTATAAAAAAAATACATTTTGTTTGCACCTTTGTTTCTACCACGAGTTTTTTGCCAACGCAATGGTCTAAAGCCATGGTTGGCCGTTGGTATAATTCTACTAGTATTCTATTACTAAAACAAAGTTAGCAAATCAAACCAAACAAACAACAACAATAATAACAAGTGTAACCTACATTTACGGAGATGTACTTAAGTAACTACTAGTTTTCCTGTAATTGCTTGTTAACGATACTACGTATTTCGTACCTCGTTACTGGCTCTGAGAATCGAGAAATTGTCGATAAAGGTCGCTGTTCGAGCAACTGTAGATATATTATACTCTGCTGACGAAGAATTAATTAGGAAGAATAATAATGTGTGGTTTCTGACTTAAGAATAAACCATAAAAGGCGACTTAGTGACAAGTGAAGTTCTAAATTTTCTTGTAGTCCCTTTTTCCAACAAAAACATTCCCAACTTTCCCAATGAGGATGTATAACAGTAATAAAATAAATATATTTGGAGCGCTGGACTTGGAAGCGAACGAAACATATTAAGACAACTTTTAAATCTATATGGATGATATCAATATTGCTCGAAAAGTAGACATTAATGATTTGATAAAAAATATGATCCTATCGTTATAAAAATGGTCAGTTTATTTAATGGAACTGTACCTACATATTGTACCGACAGATACGAATTAAAGGCAATTAGCAATGGCTATAAATTGCCTTATTGGTCTCATTGCTGGCTCCCAGGGGCGTCATCGATGCTAAATTTATTGCTTTTCTTACGCTTGTTTGTAATTTAAGACATCAGAAGAGATAATTTTGTATCTTTATCTTAGTAGATAGTTTTGAAGATTTGTATCCAACAAGGGGTTATAATGGAATACCTACTATACCTTATATTTTTTGACATTATAAAATAATAAAACAATATAAGGAAACACCATCTAATTTGTCATTTATTGATATAAAATTATTAAACTCAATTTAATATTTTATATTTTTATATTAATTAGTTAAAATTTTTAGAAAAGACATATTGATATTTGTATCTATGAAGAAAAACTCTAATTAATTTACAAGACAATTACAATAACTTAAAAAAAAATCTAAAGACAAATAATACTAAATAAAAATAAAAGAAAAACAAAAATACTTACCAAAAATCATAGAAAAGGTCCATGTGGCAATGCTGGCAGCATTTCCTCGTTGGATTGCCAAACTTATTCGTTGGCCGAGGAAAGCGCCAGCTCTTCGGTCTCCCGTCGCATCAATAAGCCTCTTCGAAATATCTTTGAAGAGGCCCATTGCTGCGGGGCCCCACGGACCCAGAGTCTCGACACCGAATGGCATAAAAATGTATTCGGCGCCGAGACCGCTATATTTGTTAATTTATTTAATATTATTTATATATAAACTTATAACAAAAATAAAACTAAAATTAAATCTACTCTTAATTTAAGTAAAAAATCTCAATTAAATTAAAGTTTAAATTAAATTACTAACTTACACCTTCATATTAAAAAATATACCCTTACCCAAAAAGCTTATCCAACCAATAAAAATTTATTACCGTGACCATACTGTTTTTTTTACTCGGTTTTACTTTTTGCCCAACCAAAAATCCTAACTTAAGTTTCTCTATAAATTGTTTTTTTTAAGATGTAGGTACAGACGGAAATATTCTTCATTGTTTTGAACAACAGTTAAAATTACAAAAATCCCGCCAAAAAGTAAATACTAAAGCCATTCCAGATTCAAATTCTTCACAATTCCGTGACACAAATCTTGAGTGCGCAAACCGTTCCTTATTGGCATATTAAACGGCAATAACTTAGCATATACAATTTGAATATGTCAAAACGTCGATAAGAAGTTCAGAACACATGTTAGCGTTGTGGAAACTTTAAATGTGGGTAAGGAGCGATCAATCACCAACAATGGCAGAGCCAGTAGCACCCGGGGGAAAAAAGTTGAACGGGTGTTGCTGATTTATCGGCGTTGTTAGAATTATCGCCATTTGCAACTCTTGCCGCGCTAGAACAAATTGAGATAACGAGCTTGGGCTGGTTGCTGGTGTTTGATTTGAAGATATCAATAACGAGTAGGTACTTAGTACATAAGTATCTTAAACTTAACCAAACCAGAAATTATATAAGTACATACATTATAGAAATGTTTATTAGGAAAAGTTCGCCAAGCACATCTGACAACTGCCAACTTATTTGTAAGTACTGATGAATTTTTTTTTTTACAAAATAATGTATAATTAAAATCAAAAAATAAAATTCTATATACAATTGATTTGAGCAGAATTATTTCAGTACTTATAAATTAAATTCTATATACATTACTGGGCATTGATTTGAGCTGAATTATTTCAGTACTTATATTAATTGACATTGTAGATACTTACTGCCAATATCGCAATTAGTGATAAACTAAACTAATTTTATTATCATCATTGATCTACACAGTCATAAATTACCGTATTTATCCAACGACGGAGCCTCAATCGCTACGGGCGACGACAGATGACACCCAGGGGACTTCTAACATCGCTGTAGTTCGCCGTGAGTTCAGGCTCACCCTGCAAACTTTACAGTTTTACTTCGGGAAGATATAAAGTTCTACATTAACGCAACTATATTTCCGGGTGTTAAATAAAAGGCTGGATGATAGAAAAACAGCAGTAGGCGTAGATGATTTAATTTTGTCTCAGAAATAACCTATCGCCTATCGCACGCATCCTTCGCGCCAAATTTCAATTTATAAAAACATTAAGTTAATCAAAGGGAGGTCCCAACGACATTAATACGATACTGATCGTAAAACACGCAATCACAAACATTTTCACCGTAATAAACCGTCTAACCGTAATCAGCGGTTCGACCCTTCGAGTGAGGCCATACCAACTATTACACTTCATGGCTCTCGGTGTGACGGTGTCGGCAACTAAACTACTCCGCTATTATCTTAAAGTTAACCCAGCCGTTTACGATCCTTATTTGTGGTGGAGACTGCAACTTGAATGGCTCGGTAAGGCTTTATTCACACGTTAACGAGACATTTAGTCTACTAAACTAGAGCATCGAAGTAGTTAAAAGCGACTAAGCGACTCTATCTAATTGTGAAAAGTTTGCGATTACTTTCGTCCGTAAAGATTTATGAGACGATATATGGTTTTATAAAGAGTTAAACTGACCAGGAATTCTTTCTTGTGAAAACTTTGAGATAAATGTAAGTATAAAGCAATAGTACCTGATCATTTTACACCTTTCTCGAGATTTATTCACTCTCCCAGAGTTTGACTAAGTTACTTCTTTCACTAGCAACGTCGTTCCCAAGAACGGTTGACATAGAGACCAAGGGCCCAAGTTCACTTCACCGATTTGCTCCAATTTTTTTCAATGAGTTTAGTCAATTCACAATCGAAAAATTTAATCGATCGATGCGTTCGATTGAAACCAGAAACCGTGATAAACCTTTGAAAAAAATTGGAGAAAGTCGGTGAGGTAAACTTTGATTGCGCGAGAATCGGGCCCCAAATCATTTAACCCAATTTTATACAGTTTAGGTTACAACCGGGAAAACGCAATGATTATTGTGTGTGAACACGTTACATAGGTCGCTTGGTAATAACTACGGGTCTGCATTGGCAGTAACGTCTCGGAATGAGATGCGACGCCGATGGCCGATTTGCGTCGCCACGACTCGCCGCCGTTTGCCGCCGTCGCATAGCATCCGTCCTTTATTGACCCATTACAAGGATGTCCGCTTCGATTAACACTGTAGCCAGTTGCCGAACAAAGTATTTTAGATTATGTTACACATTTTAGTTTCATTGAGATTATAGTTGGATCAGGCTGAACCCGTTAGAACCTACTACTTTTTGTGCTATTTTCTTTGGGGCTAATACTGATACTGATTATAAATAAACAACGAATATCTCTACGAGGTCTATAAATGCTCGTATTTATACCTATTTAATTATTTTGATATCAAAAATCGGGCGAAGCAAAACACACTTTCTCCAGATTTTTTTCACTTGATTTAAAACTAAACTTTGTCAATCCTAATAGAGTTTCAGCATATATGCTGAAACTCTATTAGGATTGACAAAGTTTAATTGTCAAATGTCAAATAGATGTTTAAAAACTCAATAAATAGGAACATTTAATGTAAATTTATGTCTTAAAAAATTATGTAGGAGTTTACACAAAAAATTCAGGTTTTCTCAAAATATCATCCACAATGTTTGTTCTTAATAAACTTCCCAAACTGTGCACAAAATGTATCACAATGCCTGCAAGGCAGTTCACAGTGTCAGTCATAGGAGGCGCAAGCGATATTGGACAAACGTTATGTATGATGTTGAGGGCTCAACCGACCGTATCAAGACTAATAGTTTACGACAAGAAGGAGGCAACTAATGGTATCCTGATGGATTTGTCTCACATACCTACAGAAGCTTGCCTCAAGGGTTACGTTGGAGAAGAAACATTAGACAGGGCATTGAAAGACGTAGACCTTGTGTTAGCAGTTGGCGAGGTGCCGGATTCTAAAACATTGTCAAAAACTAAATGTGCAGCTAAAAATATGGATATGGTCAAAACTCTTGCGAACAAAATAGCAAAAATGAATTCAATGCCATTCGTAGGTATCGCTGCAGATCCTCTGAATGTTCTTGTACCGATGGCATCGGAGATATTGTATCAGCACGAGGTGTACGATCCGAAAAAACTGTTTGGGGTGACAACTATAGATTCGCTCAGAGCGCAGTCCTTATACGCATATCATAATCAGTGGAATCCACGCGAGTGTGTCGTTCCTGTAATTGGAGGACATACGAAAAACTCAATCATCCCACTGTTCTCTCAAGCCAAGCCATACTGCGATCTAAGCAACAAGTCAATACATGAACTGGTCACAAAGATCCGGCGATCCGGAGACATAGTCACGGCGGCGAAAAAAGGCCGATCTCCCACTTTATCCATGGCATACAGCATACTTATTTTTGCTCGTGGCGTTTTGGATGCTTTAGGCGGAGGAGTGCCAAAAGTGAACGCGTTTATTGAAAATAATGATTTCGGCACAGGATTTTTTGGGGGACTCGTGTCAATAGACGATAAAGGCACAGTTGCAATGCAACGGTTTTCTCACTTATCACAGTACGAGTGTCATTTACTGGAACGCAGTATTGAACATATTAGGAAGGATGTGATAAAAGGGAAAAAACTTTTGGATTTGACATATGTTTGACTCACGATTAATTGCATACATTAATCATCTTACTTTTTATATGATATTCAGCACGTCCATATAAAATAAAAAAGGCATTATTATTTACATCATCCTGGTTTATTATACAAAATAATGTAAAGAATTAACAACCGAGGACAACTTAATCATATCACAGAGAACTCTAACTCATCAAAATCATTTTTCCTCAACGATTAAAGGAAACTAGACAGAAATAATACAATCTACAACTACACATAATCACTGACGCAGATCGGTTGATGTGCTACTCCCTGAAATAAAAAATACAGAAGAAAAAGTAACCGATTCATACATCTATTGTCTAATTACCCAGCGTGCTCCTGAGCTGATGAGTGGTGCAAAGGAGCGATATAGATAACTATTTATTTTTTTATTACAAAACCATAGCTTATGTTCATTTCGGACGTAATGGCTGGTAGAAATTACTATTGTCTGCGTAGATATGTTTATAAAATATGATTTATTCTAACTCTCGCCCCACCGGCAAGGATATCGACATGAGATGATTGAACGGATCAGGCGTCTGAAGTTCGCAACAATAAAAGGCACATCTCCCGATCTACAATTGATGCACAATGCACATACTAATACTTACAACTAGAGATACTAGAATAAAACAATACTGAACACCTCATTTTTGGCTAGCCATTTGATCATTAATATTAACTATTTGTACTTCTTTCAAATACGGCTTTTTTCTTTAAATAAAATAAGCAGGTAATTTTGTAAAAAAA
Organism: Apomyelois bistriatella; assembly: GCA_947044815.1. Lineage (NCBI taxonomy): Eukaryota > Metazoa > Arthropoda > Insecta > Lepidoptera > Pyralidae > Apomyelois > Apomyelois bistriatella. The sequence goes on from OX345693.1 coordinate 9,175,782, forward strand.
AATCAATGATATGAATAATTTACATCTTGATCCACTCTTCATTTTATTGTTTTCAATAAATGGACGCTACTAATTATAGTTCTGTTATTAGAATAATATAATATAGTAATCAAATAAACATATATCCAATTCCCGGTTCTGTATGTCTGTGAAATATTTCCTGAAAATTCTCATCATCAGTATCGGATGCCATTACCACAAAATAAGTAAATAATAATGACTCTATAATTGGCTGAAGTAAAACGAAATATGCCTTTGGAATAAAAGATCTGACTTCGAATGTCAACGGCGCAATCGAACGATAAAATTTCATATTTATCCGGCGTTAATTTTTATAAGTCAAGTTATAAGTACTTACTTACGAAGTTACTTTAAGTGCTTCCTCTACCAGTTCATGCAAACTACTGGCGACCGGCGTCCACCCATAAACTGGTAGCGTAAGCACGCAAAGTAACTTAGTAAAAGTAACAGCTTTTAATTGTCATGTGTGATACTTTGCACTAGATTAAATTTAGTACACGTTTGTTTTGTTTGCAAACATGATACCATCAACAAATGGCGAGAAATATATATGTCATTCATAGCGCGGTGGGTACATACACGTGCAGTTTTGCTCATGCGTTAGTGGCCGGAACCTCCGCGTATGTTTATGAAATAACTGTTATGAGCGAGATGTAAGAGTTTCGGCTGAAATGTACTATAAATATAGTAAATTCAAACATTTTCACACATAAGGTTATGTGGAGTTGAATCGAATTTAGCCGATGCGACTTATAAAAATGTTATTATGGTAATTAAAATAGGTACATGTAAAATAAACACCAAATTAAACACAATAATACTGAACTTGAAAAAATTGATTAACCAATTTTTGCCAAAAATGTAGAATACAGATTTTTTCTACCTCTATAAAAGTGATATGATCAACAAATGATTAATACATTAAAAGTGAGAAAATACAATTCAGATCAAAATATAATGTCCATTAATTTAATTTCAGTGTTATACAATAAAAAAAAGAAACAATTAAACTTCTTTGTCTAATGATTAAAAAATGATTAAATCACAAAACTTTTGGAAGTAGGTACTTATAAATTGTTATTTTCTAAGTAATTATATAAAACTTGTAAAATATCAACTAGTGGCACAAATAGTATTTTCGCTAAACCTAACCTATAACGATGAAGATCTTCAAAACCATACAATCAACATATTTATACACCATGACTTTATATACAGGACGCCCGCAGACACATTAAATCTGTAACAATCAAACTTATATTGTGATAAAAATATAAATTTTTTTTTTTTTTTTCCAAATTCATGTACACAGAAAAATATACAAAAGAAAAAGAACATAGAATAAAGAACATTAGTACAAGGGTGCTGCTTATTTCTAAAGAAATCTCTTCCAGCAGACCCAAGAGAGGAAACGAGAAGAAAAGGTAACAGGCGTGTACTAGAATATTATAATATAATAAACATACATACATAAGTACATACATACTTAAATAAATATATATACCATATAAATACAAATATACTTACTTAGACTAAATATACATTTATTATGCTAAAGAAAGATAATAATCCTTTATGCGTTTCTTGAAAACAGAGATAGATTTTGAGTCTCGTATGTCGGCTGGCAATGAATTCCACAACCTAACAGCATGGACCGAAAAGGAATAGGAGTAAGTATCGGAACGATGAGTAGGGAATTTGAGAAGGGTTCTAAGGTGGGAACGGCAAGGTATATCCGCAGGACGGGCGAAGGAGAAGCGCTCCTTAAGATATGAAGGATAGGTGGGGTTGTATAGGATATTAAATAGTAGGCAAAGAATTCTAGTGTTTCTGCGAAAACGAATGGGGAGCCACTTGAGTTGTCTGCGGAAGTCGGAAACGTGGTCATATTTTTTCAAACCATAAATGAAACGGATACATAAGTTTTGCAGATGTTCAAACTTATTTAAGAGCTCTTCTGTAGCGTCCAAGTAACAGGCATCAGCGTAGTCCAGGATTGGAAGTATAAGAGCCTGGGATAAAGTTATCTTTGTTTCCAAAGGTAAGAAATTTTGAAGGCGTTTTAAATTATGAATGGTAAAGTGTACTCTGCGACTTACCTCGGAAACTTGTGCTGACCAACTTAAGGTGCAGTCAATGATGACACCCAGGTTTTTGGCTGTCTCGATAAAAGAAATCACGGTACCGTCCAAAATGAGTGGAGGAACCGCCTTTAAATCAATAGAATTACGCCAGTAACTACTGCCAATAGTTATAGCCTGCGACTTATTTGAATTCACAAGTAAACCAAAAGACTTAGCCCAATCACTTAAATTGCTCAGATCGTTGTTTATAGCAGCAATGGCTGCATCAACGTCCTCAGGTAAACAATGACGATAAAGCTGCAAATCATCCGCATAGAGGTGGTAACTAGAAGAAAGAATGTGAGTGACAGTATTAATAAAGACAGAAAAGAGTAGTGGAGAGAGTACACCGCCCTGCGGCACACCTGCACTTAGATCACACCAATCAGAAAATTTATCTTCGAGGCGGACACATTGCGAGCGATCCCGGAGATAGGAATTAAACCAAGAAAGTGTAGTAGGGGAAACTTTAATAGACTCAAGAATACCTAGAAGAATATCGAAATCAACAGAGTTAAAGGCACTGCTGAAATCAAGTAGAACTAGTATGGTAAGACATTTGGATTCGATAGCCCATCGAATATCATCAGTAACATTAAGCAGTGCAGTAATTGTACTGTGACCTGTCCGGAAACCCGATTGATATTGACTGATCAAATTATTACGAGAAAGAAAAGCAGAAAGTTGACTGTAAACAATTAGCTCAAGAACTTTTGAGAGAAAAGGTAATATGGAGATATAAATTGTAATTAATTCCTATAAACATACATCTCCGACCTGAGCTTAAATTAAATTATGTAGTCAACCCGGCAAACATTGGTTTGGCTAGAGGTACAAAACCGAAATGGCTGACAAGAGAATTATCAATTAAGATTGTCATGTTATCTTATGTTTTTATCATAATTATATTTATTACTAGCTGTTGCCCGCGGCTCCGCCCGCGTGGGAGTCGGTTATATCGCGCCCAAAAGTAGCCTATGTTTGACCTCAGGTCGTTAACTACATCCCTACCAAATTTCATCACAATCGGTCCAGCAGTTTAGCCGTGAAGAGGTGACAGACAGACAGACAGACAGACAGACAGACAGACAGACAGACAGACAGACAGACTTTCGCATTTATAATATTAGTATGGAAGTATGGATATACATATATATATTCCATCCATCATATTATATATCATTTATCCATTTATTTAGTAGTTTAGTGAGTTGTAAACCTCGCGAGTCAGTTTTATACCCTAACAAATTTAAAAAAAATTAAGGACGACTTTTAATGATAATCTCATTTGAGGAGCTCAATAGCCTAGCGGCTTTTAAGTAACTATCATGCGTGTCAAGCGAAAGCTAGCGCTCCTACATGCTTTCCAAAGAACAACAATAATAGCATTAGAAAAGGAAAGAAAACAACATAGGATTTTAAGAACTTCGAGCATACTGTAGTAAGAAAATATGTTTTTGATACACATACATAGACATTACAAAATACAGTTGTTTATTCTTTTGTAGCTTACATTTAGAAGCGGAATGCGCTGGAGAACCTGGTTTGAGGTTTTTAGGTTTTTTGACTAGAATTATATATATCTGAATAGAACCGGATAAGTATCACATCAGCTACCATACCACCACTGCTGGAAATTACTGGATTCAGAGTGGGCCACGTTGAATCACATTCAGCGTTTTCCTGCTACCTTAATAATGTCATCGGACCATCAGGTAGGTGGATATCCCACCCTGACATGAAATAGACCTTTAAATAGAAAAATGCTTACCATAAACTTCATTCTTCATTACTTTTACTTAACTCGCTGCCAGTGTCGCTGATAGACGTGGAGCGTATACTAATGGAGGTTTCCTTAAACTGGCCAATGAAATCGAGCAGTTTTTGAAGGTTTCTTTGAGTCTTTATCTGATTTGCGAGTAGCCGCCTCTTTTCTTCGTTGTGCTCCTTCAAGTTTGCCGTCAACGAAGCCGCTCTCGCTTCTAATTTACGAAGCTCTACGCATAGCTCTATGTTTTTCTCTTGTAAGCGTTTACGCTCAGCGAGTTTGTCTGTAATATGAAAACGAAATCGATATATAAATTTATTTTATAGAGCTTATTATTTCATTGATTTACTGTTGGTAACTAAAAAAATAACTTTTTGCTAATTGCGATTAAATATTTTGGACTGTTTCTCGATGAGACTATTGGATTTTAAATATAACATAGTTCTCACAGTGACATTGACTTTATTGCACATCCTCATTTTATAATTTAAGACTACTTTTAACCGAAATTTTTTTCATCAAATTATTCCTCGCGTAGCGACACGACGCTAACGACAGCAGCGGCCCTCCGACCCGCAGCCCGTGTGTTGTCACACACACACACACACACACACACACACACACGTCACCTCTAAACAAGCAGGCGTGGTCGACGTCGCCAGCACACACGGCGGGCTCGGGCAGCGGCTCGCGGCAGCGGCAGCAGCGGCCCTCCGACCCGCAGCCCGTGTGTTGTCACACACACACACACACACACACACACACACACACACACACACACACACACACACACACACACACACACACACACACACGTCACCTCTAAACAAGCAGGCGTGGTCGACGTCGCCAGCACACACGGCGGGCTCGGGCAGCGGCTCGCGGCAGCGGCAGCAGCGGCCCTCCGACCCGCAGCCCGTGTGTTGTCACACACACACACACACACACACACACACGTCACCTCTAAACAAGCAGGCGTGGTCGACGTCGCCAGCACACACGGCGGGCTCGGGCAGCGGCTCGCGGCAGCGGCAGCAGCGGCCCTCCGACCCGCAGCCCGTGTGTTGTCACACACACACACACACACACACACACACGTCACCTCTAAACAAGCAGGCGTGGTCGACGTCGCCAGCACACACGGCGGGCTCGGGCAGCGGCTCGCGGCAGCGGCAGCAGCGGCCCTCCGACCCGCAGCCCGTGTGTTGTCACACACACACACACACACACACACACACACACACGTCACCTCTAAACAAGCAGGCGTGGTCGACGTCGCCAGCACACACGGCGGGCTCGGGCAGCGGCTCGCGGCAGCGGCAGCAGCGGCCCTCCGACCCGCAGCCCGTGTGTTGTCACACACACACACACACACACACACACACACACACGTCACCTCTAAACAAGCAGGCGTGGTCGACGTCGCCAGCACACACGGCGGGCTCGGGCAGCGGCTCGCGGCAGCGGCAGCAGCGGCCCTCCGACCCGCAGCCCGTGTGTTGTCACACACACACACACACACACACACACACGTCACCTCTAAACAAGCAGGCGTGGTCGACGTCGCCAGCACACACGGCGGGCTCGGGCAGCGGCTCGCGGCAGCGGCAGCAGCGGCCCTCCGACCCGCAGCCCGTGTGTTGTCACACACACACACACACACACACACACACACACACGTCACCTCTAAACAAGCAGGCGTGGTCGACGTCGCCAGCACACACGGCGGGCTCGGGCAGCGGCTCGCGGCAGCGGCAGCAGCGGCCCTCCGACCCGCAGCCCGTGTGTTGTCACACACACACACACACACACACACACACACACACGTCACCTCTAAACAAGCAGGCGTGGTCGACGTCGCCAGCACACACGGCGGGCTCGGGCAGCGGCTCGCGGCAGCGGCAGCAGCGGCCCTCCGACCCGCAGCCCGTGTGTTGCCACACCAGACAACCCGAACACCACACCAGTAGGGACAGCACATCTGACAAATACAAAAAGACCTCGTCAGACATAACATTAAATCTAAAATTTGAAAAATACCCACGACACCTTTTCTTTTTAGTGGTGACGGTCGACTGATTTACCCCCCCACATATTATTTGCAGACATAAGGTATTTTCCCCACTTACACCCCCAGAGCTTTGTAACAGCTCAACCGTTTTTTATTAAACATATTATTTTGTAATGTGCATGTGATGCGTTTTCATTTCAGACCCCACTCAAGTATACTTGCAGACATTCGGTTGTTCTTCCCCACTTTCACCCCCACAACTTCTAAACGGCTCAACCGATTTTCATCAAACATGTCTTAAGAACACTCGCACATAAGTCACCTTTAATACGAAAAAAACTAAATTGAAATCTATGATGCCAGAGACAGACAGACAGACGGACACGTCAAACACACTTATCGACGCGGAATCGGATTATGCCGAGTGTGTATCAATTGGGTATGCTAAATTTTTTTAACACACTAAAATACGAAAACCATTTCGAGATATTTTGATTTCATACCATATTTGTGTATTTTCGACAAGAAAAGTACATTGATTGCGGTAAAATATTCAAAAATGCCGTAGAAGTTGTAACATTCATACGACACCTAAATGACGTCATTACGCAAATAAAGCTGCGTGTATACGCTTTAATTCGTATCCTAAGTGTGTGCGTGTCCACACTTGTGGATTCCGACTAGGATTACGACCGTAAAAACGGACTAATTAAAAAAAAACCTATGATCTTTCAATGTCATGTCAAGTCAATCGACTGATTTTGATTTGATGTTTCGGAGTAGTTGGCGCGATAAGACGTGTTTCTAGTGGTTTACCACCATCCCTTAAAACCATGCTAGAACGATTGAGTAAGGGAGATGTCGCCTTACGTCATGTATTGCGCTGTCTCGCTAACTCACTGGAACTTGCATGGTTTTTAGAGATGATAGTAGGCCATCTGGGGGGTTACCACCATCTCTAAAAGCTAACATCCCTAAAATCTTGCATGGTTTTAAGAGACTATAGTAACCCCCCTGGTGGCCTACTACCATCTATCCAGTTGTCTATCCAGTGAGTAGGCGAGATGTCGCCTTACAAGATGTATTGCGCTGTCTCGCTTACTCACTGGATCTTGCATGGTTTTAAGAGATGGTATTAAGCCACCTGACTCTGACTATAGACTTACTTGACTGGGATAGATTACTGACTTGACGTTTTAGACTTGACTAAAGTAGGACTGACAAAGATTAAAATTTCAAGAAAGGCCTTAATGGACTTGTTTCCAGGGCCGTAAAATTATTGTAAAATAGAAGGCACGTTCGTTTTTATTGTGACCACACTGAGGTACTATACTTTATAATGGTAACATCGTCTATTAAAATGACGTCATCAGTCTCGGTGCGGCGTTCGTACTAAGTGGTCGCGTGTCAGTGCTTATTGGAATCTTGTGAAATCACAACCGGCCGGGCGTCGAACCGGTAGGTTCGAGCTCGACCGCGTAACTATGGAGGGAGTAAACAATAGCAGTGACATGGATGAAATACTTGAAGTAGAGGTAGAAGTACATCAACAATCTTCCGCTGGATTATTAAATATGAATGAGAGTTTTCGAAGCGAAATAGAAGAGAAAGATACAATAAAAAGAAGTCGAGAAGAGAATGACGAGACAGAGTGGACAACTGTTAATAGAAGTACCAAGAAACTGAAAGAAAATACCGATATCCAAATATATATATCTCATAATGAAAAGTTACCAAAACAATTTGCACTTGCAAAAATACTGAAAGAACAGGGTATATCCGACATAGCCAGAGTAAAGTACCTAAACCCCTATAAAGTACGAGCAGACTTTACAAGTGAGCTGAGCGCTGAAAAACTTGAAAATTGCGAGTCTTTAATTCAGAAAGGATGGAAAATGCAAAAGGCAATGGAAAGAAATTATTCATATGGTGTTATAAAAGATGTTGATATCGAACTATCAGATGAAGAGATAATGCAATCTATCTATTGTTATGCACCCGCGGTGGTATCTTCACTCATGCGTCTGAAACGCCGGGGCGACGATGGCTGGGTTCCGAGTGAATCTGTTAGACTTTGTTTTAAAGGCTCTGTACTACCTCGTCAGATAGCGGTAGATGGCTTGAATATAAAGGTTGAACCGTACATATTCCCAGTTTCTCAATGCTCAAGATGTTGGAAGTTGGGACATATGACAAAAAAATGCACAGCAACTAAAAATGTATGCCCTAAATGTGGTGCAAATCATGATAATTGCGAGACGAAAAACTTTAAATGTATAAACTGTGGAGGTAATCATATGGCGCTCTCAAGAACATGCCCCAACTTTATAAAAGAAAAGAGATTACGTGAAATTATGGCTGAGTTCAATTGCACCTACAGGAAAGCACTACTTATTTATGTTGCGCCAAGCTCCCCTATACAGGAAATAAAACCTACTATTAATACTCCTATGCAAACTGTTCCGACAAACTCTTTTGAGACTCCAACTTATACGCATTTATATTCCAGTAGCATGCCAAAATTTTCTGAAATAGTAAAAATTGAGAAAAAGCCACAGGACAATATACGCACGCCGAAAAAATATAAAAAACCAAAAAAAAAAGACGATACAGGCTTTTGGGACGAGTCCGATAATTCGCATCAAGTAACTTTTGAAAACCCGGAGAATCCTAGCACGGAATCCCCCCCTAAAGATGTGAAATTTAGTGAATTGTTATGTAGGTTGAAGGAAATTATATTTCTAAGAAGTGATCCTATACAGTCTAAAGTGAAAAAAGTGCTCAAGTGTTGCATTGAATGGTGTATTTTATTAGTTGTGGATAACATTGCTGATTGGCCCCTATTAAAAATGTTGTTAGAATACTTTACTATAAATGATTATGATTAAGTTAAAAAAATTGAATATTTTGCAATGGAACTCTCAAAGTCTTAGACCTAAACTCGTCGCATTTGAATCCTTACTGCTTCAGGAAGGGATACACATTGCTGCTTTATGTGAAACATGGTTAGATCCGAATACAAGCTTAAGAATTAGTAACTATAATGTATTTCGCCAGGACAGAGATGACTCATACGGCGGAGTGGCAATTTTCACCCACAAGTCTATTGACGCACACATTTGCAGTGTACAAGGTATTTCTTCGGCGATAGAAGTTATTCATGTTAAGGTAAACAACTGTGATAAGCTTGAGAATATAATTGCTATTTATTGTTCCCCCTCAGAGCATACCTCTAAAAGTGATTGGGATACTCTTTTTTCTTTGGTGAGTAGTAAAACGTTAGTTTTAGGTGATTTTAATGGACATCATTCAAATTGGTCATCAAAAACAGATAGCAGAGGAATTCAAATTTTTGATTCAATTATTGATCACTCTTATATAAGCTTGAATGATAATAGTTCTACCCGGGTTAAATTGGTTAATGGCTCTTTACATAAAACGTCTCCTGATATCTCCACTGCTTCGTTAGATATAGCAATGACTTTCTCTTGGACCATTTTGAATGAGACACTAGGTAGTGATCACAATGTCATTAAAATATCCTCCGAATTAAAAAATACGGTCAAACCGATTAACAAAAGAAATTTTAAAAAAGCCGACTGGGAATCTTACACAAATTCATTACAATCTATGTTTTCGGATTTTATAATGCCTGAAAATTTACAAACGGCATACGATCAGTTTATTAGTTGTTTAAACTCAGCTGCGGACACTCATATTCCTGTTACAAAAATAAATAGAAACCCATCTAGCTCGTTTACACCTAAACCTTATTGGAACCCCAACTTATCAAAAGTAGTTGCGGAACGTAGATTAGCTCTTGCGAAATTTAGACGGAACCCCATACCTAGTAATTTAGATATACTTAATGAAAAAATTCAATGTGCACAGAGAACTATTCGTAACGCTGCAAAGGAATCGTGGCATCAGTTTTGTTCCTCCTTTGATCATAGTACTACACAGTCTGAATTGTGGAATAAAATGAAATGGTTCAAAGGGTATAGTACAAATAAACAATGTGTTGAGGAAAGTAGTGCTAGAGATTTACTTAATAACCTTTGCCCTGATTATGCTTGTTCAGATAATCCTATTTTTATGTCTTCCAATACAAAATTAGAATCTCCTATTTTAATGCAGGAATTATTAAGTTGTATACGCCCAGCAGATACAGCTCCAGGCGGGGATAATATTTCTTACTCAATGTTAAAATACCTACCAGAGAATGGGAAAAAAATATTACTAGTTTTATATAATAGTTTTTTCCAGTATGGATTTGTTCCGAAACAGTGGCGTGAAATTATTATTAAACCAATACCTAAACCGGGAAGAGATCCACAATCTGCTGGTTCCCTACGCCCGATATCACTAATATCCTGTCTGTGCAAGGTTTTTCATAATATCCTGGCTAGAAGATTAGAATGGTATGTAGAAAAAAACGATATGCTATCTGATAGTACAACTGGATTTAGGAAGTGCCGATCTACACTTGATAATCTCACTAGCCTTGTTTTAAGAATTCAAATAGGTTTTAGTAAAAAACAATTTACTTTAGCTTCTTTTATAGATATAGATAACGCATATAATAATATAGACGTCACATTTTTAACGAAAGTTTTAGACGACATCGGAGTGGGAGCTAAAATGTGTTCCTATATATGGCAATTTCTATGTGAACGGTCTCTTAAGATACAAACTGGAAATAGTTTTCTTAGCAGAAATACACAGAGAGGCCTTGCTCAGGGAGACCCTATGTCCCCACTACTGTTTAACATAGCCACTATGTACATTAGCAAGTCTATAGATAATGTTTTTATTTCTCAATACGCCGATGACTATGTTCTATATATTACAAGTGATAATATATCACACGCCTACAATGAATTACAATGTTCACTAAATGAGTTGGTAAGACTTTTATGCGAACTAGGACTTGAGATATCCCCATTAAAAAGTAAAGTTTGCTTATTTAAACGTGGCCGCTTGCCGGATAATACAGGTCTGGAATTAAAAATTGAAAATAACTCTTTGGATACAGTAGATTCTTTCAAATATCTTGGAGTCTGGCTAGATAAATCACTCAGGTGGGCTAAACATATAAATGAAGTTAGAGAAAAATCATTAAAATATTTAAACGTCTTAAAAGTTTTAACTGGACCTGGGTGGGGGGTTCATCCTACTCATTTACGACGATTATACTTATCAGTGATTCGAAGTAGACTTGATTACGCTAGCTTTATTTATGACGAAAGTTGTAAAACTCATTTAAATAAATTAGATAAAATACAAAATCAGTGTTTGAGAATTATAGGTGGTTATGTTAGATCGACAGCTATACATGTGATGGAGTGTGATCTTTATATACAACCATTACATGTTCGCAGATATTTTTTAGCTGGTAAATATTACCTTAAATCTAAATCAATTAGGATAAACGATTTAAATCAGTTGTTGAATAATCTATATTATATGTGCGTAAGCGGACGTTGGAGGCGTAGGAAAAAACCTTTGCTCAATAAAATCCATGAAACTCTAAAAGGAAAGGAATTGACAATTAGTAATCAAGTAGATATGTATACTCTGGACATCTGGGTCAGCGGGGTGAACCTTTCTGAAGTAGTAAGGATTCATATACCAGAAGTTGATAAATCAAAAGGATCTTATTGTTCAATTTATTTAAATCAGATATGTTCAAAATTTATAAATGATAGCTACTCAGATTGCTATGAAATTTTTACCGATGGGTCAATAGACGGAGAGAATGTCGGTTTAGGCTTATTTGATCCACAAATGAATAATCGTATAAAATTAAAAATACAATGTAAAATTTCTATAATGCATACTGAATTGTTAGCTATATATGAGGCGCTGTCTTATATTGAGAGTATAGGATTTCATAAGTTTGTTATACTCTCGGACTCCAAAAGCGCCCTCCAACACCTGGCTCGATGTACCTCGAATTTTCGAGGCACACCGATAGCCTACTCTATTATTAGCGCCATTCGTAAATTAAAGGCTAACAATAAGTCAATCATTTTACAATGGATTCCATCTCATGTGGGGATTGAAGGAAACGAGGAGGCTGATTTATGCGCTAAGCAAGCCTCTTCGGATGGTATCCCGTTTCAATGTAAACCGTACTTTATGGAATTGTTATATGTAGTAAAACAAAATTGTATAAAATTATGGAAGGAGTTCGCGGACGAAAGGTCTTTATCCAAAGGGATATGGTTCAGAACTATTCAGCCTAGCCTACCTCGATGCCCATGGTTCGTTGGGGCTGGTATGAGTAGGTCGGAAATATGTTTGGCTCTGAGGATTCGTTCCGGACACATTCCACTGAATAGTTTTGGTTATTTGATGGGTAAGGTTGATACACCCAATTGTACCGAGTGTGGACAAATTGAAGATATTTATCACATATTGGTGGAGTGTGTTCGAAATGAAGATGAGAGATATAATTTTACTTGCATGTTCAATGTAAACCCCATAGATGTAGGGATATTTAATACGTTACTTGCCCATCCACTATCGGATGAGGCGCGAATGATTTATAAATTAGCAAAGATTGCAATTAATCGTAGATAGATGTGAATTTTGGAGTATCGCTGCATCTATGAGGGTGGCATTTTCATTGTTGAAAAAACCCTCTTTCAATAAATAAAGATCTAAAAAAAAAAAAAAAATGACGTCATAAACTATAAAACTTTAAAAATTCATAGAAAATTAATAATAATAATTTAAGCGAAAGAAATCAAATTAGTTTCTTAAAATAGTCTCTTAAAAACTTAAAATTGAAATTTTAAGTTAAAAATATAAAAAAATCATTTTTTTTTACTTAGCATACCCAATTGGGCGTCGCAACGGCTGGGCGCGGGTAGTCAATTCGTGTATTTAATACTAGCTGTTCCCCGCTGCTTTACTCGCCATTAGTGTCTATATACTATAGCCTATAATGCTATAGTACATACACACTAATGGATACCTTCCCCAAGAATCAGGCTTTCATAATACAAAAAGAATTTTGCAAATCCGACCAATAGTTTCCAAGTGTTATAAGTATATAAAATTCCAGCATATTGTGATCTGCCTAGGCACAACACGATCCGCCTTATATACAATTGGTCGACGACAACACTGCGAATTGAACCCGATACCTCCATATAGGTGGACTTAAATGTTACCAATAACAAGTTGATTATAGAAAATATAGTTTTGTTAACTTACCATTTCTCCCACATCCATGACAAACTTTTTTAGCAGATGGATAGATAGGTTCAACCGACAGGCCGGCTGGTAGTGAAGCGGCCCACGCTGGCTTGGTATTACTCCAACCTGTCACACACAAAGTAAGGAAGGAACATTTGAATAACGACTCTTTCTATAACACAATAAAGTAAAATTATAAACATTCGTCTAAACTGCGTCAATTTAGAAATCCTAACAGAGTTTGTTCGTCCATAGCAAAGATTGCCCTATAAGAATACCCACTCGAAAAGCATACAACTGCAGTCACAGTGGTAAAGGAAACTAAAAAGTTATACAATCCTCACCTTTGTTTTCTGTGGACGATCCTGAAGGTGAACCTTCGCGTGAAGATTTATTTTGACCCTGAAATTTAGTCAAATAAAGTTTAATTTAGAAATTTCCTAAATTTTAAAGAATTGAACAAAGGCTTAACTGATCAAATATAACCAGTTTTTGCCCAGAGCTTCGCTCCCATGTAATATTTTTATGAAGAGTTGATAAGAAAAACCTATGTGTTATTCTGTTCAGCTGTTCTCGCGTTATAAATATTTAAGAAACCAGACTTTTTAAGATTACCCATTAAATTCTAAATGTGACATATATTTACCTGCTGCTTCTTTAGTTTTGCAGAGCGTGTCTGTGGTGGATCAGTGTGCGATTGCAAATACGGAAACTGATTTAACTTTTTTCGTTTCTGAAAAAATATTGAATATTATGTGTTTGTAAATGCTTTATTAATATGACAATGACCAGACTTATATTTCAAATTATGCTAAGCTTTTTTAAGTGGCAATATATATATATACTAGCTGTTCCCCGCGGCTTCGCTCCGCGTGGGACTCTGTTATATCGCGCCCAAAAGTAGCCTATGTTTGACCTCAGGTCGTTAACTACATCCCTACCAAATTTCATCACAATCGGTCCAGCAGTTTAGCCGTGAAGAGGTGACAGACAGACAGACAGACTTTCGCATTTATAATATTAGTATGGAAGTATGGATAGTATGGATATATCTTTGTTATTGGTATGTATCGTCATAAATAAAAATTAACAATTTACATACATACAAAGAAATAGAATTAAAATACTAATAATATTATATATATATATATAATATTATTAGTATTTTAATTATATATATACATCATTGTTATCCGAATTTATATTTTTTTAAAAGCAAATTGCAATAAGCACATTTGGAAAAGCATGCCAAGCGCGAGTCGATTCGGATCGGTTTGCGCACTACCAAACTAGCTTGAAATCCATGTATAATTTTTTTTATTATATAAAAGTTCCTAAGATACAGCCTGCTAACAAATAAAATGACGGACACTTAAAAGTTCCTCAAAAATTGCCTCATGTAACTTTAAAACGTTATCAACAGTTTAAGATACCCATATAAAACCTGACTATATGTTTAATATGGGATACATTGTAACTATGGATTATTTGTTGTATTGAATGTTTCAAAGAAATAGCATACAACAACTGCTTGAAAATACAAGGAATAATCAGTAGACTTACGGGCATCATTTCAAAGTTTCCATACAAGAAATCATTTCTATTGGTACTTGTTGTAGATCGCTTACGGCGCTCATTGCGTTTCTTCAATAGAATTTCTCTCTGGGCTGTAGTTACTAATCCAATGAATCTAAAACAAAAATATACTTTATAAATACACAATTTTTTTTCTTCTTATACAGTGCTTGAGTGGTCAACACTGGCGTCAATGTTTCAAATTGAATGAAGGCATCTGACTTAGCTTAAAAACTGCTATATATTCAGCTGTCGCGACTAACGGCTTCATAAAATCCAGAACACAAAAAGTGACAGAAGAAAAACCTAGAATGTAATGTTTTTATTCAAAATCAGTTTAACACAGAATTTTAACGTTACGAATTTAATGTAATATAACAATTTAAATCGTTTTCACTAAAATGATAACTATTTACATTAACAGGGACAACTCATAATTCTTGGTTATTACAATGTGCTTTTAAATATATCTTGACTAACTCAGCAAAAACTGTTTCCTTATTTACTTTATTACAAGTCAAATACTGAATTTGAGCCCTTTAGATATCTTTACCACTAAACTATACTTATAGATATTATGATCATTTGTTGCTTTTCCTGCCTAAATTACTAAATTAATATAGGTACCGAAATGAAATTTGGTTCATAGATAGATTCTAGGGACAGATCAATCGAGATACAGGCTATTTTAAAGTGTCAAATAATGAAGTAAGTACCAAATGGGCAGAGTTCATAACAGTTTATTACCACAGAATAGATAAAAAGTACCTAGCATGTTATAATTATGTGTAAAACTTTAAATATAAGAACTTACTCTCTGCAAATAGATATATGTAAGACCAGATTGCCTTTTTTTATATGATTAAGTTGGAAAATCAAGCAGTCAGGCCATATGGCTTTGAACTTTTGCTAGAGGTTCAAAATTTATTGTGCTAGAAATTATGCTTACCTCATGAAGGTCTCTTGTGATAAAGGCTGCCCAGGTGCAGGCAAAGGTGGCGGAGAAGGAGTGGGGGAAGGCTCGCCCCCTGGAGACGAATCAGAGTCCGATCTTTGTTCTTGCCACTCGTTGTCTTGTAATTTGGAACCACTATAAATTAATACAAATATTATTACATAATTTGCCACAAATAATAACTGTTTCTTCAGTGACAGCATTCCCATATTGGTTTTAAGAAATAATAACAAAATCTATCAAGCTCCAGATAATAATAGCTCAGAATGCAGCCTGAGAGATGCTATGATAAGGGAAAAGGAAAGTTATTTAACTTTTGATATTTTATAGGAAAATGTGCCTGTAAAATACATTTTAGAATAATGTTTAATTAACAAGACAATGTTTAAATTATTTTGTAATTATGTGTGTAAAATAAAAAAAGGAATGTAGGAGAAAAAACACAATGTAGGAACTCACATGAAGGCCTGTTTGACTTTGTTAAGGGCATTAGCAAAATTGTTTCTGCTATCATGCACAGTATTGGGGTGTTGCGAAAAGTTCCTGTATTTCTCCTTGTTGTCAGTTTCACTGTGGCTTGAATTTTCCTTTTCATTGGAAGACTTGATATCATTCTCAGAATCTGAGATATTTCCTTCTTTGACATCTTGATGATTCTCACTTCTGATATGAATTTCTGTCAGTATGGATGGTTTTAAAAGTGAAATAGAACTTTTCCTGCTTCTGTTGCGATACTGCAGTTGGTGGTCCCTTAGTTGCTGAGCCACATAGCGATTGTCAGTCTCTATGTTTAACTGCTTGTTTCTAGCTTTTAAACGCTGCTGGTAGAGTTCAAGCTCCCTTCTTAATCTGTCCACCACTAGTTTCTAGGACAAAATTAAAATATGTATTAGAATTAGTTCACTTTAGACAGTAAGTAGAGTAGTTTATAGTAGTGCTAAGAACTTTGTTCCCACATTTCACATTCTTAAAAGAATAACATGCCAAAATGCATCACAATAACAAATAATAATAAAATGAGATCTATTTGGAACTAGGTATAGTTCGCCGCTTATAAGCCCCCAGCACATCCCGTTTGTGGCCAACTTATGTGCAGGGTATTAAAGATAGGTATTTATCTGCCATAAGTATCACTATCGAAAGGGGGTCAGATTTCTCTGCAGCCCACTGTACTTAAATAACTAAAAAAAATTTTTTTATGATTAGATAAAAATCTTTTTGCATTGGAGAGCCCTAAACTTTGGGAAGGATTGCTAGTAATTGATGATTGATGATAAACTGACTAGCATGTTTGACTTGTGGGCTCACAGAATCCAGACACAATAGAAAAACTGTAGTTATATTTAATAAAATTCTCTATTCTATGACATATTTGTGTGCAAACCAATCAGAAACATGTTATTTTTATGTATATTTTGTAAGCCCATACTATAGGCAAAATTTAAAGTAGTTTGATAGGTAGCAGTCATTGCTATCAAACCCTCTTTAGATTCGATTTCGAGGAGGGATACCTATGATAAGATCGGATTTCATATTGGGTTCCATTATGGCCTATCATCCTAATAGAAACTTACTTGAGCTTGTCCAATTTCAATAATATCCTTTTCAGCTTCTTTAACCTTCGTTTTCAAATGCACATTCTGAAATAAGAAACAAATATTTAAATCAAACTTAAAATATAAACAATGTAAAGATCAACAGATTGTTTTTACTCACGTTTTCATCTTCCTGAAGACGCGCGACCCAAACCTACAAATGTCATAATTATTAATAACTTAAAGAAACGACTAACAACATGCATGCTTTTTGCTATGTATTTGAGTAAAATGTTTCCTCACCTGATGAACGCGGATCGCATTTTTCAAGTCGGTCTGAGTTTTCCGAATATCCTCTTTAATTTCGTTAGAAACTTCCATAATCTAAAATTTAAAATTAATAAGCTTTAAACTTGCAAATCCTTGAAACTAAATCCAAGTAAACAACTAAAAGTAAAGAAACAAAGATAATTACATATGTACTTACGGTCAAAAAAAACTAGGTTTATCATACGAACACTGAAAATGAAGCGTTAGTACGCACTTTAAAAGTTGATAATCAATGTATAAGAAAGAACGAAGTCTATTTAAATGAATTTCGTAAAATACATCGATTTAATTTTGTTCTTCATATTTATTAGACTTTTAATTCTATTTTTATCACTATTTCCCTCAAAAATTCTTTACGAATTTTACTATCGTCAGAATGAGAAACACACATATTGCTACTCCTTTCACAACTTTTCCAGCTTTCGTGATTGGCCAAACCATAGATTTAGTACCTATAGATTTCACTCCAGGGATGAATAAAGCAAGGGTGAATGTATCTTTCCGACTCCAATGGTGAAATCGGCTTTTACTAGCTCATTAATTTTTAATAATTAATTAATCATTAAAAATTAAATTATCTCAGAATAAATAAAATAAGAAAATAACTTAGAAAAATATAATTAGGTTAAAAGAATGAATGTGTTTTGAATATTCCATTTTAGAAAAGTTGCCTTTAATTTCGTTTTCATTTCATTTCATTTTTAACGCAACTGAAACTTTATGTCACCATGATCAGGTGGCCTACTACCATCTCTTAAAACCATGCAAATTCCAGTGAGTAAGCGAGACAGCGCGATACAAGATGTAATGCGACATCCCCCTTAATTACTGGATCTTGCATGGTTTTAAGAGATGGTGGTAAGCCACCAGGAGTGCTATTTATGAGATGTATTGTATGACTCACCCAAAACCGGTGAGTCGAATGATTATCGTTCGAGTCACCGGTTATGTCGCATGAAAATCATTCGAAAACGAATGATATAAAGGGTTTTACAATATTTTGATGTGAGAGCAACCAAGATATTATACTTTTATACGCTTTTATTTTATTGAAACATTTTACAAGAGGAATAAACCATTTTAAAAATAACAACGAAGTTGCTAGGCAGCTCTACCATAGTCTAGTTATAGGTACACAACAAGGAGTATCGCAAACGTTAAAATATAACTTAGTAACATGATAATCATTCGACTCACCGGTTTTGGGTGAATCATACATCTCAAAAATAGCACTCCAGCTCCATGTGTCATCATAAGATTTGAAGACAGATAACCATAGGCACACATTACATGCTCATGCACGCATGATGGTTTTTCATCAAACAAAGGGATGGTACTCGAAAGGTGAATTGAATCGACTGATTTCCAAACAAAATATCCTAAATTTTTAAGTATAAATTAGTTAAGGCTATTTAATTTTAAATTTTAGATTATGGAAGTTTCTAACGAAATTAAAGAAGATATTCGCAAAACTCAGACCGACTTGAAAAATGCGATCCGCGTTTTTCAAGTCGGTCTATAAATACCTATATTTAATACCCTGCACATAAGTTGGCCACAAACGGGACGTGCTACTGCTCATTCAAGGTAATTTCAGTTTATTGCCAACTTATATGCGGCGAACTATACCTAGTTCCAAATAGATCTCATTTTATTATTATATGTTATTGTGATGCATTTTGGCATGTTATTCTTTTAAGAATGTGAAATGTGGGACAAAGTTCTTAGCACTACTATAAACTACACTACTTCCTGTCTAAAGTGAACTAATTCTAATACATATTTTAATTTTGTCCTAGAAACTAGTGGTGGACAGATTAAGAAGGGAGCTTGAACTCTACCAGCAGCGTTTAAAAGCTAGAAACAAGCAGTTAAACATAGAGACTGACAATCGCTATGTAGCTCAGCAACTAAGGGACCACCAACTGCAGTATCGCAACAGAAGCAGGAAAAGTTCTATTTCACTTTTAAAACCATCCATACTGACAAAAATTCATATCAGAAGTGAGAATCATCAAGATGTCAAAGAAGGAAATATCTCAGATTCTGAGAATGATATCAAGTCTTCCAATGAAAAGGAAAATTCAAGCCACAGTGAAACTTACATCATGTATTGCGCTGAAAAATTCTTGATTTAAACTTAAAAATTTAGGATATTTTGTTTGGAAATCAGTCGATTCAATTTAACTTTCGAGTACCATCCCTTTGATTGATGGTTTTCCATCATGCGCGCATGAGCATGTAATGTGTGCCAAAACCTGAATTTTTTGGGGGATTTCTTTAAAGACTAGGGGGAAAATATAAAAAAGTCTGTTGGCAACACACACTGGCGGTGACAAATTGACGAGACGGACGGACGTTTGTGGGTTGTGGATTGTAAAATTGATTGAAAACCTTTGTATGTTTTTAGAAATAAAGTACATGCTAATAAATTCTTTCTAATGTTATAATATATGACAATATGTGCAATATATCTTTACGTTCTAAAATGAATAGAAAGTAGTACTTAATAACTTTAAATTGTGCCACGGTCACGAGAAAGCCGGAAAGCTGTCGTGTTTAAAATCTATATAATTATTAAGTTTATTTTCAAAGAATGTCTATAAAACGGCAAGCTACTACTGATCTTAACCACGAGAATTGGGACCAAGAAGATCCAACTGAACGGGAAGAAATAGGCAGTTTTAAAGCAGCGCCCAAGGATGTTCTTGAAAAACGTGTAATCAGGACTGCTAAAAGACGATCACAGATTTCCGGTGATGAGGTACGTAATTTCACACTTTTTTAAAGACTTTAATGTGAATAACTTAGATTTTTTTATCGGAAAACTTGTGGGCTTACGAAAATGTTAAATAACCTATCATCCTTCTCATCATAAAGGTCTGTCAGGCCTTTGACATAGTATTCATGCCTTATAACTTCAGAAGAACAAATTTACAACTTACAGTGATGGGTTAATGTTAGCACTCTAATTTGCCCATAGGAAATTATTTTAAGAGGTTTGTAAAGTGTACCATCATTCTATTACATATTTTCTATTCACCATAAGGTTGACCGTAAGAGATCGCTTTTGTTATTGTCAATTTCGTGCGCCGTTTATTTTCCGAGATGTGCCTTATTTTAGAATTCGACGACCCAAAAGGGGGTTAGGTGGCATTTTACATAAACCCAACTTTATGGATGGTCATAGGTTAGGTTATTTTTAATTTTTGACCCCCAAAAAGTGTTGGATTCATGCACCACCCGTTTGAGACACTGACCGGTTTTAGCCCAGCTGTGGGACAAAGCTAATTTTTTTTGCTTTTTTTTTAGTAATCAGAAGTAGTAAGTTGTTTATATATATCTATACTAGCTGTTGCCCGCGGCTCCGCTCGCGTGGGACTCGGTTATATCGCGCCCAAAAGTAGCCTATGTTTGACCTCAGGTTGTTAACTACATCCCTACCAAATTTCATCACAATCGGTCCAGCAGTTTAGCCGTGAAGAGGTGACAGACAGACAGACAGACAGAAAGACAGACAGACAGATAGATTTTCGCATTTATAATATTAGTATGGATTTGATTCATATTATAAAACTGAGCCAGGGGTCAGTGTCGCAAAGGGTGCGCAAGTCGAACGCTCGCTTATTTTGGGGGTCGCAAGATAACCATAACCTAACCTATGACCCTCCATAAATGCCGCCATCCCCTCACCCCTTTTTTTGTCGGCGAAATCGAAAATAGGGAAAAACTCGGAAAATAAGCGTCGCATGAAAAATCTTCACATGACCAAAAGTGATGCTAATAATGTTGTCTACGACATGGGACAGTAAAAAATGGGTGTCAATATGACGAGCGAAATCACTCCGAAAAATTTTCTAATTCCCAAGTCTTGCGCACCCTTTCGTATACTCTAACCGAGCCAGGCTCATAGGCCCTTCTGGTATGGATCCCGTGTTGCTCAAAGGTGTGGTACATACACATTACATACCATGGTGGGTGAAACCACAACTAGTAATATAATAAATTACAGTTTTTTTGTAGCATTTCAAAATTATTTTGCTTGAGATATTGCCCTATAATTGGCAAAGAATGTAGGCTACAGTATGTAAACACCATGGGCAGGTGAAACTGTGGAGCACAACAGGTCTAGAGATACCTAAGAAGATAATGTGTTTACCTTTACACCAAAGCATTTTGAGGTCTAAACTCTGATGTCTGTCATCTGTAGGTGTTGATATAAATGCTATGCTCTACTCAGATTGTAGTGGACCTGTTGAGGTAACCTTAAGCTATTTTAATAGTTATTTTTATTACTTTCAGCCAAAAAAAAGTGTCTTCAGTGGATTTGGAGGTTTCAACAAAACTCAACCATCATCTTTTGATTTTCTGGCAAACTTAACAAATGGTAATAAAAACTCACTATCTCCAGCAAATAAAAGTGACACAACTGTGACATCTACTATATTTAGTAATACACCAATATCAAGCAATTCAAGCAATGCTATGTTTGGTGTACAAGCATCAACAGAATCAAAGCCTATGTTTGGATTGGGTACAAGTCAGCCATCACCAATATTTGGGAACACTGCTACTAATTCTACTACTACCAGTGCATCATCCCTATTTACTTCAAAAGCAGATTCAACTGTTAGTGACTCTCCTTTTAAAATTCAATGTACTCCTGGTTCAACCAGTGATAAGAATGAAATGAAAACATCTGTATCGCAAGTATCATCTACTATGTTTGGTGGACCAACTACAAATAGTAGTAGTAAATTGTTTACAACATCAAGTTCATCTCCATTTAGTATCAAACCATCTGCTACTCCAGCCCCACAAACCAGTTCTGGATCTCTGTTTACTTCTGGCACTAACTCAGTTAAACTAGATAAACCGGCAGAGAAAGCTGATGATAAAAAGATAACTTATTGTGCCAAGTTAAAAGGACTAAACGAATCTGTTTCTGATTGGATCAAAAAACATGTTGAAGAGACACCTTTTTGTATTCTTTCACCAATATTCAAAGATTATGAAAAATATCTCAAGGAAATTCAAGGTGAATACCAAGAAGAACCCAAAAAGCCTGATACAAAGCCAGTAAGAAATGATTCACCTTTCCACAATCAAGACAAAACATCATCACCGAAATCAACAGGATTTTTACTTGGCAGTACTTTAAATAGCTTTGAGAATAAAGGTTTGGAAACTAATAAAACAGAAGCCCCAAAATTAGGAGGATTTGGCATACCAATGATACCGACAACAACAACTGCAAGTTCATCTCTTTTTTCAACAAGCACAATCTCAAACACTAATGGGACATCACCATTTTCATTTGGTACTGCTAAACCATTTAGTTTTAATTCTAATGTACAAGCACCGGCCACAACAGAAGCAAAAAGTAATGATAATGAAGACGAAGATGCGCCTCCTAAAGTAGAATATAAACATATTGTAGAAGAAAACAGTGTTTATGAACAGAAATGTAAAATTTTTGTTAAAAAAGATGGAAATTTCGTTGATAAAGGTGTTGGTACTCTTTATATTAAGAAAATTGAGGAAAATGGTAAACACCAGTTATTGGTCCGTGCAAATACAAATTTGGGAAATGTTTTGCTTAATTTAATCCTTGCATCGGTACTACCCACCCAGCGCATGGGAAAGAATAATGTTATGATGGTATGCATTCCAACACCTGATTCTAAACCTCCTCCTGTTCCAATACTTATAAGAGTTAAGACACCAGAAGAAGCAGATGAATTGTTAGAAACACTGAACAAATACAAATCATGAAGAACAGCTTGATTATTTTTGATTCCTTTTAGTTGATTTACACAATCATATAGATTGAGAAATTGATTGATAACATGTTTTGTTAAGTAAATTAAAATAAGATACAATCCAATAATTTTTGTTGCTGCTTTCATTTCTATTTACTTTTTGGAAGAAAATTGTAATACATATTTTTGTTGTAAATTATGTTATGAATATGTTCAATTCTGTATCTAGTACTTTTAAGAATTATAAATTTATTCAAGTATAACATGAATAGTTGTACAAAAAGCAAAAGCTTGTTCTTAAAAGTTCTCTCAAAGGGCTCATTGTTAGCTTACTCCTCTTAATAATAATTTAATTTATTTTGAAGTACTGGAATAATCTCTTTCATCAATAGGTAAAAGATGCCCTGTTTTCAGATAGTGATACATTTAAATGTTTTTTGACGGTATTCAAACAGACCTTTAGATGTGAACATACTGCTTGGCTATGAGTAGCATAAATTAGGAAGATGTATGTTTTTTTATCTTACTAGCAGTCCACTCCAGATTCGCTCGTGGTTATACAGAGCCTATATCACTCAGGGAGAATGTAGATTTCAAATTTTTGAAATTGGCTTACAAACGTACACACAAAAATTCAAATCTTTCCTCTTTATAATATTAGTATAGAAGTATAGATGCTGAAGGAATCCCAAATCCCAAACTTAAATTCTTATATGGTAAATGTTTTCAAGACATGGATTAAAGTAAGCGATAACGTAACCCGGAAACGCTCCTGTAAGTAGAAAATGTAATGCCGTCACACCACTACAATCCTTAGTATATTTGGTTCTTAACCAACTTTTATACTTTTTTAAAAATACACAAAGATAGGTACTTACACATAGAAATTGAGGATTGAAAACCTGGTTAAAATAAGAAACCAGGTAGGTGGCTTACTATCATCTCTAAAAATCATACAAGAACGAGTAGTAGCACACCATACAAAACCAATGACTACGAGTAAAATAAGTCAATTTCGTAATGATATTATTATTAATTGACTTTATTGTGTATCGTATGTTTAAAATATTGAGAATTTTTGATTTTTCATGTTTCTTGATGAGATGATTAATTTGCAAGGTCAATCCACAGTTTTTAACCCTTGGTGTTTGTTTTTAACCCCCAACCCAAAAAGGTGGTGTTATAAATTTGACGTGTCTGTCTGTCTGTCTCTTTCATCATAGCTCCCGAACGGATGAAGCGATTTCAATTTAGTTTTTTTTTTGTATTGAAGTTGACTTATGGGCGAGTGCTCTTAGACATGTTTGATGAAAATCGGTTGAGCCGTTTAGAAGTTGTGGGGGTATCACCGAATGTGGGGAAGAATCACCGAATGTCTGCAAATATACTCGAGTGGGGTCTCAAATGAAAGCGCAACACGTGCACATTACAAAATATTATGTTCAATGAATATCGGTTGAGCTGTGAAAAAGCTCTGGGGTTATAATTGGGGAAAATACCTAATATCTGTAAATAATATGTGGGGGGAGGGGGAGAAATCAGTCGACCTTCACTACTAAAAACAAATTGTGTCGTGGGTTTTTTTAATTTAATGTTGTTGAAGAGTCCTCACTGCCGCTGATGGTCAGAATTTTAATCGCTGATGCTGTCCAAAGTCAAAGATTGTCACAGTGTGTTGCAAGCACAGATGACCCTACACACTGTGATGTCAGAGTGGTCAATCGACACCGTATGCCTTGGTGCCATTATTTCTGAGATTGGGCACTAGCACTACCACAGAATATATTAATAAGCATTAAGCACTAATAACTGCCACTTATCGTTTATCTGTAGGTAGTCCATTAGAATAAAAAGTAATTGACCCTGCACGCCTAGGCGTCTGAATTTTTTTAATCTGATGTGTTAAAACCTGCGCATACAACACTGTTGTGCGGTTTGGGTGCTAAGGCTAAGGAAGGTCGGTTTTTCTTTTTTGGGAAAATTTATTATATTTGACTGCCGCATGAGAAAATCGCAACTGCGCACGAGTTGTTGGCACCTTCCATTATTATCTTTACAGGTGTAAGTAAAGTTCGTACCTCCCTACACTTTCACGGATAAATAAAAAAAGGTACGTTTCTCTATTTCCGTGTCCACTATCTAGTGAATACACATAATATCAATGTATCCTTGGAAAAGGTTTTTGAAAACGGGTTCCGTATGTATGGGAAACACCTGCGAGCGATAGATATACCTACGAGAATGTGGAGGAATAAGGAATGGAAGCACGGTCGAGCACCGTTTACAAACGCCAAACAAACTTTCGAAGTATCGAAACATCGCATTATGAAGGCTTCGCAGTGAGGTTGGCGATGTATCAATTAACGAAGTAAAGTGTTTCGCATATACATGGGGAACCCTTTGAAAACAGCCTTAAATTTTTATGAAAATGCAAGGAACGTTTTATAGTTGACCTGGTAGAAATAAATAAGGCTAGTTTAAAAATTAAACAATAGATTTATTCTGGCACATGCACAGTTTCATCTACATATATATACACTTATATTTATCAAGTATTTTTTATATTTAAATTTTATTAATCTTAATATTTAGATAATCTAATATACAGAGTCTCAGTATGTAGCAATTAAAATAGTAAAAAGTTTATGCATTTCAAAATTACCTTAGAATAAAATCCATTTAAGACATTCAATTACATGGAAGCTGGTCTATAAATAAACAAAAAAGTATCTTTACACAGCTCTTCAATAAATTATGTTAATTCCATATCACAATTTAGAATTTATATAAATGTTTATATAAAAAAATATTTTCATGCGGAATTGTGTTAAGATGGACTTATTTATGTACTGGTAACATACGAGTTAGAAGACATTTGACCCAATCCCATTTGTATCCTATGCATGTGGACTTCAACATTATTCTGAAACAACTTTTGATGGTGTGGTTTTAACTTCATTTTTATTTGGTCCATTGTTCCTTGCAAGACACTAAGTTCATATGCATTTTCATCAGAATCAGATAAGCTTTGAACTTGTAACATGAGGGCAGTAAGGTCTGTTATAAGTTCTATCAAGAAGTCATCCTTCACTGAACCCTTGTTATTCTTGTCTACAAGCACACTAGCTTCTTCCCGACATTTCTCCCTTAAGTGTGAAGGAGCCAACATGGCATCCAAACTAGGGCCTGGGGCTATTTGCTGACAATACAATTGAATTTCATTTATAAATTCTTGCAAGTCCATGTTCATTCTCTCTAGGTCAATAACAATTGCAGCATACTTCCTTTCAAAATCTTCTGGCATTTTTTCACCAAAACATTTCCTTTTTTCTGCTTCACAATTATATTCCCGAAGTCTATCTATTTTTGCTCTTTTTGCATGTAATATTTTTGTCAATTTTACTATTAACTCCAACAAGGGAAAAGGATAACTTCCCGATGTTGATTCAAACTGTTTAGTAATATCTGAGCAGCCTATGAGTGGATCATTTGAAGTATTATTATTGGTAGAAAATGCTGGCTGATACAAATTGAAGATGCTTTGCATGACATGACGAGGCCTGAATTTAGATGTTATACTAGAAAGACTTATTGTATCTGGTGGTTCATTAGACAACACCTCATAATCGGGTACAGAATGGGTCCCAAGCTTAGGCCTTTCAAATGATATTCTGTATGTATTGTTGGAAGTGTCTACAGCATCTATACAGCCTGTAAATAAACCATCCTGTGGTTTTCGTAGTCTTGCAGTCACTTTAGTTCCCACAACTAACTGCATAGGGATTTCATTTGGTAGATCCTTAATACAAATATCTGTAGTTTTTCTTTGCTGTATATACCTTATCAATTTCCTCTTCCTTTCAAGCTCTTTGCGCTCTTCTGCAAAAAAAGCTTGCGAACATCGACGAGGTTTACCCATCATCCGTCTAATTTTTGCCCATTGAACTTGGGTCAATTTACGATTCGTCAATTGAGGAAATGATTCCCTAAGACAAATCATAAAATCATTATCTCCATCAAATAAGGCTTTGTCTATATTACTGTAGAAATATTCAAAACACACCCATTTATGTGCCTTTGGTAATTTCAACAAGTTTCGTAGTCTCATACCAATCCTTTCACCAGACTTTCGATCTGGAGATTGACTTTCGGGACTTTCCGGTAACTTGTCATTGTTTCTCTGTACTTTTGATGGTGACTTTTGTTTTTTTGCACTTGACTGCTTGATAGGTGTTTTAGATATAATTTTTGGAGTTCTCTTTGGGGATTGCCTTGGTGGAGATGTATTCACAAAGTCATCAACAAAGATAAATCGGTTTTTCTTCCTTATCCGTGCTGGCATACCTCTTGCATTGAGTTTTTGGACTGGCTCACTAGGTGTTGGTTTTGGCGGCAACTTAGTTCCGACTCTGTGAAGCCCAAGTGCAGCTGGACCAAAGGCTGGTGGTTCGTCTTCCTCTTCTGGAAAATCCATATCCATTGGTTCATCTTTAACACGACGGTGAGATCGAGACTCATCGTTTTCTTGCTCCCCTATGCAACAGAACACAATTAGTTGGTATTAACTTTAGTTTGAATCTTTCACAAGGAAAAAGGGGATCAATTTGACACTGTACGTAATTTCGTATTGTATACATGTTTAAAATATGATGGCAACTTCATACAGTATTAAAAATTTCAAATTTCGATAGATGTGTTGACAAATGGTTTAAAAAATTTAAATTTTTCAAATTATGAATGTACTTAGCGAAGCTAGGTAACATCATAATCGACAATCAAGTCAAGAGTGGCAAATATAAAACTTAAGAAGTTTATATGCTGAAATTATTTCTAATTTATTTTATTGACTTACGGTTCAAATGATATATCAGGATATGTAAACAAAACTTACTTTCCGATTTATCCGCCATGTTGATGTTAAAATTTGATTCAATTTTGAAGTATATTTGAAGACAAGAGCGCCAAAGATTTGTTTCGTTCGGATACAAGCACAAAGAATCAAATCAAGAGAATTACCACAAACAACACCAATGTAATTTTGTCAGTTATGTCACTGTCACCAAAACAAACCAAAATTGCTATTTTGCCGTGATTGACAAACAAGCACAACCATCACACAACGGACGGGGGTTTTGGCCAGGAGGGCGAAGTTCACCCATATTCTCAAACGTTCCCTCATAGGTCGCCTCCACTTAACCTCATTCGAGGTCTCAAGGAAGTCCTCCAACTTTCCTTGAAAATGGTATTCTTGATTGTTTCGTTGAACAAACTCTAGTGAGGAATGACGTTCCGTTTCATTTCTGTATGTTGGTAAACCGCTTAACTTTTTGACGTTAAAGAGAGTTTTTGAAAAGTTTATTTTTAAATTTTAGCTTACTTGCACAGACTTATTATAAAAGAACAAAATACTTAATTCACAAAGAATTTGTTATAGCAGGTACAAGTTCTTTTAAATCTGGTCCTCAATAAATGCACCTACTTTTCGTTAAACGAAACGTTCGAGGCTTCCTTAAGGTACTTCTCGACCTACCTTATATTTGACAGTTCGTTCCTCCATTGAGTAATTTCCTTAAGGTGATACCTCGGTGAACACTAGCGCCACCGTCATTTAAAAATCATTACTTACTGAAAACACAAGTTATCAAAAATCCCTCTGCTGTAATTAAGGTTCTGGATCTGAAGTTAATTTAAAACATTTTAAATTATAATTCCCTATAGTTACAAATTGCATTATTGCTTGAAACGGCCACTTTTAGCAGTTTTGCAATTTGTAACTATATAGACCTATAATTTAATAATTGAATATGATTAAAATTAACTTCAGATCTAGAACCATAATTACAGCAGAGAGATTTTTGATAACTTGTGTTTTCAGTGAGTAATGATCAAAGAATTTATATAAAACACTAGAATGCTTACGAATAATAATAATCGCAAAAAACAACATTCAAAATTAATCCTTATTACTCTACTGCAAAGTTGATTTTTCTTTAAAGCCTACATACAAATACCTAACGTTCCAGAAAAAGGTCCAAAATTTGTAGGTGTCCCTTTTCCTCTTGAATATTATACAACTTACTAGAAAGAGATACCTACAAACTTTAGGTATAATTTCGGGAACGGCTTTTGTCCTCCGTAAGCATTCTAGTGTTATATATAAATTATTTGGTAATGATTTTTAAATGACGGTGGCGCTAGTGTTCACCGAGGTATCACCTTAAGGTGAGGAAGCTAGTGTCAACTATAAATACCATTGAGGTCGAGTGAGGATGTCGAGTTTGAGGAAACGTTGAGAATATGGGAGTCAAGGAATACGTCCCGTTTTATTTCTGTATGTTGGTAAACCGCTTAACTTTTTGACGTAAAGAGAGTTTTTGACTTAGCTTAGCTTACTGACATGGATTTATTATAAAACAACAAAATACTTAACTCATAAAATCACTTAGGTATACGGAATCTACTTTTATCATGTTGCGCCGTCGCCGGTTTTTGTTGGGAGCTACACCCTTGAAGTTGTGGACCAATATGTCTACTTGGGTCAGTTGATCCAGGCTGACAGTTCACCCCCCCGAAGGGTTCCCATCTTTTCGCGATGGGGGGGCTTAGTACCAGCGGATTTACCACCGCAGGGAAGCTAAGAAGAACCCAGGACCCGAGGTTTTCGGGTCCGAGGAGGGGTCGCGGGGGTAGTGGTGCCCCGGGTGCGCTATTCCCCGTGACCGAGCGCGGCCGCAGCACCTGATGCGGCATCGGTGGGGTCGCAGAGGAAAGGGAGGGTGCGCCGATGCGCAGCCCCCCCGTCTCCTGCGACCGTTTTTTGTGGTGGGCCTCGGTCAGCCAACTGGCTGACTTGAGGCAGGGCCTGCTTTTGCAGGCCTTTCGAAATTTGAGGCTGGTTGGGTGGTGGAAACGGGATCCGCTGCTCAACCGATAGCCCTTCGGGTTTAAAGGCATGCTTGTGTCAGCATGCCTTTACCCAAGTGGGACATTTTATGGGCCTCATAAGAAAGCTCAAGGTCGCCCAAAGAGCTATGGAGAGGGCTATGCTCGGCGTTTCCCTTCGAGACCACATCAGAAATGAGGAGATCCGTAGGAGAACAAAGGTTGCCGACATAGCCCAGCGGATTAGCTCTTTGAAGTGGCAGTGGGCAGGGCACATAGCGCGACGAACCGATGGCCGATGGGGCAGAAAGGTTCTCGAATGGCGACCACGCACCGGCAAGCGCAGCCTCGGACATCCACCGACCAAATGGTCAGATGACCTAAAGAAGGTCGCAGGCAGACGCTGGATGCAGGCCGCTTCCAACCGGTCGTTCTGGAAATCCTTGGGGGAGGCCTACGTCCAGCAGTGGATGACCTGTGGCTGAAATGATGATGATGATGAATCTACTTTTATATGTATTTTTACATATGGTAATATTATCGGTTGAGCGGAACTGAACTAAAGATCACTTTATTTACCTTTACACGTTATTACCACAAATTATATATTTACTACTACTATTTACAAATTTTATGTACAAAAGAATAAACAAAAAATGAAATAAAAATAAAATATGTTAAAATTCTAATGCTTCGTTCTCTTGCCCGTGAAGCATAGTAGCAAGAACACTGGCTGCGTTCCCCCTCTGGATAGCTATGCTAATCCTTTGGGCGAAGAAGCAGCCAGCCCTCTTGTCACTAGCGGCGGCGATCAGTCGCGGAGAGATCTTTTTGAAAAGATCTCTTGCGCTAGGGCCCCAAGGTCCAAACGTCTCAACACCAAACGGCACAAATATGTAATCTTGGTTAAGAGAAGCATATTTGCGCCGCTTAGCGACTTCAGCGCTTTCAGCTGCTGACCCAGCTCTCACGGAAGATCCCTTGAGATGGGAAGGCGCCAATGTATCGACGCATGTAGCATCCCAGACTAGAGCCTTCCCGCGATCCCAAGGGATCAATGACATACCATCGGGCCTCTTGCCATCATCACGAACTACACCTCGGGGTTCCAAAGTACATGGTACGTCAATGGTGGCAAGAGCCCTTTTGATAATATCATTCAGAGAGCCGTGTCGAGGTAGCCTACCAGCACTGAAGTGACAATGTAGACCATGATGCCCAAACTGATCGACGTCGTTGCCACACGGGCAAGGATGAGGCGAGCATACGGGAGTCCCAAGGCGGAGACCTACCGCTATACGGAAGGAATTGTTATCCAGCAATGTCCCGATGTTATACGAGGGGATGGCGTAAAGCCAATGGCTGGATTCCTTCGAGGCAACTGCTAAGAGCCTAGCGCGGTCAATTTCATTATCAGAATTTTGAGTCAAAAATCGGATTGTCCTCTGCACCAAAGGAGCATCCCAGAGTTTTTGTTGGTTTTTTTCCACTGGGATACTCTCTCCAGGACAGAGGGATAACCAAGCTTCCCTTGCCTCTGCTAATTGATCAATGTTAAGGTCTTCGTCATTGAGAATTTTATTGCAAAGTTTTGATACGCTATTAGCAGAGGAAAGGAAAGCAGGTAGGGCAACACAAAGAATTTTCCGTACGCCTAAGCCACCGTCTTTTATAGGTAGTGTAAGTTGGGTCCACGAATTATCGTTGAAGCGTAAATTTAGAATTTTTTCTAAGACGGTATGTAGGCGTGTATCAATATCATTTAGATAATCCGAAAATTTCCAGATTGGACTTGCACGAAGGAGGTAAGTAAATTTTGGGACAAATAGACAATATTTTAAAATGGTATATGCTATGTGAGAATTTAAAATTTCCAATCTGGAACTAGCAAAAACAAAATTTTCCATAACTTTATTCAAAAGGGGCGGTATACTTTCGATAAGTAGAGGGGCACCAAGGAGGTGCAAAGATTCATTATATATCAACTTAATGTCCGGAGAGATTTTATGAAATTTGTCTATAATGATGTTCCTAGATGAGTCGGATATATGATCAGGTATATACAATTCGCATTTTTTAAAATTTAGTTCTAAACCGATTTTATTAAATTTATCTATGAGAGTCTGAAAGTCGGTGAAAACAGAATCTTTGCTGCCTCCAATGGTCCCATCATCTAAGTACCAAACGTTTAATTTTGAATTTAGAGGTGAGATAATTGGATGAATACCTAAACTAAAAAGCGCTGGCCTTAAAGGATCGCCTTGTTGCACACCATTAGATGAAAAGATAATTTGGTCACGGTATATCAATTTTGAGGGAGAAGAATAACACTGGGAAATATATGGAAAAAGGTCAGGCAGATGATTTGAAACTTCTTGCAACAAGGCGTTCCTATCAATTGAGTTGAAGGCATTCTTCACATCAACTTTCAGCAGTACCTCGGCACGATTGTTGTTGAGGAAAGTGCGAACTGAGTGAACTGCTGCTTCACATCCACCCCTGCTACCAAAACCCAATTGTATTGGCTCAAATTTATTTTTTAAAGAGTAAGCTATGTGCTTGCAAGCAAGTTTGGATGTCAGGCGACGTAAGGTACAGCCAATGGGCCATTGGCAATGGCTATAGGCCTTACACCACCGTCTTTCTTCTTGAAAGCACATAGCCTAGCTCCATATAAAAATTCTGTAAAAGTATTATTTACTTTTCCTGAAAGTAAAAAGCTGCAAAATTTTGTTAACTCCCTTAGAAGTTGCCTTCCGGCGTCACCGGCGGAAACACTCACCAAATCTTTAAGATGTTGCGGAGTAAGTCCGTCAATGCCGCCAGAGGAACCATTAGGGAACGATAAAATGGCCGAAAGTGTGTCCTCATCTTTAATATTGATAAAATTTTGTGTCAGGGGTTGAGTTGGTAAAGGGGTGGTAGAGTTGAGCGAAGGATGCTTCTCTCGAAGGCAATCCAGTGTTTCTTGTATAGGAGGAGCAAGAGTATCGTCTGAAAACAGAATACGCGCTGCATTTCTCAAGTCCCCATTCATGACCTTGTCCTCTACGGTTTTTTTTATGTCGAAAGCATGATGATTTGATAATGAATGATGAGGTGGTATTATTAATGTGGAAGGCTTTACGGAATTCGATTTTAAAGATTTTGTTAAGGAATCTGATGATTTTTCGACATGAAGGAGGCGGTATGGAAATGTGAAAAGATTGTGCCAATCGGTTAATGAGTTGGATAAGCATTTTTGCAAGGTCTCTGATAAAGACTTGGCCAACGATACTCTCGCTCCCCTTGGGATTTTTACATATGACATTATTAATAATATTTAACTAGCTGACACGGCGAACTCCGCGTTTCGTCCACTATCGGATCCCCTCGTACTGCCTTAGCGTAAAGAATGATGGCGGAATTTGTACGAATAAAAATTTAAATATAGAGAACTTATAATAAATGGCATTAGCAAGAATACTTCACTATTAACATGTTTACCACCACAAAAAAATTTTAAACCCCGGGGTTATTTTAATATTCCATTTTATAAAAGTCGACCTTTAGTTTCGTTTTCATTCGCCATTTTTAACGCAACTGAAACATTATGTCACCCTGACAGTTGTTAGCATTGTCAAAGCGATATTGACAGTTCATTATGGTAGGTTAGATTCATCGATTTAGTACCTGGGGGGCTATACCATCTCTTAAAACCATGCA
The DNA here is from genome assembly GCA_947044815.1 of Apomyelois bistriatella. Taxonomy (NCBI): domain Eukaryota; kingdom Metazoa; phylum Arthropoda; class Insecta; order Lepidoptera; family Pyralidae; genus Apomyelois; species Apomyelois bistriatella. The sequence goes on from OX345693.1 coordinate 9,209,655, forward strand.
AGATCCAGTGAGTGAATGAGATGTCGCCTTACATGATGCATTGCGCTGTACCGCTTTCTCACTGGATCTTGCGTGGTTTTAAGAGATGGTAGTAAGCCACCTGGGGGGGTTACCATCAACTTTTAAGTAGCAAGCTCACTATCAAATGGTTTACTACCATCTCTTAAAACCATACAAGAACGAGTGAGTAGGCGAGACAGAGTAACACAGTAAGACGTCATCTCCTTTCATCATATATTACGCTTTAAGAGATGGTGCCTACCACCATATCTAATAACCATGCAAGAACGACTGAGTAAGGGAGATGTCTGACTGAATCTTGCATGGTTTTAAGAGACTGTATATAGTAACCCCCCTGGGGGCTTACTACCATCTCTTAAAATCATGCAAGAACGATTGAGTAAGAGAGATGTCGCCTTACATCATGTATTATGCTGTCCAGATCCAATGAGTAAGTGAGAGAGCGCAATACATGATGTAAGGTGACATCTCGCTTACTCACTGGATCTTGCATGGTTTTAAGAGATGGTGGTAGGCACCCTGGAATGTGTTCCTGAGCCAAACCATTTATGTAACAAATGCCCTTATTATTTGTATATCTTTCGTACAAATTCTACTACTTAAAATGAATATTTTTCTTAATACAAAAAATAAATAATTTCACTGTTAGTTTGGTGTAAGATTTTGTTTGGCCTCGAATTGGCCAAACAAAAAAAAATTGACACGTTGACAGAACCAAAAATATAAAAAATATCGTTGGTCCTTTTCTTACTCATGGACTTCCCTATTTCGCCATCTCACTTTTTCACCAAATAAAAATTAATTGCTTAATCACAGGTACAACTACTTAATCTATGAACCTAACCTAACATAATGAACTGTCAACACCGTTTTGACAATGCTAACAACTGTCAGGATGACATAACGTTTCAGTTGCGACAATAATGGCGAATGAAAACGAAGCTAAAGGTCGACTTAAAAAAAAATAAATATTAAAAAAACCCCGGGGTTTAAATTTTTTTTGTGGTGGTAAACATGTTACTAGTTATGTATTCTTACTGATTCAATTTATTTTATGTTCTCTGTATTTCAATTTTTTATTCGTACACACGATGTATGGAGTTTCGCCATGACTCTTTGATTTTCTTAATATTTTTTTCCGTAAGAACCTTGTACCAAAGAATTTATATACAACACTAGAATGCTTACGAATAATAAAAATCGCAAAAAACAACATTCAAAATTAATCCTTATTACTCTACTGCAAAGTTGATTTTTCTTTAAAGCCTACATACAAATACCTAACGTTCCAGAAAAAGGTCCAAAATTTGTAGGTGTCCCTTTTCCTCTTGAATATTATACAACCTACTAGAAAGAGACACCTACAAACTTTAGGTTTTATTTCGGAACGGCTTTTGTCCTCCGTAAGCATTCTAGTGTTATATGTAAATTCTTTGCCTTGTACAGAGTATTAGAAAACTACAAAAAAAAAATCTGCCAAATCGGTCAAGCCGTTTTCATGCTATGTCGTGACAACGGAAAACGGGTTTCATTTTTATATATATAGATTATTTTACGCACCCAACGATTTTTGTTGATCTAATCAATGCCGTGTGGTGTGATGACGAGGTGGCTTACTATCATCTCTTAAAACCATGCAAGATCCAGTGAGTAAGCGGGACAGCGCAATACATGATGTATGGCGACATCCCCCTTACTCACTTGAACTTGCATGGTTTTTAGAGATGATAGTAGGCCACGAGTACCTATGATTTACCAGAATAATTTAGCCTTTAGTAGTACACCCAACAGCCTCATGTATATGATGCCGCCCGGCACGCTGCGGCCCGCCAAAGTCTGTGCTTACCATATTGCCACAAAAAAAAACCTCAAAATGTCAAATGTCGTCAATTCAATTACAATACATACTCTTTTGTTTATGACTTTTTGAAAGGCAGGCAAGCAAGACATATCTCTATTTACTTATTTCTATGCAAGACGTCTTGTGTTCTACTCTTTACAAGTTTGGAAAAATGAAATGAAAACTTGTTCGTGATATTCCTAATAAATTAGTTATTTATTGTACCAGCAAACATGAACTGCAACACATTATTCGTGAGCGCTATACTGTGTCTACTGTTAGCAGAGAAAGCTACATGTAAGTTTATGTATTTATGACACGGATATATTTTCAAGGCAAAGTGAGAGTTGTGGTATTGGTATTGGCGAATAAACAATGGTTGATGCAGTCATTCTGCACTAAATTCTTTTAGACGTGTAGGTAATTGTCTTTATATTATTATCCCCATCATATGGAACTATTTTTTATTTTAAGTAGATAGAGTTAATAGAAGACTGTTTTTTTATTGATCATCTCAAGGTATGTAATTTATATTTTTGTTACCCATTTATGCCCACTGCTGGGCAAAACAGGTAGTCCACTTTCAGCACCCAGTTATTCAGCACCTGCACATTCAGCACCTAGCCTAGTCCACTTTGAGCACATATTACAACACACACGTGGACACAAATGTAGGTATTTTTACATTTTAGTCCACTTTCAGCACCCACAATAAAACAGCCTAGTGCTGGCTGCCTAATGGTTTGTTAGACAAGACTGCTAGTTGCAGCCGCATTGCCTATTGTTAAGATTTGCGCCCATTCCCTCGACTGGCTTTTACGATCTGCACAGGTATAGAAGCTCACTATCTATGTATCCTACCTAGCCAAAGCACTATCTCACTAGTTTTTATTGAATCCTGTAGTTTGTCTGACCATCTAGTTTTAGGCCTTCCTAACTTCCTGTACCAATCAGTAAAAACCCAGGCAGTTAAAACATGAGCCCATTGTTCATGTAATGTATTATAATTGAAGAGGTCAATGGCAGCATATAAATCTTAGCTGAAGACATACAGAAGATGATAAAGTAAGGGTATGAAAATAAATGTAAGTAAGAGGAAAATAATGGTGTTTAAAAAGGATGTAAGTAGAACAGTATGCAATGTAGACAGAAAGTAAATGAAAAATTGTTGAACTAGTGAATGAATTTGTGTATCTGGGTTGTAAGTTTACTAAAAATGGCAAGCATGAGAGTGATATTGAAAAAAGAGTGGCTGCTAGTAATCAGGTGAATGGGGCATTGCATTCCTTTATAAGCAGAAGAATTTTATCCAAAAAAGCATATCTGGCTGTTCATAGGGCAGTGTTAATTTGTCTTTTTTATATTTATTTCGTCTATATTATGCTGCTATTACATTGGCAATAGTCTAGCTTTATTAAAAACAAACATTTTTGATCGCCAGATTGCAATGATGCGTCAGTGCCCTTTTAATTCTTTTTTGTTTGTTATGTACTCTCTAAATGGTGGACGGCCTAAATGATTTTAAAAAACACAAGATCTTCAATAACTACACATAGTATGATAGGTTCTAATCTTAATATTATGTCCTTCTGTTGCTTCTATCACTATCCTCATATCCTGGCTACAAGACTGTAAACTTGAGAGAAATCCTTTATCTAGACGGTCAGACAATAAATTAGTTTTTGTTCTTGAGGTATGAAACCCTAAAACATATGCCCAGCTATATACGACCCAACTGTTTATAGAACCAGAGTATAGGAACTGGTTTTGTAAGATAGTTAGTATAAAATAATAATTACAGCTCTTGTTTTCATTACAGGTCTAAATAAGAGATGCATTAGGTGCAGATCACGTGGAGAACTTGGTACATGCGGCGATCCATTTCCATTCAATGTAACAGAGCCAGAGGCTGAAGCAGGCATCCATGTAATGGCATGTCCTTCAGGGTGGTGCGCCAAAATGATTGAAGGGACAACAGGAACTTTTAGAACTGATGGTTAGTGTTTTGGCTATTTAATAAAACTAATAGGAATTATTTTTAACCCTTTTTTCTTGGATTTGTCTCAGGAAGAACCACAACAAAATTAATAATACAAAGATCAATTACTGTCGCTTTAAATTATTTAATTTTTGGTGTAAAACCAAATTTAAGGTGATGAAACACAAGGTTGTGTTATCCTCCATCCTTAAACAATGACATCACAAAATTATTTTTACAAAAAATTCTCCGGAAATACTATCTTATCTACTTGACTTAAGAGTCCTAAAGCCCTCAGGTGGGGCCAGAGGATCTAGAGCTTTCTGCCATTTCAATCAGAACCTTAATTTCTGATCAGGTCATTCCAATGATCTTAAGTTTATCTGTGATCAAGGCAACTTTTACTTGCCTTGAGAAAGTCTACAATCTAATCTACTATGGTTTGTAGGTTTGTTGTTCTTTATGTTCTGCTGTGTTTGCAGCTTTAGCTTAACTGCCTCCGTGGTCCAGTGGTTTAGGCGTTTGCCTGAAGACCCGGGGGTCGTGGGTTCGATCCCCACGGTAAGCATACTTTGTTTAGCTGTTTCCAGTTTGTTTATTACATTGAAGGCTTGAATCACCTGATTTTCTGATAATAAAGATGATTCCTTGCTTCAGAAGGCACTATAAGCCGTTGGTCCCGGCTGCCATCTGGTAGTGGTTAAAGGAACCACGTCATAGGCCGAGAGGCGATTCCGAATAACTCAGACAAAAGGGTGTGCATGGTCGATTGATACTACACGAAATGATGATGACGAGCTTTTGTAATACTATTTAAGTTTAGAAAATTCACCTTCATTAATATTTATGATCTCATGGTTTCAGATTACGGAGCTGCAACAGAAAGGATGTGTCTTCAAAGACCACCAAGCGATTATGAGGAACGATGCGCCTATACCATGTGGAATCACAGGAAAGTATACATGTGTTTCTGCAATGGAGATTTGTGCAATTCTGCTCATAAAATAGCTACATTTCCATATATGATTTTATTATGTATTCTTGTTACCATTTACAACATTTTATAAGTTTATTTGATTCCTAGAAACATAATCCAAATTACTCTTTTTTATGATATTAATAGGTTTACTTCCAAAAATACGCAAATGAGATCATTCAAAGACATATTTTATTGAAAGTATAAAATGCGTTAATTAGATGATCAAAATTATTTGTAGCAAGCTGTCCAATAAGTATACAATTTTTTTTATATTATACGCTTTTTTCAACAAATTTTTGTTTAGTGTACTTATTCATACAATACATGTGATATTGAATATAGTAGATAATTCAGTTTTTATCAATTTTAAAATTTAATTAGTGTATCACAATTAATTATTTAAAAGTGAAAGTGATTAAAATACAATACTCAGATAAAATAGTAATTGTGATTATGAATTTGATAGTTAATTGTTATGAACATTTGATACTGATAAAGTAATAGCCACATGTGTTATGTGGGGGTTTTGTTATATTGTGACGAAGGAAGTTTCAGGGTTAGTAGACTTTAATAGATTTAAGAATCTCATTTTTTCACTGCCTTTTATATTTAGATAGAATATAGGTATCAGGTTTAAAATGTGATTTGTCAGCAGATGTTTAGTGTAGGTGAAACATATATACAGGTATACATCAAATCTAAAATTGATGCCTGTGCAGTGCAATCCTTACTGAGACCACAGAATAGATAACAGTGTGACTTACTTCTTAACTTTAAAGTGACCTTAAAACTGGTTAAAACTACTATAGCATACAGTTCGAAATAAATATATCGTACAGCTGAGGATAAGGTCTAAGCTTTATGTTTGTTGAAAATATGAGTTTCAATTATGTCTATAGAGAAAAATCGCAAAATTCCGTCCAAATCATCGTAAGTTTGAAAGACATGTTTTATTAATTGAAATGAAAAGAACGTGTGGTATATTAACAAACCATAAAATAGACCACGAAATATTGTTTCAAAATTAACAAAAAAAAAGGAACTGGGGGATTTGCTGGGTTATTTAATTCTTAGCTTTTCATGGTTGTAGGCCCCCTTAAGATATTGACGTGGTGATAACATAGAATTAAAAAGTCTAGGCCGCTCCTAATCCGTTCCTAATTTTGTGGGTAGATAAGCATTTTTGACGTAAATCATAAAAAAGGTCATGGGGAGTAAGAAATATTATTGTTTTGTGGGCATGCCCACAAATATTATGGGTCGTTTAAGATTAGTTTAATAACAAAAAGACATGATATTATATATAAAAGGAAAAAGTAACTGTATTTTTAGACGATTTATTTTTTAAATGTGTATAGTAATGTAAATAAAAAAAAATGCCTAGATTGAGGTATATTTTATTAATGAAATGGAAATTTATAATTATGACTTTTTTGTAAATGAGTATTCTTATAATCTTATATAAATATAAAGTTTTATTGTATGTATGTGGTTTTTTTTTTGGGCTAGGGACGGTAATATGGCCAAGTGTGCCGTATGCTGGCTAAGCGGTGGGGTTCCAGCTGGTTTTTGATCCTCAGGTTTTGGTTTTCAAGCAAGGACATGATGTGGGGGATATCGTGGAAGTATAGGTTGCCGTGGAGGTGGGCTCTCTTCACGGCGGCGATGGCCTCTGACCCTTCTAGAAGGTATGGATCCTCGATCTCTGCAATGTAAACATACAAGTTGGACATACTGGTGAAATAATTAAATCTCAAGATATTTGGAAGGGTAAGGTACTTACGTCCTAAAATTGCCTTTTCATATCTTTAACAGGTTTTGATGTGTATTAAAGGCTTGAACTTTAAAGACTAAGTACTAATTAACATCCTCCATGGTTTACCTCTTCTTTATAAACCAGAGGTCGTGTGTTCCAATTCTAGGGGAAACTTGAACAACTCAGATAATAAATATTTGATGCTATAGAAGACGAGATGCGCGTGTAATTTGCAGAATCTGCTTATAAAGTAAATCTAACCTTGGGTCCTTTTGACTTGCCTTTATTTATTGACCCATGATGGCAGAGTTCTGAAGAATTAGGGAAGGTATAAGAGGTTTTTTTTTTGCTAGCCAGTGGGGACAGCTAGTTTGTAATAATTTTTACCTGATGTTACCTCTCCAGTGTCGGCCCGGCGACCATATGAGTTGAAACGAGGTGAAGGCAAGGGTGCTAAGAAGAGGCCTTCTGGCCACAGCGACTCAGGGTCTGGAGAGTCCACCTTGTACGGAGAAGGCGGCAGGACAGGAATATTTGATTCTGAAATGATTAGTTGATTATTGTATTAACTCTTTGACCGTCAGACTTTATAAGAGCTGTTGTCGCACTCAAGCGCACCGAAAAGTTGAAATTTAATGATTTTGGTCAGCAATATCCGACGTTGGCAAAATGGGCAAGAAAATGTTTGTTGGAAAGAACGGATCTTGGCGGTAAAAAGGTTAATACCCAATGACTATTTTCTTAAACGTCTCACACAGTTGATACTAGAATGAGTCGTATCAAGGTATCAAGTGTTATGTTTTGTTTAAATCAGGTCATTTAAGTAAGTACCTACTTCATTTGCAGTCGGGGACAGATAAAGTAATCCCCTTACTATATTTGTTACAGTGACCTGGGGCTCGGATATTAAACTGTAATTTGGAGCCGCAATCTTCGATCGGAGGTTAGAATTATTGTGATACCAAAATCGTTTTGTGCTACCATAGTGTGTACATACCCACATAACTGTTGTAATTCCATGGTAGGGAAGCCAGGGGGGCGGTACGCGGTGCTTCCTCCGCCGTGAAGGGTACTGACGGCTTCACTCGCGGGTAGCCTTGCGATGGGGGCCCTACAACATTTGTTCATAATCACATACTACCATAAATTTAAAAAAAATGCGTAGACCTCGCGCGATTTCCAAACTCTATGCATACCAGTGGTATGATACCCAAGAGTTGGATAATATCATAATTTTTTTCCTCCAACTAGAATAGAATCAGGAAAAAAAAAATTACATTATCTAAGAATGTTGAAAAGCGCACATAGGTTCTCTCGGATATGTTCATTTATTTTCACTGATATCATGATGCTATCATGAAGCCTATTCGTAGTCCATCGAGCGACTCTAGCTTCTTCTTAGCGTGTCGGCGTTCACCTTATATACCCTTGGATGCCCAAAATTGGGCCACCCTTACAGTGTTCTCTGTAGCATTGTATAAAACTAGCTGAACTCTCATATAAGGTCCAGTTTATTTATTAACATTTTGTAGTTTTTGATCATGACTCCAACGTTTGGAGCGGATAAATGTCTTATACAGGTAATTAATGGCATCAATCAGAGAAGAGAGGACTCTCCCTTTCTACTCTGGCTGGCAATCACACAAAATTTTGGCTTATAACGACGGAGGTAGTACAGTCTAGCTTGAATTCCCAGATTGCCTGGTAAGAAAAATGATCCGTGCATCGGAAATCATGTTCGCCTATTAAGGTCTACAACCAACTTACTTCGCAAACTCCTCGCCTGTATCCTCTGCGACTGTCTCTGGAAGGCCCTCCGCTCCAGCAGATGCACAGGGTCGCCCACTCCATGTGAATAGCTCCTCGCGGGCGTGTTCACATTAATGTGCGAGGAGAACTGCGTGGCGGCTGTCACGATCGATGCTATGTGCATCATGCATAGCAAGCTGCAACTGACTGTTTTGCATGAAGGTTTCTGAAAATTAAATGTAAAATTACATTTAAAAAGTACTTAGTTTTACTTAAAATCTATGTGACCGTCTTGACAATTTTACGCAGGGCGTTTGCTTGATTGACAACCATGCCCTAACTTAGTTGTCTATCAAGCAAACTTATAGAAAGGCACATTTGTGCCGCTGCTCTGGTTGGTATTGCTAGATGGTAGTCGTTAGGTTGTGTCAGATGCATTGAGGCAGTCAGAACAATCTGACAGTCATCATCAGAGCGGGTTTCCTAGTTGCAACTTCAAGAATACTGTTTTTGGAATAAAGACTATACTAATTATGTAGATATGCTAGATAAACACTGGACATTAATAAATCTAACTACTACGGTAAAAACCAAACGATCATTATCACAGGTTAATTATTACGGATGAGACCACGTACAGGCACTGCTAAAAACCGGACTGCATTTAATGCAGTCCCACGGAGTTGCGACACAATGCACACTCTATTGGACGTTTCGGTGGCGAAACGATGAGAAGCACGTGGGCCTGCCCTTGTTTATGTGGCATGCCATTAAAATACGTCTATGATGACTATATCTTGCCTAGTTTCAGTGGGTCACATACATCTACCACCTTAGGTGAAAGTGTTAAGGTAAAGTGGTGTAGTGTAGTACTATAAAAATAAACCATTTTTATATACGAATCAATGTTAGGGATGAAATCTGGACTGGCTATCCTCTTGCCTCTTGTTATTTTATAGCTACTACATAGTATGACATAGTGCTATTATTATTATCTTTGCCTAACTATATGTTGGTAAGTAGGTAATTACGATATGCCTTAAGTGATTCTATATTTCCAGTTGATATCGTTGAGAATAGATAAAACGAATAATGAATGCTGTTGACAAAAGTAAAAGGATTGCGGTTGGTATTTTTTATATCATAAATGTTTATCTTATTATTTAATCATGGCAGGTAGAAAGGTGGTAGAAAGTTATTTGACACAAGAAGTTTGGTATCGGCATTGAATAAAAAAACTAAGCCTAATAACTACCTAGTCACATGATTAGGTAAGGAAGCCATTTCGATTCGAATACACTAACACATAACAGGATTGATTAGGTATATTTATTTGGATCTAGGCTTGTCGTGCAGGTTTTGACAGTAATTAAGTAAGAACCTAGTGTTTGTGTAATAAGTAAGTTTTTCATTTTACAAGTATTTAAGTAGTAAATAGTAATTAGCTCCCATAATGATTGCCACCATTAGTTATATGCTGTTATAAGTAGTTGGTGATCTCATTATGTATTTTCGAGCCAACTATACAGCGTAATGACCACAGAAGCCTATAATTCATAAAGGCCTTGCTCACTATTGTTTACATTTGTTCTAATTTTTGACACCAATTCATCTCAATTGCGGTGCCGTGAGAGAAATTACGAAACTGAGAACTCGTGACCGTGACCTTACTCCAACATAACTAAACAGATGGCTTAACGATTGAAGCTCTAATGGAGTGCTATATAAGACCATTACACCAAGGTGAGACATGATCATCATCACAATAAAGCAGCCGAGACAAAGCGCACCGATCTTCTACGGAACTCAATTTGTATGTCTGATTTACAAAAAAAAATAATGGATGAAATAAATTTAAATCGCAATCACGATCGAGGATGTAGATAAAATGGTTGGTACGTATACCTATAGTAGGTATAAATAAAATAACATTTATTGGTATACTAATAATATTCTCTCAGGGTTTAGGTCTCAAAGAAATGGAAGCGCGATCAGTAGGAAAATCAAGCCCATTTTTATCCAACCTGTACGAGTATATATCTTATGTTTACTTATATTGGATGTTTGTTACCATGTATCTGATAATTTTGGTTCTTATATTTGTGTGGATCAAAACTCCCGTTACTGACAAAGCGTTATCATTGGCTTCGTACAAGTCTCAGAGTGGCGCAGAACAGAAGTCGCTGGGTATGAGAACGCATGGCAAGACAAGATATTAATATGTGTTACTGGGAAGGGACAAACACTGTGGTACCTAAGTCCGGACTCTCTTCAACGACTTCTATGACGTCTATATCTACATGACAGATCCTGGTAGATCATGTCAAGGGGGAAGGCTCTTTAACAGCAAAAGCATCTACCTATTATTTCTAAAGCCTTTTGAATTAATATCGAAGAAGGTCCGACACGGTTAGGCAATTCATCACGCAAGAATCTACAGAGCAGCAAACTCGTTAATCCTCGAATGATTATCGACGTTTAACCTAAAATCTAACCATTCCCTTTGTCTAAGGAACCTGCAATCTATCCGTCACTTGTCAAAAGCTTTTGCAAAACGTGACTGGTTTAAGCACTTCAATTGGTAATTATCAATTCAGTGGTCTATTTACCCACAGAAATAATACCCCAAGAATAAACATTCCTACCCAATATTTAAAACCTTACCAGAAATAGAAGTAAAAAATTAATGGTGTTTCAAACTTAAACTGTCGCTAACTAGACTAATAGAGTAAAGGAAATTTCTAAAGCTTTAGTATTAGAATCTAAATCATTAATTTGCGGAATACATTTATTTCCGACGGTGATCAACATTATGAAGGGATTCTCCAGCATTTTAATGGATGGGTTAATGTGGCGTTTTACTAATTCCGAGAGTCTTTCATGACTTACTTACTGCGGTCCGGCCCTGTCTGTTGGGTAGTAATCAGAATGATCTACGAATTAAACCAAGTTTTGCAAGGAGGAGTCGCAGGCGCATTGTCACGACAGGCTCATGATGTCATGTGACTAAAGAACGCTCACGATCTAAGTCACAGCGTTTCAAGGACAGAAGGATATAAATTTGTGTCTGCCTCAATTAGGTACATGTTTGCCCTAATTCACATGTCGTAAGCACGCCTGCTCTCCGATATGATTCCCATTCACGTTAATTTATTTAGGTGTATCAAATAAGTATACATCTTAATTAATATTGTTTAAAATTTACAACTTACTATATGAACATCGTGAAATAATATTAGGTGACAATAGATGACAAAAACAAACAGTGACACGAAGAAATTTCTACTATAGTACTAATTATCCATGATGTTTGACAAATTTATGAATTCTTACATAAAAAATTTCATATATTTTTTGTCGATTTTCTATTGTCAATTTATTTATGTCGAGCTAGGCTCTTGTCGGTGGAGTTCCTTCCATTTTACTATCCTTTGCCAGTTCCTTTATTTCTTGTTACGACATGACACCTTCGTTTTTTCCTTTAAGTAAAAGATGATCCAAATCTTAATCGAATTTGCCAAACCATAGAAACACAAGCTTAAGTATTCACCAACGGAACCAAATGGTGATGATCACCAACGTGTATAGTATTATGCGGAAATGCGACTGTCTTATAGTTTTCACGCCTAAAGTAACTAAACACATTTTGATTGAATTTGGTACAGAGGTAGAAGTTAAGACCGATATGCGGAGTTCTACGTATTTCAAGCTAGTCAATTATTCATGATATAACGACCTTGTTAGGCTTATCTATAAATATGCAGTGAAATTTATTTTGATGGGAAAGTAATGTGAAAATATAATAATACATATAAGTATAAAAAACCTATACTCATTCCAACCAATTTACATAATCGAGAGCCTGTATTGTGTCATAGCCGTTAGGTATGGTTCGTCAACCATATACATATAATTTCAAATAATTATTAACTGAATAACAGTGGACAAAATTTTCATAACAAAAAAGTTTTGAAACTGAATAGGCACTATACATTAGAACATGCACTTGACCGAATTTTAATCTGTAACAAAAAAAAATAACCATTTTTTTTATGTATGTAAATTAACATAGTCATGTGATGTGAAGGTAAATGGTTATAAAAGGCATTCAAAAATTCACGAGAAAGATTTTATGATTACATTCTCTGTACTTGCGGTAGTTATGTTACCAGTTATATATTTAGGTGTGTCTGTCGCGCGTGCAATTTACCACTTTCACGCGTTCAAGTTATGGTACAAATATTGCAAACTCATCACTCAAAATGGTGTACTTATATACAAAAGTTGTTATATATAGTTCCATATTTAAACGGTGTTATCTATTGCCAAATATTTATGAGGTTTGTTTGATTGAAAAAAATGTAGTAGGTATAATAAAATATGGTCTCTATTAAAGAAACAACCTGCATATACTAATTTATAAAAAAAGTAGTTTAACCTATGAATCTTTCATGCATAAGAAGTTGCCTAACATAACTTAATTAACTTCTAAGATAATCCTAAAAAGACAGATTAAGTAGTTATCTCAAAATGTCGCTGGTTAGTTTACTATTTATTTGTGACTTTCTCACGCAGTTAAACAAAACATGTTCCATAACTTAATCACAAAAAAAACTTGTATGTATGAGACAAAATACCAATTATTTTTTCTAAAGGTTTCAACAAATAAACGGTTTTTTGTTGAAAACTTTAGAAAATAAAGTATTTTAAATTTCCCATCACCTATGAGAATCACAAGGTGCAAACCTAACTAAACCTGTCCACACTTAAAACCAGTATATTGTATATTACTTAAATAACTAGATAGTGATGACTTAGAGAAATTGCTAGAGGCTCGAGGGCATCAGAGAGAGTAGCCATTGTAACTAGATTGATAACGCTTTAAAACCCATAGTTCTTGGCATACTTTATTTGGTTTTATTCAATTTGTTTAGGGCATTGCATCACTTGATTGTCTGATAATAAAAACGATTCCGTGTTCAGGAAGGCCCGATAAGCCGTGTTCCGAAAAACTAATACCAAGATGTGCATAGTCGATTGACCATTTAACCCACACGATTAAGGTAGGTTTACACCAAATTGTTGTTAATTTAAATGAACATTAATTTTACACTTAATTTTGAGCGACTTAAAGCTAATCTTATTAGGTCTGCAAACTCTACTATTTATTAAGTAGTTTTATAATAATGTCGTTTGTCAGTAACACGTTTTATTAGTTATTAATCGTTCTTCACTCTATTTCAAAAGGAAATAGCCAAATTTTTAAACTGTGTGTTTAAACATTTTATATTACTTATAATATGAATTATTATTTCAATCCATACCTACCTCAATCCAAAGCACCTATCTACAATCCATAGCTATGTTGCGTTTCAATTCGAAATAACCAAAAGGTTTTCAACATATATGATAAACTATACCAAACTATTAAATTGTATTTTATATTATATTTAATGGAATCAAAGATAATTGGATGCTATTAGTGGCTGGAAACTATCTATCAGAACAGAACATATTAATCTATACATTATATTAGTATAAAATTCCTTATATTTAAACCATCTGAATTTGATGCCGAATAATTAATGGTCATCAAACGTTATTTAATAGATTTGTTTCATTATGCCCAAAATTTTCATACTAAATTTATGGTCTATTTCTTGTCTATTTTTATTGTTGTGCATATTATTGTATATCTGGAACCAGTCACGTTGGGGTTATTTTTCTGATTAAATATTTTTGATATGTATATAATAATCGTTAGCCTGCTTATTAAAATTTATCAAAACTTCTTTTTTAACTAACGTAGCTTAAATTTATTTTTATTTATTTTAAGTAAAAACATGTCATAGGCGCATATCAATATACCTTAAATAATAATAAAAAAAAAACTAAGTAAAACGTTATTTACTTAATTCAATTTATTTTATATATTTAAAAAAAATCCATATTAGTTATAGATTGTTCAATCCAATTAATAATAAAAGTAAAGTAATACTTTATAGGTTAAAACGACATCAACGAACTTCAATGCGTTGATGTCTTTTACCCTACATAATTTTGGTTCATCCTTTGATTATTATAATTTTAATTATAATAATCAAAGTATATCAATATAATACAAATATAATCAATATAATTGGGTTTATCGTCCTATCTTGTGGGTAACCGGGTCAATTGACCATGCCTACCCTGGTGTCAGATTTCTTTAAAACCACATTTCGATCTGTCTAGTGATTTCTTTAACGAGCATCTTTTCTGTGTTTTCTTTGCTTTTTTGTTTCTATTGTTGTTTTATTTTTTTAGCAGCCAGAACCAACAGCTTAATCTGCCTAAGTATGTAGTAAGGGCTGCTATGGATAAAAAGATGTGTATGTAAATGCTATACGTGTAGGAACGATATCTATAGCTATATTGCCAACTGTCAAACAGAAATGAAACACAAATTCATCGTAAATCATGCCTATCGTCAACACCAGCTCACGAACAGTCATTTGATACACTTTAGTTGCGAAATCATTAGGAGGATATCTATTTGAGATTTAGAATTTGTTGAAGAGATTGTAATTCAATAAGTATAAAATATGATACGTTCACATAATAATATTGCAATTTAGGGAGTGTCATTCGGAATTTCGACATTTAATTATTACGACATGCAGTCTTAATTTCGGAAAAAAATTGTTCGACTACCCATTGTTTACACAGAAGCATTAAGACATAAAAAAGCACTAAGACATAACATGCTTCGACAACACAATCCTTAGAAAAAGGCCTTGTAAATCAGTATCTTTGTTCTTCTATTTAAGAGTGAGCACCTATATTACTTCACTAGCGACCCGCCCCGGCTTCGCATGGGCATAAAAACATTCCTCTTGAATCATTCTATCTATAAAAAAAACCGTATCAAAATCCGTTGCGTAGTTTTAAAGATTTAAGCACACATAGGGATATAGGGACAGAGAAAGCGACTTTGTTTTATACTATACTAGCTTTTGCCCGCGGCTTCGCCCGCGTGAATTTCCCTCGGGATCTTTTTCCCGGGATAAAAAGTATCCTATGTCCTTCTCCTGGCTCTAAACTACCTCCCTGACAATTTTCAGCTAAATCGGTTCAGCCGTTCTTGAGTTATAAGTGGAGTAACTAACACGACTTTCTTTTATATATATATATATAGATATATAGATGTAGCGATTATCATCTGAGGTGTAAGATGACCAATAATCGTGCTCATTGCTCGATCCGCTTAATAACTATTACCACTTATTCAAAATTGACAAAAAGGGTAAATAAATCATACTACAAGAGGTTAAAGATAACAGTGAACTGCATAATAATATTTAGATACGCTATGTAACATCCTAACCATATTACATCACATACAATACTAAGTGGACAAAGCAACAAAATCGTTACAAAATCGAATCCAATCTTGTGAATACAGTTTTCGTCAACTATGAGAAATCCCAAACCGTATATAGATTCTTTAGCGGAATGTCTCCTATCTGGGTCATATGTTTTGGTAACAACGACACGGCCTCCTGCAACCCAAGTAAAGTTGCTAGAAAGCAGTGGCGTGCATATCATAAAGACGTTTAGACGTTGCCTACCCTGTACTTTTGTAATAAATAATAAAAAAAATATATAATCAATACATATAAATAGTAAATATTTTTTCACAAAAGACATTGAATTATCTTAACAACGCCATCTATGAATTCGCGCGAACACGCGGCGCGCCGCCGCGCCGCCCCATACGCGCTGCTAGCTAGCTAGGCCAGGCCAGCTTTTTAGTAAAACGTCTGAAGTTTACTACTCTCACTAAGAAATCACTATGTATAGATGTGCTTTTGCTCGTGTAGTAGTGCAAGTAAAAAACTTACATGAACAGACACATATGCGCTAAATCACGCCTGTGTGAGTAAATTTCAGACCTCCACTATAGATGAAACAAAATGCTATGAGATGACATTTCATCTCGCTCTCACTTTTGTTACGGCCAATTAGAATTACGCGTTACACATACTTAAATCTGATTAGTGATTACGATCGATTGCAGCAACATGATAACTGTGTCTATTGGATATTAAACGAGTAATGCTGCAAATTTGAAAACGCATAGACTTGAAGACTTTATTTAAACAAGATGACATTCCCAATTCCGTAGGGTTATATTTTTATTTCCGTATCGAAATCAAATCAACGATATGTTTGCTTTGCTTGCATGCATTTGTTTATTTTAATTGATAATTGCAATGTGCATTGTTTACAATGAGGTGAAAAAATAGTGCAGCACTTTTATTTTTAACAATATTACTCAGTTGTAGTTTAAAATTGTAAAATTTTCATGTGATTGTTGTAAACCGAGTGTTTGTTTACAAAAACTATAAAATGACGCGCTAAGTAATCTTTCGTTTGACGAAAAAATGGCAATAATAATAAATGGACGTTATAAACCGGGATTGATCGGATTTAGTTGAAGTGAAGGGTAAGCTAACAACAACATTATTTAATATTATTTTCAAATTAATATGTTTGCTATGCTTTTCCAAAACTCCCACGGGACCATAGGTAAAGGCGGTCGTCTTTTAAAATTTTTCAGGGCCATTTAGGTACATGATTCATATATTTTAATTTTATTATCTTCTTGCTCGTTACTGTTTTAGTTGTAACTCAAATATCTATACCTAAATTATAAGTATAGATTAAAATAGAAATGGTTCTGGTCTAGGTAGGTTTTTGCCTACCCTAAGGAAAATGTCTGTGCACGTCACTGTAAAGTACAATGATAAGTTCGTAATTTGTGAAGACTTATCATGTCTTAATCTTCAATAACTGCTATCATATATCTCGAAAGATTAATATAAATTAAGAACAAGGAAGTACTGTTTAGTATCTACTTACAATCATAATAAAACTAAAAACAATGATTAATTCGTTTGATAATAATTGTGATTTATTGTGTGTATGTAATTCATTTAAAAAAAAATGAGTATAATTTTTTTATTCATACTACGGGATCGGAGGCCTTAGTCATCATCATTATGGTAAGTAATTGAACTTTATACACATTCATTAGATATAGTACAAAGGTACAGTGGGCAACATAGATATATACTTCAAAGATGTAAGCCTAATAGTAGTACAGTGGTATACTTTTCTTTGTATTCGAATGTACCTGACGGACATCAGCTCGCTTTTTAATTGTAAAATTGTTAGTGATTTAGAGAAACACAGACTTATCGTTTTGTTGGAATGTTTCTTCTTTTGCGCTATAACAGAATTACAATCCTGAAAAGGAAAAGTTTGATTGATTATAGAAAATTTTGAAAAGGCAACCTAGTCTCTTGCCTTTTTCTACATTAAGGTATTGAGTCTTAATAATTTACCAGAACTACGACTTGAATCATTGGTATTGACACACTAACAGACCATTTAGGCTATTAATGAGATATCCGATCCATGGCAATTCACGGGTCGTGATCCACAATCGCACAATAGGAGCACTACATTTCGATCGATTGCGCAAACTTCCGACCTTCATGTTTATGTTCCTTTCTATACCTACCAAATATTTCTTTTACTTACAAAAACCTAAATAAGTTAGTACTCATATGGGTAAGTTTATTCTTTATCTCCAATTTTTCACCAAAAATATCGCATTTTACCAATTTCAGGTTTTGAGAAATGACAGATACAATCAGTTTGATTTCATATTATTTGACAAATTCGAAACGAATTCGAAAACAGGATATTTTGATATATAAAGTAAAAACTAGCTCCACTCCTGTGGGATTTTCGGCATAAAATATATACTATGTATTGTTCCAGGGTCTAAGCAATCATCATTCCAAAATTCAGCCAAATCGGTTAAGCCGTTTGTCTGTGCAAAAGTAACAAACATACACATTCACAATCTTTTACCTTTATAATATTAGTGTGTTTGCAAATCTCAATTTTTATGAGTAGGATTATTGAATAATGGAGATCTCTCTCTCTACTTCTTTTCATAGCCATTCCATTCCAAGTCTATTTTTCCGTCAGTCATCGCAATGTCTCTCTATTCTGGGATCTAGCTGCTGTCCGATATCTTCTTGATGTCATCTTTCCATCTCAATTGACATTTTCCTTGGGGTGTTTTACCATACATTTATTATTTACTACTACTCGGTAATTGCTTTGTTTTTACTGTAGTCATCTTTCTCTTTTCATTTAAATTCAACACATACTCGTATGTTGTAAGTAATTAGTACTATTAAAACGTGTGGTATATTTTTTACAACTTCAAAATTAAGTGAGATTTTTATGAAAAGGATATACATATAAGACTGTTTATATGGGTTAGTAAATAAAATGTATTGCCCCATGTATAATTGTACACATGACATCACTACGGATGTACAATGAGATAAATTGTATAAATGGTGGCGGATATTGTCCATTTTATTGGCTTAGCTATTAAGGAACGAACTTAAATTGAAACAAAAAAGAACTAACGATTGACGTCTTTAATAAACTGATTAAAAAAACTTCATTAGTTAAAATGAATTTGTACAAATCGTATCGATTAGGCGTGAGGATTTATCGATAAATTTGATGAATGATCCGATTCGTTAGTGCGATACGTCAGAATCATTGTATCAATGGCTCATCAATAGAGATAATAAAATAACAAGGTTAAGTTATTATAATCGCGGTCAAGAATTTATCATTATCAAGGACTAATCGTGTTAATGTGTGATACAGAAATTCGGATGTAACAACTGTTTGTAGGAGGACCACCAACAGTCGGAGAGAGATACTAAAGAAATAATATCTCTGTCTCCTTTAGTCGCCCTTTACGATAACACAGAATTATAAAAATATGAAAAATTTCAAGTAGATATGACATCTTATTTTCATTGTTTTGCCTTTACCTTCTTAGGTTCAAATATTTATTATTTGTTTGCTTGCTCTACATTCTGTCGGCTTGATATGAATGGGGAGAATACGAATTATATTATTATTATCACTATTTAGTAGGCATACATACAAACGACAACTAACTAGAGCCATTATCTTCAATGTTATAATATAGGGCATGATTTTTTTTATTTTTAACCGACTTAAAAAAAAGGAGGAGGTTTCTCAATTCGACCGTATATATGTATACTTATATATATTTTTTAAGGTTATTTAATTCTTATCCATTGTTTTCTATTGCATTATAATTTAGTTATATCAAATTTATTTTATAATCAATTATAGACTAATGGATCATCGATGTATAGTGCAATATTATGTTTGTCGATTATTTCGTGTGTTTGCGATCCAATTAGTGGCGTGCAAGGTAACATGTAGATAATCAAAGTATGTAGGCAGGTGCTTGGTGTAGTGTGTGTGCCTAGAGGTAGGTAGCTGCTTCCAAAAGCGCATTTGGAGAAGGGTATTAGTGTCAAAATTTACAATGGCGTCAACAACAAGAATAAGTACGTTTTCAAATGTGAACTAATTATATGAAAAGTAAGTTATTTTCTTTCTATTATAGTGCACGGCTACCTATAATTTGAAAACACTTTACGCTCGCCAGCCGCTTCTGTGAAAATTACTTACCTACATTACTAATAGTTGCTTCAACTGCAATTATTTTGCCTGAGATAATTTTGTTAATAACAAAAGCTTTGTAACGTCGACGCAAGGAAATTATGCGCTACCGTCTGTTGTTAGTTTATAAGATAGATATATTCGGCTTATTTTTAATACAACTGAGATAAATGATGTATCAAGATTGCTTGTACCAACATCGACTACTTACGTAGTTTAGAAGTGATGTTGCATTGGAATGCTAAACTTACGGGCTCTAAAATCATGACCAGATGGAAACCGCAACAAAAGAGACCGAAGGGCAGGCCATGAAAGCGGTGGTTTGATTGTGGAAGACCTCTGAATATGCGAGTTAACCACTGGCAAAGGGAATCTCGTAATCGTGTCGATTGGAGAAAATTACTGGACGAGGCCAAGACCTATTAAGGGTTGTATGTAGCCCCGACGGAAGTAAGTAGGTAAGTAAGGTGCGTCAGCTTGTATTGTAGATCACAAACATCAGCCAAAGTATTTTGTTTCTAAACTCCAGACGTAATTAACAAGCAGTATTTCACCTGGGTTGTCTCAATTACTTACATCCTATATAATATCTCTATCAACCCCTATCCTCATAAGATGCAACGTTTTAACGTAGGTTTTAGGACTTATTGAGTCATGATTTGTAAGTTATCTTACTTTATTTACCTTTTAACTCGAATCGCGCACAAATGTGTGCACGGCAATGTTAAGTAGAAAATAAATGAAATGTTAAAATAGCCTCGCGACGTCACAGCTCTAGGATGGAATCAATAATATTATGTCTTAATTTGTTTTCACCCAAACTTTATTCTTAGTTCAAATACAATTTAACATTTTAATGTAGAGTTTTAGACTACATTAAAATATTAAATAAAAATTATATAAATTTTAAAAAATATATATATATTTGAAAAAAAAAAAAAAATTTTCAACCTGACAATTATGATAGAACCTTTTAGATTTGCCAAAAAAGCAAGTTACAAAGTTCTAGTTATTTATTTAAGTATTAATATAGACATGAAGAAACCATTAGAAATGCAATTAAAGATGGCAACCTCAAACGATGGCAAACTGTTACTACGATTATTTATTTTCTCATAATAAAGAATTTCATTTGTCTTTAAAACTTCTCTAACTTTTGTATTTCTCATCGATTTGATGTTAGTTTGGTTACTATTTGTAGATAATATAAAATATACCCTAGGTGTTAGTAAAAAAAATCTTACTGGATAGAAATATTGGTATAACTTAATTAATTAAACTAATTAATAAATACTGACTCACCATTTGTGTAAATTTGTGGGTTAGTTCGAATTAAGAATTCTATCACTACACTGGCTACTGGAATAAGATTGTTCGTTTTATTTATTATTCTTGCTCGAATTTCTGATCACAGTTCGCGCAATCGAAATTTTTCCCGCCGAATTTCGCAGAGGATTCGCACGCATGTGCGAGGTAGCGGGTCGGTATGTCTTCTGATGTTGCGCCCACGAGGTTTCGTCCGTTCACTATCCAACCCAGTCGTTCTTTCTCCCGAGAACAAAAGCACGTGATGCGATGCGCCAACGCGTGTTATGAAAGCACTGTCCGAGGATGTACCTACGTAAGTGCATACCTTAGGACTTTTACCTTTGATAGCGATGACCAGTCAAACGAGAACTTTATTTGCCGTGAAACCGACCGGTTAGTATATTATTTACATTATGTATATTATATTTTTTTGTGATTTGTGATGATTTCAGATACTCTACATTTCAGTCAAATCGTGATGCTTGGCCGTTTTGTTCATCGTGTGTGAAATAAAACGGCCAAGCCACACGTTTTGACTAAAATGTAGAGTATGTAAAGTTAGGCTTGGTAAAGTAAGGGCGCATAGATAGATCAAGGATCTTGGCTCTACATGAGATTTGACCACTTTTTCATAGATTTTGATTAAGGTGTAGTCTTAGATCAATTTGATCTAAGGGTGTAGTGTAGATCTTGTAGGTTTAGAGCGTGTAGTCTTTAGACCTTGGCTTTATACAAGATCTGATAACTTTTTCACATGGTAAGCTATATAGATTCGGCAAAATTTTTACATGAAAGTGTTTTTGGTGGGTTTCTATCTTCCATTTATAATTTGTACAACCCGTACAACCGAAGTTCTAGTTTGTGATATTAACTTGAGTATACCTACTACCTAAAACTAAATTGAGTTTAAACTTGAAGTTTGACATTTAAAATGACAAATGACTTCCACATTTACAAAATATAGAAATGACACGAAATATTTGAATGACACCAAAATAAAGCTATTTTCTTTTTATAAATGTTCGATTTTATAGAAAATGTACGCAGTGATATTTCAGAAGAAATTATAGAAGTCCTCGATTATATATCAAATAGAAGTCTTAGTTTGTATGATAAAATCACAGGAAATTTAATCTTAATCCTCAGAACGCAGTTTCAAAAACCTAGATGCGGTGACAAATTTTTAGTATGAAATAATTCTTTTATAAATAAGTTCTTAATAAAATCTACAAAATCATTCGTGTAATTATATTATCTAATGTTTGATTTACTACTAAATCATGGATGAATTTGAGACTGATGAAACTGCAACTGAAACAACAGAAACTACTAATATTGAAGATACTAAACAGGAAGTAGCTGATCAAGAAAAAACTGACGAAGAAGGAGTTCATGGTGACGGTGGAGAAGAAGTGGATGGTGAACACGTGGAGGGGGAACAACTTGAAGGTGAACACATCGAAGGAGAACATATTGAAGGTGAGCATGTAGAAGGCGAACATGTTGAGAAAGAAAGGGTTTTAGGAGAAGGTGAGGAAGTGTTAGGTGAAGAGTTGGAAGGTGAAGGATTGGAAGGAGAAGAAACCAAAGAAGAAAAACAAGAAGAAAAAGTAGAGGAAGTTGTCGAAGAGGAGGAAGTTTATGTCGAAGAACCACCGCCTGATCCAACAGCACCTTTTAATTTTAGTGACTCAAAAGAGGCATTAAAAGATCCTTTTCAACTGAGGCCTGATCAATTAGCAGAAGTAGAACAGCTATGGGAGCTCTATCAAAATTACACTCCTGCTTACACAGATATTGATAATTACATAACTGAAAAAGAATTGTTGTATATGCTTAAAGCATTAATGCTTATGACAGTAACAGAGGAACAGTTTTACGAATTAATAGCATTCTGTGCAAGGCCACCACATCCGAAAGGGCATATTACGTTTGATCAATTTGTCAAAATGGTAACTATTCGGCAAAGAGATTTTCTAGTTGAAGACGAGTTACGAACGGCCTTGCAAGTATTTGATCCTGACAGGACTGGTTTAGTAGATAGAGAAAACATTAGAGAAGTTCTTCTTAAACAGGGTCATAAAATATCACAAAAAATGGTTGACAATCTTATTAAAGAAGTAGATATGAGTAATGATGGTACATTAGGAATTGAAGATATCGTGGGTACAATGTGTATTGACTTGAATAAAGAGGATTTGTTAATGCTGATGGCATCATTAAATCCCGACCAAAATGAACCACCGCCTGAAGATGAAATTTAAATAGCAGAAGTGTACTTAATACCTAATCAATTTTTATGGGTTTCATATATCTTTTGAGTAAATTGTTGCATTTTTAGATGTATTTTTTGTGAACTTGCAAGGTAAAGAAAAGGTTATATTATTAGTCTGTATTTTATTTATCGGGATCCACCTAGGCTTTAATGCTGCTTTTTAACTTATGGCTTAATTGAATCCCAATGGATCTCAGAAGCAATTTTAAGCCCGCTACCTATTCTGCTACTAGTGTAAGGGGTTAATATCTATAGGAATACGTCTTGATATGATGTAACTAGGTAGCCGATACGAAGACCACCAATGGTTTTCCAATATTTTCAATTGAACTGACATCGGAATATTTGATATATAACATGATATTTAGTCTTAAGGTATCTATTTTAACTCACATTACGATTGCATTATGATGCATACAAATGATTATAAATACAAGTTATTACCCAATATGCACCAATTGTAAAGTAACAGTCTTCTCTGGTAGCCTTGTACAAGTCCTCCAGCGCACACATGGCACGTTAAAAGGTGGCCCATTGTCTGGAGAGATGCAGCACATTTGCAGGTGGTATCTTCCCTGGTACCATCAATACTAATCCACCTTCGATAAATTAACGATGATAAAGATATCATACTTCTTAGATCTACTAATAAAGCTAAAGTTTATTTGTTTTTTTTTGTTTGAGTTTATTTAACGCTCATAACTTAATAATCTTACTAGAGCATTAAACAAACGGAGTCGCCACCGATAAGCCCCTCTATATCGAAAGAGTCATGGCGAAACTCCATACATCGATTGTACGAATAAAAAATTGAAATACAGAGAACATAAAATAAATCGAATTAGTAAGAATACATAACTAGTAACATGTTTACCACCACAAAAAAAATTTAAACCCCGGGGTTTTTTTAATATTTAATTTTTTTAAAGTCGACCTTTAGCATCGTTGTCTTTCGCCATTATTGTCGCAACTGAAACATTGTGTCATCCTGACAGTTGTTAGCATTGTCAAAACGGTATGACAGTTCATTATGGTAGGTTAGGTTCATAGATTAAGTAGTTGTACCTGTGATTAAACAATTAATTTTTACTTGGTGAAAAAGTGAGATGGCGAAATAGGGAAGTCCATGAGTAAGAAAAGGACCAACGATATTTTTTATATTTTTGTCTCTGTCAACGTAGAGCTTTTTTCTTTGTTTGGCCAATTCGACGCCAAACAAAATCTTACACCAAACTAACAGTGAAATTATTTATTTTTTGTATTAAGAAAAATATTCATTTTAAGTAGTAGAATTTGTACGAAAGATATACAAAAAATAAGGGCATTTGTTACATAAATTGTGTAGCTCAGGAACACATTCCAGGGTGCCTACCACCATCTCTTAAAACCACGCAAGATCCAGTGAGAAAGCGGGACAGCGCAATACATCATGTAAGGCGACATCTCATTCACTCACTGGATCTTGCATGGTTTTAAGAGATGGTATAGCCCCCCCAGGTACTAAATCGATGAATCTAACCTACCATAATGAACTGTCAATATCGCTTTGACAATGCTAACAACTGCCAGGGTGACATAATGTTTCAGTTGCGACAATAATGGCGAAAGACAACGATGCTAAAGGTCGACTTTAAAAAAATTAAATATTAAAATAACCCCGGGGTTTAATTTTTTTTTGTGGTGGTAAACATGTTACTAGTGAAGTATTCTTACTAATGCGATTTATTTTAAGTTCTCTATATTTAATTTTTTTTTTCGTACAAATTCCGCCATCATTCTTTATATGACCGCCCGCCGTGCCGGCCATAATGCTTGTACTTGAGTGCGTGTATTTTTTGCTTGTGTTGCATATTTTTGTCAAGTGTGTGCGTAGCGACATGTTCGAATAATTAATGCATTAGTGTTAAGTTAATACTTATTTTGCGTGTTCCCTCATCCTGCGTGCAGAATGTGGCAAACTTTAGCACGGAGAAATAAGTGCGCGTGCCGGCGCTCTTCGGCTGGTTAATACCACAGAACAGAGAAATTATTCGATTTCTAAATTGTGTGGTTAATAATCTAAGCTTTAGATCTACTAGTGGCTTACTACCATCTTGAGACAGCGCCATACATGATGTAAGGCGACTTAAGGTTGTCCTTACTACGGCCATTATAATCAGCATTATTTTAGCTGCAGGTTGTCCACTGCTGGACATATGCCTCCCCAAGAATTTCCAGAACCGATTGGAAGTGGCTTGCATCCAGCGCTTGTCTGCAACCTGCAACTTTCTTCATTAGTTTTGGCGGCAAGGTGAAAGTGACAACATGTCGCTGTTGTAATTATTGTCCAAAATGTATACTTTTTTGGCTATTTGTGCATAATAACTATTAATAACTTGATTATAATGGTGGATTATTATTCGCTAAGTGTTCGTGAACAAGCAGCGTGCGTGAGTATTTGGAAGTGTAATTCCGTATAAGTGACTTTAATCCTTGTCACCAAAATCTCACAAGATAGGTAATGCTAAGTGAAATTCTTCCACCGCTTTATTTAGCCCTCTGACTAACTTGACTAGTCATGATCATGACTGACAATTGACTTGACTGACTACTGTCTTGACTCTGTGTCTGTGACTTGACTACATGAAGAATCCATACTTCCATACTCCATACTAATATTATAAATGCGAAAGTCTGTCTGTCTGTCTGTCTGTCTGTTTGTCTGTCTGTCTGTCACCTCTTCACGGCTAAACGGCTGGACCGATTGTGATGAAATTTGGTAGGGATGTAGTTAATGACCTGAGGTCAAACATAGGCTACTTTTGGGCGCGATATAACCGAGTCCCACGCGGGGCGAAGCCGCGGGGAACAGCTAGTATTCAAATAAAACTTGATACCTACTTGCAAAAATAAGCTATAAAAAGTTTGATTGTCATATTGTGGATTAATTTAATGTTTGATTAATGCCAAAACAAATATAGAAATGCATAGAGTGCCGGTAGGTCTGTGGCTATGGTCTGTGGCGCACTGCCTGACAGTGACAGTGGCGCCCTGCCTGACAGTGACAAAAGGGACATGACAATGACAAACAACACATTGCCTGCCGTTAAGTGCCATACAAGTTAACAACAACAAACAAGCGTTGTTGTGCTTTGATTGGGCCGAGTTTCGATATTGTATTGTAAATTAATTAATAGTTAATTATTCAAACATTCTGGACCATAATTAAAGATGAAGTTGATCTTTATTTTAACGTTAATTACTACTTTTATTAGTTCGAGTAAGTTGTTTTCATATTTACTTTACAGCTGTATGTCATGGGTGTGGTTCATTCATCACAATAATTTTCTCATTTGCCAAAACCATTGTACCGTTCGAACTGCAGATTTCAATGGTTTATGACGCACCATACCTACCTGTTAAGCGAAAAAAAGACCTGGTCACGTTACGTACTTTATCAATACTTGCACCGATTTTAATATTTGGCTTCGTCTGGTTAACCATAGCTGAAGTTGAAACCGGTTTGCGCTAAAATGAGAGAGGAAAGGTTTTAAAGAGCGCGAGCATGCAAAATTTATCAATAATGCCCATGTATAGATTCTGTAGATAATGCCGGTAGCCAGAAATCCAGTAAACTTGTTTTAGAAATTAAAAATTTTGATTATTGTATTTAGCTAAGTTTTACAGGCATTTTGTTTAAGGATACTGGTTAAAAGTTTAAAATGACCAAATACAAGATACATTCTTCATTATTTAGTTAGGGATTAGTTATTTTAAGTGTTTAATAGAACAGGTGGGACTAATGAGTCCCACTAGTTCTATTTTTGTATGTTATAAGACTTTTGAGAAAAAACATTTCCATTAGTATTCTTAATGATTATTATAGCTCCTTCTAACCATAAAAACATTGTCATTATCATTGTCAGGTCTTGCAATATGGTGTTATCAATGCCATGCTGGCATTCCTGGGTGCACAGAAGACTTCAATTGGAGAGGAATTGGTTACCTTGGCACTCCCTGTCCTGACTCTGAAGATATTTGCATTAAACTCATTGAAAGGAAGGGAGGTTTGTAATCACATCAATAGATTAGCTAGTTTCTTGATGAAATGTAATAGACCTATTTTTATTTTGAAAATCATAGTTCTTAGTGAGTTTTTGTTTTTAGCCTTTTACATTGTCATTAATCTTTGTGATTTTGAATATAAATGAAAAAATAATATAGGTATTTTAACCCACTCGCTGAATCCAAACACAATAGAAAAACTATTGTTATGTGACATATTCATGTATGAATCAAGCAAACATTAAGAACCAATTTATTTTTGAACTTAATTCTTAGCAATTATCCAAGTTGTTACAAAATTTAGAATCTGCTTTCCAGTGTAGTATTGTGTTTTTTAATAATTACAACATTATATTCTTATTTATTACAGCTGAAGAAGTGATCACTAGAGATTGTCTGAGCAACTTTAGAGCTTTCCGGACTGACATTCCGGCAGATACATATGAGGGTTGTAGGCCAGCTGCAAAAGACCAGAATTTAGCACATTATGTCAATAATTCAATAAAAGAATTAGATTTAAAAAGGTAATAGTTTTTAGTCTTTGTAACTAGCATCCCATTTTTTATATTATCAAATTTTGTCTTGAATTATCAAAAATTTTACTTACATCTTAGAAATACACATAAAAAATGCTGTACAAGCTCTTTAAATCAATCAACCAACAGCTCAACTTTATTTTACCTACACTAATATACTACTACTTAGGATGGTAGTTTTATGAATTGAGACCCCAACAATTTGTGTATTTACAAATGTTTTTATTTCTTTCAGGAATAATTATGACGAAACAATCTGGTGTTTTTGCTTCCTTGACCACAGATGTAACTCAGCATCATACTTATCGACATCATTGGCGTTGTTAACTGCAAGTATTTTACTGGTCACGCAAACCTCATGGTTCTGACATGTGTATGTAGTTTTATTATTAAGTATGTATTGTAAAAAATCCTTGCCCACAATGGGCTTCCTCTGATATAAACATATTTTTTGACATTTAATACCTTGAAATAATTTAATAGTAAAATCAGGATGATTCAATGATCAGGAGGATGATCAATAAGGGGGGTGATATGTTTAGTTACTAGGTAAGGAAAAGTCGAATATTTGGTTTATTCTTCGTTCGTCCTGAAATTTTGTCCTACATTTCAAAAAATGATTCGTTTGTCCCAGTCACTTTTATATTCCCGGTTTGTCCCAGTTCACAAGAAGGTACTTAAAGGTACAGCTAACAAAGAAGTATTTTGAAGGAATAACAAACAAAAACCTATATTATTTAGAAAGAAAATTACTTATAAAAAACAACGGGTCGAACAAGGAATGCAAAGTGGGACCAACTAGGAATAAAATAATAAAAATTGTACATAGGGACGAAGGAGCATAATGTTTGGGACTAACTAAGAAATTTATTAGTGGGACAAAACTCAGTGGGACAAACGAAGAATGAATCGAATATTTTATCATTTTACAAATAATGAACAACTTTGTATAAAATATTTATAGAAAACATTATCCCAATCCCAACTAATATTATAAACGCAAAAGTGAGTTTGAATATTTGTTTGTTTGTTACCTCTTCACGCCCTATCAACAATCTTTCTGAAGTTTCGCATACACATAGCTAGGAGTATTGTGAAGGACCTTTCGTCCCGGGAAAAGCACTGTTCCAGAGGGAAATTCATGCGGGCGAAGCCGCGGGCGAAAGCTAGTTCATTATATTTCTGTTTTATATAACTAGTAGTTCGCCGCGAACTTAGACCTCGCGAGTATTAAGTATTCGCGTTGTATTAGCGTTTTATTTAATTTTTATTTATAAATCATTTACAACTGCTTGCTTAGTCTGATTTTGACATTTATAACACAATTTAGTTGCCTACGTATTGCCTAGATGGCGCTATCCAAGCCCAAACACGGTGAACTTATGTTGTTTAGTTTAGGAGTTCCTTTGGACACCTTCCGGCTCCATCATCCAACTCTGGGTATCATGTATTGCGTTAGATCTTGCCAAGACAAATCAAATGAGCCCAAACACGGTTATTTCTTTAGTGATTTTCGTTTATGTGTTCTGCCTGTAAACATTTTTAATTGAGCTATTCTGGTATAGCTATTGTAACCTGCTTTTCATTTTAGGGTTTTATATTTGTAGCATTTTTAATATTTTAATGAACATATTGTATAATTTTTTTCTTAAATATATATACACGTGGTTGATACAAATTGTAACAATATTAAGGTATGGGTTGTCTATTAGTCCAATCACTAATAATCACTACATAGTATAAATCAAAGTAGCTAGTTTAAAATAATATGGATGTTTATTGTACAAAGCAGCACACATTTTTAATATACATACTAGGTAATATCATGATTTTTAAATTCATCAGCTATCTAAATACCACGTGAATATTCCGTCGCTTGCGCCTGCCTGGGGATGAAAAGTAGTACCAATAAATGTCATGCGTTGTCCAAAAAAACATTCCAATTTTTTTTTTATGACGGACTCGTCGGTTTATGCCACCGGACGGTATGATATGACAGAATTTAAGATATTTTAGGTAAATTAAGACTAATCTCCTTATTCATAAAAAATTACAAACGTTTGTTAAGCCTACTTCAACTAAAATATGGTTATGTATTCTCTTATTGAAATTTACAGTGAAAGAAAGAGCCAAAACACAAACGGGCTTTACAAATGTTTGTAAATTTTAATGAATAAGGGGTAAGCCTTTAATCAAGATTTACATAGGTATTTTTATCTGTTTATATTTTCGATCAGATTTTATTGCTAAATTGTATTGTGATAGTTTTATGTATGTCACTTATGGCGAGTAGAGATTCACATCTCAACTAGAGAATTAACTATAACTGCGATGGAAATAATATTTTATTAAATTATCAACAATATGAGAGACTTCAACCCATCTGTCTAATAGATGAAAATTATTTTGTGTTACTTAATTCAAATGTCATAAGTTATATCGCGTATTTGCTAAAAATTCCTGTCAACATTTAAGTTTTTAAGATTTTTTTTTTAAATATTGGTTCCACTCATATTCAAATAATCAATGAATGTTCACGAATGTTTCCTAAAGTACAGCTAGTTTAGTACAAGTAATAGTTATCAGTATTTTTGCATAGTATATCTCATTCGATGTGCCTTACAGATTTTTAAATTTCAATTACCTATAATTGTGGGCACGGTTTGGTTCAGGTACAGCCAAAAAGTTTTTTCTTCTAGTTGAGATGAAGGTTTATTACACTCCGAATTCCGTCCACTTTCATTCAAGTCTTTTATAAAATTATATTTCTTGAATTTATACTTCGTAAGTATGATTTTAATGTGTTTTATTGTTTAATAAATCAAAATATGATTTATACAAGATAAACGTTTTATTCTTAAACATACTTTGTTACCCTTAAATAATTATAGTTTTAATTGACATTCTCATCGCAATTTACAGTATTGAATAAATAGGTTATAAGACCTTGTGAACCCTTCATTTATAACTGGTAAGTATGCAGCCGAATCGGCTGATAATTAAGTACACACAAAATTTAAAAACTTACCGCATTGAAAGTCGACCCTTTGTGATTGGGACTACGTTAAAGGATAAAAATTAAATTAACTTTAATTACAGTAAAAATGAGTTTTGACTGCACCGGTTTGTATAAAGGTTGAGTATAAATACGGTAGTCGAATGCTCCCACGCTCGCTATTTTGACATACCCATCTAACTTATAAGGCTCGGCGTTTTGTTTGAGGCCTCTTAATGTGCTGGCTAATTTAATCACATGTCTGCCACATATAATTTGAATTTCATAAATAAATATATATAATCACATTAAAGACGGAAAATTAGGAAAATAGTATAAAATAAGAAGTTTTATATCATTTCCCCAATTTTCCGTCTTTTTATGAATATTTAGTCCTGACTTGACTACAATCGTGTACCTACTTATTTTGTTTATACTATATAGTTTCCTTTTTACTATTTTTAGTAACACATCGCATTTCTATAGATAATGGAATTGCAGTAGAGTAAAAAAGAACGAAGTAAGAACGCCCGTAAGCTTAACAAGAGTGTCGCATTTCAAGTGCCATATGTCGTACACGGAGAAGACAGGTGGGTGTTCCTCGAGTGTTTTTAATATTCTCTTAGCTTTTGCTCTCAGCGGTCCTGTTAACAAATAATCAATATTAGCCTCATAAAGGTTATCTAGGAGATTCGATGTGTCATAGAACAACGAAACCTTCCTACTCCGTCAAAAAGTCGGGTTGTTCTTTTATATGTATTAATGCAATCCATTCATACTAATATTATAAATGCGAAAGTCTCTCATGTGTGTCTCTTACGCTTTCACCGATACACCGCCTGACTAATTTTGATGAAATTTGCTATGGATATAGTTAAGGACCGAGTCCCGAACGGACAGAACCGCGGCCAACTGCTAGTATCTTTTAAATATGAGGATTAATTGATTTCTTAGAATGTCACACTTTACCGATAGCAAAAATATTCGATAGAAATTAAAACCATGTTATTTTTTGTGTTTTTGACTAGGTGGAGTGCTGTGGATGCAAAAGTTTGGCAAGAGGAAAATAAAAATAGCAGGCAAGCGGACCCTGGGCTGCGAAGCAACGGTTGAGGACGCACCCGGGAAAACGCCAAAATGAGCGTGACAAGGTAAGTTTTTCCTAGTATAAATTCAAAACCCATTAGTATTTAGGTATTGTTTTTAAGCTATTGCATAGCTTTTATCGCGGGCTTTGCGCTCGGCGTCCGAATCAAGAAATTCCGTAACGAAAATAAAACCTAACACCCTCCACTCCGCCTATCATGTAGCTCGGCCGAGCGTTCGTACTAAGCTGATAAAAATACCGCGGCAGTCACCGAGTGCCGCACGTTTTTTTATCTGTGCTTTGGACATAGAGTAACGCGGAAGGCCGTGTTGATTTATTCCTATAGTTCCTCACTGTAAACTCACCTTCATGATACATTGATAAAACCGAAATAGTTAAACATCTTGTCAGTTTTGCTTCTCTGAGGAATGTTTCGCATCGGACGCAGGCCAGACTTATCAGTAGGACATCAATCGCTAATAACATTACCATCATATTTGTATCAGTAGGAAAGCGTAAGCTCTGAAAATAAGTGCAACTCAAAATATTCACGTGTTCACAAATTAATCAAACACAAATGGTAATTCTCAAACTCTGGCTTTTAGCAAGTCATAAACTAAGCTAGATATCCATACTAATATTATAAATGCGAAAGTCTGTCTGTCTGTCTGTCACCTCTTCACGGCTAAACTGCTGGATCGATTGTGATGAAATTTGGTAGGGATGTAGTTAACGACCTGAGGTCAAACATAGGCTACTTTTGGGCGCGATATAACCAAGTCCCACGCGGGGCGAAGCCGCGGGGAACAGCTAGTAAATTATAAATGTTATATTATTTTATATTTTACTTTAATATATTACTTACGTGTTCCTTTATTGAACTAATGATTAAATGCATACAGAATAAACAGTTTAAAATCAGCCTTATTGAAAAAATTAGTATCTGTAATAAAAAGGTAGAATAAGTATAAACAAGTTTAGAATGTAACTAAGATTTCGCCCAGGATATTTTCTTGCTACCTAGGGAATTTTTAGTATGTGTAGCTGGCTCCTCTTCGACTGACTGATAGCGAAATAACCGTATTTATGTAAACAAATATGACATGTTAACTAAGGGTAGTAGAGTCTAAAGTGCTGCATCACCACTTTAGACACAGGCAAGTTAAGTTAAGGAGATTATTATAATCATCATTGGAATTCGAATGCCTGTGAAGACGATGAAGTTCAAGACAGATGCATCCTCAATTGTACTCGTCGAATTTTGTTACCACTTTCTAAACTCCACGCGCTATTTTTATTTCTAGCGCGATTTGAAGTATATATGAATTAGAAGTAGGTAGTACTAGTAGTAGGTAGGACAGTTGTTTATTATAATTGCAATATATATATAAAAATTGCTTTAACTATGTTAGACATACTTGAGGAATTTTTTATTGATATTTACCTGATATTGAAACAAATTTCGAAATTTATGAAAACAGTTTATGAGTTCTTTTAAATAAATATCTATATCACAACAAACAAAATCATGAGTATCTGCAGCCAATTTTCTCATAAATAAAGAATTGGAGTTTTTGAAACTGCTTATATTTACGACAATGAATTTCGGCTTTATGTGATTCACGATTATTGCGTTTAGGAACTTTATTCGTAGAGAAAAGAAATAAATAATGCATGAAAAATACACAAATTCCAATATGTATGTTAGCTGAATGTAAGCGATACCAAAATAACTCAGTACCAATAAAAAAGCGTCAAATAATGATATCAAATACAAGACACTCATTGCTACGAGTACAAAAAGAGCTGTATTTCTAGTCATCTTATACATATCAGAAAAAAATAATTTGTTTTTGTCAATCTTCATGAGGCGGTCGATTTGGTGCATTTTTATATAAAATTCAACGTTCTTATTATTGTTAATGAATCTAATGTTGATTACATTGAACATGAATATTATCCACTGAAAAAATACCATGTATTGCATGAATCTAAGCAAGTATAACGAATAATTATATAGTTTGAAATAAAAATGAAACATAAAAAATATTAGTATTGGTACTAATAGAAAATAAATGCACGTATAGAATTTCTGTGATATTGTCGGAGGCGTTACGAACTTATTTCTAACGTGCACACGAGACACTCCGAGCAAATATTGAAGTCGATAAAACGGGGAGTATGCTTTTACTAAATCGTCGTTTAATATATCTTTAGAGACATATTCAGTTTTATAATCCATTTTACAAAAGTAAAACCAGTGAAGCACTATCACTTCAAAAATTCAAACTAGGTTAATGTGTACCGATTAAAATAGAAGTGTGTTAATACTCGTAGGTAAAAGTGCCCACTTATTACTGTATATATGTAGGTATATTACTGTATACAATATTGGTATACTTAGCGGTATTGACAATTTACTCGAGTGGTAGCATTATGTATACAAAATTAATTGTAGGTACTTCAAAGAAATTATTCGTGGTTTCCGAATCACGGATAAAAAGTTGAGGCTGTAGTTTAAGTGTTTAGGCTTTAAGCACAAAAAAGAAAGAGTAGGTAGGTATCTTAACTAAATAAAGATAGTTATATGATAATTATGATGTTGATCGGAAAAATTGGCTTGAAATTGTAGCTAAGTACTGTAAAATATCGTTTCCATAAAAACAATTTTTTTCGATCTCATGTAGAGCCAAGCCCTACTTAACTGTACAAACTTAACTTTACAAAATTTACACCATACTTGTTAAAGATGTGGCTTGACCGTTTCCTATTACCATCACATGTTATTCAGAAATATTTTTTTTCTTTTTACTGCCATACAATAGTTCTTGAAGCAGTAATAAAGTCGCAAAGCCACATCTTTTGACTGTGTAGAGTTTGTATATCTACTTTTGACTTAATATTATTTATTACTAGTGACCCTCCCCGGCTTCGCACATACTTCCTCTTGAATATTTAAATCCGTTGCGTTGTTTCAAAGATCTATAAGCATATATAGGGACACAGCAGAAAGCGATTTTGTTTTATACTATGTCATGATAAGGATTGACTATGTATGACTCGCGCTTAGACAGACAGACGAACAACAAAGTGATCTGATAATGGTTCCATTTTTGCCTTTTGAGGTACGGAACCCTAATAGAGCTGTAGAGTTTGTTTGTTTGAACGCTTATAACTTTATAACTACTGCATCGATTGTTTCATTTCTGTTTCCTATAAATTAGCAAAATAATTACCTGTTTATTATTGACGCATTTTTATAAATAATGAAATTGTAGTAAAGTAAAGAAGAACGTAGTTAGA
Organism: Apomyelois bistriatella; assembly: GCA_947044815.1. NCBI lineage: Eukaryota > Metazoa > Arthropoda > Insecta > Lepidoptera > Pyralidae > Apomyelois > Apomyelois bistriatella. Next base: position 9,245,109 of record OX345693.1, read on the forward strand.
ATGCCAGTGAGCTTAACAAGAGTGTCGCATTTTAAGTCCCATATGTGGTACACGGAGAAGACCGGCGGGTTTTCTTCCAGTATTTTCAGCATTTTCTTAGCCTTCCCTCTCATCGGTCCTGTTAATAAATAGCTAATTACAGCAGTTTTTAACAATCATTCTCGTTGTCGTACGTTTATTGCCTCTAGCACAGCCCCCTGGGGTGACAACTAGGAATTTTCTTCCCAGTCCACAAATTGTCACAACTTTCTCTTCCGATTCGAACCAGAGGGGACGACTGATATTTTTTTTTCTTATTGTCACCCGTGATACCGGGAGTTGTGACAATTGCTATGATTTTTTCCCGGTTGTTCACTCCGTCCAGTTAAGAGTCATGTCAAGTCACTGGGAAGAAAATTCCCAGTTTGGGTAACAGTGCTAGATGGGACTACTGGGAATAAGTGTCATATCTACTGGCATGCACCAGGGTGTGGATTTAAAAAAAAAAATATGCACAAGTTAAAATAGGTATAAGGTATTCAATTTTCCAGCACTTGTGTAGGTAGGTACACGCATTTTACAAATAATTTCATACTTAACTAGCTGACCCAGCGAACTCCGTACAGCCTGAACGCACTTTTCTCAGCGTTTAAACCTGAGGTTCTACAAATATTTCAAGACCAAAATTAACCAGCAGTCGGTCCAGCCATACTCGAGTTTAGGCGAGACTAACGAACAGCAATTGATTTTTATGTATAAGAGAAGAAAGAAGAAGGTTTGATTAGATAATTATTACTTACTTAGATTAGAAGTCTACTCACCGTCTTGATATATTGATAAGGCAGTAATTGTCAAACTTTTAGTTAGTTTTGCTTCTCTGAAAAATGTTTCGCATCGCACGCATGCCAAACATACTAGTAAGATATCAATCGATAATAACACAATAAATACATTTGTGTCCGTTATACGTAGGCTCTGAAAATAATAAATGTTATATAACCTATCTTTATACTAAATCTCATCAAAATCCATACCGTAGATTTTGCGTGATTGACGTTCAAATAAACAGATAGACAGACAAAAAATATAATTCTAAAATGTTATATTTGGCTTCTGTTACCGATATAAATATTATATATAATACTTTTGAAAATATCTTCCATGTACTACGATTTTATTTATTATTAAAGATAGATATGGATATTAATTTATTTATACTTCGAACCCATTGCGCTTTTGTGGAAAAAATCTCACCATTCATAATTTACCGAAATACTAACATTATTTCAGATGGACCACATACCTACTTACACTAGTACTACTTTGCGGGCTTTTCTATAAGTATTAAGTTTTCTTTTAGTGTGCAGTTCTTGCAATGTCAAATTCGGAAACATCTACATCATATATCTTGGACATGCATATATCTTAGCATAAATAAATAATAGGTTTAGGTACTTATGTATAGATATACAAGTATTTAAATTTACTTACGTGTTCCTTCATTGAAACAATAATAAAGTGCATATAGAATATGCAGTTTATAAAGAGCCTTAGAAAAAAAAATAGCATCTGAAAACAAAAAGCGAAAAACAGCAGTCTTAAAATGATACCGAAATCGAAATGCTATTTATAATATTAAAATTTCTATGGTATCTACAATACTTGGTTAAAGTAAATTTATTTTAAAGTTTTTTAGTAACTAGGTAAGTAGTAATAGGACTATGTTGTAATATTTACCTGATATTGATATAGATTTTGAAATTTATAAAAACAATGCATTAGTTCTTTTATGTATATGTCTACATCACAACATACAAAGTCGTGAGTATCCGCAGCCAAATTCCTCATGAATGTAGAGTCAGTGCCCTCATTTTTGTTAGTTAATTCCGGCTTGATGTGATTTTTTATAATCGCATTTAAGAACTTTACTCGTTGAGAAAAGAAATAAAGAATGCATGAAAAATACACAAATTCGGATACGTATGTAACCTCAATGTAACCAATACCCGTATAACTGAGTATTAATATAAAATCATCAAACATTACTATTAAGTACATTGAAAGAGATGATAAGAATATAATAAGACCTGCATTTCTAATCTTCTTACTCAAATCAGAAATAATCGATTTGTTTTTGTCGATCTTCATACGGCGATCAATTTGGTGCATTTGTATGTATAAGCTAATGTTTTCACTGTTGTTGGTGAATCTAATATTAAGTACACTGCACACATATATTAACCACTGAAAACACTCCATATATTGCATAAGTTCTACCACTTGTAAAGGATAACTTAATAAATTTAAATAAAGACGAAACTGTAAAATGATAAATACGGGTGTCAATATAAAATAAACACACGTATAGATCTTTTGTAAGATCGTCGGAGGCGTTGCGAACTTATTTTTTACGTCTATGCGGGACACTCCGAGTATATATTGGAGTAGATACAATGGGAAAAATACTTTAACTAAATCATCATTTAAAATATCGTTAGAAAGATATTCAATACTATGAGCCATTGCTGCAAACAGAAGAACGCAATCACTTTAAAAACTCAACATGTATAGTTAGGAGGTACCAATGATGTTTTAATTTATTCTCGTGCCACTATCTATGTTGTAAAGAAGTGAATACTTAGAACTGAAAGATTATAATGACTTAATTCGTATTATTATAATTAAAATGGGAACCATTACAGTTGATTTGTCAATCAACTGTAATGGTTCACTATTGACTCGCATTTGCTTTACTAATTGTATCATAAGAGACATTATTTGATGTTCAAACCGTTTTTTTTTAAATAAAATTAAAGATATAGTTTTTATTTTAAAAGTAATAAATGCTTTTGTAGAAACTTTTACTTTGCAGGCGAAGAGTCCTCTCTATTGTAAAAATACGTAGGTTCTACATGTATTGAAATAAGTGAGGCGTATTAATATATTAAACCTAGCAATTCTACTTCAATTAATTCAAATAAAACTTGGATACCTACATTATAATGTAGGTATCCAAGTTTTATTTGAATACTAGCTGTTCCCCACGGCTTCGCCCCGCGTGGGACTTGATTATATCGCGCCCAAAAGTAGCCTATGTTTGACCTCAGGTCTTTAAGTACATCCCTACCAAATTTCATCACAATCGGTCCAGCAGTTTAGCCGTGAAGAGGTGACAGACAGACAGACAGACAGACTTTCGCATTTATAATATTAGTATGGATTATGAATGTAATTATCTGTTTTAGAATTTCTCAATTTAAAACGAATTAATTACAAAAGCTCCAAATAAGACAATGAAAATGCATAGATATTAGTACATATTTATTTATTAATTTAAAGTAATTTTAAATAACTAAATGAAAAAAATATGTACAAAATTGTGAATTTTGACCCAAGAAAATTCAAAATACAACCTTAGAATGTAAGTCTAATAAGTGTAACGAAACTCACTCTTTCACAACAACTTTACCCAGGGAACATATAACACTGTCTCTCAAAGATACTTTGATCAGCCGATTGCCTAATTAGTAAATTAATATGAAGGTGGGAGGATCAGTCATGTGATCACTGATCTGACTTTATGTTTGACTATATGTTTTCAATATTATTTACATTTACAACTGCCGTAAGCTGAAGATGCAACCAGGAAACACGCTCGGACGAAGAAGAAGAGGACTTAGTCATCGCAGATGACGTAACTATGATTTTAGTTTCTGGGGTTACATTACACACAGGCTTAAAAAATATTTATTCTTCTTTTTCTTTTTCCGAGCGTGTTTCCCGATTACATCTTCAGCTTACGCTTTAGAGTTCAGGGTACGCTATGGTGCTGATTTGGCGGAACTGGTAAAAAAAATAATCTATAAGTACTTAATTATGACTGTGGTAAACTTAAACACGTTATAATAATGAAAAGACAGAAAGACGTCTTATACCAATCGGAGCAATGATATTATACATTCGAGACAAAAAATCAGATTATATATTCTATGGAATTATTGTATGGTATTTTAGTTCGTTACTTTTGAATGAGTAATTTAATTACAAGTAATGAAACTGTAGTAAAGTGAAGAAAATTGTAGTAAGAACGCCGGTTAGCTTGACCAGGGTATCGCATTTTAAGTTCCACATGTTGTATACTGAGAAAACTGGCGGGTTTTCTTCCAGTATTTTTAGGATTCTTTTCGCTTTTTCTCTCAAAGGCCCTACAGAAAGAAATACAAATATATTTATTCTATAGCAGCTCATAGGTATTAGAAAAACTGTGTGATGTGTACAGCTTGTCTTTCCCTGCATATTTAGCCACTTGATATCAACAACAAAACAAATGGATTGTCAGTGGCGGAGTTTTGTTCCTTCCTCACAAATATAATATGCCAAAGTCTACCGACTAACTATTATTAGAGGAAAGAAAAACACAATGGAGTATATACTATCCTCTTAAATAGACATTATATAATTGAAACACAGCTTTGTACTCACCGTCGTTATAGACTGATAAAACTGAAATAGACAAATATTTTGTAATTTGTGCTTCCCTGAAAAATGTTTCGCAGCGAACACATGCCAGGCTTATTAGTAGTGCATCAATTATTGATAAACTTATGATCATGTATGTATCTGATAAGTGTATATTCTGAAAGGAGGACATAAATTTATGCACCATATAAGTACCTAAGTTTTGATTTTGGTTATACATATAGATGTTGAATTCTTCTTTTCAAGTCGATTTTCAAGGCTATTCTATGAAATATGTTTCGATTCGACCACGCACATTGCCACTTTCACCGCTCCGTCGTTAGCTTCCTCCAAATCAATGTTATGGCTTGATGTTATTACCTTACACATCTCAGAAACATGCGTATTTACTATTATACCTACATAATGAATACAGTATGTAATTCAATAATAATTCAAGTATAAACTTACGCGATATTTAAATGCCACAATAAAAAAATGAAAGTAAAATATACAGTTGAAAAATATCCTCATGAAAAAAAGTAGTATCTGGAAAACAAACGACACATATAGTTATTACGTAAACATATTTCTAGATATTTAAGTTAGTTCAGGCAAACATGGCAGAAAATACTCGCCAACAACACACACACTATGGCCAGCGTGGCGAGGCTAAGTAGGTACTTGCCAACAACACGTACTGGCCATATCGTGGCGATGTGGCGAGGCTATAACTCTTTGAATATGTTTACCAACTTGTCATAATAAAGGGTGTTTATTGCAATCTCTTCTTCTTCTTCTTATTCTCAGTGCTTAATAGTGGCCAAAAATATGTATGTCATGATTAATCATTATTAGAAAGATATTGAAGACGTTCATACAAAATGTTATCATGGCAATAAACTCTTCGAATAATTTTTTAAACTTTTTTATATTACTTATTGCTTTGACGCTCTTACCTGATATTGATAAAGGTTTTGGAATTTGTAAAAGCAGCATATTAATTCCTTCAGATAAATATGCACATCACTATACACAAAGTCATGAGTATCCGCAGCCAATTTCCTCAATGGCATCATATTATGCATCATCTTGGTGCTTGTAAATTGTATAGCAATAAATTCTGGCTGCATGTGGTTTATAATGATAGCATTTAAAAACCTTATTCGCACAGAAAAATAATAGGCAATACTTGAAAAATGTAAACTTTCCAACATGTATGTTACTTGAACGTAACCAATGCCTACAGAATTCAGAACAATTATAAAATCATCGAACATTACTATTACGAATAACAGAATGCTTGTTACGATCAATGTAAGAACTGTATTTCTATTCATCTTGTACATAAATGATATAATTAATTTGTTTCTGTCGATCTTCATAAGACGGTCAATTTGATGCATCTTCAAGAGGAAATTTACATTATCACAATTTTCGAGGAATCTTATGTTAAATACGTTACACACGAACATAAACCACGCAAGAAGTATCATATATTGCATAACTTTTAGCAAATGTAACAAATTATTGTATCGTTTTGCATAAACACGTTGCATTGATATGAGCAAAATTGTAACTATTAAAAATATCACAAAAGTGTAAACTTTTTGTGACTTTTTCAAGGGTGTTACGAACTTATTCCTTATGTCGACTCTACATACTCCGAATACGGTTTGAAGACGATAAAATGGAGAAAATATCTTAACCAAATCATCATTTAAAATATCATTTGAAACATATTCAGTGTTTCGATGCATTTTATCTAATTGTTGACATGAAAGTTTAATCTTATAACTTTTCCACCCGTTAAAATAAGTTAGTACTTATACTAAAATCATTAAGAAGAGGACAGGCAAGACGGTGGATCTCACGTATAATTCACTGTTTTTTTTTCTTTAAATTTGGAATTGCTTGTGTTGATACGATACACAAACTAGAATTGTAAGAACACAATGACAACTCTAATGAATGACCAATAACTTGATGGGTTCTATATTCGATATATGCTGCTATTAAAATATAGAGCATAAATCGATATACTCATTTATCTTATGTATCACATTACTACTAGTACCTGGGCGACCGAGCTTCGCTCGTTTTATGCAGAAACTTTTTGCGTGAAAATATGGGTAAAATTAGTTTTCCCAGACATGGAACCTAGCTAGATTATCTTTTTGACTATGTAAGAACATAATATGTTTAAAATTTTCAAGACGGCTTTAACGATCCGTTCTCGAAAACGCGAGTACAAAAAAATTTATATATTGCTCGTTTAATAGTAAAGGATTATATGTATGGTGAAGGATACCTAAGTTATATACTATATTATATATAATAATACGACTTTTGAAGTTCAGACAAAATTATCCTATATAGTTTAAAACACGGTTTAAATGATATTTGCGACCAAAAGCATATGCACATATATCTGATGGCGATAGTGACCCGCTATATTAGCGTAGTCACAAAAATTCACAGAATAGTACCGAAGGAGGTAGAGTCTCGTGATTGTGTAGAAAAATAAGTGCATATTTAGTGATCATGTTCAAGGGGTTAGGGTAGAGATAATATTTAAAAGTTTAGATAACAGTTCAAACGATAAGGGGCAAAACTAATTAATAATGTAAAAATATTATACAAGTCTTAATGTAAGTATATTTTTTATCATTTAATATTCCAAACTTCCTAGTGTTTTTTGTTTTCTCTGTTATATTTAGTTAATAGTCTATTAGTTGTTTTACACTTTAATGTAATGTAATCTGTATGTTGTCCTTAAATATTAATCTTATTTAATATTCAAATAATGACATAAGTACTGAGTTCAATTTATATGATTCTAAAATTCTTATTTACTGAAATCCAAAGAGCTTTTGATCATTTATTACGGTCAGAAATACTACCACTTCAGTTCCGTTCGTAACTTATAAAGTTAAAGTACCATGTCAAGTTCTAAACTGCCGTTTAATGTTGTATTGTACTCAAAATTTATTTATTACTGTGGAAAATGTTTAGGAATATCGCGAGTGGTTATAGAAAAGGATGAAGTTCGCTCACCATCTAATTTTAGTCCAACATTTTGGTTATCTTTTATATCTCCCATTCTGTGTATATGTTACCCACTCTTGTTTCACTCTGCGTCAATTATAACATCTGAAAAATTATCTAATGCTTTAATTTTCTCAAATATCTTTCTATTGATAAATGTATTTTTTACAAGAAAGTTGTCCGTGAAATTGTACAAACTATGTCAAGAAATAACTTTATCTTGTCATGATATAACGAAATCTATCAAGATTATAAAAATAAACTGGGTCGCCTATACCATTTTGTTCCTTATGTTGCTTAATTTTATTCCTGAGCTTTGGTTCACTATCCACAGCTGTTATAATTCTAAAACAGATTGGCCATTCATCTTAATTACAATATATTATAGACTTATTCGTCCTTTAATGTGGGATCTCGATTCTGCCATCTGGATACAGTTTTGTAATATGCTTACATTGAACTTACGATCTGTAAATAACTTATTAAGAAAAAAATACATAAGAAAGCGAGTGGGAAGAACTATCAAAACAAATATAACAAGAGTAATGATTGAAGAAAAGAACTCAAATAAAGAAGATGAATTATTGGAGAAATGTATTTATGTTTTTGAAAGAACTATTTACGCCTTCAATTTGCTGAAACAAATTCATAAATATTCGGTAGGAAATATTAAGCGCCTTAACGCAATCATTTAAATCATATTTAAGATAGTGGTATTTCTTTTTAATCAAAATTTGCTCTAGTTAAGAATTATTACTTTTAGTGAGCTTTAATAATTTGGACAAAACATCTTTTTTTTATATTGTCATTAACGAACTAGCTGTTCCCCGCGGTTTCACCAGCCCGTGGTGTGTATGTCTTTAACCTTCCCCAAGAATCAGACTATCATATGCCGAAAAACAAATTCGAAATCCTGCCAGAAGGTCTAAAGTTGTAAGCGTTTAAACGTTTTTACTTAAATATAACAATACTTAATGAGTTATTTCAGCTTGAAAATTACCTAGGAAAATAGGTATACTTTTAAGGAATTGTGCGCGCAGTCTTATCTTTTCTGTGCTATGGGTATTAATTTCTACTGTCTTTCTTTCTTTCTTTCAGATCTTCATTAATTGCGCAAAAAATTTTATAGTTGGCTTGTTGCGCCTTCGAGAAGTTCTGATTACGATGAGTAATTACAAAGTAAGTTTTTCCTATAGAATGCTTCATACCATTTTACTTAGATAGTTTTGTAAAACCCTTTTAAGCTATTGCAAAGCTTTTATCGCGGGCTTTGAGCGCGGCGATCGAATCAAGAAATTCCGTAACGAAAAATCCTGACACCCTCCTACCATGTAGCTCGGGCGAACTTAATGCATAACTTGATACTTAATTTGATTTTGATTTTTATAATTATAATTGCATAAGTTGATAAAAAATGTTATGCAATAGCTTTACCGCGGCAGTCCTCGAGTGCCACACGTCTTATTTTTAATTATTGTTTTATCTTGATATTGAGTTTTTTATTTGAAAACCTATGGCTTAATTTCAAACTTTTCTTATATAGTGTTACCGCTAATATCTAGCGGGCAAACCTCACATACTGTAATTAGTAAATTGTAAACAATAAATTGCTTTCTTTAAAGTCAAACTGCTACTTATTTTTGCTCTTTAATCCAGTTAGGACCATTAAATAAATTAAAAAAAGAATAAAGGCTGTTTCTTTCCAGGAACTTCTTAATGGAGTAGTTTTCAAGATATTGTTATTAAAGAACATAAGAAATCTATTGAACATATCGCTTTTAAGTGCAATATCAGAGCTGTACTGTAAGGAGTTCGACGACACAAAAAAAATTGCTTTACAAATCTTAGATCTTAATAAAGAGAAAAGTAAGTGAATAACATGTATGAATTCATTATAGGTACTGTGTTTCTCATGGAATTAAAAATAAAAATTTTGTGTATATGTTTGTAATTAATAAAATAAAAAACTACTGTGCCGATTTCAATAAAAATACTATTCGAAAGCTATATTCACCTTGATTGATATAGGCTATGTATGTACCACGGGCGAAGTCAGGGTGGACTGCTAGTAAACTGATAAAATTACTCGGTTTACAGGTAAAGTATACGAGCCAACGAAAACAATTCTTTGGTTGATTGAAGAAACTCCGCCGGATTTAATGTTCTTCGGGTTCTTCAAGCTTAATGGCACTCTGCCGTTTAAATTTATCACTCTCTTATTTACTTATACTGTGGTCTTGATTCAGTTTACCTTTTTATAATTATGTCCACATAAGCGAAATAAATACTTACCTACATAAGAAAACATTCGAATAATTTCAACCACTCGTGACCAGAATCTTGGACAAATGATAAGTACTTATTGCGATCCATCGAGGAAATGTGGCCAGTATTTTGGGCACGTTGCCTCAAATTGTAGTAGATAGTTTATAGGCTTTGATCTAAGTTTATAGGTAATTCTTTAGACTAGGTTTTAGTAGGTTTATTGCCTTAAAGTTATGTACATTTTATAGTATTTTAGATGAAATACGTGTTTGTAAATTTTGGCCCAAAGTTTAATAAATAGTGAAATAAGGACATTCTGCTTTACATTGATTGAAGACGATACCTCGGTGAACACTAGCGCCACCGTCATTTAAAAATAATTATTCACTGAAAACACAAGTTATTAAAAATCCGTGTTATGTAATTAAGGTTCTGGATCTAAAGTTAATTTTAATCATATTAAATTATTCAATTATAGTTACCTATAGTTACAAATTGCAATATTGCTTATAACGGCCACTTTTAGCAGTTTAGCAATTTGTAACTGGATGGAACTATAATTTAATAATTTAATATGATTAAAATTAGCTTTAGATCCAAAACCTTAATTACATAACGCGGATTTTTGATAACTTGTGTTTTCAGTGAATAATGATTTTTAAATGACGGTGGCGCTAGTGTTCACCGTGGTATCGTCTTAAGGTAGTCTGCAGTAAGTACTAATATTATAGAACCACCAAGATGAGATGTAAGATCTAAATGTTTTTTTTTTCAGATTTCTCTTTCATTATTTGTTTTCGGAACAATCAAACTGTCACTATCCGAAATTTAATTATTTAAATGTTTAAGAACTAAAAACCAACTAAATAAGTAGTATTACAAATTTTTGTGCATGTTGATTTATTATTCCATTAATATTGGGTTTAGGTCTCACAATAAATTATAACAAGGCAAAATTTAAAAATAGTGCGTTACAACGTTACAACATAGCAAATTGCAAAAACACAATAGCATAATTAGCCGTAATAATGAATAGTTGTAGTGGTAGCCGACTATTTAAATTGAAAATATCGTAAATAGAAATATCCACTTTGTTTGGAATCATCAGCAAAAGTATTTGTTTAGCACTCTCCCTTGCTTTGCCTGAAAATAATAAAAACAACTGACATTTTGATGAGTATAATACGATGCTACGAAATTCGTAGCTAAGCACTAAATACAATAATAAGCTTCTACACTTAGCTACGAAAAAAGGCGCGCTCGTAGCGCTGACGTAGCTTTGTAGCAGTTCGTAGAGGCAGTAAGTTACTGTTAGCATAAATACTGCTGAGGAGTTTTTCTTTATAGGTCATTATTTTTATTATAATAACTAATATATGTATGTAAAATGTAACTATATAACCTCATCGGGGAAAGCTGTTCAGTATCACAACGTTTAAAGCTTCTTGCGATTAATTAATAATTTACAGTGAAGAAACCGGTACATAGCAGAAATCCTAGTCTTTCTGCTACTGTCTATTTTACAGTGTAACTATTTAGTTCGTTAAACTCCCAACTACTTTCAAAAGAAATGTTAAATGAGAATAGTTCAATACTTTTTTCTAATGGTAGTTGACTGCAAATTTCTTTTGAAGGTAGTCGAGATTTAATCATGTACTGAATTACTGTAAAAATTTGGTGTTTCAAAAGTCAAACCAGCTTGCAGCTTTTCTCGTGTGCTACGTGCTCTCGTGTACCCGTATGGTAGTTTTAAAACAAATTCATAAACGCATAATATAGCTAGTTTGTATGTAAATATTAAGCTCAATCTGTCAATAGTTTGATAAACAATCGTGATAAATATACGAGCCATTAGTATGATTAAATATTCCATTAATTCTTTTCATCATTATTACGATAAATAATGATCGATGAAATAGGTAGGTAAGTTGAATATAATTAATAATGTATGAAGAATAAGTACATTCATAGAATGTTTACTTCATAAATTAGTTGAAGTGCGTTTAATAGGTAAAGATATTCTATGGTAAAAGCAATAAAGGTGTAGGTAGGTAAAAAATTACTTGCATTGTTTAGAATGGTACGAATTATTATTGACTTACTATAAAATGCCAGGATAGGAATTTAAAAAGGGACTAAAACAGTACCTGCAGAAGCATATTTTTTACGAGCTTGTATAGTAAATATAGGGAAAAAGCATAGATAAAAAAAAATTACGTCCCGCGCGCGATTCGAAATTCTTTGGGAAAAAGCAATTCAAACTTGTGTTTAAAAGAATTCTATCTCGGTGTTTAGTACGGTATCGTATAGTACTATTTTATCGCCGATCACAGTTTCGTCCTATCCTATGGTCGCCAGTAGATAATGCCGGGTATAGTATCTAAAGAACTACCTACGTCCATAAGTATGGCATACTGTCAACCCATAGAAATTTGAGCCATTTCATCGTTTTGACATGAAACATTTCTCTTTTTATTTCCAATAAAATTTAAACTTGTAATAAAAAACGGAGTAGTGTGTGTTTGGCTATAGGTGTATGCAATAAATACCTTCACAATATGACGTCATATTGATGCACAGCTTTCTAGATTTTTCTAACTCCCTAGTTAGAACACCTCCGACCAATGACGCTATAATAATCGCGATCACCATTCCCATGTAAATAGGTATATTGCAAATTATCATTTCGACGTCTATAGGGGCCTGAAAAGGACATTTTCTCCATGTCATTGAATTGATGTCAAAAATTTTAAGACATTAAAAATCTTAAATAATTAGGTACCTGCTCTTTAATGGAAGTCACAAAAATCTGCATCGTTACGAAATCCCAACAGATGAATTGGCAGATAAAACCAAAAATCTGTTAAAAACGAATTGTTACTATGAGAATTTATCTTTTTAGTAGTACCTATTTATAGTTACTGTAGTAATTCTAGCGCCTTGTTACAAAGAGTACTGATCCTAGATGAACTGCAATTAGGGGCAAGCTTTGATTAAATCAAAGAGGGCAAGAAGAAGAAATAAAAGTTGTCAATAAATTTGAATTATTTAGATAATACAACTAGCCGTGCCCCGCTGTTTCAACTGCCCCAGATGTGTATAAATATCTATTAAAAGCACCTTCCTCAAGAATTGGGCTAGGGTAAAAAAATTGGTAGACAAAGTGACTCCAGCTTTATAACGTATTAGGTATGTGTATAGATAGTTTGTACCAGTCATAGAGAAAATTACTTAGGTGCTTAGGTTGACTCAATTATGTTTACTACAAGACAATAATTCTTTATTGCACCAGTAAAAATATACAATAAGGAAATTGCAAACATAGATAATACAATAGGCGGCCTTATCGCTAATGCAATATCTTCCAGACAACCTAAATATAAAGTGATTGTTGACAAAAGAATAGGTGGTGTAGAAAATTTGCATACCTACATAGAACAGGTACATATAACAGTTTCACACAATAAAGTACCTACAACTTATTTTTCTACTTACATGACCCTGAAAAATATTGATAAGATCAGTCAAAATCTCCAAAATATTATGCATTACCAGGACGACATCAGTACGATAACTCGGATCAACTTTTATCACGGACTTTGACAAACTGTATGATTTGTTATTATATACCGCAACAGACTTCTTTTTTATTGTAGTTTGAAGCAATTTATTGACGAAATTTACTCGTATGATCAAAAACAGCAAGAAATGAACGCACAGTACTATTTCCATTAAACTCCCCAGCGAAGGTAATATAGCAAATATAGTTGATGGATAAAAGTTTTTTATTGTGACAAGGTTAAAAACAACAATCCAGACGATTGAAAAGAAAACAATCAGAATTGTGAGGCAAAGCGAGTGCGTTGCGAGTTTCTTGTTCCATGACGTTCTGTTGCTCATATTCAGTTGTCGATCCAGCTTCTGAAGCTTTACGTAGATCAAATTATTTAAATGTCCACCTATAAAGTTGTTCCGCCAAATAGCTATATTGGTAATGCTAGAGTTCACCACCAAGCCTATCTTTAAACTTTCATCTGTGTACTTTGTCTTCATGCCACTTTTACAATTTAATACCAGATGGATAATGCATATTATATTTGTGGTTATAATGGCAGCTGCGTATAACTGCGACAGAATCGACACGCCCGTAACGAAATTGTATTTCACGTGTACTCTCTGAAATCCCAAACATGTTTGTAGTATGTGAATTGGTTTGAATATTTGTATGAACTCATCGTCAAGCATATCCTGAAAGAGATTTTCGGGATTATTTGCTATCGCCATCGCTTCACCGGCATGCAGCTAAACCAACTCGACAGATTTAAAAACTGAATATTTATGTTATTTAGGTAGTCTATCTACATCCAATATGATATCAAAGATAATAAATCCCTTGGGGTTGAAAATTGTTTTCAATTACTTAGTACAATTTTAGAAATCTACGTTACATCAGTGTATCCCCCTAAAAAAGGAAGGGTTTTAATTACGTTTTAATGTTTTATGAATTTAATGACCCCTCATGACTTGAATATATACTATCCTGACACGACATAAACAATAATACCTCGTTATGAAAGTATATAGTATAGTATTAAAGTATAGTAAGTTCCATGTTGGTCAGGGAGAAAAAGAAAAACATAGAATGTACCAGCTGCTTCTCTTCCCGCGCAAGCCGTAAAAGTCGTCTGAGGGAATCGCCGAATGGGGAAATCATGACATAGGCGATGCGGCTAGCAACCCATCACTATTGATTTCCTGTTTCAACTAACATTATGCTAAACGTGGTCTAAGGTCTTATGGCTCTAGGCTCTGTCTACCCCGTATGGGATAAAGACGTGAATATATCAGAGTTGTTACGAAAAAAACATATTGTTTTAATCAGTGTGTTTAAAACACGTTTAAAACTCATAGAAATAAAACATTGATTTTTTCATTCTGTTTTTAAACAATGTTTTAAACATGTTTTTAACAAAGTATTTATTGACAAATGAATTTAAGTTCATGTTTAGAAAATAAACATTATACCTATTATTATTTTATAATTATCTTTTAATTATCATATACCTTTTATATATATATATATACTAGCTGTTCCCCGCGGCTTCGCCCCGCGTGGTACTCGGTTATATCGCGCGCAAAAGTAGCCTATGTTTGACCTCAGATCGTTAACTACATCCCTACCAAATTTCATCACAATCGGTCCAGCAGTTTAGCCGTGAAGAGGTGACAGACAGACAGACAGACTTTCGCATTTATAATATTAGTATGGATATGGATAGTATGGATGGATATGGAAGTATGGATATATATATATATATCCATACATTTTTTTTTGACATTTTCTTATTGACTTTTTTTTTTAATAGTTTATACGGCCATGGAATCTAGTTCTTTAAGGCCTTTCTTGAGTTTATTAATCTTCTTCAGTCCTACTTAAGTCAGTCGAGTCAAAAATTCAAGTCAATAGTCAAGTCCAGTCAAGTAAGTAAGTCTAGTCTGAGTCAGATGGCTAAGTGAAGCGGTGGAAAAATTTCACTTAGTTATATCATGGAGATTTTGGTGACAAAGATAAAAAGTCACGTAATCGACACTGTATCACTTCCCAACACTCACGCTTGTTCACGAACACTTTGCGAATAATAATCCACCAATATTATGCACAAACACTCGAAAAAACCTAAGTTTTGGAAATTAAATACAGCGCGGACATAGCGACAGTTTACTTTCCCTCCAAAAACTCCATTTGAGAGACTTAAAAACTGTTACCAATTTGGCAATTTTTTCAATGTTAATGCCAAAGAAATGCGCGCTTGCCAGTGTTGCCGTGAGGCATAGGAATAAAAGCCCATACAGCCAAGTAAAAATATGTGCCTGGGAATAAATCATGTTTTTTTCATGTTTTAAACATGAAAAAAACCGTCGTAACAAAACGTGAAAAAAACAATGAATTAAACATGAAACATTGATTAAAGCAAATAAAACAAATAAAACTTGTCTTTTTTTTAATTTCTTGTTTTTTTGCAACTCTGGAATATATGTATGTATGAAAGTATATTATTACCAAAATATTGAAGGTAGTATAAACAAGGGAAATTTTAATAAAATATAGTTTTCAATAAAATATTTATTAAAAATGTAACTCCCTGTTACTTACTACTCACACATCAATAACAAATAGTTACACTTTGTATTATACTACACAGAGATACCCATAATTAAGCCAGAATATAAAACATTATCTACATATACGTGTATGTAAACATACATTTTAAACAAAATATTACTACCAGGTTTCCAACAGTAATTAAACAACTGTATCAGTTGCAGGCCGTCATTGATTGTATTTATTTATATAAGAAAAGGACAACAAAATAATATAAGAATTATTGTAATTTTTATTTCAAATGTTTATGCGATAAAAGTACGTATTTACAAGTAATTAATTGGTAGTAAGTTATTTTATCAAACTACATTTATAAAAATATTATATATAATTTGTATAGCCATCATAATCATAGAGATACAATAATGAGCAATATTTCATTAAAAATTCAAATTATCATATGACGGCTACATAAAAATATTTCGGGATATGTTTTTGGTTAGAAGAGTTGTAACTTTAAGGTAAGGCACCTTTGTACTATTTTCATGACGTAATATGAAATTAGTACCGCGTCTTTTAAAGGTAAAATTTATAATATTTTGATCTCACTCGCATCAGTATATTTACATTTGAATTGTAATAAAGAATGGTTCACAATATTTAAGTATTTTTACGACTACTGAAGTGTTTTTATCAAATTTGGTACAGGAAACTGGAAAAGATCAAGGCCATTTTCATCTACCCGCGGTGCCGTGGCTCAAAGAAAATTTCAAATTAGATCAAAATCAGCGTCGGCGCATTCTTTAATATTTGGCGCGCATCTGTCAAAGCACTAACAATTTTTGCTTTAGTAAGCAAAACGCAAGTCTTGTTTGTATTCCAGTTTGTCCAAGGCTGGATTGCAGGCGAAGTTGATCATGGGAGGGGGTCCACACATTAGCACTAGCACGTCGTCGGCCGGAGCGAATAAGTGGTCTTTGATCATCGCGTCGTTGATAAACCCAGAGCTGTATTGCCAACCTAAAAAAAATAAAAATAACTGCTTATTTTTTCTTTACAAAACGGTGAGCATTGGTACTCAATGCTCACCATGTAAATTGCAACAAGTGAGTAAAAAAAATATAAGGTCTGTGAAAAGGTGTTGTCTGAGATAGGTAACCTAAGAAATCTTTAATATAGACCACCATAGCCTTCACTCAACACGATTTTATAACAAAAAAGATGACACAATACCCTCTGTCTGAGCCTGAGGTCTTAGACAGATTTTGTGAAAATCTTTCTTTATTGACAAATAGCTTTCGCCCGAGTGAATTTCCCACGGGAACAGTGCTTTTTCCCGGGATGAAAGGTACACTATGTCCTTCTCAATAATTTTATCTATGTGTATACGAAATTTCAGGAAGATTCGTGCAGTGGATAGGGCGTGAAAGCGTAACAAACAAACTCACTATCGCATTTACGAGTATAATATTAAGTAAGGATATCGTGTTACGAAAGGTACTTTTATTAATTTACATTTTCATTACAAAAATAATACATTATAATTTTTTCTGAATATACAATAGAAAAATTACACTTCACTACAAGTTGGCGTGTTTTCTTTTTATTATGTGATAGAACATCAGCACTAGTAGGTATAGTATTCTATTTGTGATGTAACTTAAAATACTGGTAAACATTGTACATAAAATTAATAATAGCTCGTGACTAGTCAAATAATAAAACATTGGTGCTTATTCCCTGTGATATAGCAAAATCGTTGTTTGATGACGGTAATTCAGTGATAACATATTCTATGATGTGGAGATAAGGTATCTTTTAGCATAAGTATATTTTTTTATCTATAAAAGTATAACATCTGAGTTACAGGTAGTTTTATCATGAGCCGTCACTCACGCATACCTTTATCGAAGTATGTGAGATCACGCACGATTCTGCACTTACTTACTGAAGCGGATTTTTTGATAAACGATATTCTATTTTCATAGCAAAGGGAACAAACACTACATATTGGAATGACCATTAGAAAGTTAATACATACATGCATTGCGTATTTATAAATAGCGAACCAGCTTGAAACAATTTGATCAAATCTTAATAAAAATTAACCATTGCAATCTGTTCATAGAAAATTTAATTAAGGTATTTCCTCTTCATTGAAAAAAATAAGGTATCCTAAATTTTAAATAAGTATCTCATCGACAAAAAGTAAGAATGTCTATTTCAAGGTTTATGTTTCAAAAACCCTATGTTGAGAGAGCATGCATGCGTTATGGAAAAAATAAATGAAATCCATACTAATCCATACTAATATTATAAATGCGAAAGTCTGTCTGTCTGTCACCTCTTCACGGCTAAACTGCTGGACCGATTGTGATGAAATTTGGTGGGGATGTAGTAAACGACCTGAGGTCAAACATAGGCTACTTTTTAGGCGCAATATAACCGAGTCCCACGCGGGGCGAAGCCGCGGGGAACAGCTAGTAATATATATAGTAGCGAAAAGTCTCGACCGTCACCTAGAGATACTCGCATGGCAGTTGGGTCAAGGTACAAATACTTATACAAATAGGCAGTACTTCTGGACACGGCCCGCATTGTGAGAAGATTCCTCACTTTAGACCTTGACCACCGGCAACTTAAGTGTTCCCCGCTGCCGATAAGTGCCCCCTTTTTTTAATTTTATAATAAATAATATTTTAAAATGCAGAAAAGAGAATTTAAAGGAATAAAAGATAAGAAAAATATAATTTACCTTCAGTCGGCCTATCCACAGTATACCACAATTTGAACTGCGTTGGGTATTCCTTTTGGTACCTTTCCAGTTCGCCCCTAAGCAAGATATCCTCTTCGGACTGGTTAGCAAAGAGAAGACGAAGCTCCGTGGGGTCATTAGCATCTTGGCAGATGTGCCTGACCAGTTGTAGCATTGGCGTGATGCCAGTCCCACCTGGGAAATGAAATAATAGTCATTTATTTTCATTATAATTGAAACACCTGTCACGGCTGATAATTAATTCTTAGGATTGTTAACCTTTTTGCTAACAAGTTTGATATTTAGCCTTAGGCTTGTTTAGATAATCATGATAGATTTAGAACCGAATAAAAAACTGACTAACAGCCGCACTCAAGATTCGTTTAATGATAACAAGCGATTTCTTAGTATAGATATCAGAGGGAAATATACTAAGGAGTTACTTAAGTAGACTGACACCCATATTCTTAAACGTTGCCTCATAGGTCTCCTCCACTCAACCTCATTCGAGGACGCCTCAAGGAAGTCCTCCAACTTTCCTTGAAAACGGTATTCTTAATTGTTTCCTTGAGCAAACTCCAGTGAGGATGAGTCAAGGAATAACGTTCCGTTTCATTTCTGTATGTTGGTAAACCGCCTTACTTTTTGATGTAAAGAGAGTTTTTGCCAAAGTTTCTTTTTCAATTTTAGCTTACTGGCATAGATTAATTATAAAACAATAAAATACTTAATACACAAAAAACTTATTACAGTGGGTACTAGTTCTTTTAAATCTGGTCCTCAATAAAAGTACCTACTTTTCGTTAAACGAAACGTTCGAGCTTCTAAGGTACCTCTTGACCAACCTTATATTTTGACAGTTCGTTCCTCACCTCCATTGAGTAATTTCCTTAAGGTGAGTTAGCTAGTGTCAACTATGAATACCATTGAGGTCGAGTGAGGATGAGTGGAGTTTGAGGAAACGTTTGAAAATATGGGTGTGAGTGCGGCTGTTTATAAAACATATCAAAATATATATTTTTTAATTTAAATAAAAATATATCTCTTGCTAACGTGTATTTTACTACTTTTATTAAATACTAGCTGCACTCCGCGATCTTTATAATACACAGCAGCGCCATCTACTTTATAAAGTACTATTGACTACCATATTTATGGCCAAACCTGCCAACGGGAATAGTGTAGTCATTGGGATAAAAAGTACCCTGTGTTGATTTAAATCAAATTTCATAAAAATTGGGCCAGCCGTTTGTGCATAATAAGTCAGATTATAAGATGTGGACATAAATAAAAAAATATAAAACAAATACTCAAACTTGCTTTGTCCCTTTGACTGTGAAGAAAATAGTTCTTACATAGCTAGTTACTAATCTGTTAATAATAAAATAGTAGTTAAGGCACTTTGCCTTAACTACTAACTGCTGTGCACTAACTAAAGAAAAGTTTCGTATAGTGGGGCAAAGTTATCTGCCTGCTTGGAGATATAACAGTCTGTCAGAAAATTTCATGCAGCTTTGTGTACAGATTGTGGCGCCATCATGGCTGGCACAGATAAGTTTGTTCGAATATATATAAAATTCTTATTTTATTTCACATCCTGTACAACTTAAAGTATGTATTTATGATGACGTAAAATAAGTGTTAATTCAATCGTTTATTACCCGCAATCATGTTGAGTTTCTTAACGGAAATCTTAACAGGAGGATCTTTCCTCATTTTTTTGATCAGGAAGAGCCCATTTCCGGAGTACTGCAGCCTGCCTGAAGGTCCTCGAACATCGATGGTCTCGCCTAGTTTCAAGTTTTCCAGGTACTGAGACATCTTACCACCTTCCGGGAATTTTGGGTGAACATTTTTGAAGTAAACCTGGAAATATTAATTCAAATATTAATTACTATTACTAAACTATAGCAAAATTCCCGATTTTGGCAGCTGTGAAACCTTCAGATTAGAAATTTACCGCGCGGAAGCTGCACAGTAGACGAATACGTACAGACAGACGAGTACTGTCTTAAAGCTAAGTAGGTTTCAAGACAGTAGTTCCGAGCCGCCAAGTTATAAAATAAGTAAAAATAATTTTATTTCAGATCACTTCGACCTTATCGCGATTTATTTTGTCCGATCTGTACCTACACATACATACTTACAGCGATAATTAAAATACGCTAAAGAGAGAGAGATAATACATTTCGAATTTCAAGAAATCCGTTCTTAAATTAACATTATCTGAATAAACAAAATTGTCATGTGATTTGCACACAATAGACTTTTCATAATCTTGTGTTAATTAGTTATTTTTAACCAACTTCTTTCAACTACGTAGGTATGATGATAAATTCCTAATAACTACTTATGATTTTGACCATAGCGGTACAGTAAAAGTTACAGAATTGCAAAAACAAAAATTGTTTCGCTATTGGACCACTTTACCAAAGTACCCAAAAAGAAACTGGATTTATCTCTAGACACGCGGCAGCGTGTCAAGCCAAGTTCAAGCAAAGGAACTGGCTAGCCAGCGCCGAGTGTAATATTACACGAACCACTTGGTGCCACTTTTGACCCTTCTATAACTCGAAACCTCTTTAATGTAAACACATAAAACTACGTGTGTTTAATAAGATCCATCAGGACATGTAGAAGCCCAAATTTCATGAAGCTAGCTCAAACGGTTATAAAGATATGAAGGTCAAAAAGTTGTAAATTTTAGCACTGACTGACTTATAGTACCTAAACCTAACCTACTTCCAGATGACCTAGAAGGATGAAATTTGGAATCCAGCTCGGAAATTGCTGTTATTTAAAAATGTGAGATCTTGAAGTAGGTCAGATTTGACTTGGCCAGTTTTCATTACATAAGTCATTTTATAAAGTTATTCAACATTTTAATTGTGTTAAAAACTGGCCAAGTCAAATCTAACCTACTTCAAGATCTCACATTTTTAAATAACAGCAATTGTTATAGGTATCTAATAAAGCAAAGAAATAGAGTTTAATACTTGTTCATAATGTTATTTTGTTCCTATAAAAACATATTTCGATTTTGCATAGAACTTGGCACTCATTTAGATCGCCATTCTTTTTGCGGCGAAGCTCACCGCCAAGCATAATTTTTGTATTGAACTTGGCTCTCGTTTTTTACATTTATGTTTTTGGTGGGATTCAGTTTAAAAGAATCAACCACCAATCTCAATCTATTGACAATCGCGTTCGATCGGGCAGACTCGTGTGATTAATAAAATACGAAAAGTGAGAACTGATAAGATTCTTTTACAACTGAACTGAACTCCCCGTGTTCGACTCCGAGATGTTGATCACACCCAGTGTCTGAATCCAAGATGTTGACCACATCCAGTCTCTGACATCGAGATGTAGACCACACCCAGTGTCTGACTCAGAGATGTTGACCACACCCAGTGTTTGACTCCTATTTGTTGACCACACCCAGCGTCTGACATCGAGATGTAGACCACACCCTGTATCTGACTCCGAGATGTAGACCACACCCAGTGTCTTGTCTTCAAGATGTTGACCACACCCAGTGTCGAGCATCGAGATGTAGACCACACCCTGTATCTGACTCCGAGATGTAGACCACACCCAGTGTCTTGTCTTCAAGATGTTGACCACACCCAGTGTCGAGCATCGAGATGTAGACCCCACCCTGTGTCTGACTCCGAGATGTTGACCACACCCAGTGTCTGACTCCAAGATGTTGACCACACCCATTATCTGACATCGAGGTGAAGACCACACTCACACCCATATTCCCAAACGATTCCTCATAGGTCGCCTCCACTCACCCTCATTAGAGGACGCTTCAAGGAAGTCCTCCAACTTTCCTTGAAAACAGTATTCTTGATTGTTTCCTTGAGGAAACTCCAGTGAGGATGAGTCAAGGAATGACGTTCCGTTTTATATCTGTATGTTGGTAAACCGCTTAACTTTTTACGTAAAGAGAGTTTTTGACATCGTTTCTTTTTTAATTTTAGCTGACTGGCATAGATTTATTATAAAACAACAAAATACATAATACACAAAGAACTTATTACAGTGGGTACAAGTTCTTTTAAATCTGGTCCTCAATAAATGCACCTACTTTTCGTTAAACGAAACTTTCGAGGCTTCCTTAAGGTACCTCTTGACCAACCTTATATTTTGACAGTTCGTTCCTCACCTCCATTGAGTAGGTGAGTAAGCTAGTGTCAACTATGAATACCACACCACACCCAGTGTCTGACATCGAGATGTAGACCACACCTAGTATCTGACTCCGAGATGTAGATGTTTGTTGTAAGATGATAATTATTTTAGAATAAAAAACAACCGGGCGACCGCCAATCTAACGTTAATTTACTGGTTTGACCCTTTATCGCTTTTTACGATATTCACGGAAAGGAAGAGTGGTCTATTCTTAGGTTGCATAACAAAAAGTAGACAACCCAATGTAAGTGATAAAAAGGGACGGCGCAAAATTGAAAGAGATGTAAATATAAGTTCTAGGTGCTTAGCACTGTGTGAACCGAATTGGACCGTATTTCGTGGCTCGAAGAGTCATACAGAAGTATTTTAAAAATATGCATTTTATTGTAACAGTAAGACATGACATGACCAAGTTGTATGTTAAAATAATCTTTACTCACTTTGATAACCAGATCGACGTAACCCTTATCGTCATCACTTGACACTGGAGTGTATGCTCTGATAACAAGGTCGTCGTCAATTTTCGCTGATAAGTGAATGTGTTGGCCTATGGGGAGACCTGAAATAGAAAAAATGTGAAAATATCCATAATTAGGCATGTAATCATATATCAAAATTTACTATATACATTTTTTAATTAAATTGGAAATGAGTAAAAGCAAAATCTTATGAGAAATAATAACAGGAGTTAGTCGAGTTAATTATAAATTGATATTATTGTAGTTTTGGTATTATATTATATGAATTGCATAGACCATCTATAATTCCTGCGATTGCACAATTTTAGCCACAGTTTGACAATTCTACTTGTAGGGTTTGAGGCACCTAGTGTTTAAGTATTTATTTGTATCTCCAGTTGGTTTCGAAATAAATAAAGAAATTACACATGAGTTAAATAACTTAATAAGAAGTATTAAATATAATATTTAATCTTAATACTTGACTGTGTGTACTACCATGTCACAAAAGTAAAAAAAGGGATATTCGAGAGCATGTTTTAAATAAAATTGGACTGACGCCATAAATAATATCATTTTACCTAACACATGTTCCTGTGATGGCAGTCCGAACCGGAATCTCCTCGTGTCATGGCTGATTTCTTCCCGTTCAATAAGAGGCAACTGATACTTTGTGTTGGGGTCTACTAATGCTACTTTTTTCTTGCCTTTAGAAGACTTTTTACCCCATGCACAGTTGGCAATGACAGTTGCGAGGACCACAACTGAGCCCACTCCAACTAGTATCGGAATTACCTAGAAAAAAGGGGGAAATTAATAGGAATTTGTATAGTTTAATAACATAATTACCACTAACTTTAATTAATATGAGCTGGTGTGCTAAGGAATTATACAAATGAATTTTTTATACTGTTTGTACAGAAAATACATAAGAGGTATGAGCAAATTTGATATTCACTTATCATTTCGCTCATAGTGACCAGACATAATAGAAAATTGAAGAAAGGTATTAACATTTACATTTGATACTAGTTCTAAGCAGCTCCTAATATTATGGAAATAAATATTTGTTATTAAGAACCTTTAAAACATCAGTAGGTAGGTAATAACTTATATTTAAAATATGAGTATATAAATATATGTTTTTAAAGATAATTTTGTGAGCATTACAAAGTCAAAGCCTTTTTTTTACAATTTGACTATAATATTTATCACTTTGATAAAAAAAAACTCACACAACAGTTAGTTATAGGTAGGTAACTATGTTTAGTATGTTCTTGCAAAATACTATATTGGAAATTAAGCTTCGAGAATACTCAAAAAAATCATAAAATAAATGGCTTTTTTTGAATATTTATGCACAAAAGTAAAGTATCATCATGTTAACATAGCTGATAACAAAAGGTGTGCCTGAAGGTCAAAATGATTTACAACAAAAAAGTTGAAGGTTATACCTAGCATCATTAATTATGATGAAATTCTCAATTCCATTGTATACATTAGGCTAATTCATTAATTACACAACACAGAATTAAATACCTGTAATTTAGATTAAAGTAAGTAAGTAGTTAAGTACTTTATAGGTACAGTGGGTTGTATTCTGTGTATAAAAATGAAAAACTGCACAAAAGAAATACATACAGGCAATTTATTTTCAATAAAATCAGTAGCTGCTGCTTCTAAATTACTCATGATTTCAACAATTTTTTGTCTCCAGAAAGTTAGTTATCAGAAGCAAAAAACAAATAAAAATAAAATTAAGTAAAAATCACAAAACACATCCTTAACAATATTTAGGAATGATTAGAAATAGTTAAATTTAACAAGAATATACACTGGCACATTAAGTTGTGTGTTACTGTTATTATTATGACTTCACAGATAGAATGAAACTAACTGCAACAACCGCGCGATTAAGAAACTGTATACTGGCTGTTATACACAAAAACACGAGTTAAGTTTGACAATGTGATGTGTGCAATTTCCTTATTAGGTATTAAGTACACTAACCGGACTGTTAATTTCACTCATGTTGCTTCATCAAGAGTTTACACGAGAATATACGATGGAATTTGTAAAATACATATCAGAATTTTATTGATTATCTGTTCAAATAAGATAAGTAATCGGCAAAGAATTAGTTTGAAAATATTAACCTATAATTTTTGATAGTGGTTCATACTTACGATTTTGGAGTTAATATTTATAGACATTATTATGATTTGCTGCTATGATTTGGTAACGACAAGGTGTTTCACTCATATAATAATTTGTGCATTTAGGTACGTACAAGGACGGAAGGGTTTCAAGCACGATTACGACTACTACTGAATTCACGTAACTGACCTGGCGCTTGAAGAGGAAATACTAGGCATTTAAAATATCAGTTGTATGGTAATGGTTCGGCTACCTTTCACTGTTTTGGGAGATGACAATCGAGACGAAAATAGATCATGTATTAGGTAATGTAAAAGTGGCTGTCGGCTGGTTATAGAGGTAGGATTTTCGTCTTATCGAATCTGTCTATAACTAAAAGAATTCTTAAATACATTCTTAATATATTATTACAATAAGGAAAAGTATAAAGACGACTTTAAATTATTATTAATACATTTTTATATTTAGATCTTTTAAAGACAACAGCAAAAGCAAACTTGCCGCCAAGTCGCCAAGCCGCGGATCCGCTTGTTTTGTCTGGAAAATATACATCTATGACATCTGTCTCTGTCACAAATGTCAGTGTCAGTCTCGTGTCAGTCAAATATAATTTTTAATAAGTTGTGAAGAATTGTACGGTACTGGATCCAAGTATATCAGAGGCTACCATGAACTGTATTAGCAGGCCCGAAACGACATCTCGCTTACTCACTCTAAAAACCGTTTTCTTTATTCCGAGCATAAAGTAAATACTATTTTGTACACACTGTAGGTAAATATTTAGTAATAAGCAACAAATAGATTGGTAGATATACCTAATCTGTGATAATTTGTCTACCCCAAGTCTACCCGGTCTTCCTATCTACCATACTCAATTTACACTATTATTTTGTACATTAATTTGTTAGGGCAAATGTTGTTTGGTCATTATGGAGTTACTCGTATGAAGGACAAATAATTAAAGAGTCGTGTCGCATAATTAGCATATTATTTTTTACCTACATATGATAAGGCTGGCAGAAGTAGGATGGGCTTGAAAGGGACTTCATCGACACGATGGCAGGAGATAGAACACTTTTATGGTTTACTTTTAACCTCCGTGCAGAAAGAGAGATGTGTTAATAAGTTTAACGTGTCAGTATATCTGCCTGTAGTATCGTACCTCTCAAACGGATGGACCAATTTTCGTTTATTTATTTTTGTGTCATACATACTTACATACTTAGTTGATTCTGACTACCTTCCATATGTCCTTTAAACGTAGTGATTACATACTCTTTGATGTCCTTTTGCTACAGTATTACTTCAATGATATTAAAAGAACATGGTATGTAAGGTAACCATGACCTTAAATATGACATGTTAGGGTACCTAAGATGTAGATTTCGAAGGTGGGTAATTAAATGAGATCATGTCGGGGGGTTCTCATAATTTTAATTTTTTTATTTTTATTTATTACATATACATTTTAATGTCGTCATGAGAGGTATACTTAATATGGCGCCGTAGGTACAGTAAGTACAGGTACAAAGGATGTTCAGAGAGCTCTCTGACTATGACAGGCAGGGATCTCAATTGGCACACTTTGGGAACGACACGAATCCGTAACCTGGGGGCTTGAGGCCATGTCAATGCTGTTACTTAAAGATACCTAGTTAGATTTATTTCTTCCAGCCAACCTTAGTTGTTGTGGCCATTACGAAGGAACTTATGTTTGTTTGTTTGTAATATCTTTATTGCTTTAAAATACAAAGTAAAAGGAATGTTAAACTTAATGTTCTAAAGGAGTATAAAAAACAACACCGTAGGTACTTACTGAATGCAATGTATTAAATAAGACTAAAATTACCACATCATACTTAGTATAATACTGTAATTTTCATTAAACTTATTACTTAAAAATAACATTAAATAAATCACAGAATCACATAGTCCTAACAATCTCTCTAATGCTTTGCGTTACACCAGTAACAAGGACAAATGTCCCGAAAAATATTAACACCACGTCTTTGACAAGAATCCAGTTATATTTGCCGAGGCCCCTCTCCCATTTGAACACCAGATCTAAGATTGAAGGGGCTATGAGGCCGAGGAAGGAATAGAAAAATGCTCCTTCTAAACCGATGACTTGCTCTAATCTTGGTAGAGTAGCTGCTGCAGCAACTGTAATGTAGGTAAGCAACATAACGTAATAAACCAGTTTATACGCTACAAATGAGTAGGTGGTAGTTATTGGTGAAAAAAATATAATTTGTTGAAATATTAAGTACCTAAATCACGTGTATTTAAAGAAGACTCAACTAACCAAAATATGTATAAAAAGAATATGCAAATATTTAGCTATGAAATCTGTGCCTGAACAATTTACACGCCTCATAAATTGTCAGTTGCCGTGACATGGCAAACAGACGCAGCGCATTAAGTTTATGGTCCATTACTCTTTATTTAACTAGGTAGTTTTATTAGTTACTAGCTGTCACCCGCGGCTCCGCCCGCGTACGCCTCGGTTATATCGCGCCCGAAAGTAGGCTATGTTTGACTCCTAGTGCATAACTATATTCATACCAAATTTCATCACAATCGGTCCAGCAGTTCAGCCGTGAAGAGGTGACAGACAGACAGATTTTCGCATTTATAATATTAGTATGGATAGTATGGATATGGATGGAAGTATGGATATGGATTAATACTTGCCTGTTAGTACTGAGAAAACTGCTCGCATTATAGCTTGGGCTGTATTATGGTATTTCTGCTTCACATATTGCTTAGTGTTGCGCCACACTATCTCCATTGGAACGTAAAATTGTAGAGTATATGTGAAGAATATAGCTAACACGATGAAACACTTCGCCATTAGCGCAGGACTGAAAAAAATATGTAATACCTTGAATTTTATGATATAGAACGGCATGTTTAAGTGCCTCTATCATTTGGACTATTTTCAGGAAAGACCCTTCTCAAAAAACATTTAGAAGCTATGTCAAAAATATTATCTAAACCTACTATCACGTAGGAAGCAAGCAAGCTCCTTCTGTTATTTTTTGGATTAAGTACGTGCACTTACTCGTATGTGGATGTGTATGTAGTTACAGCAAACGTTTTATGTGTAGGATAAAAGGGTTACCGTTGCCTATGATATCTTACTTACTTCCTGCGGCGCTACAACTCCTTGTCTTGTCCAATAAAAAACCAAAACCTATGATATCTTAGTTCAAAAAAATCAAATATTTACTTACATTTCATCTTTACCAGTGGGTAGATTAAGAGTAATGCTGCCTTTAGCGTCGTCTCCATAGCGTATGTAGCCCAAAAAACCCATGAACATATAAAGGAGCACCACAACGGTCATGGTAATGTTGAGGACTCCTGGACAGCCAAGGAAGTGCTGAGGCTTTGCCATTGTGTTTTCAACCGGTAACACCACTCCAATGCCTTCCATTGCGAAAATAACTGTACTGAAATCAAGTGGACATGTCGTTGAAAGGAAAATTGCTTTTGATTTAAGTACTTACGTAGAGTAAAGAATGATAGGTGTGTAGAAAATCAGCAACCTATACATAGTCCATGTAGATTGTCGCAACAAGGAACTTTATTGAAAACTCGGATTTTATAATCTGACTGTTATGCAAAGGCATTCTCCATTACCTTTTCATCCTTCAAGACATTTCTCATCCCAGCATATTCCTAGTTGCAAACAAAGCCACTGCTTCGGAGTCTGTCTTCTTAGTAGTGCCGGTTACGAAATCCACGACAGTGCCCCTAGTATGAGTTTTTCTTAACGCAGACGCAGCGACTGCGTTAGGATTTTGTATGGAATTTCTTAGTTGCCTTACTATCCGCCAGAGGCGCTGTACAGGTTTGTCATACTAAATCGCTAACGCAGTCGCTAGCGTCTGCGTTAAGAAAAACTCATACTAGGGGCACAGATGACTGTAATTCTAATACCGCACGGTTAACCGATTGTCATTTGTTGATGGTATCGATGATAAAAGATTACAATTAGGTAGCAAATTATAGAAATATAATCATTTTGATTTTGCTCTAAAAGAAGATTAGAAATTAAATGACTTTATCTACATTTGCTAATCACGCAATTAACCACAGAGATAATGTGAGACCAGTCATTGTCGCGATACTGTCGCGTCGCGGTAGATTGTACACTTACCCGATAAACAAAGGTAATCTGCCAATATCAACAGACGTCGGTCTTGTCGTCACGTCTGGGAATTCTCCACAGATATAGTAGAGGCAAATGAGGAATGTGACCACTAGTAGGACGTTAGCGAATCCGGAAAATGGAGCTAGATACTTGAGGTTCTTGATTTGAGTGAAGAGAAGGAGAGGCACTAAGAAGTACAGACAGTACGTCGTCTCATTTATCCCATTGTCCTTGTAAAAGTGGTCGATGATCTGAAATGTTACGGAACTATTTTAGAAAAGGTGGTATGTATCCTTTAGATGCACATACAATTCATTAAGTATTTCTTTTACCTATATAATACAGCGGGTAAATTTTAAATTTTTGTGGTTGTTTTATTATTTTACGTTGTATGATAATTACTTACTTACAAATATGTAGTACTAAGGGGAAGTTTCTTTTAATCCATACTAATATTATAAATGTGAAAGTCTGTCTGTCTGTCTGTCTGTCACCTCTTCACGGCTAAACTACTGGACCGATTGTGATGAAATTTGGTAGAGATGTAGTTTACAACCTGAGGTCAAACATAGGCTACTTTTGGGCGCGATATAACCGAGTCCCACGCGGGGCGAAGCCGCGGGGAACAGCTAGTCTATTATATAATAGCTAACTCATAATTTAATTTATTTGACCAGTGATACATCGATTTCGAAAAAAAAAATGTTCTTTCAGATTGATCCCTGCGGCCCAATTCTCAAGCAATCGAAGTTCACTTCACCGATTTTATTTCAATTTTTTTCGATGAGTATAAGCCAACTGACAATCGAAACATTTCGATCGATCGATTCGTTCGATTGAACTTTTTCATTTGTGATTTTTTGAAAAAGAGGAAACCGTGATAATTTTTTGAAAAAAATTGGAGAAAATCGGTGAAGTGAACTTCGATTGCGCTAGAATCAGGCCCCTGGTAGTTTGGCTTTTAAATCACAACAAGCGCTTCAATTTTTACTTTCATGGAACTTTTCGAAACTACGTTTCAATTGTTTCTGGGAAAAATTTAAATCTTTTTCTTGGAACAGACTACTTAATTACTAAGTTATGAGTTACGTAATTATTGTCACAATTCCAAATACCTGTTTGACTGATTCAACCAGCAGGATGACATACACTGCGCAGGCGCCAAGAATGGTGAAAGCCATTGCCCAGTCTATAAATATCCTGTAACATGCATACAGCGAAAATGTTAAAATCACGTGTGCCACGCGCTCGAATACCTTCATATTTAGATGGACATTGATTGATTGCCATATTTGTTGTTGACTCTAAGCTATATTTTACTTTGACATTGTATTAATATTAATAAATATTATTATAACTTATGACTGACCGGAACTTTACACAAGGAAATAATATGAGTTAAATTGAGGTAAATGTTGGACATTCTGCTAGGCATTTTCATCATCGTTCTAGCTATACCAAAGTCCTCTGTTTTCCATAGAAATACCTCCCATAGATCTCAATTTTCATTCAGTGTCTTTCAAGATTTTAACTAAGTTATTGATAACAAAGACATATAAGAAACAAGGGCGGAGATTTACCTTGACACCCCTACCATAAGCATAGATTAACCCTACATTATATCATTATATTTACTATGAATATCTACATTTAACATCAGCTAGGATCGTGGTAAATTTCTGTAGTTAGTTCTTTATTCATATATGAATAAAGAAATACTTATTAAGAGTAGGCCTAAATAAATGCAAAAAAGCATTTGGATAACAGTCCATCCATTGTGAGTATATCAATATCAAGGTTACTAAATATATATACTTAGTACCTAATATATATAATTGCCTTATATTGACTGTGTCTCTAGGTCACTTTTTTATCAGTCTGGTCCCTACAATGTGGTTATTGGTTCGATCAAGTTCATTGCCAATATCATACATATTATAACTATATGGATTGATCGACGTCTGAATGGCTCAAGGACACTAATTTTAAAAATCATCAGTAGAAAATGTGTGTGATGTGTATGAGTTGTACAGTAAGCTCCAGAAATAAGTACATGCGATGAAAACCATCCCAGGTTTAATAAAAAATTACAAGTTTTCCTTTGTTGTAGTAGGTGAAATGTTACGAACATTTAAGGACCTACCTACTCATGAGTAGGATTAAAAATTGCATCTAATAAAATAATTTATTTCGATACCTATTTAATTAACACTAATTATCCTATACCCAAAATTGATATCGACGTTGAAAGTTACGATGTAAAAAGGCTGGTTGATGAAGCTCTACCTACAAAGCCAATCCCTAATGAATGATAAGATTGATTTCAGTCTGAAATTTTGAGAAAGTAGGGTTAATAGTTAACTTTGCATTATTGTCACTTAGCGCATGGAACTGACGGTGGTCGGGGCAGGAAGGTTCTGGAAGTGACCATATACCGGCAAGCATACGATATTATCTGACCAGATGATAAGACGATAAATGGAAGGTCATATGAAGACGCTAGGTACACGCCGCTTCTGATCCTTCAGAGTAAAGATCTATGGGAGACCTAAAGTCTTAACACTGATTGTTTTACTTTCTACCTAAGTGGCAGTTATGAGTAATATAATTACATTTATAATTTAAATGTAAGCATACCTTGAAGCTTTCGAAACTTTTCTTAGAGGTTGAGGGCCTGTCGCAAATACTGCCTCTACCGTTTCTGCGTACCCTAGAGACGGTACTTTAGATACTTTAGCGACGTCTTGTGATGTTTTGACCTGAAAAATTCATTATCAGTATTTGTAGGTAATCAATAGAAATTAGACGAAAGGTTACGTTAAAAAAATCTTAGTGCTGTTAATATATGTATGGATGTACCTCTGTTGATCCTGCATGATCCAACCATTAAAACGGAATCTGGTAAAATTTGGTACCTAGGTGCAGATCTCAATACGTAAAAATATTTTTTTAAGCTCTCTTGTTTATACTTTGGTTAATAAAATTAAAAAAATATATATTTACCAATAAATAAACGCAATGTGTACAGATGTATCCCAAAATAATAGTTCCAAATATACCGACAATAGATCCGGCATTTTTAAAAGCAGCAGGCATAGCCAGGATACCAGAACCGAGTGAAGACTTTAGCAGATTTGCAAATGAGCGAGCATCACTAAAACAAAAATATGTATGTAAGGACATCTTACTTATAAACAGTTTTAAATTTAATTAAAAAATAAAAAGTACAAGGATATAAAACTGTTAGGTTTAAATTAAGGCAATATATGCATAGCCTGCCCCTCGTGGCATTTAAAGGGTAACTTCTCTTCGGAAATGTCTAGAATTTGGGGTAGATTCTCTTAGATTCATACATGAATCTAAGAGGTTTCTGTCTGTCATCTGCTCTTTTCTAAACTTATTATTGTTAAGAAAAGGACAGCAAAACAACATCTCTTTATATTTCCTGTAATTTACAGAAAGTTCAAGTTAACGCGAACGATGGTTCCAAAATATGCTTAAACACAGTGAAACCATATACAATAAATACCTAAGGATTTATCAATAAATTAGCGATAACTAAGTATTTCTTAACTCTAAGTTTACACTTCTTTGTAAAAAAAGAAAATAAAGCATTTATTTATTAAATGGATGGAGTACATAACAAAGTATGCTCCCCGGAATCGATCCCATGACCTCTTGGTTTTCAGGCAAAAGCTTAATTACATGATAGATACAGACATTATAATTATATAGTAGAGTCATGAATACGTTTTTCTACGAAATTAATATAATAAGGTGTACTTACGAATTAGGATGTTCCAACTTTCTATTCTGAAATGGGTCATAGCAATCACTATCCAATTCAGTATCTTTACATTTTGTATTGATTGTGTTGATAGATATTGTTGATGGATAGATCCCATTTTCTGTGATGACGGCCCTGTAAGTAAACAAACAAAAAAGATTTTTATAAAAATGGTAAAAAGGTAGGTACTCTCACTATGTTGATTTTTAAAAGAGAGAGAGATTATACCTACTATCTCTTTCTCTTTCCTTAAGAGAGATTAGATTAAAATTCCAGATATAACTTATTTTCTAAAAGACAAAACGTGTAGTCAATCGACCAGGCACACCCTGGTGTCAGTGCAATAACAAAATGTGACCATTAACGTGACAAGAGAGTTAGGTGCTTGAGAGTGAAAATTCTTGTAGACGCTGGTATCAGTCATACATTGATTAATCGAAATTATTTTTATTTACTAGTTAGTAACCTTTTGAATTATGAAAGACTAGTTGTTATTAAACTTTTATGTCAGTTTATAAAACCAGCTAGTTATTTAAAGACCGTGGCCATAACGCTCTTATAAAAAAACTTTGCCTTTTCCTTGATTATACTTAGGCGTATATTTTGCGATTGGAAAATTTTTGAGATTTATTTTAAGGACAGATATTGATAGATGTACTTGTATATTTTTTTTAAATTCCTGGAACACACAAAATATTGGAGTAGGTATTTTACATTTGTAGCATTATGAGTCGAAAAGACGGTAACTGCTTACTATTGATACCGTAAGCTCTTTCACCTACACAGTAGGTATTTAGTTCAGAGATACGGAATATGGTTTTATTTTATAATAAGCAAACTAACCATTTAACGCCTTTTTTAATCTACCAGCGTGATGCTATCGTGCAATCTTTTAAGTTTTTTAAAAGAAACGTGCGCATGGAATCCTGTCTATAAAAAGTTAATCTACTTACTTGAGCCTGAGAATACTTACTGCTATTTATTTAGACGATAATAAGTCACAGTTATATCTAAACTTAAATATAGTCGTAAATTAAGGCCGCGTAGAGGATAACTTGTGTAATTAAAGGCTTAATAGGCGACGATAGTACATGCAAGTCACGCGTAGGTACGTAGTAATAGTAATAAAGATAAATACATATGTCATATATATATATATATATTAATAGCGACCCGCCCCGGCTTCGCATGGGCATAAAAATCTTCCTCTTGCATCACTAGGTATCTATTAAAAAACCGTGTAAAAATCCGTTGCGTAGTTTTAAAGATTTAAGCATACATAGGGATATAGGGACAGAGAAAGCGAATTTGCTTTATACTATGTAGTGATATTTACTTCTTAGTTTTTGCCCGAGGTTCCATATTTTGTGAAAATATGTGACAAAATCTCCAAACCTAATTTGATTAAAATCGGTTTAATAGTTTAGGTGTGAAAGTTAACTCAGTGATTTAACCTAGATAAAAATACTCTCGCAAATACTATATTTGTATAGACTCTGCATGAGCAAAGTCAAACATAATATATATTTATATTATCAACAAAAACATAAATATGGCGTGACGAATCCACCTCTGTTTTATTTATAAAATAGATTACACAATAAGTAGTATCGATC
This sequence comes from Apomyelois bistriatella, assembly GCA_947044815.1. NCBI lineage: Eukaryota > Metazoa > Arthropoda > Insecta > Lepidoptera > Pyralidae > Apomyelois > Apomyelois bistriatella. Next base: position 9,280,094 of record OX345693.1, read on the forward strand.
GTAGTTACCTATACCCAAAATATGTAATGTTATCAAGCTCGGTTATAATTGTTTAGTTTCACAAAGGCAGATTGACTTACTAAAATATAAACAAGCTAAAGCATTATCCGACAAAATAATATAAGTAACAACATAGTTAACTATAAACTATTTGCGGAACCCGTAGGTGTTTAACGGCGCATTAACTGAAATGGCGCCAAAATTGTGCAATTGACCGTGAGCATTTGCAAACAAACCAACGACTGAAAAACAATGATTTTTATGTAGGTACATCACAGCCGACTAACCGATATATATACCTATTTGATTTACAAGTAAGTCATTAGCATCATATTAGCCGCAGGCGGTTCACTGCTGGACTAAGGCGTCCCCCATATAAGTAAAGTAGTAATTGACATTTGGTGTCTGGACACAGAATTAGTAATGGAACTTTTTTTTGTGGCATTAATCCACGAAATGGCAATCAAACTTATAGCTTATTTTTGCCAATATCAAGTTTATTTTGAATGTTCTTCAAATTCTTCATTTGGCTAAGACACAGGGTCAAGTCAAGTCAGTAGTCAGTCATGTCTAGTCAAGTCAGAGGGCTAAGTAAAGCGGTGGAAGAATTTCACTTAGCAATAGATTATCTTAGAGATTTTGGTGACAAGAATTAAGGTCACTTAAATGACATTGTAGAAGGAAACCTTCGTCATCATAGTTGGTACTTAGGGTGCGTTTTCACTAACGCGGTGCTGGGAAGGAATAAGCGGAGCGGACTGAATTGACCAATCACAAAGCTGGAGTTTTTAAATTTGTTTTTAATTTTCTAAGCTTTCGGCTGTAAAATAATCAAAATTATAGGTATCAAAACATATCGGTACTTCCCGTTGTACCTACTAGAATCATGAAATTTGGCAAGAAACAATATCATACATACTCATTACATACTCGTACAATACTTATTTATTAATAATAACTTTTAAATTTTATGAAAACAAATATGAAGAGTTTTATTTTTTACAAACATAATAAAAGAAAGCAAAAATCTTAAAATGTTCAGTAAGTCTTTTAGTATTGTGTAGTAGTACGGAATCCTCAGGGCGCGAGGCCGACTCGCACTTGGCCGATTTTCTTCAATCTAATCCGGGTACTAATTGACGAATTAATATAAAATAATATGTCATTAACGTATTTAAAAAAGTGATACAATTAAAAACAAATCAAAGGGTTAGTCAACTTTTCTCTAAGGTTTCTTATTTGAAAACTGTGTTTGTAAACCATGACTAAAGGATAATAATAAAATAAACATGTCAATGTCTAGATGAGTGGAAAGTCGAGGTCAGTATATAAAAAGATGTCAATATACTTAATTACCTATTCAAGATGATATTATAATAGTTTTGGAAAATTTTACTGTTTACTTGCAGAAAACAAACAAACAATTATTAAAAACAGAACGAGACATGTCTTATGATAGATTTATTTTTAAATTTTATAGTAAACAATACTCCCATACATACATACATATTGTCCATAAAAAAGATATAACATCAAACATAAAGCCTGATAAATTCTTAAGAAAAAACCATATATCTGCTTTTACATCTTTATCCCTAACGGGGTAGATAGAGTATCGTTTGTTGAACTAGATGCCACCTGTCCAGTACTAGGGGAATACCAAATTAAAATATGGTTACAAGTTACTAGAACTCCTTGATCCAATTGATATATTCTGTCAATGAGAAATAGCACTCCGTTATTAACTAACTCCTAAGGAAGCCTTTATAGGTATATATACACTCTATCTCTAATTTTGGGAGTATGTTGTACTTATTTGAAAAGTAATGTTAAAAACCAGTGTTACTTGGTTGAATTTTTTTAAATTTTATTTTAAGCTATTGCATAGCTTTTATCGTGGCCGTTTCTGAGAGCCGCAAGTATATATATATATAATTTTTATATATATTTAGGGATATAGGCTAAATACCAGTATACTCTATTACAAGCGGACGAAGCCTTTAACGGCTAAAACGGCCCAGTTATATACATTTCTTTCTTTTTTCATAATCGAGTGTGTTAGTGGCCAAACTAAATGTCACATTCTTTAAAGGCCATTTACTTTTCAATATTTAAGTAATAACACAGATACATAATTGTGTAAAAGTCGAAATTAAACTGTAATTAATGATCAATCTTAACTGATACACTAATCTGGTTTTATTATACACTCACTGACCGCATTTAATTACTAACCAGTATCTAATAATTACCTCCTAGCTCTCACATTGAGACGGTGTGTTTTATAGATAAATACCTACCTATATATTATAGGTATCTAAATAATAGTATCAAAGATACAGTCATCAAAACAACGAATTAAATGTTGGTCATTGCACCCGAGAACGCATTGTACATAACAGATCTATGTAAGGCAGTCTAAAGTTGGGTCTCATTATTTAAATGAAGCTAACGGTGCTGACTATTTTGTCTGTTCTCTCTTGACTATCAATTTTAAATTTTACAGTTAAATATAAAGGGTTTGACTGTTCATGTGAATAATAAGGTTGTACTTATATACTTTTCTATGGAAAGTCCTGTGTAACATTAATGTGTACCTAGTACCTATATGAATATTGAATACATATATCAATTTTATATTTATTAATTTAAAAATTATCATCAAAATCTGATTAACGAAGTATTTAAGGTACATGCCTGATGCACGAAGCTGACTCATTCTTATTTAAAATTCACATAGGCACATTAACATACCAGTTTTTAGATATTTATGACTGTAGTATAATGCCACATCCTTACTTTTTCCTTAAGTAGAGTTGTAAAGAAACACTTTTTGGAGACGTTTTACGATTACTCATAGAACGTCTTCAAAAAGTGTTCTTACGAACGATATTAATACTCCTATTTAACATACTAACTTATTATAATTTAATTCATCTGTCTGTTATATTCTCTGTTTCAAGTTATCCATTTAAACTAAGCCTCAGTTAAAATTCCATAACTACTAAATGATTTTGATGAAAGCTAAAATAAAATATACAATGATATCTACCTTATATATTCTTTAACATTGAAAACTATATGGTTAGGTATAGGTATATTGCGTGGGTGAGGATTGCTATCAAACCGAAACATCTAATCCCAATCAAGCAGGAAAAGAGCAAAAAACCGGTCATAACCGCGAACACCTGAACTATCTTTATCCTCATCTTGTAAGAATGTAGGTATTTCTTTTATTTGTGAAATCTTAAGCGTTATGCTTTTATAAAGTTGACCAGAATCACGACGAGAAGGCACGACGGACATGCCCATAGCTCTAAACAGACTTGTCACGTCACACTTTCACGGTCTATTGAGATCGATGGCCTCAATAGGCTGGCTAGATTAAACGCTATGACTTAATAATTCATAGCGTAAATATAATTGCATAATTATATAATTAATCAAAATTAAAAATCCTTTTAAATTCGGTTACAAAACTTATAAATTCGGAAGTCGTTAATGAGTCATGTCTGTTCACGTGCTACTTCGTACAATTTTCAGGTGGCTGTGACCACAGCCGTTTTTTAAATCATTGCCAGCACCTATACATTTCAACACAAAGTTACCGCACTTACGTACCTGCTTTGTTTTCTAGCTAAAATTCAAATTTTCTGCCAAATATGAACAACGTCAAAGATGCCCATTTTGCTTAATAATAGTATGCGTGCTGGATTCCAAAAATCTTTTATTTCACGCTAACAATATGAAGCATATATTCTGAGGGTTTATTCTTCGTTCGTCCTGAAATTTTGTCCCACATTTCAAAAAATGATTCGTTTGTCCCAGTCACTTTTTTATTCCCGGTTTGTCCCAGTTCACAAGAAGGTACTTTAAAGGTACAGCTAACAAAAAAGTATTTTGAACGAATAACAAACAAAAACCTATATTATTTAGAAAGAAAATTACTTATAAAAAACAACGGGTCAAACAAGGAATGCAAAGTGGGACCAACTAGGAATAAAATAATAAAAATTGTACATCGGGACGAAGGAAGCATAATGTTCGGGACTAACTAAGAAATTTATTAGTGGGACAAAACTCAGTGGGACAAACGAAGAATGAATCATTCTGAGGCCGAGTTCAACAGGTTTTGTTCACGTGTCGTTATTGTTTAGCATTTTGTAAAAACAGGTTATGTTGGCAACGGAACATTTCCACAAAACAAGGATAATATTAACTCACCTGTTACTCTCTTACCTGCTTTACATTAGATCGCTTGATTCTACATAAGTATATCGTAAAAGGAAAATAAGGGTTAAAATTCAAGAAATTTAGTTCAAGTTACAGACTAACCAAATACTAAAATTAAGAGATAACCATCAAATAAAAATACGTTAGAAGTAAAGTACCTATATACCTATGATGGGCATCAGCGTCGAAAGTTTGGAGAAAAATGCCACAACTGTGCTCATTGATAATTTGCTAAGCGGATCAAATCCATTATGATCATCTATTTCGGAGGCCTTTATTAATTTATCCACGCCCACCGTAGGGTTCAAGGTCAATTGACCCTTTTACCCCTACCAGTTCAGTCAGAATGTAATTCTGGGTTATGTCCAATAATTAACTTTTCTGTCTCAAGATGGATATGAGTTAAAAATAATTTGTACATAGAAAATAGTATTTACGCAGTTTCTATAAAACAGCACTAGTTGAATAGAGTAGAAAGCTAAAATTATATCTGCTCCAGCCATATTTAATCTCTTAGTGCTTTAGAATATTTGTCTTGGCAAATTATATAAGTAAGTGATTGAAATCTATTTTATTTTTAACACTGAATGAAAAAGGCATAGAATATGTGTAAACTAAATTTATAAAAAAGTATACGGAGTTTGTTTTTGTGATACTATGAATGCGCTAGAGACCGAAAAGAGAGCATCGGCATTACTCCCAAAAATTCATCCATAGTTAAAGATTAGAAGATAACTATTAATAAATATAATAAAGTATTAATATATTAAAGTAGTATGTAGATTCATTAGCTTTATTGTTATATATTATTACGATAGCAAAATTATTAGAGACCGCGTTTTTATATAATATAAGTGCAGATTCTGAGTAAACACTTAGTTTAAAGGTCAATGTATGTGTAAAACCTACCAATTTTTTCCTATATATTATCACATTTATAAAAAAAATCAAAAAAACTATATTTGATAAGATAGTACTTACGTTGAGCTGAACTCCTTCATATTGTAACTATTCGACATGATCACAGATTTGAATAAAAGCCAACAATAGTCCGAAGAAAGCACACAGTCACAATTAAAAAAATGTTTGTTTATTTTTTTAATTTGATATATTGACGAGCGCACGACATCTTTCGTAATGTGCCGACCACTCAATGCTCATATAGTTAGCTTGCAAATGGTGGTGTTTATAAATATAAAATATCTATGCTGCGTTGTCATGAGGTATGTTTTGGCAACAATCTTTATAATATTATAATAAGGAGGCATAGACGAGATGACGCGAGTTTCCGGACCACCGAACTGCACGTAAACATCAAAATTATACATAGTTATAATTTCAAGTTAAATGTTAAATATAAAATTAACAAAATGGTCACTTATTATAATAGATATAAATGACATGCCTCTGTCATTTATATCTTTTATAATAAGTGACCATTTTGTTAATTTTATATTTAACATTTAACTTGAAATTATAACTATGTAGCCTCTGATATCATAAGCTACCTGCGACTGCGCTATAACGTACAGCATGTGCAAGCAGCACGTTAAATAGTAATAAAAACCATGAAGAATAATAATAAATATTATTCGGAGTAAAAATATATGTTAAAGTATGTTAAATTATTTTATCAATCTTTCAAATGAGTTGTTTTTTGGAACCGCCTTTCGTCTTCTGAAGAAATATATAAATTATATTTAAAATAAATTAGAAGGAAAAAATATTTCATCGAAATAAAATTTTCATTAAATTTTTCTAGGTCATCACTTCAAACTTCTTTAGAAAGTAGTCTTGAATAGAAATCATAAATACTAAATGCCATCTGAATTATGACGTAATGTGTCTATGTGTACATATCTAAATTGTGGTATTTAAGAAGATTATAAACATTAACGGTTAACGCATATCATACAATTTATTTATATATGTCACTGAAATTAATGAACCGTGTTTGCTTGTCAATATTGTTATCTGCATATAATTTCGACAAAGTACTTAATAAATGACAATGGCGCGGCGCTTCTTTATTTTGTAAAAAATCTTAAATCATGATAGGCAGCAAAGGGTTGTTGCATATTTTAAACCGTGTTTTTGATTAAGATGATGCTGTTAGTCGCAAAAAATTTTTCATTACGACTGTCTATTAATTAAATCTGTGTGTTTTTATATGATAACAATAATTATTTTAAAATATATTTTAATATTCGAGGCATATTTTTATATATATTATTTGTACTGCATGATTGTTATTAATTAGCTATCTTAAATGTTAAAAACAAAATGACAATCAGATACGATAATAAAGTATGTACCACTACTTTAGGAGGATACTACCTGATTGGTGACCGACTGACATCGCACAGGCCAAACCACTGGGCTCAGAAACATGAAATTTTGCAGAAAGGTCTCTCTTGTGTCTTAGGCGGTGAGCATTAGGACAGTAGTTTTGGAAATTTGATCTCTAAGGGGGTAAAAAAGGGGGCCAATAGATTGTGTTAATACCATCGCTCAGGTTGTAAACACAATTGTCATATAACAATAGGTATTCTCTTTTGTCTGGACTCTACGAGCCAAATCATTAAACTAAAAATTCCAATTTTTTCTTCACATCGTTTATTAGCTTTAGCTTTACTTAGTTATCAACAATTTGAATATTTCGTTTCCAACTATATGTAATACTGGGTTGATACAAAAAGTAAGAAGAACATACAAAACCTTTATGAGCTAAATGTCTGCTTGAGATGAGTTGCAAGATTATATTGCGTCTAAAAGCCGAACACTTATCCTACTATATATAAGCTGAAGGGATATAGGTCACTTAATCATTTGGTAAAGATGAAATATCCAAAACTACTAAAGCTCTAAAATTTAAATTTGGCAGGTAATTTTTTTTACCTTAGGAATAAGTATAAAAATCTGATCGACTTTCCATATAAAATTGCAACAAGCTCTTTTTTATTAACATGAACGTAGATATATTTGGCACGCAAGAGAACAGCTATAAATAGTGCGTGCACGAGCGACGTCGACTTTGGCATCGTTACCTCTATCAGTATAGGCCAGGGAATTCGGTTGGATACTAATGTAAACAATGTTGCATCATTTCGGATATAGATCACACGGGGATCACCATAGTCTAGTGATGCATGCTCAGGAAATCCATGTCGTAGTCAGGATTTGGTTCAGTCGCTACCTTTGTTACAACTATCTCTCTCATCATGTTATATGTATGAGCCATCCATTGGCTACGGTAACCACTCTCCATCAGATAAACAGTTTACCTGTTTGCCTAAAGAAAAATCGTTTTTTTTCTCGGTAGCTTCCTTAGTTCTTTGCCTAAGTATTATTTTGGCTTGAAATACTTATCATAAAATGAAAGGTCTTATTTTTATTCTCTTTATGAGGCATTAAAACGAGTTTGGATAAAAAAAAATATTTTTATGTTTGTCTGCCCGCCTGACGTCGTTGACCCTTTTTGGCAATGCTGCTTTTTGATCACATAAATCAGCTACAGACAGACAGCTACAACAGCTACTTTATAATAATAAAAAATAAGATGTAAAATATCTCCAAAAAAAAAAGGTTGAAGATAAAAGTAGTTCTTTAAGGTGATACCTCGGTGATCACTAGCGCCACCGTCATTTAAAAATCATTATTTACTGAAAACACAAGTAATCAAAAATCCCTCTGCTGTAATTATGGTTCTGGATCTGAAGTTAATTTTAATCATATTCAATTATTAAATTATAGTTCCATATCGTTACCAATTGCAAAACTGCTAAAAGTGGCCGTTTTAAGCAATAATGCAATTTGTAACTATAGGGAATTATAATTTAATAATTTAATATGTTTAAAATTAACTTCAGATTCAGAACCTTAATTACAGCAGAGGGATTTTTGATAACTTGTGTTTTCAGTGAGTAATGATTTTTAAATGACGGTGGCGCTAGTGTTCACCGAGGTATCACCTTAAGGTAAATATCTACTGTTTGTTTGTATTTTTTAAACCATACCTATCTTCTATTCGACTAAAAATGAAAGCAATTGCAGGGCTTTTCTCAAATCAGATCAATATTGGGTTTGCTTATTTATATCGATGACTGCATACGAAGGAATTCAGACGTATAATTTAGAAGATACAATTTGGCTTGGAGACGGCATTGTACGTTATTGGTACACGTGGAAAATGATTAATAGCGTACCCTGGGCTCTGAAGCGTAAGCCAAAGATGCAACCGGGAAACACGCTCGGACGAAGAAGAGTAAAAGAAGTCAAAATTATTAAGAAATTAAAATGGAATGAAATATGAAACAAAATTTAGAAAAGAAGAAAGTAGGTAGGTTGAATATAGGACTAAATGACTGAGAAACAATATTTTTATAAGATTGACGATAGGAGGCAAAAAGACGGAGCATATTATATTGTGTAGAATCGCATTGTAGTTGGAAAATCGTAATTTCCATAAACTTAGAAGAAATTATTGATAAAATGCAACTTTTGAGAGAGAAAAAATGCTAAAATTAAAAAAATCACATCATAAAACGAGATTTAAACGAATAAAGGGAGGTTTTATCCAACGGGACCTAAAGAGCTAGAAACCAAAATGCACTAATTTAGTGGCATTTCGAAAAATACCTGTCGTAATAAGATTCACAGTCACTGCACTCATCGGACCACGACTCCACGATGTAATTGTTATTTTTTAACGGGATCATTTTATTAGCAAAAATTAGCACATACAACAAAATGTGACTTTTGTATGAAATTTTCAAATATCCTAGCCATTTAAAAATTAATTTAACTCTAAATAACTCAAAGACGAGCACTTGTTTCGCTTAGAAAATGAAATCTGTTATACACATGGCCTACAAGATTATAATAATCGATCATGATATACCTTTTCAGGCTTTTTCGCTGATAGCGTTTCTAAAATAGGAAGGTTATTTGCTGAAAACCCTGTTTTGCATGATATTGATATGACATAATATGCTGAAAATAGTCTCACTAATCTGATAAATTTTAAGTAGATGTATTCAAAATTAACGAAATATATAATTTTTTAAGTTTATTCTGGGACATCATAAAAATGTAGAGTGACTACTTAGGTGGACTCGGTCGGATTTGAAAATGGATTCATTCTTCGTTTGTCCCACTGAGTTTGTCCCACTAATAAATTTCTTAGTTAGTCCCAAACATTATGCTTCCTTCGTCCCGATGTACAATTTTTATTATTTTATTCCTAGTTGGTCCCACTTTGCATTCCTTGTTCGACCCGTTGTTTTTTATAAGTAATTTTCTTTCTAAATAATATAGGTTTTTGTTTGTTATTCCTTCAAAATACTTCTCTGTTAGCTGTACCTTTAAAGTACCTTCTTGTGAACTGGGACAAACCGGGAATATAAAAGTGACTGGGACAAACGAATCATTTTTTGAAATGTGGGACAAAATTTCAGGACGAACGAAGAATAAACCTGAAAATGGCATGTTGTGTGCAGTGGGAGGCAGATAAACTGACCCCTTTAAGTGCCTACCCCATAAGTACCTATATTATATATGAACAAAGGAAGTGTACGGAAGACAGCTTATTTGTTAAATATACTTTTGGTTAAACGCTACGAATTTGGTACTACTAGCTCTTCGCCGTATAATACACATCATCATGATTTCGTGTGGGTTACAAGATCAATCGACTATGACACACCATGGTGTCAGAGTTCTTCAAAACCACTCGGCCTCTGACGTGGTTCCTTAAACGATCACCAGACGGCAGCATGTACACATGATTCTGTGCACGTGTTTAAGATTATTGTTAATTACTTTGTACCTAACTAATATTCACTCACTCACGTCCTACGCATGCTGGCAAGCGTGGGTGCTAAACTTTGCGATTTTTTAAAAAACAAAAATATATTTACGTGAGAGTTAAAATATCGTGGCGTCAGAGTTGTTGATTGTCCAGAGAATTTGTAGACTGTTGTTGTAAGTTTTATTTTTATCAGACAGTCGCATATACTTCATTGGTTACACGGAGTTAGACCTGCATTAGTCATGTAAAGATATTTTTGATGTCAATTATAAGTAAGAATTTAGAAACTAGAACTACTGGTAGGATTTGAAAAATTTTTTATGATAGTCTGATTCTTGGAGAAGGTTTTATGCTATAGTACATACAAACCATGGGCGAGTGAAACCACGGGAAACAGCTAGTCACTATCACTATCACTACATAGTATAAAGCAAAGTTGCTTCCCGCTGTCTATCCCTATGTATGCTTAGATCTTTGAAACTACGCAACGAATTTAGATGCGGTTTCTTTTAATAGATAGATTGATTCAAGAGGAAGGTTTAGCATTATATAGCATTTCACCCGTGCGAAGCTGACAATTGTGATTGCTACCTAAAAGAGTGTAATCCTGAAAGAGTGTAAAGAGTGTGTGTGTACAACGTCAGTCAGTACTGTTTTATTTTTCCGCTATATATAATAATATCTAATATGTTTTTTTATGATTAAGAGGTATCTGTTAAAAATATGAAGATAAAGAATTGTGTTGATGAGGTCTTAAAATCCATTCTGCATCTACGAAACAATACATCATCAATTTGCTAAAAATTCGTAAGACACGCCGCCACTGCGACGCAAATCGCAATAAGTTGATTGACATACTCAATCGATGGTCAATGATTTAGATTGCTTGTTAAAATTTTTTTTTTTGATATCTATTCTTCGTGCATGTTTTGTAGTTGCATCTTCAGCTAACTAACTTTGAGGCTAACTTAGTCTGTGTGATTTGTCCCTATATACTTATAAATGTTTTTATTTTGCCATAAATGTGGCACATACTCGTAGGCAGATGAAAAGGTTGGTCCATTTCTCATAAGTCTTTGGCATGCAAAACAATTGTTAATACTTAACATGATAAAACTCGGTAATTATTACTACAATTTTTTTTTAAATATAAAACAGCAATGCAGCCTTACTTCAGTGCCTATGGTTCGCTTTTACTAATCATGATCCCAAATTTAGCGGTACTGATTATTACAATGGTGCTACTGCCGTCTAACCTCCGTAACCCTTTTTACAGGGAAACCAGACCAATAGAAACATGATCAGGGTGTTAATGGCTAACACTGTCAGATTTTCAGAGGCTGCCATTAAACCTTTGCTCAGTGGAGGGACAATATAGGTTTAAAAAAAAGTATCCTTTATTATCGTTGGTTAAAAATGTGAAAATAATACAAAACAAGATAGTAATTATTAATTTAATTTAGGACTTTTCAATAAAATTATTAAAGTTGATTTTCTAGAGGTACTTATAACTAAGTAAACTAGACAGATAAACTGTACAACAGAAAAATACATGAATCATAATTATTACCTACATTCCTATTTATAGTATCGGTACCTATACTATTATTATTTGTAATGCGCATTTTGTATCTCTTTTTAATTGACTAAATCCTATTATAAAGTAAATTTTATTAAATAATAAAACAATCTATAATTTTTACTAGTTTGTTCATTTATTAAATTATGTTTGGTGTTTGTTTAAAATTAAAAAAATATTCAAATCAAAATAACATCCTTGGATAAAAATCCTAGCTATAACAAGCATTTAACTATAGGCTTACAACGAATGTAGAAAAAAATGGTGTTTTAAAATTAAATTGATTTTATGCCTTAGGAAGATCCATAAAAGATTTATATTTTACAATATAAATAACGTATATTAACAAAAAAAATATATAAATGATAACATCAGAATTTTATATCACAACGCATGCTCTAATATGCATAAAAATCTTAATCATTCCGTTTTACTATTTAATTTATCGATGATATCAAAAATAGTTACTGTACAGCCAGATACTAAGCAAGTTGCTCCAAATATAACAATCAAACAATTTTTCCATAAGATCCAGTTCCATTTTCCAAGGTTTTGGAAGTGGAAAACAGTGTGTATGACTGCTGGGACGATGAGGCCAAGTAGTGAGTAAAACAGGGAGCCTACAATGTTGATGATTTGCTCCAAGAATGGCAAGGCCATGCCGACTCCACCTGAAAAAACATTGAGTAACATTTTAGAATAAAAACAAACATTATTAACATATAAACTAATGAGTAATAATAAATAAATTACGATTACACGTGTAGAATAAAAAATCCTTCTTTAATCTGGTCTCGAAGTTTTTGTACTATTTCAAAAATAATTGGCTAGCGACCCGCCCCGGCTTCGCATGGTCATAAAAACCTTTCTCTTGAATCACTCTACCTATTAAAAAAACCGCATCAAAATCCGACAGAGAAAGCGACTTTGTTTTATACTATGTAGTGGTAATGATAAATATATACCGAAGATTAATTCTTACCACAAAATATGACAATCAATGCCCTCAGAACGATCTGGAAGATGGATCTGTAGTTTTCTTTAACCTTCGGCTGCAGATATTTTGTAAGTAGGTCGATGACAACGAAGTAGTGGAGTGGGTAAGTGAGGAATATTGACACTGCTATGAAGCATTTTGCGCAAATCGCTGGCCTATAATAAAAAAGAAGAAAAAGAATATGTATTATTTTTGTAACTTAATTTCGAAATTAAGAAACAAAAAGGCTTTAAGATTAACTCTATTGCTTCTACTTTTCTTCTTTATTGAATTCTATCAAAGCATTGATTAAGAAAAAAATTGCAATCGATTAAAAAATTCCAAATTCTATGATTAAAATTAAATTAAATTAAAAATTAAAAATTATCTATGATTAATGTACTTTTTAAAAACATGATAATTTGCTCCGATAGATAAAAGATTTGTTTCTGTTTTGAGCTCTTAAATAGCAAAAAAAAATCTGCTGTGTTTTGGTACCTACAATATTTAAACTATGAAATAGATTAACTTTTATTTCAAAATTAAATATGTAGATATTGTCTACAATTTTTACTTTATTTACCTAACCTATTTTAGGTACGAGTCGATCACTTATCATACCACGTATGAATGTGAAAGAATATAATAGCTACAGCAATGCAGAACAATATTACTGTGAATCATTTAATTGATTGCTTTAAGGATGTTGTAACTTAAGCTTGGTGCGGAGTCCTCCAAACTCTTGCTTAATTAATTGATGTACAATAAGTACATTATTATTATTTTTATAATTTTATTTTTTTATAATAATTATCATGACATCTTCTATTATTTGACATTTTAAAACTATTTCAATAATCTTTAATACAAACAAATTTTAATGATAAAAAATATTCACGCCAATGTAAATTCGTCTGTTCTGACTCAAATTTTGTAAAACTTAATTTAAGTAATGATTGACGTCAATAAGTGATAAGAATGTCCTATATTAATAAAATAAACAATTTGAATTTGAATTTTTTGAATTTTGAATTTAGTAAATAATACAATGGACAAACCAATCATCGATGGGCAGGTTTAGCGTTATAGACCCTCGGAGCACGTCGCCATATTTGAAATAGCCAAGTGCCCCTAAGGAGCCGTAGAGGACTGCCACAAGAGTCATGGCAATAGACAGCACTCCAGGGCAGCCTAAGAACCGCTGAGGGTTCTTCATCTGATTGGCTATTGGCATTACGACTCCTATGCCCTCCATTGCAAAGATGACTGTCCTGAAAACATGGTGATTAAATTAAAATTTCCATAAATTGGGATTGATTAAGTACAGCCAGGTACAGTTTTTAATTAATTTCTAGTTTTTTTAAAACCATTCTTACAATTAGATCAGGAGTCCTATTTTTTAGAAGTAAGCCTCACCGAAAACCGGTGAGTCGAATGATTATCATTCATCAGTTAAGTCGCATGAAAATCAGTCGAAATAGAACGATTAGATCAGGAGTTATTTTTTGAGAAGTATGACACACCAAAAACCGTTTCTATCGAATGACTACCGTTCAAGTCACCGGTTGTCGCATGAAAATCATTCGACTCACCGATTTTGCTGTCAAAAATTTCAAAAATAGGACTCCAATTTCTTAATGATTCAATTTACTCACGATAAAAATGCGGGAAATCTCGCGGGATTACCAACGACCTTCTTATCGGATACTGTGAACCCATCTTTGAGGATATAATACAGACAAATTAAAAAAGTAATTATCAACAATATGTTAGCGACCAGCGACAACGGGGCCAGATATTTCAAGTGCCTGATCTGTACTAGCAGGCAAAGTGGCACCAGTAATATTAGGCAGTAGTACTCCACGGGCATAATGTAGGCAGGTGCATAAGTGTCTAAGAGCTGTAACAATAAAAAAAAGTTTCTATTAATATATATCTATCTATCTATCTATCTATCTATCTATCTATCTATCTATATCTATCTATCTATCTGTATCTATATACCTATATAAAAATCAATTGCTGTTCGTTAGTTTCGCTAAAACTCGAGAATGGCTACGCCGATTTGGTTAATTTTTGGTCTTGAAATATTTGTAAAAGTTCACGGAAGGTTAAAACGGTGCGTTCAGGCGGTAAGGAGTTCGCCGGGTCAGCTAGTTAAAGCAATAAAAATGGCGAGAAAGGAAAAAAGAAAGAAAGAAAAGCTGTTTATTTGGTACCACAGAATCAGCACAACAACATACATTAATTATATTTAAGTTCAGTGGAGTATGTACCAAATTGGTCCCCGCTCAGCACATGTCGCGGTGTTAACCACGACGCTGATCTTCCGCGGGTACCATATTTAAAACAAAAAAGAAGATTTAAAACTATACAATAAAGAAAGATAACACAAAATGGCCAATAGGTACAATTTTGTGGCGCTACATTATCCAGAATAGTGTCCAAAGTAGACAAACAATAATTATCTTTAATTTTGTTGATATTAACGACTGCAATTTTAGGACTTTTGAACACTTAAAAGATATCCTTTGTATTTAATTTTAAAAGTTTTAACGGACAGTGATTTTCTAATGGGAGGGAGAATTTCCAACAACTTGATGCAGCGTACCTGAAACTACCTCGAAAGGCTGCAGTTTTATGTTCTTCTCTGCACCACTGGTTGGTTGACTGGTAGAAAAAGCCTATGGCTTTAAGTCCGCCATTTACATTTGTATGTAATGAAGTTAAATAAATAAATAAAATAAACGGTCATGTAATCGAGCGCGACGAGCAAAGGTTCAAATACATATTTTTAAGAAGGTTTGATAAAATTTTAAAGAAATTACTCTTGTTTTTCTTTATTAGGTTTTAAATTAAGTAGTTAGAATTGATTATGGCATCACACGAATTGGGGAGTTCCTTTTTTCGATTACAGTCAAAAAGGTTATGTAAAACACGTGGCATGGTCAGTGAAGGACTGTGAAGTGACATGTTTACCTATGATTATATACGACATAAGATTTTATCTCAATGTATGCAATGCAAAACATGTGTGTGCAAATGCTTAAGCTTGTTACGGGCTCTTAGCCCTCTCCTTATACATAACATTCCCACGGATCCAACGCCAATTACGAAACCTTTAAGAAGAACATATGAATCACTGTGGAAACTGCTGACACGAAGCCACCTGCATGGGAAGCCACCCTGGGAGCTTCTTCGGACACACAGAGCGAGTCGAGAGTCTGAACTATCACCACGCGTCCTGTGACTCCTCGCCGATCAATCGTTGATCGCTAGAGTAAGTCCTGGTCAATCGCTGACTACTAGTTTATAAGTTTTCTGTACTATTCAATTTTTAAAAACCTCCGTCGACGTCCCGTTGACTTATCTGGCGCAGTCGGAGCGGATAGTTCAATTCCCGTGCGTTTCACACTTCGAAAAAGTGCGTGAACTTAGCCAAATCGTTGGCAAGGCGGACTATCTGTTATAGAACCTACGAATTAACGGCGTCGCGAAGGTTAACGCGAGTGAATGGTGAAAGTTTCGTTTGTGGTCATCCGAACATCGATGGTGCAGCCCGAGCAGACTATTATGATCTCTATGTGAGTAGCTTTATATACAGTTCTATTGTTGATTGCTATTCTTTCCCGAATTAGTGCAGAAATTCCCCTAAAAATCTAACTTCGATTTTCAAACTTTAGAATAGATAGAATAATCAAGAGAAATCCAACTTTGATTTTTCATCATATTAGTTAACCAAAATTAAAGACTTTATTTTTAACTAGCATTATAACATATCATTCAAAATTTTCCATCCAGATAGAGACCGTAATATAAGACCCAACACCAGGGCTTATATACGAGACGATATTAGAAAGTCACGGTTTCATAGAGAGTTATTAGAGTCACTATTAGAAGAGGACGACACAGCTATGGCTAACGAAAATAGTCAACAGGCCATGCCTATCATAGATAAGGCAGACCAAATCTGGAAAGCCTTACGCAATGTTCCTGAATTTGATGGCAGTCCTAGTGTTCTTATCAGATTTTTGAATATTTGTGATCAGCTAATATTGAAATATATCGATCTAGCACCCGGTAACGAGTTAAATAATTCAATTTTGTTAAATGGAATTTTAAACAAAGTAAAGGGAAATGCTTCTAAAATTTTAGTCACGAATGGTATTCCAAATGACTGGAACGGTATACGTCAATCATTAATTAACAGCTTTTCTGATCATAGAGACGAACCGGCATTATATACTGATTTATCAATGTTATCTCAAGGTACCGACACACCTCACATCTTTTATGAGCGCGTGCAACACTTGCTAAGTACCATCATGGCATACGTAGAATTGCACGAAACCATCCCTACTACGGTAGCAGCTAAACGCGAGCTCTATTCTAAATTAGCTCTAAAAACTTTCATGCGCGGATTAAGAGAGCCTATCGGTTCCCGAGTTAGATGTATGCGTCCCGATACATTGCTTAAAGCCTTGGAGTTCGCGCAGGATGAACTAAATGTCATGTACATGCAGAATAAGGTTCCTGCCTTGCCTAGTTCATCTACGTCTAGACTTCAACCCTTTCGTAATTTTAACCAAAAACCTATGAACTTCTCGCAAAATAATATTCCTCAATTAAATCACAATAATCAGCCTATGCTATCCTCCTATCAAAGTAATTTCCCCTCAAATAACTCACCCCTAAATCAAGGACATAACGCGTCTAATTTCTCCCCTAATGTAAATTCTAATTTTAGGCCTAATCAATTAGGCCCATCTAGAACTCAACAGATGATGAGAGCTATGCCCTCCAATGTGTCTACAGGATTTAAGATCCCGCCTAGACCATTTAATAGACCAACTCAACAAAAGTACCCCGTACCAATGAGTGGCATTAGTCACCCCATTGCGAGAGTGCTACCCCCTACTCCACAAAGACAATTAAATCTAAATGAATATGAACCTATTTATGACGGTAGTAATTACTATGACTACGACCCTTACTTCCCTCCCGTAGAAAACGACAACCAACACTATGACTATTACAACTACGACGAGCCTGAGGAAAATTCTGAAAATACTGAATGCAATGAGGAGGTAAATTTTCCTCTGGACCACAGTACGAACCACCCCAAATAGAACTAAATTTACAGTTAAATAGAAACTTACCTTTTGTACATATCTCTAACCCTCCATTGAAATTGCTTATTGACACGGGCGCAAATCAGTCATTTATTAGCCCAGAAGCAGTGCAAGATTATTTTTCTGACTTTCCTTTAGACTATGACCCATTTGTTGTAACAAATATTCATGCGAGAACATACAATGAATTTTCTATAACCCTTCCATGCTTTCCCAAATTTAAAGATAGAAATCCCATAAAACTATTAGTATATAGATTTCATCAGTATTTCGATGGCCTAATTGGCCTTGATTTACTCGAACAGTGGCAAGCTAAACTAGACTTTAAAAACCACGTAATTAAAACTAGATTTGCGGAAAATCCAATTCTTATGCATAGTCCAGTAAATGTAAATTTATTTCAAACTGTAGTCCCTGCAAAATCGTCTCATGTGGCTAAGATTCCAGTCACAGTAGACAACGGTAATATTTTTATAGAGGGACAAACCATAGAAAATTGCAATATAAATGAATGTGTTTCCACCTCGGAAAACGGGCAAGCCTATATGGAAATTATTAACCCCTTAGACGAAGACGTAACTATCTCATTAAACGCACCAATTTATGCAGAAATTTTTCATGAGCAAACTTTACCTAGACTGACTGACGTCGACCGCATGGGCACTCGATTCCGAGAAATCTTATCACATTTACGGACTGGACACCTGAACTCGGAAGAGAACAGTAACTTGTTAAAATTAATCGAAGAATACTCTGACATTTTTTACCTAGAGGGTGAACCACTTACCTTTACAAATAAAATTAAACACCGCATTTTAACAACTGATGAAGTCCCCGTCCACAGCAAAACGAATAGGTATCCGTACATTCATAGACAAGAGGTTAAAACTCAAGTCCAAAAAATGTTAGAACAAGGCATCATTAGACCCTCAACGTCCGCTTGGAGTGCTCCAATCTGGATTGTGCCTAAAAAAGCAGATGCTTCCGGTAAAACCAAGTGGAGACTAGTAGTTGACTTTAGAAAACTTAACGAAAAGACTATAGACGACCGCTACCCCATCCCCAACATCACTGACATACTTGACAAACTTGGCAAATGCCAGTACTTCAGTACTTTAGACCTGACTAGTGGATTCTACCAAGTGGAAATGGACCCCAGGGATATCCACAAGACTGGATTCAGTGTAGCTGACGGAAATGGCCACTATGAGTTCCTGCGTATGCCTATGGGCCTCAAAAATAGCCCATATACTTTCCAAAGGGTCATGGACAACGTTCTAAGAGGTCTCCAACATGTAATTTGTGTAGTTTACCAGGATGACATTTTGGTATTTTCCACCTCACTCCAAGAACACATAGTAAATCTCCGTAAAATCTTTGACAGACTACGTGAATCAAACTTTAAGGTTCAATTAGACAAATCCGAATTTTTACGACATGAAACTGCCTATTTAGGTCACGTTATCACCCCCGACGGTATAAAGCCCAACCCCGACAAAATTAACGCTATCCTAAAGTACCCCATCCCCAAAACGACTAAACAAATAAAAGGATTTTTAGGACTATTAGGCTATTATCGGCGTTTCATTCCCGACTTCGCACGTTTGACTAAACCACTGACTTCATGTTTAAAGAAAGGCGCAAAAATAAACCTAACAGACGACTACATCAAATGTTTCGAGCACTGTAAAACACTTCTAGTTAACGATCCCATATTACAGTACCCAGATTTTACAAAAGATTTTATACTCACCACAGACGCATCTAACGTTGCTCTCGGTGCTATTTTATCCCAAGGGACTGTAGGTTCGGACAGACCCATTGCGTACGCGTCACGCACGTTAAATTCCAGCGAACTTAACTACTCAACTATCGAAAAAGAATTACTCGCGATAGTTTGGGCAGTAAAATATTTTAGGCCGTATTTATTTGGTCGAAAATTTAAAATTATCACAGACCATAAGCCATTGCAATGGCTCATGAATTTAAGAGAACCTAACTCACGCTTAACTAGGTGGCGACTTAAATTATCAGAATACGACTACACAATTATCTACAAAAAGGGCAAAACGAATACAAATGCAGATGCCCTGAGTCGTATAGAAATATATAACGAGGAGGTTATCAGTCTGAGCTCTAGCATTAGTGTAGTTAACTTATCTAGCTCATCTGAGTCTACAATCACTGCCCCAGACGACAGACCCATCATCAGTCAATCATCTACTGATACGGCACCTTCTCTCAAACCCTTAAGTAGCTCTAGTTCTACTCATGACGTACAGGAAAATGCTCAATTAACTTGTAACGCGACTATACATACCTCTCATGAACAGCCTACATTAAATATACCCATTACTGAGGACCCATTAAATAAATATAAAAGACAACTGATTATCAAAATTAGCAATAAACCAATACTAAGCAGGCCAAAAACCACCGTTCCTTTCGAATCATCTAAAAGAACCGTCGTAGAAATTTCCGAGGCAAACCTGGAAGAAGAAATCATATCATTAGTCAAAAAACATATTGACCCTAAACTACATACTGCTATTCTGGTGGAGCCCCTTGATAAAATGTATACAATTGTACCTATCCTTCAGCGTACCTTTAAAAACTCAGCACTAAAATTAACCTTAGTAAAGCGCGAATTACAAAATATTCCCGATTATCTATATCAGCAGGACATAATTTCTAAATATCACTCAGGTAAAACGAACCATAGAGGTATAAATGAAACTCATTTATCTCTTTCTCAGAGATATTATTGGCCCAAATTAAAAGACACCATACAACTTTTCATTAACAACTGTGCAATTTGTAACAGCGCTAAATATGACCGCAATCCCGTACGCCCTGAATATCAAATAGTTCCCCCACCTTCAAAACCTTTCCAATTAATGCATGCGGACATCCTTACAATTGAACAAAATAAATATCTAACAATTATTGACTCCTTTTCCAAATACGCACAGGCATATAGGATTCCAGATTGCACAGCCCCCAACATAGTTAAAACACTGACTCACTTCAGTACGCATCACGGGTTTCCATTGACACTCGTCACAGACAATGGCACGGAATTCACGAACCAAATCGTCGCCGAATTTCTAAAATTACATCAAGTAAAACATCATACAACAGCCGCATACGCACCAAATGAGAACGGCATTATTGAACGATTTCATTCCACCCTTCTCGAACATTTTCGCCTCCTAAAATTGCAACACAAAAATGAACCCACCCTCAGTTTAGTTCCATATGCGTTGATAGCCTATAACAGTTCAGTCCACAGCTTAACTAAGTGTCGACTTTACGAACTCATAAACGGACACTTTGACCCCAGAGACCCAACAGACTTAAATTTGACGGAACGATTAATGCAACAATATTTAAATGAACATCGTGATAGAATGGAAACGGTCTATAACATAATACACGACTCAGCATTGTATTCCCGAGAAGCGATGATGGCAAGACGTAACCTTGGCCGTGAATCCATAATGCAATACAAGGAAGGTCAAGAGGTATTTATTAAAAATCCAGAAGCAGCTAGGAAAAAACTTTCACCACGATACACTGGTGATAAGGTAGTTACCAACCTACCTATACATATCTATACATCGCGTAAACGCGGTCGGGTCGCTAAAGCCAGATTAAAAAGAACAAAGAAAACTAACCCTACCCCGTTGTTGCAGGACCCTGCTACTAACTGCGACTCTGGCCCTAGCCCAACTCGACCTTCTACCAGCAAGGACCATCCGACTTGACAACTTATCGAATGGACCTGGACTATTACCTTTTAAGTTAGGAAAAACTAAATTGATATCTCATGACCACACCTTTCTTCAACAAATCGACCTAGGACAAATTCGAGAACAAACTAACTCTTTAAAAATACAACTGACAGACATAACCAACAAACTACCAAATAAGACCCTTGACTATTTTCGGCAACAAATATTGTACTTATTTAATCGACTTGACAAAATCTCGCTTCAGCTTGAAACTTTTGAACCGAAACGAGTCAAACGCGGACTTGTAGATCCATTAGGCACTTTTATTAAAAGTATAACCGGTAACCTTGACCATAACGATGCGATAAAATTCGAAAATGCATTAAATTTACTGCACAAAAATAATCAAGAAATGTCTGTTAACTTAAACAAACATATTAGCTTACACAAAGAAATGATCTTTCAGCAAAATCAAATTTTAAGCAATCTTAGTCAAAATCAGGAGAAGTTGCATAAACTAGTAATTTCGCTATACAATGGCAGAAACAATAATAATGAGTTATTTCATTATATACAACTATCACACATTTTCAACATAATAAGTGAAAATGTGCAAGACTTATCTTTAGAAATCTTTAGGTTAGGAGACATACTTGCACTTTCATACTCTAAAGTGTTGCACCATTCTATTTTAACTAGTAAGGAAATTATTAACATGCTAAGTAAGTTAAAATCCTTATACGGTCAAGATAGGATTCTAGATGTAGAAGTAAGATATTATTATAATCTAATTCGTTTAGGATCATACTATATAGATAATAAGATAGTATTAGTCCTCAAGTTCCCAATTGCATCTTCGTTATCATACGACCTTTACCGTTTGTGCCCAGTTCCTAATCGTAAATCTGAAATTATCCTGCCACCCTTTCCCTACATAGCAATCAACTCTAAAGAATTTGTATACATGGAGGCAGAATGCCCGAAGTCAGATACTTGGTATGTCTGTGAAGAAAAGATAGGCCATCAAACCCGCGCTCAATATGACTGTGTGCATCAACTAATATATCGCCGAGAAGTGGACCCACAGTGTACACCTACTACAGTCGCACTTACTAAAGAAGCCATGCTAGAACTAGACAGCCAACACTATATTATGTCTTTCCCAAAAACCACAAAGGTTCTACTGTCTTGCGAACAAGAGAAATATCGTATGCTGAAAGGCAGTTACTATGTGACGATCCCTCAGAATTGTAGCATTAAGACTCCAGAACTTTCTATAGTTAACATGATAAGATAGATAAAAGATAAAAATTTATTTATTCTTCTCCAACAATCTGTATAACAGTATGTATAAGTATGACATAATTAATGTGTCGGAACAGATTGGAGGAGACTGGAGCCTGAAGAAGGCAGGGCCTGTGGTACAGATCTCCAGTGCTCCCACTTCTGGTGAACACAAGTGAGAAAATACACGTAACCAAGGAGAAATGAACTTGGTTGTAAACTAAACTATATTAAGTATATAATAATAAAAAACTTTTTTTTTTTTTTTTTTAAATATATATAACATCAACAAAATCTCACCATCTGTATCCAAAATCTAGATTAAACATGCAAGATATGTCTGTGTAATTAAAGAATGAGCAACAAGGAAACTTGGCCACAGCAGAGCGAACATTTAATTATTATACTAACAAGTATTATTATGAGTGCGAAAATCTGTATGTCCATCTTTCCGTCTGCTACGCATTTCTGGCTCAATCGCTGGACCAATCATGGCGAAATCTGATAATATAGTCAAGGATCAGGGGTCATACTTAGGCTAATTTTGGGTGAGGTACAGCTGGTAGCTAGTATTATATAAGTGGAAGAAGAAGGTTTTCCGTATCATTATAATTCAGGGTTTGCATGTATTCCATATTAAATAATTAGTAAAACACGCAGAGCATATTACTAGTTTTATTGAGACATTCTTTTCACACACGACACATGTCACTACACTAAATCATAGAGCATACAATATATCCTTAACACACCCCTTCAAGTAAAGAATCTTAAATTCTGTAACTTGCTTAACATAAAACAATTAAATAACACAAATGTTAACAGTAAACTTAAACAATACATTCAATCAATAATAAACAATATCTTACACTTTGAATTAAACTCACTTTAAACACAATTCGTTAGTGAAGTAAACATGTTTAGGGGCGGCAAGACTTTTAGTGAAAATATCAGATACATTTTCATTTGTTGGTACATATCTAATATCTTCTATCATTTTAGTATTAAATACATCCTTTATAAAATGAAACTTTATATCAATAAATTTAGATGCTTTCGAGTTAACGTTACTTTTAATCAAAGTAATAGTGCTTTGATTGTCCATAAACAAACATGTATTTATTTGTATAAGTTCTTTTCGAGTCAGATTAGAAATGAGACCTTTAATATACAACATTTCACTTACTGTTTGAGCTCCTGCCACAAATTCTGCCTCAGCCGTTGATTGAGCTACCATTGTTTGTTTTCGAGAAAACCACGATACTAAGTTTTTTCCATGGTAAACTGCACATCCACTAGTGCTTTTTCTATCTAATTTGTCAGCTGCCCAATCGGCATCAGAGTATCCTTTAATTACAATAGGTTCTGTAGACCTTGTATAAGTTAGCTGAAAATCTATAGTTGCCTTTAAGTATCTCACAATTCTTTTACCAGCTTTCCAAAGTTGATTAGTTGGACGATCCAAAAATCTGCTTAAATAGGCTACTGGGTAAGTTATATCAGGACGACTATTCATCGAAATGTATAACAATGAGCCAATAAGTTCTTTATATGGGACATCAATTACATCTGTATCATTCTCAGTACTAAAATTTACTTCCATCGGCGTTTTTGCTTCTTTGCTATCTTTCATATTAAACTTTTCAATAATCTTGTTAATCATTTCCTTCTGATATATTTTCAAATCATTTTCTTTTCTACTTATTTCTAATCCCAAATAGTTTTTAACTAGTCCTAGATCTTTGATATTGAATTCTCTTCTTAATTCTTCCAAAATATGCTTATCTTCTCCTAATAGTAATATATCATCCACAAATATTAATAACCAGGTTTTAGATGTATAATATAAACAAACGTCATACTTAGATTGAATAAATCCATGTTTTGTAATAAACTGGTGAAAACGATTATTCCAACACTTGGGTGCTTCTTTCAGTCCGTACAAAGCTCTTTTTAGCTTTAACACTTTTCCTTTCTGTAAATTCATTCCTTTAGGACATTTAATGTAAACCTCATTTTCTAGTATACCATTTAAAAATGCTGTAGGTACATCTAACTGTCTTAATTCTAGATTCTCTTGAACAGCATGACTCAGCATCAATCGTATTGTAGGTATGCGAGCCCAAGTGAGTATATGTCTGTTAAGTATTTGTCATCTTGTTGAAATCCCTTCGCTACTAGCCTTGCTTTCTTAGTACCATCTCGCTTTGTCCTGAAAATCCATTTCGTGTCTATAGCTTTCATTCCATCTGGTAAAATTCCTTCTTCCCAAGTTTGTAATTTCTTTTGTGAATTCAACTCTTTGTTTATTGCATTTTTCCACTCTTCATCCTTTATGGCTTCTTCATAACTATGTGGATCTCCTGATAACATGCAATATGCTGTGTACATTTCACATTCATCAAATCTGACTGGTTGCTTTATTATTCTACCTGATCTTGTTCGCGCAACCTCTTGTTTTATTTCTTCATTATTTTCTAATTCATCTTCACTGTAAAATCTTTCATTTTCTTCTGTATCGTCTTTTCTCTCTGTATCTTTAATTTTAGTTTCAGATTCGTCTTCAGAATAATATTTTCCACATTTCTTTTCTATTTTAATTTCCTCATATTTAAAATCATTTTCATCAAAATGAACATCTCTCGCAGTTACTATTTCATCTTTTACAGGATCCCACAGACGATATCCATTCAGGGAATATCCAATAAAAATTAACTTCCGTGCTCTCTTTTCAAATTTACTTTGTTGTGGTAATACAACTGCCCATGCCTTTGAACCAAATACTCGTAACTTTGATAAATCTAGTTTGCCATACATTATTTCTGCAGGTACTTTATTTTGAATCGCAGATGATGGGCACCTATTAATTTGATACACAGCACATCTAACCGCTTCTCCCCATAGATATTTTGGTAATTCCGTTTCAATTAATAATGTGCGAGCTTTATTACAAATAGTTCTATTCATTCTCTCCGAGACTCCATTAGACTGGGGTGAGTATGGATTTGTATACTGTAAAATAATGCCAACCTTTCTACACTCGTTAATTATTTTTCCATTCTTAAATTCTCCTCCATTATCACATCTTATTTTCCTTACTTTATTTCCGGTTTGTCTTTCAATTTGCTTTATATATTCTAATAATCTATCTGTACCCTCACTCTTTCTTTTAAGTAAATATACTACACAAAAATGTGAATAATCATCAATAATACTCAGATAATAAATATCGCCTTCTTTAGTTGGTATACGCATCGGGCCAGATATATCTGTGTGAAGTAGCTCTCCAATATATTTCGATCTTGGCTTACTAGTAGGATAAAATGGTAATCTTGTACTCTTACCTTCAATACACGGTGAACATGGTACATCACTACACGATAGATGCATAATCCGGAGATGCTTCCTGTTGGCATGTCCTAGCCTCCTATGCCAAAGATCTCCATTTGTAATATTACAAGTTTCATTTCTGTCTGACATATTTAAATTAAATTCAACAAAATATAGTTTGCCTACCAAAGTACCATAAACACAATTACCATTTCCATATATTTTTACTACATCTCTATGAAAATTTATACTACACCCTTTTCTCATTAGTCTACTAACAGATAACAAGTTAAGATACAAACCCTCTAAAATTAATGCCTCAATCGTTACATTTTTATTATTATATTTAACACAAAGTTTACCTCTCTTTCTTGTTTCTAAATATTGCCCATTAGCCACATATACCTTGATTGGATTTTCCAAAATAGTTATATCTGTCATGTACTTCTCATATTTTGACATCACAAGATTATCCGTTGCTCCAGAATCAATTACAAATTTCACAGTAGAATTCTCTATACCTCCGAACATTGTTTGTACCTCATCACTCTTTTCATAAATTGCATATGTTATGTCTCTGTCCGCGATATTTCCATAATTCTGTTCTCTGCTTGACGTTCCTCTATAAGATGATTTGAAATACCTCCCTCTTCTAGTTGGTCTTGTTGCACTTCTACCTCTACCTCTTTGGTGTTGTGGCGTACTCTTACATTCATTTGCCTTATGACCATACTTTCCACAATTGTAACATTTAAAATTCATGCCACTAAAAATTGTCTCATCAGGCTTTACATCGTCTTTTTCCATTGATTTAACTTCTGCATCCAGCAATCTTGACTTTACAAAGTTCAAAGTTAATTCTTTATCAAAACTCATGGTTTCTATGGAAGTGACAACTTGCTCATATTTATCTGGTAGGGAAGCCAGCAAATAACAAACCTTATCAATACTTTCTAGTTTAGACCCGCTATTCTCGATTTCTGACACGAGACTATCAAAAATGAAGAAAAAATCTTGTAATTTTCTGTCATTGCATTTCAAATTAATCAGTTTCCTCTTCAAAAATAATTTATTCGTAACGCTCTTTCTTTCAAATGTTCTCTCTAATAATTCCATCATCTCTTTAGCTGTAGTTGCGCCTTTTATTATTTCTAAATATTTGTCTGGGATACACTGAACAATAATTGATTTTGCTTTCGCATCTTCTTCTTCTAATATCTTTATATCCTCTTTAGATGCAAGCACTTTTCCTATTTTTCTCTCCTCTAATATTATTTTCAGTCTATATTTCCAATTACTAAAATTTCCTCCATCTAGTTGGGGAAAATTTGTAAAATTTGACGTCGCCATTTTCCTTTATGCAAATTTTCTTTTATAATAAAATCTTTACATACCAGTAAATCCTTTTACTTTTAATCCATTTTCCTTTTAATGTTTATATTTTATTTATTTTCATTCCTTCATGGCGATGGCGCAGTGGAAGCGTATTAAATAATTAGTAAAACACGCAGAGCATATTACTAGTTTTATTGAGACATTCTTTTCACACACGACACATGTCACTACACTAAATCATAGAGCATACAATATATCCTTAACATTCCAAGATACATAATTTGCAAGAGTATTTAGAGAGAGGAAGGATGTTAAGCTTACCGTGTAGATTATTGTATAGGAAGGGGCCAAGGAAACAGAAGAACCGATGGGAGAATTCGGTGTTAAAAACAGGAGAGCTGACGACAAGACGGTTTCTTCTCAACAAATTTGGATTATAGATGGTGAGGCTGTGTTGCTGTATAATGGTGTTTAAGATAAACAACTGACGAACTGTGAGAACTTCACAAAACTGGTAAAGATCTTGTGTAGGGAATAAAAAAGGCTTGAACGTGCATACTTTAAGTAGTGCTCGCTGTGCCCTTTCGAGTTTTAGTAAACTAGTCTTACTAGTACCACCCCAAGAAGTAATACAGTATGTAAGTAAGGATTGACCAAGTGCGAGATATACCATTTTGACTATCCTGGGATCAGCCACGTGTCTAAGGCGTTTGAAAATATAAATTAACTTACGGATTCTACCGGCAGTAACATTAATATGAGATTGGAAATTTAAATTCCTATCGATAACAACTCCCAGATATCTTGCCGACTCCACAGATGCTAGGCAGGGACAATCGCAGGAGAGATTATCAGAGACAGAGTGGGAATGGGCAATTATAGATAGATTATTTAAGATGTCATTGTTTGTTTGCAAATTGTAAATAGAAAAGTTTAATATCTGGGATTTATTAACATTAAGGGTAAGGAGATTAAAACGAAGCCAATCAGTTACGGCATTCAGACCATTTTGAGCCAGCTGATAAGTATCATGCCAAGTTTTAGCAGTAAATAGTAAAGCTGTGTCGTCTGCATAAGAAATAATTTTGCATTGAGGAATATTTAGAGAAAAAAGGTCATTAACATAGACTAAGAACAGGGTAGGACCCAGAATACTGCCTTGCGGCACGCCGTAATGAAGAGGAAGTTCTGAACTAATATGACCATTAATGACTACTCGTTGAGTGCGATCCGTGAGAAAGCTTTCGAATAACTTCAACTGAACACCTCTTACTCCAATAGTTTCAAGTTTCTGAATGAGTATTTTTGTCGATACAGTATCAAAAGCCTTCGCTAAATCCAGGAAAATTGATAGACATTTATTTCCCGTATCCAGATTTTGAACAATAAAGTCAGTAAGCTCAAGAACAGCCCCATTTGTGGATCTTCCGGTGCGAAAACCGTGTTGATTGTCAGCAAGTATTGAGAAAGAATCAAGATAAGAAGATAAGCGGGAGTTAATAAGTCGTTCTAGTATTTTAGAGAGTGCAGGCAAAATTGAAATTGGGCGATAATTATTTGCATGATTGCGCTCCCCGGCTTTATGAATGGGGTGAACCAAAGCTTTTTTCAAGGCAGCAGGAAAAATGCCAGTAGTGAGAGAAAGATTACAAATGTGGGTAATTAATGGAACGAGTATATGTTTGTTGCGCTTGATCAGTGACATTGAAATATTGTCCCAACCCACTGCACAATCCTCCCGTAGACTATTGATGATATTCTCAATTTCATCCTCAGTAGCGTGAAGCAGGACTAGAGATTGGTATTTTGACGTCTTAAGTTGAGTATTTGCATTTAGATTTTGCGAGAAGTTGAGATTAGATGACTGAGGAGATGAATAGGAAGACCTTTCGCAAGAAGAGTTATTTTTGTATATATTTTCGGCAAGAGATTTGCCCATGTTTGCAAAAACAGAGTTAACATGGTCTAGAGAGCTATTGATTGTGGGCATGCAAGTAAGTAAATGATTTGATGGTGTGGGAGGTTTGGTGGAATTGGTTACATTTTTTATGGCTTTCCATAAAGATTTGGGGTTTTTGCCTGCATTTTTGATCGGCTCAGATTCAAATCTTTTCTTGGTTGCTTTAAGTACACTGTTGCAGAACATCCGAAACCTAGTATATGTTATGCGAAGGTTCTCATTAGTTGGGTTTTTTATGAGTTTTTTATATAAGTTATTTCTATTTCGGATACACCTAAGAATATATAATAAACTGCGAGGACATGCACTGGAAATAATGGGAGTACCTCAAATCAACTTTAATCTTAAGGAAAGCCTGCCCCGCTTTAATTTAACTACTATTGATCTGAATAAATTACACAATATCCAAAATCAAGTCATGGCACAATCAGAAGTTAATCCCAGTTCATACGATTTCTCAACTTCATATCATACGACTGTACCTGTCTATGGAATTATACTGTTCAGTACGGGCGCACTCGTCATACTTTATTTGCGGTATCGACGAAGCAAACCAGCGCTAAAACGCGATGCTACAACTTCATCTTCAGACCTATCCCTAGAGGAAAGAAAGGCCGCAACATTTGCCTTAAACATTGGCAAATAGTTGCTCTGCTAAGGGGGGAGGTGTTACGGGCTCTTAGCCCTCTCCTTATACATAACATTCCCACGGATCCAACGCCAATTACGAAACCTTTAAGAAGAACATATGAATCACTGTGGAAACTGCTGACACGAAGCCACCTGCATGGGAAGCCACCCTGGGAGCTTCTTCGGACACACAGAGCGAGTCGAGAGTCTGAACTATCACCACGCGTCCTGTGACTCCTCGCCGATCAATCGTTGATCGCTAGAGTAAGTCCTGGTCAATCGCTGACTACTAGTTTATAAGTTTTCTGTACTATTCAATTTTTAAAAACCTCCGTCGACGTCCCGTTGACGTATCTAGCTCATTTATTAATTTCATCACAATTGCTTTTGTATTGTGTTTGTTTGTATTTTACATGCATCATATTTTTCTCATTTGTATAATGTTACTACGAAAAGTTATTTGCAAACTAAAACGCATTTTAATATTATTTTATCCTAATATATCTATTAAAAATAACTTAGTTACTCACTTGTTTAACTGAATCTGCTATAAGTACTGTGAAAATGCAGGCCACACCCAGGTATGTAAAGAGTAATGCGAATTCGGAGAATATTCTGAAATAAATAGACCCGAAAATTAAGTTAGAGCACTTTTCCAGATTAAACAACGTTTGCATTGTTCATTTATTGGTGATTTCGATGATGATTTAAACTTGACATTATAATTATAAAATAAAATATAAAAAACCATTGTATTTAAAAACATTTCAGTACAAAGAAAAAATGCAAGATAATTTACCTGGCGGTACTGGCAATGCGCTTGGCAGATTTTGGTCCATTGGCAAACGCTGCTTCGCATGTTTCCGAATAACTTAAAATAGGCTTCCTTTCCGTTCGACAACATGCTTGAGAGACTTCTACCTATAAAAAAATATAATATTTAAGAATAAAATAAGACATAGACCACTGTAAAGTAAAAGAGAGACGATTGGATCAGAATAATTTTTGAAATTGGAAAACGTGATAAAAGCGAAACAGATATACTTACAAATATATGAGCACTATGTGTACATATAAAAGCTATAACAGCTGTGCCGATTAGCCCAAGAGCCCATCCAGAATTTGAGAAGGCAAGAGGAATAGCGAGCAAGCCCGAACCAAGAGACGCCTTAACAAGGTTTGCGAGAGTTCTGATATCGCTGGAAGGAGATAAATTATTATAAGCAAAGTGCATGAAAGTATAGTTTACAAAGCTAATAAGTGCTCGGGATCTTAGAATAATGTTTGAGGTTTTCTTTCTGATAAAAACCGTCACTCATATTGGGTGACACTTTAAACACGAGTTAAATTTTTACACTTTGTTTAGTGTCTACTTACTTTAAAAAAATATTTAAAGTTAAATCCAATTCAATTTTTTAACTCTCATATTCCTAAATGATCAACTGAAATGTAGAATACGATATAATAAGATTATGATATCAATCGATTTGTATGAAAGATTGAATTTGGTTAGTGTTAAATAACTGCCCTCTGTTCATTTAATTTTTTGGTTATGTAAATTGAAATTAGAGCTAGAAACTTATTAGTTTTGCTGACAAATATAAATATGGAGTACCAACCTGTTATAATTATTATTTAAATTACACAATTATAAATGAATGAAAGATGAAATCCAATTACCATATTTATTTATTTTTTTATAATTAACATTTTTATTAAATAGTTTTACAACATTAACTTATAATTTAAACATGTAAAAAAATTGTAACTTTGGCTACATTTTTGAAATATCTTTTGAAACAATATTTTTAAATTTTCTCTACAATGAGCTGATTATACTAAAAGGAGTTCCATTTTTTTAATTATATATTTGATTTAGTCGATTCTGCTAGATTAATAGATCTTTGAAAATGTTTGGATTCAATATTAATGAACATTGACTTCTTACTTAGAGATTTACATTGCTTGTATAAAATGTTTACTGTCTTTTTGACTAATAACAAGAGGACATAGTGAAACCAAAAGTAAAACGATAGATGACATATTTACTTAGCAATATAGAAGAATATTAGAGATATATTCAAACATTTAATGACTAGCACTTTTAATCTTACAACATCGGTGGTAAAACAATGAACTATACAAATAAGCTGTTATTATACAATATTATAAAAAAATTTACCACTAGTTTTGACCACATCGTATTTACGAGAAATAAAAGTACGATTAAGACAAAAAGGCTGGTATCAGCACTATCAGCCGATCTGTTACTTATTTTTTTTCCGATCCCAGTTAACTAACCTTTTTTGTACACTACTGAGTAGGCAAGTAAAGGTTTAAATTTAAAACAACCGTATACATCTA
Organism: Apomyelois bistriatella; assembly: GCA_947044815.1. Taxonomy (NCBI): domain Eukaryota; kingdom Metazoa; phylum Arthropoda; class Insecta; order Lepidoptera; family Pyralidae; genus Apomyelois; species Apomyelois bistriatella. The sequence continues at coordinate 9,312,460 of OX345693.1, forward strand.
AAACGGGAGTTTAGTCATATTCATAAACTGCCATGATTTTCAATAAATTCGAATTAAGACAATTCCATTTGCAATGCATGCATAATCAAAACTTTTTCATTTCATCCCTTGATGCGTATAGTACTTACTTAATAGATTGTGAATGATCTCGGTGTTCAAATGGATTGTAACTAATCTTCCTTATTATATCCTTCATTATTTTATCTCCGTGATACTTATCACTAAATGTAATGTTACAAATATTTGCACAAACGTTACAGACTAAGATTTAGATAAAATAATTTATTTGCGCTTCATACAGGATATCGTTACGTGGAATGCCAGTTAACGTTTGAACATACTTGTTTGTTTCAAAAGATACATCTTGATGTAAAATTGTTGAAAGATAATTGTTGAGTGTTTGTAAGTATTGCATTAAATTAATACAATCCTTGGTGATAATATGGAACTTGTTATCTGAAAAATTAGCTTCCGATAAGTCATCATACATGGACTTATTTATGCTTAAACTAGATTACCTAACTTAGAAATAAATAATAAGTTTCAAAGTATTGAGAATACTGATTCTGAATTGTTTACTTTTAGTATAGTACTACATGGGTTTACTTACTAAGATCTCACAAAAAATCCTTTTATGTACCAAATTAAATATGTATTAAAGTACCTAAGTATGTACTTCACATAAGTTTTCGAAAATGTATTTATATAAACGCAGAGGTATTATTGTAATAAAATTACAAATAAAGACACTTGTTGTTAACTACTTGTAGTATAATTCCATTATGTAAGTACGAATCTTATCTATCATTCTGTTTTACTATTTAATATCTTAACAATATCCATAATAGTGACTGTACATCCGGATATTAAGATACCAAAGCCAAAAATAAGAAGGAAGGTATTCTTCCAGAACACCCAGTTAAATTTCCCCAGATTGTTCCACCTGAAGACAGTCTCGAGAATTGCTGGGATGATAAAACCAAGGATAGCGTAGAAGACGGCTCCGACCAAGTTGATAATCTGCTCAAGTAGAGGCAAGGCTACACCAATACCCACTGTAAAACAAATTTTTAATATATATTTTGCGATATTCCCGAATATAATTGATATTAGATGCATAGAGTTCGCAATGATCTAAAGTGTGTTACATTTTAATAACTGTGTTGGCCACATAATAAAACTATACGACCGACATCTGTTTTTTAATGGTAGGACTAAAACTGCGCTCTCAATTTAATCGGTGATTTGTTTTCAGAAAAATGTTTGTTTGTTTGTTATAACTTTATTGCACAAAATTAACAAAAATACATTTACAAGATAGATTCAACGGCGGACTTATCACATGAATGTATTATTTAAGCTAAAATTTAAAACACATTCAATTTATAAATTTATGTTGTGGTACATCTTCCAAATAAAACTTGGTTAGATGGTAGATAGGTGATCTAAATGGAGAAGTTTTAGATCTGTTACATGGTAGGATGGTCATCACTACCGTATTATCAATACATATAATAAGACACTAAAATGCGAGTGTCTGAACATTTGATATTTTTCAAAAAAACTGATAGGGTGCGATTAAAAAAAAGTAACAGAAACCAAAAAGACAGTTTTTGGAATTTTTGTCTGTCTGTATGTATGTATGTATGTATGTCTGTCTGGTACGTTATAACTTCGAAAATACTCAACCGATTTACACGCGGTTTTCAGAGTTGGATTACATATAATTAGGAGCGTTGTCAAAACTTTGTTTCGTCAAAATCGGTTAAGGGAAAAAGAAGTTATGGTCGATTGAAAATTTACTTCAAACACTGCTTCAAAACTTTTAATGCGTTACGTTTAATTTAATTTAGATAAGGCTAGGATTTCTACTTTATATTATCCATATCAATAAAGACGAAAACACGCACTGCACCTATTAATTTTAATAAAATAACACATTGAATTTGATCGTAAATTACGTAACATAAAATCTCAATAGATGGCGCTGACTCACTTTACAACTCGCTATGGTTACGTTTTCGCATTAAGGTATAGCAGATTGAAATTAAACCTAGCAAATTATGAAATTTGATGGTATTTGTCTTTGTGGTTCTTTTTATTGATTGGTTTGGTAAATGGACGGTTCGGTTCGCTATTGTTAGTTGTCTTGCTTGAATTGAAAATTCAATTTGTTGTTTGACGGAACATACGATCGTGTCGTATATAAGGTGGACACAAATCAACTTCAAATATTTTAAGGGCAGATACAGACCACTATTAGAGGTGGGTTGGATTAGGTAAAACCCGTACCTGTTCTATCTAATACTAATACCAAAAAATAACTAATCCAAATACCTAATCCGAATACCTCTTCCTAATCCCTGCCATTCGCAGCCAATTCCCAACCTTATGTCATACATCGTAAAGTTCAATATTGTTTCTAACACGATAGTATTAGATCTTCAAAGTATTGTTCCTTAATCTGTGTATTATATAACATTTCTGGATCGAAGCTCCTAATAGTAACACTGCTGCACTAGCGAATCTAATACACCTAATCCCAGTAATTGTTAATACTTTATTTGCATCTGATTTTTGATCTTATTCTTAAAGTGCGTAAAGGTCATTGTTGTTTAGATGAAAATATTTGATAAAAGTGTACCTAATCCATACGTTTAATTCTAGTAGCAAATATTTTTCGCAACCGATTTTTTATCTTATAATAATTAGTTTAAGGGTCAGTGTTCTTTGATGGATGAAAGTATTGGATAGGTACATACCCAATACAAGAGCCGACGAGAATATTCAAAAATCTTCTCAGTCGATTTTGAACTTTACGTCGTATGATTTAAGGATGAATATTGCTTGCATCGAAAAATACCTAATCCGGGGTGCCAAATATTAGGTACGCACTGGTATCGAAAAATACCACGCACCTAATCTAATATTTATGCCTCACCTCTAACCACTATACTGAACAACTTTTCCAAATAAACTTATATCGAAATACGAAATTTTATTTTTCACTCTCCATACTAACTTTCTTTCTTTCGACATATGTTTATTTAGGAAAGTTGTTCGGTTGAGTGGTCTGTCTGAATCTGCCCTTAAAATATTTGCAGTTGATTTAAATTCACCTGATATAAATAATTTTAATTATTTTAAATAATGCCTAGGAGGAAACGATCTAATCTGTCGCGTCATTCCGGAATAGCTAAAAGCAGAAGGTTAGCTAGATCTCAAGAATCGAATGCGGATAGACAGATGCGACTCGATGAAGATAGGCAACGCCATGCATTGTCTCGGTCTTTAGAAACTTCTTCTGACAGAGAGTCTCGGTTGTCCGCTGACCGCGAGCGTCATCTCGGGCTTCGGAAACGTTTACCGAAACTCAAGGTTTTGGCGGAAATTGTCGGGGATGAAGTGATTTACACGTCATATAACAGTGTTGTGCATCAGGATGATGCTACCATCTACCCTATCGAGTTTTTGAGTTCATTGGCTGCAAGTGGTCTTCCTGCGCATAACATTACCCTTAAAGTCGGCGTTCCCATTATGCTCCTAAGAAATCTTTCTCCGCCTAAACTATGCAACGGGACCCGACTCAAAGTAACGGTTTTGCAGCGCAACTTAATACAGGCCGAAATTCTCACAGGGTGTGGTTCAGGCGAAACGGTGTAAGTACATACCTCGCATACCACTCATCCCCAACAATTACCCCTTTCAATTTAAACGCACCCAGTTTCCAGTTGCTGTATGCTTTACCATGACGATAAATAAGTCGCAGGGACAAACCCTAAAAGCAGCTGGCATCGACCTAAGAACAAGTCAACAAGATGTTTCTCGCATCAACTCGCATGGACAACTGTATGTGGCTTGCTCGCGGGTCAGTAGCGCCGAAAATCTATTTTTATTAGCCTCTGAGGGAAGAACTGCTAATGTTGTCTACAAAGAGATTCTTTGAACTTAACTCTAAAACATGATATTTGTTTATATTTGAATAATGTCCTGGCTACTTCGATTGCGTCATTTCATTTCAATGTAACACAGGTTACGCGAAAGCGACCTACACGCGGGCGGAGCCGCGGGTAACAGCTAGTCAATAATATTTTTACAACAGCTGTTTGGTTTGTTTAGTTGTTTCCAGTTTGGTTAGGACATTGCAGGCTTGAATCACCTGATTTTCGAATACTAAAGATGATTCTGTGCTTTGGAAGGTATGCCGTTAGCTGTTAGTTCCTGCCAACGGTTATAATGAACAAAGTGAACGATTGGACTTTGGCCCAAAGGAACTTCTATTTTTTTATTATGATCTACTTGGTTCAACTTTATATATGTTTTTTTTTAAATATACAATAAAGATATTACAAACAAACTTACTTACACAAAAACTTACCACAACAACAAACTCCTACTGTCCGTGCCACGATTTGCGTTACTCTTTTGTATTTGTCATCAATATGAGGGTCGGTATACTTGTTGAAGATATCCATCACGATGAAGAATTGTAGTGGATATGTGAAGAAAATGCACGAGGCGATGAAAATTTTTGCACCTATTGCTGGCCTAAAATAATATGTGAAATGAAGTCGATGCAAACACCATTAGTTTTCCATTAACAAATATTTTTTTTCCTTGTCATTTGCTCAGAAATGTACAGTTAATAAATGCTATATAATTGTTATTTATTATATTATTATTAATTAATATCTCATTGAGAAGTAATAAGGTAATATATACATATATATTGATTATTAATTTTCAACACCATTGATAGTGGGTTAAAATGTCAAATAAATCCACCATTTACCAATCCATTAATACGTGATCAAAGAAGATATGGCGTAATACTACCAAATGGGACCAAGTACATATAGCGAGTACCTGTTTCTGCTGCAAAATAGTAGTACGTATTTAAATTATTATATTCCGGTAGGAAGGCACTAGAATTTATATACTAACTAGCTTTCGCCCGCGGCTTCGCCCGCGTGAGATTCCCTCGGGAACAGTGCTTTTTCCCGGGATGAAAGGTACCCTGTGTCCTTCTCAATATATAAATAAGTTATGTGTATGCAAAATTTCAGGAAAATTGGTTCAGTAGATAGGACGTGAAGAGTAGCAAACAAACAAACAAATATACAAACTCACTTTCGCATTTATAATATTAGTTATGATTTTAAAAGATTCCACCAAAACTGGCACACCGAGACTGGCAACGTGCGAGTAGCTTTTTGAAAACGTATAGAGTACAAACAGTAGCAGTTCTACATCTATAGCTTGATTGCTGTATAAATCAGGTAAAGGTTTAGACTGAGGTATGTTTTAATACGTACCAATCATCAATAGGCAAGTTTAATGTAATGGATCCTCTTAAAACATCTCCATATTGTAAATATCCAAATAGACCCAGCGTGCTGTACAGGAATACAATTATAGCCATAGACACAAAGAGGACGCTTGGAAAACCCAGTAAATGCTTAGGCTTCTTCATAGCATTTTCCACAGGCATCACTACTCCGATGCCTTCCATTGCAAAGATAACGGTGCTGAAAACATGAAAGATTAAATATATATTATATATAAATATTTCTTGAGTAGGTATTATAGTACTTATGACAAGATCATTTAAACAACACTATCACTACATAGTATAAAACAAAGTCGCTTTCTCTGTCCCTATATCCCTATGTATGCTTAAATCTTCAAAACTTCGCAATGGATTTTGATGCGGTTTTTTTTAATAGATATAGTGATTCAAGAGAAAGCTTTTTATGCCCATGCGAAGCCGTGGCGGGTCGCTAGTTAAATATAACATAGGTACACATATAAATTTGGTATGGATAAAGTGCGAGTCAAACATAGGTTACTTTTTGGCGCGATACATTATACGATTTAAAATATTTTATTTTTTGTAACATGTTCGTTTCAGGTAGATTAGAATTATAGATGTATGTTTGGACCATATAAAAAAAAAAGATAAAAATAGTTATAATCTTTAGACATGCATTAGTGAACAAAAAATACATCTAATAACAAGATTTAATGTTTAGCAAGTATACTTACGATACAAAAGCAGGATATCTAGCAGGATCACCAGCAATTTTTCTTTCGGCGAAATTTATAGGATTCTTAAATATGTAATACAGGCAGATAAGATATGTGGCCATAAGAAGAATGTTGGCAATCATTGAAAAAACGGCCAAGAATTTTAAATGTTTGATCTGACATAGTAGACATAGAGGTATAAGAAATACTAAGCAGTAATATTCTACTGGCCATATAACTGAGGGCACATATCGGTCTACCAGCTGAAATATGAGAAAAATTAATAAACATATTACATACAACATTCTCATTAGATAAATCTAATAATAAAAGTACAAAATATTCACTCAACATTTCGATTTGCTAGTAGTTTTTATATGATTTTATTTATAGGCTAAGTGACTAATTTTTTTAACTAGTGGTTGAAGTGTTTGATTTTTGCTCTGGAGGTCGGGGATTCGAATCCTACGGGAAGTATTTTTTTTACAAGTTGTTTTGAACATAGCAGGGCCTTTGTTTATCGATTTCGACATGAAAACTTGTTACCAGATTTGAGATGAACCTGGCTTTACTACACTTATGTCTTTTAACCTACATAAACCCTCATTTAACCAGGTTAGTCATATACTTTTGATAACAACAATTAATATATAACTATCAATTTGTTAATACAATGGAAAATAACAAGTGTTTTTAATAATTAAGTTATGGCCACAAAATTTCAAATATAAATAACGAACATAGTTTATGAGTAAATTGTTTTTCAGTTTTATATCCCAAAGGAAATTTTACATGACATGCAGGTAAACAAGATCATAATAAATTTACCTACCTGTTTAACTGAATCTGAGATGAGTATAGTGTAAATACAGCAGACGCCAACGTATGTTGATACTAGTGCAAACTCGGACACTATGCTGAAAAAATATATATATTATACACTATTCTTGAAAACTTTATTAATTAATCTAACATAACCTTACCATAAATTCAAACGATTTAATAAATCAAACATTGGTCACACTTGATGGAAATTGACTCCGGACAAATACTAATTATTATTATACACGTTTAAATGATACTATAAATAAAATATATTGTTCGAGGTGTGATACTACCTTTTTTACATTAAATAATCTCTAAAAATCTCGTTTCAGAGTACCACTAAGCATATTAATAACAAGCTGTTCCTCACTGTTTCACTCGTCCGTGTTATATATGAACATAGCCAATTACCTTTGCCAAGAATCACGTTATCATATGCAGAAATAATTATTTAAATTTGACCAATAGTTATAAGCTTTCAAACAAACAAACAAACAAATAAACGACTGTTAGTTACCTGGCAGTAGTAGCTAAAGGTCGAACACACTTCGGTCCATTAGTAAAAACCGATCTGGCTGTTTCAGCATATCCCAGGGACGGTTTTTTTTCTACTTTACAACATCCTCTAGACGTTGTTACCTGAAATAGTTGATAAAACTACCAATTAAATTAATTTTGGAAGTAAATAAACGATATTAATAACAAGATATTTTATATTGCAGTTGTTAGTATTTTTTGTAAACTGGCACATTGTTTGTTTTTCTACTAGCTTTACCCACCGGCTTTGCTCCCCTATTTTTCCATATTATAAGAACTTTCCTCAAGTATAAAGATAAAAAAATATATTAAATGGTCCAGCCGTGATCCAGCCATTTCTAAGTTTAAATTAAGTGACCAATTATTTATTTTTATAAATGAATTCATACATATTTCGCATTTTAAATAAAATTTCGGTTTTATTATTCTTTTATAAACAAAAGTTACATTACACCATTATTAACTTGACTATTGAAGACACAAATGTTATTTTTGAGCCTTTTATGGCTTGATATTTAATTAGGAGTTAAGTTCAGTGATAAATAAGATAAAAAATTATAAATTTAACTTGACGACTGCCTTATCTCTCGGAAAATAAGAATAGTTAAGTTGCAAATTACAATCAAAGTTTCATAGAAAAATTGAGGTTTATTTTGTGTTTGGGATTAAAAAATAGATGATCTTACTATCATTTTCCCGGTTGCCTCTTAAACCGTATGAATTCAGTAAGATTCTACAAACCCCACCCTTTTTATAAATGTGGTTGTTAGTGGATTCCACCACCAGTCGGATAGTTATAGTCTTCTCTTCTTCGCTAAGTCGCATCTTAAGACACTCACGGGAAAAGGAGAGGTACTTAAGCCGAAGAATAAATACACGGCTAAAACAAATACTAACTAGTATGTGAATGCAGTGTCCACAGATAAGTCCTACAACGATTGTGCCTATGATACCGACACACCATCCTGAATTGGAAAAGGCTAATGGACCAGCCAGTAGGCCTGATCCCAAAGATGATTTAATTATATTGGCTGCCGCTCTCACATCTCTGCAACAAAGAAATATACAATACAAACTATGGGTATATAATAATGATTAATGAGACTATTAAAATCAAGAAATCAATAATTATTAATTTATATCAAACACTAAAGAACAAAGCAAATTAGTGGCAAATTATTATTAAGCATCGGGATAAACCCAAATGAGCGATTTTTCGGAGTGTCGCAAAAGTCTTAAATAACGTAATAATACCTAAATAAAACATTGATCTTGCGTCTTGTTTTACGTCACTGAAAATACACTCAACTGGTTTTATCCTAAAGCCCATTTCACACTAGAGATATATAGTATACAAGGTGAAAAAACATTACTTAGTTGATTATCATTTTAAAACAAAACTAAGCTTCCGTTCGCCGCTACGACGATTCATAACCCATGGGTCCTACTTAAGACCTGTGGTAGGATGATTATGAATATATAAATATTGGATTGGAAGTATGAAAAAATAAAGCCTCACCCTGTATTTTATATATCTATTTAAAAAGGATTATTTTTGCTAAACATAAATGGTGAGCAATATTCATTTTATATATATTTTTAAATATATTTTTGTGCACAGTGAGCCAATCATTAAAGTTTATAAATAATTTAAATACTATATAATCTCCAGTGAGAAGGGGATCTTAAAATCAATTTGAAAAAATAAAATAAAAATGGATAGCTCACCAAAATGAGGGAACAAGAGTGTTGTGCCGCCTTTCTTTTGTAGCTTAAATACTTTTCACTTGAACATGAAATGCAACTCGTATCGAAACCAGAGTATAAAGCAGAAAGTCAAAAAAAATGTTTTAAAAATAAACACGATGTTTTATGCATTACTTGTTTTTTTTTTTTTTTTATTATAGGTTACTAACGATTACAACATTTTTTTTTGTAAACTATCAAGGAAAATCTTATGACCGTTATGTTTTTAAACATAACAATTTTGTAACTGTAAACTGACAAGGATAAGAATTAAACCAATAAATAAATAAAAAGACAGCGAAGCAAAAACATAAATTTAATTAAAATCGGTGTTATGTTAAGAGCTATCTTCCTAAGATGAAAAAATAACAATTAAATTAATAATCTTTTTGCAAGTCGCTTGAAAATAACATAAATAAAATAAGAAATCTTTCACTGAAAAAAATTATTTACCTAACTACTTCGGCTATTTGAGAAATAACCAAAGTTTGGCAAGACACTAATGAAGTTAACTTGATTTAACAAAAGTTTTTAACAAAAATAGACAAAAAGTTTGGTTATATATTGCAAAGAGTTATGTAGTCACTTTTTTGTGCTATAGATTGACGAAAGTTTTGTTGTGTATAAGTAAGTATTTTTTTCAGTGTTGTTTTGTAAACTTGATTCACTTAGGTTTTAATTAAAAAAAGATAAAAATGTAGTTTAAAAACTGTTCACGTTGATGTTGTTTCAGCCAAAAAAACTTTTGTCAATAGATAATTATTTAAAAAATACGTTTTCATGAAGAACTGAGATGAGAAATAAAACAGGAACATAGTCAGAGGGTTAAACCTCTAGGATGTGCTCAATCATGCATTACAGAACTTAAACTATTTAAGTATTTTTACACCCTTTTTGAAGATCAATACAGTTTAAGTTTCCGCACGCTAAGGTCACTGCCAAATAAAGAAAAAAGTGCGAGTCGTGTCGTATCAGGATGTAGGTATATAGGCTAGCGGAAGATAGAAGCACTTGGAAAAGACTCCACTGACAAGAGTACAGCTCTTTAATTCTAGATAGATAGGTCATTGCTATTAAACTTCTTATTTTACCTATCAAAAAACCAAAATATAAACTTACGAATTCGGCTTCTCGACTTGTCGATGCTCAAAAGGATTATAATCATTGGCCTCCACTTCTTTCTTTTCCGTAGTCATTATCACGGGATACTAAAATAAAAATAGGTCCCGGGAATCAAAAAACTTATTGCCTAGACACCACACGCTGACCAGTTGCCTGTCACATATAGTTTAACCTACACGAATACCCGCCAACACTGTCAAAAAGTCACTGAGATAAACATTACAGGTAGGTAGTATTTGATTCAAATGCTTTGATGAGACTAGCATAGATATTAATTATACCACAGCCACGTTCGCTACGTCTGCAAGCATAATAAAATTAATTGCGCTAAGTGGCGGAGACAGCCCCCTATATCCCCTTATTCATAAAAAATAAGGAACGTTTGTTAAGCCATTTTAACAAAAATAAGTTTTGGCTATTTTTTTCACAGTAAATGTTGATAAGAGGGAAAGGCCTAAAACATATTTTAGTTAAAAGTTAAAATGGTCTTAAGAAATGTTTCTTAATTTTTATTATGAATAAGGTGGTTAGACGAAAGTTGATTTATTTATATTACATAATCAATCGTATGAAGGAGTTTAATCTCTTAGTCACCGGAGGGAACAGTAGAACTAGTTCTGTGAGTAGAACCCATAACGTTACTCGACCACCAGTGACCGCTTGGATGCTGAAGCATAGAGGGCGGCTGATTTTATCAGAAGTGAAAAAAAATTGTGACTAACTTGGTAAATAATCTGCTCTTGTAAGGAGGCGTACACACCTATTTATATTAAGTAAAGAGTAATCTATCACAGATATCTATTTATTACCGCAAAATACTTACCAAAATTTCATGTCGAAATGTATCTAAACGGAAAGTTCACGCGTTCACAGGTACGCGGTGTAGCAATACCATAGATAATAATAAATAGCGTAAATTTACAACTATAGCCTTTTGCCAGTTATATTAAGTATTCGTTAATTACGTATTGATTTATTTAGTCGTTAGTAACTGTCATAACAACTAACTGGAATATATAAATGAGTGATCTACTTAAATAAAATATCTGCATTTGAAATGTTTACAACTGTGTATTTATTCTACCATGTCTTTTTTTATTTTACGACATAACATTTATCAAAACGGGTTTAGCTGTTAACATAACTACGAGGCAACCGACATACAGATGGACGTTCATAAGATACATATACATTACACATACATACCGATCAAACACATAACCCTCCTTTATTGGCTTTATAGCAGTCGGCTAAATATTATGGGTAATCTAGTATGTTTTTTTCTTAGAAGTGGAATAAATCTCTTTGAACTCAAACTTCAATGAACTGAATTCTTATGTACCTATAAGTATTCAGTTCATTGAAGTTTGAGTACGTCTAAGATGTATTTTCTTCGGCAAAAGATAAGGAATATTATCTTATTTAACTGAATCTACTTGTTAATCTACAGCACAGGCATACTTTATTGCAAAGTAAATAAAGAAGTGATATCCAAATTGGACACGTCCTCGTATTTGACGAAATACAAGAATATTATGTTTACATAGGTAGGTATATTTATTGTACAATAAAAACAAAGTTCAATCGAACGCATCGATCGATCGAAACTTTTCGATTGTAAATTGGCTTAAACTCATCGAAAAAAATTGGGGAAAATCGGTAAAATGAACTTTGATTGCGTGAGATAGACTCTTAAAAAAGATCAAAGAAAAGGTGAGGATTATGATGCATTAAAATTTAATAACCTCCATGGAAAGGTGAAATGTTGAAATTCAATAGAATATTGTAATACAGTATTTACTTAGATAGACTTGGTTCTCCAACCATCTTTTTTTTCGCTTTGATTGGCTATACATTTCAGGTTTATCAGTATGACATGCAAAAAGATATCTAATCTTAAAACGAGAAGGAAATTAAGAAAAGGATTTTTCCAAATTTTTTTACCTCGGTACTTATGTTTTGACTTAGAAAGTGGCCTATTTATTAAAACTGTTTATCATTGGTTTTGTTTTTACCCCACTATTTACGATAATATAAATCGGTTAGCAGCGTAGGTATTTGAGCATGATATTATTTTTTTACATTCGAGAAATTGGTACCTACTCAGTCACGTTATTTTAAATCTTTATAAATATAAATTAAATTATTAAATTATAGTTCCATATGCCATTTCGAAGCCAGCTACGAAATCTGGCTACGAAATGGGACTAAGGGATTTTTTTTACAAAGATATCTAATTCGAAAACCCTTTCGAAGAATAGGCTTAGAAAACAGTTTGCCATAATCGGATTTTTTGTTAAGCAAATATTATTTGAGATAATAGCAAAAAACCCAATGACCTTCATTTTCAAAAATTTTCTACAAGGTCAAATAAATTGTATGAGCTGCTTACATGTGAAGTAAGCGGCTTTCTCAACTTTGTTCTGTAAGTTGGCAGCATAGCGATTATAAACTCTTTGCTTGGAAGTGTTGCTAGCACGAGCCAGTCAAATCGTCATAATCTGTCATTGTCATATTTTTATTCTAGTAAAAATAACATAAATACTTTGTTTCAACGCGGAGTAACGTCATCGCTGTATGTATCTTTAAAATTAAATAAAAAAATATTTTCAATATTAAGAATTTTTTTTTTCAAATAGTATGTTTAAAATGATCTATTTTATCTAAAACCCACATAAAAATCACTATCATATTTTTTTGGACTAGCTAATTTCAAAACTGCTTAAAGTGGCCTATTTAAGCAATATTGCAATTTGTAACTATTATAGGGGTTTTTAACTGATGGTGGCGCTAGTGTTTACCAAGGTATAATTAAAGAAAAAATACTTTAGCATGTTAATCTCATTGTGCTATATGATACTGTGTGTGTGCTATGTAATGTTATTAACATAAAAATAAGCTATAATTTCCAAAATTAAACCGTCTTACATAAATAGCAGTAATTATATACCAACTTAAATAGGAGAAGAAAATTTTGAATTCCAATTTCGACTAATGGTAAAGATATTTACTCTTGCGAAGTTATCAGCTATTTGCTTTAAGATTTATATAATTTAGAAGTAAAAAATGTTGTACCTAATAATGCTTTATTTGCCTACCATATTCTAGCAATAAAATTAATCATGTTGTGAAAACATTACAGCTCGTACAGCGCACGTGAATTTTCTCGTGTAAAAATGTGAGAAAAACATGTATTTTTACCATAGGTACATTTATTACAAAGACCATTTAAGTTCCTTAGGAAAAATGCACCAATATGCAGTCTATGTATTACATTCATTTTAGTTGTCTATTTGTGATGAACTGCTACTAAATAGCAGTCGCAGTAGTAGGCATCATTACCATTAGTTAAGGCTAGAATAAACTACTATAGCAATACCTAATGTATTTATTTATTTATTTCTCGCTTACATGTACATAATATGAAGAAGGTGGAATTACATAATTTGGTAAGAATGTACATAAACCCAGGCTGGGTGTTGCGAAGTCTTTGAAGTGGTACCAAAATCTATACATTACAATTTAATTAATGTCGAAATAAAAATAAAAATAATGATAATAAAATAAGTAAGTATGTCAATAAGTAATGTTTAAATGAATTAAATTAATTAAATGAATTAAATGAATACGTCACATAGTATAAAATAACAATGAAACCTATGTCATGATACGGTTGAGAATTCTCCAAAACGTCGGAAGTAGCCACCTGCCCTTTTTATTTATAATGTATCGCTCAAATATTCTTCGATTGAGTAATAGCCTTTGGGCAGTAGCAATTCCTTCAGCTTTTTAGCAAATGTTTTATCATTTTCCTCTAAACGCAATGATTTCGGTAATTTATTAAATATTTTTATTGCACTTACATACGGGCTGTTACTATGCATTTTTAAGTTGGATATTGGAAACATTAATCTGTCTTTGTGTCGTGTATTTATTTTGTGTATTTCTTTTAACTGGGTGAAGAGATGTTTATGTTTTCTTACAAATGTGCATAGCTCTAGTATATATATTGAAGGTAAGGTCAAAATTTTTTTATTTATAAAAAAGGGTTTACAGCTGTGTCTGTATGGCAGATTACATAAGATACGTACACATCTTTTCTGTAGTACAAAAAGGTCGGGAGCATCTACGCTGTTGCCCCACAGTATCACTCCATATTTAAGCCATGAGTACGCGTAGGCATAGTAAGTCGTTAATGCAGTTTCATAGTTCGTGTTTACTTTTAAGATACTCAGTGCATACGTAAATTTTGCTAGTTTGCTCTTAACATTTCTAATATGATTTTTCCAATCTATATATGAATCTATGGATATTCCTAGAAGGTTAAAGTTTTTGACTTCTTCAATATTTTTATTTTCTATGGTCAAATGTAGTTTTAGTGGCTTTTTTTGTCTTGGGTGAAATTGAATAATTTTAGTTTTATTTAAGTTAATCTCTAAATTTTGATTGTCTAACCATGATTTTAATTTGTTGATGTTTTGTAGTAACATTGTGTTAGCTTCGTTTGATGTTTCACACTGAAAAAGTAACGATATGTCATCCGCAAACATCACGCATAAGTTGTTAGGAAAGAGTTTAGGCAGGTCATTTATATAGACCAGGAAGAGAATACATCCCAGGACGCTCCCCTGAGGAATTGAACAATTTGTAGTCATCATGCTAGATTTTGTTGTTTGCATTGCGTGAGAATCGATTTCTACATACTGTTGTCGATCCGTCAAATATGATTTTAGCCATTGGTAAGCTCGTCCGCGTATACCCGAGTTATATAACTTATTCAATAGCGTTTTGTGTGAAACTTTGTCGTATGCTTTTGTCATGTCAAGTAACAACCCTACTGTATATTTTTTATTATTTATATGATTTAGTGATTCTTGTATATATTTATACACAGCTAGTGCTGTCGAATGATGTTTTCGGAATCCATATTGATTTTCGTCTAAAATTTTATATTTTTCAAGGAATTTGTACAGTCTATTTGCCATTGCTTTTTCAAAAATCGTAGATATAGTTGGCAACAATGCTATAGGTCTATAATTGGTTTTATCTGTTGAATCGCCTTTCTTAAAAACGGGTTTGATTTTTGAGATTTTTAGTTTATCCGGGAAACAACCTTCGTCAAATGATTTATTAATTAATTTAGTCAAGGGAAATGCGAGTTCTATGGCGCAGGCCTTTATAACTTTTGTTGGGATTTCATCTACACCGAAACTGTTTTTATATTTAAGGTTCTTTATAATTTTATATACTTCTCTCTCTGACACATTTGTTAGGTATAAAGAGTTTGTGGGGGATGGTCCTAGTTGACTCTGCTGTCCGATGTCGGTCGCGAGAGTGTGGTGCGCGTGCGCACGTGCACTCGGCGATGTCTGTGGCATACCATGGGACTGGGATTCACCTATCGTTGCAAAGTAATCATTAAAAGTGTTTGCGATCTTACAGGGTGATTCTATGATGGTGTCATTTATTTTTAGTTTTGAATGTTTTAATTTGCTTTTTTGTTTTCCCGTCATATTATGTATGATTTTCCACATGGTTTTCACTTTATTATTAGATTTTTTATTTCGTTTGAGTACTTAATTTTTTTGGCTAAATTTACTGACTTTTTTAATATTTTTGAATATGTTTTGCAATATGTTTTAAGTATGTTATCATTTGTTTGATTAATAAATATCTGCAGTAACCTTTTATGTCGACAAGAGGTCTTTAACCCTTTAGTAAGCCAACTTTTACTTGATTTTGTATTGATTTTTATGTGTTGTTTTGGTATGTATTTATTTAGATAGTTTTGTATAATATTATGAAAATTATTATAATTTGTATTTATGTCATGATCATCAATTATTATATTATTCCAATTGGTTTGTTCTAAGGCATGCTTAAAATTAGAAATGTTTTTATCATTAAATATCCTTCTATATGCATGATTATTTTTTTGTTTTGTATTATATTTATTGCTAACTGTAATAATATCTGTAAACAATAATCCCCTATGGTCACAGAAACCATAGTCTTCGACAGACACTTTTTGGTTATGCTGTTTATTTGAATATATTAGGTCAATGCAAGTACTTGTTTTTTTGGTAACCCTAGTTGGTAAGTTTACAAGTTGGTGGAGGTTGTAAGATATCATAATTTCATTAAGAGTATAGGAATTATTATTCTTTATTATCATATTTATATTAAAGTCTCCTCCTATAATGATATGTTTTTTGAAGTCGTTTTGTTTTAGTGTGTTAAGTATTTTATCCAACGTTTCAAAGAATTTCTCAATCTGGCTATCTAATCTGTAAATATTAATAAAAATTGTATTATATTTTGGGATCTCTAATCCACAACATTCTATTACTCCTTGAATTGATAATTTTTTAATGTTTGTTCGTTCTATATAGTCGAGATCTTCCTGTAGCAGAATCGCCGCCCCTCCCCCTTCTTGGTCACATCGATGGAAAGCGGTCGCGAATTTATAGCCGTTTATGTTGATAAGGTCCATTTGATTCTCGGATGCCCATGTCTCAGAAACGCAAATAGCCTGTATTTGTTTGTCTGCTAAAAATGACTCCAATAAATAATACTTATTTTTAATACTACGCATGTTTTGGAATAAAACTTTAAATTCAGTTTCGAAATGTATGTGGTTGTAAGTGCCCGTTGTCTTGAGATAAGTGTTGTGTATTTTTATGTGTTTTTGCGTTTATCTAAAGACAATAGTGAAGAAAACGTGCAGTTTCGTTTAGAAGAAAAATTGACTGCACTTCCCATGGGTAGAGTAAAAATATGAGTAAGGTTTAAATATAGTTCTTACATTCTCCGTTTCCAACAGGTGGCGGACACCAAAAACAGATTCCGAAGGATAATTGACATTAATTAGGCGACTGGTCTGAAAAAATAAAGCCAATTCTCATAGTAGATATGAATTAGTAGGTACCTATGTCAATCAGTTTTTTCTTACGCTGCCGACTCACTTGGCTATTCGCGTATTTGCCAAAACATTTGACGAATAGGAAAATAAGGCAAATTACGCAAAAGTTTTGGCAAATATAATGTCCACACATGGTCAAGTACGCAAATATTCGTATACAAATTAGCCAAGTGTTGTGCTAACATTACGAGTATAATAAATATCGATCCAATTGGCAATGCTTTGAGGGAGATGCTCTAAAAATTGCCTTGATAAACTTGTTTAAATAGTTCTTGTGTTAATAGTGCCATGATTGTCTTTGTAGTAAGAATATGCCTATAAGGTACTTGTAATAACTATTAACCTTTAAAAGTAAAACGCGTATGAGTAACTGTCAGTTTTGATCCAATGAGACTAATCTTTGTAGGTCAAGGTTTTATATTACGATCAAAGTGGGTGTGATTTTTTTTTACTTTCTTGAATCTATTAGAATATATTAATCTAGATTTATACAAACATCGAATAAATTAATCTTTAAAACAGCTATTTCTTAATTTTGTAGTTTTTGGTTCTGTATGGCTACATTTTTTATTAAGAGATTGATTTATTTTTATTGTTTGTTCTTATTACTTATTTAAGATATTTTTTTTATTTAAGTTAGAGGAAATAAATAGGTAAATTAAATTTATTGTACCTCAAATTGTAATGTAAGGTGTAATTTAAAATAATAACATGTTTTACATAGGGAATTTTATCTTAGTTTCTTCGGGCGAAAGCTGTGTGTCTGATTTATATAATATTGTACACATAAAGTTGTTCATAAAGGTGAAATAAATAAATGTTTAAAGTTAAAATCAAAACAACAAGTCATGTTTATGTTTTATTTAAAAAATATATCTATAAAATTTATTATAGACCTATAATTATAAAAACTTAAATAAAATACAGGACTTTAAGACAAATTCTATTTCAGAAAAATATTAATGTAGATAGTTCACTATCTACATAAAGTATTAAAAACTAATCTTAATTAGTATAAATATAATTCAAGGAGCTCGTCACAAATGTAATTTAATGGTTTCAATACATCTTAATATTTATACTTAGGTAAATATTTAAGTGTAAATATATGTATATAAATGATACAATAAGTTATTATAATAACTATAATAACACTTGTGTGATATTTTCAAAATACTTGTGAGTATTTTTTTTTTCAATATACAATTAAGGAACATTTATAAAGTAGGTGTCGCAAGGACTACATTACTTAATCAATTCTTACAGCCGTAAAAGGCTTTTACGATTTGCTTAGGTACTAATAATATTTACTATGTAATACCTAATAACAAGCCTCTGTCTGCTACTTTTTTCTTGATGCCCATTTGTTTTTTTATATGATTTCAAGAAGTGTATGTGAACAAAGCTAATAAATAGACATGCCATTAGCTAAAGATTTGATTTAGACTTCAAAACTGAAATACCTAACAATCAAATTGTTTTTACAACTAACATTAGTAAGTACAGGTGATTTTCATTGACACTACAAACTTTGACCTATATATAACTACTTATTAATTTATTAGCTTTGTTTAAATCAAAATCACGGTATTTCTGTATATTCGTTATTTTCGTTGTCGTCGTTTATATCAAGTAAATTAATAATATATTTTTTTTTATGGTAACAAGATGTGCTTAAATCAAGAACGTTCGTAAACGTCATAATTTCGAGCGACGTACCAAGGTTTTTTGGCCGGAGATCTCTGTTTGTCAACTTGTTGTACATTGTAAGCCACAGCTGGCTGTTTAGGATAATCTATTTCAATGTAACTTGGTGTTTGGCTTTTGGAAAGGATATTTTGTGATACCAGAGTATAAGGTGTTGGGTTCGGCGGCCATGAAATTGTCGCAGGTACGTAGTCTAATTGTGATTTTAAGGGGTATCCTACGGACTTGTAAGCAATATCTTGAGCACGGTATTTCACAGGCTTTAGAGGGACCGCTACTCGTGGTTCACAAACAGTACCTTCTATCAATGTCTGCAGAGGAGCTGTGTATATCCTGAAATTTATGTCACTGTAATCTAATTCTGCTTCTAAGAAAACTGGCATTCGGTCAGAAAGCACCCACACGTTTTTGTTATCGTCAATTTTAATATCAGCTGGGAAGACTAATCCCACATCATCCTTATCAACTACAGCAACATTCTGTGGTCTGTGGGGAAGAGCAATATTCCAGCAGCCGATAGCATTCTGATCAATCAAGTTGAACAATTGTACTCCAGATTCATCTACTACTTTAGAAGTAGTATGGGCATCTTGACCACGCGGTCCTAATACTATGAAATCTTTATACGACCCTTTAACTTTTGTTTCATCACGCAAAATTCTCGTGGACACCGAGAATTCGGTATGACTTGAAAGAGGACTGAAGTAAAGGGTTCTGTATCCATCGGCTCCGATTGATGAGGTAGATATACCGAAAATTCCTTCAGCTCCCCATTGGAAGTTGAGTCCGGCTATATTAAAATCACCGACCAATGGATCTGGCATGAAGTAACTGTGGCTAAATCTCCACGATTTGTTTTGTTCCCAGGAATAAGCTATCAATCCGTATCCGAGTTCATCGGAGAAGTACGCGAACGTGTCTTCGCAACTGGATCCCATATCAAGGGCGATATTGGCGATGAAGGTGGTGGGAACGATGTCTTCGGGGCGGAAAACGTATCTGCGGATGCGCTGGTCGGTCGTGAGGTCATACACGTTCAGTGTGTATGGACAAACATTGGTAACATTAGGATCTGAAAGAAATGAATTAAAAAACTATTTTTAAATATCATTGTTTTTTTTTAAAAAGGGCTTTTCTACCAAACAATAACCTTTAATGAAAACGTTTGCCATTTTTTCATGACTTCATTATTGGGATGCTTAATACTATACGAAGTATTTTATTTTAACTCAGGTAAAAACTTACCGTATCCATAAGTACCAGTATCCAAAACCCATAATCTGTTGCAACTGTCCGCCTTGATTCTATACACGGTGTTTAGTCCACTCTCGCAGTTACCCAACTCATTGCCTTTCCAGTCTGGGTAGGGGCTTAGCTTAGGAGACGGATCATAGGGGGCATCCAGCGATATGTAGTTCAGGGTCGCTGGGATACCTAGAAAGAAACCAAAAGTTTTACATACATACATATAGTCACGTCTTTATCCCATACGGGGTAGACAGAGCCTAAGGCCATAAGACCTTAGACCACGTTTAGCATGATGAATGTTGCTAGCCGCATCGCCTATGTTATGATTTCCCCATTCGCCGATTCCTTCAGTCGACTTTTAGTCGAGTTTAAGTTTTTGCAAAAGTTTTAGCTTCTCATTAAACAACACATTAATAATTGACTTATATATTCTTCATCCCAGTTTACATCTTCAGCTTACGCCAACATTCAACAACAATCTTAGATTTATCAGGCTGCCTAAAGGCATTTCGTACTTAGGTAGATAAGAGTAAACACCATTATTTTTCTAACACGAATGCGAAACGAAACTAATGTTACTCTTCTTTTATTTTTTAGCACAATAAAAAACTTAGTACCTCATTAACTTTTTTGACATTTTATTACCACTATTTAATATGGTTTTACTTTTCAAAATGGCCACATATGTCTGCGTAACACTACTTATATTGATACATCGACAACCTTACCCTACTTAACTTAGTAGTGAATATAATTAATAATATTTAAGAGTTACTTATAAATTGTCTAAGTTATCATGCAAACATCATTTACATACCTTCGTGTTAAGTATATACATTTTATAAAATATATTAACAGCATATTAAATAACTACTATCCGTATTGGTGTATTATCCTCAATAGCAATACTTAAGTAATTTGGTATGGTTGCTTCTTTTTCCTGGTATAACCAACAGTCTTGTAAGTAAGTAGGTAGGTATATCATATTGTACACAGATCCTAAGTCCAATTATTGAACTATAGAACTGTGTAATACTTAATAACAATATTGACCAAAATTATCAAGATAAGAATCTAAAATCTAACTAAGACATCACGAACGAAAGAGACTCCGCGACTCACAATCGTAGTGGTCGCTAAGATAATTTTGTACTAATTTATATAATTCTGCAGTTGCGCTTGCGTGGCATGCAAGAGTTACAGGAACCAATTACTGCGCGTGATCAACTAAGTATTGCTATAGATATCATTTCCTAGAGATACTGTTTTAAACATAGATTAAAAAAGAAATTTGCTTGGCGCCGCCGCGCAATTCCAAATTTCATGGTTTTGAAATGATTGTTAAATAGAATCTTGCAAGATTCCAGTACCAGCAGATTGTTAAAATCCCTTTGTTTATTTTGCATAAACAGAACTTTGTTGTATGGCGAGACCATTAACTTTATTAATTTTTGTTCGTAAGGCAATAAATAAATGCAATAAATAATTGAGAAAATTTAAGTGTGACTGACAGACGGACGCATGCCAAAGAGTATTAGGGTCCCGTTTCCATTATCTGGCTACGAAACCCTAAAAATAATACAATACTTATGTCTGGTTTTTAATATTGTAACTGAACCCAGTATTTATAGGTCCAGTCGAATGGTACCTATTTTTATTTAAGTGCACACCCGTCCGCTCAGGATGCGCACACATGTGTCACATAACAATTGTTTTTCTATTGTGTCTGTATTTCAGCGAGCCAACGGGTTAAACACAACCTCATGGATTGATTTTTTTTGCCTTGCAATCTTTTCGTTCGTAAAATTTTTCCAAGCAAAGGGTTGAATACATTTTAGGGTAAAATTTTGAAAATCTGGTTGTCCGTAAAATTTTTACTGTCAATTTTCAGTAAATGTATTAAACCAATTACATTGAAAGTTTATTTTATGTACAGTAATTCAACCCTTAGTTAACCAGTCTTTACAGAAACAGAGTTGAAGATCAATTATTAAAAACGGCTTCCGATCACTGAACTTCAGATACGTAACCTTTCCTTAGTGAATAGTGAATGAATGAATGAAATACAATAAATTTGTAAAAATAAAAAAGCCAATAATATTGTTATTAATTATTATATCATTTTAATATTACCTGGACGCCACCTTGGTACGGTCACGAAGAGCTTGTTCCTCCATCTCTCCACTCCTACTGGGAGAGCATTCTCAGGCCTCAGGGCGCCTGTTAGAAGTGCTTGCTGCTTCGATATGGAGTCAGGATAGTTCCAATCCAACACGTTCCAGGAATACATCTCTTGGAGTTTGACAGCTGCTGATGCGAAGGAGGCAACGCAGCATAGAATTAAAATTCTTGCCGCCATTTTTGGTGTCTGAAAATATTTAAGTATATTTTTTTATTTTAAGGTATGTGTAATTTGTATCACACTAAACAAAGACTTTAGCAATCTTAAGAATTTTTTTACGGTTTCTTGGCGCCAATGTTCCAAAACTTAGTTTTTTATATATATATTATATAGGATTTTGTATGGAATTTCTTAGTTGCCTTACTATCCGCCAGAGGCTCTGTACAGGTTTGTCGTACAAAATCGCTAACGCACTCGCTAGCGTCTGCGTTTAGTAAAACTCATACTAGGGGCACATATATATCTAGTGACACTAGCGCTTAAAGATCGAAAACCTGGTTAAAATAAAAAACCAGCTCATTTTTCTACCTAAACATTTTTACAGCGGCTGATAACATTATTTTTCGGTTTCGCTCAACTAGGTTTTTTGTGCGGTTCGCTAATTTTGTCGCCTGTTTTTATGCGGTATAAAATGTTTGTGATAATACAATACTTTAATAGTCACACAAACTACATAAATTAAATTTGAGGACATACACAATTAAGAAATTCACAACATTAGTTAATCATGGTTGATTTATTATCGTTACTATAAACATGCCATTTGGTGAAATAAATACCTATATAACAAACATTCTAATACTAAACTTATTACCATCATTATAACCACAAATATTCTACTGCTGGGTGCAAACAGCTCATAAGAAATAATTTATGGTGGGTTTTTACATTTTTTTACGCTTGATGTCTCGCTTCGTTAATCGATGTTTTTTTTTATTGTTATCCTTTTATTCTTTAGTTGACTTATATACGATTTTTCAAGATTTTATACCATAGTGTCCTTTATTATGTACTCTACCTGAGTTTGAGTGGTTTGTTCTAGAGCTACAAGCCAAACTGCTAGCACGAAATATGTCAAACACTAACGACCAAAATCAATAGTTGCAACTCTTGTTAAGATTAACTAATAAACATAACCCTAATAACTACTTACATACATTTCAATAAATTTTCCAAAATTATGCAAAATCGCAATGACATAACACATGAGTACCCTAAATTCACTTCTCGTTTTTAAATATTGTCGTATTCACACGTAATTAAACTACAAATGTTAGAAATCATTCGCATAATTATTCACATAATAAAGTTTATTATTGTGGTACTCAGAAAATACACACGGTTTTTAACACCAATAACACGAACTTTACTAAATTATTTATTAATTGTTATCCGCAGGGCACAATGATTGATTGATTTTTGATAACTCAAGGCGTGGGCTTATCTTAAGGGTAATTGAATTAATTATTCACTGTAATTAAGTCAAGATCACGTACATTTTGCAAGAATTCCAGGACCAGGACTGCTGGTGCTACGGTTCAGATACAACTGAAAGACACGCATGCTCCACAAGTTTATAAAACTTTGTATCCGTCGACTCCTACCCAGCACGCTATGGGTCAGTAGGGCTGCCTCGCGTCGAGTAGTTTAATATATATTTGAGCTAAAAGCATTTATGAGTTCTCCTTTCTGCATTCTATTTTTATTTTAAACGCCAATGCAATAAGTTTTTTTACAATATTTGATGATAGCTGCTTTATAACGAGGGTTAAAGAGATACGAATAATTATGAAAATATAAACATATTTTGGAAGGTTTCTTTCAAAATATTCTTCTTCTGGTCGATACGAAATTATTTTTTATCAGTATGTGGCTACGTTGATTGCTCTATCGTTGGCCATGAGTCAGGGCAGTTGGGACAAAACATTCTAAATAATCAAACTTTCAAAATATTTAAAAGTTAATACTTACGTCCTGCCCTTTGCCCGTCCTGCGTCTTGGAAAATATTAATAAAAACTGTTTGCAGGTATGAATTTTATTTCCGACACTAAATGTTCCGATAATTAACATGCATTTATGCATTTAAATTGTGGAAGTTGATTATTTAATCTCCCCAATTCGTTGCAAAAATCCATGTTTATACATCAATTAATCACAGTTATTAAGATATTTGTTATAATGAATTAATAAGCAAACCGATGAATATGTATGTACTTAATATCCTACCTACTTAAGATATTTTGTAGGTACCTTGAATTGTCAACTTTTTCTCAAGTTTTGGAAACCCTAATCAAGAGACCGGTCGATATATAGACAAATTGTCGCGGAATAGTTGTATCTGTTGTAATAAAATTTACATTCTTAAAAATTTTACTTTTAATTAAATTTTAAATTAGAACATACATATTCCCAAATTGTGAAGAAATTATTCTACTCGTATATTGATGATTTTGCAAAAGTGAATGTCAAAGTTTTTTTGTATCTTTTTTCAAGACAGGTCTATATAGGATACTACCAATAATACCATTCACAAGGAGTGTGGTGCCAGAAAGGCGTTAAAAAAATAAAAACAATGCTGAATCTCCAAAGTAGATGTGTTGTGGCAGATGTTCAAAGTCACTAAAGTTTTACATAATTCAGATAAGTATATTTAGATATTTTATCGGTGTTCATTACATGAACATCACAACGTAATCGACTATTTTAAGTATACCTATATAGTTAATTTACGGAATTATATCAATAAACATCTTGACATGGTTAGTTTATACGAGATTAAAAAAAATACTTAACTTGTTGGCATACAAAATAGTTGTTATTTTCACAGGATTTATGTTTTCTGTGATAATTCCTTACTGCTCTTTAAATATTACTTACTATTTTTTCATATAAAATAAATGAATAACGAAAAAATTAAGAAATTAAAAATAAATTTATGCGTTTTTTTAAATTGGGCACTTAATTCTATTTTCTTTGCCAAGTTATGGGCTAAACGTTCATAATTTTATTTGCAAAACATACCACTATACGACAGCTTCATTAATAATTACATTTATTATTACTAATAGTCCCTTAAGACTGGTTATTTTAGACATTACACCACATATTTTGCAAACCTAATAATTACTCCTTTGACATAGCCTTGGTGCCCACGTGACGTTCGACATATTAGAAAGTCATATTAGGTACTCAGATTAGACCTATTCTGGATAACCTTTAGGGTAATTGCTTACTACTCTGTATAATGTGACCTTTTTATCATATATGCATTTCACAGTAGAGTAAGTGGTTTATCAGAAAGAAATACAGCTTAGAATGGGAGAGAAAGAAAATTTGATGTTATTTTTATGTTTATTTATTAAAAAGATATTATTCCTGTACAAAATTCCGCCAGGACTTGATGCTTAGAGCATTCTCTACCCGTCAATTAGAAAAATGCGGTGCATAAATGTTACAGTGGAAAATACTTAAAAAACATTTTTTTTTACGCTTTTATGAAAGAGTAAGTTTAAAAAAACCTTGGACTTATATGTGTCCATTTCTATCCTATTTCACGTAGGTAAGCATTTTATGAAAGCTGATAGGTTTGGAAGTGGCGCAGAATAGGCAAGATGGAAGTACTTTCTCTCGAAGAGGTTCTCGTATAATAGATCTGGGATAGAAATCGTATAGTACGAGAATTTTTAAGTTTTTAACCTGTATAAATAAATATAGCTGAAAATTGTTAGCTAATTTGACCAGTAAATTATGCAATGATATAATGTGCGTGGAAGTGAGTGCGTGTTCACGTAGAGACGATGGTCACGCCCGCCGATGATACGCTCGGATTGGTGCTACGAATGCTGGTCACCGAGTTTGTTCCAGCTAAGTATGCTGTCACTTTAATTCAGGATATGGAGAATACTTCTTCCAAGAGAGTGAATTTTGGTAAATCCTATTTGTGAAGCCTCTCCACAAGGAACAATGCATTATCTGTTGAATGAATGTTTAGAAGGCTGAGCACGTACGAGGAGACAACCGATGTGCCATGGCATGTGGAGAGGTACGAATATTATATTTCCTCGCTTCAGCTGAACTGGATTCAGTTTGTTCAAAGGCTTGAATGTCTTCAATCGAAGACACGCTATGTTAATAGAATAAGGGAAGGTGGTAGCTATTTTTTCCGAGATTATTAGATTTAATGCGTATTCTTTTAAGTATCTACTTGTACTAGATACATTTATGTCTGGGCAAATAAACCACCTCCGAATACTTCTTAAGGCGATTTTAAAACTGACAGTGGAACCTTGCAACCCAATCGATAATCAAATAAATAAATATCCAAAAAGACCTTGACGTCAGTTTTATTGGTCTCAAATATTATTATTATTATATATTTGAGAAAAAGTGTTTAGTCAATGGAAAATAAAACTTTTTAAGGACTTTCCTAATAAATATGAATACGAAAAGCTGTCATAATTTAGCAATACGATTGAAAAATAAAACGTTTCGATTTGGGATGTGCTAGTAAGAATGTGATAAGTAACCACTATATAGCCTAGCCACTAGCGAGAATAAAGTTAAGCTGCTCAAATACTTTAAGAAATAACTAGAATAAAAATCCATACTCCCATACTAATATTATAAATGTGAAAGTCTGTCTGTCTGTCTGTCTGTCTGTCTGTCTGTCTGTCTGTCTGTCTGTCACCTCTTCACGGCTAAACTGCTGGACTGATTGTGAAGAAATTTGGTAGGGATGTAGTTAACGACCTGAGGTCAAATATAGGCTACTTTTGGGCGCGATATAACCGAGTCCCACGCGGGCGGAGCCGCGGGCAACAGCTAGTATATAATATATATATATATATATATATAAATATAATATATATATATAAATATAATATAACATACATTTTGAACAATCATTTTTTTTCTTTTCTCATAGGATTTATATATAAAAACAATTGTAGGATAAAAGATGATATTTAAAAAATCTTTCGGATTTAAATCCGGTCACTATTAATTTAAAAGTAGCAACTGTTGATACAATTCTGTCGTTTCGGAATTGCGGCATGTTTAATTGCGTCATTTCAAAGTCAAAAAATCAAAATTACTACACGCCAACCTTGATCAGTCTACTTTTCTAAGCATTTTAAGAAGGACTTTTTCGAAAACTTCGCAAGGAAATGTGAAAGTAAATGTATGTTTTGCGGTTTGAACAAACAGGTGTATTTAATACAAACTAAGCTTGGGAATAGTGGTGTTCGTATAAAGTAATCTATTCAAGAAAAATATATACTTATGTTGCTAAGTGCAGAACTCAAGAACAGCTGTAACGATTTAGATGATTATATTAGTTTCGTTCCGTTTCGCAAAATATGTTTTCGTTTTCCTAATGCTTATAATACTTACACCTTACACCATTAACTTAAGTTAGGTTTACCAAAAGATTTTTTTTTGCTTTATTTTGGAAATTGAGAAGAAATAGGAAAAATGTATTTATTTACAATTGGATTTATTACATACTGGCTTAACATAAAACTTTAAATATGACTAAGTATTGAATTTTTATTTGTTTACTTTAGGATTTGTTCGGAACCCGGTGTGAGAGGACATCTCATACTTTATAAATTAAATTGTTTTGATATGGATATTAGGTGATTCATTGGAAAAACCTAAACAATTTAACAACAAGGACAAACGAAGGTACAATATAATCTTCAAGGCACCTTCAAAGATTAACAATACTTGTTATTAAATAATCTTAAAATGCAGCTCAAATCTTCCATCAAGAGCTTAGCACACACTGGTCACATAATACAAACTACATATTAGTATTACATTGTATACTAACTTTAGGCTCCAACAACTAAGGACAATATGCACCTCAGATAAAATAAGTTTTTTTTAAATATAAGTTAAAGGGTATTTCTTTGTATCAATTAACTGTTCTCATGCCACGCAACCTTATCTAGCATATTCCTTATATTCGTCTGTTACAACCATGTGTGTGTGCGATGCTATCATCACCACATTCATAATTTCATTTATCATACACCTAAGTAATAAATTGTTTTTCGTATATACCTGTACTTGTGTGTGTGTTCATATACCTGTGATTATAACTTGACTATGTTGACTGCGTTTGATGCGTGATAATTAGCATGTAAATCAGATGTATAAAAACTTTGACACTTATAGATAAAAATGATTATTAAAACTTTGTGCAACTTGTGGAATTACGAAATAGAGACACCTACTACATATCACTAAATGTAAAAATAAAATTTGAATGTTATGTCATATGGAAATTACAGAAACTAGTTTATATATAGAAAGTCATCGGCCTTACAACTAAAATGGTCAAATCGAAAAATTCCATTAAGTGTATTTAATTAGTTCATCTAGCTAGTAGCAATATTTCATGCTGTATTTAGTGTATTTATTGGCCTGGTACTATTATGTATCTAGTAATGGATTAAAATTATCAATCTTAGTTTGAACATCAAAAGAAATGCATCATACTTCAATTGTGACAGGGTATTTGATGTTTGATGCAATTGAGTTTCTACTGACTTGTATAAATTAGCCACGAGTGTCAAACATAGTTTTTACTTTAACTTTTTTACATTCCTACTTTACCCATCAAATGTGATCCTCATATTTGAAAACCATATTTGTGCATCTATCTTTAGATTCCAGATATACTTACACGTTTATTTTTTATTTTTAAAATTAAATATTTGATACTACATATTGCTTTTAGCTCCGTCCGCGTTAGATTCGGTTATATCACGCCCAAAAGTTTATGTTTGATCCCCAGGCCTTAACTATATCCAATGTAAATAGAAATCCAAACTATATGGACACAATCAGTCAAGCATAAAAAAGATGGAGGCGCGGTCTCCTTAAACTATTTTCGCTTGTGATATCTTGAGGGACTCAATAGCACCATCATAGGTATACAGAGAAAATTCGCTGTGATATAACAATATGGACAAATGAGTGATCATCAAAGAGTTCCGTCTCTTTTGTGTACAGAGACTTAAAAACGATTGATAATTATTCCAAGTGGATCACTAGTACAAGAAGTTAATATTCTGCGCTACCTTTCACGTAATAACATTGTTATCAGTACTACTAACCCGTACTTTTCTTTTTTTAATCACGTTACGTTTCACTCAATCCATGCATCATACATCATTCACTGTAATATGCTTACATTTATATTGACTAGTTGTGTCCACGGCTTTGTTTATTTACGCTAAACCAACCTGAACTCTTTCGTAGAAACTAAAAAAGAAAACAAGAGCAGTTTAATTTATTTCTAGATGATACTTTTAGCTTACTATTTTATGAGCTATAAACGTATATTTTTGTATATACAAAAAATTACACCTATATAATAAGGAATCGCAAAAATGTTTGTAAGCCTAGAACTTTTAAAACACTGTACCAAATTACCTTTTTTTTTGTTGTGTTCGTTATTGTATAAATAAAATGCTCGGGCACATTAGCCGTGCAAAGCCGGGACGAACAGCTAGTATCTATATATTGAGTAGATATTTATATCCATGATTTAGGAGTAGTAAGTCAGAAAGTAAGACTGTTTATTCATTTAAATATATCGAGATATTTTCTTTGATACAACCAGATATGGTGGCACCGCGGCAGTGTATGACATAAAATCCATACTAATATTATAAATACGAAAGTCTGTCTGTCTGTCTGTCTGTCACCTCTTCACGGCTAAACTGCTGGACCGAATGTGATGAAATTTGGTAGGGATGTAGTTAACGACCTGAGGTCAAACATAGGCTACTTTTGGGCGCGATATAACCGAGTTCCACGCGGGGCGAAGCCGCGGGGAACAGCTAGTATTTAATATATTTTCTTATTAATTAATGATTATATTCAATTAAGAACACCCTTTGTATATTTGCATTAGTTATACTCGTAATAAAGATAGATTTAGGTTAGAATAACATAAAAACAGAAGTGGTCGTTGATGTATTTGTGTATCTAGTTGCAGAACCAGTTTGACTGCAGTTTAGGCGTGGTTGCATCCTGATAATTCCACGTGTTATGCAGACAGTACGACTAGTTGAGTACTTTTGTTATTAACAATCTGTTTTAATCATTTGAAATATAATTGTGCCAGTCAACAAAATTATTTCCCATTGATTTTTTGAAGTGTTAGTGAAATATTAGTTTAACAATTGCCTAAAGTTACCAAAAGTAGAGGTCAGTTAATAAAGACTTCAGAGTGTGTTGCATCTCTACAGGGCGTGTTAACCTACGCTAGATGATTTGTATAAAATAAAATAAAGGACTATTTTCTACAAGGTTTGGATTCAAGGTATACTTGTATAGAGATTAACACGTGACACTCAGTGTAGACTCTCGAACACGCATTTACCTATATATCCATCCATACTAATATTATAAATGCAAAGTCTGTCTGTCTGTCTATTACGCTTTCAAGGATAAACTGCTGGACCAATTTTGATGAAATTTAATATGGATATAGTTAATACTTTCGCTGACTGTAACGCCTCTTGACGAAAATAACTATTAACTGTTATTGTTATCTCGTTTATTGTCTGCGAAAGTGTTAAGGCCAGGACCAGGGATCAAACATAAGCTACTTTTGCCGGGGAGCCGCGGGAAACAGCTAGTAAAGAGAAGAGAAAGGTTATTTTTTGTCAAATCTATTTGTTTGCTAGGGAAATGCTCAAAAAAATATCTAAATTTAAGTGCTGTGCACTTGTCGGTGGAGTCAATTTCAAGGGTGTCTTCCCCTGGCCTCTACACCCTAATACAACAAGAATTCAACCTTAAAATAGGCACTGTAAGTAAGTGGAAACTGGCCCGACAAAAGAGTTCTCCACGCCTTCGCAATTTTTTTTTAGTAGCTGCTTTACAAAAGCCTACCCTCTTTTTCCCATGTGTCTTGTGCTACTTCTTTCCCATCCTTATCGAAGTTACCCTTACTACATAGTTAAATGAATGAATGAATAAACACTTTATTGCACTAACCACATAAATATATATAATTGGATTGTACAGTATCGAATATAAAAATTAGTACAAAGGCGGACTTAAAAAAATCTTTTAGAGGAATTATAGTTGTGGTATTTTAGGAAATTCCGAACTATGTCCTAAGATATTAAGACACCCTATTTCTCCTTACATAACCCTTCAATCAAATTACATATACTTTCTAGATTTCAGCTCTAACTCGGTGGTTTGCAAACAAATTGCTGTCGAATCGAGTAATTTTGCTGGTGAGATTGGGTTCGCCCACGGAAATCTATTTAGTAAGTGTTGGTCGGCATGAACGTGTATAACTACTTAATAAATCCGGTGTTGTGTAATGTAGATCATTACTAACTATATTTATTTGGCAGTAATCAATGCCAAGGTTCGTTGAGTAAGGCTGGGTACTTACTATATGTAGTGAGAACAAGAATATGGTGAACTATAATAGTACCTATTAGCGAAATTATACTTTTTTTAAACTTAGCATATTTATACTTTATTTATTTATATTTTTACTTTAATGATTTTTTACCTTAATACATATTTATTTGAATTTCATACAAGCTATATGTAAAAAAAAACTACAAACTAAAATAACTAATATTAATAAAATTAAAACTAAACCTTAAATTACTAAAATAATAAATAAAACTTTAAAATCTAAAAATTGGTGTTCTTGCGGCATGGTGCCAAGAACCCCAGCTGCATTCCCGCGCTGAATAGCGACTGCTATTCTCTGCATATATATAGTTTTTAAATCAATATGAAAAAGAAGTCGTAATAGTGTGCTTGATGATAAGATGTGTTGTTATAACAATAAATTTAGTATTAACGTTACAGGCTGATTACTGTATTAATATAGATAACTGTTCGGTTCAATTGCGTTGATTTTTCTCTCATTCATGCGTTATCGCTATTCACATAAAAGAGGTTTATATATTTTTTAGTGTGAAGACAGTTAATAAAAAAAAACTTGCCTTAATAACAACAGTTTTCATTGATATGCACTTAGCAAGTTACGTTCTTACCAAATATACTAGTTCATGCATACTATTTAATGCCGACTGGCATCTACCCACCCATTAGCCTACTACTAAGTCCCAGCAAGCTTGTTATGTTATTTTCCATTGAACTTCATTTATATAATCAAATAATCTAGGCTACTTAACGACAAAAACAGCCCGTATTAGGTACCAATGTTTTTTAGAAACAACATTGACATTAAATGTTCTCTTCTTCAGTAGGAACATACACTAGGTAATAGCATCTAAGAAGAAGGAAAAAGTAAGATTCTTATTTATTGCGCACAGACTGAGTGCTCTCGCATGACTAAAAGTACAAGAAACATAGAAACTATTTATGTTAATAACAGATGGTAGTGTTTATGCATATAAACTATTCAGAAATGATAAAATGGTTGGCAAATAGTCTCACAATCAAGTACCCAGCGACTAGTTAAGGATTCAACCGGGAAATAGTTAAGATGAGAGAGAGAGCAAGAGAGAGGTTTGCTTTATTCTTTATAATCTACTTGAGTATAAAGAATAAGGCACACCTCTCCTACACCTTGCTGAGCAGTTAAGGTGGCAGACGTAATAAATAAAATGCTTTCATTACTAATAATTATTTTTGATAGCCTCATCGGTGTGCGCACGGCTTTAATCTGCGAAAAAGTCATTTATACGAAATGTTTTCATAGGCCTTGTCGCATATGGCAGTTGGTAAATTAAAATATATGCTAATCTTAGTGATAGATAACTATGTTGCGGTTAGTAAAGCTTACATCGATCAAGATTGAATAGGCGGCAACATTGATGCTTATAAAGATAAGGCTATGCAGGGTCACAGTAATTTACTAGCGTCATTTGTCTAAACGTAATTTTTACATATGGGTATACATATAATGTTAAAATTTACAATGTACATAGTTTCCTTGTGACATGTTTAATTTTGATATATGACTACGGAAATTTAATCACGCCCAGGTCCCCCAGTCATAATGGGGTGAAATATATTATGTAACGAAAAAAAAAACGGATTTATCTTATACCGTGGGCAATTTAAATGACTTCAAGAGTAAAGAAAAAAATTATAGAGTAACATTAAACCAGAGAACAAATAGTTTTATTTTTAAAGTTGTTTTACGTTATTATCTATGCTGTTCTTGGATGAAGTATTATTTTCATAGTTGACCTCCTATATACCCGCTATAGTGAGGATTCAGTTTTTATGAATAAGACTGTTAGCCTTTAAATACCACACCTGTTCACTAAAAATTTGTAGAATTAGCTTCTCATTAGCAACATCTGCTTTCTAATCGTGTTAATCGGCTTCTTGAAACAAATGCGATTAGTGGACGATACATCGACTTCGCTTGAATCAAAGCGCGGAACTTTTTGCTGGACCTCCTGATGTCTTCAAATACGATTGGATTTAAAGAAATAAACAACTATAAATTTAATTTTAGCAATGTAATTTGGAAAATCATAATTTTTCCTTCTTCGCCTAAAGTAGAGCATGCGCTACAAAGAATTTGGAATCGCGCGCGGTCTCCGAGGCAATTTATTTTTAATCTATGATGCGCGACAAACAAACATGTAAGTAATAAAATAAATTATAATAGCAACTAAAACTTTTCAATACTCACTTGAAAATTGGGCATTGGATCTCTCAATTTATCATACAGGTTGATAAATTAATACATAACTACGCGTAATAAATCTTATGTTGCAAAATTATACATTTCCTATGCCTCTGATCTGATCAAACTAATCTCAAATCAAGTCTAGTCCAAGGGATTGAAACCAGCCATAGATTAGTAAATGCAAGAATGCTGAATACATATTGGAATCAGCTGGGCTGGGTGCGCGACATACTATTAATTGCAACTGTTTGTACTTAGGTACTTTACAGTAAATTTACTTTTTAAACACCCGAGGCCGGGTTAAAAAAGTATAAATATAAAGTTTTACAATTTTCTGCCACATGATTGATGTTTGTTAGATTCAATAGTTGTCAATACCCAAAACCTTTTATTAAACATACCTACCTACGTCAACAAATTATGTAGAAATTATGCCATTGTAATTAGATCCATAATAAGTAACCATAAAGCTACAAATCTTCTTCACACATAATTTAACAGATTTATAGATAGATATTTTATAGTAATAAATTTTCATCTTAAAATTTAGTGCACGTACTGTATATCCATGTTGTGATATTATCTAAAATATTTTAGAAATACATTTAAAATAAAAGTTTATATTTGTCTCACATCATTCATCAACATCATGAATGAAACTGCTTACGAAGTCAAAATAAATATATTTTGAGACACTGTCAAGATATTAATTAAGCTTTATCGCAAATTGTTGGACCCATTGACTGATGTTTCAGAGAGATTAACTCATTTGAAATTGAGAATAGATAAAAAGATGGCAACACTGTCCATTGTTAAAAGTTTTAATTTGATATTAATATGCTCGGCGTCAGATCGGATGTCCAATTAACAAAATCATTAAATTAAAGTTCGAGTCAAATATGTTTCATATTATTATGTTCTAGTTATAATATTATTAATTTACGAGATTTTATTAATAACTACATAATAATAACTTTATTTAAGACAACATAGGCCCACTTAGTAATAGATACTTATTCTATGTTAGTATGTGTTAGTAGTGTAACTTATAAAGCAAATCCTAACATACCTAATACACTTTCGCAGACAGTAAACGAAATAACAATAGGATAGGTAACAGTAAATTGTTATCTACGTCGAGAGGCATTACTGCCAGTGAAAGTGTTAAATTATAAGGCATCTAAGACTACTGTTCAATTAGCAAATGGAACTACCCCATGAGGTAATAAAGGAGTCACTACCACTACTTAGATATCTTCGTACTAGCTATTATCTCTTCTGTGCTCTACATGCCTAGCTTGTTAACTTCGCGTGAAAATTCATAAACTTGCCAGTTACACGAATAAAACAGTTAAATACCGGTTTTGATCATTGGTAGCATAACTCCTCCTATATCATGTTTCTTTAATTGCTCCAGATAGTTGGTACCAAAGGTTGTTACTCATATTAACCTTTATTCGCCTTATAAATCCAATAGAGCAATAATTGCCTTCACGAAGTATTTTACTACTTGTAAATGGTAGGAAGCGGCGCTGACGCTAGCATTTACTGCCTTACAAGCTTGTTTCCTTATAAATGGCAATGCATGAAACCATTTTATGGGTGGTTTGTTTAAAAGCTTTTATTTTAAAAGGCACTAATTCGATTTCATTTATTCTTTCCTCAACCCAGATTGTCTGGTTTGATCGGCCATTAAACTTTCAGACAATGCATATACCTATTGCATTTTACAGTTTAAATCCATATTGTATATCATCGACCACCCCAAGGTAACATTTAACGAACAAAAAATGCAATACTAGTATGATTGTCACATAATATTCACATGGTATTGATCGATTCGTTTTTTTAGTATACCTTCCATCTGTCTACTAGCGGCTAGTGCAAATAGGACAATATAAATGTATTTTGTATTTTGTAGCCATTGTTTCTGTACATAAAGATGTACATAAATATTTAAGAAGTAACTCGAGCAAATACTTGTATGGTATTGAGTGATGGTAACAAAAAGAAAGGTAGTGTCTAGCACGAGCGGACTTCTCCTTTGTGCATCAATGACTGTCCGAATAAAGGCTTAAATTCAATGCTAATCAGGGAATCAAGCTCGTATATTGCTCATTTGGTAAGATTTCAAATGGCTAGAAAGGAATTCCATGGTTTTATTCATACGCAACTTGGGTATTCCTGAACGGTAGAAGGTATATAGGTATTTACCTACATAGCTTCGAGACTTCAATTAAAGACTTATTTGCATAGGCTTACCTGTAAATTATTTTTTAATAATGAGCTAGACAACGATAAGAAGCTGGGAGGCTGTGTAATAAAGTCGCAAGCTAAAGATACAACGGGGAAAAACGCTCGGATGACGAAAAAGCCCTTCAACTCTTGAGAGAAGAATATTGATCACCTACTTACAACATACTTTGTATTTAGTATCTACAGATCAAAAATTGCCGTAAAAATACTTTAATAATTTCACTCATCGTAAATATCAATGAAAGAATAGGTGCTTACTTATCTGATATCTAGTAACTGCCTTATGAAGTATTTATAAAAGGACATTTCATTGTTAAAGTATTTGTAAATACATGAGATTTTGAAATTATCGATTTACACGAATACGAACGTACGTGACAACTGTTTTAAAAACTATATTATGTTTATGTTGGATTTTCATAATAGTTTATTTCGGACCTTATTGCATTCCAGTGTCGGCTTCAGTCCCGATTAGGAAACCCGTCAACGCGGCTAGCTTCGGTAATTCTGTCGCGTGCCTGTGAGGAGTAAAGTGACCATACTTTTTGTATGTGCGAGTATTACTAGGAAAACTACAATACAACGAACTCTCAACATGGCATATGCAGCATTTATTGAAAATAATTTAAAATCCCTTTGTGACCACGTCTATAAATATGTGTTATTGACAAAAGAAAATAACACAATGAGTACGTATTATTTATGACATCACAACTTCACAACTAATCGATACCTACTATCTATACTAATATTATAAAGAGGTAAGATTTTGAATCAGAATTCTGTATTCTTGTGTGTATGTTTGTAATGATTAAACTCAAAAATTACTGTGCCGATTTCAAAAATTCTTTCACCATTGGCTATGGCCACGGGTGAAGCCGGAGTGGACTGCTAGTATTATATATGCGAAAGTGAGTTTGTTTGTTGGTTTGTTTTTACGCTTTCAAGCTCTACTTACTGGATTAATCTTCCTGAAATTTTGGTGGTTTATGACTATCTTGATAAAAGGTGATTTTTTTATTATTAAACGTACGTCTCTACATACGTATGTAAATAAATATTTAAGCACATACCCTTCCGATATCCGGAATCACTTTACATTTATTTGAATCTGAAGTAAAGCCCAACCTTACTACATCGGTTTGAAGCCCAAATAAAACTAGTATAATAACTTAGTACTCGTATATCATTTCGCAAAAGGATTAGGAAGTATTTTGTCGGTATTATCTACTTGCTTGCACGCAATATTCATAACCTTCATGTTGGTAATCTAAGGTAATTGATTAACTATTCTATTATTAGGTCTAGGGGATTCAGTATTAATGAGCATATAAGTACTTACTTACAGTTTATAGCCATTTTAATTCGACAAGATGAAGTATCAAAGCGATTGCTTTAACCCTCAACCACGGGTAACTATTGGTTTCTATAGTGACATGATATTAATAAATGTTTTATATTAATTAAGTTATTTAATTAACCTTTATTACATGAAATACAATGTATCGCACAATAGGCGGAATTTGAATAAGCATTGCCTAAAAGACAATTCGTATTTTCCAATATTTTTATTAAGGAAATTTAGGTATGCCAAATGAAAATTAATTAAACACTCATCAAATCGCTTGCAGCTTAATCTATATGTTGAATATTTCATTTGTGTTTTACTTTTAGTTACATGAAAAATAATAGAGAATCTTCGGATTGCAGACTGCTGGCTAGCGTTAGTTTTTGGAAAAATATTAAACTTACCATATTCTATATCTCTAGATACTTACTTAATACATATTTCTGATGATGATTCCTTATAAATTTACATCATTTAAAATACACAAAATTAGAGTTACGTTGTGCTGATCATATTCTGTACTTATTGACTTTTAGACCGATTAAATTAAAAATATATATTTTTTTTTACTTTTTTTTACTTTTGATCGAATATCCCGGAATTCCCTCTGGAAAATATACGTCACGGAACAAGTTGGTCTCCCTTGAAGAAGAATCCATTATAAACACCTGTCTTAAAATAGACACAAGGCTGTGGTCACACATAAGCACTAGAGAACTTGCTCCTTGATTTTTAATAGCTCAATGTACAGGTGCATTCGATGAATATAATTTTCTTATGCTCAAAATTCCAAGTTTCTTGTTCGGTTACTATGAGCATATGGTGATAGGTATTTCTTTGTTGCAATGCAATACTCATAGACATCACTTTAAAGTTGTTACTTATCTTATTAATGCGGTTTGAATATGAGTGGATATTTAAATTCATTCATTTCGAGTAGGTGTCACGTCCAATCGACCATGCACACCCTGGTGTCAGAGTTCTTGGGAACCGCCTCTCAGCCTCGACCGGCGGGACCAACATAACGTGCCTTCCGAAGCACGGAATCATATTATCAGACAATCAGGTGATTCAAGCCTGCAATGTCTTAACCAAACTGGAAACAACTAAATAAAGTATGGCTAGCCGTGGGAATTACCAACAACCCATGACCCCTGGGTCCACAATTAAATAAGGTCTAATAAAGATTTATCACTCTATGATACTAATTTTCCACAAACAGGGGTAACACCAAGCTTTTCTCCTAGTATTATAAGTGTCTGACGTTCAATACCTAACATAATACCTAAAATAAACATATGAAATTAACTTATCAAGGTGTTCTATTGTAGCAAGCATACTATGTATATAATCATATCCATACTAATATTATAAATGCGAAAGTCTGTCTGTCTTTTACGGCTGAACCGCTTTGGCTAGTCCAATTTTTTACAAAGATGTCTTATTCGAAAACCATTTCGAGAAATAGGCTTAGTAAACAGTTTGCCATAATCAGCTTTTATATTAAGCAAGTATTTTTTGAGATAATGACAAAAAACCAAATGACCTTCATTTTCACAAATTTACTACAAGGTCAAATAAATTGTACGACCCGCCGAGCCCGCTTACATACGTAAGCGGCTTTCTCAATTTTGTTCTGTAAGTTGGCAGTATAGGGATTATATACTCTTTGCTTGGAAGTATTGCAAGCACAAGCCAGTCAAATCGTCACAATCTGTCATTGTCATATTTTTATTCTTGTAAAAATAACTTAAATACTTTGTTTCGACGCGGTATGACGTCATCGCTGTATGTATCTTTAAAATTAAATAAAGGATATTTACAATTTCAAGAATTTTTTCTTTCAAATCGTATCTCTAAAATGGTCTATTTTATCGAAAAAACACATACAAAAATCACTATTATATTTTTTTGGACTAGCCAAATTTGTTATGGATATAGGTAGTTAAAAAGACTGGAGCTCAAACACTTTTTGGAACGATATAACCGAATACCATGTGGGCAGAGCCGCGGGCAACAGCTTGTATTGTAATGAAGTATCAAAGTATTATGTATCACGTGGTATGAATAGCCCTTAATAAAATTATTGGGCAAATAAGATTTATTTACATACTCTCATAAGAAAGGAAGATGATACTATAATACTAAATTTTGTTAGTCTGTTGAATTGTAAATCATATTTAAAGACAGATAGGTACTTGACTATCTCAAAAATATAGAGACCTGATAATACTTTACATACTAGTTAGCCAATACAGAAAACGAGTGGACACGATTACCAACTGAGAAATATCAACAAGAGATAAATACTTAGTTAAAACATTATAAAATTAAGCTAAAAGAAACCTTTTAAAATTCAGTGGTAATAAAAAAACTGAAAAAAAAAAAAATTGAATAAAGAGAAGTAGAGAATTTAATTTGGTAAACGATCTCATTACTTATCTGAGTACCTACTTATTACTTAATCGTAGCTTGAGTATTTCTTAAATGGACTTTTGCTATTCTTTGTCTATAGGCGTTAGTTAACTGACATGACCATAAATAGTGGTTTTATAAAACTGATACACAATATACACTAACAAGCGCTTAGATTTTAATGAAAATAAAACATTCTTAATTGCTATTGGGCAAAGTTATACTGTAATAAAGCTAATGTGCTATAAACAATAAGTTAATTTGACTGTAGGTAGATTACTATTACAAAACTTTACGAGCCTTAAGCGTTTTATCCAATTAGCTAAGAACTTAAGACATTGGAAAATAATAAATAAAGGAAACTCTTTTTCAAAATTACTACTGAAATTAAGGACAGTGGAGAAATTTTGTGTTTGATACAAAGTTTTGGTTGTCCCAATAATAGGTAGATACATTTTTCAAGTCGACCTTTTTCTCAATCGTTAGGAAGTTTAATCATTGGATATCCTACGTGAACACTACAAACTAAGATGAGATATAGCAGTTCCATTAAAAAAATTAAAACAAGTTTTTTATTAGGAATAGCAGGAGCATCATAACAGTTTACATCATGTAGGTTACTGCAACTATTATTATTTAAATCAGTTTGTTATGTGACTCTCAATTTGTGCAAGGAACTCTAAAAGTTAATCCATTCATATTTCAGCCGGTTCAAGTAATCTTAATGAGTTCATTTCGCGCTGTGTGGTGGACATATTCTGCCTATCTTATTGTTATCACCGTCAGTTTAAATAATCACTTCTTGGTCATTTTACAACTTCATAATATTGGATACTAATGGAATTTTTATGAAATTTTTAATGAAATAATTTAATTAAAGGTTGGTTTTATTTTACTACATTTGACTAAATAAAAAATACGTTTAGATTATAGTCTGAATAACATAATCATTGCAATTTTATTAAAGAATGAAAAGAAATTTTATTTATATTTAACATAAATTTATAAATAAGTAAAATTTTAAGTAATTCATCTGATGAAGCGTAATTGCACCTGGGGCCCAATCAACTTAATTAAGTGGCTAATAAATAATGGCCAATTCAAATTTACATTACTAATACCGTAAAGGGACATGACCAAAATTATGCCACTTTTGTAACGCTACCTTTTTAGCCGAAAGCGATATTTTTATAAGATACATTTAAATGGACAAGAAACAGGAGGGAGTCATAATTTTTCTTTAATTTAATTACTGATAGTGATATACGAACGCCCTGTAAATATTTTATTGAAAGCCTTGTTGTGCGATTTTATATGAAATCAAAATATAATTAAATAAATAAAATACGGCCATTGCGCCTCTTATGATAAAGGATGTTTGTTCTTGTCATTACGATCACTTCGCCTGAAGGTATAAAATGTAGAGAAAGGTAAATGACATAGTCTTCTTCGTCCGAGCGTGTTTCTCGGTCGCATCTTCAGCTTATGCTTCTGAGCCAGAGTATTTGGCGAAACTGGTTATTACAATGGAATTATAAGAAGTACTAGGGCATCGACAATAGGTAGTAGGTACTTAAATATTTTAGTATTATAATATACTACCATGGTGTCTATGGCGACAGTCATTAAAATAAGTGTTATACATAGATTTAAAAAACTTGCCTCGGCCCGCGATTTCCTACTTCTATGGTGTTATATTTTTTATTATAGAATTCTGAGGGAATTAAACTTATAAAAGATACATACACTTTAGAGTTTAAGGTAATCACATGGCTATTTATGTTATTTCTATTTTATGACCAGAAGTTTTAACCACTCTATCTTAATCATCATCATTAAAATCTGTTAAGATAATGCATTATTTGGTACACTAGCACCCCCCAGCACATCTAATTAATTGTATCAAAAAAAAACAAAAGTTACTTATTATGTTCCTATCTATATTAAAGTGAAAACCGATTACACGAAATTTTATATTATGGGTGACTACAAAGAAGATTAGGTATACCTGCTATGCTATATTACATTGCAACAGCTAATTAAGACTACTTATCGAAGAAATCGGCCAATAATAAGCTACTTGTCCATTCACGTACAAGAGTAAACATCGA
Source organism: Apomyelois bistriatella (assembly GCA_947044815.1). Lineage (NCBI taxonomy): Eukaryota > Metazoa > Arthropoda > Insecta > Lepidoptera > Pyralidae > Apomyelois > Apomyelois bistriatella. Next base: position 9,354,572 of record OX345693.1, read on the forward strand.
CTTTGTGACAAAATAAACACGGTTACAGTTAGCTCAGCATTTACACCGGCGCGAACTTTTTATTCAAAATGTCCAGCGATTGATCACAATCCCATCTGGTATTAAAAAAAAATCATAACGTAGTTTGTAACGTAATACATGTTACCTGTATTAAATAAATAAATATTAATAAAAAAAAATATATATATACATAACAATATATAACAATAACTTATAATAAAAAAAATAAACTTACCTAATTTAAACATAAAATTACAACTAACTTAAACCTAAACACTATCTGCAATTGAAAAGCTTAAATAAAACTAAACCTAATATAAAAATCTAAAAACATAAACATCGCAGTTAATTTTCATTGCGACTGTACACTTAACTGGTTTCTTTTGTTCACTTGTATGACGTCACATCGAAGTTTCTAGGCGCCTCACCGCCCGGCGGCCGGCCACACACGCCAGAACGAGCTCTTACCGCACGTACGTACTGCGATGCGCCTTTAGTTAAGAGACATCACGCGGCAAATAAATAACTAATTTTGAAAAATACTATCTGCTGTGCCTGTGCCACATAAATCAATGGCTGTACAAGCTGCCGCAGTATTTGAGTGATACAGCCAAATATTATTTAGACCCCTATTTGGGGTTCAAGATTTGGGGTTTCAAACACCAGCGCTGCTACCCGGGTACTACTAACCACCGGCCGTTCAGAGCTGCTAGCGTCAAGCCACAGCAGAAGCCACGGGAAGTAACCGCTACCAAAGGGAAAAAAAGTGACGGCCTATTTACCCACGACCTATATGTTCATATTATTAAAATCTTATGTTAGTGAAGCTCGGTTTTTCATTTAAAAACCCGGGTCCGCTGCATTGGCGCCTGACGTGGTTTTTTTTAAAAAGGTCATATTTTTTTGCTTTGGTAGTAAGTAGTTAGTGTGTGTGTTTGTGTTTTTTATTTTTGTGATACGTTCCTTCTTTTTATTTTTGGTTGCAATTAGCTAATTTGCGCGTACTTTGGGTTTAAACCTTGTATTTTTTCAATATTACTTGTTGTACTAAAGTACAGTCAGCTACACAAGTCTTTGAATATTTAAATATTTTTATAGTGTGAAATTTTATTTTTTCATTACTGCTTGTTCATATTCTAATGTACAGTCATCAACATAAATGATTTTAAAAATTGTGATATGTGCAAATTAGCTACCATTTAATGCTTATTTTTTTCTTTCTTTTATTTTTCTTCTTTGATTTTTCTTTGTGCTGTATTTTTTTTTCAGTACATATTTAAAAAAAAAAAAATTTTTTTTTTTTGTTGTCAAGTTGGACGTAGTAACTTTAACGCTCCTTGTAACAGAGCCGGGTTATTTGTCCATTAGTAGTTTGCTTTAGTTTTAGAATATAGTTAGATTTATTTTTTACTTTCTTTCAACATTTACCCAAACTATTATTTATATCATTTCATATAGACATAATGGCGTATCATATCAAATTCTTGTCACTGAATAAGGCAGAGTTAGAATACGAAGTAGTCATTAGAGGCGAGACTCCTGCTAGTACAGTCCAGGAATTGCGAAAACAAATATCTAAATTAGCAGCATTGTTCCCTTCTGATGATGTTTTAAACAGTTGTCACAATACTGAAACTGATTTATTAGGTGTTAATGCGGTACTGTCTAAAATATCTTCGGTTTTAGATAGTGATGAATTACCTGATAAAAGTACTTTGTTGCGTACTCAAAATTTATTACATCACGTTTATCATCGTCTTAAACGAATTCAACCGGATGACGCGAGAGAAAAATCAATTCGAGATTCTTCCGTTATAAAATTTAAAGAATATTATAAAAAATATAATTCCATCAAAGATAATGTTGTTGATCTTCTTGACGTTCAAAGCACTGAGCCAGAAACTTCTAATTCTTTTAATATAAAAGTAACATGCGAGCGCGGAATTTCCAACGAAATTACAAAAATTAAATTCGATGGGAAAACTTGCGTGCGTACGTTTATTCAACGTGTTTCTGAATTTTGTAAGGCTAGGAATATAGACGATTCAAAACTTTTAGCTTATTGTACCGAAATTTTTACCGGAAGTGCACTTCACTGGTATAGGGGTATCATGGATGACGTTAAAAACTGGAACGATTTAGTTGTTTTGCTACGGAGGGATTTCGATCGGGCTGATTACGACTATAGGCTCATTTCGGAAATTCGTTCACGTACGCAAGCTGAGTCTGAAAATATAACCATTTACCTTTCAGTAATGACTGGTATGTTCTCCCGTCTCTCAAAACCATTGTCGGAGGAGGAGAGATTGGAAATCATCCTGCATAATATCAGGCCTATCTATACTAGCACTTTAGCAGCCGTTTCTGAGATTAAAGACATAGAATCTTTAAAAGCAATTTGCCGAAATTATGAAAATTTCCAAACTCGCCTTGCTCACTTTCATGAGCCGTCCAAGCCAACAGCTGAGACCTTAGCTCCAGAATTCGCGTTTACTGGTAGTACAAATCAAAACAAATCTTTTCAAAAACTTACTTATAATCAAAACAGAAATAAAACAAATAATACATATTACAGAGACAATTACCACAATAATAAACAGAATCATAAAGACAATCACAATAATAATCATTACAAACAAAATCAATATAACAAAAATTCAAAATACGATAATTTAGATGCTATCAATGATAATTCTAGTACAAAAGGTGACAGGAAGCGTTTCTGTCCTCGTTGCCGCGTAGACACTCACAATCTACGACAGTGTACAGCAAATAAAGATACTATTTTTTGCTTCGTTTGTGGTCGAAAGGACGTCAAGACTCCACAGTGCCCTGACTGTTGCAAAAATAGGCAGTCCTCATCCTATTCAAAAAACTAGGTGACCAGAATTGTGTCAGTCTCCGTAAGAATAATTTTGATGCAGCAGATTGGAATTCTTGGCTTAAAACTGTAAGCAATTTCTTTAAAACTTTTAGGATTGACACAATTCTGAATAAAGCACCAGAAAATGACAATAGACCTTATGTTTCTGTCGATGTTAATGGTTTTAAAATCACCGGTCTTCTAGACTCTGGATCTGGAGTGACAATAATTGGTAATAATGCTCATGTATATTTAGTAGAACGTGGTCTTTTGATGCATAATGATAATAGTATGACGGTGCGAGCCGCGGGTGGTCATTTTTTGCAAAGCATTGGTATTATTCTCTTACCTATTAAGTTTGATAACCAATTCCACGTAGTTAAAGCTTTTGTTATACCATCCGTTACTTCCAATCTCATTCTAGGTGTTGATTTTTGGCGTGACTTTGGCATTTGCCGTAGATATTTGAGCAGTCTAGAATTCACAACATCTAGAGATGTAGAATCAGGCAAGCACTTACACGGATATGACAACTTAGATGATACAAAGCGTCGGTTAGCTGATAACGTAATTGAGCAGTTCAAGGATATTTCATACGAGCGAAAAGGATTAGGAAGAACCAGCCTAATAACACACAATATTGACACTGGCGATGCACAACCGATTCGACAGCGTTATTACCGCATGTCACCGGAAAAGCAACGCATTCTGGTTGAACAAGTCGATGAAATGTTGTCTTTAGACGTCGTCGAGTCCTGTGAGAGCGCATGGTCTTCCCCAGTTCTCCTTGTCACGAAAAAGAATGGACAACCTCGTTTTTGCCTTGATAGTCGCAAATTGAACTCCATCACTAAGCGTGACGCCTATAATCTACCTTACGTCTCAGAGATTCTTGACAATCTTCGCGATGCTCGCTACCTATCCAGTATTGATTTGTCAAAGGCGTTTTGGCAGATCCCAATAGCAGAGAAAGACAGGGATAAAACGGCTTTTTACGTTCCTGGCAGAGGCACTTTACGTTTTAAGAGAACTGCCTTTGGCCTCACTAATGCGCCAGCAACTCAGCAACGACTCGTTGATCTTTTATTTAGAGAGTTTGAGTTGCGAGTATTCTGTTACTTAGATGACGTCATCGTCGTATCGCAAGATTTTGAGAGCCATGTATCCTTATTGTTACGCGTACTCGATAAATTAAAGCATGCAAATCTGACTGTCAATCTTGAGAAATGCACGTTCTTCAGAAATCAACTTAAATACCTTGGCTACGTCGTTGATAGCGATGGACTACGTACCGATCCAGAAAAAGTTGAGGCTATCCTTAATTATCCGACACCTTCTTGTCGCAAGGATCTTAAGCGTTTTCTGGGTACAGCAACTTGGTATCGACGTTTTGTTCCCAATTTTAGTACCGTAGCTGGTCCTCTGAATAAGTTGACTTCTAACAAAAAAGGCGCGCCACCCTTTAAATGGACACCGGAAGCTGATTCTGCCTTCCAGAATCTAAAAGAGGCTTTAATTTCAGCACCAGTACTTTCTTGCCCAAATTACGACCTGCCTTTTGAAGTGCATACAGATGCCTCAAACTATGGTGTCGGAGGTATGTTGACCCAGGTAGTAAATGGTAAGGAGCACCCAATTGCGTATATGAGCAGGTCCTTGTCTCCGGCAGAAAGAAACTACAGCATCACAGAACGTGAGACGTTGGCAGTTATTACCGCTATCGAACACTGGAGGTGTTATTTGGAGAACGGGAAACGTTTCACTGTCTATACAGACCACAGTGCATTAAAATGGTTCCTTTCCCTGAATAATCCCACTGGTAGATTGGCTCGTTGGGGTGTTCGTTTGTCAGCTTTCGACTTTGAAGTTAAACATCGGCGTGGTGTAGATAATGTCATTCCTGACGCCCTCTCAAGAGCTGTTCCTATTAGTGCTATTTCCACATCAAATACTTATAAGGACACGAATGATACGTGGTATAAAGATGTTTATAACGGTGTTCTTAATACACCTCAAATTTTTCCAAATTTTAATATAAAAAACTACTCATTGTACCGTCTGACTAAAAATAAGCATGAGTTAACTTCGGAGTTTTCATGGAAAGAAGTTGTACCTTCTGAACTTCGCGATCAGGTTCTGGAGGAGAATCATAGCGAACCTACGGCAGGTCATTTAGGTGTCTTCAAAACTTACCGCCGTTTGGCTCTGCGCTATTTTTGGCCAGGGATGCATGCTGACGTAGTGAAGTACGTCGGTTCGTGTATGAAATGTCTCGAATATAAGCAGCAAAATCATAAAACTTTAGGAGAAATGGGACGTCCTAAGCAGTGCTCACGTCCATTTCAAATGATTTCGGTTGACCTCGTAGGTCCACTTCCTGTTAGCCGTGCACAAAATAGTTACATTCTAGTCATTACATGTTGTTTTTCAAAATATTGTCTTATTTTTCCGATTAGAAGACCTACGGCAGATGCTGTTGTGAAACTATTAGAAAACCAAGTATTTTTAGTTCACGGTGTGCCACAAACAGTACTTATGGACAATGGAACGCAGTTTATTAGCAATATGACTGATAATTTTTTTAAGAAATATAACGTTCCAAACGTGTTTTACACGCCAAAGTATACGCCACAAATCAATACCGTGGAGAGATATAACAGGACTATTATGACATGCATTTCAACATTCGTAGAAAATGATCATAGAACTTGGGACACTTTCATTCCTAAAGTACAATTTGCAATAAATAGTTCTGTCAATGAGGCTACGGGTTACACTCCCTCATTTTTAGTTTATGGCCGAGAACTTGTTCCTTGCGGCACTCATTTTGTAGATAATGATCTCGGAAACGAGATTTTCTTTTTGCCCCGAGATATTTATGCTGAAAATTTAGGATGTCTATCATCCATATTTGACGAGGTGCAAAAACAATTATGGCACGCTCATGAAAAAAATACCTCACAGTATAATTTGCGCCGTAAACCGGCGGAATTTCAGGTGGGAGATTTTGTCATGAAACGCACGTATGTCCTTAGTGACAAGGACAAATACTTTTGTAAAAAATTAGCTCCAAAATATATGAAATGTAAAATTATAATGAAAAAGTCACCACTTGTCTATGTGTTAGAAAATATGCAAGGAAAGAATATAGGAACCTGGCATATTAAAGATTTAAAATTAGTAAATAGTACTCGTAGTTAATTACTTTGTACAGGTCGTTTTATATTTCGTTACTTACCCTAATAACTATTACCACCATTACTGTGTTTGTCTTGGTTATTTGTCCGTTAAAACAAATACCCTTGGTTAAAATGTAAGCTGCGACAATATTATTTGAAATAATATTGCTGTTGTTTAAATGCGCGATGTATGAATATACTAATAAGAAAGATGATGAGTGAAAGAAAAAACAAATACGTAAGCGCATTTGTTGCGGATTTTATTTTAGGAACAAAATCCTTTCCGTGCCAGGCGGGGTAATGTAACGTAATACATGTTACCTGTATTAAATAAATAAATATTAATAAAAAAAAATATATATATACATAACAATATATAACAATAACTTATAATAAAAAAAATAAACTTACCTAATTTAAACATAAAATTACAACTAACTTAAACCTAAACACTATCTGCAATTGAAAAGCTTAAATAAAACTAAACCTAATATAAAAATCTAAAAACATAAACATCGCAGTTAATTTTCATTGCGACTGTACACTTAACTGGTTTCTTTTGTTCACTTGTATGACGTCACATCGAAGTTTCTAGGCGCCTCACCGCCCGGCGGCCGGCCACACACGCCAGAACGAGCTCTTACCGCACGTACGTACTGCGATGCGCCTTTAGTTAAGAGACATCACGCGGCAAATAAATAACTAATTTTGAAAAATACTATCTGCTGTGCCTGTGCCACATAAATCAATGGCTGTACAAGCTGCCGCAGTATTTGAGTGATACAGCCAAATATTATTTAGACCCCTATTTGGGGTTCAAGATTTGGGGTTTCAAACACCAGCGCTGCTACCCGGGTACTACTAACCACCGGCCGTTCAGAGCTGCTAGCGTCAAGCCACAGCAGAAGCCACGGGAAGTAACCGCTACCAAAGGGAAAAAAAGTGACGGCCTATTTACCCACGACCTATATGTTCATATTATTAAAATCTTATGTTAGTGAAGCTCGGTTTTTCATTTAAAAACCCGGGTCCGCTGCAAGTTCATTTAAGAATTAAGAACAAGAAATTAATAATTTGACTTATAGAATCCAGATAAAATAGATTAACAGTTGTTATTGTTCGCTACCTGAACGAAGGTATTTATATTAACCTTCTAAGTCTAAAATTCAGTTTATCATAACGTAAGAAAACGAAACCCAAAATTCAATGTCATTATTTTCCATACAAGAAGATAGATGACATAAACTCATTCTCGTGTTAGATGTAGAGATCTCTCCCAGTTAATAATTGGTCGAGTTTATCACTACATAGTATAAAATAAAGTCGCTTTCTCTGTACCTTTTTCCCTTTGTATGCTTATATCTTTAAAACTACGCAAAGGATTTTGATGCGGTTTTTTTATAGATAGAGTGATTCAAGAGGAAGGTTTTTATGTCCATGCGAAGCCGGGGCGGGTCGCTAGTTGTAAAATAAAAAAAAAAAACTCTAAAAATTTAGAAAAAAAAGTCAGAAAAATAATATTGCAGCGCAAGTTGTTTTAATTTATGGTATGTGGTAAACGCGATAAAAAAAATAGGAATTAATATGTAGTCCTGAAATTAGTACGAGTTACATTACTTACAGCTTTTAAAAAATAGAAATAAATTGGTGTTAGAATTTTTTGATGGAAATAGTAGAAAGAGAAGTAGTATTTATTACAAACTATGAAGTATATTTTGCTATTTTATGATATAGTTACGACATATGTTCGATATGAAATGACGGCTGCAAGAGTTCATTTGTTTTACGTGGGCACACGTCTCTAGATAAAATCAAGGTACGACCGTATTTGAATAAAATATTTATTACTATGCAGTAGAGTATATTTATTGGCATCTCACGGGATTGCTGCCAATGTGTACTTGGTATACCTCAACAAATATAATTTGACGTAATTACATAAAATTAATTTGGTAATTTTAAAATTTGAAAATTATTGGTGTTGTTTGATTGACCCATTTAAATATACAACTCACTGACGTATTAACAAAATGCTTTTTGCACACATGATATGTAAGTAGTCTATACATATAAAAGTACGTACTCATCACGTGCGGGTGATACCGCAAAGCACAGCTAGTGTTAAAGTATTCTTATGATTGCTTGGCTCTTATTATGGTTCTTCGCACATATCGTTTTAATAAGCCTATCAACTTTTATTTATTTAGATTTAGTATTTTAGGCCTAAAATTGTAGAAAAAACATAAGTTACTTTTCATGTATTATTTTTTGTGTAGGTTCTAATAATTTTAAAAGTACTGTACTAATTACTTAGTTACTGTACTAATTTAGTTAAAATGTGGTATACTTGTGTAAGAACATAGACTTGCGGAGGTATATAACGCATTTTCACACAGTCGCTAGAAACAGTACTACAACACGGGTCACTACAACCTACGGTGTCACAGAGGACTAACCGAGAAATTCGCAATCAAAATTCAGGAGTACGCTTGTATGACAAAATATGTGTTATTATGTTTAATCGCTTCACGGTGGTTGTTCAGCAAAACGTCCGATACCGCCATTACAGCTTGTAAATTATACACTCGATACACCAAAACAGCTGTGTTATTGTTTCCACTATTTTGAATATAACTATTGAAAATTGCAATAATAAAACAAATCAACATAAAACATCGTAAAACAAATACGATGTCTTTTATAAAGCATCGATATCTTTAGAATTTAATTTTTGAAAATCACCAATCATTGACACTTTAAATAAATTATGTGCTTAAATAATTTTGTGCTAATATTTATATGTATGCAAAAATGCATTAGGTGGCATGTAGGTAAATGCTTGGAGAAGTTTTAACCGCTTAATTATTTTTTAATTTATATAAAGTTTTTTATATATTATATAACATTTAAAAACTTACAAAACTTTTATTTTTGTTTATAGTAAGTACATATTTTATATCCATTTGAAATCTCTTTAAGAGCCATCCCGCGTTTTTTAGATTTGTTCATTAAGAACTCATCGGTTAACTCTATTTAAAAAGAATTTCCTCAGAAAATTTTTGATATTCACGATTTTCACGGAAATTCAGAACACCGAGGAGTAATTAAAAAAACGAGGGATTCCTTTTCCCTTCATTGGACGTCGTAGAGGTCGGTTTAGAGGGTTGAGCCACGTGCCTGTCTGTGGGCCAGCAGATGTACCGTGACACCTGCCCTTGCCACTACATCCATCACTCTCTGACCCAAACAAAACATATATACCCATCTCACTCTTGATGTTCTTATTTTCATATAATTTATACAAAGTGACGGTAACTAGAATGGACCTCGCGTCGGTTATAATGACCCTACCTACCTTAGCTGCTTTATTAATTACTTACTGGACTTGCTATAAGAAGCTACCATTGTATATGTATTTCTTAATTTTAGGGTTAAGTCGTGTTTGTTGGATATTTTGCAGACATTTTGAAAAAGGGAGACATTAGGAATACCCGAAATCGAAAAGGGTGATAAGTGTGAAGGAAGCCAGGGAGGTATCTAAGGATCGTATGAATGAATAAACACTTTATTGCACCAATTACATAAATACATCATTGGATTGTACAGGAACGAAGATGAAAATTAGTACAATGGCGGACTCTTATCGCTAATGCAATTTCTTCCAGCCAACCTTAGCCAATGGATCTCTAGTCTCTGCCTACCCCTCCGGGAGACAGGCGTGATGATAAAGTCTGTAGGATATTTAAGATGTTATTTACATTTTATAAATATATATTGGGAGACTTACTGTCAAACGACTGATAGTTCCAGGCAATACGTAGAGATGAAGTAAGTACGTAGACGTAGAGTCATGGGCGCCCTCGAGCTGTGAAATTTTGTATTTACTAAATAAAATTGAATACTTACTTAACCTTTTCTTCTATAGGGGAAAGCTTCTAAATAAAAGTATATAAGTATCTACGTTAAATGTTATCAAGACTTCCTACTTATCTGGGATTAAGGGCAAAAAAAAAACAATTAAACATGACAATGGGTTAAGGATTGCCGAAGCCCCAGGGTTCAAAAGTAATTAGCTTAGGATGCAACCAAAAAAGCGCTATGATGAATAAGAATAGGTTAAGGATCATTTAAAAAATTAGTAATGTGCTAGAAACCTGCCACTATTTACTGCAACGTGTTTCTGGTGCACCATAGGCTGCATTGCTTCGGAGCCTGGGGTCGGCTTAAACATAATGTCTTGTTTATTTTTCCTAATTGGGTAACCAAGACAGATTAAATTTTTAACATTATTTTTATGTCCACACGTTTTCCATGTAAATATTGTGGCTATTGGGAGCCGCTATCTGTTGGAAAGAGGTGTAAGCATGTAGAGGCCAGTGTTTTTGTATGTGAGTCGCCTTTTACAACATACAAAAATAGAAGGGATAATTTATTTTAGGAAATTAAGTAGGTAAATTGTATTTTATTCTTAAAGCCCAACTATACACGGCTGACTACGAAATCAGGGACTCAATTCATTTAAGTCTTTGATAGTGTTTAGGGATAGGGTGATGGACAAAACAATGAAAATCAAGCAGATTATCTATACATATTAAATAATCATATGAAATAAAATAATTAAGATAAACTTATTATATCTAAAGTGAACATTTCTCGCAAGTATTGATTATAATTGACATAGAGACATTCTCTAGCTCCTAAGATGAAGGTGATATATCATCCTGATGGACACAAATAATGTAAGTAATTTATCTGTCTCTCGAACAAGTTCGAGTGACATGTGTAGGGACTAACTGGGTATGCCATTTGCAGAAACTTGCCCATACTTTTAATTTGTAAATAATTTTTACGACTTCCGCCCATTCATTTTATTGAACGAAGATTCAGGTCTGTCATAACTTGCGGAGATAATCCGTTTACTTTGTCCGATCCCCGCTTAATCTAAAGTGCGCCGGCGCATTCCGTGCGGCTTTGAGGACTTTGAAGTAATTAATTTTTAATTAGATACACTTTTCTGATTCCAGGTAGCCGAATTGGCAAGTGATCCACTCGTGCCGGTACTGCAAACCCGCTCTTCGTTGCAGGTGCAACTTTTATTCCATTAAAATTTAATACAGATGTCGCGTGCGCCTCTTTTTACATCGCAACGCTCCATTATAATTAAAGAATATTATTTTGTCGTAAAAGTGAACGCATACCGTCGGCCACGCGCCATAATCGCTATTGAATTCAACGGGACTTTCGGCTGTTATGATTATTTCTTTATCAGCTTAAGTCTTTAATAAGAAACGAGTCAGGGTTGATACTCGACTCTTGACTAAAGAAAACGATATTTAGCGTTTAATCAGACAGTTTAAACTGCAGAAAGTGAATATAACATGGACAGGACAGACAGTAATATGATGGGACTTATCTGAACTTCCGTTAGGGATTATTATACTTGAAATATTTCTGGATTGTACGTGAAGGGTATTAAATATTATTCAATTTAGTGTTAGACTAGGAAGTAGGTATACGACTAGCAGCAAAGATACAAATTAGAATTATGAAAATGGAGAGTGTAGAGAAACTATTAAAAACTGCGAAACATATATCACAGATCGACCTCAAAGTTAAGTATATTTTACAATTCATTATAGATCTTATCTACTTAATCAAACAATACTCAGATGAAAAAGCAAATAAAAATGAATTTAACACAAGGCCCTTCACTAAATAAGGTAGAAACTACAAGCAAGATAATTCGATGTCCTTTAAAAAGTTATATAAATATATAGATAAAGTTCCAATTAATAAACGTGTATATTTTTCCAGATGCTTTTATATGGATCAAGAGAAAGAGTGTGTCAAATGAGAGCGTAACTATGCAGTCTTCCTGTTCAAGGCATGAATGAACGTATAAAAAGCCAACTTTTTGAGAGGACTGAATAAATAAACCCCATTTTAGGATCTGGTTTTCCATCAGAATGTATTCTTGGCACGCGCGTATGTGATATGACAGGTAGGTAGTTTTACCTCATACCAATATTTTAATTTGAAAATTGCATTCGTTTCTTGATCAAGAAACCAGTATGAGGGACTCATTACTTCGTGCATTCGCGATATCTGTTTTGTTATTAACGAAATAAAATAAGCAATTAAGGAGCTTTAAGATTTGCTATTTTAATTGGTTATGTTCTTGTTTTTACTTTATGTTTCGATGATCACAGATGAGTTCATATCTGTTCTGTATGAGAAATTAAGATATAGTTAGGCTTTGTTGTTTCTATGTTTGTTTCTTGGTACAGTATTGTAAGAAGTCATTGATTTAGCGTGGAACGGAGCGGCGGGGCACGTATTTCGCCGTGCCGCACCCGCCGCGGGCCCGCTCCGCCCTCCATTGTGCCCCACAATGCGTCGTTCCTCACGCTAACGAGCCCTCCAAGCAAACCAGACACATTTGTAAAAACCGCAATAAGCCTTCCATTTCGGCATATTGTTTTGACATATAATAAATATTTGTGAGATTATACCATGCGGAGATTGCTGGACCGATTTAAAAAGTGATCGCGTTCGTTTTGTACCGCTGATCGGCTATTGTCTTGCTCCCGGTCGGTAGGCGTCCGGCACACGGCCCGGCTGCCCCCTGGTCCGAATTACCCACGGGGGCGATCGGAAGCATATACCAGGTGCCTTTTGAAGCATCCTTAAGATGTTATCAACAGTCAGGTTTAGATAACCGCCGCTGAATTTAAAGAGTTAATTACTGCAAGTTTTTAAATATTCTGCTTGCTAATTATGAAATTAATATCTGTATTTCGACTTTATCAAATTGTTTATCAGAATCAACTTTATTAATCTGCAAAATATCGAATGCTACTACAGATCTCTAATCTTGTATCTGTGAAACAGCTTCTGGATGTCTTTTATTTAGTGTTATGTTTGGATTTCAATCCGGCCACCCAGTATTTACCTAAGCGGTGCTATAAATGTACCTAAGTGCTTATGTTTTGTAAATATATATACATAAATGTAATAATCATTTAAAGTGTCTTCCTATTTACATCTCAAACCGTAAAGATTTGGGGGCAGTTTTCCCCCCAAAGAGGTTCGGCATAATTTTATTGACGGCCATTTGGTTTTAATTAATTGGCTAATACGACTATACTTGATTTCAGCAATCTGTACAATGCTTTTTTATTTGACAGCAATTGCTTACACTTGTATTATGTATACTGGATACAAACAACAAAGCTACTATAGAAAGCCAGTAAACGGATCTGGCACTCTTAAGAAATTACAGCTGGGAACTCGATAATAGCTCTCTTATTTGAGGGATCAGACTAAGGTCTTCTTTTTTCCGTGATATACGAATATTTTTTCATTACAAGGCACTACAAAATAAAACATGAAATGTACATGGATGACTTGTAATTAAAAAAAGACATGATAACAAAAATTCACTCACATATGAGGATTGAAGTAAATCAGTGCAACAGTGCCGCTGAGGCGCCGCCAGCGTATACCACGGGAACATTGCACGTCGGCGAAATTGCAGGGTGTGCAGTAGTTAACACCTCGTAGGTGTCAGAATTGCCATAATTTGCTGGTACGCCGCCGCCAGCGGCTGTCGTCACGTGTTGGTGTTGCCATATAAATACTTTCATTAAAGATACGTGATTTACAATACTTTACCAAAGTAACGCCCTAACGCCGAAGGTGTCGAGATTGTTGTTTGATGCAGCATTTTCGAATTGTATCAGTATAACAATTGCTTAAGATTTTATTATTTTATATTTGAGCAATACAGTACAGAATAAATTAAAAAAAAAATCAATTCAAAGTGTCTTAATAATAAGAAATAGAAAACAAATTATATCAAAAAGAAGACTTGACTAAATAGATTACACAGATCAACATAATCTGAAGCAGATCGGCTACATTCATATAAGATATCACACGCGTAGATGAACACATATTCTATCGGATGGAAAATCTAAATCACAATGAAATAGTCGTTCTTATAAGCTAAAACTCATGGGAATAGGTCGGGGCATTAATTCACTGCGCTTCGTGTGATGGACACGAGCAGTCGTATACATCTCCAGCGGTGTCACACTTCATGTCCGCTTGTCGTGCTCATGAGACTTGCTGCTGAAGAAAAAGGAAATTCCCTTTGGCACTATATAATAAAATGTACCAAGAAGTACTACACGAGTTTTTAGATCTATTGCGTATGTTAACCCTTTCCTCGATACTAAACAAGGCAACGATAGCAGTTTAATTCTTATTCTACGTTGTGGACACTCACAAGGAGTTAAGAAACTAATGAAATGACATGGCCGTGACTTGTTTACTACCGTGCGTCGGAAGGCACGTTGCCGTTGATTTGGCAGCTATCGATAAACGATGCCATCAAGCAGTATGTAAAATCTGTCATTGGCTACAAACAAAGAAGTTCGAAACGCGGGCAATTTTTTTTTTAAATCAATGGCTACAAACAAATGTAATGAATCTTATCCTATCTTGTTTGGGGTCCCAAATCACAGAAAGCACGTCGAACCTTTGGGTTCTTTTGTACATTATCCCATTCCCTACTCACCCACACCGGAATTTCTGAAGATGGACTGCATAAACTTCAGAACATCACCTGGTAAGAAGTGCCTATATTCCTCCAGTTCAGGATACGCTGCTCCAAAGAGGTTCATTCACTTGCTAGCTAGTGAGTCACAGCGGCACAAAATGTGTCTAATGGAGCAGCTTTCGCACAATGTAAAGAAAGTAGAAAACCAATATTCATACACCCTTGACATACTAATTAGTTATGAGTGATGATGACGAGATATTGCTAATGATACTTCACTATTTACACGTCTATATATATATCTTAACACACTTCCTAATATATTTGACTAACGGCTTCGAATGGGCATAAAAACCTTCCTCTTGAATCACTATCTATTAAAAAAACCGCATTAAAATCCGTTGCGTAGTTTTAAAGATTTAAGCATACAAAGGGACATACGGACAGAGAAAGCGACTTTGTTTTATACTATGTAGTGATAGTGATATAAACTTTTTAAGCTCATGTTTGTTGCTTTAGAAAGATTTTTAAAGAGTAAAGATTATATAGGCGAAAGATTGTACGTTTTTTTACTTCTTTAGGTTCAAACGGCTGGGTCAATTCTGTCTTTGGTTACGTGTTAACGTAACCAAAGACACAGGGCACGCGGGTAACATTGCGGGGCTCAGCTAGTTAAAAATAACTTTAGCATTGACATTTATGTAGCCCCTCTTCCCTTTCAGCACTATCCTGAATTGAAACTAATTATCTACTTGTAAACTTAAATTTACACTCTAAATCAAAAATGCATGGATCTTACCATAGGATTAGTATGAAAAAATATTCATGGAGATCTGACCCGGATGGATGGACACTAAGGAAGCAATAAAGTATTTAGCATTGAAATTAACAATGGCGTAAAGTAGTGCCAACGAGAATAAACCAAAAGACGCAATCCAATGTGATCGCAAAGATAATGTTAAACAATTCAACAGAAGGTATCAAGCTACGCATTCTCAGAAACAAATAAAATTACTTATTTTTTACCGAAGGTGTCAAGTCAGGAGATGTGGTGAGTTGACAGAATTAAGGATGTTTAAGGCATTTTAATTAAATTGAATAATATACTTACTCACAACGTGTTACGATAATATCTTTGCTAGTTTTATTTCTCAGTAAGTCAATAAAACTTCTGAAATAATGTTAGTACAACTAGTAAGTCATCAGCCAATTATTTTAAATTGAGCATCACTATGTTTAAACAAAGTCCCAAGTAAGATATAGTCCCGGTCAAATTTGATTCAAGTCTCATTAAGACCCAGGTGGTGAGGTCACTAGTTCTATTGTTTTATTTAGCGTTTCTTTCTAGTACTATTTTAGTGTGCAACAGATGTTAATTAAAAGAAAACAAAGTAAACTTGAAAATAAACAAACCCACTAGTAAATTATTCAACGATTAATGAATTCATTGAAAAGCCGGAGATTTCTGTTGCAAAAGGGAAACAGATTAAATGTCATTCAATCACGGAACGTGCTTTGGAAGCGAATGCCTCCTGATTCTAAGCAGATTAAAGTCGGACTTGTCTGGACGACTACTCAATGCAGCCTCTTATACCCAAGGAGTCATTTATATTTAAAATATTTCCAAAAACTGACGGTAGCCTATGTGAATAATCCCTTTTTGTTTAATCCCAAGCGACCGTATAATAACAGATTTTGTATTATTATAATTACGACTTATGTTTTTGACGTTCACATTCAATTGTATTCTGAAGATGAATAAGAGGATTTCTGCTAACGAGCTCGAGATTTACAAAATTATGTCTTGGAAACCGTTTCAGAAGTAGGTGAGTTTCTTCACACATTAATAAGCATTTTGACTTTAAGATCACCTCAAAGCATTGGCTATAAATTGAGGCAACATCAATATTTTATGACGAGATTAATGCCCATGTTCGTTCGACCATTAGGGCTGCATAATCCCATTGTGTTTTTTATTCAGCTTTGAAACTGAGCTTAAAGCCGCCAAATTGACGTCAACCCGTCGGAAGAGACGCTTAAAAAGTGATGAATTTATTTATAATAATCCCAGCTCATTTAAATTTATTCAACATGCGTGACATCTACGATAGTGTCTCCTTTTATCATATTGAAATGTTTTGATTTTATTTGTAGATCATTAATCAGGTGAGCGGTGGAGCCGGCCATATCAGTGGCTTTCATAATTCAATGGGCATATCAGTTGTTGTCACAATCTCCCGTTTAAGGCTGTTTGAGACATGCGAACCGCTGAGCTCGACCCTAGTTATTGCGTGGTCATCTTTCATATCGCTGAGATCCATTCATGATCCAACGGCGTCCGACGACACACCGCTTAGATTTATGCACTTGTTATATAGCGGCTTCTGTAAATGGACGATTTCTCACTACTCACTGAGACAAGCCTTTGAATTTATTAGGTACTGGGGACACTGGTGACGTACGCAAGTCCCCTTTTGAATGTACCGAGCTTATTGTTTGATTGCTGATTTATGCAGATCGCACTCGTTTTGTTTCACATCGAGGTGAAGCCAGGAAGACATGCTATCAAGAGAAACGCTCTTTCATTGAAAAACATTGGTTAATCGTATTTATAAGTACTTACAAAATGGGAACACTCTAGTGAAGTCTACATCTAAGAAGAAAATTTGATTTGACATTTCTTTTTAGCGGACCTCAGTCTCTCAAGCAATACTGATTTAGATACAACAAAGAATATCTTTTGATCCCGGAAAGAACTCTCTCATTCTTCCGGGATCCAGTACAGGAAGATCGTCCAAGCCTGAAAAGATTTCTGTTCTGTCCTTTTACCTGAAAATATTTTAAATTGAAGATAACCTAATCAGTAACAATTTTCAAAACAATATTATGGTAGAGGACGATTGTGATCAATTAAAGACCAACAATATGCTTGCCGGTGGTACACGTAAGCTTAACACATTATAAGTGACTGGCTTTCGCCCGTGGCTTCGCCCGCGTGAGATTCCCTCGGGAACAGTGCTTTTTCTCTGAATGAAAGGTACTTTATGTCCTTCTCAATACTCCTAGCTACTACTATGCGAAATTTCAGGAAGATTAGTTCAGTAGATAGGGCGTGAAGAGGTAACAAACAATCAAATATACAAACTTGTACTTGTAACAATTATAATTAATGACTTGGATTGATCACCGGCACTACCCTAAAAAGTTTATTGTTTGTGTTTTAACAAGGTTGTTGTTGTTCCCCACTATAATAACAATTTTTTTTAAAGGAAATTGTGATGTAGGAAATATTTGCATAAGATAATAGCGCGGGCAGAGCAGCAAGAAAAACGCTAGTTTCTTAAAAATGTCAAGGTTGAAAGTATCAATACGGAGAAAGTTATAGGGGAACCGAATTATATTTAAAGAATATTATAATAATATAATAATAATAATAATAAATTTATTTATTTTCAAGAGTACATTTTACAAATTCTACAGTTTATTGGTATCTCCTTTTAAGCATAATAATGCCTGTGCCAGGAGACACCGCTCTTCTATTACCGTAACAATTGTAATGTAATTATAAAAGTATAAACGTGCCAAGAAATTCTTAAAACTAAAAGTAACACTATAAACCTATTATAATTATAACCCTATCAGTATGTCTGCCTGTCCTGTTATAGTATGTCTGTCTGTCATTGTAATGTCTGTCTAATTTGTTCGTGTATCACATCACATATTTATATACATTTGTTGACCTATTTTATAAATTTCTCCATTTCCTCATAATTAAAGGATGTAAGCCATTCTTGCATCTTTTCCTTACATGCATCTTTTCCTTACAAAATTTAATAGGTAAAAGATATCAAATGTAGTCATAAAATAACTGAAATGCCACAGCCGTAGCTAATAGATTTTATTCTCTAACATCTAAGATCGCGGCTGTCATTGCTTCCTTTATCACTTTATGAATTACGATCAGCGTCATCTTTTATTAAGTCATAACTTTTGGGCGGAACGAAATGTCGTACAGTCACATATTTTTTATTCAAAATTCTTATCATTTAATTGAACATTCGATTTTATGTTGCTACTATGTTGACCGATCTTCTAATTATCAAGAGGTTATATATTTTTTGAATACCTACTTAGTTTTATGTGTTTGTGTTATTGAATCTTTACTTAATGTAAGGACAAGTAAGGCTTCATCATTAGTTTTATATCAAGTCTGATTATTTGATCCATTAAAGTTGCTACTGAGTAAAAAAGATTGTTTTTGATTTCGATTTAATGTTTCAATCAATGTATGATGATGATGATTTAAGGACCTTCATAAAATAATTTAAATAATCCTTCATACTTAAAAATGTGTCGTTTTAGGGCCATTATTCTGGTACTGCACAATGGGGTCGTAAATCTAAACAAAAAAGCGGTGAAAGTTCTGAAGTACTTAAATTAAATTTGTCTCTGATAAACTGCGTCTTTTATTGCTAAATAAGTGCTGACTCTGAAACAAATTGCTTAGAGAAATCGAATAGTTTTAACATAGGATGAGTTGAAATAAATGAAAATACTGACAGAAAAGTATAACTCATCATTACGATATATCTTAAACCCTTAGATATGACCATAATAAGGCAGTAAGTAATTTAATTATTGGAATTAGCTTCAGAAACTTATGTTTTCTTTGCAAAAATTGACTGTCTGTGACCTGAGATGAGCGTTGCTCTCAGTAGCCAGATGCCATATCACTGTGGCCGAAATCGGTCTGTCCATAAGATTCATCTTATGGACGTAACAGCGTTGTGTTTATGTCCATGACAGTGATGTCAAACGCCAACATTCTCAGTTTCTCACAGAGTATAACACACACCGTTTTATACTTGGTTCCCAAGTTCTCATATGCTAGTTTGCTGCGATACAATAAAAGATTTAAAAAAAAAATATTGCCTCGCGTCCGCGCGCCATTCGAAATTCCTTGGATACAATATATTATTTGTTGACAGTGCCTTATCAAAATTATGATATTCCATCATATCGCTAATAAGTCCAGAGTATTGTGTGTAAAAAATGCCAATAATTTAATCAATAGATATTTTTCTGTAACCTATGTAATTTGTTCACCGTTTTACTTTTATGGATCTGAGTAGAAAATTAAAAGACGCTTCTTTAATGAATATTAATTAGCATTGAATCTATGTCGAATAAAAGCATTAAGGTTTCAGACATACTCCATCTATTTACAATTTCTATTGTGATGTCATGAAATCAAACATTTGCGCAAATATATTTTAACTTATTTCGTCTTAATATTTGCTTTACCATATTGATTACTTTTTGAAGTTAAAAAATATAGAAAATACTTGTCAACATACCTACCTCTTTACAGGGTACCTATACTTATGACAATCGCAGCATTTTTGTTATGGCCGTTTACGTGTCGTAATGCCTCTTGAAAAAAAAATATGTGAAAATCGCTACAATTAGACAAGAGGTAAAAGTTATGTTATTCTCTTAATTGATTTGAAGTTGGGAATCACACGGTTGCGAATAGCGACGATAATCCACACCTATTAGCATTTATGACATTAATTGGTATGTTAGTTAACTATGACAAAAACGTCTATTTGGAGAAAATGTAAGACACAGAATACTTTAAATAATTTATAGTGTGACTCACTATTGTAATATATTGGATAATTCTTAAGTGCAATATGCCGACGATTGACGTCATCAGCCGCCGGCCTGACATCTACTTGAAGGTTTATTTAATCAAGAGCGGTACCAGAGCCTCACACCCTCAGGCCTGGCAATCCTGCCGTCTCAATCTCCACTGCCTCCGTACAATCGCGTATTGTCCGCGGGTGATAGAGATTATTAAATCACAAAACGCTGATAGTACGGAAACAAAGCAAGTTTTTATTAAGTTTTTGATTGTTATAATTCTGTAGGAGTATAGGTAAAAAAAAGCTGTATTTTAAAGTTTTATTTAATAAAAAATTGTGCATATATTAACAGGACATAATAAAAAGTATCACTTTAACATCGCGAGTACAAATGTTTATGTAAAATTTTGAAGAGAAGCAAAACATCTTTCATTATATTGCGCATTTAAATTGAAATAATTAAAGCAAAAAATTAATAAACAACTTATAATTGGAAGTGATTGCATTAGGGATAAGTCCGCCTTTGTAATCTAGAGGTAGTTTAAAATAATTATGTATACATTTAGTTTGGTGCAATAAAGAGTTTTTCTATTCTATTCTTATAAAAATCTTGTATTATTTTATATTATTTTATCAATGCATTATATATTCTCTATATTCATTCTGTTAAAATTATATTTATAATGATAAAATACTTTTATTGTTTGAAAAAAGAACACTATGCAAACATTCAAATTTCTTTACTTTCTATGTTTTATGATTTAATGAAAGTTCTTCACGGTTGTCCTCGAATTACATTGTTCGAATCAGTAGTTGTTTTACTGTTTGCGCACAATCACGGCTTGTAGGAGTTCATTTCAACGGTGTATTTCTTTGTAATTTCGATTTGTACTTATATTACTTTTTGCATTCACGTAGAATGATATGCCCCGGAAAAGATTAAATGGTAAAATTAAAATTAAATTGGTTTTATAATGCTATTTTTGTAAGTAGTTTGAATTAAAAGACTACCGAAACAACTGTCTAAGGTGGTCGATATGAAATATTGAAGTTTATACAAAAAAAACTCTCATTGTGTGTGAATATTATTGCTGGAGTGGATGGATATTGATTTAAAAAAATTAACAATGCAATAAATCTAACATGAAATGCAGTAAAATAAACAAGAAGAATAAGCGTCTCTCAATTTCAGTTGTACACTGAATATTTAAAATTAATAAAAATAAAAATATAAAAAACAATTCGATTATAAACTAAAGGGTGCAACGATTGTTGTAGATGACCTTATTATATACATAAAAGTTAATCAGTTTCATGCCATTTCTTTTTCATTTATGAAAATGACATTCGAATGTCTCAATCCCTGTACGGTTTCGGATCAAAGAAAAGGATTCGCCATTGTTGTTCAATGCCTAAAGGGTATGTTTCCCTCTGAGGGTTGTATAAAATTTGTATAACAAATTAGGGGCGTGGTGGGAATCCGTCACAGTGGCGGGCAATGCGTGGGGGCTAGCCGGGTGGCCAGGACTCATGGCACTATACCCTCACGAGATAAATACTGGTAATATGTATGTGGACTTCTGCATGTTAAAATTAATCTTTGCTATGATGAATTGTTTCAGAGTAGCTTTGGGCAATGCTGCATCGTTAGTGGCCGTTTTGTCATTTGACGATGAAGACTGGTCGTCAGGCTACCTCTATAATTATGATATACTTTAATTTATTTCTGTCTCTCTTGTTTACTTATTCCATTTATAGGTAAAACAGCAGTCTGCTATTTTTAAGTCAAAATGTAATAATGGTCACCAAATATGTTTTATTAGCTTAATTTGATATGATTTCATTCAGATTTTTCATAAGAGTAATAATATCTATTGTCTTAGTGTCTATAGATAAGTTTTAATGGTTTTATGATAAATATTGCTCTTATTTATCATACATTGCTGACATGATGGCGAAGAAAAGCATGAATAAACTTAAAGAAAAAAACCAAAAATCAAACCACGAACGGCACGTGCGATTAAGAATAAATGAAACAACCCTAATATTGCTTGTTTTTAGCCAAATTTAAATAACAAACAAACAACTACTAAACGCTGTTCTCACCAGTTGTTAGTTAGTATCCGATTTGCTAATAACATGCATTTGTTAAGTGGCTCTCAGCGAGCCGAGAAGCCTGGCACCTTCCAGACCCGACTCTGGTATTAAGCTATTACTTATCCTGTGGTTTTTGACTAACAAATAAACGTAAACGACTGTTTTAACTGCCGAATAGTTTTGATACTTGCATAATATTTTTGCTGAATAATTTTGTACTATGTACTATCTATTATTTTATAAGTAACTAGCTGACCCGGCAGACGTTGTCCTGCCCTTTTTCTACCTCTACCCTACCCAACACCTACCCTACACCTACCTCACACCTACCCTACATCTACCCTACACCTGCCGCACACCTACCGTACACCTACCGTACCCTACACCTACCGTACACCTACCCTACACCCTAGTTACAGCCCACGGACATTTTGTATGGGAAAATGTTTTCTTTTATTTTTATTTTTTTCATCTTTTCCCAATGTTTTTAAGATGTATTCTGCTGTTCGGGGCGGAGACAAATCCAACGAATCAATAACCATGAAAATTGGTTCAGCAGATCTCGAGTTATAAGTATTGTAACAAACCCGTCTTTGTTTTACATATATAGATTTCATAAAATGAATTTTCTAGTAGTAAGGCCAGTGAAAATTGACGGTAGATAAGGAAATGACAAAAACTGAGTCAAACTAAAAAAAAAAGTGCGTTAGGCGATCTAAAAATTGGACATGAGTATGAGATGAATGATGATATGATATCTAATCAAAGTAAAAAAAAAAAAGATTCTTTTTATTATTTACAGATTTCCAACAGCAACGATTCATACAGACGTTTCTCGCTTCCAATTCAATTTATTATTTTCATCCATTCCTCCACTTACAAGTAAATTTCATAACAGCTCTTTTAATTTAGCGAGGAGTCAGGAGACAGTCATAACGAAATCAAATCAAAGTCATTAAACCTACTTATTCTATGGCTACGCAAAAGAGTAAACTGGTCAAGCCCTCTGCCTAACTTGACTAGATATGACTGCCTTGACTTTAATTTTGAATAATGAAGAACATTCAAATAAAACTTGATACTGGCCAAAATAAGCTTTAAGTTTGATCGCCAAACTGTGGATTTATTCCACGTGAACTTTTAAATGTGACAAATGGAAACCCAATAATCAAAACAAAACAAGACAAAAAATGAGTCAATTGTCAAATTTTACTTATTTATTTGTATTTGCTTCATAAAATAGGTGAAATTCGACTTCGAATATGATAAAGATCAAAACTAATTCTTCTCATGTGAATCAAGTTCAGTTTGATCCAGATATGCAAATGCCTGTTTGTTTTATCCAAAGTAAAACAGTATTAATTTAGCAGATCGCCGAGATGATCCCACCCGAAATGGATGCATCATTTGCTATTCAAATAGCCGCAGGTATTTCTAGATTGAATCTTAGATTGAATCTTTACTTTCGTGAAGTATCTTTGATGATATACTTCGGTAGATAATATTTTTCTAATTTAACTCCTATGATCAGTACATTACCCCGGTTGCATACGATGTCATAAGGCATCGGAGACCTGGATTTATTAAAATGCAATGTCTTATTTTTTTTCCCCTTCATGTGTCCTAGAATGACATGTCTTAAGTTATAAGATTCACTATAATTTTATTGACCAACCGTATTGTCTTACGACAACTATTCTTGTGATCTTCGTTGGTGGTTGGCACTTTTTAACAAATATAGGACTTTTTTTGCATATGCTTATAGGTGCGCGCTAATAACATACAACTTTTAAATTGTGAACCTATGTTACCTATTTATGCGTTTATTTCAACAAAAATAAATCAAATCCGATAATGATGATGTAGAAACAATACTAAATTAGTTCTGGTCGTAATCCGCGTTGGTTTTGGATCATTTTAATTAAGATCGTCTACACCGCTGCTGATTTACGGCTCTGAGGTTGTAATTGGCGGTTATTTAACTCGAAGGTAGTTAAAGTCGTACAGTACTGTTTGTATAGCGAACAATTTTAAGTCACCAATCCACTGTTGGAACATGCTATGGATGAGTACGATTTATTGTATGCTAGCTTTGCTCAGCGATATATAAACTCTTCCGATTTATCATAAACAAGCTGTTACTAAGTACTTACTAAGTTACTAAATATACGTACTATATAGCCTTCTACCTTCCCTAAAAATCAGACTACTGTAATTCTTGAAGAAAAATTTTTCAAATCCGACCTGTACATTGGAAGATAAAAGCATTTAAATAAAAAAAAAATACATTAGTGTAGTTTTTAAATATATCGAAGTTTCATAACTGTGCAGGCAAGGATATAGCAATAAAAGTAGTCTTTGCTTATTATGTTCTATATAGCTATGGAAAAGAGTTCTATTAAATCCTTAGCTGCACTAATTGGTTGACTGATTTGATGTGTTCTCCATATTTTGAAATTTAAACGAATTCTTGGGAGAAAGGAATTTGCTTCGCTAAAAAGTCACTGTTTATTTACGTCGTCGATTCGAATTTATTTTTAAAGATGCAACATCATCATTATTCGGGAATGTGTTTGATCAAAAAAGTATTTTATTTAGTTTACTGAGAGCTAAAGAATGTTAAACATTTCTTACATTATTATTTCATAAATGCTGAAGCCGGATCAGCTAGTTTTGTCAACGAAAAAGATCCATGTGCAATATTTAAGGATTTATGTAGAATTCTTTGTCTTAATTTATTTGATATTAAAAAATGAAGGATGTGTTCGATTTCGTAAATTACAGATATCGGTACCCGACATCGGTTCACTGCTGTTGTGAAATAAGAGCGTGTGAGTTCTGACACTTTAATTTTTACTTGCTCTACCAATACCAATAAAGATGTTTGCGTTCACTGGATAATACGCATATACCATTACCTTTCTATATACCACCGCCATATTCATAAAATTAGATATATTTGAATTTATGCAGCATATTTTAGTTGAAAGCCCATTTTAACAAAAATATTCTTAGCTCCTGTATTTAATGTGAAAGAATGAGACAAAACACATTTCAGTTAAAATACAAACGTTATAACTAACTAAAATTTGAAAGTAGAAGTATCAGTAGCACCCTTATACAAGTCTATTTGTTTTTCGATAGCCTTTTCATATCTTGATACGACACGATTCACACTTTTTATTTATTTCTTCTACGCAACTTCTTGGTCTTACTTCCACTGATCCTCTTTTCCTTACTTTCTATAAAGATAAATCGAAATCAAACATGTTTCATCTATAACAAAATGATAGATTTTAATTACGATGATGATTATAACATGCATTTTTTAAGAAATCCTTCAGATACGATTATTTAAACATTTTATCAGTAGGTGTTGTAAATGGGCTGATTATGTATGGTTTTCCGCGATATCAAAGAGATAATGCGGTTATATAAATACACAAAAAATGTAAGCGCATTTTATAAATATTTAAAATCTTTATTCTCGAACTCGTAGCACCTAATATATTAAATGGAGACGTTTTTACGAGTCCTGATCCCGTAAGATGGGTCCAATGTTAATATAATGAAGTATTAAATGTCAAGTAAGAGCATTTAAAGTCTTTATTCAGAGCGGATAAAAAATGTATGAGTATAAAGTGTCGTATGACGGCGGGTGACAAGGGGATAGGCACAACATTGTGCGCGTGAGCATTCATTATGATGTGTATGACTTTATTACATTGTGAATCATTTATTATTTTTAGACGCTTGAATATTGATATATGAATGGTGATAAAGTCAATTTTATGAATAAAATTTCGAGATTTCAGTAGCAATTTCATTAAGATCAGAGTCATATCAAAAATGGAAACCATAAATGTTTTAAAAATTCAAAATGTGATCCATTGTATGGTTTCCATTTTTGTTTTAGCAGCTCATGCGTGCATTTTATTGTAACGTTTGTCAATTTTAATAATAATATATATCTGATCCTTCCATATTGATCAGTTAAGTACTTATTTTCATACTATTTTTTTCACGAAGAAATTTATTTTTTTATCACGGCATCATCTACATTTTAAATTGTTTAGAAAGTATATGTAGGTGTATGCAGGAAAACCTATGGCTTCAAGTCCGCTATTTAAATTTGTTGTGATGAGGTTAAATAAATAATAAAGTTTTATGTGTAAAATACTCACTTGTCAGGGAATCCATAAATTCAAAACTTCGATATTTTAAATATAATAATAAAACGTACCAAAAATAACCCTATGATATTGTTAAAATTAACATCAACCGTTTCCCGTACCCGCTCACAAATTAAAACGTTCCCAAATGGTTACAAAATGCCATCTTTTATACAGTAATAAATTGTCATGGCACATCAGTGATTACGAGTCGCCACCGAACAGTAGACTTGACCTCCATAACGATAGCAATTTTCGATGGTCCATTTCTCATGAAGTCGAAATATTTTACCATTCAAGACACCTTGGACCACCCTGTACGTAACTCTGAATTCATAATCACATATCAAGGGATTTAGAATTAATAACGCATTATAATCAATTAGATAATGAGCTCAAGAGTCTATAAAAAATCACAATTCAATGACAGTGTAATTTAATTATGGTTTGAAGTATGCCGAAAGATATTAAATTAAAATTTAATGCACTTTCAGTTGATATGGTATGCAGCAACTTACCTAATAATTACTATTGAATTAATTTAAGCTTTGAATTAATTTTGTACTTAGTAATATTTATACAATGTTTTAAAATAGTAAAGTGCAAACTTGAAAACCTTTTCTTCTGACGCAGAATCAATTTTTACAGACTTATTTTATTTTTATTTTACAATTATGTGTAGGTATATGTCATAATGTGTCAATGTTTACACTTTTTAAAAATTAGCAATTAATGACGGGAAACATGAAAAATACTCTGACATAAACAAAAGTATTATTCATAAATTTATATGTATTTAATTTTTTTTTCTTTTTGTATATTGTTTAAAAAATAAATAAATAGGAGGTCTACAATATTTGCATTAACTATAATGTTGTTGGGAAATAATTGAAGATTTTCTTAATTATGTTTTCTTGCCTTCATTCATCAAACGTTCGTTCGTTTCTGTTTTCAAGTTCTTTGTTGTTAAAGCGATACCTTTGCTCCTTAAGGCAGGGTTGAGGCAATATTTCATCAGGTTGCAACATAAATAAAAAAGAATATTTTAGTAAAATCATTTCCCTTAAATGACTCCCTTAATCGCTCGAACGGACATGTTGTGCTACCGACTACCTTAATAACGACCTTATAGCCATAAGTCATCTTAAATGGTTAATTAATAATTAAATTGTACATCTCTGTTTACGAAAATAAACCTATGGCTCGTAGGTTTTACGACAGTTTACTTTTATGAGTTACTAATTGGTTTTAAATTTGCGTCTCTCTGTGGGATGCGCCGCGGATCGTGGGGAACGATAATGGTAATTAAAACAGTTTATAGTTGTATTAAAAACTTTCTAATTCTATTTAAAACCACACACGTGACTAAATAAAAAATATCAAAGTGCTCTTGCTCAGATAGGGTTCCGTAGTCATAAAGTACTTACTTTTATATAAATTATTTTAATACGTGCTTCACATAATAAAATATAGGTAATTAACGATATCTCAAACTTTGTTGTGGTCAAGAAAATAAACTGTTATTTTATTTACAAAAATGTTGTTATGGCATTTAACATTTTTAGGGATTTTAGTAACTTATTAGATTACAGCTTCTTAGTAGAAATCAATGTATCCGATATTTGAGTAATTTTAGACCGTTCGCGTGGTAGACCTCAAATCAGTGGTCTTTGTTGAACGGAACCCTAAAGAGAAATAAAGCTTGAGATTGTCGTATAAACATGTGTACACAATAGATAGGAGACCACTAAAAAGCTAAATGTCAATAGAGGGACATAGTGTTGCACAACAATATGTCATTCTGGGCACTGTCATGCGTGTATAACCTTATTATGTGGATACCCCCGTGGAGGATTGATAGGCAGCACGTCTCTATTAATAGAACACTATTGTATGGAAAAAAACTTTAATCTTGAGTGGTCTATGGTGATATTTATACGTAGGCAAGTATATTTATACAAACATGTGCAAAATGCGGTCGAATAACGCTGTGTTCATAAAAAGTAGGTGACAAACTAGGCGTTTATATTTTTTACCCTACCAGGGTCAAAAGTGTGATATTATTTTTAAATTGAAGCTGATATAATGGCATAAACAGTGAGACGAAAATTGTACATACTGAAATCAAAGTATACACTTGTACTTATACTGTACACTAAAATGTATAAAGCTAAAGCCAAAAAAAGAAATACAGTTTGTAAATATACAAGAAAAATTAATAAATCACACAGATTGAGCATATCATAAAGAAAGTTTGAAACCTAAACTTTGACTTTAGTACTATTATCTGGAATAGATAATAGTACTAAAGTCAGAGATATAGAATACTATATATTTTACTAAGGATAGTGATAAAAAATACTAACTCTACGGCCGGCACTATTTTATAGAATATTTATAATATTTTATAGATAATTTGAAAAAGGCCATTTTCCAGTTTACTCTGTCTGGGGATAAAATCCAAAGCCTTTATATTAGCGGAAATGAGTGTCAACGATTACGCCACTGAGATCGTCAAAAAGTTACCCTTAGTCAGCAGAAAATATTTGTTTAAAATCTGCGACACACACATATTATAGGATAGGCAACATCCGCTGTCGAACGCATCCGGAAAGGTGGCGTCGCGAATAAAGGCGCAGACATAATTCGTCATATTATTCATAAATAAAAATCAGTGCAAGATCGGCAGATGTAAAGGATTGCACACATGCCCGGCAAGGTGCGCTTTCTACAATGTACTGGCTTGTGCCAAACACTTCGCATATCTATGCATCTGTGTGTTACGCATCTTTCTCCTATCTGACCCCTTTCACGTCCGCTTAGAAATGTTTCGACTCAGATCAAGCTATATTGTATTCGATTTGCGATCAAAATTCAAAAATGCATGAATATATTGCAACATATTTATCGCAACGAATCAAGGATACACGATGCTATCATGTAAATCATATCTATGGAACGCCTTCAACCTTGCCATTGACATTTTCGATATTAGGGTTGTAAGGACGGTCAGCGCGTGGCGCGGTCCTTTTGAGACAAGTTTCATTCCAGTTTAGTAATTAAACTTACAACTTTATCGATCAAAGAGTTACCAATACACGACGGACCACCGGGCTCTATCTGCAAGGATTGCATTGAACGGTTTATAAATATAAACTAGTCTTCAGTCGCGTAATGGAACTGTCAGGCGACTGCTCCTTGTCTATAATCCTCCCAATGAGTTTATTACGGGAGCTCTGCCCACTTATATGTAGATTCGATCGACTACACCACAAGCAAATACCGATAACAGTCCATTAATTTTACAAGTTAAAGACTGCAGACACATTTTCATTTGTTCCTTTTAAGTATTTGAGCAGATATAGCGAAGGTAGTGAATACCGATGTATGAAATGAGTGCATAATATTGTTGCAAATATTCTCATCAGGCTGGACATTTTCTTGTCTACTACTCTGCAAATTGTCAGGATTAAATGAGAACAGAATATTAAACGAGCGTCATTTAGTGTAATAGTCGGGGTAAGAAATGAAGAGGCAGGGCCTTAGAGATATCTAATAGTGACCTATCTGTTACATGATGAGGTCTTGTGTGGGTGCTAAAACGCATCATCTGGCTTTATGAAAAACATTTTAGCTATATGTAATTGTATATAAGGTGGACTCAAATCATCTGCAAATATTTTAAGGGTAGATTCGGACCACTATACTGAACAACTTTTCCAAATAAACTTATAATATGAAATTATTTTTTTCACTCTCCAATCCATATTTAACTAGATCAGCTGGTTCTCAATTCGTATGGGAGGTCAAAATTTTATTATCGTATTTCGACATAAGTTTATTTGGAAAAGTTGTTCAGTTTAGTGGTCTGAATCTACCCTTAGAATATTTGCAGTTGATTTGAGTCCATCTTATATATATATGAGCTAAGCTTTTCTAAATTTTTCACATAAGACTGACAAAATAATTACGATCGAAAATATATGATAGATCCGTTTTTTCAGACTAATACTTAAGAGATGCTCAATCAAAATGCATTTCCATTCCAATTTTTACAATGGGCCCCATTCATCTCATTGTTGGTTTCGTTTTAAATTCGCAAAATATACAAGTTACAAAGGTTGTAATTATCGGTTATGGTTCCGTTTGCTCCTTCATGAGGCTTTGTGTGGAAGATGTCTCTATTTTGCGATTTTCTAAGGTGTGGGCTGGCTAAACGTTATTTGACGATCGCATTGTGAGCACGCCCGTGGCGCTATTGTCAAGTGTTTTGTGAGATGTATCACTCCCACAATTTTATTATATTTCGCGAATAACTCGCAGGAAAGAGATTTGAGCCGAAATGATCGATGGGTCTAATATTCGTCTTGGGACTTGGATGTGAATATGTAAGAAATTATTTGACTCGAGGGAAATGAAACAAATTAATTTTAAAATAAGTTATCAAAAAATTGGATCTTTTAAGTATATTATGTATATTAATTAATTAAAATAATAAACTTTTGTTCGTTCCTAACTAAATGAGTAAAATTTCAATCATTTAAAATTATAAGATCATTTCTCAATCAATTATATTTAGCAATAAAATGTTAACATTAAATCTGTAAAAAATACATTTGGTTTTGGTTACCAAAACCAATCACGTAGGAAGAGAATAATGAGTGACGAAAATAGGTATATAAGTATATGAATTACAAGTGGTGATCCTTTGTGATTAACCAACATGTGAAATTGATGAATTTTCATAAGTTAATGTATGAGAATGGATTTCATAATTTTCAGTAATAATAATTGTCTTGACATATTTGAGAAAGTAATAAAAATTTTTTGCCCTGAAACTTAAACAAGTATATTTTTTCATCACCAATATTGTTTGAATGGCAGTAAACTATATAACAGGACCAAGAGCAGGTAGTTCAGCCATAGAAAATCAATGGAACAAAATGTAAGTAATATGAAGTGCTTCTTAGAGGCGACGGAGAGTCTATTAAACTTAGTTTAGCGCCCCTTCAATGGGATGATTGAAGGCTTCAAACAATTCATACCACTGTCTCAATGGCCTGGCCCACATTCCTTGTGTAATCTTTTTAAGGGGACAATACGTTGGACAAAAGGGCTTTTGACAATTGAAGACCGAGTAAAATACTGGCCATTCGTACCAAATTAATGTAACATTTTTTCAGTATTCAGCGAAGGCTTGCCGCCCAGTGTGCAGGTTTGGTTGACCAGCGTAAGGTAACTTTAAAAAAAATATGAGCAGTTACGAGTTTTACGTAAATCGTGAGGGTTCCGAATACTTGTTTTTTATTGTGCTCATAGCGCAAATAGGTTTATCTAGCTGACTAAATAGTAGTATGTAGTATGTTTGTAGTTAGGAATAAGTAAATTTTAAAAAGCGAAAACCAATATAAACTCATATTATACTGTGTTAAACTGTTACAACTAAAATAAATCCTACTATATCTCTCAAGCTAAAGTTAATCGTGTCGTTTGGGCTACAGTATTAGTGCAATACAACAGCATATGATTTTTTTTTATTTACTCAAAAAAAAAAATTAGGGGTCTCTTTTTAAATTCATGACCCAAAACAAAAATTAAGTTTCAATTTTCAACTGTTTCCCTTAACTCTTTAGGTTCAATATCTTTTGTGTTATGATTTCGCGAAAGTATAACGTTTATATTTTTGTTGTAGGTATTTCTATTGGCTACGGTATCTGTTGTTAGGGTAAATACAATGAAAGTCCGTTGTTTAATTTCACTTCGTGTCATAAATTTAGGAGTTCATTATGTGTCGCCGTTGGTTACCACTTGTCCGACCTAACTTGTGTTTAATGAATGTTTGCGTAACTCATTCAATAGACGAGAACAGCTGACTTAATGGCGCCATGGTCTTTCAAACTTTGTAAATATATTTTTATATACATAGATACATAAGTAAGTGGATTAAGTAAGTATATCTTCTTATAAAAGAATAAAATGTTAAAGGGCGTTTGGATATTAGTAGTATAAGAGTACAATATACCTAGGTATTTAAACGAAACTACAAATGTTTTATTTAGAGTTCTGCTCTGATTTAATAAATACCTATCATCTTTGATCTGATCATAGCTCGGTATTTCACATAGCGGTATTTACATCCATTTTATTAAATCTAGCTTTTTATGTCCGGGATTTTTCACCACCGATTGCTACACACATGTTTGCAGCTCTTTACTCAAAGAAATGGATTACTTATATAATTTTAGAAATAAGGTATAGATTGTGTTGTAAAATTTTCCTTATAAAAATTTACTGTTAATATTTTCTGAATAAATAATTTGTATGCAATGTAACAAACTTACAATGTGAATCAAATGGTGGTAAAGAGATAAACAGTTACTTATCTAACAAAATCTTCTGAATATAAAGGTAAGTATTCGAAGGGTATACCACTTTGAAACATTATGTATATTCTCTCTCATCTCATTGCCCTCCTGGTTGTAATCAAAGCTAAGTATGGTAAAGAAATAAGTAATTTATTTTAAAATATAGCTAATCAACTTCTGAATTCGATGAAATTGGTGGTTCATGTTGGCTTATAAACTTATATATATTTACAACTAATGTTACATACATTTTATATTTATAATTATTATTCAAATTCGTTTGTCTAATAAATCACGACTGGGGTGATAGAAGAACAATAACGCGGTGCTGGTCAATAAATTCAATGGCACGCGTACGAAGGCTTACATCTCGTGCGTTTTAGATTCGGAGCCTCAGGTAACAACCAAAAAAAAGCTAAGGGAGTGAGGGTTCCCTATCCAATTTTTTTGGGAAAGGTGCGTCCATAAAATGCGGCGTAGGTGCCCGGAGCGCTCATTCATTACTCCGCTGTCGGGAACGTAGCTTCTAAATTCTTAGACCCAGTCAACATTACGACGATGCTTCAAGGCATACAACACGTCTCGTCTTACGCCAAGACGAATTTCCCAAAAATGGTGTCGATTGCTCCGGCTCCAGAAAAATACGAAAACGAAGATAAGCCGCGATATACATATAAAAATAATCCCTATGGTGCTCAAGCGGCTTCGATTGCAAGAAGAAACGCGCGCGAAAGGAATCGTGTGAAACAAGTGAACGACGGATTTAACGCTTTAAGGCGATACCTCAAATGTTATGTACCTAGTAAATGGGCGGCGCTAGACCCCAGGCGCGGGGTGTCAGTCCCCGGCGCCCCCGCCGCCCCTCTGTCTGTTTACGCGCGATTCCACGCACAGCGATTTATAATATTCTGCAACATTTACAATTGCCACGTGATCTCGTTCCGGAGGTTAGAATGCATGGAGTTTGCATGCCATTATTTTCTCTTCTTACGTTATTATAATTTCAGATATTTTTATATTTGAATATGTAATGGGAAATATTAGTAATTTAAAAGACAAAATATTTTTTTAAACTTTATTTTAACTTAAAAAAAAAGTGTGAAATCACAATAGAACAAAAAAGCAGAGGGTTCCTTCCGCACAATGACAATGTCAGTTTTTATATTCAATTGTCGTATGTTAATGTGAATTTTTAATCTACTATTTCTTTCAACTGTCTCTTTGTCCTTTTAACTACTACTATCGCTATCTACATACATATAATCACGTCTTTATCCCATGCGGGGTAGACAGAGCCTAGGGTCATAAGACCTAAGGCCACGTTTAGCATAATGGTAGTTGAAACGGGAAATCAATAGTGATGGGTTGCTAGCCGCATCACCTATGTCACTTTTTACCATGTTTATAGCAGCAATAAAATTCATTTATTCATTCATTCATGATTTCCCCATTCGGCGATTCCCTCAGACGACTTTTACGGCTTGCGCGGGAAGAAAAGCAGCTGGTACATTCTATGTTTTTCTTTTTCTCCCAGACCAGCATGGAAGTATCTATCGCTATCTAGTGGTGTTTTAATGAACTATTTTCCGTAAGTAAAATAAAGTAAAGTTCACGTGCGCCTCAGCTATATCGCGCCCGAAAGTAGGTTATGTTTGACTCCTAGTGCATAACTATATCCATACCAAATTTCATCACAATCGGTCTAGCAGTTTAGCCGTGAAAAGGTGACAGACAGACAGACAGATTTTCGCATTTATAATATTAGTATGGATTTACCACTTAATCGTTCATTGATAGAATTCTTGTAGGTTTTCCTGTAAATGATTTTTTTATATTTTTTTCAAAATTTTTGGCTCAGTAGTTTTGTAAATGAGGCGGGATGATCAATTTTCGTCTTCTTACATTAATAAATAAATTAATTGGAGGATAAGACGTCGTCCTTATTACATTCCTTCTTTAGGGTTAGGGAATACTTCGAGCGTTCGGACTCGAGTTGATTTATAGTATAGGATAAGTGACTCTTGTGTTGTAATTAGTTTATAATTTCATATGTGTATCTTTGCGATGTACCCTCTTTAATGCCCATGTACTCTTTTTCCTTTTTTATACAGGTGACTGGAAGAGATGCCTGTTAGGGATAAGTCCATCTTTTTTGTGTTCTATGTTGTATCATAAATATTCTTTCTGTACAATAAAGTTTTTACATACATATATACATACGTAATTAAATCAAAATCATTTATGTTACAATAATAACGAAAATATACTTGAGATCCTCATAACGAGCTCTTTTATCACCACTACATAGTATAAAAGAAAGTAGCTTTCTCTTTCCTTATATCCGTATGTATGCTTAAATCTTTAAAACTACGCAACGGATTTTGATGCGGTTTTTAATGGATAGAGTGATTTAAGAGGAAGGTTTTTATGCCTATGCAACGTCGGGGCGGGTCGCTAGTTTGATATATAACATGGTAAGGGTTGCAAAACTTTTTTTTATTCTTAATTTGTCACCCGAAAATGGTAATTTAAAAAAATATTTATTTACTTTGCACATCTGTATTTGGGCCACAGGATTACGCCATCCTACCAAATTCCATCTGTTTAGTCCAGTACGTTCGGAGAAAATTGGCTGTGACAGACGGACGGACGGACAGACAAACGCACGAGTGATCTTATAAAGGTTCCGTACAAAAATTCAAAAAAGAAACCCTTATAGGATCACTCGTGCGTCTGTCTGTCCGACCGTCCGTCTGTCACAGTCAATTTCCTCCGAACCTATTGTACCAAAACAGATGAAATTCGGTAGGATGGCGTAATCCTGTGACCCAAACACAGATGTGCAAAGTAAATATTTTTTTAAAAAGGTTCATTTTCGGTGGACAACTGAGGAGTTTTGCAAACCTTACCGTGTTATATATCATATGAAAGTGCTTGTTAAGAGGATTTCAAATATATATTTGTTATTATTGTAACATAAAAAGTTTTGATTTTATTCATGAAAAAAGACGAAAATTGACCATTACCCCTCTCGTAGTACAGTGTCGAATAAGTGACTTTAATCCTTGTTACTAAAATTTCTGAGATACTTAATGCTATAAGAAACCTTTCACCGATTCACTTGACTAGATATGACTAATCAAATCAAATCATTTTATTTGCGTAAATGTGGTTACAAAGGTTGTTATAATAAATTTGGTACAAACACATTAGCCTAATTAAGGCATGCAAATTAATCATTGTAAACATTTTAAATTATGTCTTGTCATTTTCTAACTATGTATCTTATTTAAATATTTTGATCTTGTCGTTCCAGAAATACACTAAAAAAAGAGCATTCCAATAAAACTTGATACTGCCAAAACAAAAATAATCTTTAGGTTTGATTATGATCCATTTTGTAAATTCATTGAATCTGCTTAGAATCCAGAACATTTCTTTGACATAATATTTATAATATAAAAAAATATTCCACACTGAAATAATTAAATTAGGACTTTTTTTGTTTCTTGAAAAAGTTGTTGATATCGACAATACGGTGCCCAGTAACATCAGCATTTGGTTCCACCTGAAACAATCCCATACGTATATAATCGAATATGTCTTCAGATTTTTAATGTAAGATCGTTAAACATATTTCATTAAAGACCAGAAGATCAAACATAGTAAAATGTCGTGGGCAATAGCTAGTACAATCATATTAGGTACTAACCGTTTTACATTTCGTGATGCTGGCGGTATAATATTTTGTCCATTCAAAACAAAAGTTTGTAATTCCGACTCCATATTTGTTACACCTCCCTGTTCTGGCAGTCGCAACAGCAGCGGCGGCGGCAGCGTGGACACAAAGACCTCAAATTGTTGTTGGTCCTGAAAACAATAGGTATTTTGATATTAGCCATTTTATATTTATCTTATATGTAAATTGTTACTTCCACACTTACCTATACCAACCTATCAAATTGTTTGTATAAAAATGGCGAATTCGTTTCAAAGCCAAAGTACTTAGATACCTAGGTATCCAATTTGATATAAATATTAAATAAATATATAGGTACCTATGTATAGAATGATCGATCAGTACTAGTTTTCCATAACAAATAAAATTTATTTTACGGAGGCACTTGGTAGACTAAATAAGACTAATTATGATAGGATAGATGGGTAGGTACTTACCATCTGTTTACTCTCATTAGCTAGGCTTTCTCCTTGTAATCGGGTACTCTTTTAGTTTTTTTGCTCAATTACCTATGATAATACGAATATAAAAAAAAAATCACAGTTACGTAACAAAACCATAGCTAATATTACACTATTTTACATAACAAATACTATTTACAGTCAAGAAAAACACTAAAATAAAAACTAGGTTGGGATATAAATTTTAACAATAAATTTGAATATATGTTATAAAATGCCATAAAAACTCGCGAGATTTGATTTTTAATACAAAATGCGCGCGTCTTTTGCTCAGCAAATGCAGACGCAGACTGACCGGGAGGGCGCGCAAGGGATAGCGCTTGGCGGTAAAGCCCATGAACGATGAGACAGGTATAGTCTCGAGGCGCTCAAACAAATAGGGCGTAAGCGCCAAATTTGTTTTTATTAATTTATAAAAAAACAGACCAGTTCATTACATTTTTCTATACCTCTTATGATGAATCACTAACGACCTATATTTTAGTTTAAAAATCATTTTTTTAAACTGAATCGTCGATCTATAATTTAGAAATATCGGTAAGCGAATACTATTTTTCAAAAAATATTTCTATCGAGAAAATTTTATCAAAACGTGTTTCCCATCTTATACATAAGGAGATAAAATACTCAAAAATCATATACTAAGATTTGAAACCCATAGTAAAAGAACTTTGCGAGATAAATGATGTTAAAGACCACCTTGTTTAGCAGTGGTATCGTCTTAAGAAAAAGATTGCCAGCCAGTGTCGTCGCAGCGTTATCGGGCGGCGCGCGCAGAGGATCCGGCAAAAAACTTAGCAAAGTCGACACACTGCGAATGGTCGTCGAGTACATTAGACATTTACAAACTATTATAGATGAAAGTGACAGAGCTCTTGGAATAAGGAAAGAAGAAACACGAGTCAAAGCGATGGAAACATCATTTTCGTATGATGATGAAGGTGTCTTCAGTGGCGGCTCACCTTATTCCGAATCAGTGCCTTCTCCAGTCAGTTCCGATTGTTCCTCCGGTGTTGGATTTTCTTCTGCCACCAACTACCATACTCAACAATATCAAACGCCCGAGCCAATGACACATATGGATGAAGATGATCTACTCGACGCTATTTCATGGTGGCAACAAAAGTAACAGCCGTTTAAATTGCAAGTAGGTAATTCTAGTCATTGTATATAAACTGTGAAATACTGTCCATTTTGTACATATTATAGTAATATATTGATTCATAACGGCTGTGAATATTGTAATTTCAAAGACTGTTTTAAATATCTGCATAAATAAAATACAACTGAATGTAGCAAAATTGTGTAGTTAATATGTGAATTTTATGTAAATATTAGAAGAGAAAGGAAAGAAATAAAAAAATTCTATTAAACATTTGTGTATACTTTATTTACCACCTTGACACATACGTTTTCTATAAATTAAATTAAAATCACTGT
This sequence comes from Apomyelois bistriatella, assembly GCA_947044815.1. Lineage (NCBI taxonomy): Eukaryota > Metazoa > Arthropoda > Insecta > Lepidoptera > Pyralidae > Apomyelois > Apomyelois bistriatella. The sequence continues at coordinate 9,393,099 of OX345693.1, forward strand.
CAATGACGTTGTTTCGTTTCTGTTAATTTAAGGTATAATGACTATGATAGTTTATAATAGAGTATGTAGTAGTATTAGTTGCCAGTAGTGGCTATTGTCAGTATTTTGAGCTCTTCTATTGTTAGGAAGGTAAGTAGGTACTCCTGGTCTCGGCCGTACTACTAAAGCTGTGTCAGATGCATTGAGGCCACCTAATATTTTTTACACTGTTGGCCACTAACACATTTTGATAATTTGGTGTGATTTCCTTGTAAAAAGGGTTACTAAGATCATCTTCCTAGTAAAAAAAGTATTATAAACATTGATGCTATATAATGGACTAAGTAGTTTATAGTTAAAAGACATCAGCTAAAAAAAATCCCGAAATTCCCACGGAAATCAGAGTAGAGCCAAGTTAAAAACGTAGAATGATCGTAGCCTATTAGTGAATGTAAAACTTTACTTGGGGCTCTACTCATGCGCAAACTATTTGCGCCTTACGATCTTTCGCTCCAATAACTTCACTGTCTCTCTCACCAATACCATTGCCAACTAATTTTTGTTGGCTTTCTTTCTTCCGTACCAAATGTGTTAGTGGCCAAAATTGGTGTCAGATTTACTATCAGCCTGCGTTCTTACGAGCATCAATCTTAACGACAACGGCTATACAGTGATAATAACCGTGACCCAACGGCTTTACGTAATTTCCAAAGTCCGTAGTAGCTAGCGATAATTACCACTAGTGGCGATGATAGGCTGTCGATATCAAAAATAAGTATTATAGTCCTTTGGTGGACATTAAAAGAGACACAATAGCAATTTAATTATTGTCTACGTCGAGAATCGTATGTATCCACCAAGAGGTAAGAACTAAATTATATCATAGAGTCGCCTACGATAAAGATTAAAATTATATTGATAACAAAAAAAGAATCGCAGTGATATTGCGTCCACCGGCTTGATTAAGCCGTCGATGCGCAGTCGCGCCGTTGGTACATTGTTATACAAGATTAATGGTGTTCTTCGAGATAAGAAGGTGGGAGCTAAATGCATTTACATGTGAGAATAAAAAGACTGATAAAGGGACAAAGAAGTACGCGACGAATAAAAACGGTATCATTTATGAAAATACACACTGATCTTGAGAACTTCGAGCACATTGATCTTATTACACTTCAGCAAAGAGGATACATACTACAATTAAAAATAATAATTGTCACTGTGACTTTAGATCAATAAAAGTGAATAAAACCGAATTATTTACTACTTTTTTAATACATTTTATTCAGGTGCAAAAGAAAACAAGAAAAGTCCATATAATTTTAAAAAAATAAAGTAGCAGTAAGCACAAAAAGAGCTGCTCACATACCTTTTATCTATATACTTAACCTATACATCACGTTAAATTTGTACCGTTTCAATTTAAACCATCACATCACATTTGAAATAATCAAGTTTCTTTGTATTTTATTTATAAGTTTCTTATAGAAGTTTTACAAAAAAAAAATGTTTACTTCATTAGTTTACTAGTAAAAACCCTGCACACAATATTATTTCGTTATTCTCAAAGCCCGTGTGTCCGTTCAGGCGGATTTATACGGAATTGCAGATTGAACTTTACGATTATGGAAAATGCAGATAGAAAAGGAGCCTTACTGATTGCAATTAACCTAACGTTAGCAATCGCTTACAGATTTACGTGCGTCGATACAACTATATTTTTATCATGAGTAAGCTCTACGATAACCACGTGAGAAAATTGATAGCGACTAAATGAAGTTGCGACTTAAAATGCTGAGAGTCCAGAAATAAAGTTCAATTTGTACAAATGTAACTACTGTGCTATATTATGTTTTAGGTATTCGAGAATAAAACGCAATATTTTTTGGGTATGTGTAACGCAAGTGTGAAATAAGCCGTGATAATATTGTAGAGTTCAAATTTATATATTTATTTTTGCCACATTACTTTGCATTTATTCATAAGATACATAAAATTAAGTATTTTTTTTTTACTTTGAAATATGTCAAACTTTTTTAATTTCTCACTTTTATTAATTAGAGGGACACCTTGGTCTAGCTGCCGAATTCTTAATATAGGTATATAGAATAGAACAGACATTTATTAAACGTAATTTATATAGCATAAACTGAAGTATATTGTATTTACACTTTCGTTAGTAATTATAAGGCTTATCTTCTGTACTATCTACACTTATTCACGGCGTGCTTCTCTGCTCATATATAAAGATTAGTTAAAACCATTACTATTACATTTATTTGCTTCCGTTTTGTTGGTTGCCGCAAAAAAGTAACATTAAAGCGATTTTGGTTTATTCCGGAAACCATTGAAATTGAATAATTCGATTTTTTTGTAAAATCAGGTAATCTTATTGCACGGGGCACGTGAGCTTTGTTGCGTTCGTGATTTTTGGCAAAGTTAAGCGATAAGCCAATGGTTAAATTCTTTTGTTATCGATACCATGCTTATTTAAGGAATATCATACATTGATTCAACATCAAAACTTAAGATATATTATGTGTATATCTACCTATATAATATTCCCTATACCTATTCAACATTAAACAAACTCATTTAATTTACAATTTTTATTTTATTCATTCAAACTCATAATTAATAATCATGACATTCGTTTTCCTGAAAGGAACTGTCTATCTGAGGATACTAATTAATAAATATTCCTGAAATTGTTTGGCCTTAGAGGATCTATCAAGTAGAGGATGCAATCGGGAAAACGCTTAGGTGAGAAATATTGCTTGAATTGTATGAAAATTTGTTGCAAGCATGTCATAATAAGCCATACAATGAAATAGATCGATTATTATTAAGTATTTTTCGTTGAAAGGTGACTTGATCGAAAGTGCTCAAGACTATCAAAAAAGTTTTGCTCGAGCTTCGATATATTAGCAGTATATAAATGCAGTCTGGAACTTTTGTATTTTCTATACAATCGGAGTTCTGATATTTCCATATTTTGTTATTACATGCGTTTTGATTCATGAACTGCAATTTTTACGCAATATAAATTACATAAAACTTTTACCAAGCACCAGCAAGACAATAAAATATTCAGCGAGCAACCCTGGAATCCAATTATTGTATCGAAAATCCCGCATCAAAGCCAGCGCACTTGTTTATATTTATTTATTGTATTACCACAGACAAATACCGGTTTATGTATTTAAATAAGTACTTATCGTCAAATCTCACTTGTTCGAGATCGTATCGAGACTTTTAAGCCGTTGTTCTGTGGTCACCATTGTCTGCCGATTTCGCTTAACTTGCCGCTACAAAAAGTATAATGCAATTGTTAATGTTAATTCTCAATCATCTCTTTTACTCCTTTCAATAGACGTATCCATTTGTAATGTTTTAATTAATCCCTTACTTTCACCTATTGTTAAGCTCTTTGTTAAGATATAAATAATAATGGCTTTTTGAAATTTGTTAGCTTTCATAATATAATTTGGAAATTAATCTCTCTTTTTTAGGGCTTTGTATATGAAGTGTGAAAAAAAACAACTGCATACACTTCGCTTTTCGCCCGTTCGTGTCAGCGAATTGTAAGTATCTCGTGAATCGCATTAGCTAGACTTAATACTTTTAAAATAGATAGATAGATTCGATAGCCTAGCGAATTATACGTGGTCATAACGATAGGCCTAGTATGTATTGGTCGCCATTAGTAGCATTTCTTTTTAAGCTCCTCCAAGTTACGGAAGGCACGTTAAGCAGTTGGTGACAGCGTTATTGATAGATGGCATCAATTAGGCTATGGTAGATGCCTTTGGACAGCCAAAAAATCTAACCATGTCAACTCCTTCAGTCGTTCCATTGTACAAGTACTTCCAAATCAGGCCCAGGGCTAAATAAGTGTATCCTGGAAAGATACAACCAGGAAACACTCTCGGATGAAGAAGAAGATAACGATGCAATAATTAAAGTTTTATAAAGCATGTATGTTATGCAAATGTATACCAATCATGTCTCCAATATCTCAATCACTTTAAGATTTATTACAAGACATAACTTACAGTATGATATCATAATTATCGAATACTTCTTATAACTCCTTTAAGCAAAAATACTATCCCAAGTCCCCATTATTTATGATCACAATATTCATAACTTAAACAAAATCTAAATAACCATTAATTAATGTTATAAAGAAAGTTTTTAAAAATTGTAAATGTGAAATCTTAAATTATAAGCTCGACTTGTTTTTATTTTGAGTGTCATTTCAGAAATATATCGTATGACATTTTTGTTAATTAGATCATACACATTACACCAATTAAAGTCTTATATTTAAATTTCTTTAAATTTTCAATTTAAACTGTCTTTTATATTGGTCATTATATACATCATTATTGTTCACACCATATTCGTCTTCGTAAAGTCGGCCCAAGAAGTCAGACAGACATAAATAATTGTCGGATATGGGCTTCCTCTTTGGGCTGGGAACCTGTGAGCTGTAAGTAATAGATGTATGGTCAGAGTATACCGGCTCGGTGAATGAAGGACTTGTTAATTATTAAATGAAGCAGAGAATACTCTACAGGTAAGATTTGACGTGATATTTTTATAGGTAAAAATATAACGAAAATATCTTGTAGCCTGATGTATACTAAAAGTAGCTGTTGCCGTGTAGTAATTCGTCATGTCGCTTCAAAAAGTAGAATATGTGTTTTATTAGGTCCTTAGCTTCCAATCATCCGTGTTAGTTGTAAAGAAACAAAAGACACATGTTTAAAGTTACTGTAAATCTGTCGATTAAGTCAATAATTTTATTGCCATTTTTGTAATTTTTTACATAATCATTAAATAATTTTTCTGTTTATTTTTACATTAATTTTCTTGAAACATTTATTATTGGTACACCAAATATTGCATCGATCTCAATTAAAAATAATATTTGAAAACATCTGGCGACCAGAAGCTAAGGTATCTAGTCTATTATGAGTTATAATTAGTTTCATCATTTGAAAGAAGGCACTTGACCGCGAAATTTGAAATATCTTGTTACGCCGAAATCATCAATCGCTTATGATATTTGATATGTTCGTAGCTTAACTTGTGTGTAATTTCTGAAAATGATTTCTTGTTAAACGTAAAGAAATAATAATAATTTATCCTTGTTATGTGAAGTAAAAAATGTAAGAAGTACACTTCAGATATAATTCAACTTTTGCAATCGGAAGGCACTTCTGCGATGTGCAATTTGAGAATGATTTCCGCTTGAAATGTATCAAATTGTTCCCCCCCAAAATAGTTAGTTTTTTTTTCACATTTTTTATACTTCTTTCGTTTCTTTATTGCGGTTACGTGGGTTTGGTTGGGGAACACTCAACTTTTTTCGCGATTGCTCTTTATTTTATAATTTTTCATTCATGGGCTTTTTTTTGTTGATTGCTATAACTTTAACATTGTAGAATAAAGAGCCTATCTAATTTTGTGTATATCTAGTGAATATTTTTATTTGTAACATTTTAACTTTTTTTTTAAGTGATTTTTTCCCCGTCAATTTTTCAAAGGGCTTTTCGAAAAATTAACTAACAATATAAAGTAATATTTTACTAATCTATACCGTTTAAGCTTAACCAAGACAGAGGCACATTATAAGAGCGAACTTTATACGAGAAGTTTGGTACAAATGTGATTTAGTTAGAACACCGCTGAGCCCAGCATGATTCAGCCGATAACTTACAATAGAAATCTATTGATTACCATGTAACTTTGACAATCCATAGATATTACCACGGTTATAAAACGTACTATTTGTTTGTTGAGTAATGTATGAGCTCTCTATTTATGCGCAGTGAGGTTGTGTCCCAAGAGAATTTATTATGTAACTTTTAAACTAAAATTCAAAGGGGAATTATAAAAACGAAGATTTTACTTACTTTAAGCCTAATGACAACAAGTAATTATTTTATTTAGTTACACATATTTTAAATATTTCCTATTAATACACTAAACAAAAACCTGATTTTCTTGTCTTTTCGAGTTGAAAACAGTTTTATCAGTGGTGGATTCTACCAAAAACACCAGCGTTCCTAAGAAATTTTCTGTTGGAAGGCAGCCGACCAGTTGTTAAATACCAAATTTTATATGTATTATGTCTTAAAAACCTCAAGGATAGAAACATAAGTAAGACACTGGTAAAAAGATCTAGGGTTTGAAGTCATACGGCTTAAAACAAAATTGTCACATAACAATAAAGTTTTTCTATTGTAACTGGATTCTACGAGCTAAATGATTAATACACCACCGGGGATGATGACAATATTTATCTCATCTAAATATTTTTATTGTTTTACTTATTATGTAACCTTGATTGCCTAAAATACTACTTGTATTATACATACTTTTTTAAAGTTTTGGTTAGTGAGGGCAACCATTCTTCCACCACCGTTGTTCGACTTTATCATTTGCCCAAGTTTCTCATTTCACATTAAAATACACCTTGCTTCTTCACTTGTCTACAAAAAATTAATATCACGACAGGTTAAAGGAGTGATCCCTAAAAACTGTCGGCGTGAAACACATAAAGGGGATTATAGGTTAGGGGAGTTAATGCGCTAGGATTCAATTAGGGGGAATAAGCTTAATTGAAGAATATCCTGTTGTGACAGTAGTCTGTCAGATTTGCTTCCGATGGTGGGTGACAATGGTCATCAACTGTAATGGCCGTTTATGAGAAGGTAAATTGAATTTGGGCGATTTATTAAATCTTCTTCGTCCGTCTCATTGTCTTACTATTAAGTATTATGTGGCTGCTATTTCTATCATGTTGACTTGTATCATCACTACATAGTATAAAACAAAGTCGCTTTCTCTGTCTCTATATGTATACTTAAATCTTTAAAACTACGCAACGGATTTTAATGCGTATTTTTTAATAGATAGAGTGATTCAAGAGGTAGATTTTTATGTCCATGCGAAGCCGGGGCGGGTCGCTAGTATTCAAATTAATTTAGGAGTCAAAGTATTATACTATAATAAAAAGAAATAGTAGGTGTCGTATCTGCTTTTATTAATAGTTGGTTATTTAATAAGTTAGAAAATAGCTTGACTTGTTACCGAATAAAATCTTGAAATCGTCACCCTAACTAAACTAATAAACCCACTATACGGACTAAATGTTTTACCTGCATATCAAAACGTAATTTTCAAGTAATTAACATACATTAAGACATACATCTTAAAATATTACTTTAGTGCATTATCGGTAAAACGTTTGCTACCTCACTTGGTATACAGGTATGGTAAATAAACGCATATCTTAAGAGTCAAGTGCAGAAGATAGCGTATCTGCAATGCGCTGACGACGCGGCCACGCGTGTCTCTACATCCAAATATGCGGGCTCATTCCCTTAGTTCAAGTTTAAACTTTATTTACAAAGTAAAAGAGTCATTAATACAATGCGGTGAATATGTTTAGAGTGTATCTTACTCCTGCAAACATATTGTTGATAGTATTTAGAACGTGACTGAGTACTGACTAATATAAATGTTGAGGTAATAGGTGCAAATGCTAATTTACAGGTATAAGGCGTTTTGAGAGAAGTAAAAATTTAGCACTAATGCCAATAAGTGCTAAATTTTTACCCTGGTGTCCGAATAGAACACCCACTTTCTTCTCATTGATGTCAAGGAAACTAAGCTTAGTCAACAGAAGTAATCATTTTGGTACTCCTATAAGATGTTAGCGCCACCAATGATAGTGTTTCCAAAAAAACAGAGAGAACTCACCGGGAGTTATTATAAAAAATGCATAAACTCTTGGCTTTCCAATAGTTTTCAAATGTACTATGATTATAATAAAATGGAAAAACAAAAATAACAGAAACAATTATGTAATTTTGTGAAAATCATATTTTACTTTAGGTATATTTCCTATTTCAGGTACTAAATGCAGATTAAATAAAAAGTGCCTGAAATCGATTCCAGCAGTTGTAGCAATAAATATGCCGCAAAGCAACTCTCTTTTGGTTATATTTTTTATGTATGCAATAGATGAGAAAAATTAAGAAATCTGTATATAGAACAGGAGTAACTTTACTTATTAATAAAATTAATTTGGGTAAAGTTACAAGGATATTAAGATTCTAACTTTACTTTTTTCATCTTTATTATTATAAAAACTAATTACATAGTAGCAAATAGTACGCATATCATTCATCTTTTATTACAAGAATTGTGAATCGTCACGTAATGGTAGAATGCAATAAAAATCCAAAACGCGTTAAGTTCCCACGAAGTGCGAAACTTCCGCATCAGGTGTCCACCGAAAGGGTTCATAAATATCTCAAAGGCTCCATTATTATTGTTATTCTGATTGACAATCCCTCTCGAGTATCAGCCTTTTTTCTGCCAGATATAAAACTAATATTGGAAGGTCCCATCCTCTTCCGCTAGTTTTTGTCCATCATTGCACTTCGGGAAAAAGTGTTTTAAAATTGAAATGCTTTTAGTGTTTTGTTTTATTGAATACATTAGACATTGAATTGAATTATATTTTTATGGTACTATTTTAACTGCCGAAAGTTTATATTATCAGATTATGACAGACTTTTGTCCAGCAGTGGACTTGTGAAATAATATGAATAATAAAACATAATTTTGAGCTGAAGCAAAGCTTAAAAAACAATTTAAATGTTAGTGATAGAGTCGGCAACTAAGACAGCTTTCCTACAATTAATGATAAGCTTTTTTTGTAAAAGTGGTATTGAGACTTTTTAGGATTCCAATACAAATGACTATTTACATATTGCTTCTTTCATTTAGGTAATTTAGAATTTTATTTAAGTTTGTTTACTCAAATCAGTAGGTAGAGCCACTGTTTAAATTTAAATAATAGAATATTTTAAACATTAAGTGGATTCGATATAGTAACCCTGACAATTGTTATCAAATTTTAATACGTTTTATTTTCTGAAGATACATTTAAGTGTGACTGTGAATCTCTGGATAAGCATATCTGAACGTTATACCACCCAAAGGCGAGAATGGAATTTTATTTAATTATATTATCTAATTAGATACAGTATACACAATAATGCTTGCATCTACATTTATTCCATTACAAAAACTATTTTATTTAAAGTAACCTAAAAATAATTTTAACTCTATGTAATACAGTTGATTTTAAATTGTTGTATAACTCAATCGTTGTATTTGTTCGATATAAGAAGTGTCGCTGTAGTGATGAATGGGGAGGCGTTGATTTAAGAGGGTAAGATTTGAATGAAAAAGAACCAGATATTGTGTATCTTGTTGGTTGTAATAAAACTATAAAAGTAAAGCGAACGTACACTTAACTAGAACTGTTATGAACAAAGAGTATGCTCGGTGATATAAATTGTGTGAGCAAAAAATAGATCATCAGATAGAGGAGCGTTTTGAAGTGAGGTGCGAAAAAACTATCTCAGTATTAAGATGAAATCTTTACATGTAAGACAAATCGCTTTTAACTTTGTCAACCCTTGGGTGCTCAAAGACTTACCCGCGCTCATTCATCCATTTTTTAACCCACGAATTTCTGACAATGACAATTAACAACGACAGCGGTCAGGTTGCGTGTAAAAAGTTACTGGGATTTTTACGAAATTTAGAACTTTTTTAATCCGATTTGAATGGTCCAGTTTGGGGTTTTATTGCGTTTAGTATTATGTTCATATCTATATTTTATGAGCGGTTAAACTTAAAAAAGATTTACATCGGTCTCCTTTGTATTTCATGTGGGTGATCCCAATTGACAAAAGTGTTAACATATAAAGCCATAAAATATTTTGACTTCTCTTTTGGTAAAAGTAAGAGGACAGGTGAATTTTTAATTTTAAAATCAAATAAGACCGACTTTTTTGTATTGAAATCTATGTTGTATAAAAAAAACATATTTATATTGAGTTGTTAAACAACATTCGAACATAAGCTTAGCGAATATGATAAAAGAAATAAAATCTTTATGAAAGTTATTGGAATGTTAATTTGTTACTAACCCCATTTTTAAATACAAGCGACTCATAAAGCGGGATAGCATTTAATAAGAAAAACTATCTTAACCCTTAAGTTAAGTGGTTTAATTGCATGTTGTCTTAAGAGAGGGTTATTAAAAACTATTAGAATATTTCAAATTTAATGATTGTAGATTTGTACTTCACCCCTTTTCTTGACGCGTTGAAGCAACCACTAATTTTGTTAAAATGTTTATTGCTAGTTCTACACTTAGCTTACTATGTTATTAAAAAACCGGCTTTATACAAAAAATGTTGGTAATTTTTTATTTCAATACTAATTTTGGAGATTCAACAGGTTACTAAAATCAATGTCCCATGAATAAAGATCTTTGGTATAGACGAATAGATGGCTGTCAAACGTTATATTTATTTTCTTTAGAATTTCACAGAATCATGCGAATCCCGTATCGAGATGTTTGCGGGTGTGCATTATGCGCCGATGCGTCTGCGACACAAAGCTCAACCCTTTGGCGACACAATGCGGCACTAATCTAGATCATGGGAGCTATTGTACACTATTGTTGTTTCCTCGATCCCCGCACGTCTCGTAAAGTGAAAAGAGCAGCGAATCTGGATATCTCACTCGATGTCAATTTATAAGAAATTACTGCGCCGCGGGGGCCAGGTAGCGGCTCCCACGGACGTATACGAACAATACAAAAACTAAGCACTTTAAATTTTACTTGCTTTTACAAACAGGAAATGAAAAATATTATTTTGCTGCTTCCTATTTGCTACTTTGTGTGGGAGGCCTTTGCACAGTTTGTATTACAAAATCTCCAGTAACGGCTACTGACTTTTTTTACTTTCACCGCGTTTTAATGACAGCTTATTTGCAGCATCGTGGAAAAAGCTTAGTGGTTAGGGTGGCACACTTAATCATTAACTCGTACGCAATAATTTTGTACATACAAATTATTTTAAAGTACTATATCGGCTTATGTGTGTTTAACTGCTTATTACAATGTATATGTACTTTGAATAACGGTGAGATAACTTTTGTTGCATAAACATTTAAAATACTGGAATTAAAACATCTATTATTTAATTAGGTCCAGTAGACAGCCTGTGGCTGAAATGATAATGAAACCTCTATTGTTACATGTAGTTGTATTCGTAGATAAGTTGTTTACATGTATATATTTTCAAGCCTTTGATTTTATTTTAAATAAAAATTAAATACAAGATCAACTCAAATTAAATGTTATCGATATATTGCTATGAATATTTGCTTATTTATAACTGGATGAGTTTAATTAGTAAAATTTGTTTATTTTATTAATTTTATCAAAATAAAATCGCTCTCGTTACACTTTGGAATATAGCAACTGAGAACAAAAGAACATCTAGTAATTCGTGGGTAATAATTTTGATTGTAGAGTTTTATTGGGTAGTAACGAACAAGAAATCGATTAAATATTTTACAACCGTTGTATAATTGCAAATGTAATTTTGGGGTTATTTTATTTTCACCGATAAAATATTCGTTTCCATGTTGTGCCTTGTTCCAATTTGCAATTCTTGTCGGTGTTTGCCCAAAGGACATCTTCGGGTGTCATACGACGTTGGCCACCAACCCACAACTTAATTGGCGGGAATAATTTTAAATCGTACTCGTAACCATCGGCTTTTATAACAGTAAATTGCGATAAATGATGGAGGAGTTTATGAAATCATTTATCTTCCTATGTCTTGATATTTACGAGTCCTTGTCGTATTTTGTAAACTGCGCGTGATTGCTTTAATGGTAATTGTTTGTAAACTGAACTTGAAGCTAACAGAAGCTCAGGGGTGGTATTGCTGCATCTTTAAGAATATTAAGATTTTGTAGATAAAGCAAAAAAAATTAGATACATATTTTTATTTATTTTGTTTAGTGAAACTTTTTTATATGATGTTTATATTGGTAGTTAATGTAATAATAATTGTACTAGGAACCGTTACGAGCTCCTCTTCCATTGGAATTTCTGGAAATTTATCCTACTCACAATAAATTAATTGACCTGAACCTAAAGTAAAAGGCTTCATTACACCAACATTCAATGTATCTGCTATACCTAATGGTTGACTCTTAAGTGTATAAAACATTAAGTTCAAATTTCTGCTTTAAAATTTGTAATTTTTTTAGTAAAGGCTAAATAATAATAAATTTTGTCGTCATATTTATTTCAGAAAATAACACACTACGCGTTGATGTCTTTTAGTGCAAACGACTGCTATGGCTTGTTACTTCTGTAAGAATGAACGATCGTATCTCGTATGCATCATTCATACGTTAAAAAAAACTTTCATTGTAAACCAGCAAGACTTAACACCTCGCGCATAAAGGATTGAATGGGCTCTGCGCATGCGCTGAGTCGTACAATCCGAGATCGTGTTTAGATTATTTCTTATCACTAATCTACAATTGTTTGTACAAACATTTGGAATCACGCCTTCATTGTAACTCAAGTGTTTTGACAGCGTGGTTACAATTTCTTTTCAATAATTTTATTTGTATTACTTTTTATATTTCTCTCTATAGTGGTTTTTCCGTTTAGATTTTTACCTTATATAAAACTATCAATACTTGTTATTTGTATGGCGTTTCTTTTTTTTCTCTAAATGTAGTAAAAGGCAGCAATGGAACTATTTTATACATTTAGCTTCCACTTACTTAAATGCCATCATATACATACAGACTGCTGATGGTAAATTTGTAAAGGGTTACTGTAGCGTATGTTTGTATTGCTATCCAAGTAGTTCAGCTACGCTTTTCCTAAATATACAAGAGCAATTACTTTATGATAAAGTTCGCAATATATGTTCTAAATAAAAAAAAAATATATTATATTTGTTTCATGTGAATAAATAACTAAAATTGATTATTTTTTTCATGTTTTCAAAAAAAGTACAAATTAAATTCCGAGTCCTGTCGTGGTTATGTTCCATAGATTTTGGTTCACAATAGGTGTGAATATTGTCAAACTGATGTTTATCTTTACCATAGAGACAAATTGCTTCCAACTTAACTAGTCGCTGAACATCGACACTTGTCTCCGTTCTACTGATTTATTTTTAAGATGTCTCTCTTAATTGGGTCCATGAGGGACCCGAAGGAAATGTATTGGGATTTAATACACTCGCAGAACCATACATCATGGCTCCCCGGTCATATCTTTATAGCTGTTAACTTATGATCAAGATCGCGTTAATCATGTCCTCATACTGTTTATTTGGTTAAAGTTTATTCTCATTTGTTTAAAATCGTTGAACTGATGTAAGTACAATTATGTATTGCCTTATAATCTCCAGCTCTTAATTATGCTACTCTTTTTTTTTACTTGGAATGTGGTAAGTGTAAAATGCGACTTAGGAAACAACATATGCTTAATCTACTTGTTTTTTTTTTTTACAAATGGCGAATATCACGAAGATTGACATCAGGCATGCCAGTATATAAACAATGGAAAAGCCATATTTGGAGAATTTATCTCCAAATATCGCTAGTTCTCACGAAGGGAGACTTAGTCTAAGTGAACCTCCGGTTCCGAATCTACACGGTGTTGGAATCAACTTGGATAATGCTTAAAAGTTGTTGTTGATAAACAATTGTTTTCATATTTTGTGGCTATGGATAGTTATCTAACATTTTATATGTTGAAATTTACGAAAGTAACTGATTCAAAGTAAAAAGAAAAATATACAAAATTTATTGTAAATTAGTGGACGTGGCGCGAGTACAATGCAATTTTTTCTCGTTTCACACGGGGCATAAGGCACAAGTAAATCTGCGTATGGCCTAGGGGGTGGACGCTTCCTTTTTACTTTAGCTTTGTTACGCTTGCCAGTAAATTTATTTCTTATTCGCGCGTTGAGTTGCTCTTCCTGGGCGGTTGGCGGTAGCCGCTGGCGGTGTCTGCCACATAGGTGCACAGAGAATGGACAGCTTGGGAATTGTCAGATAAAATAATGTCACGTCTATAACTGGCAACATATTTAGTGTGATGTACACGCCTTGTATTGTATGTTTCCTTGTTAATTCCCCTTTATATTTTAACTTTCGGTACCTAGAGTAGTAAAGGTGTCAAAAGTAATGTAAAACGTTGTTATTATTGTGTGTGTACTTTTCCCCCGGTTAAACTGTCCTGTCAAGTGGCTAAAATTTCAACACACAATGTCTGAATTTTAAAGAAAAACATTGTGCATTTCTTTTCGTGCAGAACGTAATTAATTAAGGGTAGAAACTAGAATTTTTTCAATTGCTAGCAACCTGTAACTATTATAGAATTTACCTAAATGCTAAAAAATTGACCTAAGACGTAAAAATATGTATGCACAAAATATCATAGTCTTTAATGCCTGTGTGTATTTTATTGTTGGCAGCAAGAGGCATTCGTTAATCCGCGGATTGCTGTGAATTCCGCGCTTCGTTGCGCCTGCGCCGTATCAAGGATAAATTGTATATACTCTCTGATTAATACGGTTTATATCGCAATGATTGGCTTGATAAAATGTGTGCCAATTTTCACACCTGTTTCGTTAGTAATTATTTTATTCATGTAACTGTACCTCCTCTCCATTCAGTATTTTTACACATATTACGCTAATTCTTATAAAAAATTTAGATAAGACTATTTATGTTATAGTAGCAGTATAGGTTAGATTTATCTGCCCGTGACTGTACATAGTACAAAATATTAGCTAATATTTTGTATTTTTCTATGCATGGTGCTACAGTTTTAGTTTAGTTTCCTTAATGTATCTCTAAAATTGATTTAATTGTTATAAGTTATAAGAAAGTTCGAAGAAAATAAATCAGAATTTAAAGTTGACTTTAAACACCTATTTTTTTTTCGCAAACATACGATGGAAACTGATAAAATCTTCCTAGAACAAAATACTTACGCTATTAAAAGTATTTGACTTGCATTTGTTTATGGAAGTCAACTTACTTTTTATCAATTTATGTATTTCTTTATCTTTATTTTATACTAATATTATAAAGAGGAAAGATTTGATTGTTTGGTTGTTTTTATCGAATAGGCTACGAAACCAATGTGTCGCAAAGGGTGCGCAAGTCGAACGCTCGCTCGCTTCGCTCGCTCGCTTATTTTGGGGGTCACAAGATAACCATAACCTAACCTATGACCCTCCATAAAGTCGGATTTTTGAAAAATGCCGCCATCCCTTCACCCCTTTTTTGTCGGCGAAATCGAAAATAGGGAAAAACTCGGAAAATAAGCGTCGCACGAAAAATCTTCAAATGACCAAAAGTGTTGCTAATAATGTTTTCTACGACATGGGACAATAAAAAATGGGTGTCAATATGACGAGCGAAATCACTCCGAAAAAATTTTTAAGTCCCAAGTCTTGCGCACCCTTTTGTATACTCTAACCTCTTTCACTATTCGAAAGCCACACTATCCCCGATTGACATAGACTATGTGTGTAGCACGTGCGAAGCCGGGGTGGACTACTAGTATTATATTTATTGAAAAGTATTTTTAATATCAAACCTTTGTTAATAAATATTAAAGCGAAAAATTAAATATTAAATAGCTTGATTTGCGCACGAATATGTGAAATAATAATAGTTTTTTTTTATATTGTGATCAAAACACACTGCGAGCCGATAGATCTTAAAATAAAACCACTACTACTTAATATGTATTAAGTACCTACATAATAAAGAAAACGTATAAAACTAGTACTTTAATTTATCTTTCTAGATTCCAGATATCTCAGATGTTAAAATAAAACGCTATAAAGAGGTCAACATCGATACGTTCAAAGATTGGCGCCCTACCGTGGGAGCTTTGGAGCTTCGAAGCTCGCATTCAATATATCCGGTCGGCTAGTACCGCGTGCCGCAAGCATTCTTACTCAACCGACGATGAAAAAAGAGGTACAAAGTAGCTCCATAACTGTAAGTCACTGGTTCTGTTATTTTTTGTAATTAGAAGTAAGTAGATGAAAATAAGTAAATAAAATTTTCATACATGCGGACATACCTACTTAAAGCTGACTTTTGCTGATTTTCTAATATTTTAATTTATAATCGATTTTCGAAAAGTTCTGAATATTTCAAAAACTTCATTTACAAAATATTTCCTAATAATTCACAACAAACTAAAAAAAAATCTGTCTAACATAAGAATCGGTGATTGATTGATAATATATTCACCTCTTTGGCGGTCTTTATAAAAAAATGGTTTCAATATGGCACGATGAGAAAAATCAAACATAAAAAATCTGAACTCCTAATCTAATTAGATGCAAATCTGATGTGAATACTAACAAGCGCTTAGTCTTAATGTATGTATACATAATAAGGCTTTGGTTGTAAATCATAATATAAGATATAGATAACTGTAGATTTTTTAATTTAAAGGTCTATTCACATCATAAGCACCTGAAAACAGTTAAAAACTACTTATAAATGTCATTGTAGTATTTCAGATCTTATCTTACATGTCTGACATACTTCTTTAACTAACTTTATCGAACCATTAGTACAAAATATTTATACAATTGGCGGACTTAATTGGGATAAACAGAAAATCTGTGCGGCGCAAAAAAAGTTACAAGGGAATACACCTTAAAAAAACCACAATGGGTATTTTATTGTATTGATAAATAATTTTGCCAAAATGAAATATTTAATGCAACTTAGTATAATGTGGGATTGCTGTTAGATTAAATATAAATTTGGAACTTACGCGCAATTTTTTAAAGTCTTAAATTCTCTCATCTTCTAAAACGATTCGGAGATGTGAATGAATCCTAATTTATTTAAAAATATTCTAACTGCCGGACAAAACAGTGGCCCTCCTCGTGCCCTCAGGCTTCCGGTGTTTATACGTATTAATTTTCTTCTTTTGCCTTTCTATAATTACCCTAATATTTCAAAAGTTTATTGCCTGCCGTGATATATGTTCAAGTTGGAACAATACCGATTTAATTTAGGGATGGGTTCGGCATATTTCAAAACTGACAAAGGAACTGCTACGAGCTTGTTGAAAATTCGAATATCTCACTTGTTTTCGCAATGTGGTTTAAGAGTGTTTGCAACGTCCAGTGTTGTACCAAAAGGATCAAAATAAACTTTTGCCAAAATTGTGAAACTAAACTAAAGGTAAGTATTTACTTTTATAACTATTGTTTTAATAGGATTAGATTCTGAGAGATTAATTTAGTCAAGATTTTCTTTTGCTTTAAAATTTATTTACAAAGAGTTGAGAGTTTCTGATGCCGCGTCGTTGCGGTAAAAAAAGTTCAAGACGAATATAGGATTTAATTAGTAATAAAAAATTACCTATTTGATTTTATCCCCCCGATTTGTCACCTATATGAAATTGTGCAACTCATGTGCATAAAAAAATAACAGAATAACCACAAAAAGGCAATCATTGTCGAAACTCAAAATTTCATAATAGACACACTGTAAAACAGCATCATAATTCAGACATAATCACCAGTTTGAGACGTACACAAGTTGATATGTGTGATTTACTGGCGTGCCTTGAACCAACCAGTCGGTAGTTCCCACGTCGAAATGTGTCAGTCATTTAGTATATTACCTTCATCTTGACGGTAAAAAACTTATTGAAGTTTCAATATATTATATATTACATGGCGATTTTAAAAAGAGCGTGAAAAGATTTATTAAGAATCCGCAATGCGCCATCTAGTCTTGCATACGCGCAAAAACAACAGTGATTCCCTCTTATATTGCCGAAGGAAAAAAGAAATACAAGTCTTTAATTTTATTATAAAATATATAAAACCTTGATAAGGAAGTTTGATCCAAGCAGGATGAACGCCATACGCAATGATGATGATGATTATTACAAAATATGTCAATATCAAACCCAAAGAAGCCTTATTTTATACAGTTAGGGAGATTAAACTAATTGCAATAATAAAGTAGTATAATTAACATTTGATTTCCGCCAATTTGTAGGTATATAATATATACTTAATAACTTTTATTGAATTAAGGATTGAGAGTAAATTTAAGTAGGATTCATAAATTTATGGGCAATAATTACTACTCTATATAAGGACAGATCTTTTAAATAGGTATACAGTACAGTGGTTCACATAGAAAACTGCACTACCTGAGATGTAAGTGTAAGGGTAAAATGGTATGCTTTTCTGTGGGGCCTCCTGTACAATAAGAAAAATGTTTCATAGGGTAGACGTGATCTCGTTTATCATCTTTATATGATCGCGTGCCTCGTTATTACAATTGTCATTTTCGCTAAATAATTTATAAACGTCACATAAATTTCCAGCCACTACCACAATTAACTAATAAGATTTATGTCCAATTGATTGTCAAAAAAAAGATAAAAAAAAAATTATAGTCATAAAATTGAGTGGGTGGTCTTAACTAGATATAATGTATCTCTAGAAACCATTAATTAAAGGGAAACGGTACGATTTTTTGCACATTATTAGATATGAACTAAGGCTACGAACGATAACCGCGTCGGGACTGTTATCAAAGGGTAAAAGCTCTTTTTAGATTTGGCGCCACACAGATTAAGATATCTGCCCTTAATGTGTTAATTAAAAAAATAACTTTTCTCAACCTTATATGCCTTATCGGCCACTTAACTGAACGACCTATATTTTATCACAGTTTTTACACTTTGGGAGCGTTAAAAATTAAATCACTAAGATTTGTTTAATATTTTATGACATCGTATCGGTAGGAGTCGGAAATTAGTTTTGACTTTTAAGGCAAATGAAGAATGAATAATAATTTATTTAACAGCTAAAAGAATTTAGTTACTTGCAAATATTTTTAAGCATTGATAGCTTTTCTTCAATTATTCAAAACTTTTGTTTGTCAAAGGAATGAGTAGCAATGGATGTTTTTCAAAAATAAAGTATATTGTAGAATGTAGAATGGAGTTGTAATCAATAGTAACACGAGAAATTCATTAGATCGCTTACCACAAGCGATAAAGCAAGATAAGTAACGAGCGAATTCCTCGACAGGTCGGTGCAAAAAGTTGAGAAATGCTGGGAAAATAAGAGATGTCTGAGACATCTCAATGAGTGTAATTTTATCAATAGGTCGTGTTCGAAAGCTGATAATAGAGTTGTCAATGTATTGTAGACTTTTTTTTAATTAGTAAGAGAAAATTATTACCGTTGTTAATTGTCCCTAATAAATAAAAAAAAAGGATTGTGATTTAACGTAAGATCCCTTAGATTTAAAATCATTATAATTATTATTACTTGTAGGTAACACGGTCAATCGATCATGCACTCTGGTGTCAGAGTGCTACGGAACTTAGATTTTAAAAAAAATTAAGGAACAAACAAATACCTTAAATATTATTTCTATCAAAAGGGAAGCGGGACCTACAGTGACAGCATTGATAAAGGCTTTATAATAAACGCGACTGTTTATAATTTAAAATATAAAATAACCTATAATCTTATAGGTGACTAGCTGACCCGGCAAACTCCGTACTGCCTGAACGCACTTTTCTCACCTTTTAAACCTTTCCTGAACTCCCACAAATATTTCAAGACCAAAATTAACCAAATCGGACTGATTTGGTTAATTTTGGTCTTGAAATATTTGTTAGCTATTCTCTAGTTTTATCAAGACTAACGAACAGCAATCGATCGAGCTGAAGTACTTATAAATAAATTAGGAATCTATTAATTTATGCCTAAACACACATGTGGTCACGATCCTCAGCATTGAGGGACCGATAAAGAAGAGAAGAAGAATTTATGCCTTTTACAAAAACAAAAGACGATATCTTAAAGCTAAGTTTGCACTTCACAAAAACTGTACGTGTATTTTTTAATAAAACAGTAAATCACAGATAATCCCTCCAGATTGAGAGTTTCTAAATTCTATTACATTTTACAATGTAATAAAAATATATCATAATATACGTAATATTTATACGTTCGCATTGAAGTGTCTCCCGATTCTAGTATAAGATTTATGTGTGGGTACAACATTTTTATAGAGGGATGGCTCGTTAACACGGGTGTAAACGTCGCCTTATAAAATATATATAAATATTCGACTAGCCAGTTTGTTTGCTTTACGTTCGCTTCATTGTCATTCAAATTCTGACGAATTAATAGTGTGGTTATAATAGAGGCCGGTATGGCGGCTAAAAACTTTATTATCAAATATTTAAAAATGCCGTCGAAAGAATTTATTGATAATTTAAGTATATCTTTATAACGACGAAACATAATAATTATTTAATACATGATTACTACATACATTTTGTTTAAATAAAGAAACCATTAAATACTTGCATACTTATATAATAAATTTCAAAGTGTATTTGTATGTTTGTCCGTCTTTTATGTCAAAAAGTTAAATGTAATTTGGCATGAATACCTTTAACCATGAAATCAAAATAGCCTATGTCCATCCTGATGGGCATAGGCTAATTTGGGTCGCGTTAACCGACATCCACGCGAGCGAAGCAGCCGGTGAAAGCTAAACTAAAAAATATATACAAGTTTTTCTGCTGAATCTCAAGCCTCATTTCTTAATTAGCCACCGGCAAGAAATCAACCTTCCCTAATCCCAGTTCAAACTATCGTTTGATATGAATTAATATCTCCATTAACTACAATAAAAGCGAAGATTGCTGTTATATTTCTCGAAAGCTTCTGTTAAATTTTCACAATTGTATTCTGATTAATCTTTGGCCCTTGACACTTAATACTATAGTAACTCATGCTATTCCATATCATTTCATAATGCGAATTACGTTTTTTTTGTGTACGCGCTATCTACGACCCAAGTTAATTCAATGAAAGCTATTCCATATTTATTTGCCGGATCAAATATTTAAAGACTTATACTAATAAACAATTTGTGGAAATCATGAATGGAGGTTAATGCAATGCTCAAATCTTCACCACCTTGAGTAGTGACAATCAATCGTTGCCGCGACACCTGGGTGCGCATGCGCCCAATATTGTGCAAACTTCAGGTGTCGGATTGCACAAAAGGAAAGGGTAGAATAGTTAGAAAGTTTTTGCGCAAACATACTATATTTGAAAGGTTTACATTATCAAAGATGTGAAGATGCACCTTGACGATGATTCGATGTATTGGCACGAGGATAGGTACATAAGAGTACGTTTAAATCCAAACCATCTAATTTTTTTGGTAAAAATGCGATTTTATTATAATGAATTAAAAAAGCGATGTAATACGGCCAGAATTTCAGACACGCTACCTTATTTCATGTTATTTAAACTATTTACACGGGCAAGGCATAATATGGTTCAAACAAGGTTCAGTTTCATCTTTACCTTAATTCGTGTGACTTGAGTGATTTGTGTTGGATTCTTCCTATATCAAGCAATTTGACACCGCCCGTCTTCCAGAAAGAGAACCATGGAACCAAACGATTTGATCTGTTAAATTGCAACTGCAACAGCATAGCCATCACAATACCGAAAAAACACAACATCAACTTCGATGAAGTCTCAGTAATGTCAATTAAAAGCTTAGAATAAGTACAACAAAGTAGTTATCATAAGATCACGCACATTATTAAATTTCATTAAAAAATAATACCAGCTAGGTGTATTACAAACTCGTCTAGACATTCTTGGGTTGAATGCAAAACGAAGACTCTGAAACGTGTAGCTAAATTAAAACTTAGCAACGATTAACGCTTCACATGAACATAAATTACGAACAAATTCTTATTGATACAAAGTAGACGGAATTAAGTTTTAATGAAGGCCGGCTTATTATTAACAAAACCATTTTTTTTAAATATTACAGCTCATTCGTATTCGGGTATGTTTGTTTGCAATTCCCGAAAAATTCCTGTATACTTTAACAGCCAAAAAGTTACTTTTAATGTTGCAGTAAAACAAAATATGATAAGTTTAATTGTCTCGTGCTACTTTTGCACTTATTCACTGTATATCGGGCCGGATGTAAAAAAAGTTCTTGTGAAGTCTCCTAGTACAGTCATGTACAGATTACAGTTTGGAATAATTAAAGTTAGGCCAAATATAGGTATTTGGTATAATTATAAAATGAATTATTAATTAGTGATAGAATATTTTTGACCGTTATTAAAGTCGGAAATGTTTTACTATGCCGTAAATGCTTTAGAACTTAATTTTAATTAAATTATCACTAGTTTATGTCTATATATGATTAATCAAGCACTAAACATTTAATTCATTTATCAATTTAATAAGACTTATGATGGTTAAAAATAATTAATAGAAATTTTCAAACATTTGTTGAATGTCAATTTTAACTCAAATGAGTTTTGTTTCGTTATTGCGCGCTACATTTATATAAGAATAGCGATGGGCCAAAATGGCAAAAAAAAAAGAAAAGAATTTTCAACTGTTATTTACTATAAACTACAGTAGAATATTGACATATTATGGTTTATATTATAACACACCAATAGTGAAGAGTGAAACGGATTAAACATATTTTAGTTAACCATAATTTGTAAATTTCAAAGAATAACCGCCGTATTAAGAAACGTTTGATAAGCCCATTTTAACTACAATATGTTTTGGCTCTTTCTCTCTTACCTGACACTTCATGTGAAAGAACAAGACGAAACACATTTTAACTAAAATAGGCTAAACAATCGTTTCTTAATACGGGTGTAAGACTTTCGTGTGCTACTGTACTTGCTGACAATTCTGTGGCTTGTGCCACTCAAAGCCGGCACCTGAGACTGGCGGGACACCTTGCCGCCAATCCAAACATCTGCCTTTAACTACGTCCACTTTGTGACCAGAATTCTGCTTCGCGACATCGAGATGATTAAGATGTTCAGATAAAAATGTAGCTAACTGTACGCGAGCGATTAATAAGTTTTGTTTCTTTATTTATGGGAAAATTGAGAATCTTGATACAGACATTGCGAGATGCCGGTTTGAACAAAATTTCTAAGTTTGTTGTGTAAAATACAGGATAATTTAAATTATTAATTAAGTTTATCTACCATTTTATATATTATTTTATCTACAAATTTAAAAAAAGTCTAAAATAAAGACTATTAAAATACATACTCGAATTAAGTGATACCTACATTGAAATATCCGATTCACACTGGGAACTATAATAAGTTTCAAAATATATTTTCTTGTCAAGTTGGTTTTAACGCTTAAAGTATACAGAGGCCATTGCACAGCTGTATTAATATTCTATAACAAAATTTAATGAAAAGATCAACGATAGCTTTTGTTTATAGATCGATTATTAATAACTGTCATGTTGTACCGAAATAGGTAACTCTTAAGTGACTAGTTGTTAAGTTAACTAGTTTCACGTAAATATTCATGATTCAATTATGATTAAATGTGTGGCAAGAATATAAGCGCAATAAAGCATAATACAGAAAATCTATATATATAAAAGAAAGTCGTGTTAGTTACTCCACTTATAACTCAAGAACGGCTCAACTGATTTGGCTGAAAATTGGTAAGGATGTAGCTTATAACCAGGAGAAGGACATAGGGTACCTTTCATCCCGGGAATTCCATGCGGGCGAAGCCGCGGGCAAAAGCTAGTAAACAATATAAAATGGTACAACATAAATATTAACAAAGCCTATGTAAAATAATAGTAGTCATATAAGTCCACCTATGCCGCATCCTGTTCTGTGGACAACTTGATGGATGTAACACTGAAGGATATTGAGATGGCCTTGTTCTGGACTTACTATATTATTTAATGATTTGGCACGAGATGAAAAGGAATAGTAGTCATATAATGTAAATTTTAACATGTCAAATTAAATGACAATACCAACCTTTCGGAAAATTAATTAATTGTATCTCAAGACTTATTCTTATCACCGCCTCGTGCATTGATTCATCAAATGAAATAAATAGGTAGAGTGCTTCCCTGATTTTCGGGAAATAAATAATAATTTCCAATCATCTCAAAATCAACAAAATTATCTCATATATATAAAAAATATAACAAAAAAAAAAATTGTCCATTTATTCTATCCTTGCATTCTGGAGCAAGCAAACGAAAACAACAATTGCATTTAAAAAGAAAGGTGTCGGTGCGTAGATATAATCTGTGAAACCCAAACCATAACCACAATACTACAGATAAGATCAAATCTGCAGCTTCAGTAGACAAATTGTACTCATTTCGTATCTTTTAATCTATGGGTGTTTACAAAACATGTCATTTTTGCGAATAATGCATTGTATTGTGAAATTGATTCTTGTAATGTAACAAATAATTGATGCTTGGTGGTCCTGGGAGAAAGTACAAAAAAGTTCTTGGAAATCTTAGATAAATTAAACTACTTATTTTCAAAGAAATCATCATCATCATTTCAGCCGCAGGCTGTCCACTGCTGGAATAGACCTCCCTCAAGGATTTCAAAAATAACCGTTTGGAAGCGGCTTGTATCCAGCACCTTCTTCATGTCATCAGACCATTTAGAATTATCAAGAGACTAAACTAAAAAAATAATGATTTATTTTTTATATTATTTAGTTGGCAAACAGGCAGGCACACGGCCCACGGCCCACCTGGTAGGAAGTGGTCGCTACACATGGACACATGCAATACCGACCAATAAGAAATCTCTTTACACACTTTTTGAAAACCCCTATGTTGTCGTATTTTGCGAAAACCGTAGGTGTGGTGGTGGTTGGATTCAACAACATCAGCAGTGGGAGGACTGTGCGTGACGGCTTTGAGTCCAATGTATAGGGGTGAATTGTCTCCGTGTATTTATATCGCATTTTATATCAATAAAAAAAAAAAATGCGGTTATATCAACTATTTTAACTATAATAAATGCAACTAACAATCCTCTCAGATAATAACAGGAATCTCCAAAATATTCAGAACATACACGATTCTTTTGTCAATGCCGTTAAAGATTGATTATTTTTGTGGGAATGTGATTTTATAAATCACATCAAGAGTTCACATACTCGTCCGAATTCCAAACGAATCGGCAAACTAGACAAATGACCATTGGACCGCTGTCAAAAGTTATATTTATTTTCTTTAGAAATTCACAGAATCATGCGAATCCCGTATCGAGATGTTTGCGGGTGTGCATTATGCGCCGATGCGTCTGCGACACAAAGCTCAACCCTTTGGCGACACAATGCGGCACTAATCTAGATCATTGCTTTGTGTGTCGCGCCAGACAATACCGCGTTTCTGGATATCTCACTCGATTTCGATTTGAAAGAAATTACTGTACTGCAGGTAAATTTAATGGGAGAATGTGCCGACCGTCGAAACTAGAGGCTGAGCAAAAACTATTCGTGAGAAACAGAAAAGTATTACCAATGTGAGAAAATATTGTCATTAATAATTGGATATTTTTAAATTTTCCCATCTGCGTCAAGTGTTATATTTTTTGTATTGAGTAGACAAACAAACATTCGGTCCTATGGTATATACTAAATACGGTCACTTCACTTCTAATGTTCGTAGCGGAAATATAATTTTCGTAGACAACATCTACAGCAGCTCTACGCCTATTTAACGTAGCAACAAAGAACATTTAAATTTAAAATGATCATGTGAAATTCGTTTTATGTAAAGGTTAAAAATATTTTATAGGATGATTTAAATAATTTTCCATAATTTGGACGGGTTCAATGTCCTGTAAAACATGTTGTAATAGAATCTGAAACTGTTAATATCTATCGATAACGAAGACAATCGTTACCCTAAACATGCTTATTTATAATCGTTGCATCTCCTCGCCCAAGGCATCGGCGTCCGATCCTTTGACTTCGCCCATACATCACGACCACTAAGTAGACAGTATATCAAAGTATATTCAGAGTAATTAGGCCTTTGGCGACGGACCTCCGATTTATTAGTAGGGCGTTAATACGACCGACAGCCGTGATGCCGGCTTTTGTTCTCCTGCCCGAAATATTCAATTGAATTTAGAATGGCTATGAGTAAGAGTGAAAAAAATTACTTCAACCATATACACATGTACGTACATTATTTTGAGTTTTATTTTTCCGTTTAAGTGCTATAAAATTAAACTAT
The DNA here is from genome assembly GCA_947044815.1 of Apomyelois bistriatella. Taxonomy (NCBI): domain Eukaryota; kingdom Metazoa; phylum Arthropoda; class Insecta; order Lepidoptera; family Pyralidae; genus Apomyelois; species Apomyelois bistriatella. The sequence continues at coordinate 9,419,151 of OX345693.1, forward strand.
ATAGAATTTATGAAAATGTATTTAGTGTCTGAAGATAAAAGTTAAAAAATGATTGACATTTTATCTTCACATCTTTCAATAATCGTAGTGAATATAAAAATGTATAAAAGAAGGAAAAAAATTTTTGCTGACCAATTACAACTTAAAGTCGTATTTGAACCTATATACGAACCACTAAAATGTGATACCTTAATTGGTTTTCTCTGGCAATTTCTAGTTTCTTTCCTCACATTATCACCTTTCTTATTAATTATTCAACTTATTATCATAACGTATCTCATTTTAACGGCTGTCGCCGAGACATACTATCTGTTAGATAACGTTGATTGACAAAAGAGTTCGGATGTCGTGATGTCGCACAAAAAGGGCACTAATCGAACGGCTACTGCAATCCGTCAATTAATTAACTGTCTCCCGAGATATGAGAGGCGGCAATGCTACAGTCGATGGGAAGATGCTACTACTTTCATCCAAAACCATCAATTTGGATTTTACACCAAACCTTAAAGTCTAAGAAATAAGGAAGGAATTCATGAGTGTTGGGTGTAAAAAAAGTTTGTGCATCAGCTACCGTAGGCGACGTCGGGTGATAACGCGTATGGAGCTACATCGTAAAACATCATTAGCAAGATAAAAACCCTAAAAGAAGCCTTTATGTTACCGAGCGCGCAGGAAGTCACCGAGATACGCACCTTTTTTGATTAACGTCTAAGAAAACTAAACTCATTGAAATCTAACAAAAATATCATTTTATAAAAAGTTTCGGCAAATGTAATTTTAATGGCCTTGTTATTAAACAAAGTGAATCATTATTTTGAGAGATCGTTTGTAAAACAAACAGTCGTACACAATCCTATTGTTAAGAAAGTGTGACATAAAAAAAAATGACAAACAAAGGAAGACCAATGTTAGAGAACTTAATCTTACACCCGAATCAAAACTTCAACCCGCATTGTGTTGTTTGGTGCTAACCAATTCTCTTTTGACGAACCCCGCCCACGCCTATTATCAGATGCATACGTGGCATGTCATTTTTTATCAAAACAATAACATTTTTTACTGAAAGCAACCGGTCTCACGCGTAGATTCTAATAACGAGTGAATTTGTCAGGAGCCAAACAAACGCATCAAATATAATTTACGTGGACGTATAAATTAGATAATTTTGTTTTGTTAGTTTCCCAGAAAGGAAGACCTGTGATGTTAACAATTATTAGTGCTAAATAACAATAGGTTCCTTTCCTGCTTTACATAGCTTTCTATTTATTATTAAGGTCTGAGTTTTATTAACATGAATCGGAACAGAAAGGCAAACATAATTTTACGTAATCTAAGGGATGTGATAGGCACTTATTATTTTTAAAATATGGCTTTGATAACTTGTTCCATAGAATTGTAAAATGAGTTGCACAATACATAATATCTAAATGCGATTGGAGAGCTATTTTCTATGGAATATACCAATTTATCATGTTGTATGTCAGTTCTTAACCCTTGCAATAATTAAGATATCCAAAGTCTCAATAAAAACATGATAACAGTATTCATTGGGCATGATCTGCGACATAAAAAAATAATGCTGGCATATCCACCCACATTGGTTATAAATTAATAGAATCTGCCCTCATCTTTGTGTCATATAATAATGGTAGATCAGGATCGTGTGAGGTATTTTTTTATTGTTTTTAGGAAATGTTTCCTCGTGGCCACGACCCGGCTAATTCGGTACATCTGGGAAACGATGATTTATAACCAAGAAATAACAGGGTTGACATCAATTTGTTTGATAATCTAAAATACATATCATTTTGTAAATCTTTGTTATGTATTTATTTATTATTAAGAAATACTCAAATTGGAAATGGTTATGTTGTTAAAATGAATAAAGTTTTAAAGGTTGATTCGTAAAGATGTTTTAGCATTAAGTGGTCCATTCCACCATTTTAGGTAAAAAAGATGATGAAAAAGATGACATATTAATAGGTTTATACTTTTGAAATTATGCATTCACGATATAACGATATTTTCTGAAGCAGTTGTGTAGTGATTCCGTAAAAAAATTGCAATTGAAGGAGCTTATATTTTATTAAGTAGATACTATTATTGATAGCAGAATCTTTGAAAACTGCATTCGATCCAATGAAAACATAGATATATGGATCTTATATTTTTTATATAATCAAAGAAACGGACTGATATAATTCTGAAATTCTGGTATTTTTATTCTGTTGCTCACCTAAAACCTCTCTAACTTTTTAATTTCTTATGAGTTTGGAGCATTTCGAGCAATGCTGAATACGATGCAATCAATTTAAAAATAAAGCTATAGTATTAACTAGTAAGGAATGCATAATAAAAAATAAATAATAAGTTTCTATTTTTAAGTTTTTCATTCAATTTGCAAACGATTAGCATACACCATAGCAACCAACTGGTACCACCTAAATAAAAGCAGTTTCTCAGTTATCAATGGGCCCTGTACAAAGGTAGTTCGTCAATGAAAGGGACAAAAAAGGTACAAACAGGAGGTTAATGAACGCCGGAGCCGATCGAGTAGTTATTAAAAACTGGCTCCCATACTCAGGAATTATTAGTATTTTACATTTACGTCCCAATTATCACAAATAAAAATGGACGATTGATGACCAGTTGCGCGTGCTAATTTTGTTTACATGGGCCGACAAATAAAACCTATTATTTGAAGTGCGAGAAAAAATAGTTGTGTCCACGGTGTCATTTATTTAAATGCCGCAGATAGATGGTAAATTTAAAAATAAACAATTTTCTAGAAGAGTACATTGTTGACATGGCAATATTGGCAATTTCATTACTCTGTTGTTCTGTTGTCTCCTCAAAACAATAATTAACTCATACCAAAATGTGAACAATTAATATATTTACAAAGGTTTTTCGGGGAATTATTTAAAAATAATTAGGCTCTATGAAACTCAGTATTCTGATAACCTTAGCAACTTCAGTAGAAAAAATACCGTTAATTTTTCGCTCACCTATTTTATTTCTTCTATCATTTTTCAAATCTCCCCATGTTCTTAAATTAATGAAATTGATTTATTTAAGATCTGGTATACACAATTATGTTTGCTTACATTGTACTGGTAATGTGTGGTTAACGAAAGTCGAACCTAATAATGAGCAAATATGTTGAACAAAAATGAGAAATGTATGACTTTCAATTAGGCAATAATCTAATTAATAGACTGACAAATAAGAATGAAAAATTGTTCAGTGTGTGTTACCTAAGGTGTTGTTGGTAAGTGATATAAAATTAAAAAGGTAAAAGAAAAAAGTTTATAAATTTCAAATAAATAATGTATTTCTATAATTTAGCTTAACACTTAAATTACTATATACAATAATATCAACTGGCTTCGAGACATTCTCTTGAAGTTTAGACTGCGGTCTCTAACAGGTAACAATATACAGTGGGAAAAATTAATAGTAACATTAGCCTTTGTACTGCACTTCTTATAGTAGAGCCATCTTTTAAATAAATTCCTAGCTTGACCTGTGTTTCATCGTACAGTCAAAACGTTCACTTATTATTTACCTTACACATTATTTTGATTAGAATCAAATGGTGGTAAAAATATTATTTCTAATTAAGGCACTACCGGATTGACTAGATACAAAAGAGTCTTTTCGTAGTTTTTCACAATGCAATAAATAATGCACATCATCGGAGGGATTCGTCCAAAATTGCAGTTCAATTTACCTGTGAACAAAAGAAATATAAAAATTAGTATATGTATGAAGTTTTATATGTAAGTCTCGGGAAGGGGCAAAATATACACTTGATATGAACCGAAACAGGGGTGATAAAATTGATAATAATATTACTGTTGGCTACATCCAGCAGTGGACAGCCTGTGGCTGAAATGATGATAATGGTGTCAATTTGATTTGTTAATAAAAACTACTTACAAAATTAATGCTATTTCTGCTGCCACCACGAAATTACATCTAGGAGTTCTTCTTCATCCATGGGTCCAAGATTTTGCTGCGTTGTAACTTCATATCTGTCCACATTGGAGTACGCTGAAGATACGCCGGAGGAACATTCTGATGGAGCTGGTGACGCCGCCTTCTCAGAGCACGGGGAGCCGCTCCCATAGAAAAAGCCATCATCCAAGTCCATAGAAGTCATTGGCTGAGTATTGCTATTAGGGATATTTTCTCTATTTTCCTGGTCACGAGTTATTCCTAAAGCCGCGTCACTTTCTTCTAATAACTGTTGCAGATATCTGATGTACTCGACCACCATTCTCAATGTGTCTACTTTACTAAGTTTCTTGCCGGAACCGCGTCTAGCGCCACCTGATAGAGCGGCGACAACAGAAGCGGGCAGATGACGGCGAAGCGCGTTAAATCCGTCATTCACTTGTTTTACTCGATTACGCTCTCTAGCATTGCGGCGAGCGATGGACGCAGCCTGAGGTCCAGTGTAAGGATTCGTTCTGAAGTGCACCTTTTTCCTATACTGTAAATTTGGCGGAGTGTCATGTGTGACGTAATTTTTTTCAGGAGCCGGAGCAATAGGTATATTCCTCTTCTCGACTGACGTCTTGGTGACAGTCGCGGTTGGATATCCAGATGATACGACGACGTAGTTCGTCTGACCTTGAACGAGTTGTATTTCTTGGAGCATCGTGTTTACTTATTCGCGAGTTAAGGGCACACGACCGGTTCGCGCGGCGATCGGTAAGCACTGATGTTACGTAGCAGGTTTCGTAGGAGCTTTAGTTAGGGCAGACGCGAGTGGCGGCTACGAAGCTTCGCGCACAAGTGAGTCGCCGGCGCACGCGCACTCGTTATATCACCTGCGCCGGCTGCAAAAAAAAATATAAATTTTAAAATTCTCCTCTCTTCCCCTATTATTTTCGATCATCCCTTCCCTTGCTACGTGCGGGCTCGTACCTGGTAGGGCTAGGGGAGCGCGGCACGGGTCGGGCAGAGAGCGACTGGCTAACGCGTGCCCAGTTTTTTTGTGCTGACCACTGAATACAAATAATTTCAATATTTATTGAATTCGCGTTATCAGCAGTTTGAACATTCCGTTTTGCACAGTTGGATGGTTATATGGGTATCTTAATCAAGTTAATAATGAGATAAAGAGAATTACATGTTCGTAACGGGTTTTTCAAAGGGCAGCGATGGCACTTTATAATCGCCCTATCGATTTCGGAACACTTTGAATAAATCAATCGTATTAAGAATCCACATCATCGTTATCTTTCCCAGGGTATCTTATTAAGTGTCCAACTGGGAATTTCTCATAAAGGCATTCAAACCCGTCGGATAAAAGTCACACTATAGTTATCAACATTTTATCAGAAGAACGCTAGCATTAACATTAATGTGTCCCAAAATTTTAAACTTTTGGTGAACTTTATTTAACTTGGGTTCCTTGAGCTATCGTTTGAAGGTTGAGAATAATATATTTTATGAATACTTACAAATACTTAATAAAATTTTGAGATATTTAATCCCTTGATAAGATAAAAGATACACAAACTACTAAAAAAAAAAATACAGCTTATTCCTCGAAGCAGCGGACTTTTTCTTAACAAAACAATTGAGGTTTACTGTCTTTTAATTTTCATATACATACAGGCACGATCATCATATTCATTCCACCATTCCACTAGTGCTTCAACCAACAAAAGCAATGAATGATAGAGTAAATGCCTGCGTGCAAAAAAAAAGTGTGTGAAAAGACACATAATATATATTTTACAAGCGGCAACATGGTAATTAAATTATATCAAGTAACTTTATGGTTCATTAATATCTACTTTGTAATTTTATAATACTTATAATCGGCATACCAAGAAGAAATTTACAATTAACGTTGCTACAGATTAAATTTATTATACTTTCTAAAGGGTAAAGTAAGTATTCGGAAATGGTATGTCAACAGTTCTAAACGCGTTGGTATTGCCGCCGCATTGACAGAAGTTGGTGTTCAAATAAGTAGTCAGGTGAAACCTGTAGATTAGGGTTCCGTGATTTGATTTTTTTTTTCTGAAGCGACCTTGATGATAATACATACATACATATAATCACGTCTTTATCCCATGCGGGGTAGACAGAGCCTAGGGTCAAAAGACCTAAGGCCACGTTTAGCATAATGGTAGTTGAAACAGAAAATCAATAGTGATCTTAATAATGGCTGGTGTGTATGAAATTGAGTATTTAATCGCGGGAAAATTATTCAATTTTAAACCTTTTTTCTTTTTTTATTCTACTATCACGACTGTCAACTAGTTAAGCACAAGCAAGTACCTATAGATTATTTATATATCCTTTCACAACATATTACATGTTGTTAAATAATGTAGTAAGTTACCCAAGTTACATTTACAAGTAAGGAATTTGTGTTGGTCGAAACAAATGAGCCACGCTGTTCTCTATTTATTTAATTTAAATTTTAATTTTATGAGATCACCTATTATTCTCATGAAAATTGAAGTGTATTTTTACAATAGAAGTTATTTTTATATGAATTTAAAATTATTTATTAATCGGCTTCGGTGCATGTTTTCCCTATGTCAAGTACTGAAGTCATAAACTAGAATTAGACAATATTTAAATTACGGGTTTCCAGTTTTATATCAAACTTTCATATATATTGATATTTTAAAAAATATGTACTTATTCGTCTTAAGGCGATTCGTGGACAAGTCTTAATCGTCAATTAGGTACAGTCCACCCAAACACGCCACGAATTGCAAACTTCACTTCTTGCTTATTTGTTTATCTGTCGGCAGTTTGATTAAAGGCACACATAGTTGCGTTAATCGAATAACGATCATTCTATCCATTTTATGGCACTAATTGAATCCAACATGATGTTTCGGGCGGCATTTGTTTTCATTAGTTAACACTTAGAATTAATTAAATTGAGGTAATTAATTTTAAAATTCAGATTAGTATTAATTTACCGATGTGGATGTAAAATGCTCAATATCTGTTTATTTTCAGAACTTTCATGGTTTATTAATTCACAATTCAGGATCATCTAAATAAATACATATTACGTTAAGTATATTGTCCATTTTTACTATTTGAATTTAACAACATATATACAACTACGGACGAAATAACGTGGCACTCTCAGGCTGGAATCGCTTTTTGAACATAACTGAAAAATGACGCATAGCATGTTGGTAAAATTATTCTCAAAACACAAATATTTTTATTTTTTTTAAAGATATTTGTTGTTTTTAAAACTATCTAGGTATGATATTTGTATTTGGAGAACAATTCCGTATATAAGAATGGACAAACACTCATTGTTAAGTTTACAGAGACAGTTAACCTAATACAAAACAACATTAGTGTCAGCTCACAAACAGCACTCCACACTAAATTAATATTTTGTAATTAGCTTTACATCTATGAATTTGACTTCATTTATAAACAAAACTAGCGACCCGCCCCGCCCCGGCTTTGCATGGGCATAAAATCAAAATCCGTTGCGTAGTTTCAAAGATTTAAGCATACATAGGGACAGACAGTAAAAAGCGGCTTTATTTTATACTATGTATAAAGCATATTTGTTTTATACTATGTATCTATAAAGAAGATAAAGATAAAAAAATATATTAAATTTACCTTTGTAAAAATATTCTTGTGAACTAGTGATTATGATAACTATTGGCAAACTTATAAAAAAATGTTGGGTTAAGTGAGGAATGTACTGAAAGCAAAAAATTTAATTGAATCGTGTAAATAACGCATGTTCTAGTAATGTGACGACAATAATACCAAATACATCCAACAATCGAGCACTGAGTTCACTACAAAAGGCTTTGTCTCATCTAGCCTCGAGTAAAAGGCAGTTACCTTGTTTTACGGTTTCCATAAAAATCCACTGCCTCCTTAATTATAGTGCTCATCAACATAATTAACCTTTGTTTTATACGTCTAAAAGTACACGAGATAGACTTGAAGAAATACTTTTATTCCATAATTGCGTCTACTGTTCCGATTATCTACTTAATTAAAATAATATAATTTTAATTTATGCCTAATTAAAAATAGCCCAAATCTGTAATTGAAACTTTAAATGGGTCGAATTGGAAATCGATATTGAGGTTTTTGTCCAGCAGTGGTGTTTGATGTTATTGACAATTATATATTTACTAGGAATTGGATTATGATCTCATAGTTACTTTTTTTTTTTTTTTGAATAGTTTTTACGGCCATGGAATCTAGTCCTTTAAGGCCTTTCTCGAATTTATTAATCTTCTTCAGTCCTACTTAAGTCAGTCGAGTCAAAATTCAAGTCAATAGTCAAGTAAGTCTAGTCTGAGTCAGATGGCTAAGTGAAGCGGTGGAAAAATTTCACTTAGCTATATCATGGAGATTTTGGTGACAAAGATAAAAAGTCACGTAATAGACACTGTATCACTTCCCAACACTCACGCTTGTTCACGAACACTTTGCGAATAATAAACCACCAATATTATGCACAAACACTCAAAAAAACCTAAGTTTTGGAAATTAAATACAGCGCGGACATAGCGACAGTTTACTTTCCCTCCAAAAACTCCTCATAGTTACTAGAGGTATACTACGATTTAAAAAGCGGTTAAAGCCAATCAAAAATTACTTTTAATAGCTAGAGGGAATCGGTAACTTTTTATATAAAAATAAAATAGTTACAATCACTTATCGTGTATTAGATTTAAATTGAGTATAGTAACAAGGTATGTTCGGCCAGTCATCTTGTGGGGTTCAGTTCAGACCCCGTGATTTTGTACCGGATATGACCTGCGGGGAGGTGCTAATAGGTTCCGTAAATAATTCTTTTTTTCTCGACTATTACGCGTAATCGATGGACTAAGGCAAGTTCCGTTAGGGTTGATCAATCGAGGGGAGTAGGTTAACTGGCTTTAGGGGTGCAACTAATGTTAATAATCAAAGTGGTTCATAATATTAACCGTACTTTCTAAATGTTTATCGAAACATAAAATAATATATTTTATGTAGATTATAGAAGAAATTATAATTCCAAAAGACAGCTGCTTAGACTAAAGCTCAGATAAATCTATTGACTCTGTATGTAATAGACAAGCGGTTACCCTAGTAAAATGATCTACAATTTTTTTATTAATACTACATTATTCAGCCATGTTAGAACTGAGAGCAAATGTAGCGGGAGAAAATTCATCACATGCATTGGCTAACATTGCGTTTTACGGCTAACCCCCTTTTATAGAGCAAACAATTTGTACCCAAATCCAAAATCCCAATCAAGCAAACTATTGAAAGAACTCCCCAACATTGTTACGTTTTGAGTTTTTGAGGCACAATACTCTTTGATAGATCACAATTGGTGTACTTACATGATTAGCAATAGGTATAAAAGGGCAGTTATGATAACGATTGCTATATTACGTATTAAAATAATCTAGGTAACTTAGTTTGAAACGAAAGCAATACTTACTTATTATATGATTTTTAAACTTATACGGATATAGTCAAAATCTTGATGTTAAAAACGACAACAAAAAATTTAACAACGTTTAAAAGATCAACAACAATGAAGGGTTAAATTGTTACAATATTCTTCAATAGGCTCAAATGACGTTAATATGTTAACGTGTACTACAATAAGCTAAAGTATCTTGTTATGAGTCAATTTATAAAATTAGTGAGTGATTCCAATAAGATAAGTCTCGAGGGATAAAGGGTACCACCCACGAGTATTGTGCTGTCCTTGTTTATTTGTAGGATTGTTGTTGAGTTTTGTGGGCATTAGTTGAACAATAATGACGAAATGATACCAATAATTGAAGACATTTTGTCCTTAATCAAATGACATAACTATTTATTTATTTCTATTTTTTTTTAAACTTAGTTGTTCCATAAGTACAAAATACTTATACAATTGGCGGTAAAATGACATATAATATTAGACTATTTCTTAATTTTGATAGAATAATAGGAGTTATACACATAACTACGAGATGCATTAACCTTTTGAAATCAGCTGGCAACAATGGCAAATAATTGCTGAAAACATTTTAACATAATTTTGCTTATCAATCTTAAAAAATAGGTAAAATATGGAAATATATAAATTAGTTTATTTAACAACAAGTCTCGTGGTAAGATAATCAAAACCTAGGTCCAAAGGAATGAAAATGGTGTACTATATTAATCTGTAGTACTATATACAAACAACATAGCTCATAAATATGCACAGGTTGCTTATTTGATCCAATAATATAACCTCTTTCTCCATCATTTAATAGAAGTACCAACTACTTGGTGTTCACACCGCCACCCCAAGAATGGTATTTATTTTAAAATAAACAAACATTTTCATAATTACAAACACGCTATTACAGTACAGCGGAAATTGAGTGACATTTATGTGAAGCAATTATTCGGCGTATAAAACAATTAGGCACAAATGAGATGAACGGGTGGGGCTAGGGTGAGTGATGATTTTGTGAGAAATGCATCATCTGGCGTTACGGTTCAACGACGTGGGACACGTTGGTCAAGCGAATAAATAATATAATGACAATGTGAAATTTGTCATTGAACATTTTACAATAATTTATTTAATTTGTTACAATCAATTACCAATACACAAATATTAAAAAATAACATATTTTTAAATAACGTTTTAATTATTATTTTTTCGATATTAAGTTTGGTATTTTCTCTAAATTTGTTATGTTAGCTTTTATTTGTATTTTTAAAATAAATAGAACTAAAGTCCTGTTATGACCTATAATATATAAATAATGTTTTATAATGTATCAACGCTGTTATGATTTAAAAATATTCATTATTTTTATATTCCTTCCCTTATGCAAGTTTGGTTCATTCAAGATCGGAGATTCTGTTTAGTCACGCCAAAAGGCTAACTAACCCGTGTTACGATAGGCTCCCATATTGCTGATACTCATTGACGAAATATCTATTAATTCCTCCAAAATTATACTACTCTATAAATCATACTAGTAAAGCTTGCCGACACAATAAAACTACCTGATTCGTATCCAATATAGCTTGATTAACGACTTGTTGAGTGACTGCTATTCATCGCAGCGTCAAAGGGTGATCATATAAAGTATTAATAAAGGGAATGTTTTACATTTCACCTCAAGCGTGGTCGGGTATGACACCAAAGGAGAGGGCCATAAAGCATTCCGGCAATGACCAATGATTCGCCGATTCCCATTGTTATTTTACATATCGTTATGGAAATTGATTAGATTTTTGAAGAATATGATGAACTTATTTTTAGTTTTAGTTTGTGTCTAAAAAGTAAGGAATTGTGCTTGTTTTCCCTAATAATTTTAGCTGAAGTTTGTGCAACTTACCTTATAAGGATGATTTAAAACTAAACTTATTTATTAAGAACCAAAATAACACCTTTACAGTTTACACCAATACGATGTTACATGCAATTAACTGCATTATTTCATGGCCTCAAACAGTTTTCTTGATAAGAAATGTATGTTGCTATTATTTAAAATTAATAGCTATATGCATTTTTTAGACTCACAAAAAACTAAAAAACAAAGAAGATATGTTAGGTACATTATTGTTTCTAATGACATGAAGATAGCTAGCTTTTCCATTTTTTTCCACTTATAAATAAACTTTGCAAGATTTTGTCAAATGTAAATAACAAAAATTGTGCAAAATATAAAGGTAAGATTTAAAACGCTAAATGCTTGCATACCCAAATCAGTAGCAGTAAAATAAGTACATAAAGTATATCTTTGTATAAAAATAAATCTTTATCAGCTCGCCTTATCAAAGACATAAGACGTCGCCACCTACGTCTGCCGAATGTCGAATATCAAACGTCGTTGTCCGACAAGAAGAGTCCGACTGCTCGACACGACACCTCGTCTCGATTGTGACCGAGATACGATTGCTTTGATTCGATTTCGCATTGTAATCGATTGGGAAGTGCCGCTGATCAACATTTAAATATTGTGATAAAGACTTCGTGTTGCTATTATGTGCGAAAAATTTGTCTCCGGTTGAATGATAAGTAAAACGAATAATGTAACTTTTTCCTATAAACAAGGATCACTTTGTTATTTGTTAAATAACTTATATTGTCCTACTATAATTTATTTACGGAAAAGGGGTTTAGTCTGCATACTTAAAATAAGTATAAAAATACAAAGGAAAATTTTGAATGAGATATTGTTTGTAACTACACCTACTTATTATGTGTATAGTTGTTTTTTTACATGGGCTCATATTAAGTACATTTTTAATATTATCATTCATTCTATATTGCATGCTTAAGTTTTTGAGACAGATGTCATTATATATTAGGTATTATGTACTCAAACATAGATTGAAAAAATAAATTGTCTGGCGTCAAATTGCACCCGGTGTGATATTATACGTACTAAAGTACCAGAATTGAATATATATTTATTTTTCAAAAGAATTCGATGTCCAGTACCTACATGATATTTTCAGATGATAAATGTCGTCCTCAAGATTCATTTGAGATTGTACATTTTATTCAAATAAAATGCTAATTAGGTTTTTTCTTGAAACAAAAAATATAACTGTACACTTTAACAGTATACAGAATTCGTTCTAACGAGAGCTTTTGTTTCATTTAGAGTATTTTACAGTATAATATTTTAATCAACACTATAGAAATGTAGATGTAGAGTTTGTATGACAGATTTACGAGTAGTTATGGTAGAGTGCGCCGCCTCTTATTCTTTTATTCTAAATTTTCATCTATTTTTAAAAATATGTGTTAAATGTAATTTTTGACTTTAATAACTATTGCATAGATTTTATTTGCTTTTGATGCATACGTGAGTACATAGACTCCATTTTATCGCGGTCTGGGTCTTCAAAAATATAAGAATATGTATTTTTTAAAATAAAATACTTTTGCCGTTTTGAAACTCATCACTGCTTACGTTATGAGATGTACCTACCTAAGTCTATATATATTTTTATAAACACTGTCCTGGGATCCAATTAAACGTAATATCTTGTTTTATCTTCCATGCGATTCTTAAATAGGCACATTAAGATTTGAACATAATATATTATCTATGGTCCATGCAACTTAACGCCATCCTCCTTGTAAATACTCATAGCTCTCGCTCTATAGGCATGCATCTATGTTATTCTAATATTTGAGAAGCATTATAAATTTGAAGGAAATTTGGCTTGTTGGTACGATTGCCGACAAACTAGAGTGGTAGAATTTGTTTATGGGTTTACGACACCTCGTTAGCTACAGCGATAAGATACGCTTAAATAGATAATTAGTATTGTTTCCTATTAAACTCCCTATTGTGTTTTTTGTTGACAGTTTTATAGAGGTTTTGCAATCAGTTTATGGGATGTGACAACTGAATTGCTAACATAAATAAGGCTTTGATTGCCAATAAACGTACGAGATATTATGTATCGTTTAATTTGATTCGATCAGACAAAAATACTCGTTAATAAATGTTTGTGAAGTACCGTTGACGCTCAAAATATTTTGCGTACGGAGTTAAGTCATACGAAATAAGTGAACCTTGATTATAAACACAATGCAGTTTTTCATATTTTTGAGTCCTTGTATTTTCATTAAGCTATCATTTATATCCCTCTACACTAATTTTTGTGAATTTACACTTGAATTCATTTGCAAACTAATAAAAAAAATAGTCTTAATGAATTGTGGTTTATTCTTCTTGTCTATCGATAAATTGTGCCTGACAAAAGTTATATACAAATCTCTCATTGTTTAATATAAAATAAATACAAAGACCATGTAACCATGACTAGGATACTAAAACGGTCGAAACGTCAAATTAAAGTTAAGGCGTTACAAGCGAGTTATTCCGGACAGATCCCTAAAATATCTTGGAGTAAACCGTTACAAGTAAATAGTAACCAAGCGCAATTGCTATGATATTTTTCATAATAGTATGTAGAGCAAAAGTATGAAAGTGAATGAAGCTTTCTTTCTATAACATTCTGTGATAGAGGCGCGTGGCAGGCGCGCGCGGCGGATGCCGGCGGACGGGTTCGCCAGTTTTAAAACCATACCTTAATTACGGTAAGGCGTTATCGAGTAAGAATGTGCACACGCGACATTGGTATTAATTTTAATGAAAGAAGTGTGCGCCCGGACAACACCTGCCCAGTCGTCGACTTACTGAAACTACGCAGCGGAAATCCGTGGAGACGACTTTTGCATATTTTTATATAAATAATGGGCCAGCAAACGATCAAGCTGATTGCTAGCGGTCACGTTTACCTGTATGAGCCTATATTATCATGCAACGCCAATGTAATCTGATTTTAAAATAAATTGTTATTTCAATAGATCACATACATTAATAGATTATGATGTACGTACGTATTGTTTGCCAATGTGAATATGAATTGTAACTAATATGGAGGCCTGTAAAACTTGCGGTAAAAACTTAAGCCGACCTTCTAATATATACATCGAAGCTAAATTTTTCTACCGAAGAGCAGCTTTATATTTACAAAAAAATATTTAATGCCCATTATTTTACGGTTCTATAAGGTTCAGAAAAATATGTTCACTAACGACTCTACTCATTTCCGAATTTGTACAACGTTGAAACGATGAAGTTGTATTAAGGAAAAGGTCTTTAATACCATAGAAATAAACTTGCATTTTGGTTGGAAATATTACTATATTACAACATATAAAAAAGAATTCATAATTAATTCTTTATATACAAGTAGGTAACTATATTTAATTTGTGTTATTGTATTATAAATATTTGTTTAGAGTACGATTCACTTGTTAATATGATAATTAAAATCTAACCTTTCTCTCATCATACACATAAAAGCGTTTTTAGGTCGCATTTTTGATAAACATACCGGCAAGATATACCTATTTAATACATAAATACCTAATTTAATCTGAAACCTGAAATGGTTCACGCCAGAAAAAGGTCGAAATTTTGGATTCTATTTTCCTTTAATCACCTTTTACATAACTTAGTCGTATTGTAAGCCGGAAATTATCCAGTAAGTATAAAATTTATGTATCATTAGTTTGTAATTAAAATACGAGCACCTGCTGTTATGATATGTTTGTAATGTCTTATTTCATAAACCGTGAGTTTGTATGTTGTTTAAATATTTTTAAAGATCAACAATATTTTATATTACGAAAGAACATGCGGCGTTACATAGAGTGAGCTTGTCTTGGCGGTGATTATATTATAAATATTTATTTTATTTAAATAATCCAAGTTATGAGTAGAAAAATTAATAAAAAAATATGTTTATTTGTTTTAAATATCCCACAGAGAATTATATTAATTGGTAACATATATAGTTACACCGCTGGCACTGTGACCCGAAGTGGATGTTGGCATCCGAAACGAGGGAGCGCCATAGTTGTGCGGCGGCTCGCCAAGTTTTTTACAAGTACAAAAGTATTTTAAGTCATTTATAGTATACTAGCGACCCGCCCCTTCGCATTGGTATTGAGAACCTTCCTCTTGAAAAACTCTATTTATTAAAAAAAACTCATCAAATCCGTAGATTTAAAGATTTAAGCATACAAAAGGACATAGGGACAGAGAAAGCGACTTTGTTTTATACTATGTAGTGATTAAGTCATATTATATCTTCATGTAATTTTTTTTATTTATCATAGTTTTATAGTTTATATATATATATATATATATATATATATATATATATATATAATTATGATCAAATGTTGAATTTGACTTTTTTGTTGAAATTTTGACTTCATAATAAGTCGGAAATGTAAACCATTTCAGAAGAACATTTTCAAGGTTTACTTTAAGCTTAAAAGCTTACAATAATGAGTATTCAGAAAAAATTTGGTTAGAAATATAATTTCAAATGTTTTTTTTTTGTCAATTAGTTTTGTGAACACAAAGTGTGGACGGACCTTTAAAGTAATATATAATTAGGATCAGACTTTCTTGTACCCCTAAATGGCACGGTTACAATGTTGTGTTGTACGACAATTTCAGAACAAGTGTGTATCTGAACCAACATATTTAGATTGTTTATTTTTATTTACTGGACTAGTTATTAGGCATACTTTTTTCTCTAGTAGTCAGTTAAATAAAGTGGGACTCCATCAAAACCTATACTTACACGTTTACATACATTGTTTACATATTTCGTTTTTATATTTTGCGTAGGTCTATTTTTGAAAGTATTTATGCTCTCGCTACGCCTGCCAGGAAGAGAGTGCACTATGAACTATGCCATAGCCTCCGCTGACAAATAAAAACTCATCCCCACTTTTACTAATGGGTAAGCTTTATAGACTTTTCTAGTAGGTACTACTCCTACATGATTACGAGTATGCGATAAGAAGGAGTAAAGCCACATTTATAGATTGAAAATTATTGTCTATATTCATTTCTTAAGAAGTTACCTACTTAATTCAAGAAGTTTTGTGTCATGTATTCCTTAAGCAAATAAAATCCAACTTAAGTAGTGATTAGAAATCACTATGCTAGTTTAGTAAGTAGGGGGGTGTAAAATGTACAGGGCAGGTGTCATAGCGCATCTGCCCGGGCGCTGACCAGAAACCCCTCTCCCCTCATATTTCTAGTATTAAAAGAAGGCATGAACTGTCAGGTTTCTATGCTTTATAAGTTCTTGTGATATTCTGATATCTTAAATTTAAATTTGGAATTTACATAAATTTTATAACTGGATGCTTGCACGATGTCATCTATAATAGATTTAGACTTCTTTTGTTGATAAAATACTATACATATAGGGATAAATTACAAGAAAATTTAGAGCTCTGTTTGTCGTAACAGACAATTATGACGTCAAGTGTAACCGAAAGTGGTCATTTCTTTGAATTAAGCACTTAAAATTTCACCTTTGCTATTATTTATTTACTTTTCATGACTTTTTTCACTTAAAAAAATTAAGTAAATTTCTTATTACATAACAGTATATGGACATGACAGTGCTGTCATTAGGGCATATCAGTCTAATTGTTATTCATGAGGTCATGTGTATTGGACATAAATCATTATGGAGACGTCGGGGACAGGAGATGAGATGAGTTGCAGTCTTAATTCATTTTATATTATTCAGTATTTATAATGTTATATTGCAAATAGTTTTATACACAGGACATATGACGCATGTGTATAAAATAAGTAAGTGTATGTTGAGTAGTGTTGCTGCTCGATAGTCAACTATTGACAGCTTTTCGATAGACAATTGAGAAAAACAATAATATCGATAGCCTCGATATTAAAGGTGGTAGAGGCCTATATTTTGGCAATGCTTAGTTGAAGTAACCTACAATGATATATATCGACGGAAAATTAACTACATTGCGATGAATCTAAGACAGCAGATACTAAGAAATATAATGAAAAGCATATTTAAATATAACTCTTGGCCAATTTTTTTAGTGAGTATGATATGGAAAGCTGTTGTCGTGGTCACTCTTGGTAAGAATTAACTTTGCCAGTAAGTGCGGAGGAATTTACATGACAGCCATAATTAATGACTGAAAATATTGGCGTGTAATGAATCCATTATATTTTAATGATAATATCTTTATCAAAAATATTTATGGCACAATTTGTTGTATATATATGACACAATTTAATGTTTCAACAGACTGGACAATATGGTACAATTTAATGTTTCGACAGACTGGTCAAAAGATTATATATAATATTTAATTTAGTCCTTTTTCGTGTCTTCATTTACTTTTACCAAAACTAAATTGGCAAACTCACTTACTTAATCCCAGCTTATTAGCCTTATCTCAAGCAAACTGAAGAAGAAATTTAAAAAGAAATGAAATATTTAACGCAATTTACGCAAAAACTCTAATTACTTTGGACGTTTTTAAATTGCAACGATTCGTTTAAAGCACGCGGGTTCGCAGGCGCCGTAAGTGCATGCGACAGGTTAATTTCAAGAATAAATTGACGCCTGGCAATTGGGTACTTTTATGGGTCGACACGTGTTTATGCAGAGGTCCTTAATAGAGGCTTAGCGACTTCTGGAAACAGCTGCCCAGGGCGGGGGCAACGGTTCAGACCGTGCTCGCTTGAATTTTTAGTGCCTATTTTTCATCTGTAAACGTAATATTGAGATTCGTTTTAACGAAGAGGAATGAACTGGATTTACTTGTTTGAACTGCCGCCGTTGGCTAACTAATGAATAAATATTTATTGAGTTTGTACTGATGACTTGATTAAAAAAAAAAATTGTTTGAGACGATTTCTACATCCTTTACGTTGGAATTATCAGATTTATTTTGGCATGTCATAATTATTTTTGGTGACATATTTTTTCTATAATTGTACTTTTAAAAGTAGGCTAATTTCGTCATGTCAAAGCTAAAATGCCCTAGTTTTATGGTTGTATACATAATATACCTAAACAACAATAACAATCAAAAGGCGTAAATATACGCCTTTTGGTGTAAAATACAACCTTACATTCATTCACGTTGTATTCGTAATATGTCACGCTTCTGAATTCGTGAATTTTAAAATTGTGTTAGTGACCCAGTATTGGAAACACGCCAGCTGCCATTCAAGGTTTCTCAAGTCCCGATTTGATTGATTGATTGATTCATACATATTTAAGATATAAGCGTGCTATCGGCTATACAAGTTTTAAGTTAAAATCTAAAGGACAGTAAAATTTCATGAGATTTATTTACGTAAATACCATCTCGCAATAATATTTAGCCTACAATTTAATTTTTATCAAAATCCTAACTTTACTTATAAAAACTGTCAAATTTTAATAGTGACCTTCAATTTCTAATTGTGTACCGCATTAAATATCGACTTACTTTACGAAAGTCATATTAGCATGCGTAGTTTTAAAATAAATTATCATTATTTACTTTGAATGTAAACTTGTACAGGTTTTCATTTCAAAGGTTCCACTATTCCAAATGCACATAACAATTACGAGCCCTTAAATTCCAAATGCGGTACCACACCGACACGGTACAATTCCTTATCTGCATCTAGCTAATGGTTAGTGCGAACTCTTATTGTATCTCGCGCACCTAAACTGTTAATTGTTTTGTTCGCAGCAAATTATTGTATCCGTTGCATGAAGCTCGCAGGAGGCGGTCTTGCCCCGATTTATATTTCATTGCGTGAACAGATTTATCACGTCCCAAAGCGTTTGGTACGTATTTGATATTAGCACTGCGTTGTAGGGTTAACAATTAATTTTAATTGTCGATGTACTTTTGTAGTTTTATTTAACAATTATTAATTATAGAATCAGGCCAGCATGATGTTTTAAAAGAAAATCAGAGTAACTCGTCATTATTAGAAAAAAACATGCTTTAATGTATCATCTGGCAATCATAAATTTAAATTTGTACAGAAGACAGGCAGATCAAACTAAGTTATTGTCGAAATTATGTTACCAATCTTTCTTTCAAGTGGAGTGTGTTAGTGGCCAAAACTGGTATCAGATTTTTCAAGCTGCCTTATCATCTATTGACAGCAGCAACGGCGGCGTGAGCAACGGCATTTTGTGCCAATAAAAGTATGACAAACACTACATTAATTTCTTAAATACATCTAAGATTAAAACAACATGAACTCAATAAAAGTAAAAATTAAATACGAAGAAAATAACTTTTTTATGCCTTAATTATTCAATAGCATTTCTGGCAAAGTAAACACGTTCGGGGTAAGACTGGCTAGGTAAATAAAGCATCGATATGCATGCATTTTTCCAAGTTCCCTACATCGGGTACATTTCCATAATATTATAACCGAACATGAAGATCGCCTATAATTGCTAGGTGCCTCGGGGTGATGTATGCATGTCACTGTGTTTCACAAAAATGAGGTTTGCATAATGACATAATTAGCTAGAAATAATAAACGATGACAAGACTCGAATGAAAATAATAATTATGTAAAGTTATTCTTTTTTGTTAGAGCACTAGTTGAGAATACTAATTTTAGAATTGCAAGAATATTAAACTTGTAAATCGTAGCCATCTTATAATTTTTTAAGCTACAAAGTTAGGAAGGCCTTTTGACATCTTGGTAGTCTCACAAAAAATGTACTTACGTCAATGGTGTTCATAAGTCATTGTTCTGTGTGATTTTTCACTAAAATTCTTAATTCAATAATATTATATTTATAAAATTTTGATGTTACTACTATTTACAGTTCAACTACTCTACATTTTTCCAATTTGTAACTCCTGGATGTCCTAATAGATGCATACTGTAAACAAAATTATTAGCCCCGTAACAAGCGGCTATTTCTTCCGATCAAATCGGTAGTACCAGTGATACTATCCAGTGTTTGCTTAGCCCCAAGCTCGAATTGAGCCATTTAATTTTATAAGGCGAATCTAGATAAAGCGCGAATCACCGCCTATTGCCGTGCCTTATGGGTTTGTTTGTTTGCCGATTACTTCGAATTTTATTAGCTTCGGGCTTTTTAACGCCCAGTATTTGCGCATGACGACTGAATTATTGGATACTTATCGGAATTCAATTCATTAAAATTAAATAAAAAAAATGTATAACATTTTACGTTAAATCTTACTTAAGTTTGATTTTGAAATAACAAACTAAGTGATTAAGGTTGACTATTTTATTTATTTGTTTAACAGTAAGTATAACATTTATCTTTATAAGACTTTCATCTTATAATTATGATGATCGAAAATATACGTCATACAAATGTATAAAAACACAGTCCAAAATGATATAGGTAAATACAATCGAATAATGCAACAATATTCAATCCTCAAAATTTCGTTGTAAATAAAGAACGCAATACTAACTTAACTAATTAACAGTCTTACTAAGTCCGGAGCCCTAAAGGGGTTGAAATAAAACAAACGTGGGACTGCGAATTTGATATCTCAATCGGAGAGGTCAGAGAGGCCGCCATCACGACACCCTTCGGTGGTCACGAGCGAGATCGCTTATTAATTGTTATCGGACGAACGCATTACATACGTAAAAGGATGTACTGAGTTAAATCTATAGTCTTGACTTTATGTATAATAATTATGTCAGTATACAGTTACTTTTTTCGTTCGCCTCAAATAATAGTGCAGGCCAAGCTGCCTCTATTGGGAATCGTCTGAGCTACCGCGCAAAATAGAATACTTTCAAACACTCACAACGGAGTATTTTTTTTTGTTTTTCTATGAGCAGATATTCACTTGTCAAATTTTCAAATAGGTAACTACGTGATCAGATCTGCTTTCTTAAAAATTTTGTAGTTAGGTACAACAGAACTAATTAGAGTGTTCTTACCAAATGCCACCTCTATATTTTTAATGTAAAAAGTATTATTTATTTATATTTATCTTATCAAAAGACAAAAACTTATATTATTTAATATAAGTTTTTGTACTTACCAAAAATAATAGTTGGTGTTTAAGAATATTTAATCTACCCAAAATAAAACACAGACTATAGATAAGGCACTGCACAGGTACAGGGCAAAAGGTCTTGATTCAGATCGGAAAGCCAAAATTAAATACAGATCACATTTGCTCAAGGCTCGGATATCATTAATTTACAACATAAGTGATTCCGGACTTTGTACCGCACTCAGAGGTATACTTTAAGGCACCTTTCTCATTAGAAATGAGCCGTTTATAATCTAAGTATGTTTAATACTAGAGTAAGAATCTCACAAGCAATATCAATGAAGGAAAATAGCAGTGTATAAAGTTGCAATTGCCTCTTTTAATGCTAAAAGACCTTAGTCAGTTAATTTACTTTTAAATTGTAGCCTGTACATTTTCCCCTATAAATTGTAGTGCTATATATATATTAAAACTCTTGGTACCTAGATCGCGAGAATACGCAAATATACAGCTTAACTAAAGCCTTTCTTTGATTTACCTGCTTTGAGTAAGTATGGGGATTGGATAGAGATGACAGCCAAAATAGTTGAAAAAGATTCTTCTGTGAAGGTAGAGTATGTTAAAAGAAATTCTTTTCTTTTTCCTTGAATTTTAAAGCTCTTAATCTTCTTATTATGAGCTTTAAATTTCAAGAGGGGCTATGAACTCTTTGAACTAAAAGTAGCTTCAATAGGCTGTGTAATATTTTTTCAAAATAATTTCAGAAGTTTCAGCGTCAAAGTATGAAATAAAATAACTTTCAAATTTATAATATGAGTATGAGTAAAAGCTTACCTATTTTATATTGTTTCAATTTTGTAAGTACACTACATGTAAGTAGCAACAAAAATTAAAATACGAAAAATGAATGTTATGTATGCATATTTAGTGGAATTATTTTTTATCGTTGTTTGTATTGAGCAATACAGAGAACGTTCTACAAATATTTATACACACACATTCAAAAGTGCGTGACAATTTTTCATATATCAAACATCGCATAAATGGAAATGCGATAACATACAGCATTTTATTGCAACGCGGTTCATTTGAATGTAAAGGGTTTCGTCCGACAGAATTGACATTTAAGTGTACATACAGAGTAATATTGCGGTAGGTGGCTGTCAACAGGACCTCAAGGCACCGTTTCGTTTTAACATATGTAGGTACTGCAAGTGAGACGTAACATGTTTATGACATTGCCTTTTAAGTAATATAAATAACTAGCTGACCCGGCGAACTTCGTACCGCCTTTCTTAAATTTTTTTTCGTAAGAACCTTGTATAGAGTATTAGAAAACTACAAAAAAAATTCTGCCAAATCGGTCAAGCCGTTTTCATGCTATGTCGTGACAACGGAAAACGGGCTTCATTTTTATATAAATAGATAAACCATAAAAGTGCAGAATTTTCATTTGACTTCATTTTGGCTTTAAGGCAATATTTTGTTAGTAATAAAATTAATTTAGATGTGAAAATGCGCAATTTAGTTCTAATTAATTTAATATGGATAGAGTTTAAATATATTAATCATGTAATTAAAATTATAATTATTAGGTATATTGTTGTGACTTAAATTACTAATATTAATTAAAAAGTGCACACATTGCAATTTCAATGTTATAATATCACTGCACTTATTATTTTTTTTTATTTAAAATACAACACGCTAAACAAACATTGAATCACAACACTTTTCTTTCAAAAAACTTGCTTTGACTAACATCTAATATAAGCGGAAGGAAGTCGCTGGTCATACTAAAATTTAAATTAATTTGAAAACTCTCAGCCATCCGGACCTCTAAGTAAACGTTGTTATGGTAAACGAAATAAGGTTTAAATTGTTATTCAAATATCAAGTCTTGTAAATTCGTGATTGTGATAGATTTTTTCAGAGATGAGCGGCGCCAGGGGTTATTGCGGGAAAATACGAAAAAAAAAAACAAATAAAATGGGTTACGACTAATGAGTGTGTAATTTTGTTAGTCGTGTAGGGTGGTTCACGGCCGGCGGTCTGCCAACCCTTACCTGGAAGGGTGCTGTATCATTAGGGCATGGAATACTGCCACAGCATTAATCAAATCTCTTACAGTCATTAAGTATCACTCCGTATAATTATTCCGCGGTTTTCACTATAATATCACTTACTTATTTTCACATGGATGCAAATGACTATTATAATTTACTTTGTATTTTAGCTCTAAATACTGAATTGAAAATTACCTCGTAAGAATCAAGGCCATTGCCCAGCAGTGGGAAACTTAAGGCTACAAAAGAAGGTATTACCTCAAAACAATTTTACTATATTTTTGCTAAATTAAATTTCTTAATTAACTTCAGCAAGCTTTATTTCTGTTATATCATTATTTTAGCCGCAAGAATTTTCTTGACCAGCGATGTAATTTTGTTTAGTATTTATTTAAGAAGTCTGACTGAATTAGGTCTGAATCCCTAAAACCTATTATCCATAAATTTAAAAATATAAATGCGTACTTACATTAGTTTTTACAAGAGAACAAGTGTTATTGATCGATGACTGAAAGTTTATAAGAAAGAAGTTGATCGAATTATGTTGTGTTAGATATATAACAGGGCATATAATATGACTGTCGTATGTACTGTGTCTACATAATGTTCACAAATGAAGGGGAACAACCCGATTGTTACTTATTGTGTAACAGACGAGGGACGAGCATGATTCATTTGCCAGCAACCCTCTGATTGAACAGAGATTAATTTTGTACCAATTTGTGTTTGAGCTCATAAATATTCCTTAGGGTTGAATATTTTGACAAGCGTATTCATATTTTTAAATATTAGTTTGAAATAATTACTTAACAAACTAAAACATACCTCATATTTTTATAAGGCTAAGTTTACTGGAAAATTCATTTATTTATTTAATTTGCATCTATTAGTGATTTCTTTCAAAGCAAAATTTATAAATAGTCCTAGATAAACCTAATATGATTTAATATCATGAGAAATTTTGTTTAATACCTAATATATTTAATTAAGATCTATTTAAGTGAATTACCTATGCATACACATTATGAGGTATGTGAAAAGGAAGAGCACGGATTTTAATTTTAAAATAGGTAATATAAACTATTATTTTTACTTAAATGCAAGTGCACATACGTCGGTAAATTAATTATACTCTTTGCTTTTCATGAATGAATAGAAAACTTAATTCATTAGATCATTTTTAATTAATATTGCCGACTACGATACTGTTCTAGCCGTTCACTTTAAACTGTCTGACTGTACATATTATTTGCAAATACGGAAGTGCTTGGCAACTATCTTCGCAAGCTGTACTGCAGGGGTTGCCAACAAAGGCCAGCATTGAGATCATTTGCCCGAGTACACCTTAGCACGCGTCCACCCACGCAAAGCAAATAGCAAGTGACACATCTGCCTTTTGATAATAAATAGAATGTACAGTTACTATGTAAAATATATCAAAATTTTTGAAACGTACCTACTTAATATTTAAAGAAATAAAGTAAACATAAAGGGACAAAATCATAAATTTTCGAGGTTGTTATTAAACTTGTGTTAGTGCAGACAAACTAAACACGATATTTTATATATCAGATACATGTTAAGGATAAGGATTAAGGCCATTTTTTTATTTATTCTTGTGAATAGAACCTGGACTAGAAGCTCTAGATTAGCAAACTAGTGTGTTGACTATTAAAAAGAGTCTGGCAAGAGAACACGATTAAACTGAAAACGATAATAAAAAAAAATATAACGTTTTAGTATTTTTTTCTTTCTAGCAACTCATATTAAGACTAAAGTGCCAAATAAATAGAGATAAAAGATAATTTTACATCATAAAACAATCAAAATTTACTAGAGGTAGGTCCTTTTTCCTATTAGCCACGAAATCATCAAGCCTTCGTTAAAATAGGCCAAGTGATTTAAATTTCAAGTTCCAACAATGATGATCTATTTGCTCAAGGTATATTTTAAGTGGGTTCTAATTCAAAGGGTCCGGTGTCATTACAACCCAGGGAAGCTATTACGCCCAATGACCGAGCCGACGAATTATTGAAGGATTTCAATTTACTTTATTATCTATTTATTTATGCGTAATCTTTGAATGATGAGCGATGGTGATGGAAATGAACAGAAAAGTTATGGAATAGAAGTAAATTTATTTTTGTTCTAACCTGGAGGTTTAAATAGATTTTATATTACACTTTCCAAGAAAAGTGAATTTGAAAGCTGAAAAATAAATAAACTTCTGCCTGGTCAGTTAGACTGAATACACGATGAGCACTCCGGATGGTATTTGGTTCAAAGGATATATATGTATCGCGATCCAAAGAGGAAATTTGGCAAATGTAATGGATAACTTTGAGCCAGGTACGATCAGGGGCGAAATTTTTGACTGAATTTAATATTTTATGTACTAACAAAGTATTAACAAAAACTAATGTACAAACAAAGAATACATAGAAACTGTCAAAGTAGCACTTTTGAATTAGATGGAAAGCAAAAAAGAAAAATGTATTTTAGACCTAGCAAGCTCTATAAAACAAATCAATACTAAGTAGTTCAGTAAGTCTACCAGTAAAAAGGTTAATACTATTGCAATAAAGCTGAATTGTTTCAGATTCACTGAATACAATGTCACGATATATATTTTTTATACACAGTAACAACATACCATGAACGACTTCAATATCAATAAAGATAACGACAGTGCCTGACAATACATTAATACTTTTGTCATAACCAGCACTTACTGATTCATAACATGACTATTTACATCTCATGAATGTTTAAAAAATAGGTGCTCGTATAATTGGGATGGCTGGTAGACGATATATCTCTCGTACACTTTACGCTGTTATTGGAAATGAGCTGTTTGGTTGTAAACAATAAAGCCGCTTTACAATATCCATTATTCAAATAAACTGCTAGTAAACACGATGTCTATCTTTGGATGCCGGGGAAATTATGCAGAGCCTTGTTTTGTTCGGCAGCTACAGTTCAAGCAAGGCGGGTAATGCCAGTTTTACCTGAGATTTGTTTACTTGTAAATGCAGTGAAAGCTTCTTAAAAATAATTTCTTTATTATACAAAAATAAGTAAAGTGGAAAACATAGAAGCTTGGGCTTGTGTTTAATTTATGAAATTTAATACAATATAAACTTGTGTCGGTATGTAAAAAAAAAGTAAACCATGTTGTTTTATGAAATAAAATTATAGTTCGATTTAAAATTAACTTATGTCTTAACACATCAGACCCCGTAAATATTAATGAATAGTAACAGAACAGCTTATTTTTAATCCCAAAAGACAATCCATGTATTTTGTGTTCCTAGCGTTACGAATATAATACGTGCTTACTATCGTCCTATGATTAAAAACATTATGTTTATAGCGGTGAATTGCTTTGGAATTAAATGGATCTAATGGGAAACGTTTATCTTAATTTTGGTCTTCCACAAAACGTTTGACGCGACCCTATAAATAGTTCGAAGTTGACTGTTGTTGACAAAAAAGCTATAATCGTTAAACTATACTACGTAAAAGCTATAAAAAAGAAAGACCTGCATATAAACTTGTAGAAAAAAAGGGAGCTCATTTAGTTTGCGAAAAAGCTAATATTGTTTTAAGTGATAATACATTAGAACCTTTTTGTACCAACGCCGTTCCAAAGTGAAAAATGTTATTAAATCTCAGCTAAATTGAAAAATGCTCCAAAACAAATAAAACATTATAAATGACCCTCATGTTTTCGTATATTCTAAATTAAATTTAGGCGTGATTAACTCACTCGAGGCGTTTTCTCTGTTCATCAATCAAAATGTGGGCTTGAAGAGTGGAAGCAAGTTTACTTCCTAAGCTATGTCCCTCTCATTCATAAGATATTCTAGCTTTGTTAAAGAGAGATGGGTTGGGGTTGCTTAGAGTGTACGTAGATATTACTTTCAGAGTTCACACGGATGCCTTAGGTGATGTTGGACCGCCGAGTTCAGAAGCCTGGTAATCAATTTTGTATACAAACGGGGGTTATTAATTGATTTTTTTCAGCTAATGACCAAAAACAACATCTGCCGACAGGACTGGTCGTTAACGAACGTGCCAAAATTTTATATTAAGGTCCTGGTTTTGTTAGTACTATACACGTGCCATGATTAAGTATTTACATAAAATATGTCGATGTAGGTCAGTACAATACAGGTCTAAGCGGCTCTAGTGGCTAAATTACCATATGAGAAATAAAAGGATAGGTCTACCTTATTTTATCATTTATTTAATTGCTGACCTGCAATTTACTACATGGCAAGGTTAGAGGTTGGCAACCTGGAATAACCTGACCGCAGTTCCTGCAATGTTACTGGTTCCCTGTTTCTTCCACGAAAATAGGGGATGAAACTATGGTATGGCATCCGTCTATGAAATATTATAATCAAAGATAACTGCAGTTTTCAAATTAAATCGCCTGTGTGGTACTATAATATGGATATATCAAACCTGATGTACATATGGAATGATTACACTAACAATTGAGCCGATCAAATCGGATAAGCTTTTCATCCTGAGGTCATTTTGTTTCATACGATATTCAATCGATTTCACCGAGATGTCGCATTTTCTTAAGCTGAGTATTCACCAAAGAAAGTATTCTCAACCCAAACTAGTAAAATGTTGGCCGAAGTTTTTGGGAATATTGAAAATAAATTAACTGAGAAAAGAATAAATAAAAAAAAATACATTTTTTGATATTTTGTGATTCATTCAGTTTTTTTTTAGTTTCATGTCACAATCACAAAAGATGTTGTTATCCATCTTCTAAACACAAAATATGAAATTGAAACATAACATGCCAAAGAGTTGTATGCCTGTATGTGTAGTTCGCATCTTTTCAGTGGATATACAGCCTTAAATCAAACCGTGTGCTGGGATCCCGTTTTGCATTCGTGCGTATATCAAGATGGCTATCACAGATAGATTTACAAGAGTCGTCGCTGATGGGAGAATGTTCCCTTTAATGTCGTAGCAAAGGATTTTTTAGATTATCCCGATTGCTTTAAGGATGATTTTCCTAATCTCATCTTACTGAAGACTCAACTCATTACAAATTTAAGGATATAAACAAATGTACTGAAGGGTTTTGCGATCGTCACTTGAGCAACTGAATGACATATTTATTAAATATGTAAGTAAGAACACTTTGATGCATTAAGTAAAAGAGATAGATCAAAAATTAATGTTTGATATAAATAATGACAATAAATTATTTAAGCTTGTTGAATGTTTAAAGATGAAATTTGGGCACAAATTAAAAATTCACCACTTTAAATCAAAATTGATACAATGTAAAAATTATATTTCACAAAGTTAAATTATTCTAACGGCCAAATATAATAACTTTTTTGGGCCATATGTTTCGGCGGTGGAATCAAAGGAGAGCTAAACAAATAACACGCTTAGTTGATTCAGCATCAAGTCGAACTCCACACCTTTGGTGGCCGGCATCTCCCGCTAGGAAAAAAGTTTATGATCAAATGGCTGTCATGAACCTTGTCTATACGATTTACGATGTTGATAGGCGGAAATGTTTCTTTCCACATTAATTAGATCAAGTTCATGGGAAAATACACTAATTCATATAGAACTATTAAAGACTAATCTTTTTCGTGCCTCTCAATTTTCATATTAATCGAGAGAAAAATGAGTATAATAATTGATTTACAGAATTTTATATTCTTAAGTACATGATTAAGTTATATAATGACTTAAAAACAGTGATATTTTAGTAACACAACTCGATATATCCGAGTTATCTAATGAAAAATATTATAAATTTATAATGGAGATATTAAGTTACCTTAATCTGCGTTTCTTTCTTTATTCTTCTTCTTCATTCTTTCATATGGTGTCAGACCAAAACTACGCCATTCTAATTGCATTATCCGTGCCCTGCACAAGGTCCTCGAAGAAACACTTATGAGGGCACGTCGGACACTGTAACAAATGCTCCATCGTCTGCAGAGGATGACCTTTCTAGATAAATTTTTACAAAGCCATCAAAGCAATTTCTCGGTCTGTACACAAAAGATTTCAGTGACTTATTATATATCCATAGCGATATCTATATTAGCGTAAAATTATCGTCAATTCGCATAATAGAACTCCGATTCACCCTTTCGTTCTTACTCGGGTCCAACAAAGACGTTTCCGGGTTGCGAATAAAACTCAATTGGTTCCTGCAGGAAGTTGCAAGGTTCATTAGCCATACATTATTGGCCACCAAAAGTGCATATCAAGACCCCTTTCAAAGATGCCGACAATGTATATCCCTTTCATAATTCGCGCTTTTATGAATTGCTTAGATTATTCAGACTTTATAGGGATAAAGGATAGGTGAATGCCTTGCATGGTCAATTTGTGTTCGCCTTTTTCCGGTACTCCAACAACTTATTTAAATATTTTGTCTATAGATTGAGCTTTTGCATATACATATAATAAGAGTTATTGTTGTTTCTTTGTTCTGCGATTAAAAAAATAATATCATTTTTTCAAACCCTCAGTAACTATAATGTACAAATTTTCACTCTTAATTTTTTTTAATCAACCTAATCATCAGAAAAAGTATGTGCGGTACCCATCGAAAGTAATTATATTCTACAATAAGAACTGGGTGACTTTTTTTATTTTTATTTTTAAGCTCATATTCTAAGTCATCCCCGTAGTTCTGCATACTTCATTGGGGTTCGGTATCAACATCAGGAACGAGCAATAAAACTTTTTTTTTTCTGCACAGGACGCAGCCGCTAGTTAATTAAAACGGGGGCTACATTGTCTAGTGCAGCAACATTTCGTCGAACGCTGACTAAATTATGTCTTTATACGTCGAGCTGTGTTATCACCGACCACCATCTCGAGTGATCGAATCCTGTCCCAGTAATTTGTACCTGGCCTTATATTTCCAGGGAGATGTGATCGGGACTTCGCTGATGCCATTTATATGTCATGGATGTAAGACGACACACGGTTCCTAAAAAGGAACAACAGTTGCAAAAAAATCTTTACTCTCAGCTCTGTTCAGACAGAAATAAGAAATTAGTTTTTTTTAATGTTTATGAAAATTGATTATTTTGTAAATGAATACCTATTAGCACCGTTTCATTTAATATGTTGTCCAAGTATCTATCTATATAAAGTGAGTATCTATGAAAATATAAGTATAATAGTTTGTTATGTTATCTAAGTTTTAGATTTTGTTTTATGGTTCAGAGCACAGGGCGGCTGGCAACACTGGAGCTCACTTGTCAATTATTTAGCTCCGTATTTCTATTTGTTTAATTAAATTTAAATGCACATATATTATAATAAAAGTACAATAACTGTATAAAATAGTAATAATATTTGTGAATTTAAATATTTGTGTAGTGAAAATAAGTGTATTTGGTGGATAAATAGTGAACAAAAAGGTTAGTGGGTAACAAGCCGGTATCGTTTGTT
Organism: Apomyelois bistriatella; assembly: GCA_947044815.1. Taxonomy (NCBI): domain Eukaryota; kingdom Metazoa; phylum Arthropoda; class Insecta; order Lepidoptera; family Pyralidae; genus Apomyelois; species Apomyelois bistriatella. The sequence goes on from OX345693.1 coordinate 9,450,057, forward strand.
TACAACTTTTACAAGGCGAAATCGGTAACTATTTAGCTTCGTTTACTCCTTTTCACCTTACACCACGTTTTTTTGAACACTGATTATCAGATTAAAATACGCTTCACTTACTTTCACAATCAATATTTTGTAAATTTCGTATTTTTATTTTTGTTCAAGTAGGTAGTTGACGTTAAGGTTAGGTCAGTTGGTTTTACTGGTTAATTGCAAATAAATTGTTCGTTCTGTTCCTTGCAAATATAAATCTATTCTGTATTGTCTATAATGTCTACTTCAAGCAGAGCCGTGACTGCCCGTCAAGTGGAAATGCAGTTAAAGTCAGCCTTACTCGAACTAAAGGCTTTAAAAGACGAAAATGACAAACTTCTACTGGAAAGGGAACAGAACGAACTGGAATTTCAATCTGTATTAGAGATAAATTCGAACTTGAAGCTTGAGCTAAACGACCAACTTAACCAACTGGTGTCCAAAATAGATTCTTTCCGCCAATGCAGTGATATGTATGAGGAAATCCTTACACGTAACACTGAGTTGGAGAGGGAGCTGAAGAAGGCACTAAACCAAATAAACAACTGCGAGCAAGACAAGCAGTCTCATCAGTCATCGGAGGTGAATAACCTTTATAACCAGCTCATTGTATCTACCACTGTGCCTCCTTCAGCTAACTCTTCAGTAATTGATCTAACTAATGACACATCTCCCAGCATTATTAACTTGCCTCGGGCAAAAATCAGTCATAACAAGTGTAAAAAAAATTGTAAATTAAATAGAACAATAAAGAAAAAACAATCTCAGATAAAAAATTGTTTAGTGAAGTCTTGTATATCAAAAATTAAAAACGGTATGAAAATGTATTCAAAAATTTGCTCAGATCTCGAGATAAGTAAAAAACAATTGGCGGAAAGTCAAGAGTTGTACAGTGTCGACACGGCTAAACTTAAATCTTTTATTAGTAGACTAAGTGACGATTTTTACAGCCTTAAAATTAAGTATGATTCAGTGCAAAAGCAAATCACTGAGCATGAGTTGGCTACGGAGCAACTGATTAATGACAGTAGGTATATTGAAGAGAAATTAACAACAGCAGTACAACTATGTACTTGTGGGATATTAAATAAACCCGACATATGTAACTCTGTGTCTGTATTATCTTCATGTGATAGTGAATTGTTAGGATCTGCTGTATTAGCTTGTGTCGCAACTGACAACCCAACTCATAATACTCTGATATTTTCTGACAGCTTAGGTCGTAATATGGGTCGTATTTTTAATAATATTTTAGACAATTGTACTAGTTTTTGCTTTCCTAATGCATCCTACAACCAAATAATAGAAAAAATTAAACAAAAAAAATTTAACAGCAATACAACTATTGTATTACTTGTAGGTAACTGTAAGAAATTGCTTAAAAAAGATATTATCTCTAGTATTAATATCCTAAATAATTTAAATGTTTTCAAAGTAATTATATGTGCATTTCCGTATCTTAGTTGCCAGCCTCCAAACATAAATAAGAACATTAACTCATTTAATAACTTAATACATACTTTGACATGTAGTCATAATGAAAAATTAATTTATTTCGACACTAATAACTTTATTAGTGGATGTTCTATGACAAAAGATAATTTTTATCTTTCAAATTTTTATAGACATAAGCTTGCTACACTTGTAGCTTATACTATTAATTTTTGGACGAGTTTACATTGTAAACAAACATCTAGTCATAGGACAACATCTGCTGAGTTGCCAAATACTTGTAATGGTGACTCAGGAGACGCAATAGCAGATTTAAACTGCAAACCCAGACAATGGGAAACCCTCAGGAATTAAAAATAGTACATCAAAACTTAGAAGGGCTTCCCGGCAAAGAACTTATAGTAGAATTATTTCTAGATACATTAAATGTAGATATTTTATGTTTAACAGAGCATTGGATTAAAGAGTGTGAGACAATGCTTAGTCTAAACAACTTTAATGTTGCAAGCTGTTTCAGGAGGAAGTCTGCAATTAGAGGAGGTTCCGCTATTTATATAAAAAATGGTCTACGCTATAAAGAGCGGTCAGACATAGCTAGACTTTCTGTTGAACGCTGTGCTGAGGTATCCTGCGCCGAGCTTGAGGAATTTATAATTTTATGTGTGTACAGTCCACCCAGTAGTAATTTCGGTGACTTCTTGGAAGTTGTTGATGGTGTTCTTACAGTAGCATCAAAGAGTAAGAAAGGATTAATTATCTGTGGCGACTTTAATATTGATATATTAGTAAATTCTGCAACAAGCTCCCAATTTCTAAACCTATTTAGTAGCTATAATCTAGATAATGTATTTTTTGAACCAACCCGATTTACAGCCACTTCGGCTAAATGTATTGATAATTTTTTCAGTAGCCAAAAACCGCTAAGTAAAATTGTTTTCAGTAAATTACCCTCGGATCATTGTGGTCAATTGATAACTCTTAATAAAAATTCGCGTGTAACAGAAGAAAGTTTTATGTGTAGACCCATCACAAAAGAAAAAATTACTCAATTTAAAAACTCAATAGAGAATAAACTAGGCTCAATGACTTATACAGATAACAATCCTGATAGTCACTATAATAAACTATTTAGTGTTATTTCTGACAGTTTCTCCAAAAATTTTAAACAAAAAAAGCTTAAGCGCAATAATATATTAAAATTTAGTGAATGGGCTTCTGTGGGTATTCATAAAAGTAGACAAAAACTGTTCGATTTGTATGCCCAAAAACAGTACACTTTTGATAGCTGTTTTGTTGATTATGTTAGAAACTACTCGAAGACTTTCAAAATTGTTTGCAGGATGGCTAAAGCTAATTACATTAAAAAAAAGATTAATGTTGCTCCTAACAAAATGAAAGAGACTTGGAGGGTCATAAATAAAGAAACTGGGAAATGTAAAGTAAGGGAAAATATTCAAGAAATCAAATTCGAAGATCAAAAAATTTCTTCCCCTAAAGAAATAGTAAATTCTTTTGAAAATTATTTTACAAACATTCCATTGCAAATAACTTCAAATATAAATTCTTGCCCACAAGCTGCTGAAACATTGCTTAAAGAGAATGTCACCCATTGCAACTCCAAGTTTAATTTCTCTTACATACACCCCAGTGATATTGTTAAAACTTTTAAAGAGCTTAACTTAAAAAAGTCCGAGGATCACTGGGGTATGTCTGTTAGCGTGATTTATCACATTATCAATGTTGTAGCTTCAGATTTAGCTTTTATTTTTAATGAATGTATCGATCAAGGTATTTTTCCAAATTTAATGAAATACAGTAAACTAATCCCATTATTCAAAAAAGGAGATAAATTAGAACCTGGCAATTACAGACCTATTTCCATTTTGCCAGTATTGAGCAAGGTGTTTGAAAGGATTATGCTCAACCAAATGCTACTGCACTTTAAGACCTACAACCTCTTTCACAGTCAACAATTTGGTTTTACTGCCGGTAAATCAACAACCGATGCGGGAGTGGCACTCATCACTCATATATACAACGCGTGGGAAGAATCACAGGATGCTATCGGGGTCTTCTGTGATCTTTCTAAAGCATTTGATTGTGTTGATCATGAGACACTTTTGCTCAAGCTTTCTCATTATGGCTTTGATACTAAGTCAATTGAGTTACTAAGATCTTATTTAAGTGATAGATGTCAGACTGTTGATATAAATAGTGTCAAATCAGACGGATCAACAGTAAAAATTGGCGTGCCTCAAGGCTCAATTCTTGGACCATTCCTCTTTTTGATTTATGTCAATGACTTGCCTTACGCGGTTGAAAAGAACGCTGATATAGTCTTATTTGCAGACGATACATCTTTAATCTTTAAAATGAATCGCCGTAGTGTAAATACCAATCATGTGAATAATATTTTGTATACCATCTCTAATTGGTTCTCAACTAACAACTTAATGCTTAATGCTAATAAGACCCAATGCATAAAATTCACACTACCAAACGTGAGGCAGGTTCAAGTTGATGTCACGTTGAATGGAGAGATTTTAGAACTTGTAGATAATACCACCTTTCTAGGAATCACAATTGATTCTAAATTGCAATGGGGTTCGCACATTACAAGCCTAGCTAAAAAACTTAGTTCTGCCGCTTATGCTGTCAGAAAAATCAGACAAATAGCAGATGTGGAAACTGCTAAACTAGTGTACTTTAGTTATTTTCATAGCTTAATGTCGTATGGACTATTGCTTTGGGGAAGGGCAAGTGAAATAAAGACTATCTTTATTTTGCAAAAGCGGGCAATTCGTGCCATTTATGGTTTAAGACCAAGGGAGTCGCTTAGGGAGTTGTTTAAGGATATTAATGTTTTAACTCTCGCTTCTCAATATATATTTGAGGTTATTATGTATACCAGGAGAAATATTTCTTCTTTTAAAAAAATTTGCGATGTTACGGATAGACCCTTACGGAATAAAAATAAATTATATCTCCCATCATATCGGCTAAGTAGAGTTAATGACTCATTTTTGGGTAACTGTATACACTATTACAATAAGCTTCCAGAGTCGGTCCTTAGTTTGCCTGACCGAAAATTCAAAGCACATGTTAAGAATTTACTTTGTAAAAAAGCCTATTATAGCGCTCATGATTTTCTCAATGACAAGGATGTGTAACTTAAGCTTGGTGCGGAGTCCTCCAAACTATAGCTAAAAATTGATCATATGTACATTCAGTACATTATTTTTATTTTTTTATTTTATCATGACATCTTTTATTACTTGACATTTTTATTAAACTATTTCAATAATCCTCAATATTTATATAATTTTATTAATAATTATAAAAATATTCAAATGTAAACTCGTCTGATTTGACTCAAATTTTGTGAATTGACGTTTTTGAAGAAAATGCTGCTGTGGAGTTTGTGGCGCCACTTCTTCTCCACTTGCGCTTTGGAAGTGGTGGTAAACTTAAAATAAGTAACAATTGACGTCAATAAGTGATAAGAATATCCTATATTGAAAATAAACAATTTGAATTTGAATTTGAACTACAAATATAACGTAAAAATAATATTAATAGTCTTTAACCACTTATTTACATTTATAGTTATTTGATTTTGTTCGCAGTTGTTGGAGACCGTGTGTCCGCATCGATCGGTATGTCGAATACAAATTATTCGGCTTCTTGAAGGATTGATATTTTTTGAGTGGCCTGTCGATTGTTTTAGTTTGCATCCGGAAGCTTATTTATTTGGGCTTTGTGATTAATGTTGCTCTCATATTCGGCCTGATTGAGACTTCAATTGATCTAAAGGAACATGGGAACTTTTTGTAATGTCGTTAAGTCTAAGTAATAGATGTTTGACTGAAAATGAATACAATTTATGTAACGAATTTGGAGGCTGGCTTTTAAAGACTTTATTGAAATTAGTATTTATGACGTTATACAAGCCAATATTTATTTAATGACTTAAATCTAGATTTATACAACTAGTAGTGTCATTTGATGTCCTAGGTTCGATCAATAGGTTCTACTGTTATTTTGTGGTTAATGACACTAGCAGCTATAAGGTCTGTGCTAACATTAACAGATACGTTTTGCTATTGAATGTAATTTGAAATTGTAAATTCACAAATAAATAGAATCTCAAATTACAGGCGCCAGTGGGCAAACTGCAATATTTGCTTAGGTCAGTTCACAGGCCCCCTGTATCAATATTATCTTTTTTATTTGGCATCGCGTGTGCCAAGCTTTTTATTCTTTTTCAAGTTGAATAAATGGTGGATCGTTACGCTGTTGGAAGTGTTTTTTTAATTATGTACAGAATGAATTTAACTGCTTAGATATATCTATAGAAATATATTTATATGATCTAAATATATGAGAAATTCTACTATATCCTGTATTTTCTTTGTTTTGAGATTATGATCGAATTTGTCTTGTAGAGAAAAGTAGTAAAACACCATTACCATTTTTTTTTATGTATTTTATGTTACGCAGCAGATATACTTATTGAAAATTGCTTATATTTAAGTATGTCTATTGTATCAATCAAGTATGCATAATGCTTAAATTCTGTGTGCCACTAACTGTTAGTGATTTATCAAGCTGATAATAGTTGAACATAATAAATATTGAGCGTTCGAACTGCACATGTGTAAGGGTTGTCAATGGATTTCCAAAGTGTAAAGTTACGCCATTTGACCGTGAAGTGCCCCTATGAATTGCATTGCAATGCACTCCACCCCTTCATCTGCTTCATTGTGCAATGATACGTCATCTGTCATCGGCGTTTTCTTTTGAGTATTTGCCGACAATCCAAATCGCAAGGGTTCACAAAAGCTATGGGATTACATGGAAACTTATTCCCTTATTTGTACTCAAATTTGCAGTAAAAATCGATAAATTACTACCCTATCTATGATATCATCGTAGTTAAATTCTTACTTGATGTAATATACAGAAAAAGACAATCGATTCATATCACGGATTAGAATAAATAGATTTTATTATTTGACTACCTACGTAGCTTAATACAATATAGATTTTTATATATAAAATGCTTATAAAATATAAATTTTGAAACTTTTCTGACACAATTATATTTCTATTCCCAAAATATTGAGCACATGCTATCATTCAGAATCTCAAACACACCTTGCAGAAAGGTTCATTCAAATTTCACAATAATATTATTTCATACAATAACCCGTTTGCATCTGCGATACGAATCAACTGGATGTAGAAGTATTATCAAAATATAGGACAAAATTTATCCGAATCATGCACAGTCAGAAGCGTGCCAAACTATTACACCTGGCATCTATTGGGTTAGATAGACGAAGATCGCATTTCAAGCACATTTCGGAATTAATTATAAGGGCGCCGCATCACCTTGCCAAGTCGCAATTGTTTGCAACGAGGATTATATTACTTTATCTTTACCAATGTGCACCATAATTAAAGCCCTCATCGAGACAGTCTACGAGATTCGCTAAAAAAATCAATCAATACCCCAGCAGATGCAAACCTTCTGCAAACAAAATAAACTTCAAAAGTAATTCAATAACATAATGTTTATCGTTCAGTAAAATGTATTGCTTCCTTACACCTTGAAGTACGTAATATTTGATCGATTCGGGAGCTTAGGGACGTGATACAGTTAGTTTAAAAACTGTAACATTTTTTTGTTTGTCATAACGGCACAGTGCAGTACCGTTCTTTAATATCAAAGGGCAAACAATAAATAGCGGTGCATCGTTTTATAAGGACTTCTCGCATGAAGTGTGTAGATAAAAAGATGTAAGGTGTTCATACAAAGTTTCTTTCGCTCCGTTATATCAATAGAGATTAGGGGCACGAGTCTTCGCTCCAGTAATATTGAGATCCGGGTTCATTGTCGGTAGCTCCTTTGATGTGGCTGCGAAAGACGTCCATTTGGACAATGGTTTAGGGATAATTTAGCAAAGCCCCAGTCAGGTGGAAATCCGGTAGCTTTAGGATTTGGTCTGACCACAACACAATATTAACGGTACGTGATTATATACCTACTTATACAAAAAATATTACCTTTATGAAATCAGTCATATTATTAATTTTAATGTGTTAGATATAATTTTATAATAAGTTTAACAATATCTTACTAATCACAAGTACTAACAAGAAACCGGTACAAAAATTGGTATCATCCATCAGCATGAAACCTCAGTTGGTGCTCCAATTACTTTCTTGTTATTAATTGAATTTGAGATTCCCCAGAAGAGGGCCCAATTAAATGAAGTCGTTTGATTAAAATGTAGCCTACGTTATTTAACATGTTGCCGATAAAGATGATTTCCTTCGTTAAATAAATGTTGGAGATACTGCAGCCGCTTCTTGTTGTTACAAAAACGACATAAGAAAAAAGTATTATCTACAAATCGTTAACAAATATCGACGCTTACGATGGGATTTATAAATTAATATATTAGCATGACTGTTAACTTACTCTTATTTAAAATTTATATCAAATGTGGTTTAAAATAAGAATAATGAAGTGTATCTTAAAATTACAGATTATCGCCCCGGTTATACCAATAGCTTTCATTCATAGAATAAATTTTGATAAGCAGAAGACATTTCCATGGTACAAGAAGCTTGCTTTTAGACGCTTTTAGTTTTATCAAGCCTTTTAATTTATACAATTTGAGGTTCAGTGAAAAAGGAAATCTCATGATACGCTTCTTCGCGAAAGGTGTTAGTTTGGGTCATTTGATTAGATTGTTTTGAGATGGGCAGTTGTTTAGACCCGTCGTATATTTCATGATAAGATCTTATGTGGTCAACTCCGAAGGATTTCATTCTTTACACTAATTTAGTTGTCCAATTTTGTAAACAAGAAAAAAAATGGACCATAGCCCGTTATGTTTGGACCGCTCAACACAAAAATATATTTTTTTTATAATAAAATTCCATCTGTACAATAAAAATATGTTATCTCCATTTTATTCTACAGGGAGTGTTTTAAAGGTTTCCATATCCGGAAATAAAACCATGTGCACTAAATTAGGCTATTCTACGATTTTGCAATATTGTCCTGAAAATTCAATATTTGTAACACTTTTTTGCCTAGTTTTTGTGAATAAGTACGTGCGTGAACCATCAAACCGAGCCCTACGCGACACAATAGAATTAAGGTAAAGAAAACAAACAAAAACAGGATTTCGTTGTAATCTCCCATTCTTACCAGCTTAGACATCGGCCATACATTTCATATTTGTTTAAAATCAGAACAGCGTTCAAAAGATACATCGATAAAATACTCGAGCGTTTCCGGTTGGCTGCTGTGTATAATTGCTACGCCATTTATTTCCTTCTCCTGGAATCTTGTATTTTGTATGAAATTGTAAAGTTTAAAGTAGGAAACGAATTTACGAATGTTATTGTGTTTTAGGATATAAATCTTTATAATGGCACGAGCGTTTTTATTGTATAGTTATAGTTTGGGTAATTGTACCTATAAAATTGGGTATTTAGCGCATACGTATGTCACCAATTCTTTAATTTTTAAATTTATTGCGGTACTTTAGGCGTGACAACCACAAGTAGGTTTCTATATTATTCTAGTACCCATCACCGCGTGAATATGGCAATATCCTTGTAAAGCTTTTTGCAAAGAATTTAAGTAAAATGTTAAACATTGTACACTATCCAGTATAACTTTCATACGAATATCAATATTTTTTCTGTACTTCCTTCCCCTCCTTTTAGTTCTATTTCTTGTACCTTTTTTTCTTTAAAAGCATGCGTCTGTGAATATTATCTTTTGTAAAAATCAATTTCACACAATAGGCGTTAAAAGAGTTTTAATTTTTGCCATGCAGAAAACTATTCATCAATTTTACGGTTTTTGTATTTAAATAATGGAGCAAATTAGTTTTCTATAAGTCGCATGACTTTGTAATTTTTGTGGATTTTTTTTGTGTTCAGATTTTCCACCTGGGATAATCAGACTAAGTTACACATAAATGTAATCTTACTTTACATTATTTTCAATTAACACCTATCAACATTTTACAAAATATGATATGCTTTTCTATTTACAATTAGTTAAATTCGTTGATTCGTTTAATACCCATAGACATTTATTTCATATCTTTAGGAAATAGGTATCTAGTAGATTTTAATAGGTTATTGTGTGATTATTGTAATCTACTTAACTGATTCAGTAATCCATCCTAATTCTCTCTTTTGACTGAAATAAATTGGAACTAGCAAATAACTAACGGTTCCTCAGACCTTACTCGTAACATTAAAAAAAAACTACGCAAAAACCGTGTTCTATTGACCATGACGTAACAATTGTTTAGAAGTTTACCGAAACCCTTAAGTCCATCTTGTTGACTTCGACGCAGAACGAAATGAACTGCAAAAAAATCCAAAGGCTCTTAAGTAGATTGAACGAAGGGTTTCTATTGTGAATATTGTGTAATGTACCGAGACGACATCACGGCGTCCACGCAACAAGTTTGGCTGATAATTTCTTTTACTAGTTTTGCTTTTTACTGGGAAGCTTTTGCGTCGACTGTATAGTCAGGTAGGACCTTTTGCACAATTCGCCGTAACGCCAACAAAGGTAAGGAGTTGTTGTCGCCACACTTGTCCGGACGAGGCACTTTAAACAGACTCAATTTCACGTCTGGTTGACCGATGAATGATTGTAACTAATTTTGTGTATCAATACACATCAAAGCATAAGATATATTGCATTTAACGCCTAACGATAGGTGAAAATTTGCGTGAAATAGGCGGCTACCTAAAACACTTTTTTCAGTGATTATTTACATCCTACAATACACTAGGACACGTAAAGAAAGGAATATTGGAAATTCTGTTAGCTAATATCTCACGATAAGTCGATTTTGTATTTATTCAGTAAGTATGTGCTTCAGTGGTGTTTCCACCTTTTAAACGGTATAATCACAACTAATATTATAATTGCGAAAGTGAGTTTGTATATTTGTTTGTTTGTTTATCTGTTTGTTTGTTACCTCTTCACGCTCTATCTATTGAACCAATCTTTTTGAAATCGCACACACATAGCTAGGAGTATCGAGAAAGACATAGGGTACCTTTCATCCCGGGAAAAAGCACTATTTTCGAGAGAATTTTACGCAGGCGAGGCCGCGGGCAAAAGCTAGTTAAAATATAAATCAAGTCTTTAATAAAGAGTAATCAAACAAACTAGCAAGGGAATAGTCTACTGGTAAGCGGAACATTTTAGTACTCACTCCTAATAACCAACAACACAGTTTCTTTATGGAGTTTATCTGATACCAGTGATGATTATGTCTTGTATTACTCTGTTAATAAAATAAAAAGTATTTATGAATGAATCCGCGGCGTCATCATTCCATAATTGAAAGTAAATCTTGTTTTAAGATCATCTCATTGAAGCAGTGTTTATTGTTTGTAACAAGTCAAACAAGCAAGTCACGGTACAAAGAAAAAAGTGAGAGTACCGGAAAGATAAACTATTTAATTGATCTTTAATCACTTAGAAAATGATTATGAAAATAGTCTTTAGTGACAGCAAAAAATGTTAATCAGAGATAGCTGGATTTACAATTTATTTAAGAGTATATAAAAATCTTCAAAATCATATAAATAAAAAAAAAAGATCTAAATCACCAAACAAGAGAAAGGCCGCGGATTACACCCAAAATGATTTCACACGATCCATGTTTCCAATCGACCAATTTCTGATATCGGTTGCGGCCACAAATCATTAAAAAAATTGAGATTCCTATTTTTGGATCAAGCAAAAAGTCGGCTTGCTTTACTGGGAGGCGGGGTGCACTGCGGAGTTTGAAATTATGGCAATTTTGACACCTCTAATGTGCTAAGTTTTCCTTCAGTCTCCCTATAATTTTGCCGACGTGAGCTCCTTGACACTCCCGGCATTGGTGTAAACGCTACTGGCTACGTGTTCGTCCAGAATCGGTTTCTGATCATAACTTTCATGTTTTTTAATAATATTCGAGTAGTGCAGAGTCATCTTACTTTAATGATGTGCCCAATCATAAAGTTTTGGAGTGCGCCCTGTTATTTTTATGGAATTTATGATAATGTATTAGTTGAAAGCATAAAAGAAAGCTCTAGAATTGTACTCTTCATGCTTGAATTATGTAGTTAGGTACAGTTGTAAAACTAAACTTACTGCTATTTCATTAAAGTACAAAATTTCAACAGTTCGAACAAACTATAATAATTAGATAAGTATACTTTTTGTAAGTGTAATTTATTCAAAAAATCTCGTTATATTATTATTATTTTAAACATTGGAAGAATAAATCTTTATTCAGAAATTATGTACAAACTAAACAAAAAAAAAGAAACTAACATACGATGTGGCTAAAAAGCTTACCTATACAAAAGTAAAATAAAAATGTTTGATCATTATAAAAATACCTTCCGGAAATTACTGCTCTATAGTTATACGGAAGGAGTAGCAAATGGGTCCAGGATTGGATTTATTCTCAGTTTTTTTAAACTGAAAAAAGCGGTGGCGAAAATGAAGAATTGCTGATTGCTCGGGAGCTATTAACCAACACTATAATTTAGAAGTTAGTCTATGATTAAAGTAAGCCTGCCTACCTGTTAAATTAAATTAGGCTTTTTAAGGGTGGCGCCCGTACATTCCAATGCTGTAAGTTGAATTAAAAAGTAGATTTAAAAAAGAAACAGGAAAGTATTAATTTACGAACTCATCGATTATTAAGGCGCACACGTGTTAATAGTTTTTATGATTGCTCTTCTTAATACTTTGTATTTACGTTCATTTTTGTAGGAGGAGCTTTGTTTTAATTAATATCGATTATATATATATATATATATACCTTGCATTTTAACTTCAAATCAATCTATTTCGATCAGATATTCTCTATCTGTACTTCCATGAACTTTCAGAAAAACAGAGGATCAAAAGATATCAACCTTTAAAATATTGATTTAATTGTGCAAAATTTCTACCAGAAAACTTTGGTTCATTCATACATTTTGTTAAATTCATTCATATTTAAAAGGCTAGCGCAGAGCAGGATATGGTTTGCCTACCGTAGTAACTATGGAGATCTTCCCAGCCCTGAAGCTAGTATTGATCAGAGCTGCAATCTCGGTGCAGCGTAATCTTGTAAATATTTATCGCGTGTCAATGCAATATGCCAAAAGCGGGCGCTTATTATGGTTTTTACAAATGTGAGTACGCTGCGGGCGATGGTGTTTGGTACAAGGGAAAAAATGTAGCGATGTTAATTGATTCATCTACGCTGCATTACAAAAGCTTACTTAACGCTGCATATAATTATTTCTCGTTTGCGTAACTGAACTAATTTTGATAAAAGGTAAGTTGGATATTGGAAAAAAGCAAGGTTATCGTAAGTATCGTCCCATACGGACAGAGTAGTGTTGGATAATTTTTCATCTGTTCAAACGTGAGTCAGATTCACAAACCAAGGGTTCCGACCCAATAACTATAATTTTTTTGACGTGACAACGTCTTAAATTAGGTTGCGGCTGGGAGTCACTTATGAAAAAGTGTAACGCTCGGTAACGTTACAATGAGTCACCGAACGAGAGAGAGGCCCGCCGAATGCCTTGCGTCTCTCTCCCGCTCAACTATGATCGGACTGCCGCGCGCGGCAGACCGCGCGCGGCAGATTATATTCATATCAATAAATATTCTACCGAGAAAAAGACGTTGTCACGTAAAATCTTCGCCCGTAAAACCGACTTTACAGGCAACCATTTTTTTTTAATATGTTTGTCCTAAGGTTTTACCTTAATAGGTGTACCTTTTGGTTTATTACTTTACTTAATTTTTTGTTGTTGTAATTAAAGAAAGTACAGAAATAATTTTTTGGCGGAAAACTACCTGGATTGAAAGATAAATTAGACCAGTTTATCAAATCGATTAGCTGAGGTCGAGAGTGTTTCTGCAGTGAACCATAGTCTCACAAATGTCGTTTGAAAATATCGAATTTAAAAAGAAAATTACCGCCTGTCGCTAATAACTTATCTGCAATTTGATCTCGTTAGTGAGAAGTTACAGCATATTGTCTGACACAATGGTAGGAGGAGTTTGTGCTGGAGGCAGCCTCGTGGCTAAGCTAGTGATAATATGTTCCAAGTACCATAATACGGTATTTTGTTGGATCGGCAATTTACGAAAATGTGTATGTTATAGCAAAAATGTTTTCGAAGAATTCATCTGAAAGTATGACTTACCTACTTCTTGTTAAGATATGATTTGGATAGCAATTTTTATTTACATCTATAAAATTATTTTATTGGAAATCCAATTCTTTGATAGTTTAAAAAGGTAAAGATACAATAAAATATAGAAAGAGCCAAATGTATACAATAATTCAGGAACCTAAACAAAATGTATATATAGATAGGTACAAATTAATTATTTTACAAAAAAAATAAAGAAAACTGCTAAGTTTTTAAAGTATTCTCGTCTCCATGTAGCCTCACGATATGCAGACCACGACACTGATATGTATGTGATCAATTTATCAATGCGCATGATCTAAATCGCGTATCCCTTTGTATCTGCGCTCACGCAAATCTTGTGCGCAACTTGACTACAAAAAGAAAAGAACTGAATACATATTTCATACAAATATATTACTCTATATCACGATAACTGATAATGATGAACAACAACAGGCGTGTGATGATTCCTTGTATTGCTAATTTTTGATCTAAATTTATGAGGTTCTGAGTTCTATATCATCTATTATTCATGTTCCCAACAATATATCAGTCAAAAGGTTCAACACTAAACATACAGCTATAATAATTGTAAGAGTATAAACAAGAGACGGAATCAGAATAATTAACAACTCATTTAATGAAGAAGATAACCTGGGAACCTTTTTGAACATTCCTGCTTGTTTACAGTGTGTTCAGTACATTATTACTTTTAAAGAAATAAAAGGAACACAAGAGAATATTGTGAGAGACTAAAATCTTTTGCTTTTATGATTTAAAGGGGCTGTAATGCTTAAAAACTTATTCTTCTGTGTTCTCAGTATCTTGTGGCTCGTGTACAAATCTCCATCGTTGCATCGATGCTTTGCCCTTCCAATCTTATTTGCCGACGATAAACCTATGATTAATCTTCAGTTCCTAAACGAAGGTAGCATGCAAATGTGTCTACTCTCTTTACATTATTAGCCCACAGGGTGCTATAACAATTCTTATGAATGTCATCTACAATCTAGGACTTCGTTAAGAGCCCCCATAAATATTTAGCACGAGACAAACAGGATCTTACGATAGTGTTCGTTATCGGCGGCTACTGTTGAAGTACTTTCAAATTGCGTCTAAATTTCCAAGAAAAACAATATGAAAAGGCCGACATTGATCGAACATCGGATTGCCATAGAAGGCATGACGGCTAGCTTGGTTTGTATCGCCCGCAGTTCATCATACGCCGATACTATTCGTTTAAATGGTCATAATTGGTCCAGAAGGCTTTAAAATACAGCACTTGATCATTAAAAGGCATCGGGTGCACTGAGCCTATAATAAACTAAACGACATTACTGTACGTATTAATAGTGGTATTAAAACGAATTATTATGAAGTAGGAGATGTATTTTAAAAATACCACTCAGCTAAACTTGTTTTGATTTTGATATTTGATAACTAGATACTTTAAAGGTTTACAAAAAAAGTTTTAAAGTAGCTACAACTTTGCATTTAGTTATTATTTTTATAATATATTAATTGAAACCGCATAAGTAATGTCATGCTATATTTTAATACGCGTTCAGTAGTCGAATAATAAATAAGAAAATACAAGACCAACTTGAAATGTTGAAAGATGTGCGTGACTGTATATTCAAAACTCGTAATATACTGGTCTCTAGTTGTTTAAGTACCAAGATGTCAGCATCGATGAGGTGATAAAGATGTTTATTGATGATCTTTGGTTACATTAATTGCCAACAGCGGCGCTTGTGTTGCCTCGATGTCGCCTCGCGTCAAGCGCGAATGACAGAGATTGGTTGGCCGATATCGGCTGGGCAGCGGCGCGTTTGATGTCAGTTGACGTGCTCTGCGACCAATCAACTTGCTAGTGCAATGTTCTGTATGTATTATCCCTGATACAGTCAATTATTATTATGGTGTTAATATACTGGCAGAAAAATATTGTGAACGAATAATCATTTGTTTTTGGTGTGCATATTAAACGGTACTTCACGTCCTGGTGGAAGAGCTTGATACAAGTGTGTTAAATATATATGTTTCTTCATTAGTAAATAATAAATGACAACAAATAAATACTCATAGTTGTAAAATTTTAATGAATCCACAACAGCAATTCGCGAAAAAACATTTCGATAAGTTTATTGCAGTTATCTGTCTTTAAATATATATTTCTTGTTAGTGCATATTCAATGCAGTTTCTGCAATATAAGGTCATGGAATTTAGTGTCAACCCTAGAAACTTTTTTACGAGCAAGTCGCGACATCATACCGAAAAAGGGATACAGACTCGTGCTTGTGTTATAAAATGGTTTATAATCTTGGCATTTTATTCAAGGTCACGGCTGAAAAAAGCAGATAGATCTGTTATTAATGAAGTGGGTTTGCGAATGGGTAAAAAAAGTATGTTGACGTTGGCCGGGCGCCTTACTGGTAGTAATTAACATGGGCCAGGCGGCGCGAGCGGCGCGCGCGGGCGACGCATGCGCAGCGCAGCGGTGACGGCCTCCGGTCACTCACACGCAAGCCTGCGGCCTTTCTGAAGGACGGCTGTTTATCTCTTTTACTTTTCTAATGCTGATGCATTACTTTAACTATAAGTTTCTACATTAAAATTACTAATAAGATTTGCGAATTTATAAGAATCAATTCGTTTCTTACTTTTTTATCTTTTTGCTTTCTTATTAGTTAAGTAGAAGTTCCAACTACTTAGATAAACTTTGTTAAAAATACCTACCTAAGGAAATTAAACGTAAATTGCTTTTAGTCCGCCATTTACATGTTGAGTAAATATCTATTTGGCCACTTTCGGAATTAATTAGACAAAAATGTGCAACGGAAAAAAAACGTTTTTATATTTTCTAAATTTATTCATACTTATACAGATATAGGCAATATAAAACGAGAACTGGATTTCTCATTGCACATAGTTCTTGCTTGCCTGAATTTATCCATATGTTCTATTACTGCGAAGTCTTAACAATTACCATAGGCACTAAATAGTTTAAGCAGGTGTATCTCCTTAGAAGAGTTAATTGTCCTGGGTAAAGACATCAGTCTGTTACCTGCATATTATTGTTAGGACAAGAAAATCACCATGAACATGTTATAGGCGTTTAATGATACAAATTGATAGACACGTGGAAAAAAACCTTTAAATACTCAAGCGGATATACTAATTACTTATAATTAAGTCTTGCAGCATCCGTAGCATCATCTAGCAACGTTTTTTATAAAAAATAAGAACAGACACAATGTTAAGTCTTGTAAATTCATGCAACGACAGAGGCATATATACAAAATTAAGGGAGATGAGTAGAGCGAGAGAAAAAGACAGAGACACTTCGATTATATGGAGTAACTAGGACCGGAGAGTACTAAAAAGACTTTAAGGTGACAGCTAATTCAATATACATTTATATTTTTTTACATAGATACAAAATCCATTAAATTGCTTTAATTTTGGTTTGATTTGGCTTTTAAATCATTTTATTACAAATATACGGAGATGTTTTGAAACCAACGAGTACCTCCTATATAAATGGGTACTAAGTTAATTTCAATGTATTTGAGAATAAGTTTATTTAATTTTCTGATAAAAAAAAAGAAATAATATTTTTCATTTTTCTGATCAGATTGAAAATGATAAAGTCGGGTTTATGTAAATATATGTAAGAATCGGTATAAGTTAGATGACACCCTCACTGTAATTAAGTCCTCTTTCTGATAGTCGTAGTTTTTAATCCTAATACCTTAATACAAGATCAAAAACCATTTATATGTAGATTTTGTATCTACTAATAGTAGCTAAACGTCAGGTGCGCCTGCGCGTCAGGTTTGCACACATCCGACCACAATGACCACTAATATATAACACAGAAATCTATGATGAGGGATAGAGGTTTATTTTATTATTAATTTTATATTTAAATTGTATTTGTGTCTAGTACAACTACTATCGAAATATGTAATAAGTGTAGAATAATCAGAAAATAGTTTAGTATGTATACTTGTACCAATTTCATTTGATTACTCTTTTTCTTTCATGATGGTCTGGGAGAAAAGCAAAACTTAGAATATACGGGCTGCGACTTTTTCCTCACAGGTTGTAAAAGTCGACTGAGGGAATGAACTTTATGAATAACATAAGCGATGCAGCTAGCAACCAATCAATATTGATTTCCTGTTTCAACTCATGCTGAAGATGGTCTAAGGTTAAGGTTTTTTGACCCTAGGTTCTGTGTACCCTGTATGCGAATAAAGACGTATTATGTATGTATATGTATATTTTATTATTTACTTTATGAAATGAAGATTAAGACAATTACAAGGCACTGTCACATAACATTTGCAGCTATTACACAGTAAAAGTTCAATTAGATTAAGTTCAGTTATTTAATATTTAAATCAAGAAACATTATCAGATTCCCAATGAAATAAATTCAACGTTTATTTTCTTGCCTTTAAATGTCAATAAACAGTAGATTACCGGGACTTTAGATTGTCACAAAATATATTCACATAAGATTTTATGGAAAACTAATATTAAATTACTTTTTATTTTGCCTGTACATAAAAGCATGCACTCGATTGCAGAAAAAAACCACAGCAATTTTTTTTTGTTTGATTCGTCTCTACGTATTTCTGAATTCCCAGGAATAGATCCTAACATTATCCAGCGTCTATTTTTTATGCTTCAAATCGGAATACGGGCAACAGGTCTGTAGGTGAGCGCAACTAAGTGCCTCTTGGAATCCTAATGCATGCAGGTAGAGCCCTCAGAAACAAACTTAAGGCCCGCATTTTTATTGTATCTGGCTGAATTGTGTTTGAAGTGTTTATATTATTGATAGAGTAATAACATTTTAGATAAATTGTTATGTTTTTAAAGCTACTTAGTATTTTATTTAAATACTAACATTGTAATGAGGTTCTGTAAAACTCGTGAAAATATTATGTTAATAACATTTTATTATTTTTTTGAGAGCATCAAATTGTTTTTGCAACTTTCTTTACTGACACAGATACAAGTATTATCCTATTTAAGTTAGATTTGAGTTCTACTGGGAATCTCTTTGGAAGACAACAAATTGGCGGTATTATGACTTTGTAGATTCGTTTTATTTTTACAAAGATATATTGCGCATTTTCTTTCATGTTATTTTTTTTTCCTATACATACTAGTGTAGGCGCAGATAAAATGAAAACTGCTTGTAAAAGTAATAACAATTTAATATTCATGCGATCATAACCTAAGGCTATGTCATACGTGGCTGGTCTGTGTAGGTGTGATTACATGAATAATGACACTTGAACAGTCTTAAAAAAAGTTACTACCTAGGCTACTGGGTAATCCACAAGATGTACGGTTATAAGGAAAATAGTCCATATATTTCATAAATGTTAAATAAAAGAGATATCTTAAAGAACTACAGAGAATTAGAAATTTAAACAATGTAGATTATTACACAGAATGACTATAGGTATGTATATTTTATTGTATTGTTTTGTTTGCGCAATAAAAGTTAAACAATCAAAATTGCGTGAACATGAAAATAAAGTCTAATAAGTAAATATAACGTATAGTCATACACAGAGAGAAATTTGGTGCGGAGAAGTGTTTTATAATTTGTAGAAATCATCCATCTGTTTATTCATGCAAAAATATTTGCACGCATTTCACTAATAAAATCATAATACTTGTTAATATGTTCTTGTAAAATAGTTTTGCAAAGCATCCATACCGTTTTTTTTCTGATTGTAAACAACACAAGTAATCTTCATTCCTCTCCATCTGAGGTAAATGAACACCTGTAGTGACGTCGGCTGTATACAGTATTTGCATATGCATGCCAGATAGCACACCTAGATCATAGCAAAATATGCATGACGAATTCTAACTCTTGATCGACTATTTTTACGCTTAAGTGGTTGTGAATATACAAGCAGGCCGTCTGATATTTTTAATTATGTAAAACAACATTTCTTGTTGCTTTTGCTTCTGACTATAAAAAAGTATCGATATATCAAACAAAATGACGGGAAATATCTCTTTTATTCTTTCAAAATTAAGTTAGCCCACATAAAAGAGTTTGTTTAAAACATTAGATGTTTTGTGATGTTATCTGGTGTGTTTGGTGTCAAAAGTCTCGCATCATGCCGAACACATTATGGTGATAGGGATCTCGCTTTGTGCTGGCGATCGCTTCGTAAACAAGAATAGCGGGAGTCCTTATAAATCATTTTTTACATAAAAAAATAGGTAGCCGGTACGGTGTTGGAGTGTTCACATTATTTTTAGCTACACTAGCGCATTTAATCACTGATTGGCGTTTTATAAATAAAAATATATATTTTAAATCCCTAATCCAAACAAAAATGACATGATATTTATGATCAAGGTTAATTAATCTAGCACACCCTCGTATCAAAATACTTCGGAACCGCCTTGTAGCCTCTAATGTGATTCCTTTGATGATACCCGTAAACGTTATAGTCACGTGTACCACTGAGCTATCAAGCTGCTCGTTTATTATTTTTAGTAGATTTTCTTTGAATCAGTCTATTTCTTCATTAACATTGGTGCATACTGAAATTACGTGAAGTAAATTCAGTCATAAACCGCCGTCAATATTACAAATTTACATAATGAGATGATTAGACACACGCCGCCACGTACACGTTAATAATTTAATTTAAGTGTTGTGCAAATTACCAAAAAAGTAGTAGTCAAGTGCGAGTTTGATTTGTGGTGATGGTTCCGTAATTTCGTCACTTGGGAATATTGTTCCGCACACAGTAATTATAATAAGATACTTATCTAAAATCATTGTAAAAAAATTGTTATAACTACCAAATAGATTAAAGTTAATTAACATAAAGACATGTTACATGATAAATCGTTCATGTCACACTTTTAGGTAAAATATATCCTCCAGCATTGAAACTGCATAATTTATTTCAATTATCATTCGACTTGTTTCGTGAACAAAAAAGACGGGCAATTAGTCAATTAATATTTTTCAGTGAATTAGAAATAATATAGGTAGTTATAACATGGTAAAATATCATAATTTAATTTCAGAACATAGGTACATTTTCAAATAGCAATAGGAATCTGTTGCTTACGATAATCGGTAGTCCTGATTGCATACAATGATGAATATATGCAATAAGGGTTCTTGTACCCCAACTGAGATTGAGAACCCTGAAAATCTTTTAAGCAATCCAAACTGACACTCGATATATAAAACCGGTTTAAAGTAATAGTTAGGAAGGGTAAAATGGCAATATTTTTGTCGTAAGTATATTTAAAATTCCCCCGTGCTCGCCTCATGCCTTCGCATACAAATTTAAAAAGTATGTTTGAGTCGGCCATTATGTTATTACCTCTCAACTTAATTATAAAATTGACATACTATGTTTACATTGAAGGAATTGAGGTAGCATTAAAATTAAAACGTGTCTATTTAGTGTACAATTATACCTTTGTCTGAGTTCGTGAATCTAGTTATGTCGAATAAAAAAAATGACTTGATTACTAGTTGAGGGACAAAATTTATATATTTATGTTGTCGTGCGAATGATTTGTCGTGTCTTTCGGTTTACTCGTTTGTTCTTTGTTTACAAAGAATAAAATGGTTGGTCAACTAACTCTACAGGCTTCATAACTGTTTGCATAAAATGTAGACTGTATTAATTTCTATACATGTTTTTATTTAGGATAAAACTTTACTTTTCAATAGAGATGTACCTGTTAGTTAAATAATAATATTTAAACTATGAGACCTGTTAGTTAAATAATAATATTTAAAGAATGAATAAAACGAAACTAACCTAAAGGCTAATAAAAAAGAAGAAAACGACAAAATACAAGTTTCAGGATAAAAGAAGAAATAAGTGGGCCATGTCTTATCATAATTAACTAGCGGAAAATGTACTTGGACGGTTTCTTTCATTATATTTATGTCATGTGAGTAGAGATGAATTGACGATAAATGGAATATCAGTGTCATTTGTTTTATTTGAATGAAGATTAATTGGGTTTTTTTTTCCAAAAAACATTAGTACTTATCATTGGTTAATGATAAGTTATGTTACTGGAAATTGCTTCAATGACTTAAATACATAATTATGTAAATAAATGAGAAATACAATTAGTTAATGAAATTTGCTCAATACTTAGCAGAAGGAAAGGTACAATGAAGAGATCTCAAATAGTGCGTTATGAAATAAAACTCTTTAACCATTAGTATTTATTTTTATTGGCGTAAAATAATGATTACATGCATAATAAATTCTATCCTTCGTTTTAAAAGTCGAACAATTAATAATCCATGGAAGATTTCATTACTTTTTAATGAAACAGAAGCTACTATCGGCGATCGCTAATTTTATGTTTTAATTTACGCCTTCGCATATTATCTACAGGACATTAATCAGAGTAACGGGACATTGACTGCAGATTGTTATTTTATATGCGTTTTAAATAGTCATAAAATTTTAATTAATTCATCTTACAATGTCATAGCTTGATTTGCATATTTTCAGGTTTTATTTTTTATTTCGTACATAGATTAATAATTATGTTAATCTTATATTTGGGTTCAAACTAATCTATTAAACTTTTCATATATAAATACCCCGAGGCAGTTACGTATACATAACTTTCAATCATAATCTTTTTATCATTTTTACTCATACAAAAGTAAAAAGAGATGGATATCTAAACCATTTGCTCGCGATCCTTGATTGATGGTGATATCGCCGCGGTATCGCCGCGAGTGTGTACCGGGCTTAAATTTAATTTCACAAAATAGCTCATCTGTTTGGTCATTAGTACGGTTGTTTATTTAATAGGGTGGTTAAAACTATCTTAAGACTAGCTACTACCAGCAGCAGTAAAACAAATGGTTTCCAATGTGCATTGCTGACCCAATATTAGAGGGAAAGACATCCTTTTTTTCTTTCGTCCGTCAAATGTGCGTGTTGTCTAGTATTTAGATTACAATACCTAAGTACTGACTAGTAATTATTAAATAGGGACTGTAGTCTAAATCTTAACGATTTTTTCACGGTAAAGATTTTTGCATCATAAGAAAGTCGTACACATTTTGTGTAAAAGTTATTTTTATGTTTGAGACAATATTGTCGGGCGCCCTCAAAAAAAAGCCTTAATAAAATTAAAAATCCATTGAAATTGCTGTGATTAGTTTCGGGTTAGGGTCCCATAACGGGTAAAACTTTTTGTGCCGTGAGACTCCAATAAAAATACACTTTCATGTAATCCGATTCGCTATAATGACCCTTAATGTTAAACCTATTTGGACCTGGTTGGACAGTACGAAAAAACTTTGAATATTTATTTGCTTCTTTGAATATATTTCTGTTAAAAAAAACTAGTAAGAATGCATAAAATAATATTCCTATATTTATGTTATAAAGTTTTCATTGAAATATTGTTTTAATTGAAATAGATATAATAATTTATTGTCACATTTTAAAAGCAATTAGCGTAAGTGCTACTGGTAATTAAGTTATAACTTGAAGCTTTGCCTAGATGTTATACGCTTTAGATAGTGCAATATTCCAGTAATAATTTTATATCATAATGGAAAATAATAATAAGATAAAGCATTATTAATGTTAAAATGAACAGAATGTTTAATGTAATAAACTTATAGATCTTTTTTTTCTTGTATCCAAAATATAAAACTGTAAAGAAAAACATGAAAAGATAAAAAGACTTGCATAAACTTTATGAAAAGTTGTTTAAAATCTTTATACTGATAATTCTTAACATATACTGTAATATCACAATTGAAATTGCATAAGCTAACCATATCACCACTCGCAGATTTCGTTCTTCAATTGGCTCAAATCTTTTGTTTCCTTTTCAGTGTTTATTTTCTTTCGTGAGTTTTGGTAGGCTGGCCTTAACATCCGTGTTGTGGTACACCTGCGTCCGGCTTTATTTGGACCTCGCTATAATAAATTTACATCACATTGATTATTATGTGCTATAATTACTACAGTGTAAATATACTTCAAAACTAACCACTAAAATCATCATCATATGATGTCAAATTTTAAATGTTTACATTTCCGGGATAATAACAGCGATTTTTTTTTATTAGAACAAATCGTAAGTAGAATCTCTGACACAACAATACTATATACGTATTTCATTATAAATACCATTTGACAACCAAAACTTAAGACCACAGAACAGAGTAATTATCCGAATAGAAATGTTTTGACGCGGATTTAGTTCCAGGATCAGTGTGACAGCGAATTCTCTCTTTTTATCTTCAATTAATCCACGTAAACAAATGTAAACCACACCATACCTCATTAGAAATGTATTATGTAGTTTACAACAAAGTCACCTAATATTATCGACCAATAACAGTGGCAATAAATGACGCAATCAGATTCCCCACCCATTTTATGTCTGAAACATTGGCTTGCAAGCTAAACTAGTGACACGTTTTTCGTGCGCCATGCCACTTCTTGTTAATATTTCTAAATTCTGTGCTTAAGACAATTATCTAAGAAAAATTCGAAAAATGCCAAATTTTATTGATCAGCGTCAAATATAACGGTATAGTTTTTTTTGAATTAATGTTGATATGATTGATTGATTAATAGGAATAAATAGGAATGTTGTTAAGTAAAACATATAAATTCTTTTGCGAAATTATCACAGCATTTGACTCTTATTTTTTTAGTTTTAGCATAATAATTAAATCACAACTGTGGAGAGGGGTCCATTTTGATACTAGTGTGTCCTCGATCCAAGAACACCTGCGTCCGCTGATGAACCTTCTTCTTTATGGTGTCCATTATGTACTGTATTTTCGGGAAAATGAAATGAAAGATAAATTTGTTGAGGATTTCTATTTATTTTAACTAGCTCTTGCTCCACCTGCTTTGAACTCAGTTATACCGGACCCAAAAGTAGCCTATGTTTGACCCCTGGTCCTTATCTATATAAGTACCAAATTTCATCAAAATCAGTACAGCGGTTGAGCTGTAAAAGCGTAAAAAACAGACATATAGACATACAGACTTTAGCATTTATAATATTGGTATGGATTTGTTTTAAAATGATGTAGCTATAAAATTAATGCAACGATTTTAACAAGTGCATATCAAAGATGCTTCTTATTGTAGCATGCATCTATTGAATTGATAAATAAAAAATATTTAAAACTTTAAGTGCGTTAATAATAGATCTGCTCAAAATCAAATTAAAATAATTTATTGTACTACTTATAGTTAAGATAGCTGTCACTATACGATATGCAATAATTAATTTTATAATAAAGTTCACTTTATGGTATATTCTGACACATGGCAGCGCGCTAGTAGCACCCTCAAGATCACGAGCTTAAATAGTTTACAGTGATTTTCGAGTACCATAATCTTGGGTGCTTACGGATTTGTATAAAAGGCAGTTATTATTGACTAGCTGTTGCCTGGGGCTCCGCTCCTGTGGTAATTACGGGATGAAATATAACCTATGTGTAATTCCAGTGTTTAAGCAAGCTTTATTCCAAATTTCAGCCAAATCGGATTAGCCGTTTTTCATCGAACGAGTATAAAACATTCTTACAAACTTTCGCGTTTATAATTTTAGTAGGGAGAAATAAAATAAAATTTTTAATATGGGTAATATGGATATCCTACTGATTTATTCTAGAGTCAAAGTAAAGCGATGCAAGAAACAATGCAGCGAACCCTCTCCCCTTGTAAATCGGACAGGAAGACCAAGTAAAAAGTCGATCAGGGTTGAATCAGGTCGCATCATCCATCATATAAATTTTAGTGAGAAAATTCTGCTCCACTAAGTACTACTTAAGAAATAGACGTGACCACTTTGTGTGACCCACAGTTTGGTATAATTTGAAATCTAATATTAATATGGATAATATAAATAAAGCGTTGTAGACAACAGTAATATTAAATTGATACTATTTTGTCCTTTGTATTTTTTTTTTATTTGGAAACTTCTTATTGTTTTAACAATTTTTTTGTTTCTTTTTTTTTAAACGGAAGTCTCATTGACGTCTGCATATTTTTTAAATATTTTTTTAAATTTAATTATGTCATTTCTGACAAAATACATATACTTAGTGCCAATAAAATCTCAAACCCCAACTATCAAACTACTAAAAATTAATGATCGTCCCTCGCACTTACAAAAATAATTGATCTCAACAGTTTGTAAACTGTCAAAATTTGCATTGAGATAAACATATTACGGCTTATTTAAGGATTAAAATGATTACGTTATAAAAACTGATGTATAGTGGGCAGATGTATAAATTATTGAATACAAATTCCATACATCGCAACGGACAGAGGCGCAAGCGCAGTACTGACGCGTCTGAGCGGCGGATTGCCACCTCAAAAACAATCATAATTTAAGTACAGAATATGGAGAGAGCAGAATTTTCATAGTGTTGGGTATTTCAGTGATTGCCCATAGAAGTTTCGCTCATTACAGAAAATTAAAGCAAACCTTTCTTCGACACCCATTTATATTATTAACTTAAAAGTAATCGCAACTTTACAAGCAAAATAAAAAATATTAATAACAAACATTATCTTAACCGCAATAGAACGAGCTACTCTTAGAAGTCGCAGTACTATTTACCATACAACGTATAATAAAAAAAATAGTGATACTTCTGTGCTCACTATGTATATGGCTTTAAAATGTTTAATATATTAGAAATGGTACTCAAGTATACACTTATACACGTTAAATGTAAACCTTAATGAGATATTAAATTTAATTAAAGTACGTCATTTAAGATTTCAATAGGTCTTATTATTTATTCGCAAATAAAAAGTTTTAATTGAAATAACTATATTTAGACAAGTAATAAAATTAATTAAATCCGCAAATAACTAACCGACTTTAATGTCAGCCGGAAGATGCCTTTATAATATTCTATTTAGTTTTGCAGTGCAATGTTTTTATGTTATTTTGCAATTAAATTATTAATGTTGGTAAATGATTCCTAATGACTATTTTATTTTCCCACAGTAAAATGACAAGTTGATTAGGAGTATTTAAGTTAAAGTTAGTGTACACTCAGCATATTTCTCTTTCATTTTAGCGTACTCTAGGCTTCAATTCGTTAGCATCCGGTTATACCTAACAGCATTGTGAGGTTCCTATATTTTCGGTAAGCAGCTCTTCATTACTAGCTTCGAAGCTTTTCTTGCTATATATAGTTGATATATACATTTTGTCAGTCTTCATAAACATTGCTACAAAATTTTTGAAAAATATTTTTTAAATTTGTTTTTAATAACTTGCGGCGTCACTTCACAAATGATTTGCATGCTTTACTAGATTTTGAAGAGGAAAGGTATAGTTATTGTACCACGAGAAAACGAGATGACGCTAAGTTTAATATTTCCCTCATTAGCTAGATTATCTTATTATAATCCATACGATATGATTATTATTATGCTTTTCTTTATTCTCAGTAAGATATGGTGACATTTCATCGTTTCCTCTATTGGTATAGCGATCTACATAAATGTATTTGATATAAAAAAGAGGAAAAGGGCGTTATTTTTAATTATGCTTTTATTCATATCGAAAGTCATAACGATGTCGAAACAGTTTATGCCGCTCATAAGAAACGTTAATGCGTAATACAATTCGGTATTCGGGACGCTTGAAAATAAATTAAAAAATATACGGAATTACCAGCTTGTACATAAATTAAGTATTTTAAGTTAATAATTAAATTATTCTACTCATGTATTTAAACTTTTTTCAGTTAAATAAATACGATAGCTTGACTTAAGACGTTCCCCTGCCGGTCAAATTTTAAAACTTAATTAATTACTCATATAATGGCGAAAACAATAAAAACAATAAAACCAATAAACCTTAAACAGTCGCCGGTGACCATTTGAGAAGATAAGATAAGATAAGATAATCATTTATTGTCAACTGTGTACATAGAAAGATGTTACAAGTTTTATATAGACACAACAGTTTGCCCATTTCGGACGTACAATATTTCAAAGTAAATTCATATTAAATTAGATTTAAAAAATAATAATATACATTTACAAGATTTCAATAATAATTG
The DNA here is from genome assembly GCA_947044815.1 of Apomyelois bistriatella. Taxonomy (NCBI): domain Eukaryota; kingdom Metazoa; phylum Arthropoda; class Insecta; order Lepidoptera; family Pyralidae; genus Apomyelois; species Apomyelois bistriatella. Next base: position 9,477,917 of record OX345693.1, read on the forward strand.
TTAGTCAGTTCTGTTAAAATATTCGTCCAAATCATAAAAACATTTTTCAATTAACCAGTTTTTGAGTGCATTCTTAAAAGGCTTGCCATTTAAAGATTTTATATAAAGGGGCAGCTTGTTAAAAATTTTTATACCTACTATGAAGGTGCTTTTTGAATATATTGCGCTGGATGATTCAACAATGCATATATCGTATTTATATTGGGGTCGTAAATTGTCTCTATTTTTATTCCTTTTTCTAAAGTATTCATCATTATCTTTTACAAATAAACAAATTTCTAGTATATAGATACACGTCAAAGTTAAGAATTTTCTATTTTTGAACACATTTCTTAATGATATATATCTATTCAAGTTAAACATTATTCGAAGACATTTCTTCTGTAGCACAAATGTGGAATGAATGTTCACGGAGTTGCCCCAAAATATAATGCCATATGTTAAAAGGGGGTAGACATATCCATAGTACGCATTCATTGCCACATCTCTGGAAGTTGAATTCATCAGCATTGATATGGCATAGCAACAACTAGACAATTTCTTATTAATTTGTTCAATGTGTGCCTTCCAATTTAAGTGAGTATCAATGGTGACACCTAAAAATTTAACTTCAGTTACTTGTTCTATTTTTATATTATCAATTACGATATTTACATCAAGAGGACTCCTCATGTAGTTCCTCAATTCAATTATTTTTGTTTTATCCAGGTTTATTTTTAAATTTAAAGATGTCAGCCATTTAATTACATTCATCAAAGTATTACAAATGTCATTTATAAAATTATCTTGTGTCATATTATTACCAGACATAAAAATTGTTGCATCATCTGCAAACATCACACACATATTTGGATTAGTTATCAATGCAAGATCATTAATGTAAATCAAAAATAGGAGAGGGCCCAACACGCTCCCTTGCGGCACTCCTAGAGATACATTTTCAAAATTGGATTTCACTCTTTGCATTGTTTTAGATTCTGCGTCATATACATCCAGAACTGTAGCTTGTTCACGGTTAGTTAGATATGATTTCATTAAGTTTAAAGCATTCCCTCTAATACCTATGTGTTCCAGCTGTTGCAAAAGAATATTGTGTACTACACAGTCAAAAGCCTTAGACATGTCCAAAAAGAGTCCAATACACGATTTTTTATTATCAATGTCCGTCCAAATCTCTTTCAGTATTTTGAATATGGCAGCAGTTGTATTTTTGCCTTTTTGAAAGCCAAATTGATTTTTACTCAGTAATTGATGCTTATTTAAAAAAGATATTAATCTAATAGCAATTACTTTCTCGATTATTTTAGAGAAATTAGATAATAGTGCAATTGGTCTGAAGTTATTTATGTCTTTTTTAGACCCCTTCTTATAAAGTGGCTTTATTAAAGTTTTTTTCAAACAGTCTGGGAAAATGCCAGTCTCTAAAATAAGATTTATTATATAAGTTAAAGGTTCCACTATAATGTCAACACTGGCTTTAATAAGTAAGACAGGAATTTCGTCAAATCCTGTGCTTTTTTTATTTTTTAAATTTTTGATAATATCTCTTATTTCAGTAGTAGTCACAGGCGACAGAAAAATACTATTTAAGTTGGGTTGTGTATTTGGTTTATATTTAATGTCATTTTTATTATTTAGTTGATTTAATTTTATAAAATGTTTGTTAACTGCTTCAGCTATGTCAAGTGGGTTAGTAATTAAATTGTCATCTTTTTGAATACACGGCATGGTCTCTTTAATAATGTTAGTCTTTTTTGTATTTTGTTTTATGACTTGCCAGGTGGCTTTATTTTTGTTACAACTTTGTTTAATGAAATTCGTATTTGTAATACGTTTTGACTTCTTGGTTACAGATTTCATTATTTGACAGTACCTTTTATATTTATTTTTTTTAGCAATACAGTTACTCATTCTAGAATTCAAATAGAGTTCCCTTTTATATTTACTAGACTTCAGTATGCCCTTTGTTCTCCAGTTAGGTTTTCTATTATAAGTAACTTTAATTCTCTTTGTTGGTACACACAGCTTAAAAATCAAGTAAAATTTTTCTATAAATGCATCAAATGCATTTACAGGGTTTGTCTGCAAAAAGATATCTGTAAAATTTATTTGCAACAAGTACTTTAGGAATATTTCCAAATTATAATCAACATCAGTTCTAAAAACGTACCAGAATTTTTCATTAAAACTTTTATTTGAGGGTATTGTTATTAATTGACATGAATGGTCTGATATTCCTAAATCTAAAACGCGTGTGTCATATTCTTTAATGTTAGTAAATATATTGTCAATGCATCTTTGAGATGTTTTTGTAATTCTAGTAGCGGTTTCAATCGTAGGATATAATTTAAAAGATTTGAACATGTTTAAAAAAGAATCAATTTTGGAATTTCTTTCAAGTATATTGCAGTTAAAATCGCCTAAGATAAACACCTTTTCAAATTTAATTCTGGATCTATAAACTATTTTTCTTAACAAATATTCCATATTAATTAAAAATATATCAAGGTCACTGTCTGGAGTTCTATAAGCACATAATATAAGATAATTTAGCCCAGAAACAATCATTCCACAGCATTCAAAGTGGCTTTCAATCGACATTTTAGATATCCAGGCCAATTCTTTACATTCAATAGAATCTTTGGCATATATTATTACACCTCCTTGTTTTTTTACCTTTCTAGAGTAATGAGAAACCTTTTTATAACCGTCTAACTGAAATATATCAACTTCTTCTTCTTTGAAATGAGTCTCACTAAAACAGCATATATCAATGTTTTTCTCGTTTGTAAGTAATTCTAATTGATCAAGTTTGTTTTTTATACTTTGTACATTAAGGTGTAAAATTGAAAATTTAGATTCTGAATCGCTATTCACGAAAAAATGTGGATTCTCTAGGTTCATTTGTGTTGTTTTTTACTTGATTTACCATTTTTGCTTTTATTTTGTTGAATAAAGATGGAATTGTACATTGCGACTTAGGTTTGACTGATGGTTCTACTGTTTTATTAGGCACATTGTTATTATTAGGAATGCATTTAAAATAATTTGTAATTAGTTTTTGTGTAGGATAAGACCTATTTTCATGCGTTTTTTTAGTCTCATTTTTGCTAAACTTTGAATAACTTGTCATGTAATTAATACGCAGAATATCTCTCAACAATAATCTAGCTGTGGAAACTTTTCTATTTTTTAATTGGAAATAACTATCATATTGCAGAGGCGTGAAGCTTGTGTGTTGGAATTGAGAACACAGCAATTGCAAGTCATTATTTAGTTTATACACATTTAAGTTTTTATTGGAAAAAATTTCACCAACCAAGACATTAGTATTTGAAAGCAGAGATAAATAGTAATACATAAAGGATTTAAAACTTAAGGGATTTCTTTCATTAGACCCAGCTAATATAATTACATAGTCTAGGTTAGTGAGACCTTTACACATATCGCCGCATGATGCTAAAATATGTTCTATTGTGGCATTAGGCTTAACTACAGATGTTACTAGAAATTCTTCACCAATAAGATTTTGAAGTATCTGACGAACGCCTTTCCCATATTGATCAGAGAATATTATGATCTGTCGTTTGTTGAGACCATTATTGTCTTGGTATTTAGTTGTTTCTTCGCTTTCCGCAGTATTTGTATCCTCAGTTTCAGTTCTTTCAGTTACTGTATTCTTCGTAGGTTGAGAGCTAGTTTCAGGTTCAATCTGGGTAAAGTCCAAAGTTGTCTTGTGTAGGTTTTGCCGAGTTTTATTAGTTTTATCTTTTCTAGGAGTTGGTGACCTGCATATCAAATTTAATTGTTCTGTTTTCTTTTTATATAAAATAATTTCTTTCTTTAGTTTGCTGTTTTCAAGAGATAAATTCTCTATTTCTTTTTCTGCAGTTTGCAATTTAATCTCTAAACTAGTTATTTTGACCTTAAGATCATTTAACTCTTCTTTTGCATTAAATGTGGTTTCAGGTAGACTTCTATTTAATTTGCAAGTATCAGTGATGCTTTCGCCGTCGTCCAATTCATCAGATAATGATTCGAATGAATTCTCTGTCTGAATATTTATTTCGAGTTCCCGGCATTGGGTTGAAGTTGATAATGCCAATTCTTTTTTGGTGTCCCTTTTCTCATTATTCGCAGTGGATGATGATGGAGTACTAGTCGCCAGTTTTTTGTCTTTTATACATTTACCACAAGACCATTTATTCTTCTCTTTAATCAAATAAAAAAGTTTTTCTGATACATTAGTGCATTTAAGGTGGTTTAACTTTTTACATTGTAAGCATACTAAAAATTGTCTATCTAAAATATTTTTATTGCACGAATCGCATTTCCTCGACATCTTTCTGAAATTATTAATCAGTAAATCGAAAAAATAGTAGAATTCACTATCTCAGGTTTTAATGTTAGATGAAACAGAACGTCGTCGTTGTTGCGATTTACTGAGGATTTCATTCCTTTGCCATAGGATGTCAATGTCATACGTCAATGTCACAATCACGTCTTTTTATAATGACAGTTCACTTGACATGAGTCTTTGTTTACATTCGATGGTGATTTTTGAAATTCAACAGTTTACGTATTCGGCTTTTTGTCAATTTATGAAGATACAAACGAAAAAAAGAGTTGCAGTTTTTCACTTATCCGTTATTTAGGAACGCTCGATGTAACCAAACGAAGCACTTTTGGTAATGTAAGTAATTCTTGACCGATAAATCACCAAGTTCTTAGTTCCGTTTATTAGGTACTGTAGATAAGTATATTTCATTGAGATAACACTTGCACATAAACACTGGTATATATTGAGTCGTTTTACAGTTGTTTTACGTTATGATAGCAGTAAATAACATTTAAAATTATTTTAAATACACGGAGCAATGTTGACACTAGAAGGCAGTGTTGCCAACCCTATGAGAAATGAGGCAGGCTAAATTCTCGTAAGATAGAAGAGGTTTATTTATGTTACGATATACTTGGAGCGCCTATTTCCCTCGATGTCGAGCTGCGTTACGTCGAGTCGGCATTGAGGGAACAAATCTATAATATACAAAATTTTTCTATTTGCATTTTCATTATTTATAGTTTGAAGTTATTCAAAAATGAATAGTCAGTTAAAATTATATATGTAGGTATGAGGATAACGTTACAGAGAAGTGAAGGGAATAAAAGCATGTTATACCAATATTCCCTTTAATTTGTTATATTATCAATTAAATCTAATCAAATTTTGTCTCTCTAAGAAAATTTTAAAACTTTGCAGTATACTTAGTTTTGATACGAGTACAACACACAAGTTCATACAATAAATATGATGAAGAAGAAGTTTTAAAACTACAATACCGGTAACATTCTTATAAATGGGCTTTGTTCTGTAATATATTTAATTTTAATTAAGATCTCAATCTCAAGATTAAAGTAGTGTTATATTTTATTTTAATAAACGTTTGTATTTGTGTAATCAGAAAGAGGTTTTGTTTAAATGTGCTTCTTTTAATTACTTTATACTAACCGACTTTAGGTGTAGAATGCATTACGATATTCGCTTTTGTAATAAAAAAAAAAACTATAATAAATCACAACGTCAGTTCCCAAATAATTATTTATATAGGTACGGAGCACGTATTAAGTGTTCCATGTCAATTCAAAAAATTGTGATGAAATTTCCAGTCTAGCAAATGTAGAATAATTAAATCCATATTTGTTTCAAGTTTCAGCTTATATAAATAGTGGTACTAACGTGCCTATGTTTTTTATAATGGGCATAACGTAGAAAATTATTATTTTGTTTCCGTTCCTTTAGAGGGTTATAATCAGCCAATGGAAAAGTTCGTCTAGTTTACGAAGGCACCATTCAGCCTTGAGAATTTTAGGTTAATTATTGAAAAATATTTTTAATTACTTTATAATAATCGTTTTTGAGATATTTATTAATGAAATATTAATTGTGCTCTTTGAAATCCAAACAAATCGCTTATTTTATTCCCATGCAATTAGTGTAAATTGTACTTTTAACTGTCTGCTATAGTGTAAAAAATAGGTCTTAATTAGCCTCATCGTTAAATGGCCCTGCTTAATTACTGTGCCATACTATATAGATTTTATTGTTCTGGGTGACAATCAATTAAATTGAAATCAACTTTTCCATATTGCTTGTGGATTGACGTTAAAGAGGTAGTTAACCTTTCAAACCACAGCTTCAGTTTTTTAAACACCATGATTATTTAATTATCTAGGTATTCTAGAAAATAAAATCATTTATGTATACTCATTCCGTGATACTCGTACTGTACATTGTACAACTTCTAAGGGCAAAATATAGTGACACTTATGTTTTAAAATAACAAACTCATTATCTATGATGATGAATGATTTACAAAATTTGAAGCTACTTATCTACAAAGCTATTTTTTTTATTAACAGCGTAAAAATATTAATAGTCTATTAGCAAATCACATGAAAAGAGTAAAATAACTCATTTACTTACAACCTTATTTACTACTGTATTATAAATACATAAATCTTTCTATCTATCTATGGCTGTTATATCCTTTCATCGATATTAATGAAATTTGGTACGAAGTGAAGGAAACAGGGATCAAACAGGCTACTTTTGCGCGATACTAGTTTGATACAACTAGTATCAAATATATACTGTTTAATCAATAGACTGTTGTTGAATCATTTAAAAATTTGAATAATTAGACCAACTTTTCTTAAGTAGAAACTATTAAATATAGTAAGTATAAGAAATCAAAGCAAAATTAACAGTTTTTTCGGTCGACCTAATCAAGACATAAACATCGAAATCATCAAATTTGACTGCGTCAAAATTTTCATGGATCCCTAATACCTCATTGTAAGTGCAATTATTAATTTAGTATGCTCCCAATCCAATATGGCGAACTAAAAAACATTGGGTACGCTTGTTGTCATGATGGAGTTGTTAGCACCGATTTTTTTATTCTCATGCATTTGAAAGAGCGGCTTTTTACCAAAAATGTAATTTGCATTATGCTGATAAATGCCTTTTTGAAGTTCCGTAGACAAATAACGAAACGGTAAAATAATGTACTGTATAAATTATATAATAAAAAAAAATATTGAATTGGAAAAAACTTATTGTGATATTTTATATACTGAATTAGCTTCAAAGTACCAAAACCGCGTTTTATTATAAACTTTGGTCCCAATTAAGTTATTAAGACATATTAAAAACTCTCTGTCTCGTCTGACATCAACTTTTATTCAAATGGTTGTTGCTGGCGGAATCCTCTATGAACTAAGGTATATATAGATAGGTGGTAAAAGCGACCATTTTGGTAATGCATTTATACAAAGAAGTGATATTTAAGACTACAGAACCATCAACTCTTTGTTTGATACACGTTTTGCCGGTTTTTTGGTAGTACTCTAATACATTTTGCAGTGTACCAAATTGGAGTTGACATTTACGTTAACTCAATCAAATTTACTTTCGTTTGACTCAGTTGGATTTATTTCGGTTAATAATGTAGTGGTTCAAAACATGTCATTTATAAAAAAAAAAGATTATATAATTGACTCTTTTTCATAGCCTCTTTCTTTGGTAGGGTAATAAGTTACCTTAATATGTTTATATCTTCTCCAAATTATATATTAATAGAACTAACCGATAATAAAAATTATATAAATTTAAAAGAAACGACTTACTTACAGAGTTTCTTATAGGTTCAATAATTATGAAGCATAGATAAAAAAATTGCCGCGTGACACCAAATTCTTTGTTATGAAGTTATATTACCTACTTAGACTTATTAAGAAAGTTTATTTATGCACTGCAAGTATACTTACTTATTAGTAGGCAACTACTAATTTGAATGAAAAACTCTACATTTATATAATTTGAGCACCAATTAGACTAGAAATCTGAAAATTAGGCAAACAAAATGTCAATAGAGGTAGACTAACGGACAATCTAGCAACATTACATTGATTCTCTATTATTCTCCTGCTTACTTACAAGGCAATAGAAAAGTCGTAATTAACGAGTAGTTTGTTAGTTTTAGTAATCAAAAAGGGACCATACTCGTATTTAATAACGTACCATCATAATATTTCACACGGAAAACATGAGTTTAATTTCATTTATTACTCGTATTAAACCTCATATAGCTGAACTCTTACAGCCTGTAATGCCTCAACGTCCTGATAAAATGATAATTGTGTTTATTGATGGCATCCGTTTAAATTAACAGGCATCCTTGTCAGTTTGGCGTTTATGGTCCATTGCACAGACATCAGATAGGCGATTTGCACGATAGCGCCTCGCCTTTGCCTTTTGATCAAGCGAAGGAGTCGCCGATCCATTACATGCCGTGGGAAATTGCTGACACAATCTCAGCTGGAAGATGTATGTACTCTAATTTTGAATGGAACGATGTGTTAGTGTTAAACAGCGATTAGCGCGTTTCGTAGGCGGTGTGTTGAAGTCGGCCTCTATAGCGCTGTGGAAGCTGTCTTTGAGTTAACCAAGCCCTGGGTTTGGGTCAGATCTTGACTTAAAGAGGGAATACTCATTTTCAATTTTTTATGTAGCCTTTACTTTTGAAGTGAAACCTTCTATAGTGGCGTTTTTCACTTTTTGGGTGGGTAAAAAATGTTAAACGCGCGTCAGAACATGTGACCTGATAGAAAATTCATAAGACGGAGGGAAAATAGACGCAGCGTGGGGTAGGAGAGACTATAAAGACTCGCTTTATTTCGAAAATTTATGTCTGCTCCTGTTTTCACTTCTGCGCCGGTAAGTACGAAATTTAACCCGTTGTTTTTATTTGTCTACAAATGAGTTAATTATATTATTTGTTTTCAAATTACATACTGACACTCTAAAGCTAGTTGAATCTGAAAGAATAAAATTGAAATGTCGTATGATTGTCATTCATATTTGTATCAACAAATGATACAAATCTTTAACGATTGACTACGAGATATATATCTCGTACTTATTTAAATAGTTGAATACGTAATGAATACACCCCCCATAGGTTTGTACTGTGACGTGATTGTATCTGGCCTTATCGCTGTCGTCGGATCATCTTGTATGACGGAGTGGCGACACACCATCGATACGGACTGACGAATCGACCGCGGCCTCTGTTCAACCGTCACACCACTGACAAATGAGTGTCGATTCAAAATGATTCCATTTTTAAATTGTTGATGTATTAGTGTGCCAGTTATGAAATGAGGTGATATCGATAATACTGGCCGTAAGAACTTTATTACGAATCGGTAAACCTGGGGGCCGATTCTGCTAACGTTAAATCACAATCGTGTCAAAATAGTGTTTCAATTGTTCTGCTTTTTTACACACTAGTTACAAGAAATGTATACATTTTTTATATCACTGTTGATGGTCACATCCGTCACTACATTCACATTACATCATACTGTCATAATTCTTGTAAATAGTGTGTAAAAAAGCACTTCCACTGAAACACTATTTTGACACGATTGCGACTTAACGTTAGCAGAATCGACGCCCTGGTTTAGGAGTTTTGGCGCCAAGCTAAAGTCGCTCGGTTATCGTCATTGTATTTATTTTCTAATATTTGTGTTTTTTCGAGTATTTGTGCATAATAAAGGTGGATTATTATTCGCTAGGTGTTCGCCAACAAGCGTGAGTATTGGGAAGTGGTAAAATGTCGTATAAGTGACTTTAATCCTTGTCACCAAAATCTCCCAAGATAAAGCAAGTGAAACTTCCACCACTTCACTTAGCCCTTGACTAACTTGACTAGACATGACTACTGACTTGACTTGACTCTGTGACTCGACAAAATGAAGAACATATTTATGTAAAACTTGATACTGGCAAAAATAAGCTATAAGTTTGATTGCCATATTGTGGATTATAGCCACATCAAAAAAAAAAATAACCCTGGTTTAAGTCATACCGTCTCATTTGATACTTACACACCAGTTTTCCTAAACAGGTAGTAAGTTAAGAACTTAACTAACCTATTAGTATCTATTATCTAGATAACAATTTCATACACTATACTTATTGAATCAAACCCTAATTAAATAATCTATGAATCAAAATAATGAACAATTTTAACACAAAGTTATACCTATTGATAGTTCCATAATGACTAATGACATAAACAAAAAGTGTTGAAGCTCCTATAGTTGGTCTTGACAAAAATGTAATGGAATGAACCTTATTTACGTATTAAACTAATACAGGCCCAGATATGCTTAACTGATAATATATTATGTACAAGATAAGAGGCCCAGATGGACATTATATTTAACATGATTATTAAGTTAATAAAAATTTGAAATGATGAAATTATAAGTATATGACATTAACATTATCCACAATGAGTTAATTAACACGTGAGACATGGTCAAGAAGAATAATTTTATTTTTATTTTTTTACAATCACTTTCCTTTAATGTATAAACTGCAACTGTGTATGTTTTTTTTTTTCATTTTTTTTGTATTGGTGTTTGCTATTGTTATTTGTATTGTAAAAAACTTGTTGAAATCTGAGTTTGTGTGTAAAATATAAAAAAAAACACAGTTGTATACATCTTATTTCTACTATTTGATGATAAGTTTTTGTTATCTACTCATTTACTTGAACAATAAAATGGATTCAAAAATTTACGACAGATTCTTATATCCGGAAAAATCAAAATAGATCAAAATGTCTGTATTCCATTTTAGTACTTAGAATGCTTGCTATAGTATAGTCGTAACAGTAATAGTATCTAACATTTCATATAGTAAAACAAATAATGGAATCTTTTGTTATAAAATCAATTTAAAAATACATTATTGATTTCTAAATGAGTAAGTTTTATCGACAAGCCCTTTATAACAATAAATGCCAATTTACGTGCAATTTAAATGTTACTGTAAAATATGGATGCAAAGCAATAAGATGAAGCAAGTCGAACTGGATCGGCGGAATGTCGCAGACTGTCCGATTAATTTTTTCCTACCCACTAACACGAAACATAAATAGTATGGAAGCAAAACTACTCTGAGTTCTGAAGCAACCAGCTAAAGACACAATCGGAAAAGCGCAAAAATAAAAGAAAGGAAGACAAGTAAAACTACGCTAATTTACACATATTATTCAAAATGAAGAATTGGCGAGTCCCATTAGGCCAAAGCCTGTTTGTAATACAAAAATTAATTATTTCAGTCATTGAGAAAGACAACTTGCTTTTGTTTACCCTTTAAAGATCTTTGGTTATAAGTGTCATTCATGCTCAGTATTTTGTTAGGTTGGTATTGTTAATTTGAATATTTTTATAAAATGCAAGCCTAAACATTTTATTAAAGCATTAATTTTAACAAAAAGTCATTCGATCGGCGGCGTCCCGACACTTGTACAAAACTTAACTTCCATACTATGTGTATTTTGTGACTTGATCTTGGTTATTTATCTACAGTTTGATCGTAAATTAAAACTGGTTCATTAATGATCATAACTTTTAATTTATTTCTGCTCAGCAAACGTGTCGATGCAAATATTTTGCTTCTAGTGTGAACCGTTTATTATAAAGATTCTATCAAACGTTTTTTATGGGCAATATGCAAGATAAGAGTAAAAGTCAATATTTATTTATAGATTTACTTATAATACGAGGATTTTATATTTCTAGCCTAGCACTGAAATCATCTCGTATTTGTCTAGTCTCCACTAAACGCTTTCTATGAAGGTACTATTTCCCCTTTCAGGATTGCCTAAAGATAATACACTCCACTCGTAGTGGTAGACAATTGAAATAGTTTTAACTGATATGAAATATTTAAAAAATAATGTTCTGTAGATTTAAATGAATCGTTTCGTGACAAGATGCCGATGGCTATTACACTAATTATGAAATTTTCTTATGTTAGACTAGAAATTTGTTGCTAGACAATTAGACATAGGCCTCCTCTATAAATCTCTAATTTGGCCTATTTAAAGCGGCCAGCATTCATCGACTAACATTTTTATTACAGGCCAATAAATATATAAACAAAGTTATTTATATCTACATATTAAAAACACATGCACGTGAATGTTGCTCGTTATGACAGCTCCTGTACTGTTCAAAGTTTATCGGTACAAACTACAATAATAAAACAATTTATTGAAAGCTAATTGGAGATTGATCCTCAACGTACATTGTTCTGCCGAGTAGGGGTACTTTGTAGCAATTTCGCGTTACCGATGTAAACATTGTTATACACATTACTCGATTACACCGCAATTTGCCTGAGAAGGAAAAGGCTCTATAAATATTTATTATTCCTTATAGTCTGTGTGGCGTTACAAAATAATGAGATAACAAAGTTAGGATACTGTGTGTTTTCGGTATGAGTTTAGTCGTTAGCCACAGCTGAAATAATTAGTGTTGATCTCGTTTCATGTTGGTATTTTATTCTACAAAATGGAAAAATATATTCAAATTTTTTTTCCACCAAATATCCCTGTATTTAGGAAAGAGAGGATCCGCCATGACTTTATCTATTTGCGCCCTTGCTTTTATTACGAGATTTATTCCGATCCAATATCACGAACGAATACCAGTGTTTAAACCAATACCATATTTTATTTCGATGACGTAAAAATAATAGAAAACAAATTTAATTTAATTTTAAAAAATTCACGTTTTGTTATTCGTTTGGAAATAAAATTAAATAATTTAAAGAGTTTTTGTTCGGAATAGAAATTAATTAAAAATTCAATGTAATGCCAGTTGTATTCGTTCGTGGTATTGGATCGGAATAAATCTATTACGGAAGTAAGGGTTTGCTTTTCTTGGGGATTCCGCATCCATATCCTGTTGAGTTACTTATAAGGTTGAGGCCCCTTCATAATTCATCAACATTCGAGCACATATCCTAGTTGCATTTTCGGCTTTCGGTTTTTAAGCGTAAATCATCGGATCCGCATTTAATCATTTTTCTAAATTGATGGTACTGGTTAATACAATAGAGCAACTGCCATCTGACCTCCATACGTCGTATATCGAGGCGTCTTCATCATTGCTACATACTTAATATTATAATAAGTTATACATAAGCCTATTCTGTAAACTTAATGTTTTGTTTTGGAGTTATACCAGAGATCGAGAAAGTTTTTACCATATCGGCGATTACAATAGCACATCGCACTGATACCGCTGTAAACGCGCCGTTTATACTAGCCGCCCGTCGTAAACCTGCGTGCGCGCACGCTCGTCGGTTTTACTGTATACGCGTAATAAATTTTGGTACGTGACATTCCGAAATTGCTACTTGTACCTATATAATTACGTAGCTATTTCACCTATATCATTTAGTTTTTATCGATTATCCACTTTTATTGATAAGCATGCAGACATGCCTCAAGTAACAGCAGTAGCTTACTGTTACTGTGCTCCAACAGGAACATGGAGTTTTACAAAAGTGTTTAACGACTTCATAAAGAGAAAAAGTAGTATTTGGTTATTATAGCATTCAAAGTGAGACCTTTAAAGTAAAATTCTACCACTTCTTAACTTATCGCTGTATACTTAAATGAACTTAAGAGACTTGAGATTATAAATTTACCTCGTAGTTACGTAGTTTCAAGTCAACAAAGTCTTTGAATAAAATAAGAATATATCTTTTTGATATTAAAATTCACGAACAACATCTAATCTCGTACCAACTTTGTTTTAAACTTATCTTTGATCATATTCCGTATTCATGTTACATCGAATTAATTCACTTAATCAGTGAGTAGACAGTGTTGAAACAAATATCTACGCCCGATTAATAAATGTTTATTGCCCACGCTATGAATTTGGACCAAGCATAAATTAGTTAGTGATAGTGCAGAAGAGAAACTCAAAGAATACAATGCTAACTGTCACTATCACTACATAGTATAAAACAAAGTCGCTTTCTCTGTTCCTATGCCCCTTTGTATGCTTAAATCTTAAAAACTACGCAACGGATTTTATTGCACTTTTTTTAATAGATGTAGTGATTCAAGAGGAAGGTTTTTATGCCCATGCAAAGCCGGGGCGGGTCGCTAGTAATATATAAAACATACTGTGATAAATTCAGTGATATATTTGATTTATTCTGTGGTGCCAATATGTCTTTATTAGGTACTACTTATTTTTTCCACGCTAGCAATATTTGCCTAGTAGTTATAAAATCGTACATGCCTTATCAGCCTCCAGATTTGACAACATTCTGACCTGCCCTGTTAGTTGTAAAGATGAGAAAGTATAAAATATTGAGGTTGCTTATGTGAATGTAAAGCATACATAATATCGAAAGTAATTTAAATCTCCCAAACACAGACAGTATAAAAAAATCCGAAATATTATGCGGCGGCGGTGCGACGGCTCAGTTTCGTTGTGAACAATGAGCACTTATTCTATACTTACTTTATTTTTAAACATCTAATCTGTTGTTAGCGGGAGGCCAGTGCCCACCCAGAGGTGTGGACATCTCGAACCATATCGAATTATAACTGATTAATTCACTATGTATTGTTTTACCGTTCTTGTTACTTAGGCATAAGAGTCATATTCGATTATACTAAGTCACTATTTCATAGTTGTCAATGTAGTTTGTCTATGGTAGGTCAGCCATGTTGAAACACCGTAACCCATGCGTATTTGTTTTGTGAGTCTTTGATATAGTCCGCTCATCAATAATGTAAAGCCTGGTTTTAAATTTATTGTGTTACCCTGCGATCTTTCAAATTAATGCATTTAGAAAATTAGATTGTCACCTTTTATTCCCAAAAGCGTTTCCAATTTTGTGCGTTTAAATATTTTTTTACATTTTATTTTATTTCTTATCCATTATTTTAGTAGCAATTTTAAGTTATAATAATAAAAAAAGTTAAAAACAATGATGCGGATTGTCACACATACATTTGGAATTATTGTTACAAAGTCGTAAAAATACATGTTTAGTTATTTAACTTTACTCTTTCTATACCGTATCCAATCACCTATCAGCTCAAGGTAGTTATTTTAAAAGAAATTGTGTTTCGTCTCTTTTGGGCAAACTAGCTTATTAAAAAGTAAGCGTTACATTTCGTATCGACCATATAGGTAAAAAATACTAGAAAACACGGTATAGTCAGTAGTTTGTCTATAAAGGTTTTTATAGATAAAAACTATAGACATTTATCATTTTTATCGGAACCTTAGCGCGTACACTTGTAGGAATCATGCGGAGTCTGGAATCCACTCTGTATTATTTATTGTAATTCCAAACAAATAGGATCAAAAGTCCTGCTGCGACTTTTATTTATGGGATCGTGAAAGAGAAAGTTAACTTATTATGACACAAGTAAACTGACTAGATATATACTTTTTAATTTTAAAAAAATGCATATTTTTGTTACTTATTAATCAATAAGGAACAAAAATATGCATTTTATTGTGATATTCTTACTTATTTTCTAATTAGGAATGTTACTTTGACTGCCCGTAACTTCATCTCATAGGTATAAAATATTAAACTGATTTAGATGATATTATTATAGTAGATAGAAAGTACGTAGTTATTGTGGACTCAAAATATCCTTATATTTTGTTAGTAGTAGATTAGTCACTTTGACTACTTTATTACGCGAAATAAAGGTGTTCTTAGTTGTTGGATTGGGGGAAAAAAACAACAAATATGCTGCTACGATTATTAGGTATTTAATAGTTTTCCGGTTTTCACGTAACCTACTAAATAAAATAAAAATTGTAAGGTTATAATATTGTCATTTTTGTTCTCTTTCTTCATTTTCTCTTTTTAAAAGTCTCCACAGTCACTATCCAAAACAGCAACAAAATGGACACTTACACGTGTGACTGCGACAGCTTACTCAGACCAGAATCCTCTTTGTATAAAAATTCTGGTCATTACACAGTTTGGACTTGTTTCGTATCTAGCAAGATGCCTTGTTAAACGTTGACAGACCGTCGCTCAGGCCTGCGAGAACAATTTGCAAGGATTTGCGTACTCCGGACCGAATTTAAAATTCCTTTAGCATCTACTACTGCAAATTGTTACTGGGTACCGTTTCGCTACGTCGAATTCTGCGCTTTATTTATTTTTCTGACATTTGCATAACCTTTAACATTCTACTGTACTAAAGAGTGTCAAGCAGCTTAATTCATCTTTTTAGTGAAAGATGAATTAAGCTGCTTGACAATCTTTAGTATATGTACCTAACAAGCGTCAATATAAAGTTAAAAGAACATAAATGCCAGGCGACTTCCGTTCGCTCAGAGACGATTTGACACAGCTTGAAGCACTCATATACCAAACATTTTTTTATTATCTATAAAAATTCGTCATATCAAGCCCGTACTTCCTGGCAGAATATTGTTAGCGCGACAGCCTTCGCCGGTATTTGCATGCGCTCGTTAACGCATCGCCTTCTGAATGTCACACGTCGAGTACCTGATTGTTCACAGATCAGAGAGGATTGCTGTTGAACCACGTGTCAACTCTACATTGTATTAAAGATCTAAAGTATTCATTATCGCTCATTATAGGCGGCTATTTTAAATGGCAGTTATAATGCTACCGCAGTCAGTATTCATCTGCAACCTCGTCTAATTAATATAGCCGACGCACTTAATTTAGTTACTTAATTTTGTCATTAAATATTTTTATTTGTGACGTAACTGATACACAATAAAAGAAAATATGTACAGTACATTTGGGCAAATACGAGCAAATAAATAATGACAATGATAGGCATTAAGTATATACTATACATAGCTATTTGTCTTACTCTTCCTCTTTCGGAGTGATGCTTACCTACTTTCGAAGGCAAGTCAACATGTCCTGATATATCCATTAAATAAAAGGCAACATCAGTTCACTCATGTAAGACAAGATGAGAAAGTAATAAAAGAATAGGTTTGAAATTGGAATCTTTCAAAGAAAAAAACAAAGGCAAGTTGCGAAAACACTCGTGTTTTAATCGCAATCGCAACATCCCACGTGCCCCATACTCACTTTTACGATTGAAGTACAAATTAACAACATAATTGGCGCAACCGTGAAACTCTGACAGTACAGTCATAAAACAATATAATTGAAGCCTATAAATAGTAGAGCTATTTCGATCGGAAAGTAACAATGGGAACGATTGAAACAAAACCTAATTCTGCGACCAAAGAATCAATTACTCCACTTAAATAGCGGTGAAAGGTTAATGCAAGGTTTTACGGTCTCCTTAATCGCCAACTTTATAGTGTTCTAAATTAAAATTAAGATACGATCACTGGTCTTTTTGCCACAAACAGTATACCATTTAAGGTTCTGATACGATGGTACTTCATTAAAGACATCTAAATTGGTTTTATTGCCATGGCTAGTGATCGGTAGTGGATTTTCTGTTTTTACTACGTCTATTTGGTCCTGCTGAGATGATTTAATCAGTATACCTTAGTTGTAAAGGCTAAGAACCTTATAGAATATCTTTTATTTGAAACTTAAGTTACAGTTTTTGTATGAACATCTTTTTGTCCCATTCTACATTTAGAAATACCGCATTTTATCTTAAAATAGGTTTACAATAAGATAATGACTTAAGTTTATTATGATTACTTGACCATATTTAAAAATATTGAACTGTGTTAATTTCAAGTGAATAAGAAGTGCATATAAATGATCATCACTAAATATTGTAGCTCTAATAAAAATAAGTTTGTTTTAGTTAAGTAAAAAAGAAATACAATTTCATATAGATTGTAACAGGTTGTAGCTCTAATAAAAAAGTTTCTTTTGGATAAGTAAAAAAGACATCCGTTTTCATAAAGAATGTAAGAGGTAGAGTTTATGTTTATAAATGTCATGACGTCCTTCTCTTTTCCCTTCCCGGTTCCATTCCTGTAATAATAAACCTGACCTCCAATCATGGAATATCTTTATTAGCTTTTTCGACAAAAGGCATAAATATGTATAATAGTTTTTAGATTAACTTATATCTTTTAAAGTTCTATGTTACAGTTGGCAGTAACAGAAAACTTCTAACGATTTAAAAAAGTAAGGAAATACTAAAAATGTGCCGTTGTCTGAACGAAGAATGTTCTGATCTTCTTGCCCGACACATCGGATAAAAGTTGTAACTACCAATTGATGCATTTTACATGCAAGGAGCTTGCGTACGCGCATTTATTTCAAAACTTGTAAAATATTTATGCAAATCGTGTATATTTTTTAACCCTCGAGAACTTTTTTGTATTAGGCTCCTGGGGCTTGACTGGAATATTAATTTCTTCTATCCTTACATAGTGGACCGCCTACATAGAGCCTCCCTAACGAAATTACACACTCATTAGTTCTAGAGAATGTTTGTTTGTTTTTTACATCGACCGGCGCCGGGCTTAGCGTTAAAACTAACAAAATTAGTCACAGTCAAATAAAATAAAGCAGTATTATACCTTAGTTTATTGGGTCAAGAAAAAAACATTCTATTGACGGAAATTGGGAATACAAATCAAAAGTTGTTTTCTTGTTTTATACGGGGAAGGAACATGTTGGATATATTTTTGATTAAAATAGTAACTCATAATACACCTAAATAATAAACTGACTTTTTTAGATTATTCAGCAGGGAAACAGACATGCGACATTTGCGAAATACCTCAATATGGGAGAGCTTATTCTTTTCTTTTACCTGCGAGATTTTTTTTCACGGTGTGCTCAAGAATATTACTACTTTATGTTATTTGTTTCGTTACAAATAAATGGACAACGACAGTGCAATTTTAATTCCTGATTATGAAAAAAATAACAAGTGAAAATCTGTTGATCAAAATACACTTTTTGACGGGAAATACTTTTGTAATAGTCAACAGAATTCCCACGTATAAATATGACATTGCATGATGATTTGCCAGTTCGATAAAGCGTTTAGTCATTATCGCCCCTTACGTCCGGGATCTACGAAATTGTCCCCAATTGTTGCCTGCCCTTGTGGCCAAAGTGTTAACAATTAGAAGTTAATGTGCATATCCTCCATACATTCCCACGGACTGCAGAAACAGATTTAAAATTTCTATTCTTTACGCTATTTTTAGTAGTAAATGAGCGTTTGTTATGATTGGTCAGTGGTATTACTGAAATGATCTATCAAACTATTTAGTTTTTCTACTCATCAACATCCGTGTTTGTTTCAGATCCTAGGGTACGCTTTAATCATGATCCTAGATAAAGCGTTACTGGTTTTTACAATAGAGCGACACTACTCTATGCCGCATGCCGTCTGAACTAAACTTTTTACAGGAAAACCAGGCCTTTATAATCATGATCCGTGTGTTAGTAGCTGACAATGTCAGTGTTTTGAGGCTGAATGTTTGTTTTTTTTTGCCAATATTAATTATTACAAGAAGCCATGTTTAAACGATAACATTTTTTTTATTTCTTAATACTCCACTTAATAAGACGTGTGTACAGTACGGTGTGGTTCGTGTATTCGCCTTATTTTTAAGGACCACCGGTGGCTGTCTGTCCACAATTTGCCTTTGAAACAGCCGCGATTCCAATCTTATCAGAACATAGGGATGATAAAATCTCCGCTAAGGATTATATCATTGTGCCGCCCATTATCGCCCATTAAAATTCCAATCAACACGCACTTATTCATACGTCGATGGAACGTCGTCGGTGTAACGTTGTCGGTGTAGCGTCGGCGCGGTAGCGATGTATAGCGACGCAACGTCAACGCGTTGTCTTGTTTGGGAAGGCCTTGAGATATTGTTATTTAATTACTGAATTTGTCTTAAACCCTTTCATATACAGTAATAAAAACATAACAATCAAAGTAACAGTGTGACATTTAGTAATATCATTCTGTATATATATATAAAAAAGAAACAACTGTTATTCTACATTAGGTACGATAATAGCAAAACTAATTACACAAAAAAACTCAACATAAACAAGAGAAGAAATAAATAGCAGTTGCATCGTTATCATCGTCGCGAGTCGTCAAAACAAAAAATATATTTATATAAATGATGAAATTAAATCAAAAATTACAAATTAAAAACATTTTTAATAATTATTACAAGATTATTTAATTAATGATCTTGTCGAGTAATTCCATGAACTGAAAATTTCTAGCAGTGATATTTTCATTGCATTTCATGAAAAAATATCCATAAACTAAAAATAGAAATATAAAGCTCTGTCTTTGTCATGTCATGTATGTTATTTGCCAACGCTAGTAATTTTTTTTAAATATTTATGATAATCAGCTTTATTAACTTTGTCTAATAGAATACGAAAGAAACAGTGCGAATCAATGTGCCATATTTGGTAATACTAAAAAACTTTGAAAAACCATTGTGGTATTTTAATCTCTAGGATGTTCCCAAAATATTTGTCAGGAATTGATAAAAAAAATTGCCCGGCGTCAAGACCACGAGGTATTTCATATTCTATGGTGTGAGGGGTGTGAAAATCACGACACGCTAACACCATATGTCCGGTTAGCCTGCTAATGATTGTACGTCCGTTTGTAACCCTTGAACTCTAGTCTGACAAACGATTTGTACGTGTGAATTAATCACAGCTAATAAACTGTGAGAAACTATTTGAAATAGTTTGTGTCTATAGTGAATAGTAAATATAAAAGGATAGTAAATTCCTAATTAAATTAAAATCCCTTTTTCCTATAGGTTAGATAAATTATACAAAATATATAATCTTTAGGAAATTAGATAAGCTTTACAGATGAAAATGCCTGCCTTCTGTTATGTTTTCTATGCCTCTAACAAAGTCCAAGGAAGGTGTTCTATATAAAAAAAAAACTGTTTTAATTTTGTTTAACAGAATCATTTAATGAACGCTACAAAAATGACTTACGAGAAATACTTACTTAACTTACACGTTTAATGTCTTTCTCGTCATTCATAAATTTTGTATGAGTACAGTAACAATTAAGCCCACAATTAGTGAACAATCAAATAAATCCAACATTTCTTTTTCAAAAATATTTGGGTCACCGACCATAGTATCGTAAGTTACAATAAGTAATTACTGATCGTTTCCTGATCATCAGATCGTGTTGTTGGAAATCGAATTCCGATGTTTTTACACGATTGACATAGTAAAAATATTTAAGTTATATTTTCAAGAGGCCCAACACTAGATTAACAATCCATTATAGATTGTATTCATACAGTGGCCGAGAAAAGCTATAAACTTTTTTATCTTGCGTAAAAGTACTAGCATTGAGTTAAGTACAAGATTTTTTTTTCTAAATATTGGTAAAATTTAATACTTGACAAGTCTAAAATTATTAAAAATAATAATAAGCATTTTTTTTTAATACTTGAGGTGTCGCTTCCAAGTTTAGAAGATACTAAATATCTACGTAAAAAAGCAGTTTAACTACAGATTTCTATGTCGGAAAATTATTTATTGAATGAATGTAAAAGTATTTCTTTTCAGTTTCGAAACTCATGATTTTATTTATTTTTATTGCAGATAAGTACAAATGACATAAAATTTGCAAGGCATATGTATAAAGCAAAAACATTTCCAAAGCTCAGTTCTTTAGTTATATAATGAAATTAAGGTTATATATAAAATCAATTTTGTTTTTAATAGTTTCTAATTAGAATAAAAATCATTTTATTATTGAGGTCATAACCCCAGGACCACCTGGAATCATCTTTTATGTTTGCTTTGGATTATATCTATGGTATGTCTAATTTAATAAGTAATATCTAAAAATATGTTATCTAAAGCCTTTCGAATAATATGGCATGAAGGTGGTACACTCACTTTTTAGAACCTTCTATTATTAGAACAACCAATATTTGCAAATTAAATTAGTCCAATGTAGTTTTCTTCTTAAGATCACTACTCACTCTATATTAAAAGAGATAATTTTATTATAGAATAAAGAAGTTTTTTACACACAAATTTTGTAAACTGCTTTTTTCATTTCTACATTAATTTACAAGGTAAGAAGTTTATTTTTCTAATTTCTAATTCTAACCCTATATTAATTGTTTTTTTAATAGTTTAATAATCTTAAATGTAATGCATTGTTTGTTGTGTTTTGAAGGGTGGGAAAGGCAGTGAAATTATTGGATACTATCCGTTGCCCGTGGCTCCGCCCGCGTGGGAGATGGTTATATCGTTTCAAAAAGAAGCCTATATTTTGACCCTCTGTCTTAAACTATATATATACCTAAAATTTATTCCACTCTCTCTAATCTTAACGCTTTGCCGGTTGCTTCCTTAGCTGAATGTTTTGCAGCCCAGGGTCCGCTCTCCTACTTTTTCTCCTCCACTTCACCCGGTCTTCGGCATTCTTAGTTGTGAGACCATTAACAAGCATATCGTTTACTGTGGAACAGATACCACTATTTTATTCAAATTAGTTAGTACAAAAATTACTATTAGTTCGATACTCCAATTAGTTCAATTCGGGAACGGATCCCAAATCCCCGTACCGGTGGTTACCATAAACTGCGAAGATAAAATTTAAACCCTTTAATGAACTCCGAATGTTTTATTGACTCTGACAATCATACATTTTCGGCTCTTCGTCCGAATGCTTGAACTTTTGATACATATCTAATGTAAAATGGAAATTTTCAAGTCCTCAGCTAATTGACCGTAATTTTATTTGAGTTTTATACTGTTGTAGAAAGCTTTTTCTAATTCAATGTATTTTTTTTTAATGTCCCATTGAACCAAAGTCAGCCGTATGATTTCTGCTTTAAGAATAGCCTAGATCCCGCTCTTCTGGTAGGTTTCTTAAGAGACGGCGAAGGGAATAAACAGAGGTCTGAAGTTTCATGTTCCTCTAACTAACTGGTGATAGATTTCAATAACAGGATTCCTTAGGCAGTCAAGCGGATCCCGGGCTACTAAATTGTATATAAAAACAGCTTGAGACGCATCTGGATAAATACTAGGGTGATGATATTCTATGGAATTATATGACCAGCTTTCATTTATACACTACTAGCGACCCACCCCGGCTTCGCATGGGCATAAAAACCTTCCTCTTGAATCACTCTAACTATTTAAAAAAAATCCGCATCAAAATCCGTTGCGTAGTTTCAAAGATTTAAGCATACAAAGGTATATAGGGACAGAGAAAGCGACTTTGTTTTATTCTATGTAGTGATAGTGAAGTAGACATTATTGGCTATTTTCGGAAGAAAATTGAATCTACTATTAGCAATATATGAATTTATTTATATCGTACTTTTTTATTTTATTATTGTTGATATCTAAAACTCTCGAATCCCCGCTGCACAATATCATTTTCGCGCCCTTATCACGCGTGTTAGGCTTTAATTTTTTCTTATAAATATAAATTGGTTAACGGTTAAAATAATGACCTTTTATAATATCATAAGCTTTTTGGAGTCAATTGATAGTGATCATGGTCAACACCTCCAAGTATGCAATAATCATCCTAATGGCACCCTTGGGAAAAGGTGTTAAAACGTTTATTGGAATACGCCTAAAATTGATAGCTTTTTAACAAGCCGACGCCTCATTTTAGGTGTGAACCTAAAGTTTTTGTTCATCTACCAAAAAAATATGCTCTCCGATATTTTTGATTTAAAATGTAAACTAGGTGTATAAGTTATAGTGACAATACAAAAATTTTGCCACCTATGGCCTTTATTCATAGCATTTTTAATCAAGCACATGTGTAATCCTTACTTTTAAATCTTAGGTAAAACATGACAGTTTTGTGTATTATATGGTGTTGTTCAATCGCACTTGAACACACTAAATATAAAAGCTGTGTTTTTTTTTATTAAACCTGGCCCTAATATGTATTTGCATACAAAAGATCATATAATAGGCTAGTTGACAAAATTTCAATAACTGCTTAATATTGTAGCTTATTAGGCATTTTATCGAAAAAAAAGGTTTATTTATTTTTAATCGAGCGTTTACATTATAAATTTCGCGTTTTAAAAAAACATTTTTCAATTTGGTTCCAAAACGCACAAGACTGTCATGGCGTCTTGAATGACGTCACGCCGTGCGAAACAAACCAAAGAGCGATCGTGTCTCCGTACGTTATAGCTAGTTTTAATCATTTAAAAATAAATTTCTCATATTATAAGTACTGTATAGTGCCCCAGTGTGATAGCACGACTATAAAAACGCCAAACAAGTTATTTATATATGTTCCAAACAATGGAGAAATACGGAAAAAGTGGCTAAAACTTGCAAGAAGAGATGATGCTCATACTTTAGAGATCATACTTTATGCTAAGAGATCCCTTCCTGGGATAAGTCCGCCATTGTCTTCTGATTTTGATAATGTTCTATTTACTATGTATTTTAAAGCAATAAAGATATTACAAACAAACAAACTTTATCAACAGGTTCAAGAATGTATTTTTGTGAAGATCATTTTGATTAAGTATTTCACACAATACAATCTATTACTTAATTCGAGCAAACTAGATGTGTTTTGTAGAATCCCTATTTTCTAAATAATAAATATATGAGTTCAGGTTAAGTTGTTTCACTTTTAGGAGTGAACGTTTCATTTTAGTTTTCTAATTAATGTTACAAACATACTCTTTTTATTATTCTAGTTGCCAAATGATATGACTAATTATATGGAGTATCATATGAAGGGAACAGTAAAATAGTAAACAGTATCTTGCAAAATGTACATCACAACATTAAGTTCTTGTGTACCGAACTGAATTATCACATAGCATTTAAGCTTATAATAAATATTTTATACTTACAAGGAAGTTTTAACATTGCGAAATTCAGATGAGCAAAAGTTACTGTTCGACGCGAAAAAATTTCCAAGCATAACGGCATCGATTCTGGGCAAATTATTACTGTCTGCTTTGCTGAATCCAGATTCCATGGTTAATTCTTTCAAATTATAATTAACAAAAACTGTATCTACTTGATATTAGTTGTTAAAAACCAAAATTTTATAAAGAACCGGTAGTGATACTCGAAACGTCAAAGACAAGATTGGAGTTTCGCACGGCGTGACGTAACGCTTTCTGATTGGTGTTCACTGTCACGTGACTAAAGGTTTCATTTTACGAAATTTATTTTTAAAAAATATTATTAATCTTTAACGCTTTTAATAATTAAAATTGTTTGTTATTTTCTCCATAATATAATTAATCATTATAAACCCCTATCCATTATATTTATTCTTAATGGAAACAAGCCTATTGTTTCTGAAAATATTATGAGAGTCAAAGGTAGCAAATAAACAAAATTTATAATAAAACTGTTATATATAATATAGTATTATTAATATCCATTGCCTTGGCTCGCAAATGCTCTTAATTTCACCGAATTATTATAAGTAAAGGTTCAATATTTCTGTTAATGAAATTATGCAACGTAAGGATATGATAATCGTTTTTGATAGACGTTAATACCGGGTTTGCGACAGTCCCTCGCAGGCGCGATTCGGAAAAACGATGGCATCAATTTAGGTTGAATGGACACTTAACGTATTATAAAGTAAGCAGCTGCTTCTTAAGACTATCGCCTGTTAAATTTTAATACGTTAAAAGCTTATTATAATTGATTTTCTGCAAATATAGGTCATTTTATTTCAATATTATGACAAGTAAGTCTTTTTGATGAGAAATTATGTGTAACGTATAAGAAATTATTTGCAATTGAATAACCATATGTAACCCACCTACCAGATGATCAGATGACCTGAAGAAGGTTGCAGACAAGTACCGGATAAAATCCGTTTCCAGCTGGTCATTCTGCAAATCCTTGGCGTAGGACTATGCCAGTAGTAAACAGCCTGTGGTTGAAATGATGACGATGACGACGATGTAAACTAATAAACATAACATACTAATTAAAACTATTTGTTGTATCTCATGGTCATACATGTACCTAAATATATCAAGTCTACTTAAAACGCTTAACAACTATTTTGGCATTCAGATCACTGACACATTCCAATCATGCTTAATAGCAGGTCAAGTGCCAAGTCGTTGCCCTAATCGGTGGTTCCAGCTACCGATTTAAATTCAGCAGTGCCTGTAGAAACCGTTCGCCCCGCCCCTATGATCCCTTGCCAATGTCGATAATTTCAGGCTAGAAGCTCGAGCAAACGGTGTCCGGCCATGAATTGTGGGGCCATCGATTTATTATTGAAATCAGGCTGTCGCGCGCTCGCTTCCTGCTCTCAAAATTACTTATGAAATTTGCGACCGCTCGTGCCGACCACACCGGGTAGTTAATGATACCAAAAAAACTGAACGGCTTTACTTTTCAATTATGATCCGAGATTGACATATGGAGGGCAATTTATCTTATAACTTCACATTGTTCTTTATACCATCATTTTAACCGCATTAATGTCTTCATTGAATACTTAATAGATAATAAAAAATGGATAACATGAGCCATTGAAAAAGCTACAGAACATAGAAAATCTATGGAGCTGCTTAAAATTAACCACACTGAAGACTTTGGTAGAGAAGCACGTGCCCGGCCAGTGCGTACGCGCAGATGTATAATGACACCTGCCCTTATAATCAATTTTCTCATTCTCACTTGTACTTGATCATATCTACCGTCTCTGTCTTCGTACATACTTTCAATTCCAACAAAGTATACTTAAACGATGATCAGATCCACTGCATTTTACATTATGTGACCTGTTTCTTAATGATATGTTCTAAAATAGTACTCGGCTCTCATTAGTATTCTTAGCGCGTGAATTCCACCCTGGAGCCTATGACCATGTATAATATTGCAGCTTCCAACATGTTTGGCAACTTGTTCTAGGCTATAGTTTAGAGGCAAGTTTGTCATTTCTGTAACCTAACCAGTTGACATTGGAGGATACCGCAGTGCCAGAAAAACTAATAATATTCATACGCGACGTACGTCAAACCTTTTTATCTGGTTGAGTCGTTCGTTGGAACTTATACCGACTATTGTAATACAAAGGAATCTTGAATCAAATAAAATAATAGAATCAAGCCATCGAAACATTGTTGTGTATTAAAATAGTAATTTTCATTTATTTTTCTTATACTTTTACTTGAACTAGTGATATCCATTGTAATATAGTTTAAGTAATACCAAGTAGTTTTATTACTTAGTATCTGAAGGCAGTAAAACATCTAAGATTTTTTTTTGTAATTTGTTTAACATGTAATACCTTTACTTACTACTACCTTTGATTTAATTACTGTTTAAAGTTTCAACCATGGTTGCAGCAATAAAGAGCACACTTCATTCATTTATTCATAATACTATCCCATAAAATAAATTATTTGTTCTATAGTTATTTACGGTGACCCATAACACTATTATAAATTTTACACCGCAAAGGTTCGACGTGAGATTTACTAAAATCATTATTTTTCGAAAACACGTTTGCTATAAAATTTTCTCCCGTAGAATGCGAAACAAATCATAATAAGGCGTATTAAAAACATAAAGTGGCCTTGATTAATGATTTCAGCTTCAACAAAGGCACAGCACGACTGACTTCATGCTGAGAAAATTAGACAGGCCAGGCGAAACGGGGGCAGCGTGGTGATACCAATATGTCATTGTTGACGAAACAAATCTAAAACTCTTTGAACCATGACATCATAATGCCATGCTACTTATTTTATTTATACTGACAGAAAAAAAAAACATGTTAAGCAAAAATACATGGAACCTGAGTCATTTCATAGTAAGTAAACCAGATGTAGTAATGAATGAATGAAGTAGTAGTGAAAGGAATTATTGCAAATTAAATATGAATTTAAAAACACTTTGCTATTATTTTGATTGTGGTTAGAATATTTAATACTGTAATTACTAGATAAGCAGTCAGTAATAAATAATGTACGGCGCATGACGAGTACACATATACCTAAGACATATATGTACGTATAATCAATCACCGTAGCAGTCAAAATTGTAACATTTCTTGTCTTCTTGACACTAACTATTTATTTAAAAAAAATCGTTCGGCTCTCGAGGACTGCCGGGATAAAGCTCTAGCATAGCATTTTTTATCAAGTTATGCAATTAGTACAAATAAAGGGCCGCGCTACATGATAGGCGGAATGGGTCTGGGGTGTTAGGTTTTATTTTCGTTACGGAATTTCTTGATTCGGTCGCTACGCTCAAAGCCCGCGATAAAAGCTATGCAATAGCTTTAAATAATTAACATATTTAAAACAAAAACAGGACTAAATACAAGTATTAAAATTGTTATTCCCGAGTTCATTTATTAGGCGTCCGAAATGTTTTTCTGTGCCCTCCGCCCCCAGTGGCTGTTGTTTTTTTATGAAACCTTCACATTATTACATCGTGCCTTTTATAGCATGAAAATTCTTTAATTAAACACAAATATGAATCCATTCTTTGTGGTTGACGCCTTTTTTATTAAAAGATATTGCCGCTCATCAATTTAATAACTTATTTTTGATGTGTAATAATCTATTTTTTATCACACAATCGTGGGCTCTATCATTTTTATTGTGACTTATAAAAAACATAATGCTTGGGTTTTGTTCGTTAGTAGATTTTTCAATTTATTGGTTAACATGTCGCCGTAAGACTCATGGACTTTAGGTGTGATTCCTATCCCAAAGTATGAGATAAAAAGTGAACTATGAATATAAAGTAAGTAGAACACGTACGTAACTACTTTGAGTTTGAAAAATTAAACACACCGTTAAGGTTATAAGAAATAGCTTACTTTCCGATCAGTCATCCCAACCTGTTTCTATTTAATTACTAAAATCATTAAAATGTACCATTTACCACTACCATAAAGTTCAGGAAGGCTCCGATTCCTACCTGCGACCACCGCCATCGCGGGGAAATTCGCTGAGACGTTACAATTTAATTAAGGCCACTCTACTAATTAATGTTTCCTCCGACAGTCGTTCTGTGACAGTCGTTCACGTTCGATTTAACAGTTTTGTTAGCATTAGAAAACACGAATCTAACATTGCTCAGTAAAGCAGAATAATTATGAAATATCACAACCCAATAGCTCTACATAAAACGTGAGTTTTTGTAACAATTTCGTTTTATAACTATTCGTTTCTAAATTATTCTAAGAATTTAAACCTCAATACTCGTCTATTGTTAGGAAAGATAATTTTAATATTGTTCATTTATTTACTGACTGAATAAATGATGGAAATGTTATCATTAAGGAGATCGGCCAGCCACCGGGTAAGTGATGTCTTAATAATACAAGGTTCGTATCGTGAGACACATCTTCTGGCCTCGGGAACCATACTCGTGACAAAGGAACGCTTCTCCGAGTATTTTGTCACTGTTAAACTGATCCAATCAGTTCCCTGGTCTATGAGAACGAGCTACAAAAAACAGACATCCGAAAGGGTTAGTACAAATTTTTATTTAAAAGTATGCGATTATCTTAGATCAATAAAAAAATAAGTACGGTAGGGCAAGTTACCGACTTGTTAATTTGTATCATTAGAAAGTAAATAACTTCTGTATTATTAACGTGTAACGTCACGAAAGCTATTATACTAATTAGTTATGTGTTTCTAGTAATGCCACACGCAACTAGTATTGGATCAGGATGCGCTGAAACGTATAATTTGGTTTTGAATAAGACATCAAATCAATTGTTTTTGATGAAAAGGGTTGGTTTTTATGTGATTCAATCACGTTATTATTTTTAATTGGATATGCGTTGTTTAACATCTGCTCTACATCATGTTATAGTGTGTTTTAATAATTTTAAATAAAAACATTACCAAATTTTTTAACACTCACAAGGAAAATAATTTATACCGGCTTTTTCGGGGTCAGTTGACCCTGTAACTTGCATGGTAAATGAATTATTATAAGTATATACTAAAGTATTATTCATGCTGGTCTGAAAGAATAAGAAAAAACTTAGAATGCTAGTAAAAGTCGACTGAGGGAACGGCAAATAGAGGAATCATGACAAAGGCGATGCCGCTAGCAACTTTTTGAATTTGAATTTGAATTTTTTGCATTTGAATTATTATGTAATATGTATATGTTACTGTAAAAGCTCGAACTATAGTAAATCCTAAGTAAGTCCTAGGATTTACCGAAATAAGTTGGTAAATGTAAGGATTTATGAAAATAAGACTATTTCTTCGGGCGTTTACTATTAGAATTTAATACATACTAGATTTTACCACTATATACAAAACGCAATAATATTGTAAAATATTTAAAAGACACCTTTTTAATGCAACTAAAGACACAGCACACAGAACTAACCAACCTAATTTTACCTAAGTTTTTTTTCGAATTTATTCACATAACTCAGATTTCTTATATGCAATATAAAAGTAAGTTTCATTGCAACTTGTGTCATATTCATCATTGATATTATAACGTGCCGCCACCCAGAGAGCAAAGCGTTGAATAAAATATCAATTAGAGCACTTTTTGGTTTGCAAAAAATACTTTATTTCTCAATTTCGTTATTGAATTCGTTCGCATATAGGCGTATGTCATTTGCCGTTTTTGTACTCTCGTCGACTGTTTGGGCGGTAGGGTAATGAGGAAAGAGAAGTATTTATTTGTATGCAGCTTAAGCTACAGTTGGATTTATTGATAGTCTGTCAAGTAAATGTAAAAAAAAATAATCATTGAAAATGATTTTTTTGTACTTTTTGACTAGATCAAACTTTCAATTTTCGTCTTACTTTATTTGCGAATTGCTTTGAAATCGTGCTTTAAATGTAATGTCATATTTTTATGTTTATAACTTTTCAGCTGACCTCAAAACAAAATAACTGCTAATTTGTGTAACTGGTTACAATTAAAATATTTTGTGCTGGAACCCGACACATCGATTCACAATATTGTAAATCGATTTTGGGAAAATCAGGTTCACCGCTCATTATTTTTGTAATAAGCGAATGCCTTCGCCTTAAACGACTCGCGTGCAACACTCGTTTTAAGGGCTACATGCAACACAAAGTACTTGAAGCATAGAAGAAATCCCTTTTAAAACATCAAGTTTTCACTTTAGAAAATGGCGGCGTGTGTGCGATAAAAGCGATTAAAAAGTGTAGTGCACTGAAAATAAACTATTAATTGAGGTGACTTGTAGTGTATTATAGTAAATGTTAATAAATTTACGTACGTTAAGTACCTTAAAATTGGTATACTTACCGATGCATTTTGTATAACATTTGATAATTAATAAAATTCAGCCATCTTTTTGTCTTTTCAAGGATTGGTCAATAGTGTTTTTGGTCAATCAAACTATTAGCCAAACTATAAACATTGTCATTTTTACGTTTTTATTTTATCCGTAATCTCTTATCAAAAATTGTGCGATTTGGTTTTGTTTTTTTTTTTTTTGATAAATCTTACTATCTGTAGGTGTCCATATTTTGTGTTCGCGACAATGTCGATGCGTATGTGTAAACAACGGACCTCGATAACACGTGTTTTTGTACTTTGATTTATTGTTTCACGTTTCAAAAGTTTTTACATCGAGCCACACACAGCCATTGTGACTGAGGACATGCAAATTATTGTAAAACGCAGTAAATTATCGGATTTGATACCACGAAGTCTCGACCGCTACACGCTACGCACGAGAAAAATGATTATGAAGAAATATTAATTTAGTAAGTGCTCTATGCCCTTAAATACTGCTTTTGAAGGTATTTATAAGCTTAAATGGTTATAATTATGTTAAATATTACATTCAATTTATATGCGAACTATTTGTGTGAGATTGTGTCTTTAAATAAATCGTATGCTTTAGTGAATATATACGTAATTATCCTGAGAAATGTAGGAATGCAGGGAAAGTTTATATTTATACAATTTTACATCCATTTTTACTTTAATAATCCCGAGTGTAGCAAACGAAAAAGTAGTTTCTTAATTAGAAGATTTAATAAATTTGAGATGCAAGCTTCCATGATTTTATTACGTAATGATAAATGTCAAGGAATTTATGCTACTTTGATAATTTTAAACACTAGGGAATGTCATTACATCCATTAGCGCAGTACTAATTTGCGACTTATTTGAATGCTTAGATCCAGTACACAAGGACAAATGAAATCAAAATTACGTAAATAAGTATTTAAAGATATAGGTACAAGTGTAATTTGAAGTAAATATAAGTTCTAGAGTTTCGTAAATTCATCACCATTCATAATTTTAGCTGCAGGCTGTCCACTGCTGCACATAAGCCAAAGATTTCCAGAATAACCAGTTAGAAGCGGCCTGCATCCAGCGCCTGCCTGCGAACTTCTTATTCAATCAAATATAAGTATAATTATATTTAATAAGGACCAACCAACTGTACAATATATTGAGATTATGCTTTTAACAATAATTACTTTTATTTATGACATGCATTTGCATATATTGAACTGAATTTTACACATACCTATAACTTTTTACAATATAAAACACGCCTAACAAGGATAATTTTAGACAAGATTTAAAGTTGATTATTATAAGTGAAGAACAAGCTCTGGGTATGGTTAGCATTTTACCAAGCGGCCAGGTAATTCCATTGCCATTTTATTCCGTTTGTATTGTATAGTATCAACCGATCTCGCCCGTCTGGGTTAAAAAGAACGTATGAGGTGTCGCCACCATTATTATATAAAGAAAATTTATCGTCACCTTTAACACCTCTTCTCGCAAATAAATAGGTCTTTTGACATATTATTAATTATTCTTTATTGCTTGTTCCTCTTGATTTTGTAAGAAAATATTTAAGTAAGATCGAAAAAAATGTTTATTTTACGTTATCTAATTGTTTTATATATTATTGCAATTTTATTATTTATTGCACATAATTAGTAGCACACAGTCAGACTTGCAGCCTAAGAGTCATTTTCGGACACATTTTACTGCTTATAAAAAAACATCGAACTCTTTATTAAGGATTTTGGAGCCACACTACCTTAGACCACCATGATCTAAGCCAAATTACTTATGATTGAAAAATATGGAACAATTTATTACTATGTATGCTATGTAAGCCTCGGAGAATTCCCTGCAAGTATAGAAAATTCACACTGGAAACATCCCGCTGGCAACCCCATGTCGCGCTTGACCTAATCTCAGCAAATCAGTTTTTACCGTATAACCCGACCATTTCAAAATGATCAACTTTTAATATTTATGCATCACTTTAAGATGGCACCCCACCGTGGAGTGATGTTAATTAATCGGCATTTCATCAATATTATATTGTTATGGTTTTAATTTTTTCGGACCTCCCGTAGAAACGGACCAGTCTACTCAATTAATGGTTTCGTTACATTGATAGCCGCGACTTACATAGTTCCCACGCGGGATTTGATCAGGTTTTGTTAAGTACCAAAGTATACAGAGGTCACACATTATGTGTTCTATCTGATACTTAGCATGGTATTTCATTAAAGTTTTATCTAAAATCTATATTCGCAAAATTTTAACCATTAATCAGTCTCAGCCACTAATATGATAAAAAATATGCTAGAATATTTGCGAAAATAATATCAGTCAAAGCATGTTGATTAACCGCAATTTATATATAAAAGTTATTTTCACTTAGGGTGGATTATACTCAAAAACGAAATAAAAAAAAAATTTAATTAACTATTAACTTTACAAGTGTGGTATATCTATGAGAAATTGAAAATAGCTAAAACGGAATAATTATTTAAAAAGTTTAGCACTAACTTTTAGGAACCACTACAGTTCACCAGAAAACAATGTAAACGAGTTGTATACTGTTTAATTATTATACAATGAATAATTTTTGTTTTCCGACATGAATTCTTTCTCTATCATGCATAATAGATGTGGTACAAATTCCTTATTTTGGACTTAAACGAAGATGTCTTCATCGCATGTCATTTGCACAAAAACTTTAGGTTGAACTGATGTGAACTGTTGGGAGCCATTTTATTTATTTATGACGTTGTAAAACCTTCGAATAGTAATTAGTTTTATGGTCATTTTATTTCCTTGACAAGACCTTTGTAGGCTTTCGGCTGTCTTCTGATAAGAAAGCTTGCTCATTTATAAGCACCTACGTCGAACATAAGATATTACCTGGTGTGAATCTCAAGAACCTTTGTTACAAACTTGAGGACCTACATCGAACAAATATGTAAGTTTCTCGCATTAATCTGAAATGGTAAAAATAATATAATAATAATTAAAGCATTTATTTTTGGCAACTAAGGCCCATTTTTTAGTAACCTTATTTCTTATATAGCTATGTTAGTAAATTTTTTTATTATATAAAAACTGAGCCAGAGGTGAACGTCAGTTATCCCCTGTCTAACAGGTACGCTCATGAAGTGCGCCCACATGAGAGACTCTGTTTTGTTTATTAATGTTTTCAGAATGATGTTTCAGACAATTTCAATTAAATGATGTTTCAGATAATTTCAATTGACAGATGCGCCAGCCTTCCTAAAAATGCTTGTTTTGTCTATTTAATACAAAAGCTATTAGCGCCACATTTATTTCTAAAGTTTTAACTAAGTATTTTGTATATTGAAATATTTGTAATTGTTTATAATAGTGACTTTACATAAACAAATACTACTCGCAAACATTTTAAAACTTAAATCACGTTCCTCAAAACATTAACCAACAATTCTAAATACAAACCGTCGCAAATGTCGCAATTAAATTTAAACAGCGATTACCAAAATTGATATTACATAATAAGCCGTAATTATTGCTGCCGAAATTTTGCAAGTAGCAATTTGACAATTGAAATATATCCGTCTGTCATACACGTATGTGCCATTGTTCGTACTTACCTTCAAAAACTGATCCAAACTTTAAGCGATATGTAATTTGAAATGATTGCTGGTCATTTATAAAAGTGCCTCCGACGTGCGAAGGCAGTTCAGTGACCAGTGCGGTGACACGAATATTGATTTTAAAACTAATAACTGACATGGATTTTATATAAATACTTGAATATCAGAAATAAATATATACTTATAAAAGTATCTCTGTTGTGTTTTTATAATTAAGAGTAGATGTTATTGTAATTTTTTTGGTACAATAAAGAATTTTTGTCTTGTCTTGTTACGCCATATTGCATGTTACGCCATATTGCATCCTTCTTTAAATAAAAATTTAGACATTAATGTTTAAATAGACTTTTATTTCAGGTATGTTAATCACGCCTTTTTGAAAAACAAAAAAAATTGATGATAAATATCGTAAGTATAAGTTCTATTCGGCTGACTACAGCCGAATCAACCTTTTCAAAATTGTAAAACAACCTAACATTACAAATCTAACCACGTTCACATGTCTCCAATTTGTAATTCGAATGCCACCAACCACCACAGACAATAAAAATCTGGCGCCATCTCGTCACAGATTATAACACGTTCACCATAATGACGGAGAAATTATAAATACGTGACGTATCGAGTCTCCTTTGTTTTTTTTTTAGAAAAGTAAAAGTCCCGACCTCTATTTCATAGTAGCGCGTATTCGGAAGTTAAATTGTTGATGTGTCTTGAATAAGAATTGTATTAATGGAGTCTTAAGTTGTTTAAGAAGTATGAATGAGCAAGCCGTGTTTTGTTTCCGAGTAATCGGTCTTTTTGTGGAAAATTAATACGTGTTAAGTATAAAATTTCTACCACAACAATTTGGGGTAGAAATTTTATACTTAATAATTTACTAGGTATAGAATCGTTGTTAAAAGGCTGTTTTTTTTTAAATTTGGTACCCACAAGTTAAGTAAAAAATTATGTTCCTAGTCAAAAGACAAAATTTTTGCATTCTTATTAGATCTAGTATCGACTCTCAAGATAAGATCTAGTTAGGTAGATGGTAAAACTGATTCAATTGGCCATTCAAATAAGAATTGTTTGTGCTACATCAAGAGATGGGTGAATAATGTCGTTTTGTGAGACAGTATACGGTTAAACATTCGTCATTTTATAACTGATGACCCTGAAATAAAAATGACTTGAAATATAAATGAACACTGAAAGTACTATTATATATGACTGTCTTTGCACTGGTTATTATAATTACACTAGACCTCATGGACTCAAACTTTAAAATCGTATCACAACGTTGTCAAAGGAATCCAAACAGAAAAAAATGAAATCAAAATAAGAATAAAGAAATTTAAAAATTAAGTTACATTACATAGGAAATAAGGATATAAAAGTAAAACATTTTGAAATTCGAACTGCATAAATTTATCTAAATACAGTTCTATTAGAGCATGCGTAGTGAGTGCCTACCGTACCGACTGTTCACAAATCTACAGCTAGTTAGAACCTCTCTGTGCCGTGATTGGAGGAGGCCGGCCCGCCTCCATGAGGAAAGACCCTGAACAATAGGCCGAATAGCAACGGTACTTGCGCTTAGATTGTTTAATCTTAAATACCTACTACTATTCCACTACTTCATATACTTACATGAAATAGACTAGAATGAATATATTGATAACGATTTTTTTATTGATTACAATAATTTTGTAGATCAATAGAAATTATATCATAAGTATTATTAGTTTTTTTTGTTTCTTTATTATTAATATTCCTAATTTTCAAAATATTTTTATTGCATAAAAAAAGAAAACGAACTTATAGTCATAATCTTTTCTACCAATCAATGAATCAATTGATGATGCGAGTGACTTTATTCAGGTTAGATTTATTTTTCGCTTAATTTCTTAAGTTTTTTTTTTAATCAATTACGATATTAACAAATATATTAGTCATATAGATGAATTCAGATCCATATTGGCTGATAGAGCTCCCTTTAATCTTGGATGTTTTCTTTCTCTACTAATGGTTTCTCTGCATTATCCGCTAGTTGCGTCAGGGAAAGAAATTAAGAGAAACACAGAAAAGTTGTTCCTGTGTTGTTATCTAAATTTGTTTTATTTGGGGTACTCCTAGGAGTACCCGAAATCGGCGAGCATGTATGACGAGAGTGATGAGTGTGGAGGAGGCGAGAGAGGTATGTAAGGATCGTAGCCAATGGAAATCTCTAGTCTCTGCCTACCCCTACGGGAGACAGGCGTGTATGTATGTATGTTTTATTTGTAATGTCTTAATTTTTTTCAGCAAATATACCTACCTATAAACCCATCCATGTGTTAGGTAAAACATTTAACGAACACTGAGATTTCCAAAATACCATATTTACAATCAAGTTCTTATCCCTAGAAAGATTACTTTGTAGTCAAACCGCGAAAAACTGACATTTTTATAAGAAACACCATAGTATTTATCAAAGTACTAATTCTAATAAGATTATGATTTTTTTAATCATTTTTATACACGGTTAACCTTAAAACAGTGTTGCACTAAATAATGAACCACTTTGTCTTAAAAAATTAAGAGTGATTAAATCGGCACCTTTTGAAGAGCCACTTCATCACGTCGCTGCCTCAAAAGTAATAATATTAAATCTGTAATACCACTAATCACCAAAATTTACAGATAATAAATGGTGTTCTTACGAGCCCTGCAATTTGGAGTCGGTAATATGTTCTTGAGAAAAATACTAATTAATAAAATTGTCGTGTGCGATTAGCCACGTGGGTTAACACGACTCATGATACCCTGTGGGCATCCACAGCCATAATTACAGCAACACATTAATTCCTATAATTGTATAAGCCCTCTTATTACGCGAAGTGAGGAGAAGCTGCGTGAATTTAGCAGAGAAGGGAGTCCCCTCCCTAAGGAATAAAATGACCTAAGATGACCATCTTAGGTCATTTTATTCCCTGACTTATTTCTTTTCAGATATTCATTACTGGATCTTTGAATTGCGGTAGATTCATTTTAATACGGCGCATATTATACTTTACTTTAACTTCAAAATGACGGACAAGTGACAGATCTAAGCAATTAAAGAATACTAGCAGTTGCCCACGGCTCTGCCCGCATAAGTATAACGCCTATGTTTTACCCCTGGTCCTTCACTATCTATACCAAATTTCATTAGAAACGGTCCTGTGCATTAGCCGTGAAAGCGTGACAGACAGACAGACATTCGCATTTATAATATTAAGTATGATTGGATTTAAAAAAAAACTACATTTCGACAAGAATATTAACCCATCTAATGTAAGCTGTATTTGCACATTTATTTGTCTTTGGACTATACATCCACTTTAAGGACGAATCTTTTAAAATAACACAACAAAGTTTTCGGTAAATATACTATTTAAAAAATCTGCCATTTAACATTATGATAAGCAGTTTTCTTATAATTTTAACAAAATAAACTGTAAAGTACAATTAACAAAATCCAAAATGCAAGATTAAAATACCCGTCAGCAAGAAATATAATCGCCTAATATGTTTCATCAATTATGAAATATTCTCGATCGGGTCCTGCAATTTACTGGTTTTCAAGCTGCTATAGGTTTTTACAAAGACCACGTCCTCCATCTTCGTTAGTGAATACGTCTATATCAACAGCGTAATTGTGTGCCGTAAGCGTAATTTTTAACTTAAATATAACCACACGCGATAAAAAATTAAGTGGTTCGTGTAGCACTGAATTGATTTTGTGTACTTACGTCGGTTTGTGTACTTGTTTGTGCAATACTTGCAAAATTTGTTATTTTTTCGTGCTTAACATACTCCAAAAATAAATGAATTAATAATAATAATAAATATGTTTATTTATTCAATTTACATCTAATGTTCATCAGTGCCCCGTTTTAGCTTGATTTCTTGTTTAACTTTCGAACATTCTTTGAATTAGTCTCTTTGTTTTCTTATTTTATTTGTATCCTATTACTTGGATCACTCAAAACTGTAAATACTTTTTTATAACAATAACATATAACTAAGAAATCTCTATCCTTCAATCATGCCAATAAAGATAAAAAGATAAAAAAAATGATAAAGTCATACAAAAAACTTGTCCATTGTACAAAAATAGTTTTAAAATTGAAATAACGAACACTGCAATTAACAATAAAAGTTAGTTGTAAATCATAGAATTTGGAATCGCACGTAGTTTGACGCCAGGCAATTTTTTTAAAATCTATGTTTTAAATGAAGTTGATACCAGTAAACAATTTACGCAATAGACGTACAAAAATATTTTGATCTCTTCTTGTGTGGCGCATTATTTCTACATAAAATATTTTAAACATTAAAGTAATGACCGCATGTGTTATCAAACAAAAAATCGAAGCGGTTTCTTTTTCCAAGTTCAATTCTTTTATGCATATCTATCTACATAAATAGCAGTTGAACATCACTTTAATCGACACCTTGAAATAAATCCAATAATTAATATTACATACGATACACAAGATGGGAAAGATATTATTTTGATGAAGATCGGCCATTTGTTTGATCAATGAGTAATTGCTATTTAGCCAAACAAAAAATAAAGGTTGTAGTACATGTTGCAGAACTTTACACCACGAAAAAAAACATTGCAAGCATAGAGGTGCTGTACAGTCGAATCTTATAATTTATTACAATATTTATTAACTTGTAAATACTGTGAATCGCAATGTACTTTGTGCATTTTTAATATTTCATCGGAGAAGTATGAGTTTATTTCACATATTCCATGTTATTTATAGATTACCAAGATAACCACGAGTAAGTATCTGAATTTTATTAAAGTTATAATAATTTTCAACTCAATGGAAATAAATCAATTCGTTTACATCATAAAATATGACTACAAAGCGATGTTAATATTATTGATAAATTATAGAAGAATTTGACTCAAGTATTTTTATCAAAATTATTTTCAAGAATTTTGTACCAAAGAATGTATTTTACGAGTATGCTCGTGCAAATACGTAGAGTTAAGTAGTCAAATAGATACATGTTACCTGTTAATATAAAGGAAAAATAAATTATATTTTTTCTTTCTCAATAAATATATTATAAAATGACAAATGATGAATTTTTTAATGAATTTATGAAACAAGTCATGATATTAAATAAATAAGCTTCTCATCTGCATTAAATTTACTTGAATATCTATGCTTAATGTAATGCTCTCTATATTTAAACATGACGATCATGTTTGGCCATTTAATCAAATGTTCTATGATGGCATGCCTAGGGCACCGCGTAATGTCGAACAACGTTTTAGATAACAGAAAGTGGTACATAAGTGTATTAACTAATAAATGAAAGTGAATCGAAAAAGTGATAGCATGGACTTGACAAGTTATAAATAACTGAACACACAAACAACCCAGACGTACGAGAACCGTCCCCAAATAAAGAGACAAGGCACAGACAAAGAAGAAGACAAGATATCATAAAAAAAATAAAAGTATCATAAGCCCACTTTTATGTAGTGTATTTAAAAATACACTATTTAATATTAGATTCAGGTGTTACTTTGCGGAAGTCAAAGTTACAAGCACTTATGTGCATGAACTAACTGATGGCGAAAGCACGCAAAATAATTTGATAAGTGCTTATAAATA
The DNA here is from genome assembly GCA_947044815.1 of Apomyelois bistriatella. NCBI lineage: Eukaryota > Metazoa > Arthropoda > Insecta > Lepidoptera > Pyralidae > Apomyelois > Apomyelois bistriatella. The sequence continues at coordinate 9,518,338 of OX345693.1, forward strand.
CACTACATAAAAGTGAACTTTACAGTTTCTTTAGTTTATCTTACTCTAGAAAAAGTTCCATAGCTCCTTATTTCTATGTTCTGATAGAATTTACTCTCAAGCGCAGAATGCGTCTGTCGCGTGGTTATGCGCTATTAGCCGCGGCGGGCGCCTCGCTAGCTTGCTACTAGTCGACGGTAGCCTATAAATTACACGAATTATACAGTGTGGTGGAGCGGCCACGTGATATATTGTGGAATGGCTCGCCGAAGAGGAGCGTGTCAGCGGTCGACGCGAAATTATACACTGAAATCGTAAATAAAAAATAGTATAGATTGGTCAGTTCATGAATATACTTTGTGAAGCTAACTCGCTTCACATTGAGTGCTTCACAACTAGTGAGCACAAAATTGTCATTTATTATACGAATACTAAATATTATTTTTTATAGTGTTTTAATAAAAAAAATTCTATTGAGATGTTTATCACAAAATGTGAGTTTTATAGATAAAATTTCTGAGAAAATAATAATACATTTTTAATATACGATCTTAGCGTAAAGATACTTGTACTATTTCCAGTACAGAATTGTAATTTTGAGTATGATAAGAAAGTAATTAAGTATCTAGTAAAGTGCTGATACGAGTAAAAGTTACACTTCTTTGTCGTCATTATTTTATGAATGTGGTTTATATTTGGTACTTGTACATCTCATGTGTACAGACGTGTTGGTAAAACTAGCTGGACTCTGCGGTTTCTTTGAGTCAATATTTTTTCGTAATATTAGCTAAGGAGAAGCTTGACGCAAATTCTTTCATCAGAATTACATAGAATATTCTCCACTGATTCGTATTGAATACATTTTTTATGCGAATTAATTAACAACTAGTAAACCTGTTTGGTTATAATTACATATGACCAATAGAAAAAACATAAGCTGTCTACATCTAATCATTCTAGGGTAAAATGCTGCACTGAAAATAAAATTCTTAACTCTCAACCCTAAAACTAATTTGAAAATAATAATTAAAATAATTTGAACCAATGCCTGTTCTATATATAATAAGTACTGATAAATTTCTTTTGTGGTTGAACTCTGAAAAATAACAAACGGAAATTGTGACGCAATAGTGCCAATTTTATAAAAAGCTTAATGCTTTTAGCATTAAGTACACCAATTGCATAAGAATAATTAACTTGTGAAACAATAAATTTAATTGTATAAATATAATTTACTTGTGACGTAATAAATAATGCACGTTAAACAACCTAGGGTGCAACTTTGACTAAGATTGGAATGCAAAACGTTGGTCATGGCTTCAATCAGATAGTACATCACTCGTTATTCTAGATAGGGCATCGCTTATTTGGTTGACTATTAGAAAAAGCCTAAGGTTTAAGTCCGCCATTTAAAATTGTATTATAAAGTTGAATAAATAAACTAAATAATTGCCTTCAGATAACTTGAAAATGTGTTACCAATATTGGCCACTAACTGACTCTATAAGAATAAGTGGTCATTTTTATTAATATAGATTATGTTATATTTGATCTTGATAAGTGTGCAATGAAGATTCGCTTGTTCTTTGAAGAAAAATGTTATACGGTTATTCCCCTTTTTACATCAAGCTCTGTTTAGCAGTAAGCTATATTAGGCTTAAATACTTAAGTACTTAGGTGTAAAGTTATTATTATTCTAATTTATTATTATCTTTTACTCAATGATATAGTGGATAATCCGCTTTGTCGAGGTGTGTAAATTTCTTTATGCACCAGTGTGTTTAGGCAGTTGCAACATCGTTGTTGGTTCGCTTTGATTGAGATTCGTACATGCTAACTGTTCAACCCATCAAAAACCAGGGTCCTGTAGCCAAATACTGGGCAAAGTCAATATGAGTCTATTACATTATGACTCGAAAAGGAAAATAAGGTTCCTTGTTGTTTGTTTTGTTACTGGCCACCATACTCAGGATTTCGTTATGGCTCACCTTGTGTACCAGAGTTGTGCTTTGCTGCCTTATTGTAGCGTAGGAACAACTACTACATTAGCTAAATAGATAAATTCTATGATTAAAGAATTTAAGTACAAATTAGATCTATCCTTTATAGCACCAAGAAATTTTACAAATGTTTAACCCTTTAACGCTGGACATTCCAACTTTATTAGTATGCAGTTGGCAATACATTCTTATTTCGTAAATGATAGGCCTCAAGATAGCCAGAGAAGTTATTGCTGGCAACCCTACGTTATTTACTAAGAGAAAGCGTTGGACAACGTTTGTCTCGATAACCATCAGAATCTATCTGTGTCCACAACCATGGTATTATCATTTGTAATGCTTGTAACTCTTGCTAAACTTAAAATAAAACTACAATTGTTGGAGTATTAAATAACTATTTGGTATTGGTTGTTTGGTTTTATTTGATGTGTCACTATTCACTTACAAATATATATTTACGCCTGTTTTCCCAGGACTAAGCAGAGACTTAAGATTTCCACTGTGTTACAACCCTTACAAACCTCGCTCGCTCCACACTCATTATTCTCATCATACGCGTTCGCCAATTTCGGGTACTCCTAATATCTATCTCCTTTTGTCATAAAGATTTTATGATTGCATAGGCATGTCAATTAATCTGAAGACATTTTTGCCAATCTAAATAAATATAATATCTAAATTAGCTCATAAATAACATCCATAGAAATCATAATTTGCAAATGTGATTTTATAAGTTTGTCTTTAAAACTTTACGATTCAAGTTAAACTGTTGCAGTCTAGTCATAAAACAAGCATGAACTGTAATCTCATAAGATTATTTTACCCGTCATGCATCATACAATATACTTTTCGCTCACATGGATTGAAACCGATGCGGTTATTAAAAATTATTATAAATTCTACAATGACAGGCTAATTATTAGGCTCTGCGTAATTTGCTTTAGAGTGCAAAAGCCGATTGGAACAATATAATTCCTTTCTTTCCATTAAGCAATGTAGATTAATTACATTATCAGTCAATATTTACATGGAATAAAAAATTATTACTAAATAATTTAAGTTATTTTTGTCACGATTTTCCATTGCGGTCTTTAAAACTTAATTTTAGGGATACATAAAAAAGGACAGTTTAGTAAACTTTAGTCTAATAGAGCAAATAACATCTTGATTTAAAAAAAGTATTTTTAGAATAATCAGATAAAGAAAATAGTTATTTTAATTAATATCATAAATAAAGATTAACTTTTCACTAAATTTAGAATAAAAAACCACAGCAACTTTTTTGTCCATTGAAAAGACATCAACGGGTACAAAACTATAGCAGCAAATTTTATAATATTTTTTTAACTAAACATTTTACAGCTAATCCTAGAAAGTAGAACTTTATCGTAATAATGCTTAGGAGAAGCTGTTTTATTATTTTTTAGAAAGGATTTCAGACAAGCGTGAGTATTTATTCAATTTCACACACGTATCTACTTAGTAATAATCTAAAAATTCAACAAAAATTTATTGATTGAATTGATTGATGCTAAAGATAAAATATGTATTAAATATATATCTTTTAGTATGCATAATATTAGAAGGTAATAATATGATCACAAAAATATATAAAATTTCTTCAGTCTTAAAATAAAATTACAGTCATAAGCAGTTGAAACTCATTTAATAAGCAATCGATTGTATCGCCATACAGTACGCAATTAACTGATCAGAGACAATGAAACTGACTTCATTATATTAAAATTAATTGCTTCATATTCCGCCTGCTTACTTGCTAATTGGTTTGCTACTGGATTAATAAGTAGGGATAAAACATTAAGTTTTGTTATTGGTATTACGAAAAAAGCGCTCATTATCATACAAGCCACAATAAACTAAATCATATGCCTATAAGTTTTTTTTTAAATTCTTGGCGTGATTGAGGCAATTGTTGTATAGATAGAACTTAAACAATTAAAAACATAACTTTTCTGCTTTCGACGCCAATGACAAGATTTTATTTAGATAAAAGGATGTAAAATTTTTTGAACACAAATATTAGTAAGTTTTGTAAGTAGACTTTTATTAACTGCTACTTCAACGTAGGTAGGTCAATAGTACTTTTAAAATATTATCCAGTTTACTACAGGTCATAAGCAACCCACTTAACCATCTATTAACGAATATACATAATCTAAGTGACAAAAAAAAATATGCAAAGTTCAAAATGAATTGAACATAACCACATTCCAGCTACAAGAATGTCTTTTGGCATATATTTTATTTTAAGTCTTTTTTGAATTAATCAGCTATACTTTTTTGCGCTATACACGCCACCTGTTGAAACAGTTCCGAACTTTTTCTTTTATTTTTGTTACGTTTAACCACCCCAGCAGTTCAACCCCTAGCAAAACGCTACGTAACGCCATCTGTTATAGAACAAGCACGTGTTTCGATCCCGATGGTAGTAAATCTTTTATTTTAGTTCTGAATAAAAAGGGTGTTCGTAGATGGCGTTATTGATCACTTTTAGGGGTTGCTTTTAGTTTACTCTATTACTCCTATCGTAACCGACTGCCAAGGCCAGTAAAGTTGTTCATCTGCAAATTTCATTTGTGAACCATATCAAGTATGATTTAGATTATTCATTACTTACATAAATTTATTTTGTTTTTATACAAAACAAAACTCATAAATACTTATCTTACTTATAGATAAAGATTTATTGTTTTAACATAATACATACTAAACCTTTTTCATTATTATTTCTGACAAGTCTTAATTGTTAAAACTAACAATGTGGATAATATAAATTATTATTACCCATCATTTGTTTATTTTCAATTTAATCATTGATTAATTAGCACACTATAATCATTGACTAATTTACAACTGTTACACATCAAATTATATTTTACAAAAAAATATCGAAGTTTTAAAAGAAATTATTTTTGAAATTGTAAAAATTCAAGGTAATTAAAATATTATAGAAATCACAGGTATGGCAATAACATTAACAGGTGAAGAAGGCACCGCACCGCCTGTAGAAAATGTCGCACGCCATCACACCTGTCTACAACCTGACCCTCTGTGGCTAGTCCAACTTTTTATACTAGTACAACAACTATAAATAAAACTCAAAGGAAAAATATACATCAAAACAGTTGGAATTTCTACATTCATTTAAAAATAAATAATGAATGCAAATAAACATAAGTTTAAAATATTGAAGAGTAGATATCAATTTTAATTGAGTAAGTCTGTACATACTATGTGAACCTATTTGTTAACTTACAATTTATAAGAAAATCAATTTGGGAGACTAATGTTCAGCTAACTCCGTTATTTAGTTATGTCGGTTTTCTTTAGGACAAAATGACAACGTAGAGTCATTAAAATTACAAGAATCAGAGAGATAAAAAGGGGAAAAGGAGAGGTAGAAAAAAAGGCAAGAGTAGGAGTCTGTATTAGGTTTTCAAAAGGCTGTATGTACTTGTGAGGGACTCTACCGACACGAGTATGCTCTTAAATATTATCTTAATAGATACTACGTATATACAAGTGGATGAACAAGTTTTAATTTTGTTTATTAATATAAAGAATTCCCATTCCTGGAGTCTAAAAGAGTGCTAATGATATAAAAATTAGCCATAAAATAAATCGCCTGAGGCGATTTGCAAATGCAGTGTTGGTTAATCTATGGTTACGCATTGACGTTGCAATGGACACCTGCTCTATGCGATTATAACCCATTATACCGCTATGTTTTTATATTTGCTACCAAAGACTGAAAACATAAATATAGACAATATAACAATAAATAAAATACCTACCACAGATTTTTTAGTCAAGCATGTGTTTAGTATGCCTTTTAAAATAGAGTATATCAATAAAATGCAGAATCATCTCTCATCTGCTCTACAAATTCACGCGTAACTGAATAATGGAATCAGCAATAAAATATACATAAAAGTAGGTAACTTTCTTGTGAACAATGAAGAATATTACAAAAAAGTTTATAAAAAAGCTTATTATAGGCAACAAAAGCTCGGGACATTAATAAAACAATATCGTCGCTGATACGTTTACAGCGCCTATTCTCCTTAACGACTTCTAAATAGACGATGCGAACAGATCCCGTCTTCCGAACAAGGTAATGGACGGGATAATTACGCGCAACGACGTGCAACAATAGCGGCGCGAGCTTACTGCTCTATGGCATAATAAGCGCCGGCGTATTTTGATCAGAGTGCTGCAAGTAGCGGAGCGGGTGGCAGCGCGGGGCGTGGGACGGGGCAAGGAGCCCGTGCGACGACGCGGACGGTGCGAGTGCGCGCGCGCCCGGCACGCGCCCCACCGCTGCGTCGCCGTCCGCCGCCCGCCGGCGCTCGCGCTACTTAGCGTCGGGGGTGCGCGCCACCTCCGCCAATCTACCGGCGACCTCCGCGGCACGCACTCGTGCGCTCTCGATACACTCCCGACTCGTTTACGTTCGCGATGCCGATGGCGGCTATTCACTCTTATCAGAATCTTGGTGTCGATCAAAAACTGACGCACCTACAAACAACAGGGCAGAGAAGATTAGCACCTGCTCCTATTGATTCATCTCGGTGCAAGAAGAAGTCTTACCTGCATCAACCTTATCCAGCTCAACCTGCATCAGTGGCGAGAAGAAATGCAAGAGAACGGAATCGAGTGAAGCAAGTAAACAACGGATTTGCGCAGCTTCGTCAACACATTCCATCAGCTGTCACAGCGGCGTTGGCTGGAGGCAGAGGTTCTTCTCGTAAACTAAGTAAAGTGGACACATTGAGATTAGCAGTGGAATATATCAGAAGCCTAAAACGTTTATTAGAAGAGGGCGAAGAAGGATGTTCGGACACACAAATTGGTCTAAACTTGAATACAAGTGGTCCTCAAACTCCGCCATCTTCTGAAGAGTCCCATTCGCCAGCACCATCCTTCATATCTGAAAGCTCCGCAGGACCCAATTGTCACGACGCATACGATTCATATGAACCTATGAGTCCTGAAGACGAAGAGCTTCTAGATGTCATATCATGGTGGCAACAGCAATGATTGAAGGTAAAAATAATTTTATTTTTTACTTTGTCAGTGAGCTTTTATTATTATGTAGATGAGACGACAAGATAACACTTTTTGATAAATTTGTGAATGAAATCTTTAAAAATTATTTACCTAAAAGACACTTTGATAACAGTATTTTTATCTTTTTGTTGACGTTTGTCGCGCCGTTTGTTGAATCATTTTTGTTATCATTAAATTAACATTGCATAGTTCATGGATTTTTTGAAAACATTCAATACTATAAGTATTGAAATATTTTTGATATGGCAAAAAGTCAGGTATGTTAAAATTTCAAAGGGCTTTAGATGCTTTTTTACCCGATACGTCACGGTTACCTACTGGGTTGATCCTGCTCCGTGTCTTTATGTTGCATAACTTGAATGGATCTTCACTGCCTGCAGGCAAAAAGCAAACACATAAATACATTATGGTTGCGCATTGAAGCATCGGATAGACTTTATTTTTCATTGTTAAATTAGGATGGCACAATGGCGTGTCTCCGACAAAAGTGAATCTTAAAATATGTCGCTCTATAAAGGTTCGTATCTAGGTAGAAGTTTTTATGGCTCTATAAAAGTTTAATAAAAAAATTGCCTATGTTTTATAGACTAGCTCAAAGAAGGGACCCGCATTCTGCCTTCTTATTTACGTCAATAACACACGGCAATTACTTCTAACAATCTGTGGTTTGCCCCGCATCTAGTGAGAAAATGGTACATAAAAGTGGCCTATTTTAATAAAACCAATCTTCTACTATTCATCACAAAGTGGATGCAGGTTTAAGTTAGATTTCATCACATCCTTAGAATAAGATGGGACATCCGGTCACTAAGGACTTTTCCCATGCGGCATATGGTCAATGTTGTGGGTTGGCAAAACAAGTAGCACTTTTTGTAAGAATCCGAAATTGATACTGCAACAAAAAAAAAACAGGGATGCATCGTCGACTAATAATTTATTTTGCCGGAAGACGAAATCTCAAGAGGAAATAGACGGGCGGTGCGCGAGGCACACGTGTTACAATATTTGCTAGAGTCTAGGTAAACATCTGTTGATACCAATTCAGTATTTCATGGGAATCAACAGGCGTCATCGACGACCAGCCAACAAAGTGGTTTTTATCAAAGATTATTGAGAATTATTTTTAAATTATCGATTACTTTAGATCTTTTTTTTTTCTTGTTCCCAGGAACCGTGCATTACGGTGATCAAAATGCGGCTAAAGAGCGGCTTGTGAAAAACAAGTATTCCTCGAGAGCAGTTCAAGCGACGGAGCGAGGGACTCTGAGAGAACCTCTAATTAAGCGCAATCAGTATATTCTTAATGAGAGGGGATAATGGTGGACTACAACGACCTCATCGATGCATTCCGCCGACCGACCACCGAACGAATACCCTTAAAAGCATTTCATACATCCATGGAATAGCAAATTAAAGACTGAATTAATCATTTGTTCCAATAAGCATTTAGTTTATTGTAAGATTCCAGATATCGCTGTGCCTTACATTATAACGACTTCCAATTAAGTATTAGTATTAATATAGTTTATTATTGTTATCTAGTCATTAGTGTTAAGTTTAGTTTATAAAGATTCTTCCTCAATTTGTTAAGATTGTGACTTTAGTATTAGTTGTTACCTTTTGGTATGGCTTTGTGCTATAGAGCTCATGATTGCGTATTAAATTTTGGATATCTTGAGACAAAGACTTTCAGTGTAAATAGATAAATATAGTACCATAACAAAGATTCCTAATATTATAAGATTTTATTGAAAACGGTTTATAGTTATGAAAAGAAAATACCAGTAATCAACCCATGGTTGTTTCTGTAAATAAATATAATGAAATCATTTTTCTATTTTATTTACCTTTGCCCTCCAACTTTATTAATAACAAGTTTAAAAAAACAAGGACAATAAAATTTTAACTAATTATCAGCACAATATTTTGGTAAATTTTTGCCCTAATGATGTCAAGATATAAAGAAAAACTTGCACCAGCACTCCACACAGAAGAAAAATAAAGAAAACCTGCATTATTATAGAAATATGAAAAAAGTAATGAATGAATACTCACACACACACATTTAAGAATAAAATACCAAATGCTAATCGAACTCGTGCCCTGAGGTTTCCATTTCACCACACAATACTAAAAGACAACAGGTTATTTCGTGACTTTTGCTTTCCTTTAATTTGTTTGTAAAAATTAAATTAGACGTGACTTTGTAAAATGTGGTCTTGAGGAGCTGCTGATTTTCCATGTTTAATTGTTTACCGTCCAAAAAGATATTGTGAAAAAATTGATTGCGTAACGATAAAGAATTTTTTTTAATACTTAATATATTAAAACGTAACATTATATTTCAACAAATATGTAACCAATATCTTCAGTAAGAAAAAAAAATACTTCAATGCTTTTATTCAAAATAATAAATAAGTAGTTAGTAGAGATAGGCCAAGTCATTATAAATAGATGAATCGTTGTTATATACTAAAAAAATAAATAAGAATGGCCGTAGATGTATGACTATATAGCCATCAGCTTAAAATATAGCCTAGGTGAATACCAAAATATACTTGAGAAAAAACCGCACTAAGCTTCTCATGACTGCTATTTATTAAGTAAAGTATCTAAATTACCTATGAAAAGAAGCAAATGTCTATGATACACAACAATTGCAAACCAGTGAAATTATTTTACGATTGATCAAGCCACTCATGTTTAGTTAATTAAAAAACATATTCAATTTTTTCAGTTCAATTTGTTTAGGTATATTTTTAAAAGTGTGTGTGAACTATATTTTTTGTTAAAATGTATGCAGTTTTATTATCTATCGTCACCTATACAATTTTGTAGGCAAACAGGCATATGGCCCACTTGATGATAAGTGGTCACCGTTGCCCAGCGTCGCCTGCAATACCATTATTTATACATTATAATAATAAAGTAGTTTAAAAGAAGGTTCTTTGTGAATAACTAGATTCGAATAGTTACATCCGGGAATCGCAAGCTTAAGTTAAAAAATTGCAAAATTTAAATATCAAACCATACAGGGACTTAACACGTGCCTCGTTTCAAATTTCTCGCAAAATAAAACCCAAAGGGGGCATTTTGTGCAACATTTAATTTAAAAAGAACAATTAAACTGGATCACATATCGTCCCGCCTGCGGAATCCAAATTGCAATAGTAATTTTGATAAAGCAGGGGAAGTTCACCCATTATGGGTGGATATTTCCGTTGGTTATTAATTGTGTGAACTTGTTTCTCTATGAAACAAGATCAACTAGATCCTAAGGAAGCATACGCACCTGTGGATTTGCGAAGCGTTTTGTCGGTGTTGCTGTTGTGTTGGTATTATATTAATTGTCAGTTACTATGCGACGCCGCATCCGTTGCGATTGCGACCAAATTAGTAGTCATTATCTTGTCTGTCCAATTAGGAATGTTAGTTAACTTTGTTCTTAGTTTACATCTCCATTTGTCACTATATAGTTAATGGCAAGACGACTGCAAAGAAAAGTAATAGCATATTTATTTCTTAAAGTTAAGAAGGAACCATTACTTGGACAACTTTATAAATCTGTCAAAAATGCACAAACAATATGCGTAATTTAAATTTTATGTACAATATTGAAAAATGCATTATTTAATAGTTAAACATAAAGGACAAACAAAAATCCAATTAAATAAATAAAATAGACGTTTGGATTAAAATTATTCCATTGAAAATTTTGAACACGGAAACTTAGCACGAGATGATAACATATGTGAATACTACATGAATATAAAAGCTGATACCTGCCTCAATAATAATTTTAACATTATGCTATAAAATAATTATACTCTAACTTTATGCCATAATCTGTTATTAATATCTCATTTAAAAAAAAAGCTGAATAAAATTACCTATCTTTATTGCTCTTAAGTAGCTTAAAAAAGAATAATAATATAGAGGTAAACCTAGGAATCAATCACGAATAATTGCTAAAAGATTATTCGCAACTCAAGTTTTTCACTTATATTAATAATATATATATATTAATTTCACCAAAAGAACCTCACTAAAAGGACTAACACCCATATTCTTAAACGTTTCCTCAAACTCCACTCATCCTCACTCGACCTCAATGGTATTCATAGTTGACACTAGCTTCCTCACCTTAAGGAAATTTCTCAATGGAGGTGAGGAACGAACTGTCAAATATAAGGAAGCCTCAAACGTTTCGTTTAACGAAAGGTAGGTGCTTTTATTGAGGACCAGATTTAAAAGAATTTGTACCTACTATAATAACTTCTTTGTGTTTTTAAGTATTTTGTTGTTTTATAATAAATCTATGCTAGTTAGCTAAAATTTAAAAAGAAACTTTGTCAAAAACTCTCTTTACGTCAAAAAGTTAAGCGGTTTACCAACATACAGATATAAAACGGAACGTCATTCCTTGACTCATCCTCACTGAAGTTTGCTCAAGGAAACAATTAAGAATACCGTTTTCAAGGAAAGTTGGAGGACTTCCTTGAGGCGTCCTCGAATGAGGTTGAGTGGAGGAGACCTATAAGGTAACGTTTAAGAATATGGGTGTGAGTCCTTTATAGAAAAGAATACTAACATAACTTTAAGTCGCTACTAAGAAACTTGGATTATACTAATTGAATTATGATATAGAAGAAGTAAATAAATATTTAAATTTGAATATACCTAGTTTGAAACTATAATTCGAAGACGGACATCAAAAACCTGCGCGGGCGCAACCGATGCGTTGCGACTCGTGCGCACTCGGGCCCGCTCGTGCGTTCACGAGGCACGCGACCGTCGCACGCCGCAGCTGCCAACCGGTGGATGCAGAAAAGTTAAAATTAATGGATTCTGAATTTTTGAGGAAAATATTTTCATTAATTTTGTTTCGAATAAAACTTACCAATCCCTAAGTATGTGTAGGTGAAGTTTAATTTGTATAAATGAAAGAACATAGCGGCCGATGGGCCTAGTACAAACTAGTTCTTTTTAAATATCTATCCTTTCATTTTATTTTTATTTTATTTTCATCCACGTCAAAGGCCGAGAGGCGGTTCCGAAGAACTCTGACAATAGGGTGAGCCTGGTCTATTGACCGTGTCACCTACACGAAATGATGATGATTTTCATTACGTTGTAAAAAACTTACTCATTCATAAAACTTTATGGATTAGTAGTATTAGTTTTAATTATCATATTGGTGAAACATAATATGGATGTATTTTTATGTATTAATTAAATAAGTTCTAATCTTTAATATGTTCATAATATTCAAAGTTTTTAATCATATTGTAAACATTTTACTACATTGTACATGACTTAAATTAAATGAAAATATCCTAATATAATCTATGTAGAGCATATAATTAAGAAGTTTGTCTCGCGCATACAATACTCTGTTCATAATTCTATGACGTAATGTACATACAATTTTTGTGCACATCAATAGTTTTAAAGTTGGTAGGTACTCATTACTGATGAAAAGGTAAATTAAAGTTTAAAAAGTGAGCCGATACAACGTTAACATGTTTACCTTGAATCTATTTTGATTTAAAACAATGCGGTTGCTACCGTGTTGTGGTCAGCTTACTTATTTCATATTTAAAACAAGATTAAAATGATTTTATCATCTTATTACCTCAAAACTAAAAAAACTTCTTGCAAATACTATATTGATGGTAAATTTTTTAGTCAAAGGTTGTTAAGAGAAAATGCGGTCAGCCTTAAAACTGTTGTTTATAACAACACATTTCGTTCGCACGCACAACACAGACGTTTTAGCAAAATGGTCAAATAAGATATTCATTTCCTTTTTTTCTGTAAATATTCTTATTGCTATAATTTAGATAGATGGGTATATAGACTGGGAGAGGAAAGGGAACTGACGTTAATACGCAAGTTAGTGATCTAGTGTGTAATTTGTTCTTAAGTTATTTCATTTATATGGTTTGATTTTTAATCAAGTGAATATGAAATCCAGTCCACTTTTCAAAGTAACAATTTTTTTAAGAAAGTAAAATAAAAAATAAACAAAATAACACTTCCAAGCAAAACAACGCTTTCAAACAAAATATATGGTAACTTACGAAAACCTCGAATTACACGAACAGCCGGACGGAAATCTGAAACATCAATTTCACATGCGCAAGCGCAAGATGCAATCTCAGTTTCAAGGGCCCGTGTGTAAATGTCCTTGGCCGCCAGTGTACGTAAAGTCGCCGACAAGAGCGTGTGACCTAAATCCCTGGAGTGTATCGCTATTTTTGTATACAAAAGTTCAAGTGTAGCCACAAAAACTGCTCGGCAAGTTTGGAAATTGTTGGTTGAAACACAGTTAATGAAAATTTAAAAAAGTTAATTAACCTACATAGTGTTAGTATTTTGGTATATAAATTATTTAAAAGTTTTTCTAAGGTTCTAATAAAAAAAAATATTTGACATCAGTCAGACACAAAGTAATTTTTTTAAATATAATAATTTAATTTCTGATTAGTAACGCAATTATAATCAATGCTCTTTTTAGAGACCTCGGTCTGTTTATTCATTAGCTCAGAGAGTTTGACCAGAGGTCAAAAATATTTCTTCACAATGATCTGAATATTGATATGTTGGACTAATCCCAAAACTATATTTAAAAAACGTTAAGAAATAAATAGTAAAAACGTTTTGAAAAAACAACGATAATCATACTGACATTTATAACTTCATAAAATCTTTCAGGGCCAATCGTATTTCCTCTATAAGAAATGAGCACTGTACTGTAAATACCCAAGATTTAAATACCACCGCGTACCAAAGAGCAATCGGCTATAAAGGGTAGAGCTAATTACATCAAACGTACTAGGATACTAAATACCAGTCGACTACAACGGCGTTATCTATGGCCCATGTCCCTCCAAACGACTCGAATTAATCGTGAGTGAGGTAATATAATAAATTGTCAGGCTGCAATAAAACTCATTAATGGTCTTTAATGAATTGGAACTCGGTAGCAGGTAGTCTTGAAGTATCTTGGAATTCCTATAAAATTATGTTGCGGTGGGTAAGCTCGTCAGAATTCGTGAATTTCCTGACAGCCACCCTTAACTTCACATTTAATTGTGGGACCCAAATATTTAGGTTAGATGTCTCAAATTGTAATTTTTTCATGTTTCGGCGTCTTTTTGTTTTTCTTTTGTTACAAGATAAAGATCTCCCGTAACTGTTCTATATTGTGCGATGTAATTCTAAAAATGTTAAGCCGTTCATTTATTGGAACTTCTTGTTTTTTTTAACTAGTAATAGCAAACGTGCACATTCGTACGAATATTTGCCTTGAATCTGTAGAGTCGTGTTATGTAAATAACTATTTGTAATATTTGGTAAGTACTAATTTTTATATATTTTCTTGTCTATTTCGTTTTGAAGTTAGATATAAACTAACTAATTTAGTAGCAATGAACTTAGATAATTTGTACTCAATCTTGTATGATTTAATTAAATTTTATGTGCTCCTACACAGATTTTCTCAAGTGTCGAATACCTTAATTTAAATAAGTAGTTAATTAATAAGTTTGTTGAGGTAAAAAAAGTATTGTACATTCAAAAGTTTTTAAAGAAACATAGTGACAACTCCAACACTTTCATTATGCGTGTTACACATCGGCTTTGTTCAAAGGGCCGTCGTGTCGTGCTATTCAAATAATTAGGGTCGATACATCCACAGTCTGGTCGAATTAAACCACATAAAAATCGTCGAGAAGATGCGCTCCCACAAAAACTTACAAGTGATATATATTGTGGCTTCAGCCAGTGCGACAATCATTTATACTTGTTTCCAATAAAGCCTTAAAGAAGTTGATTATACAAGTCGTGTGAATTGTGATATTCGGTAACACGATTAAGTCTTCACATGGCCACTTTGGTCTTATAAAGCCGATCGAAATGGAAACTTAACCAGCGATGAAGTTCATCGACCCGACCAGGTGCTGACTGACAGCAAATATTGTGACTATATCAATAAACGGAAGAGATTCCTCACTATTGGTGTCAGTCTATATCTGATTGAACTGACCTCACATAATGCATTCCAGATTACGACCAACAACAATGGTCATTATGTCTATTAACGATTCAAAATATGACAGCTAATCATAAAAACATGAAAATAGATTGAAGTATTGTTGCTTAATGCAATGAAAATTTCTCAAATAAAGTACAGCTAGATTTAATAAAGGAATATAAGCTTGGGATTCATAAGGGTTAGGCGAGAGCAAAAGCAATCAAATTTTCTCTCTCTCTAACTCTAATTTCACTCACACACAAGGAAAGACAATTTTCTAGATTCAACGTAAATTTTAACAGTTCCCTGATTTAACCCTTGATTTGATATAACATTATAAGATCTATTGTTATCCTTGGAGGATCCTTATATTTTATTGATGTATAGAAAGTGATAGTAAATATATTGAAAATTGAAATCACTTCAGGATCACTATTACCTAATTTGAGTGAAATGAAAAATGTTACTTATTCAAAAAAACTTACCTTAAACTATTCTAATTCCCAACAAATTATATAAGAAGGACAAACAAAAAGTTTTTTATCCTTCTTTAACATCGAAATGGAAGAGATTGACCTAAAATTGTATTAAATATTATGCACAATGCACATAGATAGAGTCGTAAAGTGACATAGGCTACTTTTTATGTGGGCCGCGTTTTACATTAAAATGTTTATAAAAGCATAGTGATTATATAAGCCGCACATGATTAAAAGAAATCCGCAAACAAAGAGATCACTTTTATATAATTTTTGACAACAATTGAAGAATAATTATAAAATTTAATATGTAATTAAAAAAATATAGTTCCAAATGCAAATTGGTACGACATTGACAGGAAAAGTCTCAGTGGCTGACATCCAGTGGCGCTGTAATGAAGGCTTGTTCAAAAAACAGCACACGCCGCCGGTGGTCCCGTGGCCTGACTGTCACCGAAGACGAGGCTCGTCATTATGCAACGTTAGGGAACAATGTGTATTACACGTGGGAAATGTTGTCGTTTTCAGGGAATGTTGAGGAATGATAATAGACAGTGCAGTAAAGTCAAGCGGTATTAACACTTGAATTGCTTTGCTCATTTTGCAAGTAAGCTCAGTCTAATTTGAAGAGTAGTAAGAAGTCGCAATTACGTTGCCTCAGACAACATACCCATTTATTACAATCTTGGATGAAAAACTTCAGTTATTTTGAATTTTATATGAAGAGATAATTCATTCATCAATTTAAAAACATGACTAAAAAAACTTAACATATTTTGATAAAGTATATCATCATTTCAGCCGCAGGATGTCCACTGCTGGATAAAGGAATCGTCCAAGGATCAAGTACATAATCCAATCCAATATTAGAGGCACAAATAAGAAAACATACATTATATTAAGTAAGTACAACCCAATAACCTTCATAGAATAATACAAATTCAATAATACAAACCTTCTTTTACCACATTCTAGGACTTTTTTGTTGAAATAATAATTACCTTATTGACTTTGGAGCACGAGGTTCTTAAATACAATGTCTAACTGTTTTTCATAACTGAAGTACAGACAGGGCAGATAAATCTTACTCTTACTCCTTTGGAATGCTGTTTCGGCCACAAGTCGGCGAAAAGCATAAAAATAAAACTACGACAGGCAGATTTTATGTTATATAGATCACAGTGCCAATATTTCCTTCTTAAACCAGTCGCATTAAGTCATCATACAGCAGATAAAAAGTGACCGAATATAAAAATACCATGAAAATTTACCATCAATATTCTTGTCATACGTTTGATCGATACGCAATACTCCCGGTAGCTAATTTCTTCGTTCACGGTTATTATAAAATGGTGCAATTTGAGAGGTAATAATATTGTGCTTCAGCCGAGCGAAGTCAGGGACCTTAAAGAGTATTAAACGTTAATGTGTCGGTGAGGGTAAGCAGTGATTACAGTCAACACCGCCCAGGAGCTGGTCTTTCGCGATGAAACGGTCGATTACAAAGTGGAATCAGATATCAGGTAATCGTAGTACAAGCTTTTCCGCAATCATGCAATCATACGAAACATCTGAACGGTAACAGGCAGCCTTAAGGCTGTGCGTGCAAGGGACACTCCCCGTTTGATACTTTTATAAATTGTGTCTGTAGAATAAATCAATTTTCGAATAGTTAAATGAATATTGAAGATGCTTCTGAGAATAAAATCGAAGAGAACGTTGTTTTTATATAGTTAAAAGAAGAAAAAATGTTATTGATCTTGTTAATATTAATTAATCAAAAAGTCAGTAGATCATTTATGTTACATACAATGGGACGCAGAAAAAAGTAACTTTACCCTTACACTCATATAAACCATATTTATTTAAACTCCCACGGGAGCAAAGCTCTATGTAAAAGCTAATAATATGCTAATAACAGTAAGCCTACACATTAGTGGACATTCTCACAGTACTAATCACAATTTTTATCTTGATTAAATACTTTATAATCATAGAGCAATCGAATCACATTTATCAGACGCTAACGACTCGATAAATTGATCACTGAAGATAACCCCATTCACAAACAAGCGACATCACAAAAATATCTAACCAAAAGCAATTTGTTAATAGTCATTTTAAAAGGTAGCGCCTCATAGTTACCTGGTTTACTTTTCATTAATAAATGTCTCTTTGGATTTTAAATTTGATAAAGAGCAGCTTTTATAAGTAGTAAAAAATTCTTAAGTAAGTCGGAATTTAGTCTTCCTCAAATGAAGATAAGGTTATCTTCTCCAAAAGGCATCGTTTAAAATTTGATGGCGCCGCCGTCACGTTATGATACAAATCAAAACTATGTACTTTTTGAGAACAACGTCCTGCTAGTTACTGCTAAGTATTCAATACTCAAAATACTGTTAAAATTAAGAGCTTAAAATTAAAAATAATACTTCTTTGCTATTTTTAATGATTAAGATTTTATGCAGATCTGATAAATGCAATCTGGACACTTTTGGTTTTAACTGCATTAAATTAAATTTAATTATGTTTTTTTTTCTTTTCGTGATCTTTTAACCGGCAAAGATCTGATTATAGTATGTGTATGCATCATCATTCACCCACAATCAATTAATGTGACATTCCGTTACTAAATAACATCTTCAATGTTACAAACATGCAACATTAGGCTATGCTTTCTATTATGACTAGTGTGTTATATTTACTTTTTCTTCTTTGACACTGCTGCACTTCGGTTTCTTAAGTAACAGGTCGTTTCAATTTAAATGTTCTTCCGTCAGTACCATCTGTAAGCAACACTAGGGTATATCAATAGCAGATCCATTAATTGCACTTTACCAATTCAATTTTATATAAGCTGTGTTATTAAGATGGATGAAGTTAATTTTATTTCGTCTGATCATGATACGATGAATAATAATGATTCTAGTTCACTATGATTCAGAAATATTTATGCTAATGTCACTGACATTTGAGTTCATCTATTCCTTGGTAAGGTCATTACCGAGGGTTATTCCAACCGCATCAATTTTCTTACTAATTTTCTATTTGAATGATCAGCTAGAGTATGGCACGAGTCTAAGTCATTGGAGCGGAATCAGTCATCATAAAAAACAATAAGAGTACATTTTAAAAATCGATCTTGCGAATAATTCATGAAATTTTCGGTGATAAAAATTTGATTGCATTTGAACAACCTGTAATGAAATTACATACTGTGCCAAGCTTACATAAGAAAGTGGGATAAGATAAAGGAGTAGAGGATTCGGCTTTAAAAAAATAATAGTAAGGGTTCATCATAATCATCATTTCATGTAGGTAACACAATCAATCGACCATGCACAACCTGGGGTCAGAGTTTTTTCGAAAATGCCTCTCGACCTCTGAGGTGGAATACTGGAAACAACTAAACAAAGTATGCTTCCCGTGGGAATCGAGTCCACGACCCCCGGGCCTACAGGCAAACCCCTTAACCACTGGACCACGGAGGCAGTTAGTGTTTATGTAAATGGGTAATAAGTGTGTATGTAATAAATATTTATGTAAATAAGTAACAAGTACACCATTAGAAACCCAATAATCCATATTTCTAATACAACATTTCATTGAAGGTACTTTAACTTAACCTTAAAAAATAAAGACCAAAAACAGGCGTATATAATCCATTCAAAATCTTTTAGACCACCAGTACTCGTGAAGCAGATCTCCGAAACTTCGAATAAATTAAGGGGTTGTAACAAAGCGAGTAGCCGCGTAGTTCCGGCGTTGATCGAACTTTTTGGTAATTGGACTAAATTTATGGTTGATTCTCATGAAGCTGTGCAATATTAAGGAATTAGCAACGATAACAAGGCACGTATCGCGTGTTTTGCCACTCAGATAAAGGGTAATCATATGGTTATATTGGATGATTAGTACGCTTGCCTAAATACCCTCTTAATACGGCTGTAAGCTTGAAGTCAGTGTATAATTACTTCAATTTTTTATGAGTTTTACAAATACTACTTCTTCTTATGTATGTGGCCGTTTTTTCTCTTAATTAAGTAATAAATAGTAATTCCTTGCTTCACATGCTTGCTTCCTTGCAATTCTCATGTGAATTAATTCTTATATGGCGTCTTATAATTATATTATATTTTAGATTCTACTTCTGGAGTTAATAGTTATGGCCATAGGTAGACAAAGTTGAAAGCCACTAAGTTACAATTTTAAATAAAGAAGAAGATGAAGAAGTAATATATAAAATAGGAAGATAGAATAACTTGTACCATACAAATATTTGGCGAGACTTGAATCACTGACACTTGAAATAAATTAAAAGTCCGATGAAATAAAACTGAAAAGTTGATGGCACAAACATCTCAATTATCAAATGGGGTGTAGCCAATGATAATGATTATAATTGTCGTTAAGGTAACAGTGTCAGTGGTAAACCATAGATAATGAGGTGTGCGGCAATCAAACGCAGTAGCTTAATGGGCGGTGGTGGTCGCATAACGAATGGGACAATCGGAGATAGTGTGCCGACGTCATGGAACCAATCAATGACGGTCTAATACTGGCTTGAAGCTATCTATGTTATTTTTTCTTTTTATTTGGCCGACCACTTCTTAACAGTAAAGTCCAAACAAAAAAAAATATGATTCTCATAAACATATATGTATTTTTGTAGGTATCTTTAAGAAATGAGCAATTTTTTTTTTATCAAGAATATTCTGGTGTGTGTTTTATTTTTTTTATGATTATTGAATTGTATTTAAAAAAAAATTAAAAATACAAAAAAAAAAAGAAATTTAGAACTAACATTTAAAAACAATTGAAACAACTTTAAATTAAACGTTTTAACAAAACAAATTCACTTTTCGTTCTCTTGTAGACCAACTTTTTACTGAAATCTAGTAGCAGTCATAAAACCAGTGGTATTTGAAGAATGAAATGAAATTAACATGGGTATAAAATAAAAGTTTGAAATTATTACGGTGCTTAATGTAAGTAGTAGCCGATGTACGGATCAATGTAATGACGGTGACGAATCAAACCTGCCCGTCAGAGCTATTACTTTAATGGATTTATAGCTTACAGCTACAGAACTTGAATTTACTGTATCTATTATTTGGCGCCAATTATTTGATGCATTTGATTTTTTAAATAAATTATGAACAAATTTCATAAATTTTATAAAGACATATTGGGAACTGAAATAATTGCTGAAATAAAATATTTATTTTTAGGTACCTAAAACGTCTTTATATTGCTGAAGCTACTTTTTATCAAATTACAAAAAGTGAACTCATGGAATAATTTAAGCGATCGGTATTTGTTAAGATGACAATTTAGCTTTACATATTAATTTTAAAGATGCTGCAAATAACAACTTAAATAAGACTAGACTCAGCGTCTGTGAGATTTCAGAGAAAAACTAATCTTAAATTTTACCTTAATCCGAACTTACGTCGTAAATGCGAAAACAAAATCTACTGCTTCGAGGTTGATCAAAAATAGTTGCGGTTTTCATATACTTTATTAATCGGATTGTAAAGCTAAAAATATATTTAGACCGCCAAACATCGGTTTCCTGAAAGTTACTGGCCTGCTAACATTTTTAATACTAAGTACATGCTACCAGTTCTTTCATTGTTCGCCATCCGGATGTGTTTTTCATGTACAGAATAGCTGACGCACTTTTTATTAGAATAGGCTGCCGTATGACCTTCCTGTCTACAGATAACTTGTCCAGAACTGCAAACTCAGAGAAAAGCTGTTACATTAAAGGGCCAAAACAAAAAACACACATCATCAAAACAAAAAACGCTGGCGCTAATCCAAACCTCATAACTTGTCTGATCACTACATTATATTTTTTAATTCAGTCTCAAAGCTATATGACTTTAATTATGCCATTACTTCCAATCCTCTTTAGACGGTTGACCAATTTCTCTTAAGCGCTGACTCGCAATGACTCAAATGGTAGCAGACACGCATGCGCAACGATTAATTCAAACCAATCAGGGGTTGATTACACGCATTATAAGCTTACCAATTAATGTATGCGGCTAGTTTGATCTTTAACACGAAAGGAATAAAAGTGGTATTAAATTGTGTTTATTATATGATTTGAAGGATGTTCCGTAATCTAGTAAGGTTTAGTTGAAAAGCATATTTTACACTGTGTTATTTTGCCTTTTGTTAATATTTGGTCCGTAATGGTAATGTATCAGAATGTTATAAAAATATTTACGTAACTACTTTAAAAATCAAAACTTGCTTTTATATATAGCTAAGTCCCAGTGGCATGGACAATTGGATAAAAATAAATATTAATATGGACAAATCACACATATTGAGTTGACAATAAAATAAGTTTGAAACGTATTTTATAGGAGCGCCCACAACTAAGGACAAATTTGACTTTCCAACTTGCTCTGACTGGGGATCAAACTCAAAACATGACCTTACATATATTGTAAATTAAGCTTTGGTATCTTCACTCACATCATTTAAATACAATAACCTTAAAGAAGTTATTAATTAAATGCTAGAAAGAATTTTCTTAGCAGTTTTTACAGTAGAGTTTGTAGAGCATTATTTAATAAGCATATCTGAGGATATGCTATAGTATATTCTAAGATATGCTACATGAAACGGAAGACATCAATCTATCTCTTTAATTGGTCAATTAAATATTGAGCTAGATTTGCAGAAGGGATCTGAGAGATGGACGTTCGTGCATAAGTTACCACTCACTTACATACTGAAATGCATGACCTCCCATTTCTTACTGTATATTTGCATAGCATTGATGTCTAATAAATTTTGCTTGCGAAAAGGGATAAAACTAGTTCTGTACTCATTTCTTATACTATAATACTTATGTACCACTCTTATTTCCACATGTTTACAAAAAATAAATGATTATATTTTCAATAAATTTTAAAATTAATATAAGCTGTTAAAGATATCAGACACTGAACCCTCTTTCATTATATACTTAATTAAAATTTACCTTTACCTACCGTTTTGGAATCCAGGGAAATAAAATCAAATAATGGCGTAAGCTACTATCCTACCTTAAATTTTGAACTAACCTACTATAGTTTTTATAGCGAATCCTACAGCTATTAAATAGATTGCGGTTAAGAATAGGACTAATACTGACACTTTGGTCAACATAATTGGAAGGACGCCCAACAGATTACTTCCGATCACGACATTCACAGCGTGATGTGCCCACACAAAATTAGCTAACCTACATTATTTGGCAAAATATTATTACGAACAATACGGACCTCCTGCCTTCAGCAGTCAACAATTTGTCACATATCAACCCCTATGGGACTATTTGGAGCAAATAAGATGTCAACTTGTGTGGCGCACCTCCTGGAATCACACCTTCCTGTATCACGCAGAGCAACAGACATAAGTTTTGACACAATTAGAGATAAAACGGAGATAAATATAATCAGGGCTTGACCACTTTGGACATCTAAAGTTACTCTTTAAGTCTTAAAAATAAAGACAGACAATTTTGAATCCTAAACGCAGGTAATAGATGTCATTGTACACTTGACGACTCTTGCAAAATTATTCGCAACAAAAACAATTTATCATCTATCCCCAAACAGCCTTTTGTATTATCTGATATACTTACTTTATTTTTTGCGATGTATTGTTTCTTGCTGTTTGACTTTTTCTTTTAAATCCGTTGGAGATGGAAGTGTAAATAAATTAAGTGAAAGAGGACGCCTTAGGTGGTTCTATCTAGTTTATCTTGATGTCGCTAGTCAGGGAGTTGAACCGTTAAATCCACCATGAACACGTTTTTGACGTTAGAGCTTACGATAGAGGGATTAAATAACCGAGATTGGCTGTAACCTGACGGAAGTAGTCTCAATTGAAATGCGAATTATTAGATTCATTCGCTTTCGATTTTAACCACAATCAAAAAGTTCCGATATCATTAACGAAATCGAAACCTACGATGCGTTTGTGAATGTCCTGCACACAATGCGACCGCACAAAAGCGGTCCAGAACACGCTATAAATGGTTCCAAATAAAAAGTAAAATCAGAGTAAAGGAAGTGCATGGCGGGCGGAAATGCAAACTCTCATTGTGCGAAACTTGCACGTGTTCCGGAACGTTTTGTGCACGCCCCTGCACTCGGCAGAGCCTGCAGACCTGGCCGTTGGAACTCATGCCTATTTTCAGAACCTGGTAACAGTACAACGAACTGAAAGAGTACCAAATAACTGATAATATATGCCGCCGCATTGACTGAACATTTGTTAGGACCAAAAATAATTGCTATTGCAAATAAATGTCTGTTTTATGTGAAGTATTTCACTACAAGAGATAATTAAATACACAATAATACGTAGAAATTTTGAGATTAATGCCGGTTGCGAGTTACGAGTATGTACAAACTATTAAAAATGAAAAAAAAATCTGGACAAAATCTACGACATATAGGAAACTTCCTACATATTCGCGAAAAGGAATTTCAATTTGACCAGTAGACCGTTGACCACAAAGCTACCACACAAAAAAATATACTTTCGAGGCGATATATCATGATCAACGCATCTTCTATTGCGTTTCTTGTACCTCAACCTTAACAGTACGATTTTTTGCGTACAAAAGTTCAATAAACGAAATAAAATACGAAATTTCGACAAAAAATCTGTTGGTCGCGCAGCAGGGTATGTTTGTGGCTTTGTCGCGCCCACCATCACAAAAGGCAAATAATAAGAGAACATTGCCTATGTGGCTGAAAGAAAAAATATCATCTAAATACATTCCTATTGATGTTTAAAAGCCGTGGATAAATGTGTATTGTTTGCAGCTAGAATGCAGTGGCGAATCGAAATCGTATTATCCCGGTGCAAAGTTTATGCGCGAAATTAGGAACAATCCGAAGAATTAAAAAAAAAGTTTTTTTTTCCATTAGTATTTTTTTTTATTTCCATGTTAATAAAGTATAGTAAAAATAAGAACAAAATATAGTTAAATTATTTTTTTTTCCAATAAACTTAGGATACATTGGTGTGAATTAGATATTTTATTAGGATTGAAATCTTTAACTAAGTGATAATTGAATTTAATGACATTATTTTTCCACATATTTACATACTTATAAATGTTTTTATTTTTACCATTCTTAAAAAAAACTGAAGGTACGCCGCCAATTCCATAAATAAATACGAAGGAATTACTCGTCGGCAATTCAAAGCAGTTTTCATACATATTTGCAGAGCGCTCTGGTACAAACACTTACAAAAACCACGTTCAGTTCCTCATAAGCAGTAAGTTGTTTACTCTTCGGCGGCAGCACTTTTTTTTTTAATTTTTTCATTCACAGCCTGGGCCCGTGGCTGAGTGTAATTCGACCTGATCGTATCTGGACACTTTTTGTCCTTGTGGTCAGAGACAGCTGTCCTATAAAGGCCGTGTTTGGTATATTGTTTATAGTCAAGCGCCATCATGTGACAATCCAGCAGATTTGGCAGCATGTGGGCTTATTTTTTTTTGTAGTAGTAAAATCTTTAGTGGCTTCATCAGTTCTTTCTATATTAAGATCACTGATGAAGTGCCTTGGGATTCTAAAACCTCTTATATTTATATATTGAAGGTTTTTTCGCATTCACTCGCAAATATAGTTACTACTTTGTGAGGCTGAATAACTTTACTCAAATCAAAACAAAACAAAAAATACTATGAATTTTTATACTTAGAATTTTTTTTATTTAAAAATACAAATCACATAATTTCAATCAAATTTATAAAGCTAATCGAACATGTCAGCGAAAAGGTTACGCTATTTTACGCAAATAGAAAAAATAACATAACTTATGAATAAAATCTTACTTAGCGGTACGAGATAAAGGCTTTAAGAGATAGAAAGGCAAACACATCGATTAAAACAAACAGGTCCTAAAAAGAGGCGTGCTGATTAATTTTGTAGGCGCGCCCGGTCAGCCCGGGAATCGAATTTGGCGATGCACATGTCAAAATTGACGCAAGTATCTCGCCCGTTGTGGAGTGACCATGGTTTCCTACATAACTGTTGAAATTCCTGCTAGAAAATGTTGTTTACAATTACTTATACAGTCAAAATAAGAATATTGAAAATTGACTTAGTATTAGGACTTTAAGACTTTGTGGTGGTGAATTTGTATTATTTTCGAGGAAGCCACATATTAAATGAAAAAATAAAACGAAAATATTTGTACTTTTTAAAAATCATAAGATACTTTCATGAAAAAACTCCAATAAGCTTCAACAAAATACTTTATTTTGCACACTACGTTTTGTCATAAAAGTACAAAGAGTATATAAAGTACATATATTTTATTTTAGTATTTTAAGTACAAAAAAGTTGAAGGTTTTTCACAATGACGTATTATTGGACGAAATAAATCAAGTTTTTGATACCTGCACTATACAAATAAAATACACACTGAACTCTACCATCTATTTGTCTTTTGTTTTTTTTAGAATTTATAATCTTTATTTTCGAAATAATTAAATATCACCTTTTGCAAATACCACCTTATCGTGGACACCCTACCTAACCGTTTAGCCGTTTAGAATTGCGTTATTAATATTTATCGTCACAGTTATAGACCAGTTTTTTTTTCTTTTCTTATTTGTTTAACAGCAAGGGGGGTACAGGTGCCGCCTTTGATATTTTGCCGAAATGTTCAGGATCGAATCAAAACCTATAACCCCAAAAATATGGCAAAGTTAAACACACCGCGAAATCCATATTAAATTTATGACCGTAAGGCCATAAAACTGAATTTGAAAACTTAATTTCATCTAAAATGAAGCAGAAACATGTTTTATTGTAAAACCGTGTTAGGAAGGTAAAAAATAAATTTTATGCGTTTATAAAACAGTATTTGAAACACTACAGAACCATCAAAGCTATTTATGTTTTAATAAAAATATTTACTATTAAAAAAAATTGTAAATTAATACCAACTCGTGTATATGTATTTCCCTTGGTCAGCCATTATTTATAAACGACTTAACCGATTAACAATAACACGATTTTTAAAATTTTTTTAGTCATGTTTTGTATAAGGCACTTACCATAAGGAAAATTAAGAAATTTACATAAAACTCACACTGCTTAAATTGCTAATTTGACCGTTCAAATACACTATGAGCAAAGACTATGAGTCTGAAATCGGGTTAGACGGGTAATATATTTCATAAGTTTTACGTACTTTAATAATGTGGGTATCTATATATATGTAATATTATATCCTTAATCTCCTCAACGAATCCGATCTTCTATTATGCAGTCATTAAAGTAATTCAATTTATTCCTACACCGCAAGATTTTGTTCGATCACCTCCTGATTTTATGACGCCAATCAAACCATTAGCCCTATTAAAGGTCATTATGCCTATTATTATCAAGCCAGAGATCGGAAGACCATGTCTTGAATAGTAATATACATGCCAGTAACAATTTACAAGTTAGGTAGATGGAAATTCTAATTAAAGGAACTTCCATTTTTATAATCAGCCGCCTGCCTAATGTCTACCCTCTTTGAGAACGCTGCTGTTGGTGACATCGGCCACAAGTTGGACAGAGTTACAAGATATGTGAGACCTCTGTTTATCATTTATTCACCATTTACGAAATACACGTGAGAAGAAATGGAGAGGAACTGTTTCTATATAAATAGAATTGCGGTTAAATCGCCATGTAAGTAAGTATTTTCATGGGCAATATGCTCAGTATAAAAATGTCGCAGAAATTTAATTAAGTCAGCCATAATCGCGTCAATCATGCATCACCATGGACCCTACAAAATAATCACAATATATTGTATCAACTCATCATCATCATCATCATCATCACCAATTTGAGTAGGCGTCACGGTCAATCGACCAAGCACACCCTGGTGGTTCCTTTAACGACTACCAGATGGCAGCCGGGACCAACGGCTTAACGTAGTAACCTTCCGAAGCACGGAATCATCTTTATTATCAGACAATAGGTGATTCAAGCCTGCAATGTCCTAACCAAACTAGAAACAACTAAACAAAGTATGCTTACCGTGGGAATCGAACCCACGACCCCTGGGTCTACAGGCAAATGCCTTAACCACTGGACCACAGAGGCAGTTCGATTGCATCAACTTGAATAATTTGTATGTTAATGGTACAATAAAATGTATATCTATCTAACAAGACATCAATTGCAAACAGTTCTAGTTAACTGCTACTTTGACAACGACCATCTCGATTATATCTAGTTTTCACAACCTTGAGGTACCTATTTAATTACTGATTATTTGTATATGAGGTATTTAACATCTGGTCTTCGACACTTCTTTTTGCGAATTTCTAAGGCTTCATAGGCCGCATGTGTAACACCATGTCTCTGCGAATCGAGATTGAAAACTTTTTCTTGTTTCCATTATACCACATGTTTCCTTAAACCTTCATAATCATTACTCAATCTTGAATAAATTGGATTCGCGTTGCGGGCTAGTTTTAAAACCGTTTTAAATTAAAAACCTTTAAGTAGCATATGCGAGCTTCAGCATTTTAATGAGTGTAGTCAAGTTGATAACACGTGCGTGATATAACGGCGTACCGTCGTTCAAGATTTCATTTTGTGATAATCATTGACCAGGCGAGAATCGCCAACCTTCACATAATAACTGAGAGCTACTTAATTGGAACCTCCTCATTGATTTGTTAATGGTATCGTTAATTTTTATTCTCAGCCAGACACTTGCAGCCGCAAAAAATAATCTGATATGAAGAGTTAATTGTTTCTTGATAACACACGTTCATATTTGCTCAGCCTGTAATCTATAAATTCCAAGCATATGAAAAGTTGCAAATAGATTCAGTATAAAGATATAGATCAGCTGTATAGATCAGAAGTAATCAGAATCCAGCTACTTAAATTAGGATATGGCAGCGACGGATTAAGATACTGAAACTTTTTGAAGAAAATTTATGTACTGATTCGATTTTATCAAACTTACATTACTGATATCGCAATAATCGGGTTTGGCAATAGATGACATCGAAAAATACAAAACTAATAATAAATCAGATGGAAAAGGACAAAGAGTCTCTTAGCGTACAACAATACATTAACAATAATAGAAATAGAAAATACACTAGGTATTAAAAACTATTCTTAAAGATTAAAAAAAAAATATAATTATAGTAGTGACCAAAATCCCAAAGTCAAATGATACGATACAATATTTTATAATGTTGAACGTTTAAATCCCTAATTAAGACGTTGGTGTCCGTATAATAAGTGATTCCGTTTAGAAATACAACCAAAATATACGGCTCCTCGGCTGGAAATACAAAGCGACCGAATAGGCGAGCCCACAATTTATTTGGCTTAAACCTTTTAAAACTACGATAGACTCTATAATGGTTGTTGATTGGTCCTAACCGGCGGGTTGAATCAGAAAGCGCGGTCACAACTCAGACGGATTTGCATTTAGTTTGTAAATGAAGCGTTATTATACACTAATGAGGTGTTAGGGAATTAATCCGTGAGATCTTCACAGAGATAATGGAGATTTTAACGATAAAGTCATGATAACACAGCACGGATGCCATTCATGTGACATTAACATGTGGCTTCCTATTTGAAGATTCCATTTAAATCTTCGTGTAGTTGAATTTATATGAATTGCAGAGACCTAATAAAAGTTAGAAATATCAACCTGTGAATGATCGTCTAGTAAATTTAAGGTTAAAGAACCTTTAAACGCTTTTCCGTTTCCATCGATCAAAATACGAAAACTTGATTTGTTATTTATTTTCTTTTTGTAATATCATTACATATTAAGGTAAGTATAATTATGAAAAATAACTGAAATCTCGATAAACATATTTTAATTGTATCAGATAATCAACATCCTGCCATCCCTATCAATGATATATTGCTTCCCTAGATTTCACATGCAAGCCTACATTAAAACATATCAATGTGTTCATGATTGTAGGTTTATTACCTGTGAAAGTAATAAATGTGACTATATTCATGGCGACTGGAAGCGAATCAATCGAATCAATCGTAATAGCAGACGATCGCTAACAAGAGGCACGTGATCATTAGCCCAATCACATACAAAGGCTAGAAGAAGCCGAGCGTAGTTCGGTTTTTGTTTTAGTCTCTTTGCACCCAATGGTTTCATCAAACTCTAATACGTTAACAATATTTGGCCCTTTAAATATAGTTATTTCTATTTTGAACTTTGTTTTCACCAGATTTTGCTTTGATATTATATTAATTATAATTGCTAGCTACTTTAAAATGATCCTTTAGAAAATTTGTACAAACATGAGAATAAATTTTCTTGTTTTTTTATTAATATATATATATATTAAGTATTTCAATGTCCAGCGATTGACCACGACCCCACTTGATATTAAATGTATCTAGTTAAAAAAAATCAAGATCTTGCGTTTTGCAATTTGACAAAAGAAATTTTGTCTCTACATATGTCTTAAGTACGCATTGGACTCTACCATTGACACAAATTTACACAATCTTAGAAATGATTTAATTTTTGCTATTTATGTTTCAGCATTTTCCACGGCAGATTTATCGTAAAACCTATAACCTAACTTTCGTATAACTACATATTTGGATTTCAGTCATATATTTTATTTGCGGAAATTGCTAAATAAAGAATATCTTTTTAATGACGCTTTTCTTAAAACATTTCAAAATTTATAATTTAGAGTTTAAAATCTAAGTTCTAATTAGACATATCTAACAAGATAAATAAAATAAAACTACTTATAAATAAAATATGTCCCACAAATCGTCACTTTTTAATTATTTGGTACTAACAGAAGTCCACCAGAATATCACCGGTCCGATCAATATGGTTATCTTCCCTAATGGGCCCACGATGACTTTCTATAAATTAATAACAACAATCGCCGTGCTCCGATGATTGGGCTGGCTTAATGAGGAAGCCATCTTCGTCTTCTTGACGAATATGTTTTTATTAACTACCGACAAATTCGGTTTTGTTTTATTTTTTCGATTCTGTGTTAATATTCACTGCCTGTTATAATGATCATTTTATGTTGAATTCAAAATTGAGTAAGGTTTTTTTTTATACCTAATTCAAAATACAATGGTCTATATATTTACAGTATTAAGCAATATATGCAGAATGTTTATGGCAAAATATTTTATGTAACTATCTATGTATATTTAGAGGTCTTAGGTTACTAAAGTTTAATGAATAGTCTATTTTTGTAAAGTAGCAAATTTTGTCTCGATAAATTTACTGAATGGTGAAATATATACACCACACCAACTCTACTAATAGAGTCAAAATAATGTGCAGTTTATGTATATAGTTATTCTATTTAAATCTTGAGAAGCAAATAAAAAAAAAGTTTAATCAACCCAACATCTCATATCAAAATTATT
This sequence comes from Apomyelois bistriatella, assembly GCA_947044815.1. Lineage (NCBI taxonomy): Eukaryota > Metazoa > Arthropoda > Insecta > Lepidoptera > Pyralidae > Apomyelois > Apomyelois bistriatella. The sequence continues at coordinate 9,549,374 of OX345693.1, forward strand.
ATTTTTATAGGTCAACTTGTACAGCGTCCAAAAAGTTACGCAACTGCACTAAAAGTGAGTAGCGAAAACCATCCAATTATTCATTTATATGTGCCTATAATTATGGGAAATACATCGGCAACGGTTTTTAGTACTTTTTCTTTGTTACAATGAAACTGCGTGTGTAAATCATGGTTATAAAAAGGTTTCGTTATGGCAATTTATACAGTTTAATATGACTATTTTTGTATGCTCTCCGCAATAAATATTTTACAACAGAACGATGGTTTTATTGCCATTATTGCAGTGTTACTTCCTTCAGTAAATCAGTGCAGTCGGTAGTGCCGGAAAGAATTTGTTATGCACTTATATATTATTTCAAAGAATATGATTAAATTTGTGTGTCTAGATGAAGTTTTTTTTTTGAAAACCTAAACCATTTTCCATATATAAAACACACAAGCTACTTTTTATCCCAAACATTACACGAGAGTGAAGTCCCGGTCGAAACTAAGTATGATAATAAAAGTATTATCTGGAACAATAACAGAATAAGGAGGGGAAAAAAAGAAATCTTACATCATAACGAGATTCGAATCGACTTCATTGTAAGTATTCTTTTTCATTTTAGTGGCCAGTCAGCTGGTGGACGAACAAGTTGAACTAACGTCCTTTCAAAAGTGCTGTGTCAAAGGCTTACGCCGCCCTGCGCACGCTCAAAGCCACTTCACACATCTGGTAGTCTCATTGTAATGTTTATTTATAATGTCTGAAACACAATGAATGACACTCGACGTGCAAATTGTCATCTAGTGAAGGGCCTAACGCTTTATTGACAATGGCTCACGCCTCGAAATTTCCGTGTAATTCTTTCTTTTATCTTTTCTTACCATTGTGGCTGAAGTTGGCCATTTATTCCCCATTATTGTTTCTTCACCAAGGGGAGTAGCATACGGAGGCGTTATGTTTGCTTTGATACCTCTCTGATTTTATAATATTGGATGACACTTGCAGAAATGACAAAGGATTTTCAACCTTCATATATTCACAAAAGACTGTACATTTCGATAATATGATAGATGGATTTAGGTTGTTTTTGTAATTGGCAAGGATGTAAATTGTGAATGAATAGGTTTTGTCGCGTGACAAGTGGAACATTTATTATGAAAGTACTATTAGCACAATATAGCGCCATTGCTTGTTCCATACAATCATTATTCGCTCAGTATCCCATGCATTTGCTCTCATGTTCTTCAAAGGTGAAGCTTCTTAAAGGATAAAAGTAGAAATTAACGTTGTAATATTTATCCGAAGCTGAACATTTTTGTGGGGAACAATTACTTTGGCTGGATTGGGGCGATAACTTCTACCGTCTTCATAAATTGCATGGCAACGTGCTCCAGTTTAATTATTATGGGGAAGGAAAATTAAACTTAAGGTATTAAACCTAATAATTACACAATCTTCTCCTTATTTATTTTATTAAAATCAGGAATCATGTTGTTAAGCTATAAGGGAAAGCAAACTGCTTAAATCTGGTGTTAAATAACATGTTAGTAAATCCCGCAACTGCCAAAGTTCAGTTTTTACTATCTTTCTTAAATTTGAGTATTTTCAGACACACTTATTGTGTATTACTATCATTACTAGACTATTGATATAATTACATTCTTAACTATCATATTGATGTAGATAATCCAGTAATGTATTTTAGGAAAACAAGGATTCGAATATTAATGAATCCACTACATATGCTAGAGGAGAAACTAGAAAACTACAACATATTTTTACAATATGTGAAAAAAAATACCTTGAATAACCTAACTTTGAACAATTTTTGAAATAAAATCGCCGCATTGTATCTATAGATTTTAAAATTTTAAATTTGTGTCACAATTGATAAGTTTAAATTACAAATATCTACGGCCATTGGAAAAGTCGTGGAATGTATTTTAGTTCCAATGGTACAATTGTACGGCACATTGAAAACAATTTCTGTTGTATAAATGTATATTTTGTATTGATTTACAGTCGTGACTGAAGAATGAAAGTGTCCTAGAAAAAAATATCTTTAATATAAGAATTATCACCGTGACAAGATCCAAGACATCAAAAAGATGCATTGCGTACTTGTTCGGAGCTTTGAGAAATAAAGTTTAAATTTTCTATATAAATTTTTTTTAAAACAATACATATTTATTATAGCTATCAGGTAGTAGGTATTGTAAGTTGAATTATGTTTGTTATTGGCTTTACATCAGCTGACATATCTCTTGGTTTGAAGAGCTCATGTTAACACACACTAGTGGTAAACCAACCAAATTATGGTCACGCTCACTTGGATAACTATCTTTACAATTAACAGTTTAGACTAGTGCCTCAGGATGCTTCATCTAAAGGTATCGCAAGGGTTGTGTGTGTGTAAACTATAATAGGTGTGAGGCATGCTGGGACTAACAGTCGTGGACGAGCGCCGGCTGGCAGTAGTTTGCAAATTGAATGGTAAAAGCACGCAAAGTAAAAGTATGATTCTGAACAAGTACCTGACATCTATTGCCTATCATTGAATAGTTTTAAGCACAGAATTCGAAGATTAACTTCCTGATATAATATATATAAATAAGTGTATATTTTGTGATCTTATATATGTATTTATGTATAATTGTATATTATTATACATATTTATGTGTGTACCTATATTCTGTGATTTTATTTCAATATTATATATATTTTATGTATTTGTGCTCTTTTGTTATTTGTTTATTATTTGTCTCTTTTATTTTTATTATTCAAAATTGTTGAAATTTTGATGCAAGTGACTACTACTTATAACTCGCTAGTGTCATATAGTGTTTCGTCCAATCAATTTTTTTTTTTTAAGTTTGTTTGTCAGTCATTGTTTGTATTTTATCAAAGTCATATTGTTAGAAAAATATGTTTCTGTTTCTTGTTGATACTCATTAGCATGCTGTGTGCACTGTCTGCTTGGTTCTACAACCAGCCATTGTAAGTTTATTGTGAAATATTTTGAAATGTATTAGTTTTAAAACTGTTTTGTGCACCAATAAATAAATAAATAAATAAATAAAAGTAACTCAGTATGTATTTGTAACTGTAACTACACTATAGGTTATTTAATAGATTATTTAATAGACTATAGGATCTATTAAATGACCTTAATTTCGCGTTAGTTCTAGAGAAACATAATCATAGAGCTAAATGGTCATATTTTATCCATTAATACACCTAAGTCACTACTTCCAGTAACTATGTATTCTAATAAGATATAATCGTGTTATCAGTACAAATTTCCAAGTAACACTTCCTCAGTCGTGGTCATATCTTGGGTCAATATTGATGGAGCGTGGGTGTGAGTCGATTTAAATGCAATCAATATCAAGTATCAACTTGACGGCCGGTGCTTACGCGTGCTGTTCCGATGATTGTGTGATAATCGTTTACCTACCACGTTTTAAAATATTTTTATTAAATCGACTACGCGTTAGCTACCGTCGTTTTTGTTCACTTAAAGTTTCTTTTTTTGACGTGACAACGTCTTAAATTAGGTTGCGGCTGGGAGTCACTTATGAAAAAGTGTAACGCTCGGTAACGTTACGATGAGTCACCGAACGAGAGAGAGGCCCGCCGAATGCCTTGTCACGTAAAATCTTCGCCCGTAAAACCGACTTTACAGGCAACCATTTTTTTTATATTGACGTATCGATAGTTATCTCAGACATTCGTTTCTTGTTCTGTATAAATGTAGTCGGCATTTCAGTGCCAATAATTTAGTGTTTTGTTTCCGAATTTTTTTCAGACATAAGACGTGCTCTGGTGCATATAGAAGAATTTGCTACAGTTGATGCGTTTCTCAAACGTGTTAATAACAGCTGCTTAACTTTTAGACTTTTAAAACTGTCGTTCATTTTGCAATTTCCAATCACCTAAAATTGTCTACAGCTAGATATAAAGCTGAAATAAATAAAAAATGTTAATCTGTTTTAATTAAGAAAATATAGTTTTTTTTTTTAAGTTTATTGAGCCATTATCGACAATAGGTTCGAAAATGTAGTTTTGTCCTACTGTGTTTTTTTCTTTGATGTATGTTGGGGAAAGTAGTTGTTCAGTATTATAACGGCTGAGTCAATGGCTAGTTTCAAGATGTAATATTTTCATTTGATATAATAATTTTAGTATCACAAGTGTTATCAGTATCATGGTTACCTACATAACTATATTGATAAGTCTGCTTGAAAATTGTTCCAATAGGCCAAAAAAATGACCCTGACCTTTTATCGTATGTCATGCCCTTGTTCAAACATTTTATTAAAAAATTAAATGTATAAACCCATAGAGTACCTACTTAGATAGTTTTTTTACTGCATTGCTTTTATGACTATGAAGGATAAGTGTTCATTAATTTCATTTATAGCTGATGTCCTCTGTAAGTACAATAAAAATACATACAAAAAAAATATAATTGTTTGATATTAATTGTACATTGTGCAGAAAAGGTTAAATAAATAAATAGAAAAGGGAATTTTTGGCATTGCTTGTTTATTAAAATATAAAATAATATGTAATTTAATTTAAACAAATATAAAGAATTCTGTAACCGATGGTAAAACTGATGTAACACATTCTTTTAATTAAAATAAACTTTGTAACAAAATTTAAACAGTCTTAAAAAGAAACAAAAATCGAGAAAAAAAACTGCTTCCTATTTCTTCAGCTCAAGGTACAAAGAAACAAAATGACAATACCAAACTCGTAGAATGCAAGAGATGTAATCTCCAGAATGTTTACATACTTTACAAATGCGCAAAACCAGTAATTACAACAATAGACTAAAAAGCACTTTTTGTATTATCTATATATATAAAAATCAATTGCTGTTCGTTAGTCTCGCTAAAACTTGAGAATGGCTGGACCGATTTGGCTAATTATGATATTTGTGGAAGTTCAGGGAAGGTTTAAACGGTGAGTAAAGTGCAGGTTCAGGCGGTACGGAGTTCGCCGGGACAGCTAGTCCTTGATAAAAACACGTGACTATCACAAAGAAGATGCCGTATCTAACAATAGATCTAAAAAGCAGCACTTGTAAGCTATTCTATAAATAGCCTCTGGAGACTAAATTGCTAAAGGTTAAACAGTTTAGTTGCGCAATAGATGCCATTACAGAAGCCACTTATAAATAATATCCTTTAAAAAAATCTTCCACAACATTCCACTTTCTCCCAAGGATTTATGAACGAAAATCGTTTGAGAAAGGCATGTCGTTACGAATGGTCTGTTATAGCTGCACTAGTCTTGAATTAATCTCAATTTGTGAGCCGCGTCTTGTCACGGTGTTTGTATAATGAAATGGAGCAAGTCTGTATCATTCATTAGTGTCGGACACTTCTATACAGTTAATTGTTTGAACTTGGTCGAAGTGCCGTTTAACATCGTCTCGGCTAATCAAGGCTCGGTTAACTACATCCGCTGGGCAAGTGGTCGATGACTCTTCAGATGATGCAATTGTCTCGGGTTCAAAATGTTAGCGAAGAATCGCGTCTTCAATTGTACTTCCGATTTGGAGTCAAGGATAGTCAATGGAGTTGAACTTGAGCGAATTGAGTTGCAATTTATTTGAATATTAGTCATGTGGTAGATGGACATATTGCTCATGTATTTGTCGTTCTTCGTGACATAACAATGGAAGGAAGTTGGTGATTGGTTATTTATTCTATTATATCTATGTTCATTTGATTACATCTTAGTATCTAATGATACAGCTTTCAGCAGCGACTTCTTTGCCAAAATTTATTGACTTGTGACTTTGAAATTGAAAATTTAAAAAAAATATGTATTAATTAACATACCTACATTACTCACATGTTGTATTGTATATCGAACCAATGCAAATTGCTGGAAATATCTTCAAAATGTAATTCTAAAATGTAACAAATTAAAAATTAAATCGACAAAAAGTTTCCCCATCACTAGTCCAAATACAGGTCCATCCAGCAGCTCGCCGCATCAAATAAAGCACGCGGCCATTCCAATTCATTCACGATTATTATTATTCCGTATTGCGCCTGCGCGCGCCACTTCCAACGACATCGATACGACACGTGAATTGACACGATTTTTTTCCCATCACTAAAATTTCGAAGAACACGTATTGCTGTCCGTTTAGTTTTTACTTTTATATTTCATTTCACAATAATAATGATGGCGCTTAATATTATGGTACTAATTGGTTTCATAGTTTTTATTCAACAGTTTTATGTCAACTTTACACTAATAGTGTAAGCTATATGTATGCTTATTTTAACGCAAACTTAAAACTTTCTGATGTTAGATAGATGTTTGAGTTTTCTACAGGTTTCAACGCATACATGTACCGTGTAAAATCAAATAATTGTATTTTGTATTTATCGGAACAACTAATTAATATCATTAAGACAAGACAAGCGAAAATTCTTTATTGCACCAGTAAAAATATACATAAGGAAATCACAAACATAAATAATACAATAGGCGGCCTTATCACTAATGCAATTTCTTCCAGACAACCTAAATATAAAGTGATTGTTGACAAAAGAAAAAAATTAAATGTGATGTTAGCCTACATATAGCCGGCGTTTTACTACAGACAAAACTTAACTGTACATTATATTTAAAAATGCAGGAAAGAGTAATTCAGTGTCATTGCAGATACTCAGTCGTGGATCGCAAAAGAGCATATCCTTGCTGAGAAACATTTATGATATTTCCCGTAATTACCGTAACAGTATATGGTCCATTTTAATTAATTGATCGAATTTACGACAGTCCCGTTGCTTCAGTCCCGAATCAGACATATAATATGTCTCTTCTTGTATTGTTTTTTTAAGTATGGCATCAGCAGTTAACCTTACAGGTCAAATTATTAACCATTTTTCTACTTAAAAAGCTTTCACAGAATAAATTATTACTTCAAATATTTTTTCTTATGAAAACAATTTATGAAATTGATACCAAAATAAGCTACTGTAAGTCTTGTTAAAATCTCATATTTTTAGTTAATAAGCTTCCGCGTAGCACAGGTATAAACGTCCGAGAAAAACTTTATTTCCTTCTTAAAAATCAACTTTTTATTTTTCTTTGTAAAGTACGCTTACTAAAATTAGCCATGTAATAAGCAAAATTGGCCGTCGTTTTGGGCTAAGTTTTTTGTAAAGGAGACAAGTGAATACCACTTATTTTTAAAGTTTATCGATTTTAACCGAATAGAATATCCAGTCATTATTCAATATCACACTGTAGGATATTTATTAAAAAACTATAAATCAACCTTAAGTACTTTTTGTCGAAAGACAAATCATAGAAATTTCGTTGACTATAACTGCTGACCTATTTATTATAAAATTTTGAAGGTATTATCGAAGCTCTATATCTCGACGAATTAACTGTTACGTTTTTTTGTAAAGACACCGAAGTCTCCTATAAAATTACCTGCTTTTGTGAATTTTTCTTAAAAGAAACAACATTGCATTTTGTCAGAAGACAGTTACAATTTTGGCCGTTATAATTGTATAGAATTTCTTTGTGATGTGCAAGCATCGAGGAAGAATAGAAGTGTAATGGAGACGCGCAAGAATAAAAACAAAATCCATTTGTATTTCTAGCTATATTTGATATTTCTTGTTTAAGAATAGCATAGCAATAGATTAATTATGTATTACTCGCTGTTCCCCGCGGCTTCGCCCCGCGTGGGATTCTGTTATATCGCGCCCAAAAGTAGCTTATGTTTGACCTCAGGTCGTTAACTACATCCCTACCAAATTTCATCACAATCGGTCCAGCAGATTAGCCGTGAAGAGGTGACAGACAGACAGACAGACTTTCGCATTTATAATATTAGTATGGATTCTGATGATAGCCAAATGCTTGAAGTTAACTTTCTTAAAAAATATGTTGGGTGTGATCTATAAAAAGGGATCAGCCACCGGACATAAAAGTGTAAAACCAGAGTCACGGAAAAATACAAATCATTTTATTAAGAATCTGGAAACAACGAGGCTTTTCAGATCATGTTTATGATTGAAGCAGTCTTATGTGCCGTCATTTAAAAAAACATTAACTCTACTCCACGATTTGTATTCCAACAACCTCGTACCTGACCCAACCTTTGCACGGAGCGCTGAGAAAATCTTCGAAAACGTAATCTATAATCCGTCGGCAACACGTGCATACAGCTATTATTGATTTTGCCGTTTTTTGTGCAAGATTGCATGCTTCTCCCTGGTTGACGTTGAAAAAACACCTACTAAGACGTCCTGTGAATGGGCCTTATTATAAGCTTGCGCAATGACATTTCAGTTTTTGTGGAAGGTCCGTTGTCGCGTGGCATCTACGGGGGAATGTGAAGGTTTCATATGTTCCCACACAGCAAATGTTGTTCTGCGAGAAATACTGAATTCGTTTTTTAAATATTACATTGTTGTATAATTTATTTTGACATAATTTACGACTTGTAGATAGATTCAAGTAACATACACCTAGTTCTTTAGTTTTTTGTAGAGACTATGTATATTTGTCAGATATGTCATTATTACAGGTTAATGAAATAGTTATGTAGTTTTTTTTTTAATTGTTGTTATTAAATTTATTTGGCTTAAGGCTTTTTATGTCAGTACCTTTCACTTTTTGTTATCTAGTTAGGTAATTAATTAAATTTCTTAAATTTTGAATCTTTGACAACATACTTTAAAGTCTATGTTTTATTATGTTATTATAGTGTAAACCATCACTTTAACTTCGTTTTGATTATATGAAATAAACGCTTATTTTTAAGATAACTAAAGTCTTTGAATTTATGCCTATTATTACTACTTTAGTGGGCCAACTTGGGTAGGGTTTCGTACCCCTGTTACTAAAACTCCGCTGTCAGCCCGTCTACCGTGATATAGATAGACTTGAAATTTTCACAAACGATGCATTTCTGTTGCCACTATTACATTAAAAACAGAATAAAATCAATATTGTAGTGGGACTCCCATACAACAAACGTGATTTTTTTGCCATTTTGTATAAATAATGGCACGGAACTATTCGTTTAGGAGTCAGTCTCGCACTTGGTTATATTATTTTAAATTCCAGTAGTGGCAGGGAACGTTACCATTGAAACGTTAATATTTATACGGATGTCAATAAAGACATGACTTTCGACCCTTCGGCTCTCCAGGAAAAAGGGTTTTAGATTACACTGTAGTAAGTTGGTTACCCTTTTATGAAAAAAAAAATCTGTAAATATTGGAAGTGAATACGTTAGTAACATTTCACTTTCGTTTTGTAACCTGTCAACAGTCGAGTAACTTGAGCTAATTAGAATTATAATAACATTCTCTTGTCAATTTAATTGTATTCAAAATGTAATTATTTTTTGTAATTAAAAATTAAGGGTACTTTATCTTATCTTGTTTGGAGTCTTAATCATAGGAAGCACGTCGAACCTTTGAGTCATTTGTACTTACCCCATTCTTTACTCACCCACACCGGGATTTCTGAAGAAGGACTGCATAAGCTTCAGACCATAACATTCAGAACATCATTCCAAAGGGTACTTTATTTTAATGCTAAAGTTTTTAAGCGTTTTCATTATTTTCTTAAATAGGTATTAATTTAAAATTACACTATCAAAGTGTCGAGATACGTGAATAGACTCTGTTAGTTTCCTAATCAAAAACAAGAGGTCCAAAATAAACCACATTATATTATACAAAGGTGTCTGTATACACAGATAAGATAGAGCGATCTGTAAAAGAACAAGATTAGAGGCGGGGCGAATGTAAAAGAGCGATGATGTCAAAATATTTATTATATCGATGAATTTATTAAGTTTAAATCGACTGAGGTCGTGAGAAAGGTGTATTCTTTATTGAATTAGTATGAGAACGTCATATGTAATTCTATCGCTGGTAATGTTAACTGATTATATCGGTTTTTACGATTTGCTGTTAAAATAAATACGAGTACTGTACTATCTGGAACTGTGTCAGTAAAAGTTTCGGGTTGATAATTGATAAAAAGATTAAAGAAATTTTTTCACGATTGAAATTAGAAAGAGCTAGCTCTTGTTTACTTTAGTATTATCTGCAGAAAAAAATAACTGTCTCTTTTCATTTTTATTTTCTTTATTTAAAATAGCATAATATGTAAGTTTTTCTCGTATTATGACAAACCTAAACATATTATATCTATATAGTTTTTTTAGTCAAAAAGATACAGTTTGGTTTTAAAAATATTTTTTTGGGCGATCAGTATATTTTAATATTGATATGAAGGGAACTCACACAGACCAGTAGAGTCAAACCAAAGCCGACCTACAAGATTGATGGCATAATAAAATCACGTTTTTATAACTAACACATGATTACTTTATAATCTAAAATTTGACTTTTATCTTTAGAAAGCTTGTAGTAGATAAAGTGTCGTGGAGACACGATGGCACTGATTAGCCGAGCTTTTCGTTGGTGTCATACAACCTCAACGTCTAATTAAGACGTATAAATAAAAAGAAATTAGTTATAATAAACTTGAGTGTGGATTTAGAAATTTAACGATTAGTTTTAGGCGCCAGAATTTTAATAATATGCCAATGTTTTGTGTCAAAAATGTATTTTCTGGGCATATAACACAGTTTACGCACTATATTTGATCACTGTATTTCCTAACCTAATTAATAAGATTCATATGTTATTTCATGGCACTATGATTACCTACTTATATTTAAATGAATATAATTACCTTACTTAAAATGTAGCACCTCATAATAAAATATATGATAATATATTTCAATCTAGTGTTCAATCAATATTTCAAAATGTAAATATATAGTATATATCTAAATAACATTTTAAAAAATATCAAATGGCAGGATGCAGCAATAACAGATATCTAGAAAGATCGCTTAACAGTTAGACAGGAATGGTAGCAGTAAAAAATAGTAGTTTTACAGAACGAGATATTAATTTACTTAGCAGCATCCGCATCGAAATGAATGGACCCTTGCGTGAGAGATATCTGATTGGCCGTGGACATTGGCGTAGCTCAAACAACTGTCCTACAACTTTTTACAAGTACTGCAACGTCGTGTAAACTTACGTGCTTGTATGTCATTTTTATGACGTAATATGATTGCGATTGCATTGAGAACAAACTCTTGGAGGAAACTTAAGAAATGGCAGAGGCGACATTTCTCTTATTTAAGAACACGTATTTTTTATTTACGTTTTATTAAAGTGAACTTCAATTTTATAACCCTTTTATCCAACCGCGTCCAATAATTTAATGTCGTGTTTAAATACCATTTACTTTTATATTTTTAGGAAGCAAAATGACTCCATTAAATAACCACTTAAAACCAAATGAATTGATTAAGAGGGCAAGTACAATTAATTAAGTTGTCACTCAGGATACAATATCTACAACAATAAAAGTAATGTCGTAAAAATTTTACTATCCTACATTAAAAAATCTATATTTTATGTAAAGTGAAATGAAACTGATGATATTTTTAAACTCAAAGGTAGTAAATGTCAGAATAGTACTTTATAGACACCATTTTTTTGAGTTTGATCGTATTTTTTAGTAACCAAAAGCAAGAAAGTGTGTTTATCATAGATGTATCGAAGTCTACCTACTAGTTAGAAGTTCTTAGTTTTAAAAACTTCATCGTTCAATAATATGTAAATTTTATTCCCATACGTATATATAGCCCATATCTCTAAATAAAATAGAAAAACATTTGCTTTAATGATTATTTATTTTTCCATTTCCGATTCTAAAATTGTTTTTGTCTGCACTCTTTCTAACCTAACATTTTCATTAATTTTTTCCTTTTGTTATTTTTACTTACTATCTTCAGTGTGCTACTATACTACCTTTAGTATGTACTACCTTTAGCATTTTTTGAACTAGTGTGAACAAACCTGTACCTAATCACATTTTGCTTAATATCTTCCACCGACCATGACTAGGTTGCTTCTAAGAAAATAACCTATAATAAAAAAAATTAAAAATAAACTATTATACTTCTTCATAATACTGTGTCATAATGGTATCACAACGCAATGTCATTCAAAGATTTCCCGTGTGGAGAATCTCGAGTACCTACTGTTCTTTTTTTACGCTCCAATAAGAATTTGTTCCTGGTTGACTGGTGATGGCATGTCGTGGTTCTCCGTTGGTACATACCTCTCCATCATAAAATGTAAATTGTAACTTTATCACAACCATGAAACTTGGAACAATTACTAATAAAGGGTCGCTTTTTTGATCATTACAGATAATTCCCCAGTGAACCAGCGTTGACATAAAATTTGTCAATAAAGTTTATGTAAGTACATAACTACTTAGCTTTACTGTACCGAAGTGCATATTTACTAAGATCGGCACAAACAAAAAAAAACAAATCCTAAACGTTCCTCCAATTTAATAAAATAAAACATTGAATAAAAAAAAACACCCAAGGTTGGCTGGAAGAAATTGCATTAGCGATAATATACCTTTGTATAGTTTGTATTTTGTATCAACATGTATTATTTGTATGTAAATGGTACAATAAAGAGTATATCTATCTAACATTCAGTTTTGTGCATGGATAGTATGGGATATGGGATAGTATATGTATATATATTTAGTATGTATGTATATGGACTCGTAGAGATGTAAATGTTGTACATATACATATATTGTTCTTGTGGCTAATTCCCACAGGACGCTACATTACATCTAATACATAAACGACAACGACAAGTTATGTGATGAAGCCACTACCATTTAACTAAACTCTTACACTATACATATAACATTTAAAAAAATAAAATAAAGAACCTTTCGTTTTGAAAATGAAATTATAGAGGTATGGTCGCTTTTTAACCTTTCCTTCTTTTATATTCTGGCTGAATCGCAATGTCTGTAAATGGTATAATATTTGTAACTACTGAAGGTTTTATTGCCCTTTGAAATCTGGGAATTTATAAGGTTGGTCAAAACATGAACGGTTAACAGAACTTGTTCAGAAAATACAATTAATAAATACATTTCAATGAGCCTTTATTTTTTTATTTTATAAGTAAGTTTAATAATTGTAAGTAGAACACAGCAGGCAAATATTGAATTCTGTAAATATAGATGTTTGATTTGTTCATATTTAAATAGGTATATGCTTGTTCGCTGCCTTACTGCATTTAATTTTTTATTGGATCCAAATTACCTACAGTACCTACAACAAGTGTATACGTACAATACAGTGAGCTACAGTAAAAAGTATATCACTTTCCATATCCACATTTCCTGAGGTTAACTACTTTTAATACTTACACTTTATGCGGCCCACTGCACTTCGTCAAAAAACATTAAACCTACTTCGACACTTCTCACTTTCAATAGCCAATACAAAAAACATTTTTGATAGGATTACTATCGACGAATTGAGCATCAGTGCGAACAGGCTGTCGGCAGCTTTCAGCTCATGACTTCGAAGAAAGCGATCCCCATTGTTATGTCCGTTAAAGAGTGTCCTATTTCAGTTTTTATGGTGTTTCAATGTTACTTTAATTTATGGTCAGTCGTCTATATTTTGTAGATGTAAAACTCCGCGAGACGGCTAATTGTTTATAAAACTAATTAAATACAAAATATTTCAGAAATTACTCTTTAAATTGAGATATTCTTAAGGATAGGTTTATAATAATCAATAGTTTTTGGCAATAACATATCGATGTCATTTGTGAGACGGCTGTCTTTAGAATTAACAAAAGAAACAAACATACACGTGTATATTCAATTAAATGATATCAATTATTTAGCAATTGCTTTTATCAATCTACCGAGATCGCTTTACCGCCTAGAGGGCAGATTGCTATAGATATAAACTAAAAATGGTACAGAAATAAATTCTAATTTTCGCATAATCAATTTTGTTAGTGTCAGTTTTCATGATTATGTAGTAAAAAAATTTAAAACTAGGTACTGTTTTTTTCTTTGTTGTTTGTAAAAGTATGTGTTTGTGATGCTATTGCTTTCATATTCTGTATTATTAAAATTATTCTTTTATTAAATTGAAATATTTTAATTATATTTCTAAGTGTCCTGGCCAGTTCGTAAAAGTGTATAAAAATAACTGAATTGATTTAATCCAAATCTAAAGCTCCCAAGATCAATTCTCTGCAATGAAAGTCACTTAATTACGTTATCATAAATTGTGTTACTTCAATACACACTATAGTTTATGCATTGGGACCTCCATCATGTAAAACTAGTAGTTTTAAAACAATTACTCAACCCGTCGTAACAGTGGTCTAAGATTAACGTGTAACTACCGTGCAGTTTTAACTTGTACTTAGTTCATCCCACATTCTTTAGCGCTATTCCCGATGGACGTTAGGCTGTTATTAGGGTTCCCTGGTATTTTAAAAAATAGCTTTTGTTTGCAATATTTCTTAAAGCTGGGCAATCCCCCCCCCCCACTCCCCTCCTGTCATCTACACGTAAATAACTCCAGTAAATAATGATAATTATAATAAATTACCCAATAACTCTTATATTTCTAGAGCAATAGTGTGGCCCATACGATCTTGTTAGGAGATGATATCTGGCAGGATAAGTCTCAATTCAGACAAAACGAAAACATAAGCAATTTAAAGGCTTGATCTTCATATAAATATGTAAAAGCAAAATATTTTGTATCTGCAATAGACGACTTAACAGAAAGTAAATAAAATTTACTATTAATTTGTTTATTGGTGATATTTTACATTGTGCATTTTTCATATTAAGCATGGATTTCAATAAAATGTTTAACTTATTAATCGAAGTGATAACTCTAGAAATAAATGTAAAACAAATCTATGAATTTTCCAGAAAACTAATGAAAGTAATAAGTATTAGAATTAAAAAGTCGATTGTGAGTACATATTATTTTGTTTAACAATCTTGTATTGGATTTAAACTATACAAATCTGAACCCTATTGATGCAGTACGATGCGCCCTTGTCTAGTTTATAATTAATCTTTATACAGCCTGTCGTTCTATCGCTAGAAATTTAATTTAATTTTACTCTGTTTACATATCAATTTATAAAATATTTTTATAGTTAGTTAATTATTCTAATAATTATAAAGTAAAATGTTATTGTTTCTCGTTATGTTATTATTTTTCATTTTTGTTATTACAATTGTGGATGTGATAGTCGTAGAAAATATTTCTTTTTGTACCTGATCCCTGAGTTTAAATTTAAAGATATTAAAATCGCCATATTTCACTTTAACTTTCAGATTTTTAATAGTAAATTAGGAATTATGTTTGATTAAATTTAATCAGAATGAAATGAAGAAAAAAATTGATTTAGACAAATCTTTACATGCACTTCTTGTCAGGAATTCTAAAATATCATTGATTTACCATATCGAACAGAAATTCTATCAAAACAATATCAACTTCATCAAATTGTCGACTTTAAATTTCGAATTCATGTTGACTGTCATTTGATTGTTAGTTTGAATTTCGATCGGACCACCGCGTAGAAAATAAGACATCAGGCAAATTGAATCAAATGGAAAACCGTGGAGGCATTAGGATCGTCTGCTGGCGTTTGAAGTGATCCGAATGCAGTCGATATTGTAACCATTAGGCGAGACGAAAGTACCCATGTACAGAGTGTTGTCATATTTCCATTTTATTTAATACTTTACGAAACTTCAAATAAACAATTTAAATACTTAGGTATACAAAAGCAATATCACATTAACAAATTGCTGCTACTAACTGCTTTTATAATCTTTATTTTTAAGTTCAATAATAACTTGGTCGGTCTTTTCATATCATCTAAAAAAAATTGAATATTAATAAGACAAAACGTCTATACTCTGTCTTTTTAAGCCATCTCGTAGATGTTTGAAAAAAAATACAGAAAATGTAAAATTGAAATTCTTATAATCGTCTAATTTATGATAATATTTAAAAATCCCACTTATATCCTGTGTTACGTCTATAAAACAATCTTTCATTACTTATTTGCCATCATACTTTGTTATAAACCAAAAAATAAATCAATGCTAAACCGAACTGTCTTTAAAGTTCAATCACAATCGCTAAGGCCACCCGTTACATCGTTTTCCCCGGTGGTCCAATCTTCAAGATGATTAAATTAGGATACGAACAGATATAACATGCGAAATGATATACAACAAACTGAGTCCGATTCCGCATAATGAAGCAATCAAATAGTTTCCATTGTAACTCGTTCGATATCGATGCATCGATCCAAACGCAAACATTTGCGTTTTGTTTCAGTTAGATTATTTAAGAAAAATTACCTGAATAAAAGTCATGTTCGAATTTATGATACAAAATTATTTAAACACGATGTATTTCTAGCAGATAGTGTAAGTGTTTTGACTCAAGAAAAACGTATTGATATCTTACAAAAGGTTCTAAGACTTTCAAGTTTGCGTTTAGTTACACCAGGCCCAGTCCAATGTTTTGCATACGATAATCCTGTTGGGATACTTACTACGCACAAAAAGTTGTTGCATTTTAAAATCCTTTTCGAAAGCAAACATTGACGTTTCGAGGGAAATTGAGCGGAAGACTTTTTGTCCGTTCATTTGTATGCTGGATTACGTTTGGATACATGCACTAAGCTGACACGTTAGCGGGAGCCTTCAGATGAAATTTTGACTGGACGTCGGAAAGTTGATTTAAGTCATCATCGATTTTGATTTACTCGATATCGGGACCGATATATTTTAATATCACCGTTCGACCGTCCATTTATCGATATTCAGAGACATTGTCAATATGGCGCCTTTGTTCGCACAAAAATTTATAAGTTAGACGTCCGTCTGTCCATTGTAAGGTATCCCGCTAAAGGGCCAGATACAATGCGAAGTATTTTATTCCGATCATATCCTGACGTGTGGTCAAAATGTGTCGAAGCGTTAAAGATTTATATCGATACGATTCTTTTAGGCTATTGGGTCATATTTTTGTTAGAAATCTCATAGGTATTGGTATTACTAAACAAACCGACAACTGCACGAATTGAACTAGGAAGCTTAGGCTTGGAATTTTACCCTTTGAATATGTAAATCTGAAAGGTGACTTTTTTTTATTGAATGTATGTATTAAAAATAAATCCCAATCGTTGAGTTAACACAAGATCTGAACTACTTTTCCGTAAGTTAATTGTAAGGTACCAAAGTCAGGTAAAAACTCACAAGAATCATAAGAACTACTATTAGTTGCGTGCCCTGTCTTTGCACGGATGGTTTCTTTGAACTGTGAAATACTTTCTTTTTCTTTAATAAAAATTGTAAGACAAAATCATACAGATGTCCTTATTTTTTATTAAAAAGACTACCTAATGAAAACTTCACAATTAGTATTATCTATATTATACGCGTCATTTCATTTTCTTTAAGTATACCTAACAAATGTTAATCTACGTCTCATGGCACTAAAGTATCGAAAATCATCCACTACATATAGCAACTACAAAACATGTAATAAAAATGCCTAAGAAATCAGCCGACTATACATAAAATAAATAGTGTATAGAGTTGCCACATTGCCTATATCTGCTGCCTATAAATAAATATAGTTTTGAAAATTAGACAGACTTTTAAGTATGGCCACTATATAAAAAAATATTATGGCCTCAAACAGCACATTAATATTAGTAAATTGTTTTTATTGTTAAGTTTAATAATTTAAAATGAGTATATGTCAAACAACATAGACCCTCCAATAGCGCTTATTAGATAATTTTACTGAGAATGCAACGAAGGTTGAGTTCAACATTGTTTCAAAAATTTTGTCTAATAGCGTTATTATTTATAATGTTTTTGTTAAAATGTATCCATGTTTATGAGTAAGACTTTTGTACTATCTCTAATCTGTGAATTTGGATGTTCGGTACCCGCCCCTTGTCGGTACCTTTCACTAGTTATTGTCACCAAGAGACACTAATTTTATTTATTAGCATCTTTTATTACCAAATGCATTGCGGAATAGTTGTACATTTTAGTGGTAGGTGGGCGGTGCTTTTGTACCGGCCATCGTGTGTCCAATCGATTTGTTTTAGAGATCCGCATTTCAAGGTGGACAGATAACAATGGTTTAAATTCTAAACAAATCTGACTTTATCTTTAATTTTAATTAAGGAGCTCGTTTCCCCTTGGGTCTGTATGCCTTTGTAACTTAGACGATCGTTAAGCAGTATGGGTCATGACCTTGACTTGGATTGGTCACCGCTACAAGTGCAGTTATAATGCTTCAAAAAGCATGTTAAGTTGATTTCAGCTACTACCGCCTGATGGCTTCATCTGACATGGGCGCTACACACTCGACTAGAATGAAATGTAGATAATATTTGTAAACTCAGTTAAATATTTGTCAATTTTGTCAAAACCTCTAAAATACAAATTGAAAGACAAATATTAGTCTCATTTGTTTAATTTGTCTGAATGGAAAAAAAACTAGCATTTTATTCAAAAAGAAGAAATTTTAAAGCATGTACTAAAATATGTCTTAAATTCTCTCACAGCTAATTAACGACAATATCAATGCGCAAAAAAACACACAAAAGTTAAAACAAATGTTTCGAGACTAATATTTCATTTGTATCTGCCATTGATAAGGTTTAGGACAATATTAAGTTTGCTTAGTTAATAAGGTTCTCACAGACTTGCGTGCTGAGGTAAGTATGTGTTTATCTGACGCACTTAATTAGAGTATTAATAATTAAGACCTTTAAATTCCTTGAAAACAAAACTGTGGCAAAATAACATTTTATTTTTGTTATAAACAAAATGATATGAGAGAAAGGTTAAAATGATTATCATCAACAGAACCGAAACAATATCTTGACTCTTTTTATGCAAATCGGTGAAGTCCTTAATGTGCTAATGAATTCTTTTTACTATGCACCTTTTGTTTTGCCCTTTTAAGAAGCCGAGAGAAAGCTACTTCACAGAAAAGAAGAAAAAAAAATGGACGCAGTTAATCACTTACGACTTGATGAAGATTCGATACTGTCTGATGGCATTGTACTCTTGATTATTTTTTGCAAGGTAGACAAAGCTTCGTTGTTAAAAGCGTGTAGCTCTGTCAAACTAACATTTCCTTTATGTAGCTTTTTTGATTTTCCAATCAGATTTTTTATGCAGAACTAAATATAACGTAGACTGTCTCTAAACATGTACATACCGGTTTATCGGTCACTAAATTTACTTCACAAATTGTGTACCTAATACTGAAAGAAAAATCTGTAATTTAATACTTATAAGAAAAAAAGTTTTTTTTTGTGGCGTAAATAAGTTCAAAGATAAACATTAAAAAACAATATAGGTTATACTAGTAACCATCATATACTTCTTGCTACAAAGTTTTAATGGCAATAACCAACCCAAAAAAGAAATATAAAATTTTGTGCATTCGTTCGAAATCAAACATGCCTTGAGTTTATTCAAATGACGATAACTTTTTTTTAATAAACCGATTTTGATGAAATGTACTTTAGATGTTTTTCGGAGTTAAAACAAAACAATTGGTGTAAGGTTTAAGCAAATCGGTTCAGTACTTTCGGAGATAAGCGTGATCATATATACAGACAGTCAGACAGATAAAAAATAAAAAAAAAATTTCATTCTATTACCTATTCATTTTAAATGTCCCTCTATCCATTTCATTCAAAATTACTAACTGTACAGACAAAATATATTTACTTTTTTATTATATGTATAGGTAGATATAGATAAAATTTAATAAATAAAAAAACTGCCTTAACCCCAGGTTAAGTCTGTAGATGTGATAATATAGGATACCAAAGGGTTCAATTGCGCTCGCCCAATAAGTCATAATAATTACCCATTCTTAGCTATAACATTTTAGCACCACCGCAAGCCGTATAATGATTTCCAATCAAGTTCTAGTGAAATACGTTAAATACCGAACCAGTCGTATCTCAAAGTCTACAAAGGTGATAATAAAATCATGAACCAACGACTATTCACACCTTGTACTTCGTCAATAAGTTGACGATAATGTACGCACCCTATTAAATCCATATCGTATGGTCAGTGACTAGCGACTTGTAACAGCCCTTAAAAATGTGACATACAGACATTTTGTGTAGTGAAATTTCTTATGAAGATAAAATGAAATATTTCATTTTTTTGAACATATAAAAAAATGCTGTATCATTTGCATGCTACACGATTCCGATATTACTATATAGATGATCCATTTGACATATTCTTAATTGTGAAAACTCGTAACTGCCAAGGTATTAAAATTATTTAATAATTAAGTAAATTTTCTTTACTTTTTTTATCTACTTGCGAAGTGCGTGGATACTGATTGTCTTTTGTAATAAATAGTAATATAGAACTATGAATAAGGGTTTTTAGATAAATTGGTAATTTAATTAGCCTTCAATAAATAATATGAGAAGCCATAGCTTTTCATGGCAGTAAATTAAGGTGAGTTGCATATATTTTTTTTAATAATATTTTCATCAAAC
This sequence comes from Apomyelois bistriatella, assembly GCA_947044815.1. NCBI lineage: Eukaryota > Metazoa > Arthropoda > Insecta > Lepidoptera > Pyralidae > Apomyelois > Apomyelois bistriatella. The sequence goes on from OX345693.1 coordinate 9,569,911, forward strand.
ATCATTGACGGATCTAGTCCACCGTATGTATAATTTTCTAACATCTGCCTAACCCGTGCATACGTAATCAAAATAAAAATATTATTTTAGTAGATTTATTCGATAGTGACCGGCAGATGTGTTGGCGCGCGCTCCTCACTCTCTATTTTTGTTGCTCCTCATTGTGTTTGGGCAGCCTAAAGGGTCAATATAGAATGGGCTTCCGTTTGGTATTTTCCTCATTCCTTGTTTAGTCTGTAAACATCTTAAATGTCTTCTGACAGACAAAATGTCAAAGTATTTTCTCTGATTTGTCTTTGTTGATGCCCAGGATGCAGTTTCAGCCTTTATTAAGTCAAGGTTGCCTGATCTCGATAGATAAAACTCCCTTTTAAATGTTCTTATAAATAAAAATACGAATTAATTTTATATTCACAAAAAATGTGTTTGAAGTTCGTCCGTATCTGTTTCATGCCTAAGTATTTTTGTTATAATAGTTAATACAAAACTAATAATTTTAAGCGGACCCTGGGCTTCAAAGCAGTCATCCGAGGCAGCAACTGGAAGGCGCTAAGACGAGACAGTTAATACAAAACTAATATGAACATTGCTTTTTTTTCTCCAAACAAACAAACTTTGTTTATTTTATGACTTCATCGTTGTAAATAACTGAACAAAAAGTATACAAATCATCCAATTATATCTGTATCACATAAGTATAAAAATTTAAAGGGATCACTAGTAAATCTCCTTCGCCGTTTCAGAAGTAAATCGATTTTATGGTAGCCGATATTTATCTCATTCGTCTTGAATCACGAATCATCCAGTTGATATAGTACTCGTTCCATTTATTTTACATGAAATTGTTTCTAGACTTTATAGTCAAGTCATTTTTCAAAAGGTTTTTAATAATAAAGAATTCGAAAAAAAATTGAATTTACGCAATACCATATGATATGGTTTTATACATTTGACATGAGAATCATTATGTCATCTAACATTTTTTTTTCTATTTTTAGATTAATTAAAAGTTTTTTTTTTGCAAATAAATTTGTATATAGGTACTTACTCTCATTTGGCTAATTATGGATATATTTTTGACAGGCGGTCGGTGTCCATTACTGATCGGATTAGCACTGTTTACTCCCGCGCATACGATGCCTGCACTGACACTAATTCTTTTTAATGTGTAAATTAATATCGATCAACCCGCCAACCATGAAATTCCTTATTCATAACGTCTAGAACAAACAAATGTAGTTAGAATCAGCTTGTTTTCTTACACACATATATCGTCTACGTAATACGGTAAATTCTAATAAAAGTAAAACATTTCGTCTGTCTCGCGCCGCTTCGTTATAAACAGTAACGAGGAACTTTTTCATTTTAATTCGCTGTTAATTAAGCGCCTTTTAACTTACGTTATCGGCCGTCTAGGTGTAAAGGACTAATTGATACTCGAAATAAATGGACTCCTTTCGATGGAACTAATAGCCGTGCGCTCGTGTGAACGCCGCATAATCAGCAGCTACTTTTCAGTTGTCGTCCTCGGATGATAATTCCTATCCAGCCAGCGCGAGAAGTGGTCGCACTAACGAAACCAGAGATTACCTTACAATCTCATTACTGGCCGGTATGAGACGTATTTAATACCACGATAAATACAACCATACATTTTAATTTTCATTCATGGTCTCGTTAATAACTAATTCGCGAGCAGCAACTCAATTTTATTTTAACTAGACTATATTTCAAAGTCATTGCCACCTTCGCTGCAATTTTGAGCAAACGGAACGAAAATAACCTTTACGAATGCTGGTGGCGTACTCGCTATAAAAGCGTCAATTGACAATCTGAGCCGCGCTGTTCGCTGCCGATAAAAAATATGAGGACCTCAGAGTGTTAAATAACACAAAAGGAGGCTCATATTTTCAAAATAATTACGTCAATAATTGGCACGCAAGCGCTGGGCAGAGAGTAACTCGTAGAAGTTCGTCTCATTATTCCGGTAAGAATTTTACCACCAACCGAGACATATTAATCGTTTTAACTATATCATAAGTTTACATTCGAAGGCTGAGAGTCTTTGTGTCAATTACATTGCAAAAATACAACTGTCTATTACTCATATCTCGTAGCTCATAGCGCTCATGCACTATACTTGTGTTTAAGTGAAAACCGTGTAGCTTCGAAGGACTAGAGTCGCACGGTTTATTTTTAAATTTGTAAAACATTGTATTACGAACCTCATTTGTTGCCTCCTGGTGACTGTAATGTTGTGCCGCGAATGCCATAGTATACGTGGGTCACAAGGTGAGGTGGTTAGCTATCCATTAAAGAGTTGGCTTATTAGATATTATCATATAGAAGGGTATTTCGTTACATCTCTGTAATTTCTTCTGCGGAGTATGGGCTGGTTCATTAATATTCCTGGGAAGGAAAGATATTATTTGCTTTAAATATTTTTTATGTCCTCAGAATAATTATTGGTTTTAACTATGCTGTAAAAAAAATTACTTGTTTAATTATGTTCTGGTTCTTTTAAAATTAGAACACTATGAGAATTTTTTTTAAGAATACTTTTTTTTTAGTTGGTTTTTTGTTTCTCCCAATGGTTGACTGGTAGAGAATGTTTTTAGCATCAAGTCCGCCAATTGTATAAGTATTTTGTACTTATGGAACAATAAAGTTTTAATAAATAAATAAATTACACAATAAATCATGTCACATTCGTATTTTTACCGATTTTTCAAAATCTGATGATGTATTTTTTTCGCAAACAATAAATCCTGCCATCAACTACAATGGTGATCATTCAGCAACAAAGTTTGTCTCTATGGGGCTATCATCGAAAATGTCCCATAGAATAAATTCACAAAGCGGCTGATACAATAGCGTTGGAACTGAATCGTATCAACAATCGCTGTCTTTAATGGATAAGCATTATTCCTCAAGGATGATATTCAACAAACAATTCCGATTAAAATCAGTTAAGGACATATAGTGATATGAAATATCTTGTGGTCAAAATAGCCAAACATTGCTGATTTCTGATAGTTTAAATCTTATGATAAAATCGCTTAAACCGACGAAGGTGTCAAAATATCACACAGGAGGTGTGTGGACAGTTTATTTTCTTTATGCAGATGTTGTTGATAAATAGTAGAATCGAGAAACGATAAAGCAAAGTTACTTATGTGCCAACGAATCTTCTTATGTCCATTTATTTGCAGATATTATTAAAATAAATTAATTACAAAATAAAAGTGTATTACATACTCATGTAATTTTTATTTTGTTTTTATTGTCAAACGAATTTAACGTTTATGTAAATATGAATTTTACCTATATTCTTTGTTTCTAGTTATAATTGTTATAAACGATATTTTTACTATTTCATTTTAACTTTTAAGGAAATCTATTTTTTTAACATTTAGTTAAAATTTTCAGAAATAAAAAGGTGGTAAAGAGTATACTCGTATAAAGACATGGCCACAGAATTAGTAATAGTTACATGGCTTAAGAATATAATGAAAACCGTCAAAAGTTGGTCAGGTCAAGCAGAGGGTTGTGGTTCAAACAAGCAAGCAACACGTTTATTTGCATTCGGCGTGTATCGTGCTTTTACTATCGTTCATTGTCAGCCGATTGTAGGGTGACCAAAATTTATTAGTACTTTTTAATCTAAATTTATGTACACAGAAAAATATACAGGAAACATAGAAAAGAAAATATTATAACGACAAGGGCGCAGTTTATTTCTAAAAAAAATTTTATGCAGACCCATTATTTTTATATATTTTTACCATTCGTGTTTATGAATCTAAATTTAAATAAAATGTTGTCATATGAACACCTATCAAACTTGTATGAGCGTGTAGGTGAGTTGAGTCAGTTAGGCAGGCGCAGGTTTTAAATACGAATACTTAAGGTGTAATATACAAATCTTTTGTTTTATTATTATAGGAAATCTAAAGTATTATTACTTATGATACGACCAAAATCGCTTATGTTAAGAAGATACATTTTTTTAAGCGCAGAGACTAGAAGAATGATTTTTTTTTACTTTGCATTAAAAACTACCGCGCAAATATCTTCAGCTAAAATTTATTGATTCGTTTGACTTTCTCTTTCAACTATAGTCACCCTACAAAATTACATCAAACAAGTAAGTATAGTAATGCGCTGTGACTGCGGCCTTAAATTCCCTCAAATAAGGGGTGCGACACACCTGTCCCTCCCCCTCGTTGACACGCGACGTTGGCAACGCACTAGCACATAAAACACCATATCTTGACCTCTCATTTTAGTACAATATCGCTTTAAATTCAACGGATTTCCAGTTTTAGTAGATCTTTATTATATGGTTGATAAATTTAGGGTGCCCAGTGAACATGCTCTTAAAAATCTGAATATGTATAGAAATTCGTATTGTCATGGATATGGTGCACTGCTGTTTGGCAGGGTTGTTATTATTATAGGAGTGTTTGATCGTTACAGGTCGAGGTGATTTTGTACGTTGGACTTGTAATGAGATCATTTTAACATGTATGTACTTATTGTTGCGAAATACTACTTACTAATTTCTCATTGCAATTTATTTCAATTGTGACCCCTCTCTCTTTCTCTCTCTCAGCTTATTGTACATCAACTAATTGCATTTAACCTTAAACCATACAACAAAATTTTTTAAGAGTCAATTTATCAAAATAATAAATAATGACAATAATGTCAAAAAAACATGACGTCATTACCTAGATATTCCAAAAAATCAATAGTAGAATCAATAATTGCAAGTTTCTGAAAGTTGTATCTTCGCACTAGTAACAAAGAGGTGTTTTTTCTTTTTTTTTTGGCAAATTGAAATAGTCATGCTTTTTTTTAATAACACTTTATTTTGAACATTAAAAATCGCCTAATACACAAGTCATGTACTTTATCCCATTCAAATTAAATTCAATTGTTTGCATAATTCTGCACTGCACCCTAAATCTATTTTGATTGTTCAAGTGACTGAAAATACTATTACCCTCTCTACCCTCTCCCTCATAAAGGTGGATACACACCTGTCCCACGCGACACGCATGCGCGGCACGCGTCATTCCCTCACATTTATTATTCGCGTGATTTTATCGTTATTATTATTTGTTATTATTACATGCACCGCTATTTTAGGGCAACACGTGCAAGGACAATTTGTGACAGCGAAATATTTAACAATACTGGTCATTATGCGCCATTATAATGAATGATGTATGAGGTTTTTTTATTCATTATCTAGTGCTGTACGTACGTGCATTGAAACGCTTCACAATAATTTTATTAATTATTAATATATTTATCTTGGTTTTGTTTTCCATCCACCCTAAGGTTGACTGGAAGAGATTGTATTAGCGATAAGTCCGCCTTTGTACCTTACCTAGTTATTAACAAAATTATGTATACATTTGTTTGATGCAATAAAGAGTTTTTCTATTCTATTCTATTCTATATTTTTTTCTTTTGATGTCAGGCAGGCGGTTGGTTATAAAAATAATGCCAAATGTTATATATATAATGTTTTCATTACTTCTTAGAGGGAAAAATTTAGACACCATGTTTAAGCGAAGCCTGGGATCCGTCCGTACCCAACCGGGAAAACGCTAGGACGACTATAAGAAATCTCGGTCTAATTAGATTCTAATAAGATTTTTTGCGGTTAAGTATACAAGAAATAGTACAAATAAACCAAAGATACATTTTGTCATAATCGGAGACAGAATAATAATAAAGTACTTATTTACATTATAAGTACTTGACATATAAGCTCGACAAATACTGGTGGAACTCGGTTTCATCGCATCCAAAAGTAGTGATGACTCCTCTCCTCCTCCATGTCTTTAACTTTACATACCAAATTTCATCAAAATCTGTCCAGTAGTTTAGCCGTGAAAGTGTAACAGATAGGTATCAGACTGACAGACAGATAGACAGACTTTCGCATTTAAAATATACCTAGTGTGGAAGTACGGATGGATTTGTTTCTCAGTTTCGTACCAAATGGCTTAAAGGCTCTGTCGCAAAACGTATCTTTGTCACAAATAATGAAAAAATAAAAGATTAAGAATAATTAAGGCTTCAGAGAAAAGTACCTATACCACATTTTCATTACACTTGCAAATAAAGTGGTTACCACTTTACCTTGCGGCTCACTGTACCTAACTAGATCTCAATAGTGCAATCAACAGATTTCAAAACACAAACAATAGAGCAAAGCTCAATCAAATTTTTTATTCATCCTAAAGAAAAATCAAATATTAACAAAAATGTTGACATTGACAAAAAAATTCTTACTAGCAATCGACAACAAGGACAGAGGACGAAGAAAAAGGTTATTTACGGTGTGTTATTTCAACATGTCACAATAAACACCCAAGGCTTTAACAATGGCGGCCTTTCTATCCGCTCATTAACAAAATGGCGGATAGCAAAAAGCTGTGTGTACGTCCGTTACTGTTGCATTACAGAGCGCCACCGGAACACCTCAGGCGCTCAGTTAAGACGAAGGATTAAAGTTATTTGTCATTCGTCTTTTTATCAAAGGTGTATATTTATAGATAAATAAATAAATAGATAGATATAGATTTTTTATAGATCTTTGAACGCTTTATTTGGTTTTAACCATTCTAACCGGCATTGATCAAATGTTGAACAGACATGCTCACTTACACGTGTTTTTAACTTATTTACAAAATATGGTTACATTTCATAAAAAGAACGATAAAACAATTTGTTAGAAGCACTTTTTCAAAGTCAAGACTATTAAACTATTTTTATTTGACAAAGGTCGCAGTTTATAGAAGCTCGCACAGGTCGCAGAAAAGGCTATTTACGGCACTAATTTGACATATATTTATTATTATTTATTTATTTATCAATTAACTCTAAGCAGGTGATAGTAATTACCACTAAAGCTACCAACAACATTTCTCTATCCAAGCCCTAAAATACACCAGTCTACCTGTATTAACATGAAAAATTAACTCATACCGGGATAGTAGATACATAAATCCGCCACTCTGTGTGTCCCAGCAATAAAGGCAGATATATTAACTGTAAAATTAGCCTGCCGCCGCGGGCCGCGGCTTTGCGACGCTGTATGTAACGTAGTATTAAAAAATGCGTATCTTTAGTACCACCTCAGAGATGTTTCTCATCGAAGCCGAAAATTATGAAAGAGCAAATAATAGTTGATAAAGAAATTTTGCAAAAATTTTGATTATTTTCCCGTAAATATACGTTAAAATGATAAGTTACTCAATTACGAGTACATTTCAGAAACCAAGAGTGCGTTTATATGTCCTTTTACATACAAAAGTATGTAAAACTTATTTTCACTCATAACATTCAAAGACATCATAGCGTGTAAGCCGTCACTTGACAGGTATGAATTATCTGAATAAAAATACTTCCTTTTTATGTTTCTCATAATTCACAACAAAACAAAAAAAAAACAGTATTCTGGCCCTTTATAATATCCGTAACACAAATGGCAACTCCTGTATTTAAATCTTTAAATAAAACAACAAACAAAATATAATTTATTGAATTGTATTTATTAATCGTTCATAATTGAATCGCGAAAGTTATACCGGATGCATTGCCGAAAGGTAGAGGCGTTTTATGAAAAATATTACTCAACTGTTTTAAATAAATGGTGATGAGAATATAATGTTTTGGAAAGTCTTGATAGACGGCGGCATTTTCGTCAAAACAGGTGAAGAGTTATCCATTTCCATTGGTCATTTTCTCCTTGTGAAAAATATCTAATAGTTATTTAAATATAGGCTTGGTGAGATATCGTTGGCTTGAAGTTTGCAATCAAGAACTCTGTAAATGAGCTAGGCGTTTAAATAATTTGAATCTAGACACCTCAACTAGGTGTTTATAGTGGAATGTTAACTATCCACTAGACAATATTTATTTTGATCTATTTTCTGTTTATTATTGGATATGAAAGGTGTAGGTTCTGCTGGCTTACACGGCCATTTTGTAAGATTAAGTTATCAAGTTATGATTTATATGATCAATGAGTGTCAAGCGTACGATGCTCGGGAATCCGCAGGTGATGCAAATAGGGCCCTTGAGAAGAAAGTTGTTAATAAGTAAATGACGGCATGTAGGTACTTAATGCAAATATTATTTCAAGTTCCTGACCAAACCACTCAACGTAAAAGGAAATGAGTATCATAATTTTGGTTCAATTTAATCTTATTTTGTGGAATTGCCTTTATAAAATATTTAATATATCATTTTTATTATCCATACAGATGTAGAGATATTTGTTAATTCTATGTGTTTTAACACCATGCAAATTATTAATTTATTTTATTTTAAATAATCTCAATACCTAAATGCATAAATTATGACATAGTAAATGTCTAAAAATCAATTTCTCTGAAAAGATATCTTGGGTAAATTGAATAAAAGTAATGTTATAGGTACTTACTTACATACACGAAACACATTGAATTTATGGCACTCGTAAAATTGCTCCCGCCTGTGCCTAAGGCTTGCACACTGTACATTGATATTAAATATGTATATTTTACTGGACAGCTCACTACGAGTCTTAGCTCTAGCTGAATGACGGATGAGTCTAATTAATTATTTATATTTAGATTAAGGACATTGCTCCGTTGAAATCCAACTTAAAGCTACGTCAAATGTGGTCGGTAAGAAATAATATCATGTTGATAGAACAAAAGAATAAATGTCCAAATTTTAAAAAATCTATAACTCGGAACTGTTTTACAAAATCACTGCAGATGCCAGAAATTATGTCGGTTTTTAAAATATCAAAATTAGCCTCAAGTCATCAAGTTAAGTGGTTGACTACATGATCATTATCCCACGCTTTCGAGCCCAGGGTCTACTAAAGCCACGTCTTATTTACCTTTACGACGTGTTCAGGATATTATAAGATTTAGAATTATTTTTAAGAGCTGACTTCTCTCATCTCACATCTGCCTACGTTGGTAGAACAGTGCAATTAGTTTTTTCAAATTAAATCCAGCAGTGCCTAACACAAAGAGATCATTGGCTTGATCTGATTGGATGACAGCGGCGTGGGAAGTCGCCTGCCTCCTGCATTCAACGTATTGTTTCATGAGATTGATGGCGGAAGCGATACCTCACATCCAACAGCTCTTATTCGTCATTTCCTTCGAAAAGATAAAATAGCCACTTTTATTGGTACACTCCTTTTGTCCCCGCGAATTCGACTTTTTGGTAGAGGCGGGTAAGGATATAAATCAACTAGAAAAACAAAAAATGTTTAAAATACCTATTTGATGATAAACAGCCACGTGGCAGTGACAAATAGTGAGACTAATCATACTTCATACTAATATTATAAATGCGAAAGTGAGTTTGTTTGTTACGCCTTCACGGCCTATCTACTGAACCAATCTTTCTGAAATTTTGCATATGCATAGCTAGAAGTATTGAGAAGGACATAGGGTACCTTTTATTCCAGGAAAAAGCACTGTTCCTGAAGGAAAGGCGGGCGAAGCCGCGGGCAAAAGCTAGTATATAATAATTTCAATACTTTTTTTAAGAGTGCTTTTCACAAAAATCTATCAAGAGCTTTTTATTATTACTTTAGGTAATTTTATCTTTATCCTAGCGCCGTTAGCAACTTCAGCTGGTTGCTTTGGAGCCCTGACTCCACTTTCCTGTTTCTTAGTTTTACTGTAGGGATTTGAATGATTACAAAGATTATTTTGTAATAGTTCCGATCAAATATAAAATAACAAAGATAGGAACAATGAGAATACATGCAACCGGGCTTAATAGCGTATTTTGAAAAGATTGATGTTATTATAATTGTATGTTATGTCGATCGACTTTAAATTAATTCGCAAACAGTCATTTATCATGTCTGTTCTTAACTAGGAAATGGCGAAATTGGAAAAAATACTGTCGTGGGTGTTGCTTTGGTGTCGTTATAAACACATTTCGCGGGGTTGTGCGAAAAGTAGGCGGTGTTACATGGAAGAGGTGTTGCGAGGCAGCAATCAGTGCTTGCGAAGTACTAATGAACTGGAGATTAATGGACGTCTCTCTTACGCTATTCTCTTTTGCTAATGTATTTTACCTTCATTTAGCTAATTAAGTAGGTATCTTTAATGAGTATTTAAAATTATGTAAGTTTAAAAAAAAAGTATTATCTTAAGTATTGCAATTATGTTCTTACAATATGTCTGATATCTTGATTACAGATATCAAGATATTTATCATTAATATTATTAAAAATATGAATAAATCAAAATAATTCGGAAAGAATTTAGATAAGTACCATAGGTTAAACAGATCCACGTATGAACTAGTCATTTTCAATAAGTCTACCCAGAAAAATCTTTTACCTTCGACCCATGGAAAAATATAAGTATCTTGAAAGTTACCATCGGCCAAAACTTTATATTTTTATTATTTACGAGTTAGACGAACTCTTTGGTTGTTAGACCTATTTAGATCTTTTGAGCAGGTAAAGTTTAAGAAGATAGAAAAGGGAATTATAATTTCTTTGGATCTAAAATATATTAGTAATCAATCTTATAATGCCAGATAGCATTTGTCAAAGACAATCTGAAGACGCACTACGTAACCAACTAATCTAGAATTGCATAAAGCCCAACATACGACCTTATCGAAGTAATTAAAGGTTTATCTTGCAGAGAGGAGCCGTCAGGGGTATATCGTGGCGACTCCTCAGCCTTTATCTTCATTACGAGTTCGTACTGCAAGTATAATTCAGGTGTCCATTAATTTTAAAAGCAACCAGCCTTCTTTGTACAATAATTTATCTGTAAGGCACGAGCATATATGCTCATAAACGTATGCTTTTTACAAATCCCACATATATCCGTGATTAATCCATATTAATATGTGAGAAGTAAGTATCATTATTTCTATGGTATAATTACAATATTAATTTAAACTTAGACAGATAAAAGTGATTCCCTACCGTGCCTGGACCTGACCTGACATGGACCTGGGTGTCAGTGTATCTGCCGGCGACTGTAAGCTAAATTATATAATACATTTATATAACTTCTGATAACGTAGATAAAATATGGATCTCTAAATTATACCTTACCTTACCTTAAAATATAACGTCAACAAGATGTTATTAAAATTCACTGATATTAAAAACTAATATCACTTTAATTTATTGTATTTATTTGTATTAAAAAGTTTATATTTCTACCAGAATCGCTCAATTATGTAAAAAATATACTTATCGATTGACGTGAATGACCGTTGGGTTAAGTATGTTGTTGATGTATGAATAATATTTATTGTTTTGCTGATCAATACTGATTTGACCCTCATACATAATTTAAATTTAAGTTAATTGCAATGAATAGTAAATGCAAGTTGACAAGTTTTGAAATTCAAGGACCGTGCCTAGTTGATAAAAGTATTATTTTACTTCTGAGGGTGCCTCCCCAACTAGTGAAAGTTAGCGATTAGTCTTAATGTCCTCTATTTCTTTAGCTCTTCGGAATAGCTTCGCTGCGCTTGCTATTCCGGTCCTCTCTCGGATGTTCCGCTACCAAGACTATTTCCTACTTCCAACTTTCCTTTTTCCAGCAACTTTACCTATCATAATAAATTGTCAGGGGTAGCATCTTTGATGTCAAAGAATATGACCCAAATATGAGATATAAGTATTATAACTGTGCAAATATCGAATACGCTTATATGAGAAAGAGAAGTTAAGGCTAAGGTTTAGGCCTTCGTTTTCTTTCCTGTCGCTTTTTATTAAATCCCTCAGTCAATCTAATCCACATGACGAAGCTAACGTACTTTCACTCTCTATAGTCAACCAGATATTATACTTTTTAGCATATATGCTTTTGATAATTTTTATAGCTTTATGTTTATATGTCGTAAATAGGCTTATACTATAAGCAAAGTAGTTGAATCGTAAACATTTTAATTTTGTAGAGAACGAGTTTAGTCGATTGATTATTTTAAAAATAATACTTGAAAGTTATTCAGCGCTCACGGCCGCTCTACTGCTTCCAATAAGTTGATCGATTTCGCGTATTAACTTATTTAAATGACTGTCTTAATTTGCCCTAGACGTTTATTTATTGTCAGACATCTTCGGAACCTTTGAACATTTTTATATAGAGTAAAAAATAGAGTGCAATAATTTGAGTCGGAGTCAGGCGATCGAACGGTTAAATACCTGCGCTGTTACGCATTATTATTGATAATTAAAACGATTATTGTGGTATAGTTGCCACTGTGTAATTAATAATGTTATTAGTTTTCTAGGGAGCGCGTGTTGGCGTTACTATGTAATAATGTGAAGATATAATGCTCAGTTCACATAGCGGACTAAATTCAAACAAATTGGATTGTACTGAAATTGACATTGAATATGAAACAATTAATAGGTAACCTTAATCAACTTCGCCATACAACATCAGAATCTATTAAAAAAACAAATAAAAAAACACACATTAATTTGTCATACATCCATAACTCTTAAGCTCTTTGTTTGTTGAAGTTTATTGAGCCATTCTTGGATGAACGTATTCCTCATAACTTCAAAATGTTAATTTCCACTGGAATCCGGAATCCACCCCATTGTCCCCGCGCATGTACCTACAGTATCATGTAGGTGGTTCATAAACAACATAGACCACAGATGTAGATTCAATACTTACGTTTTTATAATAGAACACAGATATAAGAATCCATTCATGCCGTGCCTCCTGATACTATTTTTAAACTTATTACTACAAGAACAATTTAATACAAATATAATGCGTAATAAAATGCTCTAGTGTGAACATTAGTACCACTATCTATTATTAAGGGGCTTTCAAAATTTCTAATTAGCAAAGTAACCAATTATTTGTTCCGTCGTAAATTAATCAAATATAATACAGTAATATTTATTGAACAATTCATTTGTAAGCTAATAACCCTTTGAACACTCGTGACACATTATTTTAATATAATATAAGTCATATGTAGTTCAGTTATGAAATTTTATAGTACCTCTGAGTATCTTTCTAAAGATATGCTTGACGAAGATTATTTGAAAGTATTCCGGCAGTTTCGACGTTTTCAATTATTACTTGGCTCTTGTCGAGTGGACGCCAGCTATAGATTTGTGACCGCACCATCACGATGGCAAAAAATATACACTATATCCGTCATAATTATCATATTCATTTTATACATAGGAATATGTATTTACACAACCAGAAAACATCAAAGCAATAACTTTTTGTACGCTATATCTCTAGTGAATGTGATCAGTCACTTTTTGTTCTATTTTTTTAGCATTATTAACGCTAGATTTTTATATAATAAAGATAATGTACATTTTTGCATTAAACTATCACAGACGGACAAGGTTTTAAAAAATAATTATAATAAAATCATAAAAGAATTAATTTATAAAATTAACTGTTTCACTCTTTTTATCTGGTTTCTCGTGATACTATTTTTATTTGTAATAATAGGTATCATGCAGAATCTATATTTAACTATACCACTGACTGCTTTTTTGGTTACACATATAACAGTGCTCACAGAAATAAGCTTTAGCTCAAATCTTATAGTATATTTTTTAGTGCGTCTTCGAGTAATAGGTTATACTTTAAAGCGTCATTTGTTTAAAAGAGAAAAAAATATAGCTAAAGACGAATTGTCAATTCTTGTTAAATTTTTTATGAAATTGTTTAAATCTAAGATCGAAGATTTTAATAATATTGCATTAGATGAATATTTGAAAGGAATATGTAAAGCATTTTCCAATTTTCAAGATTTATACAAATTTCAAGTAAGTAAATATGGCAAAATCCCTTCATAATATGATGAGGTTTTTTTATGTGCAGTGAACTTTCTGTCTCTTTTTCAGTCAACATACATAGATATATTCACGTCTTTATCAAATACCGGGTAGACAGAGCTTAGGGTCATAGGATCTTAGACCACATTTAGCATGATGGTAGTAACTCAATAGTGATGGGTTGCTAGCCGCAGCGCCTATGTCATGATTCCCCCATTCTACGATTCCCTCGGTCGACTTTTACAACCTTGAGAGAAGCAGCAGATACATTCTATGTTTTTCTTTTTCTCCACGAACAGCATTAGAGATAATTACGTAGTAATTTTTTTTAATTTAATTAAATTTCATGTACGAGAAACCTAACGCCTCAGGTTTTTGACCTAGTGCTTACCTTTTTTTAACTTATGGCTACGGGTCTGCTTTCTTAACGTTTTTTTAATATTTTACAGATATGTCTATTCACAACCAAAGTTGTAATGTTTATCGTTTCAACGTTTGGGTATGTGCTCTTCACCGTTAGAAACAATGTAAGTACTCATAGATTCATTTAATAGCACTGCACTGCCAAGCTAATTTTAATTGTTTAAAAATTACAAACTTATTAATTTTTAACTGTATTCGTTGTTTTGTTTAGTTGTTTTCCGTTTGGTTAGGATGTTGCAGGATTAAATAACCTGATTTTCTGGTAATAAGATGGTTCCGTGATTCAAAAGGTCCCGGTTGCTATCGGATAGTCGTTAAAGGAACCGCGTCAGAGGCCGCAAGGCGGATGCGAAGAACACTGACATCAGGTTGTGCATGGTCGATTGAAAGTGTCACCTGCATGAAATGAGGATGAGCTTTTGCCTAATCCTATCAAAAAATTTAATCCGAATATATAGATATAAAATCAACTGCTGTTCATTAGTCTGCTAAAACTCGAGAATGGCTTGGCCGATTTGGCTAATTTTGGTATTGAAATATTTGTAGAATTCAGGGAAGGTTGAGAAAAGTGCGTTCAGGCTGTACAGAGTTTGCCGGCTCGGCTAGTTATATCATAAATACTTATACACCTTTGATAACCCTTTGATGAAAATAATCTGAATACGTACGTTTCTTAATAATTCATTACATATTTTAATTGCTTATATTTTTTAGGGTCCCGATCGCTTAGGGTTACTGATCCTTGTAACTCTTACTATGACAGATATTTTTGGACTGCTATCTTTATGCTTAAGATGTGAAATATTTGCAAGAGAAATGAAAGAAATTAAGTTGTTATCCATTAAAGTCATGTCTGTCTATCAATCTGGTATGTAATTTTGATAGTTTTTTAGTTTTAGTTTAGATTTTTAGTTGCAACATTTTTTTACGTGTCAGAGACTGCAATTCAAAAGAAATTTTTCCCGAGAGTTTCAACTCACTCAGGATAGCAAATTGGAGTCCAATTGTAAATAACTTTATAAGTTATGTTTGTGAATTTTATGACATTGAGGCAGAATAATCATTTTTCGACAGTTTTTTTACATTTAATTAAATATATTAAACTGGTTACTTTCAGGGCCTTTAAGAAAAAAAGCTAAGAAGATGTATAAAATCATTGAAAACTCACTACCGCGGTTTTCAGTCTACGACATGTGGGAATTGAACGCGAGTCTCTTTCTTAAAATCTGCAATGTGATTACAGGGTTCATTGTCACGATGCTTCAGTTCACATTTCTATAATGTTTATTATCACGCTATATAAATGCATTTTTTTTAGTTGTTAAGTATTTATAAGGCTAAAAGGCATAAATATGCTTGAATAATTGTACATTTTTATGACGAATATCTTATGTGCATGCTCTTGTTTGTATTAGTATATATTTTTTTTAATATGCCCAGACTAGATAAGAGTTACTATACTAAGGCAGGTATAAATATTTTTTACCCTGATGTTTACTTTGACTGATTTAAAATTCTAGATTATTTTTGTCCAATAAATATTTTATATCGGAAAAATTCAGTCTATTTTAGGTATTCTAAGTTTAAATTAATTTTGATAAATATTAATAAGGAATGTTGTAAATAGTAGACACTTAGAATACCTAAAATATACTGTTTTTTTTTTCCGATATGCAAAATCTAAGAATTCAATTGATTTTTGTGATATGAGTTAAAATGTATCGTTTTGAAAGGCAAGATCCACTTCGGGTCACTGAGCCAGCGGAGAAAGTAAGAAGCCGCCAGTGTTCTTGCTTCCATTCTCCAAGGGCACGAGCACGAAATTTTTGAATTTTAGCTTATTATTGCCATATTTTTGAATAATTTTTAATATGAGAAATAGTCATTTGTTTAATGTTTAGTTGAAATAAAAATACTTGAACTTATAAAAAGATAGTAAGAAAACGTATAACAAAATTTAAGCTTTTCATTCATTAATGTAGTTCTATTGAACATCCAGACGACAATTACCATTTAATTAATCTTAAGCAATTTCTTCTAATCACTCGTAATTTTATTGTAATAACGGAAGTAACCATTTGTAGTTTATGCTGATAATAAAACAAAAGTCAAGCGCAATTAAATTTATTGAACAGTTCAGTAATAAAGTTATCAACTTGTCGAGTAGTCTTGTCAGTTCAACTTTTAAATCAAATATGGAAGAAGGAAAAATTATTACCTCCGAATATCTTTCAAAGGATATGGTTGACGAAGACTTTTTAAAAGTATTTCGACAGTTTAGATTTTTTCAATTAATACTGGGATCCTGTCGAGTTGACGCCAGATACAGATTCGTGACTGCCCCATCGCGAGGGCAAAAATTGTACACTGTATCGCTCACAGTTGTTATATTCGCTATTTATGTAGTTATAGTATATTATGCAAATATCAGATATCAAAGAATTGACAATATAAATATTCTATCAGCACTACTTTTGTTCTGTCATTTTTTATTTTACTTTCTTAGCATTATTCATGCTAGATTCATTCTGAATGAAGAAAATGTAAAATTTTATATCAATTTATCACAAACAGATAATATTTTAAAAATCAATTACAATGAAATACTAAAAAATTTTGTTTACAAAATCAATTGGCTTACACTGTTTGCTTATTTTCTTGTTATATTATTTATAATTGGATTGGTAGGCGTCACGGGAAATCCGCATTTACTAATACCAATAACAGCAATTTTGGCCACTCATAGTACCGTGCTCACAGAAATAAACTTTTGCTCAAATCTTATAGTGTATTTTGTGGTGCGTGTTAGAGTCATAGGTCATATATTAAAACATCATTTAAATAAAATTGAAATAAATATAACTAAAGAAGATCAATCCTTATATAAAAATCTTTTAACAAATGTGTTAGGGTCTAAAGTTGACGATTTCAATGATGTAGCACTAGATACTTATATGAAAAGAATATGTACATTATATTCAAATTTTCGGGATATGTACAAATTTCAGGTAAGTGAAATTTCATTATAAAAACAAAAGAAACCTAAATATTATTGTTAGTTTCTTATTTCATGCTTTTATACTAAATCTATGTTTTTTATAACCCTTTCTCTGTCTACGAGTACGTCAACACTGTCTATGCTAACATGATATTATAATGTCAGAGTTCTTGTCCCCAGCGCGAAGAAAAGTTAAAATGTCTGTTTTTGGTTGAAAATATCCGACGCTCTCGATTTGGGCTTGAAAATGTTCGTTGGATATATCAGACGTTCGCGGTTAAAGGGTTAATCAATTAAATAAAAATAACTAAATATAATTACAAAACATTCATAATTAAATATTCTATTTTTAGGCAAAGAATTTGGAATCGCGCGCAGTTTGACGCGAGGCAAATTCTTTTATCTATATATTTAGGCAAATATTACTATTACACATGTTGTGGATTGATTTATTCATCATTTGTTTTATTGACTATTTATTATATTTATTTTGCAGATATTTTTGTTCACGTCTAAAGTTGCAATATTTGTCGTCACAACATTTGAGTATGTGCTTCTAACCATGCAGAAGAATGTAAGTAAAAAAATTGTTCTTAATCAATATTGGTCATTTAGATTTCATGTTTTCCTTTCATCGAGTTTGTAGGTGGTCAAAATAAGTGTTAATTTTTTCAAGCTGCCATGAGTAACTTAGTAGAGACTGCTATCTTGCGGTGGAGGCTGAAATCAATGACCATGCGTTGTCTGTCCGACTGTCTGTCAACATTCTATAGGGTAATTACCGTTGACCTAGCATCATGAAATTTGATAAAAAAGTGCCATACAGCATATTTAAAAAATACATTAAACGCACTTAGTAAAATTATTTTTTACAATCAAAATAAAGGAAACTTAATGACAAGTAAATCCTCAATAGTCCTTTTAGTATTGTGTTGTCGTACGCAATCCTCAGTGCTCTAATCCAACTCGCACTTGGCCAAATTTATTTGAAATGTTTGTTTTAGATGCCTGAACGATTGGGATTAGTTATTGTGATCACATTAACATTAACAGATATTTTTGGATTGCTATTGCTCTGTATACGATGCGAGTTATTTGAATTAGAAATAAAAGAAGTTAAATTATTATCTATTAGGGTCATGTCTGTTCATCACACCGGTATGTATCTATATTTTACCTTTTAAATTACTATAATTTTTCGTACGAGAGGCGAAATTATGGTCAGTAGAAATTTTTGATAAAAAACTTGTCAGTGTTTTTCTGATTATGAAAGATAGTACTTAAAGAGGTAATGTACATGTCATTTACACAAAAAAATATTTTAAAAACCTTTTATATATTTAACTATAGATGAAAAATTTAAAATTCTACAATATTTTGGCACCGCGGCTTGTCGCCGGTTCATATCTCACATTGAGAATATTTAGCAGTCACTACTCAACGCAAGCATACAACTGGGGCTCTTGGCACCATGCCGCAAAAGCAACATTTTTTAAATTTTAATTTTTTTTTTTTATATGCTACTTTTAATGTGTGTCACTGCTGGGCAAAGGCCTACCCCTCCTTCTCCACTCATCCCTATCCATGGAAACCTCTGGCCACTTGTCCAAAAAGTTGTCGAGATCGTCTCGCCACTTGGTCTGCCTCTAATTCGCCGGCCGTCCGGTATCCAAAAAAAAATTGTTGGTATTATTAATTTTAGTGTTATCAAGTTTTAGCTTGAAGTTATATTATATTTTTCCTTTACCAAGATTAAGTGTTGATATCAAATGGAGAATGTCTTCTCCTGCACAAAATAATGTGTTCTTATCAACATTACCATAATATTCATGTTGCATTAAACTTTAGGAATTTCACAATGATCGATGGGGCGCACGCAAAACTTTTCACTTTCTGTGAGATAAAACACAGGGCCTTCTTTCAGGGCCCCTGAGGGATAAAGCTAACAAAATATACAAAATCATCGAAGACATACTCCCGAACTTTTCAGTGTACGACATGTGGGAATTAGATGGAGGTCTTTTCATAAAAGTGTGCAATGTTGTCACAGGATTCTTTGTCACGCTACTTCAATTTACCTATCTGTAATATGTTATATTAGGTAATGATTCAAAAAATAATATGTATATTTAAAAAATATTATTGATAGCTCGTCTGACCATCAAATTTTAGGCCTACATCACTTTCTGTACCAATCAGTAGGAACCCAGGCAGTCAAAACATGAGCCTACTTTTCCGGAGGCATGCGGTAGATATGACCTGGCCAGTCCCACTTCAGCCTTGCCAATTCTGACCTCATCCACAACTTTGGTGATAGAGCGCAGTGCATATGCAGATTTCTAACCAATACGTTTGATACCTATAATACTGCGCTCCAAAGTTCCCTGACAAACTTTCGACTAAAGCATTGCTCTTGTATTCGTGATCATGTCTGGGCACTGTAGAATTTAACTAATTTTCATATACTTCTGCTTATAAACCTATTTAAATTTATTGCAGAATATATTATCAAAGATAATAACATAGTTAAATCATTGAGCTTTGTCTCTATGAAGTCCAAGCCTATACTAATAAGTAATGTTAAAAAGTTTTATGCGATGTGCAAATTAAAATATATGACAGATATAGGATTTAATTTGACGACTTTCAACCAGCGTTAGCAGCCTTGTTTAGCACACAGACCAATCCTAGCCACAACAACGATTTGGGTTCCTTAAGGTACCGCAGCGTTTTAAAAGGCACAAACCTCTAATGTACTTTTGAACTCCTCAAAAAATTAATACGTTGAAATAATTAACTCACAATGAACTGACGATACTGAGCAAACCTCGACCAGTCTTTGCAATAATTGAATTTTGGTAATAACAGGTTTTTATTGCAAGAAAATTAATTCTTACGAGAGAACAACGAATTGTGTTCGCTTACACATTTTCATTACCATTCATTTTCAGCCATTTCGGAGTCAGTAAAACGATGGTAACTACGATTGCGGTAATTACAGCCGAACTTAGTGTCCGTTCTTTGCTAAAGATCATTTTACTGAATATTAACGGAATACTAAAAGCTAAAACGGTTCCCAGTAGCACTTAAAATCTGTTATTACGACCATTTTACAGATGTTTAAATAAATCAAGATATTATTGAACAGAAGCCGACATGGTTCATTTTGTTTCATTATTTCATAATTACCTTTACAAAAAATAATATGAGTGAAAAAGAAGTACTTAGGTGTTTTTAATGAATTGACTCAACATTAACTTCGAATGTATTATTTCTTAAAGGTAATTAATTGGTGACTCATACTTGGTTTTAAATTTCAAAAACATAAAACAAGTCTAATTTAAATGAGAAAAACAGCACATGAACCTTATTACCATATGAACCTCTGTAATATCCGGAATGTCAAAGACTTTCTTGAATAAGCTTGTGCTTAGAAAAGCTCTAGCTAAGAAAATTTGCGCTATAAATTTCTGTGATAAATAATAATATGATATTAATTTAATTTGTCGATCATATCATAGCTGTAAAATATTGAAAAATATTTAATACAAATATATCACTATGTTTGAATGTTCAAAACTTATGTGCTAAGATACTCCTTCTATTCTACCGAGTGCAGTTAAATTAAGATTATAATCATTGTACAAATGCATCTATTAATATGCGGAGCTAAAATTAATGCAGGTTTAACAGCAGGCTTCTTAATTATACAGCCATTCCTATGACCTGTCGTTTTTTCTTATTGAAAAATAAATGAAATAGGTACACGCTTAGTCGTAATACCCGAACAAAAAAAACCATTCAAGAATGTTGGTTACAATCTCAATTTAAGTTAGATATGTATATGACAAACAAAGTATGGTTTACTAGTGGTAATGTCCTCTTCGAGCTTTCTTATCTTGCTTAAAAGACTTTCGTCCCCATCACGTTCCATGGCACCTCTCATGTTTTATTCTAAAATTTTGTAACGACCATGAGGGAAATTTGTGCATTCGATACATTACTCCCAAACAAGAGAACCAAGTGGCTTCTCCTTGGCCCAGTAGTAGTCCTTGTAAATAACTAAAAAGTCTTACTTTGAAATCGCTGAGGATAAAATGGGTGCACAACCTCACAACCAAAGATTCTAAATACCGTGGGAAGTGAAAGAGAAAAACAGGAAACCGGTCCCGCACTTGAAAACAAGCGACTGGGGAAAATCCAGCTATGGAAAAGGCCGAAAGGAAAAAATAATTCTAACAAATATTTGAACACCGTACCACCAGTTTAAAATAAAATGCACGATTACATCATGCTATATGTGCCCCAGAATAAGTCTTAAAATTGCACAAAATAATACATGCCATATGCGTGGATAAAATTTTTATTTTGACTAGGGCTACCGATAATGGTCATCAGACATTTTTTATTTTTATAGTCTGGTATAATCGCTGCTCAGAACTGGTTTGTAACGTGACAAATAAACGAACAAGTTAATAACTGAGTCATTTTAACAGATAAATGTAGTAAGTATATCCTTACATTACATGCGTACAGGAATTTAGAAAGATCTTGGAAAATTTATATCAAATTTAATATTATCAACAACGCGTTAGTTATTTCCTGGTGTTTTAGAATACTGTAGGTATATTTTTTTCTTTTTCTTAAATTTGTTACATTTGAAATTAATTATAATTAATGAATAAATAAAAATTTATCATTAAATCCGGACTAATATGGGCCCCAAGTGCCTACTGGCAAGAGGCAAAGAGTAATAGAGAATAGTGGAGATCTCTCGTGTTGAGGCCAAGTCTCGGTTTGGGTCATAGAACCATCGCAGTAAGTAATTTAGTAATATGTGCTAAGATATAAATACTAAGTATAATAAAAAATATTCAAAGTCTATAAAATTTTGTTATCAATGTCGGCAAACCAGTCAACCTCGCGGATGCCAAGGCTGCCACGCGCCGCCGCCGGTCGTCAACACAGATGACTTCTGTACACACGATTATCGACATGATAGCTCATCAATGCACTTGTAAATGAATAAACAATACATAATATGTGTACGTGTTACATATTTATCAACATAAGTGACGATATAAATTCATAACAATGCAGTGTTATTAGCCACGATTTTATTTAGTCAAAACTCAAACCGATTTCATTCGTCTTTGATATGTTGCAGAAAGTTTCAATGGAAAGAAATATCACCAAGGGCTAGTGAAACCGCGGGGCAAAGCTAGTTCTATTCTATTTATAAAAGGACAAATATTGCTATAACTCATAATTGTAATAGCAAAAGTAAGAGTCTAAAAAATTATGATACCAGTTTCTTGTATATTGTATTGTATATTAACGTGCAAGTTTTATAACTGATTGCCATAACAGAAGCGGATAATTGACCTTTCAAAATTAATTGATTACCCTTTCCCGCCTAAGCTGCTTATAATAAAATTCGGTACAGGTGAATTAGACATTGGAAAAAGATAAATTCACCAAATTTGTTAATTATTATGAGATAGATGTCATGGGACCTAACTTAACACTTATGATACTACTTACATTTTTCAATTAATGTTGGATAAAATTCAAAATAAAACTAAACGAATCTACTGATAAAAATTGTTAACTATGGACACAATTAAAATTTCTAAGTCCAATTTTGGACTTAATCCTTTTTGCTGGTAAGTAAAGGCGCAATTTCACGCCGTTTTTTGCTATCGAAGCAAAGAAATAGATCAAAATGGAAAAGCCATCGTTGGCTAAAGCACGCATCGTAGGTCCGCGAGAAATTAAAGTTTATCGACAAAACGAAGGTATATTATCGATTAATTTTACTTCTATCGATATATTACAAAATTTTGGCGTTGTTTGGTTAGTTATTTTTTTAATAGCCTGTCCTACTACTGTACTACTGTGCTGAAAACAGGCTTCCCCTTTCTATTTCTACAGATTTCTATTTTCATATTCGGAATGTTATTACAATTATTTAAAAAATAATAGTATACCTAAATACCCGTCGTACCGTATGCACCATTGACTTGCACCATCAATGGTGCAGATGAGACAGATATCGTGTAATGAACAATAATCTTATAGTACCTACATACATGGTACAATTAAGTAAATATTTAATCGACAATTACCCATCCCTGTTGTTTCGACCTTCAAGCACTATTTTATTTACCGATTGCACACCGGGTACGGCGACCACTGCCAATAACAGCGGCCAATTAAGTTCGGTAGCGCCTCTGTAAGCTAGTTTTTTGTCACTTACAGC
Organism: Apomyelois bistriatella; assembly: GCA_947044815.1. Lineage (NCBI taxonomy): Eukaryota > Metazoa > Arthropoda > Insecta > Lepidoptera > Pyralidae > Apomyelois > Apomyelois bistriatella. Next base: position 9,593,434 of record OX345693.1, read on the forward strand.
CTTAATTGGCGGATACCCGTCATTAGCTATGAGCAATGAATGCGCGGTTAGATTGACTTTTTATATTTCAATTATTGCTACAATAATTCGAGTGTTTGAAGAGTTCATCACTTGAATCCAATTATAAGTCGCACCATAATTTCTTGTGTCTATTTTTAATATTATACATTCAACTTGTCCACAAGTGCGTGCGTGGTATTAGTGTTTTCCTAAAACTATGCTGCTTTAAATATAATTAACAAAAAAAAACATTTTTCGTTTACATTTATTTTCTTATGTGATTTTTTTTTTATGGAAAGCATAAAAATAAACAAGTAAGCTCTAATTTGATTGTACTTTATTATCTTTGTTTTTTTTATACAAAAAAGACCTAGCAACTTTGATAAACTTGTTTTTATCACCAATAAATAAAAGTGTCTGCGTAGTTTTACTAAATAATGGGAGAATTATGAGTAGGTATAAACAATTAATTAATATGCATTCCAGAAAAATGAAAAATATTGTTATCGCAAGTAATAAATAATTCCTTGAAAATAGTATTCTTTAATTCTTATGGTAAGGCATTTAAATGCACTGTACTGTGTATTGTACTGAAGGTAAATTGTCACTATCTTTAACCAACGATAGCTATTCCCTACATTCTTACGTCCCAGTAAATGGGTTGCATTCGATTTTTTTTTATTACTGTTATTAGATGAATCGAAGACAAAGTGGTGTGTTTGTCCCCAAAGCCGCGAGGGTTAGCCATATAGGCTTGATCCAGACTTGCTGCTTACATATTATGTCCATATTTCCCGAACTGGTCCCAATATCGCTTATTATGTATCGCCTTTGTGTTAATCATATCTTTCGCTGAGTATGGTCCAGCTACCGGTCGAAGTCTATTAATAAAGTCACTTTACAGAATAATAAATTGTAGAAGTGTAGCGAATAGAGTACATCGTATATTTACTAAACTTTGCACTTCTGTTTGACACTAGTCAGGAGTTCGTAGATACTCAAAATTTTGTTATAATTATTTACGTGGAATATTAAAAACTGTACTTTTTTAAGTTTATTTAATTATTTAGTTTAAGTTAATTAATAGGTACTAAGATAGAAATATTAGTAAACAAAACTGAACTATAGCTTTAACTATATCACTTTATCATGTAATCCTTAGATACTTAATAAATCCTTAATAATTACCTGTCAGAAGAGTTATTAAAACTAACAGCATAGGCACAGCCGTTGTGATGTACAATTTGTTATTAACATCACTGATAAAATATTAGTTGTTGAAGAGAACAATAAAATTCCTATCTAATATATAAAAATAGTTTAAAACTACACTTATAGGTATAATTTACTATTTATACTATTATAAAAAAGAATTTTTGACTATTTGCATTTATTAAATAAAAATGTCATCATTTTATTAAGGGATATCTACTTTGGAATTATGCTATATAGCAGTACTAAGTACACGGAAAAACCGCAATCAACAGCTAGCGCAAACTAAGAGGCACATTTTTCATTCTATTGTGCACTCTTATAGAACCTACGTCATCAAGTGTGAATTCTGTAGTATCATTATTCTGTACCCGTCTATGGACGGAATGCTTGCAACCTGCTATTGTAGTCAAGTGGTCAAGGAATTTGTCTTTTTAATCGCACTGCTTCTACTATGCCCGGAGCCTATTATTAGGGTTAATTGGAATTATTAAAGTTTTTTTTTTTTTCACAGCAACTAGAGTTTTAGCAGATAGTGATGCATACGAGATAGCTTTGAGAGCGAGCGAGCTTTTAGATTAATTTATGGTTAGAGTACGTGTTATGGAAATTTTAATAGGAGCTTTGAGCTTATGCGCTCTATAAAGATGGCTTTTGTTTTTATTGCAAGTAGGTAATGTTTTGATGCTTCTATACTAGATTAGATAATTTGGTTATTCAAATGAAATTATAAATTCTTATTAATGAAAGAATATACCTAGTATAAAGACAAAGTTATCATTTACTCATTTTTTATGTTAAATTTATACTTACTTATATTCAACAAATTGAGAGGGTGTCAGACAGGTAATATACTTATGTATAATATTTGTATTATTTATTCACAAAATTTGTTATGTTATAAGCACTGACATCGTAAATCTTGACATTTAATGTTTTAAAATCACACGGTGTATTTATTCGTAAAGTACTCATTCATCTCTTCATCCTTTCAAAGCGGATAGTAATTCGCGGTAGGAATTAAGAATAATAAGATCGATCGAGTTGTGGCACATTTACATAATTATCGATAATTAATTCAAGTACGCCGTGACGGAGTAGCATTTTCAAAAGCGGTGTTTATCGACGGAATGGCTCGCGATCGAGTCGCATGCTTGCAATTATGATCGATTTCGATTTCTGAAACGATTGTAACGGCGCTGAAATCTTTTATTATTACAAACTACATTTTTAATACACTATTTCGCTTCATATTTTTGCACGCTTTGTCCTACTTATCAATTAAAAACAAATTTCACACAAATATATATAACTAGAACTACATTCATGAAATTTATAAATATAAATAAATCACAATTTCATTACATATTTAAATATTTAAAGAACTCACTTTGTAAAATAGTGACAAATCACATACATGTTTTGAGATAAACTAAAAATATGTATGTGATTTGTCACTATTTGTTTATTCATCATTAAAATGGTATATTTAAAAAGGACCCTGATAGATCGTTTTGCATTTCTAGTTAACAATCAAGCAGACAAAATGACGCCTCTAGAACACCTGCGTCCTAAGAAAGGATTACAGTTTATTCCAACTTGGGTCTAGCTTAAAATACCTCTACTAAGGTAGAGAACGTTTCGCGCATTAATATATTTTATATTCAAATGTATATATATAAAAATGAAACCCATTTTCCGTTGTCACGACATAGCATGAAAACGGCTTGACCGATTTGGCTGATTTTTTTTTGTAGTTTTCTAATACTCTGTACAAGGTTCATACGGAAAAAAATATTAAGAAAATCAAATTTACGCTAAGGCGGTACGAAGTTCGCCGGGTCAGCTAGTATTAATTAATAATAATATGGTATATTATATTATTATTATTCTATTTAAAATATATTAACTGTAATATCTCATAAAAAAATTCAATAGCTATTATAAATAGTACATTATTATAAATTAAAAATTAATTTATTTAATTATGATTGAATAGAATATTTGGAAATAATAAAACGTACAATATATATCTATATGGTTAATAGTCGTTCCTAAGCCACAGAAGAAAACAATAGAAGCCTTAACGTCACGCAGCCACCAATGACCGCTTAGGTGTTGAGGCATTAAGTACCTCACTAATTATAAATAAAAATGGAATGAACTCTATCGACATTAGACTAGCTGTAAAATTTTAATGATGATATAAACTCATCACTAAATGATCTTTTCATCAAGCAGTAACAACGCATTTCACACCAATACTTTTTGCTGAGAATTTTCTTAACAGTTTGCAACAATAAGGTATTGTAATTCATTTTAATTTACATACAATTGAAAATAACAAATAAAATGAAAAATGCTTTAAACGTAAGTTACCTTTTAAGAGTTAGTAATTATGCCAGTTACATCAAACTGGACTGCTAGGTATAGAAGTAAGCTTCGATGTTTTAAGGTATTGTAAATAAAAATGTACTAATTATGCAGTAGTTCTAAATTTAGTTTTTTGACCTATTTTACTTTCTCTAGTCTCAGTAAAATTTAATCATAGTACATACGGACCAAATTGACTTTCGTTGATTTTATGATATTGTGTTTCAACAGACTTCTTAACACTTTCGCTGACAGTAATGTCCATCGACGTAGATAACAATTAACTGTTATTATTATCTCGTTTACTGTCAGCGAAAGTGTTAAGATGATACATCCTCTTACATTTCTAGCTTATAATGGAAACAATTTTTGTTGCTAGATGGCAATCTAAAAACAGTGTCAGCCACAATACGATTTAATTCTCACGGTGTACCAAAACAATTAATATAACTTTTGAACACGAAGATATTTGTATTCATAATATCTAGCTGGTTTCATTTAAATAAATGAGTTTATCTTAGTGTGAATACTTAAATATTTTCATTGATACATCATTGAGTGGATTATTTTTAAGCACGATGTATTTAATAGGTATTATGTCTAAAAAATTTAAAATAAATAAACTATATTATAATCAATATAAAGTTCAATTTGAAATGAAAATTTGAAATCACTTTTAGACGTGATAAAACAAACGTATTAGCTTCAGGCGACGGGGTGCTATACGTTATCTATTAAAATCTCTGTCGGATACACTCTTTATCATTAACACAATATAAATATTTATTTATCGATGGACAACTGGATACTTAATTCAGAAGCGGAAAATGTTAAGGATACAACACACCTCACAAAAGCTCTAATATTTGTTGTAAATATGATGGTGCGGCCAAATAATTTTAAAATACTTGAGTTTTTAGTTACTAACCGTATCAGCACCAATTCAAATGTATCGGAAACACTAAAATGTAGCGTCACAAATTATGTGATTATTTACCTATATGAAAAAGTGTAGCCCGTAACATAAGCTGCCGTAGAACAGATAAAGAAGAAATTTTACATGTGTCACAATATTCCTATAGACTGCTGGGAAATATTACAGAAAAATGACTGAAAAGATAAAAGGTCTGAACTGTATTTTCTATAAATCTTTCGCAATTAATCGATCAAATATTTATTGTACATAATATATTACTATATATACTAGTACAAAAACGAAATTAAAAAACTAAATACTAACAAAAAAAAACTAAGGTATGAAATCAGATCGACATGATCTATATTTTTTATTATTATTATCTTTTCCCTTCTTTCTTTATTTTTGTATAAATTTGTCTTAAACACTACCATATTTTACTAGCGGATCTACTATTATTATTTTATTATTTGTATTTAATTTCAAGTGTATATTCTCCTCTATAAAAAATGAAACACTACATCCAACACCTCATTAAAGATTGGAATACGTTAGTGCCCGCGGCGGGTTGCCATCGTGCCACTAAAACAAACATCTCTATTAATTTCCACGGTCTCAAAGATTGAAATTACTCCCAATATCAATCATCCCAAACAGAGAATATTGAGAGTACGGAAATAACGCTGCAATCTGTTGTCTGGAGGACGAGTGTATAAATTATACACATTTAACGAAAAACGTTGTATAGTAGACATGTTTGAGACATACAGATGTCATATTCTTAGCAAAAGGTAAACCACATCTGACACCCTATGAATGAATGAAAATCATAATTAGAAAATAATAAGCTTGCGTATGGTTATGAATACAAACCGTGGTCCAGTGGTTAAGGAGTTTGCATGTAGACCCGGGAGTCAAGGGTTCGATTCCCACGGGAAGCATACTTTGTTTAGTTGCTTCCAGTTTGGTTAGGACATTGCAGGCTTGAATCACCTGATTGTCTGACAAAAAAGATGATTCTGTGCTTCGACAGGCACGTTAAGCCGTTGGTCCCGGCTGCCATCTATAGTAGTAACGTCAGAGGTCGAGAGGCGGTTTCGACGAACTCTGACACCAGGGTGCCCATGGTCCACCATGACCAGACACCTACATGAAACGAATGAATGAATGAATCGTAGATATAGGAATCTTTATATGTTCAAAAATAGACAATACACACACTTTGGTTGAGATTTCAATTAAGATTTTTATTATTTTTAAAGACCATTGGCAGCGTATTAGAGAATATAACTAAATAAGTATAACTTTTATACCATTTATGTTTTATACATCCCGGCTGTCCTGTTCAATCTGATAATCGATACGAGTAGAGTATTCTAATATTCAAATTGAGACCTAACTCGGTATGTATCGATTAAAGAAACCTTATTGAAATTAATGATCCTGATTCGAAATATAGATGAATTACATTCACTACTACAGTTACCAAATACTGTCCGAATTCTGTATATATTAATAGTTAATTATTCTGTTTTTATTAAATGTAATTATTATTTCCAATTAGTTTTTTTTTTATATAATATATGCTGACTTACAAGAACAAATGCTAACAAATAGAAGTATTTTAGAACTGATGCCTCATTTTTAATGAATATGGTAATAAATATGTATCTCTCTAACAATGAAATAAATAAATTTTGCAACAATCTAAAAGTGTTAAAATGTTAAGAATGTAATTTTGATTTTATTTGTGTCGTAAAATACCAAAATTAATTAAAGTATAAGCAAGTTTTAGTTATAATACATTTCACTTAAAATACCAATAAGCAATATAATTGTTGGAAGCCGATTTGGAGGCTAAGAACTGGCAAAAAATGCAAGTCAATTAAAATCCCATAATTAAGATATCGAATAAAATGTTATCGTATCTAACAAGCTGCTACCACAACCCCGGGAGAGCTTAAGGTGAGCACTCACCTTGGGCTTGATACGCTTACCTAATCTAATTCTGCGCCCTGTGCATTGTGAATATATCTGCTAACTTTATTGCTTAAAATGTCCCTTTTAACAACAACACAAGACAGAATACAAATAAGAAATTAATTTTTTACATGTCAGTATCAAATGTTCCCTGGAACAGTTGTATGCTATACTTTGAGTGTTGTTTTATCCAATTTCTCGCATATTTTACAATTCACGGCAAACGTAAATTGTTCTAGAGACATAAATTCAAATATATAGTTCCATGATCTCTTGTCTGGTATCTTGTTAAAGCAAACGACAACGAATCGCATGCTCTCAATCTCTACCAACCTTAAACTTTGAAGCCTCTTTAGAAGCGAAAATTATTACATTCCCCATTTGCGACAGTTTAAGCTGCCGACATAAAATCACTGATATTTTATGATCTACTTATCGCAAAGTCCCTTATTGTTGGCTCCCGTCGGTATTTTTGTACACAAAGTCAGAATACGACGAGTAAGTGCTAAGTCGCACGGCGGCTTCATTAAAACATGTTTAGTGTCAGATCACAAGGTAAGCTTGATGCATCGACTTTCTATTAAATAAGAATCTTCATATAAAATAAAGTTATCTGTATAAAGTGCATATTATTTCTGATTATTGCAAACCATGGGAGAATCAAAGAATTTATGAATTTAAATGGCAAATAAATTTCTTCTGAAGTGTGCATTAATTATTTGTCTTTGATGGTTGGATTCTATTTTTTTTATTATTGTTTTTTTATGTAGTTCCTGCATCCCACGTTAATACATACACTAAGTCCATTGCATAATATATTGGTTTACATGTAGAACCAGGCGGCAAAATGTTAAACCCACCTATACACCTAAGCAAACATTCGAAAAACAGTACAACTTAAATATTTTCGTGTTCTATCTAGCTAGACCAAACTGAACGTAGAAACCTAAAAGTACCCTGTTATGCAAAAATAAGAACGTGACTACGACACATAATACTATCAAATCTACTTTTCCTATCTTGATCATTTCATAATCTACACTTATACCACAACGCATTCCAATAAACGACTTTTTATATAACAATAAAATATTTACATACAAAGAAAGGTTGCCGCCTGATGATAAACGCATCATAAGAGCCTCCAGGCATCTCGTTTGATATCTCCAAAGAACAAATCACTGTTTTATCGTTACTACCATCGTAAAAAATATTGATAACACAAAAAAGTGGTCGAAAAACAATAGAGTGGATGGATTGAAAGGATTCCAACAACAGATAAAGAGTTAGATATGTATTAATAATACCTTTATTTTATAGTGTGTGACCGTATCACTGTTGAATGCTGGTCATCGACAGGGTCATTATAGACCCTATGATATCGTCGAGGGGACGAGAAATGGGATAGTATTAAGACATTAGATTAAAAGGCGCCAAGAAATTATGAATAAGTTATTGATGCTTATGTGAATAATAATATAGATGTGATATTAGATATCACAATTATTGGGAATTGATATGTTTATACAGCACATAAATAAATAAAATGAATAAATGCGAAAAGATCATCTTATTCTTTGGGCTTCGTTAAGACTACTGAATACCTTTGCCAATTGTCGAATCTCATACAACAACATTATTCTCAAGAAGCGACTTTTTGAAACGGTGAGAAAAATATTTATTGGTTGATTGGAATAGAAATAATGCTAAATCTTTTTGTTTAAAAATTAAATATTTATATAAGTACCTTATATAAAAAAGAAGTCATGACACTTGAGAGGCCAGCGTCACATACGAGTAACAATAAACTTATATTGCTGAGTTGTAACCATAGATTAAAAAAAAATGCGTCACTTAAAAGACCGCGCGCGATTCGAACTTCTTTGGCTGTAACATAAACCTCAATTGCAATAGCTGAAAATGTTAAGTATTGTTTCATAACATGTAATTTTATTTAACGAATATTCCAAAAACACGTTTTCTTAGAATATTCAATTTAAATATTATGGATTGTTATAACCTACCTCAATAATTTAAATGTTAATTGTTCGGACACGCGTTCGAAACTCATCAATAAGCTAATATTTTACAACCAATGACCACATCGACTGTAATGTAGCTAATTTCGTAAATGGGTAATCTAATAACTAATTTGGTTGATTGGATTAAGACGTCAAAGCGTAGACATCTCACGGTCTACAAAAAAGATCGTATTACTTAAGAAATTTTGAAATTGATACGCATGAGTCTCACAGGCTATATTTTTTTCATGTTTAAATTGTTTTATTATGTAGCTATACTTAGTAGGTATTCTGTTTTTTGATTTGTGTTATTAAAACAAAGAAAATTTCAATTTAGCGACTTGATTTTATAATGTATATTGTTAATAAAGTTGAATGTTGATTTTAAATAAAATATAAAAAGTACGGAAATTCTTCTAAGAATGTATTATAGGCTAACCTCATTCCTTTTTCTCCCAATTAAATTAAGTTACTTAACTTAATTACGCCAAATAACCGAAATATAATAGATGTAGACAGATAAATTTATTTGCAGATCCTACCCTAAAATCCGAAAAAGGAAATTCTATTCATAACTGTCATAGAACAAATTGCGACTCATTGCAAATGAGTAAAAACAGAAGAGACACCAATTCGCGTAATCATTGCAATTCGTATGCAATTTATTGCCATTATTTAGGCAATTAGTGCTAAAATATAATACATTAGCTCTCGTTAGATATTTAAAACAGCAATATGTTTATAATAGTAATGTCTTTATATAATGCTAATACGATTGTATTGAACATTTTCATTTTGTCTGTTTATTTTCTTATTGTAAACTGCATATTAATTACTATTTATTAATTAGAACGCCATTAAGCTATATTTAAATTATATTTTTGTTCTATTTGAAATTATCTACTCACTGTAACTAAACTAACTTATGAAGGTACTTAAATGCTTATAATAAACAAAGATGTACCAAAATATATCTCGCTATAAAACGAATAATTCTACTGTGTACAAAATTTACGATGTCTTTTCTTAATAAGGTAGAAATTTATAAATATATATATATATATATATATTATCATATTGCTGTTTTAAATATCTAACGAGAGCTAATGTATTATATTTTAGCACTAATTGCAATATTTAGCAATAATAAATATATATATATATATTTATATATATACATATTTATAAATATCTACCTTATATATAATTAATATTATATATATAATATTATATTTCGTTTTTAAATCCATGATTTATTTATCAGAATGTGTGGACGAAATATAATTAGGACTTCCACAGATGGCATGGACATAATAATTCTTTTTTCGAATTTCGGCAAATCGTATTACTAAAGGACGTTATCGCAAAACCAGGGGCTTATCAGTGTTTCCCTTGTTTTGCGGCGGCAATAAATTGTTTAAATATACCATAACTCTCCGCTTCCTAAGATTATATCCCGATAAGTGTTTATTAGAACACGGGTGGTAGACTTGTGCGATATTACAAAAAACAGGTGTGGGACAAAAAACTGGCCACTTTTTTCACTTTTGCAAATCCCAAAAAGTGTCTCGAGTTTTCGAGCTTGTTTAGCGTTATCGCAGGTTGTTTGGTAAATAATGAGCGGTCGCGAGGTTGTTAACAACTTGCTAACTCGATGTTTGAAGAAGTATTTTGAAATTGAAGAAAAAGATAGATTTCAACGATATAATATTTGTTTGTTTTAGTAATTGTAGAGCTGTTGGATTTAATAATCAAACCAATTTATTTTTTTACTTGCTTTTGTAGAATGAAAATAGTTGACTTGGCGAGAGATATAGGCATCATAGGTATACAAAGTATTTTAGCACACTAACTGACAATTCCATAAATAAAATTACGACGATAGACTGTTTTAAAATAAGTTTTGGATATTTGTTAATCACCTTTCTTCTTAATTTAGTTTTTTTTTATATCATGTTTAACATTTAAATTTTCCTTGTCGTGAAAATTTTCGAAAGCTCTTTTGCAAATATTTACTATATTTGCTTTGATTAAGAGCGCTACAATTTATTTGAAAAATAATTTTATACAAAGGCTTAAATTACGACAACCACCTGGGGAATTCATCATCAGTACCTTAATACTTGCAAACGCAAACAAAAAAAAACTTTTATAAAGTTACTTGCATGATGTTTGGTAGGCATCTTGTGTGGCACGCTTCTGTGCCATACGTCAGTACCTGGCCTAATTGAGGTTTCAGGAGCACTCGTTAAGAAAATAACTGAGGAGGCAGCGTCATGGTGATGGGAAGTGGATGTGATGTATTACTTTAATGTCATACTTTTGTGATGATAAGTTGCACGCAGTTAGGTATCTTTGTGAACTCATCAACATGGTATCATTAATATAATGATTTAATTTAATCCAATCTTATGTATTAAGTTCTTGAGTAAGTACTAGTTTATTTGCCAACTCCTAATGCAATAATGGAAAATATGAGTTTAATGTTAGTTGAAAATTTATTTAATTAATGAAACCCACCACAGACGAAACTCCTATTCTTGTCTAAACAAAAACAAATCGTGTGTAATTTTTTTTTTAATGTTTTTTATTCTTCGAGTTACTTGTATTTGAAAAAAAGAATCAACATATTTATTTATTTAATATATTTGGTCCATGTTGTGGCCAGAACGAGGTTTAGCTCGACTTCGCCATAGATATTACGAGTTCAAATAGTCTTAACAACAAAGGCTACTGAAGACTTTATGATACTTTGTGTTGAAGTTGGAGAAAATTCAGAGAGACTCCAGCAACCAGCTGAGGAGAATGCCAATATGAGAAAGTGGCCAGTATTAATTTAAAAAGAAAATAATTTTCTAAAGCAATCAGCTCAGGAAAATGCTAATATGAGAAAGTGGTCAGTATTATTTTTAAATAAAATAAATATATAAAACGATTAAATTAAAATTAATATCATTAATCGTTATACAAACTAAGCACTACCAGTATCACGTTTTCCATATACTTTTAACATGATATTTTAATAATGATGAGGATTAAATACTGTATCGATATCCAGTTTAGTAAATTAACGATTCTGATCGGCGCATCGGCCGATATTTATGGCACAAATTTGTCTCCTGTTCGCCTGCTGTCCCATTACCGCGCGCAACAAAGAGTTGCCGGCGACATTTGTCAACTGTACTGTTGCAAATAGCGAATCACTTTGTGTATAGTTAATTCTGTGATTTTTTAGTCTTTAATTGCCGTATCACAGATCGCACTTAAATGGATAAATTTAAAGCCTACTACAATAGTTCTATCAATATTGCTCTTTACTAAACCATTTTTCTGTTTTAACTTCAAAAATAAATCTTTTGATTGTAATTATTTACAGGCAAGTGCTTAGTACAGTATTATCAATGATTAATAGTGGTTTTTAGTACTTTAATCAATATATCACTATTAAAAAATATAAGTTTTATTGCAAGAAGAAATATGTTTAAACGTCATTGAAAAATATGCAGTACTCAATTAAAAAAATAAAACATTTAAGAGATTCGGATTCTCGCAGCAAGAATTCCGAATCAGCATCTCATGATATTAAGACATTTAATATGATACGATTGTTTAATTAGAAAATTATTTTATTTTATGGAAGAAAAGATAACAAAATAGGAAGACAAGAAGACCAACACCATGGCATATTTACACGAAGCAAATAAAGGAGAAAGTAAACGTCGTGTCGTATCAGGAATTAATGGAACTCCCTAAAGATAGACAAGAATGAAAAGAACTCTACTTCTACAAGAGACTGACTTTTAAATTTACGATCCTGATAAAAGGTAGCAAAACTCATTGCGATGTATTTATGTGTTTTGTTATTATGTTATAAGTGTCCTATTAAAAGCAATTTCTTAATAATTAACTTATCAAGTAAGAGTACGAGTATAACACGATCCCACAAAGGTCGCAGGAAGTTGTAATGTGGCATGCAACCGGTAAATCTGGAAAATATGGGACTACTTGCCTATATATAAAACAGGACTTGGTGTAGCTAACGTATTATTACCTTTTCTTTCATCTAAGCGTGTTTCAGTTGCATCTTTAGCTTACGCATCAGAGTCCCAGGGTACGCTTTTAAAAAAGGTTCTTTAAATAAATTAAACCGATTATATACTTTTTAAGAGTAATAATCTTTTTTTGTTATTATTAAGGTAAGAATAATATTGTAGAAATGCAGATCTATAGAACTAGTCTTCGATGGTATTGATTTTAAAACTAAAAGACAAGTCAATGCATTTTCTCAATGGACATGTGGAAAGATGCAAAAATTCAGCAAGTGCGCCGCAAACAAATCACCTAACAATGAAACCGATCACTATTACTGATGGTATGAACACATGCGAAGGTTCCCAACAGTATATCCAGAGCACTTAATGCAGATTCTCAATGGAGGCCCAGTAAATAATGCTGTTTTACGATCACCACGCGCTGAGTCGGTATGCCATTGTGGCAGCCTTCGAACGCACTTTATTGGCTAATTTTATTCAATTAAATTGTTCTGGTTGCGCATGCGCCTACACCGGGCGCGTTCATTTTAACGCCTCGGAAATTATTGCAATAGATAACATAATGCGGCGCCCTCGACAGATTTAAGAGAGGAACTTGCGCCCTACAACACAGTAAATATGATAACGGCTTTAATCCAACTATTAACAAGCGCTGCTATATATGCCGAGTGCTTTAAAACTCAGTCGACATTCACGAGCTCCTCTCCTCTTAATTCAAAGGGTTTGAAATGAATATGTTAATGCTGACATTAAACAGTGGACTACCAAACGGTGAGTCGTAACCACATGCTGCGTAGACACTGAGATGTTTCATCACTAATTTTTATTGTTCGGAGGACAAAACTTACTTAAACCGTTTGTAGTAAAAAAGTTAATTTCACTAAACGCAGTTCGCGTCATGCTGACAAAGCATCTTACAAATAGTTTATAATGGAATTTATTTCAATTCGGGATGTATATGCACATTGTTGATAGTATCGCGCTGTTATGAATGTTGACGTGAATAGACTATCTACGATATGAAAGGGTTTGTTTAGTTTTTTACTATGTCTTAGTCTACAATGTCATTTAAAACCACAAAGTAGCCGTTTGTCATCCACTACATTTTGAGGAAATGCCTGATATCATTGAGAGATTACTTATACAATGTTTATTCATTAAAAAAAAATCATGTAATAGGTACTTATGTATATTTCTACTTAACCAAAATACAAATAGCAATTCTACCCCTGGCTCATAAAATATCTAATTTAGTGAGCAAAACTCAATAAATTAAATATAAAAACAGTCCACAAATCATAAATCATTCGCATTTAACTTGCAAATGGTCAAAGGAAGCCGACAAAAAAACAGCATGTCGGCGCCTCCGAATGTTACATCCGAAAAGTTATCGCCAAAATTTTGCGTCCGCATCTATAAATCCAAGGACATCTAGGTATTCCCCCATAAATTGATACAAAAACAAATAAAATTATATTTAATAGCCTCGTGAGAACTGTCGCCCACCTCCCACTGCGACAGGCTCGTTAAATATTTTAATTGCGCCGCTAAAAAGATCCCAAATTTATATTTCTCGTAAATCAAAGTTGTGTCCACGGTAGTCCTGTTAGAATTTTTTTTTTTTGCTTCAAAACTGTCCAACAAACGACGTAACTTGGGAAGCGTCTTGATATCACATTTTTTTTATTTTTACCTGCGTATGTCTAATATGAATATCATCATTGATTCGTGAAAGCAAATTGTACAGCTTGGATCGATTAAGATCGCTGCCTACGCACCGTCAGCCTGATTTGTCCGCTTCTGCATTTCTCAAAACTTGATATTTACCGCAAAAGGTCATATCGATGAACAGATAAGTCCAGGCGCAACCCTATCATCTCCACGAAACCGTTTAGAAATGATTACAGTTCTGCGGTTACCATCACTACTAGACCTCCCAGAATTGACAATTTTACTATTTCCTGCTAAATTATTACATCAAGGAGTTATCAATTTAGTCATCTAAACATTTTTGAGATACATGTAATTTCGGCAGTCGGAAGCGTCATTCCGTCAAGGGTGGAGAGTCATTCGAAAGCCATCATTCATCCTCAAGTAGACATTTGAAAAGGAATATTCTAGTCAATAAAAGAGACTATTTGTTTTTCTAACAGGAAACTTATTAAGTAAAAATATTAGTAAAAAACAAAAAGGACCGTGTGGGTGGCGGCAGTTGACGACAGTTTAAATAGTGTAACTCGATATAAGAGTCCAGTAGTTTGTTTTTCTTGCGCACTCCAAATTGTCGGAAGCCGATGAGATGATGATATTATTTCGCCGAGACCCTTCGGAGAGCGTTTATGAGTGCTCATTTCGGCTTCCTAAAAACTTTACGGAAGCGATATCTTATAGCCACTTAGGTGCAGTAACTTTTTGTTGCATAACGGAATCGTATTGATGGCAATTTACCTGCGTGTATGTTATTTTATAAAAAACTAGGTTATTTTAATGAATATTTAAAGAAGGTAAAATTTTATTGCTATTATAGTTATTATTGTAAAGCAAGACCTGGGTAACCAGTCATAGCATGATGCTTCTCAACACAAAGAAATACTAATATAATAGATTCATGAAAATCGATAGATTGCGGTCACAAATCAAATTCAATACGGATAAGACAAACCTTATAAAATAAATTCATTCAAATCTTTTTAAACTGATGATATAAAAATGTAAATGCAAAACTCCTCCGAAACAGTTTAATAGAGGTCTGGAAATAGAGTGTAAACAATTTTTTATAATAATAGAAAAAAGTATGACAGAAATAATAAATTATTAGGACAATTAGGATAAGTGAAATTCCTGATATCCCTGGATACCCTTTTAAATGAAAAAGTAGTATTTTGAACACCATCCACATGATCCACAGAACCAATAGATGAATTTGGTATGGCAATAAATAAGCATGCAAAGTCGCGGGCATCAACTAGATTATATTTATTTGAGTACCTTTACCGACCACAATGCTTTATTCATTAGACTTTATTATCACCATTTTCAAACTTAAAAGCAAAGTATATTACCATAATAGCAGCACGTATCAATGCAAACTAGTAGACCCTAGTATCAGCTAATTGACACCTCACTGATATTAACCAGTAGCTCGGAGAATTTTAGTTGGATCGTGTAGGTATCTTCCCACCAATACTTGTTTCGTCTTACTCTTATCTCATTGTTCTCATCTGCATACCTAGATTATAATCTTTTGTCGAGGTTTGTGAAGTCACATACAATACAAAATAGAGAGATAATCATATGCAATTAATGCTTGCAGGAGCTGCGATTGAGTTCTTTGTCGCATGCGCATGCGCATGCACTACATACAAAGCAAAAACGGACTTTAACTCAACATTTTCATAAATGAAAAGATTTATAAGTACTCGCATATCGCATTAAATATCTTTTTAACTTTTTAATATTGATCAAATATTTTATTAAATACGTTAAGAATAAATAATTAATTTTAAGTACAATATAATTTATATTGATAAAGGTTTCCTAAAATTTAATGGTAGAGATAGTGAAGTGGTTTGTTGTTTGATTGCCACTTGCCCTAATACCTGAACTTAAAATTGGTTTTTAGAAAGCACAATTAAAGATCGAAGAAAGAGAAGAAAATAAAATACTTAGTAGATGAAAAATTTACAAACCATTAAGGCACTGACCAATGGTTATTAACTTATACGACAATACCTCCCTCCATGAACGCAAAACAAGTTTGCCAAATACTAACGTAATCCAAAAGATAATCAATTTCAAAATTACATTAATCTAAACAGACTGCATTCACAATGGCATTAATGGCAGAGATTTTTTCTCGAGATCAATAAAACGATCGAGGGTTCCCTTTCGGCTATGTGTGTGTAGGCGAGTCAGGGAAGAGGTCACGTGGCGAAACCCTCGTTGCAACCCCTATTCTTGTTCTCTGTCTCTTTCTAAAGTATGTTAAAACTAGGAGTTGGAAGAAAACAGAAGACTTGTTGGTTGTGTGAGTGACGGCGCGGGCTCAAACATCTGCCGACTGATATATTTTTTGGTCGGGAACGTTAAAGGTAATAATAATACGATCAAGGATTGATTAATGTGGCCGATCTAGTTGTTACACACTTCCAGGCTTAATTAACGTTTTTCCTCTCTAAATGTAACTTTGAGCAGCTTTAGAGATACGTGGGATTGCATTTAAAGTATTGTAGGTAGGTAGGTATGACTTATTGCAAAATATATCTACTTGTACGTATCTATCAAATTTTAATATTTCAAAAAATATTACTGAAAAATACATAGAATCGCATCATAGCTTTTTATAATCACAATTGCAGTGACGGAAATCTTAATTATTCCTGTGAACCTGGTTGGCCAGTCTTTGTTGTCATAACTAACCCCATTATTGCAATAAAAAGAAATGTAGAAATAATTTTAGTACTTTTATTTTCACATAAAAAAATTGCATGTAACGGATTTGTATAGAAAACGAAAGTTTGCAATGCAATTCAACGGAACAATCTAAAGGGCCTTGATCTTGCATTTCACAAATTACAATACGAGAATATAAATTTTGTGAACTTTATCACCATATAAATAAAATTCAAATTTGTGTCCTTGACAGATTATTAAGTGAAAATGTACTTTTGTAAGTAGGTATGAAGTTGGCAAGAAGTTCATTGAAAACGAATGCAGTTTGGACCAAAAGCAGGTAAGTCTTTCAATGCTCCGTCTGGGGTGAATATGAAAGGCATATTGTGTGTCAGTCTGAGGCTGCGAATACTTGGATTCAAAAGCGAGTACTGGTCTTGATTTGTGCAAAACTAGCTATCGGCAGCGGTTTTGTCTGCAGGAATTTCGGGATACGATATCGTTCTGGAACCAGCACCAATTCATTAAATAATTGTTTAAAAGTGTTAGTTATAACTTCATTATTATTATATTATCACCTTAACGGAGACACGAATGCTAGCATTTGTAACAATAAAAAACATGTTGGGCCTCGTCAGTGTCCGCTAAAGTGTTCAGATACTTCTTTATTAAATACTCGGAGACATCCAATTATAGATTAAAAAAGAAATTTGTTCCTCGCGCGATTCCAAATTCTATTAATCGACACGTGATCGACACAGAAAAATCAGATAGTCTAATGACCTGGTAATGGTCGTTCATGAAGTGGAATTTTTTACTGCTGAAATTACAATATTTTTTTTGTGAAGAGATGGATGATTGTGGATGTTTTTTTAATCGGACCGATTGGAAATCTACGAGGGACTCCAACCACTCCAAGAGTGGACTATATGTGCCTGATATTATGATCTATAACAAAAATTACGTACAAATTTCCGTAAAGAACAATATCAGAACAGTTGCTTTATTAACAATAGCTATTGTTATTACTTTTATGGTACTAGACTAGCTGTTGGTACCTGTACTAAATTTTAGCCAATTCTATTTAGATTTTACATATTATACACCCATATTTTTTCAAGTTCTCAAACAAAATTGAGCATAAATACAAAATTGAGAGCTAATCTTTAATATTAATTCCAGCAGGTATTATAAAAACCGGAAACAGTGATATCAATAGCTCAATTTCCATAGCTATTGTTAGAAGTTGGTTCTTTGAGTCTAGGCTAGTCTGGTGCAGCCCTCCCTCGGTGACCTTAGCTCATTTTATTTCAAGTTGAAGGTCCCCCTTTATGCCGTTTCTAATAAGAAATAAAGGGTCTAGACCGGGGAAGACCTGAATGGTCTTGCTATTTCAAGGTAGCCTATGTTTTAATAACGCTAAATAGGGTTAGACTTTAGGGTTTTAAATTTTTTTATTTACCTTTCATTTTCATTCATTAATAAATTGGAATTATTTCAATTAACCACGCAAGATTCGGCGAAGCGGCGAGCACTAAATCTCATAGGTAAAGAGTTGCTGAAGAAAATAAGTTTTCAGTGTCTGAAGCATCGTCGCCGGGTGGCTTGTCTGTCCGTCTTCTACAAGTTGCACTTCGGAGAATGTGCCCAGGAACTGCATGAGTTAATGCCACCAAATCAGTTTTGTCAATGACCAACCAGACATTGTGATAGACTTTATCCATATGTATTTTAAATACCAACAGCTCGTACACGCCGCTTGGCTTCTTGGTTTATAAGGCGTACGGCGAAGAAGTGGAATTCTTTACCGACTGACATATTTCGGGACACTTAAGTATAAGCTGGGTATTTCTAAGTTCAGTTTCTAAGTTTCAGGCTATTAACGAACTAGCGAGTACTATCTTAGACCACATCTGCACTTACCATCAGGTAAAATCGTGGTCAATCGCTAATGGATTACGCCAATCAAAAAAGCAAGGAAATTTGGACCTCTGTTTGTTCTTTAATTACTTTTTCCGACATTCATGGATAAAGAAACTGTTATTAACCAAACTAGATTTTTATAGCTGATTGAAGGCATCTGACTGACAAACATCTTAGTAGCTAGATAACTATCTAACAAATACCTGTAAGTTCTGAATCTAGAGACTACAAAAAGATAATTTATATATATTCCATGTTATATATATACCTAGTTTGTATATATGTTAGTATAAACAGTGTATATACCAACAATGATGATATTAAGATAATACTGTTCTTGTAAGAAAACTGTTATTTAAATTACGTTAAAATAATAATTTAAAAAAATATATACAAGTATGTATCTTTCGTCTCAAGTGTTGATAAATATCGTATGATACTCGTATGCATTGGTTGGTCATTACACATTCTTAGCTATTTTGTTATTACAGCACTCATCCACGGCACTTAGGCATGATACCGTCTCGTGTGTAATAGCCAACTTAGAATACTTGTAGATATTATTATGTAAAATAAGTTATGTAGAGTAAGTATATTCTTGGTATAACTGTCGTTGCTGCATTTTTTAGATTTTCTTCTATGTCGTAATATTTTTTTATACTTCAATATTATTATCCAAATGACAACCCTAAGCCTAACCTATCTCAATAGGTTAGCGTTTGAAGGCGATTGGGCCCAGCTGGTGAATGAAAGCACAGGTTAGTTTTGTTCCTGTTGCCTGGTCCGTCTAGACGAAGGCCTACTGTTACTCCGTCTGTGTGTAAACAAAGAACGCACAGCTGTTTAACTGAGCATTGGATTGACTTTTGAGAATAAAAAACCGTTATTTATCATGTGTTTATATGTATGTGGGTAACAGAAAAAAATACCACTTTATTTTTTATTATTATTATATACACTTACACCTAAAGTAGTACTTTTAATGAAGATCACTGTACATTTCGTTTAGGTAACTATTTTTTTTTATATGTAAGGGAATTTAAGCTGTCTGAAGCATTCGAAATCTATTAGAGAGTGTCTATCCTTCTTCTAGTATAATAAATGCTAAAGTAACAAAATAGAAAAACATAATAAAGTAAACTCAAATGAAAAGGAACACGCCATGAGAAAGAGCATTTACCACAAAAACCTGAGGTAAAATCTTTAAATATACTTTTAATTTTAGCACAACACAATTAAATTATAAAATAATAACAATAATTAAAACTAACTTATATAAAAAATATTCTAATATAAAAATAAATAAAAACTAATTTAAATAAAAAATAGAATCCAAATCGCTGCCATAAAATAGTGTAAGTTCAACATAGAAATACTAAATTGTTTTTAATCTATGGTCTATAACTGTCTGAGAGTACACATATTGACAATATAAAAAATTTGCAATGTTACATCGATTTTCCAAATCCATGTCGTTCGTAATAAGATTTAAAATAATGATATTTTGATATCTACTATTTCAATAATCTTTATTTCAACCACAGGCCAGCAGTTGACTCTTGGGTCTAAAGTAATGATGATTGTACTATTTATATTATTTTATTTAACGCTACTATACCGATCAAATATATCATTCATCAAGTATGCTTTATTTTCGGATAGTTATGTATGATTATCTAGATACCTTTTCTATTTAAATAATAGAGTCAAAATAATAAACAAAAGCATTAAATAAATATTATTAAAATATTAACACCATTCCTATATATTAAAGGGTCGCAGTGTTGACATAAAAGCACCTCACTTATGCTCTCAAACCAGCGCAGATTAGTCCACCTTCCCCTCAAGAACAGCCATTACCATATGGTCTGGCTAAATTTAAACTCACGTAACCTGTGTGATTCCAATCTCAGGGTCCCAGATGTTTTCAAGATGGTGCGCGTCGGTTTACTGAGCGGATTGTCGGAAAAAATACGACATCTTGTATTACAGGATGCACTGTCGCATAATAAGCTTGAAGCACTAATCCTGAAGATGTTATTTCAGATTCCACATTCATTTTTAATCCTATTATTGTAGTTGAGCATGCTGCGAGTTGGTACAACTTTGCTTATCGTTATAATATAGGCGCTTGCTACAGCGACTCAACGTGAGTGTTTTTCTTAAGTACGGAAGAGCTTTTTATAACATATTTAACATGCCAGTACTATTATAATAATCTCAGCGTTTTTTTGATGCATCCCAAGCCATATATATGTGTTGGCAGCCCGATTCGCTATAAAACACGAAGTCACTTTTTTCTACGATGAAGACTAAGTTGTTGATAAAGTTTTAAATCCCGTCTAAACTCTAAGTACTACAACATAATATTTTTCCAAATCAAAAGTAAGTAACTAAAAAAAATAAGTTACAATTTACACCACACCTTCGATGGACTAACTTACACACAAACACCCAATAGTAGTCTAGGTATGTAGGTAGAGTCCTTTCTCTACATTCACAATATGACCAAATTTGTTGACTAATTTAAGTATATTATTAATACCATCCCAAAAATCATCTGACTCTTAAAATACATTAAAACAAATGTGTTTTGTTCCTTTCTTTCTATTTCAGATATTAAGAAGAGCTAAAAGTACAGAGCATATCGTAGCTAAAATTATTTTATAAGCATTTATTTTTTAATAATAAGGCGGTTAGGGTAATCTTTGTCTTTGCTTTATCATCGCGTATCCTCCTTGATCTTCCTCTACGACAGCAACCGCCCGCCACGCAAAAGGTGGTAAATTTTTCCTACGGTGATGGCTGAATCCAGTAAACGTGTCCTGCCCTGTCTAGTCTTGCCTTCACGAGTGGAGACAATTCTTGCCCAGCAGTGGGGTACAATATCAACTTAGGGGAAAAAAACTGTAAGAGAAACAAAACATTGTAAGTAAAAGTAAGTAGGTATTTATACAATTTTTTTTGATACACTATATTATTTAAACAATGAAACGGTAATATTTAGGTTATAGTTCGATAGTAATTAACAATTCCATAATTATATTATTTCCAAATGAATGTAAAAATATTGATGAATGTCAGAAAACAAATGACAAGTAAAGGATTTGACGGATTTTGTAGACATAGGTAATTAATTCTGTATACTTAATTGAATTTCAAATTGACAATCTACAGTCTACTTACACTGCGAGAACTCCGTATCTTGCTCAGACTCGCTAACGGTTCTACTAACTCCATCTTACATCTAAGCGTTTTTCCAGTCACGTCCCTAGCTGATGGCTTTGAAAGTCGATATTTAAGCAATTAGTATGTTGACGATTGGCGAAATAATAACAAAATTTAATGAGCCTTTATTTGGCACTTGGCTACTCAATATTTTATTTTGGCTATCAAATTTAAAAAAAAATTGAATACCAATACAATTAAATATATATAAAAGGAGGCTAACCGATGAGCCATCGGTGAATAAGTATATAATGATAAAAGGTAATAAATATACAATTAATTTTATTTATTATGTAAATAGTTAAAATTGTTTATTTAATAACAGATATAAGTAAGTTTAAATTATTTTGTACGAAATAAGAATTTTTTGTTCGAAATAAGGAAAGCAAAGTCTGTAGTAAGAATGAATCATAGATCAAAAGGCAATAGGCACGTGCCAAAGCCGAAGCAACAAAGGCAAGGGTGAGCAGATGTGATGGCGTGGGCGGCCGCGCACACATGTGCAAACGCAGCCCATGTGTGCGCGCTGTGGAAAACGTACTTTGATAATTAAATTATAATGGGTCAACACAAATAAATTGATAATGATATCATATTATCAGTCTTAACATAGGACCAATTTTTATTATTATTATTTATTTATATTGTTAGGAATAAATTGAAATTGTAAAATTAGATCTACGTTTGGAAAATTGTAAAAATATTGATAACCTTCAATTCAATATCATTCATATTCATTTACGAAGTTCAAATCCAAATGATATTGAAAAGATTTCAAATATTTAATCATTTTCAAATTCAAACTCAAAATTCAAAATGTGATTAAGAGTACACACAGAAGTAGTTTTTAGCTAATAGATTTACCTTATAAAAATAATATGTTAATTTTAGGTGATATTTTAATGTAAACTGGTTGCTAATATACCCATCTGCGCCTGCGCACAATTTTCAAAAATCCATTCAGCACACGAACGGTTTTAATACCATTAATGCACATGTGTGTTTGAACGTACTTTACCAAACGTATATGTATTAAATTAATAGGTTGCATGTGTGCAATAATATTATACACACATGCAACCCAGTTGGGTGCAACACCCCATGAAAATTATTGTCCTCGATATGACTATGGTAACCAAATGCCTTGAAATTTTCAGGAGAAATTTATAATGTTAAAGGTTTTGTTCACAAGATGATTTATTTATAATTACTAAGCAAAATATTTGGTATCGTTATAGTAGAAAAAGTTTTTAAGAATGACATTAAGAAAAATAAAATATAAAAGTAAACCATAAAATTATAAAAAAAATTCTCGAAATTCTATAACAAATTAGGTAAGTGTTGTTAAATATACTTACTTAGAATTTTTGTTATGTATGTAAATGAACGAATCAAACGTAATAGTCAATAAAATAACCTTGTACTTTTATGTCCTTAAACTCTACATAGATAACATCAAATTATCCTTTAGATTACTTTGCTTACAAGGCTATCATATAAAAATCATTAGGTACATATGTACGGGTATTATCTGTGCAAACATAATATAACATTAATTTGTGTTATCTATTTTTTTTTAATTACTAAATTTTTAAGTAAATTGAAGTTAAAATTATTTTAAAACGTAACTAAATGAACATAGTACATTAATTTATCAAATTGTTGAACTCAACTAATATAACATACTTATAAAAGTTACCAAAGTTACCACAACGTGTTGTCACAATAGAATAACACGTTGCCCGGTTCCGCCCCTTCGGAAGAGCATGTGTGCAACTAGTAAACGTAAGTACTACCCCTGTTTATCCCCCCGCCAGCCACCCCAGGTGCGTCCGCACGGCACGCGCCATTCCTGTCGCGGCTGGCGCCCTGACGCCACCTAACCTTTAATCATACGTACTTACATCATAGTACCGTTATCCACTACTACGTGAGTCTATCAACAGACTCCTCCGCGACTAATGTAACCCAAACAATCGTAACATGTGAAAACAGCAACTCATCATTCCAAAATGAGTTCGATCGGCGTCGTTGTTTTCCGCAACTCGCCTCACGGCAAGCCGCAGGTGCTCCAGGAATCCGTGAATAATTCAGTGAATATAACCAATAACGATGCTAACCAAAACGTGAGACGTGAAATTATTATTGTGAGGAAGAAGCAGAAGATCCAATCTCCGCCCGCAACGGTATCAGTGACCTCGTTAGTACGTGCTGCTGATCCAACTTCAGGAGCTGTATTATCAAAAAGACCACGTCTCCGTGAAAATGTAGTTGAAGAAGCTAACCGTGCGCCAACACCTTTAGCAGTTGCACGACGAAATGCTCGTGAACGCAATAGAGTTCGTCAAGTTAACGATGGATTTGCTGCCTTACGTCGACACATACCAGAAGAGGTTGCTGCAGCATTTGAAAATGCAAATTCAAACAGAGGTCCAAACAAAAAGCTAAGTAAAGTTGAAACTTTACGCATGGCTGTGGAATATATACGAAACTTGGAGAGTCTATTAAATATCGGCCATGCTGACAAAGAAAATTCAGGACGTCCGTCGATGGAATCTTTTCCTTCGCCTGCATCGTCTTCCCCTAGAGATAATAGTCAAGAAAGAAGTTACTTTTCCCTTAATTCACCAGCTCTCGATGATGAGGATATGGAAGAAGATGAAATGGATGGATCCATAAATCAAATATCACAACAACAACAGTACGTAGAATTGGCAGGACCAGAATCATTTCAACTAGTTTCTACTCCTCACTTATATGAAGAAGAAGACGGCGTTGGACAGCCTTTGACGCCCTCATCTGATTTACTTGGACAAGATGACGTAAATCCTCACATTCTAGATGGACACTTTCCTTTTCCTAATTCAGCGGAACAATTTACTGTAATACCTGAACAGAATTATCTCAGTGAGTCTGATATACCAATCAACGATAATGATTTTGAAGTTAAATACGCGGAGTCTATTCATCAACGAATAAATAATTTTAATGATGAAACATCTTTGCCTTTAGAAGCTATTAACCCCGATTTGATTCTTACTCATACTGACTACAAATTCAAAGACAATAATGATGAATTAATTCATGACCAGCATTACAGTGATGTAGAACTGAAAAAAGAGCTGCCAGACATTCAAGTGACTCCAGAAGACAGAGAGCAGTTTGAAGAAACACTAAAGTGGTGGCAAGAGAAAACTCGACAAGCCCGTCCAGTTTTAAGAAATAAAATCACAAATTAATGTATTAATCGATATTATTTAGGTAAATTGTAATTTTTAATATAATTTGCATTATAACGAATAGCCTGTTATGAAAACATACAGCTGTGGTGCCAAAGTCGGTTGCTGACTGCGCGGGCGCAAGGTGTTCCGTAACGGTCAGCAGAATAATGATTCCAATGCACGGGGAACATTCATTAGCTGCACAATTGTACTTGCTATAAAGTTTAAACTAGTTGTAGCTGATAATGTCAACTCTTAAATATTTAACCTTTAGTTACATTTATTTGTCTTTATCGTGTAAAACTACATAAATTATTTATGATGGTAGCTGTTTTTAAAATGTACTCGTTATTTCGTCCTGCACATTAGGTAATTATAATAGTGTATATTTTAATGTAATGGAATAATTATAATGTAAATAATTAAAAATAAGGGCACCTAACATTATACAAACAAAATAATATAATTTAATAATTTATTATAGTGCCTTCATAAATGACAATATTGTGATCTTAGATTTAATGGCTAGCTTGACAATAAAGAACTACTGGATTAATTTGGGTATTTTTTTTCTAATTTGGAAACGGTTACTACTGTGAGGAAGTATAACGACAAAAAGCTCATTAACAAAAGCTCAAAATATTTAACCCTTTTAAGAATAATAGTCTCATGCTAATGAGGCCGATTTATTTAACTGCAAATGACCTACTTTGTAATGCTTTTCTTTTACTCGAGTCGATTACACAAACATTGATCAAAAAAAATACTTGAAGTTTGAGATACTACTAATATTATAAAACTTATGCCCTGTGCTCCACATACAACTCGATTATATTAAAATACTCAAAAGATAAATTGAAAGACATCACTAAGCGGCCCATATAGACCATCAGACCTTTAATATACATGAATTTATAAAATGTTGTGTTGTATAAATAACTTTAACGTCTGGTTAAATAAGTTAGTTTGGTACTTTGTATTTTTCTTTCAAAAAGCATTAACTTTAAATATACAAGACAAACTATTGACTACAATTTACCGATATAATTAAATTTTTCTACAGAAATTTTATTTTTACATTTAAATTTAATCAAGGATTACATAACCCAACGTTAACTGACTGTTAAGGAACCAGTCTCAACTATGGACCGTTAACGGTAAGGCGATATCACTATTATAGTATGCCGCTGTTACCAAAAAAAAAGGGTCCACAACTAACGGGGTGAGTTTTTAAGATTGGGCTTTCGGATTTGATTTTGTTCGGTTTTTTGGCGCCATTCACCCTTTTGAATAGAAATTACGATGACGTTTTGAAAGGTAAAAGTTGAAAGGTATAAAAGATTGCTAAATCAAAACTCTTGTCTTAAATAGGAAACTCTTACTTTTATTACACGATTCTAAAGGAAATTCACAGGATTATTTTACTCTCTATCAAACAAATAGATCTCATTCTATATATCACATAAACTAGCACGTATACTACTATATATAGTTATTCTCATAAATTTAATTGGGTTTTGGGATCTCAATGGTCTACAACATTCCAAAATACAAGTTAACTTACAAGTTGTTCTACTGTTAAGTAAAATGTGAAAAACCATGTACTTAAGTGTACATTTGTGTTCAAACTCGGGACTTCTAGTTCAGAGCATTCAGAGATGAATAACATTGACAAATATTTTTAGGGGATCGTGCATCTAGAGTTATAGGCCTGAATAAATACTGTATACTTAAAATTATGAACTAACTATGATAGCGCTGCAATACAGTGTCTATTGGCCTCCAATAATACGCACCGAAATATGATCACTACGATACTTAACTAATTTATATTAATTAGTCAGTAAATAACATAACAGTGTTATCTTAAAAATACCCAAATTACAATTTTATTACAATTTTATTAAAACTTTTAGTACATAGAACTGTAGAGTTTGATATATATCTTTATCATATGTCGATGGAAAAATATTTAGGTAACAAAAAGCTACAACAACTTCTTAACCATACTACAAATTGCAAAGTTATTTATATTAATAATCAAATATTACTTCAAGAGAAAAGGTATCAAATTTACACACTAAAGTAAAACTGATAACACAAAAAATAGAACAAGTACTTATACATTGATAAAATTGATATTATGAGTGCACTCTTGTATCTAAATTTCTAATTTTAAAAGAAAATTGTCATGAACTTAAATTTAACAAGTCTTAATATTAAATGTTCCTACAATTTATCTTAATCTTATTAAAATACAATATTCAACGTATCGTATTCTATATTTAGATTAGATCCAGGAAGTTCATTGCAGATGGCGCGTAAGAAGAATGCAAGAGATTTCAATATTAGTAAACAAATTTCACTATTTCTTGCTTCGTTCCGCATGCTCTTCGTTTCCGGGGCGAAAAGAATTTTAATTTTCTCGTTTTTTTTTTCTTGATCGAGAATATTGCTATATTTTACGGGGTAAGCGGCCTGCACGCTATTTTGGCTTCCATTTAGACATTTTCCGCTTCATTCGTCAAGCGCTGTTTAAGACGAATATTGTTTTTGATACACATGATCACATGAGATGGGAAATAGTATTTACTAATGAGGGTAGATAGTTAGGTTGGTAAAATGGTAGTGCGTTCTCAAACTTAGTAATTAGCATCATAGTTAGTTGTACATTTCCTTCTCACAGTTATTTACATAAATATTAAGTACGAGTATGTATTTAACTATTAATGGAAACCATCATTGGTACCTATTTACTAAGATTGAGAACGGACTTCCATTATTAAATCAACCTTATCTACAATGCCCAAAGTTGTACCTGTCTTAGTCACATTTGTTCATATTTGTCAGTTCATATAGATACTTGAACAGAGCTAATTTAAGTAGAGAAGTCTAGCATACATAACATACCATAAAAATAACAGATCGTAATTTTTTATTTATTTAAATTTAATTTAAAATCATTTCTTTAACAAAACAGGTATGCTACAAAATAAGTCAATACGTGCTGTTACATTCTGGGTCAGTTGATGATTTTGCATCTTTCAAAGACAATTACGTTGATTATCAATGATAATTGCCGTTCGTTATTGCTAGTCATGCACAAAATTACATAATAAGGTAAAATTAATTTGGTCCTTGTCATATGAAGCAATAACATGTGTGAACCATAAAATTAGGAAATCGCGCGCGGTCGTCAATGTTTTTTTAACTTATGATGTAGACCAAATAAATAGCTATGAATACTATTATGAGAGAGCAGAGAGCACTGGCACAAGCATTTTGCCTGAAAGGGTCCTCCGATAACGATGTAAAAGTTTGTACTTATAAGGTTGACCAATTAATATTTTCATTTTCATTTCCTTGTCACCATTGTAATTTTAGTACAAGAGATCGGTTAATATACAAATCAAAAAATTGTAATCATAATGTTTACTAAGTTATTTAACAATAATTATCATTTATGGTGATTACGAAACAAGTGCTTCTCTTATCTATGACTGTAGGGTTATAAGTACCCGCGGTAGATGGTAGCATGGCATAGATTATTACAGTACTTAAGTACTTGACTGCAGTATCTTGATGGCTTCTTTATGAAATTGTTTAGGTTTCTGGTTTCCTTTTTGTAGTAAAATCAAAGATATGTTGGATATTTAGTAGCTTACAGTTTCTTCTTTCTTGTACAGTCGGCTGCAGAGAAATCTGACCCCCTTTCACTAGCGATACTTGTGACATGGGGGTCAGATTTCTCTGCAACCCACTGTACAATCTGTGTTTTTACATGTAAGTGTGCTATTTTTATAAAATACGCATATCCGTTTAGATCTGCCATATATTCATTTATCGTTCCAAGGTATGTAGTGTCTATATCAATTAAACAATCCTCACATGTATACATTGTATCTTATAGTAAAAAAATATTATCTAAATAAACTTGATCAAGTGCAAGTCAAATTACAATGCCACTATCTCTAAACTTTAACTTCATTTCATTTAATCAATTTTCAAATTTCATTTTCAACAAAAACAGGTACATGTTCTGTGAAAATTTCAATTTTATACTAAGTAATAGCACAGAATACCTTAAAGTACTAACGTAGTAATAGGTAGAAATATTTTTTTTTGTCTTATACTTGTCTTAGGTACATACGATATTACCTATTTCTGAGATGGTCCCTGACAGACAAACAAACATTGGAGAGTTAGTATTAGAATTTGGTTTTTACACTTCGCGAACGGAAACTTAAAAATGATTTCCAGATCACCAAAATCTGATGTAAACAAACCGCTTTAAATGCTTTACGTTCAATAGGATTTTTTTATGCAACCTTGCAATTAAAATATTCATGCACGTGGTCGCACACGCATCATAATCATTATGAAGACGATTCGTGCGTGGGAATGGTGGCCATGACACTACTATAAGGAAGACGAGAGTTCCCGCTTTTAGAAAAAGTCCGTTACGACCCGCTATAACTTTTGTTGTGTTCGGGAGTATGGGAGGACGTTATGATCTTGATCCTTGGTTTTAATGTTTTATTTATTTATTTATTAAAACTTTATTGTTTCATAAGTACAAAATACTTTAACAATTGGCGGACTTTATGCTAAAAGCATTCTCTACCAGTCAACCATAGGGAGAAACAGAAAAACTGGGCGGCGCAAAAAAGTTTTATACCTCTACATTATATATGTTTTATACATTTTTAAACTTTTTTTGGAGATTTATCTTTTTTAATATTGACTGTATAGTAAAACTAAAATGATAAATCAAAATTGTAATCATTATTTAACTATTTCAAGTATGTAGTGTAGAAATCAAATAGAGTTTTAACAATACCTATGTAGAGTACATAAAATTTATACAACTTTCATGTGATTTACTTTGTGTAGTGTAGGCAGGTTTAAGTAGTTGCCTACAACTCACAGATGATGATAATGTCAACTTTATTAATACAAATTTAGTTGATAAAGATAACAACAATCTCTCATTAGTGGTAAAAGTTAGTTTCAAAAGTATTGGCAATGTTTATGAAATAGACTCGTGTATCTATGCAATAATAAATTCATAGTTTTTATAATAGAATTTTTCGAGATCACCCTTCAGCCTCTACAAAACGAAGAAACTATATAAGAAGGTAGATATTATCATGCCAAGCACAACTCAATCCAAAACAAAAATTGTAAAGAGTATTTTTTAAGCAAATCTTTTTGTATCAAGACGAAACAGTCGATGTACAACCCAAGGTAAAGTCAAAGAAGCTACCCTATTGTTGTACAATATTTATTCTTGCGTGGATCACGTTGGATCTTTCAGCGAGGTCGACCATTGTCGCAGGGTTCATGGGAACCAGCAAAAAAGGACTTTGCCTTTAGGGAACCGAACCCGAACGCTTGAATAGGCACTGTTTGAATGCGCTCTGTGCAAACTAAGATCCACGTGTTAGAAGCTTATAGCATTTATCATGATCTGGGTAGAGCAATAGAGGCTTTTATTTAGAAAGGAGGTAAAAAGTTAATCTTGAATTTTTATATCTACCTACAGTTTAATTTATTGGCCCCGCAAGTTTATCTTTACAAATCTGTATCTTACGAGCAGACTTCCCAATCATATGACTATTTTGTGTATAGCAATGCAGTTAATATTATTTTCTTAAGTTACTAAAATATAAACCTACTAGCTAGGTACTAGCTATTGCCCGGGGCTCCGATCCCATGAGAATTCCGGGATAAAATATATAGATATAAATATATAGCTAAATATATAGCCTATATGTTGTTTCAGGGTCTAAGCAATCTTCATTCCGAATTTCAGCCAAATCAGTTAAACCGTTTTCCTGTGAAAGACTAACAAACATTCATTGCGAAATTTCAGGAAGATTGGTTCAGTAGATAGGGCTTGAAGAGGTAACAAACAAATATACAGACTCACTTTCGCATTTATAATATTAGTTGAGATTTAACAAGTATGTTATGTGTATATCATAAATCTAATTTTTACCAAGGCTTCATTTGTATTATTTTACCTCAAAAACCTAAAATATATCTCAATTCTCAATACCTGTTGTTCATTAAAATTAACACTTTCGCGGACAGTAAACGAGATAACAATAACAGTTAATGGTTATCTACGTCAAGAGGCGTTACTGTCAGCGAAAGTGTTAACTAATTAAAAAAAATATGACGTCAAACATTATGAAATAACTTAATGTTAACTTAAACTTAGTGTAACGAAATGAGCATAAACAATTACATATAAGAAAAAGAAAATAACTCTAACAATACCCTAATAAGCCAGATTTCTCTTGAGTAGACAGCAAAATTGGCCAGAATCCCACCAAGGAACAACGACGCCATACGGCATACGTGGATGATGCAGCCCCATCTGGTGCAACCACTAAAAAACATACTCCAAATTAACTGAGCGCCTAAAGTTTGACTGTCACGGTAGCATATGCTTTTGTTTGAGAATAATTTGTTTAATTCGATTGGAGTCGGGAGTGATCCAAGATTGGAAACAGATGGTGCAATGCTTGTCTCGCAAATGTTTAAAATTGTGTTGAAATTGAATAGTTAAGAAGACAATATTATATGATATGTAGCTTCCGCACGCGGCTCCACCCGCGTGGATGTCAGCAAGTAAGCCAGGCTCATATTTTAAGGTGTTCATTTTAAAACATTCACGTACAAACATACAAACGCTCCTGCAATTCAGAATTCGATTATCAGGACTAAAAAAAACATATAAATGATTAAATTAAAAACTAGGCCAGGCATACGGCCCAAGTATAATATGCGTTCGCTCTAGCCTTCAAACGCTCATAGCACCCTGAGCTAATTTGCAAAACTTTTCAATTTATATCTAAATAAAATCAATGATTTGAATTTCTCGCATAAAAAAATATACTTCACGATGTGCTAAATAATCATATTAACATGACATATGGCATGAGAATGACAACGTCACAATCTCTGAAATATTCTAGGTTTGCAACTTAGTGTAAATTAATTAAGTCAGTTTGAATTAATTTGTATAGCAGAGTGGTAACTGGAGAAAAATATGTGAGTATTTTTTTTATTTGCATTACATATCATAAATGATTTTGCCTGTGACTTCTTGAAGTGGTATTATAAGATCAAGTTTTTATTTTTTTTATGAAATGGTACCTTTATTTTTGATTTCTTATTTTTTTTAATGATATGTACTTACCTTATTTTATTATAATATTTTTAGACTCCATTTTTATTATAAGTATATTTTGTTAGGGTTTTAGTTTTTAATGTAGTTTAATTTGTTGTTTTTAGGGTTATTTATTTTTTAACGTGAAAATGTAACGAAAAAAATTGTATAAAAAGACTGGCCAATAATAATAATTTTCACTTGAATTGATTTTACTTGTAGTATTTATTAATTTTCAATTATTATTTTTATAATGTCATCTGATCTTTACGGGCATCAATTCTAAATCTACGATTTAGGTGGTCCGAATAATAGTACTAACGCCGTAAATAATATTGCCTGAAAAAAACAAAAGACTATTTATTGATCTTAATCTACCTACTTTGTTTTTTTTAATTAAAATATTTTTTTTGTCGTTGACGTTATTTGCCAAAGATGACGTAATTTCACTATATCTAGATCAACAACGTTTGGATTTCATTGTGAATCATATCACTAGGTCACAATTTATCAAATTGCACATTCGCAAATAAACATAAACGATGACTACGTCAAGAATAAACACAGACCTAATTAACTTTCTAAACATTTGTCATTTATATTCTCATCATCATATCATCTTTGTTGTATGTACAATATGTACATAGTAAATAGAACGGCTTTAGTCACTCTGAACGCGCAAACAGTTGAAGGAATCTGATCTTGCTCTACGACCTCTGTCCTATTGGTCATCATGGCAGACACACTGGAGGTCCCGGGTTCGATTCCCAGTTAGGTCAAAATCTATTTTCAGATTGACCTGAATCTTGGATGTTTGTTTATGTATCTGAGTTATTATAATCGTTGAGTTAGCATCCCATAATATTGGACTCGAACTTAATTTGGTGGCAAGCACAAACTGTGTAATTTTTCCTTTTTATTTATTTATTCTTATAGGAATATTTGAATATAACGTACCTACTTAAAATCTGTCATTGACACGGCAAAAAAAAAAAGAGAACCATATGACATATTAATACATAAGGTGGACACAAATCAACTGCAAATATTTTAAAGGCAGATTCAGAACGCTCTGAACAACTTTTCCAAATAAACTTATAATGAAGTATGAAAAAAATTGATTGACAAATTGAGAATCAGCTGATCTAGATTAGTAGGAAGTGAAAAAAAATTCTTATTTCGATATAAGTTAGTAAGATAGAACATGAAAAAGTTAGTAACATGATTTCTCGTAATTTTTTTTTGTTTTGGAAATTTTGTCGGTTTTTTTTAAATTTATGATAACCTTTGAAAGAGGAGGAGACAATAATTTACTCAGTCATTTTTATCATCAAAATTTACTGCAATTTGTTTTAGTCTTGACGACCTATGTATAGACATAAATTAAATCCTTGCTTAATCTTAAAGCGGTTTTCACTTTATAAATCAACATGTGGGTTTATTCCTACTCTGATAAAGAACAGAACACATGGATGACGTAAGAATTGCTAATCAGTGTTTACTGCTTATTTTATCCTATCAACATTTATAAAATGGGTCAATAAAAGGCTTAATAGAGAGTCCTGAGACTTCTTTGTTTTTTTCCTTAATATTGCTAAACTATACCTAGATACTAAGAACATAAATGACATAACAACACAGTTGCAAGATTTGACCTAATATAGCTTTTAAGAATGATAATAAATTCCCCATGCGTGCAGAATCACGGAAAACATCTTTAAAGCAAAATTAAATTAGCATAGCTAAATAGGTAGGCAGCAATCTATAAAAAAAAACTTTTTTATGTTCATATGAAGATTTAAAAAATATTCAAAAACAATTTTTTTCTAAGCTTCTCTATTTTATTAGCGGCATAGATTAAAAATGAACTTATGAAAAAGTTCCCCAACGAGCTTTTTCCTAATTCTATATATTAGTAGTAATATTTACATAACTTCGAAATATAAAATCTTTTTACTATATATATCTAACATACTTCTGAGTAGGCAGGCCATAGATTTAAGAAATGGTAGCTGGGAAATGGTAGCTGACCTAAATGTAGCCGCGATTTCAATTTCTACGGAGTAACCAATAATCTGCGTTATTTAATCATACCATTATGTAGCTGCTAAACTCCTTGTTCAAATCTGTGCACTGTACACACAATATGGTGTAACTTAATGCACTCACCCAATTATGGGTCTCAAAATAGAAGTGTGGCATGTGTGTCAACCTCAACGGAAAGAGGGTGCAGTGTCGCACACAGGTTTCTGGTTCTGACGGAGTATCATGTGAAATTAATATAATATTAAATAATTGTTTCTAGGCAATAATAGTTACAGTAATTGTGGCCAATCTGATAATTTTTCCCATGTATCAAAATCATTAAAAATAAAGAGTACAATGTAGAAAGATTTAGGGGTAAAATACAAAATGGCGATTTTTTTACCAGTGCAACCAAGGTACAATATTATGGGATATGAGTTTATTCAGCATTCGGTTATATCCAAGCTCTTATATCGTTATATTCAGAAGCTTCTTTGGAGCAAAGTAAATGCCAGAGAATTATAAAAAATTTAAACCTTAAAAAAATCCTAAAAATATTATGAATTTCACATTTTTTGTTTTGCGTATATTTTTGTAAGTTAATCTTAGTTTGAATCTTAGCTTCCTTCTAATTGAATTATAAAGGTAGAATACACACTAAATAAGATCAGCTCACCTATGAGCAATAAAAAAAAATAGTGTTATTTTACTCACTATATCCCTCACTCGTATAGTCAAATGAAATCCGTTTTACATAATTTAACATTCAAACATCGTGAACCGGAATCACGGAGACAACTGCACATGCTGCAACAGTTGTATGCGCATACGCACCATATCGTACGAACCCCCGTTTCCTCTTTCCTCTATTATTCGAACAGCCGCCGTCCGGGATTTCTGATAATTTAAATAAATAATTAAATTTAAAAAAATATGTTCTTTAATAAAATTTCCCATTCTTTTTAATGCGTGTTTAAGTGATCTTATCTCAAAGATAGTGCTTACACAAAACAAACATTTCT
This sequence comes from Apomyelois bistriatella, assembly GCA_947044815.1. NCBI lineage: Eukaryota > Metazoa > Arthropoda > Insecta > Lepidoptera > Pyralidae > Apomyelois > Apomyelois bistriatella. The sequence continues at coordinate 9,628,979 of OX345693.1, forward strand.
TCGTATCACTGAAGTATTTTTCATAGTGATAACGGTACTTCCTTCATCACTATCATAATATTAATGTTGATCCTGGTTGCATTTCAAGCGCTTGGAAACCTGGGATCAGCTATAAATCAATGTCTTATTTTTAGGGTTCCGTACTGTATAAGTCAAAAACGGAACGGAACTCTTTATCCTACTTCTTAAGGAATAACTAAATTTCATTGTTTTAATGATATACCTAGGTAAATTTTCCGCGGTAACGTTTTGTACCAATGAATATAACTATGTTCTAGTTTTCTATTACATTAAAATATTAATAATAATGATTATTTTTACTGTCAAGATAACATAAAAGACATATTATAAATAAAACAAGGTTCCCAAGCACAACAACAAACAACCCTTCAACAAGGTCAATTCAACTTGGTGTTCTATGAGCCGCCCCGCCCACTTCAAAATAGGTGCTTCTTCTAGAGCATTTCTTTTTTACCCTATTTCTAAATTGCCAGCACGTGTACGATTTCCGTTCAGCCACGTGTCTTCGAATTATTAATATATTCTACGGTCTACTGCTGATGCGATGGGATATGCAACTCGGTGCAAATTAACGATATCACGGATAAAGCACACCTGCTCTACAGTTTTTTTAAAGTACATCAACAAAATATAGACAAATAAAATATGAACACATAATTATTCATTTATTTATTGCCACTTACAACTATCATTACAGAAGATTTTACATTTTACTATCCTTTCCATCATTACAAAATATTCACCTTATTATTATACACTGTATTAATTAAACCAAAACTATTAAAATTTATAGTTTTTAAATAATCGATGACCTTAAAATAGAGTCAGGTAGGTAGTTTTCTTTTCTAGTGGCTACAAACTGAATTAAGTAGTGAAACTTCATATGGCTTTGTCCAATAGACAGATTGTAGCACCACGATATACGGCACAAATATTAAAGTTTGTTCAAGTATATATTTATAATGGACTACTGTACAGTTGATGATCTCGGAACGGACAATGACAGAGCAATCAACGTAGCCACTGGCAAAAACTACCATAACAGCCATTTTGACTCAACAAAAAGAATAAGAGTTGAATTGGAGATTTTTCTTTAGGACTGATCGTACTTTGACACATCTCTACACTCATTATTTTATGAGCCTGATCAGTGAAAATAATGCACAGGAACTTCTTGTCTATCAAATAAAGGCAATTCCGAACACTTTTATGTAATAGCTTCGTCCTGTGCCCGACTTTGCTCTTTTGTGCTACACCGCATTAATTATGTTAATTACGACCTGAATAGTTAATAAGTACACGAATGTAGTCAATCGACTGTACAAGTTTATCAATTGTGTGCCACCGATCGAGCATTGTGTAATTTTATTGTTTGATTAACTAACAAGGCCTCGATATATTTATTTGAACTAATTTGGCTGCGAGAAGATAGTATTGAATTAATTTATTTTAATAAGTACCGTTTGATAGGTTTTAGATTGCTAATATTTTTTATACGTGAAGCACTTGTCTTGGTAAATATTTTATGAAGCACTACTTCAGTTTTTGACAAAACAAACATAATAAATAAATATAGGTATTATGTATGTCCCTATTTTATGTATCTACATCAGGCAATGACCTTATAACATTCATCATAAGAGTATGTATTCATTAGGGATGTGTAAAGATACCTGCAAAGATAAAATTGTCTTGCCACGTCGTGATTGTTATAATATCTAACTTTTTAACAAATGTGTCATAAGATGTCTAGACAGCTAACAAACATCGCTCTCTGGCTTCATTGTGAAGTATGACAATGTAAGTACATAGTAATTATGGTACTTATGAAAAATTAATGCCATTGCATGTGTGCCTAAATTATCAATTAGAATACAATTATAATTCTAATTTTACTCATAGGTAGAATAAAAAAAAAAATGCCGAGACCGCGCGCTTTTCGATATTCTTTGCTTTTACTAATGTTTTATTTAAATGAATACCTGAACCATATAATTTGATAAATTGTGAAGGTAGGACATAATTTGACAAAATATATTTCCAACGAGATAAGAAAATGTTTGACGATTGTTGGGAATATATTTTTGTCAAAGTGACCAAACATTTTGAAGCCATACTTATGCATATTTTAAGACGAAGTAGGTTTTGCTGTTGCTGTTTGAATTACCTAATCATAAGAATAAATCTTACGATTAATTAAAATTATCTTATCTTTAACACTTTGATCGCCGCAATCGCAGATACAATAGTTTTTGATTGTTTGTCCGTCAATGGTGGGCAATAATTTTTCTATTATGTATGTATGTATCGTGTCGTATCAAGAAAAAAAGGAAATGGCAAATGACACATAAAAATGTAAAAAACTCCACCGACTAATCTTAAATATATGATAATGTATGTATGTATAATTGTATATGGATTAATGTTATCCAAAAATATGTTTTTATTTTATTATTTTACTACCTTTCGCCCGTGGCTTCGCCCGCATGAATTTCCCTCGGGAACAGTGCTTTTTCCCGGGATGAATGGTACCCTTTGTCCTTCTCAATACTCCTAACTATGTATATGCGAAATTTCAGGAAGATTGGTTCAGTAGATAAGGCGTGAAGAGATAATAACAACAAACAAATATACAAACTCACTTTCGCATTTATACTATTAGTTGGGATTCAATATTTTATCATAACATAACATATCAAGAAAGTGGAGATGTTCTATTCTTAAAGCGATTTGACAATATATGGCCTGTTCAGGTCGTGTAGCTAAAATAGATTGCCTGGTGAACAAGCTTCGAAGCAAAGAAGTCACTCTTCGGCGTCGGTGGTTCAGAGTTATGTCATTATTATTTTGTTAAAATAATAAGTAGCTGTTCTAAATTGACTTGGTTAGAGGTATACCAGGGAGGAGATGGCACGATAATGTAAACAAAGTAGGGCATAGATTTTCCTATATAGGGACGAGTGGAGGGACTTTACGTAGACATCAACAAGCTAGGAGATGTAAATAAGTCAATCATAAAATCAAAAACAAACAAATATGTTATGCACAAAATTAACTTTACTGACTGTCGGTAGATGCGGATTTTCCAAAATACGCAAATAAGCAAAATACGCACATTTACCCAAAGTGTACTATGTAATACTCTACGCTTATATCCTAAAAAATAAATGCACCAGATGCGTTCCGATTTCAGCAAAAACAAGTCGCATGCCGTGGGAACATGGGAATTTTGAAAAAAGCCGACGCACATGTTGGCGAATCGTTCTATCACCACGTGTCATAACCATAGACTTATCATAGTGACAGTCACAACACGAGTGAAGCCTGTAAACTATGGCCGTTTCCTTTGCCATATTCAGCTTTCACTCACACAAATAAACCAACTAGTGACCCCAATCGCAGTGATGCTTAATGGCATCACACGAAGGCGGTGAAGTTTTACTATTAATGCAACGACAATCCGTCTGTAATTCTTTTAAGTCTGTGTTCATAAGAAAAAGTTTACGACACGTGCCTCTTTGCCCACAACGGACTGTGAAATAGACCTCATAAAGGATATGTCCGGCTTTTGATCATAACAAATGTTCTTGGGGTCAAAATAGTAATTAATGTATTTTGTGTTAGTTCCGCATCGATTCACGACATTGAATATTAAGTTCACTTATAGATAATTAACTTTATAGATAAATTAATAAATAAATGAGGTCGTTATATATAGTAACCTATCAATATATATTTTTTAATTATTTATCAAATGTTTAGATTTTTTTATTTTAAGCAATGTATCGCCGTGTGTACATTTCCGCTTTTAATTGTGCTGCCTTTCATTAGCAAGCATACATATATATTTTTATATAAAGGTTAGGAAAGTTTTACCCTACATAGGCTACCTAAAATATTCTTTCTTACATCTAAAGAACTTTATATGTTGTAGCTTTTCTGAAAATTGTTTCATATAGCAGTTGACTTATAGCAATCCGAAGCAATAGTTCAGGATGCAAATGGTAGAAACCATATTTAGGAAATTAATGAGACGCTGCTCTAATTGTGAGCCCATTTCTAAGGAACAATTTAAGGTAACAATATAGTGATTTCCATTTTGGCATAATAAGACCATTTCTCTCAAAAACTGGTCGTTTTCAGGCATGATGCGTTTTAGTTGGAAGACCACCTTAGCTAGCTTATCTCGCTGTTTGCCCTGGCGAAGTCCAGGTTCTTACCTTCTAATATCAGTAACAGTAAATATTTATAGGTAACTATTCACAAACAAGTTAAATTACAAATCACATTTATTTAAAAATAACTAGCTGTTGTCCGCAGCTTAGCCCATGTGGTTAACGTTAAGATACCTCATTGTGCCAAAAAGTATGTGCTAAAATTCCATGTACCGGTGATTTAAGCTTGAAGAGATAACAGACAACCAAAAACATAGACAGTTAGTTTTACATTTATATTATTAATAGTATTAGGAATTGAAACAACAAAAACATATTATAATAATTTTAATAAATTATTATGTATATCTAGTACTTGATTAGTTAAACATCAACTACATTTTTAAATAATTTAGTAATTTCTTATCCTTAAAAATAAGATTAATTATTCCCTAATACGTAAATATGGCGGAGTTTAATTTATTACTTCTATCTAATGAAAATGCCACAAAACGTATTCATTACAATTTATAGAATAGGTGTCGTGGTTCTGAAGTTTACTTTCCATACCTATACATACAAACTAGTAAAATTTGCTATTTTGAAAGGTGGGAAAAGGCCTCAAACGACGAGTACAGATAAAGCTAAAATGTAACAAGTAATTGTAAAGTTATGCGAGGTAAAGGCTTAGAAAATATTATGGTGCCCCACTGCTATTATGTTGTTCCACTGCTGGACAATGGCCTCCCCGCTCTTTCTCCACTTATCGCTGTCCAAGGCAAGCTCCAGCCATTCTTCTAAAATAGTTTAAAGTCTTTTGGCCATATCGTTTCATAATTAAATGTAAATTATTACCGTTTATCTATTACTAATATTAATTATATCGTCATTTAGATCAATGTTTTCTCAATGATGTTTATATAATATTATTATACTAAGAGATCTGTTTTAATCGTCTAATCAATATGGCAAAGGCCATACTAAGCACTTGATTTACTCGTACTAAGTGGTTCATTTTCTGACGTTATAGGTTTAATTTTACCATGTCTAAAATATTCTTCAACTTGCAATAAAGTTTTCCCCTTTGTTTCTGGGAGATAGAAGAATAAAAATAACGTACCAAGTAGAGTAGATATACCATAAAAAAGATATGTACCATGATGACCTATACTTTCAAACATAGCAGGAGCAGTTTTTACAGTTCCAAAGAATGCAATTGAGGTCATCATAACACTTATGCCAGAACCTACCCCTTTTGTTTCTGTCGCAAACAGCTCGCCAACCATATTCCAAGGCAAGGGTGAAATTCCTATGTTTGATACTATAATGTACATCGCCATTAAACCTAATGATATAATTGGTGTAATGTGTCGTATAATTTTCGTATCAACTAAATACAAGTACAGGGCCAACATTATCAATGACACAGATGTAAAAATTCCACTAAACATTGCAAGCGGTCGACGACCTAGTCTTCTTAGCAGTACACATGCAACACAAAGTGACACACATCGCAAGACATCTATACTTAACATAGCAACATAAACGTTATTTTTATTTGTATGTCCACCAATTAGTTCATTCATCATGTCTGTAGTATATGCGCATATAACATTTACACCAGACAACTGAGTTATTATAAAAAAGACTGTCATCACAAACAACGGTTTATAGAATTCCGGTTTCTTGATATTTAACTTTAATGCTTCAATTTTCCCTTTAGACTTGTCTTTTTTTGTCTGCTCTGTAATCATTTTATCCAGTTCTGATTTCATTTCGGGACTTGTTCCTCTGTACCATTGAAAGGATGCGATACACTCATCAATTCTATTTTTCGAGGCTAACCATGCTGGTGATTCTGGTGCATGGTATAATACTATTCCTCCTATAAGAGGGAATGACCCACAGAGAAATGATGCATAGCTCCAATGAAGCATAGTTCCAAAAAGATGTGACATAAACACTCCAGTTGCTATAGCTAAAGACATGGCAGCTAAAAAGAATCCTCTGTAAATTGGAGAGCTAATTTCTCCGACGAATACTGGTCCTAGTGGGCCTAACCATCCTTGACATAGGCCTGTTATAAATCTTCCAGTTAATATGAGAAATAATATATCTTGTGAGCATCCAATTAAAACCCATCCACCTATGAAGAAAGCAGCACATACAATCTGTGACAGTCTTCTACCCAACCTGTCCATTAAATATCCAGAGAGGAGATTTCCAAAGACTAATGCCAATGATGATATCGAAGCTGAAATAAAATAAATAGGTAGTGTTTTTATTTTTAAAAATATACAAATAATTAAAAATCTTGAATTTCTTCACAGAACAGATAAGAAAACTTATCTACATTACTTATAAGACATCAAACTGATTTAATCCTACTTATTTTCGACCATTTTTTCAGACTTAACTTTTTTGCTATTCTCTAATTTGGGAAAATAGTAAGCGTATCCTAAACTAACGTCTGAGGTAAATCTTTACTATTTCATAAGTTTGTTGTAATATTTAGGTTTTATTTATTAGTTTTTCATAAGTTTTAATAATTGTCATATTATTACCTAGCCATGATATAGTCTCTATTGAGTATTTGTGCTTTCCCTTCGAATGCTGCAGCTGCGGTATAAGAATCGCGGAAAACCCCGCCGTTGATCCCGCTCCCAGCGTCACCATAAACGTACCAAAGCATATTAAAAACTGCAACAAAAAAATAAGCAACAGACATTAAAAAAAGAAAAGAAAAATATAATATTCCCACTGTTTAAATATTGCCCTAACCTTACTTTGTGTTAATATTCCGCGCGTACGAAGATGCTAGCGGAAATTTGTAAATTACTAAAAAGAAGTTTTGTATTGTAAATATATGAAATAAGCTAGAATAACAATTATCACAAGATTTATATATTATATTACATGCATACAATGCAATGAGTTCAGTACTCTCTAGCACGTGTGCTGATAATAATAAAGTCATCAAAGAAAACACGATTGATGTCATCTAATAGAAAGTTTATATAATTACATAGTACAAGTTTGCGTGACCTTTATTCAATTATTTTATAATATTAATCTTTGTCCCCGACAAATATTTACTAACTCTACTTATCGGATACGGAGTAATACGGCAATGAATATGGTTATTATATAGTCAATAAATTTAAATTAAATGCATTGAATTATGCTAACAGATTGTTGTCTTTTATAATCGAGTAATGAATTAATTTTAATAAACCAATACCTGATTAATAGCCCTTAAATTAAAACTACCTATATGTTTATCATTTATGTCAAGATTTTCAAACATACATAAACTAATGTATTTTAATGAGAAAAATCTTAGAACAAATGTTTGTTTTTAATCTGAACTGTAGAGTTCAAGAGCCTGATAATCATAAGAATTTGACAGAATATATGGAAATAACTAGACGAATAAAAAATAACTTTTCTCGAGTTATAGTACATTACCAAGGAAATATTTTTTTTTTGCGTTTTTATGGTTTTACTCTTTGGAAAAAAAATTACAATATAAGTTAAAAATGACGCACTGTTTTCGAAAGTAAATGACATAGTGAGCCAATGTCAATAATACTTAAATATGATATTTGAGATAAATCAAAATATTATGTATATTTCATCATCAATCAATCATATTATGTTTAAATTGTTGCCAATAAATAATCATTTCGTATCGACTCGTATTAGACCATGCACGCACATCCTAGTGTAAGAGTTGTTCGGATAAATAAAAGATATGTATCATTCCATCTTGCGAACACACGAGAGATATAGGCAAATAATGTTTGGTTGTAAAGTACGCCCGAAAGGGTCAGCAGATCTAAAACGGATCTAATAAAAATGCCATCCAACGTCGTTCTCTGCCGGGATTGAACTTTTTGTAAGCTTTTTTTTAATAATATGTGTATTTTGTTTTTTAGTTTAAATTTAAAGTTTAGTTTTAATTATTTAATTTTTTTTGTTAGTTAAATTAAATGATTTAAATGCAAATAAAAATTTGGCACAGAATTAGATAATATTAATTGATTTCAGAATACAAAAATCGTCGTTTGTTTGATAGCCATCACTTTCGTTTTCAGTATAGACCACCCTATCTTTTCCCGTAGATACTGTAAAAGTCAATTAAGGGTCGAATGAATTATTCCTATCTATCTATCCTATCCTATTATGGGAGAGGTTATAGGACTAAGACCATGTAAGGGTGAAATCGCGAAGCAAGTAGTTGAAGACGAAGTAAACAAAGAAAATTGTCTGACCCTTAGCCATACTATTATATTATATTGTGTGTCTTAGCTCTAGAGCGTGATTGGAACGCGTCCAGGTAAACGCTGTGACGAATGTTTATTTGGTAAAATTTCCATCGAAATGTGATGCACTTCAAAGACCGGTCAATGTGTCATTGGTCTGCTATAAGATATGCATACCACTGGAACCAGTTTCGTTACATTTCCATGTGATTCAAGGGCTTAATCCAGATATGCGGTTTACCATTCTATTTTTGTGACAAGAATCCCATATTTGTTTGTTTGTCAAGTAGAAATTTTGTTCCTTAATAGGAATACTTCATGAAAATAGTTTACTTTTTTTCAGTCGTAGTAGAGATTACTTTCCTTCTGGTTTATTTTATTAACCAACTTTTAAAAAAGCAGGCGGTTCCCAATTCGTCGGAATGCTTTTTTATTTATTTTTTCATTTTTTATGTATGATACCGGATTACTTAAAGATGCTGGACCGATTTGATTTTTTTTTACATTGACTTTTTATTGACTGAAAATTGATTTAGTAGAAAGAATTTCAGGCACCATTAAAAGAGCATCTTTATTTTTTGTTTTAATTTAATTTAATTTAATTTTAAAGGTTCTTTTATTTTATTACGAACTAGCAGTCCCCCCGGCTTCGCCCGTGGTTTATACAAAAACTATGTCACTCAAGGTGAATGTAGCTTACCGATGGTGAAAGAATTTTTGAAATCGGCACAGTATTTTTGAGTTTATACATTACAAATATACACACAAACAAAGATACAAATTTTTCCTCTTTATAATATTAGTATAGTAGTATAGATAAATAATTGTTTATTAACTACCAATCTGCAGTTCATTTTAAATAAAATTATTTGAATTATAGTTTTATCAATTTCATCAATTAATCCTAATAGAATTATTATCATAACAATGATTAATGTTCTGCGTACTTACCATATGTACGGTACTTAATAATAAATAATTATCAACATAACAAATCACAACACTATTTTGTCGAAATAATAACTCGTATAGTAATTATTCCGCAAACAATTTTCCCATAACACACTAAAACAAAACACCAAACACACCTGTCTGCGCAAAGGCGTCTGCGTTTCCTGATGACTTAATATTTCTTTTGTCTCAACTTTTCCATTTTCTGTTCCATTTTTATTAATTTTCACCAACTGGGATAGTGTGTCATCCATCTCGATACACTTCGGAACACTGTCGGCGACTACCATACGACGGACGACTCAATCGGTTATATTAAACGCAAGTGATTGTGCTAAGCTATCTTATCATTACAGTTTATTAATTTTATTAGTCACGCTTTTAAGAACGGATAGCGAAAGATCTTATACGCTAAGCTAATTTACACTGGCTTGATTATGAAAATTTGAACTAAGTCCTTTGCAGTGTTTAGGTAGAGTGCTATGATGATAGCGAATGTTTCCTCTATTCTTCTTCGTCCAAACGTCTTTCCCGGTTGCATCTGAAGATGCAACCGGCAACAACTTACGCTTCAGAGCCCAGGGTACGCTATTAATCATGGTCCTGATTTGGCGGTACTAGCACTACTATCACAATGGAGTAACTGTCGTCTGACCTCCGTAACCCTTTCATAAAGGAAACCAGGCAAACAGGAACATGATCCGGGTGTGTTGGCCAACACTTTCTGATTTTTCAGGCTGCCTAAAGGCATCTAAAATCTGAAATAGGATTGCCATCTACCGATAGCAGCTGGGACCAACTGCTTCACGTGCCTTCTGAAGCATGGAGGAGCTCAAGATACAAAATGCCACTAATGGCGACCAATCCAAACATTGCTGCGCACTCGCCGTAGCTTGAAGCGCGCTATTGAGCTCCTCTATTATCCGTATAAATTACAGAACCGTTTTTCATAATCAATATTAAGAGTTTTTCGTATGTCTGTGTTATGTAGAGAAATGTTGGTTTAACATATTATCATTAACAATGTTTTCTTTGTCTTATCTTAAAGATCTGTTTATGATTATGAATCAAAGCTGCTACCAAACCAAGTGTATATATTTAAGTATATTGAGTGTGTGTATATTATACCAAGGAATATTTTTTTTTTTAAAACCATCAATAAATAGTTAATTATGTAATTATAAATGAAAGAAAATTCAATTCAAATCATTGAGGGCAACACGTGCAAGCAAACGCATCATAACCACGGCTGTTGCCTTATCGCACACGTATCAATAAGGTCCAGCCAACCAGTGATCTCTCTTAAGTTATTTTCTTCTAAAATAAATCTAAAACACCAACCAAAATTTGAATACTAATCTAGTTTAAGAGTTTACGAATTAACTTTGGATTTTTTTTTACAACAACCCGCCAACAAAAGACAACTTTTATCTTCTGGTAATACTACCTAAGCAATTGCGTTGTTTTTTTATGATACCTACTGCCGTTTGTACTCCGAAACGATGCTCGATTATTATACACGCTTCAACATATCGATTCATGTTAAGATTAGATATACTATAATTCCATAACTAACTGATCAAACTAACTCCCACTCCTAGAGAAAACAGTCACAAGAATTTAGTTCGTTTTTTAGGCACTTTGAATGGCAACTGGCGTGTAAATCGCCTAAATTTAGTCAATTCATTAGATCACTATTACATATTGGTTGACAAATCTCGATAACCAAATCCTGATATTGCAATTTTGATTGTAACTAGACAAATACAAGGCAAATACCAACCTTTGAATGTTTTTCTGTTAATGTTTCTCTAACTGAACTCATTGCCTGGTAATTCGAATGTAGCAATTGTGAGGTTATGAGTTTTGAATCTAATAAAAAAAAGTAGTTTATTTCACTGAGACTTTATTGTTTTTCAATTTGTTGTTTAGCATTAAGGATAGTCAAAACGCCATTAAATAAGTGTGAATAAGTAAGAATTTAAATAGTTCTAAATATATAAGTAGATACACTGAAATGCAAAATACTTACTTCTTTCAAAAAATATATAGTGGCATATCTCAAATAAAAAAAAACAAATCTGGAAACAACTAGGTACTAGTTTGTTAAACATAAACGTTATGGTCGGTTTTATATTATTTAGAACAAATGTATGTACAAATAAGTATATATTCTTATTATCTTAATATTGTATTCATCCTTATTATACGTACTAACACAATTAAGAATAACTGCAATGGCATATTCATTACATTGTATTTAAATTACATATAACTACGGTACTTACTGACGGTAAATATTTAATTGCTTCTTTATTTTTTTTGCTTGTATGTATAACGATGGGTTAATAATTGTATCTTTAATACAATTCTCCGAGGCGTAATGGTTAAAATGCCTGACCGCTACTCAGGAGGTCCCGGGTTCGATCCCAGGTCAGGTCAAGATGAATTTTTTTTTTTCAAAACATCATGTCAAATCTCATCTATACATGTATTTGTTATAAATATAGTATCGTTGAGTCAGTATACTATAACACAAGTCTCGAACTTTCTTTGGGGCTAACTCAATCAGTGTGAGTTGTCACTATATATTTATTTAATATCTAAGTCGAAAATTGGTGACTCTACAAGTCAACATGTACAGTCGGCTGCAGAGAAATATGACCTCATTTCAATAGTGATACTTGTGGCATGGGGGTCAGATTTCTCTGCAGCCAACTGTACTTACACAAAATCCTCTTAACTCATAAACATACTTACATAATTAATTCGGATAATAGACCAAGGATCATCAGCCGAGATCATGCGAAGGTTGTCGGATATCCTTTCTGAATGTTGTACATCGGTAACAGTTAGATCGATTAGTCATGTGGTAGACTCTAGTGGTCTACTAGAGTCTACTTGAAAAATTCCCTTTTCCGTATTGAATAGAAATTAAACGATTAGACTGAGGATTGTTTACAAGAAGGTTGGTACGGTTTCCATGGCTCTGCGTGCATACTGAAATGTGCTTTTGATAAATCTGAGACTATTGTCGCACTTTGTTCCCAAACTTCATGTTCACCTTGATTTATAGTAGCCTTAAGCCCTCCCTGACGTCACTTGGTGGTCTACAAACAAAAACTCTACATGGTAAAATACCAAGTAATCTTGAAATCCATCCGATAACGATCTAGTACAATATTTTAATTTGATATCTTGGTCCTAAACCCTTTCTCATCTCAGGGCTTTCTCTATTATATCCTCAAAAGCTCAGAGTCCGTACAAATAAATAAAAAACCTCCACGTTAATGTTATCTCTCCAAACAGACCCTCTTATCCCTTCGTTGTTTCGGAGCCCAGGATCACTTTAATCTCCTCCACGTAACGTATTGCAATAATTTAAAAATTAAACTTTTTTACAGCAAGATGTCTTCTACAACGTTGCCAGAAGAGATCCCGGAGCAGCAGCTTGGCATAGCTAAGTTTTTTACCGTCGGTCTTATACTTGCCACCTCTGCGCTATGGTTATTTTTGAGACGACACCAACAATCCAGATTGTACAGAATGGGCAACAAAATTCCTGGACCCCCAGCTGTGCCATTACTTGGCAATGCTCTTTATGCGATTGGAATAAAACCTACAGGTAATTGATTTTTATAACTTCTTAATGCCCATACACAATCTCTATTCTAATGAGAGCAGAACCTCGAACATTAGCTACCGACTTGGTTTAGCTACATTAGTACTTTTACCTATTCTGTGGTTTAGCTAACGATTAATTCAATTTAACCTTGATAGATAAGACGAATTTATTACGTTTGTTCACCAATTGTCTTAACTGTTTAGATTAATTTCCATTCTCCAATGCCTTAAACAAAGCAGTACAAAGGTTCTTTTGAAAGCGAGAAATACTATGCTTCTTCCCTGTTTTATTAAACTCATAAAAACATAAAAGAAAATGGATTCTCTATTAAAATTTATAACTAATAATAGGTCTCAAATCACAAGAAACCATAAAATATAAAATAGGATTTATATAAAAAAATGAGAAATTCATAAATATTTTGATGTGTTATATTGTAATATTTTGACTTTCTTAAATTACGTAGCGTAAAGGGAGCTTTTTAAAAACTAAACTTCGAATTTTAGAAGTGTTTATATAAACAGAGCTCATTACATTCTGCCTTTTAAAACTAACTTAGTACAAAGTGACAAAGAAACGCACCAGACGCCTTGTCAGTATAATACTACTATACAGTATATATGTACTATATAGTATATACTATATAGTTGTAACTAATATAGTATTCTGTAATCTGTGATAACACGGTGGTCCGGCTATGCGTGGGCAGTACGGAGAATATGCACTATGCATTGATTAAGACTACGTCATACACATATAAGTACATATATAAAAAAATTAACAGCCTCCGCGGTCCAGTGGTCAAAGCGTTTGCCTGTAGACCTGGGGGTCGAGGGTTCGATTCCCACGGGAAGCATACTTTGTCTAGTTAGTTCCAGTTTGGTTAGAACATTGCAGGCTTGAATCACCTGATTGTCTGACAATTAAGATGATTCCGTGTTTCGGAAGGCATATTAAGCCGTTGGTCCCGGCTGCCATCTGATAGTCGCTAAAGGAACCGCGTCAGAGGCCGTGAGGCGGTTCTGAAGAACTCTGACACCAGGGTGTGCATGGTCGACAGACCGCGACACCTACACGAAATGAAATGTAAAATACACGAAATATAAAAAAATCAATAAATAGAAATAAAAAAGAAATCTTGTATAAATAGGTACATAGATTTATACTTGAACTAATTTTTTGATTTATTTTTTTTAATTTTAGATGTAGTAAAATTTTGTCTGACCATCCGGGATCAATTCGGGCCTGTAGTCCGCGCTTGGCTCGGGACGAAACTATACGTGTTCATCGTGAACCCGGAAGATATCGAAGTTATCCTTAATAGCCAGGTCCATATCGAAAAATCCAGTGAATACGATCTTTTTAAGCCCTGGCTTGGCGAAGGTCTACTTATTAGTAAAGGTAATTTATTTATTTATTTAAACTTTATTGCTCTTTTACACGTTGGCGGACGGTTTTGAAAACACAATATAAGTTTAATTATTATAACGTCTATAGACGTCGTGCGTCCGCTAACGTGTTAAAAAATACAAATGGTGGACTTAATGCCATAAGGCGTTCTTAATAAGAACGATAAAAAAAGAAAATTTCGTACTTTTTAACTGTCGCGACTAAATCGCGTAACATAAAAATTTTAGTACAAAAAAAACTACTAATAATCCTTGGAGCCTGCTGATTTGGCTAAGACTTTTAAATAGTCGACTTTACTTGTTGTAGATTTATTATGACAACTCATTACAGCAATTCAGCACAGCAACCCAATAAATAATTATACATAATTTACAATTCAATCATTTTTAAGGCAATAAATGGAGATCGCATCGAAAATTGATTGCGCCAACATTCCACATAAATATACTGAAATCATTTGTTGATGTTTTCAACCAGAACAGTTTGAATGTGGTGGAAAAAATGAGGAAAGAAATGGACAAAACATTCGATGTCCACGATTACATGAGTGAGACTACTGTGGATATACTGCTTGGTAAGTTAGAAAATAAAAACGAAATTACTTAGATAACAAAAGTAAAAAATTAGTAAAATTTAAAGCCCAAAATTATTTGCTTATAATCATATTAAAATGAAACTGACATTATTTATTTTCAGAAACTGCTATGGGAATCACTAGAAAAACACAAAATGAATCTGGTTTTGACTACGCAATGGCTGTTATGAAGTAAGGCTTCAATCAAAGACATAAAACAATATTAAACATTATTTTTATTTAGGTTTCTAATAATCTGAAATTGATTGGATCTCGTGTGTCAATCCAATTTTATTTTTCAGGATGTGTGATATTTTACATCAAAGACATTACAAGCTGTGGTTGCGATTCGATTTAACATTCAAATTTTCATCCTTTTTCAAAAAACAAAAACTACTTTTAGACATTATTCATGGACTAACCAACAAGGTATTTATAACTATAGATATAGATATAGATATAAATATAGATTAATTGTAAGTCTATTGTTAATTTTACCTACGTTTATAATCAAATGTTCACATTCATTCATGCAGGTAATTAAAAGTAAGAAACATATTTATCTTGACAACAAAGCTAAAGGTATAATTACACCCACAATGGAAGAATTAACTAGAACCACTGATAATGAAAATATAGAAGTAAATAAAACTATATCAGATAATGTTTTTAAAGGAATAAGGGATGATTTAGATTTCAATGATGAAAATGATGTTGGTAAGGATAAACAATAATCTCTACAATGACAAATATTTATGTAAAATTACATTTATTTAAATACTAATATTTACAGGTGAGAAAAAACGACTTGCGTTTTTGGATCTTATGATAGAATCTGTTCAAAATGGAACAAATATCATAACGGACCATGAAATTAAGGAAGAAGTAGATACCATCATGTTCGAGGTAAACAAGTAATAACTTAATAACAATAGAAGAAAAAATACGTTGAGGAGTTCATGAAATCGCTTCATCCTTTAAACATATAATAATATATTAAATTATTCGTATTATAGTTTAGTTTTCTAGTAAAATACTTTAAAATTTTAGTCCAATAGCTAATTGAAGTAGATTTTTTTTATAGACGTGACAAAACATTTTGTAAGCCCAAGCCAAGACAAAATTGCAGAATGAAAACATAACCATACTAGATCAGAAGACAAACTCCAACGCACCTCTTACAAAATTTCAATTTTATTTCGCATCACCTTTTATCACTAACATTGTCCTCAGGGCCATGATACCACAGCAGCTGGCTCTAGCTTTGTTCTATGCTTGCTGGGCGTCCACCAGGACGTCCAAGCTAAGGTATACGAAGAGCTGTATGGAATCTTTGGAGACTCCGATCGACCAGCGACGTTCGCAGACACCCTGCAAATGAAGTACTTGGAAAGGGTGATTCTAGAGACGTTGAGGCTGTACCCACCAGTGCCAGCTATTGCCAGAAAAATAAATCGCGATGTCACTATTCGTAAGTTCATGCAATAGTTTAGCTAATATCTGTGACAAAAAACAAAAATCGACCTCCATTTCCATTATTATTTATTGATTAAATTGTTTACATTTGTTGTGAACTTTTTTTTAGCAACAGAAAATTACGTGATACCAGCGGGAGCAACAGTCGTGATAGGCACATATGGTACGCACCGAAGTAAGAATTACTACGAGAACCCGGAGAAGTTTAACCCAGACAACTTCCTGCCGGAGAACGCTGCAAAGAGGCATTACTATAGTTTTATACCATTCAGTGCTGGACCTAGGAGTTGTGTCGGTATGCATTTCATTGAACCCCTCAATTTCTGTGAATCTGCATATCATTCTTATGATTTCCCTTAGTTAGACCAATAAAAGGACCATAGTAAAAATCGTACCCTGGACTTTAAAGTGTAAATTAAGTATGTAACTGAAAAACTCGATTGTTAGTGTTGGCCACTAACATACCCGGATCAGTTTCTTTTGATCTGGTTTCCATGTAAAAAGGGTTACGGAGGTCAGACGGCAGTCGCTCCACTGTGATAACCAGAACCGCCAAATCAGGAAGCGCACCCTGGGCTCTGAAGCGTAACCTGAAGATGCAACTAGGAAAAACGTTTGGACGAAGTTGAAGTAGTTAGGTATTCTAGAAATGATTTTTTGAAACAATTTAGCGTTTTTACTCTTGTCATAATAATGACAATGAGAATGCAATTTGCATTTCATGTAACTTAATGATAATTGTTTTAAATGTTAATTTTAATTATCAATGCATTTGACCATTCATGGTCGTACTCTTTAGTTTATGATGAATAGTCCAATGGTCCTGGGTTCGATTCTCAGCCAAAAGTTCTTATAAAACACAAAAGAAATTGAAGCACCCTACAAGAAATGACACAATCTCTAAGCATTTCATTGTTTAAAGTACTAAAATTAAAAGCTAATGATACCAAAAAACACGTTTTCTTTTCAGGTCGCAAATACGCCATGCTGAAGCTAAAGATTTTACTTTCAACTATTTTACGCAATTTTAAAACAATTTCGGTGGTACCTGAGGAAAAGTTTGACCTTTTAGCGGATATTATTCTAAAGAGAAGTGATGGATTCCGAATCAAAATCGAACCCAGAGTCAGGAGCCCGTCGAATTAAGAGTCGAATTTATAATATAAGCTAAGCATACCTCTGTACCTACAAATTCTAATTTTAGTGCAAACTAAAACCCGCTTAATTTTCATATATTTAGTATTGACTTTTACACTGACATTTTGCAAGAATAAAGTTGCCGAGTGTCAATCCGAAAAGTCATCAAATAAAGTTTGGTTTAGTTTTGCTTCCCTTAAGACCAAAGGAAACTGTAAATAGTTGTAAAGTGCAATAAACAACGAATGATTCATATGGAAATAGGGTCAATAAAATATTATTTATATACCAATTTAATAGCTGGAATTTTATTTTTACACACACTTCATTTAGGGTATCATGTGCTGATATAAAATCCTATATACGATGTATATCCTAACTTATGATAACGTTTTTTGATACATATTTTTAATCCAACAATAATAAATCTATTGTATAATCTATACTAATATAATAAAGCTGAAGAGTTTGTTTGTTTGTTTGTTTGTTTGTTTGAACGCATATAACTTGAAAACTACTGGTAGGATTTGCAAAATTATTTTTGCATATGAAAGCCTGATTCTTGGGAAAGGTTATAGGCTATAGTACATACACACAAATGGCGAGTGAAACCGCGGGAACAGCTAGTTAAATATATACATTCCTACTTGCTATAAGTAGATATACATTGTCCAGCTTTTATCAACACAAACGTCCAACGCAATTTCATCTTTGAACCCAGAAATCTATAAGTTTTCGTAAAGGATTACCTATTGCCACACATAGTATAGACAAGATATACTTAACACGTTGGCGGACGGTTTTAAAAACACAAAAGAAGTTTAATCGTTATAACGTCTATAGACGTCGTGTGTCCGCTAACGTGTTAAGGAAGTATAAGGCATACAGCAATAAGTAGTAACTAGTAAGTTGGCAAAATTTACACAAAAGCGAAACTATAGAAAGCTATACTAACTATTAGGAAATGTTGGTTAACGATATGAGAGCGTAACACCGGCCAGTTTACTTATTAGACAGTTATTATACCCTTATCTGTCTACTTTCATACACGACCTGTCCAAATATAGTAGATTGTTATACAAGGGAGGAAAGGAATAATTCCCGTGCGAGGCATTTAGACGCCCGAGCGTAGCGAGCGTTTCCATCTTTTAGCATTCGTATTTTTCCAGCGAGTTTTCCATAGCACGAATATTCTCAACTTGATCACCACTTGGTGCGAAAAGGCTAACGGAAGATAGAAGCACCTGAAAGAGACTTCACTGACAAGAGCACAGCTCTTAAATTTTAGATAGATAGATGACCACGCAAGAGGGAAAATGTGGGAACAAGACGTGTGGGGGCAAAACGACTATATGAAAAACATTATGGAAGGCAAGATAGAAGGAAGACGGGGAAGAGGTAGAAGAGTGGAAGAAGGAGTGTTATAGAACAAATAAAGGAAAAAGTGGGAGTCGTGTCGTATCAGGTGAAAAGGCTGGCGGAAGATTTTCACCACCTGAAAGAGTCTCCACCGACAAGAGCACAGCTCTTAAATTTAAGATAGAAAGATAACCACACAATCACCAATGGAATAAACATTTGCTGGCTTATTACTCTTACCCCTGTAGTGTGTCGAGACTTGACTGTTACGCGTTAGGTACGCAATGAAATTTGTATGTACTTAGGTACCTATTATGAAAATAACTATTAGTCATGACCATTATTGTTTAATATAATTAACAAAATACCAGAAGCAGAAAAACGATCACGCCCGTATAATTGAAAATACAATAATAAAATGGGTGACATGACACCTGACAGAAGTCAAGAGTTCATTTCAATAAAATGGCAAATATGCAAATATACGTCACACTCAATCGCAGGCGCAACGTAAAAATACCGTACGGTAGTCGAGCCTTTTCGGACTTTTTATTTTCAATGTATCCAGCATAGTGTTTGACTTTTTTAGTGTATAAGAAATTTTTTCATTGTAAAGTAAGTACCTATTAAGTATTTATTTTAATATATATATTTTATAACTTGATTGGTACTTTAGCATGATTAATATAAAAACTATATTTTGAATTTTAAAATTTTGATAAAAGTAGTTTTTTTCACTGTCCATTTATATGTACTGAATTAGAACATATAATTAACATCATTTGATTGTTTCCTTTTTCACCACAATGCTGCTCATATAATAAGCAAAACAAAAATGACGAAGTAAAATTAATCAAGCTTATCTTGGGACAATTATCACAAAAAATATCCTTTGCAATTTCTCTCCAGGATAATGTCGGTAATAATAGAAGAAGAGAATGGTTACCACTACAGCTACTCTCGTCTAGTCTTCTACCCCCTACTGTTCCTTGCGACCGGACTATGGCTTTTATACAGATGGCAGCAACAATCCAAGATTTTCATTCTGGGAAACAAGATCCAAGGCCCATCAACTATTCCGTTTATTGGAAACGCTCTACTTGCTCTAGGAAAAAAACCTTCAGGTATGTAGAGTTAATGTAACTGGTTTTTATGGGTGCATAGGTTTTAGTTCTTAACTTCTTTTGTAGCTTATTATCGTCCACCGCAGGACGTAAGCCTCCAATGCACGCCACTCTTCACGGTCTTGTATGACTCTTCTCTCTCTACTGTTGACACACATTACCTTATATTCACATCGTTACGAGTTTTAAGAACGTGTACAATTTCTTCAGTTGAATTGCAATCTATAAATTAATCTATTAACTTTTTACTATTTTAGATATATTGGAACTGTCTATAAAGCTTTCCAAAAAATATATGAAAATCGCACGTATCTGGATTGGAAATAAGCTAATTATTTTTCTTACGGAGCCTGATGACGTGGAAGTTATCCTCAACAGTCAAGTGCATATCGATAAGTCATCAGAATATGCATTTTTCAAGCCTTGGCTAGGAGAAGGCTTACTAATTAGTTCAGGTAAAAGCCTATTTTTATAAAATAAATTGTTGTTAAATTATTTTATACCGATCTTATTTATACATTTCTAATTTATAGGTCACAAATGGCGATCACACCGTAAAATGATTGCTCCAACATTTCACATCAATATATTGAAATCGTTTATTGGTGTTTTTAACCAAAACAGTTTGAACGTCGTCGAGAAACTTAAGTCTGAGGTGGGGAAAGTTTTTGATGTCCATGAATATATGGGTGGCGTGACCGTCGATATTTTACTGGGTAAGCTTTTGAACATGCACACGTTTGTATATTGATATCTTTTGTTAGTTTTGTAAGAAACAACTTCAGTCTCGGATAAGTGTCTAATCAACACCATAACCATTGTTTATTCAAATATAAAAAAACGAGAAAAAGAAATTTATATTTAAATACTAGCTGTTGCTTGTTGGAATTCCGGGATATAATATAGCCTATGTGTTGTTCCAGTGTCTAAGCAATCTCCATTCCAAATTTCAGCCAAATCGGTTTAGCCGTTTTCCTATGAAAGAGTAACAAGCATCCATATAAACTTTCGCGTTTATAATGTTAGTAGGATTCTCATTATACTTACCAGCATTTAATAAGTTTTCGTTACTAAACATAAATTAAATCTTTACACATTAAATTTATTGTTCTTATGTGATTTCAGAAACTGCTATGGGCATCAACAGAAAAACACAAGACGAATCAGGTTTTGATTATGCCATGGCTGTAATGAAGTAAGTATCACAGGAATTGTCTTTATCACAGCTCCTTTTGTGTTATTTATTACTTTTACATACTAAAACTTTGCGATTTACAGAATGTGCGACATCATTCATCAAAGACATTATAAGCTATGGTTACGATTTGACTTTATTTTTAAACTTACTTCAATATTCAAACAGCAGATTAAGCTACTAAATATAATTCATGGGCTAACAAATAAGGTACGTATACTCGTCACCTACCTAGTACTATTAATGTCTAATTAGCACAAAATAAACATCTTACTATATTATGCTTATTTTTTGAAGGTGATCAAGCAGAAAAAGCAAGTTTATATCGAAAACAAGGCCAAAGGTATAATACCGAATACTATAGAAGAGTTGACCAGGTCAACCAATGATAATGATTTGGTCGATGACAGTAAAACTTTATCCGATATGGTTTTCAAAGGTTATAGAGACGATCTTGATTTTAACGACGAACATGATATCGGTAAGAAATAATATATTCTTATAAAGGTCATGCTTAATTAGTATGGTTAAATAATTAATAAGGTTTATATTATTTGATAATTTTATGTATTTTTTTCAGGTGCTAAGAAGCGTCTTGCGTTTTTAGATCTTATGATAGAGTCGGCTCAAAATGGTACTAATGATATAACAGATCATGAAATAAAGGAGGAAGTAGATACGATAATGTTTGAGGTTGGTAATAATATTACGTTTTTTAACCTCAATAATATATGAATAAAACACTCAATTGCATTTTACATAATCTTTAAGTCAACTGCTGTTCCTTTATAAACATATCAAAATTGCTATTTCAATCTTAATAAGAAACTTGGTAATACATTGCTTCAAATACGTTTGATTCATTCTCGTAGTATAAAGAGATCAAATAGCAAATATGAAATTCACAGAACCGAGAAATCCATATTCGAATCAATAGATTACATTTCCTACAACTGTTTCCAATAGAATAATTTTTTCATACCAGGGTCATGATACTACAGCCGCTGGTTCCAGCTTTGTCCTGTGTCTCCTTGGCATTCATCAGGATATCCAAACTAAAGTGTATGATGAATTATATGAAATATTTGGTGATTCTGATCGACTAGCAACTTTCAACGATACACTGAAGATGAAATATCTCGAAAGGGTGATACTTGAATCCTTAAGGTTGTATCCACCAGTGCCAATAATAGCCAGGAAACTAAAACAGGACGTCAAAATTGGTACGTAAATTTACCTACTTTATTTTTCGTAATAGCAAACCCATAAGGTATATAGTTCCAGATGAACGATGATGATGAGATTTAAAAACCTTGTTTCCAAATCTCTTCAATTATTACTTAAGTAAGTATTTTCAATTATTATATAAAATTTAAAGTCTCCAGATTCGGTTAAAGCTATGCGTTGATTATCAGACAGTCAGCTGATAAGTTCTGTGTATTATATAGATTTCTTATTATTTCACAGTAACAAATGGCCACATTCTGCCAGCTGGTTCGACGGTGGTGGTAGCCACGTATAAAATCCACCGCAATGAGAAGTACTACAAGGACCCGGAGAAGTTTAACCCAGACAACTTTCTCCCGGAGAACACGGCTAACAGGCACTACTACAGCTACATACCCTTCAGCGCCGGACCCAGGAGCTGTGTTGGTGTGTGCAAAAAACTTATCTACATTTCTGATTAAAGAATTTTTCTCCGCGATTTCCAAATTCTATGATTTTCAGCCATTCTGACACGTCGGTATGCGGTATGAAGCCTCTTTTGTACTACATTGACATACCCATAGAATAAGGAAGTGCGTCAGAGTTTATATGAGCATGTCTTTACCTTATCTCATCTTTGAGATTGTTTTCGTCATCTTTAAGATTGGTTTCGTAATCTGAGCAATCTCGACTCTCTTTTTTTAACGTACCTACTTGCTTTTGGTGCTTTTGTTCTTGTTGAATATTGTAATAAATACATTATTAATTCACTATATTTTTTTGTAAAGTAAAAATAAAGTAATTGTAGATTCAAGTGATACTTATAGTATAGTATATATAGTAATTAATATATGTACATAATTGAAAGGATATTAAATTTCGAACGATCTAGAGAAGATCCAGGCCCACTTGAGTCTGTTACGCCTTAGTGATGATGATCATTAAAAAGATGAATAATGTTGATGAAGAAAAGGGCCCTTGGTTTTAGAATTTTTATTTAATTTTTGACCAGTCGTAATAACCTAACTTCCTCTATCTATTGGAGATTTGGAAATATATATATCCATTATTTTCAATTGTTTTTTGTTCTTGACAGGTCGTAAATACGCAATGTTGAAATTAAAAGTGCTGCTGTCTACGGTTCTCCGCAACTACAAGACTACATCAGTTGTGAATGAGAAGGACTTCAAGCTGCAAGCAGACATCATTCTGAAGCGAGAAGATGGTTTCCGACTGAAGCTTGAACCAAGGAAAAGAGTACCCTCCTACCCAGTCAATTAGATCAATTTTACCTATGGGCAATATATGGTTCCTACTAACAATTTTTAATTTATACAGAACCTTGTATTTAGTCCGAGCATTCTTACTTTATGTATGGCATTTTCATTTTAAATGTACCATAAATAACCATGCTATTATTAAACTCATTTATATATTCCTAGCAAAGTCGTATTTAAGTGTATGTTAATCGAATTCTGTATAATAATTTGAATAGATGAAGCTGGATTTCTGTGTAACGCATTTTTATATATAGATTTACAATTGTTTATATATTGTTTAGTACGTACAATATATAAATGAAAGTCAACCTGATTTTGTATTTTGTGTGTATTGTTTAATTGTTTTATATACCACATATGCTTGATTATAACGTTTAATGTAATAAATGCATGTTTGAGGTTTCTTATAGTTAAATATAAAAATCATTAAAAAATCAGTTTGTTTTTATTTTACACACCTTATATTTAAATCAATGTTTAGTTCACAAAAATATATGATATTGAACTATATCGAAAGTATTGGTAAAATGGTAATAGCAGTAGAGAATAACGTTATAATAAATACATAACATCATTCACATAAATTGGTAATAAACCTTAAAATATACTTAAAGTAAAATACAATCCTAAATCCTAGCCTTCCAAAGTGGTGGCAAAGAGTAGAGAGGAAAAGATAACTTTTGTGTAGGAGGCCAGGAGTGCTATTATTGAGATGTATGACTCACCCAAAATCTGTGAGTCGAATGATTATCGTTCGTTTTCGAATGATTTTCATACGACATAACCGGTGACTCGAACGATAATCATTCGACTCACTCACTTTGGGTGAGTCATACATCTCAAAAATAGCACTCCAGGAACTTCTCTCTCTCAGATCTTTGGGTCGTCGAGTCGATACCTCAAAATAGGTACAATAAGGTAAATATTTTGATTATTTATAATCAAAGAGTAAATACTAGAATAATAAACACCATTTTTTTCAGGATCTTTTTTCACGATACACTAAATATTCTATAGTCCAGAGAACGATGCATAGGAACGAACACACGCTCATAGCCAGGAAACAGTACATGTAACTCCCAGTAGCATCATATAGTACGCCTGAAAAATAATAAAAATATGGTTGGTGACGAAGTCATGAGAGGACATGCATGAGAGAGTTATATTCACACAATATGTGAGTGTCTAAAAATAAAATAGGAGAATTTGGTCTTGAACAAACATCATAACACCTAAAGCTATATTAAGCTTTGGCATCGATAATTTTGATATTTTTAATCATTTACAATTATATATTCGATAAGTACCTTTATTATTTAGTAGTTACTCGTGTTTTTATGCTTGTATTGTATAATCAGGAAAAACGTAAACGAATAGAACTAACGTAGTTATGTTATGCTATTTTACACTAGTGATAGATATTTCATCTATTTCGATACCGGGACGATTGCCTTTTAAAACATGGAGTGAATAACTAGAAGATAAATTAATATATTAGAAACCAGCTGTTGAGCCCGCGGCTAGGCCCGGGTTGTACTCTGTATATCGCGCTAAAAAGTAGCCTATGTTTGTCCCTCGGTCTATAAGTACGAGTATATCCATTACAAATTTCATCAAAATCCGTCTAGCTGTTTAGACAGACGGATAGATAGATAAACAGACAAACTTTTGCATTTATAATTAATAGTAAGAAAGTATGGATTCTTACCAATAAGTGGATCTGCCATAAGCATCAAAACCCCAGAAAAGAGTATGTGCAGCGCCAACGCCGCTGGGAACCTATCAGGTGCGGCTGCTACCAGCACCAGAGGAAACAACACCTGGACCGTGCACCTGACCAGCCCCGACAGAGCTGTCACCACAAACACGTACCACAGGTCACTGGAATTCACCAGAGCTGCAAAAATCAATAGTTAGTCACATTTTAAATTATCTTCATCATTTTGTGTAGGTGAAACGGTCAATCGACCATGCTCACCCTGGTGTCAGAGTTCTTCGGAACCGCCTAAAAGAATAGGATTTTAGATGAGCCAAGCCATTAAATAAATTTTTATTGTCAAGATTATACGTTGATATCATCATTTCGTGTAGAGGGTCATGGTCAATCGACCATGCACTCCCTGGTGTCAGAGTTGTTCGGAACCGCCTCTCGGCCTCTGACATGGACGACGACGACTACATCTTAGTTAGTTTATGTAGGTAGGTATGTTATTATGTTGTACGTGTAGGTATATAGAGGTACATTACAACCACGTACGTTGTCTGCTTGACCCAAAGGTGACTGTTAGACAATGCTTTTAACATTAAGTCCGCCTATTGTACAAATCATGGTATTTTGAATAAATAATTAATAAATAAATATAACAGTCATATGGTCTCCGCTTTTAGAATAGACCATCCCACCTCTTCTTGGGTTTCGTTACTTATAACTGTGCGCGACTGGCGAATTTCACCAGTACAACAGCAGCATTACAGAGCATACAAGAATAGTTTTCCCAAGGAGGATTGATGTCAGGCAGTCGGTAATAAAAATAATCAACTTATTTCATGTCCTCTAGGCTAGGCTTTGTTATTCCGCTTTTACGATACCACCCACGAGAGTAGCGACTCTCTCTTCCAACTCAGGGGGTTACTACCGTCTCTTAAAACCATGCAAGATCCAGTGAGTAAGCGAGACAGCGCAATACATGAAGTAAGGCGACATCTCCTTCACTCAATCGTTCTTGCATGGGATGAGATATTTTAAGAGATGGTAGTAAGGCACCAGGTCTTTTCTCAAAACAGAAGTTCATAAAACAGCACACGGGTGGCTATTTTAGGTGAACATTATTCAATCACATTAAGTGTCTAAATATTAAAAACACTTGTATCAAAACTCATTCTAATTTACATGTTTGACTGGTTTCAAAATCAAACTAAAAATGCGATATTTTATTTTCCATATGTATGTATCTACATTTAAATATATATGTTTATATATATTATATATATATATATATTAATCCTTAACATCTTAAATTATATTATGTGTATTTTTATATTTTTTATTGAGTAAGTATTTATGTAATAAATGTATTAACATGTAAGTCATATTATGATGTAGGTAAATAGTATAAAATTTGTATGAATGAATATTATATATTTAATAGAGTAGTTTAATATAATAATACTTATTATTTAAAAGTACATGTCAACTGCTTTTTTGTTTTTAAGTTCCTATCGCGGGCCTGCTGGAAAATATTTCTATAGAAATAATGGCACCCTTGTAGGTACTAAATATCCTAATATTAAGTTTCCAATGTTTTTATTTGGGTGTACATGAATTAATTAAATAAATAAAGATATATACAAACCTATACGTAAAATCACAGTTACGCATGTTCCAATAAAAAACAGTTTTTTACTGTCCACAACAAAAAAATAAGTAAAAACAGCAAATGCGAATCTGGCCAGCAGATCTGCTACAGCCCCGACCATGACACAAGTAGCTACTTCCATCTGAAAATAATTTAAATCCATTGAATACTTGCCTAAGTTCAATTTAGAAATGAGATTGCTTGAATTTACAATTTCTAGTGTCATTATGCATTATCTATCACATTTGTTTATAAGTCTTTGTTCTAAGCATAGATTTAAAAAAAATCCTCCTGATTTTCAAATTATATGGTTCTAAGTATTGGTGACTATTTTTATAAGAATGAATTGGCAACCAAGCAGAAATAGGTGAGAGTAACTTGCCCAAGCAGACGATCTTTACGAGTTTCTCTGGTAAGACTATTTTATCATTCCACTCATAATTATGCTTAGGTACTTCATCGAAAGCAAATAATAGTACATTTTGATACATGTATGCTGAGTTGGTCTTTAAACACGAGGTGGTATTATCCCCGCGAGCCACAGGCAATAATATAATATAGAGCAAGCTTTAGGAAATGTTAAAGAAAATATACCTGAGAAAATCCATAAGAGAAAAGTAGCATTGGCTCCATTGCTAAATAAGTCACATCGGAGACAAAAGCAAAGCCGATCCCAACCAAAGTACTGACAAACTTCGGGTCTTTTAACAGGTCTAATTCCACATTGTCACAAATTACTTTACTGAAAAAATAAACCACAACTTAATTCATATAAGTAATTAAGATAGATACTAACGTGATACAAAAATGTGTTAAGTACCAAAATTCAAAATTTTAATCCGATCCGTGACGTGTCCATACATAGAGAATCTAAAATTATTGTGTGGCAGGCTGTATAAGCTTACACAGTAGCATAAAAATAACTTGGTAGACAGAGCCTATCTACAGGACGCATCACAAGTTTAAGTATTTAGGCATAGAGTTAAATTATATATGTACTTAGTAAATATACAGTAGATTACTTTACTAGTACCTAGGCGTAATGCAGAAAATCTTTTTTTTTTTTTTTTTGCGTGAAAATATGGGTAAAATATATTTTCTCAGACGTAGGATGAGTATCGATGATTTTTTTTTTTTTTTTAAATCAAGAATACAGCTTTCGTCAACACGTCAAGCGCGCCAAGCTCGGTGAACAATGTGAACATCTCAAAGTTATTGATGTAATTATGAGGTATGACAGCTAAGGTGAGACTATACAGCTAATACTTATTAACTTACATAATGCTCTTCTGAATTGATTCATGTCGTTTTCTTTTCTTATTTTCTTTGATTTCTTCCACATCACCTGGCAACATTTTTATAATAGACTCGTCATTATCAGTGTGTGTTTTTCTTACATTAAAGACGTCACATTTTAATGGTATTTCTGAAATAATACATGTAGCAACACTCAACAAGAATAACTTTCACAACTATGAATACAACAATGGTATGATTAATCAAAGCTAAATAAAAAAACATGATGTTTTATCATATTTCACACGCACACTAACCCAATGTTAGCTCTAACCATAATAACCATTAGTGAATAACAACAGCTATAAACTTATTTTTGACATATACTGACCAACATCCGTTAAAGTCGTTAGTTATTATAAATATAATACTAATGATTTCTTATGTTTTCGCGATTGTTACACATTAAATTAAACTATTTTATACGGTTATCTATCGCGTTTATTGCTTACTTATTTATACCTAACGTTTTAAGCACTTTACAGAGCTCATGGTCGCAGGCAGACTGAGTTGACATTCGTCATTTAGGTATAAATAAGTAAGCAATAAATGCGATAGATAACCGTATAAAATAGTTTAATTTAAATATAATACTGTTAATAATAGTATAATTTAAATGATTCTATGTTATGATACGACACCAAAAAAGCAATGGATGAACAACATAGAAAAGTAGAATTTCATGCAAAATAAAGGTACCTTTTTCATCAATTGGCTCCTCAGACTTAATCAAATGCCATTCCACAGGATGCATTACCAACATTGCGAAGACTAAATGTAGATCGATTGCCATGATCAAAGCCAGGGTCCACCTGAACCCATACTCTGAGAGCAGGAAGGTTACCAGCATGGGAAACGTTATGGACGCCATACTGCTCATGGTCTGATTGGCACTCATCATAGCAGTTCTTTTTTTAGTAAAGTAACAATTGAACGCGGTAAAACTAACTGGTATCATGACGCCGAATCCTGAACCTGAAAGACGCTGTTATTAAATAAATTTTACATATATAAGACTCTAGCAGTCCGACCCGACTTGGTCCGGGTTATATAGAAATAATGGATAATTTACTCAGAAATAATTGTAGCTATCAAATTGTGAAAGATTTATTGAAATCGGTCCAGTAATAGTTTTTGTGTTTATTCATTCCAAATTCAAATCTTTCCTCTGTAGGTTTCTCAGGTAGGTACACATTCGTTAATTTTATATGTAAAAATAGTACAAGTAGTTATAATAAGCGGCTTTATTTATTTATTTAATTGATGTACACTCAAATACAAACTTATGAAACTTAAAATTAGGAAATTTAGTACAAGGATGCTACTTAGGCTTTGTTCAATTTTTCGACCGACTTCTTCGATTTTGTTTATGTTAATGACCTCATATCTCCGTCATTTCTGGACTGATTTTAAAATTATTTTTTTGTTTTAATGGAAATAGTTTCAATGTGGTCAAATAATACTGCGCTAAATCAGCCCAATAGTTTGTTTTTAAAATCAAAATAACAGGAAAACGAAAATCGACAAAGTCAAATAAAATGTATTTTTCTGATTTTTCGTATGTTTACAAGTTGTAATTATCTAACTTGACTAATTTTAAGTTGGCCCCAGTAAACAAATGGAAGTTGATGTTTGTTTTTTGTAAAAAAGATTATTATATAATTACACAGATATCATTGTTAGTTGCTAGCTTACAGTGAACAAACTTTTCACGAGAGAAATGAGATTACTATAAAACATTATCTACTTTGTTAATGCAATGAGTTCGTTTTTTATAAATTTATTGTGTAACATGAGTACACTATAGGTACTTTGATAGTTTTGAAAACCTTTACCGATTTTAACCTCCCTGCAACTTTAATACCAAATGTTCTTACCTCTAATAACACCAAATGTAATAACAAGTTGGTATGTTTTCTTTACAAAAATAGTAAGGATATCTCCTAAAACAAAGAGTGCTGCACCAAACAGACCAACTTGACGAAACGAATACTTCTTCAATGCGATGCCGCTTAGAAACCCTGAAAAGAAATGTAGTTAATTAAATAAGTAGATTAAACAAAATCATTTTCTCGGTTGCAATCTATGGTTCATTGCTTCACACACCGGAGTACGAAGTTTTTTTTTTATATTTGCCCTCAATGATATTAAAAGCTATTACTATTCACAGGTACCTTACAGATATATACAAAAATATTGACGTATATACTGGACCCTATTTAAAAATATCTAGAAACTGAAAAATATATCAGTATTTTGTTTTATAAAAATAAACTTAATTAACTACTTTTTTTTGTCTTTAGATGACATCTATATTTGTTAACTGTATTAATTAGGACAAACCTATGTTTTTTACCTCGTTGTATTATAACTATATGACATAAGTTGGCTGTTCCGGTACAGTATAAAATTTACGGAACCTTATGTAGGCGCCATTATTACCACGCGTACTCATATGGAAGATATTGTATCAATTTACAATGTGTCTAAAAATGATTGACCGTGTATTGTAGAAAGTGGGGGATCGTATTGCATGTTGTCGCAAGTTTTGTTGTGCACACTTGGCAATATAGTTTAACATGGCTTATAGAGGTTACACTATACATTGCCTGTTTAATACATTCACCTTTTTAAAAAAGATGAAAGGTTGATGAAAAATGTACCCAAATCAGCCAAAAATCGCAACTTACATAAATAGCCTCAGATATTGAGAACTTCATTCGATTTAGCATCATTTTTATGACTGCGGTGCAAGGCTAGCGCCTAGAATCATCCCTTCTTGAAATGCTTAAATTGTCTCTGCTTCATAACACTTAACAATAATGTATGATCTATAAAAACCAAGGGACTCGAAAATAACTTTAGAAACAAAATTATATTTATTCAAAGAAAGATAAAATAATTAAAAAGTTAATCGGTTCACCGGCTTAATCAATTTTAATCAGGTCAACAGATGTGAGAGACATTATTGTCTGCAGACCGATATCCATCAATTAGGAACAGTAATTCGAGCTTAGTCTATAGTTTGATATGAAAAGTTAATAGGCAAAGCCATTGAACAGTAATTGGGAGAAACAATGTATGTATAGAACTAGCATTACTTTCTTTAAATTTTGAAGCGCGCTGACGAAATTCGGTTAAAAAATCTGGCAAGAACATTAGAAACAGTATACTTCAACCTTCAATTGATACTTTAAACTGTGTTTCTTATCTATTTAAATTAATAATTTCAGTATAATACTTTATGAATGTAGAGTTCGTTCATGAATTTAGAGGACTTTAGGTAATATACATTGTGATACAACTTTACTGTCCTAAGTTGGTCATTAACTACATTACACACAAGCGGTAGCTGAGTACTGTTTGATGGAATTATTATTTTGAGAATTTGCAATCATGAGATAATACTCAATTGATTATTGATTAAATAAGCCGCAGTCTTCAAATCTTACATTTAAACAATTTGACACTAGTTCTTCTAAAGAGAGCACTCTATATTATAAACTAGTTAGGTACTCAATAAATGTATGTACTTATATGTATGTCCCACGTCATTGCGTCGATTGATACAATCAAAGTAGTATAAATTATGTTGACAAACATATCTATTAGGAATCGGGTTATAAAAGGTGATGAAAGTAAGAATAATGAGATATGGAGTCTTTTGTTTTCCATCATATTTAAATTTGATTTAAATATTTATTAAGTAATACAGATATCAAAAGTCAAGGATGTTGTACTCACTATCAAGAGGCAGAAATGGAAATGGGGAGGACTATAGCAAAGATAGCCGAGAACGATGAACCAGAAAAGTCATGGAGTGACGACCATGGGCAAACACGCGAGGTAAGCCATCCTGCATTACACTGGGTATAGATGATATCAAGCACCATGCGGGCCCCAATTGCATGTATGTGGCTCGGGAGAGACAGAAACGGAAATTTATGGAGGAGGCATAAGTCCTAAACTGATTCAAATTTTGTGAATTGACGTTTTTGAAGAAAATGCTGCAGTGGAGTTTGTGGCGCCACTTCTTCTCCACTTGCGCTTTGGAAGTGGTGGTAAACTTAAAATAAGTAACAATTGTCGTCAATAAGTGATAAGAATATCCTATATTGAAAATAAATAATTTGAATTTTAAAAAGGATATTATGGATAGATTTACTAAGTATATAAAGACACTACTTTTTACTTTCTTTTACTGAAGTACATACATTGAAGTTTGTTTAAAAAATAAGTAAGTACTTTATCAGTTTTTAATTTTCTTTTTTATTTACATCAGTTACACTTACAACATCATCATAAATTTAAGAAGTTTAAAAACTTCGTACGCGATTGTAGATTTACAATTACCTGCCTACATGTTTCCAATTTATATAAAATATATATCATCACTACATAGTATAAAACAAAGTCGCTTTCTCTTTCCCTATGTCCCTTTGTATGCTTAAATCTTTAAAACTATGCAACGGATTTTGATGCGGTTTTATAGATAGAGGGATTCAAGAGGAAACTTTTTTATGCATATGCGAAGCTAGGAGGGGTCGCTAGTAATTTATAAATAACTACTACTAACAACTAATACCAATTAACCTGCAAAAGAAAGTGCTCCATTGTAAACTCCTATGACTAGAGGCAATCCACTGGCGCCATCTTGTTCCAAGAAAAAATCATTAAAAAGAATACCGAAAGCATTAGAGGACCCAAAACCCAGCATCTGAAATGGAAAAGAAAATCAAATTAAAGACTGATAGATTGAAAAAATCTGAAGAATAAATTAAAATATTATCATGGTTTATTCCTAATCTTAGTACAAAATAGGAAATAAGCACAGTGTCAGAGACCTATGCACTATAATTGATCACTTTTAGCTATTGTTGATTAAGGGAAATCGAACGTCAAATTGGGACCAAATTGCAAATAGGTAGGTACTTAGATATCCTTTCGAACAAAAAGAATTTTCAAAATCGGTACATAAAAAAATCAGCCGAATTAAGAACGGTATTAAATTAAAGTGGTATTTAGGAGATGTCAGCGAAAACTATTACCATGAAGAAATAGGGATCACTCACATGCTCTTATATTTTTGCTGATGAACAAATCGTAGGCAAGTTCGTCAAGTAATTTAGAAAGGTGAACGTACTACACATTTTGCACACTTAACAATTATGTGACGAGCTACTGCATGATTAATCTTTTGACATATAAATAAATCAC
Organism: Apomyelois bistriatella; assembly: GCA_947044815.1. Classification (NCBI taxonomy): domain Eukaryota; kingdom Metazoa; phylum Arthropoda; class Insecta; order Lepidoptera; family Pyralidae; genus Apomyelois; species Apomyelois bistriatella. The sequence goes on from OX345693.1 coordinate 9,662,625, forward strand.
TAGCTGTTCCTCGCGGTTTCACCCGCTCAAGGTTTTTGTGTATTAGCTTATACTACCCAAAAAAATTGCCTCATACAAACAAACTTACAAACCCTTCTAGGCATTTAATATTAGAATAAATATATATATTATTTTTTTGCCTATAATAATATTTTTAAATACAGGCCGCCTACTGGTCACATGAAACGTTGATCAATCTTTTTGAGAGTTCTCTGAAGAGATTTTTTTTGTCTTAATTTTCAATTGTTTTAATTTTCATGTGTAATACCCAGTTCATCTGTCTATATTTAATGTAGAGCCTACGTGCTGCGAACCCTACGTTAGAACTATTAGGTATTTTGTGGTATAGGTAGGTAACAGTAACCTGAATAATGTTCATTGAGTATCAACAAAGGTATTTTGTTTCGAATGTAGATGTAGAAAAGACGACCTAAAGCCCTTAGTCCCATTTCGTAGCCAGATTTCGTAGCTGGCTACGTAATGGGACCGTTTTATTCCCATTTCGAAGCCAGCTACGAAATGGGACCATTTTATTCCCATTTTGACGCCGGCTTCGAAATGGGAAGAAAATAATCCCATTTCGTAGCCATCTCCTATTTACATCATACAGTCAGTGGCAGATAAATAAAGTTAATTCTCCTTCTGTGCCCTATCGTGGTGATCAAGGGGTGAAATTTGACAGTTTTTTACTATTATTTACCAAATATTTATAACAAACAACTGTGATCATTTAATTTTGAATGGGAAGTTAGGTTATTTCACTATTTATATATGTATTTGCTGCAGTACGATAGTATTGTAGCTGTACTGTACTGTACAATAGTACCTAATAAGGCGGCATTGATAATTATCAATGCTGCCTTACATCAACTCTAGGAAGGAGGTAAAGTTAGATAGATTTTTAAATTTGTCATATTTCATAGCCAGCTACGAAATGGGATTACTTTATTCCCATTTCGAAGCCAGCTTCGTAATGGTACTTATTTATTCCCGTTTCGAAGCCAGCTACGAAATCTGGCTACGAAATGGGACTAAGGGACCTAAAGAAGGTCGCAGGGAAGTGCAGAATGCATGCCGGTTCCAATCGGTCATTCTGGAAATCCTTGGGGGAGGCCTGTTTCCAGCAGTGGACTGCTTTTGGCTGAAATAATGATGATGTAGAAAATACTACCAGGCTAATTGAATATCTGTTACGTAAGTGACATTAATAAGAAACTTTAAAATGATAGTTGATTTTAAATTTATAATTAATTTAAAATCGACTATCATTTTAAAGTCTCATTCATTAATGACACCTACTTACAATTATATTATAAAGGTAGATACAATCTGGTTACATTAGCATTTAGGCAGACATCATGACGTATATATCTAATATTACTGTATATTTAGACACTAAGTCCGGGGTTTTTGAAGGGAAAGAAAACTGTCACTTAGGTAGTGCGCTCGGTAATTCCAAAACTTAGGTTTTATCGAGTATTTGTGCATAATATTGGTGGATTATTATTAGCAGTGTTCGTGGACAAGCATGAGTGTTGGGAAGTGGTACAGTGTCGATTACGTGACTTTTATCTTTGTCACCAAAATCTCCAAGTTATAGTTAAGTGAAATTTTTCCAAAAAGTGATAAAGTCCCATTTTCACACATCCTGAATGTACAATGGGGCACAGGGGGATTAAACCAACTCACCCTTACACTAAACCCTCAGGTAAACTTTTACACAAACAAGTTTCATGGCCCACTATTAGGTACTACCCGTACTACAGACCCCTTTTGAGTAGGGACTCGTTTGTAAATCCAACTGTTTACACAACGGGTCCAATTTAGGCTGGTTTTGAAGCAAAAATTGAAATAAGCGTGAAAATAAATAACTAAATCAAATTATAAAGAAAAATCTTTTATCCGTCGTATTTAAGTAGTTTTTTAGCAACACATACACACATAACCTGGTAGATACACGTTCTTAATCTCAAATCAAGTAGATAATACATTTCATATCAATTAATTAAGACAGATTTAAAATTTAATAAATGATTTTATTTCATCCCCTTTTTATGGAAACTAATTATTTTGTTTTCCAAACAATTTTAAAACTGCCACTTAGCTACTGACATAAATTTGTAAATAAAAAATAAACTTACGAAAGTAAACCCAACTCCAAGTCCAATAACATAGCCCCATCCACCGTCCGGGGGTATAAGCCCCCTTTTATTCCTAACACCACCCACCGCATGAGCAAATGCTTCATCCATGATTATCACAATATTTCAAATTAAGCGTCACTGATTTTAAAAATAATGTGAGTTAAGAAAACTGAGCATTTTCACGCGAAGGTTTAATAGGGCTTTGTCACACCGGACACGTCCACTTCACTCGCACTATAGTTTGATAATAATATGACTGTTTTTTATTGTCTTAGCCGGTATGCCGGCCGAGTCACTTCTAGTTAGACCGAAATATTGGCACATATACGGATCCTCAATTATGACATTATTAGCGCAATTTAAATAAGAGCGCTTATAAATAAGCCTCTATGCAAATAAGATAATGAAGGCATTTATCGCTGAATAATCATCATATAATTAAACGTGCAATATTTGCATATATAACTATATATAAATTTAAATGTAAGTGTCTCAAAAAGATAATCTAGTTAAGTTTCATGATTGGGATAATTCATTTTACCCATATTTTTACGTAAAAAGATTTTCTGCATAAAACGAGCGAAGTTCGGTCGCCCACTACTAAAATTTATATGCATTAATAGGATAGACTACCTACGTTTTCTCCAAACAGACGTTGAACCCTGTTATCCCTCTGGATAATATCTCAAGAGAAATTGTTTCTGTTTTAAAAAAATCTTGGTTTACTGTAGGCATGCCTCTACGTTTAGATTTTTTTGAATAACTAATTACCTACCTAAGAAATAATGACCTTCCAAAATAAAAATAAAAAAATAACCTGTTTTTACCGCCGCTGTGATTTACTGACTATACTATTCTACTGACGTGACTACCACACTTGTAAAAGTTTTTACTATATTCATATTAAATTTCATCAAAATTATTCATACTTCCTTAGTATGTTATTTCAAGTCCCACGCGAGCAACAGCTAATAGTTTATATTTTTTATTTATTTGTTTATTTAATTTCTATAATGATGACAATTTACCAAATGTGATGCGAAATATGGATTAGTACATACTTTGAAATTAATGATTTGTATTTTTATTGATTTATTGACCGAGCGAGCGAAGCGTGCGAGAGTCTCTCCATTTCGAGACTGGCAAATTTTGCTTTTGTCCGGATGTCTGTTTGTTCCGGGCAGTAGTAGTAGTAGTAGAGCCAACTTTTACTAATTCTGTGGTAGAGCAGCGGGTGTAGAGGTCGCATTTCTGAACGGATCCTAATGAAACTTGGCCCAGTGTTTCTTGATTTATTTGCAATTTTTTGTCGAGAGCTTTTTTTATTGGAGGGAAAATGGGGGGGGGGGGGAAATGGAGGGAAGTTTTTTGTGACGTTGTTTACAAACGGATCCTAATGAAACTTGGCACACGTGTTCCTTGGTTTTTTGAAATTTTATGTCTTGAGCTTTTTTTTTTTGATTGGAGGAAACTTGTTATCTATATTGCTTATATCACATCATCATCACATTATATCATGGTTCTTTTACAAATTAATTGCGCTATGGTTTCGTTTTCGGTTATAGATGTTAATTTTCCTTTTAATTTTGAATTTTATTTTTATTGTTATTTTTTCTATTATTTTATTTTAATTCTATTTATTTATTTGTACTGTCTGACCAGAATAGGTAGTAAATATGGAAAAATTCCTTCTTTTGAGAATAGACGAGGAACAAGAATTAACATAAGTAATAGGACATACCTTTCTATAGAGTTATGAAAAAAAGGGAAAGGGGGTTAACGGAGGAGGTTCGCGAGGTCTACTGTTCACAGAACCACTAGTTTTAAATTATAAGTGGGTACCTAAATAAGTAACTACTTACTTCATTTAAATTTGACAAAAAAGAATTTGACTGTATTTGGGTTCCTTATAGCGTTATAGCACGTTTTTATTAGATTTGTGTATCGATAGACGTAACCTATGAAACTGGATCCAGTTACACTGGATATACTGGTGGCTTACTACCATCTCTAAAAACCATGCAAGAACAAGTGAGTAAGTGAGATAGCGCAATACATGATGTAAGGCGACATCTCCCTTATTCAATCGTTTTTGCATGGTTTTAAAAGATGGTAGTAATTCACCTAAACAAGATTAACCACTGCTCGTCCAGGCCTAATGTCATTAACATAACGATTGATCCTAGAAAAAAAAAACATGATGAATGTAGAAATCATCACCAAAAAATTTTGACTATTCGATTTATAAATAACTAGCTTATGCCTGCGGCTTCACCCGTGTTAATTTCCCTCAGGAACAGTTCTTTTACCCGGGATAAAAGGTATCCCATGTTCTTCTCAAGTACTTCTGTGTATGCATAACAAACAAAAAAACCAACAAACTCACTTAAGCATTTATTATATTAGTAGATAGAAGTACCTAGATAGTAGAAGTAACTTGGACAGTTGGATGGATAAATAACATTTTGTAAGAAAAATTTTTGTTATTTTACTGTCCGCCAAGGCCGCTTTACAGATTTAGTATCTACCTATACGTAATTGCTAACCTAGTTTAGAAAAAAAATTGATATGAGGCAGATGTCTAAGGCGTCCAGAATTAATTCGCTAAGATATTACGAGTAGGTATAGATATACCTACCTACATAAAATAATCTTAATAGATAGGTCCCATGACTAATCATTCTAAGTGGTACCTACTCGGTAGGTACTTTTATTTCAAAGAATCTTTCGTTCCGACTTTACTTTAGAAAGACTACACAATACACTTAGATCCTGTTCAGTTATCACGCTCCCTTACACCAAATGAACTAAAGGTAATATAATAGGATAGGTAATACCTTCCAAGAGTCAGGTTACTAGAAATTAGGCGATCCAGCGAACCGTGTCGAGTGGGAAACCAATAAAGCTAAGTTAATCCGACCGACCTAAAAATCGACGTATTCAATGGAAATAGTCCCTACGGTAGTATTAATTTTAAATCTATGGTCCCTACCAAGTAACAATCATAGAAAATAACCCAAGTTTAGTTGTCCAATGATATCTGGCAGAATACATCACATCACCATCTAATGTGGGAGTCATAAGATATGACGGGAATAATATAATTCTCAATTCCTATATACTTCTAGTTCGAAAGGTAATTTTAACAAAATCCTTATTCCCAAGGAGATTGATGACGTCAGGCAGCAACCGGTCATAAAAATAATGCTAAATCTTTGAAATTTTATGTGTATTTCATCTGGAAGAATAATAAGATGTCGCGTCGCGTTTTATCGGACCTCAGGCCTGCATACGGGTTGGAATAGCTGTTTTCGGCGGCCCCTGAGCCTGGGTCTGAGATATCTTTTATCTGTGAGGTGGTAGTATGTGGTGGTAACGAAGGTAAAATTCCACACATAAATTCATTTACTTACTTACTTAAAATTTTATTACAGTACGGTACGAAATCCCAGGTGTGGACCACTAGACGTGTTAACTATTTTCAGAGACATAGGTAAGAGTAGTAGGTTAAGCTTATTAAAGGAGTCCCCACACTTAAAGACGCGAATCGGTTAATAAAACCTTTGTGAACTAATTATGTATGGAATTACGTTGGACCTTATTACGTTGACTGACATAAAAATATGGCTTTTCTGACCGACTGGAGCCGATTCCACGTCGATAAGTGTGGGGACTTCCTTATCAAATAATAACTAAACGAACAGCATTGAAAGACACAGCTTTGATCCTGAAACGGCCATATGGATATAAAACAAATAAAACAATAGCTTCGGTAACCGGTTATTAATTTCATTCATTGTCTTTTTCGTTCTCACTTAATGTACATGTTGCCATGTATACTAATTCTACATTTTAAGTTATACTTGCACCATACACTCGAATAAAATAATAAAAAAATATTCGGTAAACATTCAACACGATATCAAAACAAATTTATAACAATAACTGATTCACGATACACTATATTAATTATGTGACACGATAAAAAGAGAGCAACACACCAATCGATAGTCTCAATACATTCGAATCGCATAGTTCAATAAGTACATGGTTAAAGTAAAACTATTGTTTGCCGGGTCGCTCCCTAAATATAAAAAAAAACTTTCATGCGAAAAATCATTGTAGGTATTTACCTTTAATTAAATAAAAGGAATGCTGTTTCGCATGGTTTAAATACCTCCCCTGCTCTAAACAGAGGAAAACAATGTATTTTTTCCTCAGAGATAGACCATTTCTGATTATGTTTAACAATATATTTAAAAAGTTGGGATGTGCAGCAAAGAGATTACACTAGGATTGCATACCGGAGGTATGTAATACACACAACACCGGGAATATTAAAATCCCATAAGAACAAACAATAAAATCACAAGTTTTAATAAAAAAATTAAACAAAGAAAATTTTACCATTCAAGCACCAATAGAATCAATCAATTTTAACAATTTACCAATTAATTGCGATTTCACTTACTTATTTTAAGTTGTCAATTTTAGTCATCTGGTTTAGTTCTAAATTAGATTGGGTCTTGTAACCGTTACACCCACTCAGAGAAAATCTTTTCAAATGTCATACTACATTCCTTTCAAGTTAGTAAATTTAATTCCAAACGAGTACACAGGAAAACTTTTACACACACTTATAAAGAGTTTATAATAATATAAACGCATTTGGCACACATTGAAGTGTCACTTCAAATATCTATAGAATGACATCATTTTTAGGTTGAACCACGCTACAAAATGAAAACTAAAGAGTTTATTAATCACTTCTACAACTTTAATCTAATATAGAATTGCCTTGCTTTTAGCAAGTCCTTTTCTCCGTAGATGGTAGTATAGTTATAGTTTTAATCGTACATCGATATGCACAAAAAATATAGGTATCAATTACTTATGTGAAATAGATTCGAGTTGAAACCACAGACTTATAAAGACTTACTGACTGGACCGATATGCTTAAGTATTTTGACAAACCCACAGATAGATATTGAAATTTGCATTTATACATGCATAAATAAAAATATACTACGCAGGGCGTAGTGTAGGCGTGATAAACTATTAGATGGGTCAATAAAAACATAAAATGCCTATATGTAGGATAAGATCCTATGACGCTGTTAAGACAGATTAGAGGCACGAAATACCAGACCAAAGAATTAAAAAATATATATATTCATTACACTACATGTTCCTGTAGACAAACCTAAACACTGGGATGTGAAAAGCAAACTAGGAACTAGTAGTCGTACAATGTTCGCAGAAAACTGAATAAATAGCTCAAACATGCCACGTTGCTTTCTAGACATTGTTAAGTCTGTAAAATTTCTTGAAGTCTGTGTTCGAAACCTATCATATACAATTTTTGTCGTCTATTATCTATCTAAATTCTAACTACGTTAGTTGTACATACATATTCAAAGTAATTTAATATTTTTATTCCACAAAATAATGTAGATATAGAGAATGGTTCCCTTGTTATATAGCTCGTTTTGTATAAATACAGGCTCCTACGGCGCCAAGCGATAAATTTCAAGTAAATAAAAGACAACAAAATATATATTTGTTACGTAAGTAAGTATACATTGATATAATCACATGATATTTTTTTACATTATTCTTTAGTTTTCAAAATACATATGTCTACAAATGACAAATACGATTACAAGGTTGTAGATCTAACTATAACACTTAATGTACATTGGCACATACGTTTCTCAAATTGAATGAAGGGCAATTTTTAACTAGTCAAATAATAAATAGAAGAGAATCATCAAAGTCCAATGAAATTTCAAAGACTTGAAAACAATTTTTCGGAGTCTGTAGTGCGCATTATATCTCTCGTACTTTCCATCCTGTGAGCCTTATCCTCATTTGCTCCTTCATAAACAAATAAATAAAAAACAAATCTTTAAATTTCGTACTGCTCTTCTCTGGTATTATTTGATTATTTAAAAATTGTCCATTAGTGTACCTTTCTAAGTTCTAATAAAGATATAAGTACAAAAATACAACAGACTCCAAACAACATAATTTAGGAGCTAATTGTCAATACATCCAAGTACCTTAACGTAAATATAATAGATGATGTATGTGACATCAAGGTACTTATAAAAATAAAATTTTCTAAAAGGTTATTAGGTAAGTACATGTATTTGGTCAAAAATCACACATTTAAAAGCACACGTCACTACATCGAAATTCTAAGTAAATTTTTGGAAGACGATAAATATAGACCGGCTTATTCATAAAGAACTAACAAACGCTTACTTAATCTATTTTAGTTGAAATATATTTTGTCCTCTTCCTTTTTTCAACATTTTCCAATTAAAGACGGAGCCTTTTCTTTACCAAGCGCTTGTTAATTGTTATGATTAAACGCATATTACATACATACCCATTTGGCAGATATTTTCAGATTAAAATAATTTTAAGTATAAGCTACGAAATATTCACATTCATACAATAAAAACGAAATTTATATATAAATTTGTTTGAAATGTCATATCATTTAACGTTGACAGAGAGCAACATTTATAGACAATACACTTGATAATGTGTTATGTATTGTAAAAATTGACTACAAATTACTTTCAGCTATTTCGACATGTGTATATTTTTAGACTTAAACAGTCCCTACAGTCTCAACATTAATTTACCTACCCTTTTCGGTTAATTATTTCCTCAAATGAAATAATATAGTAATTTATTATTGAATGCAGATAGTCTTTTTTCCAATGAAATAAAGCTGCTCTATATTACATAAAATAAGAATGACTTTAGTTAAAAATACATATCATTATCATTTTTCGACTTTATTTATTACTAGTAAAGTTTTTACAGCTAGTAATAAATTAAGTTCCAATTTTTAGTCGAATGACTGCAAAATCAATGATTGAAATAAAATGAAGAGTGAGACACCATGTTTAGCAGGAGTAAATACACATTATAGACAAACATCTTCGTTAATGATTGAGCCAAAGTCAAATGTCAAAACAATAGTTTTGACTATAGTTATGCTTACAGAGAGAGCTATACTCTTGTCATACTTGATTTTGGTAATGAACGAATCGTTTTTAATATTAATTATGAAAGGATCCAAAAATCCTTACAAAGGTCCACACAAGGCAGATAGATAATATTTTTTAATGCACTTGATATGACAGTCACGTGGTTCAGAATGAAAATAGTCTAGGTAGGAAGCTTTGACACTAAATACCACCTTCCTAGCATATTAACACCGCTTGGCATATATTCTACTAAATACTTAACTCTATTGACAGGTGTGACAAACACTGTATGTATAGTTTAATATCATACGCACCAATGGTATTAATAAGTACTACTTATACAAACCTAAAATCTAAAAAAAAATCCTACACGAAATAGTCCACCTTGTGTAGAACCAATCCAAAATTGATTTTTCTCATCTTTACTAAAAAACATCATATTCGTATGTCATAATCATGTCATGATAAACACTGGGTAAGTAAAATACTCTTCGCACTTCTCGAACTATGCTGTCTAAAATTGTCATTTACTTCTAAAGTTGAACGTCATGCGATGAAATTATAAGCAAATTGTTTCATAGATAAGCTGGCAGTATTCTCATACCATTAGTATATCATTTAATGAACATTAAAAGTATACAAATTATGCTTCAATCTTCAATGAGAAATTAATACACTGCTAAATGAAATAGCTGATTTCTCACACACAGCCGTACACGATCCGGTACATTTCAGATTTGGACGACTTTGCGACGGCGAGTGAACGCCATCAGGTATTCTATGCCCCACACGAGCACACAGGACATTATGAGGGCATTCTGAACGTGAATGCAAGTAGCGAAACTACCGGTGTAGTCTCTAACGTAACCTGAAAAAAAAAAAACTTTTTATATTTTTCTTTTATAAAATTTATGCTACTCTATTTATCGCACGAGCAGTTTTTTTTTGAATAGTTTATACGGCCACGGAATCTAGTCCTTTAAGGCCTTTCTTGAATTTATAAATCTTCTTCAGTCCTACTTAAGTCGGTCGAGTCAAAAATTCAAGTCAATAGTCAAGTCCAGTCAACTAAGTCTAGTCTGAGTCAGATGGCTAAGTGAAGCCGTGGAAAAATTTCACTTAGCTATATCATGGAGATTTTGGTGACAAAGATAAAAAGTCACGTAATCGATACTGTATCACTTCCCAACACTCACGCTTGTTCACGAACACTTTGCGAATAATAAACCACCAATATTATGCACAAAGACTCGAAAAAACCTAAGTTTTGGAAATTAAATACAGCGCGGACATAGCAACAGTTTACTTTCCCTCCAAAAACTCCGCACGAGCAGTACGCGAGATGAAGTGTCATTTTTATTTTTCATTTTTATGTTATTTTGTTTTTCGTCGTCGTCAACCGAGCGTATTTTCTTGTTGCAGCTTCAGCTTACGCTTTGTTTTGATTTTTTAAATATTCTCTTTATTTTATATTATCTTTTAGTTTAAGTTTACATAACACGGGGTGGACAGACCCCAGTGGAACCGAAAACACACTCACCACCACTATCTGAAGGCAGTTTCACTAGCCCTAAGTACTTGCCTACTTGAAAATAGTAAGGTATTTTCTTTTTTGTAATAAATACATATTATGCTTATTCCGTAAATTTTTTATAATGAACTTCTTTATGCGCCTTGAGAATTTTCGAGATGAGAAAAAACCATTAAACTCGCTACACCGTCACGGACACCTTAAAAAATACACACGTATTTTTATTTATATATTCACTTCTGTTGACACTCACGGAGTGATTTTTTTTATTTTTATCTTTAAATCTGTGGCAACACTAGCTAGCGAGCCATCCGTCATTCTGACACCTATGTCAGAAAGTGACAATATAATTTTCCCGGGCTTTCAGATCACTACCTGTCAGAATTTAAGATACACTTGTTTTCTCACATCCTAATTAATTTATAACTTTGTACTAACAACGGAATAAATGATGTGCTACACTGTGTACAAGTTCCAATAAACTCTATATCTTACTATCCTGGTGTTTGTACTAAGAATATCCCCAAAAATCTGTACATAAGCTAACTCACCAATGACCGGTCCCAGCAGAACTACGAGCACGCCCTTGCTGACCATGTGCAAGCCGAAGGCGGCCGGCAGCTTCTCGAGCGGGCAGTACTCGGAGATGGTGAGCGTGAAGTTGCTGAGACACATCCCTCGGAAGAACCCGCAGATGGACAGCCAGATCATCAGCGGCACCCACTCGCTTTGCTCAGCCAGTACTACGAGTAGGCATACAAAACTGATTTGAAAAACAATAGGAGGGTATGTTGGAAATCCTTCTTAGGGTTTGATCTTACTTTGGGGCTAACTCAATCTGTGTGATTTGTCCCTATATATATATATATGTAGGGACAAATCACACAGATGACTGATATGCACATGAGTACTACTGAAATAACTTCCTCACGCAATCACGCTCTCAGTAAAAGATATGACAGCATATCTTTAGTAGCTAGTGGAGAACACTCCAGGTCTGAACTACTAAAGCTGCTTCCGGTTGTCAAGCGAGAAGGGCCTGTTTTGTGTATCTCTGCAGTAATTAGCAAGAAAAGTGTAGTAAAAACTAAAGATAACGTCGAAAACCATACCCGAACTAGCCTCCGCATCACACAGCTCAAGGTACCACAATTGTCATTATTATCCAACACCAATTCGACGCACAATCATTGAAAGAAATTCACATAAAACTGATAACGGAAACATTTTGAACCCTTGTTTATGTTTTTGAAGTAATTATTATAAATTATCAAGGTAATTGCATATAAAATAATTTACATCATAACCGGCCGGCTATGTCCAGTACAGTCCACGGCAGATAAAGCTCAAAGAAAAAAAAATATCGATAGAGAACGTCATAGACAATCGCAAATATACATTTTGACAATTGTCTTGCCTCCCGTACTTCATTCTTCACCCCCTTGTTCGCCATACGTTATTCTCTATAATTTTTGACTGACTGGACCATGTGGTGACTGGAAAATAGCATTATGTTCACAGAGTGCCTTTATTATATTTGAAAATTGTGTTGATAATGTTTTGGTGGTGTTGTATTCCTTGTTAAGAAAGCAAAAGGAATAGTGTTTTACTAAGTACATACCTAAGTTTCTTAAAACCAATGCAGGACCCGACTAACCTAACTAACCTACAGAAGCTGTACCTAAGCTTCTGTATTTATGTGTGTCACAATCACTAAGAGATGTTGGCAAGTTGGCAAGTTACTACGGCAATTGGCATATCCCAATTTATTTACTATAACTGATATACACACTGGGGTACATAGCACAAGCACATTCTGTGACTTGGTAAGTTGGATAATGTAATGGTAATTATGCTAAGTATGTACCTAGTTACCTAAATAGTTTTATAATGTTACAAAAGCGAAAACCTTTTATTTCAGTAACTGCTTTAATAATCTAGTAGTTAAGGCGTTTGCCGGCAGACCTACTGGTCGTGGGTTCAATTCCCACAGAAAGCATATTTTAATGTGCTTTCGAATGCATGTAAAGGGTGCCCTCTGGTTGTTGTTAAAAGAATCAAGTCAGAGACAGAGAGGTCATTCCGAATGAACTCTCACCCCGGGGATAACAAAGTTAAATTGGCCTTTTAACACATGATATGAATGAATTGCTATTGTATATTTTCAACCATCAATAATTTCATCTTTGTACTTTTATGATGCAATAAATAGTCTTTATTAAATAATAGTCTACAAAAATAAGTTGTTTTAGTACTAGAACAAACTCTTTAGCTAATATTGTATGTTATTTTGATATCGTAGGCATGTACTGGATGCAAGCCGCTTTTGATTGGTCATGCTGTAAATTCTTGCGAAAAGCCCATTTCCAGCAGTGGACAGCTTGCGGCTCAAATGATCATGATGATATCACATCACTTTTTAATTTTGGGAATATCAAATGCCCTTAATAATTTCAACATTTTTCTTTTCAGTTCACTATATTGATGAAAAGGGAGTGTCCTTCGTAACGCAACACATCAAGCTCAAACAAGTTGTGAATTTGACTAATTGGTAATTTTTTATAAATTAAAAAAAATTAAGAAATAATATACTTATTAAATGATGTGTAAAACTCATTCGGTCTTTTATTTTGTATGACATTTTTTACAACATTTTCATTAAGAGGTGATATTCCATGTTATCTTTCAGGAGATCCTGAAGGATAACATGGAATATCACCTATTAAAGTAACGGTTATACCTGTGGTTATACTGTATAAAACTTAAAACTCATTCTCCTTTGCCTAAATAGCTTTTTTAAAACTATAGCTGCCACGACGATATAAAAAAAATACTTGTCATTTTGTATTTTTGCAGTCAGTGTTGCCATGAAATTTAATTTGCTATGGCCCAATTTTAATGTTCAAGCTTGCCCGTCTGATACGTAGTATCTCTATTTAGTTTGTGGTACAGTCCAACTATTGTAAAACGTCACAACAAAATTATCTGTCAAAACTGAATTTGACGTATGTGTGACATTGGCATAGACATAACGATAATACTAGGAAGCAAGGAAAAATCGAATACTGCATGTTACAATAACTACTACATTACAATTATAATATAAAAATGACTTCACTCAATAAGTGCAATGGATGTAAGAAAATAATTGTTACACGTGAGTTTTTAACTTGTTCAGAATCGGAATGTTTACTTAAATATCACATAAGCTGTGCAAAGATGACTCAAAAAAAATATAATTCTATGGGAAAAGACAAAAAAACTGCTTGGAAGTGTACTAAGCACATTGTAACATCTGGTCACAGTAAACAATCTACCACAAGCACACCTAAGCGCCCGGAGACTACTAATGCGCAAGGCTCTCTAAATGAGTCATTCTGCGATTCGCCGAATGTTGCTATCGCGAATAGAATAATTAATGAAGCAAAATCTATGTCCCTAAATACAAGCAACATAGATGACTCGGATTTATCCAGTGAAACTAGCACAGCACACAGTCTTCCTGAGATATCGATAAGAATGGAAAGCTTGAAATTACATAAATTAGAAAATGAAAATTACGAATTGAAAAATAAATTAGACAGTGCAGATAAAGAGATTGATAGACTTGTTTTGGAAAATGGTAGACTAATGGAAAAAATTAAACATCTAGAAACTAAATCAGAACAATACAAACAAATGATTAGCTCACCTTTAAGTTCGACAAAAAATAAAAGACGTAATTCTAAAAAAAATAACACGACAAACAACTTGGTCGTTACCCCAAGCTACAAGAAAGACGCGAACAATACTGCGAATAATGGAGTAATTTCAGAAAAAGCTCCTGTTCTGGTGAACATGAATGATGAAACTCAAGATGTTGAAGGTAATGCTTTAAAAGTATTCAAAGATGGCCTAGTTCATAAAAATGAAGAAAAGAAAAAAACTATTCACATCATCAGCACTCAGCAGCTCGTCGGATTGGCATCTGAATTGACAAAATCCCGCCGTGATACACCATATGAAAATTACTCTATTGCTGCATTAACAAAACCAAACGCACTATCTGAAGAGGTAGCCAACGGATGTAGGAATACCGTAGTAAATAGTAATGACAAAGTAATTGTCTGTATTGGAGAAAATGATATAAACCCTGTAAAAATTATGTCAAATTTATGTATTATATTGGAACATTTCAGAAACATCCATGTATTGGTTATTAGTGTGGTGCAAAATAATTCCCTTAATGAGGTAAAAATTAATGAACAACTTAAACTTATATCACATAATTATATTAACTCTACTTTCATTTATACAGAAACCAAATCTCTTAAGGAAATATGCAAAAAAATTAATCAAACTATTGACTATATTGACTATGAACAAAAATTTCTTACATTCACGAAAAAATCAGGCAAAACGGAAAGAAAAGAAATGCATGGCAAAAAAAAAGACACTCAAAAAACTATATTAGATTATTTTCCCCTTATTGATAGATTTAAGTATGACAAGCTAACGCGCAACACTAATGACTGCACAAATGGTTCTAGCACTACATCAAATTTACAAAAACCGAAGCGTAACTTATTTCGTGACTAAAGATGAATATCTTACTATCTTTCACCAAAACATGTCAGGTTTTCTTAGTAAACGCGATTTATTACAAATAGAATTAGATAGTTTCTCCAAAGACAATAAGGGCATTGATGTAATCTGCTTAACTGAAACCCACATTAAGGCTGGTACAGAAGCTAACATACAGCTAAATGGCTATATTCTAGCAGATTATTATTCTAGAGTTGTAAAAAAGCGTGGCGGAGCCGCCATCCTTTGCAAAGATGACATTGAATTCAAACCTATTTCATTTCTAAAGGAAATGGCTAAAGATTTTGTGTTTGAATGTTGCGGAGTTGAGTTAACGCAGTATAATATCTTAGTGATCTGTGTCTACAGAATACCAACAAATTCTAAATCGAATCCCTATGTATTTCTAAGTCATCTCGAGGAACTTATAGAAAAACTCCAAAAAAAGACAAAAAAGAAAATAATAATAGGAGGAGATTTTAATATAAATATCATTAAAAGTAACAATGAAACTAAAGAATTTGATAGAATAGTAAAATCAAATAATTACTTGGTTCACATACAAGAACCAACGAGAGGAAAATCCTGTTTGGACCAATTTATTAGCAATATACACGATGCTATTGGTGAATTACACCCTCTCGGGATTTCTGACCATAATACGGCACAAACCCTGACTATTCCTATTAAAAAAAGAGAAAATACACATAAATACTGGTTTAGGAAATATCGTGATTTTGATGATGAGGAAAATGTTAAGAAGTTTGCACAATGTTTGCAAAGTCTATCTTGGTCAGAAGTCTATGAGACTTCAGATGCCAATGAGGCTTTTAATACTTTCCATAATACATTAATATTATACCTAAATTTATGTTTCCCAACATACATAAAAAAAATTAAGAGAAAAAAGAACTCAAATGCCTGGATAACAAACGGTATCAAGCAAGCTTGTGCCAAAAAAAGGAATTTAAGATTCACCTACTATAAAAATAAAACACTAAAAAGCAAAAAACATTATAAAAAGTACAGTCAAATTCTAAAAAAATGTGTTCATACTGCAATACGTCTCAGAAATTCCAAATATTTGAGCAAATCAAAAAATATCTGCAAATCTTCATGGAATGTAATAAAAACGAGCCTAGCACATAACCACCCTAAAGGATCAATTAATAAAATAGTAGACAATGGAAATACACTAACTAATCCCATTGATATTGCTAATGGCTTTAATGATTATTTTATTAACCTGACTAAAAATAATGATACAAATATGACTTTAAATAATAATAAAAATCTGACATCGAATAGTAATAATAATATGACATCGAATAATAATAACAATAAAATGACATCTAATAGTAATATTATTAAGAATTCTGATTATAATAATTTGACATCCGATAATAATATAAATTCTAATCATAACAGTATATTTATATTTCCAACAGATCCATTTGAAATTATTAAAATTATAAAATCTTTAAAAAATACTAATTCAGTAGGCTACGATGGATTTCCCACATCTTTATTGAAGACTGTTTCCTACATTGTAGCTCCTGTATTAAGTTATTTAATAAATCTTTCATTTGAACAGGGGGTGTTCCCTGATGCGCTTAAAATGTCCAAAATTAAACCTGTCTTTAAAAAAGATGATAAAGAGCGTATCGAAAACTATAGGCCTATATCATTGGTGCCTATATTATCAAAAGTATATGAAAGGGCAATGCATAATAGGATCTCAGCATTTCTCAAAAGGTATGATATAATCAGCGAGGAGCAGAATGGGTTTCAAAAAGGCAAATCAACCACTCTAGCTGCTTTTAAACTCGTTACTAAACTTATGAACTACGTCGATAAAAGAATAGCTACTACTACAGTTTTTTTTGATATGTGCAGAGCATTTGACATGGTGTCTCATGATAAGCTTCTGTCCAAATGTGAAAAATATGGTATACGTGGTAAAGCATTAAACTGGCTCCAAAGCTATTTAAAAAATCGAACTCAGTATGTGGAATTAGACTCGATTAATAATCTTAACAAACATGAAGAAACATACACCTCCAACAGGGCAATAAATACTACTGGTGTCCCTCAGGGAAGTATACTGGGACCCCTTTTGTTCTTAATATATATAAACGACCTCCCTAAAGCAATTAATCATTTTTGTACGCTGTTTGCTGACGATTTAGCTATAATTATACCTGACATTAAAAATAATTACAATAATGACATTAATGACACAGTACGAGACGTGATATGCTGGCTCAAAAATAATAATTTAAAGGCAAATATCTCCAAAACAAAACTTATACAATTCCACAATAAAAGAAATAAAAATACCAAAGTCCTAGATGTAAAACATGATGATGAAAGCATATCCGAAGTAACAACCACCACTTTCTTGGGAATTATTTTGGACAATAATTTTATGTGGTCACAACATGTTAACGTTGTATGTAAAAAGTTAAATAGGTTTACATATGCACTGAGACGCTTGGTTACCATAGCAGGTGAAAAAACAGCCATACAAGCTTATCATGGATATGTTGCGTCCAGATTAAGATATGGTTTATGTTTGTGGGGTAATTGTGCAGAAGCAACCAGGGCATTTGTTGCCCAAAAACAATGTGTCCGAGCTATATTTAATGCCACGCCAAGAACTAGCTGTAAGCCACTGTTCAAAAAAACTAATTTGTTAACTTTGCCGTGTCTGTACATTTTTGAAATTTGTCAATTTGTTAAGCTTTATCCACATTTATTTACACGTTTTGAAGATATTCCTAGTAAATCTAGAAGACGATATCCGGATAGACTAGTAAACCCTACGAGGGAAACAGCTTTATATAGTGCTAATTGTTATGCGATGGCTATTAAAATATATAACAAACTACCGGATGAATTAAGGCAACTACCATTAAAAAAATTTAAGGAGATACTCTATAAGTGGCTTGTTGACAAATGTTTTTATAGTGTACAGGAATATTTAGATTTAAGAACTATAATAATTGACTGTAAAATTAACATAAATTGACATGAGTAGGTATTGTAAATTGACATGAATAGATATTGAAATTGACATTAATGAATAGTAAATAATAATTGTTAACAGAATTTTAATTTAAATAATTTTGACATAGTCTGTTGCATGTCAGTTATTGACTAAACGTGTGATACATATGTTTACTTTATATTTAATAACTTTTTACCATGTTTATAGCAGCAATAAAATTCATTCATTCATTCATAAAGATATGCTGTCATATCTTTTACTGAGAGCGTGATTGCGTGAGGAAGTTATTTCAGTAGTACTCATGTGCATATCAGGCCGACTCCAACTGAATTTCATTGTCTCATTGTCAACTGAAATAACGAACTTATTGCTACTTCATAAGATTTAAAATCCAAGAACAAGATAGGACTAGTGCTATATCTCGCTCTTAATAATTGGCATGCCGCATATGAAACAGCCAAACGATGGAATATTTTCGCGACATGCAAAATAATATAAATAGAGATAGCACTGTTCTTGAAGTACATTTACAGCATTTTAATGCTCACAACATTCACAACAATATAACAACATAAACAGTCATATAAACAATGTTTTTTATTTTTATAATGTAAGTAAGTACTTTAGTAAATTTTAGGAAGAGCTTTCATAGTTGACATTTTCTTTTATAGACGACCTATTTGTCAAATAATAAGTACAAATAAAAAAGCTTACCTGATCTAGTAGCAGCTAAAAAGAACGCGGACACGAAGAAAATCATTTTCTTCGATATTGTCGTCCTGTCGAATATAGGCGGCAGTATCAACCGCACCAAAATATCCGTAATTGCAGTCATAGACAAACAGAACGCCGTATCATTAGTATTATACCCCAAGCTCCTAATAAAGAATGGCGTCAACATCCTAAATTGTAATTCCCCGCTCCAAAACAGAGAGAGTCCAAGTAAAAGGTTCAAAAACGACCAGTCTTTTAGTAGATCCAAATCCATAAGTGCTATAAATTTTTTCAAGAAATTCTCTTTTTTCTCCTTAACTGGCTCGGCTTTTTTGATTGCTTTCATTTGCAAGGCATCGTCTCTAGTCGCCTGGAAATAAACAAAAATATATAAATACATATAGTATAATATTTAATTAACAACCAAATAGGCAGTAAGCTGGATTTTACGATATTGTCACGGGAGCGAATCTTCTAAGAGATTATGACTAGCTCAATTTCAGCTCATCTTCTTTTTCATATCTATATATCTTACCATACCAACTAACTATAACACACTTCGACTGCGGCTGGGTTAAACTTAAATATGTATGGAAAGTTAATAAAGCTGAACACGAGAGGCACGAGAAATCCGCATTGTTTTTTTTTTATGTATTCAATGACCAGCGATTGACCACGATCCCACCTGATGGTAACTGCAGATGTGGTCTAAGATAGAGCTCGCTGGTTCATTAATAGCCTATTCACTCTGGTCTTAAAAAGACCCGGATTATAAGTGTCCGGAAATGTGTCAACCGGTAAAGAATTCCACTCCTTCGCCGTACGCATTGTAAACTAATAAACAAAAATGCCAATACCTACATCAAGATAGAGCTGCAAATAGCTGCCAGTGAAGTCCATATTGGATATATTCGATATCACCGACACCTTCCGCCGCCTCGCAGCCTCACTCATGCTGCCGCTAGATGTCACCCTCGGCATGGCTGCCACCGACGCGGCAGTGGTCAATGCCCCCAACTTATTGCAATGTTTTTCGAAGTCTTGCAATGGTTTATCACAGGTCTTCGCGCGTGGCAACCCTACGGTGCGTACTGATGGATGGTTCATGTTTCCGTGGGAGCGTTGGGTTGTCAATTTTGGCATTGGATGATTCACAAGTGGCGAGACGATTTCGAATTTGTCTTCGTTTTCCTCGTCGCTCTCGTGTATACACTCCATTTCCTGAGAAAAATAAAAACAAATTGGTTTCTTATACTATTTTTAGTAAACAATCAGACATCAGGCCTGATGGAAAATGGTTGCCGTAGACCATGGACGCCTGCAACACGATAAGTGTTACGTGTGGGTTGGCGACCAAGTAGAAATTTTATGACGTTCTTTTCGAAAGTCCATAGATGGCTTATACAAAACAACAACAAAAGACATTGAAAGTTAAAAGAAAACGTAAAGAACAGTCGCTCTTTAGAATAATTAGTTTCAATTATTTAGGATCCATCTATACTAGTATCGGAAAGTAGCTGTAGCCAATTTCTGGCTAGAGTAGGAATCAAAAATCGACGACTGAGCAGATGAGGCGGAGCGAAAAGCCGCGCTCAAAATTACATTATCTTGTGAGGAACAATGCAATATTTATTTTTCCTATAGAGTAGACTGAAAAAACGACCCTCTATACCTGGAATTAAATTTTCTAAACCATCTTATCTTATGGCCCGGCCGGTGGTGTGATTTGCTTTACGAATTCATTTATGATTAAAACACACAGCACAAAATATTTAAAAATGAAGGAATGTTATTGCAAATCTATATAATAAAGTAATTATTATGCATACAGAGTCCATTGTTTGGTTGTTGTTGTTAATTGTCGGTCTGAATAACATTTAAATTTCAACCTTGAGCACACGTGACTAATGTCATTTGCAGACAATTCCAGATTGTCGCTACTAATTACCCGTTAATCATAAGATAGTAGGTACACATCGATGATGTTTTCCTATTGGACTAATAATGATAGGCACTTCTATTAGATAACATAAACGTCGACCCTTGATAATTACCCCATGAACCAAAACTTCTACTACTTGTATATTAACTTATCTATTCTGTGTCATAAACACAGGCAGTTCTTGTAGTTCATTAAAATTGCACCTTCGGTTAGATATGCAAATTAAAAAACGTGAGTTTTCATATAAAAACCGCAGTTTTTTTTCACAGCTTGAAATCAAAGAAGCAGTTGTACAGAACCCTTGACCGCTTTTTACGTCACGAAAGTCGAATTAATCCACTCATATAATAAGAACTTACAATTATATTCTTGACAATTTGTATGTTAATATGTATTTACCTATTAATATATATCATTTTCCCACATAACTTTCACTAACTATCATAACACTAATTTTATGATAGTAGCATAAGTTATTATCAATTTGCACAATAGACATTTGATAACAAGAAATAGGTAACTATAAATACTATTATTGTACCATTAAACATTCTAGTTACGACTCCAGTCATTATGTTGAAAGGCGTGTGCCAGTAATGAGTGTATTGTTTATTTTAATTTGTTGTTACACCTAAATGACCAATAAATGTACATAAATGTCTTATTTTTATCACTTTTGTTATATATGTACATATTTATGGACACTTACAGAAAATTATTGGCGACATTTTTATATTTAACGCTGTATATTTATTAATTTGATACCAATACATTATGTGACACTATATATTACAGCATATTTCTAATAATAATAACAAATGAAAAACACCTATAATAGAAGTAAGATCGATTACCTACTCACTCATGTATGTGACACCAGACGCATGGACGCCATATATGAAATTCCAATATTAATGTTGTGTATGTCACAGAATTCCAACGGCGTATTACTATAGAATAAATAATAGTGTATAACTTTCCAGTTTTAAGTATTTTGCCCTACAGTTCATGAAAAAGAGATTTACAGAAGATACATAGATAGATAGATTACGTACAACCGGTATACGTAATGGATGTTTAGTAATTGGCACTGCCTGAGTAGGTACTATTTGCAAACAAAATTACGAACCAAATTAAAGTAATATAGTATGTTAGTAAGTACGAGTATATACTTATGTATATTATTATTCGATTTAACCGTGGGCTAATTAATATTATACTTTAGCGTGAATTTCTAATAACAAACGACATTTTGATTGACTGTCTGCTAAAATTTTAAATATAAATCTTTATCTCATTTGAATATGGTGCGCGAAATATTAAGAGCAAAAATATTAAATCTGTAAAAAATGCTAACACGTATAAATACTTTGTTAATCGTAATCTAAGCTGACTCATAATATTATTGTTAGAACTTTCTTCCGGTAGCCATAGCAATCCATTGTTGTCGAGTAGCATAAAACAATGGCATGAGCCATGGTAGTGATAACAGAATCTACGAGCGTGTATGACGAAAGTGATGAGTATAGAAAGCGAAATGAAGAAAACTTAAATGTTTGCTATTTTGATTGTTTGAAAAGTTTGTAAAATTTCATTTTTCATTTATATTGGAAGTCTTGACCGATAGATTTTATCAAAAGCCAAAGAATAAAGGTATAATATTCTGTGTTATTCTTTGTAAATAATGATAATGATATCATTCATGTGGGTTGCCATTTGCCTGTAAGAAATAAGGGCGCCTTTGTAAACTTTATTTTACTTTCATAAGATGTCAAATGTTTATTCTAGGTACAATAAAGGTTTGGTTTTGTAAACAAATTTACCTTAATATTCTGCATTTCGCAATCAACAGGAACTTCAATAAGATGCCACTTGACCGGCTGGAGCAAACACGATCCTAACACAGCGTGGAACGCCAACGCTCCCAATATGACCACAGTCCACCGGAACCCATACTCCCCCAGAAGGATCTTCACCAACTGAGGCATCACCATCAGCCCAAACCCGGTACCAGCCATGGAAAGGCCGACGGCTTGACCCCTCTTCTTTGAGAAGTAGTGGTTGAGCGAGACGAAAGATGACGACGAAGCTAAGCCTACGCCAAATCCTGAAACAGATAAGTTTTAAGATTAGGAAATTATCAATACCCTTACACAAGCAGTAGTAAATATAATTTTATGATCGAGTTAGTGTGATCATATATAACTCTACAATTATTACTACATACGTTTTCTTAACGAACGTGCTTGTTGTGTTATTTTAAATGTCCTCATTGACAAGATCTTCTCGCGCAATAAAAAAACGAGTTCTAGTCTATTGTTTGATTTATAATGTATAATAAATAATTTTAGTCACTTAAAATATTGTACATTACTCTCAAAAAAGTGGTCTCCTATTATTGTTAACAAATAAATATGAATTACGAGTTAAAGTTAACTTAATAAAGTGGCAAAACATCACGTAACCATAAGAATCCTCATTTAAAAATAACAATGTAGCTTTTAGTATATATGTGATAGGACTAAAACAAGACGGCCACTTCCATATAAGCAGTGATTATGTCATGAAGGTCGTTTGTACTTTTCCAGCTGACGGTACCTTGGCACTTGTTGCTCTAAGTCAAAAATAGCCTCGCAACATTTTTTTTTCATTTTATGTGAAGTGGGTCACATAGAAAAGTGTACCGCTTTATCTCTACAATAATATCTTAGGTGGTATGCTTTCCTATAGGGCTACATTGGACGAAATTACATACTCATTTTATTGCATTGAATTGCATCGATTCCCAAAAGTGACTTATATGAGCCTTTTATGACTATTACAACCAAAAAATCATATGATTTTATAATAGTTGGACATTTTTAAACGTACACATTTAAACCACAAATAGCCACTTAGGTCAAATTAAGGAAAATCATCTTATATTGAATAACAAACAAATATATGCAAATATTTCCTTTATTATAAAGTCCCAAACCGAGATAAAAATAAATAACACAATAAGGGAACACACTAAGATTTTGTGAGAATGCTTAGGTACAGCCGTGTACAGCGGGCGACAAAGAAACGAAACACTTTTACTATAAGACCAGTTTTGACGTGTCAAAATAAGCAGGTAATTTTTCTTGAGTCTACATATTTACTTAACTATTTTATTTACCTTACCTAACATTTTGAACGCGATAAAACATCGGTAGGCTCAAATTGGGTATAATTTAAAACGATTGCGCGAATCAATAGCGGTTCGCTATATAAAAGTGGATAAGGTAACAAAATATTGATTGTATTATTCTCACCTCCCAAAATACTGTAAGTAGCTAAGATATGGCCCATGCTATTCGCTGGCGCCGTGAAGAGTAACCCCAGGGCACATATCGTAGATCCCACGAAACAGACCTTTCGATACGAGAAGGTCTTTATCACCGGCCCCACGAAGAACCCGGAGAAGTTGACCACAGAGTCAAGGGTGCTGGCAATCACCGAGGCGCCTGTGGTGTGGACCCCCAGGTCATCCAACAAGTCTTTGAATAATAAACCGAAAGACGGCTCCAGTGATCGCGTTGAAAACTGAAAAAAAAACGTGTAGTGATTGTTATCGATGCAGCAGTTGTTATCAAATCTAGATCAAGTAATTTTACAATATTTAATACCAAAGATAAAGTAATACAATAACTTTATTACTAAATTGCCTCCGTTATTAGAAGCATAAAGTCATATTTTTTATTGTCGAAAAGGACTCTGATAATAATAAATAACAATTTGAATATACACAAAATTCAAAATATTTAAAACTGTGCCGGGTTTTTAAGTAGGTACTTTTTAAGAAATGCATGTAATGCTATACATAAATTGTCGGGTTGTAAAGAGTGAACAAAGTTAACTATGACAACCTAAATTTTCGAACGAAGAGACCTTAGCGAGAAATTTCCGGTTCATAAATAGTAAGAATAACGCGAGAATGATCGCTATATTTACCTACAGAAAGGCATTAACACCCATATTCTCAAACGTTTCCTCATAGGTCGCCTCCACTCAACCTCATTCGAGGGCGCCTCAAGGAAGTCCTTCAACTTTCCTTGAAAATGGTATTCTTGATTGTTTCCTTAAGGAAACTCCAGTGAGGATGAGTCAAGGAATGACGTCCCGTTTCATTTCTGTATGTTGGTAAACAGTTTAACTTTTTGACGTAAAGAGAGTTTTTGACAAAGTTTTTTTAAAATTTTTAGCTTACTGGTATAGATTTATTATAAAACAACAAAATACTTAATACACAAAGAACTTATTACAATAGGTACAAGTTCTTTTAAATCTGGTCCTCAAAAAAAGCATCTACTTTTCGTTAAAAAGAAACGTTCAAGGCTTCCTTAAGGTACCTCTCGACCTACCTTATATTTGACAGTTCGTTCCTCACCTCTAGTGAGTATAATTTCCTTAAGGTGAGGAAGCAAGTTTCAACTATGAATACCATTGAGGTCGAGTGAGGATGAGTCGAGTTTGAGGAAACGTTTGAGTATATGGGTGTAAGTAATAATTGGACTATGGACAACTATAAAATGTTTTGTCATTCCGCAGTGAACGATAACAGAATGATGGGAAAATGATAATGTAAACGCGATTGTTGTGCAATACAGTCTTTCTTACGTTTTATCGATGTTTACGCTTATACATTAAACATGACAATAAATTTGACAAAAAAAAATATAAAGCAGCTATTGTCCAGTAAAGCTCTCATTACCTTCGTAATATCTTTACTAATATAATAACGCTGAAGAGTTTGTTTGTTTAAACGATTTTACCTTTAGTCTTAAGTTAAGAACTACTGGTCGGATTTGAAAAAATCAAAGGCGAGTGAAACCGCGAGGAACAGCTAGTGTAAACGATTTTGATAGAATTTTTCCAAGAACAAAGTTAAATGGAAATTATCCTCATCGTATGTATTCGATATTCTCATAGAATGTGCGTCACTAATTGTAAGTGTTCTTTGTTTGATTAGCCTGACGGAGGGCTCTTCAGCAAGTGGAAAGCGTTGAGTCTGGACGGGACGGTAAATGTACTTATTAGTTTCACTAAAGAAATGGAGTAAAATAACCCCGATATTGCCTTTTTTCAAATAAAGTTTGATTATTTGGGTAATAAAGTACTCGTGTAACCAAATTTTCAATATGATAACAAAACACATCGACTTAAACAAAATAAATGAAAGCTTTAAATAAAAACCAAAACTACGTACTAAGCGTACATTTTTCAGGCCAAGGATCAGTAAGAATAATCCGGTAACTATAGCTTAAAAAATACTACTAACGATTAAAATAACGCTTGTGATAAAATGCCAATATGCGATAAGAGTAAATCGATAACAGTTCTGTCTAACAATAAATGTTCACACGAATGTTACAAACCAAACATTTTGTTTAAATATGCATATCGAACGGCCCGGCCCTTACGCAAATTTCCTTAAAATTGATAAAATAAGATCTAAGATGGCACCCAAGTGAACGACAATCAGCTTTAATAATCCATTGTAACCATCAAAACTCTGGCAAACTCTTGCCGGTGTTTTTATTACACTTTATGTAGGGACGATACATCATATCTTTGATTTAATCTATCATTTGTCATCTGAAAATGGTCTTCTTATGTCTAACTATTTCGTCTCATACACATTTCATTTTCAATCTGTTAGATGTATTGTTTAGTGTGGTAACAATTTCTATCAATCATATTACTTCCATTCTATCAATTGCCAGTCAAATTTTCCACTCTTGTTTGATTTAAATATATAAGTACCTATATATAAAAGTTTATCTTTTTTGATCCAGATGCCAAATGCAGATCAATCAACGTCCTATTTTTCAAAGCAAAGCAGTACCGGAAATTAATCTCTATATATGTATCCAGCTATACACACAATAACAAAATATAAAATTTAGAATAATTAGTAATATTTTAACGAAATAAAACTATGATTTTAGAGCGACGAAATATGAGAGCAATTAAAAATGAAGGAGTGTTAAAAGATAAAAAGAAACGGTCAGTAGACACACACTAGATATTAATTGATGGCAGTGCCTCTCTTGAAGAACAGTCCATACATAATACAGGGCTTTAATCTGCAATCAATATAGTAACCATGCAGTGGTTGTGTCATTCCACGGCATGTGACCAGATATCGCTTATTACTGTCGAGAGCTCTTCTGTTATTTATCTTAGATTGGTTTGTCGATGTCGAATCAATACAATGCGGTTTGTCACAATTTGCTAATAAATCGAAATGCCGCTTGATTTTTTTGGTATAATGTGTAAAAAGTATATTATTGCACTGATAACTTTGGATATTCAGATTTATACAAATTTTAAGTAAAATGCAGTTTATTTGCATAAAGTCTGATCATACAAAATGGAAGTGAATCACATTTGTGATACATACAATTTCATTGGCTGTCAATGCCATCCGATTTTCAAAGGCAGAAGAAAGAAGCCAACAAAAGTAGTTCATCTTCGTGACCATGAAATTATTATAGACGCATTAGACTTGCTGTGATAGTCAGTACTATAGTTGAAAAGTTAAAAAAAATATTTTTAAGATTCAGGGCCTAACACAACAAGCTTGCACCTCTGTGAGGAAATCTCTTAAATGAAAGGCTGAGAACCATAATCTCTCTACATTACTTTTATTTCTTAAAATTAGCAGTACACTGTTTCATGTTTTTCCAATTAATGCAATTTAATGTTAAAGCTATCATGGTGAAATATTTGCTACGATCCAGGAATATCTCAAAAAAGTTAGTAGTTACGTTTAGAATACAAAAAGTAAATAAAGATGTTTTGACCCATTTGCTTGTGTATAAGTGACGTTGTTGTGTCTACTAAACATTGAAAGTAGTGACTGAAGTTCGGTTTCGGTTTCGGCCGAGTTACCACCGTAAGTTTCGGCTAAAATCGGCCGAAACTTTTGTCGAAACCGTATAAAATTCCCTAAAATACTGAAATTTGACATGAAATGGAAACACAGTTTAATGTTAAGGAAAAATAGTATATTAAGGGATTTCATACTTGACCACGTGAGTTTCGGTTTCGGCCGTAACTGAAGCCACGACCGAATACTCGGTTTCCACCGGATAACCAGTTTTAGTTGGACTCTAATTGAAATTATAATGTTTCATACTCACATTAACTAAACTGACTCCTAAGCAGACCATCCAGGCCCAGCCGCCGTCCGGAGCCACCTTCTTGGTGGCTGGCGGCAGCTTAGTCCCTTTGGTCTTCTCCGCCGTCATCTTAAGCCTTTGTCACCTATGTATCTGGAAAGAGGAAAATATAATTTTGAAATTACTGATAACTAGCGATAGGTATCTAATCAGCTCTGACTATGAATCAATTATATCTATAAACTAACGAGGACAAACTTGATGATGATAATAAATGCACTTGTTTTATAACAAAGTTCATTACAGCTATAGTTAAAGTTGCCTATATCAATAAAAACAATCGCAAACCAATTAATTATCTAAGTGTTAGTACTAATAAAACATCAACAATTATTACAAGGGAAACTAATGAATGAATCATAAAAATGTTAGAGTAGATAGATACCATACAAGATAAAAAGTTCTACCTGACTTAAATCAGGATAGTCCTGAATAAATTGCAATTTTTACAATTAGGATAATTCTAAATGTATCGGTGTTTCGAATATTGAGATAAGCATGATACCACATGATACGGATTCATGAGCGTTGATCATGATAGATTTGAGACCTTACATATCAATGACGCGAGTGGACGCCCCGCGCCGATTGAAGAGTTTATCAACAATGCGATAGAGCTTGTTTTCATTCGTATGCCGGCACCCGGCACACTGAGACAGCCATATGACTATTAATATGAAAAAGTATTAGCAAGAACGGGACAGAAAACCATGCATGTCGTACGTGCCATAGTTCATGCCGGCACCACGTGGCTTTATATCCGAGAGCCGTGCAATTGTGAGGTCAACCCAAATTAAAACATACATTTACTAAATACTTTTATTGACGTTACGCTGTATGGGGTTGATTGATAAAATGTGGTCAAGATAAGATGCAATATATTTGCCGATTTATATCCAGTCAATCCACGGATATAAACAAAGAATTTGGAATCGCGCGCGGCTTTAAGGCAATTTTTTTTTTTATCTATGGCTATCAATGTACTTGTACTTTATATTCTACACTGCGAATAGAAATCAAGCAGAACGTAATAATCATTAAAACTTTATCACCAGTAAATAATGTCGTGTGTTCTAATGAAAAAAAATATAGTAAAAATCATACATTACACTACAAAACCAAAAATCTAGACATAGAATTATTTTATTTTCAAAATCTTTCTAGCTTTTATTAGGTTATAGGTAGGTAATAAGAATATGTGAAAGAAAAATTAATCAACAGCAGCATTACTGAGCATTTCAGGCACTGACTGCCTGGATTTTTTAGACAGTATTAAAAACATAAGGACACTTAACAGACGATTATGTTATCTTGGGAAATAGTTACTAAATACTAGTTTTTTATTTTTTTTCATGCATAATGATTTAATCACTCAATTGCACCTGCTAAGTATAAATAAAATCGTAACAAAACACGACAATAACATTCAAAACAAATGTGACAATGTGTGACAATGCAAATATTCTTTCTGCTATTAATTACTTACGATGAAGTCAAAAATTATTTTTATGACAAGTTATTATTTGCTGTAAGGTCTTTTTGTACCATTTGTCAACGTTCTTTTGCAGAATATTTAACTAAAAATGATCTACCGAAAAAGTATAACAAATAATCATAAGACAGAGCAAGTTCTTTTTCACAAATATGTGAATATTAGGAATATTTTACTCCCGATTTTCTATCTATACTTGAAAGCGAAATTTAAATAAAAGTTTGCATGTAAGGCAAAGTAAACTTTGAAATCATTGCACCTATAAGAAAGACTCTTTCATCATTTTCATATGCATAACATATTTGTACCTACTTCGCTAGAGAAGCCGCGAGCCACTCCTACTTAGTTCTACAGATAAAATTTAAAATACCTAAAGCAAAACTAACCTATTGTAGCCTAAGATAGTAACAATAGACAAAGCTATCGTGTAATGTGAGAGTAAGTACATTCATATTCAAACAATGGTATGCTAAAAATCAAATTACTGGCTTCAGCCCTGATTGAATAGATGTATGTGTGTGTGTGTACCTATGTATAAGTACAAATAGTTTTTTGCATAAGTGTGGTTACTCAATAACAATCATATTTTTGAAATAACATCATTATTAGTTCCTACACCACAAACCCAATTTATTAATGTGATTGCGAATGTAAATATTTATTGTTATGATGAATTTGCATCTGATTGATACAATTTTTGCATAATGTTAAGTAAATTAAGTATTGAGTAAATAAACATCAGAAATTATAGTAGGCACTTGACTTGATTAATTACTAAGAATCTCAAAATAAAAAAAAACCGTCGACTCACAAAATCCAGATACAATACAAAAACTATTGTTATATTCGTGCGCGAACCAAGCTCAAATACAACAAACAGTACGAAGTAGAGAAGCATAAGCATGTAAATTAAAATCTCTCGACAAATCTTTAACTAAAGGTAAACCTTGCATATGACGCACTTTCCATAAATTACAGGAAAAGTTTGTCTAGACTGACATGTCCATTGCTAAAAGTTTAAAATTATCTCGTGGTTTCCTAGAACTGAAATAGCTTCATGTCCACAATCTTATTAAAGCCGTTCGCGGCCTTGCCCAAGCCCCCGTAATCTCCACAGCTGTGAATATTAAACGAACACCATTGTTTCAAGTTGGAAAACTACGGTAAAATCCACAGCGGCCATCATTTCCTCATCGGTCGAAAATCTCCTTCCCCTTAGGCATTTCTTCAAATTTCTAAAAAGGAAATAGTCACAGGGGGCCAAATCTGGACTATAGGGTGGATGATTTAGTTCCGTGAAGCCGTTTTTGCCTAAGACCGACCTTGCATGGAAAGCTGTGTGGACCGGAGCATATTCGTGCAAAATTAAAATTTCTGAGTTCTGAGTTTACTGAGTTTGCCTCTTCGTTTTACTTTGATAGTTTCTCGCAGCATGGTTTTAAGAGACGGTAGTGACCCCCCAGGATAACAAAAGGCAGCAGCAACAACACGTTGCCACGTACCTGATCACAGCTGTACCATAAATATCAGAATCTACATTTAAATTCCGAATTGTACAAGCAGCTTCATCGAATTTTACACTTCACAGTAGCTAACGTTTTGCTTATTTGGAATGCCATTGTATACAAAACGTAGAATGTTAAATAACTTCGACCGTTTCAGGTACAGATCACGCCTTATAACGAAATAGCATGCGAAACTGAATGCGCTAGTAATAACTAATTCATTTCATGTGTACCAACTACCAATGCGTGTGTGAATTTCGTGGAAGATCATGACGAGGAGTCCGGTCAGTATAGTAATCGTTTACGCAATTCAAATGGATAAACTATTACGTTTGAGTTAGAAGAACAGGAGATTAAAAAGAGGTTTGATAAAGTTCAATTCTATAAATTTTTCACATTATCAAATTTATTTTGATCAATATACTAGAACAAATATAGTACAAAATAATTAAGAGCAAGAATAAGAGAATGAAAAAGCTTCTTGGAGTATAATATACTCCAAAGAAGTTTTGGGTTGAAGACCACAAAATATGGGAGTCAACAGTCCGCCTAATTCAACACCGGTAACTCTAATGGATTAGTAATAACTCAGATGATATTTTATTTGTAAATAAAAATACTAGTAGAGTTACAATTATGAAAGACGAACGTTGATCCATATACGAGAGAAAAACGTCATCATTCACTTAATATTGACAGAGCCCACAAAATAATGAACATTCTGTAATATATATTTGTGCCACTAATAAAATGTTCATAGGTATGTAGGACATTTTTTGGTTATTACATTCCAGACTATATTTGTTTCTGAAATGTAAGTACTTAGATATACTTAATGACATGATAATCAACTCGTAGATTTCTATTGAAATATTTTGTAGGTAACATTGTACATGTGTTTTACAATGTATCCTATATCTGAATTTAAAAAAATATTTATTTATTTATTGTATACAATTTATCTTATTGAATCTAATCTAATCTTCATCATATCTTGAATTCATCTAATAAAGTAGTTGAAGTCACGGAAAACAGTTGAATTACCTATCGAAAAGTAACACTAGTAGAGTAGGTAGGTACCTACCTTTGTTATAATTACGCATTCGGTATTTATATGAAAATTATTAAATTTTAAATTAGAAATTACTGATTTGACCTTGAACAGTCGAGTTTTTGAGAAGCGATCCTGTTTATCTTCGTTATCGATTCATGCAAGTATCTCGTGTTAAACATGTTTTCAAAACTCGACCAATATTAAAAGGATAATGCTGCTATTGAGACCTCCATTTTCTAAATTTCACGTAATATTTTGATATTTTTCGTCATAAGTATTGTCTTATGCAACTGAATATCGTTTACAGTTGTACTTGGAATGTCAAATGTATTATATGTAAAACATTCGTTGGCACAACATCACATCACTGACCGTGAACAACTTTTATTCATTCTATATTATACCGACTGAGCAATTTGCGAACACGAGAAGTTTGGATATCTTGTGTTTTAGAAGCACCTAATCTAACAATAGAGTAGTGAGTAATATTTTCACTCTTGTATTAGAGGCAATAGGAACTAAAATCGAATTCAAAGAAGGTATCGATAAGCGTCTGCAAAAACTAACCACGCAAGAACAAGCGAGGACGATAACCTGTTCTGATGTCAGAACCACAAAAACTTTTGTTGTACGCTTTTACTCTGCTAAAAGTAAGATAAGAATTCGCCCTTTCTTGTTAATGTAACTTCTCTTATGATATAATTTAATATAAGAAAATGTAATAATATTATGTAATTAATTTAAATAGAGTCAAGAAAGGATATTTTTTAGCAAGATTTGTAGCTTGAATTTCTTAACGTCCTAGTGTCCGATAAAACAGTGATATTCCCAATCATGGAATTGTTATCTTTTACTTTGTTATTAAATATCAATCTCGGTCAATAATCCACTTAATAAAACAAATTGTGATTTCTATCTAAAGATACAGTATCAATTTTGCCTTACTTACATTATTCTAAAGAAGCTTACGTATTAATATGTAGATACAACATTGTACAATATTTTAAAGAATATCAAATTCAACTAATTGGGTAGGTACCTACCTAATTATCAGAAAATTACTCAAAATGCATAATAATTTGGCGCATTTTATTTTTCATTTTTGCTTCATAAAATAACATATATTATAGATGCTGCCAAAACAAACGAATTGTTGTAAGTATTTTGCCCTCAATTTGATCGAACCGAATCGATGTTTTAGCATTTAAAAAAAAAATTCGCAACTGCAAAAGATTTGTGTTCAAAGAAATCAGCTTTAGATAAGATATTATGTAGGTACGCTTTTTACGAAAAAAAATCTACATGTAATATACCTACGCATAGAGCTAAGTAGTTGAATATTGAATTGGATGACAAAAATTTCGTCTGGTTTAAAAACAAAAGAACAAGGTCTGTTGTGGTACAAACACAAAATAAAGATATGAAAGCTACTTGTTGTGCGTCGATGCCTTTATAGAATGTTTGTACAGTTATATTCTCAGAAGCTTCTTTGTAGTATTTTAGTACTTATTAGTCTGCTAAGTGACGATCTAGAAACGGCAAAGTTAAACGGAATGTCACACAGTGCTGCATCCGCAGTAAATGTAGGACTCACATTCTCACCGACTTTCACCTGTTAATCTCGACCAAAATTGCTCTTATCTATTACCTCGGCAAAGACTTACAAATTAAAATAAAAAGAAAATAAAACAATAAAATAAGGCATTAGGACCTCGAAATATTATATAAAATTATTTTTAGTAGGTAAATCCATATTGTCTGTCTAAGTCATAATACTATACCTCGTGTGTTCATAAGTTTTGAGACAAACTTTGTACTTAAAAAATAAAATAAAATATTATGTACTGACATCTATTTATTTCTTTTTCCAATTTTGAATTTGGAATGTTAACTTTTAATTTCTTTGATTTTTAAATTAATTTCTTTCAAATTTGTCGTGATATAGGAAACAAAAGAATTATGTGCGGCCGTGATTTCGCTATTTAAGGTGGGGAAAAAAATAATAAAGATTTCCCGTGAGGTGAAAAATTTTGGTGTGAGCCGTAACTTCGTGTATTACACTATTAAACGATACAAGCAGTCAAGTTCTTTGCAAGATAGCCAAAGGAGTGGTCAGCCACGCTCTGTAAGGACGCCTGCGAACATCAATATCATCCGAGAGCGACTTTGCTGAAATCCATGTCGCACTCGGTAGAAACTCGCGCTTCAGACTTAAATTTCGCGCGTTTCATTCAACTGAATACTGAAATATGATCTTAAGGTAAAGGCGTATAGCCGCAGAAAAGTTCACTTCTTAAACGATCGCCTTCGTAAATTGCGACGCGAATGTTGTCCAATGCTGATAAGGAGACACGATGCGAGGAAGATACTCTTCACCGATGAGAAAATCATTACTGTCGAAGAAAAGTTTAACCGACAAAACAATAAAGTGTATACCAAAAGTAGCAAGGATGTTCCAGCTTCAGCACGGAATGTTTCGCGAACTCACCATTCGGCTAGTGTGATGGTATGGTGGGGAGTTTCGTATAAAGGTGTCACTCCGCTCCATTTATGCCAACAAGCCGTCAAGGTGAAAGCCAAGAATTATCAAAGTCACATTTTAGAGCCTGTTGTGAAATCTCTGTCACATAGTTTATTTCACAACAAGGATTGAGTTTTCCAGCAAGACTCGGCACCATGCCTTAAGGCAAAAACCACCCAAGCTTCGTTGAAGGCAAATGTGCCCGGCCTTCATCGCGGCGAACGAATGGCCTTCCTCCAGCCCATCTCAACCCGCTAGATTATTTTTTATAGACTGAATTAGAGCTCAGGGCCTGCTGAAAGTCCCACCCAAACTTGGAGTCACTGAAGCGAACCCTTGTCCGAGAAGCAAAGCCAATTTCGCTGGAAAAGATTCGTGCCGTCATTGATGACTGGCCAAATCGTCTAAGGGCCTGTATTAAAAACAAGGGTGGTCATTTTGAATAATAATTATATTTTATTGTTGATTATTATCTACTTAATGTTTCCTAAAATTTTTTGAAATATCAGTTTATTATTAAAAAAGTTATGCAACTTTTAGTTCGTCTCAAAACTTATGCACACACGAGGTATATAACACTGTCTAAAAATGAGGATTCATGTATAACTTTGTAAACAAATCTCATTTATTTTCATGGCCTTACCTAACGGTAAGTACCTGCGACCAAATAGCAAACCAATCGAGTATGTTTTCTACATACCTAGAAATAGGAAATCGAACGCGGTCTCTACCCATACCATAAATTTAACGAACTACCTAGTAGGTGGTAAAATAAAAATAATTAACTGTGTATTGAAATTAAAAAAAAAAACTAGTAAGTATAATTCTGTACCAATGATTCAATTTTCGAACATCGTCAATTCTAAACGATAATTCACGAAACAACAAATTCAAATGTAATTTCCTTTGCAAATCTTCATTAATATTACGTACATTCATGCATAGCTATATTTATAACAATACTTGAACACCCGACGCCCTACAGATGCAAAATGACGTCATGTATTAGTGAACTTTGTACAATTGATAATACACCTACACAGACAGTTTGTATAGTATTGGTAAAAAGATACCATCATTGGTTCTTAAATTTTATAAAACAATTATAGAATTACCATATGTAAGTCCAAAAAAAATGCGTCAAATGAGAGTCTTGTGTAGAGGCTAAAGTTTAAGTAAAGTCCCGTTTCCATACTCTATGCGGAACCCGGAAAACAGTAGGTACTTAGTTACCTAAGTAAATTACAAGAAATTAGGTAGACTAGTATATACTTTACATTCAGTAAAAGAAGATTTAAAATCTTAATTTGAAAACTCAAAAACGAATCCTATCAAAATTCGGTAGTGTGAATGGACAATGTAATAGAGCTGGTTATGAACTCTAGGAACTGGTTAGGACTATTAAAACAAGAAAAATCACATACATTTGGTCATGTCCTAAGAAATCCACGATATCATTTTCTTCGGACCGTCATGATGGGAAAAATTGTAAAATGTCATGCCTGAGGAACATTCGCTGGTACACGAGTGTTGGAACAGTTGAACAGTTGTTCAGACTCGCCATAGATCAAATAAGATTTTAGGAGCTGACAGCCAACCTTCAGTGCAGTAATGAGGTGGCGCCAAAAGAAGAAGAATCAAGAGCAGTTATATTAGGAATTTAGCGAGTTAAAGAAAAAAAGGCAGTGATGAGTAGGTAGGTACGTATCTATTGAGGATAGTTACCGGCCTCAGAATAAACCAACAGAGAACTTTTTCCTAACTCAACATTTAAAAAATTCAATTGGAGTCCATTTTCTTGGAAGTACATCTTCCCCACAGATGGTGGATTCCTCATCAGAACTAACACTCCCAAGTTTAAAATAATCAACACAATGTCAAATTGACAAGAGCTCTACGTCAAACTAAATTAAACCTAACAAGTATTTTCCTTTTTAACAAGTATATTAAAATTGCGTCAACAATTTTATTTACTGAGGGCAACGTGCTTTTTGCACAACTTCAACAATTGTTCATATTCGGATTCCTTCATCATAATATAACTAGATATTATCCGCGGTTATATCGCACGCTCCATTATCTCTACTCTCTCTATATTTGAAATGATTTGAAAAGAAGTCCCGGGACCGCTTCACTTCTGCACTTCACAGGTCTTCAACGTCTTTTATTGTAATCTCATTTGTACGCATATATACCAGTGCGATGTTATACGAGGACTTTCTTTTTTTGAGATGGCCCCTCCTACCCATGTACATGTTCTCTCCATAACACTCCACATATCGAGCGG
The DNA here is from genome assembly GCA_947044815.1 of Apomyelois bistriatella. NCBI lineage: Eukaryota > Metazoa > Arthropoda > Insecta > Lepidoptera > Pyralidae > Apomyelois > Apomyelois bistriatella. The sequence goes on from OX345693.1 coordinate 9,699,603, forward strand.
AGCGTCTTTATCTCCCGCGTTTGCTGCTCAAGAAGAGGCCATACATGATAATGATACATGTCGAATTTATTTATTACTAGCTGTTCCCCGCGGCTTTGCCCCGCGTGGGACTCGGTTATATCGCACCCAAAAGTAGCCTATGTTTGACCTCAGGTCTTTAACTACATCCCTACCAAATTTCATCACAATCGGTCCAGCAGTTCAGCCGTGAAGAGGTGACAGACAGACAGACAGACAGACAGACAGACAGACAGACAGACAGACAGACAGACTTTCGCATTTATAATATTAGTATGGATTTAGCTTTCGCCCGCATAAATTTTCCGCGGAAACAGTGTTTTGTCCCGGGATGAAAGGTACCCTATGTCCTTCTTAATACTCCTAGCTATGTGTATGCGAAATTTCAGAAAGATTGGTTCAGTACCTACATAGGGCGTGAAGAGGTAACAAACAAATATAAAAACTCACATTCGCATTTATAATATTAGTGGGGATTTAATATTTTCGTGTTTATATGTTGAAAAATGAACAACCCATACCGCCGGCCTAGACGCCGCTAACCATGTCGACATAGGTCAAAGGGTGACGCCGCCGCCGACATACTCGAGTGCTCCTTGTCACTTACTCCGTATCATGTGCTACCGAGCCTACAGAGAACAAATTTAGGCATGTCATTTTTTCAATTGAAGGCCTTTGGCGACATAAATGTTTGGGCATAGTTTACAGAAGAGTTGATCTCATATGAAGAGAGTTTCTTTTGTTGAATAATGTGTATATGTGTGTGCAAACTAATGGTGGCAGGAATGCTAATTAATTTAACAGCCTCATAAGGTTCCAAAGGGAAATAAATAATTAATGCACATTAAATGCTAATTTTAATATTAAGTAAGTATGTATTTTTTGTCCAAACTAACATAATTATATAAGCCTAATTTCATATTTAAAAATATTGTTTTATCATCAGGGATTTAACTTAAAAAATTCTATCACCTTCAAATACAACAAAGCCATGCTTCTGAAAAAATGGCATTTTTTAGTCAAAAGATACTAGGTACTACATTCTCCAGTTGCACAGGACCTTGTTTAGGAATAGCAATCCATACTTCCATACTAATCCATACTAATATTATAAATGCGAAAGTCTGTCTGTCTGTCTGTCTGTCTGTCACCTCTTCACGGCTAAACTGCTGGATCAATTGTGATGAAATTTGGTAGGGATGTAGTTAACAACCTGAGGTCAAACATAGGCTACTTTCGGGCGCGATATAACCGAGTCCCACGCGAGGCGAAGCCGCGGGGAACAGCTAGTAAATAATAAATGAATGAATGAATAGGGACAAATCACATCAATCATAGCAATGTCAAGTTCCTTTTGAAATTAAGTAGATAAGACATATTTATTATCTATTAATTTCCTGTTTCAACTACCATCATGCTAAACATGGTCTAAGGTCTTATGGCCTTAGGCTCTGTCTACCCCGTATGGGATAAAGACATGATTATATGTATGTAAGACATATTTAAGTAAGTAACTAGCTGTGCTCTGCAGTTCCATCACACATGGTAAGTATGTATGTATGAACAAACTATAACCTTCCCCAAGAAAAGGGCATATCAAATGAAAAAAAAGGATTATTAAATCTACCTGTGGTTGTAGGGTATTTAATAAAATCTGTCTTTCACTCATCTCAACCCTTTCCCGGTTGCAACTTCAGCTGGCTCTTTGGAGCACTTCCACTTCGTCCCTCCATGCCGCCTTTATTGTGAGATTATTTGCATGGATATCCTTCACTGTGAGTTAGAGCCAGCATTTTTTGGTCAATAACAAACTAACTTCAAGCAAACGTCAAAAGCACCAACCAGATTGGTTGATGGTCAGATGACCTAAAGAAGGTTACAGGCAGGCACTGGATGCAGATTGCATCGAACTGGTTATTCCGGAAATCCTTGGGGGAGGCCTATGCCCAGCAGTGGACAGCCTGCGGCTGTAATGATGATGATGAAACTAACTTTAACTTTTTTTATATTAGTTTAGATTATATTTGGCTTTATTTTAATGTCTGATCAGCCCTCTACAATTGGCATTACAACTCTGCTAAGTAATGATATAATTTGTGGTGTGGTTGCCTGTCACATCAGAAAGATGACCTTACTAGGATATATACCAATTTGTTGATCCCTAGGTTGTCTTTAAATTAACCACAGAAAAAGGAAGTCGTTTAATTCTGAACCAGAAAAAACACTATAGACTACAGAGGCACTTAGTGTAAAATTGTTTTCAAATAACCTGTATTAAATAGTCTGTAGTATAGAATTTTAATTTTTTTATGTACTAGTGACTCGCCCTGGCTTCGCATGGGCATAAAAACCTTTTGAATCACTCTATGTATTAAAAAAAAAACCGCATCCAAATCCGTTGCGTAGTTTTAAAGATTTAAGCAAACATAGGGATATAGGGACAGAGAAAGAGACTGTTTTATAATATGTAGTGACTACACCAAAAAAATTATTATTAATAAATTTCCAAGGAATATCAATAAGTACATTGGAGCTGCTAGTTTTCTTTAGTTTGCAGATGGTCCTCTACCAGTTTATTTTATTTATTTTGGGCTTTAGTTGCAGTGAAGATAAAGTGTGCAATGCAGGCTGTGTGTGACTTGTATGTTGAATGCCAGTTTTACTTAGTAGCTTTCCAAATTCTATACACTATTAGGATTTAAATCTGGGTCAAAGTTAGAACCTTTTTAAATTCAGTTTCGTTTGGATTATAGCAAATGAAAGAAAATAATAACAAAAGTACATAGTAAGAACTCACCGCGTCAATATTTTTTTCCATAAAGTCGCAGCCAGAGAAGTAGTATTACGAGCAGATCATATCCCTCAGAAATAACGTAATGTAACAATGAATATTTTCAGTTTCACTTGCTGGAAACGAAGTTCCACAGTACCGGACCACAGTAGGTACGGAAAGTTAATGTTACTTTTTAGTAATTACGATCAAAGGTTATGAAAAACTTTTTTATTTTATTTAACTTGACAATATAATGCAAGTCGTTAATTTAGCATAACTCCTATCACTATTACTTTTACAAAAACAAAAACCAAACCAAAACATTAGCCGTCTGTATCCGGCTGACACGAAAAGGCAACTAAAAAAACAAGTTTTGATTTTATCACTAGTGCAGTGCAGCGACATGACAAAGTCAACAATCGATTAAACAGTTTTGTGTTGTGGTGTGGCTTTAGCCTATGTTTATTTTAATGTTCGTTTTCTAATATATTTTTTGTTCTTGATTAAAAATACAATAGACCCATTTAAAAAAAAAACATATTGAATTAGACCTAGGGGTACTAGTTCCTTTAAAAGCCGAATAATACAGTCATGGATCTAGAGAGATTCTATGTCTATCAAAAGAAATACCTACTTTGTTTCTTATAGATTTTTTATGTTTTTTTTATATTATAGAGTTTGTTTTATATTAAATTATTTGTGCTGAACTGAAAAAAAACAAAGATTACACATAGTTAAGATTATGAAATTCCACAGTGAAATATTCGACATTCTTGAATGTTTGTTATTTATTAATTTGTAATCGATTTACATAAATCGATTAATCGAAATAAATGTATAAGCACTTCACTATGGAGAGAGCATTAAATTAAAATGGCCAATGACAATGTTGTTGGCAGATGACATTGACAGCTGACATTGAAAGGAGATTTTGACAGTTGACTTTTTTTTTCTTTTCAAAAAAGAAAAAAATGTACCCAGTGTTCGTTGGGCTACTTACCACCATCTCTTAAAACCATGCAAGAACGATTAAGGGAGAAATCGCCTTACATCTTGTATTGCGCTGTCTCGCTTACTCATTGGATCTTGCATGGTTTTAAAAAAAACGGTAGTAACCCCCCTGAGGAAGAGGACTTTTTTTTTCTTTTTCACAGACAAACAAAGACAAACCTGCATACCAAGTAAAATTTTAATGAAGATTCATAATTCATTGGAATCTTTTATCATAATTTTTATCAAAAGCGTATTTTTATTTGTTCAATTATTCCATACTTACATAAAAGTAAAGTTGTTTAATATTAAAGAATATCCATATCCATACTTCCTCCATACTATCCATACTAATATTATAAATGCGAAAGTTTGTCTGTCTGTCTGTCTGTGTGTCTGTCTGTCACCTCTTCACGGCTAAACTGCTGGACCGATTGTGATAAAATTTGGTAGGGATGTAGTTAACGACTTGAGGTCAAACATAAGCTACTTTTGGGCCCGATATAACCGAGTCCCACGCGGGGCGAAGCCGCGGGGAACAGCTAGTAATTATATAAGTAGATACTAATTTAAATGGACTTCCTCTAACCTTAGCGCTTTCCCGGTTGCTTCCTCGGCTGACTGCTTCGGAGCACGCACAGGGTCCGCTTTCCTGCTTTTTCTCCTCCACTTCCTTCGTTGTAAGACCAGACTGTTTACTGCGATGATGTCGAGTCACTTTTATTACTTACTTAAATAGTAAACATTTAAGTTTGTAAAAGTGCTTTTAAATTTTTTTGTTTAGTCTCAATACTTTTTTTATTATTATTCAGTACCTACCTACATACTTGCAAAAAATATAGATACTAGCTTTTGCCAGCGGCTTTGCCTTGCACAATTAGTACCAAATTCATCGGATTCATATATTAATATTTCCCATAGCTAAGCATAATGATAAATTTATACAAGTGAGGGGAATACCCCTACCTTTGTATTTATAAATTATACACCGGAGTAATAAATTCCACACGAACGAAGTCACTAGGTATTACAATTAAGTACCTACATGTTATTTTCAGGAAGCACGCCTTCTGAGCGTGTCCGCTGCCTTTTTTACTCACTCACACTGACACAAATTAACTGGGTGCTATACAAATGAAATGTACAGTGTCGCAAAGTTTTATATGCCGGTGGCTGAAAACTAAACTAAGAAAAAATCATACATCTGTGTACAATAAACATAGATTGTGGCGCCATCAGGACCGGCACAAAGAAGTTTGTTCAACTCTACTTGATAACGCTGGGCTGTCGTTCGTACCTATATCTACGTGATGAAATGTGATCATGTGATATAGGGATTGTAATATTTCAAAACAGGGCACGAGCCTTTCTTCTTTTGATTGACTTAGTACATCTCGGTGTCATCAACTAAGCCTTATCTTTATTACTTAGGTTCTCGGGGTCTGCCAAAACACGATTTCGAAAAAAAATATCAGAATTATATATGTACTTAGCATCATTTAAATGTTAATATTGCTAGGTACATAATTCATTGATATATATAGGTATACTTTTTTTTCGAAATCGCGTTGGCTGTGCCTAAAGCCAACCACTCTTGGGCTCTCTTAATATCTAACCAATCCTTATCCAATTTATTCAAATTTCATCAAAATTGTTACATCAATTTTGTGTGAAAAGGTGACAAACATGTGTATACGCTTTCGCATTTTTATGGAAGTTCTTCAATAGAAACACTAACGATAGTAGTGTTTGAGACACTAGTCTCTACAAAAAAGCGTGCTAGGGTAGAGATAGTCGAAAGTTAGGTATTAAAAACTGGAACGTTGGCGTTTCTGCCAAGCGGAAGTAAGAGCAAAACGAAAAGACCTGGAAGAGGCATGTGTCCAGCAGTTGACGCAAAGCTGAAAACAGACATGGAAATAATAATGCAAGTTAACTTTGTTTTGGACTTGACATATTTTCCGTGTATCACCTCTTGACACTTTATTATCTACGATGATAACAAATACGGGTCTAAACTTTGTAAGTAAATATTAGTCAGACTTTTTAAATCACATACAACACTTATTTGCAAATTAAAGATGAGCGGCGGTCATCAAATAAATCACGTCAATTTCCATGGAATGGTTTAGGATTATTGACACCAACCAGTATTGATTGAACTGGCCGCTCTCGATGAGCAAGGATGGAAATTTTGGATATGAATCAGCTTGATTTTCCATCTTTTACGATATCTAAAATTTACATTAAGGTGACTTATTCCAAAGCTGGATATCAACCAGCATCTATATCCTAGTCCAACTCTAGTACCAAAAGCGATGGCTTTTGGTAACCTTTCAGGTCATTATTTTAACGCTTTCTGAATATTTTATTAGAAGTATGAAGAAACCAAAATGCTCGTATAATGCAGATGCAGTCAATGCATCAACTTGAGTGGTGACGTCACAATAAGGCGTTGTCTATTATCTTCATACAATAATCGGTATTAATCTTTACATAAGTGATAAAATATCATGTGCCTTGCAGCTATCGCAGGTAAAGTATAAATGTAGGTAGGTACTAAAAAAATTAAACTAATAAATATAAAAACTAAATACTTATATTAAATGTCATAAAATATACCTAGAGCCCAAATTACTGTCATCGCGAGAAGGTAAAATGCCCAAGAGGCTGGCTGCATTGCCACGTTGTATGGCCAGACTAATACGCTGGCTAAAATAAGCGCCGGCTTGGGTCACCAGAGACGTCGACTAAGCGTGCGGATACCTCTATATAAATCTTTATGCTTATAACTTAAAGAGAGAGAAAATCATTTTAGTGCATAGGCACATCAATGGGGATGGTGTCTCTCCCCGAACCATGGCACATCTCTTATCGTGCCCTGCGTGCCCAGCCACCTGCACGCTCGGGGCCTATACGAAGCCACTGACAACGCCTTGTCAGTGGCGGATTTCTGGTCCTCACAAATATAAATTTGCCAGAGTCGACTCGCTAAGAAGAAGAAGCGAACTATTTTCAACAGATTCCTTTTTAGGTACAAACAGAAATATATTTATTCGCAAAATATTTTCGCTGACTAATCTTTCGCGACATTATACTCGTATGTCGCGCAATTTTGGCATTTGCATCATTACTCACTGCTCGAAGGAGAGTTAGATATATTATATGTTGTATGAATTGACTGATGGCAGAGAATGCTCATTGTCGTTCTCTGTAGTTTTTAAACAGTCGGGCGCAATTTATGTTTCATCAATTTTATTTGAAGTAAGTATTATTGAAATGTGCAAACCAGAGGCAGGTAACAAACAGGTAGAAGTATTGCGAAAAAAATTTGACTACATATAGGGTTTTTGATTTTTAAATAATTTATTAGTTTAACAACCTAACCAAGACATAAAGGGAAGGAAAGGATCGACCCTCTGGATTTTTATACTGACCGATCAAAATGGCTGTATCACTTTATTTTTGATTTATTAGTCTATTACATATTTAATGATGTGTGTTTAAACTGTTAGCAAAGAATTAGTAATAGTACTACGTACTGTTAGGTAAAAAACTGACATACCATCTACATAAGTGGTAAGTACACAATTAAATTATCAAATATAGGTCAAAGACTTGAGTTATTTTCCTTGTGCTCTTATTAAAACATTTCTATTAAGTACTAATACTATTAGGTATTGTGTACTATTACCAAAGAACTTGGAAATCGCACAGACAATTTTTTTTTAATCTATGATTATTACTTACTTAGAACCTTAATCAAATATTTATTTTTAATGTCAACACATTGATAAACTCCAAAAAGCAAACAACCAATTTTACTGATTCCCAAATTAAAACTTACTTAGGTATTTATTTTTTACAAACTTGGGTAAAGATCATCATCATAATAAAAATCACATGTACCTAGGTAAGTAATACCACAGAATACCTAATAGTACAAATAATACTAAACACTGAATCTTCTAAAAATTATCATGTAGAGTTTACTCCATGCTCGCCACGTTTGGCAAACGTGTTAGCGAGCTCAGAAACATAATTTTACCGATTTCGACGGTACTGCCCTGCTTGTATCGTGTATGTGTAGCTATTATTTATTAATTAGGTACTTATTATATATTTTTCTGAATTTTTCTTTGTCTTAAAACTGAAGCCGCTGACTAGATTTACTATCTAACACCTATCTAACATTTCCGTATTGGTGAAGTAAAATGGTCTATTTTCAAATCAGCACAAATTTAATTTTATGTACTTAATAGATCTGAAGTTAATAACAAAATATCAGTCCGACTTTATGTATATACTATTGAGACTTATCAGTTTTGTTAGAAGCGCGTACTTGTATCGTACAGTTCAGCGTATACAGTGAGCGAATCCGTCTTGGAGTGCATACGTGTTGTTTTTATTCATTTTTGCAATATAAGATGGCGAAAACGGAGAAAAATAAGTCCAAAGTGAAACGGGAGGGAGATTTCGTCCCACCCGATGGTGGTTGGGGATGGATGATCATATTTGCAGCTGGAATCTCCAATGTAAGATTGATTCAATCCAATATTAAAATTGTAGAGCTATAGACAATTAAACTATCAAAAGTTTGATAGGTACAACTAGATTACTGGTGTGTTTATGTTATGTTTTTCATCTTTTCGAGTCAAAATGGTTATAATGTTAATGCTAAGTTATGTTTGCTTATATAATTCATCTTTTTATGTAAATGAATACATACTATATTAAGAAAATATAAAATTATGTAATCAATACCTATGTCTATTCTAAAAAATTAAAGTAATTAATATAAAAACTAAATACTTATATTAAACAAAATAAAATGTATAATTTTGTTTGTTTGTTTTGTTTTAACTATGTTAGTTTCATAATAAAATGTCTTGGAATTTTGGGTATATGATTTACTCCAGTATTATAAAGACTGTCATTTTTAAGATACTTCATAATATTTTCGTAATATTAAAGTTGTTGATTAAGCACGCACAATATTGACATAATTAACTTGCTCTGGATTAGTAGACATTCGTTAGACAATTTAATCGTAATAATATTGAAAGATAACATCGAACTAGTATAGTAGGTCAATTTTATGTCTAACTTACAGATACAAAAAGATAAGACTGCCAATGTGCATTACTTGATACATTTGATAGAAATTTGTAAAATATTTAAAAATAAACAATTGTAATACATGTTGTTTTTAAATAGTTAAGTAGCTATAAGAGCTCGTCAAAATTTAAAAAAAAATAATTCAAACCAAACACACATTAACTTCATATCTTTCTACGGGTATACCGACTATACCTACAGATGCAAGCTTGTTTAATACAAATAATTTTTTTATATATTTGGTTTTTGATTTATTTAAAAAATATATATTTGATGGACACAATAATACAATTAGTTACAAAATACAATACTAAGCCTGTAACTGCACATAAACTGACTATGATGATTACATTCCATCTTAATATTAAAACGCAATAAGCGACCTTATCGTTAAAAGTAATTTCTTCCAGGTAATCTCTGTGGGTAATATTACGAAACCTTTTTTTTCTTTAAAAAAATACAAAAACTATTTAAAATTGTCTTTTTCCAGCTATCAGCTCTACCGATCCTCCAGCAGTTCGGGCTCCTCTTCAGAGACAAATTCGAGCGTCTGGGCATCACCAGCTCGGAAACGACCACTATAATCAACATGAACTCTGCTTTGACCTCATGCGTCGGTGCGTGACGCGCCTTGCATGGTAACTCTCTGATACCATACCGGCCAATTCTAAACAATTAACTATACGAACGTTTCGATATATTTATTGATATCCATATTACATTCATTATTTTATACCATAGTATTTATTAGGAAGTATTATAAATTGTACATTCGAAAGAAAGAGAAAGAATAAAGTTTGTTCTCTAATTGACTCTACCAAGCTAATATTTTTAAATAAAAATACCTCTAGATTTTATGTATCAATAAAGATATTTGCAACCTTAATAATGCCGGACATAAGACGATTTCAAAACTACCTAAAACCAAGTAGTTTTGAATGACAGCCAATTTAAACAAACACTAAATTAACGTCTCATTTTATTTTCAGGTTTGGCAAATGGTCCTGTATTCAAGACATTCAGTTATAGGAAAGTATCTTTGACCGGTGCAACTGTTGTCTTCATATCACTTATGTTTACCACATTCTCCTATAATTTTATCACTTACCTCATATCTTTCTCGATATTATACGGTGAGATACCTTTCATATACTTGATTGCACTTATAAAATATGCAAGTGATATCAGAAATGTAATTTTTTAAATTTATTTTAATAACCTATTTCAGGTGCCGGATACGGTATAAGCAGCTCGGCGAATGCTCTTGCTTTAAACACTTACTGGAAAAATAGAAGACGATTAGCAACGAGTTTATCGTGGACAACAACAGGACTCGGTCCAATGTTATGGCCGCATATTATTACAGTCCTAATGGCCTCATTTGGTGAAACTGGAGCAATTTTAATTATAAGTGGGATATCACTTCATGCCATAGCATGTGCACTTTTGTTACAACCAGTTGAATGGCACAGTAAAACTCCATTACAAAAAGAAGAAGAAAATCTGCTTAAACCGAATAATGATGTAAATAATGAATTTATTGTTAAAAATATAGATAATAGAAAGGATGTAGAAAGCGGATATTTAAGTTCATTATCAAAATTGAAACAAAACCTCAGCGCTTTTTCTAGCCAATATCTTTACAATGAAGATGATCCCGTGTTTCCTGGTTATGAAATAACAGACCCAGGAGTTCCCATGATGTTACGTGCCAATGATGGATATTTTAGTCAATCTAGACAATCTAGGAGTAGAATATCTTCAAGAGAAGCCTCTACAAGAAATTCTAGAATGAACTCAAAAAAACCTTCTATGACCAACTTAACAGAAAATCGATCACGTAAATCATCTACCTTATACTTAAATGAATCTAAGAAAAATTCTTATGGCAATCTGGTGGTTTTAGTTCAAGAAGTCAAATCTAAGCCCAAACGTAAAACGTCTATAACACTGGACACGCAAATTCCTGAATCAGAAATAGAAGACTGTCCAACATTAAAAGCCCCGCAAGACCTAAAAGCTGAAGAAAAGGCTGTAGTAGATAAAATTGATCCTATTAAAGCTAAAGATATCGAACAAAGAGCAGAAAAGCATATGCGTGGAAATAAAAGTATAAAATCTTTTAAAATGGATGATGGTCAGTATGGAGAAAAGTACACTAAAGATAATCATAGTAATATATCTTTAAAAAATCAAGATGACTATGAAGACAAAAAATATATAAAAGACAATCACAGCAACCAATCTTATAGAACAAGACACAGAAGAAAATCGAATAATTTTAATTATGAAAGTGAAGTATTAAAACAGGCTTCAATGAAATTAGAGCAGTACTTAAAGGATAAAGAAGATAAAAGTCAAGCAGACAAATTGAAACTACTTATAAATAATCATCCAGATGATGATGACGATGATGTTTATGATGAAAAACAAAATGCGGACGAGGAAGAAAAGAAAATGACATTTTGTGAAAAAATTTACATGTTTTTTGATTTAGATCTTCTGCAAGACTACACATTTATAAATCTTATGCTTGGAATAACACTTGCAAATTTCAATGAACTAAACTTTTCAATTCTAACACCGTTTATACTTGGAGATTATGGTTTTAGTAAGCCTGAAGTGGCATTTTTTATGTCATTATTAGCAGGAATTGATATTTGTGTAAGATTTTGCATTCCATTTGTGGCTGGAAAAATTGGATGGGATAATAATTCATTCTTTCTATTTGGAGTTATATCTATGGCTATGGGGCGAGTAGGTAAGAAAAATATTTTAAGCTTCTTAAAGTTTCTCTTTTTATTTTATGTTTATTTAATAAATATTACTATAAAATATAATGATTTACTAATTATTGTGTTGGCAAAGTAAACTTAGAGAAGAAAGAAGTTTTAAGTTAAGTGTTAGGTTAAGAGTAGTTGTATAAGTATTAGTTACTTAACTGGAATAAAAAGTTTTAATTAAACATATAAATAGGAGAAAAGTAAATTTTTGACACAAAAACCCTGAAATAAACCCTTTAACACCTGCTTGCACTTGGTACAAGTATAATATACTTGGTACAATAGAAAGATTAGAGGAGTACCTTCATACAGAAAATGCATTATTTAATTGAACACACAAATATATAACTCGCACTTATCCTAATTTATTTTTCAATTTCAGTTTTAGCATACTGTCAGAATTATAGCGTGGTGCTTTTAGTAGCAGCGATGATAGGCTTCGGAAAGGGTTTGAGGACTGTCTTTATGGCATTAGTGATACCCACTCATGTACCACTGCACAAGTTACCAGGAGCTACTGGAATACAATTAATAACCGCTGGAGTCGTTTACCTTTCACTCGGGCCAGTTGTAGGTAATACTTCTCCCTTTCTTTTTTGCTTTTACACATCTACAATAAAGACCCAAATTGTAGAGGCGTGATGGATGGAGCAATTAGGCTGCACTTTTTACTATTTTTATTTGCATTTGCTTAATGCTTAGATCGATAGACCAAGCTCGAGAGGTGGTATTTGTCCTTGCTTAAACGCCAAGAAAAGTTAATAAAACAACGAACGTAACAAAAAATTAGGGATAAGGAAAGCGAAATGATCATACGCGTCCGAAACAATTTGCTTTTTTTTATTACGTACTAGCTGTTCCCCACGGCTTCGCCTCGCGTGGGACTTGGTTATATCGCGCCCAAAAGTATGCCTATGTTTGACCTCAGGTCTTTAACTACATCCCTACCAAATTTCATCACAATCGGTCCAGCTATTTAGCCGTGAAGAGATGACAGACAGACTTTCGCATTTATAATATTAGTATGGATATATGGCTTATTATTAACGAGAATATATTTGTCTTAACGTTCTAATAGGTAGGTTTATTATGATATTTTTAATGGCAATCACGTGTTTTATTGATACTTGTTTTATCATTAATATTTTGATAAAGATTAATATCAGCAGTATACTTTTGAAACTTTAGCATACTTACTAAAGCAATTAAATTTAAAAATATATATATGATTAACCTGCGAAAAGCGACAAAATAACAGAAAAAAAGTAAAAATCCTATAACATGTTCTTGTTATTTTGATAATATCTTATTTGACACTCAATGACTCAATTAGGAAAACCATGTGCATCAACGCAATTTTTTCTTTCTTTCAATTGAAATTTGAGAAAGACCAGATTATTGATTGATATTTGAAATTCAGAACGGTTAGGATTAGGATACACACAAGACAATATTTAAAAAATCTTATTGTAAACTTTACAATATAACCAACCAATTCCCAAATCTATAGGAACTACTTATTCCAATAGTTACTTACTCCAAAAACTGAAATACAGAATACTCACAGTCTATAAAATATAGCTTGATCCCTGTGACAGCTGTCAAATCGTATACATTTTTTTGTTAGTCTCTGTCGCACTTCTATATCCATACTTCCATACTTCCATACTAATATTATAAATGCGAAAGTCTGTCTGTCTGTCTGTCTGTCTGTCTGTCACCTCTTCACGGCTAAATTGCTGGACCGATTGTGATGAAATTTGGTAGGGATGTAGTTAACGACCTGAGGTCAAACATAGGCTACTTTTGGGCGCGATATAACCGAGTATCACGCGGGGCGAAGCCGCGGGGAACAGCTAGTTATCCATATTTCTGTCCTGCTTTTGATAGCTGTCACAGAGATCAAGCTATATTTTGCAGACTGTAACTATTACTGATTCTTACAGGTTGGATCAAAGACAATGCGTCGACGGCGGTTACTTTACACTGCCTGAACATCTTCACCTGGTTGACAGCCTTATCCTGGGGTATAGAGAAATACGTACGAGCTAAAAGACAAAAGGTTTCGAATGAAGAATTAACAAAAGCCTAAGGATCGAATGTATTTTTTAAGTATAATGTGATTTTTATTGTACAATTATATAGATATAAGTAAATTTGCCCAGTCTTACAAATGTATGTCTTTTAATATATTTCAGCAAATCTTATAGGTAGAGTCAACGATACTCAGTTTCTGAAACTTAAGAAATAGTTAAGTGAAAAAAGGGAAAGATAGCTGTTTTGGTCGCAGTCAGAATAGGTTACAGTGGCATGTTATTATGGGCTCCTCAGTACTTTGATACGAATAGTTATTGGTCAGACCGACTAAGACAGACTCCATCAACCATCTTTAAAATCGGATAACTAAGTAGGTAGTTTTTGTCAACGACACATTTGTTAAGAAATGGGGACGAATTAATTTCAGATAAAGTTACTTAGTTTAACTCTGTTTAACTTAACGTCAGGTTTTGAAATTTTTTCGTGGGCAATCCAGAAGACGCTAATAGAATTATTTTGCCTTTGAGTTTCAGGAATATCAGCTTTATCAAGTAATAAGTATAAATAGATAACTTTTTAAACAGTTTTCGCTTATCAATTTTACAATAAATAAGTTTTTAAATGGAAAGCCATGAAAAAAGCATTGTGCAGCAGTACACGTAAACGTGCTAAAAAGAAGATGTTTTGGCCTTTAAATAAAAAAGACTATCAAAAAAGCTACAATATCCTTCCATAGTAGAATATCGTCACGAACAGAGGCTATGTCTAAAAGCCAAGAAAACTGTGCAAAGTGAAGAAGTAAAAGTAGGAAAGAAACCTGGGCTCAGAAACAACTACCTGAGAATACCATTGTAGAAGCTTCTTTTTTTTCGAGTCATAACGGCTATATGGACTCTATATTGACTTAGCCCAGTATTTGGCCACCTCCACCGCCCGGTCGTTTGGAGAAGCGATAATATGAGAGAGATTCTTCCTTGAGATAGTAACTTGGAAAAAAATGCTCTACCACGCGAAACAATGTAGATACCTAACCAAAAGAGACATTCGGTATATTCTCTACATTACCTATTTTATTATTATACAGGGTGGCAGGGTAACAACCGTTGTCATTTAAATATATATTAATATAAATGTATATTAATCTGCATAATATCTGATCAAATAAAAATTATATATATAAGGTGAATTTAAAACAACTGCAAATATTTTGAGGGCAGATTCAGACCACTAAACTAAACAACTTCCCCAAATAAACTTATGTCGAAATACGAAAAAAAAATTTTGACCTCCCATACAAATTGAGAAATTGAGAATCAGCTGATCTAGTTTAGTATGGAGAGTGAAAAATAAAATTTCGTATTTCGATATAAGTTTATTTGGAAAAGTTGTTCAGTATAGTGGTCTGTATCAGCCCTTAAAATATTTGCATTTGATTTGTGTCCACCTTATATATATAATTTAAATACCTGTGCGCACATGTTATTATTGGTACGGTGGTATTGGGAAGCCTTCGTGAACGTGGACTTTTGAAATAATTTACTGAAAATATGTTATTATTTTATACTTATTTTGGAGTCTACACATGATACTTATCCTCCAGTATCTAAGGTAACAGTGTTAACCCTGCTACCTTGTATAGTACTACAACAGAAATCAGAATACTAAAATTGCAGTGTTATCTTACGATGATAAAATAATATGTAATACATATTTCCTGTAATTTAAAATAATAACTATAATATGTAACTAGTAAAGTGGTATTTAATTTAGAACAAGTAACAGATTAGAGACATTAAGCAAATTGATATAATAAGATTAAAGTATTCAAGGTGTATTTATAAATATACGTACTTAGCGCCTGATAAAAAATCGTTAGAGTAAGTAATGTTATCGTCAAAGTAAAATATTTGCCTCCTTTGTTCTCAGTTATAAATTATTGTTAGTGCACCTACTTAAATTTTAAAAGGAAATAAACTTTTTACACAACTTTGAAACTTATATCAGCCAGTACCCTAGTATGAGATTTTTTTATAAACGCAGCAGCTAGCGACTGCGTAGCGATTTTGTATGACAAACTGTACAGCGCCCATATCTTTCTCTTCATTCTTAAATTAACGGAAAGTAAGGCAACTAAGAAATTCCATACAAAATCCTAACGTAGTCGCTAGCATCTGCGTTTATAAAATCTCTTACTAGGGGGACAGATGTCTACTGTGGAATTTTATCCATCACTAGGTGTTCCCCGCGGCTCCGCCCCGCGTGGGACTCGGTTATATCGCGCCCAAAAGTAGCCTATGTGTGACCTCAGGTCGTTAACTACATCCCTACCAAATTTCATCACAATCGGTCCAGCAGTTTAGCCGTGAAGAGGCGACAGACAGACAGACAGACTTTCGCATTTATAATATTAGTATGGAAGTATGGATTATATAAATACATTTTTTTTTATCTATTATTATTAGAATATTTGTTTCGGGCGTCAAAACTATTTACTTTATTTTTCAAATGTTATAATTTCAATCAAAGAAATATCTGTACGTATTCTATATATATTAAAAGAAAGTCGTGTTAGTTACTCCACTTATAACTCAAAAACGGCTGAACCGATTTAGCTGAAAATTGTCAGGGAGGTAGTTTAGAGCCAGGAGAAGGACATAGGATACTTTTTATCCCGGGAAAAAGATCCCGAGGGAAGTTCACGTGGGCGAAGCCGCGGGCAAAAGCTAGTTTGTTATAAAAAGGAAACAATTCATTCTGTGTAAGTACTCTACATTCCAAGGAAAATCTCTCAACTATATATTTGTATAGGTTGACCCTCAAAGATATGGAGCAAACTAACCCAATAACTATAGGTAAAAAAGGTAATATAAGAATATTACTTATATTTTATGCAATAAAACCGATAACACATAGTTTATTAAGCGGCATGCTTTTAAATATTTTCATGTTTTGCTCTGAAAAGATAACAATAATACATTTTAAGTAAATTTTCACATCAGCATGTGTCATTTAGCGGAAACACGCCGGCAAAGCGTGTCCGTGGCCTTTGCTTTACATCAGTTTTACGAAAATATAACTGTGATCCACAAACAAAATCATTAGATAACGTGCGCCGGGCTATATGGGTTTATTTCAGAACGGATGTTAGAGAAAATTAGTCGTACATTTAGAGATTTTTAATTGATCTTTATTAATATCGTGCCTGCGTTTCCCACCATCCAATAAAAGATGTAAGTACTTATTATCATTTATATTTAGTAGTATCGTTCATTTACCTCGAATGTTTTTTTTTTGTCGAAAACTCGAAATCTTTCTTTAATTTAAATAAAAAAAAAGTCGTAAGTTTTCCTTTTAATATAGATATGCTTAAAGTTTTCCAAATAAATAAACTACAATTTGGCTGTTATCTCATAAATGTATTTTAATCTCTCGTGAGCAGAGTTGTCAAAGATAGAGTTCATGAAACGATATTATAAAGGCTGAAACTGTTAAAAATACCATTTCTAAAATTACACTCTGCTTTGGCAGTCATCTCATAAAATGCAAAGATGGTATAGAAGTACTTTTTATAGATAAATTATACACCATCACGTCCATCACAGATTATAGAATGCTATACTAGCAACACCATTAACTTCTAATAAATTTTTCGAGAACCTAATTTCATAGTTATTATTTCAGTCTGTATTTACTTGAAGTAACTTTCCCCAGAGAACTGCCAGTAACTAAAATGTACTTGGTATTTAACGTATTATTAACGTAAAGTTGGCATTTTCCGTTTGTGATGTTAAACATCAAAATGTATGAATATCGTAGATTTTATAGATAATTTATTTGCATAATTTGCTTTTGGTTTATTGAAAGTTAAATGGTTTTCGATTTCGATTCGGAACTTAAAAACTGTGACTAAAATATCGAATATTTTTTTAAACATCCACAATCACTTGTCATTTTATTAAGTACTAGTAGTTGTAATAACTTGAAAATATTATATTGTCCTTCCAAGGCCACTTCTAATATCTCTCTGACACAATATTAAATAGTTTAAGCCCAAGTAAGTGATCTTAATTCAAAACTATTAAAAGACTTGATGTTGAAATATTAGGAACAGTACTTATCAGGTAACTGATATGCTCTGATATCTGAGTAATAAGGAAACAATAAAATAACCGTAATTTTACCTACACGATGGATGACAAATCATCATAGTTTGTTACGTTAAATCTAGTCTTATAGTTCCTTACCTTATCATATTTTTTTGTTGTTGACTTTTCTGTTACGCCTACAGGGGTAAACTTTATACACCTGTATTTTCTCGCTATTTCTTTTAATTTTGCGCTATTCATCCATGATGCACTTCTATGTAGTCATTTCATTGCTTGTTTGCGTAAACAAACTATAATTAATTGTACCCATGTCATAATATTAACATATCTTTACCCATTATTGAGCACTTCTTGAGTGTCTCTTTATATGTATGCAAAATTGGTACACATATTTGAAGAGTATTAAAAGGCACTCAACTAACTTTCTTATAAAATTCTTCAGTTGGGCTTTATTTCTCGTTTACAAATTCAAAAGTTTTCTTTTAACTATAAAGATAAAACTAAATTTTTCAGATGGCTAAAATAGAAAAAAATTGCTCTGAAGTAAAAAAAGGAGATTTCATCCCTCCAGATGGAGGATGGGGGTGGATGATAATATTTGCTGCTGGATTTTCAAACGTAAGTAAGGATTAATAATATAGGCAATATTTATAATTGATTTTCTTTGGATTGGTTGCCATTGCCACTAGTGGCATTTTCATCTTAAGCTCCTTCTTGCTGCGTAGAGTTAAAACAGTTGGTCTCTGCTGCCATTTGGTGGTTGTTAAAAAAAAACAAGTCAGATTTCGAAAAACGAGACTAGGAATGAATAAAAACGGGCGGCTAGACTCTTATATATACGCTGTGTGTATTTATTGTTATCTTTCAATATCAGTTGAGTATTATCTATTGATTTATCCATCGATGCTAATAGCTAGGGTATAAACATAGAAAAGAAAACAGAGATCAAGTTAGGCTTTATCTTTAATCTCTCTAATCTTAGGCTTTTTCCAGTCGCATTCTTAGGTGATAACAAAGTAAGTCATCGAACTTACCACATTCGAATTTAAAGGCCTAGACCACTAGACCTAGATGATAAAGTAACTATAAAGTGATCAGATTATAAAATGTTTTCAGTTGTCAGCTCTACCATTCCTCCAGCAGTTTGGACTCCTCTTCAGAGACAAATTCGAGCGTTTGGGAATCACCAGCTCAGAAACTACAACTATTATAAATATGCACTCTGCATTGAACTCTTTCGTCGGTGCGTGACACGCCTAGCATGGTAACTTTCTAGTATGAAATTGTAAATGTTTTCGAATTGTTTAAAGATCAGTATTGTAGTCTAAAGTTGCTAAGTATGATATGCTGTCGAATACTAATATTTTATTTTAATCAATGCACCAAAAATCTCAACCCAATTATTAAATTTAGAATTTTCTTTAAAAAATAAAACAATGGTTATGAATCGTAGCAATTTCAGTTTCGTATAGAATACATTCGTCATTCAATTATTATCCAGCTATTTTTAATTTTCAGGTTTAGCAAATGGGCCAGTATTCAGAACATTCAGTTATAGACAGGTATCATTGGCAGGTGCAATAGTTGTAGTCATATCGCTGATGTTGACCACATTCTCCTACAATTTTACTACTTACCTACTGACTTTTTCAATTCTGTACGGTAAGATACTTCCTGTGTATAATTTCTAAATACAATGTCGCATAGATATACTGTAGATCAACATTTTTCTTTTTTTGTAGGTGCTGGATATGGTATTAGCAGCTCGGCGAATGCTCTCGCTTTAAACACTTATTGGAAAAATAGAAGAAGATTAGCAACGAGTTTATCATGGACAACTACAGGACTTGGGCCAATGTTATGGCCGCATATAATAACACTTCTGATGGCTTCATTTGGGGAAACCGGAACAATATTAATTATAAGTGGAATATCACTTCATGCTATAGCATGTGCACTTCTACTGCAACCTGTTGAATGGCATAGCAAACATTTAAAGCAAACAGAAGAAGAAGGAAAAATGCTACTTAAATCTAAAAATGAGAATCAAGTAAAAGGTGACCAAAATAATCAAGTGAGCAGTTATTTTAGCTCAATGTCAAAATTTAAAAACCTTAGTGCTTTTTCTAGTCAGTACCTTTACAACGAAGATGATCCAGTCACACCTGGCTACGAAATCACAGATCCCGGCGTTCCCATGATGTTGCGTGCTAATGATGGATATTTCAGTCAATCGCGACAATCCCGAAGTAAAGTACCCTCAAGAGAAACTTCTACCAAAACTTCAAGAATTAATTCTAATAAACCTTCTATGACAAATTTAAACGATAGTCGCTCTCGTAAGTCGTCTACTTTGTATTTAAACGAGTCGAGGCACAACTCTTCTGCAAATCTAGGAGCTCTAGATCAAGAAAATAAAAGTAAACCAAAACGGAAAACGTCAGTTACACTTCGCACACAAATTCCTGAATCAGAAATAGAAGATTGTCCTACTCTTAAAGCACCACAGGACTTAAAAGCTGAAGAAAAAGCCGTTGTAGATAAAATTGATCCCGTAATAGCGAAAAATATTGCAGAAAAAGCCGAGAAACATATGGCTACAAGTAAAAGTATGAAATCATTTAAAATGGACGATCAGTATGGGGAACAAAAAATAAAAGAAAATCAGAGTACAGTATCATTAACTACACAAGACATTGACTATGATGAAACTAAATATATCAAAGATAATCACAGTAATCAATCCTACAGAACAAGAAGCAGAAATAAATCAAATAATTTTAACTATGAGAGCGAAGTTCTAAAACAGGCTTCAATGAAATTAGAGCAATATTTAAAAGATGGTGAGGATAAAAGTCAAGAAAACAAAATTAAAATATTTATAAATAATAATACAGATGACGAAGATGATAATGTCTTCGAAAAAGAAAAAGACGAAAAAGAATTAACATTGTGCGAAAAAATTTACATGTTCTTTGACTTGGACCTTCTGAAAGATTACACATTTATTAATCTTATGTTAGGAATGACTCTTGCTAGCTTCAACGAATTAAATTTTTCAATTTTAACACCTTTTGTACTTGGCGATTATGGATTTACAAAACCTGAAGTGGCTTTCTTCATGTCATTGTTAGGTGGTATAGATATTTCTGTAAGATTTTGTATTCCCTTTGTCGCTGGAAAAGTTGGATGGGATAACAATACATTCTTCCTTTTTGGAGTATTATCAATGGCTATGGGAAGAGTAGGTAATAATATGATTTTCTGATATTATTATTAATAATATTAAAATCATTTGCGAGTTAAATATTATTGTTTTTGCAACAGATTTGATCTCGTAGTAGACTTTTGTTTTCAAGTATTTCTTCACTTGATACTTTTTCATAAATTAAGACTTACCTACTAATTTTACCTTTGACCTATAATAATTAATGATTGCACGTGTTTCAGTTTTGGCCTACAGTCAGAACTACGTCTTAGTGCTTTTTGTGGCAGTAATTATTGGCTTTGGGAAAGGTCTGAGGACTGTTTTCGTAGCATTGGTGATACCCACTCATGTGCCTCTTCACAAGTTACCTGGAGCCTCAGGATTACAACTGATAACATCTGGTATAGTCTGCGTCGCACTGGGTCCAGTTGTCGGTAATTTCAAATTCTGTTATAATATAAGATAAAGCATTTTTAAATCATATAGTTAGATAATATTTTGTTACTAAACTTTCAAGTCTAGTTTTCTTTATGAAATACATTCTGTCAATTTTACATAACTTATATTTTTTTAATTTACATAAATTATTTTGTTTATTATCTTATTTACAGGCTGGATCAAAGATAATGCATCAACCGGTGTGCTATTGCACAGCCTCAACGTTCTCACATATCTGACAGCTGTATCTTGGGGGCTAGAGAAATACATACGGACGAAACGACATAAGGCTTTCAGTGAAGAAATAACAGAAGCCTGAAATAAATCCACATTGAATATCACTGCTTCAGTTTTCAGTATTACGGGTATATAAGGTCATGATAAAGTAAATATAGAGGTCATGATTATAATTATAATAATTAAGCAAATTTCGATTTTTATTACTATAGAATAAACAAATTTAGATACTTATTTTTATCAGTATTGAAATAGGCAGTATTATCTTCATGATAAATTATAAAAAATACAATTACTAATTAACTACCTATCTTGTTTTTATTTAAATCCCAATTTCTAGAATTTAAGGTAGAGACGTGACAGCTTTGTTCCTGTGGAATACCTACCTATTTATTTTAAAGTAAGATACAGAAAACCAAAAGTCTGTGATAATAATAAAATATTAAAGAAGTAATCTTTAAATAGTAGGTTTTCATTTTAGGAATGTTCCGAGAACAAATAAAATAAAAATATGTATGCAAATATCTAGATACTACGCCCAATTTATAAGTTTAAAGAGGCTAATATTAAACAGGTTTAGAAGAATATCATGGTTAACCTCTTCACTCAAGCATCAATAGAATTAGAAGTGAAATTCAATTTAGTTTAGTCGTCGCTAGTAACGAGCGGAACTACTAATCAAGTGCTGCGTTTGTAGAGTCAAAAAGAGACGATTGTGAGTCACTTATATTCACGTCACATACCTACAGGTCCTGCCAGTTAGTGTAGAATGTTTAATATTGACGTAAAAGTGGATTTCTCAAATATATGTGTGATAATTTTCAAACTAGGTCGTGACATAAAAAAGATACAAATTGCGAGTATACTAGGAGTTGGTAATGTTGGTTATAAAGTGAATGTGATAGTGATAATAACTAAGTGCTAGACAATAAATAAAACAATTAAATACTAACCAGTCATTAGATTGATTAATAAACGATAAGGTTTCGAATAAAAATAGTGCAATGCCAAACAAAATTTTTAATATTAGGTACCTATTTGTCAATATTATTATTAAATTCAAAATTACATCCAAGGACTGGTACATACCTACAATAACCAAATTCTAGTACATTTAGTTTTTCTCATATGTATTTGTTGTTGATCTTTGCTTTGATATACATAATACTTACCTTACTGTTAAATATTCTGTGAGAGTACGATAAATAAGCGCCTGTTTCATTTCTTCGGCAACTACTCTTATTCTGATATTTGTGATATAGGTATCATCATTACATTCATAAGCTATGTCAATATATATGTTACACGTTTACGTATTTTATAATTTTAGTTTTTCATGTAGAAATTTAATATACTATTGACGTCAATAAGTGATAAGAATATCCCATATTGAAAATAAACAATTTGAATTTGAATAAAGTGTACATAAATTAATGGCTTTAAGTTCACTATTTACATGTTATGTAATGCCCTGATCTATGAACATATGGATTAAAGAATTTGCCTGAGACCGCGCGCGAGTCCAAATTCTTTGATAAAACATCATGTCTGATATTATCACTATCACTACATCCCTATCACTATCACTACATAATATAAAACAATGTCGCTTTCTCTGTCCCTATATTCCTTTGTATGCTTAAATCTTTAAAACTACGCAACGGATTTTGATGAGGTTTTTTTTAATAGATAAAGTGATTCAAGAGGTAGGTTTTTATGCCCATACAAAGCCGGGACGAGTCGCTAGTACCAATTTAGTACTGGTTTACAGATACGAAATAATTTTATATTGCCTGTTATGATGTTGATCTTCAGTAAAGTAACAACGATGTCTTGACCTTAATAACAAACTTTTGAAGCATTTGGTTTTTTCTCTTCTTGTGATATGTATGCACTTACCAATCTTATCTACTAAGCAGTTAGTAACACATATCAGATAAACATCCTTTTAATGTTAAATAAACAGACTAATATAAAATATCATTTCATTTTATTAATAATGTTACATAATCATTTTAAATAACTTTTTTATGATACATGACCATTTCACACTATTTTAAATTTACTTTAACTGTGAACCAAAGAATTTCGAATCGCGCGCGGTCTCAACGCAATTTTTTTTTAAACTATTCTGTGAACATATGATTTTTCAGTCATATTATAGCACGTCATAGACATCAGCAGGGATGCAAATATTTTTAAGATTTCATTCAATTTGACTATGTTAATTTTAAACGCGTTATGAAATAAACTCTATCTTAATAAGATCACTACTATTGAAATTTTGACATGATCTTAAGTATTTAAAATAGGACTTATCTTCAATTTCTTAAATCTATATTTCCATACCATATCATAAATGCAAAAGTCTGCCTGACTATAATGCTTTCGGACCTAAACCGCTGCTGCACCGATTTTAGTTAAATTTGATATGGATATAGATAAAGATCGGGTGTCAAATATAGTAGTGGGCGTAGCCGCGGGCAGCAGCTAGTGTGATGAAGAAGTACATCTGTCATTTAAGTATACTTATACTATATGCGCACACTCATATACTATATGGCGTATTGCACTTTTTTTAGTCTAAATATGATTTATATATATTTATATTTGCTTATCTATATCTACTTTTTTAAATCAAAATCAAATCAAAAATACTTTATTGTGAAACACAGGTGAATAGTTGTATAATGTAATAGAAATGGTTGTACCACTGTGATCTGCCCAAAAAGGACGTACAAAAATTATTATTATTAACACATGCAAACTAATATTTGTCACTAATTTATTCAATTAAGGTATATTAAACAAATATAATATCGTTTATTCATATTATTATTTATCTAATTTCCAGGCATGCAAATTGTCATTTAAATATTCATTCATTTCATAATAAAAAAAATTTGTCAATATTTTTTTTAAATTACGTTTAAAAGGCAATGGCTCTAACTGTTTAAAATTATCTGGCAATACTTCCTTCCAATCTTCCTTACTTTTTTCATGAGATCTTTATATTTGATGTTCCTATCACGTTCTTTAATATCGTAATACTTATTGGCATTAATCCAAACAAATAGGTACACCACGTATTAGATCATTGATATAGATAAGTTATAATTCTGTGCGTGACTATAGTTATCAAAAAGATATCATTTTAGGAACACTATTAATTTTAGGAAGTAATTAATCCTATCGTGAATAGCCGCAGGGATGTGTGACACTGTTAATTATTTTACTCGATATTAATTGATAAAGAACCTAAATTAAATATGGTAAACTTAATACTAATACTTTTTGTTCACAAGAATCAAATACGTACGTAAGGCAAATATACAAAATTGATAACAGGGAACATTATTAAAGTCAAACCGATAAGGTTGGTGTATCTTGTACTGTCGCTTGTATCATTAAACCTACACCGACGCTGTAGGACAGCCGCGGAGAAAAACTGGGGTCAACAAACGCGACAAAACTATACAAAGGACAGACGGCATTACAGTGTGTGTGATTAAACATACCATTCATGATTATAATGACTTGAAGGCAGTTACTAATAACATGTTGTGAAATGTGAATTTTGGAAATGTGATTTTCTTAAACATTGATATTATAATGTCGAGTGCAGTGAATAAAGTACCACCAGATGGAGGATATGGTTGGATTGTGGTGGTTGCCTATGCCCTTAACAATGTAAGTATAGCTTGCTTCAAAGATCAAAAGTCAACTCTCACGTAGAGTAGAAATGGTTACACTACAGAGAAATATTCCTCCGTGGTATATACTTACACATGTTGATTTAGGTCAGCTGGTAAAAATTATAAAAAATATATTTTAATAAAATGATACGGACAAATTAAGTTGATTTTACTTCTAGCTGCATTTAAATGAAACTGGTTTTCCATGGTAAGTCGGAATTGTAAGAACTTAGCTATTTTAAAACACGGAATTTTTTCGGCTGTCTGGAAATTTGAATAAAGTATAATACCCTATCTAGGTAAGGTGTAGTGTAGTAAACAAAGATATAGGATGACTAATACGCCGTTTTATACACTCTGGTAATCTGATGTTTTCTATTAAGTACCTATAGTTAGTTCAAAACTTAGTTACTTCTTCACACTAGCTGGCGACTAGCGAAGTAAACTCCCAACCCTAGGATATATAATAACATTCAACACAAGCGTTTTTCGTAGTTATACGTAACAGAATTCAAATTATCATGGATAATTGATATGCCGGTTTTAGAATGCCATTTGCATTACCTACTTACTGACGTACTATTTAGCAGATAACGTATGTTAGCGCCCGGTAACATCACGTGACAGGTATCGCCCCACTACAGGTAAACCCCTCTTGGCAGTAGTAGTGTCAGGGTGAGTATGAGTGTAACGCTCTCTTCTCTTTGGGTTCGCCGAGCGGTGCAAACGTGTATTGTGCTCTAGTGATTTAACATGGCCTTTATTAGTATTTGATATTGATATGATATTGCTGTTGATAATTTTAATGTGTTCAAATGTAACTGTAGATTAAAATAGGTAGGCACGGACGAGGGATTGGTACGCTTCAGGCTGGATCCCAGTGATAGGAGCGGGGTTGGTGCTCCTATCTTTACCGTGATTAGTGCTAAAGCTTAGACACGAATGGGTAATTCGGTCGGATAGCTAATATCAGAAGTGGCACGATGAAAGAATATTTCTTAATATTCTACCACGCCTAGTAAATTGTACATGTTTTGTGATACTAAATTATTAACATTCTGACACACACGCGTAAGTAAATTTAACAAAACGGTTAGATTAAATTTGTAATCTAAAGTAGTCGAAAAAGTTTTTGTGAGTGTTAAAGTGTAAATGTAATGTTGTGATATGATATACCACAGCTGTAAGTATTGGTGCAGAAACGGTAAGTCTTCATGTTTTATGTGACACCAATCCTAAAAAGTGTGAAAAAAATATCTCTGTGAAAATTATCTATTTTGTGGGTATTTTAAAAATGATATGAAAAAAGAATCTTTACGTTTGGGGTTTTTGTGATTGAATTCGATGTCAATACATTGAAAAGGTTAATGATAATATTTGGTTTATGTAATGATTATGTGAATTATTTGTGTTTTTCATTGTCTTATCCGTGAGTTCTTAAACGAGTGATGACTTTGAAAAATCTACTTTGGTATCTATTGTTTATTTAAGTAAATGTGGTTAAATTATGTGATTGCTTAAGTTAAATTGTTACAATACGCGAAAGAATCACTAGTAATGAAAATGAAGTGAGCTAACCTACGAAGGAACAGTAAGCTTAAGTAACTTTGTAGGTATTTGAATAAAATGATGTACAAAAAATGACGGTTTCTGATAAAATACCGTTTGTAAATGTTTGAAATAAAGTTGTTTACTTCATTCTCGATTTTAGCATAGGTGAGGGTTCCGATCAGTTAAAAGCCACAAATGACCGAAACGGAAAGTCACTAGGGGCTCGGAACACTGATAAACAACCCAAGATACTATGCATTATCGAGGTAGTTATACATTGAATGTCTGAAATAAAGTTGTTTACTGTCATTTTCGATTTTAGCATGGTTGAGGGTTCCGATCAGTTATAAACCAGAAGTGACTGAAACGGAAAAGTCATAATGGTCTCTGAACACTGATAAACAACCCAAGATACTATGCATTATCGAGATGGCGAGGAAATGGACGAATAGTAAGAAACCGGATATTGTCATTCACACGCATAACGATAATAAGCATTTTGTTATTATTACACTTCAGTTGGAAATAACTTGTTTTTATTAAATATCTATTTGTCGAAATGTATCTTGACTGTGTTTGATGCTTTGATTAAATATGTCTGGTGTATGTGTGTTCAGCAAAGTTCACAAGTTGTGATAGTTGGCCATGACCTACAACTGGGTACAGTTGTTTGTGGGAGTGCATGGTGATACACAGCATCAGCGGCCTTAGGTGCTGATGGCTGTACCATGTTGTACAAGCAAGTTGGCCGACGATGGGATAACTTGCTTAACTCTTCGTGGCAGCTAGCGCATCTTGGGAATATATTGTTAACACCGTATTAAGAGATCATTTATGACAGGTTGATTGGTGGACCTGGTTATAAAGGTCACCGATATTAAAGTATTTATTTCCTGTGTTTGTTTTTAGCCATACACCAGACCACAACGGTCGGGGACGACCGGATTTTTCAGGACGGCCGAGTGTTAGCGCCCGGTAACATCACGTGACAGGTATCTCCCCACTACAGGTAAACCCCTCTTGGCAGTAGTAGTGTCGGGCTGTAAGTATTGGTGCAGAAGCGGTAAGTCTCTTCATGTTTTATGTGATTTGAATCCCAAAAAAAAAAAAAAAGAAGGGTGAAAATAAAATATCTGTGAAAATTATTTACTTAGTGGGTATTTCAAAAATGATGTTGAAAAAAAATGTTAACCGTTGGGTATTGGTTGTTGACTTTGATGTCAGTACACATTAAAAAGTTTAAAAGGTTAATAGATGTATTTGGTTTATTCAATTATAATGTGAATTATAAGGGTTTTTAATTGTATAATCTGTGAGTACTAAAGTTAGTAATAGCTTTGATAAATATACTTTGGTGTTTAATGTTTATTTACTTGAATATGTGGTTTTATTATGTGTTTGCTTGAGCTCAAACATTAACGAAATAGTAACTAATAATGAATATAAAGTGACTTACGAAGGAATAGCAAGCGTAAGTAACTTTGCGAGTATTTGAATAGAATGATGTAAAAAATGTCGATTTGTGATAAAATCCATTTGTAAATGTTTAAAATAAAGTTGTTTACTTCATTCTCGATTCTAGCATAGGTGAGGGTCCGATCAGTTAAAAACCAGAAGTGACTGAAACGGAAAAGTCATAATGGTCTCGGAACACTGATAAACAACCCAAGATACTATGCATTATCGAGATGCTTTGATTAAAAATGTATGTGTGTTCAGCAAAGTTCACAAGTTGTGATAGTTGGCCATGACCTACAACTAGGTACAGTTGTTTGTGGGAGTGCATGGTGATACACAGCATCAGCGGCCTTAGGTGCTGATGGCTGTACCATGTTGTACAAGCAAGTTGGCCGACGATGGGATAACTTGCTTAACTCTTCGTGGCAGCTAACGCATCTTGGGAATATATTGTTAACACCGTATTAAGAGATCATTTATGACAGGTTGATTGGTGGACCTGGTTATAAAGGTCACCGATATTAAAGTATTTATTTCCTGTGTTTGTTTTTAGCCATACACCAGACCACAACGGTCGGGGACGACCGGATTTTTCAGGACGGCCGAGTGTTAGCGCCCGGTAACATCACGTGACAGGTATCGCCCCACTACAGGTAAACCCCTCTTGGCAGTAGTAGTGTCAGGGTGAGTATGAGTGTAACGCTCTCTTCTCTTTGGGTTCGCCGAGCGGTGCAAACGTGTATTGTGCTCTAGTGATTTAACATGGCCTTTATTAGTATTTGATATTGATATGATATTGCTGTTGATAATTTTAATGTGTTCAAATGTAACTGTAGATTAAAATAGGTAGGCACGGACGAGGGATTGGTACGCTTCAGGCTGGATCCCAGTGATAGGAGCGGGGTTGGTGCTCCTATCTTTACCGTGATTAGTGCTAAAGCTTAGACACGAATGGGTAATTCGGTCGGATAGCTAACACGTATTTATCTACTAAAGTCTGGCTTGTTGTTTGGTTGTATGGAGACTGAGAATTGACACTAAATTATCACACAGTAATTGGGCCTATAACCTGCACGATACTAATGACAAAGCTATCTTCGAGTGTAGGTATATCAAAGCGCAAATATATTCAGCAGAATACGGTACAGACAGTACATGGCTATGTAGAGATAACTGATACTCCCAAGAAAATTATTTAAAAAATAAATTGGTACCTATTAATAGCTGTTAAATTAAAATATCTCATAATTGAGGTGCTTTGCATGCTCTTGCTTATAGAATGAAGCTACAATTTATTAATAATAAAATTCGTAAGCTTTGTTATTATGAAACTAATTAATTATACTGTACCTAGATATTAATAAACGAAAATAAGCTTTCTTCGTTTAAAGTCCTATGTAATAAAGTACCACAGCCATACTAAAGCCTGTAACCATCCCCAAAAAAACGCTTAACAAAAACCTTTTTTCAAATCCGACAGGTTCCATAATCCATACTAATATTATAAATGCGAAAGTCTGTCTGTCTGTCTGTCTGTCACCTCTTCACGGCTAAACTGCTGGACCGATTGTGATGAAATTTGGTAGGGATGTAGTTAACGACCTGAGGTCAAACATAGGCTACTTTTGGGCGTGATATAACCGAGTCCCACGCGGGGCAAAGCCGCGGGAAACAGCTAGTATTATCATAAATGAAGGGGCTCAAACAAACAAATAAAATCTACAGCTTTATATTTGTATACATTCTAAAATATTCAACTACTACACTTTGATTTTCAGGTCGTAGTCCTTCCTCTCATTGCCGGCTTTGGGTTAGTTTTCCAAGAAGCATTTGACGAGACAGGCTTATCGGCAACTCAAGGAACACTTATAATCACACTGAACCATGGAATCGGCATGCTTATATCATTTTTCACAGGACCTGTACTCCAAAGATTTGGATACAGAAAAGTTTCAGTGTTTGGAGCCATTTTTATCTTCCTTGGCTTGGTAATGACAGCCGCTTCTTCAAACTTCTGGCTGTTTATATTTTCCTACAGTATTATTTGTTGTAAGTTGATAATATTAAATTTATTAATTACTAGCGACGCATGGGCATTAAAACCTTCCTCTTGAATCACTCTATCTATTAAAAAAACAGCATCAAAATCCGTTGCGTAGTTTTAAAGATTTAAGCATAGGTACATAGGGATATAGGGACAGAGAAAGCGACTTTATTTTATACTATGTAGTGATAGTGATACGAATTAAACTAGCTCACTAGGACTCGATTTTTTCCAAACCAAGCCTAAACAATCCATGATCTGTTTTCCGCGAATACGCTTTACTTTCTATTAATGCAGTTACAATTTTCGTGCGGTACCAGACATAAGCAATTAGTGTACTTACTCCTTATCTTCCTGTTTATGTCGTAAAAGGCGAATAGGGAACAAACAGAGGTAGAAGTATCTCAGAATATGTGACCAGCCGAAAAGATACAAGGAAACTAAGAAGTTTCCTTTTACCTATACTAGTGGCGAATCTACTGAATCAAGCAGGCGATAAAGATAATTATGTCGAATTTATCAAACTAAAGAAATCACATCGATGTTATGTCCTGTACGTCCTGTATTTATTTATCTATGTATTTGGTGGACAGTACTAGTATAGTATTCCGTAATCTGTGCCATATATAAACAAGTGAAATACGAACTATGAATTTTGATATACGAATAATAATGATATATGTAGTACAGTGAACAACAAACCATTTCTTTTTATTTCAGCCTTAGGTGTTGCTTCTGTTATGGCATCGTTCTCATTAGCGATAAATTCATTCTTCAAGGAGAAAAGGGCACGGGCCGTTGGCGCTGGGATGTCCATGACAGGATTAGGAGCTATATACATGCCTCTTCTGATGAGTACTCTCATGTATGCTTACGGCTGGCGTTACGCCGTACTCATCCTTGGCGCTATTTGCTTGCACTCTCTTGTAGCAGCTTGTTTACTTAGACCAGCAAAATGGTACTTAAGAAGTCCTCCAGTATCTGAAGAACTGGAACCTTTAAATAAAGACACTGGTGTAGAGCTTGTCAATGGAAGTTTTACAACATCTTCAAAAGTAACCGGTAAATATATTTTCCCGATTTCCTTAAATGATTTTAATTGTATATGATTACTTCAATTTAAGTTTTCAGACTAATTTTAAACTCAGTAATGTATTTTTAGGTTCAATAACACCTAAAATTGCAGAAAGTGTTGAAACTGATCCGGTGGCTGCTAAAAGTTTGTCAATGAGATCTCTAAACAGCAATATAAGTCTCGAAAAAAGGAACGCAATATCTCATCCCGATATACGCAAAAAATCATCAGATCCACCGCTTTCCGAAGCCAGATATAAATGGTGGGAATCTCAAGAGATAAATTTGGGAAGTTCAATAAATATTTTCAATGAAATAAAATCCGACATTAAAGAAAACCCACAAAACAAACCACTTGAAAAAATAAAGGAGAATACCACTTTACTTGATAAATTTATAAAATTTTTTGATCTGACCTTGCTTAATGATCCGATTTTTGTAAATATTTTGATTGGCCTCTCGGTCGCAGCATGTGTGGAAACAAACTTTTCATTGCTCCTTCCCATAATGCTGAAAGACATGTTGAAGTTTGAGACTTCTGAAATAGCTCAGATAATGGCTGTTATTGGATTTTCCGATACAATATTCAGATTTGTATCTCCATTTATCGGAGAATGGTGTAATAAACCACCAAGAATTATGTACATGGTTGGTTTACTATTAATAATTTTTACAAGAACAAGTAAGTATTAAATGTTTAAAATGATTTGATAAAGGTTTTTTGATCTTTTATGAGTTCAGAAGTTGGAAATCTATATAATTTCGATTAATCAAATCCATAACTATTGTCTTTTTTTGTTTTTGCAGTAATGCTCTTCACAACGTCCTATATCGGAATGATGTTTGTGGCCTTTCTGATGGGCATCACCAAAGGATTGAGGACAGTCTATATGAACATTATTATCCCTAGTCATGTACCAATAGACAGACTGCCATTTGCGTACAGCATACAGATGTTTGTCAATGGAATTACTATTATTGGACTTGGACCTCTACTAGGTAAAAATATATTTATTTATTTTATAACATTAGTTTAGGAAATAATGTCATTATGTTGGTTCTTCATATAAGCTTCATATCCGTATTCTTTTTTCATTAATTCAATGTGATTCTACTTCCATATTCTGCTTCATTATGTGATTCGTATACAAAGATATATATAATGTACAAAACCGTTTTATACAAAACAATTTGGTAACTCTAGGTACTTATCCTTCATATATATTTTTTAATAAATTCTTTGTTTTTATTATATTTTAAAAAGTTATATTATATTTTAAGTCTGTATAAAATTTAAGAACAGCTCTTTTGTTATTACAGTCCTTCCCAATCTTCCCATTCTTCATTCCCATTGTAAGTCAAAAACATAAAATAATTTTGCATTTTCAGGAAAAATCCGCGAAATATCTGGCTCATACCAAATACCAATTGTTGTACTCAATATAGTGACACTAGTAACAGTTATACTGTGGAGCTGCGAATTTATATACTTCAGGCTGAAGCAGAAAACCAACACAGAGAACCAAGACACAGAATAAAAGACAACTCTACAAGCTACTTTGTAGAATGTTTACATTTTGTTTATTTTTGTTAGCATTCTTATCAGATATATATTTTATTTGTTAAAAGTCTGGCTATTTTATTGTAAACCTACTTAGAAAAAGAGAAGGTTGAGAAACTTCTTTTTTAAAAGTCAGTTTATTCGTCGGAATATTATTTTATTTTCCAAATTCGTTGACTAGCTGCTCGCTCATAAATTTGCATATTTTATTTTTAAAATTGGCACTGACTTCAGATTTATTAAAATGTTTGATAATGAACCATACTTATATAAACATACAAACAACTAGCGACCCGCCCCGGCTTCGCACGGGTGCAATATAATACATAAAAACCTTCCTCTTGAATCACTCTATCTATAAAAAAACTGCATCAACATCCGTTGCGTAGTTTTAAAGATTTAAGCATACATACATACACTCATACAGGGACAGACAGCATAAAGCGATTTTGTTTCTTACTATTCCTTTTTAGAATTAAGTAAATTAAGCAATTATTAAAGACTAGCTGTTGCCCGCGGCTCCGCCCGCGTGTAGTTCGCTTTTCGCTTAACCTGTGGAAACTACAACTATCCAGACCTATAGTTAAATCTATAAGTAGTATCCTATTCTCGTGCCAATTTTATAAAGCCATTAGCCATTGCTACGATATCAAACTAAAAATATTAACATTCATACTATCACATCTTTTTCTCTAAAAGAGTAGACGCAGCCTAT
Source organism: Apomyelois bistriatella (assembly GCA_947044815.1). Lineage (NCBI taxonomy): Eukaryota > Metazoa > Arthropoda > Insecta > Lepidoptera > Pyralidae > Apomyelois > Apomyelois bistriatella. The sequence continues at coordinate 9,733,409 of OX345693.1, forward strand.
TACAGGGTCATTAGAACCTAACTCAATAAATAGTGTTATGTTAGTTAAATTAGACCTTACGACACGACCGTATGTTCCGTCGAACAACAACTGAACTGACTTGCTGGTTTGATTATTTTTTAAACCGAAGCCAAACCAACCAACTAATCAATTCAAATAGCTTACAATACAATACAACAAACGACCGATAAACAAACCAACCAATAGAACTAAATAAACAACCAAAATTTTTTTGAAATAATTAGAATTAATTGCTGGAAAAATTTCAATCTGCTATAATACCATATGAGAAAAAATTAACTTCAGCGCCATCTATTGATATTTTATGTAACTAAATTATACGCCCACACACATTCAATGTGTTAATTTTTTAAAATTTAATAGAGACTGCAGTGTGTTTTTGTCTTCATTGATATCGATAAAACAAAGTAGAAATTGTAGCTTTATCAATATTAAATACGTTTATGTAAACCGGATTCAACTCTGTAAAAGTTTTGAAACAGTGCTAGAAGTAAACTTCAATTGACCATAACTTCTTTTTCCCTTAACCGATTTTGACGAAACAAAGTTTTGACAAAACTGTTGAACGTATATGTAATCCACCTGTGAAAACCGCGTTCGAATCTGTTGAGTAGTTTTGAAGTTATAACGTACCAGACATACAGAAAGACAAAAATTCCAAAAATTGTTTTTTTTGGTTTCTGTTACACGTCTTTCTTTAATCGCCCCGTATCAGTTTTTTAGAAAAATATTTAATGTACAGACATTCAATTTTTACTGTCCGATTATATGTAAAGATAGATAGATAAGTACAAAATCCATATCCATACTAATACTATAAATGCGAAAGTCTGTCTGTCTGTAACCTCTTCACGGCTAAACTGCTGGACCGATTGTGATGAAATTTGGTAGGGATGTAGTTAACGACCTGAGGTCAAACATAAACTTTTGGGCGCGATATAACCGATTCCCACGCGGGGCGGAGCCGCGGGGAACAGCTAGTACTTATATATTAACGGACTTAACGCTAAGAGCGTTCTCTACCAGTCAACCATTTGATTAATCTTCTTTTTCAATGTCGTCAATGACAAACTATTAGTTATGATTTGTAAGGGGTTGCGATATCGTTTATCCTGAAATAAATTTGCAAATGAATTTATTTGTTTCTTTTCAAAATTATAAAAAAAAGTAAGAAAATAATTCTAGAAAACAAATAAAACACGAAATCATAAAATTATTGTTTGTGACAGGATTCGATCCAGGTACTTTCTTGAAACATTTCTTTACTAAAGTATTAAAAAATTCTTAAAAATTAATACAAAACGAAAAAAAAGTAAATAAAAAAAAGTAAGTAAAAAAAGCAAGTAAAAGAAAGTAAGTAAAAAAAAAGTCATCTATAGCAGGATTCGAACCCTCGACTTAAAAATATGATCTACGACCTCTACCGATAGGCCAACATACGTTGCTAGAGATTGGCGAAATTTCAAATGGGATTTGTCTATAGGTACGCAAATTCGCGCCATCTATTGAGATTTTATGTTACTAAATTTACGATCAAATTCAATGTGTTATTTTATTAAAATTAATAGGTGCAGTGCGTGTTTTCGTCTTTATTGATATGGATAATAAAAAGTAGAAATCCTAGCCTTATCTAAATTAAATTAAACGTAAGTAAACGCATTAAAAGTTTAGAAGCAGTGTTTGAAGTAAATTTTCAATCGACCATAACTTCTTTTTCCCTTAACCGATTTTGACGAAACAAAGTTTTGACAACGCTCCTAATCATATGTAATCCAACTGTGAAAACCGCGTTTAAATCCGTTGAGTATTTTCGAAGTTATAACGTACCAGACAGACATACATACATACATACATACATACAGACAGACAAAAATTCCAAAAACTGTTTTTTTGGTTTCTGTTACTCCTTTTTAATCGCACTCAATCAGTTTTTTTGAAAAATATTAAATGTACAGACACTCGCATTTTAGTGTCTTATTATATGTATTGATTGAACAGCGTAATCGCAGACACATTAGTTTTTCCATTTATGTCGGTCACCGGTGGGCCGCTGGTTAAAGACTTCAATAAAACAAAACACGTCAAATAATCATTGCATTTATTTACATGACGGTATTTACATTTCTTATGAATATTTTGTTTAAAAATAAAAATTATTAAACATATGGCTAGAGACAATGTAAGAGATAAGGACACTAATGTGATATTGCTGAGCATTTGCCTGCAAGCACAGAACGTCATGGAAAAACTATGAAACTTTGGTTACAATGACATAAGGTATTTATTTAAATTCATATTAGAAAATAAAATAAAATATAAATACAATTTATTACAGTTGATCAAATTAAAAAGAAAACTACTTTTTATTCTTTTTAATTTGCTCGAATATCATTCTTAATTCTACTCACACAATCTAAAATATAACCTATTTAATAACTTGTTACACACGAATTGAGTCTTTATTTCATCACGTTTATCGTGTCTTTTACAATCTCATTACTAAGTTTATATTCCCTGGTTTTCATTGTTCATCACTTGTCACAATCTTTTTATTTAATGCACACTATTATCACATTTTCACTAAGAGTCACTATGATGTCTTGCAGTCGTGGTATCGATTGTATCCTGAAAATAAAAAAAAGAAATATATAGTTCACATTAATATGCAACTTCTGATGCTTGTAAGTATATATGAAAAGAGAATCGTATTTATAAGTATGTTGTGATTTAATTAAATGTAACTATGTTCTATTAACTTAATTAAAAATAATAAGAAGTTCCGTAAATTCCGTCCCGTAGTACCAAGTTGAAAAGATTATCATTTATTTAATTTTATTTATTTATTTTATTTATTCAGATAACAACTATCCACTGATCAACGATCATTATCTCTGCAAGGAAATTATTGTACGATGGCAAATTTCTTTTTTTAGGTAATACCTAGGGACTAAATTTAACTTATGTGTGTGATGCTATGCGTAAAGTACTATGTTCGGTTATTACAATAATTAAAATAATTTACATTCTTCTTCATCGGTCCTCTAATGCTGAGGATCGGGACCCCATGTATTATTAATATTTGCATACATGTAGGAAGGTATATTAATTATGTAAAATAAATAATAATATGTTCTGTTTTATACTGTGCAACGTTTTATACTAATTTATCATGTCAGACATTGCTGATAGTAAAAGAAATTCCCCCAAAGAAATTTACTGTTGTAAGTACTTACGTATATTGCTTTCTAACAAATTAACACTTGATAAGACCTTTGATAATCATATTTTCAATTACTATAGGTATTTCCAATGTTTAAAGTACGCCAAGGAAAATAATTTGTACAAATATCTATAATATTCTATATAAAATAAAAAATTCCGAATATCTAGTTGATAATATTTAGAAGTGAATGTTAATATAGAAATAAAAAGATCATTTGCACTAAATTGGATTAAAAAGCTAGAAGGAAATTGGAAAATTAGTAACGTAAATTAAAAGAACCTCGTCCTGGTTAGAGTAATGTGTCTGTTGGAAACCTTCTGGCAGGGCTGTGTTGCTTCGTTGCTCACGATTCTCCAAGTCATTTACTGAAAAAAAAAAAACATATTTGAGTTAAATAACAAAGGAATGTTTCTTTATAAAAAGCGGAAGGTCTGATTCACCTATACAGTAAACACGAAATCTGAAAACAAGGAGCTATAAAGCTGAAATTTGGCAGGTAAGTAATACATTCTCTTAAAACACACATTTTATAGAGGTTGAATGGAAGAAATCCCTCATAGGCATAAGCCCGTCATTGTATATTTGTAAAAAACTGTATAAATACATACTTTATAGTTGAAATTTCCACAGGAATATAAGCAGAGCCTTTAGCAGCCGCTAGTAAATAATAACCCAAATTTCTATACTGATTTTATAAATTTGATGTATTTTGACGTGACAACGTCTTAAATTAGGTTGCGGCTGGGAGTCACTTATGAAAAAGTGTAACGCTCGGTAACGTTACGATGCGCTCACAATGAGAGCGAGTGAGAGGCACGCGTCCCCTAAGAGCGAGAGAGACAGACTCAAAGTCGTTGTCACGTAAAACTTTCGCCCGTATACCGACTTTACAGGCAACCAATTTTTTTTTTTTCCTTTTATTATATCATAACGGAGCAACGGATTGACTTATTTTTTTTAGTATGGAAATAGTTGAATGGCTGAAAAGAAACATAAGCTCAACGAGGTCAAAGCCGCGGGCAACTAGTATTTCATAAAGTTTAGTGAGTATATAAGAAAACTTACTACTTTGATACCAGCTTTTTGAGAAACCATAGGAAGAATCTGACTTCATTGATTCTGTTTTCTCAACAGATGTGAATCCAGCAGACGGTCGATTTGAGAATCTGGGTGACTTAAATGGAAAGTCATCCGAAGCTGATGCTTCGTTTTCTCCACGTATCTTTTTGAATTCGAAGGAGTCTGGATCAAACCATTCCCTGGTTATATTTCGTGAATCTCGCCATGGTTTCGATGTGACAACATAAACCTTTTCTTTTGTCAAAGGTGATATTGACGTCTGAATTTTACCCCATGGAGCAGGCGTAGTTGTAGTTGTGCTCCTAAAAGTAGACGCCGCTGTATAAATATGCAATTTGTGGACCTCGTCTTGTTCTTCATTTTTATCATTATTATGTTTAGACTTAGGCCTTTCAATAGTATTATATTGCTTCCAAAGTTTGATAGATGAGTTACTTTGCTCATCAGTAACCGTATGTTGTATACTACTAGAGCCTTCATGATCATACAATTCAAAGTTATAATTATTCGTTGAAACGTAATTAGAAGGAATAGTCGTGGTAAAGAAATCATCTGGTATTTGTTTGGCATATTTTTCCACATCACGCGATTTTTGTGGTGTTCTGTGTCGTTTTGAATATTCTTGTGCAGTCCAGTCATCTATGGTATGCTGTAACTTAATTATATCAAATGGAGGTTCTTTAACATCATAAAGGTCATTTAAAATATCAGCCTCGTTTAAATGATCTGAATCATATGTTTCTGTAACGGTTGGTGTTGATTCTTCAGTATTAGTATAAATATCTGTATTAGTACTAATATAAGGACTTTCTGTATTAGTCGGTATTTTCCTAGCCTGATATTCATCTTCTTCCTTGAGGCTCCAATCTTGGCTTTCTTGTCCAAACTTCAAATTCAAACCACCCATTTCATTATTTGTTGTATATGGAACTATAATTTGTACTATTTTGGGCTTGTTATCAGCATATCCGTGAATATCCTGAGATATTGAACTTTGACTATATTCTACTTTAGTTTCGTCCCAACCACTAGTTGATGCAGTTTGCGGTGTTGGCGTTGACTGTATATCATCATAAATCTCGTAATCATTGCCACTGCTAGGTGTCGATAATACAAATGCAAAATTACCGTGAGTTTTATGTGGTGCACTTGGTTTAAGATATAAAAGAGGTGAGTCAATATTCTGTAAATTGTTCTCAGTCCGGTACTTATCTACATCTTCATCCTTTACACCTCTCAAATCTGCAAAAACTGGTCTATGGTTTGATGGCACTGTTATAGGTTTTAAATCAGTTGGGACGCCAGTATCATACAAATCATTTCCGCTGTCAACTCCGGTACTTTCAAAACTTGCATCGGATATTGATTTAGTTTCAGATACATGATCTTCAGAAGCTTGTGATGTAATATCTTTAACATCGTCTATTATAAAACCATTGGGTTCATTCCTATAAGATTTAGAGCGGTTCTGATTCCTTAAAGCATCTATGTCGATTACTGGCGATTGTACTATAGTTGCTGGATATTCAATAGAATGAGTGAACTCGGCAATAGGAACACTAGCTGAAATATCGACATTATGCGAAGTTTGCAGCATAGAATTAATTTTTTGAACGACATTTGGTTCAAATTTAGGCGAAGGTCTAAATGGACGTGCGTTAAAAATAGGAGGTAGAGGAGATACACTTAAATTTGGTAAAGCAACTGGCTGCAGAGTATGTATATTTCTTCCTCTATTCAAAGTAAATGGAGCCGGATTAGCTAGTGCCAATGTTCCATTTGGTATAGGATATTTTGTGTTGTCATTGGGCAAAACTTCCGTTTTTATTTTTGTTGATTCTGCCGCTGTAGCTGAGGGGATATTTAGTGAATTTAAGCTAGATAAAGGTTCTCCATAGGAATTTTTAAATACGGCAGGTGGTGAAACTTTTGGTAATTGTAATTCTGTAACGGGTTCTGAGCTTTGTAATTGACTGGGTTCATAATTTGATGTAATTGATGCATAAGTTGAAGATATATAAGAAGGAGGAGTTGTTGAATGAGCAACTGAATATGTATTGGTTGGTGGTCTATACGTTGAGCTTGCCTGAGAGTTATAAGACCCTGCATTGCTAAATAAAGAAGATTCGTGTGACGAAATAATACTAAATGATGAACTGGGTGTACCGTATGAACTGCTAGGTACGCCATAAGAGCTACTGGGTACCCCATAAGAGCTACTGGGTACCCCATAAGAGCTACTGGGTACCCCATAAGAGCTACTGGGTACCCCATATGAATTGCTTGGTACCCCATATGAACTACTAGGTACCCCGTATGAACTACTAGGTGCCCCATAGGAACTGCTAGGTGCCCCATATGAACTACTCGGTACCCCGTAGGAACTACTGGGTACTCCGTAAGAACTACTTGGGATGCCATACGAAGTACTCGGCAAGCCATAAGATGAACTCGGCGAGGAATATGAATTACTAGAAGCATGAGGAGTACTCAAAGAATTGTGAGATGAGACTGAAATAGTGTGTGTTGGACTGGGAGGTCCGTATGTTGAACTTGCAAGTCCAATAGAACTGCTTTGAAATGGTGCTGGTGGGCCATAGACTGCATGAGGAATACCAGGCAATAATTGTGGAGTTTTCGGAGTACTCAAAATAGGCTGGGGTAAATTCAGTGTATTAGGATAAGCAGTTGGACTTGGAGGTCCATACGTAGGATTAGGACTTTGGTATGTATTTTTAGCTCCTAAATTGTATCTAATCACTGGTATCCATGGCACAAGATTGCAAGGGTTACAGTCTTTTTTTATGGGTGCTACATTATTGGTAACGACGTGAGAGTTCGTGTCCTGGTAAGATTCTGGCGTAGAAAATAACCAGCCTGAGACCTTTTGAAATAATGATGGAGATGGGGTCGTTGTAAAAGGCTGAGGGGGAGGTACGAAGTTAAAATTATATTGTTTATAAAATGGTGCAGGGAACTTGAAATCAGAAGGAGGGACTGGTGGAGGGGGAGGTGGGTAATGGTATCCATTTTCTAAATTTTGCCTCTGCACTCTTCCTCCATGAAACGGTACAGGTTGTATGGGAGAGTGAGGCGGAGGCGGCGGCGGTTTGAGGAGTTCTCCAAATTGTGAAGCGCCATGCCCAGTCTTGTGTCCACTGTTATCGCCGCTGCATTTGGTGACCACGACGAAGAGAAGAACCGGGATTATCTGGAAATGGAGAATATTGTTTGGTCAGATATGTTAATGATATTATTAAAATAAAAAAACTTTTTATTGGAAATACACAAACAAATATAACATACACTAACATATACAATAACTTAAAAAAAAAATAAAAACGAAAGACTTAAATAATACTAAATAAAAATAAAAGAAAAAGTAAGTATATATATATTTTAGGTAAGTATTTTTGTTTTTCTTTTATTTTTATTTAGTATTATTTAAGTCTTAAAATAAATTAAATTAAACAAAATTAGAAATTTTTTATTGAATAAAAATTGACAACGGTCTTCAGTAGATAAAGTCATTATTTCTCTCTATATTTTAACGAATTATGTTAACGTTTTGGCAAGTAACAAGCTTTTAACGCCGCCACCGTTGACCTGAATTTGTTTATCAGCACGACTATCAGTCAGTCGCCTTAGATTGTCGATAAATAGCATTATTACCTAGTTGATTATACAAATAACCTTTTTAATACCTGTCGCGGTCCCATGAAACCGCGTAGCATTATGCATTATTTTGTTTCATCTGGTAGCTGATGAATTCATACGTAACTATCATGATAAAAGCCACGTTTTGTAGCAAAACATTATTTTGACAATAATATAAGGCAAACCATTAGTTTTAATTTGTCTTCGATAACGCATTTCATACGTTAGTAGATAATAAGTCTGATACAGATACAAATTTAGCAATTACCTAGAAATTATAGTGAAACACGTGGCGTGACATATCGGAGATATAGTGGCTGCTTCCCACGAACCCCCATTCTTTGCACTTTTCTCTTTTCTCATAATGATGGCTGCGATCGAATTATGCTGCCTTATGAATTATGTCCTACTTAATTTCAACATCTACATATCTATTATTAGGGAACCAATATTGATGAATACTTGCGATTCATGTAAAATTAAACAGGAAGTTTCAAGAAGTAAGGAAGAAACAGAGCGAGGGACAAAACAAGAACTGTCTCGTCTACATATGTCCAAACTTTTACTTAACTCAGCCACTGGTGTTAATAAGGTAGCAGTATTAAGTTCCAATTTGAAGGGTAAAAAATTCAGACAAGACTAGATTCGTTGCAAAAGTTTCTAGATTGCCAATTGGCAGCACATGACTGACACTCTTGAGTAAGGTATGTACTACAGCTCCTTTAGGCCCATTTTATGCGATCCGTATGCTTCATTGCCAACTTAATTGTATACAAAAAAAAATGTAATTATATTCTAGCTTAGAGTACCTAAGTGAGTATACGTATATTACCAAAATCTTTCTTACATAATTTAAGCAATAAGTACATCAAGTTATCTTACTCGTATCTTTATTATTTAAAGTTGGAGCACGCGCCCATCACTTGGCTTCGTTTTACCAAGTTAAATTCAGTTCTTGTACGCGCTCGAGTTTCGAAACTCAAGTACGCACCCACAATACAATTCGACGCATCATTTGAATAAATACGTGTAGAAAAGTGAAATTACAATTACGTAAACAATGTCGTCTTGCGAATTGCCATACTTATTGGCAATTAAATCATGCCCTCGTTGACCGATTTGGAAGCCGAAACAAGGACAAAGGCAATGAGGTAAACTATCCGGCGATGGTCTGGACGATGATTTCATTAGGACTGCGAGATCTGTATTAGCTTAGGTATTTAATGGTGCGAAGGCGGGTTTGAGGAGCTCGATAGCTTAGCGCGGCGCGCGTGTTCGTAACGTTAGCGCGTGTCAAGCAACGGCGAGTGCGCGGCCATGTTTGGATTGGTCGTCATCAGTGGCATTTCTATCTTAAGTTCCTCTGTGCTTCAGAAGGCACGTTAAGCCGTTATTGCCAACTGTTTCGGTAGATGGCAGTCGTAAGGCTATGTCAGACGTCTTTAGGCAGCCTGAAATATCCATTAATAGTTTTTTTTCGACTATGATGTGTCAGAGTAAAGACCAAAGCGGACTTCCAACTCCAAGAGTTCAGGTTGCTATGGCTTGAGCACCACCATTGGTTTCGCTTAAGTCGACCTGCAATCTGTAGTTACCGTATAAACCCGGTTGCGAGTTCTCGACTCCCAAAACCGCAAACGACTTTGAATATGCATGACGTGATGAATGAGGTGGTACATACATAGTTTTTCGACGAGAAAATACTTCTAATATGTAAGTACTTCTTATACTATGGGTTGCAGTTTTAACACCGGAAGTAAACTTTAATATGATAAGTACAATGAATAACATAACAACGTAGGGAACGCTCACTAATATTTAGGTGCGATGCATGCTTTTAATGAAAATTGTGCCTTAATACGGGATGGACTGGGGGGAGGGCCCATATTGCTTATACATGGTTGTTTGATTATGTTAAACGCTTTCTCAAGCTACATGATATTTTTCATGCTCTTGTCACTTTACATGAATTTTGACAACTAGAACCACTGTATACACGTACATTTGATATGCTTGTCTATTTTAAACATGTTCTGGTTCAGTATGGAAATAAGATATACACACATAGATATCAGTATATATGAATGATACCTATATATTTTTTTTATTCCTGATGCTACTCGGAAATTCATTATTTAAAAAAAAAACAAAAGACACGTTGCTGGCCATAGCTGAACAAAAAAAAATTTGTCTTCGCGCCATTTCCTAATTTTATGTTGCTGGCCTAAGCCAACAATGTAATAAAAAAAATTCATTGCTGGCCGCTAATGGAGGTTTTTTAATATACATATTTTCATACATTAGGTTTTTCAGTTTCACGCTAGCGCGCCTACCATAAATATTCCTATTTTAGCGCTAGTCACTTTTGTTATGGTGGTACTACTATATTCTGTGTAACATAGCTATGGTCCTTTTATTATATGAATTATATGTATATGGTAATTTAAAAAAAGTAACAAATCGAGCGCTGGCTTGTTGGCGCTAATGTAAAATTTGATATTACTTTGTTTCCTCACAAAAGGAAGAAAAGTATTGTACCTACAAACCTCGGCCGAAATAGCAATTTAAGTCCTCGTATATTTTAAGAGGCCTCGGCTTCTCCTCTACATAAAAATACATTTTTGACATTTTGAAAGTTTTTAGAACGAAATAAAAAGCAAACATCAATTTCTCAGATAACACCTGACAATGCTGAATAAAAACAACAGGAAGACACGACTGTAAAAAGTTGGTAATGACGAGATGTTTGGAGCTTTGTGTCCAGATCACGACGCCTTGACATCAAGATCGAAGTCACGACCAGTACATCTCAATCATGACAAGAAAGTCTACAAATCTTTACGCATTATCGTTATTGATTGATCTATTGTTGCTAAAAATCTTTGTCTTTGTTTTGTTGTATAATCACTCCATAAAAATATAATCGTGATTTATGCTGCTCAAAAGATATAGTTTGAAAAAACAGTTTGTTTGTTAGTTAAACACAAATAATACCTCTGAAAAGAATACAACTTTTTATTATGTAATAATTTTTTTATTAATACACGTACTTGAAAAAGCCCAAATATGTAGGTATTTTACTCATTGAGTCGGTGTTTGTAGCGTTATAAAGGACTCGTAGCTAACAATCAAAGCTAGAAAGATTATGAAAGTATTATTAAAAACACGTTTTTTAATTACGCATTTTACTGCGATAATTACACGGGATACTGTGCATAAAGAGGTTTTGTGTCGCAGTACCAATAGCACAGCGTCTAATGAGACGAAAAACATGTTGTTGGACACATGGCTGATAAATAAGGAAAAGATCTGCAAATAAAAGTTACCTATACATACAACCAGGGTATTCCATGTCGCAAATGCATATGAACTGGAATAAGATTGGAACTGGAGAAGATTCAGAAATAAATAAGTCTTGTGTCATATCATCTAAAGCATACAGCACCACAACGTAAAAAAGGTACCTACATGCAAAAACAAATCGGAAATAATCTGGCTAGATCATCATCTCACCCAGTTTTCACTTTCGCGTTTCGGCTACGATACCCAGCCTTATGTCACCGCAAGAAAGCATTGCGTTTTGTCGAGCAATTAAGTAAAAGTTGTTGGGAAGCGTGTGAACTCCAGCCCACAAGGCCGCCGCTCTTTGTTGACCTTTGGTCATAGTATTCATAGCGTAGGGCTTCGCCTTCACTAATGCACATGTATTGTGTAAAGCTTGCGGTTTACTTTCTTTGGGAGCATTGTACGATTTTACATTCATAATTTAATGCAGAAATAATAATAATTAAACAAATTGTATTTCAGTGTTTTAGTGGTTTTATTTTAATTTTAAATAAATTGCTACTTGGCATTAGTCAGTCCACCATTTGTAAAATTACTTAAATAGGTAAATTTGTACTTACCAAAAAGTTTTGATAATTATTTAAAATGTATAAAAATATGTACAAATTTTCTATAGGTACCACTAGTTTTTCTTTCTTTGTGTTTTGACATGTATGGGTCAATCTTAGAATTAAAAATAACTTGCGACACCGCGCGCGGATTCGAACTTCTTTGGGGTCAATACATACTTAAGTATATCAATTTAAACTACTGAGCATCATCGAATTGTAAAGCAGATGCATAAACTACGCAACAAGACCACAAAAGCATTACCACTGAAATGGTTGAAGTTGTAGTCTAGGTCATCAATATTACTTAAAATAAAATTAGTGTACTAATTTCATTCTCAACGAACGCGGTTAGCGGTAGGAAATAAACCTTACCGCATAATCTTTATAGAAATCAGAAGTTTTAGTTGTTCTGTGGCAAAGAGCCGTTTTAAAGGAATTGCTCTATGATCCATCAGAAGAAAATAGTGGTACGCCCTTTCATTAAAAGTAACAAATTCAATAACTGACAAAATTTGCAACTTTTATTATTTAATGGCGTAGCAGAAACACTTTTCCGCGTTTAGGAACAATCCTATTGAATGTCCGACGACACGTCCTTTGACCAACTCTACGTGTAATCACTATATAGTATAAAACAAAGTCGCTTTCTTTGTCCCTATATCCCTTTGTATGCTTAAATCTTTAAAACTACGCATTCGATTTTGATGCGGTTTTTTTAAATATAGATTGATTCAAGAGAAAGGTTTTTATGCCCATACGAAGCCGGGGCGGGTCACTAGTTACTAATAAATCACAAAAAATCGGGTAGAGATTCCCAGTTTCCTTGCTCTCTAACTTGATAATGTTTTGAAGTAAAGGTTTATAATTCTATAAGTTTACTGATGACTTATTTATGAAGCTTGAGAATAATTACATAAATTACTAGTAACGTTATAAATGTGAGTAAATCACCGGGGTATAAAGCTGGTAAACAATAACGTTTATTTTTAGTTTTTTAACTTTACACTATAAATAACATTTGAAAAAGACATCAAAAACCTGAATTTTATTAAGTAAATTATGCAAGGATTTCTACAATTTCGCATGTAAATTTTGCAATTATATTAGTATAATTTATAGCAGACTATAAATATCTATCTTTCATAATTTTAAAGATTTAAAACTGTTTCTGTCAATACCGTATGGTACGAATAAATAGCTAAAACAAGGTGCTCTGATTTCACGGTGTTATATTATAAATATAGAAAAATATTGCGTGAATGTTATTTCCATCCATTTTCGCTATCAATTCGAATAAATTGCACCTGTATTACTAGTAAATCATTGTTTTAAGCTCGCTACACACACAAGTCGAACCTGGAGGGTAGGCTATATTTTCATTTTTATATTAATTTTGAATTATGTATAATTTTCGGTATGTACTCACACGCTTGTTTCAAACCGATATATTGGTTCCATGCATATTGAATTCCATCGTTCCATCAAATTAAACTGCTAATTACAATAGTTTGCTTATCTCTCAGTATTCATACATTTTCGCATGCTCATTATAGCTAGAATACTTTCATAGTGTATTTATAAGTGACATGCATATTTAATTAAATTTGCCCATATATAGATAGGTAGTTAATTTTTCCATTCCCTGTGGAATTTAAGAACTATATTAAGTTATAAGCTACACTAACACTAACAGTTTTAGGTGTCGTTATGTTAATGTATCAATTTATATCTTGTTTTCGATAGAAATATTGAAAAGAAAACAGGAACTGACTTTATGAATGAATTACATAAGCGAAAACAAATATCAACTTTCGTTACTTGTGACAGATGGTCCATTTTATGAAGCGGTAATTAGTAAACCTAATGGTATATTATGACATTATCATTCTTTTGTCAGTCAGTGTACTACAAGACAAAGTCAACAATGGCGAATCTTTGTCGACACAAGCTCCGAATGGGATGGGAAAGGACAGTGAAAGCATTGTCGTGACGAGACAGTTGTGACGAGGATATCGTGTCACACCTATTAATCTTTAATCTATAAACAATAATAAAATCATCTACACAAACAAAAAAAAACACAATACACAATCACAACCACAAACACAAGAATTATGTACCTACCAAATTTCGTTAAAGAATTTTTTTTTTAATCTACGGGCCATTGTTTGCTAACTCTATAACGTACAGGTAGTGCTTCAATATAATTTTTTTTTTCACATAGTGTGCATGTCATTTAAATAGGAAATCTCGCGCGGTCTCTACACAGGCATTTTTTTTAAATCTATGCTGCATGAGATATGTATACCAGAAGATATGAAGCAAGTGGAGTTACCTTTACTATTATTTTCGGGTTTTATGTTTACTGCTGCAAAAACTAATTGGTTAGTTTAACTTAAATTAGCTTACATGACATTTTTATGCAAACTTTGCCTTTTTAATCTTTGGAATTGTATTTCTATTTTTTGGTTACCGTGATAGATAAATTGTCTCTCTATTTTTGATATCGTGCCTCTTAGCAAATTCTACATTTTAGTTTATGATAGAAACTAAAAAATATATTAACTTACCAAGAAGAAGTAGCAAGTGTTATAAAACATTGAAAGTTCACTTAGAACTAGATAAAATGAATTCATCCAGAATACTTGATTGCAAACAAACTTAGTACTGATTTTGTATTTTTTTTTACTTTTTGCTTTGAAAGTTGGTCTCTATTGCATTAGTTAATCAAGTCGACTAATACTAACACCATTAACCTGCTTGAAAAAAGAATAATGTTTATCAATGATCCTTAATTTTGTACAAAGAAATAACGTTCTAAGTACTAACTCTACTAAAAAGTACTAAGTACCACAGAATAGATAATAGTACTAATATGTAGGTACTAATTACTATAGTTTCTATGCAAAAGTCCTATATACCTATATTACGTATTCCTCTTGCATGCATAGAGTTTAAACAAGTGTTATATTATTACAAAAAGGGCTGGAGCACTTTCTAATTGAAATTCACGGAAATTACTCTGTTTAGTCAGTCGTTACAACTTTGTTATGCTGGCAATATGAATATTTATATCTTTACATCAGAATAGTACATTCACACTTAATGAACCACAGACTATACATAACATGATTGGTTTCTTACGAAGTAAAAAAAAAAGAAATATTAAACCCGAATAAACCTGTCTATTTCCTTTCCTAACACCTTGTTGATGTGCCGCTGTTTTACAAAATTTACGACAATTTTCCTTTTGTAAATTTACAGAAATATAATCAAAGTTACGACAGGACTTTTACTACTACTTACTACTACTAATATTTTCCCAAAGTTTTTAAAGTCCTAAACCCAAATTTTTGGAACATTTCCAGAACTATTTTCACAATTCCCATCATTACTTCCACTTCAGTTATGTAGGAAGGAAATGTACCTCAAAAGCCTTACTGTTCAGCTGTAATTATCTTGCTGATAATATTTGATTACTACTTTATACTAATAATAACTTCTGTTTGTATCAGATTGTACATATCTGAACTGACCTTGGCTGTGTCGATTTAAATATATTATTTCTACAATTTTGATAAATTCACACCTAATTAGATATAGCTCAAATAAAAACGATGTTTGTTTGTTTGTTATAACTTTATTATACCAAAAAAAAAGAAAGTAAATACAAAAGCATACAATTAAAAACAGAAGTACAATGGCAAACTTATCCCAGAAAGGGATCTCTTACAGTCAACCAGCGAGTCGGAGAGGAGACGCTTACGATACTAGTATAATCGCATAGATATGATGATCTTTTTATTTCATCAGAATTTGATTAATCATTCCTGAACGAATTCCAAACTAAGAAAGTTTTCTATAAGTAGTATTTTCTAATTTGTACGATACCACACACATTAATAAGCTCTATATGAACCGGAAATCGTGTGATCTTTTCAATGTAATTTATTTTCTACATACATTAACACACAATTTCTAAGCCGCAAGTAAAAAACCTTCATTAGTATGATGCCACACAAATCTATAGAATTACTCAATATCTGATTGTGATCCAATAAATAAACCTTTGATTTGATTGCTGGTACCAACGACCTCTACTTATTTGAAGACTTAGGAAATATCATTGAAGAATATATTTTTTTGTATGTACTTAATAAACATGGTCAAATTTATTCAATCTTTTACAACATATTTGTGTATATACAATAAACTTTTAAAAGAATTTAAAATTAAGTTAATTAAATTTCTAATTCTAATTAAAGTTTAAAATTTAGTTTTTTAAACTGTTGCATAGCTTTTATCGCGGGCATTGAGTGCGGCGACCGAATAAAGAAATTAAACCTAAAAAAATTAAACCTAATGTTATCTGTCTGTATGTATGATCACGCTTATCTTAATAAAGTACTGAACCGATTTGCTTAAAACTTTCACCAATTGTTTTGTTTTAACTCGGAAGAACATAACGGGATTCCCCGGGAATCCCGTTTCCGTGGGAAATTTCCAACTATTCGACAAACTTTGCATAAAAGAAAACGGGGATTCTCATCTCCGTTTTCTCAGAATTTCAAAGAAAATGGAGTCTTGTGGGCGAACATTGAGACCAGAACCATATTTTAATTAATCTATTAAATCCAATCCGATACTTAATATTGTGTCATCGTTTATTGATTATCAACGAACAGGTTTGACTGGCGCCACTTATGCAACTTTAATATTTAAAACATATTACAATACTAGCTGTTCCCCGCGGCTTCGCCCTGCGTGGGACTCGGTTATATCGCGCCCAAAAGTAGCCTATGTTTGACCTCAGGTCGTTAACTACATCCCTACCAAATTTCATCACAATCGGTCCAGCAGTTTAGCCGTGAAGAGGTGACAGACAGACAGACAGACAGACTTTCGCATTATATTATTAGTATGGAGTATGGAAGTATGGATATGGATAATTTAGAGCAGCTTATTTCAACTAAGAAAGTGCGAAATGGACCGTCCTGTTTCCTATTAGTTATGAAACTTATGAAGTTGCACAAAAGAAATTACTCTAGCGATAAATTAGCCAACATTGTACATCGAAGCTATAATAATTTATGGTGCAATTAGGTTTTTTTACCTATCGTAGGTATTACTTAAAAGCAAGAGTAGAATATTTGGACACAGTGCCCAAAAATTTGGTATCTGTAGTCTGCAGGTACCCCTATTATGAGATTGTATAAACGCAGACGCTAGCGATTAGGATTTTGTATGGAGTTTCTTAGCCTTGCTATCCGCTGTAAGGTCTGTCATACAAAATCGCTGACGCAGTGGCTAGCGCCTGCGTTTATAAAATCTCATACTAGGGGCACTGAATCATCTGTAATCGTCAAAAAGAGAAAAAGACTTTTGAACAAATAATTGAACAATTAAATACTCGTAAGTAAATGTGAAGAATGCCAATGGATGATGAATGTTTGTATTTGCTTGAATAAATTCTAACTATATTAATAATAAAAATTAACAAACGTTAAGCCTGCCCATAGATTAATACTTTCCGTCATAATTCAAAGATAGTAAGTTTTTTTTTAAATGAAACCAAGTCCGAAAATGTTTAATAACTGTAATTAAAATGGAGAAAATAAACAAACCCGTAAACCCATATGAAGACAACCAATACATTTAAGCGAAATGGTTATTTAGCTTAGTTTGAATAGTTTTATTGCAGCTTATCATTTTCTGAAATGCTTTGATTATAGTAAGCTTTCTTTTCTTTCATTTTCTATTGTGTTTATACAATTACTCTTTTAGGTACAAATATTTATTTGTATTTTTTTCCTTCTTGTTTTAAAGAAAAATAATTCTTTTTATAAAAAAATCTTGTGATGTCCCAACTTTAAGAATAATATTACCACCAAATACCATAGCTTTGTCAGGTTTAACAATCAGCAGTCAGTTGAAATTACATTAGCCAAAAGCACCCTATGTGGTCAATGTGTCTAGTTTAATGCTGAAGCTATTACAATAAGTATCATATACCTACAATAAAATTTCACTTTCTCTAAGTATTTACACAATAAACATTTACACTGGTAACAAAACTAATGGATAAACATTATAGAATCGTGCACGGTAGATTTTGTGTACGATTATCATCACCTAGGGTGAAAGGTCTATGGTGTTCCACAGATAAATAAAGTACTTACAGCAATATACGTCTCTATGGAAGCGTCAATAAAAAACTTTGCGCAATTTCCAAATGGTATTAAAATAATGTGACGGTTCATTAACCAAAATAAATGTATGGGAAATATCATTTCTTTATTTGCATTAATATTTTAACTCGGTTACCTGGGTAACCGAGCCACGTTCGTTTTTTGCAGAAAATCTTTATGTATGAAAATATGGGTAAGTGAATTTTCCTAGACATGGAACCTAGCTAGATTAACTTTTTGACTATGTTAGAACTTATGTTTAAAATTTCAAAGAAATCGTTAGCCGTGTTCGAAAACGTAAGTACAAATAAATTTATATATATAAATACATATGCATATTGTTTAGAACTGATATTTTTTTTGATATAGTAGGGTTTCCGCTTTCCCTACTTTGTTTGCTTTACATGTAAATTTATCTGATAGAGTTTGTAATTTACCTAGGTATACATATAATACCTACCTATAATAAAATTTGTATCAGTTATTTAAAAAAGTTGTGTTGTAATTGTACTTATATGAAATTTTGCTTCCCATAGCATGACGATAGACAAAACATTCAAACACTGTAAACATGGATTTAAGTCATAAAAAGTTGATTAAACATGCAGGATATGTACGTAAAACTGTTTTCAACAAGTAAAAGTGAACAATAAAAACTTAAATAGCAATAACACACACATAACAAACATATTAACCACCACATAACACAAAGACTAGAATTATATGAATTACATTGTATGTGTGAATAAGATTTTTGAAATGAGCACCTCCTAGTGTATCGCTTACTACGATGGGTGGGAATTGCGCTTTCACGGGCGCCGCAGGTTCCCACTCACACAGAGAACAATGATCTGAAAGGTTCAAGTGCACTGGCAGATTGTTTCTTCACTCTATTTGTCAGATGAGTGACGAAGTTTTTTTGCGGATTTTTGAGATGAAACTGATTAATTCGCGCTCAATTTCCCAAGACTTTTTGATTTTGACTATTTTTTACTTCCTGATTTTTTAGAAGGATTTAGTTGGCAGTCCAGCTTACGGCTCTATTAAGGTGAGGGCACGATTGAAGTACCCTTTTGATGCCCATGATACCTTAGGGCTTATAACTTCAGATTGCCATGTAGATAGTTTGATTGTTAACGCTCTGCAACTCAATGCACACATATAAAAATTCTGTAAATAAATAAAATAACCAAAAATAAAGGATAGTACAACAATCAACAGAGTATCAGACAAAAGAAAAATGTATTCAAATGGTCAGATACTTACATGAATATTTTATATAGTAAAACTTGTTTGATTAGAAAGAAAGTAAAACCATAGTTATAGCATACATTGTCACACCCAAACGTCGTCATAACAATACATTATACCATTATAGTGACCAATATCTAGATAACATTTGTATGCATGGAAATCGAAAGTGAATTACTTACTATTACGACGCGCGTTAAAACTGTAAAAAGTCAATGGACAATACAACGGATATGCAGACGCGCACGCAATGTACAGTCAACAAAGTCAATAAAAAGTAGGTCTGGATCTCTTAATTTAAATATACAACTATTTATATCAGATTTTAATCAGACTTGATGATTTACTCTTTTTCTGCTTATGGATTTGTAAAAGTATATCTTTCCGACTACCTTTTTGAGTGCCTCCATTAGGTACGTAGTCTGGTGATCGCTGGATTGTCGTTTGCCTACGGTCTTAGGTTCGAATCCTACAAAAAGTATATTTTCAATGAATTGTTTTTAATCTACCAAGACTAATTTGGATTAAATGGACTGATTGTGGCTAAAAATAAAGAAAGACTACTTCGGAAGACGTTATATTGAAAACACGACAAGAGTCCAAGAAGTGTGCAGGATAGGATAAAAGTTATGCTATCATGTATCCAGGTTACTGTATGTTTTTCTTTGAGTACATAAATCCATTTAATAGATATATATATACAGCTTTGTGCATCTATTTTTATTGTGATGACTGTACTTCTAAATAGCTTTGTAATAATTACACACATTTTAATCACATCTTACACGTAACAGTTATTAAAATATTCGCTATATCTTGTTATCATGTATTTTTTTCTTACGCAATGAAGCAATTGTTTAGGTACAGGTGAATTTGATTGATAGGAAGTTAAATGAACCTTTAAAGTTATGTAACTTAATATAGATGAAAGTACACAATTTCAGGGACATACCATTTATAAGTATGTTAGTTGATATTAATAAATACTCCTATTAATGTATATTTTTAGGTGAGATAGATAAATATATTTATATTCTTTAACTAATTTCATAGTTTATAATGTCTTCATAATTTACCATAAAATTTTCAATATGATACCTTCACCATTTTTTTGTCTAGAGTGGTCACTGTACTCGTATGTCTTGTTTCAATATATGTTGTGCTTGCCTAAACTATTAAAATTGTTTTAAATAACATAAAACTTTACTTAACCTGAGCTTTCGTATCCATTGATGCAGCGGTGAAATATTCATGGCATTACTAAAAATACGAAGAATTTCCGCAATAAAGTAATGTAGAGAATCCATGTTTAATTCGATAATTAAAATGTTTTATGTGGTCTTATCATGTTTCTTATAATGAGTGTTATAACGTTGCCCAGAGCATTTGTTATTTTAATTACAGTGGTTTTATCTCTACAATCTGATAAATAAACTCCAGATAGACCACCCATTCCTTTGATTTCCATTGAACATTTACATTTTATTGACAAAACAGATGAATGTTCTTAAACACCTGACCTTTTAAATCTACTAATAATTTATTAAATATTGCAATATTATTAATCATCATAAAAATATCATAAAAAGGACGAGAGGTGCCACTGTTTTAATGGGCAACCGGTATAGGGGAAAAGATTTTTTATCCATTTTATGACTACTTTTGTGTAATATAGAGGTATCAGTATACGCACTTTCTGTATCCATTTATATTGCTACAGAATTGAAATTAGTACCTACTTACTTTATTATAATGCCTAGAGCTATAATGTAGGTAGATAAAGTACACAAATTGCTTAAAAGTTGGAATATTATAAATTTATCTCCTTTGTAATTACTGCTTTATTTTGACTGACAACAAACTAAGATTAAAAAAAAAAATAACCAATTTGATGTTTTTTGTCTTTGTTATTTATTTTACTACTCTTATATTAAGTAATTTAACATCTAAATTGTTGTGTCATTGTAAATGTGCCGTGACTCTATATCCATTGAGCAATGACAGTCATGTCGTCGGTTTAAAACAAACAAGTTCTTTCTCAAATTTCTCTCGCCCGAGCATCATGGTGTCAAAAATACGAACATCATTCTACCTGGCATTTCTGAGAATCTCTGACATGTCCGATTTCGTGAAATGTACGTAATCTTAAGTAAGACCAACAAATGGATATAGAAATTTACCTAAAATAATATCATGATTACCTAATAAACGTCATTACCTAGTATACATACTTATATATTATTTAGGTAAATAACTAGCTGCGACTTAAGGAGTCATCTTTGGCATTTAAGTATTGTAAAACTTTCAACAAAATGCAGAATTTATTTATACGATTAGGTTAGCAGACACACAAAAGATCCATCCAGTAACTCTAAGCCCTATCTAATCAATATAGTTATAATCTAACAAACTATATTTCAGAAACTTAAACGATAGACAAATACTAATGTAAAGTTAAAAGCTTCACTTATTTTGACAATAGCGCGTAAAAGCTGACTACTGCATCATCTTCAATTTTCCTTGTAAGCTAAAAGCATTCTCTACCAGTGTAGAGAATGCTTTTAGCATTAAGACCGCCAATTGTATATCTGTCGCAAGTCGAGCAAAAAAAAGCTGCACGGCCGTACCATACTTTTCTTGATAAGTATTATTTATTTACTTGTGGAACTATAATATTTGTCTATATAACAAATGGTGACCACCTACCCCGACTATGGTAGGAAAATTATTATTTCTTTTTTTTAATCCACTTGTTGTTGGACAGAACATCCCAACAATTAAAATAAGTTTTCCCAAATATCAAAGTCGTAAAACAGGCTTCAAACGACCCTAACTTAAGTAGTGACAAATGTGGTCGGTAGCTGGGTGACATAAATTCTTCTATCCTTATACTTCCTTCAAGGATGATGTAAAAGTCCATTAAACTTATAGTCGTAAAGTTTGTGTTAGTTTTGAGATACTGCGGTTATCACCACTTTCCTCTAATGAAAAAAGCTTTTCTGTTTACCGTAGGAAGTGCTTTGTTTGAGATAGGCTCCGATGGTGACGCAGGTATGTTAAAATGGTGACTCTGACTCTTGCGTACCTTATACTTACTACATCGCTATATACCTAAGAATGTATTTAAAAAAAAATGTAATTTAAGCATTTATAGGACCTTTAAGAACCTGCCTGTTTACACAATAATATTAACGTGATAATTTCCGTACTTTAAAAATTAGGAATGCAATTTGTCTAAATTTTTTATACAACTGTCACGATGTTGCATTATACTATTAATACTTACTTAAACGAAAAACTCACATTTTAATTATAGTAAAATGGGATTTTTTTAATTAGACATATTATTGAGAATTCTGATTAAAATAATAATGTCTTAGGATATCCGGATTTAAGACCAAATTCGTTGATGTCTTTTGTATGGTAAAATTTGAAAATTAAAAGTACAAAATAAAAAGCTTTATATTTATTGATCCGGTATTTGGCTGGTTAGTTACACGAATGCATAATCATTCTATCGAGCTGCTTAGTATAGTAATTATCTGCTTATTATAATTTTTAAATTAGTAAACAAAATAAATAAAATTACTTTAATAATCTAAGTAAAATTACTAATAGTGCTCGCATTATTTGGATTGAAATTTTGACATACAATGTAAATATAAATTTTATCTGCCTTTTTTAAATACTCATGTTTTCATGTTTTTTTTTATTAATAATTCAGATCAAATAGCAACAGATACCAATATATACAAGAATACAGTTAGTTTGAATAAGCTGAATCTTATTTTATTATTAAACTCAGAATAGGATCAGTTAAATTGGAACTAGAACTTCGTTCACTATCAGGGGTTTTGACCACACAACCATCACTTCAAAAATTCATTATATTCGAACAATTCTATGGTAATAGACCATGATTATATGTTTCCTCTCAAACTAAATTGGAACTCCCACAATTTCTCCAGAGTCTTTCTCGGAATGCCTGATACATGAAGCAATCACAAAATTAGTATTGAATGATTTATAGCTAGGAATCGATGTGGTTGGAAAACGAAGGTGTTTTGTTGTAATTTTACTTATGGATGCACGTTGTCATCTCTGTATGTATATAGAATATTATTATTTATTCAAGTACAAATAGCACGAACCTATACTGCAAAGATAGGCTACGTAAATAATCTTCAGGCGCACGAGTGCCAAAGTGCCGGCTAGGAGTTTAAGCAGTCGCCATGGCCGAAACTGGTCGGAGATCATCATTGTCACAAAATAGATCAGCTTCTTTTAAGTAGCCGTGTGATTTTCTGTTCAGTTCAAAAACTTAAATTCTCTTTTTTCTTATGAACTTAATAAATGGTGTAAGGTAATCGACAGAGGTCTAAATATTCCTCCATGAAAAGTTGATTCCACTATCAATAGTATGTGGTGAAAATTAAATTCTATGCTTTTGCATTTACTTTTGTTTGAGAACAATAAAGTTATTATATATAAACAATAAATATATGTCATTGGTTGAAAGTAAACAAGCATCCAGTCACAAAAATGAAATGAAGTTTTCATTTTTTTAAGTAAAGTAACATTTTGAATTTGGGATGCAACCGGGAAAACGCTGAGACAATTATGATGATATAAGTCCTTTTTAAAATTTATATCCACCCTTAATTTAGCTCGAGTTGTGTTTAAATGAAATTTATATACTGAATACACAGATAAATTGTAGAGATACATGTTTTTATTTTTAAGAAAGTATTATGTATAAGTGTATGTAGTATTTGGGATTAATGTTTGACTGTAATATGTCATGGGCGCCACAGCTGGCCGAGGTCAGTAAGAAAGTATTTGCTGCGGCTGGCGCTATGAGAAGAATAAGGATTTTTTTGCCGATCAAGACCAAAATCACGCTTGCACAATCTTTGCTTCATCCTATTCTAGACTATGCTGACTCCTGCTGTTTAAACCTCACTGAGGAGCAACTAAATAAACTTGAGCGTCTTCAAAACTTCTGTATCAGATTTATATTCGGTTTACGTAAATATGATCACGTTTCCTCTTTTCGCTCTCAACTCAAGTGGCTCCCCATTAATTATCGTCGTAATTTACATATTCTCTCGCTTTTATATACAATCCTATTTATTCCTTTTTCTCCTGGTTATCTCAGAGAACGTTTCAGGTTTTTCGGTGAGGTTAATAGTCGTGAGTTGCGTAGTACTGTCTCCCTCCGTCTCGTTACCCCTGCACATGTTACCCAGTTCTATTCCGATTCCTTTACCGTTCAGGCTGTTCGTTTGTGGAATGCACTGCCTGTTGAAATTTGTAAGGCTCAGACAATATCATCCTTTAAAAATCAAGTAAAAAATCATCTCTCATTAGTAGAAGCTGGTCATTGATAGCAGTATTTTCATTCACTAGGTTCTATATTATATATACTGGTTAATTTTTATATAAATACTAGCTGTTCCCCGCGGCTTCGCTTCGCGTGGAACTCTGTTATATCGCGCCCAAAAGTAGCCTATGTTTGACCTCAGGTCGTTAACTACATCCCTACCAAATTTCATCACAATCGGTCCAACAGTTTAGCCGTGACTCTTCACGGCAGAGACAGACAGACAGACAGATAGACAGACAGACAGACAGACTTTCGCATTTATAATATTAGTAAGTATGGATTTATGTTTATGCATGTATGTACATGTATGTATATGCATTTATGTATGTATATGTATGTATATGTATTTATGTATGACTAGCTGTTGCCCGCGGCTCCGCCCGCGTGGGACTCGGTTATATCGCGCCCAAAAGTAGCCTATGTTTGACCTCAGGTCGTTAACTACATCCCTACCAAATTTCATCACAATCGGTCCGGCAGTTTAGCCGTGAAGAGGTGACAGACAGACAGACAGACAGACAGACAGACTTTCGCATTTATAATATTAGTATGGATTATTCGTGTATGTTTTTTTTTCATTCATAGATTATTATATTATTTATTTCATATTTTTTTCGGTACCGCCTACCACATTTTTTCCACGTTGTTCCTATCCACCCTAAGGTTGGCTGGAAGAAATTGCATCAGCGATAAGTCCGCTATGTACACATTGTTTGTATTTGTATTCAACATGTATAATTTGTATGATAATGGTACAATAAAGAGTATATCTATCTATCTATCTATCTATGTATTTAGTACAAAATTAAAAATTATAAAATACCATAAACATTGCTTTGTTAATCACATTTCTATTTGTGCTTTGCAGTTTGTATTTTGTATATATAAGGCTAAATAAAAAAATAATTATCACATTTAAAAAGTTACTACTTAAAGCATGAATGAAATGTTTAAAATAAACCTTACACTATATGTCTGCATGCATATCACACGCACAGCCAATTAAAAAAAATGTATAAGTCATAAAATTCTAATAAATAGAAGTAGATTGTTATCAACTCGACCTAAACTAAACTATACTTATATGGCACCATAAAAATACCTTATCACAAATATCTAATCACTTACTTTTTCCAAGTCGAGTAATAAAATGAAGCATTAATTGATTTAAATTTATTCAAGTAAGTAAACCTCTTCATAAGTTCAAAAAAAATCTTCCTCTATATAAAAAAGTTAGATATTTAATTTGCCGACAAAGAAAATATCACTTAAAATTTATGTATATAGTGCAAATTTTACAAAAAAATATAAATTATACGGCCCGATATAACGGGTGCGCTGTCACAGTTCAAAGCTCCTATTAAAGCTCGTGTGTATGTTTTCCGTCTATTTTTGTTTTCCCCCTCATTACGATTTTAAAGACAATATATATACTTTATTATTACTTTAAACTTTTAGATTAAGATCTCAAGAATTAATAGATTGAAATCTCTATTAATTATTTTATACTGGCACATAGAAAAATATTAGGATACGTAAATCTATTAATACAAAAGCTTAAATGGCCATTGGATTATAAAGTACCTATTTATCAACTTATATTTATAGCCTAATCAACAGCTACCGCGCATTCAGTAACCGTCAGCTCACAAAAGCTCGTAGTAAAGCTGATGAGGGGTATTACTCACCGGCGTGACGGCCATGTCTCCGCTTATCTGATACGAAGATCCCAATCGCTATAGATCATCACTCAACTTTCACATGCCGAATCATATCACAGACCGCTTAACTGATAACACAAGCACTGGTTGTATAGTTGTATACTGGCATTACGTGCGCACGCTTCGATTGAGGCAGATGAATAGTTGGTAAAGCACGAAAAAGTTCGGTTCCCACGTGAGAGAAATGCGCGTGCTTAACAATGGTATGGTGGAGGCTGCGCGCGCGTCGAAAGGTGAGCAAAAAGCGAATGAGCGCACAGCGCGCTGCACCTCGGCTAGGCAGGGGCGGGAGTCGGCGCCCGAGCTATACCTGCTGACCCATTTCAATCACCTAGTGAGGAATTTAACCCCCCGTATATAGGGTTGAACCTGTTTCAACACTTCACTTTAGGAGTGATATTTTTAATGGATATTAATAATACTATTGGATATTGGACATAAAAATCCATAGAGGAGAGAAAAGGATAGATAGATAGATATACTCTTTATTGTACCATTATCATACAAATTATACATGTTGATACAAATACAAATAATGTGTACAAAGGCGGACTTATCGCTAATGCAATTTCTTCCAGCCAACCTTAGGGTGGATAGGAACAACGTGGAAAAAATGAGGTTAAATTAAATTATCTTACACACCTGCCCAGTTGAATAGGTGACATCATAGAGCTAAATCGTATGTATACCGTTTAACTCTTTAGAACTTTGACCAATTGGTATGCTAACTAAGTTCTTAGTCTTACCATTGATCTAATTATTTCACAAATTGTTTGCGAAAATAAACTACACGATTGTTCATAACGATGGTGTCATTATAAAAAATGTCCGAAACGGAACTACTCCTATAGTTGTTATAACCGCAATTAGAACCGTATGAGTCCTTTTGGATGACCACAGCGATCACAACCATGATGTGACGTCACAGGAATGCCAACAATGGCCGGCTTATAAGAAAGGGATGTTTAGACTTTTTTTAATGGGTACAATGGCTGGTCAAGCAGGGATTTATCCGTAAATTAGAATGGAATCTACAATTTTTTTTTTATTTGTTGTGTTGGTGGTTAGCTGTTTCTTAGAAGTTACGAACAGGGTATTCGATTATTACTTTGGTGCAGTAAAAAATATATACTTATTAAATTTCAACTCATTTATGGTTTTTAAGTGGTCATATGTTTTTCATGTAGAATAAGTAACCGGTTAAAGAATTAACCCTTCTGCTCTCGTTAGTAGAGTGACTTCAGGGTTATAGGTCATTCGATTTAAAATGTGACGGGAATGGCGATGATTAGAAACAAATGATTAGAATCTTGCTTTTTTTAATTTATTACAAATACAAAGATATTTATTTATTTACTAAGAACCATATAACACCTTTACAGTTTACACCAGTACGATGTTACATGCAATTAAATTATTTATTTAGTAGAAAATTCAATTAGATTTCTCTAAATATAAATCGATATTCATTTCAAATTAATTATTAAAAATATTTTTGCTATACAAATTTAGTTTATTATGTATTAAAAATCGCGCTGGCAACATTGTTATTATAAAAATTATTCTGCACCAGGCGCCTCAAAACGTTTATACTACAAAACATACTGTTAGTAAAGTATGTAGAGTTTTCGCTTGAATAGACAAGTAAGTATAACTTACGGTTAGTTAAATAGTAACGTTACAGTGATTTACGTAAAGAAATTGCCTCGAACTTGAGTAAGGATCAGAAGCCATTACGATAATCGATATTTCACGTCGCATGGTGATAATGGTTGTTATGCTCTTCCGCATGTTACGGAAGGAACAGAACTAGTTGCGTATGCGCATATATTGACGGCTGTTATAGTTAGTTGCGTGCGAAATACTCGGTCATACATAATTTACCCTGAACTATTTCATGGACTGGTTTTGGTAGAGCAATTTGTCTTTGTTTTGGGTAGACACGTCAAAGAGGTAAGGAAAATTTCTGTATCACTTAAATAGTAGGTACCTAAGTAGATTATAATCTATGTACTATGGTTTTTGATTATATGGTACTGGTAATGAGATGAAAAGATCTGAATTTTTTTGAGACTGTCATTTTCTGAATTTTTAAGAATTAATACGATGGTAAAGCTATTTAAATAAATTTGTTTTATATGACTCATTTTACCTTACTACTTTTTTGTAGTAAGTACGATTATGAACTCGTTATTAATCTATATGAACAAACTTGCTTAATACTTTTTGTACAGGCATATCCTTGAATACAACCTGAATACAACAAACAAAGCTCCAGATTCAAAAGACATTTTGCAATGTGATAGATGCGATTACGAAATTCGTCGATATTCATTATTCCAAGTTGCACAGTATACAGCGAAATTGTAAAATTAAACCGATCACACACGCGTTTTATTTACAAAGCACAGGCTTTCCCGCGCTACCGATGCGGATCACGTCTGCGAGCTAACTTTTACCTGCAGATTCGGCTGATTTATTTTTATGTTCGGTAGTTTCATTGTTTTCTAGTGTTTATGGAGTAGCCTTGGCGCCTAGCAAGCAACTAGGATGATTGAATTACTGGCACTATGTAGATAAAATATCTCCTAGTTTTACAAGTAGACTTAACCCTTGAATAAATCCCTTTCAGTTAAACAAATTCTAATCATTATAATACTGTTATAATATTGTACGGTTTTTCTGTAAAAAGGGTTACGGAAATAAGGCGGCACTCGCTATATTGTGATAACCAGTACCTTTAAATCCAGATGTAGAGCGTACCTTGGGCTCTGCACTCTGCAGCGTAAACTAGGACTACAAGCGGATTATGATGAGACTGGATAATACGAAAGGTTGAAGAATGTTAATAAGTAGATATTAATGATTATAATTTTCTATGTATTTAATGTATCCCACAAGCTGAATTTGAATTCATTGTTTAAATTGGGTCATGAAATTTAGAATGAACAAAGAAATCTATCAAAAAATGCCCTAAAAGAATATTTTTTTAAATATTTTTCCTATTCAAATTTCAACAAAAGTGAAACAATGTTGTTAGTAGACGCTTTTTTAAAGCTTACTTAGATACAATTTTGTGTCTTTGTTCTTAATAAATATTTTTTACATCCACCCTAAGGTTGACTGGAAGAGATTGCATTAGTGATAAGTCCGCCTTTGTACCTAACCTAGTTTAAAATTTATGTATACAGTTGTTTGGTTTGTTTGTTAAAGAATTTCTATATTCTTTAGATTCTATTGTACAATCAATTCTTATTTCCATAGATATAAAAAAAAAATTCCTCGTGTTCTCTAGTTCTATGCTTATTTCAATGGCATACAAATCGGCAGATGAACGTCGCCAATAGAGCTATTTTGCTTAAAAAGTTTTGTTAGGTTCAGCTGTATTGCTTCCTTATTAACTTTTACGCCATTAGTGTAATGTCGTAGGATGTGTACGGAACATCAGGAAAACCTCTACAGTTGCGTCACTTCACTATGGAATCCGGGTCTAGAACATTGCCCTGGGAGCAAATTACTTATTGTGCAACGTGATCTCGTAGGCTTTGCACATCCATGAACGTGCTGATAGCAGACCTACTTTGCGGAGCCAAAGATTGGTATCATTTCATGAGGAGATTGTAGGTACTATTTGTGCCAAATTGTCGTTAACTGCTCGTTGCTACTGTTTTGGCATTTTGAGAACAATGTAGGTTTTATAACGAAATGTCCAACACGAAGTCAGATGGGATTAATAGTTTAGACTTTTTTGAGTCTAAACATATTAAATTTAAAAGACAAGTGAAAAGTGTCCTCCAATGAGTTCTTACAATTTTCGATCGGGGTATAAATATATTTAATGTATCAGATACATGAAATGTGTTTATACTTTACTTTATTGTACTGTGTTTTTAATATTCGAAGCATAAACGTTTGCACAGATGCAAGTGACCCGCTGAATCGATGATAAGATAAGTACCATGACGGCATTCTGAAAGTATAGTTTGATTTTCACCTTCGACTCGAAGATTTTAATATTACTAGCGACCCGCCCCGGCTTCGCATGGGCATAAAACCTTCCTCTTGAATCACTCTATCTATTTAAAAAAAACACATCAACATCCGTTGCCTAGTTTTAAAGATTTAAGCATACAAAGGGATATAGGGACAGAGAAAGTTACTTTATATAAAACCCAAAATTAGAAAAATGTTAACACATAACTCGACTAAAACTTGGTAAAAAGAAGTATATTGTTAGGAGAAGTATCCATACTTCCATACTTCCATACTAATATTATAAATGCGAAAGTCTGTCTGTCTGTCACCTCTTTACGGCTAAACTGCTGGACCGATTGTGATGAAATTTGGTAGGGATGTAGTTAAAGACCTGAGGTCAAACATAGGCCATATATGGGCGCGATATAACCAAGTCCCACGCGAGGCGAAGCCGCGGGGAACAGCTAGTGTTGTATAAGTGAGAAAATATTAAAATTAAAAAGTGTCAATACGGACAGTGCGTCCGAATAATATCGTGTCCGATTCGTCAGCAAGCCTCGTTGACACACATCAACGTTACGAACACACATGTGCCGCTAAACTATCGAGCTCATTCTCTAAAGTACTGTACTTTTCCGAAATTTCCTATGTGATCGTAGCATTCGTAGCCCAGACAAAAACTAGCAGGTAAAAAAATTGTTATGAGAGAACTCATTACTTTTTATGTAGCGCACTGTACATAACGTAAGTCATCATAATATTAGGTTACTTAATTAAATACCGAATTACGATCATTTGATCTTTAAGAAAGTCGTAAACTGTTGCGAATACCGCAGTTGATTGCAGTTGCAGAAGTTATTATATGCAATAAGTCAATAATTTGACCTCTTATTTACTGTAAGTATATGTTATGTTAAGTACTTACTTATTAACATTTAATTGCGCATAAGGAAGATAAACACAAATCTTATTGTCTTGTGAAATATCTATGACTTTTATCTTTAGGTAATTAAAGATATTTGTCACTATAACTTTCGTAATCATATGACTCTAGATTTGTAAAGTCAGGCAGGATGAGCCTAGGGCAAATAGTTGATGTACAATATGGTATAACTTAAAATCAATCAATTTTTATTAAAGAGACACGCAAGTGAAAGCTATACTTCTATAATATATCACACGCCGATAATGAATGGACAGTAAATTTACGGAGTCGCGATTATTACAAAAATAAAATAAAACATTTAAATCCATCCATACTGAGAAGCAAACAGGGTTTCGGCCCACGTAATGGAAAGTGTACCCTAGCCTTTGGACGTCTGTAATACTATTTTTGCTACAAATCTAAACCTATCTTAATTTAAATAGAAAATTGGCATCGAAGATTAAAAGAGATGCACAACCCAAAGACACAAAAAGGTACTTAAGTAGTTAGGAAAGTCAAAAACTGACCAATGTTATGTACCCATAAACCATTAAGAAGAGATAGGCAAGTACTAACTTAGTTTATAAATGCATAAGTGTTAAAAACAGTTTGTACATACATATAAACATACTAATAAAAAATATTAATTTATCAAGAATCAAAATATCTTTTCAAAAATACACTTCATAGTAAGTCAAATTATGAATTATTTTAAAATAAACAAGTTGCCACTCTATTCATTTTTTCATTTACGGAAGTAGCAATTATAAGCGTGTTCTCGGTAGCATTGAAACAATACGGCATCGGGAACGATCTCATACTCTTTTCCCTGAGTTGACTTAAGCTTACTCTTCATTTGCGTTAAAAACAAACCTTACCGCTAAACCATAAGGTTCGATATCCAAAGGCTGGAATTCCTGAGGTGCTAAGTGCATTCGGATGATTTGTCAGACAAATTTGACCTTGATTCCAAGGTATGGGAGCTGACTCTCCACGGCTATTGTGAGATTTCATTCACTTTTTACTAACTGTTGCGATACCATCAAGCTAAGGCGCCACTACTTTCCTGTGTATTAAATTTTTGTACTTAAGCCATTTACTAATAACATTTCCAACCTAACTAAGTATTATAAAATTTTTTTTATCGTTTATATAGAAGTTTGGTTTTGTATTCTACAATAATTTTTATTCTTCAAAGCGTTAAGATTATATGCCATGAGGTAATCACTTAAAACGTCGCTTTCTCTGTCCCTATGTCCCTTTGTATGGTTAAATCTTTAAACTACGCAACGGATTTTGATGCGGTTTTTTTAATAGATAAGAGTGATTCAAGAGGAAGGTTTTTATGCCCATGCGAAGCCTGGGCGGGTCGCTAGTAATTTATAAACCAAAACAACATTAAGTGTACTATAACAGATCAGCCTTCTATAGAATCGAGATAGATTACCTGTCCCTTATAAAATAAAAAACAAAAATGTCAAAAGAAACATAAAGTCTATCAAGGACATGCCAAAAACCCGAAGAAAATCAATTGCAGATTTCAGTTTAATTTCATGGTTTTCTCTGTAATATTTACTGTAATTGCTATATCATGTGTTTTCGTTAGCTTTGCTGCTTCACCATTGGCTGTAAAAACGTATCAAGTCCGTCGTATCAACGATTCTTCGTACCTTATCACCAGCTTTCCAGAGCAATACGAATATGACAATAGACAGGCCCGAATACTTGACTACAGTAATACAGAAAACGATGTTATGATACCTGGTGATAAAAAATTGTC
The DNA here is from genome assembly GCA_947044815.1 of Apomyelois bistriatella. Taxonomy (NCBI): domain Eukaryota; kingdom Metazoa; phylum Arthropoda; class Insecta; order Lepidoptera; family Pyralidae; genus Apomyelois; species Apomyelois bistriatella. Next base: position 9,766,512 of record OX345693.1, read on the forward strand.
ATCAATTGGTTTTATGAGTACAATATCAATAATTGAAAACCAACAACGTCCAAAGGTGTATTCAGCGTCAATGATAAACAAAGCTAGAGAAAACTATTTTAAACAATACTATTCAGCTTTGAAATCAAAAAGTGAGACTCGACCAACAACAGAAATACCTAGTTTATATAATTCCTTTAGTTTCGATAAACATAAAATCAAGCATAATCTTGATACAGCAAGGAGACTGGCTTTAATATTAAATGAAGAATTGCAAGATCTACAGGATGTGAGTCAGAAAAATATAGGATAATTAATAGTATATTTGAGTAATTTGATTGTAGATGTAGGTACATTTTTGTCGAGCATTAAAGATCCTCTGCGCAGTCTACACTTTCTTATGGTCTTTCCCTTTTTCTTCAACAACACGTGCTATTAATACTTAAGTCGTTTAAAGAACCAGAATATCGAACCTGAAACCATACGAGGTATTTCAGAGCTGTGCAGATAATACCAATAGCCTAGATAAAAGATTTTTCTACATTATTATGAAACAAGCCATCGCAACCGTCTATTATCTGTAGTGTAGTGCGGTGGGTTTTTCCGGCACCAAACTACTGAATGACACCCCTCCCTGTTAACTAGTCAATAAGGAAAAAAAACTAACATTTTTTCAATAATTAATTATATTCATATACCTCATAATAATTTGTTCATAGGTGCACCCCACACAAATAAAAAAACATTTGAATCACTTTAATAGATTAATTAAATAGGTTCATTTCCAAAATTCATAGCATAGGGTTTTTTCGTTCTAATATAGTCCAATATCAATTAGTACATGTATATGATGATGTACACACTGAAGTTGTCGGATTAAATAGTGAAGTAGATGGACAAGTGTAATTATATTGAATGTAAGATCCAGTTGAACTATCTAGCACACAGAAGAAATATGCTTGACAAGTTGTGTCCGTCGTATCAGCAAATCTTCCCGCCGCAGTGCAGGTGAACGTTGAAGTGGTGGTGCAGTTGTAGTCACTTTCGCAAAGAGTAGTATTTGGATTGAAATAGGTGCCATTAGGGCAGGTATAAGTTGTTTCGGTGTAGGAACCGTCGATTTCAACGCACTCTATGTAGGAAGAGCAATCTGTCGAACTTGAGTCCGCTATGTAACCATCGGCAGTACAAACAGTCGAAGTGGTGGTATTAGTGACGTTGCAGACATAATTAGTGGGTGCGGTACATGCGGCTAAAGCAGGGCTGAAGACAGAAGTCGTTGGGCACGTGTAGTTGTAGGCGATGTAGGTACCGGAGCTGCTGTTATAGGCGCATAGAGTGTAGTTCTGGCAGGTAGTATCGGAGGTGTCAGCGAAGCGCCCAGCAGCAGTGCAGGTGAATTGAGCGTGGGCTTGCCAAGCCGCACAGATCACCTTAAAATAAGAGTTAAAATATTAAAATCTTATTATTTTTTTACCCGACTATACGTTATACCTATTATCCAAATTTTATCAGATCATTTTTAGATTTGTACTCAAAGGATGAATAACTAGTAAGGGATATAAAAGGAGAGTACCTACTATATAGGCACGAATGGGTTCTTTGATGATATGATGATGATGATGATAGATAAACGATAATAAACATAAAAGATCAATCACTATAATAAAAAATCGACATACATGGAATAAAAATATATGTGACACTATGGTGTTTTGAGTGGTTTTTTTATGATATGAATTTCGAATTCTAAATAGTATATTAGTGATAGTGACATACTTAATGAAAACTCCTCTTTACGACGACGTGTGCAAAACTGCGGGTAAACGCCAGTACTACATAAGTGAATAGTTGGAAACCGGACCCTGAGCTCCGAAAAACCAGCTGATAAAATAACCAGGAATACGGTAAGAGAAAGAGAGACTATATATAGTTGGAATAATAACAATAAAAAAGTTATAGATAGGTATATTTTTCGTCCGTATGTCCTAACCACTAAACCTTTATTTTGTTACACGTAAAAGAACCTGTTATATGACAGTTTTTACTGATAATAACAACCTGTAATAGACGCATCCATACTAATATTATAAATGTAAAAGTCTGTCTGTCTGTCACCTCTTCACGGCTAAAATGCTGGACCGATTGGGATGAAATTTGGTATGGATATTGTTATGCACTAGGAGTCAAACATAGCCTACTTTCGGGCGCGATATAACCGAGGAGCACGCGGGCGGAGCCGCAGGCAACAGCTAGTGTGTTTATAATTTCAATAAAAAATGTCGTGTAGATTAATACCAGCGGATAGCGGATGATCCGCATATTTATGACAACAATCTTTCACCTTCCCTGTTGTTTGCTCGTCAAGTCGTCAATAACGTTAATTGAGGAAACGACACTTTCCAACATTAAATGTATGACTATATTAATATTGTGAATAAGGAACTAGTCTTAGAGTTGGTCATTCCAATTCTTAATTTTACTTAAGACTTTGATCCTTTGTGTATCTAATTCTACTCATACACGCGGCCTTTCAAAGATCGCATTAGCTATAGTCACAAGTGGTCACAATCATATGGTAGAAGCCGTGACAATAATAGCAAATACCTAGCAATAGATTAAGAAGTGCGTCCTGTTCGGGATTCTTGATTTTGTGCAAATAGCAAATCCATAAACCGGTGTGTATAGAATTTAGAATTATAATTTTTATTCTCTAGGTTTTGGAGGTAAATAAAGTTAAAAATTAAAAATGGCTTTATAATAACCTATATGTTAAATAAAAATATATTTTTTTGTTGTTTATTTTTATTTGGTAATATTCTAAATGTCCTAACTATACTTTAATAATGATTCAATTATAAAAGGGTAGTATTTAAACGCAAATCAATAAAGACAATTTTTGTATGCAAAAATAACCTAAATACATATCAAAATTACTGATTGCACAGCAAAATTTGTTTTGCTTCTGTCACCAAGTCTGACACTCGCTCGCTTCGCTCGCTCGCTCACTGTTAAGGTCACTGTATAACCATAACCTAACCTACCTTCTGTCACAAAGTCGTCTTTTGACCGTTAGTTGCTTCTGTCACCAAGTTTTTAATTTAATTTAAAGTAAAATAATTTATTTGATGTACAGAAATTGATGGGTGATTATTTATTTGATGTGCAATTAATAATATCCCATTATAAAATAATAACAATAATTAAAACTAACTTATATAAAAAATATTCTAATATAAAAATAAATAAAAACTAATTTAAATAAAAAATAGAATCCAAATCGCTGCCATCACCGGGTAAGGTACCCAAGAGGCTGGCGGCATTACCACGCTGTATGGCTAAACTTAGCCTTTGACCGAAATGCTCACCAGCCCTCGGATCTCCCGAGACATCGATTAGGCGTGCGGATATTTCTTTAAATATTTTTTTTGTTGTTTTATAATAACCTCATAATTATGTTAAATAAAATAATTTGAATTGATTTTTTTTTAATAATTATAAAATGTTTATTTGTAAAAAATAACTTAAACATAGTTTTCAAGAAGTTTAGGGACTTAATCCGCAATATCTAAATGACACTTGACCTTGATTTTATTTTTTACTCGTAAGGATTTAGAGAATTTTAATGAACTTTATTTATTTATAAGGATTCAGTATATACTTTTTGAGAGCAATTTTATAGGTACACTAGCTGTTCCCCGCAGCTTCGCCCCGCGTGGGATTCGATTATATCGCGCCCAAAAGTAGCCTATGTTTGACCTCAGGTCGTTAACTACATCCCTACCAAATTTCATCACAATCGGTCCAGCAGTTTAGCCGTGAAAAGGTGACAGACAGACAGACAGACATTTATAATATTAGTATGGATAATTATATCAAGTTACTTACAAGGATCAGTACGATGGCTATTTTGGACTCCATTTCGTCTTTCTAAATAAAAGATATGGCTCAGTCCCTTTTTATACGCGCTAAAGACAATTAGGCAGATTATTTCATTAGCATAATAATCTTCTTGTATCTTGTGTTATTGCAATAAAGAAAGCCATAACGATGATCATAAGATCATCGCTTTAATCCGTAAAATTTTATCTAATCTTAATCGTATCAATATAAAGTGCAGTAATGTTAACTTTTCCAAAAACAATCTAGAATTTATGCCTGTGAGATCATCATTGTTTGAATATTACTCATTTAGAATTGACTTTGAATATTATGATGAAATGCGCACGTTTAGTGAAGCGCAGCCAAAGAATTTCGAATCGCGCGCGGTCTCTCAGGCAAAATATATTTTTTTTATCTATGAGCGCAACAGATACTTTCTTATCTTTCCTAACTCGTATTTGCAAATAGCGAGATCGATGGAGTTAGATGTGTGTGTGTATATGTTGGTCTAACTCCATACTAATCAAGGAGATTCTCCTTTACGTACCTATTGATAAATGTATCATCTTTCAACCAAATTCAAGGGAATATATAAACATTTTTTTAACCTTATGAATTTTGTTATTAGGTATTATTTTTCTGTCCTTGGTGTGAATAAATTATTCCTTAGGAATAAGGCTATCATACATAATGCTATGTCCGCCATTTGTACATTATTTTTAATTTGTGCAATAAAGTTAAAATAAATAAAGCTGTAGAGGAGAGAGTAAAGATGAATCAACTAGGTACTTACAAAGGATTCTTAAGTAGATAAAAGTAAGTATAATACCTATACTCAAAGGTCGAAGGTAAATAAGGTACTCGCGTGAGTAGGTACAACTGGCGTTTGATTAGATTAGACACAAAGGAGTTGGCTTATTTCATAATTGATGAGATCGAACACCTAACCACATGAGTACTATCTAACTACAAGTTAAATTGTTCATTCATATGAATGCTTCCGTCTACTATAGAGCTGAGTTTTAATTGTTGTTATTTGTAAGTATTTGCCAACGAAGTCACTGTACCACAAATCGGTAAGATCAATCATATAAGTTAGCTGATAAATATATAAATTTCATAACAATTAAGTTGCAGAGATTGGCAACTTCATTGTTACAAGCTTTCACAAACTTTTATTCAACTTGCTCTATTAGTATGGGACAAATCTTGCAAGTAAAATTTGAGCCACCCCGTGTTTTGTGAAATTATGTTTGTATCGATACTTAGAATCCACGTATTTCTAGATCTTAATAGAGCTCTATTTCGTCGTTTAGTATTTTCTTTATGGCCTTGGCTTTCATAAAAGTATTATTTTATGAATAAATCCGTACTTATATAGAATGTGCTGAAGGTAGATACCTTCCTCCAGGACAGACAATTTCAGTAGGTACTGCATATTCACAAATAGGGAAACTTCTAACACCTACACTAAATCTTTGAGCTGTAACGTCATCGAAATATTCCATAATTTCAGACTTCCTTGATGGAAATGATTCAAACTTAAAATCGGGACTTTTTGGTTATCATTATCATCAATGTTAATGCTCTTATTTACATGATAGTGATGTAAGCAGCATTTTCCCACAACGATAATTCCAAAGAATTCAGGTGAAGCTGAACAGCATGACATTGTTATCTCTTTTATCTTGTACTGAACAAAAATTAGGGATGCGCTGATGTCGATGTTCTATCGGTCATTTATTTATTCATTTAAAGGTAGGTACAATTATAAAAATCTTAATGTTTGGCTCATAAATCTGTGTTTATAATCCTACAGCTTTGCTAGATCACTAAAATCATCTAAATCTGTTTCTCACTTAGATTTCATAAAGTCAATCGTCTAAGAAATTTTCACCGTCATCCATCGCCGTATCTGAAGGATACGATCGTACAGATATTATTAAGTTCTAATCAAGTATTCTTTCAATCATTGTTATGCTTATGTTATCTTGATCACAATACTATCAAGGTCTTTTGAGATACATCGATCGATAACAACTGCATCAAATTTATTTTTCGTCTACTAAAATAAGATCACAAATCCCTTCAAATGAAATAGTTTTCATATCCCAAACTTCTTAACTTCACTATTCAGTATTTTAACTAAGCTAAAATTTTGCATTAGGTACAATAGGTAGATTGCAGTACCTATTAATCGTTTTGATATTTTCAATATAAGTATGTTGTACTTTTATGGTAAAAATCATTTCACCCATTTCACTAATGCCTCTCGATGTAAATAACAACAGTTAAACAGATAATGTTGTTTTCTTTGTTTAGTTTTTTTAGTAGCTACCAAAGAGTACACAGGAGTACCTATACAAGTATGCCGTCCATATGAAAAAAATAATAACCCAGATTTCAGATTTCGTACACACAGATTTAACAAACTGTTTGATATCAAACAGTTCCTGTATCTGTATCCACCTGAACCCGAACTCGAAAAGTAAGCACAACTATCATTCGCTTTATATCGATAGCGACATTTCTACACACTACTCTCTACGACTCTATTTGATGATTTCTCAAACGGAACACCTTTGTTTTTGAGACGCAAACAACCATATAATGAAACATTTTGCATGTTGATACCTACATTCGTAGTTTCGTTTTATAAAACGTTCAGGGGACAGTTTAATTCTACGATACAACTTATCACCAGTGCAGTGTTTAGCCGTAGGAAGTTATCGTTTGTGTGATTTTGAAATTTAGATTCAAAATGGAGAAAGTTATAATGTTTCTATCATTAATAGTAAGTTTTTCTTTATTACTATTGCTCTTTGATTTACATTACCTTAGCTACTTGAATTCATAGTTGTGACATTTCTAAATTTTATCTGGGATCCCTTCGATTTAGATAATATCAGTAGAATATTATTATTTCTACTATGAAAAATATAGAGTTGGTTCTTACCTTCGATAAGTATTAACTTTGTACTATCCTTAATTGCGAATAAAACTAATGAAAGGCTTTTCAAGACGGGCTTTAAAAGCACTTCTAGGTTATTTAAAACAAGAACGATATTATCTACGTTTAGGTATATGATGGTTGTTGTTAGCACGTGATATCAATAGTCCTAGGTAGGTACAAGAAAATCCCAAAAGTATTAGTTATAGCAAGGCTTAATTGTTCTTATCTTGTGGGTTGCAAGGTCTGTGATAAATAATACTTACCTAATTTATTAGTTTCAGTAGTACCTTTTATTTATTCTGTTGTAGTACTTACTAAATTATTATATTTTATTTTCAGGCACTCGCTAACTGCGCTACTAACACATGCATTTCTGAAGGAAAATTCATAGCTGACTATAGCTGCACCACCTACGCAGTTTGTGCCAAAAACGACACTGAGTTCATTTCGTATGTCATCCCCTGTCCATCAGGATTAACCGTAAGGTATAATGACATGGTTTGTTCCACCAGCGGTACCAAATGTGACTCCAACTTCACCTGTACAAGTCTAGGAAACTTCCCTGATCCTAGTGCAAACCCTTCCGTTTACATCTCTTGCGTTCAAGGATTGGGTGACATGTTGATAGCTTTATCAATAGAATGTCCTTTACCGACGGAATTTATTGCTGCATTAGGACTATGTGCAGAAAAACAGATTTTACAAACTACACCAGCTACAGTGTCATCTAGTGCAACTCCTATTGCAAATAATGTGAATGAACGCGCTGAGGTTTTAACAGGAATCCCTCCTACTTTTACTACACCTACTCAGGTAATAACTCCAAGATCGAATAGCTCTGGAAAGAACTTTGATGTTTCTTCGTACTCTATTATTTTAGCTTTCATAGTTTATAATACATTTACCCACCGATACCTGTAAATCGGTTATTATAACCTCTCTTGTATACCTACCTGTAAAATTAAAGTACTTACACTTAAAGTACCTTTTGTAGATAGGGTACTATTAATTTAATTTCCTTTATTATACCTACGTAAAATATATTTTCTATCAATATTTAGATTAAGTGTTTTGTACCTATTTTTGATAATTAAAATATTATTAACTCTAGAAGTGGAAGTTTTGTTTTGGTTATCTTCCTATACCATAAACAGAGTACTAACATAAAGCCATGCCGACTCCACCAGGGGCACCAGGACTGCCAGAGCCCAGGTTCCGTAAAAGTGCTGGCTCGACATCACAGTGGAGTATATTATATGCACGCTTAAAGGGTCTCAACTAGATTTGATTGATTAAGAAAAGTCCGTAGGAAGGACTACAAAATCGGTAAGAATAAATAAGATTAAAAATAAATACAAAAAACAAAACCGACGCTTATCTAACGTGAGATACTACAAAAGAGATAAAATGTTTGGAAATTATCAAAGGGTCTCATGTAGGGTCTCATTGTGCTACGAGACTTTTCCTGGGTTATTCTGGGTAAATTTAATTTAATATCTACTGTAGGTAGGTATTTGTAGAAAAAGGGGTAGTATTTAAACGCAAATCAATAAAAACAATTTTTGTATGCAAAAATAACCTAAATACATATCAAAATTACTGATTGCACAGCAAAATTTGTTTTGCTTCTGTCACCAAGTCTGACACTCGCTCGCTTCGCTCGCTCGCTCACTGTTAAGGTCACTGTATAACCATAACCTAACCTACCTTCTGTCACAAAGTCGTCTTTTGACCGTTAGTTGCTTCTGTCACCAAGATTTTAATTTAATTTAAAGTAAAATAATTTATTTGATATACAGAAATTGATGGGTGATTATTTATTTGATGTGCAATTAATAATATCCCTAGAAAAAGTGTCTCATGGGATGTAATAGATGATTTGGTTAGTTGGTGTGGTTTTGTAGTAGTGTGGACAGTAGGTAGGTACACTATTACCTATTAAGTAAATAAGTACCTGGGCAATAGAGCTTCGCTCGTTTTATGCAAAAAACCCTTATGCGTGAAAGTATGGGTAAAATGAATTTTCTCAGACATGTAACCTAGTTAGATTACCCATCTTTTTTTGAGTAGGTATGTACGAACTTATGTTTAAAATTTCAACAAGATCGTTAGCAATTTTCGAAAATGCGAGTACAAAAAAAATTATATACTGCTCGTTTAATAGTAAGTTTAGGATAAACCTACTTTTAAAAAAAAACCTGCTCTTAAAGTTGCAGGTTTTCTGAAGCATAGCTCGTACTCGTAACCTTCGTACTTCGATTTTATGCGCTCCTACAGCATGCCATTTATCGCTCCTTTATAATTTTTACAGCTAAGGTCTATTCTAATGTTGGGGATCATCAAAAACGACAGTAGCCCTCACTAAGAGCCCCCTCAATCAGTGCCGTAAAGAGCCTTTTAGCGACCTGTGCGAGCTTCTATAATTGCACCTTGTTTATTTTAGATAATACAAATTTTCTGCGCCCTAACGGAGTTCTATAACTGCGCCCTCTTATAGTCTTGCCTGGTCTGGTCATTTTTGCGTCCCCCCAAAATCTACGCCCTGGAGTTCTATAACTGCGCCTTCTTATAGTCTTGCCTGGTCTGGTCATTTTTGCGCCCCCTAAAATCTACGCCTGTGCCTGGGCACCGGTGGCACCGCCCTATTTACGGCACTGCCCTCAATGGCTTCGTCATGGAAGTAATCACATGGTATCGTAGACATGGTAAGTAGCTGAGGGACACAGATTAGGGAGGAGATACTATACTTGCTGAGGGAAATAGGTAGTACTTACCTTCTTATTTATTGCAAACTTCATTATTTTACAACTAAATAATATTGTCTATCACTCCGAATAGAGAAAGCATAGAGGTTTTTGGAGGAAAAGTAAACTGTCGCTATGTCTGCGCTGTATTTAATTTCCAAAACTTGGGTTTTTTCGAGTATTTGTGCGTAATATTGGTGGATTATTATTCGCAGTGTTCGGGAACAAGCGTGAGTGTTGGGAAGTGGTACAGTGTCGATTACGTGACTTTTATCTTTGTCACCAAAACCTAAGTTATAGCTAAGTGAAATTTTTCCACCGCTTCACTTAGCCATCTGACTGACTCATCACTTAACTAGACTAGACTACTGACTTGACTTGACTAAAGTAGGACTGAAGAAGATTTATAAAATGAAGAGAGGCCTTAAAGGACTAGCCATGGCCGTTAAAAGTATTTAAAAAAAAAAAGAGAAAGCATAGCATATATTGCTCACTTGTTTTGGGATCACTTGTAGAGGTCATGTAAGCCCCGAGCTCTTTGGTTCATTTCATTTCAAGGTGGTCTTCATTTTTCTTAGCAAGCCATGTTGTAATGCGCCATTTCGCTTACTCACTCATTATAGTCACTATAATCGTGGCTGCTTAAATAGATCATGGTATTCTGAGTATTTGACTTTCATCTTTCACTGTCACTATGGTGTAGGTTGAACTCAAACTGTCAAAGTCAAAACAAAAAACATTTTTTAAATTCTTCTATATTTGAGGTTATGAAATGCAAGCAAGATTTAAAATAAATGTTATGATAAGTTCAATATTCACATAAATGAATTTAATTTAGGAATAAAACAACTAACTGAACTTTGAAGTGGTTTTCTGCAATACACTATGTATACCAATGTCATAATACCTAGGTAATTTTTGTTCGCAACTTTTCTATTGAACCTTCGAAAATTTATTGAAATGTATCTATAATAAAACGAGACAGATTTTTGTTTCATTGATTATTTGTTTTAGTTTTTATTGACATTTATTGTTGTTGACGACACCATACATATTGTAATATTCTATTTCTCACACTTTCAGACATTGGAAAAGATTAGCTTCATTATGTCGTTCAATAACTACAATAGAGGGACAGACGCTGCCACAGACCGGCAAATCTAGTGACGGGATCTCCCCACCACCTCGGATTCCCAGAGGACCCACAGACATCCTCCAGGCATTGGCTGCTACTATTGGTCCTGATCCCACTGCAGCACATTACAAGTTGGTATAAATTTTATTTCAGACTATGATTTTTTAGCATAACTAGTCTATATATAATCTGAAGAAGAATAAGAATCTTATTAATTTAATGTTTAAATTAGGTTATTACTTTAGTGATTCCATCGCTTTTGTTGTGAATATACAAAGTTTGATTGCTATCTAGGAATCTGAAGATTCCAGCAAACATGGATTTTTAATGACAAACTTGATATTTATTTCAGGTACCATGATGATCCGTATTTGATCCCACTGTCAAACTACCGCAAAAGAGCCTATGCTCTTTCTTCAGAAGCTGGACGTAAAGCTGCGGCGTGGGTCAGAGATGAACATGCTGATCTGTTTACAACTCGAGAGTGGGACCCTCCAGGCAAAATGAAAACACCATATTTTAATGCTGATCCCAAAATAGATGCTTTTGCACCTAAACCTATTTACACAGATGAGAGTAAGGTTGGTAAGACACTACATCTAATCATAAGTTAGTAATAGGAACTACATCATAAGAAAGTTGTGTTAGTTTACACAATTTATAACTCAAGAATGGCTGAACTGATATGGCTGAAAATTAGTGGGGAGGTAGCTTAGAACCAGGAAAAGGGCAGGATGAAAGGTACCCTTTCATGCTGTTTTCGAGGGTAGTAGAAGCGGGCGAAGCCAAGAGCAAAAGCTAGTCATTTATCAATTAGATATAACACATACTATTAACAATGACATAATATACGGTTAGAATATTTACAGGTTACAGAAGAAGACTTAAAATACACAATAACCAATGCACTTCTAGAAGATTCTATGAAAGTATTCCAACTACTGGGTGGTGCTCAAGGTGTGAGTGAAGAGTTAAAGATAGCATTTCTTCAGCTCTTGTGCTTCTATAATGAAAAGGAACCTGATTCTATGGAGTGGCTTGAAGAAAGATGGTTTTCGGCTAATACTCGGGACCGGCAAGCTGCCACATGGAGGTAAGTTGTAGTTGATTGGCCTAAAAAGTTTTTAATTATTACAGTACAGACACAAGAAGTTAATAAAAGCTTACTATGCCTCCTGCAATTAAATGCAAAATCTATTATCCTTTAATTTTCACCTAGGTCACATGTCAGTTGGCTTATGCGGCAATAGTAAAAGAAAAAAATATTTATTTCAGAATTGGTGGGCTAGCTGACAAAATCTTTGAATCACTCGACCCCAAGACACCTGAAGCTTATTGTGCTATTATCCAAGGGATGGCTAAATATTATCAGGTTAATTTTGTTTAATAATTTTTTTATAAATACCGATTAAATTTTTTTAAATGATTATGAATATGTATTATAGTGTAATGTAACCAAACAAAATAAGTAAATGTTATATGTATAAAAAGTTAACTATATATTAACAGAAACGTTTAATGATAGTTCATTAACCCGTTGGCTTGCAGAATCCAGGCATAATATATAAATTATTGTTTGTGACAAATTTGTATGCAAACCAATTGAATACATTAATATTCATTATATATTTTTTTTTTATATTAGGCTGTTTTGCCACAGATTAGAAAATAATATCAACTATTTGATGCTGAGGAGTCTTCAGACAAATTGTTTAGAATAAAATTGTATTCTCTCAAGGCTGAACGCGCCCACATGCTGTGTCAAGAGGCCCGTGAGAAAGGCATCCAGCTGTCAAGCAGTGTGTACAACGCTTTACTAGGCTGCGTGGGGTTCCTTAAGGAGGGCACGCAGCTACGAGCTGATGCTCTCAAAGCTTTGCTGCAGGAAATGAATGAGCAGGTAACTATAAATATATGTACAAGCTCCGTTGCGACACTAGCACTATAGACAATTTCTACTAAGACGCACAACAGACTAAAAAGGTTAAACCCACATAAATACTACTAATATTAGCCTATTATGCAATTAAATTTAAAAAGAAATATATAAAGAGGTTTGGTGCTAAAAAAATTCGGAATTGCATACAAGACAACAAATTATACCCGGCACATAAGTTGGACACAAACGGGACGTGCGGGGGGCTGCACACGTTAAAATTTGTAAGAAAATCGGCTACTGCGCATTAAGGTAATTTCAGTATATGGCCAATTTATATGCCGCAAACTACCTATGCGAAGTTTCTATGGATTCGAGCTATATGTACAATCTTCAAGACATCGTCGGAGCCGCGGTTTCCCAGATAATTGATGCAAATAAATAACTAGCTTATTCATCCTATGAACACTCTCTTGATCATTTATTGATGTGGAGGATGGGAATGGCGGTTCAACACATGTATATGGTACAAGTACATTGGTGAATTAGTTATAACAAAAGTTTCACCCAGATCTGCAACAGACAACCTGTCAATTATAGATAGAGTAATTATGGCCGAGCCATCGTAGCCTTGCCAAAGTAATTGTAAACTCTCAATCCAGGGTATCTCCCCGGACGGAGAGACGCTAACAGCTTGCCTGCGATCAATATCGGCGTGGGGCGGAGGCCGGATGCTTCAGCAACTGGCGTTGCAAGTGTTAGCAGAGTTCAGACAGCTCGACATTCAGCCCGGACTCTCCGCATATTACTACCTATTGTGTTTGTTCTGCAAAGAACGTAAGTTATAACAATATCCATACTGTCCATACTAATATTATAAATGCGAAAGTCTGTCTGTCTGTCTGTCACCTCTTCACGGCTAAACTGCTGGACCGATTGTGATGAAATTTGGTAGGGATGTAGTTAACGACCTAAGGTCAAACATAGGCTACTTTTGGGCGCGATATAACCGAGTCCCACGCGGGGCGAAGCCGCGGGGAACAGCTAGTTATTAATAATTCTATTGTATTAGATTGTTTTAATACCACAGAGTCTGATTCTTACAGTGTCCCCTGATATACTTTTAAGTTAACTTCTGTACAAATATACTTAGGACAAATTATGGTGGTTGCTGTGCTGAAAAAAATGAACTTGGTCACAAACAAGACACAGAACAACCATTGATATGCATTCATTTTACTTTATAACTTCTTGCCATGTTTTTATGGGTGAATATTGATAATGCAAAATGCACCTTAAGTTTACGGTTCAAGAGTTCATTATTCCACTCGTCATGCATTGTACTTACAACTACCTGTAGACAACATGCAAATGAGGAAAGGTAAAGATTCCATCTCAATCGATAATTTTGGCTAATTAACTTATGACTGACAAAACTCGACCTTATTTATAATCTACATAAAGTCTTAAATGGTATTACAAAATTCAGGCGGCCCCCGCACCGACATACTCACCTGTATACTGAATGACCTGGAGAAGAGAGAAAACTTGGTGGCCACACAGCCAACAGACACACACTTTTTTATCACCGCTATGGGAGTGTGCAGTGATCATTTACAGGTAATATTATTAAATTATCCTTCTTTCAATCTAGAATGATTTAGGTATATTTTTTTTATCTATTTTAAGTAATGTGTCTTAATGTCAAAACAACTAGTTTATTTGTACATACATAATTTGTTAAATAAATTTTTTTTTTTTTCTACTATCAATTTTTTCCTAGATAACTAAGTGAACAATACCTTTATACTAATCAAACTTCAGTTTTACTTCATAGGTGTTGACAGGTATTTACAAATTATGTCATATTTTTGTAGGATATCACGCTGGCCGAACGATTGCACGCACTTCTAATGAAAGGAGACAATTATAAACTAGTCGGCGACGCGTATAAGGAAAGCATCTACTACAGACACTTGGTCACGGTTGCATGCAGGTATTTTAATTAATCCTATACATGACTACTACATTGTATATTAAAACCGCCAGACAAAGAAGCGCGTCCATTTTTAGTGTACTAATAGAGCCCCAATACTGAAACTTATTAACGCCATCTGTCGATCACTTGCGATACTGCAGTTTTAAATCTAATAACTATTTGATTATAGCACTATATCATTTTTGGTAAGATGACGGTACTTTAAAAAATGGTGTTTTAACAATTCACATTCTTTTTTCGTCAAAAATTAGCGGGATCTTAACTAAATTTATTTTTTTCTAGCTATGAACAAGAAAAATAACTAAATCTTTTTCTTAGACAATGGGACCACATGGTATTAGTAACTAAACTACATTGGTCATTGTCATTATTTCATGTAGGTGTCACTTCAATGGACCATGTACGTACATACACCCTGGTTTTAGTCCTTCGAAACCGCCTTTAGACCTCTAACGTGTTTCCTTTAACGACTACCAGATGGCAGCCGGGACAGACGGCTTAACGTGCCTTCCGACACTAAACCATCTTTATTATAGGAATAGGCCATTAAATTAATAAATTTATGACGAGTAGCTACTTATCGTATAAAAAAAGTCTGCTTAATAACCACTGGGTGACGATGTTATCTTATCAGATAATCAGGTAATTCAAGCCTGCCATATCGTAACCAATCTGGAAACTTCTTGACAATGTATACTTCCACCCGAACTTCGAACCCACCACCTCCGAGTCGTCAAAGCAAACAAAAGCCTTAACCAGTGGGACATGAGGGCAGTTTATACATCTGTACATTACCATGACCTTTCTATTATCTTGGGAAATAAAGTTTATTTTGTTGTGTAAATAAAGTTCATACCTACCTTGTGATTGAAAAATTAAAAATTACTATGTTTATAGGCACGCAACTTTCGAACGCACCACGGAATTACTGGATACATTAATTCCCAACATCTATGTACCTGAACCGTCCGTCATGGAGGAGGTGAGTTTAATTAGTCACCACTTTAAAAATATAAATCTTTATTGTCCCAACTTAACATAATGTATGTTGCTGAAAAGTGCAATCCCAAATGCCTAGACTGCTGTACAGTTGAGAATCCAGAAGCGGCCAATGATAGAGCAATCAACGTAACCACAGACTAGTCAAAACTAATTATTCAAACCAATTCGACTTCATAAGAAGGACAGATTGCTCGAAAAAATTTTGTACTTTACTTTCGAGGGCTGTAATAAAGCAACGGCCGAATAATATTGCGAGGCATAATTGAGGCCTTGCCAAGTGATATTAATGTAAATTATTAATTGAGGACGTTGATTGCGATTTCGGACGAGGCATGTATAGTATTTTTCTTACTCTTACGAGTATTACACGGTAGTAAAAAAAATATATATTGGCGATAACTAGACAGCGTTCGCTTTATTATTTTTTATATTTTAAAAATGCCCATTCTTATTTCAAACAAATTATTGTAAGCCTTAAATGAACCTTATGTGTATTATATGATATTTTTTTTATAATTTAAACAGATAATAAAAACGTTGGAAGTTGCGGGAGCAGGCGATAGACTGGCACAAGCGTGGTCACAGTTGGTGATCTTCGGGCATGCAAAACGAGCGCGTCTCGTCGACAAATTGTTGGCGGCCATGTGTAGCTGCTACCAGTATCAAGGTACCTCTAACTCACAATAATGAACTTTATGTTTATATTCATAAAGTCGAATAACAAAGTTATAACTAATTCAGTCTTAAGGTATGGTTTTCGGGCACGCCAAGCTAATGCGACTCATTGCTAAATTGTTGGCGGCCATGTGTAGCCGCTACCAGTATCAAGGTACCTCTAACACACAATATTTAATGAACTTTATGTTTATTTCCATAAAGTCGAATAACAAAGTAATAACAAATTCAGTCCCAACTTATGATTTTCGGCCACGCCAAGCGAGCGCGACTCGTTGACATATTGTTGGCGGCCATGTGTAGCTGCTATCAATACCAAGGTACTTCTAGCACGGGAAAATCTGCTCTTGTATATTAAAATAAAATGCAAATTACAAAGTACTAACAAAATCACTTACACACAACGACACAACTAATAACCAAGGTATATCTAGTGGAAAATATAATTATTTGTTTCTTTTTTCAGTCGGCTTTTGCAACATCCACAAAAAAGGAACTGGTTGGGGCATTTTAAAGCCCAATACCATACCGCTAATTTATTACCCTTTCTTCATAAAAATTCAAACAAATTTTGACTTAAAAATTTTATCTCTTTCTTTCTTATCGATATTCATTTTATTTCTATCTTCTGTCTATCTAATGCAGTATTGATGTAACAGTTCAGTCACTTCACAGATTATTTTTAACGTGAGGCTAAATTATGTTTGCATTTTAGCTTAACATACTGGATGGATTGTGTGAGGGCTGATATGTGTAAGAGAGGTGTGACGGATGAGACGAGAAGCACAGAAGTAAATGGAAAAGGTTGACATGCTGTGCCGACCCCACATAATAGTGGAACAAAAAATATTTTAGCTTAACAATATTTTTTTATTCTTTATAATAAAGTAAAGATGGAATAATGATCGTTTTGCTTTAGAGGATGAAGTAAAATTGAAGATGCGAGCCGCCGCTGCCGATATCCTCAAGTATGGTCAGCTGGCTGAGGAACGGGAAGACGCTAAGGATCTCAGGACACCGGTGCAGAAGTGAGTCTCTCTTTACTTGCATTTGCATTTCTTCCTCTCATCCTCTCTCTATGGCCAGCCCATTATTATTCCGTCGAGCGAATACTTTGGCTATCTCTAGAAGCTAAGTAGGAACGCCTCACGGATTTTTGATTTTGTTTAGTAGTTTAATTCCAGCCTCATACTGGACTAGCTTTCGCCCGCGGGTTTGGCTGTGCCCGCGTGAATTTCCCACAGGAACATTGCTTTAATACCTATGTCCTTCTCAATACTCCTATTCTTCTATGTGTATGCGAAATTTCAGGAAGGTTGAATTAGTAGATAGGGCGTGAAAGCGTAACAAACAAATAAATAAACAAACTCACTTTCGCATTTATAAAATTAGTTGGAATAACATTATTTGATCTTATATTATTACTAGCTGTTCCCCGCGGCTCCGCCCGCGTGGGACTCGGTTATATCGCGCCCAAAAGTAGCCTATGTTTGACCTCAGGTCATTAACTACATCCCTACCAAATTTCATCCCAATCGGTCCATCCGTTTAGCCGTGAAGAGGTGACAGACAGACAAACAGACAGACAGGCAGACAGACAGACAGACTTTCGCATTTATAATATTAGTATGGATTATAAATATACTCCCAGCTATTCACTAGGTTTTTAAAATTGGGGATTAGACTTGATAAGTCTACAGTATAATGCTAATGCTATACTTATATCATCTCTACATATTACTTATTCATCTGAACACGGTATGGATTCGAAGTTAAACTACGATGTCTTACCTTTTCTCTACTTTTCGAAGGGTTTTTTTATAACCTGCCGCCTGTCTACTATTAAACCTTGTGTACCACAATAAGTATAAGTTTATGGTGATATACTTTTCTATGTGGCCCACTATACAAATAAATTAAGATCTCCACTGTTCTTCATGTCACAATAAAATAAGCTCTATTATATAAGCCGGAAACTTCACTGCCTAACGCTATTTACATTTCTAATTATTCAATATCACAGGATGTCAGCTACATCGCTAACCAACATTATCCAGCTATGTTCGGATTCGCAAGATAAATCAGACCCAAGCTGGGAGAGCGTTATAGTAGCGCTTCAGAAACTTCGCGGATCAGAAGCTGTTGGAGTTCCCACTGATCCTCAGGTGTTGGTAGATGTTGCACAGAAGGCAGCCGGTGTTGGAAAAGCGGGTATTGCTGCGGTAAGTAAACTGTACAAGAAGTAATCTTTCCTCGCGTATAAAATCCGTAAAAAGTCTTATCCAGGCTGGGAAAGCGTCATAGTAGCGAATCAGAAGTGGTTGAAGTTCCTACCGATTCCCACGTGTTGCTAGAAGTTGTACAGCAGTCAGCCGGTGTTGGAAAAGCGGGTATTGCTGCGGTAAGTAAACTGTACAAGAAGAAATCTTTCATCGCGCCTTACATCCGTGAACAAGTCTAATCCAGGCTGGGAAAGCGTCATAGTAGCGAATCAGAAGTGATTGAAGTTCCTACCGATTCCAACGTGTTGGTAGACGTTGCACAGAAGGCAGCCGGTGTTGCAAAAGCGGGTATTGTTGTGGTTAGTAAACTGTTCAGGAATAAATCTGTCCTCGCGCCTTAGATCCATAAACAAGTCTAATCCAGGCTGGGAAAGCGTCATAGTAGTGAATCAGAAGTGGTTGAAGTTCCTACCGATTCCCACGTGTTGGTTAACATACAGAAGGTAGCCAGCGTTACTACACTACACTACTACTACAGCCGCTAGCATAGATTTTTTTTTGTAGGCTGGCCAGATTGAAACTAAAAAACCTAATGTATGAAAACGTGTATACTAGTAGTTCGCCGCAAACTTACACCACGCGATTATTCTTTGCGTTGTATTAGCTTTTTTTATTTTAATTATTAGCTTTTTATGTTAATTTATTTCTATGTCAATGGCCATTGAAGCTATTTCCGAGCATCAGGATGAAAAAAACTTTTCAGATTTATTATAATATGCGTATACATTATCTATTTAATTATTTACAACAGCCTTATTATTACATTTGCCTCTCTTCAAACATTCGAAGTTGGTACACATTTTATTAAACATTTACCCCCGTATTAAGAAACGTTTGTTAAGCCCATGTTAGCTAAAATGTGTTGCGTCTCTTTCTTTCACGTGAAGTGTCAGGTAAGAGAAAAAGAGACAAAATATATTTTAGTTAAAATGGGCTTAACAAATGTTTCTTAATACTTATAATAATTAGGCCTTAACTTTTTTAATACTTATCATAACTTGTGATAACGTTTACTAGGCGTCAGTAACATACTTGGCAGAGTGTGGCTTTGAAGAGGCGGCGTCGGCCAGCGTGCAAGTACTGGCGACGATGCTGAACCGGCCTGCCGAAGAGGTCCAGCAACTCCTCAAGGAAGACAGAACCACCCTCACTTCTACTTTACATCCGAGCGCGCTCTCCGTGGCAGAGGCGTACCATTTGTAAGTTTATAATGTTTTTTTATAGCCTTCTCAGAACAGTAACTGTAAGAGCTCTAAACGTAAACATCCATACTTCCATACTAATATTATAAATGCGAAAGTCTGTCTGTCTGTCTGTCTTTCTGTCTGTCTGTCTGTCTGTCACCTCTTCACGGCTAAACGGATGGACCGATTGTGATGAAATTTGGTAGGGATGTAGTTAACGACCTGAGGTCAAACATAGGCTACTTTTGGGCGCGATATAACCGAGTCCCACGCGGGCGGAGCCGCGGGGAACAGCTAGTTTGGCTATAAGAACATAAACAAAAAGTAATGTGCGGAGCGCGCAAAAAAATAAACAACCCCGAACCGATACGAAACGGAGCGGCGGGCACTGACGAAGCTCTAAGGTTAATTGTCCCACTGCTGGGCTCTTGTCTTATAATAATTAGTCGTCGAATATTGACTGTATAGGCTTTTTATCTTTTGCCCCGGGCTTATTATTAAATTAATCTTATTCGATAGGTGGTAGCGCAATCTATTAGCAGAACAGAGAATATATATTTTAAAAATTATATATTAATATGTTACACAATGTTAAACAATTAATTTTTAAAATATATGTATGTTGTGACACATTCAACCAGAAATCAAAGCAAATGCTTCAAATGGCGTGAAAGATTTCACAAGTGTCAATAATGCGCACGTGTCACTTCTGCTGTTGCAGAATGCAGACACTCCCTTTCAGATGGGCCGTATGCCTATTTGCCTACTAAATTGAGTACTTATCAATAAAAAAAACTTTAACCAAATTCATTTTGTTCCAGGGCGAAGACCGGTGTTTCCGCGCCAGAACGCGAAAATGACTCTTCTACCAGCTCCGACAGTGACAGTGAGTCGTCCGATGAAGACAAATAAAGCATTTTTAGTTGTAGTCCTGTGTAGTTAGTGTTACTATAGCCAATAAAGTATTTACAATTATTATTACTTGTTTTGCTAGCTTTTACTCGCATCTTTGCGGTATAATGAAATAATCAATGATAGATAATGGTCTATAGGCGTTTGCCCAGAGGGTTTACCGTGATCTATTTAAGCAGGCCTGAAACGACTGAGTAAGGGAGATGGCGCAATACATAACTTAAAGCGGCATCCCGCTTACTCGTTTTTGAATCGTATAAATAGTTATGTTAAGAGTTTGATTCAGAGGTCATGGATTTTAATCCCAGAGAAAGCATAGTTTGTTTAAGTTGTTTTAAGTCTAGAACATTAAAGGCTTGTCCGGCCTGGCAGAAAAATTCCGTGCTTCAAGGAGCCTTTGGTCTCGGCCATCTGGTGGTCATTAATGAAACCACGTCATAGGTGGTTTTGAAAAACTGTCAATGTAGTAGAAAACTATCATAAGCGGCGTCCTTTAAAGGCGTTGTTGCCATTATATCCAAACTATATTACATGTAAGACAATGTAAGTAAACTGTTATTATAAAAAAATCTACCTCTTATACATACTCGGATCAGGTGGGTGATTGTTTAATTTGTATGTAAAGTGCATGACTTTTACATTACCTATTTTTTCTCCGTTTTGAATGGTAAGATTCCACTTTTTTTTTAATTTTAAGTCTGACACGGAAAGGAAACAATCATGAATAGGTAAGATGTTTTGATTTGACTGATAAACCAACGTCAAAACGTCATACAGAGACAACCTTCTAAGATACGAAACCGGAACTATAATGTATTTTTATCGCTGACATTTGAATAGTTTTCAAGGGTTTTTCGCATACTTACTCTGAATCACATTATATCAATGAATAATATGTAATCATTAGCTAGCTTTAAGTACACAGTAAATTTGCATTATAGGAGTTGGGAGTTGTTATATTATCTTTATCCGAGCGAGTTTCCCGGTTGCATCCTCAGCTCACGCTTCAGAGCCCAGTTTCGCTTTGGTCCTATATAATAACACTGGTTATAACAGTGGAGCGACTTATTAGTTTTTCTTAGTTTTTATTCGAGAGCATTAATATGTAAAACCGTCAGTTTCTTAATGTTATAAGGCTTAAACTTGAATACAGTTGATACAGTTTTATACATATTTATGCTCGTTACTCTACATCTTCCAAATGTTTTATCACTATCACGTGAAGTTTAGTCTACACTGATGTATTTATTATCTGTGCAGGGCAAATAACTTCTTCGCGAATCATACTTATTTACAAATAGATACTTTCACTTAGTACACATCTCTCGCTTTCAGTCTGCCTAGATATTCAAAATCGCACATCCTCAATTTGTTTGTCTAGGTCAGTGTTTCCCAAATGTCATGGAGGAAAATAATCTCGGTTCTTCCTCAAAATGAAAAATGATATTTTTCTGATTACCCTGGGTTTTAGATGTTTATCTATATTTAAATGTATTTATTATAAAATATAGTATCGTTGAGTCCCAATAACACAAGACTCGAACTTACTCGTACTTTGGGGCTAACTCAAACTGTGTGATTTGTCCCTATATATTTATTTATATATTCCTTCTTATTTATTATATCGGCTGTGCTGATCCCTGTTTGCTGATCTAAGAATAGACCACTTCTTTCTCTTCCCATGGATGTCGTAAAAGGCAATAAAGTAACAAACAAAGGTCTGAACCTAATACCTGGAACTAACAAAAGTTGAACGTCAAGCTGGCGGCCGGTCATAAAGATGATATTTATTAATACATATAACAATCCATCTCTTATTTCTATGTTAACTAGCCAAGCCCAGGCTAAAAGATATTTGGCAAACACTGCTTTAAGTCACACACTTACAATTTCAATTCCTAACTGTTCTTGCTCATTACAAAAACAAATAAGTATTGTAAAAAGACCAATTGACAAAGCAATGACACGTTGAACCAGTGACATGGACTCAATTCTCCACATTGTGCTGGAGGTGTTAAAAATGATAATTGCTTCCGAAGTGAAGAGGCAATGATTTTCGCCGTTAGTTTATGTTCAGTTGCCTTGCGGTCAACCTTCACTGAGTGTGGTGAACATAATAAGATTAAAGTTCGTATGTCACGCGTGTGGTGAACAATATGGTGTCGAAGACAGTGGTTCACACTTTATTAGCCATTTTGGTGAGTATTTAATTGATGATTGATTTTGTTATTTTTTTTTCTGATAAAAAGAGGTTTATTGATTGATTTTCTTCAGAGAACCGTATGCCTAATTGCTTATGTAGACGTTTTACAGTGTATAAGCAAATACAAACTAAATAAGTACTGACAGTAGATTTTCATTCAATTTGTGAAATATATTAAGTATACCTACTACATCATTTGTCTGGGCAGTCTGAGGTCAGAAATATTTGTGTTCACGTCACTGACACGTTCTGTGTATCTTATCATTCATTCTTTATATCATTTTAATTTAAAAATTTATAGAGTTAGTAACGTGTTTTCTGTGTTTCCTAAACTTAAAATAAAATAAATAAATAATATATTTTTATAGGTAATCTATTGCCACTTCGCCGCCGCATACGGGACAAAGAGTTTTGACTGCGGTCCATATGGCTTCATATGTGAAAGCAGCTCCAAACTTCGGCTTTGCGAAGGAGAAAACCTTCTGGGCCCTGCCTTCCTTTGCCCTCCTGGCACGCGATGCAGCGAAGACTCCAACGATGTCTGCGAAAGTAACCACAACTACATAGACCCATCCTTGACAAGGAATATCAGGTGTCATAAAAACGAGCGGATTGCTGACCCTAACGTCCCAGGATGCAAAGGTTACATTTTGTGTATACCAAACAAAAACAGATTTCAGGGTATAAAATTCAAGTGCACAGGCAGTACTATATTCAACGGCTACACCCGTACTTGTTCCGCGCCAAGTGAATATAAATGTCCGGTACAAAATGTTTCAAAGCCGGCCCTGGAGTTGTTTGTAGAAGAGAATCGGAAGATTGAAAATGAGCCACATTATGGTAACGTGGCACAGCGGCCGAGACCTATAGAATGTAAGAACTACAAGTTCAGTGTGACGGATGACAACGGACCGGTGCGCGCGGCGTACTTCTGCCCGCCAAGGCCAATCAGAGGAGAGACTTCTGTGCGGTGTACCATCTTCTCCAGCAAATTCTGTATCACTCTAGAAAGAGATGACAGCGATCAATTCACACAAACATTCGGAGTTGCTTACAGGAAACCAAGACTTACTTCTTAAGTGTACTTACTTACTGGTTAGTTCTAATAAAGACTGAATAGGTGTTAAAAGGCATAAGATAGATATTGAGTACTTTTATATTGTTACATGTAGAATTATGTACTTACTATTATTTTACTCTTAATCCTAAATAATAAATATGTAAAAGTATTACCCACAATGTAGCTGTAGTAGATTTTATACACAAATAAAATCGGTTAAAAACTGAGTCATTGGAATATTAATTTTCACTATTTACATGTACACACAAATAAATTCAAATTTTTCGATTAAACATGACAAAATTACATGTTTTTGACCGAGCGAGCGAAGCGACCGAGAGTCTCCATTTCGAGACTGGCAAATTTTGCTTTTGTCCGGATGTCTGTCTGTCTGTTTGTTCCGGGCTAGAGGTCGCATTTCTGAACGGATCCTAATGAAACTTGGCACACGTGTTTCTTAATTTATTTGCAATTTTTTGTCGAGAGCTTTTTTTGATAGGAGGCAAAATGGGGGAAAAAAGGGGGAAAGTTTTCTGTGACGTTGTTTACGAACGGATCCTACTGAAACTTGGCACACGTGTTCCTTGATTTATTTGCAATTTTTTGTCGAGATCTTTTTTTTATTGGAGGGAAAATGGGGGAAAGAATGGGGAAAGTTTTCTGTGACGTTGTTTACGAACGGATCCTAATAAAACTTGGCACACGTACTTCTTGATTTTTTTTTGAATTTTTTGTCGAGACCTTTTTTTGATTGGGGGAAAATGGGGGCAAAAATGGGGGAAGTTTGCTATATATTGTTATATTGCTCATATCACTGGCCGCAAGATGTTTCTTTTACAAATTAATACCGCTATGGTTTCGTTTTCGGTCATAGATGTTTTATTTTAATTTTAATTTTTATATTTATTTTTATTTTATTTGTATATTTTTTTTTACTTTTATTTTTATTTTTATTTAACGGAATGGGAAATACCTATCTATAGAGGTTTGAAAAAAAAGAAAAGGGGGTTTACGGAGGTGGTTCGCGAGGTCTATTGTTCACAGAACCACTAGTTATATTTCGATACCTTACATTTTTTTAAATTACAGTGTTGTTAATAAATACTGCTTATACTGGTTCTGGATCTCATGAACACTAGACAAAATATTTAAAACTTCAAAATCAAATTTAAAAACGAAATAAAAATCGTTTTCCCGCAAAAAACTAGTGATAGCTGGCAGGATTCTGTAAAGGAGGTGAAACATTTTATCTCTGATTTCACTTTAAATTTTTTAAGAAAGTATTTAAGTTTTATGTTCTAAATACACTAAAAATCTAGCTGGTGCTTAAAACGACACCTTGAATTACTTAGACATTTTAACAAAATAACAACTTAGTCAAGAAGCACACTTTCAATCAGTGCCACTTTTGGCTTATAAAAACTTTATTAAAGTCTTTAATGATAACCTCCCTTTGAAGAGTTTTGTTTTCGCACTACAAATAGTATTACAATTTAAGAACTATTCACAGGCATAACTCTCTGCACTGACACATCGATGTTTATCTTTGTGGAACACTTCATCTCTTTTACACCGTTTTCTTTTATTCCTAAATTTATTGTTTTTCTTAGAACACACATAGTACTTTCTACAGTTGTCAGGATCAGGAAATTTACCTTCCTCTTCACATTTGAAACCAATATCTCTTCTTTTGTTTCGGTCGTGTTCACCTTCTCGGTATCTTTTATCTTCTTTTCTTATTTCTGCTGTATTTTTTTCGCCGCTCTCAATACTGCTAGTGTGGGAAACAGTCGACTGTTCTGTGTTTTCATCTTGCCGTTCACATTTCAAACTAGTTTTACTCACATGATAACCATTTTGGCAACGCAACTTAAACCTTATGAAGCGATTTTTGTCCTTAACACATATGTAGTAATAAACATTCGTAAAAATATCACGAAATCTTCCTTCATTGGTACATTCAAACTCATTATTTCTTATACATTGAGACAAGTCTTTAGTGCACTGTTTCCTGAGATCACTGAAAACTGTGCCATTTGGACATACTCTGACTACAGGATTTCTCTTTTCAACACATATATAGAACGTTTTACAATCATTGTCAGCTGCGTACTTACCACTTTTTTTATTTAGACACTCGAATCGTTCATTTTGTACTTTGGAAGTAGTCGATTCCAATTCCATTGTGCTGTTTTTATGCTGCATATTCATCGATTCGTGTGCCATGCTAGGTTTTACAGTTACTGTTGTTATTGCCCAAATTTTCATTGGTTTTGAGAGACTAGAAATTGAAGGACTGCTCTTAATTTTTAAATCTGGTGTAGAAGCTTTCACTACTCTTTCATCTATGTTCCCAATAATCTTTGCGTCAATTTCTTTTGTTGTCGTTGAAATTGTGCTTGATTGCTTTATTTCAATATCTGCTACTAATGGCATGTCGTGCTGTATTTGGTTTTTCAAGTTATCTGTAAATATTTCAACTGCAATGTTCAGAATATCTTGTTCATTTCGAGCAGATTTAACTGACATCGCTTCTTTATATTTAAAAACATTCGATTGTACGTTTTTATTCGAGGTAACATAGGAATTTATTTCTATGTCCGCATCATAAGTGTCGATTTCTTCAGATTCTTTATTGGTCACTGAAATAGGTATTGTCGTATCATAAGGTGAATATATTTTAATATTATCAGTTGTAGTGGACAACTCGTTAGGATATTGTCGTTTTATCATACTGTCTGGTTTCTCTAACACACTTTCAGTTTCTAATAAAGTTATAGATGAAGAGCTCTTTTGATTCACAAAGATTTTATGAGTTGTTGCATTTTCGCTTGATTTATTATCTATTCTTTCAGTAGCTGTAATTTCTTGTTGCCAATGTTTTTGTTTGTTATTTATATATTTATATTTTTTATAAAAATCTTCTGTCTGGCTTTGAGTACTTTCTGTATCTCTGTTAATCTCACACTTTACGATTGATTTATTGACGCTATAACCATTTTGACAACGGAACTTATATCTAATGAAACTGGCATTATTTTGTATGCATATATAATAATAGTCATTATTAATTATATCACTGAACCTACCTTCAGTCAAACATTCAAACTCAGTTTTAGAGAAATTTGTGTTAATCTCACACTTTACGATTGATTTATTGACGCTATAACCATTTTGACAACGGAACTTATATCTAATGAAACTGGCATTATTTTGTATGCATATATGATAATAGTCATTATTAATTATATCACTGAACCTACCTTCAGTCAAACATTCAAACTCAGTTTTAGAGAAATTGGTTTTAGATGATGAAAAATTGTTCTTTTTAATTTTGTAGTCTCCTGTTATAGTGGTATCAAATAAGTATGATTCAGTATCATTTTTAACATGATTTACTGTAAAATTGGCTTTAAAATTATGAAATCCTAATAATTTAGTTTTTTTAGTACCATTAATGTTTTTGGATTTGATAGAAATTGTATCATTAACATCATTATTACTTGGTTTAGCTGATATTAATTCACTGTCGATTTTCCTTGTTACATTAGTTTCTATGACATCTTTGATTTTATTTAATATTGTTGTTGCATTTATATCATCTTCATGCATTATTTCTTTAACAACTGTTTCATTTAAATTTATTTTCATGCTATTTTTCATAGAATATTTCTGTTCAGTGTTGGGTTTAATAGATGGTATGACTGTTGTTTCAGCAAAATTTTGTTTCAAGGAATCTTTACTAAAGCCTATTTTCAAATTTGTAGAGACCAATGTGCTTGTTGTTTTTGCTATGGAATGTCCCATTTGAATATTATTCCTTGTCACTGTTTCTACATTTTCTATCGAGTCTAACTTATTTATTGTACTCTTTAACACTTCAACCAAAGGCGTCGAACTATCTAGAATATCATATTCATTTGACTGTTTATAGTTGGCCTGCTTCAGAAGAGGTTTTTCAATATGATCGTATGGAAAAACCATCTTAGTTTCAAGTAGATTACTCGTCTTATTTTGTAACATCGTAGATGTAAAATTTTCTGTTTCTAACCATTTCTTAATATTGTACGTCGTGATACTTGGTTCAGATTTACTCAATACCTTATCTGACATCTCGGTGTTATTAAATATTTTTTCTACTCGTGTCGTGTAACTATTGCCCGTGACAGATTTGCTAGTACTATTTTTATTTAAACTCAATATTAATTGCGTGTTAAATGTCAACTTCATAGGACGGTAGAAGTCACTAGCCTTATTTACAGTCATGTCTGTTACAGTATCAGTCGTTATTTTCGGAAAAGAATTTGAATCTGTATATGTAATTTTTTCATCGACATATATGCCTGTTACATCAACAACATCGTTTAATATAGTAGTATTTATAGGATTAGTACCCATATACATGGGTACTTCAGGTTTTTTTGTGATTTTGTTTTCTATATTAAAATTAGAGTTTTTTAAATTAATGAAATCAAAAAACTTTGTTGAATTAATAGGAATAGTTGCTGCGTAGTTTTCTGGAAAAGATGTGGTATTGTTGTAATGAGTACGTATGGTTTCATCTGTTGCTCTAACGTCTGTTTTATATGTTTGTAAGTTTGTTGTATCAAGTAAATGGGCATATACAATATTTCCTCCTAAGATACTAATCGACGAATTGGAAATAACTGTTATATTGCTGTCATTTTTTCGTTTATTTTCTTCAGTGGTATTTCTATTTAAAAGATTTACAAAATCATGTAACTCAGAAAAAACTGGCAGCTTTGTACCGTTATTTATGTTTTTTTCTTCTGCAGCATATTTACCCCTATTTATGGTTTGTGGTTTGACATGATAAGGTAATATTGTCTCTGTTAAAGAACTCATTTCTCTTGTAAGACCTGTATGAGTTTTTTCTGTGTATAATGTATTGTACTCAACTACATTTCCGTCTGAAGGGCTGCTAGAATTGTAGGACTTAGTAAATTTAAAATTTTTATTTAAAATGTCAGCTTTTCTCTCTGGAGAAACAGTTGTAAAAACTGTATCACTTTGGGTTATTTCCTTAGTCAGTTTAATGTTTATAAGGCTAACAGGTTTTGTTGAATGTATAGAATAATTTTCTGAGGAAACAGGACTTGTTACGTTTGTTAACATTGTTTTATCTGTAATTATATTTTTTTCAGTGAACTTTATAAGATCATAAATGTTATTATCTGTTTTATTTATATTTAGCTTTTTTGTAGTTTTTTTTCTATTAACATCTACATGTAAGTTTTTATCGGTGCTATTCATTACTGAAGTGTGTTTCAATAAGTTTGTAGTATTAAAATGATGGACAATTGTAGCTACAAATGTGTTATTTGATAACATCGAATAAGATTTTGTATTACTTTCATTATTTCGTTTATTTTTCTCTGTAGTAATCCTATTCGTTGTATTTACTGAATCATATATCTTGGTATAGAAAGGATTTTCAGTTGCCCTACGCATCAGTACGTTTTTTTCTATTTGAGTAACAACCGCACTTGTATTAGCAGGGTAAGGAATCACGCTTATAAAATTAGCTGTATTTATTTTATTTGTGCTTGTACTAGATTTAGTCATAGCCGGATAAGTTACGCTTAGAGGATTTGTGAAATTATTACTTTCAGTTAAAATAACAGTTGATACCTGTGGATACACAGTATTAACAGTTGTTTCTGTTGAAGAATTCATCACCATAATAAGACCAGCGGAATTGTTTATATTTGTGTACTTAATATCTTCCGTCACAGTCTTATCATTTTGACTGACAGGGTTATTAAACTTTATGAAATTATAATTTTTAGTTAAGCTATTAGTTGTTCTTGGAAAACCTGTTGAGGTTTTTTTTTCAATTTGGGTGATTTCCTCTGACTGATTCATATCAAAAGCGCTAATAGGTTTATCTGAAGATACATAATCATTAATTACAATTGAAACAGTGTTTGTTGTTAAAGTACTTAGATCTGTCAGTGTATTTATTTTGGTTGTACTCTCATTCTCCTCAATTATGGGATTATATAATTTAGTGCCATTTAATTGATGAGAAGTACTGTATACGTATTTATCTGTCGGCACATATATTTCAGGTTTTGGACTTTCTTTAGTCACGTTTTCTTCACTTGGGCTGACACCACTTGATTCGACATTGTTATTTAAATTACGGCTTTCGCTTGAGACGTAATTCATTTCATTCTGAAATTTTTTTGTCATACTAGTGTCAGTATGTATACTTTTATCAGTATTTGAATCCGTTGTACTAACATAATTGCTAAGTAAGTTATCAGTCGTTTCAATTAAATGAATTATGTAGTTTTTGTCAATATACTTAATACCATTAGTCGTATATGTATCTATTGTGTTGACAGGATTGTAAGTTGCTATCGATGTACTGACATTGCTTTTAATATTATGTATACTTTCTTCGTTGGCAGTTTTATTGTTGAGATAATCAGATTTTTTCGAATTAAAATAAGTCGTTTCTGTTGACGTAGATGCATCTGTATTTTGACTGACTTTGATTGACTGAGTAGTTATATTACTTGTGTCTGTACCTATACTTTCTTCAGTAACACTTGCGTCAGTCATAGCGATCGAACCGTAAATATCTGTGGTGTTAAATAGATTAGTAGCTGTGTATTTGTTTTCTATTAAAGGGTCAGTCATTACGATAGTATGAATTCTTTTTACGGTCTCATTCATACCTGTCAAATTTATTGGATTGTTATAATTGATGGTGGATAAGTCGGTGATGTTATATAAGGGTGTTGCTACACGTACTGTCTTTTCGGTTGATGTTGAGGCAGATGACTTTTTCACAATGGTTTTGTTGTTTTTCAATGTATTTTCACTCTCTTTACTCCAACTTTTGTTCGTTGTATTGTCAGTATCGTTGTGTTTTGTAGAATGAGTTTGATAATTTTTCGTAAATAAGTTTGTTTCCGCTGATGTATCAGTAATAGACTTTGTAGTACCATTTTTATTACTTTTATTATCTTTATGTGTACTTTCTTCATTACGTTTTCGTAAATTTTCTTCAGTCGTACTCGTTTCTGGTGTTGTTAATAGAGGATCTGTCTTTATAAAATAAGGAGGATAGGAAGATGTAAATACAGTAGTCTCTGTTAAAATATCAGTTGATACTTTTGAAAAAATAGCATTTGTACTCATGTCAGTTTTATTTACATGTGTATTTGAAAACATAGTTATTTCTGTGATATTGACAGGATAATCTGGTTTTGTAAAATCAAATAAAACAGGAGGAACAGATGAAGAAGGTACGTTGAATGATATGTTAGATGTTGAATTTGGAAAAATGGTCACACTCTTTTTTTTTCCTTGTTGTTCAATCATATTTACATCCATTCCATTTTTGAAATCGTTTAACTCTGTAAAATTCATCTGAGGAGCCTTCAATTCACTAATTTGTGCTGATACATCAGTCATTGTGGCGTTATTGCCTAGTACTATAATTTCAGGAATTATCGCAATATTAGGATAAGCAGTTGTTTCCGATGTTGAAATCACTGTATCTGGTAAAATGGTAGTTATTTTATCGTCGACAAGAGTTGTACTAATTTGCGTCGTAGTCATCACAACTGGAAAATGGCACTCGTATTTATTGGTTTCGTCACATACCGTGCGCGGTGGGCAGGAAAATATGACAGTTTCGATAGCTTTTAATTTTCCATCTCCAAAATCTCCACAAATGTGGAAATGAGTCGCATTGAGGCATATAAAATTTATTCGGCATTCGAGGTTCGCAGTTGCTATCACCGGTAATCCGAAGAGCACCTGAAGATAATGTTATACTGAATATGATATATTAGATATACATTTATTTTGATTTTAATTTGAATTAAGTTTTAGTTTACGTTTTTTATTAATAATATTGTGTTTATTACAAAAAAAAAAATTCATTCACTGAATTTTTATATGATTTGATGTCAAAAGAGATATAATCATTTTTATCATTAATTGTGAGATGTAATGAGAAGCATAAAAAAATATACATACTATTAAATTCCAACAGTGAATATAATTCAAAAAGATAATAAATAAGACACACTCGTTTCTGAAATTTTCACTTACAGTTTCATTATGTATAGTGTCAGAAAAAATATGTGTTGATTAATGGATCTTAAACTTACCAGAAACATTAATCCACGTAGGTCGTTCATTTCGTAAAAAAATCGTAAAAAGTTGTTCGTAACATATTGTTTCACACTTCCACACCGAATTGTCTTTTATCTCGTACTGTTCGTAATTAGAATTTCGCTTCGTATAACTAAGACCGTATTACAGCGTAATTAATTGTGTTAGTTTAGGAGTTACATACATTACATAGCACTTGGAAGACTGGCATAAAACAAATAAGGTTTTGTCATGTTATTTCCTCTACTTTCCATTATCTTTTGGTAATCTGGTACGAATACTTTACATTATTTATTTAATGCAAAGTTAGGCCTTTGCTCTAAATATTTTAGAAATTTTTTTCTAAGAAGGTCGGACACTAATTGTTTATTCGGTGTCACAAAAATATACTTAGATATGCCGGGCAAATATTTATATGGTACGATTCTGTTGCTGTTACTCTTGAAAGTTTCATTCACATTTCAAATAATTTTACTTTAGGATTCTATACCTCAAAAGACAAAAACGGAATCTTTTTAGGATCACTGTATTGTCCGTCAAGATTTTTTATTCAGGAACGTATTAAGGTATCAAGTTAAAATTCATAATAATTTACATTAGTAATTATTCAGTATTTTTTTTCATTCAGTCCTTTTTGGCTTTTCTTTCAGCTTTTTTAAGAGAAGCCAAATCTATGGGGTTCTTCCCGTTGACCTAGAATCATGAAATTTGATAAGAAGCAAAGACATACATTACATATTCAGAAATAAATCTAAAAACTGTAAGTTTTGGTTTTAATTTTAGATTAAAAAGAGGAAAAATAATATTTTTAATTTTACCTTATAAAAATATAGCAAGGGAATCCAACATAACTTTTTGACTGGTTATGGTTTCAAAACCTTACAAGTTATCAAATAAATCTATGTTTATTTAAATATATCAACTGAGTATATTATTCATACAATATACTTTTAAGTTACAGTAGGTACTTACTTGTATGTGTCTCCAAATATCGAAATGTATAAAAAGAGAAGACCGCGTCTAAAGTATATTATATTTACAAGTTAAAGTCATCAAAATTAATTCTAAAGCGTCCAAGGTCGCCTAAAGCGAAAAGATCTCACTTTGGTAAGGTACAAAGATATTGCTGCTAATATTACCCAGACTACAGTTATACCAGCTAGTAAAGAGCTTTGTATAAACATGGCAAACTGGACTCCACCTTCTTGGTCTACCAAGAAAGAGAGAACTATCCAAAATAAAAACAGCAGTGTGCCCGAGAGAGTTTCCATAGTACTATGGAATTTGGGCCATTTCCTAAGACCCACGAAGTCTTGCACCGTGGTTTCCCAGCAAGAAGAAAATGCGCCATATCCAAGTCCACCTACCACGCAACCAATTGAAAATAAGTCGTGGTTTGTGGCGATAGACAATACTGAAAAAAAAAAAATTTTTTCATTGTGAACACAATAATTACCTGTTCAATAGATGAAATTAAATATACTTACTAAAACAAGCAACTGTAGATGTAGCCAAGCCAATCACAGTGATATATTTGAAATTTCCTTTTGATGTCTGGGTTAGCCAAGGTGTGCTTAACAAAATACACATCCACGTAAATCCATGTAGAGAGAACATAAAATTTGTTTCAGTTGAAGAAATCTTTGGCTTTACTTGGCTTGCTATGACTGGTAGTAATACCAATGTTACTGCTGTCAAACTTAATTTGGTGAAGCAAAGTAACAATGCTGGATAAAACCGCCAACACGACAGAGATCTAGTCAGTGGTTTGATAAATGTATCGTTAAAACCGTACATCATGAAAAGGAGTCTTCGCTTAAGTCTGTACACTCTGTAGGACGGCATTCGCATTCGTCTCCTAAAACTAGCATAAGCAGACTGGCATCTAAAACTGAAAGAATTAAATATCTTCTCCCTTTGAATATCAGTCACTGGAGAAACTGTATCGTATGTCACCTCGACCTCTGTGTAGTCTCGGCTTTCACTATCCCGTTCTGTTTGCGAGTCGCGTCTTATCTGTTTCGTAATATACTCATCAAAGCTATCACCTAAAGTACTCAGTCTTTTTATTGCGCTGCTAAATCGCTTTTTACTCTTGTTTACATCATTTGTACTGGAATCATAGGCATCAGACTCATCACTGTCTTCACTTTCCTCGGGTATCTCAGGAAGTATTTCAACACCAAATATATTCCTTCTTTTCTCTTCTGGACTGGGTGGAGGTGTTATAGTAACATTTATATCATTGTCATCGTCCAGCAATTCTTCACGATTAACATTATCGTCATGTGGACTTTTCCAACATTTTTTACTTAAATCATGCAGTTGTAATTCGTTTGTGTAACCTTTCATGACCTCGTTATTGAAAATAGCATAAGTTTTATCAGTATATCGCGATAAAGACACTGGCCTTTTAACACTCTCGTCTATTTTTAGAAATAAAATGGCTGGCATTGTTTGTAACATTACTCCACTCAAAACTATGAATGAAAAGGAATATCCATAATAATCTATGAATGCGGTAATAATGTGTGGAAATATTGACTGGCTCACTGCTTGCGCTCCAAAGCATATTCCTCGAATTGATGCGAGACGTGTGTCGTATGTCTCAAATACTACAGCATCCACTTGGGCTGATATCAAAGACGAACCACAGCCTAAAAAAAATAAAGATTTCTTTTATTTTCAGAACAACAATCTATAATTGTTGAATAACGAAGAAAGAAAAGTGAGCTTAAAATTTACAGATCCCGTTACATACAAATATTGATTGCGATAAGTTCTACCTACGTGATAGATTATTTTGTTCCACTTTGCTAATTTTATAACTGGTTTATAATGGGTAGGTAATTACCTCCTAACACTCCATACACGTACGGATGTAAGTGATAGGGCAGGAAAGCACACAGCAACAGGCTAACTACCACAAGCAGCAAGCCTAGAGTCGCCATCACCCGGTAACCGACAGGGCCACCCCAGGAGTCTGCTGCGTCTCTGCACCAACATTCTGAAAAATAAAAAGACCTATTAATCCTTCAAAAACAATTATACCAATTGTTTTAAAAGGATTTGATGATCCTCACTTATTTCACAAAGCCGATTTGTTCGATGCTGAATGTAACACGGGTCTCGAATAGATACAGCATTGGACAGACAATCAGCCAGTACCGTTAATACAAAGGACGTCTGCTTCGGAACCTCACTCTTACCAATTTTAGACCAAGCAACAGTGCTGTTCCGGTTTAGTGAGAGAACAGTGTAATTACTGAGCTTAAGTTGGCAATTCTCAATTTGATTGTAAGTGCGAGCGTCTATAATCTCCCATCTTCTCCCGTATGCTTTGAATGGTATATGTGTGGT
Source organism: Apomyelois bistriatella (assembly GCA_947044815.1). Taxonomy (NCBI): domain Eukaryota; kingdom Metazoa; phylum Arthropoda; class Insecta; order Lepidoptera; family Pyralidae; genus Apomyelois; species Apomyelois bistriatella. The sequence continues at coordinate 9,801,915 of OX345693.1, forward strand.
AAAGAAATAAAATATATAAACCTTACGTGTTAGACTGTACGAGTATATGAAGATGGCAGGGGTGGATAGCCCAAGCCATAGCGGAACTCCCAAGTCTAGGGAATTCACCAAGAACACCCCATAAGCTAGCACCAAACTCGGAACGCATACCTGAAAACAAAAGCATAGTTTGTTTTTGACTATTACCTAATAATAACGCTTGGATGAGGGACAGATAATTACCGTATTTTTCATCTACGGGCTCTGAAGCGTAAGCTGAATATGCAACCGGGAAACATGCTGGGACGAAGAAAAAGATGTAGTACAACAAAATTTCGTACGGCGCTCCGTTTTCGAGATAATTATAAGCAAAAAAAAACACGTGACGCTCCCGTGTATTACACAGGTTACTTACTTATACAGGTAACAGAGAATCATGCGGGCAGAGCTGCGGTCATGAGCTAGTGTTTAATAAGTATTATCTTGATGCAACGGACAAAGTCATTGTCTCCACAAAACGCAACTGTTGTAGGTAGGTAATCGGCGGCAATTTTATCTTGACGTCATGAGCACAGGTACTTTAAGGACCAACTACTTACATAAATATACCTACTTATAAGCTACATAGACATAGGTGCTATATAGACTTAATTATACTTTAGACATACGTAAATTAGTATACGCGGTAGCAAAATAATAAATACATGCATAAAATCGGTCAAACGTGTGTAGGATTCGCGCAGTAAGGGTTCCGTACAGCAGAATCAGAATTTCCGTACAGCAGTCTAGTGACTGCGTTTGCAGATTACAGATTAAATTACAAGTAGTTAGGTTTTTGTTTGGCCAGGTTGCTACAGCAATCGCGGGCGTTTGGTTTAAAGCAATATGTTGGATCAAAACTTTTTTTCCTAAGTAATGTCTCCGCTCCGCCACCTTGAGGCACAACTTGCGTGATGAGAGCTAACGGCAAGTTAGCGCCTTGATGGGATGTCAATGATACCTTGGTTGGAGTATGTGTGCTTGTACTGTGACTTGTTGTTTGTTTATACCACCTAGTGAGTAACAGATCGAGTTACTCGGAATTTAGTTAAAATTGCTTTTTTATGTAATTTCTATATACTTAGTGCAAGTTTTTATTTTTAAGTAAGTACCTAGGTACTGTTACTTATAAAAAATTTAAATCTCGGTCGCTGTCTGAGACAGAGACGGACAGACTTCGAAGGCTTACCTAGTAATTGGATCTTGTACCTATACAGAACCCTAAAAACTTTCCAAAAAAAGCAGTTTTCTTTTGCGATTCAAAATTTATAGTTCATTGTTTTGCACTTCATTTAAAAAATCTTTGTGCAATAATACATTACCATTTAAGTAATGATAATGCATTATTGCACCAATATTTGTAAATACTTAGAACTGGGGGTCTAAAAACGCCACTTTAAGCAATTCATCGAAACGATTCATATTACGAATTCCTTAGCAATTCTGTAGCAATTCCTCTATTTTTTGTAAAATGGCCAACTAAACTTTGCAATTCCTCTTCAAAAAACTTGCAAGAAATAGGAATTACTAAAGAATTGCTAAGGAATTAGTAATATGAATTCGATTCGATGAATTGCTCAAAGTGGCGTTTTTAGACCCACTATTACACGCTGCTAGATTGTGTTTACGACTAAACTTATTAAACAAGCGAATGTTTTCTCCTTTAAACGACAAATAAGAAATACGCACATTAAGAACCACAACTGATCCAAGCAGAGGCCAATTCCAAGTCGACTCCTCTGAACGTCTGTGAATTTCCATTTTAAATCAGCCTTTCCCTGCATTTTCCAGAAGACATACACATCTTCAAGTTTATGTTAATTCACTTGTTTTTCAATCATTTGTTCACAGGCAAAACCTTAGTCATTTTAACACTACTTATCACAGTTGTAATGCCTAACCCTGTTCTAATTTAGACACTTGTCCGAGAGAGCATGTCGTCACTTATTGTCAGGACTTAATACTTCGACTGTGTTATCAGTCCCCAAGCCTAACACGTTGCTACTTTGTCTTATCTTATCGTCTCAGCGAAATTCTACAAGTAAATCGAAGACTTATTTTGCAAAATAAATGACTGCTTGTTACTTTAGATAGCTATGATTTGCTTCCGCTACCGTGGCTGCTGTATTGTGATGTTACTACAGTATGATGAAATTAATGGATTGAGAGAAGTGGGTAATGTAAGTAAATAAATGATATCTGTTTAAGGTCATCCGCCGTGACCTCGTCTCGAGTTTATAGTAGCCAATACTCACTGACAAGATGACGCTTGAAAACTACTTTCAACGCGAACTTACATAGTACCTATTTGTGTATACATTTTCAGCAGCTTCCTAACGTAGATGTAACGTTACCTTCAGTGTTGTGCTGTAAGGTTTCCGATTAAGAGTAGACCACCACCACCGTGTACCTATGTCGTAAGAGTACTAGACTATAGAGACAAAGATAGCCCTCAATTTAGGTACTTCCATGTAATTATTTTTTATAGTTGGCGGATCCCATCAGCAACAACACTCAAAAGGTCGTCAGTAAATAAAAAAATAATCACTACATAGTATAAAACAGTCGCTTTCTCTGTCCCTATATCCCTATGTACCTATGCAAATCTTTTAAAACTACGCAATGGATTTTGATGCGGTTTTTTTAAAAGATAGCGAATCAAGAGGAAAATTTTTATGCCCATGCGAAGCCGGGCGAGTCGCTAGTTTTATATATCTAACCGCGCCTCCTAAGCATTTTACGTGATTTATCTTAGGATGCAACGGGAAAAACGCTTTGCTCACAAGGACCTAATTCATTGTAATTTGTGCCCCGGAGAAGGAAGGTACAACCTACACAGCTCCTCAGATGGTGGTACTTTTTATACACGATCTTATGTTTTCGGAAAATTTGTCGGGGTTAAACCCTTGATTGATGAGATGCTGTCTAAATTCGATCACAAACGCAGTCGGTTCACTGTTCACATGTTCTTGACGGTTCTTCGGGAACGCGTTCTTTGCGAACGCGTTCTTCTTCTCATATTATGTTCGCGTTATCGGTTCAGTTATATCAGTAACACCTCTAATCTACATACCTACCCATATTTCCTTTGCAACAAGCATCAAAGAAAATATGGGTAGGTATGTAGATAGGGTGTAGTGTAGGGCAAAGAACTATAGGCAGTGTAGAGAGTAGGGTACCCATGCACGTAATAAATCTATGACTCGAGCCTTACTACATTGAAAAAAAATAACAGTGACACTGACTGATTCTGTCATTACATTATCATTACGGTTAAATAGTCCGACGAAATTGAAGCAAGGTTAATTATTTCAATGATTATAATTTTGATTGATAAGTTGGAATGATTTCATTAGGCTTTTACATTAAATTTTAAATTACTTAAGTAATTTAAAAAACTATGGCCAATAAAAATGTTTTGCAAGAATATTGCAACTCGATTTCGAGGCTCAGACAGGAATGTTTAAATGAAGGTTTATCAGAGAAAGAGTTCCAAGAACTTTATTTCAAATCTCTTAAGTCGATTAATATGGAAAATGGGTCGACAACCAGTCAACAAAGAAGAATTTTTACACGTGCCATTGTATTGATTGGAATATTTACTGCAGTCTGTGTGATTTACAACTGTAAAATAATATATAGTGGAATATTATGCAATTTACAGGAATATATTCATCCTGGGCTGAGGTTGATTAGACGAATATCAATTCCTCTTATATCTCTTTTCCCTTCACTAACTGGTATGTTTTTGTGTCATTATTTTTTTATGTTAACGGCAAACATTTTTTTTTTGCAGACTATTTGATTGCTTATTTTCATTTTCAATACATACTTAGTTAATCAATTTCTTACCATATTAATAGTTTTTGTAATAAAGTCGTTTATTTAACTTAATATTTGACTGTGAAGTATCCTTCCACACTGGTCTGAGAGAAAAAGAAAAACATAGAATGCTGAAACCAGCTGCTTCTCTTCCCGCGCAAGCCTTTAAAGTCTGAGGGAATTGCAGAATGGGGAAATCATGACATAGGTGATGCGGCTAGCAACCCATCACTATTGATTTCCTGTTTCAACTACCATTATGCTAAACGTGCCCTAAGGTCTTATGGCTCTAGGCTCTGTCTACCCCATATGGAATAAAGACGTGATTATATGTATGTATGTATGAAGTTTCCTGTAAACAGGCTCTGTCTATAATATTTTTTTTATACTTCAAAGTAGGCAAAAAGACCTATTGCCCACCTCATGGAAAGTGGTTACTTTAGCCTATGGATCAACTGGACTGTCACAAGCACCGGCCGTCCACAGGACACTCATTGTGTTAGAAATAATGCGTTAATTTTATTAAAATAAAGTCATCTACAATATTTTTGTTGTTTTCCTAAATATTATTTATAAGTATTATTATTTATTTGCAGAATTGTACCATGAAACATGTTTGATACAAAACCCCTTTTTTACGGTGGTGGATATGGACTGCTGGCCTTGTAGTTCAATAAACAATGTAAGAGAGGTTCAAAACCCTAAACCTGTTAGCCGTCAACATAATGTACCATTTGTTTATCAGGTATATTTGAAATTTTATTTCCGATTTAATTATTATCTCAATAAAAATCATACATTAAGATTTTTTTATATTTTACAGACAGACCAAAACCCTATAGGAGTGGACTCCCTCAAGAGATTTTATGAGAAAAACAAAAATATTATAGACAAGGAACAACCAAAAATATTAATGAATAATATACACTATGAGCCTATAGAAGAGATGTTCGCACAACTACAGAAGGGGGAAAAGAATTCATACATTTGGTGTGTATGTGTGTATGAAAGACTGGGCCTGATCTAGGTTGTCTGCTCAATATTTGTCACCTTACACTACACCACACCTACACTTCAGGAACGCTACCCTCTTAAAATTTGGTGAGGTGTAAATCGGTTAAAATTTTTTACTCCAATTTGCCCAGCTTGAAACTTTAGATTGGGCCCTAATAAAGGTATAATTAGATAGACTACATTCATAATATGATTAATTACTGCTAGATGCTAAATAATAATATTGTGTATCAAATCCTGAGTCATAAAATTGAGTTCAAACTTATCAGATAAGAATCTGGAATTGAAAAAAAAAAATTCTAATTCTAGGAAGTTCAATACCATGAATACTGCAAGAGCACTGAGGCAAGAGATTCCTAGACCAAAAGTGGTTCCAAAATTTGGTCAGAGTACTGAAAGGTTTATCATAGTGGACTCAAGCCAAAGTTTGTTTCGAATACCTGACACTGAATGCAGCTTCTCATTTTTACTGTTACTCAATGGGAGCAGAACAATAAAATTGGTACCGGCTGAGGAATGCAAACATCAGTGCAAAGCATTGCAAGTTGATTTGAAAGAATCTTATTTATGTAAGTACTAGCTTTTGCTCGCGGCTTCGTCTCGTATGAAAAGTATCCTATATGGGGCCGTTTAAGTATTACGTAATCACTATAGGGGGGCGAGGTCTTTTATTTCCTTATTTTTGACTAGCTGTTGCCCGCGGCTCCGCCCGCGTGTAGTTCGCTTTTCGCTTAACCTGTGGAAACTACAACTATCCAGACCTATAGTTAAATCTATAAGTAGTATCCTATTCCCGTGCCAATTTTATAAAGCCATTAGCCATTGCTACGATATCAAACTAAAAATATTAACATTCATACTATCACATCTTTTTCTCTAAAAGAGTAGACGCAGCCTATTACAGGGTCATTAGAACCTAACTCAATAAATAGTGTTATGTTAGTTAAATTAGACCTTACGACACGACCGTATGTTCCGTCGAACAACAACTGAACTGACTTGCTGGTTTGATTATTTTTTAAACCAAAGCCAAACCAACCAACTAATCAATTCAAATAGCTTACAATACAATACAACAAACGACCGATAAACAAACCAACCAGTAGAACTAAATAAACAACCAAAATTTTTTTGAAATAATTAGAATTAATTGCTGGAAAAATTTCAATCTGCTATAATACCATATGAGAAAAAAATAATTAAATTAACTTCAGCGCCATCTATTGATATTTTATGTAACTAAATTATACGCCCACACACATTCAATGTGTTAATTTTTTAAAATTTAATAGAGACTGCAGTGTGTTTTTGTCTTCATTGATATCGATAAAACAAAGTAGAAATTGTAGCTTTATCTATATTAAATACGTTTATGTAAACCGGATTCAACTCTGTAAAAATTTTGAAACAGTGCTAGAAGTAAACTTCAATTGACCATAACTTCTTTTTCCCTTGACCGATTTTGACGAAACAAAGTTTTGACAAAACTGTTGAACGTATATGTAATCCACCTGTGAAAACCGCGTTCGAATCTGTTGAGTAGTTTTGAAGTTATAACGTACCAGACATACAGAAAGACAGACAGACAAAAATTCCAAAAATTGTTTTTTTTGGTTTCTGTTACACGTCTTTCTTTAATCGCCCCGTATCAGTTTTTTAGAAAAATATTTAATGTACAGACATTCAATTTTTACTGTCCGATTATATGTAAAGATAGATAGATAAGTACAAAATCCATATCCATACTAATACTATAAATGCGAAAGTCTGTCTGTCTGTAACCTCTTCACGGCTAAACTGCTGGACCGATTGTGATGAAATTTGGTAGGGATGTAGTTAACGACCTGAGGTCAAACATAAACTTTTGGGCGCGATATAACCGATTCCCACGCGGGGCGGAGCCGCGGGGAACAGCTAGTACTTATATATTAACGGACTTAACGCTAAGAGCGTTCTCTACCAGTCAACCATTTGATTAATCTTCTTTTTCAATGTCGTCAATGACAAACTATTAGATATGATTTGTAAGGGGTTGCGATATCGTTTATCCTGAAATAAATTTGCAAATGAATTTATTTGTTTCTTTTCAAAATTATAAAAAAAAGTAAGAAAATAATTCTAGAAAACAAATAAAACACGAAATCATAAAATTATTGTTTGTGACAGGATTCGATCCAGGTACTTTCTTGAAACATTTCTTTACTAAAGTATTAAAAAATTCTTAAAAATTAATACAAAACGAAAAAAAAAGTAAATAAAAAAAGTAAGTAAAAAAAGCAAGTAAACGAAAGTAAGTAAAAAAAAAGTAAGTAAAAAAAAGTCATCTATAGCAGGATTCGAACCCTCGACTTAAAAATATGATCTACGACCTCTACCGATAGGCCAACATAAGTTGCTAGAGATTGGCGAAATTTCAAATGGGATTTGTCTATAGGTACGCAAATTCGCGCCATCTATTGAGATTTTATGTTACTAAATTTACGATCAAATTCAATGTGTTATTTTATTAAAATTAATAGGTGCAGTGCGTGTTTTCGTCTTTATTGATATGGATAATAAAAAGTAGAAATCCTAGCCTTATCTAAATTAAATTAAACGTAAGTAAACGCATTAAAAGTTTAGAAGCAGTGTTTGAAGTAAATTTTCAATCGACCATAACTTCTTTTTCCCTTAACCGATTTTGACGAAACAAAGTTTTGACAACGCTCCTAATCATATGTAATCCAACTGTGAAAACCGCGTTTAAATCCGTTGAGTATTTTCGAAGTTATAACGTACCAGACAGACATACATACATACATACATACATACAGACAGACAAAAATTCCAAAAACTGTTTTTTTGGTTTCTGTTACTCCTTTTTAATCGCACTCAATCAGTTTTTTTGAAAAATATTAAATGTACAGACACTCGCATTTTAGTGTCTTATTATATGTATTGATGACATGGGGGGTGGGGGGATCTAGATGGTGATTACGTCAGCATTTATTATTTACTTTTTTACACATACAGCAACCCACACATTGTCTATGCTTTAAAACGAAATGCGTTTTCAGGGATCCCTGCAAATAATGAATACATTTAGGTACTAGCTTAAAACTGAGTAGGGGCTATTCTATTCGAAACCTTATTCCTTTTTTCTACTTATTGTAACAATGTTTACGTAAGCATGGGGGGAAGGGGTGAAAGCTTTGCTTACTTTTGCTGACGAGGGGAAGGGGTGGGTTAATAAATGCAAAAAATCTGCTTACGTAATACTTGAACGACCCCTATTTTGCATACACAATAACTATGTGTATGCAAAATTTTCAGATTGGTTCAGTAGATCTTGAGTTATAAGTGTTGTTACTAACACAACTCTTTTATATATAAGAGAAGATATCATGTAATCATTTCACATCCTTTTTTCAATTTGAAAGCAATGTTAGTCGTATGGAGGGAGGTTGCTTTATGAAATCGATTATACACTGGCTTCCCAACAAAAAGTTTAAAAATCCTCCGTACTCCAAACCTAAAAAGCTAAATTATAAAAAAATGTGGCTAATCACGGGATTAGATGATTACGATAATATTTTATTTTACAGTATGGTATAATTGGTGGTACTGGAGACCAACAGTTCAACCTTCCAATGGAAATGTTACCATGGTGGCTCATGTCGGATCCTACTGTTAGTGCAAGAATTCCAAACAAATGAACACTTGGAATGTACAAAACACCAATTTATTACGTAACAAATAAATGCTTCATATAATATACCTATAAGAACTATATTAAATTTGCTAAAACCCAACTAATACATTTTTAATCAAACTTTTCTCTAAGCTTTTTCTTCATTAATACTGGCACTAATGATATTACAGCAAATGCACTCAAAACCATGATCGACGTCCAAGACCATGCATCACTAGTGGAGGTCAGAGAGTGCAGTGTCTGACCAGCTTGGATGGCGACAAATGATGGTGGAGCAACTCCTGAAAATCAATTGAACTAATTAAACATTTAAGAGTGTTATTCCTCCTTCCCATTATTTTCTTATTTCTAGTCAGTGGGTAATAATAAACAAATACACAGTTTTAGCAGTGCACAGTGATAATCCATTTTAACTAGAATGTTTTGTCCCTTTCTCTCCCGCTCTCTCATCTTAGCGCGTTCCCAGTTGCTTCCTCAGCTGATTGCTTCGGAGTCCAGAGTCAGCTTTTCAACTTTTTCCCCACCACTCTGCCCGATCTTCGGCATGCGGTTTCCGTAAAATGTTGCTGTACAATATAGGCGATTCTCTTGAAACTTGTTCCCTATATCACGAACATGAAGGCTCCCCTAATATGGGAGTTTTTAAAAAGTCAATAGCTTGTTAAGTTATCAACATATTAAAATATATAAACTTACCTATAAATGTTCCTAGAGCAAATGGCATTAACGGCACACCAATCACAGGTGCAGTCAAATTAATAAACCAATTTGGTAAAAATGGTGTCACTCTTAAAAATATGATATAATTGAGCAAATTATTCTTGTGCTTTATCACTGTGGCTGCCCATTGCGCCGCCTGTGCAGGGTAAAAGCGGGCTATCAATCTCTTCCCAAGGAGATGTGACAGAAAGAAACATAAACTTGCTCCAATCGCTGAACAGCAACATATTAAAAGTAAAGCTAAATAAAATGGAAACAGAAATCCAGAAAGGATACTGAGGAATATAGATCCAGGTATTGCAAAGGTTTGCAAACTGAAACATCAAGTTAAGGAAAGTTTAAATCCTGTTAACCCAAGCAGTAATTCTCTAGTATTTCAAAGTAATAGTTCCTCTATGCCTGCCAAATTTAAAGTGAAGATTAAGAGCTTTTGTAAATATTTACTTGTTTGTCCTACTTTTACAGAACAAATGATAATTTAACCTCAGCTCACTGAATCCAGAAATAATAGAAAAACTATTGTTATGTGCATAATTGCCTTCTGCATCTAAACAAATATTTAAATCTTATGGCTTTTAACACTTTGTAGGTAATGCAGACAAAGCATCATTCTGTTTTGCCCTTAGTTTTAAAGTTGTTAGAACAAAGAAATCCTTAAATGGAAACAAATACCTATGTCACATTGAAATTTGAAAACAATATCAAAAGGATACAACACATAAACTAAACACACTCCTGATAATACTTGAACAAAATATTTGTCCTTATAGCGGTCCAACACAAGGCCCAACTGCTTGGCATCCTCAAGATTTAGAGGTAATTTTAAATACTGTTTTTCATGTCTGAAAAGAAAATGTTTGTTTAAATATTTTTAGACAATTTATAATAAAAGAATTTGTACTTAAAATATCTTACTCCTCCAGTTTTGGAAACTGTTTGTATAACAGTATTATAGCTAATAATGAAGTCATAAATATTAAAATTACTAAGAATATGGCTCTTGAAGTAGATATACTGTTTGTTTGATTTTGAAGTGTCATTGTGTCTGAAAATGTAAAACAATAATATGAACAAAATAGATTACTATTACAAATATAATTAATATAATAATAACAAAGAACAAAGGAAGAGATGTTAGGAAATATTAAGTAATTAAAATAGGACTTCACTTTGGAAGGAGTTAGGAAGAGGATAGAACAGCCCAACACAGTCTGCTCTTATGTTGTTTATTCTTGGTTTTGTGATAGATTGGTAGGAAGCACAGGTTGTGGATGAAACTAAGGGGTCTTGGACGTCACCTTGACCGTCTTTTACTCTTAATCTGCCGCTACTACGATTCGTAGTGTTCATTTTTGTAACCTTGTTACAAATATACTTTTGCTATAACTTTTTGAACACCCGACATAAATACAATTAATATAAATAATAATGTTACGACAGTCAATTTTATTGCGTTAATATAATCTTAATAAAATAAAATTATTTAAAAAACCTTTGCAGAATATTGACTTGAATTCTTGACTGACTGAATTTAATTTTGACAGCCAACCAAATTTGACATTGACATTTGAGTTCTAAAATTGTTTTTTTTTCTTGTGTTATAGGTTTTGGCAATGGTACCTACTATGGGGTGTAGGTATCTCAGCTTTGGTGGCCTACTACCATCTTTGGATTTAAGAGACGGTAGTAACCCCCCAGGTCTAGCAGGTACGTAAGCTTGTGAGGAAGCTAACATGGAAACGAAAGAATACCACCGAGTTCGAGTGTGGTCGATTCGTTTCGGGCAACGTTACACCGATGGTGTGAGAGCACCTCACGGGTGTTAGCTTCGAACTTCGCTAGGATCCGTGTTATGTAATTAGGGTTCTGGATCTGAAGTTATTTTTAAACATATTAAAATATAGTTACAAATTGCAATATTGCTTAAAACGGCCACTTTTAGCAGTTTTGTAATTTGTAACTAAATATATGGAACTGTAATTTAATATGATTAAAATTAACTTCAGATCCAGAACCTTAATTTCAAAACAGGGTTTTTTGATTACTAGTGTTTTCAGTGAATAATGATTTTTGACGTGACAACGTCTTAAATTAGGTTGCGGCTGGGAGTCACTTATGAAAAAGTGTAACGCTCGGTAACGTTACGATGCGCTCACAATGAGAGCGAGTGAGAGGCACGCGTCCCCTAAGAGCGAGAGAGACAGACTCAAAGTCGTTGTCACGTAAAACTTTCGCCCGTATACCGACTTTACAGGCAACCAATTTTTTGTTGATGGTGGCGCTAGTGTTCACCAAGGTGCAAGGTATCGTCCTAATTAGGAACTTTTGAAAGATAAAATAGGCCATACTTAAATTATTTTCTAAACACGCGGATGACGTCGCGGGTAACAGTATTAATTAAAATAGTAATACAAAGGAAGGCAAGACTCCAATACAATCAATATATTTTAGACTGGTACTAGCATGGCGAGGTTCTCTGCCTGCGTATGAGAAGTAAAATAGAATGGGGGCTTGTCGAATTAAAGATGGAAAGATAAAGCGATGACCGCGCTGCGCGCGCGCAGCTCTGTCCGGGCGCAGGCGGGCAGACGTAGCAGACATCTGCCGAATATAAGACGCGCGCATAATCGCGCAACAGGCACCGATCCCAAGACACATAAATCCCTCTTACAATTAAAGTTTTTAGTTTATTTTATGCCTGATCAGATGATAAGTGAAGCGGAAATTCAGTAAATTAACTAAACACGGTTTGAAGCGTATCATGTGATTGGTGAAAGTGGTTTGTTGATAAAATATAAAAGTGAGATGCGGCTCCTAAGAACCACTTAGCGGTATACCTACATGATTTTAAGCAGAAAGGTAAGTACCCATTTATCTCCTACTAGAAACTATTCATGAATCACTTGGAAACACTTGTATGTAATTTCTCACCCTCAATTTGCCATCATCCAAACTTCTGGCCAAATACTCGTATCTGTGCCGGCGGATCCACTTTCAACTCTCCGCCGAAGCGTTAGCTAGCGACTTCCTCAATTTGTTCAGAGTACGTATTAAATATTAATGATCTGGAAATTCTGCGGCACGTCGTATTAGTTTATTTAGCTCTTATCTTATTAAATTGTCTAAAAATCGTAAAATTTAAAATTTTGTGTTGAAAATTTATATTTTTAAAAGTAGGTATTTAAGTGAGTAGGCATTATAGGTAGGTACAGGTTCTATCTTTCCAATCCAACTTCCAACTATCCAACTAATATTATAAATGCGAAAGTGAGTTTGTTTATTTATTTGTTTGTTTATCTATTACGCTTTCACGCTATAGGTAGGTATCTACTGAACCAATCTTCCTGAAATATGGCATACACATAGTTGAAGTATTAAGAAGGACATAGGGTACCTTCCATCCCAAGAAAAAGCACTGTTTCCGAAGCAAAATTTACGCGAGCGAAGCCGCAGGCAAAAGCTAGTCATTTTATAGTTGCACCTATGTACCAAACCAACGCAGAAATCAAAATTGTTTTAGGTAATGCGAGGTGATAAACCCAAGTTGTGTTTGCTGGTCGCCACACTAGCACTCGGGTATGCATGGGCAGGCAGCTCCTGCGAGCGCAGAGTGACCTGGTGGGACCGCGAGAGAAGCGCGTGCCAGCCCTGCACTCGCTGCGACCCTCGCCTCCATCTCATTGTGCGCCTTCCCTGCGAACTGCACAGGGACACAGTCTGCCAATCACTTAGACAAATCAATCTCTGGCCGTTTCTTGCACCGCGCCGCAATGACACGGCCAAGGACCGTAGTGACTCTAGTGACTATGAGTATGATTATACGGACACCAATAGTGACGTGAAAGACAATGTGACCATCGACCAGTGGGACTTACAGACTCTTAGTGTGGTGTTAGCGTCCAGTGGATGTGTGATTTTCTTTTTAGTGGTAATATTTGTGTCGTTGTCTCACGCGAAGCAGTGGAAAATCATCAAGCAGACACTACAGTCAGGTGAGACAAGAGTATGTACTGTCTTTCAAACTTAAACTGATTGCACAATATCCAATAAGCAAACTTCATTGAACAGGTGGCTTACCACCATCTCTTAAAAATGTCTTAAAAGTGAGTACGGGAGCCCGGAACCATTCATAAAATTTTGATTGCCTATATAGGTAGGTAATAAACTTATGTAAAAAAGAAATTAACTTTTTTAATTTCGTAATTCTTGTGGGTCAAATTCCTTCAAATAGGTATAGTAAAACTTGAATTATATAATAAGATTTATGTGTTAAGTGATAATATAGGTTCATTTTCAGCTTTATTAACACAGCTTTAGTATACTGGGGAACAACCATTAGCCTGCGTTATATGACTGGCAGTAAATCAAGCTAAATCCGGCCGGCAAACAAAACAAACAATCCGCACCGCGCACCAGCAGGACGCCGCCCGCGCCCGTCCGCAAACATGCTTCTGATAATGTGATCCTCATCACAATCACAACTCTCGATCTCTCTACAATATCAATGAGTTGTATTGCATGTCTTAGTTTTGTCAGTAAAGCAACAAATTAGACGATGATATTGATATCCTGATTTCCGAAATGTTAGATTATAAAACACAAAGTATTTTCGCTATATCGCATCGCAAAGATAAAATAATAAAAGATTAAGTAATAAACGAAGTTAGTTTGACAAAAATAAAGTAGATCTTTAGTTTACAAAAGTTGTTTAATACTAGCTCACTCTTTTCTTATTGCTGCCGCCAAACAGGCATGGTTGTTTTTCGCTTTGAAAGGATAAAAAAGGCAGTGAAATTTCTGGATACTGTGATGAAAGATAGTATTGGTCATTAAAACTGTAACCGCGCCCCATCACAGTAATTGGATAAGTTCAAGAGCAGAGTCTTGATTTAATCACGCTTGAGTAAATTTAGTATCAATATGAGAAAGTTCAGCGTATTGAGCTAGGAGCCAGTTCTGTTTTAGACTGGATCTATTCTGTGCTCAAAACATAGATTCTCAGTGTAACATTGGCCCATTGGCCCGTAACCTTGTCTTCTACGGGACGGGAGCAAAGCTTGGAGTATGCTTGTTGCCACAGAATTTAGAAAATAAATATTAATTCTCTGTTCTGTGCTTGTTGCATTAGTTGGACCAATAAAGTCATCAATGAAAAAGTTCTCCAGCAAATTATTGTGAACCGGCAAAAAATATTTCCACGTTTTTAGACACGAACTTTGACTACGAAATATCAACTGCTTCAAGCTTTAATTAATATGAAATGATTAAAGGGTACATACAGCCTTTAACTTAAACTCACCATCTTACATGGCTTGCATGCTTTGATTTTTGAGGAGGTTGCAAGATCTAGTGACACTGCATATCCATTCATATAATCACAGAACTAATATATTAAAACTCCAGTGCATACCATATTGTTAATTTTGTTGCTACAGTACTTACTGCAGTTTAAATGAGCATCGTTTAGACAAAATCCTAAATTTGATTAGAACATGATGCGAAAGACGAATCTTGAATTATGAAAGTACCTAGATCTAGTTTTAACAAATAGATAATACCAGGGTTTAAAAGCCTAACCGGGATGATTTCTAGATCATGCATCAATCTCATATCCTTTTGTATAACATCCCTCCCATAAATAACTGTATTGAGTACTTAGGTATCGATAACTTTTCTTGTGTAAAATATTAAAATTCTTTACTCTTGAGACTCCGAATTTAAAATGTTGGCTCCATGCTTTATTTATTCAGGACCGACAACGGTCGTGATCATGCGACCTCCACTGTATTTATTATACAACCCAAAGTAAGGACTACGTACTTTGAATATAAATCACGTAATCGATTCAGATGCATCATTATCTCCAACAAAACAATCTGTGATGTGAAGTTGATGAGGTGGTGTATAAAAAATAAAAACAATAGAAGTACGAACTGTTATTTCTGAATTAGTATTAAGTACCTACCACATAATACCTAATAGTAGGTACTAACGTAATACTTAGGAAGCTTTATTTCTTATTTTATTATTGGTATATAGATTTTCTATTGAACTTTTTGCGTCGACTTGGAAAGAATGCTTTTAAGTAATGCCGCCAATTTAATAAGTACCTAGGTATGATTTATTTGTGGAACTTAAGTATAGGGAAAAAAATACATAGAATAATCACAAAAGTAACGCGATCTCCTAAAAATTTGATACACTAATTTAAACTAGATGGATTGCTATTGCTGCTTTATATAAACCAAATGCGTCAATAATTTTGTTTGTACAAACAAATCGGATATTGTTATTGACCTGAAAACTCCGTGATGATGAATATAAACCGTAGAGGTTTCTTTTGTTTAGAATTTCAGATCTTTCATCATATTCTGTTAGAAGGGCAATAATAAATCTAGGACTGCGCAGACGCAGGGAGTCGGCGTGGTGGTTCGCGCCATGTAAACAATCTGGTTTGTTTGAACATGTGCACTACCAATTTTGCCCAGAATTATACCGGACCGCCCGCGTTACAATAGCTAACGGTTTTTTCGTTGCATTCGCCTGTTACTGTTACAAATGAGATTCGTCATTAGTAAAACGAATGGATTTGATAAACTCTACCTGCATATTTGAAAATATATTTAATTTAGCGTTATACCTCGGGCTCCAATGAGACTAAAAAATCAAACGCAATTCTATAAAACGTATAAAATATCTTTTTGCTTATGCATATTGATAAGTTTGATAACAAGTGTAAATTCCAACAACAAAATACCGGTCAAATAATAATAGGTACCGAACCTTTTGCTGTACTTACCTACTGTACTGTACCCACTGATCAAAGGGAATAAAGAAATATGGTGTAAGATAAGAGGACAAATGAAAACGCGCCCCCGGTTTTTTTTTTTGGCTTGGGATGTAATCGAGTTAACGCTAAGGTGATGATAATGAATGATACAGTATCTACTTACGTCAGAATCAGAACAAATACGTTAGTCACTGCTTTAATGACTTTAAATTTGTTGTTGTTGTTTCACTTATTACTTTTACTTATGTATTTTGTCTTACCAACTAAGTGGTTGGTGTATAAAATGTATTTGGTGTTTTGGAGTAAGTGACGGAAGCGATAGTTTTATGCTCGACCGCCACAAAGGGAAGATCTTCCCGCCAGGCTAGGGTATTATGCCTGGGGAACCGCGGCTCCGACGATGTCTTGTCGGAGGTTGTATATATGCTCTAATCCGTAGAAACTTTAATAGCGCGATTTAGACTTTCATAGTAATTTTGCTAAACAGCAAAATACAAAACTGTATGCAAGTTCGATTTTCGTGCTTTTAACGCCATCTGTTGTGCGACTTTGGTAGTTTGTTTGTTGTGGCGTTAGTGTCGCCACAGTGTCTTAACTGATGCAACTTGAGCTTTAATTAAAGCACAGTACCTCAAAGTTATCACTACGTCGCATTTACATACGTTATCTATTTTATACACCGAGACCTATTGGGTATTCTGTGCCGAGACTAAATCTGTCACCAAATTTTGGACCGGGAACACCAGTTATGGAATGATTACTTCAAACATCTTCTCTCCTACGAGGGGAGGTCAATATATTCGCGGAATGAGGGGGAAGGGGGTTGAAATTAAACACGAAACTATTTTTCCTTTTCAATATATTCTCCCTTAACCTTAATACATTTTTCAGATCTTTCCAATAATTTATTTATACCATCGAAAAAAAATGTTTTATCTTGGCTATCAAAATAGGCCGAAATTGCAGACTTGACTTCTTCATCGTCGCCAAATTTTTTTCCACGCAGCTCCTTTTTCATTTTTGGAAACAAATAATAGTCACTAGGGGCCAAGTCTGGACTGTAAGGTGGGTGGTTTAATTTTTCGAACCCGCATCGGTGAATGGCAGCCGTCGCAACATGGCACGTGTGGACGGGTGCGTTGTCGTGCAAAAGGAGCACACCTTTTGACAGCTTTCCTCTTCTTTTTTCTTTAATAGCTTCTTTCAATCTATCCAGTAAAGAAGCGTAGTACTGTCCCGTTATAGTCACACCACGATCTTTGTAATCGATCAACAAAATACCTTCTGTATCCCAAAAGACAGTCGCCATGATCTTTCCGGCCGATTGAGACACTTTAAACTTCTTTGGAGGGGGTGTGCCTTTTTTATGCCACTGCATCGACTCTTGCTTCGACTCAGGTTCATAGTGGTGAACCCAGGTTTCATCTCCAGTAACAATCCGGTCCATAATTTCTTCCTTATTCTCTCCACAGAGCTCCAAAAACTGGCGAGAACACTCGACACGCTCGCTTTTTTGAAGTGGCGTGAGCATTCTTGGAACCCATCTTGCACTGACCTTAGTCATCCCAAGATGATCATGTAGGATGTTTAAAATGCTTGTTTCGGATACTCCAACCATTGCTGCAAGCTGCTTCTTCTTCAACCGGGCATCTTCCAATACAAGTTTTTCTACTTTTGCGACGATTTCCGGTGTGGTGGCCTCAATTGGTCGTCCGGAGCGGGGGTCATCTTCAATAGACTCTCTTCCTTGTTTGAAAAGTCCATGCCACTTGTAAATCATGGTTTTACCAGGGGCAGAGTCTGCGTAAACTGCTAACAGCTCTTGAAAAATCGTCTGAGCGGATTTTCCTTGCTTGGTGAGGAACTTTATAACGGCGCGGTGTTCAATTTTCTCCATACTCGCTGACTTCTTCCCGATTCACTTGTTTGTAGGTCAACAACTCAAAAGTTTATGACCCGATTTGGTTCAAACTTGGTATATATACTCTTAATGAGGTGCTGAACAAGTTACTACCTGGACGAGTAAATCAACCACCTCCATCCCCTCCATTCCGCGAATATATTGACCTCCCCTCGTACTTCTCAGTTTGCTTACAATAATTTTATCTAAAAGGGATTAAGTTACATTTTGGAGATATACTTACCTGTAATATAATTACTAGATATTACTTTTATCTATCCTATGGCTTAGTAAGTACGTAGTTATTAAGAGTACCTACTTGTGTGGTCATAGATACTTAATACATAAACACGAAGAAACCGCGGAGTACAGCTAGTTAATTTATACTTATGTTTTTTGCTTCTAGACATGAAGGATCTGACTGCAAAGATGAAGCTAATGGAAGAAGGCGGAGAGACACCCTCGGAGCCACCTTCGCCTATAGATCACCACATCTATTGCAACATTCATGTCGGAAAAGATGCACTGCTCGGTATGTAAACTCGCTAGGTTTAATTTACAATTTCAGACTTCAAGACACCAGTAAAATTCCTAAAATTTCATTCACACCGATGATGGTGTGTTAATTTTTGGCTATTGTATGCTTCAGACATATTTTATGAGGCGTTCGTTATGCCTATAAAACATGATGTTACGCCTACTGGTCCCGGCACCCTGTTTTCAAAGGAGTGCGTAACATTCACAAAGCATTCCCTAAAAAGGAATGTTTACACGGTCATAACTCTCATTACCGTCTCCGAGACGATGATCTCCTTTGGCGCGGTGCCAACCAGTTTAAAATACTGTCTCAGTGGCTGCTCTCGTTGGTCTGGCAACCCTGACGCCCGCTCGTGCCCATTCTTCATTTATTTTCAATCGGCGTGTCCCAGAGGTCATTTCAGCAATAAACTCACTCGACCGAGCGAAACGTCTGCCGACCGAACGGCGACGTTTTTTACAATGTATATCTTGTAAGTTATAACGTTCTAACTTATACTATTCTATTTTATATTCATACAGTTTGATGCTCAACACTCTACATACTCAACCTAGTATCAGGGGACAATTTGGGAATAAGTTTGCGAATCGAATAGGCACGGATTTTGGCAGAGAGCGACTGATGAAGATAATATTCAAAGAACGAATCATATAATAAATAGTTCTTACTTGTACCTAACGACTCGTCTTTAACGACTAATATAACTTTCCGTTTTGTGATTAAATTTACAATGACATAAGTACCGTTGGCAATATACACTTGCGGTCTTTATACATGCCGACCAAGCCATACGATGCCCCAATCACGAATCAAGCAGGCATACATATCGGTATGATGTACTATGCTAACATTCAATTACGCGATTCAGATGGGTACCTAAGTCCTCGTAACTCGTAGTATGGAGGTCGCGGATTCCGTCACGCGTGGCTCATGCCGTACAAATTTTAATAGAGCAATCGTAACCTCGTTATCCTGAGTTACATGCGTCCCATGTCCCATACTTCATAAGCGATGTGGCAATAGCTACTTTCCAAGACACATTGTGAGCTTGGAAATAATTAATTTAATACCATACAGTTATAACCAAAAGGTTTGGCTGGGGCAGTAAGTCTGTCACTTTATTGCGCACTATGTTCCAGTTACATTCCTCTACATATAAACTCTCTATAATTTGAACTTAAACTACCTAGGCATAGCCCGTGATTGAGCTGCATAAGCGGAGCTCCGTTTCACATAGATAAAAGATGCTGCTCTGGACCTCGTGAGAAACTACCGTATTAAGGGCCCGTAACATAGCGTACAAACTGCAGGAGCTTTGAAATAGTAATAAAATTATATTTTCTGTGACATAGGTACAGTAAAGTCTGTCTCTTTCTCTGTGGTCTGTTTAGTTCGCTCTTACCATAGTACCTACGGAAAACGGCGAGTTACATAATACATTAATTGGCTTTTACCACGCCATGTTGCCTGTGCCCGTGCCCGAGAGGTGCAAACCTAAAAAGTACTGTTTTGACGTCGCAGTTGTGAACATAATGGTCTCACAATTAGAACAAGTCTGAAGTTCGTGCGAAATGGAGAAAAAAGCAGAAAAACGGACCCTGAGCTTCGTAGCGACTAGCTGAGGACCAGCATAAAAATGATGGCGGAGAAACAGCTATGTAACAGTTTCCCTCTATTTAAAGAATTTGGCTTCTGCCCGCCCGAGATAATGTTGTTTACACAAAAGTCGCGGAAAATTCTTTGCCACTGGGTAAATATAGTTTGTATAAAGTACATTGGGAAAAGTTCAACAGCCTTATAAATTATGTTTGGGGTTTATCATTAATTGTCAAAAATCGGTGCAAGCAGGAAGTGTGGTCCTTCCCGGCGGCTCGAGTGAAGGCTGGCGGAAGCAGGGCGGTGTGGACGCGCCGGGTATGGCTACCAGCTTGCATTACAAATAACCTCTTAATGAACGCACGTGCGTATTACGCCTAGCTTAGGGTCGATTACCTGCCTACACTGAAGATTTCATATTAACGCTTTCTAATCCAGTCGAAAGTTGTACGGTTTTGCAAAGTCAATACGATTTATATATTTCAGAACATACTCTTTCCATAATTCGTATATCATAAAGACCTGAACTCTAAACATTCCTGCGTATTAAGTTAAAAACAGATGCACTTGAGCATTGAACTTGAAAACTTATTATTCTGAAAGTGGCGCGGCACCGCGTCGTGTCGTGGTCGTGGGATAAGGGATCAGTCAGTGCGATAGAGTATAGTCATTGCAGTGTGGTCTACTGATCGGTCGATTTCGGTGTATTGAACCGTTTCCAATTCCTACACACTCACGATTGGTGAAAAATAAAGAATTTGCTTTTGTGGGTTGATATACCTCTTTAACAATAAAATAAGTAAATTTTTAATGGTTAAGTTTTATTTTGTGACCGCTCTTTAAAACCCTTTTTAATACTATACAAACGATGTTTACGAGAAAACAAATGATGCCATTTTTAGCGCCAAAAATACGCAATAATTTTTTTTTACAATTGTAATATAGGTACCATACCAAGTGACACTCGCGCAATCAACACAACCACAGAATACATTATGGTTGACATAACCCTCTTTTTTCAGTCGACTCAAAACAACCTATCTTAACAACAAGGACCATGTGCCGTCCGTGGTCTATCTATACTTTGGGTCGGGTATCCTGGATGACTTCCAAATAAAATCAATGGAAACAAGTCACTCGAGTGAGTCTCAAGACCAACTAGAAGTCGCATTGTCGCAGAGTCTGGTCACGTTGCGCGTGAGCACGATCGCCATTATTATTACAATAGACAACTTTTACTACGGATTCTCTCTTCATAACTTATTTATGAGTTCTTTATAAAAGAAACTGGCCGAAAAACAAAACTTAAATAGTTTAATTTATTTACCTATTCGATTACGAAAGCGCTTACTTACTACATAAGTAGGTATATGCCGTGCATTATATCTCTTTAACAAAATTCTTCTCTGACAAATTATAGCCTATTTATCTAAAATTTAAGAGCTGTGCTTGTGGAGTCTCTTAAGTATAATCTAAACACGGCAAAATATATTATTAATTAACTAATTATCCCAACAAAATATACTTGCTCACTTTCTTGACTGGGAAAAGCAACTCAATTACGAAACATAGGTAGGTACTCGTATTTGCGTGGACTTGTTCCAAAATAAATAACTGCAGTCTTTATTCTTAGAATTATTTTTATGTTTGTTTGTAATAACTTTATTGTACCAAAAAATAGAAAGTAAAAACAAAAGCATACAATTAAAAACAGAAGTACAATGGCGGACTTATCCCAGAAAAGGATCTCTTACAGTCAACCAGCGAGTGAGAGAGAAGATGCTAGTAAATTAAGATAGAAGTACAATACTTATACTATTATAGAGGACTAGCTGTTGCCCGCGGCTTCGCCCGCGTGTAGTTCGCTTTTCGCGTAACCTGTGGAAACTACAACTATCCAGACCTATAGTTAAATCTATAAGTATATAATCCTATTCCCGCGCCAATTCTATAAAGCCATTTCTACGATATCAAACTGAAAATATTAACATTCATAATATCACATCTTTGTCTCTAAAAGCCACTCCTAAAGTTATGGTGGGCGTGAAAAGTGGAGAAAATCTCAATAAATAGTGATAAGTTAGTTAAATTAGACCTTACGACACGACCGTATGTTCCGTCAAACAACAACGGAACTGACTTTCTGATTTGATTATTTTTTAAACCAAAGCCAAACCAAACCAATCAATCAATTCAAATAGCTTACAATACAACACAACAAACGACCGATAAACAAACCAACCAATAGAACTGAATCAACAACCAAATTTTTTTTTAAATAATTAGAATTAATTGCCGTAAGGAAAATTTTCAATCTGCTATACCATATGCGAAAAAATAATTAAAATAAAGTCAGCGCCATCTATTGATATTTTATGTAACTAAATTATACGCCCACACACATTCAATGTGTTATTTTACTAAAATTTAATAGAGACTGCAGTGTGTTTTTGTCTTTATTGATATCGATAAAAAAAAAGCAGAAATTCTAGCTGTATCTAAATTAAATACGTTTATGTAAACCGCATTCAACTGACACTGAAGCAGTGCTAGAAGTAAACTTCAATTGACCATAACTTGTTTTTCTCTAAACCGATTTTGACGAAACAAAGTTTTGACAACGCTCCTAATTATATGTAATCCACCTGTGAAAACCGTGTTCAAATCGGTTGAGAAGTTTTGAAGTTATAACTTACCAGACAGACAGAAAGACAGACAGGCGGGAAAAAAATCCAAAAATTGTTTTTTTTTGGTTTCTGTTACTCAAATCGCCCCGTTTCAGTTTTTTAGAAAAATATTTAATGTACAGACACTCGATTTTAACTGTCCTATTATATGTATAGATAAATAGATAGACCTATTATATGTATAGGTAGACGCAGCCTATTACAGGGTCATTAGAATCTTAAAAGCCACTCCTAAAGTAATAGTGGGCGTGAAAAGTGTAGAAAATCTCAATAAATAGTGATAAGTTAGTCAAATTAGACCTTACGACACGACCGTATGTTCCGTCGAACAACAACTGAACTGGCTTGCTGATTTGATTATTTTTTAAATCAAAGCCAAACCAACTAACTAATCAATTCAAATAGCTTACAATACAACACAACAAACGACCGATTAACAAACCAACCGTATTAATTGCCGTAAGGAAAAATTTCAATCTGCTATACCATATGCGAAAAAATAATTAAAATAAATTCAGCGCCATCTATTGATATTTTATGTAACTAAATTATACGCCCACACACATAAAATGTGCAAATTTTTTAAAATTTAATAGAGACTGCAGTGTGTTTTTGTCTTTATTGATATCGATAAAACAAAGTAGAAATTGTAGCTTTATCTATCCATACTAATATTATAAATGCGAAAGTCTGTCTGTCTGTCTGTCTGTCACTTTTCACGGCTAAACTGCTGGACCGATTGTGATGAAATTTGGTAGGAAGGATGTAGTTAACGACCTGAGGTCAAACATAGGCTACTTTTGGGCGCGATATAAGCGAGTCCCACGCGGGCGGAGCGGGGAACAGCTAGTATTAAATACGTTTATGTAAACCGCATTCAACTCTGTTTAAAAGTTTTGAAACAGTGCTAGAAGTAAACTTCAATTGACCATAACTTCTTTTTCCCTTAACCGATTTTGACGAAACAAAGTTTGACAACGCTCCTAATTATATGTAATCCACCTGTGAAAACCGCGTTCAAATCTGTTGAGTAGTTTAATGTACATACACTCAATTTTTACTCCTATTATATGTATAGATAGAAAGATAAGTACAAAATCCATATCCATAATTCCATATCCATACTAATATTATAAATGCGAAAGTCTGTCTGTCTGTCTGTCTGTCACCTCTTCACGGCTAAACTGCTGGACCGATTGTGATGAAATTTGGTAGGGATGTAGTTAACGACCTAAGGTCAAACATAAGCTTCTTTTGGGCGCGATATTACCGAGTCCCACGCGGGGCGGAGCCGCGGGGAACAGCTAGTACTTATATATTAACGGACTTAACGCTAAGAGCGTTCTCTACCATCTTCTTCTTCAATGTCGTCAATGACAAACTATTAGATAATAATGATTTGATAGGGGTTGCGATATCGTTTATCCTGAAATAAATTTTCAAATGAATTTATTTGTTTCTTTTCAAAATTAAAAAAAAGTAAGAAAATAATTCTAGAAAACAAATAAAAAACGAAATCAGAAAATTATTGTTTGTGACAGGATTCGATCCAGCTACTTCCAGCTACTTTCTTGAAACATTTCTTTACTAAAGTAGTAAAAATTTTTTAAAAATTAATACAAAACGAAAAAGAAGTAAGTAAAAAAAAGTAAGTAAAAAAAAAGTAAGGAAAAAAAGTCATGTCTAGCAGGATTCGAACCCTCAACTTAAAAATATGAACTGCGACCTCTACCGATAGGCCAACATACGTTGCTAGGGACTGGCGAAATTTCAAATGGAATTTGTCTATAGGTACGCAAATTCATAATTTTTTTGGACTTAGGGTTGAAATTGTGAACAACCCTTTCTTATATGGGCAGTATATAGTATAATGAAGACACTAACCAAATTTCACGTTTATAGCTTTTATAGTTTCGGTTTTGTGATGATAAATTAGTTTACCTCCCCCTTTTTACCCCTTTAAAGGTTAAATTTCAAAAAACGCTGAAACACGCCATTGCTTATTTTTGTTGAGAAGCATTCTTGCCAAATTTCAAGAAAATTGGTGAAGATTTTAATTTTTTTTCATACAAACTTTGCCATCAATTTTAACCCCCTTAGGGGTCTAATTTTGAAAAATCCTTTCTTATCTGAGCATTACGTGATAACATAAAACTTCGGTCCAAATTTCAAGTTTATAGCTTTTATGGTTTAGGCTGGGCGTTAATTTATCATTTACCCTTGTTCTTTTATATATATAGATATACGTCCAATTAAGACCAGCTACATATACTTAAATGCATAAATAAATAATATAATTACTTATATCTAAATTAAAAAATGTTAAAGGATATTCGGATAATATTCTCAGTTTTGTAGTGCCTATTTAACTTAGCTGATATATTATACTGAAATTTTTAATAGGATTTCTACCATACAATAATTAAAGCAATCTATAAAAAAATGTTGATCTCTACGGGCGGATGTAGAGGTAAAAACGTGCGTCACGCGCGGCCCCATTTCTCTGCGCCAGGAAATGGTCCGAAAGCTTCCTCCACGAGACGTTTGCGCAGTCAATAATAGATTCCATCAAAATTTATTTGGGATATATTGAGTGGCTGTAGCGAGGAGCCGGTGACGTGAGTATCGACATAAAGCGAAGTGCGGTTAGACAGAATTATTAGCAGAGCACCGTCAATGAGGTGAACTAGTAAATATTACTGTTCTGTGGGTGAACTCATATCTGTAAATTGAAATGATGGTCATTTTTGCATGAAGTCTGTTATTTTAGATAGGAACACCACGATCCACAAGCAATCGTTAGAAGTTTTAAACCTTACCTACGCCACAGAATTTATAATAGCAACCTGCGCACTTACCAACTAACGCTTCAGAATAATACGATTTTACGCATAAATGTAGCAACCTACGCACTTACCAACTAACACTTCAGAATAATACGATTTTACGCATAAATGTTTGTTTATGCTTTGTATTTATATGCAATTATATTTCTAAGAAACATTACGCTTTCAAAGTAAGTACTCTGACCAAAATTGGTTCCTATTGATTTGCATTCGATAATAAACACGATGGGAACAAAATCCTGGACAATATCAAGTCGTGTTTGGAATGGTATATTTGCGCGTGAATTTCCTGTCCTTTCGGGGCTCCGGAAGAGCCTCCGCGTGCGTTATGACAGTTATGGTCCTTCGTTTATTATTCACAAGAGAGTCTAGAGCCAATAACATTTGTTACTACCTATTAACTTGAACATTATATTTTTATTCTGCGATTGGACAGGTAGAAACGGTGGTGCAAAACAAAGCCTATAAATATATATTACATTACATCCGTCCGGTTGTCCTTTTTTAGAGTTCAGTGTCTTACCGCAGTATTATTTACTAACTATACTCAAATTGTTTACGCACAAATATTTAAACATGTGTGTATATGGTGGAACGAAACGGTAGTAGTTTTAGGGACACCACTCCCATTTTCCCATCCATGCTTATTCTGTGCTTTAAGACAAATCTGGCCACTTGCACTTCGGAAGCTGTAAATTTATTTATTTCTTTTTTGCAAAATATACAATTAGTATCGCCTACCTCGGAAGTTCGCTTTTTCGAATAAAAAATGTTAAATAAAAAATGTACAGTCGAACATAGAACCTCCTTTTTTGAACTGTCAAAAAGCGGACTAAATGCTAGGAGCATTACCTACTCGTAAGATTTTAAAAAAATTGCCTGGCATCACAGACCGCGCGCGATTTCCAAATTCTTTGAGTTAAGCAGAGTATTCATAGCAACAAGTTTTTCTGTTACCTCAAAATTGCAGTTGTGAGTTTTTGAGGAACTAATACTATGTACATTTGAGTACTCAATTCAACGTGAAAGAAACCACAATATGATGATGATGATAATGACAACAACAGAAAGCTTGATAAGCTCATCACTGATTCTATAAGCTCATCACCGCCGAACTCGAACAGTTCAGATTAGCCAAACTTCAACATTTGACATCATGCCAAATTTTTTAATTGTTTATATTACTCTCGTTGTAACTACGTTGTTTCTTTCCTTATTTCTTTTGGTACAGTTGAAATATATATAAACTAAGATTAATTGAATTTATAATAAACTACTTAATACAACTCAAAACGAAAGCTATCGACTATAACTAGGTAGGATAAGAATAACAAGATCAACCTCTAATAAAGGTTGATCTTGTTTGACTCAACCGTGAATGTTCCACCCTACTTATATACTAGAGCAAATTTATATCGTTTATAGCCATTGAAATTAACACGATTAAATAAGCTAAAGCTGCTAAACTATAAGATACAACACGACGAAAGATGTGTTGAATCGAACATAGATACTTAAACAGTCTGATTAAATTATTTAACCACTTTGCCACACACTTTTACAGTAGTCAGTAGTACACCAGGAGTACTAGTGGTGGAACGAAACGGTAGTAGTTTTAGGGACACCACTCCCATTTTCCCATCCATGCTTATTCTGTGCTTTAAGACAAATCTGGCCACTTGCACTTCGGAAGCTGTAAATTTATTTATTTCTTTTTTGCAAAATATACAATTAGTATCGCCTACCTCGGAAGTTCGCTTTTTCGAATAAAAAATGTTAAATAAAAAATGTACAGTCGAACATAGAACCTCCTTTTTTGAACTGTCAAAAAGCGGACTAAATGCTAGGAGCATTACCTACTCGTAAGATTTAAAAAAAATTGCCTGGCATCACAGACCGCGCGCGATTTCCAAATTCTTTGAGTTAAGCAGAGTATTCATAGCAACAAGTTTTTCTGTTACCTCAAAATTGCAGTTTTGAGTTTTTGAGGAACTAATACTATGTACATTTGAGTACTCAATTCAACGTGAAAGAAACCACAATATGATGATGATGATAATGACAACAACAGAAAGCTTGATAAGCTCATCACTGATTCTATAAGCTCATCACCGCCGAACTCGAACAGTTCAGATTAGCCAAACTTCAACATTTGACATCATGCCAATTTTTTTAATTGTTTATATTACTCTCGTTGTAACTACGTTGTTTCTTTCCTTATTTCTTTTGGTACAGTTGAAATATATATAAACTAAGATTAATTGAATTTATAATAAACTACTTAATACAACTCAAAACGAAAGCTATCGACTATAACTAGGTAGGATAAGAATAACAAGATCAACCTCTAATAAAGGTTGATCTTGTTTGACTCAGCCGTGAATGTTCCACCCTACTTATATACTAGAGCAAATTTATATCGCTATAAAAGCCATTGAAATTAACACGATTAAATAAGCTAAAGCTGCTAAACTATAAGATACAACACGACGAAAGATGTGTTGAATCGAACATAGATACTTAAACAGTCTGATTAAATTATTTAACCACTTTGCCACACACTTTTACAGTAGTCAGTAGTACACCAGGAGTACTAGTGGAGGAAGCTATCAGTAGTTACTTTAATCACTTAATCAATATGTGCTGCGGGTCATTGAGGCTGGCTGGCTATGGTTAATGGAAGTGCACCTACGCTTATAAGTGACCTTTAATACAATAATATTGTCTCTTGGAGCTAGCTGATTATCTGAACTTATAAGCAACATATAGCTAAAGAAAAACTTAAGTATGTTTTGATCGATATCTGTATACATAAATAAAACTGTAGCCGAACCGAATTTGTATTTTATTGCATATCTTTTGGAAAATTTTTTGATGCGTTGGACACGGTCAAATAGATGAGAAATCATACATTGTTTTTATAATTTTTTTTTACTATCTTTCTGTCTGCCTGTGCCACGAAAAATCCACTGGACCGATCGATTTAATTAAAATTTGGTATGGGTGATATAGATACATCAGGACAATATCTTAAGTACAAATTATTCTGAAAAATGTAAAGAGTAATAAAAAACTGAAAATACATGTTTCCAATACACCGGTATAGCATTTTGGATATAAATAATACATAAAATATGCTTAATTTGACTTACAAAAACAAATTGATACGGTTAAATAAAATTAAAATAGTAATTAAAGGACCAAATGGAAGGCAATGTCTTTGACAACGGCACAAATATAGAATTTTGAATAATAAGACGAGGGCGTGCGAAAGTAGAATTTGTAGTGCGACCCTTATCGTGTTTCAAAATACCCCGTCGCCACGACACCCAGACTGGCCGGCAATGATTTATTGTGTTTACACTGCGCACGGGACAAAGCGACCGCGCCTGCGCATCTCGAAACATTTGTCATGTCTAGACGCTACTGAAAATTGGCCAGCGTTTGAAGGTTAAAACTAAATTGATTTTAGACGTCCAGCACACAGCGTTCAGTCAATGGTTCCAGGAAACGACCGCTGTAATGTAACAGACTTCTCGTATATTTCAGCGAAACGCGAAACTTGCCAACGTTACACTGTTTATAAACAAGTGTTATAACTGTAGCTTGGATTTTCTAATAATAATTTGTGTATGTTATAAAAACTCTTTCCGAAGAGACACTGAAGAATCTGTGGCTCAAGGTTAGGCCTACAAACTGGGAAATACTTATTCCACCATCCTTTAAACAATAAAGTTTTATTAATCTTTTAATAATCTCATAAGTAACATTTTTTGTGTTTAATCCAATGTACTTCATTATTTTGCAGTTTATAAACAAACCTTTAAATAGACCACGGGACAACCGTAAACAAATGCTAAAGGATATTAAATATTTCTTTGAGTTTCATAGCACATTAATATGCCTGGGAATAATCGGCAGCTGGTGGCAGTTTTAAATTCCCTGCGCACGCGCACCAGCAGTTAATTCAAATATGGAAGCTACAAACCGCAATTAGCATTGGCTTCGTACATCCTAGGAACGTTAATTTTAAAAATGACACGTTATGCCATACCTATTAACTGTATTTTTTTTTGTCCCCAGGTGCATTTGTATTATAGATATTCTTATTGTTTCAGGTCCAGCTTCGGCTAAGAAAGGACTGGGCAACGTGTATACACAAGAGAAGCACCCCTCATAATTACCACCGATAAAGAAATCGTCCGAAAGAGTACAGTACAAATTCTATAAATTAAGCAACCTCGCACGTGTGCAGAAAGAAACAAACATATTTTCGAATGAATAAAGATTTTTTTCTAGTAATATGGAATTTGAATAAGACAGATAGAAAGACCAATTTAGAACAATCTATTAGGCTTGTAAGAGCTGTGGATAAATAGAGTTGCCCATTCCTCATCCCTCAATTTTTTCGAACCAACATTATGATTACGTAAAGAAGAACAGTACAAAAAGTAATGAAAATACAGTGGACCTCCGGTAATCCGACAAACATTATGCAGGGCAGTGTCGGACTATCGAATTTGTCGGATTATAGAGCACTGCCTTAGACCCCCTATAGTCCGGAATTTATTACAAAAGAGTACCTTGTAATCCGACAAATTACATATGTATCTAATGATAAGATTTTATATGTTATAAGTACTTTGAAGTACAAATCATACTTCATTAATGTATGTCGAATTTAGTAAATTAAATAACAATAGTGAGCTTACGTTTTATTATAAAATTAAGCACAAATGCACATATGTACCAAAATAATCAATAATTATTAAACAAAATCATGTAATGAATTTATCAAATTATGAAGCTTGGAAATATTCATCATTTTTTTTTTGTTTAAGGTTGTTATAACGCGAGATCAGAGCCTTGTACCTCAGTCTTCTCAAAAGTAAAAGTTCACTGTAGGATGTACCATTCTCTTCAGCCCATTGTAAACTCTCATGTCGGATTACAGGGGGCGCCGGATTAGACAAGGGCCGGATTATCGGGGGTCCACTGTATTACATTTCTAAGAAATTATGAAAATATTAAAGTTTACAAGCAGAATTTATTGTATACGCGGGCAGTCGGCGAGCATGACGTGGGTGCTCCTCAAATAGATCTCGTCTAGCAAGCTAAGCCCCGCATAAAGCATTTACAGACTTAATTCAATGCAGTAGAGATACATTTCAATAAAATATCTAAAAGAGCGCGCGGAAGGATACCATGTTTCAACGTCTCTAACATACTTACACCTGGTCAAAACGACATCACTGTCGTTTTCTGCATTCCTGCTAATAAAATTTAAATATCTCATTCATTTTATGCTTTGATCTTCAGCGTGTCGTGTCTGAGATTTTTTTATCTATACTACTTTAGTACTATTATACATTGTGTCTATACTCTTAATGCATTGTCCGATTGGTCCTGGCATATAGTCGTTGTTTGAGAAAGTACAGTTGTTAGAGCAAGACGGACAAAGCAAATTTCATAATCATCTTATAAACCTTCAGCAGGAGGCGAAAATTGTAGTTGCTGTTGAACATTTCGATTCTACAGGAAAACACGTCTTGGCAAGTGATGCCGTAATTAAAAGCGAGTTAGTAATTTAGAAATTATGTCTGAAATAAATAAAACTCAATATTATGTTTATTCCATCGTATATTACCAGTAAAGGTACTCGTACCTCCTTCACAAAATAGGAGCAAGATATCGATTATATTATATTAAATTACATTAAAAACTACTTCGCAACATTAAAAACATAGCTTATATCTCAAAAATAATAATTTACTAACAAACAGTATGGAAATTGAACTATTGGCAAAAAAAATGTTGGCCACTGAGTTCTCCGAGCATACTAGAACAGAACAGAGCAAAAAGATTCAACTTTTATTTCATAGGTACGTTGTATTATTGTCCTCGACACGTTTGGTTTCATTATCTAATTTGCGCCAAATTATCGATTAATTTACGATTATAATTTGTTTCAATTGGTCCAAGTTACGTTGATCACAAACATATCTACTGATCGCACTATTATTCGAGATTGTGCTAAGTTCAATAAGAATCCGATGGGTGGAAGAGGGATTCCATATTGACATAATGAACACAGCAAGGGTTAAGTTTTAAAAATATATTATACTATCGGTTACACATGAAATTGCCGCCAACCATCGGCTAAAGAAATAAGCGACAATTTCATGGTATTTTTCAATACTTAGACTATACTCTGTACAATGTGATCTTAACTACTCGTTACTAAGGCGAAAATTGTAAGCGTATAAATGCAAACACAGCAACATTTCTGATATAAAAACATCTGAAATTAGTTATGCCCTGATTTCTTTGGAAAGGAGTTAAATTTACCTTTATTTCAGTTACTGTCTTATACATCAATGTCATTGACTTTCAATGTAAATCAATTCACAAATATGACAACAAACAGAAGTCTAAAATTATTATTTTTCCATAGGAAAATGTTCATCATTAAAAATCATTACTCACACAATATCCACAACAATCCACAAAACACGTGTATTTCATGTACTTATTTCGGAATATTAAAATTATAAGGAATGACAAATGCACCAATTAAATTTAAATGAAATAATAAAATACGACCTACCTTTTTGTAGACAGTAAACTAATTAAGACATTGCAGCTTAAATATCTCTTTTTTTTTTAAATTGAAGTATTTTATATTTACTTCTTCATATCAAACAAATTCCTTATTCATCCCATTGGTTTGTTTTTGCATGTAATGTTGAATTAGTATTATGAAAAATTTATTGATACTAGGAAAAATACTTCAAAATTAATTTTTAAGCTAAATGTTCAATCACAGGATAGTCCTAAGTTTTGACAGTTATGATAGATACATTTTAACAGGTTTTGGTATGTTATCCTTTTGATTTATTAAAATATCAAGTTGTATAAATTAAACTACATACATAATTTATCAATGAAGTGGAAGTAATTATTTTAATTTTGGTGAGTTAATTTTTTTTTTTAAAGAACTGAATTCTCACACTCATCAAAACTTAACGACGAAAAGTAACAAATATTGTCCCATGTTGCAACTGGATTTATGATATGGACAAAATAAATCACGCGGATAATGACGGAAAACATTCTTAAATTCTTATGACAGCCATTCGATTCAACATCTTGATCAAGCCAGATCACAGCAATATGGATATTTTAAGTTAAAAACAACAAATTTTACTCTACCACTTTTTGATTATTTTTAATTTATTTCAATAATTATTAAATAAATGTTACAAAATATATATATTTTATAATTATTAGAATGTTTGAGCAAATATCAGTTGTATTTATGACAAATAGATATGTTACTAACATATAGATTGCATGCTGTTTTGATCTTACTGCTTTGAATCATTTAATACAAAAATTAAGGCACGATATTCCTTAACTTTTTCTTTTCGTTTTAAAATAATTGATTTAATTCAACACATTACACAACCAATCTGGATGATTTATATGATGAACCGAGAACATTGTCGTAACTCTCGTGGATATATCTCGTCTTCTAGTTCTATTTTTGAAAGCTACGTCTCAAAATCTGTGTAACTGCTTTGCATTTGTGCGAAAGCCTTGACTGCTCGTCGCAAATCGTTCGGCTCGAAAGGAGCGGTCCAAAAAAAGAAAACGAATGACAATCGTTCGACACTGATTTGAGTGACAGATTTCAAAAATGGAACTCCACATGACATGGCAGATTGACAGAACTTACATATTGTGTGACTAGCTGTGGTGTTCGGGTCTTGTTGCGGCGGGCTGCTGCGGCGGCGAGTATGGCGGCACCGCGAACATCGGCCGCGGCGGAATGGTCGATACGCGGTCGAATCTGACGAAATATAATTAATATCTCAGCTACCGCAGGGAAAAATAGAACCTATAACGTAACATGACTACCAGGGACCGCTTGGGTTATGCGGCATTATTTACTTCCGTGTCTTCTACTTGTGGAAAATTACAATGCAGCGACTACCGTCTGACCTCCGAAACCTTTTACAGGGAAATCAGACCTACAGGAACATGATCCGTGTGTGTGTCCACGCCAACACTGTCAGGCTACCTAAAGGCATCTGACATAGCCTAACGACTGTCATCTACCGATAACAGCCGGGACCAATGGCATAACGTGCTTTCCGACGCACGGAGAAGCTCAAGATAGAAATGCCACTAATGACGACCAATCGCCGTCGCCGTCGCTTGACGCGCACTATCGCTACGAACACGCGCGACGCGCTTGGCTATCGAGCTCCATCCTGGCTCCGAACCATGTACGACTAAGGATAAAAACGAGAAAACAGTGGATATGCAGAGAGAGATTTATTTATTTATTTATTTATATTCTTAAACACACTAGCAGCATATGAAGCTGATGCGTGGGCATCTTAAGTTTGGAGGTTTTATACACTGTCTAATATATTTTTAAAAGCGTTGAGTGAAGGTGTAATATAATACATACTTGTCGCTCTTGTACTTCTCGGGGACAGCTTGGTAGGGCTGCAGCTCGGCGTGCGCGTGCGTGCGCGCCAGCTCCCGCAGGCAGGCCTCCAGCGCCGCGGACGCGTAGCCGGTGCCGGCCGCCAGCGCCGCGGGCCACGCCAGCGACAGGCAGCTCGGGGGAGACGCACCTGCTTGTATACACTACGTGTGATACTTCGCACTTCTCATATCATGTGTAATGCCACATTTACACTCAGCCTTGTAGGACAGGGAAGTGGGCAGCGCGCGAATGTAAATAGGTTACTCGCGTTGTCACTGCCCATGCCTCGATTGTCGGTTTTTCGCGCGGAAGTCAAAGGAGGCTGAGTGTGAACGCTCACTCGCGTCGTTATTGCCGCAAAAGTATATAGGGAAATATTTCCGGCAGCGACTGGAGCAGTAGCAGGGGCCGAGTGTAAATGTGGTATAACACCTGCGACGTCACTCAAGGACGGAATTAATAAGGGTCATTTAATCATTCTATGATTACAAGGTTCTGCATACTCTGGTGGCTAGTTATTTGAAACCGAATTTCGGCCTCTGACGTTTCTTTCACGACCACCAAGTAGCCAGGACCGACAGCTTAATGTGCCATCCAAATTAACGAAGCACGAATCATCTTCATTATTAGATAATCAGGTGATTCAAGCCTGCAAATCAACGATGCTAAAGACCGGGCAAAGTGGAATAGAAAAGCACTTAGAATGATAAAGAAGATGAGATTATTTAAGTCTGCAATGTCCTAACCAAACTGAAAATTTAATAGTTTCTATGGACTGCAATTATGGGTTCAATACAACTCTGATGTAATATAATACTAGCTGTTGCCCAGGGCTCTACTCCTATGGGAATTACGGGATAAAATACAGCCTATGTGTTGTTCCAGGGTCTAAACAATCTCCATTCCAAATATTAGCAGTTTTCCTGTGTAAAAGTAACAAATATCCATACAAACTTTCGCGTTTATAATATTAGTACAAGTCGCGTCATATAAAAAGAACGCTAGAGGAGAGAGGAGGAGGTAAACTTACACAACACGCCAACGAACCAATCGGGTGCGCCAGACGACACCCGCCCGCATCGCGCTCACCACATACATCGAGAAATCGCCTACTGCGCTGCTTTACCGGCAGCGTTCATCTTACATGACGCGACCAGTAGGATAGGATTACCTCTGTAAGCGTCGCTAGCGCATCGTTCGCACAGCAGGCAGTGGCGCGCCGTGGCCAGCGCGCTGGCGGCGATCACCGACGGCTTGAACTGCAGGTACGGGTCGGCTTCCAGCAGGCACAGCTCCGACAGGTACTACGAAGCATTACATACATCACTACATCATACAGTTTTATTAATTTATTTTTAAGCCTATAACGGCTGATACATGTAACAACATAGATGTAGATGTAAAATACAATCAGTTTTGTGCATAAGCATGTCCCATTGACACATAGGCCTGGGGAGGCCTAGAAGGAGAAGTGGAGGTTGTTGAGGGCAACAACCTCCACTTCTCTCTGTCAATCATCAATATACAGTATAAATTAATGTTGCAGTTCGCATTTGTGCATCTATGTATTTAACTTCTTCAAAACCACACAATTTAGATGCGGTTTTTACTATTGTTTAGAAAGGTAGGTCCAAGTTCATGTACAACTGTCAATGTCAACACGATGTTTAAATTTAAAACAACCGTTTCCGCATCGACTCATTATAAAGGAGAAACAATTCAAAATGTTTAATTTAAGACAGAGGTTGTTAACTTTTATTATCATCTAAACTTCACGATGGTTTTGTTAGTCGCCAGACAACGCTGGATTCTGGATATTTATTTTATTTATTTATATTCTTAAACACACTAGCAACATATGAAGCTGATGCATGTGCATCTTAAGTTTGGAGATTTGATACATTGTCTAATCTATTTTTAAAAGCATTGACTGATGGTGCAGTGATGACACTCTCAGGGAGCCTGTTCCAGTCCGTGACCACATGGTTAGATAGACGGATAGTGAAGGCATATGTCTTAAGCAATCTTTTTACAGCTGAAATATGGATAATCTAGTTAAAATGAGGTTGCTTATTATTAAAAAATACTTACAGATGCCAAATGGAATGTCTTCTTAGAAAGGCCATTAGATATGCAGTAGTGTGACAGGAAGGCTAGAGACGTTGGAGTGGACAGGTCAAAGGATAATACTTTCAGGATCAAGTGCTCCATGCGCAGGACCTCCCGCTTGGTGTATGTGTCGTCTGTGATGTACACAAACTCTGACACTTCCGGGGGATACACCTCTTCATATTTCCTGTGGTAGAGATATGAGATTTAAAAAACAGAGTTTCAGAGAGAGAGAGGTCTCAAACAATCTAATACGCAATACATCATTACTTTATTTTTAATTCAATTGTACTAAAA
This sequence comes from Apomyelois bistriatella, assembly GCA_947044815.1. Lineage (NCBI taxonomy): Eukaryota > Metazoa > Arthropoda > Insecta > Lepidoptera > Pyralidae > Apomyelois > Apomyelois bistriatella. The sequence continues at coordinate 9,838,443 of OX345693.1, forward strand.
TGACACATTACTTACGCTGCAATATAAGTGGCGGCGGTGCCAACCAACTGTAGTTTTGTGCGCACAACGCTCATATATGACAGGAACCTGTCTACATAAGACACTGCTAGGTGTAATGTCTCGCTCTGCTGGTTGTATTCATCGCACACCTCCACCAGCCAGTCGATGAGGATGGATCGCATCATGTGTGTGATGTCTGGCTGCTTGCGCATGTAGCGGGGGTTGGCACGATTTTTAACCTAGATGAAATAAAGTATGTTTAGGAAGTAGTTTATTTCAGTCTTCTTCTATTGTGTCAATGGCTAAAAACTAATGCAACATTCAGCGCTGAGTCAGAGGCCACAGCCTTATTTCAGTTATGTTGTATGATTTACAGATTTATTTATACAGATATATCAAAAAAAGAGTCATGGCGAAACTCCATACATCGTTTGTACGAATAAAAAATTGAAATACAGATAACATAAAATAAATCGAATTAGTAAGAATACATAACTAGTAACATGTTTACCACCACAAAAAAATTTTAAACCCCGGGGTTTCTTTAATATTTAATTTTTTAAAGTCGACCTTTAGCTTAGTTTTCATTCGCTATTATTGTCGCAACTGAAACATTTTGTCATCCTGACAGTTGTTAGCATTGTCAAAACGGTATTGATAGTTCATTATGGTAGGTTAGGATCATAGATTAAGTAGTTGTACCTGTGATTAAGCAATTAATTTTTACTTGGTGAAAAAGTGAGATGGCGAAATAGGCTACTCACTCGTTCATGTATGGTTTCAAGAGATGGTAATAAACCATTTGATAGTGAGCCTGCTACTTAAAAAGTTGATGGTAACCCCCCAGTGAGAAAGCGGGACAGCGCAATACATCATGTAAGTAAGGCGACATCTCATTCACTCACTGGATCTTGCATGGTTTTAAGAGATGGTATAGCCCCCCAGGTACTAAATTGATGAATCTAACCTACCATAATGAACTGTCAATATCGCTTTGACAATGCTAACAACTGTCAGGGTGACATATTGTTTCAGTTGCGTTAAAAATGGCGAATGAAAACGAAACTAAAGGTCGACTTTTATAAAATGGAATATTAAAATAACCCCGGGGTTTAAATTTTTTTTGTGGTGGTTAACATGTTACTAGTGAAGTATTCTTACTAGTGCGATTTATTTTAAGTTCTCTATATTTAAATTTTTTATTCGTACAAATTCCGCCATCATTCTTTCTTTGTAACTGCTTTATGTTGACTTTACCTTGTCTCTATATTTAATAAAAGCTAATTTGGCTAAACAAAATATTAGCTGAAGCTTGAACAGCAATTGCTGTTAGAAACTGATGTAAAAAAACAATCAAAAACAAATCGTAATAATATGATCCTATAGTTTTATACAATATATTTTGGATACTAACGCCACACTCAATTCATAATCATAATATCTTGTTGTGCATTATGCATATCTTCTCTAGTATAAAATGTGAGTGAACTGTTATGTTACCAATTGGTTCGCACACAAAATTGCCACATAAAAACAGATTTTATTAGATGGCCTATGTCCAGAAGTGGACAGCCTGCGGCTGAAATAATGATGATGATTAGATTTTCGATTGTGTTTGGATTCTGCAAACCAATAAGTTAACAGCTCCATAGGTTGAAAATGAGATTGCTTGTTGAAAGTTATGCATTAAATTTACCTATGTAGCTCTTGGCTTATAGTTTTTAATAAATTAATAACATTACCTCAATTTCCTTCATGTATTGATATATGTCATCTCTATATTCCACCACATGGAAAAACATCTCTCTATCAGTCTGCGCGGTGATAGTGTCTTCATCATCTTCAAGGCTGTCATTAAGGATCTGGCTCTCATTTTTGGATATAGACATGGAGAGTACACTAGAATCCACCACTGACATGGGTGATTCCACCACATCTTTCTTCTCTTGTAGTGGTAATCTGTAAGTTCAACACTATGTTGGTGAAATGAAAACCAATAAAAAATATATACCTACATCTACAAACATTTGCAATCTACTTTTTAGTAACCTATGCAAGGTTATACAAAAAAAATATGTAGTACTGAAAATATTTAAATTAAAAAGAATGTTTGAGCTTAACCTTAAAGGTGGTGCTTCTTTAGGCCGATCTGGTTGCTTCTCAGCCAAAACAATTTTCTTGGCATTCTCTGCAGCAATTGCAAAGAGGTTCTCTTTCCTGGTGTTGGGATCCTTAGCAACAAACGGTTTGAAGGTCGGTTCACGCTTTTTGACCTCGACTTCGCTTGGTTTATCCTCGTACACGCTGAATGCGCGGAATTGGTCCACTGGAGGCATAATATTCTTCTCATTCTTGATCTGGCGCACTGTTCTGTTCTCATCTTGAACTTTACACGGTCCATTCGTCAATCCAGGCTGAAATACGAATGGAGGTAAGAAATGTTTCGCAATATAAACGAGTGGGTACTGCTTTCCCGCGCCATTCGTGCTTTACTCGATTTTATGCTTATTTCAGAAATTTTGAGTATATTATGATGGTGATATGCTATACGAAGTTAATCGATGATTTGTAAAGTGAAATTATAGTAAAAGAATCAAAATACTTACAAGTTTTATATTTCGGTTTTGGTTACAGGCGAAATGGCTGATATTGCCGAGGGCACGCCGCTGGTTTGCAGCCGCAAATACATCTGCATTATCTTTCTTCAGACCTAAAGTTGCATTTTCTTGATCCTCGTGAATCCTGAATGCCATTGCCCCCGCTTTTTCCGTAAACAATATCGTTAAAACAGATCTAAATAAAATGCGGGCCGCGTGAACGGAATTAACGGCAACCAAAGCGGAAATACGTGTACTTCTCCACTAGCTACCACATTTTATCAAAAAATTGTGTGTAGAACGCGAAAATACTCAAAATAACTGCAAAACCACCCTCGAAATATGCTAAAATAACGTCAACGACCAACAGACATTTTGGTGATTGTTTTCAGCTGTTGAAGTTTTGTTCTTTTGTCTATGTTATTTTAAATTTGGACCAATAGCAAAAGCGCATGGCGCATTCTTAATATTGTCTATGATGGAGAACGTTTTGAGTTGGAGTTGCATTTTTTTTTTTTTGAATAGTTTATACGGCCATGGAATCCAGTCCTTTAAGGCCTTTCTTGAATTTATTAATCTTCTTCAGTCCTACTTAAATCAGTCGAGTCAAAAATTCAAGTCAATAGTCAAGTCCAGTCAAGTAAGTAAGTATAGTCTGAGTCAGATGGCTAAGTGAAGCGGTGGAAAAATTTCACTTAGCTATATCATGGAGATTATGGTGACAAAGATAAAAAGTCACGTAATCGACACTGTATCACTTCCCAACACTCACGCTTGTTCACGAACACTTTGCGAATAATAATCCACCAATATTATGCACAAACACTCGAAAAAACCTAAGTTTTGGAAATTAAATACAGCGCGGACATAGCGACAGTTTACTTTCCCTCCAAAAACTCGTTGGAGTTGCAGTGGTTGCAGCATAGATCAAACGTTTCAATTTTATTAATACCCGACTACGATGAAGCCAAAAGGAAGGGTAATGATTTTAGCAATCTATGTATGTATGAAACATACGACTGGATCGACTGTAAAGAATGAGGTATTTATTCAATTTCATTAAATTTAATAATAGATTTGTAATAATGGCACAGACAGACAGAATATAATACACGATAATGTTCCGGCTGATATAGACTACTTATATAAATTGTATAAAAATCGAACGTTTACATCTCCAATTCTAAACTCAAGATAAAACTAAAATAATCATTCATATCAGCAATATTATAAAGCTTAAGGGTATATTTGTTTGTTTAAACGCTTTTAACTTTAGAACCACTAGACGGATTTGAAAAATTCTGTCTGCATAATAGTAGCCTGGGGGGCTACTACAGCGCTGTCACGCTTACTTCCTGGAACTTGCATGGTTTTAAGAGATGGTAGTAACCCCCCTTAAATAATTCATTCAAAATATAATAATGCTCCTGCCTGTAGGTCGACCGCCTATCTCGATTCTCTCCTCTCGTAATGGCTACTTGTATCATTTCGCTCCGTTTTACGCACAAGGCAAAAGGCTTCAAAAAAAATTTTTTTTGCCAATGTTAACAAAAAAAAATTTTTTTAAGCGTTTTAGCGTATGACGGAGCGAAATGTGGCGAAAGCGATACAAGTAGCCATTACGAGAGGAGAGAATCGAGATAGGCGGTCGACCTACTGGAAGTGCCAATATAAATAACACTCCTCTTTTTGCGTCGGGGGTTAAAAAAAAGAAAAATTTAAAAAACAGGACCAAAAGACCAAGGCCATTATCCAGGGCCGCAAAACATAATGTTACAAAACCAGTAAACAGCTGATTTTGGTTTTGACATTGACAGATAAAATGGAATTCAATCAGATGTCTGTCTATATCTATTTTATTGGGTTTTATTACAAAAAAATATTTGGGAAGTTTGTAAAAGTTTGGCTTAATAGTAGGGAAAAGATATACCTACACTAATCATATATATAAATAAAATTTTCTAGTTTCAAGATGAATAAATGTGCAATTGTCTTATTGTTCGTCGTATCTAATTTTTATGAATCTAGTCTGGCTGTAAGAGAGTACAAAAAAGAAGATATATTGAAACTCAGGTAATACTTCTTTTATGTTTTATTTAAGCCAGTGAAACGTAGAAAAGTTTACTTAAGTCATATTTTGTTTTGGTCTACATTGTAGCGTCAATTAACGCTTCGGCAACTAAGTATGTATTTATTTCAGAGAAGAGGTGCGAGAAATGTTTCAGCATGCCTACGATAGCTACTTACGTTACGCTTATCCATATGATGAATTGCGTCCCCTAAGTTGTGATGGTGTTGACACTTGGGGCAGTTATTCATTGACTCTGATTGATGCCCTGGACACGCTGGCAATTATGGGAAATTACACAGAGTTCAACCGGGTTGTGGACATTGTGCTGAAGAAACAGAACTTTGACATAGACAACAATGTTTCAGTATTTGAAACTAACATCAGAATCATTGGAGGATTGCTGAGTGCTCATTTACTTTCACACAAGTAAGTACATACTTGACTGGGTCACAACACAAATTGGTTTAATAATTAGCTGATAAAAATCTGGGGAATATAAGTTAGTTAAATGTATGTCAAACAAAAATAGTCAAAAGAAAAAGAGCTAAAGAGATGGTTGGACGACCTGAGACATGCTACATGACCTTTGTGGACCAGAAATATCCAAGGAGGCCTATGTGTCACAATGACATACTGGTAATCAGCAAATAAGGCATTGAAATTTAAAATGTTTGTCAATATTTTGTAAAGTAAGTAAGCTGTCATATCTGCTTATAATATGGTAATTTGATACTCCAAAGTAAAAAAAAAACCTTTTGTATTATTATTTTATTTTATGATTTATTGAAATAATAAATCTGCACTGAATTTGTGTCTTTAATGTTTTTGATAGATTCATGCTCAAATTTGTAACATAACAATGGTTTTTCTATTGTGTCTAGGGATGAAACGATACCACTGAGGTATCGATACCTTTACTGGATACTGTATTGGACGTCAAGTATCGATACTTACTTGGTATCGATTAAAAAGTATCGATACTTACTCGTATCGAATAGTTTTTGGAAAATCTAAATTAAAACCAAAAGAAGTGCTAAAATTCTTTCAATTTCAACCACAACAACACTACTCATAATCGTCAACAAACACAGGGGTGGCGCTGGTTGACTTTTTTTTTTCGGGCATAGACAAACAAGCTTGCAAACTACATAAAACTAAGACAAAAAATAAGAAACAAAAAATGGATGCGTTCAAAAACTTTTATTTTTATTTTGTACTCAATTCTAAAATGAAATAGTGACTTTGGTTTGGCATATACTGATATGAGTACTTTTAACCGATACTTACTTGATACTTAATTTCAAAGTATCGAGTACTAAAAATACTTGTTATCGGTCGAAAGTATCGAGTATTTACTTGTATTTACTCGTATCGTTTCATCCCTCATTGTGTCTGGATTCTGCGAGCCAACAGGAATTTAAATATTTATTGAGCCTGTTTTTCAGACTGTGCACTTTCAGAGAACATGAATGATTTCAGCAATATATTTTACTTGGTTTGTTTGTTTGTAATATCTTTATTGCACACAATAAACAGGTAAAAGAAATACATTAAAGCAATGGCAGACCTATCCTTTCCAGTCAACCCCATTACATAATTAAAAAATTTAAGTACAAAAACAGGCGGTTGAAGCAGTGCATAAAACACTAATTTATTACTTTACTATAAAATCAAAAACTACATGTAAATGCTATATAAACATACTTAGATATATACATACACACACATAAATTCGGTATATCTATCTCTATAATATATTATTAAGGTTCTTCCAGATCCTAATACCATAAAATCCAAAAATAACTTAACATAATATTACAGAACAGGCATGAAGCTGGATCCAGGGTGGCCATGCAATGGTCCACTCTTACAGATGGCTGAGGATGTAGCCCAAAGAATCATTGCTGCTTTCGACACCACCACAGGAATGCCATATGGCACAATCAATCTGAGGTCTGGGGTGCCGCCGGGAGAAACAACGGTCACTTGCACAGCCGGTGTGGGGACTTTCATTGTGGAGTTTGGAACTTTGAGCAGACTTACTGGAGACCCACTTTATGAAGAGGTACATTGATTTACTGTAGCCCAGTGCTTTGCTTATATGTTAAAAATATAAATAAAACACTATTTTATTTTGGGTCTTTCGTCGTTTCGCACCACAAGCGATTCGAACCGCGGTGCGAATCGCCCAAGAGCCGTTTTTGAATGGGTTCTTTCGCACCGCAGTTGTTGGAGCGGTGCGAAAGGCCCAAAGTATTTTTTGGAATGGGTCGATTCGGACCACAGGGCAAAACAATCCAATACTCTTTGCGTGGGGCCGATTTGGACTCATATTAAAAATTAAAGTATTTGAATTATTTATTTGTACAGATAAGAAGAAAAATGAATAGTGATTTAAAAAAACTTACGAGATAGTATGTAATTATTATATTTATAAAAAAATATAAAATTTCAACATGGCATAATCACAGATTGAATCACTAACAGTCTAAAATGAACAAAAATATAAAACTTGTAAACTAAAACTAAACTTAAAACATAGGCCGCGGCGATGTTCACATAATTAAAAAAATTCGTAGATGTGTAATTAAAATACATTATTTTTGTCAGAATATTCACCAATTAAAAAAGAAAACTACTTACTTTGTTATTCGAACCGTGGTGCGAAAGAACTCATTCAAAAACGGCTCTTGGGCGATTCACACCGCGGTTCTAATCGCTTGTGGTGCGAAACGACGAGACCCTTTATTTTTACTACTTCCATACATTAAATTAGCAAAGTTACTTCTTTTAAGGATAACAAAACTCTTAGTGTGTGTATTAGTGAACTCCATAAAGTCAGTTCACTGAGTTCAGAGATGAGCTGAAAAAGAAACATTTCAAAATTTTGTTATAATCACAATACATTTTTTTCTTCACTTATTTTCATTTATTCAAGTTATAATTATGTGCTGTATATAATATGTTCGTTATACTTTAGCTAGATAGTAAACTTTTTAATCCTCAGTGCCTGGTAAACATTATTGATATAAATATGTCATTCACATTGCCCTTATGATTCCTTTTTCTGAGCCTAATATGACATTAACCTCATAACACAACATTGTAAATTTGTTTCAGGTAGCATTACATGCATTGAAGGCTCTATACCACCACAGATCCCCGATCGGGCTGGTTGGCAACCATGTGGACATTGTGACGGGCCGGTGGACCGCACAGGATGCTGGGATTGGTGGTGGGGTTGATTCGTATTACGAATATCTTGTAAAAGGTTAGTAGGTATTTTTATTTGTGAGTAAATATAACTTCATCTTAGCGTTATTCCAGCTGCCGTTTTTCGATGATTTGAAGCCAAAGGCCCTTAAACGCTATGAATTATTCTGTACCTGGAGTTTTACTCCACAGTTTAGGTATATTCGCTGGACGCACCTCCCGGCCAGGCGTCTAGTAGGTTGGCACACGGTCGTACGATGTCGCGTCGCGCGGTAACTATTTTGATACAGTGAGCCTTCTTCTTACAGTTAAGGTTTAATTTTACTTATGGTATACGTTTGTATGTACGTATACCATAAGAAAATTAAACCTTAACTGTAAGAGTAAAGTGCTATACTATGTGGCCCACTGTACACAATAACTATTATACAGGATTTTTCTTAGAAAAGATTATGAGTAAAAGGGCACTGCTTCTTTCTAAAGAAATCTCTTCCGGAAGAATTAAGAGAGGACACGAGAGTTCGACTTTCTAAAATTTCAATTACTTGTTACCGACTGAACGCACTTTTCTCTCCATTTAAACCTAAATTTCCACATATATTTCAAGTTGATCTTGAAAGATGTGGAAATTTAGGTTTTAATTCGAAAATGGTTGGACCTAATTGGGTATGCTAAATTTTTTTAACACACTAAAATACGAAAACAATTACGAGATATTTTGATTTCATACCATATTTTTGTATTTTTGACAAGAAAAGTACATTGATTGCGGTAAAATATTCAAAAATGCCGTGGAAGTTGTAACATTCATTCGACACCTAAATGACGTCATTACGCAAATAAAGCTGCGTCTACGCTTTAATTCGTATCCTAAGTGTGTGCGTGTCCACACTTCGGATTCCGACTAGGATTACGACCGTAAAAACGGACAAATAAAAAAAACCTATGATCCTTTAATGTCATGTCAAGTCAATCTTTCAATGTCATGGTTTTAAGAGACTATAGTAACCCCCCTGGTGACCTACTACCATCTATCCATATGTCTATCCAGTAAGTAAGCGAGATTTCGCCTTACATGATGTATTGCGCTGTCTCGCTTACTCACTGGATCTTGCATTGTTTTAAAAGACGGTAATAACCCAGGGGGTTACTACCATCTCTTAAAACCATGCAAGAACGATTGAGTAAGGGAGATGTCGCCTTACATCATGTATTGCGCTGTCTCGCTTACTCACTCGTCCTTGCATGGTTTTAAGAGATGGTATTAAGCCACCTCACTCTGCTCTGACTATAGACTTACTTGACTGGGATAAATCACTGACTTGACGTATTTGACTTGATTTAAGTAGGACTGAAAAAGATAAAAATTTCAAGAATGGCCTTAATGGACTTGTTTCCAGGGCCGTAAAATTATTGTAAAGAAGAGGCACATTCGTTTTTATTGTGACCACACTGTGGCACTATACTATATAATGGTAACATCGTCTAGTAAAATGACGTCATGAACTATAAAACTTTAAAAATTCATATAAAATTAATAATAATTATTTAAGCGAAAAAAATCAAATTAGTTTCCTAAAATAGTCTAAATTTTCAGTTAAAAATATTAAAATAAAAAAAAATTAACTTGGCATACCCAATTGGTCCAACCATTCTCGAGTTTCAGCGAGACTAACAAACGAGATTTTAACGAGACTAACAATTGATTTTAAATTTTTATTATAAGAAGAAGGTTTATGTATATATTATAGACTAGCTGTTCCCCGCGGCTCCGCCCCGCGTGGGACTCGGTTATATCGCGCCCAAAAGTAGCCTATGTTTGACCTCAGGTCGTTAACTACATCCCTACCAAATTTCATCACAATCGGTCCAGCAGTTTAGCCGTGAAGAGGACAGACAGACAGACAGACAGACAGACTTTCGCATTTATAATATTAGTATGGAAGTATGGATATGGATTAGTATGGATTTGTATATATATATTTTTCATTATTTCAGGAGCGATCCTGCTGGAGAGGCCGGAGCTAATGTCGATGTTCCTGGAGGCGCGGCGATCCATAGACAAATACCTGAAGAAGGACGACTGGTTCGTGTGGGCCACCATGCTGCGTGGACACGTCACGCTGCCTGTGTTCCAGTCACTGGAGTCCTTCTACCCCGGCCTGCTTAGTCTTATAGGTACAAATCATATTATTACTTATGTAACGATATGTAAACCTGTGCATGTTTTTATTTTATTTTTTTATGTTGCTGTAGGTATTCCCCTAATAATTTGTGTGTGTGTGTTGTATTACTACAAATAAATAGTTTATCTATCTATCTTTCTATTAAGTGATGGTTAAATTCAATATCTTATGTTGACATTTACTAATTTGGATCCTGTTTTACTATTTATTATCATTTATAATTTTGCCAAAGGGCAAAAACACAGCCTCCGTAAGTAAAACGGGATCCTATTACTAAAACTCCGCTGTTCGTCTAACACCAGGCTGTATCTCATAAACCATGATGTTATGTTGATGATAATAGGAACAGAATAAAATAAATAAACAAACATATTTTTTTTTGCCGTTTTGTATAGATAGATAATGGTAAGGAACTCTTCGTGCGCAAGTCGAACTTGCATTTGGTTAGTATATAATTAAAAGATATTGTTTGCAGGTGAAAGTGACACAGCCATGAGGATAATCCACAACTACCACAGCGTGTGGAAGCAATACGGGTTCACTCCGGAAGTTTACAACTTGGGGACAGGGGAGGCGTCGACCTCCAGGGAAAGCTACCCGTTGCGGCCAGAACTCATCGAATCGATCATGTACCTTTATAGGGATACTAGGGATCCTATACTGCTGCAAATGGGAGAGGATATACTGAGAAGCATACAACACAGTGCCAGGACGCCGTGTGGATACGCTACGGTAATTATAGAACTAGATTTTCACGGACTATTTACACAGTCATTGGCTATAAAATGATAATAAAATGGAAATGCCAATTATTTTTTTTCTAATCTATTAAACAAGGATATACAAATTTACATTTATTTTTTATCGTGTTGTCTATTATATTTAAGATAAATAATTATATACTCATACTACAAATAAAAGAAGTGCTCTGTAGATGTAAAAATAAACCACCGAATTTTGACATCGCCGACGATGCGTCTTTGTTTTTCTCTCATTAATAAAATAAAAATCTAAAAATATCTTTATTTTAATTGAAAGTAAAGTAAATAATTACAAGTCTCTCCACTCTCTATTTCTTTAATCAGAGGTGTTCAATGAACAAACAGAAGCGTCCATTTTCTTACTGTGTGAACGGGTGAAGGAGCGAAAGAGTGTGAAATATGGTTAGGGGAATATAAAGGTGACAGAGAGAGGTATACAATCGGTCATCAAAACCCCACCACCGACACAGAGTATATGCGTACCACTGAGGTTGATTCTCTTACCCTAAAATTATTGACGTGATACATTTGTCCAAACCAGATTAGAAGCGATACAGTAATGATCCTGAGATAAAAAATAGAATTTGACAATACAAACTTAACAATATTATTTTATGGTAATTACTTACTTCGATCATCAAGTTTAATTTCGTTTTATAGATCAAAGACGTCCGCGACCACCGCAAAGAAGACCGCATGGAGTCTTTCTTCTTAGCCGAGACGACCAAATATCTTTATCTGTTGTTCGATCCGGACAACTTTATCCACAACCCGGGCGTCAGCGGGAAGGTCATCGACACCCCTAACGGCGAGTGTATAGTGGATGTCGGCGGGTACATATTCAATACTGAGGCGCATCCCATTGATCCCACCATGCTGTATTGCTGCCATGAAGCGAGACAAGGGTATGTTGTATTTGTTTGTTTCTGTGCCTGGAGATAAATGACTGGGAATCTGGCTGCATGTAAATATCTATCTATTAGTTCCATAACGTTTTTAAAATAACAACTCTTTTGGTATAGATTAAAAATGTATTAGAATAAAATTATTCAAGCAACGAAGTCTCTGATCCATCGCCGTATTCTTTTTAAAGTGAAGATGGACAATAAAAACTGTCACATTACATAAGTTAGCTAGTTTCTTATATTAAATATTAAATAAGTACCTCTTTATTCGTTTCCAGAATAAACATAAGTGAAGTTCATAGAATATATCAAATTTTAGAAGAAGAAGATAATATAAAGTTTATGACGATGATTGAATCTACTATAAAAAAGAACGTAATAAATGACACTGTTGCTGATGTAAAAAATACATCGAATATAGTTAAGTCTACAGACAAAGAAAAGAGTAATGAAGGTATCCCGGAAGATCCTAAAATAGATCAAAACCAAGTCCTAATTAAAACAGAAACTAGAACTGGATATGTAAATATTGACGGCACAGAAAGAGAAAAATTGAAGAACGAATCCAGCCTAAGGGATATAGTTAAAGAGCGCATTATTAATTATTACAATACTACACATTTGATGGCAACAGAAATGACGTCGTCTGCAGATATAACAGCTAAAGTTGAAAATGATGATGTAAAAGTTGATGATATAATTGTTCCGTTAAAACCCCAAGCGGCAGAAAACTTACAACCGCCAAGCGCCACAAAAACTAAAGAAGCCTACAAACTGTTGCCTAAAGTATTACAGGATTTCCTCAATAATGATTGGAAAACTAGGCCCAAATGCGAGCCCCAAAAAATTTTGGAGAGGATAAGAAAAGAGAAAAGGTATCCAGAGCATCCTGATGCTGAAAAGTACAAGTTGTTGCTGACGCCGGCGCCATCATTTCTGCAGAGGATATCGCTCGCAGGCGAGTTTTTGAGTAAAAAACAACTGGAAATGTGATCTCAATGTTTGATATTTTAGAACGTATTTATTATTTGTTAAATTATGAATGTTCCAATTAAAGACTGATAAGGAAGTAAATTTTTTCATTTATAAAAATTCGATCAGAAAAATAATCAGTACCGCCTGTATACCTAGATAAATGTTTGCTAGATTATAAAAAAACATGAAAGGCGAAAGGATAAAGACTATCCTAATACGGATATTGAGTGCATTTGAATCGCTACGTTAGTTTCTCTAGGAATTTTAAATTTGAATACTGTCTTGTGGTTGTTTCCGTAATTATATACTTACTCATAAATCTATAGTTTTTCTGTACTTCTGTTTTACAAAGTGGCCAGACGTCATCGATGACATAAATAAGGGCCACTGATTTGTCGCATTCCGCATCGTTGTGGACAATCTGGACATAGATAATAATTTTTCTTGCAAATTGTAGAACAACAATAGATGACATGATGGTTTTTGTGGCATAAAGTGGCATCTACGCAACTTCTGTCAATTTATTTGATAACCACAAATTGTTGTGGTAACGTTTTGGAAAGTTAAGCAAAATTCTAGTAATGAAGCTGTAGTAAATCGTAAAAATGCCTACACTTTTTCTGGACAAGGTTGGGTGGCCGGATGCTCGGGAAAGTGCGTGCTCGTATGAACCAGCGTGCTCACTGTTCTCTCTCACGACCATATAATGACCGAATTGAAAACTACTGCATCCGAAGAGAATACATTGTCTACAAAAGGATATAAACTAATTAAATTCGTTGGTGAAGGAGCGTATGCTAAGGTGCCACATTTTCTTTAAAAATATCACTAGCCCATAGCAAAGTAAATTACTAATGTAAATACTGCTTCAATTTTATTGACAGGTATTTCTATCAGAATACTCCAAGGATGATCAAAAGCTAACTCTCGCATGCAAGATTATCGAAACATCGAAAGCTCCAAAAGATTTCGTGGTAAAGTTCCTCCCTCGGGAGATTGATGTTCTTGTACGGCTGAACCATCCTCATCTTATACATGTCCATAGTATATTTCAAAGAAAAACGAAATATTATATTTTTATGCGATACTCTGAAAACGGCGACCTTCTAGGATACATTTTGAAGAACGGTTGCGTATCGGAGAACCAGTCCCGAGTGTGGATCCGGCAGCTAGCTCTGGGGCTGCAGTACCTGCACGAGCTGGAGATCACGCACCGCGACATCAAGTGCGAGAACGTGTTGCTCACCGCCAACTACAACGTGAAGCTCTCCGACTTCGGCTTCTCTCGGTTCTGCGTGGACGATGACGACCAGTCGATCCTGAGCGAGACCTACTGCGGGTCCATGTCCTATGCCGCTCCGGAGATCCTCCGAGGAAAGCCGTACTTGCCGAAGCCCACAGACCTGTGGTCGCTCGGTATCGTACTCTTTGTGATGCTGAACAAATCCATGCCCTTCGATGATACGCGCATGCGAAAGTTGTACGAGCAACAGATGGGAAAAAAGTATAGGTTCCGATCTCGTGTTGCTAACATTATCTCTCTGGAGTGCAAGACTGTGGTCAAACATATGTTGGAGCCCGACCCCGGCCTCCGCCACACAGCCGTTCAAGTGTTGAACTCTGACTGGATTGCTATGGATAGCAGACTGACGAGTGAGTACTCTATAGCGATTTGTTTTCTATTTTTTGACTTTATTCATTGTGATGATAATTTTTGTCCTAGCTTTGAATGCAGTTGAAGCGACAGCACTAAAAAGAGCTAAAGAAGAGCGTCGTAAATTATCAGATTCACATAAAAATATTTCAAAACGACAAGGAGATATCTTAGAAGGGGGTACAAAAGGAGGCTCAGTGTACAGGGTAAATAAAACTTCCTAAATTTAATATATACAAATAACACACAAATTATTTTTGTTAGCGGACGTTATATTGATTAAATCTTATCTAATTACCTATTTTAGCAAAGTGAAGTTATAAAGTCTTTGGCAAACATAACAGCTAAGCAAAAAAGTTGAAGATTAAATGGAGTCCAAAGCGAAGGTAAGAACATATTTACTAATAAGTTTATTGAATTTTTATTAAATATGGTTACGAAATTGCTTAAATTTTAGTACGCAGACGACGAATTAAAATTGTCCACATCTGAACAATTGACACTTCAAGCACGAGGGTACAGTGTGATAAAGAAAATAAATGAAGGATCCTATGCGAAAGTGAGTACCAATATTAAATATATACTTTAAACATAAAAAACATAAAGCCAGTCAGCTAAATAAAGACATAACATATTAAGTAATATTATATCCATCTTTTATCAGGTTTATTTAGCGGAATACAAAAATCCAAACAAATCGGACCGAATAGCAGTACTAGCTTGTAAAGTTATCGACACAAGTACAGCTCCAAAAGATTTCGTGAAAAAATTCCTGCCAAGAGAAATAGAAATGTTGATAAAGTTAAACCACCCTCACTTGGTGCACACACACAGCATCTTCCAAAGGCGGTACAAGTATTTCATTTTCATGAGATACATGGAGCACGGGGATTTGCTGGAGTACATCTTGCAGAAAGGGGCCGTGCAGGAGGACCAGGCGCGGATCTGGACGCGGCAGCTGGCGCTCGCCATCCAGTACATGCACGAGTTGGAGATAGCGCATCGGGACATTAAATGCGAGAACGTTCTGCTGACAGCAAACCAGAATGCTAAACTTTCAGACTTCGGCTTCGCTCGACTGTGCGTCGACAAAAAACTTAATGACGTGAGCAGCGAAACGTTCTGCGGCTCTTTGTCGTACACCGCCCCGGAAATTCTACAGGGTGCGCCGTATTTTCCCAAACCCACGGACGTATGGTCGCTTGGTATAGTTCTTTATGTCATGTTGAATAGAGCGATGCCGTTCGAAGACAAACATATTAAACAACTTTACCAGGCGCAAGTGAACAGAAATTGGAAATTTCGCTCCCGCTACATTGATTCTATATCAGAGAATTGCAAACGGCTGGTGGTGCGTATGTTGGAACCCAATCATATGAACAGACTCAAAGTAGATCAGTTAATAAATAGTGAATGGATCGCTATGGACTCGAGGCTATTAGGTGAGTAAATATGACAACAAATATACCTGCCTACTTAATATTTTATGAGTACTTACATCAAGTATGGCGTCGTCATTCGACGATCGAATGGGTGCATCGTACTGGTGAGGGTCTTTTTAGCTCGTGCAGATTCCTCACTCTATACCACATCATCACATCTATCCAGCCATACCTGGGACGACCAACATTTACATTTTTTCATAAATAATGACAATATTCCAGAATGGACTCCACAAGAAACTATGGCCTACAAGAAGGCCTTAGAAGAGAAAAGTCATTTGATAAAGGGCTTGGACAACCCGGAGCATACCAACAAGGACAGAGACGCTGGCTGTGTGACCAACACGTCCATAGTGAAGCCTTCGATGGAAGTTACCGGGTCTACTTCCTCTTGGTGATTACATTTTCATATAACTTGAGGGCCATATGCCTGTTGCCTACTAAATTGTAATAAAAAACAACTTGTTCTTATCATCATCATTTTGAGTAGGTGATACGGACAATCGCCTATGTTTACCCTGGTGTTAGAGATTTCAAAACCTTCTCTCGGCCTATGAAGTGGTTCCTTATTCCAGTCAGGTATAACCAACCTCGTACCTGATGGTAATGGAAATGATGAATGAAAAAATATTTTTTGATCTATCAGATACATTGTTAGAAAATATTGTACATCTGTATCAGAAGACCACGCTTATGGCCTAAGAAATTATAACAATCAACTGTCTGTTATGAATATTTTTTGATCCCGCAAACAGAGCGGCTCATCCCACTGCCACTAAGAAACCAGGTTCAAGGCGGATTGATATCTGGACCGGTTGTATTCAAACTAGCTGCCTCTACATAGCAGGCGACTTTTCTAAGATTTTTCCAACGAGGCTAACGTGTAGCCAGAAGACAGAAAGGCTAGCAGTAAAAAAATATTTCGTAAAACCTACTTGGAAGTTTCGTAACCCATCGATACTAAACAAGTTATGACAATGACGTTGTCACACACCACATTGCTTTTTGTATAAACTAAAACATCGTAATGAAAATACTAAAAATCTAGAAATTAACCAGTATTTTTGTCCACCATGTTACCAACGAAAGTAAAGAAGAAATAATAATGAAAGGCCGGATTACATAAATGGGTCGAAATACCGAGAAAGTTGATCTCAACACAACTCAATCCGATCTCGCCGTTCTACAGGAAAAGGGATTTATTTTAGAAAAAATGGTCGGGGAGGGGTCGTATGCAAAGGTAACGTTATTAATTCTATTCACACCATTTGCTAAAAGCTGTTTTAATGGAATTTAAAAACTAATAAAAGCAGCAACATTTGCTGCTGATATGATGTATTAATCAATATCTTAGTTTTTTACCTATTCGGAAGATCGTATGTGTATATCTACAAATATATACTCTTAGGTCAACCATTCGCTATTCCGATATCCATTCTTTCCCCATTTTTGTTTTAATAATACGATTCCTTTTATGTCCACCTTGCAGCCTTGTACTAACGAATATAATGAAACATTTACAATGATTATTATATCTATTAATTAGATATCTTGTCAGTAAGTTCCAAAAAGGTTTTTTTAAAAGTTAACTATAATAAAATATATAATTGCGAGAGATATTTTTTAGGTATACAAATCAACGTACATGGTGGATGAAACCAGACATACGGTGATGGCATGCAAAGTAATAGACACTGCGCAGGCGCCACGCGACTATCTCACAAAGTTCTTGCCGCGAGAGCTGGACGTGCTGATCAGAGTGAACCATCCGCACGTGGTTCACGTGTCCAACATCTTTCAGCGCCGGGCCAAGTACTTTATCTTCCTAAGATTCGCTGAAAATGGCGATCTACTAGACTTTCTCACTGCAAACGGGCCCGTACCTGAGAATCAAACTAGGTTATGGATGCGCCAAATTATATCCGGTCTACAATTCATACACACTTTGAATATAGCGCACAGAGATTTGAAATGCGAAAATATATTGATAACAGCAAATTACAATGTGAAGATTACGGATTTTGGATTCGCCCGTAACGTGCGCCAGCGGGATCGGGATGTGTTGAGCGAGACCTACTGCGGGTCGCTGTCGTACGCTGCGCCAGAGGTGCTGAAAGGCGTGCCGTACCTGCCCAAACTGGCCGACATGTGGTCCATTGGCATTATCATGTACACCATGCTCAATAAGGCGCTGCCTTTCAATGAGACCTCGGTCAAGAGGTTATATGAGAAACAGGTTCAATTTTCTTGGATAAGTAGAGATATAGATATAAGATTATGAAGACTGTTCTATTTCTACTTTCGAACTACATCTCTAGTTAATGTCTTTTTATTGATCAAAATGCTTAAGCACTTTTCTCATTAATTCTAGTAATTATTCTGTGACCAAAAGGAGTTTCTTCTTCTTTTTAAAGAAAAAAAGATTTATTTCATATTTCACCATTATTAACTGGTGTCCGATTTTCGAGATAAGTAATTGTAATTTCTGCTATTTACCACAATAAGTCTACTATTAGGGCCCCAATAAATTGTAATACATATCAAACTAACTACAAAGAATAGCTAAATCATCACTGTTTTGGGAAAAGTCATGACGCGCATATATTCTTTTTATACTCGCGGAAACACCTGAGCATGTCCTCGCCGCAGTTGTGGATCCGTTCGGTAAAACCACGGAGGATAAGTAAAACACGCTAAGTGTGTGTTGGCAGTATGCGATGTAAAATTGTTAAAATGCAACAGGTGATGCGCAAGTGGAGGTTCCGCACTAGTATTGTGAACCAGTTGTCTGCGGAGTGCAAGCACCAGGTGACGCAGCTGATGGAGCCCGAGGCCAAGGCGCGGCCGACCGCCACCAACGTGTTCTCGGGCGCTTGGATCGCCATGGACCCGAGGCTCACCAGTTAGTGTTACAAATAGAGATGCGCAAACAGAAATTTTTGCCGAAATAAATTAATTGGCCGAATTTTGGATAAATATCTAAAATTTACTTTGTTTTCACAAAAATTTACTTGTTGCTGAGGTACGAACAGCTAATTTTTGTTGATTGTGAAGTAGTTAACGGATACTAAACTAAATAGGATGAGATAAAACTACGTCAACGTTTTTGACAATTTTCAGAATTAACCTTTTTGGAAGAGTCTCTTATGAAGCAAGCTACTGAGGAATCCCAAAAAAAAGAGCACGACGTAGAAGAAGACAGCGAAATGGAACGAATAGCAGAGTTGCGAAGAAAAGGCAGGGGAAAAGGTTAGATACATATTAAAATTTTAAGGCTGCCTTTTGATCAGCGAGATAAAAATCAACCAACAGGGTTACATAAAATCTCCGCTAATCTTCTTGACTTGGTTCCACGGACTACACCTACGAATTAACGACTAAGAAAAAACGGACTAGTATAAATGTGCTTCACGCCGCCGCGCCACTATACCTAATAGATCTGTTCTTATACCCTGCCTCGTATACCCTATTTAGTTGCCAGCGAAATGCAGTGATTATAAATTTCCTTTTTTATTTTCAGAGGGTCTAAAAGTCTTAAAAAACGTCGACACAGCATTTGGTAAATCTCAACAGTTGTTTGATAAGGAATAAGTGTAAAAAAAAGAACAATTATAATTATGTTCATCCAATGGTTTATTAACTTTTTACATTTTATGGTTTTAAGTTATTGTAAAAATTATTTAATACATTATTGTACAAAGATTTTGTTGTTGTCATTGGCGTTGATGAATTCATCTGCCTTTTAATTACTAAGTATAACAAAGCTATGGAAGACAAGGGTTCATCGTACTAGGGTACTCACATTTGGCACAGCGTGTTAGGAACAGGGCAGGATAACTCTAATTCATAATAAATAATCTTGTAAAACTTGTAAATTGTTACAAAGTTGCTTATGAACAATTCCGCTCATTCGCATTGATTCGCATATATTGTGCGATCGGACTCGATTCGAGTGGCCGATTTCACTCAGATTTAGAACTACAAGTCTACAAATTTGAGTATGATTTGTGATATGAAGTTACCCAAAGTCTATTTAAAACACTGCGGTAAAACTGTAAAATAAAAGTAAAAAGAATCCCAAAGAATTTTCTTAACCTATGATATTATTCCGATTTATTTTAAATACACTCATCAAACACTAACAAGAATACTTTTTAGAAAAAAACAATGCGTATGTCGCATCGTAATTATATTTTAATTCCAAAATCTTATCTGTTCGCAGCGAGTAGAAATGAGACCAGATAATATTGTCGTCCTTCAGTCATTTTATAATAAGCTACCTCAATGTTATTTATAATATATAATCTATATAAAAATGCACTAAGTACTGTTGTAATTGTAACATTAATAAACCGTATACTACATCTTGCAACTGCAATGAACGACCGTGGGATAAGCTAAAACTTCTAAGTACCGGTATTGTTTATAATTCCAGCAAAACGAGTATCTTATTATTGGAATGTGCAATATTTGTCCCGATACATTACTTCAACTTTCATTGTCCTGACACATCACTTGGATTCACTTAAATATTCAGTCAATAAATATAATGTATTGAACAACATTACTCGACTTAAATCTCTCTACAAAAGTATAATTTAAATATCTTTCTTTTAAATAAATTTGACTCTTTAAAATACTACAACTATTATGAACCAATATAATTCATGATTTTTGGCAGTTAGACTCATTAATATTAGTTAAACACTTCAAATACATAACACCTTTTACATAATTTTAGACACCACGCGATCTAAATTTAGCACCAACACATCCAAATCAAGGTTTACTTTTATTGTTTATCCAATTAATTTAATTTTGTAACGTATCAAAGGTTATTTTCTCCATTCGAGTAAAGTCACAGGGGGTAAAAGGCATCCAACTGAACGGTGAAACAATTGAATAGAAAATGTACTTACTAAACGTCTCTTTTACGTAGTAGTACTCTTTGTACAGTCAACAAAGCTAATATCTAACCAGGCCCTTAGACCAAAGAAATTATACACCTTAGACTAAGGTTTGTTCCCTTAACCAGAAATTCAAAAATCCGAGTACATACATATTAAAGTATAATAAGTTAATTCAAAACATCACTAATATACCTATTAGTCTGAATAATCTTAAATATTAAAATGGATCTGGTAAATTGGTTTTGTTGATTGTACTATACAGTGAGATTGAGATTGAGAAACCTCCTTTTTTTAAGTCGGTTAAAAAAGGAAACCACTTTAGTTGCTGTACTGTAAATTCATTCATCAATATGATCCCTGTAACTTTATAATGGTCTCGTCAAATCATGTATGTTGTAGGAGAGTGTGAGCGTGTTAATGTATCACTTGAAGCGTGTGTAGACACGTGTGTAGACACGTGTGTGTGTGCGCATGTGTGCGTGCGTCGCGCTAGTGTGCGCGCGCGTCGTCACGCGGGGGACAGACAGCCGACGCGACGCCCGCTGTTGCTGATTTTACTTTCATCGTCTGAAAAAAAATTAACAGTTATTACAATATTAACTGAAATTTATTACCAAGAGCCAAATAAAAGTTTCCATAAATAGCTTTAGATTAAAAATAAGTATACTCAAATACGCGCCGAAGGAATATCAATGCCAGAGGATTACATAACATAATTTATTGTTTAGTTTAGATAGTCAATTCTGGCAAATTATATTTGTAAGGACTAAAACTCCGCCTTTATCATATAAAGCTAAAAATTTTTTTCTATATTTAAGACATCGCTGAGAACTAGGCTTTGCGTCTTTCGAAGAGTACTTTCAAAGGATACAGTTTCACTATGAACGATAAAACCCCATTGAATCTCTCTACAAATCGTTTTACACTTAGCTTCGCTTGTTCATGGCAGTCTTAGTAAAAATAAGCGAGCACAATAATGTAATTGAATTAATTATATATTTAGTGCCTACCTAATTGAATTAATTAAGTAACGACAAAATAACATACTCGAATAAAAACACCTCTACTTTTGTTAAAAGTTAACACACCGATTTGATTGTATTGATGATACCTGTGATGAAAACTAATATTAATATGACAATTACTTTTTTCTCGATAAAAGCGTTATAATACTTTGTTTTAACATTCTGAAATACCTAAACAAGAATTGAAACAAAGAGTTAGGTATAACAAAAAAACACCAAAACCATTAAGCGTTAAATCAGCAAACTCCCTTCCCTGGTTATGTCTTGTTAGTGTAATTAATAACACGACTATCTACAGTGTGCGCAAGCATTACTATTGATACGCTGTGCACTAAAAAATTTGACTTGTTACCAAACTAATAACAAAAATCACAGCAGTGACTCTGTGAAACAAAATAAGTACAATTAAAAATATATAGGTACAGTTGTATATACCATGTATATAATTTTCGATGAATAGCGCCTACCGAATAAAAACGTCAATGAAATAATGTAGTTAATGTTACTACATAAGATTTAAAAAACAACAGGACTCGTGTTGTATTGCTCATAATACTAGGTGCTGGAGCAAACCGTAACATGCATACGAGTCAGCCAAAGCTTTAATTGGCATAAGTATTTTTATAATAAATTATAACAAAAAATTTATGAGCTAATAAAAAAATGCGTTTTTGCCATTTCCTTAACGTGTTCGATATTTCATGGTATACTAATATAGTAACGAAGTAAAAAATTTATTTTTATATGCTCTACAAACACTTGAAATAGAATTGTAGAAATATTTTCCTAATCAATCATCTAAAACCAGCAGTAGTTATTTAGGGCCCCTAAATAACTACTTAATAATATCTAGGTAAATCTAAGCTCAAACCCCCTTCAAATTATATTTAAATTACGGATAAAATGTTTATTAAATAAATAAACTCAAACTCACCACCACAGACAAATCAGCAAAAGAGGTAATAGGTGGAGAAACATAGTTGTAAGTAATTGAAATTTTAACCGTTTGATATTTTTTTACGAAAAAGGCAAAAGCACAGAATACTTAATATGTAGTACCAACGTACAGAAGTCTTACTCAAGGCACGAAATACGGTCTAATTAAGTTCACACAGCGCTAAGCTCCTAGGATTTATATTTGCATCTCTTTCTATCTTGCGCCCTTTTTATCACTACCATAGGGTTGTCTACTTCTTGTTATGCAACTAAGAATAGACCACTCCTCCTTTCCGTGGATATCGTAAAAAACGATAAAGGGACAAACCAGTAAGACTTAACGTTAGATTGGCGGCCGCCCGGTTGTTTTTGGTTTTAAGATAATTATCATCATACAACAAACATCTACATGACGGAGTCAAACACTGGGTGTGGTTAACATCTGGAATTTAGACACTGGGTGTGGTCAACATCTCGGAGTCAGACACTGGGTGTGGTCTACATCTCGATGTCAGACACTGGGTGTGGTCAACATCTCGGTGACAAAGACTGGGTGGGGTCGAACCTACATCTCGATGTCAGACACTGGGTGTGGTCAACATCTTGATGTCAGACAACGGGTGTGGTCAACATCTCGAAGTGAGACACTGGGTGTGGGCAACATCTCGAAGTGAGACGCTGGGTGTGGTCAACATCTCGGAGTCAGACACTGGGTGTGGTCAACATCTCGGAGTCAGACACTGGGTGTGGTCTACATCTCGATGTCAGACTGGGTGTGGTCAACATCTTGATGTCAGACAACGGGTGTGGTCAACATCTCGAAGTGAGACACTGGGTGTGGTCTACATCTCGACGTCAGACGCTGGGTGTGGTCAACATCTCGGAGTCAGACACTGGGTGTGGTCAACATCTCGGAGTCAGACACTGGGTGTGGTCAACATCTCGGAGTCAGACACTGGGTGTGGTCTACATCTCGACGTCAGACACTGGGTGTGGTCAACATCTCGATGTCAGACACTGGGTGTGGTCTACATCTCGGAGCCAGACACTGGGTGTGGTCAACATCTCTGTGACAAAGACTGGGTGTGGTAAACATCTCGGAGTCAGACACTGGGTGTGGTCCACATCTCGATGTCAGACACTGGGTGTGGTCAACACCTTGGAGTCAGACACTGGGTGTGGTCAACATCTCTGTGACAAAGACTGGGTGTGGTCAACATCTCGGAGTCAGACACTGGGTGTGGTCCACATCTCGATGACAGACACTGGGTGTGGTCAACACCTCGGAGTCAGACACTGGGTGTGGTCAACATCTCGGTGACAAAGACTGGGTGGGGTCGAACCTACATCTCGATGTCAGACACTGGGTGTGGTCAACATCTTGATGTCAGACAACGGGTGTGGTCAACATCTCGAAGTGAGACACTGGGTGTGGTCAACATCTCGGGAGTCAGACACTGGGTGTGGTCAACATCTCGGAGTCAGACACTGGGTGTGGTCAACATCTCGGAGTTAGACACTGGGTGTGGTCAACATCTCGGGAGTCAGACACTGGGTGTGGTCAACATCTCGGAGTCAGACACTGGGTGTGGTCTACATCTCGACGTCAGACACTGGGTGTGGTCTACATCTCTGTATCCGACACTGGGTGTGGTCTACATCTTAGCCCCATACACTAGGTGTCGTCTACAACTCAATGTCAAACACTGGGTGGGGTCGAATCTACATCTCGGAGTCAGACACTGGGTGTGGTCTACATCTCGATGTCAGACACTGGGTGTGGTCAACATCTTGATGTCAGACAACGGGTGTGGTCAACATCTCGAAGTGAGACACTGGGTGTGGTCTACATCTCGACGTCAGACGCTGGGTGTGGTCAACATCTCGGAGTCAGACACTGGGTGTGGTCAACATCTCGGAGTCAGACACTGGGTGTGGTCAACATCTCGGAGTCAGACACTGGGTGTGGTCTACATCTCGACGTCAGACACTGGGTGTGGTCAACATCTCGATGTCAGACACTGGGTGTGGTCTACATCTCGGAGCCAGACACTGGGTGTGGTCAACATCTCTGTGACAAAGACTGGGTGTGGTAAACATCTCGGAGTCAGACACTGGGTGTGGTCCACATCTCGATGTCAGAAACTGGGTGTGGTCAACACCTTGGAGTTAGACACTGGGTGTGGTCAACATCTCTGTGACAAAGACTGGGTGTGGTCAACATCTCGGAGTCAGACACTGGGTGTGGTCCACATCTCGGTGACAAAGACTGGGTGGGGTCGAACCTACATCTCGATGTCAGACACTGGGTGTGGTCAACATCTCGAAGTCAGACACTGGGTGTGGTCAACATCTCGGAGTCAGACACTGGGTGTGGTCTACATCTCGATGTCAGACACTGGGTGTGGTCAACATCTCGGAGACAAACACTGGGTGTGGTCTACATCTCGAAGTCAGACACTGGGTGTGGTCTACATCTCTGTATCCGACACTGGGTGTGGTCTACATCTTAGCCCCATACACTAGGTGTCGTCTACAACTCAATGTCAAACACTGGGTGGGGTCGAATCTACATCTCGATGACAGACACTGGGTGTTCAGGTTCAGTTGAAAAAGAATCTTATCATTTTTCAATTTTCGTATTTATAAATCACGCCAGTCTGCCCGATCGAGCGCGATTGTCAGTAGTGAGATTAATGGATCTCGGCTCTGCCGATTTCGTAGGTAAATATCTTACGTACCGCGCGACGTGACAGGCCTGGCAAAAGTTCACCCAAAATATATACCAGGATCTAGTAAAACCAAAACGCTATTAATTTACTGATAATTTTATTTTGAAAATTAATAAGTACGAGTCGATGTGTTATAAATAAAAATAGAGCCCAATTTCATGTTTGTGGACAATTTATTCTAATACGCTAATTCACTCAAAATGAAATAGCGTTTTCATTAGAGCCGTATGCTTAACTGCCAACGTAATTAAACAAAAATAAATCATTGAATGAAAAATAATTCAACGTTTTACTCATAAATAACGTTAATTGTAAAAGAAAACGCAACGTAACGTGATAAAATATTGTTCGCTGATTTGTCCGCGTACATTAGTAGTGTTAGTGCTTACTTACTGGCGAGGTGGGCATGTCACCTGAGCAGTCGTCGTGTAGAGGACACACCAACTCGCCGAGGTCCAACTCGTCTTTACTCTTCTTACGCTTCAGCGAGAACTGGCTCTTCTTTGGTACCTACATATGTTTACATACCGTTATGATTCAATGATACGAAAAAAATCGGCATTCAAATGTACGATATCTTGTGCTACCGATAGATGGCGGTATTACTATGTAACACCTGATTATCATGAAGGATTTCTTTTTCGAGATGAAAATGGCCGCATTGTTTCAAAAGTTTTTAGGAGGTAGATTTGTAAGGATCGTAACAAGGGGAAATCTAACTAATCTCTTCTTACCTCTGCAGAAAGCAGTCATGATATAACGTAACTACAAACAAGATAATGCTTTAGTAATCATGACTGTATAAAGGAATAAAAAACAGAAAGAATTTTTATAATCATTTTAGTTCCGAAAATGATCTTCTACAAACAAACTTACACTCTCCCCTTTATAATATTAGTACCTATATACGATATAAAGTGTACCTTGTATTTGGTGGTAGCAGTAAGCGGCTGGTAGCCGAGTGTTTGTTCCGCGTTCCGCTTCTGTTGTATCACTTCTCGACCGAGCAAGTCGTTGAACCTACGGCCGAATGAAAATGTTATCAAATCGTTTGAAAGTGGTGTGGTTTGCTGTTTAAGAATAGAAGAACACCACTTCTCATCCATAATGTAGTAAATTATTTCTAAATAAATATAAACTAAGTCATTGTGCAATAGAAGTGGAAAAGTAGTGGGCAAATTCATTATTATGTCTATAGCCATTTGGACTCAACAAGATAAAGAAGCTAAATCCTTTTTCCTTTGATGCCAACAAATTACCTAGTTTATAAAAAAAATCAAAATTTTTATATAATCCATAGGAATCTAAGCTCGCCTTCGGATTTGCCTTTTAGAACGGGTAAAAAAAATTACCAGGGGACATGTTAGTGGAACGACGGGTAAAAGGCGGTCAGATGCTGAGCCCGGCCCAGATTCAGTAAGCCAATAAGCCTTCTGTTTAATATATTTTTTAATAGAGTTTTACGATAAACCAAACAACCATTTTTTGGTCCTTCGAACCGGATTGTATACTAGAAAAATTGCGAAACTTTCGTTATCTTACAAATTAATTTTAATTCGTAAAGCAATTATTATCAGCTAACTAGAGTTCAGCGAGGATCAGCATACTATGAAACGATTACGTAGGCGAGGTCATGTCAGTATTTAAACGGTACAGTTCAAAAGCATGTGTAACAAGTACGTCACCTCTGCGTGAGATGCCTCCTCAGCAGCGTCTTGTTGGCGGGGATGTTGAGCAACGCGGCCAGCAGCTCGGCCGTGAAACGAGGCTCCAGCAGCATCAGCCCGCCGTGGACACCTGCATATATTGCGAAATAAATATATTGTACAGTAGTCAGTATGTGATCTCTCAGGGGTTGGTTAAATAGGTACTTTGTATACCGGTTGAATATCCGTAGCGTATAGTATTCTGTAATCTGTGGTATCAGCCACTGCATGACGCGGTGCGAGGACCAGCCTCCCAGTCCACTAGTTGTGTATCACTCACCAGCGCCCCGCAAGTTGGGCGCGTACTCGGCCAGGTCGATCTGTTTGAGCCACTGCATGACGCGGTGCGAGGACCAGCGCGCCAGCGCCGCCTCGCCGTCGCCGTCCGCGCTCGCCGGCGGCGGTGAGCCCTCCGCCGCGCGACGGATCATCGTGTCCGGGTTGAACATGTTGTCTCGCAGCACTTGGATGCCTGGAAATATTCAACCTCATGTGTCAAGTCACCTCACGGCTTCATTGTTATGTTATTGTTATTATCCTTTATCTATTCTATTTCTCAATTTTACATTTTTAAATCCATATCCATACTTCCATACTAATATTATAAATGCGAAAGTCTGTCTGTCTGTCTGTCATCTTCACGGCTAAACTGCTGGACCGATTGTGATGAAATTTGGTAGGAATGTAGTTAACGACCTGAGGTCAAACATAGGCTACTTTTGGGCGCGATATAACTGAGTCCCACGCGGGGCGAAGCCGCGGGGAACAGCTAGTATTAAATATAAAATATAACATTTAAAAATATAAAAAAGGGACACCCATCGGCAGCGGAGTGAAGACCCAAGCTGCCGGTGGTCAGGGCTCCTCCAGAGTGAGGAATCTTCTCACAATGCGGGCCGTATCCAGAAGTACTGCCTTCTGTATTTGTGTCTTGACCCAACTGCCAAGCGAGAATCTCTCTAGGTGACGGTCGAGACTCTTCGCTATAAGTCCGTTCGTGCTCACGACAATTGGTACAATTACCGTTGAGTCAACACGCCACATGGCGGTAACCTCGTGGGCCAAGTCTAAGTACTTGCTGAGTTTCTCTTTCTCGGCCTTTACGAGGTTCTCGTCATGCGGAATGGTAACGTTAACTAGAATTGCACGGCGTGTTTTATTATTATTATTGTTGTGTCATGAATAAAGATAATTCCGTAATATTTTTGCTGTGAATAAAGAGTGAGATTTGTGTGATATTGTGCGTGTGTGGTCTCACCTCTGCGTATAGAGAGCGCGTGCAAAGCGTGCGTAACCCGGAGATGCGTGTAAAGGTCTGTATGGGCCAGTCGATGCAGCAGCCGGCCGTCGAGCGCGGCGTCGGCGGCGGCCGCCCGCGCGCCGCACACGCCGACGTCCTCGAGCCAGCGGAGCGTCCACGCCGTGTCTAGTTGGCCCGCTGCGGTCAGTAATGCGTCGCCGTGACCGCCCTAGTACCGAAATTATAATAAAAATCATAGAAATATTATTGCGACGCAGTTAAAGCCTGAAAAGATATCTGGCCCAACGAGAAAATCTCCGAGACCGAACCGCCAAAGACTGGGATTTGCTGGTACAGAGTAGAATATAACGATTTAGTTCCAATTATTTCCAGTGACCATGTCTACAAAATATACACGTAACGTATGAAAGTACAAGAGCAATAAATATGGAAACTGGTGTGAAAGAGTCCTTAGCAGCTAGCGAATACATTAAAGAAAATGAAAATTAAAAAAAAATTAATCCAAAGAACAAAAAAGAGATGGATGAATTGTGTGAGGAAGGATATGACCAGGACTGATATGACGCAGGAAATGGCTCGAAATAAGTAGACATGGAAGGCACTTACACACTGTGCCGACCCCACATAGGAAAGTGGATATTGTAAAGGAAAATAACAATTAAAAATAATCATATCAATTAACCGTAGCTCCTAATATGATGTTGTTTGTTATCTATTTATTTAACTCACCAGTAAGTCGGTGAGGGCCAAGACGATCTTCTTCTTGTGCATTGGATGTTTGATACCCAACTCTTTCTCTATGGTATTATGTGATGCGGTAGCGATCACGCCGCGGCCATCGACCCCTCCCAGCCAGGTGCGCGCGGCCGGCACGTATACTTCTAACCCGAGGCTCTCCAACCAACCGCAAGTTGTCTCGCAGTCCCATTGCCGCACATCTGTCGTTTGCCTGACAATATTTTTTTTTGTAAATTTAGCTACATGATTTGTCCGCGACTTCGTAGTAACATTTATGTTGAGTAAGACCACAACGAAAATTAAAAGTAAATCATGTAGCGTAATTTTTTTCTCGTCAAATCTACTAATAAATTAAATCATATATAGGGACTGATCACACAGATTGAGTTAACCTAAGTAAGTTCGAGATTTATATCTACATGTTTATGGGGGGGCGGGGCGCGGCGTGCCGCAGTGAGGCGCGCGTGACGTCATCGCCCTCGATGCGCCCGCGCTTCCTACAACAAGGTCTCACCAGGGCATGCTCCTGTGCGGGGGGCGGGGCGCGGCGTGCCGCAGTGAGGCGCGCGTGACGTCATCGCCCTCGATGCGCCCGCGCTTCCTACAACAAGGTCTCACCAGGGCATGCTCCTGTGCGGGGGGCGGGGCGCGGCGTGCCGCAGTGAGGCGCGCGTGACGTCATCGCCCTCGATGCGCCCGCGCTTCCTACAACAAGGTCTCACCAGGGCATGCTCCTGTGCGGGGGGCGGGGCGCGGCGTGCCGCAGTGAGGCGCGCGTGACGTCATCGCCCTCGATGCGCCCGCGCTTCCTACAACAAGGTCTCACCAGGGCATGCTCCTGTGCGGGGGGCGGGGCGCGGCGTGCCGCAGTGAGGCGCGCGTGACGTCATCGCCCTCGATGCGCCCGCGCTTCCTACAACAAGGTCTCACCAGGGCATGCTCCTGTGCGGGGGGCGGGGCGCGGCGTGCCGCAGTGAGGCGCGCGTGACGTCATCGCCCTCGATGCGCCCGCGCTTCCTACAACAAGGTCTCACCAGGGCATGCTCCTGTGCGGGGGGCGGGGCGCGGCGTGCCGCAGTGAGGCGCGCGTGACGTCATCGCCCTCGATGCGCCCGCGCTTCCTACAACAAGGTCTCACCAGGGCATGCTCCTGTGCGGGGGGCGGGGCGCGGCGTGCCGCAGTGAGGCGCGCGTGACGTCATCGCCCTCGATGCGCCCGCGCTTCCTACAACAAGGTCTCACCAGAGCATGCTCCTGTGCGGGGGGCGGGGCGCGGCGTGCCGCAGTGAGGCGCGCGTGACGTCATCGCCCTCGATGCGCCCGCGCTTCCTACAACAAGGTCTCACCAGAGCATGCTCCTGTGCGGGGGGCGGGGCGCGGCGTGCCGCAGTGAGGCGCGCGTGACGTCATCGCCCTCGATGCGCCCGCGCTTCCTACAACAAGGTCTCACCAGAGCATGCTCCTGTGCGGGGGGCGGGGCGCGGCGTGCCGCAGTGAGGCGCGCGTGACGTCATCGCCCTCGATGCGCACGCCGCCGCCGCTGCCGAGCCGCGATCGCACCTCTCGCAGCGAAGGCGATGGACTGCCGCGAGGAATCGCCTCTTCGCGTTCCGCTGTGATACATCGATATTTCATTTTTTGTCATCCAAAGAGCCCGTAAGTAACAAATATGATCTAGTAAGAAAATCTACATAACGTCACTGGGTCGTTACCAGTGATATGATGACGTCGTCACATAATACTGGCGTGAACGCTTGAACAGCAAAATTTCAGGTCAATCCAACGCCGAGAAAATTTAACGTATGAATTCACCGTTAGGCACGCTAGTAAAGAATGAGAGCTATCAAATATCAAAGTTTTTGTTATTTTTGTTAGTTTGAAACTTTTATCTCCACATTTTGTAAAACCTAACATCAATGCAACAGCTCGGTATATTTATACGCTGCGTTTTTAAAGTCTTATGATTTAGGTGTTAACATTTATTTATAATAATTTATGTGCAAGAGAATATGATTTGTATTCTATATTGTTTTCTATACGATAGACGACGAGGATGCCTTATTCGTTCGTCAACAAGGTTCAATAGAAATCAAATATTTAACTTACAACACAATAAAGCTACTGACACACATGCGAATATTAAATATTTATTACTAATGACAACTGGAGACAAGAAAAAAAAACAAAACACTTCGACAAAGAAAACTACGAAAGCAGTTTATCGGTACATGCGAAACGGCATAGCGGACATGTATTGTTATAGGTACTTATTAATATATAGGTTAGGTACAACATAGATATATGACTTTGATAGATCAAGTTTTGTGTGGCTTTGTAATGTTAAAAAGTAATATTGATATTTTTATATACCTATTTAAAATCAACTTTGGGATCTAACATTATCAAAATCATGTTACTAAATTGTACACAGTTCGGGGTTAATACGACGGCGAGGTCACGGGTTGGGCCCTGTTTAGTACAAGCATTTTTTATATAAACGGTTTAGCCCAATTCTCAACATGTCCTGTTTTTTATTTATTGGCTGTGTTTAATGGATGAAATTCATCCATTTTTCGCACTCATTAGGAAAATAACCCTTAAGCTATAGGAAAAAAACCGTATTTACATTGGTGAAGACCATATACATATATACATATACATTAGACAATTTAGATGCGGTAATCATCACTTAGAAAAAATATTTTCTTCATCAATTTAAGAGCAAGCATCTTGTCGGTGGAATTCCTCTGTCTATCATTAGCAAGTTCCTTTAGAAGGTTCAAATTTATATATAAGGAAATTTATAAGTGAAACCGGTGTAGAATCTAAATTTAATGAAATTGTCTTTTTGCAAATACCTATCATTTTGAGAATTGGACGCAGGCCTAAACCAATCGCTTGTAACTGCCAAACTAAAAAGGGCACTGCAGTAGCACTAGCAATAGCAGACAAGCAACGCGTGCTATGCGGCATGCCGTCGCACACCTAGGTTCGGCACCGAGTGACCGCGGCCGCGCGCCACCACCATGTTGTTGTTGTTGTTGATGGTCTGTTTACCGAACGCCACGCGCGCCTCCGATGACAGCACCGAGGAGCGAGGGAGAGAGGAGTACATGTGCGTGTTGCGCTCGATCTGACGGCCGTAGTTCGCGGGCGGCGTCTGGAATTGCGCAATGGGTTCAGTTTTCGGCAATCTAAACATATCCATCCATACTAATCCATACTATAATATTATAAATGCGAAAGTCTGTCTGTCTGTCTGTCACCTCTTCACGGCTAAACTGCTGGACCGATTGTGATGAAATTTGGTAGGAATGTAGTTAACGACTTGAGGTCAAACATAGGCTACTTTTGGGCGCGATATAACCGAGTCCCACGCGGGGCGGAGTCGCGGGGAACAGCTAGTACTATAATATAATAAAGCTGAAGAGTTTGTTTGTTTGTTTGAACGTTTATAACTTGAAAACTGCTGGTCGGATTTGCAAAACTCTTTTTGCATATGAAAGCCTGATTCTTGGGGAAGGTTAGGCCATAGTACATACAAACTAATTGCGAGTGAAACCGTGGAGAACAGCTAGTAGTATATAAAGTCGCCCGCACTGTGTCTGTCTGTCTGTGCACGCAAAACTTAAAAACTAGTAAACGGATTTTAATATAGTTTTTACTTATATATAATGTAATTCCCAGGAAAGGTTTTAGGTATAAAATACACCACATAGGGTTTTATATAAATAGTAATATTCTAAGGCAGTCCGAAGTGCGCCGGGTCCGCTAGTCTATAATAAAGCGGAATAGTTTCAATTTTTTGAATTCTTTCAACTTAAGAACTGCTAGACGGATTTCAAAAATTCTTTCTGCTTATGACTGCCTGATTCTTGGAAAAGTTTGTATGCTATAGACGCCATAGTGCGGGTAATACCGCGGCGAATATCAGCAAGTAAATGAATCCTTGAAAATGGGTCCTTGAAGGAGTGTAGAATACATTATATCTGTAATATTGTATAATCTGCATGTAATTTAAGGTGCAATAAAGTATTGAGTATTGAGTATTGAATTTAAATTTGTTAATGTTTTTCGACCTAAGGAAACAAACAGTTTTAGATTTGAATAGGGCGTGTTTTTTTAGTAACAGTTGTTACTAAAAAAAATATTTGAAATCTTGCAAGTGAGCCGTATCATCTTGTATAAAATATATTCTAACATTGGCATTCAGAACATTGGTCCAGCAACGTATTTAACTAAAATAATGATCGAATTACAGACTCAAGGAGCACTAATCACCGTTATGAGCTCGCTCATCTATTTACATTGTGATTTCTTTAACTACCGTAGCGCCCATAAATGAATATTACGCAGCAGCCCTGGCTGTCTCTTTGGTATGGGTACTTAGGCGTTAATACTATTTTGAATATCGCATTAACGCTATACAGGTACTATAAACGGTGATATAATTAGGTCTTGTTTCTATCCTATTAGGTACATCAAAATTATATTGTCACATACCCTGGGCGGGGCTGGCCTGACAAGCGGCAGAGCAGCGTCGGGCGGTGGCGAGCGTTCCAAAATGCCTCGCTCTGCCGCGCGCAGTCGAACTTCGCTTAGTTTTGACAGCAATTCCAATTTCTGTGTTTCGAGGGATGACCGCTGCAGCATTTCCTGAAACATTATTTTTTTTATGTTGTTATTATTATGTACACTGTTTTTCAGCCTTTAGCCTTATAGTCACTGGTTTCGAAAAATTATTGATTACATAGACCCAGGGGAAGTCTTTAACTATCCATAATGTGTGAGCTGTGTGTGTTGAGTGTGTAAATGACTCAAAAGATTTAGCTCTGCTCCATAACCTCCATCAAACTTTAACATAGCTTAATCTCTTATTTGTACCAAATTTCATTAAAAGTTGGTTTCGTATTTTTAGGCGTAAAATGTAAAATAAAAAGTTGAATTCGCATTTGTGATTTTAGATGTTAGTGATATGACAAATCTAGTTCATACTATAATAGTAAATATTTTTCTATCAACGTCAGGAAAAGCAAAATAGCCAATAGCTAACTAAACATTTATTTAAAAATCTATTAACTTGTCTAAACAGAGCGTACGTTACCGGCAGCCGTAAACATCGGCGGC
Source organism: Apomyelois bistriatella (assembly GCA_947044815.1). Lineage (NCBI taxonomy): Eukaryota > Metazoa > Arthropoda > Insecta > Lepidoptera > Pyralidae > Apomyelois > Apomyelois bistriatella. The sequence continues at coordinate 9,872,682 of OX345693.1, forward strand.
CTATTTAAATTTGATGATATCAATCACACATTTCACAGCGCCCGGTATCTCTGGCTTTAATAAAAACGCATCTGGCGTTTCCGAGATGTATGTTTCTAACTAATAGGGGCCGCTACGCACAAATGGAGTACCGAATTAGACCGGCATTTGTTTTGTTTGCCTGTTCCCGTATGTCTGAGCATGTTTTTAGGATCGACCGAGATTATTGCCGGTATAGGATTTCGCAGACATTCTATTTTCAGAACAAACTTGGTTAATAAACACTGCATGTCTAAATAGCTTTATTGAACACGACTAAATCGTAGTATGTTTTATATGTATGTATTGTATATACAATACATATGTTACAAGCACGTTGTCTGTGTTATACAAGTTTCCGGCTCTATCTAAAAATAACAAGTTGGCCGAGTCAAATGAGAATGCATGTCGATGTGAAAAGATTTTATTTTAGTATTATTTAGCCATACAAAGGATATATTTTTTAGTCATAAGCATTTTATCTACTGTGTCATAAGTAAATTTAATGGAAGTAGATTAATTCAGGATATTTAGCTCTAAAATGACAGAAGTATCGATAAAAGTTGTACTTTTTCAATAGTTACTTTAAGAAGCATCGCTGTGTCTTCATAGTCAGTTTCGGCCCATTATACACAATTTCATGGTTGTTGTAATTTTGATAGTGTTGCTACAATACAATTTGCTTGTAAGTCATAATCAAGTGCTAATTAAAATCAATTATTTTCAGGAATATATTTGAAAAGATTAATAACAAACACACATTTCTCACAAAGTTTCAAATCCAACAATGTAGGATAATTGGCGTGTTTTATAAAATATATTTTTATTTAATCAAACTTTTTTACAAAATACAAATCTAAATGGAGGACTTAAAGTCGTATTTTACATCAAGGCCCTGTAGTAGATGATCAAATGTAATACTTAGGATACAAAAGCATGGATTGTGTTGTGTCGACTCGCAGCCATGTGCGTAGGTGAGCCGATAATTTATTTTATACAGACAGCTTTTATTAGCTTCCAGACCATGTGACTCATCGCTACTGACATGGCTCCATAATGCGTTACTATAAATAAGATAGCACCTGTAGTTCAAAATTGACTAAACTGGAATGTAAAAAAATGTATTTGCCAATATAATCAAAAAACTAATTAGGTAGTTTAAAAACAAAGTTGATTGCAGTCTTTTAGCAATTTCTATACAAGAATTTTAGGTTATTTTTAATTACTAATTACTTACTTAATATATTTTCCTTAGGGATCGATTATTTGTCATGCGGTATTTTTTTTTTGCTCAAGTGTTTGATATTACCTAATTATTAAAGTATTTTCGTGTATTTTGTTTTTCCAAAAAATACCCTTGCCAGTTGTCCCTTAAATTATGTATCAGAGAATTCCATTCGACGATGAATAATGTTAAATATTTATTGCTTGTTATATTAAGTTCATAAATAAAAGAAGAAAAATAATACAAAAGTAAGTAATTCAAATTACAATGATATATAATCACGTTCGCACTCAATCGATTGGTGTTCAGTGAGTCGTAAGTCAATAAAAATTCCAATTTACAAATCAAACAAAATATCCTAAATTGCCTCGTAAGCAAATTAACTTTGACGATTTCGAAGAAACATGGATATACAAGTGTGGAGGCAGTAGGAATTATAATTAGCAAGAATAGCAAGATCTTTACATTCCGCACGTAACGTTTGCAAATACTGTAGTGATTTATTATTCTCGACTTAAAAGCTTTATGTAGATCCTAGTTGGAGACTCTCCCTATTAGAATTCAACACGACAGCCTAGTATGTAGGCATGCGTTTTTATATCATGTTCTTGTGAAAGTCTGTCTTAAAAACGAGTCACAAATTCAACAAATTTTCACCCTTTAAACATAAGGTAGTGCGCACTCACAGCATACTACGCGACAGGTAAATGTTATTTATTTGTTAACGATATTAATTGCGGTTTGTGTTAAGTGTCACCAAGATGCACAGGGATAGCTGAATTTATAGCAAATTCTATAAAACAATATTTAGAATATTTAGCCATTTATTTCCTAGAAAAATAAACAGACACTCCATTCTATGACCACTTTATGTCATTGTGAGAGCAAAGTTTTTAATTCGCGAATATTTAACTACCTATATTATTACAAGATAAAATAGGAAACAAGAAACCTAATGTATTTTTAATAAGGCTCCGTTTTATTTCGTCTCGAGAATGGTTTCATATCAGCACACTCGTTAGGGCGTAAAGGAAAAGCATTCTATATTTCTTGATTCTGTTTGATTGCAACATTAAATGCTGCAACTGAATTGCTTAACGAGAAAACGCCTTCGCAATAAACTGTGTTGTATACGGGTTTAGTGCTTACTCCCAATGGAATAATTGATGCCGAACTAAAAAGTTAATTTTGCCAAGCGACTCGACTGATATCAAGGGTGAAACACAGTGATAATACGCCTAGTAGTTCTAAGAGAACCATGGGTGAAACACATTTGTTTAGCTTTATTATATGTATAAAATACTTAAGTTTCATATTGGTATTATTTTTACAAGTAAATTTATTATTTAATATTATGTTTTAAGTGTATGTAAAACTATAATTAGTTCGTAAAGATTATCTCCCAACCAATATGTTTTAAAGTTTGTACATGTGTTTAAATTGAGCTAATAATTTAAGTGTGTCTGTCTGTATAAACAGACAGACTTTCGCATTAAAAATACCTATGGATTTAAAATAATAGTACTTTCATGGCTAAACGCCTGGACCGATTTTGGGTGAATTTTTATGGATATAGTTAAAGACCAGCCGTTGAACATAGGCTACTTTTGGGCGCGATAACCGAGTCCCACGCGGGCGAAGTCGCGTGCAACAGCTCGTCAAATATATATCCCAATGATTTTACAGATAACATCAGCAGACTCGCGAATCACAATGGCGCGAGCAGGCGTCTGGCGAACTAGGAATTGCGCCCACATCCATGATTATTCAATAGCCCCATTCCAGTGGGATCTAGGCCGCTGAATGTTAAAGAGTTTACCACCTTGCTGTTATAATGGACGGGACATAAAGCCGCTTTGTCAAGTATTTGATACTCTATTCTCTGCAGATTTAGCTTTGATTGGCATAATCATTTTGATTGTTACTTAGCAATATCAACTGGTAACTGAAGATTTTGAATTACAATGAATATTTAATAGAAAATATCTTTTCATTAATAAAACTAACTTGAACGATGTTTTTTTTTCCACTTAATTAATTGATTTTCACAGCAATTTGGGCTCTTTACTTTATTTAGTTTAATATAAGTATTTAGTTTTTATATTAATTAGTTTTATATTAATACTTATCTTTTCTCTTTTTAATTTTTGACTTCTACATTTCCCGCCCAATAAGGCAATAAAAAAGATTACTTTTGTTTATACATTATCTTTGACTATTTTAAATAATCAAAGTACATTATTTGTTTGTTGTACCTCTTAACCTTTTTTTTAATTTGTCCTTGATAATATTAGTGAAAAGGTGCAATAAACAGTTTTGTATAGCCAATCTAGTCTCATAAAAAAATGAAACTCGTCATACAGAATAATGCGAGTGTGTAAGTTACCTTTTGCAGCCGTTGCTCAGCATCGTCCAGCCTCTGGCGAGCCTCGTTGAGCGACCTCTCCAGGTCGCACATCTTCTCGTTCTGCGCCGCGATCTGTTCCGAAAGCACCTGGACTTGGAGCTGCAGGCTCTCCTTGTCAGCCTCCAGTCGCCGCACGCGGTCTTCTGCATCGTTCTAAACAAATATATATATTTTAGATGTAAATGACTCGAAAAGAAGATGTTGCAGGTTTAAGTTGGCAGTCAAGCATACGGACCGCAGAAGTTATTCTCGTGACAAGCTGATATGATTTCTAATATAAAATTCACTAATTTATATATATATATATCAAAATTATTGTCATAAACAATTACTTCCGTTCTCACTGTCTTTATGGTTAGATAGGTACTTTTGTGTATTTTTCCTTCCCCAGTGCTTCATTCACATGTAACGCACACATCAATACATATAATAAGACACTAAAATGCGAGTGTCTGTACATTTAATATTTTTCAAAAAAACTGATTGAGTGCGATTAAAAAAGAGTAACAGAAACCAAAAAAACAGTTTTTGAAATTTTTGTCTGTCTGTATGTATGTATGTATGTCTGTCTGGTACGTTATAACTTCGAAAATACTCAACGGATTTAAACGCGGTTTTCACAGTTGGATTACATATGATTAGGAGCGTTGTCAAAACTTTGTTTCGTCAAAATCGGTTAAGGGAAAAAGAAGTTATGGTCGATTGAAAATTTACTTCAAACACTGCTTCTAAACTTTTAATGCGTTTACTTACGTTTAATTTAATTTAGATAAGGCTAGGATTTCTACTTTTTATTATCCATATCAATAAAGACGAAAACACGCACTGCACCTATTAATTTTAATAAAATAACACATTGAATTTGATCGTAAATTTAGTAACATAAAATCTCAATAGATGGCGCGAATTTGCGTACCTATAGACAAATCCCATTTGAAATTTCGCCAATCTCTAGCAACATATGTTGGCCTATCGGTAGAGGTCGTAGATCATATTTTTAAGTCGAGGGTTCGAATCCTGCTATAGATGACTTTTTTTTTACTTACTTTTTTTTTACTTACTTTCTTTTACTTGCTTTTTTTACTTACTTTTTTTTATTTACTTTTTTTTTCGTTTTGTATTAATTTTTAAGAATTTTTTAATACTTTAGTAAAGAAATGTTTCAAGAAAGTACCTGGATCGAATCCTGTCACAAACAATAATTTTATGATTTCGTGTTTTATTTGTTTTCTAGAATTATTTTCTTACTTTTTTTATAATTTTGAAAAGAAACAAATAAATTCATTTGCAAATTTATTTCAGGATAAACGATATCGCAACCCCTTACAAATCATATCTAATAGTTTGTCATTGACGACATTGAAAAAGAAGATTAATCAAATGGTTGACTGGTAGAGAACGCTCTTAGCGTTAAGTCCGTTAATATATAAGTACTAGCTGTTCCCCGCGGCTCCGCCCCGCGTGGGAATCGGTTATATCGCGCCCAAAAGTTTATGTTTGACCTCAGGTCGTTAACTACATCCCTACCAAATTTCATCACAATCGGTCCAGCAGTTTAGCCGTGAAGAGGTTACAGACAGACAGACTTTCGCATTTATAGTATTAGTATGGATATGGATTTTGTACTTATCTATCTATCTTTACATATAATCGGACAGTAAAAATTGAATGTCTGTACATTAAATATTTTTCTAAAAAACTGATACGGGGCGATTAAAGAAAGACGTGTAACAGAAACCAAAAAAAACAATTTTTGGAATTTTTGTCTGTCTGTCTTTCTGTATGTCTGGTACGTTATAACTTCAAAACTACTCAACAGATTCGAACGCGGTTTTCACAAGTGGATTACATATACGTTCAACAGTTTTGTCAAAACTTTGTTTCGTCAAAATCGGTTAAGGGAAAAAGAAGTTATGGTCAATTGAAGTTTACTTCTAGCACTGTTTCAAAACTTTTACAGAGTTGAATCCGGTTTACATAAACGTATTTAATATAGATAAAGCTACAATTTCTACTTTGTTTTATCGATATCAATGAAGACAAAAACACACTGCAGTCTCTATTAAATTTTAAAAAATTAACACATTGAATGTGTGTGGGCGTATAATTTAGTTACATAAAATATCAATAGATGGCGCTGAAGTTAATTTAATTATTTTTTTCTCATATGGTATTATAGCAGATTGAAATTTTTCCAGCAATTAATTCTAATTATTTCAAAAAAATTTTGGTTGTTTATTTAGTTCTATTGGTTGGTTTGTTTATCGGTCGTTTGTTGTATTGTATTGTAAGCTATTTGAATTGATTAGTTGGTTGGTTTGGCTTTGGTTTAAAAAATAATCAAACCAGCAAGTCAGTTCAGTTGTTGTTCGACGGAACATAAGGTCGTGTCGTAAGGTCTAATTTAACTAACATAACACTATTTATTGAGTTAGGTTCTAATGACCCTGTAATAGGCTGCCTGCGTCTACTCTTTTAGAGAAAAAGATGTGATAGTATGAATGTTAATATTTTTAGTTTGATATCGTAGCAATGGCTAATGGCTTTATAAAATTGGCACGGGAATAGGATACTACTTATAGATTTAACTATAGGTCTGGATAGTTGTAGTTTCCACAGGTTAAGCGAAAAGCGAACTACACGCGGGCGGAGCCGCGGGCAACAGCTAGTAATGCAATAAATTTAATCATGTCGTGAATCTCTTGTTTTTTTTAATCTACTCGTACAACATCCAGCATAAACACTACAATCTTATACACACACATCCAATCAATTTTTGCCTTTAATTATTAGGATTCAATTTAAACAAAACAATGTAAGTATACCTAACAGACTTGTCTATTGTAAAAAACACCTTTGTATTTCAAAAAAACGTCAAAATTTATAAATAAAACGTGCCTATTATAAATGTTAGGTAGATTTCACAAAACGCTTTGCATTTAGGTAGGTACAGGTCATGCGGTAAGTATGATAATTTATGAAATCTGTGACCAGAATAAGTATACCGATATACCGTTTAACTGGTCACCTCGATAAATCTTTAAAACAGAGCCACCCTACCTTGTAAGGTCTTGAAGGTGGCAATGAGGGATGCGAGGGCCAAGAGCGATCGTGCATGCAGCACGACGGCGGCGGCGGCATGGGAGGGCCGTGGCACCAACACATTGGAGGCCACCATCCTCCTTCTGGATATCGAAAATGTTCATAAGAATTCCATCTCCGCTGCAACTCCGGAGGTGTGTCCTCGTTTCGAGGGGAACGCCGAGGTCGCGGCGACGCGCGGACACTTGTAGGGTGTTGCGGCGGTTTGGCAGACAACGACGACCGCGACTTGCGATCACGGTCACTGCGGTCGCCCGGCGTGCGCCGTCGCCTGTCTAGGCTGGCTGCTGAATATTCTTCAGCCCTATGTTCCATTTGTTCTTCTGCGTCATCCACCAATTCTGCGGTGGGCATCCATCTAAAATCTTCATCCCTTCTGGTTGAATTATCTAGTCGTCTGTTTGGTGTTAATGTTCGATAGTCAGCGTCGCCTCCCCTCGTACTGTATTGTCTCTCTTCAGAGTCATCATCACTGGAAGAGCTGGAGTCACAGCTGGAAGAGTCTGCCCGCGCTGGAACGGCGCCGTCCGGCCATGTTGTGCATTTCACGGTCGCTTCATCAGGACTGTCCGAGTCGCCGCCTGTCACGAAATAAGTCGTCAAACTTCACAAATTAAAACCGAATAGGAGCCTCATGATCGACAAGAACTCACCCATAGGCGAGTACATATAGGACCGCACGGCGGGGTGCACGTAGCCCGCCGCCGTGCGCTCCTCTTCCTCGTCGAGGGGTTCTGTCAGGTATTCGCGGTCGGACATGAGGCTCCCCACAAGCGACACTGCGCGACAAGCACTCTGTACGAGTCACCGACGTGTCTCTATTTAAAGTTTGGCCGAGTTCCAGTAATAAGCTACGTCAGTAACTCGTCCACAAAACGTGAATTACGTACTCTCGCGTGGGGGCGGCTCCTCGCTGGACTGAACGGAAGTAGAATCACGTTCTGAAGCTTCCGATGCCGTTGATAGTGGGCGTTCGCTTCCGACAGATTCACGTCGCGATAGATCCGCACTAAAGTTTTCTTGCTTCACTGATCGCACATTTCTGTTCACTACAGCCGCCGCGCGCGAATTGACCGAACGAGGCTTTTCATCTACTGAGGAGCGGTTGTGCAATGCCGCTATGGTGGCTGCTACGAGTGAGCCCCCGCGGCCGAGCTCACGCATGGTTTTGAATTAAAATGAACAGCGCCTATCCGAATACCAGCGGCGGCGCCCGCGCTCGGAAATAGATCGGGGTGGGCACGTTTGATGCATTCCGGACACCCTTCCCGCTTTAATCCATGTTGTATTAGGTAAAGCGAGAATTAAACTGTCGTCACATAAACATCAAGAATTCCAGAAAGTTATGTTAATTACACACTGAGAGGATATTAGGCAACAGTGTTATATGTAAATGTACAACACGTAATGCGTAAGCGCAGTGAGGTTGCGTGCGGCGCGATGCACACAAGTTAGCGCACTCACCGGCAGCCAGTTGACGCCTTCGTACAGGGAGCGACGCCCCCACCCATCACAATCGTAGTACTCTGAATTAACTTCATATGCGTCTGCATCATATTGTTCCGTCACGTACGGTGCCCCCGAATACGTAGAGCTGAAGTTCGCCGGCCATTGCACATGTTCATATGAAACGTTGGGATTGTAGGGCGGCTGCGGCGGGTAGTAGGGCGGGGCGCTTGGTTCTACAAATGTAAATTCGTGCCTTCCTCCGCGTCTGTTCAAGCAATTCATTGCTCTTCACTATCTGCAGCATCAACATTCATATAAGTTTTGTGTTGTGTAAGTTCTTATAAGTTGTGTGTTTTTAATTTATCTGAAGCAGCCTTCGTAGTATTATGTTCTGTCCGTCTCGTTTACTTTAAAAAGCCACTTAACATAAATAACAGTTTACTGAAATTTGTTAAAGATACACCCCTCGTATCGGAAATAGAACGACAGCTGTTGTGTCAAGAATATCCGACGAGCGATTTTAATACCAAAGGATGAATATGTGTTACAAAAACAATCTATCTATTATGTCTTTGAAAAATAGCAAAGCATAACAACATTAAGTAAGTTTATTTACAATATAAAAATATTGATCAATATAACTACCAAAACATTATAAACGCTTGTGGTACGTAGAACAGATACGTCTACATATAACTTTCTACAGTCATAGATACTCATATGTGTGATGATAATCGAATTCACACGCACCGCGGTACAATGGGGCTAATTATATTTGTGTTTACCGTACAACACGTAATTAAATCCATTTCGTCGAAGGAATTTTGTAATCGATAGGTGGATGATGCACTGCATAACTTTAGAGGAGAGTATTCCGTCATTAGTGCTAATAAACCACACTGCACACTAGATTGCGCGGGTGAAAAATTGCATATTATAGACTGATTATTGAGTCTTGTCTTAATTATACTTTTAAATCCAATAAGCGTAGTTTAAACATTAAAAAATAAGAAATGTTTATGCCATTTCTCATTCAAATTGACTTAATTTAGCTTAGATGTATTCATTGATCAAGAAAACCATCTAAGCATTAGGGCCAGCACTGGCACTTTTTTAAATTTTCAAGCTGTTACGGCATTATATTTATAATTTGTTCTTTTTTAAAGCGCGACAAATCTCACTATTATGTCACTATTGACATCAATCTATGTCGCGACACGGTCTAGGGTGCTTAACGATCTTTATACGAGTTTAAAAGAGACTAACTAACTACAAAGGCTTTGAAAAACAAACTATTAACTAGTACAACGTACAATAAAGTGTCTCGTATACAACTTTGCAGACTACATGTAGCGTGGTTTCGTAATAGAGCAAGCGCTAGTGGCTAAACTTGTTGCAGAGCGAAAAAGAAAAACATGAAACACAATGGCAAGTTTAGCCTGAAGTTGACAGCGAGCGACGGAGCCAGGCGACCCCGGCTTCCTAGTGTACTTTTCTAATGGCGATCGATTCGTCTCGAGTCGAGACTGGACTTTTAATTTATCTATTTTATATTGATTGTAATTTTTTTGGGATATTAATATTTAAATGAAAGTTTAGGAGTACAAAAGATAATAGATTGAAAGTATTTGTCATTAATTGACTCTGAAAGTGGTGTGAATGAGTGACAAATGGCGAAATTCGCATGTCTTTCTGTCATAGAATTTTTTTAACAATATTCTGCACCATTGATGGTGCAGGTCAATGGTGCATTCGGTACGACGGGTATTTAAATAACGAAAAGTTTTTGATTGTTCCAGGTGACACGGCAAAGCCGATTTTGTGAAGACAATGGCAAACGGTTAAGTATAATAATATATGTATTTATTCAAACATTTTTCCATATATTGTTAGTAACAATAAAAATCTTATTCTAAGGTTGGTTACATAAAAAAATACAATGCAAACAAACTACAGTCAGACTTTGCTGTAAGTAAGAGAGACAGCACAGCAACGATTGACGTACACACAATCAAGCCTATACTGGCCACCATGTCCAGGATTCGACCTCACCTTGCGTAACAGAGGTTTATGTTATAATGAGTACTCGTTACTAAGATATTTTATTTTGGAAACTAAATAAGTACTTGATAAAAAGATTAATATGCCAAGCAAGCGAAACATAGACAGGGGTAACTTTATTTATATCATAGAATTTGTAAATCGGACGCGGTCTCACAATTTTGTTTTAAATCCTTGATTTATATTGTAGGAAAAATCACTTACACCACAAAAATATTGACAACTACACTAATTGAGATTTCGTATTCCGCTCAATAAAATCCTATAGCAGCAAAAGATTGTAGAGCACTAAAAAATCGTCACGTCGCATTGTTGCTGTTTGGGAAAAGGCGCACAGTGGGCAAAGCGACTAATCATTTGGACAGAGTGAACTTAACCCTAATTTTTAATTTTATACCTTAAATTGACATTTGGTGGATGTCAGCTAAAATATCACGTACTTACACAATAAATATGAGTTTGGGTAAATTAAAATATATATATGATTATACTAGATATTTCCCGCGGCTTCGCCCCGCGTGGCACTCGGTTATATCGCGCCCAAAAGTAGCCTATGTTTGACCTCAGGTCGCTAACTACATCCCTACCAAATTTCATCACAATCGGTCCAGCAGTTTAGCCGTGAAGAGGTGACAGACAGACAGACAGACAGACAGACAGACAGACAGACTTTCGCATTTATAATATTAGTATGGAAGTATGGATATTCTATTCAAAGTTTAATTCATGTAATTATGGTCTTTACTAGAATTTTATCAACAGCCAAAATATTTGAGTGTAATTAAAAATCGGAAATCATTGTATTTTCTCACTTGACCATCTACACAATTTTCCATTCCTTAATTTATCGTGAACAATTAAATTTTCAGTCTCAGATGTTATCTATCCTATACGTAGTATATTTGAGTACTAGATTGTAAGAAGTTTTTTTTTCGCTATATTAAGATCCAACAATTAACACGTTGGCGGACACACGACTGCTATAGCAGTTATTACAATAAAACTTCTATTGTGTTTTCAAAAACGTCCGCGAACGTGTTAAATTACATTTTATTTATACTTATTTGAGTTGGTTGGTTAACCGAAGTTCCGAAGTTTCATTTTCAACATAGCTAAATCGAATTCACTCGTTGCGTTTAAAATACTTGGAGCTGAACATATATCTAATCCAGCATTGTTATTGGCTCAAAAATGTAGCATGACTTTTTTTCAGTTAGAAATTAGAAATTGTAAAAATTGAATTCTATCGTAATTTCTACACTATGCAAAAGGTGAGATACTTAACTGAATCATTCCACCGATACACGGTCAAAAATCGAATGCAAAAATTTAAAGTCTGAATTTTCACATTGCGCTGAACTTTTTCCATAATGCAATTAGTCGGCACATTGTGTGCATCGCGGCCCGCGGGTCGACACCCTGCGGCCCAGTGGGCGGCAAATGGACTCTTAGGCGGGCGGCGCTATAAATATAACTTGTTAACGTTAATAATATACTGTTCTATTTCATTATCATCCAATGAGAGAACACCATAATATACTGGATATGTATGTTGCTTGCATGCTTTCAGTGTTGCTCAAGAATTGTTTAATTGGTTCACTGGAGTAGATTTAATGGTGTTGAATTTAAAACAGTGCTATATTTAAAAACAAAAATTTATAGAACAATGTTACACAAGATGAAAGTGCTTTTAATTTAGTTTTTAAAATGTTTTGTTTAGCTATAAATGCTTAGTGTAAATTAAAGAACACAGTATTTTTTATACGGTGTTTTTTCTAATGAAGCAACTGATTTAAATACATCTTTCACCATTATTCAGAAAAATAAATAATATATAGGAATATCATTACAGCACAAAATAAAAAGTTGAAATAGCAGTGCACATAACAACAAGGCAATAATGAGGCGCCGCCCGGCGCGACTGAGGCGCTCTGAATTTTAAATTACTCTTTGCACAAGCAAAATTCGCTGAGCGAACCGTACACAGCAGCTGCCTATAGCCCACCCAAATGACAGCTAGTACATTACTGTATCGATTTGAAACATCAGCGTCAAGAGGCTAAGTAAGCATTTTTTTCATAGAGACATCTCTTTCCAATGTACTGGTAAAGATGAAAAAAATCTTAAGATCTATCTTTTTTTTAAAGATTCTTGACAAAAGAATATAAACGGGAATATAACGACAAAGAATTTATTTCAGGGAAAAGAAATGAGTTATTGCATGCAAGTGTCCCGTCTCGCCATGAAAACAAAAAATCTTTTTTATGCGGATTCAAAATTGATATCATCTTAACACAAATAGGAACTGCCGATACCGGGCAGGGAAAACAATCGCGGATCGTAGCAGAGTATGCAATAACAATTCACATTCCATTTCCCGTAACAAATTGCCTACGTATTGGTTCTGTATAAATCCGACAACATTGCATACAACCATAATACAACTATAACAACAACGAACGGCTTCCTCGTAAAAACATTCGGTTTATACTCATCTTGTTATTTGGAATAAGGGTTAGGTAGTTGTTTGAGTATACATTAAAGTGATCATTGAAGGTTGAGATGTTAACAATATGGTCAGTTCTACTGTATATATGAAGTGATAGACTTAATATAACGACCACAGAATAACCAGAATTAACTATTGGTTTATATGGTTGTGCGCAGTTGGCCACGACATATAGGTATACCTCTAAATTATCTAAAAGATAAGTTCCTAAATCGTATTATTTCACTAAAAATTCAACTAATTCATACTGTATCTAAAATCAAACAAATCACGAGTGTTCGGTGAGGTTGCTGGTTGTTTCAACAATTTCAAGAATATTCTCAGGCGGAAACGAGTGGCAGGCGCCGGAAGCACGGTACTTTCATGGTAGCCGCGCTGATGAGGCCGAGGGCGCGAGAACGGGAATGTCCTTCAGATATAAATTTACTGAGCATTTTGAGCGCGAAATATTGACTTGATTGTCACCGTCATTCAATCCGTTTTGAAAGTGCTTTTCAATCAAAGCGAAAAGAATTTTTTTTTTTATTATTATATGTGTATCATAATTAAACAGTAAAAATATTTTGTCTGTACATTTAGTAATTTTGATTGAAATGGATATAGGGACATTTAAAAAGAATATTTTTTTAAATTTTTTGTCTGACTGTCTGTCTGTCCGTGTATACATGTATGATCACGCTTGTCTCCGAAAGTACTGAACCGATTTGTTAAAACTTTCACCAATTGTTTTGTTTTAACTCGGAAGAACAATAAACTTATTTTTATTAATAAACTAAGTTTCTAAGTCTTATTATTTTAAGAGACTACTTTTTTGTTGTGTTGTTTTAAGACAGAGTAAATTTTTTACATCTGGTTACACCCGTACTTTTCTAAATTTGGGTAAATAGTAAGGAAAATTTCAAATACAAATAATATACCAACATTTGTGTTTTAGCACGTATGCCAAATGAGACACGAATTTAATTTATTGTAACATTTATTAGATTCTATCATAATTACATTAACTGGGACCTGCGGCCAAGTTGCGGCGGGCGAACAATAGCGGTTCATTATTTCAATAATCTATATAAGTACATATATTAAAGAAACAGTTATTATGTATGGGGCATATCGTCGCATTTGTCGCAATAACATCGTAATTATTTATCACTTTAGCTAACACTAAACGAAACAACACTAATTCAACAATTAGTGTTGTTTCCCTTAGTGTTAGCTAAAGTGAGTCAACGTTGCGTTCAACGTCAAGAGCCGTTAGTGCCAGCGAAAGCTTGAAATTTAAAGTGTAGTGTCGCTATTACTAGATTAAAGCTGAAAAAAATTCTACTACCTATAAAAATGTTAGAAAAATAAACGAGAGCATTATTTTATAAAAGTTAGGGCAATGCAGAACAAAATGCAAACAGAAACTAATTTAACTGTTAAAACAACTCGTATATAATATTGTTTTGTTTTACTATGTTCATACTTGCTCCTTACATTGGAAGGCAGTTCAGTTCCAAATGGAATTTTGCAATAGAGCTACTGGAGCCGCTTGCGAACATTCCAAACGTCCGATATTTTAATTAATATCGCTCTCGATGACATCTGGCCTATTGACGGTGCCGATGTAGCTTAATTAAATTTCCCTTATTCGCTTATTAAAGTTGCTTTGAACACTTCGAACCAGTTTCTCAGTCCCGGCGCCTTTAAATATGACAATACTTAAAGGCGCCGGTCTGTCTGACGGTTACTGTCTGACAAGACAGAAGCAGACGATGTATAACATTGCTACGAGATTTCTATCTGGAGTATTGTTAACAACTTGTACCAAAAGATAACAGAATATAAGCTCAACAGTAAGACTTTCTAAGTTACATTTCTAAAGCTTGGATATGCACAAAAACAATTCCAGGTAATAAGAATGCTTTTTTTGAAAAATTATGGTCCGTAGGTAAAATTCAACTTTAAATACACCTTCACGAAAGTTCACTTCCTCAAAGCCATAATATAACATGCAGTAAGATATAATTTGTACCAGTATTTCAGCAGCTTATGTTATCACGAACCACACACGAGCCATAGAGCTTAGGTATTCTGCGGCAAGGCGGCCGCACGGGCTTAGAGAAATTCTAATTAGCGCTAATGGAACTCGCGTACCTGAAACTAGTCCAACGAAGCTACCTCGTTACCGTAACGTTTAGTTTAGCCATGTTATAAAGTTAACTAATTACATTATTAATTTTCCAATAATCTGCAATTGCAACTTTATTCAGGAGTCGGAAGCAAAGCAAACCTGCTTTGCTTTTCTTCAGACTCCTGAATAAGTAATACGACACGATTTTCAAATAGACATCCGTTTGGTAGTTTTCGAGAGATCCAATATGAATATAAGTTTGTTGGTCCGTTATTCATTTATTTTCTAGCTGTTGATCGTCTGGTAGGTATATATTTTTGTCTATTATTGTAATATTATTCCGTAAAAATTACAAATCTTTTCCTCTCGTTTTGTACATTAGGGGATTTTTTTAAGGAATGTCATTTGAGAGCTCATTTAGTAAAAGTGTCACGATTCCTCCGAACTTTTTCTCTTTTTTTATTATAATATTTTAAATCGCACTTAGTTAAATTTAAAGCTTTATTGTAGAGGTTAACTTTGGCACAAAAAAGGTAATACAAACGTACGTACGCACACAATAGTTCCATATTTGTGACAGATGGCAGAATATGACTCTGGTACTCGGACGGAAGTAAGTATATGAACGAACACTAATAAAATTTGGTCGCATCGCTCGACATTCCAATTAGTTAGGCTGCCGAGCCACGAGCCACCAACTATTCGGAAAGCGTTCTACGCTAGGTATCACCACAGAATACCTAATAGTACTAACGTATAACAGAATATCCGTGCGGTGTGATGGAGGTAAGTCACCCCGTCTCAGGGGGTGGTTTACCGTTATGAATGCCTAAGTGGTGCATACGAGATCCATTCATCGTGCGCTCAATGCTGGGCAGTAAACAAAGCGCTTTCATCGCATAGGTGTCACCTGGTACCCCAGTGCGCTCTAGCGGTTATCAATCAATACAACTCGTATCAATATAATTAGTGTTTACTACTTTATAAGAGTTCCGCACCCAAAAGATATAGAAATAACAAACAATACCAACAGCTGTACAACTTTACAATTAACATATGTAAAATAGATGCGAAAACATGGATGTGCTGTAAAAACTGTTTAATTAATAATTAATACCTTTATGAAATTATAAATTACTGTCTGACAAGTGCTTTCGCTGTAAAATAATAGTTATTTAGTAACATAGTAATGGATGAGCCAAGGGTACCTATTTCGTTGTGCCTCTTTTTATTAAAACCAAATACAATTAATGTTCGGTAAACAATGTTTAGTATCATTTTTGCTGATAATATTACGATTTGGCAATGGGCGATTAAGTACTAATCCGATTGAAAGTTTTTCCGTTGAGGTGTATCAGGCAAATCTATACATATATAAAAGAAAGTCTTGTTAGTCACACTATTTATAACTTGAGAACGGCTGAACTGATTTGGCTGAAAATTAGTGGGGAGGTAGTTTAGAACCAGGATAAGGACATAGAGTACCTTTTATCCCGGGAAAAAGCACTGTTCCCGAGGGAATAACACGCGGGCGAAGCCGCGGGATGAAGCTAGTAATTCATAGATTAATTAAAAGTATTATTTGATTATTGACAACCAAAATATAAATAGGTCACATTCACACACGCGAATAGGAGAGTATTATGTAGACTTGCTACGGGTTGGCATATTCAATGGGCCGAAAAGGCAACCGAGTTGCCGCGGACTGACACCCGCCCACAACTCTGACAAAGACGCGTCCGCTGTTTGACGAGCCTTGTAGGTCTTATCAGCAACAGATCATATGGGAAATAAAACATAAAAAGAAATATAAAATTTCTTAAAGAAATAAATCTATTTTATAAGACTGTTCAGAAAATGAGACCATACCATTCGGAAATTAAAATGCAAGTATTCGACTAAACGCTTCTATAGCAGAGACAGACAGATGCGCCACAACTACTTTAACTCATCACTTATTTTAAAAAATAATGTTACTGTTTGGTGGAAATTAAGGTATTAAATAGCTGAGAGAGAAAGCTTTTCTTACCCCCAAGAATCACAAGGAATACTCATAAAAATGAATAATATTGAAACGATAACAGATATTATTCAGATAAGGATGTATTTTCTACGTACACTACAATAAGCGATACCTGGCGTTCTATCGTTTATGTTTAATGAAACCGTAACCCCGCTGTGTGCAATATTATGTGCAGTGGAAATAAACTGTACAGTTTGTATGTCCATAGACAGGTACATTAAAATTGCATCAGGAGGAACGAATACGATATTACTTATATTAAAAGCTATATTTACTAAAATATAGGCTTATGTATCATTATACATTAGTAGAATGTATAATGATTTAACAATTGCTATAACTAAATTATTAGCAACTGCCCTCTACGAGACAAACTTCCTAATTCTACACAAACACTAGTAAGACTCAAAATGGTCATGTTATCAATTCTGTGACTACGGTTAGATCTAGATCTCTAAATTTACATTTGAAACTTAGAACTATGTTTCCCGCAGGGGTAGGCAGAGACTAGAGATTTCCTTAGAACTTTATAAACCGAGTAAAAATTGACGGTTGAAACATTTGCAATCTCAACACTTTTGTTTTGTACTTAAAAAAATTAACCTCCAAATATAAAATGATAACGAGAATCATTTCAATTCAATAACACACAGTTTTTCAGATTGAAACTAATTCTATTGCAATCCCATAGTTTTAAATCAAATTTCCCCATTCTGGAAAAGAGAAAATTTTCCAGTGAAAAATAGCAAAACCAATGCAAATAGCGAAATCGTGGTATGAGGTAGGAGTGCAGAATGCTCATTGCGTGTCGATTCACGTCGATGAGCAAAAGTTCCACGTGTACGCAATTAGTTCCCTTCTTACTTGTAAAGCCGAAGCTCGGGGTTTAAACGTGATCCGTGGCTTGGGGAACACCTGCTCGCAATATTGATAGCCCCCGGTATCGGTTGCGAGCGAGATGTTTTCTTTAAACTTTCCTTGAAAGAGTGCCATTATGCCGGCTTCGGACAATTTTTGAAAATTCCTTAGCTGTTCTGAGTCAGAAAAGTAGTTTTGAAACGTTGATATTTTCAGCAGACTGAATATTTTATTAAATCAAATAAGTACCTACAGAAACATTAAGAACATTTATATTATAACGTTCTTGTCATATTGAATCGAATATAACCTTTTAGAAAGGCAGCCGCCACCGCGTTCGCAGCAGGACGAGCACTGTAATACTGGTAAATCCGGTAAGCTGCCGTATGTAAGCATTGACTAGACAGCCGCATTTCCGTCCTCGGATTTATAAACAACGAATGTGACTAATATAATATACACATTTTGATGCCAATATGGAATAAATATCTTTTAAAAATTAAAATTAGAGTAGAATAAAGTGGAACGTGTTAACTCGTATTGCAGGTCGCAAGAGCTTTTGATTTATGAAAATTTATGGTAATGTAAATATGAGCTCATGAAACGGAATGAAAACATAAATACGCAATAAGTCAACGATTTTCTCCTGAACCTGAATATATTATAAACGCATTAATTGAGTTAAGGAGGCTATAGCAGCAGTAGGGCAATAACGGTTCCAGAAAAAACAAGTATTTCAATTATCCATACTAATATTATAAATGCGAAAGTCTGTCTGTCTGTCTGTCTATCTATCTGTCTGTCTGTCTGTCTGTCTGTCTGTCACCTCTTCACGGCTAAACTGCTGGACCGATTGTGATGAAATTTGGTAGGGATGTAGTTAACGACCTGAGGTCAAACATAGGCTACTTTTGGGCGCGATATAACCGAGTCCCACGCGGGCGGAGCCGCGGGCAACAGCTAGTAAATTTATAATTCATCAATGCCCTATTATAATTCATCAATACCCTTTCTGCCTATCTAACAGAGGCTTTGCTACTTTATATAGGTCACACGAATGTCATGACTTACGGCCCGTCTTTTCGTTCTTGTCATAGGCACATTTGTGGAAAGCTTATCTTATGTTACTGTTAAATTAATAATACACGTCAGTCTTCTCGATCGCCTGGGTCAAATTTAAGCTCATTTGAGGCGCACACAAGCAAGTGCGTTTAAGGAAATTATAAATGTGATTAAAGACACTATTTTCACCAGTCAGCGCATCACAACGTACGTGGTGACGACGAAGAGGAACAGGGACTGCGCAATCATCACCTAATGTTCCAACTTAAAACAAAGATGCCTTTACAATGAGAGACAATGAGCCACTAGATGGACTTGTACAAATGTATAGGTCTCCAGATGCCGTACAGACCCAATTTTGAGCTTCAAATAGCAATGCAGTAAATTTCGGCAAGGTAGGTACGAAGATCATGAAAGAAAGGACTCACAAGGGCAACGGTGTTATTGTTTTGCTGCAGCCACCGCAGTATGGCGCTGGCGGTGGTGAAGTCAGGGCGCGGCGGCGGCGGGATCGCATGCTGCAGCGAGCTGGCCAACTGCTGCGCCAGGTCGAGGGCCCGGGCGCGGGCTGACCGACCCGATCCGCCGTTCGTTGTGCTCACTGCTCCCGTGCCGCCCGCTTCTGGAATTTTTATCTAATTAATCCTTCAGCTACCAGAGGCAACAATATTACCCATGATAATGTTACGTGGTAGTCTGCTACCGCTTAGGTCTTTCAAAATGCTCACTATAAATTATTTGACAATTTAGAGACTACTACCAGAATAGGTATTGAACAATTTGAGAGTGGACACCAGTAGAGTACACTACCTGAACTCTGCTACTTCAACAGAAGGCCTGAATCTTCGAAGGTGTTGAAGGAAAAAAAGGTGTGGGGAAATGGGAAAACTTGCTAGCATATCTAAGAATGCGACCGATATGTCTAATACGAGAAGCTTGTGGCAACAAATAGGAAGGGTAGTAGAGTTTGAATAATGGAGATCTTCCATATTTTCTTAGTGAAGCTGGTAACTGTTTAATAGACGATAAGAAAAGATTCTTCAATTTCGACAATTTTCATCACTAAATACTTCGAATATAATTAATAATTCGAATTGACAAATTCGAGAAGCACAATAACTACATCGCACAATTTTATTGATAGATGTGACATCGCTTTCAAGTGGAGCGAGGTCGAAACTAAATGAAGTTAAAGCGAAGTGTTTCAAATTAAGGAAGTTAGGAGAGTCAAGTCAAGAGCATCGCCGATGCCTTGCGAAAATCGATCTTTGCAGTTTCAATCGTACTTCAACCGATATTTACGTGTTGGACGAGATGCCAGACTTACGACTTGCTATGTAAAATGAACGCATTAAGTATTCATAAAATTCTTATGACTTTCCTTGTAATCCAATTTGCAGACGCAACAAGGAAATTGCAACAAAATTCATACAAATAATAGGTATTTAAATAAGATAGACATCTTTGAAATAAAAAGATAATAGAGACTCTACCTAAATAAAGTTTTCAAAAAATTGATGCTGAATATTTTAGTATACTCCTCATATAAACCAGAACCATTGCTAAAGAACCGTAACGAAAAGCGCGAGTACCAGTACAGCTGATACACCCTTATACCCGTTAGATGGCGCGACATTGCAATAGACAGAGCTAAAACAAGAAAATGTGTTTTCTAAGCTGCAAATGGGTATTCAATATGAAAAGAAATGCGACCAAACATATCATCCGAGAAAAATTGTTGATTTGCAATTTAAAACAATATAAATTTAGAAGAAACAATGGATAATTTCGGCAAATTTTCCAAAACGCGCTATGAGAATTTTCACTTTTTCTGAGTATATAAGGGACGGACATTATAATGAAGTTGGAGGTGTAGATCGTCTGTCGTGTCGACACTTACTAAGCATTGATCGCTGCCTTGTGCAGTTGTATCTGCTTAGTAAGGAGGCGACACGCTTTTCACGGGATTGTTTAACGATGTTAAACTGGCCTGCATGTAGCGTGCGCCGACTCCCGCTCGCCCGGGCCGGCCGGCCGCGTCGGTGAGGCTCGCGCACATTCCCTGCTAGGCCTTGCAATACGCGTGTTGTTGTTAGTAGCTAAACACCGGGTTTAGAAGTCGTGAACACTTCCATATGCGGGCGCTGACCACAATCAGATGCCAGTTTTTTGCACAAATCAGAAAGTTCAAATAACTATACTTGATACTGATTAAGCTAAGCTCATGTAAGTAAAAATTGAATTTTTACCGAAAAAATTTGTTACAGTTGATCACTGTCTTCAGTCGTTAAATAACACTGCGAGTTATAAACAGAGCTGCCAATACATACACTATGTGGGCCAGTGTCAGGATGCTAACTGATTGGAAGCGACAGACAGCAGTTGCAATACAATCTGTTGATACGTGCAATTGAGATCGAGCTACCGATATCAATTACACAGGTGTTCATTACGGAAGTAAGTATATATAAAGTAGGTTATGTAGGCATACAAATCAGGAACCTGATCTTGGATATATGACCTCAAATGCAGGCGTGTAATTTCTACAAGAAATCCTATTAGACCTAAGTTTATAATCAAATAATCATATTTAAATATATTTTAATATTAAAAGTTTCAGTTACCCATTACAATAGTCTTTTCAAAGTAAGTATGTAGTTATATTTTGGTGAAACATGAGCTGCTGAAGTATAATAAAGCAATGACACAAAATATTACGGAACATTCGTTATATATATATATATGTCTACCAGCAAGTGGATGTGGAATGGAATGAAGACATATTGGTATAGAGGTATAATATCAGTAGTCGACAACTTAAATCTCTTCGAAATTACTCTACTCGCGCAAATTGCGCGGGGACCGAGTGAATTGCATCCGCCCAGGAACAATGACGCTTTTGCCTCGAGCACAAAAGAAAAAAATCCTCATAATTTTACCCTTCGTTATAGCGAGCCCACGTAGCAATATCTTGAAATGAAAATCAGAGAAAAACCTTTCAATGTAACAAAACGGGTATAATTGATAGGCGTGGGAAAGTTTGTATGAATGATATTATTCTATTCTTGTCGGTTGTTACAGAACTCATTTCTGTAACAACCGACAAGAATAGAATAATATCATTCATATTTACGAGTAACATCACTACACTAAGTACATATATGTGTTCTGCAGTACAGAAAATATCCTATATAGAACGTTCTCTGTGTAAACTGAGTACTATAGTTTCCACTTAACCAAAACGATACTTATCTTCATGCAAATGAAAACAAACATGAGAAACTACAACCATCCAAACAAAAGATACTACGTTAGTTCACAATATATACTCTTTATGTAAATATACTTAAACATTTTCGGGTACGCTGACTAGCTTTACGTTACAACAGTGAACGATATATATATTTATTTATATTACTAGCTGACCCGGCGAACCTCGTACCGCCTGAACGCATTTTATTCATATTAATTTATTCCAATAATTTGTCAGATTTACAAATTAACCTATTCAAGGCATTGCGGATTGCGGAAAAATACATTTGTCGTAACTTAGGTCTAAGTAATTATAATGGTTATTTCTCCAAAATGAGCCAAACGGCCCTCAATTTTAGGCCAATTCTCAAGTTTTAGCGAGACTAACGAACAGCAATTGATTTTTATATAATATGAGAAAGAAGAAGATTGAGGTACGTACATTGGGTTTTTAGAGTCAGCGGTCTCTACATTTCCGAACAGCGAGTCACGTGTTCGGGGAGGCGCCAGCAGTCTGACAAAGCGTTCCAAAAGTAATGTATACCACATGTCTATATGAACAACTGACTACTGTGTCTCTACATCGCCGAACAATCTCTGACTGCACACATCGGGCAGCCACCAGAGAGTCACGTGTTCGGGGAGGTGCCAGCAGCCTGACAAAGCGTTCCAACAGTAAAGTATACCACATGTTCACATGGACATACGTACGTTGCGGTATTTGCGAGTCAGCGGTCTCTACATCGCCGAACAACCTCTGACTGCACACGTCGAGCAGCCACCAGCGAGTCACGTGTTCGGGGAGGTGCCAGCAGCCTGGCATGATTATCACTTGCTATTTACATTAAATTAACTGAGTCTCTACTTTTTGATTTGGGAATATTATACACTTAATACTACTGGATTTCACAGGTTAACTCCTAACAAAGTGCATTCATTACATTACACCTTCTTCGAATACCTGACCGCATAAGAATGTGTTGGCCCTGCCTAAGTCTGCTAATTAATTGTAAAAATTTCTTTAGTCCATCCGCTTGTAATGAACTCTATGCCTAAGTATTTATTTTTAATTTGAGTGTAATATTATAATAGAAATCTTAAATTATTAACTCATTTTCGCAAAGAATTTGGAATCGCGCATTTTTTGTAATTATTTCATAGTTTTAGACGCTGTCAACACAACATTTATAATTATGTAATTTATTTGTAGAATAAAAGGCAATTTTCTTTTTTTATTTAATTTTATTATGCCTAATTAATTTTTGAATGTCCTGTTACCTTTTTACAGACTTAAACAATTAAACCGATTTTGATTTTACTTTAATAATAATCAATTTCCTTCTCCAAAGTCTAGTCGACTTTGGAGAAGGAAATTGATTAAATTTACGAACGGAACTGATAGCGGAGCCTTAAACGGGTAGAGCCACGATGTCTAATAAAATATTTATTTATTAATAGTAAAAAATAACAAAACTAACATAATAATCTATCACTGGAAATAAAATATTTCATTATTTTATTTCCAGTGATAGATTAGAATTTTCATTGCGATATTTTACCAGACTTGTTTGTTTGTGTATCTTGTATACTGGTGGAACGGGATAGGGGTGGCATACCATACGTCAGGTCAGGGTAGCGGCATGTAGAATACCAAGCGAAATGAAAAACGGGTCATCTAATACTAATATAGCAGGATAGCTGCCTAGTAGCTAAGTTACGCGAGCAGAATGGTAATTACAAAACTTTTTCCCGTCCCTAGTTTGTCGGTATGGAAACAAATGAAAAATAGACCTAACAGGCAAAATGAACACTGTCATTTTTCAAACAGAAGAATGAAACAATTATTTAAGCGCAAATATTTTGAAACGTGAAAAATACGAGGATCGGTAGTGCCACCGCCAATACAGGCCAAAAGTAAGTATTTTTTTTAAATTCAGAACTTATACGAATTAATTACATTGTAAATATAAATAAATAAGAAGCGGTTTGTCGTATTTCGGACGAATGATAATAGGGTATTAGTGAAAATTTTTGAAACGCTTGATTTTTTTTCTGTCGGTAGGAATAAGCTTCCTTGATACCAGAAATAAATCTCAGATTTTTAGAATCAGCCAATTATTTTAAATAAAATATTATATTTTAACGACGAATTAATGGCGTCGATACGGCCTTTGCGGTCTATTCCTTTGCTTCGTTAGGTAAAAAAACAAATATCATTGTCATGTTGGTTTTGGTAGACATGAATGTCATTGTTATTTTGGTTTTGATTGTCATTAGTGTCATTCATGTTGGTTTTGATTGTCACAAATGACATTTATGACAACCAAAACCATATTGACAATGACATTTGCTTTTTTTACCGAACGAAGCAAAGAAATAGACCGCAAGGGTCGTAGCGACGCCATTAATTCGTCATTAAAATATAATATTTTATTTAAAATAATTGGCTGATTCTAAAAATCTGAGATTTATTTCTGGTATCAAGGAACCTTATTCCTACCGACAGAAAAAAATTCAAGCGTTTCCAAAATTTTCACTCATACCCTATTAAAGCCCATAGAAATACGAAACGAGGATCCGATTTCCTAAATCTGAATACGGCAACGCTATCAAATATTCAAAGTAAGCTAGCCTTTTTTTATTAACATTGAGGTAACAAAATAATGTTGAAGATAATTTTAAGTTAAAAAAAAATCTTAAGTATATCTTTCTGTCATGTTCCAATACCTTATGCTGCGAAATAGCACGACAATAAAAAACCTAAAGCAAATATTTGGAAAGATGAGAATGGACGTGATAAGCACCGCCTCAAAAATTTAATCTTGACGCAACCCGACTGAGATTACATTCTCCGGATAATTTTAGAGTTACGTACTTGCAGAAGGAACACTTTTTATTAAATTTAATGTTCTTTGTTATATTTTTAAAAGTATGGTTATTAGAATTTAGTTATTACGAAAAATTGGAGCAACGTGGACTTGGTTCTTCTAGTTTAGACCTGGACTCACTAAGTTGAAAAAAAAATATTGAAGGGGCCATGATGGAAATACGTATAGTATCCGGTTTAGAAATAGACCACATTCTCTCCAAAAACCTTTTTTGTTACATTAGAAAATAATAATATTTAATTAGATTTTATATAGATGGGGTAATATTTTTTTTTACTTTTTTTTAATCACAATTTTTTTTTCATATATTTATAGCTACTTTACCCCTCCTAACCTTACCTAAAGACTTCATTATTTTTTTAAACATCCGTCTTTAGGATAAACAATGTGTGGAAAATTTTAAATTAATTGGTTCAGTTAATAATGAGTACTAAGAAATCTGCTGTGGTAGAAAGAAGACAAAGACAAACAAAATGTTGTTTGCCCAAAGAACTTTACAATTATCGCTAGAACTAAAATTCTTTTATTTCTCAAAAATATAATTCTATGGTTTATAGTTCAATAAAAGTTTCCTTGTCCCCTAAGCAATAAAGTTTGTTGTATGAAATGTTAAGAATGTAGGTACTGTGGTTCAGATGTACGCATGCATTTATACACACAAGATCGCAAGGAGCCGCGCCGGCCAGTTACGCGTGCGCACAGTGCGCGTACCGACGACACGTCCGGGTGGGACGGCGTTAAGGGGCGAACTGGCGCCAAGCAGACGGAAACCACCCTTCGCTCAACAGTTTGCAACCCCCATGACATGACAAAGGCACCCCTATTAGCTACATAAACTTCACGTGGCTGCTACTTGTAGATGGGAATGTACGTTTTATATTTGTATTGAGCATACAGTAACACACATTATTTTCAAACAATTACTTTTTGAAATGTTTAAAAAAAATACACACAAGTACAGTGCTGCATGCCTACATAAAAACTTATACTGTCACCTGACTGAAATGATGACACTGATACATAAAAAATAAGACAAAACAGCAAATAATTTGTGTACAGATTACACACACTAATACATTGCATATGCCGATTGGGCTTACACATTGACAGAGGGGTAGGCAGCGTATGGCTACCCCCTTCGGTATGGAGGTCATGCTTAAAGGTGGAATCCTTTTCAATCGCATCTGCCTTTTGCTAATCTTTTCACAACCTGAGGATTATGAGAATCTCAAAGAAAGTCCAACAATGTTTTTTCTTTTCCAGATGAATATTTTGAAAGCAAAAAAAAATTGCAGTTTTGTCTTTAAAAATGACTTCAAATGCTTCAATTAGTAATTAATAAAAGTAAAATTTATGATCGCAACTTGGTTTAGCTTTCAAACTAAATAATATATTAATAATCCGTTATGTATAAGTCATAACATATTTTATTTACATTTATATACTTACATGTGTTAGTATGTATTTATGAAATTATTTTATTGAGCAACACACCAAGCAGCAGGGTTTACTGTCACTAATTTATCTATTTTTATCAAGTGAGTCACAACATCAATTTCACCCTGCACACCACCCAGATGTGCAGCTTTTCTAACTGCTTCTTTGCCCTTAATGTGGTAACCATGAGCAATCTGGACCAATGGTGATATGTCTTCCAAACTTAAGTGTATTAAGCCAACCAGAGTGGCTACTGACAGGCAACCCCCTCTGCCAAAAGTATAAGACTTGTCATACTGCTTGTACTTGTGTGCGTGTATTATTTGCTTGTGTTGGACTGTCAAGCGTGGAGATGTGATTGAATAATGTTTTAGTGTTAATGCGTGTTATCTCACCCTGTACATAGATATGGGCACTTTTTTCATAGAAATAAGTGCGTTTGGGATCTAAAGTTGGTTTAATCACTAAGCTCCCAAAGCATGGAATTTTACTACTACTACTTAATAATTGGGGATTCAAATGTAATCTGATCTAACCAAAATGGAAATGAAAAGTATGCTTCCTGTCTGATTCATACCCAAGAATTTCGGGTCTTCAGGTAATTTTGGACCTCTGAGGTAATTTGTAGTTATTAGTTCAATGACATATTATATTTTATACAGACATTAAAGCTGCACATCCATTGCATTGGGATTGGAGTGTACAGAATATCAGAATTGGTTGTGTTTTATGGATTTATATTGGACATAGTGCACTAAATTAGGGTAATGTATTTAGATTGAGGTATTAACATTAAGAAATCAACAATTAAGTACAACTTATTCTGATTTTCATATAACATTAAAGCATTTAAAATTATTAATAGCTTTAAAACTCAGAAGCAATATACTAAAACCATGCAATCTTTTTGTGATTTTTACTGGCACTGCTAAACATAATGTCTTAACAGTATCCTTCTATGAGAGAATTAAGCTATATTACTTACAAGATTTGGCATTAGTTTTATCACAATGCTATTCATAGTGGAAACCATCACTTGACCAAAAGTGGTTTGTCTTTTATATGATTAAGGGACGGGGTCTGCTTATAAATTGGAATCCTTTTAGTGAAGTGTACGCTGACAGCATTTCATTTACATTGACAACATTATTAGTTTGTTTTTTAAGTTATTACATCAAACTTATAAAACAAACTAATAATGTTCTCTACGACATGGGACAATAAAAAATGGGTGTCAATATGACGAGAAAAATTTCTAAGTCCCAAGTCTTGCGCACCCTTTCGTATACTCAAATTCAAATTGTTTATTTTCAATATAGGATATTCTTATCACTTATTGACGTCAATTGTTACTTATTTTAACTTTACCACCACTTCCAAAGCGCAAGTGGAGAAGAAGTGACGCCACAAACTCCACAGCAGCATTTTCTTCAAAAACGTCAATTCACAAAATTTGAGTCTAATCAGACGAGTTTACATTTGAATATTTTTATAATTACCATAAGTTTATTATTAAATAAATATTGAGGACTAGCTGTCCCGGCGAACTCCGTACCGCCTGAAAGCACTTTTCTCACCGTTTAAACCTTCCCTGAACTTCCAAAAATATATCAAGACCAAAATTTGCCAAATCGGTCCAGCCATTCTCAAGTTTTAGCGAGACTAACGAACAGCAATTGATTTTTATATATATAGATTATTGAATACTCTAACCTATTGAACTATTGTTTAGCAGCAAAGGTGATATTAAATGTGCTAAATTAATTTTATTTTGAAGTAAAACATTCTTGGACAGCGGAAAGGAAGACCTGAATAATCAGTCAAGCATGTAAAACAGTATTGTCTAGTAAAGTATTATAGGAATTGATGACTGATAAATAAAGAACATATTGAAATAAATCACACTTTTTACCTGCTATTATCCCGTCCATCTGCAATAAAGCAGCCTCCAGTAACTTGGCAGGATCAGATTCTTGTGAAGTTGGATTGTTGTCGCCATCAACTTGCGTAGATTTTCCCATTACACTTTTCAATAGGTACTGTATTTGCTTTGATATAAGTATTCTTTTTGTTTTGTAAAAATGTATTCTTTGTCAAAAAATAATCAATATATTTGAATGAATATAAAAAAGTAAACTTTCGCTTGATCAACAAAGTACAAAACCCAAAACTTCTTGCCTACCTACTTTACTTTAGCCACTCACTTTGACTTTGACCACTTTGACATGCTTGATTTAAAATATAAATACTTAAGTATGACTTTGACAATGCTTTGACAGCAGGTAAAAATTGACTTGACAAGACACTAGTAGTTTTTGGAGGGAAAGAAAATTGTCACTACTGTATTTTATTTCCAAGGGGGTTACTACCATCTCTTAAAACCATGCAAGATCCAGTTAGGGAGATGTCGCCTTACATCATGTAGTGCGCTGTCTCGCTTACTCACTGGAACTTCATGCATGGTTTTTTCGAGTATTTGTGCGTAATATTGGTGGATTATTATTCGCAGTGTTCGTGAACAAGCGTGACTATTGGGAAGTGGTACAGTGTCGATTACGTGACTTTTATCTTTGTCACCAAAATCAAGTTATAGCTAAGTGAAATTTTTCCACGTTTCGTTTAGCCATCTGACTTACTAACTTGACTAGACTACTTCCCTCCACCTCCCATGGCTCTACCAACCTCTCGGTTATACGAGCCGAATCTCGGGAGAGTGCGCTGTACTAGCATTTCGCATCTCTTTCCAGTCGCACCTGCTTGATCTCCCTACAAGTTCTCTATACTGTCGCCTATCTATGCAATCATTGCATTTTAATAACTCTCCCCCATCTTTAGGGGGCTTACGTTCACACGTACGCCTCGCTTGCCTTCTCGGCCAGAGGCCAGCTTCTGTCTTCTAGGTATTTGTTTGTCTCAGTTTCAGTTTTTCTCTTGTCTTCTTGTAGCAGTATTCTTGATGTGCTCCTACTTTTCAAGTTATGCCCCTCTCGAGGCCGCTTCGAATTTTATGCCACCGATGCGAGAATTCTTTTAGCCGCTTAAAGTTCGCCTCAGATCCCACGAGATCGCAATAGTATACCGGGCCCATCCCGAGCGGGACAACATTATCTAATAGTTCCCTACGCGCCTCTTCATAAATCGGGCATTCCCAAAGTACGTGATGGACGTCCTCAGTGACCGCTTCCTCGCAGAAGCAGGCTGAGGTGTCTAAAAGCTTCATGCGATGGAGCCTACCCCTGAAGCAGCCGTGTCCGGACAAGATCTGAGAGGTCTCATAGTCCGGTTCGACCCAAGCTGCCTTGAGCCGACCCGCCACGTCCGGGAAAAATCGATATGTTTCCCTACCATCGGTCGGCTTGACTGGCTAAAGTAGGACTGAAGAAGATTAATATATTCAAGGCCTTAAAGGACTAGTTTCCATGGCCGTAAAAACTATTCAAAAAAATAAATAAAAAGCTTCAATTTTTAGATTGTTAAGTTTTATTTATAATTTTAGTAGGTAACATAAGTTTTATTAATATAATTTATTATTTTAGTTTGTAGTTTTTTTAAATAATAAAATCTAGCAAACCTGTTCAAAAAAAAAATATGCTAAAAGATGTGGTCATGCCGTCCAAACAGCCAGCATTAACCATTATTTGGCAGTTAAATATTAAAATGTACTAGCTGGGGGGTTACTACCGTCTCTTAAAACCATGCAAGATCCAGTGAGTAAGGGGGATGTCGCCTTACATCTTGTATCGCGCTGTCTCGCTTACTCACTGGAACTTGCATGGTTTTAAGAGATGGTATTAGGCCACCTGGTAATCCTGGTATGGAAGTATGGATTTACCTAATTACTGAATATTTCTCTGAACATCTGACCGCAGATTGTTGATCAGTATCAACCACTGAACTCTATCAACATACTTTTAAATTAACACGGTGTTAGAGGTTGTAAATTAAACCACGCTAGAGGCCGAGACGGTATTAAAAAAAACTGGTGGAGTGCAGGGTCAATCGACATTGTAGCCGAGCACCGAGCCACGAGTCGGACTCGCGCTCTGAGGGCTCCGTCATCATCATTTCAGCCGCAGGCTGTCCACTGCTGGGCCCGGGCCTCCCCTAAGGATTTTCAAAATGGCCGGCTGGAGGGTTCCGTACCACATCTTAAATTTAACATACCTACTAACGTGGTCTTTTATGACTTCCTCTTCCCTTTTCGAGGTACCAGAACCCTAAAAATGAGAACATTATTGCTTATACTAAGAAGTATTGCATCAGAAACGCCGTTAGTACTATTATATTATGTAGCACAGCACCAAATAAAATATGTCGCGCTATGGTAACCACGTCACACACCAAGTCACACACACATTAGGTCACACATGCCACAGGCCCGTATAGTAGGCTTGTTAGACAAATGAAACCCCCAAGCTTACAGGCCCCAGGAATACAATTTTTATAAATGTATAGGAATAGATGAGGGTAAGAAGAAAGAGATGATGAATGCCACTTTTTCAATAAAAATTCGCAATTTACATCTCATAGTTTATTAATATTTTATTAGACCCTTTACCAAATTATCATAAAGTAAATAAATAGAACTACACACTTGGTAATAAGTACCGTTCTTTTTCTTGTAGTGTTTTAGATCGTGACGATAAAAATATAATAACTGCAAATATTTTATTTTTTCCATAAAACAGCATATTTTTAAATAGTTTTTGTGTACAACAATACATATAGCTTTAGTTTCACAATTTTTCAAAATAGCCATATCCAAATAGATATATGAATAAATTTCAAAAATGTAGTAATATATAAGTAATTCAATATTTTACTGATCTAAGGCACAATCGTCTAAATTTGATATATTTACTATCACTCATTAAAAATTACAGATTCCTCGTAAATAGTATCCCTTGAATAATTAGTAATGTTATTAATCATCTTTATAATCGTAACATAATAAATGTAACAGCAAAATATCAACGATACCATCTATAGATACAATTAATTGCTTTCAACCGTTAATTTATCTATCATATAATATTACATACATAACAACTTAAAACAAAATATAATGTTGGTAAGCTGTGATTTGGTATTAAGGTGAGGATCGCTAAACTAACACATTCTCTTGATATTATCGTGTATGAAGTGGGCGTTTAATAATAAAATTTAATTAACGACGACATTATTTTCTTAGTTATTTTTAGAAACATGTTCTATCCATAATTTATTAAGTAGTTGACGACTCAACACTTACGTTTCACAATTTGAACACAAGTAATGCTGAGCGAATATATTTAAGTACAATACTGTCGCATATAATTTACAATCGAGGGTGACATATTGCTCAAAAACAACATTGAAATACTTTAAGTTCACGATTTGTGTTACCACACGTAAAATAAAATATTAAATTCAAACTGCAACAATCAACAATGATTCCCTTACCGCCGACAAACCCAGCGACTCTCGTCACCGTCAAGTCCCGCCATCATTGGAAACCATCGCTGGATTTGGTGACGAAACTAAACGACCATTACAATAGACGTTAAGTAAATAAATATAACTATATCTTTAAAACTCTGCAACTCTGTAAACATTCTATACTTAAGATCTTTTCTTAATTTACATATAGCTAAAATCTATAAAATATATTACTCTATTAAATATTAAAGGCAATATATTATCATTAGATAATGGACGGATTGTGTAAAGGCGCCCAGTGGGGTTACCGATTAATAATATTAATAGCTACAATAATGTACCTACATTTAGTGATTTTGCGGCGGTTGCGGTAGAATAGAAATATCGAAGTATGCATAACGAACAATAAAACGGCATATAATGTATACAAAATCTATAAATAAACGGCTCGTTTCGGGTAACTCACTAGGTCCCTCTGGATAGAGGGACGTCTACCGCAGGCACCGACTTCTAACCTAATACCAATGTCGTAACCGTAACAACAAAACAAAATACATAACTTCGTTGGTAAACAAATTCAGTTCCATCTAAGTCAATTTCGTAAACTTAACAGGCAAGACCACAACCGATATTAAGTACTTATTACCTAAAGGAATGTAAATCTCAGGTTACCTACTTTTAAATAAACATGGAACGGATTAACCGATTAAGTAGGCACGGGCTGATAAATTAATATTATTATTACGATAAAATTATACAGGTTCACATCTAATGTGAATATGTCCGTAGAATGTATCCTCCTAATTAAACACAGAAGGAATTTTAGTATGATATGATATTTTGTACATACATCATTTATAAAGTTAAAAATCGTTCACCTATAAGGTTGAGCACTTCATATTCTTAGTATAAATAAGAGAGTAAATAATAAATTTAACTAAGTATAATATTGTGAGGAGATCTAAACATTCATCTAAGTGAAGCCCTACAAATAAGGAATCGTCCAATCTGACTTTAGTCAGCTGAAAATAAAGATAATGTACGGGCACCGATATAAGCACGCGAACTTTCTGTAGCAGAGTTATCTAAAATCACTCCAAAGTATGGGCAATGATAAATTATTATGCGTTTGTGCGAATCGAACACCTATATGCTCCATACTTGAGCTATATTGAGCAAGTGTGTTTTCTTATATACATATTACTCAAAGCAGTGGATACCTAAAAGGTTATGCACGTGCTTTACCTTGAGATGTTTCTCGACACAAGTCTATACTCGACACTAGTCAAAATAATATTTTTATGCAAGAGAAATTGGTATGACAAACTAATAAAAATAATAACAAATGTCTTGTAACGGTATAATAGTTATTGATAAAATATACTCTGCTTTAGTTTATATTATATTTCTGTTTTATATTATTTAGTTTAGAAAACTTGGGAACTTATTTCTATTTCAATATGTTGCAGTGCTATTTATTTTAAACAAATCCATCAACATCAGGAATCGCCGGATAGAAAGTGCCTATATACAAAATTATTATTAGAACGATAACATTATTTAAGTACATTCAGAATCTAGATAAAACCAAGTTAAGTTTAGAATATAAATAACAATAACAAAACAATTTAAATTGTACATTAAGTATTAGTCGTGGACTTGCATTACATGCACTTCAATAGAGAAAACATAAATAAAAATGGAATGTAGAATTTAAAATTCCTGTCTCTACATAATCACAATAATAACACAATCACGGAATATAGGCTATGCCCTTCTATAACATCTTGTCAACAGCGAAATTGTAAAAATATATTAATTTGTACAATCTAAACATTTGTATAATTCACTATCGCACCAAAAATACTCTAAAATTTAGTTAAAATTTTAAGTCAATCGTGGTATAATACAGTTTAGTACTGTAAACGAAATAATAAATAAAATCTAACTTTAGGGTAATTTCAAGTAGTAATTATTCCCCACCAAAGATTTTATTAATCTCACAAAATGGAATGCATACGTCACAATGTGGAATGTATTAATTAGCTGAAGTATGATCAACATTTAATTTTTCATGAACCACGCGTCTGCCTCTACAATGCAACGCAACTTGGAGCGCGTTATTCTCTCAAACGAATAAAAGATACTCTTAGCACATTTCAATAATTCGTATCAAGCCGCTATTTACTTACTCCCAATCGTAATTAATTTAATTTTTTTTTCAATAATATACCCATTTTCAATTAAGTACTAAAAATATCCATTATAAATATCTTCGCTCATTCTCCTAAATATAACCACTTAATATATCTCGACGTAATTTGCACTTTAAAATAAAAAAAATATAGCTTCGGGGGGACGTTCAGTATACAGCATATTCGAAGCACTTCAACCCAACAGTGGCTGACGTAAGAAAGAAAGAGTAAAGCTGCAAAATTAATTTAAAGAAAAACAAAAGAGAAAAAAAATAGTGAAGTGCCGCGGACTATGCACACAGTATATACGATAAGTGCGTAACCAATCACAAGTCAGTGGTTATCGAACGGCCCCCCAGCAAACAGTCATTGATGGCTCTTACTCAGCAGGTGGGAGTTGAACTCGTAGACGTTGCAGCACTGCTCGCCGCAGATGTTGCACTTCCAGGGGTTGGAGTCGCAGTGGCAGCCCTTGTGCAGGAAGTACAGCGTGGAGTCGGGGAACGTGATGGCGCAGAAACTGCACACGAGCGACGCCGGCGGCAGCGGCGAGTCGCCGTGCGTCGACGTGATGACGCCGCCCTCCGACGGCGACGCGCGCGACGCCTGCCGACACACTCACATTGTAGCTGTTTCGATCAAGGAACTAATCTTATTGGAACATCATTAATCGCTCCCACTTGCACTGTGTATATTGTGCGAGTGAGAGGGAATGATTAAAGTCTCCATTTCGATTGAAATGACTTATAACATGAAGCATGTGTAAATTTTAACGTTTCACATATCGGTAGCGAATGAAAAGGACGAAGGAAATACGGTCGGCCGTCCCGGATATCGATGGATGACTATCTTTCAAATAGTGCGCAGGATAGATAGAAACGGAAATCCTTATTATCGGACAAAGACAAGATTTACTTTGTGTCACTGCAACAGCACATTCTTTGTTTAAATCGCGCCTAGCTTGTTTTATCGATGCGAAACTGCTAGCGACATGGACACAAGTCGCACAATGTGTAGTGCTGGACATAATTAATTAAATTGTGCATCGCGCTCTGGTTTTAGTGAACTTTTGATAATTTGCCACTTTTCTGTGGATGTGTGTAGTAGACCGTTTGGTGGCGGCTTCCTAAGGAGCCGTAAAGCAGGAGAAATAATATAATGTCATAACAATGTTCTATGCGACTTAACGGCGAAGAATATTATAGTTGGTCTTTTGCTTTATAGCAATTTAGCTAAAAATGTAATCGAGAAAACTGCGGGATTAAAGATAAGAAACGTATGTACAATAAGAAATTCCATGTTATATTACCTGAGCCAATGAGGCGTTACCAATTTTCACCCCATAAACTTTCGCATTTACCATAATATTGTTATTGGCTGAAGTGTGAAACGTAAAATTTTATGTGTGTTTATAGTCTAGTTGCTGTGCAGTACATGTTCACGTTGCATTGAGCAATTTCAAAATATAAATAAATGGTTCAGTAAAATGATCATCACTGATGTTTTCCTTGCCTTAATACATAAATTCTTTTTTAGGAATATATTCCTTACTTCTATTTTGAAGAAAATGTTCCCAGATTGGGTGCATTCCTTGATCATATATTCAAGGTAGACGCGCGAACGCTGCTTGAAAAGTGGAGCCATTAAATAATGCCAACATCATACAATTCTGCAAGCCGACGAGTATAAACAGATGGCAAAATTAGGACTAATTTCCAAATACTTGATGACGTAACTGTGACGTAAACTGACTCGACGCGTCGCGGGAATCCGTGTTTGATATTGTATGGGAGCGTGCATCTACCTTATACATGATCGATGGATGCATTTGATATTAGTGATGGTAATTTTGCTGACCTAATAGGGGAATCCGCGTAGGCCCTGATATTAAATTGATACTTATGAAATTAAAACAAAAAAAAATATTGATGAAAAATGTGAATGAACGAATGAATGATGCTAAATAAGTACATACGTTAGAATTTCGAGCGCGTCCACGGGCCGTAATACGCCTACGCAGATCATCCCTCAGCAAACTTTTAAGTGGTGACACCTTAATCATAGACGATAGACTCGACGACACAGTCCGTTTATCACCGCCATTCGTTTCACCGTCCCTCACTTCGCCCGTCCCTGACTCGTCTTGAGTGTTGGGCTCCTGAAATTTCAATCAACTTATTGAGACTGAAACTCTATTTGGAATGGAAGTCAACAGTTGTTATAGAGGGTTTATTAAGTCACGAACCCCTAATGAATTTAAATATAATTCATATGAAATGCCTTTTCAGCTTTTGTTATTTTTAAACTTTATATACAACTAAGAACAACAGTTCGTAACCTAATATTAGTTCTGCATTGCAGTGATATTTTTTCACAGGGTAGCATCTGATAGACCTTTATGTTATAGTGAATCAGTGCGATACCAAATAGTTGTATATAGTATAGTGACATTTGCATATTTGTTATTTAGAAATACCCAGTAGATACATATGATATGATATTGGAAAATTCAAAGTTTTCCCTATGTACGTCATAAACTTAAATTTATACGACACTTTGAAACAAGTACCATCTGAGCTTGTAGTCAAAACCACTAACAATAAAATGAAATACTGGGATGGGAATATGTGTAGTGTCACAGAAATGCGATTAGAAATAGAATTTGCCTGTATATGATCTTGTTTACGAGTATCTATCTCGCTTTTGAATAAGTTTTATTTATCATACTATTTCTGTGTTTTCCATGCTGACATATTATAATGCAATGCATATCTAATCTAAGAGTAAATATTTTCTCTCTCATCTTAGCGCTCTCCCGGTTGCGTCTGCAGCTGGTTGCTTCGGAGCCTAGCGTCTGTTTTCCTGATTCTTATTCTTCACTTCGCCCGGTCTTCGGCATCCTTGTTTTGAGACCATTAGCACCCATAATCTTAACTCTGCCGTCGAACCAACACTTTTAGGCCTTTCCTTTGACTTAGCGGAGGCGATATGGCTAAAAATTGTTCCGTAATTTGCCGACAAGGGTAAAATATTGTACATATATAATATACTAGCTGTTGCCCGCGGCTCCGCCCGCGTGGGACTCGGTTATATCGCGCCCAAAAGTAGCCTATGTTTGACCCCAGGTCGTTAACTACATCCCTACCAAATTTCATCACAATCGGTCCAGCAGTTTAGCCGTGAAGAGGTGACAGACAGACAGACAGACAGACAGACTTTCGCATTTATAATATTAGTATGGATTAGTATGGATATATATATATATATATATATATATATATATACATAGTTACTTACCTATACTTAATAAAAATGCGAAAGTGTTACGCTTTCACGGCTAAACCGCTGGACCGATTTTGATGAAATTTGGTATGGATAAATTTCTAAAGGGACAAACATAGGCTACTTTTGGGCGCGGCATAACCGAGACCCACGCGGGCGGAGCCGCGGGCAACAGCTAGTGAGGTGTACATTGGACTGACCTGTTTGATGGGTATCAGCGTGATAGACGGAGTGATGTTGGCGGGCAGGCCTGACAGCGAGCTGCTGGCGACCGCACTGTCGCCCGACTGCGGCGAGCTCGGGCCTTCGCCGTTCATGCGCGAGTCTGTGCCATCTGAGAAAAAATAATTTTATCATCAATGGCTGGTTTTATTAATCAATCAATCAATTTTATAATAATTTTTCATAATTATTTATAAGTAATTGCTTCGTTATTGTCAAGACAAAGTTTGAATGAAAGACAATTTTGAAGTGTTACCAACAGGTAATGTTTGGAACTTTTTGCCATCGCTATTTTCAGTCATTGGTCCTGGCTGCCTATTGATGTCGTTTAAGAAACCCAACCCAGAAGCCGAGAGTCTGATCCGAAATACTCTGACATCATGTGCAGGGTCGGATAAACAATGCTGCTTACAACCATTAAAAGTTAACTCACCCGAGTTACCTAAATGATTATTCTGTCCCGGCGAGTAAGTCTCATTATTATCCGCCATCGAGATCTCCACGTGAGGTGTGAGATAATGCATCGGCGGTGTGGCGTTGTCCACAGACCGGGCACCATTGCTCTCGCCACTGTCACTGTACGCCGGCGCCACGGATACTGACAGCCCTGAACCCAGAGCTCCGAGGGCGTTAATGGCGGCCGGGTCCATGGAGCCGTCGGCGAAGGCGGCGTTGGCGATGCCGGCTGCCAGGAACGACACGTTGTTGCCGGGACCTGGGTTGTCTAGGTCGATGCCGTGCCTGGTGAAGGATAGAGGAGGTTATGTGGTTATTTCTTCCATGCTGGTCTGGGAGAAAAAGAAAAACATAGAATGTACCAGCTGCTTCTCTTCCCGCACAAGCCGTAAAAGTCGTCTGAGGGAATCGCCGAATGGGGAAATCATGACATAGGCGATGCGGCTAGCAACCCATCACTATTGATTTCCTGTTTCAACTACCATTATGCTAAACGTGGCCTAAGGTCTTATGGCTCTAGGCTCTGTCTACCCCGTATGGGATAAAGACGTGATTATATGTATGTATGTATGTGGTTATTTCTCACATTTCCTTTATATGCTTTAATACTCCTTGGACTTTATGAGTGGTATTTTATAAGATAATTGTATGCTGACAGACAGGTGGACAGTAAAAGCTTCGACATATTGATACCTTTATCTTAACATAGCCTAAAGTAGAAATATTTTATGATGTCGACATTCGGCTCGCGCCCCTACACTATTATACGACATTCTTCAGCTAAAGCTTACATTTCTTTGGAGCCGTTAAATTGCTGGAGCATTTTTCGGCTTTGTCTGAACTGACCCTAAGATACGAACAAGGTATGTCTAAACAAAGGAGACGCGACGTCACGCCCACGCTCCGCCTTTACTGCATATATTATGTGTTAGGACTTGGGACAAGGCATATATTATGGGTTGATTGTAAATAAAAAATGCGTTATATGTATGCCCTTTTACCTTTGACTAATCTATGATGTGTATCTAAAGAAATGTTTTAAATCAAGAAAACTGTAATTGAGTTTAATGAGAATAACCAGAATAAAAAGTAGGTACCTGTTGAAGAAATGTACTCTTAGACTCTTCATTGTAGGGGCTCGGTAGCTGCACAGCGGGCAAGTTTTGACAAGGTCATGTTGACCTACGTGTTCGTTTTGGAAGTGGGCGCGCATGGCGATCTGTCTCTGAAATCCTCGGTTACATATTGGGCAATGATACGGCAAGCTCTTGGTGTGTGTTGTGAAGTGTTCCGCCAAGTGGTCCTTCCTGAAAAACCTTTTCTGGCACACGCGACATTCATAAGGTTTGACGCCCGTGTGCCGCATTTTGTGTCGGCGCATGTTCGCACCATTTGAAAACTTCATATTGCACACGTCACACTCGAAAAGTTTTCTGTGCGGACGCGCGTCCGCGTTTTGTGTGGCTGCCACATTATTATTGTCGGGCGAGCACTGAGCCATGTGTGTGGTTAATGCGCGACTACTTAGTGTACTAAAGCTGTTGCATGTGGTACATTTCAGCAGTGTACCACTGCCCCTTTTGGGCGTCTCCTTGCTGCTGGCAGCTGGTTGTATCTGAAAAGAGACAACCTTCTTGAATTCCTGACTTGTCTACACTAATTATTTCGATGCACTTATTAAGTAAAAACAATTAGGTTTTGTTGTTTCGCTTAAGAATTGACCATTCCCTTTGTTCCCTTGGATGTCGACTAAGGGACAAATAGATGGAAGTAATAAATTCTATGTACCCTCTGTCTGACTGTTGGCGGATTCCATAAACAAATATAATCCCAATAAGGACTGAAGCCATGCAGGTGACTTTTGACAAGACTATACATATATTATTGCTATAATCACATGCATATACTAAACTAGTTTAAACTTTAGGGTATACCACAAACATGTTCTTTTTATACAAAACAACCAACAATCACGTGAAAACCTTGGTATATGCAACTAACTGTTGACATAAACAGTAACAAGAGATTTTTTTACAGAAAGTGATACTTCAAAAATTATTGAATAAACAGTGCTGTAAAATAACTTGAATAATATGTTACATTGTCTAACTAATATCGAATAAATATTGTTTATTTTGAACTTAATTTATAAAACTAGTTTTTATTTGAGGAACCAATTAAAGATGAGTAAAACCATAGCAACAATTTATTGCTATTTTCAATGTCAAGCAATAAAACTCCAGTAATGTCTGTTGCAACAAAGTAATGGCCAAATGCCTAGTTGAAAATATGCTATCCTTATTTCATTTATTACACATACAAAAAATGAGCTTGATAGTCATTCGTGGCATTTCTATGTTGAACTTGATAAATGGCAGTTGTACTCGTAAGTAAGACTATGCCAAATGCCTTTAGGCTTCTTGAAATCTGACTGTGTTGGCCCATGGCCAAAACCTATTCCTTATTTCTAGATTTATTGTACCAATGTTTACGTAAGCATGGGGGGAGGGGTAAGAGCTTTGCTTACTTTTGCTGATGGGGGGGAGGGGTAGGTTAATTTTTGCAAAAATCTGCTTACTTTATACTTGAACATCCACCTAGATACACTATACTTTAAACAAGTGAAAAATAACACTAAATAAAATAGGGAGTATAATAAAAGAAAAAAAAATTATGCAACGTAAAAATTGGCATTAAAATTTATCAATAAGATCAAAGCTCGAGAGGGTATTACCCACAGAACAGAGAAATTATCCGAATAGAAATGATTTGACGCGGATTTAGTTTCAGGATCAGTGTGACAGTGTATTCTCTCTTCTTATCTTCAATTAATACACGTAAACCACACCACACCTTATTAGAAATGTATTACGTAGTTTAAAACAACGCCACCTAATATTATCGACCAATAACAGTGGCAATAAATGACGCAATCCAATTCACAGCCCATTTTTTCTGTGTGAAACGTTGGCTTGCAAGCCAAACTAGTGACACGTTTTTCGTGCGCTATGCCACTTCTTGTTAATATTTATAAATTCTGTGGTATTACCCACTTGGAATTTTCGTAAAAACACCTACTCAACCCATATCAACCGCCGACCCTGCGCTACAACATTCAATTGGTCAACTATTGCTTTGTGAACAAGTTTGTACCCTGTGACTATGGTTGTTAAATAGCCGACTTAAACATTGACACTCGTATTCTTTAACGTTGCCTCCTCCTCGTCTCCTCCACTCAACCTCATTTCAGGAGGCCTCAATGAAGTCCACCAATTTTCTTGAAATGGTATTCTTAATTGTTTCCTTGAGGAAACTCCAGTGAAGATGAGTCAAGGATTGATGTCACTGTTTCATTTTTGTATGTTGGTAAACAGTTTAACTTTTTGACATTAAGAGAGTTTTTGACAATAGTGTCTTTTTTAACACGCTTTTATTAGCTTCACCTGTATGTTTGCTTGCTTGTTTGTAACCGACTTCTTTGAACTTAATTTTGACCCACTTTGAACCGTCAGATTTACATCAAACTTTGTAGAAAGTTCGATAAGTTTATCTCTAAAAAGTGGAAAATAAATATAGTTAAAAAAAACTAAATTAACACGCTTTAATGAGCAATCTAACTAAAAAACGAAAAATAAATTAAACCAAAAAGCGTGTGGGGTGCTTGTGCCATATTTTTCATTTGTCGAGCAGCCCACACGCTTTTTGGTTTATTTTTCGTTTTTTAGTTCGATTGCTCATTAAAACGTGTTTTTTTAGTTTTTTTTTTAACTATATTTATTAATTTACACATACAATAAAATAATACCTACCCTTATTATAATTTTTAAACACAAGAATAAGTAGGTACAAGTTCTTTTAAATCTGTTAACATAAAAATAGACATCTGGACCTACTTCACCTACTTTTCGTTAAACAAAACATTTCAGGTTTCCTTAAGGTACCTCTCGACTAACTGTATATTTGACAGTTCGTTCCTCACCTCCAGTGAGTAATTTCCTTAAGGTGAGGAAGCTAGTGTCGTCTATGAATACCATTGAGGTTGAGTAAGGTTGAGTCGAGTTTGAGGAAACGTTTGAGAATATGGGTGTGAGACAATTTCACATACACACAGATAGAAATGCCACTAGTGGTTAACAAGATTAAGTCAGACTACCCGCTGTTGCTTGACATGCACTATCGTTAAAACTACAAATCACCTACTAGGCTATCAAGCTCCTCATTACCATCCTTTTATGCCATCATATAATTAAGATGTACTACTAGCACAAAAACACTTGAAAATCAATGTTTTTATGTATTATAAAACAGAATGACACTTAGTGATTAATCATGCACTTTGCTTATGTTATCATGTTTATAACAGCCAGGAGAGTTTCTCAGATAGTAAATCAGGGAATTAGCTATATTGGCTACATATTACATAATTTTTTTGTCACCTGGGCACAAAAAGCGAGGAAAACCCCTTTACATACAAACCTTTATTGAATACATCTGCTTAAAGTTTTTTGACTAATTGCAAGATAAGTTAAAAGGAAAGAAATTAACAACTTATATATTAATTGTTATAATAAAAGCTATTTACTTCAATTACAGAAGCCAAATATGTTTCAATTTCAATAAATTTACATTACATTTGTGGGGAGAAATTCAAATTGCTAATAAGTTCATTAAGAAATTGCACAATTCTATATACCATTATCATTTAACTATAATTTAATTACATTACTGTAATTTGTTGTCATTAAATATAGCCACATAAAGGATGTTAGAGGAATACAAATGAAAATTAATGTTTACGGCAATCATGTCATGACTTGGTTCAGCTTAATATTGTACATATTTAGATTTGTGTAAAAAATATATGTTCCTTACTCTTCAAGAATAATAGACCTCACTTTTCAACAAAAAATTCAGTCTGTTCTTTCAGCTATCAGAGGGAACATTAGAACTCGTAAAATATTTTGAGTGCAGAGACATAAATAAATAAAAAATTATAATCTACAGTAGCATTACTTGATGTTGGGATGTTCACAGGTTAGACTAATGATACTTAATGTGGACTCATTCATCATCAATGTCATTTGCATGCTATTTCATGCTATGATACAAACTATTTTCTGTCTAAAAAATGCAATGTTTATAAACAGTATTTTTGAAAAGGTGACAGAGCTATGCAAATCTGAAATGACACATAAGAAATAATTCACAAAGGTACTCTAGAATATATAAATGTTTTATACCATTTAGAAGGTTTAGGTGACCTCTAAAGTATTCTAAGATAATGTAAGCAATATTTACCGGTTCATTTTTGACTACTGGTGTGTGTGGCGACACGGTGCCAGAGTCGGCCTCTGTTTCCCCTTTCGATGACATCACATTACCAGGTCGCGGTCTGTCTCAACATCACTCTCCCGCCTCGTAAAACTACAAAAACATAAACACCTCAGCCATAGAAATCACTCTACCAATAACAATATAGACGATTAATAAGGCACATAGTATTAAATTAAACAAAACAAGATGATTCTCATAAGAATGGCGAGGTGACCCATTTACGAAAAACTTATGAATTATTGACTTACGTTAAACTATTTATGAACCAAAATACATAAACTGGCACAAATCTTCGTTATACTAGATTAAAATGATAATATTACGTGAACACGACTAGAAAATTTGCACTCACATTAGCTTGATACGTCGACAGCCAGAACAGCGGTATTTTAGGGAGAGATCGCTATGTGGCCTAATTCAATGCTGAACTCGATCCACAAAATACGTGTTACGCGTATAACTGTAAATGCACAAATTGGTGAATTCTCACTTTTGTTAAAT
Organism: Apomyelois bistriatella; assembly: GCA_947044815.1. NCBI lineage: Eukaryota > Metazoa > Arthropoda > Insecta > Lepidoptera > Pyralidae > Apomyelois > Apomyelois bistriatella. Next base: position 9,916,494 of record OX345693.1, read on the forward strand.
CTGTAACTGGTTTCTAAATGTAATAACACTTACAACTAATTTAAATTAAAGTATTTTAGTAAATTATAAACTTTTAACCAAACCCATTTTGATAAAACTACACACCTGCGAATGGTTTTTTTGTACGAGAAAATTTTCAGGATAGCAACACTTGTACAAATTAAAGACGTCATTGGCTGATTTGTTTTCTCTTTCTACCTCGAAGTAGTAATGTAACATGCCGTCCTGTTTTAATGTTCGGATATGGCCCCTCTGCTAAGACAGTTGATGGTAATCGTACCGGCAGTAATCGTCCTTAAAAATCCGATTTTCATTGTGACAGTGACAGTTACGATAGCGGTGACAGATAAATTAAAATCGTCAACCAAACGTCAGAATCAGAAGTTGTTTACGTTTACGATATACGATTTCACAACAGCTGGAAATTTATAAAAAAATAAACTAGTTTAGGTCGTAAATAAATCTTTGTTTGCATAATTAAAACCTTGAAGTATTATAATGTGTTAAACGTGAAAATTAATCTATATGACATACAATGTGTTCGTCATCTATAATAACTTTCTTTAGTCAATGGAGATTTTGGATTAGGCCTTTCTTAATAGGATTGTATGCTATATTAATAGTAGCGTTAGTGCCTGCACTAGTAGCACGTTCTATAAAAAATGGGTTCACTAAAGCAGATCAACTGTCTCTGGTGGCGGGAGGATTCGTGTTACTGGCCTTGCCGATCTCTATATGGCAGATCATTCAACATGTTGTACACTACACAAAACCATCATTGCAGAAGCACATAATTCGGTAAGTACACTAGTCATATTTTTCATCAAAATCCTCTGTCCCGACTGCTACAATGCTCAGAAAACTACTAATTTCTAAAACAATCATACTTCAAAGTGATCATCAATCAATCTATAAAACTCATCATCATAACCATGGGGCGCCCTCTTCTAATTGAAGTTTGGAAGTCACAAAGGTCCTGCAGCATGTCTTAGGTCGTCTGACCATCTCTTCCTTTGCCGGCCTCTTTTTCTCTTAGCCTTGAAATATGGAGTCCAGTAAGTCATTAATGTAGACCACTTTTGTCTCTCATCACGCATCATGTGACCTGTCCATCTCCACTTCAATGTTCTGGCCTTTTCACCAACATCCTCAACCCTGGTCAGTTTTCTAAGGTCTTCTGCTCTCTTTTTGTTTCTAATGGTGTATCCCAACATGCTCCTCTCCATGCCTCTCTGGCAAGTTATAAGTTTTTGGAAAACTGTTTGTGTGGCTGCCCAAGTCTGACAACCATAGGTCAGGATTGGAAGTATGCAGGTATTGAATATTTTCCTTTTGATGGCAGTACAGTATCGTTTGTTTTTCATAATGTTTAGTGACCAGTATCTTTTCCAAGCGTTGGATACTCTTTTATCTATTTCAGCTTCCATCTGGTCAGTAAATGATACAATTTGTCCCAGGTACACATAGGAATCCACATAATCAATAGTTTCTTCATCGACTACTATGTAAAACATATACATACACAAAATTGAAACTATCAACATAGTATCTACCAATGGCACCTTTTTAGTGAAAGTAAAATATTCTATCAATCTTTTTCAGAATTTTATGGATGGTCCCTATCTATGCATTGAATGCATGGTTAGGCCTGGAGTTTCCTGAGCATTCAATTTATATGGACTCCCTGAGGGAGTGTTATGAAGCCTATGTTATTTACAACTTCATGAAATACTTGTTAAATTATTTAAACGAGGACCGGGACCTGGAGGCCTTCTTGGAAACAAAGCCACAAGTGTACCACATTTTTCCTTTATGCTGTTTGGCTCCATGGGAAATGGGCAGGTATGTTTTTAAGATAAAAAGGTTCCAAAAAATTTTGATAATAGTGTGAATCTTTGTTAGGTTAAGGTAAATGAATGTGCAGTTAATATATCTAGTAATTTATTTTACAAAACAAATTGTTTAACTAAAAATAACAAAGGTTTTTCTTCCGTCTCCATCACAGCAAATCAACAAAATCAATCATGGATAGTTTATAGTTTTTTTATTTGAATTTGAATTTGTTCTGTGCAATCGGTGGAGGTTTGTCACCTTAACCGATTGCACAAGAACAGTGCATCCCCACATTAGGTATTGTTAATATTATTTTGCATGTTCAAATTATCATTGAGCATTATCCTGGTTGCATACCATGGAATATAAGTATATCTCAGGGGTTGCTAAATGTGATATTTTTGTTTTGCCTTTTATGTGGTATACAAAGAAATTACAAAGAAGAGGTCAACACCAAGTAGTCATAAGTCCATCAAAGTGGCCTCTGATTTGTTCTAATTACTAACCCCTAGTGTTATGTATATTTTATTCTCATTATCTTACCTACCTTTGTTCCAGTGAATTTGTCCACAACTGCAAACATGGTATTCTTCAGTACACACTAGTCAGACCACTAACAACGGTCATATCAGTCATATGCGAGCTCTGTGGGGTGTACGGAGAGAGCGACTTCAGTCCAAATGTAGCGTTTCCATACATGATAGCATTCAATAATCTATCTCAGTTCGTAGCCATGTACTGTCTTGTACTCTTCTACATGGCAAACAAACCAGAATTGAAGCCCATGCAACCAATTGGAAAGTTTCTTTGTATAAAGGCAGTTGTGTTCTTCTCATTCTTGTAAGTAAACAATTTTAGTATCAATATTATAAACTGCTAATCCAAACGATGGCTGATAGGGCAGAAAGGTTCTTGAATGGCGACCATGCACCATTAAGTGCAGCATCGGACAACCACCAACCAGATGGTCACATGACCTGAAGAAGATCTCAGGCAAGCTCTGGATGCAGGCCACTTCTAACCGGTCATTTTGGAAATCCTTTAGGGAGGCCTGTCTAGCAGCGGACAGCCTGTGGCTGAAATGATGATGATTATTAACTAGCTGTGCCCATGTCTTCGTCCATGCGTTATTATCAAAATGTTATGTTTAGTTTGCAGAGTTAGCAAAAAAAAAACTCGATTCAAAGTATCCTATGTTACTCCTTATTACATCATCTATGGACACTTAACAACACCAGGGAAACCTTAGATGAAACTTTGCTGATAAATACTAATTAGGTTAATGGATTGTCTTTTAAAGCATGTTTAATAAAACCTTTTTTTTCATATTACAGCCAAGGTGTTATAATCAATATTCTAGTGTACTGTGGGGTAATATCTTCACTGTTTGATATATCAGATACAGACAAGATAAAGATAATATCATCAAAACTGCAGGTAAGAAATATTTTAGGTGACATGATTTTTATCTACTTACTACCATTCTGAAAATAAAATTAGGAAGGGGGCACTTCTTTTTGCCACCACTTGGTAGACTATACCATACCCCTAGTTCTGTTTGATTCCAGTACTCTGGTATAGGAAGCCTCTGATTTATTAAAGAAAAAATGAATATTCTCTCGAAACTTTTTACTTTTCTGTGGAAATGTTCGTATATATGTATTTATTTATTACAGGATTTTCTTATATGCATAGAAATGTTTTTGGCGGCGGTGGCTCACCACTACAGTTTTACATACAAGCCTTACGTGTCGCCTCTAGACTCGTCGCCATCTTGTCTAGGCTCGTTCCTAGCCATGTGGGATGTGTCTGACGTGAAGCGAGACATCTCTGAGCATCTTGGAGTAGTAGGTAAGCAAGTTCTTAATTTTCTTGCTGTTGCAAGGTCGACGACGATAAGTAGCGACGGTATAATACTTGACCTTGTTTTGAGTTTAACCGATACTAGTCATCATTTTTGTTCATGGTCTTACAGGAAGTTCATTTAGCAGAAGATTACGAGGGAAATCGATGTACCACATGACGCGTGGCTACGACGAAAGTTCCCGACTGATGAGCGAACCGGTCGCATCCAGTTCCGCCCCGAACTTGACTGTGGACCCCGACCCGAACGTGGAAATCAGGCCCACCACGTACGGCTCCATAGACAACACGCTTGCTTCCTCCGACACGGAACCACTAATTAGTAAAGACGAACGAGAAGATAATCCGAAAGTATAACGAAAATACTTTTTGTTAATATTGACGAAATTACTATCTCATAGGAGGATTAAGATTAAATCCGGATGTGCATTCCCGCGAACAAATTGTTTAGAAATGATTGGCTTGTTTGTTCGAAACGTTATTCTACATATTCATCACATGTTATATTTTTTATCAAAATTATGTAGTTTTATATATACTCGCTTACGTGATGAAGTACATTGTATTATGTAAATATAGTTGTAAAATATTTTCTAAAGCAAGGTTGCGATGCAGAGGTATAATGCCTTTTAGTAACAAAATTTACTGTTATTTTGAGCAGTGATTTTTATACCTTCCATTTAGCTACACATGGAAACTAATAGAAGAAAAAATAACTCACTAATTTATTATTATGTAATATTTTGTCTTCTTTCAAATCCTGATTTGCTCCAAGAACATAGTAGAGAATATATTTTTGTGCTAAATATAACAACCAAAGCTTTTATGTATGTGTAATTAAACGAGTTACAAATTACATTGTAGGTAATATGTTTGTTTTATATTAATATAAGTTATTTTTATGATCTTAATACTTACAAAGTGACTGTAACAAATTATATTTTATTATTGTGATATTGTTTTACATGCAGAATATTGAATAGTAATTTATTTGTTAAGTTTTAGAATTAAAATAAAAACATGTACAATAAGATTTATTATAGTTTTTTGATATTGTGATTGAAAATACCAGATAATCTCTCCCTTGTGTTACAATTTTTCGACAGAATCTAAAAATTGCGTGCTCACCGACTGCATCCTTAGTTAGCCAATAAGTACTATCCCAGTTCGTAAGTAAACTATATCTTGATATTAAAAGAGAATAGAAAAACATGGTAGAGACGAAGAGAGCACAGACAGACGGTTTTGAAATAGAAACAATTTTCGATTCTCATTATTCGCTTCTATGAAGTATCTAGTCCCTATGTAGTCCGAAAAAACAATGCAAAAGAAAATATCCATGGTACCAGGGGAAAGAGAAATAACCAAATACCAAAAAATAATTAACAAACGTAATTTTTATGAATAAAAGAGAGAAGCTGGTTACCTATTTAGTTTACGAACTATAAAATTACTTTTATCATAAGCCGATTGGCTGATAGCACAGATTAGAGAATGCTATACTGATAATAATAAATGCGTCATTAAAACCCCTACAACAATAACATTAAATTTAGAAAATTATAATAATAATACGACGACAGTATTTTATACACATTTATTTGCAAGCTTATAAATGGGGCTGATACAAATCTTAAGTAGGTATGAACTACATACCCCTATATATACCGCTTTTTAAATGATCATAATATTGATTAAATAAATACAATATTTATATAATAATCACACTTTAATGAGCAGTTTGATACTTAATAATGTTACTAACATTTTTTCGTCATAAGAATATTAAAAATATATTTTATAAATACTTAACAAAGTAAAACGTTATGACGTATTTTTAAATAACACAGTGATAAACGATTTATTATTATGATGATATAAATTGGTAAGCACTCAATGTAAAGAGAGATTGGGCTTTACATTGACTGACAAACTTACGAGTAAATCGATCCTCCTAATTATAGGACCAGAAAGCCCTCCAAGAGGCAAGAGGTGGCGCTGAGCAAGGAATAGTAGAGCTCTGTACCCTACCACGAGATTTGATAAACGCAGATGCTAGCGACTGCGTTAGCAATTTTGTATGACAAACCTGTAAAGTAAATGGAAAGGTAACTAATAAATCCCATACAAAATCCTTACGCTATCACTAGCGTCTGCGTTTACGAAATCTCGTGGTATACACACTGGTGACAGCGGCTAAAGAAAAGATCCTCTTTGGGTCGCTGAAATTCTCCTAATTAGTGATGCCAGAAACCGAGGCGGTGGTAAACCAGTGGTCAACCACACAACACGATTCATATGCTACATTATTTCTATAACAGAAAACTACCAGAAAACATTATAAATTAAAATGCTATTCATAAGGCAATGAAATTAGCAATATACAATATTTATATCTAATCTCTCAAGTATGGAATGTAAAATAATGTATATAAAAATAAGTCCATTAAATACTTTTTGATCATAAACTTAGCATTTTGAATGTTGATAATTAAGATAATAAATTATGGAATCCTTGGTGCGCAAATCTGACCAACGCTTGATCGGGTTTATAGTGGGAGTTTCAGTACAAAATGTAGTTTACTCTTTGAATGAAGATAATAATAATGATAGCCTCATTTTTTTGATATGTGTAATTTATTCTATAAATTTTACCTACTTAACTATTAATTTTTACCTATTAGGTCACTAATGGCAGGGCAATTTCAGGGATATATCATTTTAGTCTTAAAAGCTACTACTTTATTACAAAATATTTTATAATATTTATCACAGTTACGTATTCAATTAAGTTTTTTATTAATACTAGCAAAAGAAGATTTCGTAAAGTTCCTCGTTAGTTTTTTAAGATCGCATCTTTATGAGCACGGTCACGCTGCTCAAATAAATCGCCCGAGCTCAACCATTATCGTGTAAAAAGAAAAATTTTTTTGTTTGAAAATAATGGTCCTAGTTTTTTGTGAGAAACGAAAGAAACAATAAAAAAAAATTGATCCCCTAAATATTTCTTTATCAATTAATTTCTGAATTTTTACTACTTGTAAAATTTTTAAGAGCAATCAATCCAGCTTTCAAGCTATTCATCTCCATCCTATTCCACAAAGTGCCCATTAGCAAATAATAAAAACATAGTAAGGTCATTATAATTTTAACAATGTCACTCGTCAAATTGTTGGGCCAAAAGCCAACGGTACCCAACAGGAGCATGAAAAGGAGTCCACCGGCAGTGAGGTAGAGTTTTCTTGTCTTCAATATTGTCTCTGTTGCTTCATGACAGACTTGGATCGCTTGGGCGACGGTGGCGCCAAATGTGTTGTCCCTGCTTGTTTCTCGGCGACATTTGTCGTTAGTTTGCGTCAGTCGAAGCTCCAACATAACTGCATTGTGGTCGGAGTACGAGAAAGGTTTATCTGGGACGCGGTCTTCTAGAGGATTGCCGAAGTTGACGACGCTGGCCTGCGAAAACTATTGACCATCAAATTAATCTGCTAATTTGTTTTGTAAGGATCTTGAGAATAACTTCAAACATGTTTATTTCTTATCTCAATCTTCTATGGGAACAAAATTCCAATAAAAGCTACTAGAGTACCATAGTAGAGTTAGTTACCTTGACAAATATCGACATGTGTGGGAAGAGACAGCTGGCATATTCTGTGTAAATTCTCATCAAATCATGGATTGTAATAATGTAGAAAATCATCAATTTGTGTTATGTATCCATACTTTTTCAATATTGATGAAAGAGTAATTTATTTTTACAGGGAATAAAACTGCCTTTTTCGCCCATAGAAACAATTATAAGAAATGAAACAAGGAATTCGACATAAACATGAACAAGAGATGCAACTAGTCGTTTAAGTCCCGGGTCTAAGCAATTGAAAGTCTGACATCAGTATTGGCCTCAAAAATCAAAGGAAAAAAAACAATAAATTGAAACATTACCTCCAAATTAGAATTGACATGGAACAGTATATGGTCGATTCTCTTTCCCTCCAGCGTGGTTTTTATCATCTTTGGGTCGGAGTAGCTGTTGTTGGCGTTGTCGCATGTCCCACTAGGTTCGCGGACGGTGGGATTGGTTTTTTCGCATTTCAGGTCGAAGGGATCCAGTAGTTGTGGTAGTTGGGTTAATATCCTATGGAAAATGAATGAAATTCTAAGTTAGTCTTGAGTTAATCAATCATATCAAAAAATAATTATTTGACTTTATTTCAGTAAAACAAAAAGGAATCCATCAACCTTCTTAGCCCATGAAATTAAAAGTGCTAAAAATTTTGAATACTTTTTTTTTGAGGCTTCTGACACTTCATTCTGCCCGCCTCAAGGGGAAACTCAAAGTTGTATGGATAGTTATTTCTTGGAAACCCAGAATCCTATCTTTTAGTCATTGCTGCCCTCTAGATTGTATAAAAAGATAGCTCCTCATGACAAAGGCAATCACAACATTACATTGAGGTCACAATTACCCAGAGGAATGTCATTTAGAAATTTTGTTCGGAGTTACACCTACTGACCATATTCCAGCAAAACAGGTTAGTCAGACAAAATTTGCAAAACTGTTCAAGTTCTTTTCATTAAAAGATAAAATTTATTTACTGAAACATGGTGACAACAATACTAATAATTTCATTGTGAGTCTAGCAGTCAAACCAGGGAACCAGGGTAGGGAAGCTGTGAATACTCATGTTCTGCTCTTTGAATAGAACTGAAAACACACCTAGCCTCTTTTGACAATCTAGCAGTTTTGATATGCACTGCATTGTGCGTGTGTGTTTTAATGTTTGAAAATCCTATATTATAGAGAAGTCAAAATGGAATATGTGCAGTAAATATAAACTAACTTAAAAGACAAATCGTTAGGGCATGTGTTCAGATCTCCGGCCAGGATGGACACATCAGCTGGAAACGTGGTCAGCTTCACAAATTCAGCTGTGGAGTATGCTTGTAGCACACGGTGCGCCAGGTACATATCATCCTCGTGATACTCAGCATGGAGCTGAAAAATAAAATAAATTCTTTTTGGTGTTTACTTTTTAATGATTGTACATTCAGGGATTTATGGAATACCATAGCTAGTTTTATTACCTACTTTGTGTTTGTTAAAAAGTCAACAACAGTTTTATAGATATTACTAGCTTTCGCCTGTGGCTTCGCCCGTCTGAGATTCCCTCAGTGTTTTTTCCCGGTTCAGCTATGTGTATGCGAAATTTCAGGAAGATTGGTTCAGTATATAGGGCGTAAAGAGGTAACAAACGAATATACAAACTCACTTTCGCATTTATAATATTAGTTGGATTGAGTGAAAAAGTTACTGAAATTATCATTGTTGGCTATGGCTAAGCTAAGAATATGTTTTAATTTATACCTACAACATGCATGCTTGTATAGAATATGCTTTTAATATATTATACAAAATCTACCACCAGCCTCAACATTTTGCAGATGTTTAAATGGTGAGATTATATTGATAATTTCATATATCAATATCATTATAATCTTGATACTTACATGTGTGCAATAAATGTTAATTAGTCTGTCTCCACACTTGATACGGCACAGCCCCACCCCTTTCCCCCCAAACCAATCACCATGGTGAATCTTATGAATGTATCCATTCAAGGGCCATTGATGAAAGAACACATCTTGAATTGCCCATTTCGAAAACACACATAAACCAGACCCCAATACACCACTGCAAAAAATTGTTTGATTTAATACTGTGGTTTAATGTTTTCGATTTTGTGCATGTTGAACCCAACATGGATAATATTGTCACATGGCAATTTATAGTTTTTCTATTTGCGTCTGGATTCTATGAGCCAGTAAGTTAATTTACAAATCATTATTAAACAATTATCAATAAAAACATACAAACACAGGTGTATTCATGTTTTAACTGAGAAGACAACTGAACTTTACACTACAAATATTTAAAAATTCAACACAACAATAAGTATGTTAGTTTTATTTATTCTGTGCATTCTGAGCACAACTACTACAAAATAAAAAACCTGTAAAAATAATGTGTGTATGGGAGCTTCTCCTTCAAATTTTCCTTTATAAATAAATAGTCTTGTTCGCTCCACACTTCTTGGAGACACACAATATTATGAGCACTTGTCAATAAATATTTTGCTATTGCTTGCATTCTCTCTTTACGGTTTTTGGATACAACTGGGATTGCCCTGAAAGAAATTTATGCTAAGATGATAATGAATAAAAAACTATGATAAAATGTAAAATATTATGAGTATGGATGTTACTTTACTGTTTTGCTCCAACACAGGGCTGAATTAACTGAAATTTGGTACAGGTAAACATTTGTGTAAAGCCTCATAAGTATGCTTTTGTTCGTTTTATATACAAAGAAGGCGAATGAAACTAATAATGCTTCCAACTCACCAACAATTCAAGGTAAAAACATTTAGTGACTCCATTATTGCACAACACTTCTCAGAGCCCGAAGTTCCTTGTTGTTGAAGAGTTTATGATATCCAGTAATAACACAAAAAGGTTTTTTAGTTCATGAGAAATAAATTTGGTAAAACTATGTAACAGGCAGGGGGCAGCAGTAGGACTATAAAGTTAATAAGGCTTGCTTGAATATTGTTGCTTTCACGATTGGATCGCGACGGTCCTTTAGTGAAAACTTCTTTTAGATCAATAAGTTTTCAAACTAAAATCAATTCAATATCCAGTTTTTCTTAATTGAACGAATTTAACAACCAACAAATAGTCAAAATCGCACATTCACAAAAATAAATTATCTATCCAATCGCACTTCACACAAAATCATCACACAATATGACAGACAATACAAACACTGAATTGACAGTGAAAATGACAACCGCTTTGCTGACAGCATTCCATAGATGTTATGTTACCATCAACTGCCTCCGTGGTCCAGTGGTTAAGGCGTTTACCTGTAAACCCGGGAGTCCTGGGTTCGAATTCCACGGGAAGCACACTTTATTTAGTTGTTTCGGGGTTACTATCGTCTCTTAAAACCATGCAAAATCCAGTGAGTAAGCGAGACAGCGCAATACATGTTGCAAGGAGTAAGGCGACATCTCCCTTACTCAATCGTTCTTGAATGTTTTTCGAGATGGTGGTAATGGTAAGGCACCAGGGTGGCTACCACCTCTTAAAACCATCTCAAATATCCAGTGTGTAAGGGGGATGTCGCATTACATCTTGTATCGCGCTGTCTCGCTTACTCACTGGAACGCATGGTTTTATGGACGGTAGTAACCCCCCTGTTTGGTTAGGACATTGTAGGCTTGAATCACCTGATTGTCTAATAATAAAGATGATTTCGTGCTTCGGAAGGCACGTTAAGCCGTTGGTCCAGACTGTCATCTGGTAGTCGTTACAGGAACCACATCAGAGGCCCTATGATGCTTAAATCTTTAAAACTACGCAACAGATTTTGATGCGTTATTTTAAAATAGATAGTGATTCAAGAGGAAGGTTTTTAAGGTATATCATAATTTTCTATGTCAGCGATACCATAAAAAAAACTTACATAATATAATACCATAATACAAACTAACCGGAAAACCACAAACAATGAGATAATAATAAGACCAGAATTGAACTAATTAAAGATATATTATAAATTATTCGGTTACATAGATTTATTTAACTTATATAACTTATTAGGCGGAAATTAATCCATGCAGACTTCAACTAAAGCTTCTGGCAGTCCAGCGATTTTGAGAGCCGTGGAAGATTTGGTTATGCCTTTGTCACGCCTCTCTTTCCTTCCCGTGGCCTTTGTTTTTGGAGGGGGCTTCTCTTTTTTAGGCCCATAGTGAAGATTCATGTGATAATCCAATTTAGCCTAAAACAGTTTTGTGTATTAGGATTAGGTTTGAATATAATCATAATTATGATCCCAGCGTTTTTTGGCTAGTCCAATTTTTTACAAAGATGTCTAAATCGAAATCCATTTCGAGGATTAGGCTAAGGAAACAGTTTGCGGTAGTCAGATTTTTTATTAAGCAAGTATTTTTTGAGATAATTGCAAAAAACCCAATGAACTTCATTTTCAGAAATTTACTACAAGGTCACATAAGTTGTACAAGCCGCTCACGTGTGACGTAAGCGGCTTACTCAATTTTTTTCTGTAAGTTGGCAAAATATGGATTATATACTCTTTGCTTGGAAGTACTGCAAGCACAATCCAGTCAAATCGTCATAATCTATCATTGTCATATTTTTATTCTAGTAAACATAACCTAAATAACTAAATACTTTGTTTCAACGCGGAGTGACGTCATTGCTGTATGTATCTTTCAAATTAAATAAAAAAATATTTACAATTTTAAGAAATTTTTCTTTTAAATGGTATCTCTAAAATGGTCTATTTTATAGAAAAAACACATAAAAAATCACTATCATATTTTTTTGGATGACAATATTTTTACTGTATTTTTTACTCTTGCCATCAACATTCGTCCTCATACATTGGAATATAAAAGGTTTCATTCATACACTGTTTTCTTTAAGTCTAAACATGTCTTTCACATGAAAGATTTCTTTACAATACCAGCATATGTTGGAGGAAATAACTCTCAAAGCGCACTGTACACGAAGTTTTTAAGTCTAATGTATGCGGATGAACTCCCGAGGTCGATGGCGAGAGGTGCGACGTACTAATTGAATAAAATAAAAGATAAGGTCCAGTTTTTGCACTTTGTTTACTGCAACTGCCATAACTGCCTCCATGGACCAGTGGTTAAAACGTTTGCCAGTCCGGGGGTTGTGGGTTCGATTCCCACAGGCAGCATACTTTGTTTACTTGTTTCCAGTTTTGACTGATTGCAAATGACTCAAAAAAAAGTTATTTCCAGTTTGGTTAGGAAATTGCAGGCTTGAATCACCTGATTGTCTGATAATAATGAAGATTCCGTGCTTCAGAAGGCACGTTAATTAAGCCGATGGTCTCAGCTGCCATCTGGCAGTATTTAAAGGAACCACGTTAGAGTTCGAGGCGGCTCCGAAAAACTGACACAAAAGTGTGCATGGTCGATTGACCGTGTTAATGACTTTGTTTACTGAACCCTGATGGTATTTACCTTTGTGGACAGCTGTGCGGGACAAACAGTGCAGTTGAAAGTGTGATGCAAGTGGTGCACCTTGACGTGTTGCGTCAGATTACTGTTCCTAGTGTAGAATCTGTAACAAAAATGTTTTCTTATACTAAAATATAATCTAATACTTATAAAATAAAGTCGTTTTCTGTTGCCTCAATTAGGCTGGCGGTTATATATCCCTCTTATAAAGGCGAAAGTTTGTAAGTATGTTATGTTTGCTCATGCTCAAAAGGCTGAGCCAATTTTTATGAAATTCGGTATGGAGGTAGCTGATAACTTGGATTAACACATAGGGTACTATTTATCCTGAAAAGTTCGCGATTTCGTAGGTTTGGTTAAAAAGTGAAGGTCGTTGGCTCTTTAGAAAGTAGATGGCGCTGCTGTGTATGATAACCGCGGGTAACACCACAGGGTGCAGATAGATATAAATATTTACCTGGGACAACCCTCATAAGGGCAATGAAATATTTTTGTACAGACATGGGTCCTTATGTGCCGTACAAGGTAGCATCTCTGTTTGAAGGTCATCCCACATTCTTCACATTTATATTCTGAAACAAATATGGTTAATTTTAAGTAATTTATAAGAAAATAAGCATCTTTAAAATAGCTTTGCAAACTCACTCAGCTGTAAATTGCTATGTACTGCTATATTTATGCATTCAACAACTACTTTAAAAGTTACAAATATCGGTCTTACCTTCCAATTTGTGACTGTTGTGCTTATGCTCTTGAAACTTTGCATATGTATCAAATTTCATTGGGCATTCAGTGCATTCATAAGTTTTATGTGCTCTCATGTGTTTTCTCTTTTCATTGTGAGTCACAAACTCCTTTGAACAACACTCACATCTGGAAAAATAATAACACACACATTATATTATTAGGTACTGCTCACTTCTCCGTCATACCGCGCCTTTCCCTTGACCCGGCATTTAGTTAAAAAGTTGAAGCGTAAAGAGATAACAAACAGACAGCACAAAGAATCCTGGCGAAGCCCCATACATCGTTTGTACGAAAAAAAACAAAAAATATAGATAACTTGAAACAAATCGCATTAGCAAGAACACTTAACTAATTACACGTTTACCACCACTAAATAATTATAAACCCCGGGGTTTTTTAATTATTCCGTTTTTTAAAAGTCGTCCTTTTGTTTCATTTTCCATCGCCATATTTAAAACAAAACCCACCCAACCACAACTGAACTGAAACATCATGTCACTCTGACAGTTGCTAGCATTGTCAAATCGACATTGACAGTTGATTTAATTGATTATAGTAGAGTACTAGGTTAGGATATTAGGAAAGTCAATATATTTATTGCTTTGCACTTTCTTTATGTAGAACGCAATCTACAGAGTTCAAGTCAGTTTGAATGACAGTGACATTGGCAGTTGTAAGTCGTGGCTCTATGCGAATGTTTCACTTTCTACATTGCCATATTTAAGTTCTGGTAACATAATTTATAATAAAAATCTAGTTTTTTTCCCGGGGGTTTAAAAATATTTTATTTACAGAAATATATTTCTGGGACTCTTATGATGTTGTAAAAAAAAAATCAACTCATCCGTATTTTTTTTTATTTGTAAAAATTCCGCCATCATTCTTTACAATATTAATATACTCTTTTAAATAAGTGATTAGTTGAAGGAAGAATCACTTTTTGTAATTTTTTATATATTCAGTGAAATATCATCTTGTTTGGGGTCCAAAATCACAGGAAGCATGTCGTACCTTTGGGTCCTTTTGTACTTAAATAACATCTTATTTTACTTTCAATTTGATTCTTTTATTATTGTTAGAACTTGTTTTATTGCAGTTGCTTCATTTATATTGAAAAGCTAAATGAAAGTCCTTATAAGCTAATATAATTTAAGTCCTTGAACAAAAGTCAATATAATACATACCTGAAGGCTTTTATGCCAGTGTGAATAAACATATGAGCACATAATAGGTTTCTTGTCCTAAACTCTGCTTGGCATTGGTCACAACGCAATTTTGGACTGCGAGGGTTGTCTGGTGAATGATGCTCTTTCACATGCCGCCTCAAATTCTGGGAGTTAGAAAAACTTTTGATGCATTGGGGACAGCTGAAAAATGAGAAAAATTAATTATTGTTTTGAGAATTTAAATAAAACATGGCATATGCGTCTTTAAAATTATTTATTTATTTTTACTGGACAGATATTCATTTGGATCACCTCTATGCAAGGCAACTTTTTCAGACATAAAAAAAACTGTTCACTAGATTTTCTGAAACTGATGTTTTGTCATTTCAGACGTTTGACTTGTGGGACAAACTTTTTCAGCCATTTTATTAGTAGGTTTTTTTACTTTCACGTCATTTATCCTACAATGGCATTTTACAAGATTCCGTCTTTCTGATACAGAATGACTGGAACCAAACCTTTAGTCTGCACTAATTATTTAACATTAAAATATGTTTGATATGTTACATATTAAATGCATATTTGAAACAAAAAGCTATGTTTTAAAATTCTAAACTTCAAGCAATTTTTATTACCTAAATGTTCTTTTTGGTTGCGCAGGAGCAGGCCTATGGGCTGAGTTTACATGACGTGTTAAATGGCTTCTATTAGTGTATGACTTGTCACATGAAGGTTCTGAGCATCTATAAGCTTTCTGAAATGACAATGTAAAACACAACATAAATACCTAAGTAATATTATTTATTGTTGGTCTTTAATTAATCATGGAAAATGAGATTCATTATAAATATCTAGAAAATTGTATTTTGTCATGTACATTATGAATTTCTCTCGAAAGGATGTTTAAAATATACATATAGTCAGATCAGCACTTTCTAAATTGTAAGTGAACTTGTTGTTGTATGGAGCGAGCTATGTTAGGTGTTTCTCTCAGAGATCGAATAAGAAACACCAACATCAGAAAACTAACAAAGGTTACGGACATCGCTAAAAGAATTGCCACCCTAAAGTGGAAATGGGCAGGTCACATAAGCCGTAGGGAGGACGGAAGATGGGGCCAAAAAGTCCTTGACTGGAGACAGTGGATGGGACACCGAAAGCCGGGCAAACCACCAGCCTGCTGGAGCGACAACATCGCCAAGATTGGAGGTCCTGTATGGAGAAGAGTTGCACAAGACCGCGGAGAGTGGCTTGCATTGGAGGAGGCTTACGTCCTGCAGTGGACTAAATAAGCTGCAGAAGAAGTGAACTTGTTAATTGAAAAGAATGAATGTACAGGGTACACAAAAATTGGTAGTTTGTGAATCCACAAAATTTCAAGCTATAAACTGCTAATGTTCAAGAATATAATAATATAATGCATAACTCACATAGTTGAAATGGACAAATAAATGTTCTGACAGCCGATATGGCCGACTGAAAGCAGCTTTGCAGCCCTCATGTGGACAGGGATACCCTTTCTTTTCTTTCATATGTTTGCGCGCTTTAGGATCCTTTGCCTCTTTGGGCTCCTTTGATTCCTTAAGGTCTACTGACTCCAAGGGCTCCATTGATTCCTTAAGGTTCTTCGAATCCAATGGCTTGATTGATTCCTCGGACTCCATTAAATCCAAGGGCTCCATCTTCATTGATTCCTTGGGCTCTATTGAATCCATGGGCTCCAATTTGGGCTCTATTGATTCCTTGGGTTCCATTGACTCCTCGAGGTCCATTGACCTCTTAGGCGCTATTGAATTGTTGGGCTGTATTGACTCCTTGGCCCCTATAGACTCTTCGGACTCCATTTTTCTCAAGTCGAGCAGTACCTAACTGGTTCTGCTTTTTTCTATTCTCGCACAACTTCTAGCATATTAACAACAACAATAACATTCTATTTCATTCTAAAGATTTTTTCTTTTGCTAAGGTACTTGGAATACAATTTCCCTTAACAACAGTCAAGACAAAGAATAATCGGCGAAATGAAAACCCGTCTCAACACAAATCCACAAAATACAGCACAAATCACAAAATTAAAAGTCCAATGGCAGGCACAAGCACAAATTAGAAAGAATAGGATGGCAGACTTTGCAGACTGGATTTTTTTTAATAATATGTTTTACAGCCCACAATCCAAGTTATTATTGTTGTTTCATACTTTTTACGGCCATGGAAACTAGTCCTTTAACTCCTTTCTTGAATTTATTAACCTTTGTATGGCTTACCACCATCTCTTAAAACCATGCAAGAACCAGTGAGTAAGCGGGATAGCGCGCTACGTGAAGTAAGGCGACATCTCCCTTACTCACTGGACTCAAAAGTCTTTGTCTCACTATTACTGTTTTTATTTGAATTTCATACAAGCTATATGTAAAAAAAAACTATAAACTAAAATAACTAATATTAATAAAATTAAAACTAAAACTTAAATTACTAAAATAATAAATAAAACATAAAAATCTAAAAATTGGTGTTCTTGCGGCATGGTGCCAAGAACCCCAGCTGCATTCCCGCGCCGAATAGCGACTGCTATTCTCTGCGCGAGAAATGAGCCGGCCCTCTTGTCACCAGCGGCGTCGACAAGTCGCGGTGCCAAAATATTAAATATTTTTTTCATAGTTGGCCCCCATGGACCGAATGTTTCAACGCCAAGCGGAGCAAATATATAATCATTAGAAAGTGATTCATATTTGCGCCGCTTGGCGTCTTCAGCAGCCTCCGCCGCGGCTCCGGCCCTATTGACTGTGCCCCTTAGGCGGGAAGGAGCCATCGTATCGACACATGTAGCGTCCCATACGAGTGCTCTTCCCCGTTCCCAAGGGACCAGTGTAAGACCATCTGGGCGTTTGCCATCATCCCGAGCTATCCCTAGTGGTTCCAACACACTAGGGATATTGATGGTGGCAAGCGCCCTTTTGATTATTTCATTCAAGGAGCCATGGCGGAAAAATCTGCCAGCACTTTTTAAGCAGTGCAGCCCATGGAGACCTTTCTTGTCGACGTCGGCGCCACAAGAACACCGATGACGTTCGACAATGGCAGTTCCGAGACGAAGACCTACAGCGATACGAAAACTGCCATTGTCGAAAAGTGTTCCGAGAGCAGTCGAGGGGAGGGCGTGAAGCTATTGGCCAGATTCATGCTCTGATACAGCGAGAAGCCGGGCACGATCATTATCACTGAAACAATTTTGAACCAAATTTTTATGTTCTTTCTGTACCAACGGATCATCCCAAAGATTTTGACGGATTGGTGCCTCTGGGATGATATCGTTGGGACAGAGAGATTTCCAGGCTTCAATTGCGTACAGTGTATCTCCTCATGTGATTGAATTTCACCTTTAAAAATTTTTGCGCAAATGTTTGATACACCGTGCACCGACGACAAAAAAGCCGGAAGAGCGACACTAGAAATTTTCCTAATACCTATGCCACCATATCTAATTGGTAAACATGCTTGAATCCAGGCGTTTTCCTCGAGGTGTAAATTTAGAATTTTTTCTAAAGCAAAATTAAGGGTGGCATCTAGGTTTTCCAAAAAATTTGCATGTTTCCAGATTGGGCATGCTCTTAATATATAAGTGAATTTAGGGACAAATAAGCAATATTTTAAAATGGTATAAGCGATGTGAGAATTTAGAAGACCCAATCTGTTGACGTTTTCAGAAAATAATTTTGATTTATTTTCTAATATTGGCCTTATACTTTCCTCGAGTAACGGAGCTCCAAGAAGGTAAAGTGAATTGTTATCCAAAATTGTAATTTCTGGTGCAATTTCTTTAAAATTTTGTATAATTAAATTTTTGTTCAATATGTTATTGCAAATAAATGAAACAACAATTCAAAGTTCACGACCACCATGCCGGCATGCGTGTCTCTGTGTAAACCCGGAATCACATGACATTGACATTTACATAGACAATCAATACTATATGACACATCCCCCCTTTAAGTTAACAATTCGGCTACACCCCTATATTATTTTTAATTACTTAATCATAATCTTCTAAATAAGCTGGTTTTTTGATCACTCTTCCTGACCTAGTGACAACTTCAGATCTAGAGAAGTGATCACTTTCAGCTTGACCTTGGGATACCATGGTATCCTCTCCACTAACCTCTACTGGTTGTGACTCTATAGGAATACCTAGTATACTCCCATTACATTCATCTTTTTTAATAAACTTATTTTTACTTTTTCTGATATGCCTTTCATTTCTTCTAACTAAATTTCCCTTATCATTCATAATTATGAACGATCTAGGACCATCAGCTTTTTCCATTATTTTCCCGGACGACCAACATTTATTGTACGGCACATTTTGTACAATCACTTCTTCCCCCTTTTTAAACGACTTCTTTAATTTAGATGTTTTATCATAAATGGTCCTAGATTTTTCACTGTTTTGTAACATTTGTTCTTTCACATTTTTACATAATTTAGGTTTTAGTACTTCTTTAGAACATGGCAACTTTGTTCTTAACAATCTGCTCATTAGTAACTCCGAAGGACAATAATCTAATTTAGCTACTGGGCTAGTCCTATAATGCAACATAGCCATATCAAAACTAGCTCCACTATCTTTACATTTTTTCAATAAATTTTTAACAATTCCTACCGCCTTTTCTGCTAACCCATTAGATTGTGCATAATGTGGACTGGATTTAATTAACTCTATATCATTTTCTAAAGCAAATTGTCGAAACTTAAAACTATTAAATGGCATGTTGTCACTCACTATGTATCTGGGAAATCCATGCATACTGAATATTTTAATTAATTTTTCTATTATATCAGACGAAGACTTGTTATTCAACCATGCCATTTCAATCCACTTAGAAAAATAATCTACTACAACTATGAAGTCTTTATCTGCAAAATGACCTACATCCATACCAACTTTATTAAATGGCAAATCAGGAATTTCATGTGACAAAAGAGGTTGTTTACAATTAGATATCCTATATTTTTCACAACATTTACATGCTAATACAAACTCCTCAATGTCTCTTGACATTCCCGGCCAAAAGAGAACATTCCTAGCTCGCTTTTTACATTTCACCACACCTGCGTGACCTGCATGAACTATATTTAACATTTCTTTTCTTATTGATCTAGGTACTAATACTTTATCCTTAAAATACACTATGTTATCCTTTACTACCAGCTCATTTTTTAACTTGAACAACTTTTTTAACTCTATACCATATATACTCCTATCATTGTTTGGCCACCCTGAGCTATACCAAGATATAATTTGTTGTAAATTCCCATCTTTAATAGTCTCCTGCTGTAATTCTTTTAATGTTGACTTTGAAACTTGGAGATCTACATCTAATCCATATACTGTCTCTGAATCTATACAGTGAACTATCTCCTTCAATGTAGTTTCAACTTTCCCATTAGCTTTGTTAAAATGTCTCGACAAATAATCAGCAATATACATCTTAGACCCTGGAATATACTTAATCTCAAAATCATATTTTAAAAGTTTGAGAACCATCCTTTGTAACCTAGCTGAGATTTGATTTATATCTTTATTCATTATTGCAACTAAAGGTTTATGGTCTGTTTCAACAACAATTCTACGCCCATAAATGAATTGATGATATTTTTCCATTGCTAAACAAATTGCAAACAACTCTTTCTCTATAGGTGCCCATCTTTGTTGACATTCAGTGTAACATCTTGAATAAAAGGAAACCGGTTTACCTTTTTGTAACAGACATGCCCCCATGCCACTCTTAGAGCTGTCACACTGCAAAGTTACTATACCCTCCTTTTCTAAAATAACCAAAGTTGGTGCACTAGCAATTTTACATTTTAAATCTTGAAAAGCTTGCACTTGAGAGGATCCCCAGTCCCATAACACATCTTTTTTTAAAAGAGCCCTAAGTGATTCTGTTGTTTTAGTATAATTTGGTATGAACTTACTTAAATAATTGGACATTCCTAAAAACTTTTGCAGTTCTTTTACATTCTTTGGCTCTTCCAAATCTAAAATAGCCCTAACATGTTCAGGATCAGGTTTTATACCTGATTTTGATACTAACAATCCTACATATTTAACAAAATCACATCTAAATTGAACTTTATTTTTATTAAATTTTACATTGTACTTTCTGGCCCTTTCTATAACTTTACTTAGTATTTGATCATGATCTGACCAGTTATCTCCTGCAATTATTATATCATCGTAATATATGTGTACTCCCTGTATGTCACCAAATATACTTGTATTTAATCTTTGCATTACCTCTGGAGCCGAAGATATACCAAATGGCATACGTTTAAACCTGTATCTGCCAAACGGAGTACCAAATGTGCAGAGTTTTTGCTCATCATCCAAGCACACTTGAAAAAAACCATCCTTCATGTCTAATACTGTGAAGATACTCTTACCTGCAAGAGAATTATAAATCTCCTCAGGTGAAGGAATTTGATAGTTTTCTCTAAGTATTGCTTTATTTAACTCTTTAGGATCTAAGCATAACCTAAGTGATTTGTCTGATTTTTCTACTATAACAAGATTGTTACACCAAGAAGTAGGTCCCTCCACCTTTTCAATAATACCTCTACTCTCATAATTACACAAAGTTTCTTTAAGTCTTTCTTTAATCATTTGTGGCACTCTTCTAATAGGCTTTACGACTGGTTGTACATTGTCTTTCAGTTTAATTTTATACGTACCTATACTACCCATTCCCGAGAATACATCCTGATTATTTAACAAAAAAGTATTTTTATCCTGAGTACTTAAACTATCTACTTTTTTAATTAAATTAAATTTAACACAGTCTGGCAACCCCAATACTGGTTGGACTGGCATGTCTACTAAACAAAATCGGATACATACTTTTTTCCCTCTAAGAAAACAGTCAAGTACAACACTTCCTTTTGTTCTTATTTCTTGTCCGTTGTAAACTACTAAAACTGTTGAATCCCCTAATGTACACATATCTTTTTTAAATTTGCTAAATAGCTTAAATGGTAAAATGTTACAATCTGCCCCCGAGTCTAACTTAAACTTTATTTTGTGCCCTTCAATATAAACAACCTCATTCCATTGCAACTTATTAAAACTACTTACAGAATCTACTACAAACTCCTCGGAACTGCAATCACTCCCCTCATTGAACTGTGTCACACCATCCACTTTTTTATTTATCTTCTTTTGTGAATTCGAGCAAGTTTTGTCATCTTCTTTATTTTTCTTAAGCCTGCACACAGCTGCAAAGTGATTATACAAAGAACACACAGCACATCTCTTTCCATATGCTGGACAATTTCTAATCTCATGCATTCTTCCACATTTATTGCAATGAAATAACTTTTTATTTAGTCTACCCTTGTTTTCTTTGAGTAAATTTACTTCTTCCCGCGCTTTATCTTCCATTTCTTTAATTTGTTTTTTGCTATGGTCCGCCGCTTGGCATAAGGTTATAGCCCTCTCCATCGTTAGCTCTTTTTCCCACAGCAACCTTTCTTTTAAACTTGTGTCTCTCACTCCTATAACCAACATATCCCTAATGAGCCTATTTTCTTCTTTAAACTCACACAATTTCGCTGCATTTTTTAGCCTTGTAATAAAAT
Organism: Apomyelois bistriatella; assembly: GCA_947044815.1. Taxonomy (NCBI): domain Eukaryota; kingdom Metazoa; phylum Arthropoda; class Insecta; order Lepidoptera; family Pyralidae; genus Apomyelois; species Apomyelois bistriatella. Next base: position 9,938,810 of record OX345693.1, read on the forward strand.
GCTCTATTGTTTCTTCTGTTTCTTGTCTTAAATTAAAAAATCTGTAACTATTCGTTACTGTGTTATTTTTCGTACCAAAATGTTGATTCAAGCTCTCGACCAACTCATTCCAGCTCTTAACCTCACCCAGCCCATTATACACCTCTAACATTTCCTCTCCCGCACATGACAAAAAAACTGCTACTTTTCTTTCTTCCTCTTCTTGATCCAACCCTGTAGCCTTCAAATATATTTCGAATATCTGCTTATATTTTTTCCATGACTGCCCGTCTATAATTTCATATCCCGTTGGAGGTTTTATACTTCCAACCATAATTTTTCCAATCTTTTTGTCTTCCGCCATGTTTTTTTTTTGCTCCACGCCCTACGCCACGCGGACAATGTATAGTGTTTAATAATTACCTTACAAGTATTTGTTTTTTTTCTTTTTTCCACTAAGGATTTTGTAACACCTATTTTCTTAGTTTTTCACCTGACACCATGTTCAATATGTTATTGCAAATAAATGAAACAACAATTCAAAGTTCACGACCACCATGCCGGCATGCGTGTCTCTGTGTAAACCCGGAATCACATGACATTGACATTTACATAGACAATCAATACTATATGACACAATTTTTATCAAATTCGTTAAATTTTTTTGAAACAAAAAGTTCACATTTTCCCATGTTAATATCCAAGTTAATTTTTCGAAAATTATTTATAACTCTGATCAAATCGTTTCGCACAGTTTCAACTTTACCTCCTAAAGTTCCGTCGTCTAGGTACCAGACATTTAATTTTGAATTTAAATTAGAAATTATGGGGTGGATTCCTAGACTAAATAGTGCTGGTCCTAGAGGGTCACCCTGCTGAACGCCTACTTCTGAAGAAATTTCCGATTCATTAAAGAATAATTTAGTGGGACAATTATAAGAGTTCCAAATATATTTATAAATTTCTGGTGTATGAATATGGGCTTCGTTTAGCAGGGTAGACCTGTCAATACTGTTAAAAGCATTTTTGACGTCAATTTTGAGCAGTACATCTGCCTCGCTATCTTTCTCTAAGAAAGTGCGGCCGAATGTACTGCAGCTTCACTTCCTCCATGGCTACCAAATCCTAGTTGAATAGGTTGAAATAAATTTTGAAATTTTGAGGACATTTTTCTGCAGGCAAGTTTTGATGCTAGCCTGCGGAAAGTGCAGCCGATGGCGATTGGGCGTACGCCTCCGTCTTTTTTGTTGAAGGCACAGAGACGAGCTCCAAATAATAACTTTCTGAAGTCATCTGAAATATGTTTGGTGAACAAAAAATTACAAAATTTTGTTATGACGTTCAACAATGCCCTACCAGCGTCACCGGCGGACGCACCAGTCAGATCTTTGAGATGCTGTGGTGTCAGTCCGTCAATGCCACCCGCAGAGCCATTGGGGAACGACAATAGCTTCCAAAGTATCTTCAATTTTGATTTCTAGATCCGAATGAGCCGAAAGGTCTGGACTTGTAGACATGGAGGGTGAAGTGACCAAGGGATGCTTATCACGGAGGCTCCTCAGTGTATCGGCATTATTGTATTGGCATTGTCTCACTTATCTCTCTTTCTCCCTTTTTTTGACGACCTCTGTGGCGTAATGGTTAACATACCTGACCGCTACTCAGGAGGTCCCGGGTTCAATCCCCGGTCAGGCCAAAATGAAAAATGATATTTTTCAGATTGACTTGGGTCTTGGATGTTTATCTATATATGTATTTGTTATAAAATTTATTATCGTTGAATTAGTATCCCATAACACAAGTCTCGAACTTACTTTGGGGCTAACTCAATCTGTGTGATTTGTCCCTATATATTTATTTATTTATTTATCTCCCTTCCTCACTGGATCTTGCATGGTTTTAAGAGATGGTGGTACCACCAGTAGTCTAGTCCAGTCAAATAAGTAAGTCTAGTCAGAGTCAGATGGCTAAGTGAAGCGGTGGAAAAAATTCATTTAGCTATAACTTGGAGATTTTGTTGACAAAGATAAAAGTCACATAATCGACACTGGTGGCTTACCACTATCTCTTAAAACCATGCAAGATCCAGTGAGTAAGGGAGATGTCGCCCTATTTATATCATGTATCGCGCTGTCTCGCTTACTCACTGGATCTTGCATGGTATAAAAAAACATTTCTTATTTACATGACTGACCAAAAATGAGAGTAATGTTAACAGGATTCGTGTATGTACAAGTGATAAGTACCTATCCATTATCGGCCATTATGTGAGTTTAATTATTTCACCCTTAGTCTTAACTGATATGAGGTATCTTTAAATTCCTTTCATTCTCCCGAGTAGACTATGTGACGTAAACATAAAAACAAAATGTACCTACTTAAGTTGTATTGTATTACACTTACACAATAATTAAAGACAGACCGAAAAAAAAGGTCTATTTAATCGAATGCCGTAACAAAATGAAGGACATTAAAAGGCAATTACTAAAATGTCGATTGCATATTTGGAAGAAAAAAGTAGGTAGTTAATTTGTCGGCAGTCGTGTTTGCCAAGCGTGTCTATACTTCGCTGTGTTTGCTAAACACCTTTGATTTGTGAAAAAAACCGACATTAATGCCGAACATTCGGCCAACAACGTCTCAAACAGCAAACAGCTATCCACACGTTCGGTGAATGCTGTTTGTGACGTGTCCGGCATGCGTGTGGAGGGCCTTTAATCATCAAGAAAAATCAAGCAAAAGCCCACAACCACAAACAAATTTTTTTTTAAAATCTATGACCACAAATGACAATCAATCCAAAACTCAAACAAACCAATACTTTTTTTGGCTGTGTGTGTATGTACTTTACGGCTTTGAATAGAAGTGCTTTGGGGTTACCATGAACTGTTTATGCATGCAAACGCTCTATGCATTGGGGCATTAATAGAGATGGTGCAAGGTGCAATACATTACCTATGTAGTGCGAGTGCGACATCTCGCTTACTCGGTTCCGTAATCAGGATTACTGTGATCGGCTTAACTCTCAGTAAAAGCTTAAAAAATCTTGTATCCATGGCCGTAAAATAATTATTATTTGTTCATTATCAAATCATTGCTTTGCTTGCTTGATTTGACAGTGTCATTTGGGTGTCATGCATGAATGACAATGATGATTACTTCTTATACGAACCAATTTGTTCTTTTTCTCCAAAAATAAGCTAACTGTATTGGAAATAAGGTGAAATTGTCCCATTATTTTCGTTTCAATAGTTTGTGACTATAGTGACATTAAGTGAAATTTTATTGATTTAACATCTGAAGTTTTCTTTAAAAAATAGTGCAGTCAGCTGACGAACGTAAACAAAGGGCATGCCAATTCTATATAAAGTGCAAGTGCTGAAATTTATAACAAGTACTTTGTGATTTTAAAAACAATGGATATAGATGGGTCTTCTTTACCTGGGGAGATAGACCAAAATCTCCTTTTACAATTTAGTTGTATGAATACTACAGATAGAGAAGAACTGATAAGCCAAATGCAGAGACTTTTAGGACCTAGTTTGAACAGTAACACTGCAAGTTTTTTCTTGGATATGACCAATTGGTAAGAACACCTATTAGATGTTTTTATAATATTAAGTAAATACCTGTATTATTTTTTATCATAAATAATAAGCGTAACTGAGTATTTTCTAACTTTCATTATTTATTAAAACTCAATCTTTACAATGTTGAATTCCCTGATTTATAAACATATTTATTCCTTATTTGATTTTAAGTTAATTCAAGAACTGTAAGACTAGGTTACAAAAGTAAAAGTTTTTAAATGAAGTAAACTAAGGCACAAGTAACTGTCTTTTTCTTTGAACTTCAATGTTTTATTTGATGATGATGATGATCTTCGACCGGTTTCGGCCATGGTGACTGCTTAAATTCCTAGCCGGAACTTTGGCGGACAAGCACCAAAGTTGAAGATGGCTTACCTAGCCTATTTTGAAGTCATTGAAATAAATGTAATATTTTATTTATGATATTGTCAGATCACTTTCTTTTAAAAAGTCTTGTGTCAAACTTCCATCTCCCTACATTAGATTAGTTTTTGTACATAAAAAACACCATCATCATATTGGTAATGCCCAGACATTATATTCACTAACACTGCTAGTATAGCATTCTCTAATCTGTGCTTATACACATACATATATAAAATAAAAATGCTGACTCCAACCTTACTTCAACATTCTATAAGCCATTCCATATTTTTTAAATTAAATAGTTAATGTATAATATGTATGCAAACACACATTGTATGGTTACTTTGTGATATATTTCCCTCAATGTTTTACTTATTCAGGTATTAAGGTTTTTGTTAAAATGTAGTCTGTTTTTATTATGCCTGGATTGCTTGGTAATAAAGACTGCTTATTACATCATATGTTGTGAGTAGGGAAGTTCACGCGGGCGAAGCCGCGGGCAAAAGCTAGTATATAAATAAAAATAACAAAAACAGCACTTGCAACAAAAACAAAATTGATCTTGGTAGGTCAAGGCCAAACATTATTCTAGAAATGTACATTATAATGCAGCCCGAGCATAATGTTTCCTTGAATTTAAAACAATTCTACATACAGTGGGTATGAAATAATATACCTAAGGTGTAACTTATAAGAAATGTGGTATACTTTTTGCTGTCTACTATACTTACCTAGGTACCTACTATGAAATTTCTACAACCGCCTCTTTGTTTGTAATCATGGGTATGATTCCCATGGGAATCATACTTTGTGATATGATGATGAACTATAATTTGATTTAAAAAAATATTTGAATTAAAATTTATTTTGATTGCTAGCTTTTCCCTGAGAATACAATTGTATCCCGAACAAAATCCGAATAAAATTTCTTTGAATTTTAAGTGTTACGTAACAAGCAGACAGATATTAATTTTTGTATTTATATCAGTAAAGATCCAGCCAACCTTAAGGCTTAAAATTAATTAATGTAATTAGATTAACTTGGATCTAATTATATTTTCTTACCTGTTTGTGTAGGAACCTGCAGGCTGCCATTTGCTGTTACTTAGACTACACATTACCGCCAAAGCTTCCATCTATGTCACTTAAGGCTGCTCAAAATCAAGAAACTGCTGTTGGGCCTGGAATCTGGTAATATCTTTTTTATTATTAATTACTGTTTCTAAACTATCAGAGAGCCACTGGAAATGGCTTCTATTTGACGATCGTTTATTTTGGGCATTAAAATATGTTCATCACATAATCAATAATCAGTCATACCTATAATCAAAGCTCGAAGAAGTTCGATTGCCACGGGAATGACTTTTTTGGTAATTGACTTGAATAGCTGGTAAGAAAGATGATTCCGCGCTTCGTAAGGTAAGTTAAGCTGTTATTCCCAGCTGCCACTTGGTGATCTTCACCTTGGTGGAATTCACGTCACACAAAAGAAACTCGGACATTAGGGTGTGCAGGGTCAATTGACCTGGTAATCTATACGATATGAATGAAAGGGAGCCTTAACAGATACGGGTATGAAATAAGTTATCTATTATCTAAATCGCCTCTCGGTCTTTTGAAATATTTTGTTAAAAGGCCACCTGGTGGCGTCCACGAGCAACGGTCGAAACAATGAATAATTCTCATTTTTATCAAACAATCAGATGATTCAAACTTATTTAGGTCGTAACTAAACTGGCCCACGACCTCCGGATTTAACCACTGGTCTACATAAGCAGACTACCGGATTTAAACCACTGTAGACTGTATAGTACACACCACTGGCGCATGAAACAGTAGGGAACGTTACTCACAATACCCACACGTCAACGTTGTAAAAATCCCAATGCTTATAATTAAAATTATTACTTTTCAGTTTTGACCAAACCTGGAGTATCGCGAATACTGGATCCGAAAGTTGGCCAGGTAGTTGTAGGTTGATACAAGCTGGTGGTGAACCCCTTGGTGCTACTCCTGTTTACGTCCCACCGCTGCCACCTGGCCACTCAACTACAGTTTCATTAAAATTAGTCGCACCTAGTAACCCTGGCACTCATAGAGGCTATTTCCATTTAGTGACTGAAAGAGGAGACCAAATAGGAGGTAAGTATTATCGTTTTATTCCTATCCTAAATGTAGCTTGTCAAAACAGGAAAAGAGACTAATGGCTAGACGCTACAGGAGTCGTCTAATTAACCACCCTAACGAGTTGGCTTCAAATCTGACACTCATCAGTTATCAAAAGCGCCTAAAGCGACACAACCACAACATACTGTAACTAGATTCCAGACCATAGTGAAAGTTGCTGCCACAGGGGAGCGACTTTATCCTGACACAATCCTTCAAAATATCTGCTAAAAGTCAGTGACTGATTACAGACCTAAAAGAGAAAAAAAAAATGTAGCTTGTAAAACCTAGAACACACGAACACGAAGTTCAAATCAATCTTCATGCAAACAAACTTGCCATACAATTTATGTTTCATAATGGCCTTTTTTATTTAAATCTTTTCGAATTCAAAAGACTCGCATTTACTTCGTAAATACAGGTAAAACAATAAATATTTTATTACTTTCAGACACATTATGGGTAGAAATTACAGTGGAATCAGAGATGACAATGGCTCTTGTGGAACAACTAGCTGCATTGCCCGTCCCAAGTAGTAGATTGGAGGATTCAGTCAATCAGGTTAGTTATTCGTACGTTGTCTCTATAGAATAAAGGTCAAAATGGTTCAGAAATTAAAATTAAAATATGGGAGCTCGATAGTCTAGCGCGGCGCGCGTGTTCGTAACGATAATGCGCGTCAAGCGACGGCGACGGCGAGTACCATGTTTGGATTGGTCGCCATTAGTGGCATTTCTATCTTGAGCTCCTCCGTGCTTCGGAAGGTACGTTCAGCCGTTGGTCCCGGCTGTTATCGGTAAATGGCAGTCGTTAGACTATGTCAAAAGCCTTTAGGCAGCCTGAAAAATCTGACAGGTTGGCCACTAACACACCCAGGTCATGTTCCTGTTGGTCTGGTTTCCCTGTAAAAAGGGTTACGGAGGTCAGACGGCAGTCGCTTCATTGTAATAACCAGTTCCGCCAAATTAGGACCATGATTAATAGCGTACTCTGGGTTCTAAAAGGGACGAAGATAGGTAAAGAAATTAAAGTAATATTGTACCATAAAAATGAAGAAAGTAGGACAAACGGACCCTGGGCTCCGAGGCTGCGTTAGGATGGAGGGGTCTCCTTCATCCTAACGCAAATAAAAAGAATTTATCAAATTGATTGATTGATGTTAGGGTTAACATCAATCAATCAATTTGATAAATTCTTTTTAAAGTGCTGAGATGAATAAAAAGTAAAACATTTCATACTTTTTAAGTTGGCCACGGTCAATGAATGAATATCACTTTTAAAAAAATATTACATTCTACAGATTTGTGAAAACGCAACAGTCTCGGATTTTGATAATTTTATAAAAGAAAAAAATTAAACATTTTTTTTTGCAGATGCCATCACAAGACGACCAAATGTGTTGATAAACCATAATCACAAACTGAATGCTAAAATATAATTATTTTATATATAATTATTTTATATACTTACATAATTCTGCATTTTAGTAATAAGATTTTATAGTCACACCATCGATCATAGATCGTTAGACGTGCCTGCGATACATGAAGCACATGGAAATGTAAACAGTGCAGTCATATACCACGGAGGATATAAGAGTAATTTCTCTGTGGTCATGACACAATGAGCTCTTGAAAGAGTGCGTGAGTGCTGTAAAGTAGAGATATAAATATTTTGAGTGTGGTTGTGGTTAGAATTATGTTCATTTTGGGAGTGTAAGAATAAAGTCGAACAATGCTTAGAATTTCTTTTTACCAATTAAAGTAAGGTTAATTCCAAATAAGCTCGTCGTTGGAGATAAGCGGGTTAAGTGAGACGCGGGTGGCGAAATTATCGAATCGACTAGTGATGTCCAAGTAATAACCATACATTTCATAGGTATTATGCGTGTGGGTAGAAGTTACTATTTCATAAGTCCGTTCGTCTAACGATCTACAATCGATGATTCAAGCAATATTTATTGATCAATACCTCATCAGAAATCATAATACCCAATACATAAATGCAATCAGCAAAGCAATTAGTCCTAAAATCCAGATTACCTATACTGCCGCTTAGGTACTATGCCGATAGATCCTAGGCCAAAACGTTAGGTTAAGTGCGCTAAGCGTAGGTCGTCACACCGGGAGCGGGATGGCGGCGGGCAGTGTTCATATCGAGTCTTTATTTCTGTTCCCGTTAGAAGGATTGTGTGAAGTCATTGTGGGTTTAGTCATCTTAAATTAAAAGACAATGCGTAACACTTTATGTAATGGTCGATACAAAATTGCCACTTGAAAAGTAGAGCCTCTAAATAAAATCTTCATCAAATTAACATATTTCACTCTCAGTCGCTCAGTGTTCGCGCAAACAGCGAGGAATATATGTTTACTTGTCTTTGGTATCCAACTAAACATCTTATCATAAAAATAAGATGGTGAATACAAATATTACTTACTAGCTGTTCCCCGCGGCTTCGCCCCGCGTGGGACTCGGTTATATCGCGCCCAAAAGTATATGTTTGACCTCTGGTCGTTAACTACATCCCTACAAAATTTCATCACAATCGGTCCAGTAGTTTAGCCGTGAAGAGGTGACAGACAGACAGACAGACTTTCGCATTTATAATATTAGTATGGAAGTATGGATATTTATAAGACATAGTGCCGGATTTCATGTTTGATTTTGTATGGGATCGTGCATCTACCTAATGAATGATCGAAGGCGAACATTTTCAGAAGTAAGCGCGTAAAGTATAAATAGCTTCCCCGGATTATTCTATTCAACAATAGGACAACTCAGAGATGTTTTTTACATTGATGTAAACCTAATATAAGTAGGCCATATTTTTAGCCTAACAGAAAGCAATGTGTTATTAATTATGAGACTAATTAATTGTAATTCAGATTAATGTGAAAAATGATGTACAAAATACATTTAAATAGTTTTGAATGTTAATTTAGATGTAAGGAAACAGAATTATGAATTTGTTAGGTACTGTTGAAATTTATATCTTATAATGTGAATTTTATTAGCATTATATAAATTTAATAATGTTTATTTTGCCATTAAGGTCATTGGGATTTTATTGCTAGCATCACGATACATGTAATAATTTAATATCATAGAACCAATCTATTTGTTTTATTTAAGACAAACAACCTCGGCGCTCCCAATCTCTCAAATAACAAATTATTTATAAGTTATGACTTTTGGTCTCGCTATTAATGTTAAAACATTCTAAAATCTTGAGCAGCTTAATATTTGAATAGCTTTATAATTGCTTTAAACTTTTTTGAATTTTATATGTTGTTTTAGAATCTTAAGTGGGTGATAGACGGGCGAGAAAGTACGCGTACTTATGGCTCGACGACCTTTTTCGCTCGTGTGTCACCGCAAGTACGCGTACTTTATAACCGCCGAGTAAGTTCGTCGGCGATCCAACCGGTTTGAAATCTTACTCGTAGCTCGTCTTGGCTCGTACGTGTGGCAGCACTGCGAGCCGCGAGCCGCCATTTTGTTTCGCCAGTCTGTGGACGCGCACGCTTGTTTAAATTGCAATTTTTGTTAATTTTGATTCAGAAATTTCTCAAAATGTGTGATTTTCGAACTTATTCACATGAACTGCTAATCGAATTTATAGAAGCTTTCCGAAATAACCCTTGTCTTTGGAAAATTAGAAGCAACGACTACAAAGACAAAGTTTGAAGCTTCAAGCATACAATAATTTATTAGAAATTATACGGAAGGTAGAAAGAGATCCTTCGATTGAGAAAGTCAAGAAAAAAATTAATTCATTAAGGGCTGGGTTCTTCTTCAGTGGACGACATCGCGATACTGTATGAGTAAGTTGGCGCGTGTATCGCCGACGTCGAGCCAAGTAATTTGCGATCTTTAAAACCGCAGACTTTAAGTTCGTACGTCTATCACCCCCTTTATAAAGTTTAACCATAGGCGGTGTGGCCTGCAACGAAAACAAAATGACTGTTTAATTTGTAAAATTTTAGTTTTGTTTTCGGGTGTATAACTTGAACGTAAACTTTTATTTAAACACCTGAAATTACTTTAATATCATATTTTAGATCCGCCTTTTTACTAGACAGTGGCGGCCACTGGTAAACTGCTAGTTCGGCAAATTATTGTTAAAGGCTACTATTATATACATAATGCATTAAAATAACAGAAAAAAATATTTGATATAAAATAATGCATTTATTACATATATTTATTGAACTCTCCAATCAAGTCTTATGTTACATAATTACTTTCTGATACTAAAATTACTTATTACTATACTAAAATCAACCATTGCCATAATATTTAAAAGATATCATAATACTTAGCAATGCATTCAAACCGCCATTTCCATCTCTATTTTGGGGTGTGGTTTATAGCCCTCAATGATAAAATCTTCAAATTTGAAATCATCAATAGTTTCCACTTTGCGAGCGAACCTCAATGTGGGAAAAGGTCTGGGTTCCCTCTCTAACTGTTCTGTTAGCGGTGTAATGTGGTTTAGATATACATGGGTATCACCTGTTGTGTGCACAAACTCGCCAGCCTGTAATAGAAAATTGAATGGTGTATAATGACAAATTTATAATGTCTATGATGTATTAGAGGTAAGTCTAGGATCTTGTAGAGCTGCTTTATGTAGAACACAACCACAGGCATAATTTTTATCGCCAAGTACATAAGTATAAATACGTCGACTCATACCAAATGGAAACATCAATGAAATAACAAGCTTATTGCTATTACATAAGGTTTATAATCCGAAAACAATATACAAGTGCTATCTTGCTCATAATACTTGGCTGTGCAGCATGTAATCAGGCAAAAGCAGAAGGTACTGAATGACAGGCCTCAAATACAAAAATGTAATATGCCAATAATTTGATTTCTGCACAGGTAGGTACATTGATGTAACATATACAAGTACAGTAGCACTGTATGTATCATATGTATGTGTAATATGTTAACCATCTGGTTTTTCAATTCCTTACTTAAGGTATATTACAATAACTAGTAGTTATTTTAATATACTTTAGCCAGCCCAGTCTGTTAATACCAAATGGCAGTTGTTTACCTATGCAGATACCTTTAGGCAGCCTGAAAATTTGACAGTGTTGGTAGCCAACACACCTGTACCATTTTAGCACAGAATAGATGAATAGGTATACTAACACACTATTGGTCTTGTTTCTTCATATAAATGATTACACAGAGCCGACACGCTAACTCCATTTTATAAACAGCCCATGCCCAATCTAAAACTATGATCGATAAAAAGAGACCATAGGTTTTGAAGGTGCAACTAGAAAATTTGCTTGGATGTTGATGATTTGATAAATAATAATTATTATATAGGTCTTTGGCATGCTACAACGACCAAATAAATAAAAATTATGTCAATATTTACCATCAAACCTGTTACATGTGCAATCATATGGGTTAACAATGCATAGCTGGCTATGTTGAAAGGCACCCCTAAGCCCATGTCAGCACTTCTTTGATAAAGTAGGCAATTTAATTTGCCACTAGCCACATGGAACTGCGCCAGGCAGTGGCACGGTGGCAGCGCCATTTTGTTCAGATCTGACGGGTTCCAAGCGCATACTAACATTCTGCGATCTGCTGGATTGGTTCTGAAAAGTAATGTTTTAGGTAATATTTAATGAAATAGTTAAAACATATATAGAGTGATGAATGTAGATTAAGCAAGGGAGATCTGTAAGGATCTTAGTAAGAGTAAATCTATAATCTGCCCATGCAGGAAAGCTTACACATTTTAACATTTACAGACTGACATTTACCAAACCACAAGCCTTGATCTAGACAAATCAGAGCTTAAATTTTTTAAATAAAAACCAGTATTTTCTGGTAATCACAGGTAAATCTATAGCAATACTTACTTAAGTGTGTCAATAATTTTTTGAATTTGATCGATTCCCTGCCCAGTGTAATCTGTTTTAGCATCAACATACTTGGCACCACTATGTCTCCATTGAAATCCATATACAGGACCAAGATCACCTGTGTAAAATTTTTAACACAATCAAAATTAAATACATTAATTTAATAAGTTGTGAGCAGGTCAAAACCATTATATAGGTAGTTTGTCCTAGTTACATAAGTTTTTTACCAGTACAAACATCATTGCATGTTTCGCAAGGGAAGTGTGTGCAAACTAATGGTAGCGGGCATGCTGGGACTAACAGTAGTGCGTGGGCGCCGGCCGGCAGTAATTTGCATGAACTAACTGGTGGCGGAAGCACGCAAAATAATTTAGTAAGTGCTTGTAAGCATCATTGCATTTATTTAATAAACTTTATTAAAAACATATGTAAATGGCATACTTAAAGCCTAAATTGATATATTGATATCTGCTTTATCACATCACCCTCACAGTTGCATCTTAAGCTTCATTGCTAAACTTTTTGTTTCCACACTATTTCATTTTGGAATGATTAACTTTTGACTAAGCCTTCTTCTTAATTAAAAAAGGGTAGTATTTAAACGCAAATCAATAAAAACAATTTTTGTATGCAAAAATAACCTAAATACATATCAAAATTACTGATTGCACAGCAAAATTTGTTTTGCTTCTGTCACCAAGTCTGACACTCGCTCGCTTCGCTCGCTCGCTCACTGTTAAGGTCACTGTATAACCATAACCTAACCTACCTTCTGTCACAAAGTCGTCTTTTGACCGTTAGTTGCTTCTGTCACCAAGTTTTTAATTTAATTTAAAGTAAAATAATTTATTTGATATACAGAAATTGATGGGTGATTATTTTTTTGATGTGCAATTAATAATATCCCATTAAAAAATATCTGACATTAGCAAAATGAGACAAAAAAGTTTGTCAGAAAACACCAACTTTGCGGTGGCTAACACGTTGGCGGTCATTTTTGAAAGACCCAATAGAACATTTCTTGTTATAACTACTATAGCAGTCGTGTGTCCGCAAACATGTTAAATGATTATATACTAATATTATAAAAGTGAGTGTGGAAGTGTGTATGTTTGTTACTCTTTCACAGGAAAATGGTTGATCTGAGCGGAACCCCGGGCAACAGCTAGTTAGGTAAAATAACAAACCAGACTTATTGGCTCAGCACCCAAGCGGCCACTGTTGGCCGATTATTTTTATGGGTTCTTTTATCCACTAGTAGCTAAGGAATTAAATTACCTTCTTCTCTGTCTGTGAATCCTAAATTATCAAGGAAACTTCTAGATCCATTAGCATCCCAGATGTGCACCCCTTTTTCAGCAAGAGCCTTTGTGTCTGTTGAACCCGAAAGCATCCACAGAAGCTCATGAATCACACCTTTGGTGAACACTCTCTTGGTGGTTAGCAAAGGTAGAGTGTTGTTCATAAGTGAGTACCGTTGCATGGCTCCAAATATGGATAGAGTGCCTACACCTGTGCGGTCAACTCTCTTGTCTCCTTTAACAGATAAAAAATTAGATGAGAATGGTGTATAATTTTCGAACAATAGATGCAGTTTCAAGTCTTGATAGATAGGTAGGTACCTACCTAATTTTACACAAGTAAATAGTGTCTTTATCGTAGAACGTCTAAATATCTACTGAGAGGTGCAGACAAACAAAATAATATAATAATATTGAAGATACTTACCGGAGTCTATGATTTTTTGCACGAGCCTCAAATATTGATATTCTTCATGTTCAGGAAGGATTCTTGGATTTTCTTTCATTGTGGATATGGTGACGGTGTTAATACTGTTAATTATTTGAAATAAATGTTAATATAAACTAAAATCTTTTGAGAATTGCAACAAACAATTTTCTTCAATCGTATTATTAAAATTACTCAATGTGTCAATATTCCCGCGCTTTTCAAGTACCTAATTTATTTATGAGCGGTGACTTTGACAGATGACACGATGGTATCGCATGACATTTTTAATGTGTTTTCTTTACGGCCCTGGACACAAATTCTACCTTTATTTTGATCTTCATTTTCCTACTCACAGAAAAATATCCTCAGTGCTTCCTATATTGTAGTGGTAAGTCATAAATAAATCAATATATTAAGAATGTGTATTTTAAGAATTTATTCCACCTCTTATTTCTATGTTTACTACTTACTGATCTATCTATCTTCCCTACGATCTCTTTTCATTTATGAAGATCTTTTGCCCCGTAAATTCCATTGGAGATCTGGATGTTGAGATGCTTCTTTCTTCTTTCTCGCCACATCTTAATTTGGTCAGACCATCGTCACATATATTATATCGAGCTACGTCCTCTGGCTCTCTTTCCGCTTTAATGGGCAAAATGGGGCCGACCCCTTTTTTACCTTCTTCTTCTTCTTAGCTTGTCGACGTTCACCTTATATACCCTTAGATACCCAAAATTTTACCTTGTAGATTCAGATTATTATTTAGTACCTCAAAAAAAGTTATGGAGCTCAAATGGAATTGGCCTAGGCGAGAGAATCAGTATCAGGGGTAAGCAGAGCGTTGGTCATCCGAAGGCAAAATGGGTCGAGAAGGTTTCGCATGATAAATACCCAGAGGTGGAGTGTAAAAGGCTGCCAATGATGGTGATGATTTTGGACCAAGAATAGTTAGGTAATACCTAAGTACCTACTTCATTATATTTTAAGATCTGTCTCTCTCTTGTAAATGTAACTCGCTAATGATCACGTAGTGGACTTTGCTAAAGATACCTATGCAAGAATGTAAGGAACTCCACCCAAGTAGGTACCTACTTGTAAACACAAAATATAGGCGGGTGTTGGCATTGGAAACCAATAAACAAATGGTCGAACTCTCAATTTGTAATCTAAATAAAGAAATGCACAAAGGAAATGCATATTATAGATTGGTTAACATTAATTAATATTCTATTTTATATTTAAATTTTAACGTTCGAGACACTATTCTATAAATTGGCATAGAAAATAGTTTGGGATTGGTCATTTTATTTGTAAATTGCGGAGAACAGTAAGTAGCAAACACACACTTTTATGTAGGTAGGTAAGGCATGTCTTGACAATAATAATCTTGAAAACCTATGCTGCACTTCATCATCAGTACATTACTTCACTATCACTATCACTACATAGTATAAAACAAAGTCATTTTTTCTGACCCTATGTCCCTATGTATGCTTAAATCTTTAAAACTGCGCAACGGATTTTGTTTTTGAGTTTTTTAAATAAGTAGATAGAGTGATTAAAGAGGAAAGTGTTTATGCCCATGCGAAGCTGGGGCGGTTCTCTAGTTTATTATATTTAGTAAATAAGTTGGCAAGTCGAAAAAGTGCTGGCTGACTAGAGGATATGGTCCCACATCCAAAGATGTTAAAGACCTGCTGAAATGGAGGAGAAAAATCAGAAACGCGGGCCCTAGGCTCAGAAGCAATCAACTGTGATACAAAGTGTGTTATGCCCAACGCGTACATATCCTACTTACCTCAGCCGATACGGTTTAGGTATTCTTGAGTTGTATGTAATTGGTGTTTTTTTTTTTTATAGAAGCAGAATTTATTCTGGCTGAAAAGGTATCATCCGAACCGAACCCGAATAGTATTTATACTTATTCGAACGTTGCGCCTGGCTCGTTTTAGCGAAAGATATACCTAAGTCTTTTTCCTGTACATTATTGGCCTCGTCTTACATCACGGATCGTGTGAATAATGCAAACATTTCAGAAATCAAAATGCCAGTAGAAGAAGCTCCCCTCGTGGAATTGGGCAGTGCGCCTCAGACTCCTAGCGTCGGGCCGTCGCCGTCTCCTTCAGAAATATCCAGCGCCAGCTCTCCTGAACCCCAACATGTTCGAGCTACTCCGTTGTTTCGGTAGGCCATACAGATTTCATCACTCATATCGTGTTTATTGTATGTACCTAACTGAGGTGTGTATAATCATACACACCTGTTTCTAGTTGTCAGAGTTTTTCTTTTTCACTTGGCTTAGTAGTTTATTGCCAGGGTCTAATAACAATATTTTTGGGCCCATTTACATTTAAAAAGACCCGTGACCGTGAAACAAACATCAATTAGTGAAACAGCAAAAAATTCGTTAAGACACAGAATGAGACCAACTAGCGAAGATTAAAGGGTATATTTAGTATTTCAGTTCTTATTTTAATTTACAGGGTTAGGTATTAACTGGCCCAATGAAAATATGGTCCGCGGCCCAGTTAATAACTTTTTTAAATTCTAGGGATTATCTGGTCCGAACACCTGTGATGTGGACCAGTTAATACCTTCGTAAAATACTAGGGTTCAACTGGTCCGATTTTTTGTAAACAAAATAATCTTATTTTCCGGTGTCAGTTCAGTCAGGAATACTTGACATACATATATTATCATATCACGTCTTTCATTCCTTACGGGGTAGACAGTCTTTGGTCATAAAATCAAGGCCACGCTTAGCGTAGTAATGGGGCATATTATGTTAAACGAAATCAAAACAATGATGGATTGTTAGCCGCATCGCCTATTGATATGATTCCTTGAGCCCTTTCGCTCGGCTCTTACGATCAGCGCGAGAAGAGAAGCAGTTGATACATTCTATGTTTTTCGTGCTTTCTGCCAGAACAGCATGGAAGAATGTTGAAGAATAAAGTTGTCATTTTACTGAATCCAAATCTACTCGATTTTAAAACAAAAATATATCATATTTTTGTTTTGTTTTTTTTTTTTTTTTTTTTTATATAAAATCAAAGAATTTACATAATTTGAAGGTTTTTGAATATTTTTTTATTATTAATTGTTTTATTTTTTATTTTATTAAGAAATGTTGTACTTAGGTACTAAGTATTTCGATTGTTTGTCAATTTGATTTATGAATTGATTGAACGCATACAAATTGTATTTGATCTTTTGATTATAGAAAGATTTAGGCGGAATATGAATTATACAGGAAGTTTCGGAAAGGGGTATCAATAGAAGTAAGATAACACAGCCCATCCAGTAGTATAACTTTTCTTATGGGTCAATGTTGAAAACTCGAATAAAAATTTTGCTTTCGGTGGGGGGAAATGTATGGGAAAGTTAAAATTTGACCCCAAAAGAAAAGTTATTCATCGACGGGCAGAGTCACCATACTTCTTAATGATACCCTTTTTCGTAACACCCTGTATTAGTGACAAAAAAATATTATATCAAACCTGAAGTACGTATAATTATTTTATTACTGTTTTATATCACTTTATTATTTTCGTTTTATTTTTCATAAAATAAATGACTTTATTAATGTTATTAGAGTTTTTTGTTTTAAAATCGAGTAGATTTGGATTCAGTAAAATGTCAACTTTATTCTTCAACATTCTTCCATGCTGTTCTGGCAGAAAGCACGAAAAACATAGAATGTATCAACTGCTTCTCTTCTCGCGCTGATCGTAAGAGCCGAGCGAAAGGGCTCAAGGAATCATATCAATAGGCGATGCGGCTAACAATCCATCATTGTTTTGATTTCGTTTAACATAATATGCCCCATTACTACGCTAAGCGTGGCCTTGATTTTATGACCAAAGACTGTCTACCCCGTAAGGAATGAAAGACGTGATATGATAATATATGTATGTCAAGTATTCCTGACTGAACTGACACCTGTATTAACTGGTCCACATCTCAGGTGTTCGGACCAGATAATCCCTAGAATTTAAAAAAGTTATTAACTGGGCCGCGGACCATATTTTCATTGGGCCAGTTAATACCTAACCCAATTTACGGGTACAGGGCTTTGGCTATGCCTCCACCAGAGCCTGCGCAACCGCCAGGCCAGGAAGAGTTGGAACGCCGACTCCCTGGGTACAGACGGATCGTCATTCCACGCGATTTGACTTTGATCGAATTGCTAGTGAGTAAGACGTTCGAAATTTTTCCTGAGCTGAGAAAAAATTGTCCCTATTTTTATTCCAACGTTTTTCTCTATCATCATTTCTATACCTACTTAGTTATTACCTCAGTATCTTTTTAGATTTTCTTATGCACTGTTTTAAAGTAGGTACCTAACTCTTCTATCAATACAAACAATTTATAAGCTTTAAACTTTTAGCCTCATGTCTCCTACTTACTAAAGGTTACCTTTACCTACTATTTTCAAAGATCTCTATCAAAAGGATTAGTTACCACCTATTTTAAAAGCTTTCTTAGTCTTATTCAACGAACAAGTAAAAAAAAAAACTTTCTTTCTAGAAACAATCCAGTGGAGTGACGACAGACGAAGAAGTGCTTCGTATAAAAGAAGCAAAGTTGCGAGTGGTCGCCGAACGTGTAGGTCTGAGGAGGCTTCATGTGCTGACTCCGCGATTACGCAAACTCATCCTGGATGGCAGTGCACTCTCTTCTTTAAGAGATCTCGGCATCGGACTAGTTAAGCTTAAAGTATGATTGTGTATTTTTTTTCTTACAAAGATAATCGGATTTAAATCTAAGTAGTCAAAGTATACTAACGACTACTTACGTGTAACGGCCTCCGACGTGGTATTGTATGACGAAGATGAATGGCAGGATTGCGTCCGTGATGCCTTCAGAAGAACGGAATCATCTTTGAAACGACCTTCAGGCCACGAGAATCACACAAACATTACATCTCTTTTGATTAGAGCAAGGGATGCATTTTGATTTGAATAATCAGCTACTTACTTGCTGTATATATTTAATTTACATGAAACCAAATTCGTCACCACTTTCAGTTACAATACTTACCTACGTTACGTGTAGTATGATAGGTAGGTACCTAATGTAATTTCTGAATCAGTCAGGCAGGAATGTTACCTTGTCATTGTGATCTATTTTGATTTAAAAAGTCTTAGATCGAAAATATATACGAGTAATATCTACAGATTCTCAGCATAAATCGATGCGGTTTGACATCACTTGATGGAGTGTGGGGATTGGGCGCTCTTCGGGAGCTATACGCCGCCGGGAACAAAATTCAGGAGTTGCAGCCTTTGGCAGCTTTGCAGAAACTGCAGGTTCTAAATCTCGCAGAGTGAGTATGAATTATCTACCGTCATTTCAGCCGCAAAGTGACTTTTCCATAGACAAAAAGTTTCCACCGGTCCATAGGTGTTATGATCGACTTATTCTACTTATTATTTTAATGTCGACGGCTATCCTTTCTTTTGAGATGTTACTTGTAATATATAATTCAATATAGAATATAATTACCTACCTAAATCTACGATATTTGTTCCCTACTAACTTAAATTATACCTAATCTGGCCTCATGAGACGTCAATTTTCAGCAACCCGATATCGGAGACTAGTCGTCTCTGGACCCTCGGTATTTGCAGTTCCCTTCGCCGCCTTACGCTCTCTGGTTCACCAGCTGCAAACTCTCTGAACTACCGGTCGCGAGTCGCTTCGGCTTTGCCGATGCTGGTTTATTTGGATGATCGCCCGCTCCATACGGATATTGAATGTTAGTATATTTATAATTTTTCATCTACCATTAATATTTATGTGCAGAAACTAACTCAAATGTTTTTTTAGATGAACTTGACTATGACCTGGGCATGGGGTCGTCCGGTACCGACTCTGACGTGGAAGCTCAGGAGTTGACAGCCGTTGCAACCATGGGTCCTGTCGAGGAGGAACCTGGCCCGTCTTCACAATTTCCTGAAGTGGGTTCATTATCAATACTTATAATGAGAGCTGATTTCCAAACTCTGTTTACTTTGATTTGATTTGAAACTTTCAGGTTTCTCTAGACTTCGAAGAAGGAACCGTCAAAAGTTTTTCTAATCTGCCGATTCGCCGCCGACCTGCCACCACGGAGTGCGCCGGCAGCCGCCCTCACAGGCCGACTCTGCCAGTGAGACCAAAGACGGCACACGGCAAGCCTTCAGTCGATGCGCCGACCAGGCTGCAAATAATGAACACACTTATGGGTATATACAACACAAACTTATTTGATTTTTTTGATGTTAGAATAATGTATATATAATAGGCTGTATAGTAATGGGTGTGATACCCTGGAAACTGAAGGCGGTGTGCTAGAAATTTGGTGGCCAGATGGGTCGTTGATATTACTAGGAAGCTGATGATGATGAGATAATAATCAAAGATTCGAGAGGATATACCAAAACCCAGTTCAGTAATGAAGAGAATGGTCTTGAAGAGAATACAAAATATCAAGAAACTAGCGGCCCGTCCCGGCTTCGCATAAAAACCTTCGTCTTGAATCACTAGTTATCTATTAAAAAACCGCATCAAAATACGTTGCGTAGGTTTAAAGATTTAAGCATACAAATGGATATAGGGACAGAGAAAGCGACTTTGTTTTTTACTGTGTAGTGATGATAACACAATAATAACTTGAATTGTGGAAAGCGTTTGTGTCAAAATTAAAGATAAAAACAACGTGAGTAGTAAAAATAAGGTAGGTATTTGGACTAATATAATTATTTCTTTAGATGAGGACTGGCGCTGCAGCGGAAGCAAGTTGACGTCGTGTGTACCTGTATGTGGAAACTTGGCTCGCGCCTTGCGTCGCCCTCACGTGCGAAATAGTTCAGGTACACTTGAATGTAAAAGATATAGGTAGGTATAAGTACAGATAAAGATTTGTTTGTGCCTAATATTCGTTATCCAACAAGAAAAGTGGGACAGACACGCGGCGCGCATTTTCAATTTTTATATGTAGGTATTATATTTAATTATTTGCATCGCTTAGGTAAGTATTTCTCTTTAGAATTAAACTAGCGACCCGCTCCAGCTTCGCATGGGCATAAAAACCTTCCTCTTGAATCACTCTATCTATTAAAAAAAAAAACGCATCAAAATCCGTTGTCTAGGTTTAAAGATTTAAGCATATACATAGGAACAGAGAAAGCGACTTTGTTTTATACAATGTAGTGATAGTGATAACTAGTCCGATCAACATTACGAGATTGGTCCTGTCAATTTGACGCTCATCCTCACAGTTACAGTTCGCAAGAAGATGCTTCGAAAGTCCATTAACATGTATGTTGTTATAGATAACTAATATATAATTAGAAAACGTACATAATCATGCTCTGTTGCATGCAATACTTAATCAAATTGACCGTATATTAATTCGATATTTGTATGAGATAACTAAGTACCTACTCTGTAATAAAAACTAAAAGTTGCATTAACTTTGCTGATGAAAGATCTGGAGCGATGGCGATATTTGGAGCACTGCATTTAATCGAAAGTCTGTTGCACTTCGTTGCATTTAAGAGGATATGTACCTATGATATACTTATTTTCTTAAAAAAATATCATAATATAAGTGGTGCTAAGATACCGTGCTACCTGTTGATTTGTAATTAATATCCTTTGTATATAATTTCATTTATAATATCAAGCCTGTTTTCCGCAGTATAAAGTTTTATTGGTTTAACTCACAACTTAATTTCAATATAAATAGTTTAATTTGAAAAAAAAAAATCATATGATGGGTCAATAAAATTTATTAAGTACCTATTTCATTTATAGAGAAGGTATTTATAATAGTTATTAAGAATAGAAAATTATGATCATAAATACCTTTCCAAAAATAGACGTTTCTATTATTCCTTTTACTTTGTATAGAAACGTCTATTTTTGGAAAGGTATTTATGATCAGGTTTGTGTAAGTATATTTTTCTACTAAATAAAAAGGTTAACAGTACTAGAAGTTACTTAATTAGCAGCTAAATGTGAACTTCCGGTAATGTCCCCTTAACTCTGTGCCTTAACCTCGATGTGGAAACGAAAGAACATTTTACTTGGTGGTCGTTTAACGGTCAAAAGTTATAAAATTGGTAGGATTGCCACCTTTCTCCGCCTGGCCTGCGATCTGTCCTGCTCTACATTTTAACTTTGCGTAATTAATTCCATAAATCTCTTAGCTGTTGGGATTTCCATGTTGCTTGTAGTTTTTATAATTGTAAGTAATAGCGTAAGATGATTTTATTAAAACTATGAATGGCATTTTTCATTTAACCAGGTATCGAAACCTAGTTAAATTAAAAATTGAGCTCGTTTTTACTGCGACTGCTTACGTTTCACGGTTTCGCTCAACCGGCATTTCCATGAGAATAACGATTTTATTGAGGACCCATTATTTAAGGGTGTTTAAAATACCGGCCTACATCCCTGCTTCAAAGCTTTGTTTAGATAGGTATTTCAAAATTATGCTGTGTGTTAGTATGAAAAATATAAGAAGAAATAAATTTAAAAAGCTAAAACAAAAACAACTAATCAGTAAATCACTATCATTTATGATTGTTTGCAAAATGGAAATTGACCTTTCACTTATCTATTTATACATTTATGTACATACAGTGGACCAAAAAAATTATAAGTAGGTATCTGCATATATTACTTGTAGTTTTTTACATAAATAAAAAAAATAAAGGTACTTATAGGGAATTATGATGTGCGTAATAGTAACCGCATAACGTCGTGATTGGAAAGTTCACCTGAGTTTTCTTTTAGCCGCAGCATGCAAGCTTCTTAATTAAATAGAAAATAAATGGTACCCTATTAGCTTGTCATTAGAAATCAGACTATATACTTTACGCTATAAGATTTATTACTGTGCGAACTGTAGTTGGTCAGGCAGTACGTAACTTATCGATCGGGAACAGGGTTATTTCGCATTTAATTATTTATTGGAGCAGCAAGTTTCAGAGTGAAAGCAGTTCTTTATGAAGATACTGAGTAGATATCTTTGTGTGTGGAGTGGGTATGATAGTACTTAGTTCTTTGCAGAGCACAGTGGTACATACGAAAGCTTATATTTACAAAACTTTTTTAAGTGTAGTATTAAATAAGAGTAGTTCTCTCAAGTTGAAACTCTGACTCAAAAATAAAATCTTCAGATTTAGACCTGAGTAAAAAGGTTACGCCGGCGTTAGTGAACCTGGCAGTAATGACTGCTATTTCAAAATGGTTGCCTTTTGTACCACATTGAAGGAGCATTATATACCACAGTACTAAGTGAAATAACGGTTTCACTTCTTACGACTGTTTTTTTTTTGCGAATGTGAATATAGAAATCAAGGTGATTAGGATTTGTTGTTTAGTAAATTTCTATAAGTACCAGATCCGTCAAGATTTTTTTAATGGTTGTACTGGGTTAACTTCTGGAATATAAGGCAGGTTAATGTAAAAATGTATTAAATTTTAGTTTACGTGTATCTACACTACATAGATTGAAATGTATTGTAACGGTTCATTTAATTCTTAGGAATAAAATTAACCTTACTTAGTTAAGTAGAGCATAATAATTTTGAATTGCAGAAAGAAATAATTCTTTAGGTACTTCATGCATACCTGCTTAATTTAATTATGTTACTTTTCTACAATATTATTTTGTAAGTAGGTACAATGTTACGTAAATTAATACATTTTGAATGTGTAACTAGTTAGTTTAGTTAGTTCTTTGTGCCTTTTATGTTTTCTTACAGACTATGACCATAATATGGCTACAATGCCTATGCAATTATGAATCGATCGAGCGAGGTTATCATATGAGGTTAGGTAGAGCGTAGAGCTATATTTTATTTGCTTTTTCTGGGCAAACGAAATATAACAATTGTTTTAATCCTATATTTTGATGAAGTTTAGTAAAGGATTATCCCAAAGCGCTACGCTAATGTGTTTACGAATATTGCATTAAATATAGTGTAAAAATATAATTTGTTTTGTTGTAGATTCGCTTCTTGAAACCCAAATGTTGGAGACAGTAGAAGACGCTAGTCGGGCATTGGCGGCTGAAATACCGCGCGCTCCGCGCCTTGAAGACTGGCTGAAATTCAAGGAAGAGACAGGGTATACCCGTAATAAGTATAGTTGCTACTAGCTTGTGGACCATCCTATAATCTGTGTAACATCTATAGATTAGTAGGTATTGAATAATTAATATGTTAGTCGTAAAATCAAAAAGACATTGAAAAAAAAAAAAAAAAATAGAGTAGAGCCCAAAATGAAATAAATAGACGTTACATACAACAAATTGTCACATAAACACTTAATGAAGGTAAAGATAAAGACAAGAACAGTGGTGTATTTTTACTCATATTTTATACCTATGCGATTAATTACTTACTAAGCATCTCTCTTGCGTCTGTTTACCACATAAAAATATGGACTTAGAAATGCGTAGGTAAATGGATTTCTTCTAAAATACTAGTGCCATGCAAATATTTAGCTCCAACAAACGTATTTGCTTACAAAGGTCAGTGAGAGTTTATCGTACTTAATCGTTATTTTTAGAAGCTTCATGTCATAAATTGTTGATGAGTCGAAGCAATAGGTAAGAAGATTTTTAAAAAGAAAGCCCCTAAAGCAAACAATGTAATGCTGTTGTTTGCTTATTCATTGTTGAAAGTTTATTGGATTATTTAGCCTGAATATTCTTACAAAATTTAAATACCAACTGTTACCTAATCAGTACAATCAAGTACATTTACGATTGTTAAATGCAAAGTTCAACATTAGCCTCTTTCATGTCCATATTTTATGCATTTATTACCCACATTCAAATCTGTCTATTTTAATCTGAATATTGGCACTGCACTCGATGTAAGGCTTCAGTTGCCTTGACTTGATCGTTGCCTAACTACTACTAACTTACTAGAAAACAGGAGGGGGAAACAAGTAGGAGATAAGCTATATAAGATATATAAGCATAACTAAAACAAATTGTGAGGCTTCATGTGAGGGATAAAGAAGTGATAGGTGAAGGTCACGAAAGTATTTGCTCAGGTCATGCTCTTATTGTGTTCTTTGTCCTCAGAATTGAGATTGACATCGATTTCACAAAGAGACCAGCGGAAGCTGATTCTACTGCAATAATCGACCGCTTAGAACGCATAGAGAAGGAAACATCAGACAGATTGAGCAAAGGTGATGCTCAAACAGCTGGTCCCAGTGGTGCTGTGTCGGATGTTCCGCCTTTCACTCGTTGTTCTATAAACATTATGAGTGATTTCGATGCGTGGAAAACTGAGAATTTGTCATTTGATACAGTCAATGAGGTGGACGAAGCACTGAAAGATATACATTTTGATATCCCTAACATAGATTCCGGTCAATGATTTATATATATTAAGAACATTAGAGACACATTTCTTTTGGTTCCACCATATTAGTTTTGCTATGTTATATATACTTCAAGTACATACATTGTAACTTGTAAGATGTTAAGTAAACCGAGTAGGTTTATTGATATTTAATTTTATATAGGTAACTCCTACTATTATCCAGAATTACAGATTTTGATGGATTTAAATAGATTGAGATGAGTTCTTGGAATTCTGTCTTTTAAAGTCTAGTATAAGTTGCCCCTTTTGTAAAATAACAATTAGGCACTATACAACAACAAAACCGATGAACTACCTATACAAATACTAGGTATACTACACCACAAAACAATAAAATTAGTAAAACAGCTTATCATGATTATTTTAGCTACATGGTATCAACAGAGCAAGGAATTCTCATAGCGCTCGTGGGTCTCGAGCAAAATTTTCCAGTGCTCTATGATTATAGCCAATTTTATATTTGCTTGGTGTGTATCGTGCCTTTGCGATTTTATGATTAAAAGTAATCTATATTAATCAAGCTAATAAGCTTGATTTAAACATCCATTTATCCAGCATGTAGGCATCGGTTGGAATAATGATGAGTAGGATAGGATGCCAAATGGATTCTGCTCTTGGTGGTTACTTTCAAGGTTGTTGGTGCGTTTTACAGTTAAGTAGGTACTTAAGTACTTTTACTTTAAAAAATTTAGCCACTTTCACTATGCTGTCATGGGACTCTAAATTATTTCGCAAAATATCAAGATATTAAACTTGATTTACTTGACCAATTGATTGTCCAATTTGAACGATTTATTATTTGTATGTATTGTTAGCACTATTAAAGTAAATATGAATAAGTAATAAGAATCGTTGAGAAATTAATTTCAAAATGGGTAGTGACTTAGTGAGCGCATAAAGTGTAAAAATTAAATTAATTTAATTTAAATTGTAGTAGGTGTGTAGCATAGTAGTAAATTGTAGAGGTACCGAGTTTATTATGAGGAATATACAGCATAGCTTTGATAGAAAGTCATTTTTTTTTTGCATGCAGAAGAAATACAGGTAGTGCCAGCTCATGTATCTCACTTAAAGATCGTAAAAACCGATTACAAAACTACTCTGTATTCCCTATACGAGAAAAAAACGTAATATGTACGTGTATCCCTAATTGAGTCAAGCAAAGATGCATTCTATGATGATTATCAGACATATTCTTCATTATTATTTTTAGAATTTCTGTGAATTATCTTGTACAAGTAGATGTTTGACGTTACACCATGAAAATATAACATTTAATTTTTACCACTGTATTATTTTTATTGTATGCCTTTTCCTTACCATATTATCTATACGTACTTATATCACAGTATACCAATCTTATTTTATAAAGAGGAAAGATTTGTATTTTTATGTGTAAGTATGTATATTATGAATAAACTCTAAAAATTACTGTGCTGATTACAAGAATTCTTTTACCATTGGAAAGCACCTACATTCACCTTGAGTGACAAGGCTATGTACCACGGGCAAAGCCGGGGTGGAATGCTAGTTATTTATAAAATAATATCTGCTCCACATCGGGGCGTTAAGACGGCCAAGCTAAAGTGGTAATGGGCTGGACATGCATACCGCCAGATAGATGGGCCCGACTAGCTACATTTTGGGTTCCGGAAGGCCGTAGACCGAGGGTCAGCCCACGCAAGAGATGGCGGGATGACCTGGACAAATTCGTGACTGGCTGGCAACCAACAAGCGGCGAGTGACCGGGACGCGTGGAAAACAAGAGGGGAGGCCTTTGCCCAGCAGTGGGACAATTAAGGCTATATATAAAAACTAGCTGTTCCCCGCGGCTTCGCCCCGCGTGGGACTAAGTTATATCGCGCCCAAAAGTAGCCTATGTTTGACCTCAGGTTGTTAACTACATCCCTACCAAATTTCATTACAATCGGTCCAGCAGTTTAGCCGTGAAGAGGTGACAGACAGACAGACAGACAGACAGACAGACAGACAGACAGACTTTCGCATTTATAATATTAGTATGGATATATATATATCTGCTCCATCTGTTCTTGCTTCGCACGGATATACGCTTATGTACAAATAAATAAACCTCGCAGGTAGTGACCTGCCATGTAGCAGGTTAGGTAGGGGTCCGCCGGACCATCTGGTCCATTGGACAAGTACTTACCATTATTGGTACAGATGACACTGATTTATTCCCGCCAGACCAGCTGTACCAATGGACAGTACCATTAAAGGTTCAGGGTCACTTTTATCTGTCCCCGACTATACTTGACTTTAAGAGTCGCATTCGGCTAATTTTCATGATGACAACAGAGTCGAATATCGGTCAATTTTTAAGTAAGAATTTGTTCTTTTGTACAACAAACAAATCTAAAAATGTTTAACTCATAGGTCTAATAGTCAACAGCACACCGCGTTTACCACACCACCGGTGTGATACAGATCAGTGGGTCTAAAATCGCCACTTTAGCAATTCATCTAATGGAATTCATATTACGAATTCCTTAGCTATTCTTTAGCAATTCCTATTTCTATCAATTTTTTTGAAGAGGAATTGCAAAGTTTAGTTGGCCAGTTTACAAAAAATAGAAGAATTGCTACAGAATTGCTAAGGAATTCGTAATATGAATTCCATTAGATGAATTGCTAAAGTGGCGATTTTAGACCCACAGGTGGCATTATCTGAAGTTACAAGTCACAACAACTCCATCCGTCCGACCCTTCACTTTAGTTGTTTTATAAATAGATCTTTACCAGGTAGAGTCGTCATCGTCGTCTTTTTTGCATCCCAAGCCATTTGGCTTCAAAGCCCCACCAACAGACAACCACTAGACAAGACTGCGAGTAGAGTTAGTAAGTACGTCTCTTTACATAGAGGAAAAGTCCCGATAATAATTTGTAAAATTACACACGTGGAAAATTAATAATAGGAACCTAATCCGCGCGGCAGGGAATGGTAAAAGCGGTAAATTAAGACCTCCGTTATTTCTGCTAGTATAGCAGAATCTGTGATTATTCAGTTAGTCATAAAACGAGGTATTGTGTTTTCTACATGATGAAAAGTTTTATTTTATATGCTTACGCTATACGCTACACTTTAATTTCATTTTACTGCCGGCTGTATTTACTTATAGGTTTTCAGAAGAATAGAAGAGAAATCTGATTTTCCATCCCGATCAGGACGCGTTTCTAATACTCTACCCTGTTGTAAAGGTTAGGGTTTTGGTGGCAATAAAATGGCAAGTAAGTAAAACTGAAAAAATAATTGAGGATTAGGAATTGTCAATGACCACTAATTTTTGTAGTAAAGAAGGCACTTATCCCATGATATTGCGTTAAATATTCCTAACAGTAAATATGAGTCGTACTTTATCCCCGCATCTTGCTTATTATATAAATTTACCTAGTCTGTTGAAGCAATCAGTGGTGGCCAGGTGATTTAATGAATTACGTAAAAAGATATCGTATCGTATCAGTCTAGCAGGTTCAGCGCATAGACATATATAAGTAGGTATTCACTGGACTGTAATTATCACTTGTAAAACGGTGTCAAAAAAATTTAGTGTCGTGAAGCGGGTGTGATACTGTAGAGAATAGGCATACGTCAAAAAACGATTTTAAGACAAAATTTTATACATAACATTCTTTCATTCCTTCATGACCAACTCCCCTCTATTCTCCAAATCTCTGCTGATAATATATGACTGGCATCGACTGGTAGGGTAGGGATATACCGAGATGACATTTAATTAACAAAACAGTCATACTATATCCTATTATATCATACTCTACATCGTCCAATTGTGACATAGAGATTTTAACATAATAATTACTTTAAAATTATGAAAAAGTTTTCCCAAGTAAATGTAAGTACCCAACTTTTTTTTAATCACTATCACTACATAGTATAAAACAGTCTGTAGGGACAGACTCACAGAATCCGTTGCGTAGTTTCAAAGATGTAAGCATACATAGGGATGTATGCTTACATCTTTGAAACTACGCAACGGATTTTGATACGTGATTTAAGAGGATGGTTTATATGTATAATACACATGTATTATATAACATTGCACCCGTGAGAAGCCAGGACGGGTCGCTAGTTCGGCAATATATTGTTGTGTTGTCCATTGTGGATTATGGTCAAGTGAAATCCTCACCACCATTTCATTCATTCTTATTTACTCTACAGACCAGCAGTGTAAAACCCAGAGCCGGTTCGGCCAGACGTATCGTACTCGTTCACGAAATGAGTTTCACTACGATAGCATATCGATGTGTTCTCACATATTTCCTAAGTTTATTATACACAGGACTTGCGTTAGTGTTCCTTAGTATTAATTATGTGAAAAAGGTGTTTACTGATCCAGGGTATAAGTACCTGAAGTTGGTACGACCTGAAATTCTCGTAGATCCAAAATATGGAGCGCACAAATATATTAAAGTAAATGTAAGTATATTTTGATTTTATTTTAATTTATTAGGAATAAAATAGATGTATATTTAATTGACTATCTTAAGAAATTAATCACAGTTCAGCAGAGTTTCAGAAATAAATAAAATTGTAAATGGTAAAATTTAATTGATGTGTTATGTAAATATATAGTATGTGCGTTATTAAAAAATAAATAAAGTAATTTATTAATTGTATTAATTTATTATTTTATCAAGGCCAAAAACTAATGGCTAGACCATTGTTAGCAAATAACTATTTATTGTAACAAGATTTTATTTCGAAGAAGTTCCAAAGCAAAAAACCCACTTCTCGTCCGAAAATCCTCAAAAGAGTTGAGCCCAGGAAAAGCTAGTTAAAAAAAACTATAAATTTGCATCAATTCTACCATTTTATCTTATAAGATAAATATCTTATTTATCTTGGATCTTGTCATGTCATGATGTTACCGCAAGCATGATGACATGATTCATTTACCCTTGGGCCTTATGGTACATTAGCTCATTGCGTGATTGTACCTATAGGTAAGTAGATGGTAGTTTTTTACCTCTACGATTCGTGTTAAAAACAGTCGGTTGTATGTATGAATCTTTGATTATTAATCAAAGGTAATAATTAATCTTTTATTATATATATAATAATTTATATATATAATAATTATTCTATTATATCAGATAGCAAAGATAAAAAAATTTGCCATATGTGTTTTCCTAATTCTATGTCAGATAGGCAGGAGTTCCGAAAGAAATGGGGATTCTCTAATGACGACAGGTGTGGCTGTGTGGTTATCCAAACGAGAGAATACTTCTTCACATGTCTCAATTTTAACTAATTCTGCTTGATGGAAGCAAATCGGAAAACCATGTAGGCTCTCTGTGGACCAAACACGGGGGCCAACCATTGATAAACTTTTTGCGAATGACACGATATAAGGAAATTAGGTAGTAATATCGCATAGTATGATTTAATTGGCTAATTTTTAAATTAAATGTACCTGCTCTACATTTATATGTTGTGAAGAAGACTGACTTATGCTTCATTTAAATATGAGGCATTACATTATAAAATATGCCTCACAGTTTGTCAATTGACACTGCACACTTAGGTGTCTGAGTTATTAATTTCACGAAGTTCAAGTTGGCCTCAGTAAACAAATGGAACTCGGTTTTTGTATTTTGGGAAAAAAGTTATCAAACAACAATAACTTTGCCTACTGTAATGTCTTCGTCACTAAAACAGGTATCTGTTTTATTTTCTATATAAAAGAGTGTTAAGTACAATCAAGTAATCCAAAAGCAAGCCCTTGAAGACGTCAATAATAATCGACGATGTCTTCCAAAACCGGTCAAGTTCGACTTTGTTCGTATTTGCTTTATTACTATGCGAGTGAGAGCGGTTTACTTTTTGAAATATTCTGTCGTTGCCATGCGTATTGTAATGGAGAACATTTGAAAAACATTATTTCATCGTCAGCCACAAGTCTCCACTACTGGACATAAGCTTCTCTCAGATTTACATTTTGACCGATTTAAGTCCCCAAATCATGACACACCTGCTTTCGTTCGTGCTCCTGCATCCTGTTTTGCGGTCCTGTCTTCCCGGTTGTATCCTCAGCCATGAATACATACATAGGTACCGGAGTCTGAGGAGTACAGTCTCAATAATTTTACACTAAACTATTATTGTCAAAGTTCCTAGGTTTAGACCTGCATTGTCTGGCATTTTTAATGTGTTACGAGGGAACCTCTATTATCCTTACTTAGTTACAATGACAACACGTATATCTTACGCGGGCCGTATGCTTGATGCGTCTTAAGCGTTTCAAAAACTACATTATTCTAAAAATTCCATGATTATCATAGGTAATGTATTTATATCTAATGCTGTTGTTTTATCACTGTGATAACTGAAGTCAGATATCTATACCGCGATGTTCATAAGTCTACTCAGATCACTAAATATAGGAATTACTTTTACCAATTGATAACAGTAATTCGGCTACAATACTTAGCAATTTTTTTCAATGGTGTCAAAACTGTCAAGAGTAATAATAAATACTACAATTTAAGTTGATGATGATCAATTGAGCCATGTTTATCCTCGTCGGTAGTCACTATTTTGTTTAGATAATATTAATATTTACCCTTACCCTTTGATTATTTATTCTCACGATACAAAATTTCACGTTCTGATCAATGTTTTCACAATCATGTGATTATGTGATTAACAAAATAATACCTGAATTAAATTACAGCTAAAGAGCTGTCATGTTATGATAAAAGTAACAGATGAACATGCCAATCAGATTTGATGTTATATGAATGCGGACCCTTTACGATAGCACAGATTCTGCCTTTTCCCCCTAAAGTAACAAGTCAATTAAAATGAGCTTAATTTTCCAAACTGTTTTTTCTATATGCTTATCATTGTACTATTCAAAGTCCATCCTTATCACATATAATTAGTACTATTATCATTATATTAATATTGGTGTGTGTTTATGTCATACCTACTCGAGTTACTCGCTACAAGTCACCATAATAATAACTAAACTGGTTTTATTTACATGCTTTGGTTATTTATAAATTACCAAATAGTACATGACAACAGTAGTGTTTTGTGGCAAAAGCTGAAATATATTATTTATTGAATGTTGTTTTATATTACCGCAAGTTATCACATCAAAGAGGAAGTTTTATAATGTCCGGAACAACTTTTACGAGGCGTAACGTTCATGCGTGATAATACCAATAGTTGCTTACTGTTACTACACTTGCGTATGCGCATATTGATTTCGTGTAGGCACTCCACTTTAGCATGCTTTTAACGCTTGTTACGTGGATAAAATAGCGATTTCATCAGTGTTATGATAATATCATCACGTTGAAACGAATCATTCTCACTAGTAACAATGTTATTTAGTCAATTAGAACAACCGTTTTCAAGATTTCGCTTAAGAGTCATGGTATTGCTAACAACGCTCTTTTTTCTTTCTTTTTATTGTTTCATCAATCTTCAAGTCATCACATCGCAGAATTGTTATACTTGTAAAAATCACTTCATGTGTAGTTCTCAATCCGCTAAAGACCTATGTGTCATAAGTAATCATAAAGTTATCTACGGAATTGAAGGTCTTGAAGCAAATCCTAGTAGATCCTTAAATCACATACTTAGGGCACAGTGACCCGAGTTGGATTTTTCCACTCTAGAGGGAAATAACATCTCCCAGCATTCAAATTTTTTAAATTCAAATATTCTTTATTGATGAACTTAGGTAAAAGAGGTCTTCATATCATAGGGATCGAGGCCAACTGATCGTTTACCCCATAATGTATCCCATATATCTAGGCTGATTTGTCGCTTTTAACCTTAGGTATACCAACGATTAATTATTTTTTTCAGAATGTTAAACTTCATTACGTTGAAAGCGGCGATCCCTCGAAGCCCCTGATGGTATTTTTGCACGGGTTTCCAGAGTTCTGGTACTCCTGGCGACACCAGATTCTAGAGTTTCAGAAAGATTATTGGTAAGGTTAATACCTATAACAAGTTTATTGTACTGGATGTTTTCTCATCGAGAGAAAACAAAAAGATATTGCGTCTAAACAGACCCCGGACTCCTTAGTCGCAAGGCTTTGGATGCATCCGGGCAATGCTGGGATGATGAGACATATCACAGACCGATTGTATAGAGAAATTTTTTAGTACATCAATAACAGTGTCATGTTATCCCATCTCTAAAAGAAAAGTACTTTGGAGTTGGAGGTGCTTCCTTACGAATGAAACTATGGTTATACATTGCAATTATGCTTATGAGGACTATATCCATTTAAGTATTTACCATAAAAAATTTCAAAACATTATGTTTCTGTTCTGCATTAGCATCTTTTAGCAAATTTATATAAAATGTTGAAAGCCCCTGGCGGATAAGTAGTAAGGTAACTGAAAATTTTCATACAAAAAAGTGACTAACATAGGATCGCTAGCTACTTATAAATTTCGTAAGTATTACAAAATATTTGGTAGAGGCAAATTATGAATTATTTGTTTGGAATTAGGTATAAAGTGTAGAGATACAGCGGAATTTCGCCATAATTTATCTAATACTGTGACTGCGACATTATAGTAAATTGTTATCGTCATTGGCTCAATTGGATCGTTGCGAAGTCTTTGCGAAGAGATGGAATCGAATAGTCTCCTTCCCTTCAAATTGTCTTTGATACTAGACTTATATTTAACAGTAGAATAGGTTATGTAGGAATGAATGCTTACTTGTTACTTTTACCGGCCCAAAAAGCATACAATGTTTGTGAAATATTTAAAATATTTTTTGGCAAGCCTAAATTTATTATATTTACAGGTGCATGGCCGTGGATATGCGAGGATATGGAGACTCGGAGAGGCCCGAAACTGTTTCGGCGTATAAGATAGAGATCCTCGTTGAAGATATAAGAGATCTCGTACGTCAATTAGGTGGGGATTGAGCGCTTGGTGAAAAGTAGAGACTGCTTTGCGCATCGACTATTTTTGTACTTAGCTGTTTAAAGTCGAGCTGTAGTGTTTTATATACGTACCTAAGTCAATGTACCTATAGCAAAAGGTATAAAATTGACACCTGTTTTGCGCTGCGATGCGTGTCGTATTCTATATTTATAAAAGGAAATTGCATATGATTATTCACTGAGAGAGATGGGACAAACTTTCTTATTTTACGAAGAAAAGTCACTCACTCGAGTTTTAAACACAAAATACTTGAACTATTAAGCTGAAATTCCTCAATTAAATTAAATTAGTTAATAGTTAGGAGATATCAGCTAAGAACGAATTTCTACATAAAATATAAAAAAGTAGGTATACCACTTAACCATTAGCTTTACTCCTAAGGTAGTAAAATTTTTCTATGTGGCACACTTACTTATATACTGGATATACTAAATCTATTCTGTACGTACATTACTTTAATACACACACATATCTAAGCTAAATCACAGAATTAGTAAAAGTACTACGTAGCTATTTTGCAAAATAACCTCTACCATGCATGGGTGGTGAAAAAAGAGTGGCGTTTTTAAAATAGATATTTCGAGAGGATCATAATTACATAGTTGGATAAATACTTTACCTACTTACATTGTATTTTACATAATTTTGTTTTTGTTTTTTGATTGCAGGTCGTGAAAATTGTATCCTTGTAGCCCATGACTGGGGTGGCGTTGTAGCTTGCAAGTTCCGTGAGATATACCCCAAGGTATTGAGTGCGGTCATAATAATAGCCAGCATGTCATTAGAGAGCTTCACATATAGCATATTTAATGACAGTAAGCAGAAAAAAATGTCCTGGTAAGTTACAGATTTCCTTGGTTTATATTGGGTTCGGAAGCGTTCGCGTGACACCACATCCATACACAATAATCGGATTTATTATATGTGTAATGAATCTATGACGGTAACTACTTGCCATTCAATACCTAGGCATAGAACTTTTGCCCGCTCAATTTTTAAAAATAGTTATCTGTTTAAAGGTTTTACACCAAAACCATACATTTAAATAGAACTTATTGTAGGTATATGTTAATGAGTAGATCTCGAATGTAGTCTTTTTATTTAACCACAACCTTGCGAAGTAGTCTTCGAGCAAGGAAGTAGAATCAAGTAAAAAACCAGACGACCACAAATGGAACATTAAGAAATTAAACCAGACTCTACCTTAGAAACTTAAACGTAGAAAAGACATCAACGAGTTTATTTTATTGAGAGTGAGTATACATACATACTTGTGTTGTGTTGTTTACTGACTAGGCAATCGCTTGATCCATTTTTTCATACTTACCATTAAGTAGGCAACAGGTTTACAGGATGGAAAGCGGTTACCGCAGCCTACTAAACCACTCAAAACCGGTCTAGATGAAATTTCGTATGAGGATAGTTTAAAATCCTAGAAATGTTATTAGCCTACGTTTTAGTGCAATATAATAAAGTACCACGAAAACACTAAGCCGCGGTAAACCGCTTAATAACATATTCAAGAAAAAGATAAATGCTAATCCATTTCTCTGTTTAATTTATTACTTGTTCTTCTTGGCAGAGGCACTGCTTCGCTCTTATAGTGACATGCGGCATTTTTACCGTTTTAGCTGGGATGCTTGCTTGTATGCCTATATCACTACATCACTACATAGTATAAAACAAAGTCGCTTTCTCTGTCCCTATGCCCCTTTGTATGCTTAAATCTTTAAAACTACGCAACGGATTTTGATGCGGTTTTTTTAATGGATAGAGTGATTCAAGAGGAAGGTTTTATGCCCATGCGAAGCCGGGGCGGGTCGCTAGTATATTAAAAAGCTCAATTAGCATTTGTCTTCTTAGCAGGGAATAATGTAAAAAACCTTAGTGCCATGTACAGTGGTACACAAAAAAATATATCACCTAACCCTTCTAACGCCTAAGATATTAGGTGTACTTGCTTTTCTATGTTGCCTATTGTACCTCAAATGACATGAGTACTTATTTATTTTTAGGTACGTCTTCTTCTTTCAAATGCCGGCGATACCTGAGCAATTTCTAGAGATGAACCACCTCCAGATATTCGACAGATTAATGAAGGTTCCTGGAAAAGATACCGTCACCGCTGAAGATTTAGAAGCGTATAAATATTGGTTTGGGAAACAATGTAAGTGTCATTACCTAGTTGTAACTTTAATCTTTTATTAGTTCCGAAACTCTGGTTCTTTAAAGTGTTTAGTTGAGTTGTGAAATAAACTTAAATTAATAGCTTTAGGCCTGGTTTAATATTGTGTGTGAATGTGTAAGTATATTCTACATAGTGCATCAACTGGTAGCATACTATTAAGTTTTAGCTATACTTTTGGCCTAGGACCACCACTAAACCGAAACAACAATGCAAGCGACTGCTGTTTGACGGTAGGAATAAGTGATTATTATCTTTGCTATATTAAATTATTTTTTTCACAGTCGCCTTCACGCCACCAATCAACTATTACCGGGCCAACTTCAGATTTGATGTGACGGAGCCACAGAAGCGATTCACTGAAAATGTTCCTATGCTCGTAGCCCGCGCTGCACGGGATCATGCTATCGGACCAAGCCCACTGGAGTACATGAAACAGGTCTACCAGCATATGGAGACGGCGGTCATCGACGGCTGTGGCCACTTCGTGCAGCAAGAAGAACCGACTAAAGTTAACACACTAATAAGAGAATTTCTTGCTAAACATAAGCTATAATTCAACGAAAAATCATCTCTACAATGATATGTTTTAAACGCAGCCGCTAGCGTTTAAGTACGTCAGCGATTTTGTCGCTGTATGTCGATTCTGCAAAGCGCTTTTGACGCATTGTACTAACCTTACTAAGAAATTAAATATGTACCTATCGTAGTATTCGTAGTGGCTAGCGTCTGCGTTTATAAAATGTCATGCTCATGGTTGATGCATGTAGACAGTGTCGGGTTAGGTTAGTATCCAAAAACATCAATAAATATGGGTGGCATATGAGCATATCAGCCACCACCTAAATTGGATTCTTAAGCAAAATGTAAGCAAGACTAGTCATTCTTGGTAGAAAATTATTTGGACTTACTTGCGTATTATTAATTAGACTGATGTATATTGTGCAAAATGTCTAATGTCTAAGGATTAGTTAACATAATACATTTGCGTCTTTTACCAAAATTAAAATTTCTTCGATTTTGTTATCTGGGTTACCATTAATTAGTAATAGGTTAATAATACAAAAATATAAAAAATAAACTATAAAGTTGTTTTGTTGTATCTCATCAAATAAAACCGGAGGTTTGCCGGAGGCAAGCGTCGAAGAATAACACCTACTTAGGATTTATATATCATGTTAGTGTGGGTGTAGTATGCGTATGAGGCGACTAAGAAATAGAAGTCTCAATTTACTTGTTAGTACCTTCCTACCTCTAACCGACTGGTAGCGCATTCCACCAACATTTCTAAGGAAGGTTGACGTCAGGCAATAAAAAATATGCTGACTAATAAATGTTTTACCTCTTACTTAGAATAGGGGCGGAAAGACAATTTTAGAAGATCCCCAGCATATCCATTTCTTCTCCTAAAATTTTCTGTCCGAATTTTAAATATTATTTATTTATTTATTTATTGAAACTTTATTGTACAAAATACAGTTGTATAGCACAATAGGCGAACTTAATGCTAAAATTATTATGGACCATAATTTATTTATTCATTTATATAACTTTATTGTACCACAAGTAAAATACTTTTACAATTGGCAGACTAGCATA
The DNA here is from genome assembly GCA_947044815.1 of Apomyelois bistriatella. Taxonomy (NCBI): domain Eukaryota; kingdom Metazoa; phylum Arthropoda; class Insecta; order Lepidoptera; family Pyralidae; genus Apomyelois; species Apomyelois bistriatella. Next base: position 9,976,687 of record OX345693.1, read on the forward strand.
CTCTCCCAGTCAACCATTAAGAAAAAGAGAAAAGTTTAATATATTTAAAGCAAAAAAGTTATAGCACTGTATTTCGGGATTACAACTTTCGGGCGCGTGATATTATGTGGTATTATCTATTAGGATAGGACTAAGCATCATTCGGACATATGATTATTAAGTTTAAGTAGGTATGAAAAAAAATATTATGATATCTTAATAATTTAAGATATTTTATGGATAAAAAATTTAGGAGTCGAAATAGAGAACCAGTCAAAGATAGAATTAACACTACCGCAGTAACTTACTATTATTTATTCTGTGCCCCCAACCGAGATAACAACGGGATAGCGCTTAGATGTTTTTTTTGTTGTGGCATTAATATCCACAAAATGGCAATCAAACTTATAGCTTTGCCAGTATCAAGTTTTATTTGAATGTTTTTTTTTTGATATGGATATAATCCACAATTTGGCAATCAAACATCTTCAACTTCTTCATTTGGTCAAGTCACTAGTCAGTCATGTCTAGTCAAGTTAGTCAATTCAGGTGGCCTACTATCATCTCATTTCGAATCGCGCGCGGCGAGGCAATTTTTTTTTAAATCTACTTACTGGATCTTGCATGGTTTTCAAGATCAAGATCAAGATCCAGTGAGTAAGCGAGACATCGCAATACATGATGTAAGGCATTGTAGGCGACATCTCCTTTACTCACTGGATCTTGCATGGTTTTAAGAGACGGTAGTAATAAAAAGGGCAGCGGTCAAAGAATTTGGAAATCGCGCGCGGAGGCAACTTTTTTTTATCTATGGCAGTGGTGGAAGAATTTCACTGAGTTTTTGGAGGGAAAGTAAACTGTCGCTATTTCCGCGCTGTATTTAATTTCCAAAACTTAAGTTTTATCGAGTATTTGTGCTTAATATTGGTGGATTATTATTCGCAGTGTTCGTGAACAAGCGTGAGTGTTGGGAAGTGATACAGTGTCGATTACGTGACTTTTTATCTTTGTCACCAAAATCTCCATGATATAGCTAAGTGAAATTTTTCCACCGCTTCACTTAGCTATGTGACTGACTCACTTGACTAGACTACTGACTTGACTTTTTGACTTGACTTGACTAAAGTAGGACTGAAGAAGATTAATAAAATGAAGAAAGGCCTTAAAGGACTAGTTTCCATGGCCGTAAAAAGTATTATATAAGAATTTCACTAAGCATAATGTTGGAGGTTTTGGTGTGGTGACAAGGCTAAAGCCACTGTCCTCTCTTGACTGTGCTTAAACGACATGCCACTTCCCAACACACGCTTATTCACGAACACTTTAACCCATAATCATCCTCCATTATTATGCACAAACACTCGAAAACATAAATGCATAGATTAAAAAAAAAATTGCGTTAGAGCCGCGCGCGAAATTCGTAGTTCTATCCATAAATGGAAAATAAATACAACACCGAAAAATTGTTTCCCGCTAAAAATCCAGTCCAATTCATTGATTACTCACTGAATTGGACTAGATTTTTGGCGAGACAGCGCAATACAAGATGTAAGGCGACATCTCCCTCACTCAATCGTTCTTGCATGGTTTTAAGAGATGGTGGTAAGCCAACAGTTTAGTATAGGATCACGTTAGGTAGGGTAGGATACAGTAGGGTTACCATACCACCAACCAACCAGGCGGAAACGAGTGAGTTAGCGAGATGGCTCGTTTTGGGCTTGTTTAAATAGTTCATGGTAACCAGCAAACACCATCACATCGTCCCTCAGATAAATTAATACGTCCACATCGTATATATCCGTCGTTTCAGCGAACAGAGGAGTGGACTAGGCGGACGGGCGGACATACATAACGGTACGAACTACGAACCTCTATACTCTTTGCCTCTATATTCTACTACACAGCCAGCCAGCAGCAGCTATTCAAGGTCATGTACTATAATCTGGCTAAAAGTAATATTAATTTACATTGTATTGCTATTTCTGTCTAACATCTACAAAAATGTAAAAGGGAGATGAGAAAGGTATATATTTTTGCAGTCATGCGTATTTTGAATAGTTACGCATCGTTGGAATGAAAGCTAATGGCCGCCGATCTCTAATCACGAACAGCTGATGTGCTGATGTGCGTCGTTCTGGTTTTCAATTATATTTTGTTTTGTTTGATTTACTGCATCTAATCATTTAAATGATACGCAATACAACTTGCTATTTTTTGTGGAAAACAGGGTTTGTGTGAACAACTCAACAAAAGTAGTATAAACTGTAGGTTTGTGTGTTTTCTACATTACTGCCTTTTCCAGATGTCACTGACCATTCAACAAATTATTTTGGATGCAAAAAGACTCGCAGGCCGCCTTAAAGATCGAGAAACCGAAGCGGATGCTCTATTGACTGAAACACAAACGGCTTATCGTCAAATCCATACCATGAAACAGGTAATTTTAACACCAAGTTTTAAGGCAGATGTGTAATGATGCTTCGACCTAGGCCTCCTAAATAGATTTACATTATTCATGAGACAAACAAGAACTTGTTAAATGTTTCTTTGTGCTGCATGCGATTACATTTTAGTAGGTAATTCGTTCCAGTTAGGTAAATCTAAATGATTTACCTACTTCAAGAGAGACAGATATTGTACATAGGATAGTGCCAAGCTGCCTGCAGCCATCTGGCATAGCAAGCTAAACTATGCCTTCTGATTGACAAAACAATGCAAGTCAACAAAAACACAAAGTCGGCTTACAAAATTTATATTTCTACAGAATTACTTGGTTCAATCTTTGGTAAAATATGACAGCTTGGTTGCATTAGTTATTTTGTTTTTAAATTCAGACATGAGTGTTCTGTTGACTATATTTCAGTACAAAGAGGAAGTGGACACTCTAAATGAAGCTTCCCGGGAGAGACCACGTGGAGCTCTGATTGCCAGCATAGAAAGAGAATCTCGGCTAATGAGAGATGTTCAGAGGGAGAATGGTGAACTTCGAGCTGCACTGGAGGATCACAGGCGTGCACTTGAGCTCATAATGTCTAAGTACAGACAGCACACAGAGAAGAGGATATGGGAGTCACGAATAGACTTCACAGCTGCTATCAATGAGAAACAACAAGAGGTGTGTATTTTACTTTTAAAATATGTACCTGTAAATTTATATTCATAGAAGAAGATGATGATGTATAATGATATAGTACAAGCTCTTAAAGATTCTTCCATATTGGGGCGTGAAAATAACAAACCTAGAAAAAAGACTATAGCGGGCTGGGACAAACATGTTGCCGAGGCTCACCGGATGGCCAGGCTGAAATTCCAGATTTGGGACTTGCAGGGTAAACCTGCAACCGGTATCGCGTTTTCGGAAATGTGTGAGGCTAGGAAAATATTTAGATCTCGTTTAAAATGGTGTCAAAATCATGAGACCCAGATTAAAATGGATATTCTGGCCTCACATCACTCCAATAATGACTTCCGCTCCTTTTGGAAACATACCAACAGGTTGCAATGTAAGCCGGGTCAGCCTGTGAGCGTCGGCGGTGTGACCGAGCCGACGACTATTGCTAATCTGTTCGTCGATCACTTCACTGTAAAGTCGCCTCTCGGGCCATCTCAGGCGACGCTAAATGTTGAGCCCGATGTGGATAGGAGAGTTTCCTTCTCAGCCAAAGACATAGCTACCGTTATAAAATCTATGTCTAGAGGTAAGTCTCCAGGCCACGACGGGCTCAGTATTGAGCACCTTAAGTCTGCTGGCCCGCACCTTCCAAGAGTTCTGTTTTTGCTCTTTAATATATGTGTGGGTCACGGTTACATGCCGGCCGACATGATGAGTACAATAGTCGTGCCAAGAGTCAAAAACAAAACGGGCGATCTTGCGGATAGAAAAAATTATAGACCCATTTCATTGGCAACTGTAATATCGAAAGTATTTGATAGTGTGCTTAATACACAGTTAAATAATTTTGTTAAACTGCATGACAATCAGTTTGGGTTTAAACCCAAATTGTCAACAGAAAGCGCGATACTGTGTCTTAAGCACACTGTCAATTATTATACGGAACGCAACACACCAGTCTTCGGGTGCTTCCTGGACCTATCGACGGCTTTTGACCTGGTTTCTTACGACATTCTATGGGAAAAACTTGAAAAGGCTAAGTTACCTGTAGAACTTATAAATATTTTTAAGTATTGGTATGGGAACCAGGTCAATAGGGTGAGATGGGGAGGGGTGCTTTCTGAGTCATACAGGTTGGAGTGCGGGGTGAGGCAGGGGGGGTTATCCTCGCCTACGCTCTTCAATCTGTATGTGAATGAGCTGATAGAGGAGCTCAGCGGCGCCAGTGTCGGTTGTTGTATAGACGGTGTCTGCGTGAACAACATCAGCTACGCGGACGACATGGCGCTGCTGAGTGCGTCTATCTGTGGCCTGCGGACGTTGGTGACCAAATGCGAATCGTACGCACTCTCACACGGCTTGGCCTATAATGTTAAGAAGAGCCAAGTTATGGTCTTTGGGGCCGGGAGTAAAAAATATGACCGAATACCACCGGTTACACTAAATAACTGTGTATTACAAAGAGTATACACTTTTAAATACCTTGGTCATGTGTTGACTCCCGACCTCAAGGACGATAATGACATTGAGAGGGAACGGAGGGCGTTGTCAGTGAGAGCATGTATGCTGGCTCGCAGGTTTGCTCGCTGTTCACGAGAGGTTAAAATAACCTTATTCAGAGCTTTTTGTACATCGTTTTACACGTGCAGCCTGTGGGCTAGATACACTCAAAAAGCTTATAGCGCCCTTCGTGTACAGTACAACAACGCATTCAGGGTGCTGCTGGGGCTGCCACGCTTCTGTAGCGCGTCAGGGATGTTCGCGGAAGCCCGAGTGGATTGCTTCTACGCAACCATGAGGAAGAGATGCGCGTCAGTGGTACGCAGGGTGCGGGGGAGCGGCAACAGCATCCTGAATATGATCGCGAGAAGACTGGACAGCCTCCATGTTAACCATTGCTGTGCCATAGCTGGGGGGATGGTGCAGAAATGGCCTTTTTAATAAATAAATGTTTCTCGTTGTTTTATACTAACCTTAGACATAAGTTTTTACTAACATAATGAGTCACTGTTACTTACTTAAATAAATAAATTAATTCATTCATTCATTCAAATTCATAAAAATAAAATAGCAGCTGGAATATGTTTACCAAACAACTTTTATTTCCATTTTTATTAATCTTTTTGCTTTCACTTTTCTGTAGATCAGCAGTGGTATTTAGGCTGTTAGATTTAGATGTTACATAAAAATATGTGTGAATGATATTCTTTAACACCTGATCGACTTTTTATTTGATTCTTTACACCTTACCTTGGGTAAAATCCACCAGAATAAAACTATTTAAGGATACCAGAAAGAGATGGTAATTTAATATTTATGTGATAGCTTGGATGTTTGCCACCTAATCACACTTCAGCTATTGAGCAGATTTTTTATTTAGATAAAATTTGTTATGCAATTGGCGATTGAGTAAGGACATATATGATACTTTACTGTGTTTTTAATATAACAGTTTAATATAACAGTGTACCACACAGTATTCAATCATTATTTTCCTAGATTCAAAATTTCATCTTAACTTGTTGGCTCTTAGAATCCAAACAATTTTGTGTTCAAAGCAATCGAAAACATTAATAAAGGGGTATTGTATAATTTTTTTCAGTTAATTCGTCAACAAGCTGAAAGGATCAATGAGATGACTAGTGTTATGTACAAAGCTGCCAATATGGATGAAAATGGGGATTCTCGGAAAGAAGAAGAACTTTACCAAAGGCTTATTACAGAAAATAAGGTATAGAAATACACTACAAAAATTAATGGTCAGAAAAGATTTGACTTATGTCTTTCGAGATTATAATGATTATCAAATTCGTCGAAAACTGGGCATAAATCCAATCAAGGATCATGTGAAAAGAAGGATGTTGGTTATTCTACAATGTTTATGTGGGTAATTTCTCCTGGGCGAAGAGAGTGGAATATACCTTCCAATTGATTAAACCAGCACGAATAGAGGAGGCATGTTTTAGTAATTTTGTGATGTTAATTGTGTGCACCTGCATAAAGCTTGCTAAAAAGACAAATTAGTAAAAAAACTCAATATTGAAATCGATAAAATGTACTAACACTTTTTGTTTATTACTAGTTTCCATTTTCTTCACTCGACTGATAGTACATAGTGTAGTAGTACAGTAGATATAGTGAAGTAAACCATATTTACTGACTAGCTGTTCCCCGCGGCTTCGCCCGGTTTATTCCCGGTCGTCCCCACCATGTTGTCCCCACTGGGGACGAGTGGGAAAAAAAAAGTTTCGTTCATCCCCAGTGGTGACGATTGGCACTTTTTATTTCCCACTCGTTCCGCTATAGACCGAGAGTCAAAATACAAGAGGGTCTTAATAAGAGATTTCACGGTTTGTTAAAATGCTTAAATAACGCTTTTCTAAGCAAGACTGTCAATGGTTTTGATTGAAAGCAACTAAAAAACCGAGGTAATTAGGACAGTATTAACGAATTTACAATAATATTGAATTATTGTACAATGATGTTGACAATGTTTAGATAATTAGTTTACTTCTAAAATGTTTATTTTTTTAAAATCATTTAAAGTGATAATTTTGTGATCAGTCATGATTTTTTATACAGACCTTATTACATTTTTCAAAAACTGAAATAACAATAACTGTAAATAGGTTGATTATCTGTGATACATAATTTTTCCAATTATAATTATGGTAGTTAAATATTTTTAATTTGTTGATTATCTGTTATACATAATAAGTATGGTACATAAATAATTTTAATTTGTTGATTATTTGTGACACGCTTCATAGATCTGCGAGAATTGTCACCTAATAAATAAGTTGATTATCTGTGATACGCAGTTTAAAACTGTAAGAATTATTGTAAATAGGTTGATTATCTGTGATACGCACTGCAAGAATTATTGTAAATTCGTTAATACTGTCCTAATTACCTCGGTTTTTTAGTTGCTTTCAATCAAAACCATTGACAGTCTTGCTTAGAAAAGCGTAATTTAAGCATTTTAACAAACCGTGAAATCTCTTATTGAAACCCTCTTGTATTTTGACTCTCGGTCTATAGCGGAACGAGTAGGAAATAAAAAGTGCCAATCGTCACCACTGGGGACGAACGAAACTTTTTTTTCCCACTCGTCCCCAGTGGGGACGACATGGTGGGGACGACCGGGAATAAACCCTTCGCCCCGCGTGGCGGTTTTACCGCGCCCAAAATTAGCCTATGTTTGACCTCAGGTCGTTAACTACATCCCTACCAAATTTCATCACAATTGGTCCAGCAGTTTAGCCGTGAAGAGGTGACAGACAGACAGACATTCGCATTTATAATATTAGTATGGAAGTATGGATATGGAAGTATGGATTATATTCTACTGATTGATACTAGTCATGCTGTGATTATTATTTGAGAGTTCCTCCCACACAACTAACATGAAGTAAAATAATTATCTCAGGTAAATCTTACAACTCGTCATTGTGGTTGTCAAAATCGTGTTCTAAGATCAGATTGTAAGTTAGAGTGCAGTTTGATGTTTGATTACTGTTATAAAACGGTTGTAATATGATGACTTTCTGCAGTCCAGTGGCTGAAGTCCGACTTCACCCATGATTTTCAGAATGACCAGTTATAAGCAACCTGCATTCAAGGATCGCCTGCGATTTTCATGTCTTGTTATTTAATGTATACCATTATTTGCAGGGTCTGAGGGAGATGTTGGACCTATCGAAGCAGTACGGGTCAGATCGTGCGTGGGCGCCTCCCACGCAGGACAAGGACGTGCAGACGGACGACGGGCCGCCGCTGCCGACCGCGTGACGGCCCGCGCCAGACACCAACGCAGCCCGCCGGCTCAGCTAGACCGCATCGAGACCACTACACTTGCAGATCAGATCTATTTTTGAAATCTAACTCGCTCATTTTTGGTGAGTCTAATGATATTCATTCCTTTTTCAAACGATTTTCATTCGACAAAACCTGTGAACGGCAAATGGTTTTTAGTGAGACTCAGATTTCAAAAATAGCATCCCTGCACTTTCCTATAATACCACTTGCCTGCCCGGCTATAGATGTTGTATGATATTGGTTAAAGAACAGCGGTATTGGCACTCAGTATACTGGTTTCAACTCCAGCTAAGTTTTTACAGTGTATTCAGTGGATGATATTTGGCACTTTTCAAAGAAATCTTCATTGAAATACGAGAAATTATTTTCGACAAGCAGTCCTGTACGTGGTTTACTGAATTTGTGTAGTAAAATTCACTATAAACTTTAGAAAGTGGTTGTACTTCACGTACTGAATAAAAATAATTAAGCTGGTGTTTAAAAAAATCACATGTATAACTAAACTAACAGGTTTAAGGTTGGTTTATTAGTCATATTTCAAAAGCAATACATGCCAATGAGACTGTTCTATAAAGCATATAGCTTATACATACAAATTGTACAATATCTATGGCAGAGTAATGTAACTACTGTTAATTGCAGATTTTGGATGTTAGGTCTTTTGACAGATTGTATCTTTCATAGTCTCACCTACAGTGTGACATAAATACGGCGAACATTAGCTGTAAAAATAACTTCTACAGATTGGTTATATTTGATGTTGAATATAATTATCATATAAATTCACATGTATTTATTGTTAACCAAGCATCATTCTTATAATGTCATTGAGTTTTGAGTGCATTAAATCGCTCAATATGACAGAAACTGTGATCTTTAGTATTGCTGTTGAGTTAACAAATTGCATTTTTTCTATTGCAAAAAGCAATTCACTACAAAAACACTAATCACAAAGCAACTCTACATTGACAATTTTATTTAATAAATTATACTTAATAATATTTGATACATAAGAATAAAAATTGCCTGTATTGTTGTAGTATCTCTTGAATCATTTACACTTCGCACATATGCATATGAAACTTCATTACTTTAAAAATAAATTAAAATACTCGATAATAATATGTACCACAATGTATCCTAGGAAATTACTTCTTTAGATTACTCGAAGGTTTAGACTAAAGTTATTGTTATTTTGTAAGAGCAGTACTTTTACTGATCTGTCATAGAATAATTTAACGAACAGAAGCTGAAGCATGATAGTTTTGCTACCCCAACACATCAAGTATACTAGTCAATTTACAATAACAATGGTATTTTACAATAAAAAATTCTATGTTACTTATGATAATATTTCATCTCATGTTGGACAGTAGTTGAAATTAGCATATACATTCATAGTTAACATTAAATAGCGATCAGAACAATAGTGCTAGAAATTAAATAAATATTACGTATAAAATTAAATATGGAATATTTTTTCATGTGACGAGGAATTTAGCTTTGAATGTTAGACACTCGTAAAAGTAGTATGATAACATGTAGAAAAACTTTGTAGTGAATTTCGTAAACATATACATAACATGCCAATGGCGTGCAAGCAATATACCACGAACTGTTACGAATAAGGTGATCTATTGTTAAAAATTTATAATAAATGTTTGGTGTATTAGAAACTTCAGAAAAAACCGTCCTTGTCCTGTACGACGCTGACACTTACACGGGTAACGCTAATATGTACAGTGTGTCACATAGAAAAGTATACTTTCTCAGTTGTAAGTGTAAGGGCAAAGTGGTATAATTTTCTATGTGGCTCATTCTAGTAAATATGCAAAAATCACATATTGTAATACCAAATAATTGTATGTATGCAGCACAGGAAAATTAATACATTGTTTAATAAATCTGCACCTAAATTTTTGGTTAAAAAGACAAGATTAAATTTAAATTATCTTTTATTTGATTAAAAATAAATAGTTATATTAGTTTTATTTTGGATTTAAGGTAATATACGATTTTGTTAGATTTAAATTTTGTGGTTAATGTGTATTTCATAAAAAAAAGAACAGCCTGGGACATCGATTGAGATCGTTATTTTGTACAACAAAGCAGTTTATATAGCTTGGTTGCTGTTTATTTCACTTTGTAACTGGGTGAAACAGTGAAACCTTTAGTGTCCTCCCTCACCTCACCTTGCAATCATATCACCTTAGTAACTTCACCCAGGTTAATGATTAGACATTAGCGGAGTTCTTTGTTATCATTGGAATTAATTCACCCATGTATTTAAAATTTTGTGGACTTTAATCACATACATAAATACATAATTTTAACGTTAATTAGGCACGTAAGAAAAGACCACAGTGTTAATCATGCTAATGATCATTCACCATCATCATCAGTCGCATCATCACACTTGCATGAAATTACCAAGGGGTGATATAATTCCAAGGTGAAATGGAACACCAAATTTTTCACCTAGATGAACATAGTGGAATAAATCTTAATTGCCAGTCCACTACTCCGCGCTCAAGAGATTTCGGTATAATGATGACATTTTTTTTTGTGTGCGTCTCTATTATACGCTCTTTGCTTTGGGGAACATCTAAGAATCGATGATTTAAGTTAAAATGTTTGAAACATGCACAAATGAATATTTGAAATAGATAAAACAGTTCGGCTGATCGCATGTACCTAGTGATAAAATTATTGAAGCAATCTAATAAATAAATTAGTAAAGTTATGGATTTACATTTAAAGTTGTTGAAATCTTAATTGTATTAAGTCAGTTAATTTATTAGTATTGTAATTTATATTAACCACTTGCGGCTCCAAAATTATAGGTATATACTATATCCAACGTAAGATATATTTACCTCAGTAAATAATAATAAAGCTTGTGTGGGGTCTTAAAGCTAAAAAGCAAATTGTAGTAAATTGGATAACTAGATTAAATTCCTATGTTAGTCTGTAATCTAATAAACATTAATTATTACATGAAAACATTACGAGACGCTCCAAGCGTGTAATGTTAAAAATTCACATGCTATTTTGTAGTTTGCTACAATTTTATCAAATTATATCTATAACTTTCGTTCAGCAACATCATAGACGAAATATCTAAATTTTCTTTGGCAGTATAATTATTGTATAGTTTTCGGTTTTTTGGACAATCCAATCTAAATTATTTTTTATACTAAATTGATCATAGGACTGTTGAGATTAGTTTTTAGAGGAAACAATGATAGGAAATATGAAATAATTAAGTTTTTTCTGCTGTAGAATGACACTGGTAGCAAATGATAAATGTATGTTTAAAATGTAATTGATAAAAATATATACAATACAACAAAATTATGAATTCTTTTCTTTATTCAAAAACCCATGCAATTTTAGATTTTAAGTGTTTTTTAATTTTTCACTTATGCCTTTGCTTGACCCGTTTTCGCCCTCTGGCTATGAAACAGAATCATTCTCTCACTAGTTTTATATACAATTAGTTGGAAGGAACTAGTGAAAACTTATTTCTTACTAGTTCCATTGCCTACATAGTTCTCACTAGTTCCATAGAACTGCCGGTGGGACTGGTGTGGAGCTACATAAGATCTCCCTTTACGTCAGAAGTACTTTTTTACCCAGTTGTCCCCACTGGTTTGATCAGAAGGGAACAGTTGGGACAATTTGTCACCCAGAGGGGACTACTGGGAATAATCGGCTATGAACATGCACACTTTGCTAGGCTATTGACCTCCTTGTCAGAAGTACTATTGATCAGATGGTTATTGTTTGAGACTGACAAACTTTTAGATTACAAAGTCAAAGAAGTATTCGAGAACTGTAAACAAAAATTAGTAAACCATTTGCACTGATCATTTTAGTTGAGAGGAAGACACTGAATGGATCCCTTTCTTAATTTTTCAGCTCCCGAGGGTATAATAGATCCTATAATGTTATGGTGGTCTCATTGTGGATCTCTGAACAAATATGCCTTGTATGTTCTAAGTATATTGATTAGTTGATTTGTTGCCCATTTGACCTGTTGATATTTGAAACCATTTGTGTTGTACATCAATGGTTTTTTGATTGATATATTAAATTATCAATACAATAAAAATATCAAAACTGATTATTATTATTTATTGTTGATATTTTTTATGTTGACATTAAGTATCCCACCCAGAAAGCTAATTATGTTTTGGAATAAAAGTCAATTTCAAATAGAGATTTTAATTTGTCATTCTTACCACCTTACACACACATTCTTATAAAGTAGGTACATCTTATTTACAGGAATGACCAGGATCATACCCTGGTTTGGGTGTACTCTGTAGGGAACTTAAAGGAGTGTTGTCCAATAGCCTCGATGTTGGGCAGCAGGCCTGCATTGGGGATGATGTTCCATGACAATGTTAGTGTCACATTGTTGTGTGCTCTGAAAAGAAATATTTGACATTTATTGCATCAAATTATTATTTATTTACCAAATTCATGTAAACAGAAAAGATAGAATGAGAACATTAAAAGTACTGCTTGTCCTTGTTTTACTTTTGTTTAATTTAATATTAATTTGTTACAAGAGCTGGGTCATCATGGACCAATAGCCTGTACATATGTGGCCTCATTTATCTTATTTCTTAATATATTAAATCATAGTCTTTTTTATCATCATTGTTTTAATAAGTTATAACAGTAGCATTAGCCATAATAAAGCCCGGGTGGGGCATGCTTATTTTGCATTATTTTTATGATAGGCTGCCCATTGTCAACTAACCTAAATGCTGTCATTGGTAAATCTGTTTCAAGCCTGACAGACATTCAATTAAATTTAGGTTTCTGTTATTGCCTTAGTCACAAAATACCCATAATAATTTTAAATCATTCTCACTAGTTCTATTGGCAATTTTGACTGTACAAAGGGAAGATAATGTGTAAAATAATGTTTTCAATCAATTCCCACACAAAATTGTCACATAACAATAGTTTTTCTATTGTGTATAGATTCTGTGAGCCAACGGGTTTAGATATTAAGTTGTGGTATCTGGGTTCAGATATATGTATATCTGAGAATGCAAAAAGGAAAACACTATTTATGTATGATTATAATAAGAGAGAATTCCCACTTACTATTATAATAACAAAACTAAAATAATTGTAATAAAATACAAAATCTACTCACTTCAAGCCATTGCCATCATCCCAGAAGTAGTATTTAGTGTTCATGTTTTTAAAATCTAATAAAGCATTTTCTCCTCTCAGGATAATTTTGTCCCAAAGTACCACTTGATTTAACTCGTTATTGGGGGTGATATATTCGGCTGTTAGATAGAGGAATAACTGCTTTACGTTCCAGTTGAAGAGGTGAGACAAATCAGTCTTCAGATCAAAAGTAAGAAATCCTAGATCATTTTTCTCTCGCGATGCTCCGTAATCTGGTACATTTTTACTGAAACATAAGGTACCTAGTTAGTGTTGATATTTAAGAAAGCCAGTGTTAATTCCATACGTAGATAAACCAACTTACACGACTACTTTTACTGTATTCATTTGTGCCGGAGTCCTGTAGTCCACAGTTAACGTGGACAGAAAACACAGGAACGTTAAACATGCTAGTACACTTAAAGTGTACGTTAATATAGCATTTCCTCTGGTTAATACGGAGTACATTTTTTTCCGATTTATTTAAACATGTAAATTTTAAACTTCTTTCTAATTTATTGAATCCTTTTCCAGTTTATGATTTTGATTTTGTTTGACGATTTGGCACTTGTCATGTTGTGTTGTCATGTCATCACTTTATGTCATTTTAGTGTTACCACTAAAAGTACATGAAAATAAATCTTGTTTTTACTCATTTGCGCGCAACTGTCAAACAAGTACATTAGACATAGACAAGTCTACGTGATTGCTCGTTTGTGTACGCGTTATGGTTATGGGCGCTTACTATGACAGGTTGTAGCAATAAAAAAACGAGTTAGTAAGCAAAGTAGCGCAATGAGGATAAGACGGCATTTTAATAAGTCAGTGATTTGTATTGAAATGCTCTCAAGACTCATCAATAAAAACATTTTTAACTAGGTATTTAATATATTATATTTGACCACAACTTAATAACATCTTTGTTTAAAATTAGAATGGTAGCACATACAAAAGTTAACATTGGCATGTAAGATGTTAGCTCCGCATTGTTGCAAGGTACGCCACCTGGTACGGAGCGACAGAAGCAGACCCTGGTGGCGAAGCTGCCATTCCTTTGCTGGAAACAACCCCTAGTAATGGCCTCTCCATTTGTATCCACGGCCCTCGTACACATGGATGTTGAATTTTCAGCTGCAACAGTAATGATTCAAATGTTTAAAATTCAAAAAAGAGATTTTATAACCATTATTTAGCTCTAACTAACGTCAACCCTCCTGAAGACCACTGGATACGACAGCACTATAATTACATATAATATGCTCTGGGTGTTAATTCCTATACTCGCCTTGTACGAAGGACGAGAGGGATTTAATCTTTTCTTAGCCGAAAACTACACGGCCTAGGTATAACAAGTAGTTACTTACTACTAAGCTCTCTCCCCTCTCTCTTTGTTTCTCAACTCTTCCCCGTATCATGCTAATGCTTCGTTTCTACTCATGTGGTCTTATTATTGGATATGAAATACCAAATTTAATTTCATAATCTGACTCAATCCTCTAATTCTTTGGTGGACACTAAATACATAATAGCAGAATAATTTGATATCAATATTGTCGGGAGACGTTACGTGTCACTGGTTAGGTTAGGTTAGAGTCAAGGGACTTATTGTTGGTGGAAATTAAGTACTGCCTTAGCAAGAAGAGCTTCATAGAGGAACGTCTTCTGCCGGATCAAATTTTAATATTTCTATTACCTTGTCCGTTGAAGTAATAAGTGTACGTAGCACACACGTCGTTATCTGCTAATATACAGGATGCTTCGTTTAGATGATTAGCCCAAATGTACGACACATCCGGCCAAGAGCCATCATCTGAAAATGTAGTTACATTGCTGATTTATTGGGTTTTAAACAATAACATTAAACTTAAAAAAGAACCCACGACACATTTTCTTTATAGTGGTGACGGTCGACTGATTTACCCCCCACATATTATTTGCAGACATTAGGTACCTATTTTTCCCCACTAACACCCCCAGGGGGGTTACTACCGTCTCTTAAAACCATGCAAAGTTCCAGTGAGTAAGCGAGACAGCGCGATACATGATGTAAGGCGACATCCCCCTTACTCACTGGATCTTGCATGGTTTTTAGAGATGGTGGTAAGCCACCAGAGCATTGTAACAGCTCAACCGATTTTAATTAAATATATTATTTTGTAATGTGCACGTAATGCGCTTTCATTTGAGACCCCACTCAAGTATATTTGCAGACATTTGGTTATTCTTCCCCACTTTCACCCCCACAACTTCTAAACGGCTCAACCGATTTTCATCGAACATGTCTAAGAACACTCGCCCGTAAGTCACCTTTAATACGAAAAAAACTATATTTAAATCGCTTTATCCGTTCGGGAGCTATGATGCCAGAGACAGACAGACAGACAGACAGACAGACACGCCAACTTTATAACAACCCTCTTTTTTCGAAGGGGGTTAAAAATCAATCATTTTACTGCTAAGCGTCTCTGCCGGTCAACTTTTGAAAAATTACAAATCCAACTAGATAATGTTATAAATATCTGTAGAATTAGGAACTCCGAGCTGTGTTATTCTTTGATCTTAGGTGTTTATATTAATATGATAATGATGTCAGTTTTAATTTATCTTAACTATGCTACAAATAATTAAATCTAGCGCAATTTTTAAGAATCAATCTAGTATGCTGGAACGTATCTATACTATTTTTAAAAGTCATAGGTACGGCTTGAAGTGAGTAGATTTTTAAATATTATTAACACATCGCGCCTGCACTGTTCTGCTTTTTTATTGCTAGATTATAATGGCCTGTGGGTCTAAAAACACCACTTTGAGCAATTCATCGAATCGAATTCATATTAGGAATTCCTTAGAAATTCTTTAGCAATTCCTATTTCTTTCAATTTTTTTGAAGAGGAATTGCAAAGTTTTGTTGGCCATTTTACAAAAAATAGAGGAATTGCTACAGCTAAGGAATTCTTAATATGAATCGATTCGATGAATTGCTCAAAGTGGCGTTTATAGACCCCCTGGTGATGAAAACCATAAACGCACATCGCTAGCAAGCCTGGTAGAGTCCTGGCAGGTGGCGTTCATACGTTTTCATAGTTGTGTTTTATCACTCAGCTCGGGGCTTGAGTGAGTATCATAAGCCAAAAAAGATATGCTAACATGAAACCACAAACACCTACAAGGCAAATCAAAGCCAAGTGGCATCCTGGTTAACATTTTTCAGAGCACCTCGAAGCATGAGTATCATATAAGTACATACATACATATAATCACGTCTTTATCCCTTACGGGGTAGACAGAGCCTAGAGCCATAAGACCTTAGGCCACGTTTAGCATAATGGTAGTTGAAACAGGAAATCAATAGTGATGGGTTGCTAGCCGCATCGCCTATGTCATGATTTCCCCATTCGGCGATTCCCTCAGACGACTTTTACGGCTTGCGCGGGAAGAGAAGCAACTGGTACATTCTATGTTTTTCTTTTCACCCAGACCAGCGTGGAAGCGTGAATACATAAGCTAATAAATATATGCTTACATGAAACCACAAGCGGCTGCCTACAAGGCACATCGCTGGCAAGCCTGGTGGCATCCTGACAGGTAGCGTTCATGAACACACTATCATTGTTGAATCGTGGTCCGAGCCACGTGTACTGGAAGCATCTGGATACGGCTGATTGGGCGGAAATTAGGATTGCACCTGCGATTTGAATTATTAATTGTTTAATCGACTGGGAAATCGAAAAGAGACACAGTTAAATTATTTGTTTTAGAAAAAAATATATTAATAAAAGTTGCTTACATTATAAGTATTTATTTGTTATAGGTACATATAGTTAAACAACAAAGCTTGATTAGACATTTTAGCTAAGTTTCTGCTATGCAATCTTTCAAAATCAGTATAATGGTATTTGATCCGAAGGCAACCAGTAATTAATATTAAGTAGGTACTCGAAATTCCGAAAATGTAATCATAAAAGAATACTTACACGATACTATCACAGATATAAATAGCACTAATCTCAATTGAGACATATTTGTTAGCACTGATTAATTAATATTCAAAACACTTTTAAAGCTGCACAGCATTGCCACACTTCTTCATTGTTTACTAAGAACTAAAATTATCAATAAATTTTTTATCATTTTCCGTGTGAATAGGTGTTTAGTAATTATCATTGATTAATATTTAAAATATTATAGGTACCGCTTTGTTGATACGGTGCGGCTTAGTGCAATGATTTGTTTGATTAGATTACGCCATTACGTATGTAGGTACAACCCGGCTTTAATTTTAATACAAAGTCGTATGCGAAATTGTCCCCCTTGTAATTCTCTAAACAAGTACAATTGCCAACTACTTACTTAATTTATCAGGAATTTTAAGCCTGGTCAAAATCATAAACCAACGCATCAGAATCTTCTCCCCATATATTACTATATCCTTACGGCAACGCAGAATCGCTTGACCCGTATTTATCTAAAGTAACGGTCTTTTCTAGGTACCTATTTAGTTCCTTAAAATCGATCTCCATATCTATTTTAATGGTTTGTGATTGTCATGGGTTTTAAGGATATAGGTACTGGTTACCAATCCAGCTGTATTCTAAGAAACAAAACCCAGTGTCCTCAATTTATTCTTGATAATAATGAAGATTCAATTATTTTTAACCGACTTCAAAAAAAGGTGGTGGTTTCTCAATTGAACCGCAAGAATATATAATTGCCTTAGATTAATACTTTTGAAATAGATCGTCTTTTCGGGTAAAATTGTTGCAAAGTTGCAAATAGGTAGACGCCTAAACCATAGAAAAGCAGAGGTAGTTCAAACTGGTAGACCAAATTTTATTATCAGTTAAACAAGGAAACTACTGAAGAAGCATCTATTTTCAAACTAGCAAGCTTTCTACATCACAGGCGGCTTGTCAAGTCCCGGTAGCAGGTGCTCGGTGCACACTCAAATGAAATTATTCGCCATTCGCCATCGGACGATAAGCCGATTTCGCCTAACCTCGTTCAATCAGAGTGTACCAGTGAGTCGGACCTGCACTCCGCAGATTTGTGGCCGCCCAGATACGTCGCATTTTTAAATTATGTGCGTTATATATTGCGGCGCTATGCTATCGCGGTTCGCTTTATTTTCTGATTCAATCGTGTTTACTCGTGCGTCATGTTTGTTTAGATACGAAAATTGTATCCTATTTATTTATTTTTTTGTTCGCTAAGGAGCATAGAGCCCACGTAAGATGAGCGTTAATACTGAATCTTAATCTCCTTAACATCGTGAGGATGCCATTCGCGAGGTTCCAACTTTAAATTGCCTATGTCTTGTACTTTTCTCTACACCACCTTTTGCACTGAGTTTGGTTATGGATACCTCGGTGAACACTAGCGCCACCATCATTTAAAAATAATTATTCACTGAAAACACAAGTTCAACAAAATCCGTGTTATGTAAATATGTAAGTATTCACCAAGGTCTCGTCTTAATCCGTCATACTTACTATAATATGTATAGCGTTTGGAAGAGCCGTTGCAGTTGCTACCTTCTGGGTAACCCTGTTTATACCGTCGACACGAAAATAATAATATCTGTTTTGTGTATTTTGAAGGGTTGTACTTATATTAAACTTGTTTAATATAAGTACAACTTGTTGTTTGAACTTATATTAATTTCTTTTAAAATATTTAATATTTTTTATCTCTATTATTATTACTGGGTTATCGTAAACTTGCCACATAGTTAATTCGTCACGTTTTTAAAACTCCATACATTCAAAGTTAATTCGTCACATGCATAAAAAAGTATTAGTTAACTCGTCACAGGTAGGTATGCGTTATAGTTAATTTGCCACAATTAGCAAAGTACCGACAGCAAGCAAAGTGATTTATTTATTTAGTGGTTTAAATCTACGCTAATATGAAAAATGCCGAAGAGTTTGTTTATTTGGTTTTATGACATGACGACAGGTTAGATTTACAAAAAAAAACCACTCTTGTAAAGATGAAGGTATGTACCATGGGCGGAACTGAAGCGGACAACAAGTTAAATACATTTATTTACTACAAATGTCTAAAGTATTCAACTACATACAGGGGTTTATTTATTTGAATTTAATGATGGCCAAATTATATAATTTAATTTTCTATATTACTCAATTTTATTTTTCTATTGTCATGTGATCTATGTATTGGAATGCAATGTATGAATTATTATTGAATAAATTAATGATCACTTGATCAATTCAAATAGGACATCATTTTTTTTTTAGCTGCAAAATGTTGATAGTTATCTTGAGTTCATTCATACCCTAGGAGGCTGTTGGTGCTTTTTAAATAATCCTTTATATGAGGATGAGAAAATTTACAATCAGACAGCTAGGTAGCACTCCTGCACATGCTTTTATCTCTCTCGCTCGCTGCAACTATCTCTTTCTAAATGTAACAACTAACCCTTTCGGTCAATGCATTCTTGTTATCAGTCCAGTGACTCACATGACCTTGCGAGAGGGTGGTGACGTGTTTTGCAAAATTACTGTGCAATTTTAAATGTTGTAATTTGTGCATCTTTGAAAAAATGGATAATCAGCCGGGAACAAGTACGGGAGGACATGGTGTAAGTATTTTTAAATTTAATTCTATACAAAAAAAAATATGTGCTATTTGTTTATTATTTTATCTCTCAAATGCTCTTATATAAAAGGAGTTCGATTTTAATAACAGTTATTAAACAATGATTTTATTTAATTTAACTTTAGATAGCCTATGGTTTTAAAACAAAATTAATACTTAACTGACCCCTCATTATTTTCACAGCAATGTCAATTTAATCAAGTGTTTATTTAATTGATTCTAGTAATTATAATCTGCAAGTTAAACTGCACTAGATCTAATACGAACTATTAATTATAATTAAATAAATATTTGAATAAAAGAGTCACATTTCTTATTTTATTTATTAGCAAAGGTACAGTTTAAAACTTTAGATATAATTTTAAATCATACCGTTTTATGCTGCTTGTCTTAACTAGACATGACGCATGACAAACTTTAAACAAAATGGCCGACGGCTCAGACGCCAGCGGTGGTGTGATTAATCATACATTGTGAAATTTGACATGTATTATGCTTATTGTTTTCTGTAGACAAACACAGTTACAAATTTCTATACTATACCCGTTTAGTTTTAAAGCATGTAGTAATTTTTATGGTGATTTTATAAAATGCTGACTATTTCCCGTGACTTCAATTGCGGCATTTATTTCCGTTGTTGTTAAGAGTAAAGAGTATTCTTATATTGAAAGAGTTATCAAATTCCGTCCAGTAGCTTTTTTTCCTCTTTATAGTATTAAGTATAGATAAATTTATGATACTATTTCAACACCTTTTCAGGTCACATTTACGAAAACTGAAAGGGGACGGAGAATGCTTGTGAGAGGTGGTTATATGTACACCTTTCATCGGGAAACTAAGCTTGGAACTGTTTGGAGATGTACGAATCGTGCATGCAGTGCAAGTATAAAAATTTCGGAGAATCATAGCGTTCGAGTTTTGCATGAAGCGGCTCATAAGTGTAAACCAAATGTAGTGAAAACAGAGATTATCAAGACAAAGAATCTTTGTAAAGAAGCAGCAGCAAACACCAGCACACCTATGCCTCAACTATTTGAAGAAGTTTTTCAACCAAAAAAAGACGCGGGTTACGATTTATTAAGTGCCTTACCGAAATTTAAACACTTTTCAAGATCACTTTATATCGTAAGGAATCGTGAATTAAACGTACCCAAAACACATTTTGCTAAATGTGAAGATGTAATAATCCCGTTCAAATATACAGATTGTTTTTTATTATTTGACGACGACAGTGATCCTGAGAACAGAATAATAGCTTTCTGTACTGAGACAGCTCGTGAAGCTGTAAGAAATATTCGAACATATTTTTCGGATGGAACTTTTTCAAGCTGCTGTAAACCATTTTATCAGCTTTACTGCATACATGGTGATGTGAGAAGTGACGAAAACTTTACAAACGTAGTTCCTCTCATATACGTTCTAATGCCTAATAAGCAAGAACGGTCTTATGAGCGACTTTTTATTGCTCTCAAGAAAAATTTGCCATATTGGAACCCGGTGACAATGATTGTCGATTTTGAAATTGCAGGAAAGAAGATTATGGAAGATGCGCCACAGAGTGAAACAGTAACAACATTTAATGATTATTTCGTATCCCAGTGGTTAGAAAATAAAAATATACAATTTATTTGGAATATACATGGTTCTCGTCATAGGACAATAAATCTCGCAGAAGCATGGCATAAGCGTTTGAACAATATGATGCCTCAAAAAAAACCTAGAATGCTTCAGTTTCTGGAAACACTCAAAAAGGAAGCTGATTATGTAGATACTAAAATAAAAAAATTGAATCTAGCCATACCATCAAACTTAAGAACGCGCAGGTCAATTGCATATGACAGGGAGTTAAAAACTCTTTTAGAAAATTATAATAACATGCCCCTGTCTGAATTTATATTGAAAATTTCTTATATGCAGCATTTTAAAGAAATGTAACATGGATGTAGTTAATTCTACATTTAAGATTTAAATTAATAATTTTAATGTATGATTTCAAAGGAAAACTAATGTTATAAACAAAAAGCAATATCTTTACTTTATATAATAAAAGTTCTTTTTACTATTGTTTTATTGTAGGTTGTTCTAATTTGTTACATAGATGTAGTTAATCCTATACTTAAGTTTTAAATTACGACTTTAATCTTTGATTTTAGGGGAAGGCAAGTGATGAATTATGACAAAAAATACTGTGATTTTATCTGTGATTCATTAAGTAGATATATTTTGTTTTTTTTTTATGTTATACACGTAAGGTATATCAATAAGGTAGGTAGGTAGTAGGTAGGTTGTGCATGTTACCTAGGCAAATCAGCCGCTTTCTATTTATAAAGAGAACTGTGATTTTTACAAATTGTTACATAATATTTTAAATAAAACAGCTGTAAATTTTGAGAACCTTCCTAGAAATTAACAGCAAATTTATTTTTGTTTGCTTCTTCTTTGGTTATATTTGTACGTAATATTTAAGTAAATCATTCAGATAGAACTGTGATTTTTGTAATAGATGTAGGTAAGGTTAATATCCCAAAACTGTGATGAAAGAAATAAATGTTGTTATTTAAATTTTTGTTTAATTTTCTTGCTGTCTGTACAAAAATAATCAGTGTGACGAATTTACTATACTAAATATTAGACTGTGACGAATTAACTATAAAAAAATAAAAGTGTGGCAAGTTTACGCATACTTTTTTTCGTGACGAATTAACTTTGTGGCAAGTTTACGATAACCCTATTACTGGGTTATCGTAAACTTGCCACATAGTTAATTCGTCACGTTTTTAAAACTCCATACATTCAAAGTTAATTCGTCACATGCATAAAAAAGTATTAGTTAACTCGTCACAGGTAGGTATGCGTTATAGTTAATTTGCCACAATTAGCAAAGTACCGACAGCAAGCAAAGTGATTTATTTATTTAGTGGTTTAAATCTACGCTAATATGAAAAATGCCGAAGAGTTTGTTTATTTGGTTTTATGACATGACGACAGGTTAGATTTACAAAAAAAAACCACTCTTGTAAAGATGAAGGTATGTACCATGGGCGGAACTGAAGCGGACAACAAGTTAAATACATTTATTTACTACAAATGTCTAAAGTATTCAACTACATACAGGGGTTTATTTATTTGAATTTAATGATGGCCAAATTATATAATTTAATTTTCTATATTACTCAATTTTATTTTTCTATTGTCATGTGATCTATGTATTGGAATGCAATGTATGAATTATTATTGAATAAATTAATGATCACTTGATCAATTCAAATAGGACATCATTTTTTTTTTAGCTGCAAAATGTTGATAGTTATCTTGAGTTCATTCATACCCTAGGAGGCTGTTGGTGCTTTTTAAATAATCCTTTATATGAGGATGAGAAAATTTACAATCAGACAGCTAGGTAGCACTCCTGCACATGCTTTTATCTCTCTCGCTCGCTGCAACTATCTCTTTCTAAATGTAACAACTAACCCTTTCGGTCAATGCATTCTTGTTATCAGTCCAGTGACTCACATGACCTTGCGAGAGGGTGGTGACGTGTTTTGCAAAATTACTGTGCAATTTTAAATGTTGTAATTTGTGCATCTTTGAAAAAATGGATAATCAGCCGGGAACAAGTACGGGAGGACATGGTGTAAGTATTTTTAAATTTAATTCTATACAAAAAAAAATATGTGCTATTTGTTTATTATTTTATCTCTCAAATGCTCTTATATAAAAGGAGTTCGATTTTAATAACAGTTATTAAACAATGATTTTATTTAATTTAACTTTAGATAGCCTATGGTTTTAAAACAAAATTAATACTTAACTGACCCCTCATTATTTTCACAGCAATGTCAATTTAATCAAGTGTTTATTTAATTGATTCTAGTAATTATAATCTGCAAGTTAAACTGCACTAGATCTAATACGAACTATTAATTATAATTAAATAAATATTTGAATAAAAGAGTCACATTTCTTATTTTATTTATTAGCAAAGGTACAGTTTAAAACTTTAGATATAATTTTAAATCATACCGTTTTATGCTGCTTGTCTTAACTAGACATGACGCATGACAAACTTTAAACAAAATGGCCGACGGCTCAGACGCCAGCGGTGGTGTGATTAATCATACATTGTGAAATTTGACATGTATTATGCTTATTGTTTTCTGTAGACAAACACAGTTACAAATTTCTATACTATACCCGTTTAGTTTTAAAGCATGTAGTAATTTTTATGGTGATTTTATAAAATGCTGACTATTTCCCGTGACTTCAATTGCGGCATTTATTTCCGTTGTTGTTAAGAGTAAAGAGTATTCTTATATTGAAAGAGTTATCAAATTCCGTCCAGTAGCTTTTTTTCCTCTTTATAGTATTAAGTATAGATAAATTTATGATACTATTTCAACACCTTTTCAGGTCACATTTACGAAAACTGAAAGGGGACGGAGAATGCTTGTGAGAGGTGGTTATATGTACACCTTTCATCGGGAAACTAAGCTTGGAACTGTTTGGAGATGTACGAATCGTGCATGCAGTGCAAGTATAAAAATTTCGGAGAATCATAGCGTTCGAGTTTTGCATGAAGCGGCTCATAAGTGTAAACCAAATGTAGTGAAAACAGAGATTATCAAGACAAAGAATCTTTGTAAAGAAGCAGCAGCAAACACCAGCACACCTATGCCTCAACTATTTGAAGAAGTTTTTCAACCAAAAAAAGACGCGGGTTACGATTTATTAAGTGCCTTACCGAAATTTAAACACTTTTCAAGATCACTTTATATCGTAAGGAATCGTGAATTAAACGTACCCAAAACACATTTTGCTAAATGTGAAGATGTAATAATCCCGTTCAAATATACAGATTGTTTTTTATTATTTGACGACGACAGTGATCCTGAGAACAGAATAATAGCTTTCTGTACTGAGACAGCTCGTGAAGCTGTAAGAAATATTCGAACATATTTTTCGGATGGAACTTTTTCAAGCTGCTGTAAACCATTTTATCAGCTTTACTGCATACATGGTGATGTGAGAAGTGACGAAAACTTTACAAACGTAGTTCCTCTCATATACGTTCTAATGCCTAATAAGCAAGAACGGTCTTATGAGCGACTTTTTATTGCTCTCAAGAAAAATTTGCCATATTGGAACCCGGTGACAATGATTGTCGATTTTGAAATTGCAGGAAAGAAGATTATGGAAGATGCGCCACAGAGTGAAACAGTAACAACATTTAATGATTATTTCGTATCCCAGTGGTTAGAAAATAAAAATATACAATTTATTTGGAATATACATGGTTCTCGTCATAGGACAATAAATCTCGCAGAAGCATGGCATAAGCGTTTGAACAATATGATGCCTCAAAAAAAACCTAGAATGCTTCAGTTTCTGGAAACACTCAAAAAGGAAGCTGATTATGTAGATACTAAAATAAAAAAATTGAATCTAGCCATACCATCAAACTTAAGAACGCGCAGGTCAATTGCATATGACAGGGAGTTAAAAACTCTTTTAGAAAATTATAATAACATGCCCCTGTCTGAATTTATATTGAAAATTTCTTATATGCAGCATTTTAAAGAAATGTAACATGGATGTAGTTAATTCTACATTTAAGATTTAAATTAATAATTTTAATGTATGATTTCAAAGGAAAACTAATGTTATAAACAAAAAGCAATATCTTTACTTTATATAATAAAAGTTCTTTTTACTATTGTTTTATTGTAGGTTGTTCTAATTTGTTACATAGATGTAGTTAATCCTATACTTAAGTTTTAAATTACGACTTTAATCTTTGATTTTAGGGGAAGGCAAGTGATGAATTATGACAAAAAATACTGTGATTTTATCTGTGATTCATTAAGTAGATATATTTTGTTTTTTTTTTATGTTATACACGTAAGGTATATCAATAAGGTAGGTAGGTAGTAGGTAGGTTGTGCATGTTACCTAGGCAAATCAGCCGCTTTCTATTTATAAAGAGAACTGTGATTTTTACAAATTGTTACATAATATTTTAAATAAAACAGCTGTAAATTTTGAGAACCTTCCTAGAAATTAACAGCAAATTTATTTTTGTTTGCTTCTTCTTTGGTTATATTTGTACGTAATATTTAAGTAAATCATTCAGATAGAACTGTGATTTTTGTAATAGATGTAGGTAAGGTTAATATCCCAAAACTGTGATGAAAGAAATAAATGTTGTTATTTAAATTTTTGTTTAATTTTCTTGCTGTCTGTACAAAAATAATCAGTGTGACGAATTTACTATACTAAATATTAGACTGTGACGAATTAACTATAAAAAAATAAAAGTGTGGCAAGTTTACGCATACTTTTTTTCGTGACGAATTAACTTTGTGGCAAGTTTACGATAACCCTTATTACTTGCGTATATCCAAACAGAGGTTAAAAGAAAGGCCGCCGATAACTGTTGGCCACGCATGATCTCTCTTTTAAATGCAGTTGGGTAGTTAAAGTAAGGTTTCTTGTTGTCTTTACATTACACGGAAGAAAAAGTGTACTTAAGCATTTTAACTATAAGTTTAATTATCATTATCCTCCTAGCAAGGGTCTAGTCTTACGACAGGGTCCGCTCTTCTAACTGCTCGTTTCCACTTCGTAGTCATCGTCTCTGTTCAACTCACAGCTGCTGAGATCTTTTAAGAACAATAAGCCATTTTAACTTTAGCCTACCTTTCTGTAAGTGGAATATAACACCTTATATATTTTTAATGTACAGCGAAATAATTCTCTCTCGTTTATATACAAAACTGCTTATGCGATTTATCTATGCATAATTATCGTATCTTTGTTTCATTATGAACAATACAGTTTTATTAAGAAAGTCATGTCTTAAATTTGTTTTACGAGTATGGTTTTTAGGTCTATAGAGATTACCGCTTCAGATAGAAAGCAATGAAAAAAAAAACAGCGGCCCGATGATATCAATATGAATTTTAAGCCGGCTTTAAGCCTAGCTCTATTTCAGAAACTGCTGGCAGACAAATGAATATTCTATTTCTTTTTATGACTATTCGTTCTGTGTTATTTACTTTTATATAAGTCTATCTTTCATCTAAACGCTCTACCGGTTTTATAATAATCATAATTTCAGCCGCAACCCACTGCTGGACATAGCCCCCCCCAAGGATTTCCAAAATGATCGGTAGGAATCCATAATCTTTTTATTCATGTATCATCATCAAATAGCTGGTTGTATAGATTCATGGTTATTACAGATTTGATTCACTTATCTATTAAGTTAAGACAGTCATTATTTACTTTATTTCTTACTCTTATTCGTGATCCGAATGTTTGTCCGATCGTTGGATGAAGTTTTTTTAACTCATTTTATTGGTGCACATAATTTATTAATTTCAAATAATTCAAAAAAAAATATATCTAATTTTATTTTTTTATACTAGCTGTATGCTTAGCGTTCTCTTGTCGTGGATATACAAGCCTATAACTTTTCCTAAGAATTACGTTATGTTAACATATGCTAAAAGAATTTTTCAAATCCGGCCAGTAGTTCCAAAGTTATAAGATTCAAACAAACAAATCTTTAGCTTTATTAAATATCTTTTAATTCTTCAGTTTTATTTATTAGTAAAGATGTAGTGTATGTAATATTAACATTTAGAAGTTTTATTTTTACTAACATTAAATATAAATATGTATCTATGGTCTGAAATAAACAATATGAAGATCCAACAAAAGACGTTGCACTTTTTCACAACCAACAGTATTGTAAATTCTATTCCAACTTGAAATATGTTACGTAAGGTGTCTGCTAAGTTTCTGGATGCACGCTATATAGCTGTTCACAGCCTTGCTTGTTTATTTTTGTTTACTAGGTGCAGGCTTTAGACGTGGATATGAATATTTTTATATGTTAAACCCTTCATTACTTCACCTTAAGAACGCTGGCTTGTATTTTGTTGCCGCGGTATGTGGTAGAAGAGCTGAAAACTGAAATAATTTTTTTTTAATTCTTCGTGGATTTATTATAGTGTTTCGATATTAGTAGCAGATTAAGGTTTTTGTTTGTTAATTATCTATAAAAACTAAGTTAGCACACACAAAGTGGGGCCCAATGCTCAGTAGTTAGTAAAAATAGGGCGTTATGATGATTTATTAGTTAGTTTGTAACTATTTATTTGAGATAAATGCATATACCTCAATGATATTAGTTTACTATATGACGAAAATGCATTAAATTAGTAATGATAACATCAATGCCCCGATTTATTTCAGTATCCTATAGCTTTATATGTAATTACCTGAAATTACCTAGTTTAATAAAACTTCTGCGTGAACAAATTTTTTAGGCAAAACTGTTAAAGCAAAAGAATTTTGAAGATTAAGGTTTGCTTATTAAGTTCACAAAACAGGTTTCATTAATCTTAGTTTCATAACTTGAGGCCTTTTGTTTCTTCCAACAGCATCACAAAATAATGAGAGAACAAACGGGAAAAAAGTTATTTCTATATTTCGTTCTATATCTCAGTTTTTTTAAGTTTCATCAAATGCCGTTTGGCTTCAGTGATTAGGATCCGCTAAATAAAATAAAATATTATCTTAAATATCTTTTATGGTAAAGATGGCTTTATAGAAATAACTTTTTTCTCGTTTGTTTTTATGGGATTCTCTCGTTATTATGGGAGGTGGAGCTTCAAGAGACCGCAAACCTTTCAACTTTATACCTTTACGTGTTCCTGAGAATCCACACATAGCGTTCTAACTTATAACATGCTTTATTTTGCGCCGGGGGTTAAAATTTGCCATTGGTCTCGCTAGAATTACTAACTGTTTTTGATGACATTGTTGTGTGTTTAAGTAGTTCACAAATCTTTTAAGCGAAAGGAGGTCGTAGTTCTCCTTTTTTAAAGCCTGTAAATAGTTTTTGTCACATGGAAGTTAGTTAGCTTGCTTTTGCTTTAGGTATTTATATAATTTCAAATGTTTATTCTTGGTACAATTTGTTGTAAGTATAAGCATCTTTAAAATTAAATTCTGTAAGATTTATATTTGATGTCTGTGTTCAGTATGAAATGGCTTTAATTAAGATATCATGGGAAATAAACCTCTCAACTTAGTGAAATATTAGACAGGAGCTCGACTTGATTGGATATTTTTCTTTGTGAAATGTTGAAGTTTAATTTGAATGAAAACATGCGTTTGTAACAAAGATGTTCGATCGCGCGCGGTCTTTGAAGCAACGCAATTTTTTTTTTGAATCTATGGTTTGTAAACTTGATTGGTGGCTTATAGCTGAACAAACAATAGGTAGGTACGTGGACATTTTCTTTTGTAAACACAAACAATATTGAATGAGGCAAATTGTTCTAATAACTAGTAACTTACTAGTAGTAAGTATAACATTGTTTTCCAAAATTCAGCAATTGGAATTTGATATTCATAATATTTTTAATACCTACTATTCTATTAAAAAAGTTTGTAAGTATAGGATAAAGAAAATAAAATACGATTAAACATATTATTTATTTTATTATATATACCCACTTACTTAAGTAATACATCATAAAAAAACGTATCAAAAGATTTAATTACAAATTATTACAGTTAGGTATCTACATTTCTTCTTAACAAAAACTACAATTTAACTATCTATATACAAAATGTACTTTTATATAAATACGTTATTTACAAAGATTTTACTGGTTACATTGTAAATTACTATGTACTTTTATTATAGTAACATCAGCGAACATTACCTCACCGTCTCGTAACAAGCAATGGCGCGGCGAGCTCAGAAAACTTTAGAAGAAATATAACTTTAGAGTTTTCGTGTTTCCACAAAGGCTATAAATCCCGACATTCTGCTTTCTGAGTACAACTCACCCACTCGCGCGATATAGTTTATCACGGGCACTACAATAACGCACTTACGTTACACAGCTCAGTTCACTCGGAAACTTTTGAAATATTTTCACTTTACAGTTCACATTTCACAACGGTATTGATTTACGACGAACGATCCATTAACCTACGTAAGGGAAAGGTGCGAATGGCGCGGGGAAATATCCTGGGAAGCCGGCGGCGCTGGGGGCCACGGGTATTGAAGACGTTACGTACGAAGTTAGGACAGTGGGCACAACTTTAGTTGTAAACAATGTCGTGTACACGGTCTTGGCGCCGAAAGTCAGTTTTAGAACTTGACTGTCCGTGGCAGTAACTTCTGTGTTCATAACAACTGGCGTCGAAGTTACGGAGAACTGCTGCTGAGGGAATAGAGGGTTAATCGGCTGCAATGGGAGCGCTGGAAGGCTACTTGTACCTACTTCGTATTCTGTTTTTGTTACAGTAGCGACTGGCCTGGATATAGTGCTCTGAATTGTATTCTTTCCGTCAAACACAGGTATTACATGCGATTCGTAAACTGTTTCATATTTCAAGATAGGTTTAGATGTCGTTACTACATTGGGAATTTGTGCAGCGGCCGCTGGATTCAAAAGCCTCAAGAGAGCTAGTTGTTGTGCCTGTTCAGGAGTCAACGCTGGAGTCGGTACATTTGGAGCTTCAGTTACTTGATTAGATTTATTCTGTCCATGAGCTTTCTTTAATCTAAGATGGTTATCTGGTAATCTATATTTGTCTACTTCTGCAAGATCGAATTCAGACCCAACATTAGCTAGATCTAGATCGGATGGAAATACGCGCCTAGGCACTCCCTCATCATCTTCATTACTATCGCCAAAATCTAGTTCTAAATGTAGTTCTGACCCAGCCTCGTCTAAGCGACTATTGAATTCTTTGAGTGTTTTGCTTGGAATAAATTGATAGAAGTCCATTGGAGGCAGAGTTTTAGTAGCAGTTACAAATCTTGTAACATGATATGTTTGTATGAATGTTAGGCTACTGGTAATATTGACATCTCTGACAACAGGTAAAATATGCGTCTTAAGCATGTTTTGTGTAGTACTAAATGTTTCTGTAACAGTTTCTAGTGGTGGTGTTTCCATGTCTGATGATAAAGTAATAGGAGGTAATGTCGCAATACTTGAATCCAGTAAATTATGGTCTTTTCCGTAAGGGGATGCAGTCGCTAATATGTTTTCTGTCAAC